>CM035623.1:10002500-20002500 GCA_020496765.1 Gossypium stocksii
CTCTGCGGTGCCTCTCCGTCTGATGCTACATGGCGTACGCGATAAAGTATACCAAGTCGATGATGTGTCCGTTCGCCATGCACCATAGGAAGTAGACGTTATGAGTGTTGACAACGCCTGTCCTCTCCCGTCTACCTGTCAAAATGTGAGAACGGAGAGCATGAATGTACCTCAGAGAGGGAACGAGGGCGGTCGCCTTGCTGACACTAGGGTTATATGTCTGACGCCCCGGGGCAAATTCGTTCCAACAGTCGACTGGCCTGATATGGATGCAGCGAGAAAGGTTGGGGAAGTCTCCGTCTGTCGCGAATTGCTCTGTGTATAGCCCGAGTGCTGAGCCGAACTCTGGAACACTGAGCTGTCGCACGAGACCTTCCAAACGGAACTAGACTGTCCCTGGATCATCGAATCTGGTCATCACGGTCTGCAGATGGAATGTGGAGCAGAACTCGAGGGTGAGTTCTAAGTATGTGGGCTCCACGATCTGGAAGAACTGTTCCCATGGCTCAATCAATAATAGGGCTCGGACATCGCCCACTAGGTGTATCTGCTTAAGGTCGGCCCAATCTATGCATCGGCCGGTGGATATAATGCGAGCTTAGAGTAATTGATAACGTTCCTCCTGGGAGGCTTGGGAAAAAGTGATGAACAGGTGTCAAGCCTCGGAGGTGAGCCTCGATGATGAACTTCTTGGCCCTTTTCGTTTCTTTGAAACGGGGACGGCAGTTTTCCTACCGCATGATGACGACATAGTATCTGAAATAAAATAACAAGCATTAGTCCTAAAGATTGAAATTAAACTAGATAGATAATAATTAAAATGTAGATTAGGATGACAATGTTCCTAAAAAAATAAAATGGGGACTAACCAAAATAGTATATAAAATCTATTCTTAGTGGTAGCAAAAACAAACAATATGGGTATGTATTTATACAAAATTTATGAGAAAAATGGCAGGCAAATATGAATTTCAGTGGCAACAAAAAATGAATTTAAATGGCATGCAATCCTAGTATGTTCTATACTATTCTAGATTATTCATCCTAATGTAACTAATTCCATGCTTGAATTTATATCTAAGATAAAATAGATAATAAAGATAAAATAACAATGAAAATAAAAGAAAATGAGAAAATAGAACCAAATAAAGGGTTGCATGGTCGTGGGTTGAGTCGCACGGGTGTGGGATGGCTGATTTCGAGCGTGGTGGTGGTTTTAAGGTCGGTGGAGGCGCTTATGGTGGTTGGGGGAGGAGGATTTTAGGGTTTTGAGTAAGGAAGGAAATGAATAGTGGCCCTTATTTATAGTTTTTGGGTCACACGGGCATGTCACACGCCCGTGTGATTCGTGTTTTGCCCACGTCTTTCAAAATCCAGGGGTTTTTGTACGCCTGGTTCGCGGTACATGCCGTGTTGCTATCTCGCACGGCCGTTTGCGATCAGTTTCATTCTTCACATGGTCGTGTAAAAGGGCATACGGCCGTTTCCAAATTGACAGTGTTGGCCACGGTCTGGGGACACGAGCGTGGGGATTTGTGCAAGCCTGTGTCTGAGCTGCAGGGTTGCCACGGCCATATCGCACGGTCGTGGGGATTTGTCGGTAGCCCGTGTTGAAGTCAGAAGGTTGCCACAGCCATATCGCACGGCCGTGGCTATTTATCGATGGCTTGTGTTTTGGGAAAATTTTTGCTCTGGTTATACACGGCCTCGGTACACGACCGTGTCTCTGCTTGAAGTGTTCACACGGTGTTGGACACGCCCGTGGGCATGGCCGTGTGGTCCTAAATCTCTGCATTTAAAAAGGGTTAGTTGATGCATGAAAAATACTAAAATTTGTAAAGAAAGAAAAATTACTAAGTTAGTGCTCGGGTTACCTCCCGAGAAGTGCTTATTTAGAATCTAAGCTCGACTCTACCTGGATGCGTCACGAAGGGATTTCGTGGAGCTGAAGCTCCTCCCTGTAATCTTTGAAATCCTCACCTTTGTAGTGTTTAAGCCTATGTCCGTTTACCTTGAACGTACCGTGGTCGAGGTGAGTTACCTCAATTATGCCGTATGGAAAGACAGTTTGAACAGTGAATGGACCTGACCATCTTGAGTTGAGTTTCCCAGGAAATAGTCTCAGCCTTGAGTTGCATAGTAAGATAAGATCACCTGTTTTGAACTGCTTAGGTTGTTTCAGTTATTTGTCATGATGTCGCTTTATGGCTTCCTTATATAGTCATGAGCTCTCGTATGCATTGCAACGCCATTCATTGAGTTTATTTAACTGTATTAATCTCTTCTCACCTACAAGTTTACAATCAAGGTTTAAAAATTTGATAGCCCAAAATGCTTTATGTTCAAGTTCAAATGGCAAATGACAACTTTTTCCATAGACAAGCTTATAAGGAGATGTACCTATGGGTGTTTTAAAAGAAGTTCTATAAGCCCATAAAACATCGTCTATTTTCCTTGACCAATCCTTCTTATTTGTTTCTATTGTTTTCTTTAGGATGCGTTTTAGTTCCCTATTTGTCACTTCGACTTGACCACTGGTTTGTAGGTGATAAGGGGTAGCTGTTCTATGGTGTACTCCATACCTTTTTAAGACTTTTTCAAACTGGGCATTGCAAAAATGTGTGCCCCTATCACTAATAATTATCCTAGGTGTTCCAAATCGAGAGAAAAGTTTTTTTAAAAATCGTACTACCATTCTAGCGTCATTAGTAGGTAAGGCTTGGGCTTCTACCCATTTTGACATATAATCTACTGCTACTAGGATGTACTTATTCCCAAATGAAGTAGGGAATGGACCCATGAAATCAATACCCCATACATCAAATATTTCGCATGAAAGTATATGGTTCTGAGGCATTTCATTATGTTGAGAAATATTACCTGTTCGCTGACATTTATCATAAGAGGTCACATACCTGTTGGCATCCTTGAAAAGTGTAGGCCAGTAAAAGCCTGATTCAAGTACCTTATGAGCAGTTCTAGCTCCACTGTGATGTCCTCCTGTGGGTCCTGAATGGCAGTGATTTAAAATCTGGTATGCTTCTGTTTCAATAACGCATCTTCGAATAACCTGATCTGCACAAATTTAAAAAAGAAAAGGATCCTCCCAAAAGTAGTTTTTCACATCAATGAAGAATCGCTTCTTTTACTGATGGGTCAGCCCCTTTGGGGTTATGTTAGCTGCTAAATAATTTGCAAAATCAGCAAACCAAGGAACTGTTGCATCTGCTAAGGATGGGAGTTTTTCTTCAGGAAACAAGTCATTTATTTTGTCGAGGTACTTGGGTTGTGTGTTTTCTAATCTTGAAAGGTGATCTGCTGCCAGGTTTTCAGCTCCCTTCTTGTCCTTTATTTCTAAATCGAACTCTTGTAACAATAGAATCCATCTTATTAATCGAGGTTCTGCATCAGTTTTAGTTAAAAGGTAACGAAGAGCAGAATGGTCAGTATAAACAATGACTTTTGACAAAATCAAATAAGATCTGAATTTATCAAATGCGAAAATAACAGCTAGCAATTCTTTTTCTGTGGTAGTATAATTTGCTTGAGCAGCTGTCAAAGTTCTACTAGCATAATGATCAGTTGAAAGTGCTTGTCTCTTCGTTGTCCCAAAACTGCACCTACTGCAAAATCACTTGCATCGCACATTAGTTCAAAAGGTAGATTCCAATCAGGCGAAATCATAATCGAGACATTGACTAACTTTTCTTTAAGAGCGTTAAAAAAGTCTAAACATTCTTGGTCAAAGTTGAAAAGCACGTCTTTTTCTAGCAACTTTGTTAAAGGCTTAGCTATTTTAGAAAAATCTTTAATAAATCTGCGATAAAAACTGGCATGTCCTAAAAAGCTTTTTATGGCCTTAACTGAATTAGGGGGAGGTAACTTTTCAATAGTTTCAATTTTTGCTTTATCTACCTCTATTCCTTTACTAGAAATTTAATGTCCTAATACAATACCCTCTTGAACCATAAAGTGGCATTTTTCCCAGTTTAGCACTAAATTTGTCTATTCACATCTCATCAAAACATGTTTTAGATTATTAAGACAAAGTTGAAAAGAATTATCGAAAACTGAAAAATCATCCATAAATACCTCCATGATGTCTTCCACGAATTCATTGAAGATAGCTAACATGCATCGCTGAAAAGTAGCAGGAGCGTTACATAAACCAAAAGGCATTCTACGATAAGCAAACCTACCGTATGGGCATGTGAATGTCGTTTTCTCCTGATCTTCTGGAGTTATCGGGATTTGGAAGTAACCAGAGAGGCCATTTAAGAAACAATAATACATGTGACCTGATAATCTTTCCAACATCTGATCAATAAAAGGTAAGGGAAAATGATCTTTTCGTATGGTGTCATTCAGCTTTTTATAATCAATGCCAACTCTCCATCCAGTGACTGTTCTTGTAGGTATTGACTTTTTTTTGTCATTAGACACCACAGTCATGCCTCCCTTTTTAGGAACAACCTGCACAAGACTTACCCAAGAACTGTCAGAAATAGGATAAATAATGCCTGCATCTAGAAGTTTAATTACCTCGGCTTTTACAACTTTCTTCATGTTGGGATTCAACCTTCTCTGTGCTTGCACCGATGGTTTAAATTCATCTTCCATTAAAATTTTATGGGTGCAGAATGAAGGATTAATTCCCTTGATATCTGAAATTTTCCAAGCTATACCATGCTTGTTTTCCCTTAACACATGGAGTAGTTCCTTTTTTTCTGCAATACTTAAATCTGACGCGATAATGACTGGTAGAGTTGAATCTTCCCCTAAAAAGGCATATTCTAAATGATCTGGTAGTTGCTTCAACTCTAATTTAGGGTGTTCATCAATAGAAGGTTTCTGTCTCAACTCATCATTCATCTTTATACTTTCATAACTTATGTGTCTTGTGATGATTTCATTAGAATCTAACTCCTTTCTTACTTCCTCAATTTCAGTGGTGACTTCGTTTTCTCCCCCACTTTGAACAAGATACAGTTCCAACGTGTCTGCGATAGAAAGTTCCTGAAACTTATCTTGAACAAAGTAATCAATAATATCAACAAAATAACAAGAATCATCTTGTTCTTTAGAAAATTTCATAGCATCATAGATTTTAAAAATGACTTCTTCCTCACCAACTCTGAGTACTAATTTACCATCCCCTACATCAATAACAGCTCTAGCAGTGGCTAAGAATGGACGTCCCAAAATTAAGGGTACCTCAATGTCCTCATCCATATCAAGCACAACAAAATCAACAGGGAATATAAATTTATCTACCTTGACTAGCACATCTTCTATGATTCCCCTAAGATATTTAACAGATCTATCAGCTAGTTGAATACTCATCCTAGTGGGATTTGGTTCCCCTAGACCTAATTGCTTCAACATTTTGTAAGGCATGAGATTAATACTAGCACCTAAATCGGCTAAGGCTTTACCAATAAGCAAACTACCAATTAAACAAGAAATAGTAAAACTCCCTGGATCTTTTACTTTTGTCGGTAGTTTATTTTAAAGAATAGCTGAGCATTCTTCGTTGAGTTCCACTGTGGCTAATTCTTCCAACTTCCTTTTATTTGTCAGAAGTTCTTTAAGGAAGTTCACGTACTTTAGCATCTGCGAAATTGCTTCAACAAAAGGTAATTTAATGTGTAGTTGTTTAAAAAGTTCAAGAAATTTACTGAATTGAGCGTCTGTACGGTCTTTCTTCAACTTTACCAGATAAAGAATAGGCGGTTTGTATTCCTTGAGTGTTGGTGGAGTGTTTTCCTTGGATTCCTCTGCCTTGTCTCCTGAAGATTCTGGAGTAGATTTCTTTTCTGGTTCAAGATTTCTTTTCTGGTTCAGCTAGTACTTTCCCATCTCTTAGAGTAATTGCTTTGACATGTTCTCTAGGATTTGGCTCAGTATTACTTGGTAGTCCACCTTGTGGTCTTTCTGAAATTAATTTTGCAAGCTGACTGATTTGATTTTCAAGCCCTTGAATTGATGCTTGTTGGTTCTTTAATGTTGTTTCAGTGTTTTAGAAACGGATTTCTGATGCAGCCATAAATTTGTGAACATCTCTTCAAGATTCGGTTTTTTCTCTTGTTGTGGTGGTGGCTGCTGAAATCCCAGAGGAGGTTGTTGTCTTTGATTTCCTTGTCCTCCCCATGAAAAATTTAGGGTGATTTCTCCAACCCGTATTGTAAGTATTACTATAAGGGTTATTTTGAGGTCTAGAATTGTTACCCATATAGTTGGCTTTCCATGTTGTGTCTAGAGGATGAGTAGTCTGGATTGAACATATTTACTGGAGGTGTCACACTGCATCACTGGCTGTGCCTGCGTAGAACCAACAAAATGATCAAACTTCTTATTTAAATGCTCTACCTGATTAGTAAGCATAGTGACAGCATCAATATTATAAACTTATGCGGCCTTTGTCGGCTTTGTCCTCATGACTTGTCACTGATAGTTATTCAGTGACATCTCTTCTATAAACTCATAAGCTGCTTCGGGTGTTTTATTGTTGATTGTTCCTCCTACGGCTGCATCGATCATTTGCCTTGTTGATGGATTCAAACCGTTGTGAAAGGTTTGAACTTGTAGCCATAAAGGTAGGCCATGATGAGGGCATCTTCTCAAAAGATCTTTGTATCTCTCCAAGGCATCGTAGAGTGTTTCTAAATCCATCTGCACAAAAGAAGAGATATCGTTTCGTAATTTAGCTGTTTTAGTTGGAGGAAAATATTTAAGTAAAAAATTTTCGGTCATCTGTTCCTATGTGGTGATTGAGCCTCGTGGTAAAGAGTTTAACCACTATTTGACTTTGTTTCTCAAAGAGAATGGAAATAGCCTTAAACGAATGGCATCATCAGAAACGCCATTAATTTTAAAGGTATTACAGAGTTTCAAAAAATTGGCTATGTGTGAATTTAGATCTTCATCCTGTAAACCATCAAACTGCACCAATTGCTGTATCATCTAAATAGTGTTAGGCTTTAATTCAAAATTATTAGCAGCAATAGTAGGTCTAAGAATGCTAGTTTGGGTACCAACCAAACTAGGCTTAGCATAATCATACATAGTGCGAGGAGCTTGTTCTTGATTTGCGGGTGGCGCGACTATTGCGGGAGGTGGTGGAATGTTTTGATTTGCTTCCATCTCTTCTGTAGGTTCTGGCCTTTGTTCTTGATCTTGTTCTGGATACTGTAGGCTTCGTCTGATCTCTCTGCGAGTTCTGCGAACTGCCGCTTCTAAATCTTCTTCAAAAAACAATGGTCCTGCTGGGTTGTTTCTAGTCATAAACTAGAAATACCTAGAAGGAAAAAGCAAAAAAATAAAAACTAAAAATAAATAAATTAGTAATGGTAAAGTAATAGAAATCGAGTTTTCTTAATATTTTAGTTCCCCGGCAACGGCGCCAAAAACTTGATACTCGAGATATTAAGTAATAAAATTTATAAAAACTGATCGCACCAAAAACTAACTAATATCACGATTTTAAAGGCAAGCGCACCTATCGAACAGTAGTATAGTTTAGCAGCAAGATCGAGTTATCGTACCCAAGGGAACCAAAAGTACTAATACTTACTTCCTTTCTATTATCTAGCCTAAAAATAAAATAGGGTTGTTTGAAACTAATTCTAAAACTAACTAAAAGTGCACAAAAAATAAATTGGGGAAAACTTTCGGGAAAAGCTAATTGATATGAGCAATACTTAAAGGAGAATCCACCTAGACTTCACTTGTTGTTAATTTCTTGAACTAGATGATTTCTTCACTTGACTTGATCCGTAGAGATCCCTAACTTATGTTAATACCTCTTTCGAGGATAAGAACAACTAATCCTAAGTAGTTAATTAAAGTTTTCTTATTAATTAACACTCCTAGGTTGCATTAATTCGATCTATGGATCCCCCTATTAGGTTTGACCCTAATCCGACAGATTTATGTCACCTTATGTCTAGGGTTGCATGCAACTCTGCTTAATTATGGTAGATCTACTCTTAAAACAGGGACTTTTGCTCCTCTGCCTAAGCACATCAAGTTTTTGAAATAATACCTAGGATTATTAAATCAAGAATGAAGAACACATAATTAAGAACAATTCAAGTATTTATCAAATAATTCAAGAATAAATAATAACAAGATCTGTCTTAGGTTTCATCCCCCTCAAGTATTTGAGGGGTTTAATTCATAACTAATAGAGAAAACATCTCAGAAGAAATAAGATAACAAAACATAAAGAACCCAAAAACCCCTGAAGGAATTTAGGGAGATCTTCTGTCTTGATGTAGAATTCTGGCTTCTGGGATGAATCAATCGGCTTCCCTTGGAGTAATTCCTTGCTTTCACTCATTGTGTTGGCAGAATTATGGCGCTCTTTCTTTAGAGAAAAGAGTATATTTTTAGAGTTGCCTCCTGGGGTCTTTATATAGAGTTTAGAATGGCTTTCTTAGCCCTTAAGTATCCAAATCCGAGTGAAATTGCACTTCCTCACGACAGGGACACGCCCGTGTGCCACGCCCATGTGCCACGACAAGAGGCCGTGTGAGATTCTGTCGATGGAGGCACGGCCGTGTGGCCTGGTTGTGCTTGTCGGGGGCTAGACCGTGTGGTCTTCATGTGACACGGCCGTGTGCCACGGCAGTGTGGTGACTCCTTGGGCCGTGTCGTTTTTCCATTTTGGCCTATTTTCCTCGTTTTTGGTCCATTTTCCGTTCTTTTCTCTTTCCTATGCTCTCCTGAGTATAAGATATGAAAAAGAAAGATTAAGAGCACCAATTGTCACAAAATTAATAATAATTCATCTAAAACATAGGCTAAACATGAGGTAAAAATATGTACAATTTATTGTTTATCAGCTTCCTCTTCTTATTTGGCTTGTTTGATTGCTTCCTCCACCCAGAGTTAAGCATCTTATATTCACTGAATCATTGTAAGTTCTTTGGCAATTAAATTCTTTGATTTTGTTTTACTATTATTGAAATTAGTATTGGAGAAATGTGACCCTTTTTACTACGATTTGAAGATATGTAAACTTCAATATCTTGCAGCAATGGCTCGTTAGCCTTTAATAGTACAAAGTGAGAGGCGTAAAAGAATTGGTCTTATTATTACAATATGGTTGCAAATGTGTATAGTTGTGAGTTGGTTCTTAGTTACATTGGGTGTCATCCTTAGCCTACATACTTATAGACCAAGGATTAGATCTTATATTTTAGATTTTTATGCAAAATGGGATTATGTGAAAAGACTTGTATATGCTAGTGACGATATCTGTATTGAACAAGTTAGAATGAATAGAATTACCTTTTTTAAACTATGTGAGATGTTACAAACTTTAGGGGGATTGAAGTCGTCAAGGAACATGCTTGTTGATGAGCAAGTGGCAATGTTTTTACATATCATTTCTCATCACCTTAAAAATCGAGTTATCAAGCATCACTTTAATAGGTCCAGGGAAACCGTTAGCAAATTATTTCACAATGTTTTAAATGCTGCCATACACTACAATATGTGTTATTTAAAAAGGTAGAGCCAATTATATCTAATTCTACAGACCCAAGGTGGAAATGGTTCAAGGTATTGTAGTGAGTTCTATATATAGCTCGTACATAATTTAGTTCATTCAGATTTAAATATAGTATCCTAACCCAAGGTTTTATACATGTTATGTAGAATTGCTTAGGTGCTTTAGATGGAACGCATATCAAGATTAAGGTTCCAACAGTTGATAAACCTAGATAACGAACGCGAAAAGGTAACATAGCAACAAATATGTCAGGTGTTTATACACCTGATATGCATTTTGTTTATGTTTTTCCTAGTTGGGAAGGTTCTGTTGCTGATGGACGAGTTCTTTGAGATGCCATTAGTAGGAGACATGAACTAAAAGTTTCTCATGGTAAAGTGCAAAATTAAAGGAATTTGAATTAATTTTTAAGATCATACTTTTTTGGGAAATTAACCATGATAAATAGTTTTTTTTTATAGGTTGTTATTATCTAGTTGATGCTAGATACACAAATTGTGAGGGATTTTTTGTGCCTTTTAAAGGATAAAGATATCATTTGAATGAGTGGCGTCAGGGTTACCAGCCAAGTACTCCAGAAGAATTTTTCAATATGAAACATGCTTCAGTGCCTAATGTTATTGAAAGATGTTTTGGGTTATTAAAACTTAGATGGGGATACTTAGGAATATATCATTCTATCCTGTGAGGGTGCACAATAGAATCATTATTTCATGTTATTTGCTCCATAATTTTATTTGAACCTATATGAGTCTTGATCCTTTTGAAACGGAGTTGAGAGAAGGATTACCTAGTAATGTGATAGATGATGATGAACCGAATATTGTAAATATTCATCCATCGGATGCATTGGCTACTTGGAGGATGGAACTAGCCAATTAAATGTTCGATGAATGGCAAGCATCTAGAAATTAGATAGGTTTAGGGTAAAATAGTAAACGTTAAGTTGTTTATGTTATTTCATGTATCTAGTTTATGAAACTTTGGTGGTGTTTGAATTGTTTTTTTTGTATTTTACTAGACTTATTGAATGATAATTTTTTTCATCATGTGTTATAATTTTATAAACTGTTGACCTTTTGATGTATAATATTGAACTTAATTTTAATTTGTGTTTTTTTCTTAAGATAGTTATGTCAGGTTTTTCACAATTAAGTGTTTCTTCCCAAAATTCTTGTTGAACCAAAAGGAATGGGTTCCAGAAAAAGATGCTGCGCATTGGTTGCTTGTATGGTCGACTTGCATAATCTTGGAACCTTTAATACAGATACGGGATTCAAAGCCTGTTATTTAAATGAGTTGGAAAAAAATGTTAGAAAAAGTTTTATCCAATGCCATGTTGAAGGCTAAACCTAATCTTAAATTGAGGATTAAGACATTGAAAAGGGATTGGTCAATCGTTTATGACATGCTTAGTGGAAAAAACAATAGCGGCTTTGGTTGGGATGAGCATAGGCAGCTTGTTGTTGCTGAAGATACGATGTGGAACTCAAATATAATGTAAGAATTATTTCAAGTCTTTATTATCTTATTTTACCAAACTTATATCTAATATGAATTCCTCATTTTTACAGAGTCATAAAGAAGCCGCTCAATTTAAACATCGTAGTTTCCCTTATTATAACCAACTTATTGCCATCTACGCAAAAGATCGAGCCACTGGGAAAGATGCTCAAACTGCCACTAATATTATTAACGAAATAGATGTTGAGGATGTAGCTACTACAAATACTCATGAAGAAAGAAACTATTTCCATGGATACGAAGCTAATGTTTCTTTGGATGACATGGATCTTTCAGCTACACAACCACAACCAGCTAGAAACCAAGGTGATTCCACATTTTCAATGAAGAAAAAAAAATATTTCTGATGCAAGTGATTCTTCTACTTCATTTCATGATGCTGCCACTTTATTGGCGGAAAACATATGGACTGTTGGCCTTGAAATCAGTAAGAGTATTGCCTCCTAAGTGCTAATACAACAAAATTCAGAAATGACTATTCAAGAAAGTGCTCTAAAAGTATATCTAATATTATGTGAAATAGAAGGTTTAACTGAGAATGAGCGCTATCGCGCATTGAGCAAAATTCCAAATTATCCAACGCAAATGCTCATTTTCTTTAGTTTACCTTCTTCTGTGCGATTGGAATGGATTAGAAGATTTCTTGCTAACCATTAAAATTCATGGTTGTGTTGATGATATTTTGGTAACTTTTTGTGTTTGTAATATTTGGATGGTATAATGACATGATAGAATGTCATTACAATGTTGTAACTTTTTAAGGTTGTAAAATTTTATAACATATGAATTATGACATATAAACTAATGAAATCATGTAACTTTTTGTTAATATATGAATATTATGTTTGGATGTGAAATATAATTCTCAAGTTATTTATTACTTCTAATTTTTTTTATTGTAGAATAATTAAATTATTTGTTTCACTAATGATATTTTAGCACATGAAATATGTATTATAGTTTAAAATTAATAAAGTAGATTATATATCATTTTTATAGTATTATATATTATATTTTTTAATTCATGTAATAATTATATTAAAAATTTTATTAAATTGTATATGATTTTATTAAATTATATTTAATAATAATTATGTTAAAATATGGTTAAATTATTTATTATTTTTATTAAATTATTTTTAATAATAACAATAACAATAATCATCTACCTTAAAAACTCTGCTAAGGGTATTCTGATCATTTTAGTTTTTTCCTTATACTATTACAAGATCATTCCATTCAACCAAACAGTTGAATTCCTAATTACAACTCTATTCCATTATAGCTCTATTCAATTACAGCTCTATTCAATTATACCCTTATTCTATTACAGTGAACCAAATGTACCCTTAATGTTTTTGAGACTTAATCCTATTATATGTTAGAAGTTCACAAATATGTCCTCTTAAGAGTTCTGAAATTATATTATATATATTAGTTTATATGATTGATGTCTTAAATATTAGAATATTTGTATTATGAATGAAATTATTGTATGTTATTGAATTAATTGAATAATTGTTCTGAAATGAGAGGAAACATCTTGTTTTGCTTGGTAACACTCTGTATTCTTAATTCGGTAACGGAGACAGGTTAGGAGTGTTACATGGCAATAACTTCTTGTAATTGTCATGCTATCTAGCTTAGAGGATTGTTGAAAGAACTTCCACTTGCCACAAGAAAGAGCAACCAAAATTTGCATTGATAATAAGTCTGTACAAGCACTCGTCAAAAATCCCATGTTCCATGATCGAAGCAAACATATAGACACAAGATATCATTTTATCAAGGAGCATATTGCCAAGAAGGAAGTAGAGCTTAAGTTAGTAAAAACTCAAGATCAAGTGGTGGATATTTTTACAAAACCTCTTAAGGTTGAAGGTTTTCGAAGAATGCGTAGAAAACTTGGCGTAATCAAGAAAAGTTCAAATTAAGGGGAAGTGTTGGATATTATAATTTATAACATTCTAGAATATATTTAATCATTACTTACATGTGTTTGTATTTAATGAATGTATATATCTAATTTAATGAATGTATTTAGAGCAGATGGATTTAATAGTCATGCATGTACTTAACTAGGATACATGAATGTGTTGAAACCAGTAATCATTTACAACTATTATATAAATAATTGTATGTGATGAAGCACGGCAAGAAAGAGTGAAAAAAGGTAAAATTTAATACAAAGTGAATTCATTTCTTTCCTAAAAGCTATTTCTCTTCTACCTCCTTTCAAGCGATTATGTTTCTACTAGCTAGAAACCTCAGTTGATTAAAAGCTATTAGAGCTGGCATTCTGTTGATAGTTTTTGTACCAAAATAACACTGTGCATAGACTAATAGGACTGTAGTGCATTAAAGATTGGAGATTAGTAATCTTAAGAGTGAATCAGAAGAGTCTTGTTGAAAGTCAGATAGAGAAAATTAGATAAATCTGATACAGTACATCAAACGCATACGTTAAAATGAATGTACTAACTAAAATTTATTTATTATTAGACAAAATAGTTTTATGTTTCACATATACAGTAACACTGTTCTTAAAATCACCTCACCTAATTGCTATTTTATTCTCGTATATCTCCTTCAATTTACTACAGTAATTGATCTTTTCAGAATCCAAAACTTTCATACTCCATGGGAGTATGTATAACAATCACCAAACGGTGACCAACAAGAAAACCATAGCAGCAATGGCCGTCAAACCGGAGAATACTTGTTGATGGGGGGCAGAATTTGGTAGAAAAGGGTAAGTATCAGGTGGTGGCAGCATGCATTCATCGCCATTGAAATACACTTTCCTTGGAAATGCCCATCCTTGCTTTAAAGTGAAGGTATCTTTATCTTTTCGAAGAAGCACCTCCGATTGAACATTCCCAAATGGCCCAGCTTCCATTAATAGGTCATTGTAGAACTTCATGCCATAGAACATCCCCGTATCATCTGCATGCGCATAAGCCAAGTTATTATCTGATAACATACTGAGAAAAAAGAAAGAAAAAAAAAAAACATGTACTCACTGATTGATTCGTAGGGAACGAGGGGCTTGTAATCAAAGCTGAAAACTTGTGTTACATCGTTAAGATTAGGGTGCTGAACAGCGAGACTCCACAGTGTATAGTTCATCCTATAGTTGAAGTTGATAATGGAGACCTTAACACGCCAGTATTCCTTGTAGTTGACCTTCACGTGCCAATGCACCCGAACCGGGCACATATGGTGCGTGCATTGAAGCAATGGGGTATTGTCTTTCCGTGGAGTGTTAACGCCAGCCCTTTTAAGAACCTTGGAGCCACTCCTACGTCATTAGTCATCGTAAGATTTCGATGCTCGAGCTGAGTTAAGGTATCGGAAATATCGGAAATGGCGGCTTACTTGACACAGCTGTTTTTGTTCTGGCATCCACAAGCACAAGTTGGGCAAGGAGTGATGGTTTCATTGTAGAAAGATGAGAAAGAGACGCAACAACTCGGATTTTTTCGAGCTAGGAACTGCGAGTAAGTGCAGGTCACATTCCATGTCACTGCATCATACATAAAACATATCAATCTAATTGCAACTATGGTTAAAATCTTAGATTAGGACTTACTGAGAGCCTGAGTCTTTCTGCGGCGATCCTGGGTGAGAAAAGTGGTGGAAGGGACAACTTTCGCCGGACCGCAAGTGTATCCCGGTCCGGGACCGAGCAACGTAAAATTCTTCGGAAGCTTCACCGTCTTGTTCGAAGTACCAGCCATTCCAACACTGATTTGGAAAGCTGAGACCGCAGATTGAGGATCTATACCCCATGCTGGAAGCACACCACCTTTGCAACAATTGGAGTATTGTTGATTATAAGGAACACCGGGGAGCAAGTCTACAACAGTGGGTGTTTTCTTGCAACAATGAGGTACATTTCCTTTGAACTGGGAGCAGTCACCTTGTTCAGTAGTTTGAGCTCCATTCATGGACCATATCACTTCTTTCTTAGCCCATGTCCACCCCAAGGTCCAACCAGGACTCATTATGTGCCGATACATTTGAAAATTGTTCATCGTCACAACAGCCTGCAAAAATGTTACTAGCATCATCATAAAGCTCAGATATTGAAACCCTTATCTATAATTTACACTTACTTACCACGTAGCCATCGGGTGTCCAAGACACAATATCCCATTTGATTGTTAAGTTTCCATTTGGATCCAAAGGATCATAAGCAGCTGCAACTACAAAAAGGAACAAAGCCGAGATGACAAATCTCATGATCTACACTGACTGGTGGCAAATAGCTGGAACCAGATTCTGAACATAAGCAATTTTTTTGGAGTTAGGAGGATGAGTTACCAACTGGTTGTTAAGTACTTGCAGTGTGTCTTATGGTCATATATATAGATAGATATAATGCTAAGCTTTCCAAATCTTAAAGCAACTGCTAGTTTTAAGACAAAGAAGGAGACTAAAAGAGCTGTCTGAGCATAACATCTCAACTTATTGAGGGTGACTTTGTAAGATTTTTTTAACAACATTGAAGTGGTATAGGTAAGAAATCAAGTTCAAATTGAGGTCAACATAATAACATATGAAAAAGTAATTACCAACAAGCATCATAGTATAATGACAACATGTCCTAAGCTTTTGAATCAAAACTACCCTTCATTTATGTAATGTTGCTGTCAATCCTTCAATTCTTTTTTCACCTCACATACTAATATTAATTGTGCATATATATATATATATATATATATATATATATATTATTTTTTTGTACAAATGAAATCAAAGAAATGACTATTGAAAAGCTTTGATTTAATAATAAGGAAAAAGAAAAGAAGAAAAATCATAAAGATGTGAGGGGATTTCAAAGTTTTGGAGTGATTTTTACACATAATAAAGTTTCAAAATTGCAAGTAACAATGAGTCATCGTTTGTGAAAGAAGCAAAAGTAAATCATAAGAATTTGCCACCTAGTGCAAAATCTATAGCTTTATCATAAAAATTTGCCACCTAGTGCAAAATCTATAGCTTTACGTTCATGTTTCTAAAGCAATTTTAATATTCAACCCAGTATGTTGACATGATGATAAAAGTGTTCACTATTTAAAGTGTGATTTAGATTCAAATCATGTTAATCACATTATTGTTAGATATTTTTAAGGGACGGAAAAAAATTAAATTTGTCTACATTTTTTTGTTAAATTTAAATTGAGTGATTTTTTGTCATAGAAAAGATAAACTACAATTGAAATCACTAAACTATTAGTAAGTTTATATTTTGGTCACTCAATTTCAAAAAGTTACAAAATGATCATTGAACTATCTGAAAGTTTTCATTTAAGTTGCTAGGTTGTTAAGTTTTAAAAAGAAGTGAGCTCCAAACAATGATTTGACGATCGGTAGAGTGGATTAGTACTCATCAATGATTAAGAGAGCATATCTTAGATCCAAGTCAATCTAACGGTCAATGTCAAAGATCGAATAAAAAAGTCGTTTGGATTTCAGTTTGAAAATTCGTGACGTTTAAAGTTGTTTCATGAAAAAACTTGAACCATAGAAAAGAAAAGGAAGACGAGCTTTCGGTCAGTGCAAGCAATGTGAACAAAGAAGGCCATACAATATCAATTTTAATAACTTAGTAATTTAAATGAAAATTTTCAAATAGTTTAATAGTCAATTTGTAACTTTTTAAAGTAAAGTGACCAAAATATAAACTTATTAATAATTTAATGACCTTGAGTGTAATTAACCAAAAAAATATCAAACTTCTTTTCCATAAAGAATATTTTTGTTTTGGGTGGAAAAAAAATTGGGCCTTTGGATTAACTAATCATTACTATGGGGAAACTAAACAAAACCAATTGGGACAGAGAGGTCCAAACAGTAGAAAAAGCCCAAATTAAATTTACTGAGAGTTGCAGAAAATAAAAGGAAAAATTAAAATAGATGGCCCATGCAGGTCTCGAACCTGCGACCTTCGCGTTATTAGCACGACGCTCTAACCAACTGAGCTAATAGGCCACTGTTGACATGAGCTTGCATGTTACATATAACAAGATAGCGCCCAACTCAAATTTATGAGTAAAACCTAGACCGTTCACATCAATGACCAGCTTTTTGCACATTAAGTATAGACTATTTAAAAGAGTTCCTACATCAATAAAAGGGAGGAAAATCATTCTACAAAAAATGAAAATGTGTACAAGCTGTCCGTGGTGAAGAATCAGCCATAAGGATATATAGACCATTAGGCAAGGAATTAAAATGATACTATGAAATGAAACTTCCTATGTGCCATATATTAACTAAGAGCTCAAGTGCAAAATCATCTCTTACAATTCCTATCTAATATAAAATCCCATGATATGCACACCTTCAAGAAGCCCAGGGCCTCATCTACTCATCAAAGTACATTTCTGCCTGGTGTCAATGTGCACCATCGAGTTCCAAATGGAATCAAAACATAACCACTTGATGCACAATCCCTTTCTTACAAAAGAAAGAGATACCCTTTGCCGGACCTTAACCTCTTGACAACTAACAAACACACTTTTCCTTGGGAAGATTTTCAGCTCATTGGACGGAGACGTCAAATCTTGGCTCATAGAAACAAACTTGACTATTGAATGACTGAAGAGCACAGCCAGCAATCCAAGACCAAACCTTCTTATCCACGTCATAAAGAAGGCCCTTCCCTTGGTTCCAAGATGTGAAGCAGATAAGATTATCCTGTCCAAAGCACTCGAATCTCTCGGCTGATAGCCTCAATAAAGCTCGAAAATACTTGGGTGGCATTCTACTTATCTCTACCCACATAATCTTAGCATGATCCAATTCCCAAATTCTCATACTCTGTAAAGTACTATAGAGACCAATTCTTCCAACCAGAAACAAGCGCTTGTGTGTCCCAGCAACCAAATAACCATCTAACAAAGATCTAGGGAACTTTGCTGGAATATGTTCCCAATATCCCAAGTCCAGTCGATACATCATCAAGCCAAGCGGTGAAAGGGTTTCCAAGTATAACCTGGAGTCACAATACGCCATCTTCGAGGAGCAAAGATTAACTGCAGGCATTATCTGGTGAACTGTCCACTTATCAATCTTTGAATCGTAAACTTCAGTGGGGAGTGACCTATCACCATAAATATCACTAGTCGCTATAACTTTAAATGATTTGTCAGTTCGATCCACAACCATAATCAACTGTCTTTGCTGGTCATAGTTCATGCTTGGAAGTGTTCTCCAAGTTTGCGTAAGAGGATTACATACTAAAGTTTTGAATGTTAGACCATCGAGTCCAGAAAAGCAAACTAGACCACCTGAAGAGCCAACCAACCAGAAGGCCCACTGAGGCAAAAAATTGAAGGGAATTCGATACCATGTTTTTAACGGCAGGCTAAAGACAGAGCATTGTGGAGTCTGTGAGTTCTTCCAAAATGTAAGCAAACAAGGCCCATGTGATGGCACTTGTGAATGAAACTTAAGAAAACTATGATCTTGAAGTATCAAATTCCATCTTTTACAAACTGAACGAAGCCGAAATATCATAAATGGGGGAACCCTTGCTAAAATCTCATTCAGTAAGTCCTCAGGCAACATTGCCCATATGTTATCTTCCATTTGAACGTCAGGATGAACCACCTTACCAAATGTAGCAACTGTTTCCTCATCTAAACCCCGTGGTTTAGTCTTTATCACCTTCTGCCTAGACGGACTAGTGTTCCTCGACCCTACACGACCAGATGGGCTTGTATTCCTCGACCCACCACCCCTTATAGGCGACACTTGTTTGTGACAGTTCTCATCATCACGGAAAGCCCCAGAACCGGATACTCCAGACCCAGATTCAGATGATATCCCAGAACCAGCCATAGCTATTAAACATCAAAAACCCTAATCAACCTAACGTTTCTGGTACTATCAGAGCTTAAAATCCAAAGAACCAATCTCATCCATAGTTTTTAACTATCGAAACCCTAAGCAACCCAATGTTGTTTATCTATCTAAAAACCATCCCGAATGCCCAAATGCAAGTTCTTTTTCACACCAAAAGATCCTAGCTTTCAAGCTGAAAACAAAGAAATGAAGAACCAAAGAGCAAATAAAAAAAAAAAAAAAAAAAACCCAATTAATACAATAAATTTCAGAACAATACCAGCACAATAATTCAAGAAAAAAAAACACCAACTTTTTAATCAGATCTAGGCATGATAATCCTGCAAACTGAAGACTATGATACCAAAGAATGATGTAAACATTGGGGTTCAATAATGGGATGAACATGAAAATAAAAATTGAATCTTGGAGATAGAATATTACCTTACATTCAAAGAACTAATCTGACTTTTTGACTTGGACAGAAGTGGGGGAGAAGTAAAATCCTGGCATGAATTGAACCCAAGTTGAAGAGTCAGAGTCAGGATTTCTTGCATTGGTTTTTTCTAAGTTGTTTTGTCAATATATGAGAAAAGTAAAATAAAAATTCAAAGATGGACTTTGAAGTGAAGAAATGGAGGCCCAATGCAGTCCTTGAATGTCCATTAAAGACGATACTTGACACAGCAACGAACTTGGAATTGATTGGTCAATGGCTTGCTTCAATTGTAGTGATTAGGATTAAACCATGGCAACCTTAACTATCGAAAAAAAATTATTAACTGAAAGAGGTTGCTGATGGTAGTTTTTCCTGTTCTTGCAGATATGGTAAGTGGGTCTATTAACACCCAAAACTATGCCGTTTTCAATTTTTTTGTTTTTACATGGAAAAATACATGCCTACTCTCTTCTACCCTTTTAATTATCAATTATTTAGAAGCTAAACTAGCACGAAATTAATTTTTCGAAGATAAATTTGTTTACTTGGGATGTGAAGAAACTCTTGAAAAGCTTCATTTCTCGTCGATTTGCATTTATCGTCAAAAATGGTAATTAAGCTACACATGCAATGGCATCGAAGGGGATGCTTAGGCAAGAGGACGCTTTCTGGGTAAAAGATGTGTCGTTACTGACCTTGAATCGTGCTGTGATTGATCGTCAATGTATGGACCAACCTTGATGATCAGCATGGTCGGTTCATTCTCTACAAGTCTTCTTTTGTTATTGAATGTTATTTTTCTTTTCGGTCTTTTAAGGTTTTTGTTTCCAATCTCTTTTTCTCAATAAATTCAGTCCACTGTTATTATTATTCAAAAAAAAAATACTATGGGCAAATTCAATTGTTCAAAAAAAATAAAAATATAGTGACTAGTTTTAACAAGTAAAAAACATCAAAAAACTAAGTTAAAAGAGATGGAGAAAGGGGGAAAACTAGGGGTGTGTAAAGGTCGGGTAAAACCGAAAAAATTCAGTTAACCGACCGAACTCGGTTAATCGGTCGGTTAACCGAATTTTTTCGATCGGGGTCGGTTAATAATTTTTTGAGTTTTCGGTTAACGGTTAATTCGGTTCGAAACCGGTCGGTTAACAGAATTTTTTTGGTTTAACCGAAAAAATTAATAAATAAAATTATAATATATAAATAGCCCACTATTCACTCAACTCAATTCAACATAAACTCAATCAAACTAAAACTAATTACCCAACTCAATCATAAAAATTACAAATAATTTAACAAATAAAAATAAAAATAATTTGGTTAATTCGACTAATTAGGTTAATTCGGGTAAATCGGGTAATTCAGTTAATTCGGTTAATTTTATACTTATTTTAACCAAAAATAAAAAAATATATATAATTTTCGGTTAACCGACCGAATTAACAGAAAAAATTTCAGTTCGGTTAATTTTTTTAAAAAAATTTTGGTTCGATTAACAGTTAAAATTTTTTAAGAGTTGGTTAATTCGGTTAATGGTGTTTCGGGTCGGTTAATCGACTGAACACCCCTAAGGAAAACAATGGGAGAAGTAGAAGAGAATGGAAACTAAAGAAAAAAAAAAGAAAGTTAAAAAAATATAAAAGAAAAAATAAATAAATTGCTCAAAACGAAAAAATATGGGGACCAATTGTATAATTTAACCTAAAATTTTTGTTTGAAATGATAATTTAACGTGCCACGTCAGCTTACCGTTCGTCATACCGTTAATGATAATTAACAACTCAATAACTAAAATGTAACATTTTAAACATAAGAAACCACAATGTAATATGAAGTAAACAAAAGTGACTATTTTGATAGTTTACCCAAATTTTAAACATAAATAACTTAACATATTATAATGTTGTATATATTATTCAAGATATAAATTTTATATGATATAAATTTCATAGTATATAAAAATAATATAATATAATTTATTAAAACGAACCAAATTGAATGAAGCTCTAATCTTAAATGTTAGAGTTCAAGCAAAGCTCATTTTTAAAATATTTATATATATATATATATATATATATAAATAATTTTAAATCCAAATCTATTTTCAAGCTTAATAATTTTATCTAAACTCTATCAATTTTTTAATAGGACCTTAACATAATGCCTTTCAATTGCAACAAGGTGAATAATGAGTAAAAATAGAGATGGACGCAAAAATTATTTACATAGTTCAAAAAAGAAAATTTACATTACGTGATCTTATTTAGGGAGTAATCCATTATCAATTTGTAATACAAAATGTGATTTGAGTTCAATTCACACACTAAATAGTAACCTCACTTTTAGGCATCAATCTAAGATCACTCTCTCCACTAAAGTTTTTCTCCGAAAAGATTAACAACAAGCTGAACATGAACTCAATTTGGTTTCAAAGTAAATGCACTAAAATATGTTCTTAACAATGAATAGATAAGTGCTCTCTA
Organism: Gossypium stocksii; assembly: GCA_020496765.1. Lineage (NCBI taxonomy): Eukaryota > Viridiplantae > Streptophyta > Magnoliopsida > Malvales > Malvaceae > Gossypium > Gossypium stocksii. The sequence goes on from CM035623.1 coordinate 10,024,318, forward strand.
AACCATACAAAAACAAGTAAACAAGTCTTCTTTAAATAGACATTATTATCTTGCAATTCAATCAATGCATACCTATCTTTCTTTAAATTGTGCTTAGTAAGTGTTGGCCTGAACAATTGTTAAGACATAAACAAAGTGTTTGGAAGAAATGGTTAAGGGAGACACTTCTTCAATCACTGCAATAAACAGGAACAAAATAAGGGATACAAAGCTTGTTTACATAGTTCGATTTTTCTATGCTTACGGAGCCTAACTTAGTGAGAAGTATTCATTGTCTTCAAACCTTACAATAAGTGACTATAAATCTATCATACCCTAGTGACAATTTCCTCACTTTTGTACCTTTTTGAAGATTAGAACCCTCATCATTAAATTCACCCTTGTGAACTTAGCATGTAAAACAAATGCGCTCTCACAAATAATGTTTTTCACTTAAACAAATTAAGTGCTCTGAATCCTAGATACAATAACCTATACAAGCCCTTCAATTATATAAAATATTTCAAGACTTACTAATATAAAGAAGATCCTTCACAGTCCCTAACAAATAGCATCTAAATAAATGAGATATAATATAATAATAGCAAACAATTTAAGCAAGGACTCTTGGTAGCTAGACGACAACGTTCCAATCCTATTTAAGGGATTTGATAAGTATGATCCAATCCTCAATATAAGTTTCTTCAAATGATATGATTTCATTGATGGGCTAGATATAATCCATAATATCAACACAACGCAAATATCCGTTTAATAAATTACCAATAGCTCAAACATGAAAATAGTTTAGTCTGTCACAGTTGATCAAGAAATGGGCACTCCCACGAGCACTTCTTCAATCTTTCCATATTTTTCAATAATCCCTTTTTAACAATTTATTGAACAAAACTTATACAGCACAAAAACTATATCATTAAGTAACCTTAACTTCCCTCAGCAAATTCTTCTTAGTTCCAAAAACTTAATCATCAATGCCAAGTTTGAATTTTACATTAATAATAAGCTAACCATAATTATAATCAAGTATGCTAATGAAACAAAGAAACTCCCTCCATCACCAGTAACTCCCCCATGCTCTCAATAAGGAATAAAATATGCTGAGATATTTATAGAAACTAGATTTCTTTGAAATACAATTACAAATTAAGTCTTCAAGAAGACTTCATGCTTAATTAATATTCAATGTAATCCAATTCATTAAATGACTATTAAGAATTAAAAGAAATAAATTAAAATTTTGTTAAACTAATATAACTAGATTGTAAAGTGAGTTGCAACTGATATTGCATTTGACGTTCGAAAATGCTAGACTTAATTAATTAAGCATTGAAATAAAGTGAAAGTGTAGTTAAAAACAGTGAAGATTTTGAGCAAAAGGATCGAAATCAAAGGTAGTGGCAGATGGGTTTTAAGCTTGTTGAATGTTATCACCGTACAGTTGCAAAGGTTAGCAAAATGATTTAATGATTTATTCTCCCTCAAGCAGCACTGAAAACAATTCATTTGTCTTCACATGGCGACTATAGTTTTTACTTTTTTGACTGTCCGAACTACTGTTATCAAAAACTTTTGTTGTTTGTCGATTCCGTCCTGCAATATTTTTTTTTTTTTTAACTCCCCCTCAAAGTTGGACGACCACTAAAAGGACTGCCACTCATCAAATTGTAATCTTTTCCTATAAAGTGTTTTGCTTCAAATAATCTAAATACAAAAGAAAAAGCAAAGGGTGGTATAAAATAGCCAAGAAACTTAAGAATTTCTCATCATGGTCAAAGCAAGTCATGTTGATTTAATCCACTCAACTTTTCCCCATTTTACTTTATAATTAAGTAGTTAATTAAGCAATTGTTACTATCAATATATACATCACTAGCAAACAAAAGCAAAACATGCAAAGGAACAGAAAAGGAGATAAATCAATAATGGAATTAGAGTCCCCTAGCTAGCTGCCATGGAGAATCTCATGGTGTCCTCAAGAGGGGAATCAAAAGAAAAGCACTCATTTTCCCTTGGAATCCTTGGTCCTTTGGTTCAAGATATGTATCAAGTTCCCTATCTGATTTGGGGCTATATGTATATATTTTTCAAGGTGGAGACTTGAGAATTATTTCTTCAATCATTTTGGGGTTTGAAATGAAGAAAAGAAAAAATAAAGACTATTTGCAAGCAGAATGCTGGCACCTGGTGCAGGTGCTGGAGGAGTGCTATGGGTTTTTGGCTTTGTTACCATGACACTAGTGCATATTTGTAGATATGTTTAAGCATTGTTTGTTTCTTTGTGGTTTGAACATGCCCTTGCTAGCCACCCATTTCTGCCTGCCCCAGAATTAGTCCAACTTTTGTTCTACACTTTTTTGCCTCAATATATATGGCCATTGAGGACCATTGCTTTTCAATTTTTTTTTTTTTTTGTTTTTATTTTTTATCAACCCCTATGTTCGAATTTAGATGTAATTGACAAGAATGGCCACTGATGACTAACTTTTATTGCCATCCATATTTTAATAATTTTAATTGTTATACCTTCAAAACTTATTTAAAGATCAGTTTTACACGCTATTATCAAATTTATTATCAAATCAAATCTTGTGTAAAAGAATTCTCTTAAACCATTGTTAACGAATCTCAAACTTAAACTAACATCTGATTACATATTTAGTAAAAAAAGGTAGTTAATTAACTTTGTAGAGACGCTAATTAATTGATTGATTGTAAAAATTGTGATCCAGTCCAAGGAAGGTTCAACATTTTCGGCTTTCAAATGAATGTTATCACAAAGGAAAAGATTGCTATTTTACAAATTGAATGGTTGTTTGTTGTATGTCTCTTTTTATATATATATTTTAATCGAAAGATAAGGGAATCCATTCCAACTTCGACTTTCCTTTTCTCCAAATTTATCGTAAAAAGCCTAAAAGGTTAAATAATAAAGACAAGTAAAGAAAAAGCTCGCTTTACCTTAGCCATGGGCGCACAATTTCTTGAATTCAAACTACAATTATTATATTATATGCTAAGAGGGACGAATCTTTGGAGATCAGTTTTTACATTTTTTATGAAAATATAAATGCCCGGTGACTTAACAATGTGTTCGGGTGTGCCGGTGTTACTTTTTAGGGAAAAATATTGTAGAGGTTTTTATATTAAAATTTAGTTTATATTTTGTCTTTTTTTTACTTAGAAAATGGGTGAATTAAACTTTATATGTTAAATTAAAGAAAAAATTGATTATTCTGTTAAAAATTGCATTTATTTTTATTGTTAAAAATTGGTCCTTTTATATCATCATTAGGTATGCATGGCACGTTACGTGTCATTATCTTATTATTTCATCAATCACATTAGTTTTTAATAGTACAAATGGATGAAATTTTTAACTATAGGGACCAATTTGCTCTTCAATCTAATATACATGAACTAATTTGTCACTTTTTTTAGTATAGGGGACAAAATATAATCTGACTCCTAATATAATGATTTCCATGCTACTTTTATATTAATTTTACTTTTTATTATTTTAGTTCATTTTATTTATTAAATAGTAATAAAATAATTTATTTTAGTTAAACAGTTATATATATTAGATTATGACACACTTACGATTTGGGTGAAAAAATATTTAAAATAGACTTTAATTGAAATGGTAAAGTTGAGTTTATACATGCAATAATGAGTTTATTAGTGATCGTATTGTTGAAAGTTTCTTGGACTAATATATTCTATATGATGATTTGATTTTATGATTTGTACTTGTTTAGAGAATTTTCCAAGTATTATTAATAATTTTTTATAATAATTAATATTCATTTTTGGAATTTAAAATTATGTAATTGTGTACTTACAATTTATGCTACCAAAAAAAAAAAAAAGAAATTACAATGGAATTGCATTCTGTCAACCAAGCACGTCTAGGAAATTAGAGTTTAATGTAATTACAATACTTCCTTAGTAATTACACTTTCATCGAATTGCTATGTGATATTCGGACATGCCCTTAATGACAAGGCTAAAGTTATCCAAATTTATTCTGATCTAGGTTCAAATATATGATTGGTTATGGTTATAAACATTCAAATATGTATTATTTATATTTGCAATCATTATTGTATTTAAGAATAATGATAAGTTTAACTTTTACCGTTTACTATTTTTGTCATTTTGACCCTAATTCTTTTTTTAGGCTATTTGAATTGTTAAAATTTTAATAGTGCTAACATTACAGGTCATGTGGCAGTCCACCTATATTAGTGTTATTTAAGCATAAATATTAAATACTTTTTAAATTTATTTTCAATTTATTAAGAAACATTTATTTTTATATTTTTAGTATATTTGATGTATTATATTTTTTAATTTATTTTTATATAAAAAATTAATATAAAATAATTTAATATGAATTAGTCTGGCTAGAATTTTTATTCGAGTCAAGTTTGAGCAAAATTGTAGACTCATTTTTTAGGTCGGGTCAAGCCTAAAATTATGTTGAGGCTCAGCCTAACTTGACCCATGACCATATCTATTTAGTAATTATTTTGAAATTTTAGAAAATTTATAAATTTAACAAATTCATTATTTTCTATACTTTTCAAATATATATTGCATTTAAACTTAACTAATTTATTCATAATATATGAATTTAATTCTTACAATTTATAAAAAATAAAAATAAAAATTCAAAATTTTAAATTCTTGTTGTCAAATACGGCATAAAGGGATGTGATTAGCACGATCTATGAAGATTGGAAGACAAAGTGAAATAAGCAGTTATACCCAAAAAAAATAAAAATAGAGCTGTTCATAAATTGAAGTGAGTTAAAGTACAATCGGATCCTACAACATATTCATAAATTGGCATGTTCAAATACCTTGTTTACTATTTTTTTTAAATAAAATATCTTAAAAGTACAAGCTCGTATTAATATTTTTACAATTAAATTTAAATAAAAAATATATTTTATAAATTATTTTGTTTAAATTTGAGCCTTTAGGTAGGACGAGCCAACTAAACCTTTTCGTGAACTCTAAGGTTTTTTCATGTTTCCTCAAAATTAGTAATTTAAAAATTATTATATTTTTAATATACAGTAATTCTTAGATGGGCACCTTGTTTTCTTTTCTTAAGTTTAATATATATATATATATATATATATATATATATTAAAATTTAATTTGAATTTTTTTATGAAAATAAAATGAAATAATAATAAAAATAGCAATTAAGAATCAGACAAACTTGAATAACTTATAAAACAAACCATCAACAAAAGAATATATATATATATATATATAAAGCTTAATATAATATTTGGTACTTAAATTTGGTACTTTTTTTAATTTGATACTTAAGCTTTTTTTTTAGGTATAGTTTGGTACGTAAATACATTAAATATTATATAAATTACGCAAAACACAAACGATGTTAATTTTTTTTTGTTATGTTACAAAAATATTGTCAATATTAGAGGAAATTCATGTTAAAAAATAGATATTGAGCTATACTTAACGAATTAATATTAAATAAGAAAAAGAAATTAAAATCCCATATTAAAAGAAATTTATTATTTCCAATTAATAAAATAATTAATTAATTAATTAAAACTAAAAGTAATTGAACATATAAAATACAAAAAAAAATATCATGTCATCCGTCAGATGTCAGTCATACATTGATTATTTTTGTTACTTCATAAAAAAATAACATTGTTAGAATATTATAATTATTTGTAAAACGTTTGACAAGTATCAAATTAAACAAAAAAAAGATTAGGTACCAAATTAAGAAAAAAAAGTCAACTTCAGGTACTAAATTGGACCCCAAAAAATTTAAATACTAATTTAAGAAAATTTATCAACTTTAAGTATTAAAATAAGAGAAAGTGTCAAATTCAAGTACTAAATATTATATTAAATTTGAAGAAACTGATAAAAAAAAAAAAGAAAAAAAAAGATGGAATGAAATTTGAATATGGTATCTTGGCCTTGACTTATTATTTATTTTTAAAAAAGCAAAAATCATTAAAGAACAATGGTTAATTAAACAACTACAAATTAACAACTTAATACAAATACGTAAGCACATATAAATTAACTTATCTGCGTGCTTGCTAATCATGTCTATATTAAATTCGCAACATCAACCAATTAATTAAGCAGACAATTCACAGATTCTTTCTTACCATTAAAACGATATTAACTATTATCAAATTAGTCGATCGTATTTTATAAGCGAGCATTAAATAAGTACGCGTAATATGAGTTTGTTTATATATGGTATGAACTCATTTTGAATATACATGTGTTAAAAGATCTTAAAGTAGGATACGTGTCGTCATATATGAAAATTTACTTAACATATCACATCTATAAATAATAATTATATTGTATAAATACATAAAATTAACCCATCTAAATGGATACACCGAAAAATATTCAATAAATTTATTAAATTAATCACTACGAAATGAGCGTATTGAGAATTTGTAAGCATACATATATTAAACATTATATTAACAAAAAAATTAACTCATCACAAAAAAAATATTTAACGTGGGAAATTTGTAGGGTTAAAATGTAATTTTAGGGTAAATTGCTAAAATAGTTATTTTTGTTTATCTCAGGTTACATTTTAGTCATTTATGTTTGAAATGTTACGTTTTAGTTACTTACATTATCAAGTTGTAACATTTTAGTTACTGGGCCGTTAATTGTTGTTAATGTGTAACGGAAAGCTGACGTGGCACGTTAAATCATCATTTTAAACAAAAATTTTAGGTTAATTTATACAATTAGCCTCCATATTTTTTTTGAGTAATTTATTTTTTTCTTTTATGTATTTTTAACTTTTTTTTCTTTATTTTCCATACTGTTTTGTTTTTCCCTCTGTTTTCCTCCCTTCTCCATTCTTTTTAACGTGATTTTTTTTATGTATTCCATTTGTTAAAACTAATCCCTATATTTTTATTTTTTTTGAACAATTTAATTTTTTCGAGTGAGCGAGCTTGTGGACTAGTTTTAACAAATGAAAAACATAGAAAAACTACATTAAAAAAAATAAAGAAGAGAGGAAAACAAAGGGAGAAGTATAAGAGAATGGAAAATAAAGAAAAATAAATAAATTTCTCAAAATGAAAAAATATAAGGACCGATGTATAATTTAACCTAAAAATTTCATTTGAAATGATAATTTAACGTGCCATATCAGCTTTCCGTTACACCGTTAACGACAATTAACAATTCAGTGACTAAAATGTTACAACATGATAACATAAGTAACTAAAATGTAACATTTCAAATATAAGTGACTAAAATGTAACTTGAGTTAAAAAAAAGTAACTATTTTAATAGTTTACCCATAATTTTATCATATTATTAATTTGTAATTTCATAAATTTTGAAAAAAAGTTAATTGATAATTTTATCATTTTTTAGAGGTTAAGATATTTCCCTACCTCTTTTCTTCTGACTCCACTCGAACGGAAAAAAAAATCATTATAAATATAGAAAATCATAAAAAATAAAAAATACCCAATAATTAAAAACTAAACCTATATTTAACAATCAAATTTTTTTATTCATACCTATTAAGAATATGTACTTATGAAATCTATAAAAACTAATGAAATTAGGATACATGATATACTGTAGATGTGCTTAGCTGATATCATTGCACGTGCTTATGACTTTAAAACCATCCACCTTAACCCAACGGCTCATGATCATTCAAGGCATAAATCAACGGCTAATTTTAGCCATGAGCACTAACTAAACATTTTGGTTTGTCTCCAAATCATCACCTCATCCTTTGTTGGTTCAATTGCAATTATAGGCTCCACTTTTTCCATCTTTAGTGATTATGCGTAACGACATATTTAAACCTTTTACAAATTAGTCTATACTCCCATTAATAAATTGTATTTTACTCTTGATTTTTCGTTAATTAAAGGAGAGAAGGAAAGGAATTAGAGAAAAAAAAATGGTAAAAAAACCTCTTTAGTCCCTTTTAATTTTGATATTGAGAAAATTGGCCTCTCCCAGAAAGAAAACAATGCAATTTAGCCTCTATTAATTTCGAAAGTGAGCAACTAATGACAATTAATCATAACGTGCACTTTTTCCATAAATTTATCTCACTTTGATTGGTATAATAACAAATTTAACCTTCATGTCTATAAATTATGTCACTTTGGTCCTGATCCTAAAAAATTCAACAAATTTAACCCTTATTGGATATCAACAAATTTAGAGTCAAGACCAATTTGATAGAATATGTAAATAATAAGAGCTACATTTGTTGAATTTTTTAGAATTATGACAAATTGACAAAATATTTAAACATTTAGGGCTATTATCCCAATCAAAATTATATGAATTTTTTATGTGTACATATTTTGACATGTAGGTGTATATGTATAATGTTTATATTTTTATTTTATTTCGTGTTTTAATTATAAATTATAAATTATTTTTGTGTTATATTGCATACATAATGTTTCGTGATGATTTGATTTTAACATAAAATCGTTTACGTAAGTTTTTAAAATATAATCTTTTATAGAATTAAAGTATTATCCATATTCGTTATGGTTCATAAAGACAAATCCTTTCAATGTTGGTTATTATCCTTGCCAACAACATCATTTCATTGTGAATCTAAAGGATTAGATATGCACATCCGTTACCAATTTTATGTTTTGTACTTGATTGGTTTTCAAATTCTCATTTTATTTTATTTGTAAGGAATAATATTTGATGCACATAATGTCATGTATAATTATTGAATAATAACATGATAAATTATCATTAAATAAAATAAAAAATTGTAGAGAATTTACAAATAAACACCGATAATTTTATTTAAACTTAAATAAATACTTATGAAAAATAACTATTAGAAATAAATATCAATAATTCTTGGATTTAGGATGTAGGTTCTTAAATTTACAATTTTAATATTTATTTATAAGTAATTATTATTTTATTATATTTAAATAAAGCTATTAATATTTATTTATAAGTTTTTTTCTATTTTTTTTCACTTTATTCAATGATAATGTATTATATGGATAGTACATGAAACTAATGTATTTAACATGCATAAAATATTCTCCATAATATATGGAAGATTTTGATATGTTCACTTGAAAAACAACAATCACTTGGAAAAAGTGGTGCAAAAGGAATAAAAATGATGAAGATGTTAGGTGATGATTGGAATATTATTTTTTGTCAATTAATTTCTAGAAATTTATTAGTCTCTTTAAATTTAAATTATTTCATTAATTCATTTAATTATGATCGAAAATAAGTATCGGGAATCAAATATATATCGAGTTAACTAATTGTTAGTGTAGTGATAAATAGCTTGTATTATGTAAGTCCTTATAAATATCAAGTCTCGTGTTCAAATTTAGACAACCACTTTCTTTTCCCTTTGATAAAAAAGAAAGCATGTATTGAAAATAAAATTTCAAGTACAAATACGTCAAATATGATTTTTGCACAATTATAAAATTGTTGATACAAAAAGGCTGTGAATCTTGTGGTGATTTCTAACCGTTTACCCTATGAGTATAGAGCCGTGAGAAGGTTGATATGGTCGGCATGTGAATGTTAGGAAATGATTAGATATAAGAGAAAAGATTTTAAAGTTACCCGAAAAAGAGTGTCTTAGCTCTATTCTTGGTTTCGATAAGCCTTTAAGAGGTTGTTTTTGACATGTCACCTTTATATTGGTGCTAGACTCTTTAGAATTCAGCTTAGTATTATCTTGTTGTTATAGGTATGTTCCATCATATTCGGAGAATGAATATGTGTGGTGTGTAAATGAAAAATGTCATGTTTGTGTCAAGTGTGTGGTGCCATTGATTTGGGCTTCGAGATCTTGTGCTTGTAAGATATTGGATTAGTAGGCATCTTAACTTGTAAGGCCACATGTATGTAAAGTGAACTCACAAGATATAAGCAGGACGACACATACCATTTCCCCAAAATTACAAATTATCAATATGGTCTCTTGAAAATTTTAAAATTATAAATTAATTTAATGATAAAAATACACTTTAACATTTTCAAAGATGAAAAAAAGTAATTTAATTCTTTTAAAATTGTAAATTATATAGTTTTGAAGTTAAAAATTTATAATTTAATTTTGACTATGATAAACTTTTGTATAACAAAAATATATTTAACATGATTGGTTAACTTTAAAAGTAAATATCTATAATGTAGGAACAAATTAGAAAACATATCATATTTAAAAATGGAGATTGGATTCAACAAAAATGTGACATAGGTTGCCTTAATGGGGTGCATAAATGAATGCTACAAGTGACACTGAGGAACCTGAATATCCCTTGGAATAAAATAAAATTGAATTTAAGAAATAAGGAGTTTCACTTGCATGAGTGATGAGTTGACAGGCTGAGCAATAGGGTCGTAGGGAGGTGCACTAGGCAGCCACGCGAGTTGGTTAACAAAGGACCCACAATTCAGACTATCATGCGCCTGCCTGCCTGTTTTTCAATTTTATTTTTATTCATATGAATTTGTCTGCGTAATCCTTTGAGAAATCATTATTGTCCTCAAAGTAAAAGTTGTTGGACCGGTTAAATCAGGTACCCATCCGTGCATGACCCAAATCTTTTTTTCAGGGAAATGTCCCTCACTTGGCATGGCTATTCTTCCCAACATGCCCTTGTAGTTAATTAAATGCTTTTTAATGAAAAAAAGTTACGGTGAAAATGTAGATAGGTTTTATATGAAGTCTGTTCAACTATTCAATCGTAAGTTAAATTCTCATTCCCAAAGGTAAAGTGAAACGAAACATTGCAGACATTAGGAATCAAAATATGAACCATGCATTGATACAAGGCTTTGCTCTCATAATCACAACTGCTATGTTGCCATTAAACCAGAGGCGAAGAGGAGTGAATTAGCGTGTTCGCTTCATCAGCTACACGTCCTTCAGTGTTTCAAATAAGGGTATTGATACCAATTATTGAAATCGAAGAGGAAAAAGGCTACATCGCAATTCATCTTTAAAATGCTTTTAAGATAGGAGCTCATGTTATAGATGGCTCAAGGAGGGGTTGTGAAGAAATCTAAATTTGAATTGAATCCTTCTCTTTTCATTCAAAAATGGCAGTGTAAAAGGAATCTTCCAAATTTTCCAACAAATATAAGTAATGATATTTGTAAAAAAATATTTAAATAATCTAATAAAATTTTAAATACCTTTTAAATAATTAAATAAATATATTTTAATAATTTCAAAAGGCCAAAGTTAAAAAAAAAATAAAACATTTCAATCTCAGAATAATATTTTAAATTTCAAAAATCAAGTTTTTAACCTTACTTTTGAATTTAAAAAATACTTTTTAAATTAATTGAGTATTAGTTTGATTGGTATAGATATTATTGCTAATATAAGAGAACGTGGGTGTAAGTGTACTAAAGTGCATTATCTTTTTATTTATGGATTGAGGAGGGTTTTGGGTAGTTTTAGGCATTGCGTCAAAAAAATATAAATGTTTGTTTTAGACATGATATTAAAAAGTAAAAAATAAATTAATTTAAATTTTTTAATATAATAATATTCAAAAATGATTTGACATAACAATACATTATATTTTAAAAAATTAAATATTTAATATAATAAATATAATAAAAGTTATGTGTTTATTGTGGTATATTTTAAAAGTTAATATAATAAAAGGTTTGAGGACAAAGACGAGTGTGCTCAACTCTAGTTCATTGTGAGGAACAAAAGTTAAACACCAATACTATTTTGTATTAGATTGTTATATCAATAGCTTTTAAGAGAAAAGACTTATCAGTGAGAATATTCATGAATATACGGGAGTAAGGTTAAAATAGTTAAAAATTGGTTAAGTTTAAATCATAACTTATATTGAAAGTTTATGATTCATGTCTTATTGAGTAAGACATCATAAACATGTAATGATAAATCGAATTGTGTAAATATATCTTTGTGTTCAACTGTTTTTATTTCTTACACTTATTCTTTCTAAAATTACGATCAAATGACTAACCACTCAACAATTATAATATTTTCACAATTATAATAAAAAAGAAGCACTTTATTTCTCTTGTTAATTTTTCTAAGACAAAGCAATTACGATAAAAAAAAAAAAAGGGGAAATTGAGCTTAGGGTCTTTGTCTAATTGGTGCCAACATTGGGAAAGCTAAACATTCAAACATATCACTACATGTACAATTTACGAAAAACAAGTACAACCGACATAAAATACATACTTCCTTTAAAGGTCCTCAACTACTTATGGCAACTTTATACTGTGAAACCCCTCCACTGAGAAAATTATTGAAAATGAAATTTAGAAAAAAAAAAAAAACTGAAATTAGTAGAGAGAATTAAAGAAAAGGATAAACAAGGGCACGAGACAAGAAAAGAAAGAAGGGTCTATCTGTGTCTAATGAGATTGTTGACCATATACTCCACTCAACCCTCCTCACCATATCCCCATTTGCTTCCATGGGATTTTGGTTTTGGAAGCTTTTGGATAATTAGATTTCAAAAAGTACATCTCTAATTCTCCATCGATATTCGATTTCAAAGTATCAGATATAAATATGTGTTGATGTATGAAATAAGTAAAAAAGAAAATACGAAAATGATGATGGTGATTTGTTCTAATTGACATGGGGAGTTGTTGTGTTTCATGTTTAGGTATCTCTATTATTATTCACAAACTCAATACTAACATTTCTCTTGACCTTTGTAATCACGTATCCCCACCGACTGAAGCATTCCCTTCCATAAAGATTAGAGACAAAACCTTAATATGGAAACAATACTTTTGATTGCCGAAGGTCCAAGTCAGCTGTTCAAAAAAACCCTTCAACAATATTAAATATAAGTATGCACTGAACAAAAGTATATTTAATTCTTTTTTGAGAATAATTAAAATCAAAGATTTGATGACATTAATATTAGAAAGAATTTTCCACCGTGAAGCTTTTCTTTTTGATTGCTTTTGGGTGATTGTTGTTTTGTTTGGGGCAAGAGTGGTGTATGTATGTACATATTTCGAAAGAGAAAAGTTAAAAGGAAAGTGCTTCACAAAAGTACTGTTGGACGTTTATTACTACTATTACACGTAAATATATATATATATATATATATACACACACACACAATTACTTGGACTATCTGTCTCAATAAAAAAGCATTAGTCTTTCAAAATAAAGATAGTAGGTATGGACAAAAGTCTTCCAAATTTCAACAGGTTCCTTCTATGTGCTCAATTCAAGTTGCCTTATATAGGACGTTTTCCTATATAAAAAAGTTAAAAAATTTAGGATTGAACATCAAGTTAAATTTCGATTTTGATCTTACAAGCAACTTGAGAATTAAATATATCTGTGTACATCTCAACTTACACTTGGATTTTTCATTAAAGCTACCAACACCATATGTCATAGTCTTGTAAAGAGAGAAAAGTTTGGCAATTAAGAAACTATTTGCCTCTTTAAATATGTCATATATAGAACATCTTGGACCATATAGTAAGCCACTATATATATAATTTTATATTAGTTTGCCCACCTATTTTCTGCAGTGTTTTTCATATATTTGATCTAAACACTGATTATGGTTGCCAACAGATATTTGATGGTTGTTAACACTTGAAATGAAAATCCTTTTATCTAATTAAGTGGTTTAAGTAGGATTCATTAAAGTTTTTAGTTTGGGGTGTGGATTTTTTTGTTACTGTTTACATATTGTAATTGATTAAGATAGTATTTATTATATCCGTAATGAAAAAATATCAATAAAATAGAGACATGTAAAAGAAAGTGCATTCAAAAGGGTCTATATTGTATAAAAAGCATTTGAATAAAACCTGAATTCTAAAACACCCCACTTTTAAAACTTTAAAAAGAAATGGGTTTAATTTTGTTGAATGCCCATTTCTTCCCCTTTTGCTTTCTTTAGCCAAAACATTGTCCCCAAATCAAAAATAATTGTACTCCCCACAAATACAAACTCCCCTCTCTTTGTCATGTAAATCATCTGAAAAATGATTATCCACAACACAAATTGCATTTCCTCTTTTTATGTATGTGGGAAAAGTTCAATCATGCATATATATACATGCATGTGATGTGTTAGTAAACATGGTATAAGTACCATTTTCTATATGTGCATAAACATTATGTTTTTTTGAGTCTGATATGCACTCAACAATACATGATGTTTGCATGATATTGATTCAAGTCAAAAAAGAACTAAGCTTTTAAGTAATCTTCACACTGTTCCTATTAAATTTGCAAGAGTGGGAGTGGGTCCATCTCAACTTTTTTCCATGTCTATAAGAACCTCTTCTCCTCCAACAAGAGCTTATTAGGTGTTTCATTTTCTCCTCCAAGATTTAGTGCCTTATTTTTGTTCTAAATCATGCAGCCTAGTGAAATTTCAGGTCTGCAATACATAGTTCCTGCAAATCCATCCCCCTATTCGGTACCAGCATTTGAGTTGAGCCGGTTCTCGAATCCCATGCATAATCTCTATATCCCTCCTCAACTTCAAGAAATCATTAGTCCACATCCATCATGTATCAACAACAACTCAACCTCTGATGAGGCAGATGAGCAACAATTATGTGTGATTAATGAGAGAAAACAAAGGAGGATGATATCGAACAGGGAGTCAGCGCGCCGGTCGCGTATGCGCAAACAAAGGCACCTTGACGAGCTCTGGTCGCAGGTTGTTTGGTTGAGGAACGAGAACCACCAGCTTATCGATAAGTTGAACCATGTGTCGGAGAGTCACGACAAGGTTGTTGAAGAAAATGTTCAGCTGAAAGAGGAAGCCTCTCAACTACGTAGGATGCTGTCTGATATGCAACTCACTAGCCCTTACTCACCTTTGACAGACCTGGAACATGCTCTAGCTGACAACTGAGTCCTAATAACATGTTCCAATCCCAAAATTTCATCTATTTTGCTTGGATGATTAAGACAGAGGCAACCACATCCTATTTTTATTTACCATTTTTCGAATTTGGTGCTTCTGTTAGGTGTATCAGTCTGTGTCTACTGCCACTGCCTTAGCTTTTAATGATGTACGAGAATTTAAGGCCATGGGAATAACATGTTTGAGCATTTCATTTTCATTTAAACCTCTCTCATCATATAAAAATTACTCATACTAAACCTGGACCATAAAAAAGCTTGATCAATATATAGAGGGAAATTGTGTAAAACAAGGTGTATCATGTGACAGAACTAAATATGTGAGGCCAGGTGTACTAGAAAAGGAGCCATAAGTGGTATGAGGTGGGGGAAGAGTAGGACTGACATGACACAAAGAAAAAAGCGGCACCCCGTGTGGGTTCATCATTCAAAAGACTCGACTACCATAATGAGGAAAAACTATAAGATTTCTGCTTAATTACTTGCCATGCACTGTTCCTAGCTTTTTTTGTCTTAATTTTTCACTTCTTAGGTAGGACTGTAACGCAATGTTTTGATTGTTATTTTGCGATATATATTCATTATTCACATAACCAAAATAAATATGACAAGATCGAAAATACTTGCTGAAACATGCTTACATCAAATTCAATTGTATTTGATACCCATCAAAGATTAATGCAATTGAAAAAAAAAAAGAATCAACATTGTTACTGCAGCACCACTATTTCTTTTCACTATGAACAGAAGCCAAGGAGCTAAAAAAGGAAAAAGTGAGCTCAGCCTACAAAGGCAATCTGGGACCAAGATGCACCGGTCCGTTATGAGCGGGAAGTTTTTGCTGCTCTCTGAAACAAGCCTCACGCAGTGCCTTCGCCTCTAAGAACATGGAGCGGACCCTGCCTGGAGGACGAGGGCCATCATCCTGTTAATCCGTTGTCCCACCCGGGTTGTAAGCTAAAGCTGCTTAGTTCATCAGTTTTATATTATAAGAGGCACTCGGTGTGGGAATTCAATATTTTTAAAGGAAGGGAATGTTGTGCAGGCCGAAAGCAATTCGGTTCAAATTACTTGGTTAAATATAGTCTTGGGCTCTTAATTAATAGTTGTTTTGAGTTAGTATAATTCAGATTCGAAGTTGGGTCAATGAGTTCAGATTATTAACTTTTTTAATGATGAAATCAAATTGGGTTGGGTTTGAAATTCCAATCTCCATGCTAGTTTCTTGGGTAACGGTTCTTTATTTTAGTTACAGATTTTTTTGGTCACCCTTGAATTGATGGAGAAAATTATTGAGAAAGTAAGTAGTAATATCTCATTTGTTCCAATAACATCATAAAGAACCCACATTTTCAAGCGTATTGTGGGAGAATATGTCAATTCAATTTCGATGCTGTAAAAACCAAATCTTTCTGGCTTTTTAGATGCCTTTGTAAATAGTTGGCCGAGTTTTAATACTTCAAAATATAACTTACTCCGTCTCTCGAAACCAGGTTAGAGTTAATATACAAGGAAGCCAATGATCACATGGCATTAATGAAGGAAGCTAAAGCTTGGAATTTTCAAGGGTATTATAAATATTTGCTGATTTGGGCTAAGAATTTAAGTGAGAAATGCATCAAAAATGCTTGGTTTCTTTCCTGCAGATGAATTTTTGATGACAAAAAGAAAAAAGGTGACAGTCGGATTGAACTCGGCCTACAAGGCAATCTGGGTCCAAGAAGCACCGACCCGTTATCCTTCAACTGTTATGAGTAGGAGGTTTTCGCTGGCTCTGTTAAACCAGCTTCACGCAGTGCCCTCGCCTCTTAAGAACCACGAGGCCCGAGCTTTCGCCCAAGACTCGAGGTTCGAACTCATGACTTTGAACGGGCGAGCCTGGAATACGCATGCGTGGACCCTGCACAGAGGACCAAACCATCATCCCGCCACTTTAGCGCCCCCACTCGGGTCACAAGCTAGAGTTACTTAGCTCAGCAAATAATTGAAGCGCTTTTCTCTTTTATAAAGTTCAACTGTATTATAAGAAGCAACCAGTGTGGGATTTCAACATTTTTTCAGGAAGGGATTGCTGTGAAGGCCTAAAGCAAGTCCTCATCAATCGCCTCAAATTACTTGGTTAAATATAGTCTTGGGCTCTTAATATTCAAGAAATTTCCTACTTCATATTAATATTTGTTTTCAGTTTGGACCATTTGGTTTTGAGGCTCAATTTTTCTTATGAATTCAGGTTGATGACCTTTTTAAATAATAAAATCAAGTTTGGTGGGATTTGAATTCAAACCTCTATGCTAGTTTGTTCAGTAATGGTTCTTCATTCTCGTTGCAGAGTTTTCTTTGTCACCCTTCAACTAGTTGATGGAGAAAATTATTGACAAAATAAGTTGTAACCTCTCCTTTGTTCCAATAAACATCATAATGAACTACTTTGCTTACCACATTTTCAAGCGTAATTGTCTACTATTTGATTCAGGTGGAAGATATATTGTGATGAAAGCAGCTTTGCTTAAGTTTGAATAAATATTAAATACACTTCATTTTTCAATTTAATTCTTCAATTTCAACGCCATAAAAGCCAAATATTTCTGGCTTTTTAGATACCTTTGGCGTTCTCTCTCTCTATAGCTGAGTTTATTACTTCTAAATCTAACTTATTCTGTTGCATGTTTCTAGCACTGAACTTGTTAGTGTTTTCTTTGAGTTAGAATGAATCTAGGATTGTTGCGAGGCTTCAAAGGGGAATGGACTGATTTGCAAACCTGGGAACGTGAGCTATGGGGCGATGGAGTTGGCACTTCGATCTTTCTTTAATGCCTAAGTCAATGATTAATGAAAGGAATTTTTAGAGAAAGGTTAATGGAAGGAAAATATGAGAGTTCGGGAAGATATCTGCATGCACCCTTTTTACTTACCTTGATCTTATCTTTCACGTGATCGATCTCTTAGTCTTGAAATCCAAGGTACTTTGAGATTAGTCATTCCGTCTGCCTTAACTGTTTCCTCTATCCAGAGGAATAACCATGTCAGTCCTTTCTCGATCTTGGTGTGCTTGTCATTACTCTTAGCAAGTCAGACCTTTGTCCATTTTTGCTATTAGCCTTGCTAGTTGTCAAATCAAATATCTTTCATCGGTTTTTTTTGGGCTTATGGGAGTGGTATAAGAGAACTCAGTCTCTCTCAAATCAAGTAAGAATTAGTAGAAAAGCAAGCCAATGATAACATGGCATTAGTGAAAGCATATGCAAGGAAGCTAAAGCTTGAAATTTTCATGGGCATTGAAAATGTTTGATGATTTGGCTAAGAATTGTAAGTCATTTATTTGGGTATAAGTGAGAAATGCATCTAAAATGCTTGGTTTCCTTCCTACAGATGATTTCCATGGGAGAAAAAGACAATGTTTAGGGATTGAAAATGGATGTATAATCAAAGTTTCAATTGATCTTTCTAATGATCACAATGTGTATTCATTACAGTGGAAACATGAAATCATGGTTACACCATCGCTTTGAACCAATACAAAGAATCAAATTGGAAATTTCGTCAATACTTTTTCTAGATTTCAAAGGTCTGCTTATGGTATTCAAAGAATCAAACTTTGATGTCTACAGGGTCCAAGAAATACAAAATTCAACCAAATACAGCAATAATAATAAATATTAATAATTTATTCTTTGTTTCTTTATTGGCAGATATTTCTAAAAACAATTCTACTACAATCTGAGCATAAGATCCTAAGCAGCAATTTACCAATTTATCTTGTAATTCCATAAAAAATTCCAATTTAACACACCATTATCTATTTTTCTTGAAAAAAGAAGGGGGTAATTTCATTGTGTACTTTAGACAATTGATCGTAGCCTTTAAAAACCAAAGAATTTTATTAAAATTTGAGATTTTTTAAGGCATTTAAACAAAATATTTTATCACTCCACAAGTTAAAATTTTGAGGCGGGGTCCATGTGATATTGGCAAAAATAAGAAGGGTAAATTGTCACTATTGAGGTTTGTTCCACCTACTACCACCAGCTGAGACTGGCCAAATTTGACCAATTCGGGCTCTGAATTTTAGTTCCTTTTTTTTTTCCTTCTCTTTTATACATTCATCTGCTCCAATTCTGAATACCCGTTGTCTAGTTTGTTTAAAGATCAGATCTTTGATACATCCTCTGATTTTTTTTTGGGTCTTTTTTCTCTATCAAAACAGAGAAGATCGAAAGGTTTGGGTTCTTTTTCTTGCGTTGAATTTCAATAAAGTATGAAACTTTTTTTATCGGTTGGTTTGATCTGCGTGATTACTTTTGGCCAACAATTCTTGCATGAGATAGTTTTCGTTCTTTTTTTTTTTTTTTTTTTGTTAATTGAGCTGATCTGCAATTGGTAGATATCCTCTTGGTTCGTTAATTTTTTCTTTTTTTCCTTCTTATTTTAGTTGTAGGTTTACTTAGTTTCTGCCTGCAATTTGCATGAGTTCAAAATTTCAAGTTGCTTTTAACAGTGGTTTATAATTAGGTTGTTTTATGTATGATCCCAATGTCATTTTCTTTGTTTTATGTTCTTACTTTACTAGGGTTAGTTGATTCGCTTGTAAAACATGGACATCTTAGTAGGGATTAATAGTCTCTTCTTTTTCCTTCTATTCTGTTGATCTGACTGCTTTTGAATGCAAATAATTTAGTGGTTTTGCAGAAGTTATTAGATTGTATACCTTTGATTAGCAGCCAGGGAGAGATTAACTGATTCATTTGTTGAATCTGCTGTAAGAAAGTGATTTTGTTTCTTGTTGAAGTGTGTTAAGGTTATTCTTTGACTCACTAAAAACTGCTGGCACCCATATTTCATTTTATCATCTGTAGTTTTGAATCTGTTGACTTTAAAAGGTAACTATAGCACAACCATATTCAGGCATGTGATTGATTATTCCTTTATAAAAACACTCAACTTTGTATCTAATAGATCTTTAATTGTGAAGCAAAGTGGTAAACTTTTCATGTAAGTGTTCATAGAAGGTACTAGTTAGCTTAGTTGGTTAAGGATTCGGTCATTGTATTATGAACCTGGAATTGTTCATTAGGCTAAAAATGATGAAAAGAGCTTCTAGTTTTCCACCTAGTTGTTGATGGTTTATGTGTAAAAAGTTATTAGAAGTTATTTTTGTGTTTTAGATTTTTCTTTTGCCATCTTACTAATTATGTCTAAATTTAACAGGGAGAAACATGGCTCCACCTACAAGGATAGGGCTTGCTGGTTTGGCTGTTATGGGCCAAAATCTTGCACTTAACATTGCTGAGAAAGGCTTTCCCATTTCTGTTTATAACAGAACTACCTCTAAAGTTGATGAGACTGTTGAAAGAGCTAAAAAGGAGGGAGATCTTCCTGTATATGGTTTCCATGATCCTGAATCTTTTGTTCAGTCAATCCAGAAACCTAGAGTGGTAATCATGCTTGTTAAGGCAGGGGCCCCTGTTGACCAAACCATTAAGACTCTCTCTGCATACTTGGAGAAAGGTGATTGTATCATCGATGGTGGCAACGAGTGGTATGAAAACACTGAGAGACGACAGAAAGAGATGTCGGCACTGGGTTTGTTATACCTTGGGATGGGAGTTTCAGGTGGTGAAGAAGGTGCACGAAATGGTCCCTCTTTAATGCCTGGAGGGTCCTTTGAAGCTTACAAATACATTGAAGACATTCTTCTTAAAGTTGCAGCTCAAGTTCCAGATAGTGGCCCATGTGTGACTTACATTGGAAAAGGTGGATCTGGTAATTTTGTGAAGATGGTTCACAATGGAATTGAATATGGTGATATGCAACTGATTGCCGAGGCTTATGACGTGCTGAAATCTGTTGGGAAATTATCTAATGAAGAACTACATAGTGTTTTCTCAGAATGGAACAAGGGGGAGCTTTTGAGCTTCTTGATTGAAATCACTGCTGATATATTTGGAATTAAGGATGACAAGGCAGATGGTTATTTAGTCGATAAGGTTTTGGACAAAACTGGCATGAAGGGTACTGGTAAATGGACCGTACAGCAAGCTGCTGATTTGTCCATTGCAGCTCCAACAATTGCAGCTTCTCTGGATTCAAGGTTCCTTAGTGGGTTGAAAGAGGAAAGAGTTGAAGCTGCCAAAGTCTTCAAATCAGGAGGATTTGGTGATGTCTTGACCGACCAAGTTGTGGACAAGGCAAGATTAATTGATGATGTAAGGCAAGCACTTTATGCATCCAAGATTTGCAGTTATGCTCAGGGCATGAATCTCATTCGTGCAAAAAGCATCGAGAAGGGTTGGGACTTGAAGTTGGGGGAACTGGCTAGGATATGGAAGGGAGGCTGCATTATCCGCGCTATTTTCCTGGACAGAATCAAGAAGGCTTATGATAGAAATTCTGACCTTGCAAACCTTCTTGTCGACCCAGAATTTGCAAAGGAAATCATTGACAGGCAATCTGCTTGGAGAAGAGTTGTTTGTCTTGCTATCAACTCAGGTATTAGCACTCCAGGCATGTCAGCCAGTCTTGCCTATTTTGACACTTATAGGAGGGAACGAGTACCAGCTAATTTGGTTCAAGCTCAACGAGATTATTTTGGTGCCCATACTTATGAAAGGGTTGACATGGACGGATCTTTCCACACTGAATGGTTCAAGATCGCCAAAAAGCTAAAAGATTAATATTATTCTAGCATTACTCTTCAGAACACTCCCAATAAGTGTAATAAAATCTGCTCTGGACTCTATGCTACACAGAGCAACAACTATGATTATCTTTTTCAAAATTTATCTCAAAGTTCATTTCTCAAATTGAGCTGCGAATTTATACCCTGTTCGAGGATTAATGTGCTTTTATGTTGTTTCCGGATTTGAGTATTTACCCAATGTGGGTCCCTGTGGTTAATTGCTGTGTGAAGTGTGAACTATAAGAGAAAGTCAACTTTTTTTCCTTTTTGCTTGATAATTTTCTGTTCTTTTTAATTTTCTTGTTTTCTTGTACTGTTAGATATCAACATCTTTTCGACAGGTACTTATTGTTGTTTGTATAAACTCTGCTTGGATTTTGTTAATTCATTGCAGATTCTGACCAGTGCAAATGCCTTGTCCTGCATCACTTATGGGTTAAGGCAAAAATGGTCATTACTTCTGCAGAATATCATATGTACATTGCATTATCTCATTCTTGAACCCTAGAACTATGTTTGAAACTTCAAAATTTTCATATTATATTATCATTGTGGTAGAACATCCCATACCATCCAATGCAAAAGAATGTAGAAACTAGTGACTTTTTGGTAACTGTATCATTTCATTACTAAAAAGTAAATGCTTTTTAGGTTCATTTCTCATAAGAATTGTGGCTCATATGAACAATAAGATGCAAGTTATATTTTCACATAAGAAGAAAGTCTCTATGAACATTCTGTGTGTTTTCAGTTTCATTTTGTCATATGTAATTATCCTCCTAGGGCTGCACTTGGCTTGAGGTTCTATGAACATTCTGTGTGTTTTCAGTTTCATTTTGTCATATGTAATTATCCTCCTACGGCTGCACTTGGCTTGAGGTTTTTATGTTTAAGTAAAAGCAGATACGTTTATAATACAAACTTAGAAGACAATATAAAAGGGCGACAAACAAAATGTGAATGTACGGTCCCAAGGTCAGTGTATCTTGGGGTGAAATCCAAATTTCTGGCCATGTGTGTAAATTTGCTTTTGGTTGTTTGTCTTCCATTGTGCTTTGCTCATTCATCTTGTCTTTGTTTTATTAGAACAGAAAATGGCTTTTGCTGAGCATGGCTTTCAATCAGTAGCTGTGGAACATGTTTTATATTTGCTATTTCCCTTTTTCTTTTTTGACTTTATTGCCTAGCTGTTGTGCCTGCACTTGCATTTCTTGGTGTAGGATCAGTTATAAATGGCCTGTCATTAAAAATGCCTTCTTTTGTCCTCATAATTGTCTTTTGTCTCTCTGGATGGATCTTTCCAGCACAGCATACCCTTTTGTGTTCATGGCTTTGCATATACAAACACATGAATGGACATAGGCAAACTATTGTTAACATGTTTATTTCTGATTCCCTTAAAAATGCAGTGTTCCAATGCATTAGTGAAACTTTTCTTTTTCCGGATAAGGGTTGTCTAAGGATCGAACCTAGGACATGCCTAAGCTGAAAACTTGAATGCAAGTATTTTGAAATATTGTTTGTGCATTGATACCAAAGATTTAACATTTGTTGTTGGAATCATAAACACATTGCAAACAATCTCATCTAAGTACTGAAACAAAGAAGCAACATATTGTGAACATACATATATATATATATATATATATATATATATATATATATATTCTTGGAAGAGACCTTGGAAAGAAATAAATACAGTTTGCTGCGTCAACCTGACTCTACTTGCGAGACTTGGCTTGACCACTGAGTCCTTTTTTGGATTTGCCACTGTTACTGTTTTCAGAACTCTTTTTCATTTCTCTCTTTGCCTCCCTGCGTGAAGAATGCTTGCTAGAATTGTACTTGCCATGACTACTACCTTGACCATCCTTGTGTTTATTATGCTGATGATGACTCGGGGCTGAAGAGGCATCAGAGACCATCGAATCATCACTATTCCCCTCACCATCATGGACATCATCTCTGATATTCTGATTGCTGTTATAATTCTCTTCACTGCACTCAAAATCATCTTCCATAGGAGAAACCAAGTAGCTTGTCCACCCTGATTCACTGCTGCTACATTCTTCAGGGCTGACAAACTGTTTGTAAGGATCCATTAAAGGTGGCTATGAAAAAGAGAGGACCTTTTTGAGGAAGAACAAAGGTGGAGAGATTATATAGGTAAGAAATTGGAAAGAGAGAGTTGTAATTTAGGACCAAACTATAGCTGATAACAAGCCTTAGCTTGTCCTTATATATTAGTTGGTGAAACTTAATCAAAACAAGATCTCTTATGTCATTATCATCCAAGCCAGAACATTACCTTTTTCAGTGCAGTGATACAGATAAACCCATTCCAGCATTTCATAAATAGGAGAGTATTTATATATATACACGTGTATCTTTACAATAAAACTTGTCTGTATTGTCACAATGGTGCAGATGAAGGGATTGGTGAGAACTGGATGTAATATAAGAGAGGCATGTTGTGAAAGCATGTTAGGCCACAGCCTCCCCACTTGGAATTGTAATCTTATCTTTGCTTTTGCTTTCAAGGCTTTGATTTTCGCAGTGATTGACATAAACAAAAGTAGGCTTTCCTGGATTAAACGTGCATGGTTTGTTTGTCAGATTATAGTTTAAGTGAGGTTTACCTAAGATCTCTATGCTTTTGTTCTGTCTTTGTTTGTTGTTGTTTGTCTGCTAAGAAAGCTGACCTGTGTCTCGTTGCCTATTGAAATAAACTATGTACCATGTGGTTCCATTGCCACTATTATTTCATGTTCTTTTAGGGTTTAGATTGTTGTCCTAATCTCAAATTTATGCTCCAAAAACTTATTTTCGAGAAAAGATTTGCTTTTAAATCTTTAGTTAACATTTGTTTCTGAGTTCAACCCTTAGATAACTTTTATTCCTTATAAAAAAAATTGTCATTAATGCATTTGTGTCGCATTATTTATTTTTATGAAAATTTTTTGAAAATTTTGAGATTTTATTATATTTAGATGATTGACTCTAAAATGTTGTTTTTTAAATCTATATTATTTTTTTCAAATGGATATTGAATTTTTTTTTTTACTAAATAGATATTGGAATGTTAGTCATGAAAATATTATTTTAATATGAAATAATATTTGGTACACTGTTAATAAAGTTTTTAGATTTCACAAGTATGGTCAAAGGTTGACAAATGTTCTATATGAGTATAGTAAATTATTAAAAAAAAGACACAGGACAAATTTTTAAAGTTGCTTGTGGAATAAAAAAGGTATAGTGTCAATACACTAAATACTAACCCTTTTAATATTAGTATTCCATATAGCAGTAGTTAAATGATATTATACTAATATTAAATACATAAAATAATATTATTCACTATTAATTTTTTAACAATATTAGTTTTTAAATATTAAAATGATGTTATTTATATTAATATAATTATTATTAAATCTTAATATTAATATTTCAGATAATAATAGTTTATTAATATCAAAGTATATCCTAATATTAAGTACACAAAATAATACTATTTAAAGTATTAAATTAATATTAATATTAAACTAATCATAATAATATTTTAGAACTCTTAAATATTATAATAATTATTAAATATTATTTGTATTAATTTTGTACACTATTAAAATATTCATATTTTATATTATAGAACCTTTATTGCTAAATATTTTTAAATTATAATCTCTATATTTATCATTAGAATATTAATATGATTTTTTTTTTGTAGCAATCCGTTTTTTAGTGATACTAAAAATAATAATTTCGAAATCCTGATTTTTAATAATTGAGTCAATAAATATTATTTTATAATATTTAAGAGTCTATTATAAAATTATACTAAGTTATAGTCCAATACTAATTTTAGAGATTGAATAGCTAATTAAAATATAGGGACTAAATTAAAAAAATTAATCGATATTGATTTTTATTAGTTTAAAAGGTTTAAAAAGTAAATGATTAAAGGTTTATGAGGCAAATTAACCTTTCTTAATTAGGTGGGCGGTTCAATCATGATATTTGTCTTATTTTTACTAAATTAAGTGTTAAATTATATTAAAAATAAAAATAATAAAACATGAAAACATTTAAACACATGAGCATTTTCTTCATTTTCTTTCTTACAATCTAAACCACCATTGTTGAAGGGTTTAGAATCGGTGAAGCTTATTTATCTTTCATGTAAATCCTAAAAAAGTTATTTTTCATAATTTTTATGTTTTTGAGACCATTTTAGCTTAATCTAGCTAGCCCGAGGATTAATTTATAAAAATGTCAAAGATTTTGAAAGTTGACATTGTTGATTTTGAAGCTTTTTGAATAATTAATGGTGGATTTGTAAGCTTAAAGATGTTTAAGGATTAGTTTGTAAAGTACTTTTTGTAAGTTTTGAATTTAAGGATTAAAATGTAAATATGTCAAACTTGATATTGAATTTCTATAAAATATGCTTCTATAGAGTTATATAAGGATGAGATTGAAAATAGATTGAAAAAATGAAGCTTAAATGTGAAGTTATAGTGATTTCGGTTTTAGGGACTAAATTGAACAAAAAGTAAAAGTTTTAGGGTTTAAGATTTAATGTCATGTGTAAAATGAAATTAATAGGTCATATGCATGAATTTTAGTGTTATCAAGTATATGGAATTTATATTTTGAACTTAATTATTATTTAAATCAAGATTTGGAACTACCGGTTGATAATCGAGGAAAGGGGGAAATTGTAAAATAGCCCCTACGATACAACTCGCTAGCTGATTATACTAGGTAAGTTCATAGGGTATAATTATGAATTTATATATATATTAAATGAAGATGGTTGTTGATTATATATTGTTAAACTAAAATTTTATAATGTATACAATTTAGTACGAAAGGTGAGAAATGAAGTGAGGATCTAATTGTAAGCTTTACATACTTGATAAATATAGTTCATGTGGATTATTGAATGAATGTCACTTGGTTATAGTATGTGACCTGAAATTATGGAAGTTCCCTTGAATTGTAAACGTTTTAAATTCTATATAAATTATCGTTTGACTGTGGTAAATGATTAGGATGTGATTGACATGCCAATAAGGTTAGTGTGTGCTTATATTGTTTGCACTTTGGTGCCTCTGTATGCACATTTGTGCCTCTGTTTAGCATTACGGTGCTCCTTGAGATATTTACTCGAGTATATGAGTTACTTTTGCTATAGTTTATCGGGCTATCCAAATATGTGACTAAATGGCATAATGATATTTTGATATTTGATGATGCTATGTGATCGAAATAGCTTGAATAACATGATTGATGTTGAATTACTTAGTGAATTTGTGTTCAATGAACTCACATGTTTCCTTGTAAATTACTATGTGAGGTTATATTATCATGTTATTTATTTTATTGCATTTAAGTGATTCAAGGTAAGTTGATAAGTAAAAATTAATCTCATGAACTTACTAAGCTATTTAAAGCTTACTTTGTTTCATTTACAATTTTCTGTAGTTGACATTTTACAGAACAAGGCTGTCAGATTAACTCCAGAGTTCACACTATCAAGCTTCAATCTCGGTAGACTTTGAAATCATTTTTACTTCAGTTATGTGGCATGTATATAGGGTATTTTGGGAATCATGTTTTGAGTTTAAAAGCTGATGTTGTAAAGTGTTTATAATGTTTGTTATGTAAGGTTGAACTTAAAGATTGTTATGGCATGCTTATATGATAAATGGTGAAGGTATAGTAGTTGTATGCTTAAATCTTGAATCATGGAAGGTTATGAGAACGGTGATGTTTGTATAGAATATTATAGGTGCTAAAAAGTAATTGTATGCCTGAGGCCTAAATGGTCATATTTGGTTTATGTATGGGTAAACCTCAGAAAAATTTTCTTTGATGATATGTGATGTTAAATTATAGGAATATGTTTTGTAATTTAAGGAATGATTAGTGATTAAATGGCTTGTTTGTAATGGTGCCAAACTAGCATATTGGTTAGGCACTATTAGGATGCTTTTGTGATATGTTTTGGTTTTGGCATGTAGGTGTTTGAACAAGATTTTAAGTTGATATGGTATATATAGTTGTGATGCCATGAATGGCAGGTTTTGAACTAGGCATATATGAGGTATGTTGATGTGTCACTAAACTAACTAAAATTACAACTAAGGAAAGCACATCTATCGAACAATAGTATAGTATGGTGAGTAGAGAATATCGTATCCACGAGGACTAAAAGTACTAGTACTTACTATTTTTTTTATTAGCAAGCCGATAAATTGAAGGAATTGTTTTTAATCTAGAATGACCTAAACTAATTACTAAGAACGCAACAGAGAATGAATTAGGAAGAAAATAATCGAATAAAACTAATGAGATAAGCAATACCCAAGAAAGAATCCACCTAGACTTCACTTATTATTCTGAATCTGAATTAAACGATTTATTCACTTGCGCATTGATCTGTAGAAATCCCTAAATTATGTTAATATCTCTTTCGAGAGTGAAAACAACTAACTCTAGGTTGATTAATTGAAATCTCTTTCTAATTAAAACCCCTATTGTCGCATTAACTCGATCTATGGATTCCCCTATTAGATTTGACTCTAATTCAGTAGATTTATGTCGTCCTATTTCTAGGATTGCATACAACTCCACTCAATTATGCTAGATCTACTCTTAAACAGAGACTTTTGCTCTACTGAAATAAGCACTTTAAGTATGAATTAATATCCTGAAAATATTAAAACATGAAATAAGCATACATAATTAAGAACAAGAATCAAGTATTTATCATGTAATTTAAAAATCAAATAATAAGATTCATATAGATTTCATCTTCCCTAGGTATCTAGGGAATTTAGTTCATAATCTGGAATAACATCATCTCAAAGTTAGGAAAACAACAAAACATAAAGAAACCCAATAAAACTTCTAAAGAAATTGAATAGAGATCTTCAATCTTGAAGGAGATCCGCTTCTAAAATGAATCCAATGGCGTTCTTCGAGTCTTTTCTTCGTTCTTCTCTGCCTCCTCCCTTAGGTCATCTTCTAGTGTGTATTTATAAACTTTAGAATGCTCAGAAAGCCTAAAAATTAGATTTTCTGCGTGTTTGGGAAACAGGGAGCCACATCAACACGGGCTGGCACATGGGCGTGCGGCCAGCCCGTGGGGCTCACACAGGAGTGTGCCCAGCCCATGTGGAAAATGCTTAGGCCATGTGGATCCTGAAAATAGCTCTTTTTGTCCGATTTTGGCCTGCTTTTTACTACTTTCACTTCCCTATGCTCACCTAAGTATAGAAACATGAGTTTAAAGGATTAGGAGCATCAATTTCACTAATTTACAGACTAAATCATCCAAAAACGCATTAAGAATGAGATTAAAATATGTTACTTTTATAGCTTATCATATGTTTTGGGTCACATGGTTGGTTACACGCTGTGTGTTATACATAGGTTAATGATATGACCGTGTGCCACTGGTATTTAGGAAGCATGAAAATAACACGGTTCCAGTTGGTCACACAGACTATCCATACATTTGTTTGAATATTGTAGACATAGTATATCAGATTGTTACAAAGCCACAATTAGTTACACGGCCTAGCCACATAGCCATGTGACTTTTGTTGGAAATTTTACACTTTGACCCACACGGCCTCAATGATTTACATAGCCTGAATACACGACTATGTGACTCAATGTTACACGGTTTTAGCCTGTCACACGACTAGCTACACAGTCATATGTAATAGCCCGATTTTCAGTGATGTTGGAAATAGTGGTTTGAAGCCACTAAATCCAATAAATAAGCTTGTAAATTTTATTATTTAATATTTACAAGCCAAATGTGGTTTTTAAAAGATTTTTGAATTAAAATTTGTGTTTATAAGGATTTATTAGATTAATTGATTAAGAAAAAGAGGTATCGAGACCTCGGTGTTATAAATTGAGCCGTAAATATTTTCATAAATATTTATGGAGTGTCAATAAGGTAGTATTAAAATTTTGTTAGAAAATTTTAACGTTTCGGTAGTCAATTTATTAAAAAGGACTAAATTGAAAAAGATGCAAAACTTGCTAAAGTGATTAAATAGCTTAATAATTAAATAAGGGAGGACTTTAGAAGCAATTATACCTAAAGCAATACACTGAGGCGGCATAGTATGAAAAAAAATTGGATATTTGGTGAAATAAGGGAAAATTGTAAATTTTGCCAAATTTAAGTGAGATAAAAGAAAAATTAAAATTCTAGATAAATTAATCACCATTTTCAGCTCAAAAACAGCCATTGAAGAGGGTTTAAACTAGTTTTTCATATTTTAGCTTCATATCCGAATAGACTGAATACGAAGCTAGATCGTGGTAAAGAAAAAGTATCAGATTAATAGATTTCAAGTCACGAACAATTATCGAGGTAAGTTCATGTAACTAAATTGTATATATTTATATGCTTAAAATTGAATGATTGAATATGTAAATTATATAAATGCCTTGTATGTATATGTAATTTATATTATATCTAATATTCCCTGATATATAAATAAGTCTCGTATGGATAAGGAGACTTGATTGGATACAGGGTTCTGTTTCTCGAAATAGAAGTGGTTCTACATTTGTTGTGGACGTACCATAGCTCGAAAAAGTGTCTCGTTACAAGCCATCTCCAGCTTCCATTTATAGTGTTCTTGCGAGCTTTCCATTATATGCTCTTTGGAGCATCCCGATTAGTTGTGACTCTGCATGTGTTGTAGACACACATTCGCTCTTATGAGCATTCTGTTTATAGGCTCTTTGTGAGCTTCCCGTTAAATTCTCTTCGGATATTCCTTTTAACTCTCACTTGAACGTCCCGTTATATGGCTATCCGATGCTTTTTGATTAAGTGCTCTTCGGAGCCTCCCGTTAAGTGCTCTTCGAAGCTATCTGATATAGGCTCTTTGTGAGCTTCCCGTTATTAAGCCCGGATAAGCTTCCCGTTACATAGCTCAATGAGCTTCCCGTTATACTGCTTGAGAGAGAGCTTTCTATTTAAGTGCTCTAATGAGTACTCCCGGACATGAATTGAGGGATTACTAATTGTACACTTTATGTGTACTACCCTCGTATCCATTGAGATTTCAAATGATTCAAAGGGTGAGATTCTGACATAAAGATAAGTGAAAATTAGAATGAAATTAATATTTGAAAATACATGAAATGCATGGAAATTGGTATTTGATGAGCTCATCCCTGTTATTGATATTTACATGAGATATATGTGACTAATATATTGGTTGAAGTGTTGTGTGCTTAGGCTATGGCCAAGTTATTTGGAATGTATTTGTATGTTTATTTAATATACAAATAAATGGTAAGTTTATTTCCCGTTATACGAACTTACTAAGCACTAAGTGCTTACTCTATTTCATTTTCTCTGTTTTATAGTACTCGGAGGCTCGTTGGTTGGAAGCTCGATGGAGATATCATCACACTATCCATCGGATTAACTCAGTATATTTAGTAAATTAACTTTGAATATAATGGCATGTATAGGCTAATCTAGCCAATGTTGGCACATAAATGTTTTGGTTGTAAATAGCCATTGAAATGGCTAGTGATGTATGTGATTAATATATATATGTGTGTTTGATTTATCATTAAATTAGGCGTATGGATGAATGAATAAAAATGAGATGGGATATGAATATGTATATAAGTTTTAAGTAAATATGAAATTATATTGTCACTTGAGATGTTTAAGGTCACATTAGTTAATTGAGGTAAAATGTTATATATATAAGAGATGATTTTGGTATGTTTAAGTGCTTGAAATGGTTGGAAATTGTGTTTAAATGCTCATGTAGGTGAAAAGTGGATGTCGAAACCATTTTTTTGTTTTGAAAAAACGGGGTCGACTTTAAAAAATAAAAATGGAGTCGCCACCAATCCTTTTTTGAGGTGCGATCGGGTCACCTTCGGGATTGATTATTTTAATAAAATATTTTGATTCATTAAAACAATGATTTTGGTCTACAAAATTCGAGAAAACGGGTTCGGGAGTTGGTTACGCACGAGGATAGATTAACACCCTCGTAACGCCCAAAATTGGTACCTAATTGATTATTTAATGTCTTAATGTCAAAAATTTGAAAAGATTTTAAAATACGATCCTTTTTATTTTTGAAAAAAAATGCTTGAATAAATTGAAATGGATGTTAAGACCCTTTTGTCCCGAAGTAATAAAATATCACATCCAATACATTAGAATACAACATTTTAAGCCCTCGAAACTAAGCTTGTCTTTTGATTTTCAAAACTCATACATTTAAATTTAAAAAGGATATTTGATTATTTAGATCGAACGAAAAATTGGAACCCAGTAAGTTAGGGCGCAATTTCCCAAAATTCCAAATACAGAATATTACCTTTATTTCTAGAAAATATTATGTTTGGATTTAAAAAGGGTACTCGGTTACTTAAATTCAACGAAAAAATCGAAACCCAGTGAGTTAGGGCACAATTTTCTCGAAGCTCCTAAATATTTTTTGAAAACAAGGATAATAATTAAATGAGATGTTTTTTATTTAAAACGATGATATGCGAATAAAATTGCCACACAAATAAGATCGACTATACTAAAAAACAATTCGTGATAGTCACATAATATACATTATTTACAAAGTAACATGATAACTAAAAGACCAATGAATTAAAAGACATATATAACAAATTAAAAATACAAAGCAAATTGAAATAGAATGTAAAAACAACATGAAAATGATTATAGGAGAAACCCCAATAATAATGTAAAAAAATGAAAATTAATAACACACAAAATTAAAAATGATATGTGACAAAATTTGGAATAGGCAATATATATATATATATAAACCACATGAAAAAAAGCAAAGGTTCTAAAATAATTAATATAAAAACTTAAAAAAACATTTGAAATAAATACTATAAACAACAATTTAAAGCAAATAGTTTTAAAAAAATTCAAAATAGCTAATAGATAAAATAATTTAAAATAAATAAGTTAAAATTATATGTAAAAGAAGTTTAAACTATAAGAAATTAAAAAAAATAAAACTATTGAGAGAAAGATGATATAAGAAAAATAAACTAAAAAACTAAAAAAATATATATATTTAAAATAATAAAAAAACTTTAGATATATAATAAAACAAAAAACTATCCAACAAATTAATTTTAAAAATATATATAATATATAATAAAGTATAATAAATAAATTAGTGTAAATAATAAAAAGGATGAATAAAATATTCTAAAATGAAAAAATACATAACAATAAATAAATAATAAAATAATAAAAGGTTAAAATCTAAATAATTAAGGGTCAAATCAGAATAAAAAAATCAGGAGTAAAAAATATAAAGAGATCAGCGAACATGGACTAAAATGTAATTAAAATAAGACTCTAGGGGCAAAAAAAGAATAGGGCCGATTTAGGGACTTGATTGAAACGCGTGTTACAAAGAATGGACTCACTGGGCAATTGTGCCCTATTCTCAAAACGATGCCGTTTCAATGCTCAAACCTCAAATGGTCAGAGGACCAAATTGAATAAAAAAATAAAACGAAGGGGTCAAATTCAAAAATATAAAAAAATGTCACAAAGGGACTAAATCGAAACCAATCAAAAAATGGAAGGGCTGCGTACATAAATATCCCTATATTGCAAAAACACGCGGATCCTTAGAGCTGGTCGGGTCAATGCGCGTGTCTAGCTTTAAAACGACACCGTTTTGAGCATTAATACACTATTCCAAAACGACGTCGTATACTCGGCCTTTAAATACCAAAAAAAAATTAAAACACATCATTTTCACTAGTTTCTTAAAAAAACCATAAAATTCTTTGAAAAGGCTCTCAGAGCACTGAACAAAACTCAGACAAAACTCAGCCTTGCTCCGTCATTAAGCCGCCTTCCGCCACTGACCGCCATCGTCTGCCACTATATACGGTGGTCGGAACTCCAAAACAAGGGTGATTTCAGTTGATCAGACTCCCCTAATCCTGAATCCCAAGTAAAAAAATCTCAAAAAAAAACCCCAAAAATCAAGGAGAGTGAAAACCCCTCGGCTCCTTTTCGTTTATCTTCAAAGGTAAACTTCACACTTTTAATAGGTATGCATGTATGTATACACATAAAAAAAATTCAAAATATACCTCTGCTTTCTTTTATTTCATATTAGCCTCCGTAAGTTTTTTTACATTGATACACTCAGTTTTTATAACCAAAAAAATAAATCTAAAGAAATAAATACACGATTCTTACTCACTGTTGATTGTCCTTTTTTGCAGGTATAAGGCGAAAGTAGGGGCGTAATGTCCGGTGGTGAAGGTGGCGTGATGGAGGCTGCGGGGCAAGGGATTTCAAAAACCCTTAGGGTTTCTGAAAAATTTGGGCATTGGGCCATTTGGGCCTATTTTGATTTGGTCCCATTATTGTAATTGGGCTTGGGTTTTAGGCCTGTAGGTTTGGGTTAGTTTAGATTTATTTTTGGGTTTTAATTTGGGTAGTGGGCTAAGGTTTGTAAAATTTGGTGTTTGGGTCTATAATGATGGACATTTGGACAATTATTTTTTTTGGGTTTTTATTATTGACATGGGCCCGAGCAAAAATGGGCCATTACAGTGGAAATTAGGTGAGGAATAAGGCTTAGAAATGACCTTATTTTATCCACATGGGTGTGTGTCTCAGCCGTGTGTCACACACGGCTTGGCACATGGGCATGTCTGGCTGTGTGTCCACTACACCTTGGAATATTTTGAAATTTCGCGAAAATTTCTCTAAGTTCCCGATTAAGTCCCGACTTGTTTCTAATGCACGTTTTGGGCCTCGAGTGCTCATATAAGGGACTTTATGAATATTCTTCTAACATGAATGATAAAATAATATGAAATGTCTGTATTTGATCTGTATAATTTGGTAATGCTCCGTGACCCTATTTTGGCGACGAATACAAGTTAGGGGTGTTACATCATATAACATTTGTTTTGCATTTTAGAGCTTT
Organism: Gossypium stocksii; assembly: GCA_020496765.1. NCBI lineage: Eukaryota > Viridiplantae > Streptophyta > Magnoliopsida > Malvales > Malvaceae > Gossypium > Gossypium stocksii. Next base: position 10,058,957 of record CM035623.1, read on the forward strand.
CGTAAGCTCAATTTAATTCCAATCTTATTTGAAATGCATGATTTGTATGTCATATGATATTTTATGATTGTTTTTAAGAATTTTCGATTTAATGTTGCATATTTTGGTTTTGTTAATTATTGTAGCATCCCGTAACCCGATCCGGCGACATGGATGTGTGAGGGGTGTTACAAATTTAAATAAAATTAAAAATACCATTTAAAATTTAAAATAACTAGTAAAGTTAAATTTTAATTATTAAAGTAATAATATTGTAATATTAAATAATATTCTTTCTAAAATAATAAATATTATTAATTATATTTTTTATTAACAAATTATATATATAATATATAAGGTACAATAATATTGTGTCAAATAGTGCATATTTATTTTTTCTATTTAAATTTTATTATTTTATGATAATTTATACAATTTTTCATTATTCATAAAGTATTATTGTCACACCTTAAAATACAGGAAGTTAATTGAGAAGATTAACCAAGAAAATGATTTGGCTTGATGGTTAAATGTTTACACCATTTTTGTTTCAAGGGAATTGCTATGCAATTACGTTCTAATTCTAAGGGGACCACTATTCCATTGTTTGGTTCAAATCATCCCACAAAATACACCGTTTTCATTCCCTCTCCATTCGTTGAAAACACTGAATGGTGATTCAGCAATTAACCTATGTATTGGTTATTCGGCAATTTAAGGTATCACTTAAAAAATTTTCATCCCATTGTACCCATCAAAAAACCACAAATTTACAAGTTTATTTTGCAAAAACCTGGGAAGACTTTCTTTCACCATGTTCTTCCAAACTTTCACTTTTCATCTTTTTTTTCATCTTTCTATCAAATTGAGGGAAAGGAAATCTCAGAACGTTGAAATGGTCTCTAGGTAAGCATCAATTTCCATGGGTAAGATTTAAGCTTCTTGAAAACTAAACAATATAGGTCTTTGATACTTAAGTTTGATTTGAGTTTCTGAGTTGTTTTTTTCTTAAACTGTTGAAGAACTTGAAATCTAGTTCACCAAGTAATTATTTTTCCATAATTTTCTTGAATTTTGAAGAAAAAAAATCATTTTTTTAGTTGCAAAAACTGCAGTATAGAGAACGGTTAGAAATTGTAGATTTTGGTATTGAGACCTTTTCATTAACCAACTGGTTAAATCCAAGTTCACAATTGGAAGTACTTGTTGTAACCCGAATTTGATTTTTTTTACTTGCTGGTGGGTTGGTTTGTTTAGTTCTTGTTCATCATGGAAAGTGACGCAGAGGCCACTAATCAGAGTAAGTAACATTGTAACACCCCAACCCGGCCTAGAAGTTATGGCCGAATCTAGCGATGTCACATGGAATAGATTTTGAAAAGACGCATAGTTGGATTAAGTATTAAACTATTATTTAAATCAAAACGTTCATTACTTACCATTTGAATTCAGAAACGTTTGTAAATTAACTGATCGCCAAAACATTATTTATTACGGAAGCTTTAGAAACCGTTGTGTTTAAGTAAAACCGTTTGTGATTTTAGGAAACCATTGTATTTAGTAAAATCCGAGCATTAATCGAGTTTTGCAGTCATAAAAGTATAAAATCGCAGTTAAAACCCAAATTTAAGCAAACAGTCCAAAAAGTCCCAATTAATGCAACCCTCACAAGAAATTCCAAAACCTTAATTAATTTTAAGTTACTAAAAGAAAACAGTACGGTCGAGTGGTCACTGTTGAGTCCCCCGTTGCACTGATCTGCCTAAGACTGTGGATTACCTGAATAGAACAAATAGAAATGAGTGAGTTTACGTAAACTCAGTGTGTAACCCCATAGAATTAAACATGCACATAGTTAGAAAATCAGAGTCAGACTGATACAGTTTAGGCCTAAGCCCATTACAGATACATATGCAAATTCAGGCCTAAGCCCTACTCAGATACAGATACAGATGTGCAAATTAGAATCAGAAATCCTACCTTCATCCTCTACACACCATCTTCGACCATCCCTACACACCATGTGGGGTTCAAAACACCCATCCAGCCCTACACACCATGTTGTACCGAATGCGGCACATATCAGATATATTGCAACCATGTTGCTAGATAATAGGTATAAATTGCCTCTCAGATCACTTCCTCTAATATACATCATCCCACCCCAATAACAGAAACAAATATGCAATTTAACATGATCATCATGCTTATAATCATATAACAGAAAGGCATACAGAACAGTTATCAGACATGTATAGTACTAACATGCTCAGTACAGAATATCCGTCTATCATATTATCTTAACACACAGAATAGGGATTATTTAGCCCTTACTGACCCTACAGTAGGCCCACAATCGTTTGGGACGACTCGTCCAACCCTAGGGAAGGTTTAAGATAATTAGGCCCACATGCCCGTGTGACTTGTTCATGTGGGCTTATACGCCCAGATTGGCCTCTCCCGTGTGGATCACACGGCCTAGCCCAAAGTTCACATGACCGTGTGACACACCCGTGTGGGCCCACACGCCCAGTTTGGTATAGCTCGTGTGGCCCACATGGCCACATTCTGGCCCTCACACGGTCTTGTCTAGTGCACAGACTGACCTTCGTGAATCACACGGCCGTGTCATCGTACATGGCCTACACCATACGGACGACCACATGCCCATGTGGCGTCGACAGAATGGTTTTCTAATTTTGTCAAAACCTCGTTTTCTGTGTTTTCGGGTACACACCTAGTATATTTTAGACGCTACAGCAACTCCGAACCCTCCGAAACCTACGAAACAATAATCTATTAACCACTTAGCAACCATTTAACGAAGCAACTCACAATCTCTAATTAACATAAAAAACTTACCGTCAGCAAAACTAAAATTGACACGATCCCAACCGTTAGAGCAAAACTCCTTCACCACCGCCTTCTCCTACACAAGAATTGGTAGAAATCAATCTTTAACCCACATACCAAATCGCCCAAAACAACCAATTTAACCCTACCCAAAGTGTTGTAAAATAAGACTAAAGAAACAAAACCTCACTTACCTGAATAATGTGAAATTGCTGAAGCAACGAGTAGGAGGGATACCAAACGAGGAAACAGAACGCAATAAAGATGGAAAAAGATGGAAAAATGGCAGAGAAAGGAGACTATCATCAAATTGTTTGTGGGAGAAGAGAGAAATTAAAATTCAAAAAATAAGAAATAAAATCAGATATGATGACATATCCCCATATTCTCTCCCACTAATCCCATTAACTCACAACTACCATAGTATTTCGGCTATACTGAAACTTTTTCATCCAACAGAGTAAAAATTAACACTTTTGCTCACGCAGGGATTCGAACACAGAGCCTCCAACACTCTTAGCACTCGAACCAGTAGGCTCATTCTGATATGAAATTACAAATAATTAAATATAACCCCGCTGAGTAAGGATAAGGCTTAAGTCAGAAAAATACCAAAATTTGCAAAGATAGGGCTTGAACTTGAGACCTCCCACACACTCCCAAAACACTTAACCATTGAAGCAGACAAATATTTGTGTCAAATTTATACAGGAACAGCAATAAAGATTTAGGGCATTACAAACATAGAACATGTTTTTCTCTTTTGATTCGGGCAGTAATGAGGAAGAAAAGTAAAATTCAAGGTTGTTCATATTGCTTGTTGTGTGGTCTGAGCAAATTCCTCTGAGAAATTGTATATTAATTGTTGTTTTTGGTGCTGATGAAGGTGTGGCAGTGTTCAAGGATTGTAGGGAGGGGATTATTGGTATTTTTTATGGTCCGATTATGTTGTCCAACTCGATGGATATGGAAACTGAAGCTGTGAAAATGGCCTCTAGTTATTTTATTCATTTTCCTTTTCACTATAGATAAATAATACCAGTTGAGGAAGTCCCTTTGCAAGTTTGGCATAAGGACTTTTTCAAAGGGGTTGGTGATAGATGAGGGATGTTTATAAGGTTTGAAGAGCAAACTAAGAACATGACCAGATTCGATTATGTGACAATGATGATCCAAGTCAATAGCACTTTTTAAATTCCATCAAAGGTTTTAGTATGCAACAGAGCCATATAGTGAATGGATTGATGTATGGCAACCACATTAGGTCTTGTTAACAGCTTTCCTATATAAAGATTTGGTCTAAGTTTAACTAATCAAATTAAGCTCTTGCAACCCTTGAAGAGATTTAATTTTTGATTAATAAATGAAATACTTTCTTTATTCAAATTAATAAAAATAAGTTATAATATTTGTAATTTACTATAAAAATTTAACAATTTTTAACAGTTCATTATAGACATGAAACTCAGAAAGTTATGCAATAGTGTACTTGAGTTGGATGCATTGCTAAATGCTTGAGAAACGACCTCCCTCAGCCCTATGCCATTCAATTGCTAGAAGGTTAACCTTTGCATAAGCAGAGAACCATTCATTTCTGAACAGCAAATGATATACATACATTATCTGCTTATAATTTGCATACCTTCAAACACCACTGCTACAATATTTCAAAATCAAAATGAGCGAGACGGTGTTTGTAGCAATCATGGCATGCTTGTCTTGGGTCCAATACTTGCAAGCATGAATATAGAGTATGGAAAGTTGTCGAGCAAGTGTATGCACTTTATGTGCAAAGCTACTGTGCTCCAGAACAACAAAATAAAGAGAAATTTTAAAATGCAAATGCAGTATTTGATCATATGTTGGTTGTGTGTCAACTATGAAGATAATTTAAGAACCAATGGATTCTGATAATAGCGTATTATTTTAAAATGTAGTAAATAAAATATTTTAAATATTTTAATATAATTTAATATAAAAATAATTATATTAAGAATGTTATTAAATTATATATTATCATTTTTATTAAATTATATTTAAATATATTAAAATTTAATAACAATAATAATCATCTACCTAAAAAAAATTCTGCTAAGGATATTCTGGTCATTTCAACTTTTTTCTTTATGCCATTACAAATCTATACCATTCAACAAAACACAAAAATATTGTTATAGCTCTATTCCATTCCATTCAACCAAACAATTGAATTATTGATTATAGCTCTATTCATTACACCTCTATTCCATTACAACTCTATTCAATTACAACCTTAATCCATTCCAGTGAACCAAACGCGCCCTTAATATATTCCCTAAAGGTCTTAAGTTCTATCCAACTTTCTCCAATTTTTTTCCTTTTAAAATTCAACAAACCATGACAAAAACCATATTAAAATATATATTATTTGGTATAAAAATTTAATAAGATTGGATAGTAGCCCAAATAGTTAACATGCTACTCTCCACCCTTACAAACCAAGTTTAAGTCAACCCTTATCCAAATTCTATTTCCTTTTATTCAACAACTAGGGTAAATTACTAAATTTGTAACACCCCAAATTCGGCCTAGAAGTTAGGCCCGAATCTGGCATGTCACATTGAAGTGTTTTTACGAAAAACCTTGTTTTTCATTGAAAATCCTTCTTAAGAAATTTGAGTAAAATTCTAGTTTAAAGTTGTTTTTCAAACGGCTTGTGTTTAAAAATCAATCTGTCTTTCTGTAAGTTAAAAATTAATTTTAGAAAGATCTTTTTATGTACGGAAGCTTAATTTTGAATAAAACCCCAAACAAATTGAGATAAACATAGGAAAAATAAAATAAAGCATTCAATGTAACAAATAGCAGAGGTAAAGCCTTACTACATTCTGAAATCAAAATATTTAATAAATATAAAGAAAAACGAATAAAATAAAGCGTCTTGCTAGCTGGCCACCTCTGAGTCCCTCCGTTCGTCGAACCGCCTACTAGGGATTTCCTGAGAAAATAAAAGAGGGGGTGAGTTTCGAAACTCAGTGTGTACAACCCTCAGCAATCATTAACATGCAAGCAATCAATTGGGCCTAAGTGTAATATCCCGAATTAGGGCCTAATCGGAATAGTGGTTTCGTGAAGAAATTCTAAGCGTAAAGTGCTTAATTTGAAATTAGGGACTAAATTGAATAAGTTGCAAAACTTGCATTCTAGAAGTTTTTAGTATGAAATTGATTTGAAATATTAATTAGGAGGTCTTAAATGGTAATTAGACCAATTTTAAGTTCATGGACAAAATTAGGACATGGAAGGAATTTTTGAAAGTTTAGTAAGGAGGGGCATTTTGGTCATTTGGATATTAAATGAAATAAAAAGGGAAAAATAACACAAAATTCATCATCTTCTTCATACGTTGCTGCTGAATTTTTCTCTCCACCATAGCTAAGGGCTCTTCAACTTTCAAGCTTCATAGTAAGTGATTTCAAGCCCCGTTTTTAATGATTTTTACGTTTTTGCGATCCCGGCAGCTCGATAAAGCTTATGTTAGCAAAATTTTGAGTTACGGTTCATATTTGAAAAAATACCCATAGGTGAAATTTGTATATTTTGATGTTTTATGGTAGAATATGAGGTTTTAAATTATGTTAGACAACTTGTGCTACTCGGTTTTAAGTAAAAACGAACAAAACGGCTTAATCGGTAAAAGTACATATTATGCATAAGTATGTATTATAGTGGGAATTTGAGCTTGCTAATAGCAAATAAATGATCAGCATGTCCTAAAACATAAGAATTTGAAATAAAATTTAATTTCCGAGCTTCGGGGCAAAAGTGTAAGTATGCAAAAGTTTAGGTGCAAAATTGTAATTTTGCCAAAATTTGAATTAAGGACTAATTTGAAAATGTGAGTATTAAACAATCTAAATGTGTTATTTTAGATCAAGAAAGACGTGGAATCGACCTCAATCGAGGAAAAGAAAAGATTGCGGACTAAATTGCAAAATCTTTGTATTTTGGTACCAAGGTAAGTTCATGTGTAAATAATGTAACATAATTGTTATTTTTAAGTTAATTGATGTTAATTATATGATATGCTGAATTTTATCATGGAATATATGCTTTGTGGTTATTTTCAAAATTAATGTAAATTAAGTGTGCTACTTGTTAAAAGTAAATTGCTACCGAGTATTGGTTTCGGTATTCTACGGAAGACGGCGAGGATATGTGTTCGAGGAAAATCCCGTTTGAACCTTAGGAATAGATTAGGATACAAGTGACATGTCACTAGGATGGTTGGGCATCCGAACTCGTTGAGTTGAGTCCGAGTTCACTTTTGGATGCGAATATCCGAACTCGTTGAGTTGAGTCCGAGTTCGTGAGATGTAACTAGGCATCCGAGCTCGTTGAGTTGAGTCCGAGTTCACCTATGGATGCGAACGCCCGAGCTCGTTAAGTTGAGTCCGAGTTCGCTTATGGACGGGTTACATAATTGATTGATTACATATATAGCACTTATGTGCAAATGATCCGTGTATCCGAGTTGTATTCCAATGTGTTCAACGGGTAAAATTCAAGTGAAATGGAAAAGCACTCAAGATGTAAGTGACAATTCAGTAATGTTGAGAAATGGCCATATTGGACAGGTATGTACTTAACCCTCGGGTTGAAACTCGATACAACAACAAAAATGTGGTAAGATGAAGTATGATGATTAGAATTGTGACATATGTTTTGGTGATGCTATGCAAATGTTGTTTGGCATAATGACTTTGTTATGTTACTTGTTATTTGCATGTGAACTTACTAAGCATTTATGCTTACTCCCTCCTTTTTATTCATTGTAGTTTTGGACAAGCCGGCTCGAGAATCGGGATAGGTCGAAGGCTCGATCATACTATCTGAAGGACTTTTTGGTAAATGGCTTGTAAAACTTAGTATGGCATGTATAGCAATATACCTACTTTGTGTAAATAATCTTGTGATATGGTGGTGGTTTGGTTGAGGAAATGCTTGATAATGATGAGTCATTGAAATGGCTAATATAGATTATGTTTGATGTCATGGAAGGATAATAGGTTATCTAGTACATGAAAGCTTTTATGAAAATGAAATTAGCCATAAAACAGAACATTGCAGCAACACTGACGTGAGTTTGAAAATTCACTAAAAATCATAGAAATCGAATTTGGTGATGGATTAGTTATGAAATTGAATCTTATTATGTATACTTTCAAATGGAAGAAGCGAAATAGGTGTAAGGATTATGTGTTATAAGATATTTGAGTTTTATTGAGACAGGGCCAGAACGATTGCTGGATCCCCTGTTCCAACTTTGAAAATTCACTATAAATTGTAAAAAAATAGTTAAGAGGTGTACTTTATATGTACAGAATCCTGAGTTAGTATAGTTTCAAGATAAGGAAGCGGCATAATCATATGAATTTTTTATAGAGAGAAAAGTGGTTCGAAGTAAACAGAGGTCAGCACAGTCAAGTCCTAAAACAGGGGTAACTTTAACTAATAAACTGTACAAATCGGCCCAACTAAAAATTCTATAAAAAAATTAGTGAATAGATATGTGAGTCTAGATTTAGGGAAAATTTATGGATCTTGATTTCGAGTTTTGTAACTCGAGATATGATTTTTAAGGCGACCATGACGCAGAAATTCTGCATATTTCGAAAATTAAAATAAATGATGTAAAGTTGGTTTAATGATAAATTAAGTTTAGTAACACCTCAAACTCGACTCCGGTGACGGTCTCGGGAGTGGGGACGTTACATTTGGTGGTATCAGAGCAGGTTTAGTCGGTTCTCAGACTAACGTGTTTTATGTACGGATTTTGCTATACATGCCATATGTGTATATTGTGATAGTGTGACGACTTCTGACCTTTTAAATGATTTTTTTTATAGTAAATGGATCCCGATCCAACCGTGGCCGATGATGTAGAAAGTAATACACCAACTTCGGCTGAAGGGGCGGTGCCGACTGAAAATCCACCTCCCACTATTGGTCAAGGAGGAGGAGAAAGGGGGCGAGAGGCCTTTCTCCAAATGATGAGTGCATGATACACTGAGTTCGTTCGTACGAACCCGAATGTACGACCTCCCCCACCTCCCCCAATTCCTCAACCTGTACCCCTGATGCCTCAAGATGTGGGTATGATAAAATTTCAAAGAACTCCAGTTGATAAAATCTGTAAGCTCGGGGCCGAAGAATTCAGAGCTAATGTAGATGATGATGCGAAAAAAGCAGAGTTCTGGCTTGAGAATTCTATCCGGGTATTTGATGAACTGTCCTGCACACCTGAGGAATGCTTGAAATGTGCTATATCTTTGTTGAGGGATTCAGCCTACAATTGGTGGAGGACATTGATTTCGGTGGTACCGAAAGAGAGAGTAACCTGGGAATTCTTTCAAGAGGAGTTCCGGAAGAAATACATCAGTGAAAGATTTATCGACCAGAAGCGTAAAGAGTTTCTTGAGCTAAAGCAAGGTAGTATGACAGTCACTGAATATGAAAGAGAGTTCGTCAGATTGAGTAAGTATGCTAGAGAATATGTTCCTACCGAGGCCAAAATGTGCACGCGATTTGAAGATGGGCTCAATGAAGAAATTAAAGTATTTGTTGGGATTCTTGAATTAAAAGAAATGGTGGTACTTGTCGATCGAGCTTGCAAGGCTGAAGAACTACTTAAAGAGAAGAAAAAGGCAGAATCTGAGACACGAAATTAGAAGAAAAGACCAATGACTAATGCACCCTCACAGTAACCCGGAAAATCAAGAAATATGAATCCTCGTTCCCAAGTTTCAGCTGGACAATCCTATGGGAATTTTAAGAAGCAAAACGTGGGTCCTAAGTCCCAAACTACTTCGGCAGCCAGTGTAGGGAACACGAGATTTGTTAAACCCGAGTGTCAGCGGTGTGGCAGAAATCATTTTGGTCCGTGCAGAGCAAACGAATGTTTCCGATGTGGTTCTCCGGATCATTTTATTAGAGACTGCCCAGAGAGAATTGAAAAAGAAAAATTTCAGAGTACAAAAGCTAGTGGTGCAGATTCGAGAGGAAGGTATCCAAGAAAAGCTGGGAGTGAAGCAAGCAGCAAGAATGCAGCCAGAGATTCAGCAGTTAAATCTGAAGGAAGGGCTCCAGCTAGAACTTATGCCATTAAGGCGCGTGAAGATGCTTCCTCACCCGATGTGATTACCGGTATATTTTCTCTCTTTGATGTTAATGTTACTGCTTTAATTGATCCCGGTTCTACTCATTCATATGTGTACATGAAATTGGTGTCTAGCATGAATATACCTGTTGAGAATACAGAATTTATGATTAAAGTGTCAACCCTGTTAGGCCAATGTGTTATAGTTGATAAAGTATGCAAGAAATGTCCTTTAATGATTCGGGGTTATTACTTTCCGGCCGACTTGATGTTGTTGCCGTTTGATGAGTTTGATGTTATTTTGGGTATGCACTGGTTGACATTGCATGATGCCATAGTAAATTGTAAACAGAAAGTTATTGAACTAAAGTGTGAAAATGGCGAAACTCTGCGGGTTGAATCAGATAAATCAGAGGCATTGTCTAGTGTAATTTCTTCAATGTCAGCTCAGAGATATTTGAGAAAGGGTTATGAAGCTTATTTGGCGTATGTATTAAATACAAAAGAAATGGAAAAGAAAGTGGAATCAGTGCCGATTGTATGTGAATTTCCGGATGTATTTCCCGAAGAATTACCGGGTTTGCCTCCAGTCAGGGAAGTAGAATTTGGTATAGAGTTGATGCCGGGAACAGCTCCAATCTCAATTGCTCCGTATAGAATGGCACCAACGGAATTAAAAGAATTAAAGTCACAGTTGCAAGAGTTGACAGACAAAGGTTTTGTGAGACTGAGTTTTTCACCTTGGGGTGCTCCGGTATTGTTTGTGAAAAAGAAGGATGGTTCGATGAGATTGTGTGTAGACTATCAGCAATTAAACAAAGTGACAATTAAGAACAAGTATCCGTTGCCAAGAATTGATGATTTGTTTGATCAGCTGAAAGGAGAAACATGGTTTTCAAAGATTGATTTGAGATCTGGGTACTATCAGCTGCGGGTAAAAGAGTCAGATGTGCCTAAAACTGCTTTTAGGACAAGGTATGGTCATTATGAATTTTTAGTTATGCCGTTTGGATTAACAAATGCTCCTGCCGTGTTTATGGATTTGATGAATCGAATATTTCGGCCATACTTGGATAAGTTTGTTGTGGTATTTATAGATGATATCTTGATTTATTCGAAAGATGAGACAGAGCATGCTGAGCACTTGAGGATAGTTTTGCAAACTTTGCGAGACAAGCAGTTATATGCCAAGTTTAGTAAAAGTGAATTTTGGCTTTGGGAAGTTGGATTTTTGGGTCATATTGTTTCGGGTGATGGTATACGGGTTGATCCCAGTAAAATTTCAGCTATTGTTGATTGGAAGCCAACGAAGAATGTAACCGAAGTTAGAAGTTTCTTGGGGCTAGCCGGATATTATCGACGGTTTGTGAACGGATTTTCTATAATTGCTGCTCCTATGACTAGATTACTTCGAAAGGATGTTAAATTTGAGTGGACGGAAGAATGTCAACAAAGTTTCGAAGAATTGAAAAAGTTATTAACAGAGGCACCAGTGTTAGTACAGCCCGAGTCAGGTAAAGAATTTGTAGTATATAGCGATGCTTCTTTAAATGGTTTGGGATGTGTACTGATGCAAGAAGGAAAGGTTGTGGCTTATGCTTCGAGGCAGTTAAAACCTCACGAGAGGAACTATCCTACTCATGATTTGGAGTTGGCTGCGGTGGTGTTTGCTTTGAAGATTTGGCGACATTACTTGTATGGTGAGAAATGTCGGGTATACACCGACCATAAAAGTCTTAAATACTTGATGTCACAAAAGGACTTGAATTTGAGACAGCGAAGATGGCTGGAGTTATTAAAAGATTACGAGCTTGTGATTGACTATCATCTCGGAAAAGCAAATGTGGTTGCTGATGCTTTGAGTAGAAAACTGTTGTTTGCTTTGAGAGTTATGAACACTCAGTTGGAAATGTCAGATGATGGTTCTATTCTGGCCGAGCTAAAAATAAGACCAATGTTTTTACAAGAGATTTGTGAAGCTCAGAAAAGCGATGAAGACTTGCAAGTCAAAAGAAAGCAATGTGAGGTTGATACAGAGTCAGATTTTAGAATCGGTCCTAATGGTTGCTTGATGTTTAAAGATCGAATTTGTGTACCAAAGAACGAAAAATTGATTCAAAAGATTTTGCAGAAAGCACATGGCGGTTATTTGTCTATTCATCCAGGTAGCACGAAAATGTATAATGACTTAAAGAAAATGTATTGGTGGAATGGAATGAAAAGAGATATATCAGAGTTTGTGTCCAAATGCTTAATTTGTCAACAGGTGAAAGCAGAACACCAAGTGCCTTCAGGATTACTTCAGCCTATTATGGTTCCTGAATGGAAATGGGATCGGATTACTATGGATTTTGTTTTAGGGTTACCATTGACACCAGGAAAGAAAGATGCCATCTGGGTAATAGTTGACAGATTGACTAAATCAGCTCATTTCATTCCAGTACGTACGGATTATTCTCTTAACAAGTTAGCTGAATTGTATGTTAGAGAAATTGTTAGACTACATGGAATACCATTGTCAATCATTTCAGACAGAGATCCGAGATTTACTTCTCGATTTTTGCAAAAGTTGCAAGAAGCGTTAGGTATAAGGTTAAATTTCAGTACTGCTTTTCATCCACAAACTGATGGGCAATCAGAAAGGGTAATTCAGATTCTTGAAGACATGCTTCGATGTTGTGTATTAGAATTTCAAAGAAGCTGGGAAAGATATTTACCGTTGGTGGAATTTGCTTACAATAACAGTTACTAGACAAGTTTGAAAATGGCACCTTATGAAGCATTGTATGGTCGTAAGTGTCGGACGCCTTTGTATTGGACCGAACTCAAGGAAAATCAGATCTATGGGGTTGATCTAATCAAAGAAACCGAAGAAAAAGTGAAGGTAATTTGAGATTGTTTGAAATCTGCTTCGGATAGACAGAAATCTTATGCATATTTGAAACAAAAAGAAATCGAGTTTCAAGTTGGTGATAAGGTATTTTTAAAGGTGTCTCCGTGGAAGAAAGTCCTCAGATTTGGATGGAAGGGTAAGTTAAGTCCGCGTTTTTATCGGGCCGTATGAAATAACTGAAAGAGTTGGACCGGTAGCTTATCGGTTAGCATTACCATCTGAGTTAGAGAAAATTCATGACGTGTTCCATGTATTTATGTTACGTCGGTATCACTCGGATCCTTCGCATGTAGTTTCACCGACAAAAATTGAATTACGACTAGATATGACCTATGAAGAAGAACCGATAAAAGTTTTAGCTCGAGAGGTCAAACAACTAAGAAACAAAAGTATTGCTCTTGTGAAAGTGTTGTGGCAAAAGCATGGAATAGAAGAGGCTACATGGGAACCCGAGGAAACTATAAGGAAACAATACCCACACCTGTTTACCGGTAAGATTTTCGAGGACGAAAATCCTTAAAAGGGGGGAGCGTTGTAATATCCCGAATTAAGGCCTAATCGGAATAGTGGTTTCGTGACCACAAATCCGAGGTAGAAATAATTATTTTATAATTATTTTGATGTTTATGATATGATTTTATGATGGTGTGAAAATTTCGTGAAGAAATTCTAAGCGTAAAGTGCTTAATTTGAAATTAGGGACTAAATCGAATAAGTTGCAAAACTTGCATTCTAGAAGTTTTTAGTATGAAATTGCTTTGAAATATTAATTAGGAGGTCTTAAATGGTAATTAGACCAATTTTAAGTTCACGGACAAAATTAGGACATGGAAGGAATTTTTGAAAGTTTAGTAAGGAGGGGCATTTTGGTCATTTGGATATTAAATGAAATAAAAGGGAAAAATAACACAAAATTCATCATCTTCTTCATACGTTGCTGCTGAATTTTTCTCTCCACAATAGCTAAGGACTCTTCAACTTTCAAGCTTCATAGTAAGTGATTTCAAGCCCCGTTTTTAATGATTTTTACGTTTTTGCGATCCCGGTAGCTCGATAAAGCTTATGTTAGCAAAATTTTGAGTTACGGTTCATATTTGGAAAAATACCCATAGGTGAAATTTATGTATTTTGATGTTTTGTGGTAGAATATGAGGTTTTAAATTATGTTAGACAACTTGTGCTACTCGGTTTTAAGTAAAAACGAACAAAACGGCTTAATCGGTAAAAGTACATATTGTGCATAAGTATGTATTATAGTGGGAATTTGAGCTTGCTAATAGCAAATAAATGATCAGCATGTCCTAAAACATAAGAATTTGAAATAAAATTTAATTTCCGAGCTTCGGGGCAAAAGTGTAAATATGCAAAAGTTTAGGGGCAAAATTGTAATTTTGCCAAAATTTGAATTAAGGACTAATTTGAAAATGTGAGTATTAAACAAGCTAAATGTGTTATTTTAGATCAAGAAAGACGTGGAATCGACCTCAATCGAGGAAAAGAAAAGATTGCGGACTAAATTGCAAAATCTTTGTATTTTGGTACCAAGGTAAGTTCATGTGTAAATAATGTAACATAATTGTTATTTTTAAGTTAATTGATGTTAATTATATGATATGCTGAATTTTTATCATGGAATATATGCTTTGTGGTTATTTTCAAAATTAATGTAAATTAAGTGTGCTACTTGTTAAAAGTAAATTGCTACCGAGTATTGGTTTCGGTATTCTACGGAAGACGGCGAGGATATGTGTTCGAGGAAAATCCCGTTTGAACCTTAGGAATAGATTAGGATACAAGTGACATGTCACTAGGATGGTTGGGCATCCGAACTCGTTGAGTTGAGTCCGAGTTCACTTTTGGATGCGAATATCCGAACTCGTTGAGTTGAGTCCAAGTTCGTGAGATGTAACTAGGCATCCGAGCTCGTTGAGTTGAGTCCGAGTTCACCTATGGATGCGAACGCCCGAGCTCGTTGAGTTGAGTCCGAGTTCGCTTATGGGCGGGTTACATAATTGATTGATTACATATATAGCACTTATGTGCAAATGATCCGTGTATCCGAGTTGTATTCCAATGTGTTCAACGGGTAAAATTCAAGTGAAATGGAAAAGCACTCAAGATGTAAGTGACAATTCAGTAATGTTGAGAAATGGCCATATTGGACAGGTATGTACTTAACCCTCGGGTTGAAACTCGATACAACAACAAAAATGTGGTAAGATGAAGTATGATGATTAGAATTGTGACATATGTTTTGGTGATGCTATGCAAATGTTGTTTGGCATAATGACTTTGTTATGTTACTTGTTATTTGCATGTGAACTTACTAAGCATTTATGCTTACTCCCTCCTTTTTATTCATTGTAGTTTTGGACAAGCCGGCTCGAGAATCGGGATAGGTCGAAGGCTCGATCACACTATCCGAAGGACTTTTTGGTAAATGGCTTGTAAAACTTAGTATGGCATGTATAGCAATATACCTACTTTGTGCAAATAATCTTGTGATATGGTGGTGGTTTGGTTGAGGAAATGCTTGATAATGATGAGTCATTGAAATGGCTAATATAGATTATGTTTGATGTCATGGAAGGATAATAGGTTATCTAGTACATGAAAGCTTTTATGAAAATGAAATTAGCCATAAAACAGAACATTGCAGCAACACTGACGTGAGTTTGAAAATTCACTAAAAATCATAGAAATCGAATTTGGTGATGGGTTAGTAATGAAATTGAAGCTTATTATGTCTACTTTCAAATGGAAGAAGCGAAATAGGTGTAAGGATTATGTGTTATAAGATATTTGAGTTTTAGTGAGACAGGGCCAGAACGATTGCTGGATCCCCTGTTCCAAATTTGAAAATTCACTATAAATTGTACAAAAATAGTTAAGAGGTGTACTTTATATGTACAGAATCCTGAGTTAGTCTAGTCTCAAGATAAGGAAACGGCATAATCATATGAATTTTTTATAGAGAGAAAAGTGGTTCGTAGTAAACAGAGGTCAGTGCAGTCAAGTCCTGAAACAGGGGTAACTTTAACTAATAAACTGTACAAATCGGCCCAACTAAAAATTCTAGAAAAAAATTAGTGAATAGATATGTGAGTCTAGATTCAGGAAAAATTTACGGATCTTGATTTTGAGTTTCGTAACTCGAGATATGATTTTTAAAGCGAGCATGACGCAGAAATTCTGCATATTCCGAAAATTAAAATAAATTATGTAAAGTTGGTTTAATGATAAATTAAGTTTAGTAACACCTCAAACTCGACTTCGGTGACGGTCTCGGGTGTGGGGATGTTACACTAAGCCCTAATCACAGTATCATCATAAATATATCACATATGCAATGTAGTAAAAACCCTCTCCAATAATCCATCCGCTACACAACATTTCCCGACCAACCTTATACACCTGTGGGGATTTCTAAATCGACCCACCCGTCCACTACACAGTAATGGTAGCCCGGTTGCGGTACTACCTAACGTTGCAGCAAAGCCAACGGTACTACCTAATCATATATTGGGCTTTAAAAGCCAACGGTGGATCCACGGTCGCCAAGCAACCATGCGATCCTCAAATTCTTCCTCCGTACCATAATTCTCATCCATATGCAACCTAAATAGAATATCATATGGATGCTGCAATCATACATGTAACATAAATCCTACATTTAACACATAGGGGTATTTTAGTTATTTTTGCTCTTAGGGCATTTCGATCATTTTTAAGTTTTACGGATTCAGTACCTACCTGGCCCGTTAACAAGTTCCCGTTGGCCAAAGTGAACAAGAACTATGCACCAGGTAGGATTCCAAAGAAGAAGAGGTGGGTCATTGAGACCGCTTAAGTACCAAGCTGTTCCTAGATCCAATCCTAGACATGTATATACCCATTACCACACTTCAACCTTATGACTTGTCCATAGTTGTATTTGTTTTTTTAAGTTTTATGAATGTTTGGCAGTTAACAGATGCTAAGCCTAAACCCATATACAAAGCCCATTCTCAACATATGGCCCATTAGGCCCGAATCACAATCGTATGGCCCATTAGACCCAAATCCAATTCAAATCATGTAATATGAATGACTAACTCAATTCATATAACCAAATGAATAAATTTCACAAAATTTAGCCTCAGGGCCCACCGGGCCTATTTAGCCACTTTCGGCATTTCAGCTTTTCGGCATTGCCGATATCGTGTGTGTAGTGTTTGTACACACCTGGCGATAGAGCGTGCTGCGATTTCCTCTTAGTTACGAACCTACAGTCGATATTACTTAACAATTAATCATAGGCTAAATGCAAACTTTATCTATAAAAATCCCAAAGCCTCACCATAATCTTACCGTGTGCCAAGCCTTAATAGCCCCTTTTCTTTATCACCAACCGCGATTAGACCCTAGATCTGTACCAACTTGATCATAAAACCTGAGTATTAGGTGACTGGCATCCAACCACGAGTTAAGACCAATATTATAACAACTAAAACAATACTCAAAACCGGCTAAAAAGGGACTTTCGGCCATCCTTACCAACCCCTAACGTTACCTTAATTTCGCGAACACGATAGCCTAAATGAGGAATTTGGCTCTTCCTGACAAGCCCCTAGTCGACTTTAGAGTTTCAAGATCTAGCGAAAGTAGGTAATAAAAATCAAAGGAAGAATGAAAAGGGACAAGGCTGAATGTAGAGGATAGCAATCGGTTTTATGTTTAAGAAAATAGGGAAAAAAATAAGGAAAAGAATGAAAGAAGGTTTAGGGATATTTCAATGGGGATTTGGCTTTGACTAGAGAAGGAAGAAAAGAGGGAAAAAAATATATAAATCAGCAGTTGAGGAAAAGATGAGAAATTTGGCATAAGCCTAGGATCTCAAATTCGGCACATATTTATAGCCCACAGCCTCAATTCCCAATTCGGCACATATTTATAGCCCGTATTAGTTTAATCTAGCTAACTCGAGGACTAATTTGTGAAAATGTTTTGAGTTGTGTCAGTATTGAGTTTCAGTTATTCTTGAAATTTCTTGGTAGATTATTGAGTTTGGTTGTTAGATAGGACTATTTTGTAAAGTAGTTTTTTTTATGATTTTAATGTTAAAGGACTAAATTGTTAAAAGTGATAAACTATGAGAATTCGATGTGAATTAATAGCAAATAAGAGCTATAGAGAAGGCCTAATAGGTTCGGTCAAGGTGGGCTTTTAATAAAAATGGTTAATTTGCAAGTTTGGAGCTTATGGACTAAATTGAATAAAAGTGAAATGTTGAGGGAAATTTTGTAAAATTGTAAAAAGGACTTAATTGCATCAAATGACTTAGTTTTGTTGTTGAATTAGTTAATTGAATGAAATTTTTATTCTAGATCAAGAACATGTTGATAATCGAGGAAAAGACAAAGCAGCTGAATAGTCCCTATACTTTGGTCGTTACTGCAAATTAGTCCAGTAAGTTTGTTCGGTTTAATTTTAAATAAATTTAAATGTATATTAGGTGATTTAATTACTTTGGTTGAAAATTACACTGATGTCATATATATGACGATTGAATTAAGGGATTGTTGTAGCATTAATTATTAATGAAATGTTCCAAGTCGATGAACGCAAGATAAAGTATGATTGGCATGCCAATAGGTTATATTGTGCGTGGTACATGGTTGATATGAGTAGTGGAGATGATTTTTGTAGATTCTCTATTCACCGGATATGCCAAGGTTCTACATTTGTTGCGGACTTACGTGGTATATTACAGTACTATTTGAAGTCTTGGATGGTTTAGCTCGTATGAGCATTTGGCACGCTGGATAGATTAGCTCATACGAGCATCTGGTATACTGGATGGATTAGCTCATACGAGCATCTAATGTGCTAGATAGTTAACGTGTACTCGCATCTATCTATTGTTCATCGGGCTACATTTAATGATCTTTGATAGTTATTGAAATGTGGAACTGATTGTACTTTTATATTGGGTCTTACTCACCTGTTGTCAGTTGTGATTAACAATAACTCTATTCTTTAATTTAGTTATTTGAATAGTTATGTTTAATTTGGTAAGATTTATCGTTTAATCGACATACTTAATAAGCTCTATGTAAGCTTACTCGTGTCTTGTTCTTTGTCTTGTAGATTACATTTTGTGGACGGGAGGTCGAATCAACCTGCAGAATCACACTATCCCGAGGACTCTTTGGTAGATTTTGTAAACATTTTGGTTATATGCCATGTAATAAGGCAAATGGTTATGTTTGTAATGTTTCCTAACTATGTATGGTGTTTTGGCATGTTTGATGTTGTGGAATGGTAACCTTATATAGTATGTTTGTTAAACTCAAAGTTGAGCTTGAGTGTTTGTCCAAGGAATGGTAAGTATCATGTTTAAGTATGATATAATGAGATTGAGATAGATTAGTTGGTGTGTATGTTTTGACTTGAAGGTGATATAAAATGACAATGTTTGGGTATGAGCATTATTTTGTATCTTCATGTATGACATTTTGGTTTGGTCTTACATTGTTGAAATTGGTACGTTTCAGTTGTATTTAAGTGTGGTTATTGTCTTGTGATCTTGTGCCAAGAGTTGGTTTAAGTACCTATGTAATTGCTGAAAAGTGAATACGATTTTGGTCACTTTTGGGTACACACGGATTGAGACACAGGCTATCACATGGCTATCTGTCACACACGAGTGGCCCACATATGTGTGTGCCCCTAGCATGTTAGGTGCAGAGTTCACACGGGCGGGCACACAGCCTACGACATAACCTGTGACCTAAGTTAGTGAGTTATACAGCCCATGCATACGGGCGTGTGAGATCACACATGGTTGTGTGGGATAACCACATGGCCATGTTTGGATCCACATAGTCTGGGCTCTGTCACACGGCCGTGTGACCCCTGTCCTGGAAAATTTTTATTTTTGTCCCAAATTTCCTGTTTTGTTCCGAATTGGTCTCTGATTGCTTCTAAACTATTTTAAGGCCTCGTAGGTTCAATTTAAGACCCGTGAATGTATGTCTTGCTTCATTTTGAATCATTTATGAATACTGTTAATTAATTTGATGAATTGAATTTTATTATTATAGAATGTTCCAAATTGTACGGTAATATTTTTGTAACCCTATTCCAACGACGACAACGAGTTATGAGTGTTACATTTAGTAGTGTCAGAGCTACAATTTAGTTGATCCTTGGACTATTACCAATGTATTATCCTGTTTTACTGCACCGGAGTACTAAGGAGATTGAGTGATTTAATCGCATTTATTAGCAGCTTTTATCTACAAAAATTGTTGTTTATTCACAACTATTATCGGTGTATTATCTTGCTTTACTAATGGCTTGACCACAACATTGGCAGTACTGTCTGCACTTATACTGGCAGTTATTTTGTTTTACTGTTACTGGTGGTTTAACCACATCAAGCTTTGGCTCGCACTATTTGGAGTTCGGTAGACGAATTTTGGGAAACTTGTGTGTAACAAATGGGTGGGTAGGATTATTGCACTATTTTGACTGAACATGTCATATACATAATTTCTTATGCCATGGTAACTGTATGTGTTGTTTACTATGACGTTGGATATTCTAATTGTTTGCATGTCTACTTTTGCTTAAACTCACACCGAGTTTTCTTGAGCTCACCCCTTAGTTTCCTACTTCTCTGGTAACGCTCAAAACTAGGATCGAACTTGGCATGCGGACAACTCTCGAACATCGGACTATTTTTTATATTAAGTAATTTCTTTATAATTTTTCTATTGGTTTTTGGATTGTAAATTATTAAACTAAACTGTGGCTTGGTAACTTTTATTTTGGGGAAGTATTTTATACATGCATCACATGTTTGAATAGTTTAGACTTAATAACTGGTAAATGCATGCTATTTGGACTAAGTAAAATTTGACATTGTTTATATTCCTCTGCAATGAGTGTAATTATGGTTTTACGAAAAGAGTTGTCGACAGTATGGTTTTACAAAGTCACTTACTTTATTAATATGATGAATTCTAAGGATGGAATGACTTGTAAAATGAATGTTTTAACTCAACCTGAGAAGCAACTATGATTTAAAAAATTAGATGAGTTAGGGTTTTTTTTTTTTTTGCTAAGAGTTTAGAGTTTTTTAGCCATTTCGGTGGCTAATGTAGCCTCTACGATTTGCCTATAACATCTAGGTTAGGTTGGGGAGGTTACATACTTATTTTATGATCTTTTGTATTCTTGTATTAAGGATAATTAATTTGATGATATTTGGGCAAATCAAGATGGATTAAATGGTACTTTATGGAAATAGATTTGTGCTTTAAATATGGAAGACTTGTTCAACCTTGATACATGTTTTATTGTTGAGGCAAATATTTTTAAGTGACTGTCGAATTACCAACGAAAGCTGCAACTATAGTTGGCATTGCAACAGGAAACATAACTTGCTATTTTTGGAGTTGATAGTCCTTTCAACAAAATCAGTTAGGTAGTAACTTAGATGATTTTGTGGACGTGTGTTGACTTATACTTGAATATTCATCTTGAAGAGCAACAAATATTTAAAGATTGAATCAATCTGAATTAAGCAAATCAGATCTATTATTTTATGGAGATTGGCTTGATGATTTGAAGACTTATCTTGAAGATCTTTAATTTTTTCTGGACTTTATGAGGATATTTATAAAGCCTTTTTATGATACTATTTTAGTGGGATCATCATTGTAATTGATTTTTATCTTAGTAAGCCTTAAACACTTATATATTAGAGGCTTATGTAAGTTAGAACAAAGTAGAGTTGAGAGTGTTTATCTGTTCATTGCGGAACACTTTTGTGAGAATGCATTGAAAGTGTAATACAAGTTTGTTTCTTGGTTTTACAACCTAAGTTCTCAAGAGGGAAAATTGAAAGGTGAGTGATTTAGGTCTTTAGGTATAAAATTGTGGTTGCTATATCGAGGTGTGATAGGACCTAAATCACTTATTATATGTGGATTGAACATAGTGAATTTACTCACTGAGCTAGGTTCACAAACTTAGAGAAGTTGAAATATGTAAACAATTTATTGTCATTTGTTTTTGTTGTGTTTTATGCAATGTCATCTGAAGTATCCACTTCTACTGTCACTTTGGTCACCACTTAAGCACTTTATTTTTCTTAAGCAATTATCAAGTTCCAAAATTTTATCTATTATTACTAATTAATTAGTATTAATTATTCTTAATTTTTTAAATTCAACTTTAACTCATCTACAATGTTAAAATGAATAAAAACTCTATTATTAAAAAAAAATTATTTTTAATGTCAAATTAGTAATATAATGAAAAATAAGTCGTATTCTTGTTAATTCAAAAGTTTCTCCATACTCATGCTTTTATATAATATTATAGATAGGTAAAATTCTAAAAAAAAAAAAAAACACTAAAAATTCTACCAAAAATTCTAAAAATTAAAAAATTTGAAATCATAATTTCAAATATATATATATATATATATATATATATATAAAGCACAAGTTATAAATTTTTGTAGAAAATATAAAAAAATATTTAAAGTAATTATTTTATAATTTAAAACATATATTATTTAAAAAAAAACATATATGATTTTTTTTTTGTATTTTTCTAGGGAATCCTAAAAATTCTTAAATTTGAAAGAAAATGAACTTATAAAAATATGTTTTAATAATTACAATAATAACTACCATATAAGAGCTCTATCCACCATTTGATATAATTATTAACATAAAAATATTCAAAAGATTAAAATTATAAAAATACTATTTTATATAAACTTTAAAAAATGTTTATAAATTTAAAAAATGGAAAAATTTTATTAAATTTATGATAAAATTTTCCAAAAATTTTGTTCTTATGAAAATGAAGGTAAATTTTTTCAAGAAAATTAAAAATATAATTATTAAATTTCCTTTTCAAAAAAATTACAGGGTATATTGGAAAAGTAATAATTTTTGGATAAAAAATGATGGTGTCAATCTGGTAATTTTTTAAATTTTAGGAAAAATAATAATGTTACATTTTTTATTTAGAAATATTTGTAAATATATATAAATTACTATTTTTGAATTTATAATAGTTTTTATATAATTTTAATTAATACATAATTTTTTTTTCTATAATTGTAGAAAATGTTTTGAATTTTACATTTTTTTATAATTTTTCTAAAATTTCTAAAATTTTTATTATTTATGTATTTTTTTTAATTCAAAGAAAATTATAATATCAAAAAATCTTAAGTTTTAGATGATTTAGAATTTCTTTCATAAATTTAAGAGAAAATTTGTATTTTTTTTAATTGTGTTGAACAGAGAAGATAGTACAATAATATTTTATTCATTGGACTTAACTTGATTGACATGAATATCTTCTCTGTCCCTTCCCAAGCCCATTTTCTCCTCAAGCCCATTTGCTCCTTTCTTTGCCGAGTCCAAGGGATTTGGGTTATTCCACTTCTGTACTAAAGCAAATTAAATTCAACATTTGGATTATTTATTTGTTATTGTACTTTTCCCTAGCCACTAACCCTTAAAATATTATATCAATGATTAAAATTTTTAATATTTTATTTTTAATGTAAATATATTTTCTATTTATATTTTATTATTTCATACCTGATTTTAATTTTTTTATTTTTATTATATATAATTTTTTAAGTTCAATATTTTTTTGAAGTTATATACTATCATTTTAATATTATGTCATTAATGGTCATTTTTTATTCTTATCTCACTGCTATCACTGTTTTTGAATCTAAATACATATTTCACTATTGATTTTATTCTTAATGCTACAATAACTAATCTCGTCACTATTGCTATTTTCAATTTCACTGAAATAAATTGTACAGTCCATTTAAATTAAACCTAAAACTTTTTCTAATGAAAGCTTAGACAATATTAATAAAACAATATACGCAAAAATAATTTGCACTCATAAAAATTTATTATATGAACTGGAATGTGTACTTTGGATTTTTATATCAGAGTCGAAACTCAAGTCTTATTTAAATAGGAATTATAATCCTTTATAAATGAACAATTGTGACCGGAATATTTTTTTTTTTTTTTGCATTTCTCCTTCAATTAAATCACTTATTATAAAATAAAATAAAGCTAGAATGTTCATCCATAAAAAATATAAGTTGAACAAAATATTTTGTCATAAATTAACTGCTACATCTAGTAGCATCTGCCCCAAAATATAGAGAATTAATTGTAAGAAATAATCAAGAAATAATTTAAACTTGATGGTTAAGTATATAGTGTACATCTTAAAGGTCTTAGATTCTATTCACTTCTTTTTGATTTTTTTGCTTTTTATTTTTAACAAATTATGATAAAAAATCACATTAAAATAAATATTATTTGGAGTAAATCTTATTAAGTAATGGGCAATAGCTTAATGGTTAAGCACTTACTCCTTCACCTTATTGAACTAGGTTTAAGCCACCTTATTTGGAAAACCCTAGCTAATTAGTCCTTTTTTCCCTAATTACACTAGGATTATGTTTCTTTTTCCATTCAAATTAGAATTTCTCCTCTCTCTCCCTATTTCTTCTCATATTTCTTTTCCATCCTCGCATTGAATTTTCTCTCCATTGCTGAAATTATTTTTGCTTTCAATATCAAATCAGTCTCTGATAAATCGATTCTCTACCGATTTTTGAATCCATCGTTGATAACCTCTATAATTTCATCAAGTTCGATAAGTACATCTCATTCTAAAATCTAAACCCCAAATTTGATAGAACTTTTATCTGAAATTAATCTTTCAAATCAATTAGACCATTTTTCACGGCTCTTAAAAAAATCTTTCGTTAAAATCGGAAAATCTTGAAAAATATGGGCATCAAAAGTTATCCCGTATGAAATTGTCGTTTGATGAACCCGTTTTAGGTGCATCAGACCAGATTTGAGCATGAGGAACGTCGTTCGAGATTTCGGTGAAAGGTGTGTATTCTTTTACAAGTGATCAGGGCAAATTGTGTCTAGGAATAGGGCCACAAGGTTTGCCACATGGGCATATGTGGGCTATACGGGTGGACCAAACGCCCCCAACGACCTTGTGCCTTGGAAATCCTAGGCTAGCTCATGAACTACACGGCCAAGACCCTTCCACATGACCGTGTCCCTCATGTAGGTTAATTTTTGCATTTGTCACATGGCCACAACCAGTTACACAGCCGTGTAACCCCTTCCACACGACCTATAACACCCTACATGGCCTAGCCACATAGCCATGTGCCCCTTGTTTTATAGTTTTGCTCAGAATTTTATGTTATGCTCACTTTAGTCTCTGCTTGATCCCTTAATTTTTCTTAAAAGTTTTTGTGCATGATAAACGATAAATTATACATGTTTTTACCCCATGCTTAGCCCAATTTCTGGATGAATTAACCCTTTATTTGTGTAAATTAATGCTCTTAAACCTTTAATTTCATGTTTTATACTCAGTTGAGCATAGAGAAGAGAAAAGAGCAAGGAATGGGCCAAAAAGGGCCAAATTAGGCCCAATTCAATAAACAACACGGCCCCAAGATTCACCATACAGCCGTGTCACATAGCCGTGCCATCCTAAATCTCGAACACGGCCCAACCCCGACTCACACGGCCGTGCCACATCAAACAGACCCGACCACGACCCATTTTCAAAATCATACGGCCGTGGCACACGGGCGTGTCCCTGTCGAGAAGAAGTTCAATTCTACTCGGAAAAGGCTACTTAGGGGCTAAGAAAGGCATTCCAAAACTCTATATAAAGACCCTAGGAGGCAACTACTAAAAATATACTTTTCTCTCCTCAAAAGAGTACTTTTCTCACCTCAAGAAGGTGCCTTGTTCCCGCCAACACAAAAGAGCAGAAGCAGGGAAATACTCCAAAGGAAGCTGATTGATTCATCTCAGAAGCCAGATTCTCCTTCAAGATTGAAGATCTTCCTTCAAATTCCTACAGGGGTTTTTGGGTTCTTTATGTTTTGTTGTCTTTATTCTTCTGAGATGTTTTCCTTTATAATTATGAACTAAATCCCCCAAATACTTGAGGGGGATGAAACGTAAGACAGATCTTGTTATTATTTTATCTTGAGTTATTTGATAAATACTTGATTTGTTCTTAATTATGTGTTCTTAATTCTTGATTTTATATTCCTAGGTATTAATTCAAGTATTGATGTGTTTATTCAGAGGAGCAAAAGTCCCTGTTTAAGAGTAGATATAGCATAATTAAGCAAAGTTGCATGCAACCCTAGACATAGGGCGACATAAATATGCCGGATTAGGGTCAAACCTAATAAGGAGATCCATAGATCGAGTTAATGCAAGACTAGGGGTTTTAACTAGAAAGAGATTTCAGTTAATCAACCTAGGATTAGTTGTTCTTATTCTCGACAGAGGTATTAACATAAATTAGGGATTTCTACGGATCAAGTCAAGTGAATAAATCTCTAGCTCAAGAATCGATAATAAGTGAAGTCTAGGTGGATTCTCCCTTGAGTATTGTCCAAATCAATCAGTTTTTCCTAAGAGTTTTTCCCCAATTCACTTTTGGTGCATTCTTAGTTTAGTTTTAGAATTAGTTTAGTTTTATAAAAATCCCCCTCTTTATTTCTAGGTTAAATAATAGAAAGAAAGTTAGTACTAGTACTTTTGGTTCCTTTGGGTACGATATCTTGGTCTTGCCACTAAGCTATACTACTGTTCGATAAGTGCGCTTGCCTTAAAATCGTGATAATAGTTAGTTTCAGGTGTGATCATTATTATAAATTTTATTACTTCATATCACGAATATCAGTGCATTTAATTGATCTTTGCATTAATGTTTATACGGAAATCCACGATTTATATGCCTGAATTGCTACTATTATAATGTGTTTATTGATATTGATTAATCGAATCACTACAATGCTATAAATAAATATGTGATATTAATCATGCCTACTGTTAAGTGTTATTGATGAATTGTAAGTGTTAACACTGTTATCGCCCCACTAATTACATGATGAACATATCTGTTACTAGTGATTGAACAAAATAAATGTTAAGCATGCCTACATATTTTTGCCTCATTATGTTATAAAGTATACTATATTGTACTGCATATGACAGGATGATTTGTACGGAGGAAGAGTGGCAGTTCATATATTCTGCAAACATGTTGTGCACTTACAATAAGAGGCAGTAATTGCAAATATATGGTTCAAATCACGAACCAAGTGGCAGCTTAGCTGCAAATGTTTTTATCTAAAATCTCGATGGTTTACCCACAATTTTTACAAACCCAGTGGCAACTTTTGTAACACTCTCTAACCCTAAACTATCACCGAAACAGGGTTATGAAACATTACCGGATATTTTCGATCATTTACAAACATTATACAATCAAATAACATACACATTATAAAATGTTCATAATGTCCCTTTAATGGACCATCGAGGCCCTAAATATGTGCTAAGAATGATTCGAGACCAATTCAACACTAATATCCGAACCAATACAAATTATATTCAATCATTCTTAAACCATATTAAAAACATCATCCTAACAATTTGCTTAGTATATAATCATAAATATTTGATAAAACCATTCGAATGAAATTAGAAAACTTTCATTCATTCAATTTAAGTTCTATGCCTAGTTTTACCATTTACTTACCTTAACATTCCATATAACTAACTTAAGTATTATATGATATCCTTTTTACAACCAAATACAACCTCTCCTTTTTCTTTTCTTTTCTTTTTCTTTTTTTTATTTTATTTTTTGGTTTTCTCTTCTTTTCTTTTCTTTTTCTTTTTCTTTCTCTTTTTTTTGAAGTATTTCTTAACTGAGTCGAAATTTACAAGATTGGGTAGGTCCTCGACATCCATCTCGGTCGATATTAATACTCTTCCGGAACAGGCCTTCTTTACTATGTAAGGTCTTTCCAGTTTGGCATACACTTTGTTTTGAAGTCTTTTTGTATAGCAAGAATCTTTTTCAACACCAGGTCCCTATTGTGGAATTCTCTAGGACGAACCTTTCTGTTGAAAGCTCACATCATTCGTTTTTGGTACATTTGACCATGACGGGTATCCTTTAGCCTCTTATCAAGTTTAAATGATTATATCGAGACTGGATCCATTCTGCTTCTTCCAACACTAGCTCAGCCAACACTTAAAGAGAAAGAATTTTGAGTTCGTTAGGCAAAACTGCCTCCATTCTATAAACTAATGAGAAAGGCGTTGCCCCAGTAGAGGTTCTTGATAGACGTCCAATAGGCATAGATGGTAATTTCTTATGCTGATCATTGTAAATCTTAGTCATTTTCCCCATGATCCCCTTTTTTTTTTTTGTTGTTGCCTCCATTGTACCGTTCACTTTTGGGAGATATGGTGTTTAATCTTGAATAGACTATAAACTTCTGATATCGTGTCGTTGTTCAAATTTAGTGCATTGTCAGATATGATCCTTTTTGGCATTCCATATCAATATATGATTTCTTTCTTCAAAAGATTTGCTGACTGTCGACTTCGTGACATCGACATATGGAGCAGCTTCCGCCTACTTGGTGAAGTAATCGATGACCACAAGGATGAATTAATACTCGTAGGAAATTTTCAACGAGATTGACCCAATGACATTCATGCCCCACATAGATAAAGGCCTTGGATTCCATTGATTCTTTGTAGGGTAGGACCTGTTTCATCTTATTCTACCATCCTTAACAAATCACAAGATAGGTTACAATCTCTATCATCTTCAAAGTCCTAAGATCTCTATAAACACATATCTCGCTCAAGAGGACATTCTAGGTCAGTAGTAACGTCGCTCATGTCGTTAATATCTGGGGACCTATTGTAGGTATGAAAGCAAATTTCAAAGAATAAATGAATCTAAAAATGATTATTTGTACGGTATGATCATGAATGACGAATAAAAGAATATCTGAAAGAGAGTCCAAAGAACAAAAGAATTTAAATGGAAAGAATAAAAGAATATTTGCTCAAAAAGATACATTTTATTGAAATAAAGATTTTGGACACAAGCTTATTTCACAAAAGGATTCGTATTGCCTCCAGGCTTAAAGAAACAAGTGTGTTTTGAATATTACTCTAAATTAGTTCTAAAAAATACATGGATCCCTTCCACAGTCCTATTGTTCAAAATACTCCCAAGTTTGTAAGGGCAAATGCTAGAAAATTCTATTCTCCGGTTCCCTCTTTGGATACGTCATTAATTTTCAGATTTTTCGATATTCCTTTCAGGCTTTTGACTTCATCAAGGAATTGCAACTCTCTTGCCTCCACTTTTAATTATCACATTTAATGCTTCGTCAAAGCAATTAGGTTCTAAGGAATTGTCGAACTTCACAATTCCCAATTTAATGAAACTTTTGACCAACTTTTTAAATGTGGTGCAGTTTTTGATTGAGTGTCTCGTTATTCCCCCGTGGTACTCACATTGGGCATTCGCATCATACCATTTTGGGAATGAAAGTTACACGAATTTTGAGTAGAACGGAGACACCACATGTACATCAAATAGATTCTGATACAACTCCTTGTATGTCACCGGGATGGGTGTGAACCGGAGCCTTTCTGTATTTGGCCTCGAGTTGGATTCTTACCTTGAAGAGTCTTGATAACTAGTGGTTACGGCCCTCGGCTGTCCTATAGTAACTGGTTTAGAATACCCTTTGCTCATATTATTCACTTCATCTTCTCTTTTCCCCGAGATTGACCTTTTAATGTTTTCTCCCGCGTCTATCTTCCCACTCTTTACTGTATTTTCAATCATCTCGCCGGACATTACTGTCTGAGAAGCTCATAGTAGCGCTTCCCAATATATGGTTAATGAACGGGACTTTTAAAGTGTTGATGAAAAGCATCGTGGTTTCTTTTTGCAGAAGAGGTGGTTGGACTTGCGTTGCCACCTCTCTCCATCTTTGGGCGTATTGCCTGAAGCTCTCACTTTACTTTTTTTTCCATATTCTGTAGTGTGATTCTGTCAAGTGTCATGTCTGTAACATGGCCATATTGTTTCATGAAAACCTATGCCAAGTCTTTCCATAAATTAATTTGGGCACGACTTAGTTGGTTATACTATTTGGCCGCAGACCCGATCAGACTGTCCTGGAAGAAGTGAATTAACAACTGATCATTATTAACATATCTTGTCATCCTTCGACAGAACATCGTAATATGAGCTTCAGGGCAAATAGTCCCATTACACTTTTGAAATTCTGGAGTCTTGAATTTCGGCAAGAGTATTAGATCAAGGACCAAACTTAGATCTTTAGTGTCAACCCCGTAATGGTAATCAGTCTTTTCCATTGCTCTGAATTTTTTTCCAACCACCAGTATCAATCTTTGAGTTGTTTTGGCAGTTCTACACTTCCTTTTTCGATCTCTACCATTTCGTCTAGATCAGGAACTACAGGATTGGTTGGATTGTCCCCTGGATTGGAACCTGAGCCCGTTGGGTAGTTCATTGGTACCGAGGTACCGATTTGATGTTGTTGGGGTCTGATAGTACCGAGTACCCCTTGTAGATGTGCGTCTAGTTAGGCCTAGATGCTTATTAAGGTAAAACCTAGAGGATAGACAAGGTTTTCATGATCATCTCTAGAATTGACCACAAGGTTCTTTCTTTTATCAGGCCCTCCAGCCAACAGCTATGCTAATTGGTTCATCATGCTTCTTTGGGATTCTAGCATCTGATCTTTCATGTCTTGTTGAATTTTGGCTAATTGTTCTTGTATCTGTGTCTAAAGTTGATCTTGCATATCTATTTGCAATTGTTCTAATCTTTCCACTCTTTGGTCCATGGCTTTTGTTTTTTCGCCTCTACCGTAATGATATTCCAGGATAACTGTTATAATTCTAATTAATTAGGGTCATTTTGTAAAATTTAATGCATATGATGAAATATAATGCAAATGAATGAAATGAATGCAAAAAGAAAGAGAGGCGCTGATTCTGAATTCAATTCTATTAAAATAACTTTTCTAGAAAATAAATTTATTTACATAAAGCGGATTACATATGCGGCATTGCCCTCATATTCCAGGCGAAGACATCGATCCCTTTCTTCGTATCCGGATATTAAGGTCAAATCTTGCAAACTTTCCAATGGATGCCTTTATTAGCTCCTTTTTGCTTGATCCGGGCCGCAACCCATTGCTCACTTATCCCCTCGATGCTCATTAGCTTCTTTAAGCAAGTTGATAGCTCTCGAATAATCTTTGTCGGCTTGAATTATTGGGCAATGAAACAAAGTCGTGTATTTCTCCATGGACTGTTAGCCTTCTCTTGTGTTTTCTCGGACCATATTCGGATGGTTGTATTGTATTCCACTTTATCAAAAAATCCATTTTCCATGACAAGCTTTTTATTTAGCAGTCAAATGTGAATTAACGCTTTTTTTCTATGATGATGCAATACGATACAATCATAAACAAAATAAAACAAAACAAAACACGTCAGTACAAAAGAAATAAATAACAAATAGAGCACCTATTCGGGTGACCACTAGGGTTTGGCGTAGCTCTACCTAAAGGGGCTCTTAAGGTTCACTATATGGGGTTTGGTTCTAGGGTAAGGGTACCTGAACCGGCAGATTCCTCGATCCTCACCCATTATAGGCTCATATGGACCGAGTTTAGTTCAGGGGAATACATTTTCCTATGGCTGCACGGAGATGAAAATCTCACGAAGACATAGGCACAGATGTATCCCGAAAGCGGTCCACTATCATGCACAGAGGTGAAGACCTCATGAAGGACTAATTTCCCACTCCCACTTAAAAGGTATGACCGAGCGGTCATGTAATGCAATATGCGGTAATATGTTAGACTCGAACTACAAAGGCAAACACATTATTATATAACAACATAATGAAGACCACACGACAGATGATGAAATGCAATGAGGGGATCGTAAATTTAGACCAAATAATTAATTTTCAACAAAAAGACAAAAGATAATCAACTTGTGACTTGACTCTCTTGATTTCCCCAGTGGAGTCGCCAAGCTGTCGAAACTATTTTTTTGAAAACAGGGTCGACTTTATATTTGAAAACGAAATATGGGAGTCGCCACCAATTTTTTTTATGTGAGGTGTGATTGGATCACCTCATAAATTGATTATTTTAATAAACAGTCTGATTTATTAAAACCACGATTTTGGTCTATGAAATAAAAGAAAACAAGTTCAGGAGTCGGTTATGTCCGAGGAAGGATTAGCATCCTCTTAATGCCCAAAATTGGTACCTAATTAATTAATTAATGTCTTAATGTCGAATGTTAAAAATTTGGAAAGGGTCAAAAATACGATCTCTCTTTTTATTAGTTTTAATTTTACAAAAAGTGCTTGGATAAATCGAAACAGATGTTGAAGACATCCTCATCTCGAAGTAATAAAATATCACATCCAGTAAGTTAGGACACGACGTTTTAAACCCTCGAAAATAAGCTTGTCTTTTAAATTTCAAAACTCATGTATTTTAATTTCAAAAGGATATTCGGTTATTTAAGTCCAACAAGAAAAATTGAAACCCAGTAAGTTAGGGCACAATTTCTCGAAATTTCAAATACGAAATATTGCCTTATTTAAGAAAATTTTCCTTTTTGAATAATGGCGAGTACAACACTTAACTATGTGCATTTGTTTTGTTTAGAATAAAAATAAAACGATTTATATTGAATAAATACATTGAAGTTTAATTCACGATGCGATTTGAATGAAAATAGCTAAAAGGCAATGCGGAACGTGGAGCAATAATACGCGAATGCTAATGAATGACAATAGTATGAAATTACAAATAAAATGAATCATAATACCTAAAATGACAATAATTACACAACATATATCATTTAAATACTAACATTAATAATAAAAAGAATGAAATAAACAATATAAGATAATTTAATAAATCATTATTTAAAATAAATAATTTATATATAAAAAATAATTCAAAATAAAATAAATGTTTAAAATAAACAATATTTTAAAATAAGTAACATGTAAGACAGTTTAAACTAAGAAATATATTTATATATATAAATTTAAAATAGATAATATATATAAAAGTTTAAAATAAATAATGTATGGAAAAATATTTAAATAAGGAATATGTAAAGTAGTTTAAAATAATATATAAAAAGTATAAAAAAATTTAAAATAAACAATATATAAAAATTTAAAAATATATAATATATAAAAAGTTTTTTTAAAAATAAATAGTGTATAAAAATTTATAAATAAATAATGTATAAAAATTTTTAAAAATGAACAGTATGTATAAAAATTTATAATAATAAAACAATTCAAAAATAAATAACATATAAAAGAGTTTAAAATAAATAAATAAAGCAATGTAAAATAAATAATATATAAAATAATTTAAAATAATATATATTAAAATAGTTTAAAATGAATATTATATAAAACAATTTAAAATAAATAATGTAAAACAACTTAAGATAAATAATATATAAACAATTTAAAATCACATAAAAAGTTTAAAATAAATGATATGTAGAAAAAGGATTTAAAATAAATAATATATAATAAAATAAAACAGTTTAATATAAATAATATATGAAAAACTTAAAATAACTGATAATAAAACAGTTGAAATAAATAATATATGAAAAGATTTGAAATAAATAATAATAATAAAACAATTTTTTGAAAAGTAAATAAATAAATAAATTAAACAACCTAATGACAAGATTGAAATCGGACTGAAATTTGGGGTACCGATTGTAAAATAAAAAGAATCTACCAGGGACTAAAATAGAACGCACGCGAAGGAACAGGGATCGAAAGACAAAATGTCCCAAGCCCTTTATGCGCAACGTTTTATCCGAGGGCCAAAATGACACACAAATAAAATTAAGGGGAAATTTTAAAAAAGAAAAAAAACAAAATCGAACCAAAATAAAAATATAGAAAAGGCAGAGGGATTGAAACATATATTTTCCCACTTTCAAAAAACACGCGGATCTCCCCCCAGGGGGGTTGGGTTGCGAGTTTGCCATAGGCTAAACGACGTCGTTTTGGGCTATGGAACTCAGCCCTAAATGACGCCGTTTAGGAGTTCTATAAAAGCTGAATTTTTTTTTTAAAAAAAGAACAAAACACTCTCTCCTATTTCCAACACCCCCCTTTCTCTCCGACAATCGGGCCTCCACCCATCTGCCATGGTCGCCGGTAACGGTGAAGTGCAACCCTCAAGTACGCCTTTTTAGTTTTTTTTTAAATACTTTTCTTTGATTATTATTGATTTGTAAAAAAATAAAAATAAAAAAGGAAACAAGCATAAAGAGAAATTGAAAGAAGCAAAAATAGCACCTTTTAAATCTCAGTTCTATTCTTGAATTGCAAATGTGCGTTTTTTATTAATAGATGTGCGTAAAAAATTACAAAGGGATCAAATATGGCCTTTATAGCCGAATACACGCTCGTTTTGTTTCTATTCTTTATGTCTCTTCATTGTTTTTTGTCTCTTCAAATATGGCCTTTATAGCTGAATACATGCTCGTTTTGTTTCTATTATTTATAGCCGAATACACGCTCGTTTTGTTTATAGTCTTCTTGTTCATTGTTTTTCTTTTGCTTGAGTGTTTGGTCTCATTTTGCAGGTGACGTGAGCGGCCAGACGCGTGCGAAGAGGCGTGTGGTGGCCAAGACTGAGGGGGGTATGCGGCGGCTAAAGCTTGGAGGGGCTAGGGTTTGCTGATATATTTTGGGAAGTTGGGCTTGTTGGGTTTGGGTAGTTTAGGCCCAAGGTTTAATACGTAAATGGGCATTTAATGGACTGTAAAAATATTTGGATTTTTGTTTGGTTTTTTATTTTATAATGTATAAGCCCAATTTTGCCCGGGGCATTTTTAAGCCAAACAAACCAAAAAAAAACAAGTAAATAAACCAAAAATATAAAAGAAAACCAAAATACATTAAGATGTCCAAGTCCATTTACATCAAATTCAGACCCAAATTACCCTAGCCCAAATTACATTAACCCAAGTCCCTCGACCCACTTAAACCCGTGGCCCAACCACAAACCCTACCCAAGCCCAATTACTAGATCCTAATCCCTCAGCAGTCAAACCCCTAACCCTAGGCGCCGTTGTCCCTTGCGCCTTCACAAGCGTGCACAGCGCCCGAGATGCCCCAAGCCTGCTCTGCCTTGTCTCCTTAGCACCCAAAAGGAAGGCTCCTCTCGTTGACTTCCCGTTTCACCTGCAAATACACCAAAACAGGAAAGAAACAAGCGCCAGCACGCAATCGCAGAAACAAGCAAAAGAATAATATTGTATATTTTTTTCATTATCGGATATAAAAAGAGAACAAAAAACTGATTGTAGGGGGATACTGATACTTTCGAATAGAAAACAAAAAAGGTATATTTCTAAGTTATTTTTCAACTCGCTTCTTTTTTTCATTGATCATACGCATAAAAAACATAAAAATCAAAACTTTCATTGGTGATATCGATCAGGGCGTTTGAACCTAAGTGGTTCTTGCCCAGATCTAGCCTTTCAGGCGAACTCTTTACTCATTTTTGAGACTTGTACTAGGTCTAGGTTTTTTTTAAAAAGAAAGTAAACGAAAGGAGCAACTTACCTTTGACCGAAACCCGTCCTCTTCGTTGCAATTGAAGTAAGGGAGGGTTGAGATCTCTGGCTCTCGGAATAAGGCCTCAAATGACGCCCTCGGGTGACCCATCACTATTCGGCGATGCAAATCGGCTTTCCATCGGAGGCCGGAGTCGACCGAGAATGGGCATGAAGAGAGGAGCCGAAGCCTTTTCTTTTTTTTTTTTCTTGGTTGTCTGCAAATGAAACTGATGGATCAGGACTTAGGGTTTCACTTTTTTTCTTTTCTTTTTATTTTTTTATTTTCTCTAAACGGCGCCGTGTAATGAAAGCCCACGTGGATCGCCCGAATACCCGACCTATTGGGACTA
The DNA here is from genome assembly GCA_020496765.1 of Gossypium stocksii. Taxonomy (NCBI): domain Eukaryota; kingdom Viridiplantae; phylum Streptophyta; class Magnoliopsida; order Malvales; family Malvaceae; genus Gossypium; species Gossypium stocksii. The sequence continues at coordinate 10,094,777 of CM035623.1, forward strand.
AGACCCGCGCGTTTCTGGGTATTGGGCTATTTGCACAATAAGCCCTCCCGCTTCTGTGGTGCGTGCAATAGAGCCCTAAGCCTTGTTTTTGATTTAGCCCTACTTTTTTATTTCTGTTCCAATTTAGTCCCTGCGCTGCTGAGAGGCTTTTAAGCGAACGGTGCCGTTTTGAACGGATGGGGTATTTACCCTTTTGGTCCCCGTTCTTCGTACGCGCGTTCATTCAGGTCCTCTTATTTCGTTTTTATTTTAAATTTGCCTCAAAGTTTAGCTTTCGTTTCGATTTTAGTCTTTTTAGATGTAACTTGATTTTTATATTTTGTGATTAATATTATTTAGTATTATATACATTATTATGTATTTATTTTAATATATATGTATATACTTTTACGAAGTACCATTAATAATTATTTTTATTTTATATTATTATATTATACCTAGTATTATTCTTAATCTTACACTTTATTATTATATTTGTCATTATGTTTATTATTTTCACTATTATTACTTATTACTTTATTTTTAATATTATCATTATATTGTACGCTCATATTGTTAATATTATTATCTCTATTATCATTATTATCATTTTATCTTATTATTATATTTTGCTTGATATTATTTCTTATTATATTTACCATTATATTCACTATTTTCTCTATTATTTGTTTTAGTATTCTCGTCATTATTTACGTATGTATATAGAAATATTTAGGTATTCTTTTCAAATATATGAATTTCTCGTTACATCGCTATGTACATATTGTTTTATGTATATATATACACATATCGTATTTTAATGAACTTTTCACCCGTATTATTATGTATATATATTTTGATTATATGAAAGCTATGTATATACTTTTAGCAACTATACCATGTATATATGCACCATGTACGTATTTTCAATATTATTATTTGATATATAGGTATTTTTTACGTAGTATTATTAATAAAAGCTCTTAACATTATTATTATTTTAATACTATATTAAATATATGTTTTCATGCGTTACGTATATATTTTAATATTATAGATTTTAAATACTATTATTATCTTGTTTAATACCAAGTGTATTTGTTAACGTTGTGTAATTACTATGTTTTGCCGTATATTCGCGTGTTTATTATTTGCATGACATTGTCTCGAATTCTTTTAGTTTTAAAATGTTTTTCATATTTTTAATTAATTTTCAAAATAAGGTAATGTACCGATTTTAACATTAAGTTTGTGATTTCATCGCTATGTTGGATGAATCACGTTGGCTCGTGTTAAAACGGGACATCCTTCAAAATCCAAAAACTTGAGATTTCCCGTATTTTGAATGGATCACGATTAAAATTTAAATTGAACTCGAATTTTTGAAAATCAAGACAACACATGTTTAATAAGATACCAATTTTGGGCGTCGCGGGGGTGCTAATACCTTCCCCGCGCGTAACCGACTCCCGAGCCCTATTTTTCTCTGGATTTTAAACGTAGACCTAAGCCCGGTTTTCTTTCTTTAAAATATAAATTTTATAGGTGTCCGATCACACCTAGAAATAAAAAAGATCGGTGGCGACTCCCCTCTTTTCTTTAAAATCAAAAATCAATTATTCAAAGTTTCCAACAAATCGCCACAATTAGCGACCAAAGCTGCGAAGCAAAATTTTACGTCGCTACATATAACTTGGTCAGGCCAAAATTGGCCCATTAGACCCTCAATCACAAAACTTATAGCTTCTTTTATAATTTAATTCATTTATCAATCCTAACTTGAAATCCATTCAATTACATCCCTAATTCAACAATTTATCCAACATGAAACATGCTTAAAAACCTATGAACTTCCAAGACTTCAACTTAATTTCAACAAAACTTTGTTTTAAAGCTTCTAAAACATCAAAATTAAGTAAAACTAGCTTAATTGACTTACCAATCAAAGCTTTAAACCTTAAACCCTTAGTTTTTCCTTTTTATTTTCTTTCTTTCTTTTTCCTGCTCTGTTTCGAATGGTTCTCTGTTACTTTTGCCTTTGTTTCTGTCTTTTATATTTTTATTTCTTTTTATTTCATTTACTTATTTACTTATTTTATTTAATTAGCTTAATAGTAATTAATAATTAATATAACAAATATCTATTAAATAAACAATATATATTTCAAGTGTATATCGTCATCACCTTACAATTATCACTATTTAATTTATTTATCATATAAAAAATATTTTAATTTAATTATTTATCTAATAAGTATCATTTACTTAATAATAAATAAATAATAAATATCTATACTTAAATAAAAAGTAATTAAATATTTATATTACAATTGTATACATATTTTTATTACATTTGTATATTTTTATCATCATCCACTTGTCAAAATCATACTTTATTTATCATATAAAATTTTTTAATATAATTATTATAGATTATAATTTAATATAATAATAATAATAATAACAATAAATATCTTATAATTAATTAATAAGTAAATTAAATCTATAAATTACAATTGTTTACATATTTTAACTACACATGTATATAATTTTTATCATACATTTGGCTCTATTTATTTAATTATTTAATTCTAAATTATATTATATTATAAAATCTAAAGAAAAATCCCAGATTTTTCTTTCAACTTGCAACCTCAATTTCCTTAAATGGCATATTTGCCATTTTGGCCCCCCTTTCTTTCTATTAATCTATAATTAGACTTTTACCCCTTTATTCAATTTAGTCATTTTTCTTAATTACTCTAAATTAAGTTAAATTCACCTAATCAAAATTTAATTAGACACACTATTAAACTCATAATTATTCCTAATAATTATTAACGGACTCGGTTTACTAAGACGGAGGCCCGATACTGCACTTATCCGATGCCTGTGAATTTTGGGTCATTACATTTCTCTCCCCTCAATAAATTTCGTCCTCGAAATTTACGCGAGAAAACATGAGGATACTGTGCTCTCATTGTTTCTTCCGATTCCCAAGTTGCTTCATCTACATTATGATTTCTCCATAAAACTTTCACTAGAGGAACTCGTTTATTTCTTAGCTCTTTTATTTCCCGAGCTAGTATTCGTACCGGCTCTTCTTCATAGGATAAATCCGATCTAATTTCAATATCTTCAGTGAGAATAATATGAGAAGGATCCGATCTATATCTCTGAAGCATTAAAACATGAAAAATATCATGAATTTTCTGTAATTCTAGAGGTAAGGCTAATCGATAAGCAACAGGCCCAATTCTTTCCACAATCTCATACGGCCGAATAAAACATGGGCTCAATTTTCCCTTCCGACCAAAACTCAAAACTTTCTTCCATGGAGAAACCTTAAGAAATACATTGTCCCCGATTGAATATTCAATGTCTCGATGTTTTAAATCGGCATAAGACTTGTCTGTCGAAAGTTGCCTTCAATTTATCATTAATCTTTTTAACTATTTCTTCTATCTCTTGAATCAATTCCGGCCCAATCACTTTTCTTTCATTTAACTCTGTCCAACATACCGGTGATCAACACCTTTGACCATATAATGCTTCATACGGAGCAATCTAAATACTAGATTGGAAACTGTTATTATAACAAACTCAGCTAATTGCAAATAACATTCCCAACCTGACTCAAAGTCGATGATACAAGCCCGAAGCATATCTTCTAATATTTGAATTACCCGTCTGAACTGACCATCTGTTTGAGGGTGAAATGCAATGCTAAAACTAAGCTGTAACACCCCAAACCCGACCTAGACGTTATGACCAAATCTGGCTATGTCACATGGAATGGGGTTTGAAATCGAGATTGATAAGTTAAAACCGTTCCAATTAATAAGCTTTTATTTCATTCGGAAAAAACGTGAACTAGCTAATTTGCCTTAAAATATGTCTTTTAAGCAGAAGCTTTTGAAACCAATTATTTTACGAAACTGAAAATCTTAGTTTTTAGTAAATCGTCTTTTGTTGAGTTGCAGTTTAAAAAAATCCATAAAAACAGTATAAAATCCCAAATTTAAACCAAACAGTCCAAAGTCTCAATATTACAATAATAAATACCCAAAAATAATATAAAAAAAAGCTGTAATAATGCAGTTCAATAGTGGTGGTCACCGTCGAGCCTTCCGCTGCACCGATCCGCCTAAGTCTGGGGATTACCTGTACAGATTAAACGGAAAAAGGGGTGAGTTTTCGCAAACTCAGTGTGTTATCCCAACAGAAAACATACATACAGATACACATCAAGAAATAATCAATTGTAGTTTGGGGTCTGAGCTCATTACAGATTCAGTTTGGGCCTTGGCCCATTCAGATACAGTCTCAGATATAATTTAAGCCTTGGCCCATCTCAGATACAATATGCAATAATAGAAAATTAGAATTCTACCCACCAGCCTCTACACACCATCTCCATCTATCCCTACACACCATGTGGGGATTAAATCAACTCACCCATCCCTACACACCATGTTGTACCGAAATGCGGCACATAATCAAATATTTGTAGCAGAGCTGCCAGGTAACAGGCTTAATAGCCTTTTAGACACTTCCTCAAAATAACAATAACCCACCCCGATACAATGCAACATAGAAAAGATGTCATGCTATTATGCAATTACAGTACATACATTCAGATATCATAATTCATGCTTGGTACAGAAATTAAACAGGCAGATCACTCATATAAGGGTCTAAGTAGGGCTTACTATCCTTCAGTAGGTCTACAGTCAACTTGGGCGACCCGTGCAACCTTAGACAACTTTTTAGAGAAATGGGCTCACATGCTTATGTGGCCTGCCCGTGTGGGCCCACTCAGCCCAAATTGGCCTTGGCCGCATGATCCATTTTTAATGTAACCCATGCTAGCTAAATATTCATATATGTTTTCACTATTTACTTATATGTTCCTTCAAACCTGTCTATTTGAGTCATTGTTACTAAATTATTTATATCTTGAGCTACAAAATTCCAGATTAAAATCCGCTTGATGTTTTTGAAACTAGGCTCAATACCTTTCTACCGTAAAATTTTCAGAATTTATAGTTTATCAAATAAGTACAGTAAAATCTTCAAATTTATCCTGATTCTGTTGTTTGATAGCTTCAACCTTTCCTTACCAAAAATTATTTATCTCTTAGTACGAAATTTGGATGATGTTTTCGTTTGTTTCTATTGAAAATAGACTCATTAAGTATTTAAACATATAAATTTAAGCCCCTAATTATTTTTTTTAAAATTTTTTATGATTTTCCTAAGTCAAAGTAGGGGAACCCGAAACCATTCTAACCTTGTCTCACAAAATTCATTATATCTCATAACTTACAATTCCATTGCTTACATTGTTTCTTCCATGAAAAACTAGACTCAATAAAATTTAATTTCATATTTTATTCAACCAATAACTCAATTTCCACTATTTTTTATGATTTTTAAAAAATTAGACTACTACTACTACCCAAAACTATTTTAGTGCAAAATGTTGATTTCCAAGTTTATAATACCCTTATTTCCTTTCTCTACAATTTTTCACATCATTTTCTCTTATTTCTCTAATTTCTCGACAGCAAGCAATTTCAGCTTTTTGTCGAATCCCATTTTCTACATTTCAGGTACACACCTGGTTTCGGTTAGACGTGTAGACACTCCCAAGACACTCAGAACCTAGAATTGACATTCCCAAACACAGAGTCAAATTTTAAACGAGTTTTTAAAATGCAAATATGAACAACCATAGCGCTTATCAAGCGACCAATGCTTACCCCAACACCCTTAGTGATTTCAATTACGAGGTGACACGAGGAAAACTATGTTCTTCTCGATTGTCTATTGTCCAAAACAGAAAATCACAACCTTCAGTCGATAATCGAATACCAAAACTACAATAACTTAAGCCACTTACCAAACAGAGAAAACGCAGTGATCAAACAGAATCCTGAACAAGGAGACACATCTTGTTCAAAATGATAAAAGGAAGAAAAAAGGATTTGCTAACACAAAAAGAATGAAAAACGACAAAGGAGAGTTTAACAGGAAGAATAGAAGGGAAAACGTGCAGGTTTTTTTGGGGGAAAAAAAGACTGATAGAATATCCGATAACCACCCTTAATCCCTTATTTTTCTCTTAAAAAATAATCCACCACACTCCCACTATTCTTGAAACTCTCAAAAACAGTCCACCACATTCCCTCAACAACCGAATTCAAACTTCACTCAAACACTTCAGTATTTTACTTCCCTTCAAACTCCCACACGGCATAGTTAACAAAAAATAACTCCCTTGTACGCACAAGGATTCGAACTCAAGACCACCAGCATATTAGCATTGCACCTAACCACCAGACTAGAAGTTTTATTCTGTTATATTCTTACAACCAAACAAATACAAGCCTGCTGAATAAGAGTGAAGCTTTATTCAGAAAAAATTCCAATATTTCGCCAAAGGCATGGCTTGAACTTGGGACTTCATACATATACCTAGAACACTTAACCACTGAAGTAGACAGACAGTTGTGTCATATTTTTACAAAAACAAAAATATACATTTTTGGGGCATTACATAAGCCGTGTACCCAATGACTCATTTAACTGTCTCCAAAATCTCGATGTAAATCAAGGATCCCGATCTGAAATTATCGATACTAGAATACCATACAATCTCACAATTTCCTGGATGTATACCTCAGCCAGTTTCTACAACGACCAATCAGTTCTAACTGCTACAAAATGCACTACCTTGGTAAGTCTATCAACTATCACCCAAATGACATTCTTTTTATTTGCTGACAATGGTAATCCCGTAACAAAATCCATCGTAATGCGATCCCATTTCCACTCAGGAATATCAATAGGCTGTAGTAGTCCAGTAGGAACCTGATGTTCTGCTTTTACCCGTTGAAAAGTTAAACATTTACTCAAAAATTCAACAATGTCTCTCTTCATACCTAGCTACCAGTATAGCTCTCATAAATTCCAGTACATCTTTATACCTCCAGGATGTAAAACGATTGGACTGTCGTGAGCTTTTAGAAGAATCAATTTCTTCAACTCAGAATTACTTGGAACAGAAATCTGATTTTGATATCTCAAACATCCACAATCATCAATACTAAAGTTCTCTGTTGTACTATTCTATACCATCTCTCTTTTTTTCAGCAATTTGTCGTCTTCCAATTGCGCTGATCTGATCTGATCAATCATTACCGGCTTTACTTTCAACTCATCCAAAAGACTCCCATCATTACTGATACTGAGTCGTTCAAACATCGCTCTCAATTCAATTGTAGCTTTTCTACTTAGTGCATCAGCTACAACATTACATTTTCTCGGATGGTAGTCTATAACACAATCATAATCTTTAAGAGTTCTATCCACCGTCTCTGTCTCAAATTCAATTCTTTTTGAGAAAGAAGATATTTCAAACTTTTATGATCAGTGTATATATAGCATTTCTCACCATAAAGATAATGCCTCCAAATTTTCAAGGCAAAAATCACAACTACTAGCTCCAAATCATGAGTCAGATAGTTACGTTCATGTGGCTTTAACTGTCGAGATGCATAGGCTATTACCTTTCCGTCTTGCATTAATACACAACCGAAACTATTTAAAGAAGCATCACTGTACACTATGAAATCTTTTCCTTATTCAAGTAATGTCAGAATTGGTGCCTCTGTTAACATCTACTTCAATGTTTTAAAACTCCTTTGACATTGATCATCCCAAATAAAAAGAACATTCTTCTGTAACAGGTTAGTTGTCGGTAAAGCTATCTTCGAGAATCTGTTTACAAATCTCCTATAGTACCCGGCTAGATTGAGAAAACTGTGTACCTCTGATACATTCTTAGGAGGTTTCTATTGGACAATCGCTTCAATCTTCTTTGAATCAACTCAAATTCCATCTGTTGATACCACATGTGTAACGCCTCAAATTTTATAAATATGTTTTCGTAATTATTTGACATAATTATCTGTCTGCTTTTATGGTTATGTGCTTTGGGTGTCTTGAGGAGGTCCCAAGTTCAAATGAAAGATTTAGGCAAAATTTTGGTTTTTATTTGAATAAAGCCTTACCTTTGGTAATTAGGCTTATAAGAATTTATTTGTAAAAGCTTAGCAGAATGAGCCTGCTGGTCTAGTGGCTAGGTGGAGTATTGCTAAGCAAGAGGTCTTGTCTTCGAACCCCTGTGTCGGCAAAAGAGTGTTATTTTTGTTGCTAGTTCGGCTATATGTTGTGTTTAACTTGAAGTCTGAGTGGTGGGTAGTGGATGGAGAAAATTAAGGATTTTAGGAGTTCTTTTTTATATGGAAATTTTATTTTTTAAAAATTTTTGGTTTCTATCTTCCCTAGCAAGAAAATTCGGCCATCATTCTTTCTTTTCCCAGCTGAAATCCTCTTTTCCTTCACCATTCTTTTTGCTTCCCTCTAGTCGACAATTGTACTTCTTCCTCCTTTTGTGCCGTTTGTTGAATAAGTTCAGTAAGGTAGTTTTCCATCTTTAGTATTATGTATCGGTTGAAAGGGAACCTAAACCTTTTTCTAAAATTGCTGGTTAGGCGAATGTCTCTAAGCAGTAGATTCGATTCTTGGTTTAGGAAGTGATTACAAGGGTTCTCTGCGAGCGGTAAGTTGGATTTTGGGTAATTCCTTAATGACAAGTTCGTTAGCTTAATCCTTAAGTTGCTAAATCGAAACTGTATGTACTGATTTGTAGGCTTTGGAGTACTTAGGAGTGCTTTAGCAGTGTATCGAAATTAGGTGTGTACTTTGATTGCACTTAAATCGAGTTTTAATAAAAGTCGAAAAGCCTATTGTCAATGTCACACGGGCGTGTAGACTACCCGTGTAGAGGCCGTGTTGCTAGACACGACCGTGTGAGGGACGAACCAGGCCATGCGTGCGCGACATGAGCGCGACAGACATGACCGTGTGAGGTCAACGAGGCCGTGTGTGAGACACAGGCTTGGCTAATTGGGTCGTGTGGGCCACACGGGTGTATGGACCCACACAAGTGAACCACACTGGTATGTCAAATTTTAGGCCAAGCCGTGTGATTACACAGCCAAGGTAATTTGGGCCATGTGGCGTGTGGCCCACTCTTTCGAAACATACTGTAAGGTTACGTAGATCGCCCAAGTCGACTGTGACCTGTTGTAATGTCGGTAAGGATATTTTTTACCCTTATTGTTTTGATCTGGTAATACAATGTATACACTTAGCATGTATTTCTGCTCTGTTTTGAAAATGTATGTATGATCTATTTATCTGCATTATAGCATGCCATTTATGTATGATTGTATTACATTGGGGTGGGATTATTGATGAAGAGAATAAAGTATCTGAAAGGCCTCCGAGCCTATTATTTGGTAGCTATGTTGCATATATCTGATATGTGTTGTTTCACGGTACCTTATGGTGTGTAGGGTTGGATGGGTTAATTTTTTCCCCATACTTGGTGTGTAGGGCTGGGTGGGTCGATTTTATCCCCACATGGTGTGTAAGGTTAAACGGAGATGGTGTGCAGGGTTGGTGGGCATGTTTTTGATGTTCTGATCTGATATGCATGTAATACTTATCTGTATGGGCTAAGGCCCAACTGTATTTGATTTTTTTTTCTGAGTGGGCTAAGGCCCACACCGTTTCTATGAAGGGCTCATGCTCGAAATAAGACTGTATTCTGTTATCTGGCTGTATGCATGTTGAACTGTGGAGATTTACACACTGAGTTTATGAAAACTCACCCCTTTATTTGTTTTATCTGTCAAGTAATTCCCAACAGTAGATGGATTGGTGCAGCGGAGGACTCAGCGGTGACCACTGCTTTACACTCTGGACTTTATGGTTTTAATTGTTTAAACTGTTATTTTGGGGTATTTTATATAATACTGGACTTTAAATGTTTTGGGTTTTAATTTGGGATTTTAAATTGTTATTATTGATTTATAAATTGCGACACAACAAATGCGTTTTTCCTAAACTAAACTAAAGGTTTTCGTATGCATGAACGATTATCAAAGCTTCTGCATAAAAGATATCTTTTCAAGCAAATCAACTATTATATAATTTCTAACTAAGTAAAAGTTAATAATCTAAACAAGTTTTTCTATTCGGCCATAACGTCTAGGCCGGGTTTGGGGTGTTACAACATGTCCCAAAAATACAACCTCTGATAACCAGAATTCACATTTGCTGAGCTTCCTATACAACTGTTTATCCCGTAATATCTGTAGTACAATTCTGAGATGCTGATCATGTTCTGACTCTAACTTCGAATAAACCAGTATATCATCAATAAAAACCACTACGAACTGATCTAAATACGATTGAAAGATACGATTAATAGGATCCATGAGCTGGGGCATTAGTTAACCCGAATGACATCACCAAGAATTCATAATGACCATACCTCGTACAAAAAGCTGTCTTCGGCAATCACTTTCTTTTACTTTCAGCTGATAATATTCATATCTCAAATCAATCTTCAAAAATACTAAAGCTCCTTTCAACTGATCAAATAGATCATCAATCCAAGGTAATGGATATTTATTTTTAATTGTTACCTGGTTCAACTATCGATAATCAATACATAACCTCATAGATCCATCTTTCTTCTTAACAAATAATATTGGAGCTCCCCAAGGTGAGATGCTCGGTCTAATGAATCCACGATCTAGTAAGTCCTGTAACTACACCTTCAACTCTTTCATTTCAGTGGGTCACATTTGGTACGGAGGTATAAAGATTGGTGTTGTACCCGGATACACTTCTATAGTAAATTTAACCTCTCTGTCAGGTGGTAAGCCCGGTAGTTCTTCAGGGAATACATCTGGAAACTCACATACGGTCCTGATCTGACTACACTGACTTCCAACTAAATCATAATTAGTAACATATGTCAAATATGCTGCACAACCCTACTGAAGTAATTTATTAGCTTTCATCGCCGAAATGATACGTGTCGGGTCACTGGTACGGATCCAATTCACCTCAATTCTGTCATCATCCTCTGTCTAAATACTGAACCTCTTTTTATAACAATCCAAAATCACCCTGTATTTGAATAACCAATCCATACCCAATATTATATCAAAATCGCCGAAAGGCATAATCAACTAGTCAACCGAAAATATTTTATCATGTATCATCAACGAGCATCTCTGGCATACTCTATCTATAGACACAGTTTGTCCCAAAGGGCTAGACACTTTTATTAAAACTTTAGACATTTCAGATTTTAACTTTCCCGACTCAACCAATTATAAATTAATATATGAATGTAACGACCCTGGATCAATCAAAGCATAAACATGATCAGAATACAATAAAAATATACTTGTCACAACATCGTGGGCATCACCTTTTTCCCGAGTCCGAACTACGCAGGCCCTGCCTGGTGCTCTAGCCTCTGATTGTTGTGTAACTATATCGCTGCTCCTTCGAACACCTCCACCTCTGGATACCGAATCACCTCTGCCCGAACCTCTGCTTCAAGCAGTAGATATTGATCTCTGTGATGTGGCAGGAGTAATATTTTTATTCTTCAGACAATCTTTAACAAAGTGCTCTGTCGACCCGCAACGGAAGCAGCCTCCAGTCACTTTCCAACATTCATCTAAATATTTCTTCCCACAATATCCATATTCTAGAATTTTCGCATCCCGGGGTGGACCTCTTACACTACCAGTAGATATCATTATCTGTTTTCCCCAGCTTCTTTCCTCTCGATCAAATCTAAAACTTGACCTCCAACCATCTCTAGATTCTCGAGATCTTTTCGGTAGAGGATTTGAAATAGTAATATCAGCTCGTTTCCCAGTCAATCTAGCTATCTCGGGCTTTTTATCTAAACCTAACACCTGCTCCACCATCTTTGCTCTCTCAACTAAATCTACAAAGTCTGTAATTTGGTGTAACACCAGCTGTACCCTAATCTCATCTCTCAAACCTTGAAAAACCTTTTACAACTATCGGCCTCTGTCAGTATGAACTCGGAAGCATATCGGCTGAGTCTAGAAAATTCCCGCTCGTAATCTACCACTAATAAATCACCTTGTTTCAACATCAGAAATTCTTACCTCTTAACTTCGATATACAGTTCCCCAACATATTTCTTCTGGAATTCTCTCTGGAATAAGTCCCATGTCACCTATTCTATAGGTAGATGTCGTATTACAGATTCTCACCACAGATAAGCTTCACCTTGTAACAGAGAAACAGCACAGATCAAGTACTCTCAGGGGTACATTTCAATTACTACAGAACTCATTTAGTTGATTCTATCCAATTCTCTGAAGTGGATAGATGAATTCCTTCCAAACCCACAAATTCATGATATATCAGAATCATCTTATGATATATGAGAATCATCTCATGATATATTAGAATCATTCCAATTGCTATAAAACTCATTTAGTTGATTCTATCCAATTCTCTGAAGTGGATGGATCAATTCCTTTCAAAACCACAAACTCTTTGCAAAACATCGGTAATTACTTATGATATATCGGAATCATCTCTATTATTTCTTCTATCTACTCTTACAGGTTGATTCCTTATTGGGTTAATATTAGGTGTTACCAATTCAGTTTCATCTAACCAGTAAGATTCTTCTTCTCCGGTGTACATTTTTTCATCAGTATTGTTTATTCTTTCATCTGACATCTTTAATCTATAAAACAAAAATAAACGAATAGGTCAGTATCCAAAATCCTGATTCAATTTCGACTCAACAGTGGCATGTACTTCTAGACTCACTTCCGAGCCCGATTTAGCCCGAGAATCGGCTAAACCTGATAGCTCTGATACCAACATATGTAACACCCTCTAACTTTAAACCGTCACCGGAACAGGGTTACGAGGCATTACAAGACATATTGGACAATTTACAATTAATATACAAATAATTATTGAACATATTATTAAATAATAGAAAAGTCCCTTAAATGGACCCTTGAGGTCCAAAAGACGTATTGGAAGTGGAACGAAACTTGTTCGAGTACTCCAGAAATTTTTCGTAAATTTATTTATTTATTTCAAATTCACTTTTCTACTTTCTAATCAATATACAATTTACATATTCACACATATTCATAATTTAGTTCACTTTTATTTAAGTCATATTTTTTATTCATTTTCCAATCAAATTCAAATCACTAATTACTTTTCAATCAATATACATTTCAAATACTCACATATTTTCTTCATTCAATTCAATTTGATTCAATTCAAATCACTTTGTTTTTTTAAAAAAAAAACTCAATATAATCCATTTTATAAACATCTAATATTCCCTGCAATTTTCAAACCGAATACAATCCAAAACCAATCTTTCAACCAATACATTTGTACACTTAATATATCTAAATTATGTCTATAACTTTGACTTAACCATATAATCAAATTACATTCATAAAATCATATAAAATTTTGCTAATTAGCTTTATTCATTTTTCTTTCCAAGTTTATTATCCAAACTTACCAAATTTGTCATACCATTTTATTAAACTTAGTACCAAAACACCAAATATCATTCATTACAACCAAAATTATATAACATTTTAAAGTGACCATTACAACACCTATGTACATGTCACTTTCATTTAAGGAAGAAAACATCACCAAAATTTTTGTGCTGGAGTCGGGATCATTTGGATGCTGGACCGGGACTCTGGACTGCTATTAACCTACGCACAGAAACAACCGTACGCTGAGTACTTCATACCCAGTGGTATTACCATAATTCAAATTATAATAATAATAATGGAATATAATTATCAAGCATATAACTATCCAATTTCTCAAATATCAATTCATTCTTAAACTTTCATTAATTAACAATAATAATATAATTTTTTTTAGCTATTCTTCAATTTCATTGATATATCATATGTCTCAATTTCAATCACTACATGAACATTAAGTTCATGCCTTTCATTTCCAATCTCAATTTCAATCCACAATTCAACTTTCTTACATTTTCAATAGTACAATCGATCAAATTCATTTAAATTTTTCCATTTCGGTTATTCACCCTATTAACAAACTCAGACTTTGACGGATACACGGAGTCCAACCCAAACACACCAGTATGGCACATTGTGCCTAAAACGGTACTTAGTACCTGATCAGTATACGACACATAAGTGCCTAAAACGACACACGAGGTGCCTAAAAAAGAACACATAAAGTGCCTGATATACGACACATAAAGTGCCTAATCGGGAAAGCCGATAGATCCCGTACTCTTCCAAATCCCATGGCATACCAACTATATTTGACTTAGCTCGACTAGTTAATAGGGTATTCCAATTCTCAATTAAATTTTCACATTCATACCAAATTTAAGATCACTATTCAATTTCAATTTCAATTTCACATTCAAATCAATATACAATTCAATTATACATACATATTCACCATCCAATCCAATTCCCATTCAACTCAAATATTAATACTTACCTTTTGCATATTTATTAAATATAAATTTTATATGAAACATTTAATAAAAAGTAATTTGAATTATAGTAATACAAACCTGGATTTGTTCGATTACTCCTCGACAACTTTTTCCTTTCCTTTCGATGCCGATGTTTCGGGTTCTTTACTAGCTACGAAAATTAAAATAATTATACCATTAATTACATCACTAATTATAACAAATAATTGAATATCTATTCAATTTACACCTTATTTTCAATTAGGTCCTAATTAACTCATTCACTTTCCTAACTTAATTCATACTTCATTCTTATTCAAATTTCTATCAAATTCAACCTAACTATCAAGTGTTCATAATAGAACCCTAATTTAAATTTTTTTCAATTTAATCCTTCAATCACAAAACTTATAGCTTCTTTTACAATTTAATCCATTTATCAATCCTAACTTGAAATTCATTCAATTACATCCAATTTATCCAATCCTAATTCAACAATTTATCCAACATGAGCCATGCTTAAAAACCTATGAACTTCCAAGACTTCAACTTAATTTCAACAAAACTTTGTTGTAAAGCTTCTAAAACATCAAAATTAAGTAAAAATGGCTTAATTGACTTACCAATCAAAGCTTTAAACCTTAAACCCTTAATTTTTCATTTTTATTTTCTTTCTTTCTTTTTCCTGCTCTGTTTCGAATGGTTCTTTGTTACTTTTGCCTTTGTTTATTTCTTTTATATTTTTATTTCTTTTTATTTCATTTACTTATTTACTTATTTTATTTAATTAGCTTAATAGCAATTAATAATTAATATAACAAATATCTATTAAATAAACAATATATATTACAAGTGTATATCATCATAACCTTGCAATTGTCACTATTTAATTTATTTATCATATAAAAAATCTAATAATTTAATTATTTATCTAGTAAATATCATTAACTTAATAATAATAAATAATAAATATCTATACTTAAATAAAAAGTAATTAAATATTTATATTACAATTGTACACATATTATTATTACATTTGTAAATTTTATTCACGATCCAAGCGGTTGAGTTGAATTTGGATTCTGAGTAGTGGAGCAGAGTAGGGTAAGTGGAAGCAAAGATAGGGGGTTAATCAGGATTCTGAATAGTTTTTCTGTTTTCTTAATTTTTCCTCTGTCGTTTTCTTCCTTTTCCCAAACTCATTGCTGCCGAAATTTTATTGTTCCCTGCTCTACACTGCTGTCGTTTCTTCTTCCTAATTCCTTGCTGCTGCTTTCTTTATTTGTCTTGGACTTTCAAACTTGGGTTTTGTCGTTTCCCTATCATTGTTTCACACCTCTTCGCGGATAATCAAGGTTCTGTGGATCACTTATTGACTTTCTACCAGCGAGGAATCGTAGTTTTTGGAAGAAGGTAAGATTGTCGTTAGATTTCGAGATTTACCCACTCGTGTTAATTCGTGCTAAATGATTGAATTTGGGCTTCTTTTTAGATTATAGGTTTTGGAGTGCTCAGAATAACGTTTAGGCTTCAATTAAAACCAGGTGTGTTCCCTTAACGCACTAAAATCGCGTTTCAGCGAAAGCCGAAAACGAAGCTATCGACATCACACGGGTGTATGGTCTACCGGTGTGGAGGCCGTGTGCATGACATGACTGTGTGGTAGACGAAGTTGGCTGTACGCGCGCCACACGGGTGTGACGGACACAGGCGTGTGATGCTGCCTAGACCGTGTGCGAGGCACGGGCTAGGGCGATTGGGCCGTGTAGGCCACACGGGTGTGTGGACCCATACGGGTGAAACCACACGGATGTGTAGGGTTTTGGTCAGGCAGTGTGATCCACACGGGCAAGGCCAAGATAGGCAGTGTGGGCCACACGGGCGTGTGGGCCCACAAGGGTAGGCCACATGTGCGTGTGAGCCCATTAATCTATTTTGCTCCGAAAGGTTGCACGGGTCACCCTAGTCAACTGTGACCTATTAAAGGGGTTGGTAAGCTTTGCTTAGGCCCTGTTCTATGACATGATAAACTGTATGCATGAGATAGCATGTTATTGATAGCATGTGTACTGATTTTGTTTTGACATATACGTATGATCTACTGTTCTGCATTTGAGCATGCCATAATATTATATCTGCATTGCATTGGGTTGGGATGATTATTGGAGAGAAGGAATACTGTAAGGCTTTTAGCCGTCTGACTGGCAACTGTACTGCCTTTACATATTATGTGTCGTGCTACGGTACGATTTGGTGTGTTGGGTTGTATGGGTTGATTTTATCCCCATAATTGGTGTGTAGGGCTGGGTGGGTTGATTTTATTCCCACATAATGTGCAGTGTGGACAGAGATGATATGCAGGGTTGGTGGCATGTTCTATTCTGATGTGATATGCATGCGACTTCTGTATGGGCTATGGCTCGAATATATATATCTGATCTAATTCTGTAAAAGCTTAGGCTCGATTATTATCTGATTGACTGATGTTTGATGAATGCATGTTTTACTGTGGGGATGTACACACTGAGTTGCGATAACTTACCCCTTTATTTTTATGTCTGTCAGGTAATCTCCAACAGTAGATGGGTTGGTGCTGCGAAGAGCTCGAGGGTGACCACTGACGGACATTTTACTGGTTATTCTTGTTTTATTATTTGATTATATTTGGGAACTTTTATGTGACTTGGACCTTTGAATGGTTTTGACTTCTACTGTGGAATTTCAATTTGTTTTATTATTTTTATTATTATTGACTTTTAAATTGTGACACTTCAATTACATTTTAAAACTTAATTTAAGATTTTAGTTTAATGAATGATTTATAAGCTTCCACGATAAATAAAAGATAATAAATTGCATAAGATATTGATGTTCGAAATGGTTTCCAAAAACACTCTCATGTGACGCCACAGATTTGGCCATAACGTCTAGGCTTGGTGTGAGGTGTTACAGAGAAAATCGGTTGAACCGCAAACCAACATAAAAAGTTGATTTAGTTGGCGGTTGAACTCGATTTTATAATTTTTTTTGATTTTTTAATAATTTATTTTATTTAAATAAAAACAAAAATCAAATTAATTGAACTGATAAAATCAGTAACTTAATCAATTGGTTACGAGTTGGATTCCAAAAACCATTCTGTCTTTTCTGTATCTTCTCCTAAATCTCTATACTTCCATTTCCTGACCCTAAAGAAACAGTAAGATTTAACAGTTCTGCATACTTAGAAGCTGCCTAAATTCCCTTTTCTTCCTTCGAAATTAAGAATCTAAACAACATGGTTTTGAAGATGCATGATGACAAGTCTCCGCCACAATAACTATGTCGCAAGCTGAGCCATTAAAAATTTTATACCATTACATTGGCCCTGCATGCATCCTCACTAAAGCTACTTAAATTTATTCCCCTTTGTAATTGGATTACAACTTAAGCATGTTCTATATATATACCTTAGAGAATCGGACAGAACACTTTGGGTTTGGTGGGAACTGGACCAAAACTGAAACTGTAATTAGACAAATTAATGTACATTTTATAAAAGTTAACCTGCAATTACAAGCAATGAAAGAGTTTTTAATTTTAAACCAAAATGTAAATAGATGTCTGAAGAAGAAAAAGAAGTAACATTATTGGTTTTTGTTTTACTTTTACTTTTTCCTTGTCCCAAGGTAAATCACAGTTCCTCTCACCCTTGAAACCCAAGAAATAACCAAAACAATGAAAAATGTTTGATCAAGTAGAGCTCTCTGAAGCTGACATTGCACATGTTTTACGCGTTGCTTATTTGATGCACACGTGTATAAACCCAGATTAAAAAAATAATCCAAAAAAGAATAAATAAAAAAAATAAAATAATAGAGGGTGAGCTTTGTGGGGTTGCTTGATTCATTTATATATGAATGTGGGAACTTGTTTTTGTGCCTTGTTTTGCATCAAACTTTGAAAGAGTGTCTCTCTCTCTCTCTCTGTATAATCTATTTTCCTCTTCTTTTCTTTCTTATTTATATAACATTCATCAGTTTGGGTTGAATTGAATAAATCTAATTTGTTGAGGACTTGAGAAAGGAAACAAAAAAAAAAAAGATGGGACGGCAACCATGTTGTGACAAAGTTGGGTTGAAGAAAGGGCCATGGACTGCAGAAGAGGATCAGAAGCTTATTAACTTCATCCTCACCAATGGCCAATGCTGTTGGAGAGCTGTTCCTAAGCTTGCAGGTTCAATTTTCTCTCCCATTCGTTTTTTCAAAGAATCATAACAGCTACTTATATATTTATTCAAATTGTTGTTGGGGAAAGAATCAAAGGGTATCTTTAGTTTTTTCTTCTTTTTTCCCTTAAATCCGGTATCCTTTTCCACTGAATATGTCATTGCAATTGCAGGATTGTTAAGGTGTGGGAAAAGTTGCAGACTGAGATGGACAAATTATTTAAGGCCAGATTTGAAAAGAGGACTTCTATCTGAATATGAAGAGCAAATGGTCATTGATCTTCACGCTCAACTTGGCAACAGGTTTTTTTTTTCCCCTTTCTTTGATCTTTCACCATCTTTTTTTAATGTTTATTTGCTACAATTCCCATGTTTGATTATAGTCCTTCGGATTCAACTCATTTCATTACTGAAGACATTATTATTTGGTAGTCCTTTTCCTTGAAAACAATTTCCTACACATTCATTTTCCAATACACTGCCCCTTTCCTCTCTCCCTCTCTCTAATCTTTGGAAATTTGGACTTCGAGTTTTTTAATAAATCCAGCATTGATTACAAAAAAAAAAAACAAACATATTTAGGGTAGAGAGAGCATTGAGATGGTCCCAAAAAAATGGTCTAAAATGATTAATTTTTTGTGCAGATGGTCTAAAATTGCATCTCATCTCCCTGGAAGAACTGATAATGAGATAAAGAACCATTGGAATACTCACATAAAGAAGAAACTGAAGAAAATGGGCATTGACCCTCTCACCCACAAGCCACTATCTAGTACTACAACTGAACCCCAACAATCCCAGATAAAGAATCAAGTTTCAAAAGGTGGTTTAAAGTCTCAAGTAGTTGATAAAAGTCCCAAGGAGCCTGAAACATCATTACAATCCACAATAAGTGAAGAAAAAAGCATGGGAAGCCCTTTATTTGACCCAATGGAGATGATGATGATGATGGACAATGTTGATGGTTTTTGTACAGATGAAGTTCCATTGATTGAACCACATGAGATTTGGGTCCCTGCTGCACCATCAACATCTTCTTCCTGTGATTCTTCAAAGTTTCTTGAGGAATTGCAGTTGCCTGATTTTGAATGGCCCTCTGATTGCAACACTAGCAGTGATGATAATAACAATAACAAGATGAGCTTGTGGGATGATGATGATTTCAATAACACTTGGGGGGATTTGTTAAGTGACAGATCAGAGCTTGCTCTTGATGATTCATTGTCATCTCCCTTAATTCAGTGCCCAACAAGAATGCCTTTTGATCATGAATATTCTTGGGCATACATATGAGCTGTTGTGTATGGTTTTGGTTTCTTCTTTTAATTGTGGGTTTTATTTGTAGTTTTTGATAGTCACTTGTCACATAAGAGAAAGGAAAAAAAATAAGTTATCAAGAATAAAGGGGAAATTTTCATCACTGATTTTTAGTCTTGCCCCCCACCCCCCCAGAAAAAAAAAATACTTTTTCTTTTGTATATGATGAATTGGAGAGAAGAATTCAATGTGTTGTCAGTTCAATTTTATCTTATTTAATAAGGAATGGATTTAGTGAAGAGTCCCTCTGAACTCTCAAGTACTCATCAAGTCACTATTTCTTAATTGAAACATAGTGCACCGATATATGAATAATATTAAAAATATAAAAAATTTAACAATTTACTATCATACTAAAGACTTAATTGAAAGAATTTAAAAAAAAAAAACTTAATTAATACTAACTAATAAAAAAATTTACATTGAAAAGCAAAATTTAAAATGTTAAACTTTAAAAGTTTTTGGTAGTCAGATATGCTTTCACATTTAAATTATATTATGTACTTGTAAACACTTTAAATATGTTGTGCTTAACTTGTCATAGAATTAATTGTCAATATATCACAATGTTTATTTGATATTGAAGTTGAAGTCTTTGTTGTGTTGATATATATAAACCAATATATATATATATATATATATATTTTTTTTTTTTAAAACTCCACTTACTAGATTACGAAAGACAAAATTCTATACTCATCTTTCAATTTTTTTTCTTGTTAATTTTGAATTTATTAAATGATAAATTTTTATTTATAGAGTTTATTGCAGAATACTTTATATTTTAAATTTTTTCAATATCATTTATTTAATATTTATAAATATTTATATATATTAAATACTTTTAAAATTTTCGATAAATCTAAAACGACACATTAAAATATATCAATATTGATGTTTATAATTTCATTAAAAAAAAAAGTGCATCTAACGACTGAGTACCTTGATGCAATCAATTTCTTTTCTCTTTCAAACAATGCAATCAATATTTATTTCTATGTTTTTAAATTCCTCTAACTTATTTTATTAAAAACGATTTAAATAATGAGTGCATTCAAAGTATTTTTAAAAAATAAATTATTTAATAATATTAAATTAATTGTAAGGAAAGTGCTCTCACCTAAGTGAGAGAATATTAACTAAAATTGAGGAGTGTTTGGTATGATAAGAAAATTTCAAATTTATTTACTCGAAATTATTTTATATTTCTATTAAATATACGAGTTAATTGTATATATTAAATTTATGATATTTTTATAATATTAATTTTTGTTTAACATGATAATTGAATTTCCTTAAAAAATAAAAATATATATAATTTAAAATATTTTAAAATACATAAAAAATTTAAAATCAATTATATTAATATTATTTAATATTAAAACAAAAAAATCATAGTTTGAATATTAATATTAATTTATTATAATTTAAATAATATTATTAATAATTTTTATAGGTTATTTATTATATATGGTTTAATTAATTTTTTAATATTAAAATTGTTAATATTTGATTTTATATAAAGGAATAACTTATATTAAGATAATATTAAAATTTATAATTTTTAAGAAGAAAAACAGTGCAACAAATTCAATTTTGAAATACATACAAAGATTTATCATCCACCCATTAATATTTAATTCTCCCATTTAATTTAATTTAATTTATATTGTGATGCGTGTTGAGACAATAGTTTGCACAATAACTATTACAATTAGCACTACAACAAGCAAGATAATTTATTACTTTTGGAGTTGACAATTTTTTGGAATAAAATCTTTGAGCTGTAAATTTATTGATATTATGGAAATATGATAGCACTCTATGAAGAATAATCCATTTGAAATAATTTATCTTGAAAATCGGATCAAATTGGATCCCTTGAAAATTGGAGACTGCATTGAAGACTTATTATATAGGGGAATTGATTGTAATTTATTTAGTATGTTAGTAAGTCTCGAACCCTTATATATTTGAAAAGAGATAACACGTATTTTTTCATTAAGGAACTTGAAATTAAGAGTATATTGAAAGTGTAAACAAGTTTATTGATTGATTCACTACCAGGAAAAACTTAGAGATAAATGATGTAGATCTTTAACTACAAAAATAAGATTGTTATATCGAGGTATGACAAGACTTAAATCACTTCTTGTATTGAGATTGAAGATAATGAATTATTTTATTGAGCTAAACTTTACATGCGTAAAGAAACTGAATTATATAAACAATTCAATTGTGTTTCTTTGTTTTTATCGCAACGCCACCTTTAGTGGACACAACAACTAACATTTTCATTTGCACAATTTATTTTCTTTGTAATTACTAATTGTAGGTAGGGATAAGTGCTCAATCGAATCGAATTAAATCGAATTGGATAAAAAAAAGTGCAACCTCTTTATGGTTAGGCGTAAATAAAGAAATCCAAAAATTTGCAAGATGATGTCAAGTTCACCAGACATATAATGCAGGGAATTAGAACAACTGCCATTACTATATATTTTTTAAGTATGCAAGTCAATTACAGTAATAAATTACGTACCATGTCAATAAAAAGAAAGAGGGTATCATCTTATGTGTTGTTAGGAGTATATTATATATAAATTAATGAAGATTGCTGTGAACAGTGAAATTAATTTGTTTTTATATTTGCATTTTAATACCACACATTGCCTTTACTTGGCAACCAACATACAAAACATTGCTTTGTCGTGTTACCCAAAAACGTAGATTTATAGTCACACTGACATTTGATCCAATCCTTTATATATAAAATATTAATTACACACCTTCTTCCTCAACCCACATTTATTTTATCAAATTCAATGATACACTATCAAAGTAATTTTTTTAGATGTAATTATATCGTAATTCTCTCGTGTTTAGTAATATAAATTATAATTACATAATTATATGATTTATATTTTTAAATAATATTAATAAATATAAAAAATTATTATTATGATAAAAATAATTTCTAAACAAGTAACAAAATTAAAATCAAATCATCATATGTGTTATATTAGTCTAAAAAAGTAGTTGATAGCACAATTATTGATAAAAATTGAAAGGAAAATAATGCATATTTGTTGAGTTTTTCCCTCTTTAATATTTAACATTTGTTTTTTGTCATTATCTGAATTTAAATCTACATCATTAAGATTATCAAGATTTCCTTCTTCCCTATACTTTATGAATTATGGATCATCTCAATTCCACCTATGATTGAAGTTATGAAATATGCAACATGCTAATACAATCCAAGTTTTTTTTTTATACTATACTAAGGTGATGTTGTTAGTATTGTAACACCACAAATCCGGCTTAGACATTATGGTTGAATTTGGTGGTGTCACAATGAATGGATTTTGAAAAAACTGTGCCGTTTCGATAAAGCGTTGCATAGTAGTTTAAACAAAACCTTCATGTTTTATAATTATAACCGAGAGTGTTAATTAATTAACTTATTGCCAAAACACAATTTATAGTGGAAGCTTTAAAACCATTACATTTTAAAAACTCAATTCGTATTTCCAGAAAATCATTAGTTTTTGTGAAACCGTGGTTTTGTCGAGAATTTTAGTAATAAAATCACAAAACAAAGTCGAAACCCAATTTAAGGCAAATAGTCCGGAAAGTCCAATTACTACAAAATACTCAGAAATAAATCTAAAATTTAAGTAGAAACTGTATTTGAAATTCGTTTATAGCATATGGTTACCGCTGAGTCTTTGCTGCACCGATCCACCTAACTCTGTAGATTACCTGAACAGAACAGACAAACAGTGGTGAGTTTACGTAAACTCAATGTATAACCCAACAGAATTAAGTATGCAAACATACAAATTATCACGTAAACAGTTAGATACAGATTCGAGCCCATGCCCATTTCAGATACAGTAAACAGAAGCAAATTTAAAGATCAGATAATTAGATTCCTAGCCTCATCCTCTACACACCAACTTCGACCATCTCATCACACCATGTGGGGTTAAAAAAAACCCACCTAACCCTACACATCATATCGTGTCATTACGACAAATATTAGATAATGTATAGCTAAGCTGCTAGAATAAAAGCGATGTTCGCTAATCAAAACACTTCCTCCACATATAGAAATCCCCCCACGATAAATAGATGCAGAAATCAAATACAAGTATAACAAATTAACCATGCTAAACATGCTTATATACAGATACAAATATACATAATTGTAGTACGATTAGGCATACACTTAATATCCTATTCAGTTCAATCTATCAGAATATCATAACACACAAAATAGGGTTTAATTAGCCCTCACTGATCCTACTGTAGGCCCACAGTCAATTGAAGCGACCCGTGCGACCCTAAGGAAAATTTTAAAAATATAGGTCCACATGCCTGTGTGGACCCACACGTCTGTGTCGCCCAACACCCAGATTAGCTTTGCCCGTGTGGCCCACACGGCCCAGCCCAAAAATCACACGCCCGCGTGGCCCACACACCCAACTTGGACTGGCCTATGTGACCTACACGGCCACACTCGAGCCACCACATGGCCGCGTCTTATGCTCGACCATGCCTACATCGATCACCCGACCTTGTCTCGCACACAACCATCTACAAAATCGGCCACACGCCCGTGTGGCGTCATAATGGTCATTTTTAACTTTTGCCAGAACTCGTTTTTCTGCGTTTCGGGTACACACTTGGATGCAAAATCACTCTCGAGACCATGAAACCTAAGAAAAGAGCACCCAAAAGTCGTTTTAGTGGTCAATTTACAAATCAATACAAAACCTGAAATAACGCTCAAGACTTACCAACGATGAAAACCACCACTTAAACCGTTCAAGCAGATGGTGCGAAAACTCACTATTCATAGCCCTCTCCTTCACCCCAAATAATTGCAGAAAAATCAAATCCCATGATTACACTAACAGAAACTAATGTAAAATTAAAACTATCTCAAAAACACTTCGAAACCTTTACCTACACAATAGCACGGAGTAAACAAAATGTCAAAGTACCACGATTAGGAAGGAAAAAATTTATGGAAAAAAAATAGGAAGCCAAAATTTGAATGTGGAAAAACAGAGAGAAAAACGCCAAAGGGAGAAGAAAATTTTGGTTAAAACTTAAATTATATAAAACTTATTTTTTAAAAATTTATAATTCAATTTTTTTTAATAAAACTTATTTTTTTTTCATTTATAATTCAATTTCAAACAAAAAATTTAAATTATAAAATCATAATAACTTGAAATTTTTTAACTACAGAATAAACATTAAATGTTAACTATGTTAAAATTTAATTTTAATTTATTTTTTTAATAATATATCGACTATATTGATTCGTTTAATATAAAAACTATTTTCATAATATCTTTATAACACAGGGACTTATCAAGTATTTTCACAATAAAACATATATCAAGCTGTAATTGATTTAAATACTATCCAAGTTGTGCAAAAAGGGCAAAAAAATCTATCCAACCAACACTAAATTAAGTTAAAATCATACTGGGAGATTAACTAGACTTATCTACTTAACATAATTATATAAGGATTTGTAATTTGTGCTATAATAAATGTTGATAATGGCAATAGAATGATCATAAAAATAAAAAAAAATAAGAACACGTATATTTTATGTGAAAACCCTTTCAGGAAAAAACTACAAGTAGAGGAGAAGAAATTCACTAATGTTGAAAAACGAATAATACAAGAAGAGTTTCGATTACATCTATTTAAAGGTTGAAAAACCCTATTCTAATCAATATCAAATAGAAAAGTGTAGTTCTATACGGATTTTACTTGTGCAACATGGTCTCCACAAATTCCCTTATTTTACTACTGTATTTATTTCTTCAATATTCAGGTCACACAAACTCTAACAACTTGATGTTTAGTAACGTGGCGATTAATTATAGAAAAGCATCCTTCTATTTTAAGAAAATGGAGAAGTTAGACTACTTTAATTTATCAGAATATGGTCTTGCGGGGTTATCAAGCTTTGGTCTATTTGTCACTAAATCATGAAATTGAACTATTGATTTTTGCTATTTGTTGCATATATGTAGAACTTTTTTTTTGTTAATTTCTTGCATATAAATTGTTGAATTATTTATTTTCAAGCTAGTAATTCAACGTAAAGGTTTAACAGTACTACCTAATTGGACTAATTTCTGTTTTTCATAAAATATGAGAACTAGATTCTAATAAATTAAAGTAAAGGGAATAACTTCTCAATTTTTTAAAAGTAGAAGGATGGAAACCATAATTATACCTATTGACTTCTTCATATACATCCAAGTTGATATATATTATAGAAGTTGTTTGGTGAATATGTATAATTACATGCAAATAGACATTTTACTTATATCTTAAGCTAGCTGGTTCATCTTTAATTACAAATTAGGTTGGAATAAAAATTGGGTTTGGTTGAGAAGTTAAAATTAAATAATTGAATTAGCTATACATATAAAAATTAATGAATTGAAGCAATTAGACAATACATAGCTTTCGACATTATATATGTCGGCAATTTGGAAGAATTGACTTCTGAATTTCAACTCCCTAAGCAAGCTGTTGATGAAGCTTTCACATATATTATCCCTTTTTTTTTAACAATTTCATTATAAGTTTTGATGATATCTGTTCTTTTTAACACAATGTTTAAAATTGTTTATAGTCCATTTTTAATCCATAAATAGGAGGATAATACACTTCCGCACTCGAACTTATATTTTCTTGCATTAACAGCAATACACAAATCAATCGAGTTAAGACTCAACCGGTAGATATATTATTGATTAAGAATCTTGAGATGAGTGAGAAACCTCATTTATCTATTAAATGGTTACTTTTTTTTTTTCAAATAAAATGTATATTATTTTTTCAGAAATTAGTTAAGCTTTTAGAATCACACACACACAAAAAGTGGTCCTTTTTTCTTTTGTGGTTTTCCTTTTTGCCAAACAAGTTTGACTGTTTAAACAGATAGACGTCAACTTGCTTTTGTTTGATACCACTTTTACATGTCAAAGAGATCGGTGGATGTTGGTTAAATATAATATAATATACAAGTACATTCATTTCATTTATTTAAATTCATGTAAATTAATAAAATAACAACATATAAGGTTGAAAATTAGAAAAATGTCGATTTATTTTATTTTACAACTACGTGAAGATAAATAAATAAATGTTATTAACCAGATTTATTTGGAGTAATAGTTAAAAATTAGCATTTAAATTATTTTTTGTTAAAAAATTAATTTGTTGTAAAAACAAAAGATTAAAACTTTGTGTTGGTCCCAAAATATAGGGTTTTTAATAATAATAATAATAATAATAATAATAATTAAATTAATTATAAAACTAAGATGAAGAATAAATTAATTACAAAAATAAAATGTTTTCTACAATAATTTTAAGTGTCGCGTGATACATTAGCGGTATTGATGAACTTTTGAAAAAAATTCTAACAAAAAAACGAAATTAGAAAAAATATAAAAATCTACTTTTTAAATTGATGCTCTAATGTATTAAGCAACACCCCCTTGATTAAATAAAAAACTATAGTTTTAGAGATTAAATGTAAGGAAAATGCATTAAGACATTAAATGTAAGGAAAATGTATTAAGGTATTAAATGTAGAGAAAAGATTATTGTTTGGTATTGGAACCTCAAACCAAATTTTTAAATAGTTTTTTTTTTTTTTTACTTTTTCAACATTTTTTAATTAGACTTTTTTAAAATTTATTGGTGCCATCAATATGTCAAGTGGCACCACAAAAAAAACTTTTTTCAGTTTTTTAGCTTTTGTTTTCTTGTTAGATTTTTTTATTAAAGTTCACTGGTGTCATCAATGTGTCAGAC
Source organism: Gossypium stocksii (assembly GCA_020496765.1). Taxonomy (NCBI): domain Eukaryota; kingdom Viridiplantae; phylum Streptophyta; class Magnoliopsida; order Malvales; family Malvaceae; genus Gossypium; species Gossypium stocksii. The sequence continues at coordinate 10,122,587 of CM035623.1, forward strand.
AACACTTAAAGTGACTATAAAAAATACCTATTTTATAATTAATTATTTTTTAATATTGTTTTTATTAAAGAAAAAAGGCAAAATATAGGATTCCAGCTTGTAATGTAAACTTTAATGGTAAAAAGAAAATTAAACAGTCAAATAGGCTTTAACCTAATGAATTTACCGACTTCCTTATAATGATGTAACAAGTGGCGTTCTTGAAAAGCTCCCACGTCAATGTCAGAAACATTAAAACTCCTAAGTCAAAACCACACAGAAAACTTGTCATTTCGATGTTCATTAATCTCAACCAATGCCCCTTTTATTTAAATATATATAAATATACTGCTTCGGTCAAATTGGCTCAACAACTAAAAACCCGCGTATGTGCTTAAACTTAATTAGTGATGGATCCTATAATCTAAAAATAATTCCAAAATCACTAAATTTTGGTTCCGGGATTTTTGGGTATAACCAGTCTGTGGACATTTGTTCAATTTTAAATACTGAGTTGTAGGGTATTTTGGAAGGCTTGACGATTGCTATTGATAGATTGTTTATCTTATCAGACAATCAAGAAGTAGTGCAAGTTTTATAGAAGAGTGCTACAAATGTGTCAAATTCTGCTTTGATTGAAAGAACCAAAATACTAATAGTTAAAATGGTGCACCAGTCAATTTAGCACATATCCAGATATTATAACAAAAAGGTTGATAATCTAGCTAAAATATATGTCGGTAATAATGGTGGTACACAACTTTTTGAAATGCTTCCAAAGGAGCTTGAATGTATTTCCAAGTAGATTGTTGGATGTATTAAGTATTTTCAAACAAAAATTGTCAATTTGGAATGTTGATTAAGTTGTACTCATGTGACGTAGCATATGATTGACAGAAAATAAATATGTTAATTAAAAAAATTTAACAGAAAATACCATCAGCAATAATGATTGGACTAAAATTTTTAAATTAAAGAAGAAGTTAGAGGATGAAATTTTTTAACTTAGTACAGGGACTAAATCTTATATTCTATATAAGTACAATGACTAATAGCATGTTTTGACCTTATTATTTATATATGTTATATGTATGAGTAGCTCTCAACATCATGCCTAAAACTAGCTCACCCTATATTGATACCTCACCAAATTAAGTAACTTTGTCCAAGACAACCTTTGTTGGCTTTTGGCATACTCTACACATGGAGCTTCATCTCTTCGATGTTGCCAAATCAAATGGTCATGTCCCCCACTTATATAGGCGAACGAGGAACTTCATCAAATCTATATAAGTTCAATCACCATTTGATCACCAAACTCATCAAATGTAATTGTCGCCTAATCAAAAAGCTACTTTATTTCCTAAGTTATCTATTAAGTCAAGACCTCTCTTTAACAAGCGTAGAGAGTTAAGGATGATTGATAGTCAAACCTCTATTATAAATATTCCCATTTTCCTCCATCAAGGCATAAGGCGACTAATGCACGGGTCTTAAGTTTTTGAATATCTAAGTTTGAGTCTCATCATGTATAATTGCGTTATGCAAGTTTCTATTCCACCATGTGTATGGCATATATAATATAAATCTAACTTTTGAAAAAAATTCGTAAAACAATTAAGTAAAAAATTGTGGAGCACTGAATTGGAAAAAAAATACTTGTCAAGCATTTATTAGGAATTTCATAAAATAAATGCATAGAAATCATGAGTGTCAATTTTCTCATAAGAGGGGAAAAAAAGCCAAATTTATTTGTGAAGCCAAGAGTGTGGCGCGTAGTACAGGCGCGTGGAGCTACCAACCACAAATGTCCGAAGGTGACAATGATTTGGTGGAGTTGACTTTGGTGACAAGAGTTAAGTGAAAGGGCAAGTCATAGTTGCGGATTCTAAAAATATTCCACTCGTGGAAAAACGCGTGGAGCATCGGACACGGAGGCCCATGGAGACACCATTTCGAGAGTAAAAAATACAGATGTCAGCTTCACATCAATCTAAAGTAATGTGTGATTTGAGTAGATACGGTCGTAGGATAAGAAATCGAATCTTTCTTGTTACGATAAAACCGACTCAGTCAAATGATTTAATCTCGACTTACATTAAATTATTTGTAATTTTTTTAATTAAATATATTTAAATACCCTCAAATTTATATATTTTTATATTTAAGTACTTTAAATCTTAAATTCTAAATCCTCGCATTTAAAATGAAATATTTTCATTTAGACTTTTTATAATTTAAAAATTTTAAATTAGTAATAAAAAAATTATACTTTGACCCCTAAAATGATAAAAATTTAATTTAATCATTTAAAAATTATAATGATATAGACTATTAAAATAGTGAACTTATATTTTTACTATCGTAAAAGCATACAATTTAATTTCGGCCGCCAAAAATAATTTTTTAACTCTGCCACTAAATAACAAGATGTTCTTTTTGTTAGTGAGATCTCCGTTAAGTTCTGCTCAATTAGATGGTTAAATATAATAATCTTAAATTGAAAGAATTATTTTGGAACATTTTAATTTTTCTTATTTTATATATAAATACTAAAAGTAAGTTTAAAAAAAAAATAAAAACTCTCCAATTTTCTTTTTCAAAAAAGCACAATTTTTTTAATTAATAGGTTCATAATTAGACCGGATTAGGGTGGTCTCCGGCCTAAAGTTTGCCTAAAAGAATTAGAGGATTTGGATAAAAATATAAATTCAAAAAATGAGTTTAGACAAAAAGATATTCGCTTTCTAAACAGTTCGAGCTTTGGTAAGTTTTTTAACCCAAGCCCGGCCCAACTTGAATTTAAGAAAAAAACTTGTTGCTGGTTTGCTATTGTTTTTTTAGCATTTCACTATTATATTACTATTAATTTATTGTTCTTATTTGAATATTGTATAACTTTTATTTTATTGTTAATTTTCCTATTATTTTAGAGAATTTGATTTTTTATTTTTTTTTTGCTTTGATTAAACTTTGCAGACCAACATTTGCATGACATCATGCTTAACAATATATATATATATATATATATATATTATTCATAGTCTAGGATTTATTAAAGTTGGTTAAGAAAGGTAGAGAATCAATAAAAAAAAAAAAAAGGAGAGAGAGAGAGACTTACATTTGAATTAGCAAAGACTAGATTGGTTAGTGGATCTTAATCGTGACATGATCTTTTTCATCAAGTCGTTAGCTCTAGTCATAATCACACTTCAATTTTTCAATAAAATTCAATCCCTGGGTACTTTGAAAGTTACCTCATTCTAACCATATATTTATATTTAGTGTAAACTATACCGAAGGTTATTAAATTATTAATAAATTTATATTTTTGTTATTTAATTTAAAAAATTATAAAATAATTACTAAATTATTTAAAAGATTTCATTTAAGTCATTAGGCTGATAGAATTATTGATGTGTGGCTTTCTTTGTTCACATTGTCTGCACCAATTGAAAACTTTCATTCCTTTTCTCTTTTACAACTTTGAAGGTCACAAAGCTGTGAATTAAAACTCGAACAATTTTCTTCTTTGATATTTGAATCTGACAGTTAAATCAACTTGGATCTAAGGTATGTTCTTCTACTCGTCAATGGGTACTGATCCATTGTATCGATTGTTGAATCGCCAATTGGAGCTCACTAACCGGACTTTAAAAAAAAACTTAACAACCCATTGACTTAAATGCAAACTTTCAATAGTTCAATGACTATTTTATAACTTTTTGAAGTTGAGTGACCAAAATATAACTTTACTAATAGTTTAGTGATATTAGGTGTAGTTTACCTTTATATTTATTTGATTAGACTAAAATTATTGATCATATTACAATTAATTGTAAGTTATATTTAGATTTATTCTAATCTAGTTTCAAATAAGTTTCGATTTTTCAGATTGTTCTACTTTGTATTAAATTTATTTTAATTCTAATTGATTCAACATATGTTATTTCCATTTATAAACTCCTTAAGAAACTTGCACTAGAAAAATATTTAATATGCACTACAATCAACTCAAGATAATAGAGATAAAGATGAATGAGATAGGGAAAAAATGTAAATTGCGAGGGCCTTCATGCAAGAATCTTATCTTAATGTTAGAGGATATCATCAAGATGATGATATTGCATTTAGGGTATACTTTATAGGCATGACAACATAGCTTTAGCTTGGACTTAATGTCATTACTCTTACATAACTACCTAAATAGGCTTAGCTAGAAGGATATATTAATTTAATAACTTCATACCTCATTATGTATGAGGTTCTTCTAAAATTATTTTCTTTCATATGTATTGGTCATATATAGAAATTTGCAAATGAAGAAAGGAATAAAAAAAAATTAGGGCTTCTTTTTAAATTTTATAAGCAAACTTTTTTTAAAAAAATTATCACATATCCCCTTTTAAAAAGTTTATACTTTTACTTTTATATATACCCTAAGAGCATACGCAAATCTAAGATAATTTATCATTAAAAATATATATATAAAAAGGAGTATAATTTATATTTAATGTACTCATAGTGTATGGTTTTATGCATTGTTAATGAACCAGAAGATGATACATTATTAAAAGATTTTAAAAATAAAATTTATCGATGCCTGAAAACATTACTGATCAGAACTTAATCCAATCTTAAATAATTATATTATTCATTTATTACGACTTAAATCTTTAACTAAACTTGAATCATAAACTTTACTATAATTTAAATATCAGTATCTCTTAATCAGTATTAAGATATTAACACTATCAGTACATCAAATATTAATGCTAAAATATATAAAATAAAAATAAAGAGTAGTGGAAGGGTGAATGGATTGGAAGACAGAATATGAAAAAGCATGAGAAGAAGAGATATGTATACTTTATTTAGAAAAAGAAGTTGGCAAGTATTTTAATAGAAAAGGATAAATAGGCAGCCAAGTTTGTTTTGGGTATAATCTTTTTCAATTGTCCTAGGGATTAGGGCAGATATAGTGAGGACTACGAACATTTGAAGGCATGCTATAGTGTCTTTGTAAATTGCCTTCGTCCCACGTCGTCTTGTTATTCAGGTTCATTGGGGCGGTCCCTGAATCAAAGGTCGGTCGCCCCACGCGCATTGCCTAATTTTAGTGGATTTTGGGGCCCCCTTTTTCTGCCTCCACTTCCTTTATATTGTTTCTTTTCTTTTCTTTTTGAGGTATCTTGCTGCCCATTTTCTAATTATGAATCAATTGAATCAAGGCTACAATGAATGCTTATTGGTTCATTCTAACTTCAATACCCATAATGTTATTTTATTCTATCACTTTCATTTTTCATTATGTGATACATAATGATTTGAAGTGTCCAAGTGTTTTTTCCCTTGAATGAACCAATGGTAACTCAACATTTCATCGGTTTTCTCAGTGCTTTTGTCATTTGATGGGAATGGGTTTCAAGAAAAGGTATGGTCCTTCAATTTTAAGATGACTTACCTAGTGATGGCAACATGACGATTTAATGGAAAAGAGAGATTGGGATTTTTGAGCTTTCATGTTCCTATATTTAATTCAAATTAAATAAGGTGAATCAATTTGTTAAATTGATTATTTGTTTTAATATAAATCGATTTGAGGGATAATATATTTGTTAAATTGATTATTTCTCACTTGATAATTAAATTTATTTTGGTTCTTAAATTTGTGAACAGTGTTTTTGAAAATGACTGGATTGGCCGATCAAATCGGTTGGGCTAATAATTTACTGGTATATTAGTCCAAATAAAGGGGTTGAATGAGTGAATTGGAAACTATTCGAAACCAATAAAATAAAAAAACTAGGGAAAAAAATAGTTGTTGAATAGGTTGATGCAATTTAATAAAATTTTTGTTTTTTAATTATTTGTTTAATTATTGTTGGTTTAGTAATTACATCATTCCAACCGATTGAATCGAGAATCAATTATTTTATCGGTTCAACCATTGGGTTGATTATTAGAACAATGTATGTGACACTCTAAGATGTACCACATCATCACCTAAAAATTTATATAATTTTTTTTAAAATTTTCAAGTGATGATGTGGCAAAATCTTAAAGTGCATATCATTAAACTTTTATATTTTTCAAATTGAGAGACTAAAATTAACCGAGTTGTCAAGTTCAAGTACCAATGTGGATAAAAAATACATGTACCAAAGTGAACCTATTTGCCAAGTTTAGAGCCCAAAAATTATATTATCCCTTGATATAATTATAAATTGTAACTTAAAAATAATAAAATATATAAAAAAAACTTGCAAAAAATTCTTATTACTATTATTTTTTATAGAGATAAAGGTAACATTTAGACCTTGAACTTGACATCTTTTTTCAACTTAGCCTGTGAACTTTTTTTACCCGTATTAGTCCTGAAATTTAATAATTTTTCTCAATTTTAGCCCATATGAAGACGTGACATTTTAAGAGTTTATTTTGTCATCACCTAAATTTTTTAAGTAATGGTATGGCGTAATATCAGAATTTAATGTCATCACATAAATTAAAATTAAAAAAAAATACTAATTTTCAAAACTAATGTGGAAAAACAATCACAAAGACTAAATTGAAATAAATTAACAAATTCAAAATGACTTTTTCCTTTTTTTGGTGCCCTTTCTTGTTTTGTTCCAATGAAAATAAATTGGATTTGGATTTGGCTGTCTCCATTCAATATTCCAAATCCTTTTGTTGTTAAGCTAGTTATGGATAAACGTGTGTTTTATAATATTTGTCCCACACTGTAATTGAAATCATTAAAATATATATGTGGAAAAATGTGAACATGGTTTAAATTTCCCAATGGAGTAGAATAAGCAAACAGATAATACATGATTATATGGGGGTCCAAAAAAGTTGAAGGCTGAACTAGAGCATAAAAACATGTCCTTTTCCTCAAATTTCTGCTTGCCAACACATCCTCAAAATTCATAAGAGCCCCACAAAAGGGGCATGCAATTAGAGTTTAGGTAGAAACCTTTTCCCAATTTCTTTCTCAAGATAGTGAGCCATCACATTACTTTTTTTTCTTATGTATGTTGTTATATAATCCAACCCGAAAATTCATGGTTTAAATAACTCAAAATGTTCCATTTGAGAGGAATGATCCAGACCACCTTTTTGAATCCTCTATCTCCAAATCTATTGATCCAATGTATCAACATATATAAATTTAAATAAGATTATCATTTAATAAATCTTAATTGGTGGCTACTGATATATCAATCAGACCTGTTCAATGATCGAACTATCCCTCATCAATTAAAAAAAAAACATTTATCTTCTTTTATACACTAAAAGTCATCTACATTGTTCTTCAAATGAGTAAAGGTGGAAGAAAAGAAAATTATGGAGGAGGAGGGGCTTTAAGGCAATGAAAAGGAGACATCATACTTTTGGAGACTATACACATATATATATATATATATATATTATAAATTTGTGGTTTTCCAATATTGCATATAACCAACATGGATGAGTAAGATCATGACACATATATAATGACCCATTCAAGATTTTCAGTCCTTTGAACTTTAGTCTTTGAAATGATCAATTTGATTTTGCCGGCAGGTCTACCTGTATCAATCATTTTATTACATTATTTTATATATAATATATTTTTATATGAGTTTGTTAGAATTTAAAAAAAAATAAAAGGAAAAAAATTGATTGAAAACCAGAATATTATAAGTTATAAATTGAGATTATAAAATAATAAATTGCAAACCCCTTGAATTTTTGTTAAATTTGTATAAAATAATGTCCTAAGGTCATACACAATCATTGTCGAAAGTAGGTAGCATCTTGAGTTAGCTTAGATGTCAGCAATAACGTCATGAACACTATTTTTGTTTCTTTCTGAAACACATATATAATGTATATATTTTATATCAAAGTTCAGTCAATTTTGAGTACTTGGGTTGGGTCGATCTTAGTGGCATATACGCAGATGTTAATGGGGTATATATTTCATTCAGTCCAGGCCTGAATCTAACACTACAGGCTGAACCCAATAATTCCTAGTTAATCAACAGCAGAAACATTGAGTGAAACCTTTAGCTGTGGTCTGGTCGGAATTGGTATAGATGTTCGAGATTGAGGATGGAGTTGAACAGAGTAACAATACGTGTCTCGATTCTATTTCAAAGATTGTGAAAAGGAAAGACTAGTTATACTTTTTTTTTTGGGGGGGGGGTTGTCTCTTGTCAGGCAAAGGTCGATAATATGGCCTAAGTTATCCATGTTACGAGGGATCCTCGACACATGTATTAAGATGTGATTAAGGCTTGTTGCCTTGCTGTAGACTCTCCAAGTCTCCATGTATTTGCCGAGGGCTGAGGTGCCTGACATTCCCAGTGAATATAAGTAGGGAAGAGCTTAAAGTGACTAGTAGGGGTTTTGGCCACGAGATAAAATGGGGAAATTGTGTATTTAACCTATTTTGAAAATGGGTGATTCAAATTTGTTATACATATACAAATGGCATCAAATTTCATCAAGAGGTCCATCAGTCACATCTCGCATATCATATGACCACCTAAATATATTAGGTTATCACTACCAGATGTCCAGAGAAAAAAAAAAAATAGGGAACAGAATAAGGGGGAGGGTCTTCTTCTCCTCTTCACTTCCTCTTTGTGAGAGAACTCACTTCCTCTATATTTCGGCAACTAAAATCGTGGGCTCTCTACCTTATCTTAAATAGGGTAAACCGATCAACTTCATCACCAACCAAACCTTGCATCAACAAATTCAGTCTTCTTTAACATTTTTTTTTTTTAATTTTAACTTTATAACAATTTATGTTTGGGTAAACTACCCAATTGAGAACTCAATCTTTAGGGCATTTTCATTTTGGTCACTCAAAATAAAATCTTTGCAAATTTGTTGCTCATATTTTAGGACACTTTCATTTTAATCACCCAAGCACTAAATCTCTAATAGTAGTTAGTTGTACAGGCCACATCATGTTACACTCTCATTTTGGTTACTCAATTTCTAGGTTGCTTTCATTTTAGTCACCCAAAAAATATTTTTTTTCTTAAAGTATTGATCAAGGTAAAAAAACATTAAGGATCAAAGTGTGAAGGTGGTAGAAACTAAAATTATGCCTTAAAAATTTGTCAATTTATACTCAAATAACTTATATTTAATAATTGTCTATAATATTGTTACTATGAAATTTTAAAATTTAAAATGAGATTAATTTAATTAATTTCAATATTATAGTAATAAACCAACTGAAAATTATCAATTGATACTTTTTTTTCAATAATTTATTTAATTAATTTTAATGTTTTGAAATTTAAAAGTTCAATATTGAAAAAAATTTTAGAACTTTTGGCAAGGGAGTAAGCAAGTAAATTTTGATAATTTTTTAATGTGTTATTTTAGTTTCTATCACCTTTTCACTTTAGTCTTTAATGTTTTTTTTTTTTTTTTTTACCTTGATCAATACTTTAAAAAAAAAAAATTTGAACTACCAAAATGAAAGCAACCTAAAAGTTGGGTGCCAAAATGAAAGTATAAATTTGATGTAGCACACAGGGGTGAAGTCAAAAAAAAATTTTAGGGGGCAAAATTAAATTGTAATTTTTACGATATTAAAAATACAATTTCACCATTTTAATAGCCTATATCTTTATAATTTCTAAAGTGTTAAATCAAAATTTTATCATTTTCAAGGGGGCTAAAATGTAATTTTACCTTTATTAATTTAAATTTAAAAAAAAATTAAAGAGCCTAAATAGAAAATTTTCTATTTTAGGGAAGACCGGGGTCCTTGGTGGCATGTACAATCACCTGCCGTTAATGATTTAACTTTAAATGATTAAAATGAAAGTACCCTAAAAGTTGGATGACACAATTGAATAGTTTACCTTTTATATTTTTATCCTGTCCCTATAAAAGTTGGGTCATATTTCCGAGGATGGTCTCCGCTTGGTGGGCAAATAGACCCTAAGTCGAGAAGGTCTATTGTTGTTACCTTGGGTCAGTCAGGACTTGATGGCTCCAGCCTTGTTTGAATTTGGGCCCAACATGAATCATCATTATCATAATCTTACTTCTTTGGTTGTTGGCCATTGCCATCTTATACCTAAGCTAGCTAACTAAGCTGCATGCGCCACCATTCACAATGTAATGGATAGGGTTAAAAGTATTTAACCGGTATTTGATTTTTTTAAATAAAAAAATATATTTTTTAATATTTATATTAAAATAATAAAATCAAATCCGATCCGATAAACAACTTTAAACATCCTCATTGATTATATATAAATGAATTGGAAAATTGATACTCAAAGAATTAATATTCCTATGTAATCTAAATCTTTTATTAATATTCAAATTTAGACTAATGATTCTCAACTTTAACCAATAATACAAAAACTAGCTATGTTATAATTATTTAAGAATAGATTTGATTATGGGTTAGGCTGATGCAAAATTTTAGATCAATTTTCTAGGTTCAACTCATCTTGAAAAAAGAGCCTAAAATTTTGTTCAAGTCCAATTCAGATCAAAATGCTAAACAGAGTCTGACCCAACCCACTTATATCAATTTTTTTTATATAAAAACAAATGTAAACAAATATAATATATCAAATACATTAAAAATATTAAAATGAATGTTTTCCAACAAATTAAAAATACATTACAGTTGCAACTTAGCGAACAAATGTCTCTAAAATAGTAATAAAATTAACAATCATATAAGAGTTATACAATATCCAAATGATAACAACAAAATAGTAGAAATATAATTGCAAAATTGCAGCAAAACAATAACAAATAATAAACAAACAACAACAAAGGAAATTATTTTAGCCAAATTCAGGTTGGGTTTGAGCCAAAAAATTCTCACCTGAGGCCCATCCTATGTAACACCCCTATACTTGATCCAATTGTCGATTCAAGGTATCAAATGCTATATTTGTTATCAGAGTAATAAAAATAATATTCTAATAAATTGAGCCTCTTATAAAGAATATTTCGATATTACAAACATAATGTTTAAAAGACAACCTGAGTTTGATTAAAAACCAAATAAATTCTCGAGTAAAAAAAAATTGTTTCAACCATTTTCAAATATAAAGCAGGATCAAGTACTGGTACTCTCCACAAAGTATCAGTACCTTGACTTTAGTACCGATACCCCTACCTAGTATTGATACCAGTTTTAACTTTGAAGTTTCAGAAAAATTTAGCAAAAATCAAAGTATCGATACCCTTGTTAAAGTATTGATACTTTGTACAAGGTATCGATACCATTTTAATTTTTGATGTTGAAAATTAAAGGAAAATCTGCTTAAGTACAGAATCTATAACATTTACATCCGTGCACCATAAACCTCAAAACACAACCAATCCAATTCACAATTCAGCCAAATGAACTCAATTTCAATTTCAATTTCAATAATCATATAACTTATCTCAAACTCATTTAATTAAGACTAAATTTATAAACTAACAAAGTATTTAAGTTCTACAATTTAGTCTATTAAAAAAAATTAATTTCTCCTAACATAACGTATGTATATGCCAAAACTAAACCAAAATGTTTAAACATACTCTCTTCTAAGTTTGGAGATGTGATGAGATAAGCCAACAACGACCTCAGTCCTAGCTCTTCGAGTTTATCTTTTACCTACGTGTTAGAGAAAAATACATTGAGCTTATGACAACTTAGTAAGTATTTCAAGAATTTAAACTTTTAAAATTTAGAATTGTTGACAATTGTCATATATATAATATTATTCTGCATATAGGAACCAAACATGAGTGATCAATTACTAAAACTTAAATTACTTACCACATTGCTTTAACAATTTCTCTTATCATATTTTTCCTTCATAGCCCATTATAGACTAAACAAAACATTTCAGATATACAGAACAAATATAGATGTGCACCGAAGTGCATTATCATAATAGAACAACACTAATGGGCTTAACCAGAACAAAACAACACAGCAGTACTTATTAGAACAGAACAACACCATAGTGCATATCAGAATAGAGAGCGTTCTAATTTTTCCTTAATGGCATGCCAACTATATCTTAATAGTTCTATACTCGTCTACATGGACTTTAACACAATTAGTCCATAACATTTATTCAATCAGAGAAATAAGACAAAATTTTCACCTTTTTACAATTTGATCCTTATATCTTTAAATTCAACATAACTTGTATTTTTACTAATCATTCAACATTCATATCATCAATGCTTCAACAATTTCATTTATGATCTATTTTCAACATTCAAGACTTCATGTTATACTGTGTGTAAGGGCTTAAATTTGCCCGGCTCCCATTATAATTAAAAAAACCAAAAAAACAATAAATAAATACCAAAACTCAAATGTCCAAAGTCCATTTACACATTAAACCCGACCCAATTACATACCCAAATTGAACCAAACTCAAACAGCCCATACCTATACCCACTACCCCTGGCCCAAACCACTAACCTAGACCCTTTACCTGTTAGCCCAATAGGCCCAACACTTAGGCTAGGTTTCGGTTAGCTGAAACCCTAAAAAACCCTAACGCCGCATCCCCTCTGGTTGATCACGAGCTTCTGTGGCCTTCCCAGCACCCGAGGTTTGGCCACGTCGGATCCTTAGCACCTAAACGGAAGCCTCTCCTCCCGTTGACCTTCCTCAGCCCTGCAGAACCACCCAAAACGGGCAAAGACTCAGCAGACACGTAAAGGCACAATAGAGGCGAAAATGGCAGAGAATACAGAACAAATCTTATTTTTTTAATTTTCTAGTGTTCTCGGCTATATAAACAGCAGAATAACCTTTGTAAAGGGAAGAACGGATTTCAAATAACAAAAACAAAAACAGAGGTATTTTCCTCACATCTACGATCTATTTTGCGTCAAAACCATTGCATGTACATAGAATAATACTAAAAATGAAAACTTTACCTTCGTCGCGCGATTGGAGTGCGAATCCGAGGCGTGTTCTTGTCATTTGTGGTTTTAGTGAGAGACTTGGTGGTTTAGGGGTTTGGATCCGAGCTCAGGGTGTTTTAAAAGGGCTGATAGGCTCCCTTTCGCGAACTCCGACCACCGTATATGGTGGCGGGCTCGACGGAGGTTGGTGACCCGATGACGGAGTAAGGCCAGATTCTGGCCAATACTCCGAGGGCCTCTTCAGAGGTTTTCTTGTTTTTTTTTACAGATTAGGTTTTAAAATGTTTTTTTTTTGTCAAAACATTGGTATTTAAGGCCCCAGTATACGACGTCGTTTTGGAACGGGTTACTAAGACCCAAAACGGCACCGTTTCGTAGCCGAGATCCATGCGAGTGACCCGACCTGGGGAGGATCCGCGCGTTTTTGAGTATGGGGTTATTTGCGCGCCAAGTCCCTCCGCGTTTATGATGGTTATGATGAAGTCCCATGCTTGTTTTTAATTTGGCCTCACATATTTTGTCGTTGCTTTAATTTAGTCCTCGAGTCAGTGGGTTACCAACGCTCGAACGCTGCGTTTTGAGGGTTTGGGGTAATTCCCCATTTAGTCCCCCGTTGTTTCAGCGCGATTCATCGCGGCCCATGATAGTCTTTTCGTTATTTACAATTTTTACCATGAATTTCAATTTAATCTCAGTTTAATCTTAGTCTATTAATTAATAAATTTATTTATTTATTTATTCAACTGTTTATTAGTATTTATTTTTATAGTTTGTTTTCTTATATTATTTATTTTAAAATCATTTCATTTTTATATTTTTAAGTTTTTTTTCTTACAGTTTTCAAACTATTATTCATCTTAAATTATATATATATATATATAGTCTATCTTAAACTCTTACGTATTATTATTTTGAAGTTTTGCATATACTTTTTATTTCAAACTTTTTGTATAATATTTATTTTAAATTTTTTTATGCTATTTACTCGTATTGTTTTATATGTTAGTGACTTTAAATTCTTTTATTATTTGTGGCAAACCTTCTTATCATTATTTACTTAAGATTTCATATATATTAGTTATACTACAACGCCTATATATACATACTTTCTATATATTATTTATTTCAAATTTATTTTTCACATATTTTATGTAAATCTTTCATGTTATTTCAATTTCTTTTAAAAAAAAATATTTACTTTAAATATGCTCTATATATTATTTTATTATGTTCCACATATCAATGATTTTAAATTGTTTTATGCTATTTACTTAAAATTATTTTTAGCATCAATTTTAAATTTTGATTTTTTTTAAAACATATCATCCATTTTAAAATTGTCTTATTGTTTATTTTTAAATTGTTTTATTGTTCACTTCATTTTTTTTCTTTTTTTTCTTCGATTATTAATGATGGTATCGAAATATCTAGTGTGCTAGATTATTGACATTTTGCCTTGTGTTTCTTTATTCATATTTTCATGTCTTTGTGATTCATTATTGTGATGTGTACTTGTAAATTATTATGCCATGTTCGATATCGCCATTCACTTGTGTAGTATTTCATGCATGTATTATTGTTACTATTATTATTATTATTATTATATTTTATATGTATTATTGTTTTAATTGCTTCAAGGTTTAATACCTCATGATCAATATTGCTTGGTATCAATTGCAAATTCGTTGTTTTATGCTAATGCCGTTTTTTCATGTGGTGTCCTGTTATATCTTTACGCCTTGTTCAAGCTACCTTGCCATATGTGTTGATTCCACGATTATTTATCATATTGTAATTTCATGATTTTAACTCAAATTTATTTTATTTCAAATTAAATACATTAAACTACTTCAAATTTGCCGATTTAAATAAGTTTGAAACAAGGCAATATTTAGTATTTGGAAAATCGAGAAACCATGCCCTAACGTGCTGGGTTGCGATTTTCTTCGTTTGACTAAATAACTAAATAACCTTTTAAATCACATATTCCGGGATGAGCTTGGTATTAAAGGTTCGAGATTGCCTCTTCTAACGTGCTGGAGATGTCATTTCGTCCCTTTAAAATGAGAGAATCCTAAAGTTCTACTTAAATCAAGAGCATCAAATCGTTCTTAAATTTTGTCAATAAAACCATAAAAATAAAACAATATTTAGTGTTCAGGGAAATTGAAAAATTGTGCCCTAACGTGCTGGGTTGCAATTTTGCGTTTGGCCAAATAACTAAATACTTTTTATTGCATGTTTTAAAAAAAGGTTATAAGATGATCTCGGTTTTGAGAAATTTGAGATGTTACATCCTAACGTGCTGGATGTGGCGTTTTAATCTTTCGAAACGGGTGAATCTTGAAATCCACTATAAAACCTTCAAAAAGTCGAACTTTAAATCTTTTCAAAATTTTCAATGTTTGGACAAACCTTAATCAAAATGGTACCAATTTTGGGCGTGGCGAGGGTGCTAATCCTTCCTCGCACGTAACCGACTCCCGAACCCGTTTTCTCGAATTTCGTAGACCAAATAAAAACACCGTTTTAGTAAAGCAAAACGTTTTATTAAAACAGATGTGATCCGATAACACCGCGAAACAAAAATCGGTGGCGACTCCCGTTTTTCTTTTTTTTTCAAAACCAAAGTCGATCCCTTATTTCAAAAAATGGTTTCGACACTGTATTTATTTTACAAATTAGTTCTTTTCTACTAGTGTAATATGTCATTTCAATTTCTCCACATAAATAGAATTTAAATTATATTCATTCATCTATACTTATCAATAAGTTATACACATAATATTAATATATTCATAATTAAACTAACTATTTAACACTATTTGTATTTAAATTTAAATGAAACAAAGTAAAAATCCTTGAAATACTTACATCCAAAGCTTGGATGATATGTTTTCCTTTCTTTTCACTCCTTGACCACTTATTTTCCTTTGTCACCAATTTGGTCTTTACTCTTTTTCTTTTTTTCTTCATTACCATGTCAAAACATTCAACATTTACTTGTTAAAACCATAATCAAATAACATATCTATACTATATTAATGAAACTAATATGAATTTCATGAAGAAACCTATTATTCTTACATTAATCACTTGATATCAAAACCAAATTCTTATTTTCTTTCCTCCAAGACAACTATTGATTTTTTTTCATGAAATTAAGGTGACTAATATGTTTCTCTATTGATTTTACAAAGAAATCATTAAAGATATTTGAAGAATTGAGCCTGGAAAGGCTTAGAAATAGTGGAAGGACCTAATTGTAATAAAAGTAAAAGTTTAGATGAATGATTTTGGGAAGTAACGTGAATCACATATGAAAGATGAAAGGTTGTGCTCATCTTTTCTACATTTTTCTACTAAAATATCTTTTAATTAAATAATTAAAATAATTATTTGCAATTTAGTCCATCAATCACTATTTCACACAATTTCATTATTAATCATTACCTTTTCCATAATTATCTAATTTAGGTAATTACCATTTACCCTTCAACTTTCTCTTCAATACCATGCATGATTCATACTTTATTTTAGTTAATTTTGACTTGTAATCCTTCCTCATTTATCTTTCAATTCAATGTAACTGTCTAAATCTTTTAATTTTCTTACTTTTGCCCCATCACTTTCCATTCTCCTACGATTAATTTTTCTCATCTTGAAAACATTTTTAATTTTCTATTAGCTCTAACTACTTTCTACACTAATACTCGAAATTCCTATTGTATTTATTTTCTAAAATTCTATAATATTTCTGACCCGACTCAGTATTATTCCTAACTCCAAGGCATAACGAGTCTTATTTTTTGTCCAAACCCATTGCTTGAACATATATTTTTTGTCCAAACCCATTGTTTGAACATATATTTTTGTCCAAACCCTTCCACTTTCGAATGAACCTTCAGGCCAGGACGGGTAACCTGACACATAATTAGGTCTACCCAAGAGTAATTAACAAAATTTATATTAACACTTTGGAAAAAAAAAATTTATATTGACATAATCATAATTAGAGTGGCAAAACTTTTGTAAATTCACATAAAAGATTAGCCTTAAATTTTGGTAACTAGTGGGCATATTATTAGTTCAATATGGAAAGTGGGTATATTCTTTCCATGTCAACGGTAAAGAAGAACAGACAATATTCATTATTGAGGGTAAAAGGTGAAGAATCCATCTCCCATAAATAAAAAAAGGGAGAGAATATGACCGTTGAGAGGAAGTGATACCATTGGCTTTGCCTCACCAATCTCCCAATCCCACAACCCAAGCTGCCTCTCCTTTGTTTGTATCTATGCAAAACCTTTATTGGACTTAGAATTTTAAAATTATTTTTATGTAAAAAAAATTAAAAATTAAAAATTCGAAATTAATTAAATTGAGTTACTTATTAACTAAATGTAATTAAGTAATTCGGTTTTTCAAATTTAAACTGAGTTAAAAATTTTATAACTCGAAAAAAACTAACTAAAAGATTAGTATAAACGCCCCCGAGTCTTTGTCGATTTAGAAATTGAACAAATTGTTTCCATTAACAAAATTTTGAAATTTTTTTAAAAAAATAAAATTTCCAAAATGTTATTAAAATCATTAGAAAATCTATGAAAAATTAATTTACAAAAATAAAAAAAATTACTTTATTTTTCCAAAATGATAAATTCAAGATTACCAAATCAAGTTGATCACCCTGAGATATCTTGTTTTGTTTTGAAAGAGTTTTGCTTGGAATTTAATCATATTATAAACATGATTTTAATTTGACCAATTTAAAACTTTTTTTTTTAGTTTAACTTGAATAAATTTATTCAATTCAAGTTTTATTTTACTCGACTCAATTTTGAAAATTTTCAAATTGAATTAAAATGATAAAATAAGACTCACCGATTCAAAAATTTTTCACTTGATTAAATGCTCACCCTTACATAAATTAATGTCATATTTAAATATTTTATAATAGAATAATTATATTTAAGATAAATATATGTTATTATGATAATACTTTATATTTTAGGATTAATATATATGGAGGTACGTGAACTTAGTAACTTATACTTACTTTATATGTGTGTCAAAATGTGAGAGGCTACCACGTGTCACCATGCTATTGGTCATCAATGTCATATTAGTATATTTTAACAAGGTTAGTTAGGTACCTTAAAAAAAGTACCAAGTTGACTTACGGTTTCCAAATTTAGGTATCAAGTAGGTATAAGTTGCCAAGTTCAAATACCTCAATATATATTAACGCTATATTTTATATAAATGTTCAAGATAACCTTAAAACCTAAAAAATGTAAGGGTAAGTTAGAAAATGGTCACCGAACTATGCCTTTTGTTCTATTTTGGTCACCCAATTATTAATTTTTTTATCGATTTAGTCATTAAACATTTCAAAATTAAATATTTTAGTCACTTTCCCGTTAGTTCCTATTAGATGAATGATAGAAAGCTTATGTGGATTTTTTGTATTAGTCTAATAACAAATTTAGCTCTCTAATAGTCATACATTCTATCATTTTGATCCTAAATATAAAAATTTCAACAAATTTAGTCCTAAATGTTTACAGAATTTGTCATTTTTAGTTTGAATTCTAAAAAATCAATAAATTTAGCCCTCAACGTTTACAAATTTTTTCATTTTAACTTGAATCCTAAAAAAGTTACTAAAAATTCATTATTTCTTTAGAATTCAAATTAAAATGACAATTTTCGTAAATATTGAGGGCTAAATTTATTTTTTTAAAATTAAAATTAAAATGACTAATTTTGTAAGCATTAAGGGCTAAATTTGTTGAAATTTTTATATTTAGGATCAAATTAATAAAATGAGTAAACATTAGATGCTAAATCTGTTATTAGACCAATAAAAAAAGCTCATGACAACTTCCCGTCACTCATCTAACAGCAACTAATGGGAGATTGACAAAATATTTAATTTCGAAAAGTTTGGTAACTAAATAAAAAAATTAATAATTGAGTGAACAAAATAGAACAAAATGCATAGTTGGATGACTATTTTTGTAGTTTATCCAAAATGTCATGGTATAATCCAACATAACGTAAATAAGCTGAAACCGTAACGGCTAAATTCAATAAAAAGAAATCAAATCCTAAAAAGGCTAAAACCTTAAAAGATGCTGTCCACTATTTGCAGCAACTTTCAAACATGTTGCAGATGATGCCTTAATCGTTCATCTGCTGACAAATTTTCATCACATACATGTTGTATGACAGCTTTGAGTTATTTATGTCTTTTGCTTCGGCTTCGCCTAGCTGAGCTTTACCCCACTTTCTTTACTTTCCTTTTCTATTTTGCCTGTCCCTGCCTGCCCTCATTTTCTTTGTCTTTCTCTTATTTTCTTTCATCTTTTGCCTCGCTTCCTTTTACTTGTTCCCATTTTCTTCCACATCTCAGTCTTGTTTGTTTACTCTGAATCTTTTGGAGAGTGTGTTTTCTTCTATGGCTTTGTTTATACTTCTTCTTCTTTTAGCAGTTTCTCAAACAACAGCTGGTGAAGGTAAAGGCTTTTTTTTTTCTTTTTCTTTTTCTTTTTTTCCTGTGGGAGCTGAAATGTGTGGAAAATTTTTAATGTTGTTGCAGATCCATATATTGGAGTGAATATAGGAACAGACCTATCAGACATGCCACACCCAACACAAGTAGTTGCTCTTCTTAAAGCTCAGAGAATCCAACATGTTAGGCTCTACAATGCTGACCAAGGCATGCTAGTTGCTCTTGCCAAAACTGGGATTCGAGTTATGGTGTCTATCCCCAATGAGGAACTACTTGGCATTGGTCAATCTAATTCCACTGCAGCTAACTGGGTGTCTCGGAACATTGTAGCACATTATCCTGCAACCAACATCACATCAATTAGTGTAGGTTCTGATGTTTTGACTACTCTTCCTAATGCAGCACCGGTCTTGGTTAATGCCATTAAGTTTGTTCACTCAGCCCTTGTAGCATCCCATTTAGATAAGCAAATCAAAGTTTCATCACCTATATCTTCTTCCATAATTCTTGATTCTTTCCCACCTTCCCAAGCTTTCTTCAACCGGTCATGGAATCCAGTTTTGGTCCCTCTGCTGAATTTCTTGCAGTCTACGGATTCATTTCTCATGCTTAATGCATATCCTTACTATGATTATAGGCAATCAAATGGTGCTATTTCGCTAGACTATGCACTTTTCAAGCCTCTTGCTCCAAACAAAGAAGCTGTGGATGCTAATACACTTGTCCATTATACCAATGTGTTTGATGCCATTGTTGATGCTACATACTCAGCCATGGCTTTTCTCAACTTCACTAACATTCCTGTTATAGTGACTGAAACTGGGTGGCCATCAAAAGGTGATTCCAATGAGCCAGATGCGACATTGGAGAATGCCAATACTTACAACAGCAACTTGATCCGCCATGTGATGAATAAAACTGGAACTCCTAAGAACCCTGGGGTTGCTGTTAGTACTTACGTCTATGAGCTCTATAATGAGGACATGAAACCAGGGCCATTATCAGAGAAGCATTGGGGATTGTTTGAGGCGAATGGTGACCCTGTTTATATATTACACTTGACGGGATCGGGATCGCTGCTATCGAATGATACTACTAACCAAACCTATTGTACAGCAAAGGATGATGCTGATCCAAAGATGTTGCAGGCTGCTTTAGATTGGGCTTGTGGACCTGGAAAAGTGGATTGCTCACCATTGTTGCAAGGGAAACCATGTTATGAGCCAGACAATGTGATTGCGCATGCAACTTATGCATTCAACACATACTATCACCGAATGGGGAAAACTTCCGATGCATGCGACTTTAATGGTGTTGCGGATATTACAACGACAGATCCAAGTAATTAGATCAATTGATGGCATGCATAGATACTACTATATTGAAAGCTTGTGCTTACTGCTTACTATATTAATACAACCCATCTTTTCTAGATTGGATGCTTTCATTGGAAGAAAACTGACAGTAGTTTTGCTTATTGCAGGTCATGGTTCTTGTAGGTTACCAGAAAGGTAAGAATTACCCATTTTGCTTAGAGTTTTTATTTTGTTGCGTAAATTTAGTATGTCCTGTTAAACTAATAGTAGAAGCCTCACCCTTTTTTTGGTGATGAATGGTGCAGTCTTGGCAGGGATGGAACCATGGCAAATATCACCGCACCATTGATGAATTCTACTAGTTCTGATTCTCGAAGTTTTTATGGCATGGGAGGTTTCACTGGCATTTTAGCGTTGGTAAAAGTCATGCTATGGACTGTGATTTTCTTGTAGTGTATTTTGAGGTGTTTTAAGGAGAGCTGTTCCCCCTGGTTTTAGGAAGAGTGGCTTATTCAATTTTGTACAAAGATGGAGGAACCAGACTTTGCTAAGATCTAATTAAATCCTTATTCATTTTTCATATTGGATTTCCAAGTTTTTATCAAAGTCTATGTTAATGTGCATATTGGCAGTCATTGGATCTTGAGTCACAAAACCAAATAGTATGGCATGTCTCTATTAATATTGTCCTCAATGTTCACTTTGGAACAGTAAAATTATAACACTCGTAACTATTTCATAAATTATTACATTAAGACAATCATGTTTGGTTTTGGCTCTGGACTTTTGTGCAAAAACAATGTTTGAGAAAGGAATCATTCAGGCTTTGGTGGAAGGGAAGGAGAAGGAGAAGGAGCAGAAGCAGAAGATGATAAAGAGGAGAAGAGCTTCTGAGCCAGCACTTCATTTGCTGCATCTGATGGATGAAAAGCATCCCAAAATACATAATCTTTGCGCTCACTGCATAACTTGGAGTTTGGCAAGCATAAACCACCAATGCTCGTATCGACATTGCAGCATGACGTGTTTGAAACCTTAAAACCTGAAACAAATTCACAATTTGTATACTTTCAACTTATCGAAAACGGCAATGGGACAGAACAAAAAGGAGAAGAAAGGTGATATGCCATACCATATGCTGTGGGGTTTTCGATCAAATCAAGAACGGCTGGATATGTATTGGCAAACATCATCTGCGCATTCGGGAGTCGTTTGTTTAATGAATTTATCAGCTTTTGCACTTTGGAGTTGAACTCCATCACCCATTCATTCACCCTTTTCAAGCATTGCCCCGTTTTCGATTTCACTCTCTGAGAAGGAATGCAGCCCAATGGCCCTAGCCCATGGAACAATATCTTTCGTGCTCCGAGCTGGTAAAGCCTCTGCCATTTCATTCCCATTGTTGGTTTAAAGTTCAATATCAAAACAAAAACTATAACTTGTTGATCAAGACAAAAGACTACTCCTTATATACCGAAAACTGTTGCTCCAAAGTTGATGTCAAGAGTTCAACAAATTCATCATGTGTGTACTGTTGCCCATCAGGTAGAAAGGGCTGCAAGAAATTGTTGACATAATCATTACTGCCTGCATAAACATCAAACAAAATCAAGTTTGTTAAGGCATTCTTTTTAATAAATTTTGAAACTTTTGTTTCAAGCTTACCAATTCCAATGAAGTAAGTGGCCTCATTGCAAAGCTTGTTTGCAGCCTGTGCACCTATTTTAGCCCCGATTCTTTCCTTGGTCTTTTTAAAGTAATTTATCTGATCATCAAATGTCAATCTCTGAATCTGCAATACAAAGAACAAAATTAATACTAGAAACAATGTAAATGAATGTACAAGTAGGTACTAGGTATGCATTTTTATTACAAAATATTGGCCTGTTTCATTGAGAATTCCAGCTCCACCAGAAGCATAATTAACCCCTTGAAGGATTGCATCATCATTTTGTGACAAAGAAAGGTAAGGTGGTGCGGATGAAGTCCCAAGCTTTTCAGCTACAAATTCAAACAAAAGATTGTCAACAAAAATTTTCCAGTTGTAAACTTTTAAATCAAAATTTAAATCGGTATGTACATAGAATATCCCCTATGGTTCGTCCATTCGTGAACCGACCAGTAGCTTTTCTGCCAGTAAAATCAATCCCATACCAGGGATAATCAGACCTTGCTAAAGAATACTGCAGATGGTTGTTGTTCCCTACTTCTGCCAGTGAATCACCAAAAACAAATGTGGTCAAAGATGCAGCAGTTGTAACTGAAACTAGAGTTCCTAATACCAAAACCATTGCAAAGACCAGCCATTGCTTTGCCATCTTATTTGTTGATAGTGTTTCAGAGCTTGTTGGCCATTAGCTTGGATTTACAGCAAATTTAAAGGCCATTTGGACACTTTTAGTCATGCCCATTTCTCCAAGTTTTAACAAATTAGGTGATTAATTTCAAAACCCCTAAAAAAAATACACAAAGGTTGGCCAACTCACTTGATTCTAAGTCATCACAATTAGTATTTGGTAGGTTTTACTTTTACCATTGCTAGAACAAGGAGAGATTTGGCCAATGAGCACTGATACCATTCAGGCTGGACGATTAAATGATGGTGAAACAGTTAAGAAAAAGATTAACAGCCAAGCCCAACTTTTGCTTGATTCACTCTCTCTATTTGTTTGTTGATTAATTTTTAATTAAGGGGTTGAAGTAAAAGCAGCTGGGCTACCAAGAATGCATAAGGACAAGGGAAGTGATTTTTTACTTTCCAATCTTCCAAAACACAAATTAATGAACTAAACTACAACTCTATGTTTTCAACGATTGGTCAAGTGGAGTCAGTGAATTCTTTTATAATTGCTTCCACTGTTTACCTTTTATAATTGTCAAGTGGACCTGCAAATCCATCAATGGTTGAATTATCATATAAACCCTTACTTTTGTTGAAATATTGAAATTATTGATTCAAGATTTGATCACGGAGGTTGGGGGTGGTTGGTATCGTAGTGGTAATCTTTGGTGTTTCCTCATGTTTTGATTCCAATAAAATACGACCTTTTAGAATGTGATTATTGAGAAAATTACTTTATAATTTTTGGTATATATTGAAATATATATATATATATATATATATTAAAATTACTAAAAAATTACATTATCAAGTTTAGTTCACCAAATACTTACCCAAAATGTAATTATATTTTACAATTTTACTCTTATTAAATAAAAAATAATATTCATGTGTTTAATATTTACAATAAACTTTATTAATAACAAATCTTTGGATTAAATATTTAATAATAGTGTTTTTATTGATAATTTTTAAAATTATTATTTTAATTTATAATTTTGATCGAAAACAAAATTATTTCAAATTTGTCTTGCATTTTCTAAATATAATAATGTATGAATAAAACTTTTTTTGGAATGAGTACTATATGCAATTGAATTTTCAATTAATATAGCAAAAGAAAAAGAGAGAAAAACAATAGGAATTAAATATAATATATAAAAAAATTTATTTAAATAATTAAATATGCATAGAAAAAAAATTAAAAAAATACTTTCGCAAAATCAATTGAAGGAGTAAGAGGAGTTGGTAGCAAATAGGAGGTAATACCTTTTTTTTGGCACTCAATCTAGCTTGATGGTTTGGTTTACTTAGTTCAAAGTAACCAAATGCCACATGTCTTAGGCTCGAGGGTCGTGAGAGAGAGTAACGACAGAATGAAGCAACAAAAAGATTAGTTTTTTTTTTTTTAACATTTAATACGCTAATACTTGAATCAGAATAAAATAGGGGCTAAATTACCATTAAAAGCCCTTTTTTTTAAAATTACGGAAATGGCCTGATATTTCAATTAATTACGAAAATAGGCCAAAAACCTCAAAAACGCATCTAAGTCAGCGCGTTGTCAGGGAAAACGAGGAAAAACGCTTCCCTGGGGAAGCTTTTTGTCCACGTAGGCATAAAACGCGTCCTCAAGGAAGTGTTTTTTGCCTACGTGGACAAAACGCTTCCCCAGGGAAGCGTTTTTTCCCGTTTTACCCCTAACAGTCAAATTTTTTTGACCATTTTACCCCCCAACAGTCAAAAAAATATAAAAACCCCCTCCCTTTTACTATTTTTCACACACAAATCCTCTCCAAAATTTCTCTAAATTCTCTCAAATTTCTCTCAAATTTTCAACAATTTGCTCAATTTCTCTCAAATTTCTCTCAAATATTCAATAAATTGCTTAATTTCTCCCAAATTTGCTTTAATTTTTGCAAAAAAAAAAAAAACTCTTCAAAAATTTTAAAATTTCTCTCAATTTTCGAAAATTTTAAAATTTCGATCGTGTTAGCAATGGCTTCCGAATTAATTCGTCTTGATCCTACACACATCTCTGTCGAACAATTGAGAATGGTAAGTGTTTATTTTAATTTTAAATATTATTTAATATTTTTTTCATTTATGCAATTTTAATTAATTTTAATTTTATAATTATTTATTATAGCCAGTAGTCGAGTGTTGCAATGCTATATCCGTAATATGTCTGCGCCTCCATCGCCGTTGATAGAAAATTACCTGCGTGAAGCGGGTTTTTGGCACGTGGCTACAATAGGCCGTGGATGCAAGTTGGACCCGAAACTTATCAGTGCGTTGATAGAGAGGTGGAGACCCGAGACGCACACATTTCATCTTCCATGCGGAGAGTGTACTATCACTCTAGAAGATGTGCACTTGCAATTGGGATTACCGGTGGATGGGAATGCAGTGACCGGGTCCACTTAATCTACTGATTGGGGTGCCGTATGCTACGAGCTTTTGGGTGCTATTCCGGATAGAATCAAGGGAGGTCGGATCGAGATGGGCTGGTTACGAGATATATTCTCAGAGCCAGATGATGATTCTATCGAACTAGAATTAATACGATATGCTCGGGCATATATTCTTCAGATTATTGGAGGTTATTTGATGCTGGACTTGTCCCGAAACCTCGTACATTTGAGGTGGCTACTAAAACTCGTTGATTTTAGGGCAGCCGGTGAACTTAGTTGGGGGTCTGCCGTGTTGGCAACATCATACTGGGAGATGTGCGGGGTGATGGTACCGAATAAAGCCAAAATCGGAGGTTGCCTATCACTACTCCAATCATGGGCACGATATCGGCTTCTATTTTTACGTCCTCGAGTGAACCACTCACATACATTTTCACTCATAACGAGGTAAATTTTATAATAGATTTTAGAATTATTAGGTAAATTTAAAATATAATTGTATGCTAAAAATTTATTTAATTAGGTGGAACCATTCGGCTAGTTATGTTGGAATACTGACCTCTCTAGAAGATATACGACTTCTATTAGACCAGCGATCAGAAGCACAAGTAAGTATTATATCGAAATATGTATACTTAATAAAATAGTTATTTCATAAATAATATTTAGTATTATGTATATAACTAATATTTTTATCATGTTCATATAGTTTGAATGGACACCATACGAGGATCCGGCAGTTCGGGCGGTTATTCCAGATGAATTCTTACAAAATCCGAACATGTGGCATGTGAAGGCCCCAATGGTCACATATGCGTTCGTTGAGATGCATCAATCCGATAGAGTATTGCGGCAATTTAGATTCCAACAATCGATTCTCGTGACACCTGAGAAGCTAGATGATGAGCACGAAATCGACTTACGACAACCGAATACGGATTGGCCAAGATACTGGTCAAATTATATCGAAATGTGGGAAAATCGGTATGATTATATACCAACTCGGGAACCGATCATCGTTCCAGAGTTGGCATGTGTGCCAGAATATATGCCATTGTTTAGAATCCATGGCAAGCCATATCTATTATCCGAAGAGGAGAGGCGATGACAAATACGTGTTGAAAGGGAACGACGGAACCCTTTAAATCCAAGAAGAAGGGATGACGACGTGAGCCAATCAATAGGACAACACAGCTACCGGGCCCATCAATAGCACCCCCACAGTTACCGGGCCCAACAGTTCAACAGACGACACCCACATCACAGCCTTTTCAGATGATGCCACGTATGTACCCTAGCCCTTTTATGTATCCTAACCCTTATATGTTTCCTTTTTCTAGTCCCATGGCAGGTTAGAATGTATGGTTTGGTTCATCTCTGTTTCCAATTACTCCTGTTCAACCGCCGATCTATAGGCCGCCGTCGCATGAGGGATCTCACGAGTCGTCGTCGGGGAGCTCTTCTTTTTACCAATCCCCATCGCCTTATGGGATTCTACCACCTTCGCCATAGATGATGCAAACACCTCCGGGTTCATTATTTTATCAAGGTGGTTCATCCTCCCAACACTCACAACCAGATCCTATACTGGAGGAACCAGACCCGCCCGAGGAACCACAACACTCGGCAGAAGCTGAACGAATGAGGAATCCGGCGCGTAACCGTCGATGCCTCCCATGTGGCACTGATTCCAACCACCACCAACATTGATTTATTGTAATATATTTTTATAAACATTTTTTTATACATTTTCATTTAATACAATAAAAGATGTTTTGAATATGTTAATTTTAGTTTACTTTTCTATTTTTAATAAAAAAGAGAAGTTCTTTTAAATAAGGTAATATTGTAACCTCATATGATCATAAGCATTTAAATGCTTTAATATAATCTAATTCAACCTCATCTAATTAAATGTAACCTCATAACCACCTTTCACATCAAAATTTACAAAATTTACAACAAATAACATCAAAATCATACCTTAATTAGAACATTAATGAGGAAACTTTAACACATCAAAGTTATTTAATACACTAAAAGATCTTTTGAATATGTTACACACATCTCTGTCATTCATTCCGATTGGGACATGATCGACTTGTATGGCCTAGGTTCCTACACCATCCATACAATTTTGATTGGTTGGTTGTTTCTCGGATATCCATATTGTTGCATATTCTACTTGAGCAAGGTCCACCCTTTGGTTTGCGACGCAGTTCTCTATCCGGTAACAACTTAAATGGAGCAACCGATACAGACGGCCACTTACGTTCATCTAGGACCGGTGGCAATACGTGTCTCCAGACATTGTACATATATTCTATTTTGTACACATCGTCTACATAGCTCATCGGATCCAAAGGCAAATTTTGACAAGCTGCAATTGCATGAGCGCATGGATAACGGAGTGAATCAAATCTCCCACAGTCGCAACTCCTATTCCGTAAATGTACACGATATTGCCCGCCGGCAATACCTTGGTTCGGTATGTCAAACTCTGTTACACGAAACCATAGGTTGTCGCAATCGTGACACACTATGTACATGGTGTTCGCCTGTACTTTGGATTTGTTCATTGCTTGCAACACCTTGTGGCACCATACATGGCCTCCCTACATTTGGCCTTTATAAGTCGCTGCTCGCTTTGGAAATAATGCAGCTAACCGAAAATACGTCTCTCGTACAACTGATGTTATCGGCAAATGACGCGTTCCTTTTAAAATAGAGTTTATGCATTTGGCCAGGTTTGTGGTCATATGACCATATCGTAGGCCGCCGTCATATGCTTGTATCCACTATTCAAAAGGTATGTTACAGAGGTAGTCTGCGCCTTCTTCGTTAACTGAATGCAAAATCGCCAGCATCTCATGAAAACGGTCCTTACTTATCTCATACCCTGCCAATATAAGTTCATAGCAAAAATTACATACCACTCTTCTATTCAGAATAAATTGAATATTACAAACGAAATTAATTAATAGATAATAAGTTTATTACCCATGTTGGTCACTTGTCGTCGTTCAGTTGTAGATCGATATTACCCGTAGTAGTTAGACGCAACGTGCATTAGGCAATACCGATGCTCTGTGCGCTGCTATAGACTTCCTTCTCGCTCTATTGCGGATAATATTCCAGTGCCCTGATCAGATATAACGCAGATATCAGGTTGGGGGCAAACATGCCTCCTTAACCTAGATAGAAAAAAATCCTAGTCATCAGCTGACTCCCCTGGTGTTATCGCAAACGCAATTGGAAAGATTCTCCCACTACTATCCTGTGCTACAGCTAGTAATAGCTAATGGGTATATCTACCATACATAAAGGTACCGTTAATTTGTACCAGTAGCTTACAATATAGAAATGCGTCTAAGCATTGCTTAAAGGTTCAAAAAAGACACTTGAATACTTGGCATCCACGGAGCAATCGATCATTGTAGTATGCAGGTGCCGTTTGAAGGTCTGTTATATAACCTGGGACGTATCTATCCAGCACCTGACACCACTGCCACAATTCATTATATGAAGCGTCCCACCCACTATGCATCTTCTCCAATGCATTCTGCTTAGCTATCCGAACCTTGCGATAAGAGGGCGTGTACCTGAATTGGCTACGTATATGGGAAATTAAGACCGCCACTGAAGTCCTGAGATTCTTCTTCAGCATCGGTAGTATTAAGCTAGCACACATACTCGAATCCATTTTAGGATGATCTTGTGAAACACCTGTCAACGAAGTATTAAGCTAGTACATTAAATATTTTAACATTACGTATTAAATAATGTAACTTTACATGTTAAATAACCCTAATTACTGTACCTCCAACACATGTATGTGGACCTTTGTACTTTTTTATCTCACATAACCCTGTCCATTTTCTCAACGAGGCCATGATTTTCCATGCACATGTCCCGTTTTTCACCGCACATTTGGCCTTAAACTTATCAGATTTGGATTTAACCACATTGTAGTTAACCCCATTCATGATGCTATGTTGTTTCAACGCACTAAGAAAACTATCCTTGTTTGAGAACTCCTTGCCAACTTCCAATTCGCCCGAATCCAATGACGAACTTGCACGGTCACGCCTTCTGTGTGGTAGATCTGGAAACTCCAACGCATTATCATTAGATAGATCAACATTATGCATGTGGGCAGGAGGCGAGTACGCCCTAAATCGCGGATCTTCTTCTTCTTCATCTGAACCCCCTTCAGCTTCGGTTGGCACAGGCTCTGGTTCAGAAAATAATGCAACTTCTGTACCATTAGGCCCGGGCTCTCGAGGTGGATCCACATCAGACTCATCATCTAACCTACCATCAGCTGCAACGTAAGAGGTCTCCTCGCCGGTGGACGTCATAGGGAGTACATCATCCCTTCTTCTGAACGTTTCATAACGTCCCCAATCAGATGTAGCTTGCCCACTAGTAAAAGTTGATGTTCCCCAGTACGTATTCCCAGTATCAGATATCGACTCACTGAGGTGCATATCCCATCCACTAACGGAGTGTCATGCAGGGGTGGTGTATTCCGTACTGCTACCAAACACCAGAGCTTCTGTGTTTTGTCACCCACTAACGGAGTGTCGGGCAGGGGTTGTGTACTCCTCTCGAACAGCAGTAGATGTTGAAGCCGCAAATGCATCATTTGGGGATGAAAATTGTACATATAACTCAAGATATGGTGCTCCACTAGCGAGATGAGTCTGCACCATTGCCTCCAAGCCACGAGCACCTCTGATGTTGAACGAGTCATATGTCACCAGATCATCAGAAGCACAAAATCGATACTTAATAGACAAAACTTTCATTGGCGTCGTACCGAAAATTTTACGCCTAATTCTTTTGCGAAGATCTGTCAATTCAATGTTCTGGTTAAAAACTAGTCGCACTGTATTCTCCGATAAAAAAACAACACTGTTCTCGGTGTGACGAACCTCACCATCATAATAAATAACAGCACTAATACGTTCACTCATTTTCAATTTCTACTCTTCTTAACGTCTCAATTTTTTTTTTATTGTGAGTTATGCAACCTGAGAATGAAATTTGACTTATTTATAGCCTCAGGCCAAGTAGAAAATACTGTAGCAAAAGCGCATCCACGTGGGAGCGTTTTCCATCACTTCTGCTGACAGTGCATCCTGTTTGAAGCGTTTTTGACACTATTTGTTCAGAAACGTCTTCTCCAAATAATTTTTTCAGGAAGTACTGTAGCAAAAGCGTGTCCACGTGGGAGCGTTTTCCATCACTTCTGCTGACAGTGCATCCTGCTTGAAGCGTTTTTGACACCGTTTGTTCAGAAATGTCTTCTCAAAATAATTTTTTCAGGATGTACTGTAGCAAAAGTGCGTCCACGTGGGAGCGTTTTCCATCACTTCTGCTGACAGGAGTTGACACTATTTGTTCAGAAACATTTTCTCAAAATAATTTTTTCAGGAAGTACTGTAGCAAAAGCGCGTCCACGTGGGAGCGTTTTCCATCATTTCTGTTGATCATGCATCCTGCTTGAAGCGTTTTTGACACTGTTTGTTCAAAAACGTCTTCTCAAAATAATTTATTCAGAAACCAAATCAATTAAAAAAATAAAAAAATTATATTATTACTAATATATATTTTTTAATAAGCCTAAACCCTAAACTACTTAAAAATTAATCCATAAATAAACCTAAAAACCCTAAACCCTAATTAACTATAATCCCTAATTTATTTAATTTAAAAAAATAAATAAACTTAAAAACCCTAAACCCTAATTAACCATAATCCCTAATTTATTTAATTTAAAAAAAACCAAAACCCATAATCCCTAATTTATTTAATTTAAAAAAATAAAAAAAAACCTAAAAACCTTAAACCACTAATCCTAAACCCTAACCCTTGTAATGGCCAATTTTGGCCCAAATGCCCAAATGTCCATTTACAAAATATTAAGCCCAATTACATTTTTAACCCACCAAACCCGTGACCCAAATACACCCAAACCCGTGACCCAAATACAATGAAACCCTAACCCCGAATCCCACTTGCTTAGCCGCCTCTGCGCCGCCTCTGTCCCATCTTCTCAGCACCGCCCAAGGACCTGCAAACAATAAATAGAGACAGGACAGAAAGTAATAGTAAAAAAATAACTTGTAATGGCTATAAAAGCTGATTAACAACACATTTGTAAGGGTTCGGATTTTAACCCCAAAAATAGCAAATACAAACGCAAGAATATTCAAAGGCAAAAATAGCAGTGTTTTAGTAGTTACGGCGAAGGGAATACCCCGAATCTCAAAACAATACCAAGAAGCAGTGGATTAAAGCATTAGAATACCAGAGCACAGATTAGTATCGTGAGGTGATTTCGCTTTACAACTTTTTTATTATGCATGGATTTTTAAACAATAGTAACAGCAATAATATAGAAATATAAAAAAGGGATAAATTTTAGAAAATTTACCTTTTTCCGGCCACCAGAACGGTGGCCGAAACGGCGGCACACGGTGGTCCGATCATCGGCCGGTGACCGGCCGGTGACCGGACGTTGACCGGTCCGGCGACCGGAGCCCGAAGCCCCCTCTCCTTTTTTCCTCTCCTTTCTTTCTTCCCCTCCCCTTGTTTTTTCTTCCTTCTCGTGCAAATGCCCCAAAAAAACAAAAAAATCACCCTTTTATACTAACCGACCTGGGTCGGGTCGACCCGACCCGAACCTAGGAAGATTCGCGTGCTGTGACGTCACGTGGGCAATTTGCCACCCCGGTCCCTCCGCATTTTTGATGCTTTGCAATTTAGTTCTGTTTCTTTGCAATCGGGCCC
Source organism: Gossypium stocksii (assembly GCA_020496765.1). NCBI lineage: Eukaryota > Viridiplantae > Streptophyta > Magnoliopsida > Malvales > Malvaceae > Gossypium > Gossypium stocksii. The sequence continues at coordinate 10,154,882 of CM035623.1, forward strand.
TAAGGTTTCTGTTTGTTTTCAATTTAATCCCCTTTGCTACGACGCTGTTTTAAAAGCACGGAAAAATTGCTCCTTTGGTCCCTTCTATGTCTACGCGTGTTCAAATACATCCTTCCCTTTTATTTTTATTACGAATTCGCCCCGAAAGTTCCTTTTTTAATTCAAATTCGTCCTTTTTTACTTTTTTTTCTCATTTTAACATTATTACTTGTTGTTATTTTTATTATTTTATTTTAGTGATATTACTTATTATATTATTGCATATATTATTATATTATTTATACCATCTTATGTATTTTTAATATTTTACCGTATATTTTTGTATATATTTCATATCTATTTTTATGTATCAATATATGTGTCATATTTATGTACATACTCTTTTATTACTATTATTATTGTCATTTTATGTTATTAATATGATATTATTGTGATATTATTATTATTATTTTCGTTATTATTATTATTATTAAATTTATTGTTTATTAATGTTTTACTATTATTAGTATTTGTATTATTCATTTTTGCTTAATATTTGTACATATATTTTGGTTTCTTTAATATTATCATGTATAAGTTTACGTATATATCTTTCAATATTAATACATTATAGGTAAGTATTAGTATATTAATAGTTGTTTTTGTATCTAATATGCATGTATTAAATATGTTTTAATATTCCTTTCATATATTATGTACTCTATTAAATATTATATTGTTAATATGTTTCGAATATATTCCTAATATTTGGTTTATATATTTCTTATATTATATTATGTATATATTTCTAATACTATTATTATACTTTTCTAAAACCTAGAGTTATATGTTATATATATATTTACACGTTTACTATCTTGTAATTGCATTATTCTTATCGCACTATATACATCATTATAATCATTATTATTACGCATGCATTGTTATATGTTTAATATATTATTCATCTCGTATATTCTTTACCTTTTGTCATTATTTACTTTCGAATTTAGTATATTAGTTCATATTTTATCTCTAAGTCGATATTATTCATCCATTATCTTTTTATGTTTTAAAAAAATAAGGCAATGTGCCGATTTTAACATTATGTCGGTGATTTCATCGCTATGTTGGATGAATCACGATTGGCTCATGTTGAAAACGGGATATCCTTCTCAAAAATAAAAGAAAACCCAAAAATGCTCGTATTTTGATTGGATCACAACTTAATTTTAAATTGAACTCGTGTTTTTTGAAAATTAAGACAATGTATGTTTGAAAAGATACCAATTTTGGGCGTCGCGGGGGTGCTAATACCTTCCCCGCGTGTAACCAACTCCCGAACCCTATTTTTCTCTGAACTTCAATGCGGACCTAAACTGAGCCTTCCTTTTACGCAAAAAACGAATTTTTCTGCCAAAAAGAGGTTTTATTAGGTGTCCGATCACACCTAGGAAAAAGGATCGGTGGCGACTCCTTTGCTTTAATAAAATCAAAATTCGGTTTCCAAGATTTTAAATCGCCACAATTAGCGATCGAGCTAAAATTTTTCGTCGCTACAACCCTAAAACAACTAATCCTAAACCCTAACCCTAAAACCAAAAAAAAACCCTAAACCAACCCAAACCCAAACCCTAAAAAAACACGAGGAAAAACGCTTCCCTGAGGAAGCGTTTTGTCCACGTGGGCATAAAACGCGTCCTCAAGGAAGCATTTTATCCACGTTGGACAAAACGCTTCCTCAAGGAAGCGTTTTTCCCCGTTTTCCCCTGACAACACGCTGACGTGGACACGTTTTTGGGGTTTTTGGCCTATTTCCGTAATTAATTGAAACATCGGGCCATTTCTGTAATTTTGAAAAAAATGGCTTTTTTAGGTAATTTAGCCTAAAATAGGATTAATTTTATCTTTAACATTTTTAAATTTTCCATCCATTTTAGTATGGAAATCACGTTGTCATCTTTATGAGAAAGTGATTCCCAAGGGAAATTTTGATTCTAAAGAAAGTAAGAAAACAAAATGATATACCAAATGTTAGAATCACTTTTTAACTAATTAAATTTTTAAGAAAATTATTACTTTCTATCGTATCAAACGCTACCTTATAGTAGTGTTTTTTAGAGGTGAGCAAAACTCGATTCGACTTGAAAAAATAAAAAAAATTGAATTTCAAGTTAAATGAATCGAGTTATTTGAATTAATCGAGTTATTCGAGTCAACTCGAATTTTTTTCGAATTTTGAGTTTGAATCGAGTTGAGTTTTCGAATTCGAATAACTCGAATAATTCGAATATCAAACTATAATATTTTATATATTTACCCCAAACTCTTGAACCTTTTTACTTTTCTCTTAAAACTTTTACTCCCCTCCCATCCCAACCTCTCATCTACCCAAAATCCATTTCCCACAAAAATTTTACTCTCCCATTTACTTTCCCTCAAAATTTTACTCCCAAAAACCTTCAAAACTTTTTATTTTTCCCTAAATTTTTTACTCCCTCCCATTTTCCCCTAAAACTTGTACTCACTTCCCATCCCAACCCCATCTACCCCAAACCCATCCCCCCTAAATTTTTTTATTAATATTTTCCCTCCAAAATTTTACTCCTTAAAACTTTTTATTTTCCCTCTAAACTTTTACTTCTCAACATTTATTCTCAAATAAAAAATTAAAACTATCCCAAAAGAAAATCCCTAAACATAAATAGTAATACTTTTATTTATATCTACTCTTTATATTATTAAATTAAATTTCACATTTTATATTATTAATATTATTGAATTATTTAGTCATAATAAATATTTATATTAAAATTGAATTATTAATGATGTCATAAAATATTCATGTTAAAATTTTATATTGGTATCAATTTCACGTTTTATCTTTAAAATAACTTTTATTAAAAAATCATGTTTTTACATTTAATAATTTTTTAATTTCAAAATAAATAGTGACAAGAATGTAAAAATAATTGAAATAACTAAATAAGTAAAAAATCTAACCCGTATATAAAAGATTAATAAACAAATTATAAGGTGATGAAAGTTAATAAAAATTTTGATTACGGTGGACAAATTTGATTACGGTGGGTGATAGTAGTTACAAAGATCCAAAATTATTTTTTAAAATTTAACTCGAACAAATATATTCAATTCGATTTGATTCAAATTCCATCTCACTCGACTCGATTCGAGAAAATTTCAAATTAAATTAGGATGATAAAATATGATTCATCAACTTGATTAACTCGAAATTTTTTCATTCGATTCGATTGAATTGAATGCTTACCCCTAGTGTTTTTGTTTCGAGGAGTTAATATTGGAAAGTGCCAGAAAAGTAAGTGTTTCGTCTTTCCAAAAAAGTTTGCAACAATGTATGTTAAGGTGAGAGGAATCGTTAGCAATGTTTGATATTTGATTTGATTAAAATACCACTATAAATTATATTATTTTGAAGATATTTTTATTTTTATATATTTTCTATAAAAATAAAAAATACATAGATTTAAATTTAAAACACATATGTTAATTATATTAACTTTTTATAAATGTATTTATTTAGTATATAATTTTATTTTTCACCTAACCATTGTTGTACCTAATCTAGTGTTAATTAAAGGAGTTTGATCTAACTAGATAAGCAATAGAATAACAAAATTTTGATTGTGAGATCAAATTTTGAAAAATTAAAACATATATAAAAGTTATATAAATTAATGTATTAATACTCAATACTGCCATATTTCTCCCTTCTTAATAAGGGTAAGTTAGAGTTGATTTGATTGAAATTTTTGAATTTCTCTAATTATGTATGAAAATTATGTTTGATTTGGTTCGGTTTAATTTTTGAATTTTCATACTAAGTTTAAACTTTTAGACTTATTTTGATAATAATATTTGTATTATGGACTTTAGCCATTATTTAGTAAAATTTCAAAGTCTTTTTTATAATTATTTGTTTTAAAAAAATTGATCTTTCAAGTAAATAAAAGGCATAATGCGAAATTTAGCATTTAACAGTTATATTTTTGTCAATTTGACCCTTATTCTTTTTTTAGTTAAATTTGACCATTAACCTTTTAAAAAGAGTCAAATTATTTTTTAAATAGAAATGCTAACTAAAAATATTAAATTTTTAATGATGTTAGTGTGACAACTCATGTTGTGGCAGTCCACATGTACTTCATGCTAACACGACACTATTTTTTTGTATATCCTACATCAGAAAATAATTTAAAAATTATAAAATATTTTAAAATTTCAAATTAAAAAATTTTAAAAATAAATTTGCATGAAGTACATTTGGATTGTCATGTAGACTGCCATGTTTAAAAATTTAATATTATAGTCAGTATTTCCATTAAAATAATAATAATTCAACTCTTCTTGAAATTTGATGGTCAAATTTGATTCCTTTTAAAAGTTTGATGATCAAATTCTTCTATTTTTAAAATGTTGAAAGTGTGCATTATAATAAATCTTATATTTTTTTGAAAAAAAATTATATAAAATTATAAGTTATTTTTACTATTTTAAATATAAAATATTTATTTAACATCATAAAAATTAAAATCAATTATAAATTAAATAAAATGAAATTTAATTCCATTTGAATAATTGTTATTTTTTAACTTGAATTCCAAAAATTGCCTATGCATTTTGGTTCAAGTTGATTTTTCTTTCTCGATTTTTTACTCAACCCTACAAGTTAAACATTTAAAGCAAATAAATCTAAGCTATTAACATATAAAAATTTTTATAAAGCCAACATATAACTAATAATTTTGCTTTAAAAAAATAAAAATCACTTAATTATTTTTATTACCAAGAGAATGTAATATTTCTAACACAGGATGAATTCAAAATTAAGATTTTACGATAACAAATTAGCAACAATAAATTTTAAACAAAAAAAAATACTAAAGTTTTAATCATCATTCAAGAAATTCAAACAATCAACCCTAATCAAAACTATAATATTTTAGGAATCGGTATTGTTAATTTTTAGGTATTGAAGTCATGATCTCTTTTGCAAGGGTTGCTAAGAAAATTAAGCGGAGGGAGGAGGAGCCACCGGATGTTGGAAGGGATGTGGAAACTGTGGGTATTGAGGAAGGTAAACAAGGCTCGTTTCAAGATGTCATTTTGAAGTCAAGTTCCATGAATTCTTCAATAAATGGTGACTAGGGAGTAGGTGATCTTGCTCTAAGTGAAGAGGATGTGAGGAAAGGAGTAGTTGATGGAATGTCTTCAATAGAATTCTCGGATAAGGTATATGCACTTATTAAAGAAAGTATGTCTACGACCCTAATGGTGAAACTCTTGGGGAGAAGAATTGGTTATAATGCCTTGTGGAACAAGGTGTGTTCTTTGTGGAAACCTACGATGAGATTCCATTTGATGGATATTGATAATGTTTATTATCTGGTGAAGTTTGAATCTGCATTGGATTACAATAATGTTATCTTTAAGGGCCATTGGGTTGTCTTTGGTCACTATCTGTCTGTTCAGCCTTGGTTGGCTCAGTTTTCCACCATGGAGGATTTTCCTAAGAATGTGATGACTTGGGCCCGCATCATTTGTTTGTTTGGGTACTTTTACAAAAGGAGTATTCTTCATGAGATTGGGAACATGATTGGAAAGGTTATTAAGATTGATATTCAGACTGATAAAAGATCAACAGGTCAATTCGCTAGGTTTGCGGTTCAGGTGAATCTCTCACTACCCCTAATATCAAATATCAGAATTGCAAACTGAATCCATCAGATAGAGTATGAATCTCTTCGCTTAATCTGTTTTCAATGTAGAAGATTTAGACATATGAAGGATAATTGCCCCCATACTCCCAAATAAAATGTGATAGAAGGTGATGATGGGAATAATCATAGAAAACTGACATAGAAGTCTAGGAGAAAGTTGAGAAGGAGAACTGTGGTGAATGGATGGTGGTCGATCGTTGCCAGTGACATCAGTCACGATGAGAATTGTCAAGTTTTGGAATAGTCAAGGAAAATATTCGGAATAGATCTCGGTTTAGTGTTCTTTCCATATCTGGTGAGAATAAGGAAGAATCTTCGACAACAATTTTGAAATCCTTTCAATTTGGAAAGCAAACTATTGTTGAAGAACTAAAGGTTGATTTTTCAGAGGCTGATAAATAAGAATGAGTGTATGAAACTAAAAGTAATAAGGGAAATGGATTAAAAGTTTCGAATAAGGCCAGAAAACAAAAAAAATGATGTTAATGGGTTGGTGGGCTCGAGAAAAGATGGGATAAGGAATGACTTGGGGACACTAAATGATGCTATTATGGTTGGGCCAGGCAAGTGTGGTGGTAGCAGGTTAAGTGGGTAAAGGTTACTTGACCCAATACATCACATAGTGGTGAATTTGAAAGAAAATAGGAGCTCAAATGTTGAGATTGATAGGGCTATTAATTAAACAGAAAATTTGGGGTTTTCTAACAAATGTTGAGATTGATAGGGCTGTTAATTAAACAGAAAATTTGGGGTTTTCTAACCTAATTGCACCAAGCTCTCTTCAAACGGTGTTGGAATTTTTTTAAAAAAGGACTTGTTGAAAGTTAGTGAATCGAGCAAAGTCTTAAGCAAAGGCAATATAGGTGATTTGATACCTGTTGAACAAGCGGTGGAAGGAATAGTAAAAAGTTTAGATATGGTTAAACGAGGAGTATTCAATCGGAGAATACCACGTTAGCTAAAACATGGCTTTTGGTGAGTTTGCAAAATCAAGAGGATTCTACTAAAGCTATTCGGGTTAAGGATATTGGTACAGATGGAATGGATGACTCTTAGGAGTGAGTTCTTGGCTCAAGTATGTTGGCATTCTATTTTTATGAAGTCAGATATCATTGTATGGAATTGTCAGGATACAGGTCATCCAAATTTTCATAGGTTTCTCAAGGAATATTTAAGAGAGTTTGATCTTAGAGTTGTTGTTCTAGTTGAAACCAGAGTTAGTAGGGTTAAGGTTGATAAAGTGATAAAGAACATTGGTATGGTGAACTCTCATAGAGTGGAAACTTGTGGGTTTTCTAGGGGAATTTAGATATTATGGAAGGATACTGTTACTGTTTTAGTGGAGGCAAACCATTTTCAGTTTATTCATTTGAAGTTAAAATTACCAGAGATAAATGAGTGGGTTTATTTTACTGGTGTTTATGGTAGTCCATAGTGGTCAATTAGGAATGAGTTATGGAAGAAACTAGTTTTGGTTGCTAAAAATATTAATTTGCCTTGGTTGGTTACAGGTAACTTTAACGTTATGCTTAGTGAGGATAATAAACAATAGAGGTTGAGGAAAACTAAAAGTAGTTGCCCTCTGTTCCGACAGCTTTATGATGTGCCTGGGTTGAAAGATCTTAGGTTTAAAGTCTGAAATATACATGGAATAGAGGGTAGATGTTTGAACGTATTGACCGAGTGTTGAGTAATTCCCAATGGGAAATGTTGATGCCAGATACAATAGTTTATCACCTCCAAAGAGTTAAATCTCATCATCGTCTTTTGGTTATTTTGTGTGGCGAAGACAGAGGTAGGAAACCTTCTCAACCTTTTCAGTTTTTAAGTGGTTGGTTGTCGCATAATGGATTTGGGCAGTTTGTTAATGACAACCGGAGAAATTATGTAATGGTAGAAGAGTCCGTTAAAAAGTTTACAGAATCAGCAAAAAAATGGAGCAGAGAGTTTTTGGTAATATTTTAAAGAAGAAACATACAATTTTAGCTCAGCTCAGTGAAATCCAAATGAGTATAGAGAAACATCGATCAAAGAAACTTGTTGACCTTGAAAAAGAACTACAGATTGAGCTAGAAAATGTAATTGATAATGAAGAACTGTTATGGAAGCAGAAATCTCGTAGTAATTGACTAACGCTTGGTGACCGTAACACCAAGTATTTTCATTCTTAAGTTAATAATAAGAGGCGTGTTAATCAGATTAATGCTTTGAAGTTGGAAGATGTGATGTGGTGCTATAAATAGGAGAGGTTAAAGTATGCAGCTATGTCTTTTTATCGGGGATTGTACACTGAGGAGAAGGGTAACATGGGCAAATTCCCAATAAGGCGAATGTTCCCTATAGTGGAAGCTGAATTTCTAGAAGTACTTGATCAAAAATTGACTACCCAAGAAGTTCATGACGCTTTATTTGGTATGGCACCTCTTAAGGCCCCAGGAATTGATAGTTTGCATGCTCAATTTTATCAGTCACAGTGGAATGTGGTTGGGGAATCTTTAGTCTTACTAGTTAAGAGGGTGTTTGAGAATGGTACATTAGAGAGATTTTTTAATAAAATATTGCTTGTACTTATTCTGAAATTTGTGGGTCCGGAATCTATTACGCAGTTCAGACCTATAAGTCTCTGTACTGTCCCATATAAAATCATTACTGAAGTCATTGTGAATCGACTTAAACCTTTGATACCACTTTTGATTGCTGGTAATCAAACTAGTTTTGTTGGAGGACAGAATATTATGGACAACATTGTTATCGCTCAAGAGGTGATACATTCAATGAGGATTTGTAAAGGGCAGAAGGGATGTATATTAAAATAGATATGGAGAAAGCTTACGATCGGTTATGGTGGGATTTTCTTAAGGACACTCTCGAAGATGCTTAGTTGCCTGATAATTTTGTTCGTATTATTATGCAGTGTGTTTCAACATCCTCTATGCAATTTTTGTAGAATGGAGGGCTAATGGATGCGTTTTATCCTACAAGAGGTGTACGACAAGGAGACCCAGTTTCGCCTTATTTATTTGTTTTGGCAATGGAGAAGCTTAGTCATACGATTAATTTGGCAGTTTCAAAAAGGAAGTGAAAGCCTATTAAGTTAGGCAGAAATGGGCCGAGTCTCTCTCATTTATTTTTTGCTGATGACTTGGTATTATTTGGAGAAGCAAACGTGGATAATGCTCGGTGTTTTCAAATGATTCTTGAGCATTTTTGTTTTTATTCTAGTTAAAGAGTCAATCCTAGTAAGTCAAAAGTTTGTTTTTTGCTAATACGGAGGTACCAGTTCGCGATATGTTTGTGACTGTTTTAGGATTTCATGTGAAAGTTGACTTGGGTACTTACTTAGGGGTACCACTATTCCATAAAAGAACTACTAAGAGAACTTTTCAATTCGTTGTTGATAAAGTACAAAAAAGATTGAATGGCTTTGATGGTAAACTGTTGTTTGCAGGAAGAGTGATGTTGGCGAAATTAGTGTTGCTAGCTATACCGGGGTATTTTATGCAGTCTGCTATGATTCCAATAGGGCTGTGTGAGAAGATTGAACAGATAGCCCGCCAATTTGTTTAGGGTTCAACAAGTAGTGGAAAGAAAGTGTCTTTGATTAAATGGGACTATTGTTGTCAAGACCCAATGAAAAGAGGTATTGGTTTAAAAAAATTAGTGCCTAATAATATCTCATATTTGATGAAGCTTGCGTACCAGATTGTGACAAAGCCGAATGAGTTGTGGGTAATTGTGTTGCGTAGCAAGTACAAAATGGTGGAAGCTTGTCCCCACTCGACTAGTAGAAATACATGTTCTTATGTATGGCGTTCACTGGCAAAAATATGGGAACAATTTCGCCAGAGACTGTATTAGAGTCTAGGAAATGGCAAATCTGTCAGCTTTATAAAGGATGTTTGGATTCCTAGGTTGGGGCCACTATTTGATCATTTGCTTCCTAATACAGAGGTCTCGATACATATGAAGGTAGCTGACTTTGTTGATGCTAATGGCTGTTGAAAATGGTCAGAGTTCAATAACATGTTTTATACAGAGGTTAACGAATACATAGTTGCTTGCCACCCACCTAATGACGCCTTTGGAGAAGATGTATGCCTTTGGCAGGCCACTAATAACAGTAAGTTCACTGTTAAGTCTGCGTATAATAGTATTGTTAAGAATGATTCTCTGCATGATCTTAATGGGTAAAAGGAAATATGGGGAAATTTTCTACCTCCTAGAATTAAGCATTTTCTATAGCTAGTTAAGCATAGTAAAATTCTCACAAACTGTGAGAGGGTACAGAGATAGATGACTGATGATGCAAGTTGTTTAGTCTGTGGGGATGTGCAAAAAATTAACTTACATGCTTTACGAGATTGTCGAGCTACTGTTGAAGTGCGGAAGAAGATACTTTCTGTGGATGATGTTCCTAGTTTCTTTGGGAAGGGGATGAATGAGTGGATGTTTGCTAACGTTAGAGGTGCGTATAGAATGAGAGTTGAAAGGATTAAGATATCAACTATGTTTGGGGTAATATGCTAGATGTTGTGGAAAAATAGGAACAACTTTGTATTTCAACATGTGAGGAGCTGAGTGGAGGATATTGTAAGAGCTGATGAATGCTTCACTGTTAATCTATGTGATACAAATAAGAACATAAATATTGCTGAAAATTTCAGAAGTAGTTCGACTAAATGGCGTCTGTCCAACAATGGATGGATCAAGATTAATACGGATGGAGCGGTAAATACAAATAGGAGTTGGTCGGCTGTTGGGGGTGTTTTGAGAGACTCCGCTGGGAATTGGATCGAATGATTTCAAAGGTTCATCGGAAGAGGGTTGGCAGTGAATGCAGAGTTGTGGGTGATCCTTCATGGCCTAGAAATGGCACAGAGTAGAGGGTATGATAAGGTTATTCTTGAAACAGATTGTATGATGTTAGTGGAGATGATTAAAGAGGGGTTGAGGAGTACGACTACAATGACTATAGTCAGGAAAATAAAGATGATGCAACGACAATTTGCTGATGTCAAATTCCAATTTGTGCGTAGAGAAGGGAACATGGTTGCAAGCTGGTTAGCAATGAATTGTTCCTCAAATGCAAAGAGTTTAGTTAAGATAGAATTTCCTTCATTTCATGTTAAGAAATTAAGAGATAACATTGTAAGAACAAATTGAAATAAGACTTTCTTCTATAAAAAAAAAGCTACAATATTTTTTTTAGAGATTAATTAATGAAAGTTAAAAATAATAGATGTTAACAAATTAGGGTGACCTGCTTAAAATTTCAAATATTAATAGGGATCCACTTGTATCGGTCTAAAACTAACAAAGTTTTATGCCCTTGCATAACTTATTCTACAATTAATATTTTAACAATATAACCATTGAATTTATCATATAATTGCATTTGTTATACATGTAAAATTTTGAATTGATCTGATATCTCTATCACGTCGATCTAAAATATTGTCTATATTAATATGTATTTAATGTTTGAAAGTCTTTTTACATAAAACAAATAATTAAAAATATTTTCTTTACTCCAAACTGGCATACATGATCTATATGAATGGAACATAAAATATGTCAATCAAATTATTGAAATATCAATTGTATAAAAAGTTATGAAAATGTGTAAGATCATGTTAATTTTACACTGGTGTAAGTGGATCCATTGTATAAAAAGTTATGAAAATGTGTAAAATCATGTTAATTTTACACTGGTGTAAGTGGATCCCTCCTCTATTAGAAAAAGAAATAGAATAATAAGAGAAATTTGGAAAGAGAAAAAAAAATTCTTTTGAAGGGGCCTTAAAGCAATTTTTTATAACAAAATAATTTTTTATACATGTTAATATAATTTTTGGCCCTATACTTGGTAACTAGGTCTATTTTTGTATTTATATTTATTTGTGTTGATTTTGGTATTTAAACTAGACAGATCTATTTTGATCATCAAACTGAAAAAGTGTAAAAGTATTACTGCATCGTCATTTGAAAAAATAAAATAGTAAAACCTAATAACATGACACAATCTTTGAGTGTCATATCATTAAACTTTGATTATTTTTTGAAATTCAAAGATTAAAAAAAATCTGATTGTCAACTTCAAATACTAAAGTAGATAAAAGAATATAGGTACCAAACTAGACTTAGGGTGGGTTTGGATGAGCGATTGGATGTAGTGCGGTGCATGTCTCACGCTGCAATATTTAATCTCAGCTCTACCGTTATTTTTACACTAACCGCAACTAAATACACCGCCCATTCAAACTCACCATCAATTGTTAAATTCAAGTGCAAAAATTATATTAACCGTTTTTATAACAATATTTATAACTTTTGTTTTTATAACAATATTTATAACTTTTCTTTAGTCATTTTACCCCCACAAGAATAGATAAAAGATTAGCTTCATTTATTCCATAATAAACTTTAACAGGACATCATGAAATTATAAAGAAAACAGTAGAAATCCAATTCCAGGTGCAGAAGTGAAGAGGAAGGAGTGTGGGAAGCAGCACCCTCAAATCAAAAACTAGGAATTTGATAGTCACAGACGTGGGGTTTGAGAAAAATCCGCCGACCCTTATGCCGCTCCTACTTTCGCATTCCTTTTCCTTTAATCTTCTATCACTTCCATTCTATATTTATTCTCCTCTGCCAGCTAACAATCCCGATACATACAATCATATTTTTATATACATATTTATATCTCTTGATAACTACTTAAAGACTTCTTTAAAGTATTTTCAATCTCTTCTTGTTTAAAAAATTGAATGAAACCCATCATTATTAATATTTAGTCTAACTGTATGAATCTCTACATATATATAGGTCTTGTATGGAAGTTGTTTTTCAGCATATGTATGCCTTCGAACTATCAGCTTGAACTAGTCTAGCTCTATCCCTTCTTCCAATGGCACTTGCAAAGGATCCTATCTGCTCCGTTCAAACCTCAACCTTGTTGGAGGATGGTTCTGATGGTTTCATTTTCCAGGCTGTGAATTATCAACCTGAGCAACCTCATTCTTTGATAAACTTCAAGGACTCAGGGTATGATAACTTCATTCATAGCACTAATGGATCTTTGCTTAGCTTTGAACAAAATGAGAAGGGTCGGCAGCACATTACTTGCTTGAGAACTAGTGGTTACAAACATGGTCACTCAATGGTGGACCAATGGGATCCTCGGGCTGTGGAAGATTTTAGCTGCTTTGAAACTGCTAGCAATGGAGATTGGCTATACTACGACGAAGCTGTGTTTGCTGATAGCAGCAGCATCCAGGATCCAGGCTCACCAGCAGCTGATCCCAAGCGTCCCCATATGGTAAACAGCTCTTCTTTTTTCAATATTCAAACCATTTAAGATACCAACTGAGCTTGGTACTGATAAAATTGGTTGTAGGGAGAGAGCAATCAAGCTTTAAAGAAACAATGCACTAATGAAACTAAAAAGGGAAAAACTAAGTCAGAACCATCAAAGGAACCCCAGAGTATTGCGGCCAAGGTTTGTTTGTGTCTTAAGTAAACTTGTATTGATTGCTGAGAAAGTTTGATCGCAAAAGTTAACATTGAGAGAAATTTTTTTTTTCTATCCAGAATCGACGTGAGAGGATTAGTGAAAGGTTGAAGATACTACAAGAACTGGTACCCAATGGCTCCAAGGTAAGATATTGTTTACCACTGAAATGTGATATCTTTGCAGCTTTGCTTGTAGTAAAAGCTGAATATGATGTTTAAATGTTGGGGTTGGTTAGGTTGATCTGGTTACCATGCTAGAGAAAGCAATTAGCTATGTCAAGTTTCTTCAGTTGCAAGTAAAGGTGTTGGCAACAGATGAATTTTGGCCTGTTCAAGGTGGGAAAGCTCCTGATATTTCTCAAGTAAGAGAAGCCATTGATGCTATACTTTCATCCCAGAAACAAAGGAACGCCACTTCAGAATAGAGGGTTGTGGCAGAAGATTCTTAAAACTAATTTTAGATTAATATTAGTATAATTCCAAGTTTCTGGGCAAAGAAAAGTTCAGTTTTTGAATGTTAGTGATTCTCAATGAAACAAACAAAAAGATTGAGAATCTGATTGGAGCAAATTTGAAGGTATTATTTGTATTTGTAATGGAAATTTTCATTTATTTATCTAATTTTAAACTAAGATATTCATTCTTATCTTAGTTTCATTTCACATGGACTCTCTCTCTCTTCCCTTGTTCACATGCATGTCAGGCTTTGTTGTATTCATTAATCCTTTCTCTAATTTCTATCATGTTTTCCTTCTGCCACGTGTACTCTTGTGTGATCTCTCTTTTTTTTTACACTTAGAGAAATGGTTAAATTTTAGTTTTGGTCCCTCTATTATGTCCAAATTTAAGAAATAATCTATACTTTAATTTATAATATAATTTGATCTTTATATTTTTATAATGTTATCAATTAGTTCAAATAAATAATATTTTTAACTTTTCGATTAAAATATTACATAATTATATATAATTTGAATGTCATATGAGTCTTAGAGGCTGACACATAATTTCCCATTTCTTCTAGGCTTATGTTGCATTTTTTATATTATAAATAGTCAAATTTTATTTTTGGCCCCTAAGCTGTGCTAAAACTTGAGATTTATCTATATGCTTTACTTTTTGACATAATTTGACTTCTCTGCTTTTATTATGTCATTAGTTAATCTAAATAATTATTATTAACTATTTTAATTAAAATGTTGATGTTAATTTTTTTTAAGAATACTATTCCAACAGAAAATAATTATTTTATCATGATGAGTTTGAATGAGCGTTTTTGAGAAAAAAATCTTAATCAATATTTTCAATGTTATTTTTATTGTTACATAACTATTAAGTGTGTGTGTGTTTTGTTTTAATTTCAAAATATGACACTAGAGTTTTTAATTGAAGAATTTTAAAAGCGGTAAGAATTGGACCTAAATTTTTTAATCTGAAAACTAGAGACATTAAATTTCTAAATATAAATATAAGGGACTAAATTTTAAATATACAAAATATATAAATACCTAAAACATAACTCAACATTCAATTTTTTACTCTATAATTTAATCCAAACAAAATAACAAATACTTAACCTAACGACAAGCGCGGACAAAGACCATTCTAGTTCTTAGATAATAGTTAAGATATTATTTTTTTTAAAAATAAATGGTAGTAAAGCTGCTGACAAATGCTCGGCGAAATTAGCATAAGTTGAAAAAAAAATCATTATCTGAATTGGAGATATTAGCTACTTGATAGTGAATTAGTGATACAGGGATTCTTCCATTTCCTTTGGCCTCCTGATTCTGATAAGAAAAAAAGCTGGACTGAATTATAAAATTAAAAAACATGGTTCAAAACGAATGCATTTTAGTTATTTAAATTCTTCATTTCTTAAAATATTCAAATATAAAATTTTTGTCTCACTATACTTAAAAAAACCCGTTTTATCTTTTAAATAAAAGGTGGACCAAGTCTTTATAAATATTATTAGAATAATTACTAAAGTTCGAATAAATTTGGGTCGAATTATAATAAATTTACAGGATCAGTTTGCAGATTAGGTTTGCAGATCGAGTTCGTTCTTATGCAAGGTTACACATATCAGATTCGCTTGCTCTTCTGCGATTTCACACGTAAATAAAATCCTATAAATACATATTAGATATAGAATAGAATACATACATGTATGCATGAAGTTTATCTAACAAGTATCTTAAAATGTTAGAAAAAGTGAGCCGCACAGAAAGCAAAAATGAGATTAAATAATTTCTTCTTGGATTAGGGGTTTATTTGTGATCCGTTTGATAACGGGTTTGAAGATTTTATTTGTGTAAAGTAGAATTTTTTATTCGAATACTGTAGCATTAAGATTTCAATTTCAAAACTAGCCTTGTTTTTGGGTGTTATTTTCAATTTCTTTTTCTGTTTACTTGGGAATGCTTGTTAGTTAACCTTAGTGGAGTTATAAGTAATTTCCCAACTTGTACTTGTGAGAAAAGAAAAAAAGAACACCTTTTCCTTTTGAGCATGCGGTTCCCAACATATAAAATATTACCCCACCTTTTTATTAATCGGCAAATGGTAAACTGATTTACCGCACTGACTCACGGTCCAAACGTATTCGTAATTTATCAATAAAGGAATGAAAATATGGTCCTTAAATACGTACCCTAAGCCGAACATTTCATAAGTTATTTTAATTACTCTTTCCACCATATCATTTATAGTCACTTTTTAATTATTTGATAATATTTTAGTAACTTTTTTCATATAATTGATATATAATTTAGTAATTTTATTATTTTGAACTTTGAACCCTGAATCATAAACTCAAAATCTTAAACCTTAAACCTCGAATCATGAACCTTGAACCCTAAACCCAAACCCGAACTCAAACCCCGAGCCATGACCTTAAAATTAGAATCTGAACCTCGAACCTTGGATCCTAATCTTGGTTTGAGGTTCGAGGTTTGGGTATAAGGTTCAGGGTTCAGGGTTCAGGGTTCAGGTGCAAAGTAAAAAATTATCAAAACTATATATCAATGAAATGGAAAAAAAATTATTAAAATGTCATTAAATAATTGAAAATGAACCATGAATAATGTGGTGGGAAGGGTCTATACTGTAACACCCCAAACCCAACCTAAACGTTATGGCCGAATCTGGCGGCGTTACATGAGAGTGACTTTGCAAACCATTTCAATACTTGAAAATCATTCCAGTTATTATCTTAAGTCAGAAAATCATGATTAACTTATTTGCTAAAACTCATTTCTTTACGCAGAAGCTCTTGATTAATTTTTAGTAAAACGCATAAATGGTGTTTACAGTTTAAAAGACCATATCGACAACTTAAAAACCCAAATTTAAGTCAAAAGCAGTCCAAGTCTAAAATTACATCAGAAATCCCAAAATAATTAGAAATGATAAAACCGTAAATAATTAATGAAACCATAAAATCTAATAAGTGTCTAGCAGTGGTCATCGTCGAGCCCTCCGCTGCACTGATCCATTTACTGCTAGCAATTACCTGATAGATAAATAAATAAATAAATAAATGGGTGAGTTCTTGCAAACTCAGTGTGTACATCCCCACAGTAAAACACACATGTAAATAGATATCGGTTAGTCATAAATCGAGCTTAAGCCCTTAACAGATATAATGTAGGCCTTAGCCCACTCAGAGTAGAATCAGATATATTCGGGTCTTAGCCCATACAGATGTACATGCATATCAAATCAATACAGTACATGCCAACCAATCCTGGACACCATATCCGTCCACCCTACACACCATGTGAGGATAAAATCGACCCACCCAGCCCTACACACCAAATATGGAGATAAAATCAACCCATCCAACCCTACACACCATGATATACTATAAGACGACACATAATAGTAAATACAGCATAGCTGTCAAATAATCGGCTAAAAACTTTACAGTCTTCCTTCTTATCACAACAATAAACCCAACCCAATGCGATGTAATCATAATTTCATGACATGCTTAAATGTAAAAAACATATCATACAAATACATCAGAGCAATTTCAGTACACATGATAATCATCACATGCTATCACATACATTTCGTTATCTCATCACGGAATAAGGAGTCTAAGTAACGCTTACCGACCCTATTACAGGTCACAGTCGACTTTGGCGACTCATACAACCTTACAGTACAAGACAATAAAATGGGCTCACATGCCTATATGCCATGCCCGTGTGGGCCCACACGGTCTAATTTGGCCTTGCTCGTATAGATCACATGGTCTGGACCAGATCCTACACGCCCGCTCACACAACCCAAATAGCCTAACCCGTACCTCGCACACGGCCTAGTCAGCCTCACATGCCCGTGCCCGTCATGCCTGTGTGGCGCACACACAGCCTAGCTCATCAACCACACAGCCGTGTCTCGCCATACGACATCCATACGGGCAATCCACATGCCCGTGTGGCGTCGACAGCTTCATTTTTAGCTTTCACCGAAACACGATTTCAGTGCAATCGGAGTACAACCTGGTTTGTTTTTTATGCTAACGCAATCTCGAGCACTATAATACCTAGAATCAGTATATACAATCTTTTAAAAACCCAAAACGAAGTCTAAATTGATTAAATGTAAAAACTATAAGTCGGCTTACCACTACCGACGAACACTAGTCCGATTTCAAATCGTCGAATTGTTAATTTCCAGCCTCCTGATTAACTCCTAATCAGTAGTAAAATGAACCTCCACTAACATTCAACTCTTTAAGCGATAGCACCAAAAGGAAAAAGGAATCACTTACCCAATGATCGTAATCAAACGTAAATCGCAAAGAGGACAGAATGAAAGAAAAATCGTGAAGAAAAATAAAGAGAAGAATCACCAAAATTTCAATGGCAAGACTAAGGATTAAACGTCAGAAGGAAAAGAAAATAATTTGTTTGAGGATTTCGAAAAAAGAAAAGAATAATGATCACATTTTCTACTGACCCCTAATTCTCTCCACTACTCCACTATTCAGTATTAGATTGATAGCTGTTGTTGTAAGCGAATTTAGCTAACAGTAGGTACTCCTCCTAACTGCCTCGGAAATCTATCAAATAGCTCATCAATATGTCCTCCAATATCTGAATCATCCTCTCTGACTGACCGTCCGTTTGAAGATGAAAAGCAGTACTGAAGTCAAGTCGTGAACCCAAAGCCTCGTGAAACTTCTGCCAGAATCAAGATGTAAAATTAGGATCCCTATCGGTGATGATCGAAATAGGAACCACTTATAGCCTCACTATCTCATAAATGTAGAGCGTAGCCAATTTTTGTAAGGAGTAATCCGTCCTGATCGGAATGAAGTGAGCTGACTTGGTCAATCGATCCACGATGACCCATACAGAATCTTTTTTAGTGGGTGTTAGAGGCAACCCACTAACAAAATCCATCGTCACTCGCTCACATTTCCACATCGGTATCTGTACTAACTGTAGCAACCCCGAAGGCAACTAATGCTTAGCCTTAACCTGCTGACAAGTCAAACAACGAGCCACGAAATCGGTCACCTCACGCTTCAACCCTGGCCACCAGTACAACTCTTGAAGATCTCTATACATCTTATTCCTACCAGGATGCATAGCATAAGGGCTACTATACGTTTTCCTTAGAATTGACTATCTCAAGTCATCGTCATTCGGTATACAGATCCAACCTCTGAAGCACAAAACCCCATCATTATTAAGCCCAAAATCAGAAGTAGTCCCAATCTCAACCTAACGGAACCGTAACTCAAGAGTCTTATCTCTCATCTGTTTGTCTCTGATCTAACCAATCCATGTCGGTTTCACTAGGAGTTCTGCCAACAAACTCCCATCATCATATAAACTCAATCGAGCAAATAACGCTATCAGATCAGTTACAGTCTTACAGCTCAACGCGTCAGCCACCACGTTGGCCTTACTAGGATAATACTCGATGCTGCAGTTATAATCCTTAAGCAGCTCAACCCATCGACACTGCCTAAGATTTAACTCTTTCTGAGTGAGGAGATACTTGAGGCTCTTGTGATCAGTGTAGATGGTACACTTCTCACCATATAGATAATACCTCTAAATCTTAAGTGTAAAACCCACTGTTGCTAACTCCAAGTCGTGCGTCGGATAATTAACCTTATAAGCCTTGAGCTGTCAAGACGTATACACTACAACCTTTCCGTCTTGCATTAGAACATAACTCAAACCCATATGTGACGCATCACTGTATACCACAAAGTCTTTACCAAGCTCAGGCTGTATCAACACTAGAACCTATGTCAAAACCGTCTTGAGCTTCTCAAAGCTCTCATGCTGTACATCAGTCCAAACAAAAGGAACTCCCTTACGCAACAGCTTAGTCAACAGAGCTGCAATAAAAAAGAACCCCTCTACAAAACGACGGTAGTACCCTGCCAGCCTCAGAAAACTATGAATTTTTGACACAGTCTTCGACTGTTTCCAATCCAACACAGCCTCAATCTTATGAGGATCGACTCGAATCCCTTCAGTAGATACCATATGCCATAGAAAGGTAACCTTTCGAAGCCAAAACTCACACTTAGAGAACTTCACAAACAACCTGTTTCTCGCGCAGAATCTGCAGTACAATCCTGATATGCTCATTGTGTCAGGCTCTATCAACACTGGAGCCTGTGTCAAAACCATATTGAGCTTCTCAAAGCTCTTATGCTGTACATTAGTCCAAACAAAAGGAACTCCCTTATGCAGCAGCTTAGTCAACAGAGCTGCAATCAAAGAGAACTCATCTACAAAACGACGGTAGTATCCTGTCAGCCTCAGAAAACTATGAATTTCTGACACAGTTTTCGGCTGTTTCCAATCCAACACAGCATCAATCTTACAAAGATCCACTCGAATCCCCTCAGCAGATACCATATGCCCTAGAATACACCAGAATATCGTCAATAAACACTACTATAAATTGAACCAAGTAGGGTTGGAACACTCAGTTCATCATGTCCATAAATGTCGCTGGTGCATTAGTCAACCCAAATGGCATAACTAGGAACTCGTAATGTCCATACCGAGTCTTAAATGTCGTCTTATGCAATCGACCTCCTTTACCCTCAACTGGTCAAAGAGATCATCAATCCTCGGAAGTGGGTATTTATTCTTAATCATCAAATTATTCTTAATCGTCTTATGCACATCATCATTGTACCGTTCTTTTTCTTCACAAACAGAACTGGTGCTCTTCGTGGAGACACTAGGACGAATAAACCTACGATCTAACAACTCCTGAATCTAAGCCTTAAGTTCTGTCAGCTCCTTCGATGCCATACAATAAGGGGCAATAGACACCGAAACTGTACCAGGAATCAGATCAATCCCAAATTCCACCTCTCGACTTGGAGGTAAACCTGATAGTTCCTCTAGAAACATGTCAAAAAAATCCATCACAGTACAAATATCCTTGACCAAAGGGTTCCTAGTATCCAAGATACTGATGTAGGCTAAGTATGCCTCACATCCCTTTCTTACTAACTTCTCTACCACCAACGCAGATATCACATTAGTTAGATAATTCCGTCATTCCCCAATCACGACTATCTCATAATCTTCCTCGGTCCTCAGAACAACCCTCTTTTCAGCACAATCCAAACTCACACGGTGCTTCACCAACCAGTCCATGCCTAGAATTAAGTCGAACTCCCCAAAAAGAAGTTCCATCAAGCCAGCCAAGAATACAGCCCCTTAGACCTCCAACGGTACATCTCTAAAAATAGTTTGCTGGCCTTGACAGACTGCCCCAATGGACTCACCACTGATATCTCACTAGAAGCGCTCTCATAAGGTATTCCCAAGGCCTCTGACACAGAACATGCAACATAGGAATGTATAGAACCTATGTCTATCAGTGTAACATAAGGTACATTAACTCTCCACCTCAAACACGCTCTAGTAACTCTCCGACACTCGTCTGGATGGCTCCTATTATAGTGCTGACAAATAGCCACCCTAGCAGGAATAACCACAGTAGGCCCAACTCTCACAGGCCCGTCAGTCTTGGTCTTTTTTTTAAGTCTCATAGTAGAATTAGAAGGCTCTGGATTTCTTTTAGCCTTCCTTCTATAATAGTTCTGGCACTCAGTATGCTTCACCTTATCGGCTATCTTGGTATTCTCGACCAGGGCTGAGAAATCTCGCTTCCTTTGTAGAGCTATCAAAACACACAGGCTGTCGCTGAGACCATCCTTAAATCGCACACAGCGCTTATACTCGGTCTCTATCATGCCCCTTGCATAACGACTCAGTCTCAGGAATTCGGCCTCATACTCGACCACAGAATGGTCCCCCTAAGTAAGATTTAGAAACTCACATCTCCTAGTATCAGTATAGCTGACCCCAACATATTTACTCTGAAAAGATGTCTTAAATAAGTCCCAGGTCAGTGATACGACCACCACTGATACACTTCGTCTTGAAGCAGTGATACGACCCCCTTGAGCTTCTACTCAACAGTGAAATCTAAATCGTCCATGATGCGTTTCGTAGCCTTCATCCAGTACTCAACCACATTCAGAGCAACCCCAGCGATGCCCCTAAACAGTTCAGCCCCATTGGACCGGAGTTGTTCCATAACTGACCCTCGGCCCCCAAATCCAGTGTTGGGCCCAGCGACCCTCTTCAGAATACGCAGCATGGCTCGAGACAGTGCGTCGTCTCAAACTACACGATCATGAGACTCTGACCCAGTCTCTATAATGGGCGACACTGGAGTCTCGCTAGTGTCCAGATTAGGGATCATGTCCAATACGAAGGACTCAGCTTAAGCCCCTCTACGGTCTCTACCTCAACCTCTAGTACCTCATCCATGAGTACTGCGTGTGCTCATCATAAATATTGGAATTGTTTGTATTAAAAGTTTTATGCAGATTAGTTTACAGTTCCAATATATCATTACAAATGCTTTATGCAGTACAGTTATCAGAGTATTCAGAGTCTATTATCATGAGAAAATAGTTTCACTAAAGTTTTCAGTCTACACTACCTAGAGTGTTTCAGAGAAGTACTACCTAAGTAGTCTCAGAATACAGTTTCAGTAGAGTCCCACCTAAGAGGTCTCATGGCATACAAACAGTATTTTTTAGACAGACTAAATAGTATTTCAGTATTACTGAGCATGCTTTCAATCAATTCAATTGGAGTTTCAGAGTAACTTACTTGGACCAGCGTTGGAGGCTCAGTGTACCACTTACTTAGTATCAAAAACATTTCAAAATCATTTTCGAATCATTTCTCAAAACCATACTTTAAAACCCAAAAATCACAGCTGAGTTTTGCAACCTGACTCTGATACCACTAAATGTAACACCCCAAACCTGGCCTAGATATTATGGCCGAATCTGGCGGCGTCACATGAAAGTGACTTTGTAAACCGTTTCGATACTTGAAAATCAGTCCAGTTATTATCTTATCTTAAGTCAGAAAATCGTGATTAACTTATTTGCTAAAACTCATTTCTTTACGCAGAAGCTCTTGATTAATTTTTAGTAAAACACATAAATGATGTTTTCAATTTAAAAGACAATATCAACAATTTAAAAACCTAAATTTAAGTCAAAAGCAGTCTAAGTCCAAAATTACATCAAAAATCTCAAAATAATCAGAAATGATAAAACCATAAATAACCGATGAAACCATAAAATCCAATAAGTGTCTAGCAGTGGTCACCGTTGAGCCCGCCACTACACCAATCCATCTACTGCTGAGGATTACCTGATAGATAAATAAATAAATAAAGGGGTGAGTTTTCGCAAACTCAGTGTGTACATCCCCACAGTAAAACATGCATGTAAACAGATATCGGTCAGTCAGTCATAAATCGAGCCTGAGTCCTTAACAGATATAGTGTAGGCATTCGCCCACTCAGAGTAGAATCAGATATATTCGGGCCTTAGCCCATACAGATATACATGCATATCAAATCAGTACAGTACATGTCCACCAACCCTACACACCATCTCCGTCCACCCTACACACCATGTAGGGATAAAATCGACCCACCCAACCCTACACATCAAATATGAGGATAAAATTAACCCATCCAACCCTACACACCATGAGGTACTGTAAGACGGCACATAATAGTAAATACAGCATAGCTGTCAAATAATCGGCTAAAAGCCTTATAGTTTTCCTTCTCTTCACAATAATAAACCTAACCCAATGCGATGCAATCATAATCTTATGGCATGCTTAAATGCAGAAAACAGATCATACCAATACATCAAAGCAATTTCAGTATACATGCTAATCATCACATGCTATCACATACATTTTGTTATCTCATCACAGAATAAGGGGTCTAAGTAACGCTTACCGACCCTATGACAGGTCACAGTTGACTTGGGCGTGTGGGCTCACACGCCCATGTGCCATGATCGTGTGGCCCACACGGCCCAATTTGGCCTTTCCAGTATGGATCACACTACCTGGCCCAGATCCCACATGCCCGTATGGTTCACCCCGTAGGCCCAAATGGCCTAACCCGTGCCTCGTACACAGCATAGTCAGCCTCACACGCCCGTGCCCGTCATGCTCGTATGGTGTGCGCACGGCCTAGCTCGTCAACGACACGGCCGTGTCTCGCCACACGGCCTCCACACGGACAGTCCACAAGCCAGTGTGGCGTTAACAGTTTCGTTTTCAGCTTTCGCCGAAACGCAATTTTAGTGCAATCGGAGTACACACCTGGTTCGTTTTCGATGCTGACGCAATCTTGAGCACTTTAATACCTATAATTAGTATCCACAACCTTTTAGAAACCCAAAAAGAAGTCTAAATCGATTAAACACAAAAACCACAATTCGGCTTACCACTACCGACGAACACTACTCCGATTCTAAATCATCAAATCGTTGAGTTCCAGCCTTCTGATTAACTCCTAATCAGCAGTAAAACGAACCTCCATTAACATTCAACTCTTTAAGCGATAGCACCAAAAGGAAAAAAAGATCACTTACCCAATGATCGTGATCAAACGCAAATCGCAAAGAGGACAGAATGAAAGAAAAATCGTGAAGAAAAAGGAGAAAAATCACCAAAATTTCGGCGGCAAGACTAAGGATTAAACGTCAGAAGGAAGAGAAAATAATTTGTTTTGGGGATTTCGAAAAAACAAAAGAATAATGATCAGATTTTCTGCTAACCCCTAATTTTCTCCACTACTCAGTATTAGACTTAAACTCAAACTCAAACTCAAACTCAAACTCAAACTCAAACTCCTTCACAGCGTATGTAAAAATTAATGCCTCCGTGATGACTCAAACACAAGACCTCCAACATATCTACATTCTACTTAACCACCAGACCAGCAAGCCCATTCTATTACAATTTAACCAACTTTAGCTAAAAAGCCTAATAACCAAGGATGAGGCTTTATTTAATAAAAAACCCAAAATTTTACCCAAGTTGTGACTTGAACTTGGGACCTCCCCCAACACACTCAGTGCACATAACCACTCAAACATACAAATATTTGTGTCAAAATCATGCAAAAACATATTCAGAAGATTTTCATGCTACAAATTCACAAAAGCCGAAAATAAAAAATTTTGGGGCGTTACACATAAAATAATTCTTCCTAACACTCATCCTAAGCCTATGTAATATAGGGTTAAGTGGAAGAGCCAAGCAGATAGACAAGGGTCCGGCCCCTCCTAAAATAAAAATTTTTCTATTTAGACATTTTATAATTTATAAAATTTTAAATTAATAATGGTACAATTGTATTTTATCCTCCCAAAAATTATAAAAATTTTAATCATTTAAAAGTTATAAAGATATAGTCTATTAAAATAATAAAATAACATTTTTACTATTGTAAAAATATACAATTTAATTTTACCTTTCCAAAAAATATTTTCTAGCTGCTGTTGATGACAGACTTTCATAAGATTATTGTTAATGCATGCATGGCATTCATCTTCAGACATGGTGACCCATCTTATTCGAGCTTAAATGAGTTTTGCATTAATAAATTACACAATCAGTCCCCCCAAGAAAAACAATTAGTAATTTTAGAAGTGTATATAAAAGAAGGCTGGACAGGTTGTGTTAGAATTGAAAAATAAAAAAACATGTGACATTTGAAAATGGCAGATGGAGTTTATATTAATAATGACAAAATTAATGAATGAATGGAATAATGTTAGGTTGTAGTTAGCATGCCAGAATGGGAAGAAGAGAATTAAAGGCACATTGATGAATCTGAGAGATATATTGTTGTTCACTACTTGGACGACAACTTCAGCTTACTATATTCAATGCTGTTTTTATGGTTATGTTTCCACAAAGTGAGTCAAATAATATTTTTTATTAAGTAAAATATAAAAGGTAAAAGCATATCATAGTCACTGTTTTTAGGACATTGAAATGGAGTAGTGGTTTGGAACATGGAAAACAGACTAGTATGGGGAAGTTTAATGTTTAATAATAGGAATAGGTGTGGTGTGGGAACTTGGACCCTTAATTCCCATGAATCAATATATAGTAAGATAAGAGTTTTATCATTCAATTCCTCAACTAACAATCTGACTTCATTTAAATATAATAATTTCATCATCACTTAAATTATTTTCCTCTTGAGTAAATAATTTTATTTTTATTTTTCATTCTTAAATTGAATTCTAATTATAAGCATTTATATTATTTTTGGAGAGAGAAAGGAAAACGCATCTTATAGTACGCTCTTTCAGACACGCCAGCTAAAAACGTATCCTACAAGACACGTTTTCACTAAAAGTAAACAACTCATTTCTTTTAGTCAGATGGTTAAATGTTAGTACTTTTGTTACTGAATTTTGGGTTCAATTCCTCCCCTATAATGATGATTAGATAATTGTAATTTTATTTTTGAGTCTTAAGTTTGATTTCAGTTATAAGCATTTTAATATTTATATTTAATTAATGTTTATAATTAATAAATATATTTTTCAAATTTTTTATTTTTAATTCATCTCTATTTTATTTATAAAATTAAATAATAAATATGTAATTATTTTTTAAAAATATTAACTAATTTTTTAGATATATTTTTCTTTATATATAATATTTATATGTCAAATATTTAT
The DNA here is from genome assembly GCA_020496765.1 of Gossypium stocksii. Classification (NCBI taxonomy): domain Eukaryota; kingdom Viridiplantae; phylum Streptophyta; class Magnoliopsida; order Malvales; family Malvaceae; genus Gossypium; species Gossypium stocksii. Next base: position 10,181,234 of record CM035623.1, read on the forward strand.
TTTCTCCACCTATAGTTTGGTGTGTGGTGATTTCTAATATTATAAAATCAAATAATTATTTCAAATATGTAAAATATTTGAAATATCATTGTTTTTTCATCTACATTATGGGTATGATATTTCAAATATTTTTATATGCGAAATATTTTAAATAATTATTTTAAATACACATACAAAAATATATAATATGTCAATTTACTATACTCATGATATTGATTGAAAGACAAATATTACACATATAAAAATTATATTTACTAAAAATAATGATATTTACAATAATTATTTTATTTTATAAATAAAAGAGTTCTTAATTAAAAAGATGAATAAAAAATAAAAAACTTAAAAAATATATATTTATTAATTATAAACATTAATTAAAAATAATAAAAAAAGGTTGAAACAACGTGGAATGAAAAATACATATTAAAATGTTTATAAGAGGAATCAAACTTAGGACTTAAGGATGAAATCACAATTATCTAATCATCTAACTAAAAGAGCTAATTTGTAAAAAATATTAATTAAAAATAAAAAAAAGTTTAAAACAATATCAAATAAAAAATACAAATGTAAGTAAAAGAAGAATTGAACTCGGGACTCAAGAACAAAAACACTAACATTTAGGCTAGTTTGGCAATACTTTTGAAAAGTGTTGTGGAAAAGTGTTTTTGAGAAGTATTTTTGAAAAGTTTGATTTAAAATTTGAGTGTTTAGCATTGCTGTTAAAAAGTACTTTTGAGAATTAAAATGTCCATTTTAAACATGTTATTATCAAGTAACAAATATGCATTTAAATAATATTTAAATTAGTTAATATTATTATATTTTAGTAAAAATATAAAAAAATTTATTATAACTTGTTGTTAATATTTTAATATATGAAATATAAATTTTAAATATTTTTAAGCAATAAATATTAATTATTTATAAAATTTAATTAGAATATATAAACTATATTTTAAATATTTAAATATAACCATTAAATATTTGTAATTAGTATTTTAAAAAATATTTTTTTATTTTTAATTAATGATTTTAACACATTTGTAATTAAGTACCAAGAAAAAAAAAAGAGAAAGTATTGTATTATTGGAGGGGTAAACACTAAAAGTGCTTTTCAAAACCACTTCTGAAAAGTTACTGAAAAAATAAAAATTTCAGCCAAAAAGTAACTTATTTAGCACATTTTTTCTTGCAAAAGTGTTTTTGGAGCCAAAAATACATTTTTTAATCATTGCAGAACAAGCTCTTAATCAGCTTACAAAAAGAGATGAGTTGTTTATTATTTATTTGTACAAATTTTATATTGTAGATTAAACTCTTTATTATATATTATTTTTTAATATTTAATAAATTGACCATAATAATTCATAAATAATATATAACTAATATAATTATAATATATTAGATTAGATTATGAGAATATATTATTTATAAGATTTTACATATGAAATATAAAGTTATTTATTATATAAATAATTAAAATTTCTATTTAAAACCAACGTAATATAGTTTTTTCATTTTACTTTTTTAGTTAATGAAAACATTATAGTTAAAATATAAAGTAATTTTTAACTAATAAATATAAAGTTTATTTTTATTTATTTATTATATAAATTTACTCAATAAAAGTATTTTAATAGAATCAAGATTCTTATTTATAAGTATTGTAAGTTTTCTTACCTCGTAATTTTATTTAACTAAATATTTTAATAAAATTAAAATCATTATTTATAAATATAATAAATATTATAAATAATAAAAAAATTTAAAATACTAAATTTAGTAATATAATGAATAATAAAGCCTATATTAATGATTTCAAAGTTTCTCTGAATTAGTGTATATATGTATTATAGATCTATATACCTACGGAAAAATTATTCCTAAGAGATGACATTGACTCGTGAATATAGGATATGGTAAAAAATAAAAATTAAATATATAAAATTGAAATGCGTCTTTCTTTTTTAAGAAAGACTGAGCTACTAGGAAGCTCAAATTGTTCATGGTACCAAACCTATTTTGAGTAACATTTGGAGAGTCGCCCAACAAAAATTAATCATATTCTTTGTGGTGGTGTATTAAAGTAATACAAGCCATGTTCCTCGTTAATCGACAAGTTTACCATGAAATCTACTACCACATTTGCTTCCTTGTATACGTGCTTCACTTGTAGCTACCATTGTTTGCATATCACTTCTTATTCTTTGAATAAGATTATATGTATTTTTTTGTTGGAAAAATTACTTTTATTGGAACTTTGAGGTATATTCTCAATAGGTAAAGGTGGAGAGTTGAAACATAAAGTTATGGTTTCATATTCTACTCCATGAGACCTTTACAACGGTATATCATATGCTCAAAATGGTTGAGTGGTGAATGAGAAATTGATGCTCAAAGTAAGCTACTTGGAAATTTTGTTCAGGAAAAGTAAAGGCTTAGATCCCACATTGGTTAAATACCAAGTGTGAAATGTGTAAATATATGTGAACCCTCTTGAAGAATAATTGAATGACTAAGCTTATAATCTTGTCTCGTGCATAGGGGGTGTAGGTTCAAATTTGACAAGGTTGGGGTGCACTTGCATGACATGGGCGATGTGAAATGTTAGGATTGATTAGGCCCATTTGGGCCTATGAATATTTTAGCCCAACACGAATTTATTTTCCTCAGCAGATATAATATGCTTCTATAAGGACACTTATCTTATTGATTTGATTCCAATCAATTTGTTTGATTAAATGGCGAATTTTGTGGATTTTTTTTCCCAAAATTCCAGCATTCTCCATACCTATAAAATGCCATGATTTCTGAAGGGTTTGACACACAAAAAAGCACACTATGATATTTTCTCTCATACCGAAATTCTGTTGCTCTCAAAACTCTTCATGTTCCTCTTCGTATTTTCAAACATTCTAGTGATAGAAAAAAGGCATTATTCGTTCGTTGATCATTGTAGAGTTTCTAGTACTTTGATCACTGTTGCTATTGTATCCTGAGAGACATTCGACTAACGTTACTCCAAGTACCGTAGGAGTGGCCGAATCTATCTTAAGGAAACTGTATTTGACAGGCCTCGACGTTTCGTAAAATCACTATTCTTTCTTCTTTATTTCAACTTTGTATTTCAGTTTTGTTTGATTTTCATATTTCACAATTTAATTATAAATTGTTCCATTTACATTTTATTTATATAATTATTTATTTATATTTATCTACTTTGTTTCTCTAACATGTGTTTTTGTCTAACATTTTTTCATTAGAGTCTTTATTTGACATTTGAACAATTGATAGGTTATCACATTCAACTATAACCTTCTAGTAGCCACAATTACACGCCAAGCTTAGACCATCAAGAATTCTCCAAGCTCTACTTATCACACCAAGCAAATCCTAACACTTCGCAATAACCTTAAAGATATCAGCCCTTCCAATCCTTCCAAATCCCATGTTCTTGCCACTATAGTGTCCATCTTCCTTACCCCACTAGCGTTGAGTTTGACCCAACTTTCACTAGGTGGGCACCAATCAATTTGTCGTAAGACTTTGCATCTATTTCCTTTCATTACTTATGTTATTGCTAGTTGCACATTTCAGTTGCACTGTCAGTTGCAAATCACTTGGAAACTAAACAATTGTGCAACCTATTGTATATGTTGGCATATTCCAACACAAATTTTAGGGATATCTTTCTACATCTTATTGAGGATTTTGTGCAACAACTACATGGATTTTATCTTGTTGAAAATTGGTCAAATAAGTACTTTATTTGAAAAAGTTATGTGTGATCAAGTTTTCATATATGAAGAGATCAAATATCTATATAAGGTCAAACGTTGAATATCTATGCTTATTTGATGTCATATAAAACTCTAATTGAAACACAATTTTAAGGTATACAATGTTCAGACTAGTTAAAGATTTACAAGCCTACAATAGCTATTTTAAGAAGGCTTGTTTACTTGATTATATACGAATTGAAAAGATTACAATTCTAATTCATCTTAAGAATTTATTTCTAGTGAAAATACATTGTAATGAACTTATTTCCAGTGACATTAGTTGATGTATAGGAGTGAGGTTACAACTTGCTGAGTGAGTTGAACTTAAATAATGTCTTTACTATTGATACATAGTGGATTACTCTCTAGGCAAGGCCCTGTAGACGTAGGAAAGGTTTTTGAACTACTTAACCAATTCTTGTGGCCATCTTTACTTTTTACTCTTTTATTTGTCCATTTAGTTGCAAATTAACTGACAACAGACAAAAAACTCAACACTTTTATTGGTATCAAAGCTAGACACTTGATGTACTAGGTGAAGATCTTGTTCTTATATTGCTTAAGAGGGAGGAACCTCAATTTCAAAGCCTCCATACTTGACAGCTCCAATTATGCCTACTAAAATGCCAAGATAAGGGTGTTCATTAAGTCATTAGACAATAGAGCTTGGGAACTAGTTCTAACTGGTTAAGAGTAGACATGTTTAAGGGTCAGGCCATGTAACACCCCGAACTCGGCCTAGAAGTTTAGGCTGAATTCAGGATGCTACATTGATCACTAAAGTGATCGTGAAAAAATTTACAAAAACCAGTTATCACCACAATCCGAATATTTAATTGCTTAAAAATTATTTAATAAAAATTACGGATAAGTTAAATAAACAGTCAAATTCAAATAATTGAGTAAAAGTTTAAAATGAAACTATACCCTAAACCCTAAACCCTAAATCTTTAAAATGAAACTATACCACAATATTATAAAACTTCACAATTCCCAAAACAGTGTAATCAAAATAACTGATTATAACTGAGACTGCCCGAGGCCTCCGCGCACTAGGTCCAACATTAGAATCCAGGAAAGTACCTGAAAGGGGGAAACAAAAGAATGGGTGAGCTATAAAAGCTCAGTGTGAAATTAAACCGACTATCTACAGAATCAGAAATAAAAACAAAAGTAGAAAGCAGAAAGCAGTTCAAAAACGGAACATACTTATAGCGCTATACAGATACAGTTGGTACATTCACAATAGAAGTACCGGCTAATAACAATACTTAGAGCAGGTTACAAACTCACTTATACACTCAGTCACACATACCTTCCAGTCACAATAACGATGATTCGCATTCAGTCATAATAACGATTCAGTCAGATAGTTACAATCAGACAGTCTAAAATGCAGAACTATCAAACAAATAGACAAATTGTACATACAGAATTAGACGATAAACCCGAGACAGAAGCCTCAACAGACAGTAACGGTCTACATGTATCAAATCACAATCAGTCTCAAGTTCTATTCAATCAGATCGATACAATCAAAGTCTATTACTCAGAATAGCCAACAGATACGTATAAATGCAGTTGAAATGCATAACCCACCCAATCAGCCAATACACATTTCCGTATGAATGCAGTTGAAATGCATAACCCACCCATCCAGCTAACACACCTTTCCGCCCATCCCTACACTTACTATGGGGTTTAAAACACCCACCCATCCCTACATTTACAAGCTATACTGAATGCAGCACAAATCAATATAATGCAGCTGAGCTGCCAGTCAATAGGCTTGAGAGCCTCTCAGTAAGTCCACGACCCTCAGGGTATTGGGACTGCCCATGACCTTTTGGGTATTAGAGCTAACAGTAAGCAGATAAACTGCCAGATCAATCGATCATAATACACAACAATGCTGACGTATAAGCTGTACAGTGCCATGCGGTAACCCGCAGTATAGTCGTGCAATATAAACTGCCAGATCAGATATGGGTACGTAGCATAACTAACGTATATACGGTACAATGTAATGCGGTAAACTGCTATACCAGTAAATTGTAGCTGAGTTGCCAGATCAGTCAATTATACGTAGCATAGCTAACGTATATGTTGTACGGTGCAGTGCGGTAATCTGCTGTACAGTCTAGTTGTAGTAAAACTGACAGTTCAATTCAGTATCAGTCTTCATTCTCTTTAAAACCCCACTCAAAAATGCTTTATGCATATGTATGTATAAGTGCAGACAAACGAACAGAAACATATTACTAATTTTAGACAGTCATTCACATCCAGTCAGCCAAAATCAGAGAGGTGTATAATCACTTACCCAGATACAAGTTCGATAGCAAAGTAATCTCACATAACAGTGACACTCACATTCAGTCAATCAATTTCTGAATCAATCATCAATCGAAAATATCTCCTAGGCAGAGTACACGATCACAGATATCGAGGAGAAGACACCCTCTCTAAGCTTAGCCCATGTTCGGGATACACGGAGCCACGATTACACTTAAATTGACCTAAAATCCAAAATCAGAGAGATATGGCCACACGCCCGTGTGTCTTAGTCGTGTGGGACAATCCAAGCCATGTGAGGGTCCAAACACTAGTGTGAAGGATAGCACACAATCGTGTGGCAGAGGCACATGCCCATGTGAAGTAGGGACGCGACCGTGTGAACAGGCCGTGTAACTCACTGTCCACTTTCGCTAAAACAATGTGTAGGATAGACACGATCGTGTGAGGGTCTCACACGCCCGTGTGCCATACCAGACACGGCCGTGTATCCCGAACAGACACCCATGTGAGATCCCTAAATTCCCAAATCAGCCACAAGGCCTTGTGATTCTAAATCGTTGAATCTTCAATTCCCAAATTCACACGCCTGTGTGCCTAGGGGACACGACCGTGCTAAAATCGATAAAATCCCCAAATCGGCCACACGGCCGTGTGGCTAGGCCGAATGGCACCCAATTCTACTTAGAAACCCTAATGCCCAATTTCACACTGTCGTGTGAGTCGACACATTCCCGTGTGGCCGCCGAGGAGGTCACAACACCACCCCATAATAGCCCCAAAACCTCCATTTAAGCTACCAAAATAGTCCCCAATCCTCATTGGTTTGATAGTACACCAAAATTTACAAATTTTAAGCACAATACAGTCAAACCACATTGTCGAAACCATTTTAAAATTTTGGAAAATGGGAGTCGACTTAAAAACGGAAACAAAGTAGCCATTAATCTTTTTTGTTTTCGTGTGATCGGATCACCTTATAAAACACTTCATTTTTTTTAAAAATGATTTTGGTGTACGAAATTCAAGAAAATGGGTTCGAGAGTTGGTTACGTGCGAGGAAGGATTAGCACCTTCGCAACGCCCAAAATTGGTACCTTTTTGACCAATTAATGTCCTAATGTTGAAATTTTGAAAAGATTTTAAAATACAATTCCTTTAAAAATATTCGGATAATTCGAATTAGACATTGAAATTCTCTGGTCCTGAAGGAATAAAATATCATATCCAGCACGTTAGGATACGACATTTCAAACCCTCAATACCAAGATCATCTCGTGATTTCCAAAACTCATGCGTGGAAATTTAAAAGGATATTCGATTATTTGGTCAAACGGTAAATCGAAACTCAGCACGTTAGGGCACAATTTCTCGACCTTCCAAACACGAAGTGTTGCCTTATTTTTAATCTAAGAAAACACAGACGAAATTTTAAAAGGATATTTAGTTATTTGGTCAAACGAAAAATCGAAACCCAGCACATTAGGGCACGATTTTTTGAACTTCCAAACAAGAAATATTGCCTTTATATAAAAAAATAAAAAAAAAAACCCTTTTTTTATGAGTTTGGGTAAAGGTTAGTGTGATGTAATTTAATGGAAAAAAATGAAAAAGGTCACGATACTAAGATGCATAACAAAATAATCATTAATGTACTAATGTGGATAGCAACATAATGCCAAGAATATGATGGAATGAATGAGCAAATAAGCGCGCAGATTAAACACAAGAGAAAAAGAATAAATAAGCTAAGAAATTTAAAAATTTTAAAAAACTAATAGTAATCAAAATAGAAAAATAATATTTATGTAAAACGGTTTGAAAATAATAATATTAACAATTGTAAAAGTATTATTAATAATAATATAAAAAAAGTTTTAAAATTATAGAAAAGGATAAATAAACAAATGAACTTTATAATAAAATGGACGTATAAAAAAAAGAAAAATAAATGTAAGTGAAAATATAAAAAAAATAATAAAAAAGTAATAATAATAAATAATAATAATAAGGAAATAACAATACTACATTAATAATAATATGTTAATAAAAAAGAAAATAATAATAATAGATATAATGATAATAAAAAATAGTAATAAGAAAAATAATAGTAATAATGGTAGTAGCGAAAATAACAAAACTAATAATGATAATAAACATAATAGTAATAATAATTAATAGTAAGTACAAGGATAGTAATATTAAAAGAATAATCATAATGACAGATTATTCAATTTAATAATAAAATAGCAAAATAATTCAAAAAGTGACTAAATTGAGTTGAAAACAGAAATATTAGGGCAAAATCAAAAATAAATAAAAGAGAAAGGGACCAATTTGAGTGCGCGAAGAACACAGAAGGACTGAAGAAGAAAATATCCCCCTCAAAACGTAGCACCTTGCGCGGGGCCAAATTGAAATAGGAGGAAAATTATAGGGCCCAATTAAAAATAAACAGAACTTAATTGTAAAAACATAAAGAAACGGAAGGGCCTAAGGCGCAATTAGCCCCTTCAAGCAAAACGAGCGGATCCTTCTCTTGGAGCTAGTCGGGTCGCGCGGGTCGGAAGCTAAACGGCGTCTTTTTGGCTATGAAGGCTTTAGTCCAAAACGGCGTCGTTTTGGACCTTTATAAATAGCAAAATTTTGAGAAAAAAAACATTTCCCTTATATTTTCTTCAAAAAACCTATGTGCCCTCTCCCTTCTCTCTCAAACTCTCCCCTTCCGGCCAAAGGTCCTGCCAGGCTCCGGCCAATGACCGCCACTATCCGCCGCCGTCTGCTGCTGCCGGAGTAAAAAAAAGGTAATTTTCCCCCCTTTCTCTATTTTTTAATATATATGCATATATATAATATAGTTTCGAAAGATTGCAAAAAATAAAATAGATAAGTAATCAACTTTGGGAAAAAAGAAAACAAAATCAAAACCTTGGCACGATTCGAAGTTTCTTTCAAAAGTTGTTGTTTTTTATTTCTTTGAATGTTTCAAAGTGATATTTTTGTATCAATTTTGGATATCCCCCCATTACAAAGTCTGTATATTGGCTTTTATAGCCGAAATCTTTACAATATTATTTGTTCTTGTTTTTGCTGTTGTGCTTCCTCTTTTACAGGTACGGGGTGAGCTACGTGGGTGACGTGTGTGATGGAGAACGTGGGTAGTGGAGGCGTGGTGGCTAGGGTTTGCAAAATTTTTCTCTGCTTTAGGGTTTAGTTGGGCTGCTAAGGTAGGCATTTGGGCCATTGGGCTTGTTTTTTTATTTTTTTGGGTTTTAAGTTATTAGGTAGGATGAGTTTTTTAATTGGGCCTGGGAACTGATTTTGGGTTTTAATTGTAAATGGGCCCGAGTAAAATTTAGGCTTTACAACTGCCCTTCTTTACTCGTTGTCGTGTAACGAGAACAGAGCAAAAACTTTTAAGAAAGACCAATTTTGCCCGGTCTCGCTGAGTCTCAACTTCTTAATGCTTCTACCCTTCAAGTAGCCTTATTCTAACCCACTGCATCTTATTGCTTGTCCTACTCCATTGCCGCTTTAGAGAGATAGGACTTGTAACTTCAACATGCTCTCTGCAACTTCAGAGAGATAAAGTTTTCCATTTTCGATCTGTTCCACTACAACTTTAGGGAGATAAGGTTGGTGGCGCTAATCTGCTCCATTGCCGATACATGGAGATAAGGTTTGCCGTCTTCGATCTACTCCACTACTGCTTAAGGAGATAAGATCTACAATCTTTAGTCTGCTCCACTGCTACTTCAGGGAGATAAGACTTGTAATTTCAACTTGCTCCATTGCAACTTCAATGAGATAAGGTTGGTGACTTGAATTTGCTCCATTGCTGATTCATGGAGATAAGATTTGCCATCTTCGATCTGCTCCACTACTACTGAGGGAGATAAAATCTGTGGTTTTCAGTCTGCTCCACTGTGACTTCAGGGAGATGAGGCTACTGGCTTAAATCTGCTCTATTGCCGATACACGGAGATAAGATTTGCCGTCTCCGATCTGCTCCACTACTGCTAAGGGGGATAAGATCTGTGGTTTCGATCTTGTTCCACTACTGCTTAGGGTGACAAGATCTACAATCTTCAACCTATTCCACTGCTGGTCAAGGAGATAGGACTGGTGGCTTAAATCTGCTCCACGACTGCTTAGGGAGACAAGATTTGTCCTTCGATCTTGTTCCACTACTGCTTAGGGTGACAAGATCTACAATCTTCAACCTACTCCACTGCTGGTCAGGGAGATAGGACTGGTGGCTTAAATCTGCTCCACTACTGCTTAGGGAGACAAGATTTGCCCTTCGATCTTGTTCTACTACTGCTTAGGGTGACAACATCTACAATCCTCAACCTATTCCACCGCTGGTAAGGGAGATAGGACTGGTAGCTTAAATCTGCTCCACTACTGCTTAGGGATACAAGATTTTCCCTTCGATCATATTCCACTACTGCTTAGGATGACAAGATCTATGATCTTCAACCTATTCCACTGCTGTTCGGGGAGATAGGACTGATGGTTTAAATCTGCTCCACTATTGCTTAGGGAGATAAGATTAGCCAAAATTTATAGTTTTAATCAATCTTGCTATACAGTCCTCCGGGGACATGACCTGTAGAATCGGTTTCATGTACCTATGCTTATGCCAAATGATTAGGATGCTATGATCGGTATGAATCAAATGCTCCTAACTAAATGTGTATGAATGATATTTTCAGGAATGCAAAATGTCATGAGAATGATCCTTTTTTTTAACGCTTAAGTCATTAATCCTCGTTGTTCATTAAGGTTGTATCACTGACGTATTATGCTGCCATCTTATTCAGCACGTATTTTCGATAGTAAACCCAAAGAAACAATCACATTTTGCTCAACTGGTTCACCCCACTGTAACTTCAGGGTCCATTCCACTGTACCTCTAGGACATAAGGTTTGTACCATCTTCAAATCATCCCCCTACAACTCAGGAGTATGGAATTTGTATCAATTTCAATCCATTCCACTGTAATTTAGGGGTATGGGATTTATATCTTCTTCAATCCATCCCACCGCAACTCAGGGGGTATAGGATTTATATTTTCTTCAATCCATCCCACTGCAACTCAGGGGTACAGGATTTGTAACTTCTTCAATCTATCCCACTGTAACTCAAGGGTATAGGATTTGTAACTTGTTCAATCAACTGATCACTCATTAGGTGATCTGACCAGATGTGTGTGCATGATATTTGCATGAATGCATAATATTATTTTTCTCCGAGAAGGATCCCCTCTTAATGCTTGGGTTGACATTGCTCGTTATTTGTTGATGTTGTGTTACCGACACAATATTTTTGCTCAACCAATCTTTGACAAAAAAATTCAAAGGGATAGTCATGATTTAGACTCCTCTTTTTCTAATATTTCTAACCCTTAAGTTTGGCGAATTCTAAACAATAGTCTTATTTCAGGTTCCTATACTATTTAGAAGCTTCTAGAGTAATATGCAAAACTCCTTTTGCTCGAATATTATTGGTCCAATAACCATTATTTCAATGAAAAATGCTTGAAAAAGATTAACACAATGGACAAGACGAAAATTTATTAAGAGCAAAGCTCGAAAATGAAATAATCAAGATAGCAAATTTTGCTAAGATTCAAAATGAATAAAGTGAAAACAAGTGCCCCAGATATCGTAGTATGAGCTTCTCTGCGCAAACTCCTTGAGGACCTTTTTTAGCTCAATATGTGTTTAGGGGATCTAGAGTACTCTGTTGATACCTCAAGACTTAACATCTCTCCTTCTTGTTAATTCGGAGAAAGAGAGACTACCGCATGCCCCATTTTATCTAAATTTGAATTGCCCTTTATGGGTTTTTAATTCAAAACCCCTTTGGTCTCAAGGTGCCCTTTGCGGGTTTTCACCTTGGCCTCTTCTTTTCTTTTCTTTTTCCTTTAGTTTTTTCCTTTTTTTTTGAAAGTGAAGCATGTCCTGATTGAATCAGAATTTACAGTATTAAGCAAGTTCTTGCCATCCATCTTGGTCAATATCAATGCTCATCTAGAGAAGGTCTTCTTTACCACACAAGGTCCTCCCAATTTGGTATTCATTTTCTTCTAAAATTCTTTTTGTATGGGAAAGAGTTTTATCAATACCAGGTCCCCTTTATGGAATTCTCTAGGGCGAACCTTTTTGGTGAGCTCGCATCATTCGCTTTTGGTACACTTGACCTTGATGATAGCCCTTAGCCTCTTTTCTTCGATCAAATTCCCTTGATCATATCGAACTTGGATCTATTCTACTCTGACTAGCTTCAACTCTGACAAAACTTGAAGAGAATAAATCTCGACTTCAATGGGCAAAACTGCCTCCACAAATCAATGAGAAAGGTGTTGCCCCGATGGGGGTCTTGACAGGCGTTCGATAAGCATAGATGAGTCTCAATCATTTTCCCATAATTTTTTTTTCACCGTTCTTTTTAGAGTGATATAGTGTTTAATCTTGAACATACTGCAAACTTTTGATATCGTGCTATTGTTCAAATTTAGTGCATTGTCAGATATTATCCTTTTTGGCATTCCATACTGACATAGAATTTGTTGATTGTTGACTTTGTGACATATGCATATGAAGTAGCTTCCACCCACTTGGTGAAGTAATTGACAAATACAAAGAAGAATCAATACTCTTTAGAAGATCGGCCTATTGACATCAATGCCCTAGATAGAGAAAGGCCATGGATTCCATTGATTCTTTGTAAAGTAAGATCTTGTTCTACCATCCTTAACAAAAAAGTCTGTCACCTTCAAAGTCTTGAGATTCCTCTAGACACATATCTCGCTCAGAAGGGGATTCTGGGTCGATAGCAGCATCGCTCATGTCATTGATATCTGGAGACCTATTGTAGGTTCAAAGGAAAATTCCAAATAATAAATGAATCTAAGCATTATTTGTATAGTATGATCATGAACGAAGAATAAAAGAATCAAATGATAATAGTTTGTATGGAAAAACAAAAAAGAATATTTGCTCAATATGATAGTAAAGATTCACTTTATTAAAGTAAAGATTCTGGACATAAGCCTATTTCACAAAAGGATTCTTATTGTCCCTAGGCTCAGAGCAATAAATGTGTTTTAAACATTACTCCGAATTGATTCTAAAAAATACAGGGATCTCTTCCACAGTCCCATTGTTCAAAACACTCTCAGTTATGTAAGGGCGAATGCCTGATGGATTCTCTTCCCCGCATTCTCAATTATCGCATTTACCCCCTTATCAGCATGGTTGGATAACGGATTTTCGACACCAGACGAATTATCAAATTTTACAATGCCTATTTTGATTAGCCTTTCAATTAACTTTTCAAAAGTGGTATAGTTTTCTATCGAGTGCCCTGTTACTCCCAAGTGGTACTCGCATTGAGTATTCGTATCGTACCATTTGGGGAACGGAGGCTACATAGGTTCTGAGTAGAACGAAGATACTACGTGGGCATCAAACAATTTTTGGTACAACTCATTATACGTTATCGGGATGGGAGTGAACTAGAGGCTTTCTGTGTTTGGCCTCGAGTTGGATTCTTATCTTAAAGGACCTTGATAGCTAGTAGTCACGGCCATCGGCTGGCTAACAGTGACCAATTTCGAATACCCTTTGCTGACATTGTTCACCTTATTTTCATTTTAATTCAAGGTTGATCTTTTGGGGCTGTCTCCCGTGTCTATTTTTCTGTACCTAATTGCATTTTCTATCATCTCACCCGACATCACTATGTCTGAAAAACTTTTAGTTGCACTTCCTAGTATGTGATTAATGAATGGAGCCTTCAGTGTTTTAATGAAAAGCATAGTTGTCCTCTTTTCTAGTAGTGGCGGTTGGACTTGTGTTGCGACTTCCCTTCACCTCTGAGCATATTGCCTGAAGCTCTTGTTCGGCCTCTTCTCCATATTCTGTAACGTGATTCTGTTAGGTGCCATATCTGTCACATGGCCATATTGCTTCATAAAGTCTTATGCTAGGTCGTTCCAGGCGCTAATTTGGGTACGACTTAATTGATTATACCATTTGGCTGGAGCTCCAGTCAAACTATCCTGGAAACAATGAATCAATAACTGATCATTGTTGATATATCCTATCATCCTCCGATAGAACATTGTAATATGAGCTTCAAGGCAGCTGGTCCCATTATATTTTTCAAACTCTGGCATCTTGAACTTTGGATGGAGCACTAGATCTGGGACCAAGTTCAATTCTTTTGCATCTACTCCAGCATGGTAATTAGCGCTCTCTAATGCCTTAAATTTCTCTTCCAGGCACTTGCATCGTTCTTCCAGCTACTTTGGGAGCTCTGTTCTTTCCTTTCTTATTTTAGCTGTATCATCAAAGTCAGGGACAACGAGATTTGCAGGATTGTCTCCAAGGTAAGAGCTTAAACCCATCGAGAAGTTTACCGGTGCCGAGGTACTGGTCTAACCTTAAGGTCTGATGTTGATGGACACCCTTGATGGTTGGGCTTGGGTATTCATTGGGGTGAAGCCAAGAGGATAGACAGAGTCCTCACTATCGTCTCTAGTATTAATCATAAGGCTCTTTTCTTTTCCTAGCCCCCCAATCAGTAACTGGGTTAACTGATTTATCATGTTCCTTTGGGATTGCAGCATCTGATCCCTCATATCCTGTTGGATCTTGGCCAACTGTTCTTGCATCTGAGCCTGCAGCTGATCCTGCATCTCCTTTTGCATTTGTTCCAATTTTTCCAATCGTTGATCCATAACTTTTATTTTCTTCGTGTGTAGTAATGATGTTCCAGGGTAACTATAAACGATCCTAAATTAATCAGGGTCCTTTTATGGAATCTAATGCATACGATGCAATGTAATGTAAATGCATGAGATGAATGGAAAAAGAAAGAGAGGCGTTGATTTTGAATTCAATTCCATTAGAATAACTTTTTGAGAAAAAAATTTTCTTTACATAAAACGGACTATATATGCGACTTTGCCCTCATATTCCAGGCAAAGACACCAATCCCTTTCTTCATATCTAGACGTTATGGTGAATTTTCCAAAAGATGTCTCTATTACCTCCTTTCTGCTTGATCTAAGCTGCAGCTCATTACTCATTTATCTTCGTGATGCTCATCAGCTTCTTTAAGAAAATTGACAGCTCTCAAATAATCTTTGTTTCCCTGAATCCTCGGGCAATAAAAGTCTTGTTTTCCTCACGGACTATCAGCCCTCTCTCGTTGTGTTTACTTGGACCATATTCGGACAACCATATTATATTCCATTTTATCAATAAATTCATTTTCACATGGCAAACTCTTCTATTTAGCAATCGAATATGAATCAACACCTCATTTCTATGATGATGCAATGCAATGCAAACATAGCAAAACAAAATACAATAAGTTAGTATAATATACAAAAAAAGACAAAACTCTAAGCGGATGAAAAATGATCAAGCACCTAACTGGGTAACCGCTAGGGTTTGGTATAGTTCTACCTAGGATAGGCTCTTAGGGTTTTCTACATGTGGTTTGGTTCTAAAGTTGAGGTATCTGAACCAGCATATTCCTCAATCCTCACCCATTATAGGCTCATATGGATCGAGCTCAGTTCAGGGGAATACATTTCCTTATGGCCATGCGGAGGTGAAAACCTCACGAAGGCATAGTTTCTCACTCCCACTTAAAAGGTGTAACCATAACTGTCATGCAATATGATGCAAGGACTCAAACCACAACCAACATATGACATGACACCAACAAATGTGACAAAAGAACCAAAATAAAATTTTTAATTTTCGACAAAAGGACAGAAATTTATCAATTTTACGGCTTGACTCTCTTATTGGTCCCAAGTGGAGTCGCCAAGCTGTCAAAACCATTTTAAAATTTTGAAAGACGGGAGTCAACTTAAAAACGAAAACGGAGTCGCCACCAATCTTTTTTGTTTTCGTGTGATCGGATCACCTTATAAAACACTTCATTTTTTTAAAAAATGATTTTGGTCTACGAAATTCAAGAAAATGGGTTCGGGAGTCGGTTACGTGCGAGGAAGGATTAGCACCCTCGCAACGCCCAAAATTGGTACCTTATTGACCAATTAATGTCCTAATGTCGAAAAGTTGAAAAGATTTTAAAATACAATTCCTTTAAAAATATTCGGATAATTCAAATTAGACATCGAAATTCTCTAGTCCCGAAGGAATAAAATATCATATCCAACACGTTAGGACACGACATTTCAAACCCTTAATACCAAGATCATCTTGTGATTTCCAAAACTCATGCGTGGAAATTTAAAAGGATACTCAGTTATTTGGTCAAACGGTAAATGGAAATCCAGCACGTTAGGGCACGATTTCTCGACCTTCCAAACATGAAGTATTGCCTTATTTTTAATCTAAGAAAACAAAGACAGAATTTTAAAAGGATATTTAGTTATTTGGTCAAACGGAAAATCGAAACCCAGCACGTTAGGGCACGATTTTTTGAACTTCCAAACACGAAATATTGCCTTTATATAAAAAAAATTTTAAAGAAAAACCCTTTTTTATGAGTTTGGGTAAAGGTTAATGTGATGTAATTTAATGGAAAAAAAAAGAGAAAAAGGTCACGATACTAAAATGCATAACAGAATAATCATTAATGTACTAATGTGAATAGCAACATAATGCCAAGAATATGATAGAATGAATGAGCAAATAAGCGCGCAGATTAAACACAAGAGAAAAAGAATAAATAAGCTAAGAAATTTAAAAATAAAAAAAAACTAATAGTAATCAAAATAGAAAAATAATATTTATGTAAAACGGTTTGAAAATAGTAATATTAACAATAGTAAAAGTAGTATTAATAATAATATAAAAAAAGGTTTTAAAATTATGAAAAAGGATAAATAAATAAATGAACTTTATAACGTATAAAAAAAGAAAAATAAATGTAAGTTGAAATATAAAAAAATAATAAAAAAGTAATAATAATAATAAATAATAATAATAAGGAAATAACAATACTACATTAATAATAATATGTTAATAAAAAAAGAAAATAATAATAATAGATATAATGATAATAAAAAATAGTAATAAGAAAAATAATAGTAATAATGGTAGTAGCGAACATAACAAAACTAATAATGATAATAAACATAATAGTAATAATAATTAACAGTAAATACAAGGATAGTAATATTAAAAGAATAATAATAATGACAGATTATTCAATTTAATAACAAAATAGCAAAATAATTCAAAAAGGGAATAAATTGAGTTGAAAACAGAAATATTAAGGCAAAATAAAAAATAAATAAAAGAGAAAGAGAGCGATTTGAGTGCGCGAATAACACGGAAGGACTGAAGAAGAAAATATCCCCCCCAAAACGCAGCACCTTGCGCGGGGCCAAATTGAAATAGGAGGAAAATTATAGGGCCCAATTAAAAATAAACAGAACTTAATTGTAAAAACATAAAGAAGCGAAAGGGCCTGAGGCGCAATTAGCCCCTCCAAGCAAAACGCGCGGATCCTCCCCTTGGAGCAGGTCGGGTCGCGCGGGTCGGAAGCTAAACAGCGTCGTTTTGGCTATGAAGGCTTTAGTCCAAAACGGCGCCGTTTTGGACCTTTATAAATAGCAAAATTTTGAGGAAAAAAAAAACATTTCCCTTCCATTTTCTTCAAAAACATATGTGCCCTCTCTCTTCTCTCTCAAACTCTCCCCTTCCGACCAAAGGTCTGGCCAGGCTCCGGCCAATGACCGCCACCGTCCGCCGCCGTCTGTCGCCGCCGTACACGGCAGCCGGAGTAAAAAAGGTAATTTTCCCTTTTTTCTCTATTTTTTAAATATATATGCATATATATAATATAGTTTCGGAAGATTGCAAAAAATAAAATAGATAAGTAATCAACTTCGGGAAAAAAGAAAACAAAATCAAAACCTTGGCACGATTCGAAGTTGCTTTCAAAAGTTGATGTTTTTGATTTCTTTGAATGTTTCAAAGTGCTATTTTTGTATCAATTTTGGATATCCCCCCATTACAAAGTCTATATATTGGCTTTTATAGCCGAAATCTTTACAATATTATTTGTTCATGTTTTTGCTATTGTGCTTCCTCTTTTACAGGTACGGGGTAAGCTACATGAGTGACGTGCGTGGTGGAGAACGTGGGTAGTGGAGGCGTGGTGGCTAGGGTTTGTAAAATTTTTCTCTACTTTAGGGTTTAGTTGGGCTGCTAGGGTAGGCATTTGGGCCATTGGGCTTGTTTTTTTTGGGGCGGTTTTAAGTTATTAGGTAGGATGAATTTTTTAATTGGGTCTGGGAACTAATTTTGGGTTTTAATTGTAAATGGGCCCGGGCAAAATTTGGGTTTCACCCATAAAAAATAATGGGTTTGTGAACACCTAATCAACATCGTCAGCTTATCAAAGAATTGAATACAAGTTCGCAAATAAAACAGAAGAAGGTTTGAATCCCACACCTTTTTTTATGATCGACAAAAACGACGAAGGAGCGACAATCCAAAATCCCCGACAAATCACTTTTAAAGCAATCCAAACTAATATCCCACAAAAAGATAGCAAAAAAAGAACCCCAAAGAGAGAAAGAAAAAGAACGTCTAAAAACAATAATTAAAAATAAAAATAAAAAATAAGAATAAAAATATATAAATAAAACAAATAATTAAGTAATCAACATAAAACTAAATAATTATTCAAATCATCAAAACGCACATGTAAAGACTCAAACCCAGAACCTTAGGGTTCATTAAGTGTCACTCAACCACCAAACCAATAGGCCCATTCCTATTACTAGATTGCACAACTAACCACATATGTGCAACCACCTCACTGACCTTACGCAGAAACCCAAAACTGCTAGGCCCAAAATTCGAGGCGTTATAGGCCACCCGCCCAAGCTTGAAGGCTCACCTGAAATTTGGGAGGGCCTGGGTAAAAAAATTTAGGCCCAAACAATGAGCTTGGGCAAAAAAATTTGGCTTGTTTAAAGTATGGGTCGAGTTTGGACTAACCTTCAAGTCCCGACTTGGCCTAGCCTAACCCATTTTTCAAGTTTGGAATATTTTATATTATGTTATTTTTATATACTGTATAATTTATAACACATAAAACTTAAACCTATAATAATATATAATACTAATACAATGAAAAATTAAAAAATTTAATATGACTATATATAAAACTATAATAAATAAAAAATTAAATTACTAAATATTAAATAAAAATAAAAAAATATATATATTTTTATTTTCTAAAAAAATAATATGGGTAGGCCTAAAATGAGTTTGGGTTAGCCATTTGTAAATATGAGCTGGCTTGGGAAAATTTTAGGTCTATAGTCTGGGCCAGACCAGGCTTGAGTAAGCATAAACTGTGTTAACATCATGCTCGACCCAAACCTAACCCAGCCGATGAACACATCTACTTATGAGCCTCTTGTTGTTGATGTTAATGGTTTAAAATGTAATACCCCAAAAATTTGGTCTTTGAGAAATGATAAGTATTTCAAAAGCGAATTAAGAATTGGGAGAAAGCATAAATAATGAAATTTGATAAGGATTAAATTGAAAAGTTTTGAAAGTTGGAGGACTAAAAGTGCAAATTTACCATTTTAAGAAAAGGGGCAAAAATTTATTAAATGTCTTTTTTATGAATGTGACATGAAGACATATTTATATGTGAAGCTGGAAAATCAAAATATGGACTAAGTTGAATAAAGTAGAAAGGTACAAAGATTAAAATGCAATTTTCCCATTTTGTGATAAAGGACTTAAATGCAATTTTACCATTATTAATAGATTTTTGGAGACATAATGATGGGATTAAATTTTCCATACAATGAGGTGTAAAGGAGAGAGAATTAATGGTAATTAAGTGTGGAATGCGTTGAAATGTGATTGGTTGATAAGATAAGGATGAAATTGAAAGAAAAAGAAAAGTGTAGAATCTTTTACACAATTGGAAGGTTGAATGGAAGCAGCATATTGGGACAACAAAAATGAAAGGGAAATAAAGGAGGAAGAAAGAAAGAAAAGAAAAGAAAAAGTGAGAAAAGAAAGGAAAATTTTTCATGCATTTTTCTTGAGTTTTTCCTTGAAGTCGTAGCCTAATTTCATATCCTAAAGTGTTATAAGATCATTTTCTACCATGGAAATCAATTAGTTGAAAGAGAAAGTGAAGAAATGGGTAAATACTTAATTGAATTCAAGCTTGTTTATTTTATTTTTAATGTTTGAGTATTTAAAATTTAATAAATAAGATATAATTATGAATATTGAACTTGGTAGTGAATATGTAAATAAAGGTATGTTATTAATGTAATAAATAATAAAGTTATAATTTAGTGATTAGTGAATTTCATGAAATTAAGGATTAAATTATAAAAAGTAAAAAATTATTTATTTGTCAAAAATTCATAAGTGAATAGATAGTATAGTGAAATTGTTATAGAGGGGACTAAGTTGTAAAGTGTATAAAAGGTGTTATGTGAAACCAATATTGTGACTAAAGACTTAAACGAAGTATTATGTGACAAAAATAAAGTGGAAAATAATTATTGAATTTTCATGAATTTAAGGCTAAATT
Source organism: Gossypium stocksii (assembly GCA_020496765.1). NCBI lineage: Eukaryota > Viridiplantae > Streptophyta > Magnoliopsida > Malvales > Malvaceae > Gossypium > Gossypium stocksii. Next base: position 10,201,898 of record CM035623.1, read on the forward strand.
GTAAAATGTTCAAAAGTTACTATATGCTCTGAAATAGTGAAATAAAATATTTAAGTGAAGTGTTATAAGAAAGTAAAGTGATTATTGATAGCGAATTGAAATCTAAAGTGCTAAAGTGCTAAGTGTTGTGAATGTATGTTATGTTTGTATTTTCATGAATTGAGAATAAAGTGAACATGTGAAAAAAAATGTAGTGAATGTGTTTATGTGATTCAAAGTGAATAAGTAATATGATACAAAGTGATATATGTGTGAAATATCAAGTATGTTATATGAAAGTGATATGTGAATAAATGCCTTAGTGAACTCAAAGGAAATATGATATATTAAAATGGAATGATTTTGGAGTTGAGAAAGGATGGGGGTTCGAATGGGAACTAGGTTGGTGATATAGGGGTTCAAAAGGGATTAGGAAAGGAGTATTGGGTTATGTGATGTGTTTACTGGAGTTCCTATTTATTTTTCTAGAGTTCCCGTTATCAGAGTTCTATTATAGACCGGGAGTTCGTGTTTGGCCTGGATCTTTGCAAAGTATTGAAATTATTAAACTCTTTTGAGATTCACTAAGGACTAAAAAAGTGATATATGAAAGTAAAAGTGTTTTAGTGATATATGCGTTTCAGTGGTACATATGAATTAAGTGTTAAACAAAACATGTGAATTAAGTGTTTATGTTATGTTTGTGATATGAAAAAAAGATTTTGATATGTGAATGTGAAAGTTGATTAGTGACTATGTGTGTTAAAGTAAAAACTATAAGTTATAGAGTTAATTTAAATGATTTTATGTTTTAAAAATGAATTAAAAGTTTAGGTAAAAACTATTTAAATTGTATATATAGAAAAATGGAAAGACTGAATTCAATTGAATACTTACTAAGCTATTCACGTAGCTTAACGCATTTGTTTTAAACATGCAAGTGATAAATAAGTTTCGAAAAGAATTAAGGATTGCTATTTCAGTTCAAGTCACATCACTCCTCAAGTTTCAAGTTCAAGCCCTTTGGTATATATATAGTAGACTTAGTTTTGCATGTACTTAGTTTTATTAGTAAAAAATTGTGAATTATGTGTGAATGATAATGTTTTGTACTATAATTTACCTCCATTATAATGAAACAAAAATATGTTATAAGTGGTCTGTTTAGTTTTTAAATGTAACATATTTTACTCGGATCGGGTGAGGGGTGTTATATAAAAACTCTCAAGCTAAAAATTACCTGAATCACTAAGGAAGATAAGTTGGCCAATGCGAATTCAAAATTACTTAATGTCATATTTAATGGCGTGGAACTTTAGGAAATTAGGAGAATATTCAAGTGTTCAATTACTTGAGAAGCTTGGACAATTTTAAAAACAACTCCTAAGGCACTACTATGGTAAAACAATCCAAACTCTAAATGATGAATCCTTGTTTGATTTCTATGCAAAACTCTATGTCATGTCTAACAAGTTTTTGCTATTGGTGAGGAGTATATAATGGTAAGCTGGTTAGGAAGGTTTTAAGGTCTCTCTTTGATTGTTTTGCGTTAAGGTAGCTACTATAAAGAAGGCTAAACATATTAATACAATGAGAATTGATGAATTTAATGGATCCCTATAAATCCTTATGATGAAACTTAAAGAGACCAAAAAGAGTAATGGAAAGGTAGAAAAGAACCTTGCATCGCAAGTTGAATCTTTACTTGTAATTGAAGGAGAAACTACTATTGAAGATCTAAAAGAGTAGTTATCCTTTTTCACCAAAAATTTTAATAGCATATTCAAAAATACTAACCAAGATGAGTAAGAAATTTTAAGAGAGTCGTAACTTCAATAAAAGTAAAGGGAAAACAACAAAGAGTCTAAGGCTAAATAAATAAGGTGAGCAACAATTTCAGTCCAACAAAGACTTTTGTGCCACCACCTTTACTTGGGCGAAAAACCACTTTTCTCCCATATGGCTAGCCACCTCATGACCCTAATTGGGTCATCTCAAGGTCTACAAATGTATTTTGGTCTCTTAATAATTTAATTAAGAAACTAGATTTAATTATCAAATTAAATAACACAAATCTTATTTTAAATTCGTCAAAGTCATGATGAATTTATCATACTAAAATGCATGTGTAACTTTATTTAATTTAATCTTATTCCATTCCAAATAATTAGATAACATGATATCTCAATTTATTTTCACTTCTAATGTTTAACTAATTAAATAAATATTCAAAGTCACTAAATTAACACTATATCAAACTAATTATTAAACCAAGAAACACCTATTACTCCAATGAATAAATCCAATGAACTATTTCTCTTTGTCCAATTATTTATGATTTCATGCAAGTATTCATATAAAAGCAATTCGTCAATAGTTATGTTGAGCTAGTAGAGGGACCGATTAGATATATATATATATATATATATAATTAGGGCTAAAATAACATGTAATTAAGTTCCAACACTATGCCTATTAATTACATAATTATTTAGCCATGGAGACAATCTACCCAAAATACCATAATTGAACTTTTTATTAATAGAATTACGAAAGCTAACAAGTAAAGCTTTGTCTAAAGTCGTTTACCTAGTTTGATCACTTTTATCTTAAGGTTACCATTGTATCTACTATGATGAAAATGATCATTACTTATACTAGTAACAATTAAATCATCACAAATAACTTATGACCATGTTTCATTTTCATAAACCATGCAATGCTGTTGGTAGAATACCATTTACTTTTTATCGATATATGATTCTACTATTGTAAGTGAAACTATGTCATGTATAAATCATACCAAATTTATGAAGTTGTAACTTACGACTTTGAGACACAAAGGTTTTTAGTACATCAAAGTATAAAAGTTATGAATACAACCATTCACTTACTTAGGATTTAGGACTACTTCTCAAGTGAATTAATTCATAAAAATATCTAGGATTATTTCAACTTGGGTTCAATCTAATGTATTGTCAGTTCAAACAACTAATTTTATGTTTCTAACCTAGGAGTCAATCTAGCTCCGATAGTTAAGATAAATTATCTCCCTATTTGGACTTATAGATAATATAATATTCCTAACATGAATCATTTGCTCATTATGACCAAATGGATTGTCGAATATTTAGATTATCTAGTAATATAAGTTGTCTTTTGCATTATAAATACTCCTTGCACTACAATTTTATATTAGTTAAATCTTAGGTAATCACCGAGTCAATATTTGCTTAACAATTTGCTTTACATGCAAAACCATCAAGGACATTCCAATATAGAGATAATGAATGACATTTGTGTGTTTTTATGAATAATTAGTTTGAACATTTCGATAATTTATCAAATATGATGAATTATTACTCTTAGGGCACAAAAAGCCTAGCAATACAATGTAGGAGTTTCAAATTTAGTCCATGTACTCTAAGTTGATCATTTTAGTACCTATACTTTTCAAATTTTGAAAATTTAATTCTAACTGAGTGGTAGCCATCAAATCCGTTAAGTTAAATTATGCTATTTTCAAAATCTTATTTGGCAGATATATTATCATGTGTTTTGTCATGTCAACTTGTCATTTCCACATGATACTCATAGAAAAACCATGTTGTTTTAGTTAAGCGATTTAATGGAGATACTATTTGAGTAAATATTTAAATTTCAAAATTCAAAAAGCATAATGACTAAAAATGATTAAATTCTTACACATAATACGATACTAACAACATAGTTCCACTTAATAGATTCAACTACTACTATTTGAGTTATGACTGAAATTTTAAAATTCAAAAAATATAAAAAAAAAACCGATGACATTAGAGTATAATGACTAAATTTATTGTTTATACACAATATAAATATTAATAGTTGATGAAACTTTTCAAAATTTCAACCGGAAATATTTTATTTTTCGATGTTGTCAAGTAATTTTTTGAACCGGATTGAATCAATGATCAAATCGAGAACTAGTTGAGGTACTTATCCAAAGAGAGGCAAAAAACCGTTTGACTTGTAGATTGGTATAGATTGATTGAATCGAATTTTATAATATATTTTAATTTTTATGAAATTTTAATAATTTACTTAATTTGAACCGTAATGATCGACCAAACTAAAAAACTAGTGATGTGATTGATCTAATTACTAATCCAGTACCAAAAACATGCATCGAGTTTTAATTAGAGGTGTTCATGGGTCGGACCAGACCCAACCAAAATCTTAGAACCGTTTGCTAGGCTCGGGCCTAACCGTACCTGAAAAATAGGCCTAAAATTTCGCCCAAGCTAGGCCGAGATAAAAATGCTAAAATCCTAGCCTAGCCCGGTTGTATTGAATTTTTTAATATTAATATATATATTTAAAAATATATATAATACATCAGAATACTAAAAATATTAAAATAAATGTTTCCCAACAAATTGAAGATAAATTAAAAAATATATGTATACTTAAATAATACTAAGATAAGTGCATCTTAACAAGCAAATACCTCTAAAATAGTAATAAAATTAACAATAAAACGAGAGATATACAATATCCAAATAATAACAATAAAATAATAGAAACATAATAATAAAATAGTAGCAAAATAGTGAGAAAACAACAATAAAATAGTAATAAAACAATAATAAAAAAAAAAAGAGCAAGAATACAACAGTTTTTTCTTTTGCAAATTTGAGCTAGACTTGGGTTAAAAAAAACCTTACTCGATACTTAACTTATTTTTTAAACAGACATTATTTTTTTTAAATCTATTTTTTAAACTTATATTTTTACTTAAAACTTGGCTTTTAAGTCCCGACCACAAACATGCCTAATTTTAATGCGTCAGATCTTAATAGCAAATGCCACGTAACGTTGACATGATTCAAGGGCATGGGCCATCTGGCGGCCATTGGGCTTACCTTTGCATCTTACCTTAGAGTTGGCTTGGATCCCTTTTATGGACATATATAAGCAAAAATAAAGTTGCCCAATTTTTGATGGGTCATTTATGTGAACAACGATAGATTTTTCTTTTCTTTTTTACCATTACAATGGAAAAGATTAGCAGTGCAAACACAAATACTCCTTCAACTTATTTGCACAATGAAAGATTATCTTTATTATAATTTAACCAAATTGGAGCATTCGTTAATTATTATTGTTGGAGCATTGGTTGGAGTGGTAAATAGCAAAATTGGAAGTGTATATTTGTGAATTCCTACTAATTACGGTAAAAATATTATGAAATTCCTATAGTAAGTATATTTTGTATTTTTATTAAAAAATAGGTAAATTGGTCTCAATAAGTAGGAGTGTTTACAGTTTCATTAAAATTAAATTAACCGACCGAACTGATCTAATTCGATTTCGATCGATGGCCGAATTTAGTTCGGTCGAAGGTCGATTAATGATTTTTTGAAATTTTGGTTATCGATTAATTCGGTTCGAAACTGGGTAATGAACCGAAATATTTGTTGTTTTCAATACTTATGTAGTGTTTCTAATATCTTATTTGTTATTTTCAACTCCATTTAAAGTATTTTGAACTATTAAATAAAATAAAATAAACATTAGCAATGTAATTTTTTATATGTTTTACACTTATTTTAACTAAAAAACATATAAATTAATTCGATTAACCGACTGAATTAACAATAATATTTTGGTTCGGTTAATGTATTTGAAAAAAATTCAATTCAATTAACGGTTAAAGATTTTTACATTTCGGGTAATTCAGTTAATAGTAATTCGGTTCGAGTATTAACTGAACCAGCCATTTGAACACCCCTATCTACAAGTTAGATCAAAGAATAAATTAATCATTCCGTAAAAAAATCATCCATTTCTATCGTTAAGTGTGTCATGGTTAACAAAGCAAGTAGATAAGCACACATGGCGTGTCATTTATAACTTCATGTTGATGTATTTTTTTAGACTAGCAAATATTTAGCAAAAATAAATAAATTTTTTATCCAAGTTCATCTGTAACACTCCAAACCTGGCCTAGACGTTATGGCTGAATTTGGTGGTGTCACATGAGAGTGTTTTTGGAAAACAATTCCGATTATCAGAAACGTGTTTAGATTGTTATCTTTTAACGCGGAAGTCTTGAAAACCATTCATTAATACGAGGAACTATAATTAAGTTTTAAAAGCGCGTTTATGGTGTCGCAGTTTATAAACCAATAAAATAACAATTTGAAATCCAAAAATAATATCAAAATTGTCCAAATCCAAAATTTACATAAAATTACCCAAAACAAAGAAAGACAGTAATACAATAAATAGTCGTAAAACCGTGAAAATCAAAGCGTGACAACCAGTGGTCACCGTCGAGCCCTCTGCTGCACCGATCCATCTACTACTAGGGATTACCTGACAGAAAAATAAAACAAAGGGGTGAGTTTTCGCAAACTCAGTGTGTACATCTCCACAGTACAGCATGCATATAAACAGATATCAGTCATAAATCGAGCCTGAGCTCTTAACAGAATCAGTGTGGACTGTAGCCTACTCAATACAGAATTAGATCAAATAAAATTGGGCCTTAGCCCATACAGAAAACGCATGTATATCACATCAGATACAAATCATGCCTACCAACCCTGCATACCATCTCCGTCCACCCTATACAGCATATGGGGATAAAATCGACCCACCCAGCCCTACACACCAAGTATACAGATAAAATCAACCCATCCCTACTTTTAAGTAAATGCTAGTAAAAAATAATGCAGAATGGGCCTGCTAGTCTGGTGGTTAAGTGATGTGTTGTGATGCAGGAAGTCTTGTGTTCGAGTCGTTACTAGGACTTTATTTTTGCTATTTGGTTTTGAAAGAGTTTGGATTGGTGAGGTTTCTGAATTATGGAAAAAAATAGGGATTTTGAGTTGTTAGGATACCCCAGGTTACCAAAGTTCAGTTTTACACTTTCACTCTTTCAATTTTTGCCTTTTTTTCCCTCTTCTTGCCACCCTTGTGCCGCCGAATTCCATCTCCTCTCCTCCTCGCTATTGCCAAAGTTTCTTTGTTTCCTTCCTTCCTCTATTTCCTCTTCGATTGCTTTAGTGATATTCGTTGAGAAGCACATTCGATAAGTGATTTTTTGCTCTTGGTGTCATCAAAGTTGAATATGAGTTAATGGGGGTTTGATTACGATTTAGGTGGCGATCAGGAGATTGGAATCAACGCTTCATTGAACTGAAACGGGCTGATGGACGTTCGAGTAACGGTAAACGATTCTCTCGTTTTGGGATTTTTTTATTCTTAGTAAACTCAATTTAAGTGACTGAATTCGGGCTTTCTATTATGATTTTAGGTTCTAGAGTGCTCGGAATAGCGTTAACAGCAAAAATGAACCAGGTGTGTACCCCAATTACTCTGAAACCGCGTTTCAGTGAAAGCCGAAAACGAGGCTGTCGACGCCACACGGGTGTGTGGACTGCTAGTGTAGAGGCCATGCGGCCATACACGGCTGTGTGGTCGACGAGTGAGGCCATGCTTACACTGTACGGGTACGACAGACACGGGAGTGTGATGCTGGCTAGGCCGTGTGCGAGGCACAAGCCAGGCCAATTGGGCCGTGTGGGCCACACGAGCATGTGGGTCCACACGGACGTGTCAAAATTTAGGCCAGGCCATGTGATCCACACGGGCAAGGCTAATATGGGCCGTGTGGGCCACACGGTGTATGGACCCACACGGACAGGCCACATGAGCGTGTGAGCCCATTAACCTAAATTATTCTGAAAGGTTGCACGAGTCACCCTAGTCGACTGTGACCAGTTAAAGGGGTCGGTAAGTGTTACTTAGACCATGTTCTGTGATCTGAGATGTATGCTAGCATGTTATACTTAGCATGTGTATTAATACTGTCCTGATTTGATCTGAGTATGATATTTGTTTACTATATAAAAGCATGCCATGACATGATATTATGACTGCATTGTATTGGGTTGGGATGATTTTTAGAAAGAAGAAAGACTGTAAGGCTTTTAGCCGTCTGACTGGCAGCGGTACTGCCTTTATTTATTTTGTGCCGTTTATGGTACCTTATGATGTGTAGGGTTGGATGGGTTAATTTTATCCCTATACTTGGCGTGTAGGGCTGGGTGGGTCGATTTTATCCTTACATGGTGTGTAGGGTGGATAGAGATGGTGTGCAGGATTGGTGGGCATGATTTGTATCTGATTTGTTATGCATGCATTTTTTGGATGGGCTAAGGCCCGATTATATTTGATCTATTTTTATACTGAGTGGGTTACGGTCTACGCTGAATCTATTAAGAGCTCAGGCTCGATTTATGACTGATTGACTGTTACTTGTTTATATGTATGCTTTTATTGCGGGATGTACACACTAAGTTTGTGAAAACTCACCCCTTTAATTATTTGATTGCCAGGTAATCCCCAGCAGTAGATATATCGGTGTAACGGCGGGCTCGAGGGTGACCATTGTTAGACTCTATTTCGGATTTTACAGTTTTATTGGATATTTAGTAATTTTTACTATGCTTAATTACTTTGGGAAAATTATTATGGAATGTGGACCTTTGGACTGGTCTGATTTTTACTTGGGTTTTCAAATTGTTTCATTATTATTATTGATTTTTAAACTGCGACACCTCAAATGCATTTTATATAGTAATTTAAGATTTTCATATGAATGAATGTTTTCAAAGCTTCGCGATAAAGAAAAGATAATAATTTGAACAAGTTTTTGATATTCGAAACGGTTTACCAAAAACACTCTCATGTGACGCCACCGGATTCGGCCATAATGTCGAGGTTGGGTTTGGGGTGTTACAACCTTATAATCTTACATACATTCATTCAACCATTTCATATATTGCCATGGGTCTTAACCTCATAGTCTTACATACATTCATTCAGTCGTTTCATATCTTGTCATTGGTCTTAACCTCATGGTCTTACAAATATTCATGTATCATGATCTGCCTTTCGAATCTTATCTTACTAGAGGCTACAACATGAATGGTTTCAATTCATACCAAGTTGCCATGGGTCTCTACCTCATGGTCTTACACTCTTTTCCAGTTCATGATATGCTAGTTTGATTAGCATTATAACTGCCCTACCAGAGGCTTTACAATGGAACACTTCTCATTTTTCACTTACCTAGACAATTGAATTTCTGTCTAACATTTCTTTTCGTACCATAACTATACATGCACTTTTACCAATCAATATTATTTTCAATTAAAAATCTACACATATCTCAATGATACATACTTTATCCTTACTATGATCATACATTTACTGATTTCTATAGTTAGCATCATCTTTTATATATAAAATATGTCACATTCCAAAAATCAGGTTAGCAAAAATTGGATTAGTAAAACATGAGAGTTGTTATGTTTTGTTTTTGTGTTAGAAGTTGTGGAGTTGTGTTAAAAAATTAATTTGTTGTAGTGGCTAAGTGTAAGTTATGTGTGCCTGAGGTCCTAAGTTTAAAAACCTTCCCTTGAATTATTTGTTATTTTTTTTCCAACCCTTAAATTTGGATATCAGAGTTAAATATAATTTTCATGCCATTAATGACTGAATGAACCTATTAGTTCAGTGGAAGGCTTTAGCTTACCCTTTGGTCCTATGTTTGAATCTTTGTGTGTGAAAATAGGAAATAATTTTGCTATTCTCCATTATGTCAATTAAATGGATGTGGTTGTGTTAAAATTGAATTCTGATTACAAATAGAGGGTTTAGTGATTAGTTTTTTTTTTAAATATTGATAATAAATAATATTATTAAATAAATGAAAATAATAATGGGTAATTCCTTGAAATTCTCTCCACTACTGCTGTATAATTCTCTTTCTCCATTATTCCTAATTTTTGTTTTATTTTTTATTTTTGGTTACAGAAGGTTTATTCTCTTTTCTTCTTATGTTTTATTTTTGTTCTTCTTTTTGCCTTTCAGTCAATTTCTTTTTTTTTTACCTCATTGTTTCTTTTCAGTTTCTTTTTTGTGGTCTCGTATTCTCAATTTGTTTTGTCAACTATTTGCCAATTAATTTGTATCAATTGTGTGTGCCAAGTATTTCAGTGTAAGTTTGAAAGTTTCTATGAGTGATTTTTTGTAAGCTTATTTGAATATTTCTACTGTTAAATTGACGGGTTAATGGATGTTTTGCAATTTCAATTACGTGAGGAGTGTGGATTACCATGCCTTTCGAGGAATTGATTGGTGTTGGCTGCTATTTTTAGAACGGTAAGCATTTATTCACCATTGTGGAAGTTAATTTTCTCCGCAATTTAAGTTTGACTGTTGACATTGGTTGTTGAATTAACATTTCAGATTGGGTTTTCAGGTTAATTAACTTGTGTGTACTGTCAATTTTGGTACTAGTATACTCGTTTTTAGAACCCTTGTTAGAAAACATCCAGGTGTATAACGAAAACTCGAGAAATCAGTAATCAACAAAAGCTGAAATTGGGATGTCGATGCCACACGACCGTGTTCCAGGCCATGTGGTAGGCCATGTGTGACACACGACCGTGTGATAGGCCGTGTACCAGACTGTCGCATGGTCTGGTCTATTTGGGCCGTGTCGGCTCATTTTTTAAAAATTCCCATTTTGGCCTGTTATGTTTCGTGAACCAGATTTAGCCTCTCCACAGAGTTCGTACCACTTAATTAAGACCTAAAAACAAGGTATCGATGAATATGCTCATGTGTTGATGTGTTTAGGGTATTTGTAATATATATATTTGCATATTATGATACAGGTAGTTCTGATGGTATGTTATGGTTCGCTATGTCTATATAAGTTTGTATAATGTATGATTTTGTTAATTTATATTTCTAAATCTATTATGTAACCATGCATGTGATTTCATGGCAAAACTGATATGTTTCTTAAAGGTTTACTAAATCTCTTTTGTAAAGCATGGACTTCCATGCCATCTGTTTCTGTCACTGTACGTCAGCATGTCCTACATTCTCACCATTCTGATTTTGTACATGCATGCCATGACACATTGCATGGGGTTTGGGATAATGTTAAAGGAGGAAGATTCTGTACTTGCACTTTAATGATCTGTGTATTTAGTGCTCGACAACATATTTTTCGTTTCGACAGCTGAACTACAATACAGTAGCTTGATCACATATATTTGATTTGGCAGTTTAGTTGCATTGATAAGCCATCATTGCCAGGTAACCCGGGGCGGCAGGTCATCATTGTCGGGCAACATAGGATGACTTTATTAGTGTGTTATGGATGGATGAGTTCGGAGGAGAACTCTATTTTGGTGTGTAGTAGAGTTACGTAGGACATTTGATTGATCGTTATGAAATTTTCTATTTTGTATATCATAATGTGTGTCATCTCAATTTGAGTTTTAGTTACACATTGAGCTCTATAACTCATCCATTTGTTTTATTTCTAACGTTTCAGGAATCGGTAAATTAGAATCGGACGGCGTGCCGGAGCTCGGATGGTTTTATCAATTAAATTAAATTTGGTGATTTTTCATAATTATTTATTTTAGACTTTTGGGGACTGTAATTTATTTTTGGGTTTGTTTTTGTTTCTGTTTAATTTGCCTATATTGATATCTACAAACTTGATACTGCAAAACCTCATGGGTTAAAATTTAAATTTTGGTTTTCAAAATTAAAACTCTAAAAGTTTTCTGCTGCAAGCTAAGTAACCCTTAAAAAGTTTTTTTGTAAATAAACAAACGACTTTAACGAGTGTTTACCTTAAAACTAGAAATGATTTGCTGAAATAGATACAATCAAAATTCACGATTTAGAGTACAAATTTTTGGGTTTAGAGTGAGTATTTTTCGAACGTAAGTTTTTCCAAATGTTTGTAAGAAGTTTTGTTAAACTTTATGCTCTCTAAATGCACACCGAATTTGATTAAATCAAAAATTCCTTAACAAGCTATTGTAATCTCTCTAGACTCGACCGTAACGTTTGAGTCGGGTTTGAGGTGTTACAAATTACCTCTACTTGAAGAGTTTACTTAAGAGAATCATGGTAGAGACTCACCTGATTCTCATTTACTGCAGTTCAAACTCCAGATCCAGATATCCATCTCGAACCAGTAACAACCACTGCTTAGAAACTTAATTTCACTATTACTACTTTTGTAAATACAAATTACTTGTCCTTTCATTCGTTAAAAATCTCATGCAAGAACCTTATACTTACAATCATACTGTTCAATTACCACATATAGATTTATGATCTCTCGTGATTGTGATGAAGTAATAAAATCTGATCATACCTGGAAACTAACTAATATCACGATAAAAAGGCAAGTGCACCTATCGAATAATAGTATAGTCAATGGCAAGACCGGAATATCAAATTCAAGGAACTATGAGTACTAGAAATGACTTTCTTCCTATTATCTAGCCTAAAAATAAATGGGGGTTTTGTTTCTAAATTAAATAATCTAAACTAAACTGAAAAGAAACGGTAAGGAGTAAAGAGAGAGATTGTTTTTGGGAAAACTGATTGATTAAGGCAATACCTAAGGAAGAATGCACCTAGACTTCACTTGTTATCTAACTCTGAACTAGATGATTTCTTCATTTGATTTGATCCGTAAAGATCCCTAAATTATGTTAATACCTCCATTGAGGATAAGAACAGCTAATCCTAGGTTGATTAACTGAAATCTCTTTCTAGTTAAAACCCCTAGTCTTGCATTAACTCGATCAATGGCTCCCCATATTAGATTTGACTCTAATCCGGCAGATTTTCGTCGTCCTATGTCTAGGATTGTGATCAAATTCGCTTAATTATGTTGGATCTACTCCTATGCAGGGACTTTTGCTCCTCTACATAAGCACATTCGACTTAAATCAATATCCCAAAAATATCAATTTAAGAGTTAAAAACACAATTAAGAACAAATCAAATATTTATCACACAGCTCAGATAACAACAACAAGATCTGTCTTAGGTTTCATCCCCCTTAGATATTTGGGGTTTTAGTTCATAATTATAAAAGAAAACATCTCAAAAGGAATAAAATAACAAAACATAAGAAAACCCAAAACTCCTGAAAGGATTGAAAGGAGATCCTCTGTCTTCATGTAGATCCTGGCTTCTGAGATGCATCAATCAGCTTCCTTTCAAGTAATTCCCTGCCTTTAACTCCCCGTCTTGGCGGGAAAGTTAATGTGTCTTTGAAGTTGCCTCCTAGGGTATTTATATAGAGTTTAGAATGGCTTTCTTAGCCCCTAAGTAGCCTTTTCCAAGTGAAATTGAACTTCCTCATGACAGGGACACGCCCGTGTGCCACACCCGTATGGATCGATTACCAGGCCGTGCTCGAGCCTATTAAAGTGGCACAACCATATGACACGGCAGTGTGGCAAACCTCCAGGCCGTGTTGATTATTGAACTGGGCCTAATTTGCCCGTTTTTGGCCCGTTCCTTGCTCTTTTCTCTTTCTTATCCTCGCCTAAGTATAAAACACGAAATAAAAGGATTAAGAGCACCAAATTCCATAAAGTCAATTATAATTCATTCAGAAATTAGGCTAAGCATGAGGTAAAAATATGTATAATTTACGGATCTGTCGCCGGAACTTGGTTTCGGATAATTACCGGAGTTTACTAAACACTTTCTGATAATTTAAGTCATTTACTATTCATCTACCGAATTCAATCATAACATCCCTTACATCGGCCCTCAAAGCCCAAAACATGTAGTTAAATCGAATTGGGACTAAATTGGAATATCAGGAAATTTTTCATAAAATTTCAAAGTTTTTCTCACATGAATGAGTCACACGCCTGTGTGGTAAGAAACACGCCCGTGTGGTCAGGCCGTGTGGCTTACACGCCCGTGTCCCTAACCCGTGTAACTCTCTGACTTATAACCCATGAAGAAATTAAAGTCACACGGCCAAGTCACACACCCATGTGCTAGGCCGTGTGGTTAATTTAATTTTTACCATTTAAGTGCAGGTTTCACACAGCCTTGTCATACACCTATGTAATAGGCCGCGTACCTCACACGGCTGAGACACACGCCCGTGTCTCTACCCGTGTGTTCAATGATGAACATTCTGTTTCCCAATTTTAGGGTACAGGCAACACATAGCCAAAACACATACCCATACACTAGGCTGTGTGGACGAAAATAGGTTATTTAAGTCCATTTTTCTCACTCATACACTACCAACCTGCACATAAACATATTTATATACCAATATAGCCTAATCAATCAACCAAATCAAGCCAAAATATGTATTATATATGATCTATCATATCTCACACATCAAGTTATAATACATGCTTAATCATTCAAGTCTTACTATCTCAATTCAAACTCTTTCATTATCAACTCAACCCTATACATGCCATATAAACCAAAAGATGTTTAATAAAATCTACTGAGAAATCTAGATAGTGTTGCTTGATGTATAGATCCGATCTTCAAATCTCACGGTTATCTACAAGAAACATTTAAAACACACAAGTAAGCTTATTGAAGCTTAATAAGTTTATAGGCATTTAAAATAGTTCTTACAGAACTAAACATAAAAATTTACAAACATATAATTCACTAACATATCCTGCCAAACACAACAGTCAGATGATAAAATCACTTAGTTGAGCTCAATTTCAATATCTCTACAAATCAGTCATTATCTCCATGTATTACTTACCAATATCGTCAAATTAGAGAACGTCTTACGGAATTAATTACTTCGCTTTCTCAATGCCATAGTTCAACTATGGTCTTACACATAATCACATATCGATGCCATAGCCCAGCTATGGTCTTACACGTAGTCACATAGTCACATACCGATGCCATAGCCCGGCTATGGTCTTATACGGAATCACATAATCACATACCAATGCCATAGCCCAGCTATGGTCTTATACGAAATCACATAATCACATACTGATGCCATAGCCCAGCTATAGTCTTATACGGAGTCACATATTCACATATTTCCATGGTCCAACCATGGTCTTTTCCGTCAATTCATCTTTTATTACTATACGAAAGTACTAATCCTACGCTCTACTAAATTTAAACTTTTAAATCAAGTTTTATTCTTTCACAATTTTCTCAATTCAATAGCAAACATATGAACTAATATATCATAAAATTTCTATCAATTTACAAACAATCATTAAATGTAGCTATATGAACTTATCTGGGCTAATTTGTAAAGGTTGCAACATTTCAAGGACTAGTCACATAGTCACATATCGATGCCATAGCCCAGCTATGGTCTTACACGTAGTCACATAGTCACATACCGATGCCATAGCCCGGCTATGGTTTTATACGGAATCACATAATCACATACCAATGCCATAGCCCAGCTATGGTCTTATATAAAATCACATAATCACATACTGATGCCATAGCCCAGCTATAGTCTTATACAGAGTCACATATTCACATATTTCCATGGTCCAACCATGGTCTTTTCCGTCAATTCATCTTTTATTACTATACGAAAGTACTAAATCCTACGCTCTACTAAATTTAAACTTTTAAATCAAGTTTCATTCTTTCACAATTTTCTCAATTCAATAGCAAACATATGAACTAATATATCATAAAATTTCTATCAATTTACAAACAATCATTAAATGTAGCTATATGAACTTATCTGGGCTAATTTGTAAAGGTTGCAACATTTCAAGGACTAGTCCGCTATTTTCTCTTTTCCTCGTTTCTCTTCAGGCTATTGATCTATTATTATAAAATCATTTATTCATTAGCATTTAATTTAATTCTACTCTACTTCACAATTTATGCCATTTAATTTCTAAAATTACACTTTTACTTCAAGTATTACAATTTTTACAATTTAGTCCATGCTCAAACAACCCATCAATTGAGCTTCTTTTCCTCAATTAACATTTTATCTAACCATTATAAACCATTTCTTAGTTTTTGACTGTAATGCCCCGAAATTTTAATTTTTGTTTTTGTGAATATATGACACAAATATAAGTCTGCTTTAGTGGTTAAGTGTTCTGGGTGTGTGTGGGAGGTCCCAAGCTCAAGCCATGACTTGGGAAAATTTTTTTATTTTTATCAATAAGCCCTATATTTGCTTAGAGGGATTTTAATTAAAAATTTGTAAGTACTTAGTAGAATGGGCCTGCTGGTCTGGTGGTTAAGATGAGTGTTGGTGTGCCAGAGTTCTTGTGTTTGAGTCTCTACGTAGGCAAGGGAACTTATTTTTAGCTCGGTTAACTGGAAGTGTTTGAGTGAAGTTGGAATTCTATTATTGGTGGAGTGTGGTGGACGGTTTTAGGGAGTTTGAGGAGTAGTAGGAGTGTTTTGGGTAGTTTAGTTTATTTTATCTAAATTTTTGTTTTCTCTCCTTCTCTAAGTTTCTGACGCCAACTTCCTTTATTTCATATTCTTTTCTTTCATTTCTCGTTTTTGGTGCCTTCCTATTGGTTTTCTTGATATATCATTGTGTTGTATTCCTGGTTTGATTTCATTCGATAAATAATCTTTTTGGTTTTCTTCTTTTGGAATTGAGGCCTAGTAATGTCGGTTTACTGTAGTTGATGATGTATGCTATGTTTTGAAGAAGGTCGAGGTGTTGGAGTCGCGTTATCGGTATTGTAACGTTCGAATCATTGCAACTCGTCTTAAGGTAAAGGTTTAAGTTGTTTCAAGAAGGTTGTCTGTCTCTTTTAATTTGAATTAGTGATGTTTTAAGCGCTTAATTGAGTGTAACTTTGGTCTGTTTTTGGGTTCTAGGGGCTTAGGAGTGCTTACGCATAAAAAATGATATAGGTGTGTAACCATTATACAGAAAATGAGGTTTTCATGAAAGCTGAAAACCTCACTGTCGACGCTATACGGGCGTGTGGTCGCCCGTATGGTAGGCTGTGTGCCCTGACACGGGCGTGTAATCGACGAGGCTAGGCCATACCGAAGGACACGACCGTGTGATAGCCAGGCAGGCTGTGTACGAGACACGGGCTAGACTGTTTTGGGCCGTGTGGGCCATACGGGCGTGTGGGTCCACACGAGTAGTCCACACGAACCTGTGGAAATTTGGGCAAATTATACTGCCAAGGCTAATTTGGGCTGTGTCGGCCACATGGGCGTGTGAGCCCATTTTACTGAGATGATTTCTAGGGTTGCACGGGTCACCCAAGTCGACTGTGAACCTACTGTAGAGTCGATAAGCGTCACTTAGACCTCTAATTGTGTGAACTGACTGAATGTTTAGTGAATGTTCTGAACATGATGATAGTAAGCATGTATATTGAACTGATTATATGTATTGATACCATGAGATAGCATGTCAGGTATTGTATGCTGCATTGCATTAGGTTGGGTTGATATTATTTAGAGGAAGTGTACTGAAGGGCTCTAAGCCTATTGACTGGTAGCTCAGCTGCAATATATACTGAGAGGCTCTTAAGTCTATTGACTAGTAGCTCTACTGCATTATACTGATAAGTGCCGCATTTGGTACTGCATGGAGTGTAGGGATGGGTAGGTGTTTTGAACCCCACAGTAAGTGCAGGGATGGACAGAGATGGTGTATTAAAGGCTTGTGGGTAGGATTTTGGTTTGTGATACTGCATTAATGACTGTTACTGTGATGGGCTACAGCCCTAATGCATATTTGATACTGAAACTAAAATGGGCCAAGGCCTAAACTGCTACTGATACTGAAAAGGGGCTTAGGCCAAGACTGTGCATTGAATGCTTACTATGTTTTGACTGTATGCTTGTTTTTCTAGGCATTACACACTGAGTTTACGTAAACTCACCCTTTTCTATTTAATGTGCACAGGTAATCCTCAGACCTAGACAGATCGGTACGGCGGAGGACTCGACGGTGACTATATTTTTTGGACTTCATGGGTTTAATTTATTACTTTGATTATGGTTTTGTTATTGGTTAAATTGTTGGACTGTAATTTGGAATTTCGGACTTTTGGTTTGTTTTTTTAGTATTTATTACTTTTGTTTCATGGACTTATAACTGCTAGTCGTAGGAAAACTCGGTTTTCAAAATTAACAAAAGATTTCTCTAAAACACACGAGTACTTAAACTGTTTTAGCTTCCGCAATGAACTTTGTTTCCAAAATTCCAATAAAGTAAATAAGAGATTAAGGAAGATAATAAGACGAAAATGGTTTTATCGCAATAATGTAGTTTTTAAACACACTATCATGTGACACCGCCATATTCAGCCGTAACGTCTAAGCCGGGTTTGGGGTATTATTTTGACATTTAAAATTTCAATCCCAAACCCTAGTTCCAAACCTTTTCACAGTTAGGTTCTAAAAATTAATTTCTACTAAAACCATTTGATAAAATCATCATATAATAAAATTAAAGCTTCAAATCCATGTTAATTCATAATAAACTTCCAACACTTATCCATGGAAACTTTTAAAATCACTCATAGAATAAAAAACTAATGAATTAAATAGTTGGACCTAGTTGTAAAAGTATCAAACTTACAAGAAATAATCAAGAATTGAGCTTACTTATAGCAAGAGCATGAAAAACCAGCTTAGAAGAGCTCTCTAATGGTGTTTTTGGCTGAAGAAAGATGAAGAATTTGCTAGAATTCTTTTAGTTAAGATTTTTATTTGTTTAATTTTGTAAAACTTTCAATTTTGCCCCTATTTCACAAATTTTCAGATTTTCTTCTTGTTATGCCGCCTCATGCATGTCATTTAGGCTTATTTATGCCTCAAGTCCTTCCTTATTCATCACTTAAGCTATTTAATCACATTTCATAAAATTTGCACCTTATTCAATTTAGTCCTTTCTATTCAATTAACTACCATAATGTTAAAATTGTCTAACGAAACTTTAATACTAACTCACTAACACGCCGTAAATATTTATAAAAATATTTACAGCTCATTTTATAAATTTGAGGTCTCGATACCTCATTTTCAAGAGTAATTTACCTAATAATTTCCTTTAAATTACATAATTCACTAATTTAAAAATACTTCTATAACCACACTTAACTCATAACTTATTAATTAACAAATTTTCTAACTTTCTTGTCGAATTTAGTGATCTCGAATCATTATTCCGACACCACTGAAAATTAGGCTGTTACACCTACCATATATAGCTTTCATAACCATGTATCCAAACAAATCACTCTTAACGCTTAGACAATTAAGCATATATGTCAAACTACTTCAACAATATAATATTAACATGACCATTTCCAAAATATACTTATACATTTAAATACTTGACCCTCAAAATGCTATAAGTAACCAAAATAAGATATTGTATAATTAATTGACACCGTAGGTACATGCCATGTAACGACTCGATAGCCACAGGTGTCGGAAAGTGTATTTCTGAGAATCTGTTACTGTAAATCAAACTTGTAAATAATCAAACTCGGAAAGTGTTGTATTGATGAGTTTTAAGTGTTTTAATTTCGTAGCTAACATTGTATCGAAATTCTCAACTAAAAAGGGAAAGATAAAGTCAACGAGGAATAGCTCGGAATTTTTGGTTTGTATCTCTATAATCCGAACTTAGTTGTTAATTGTTATAATTCAATTTATTGTATATGGTAAGTATGGTAGCGAGTGATTGATATTTGATAATTGATTGAAATGAATTGAATTGGTAAATATATAATTATTGTATTGATTATTGAATTGAAATGGATATATGTATATTTATGAGATTATATAAAAAAATTAGTATTTGATATTTTTTATATTTAAAATGTGAAATTAAAACTCTATTAACTGTATCGTGCTAAGTCGGATATAGATGGCATGTCATAGGATTGGAAGAGTTTAGGGATTTCTTCGACTTCCAGTCGATGAGACACTGGATGTCAATTTATTACTTCGAATTTATTCGATAAAGCATTGGATGCCAATTTTCTTCGGTTTAACCGATAAGACACTAAGTGTCAATTTACTACTTCGAATTATCCGATGAGGCACTGGGTGCCAAACTGGTGTGTTTTGGTTGGATTCGTGTATTCGTCTGAGTCCGAGTTGTGTTAATAAGAGTAATTAAATAAAATGACACTATGATTGATAGTGGATGATATTGTATGTGAAATGAAAATAGGACAGTGAATTGAAATATGGATTGAGACACATGAATTGTGTATTCTTGAATTGGATATGGAATGAACAATATTATTGTTTAAATGATATGTGTATCATATTGTGAAAAGCTATTATATAGCAAATGATGATAATTTAGTATGGTATGAATGATGTATTTATGAATTGAATAATTGAATGACTAATGTCATTGTATGAATAAATGTGGTTTTTAATATTCAATTGTGCTTATAATTAAAATGTGCATATTATATTATATTGTCTTTAAATATTCGAATTATAAAAATACCACTGAGTTTTACTTAGCGTACGGTTTTGTTTTTCATGCGCAGGTTAGGTATTTAATTTTGATCTCCGATTCAACATCCAACAACATCTAATAATGGTCCTGATTGTAACACCCCTAACCCGTATTCATCGCCGGCACCAGGTTAAGGAGCATTATTAGAATTTATAGAACATATACAGTTATTTCATGTCATTTACTATTCATATCCTAAACTAAATGTATTCATTCAAATCGTCCCTTTAATGGACCATCAAGGACCAATTTATGCATTAGAAACAAGTCGGGACTAGATCAGAGACTTAGAGAAGTTTTCATGAAATTCTAAAATTTTTCCCAAGTACAGGGGTCACACGCCCGTGTGGTCAGTCTGTGTGGCTCACACGGCCAAGTGACATGCCCATGCCTCATACCGTGTGGCATATGAGGTAGGGCACACGCTCGTGTCCCTAACCCGTGTAACTCTCTGACTTGTAACTTAATTAAGTGCAAGGGTCACACGGCCAAGTCACACGCCTGTGTGCCAGGCCGTGTGGTTAATTTTGAGTATTTTGTTTCTCAATTTTAAAATACAGGGGACATACAGCCAAATACATACCTATGTGCTAGGTTGTGTGTCACACACCGCTGAGGCACACGCTCATGTCTGTGCCTGTGTTGACAGAATAAGGCTATTTGCAAGCCTTATTCCCCACCCAACTTCACCTTTCACCTACATAATCTCTTAAACATAATCACCAACCAATTCCAAATCAATTTGGTACATATAACCCAAACCAAAAACTTATTAACACATATGTTTAAATGTTTAACTTGCCTTAACTTCATTTAAAATTATACTAATTCAATACCATTCACCATTTGGTTTATATATATCATCTACCATTTAACCCTTTCAAAACACCTCAAACACATTATGGCCTTATAAATATGTACCAAAACATATCATTCTAGCCATTCCAATGGCTAGATTACAAACAACCATTTACATGCCAACATTGGCCAAGTTATACTATACATGCCATTATACTAAAAATAATTTGTTTCATATGCTAAGAAGTCCAAGGGATAGTGTGATGTAACTCTGACCAAAGTCCAACCTTTTTAAGCATCCGAGCACTATAAAACAGGGTAAGCATTTAATGCTTAGTAAGTTCATATAACGATAATTTAACTTACCATTTTTATTTTTTTATAATAAGCATACAAAACAAGCATCCAAATCATTTTGACCATTTTCCTAATTACATGCACTCATCCAACAAGTTAATCATATAATTAACATATAATATCAAATCATATTTTCACATAACTCATACATTTTCATATCAAGTCATCTCAATTTTAGTTTAGACATGTTGAAACTTTGCCTGTTGAATTTATTTGAAATATTGATGGATACATCGGTAGTACACTCAAAGTATACAAAACTATAAATCTGTCAATTCATATCTAGGAGTACCCAATTAGGGCACATAATCAGGAAGTATCCTCTCGAGCTATGTAACAGGAAGCTCATGTGAACCATGTATCAGGAAGCTTATCTAGGCTAAATCAGGAAGCTCATTGAGCTTAACAGGTAACTCTGAAGAGTTATTATCAGGGAGCTCCGGATAGCATAATAGGGAATTCAAGCGAGCCATGTTAGGAAGCTCATAAGAGCCTATATCAGGACACTCACGAAGAACTGCGTTTGTGTCTACAATAAATGCGGGAACACAACTGATCGAATCATATAACAGGACGCTCACAAAGAGCTGCGGTAGTGCGTAACACATGCAGGATCACTACTGATCAAGATGCTCCCAAGAACCATGTAACAGGAATGCTCGAGAAGACTTTTAACAGGATGCTTGTCTGAGCTATAATGTCCACAACACATGCAAGGCTATAATCAATATGGGAAAATATTGTATCCATCACATTTCATTATTCAAACAGGACTCATCATTTATCGTGCAATATCGAGCATGTGATAAATTTTGTACATTAAACTTTATGCAATTCACAAAAGTACAACATTCAATTCAAACACATTAATATACATAATTAAGTTACATGAACTTAACTTGATACTTGTTTGTGTAGGTAAATCTACTAATCTATCACATTTTCTTTTCATCAATCTAACTCTTTATTTGATCCTTCCAAATCCAAGTAAGCTAATAAAGCTTGCATTCTCTTTCCTAGGGTTTCCATGTATTTTTGGGAAGAAGATGATAATATTAATATGCTATTTCTATTTGATTTATCTATCATCCATTGATTTCAATATTCCAATATCGTCATTTTCTTTTTCTAATTTTCCATGGATGATTCACCAAAAATATCTACTAAATCTATTTAATGGTCTAATTGCCATATAAGGACTTCAAAATTTAAATCCCATAGATATTTATTCCTTCTAGTTACTAGAATTTAACTTTTGTATTTTTTGCAATTTGGTCCTTTCCATAATTAATCATGAAATCAGTAAAATTTTCTTATCAATATTTTCATACGTCTTTCCTATCGTAATGCAGACCATGAAATAATATTAAAATAAATTTTCTTTTTAACTCGGATTTGTTGTCCCAAAACCACTATTTTAATTTCTGATCGTGATGTGATGAAGTAATAAAAATTGATCGTACCTAGAAACTAACTATTATCATGATAAAAGGCAAGCGCACCTATCGAATAGTAGTGTAGTTAGTTTCAAGACCGAAATAATGAATCCAATGAACTAAAAGTACTAGTAATGACTTTCTTACTATTATCTAACCTAAAAATAAAGAGGGTTTTGGTTGTAAACTAATTAACTCTAATCTAAACTAAGGATGCGAAAAAGAGTAAATTGGGAAATTTCTTTGGGAAAACCGAATGATAAAGACAATACCTAAGGAAGAATCCACCTAGACTTTATTTGTTATCTAACTCTAAACTAGACGATTTCTTCATTCGACTTAATCCGTAGAGATACCTAAATTATGTTAATATATCTGTCGAGAATAAGAACAACTAATCCTAGGTTGATTAATTGAAATCTCTTTCTAATTAAAACCCCTAGTCTTGCATTAACTCGATCTATGGATCCCTATATTAGATTTGACTCTAATCTGGCAAATTTTCGTCGTCCTATGTCTAAGATTGCGACCAACTCCGCTTAATTGTGTTGAATCTACTCTTAAACAGGGACTTTTGCTCCTCTGCCTAAGCACATTCGACTTAAATTAATATCCCGAAAATATCAATTCAAGAATTAAAAACACAATTAAGAACAAATCGAATATTTATCATATAGTTCAGATAACAATAACAAGATTCATCTTAGGTTTCATCCCCCTCAGGTATTTAGGGGTTTAGTTCATGTTTATAAAAAGAAACATCTTAGAATAAAGAAAATAACAAAACATAAGAAAACCCAAAACTTCTGAAAGGATTGAAGAGAGATCCTCTGTCTTGATGTAGATCCTGGCTTCTGAGATGGATCAATCGGCTTTCTTTCGAGTAATTTCCTGCCTTTAGATCTCCGTCTTAGCGGGAAGACTGTACACCCTTGTAGTTGCCTCCTAGGGTCTTTATATAGAGTTTGGAATGTCTTTTTTAGCCCCTAAGTAGCCTTTTCCGAGTGAAATTAAATTTCATCATGACAGAGACATGCCCGTGTGGCACGCCCGTGTGAGTCGATGTTAGGTCGTGCTCAAACTTGTTAATATGGCACAGCCGTGTGGGTTACCCGTGTGTTGAACTCCAGGCCGTGTTATTTTCTTGCTTTGGCCCATTTTCTCTATTTTCGGCTCGTTTCTTGTTCTTTTCACTCTTCTATGCTCTCCTAAGTATAAAACATGAAATTAAAGGATTAGGAGCATCAAATTCCACAAATTTAATGATAATTCATCCATAAATATGCTAAAATGTGGGATAGAAATATGTATAATTTACAGTTTATCAATTTAACTGAAAACTGGCTGTTACACAGATCTCAAACGTGGTGATTTTTATTCTTTTGTGTCGACATGTACCTAGGGTGTCTAACTATTAGATATTTTGTGAATTAATTGTAATGAGGTTATAAGTTTAATGTTAGTTGGTTATATACATATAAATAATTGTTTTTGTTGAAGTTATATTATGGCATTGTAAATTGATGTTTAAGTGTTCATAAATTAGGCAAAATAGATGAAATTAGGTATGTTTATAAATTGGATTTGAATCATACTTTGATGATATGTTTTGATGATATAATTGTGGTACCAATAAGGGTACATTGGTTAGGCACCTAGGATGTTTGTTTGATAAGATTTGGATGTGTTTGATTGTGTTTTGAATCGGTTAAACGAATGAGTTTTGAGTTCCTTATTGTCCAAGCTTGCAAGGAACGGTAAACTTGTTGTTTAAGTTATATTTTGAGTCCACACAATCAGACACAATGGTGTGTGACTAGGCCATGTAAGTCACAACATGCGAGGCCATTTCGAAAGGGCACATGGTTTGGCACACGAGCGTGTGGTTTAGCCATGTGACCCAAGTCAGAGAGTTACACGGGTATAGACACGGGCTAAGACACGACTGTGTGTCCCTATTTTGAATGTTCACACGGTCTAAAACATGGGTGTGTCTACTGACTGTGTGAGTACACGGCCTGACCACACGGCTGTGTGAACCTTGCAGCTTTAAAAATTTTTAATATTTTTCGAAAAATTCTCTTAGTTCTCGAATTAGTCCCGATTTATTTCTAATGCATATTTTAGACCTCTAGGGCTCAAATAAGGGACAGTATGTCTGAGTTTAATTGGTTTTTTATCTGAATATAATATGATAAGAAATGTTTGTAATTTATGTCTGTTTGATCAATAAGCTTTGGTAGTGCTTTGAAACCCTATTTTAGCGACAAATACAGATTAGCGGTGTTACATTTAGTGGTATTAGAGCTTTGTAGGTTTAGCCGATTCTTGGACTAAATCGAGCTCGGAATTGAGTCTAGAGGTACATGCCATAAGTGAGTCGAATTGAGTCGGGATTTGGATGCTGATATATATATTTTTGTTTTATAGTTGAAAATGTCAGATGGTTATAATTATGATGTTGATCAAGAGATGTATACTGGAGATGATGTCTCAAATGAGTTAGATAAAATCGAATCAGCAACACCAAATATTAATC
This sequence comes from Gossypium stocksii, assembly GCA_020496765.1. Taxonomy (NCBI): domain Eukaryota; kingdom Viridiplantae; phylum Streptophyta; class Magnoliopsida; order Malvales; family Malvaceae; genus Gossypium; species Gossypium stocksii. Next base: position 10,227,366 of record CM035623.1, read on the forward strand.
TAGCTAGTACTCAACAACCTAATATTGAATGAGGTAATATTAGGGAAAGAGATAATTCATTGTTACTTAGAGTTATCGCTGATGCTCTTCTACGTGTGACGGGAACCACATCCGCTACGACATCTACCCCTACTGTTTGTTAAGCTCTGATTAAATAATTGCGTAAATATGGTGCAGCTAAATTCTTAGGATTGAAAGGAGTTGATCCTTTCGCAGTTAAAATTTGAATTGAATCTACTAAACGTATCTTGCAACAACTTGAATGTAACCCTCGTGAAAGTTTAATATGTGTTGTTTTTCTACTGCAATGAGAAGCATATACCTGGTGGCAATCAGTGACATGTCATGTATCTGCAAATCAGGTAAATTGAGAATTCTTCCAAAAGGATTTTCAAAAGAAATATGTTGGTGAACTTGATCTCTTGATGTGATGAAGTAATAAATTAATCGTACCTAAAAGACTAACTATTATCATGATAAAAGGTAAGCGCACCTATCGAATAGTAGTATAGCTAGTGGCAAGACCGGAATATCGAATCCAATGAACTAAAAGTGCTAGTAATGACTTTCTTCCTATTATCTAGCCTAAAAACAAAAGGGGGTTTGGTTGTAAACTATCTAAACTAAACTAAAGAAACGACAGAGAGTAAATTGGGAGAGATTACTTTGGGAAAACTGATTGATAAGGACAATACCTAAGGAAGAATCCACCTAGACTTCACTTGTTATCTAACGTTGAACTAGACGATTTCTTTATTCGACTTGGTCCGTAGAGATCCCTAAATTATGTTAATATCTCCGTCGAGAATAAGAACAACTAATCCTAGGTTGATTAATTGAAATCTATTTCTAATTAAAACCCGTAGTCTTGGATTAATTCAATCTATGGATCCCCATATTAGATTTGACTCTACTCCGACAGATTTTCGTCATCCTATGTCTAGGATTGTGATCAACTTCGCTTAATTATGTTGGATCTATTCTTAAAATGGGACTTTTGCTCCTCTGCCTAAGTACATTCGACTTAAATTAATATCCCAAAAATATCAATTCAAGAATTAAAAAACACAATTAATAACAAGTCAAATATTTATCATATAGTTCAGATAACAATAACAAGATTCGTCTTAGGTTTCATCCTTCTTAGATATTTGGGGTTTTAGTTCATAATTATAAAAAGAACCATCTCAGAATAGATAAAATAACAAAACATAAGAAAACCCAAAACTCTTGAAAGGATTGAAGGAAGATCCTCTATCTTGATGTAGATCCTTGCTTCTGAGATGGATCAATCGGCTTTCCTTCAAGTAACTCCCTACTTTTAGCTCTCCGTCTTTATATAGAGTTTGGAGAGTCTTTCTTAGCCCCTAATTAGCTTTTTCCTCGTGAAATTGAACTTTCTGACGACAGGGACACGCCCGTGTACCACGTCTATATAAGTCAATGCTAGGCCATGTTCAAGTATGTTAAAGTGGCACGGCCATGTGGGTTGCCCGTGTGAATCGAGTCTAGGCCGTGCTCAAGCCTGTTTATGTGGCACAGCCGTGTGACACGCTCGTGTGGTGAACTTCCAGGCCGTGTTGATTCCTTGTTGTGGCCCATTTTCTCTGTTTTCAGCCCGTTTCTTATTCTTTTCACTCCCCTAAGCTCACCTGAGTATAAAACATGAAATTAAAGGTTTAGGAGCACCAAATTCCACAAATCAAGGAATAATTCATCCATAAATGTACTAAGCATGAGGTAAAAAATATGTATAATTTACGATTTATCAAATACCCCCACACTTAAGCCTTTGCTTGTCCTCAAGCAAAATCTTAATTCACAATTAAAATTCATTCCTCTCAATTTATAACCCTTATCAATAAAGTTTCAAACTAATCCACAAGTAATCATACATTGAGAATTCAACCAAAAGAAAATTAAAGTCTCAAACATTCTAAGTTAATAATTTTATCACATAAACATAGGTTTCCTTCCTTCTTCTAAGTAATTACCTCGAACTCAAAATCAGCAAGAGTTGACATCCTCACTAAAGATTTACTCTATCCACTCGAAGTGTTTAGGGTTCAAAAATTAAGCACTCATTAGTCAACCTGAAAAGTTATTACCATAAGCTTGCAGGAAAATCAAATCTCCACCACTATGTATTGACATGATACATCGATCAAAAGGTCTTTCAAGGGTTGTAACGTGGCCTTGGTTAGAGGTGTGGTCACAGGCTGAAAAAGAGGGTTAGAATCGAGATTGAATTGAAAATCATCTAACTAGAAAAATCTCTATCACTGAAACATATTCTTAAAGTAAAGCCTTTCTCTTTTGGATAACATCGTCTAAGAATAGAAGCTCAAAAATTACATAAAAATATGCAAAACATTAAATTACAATTGAAATATACATGTTTTTTAGAAAACAAATTGAATATTTATAAACTTTACAACTGAAAAAGAGAACAAAGCTGAATAATTATTCAATTCAAATCTCGATAAAAATAGGGATCAAAATAATTGAAGGGAATTCAACAAAAATGTATTATAGGTTAATATTGAAGGTAAGTCAATGAATGGTTTGTTAGGCTCAATGGGGTTCACTAGGGGTTAATTTATGGAGGCAGACTTTTATGGAGTAAGTGGGTTAAATCCTAAGTGCTTTTATCATTTCAGTATATCAAATCAATGATGTGGTCTCGACATGCATAATTGAAGCAAGTTCTAGAATAACAACTCAGTATTGACTTCACTCAAAGCAACAATAAAAGTGAGAATGAAAGGATGTGCTCAAAAATCTCACCAGAATTATGGCTTTTGATGTATATCCTGCTAATTTCAAATCTCAAGATAACACTTAAAATTGGGGAAAACAACTTAGAAAAATTTAAGTTCTCAAAAATTTCAACTATCATGCTTGATTTTCTAATGTCTTAAAGTTTGAATAATCAAAGCATAACTACCTATGTCTTAATTCTCAACATATAAATAAAAATCATAAATAAATCAGAATTCATTTTAATAGGGGATTGAGAATAATATAGAGAGTGAAAGTGAGAAATCGGGATTTGAGAACAATGCAGCAAGTAGCAAAAATTTTCAGGGCTTCAAAGATAATATGAAGAATGAAAGTGAATTCCCTCCCACACTTAAGATGTACATTGCCCTCAATGTACAAAGATATCATTAGTAGCAATAGAAACATAAAATCATAAGATAGGGAGAGAAGTGAAACTCCCTGAATATTGGATGAATTTCTTGAGCTGGGTGTGAAGATTTGTAGAGAATGGTGTTTATCCATAATTTTCGTGCCAAAAGGATATGATGATCGGGGTCGTGGTGGCTATGGTCATAGTGGCGAGGGTCGTGGTCATTTAGGAACCAGCAGTCGTGGCAGGGTTTTTCAATTAGATATAGATTTGAGCTGTAAAGCTCTTTTGAAACTGCGATAGCATTTATAAATTTTAAGGAATTTGGATTAGTACAATATACTCGTTAAGAAATAGCCAATATTAAACATTTGAAATAAAATAAACTAAGTTCTTAAAATACTAAAATTCAAAAAATGAATCAGATAAAATAAAAGAAAAAGGAAAAATAAAAATAAAAATAAATGAGAAGATAAGAGGACTCGTGAGTCCTAATCTTCAGATGGTTCGTGAGGTGGGGATGGCGGTACGGGATGAAGGTGCTGACAAATCTGAGATAGAGTAGCATCAATGTGATCAAGGCACTAAAAACATTGTTGCTGGAATTGTGCGAACTGCTCAGAAGTGACATAGTTTGAAGCTCCAGCATGAACTTGGCGGCGAGTAGGTGGTGGCTCCTCGTGGGATGGGGGATATCATTAGTAATGTCCTCTGGGTCCTCCTACACGGTGGATTGAGCTAGCTGGTACTGAAGAGGATTGCTCCCACGTCGGCGCTGCTCCCATGTCGGCGCTAAATCATCCTCATATAAAGTATGCTTTGGATGCCCTGCGGGGACATTTGGCCGATGAGAGTGTAAGAGGATGTCTGGGCCTCTGTGTTGAGGAGGCTGAAGTAACGGGCCAGGTGGGTCACTTACGGGCCCATCTATATTACGCCCCCTTGATACCGCTCGGTTTGGTGCTGAATGGCATGGGCAATGAAGTAGGCGAGGTTGAACACGTGTGCATGCGCCATGCTCTACAGAAAGTAGGCGTCGAGGGTGTTGACGACGACGATGCTCTCTCGTCTGCCAGTTAGTGTGTGCGCGAGTAGGGCAATGAGGTATCTTAGCGAAGGGGCGAGAGCTGTCGCCTTAGAGCAGGTGGGATCGTAAGTGGCCGAAACAGGGACTAAGGCCTGCCAACGCTGGGATAGAGAAAAATAGATGTGGCGGTGAAGCTCTGAGAGATATTCCTCCTCCATAAAGTGCTCGATGTATAGACCCAGTGCGGTATCAAACTCTGGTACACTAAGTTGTCGAACAATGCCTCCGAGGTGGAATTAGATCGTCCCTGGATCTTCGTGTCGGGCAATGACAGTTTGGAGGTGGAATGTGAAGCATAACTCTAAGGTAAGCTCAAGATAGGTGGGCTCAACAATCTGGAAGAATTGGTCCCACGGGTCCATCATCAACAAGGCTCGTACCGCATCTGCTAGTTGAACACGTTCTAATACGGCCCAGTCGATGGACCTTCCTACTCCGAGGGGTCTGACCTTTAGAATTTGAAACAGCTCCTCTTAGGAACTTTGTAGAAATTAGAGGAAAATGTGTCTGATTTTGGTTGTGGCTCTAGAGGAGGAACTGATATCGCGTGATATGAAGTAATAAAATTTATAAAGAACTTGTTCAGACCAAAACCAATTAATATCACGACATTGAGGCAAGCGCACCTGTCGAACAGTAGTATAGCTTAGTGGCAAGACCGAGTTATCGTACCCAAGGGAACCAAAAGTACTAGTACTCACTTCTTTCCTATTATCTAGCCTCAAAATAAAAGAGGATTGTTTAAACTAATTTAAAACTAACTAAGAAAGTGTAAAAGTAAATTGGGAAAACTTTTAGGGAAAAGTTGATTTATATGGACAATACTCAAGGGGGAATCCACCTAGACTTCACTTGTTACTATTTTCTTAAACTATATGATTCCTTTACTTGACTTGATCCGTAGAGATCCCTAATTTATGCTAAACCCTCCGTCGAGGCGTAGAGCAACTAGGCCTAAGTTTTTAATTAAAGTTCCTTTATTAATTAACTCCCTAGGTTGCATTAATTAGATCTATGGTTCCCCATATTAGGTTTGACCCTAATCTGGCAGATTTATGTCGCCCTATGTCTAGGGTTGCATGCAACTCCACTTAATTATGGTAGATCTACTCTTATCACAGGGACTTTTGCTCCTCTGCTATAAGCACATCTAATTCTTGAAATAATACCTAGGATTATTAAATCAAGAATGAAGAACGCATAATTAACAATAATTCAAGTATTTATCAAATAAATCAAGAATAAATAACAAGATTTGTCTTAGGTTTCATCCCCCTCAAGTATTTGAGGGGTTTAGTTCATAATAAAGAAGAGAAACATCACAGAAGATATAAAATAGCAAAACATAAAAGAACCCGAAAATCCCTAAAGGAATTTAGAGAGATCTCCTATATTGCTGCAGAATTCCGGCTTCTGGGATGAATCAATCGGCTTCTCCCTTGGAGTAATCCCTTGCTTCTACCTTCAGTGTGGCAAAAAGACGAGAAGAAAAATATATCTAAAAACGTATATCTACCTCTGCCTCATGAGGTCTTTATATAGAGAGCTTGTGGGGGCCTTTCTTAGCCTCTAAGTATCCCAAATTGAGTGAAATTCCCCTTCCTCATGACTAGAACACGCCCGTGTACCACGCCCGTATGACTTCGACAGAGGCCGTGTGATATTCTGTTTATGGGGCACGGCCGTGTGGCCTGGCCATGCTTGTCGAGGTTGGACTGTGTGATCTTTATGGTACACAGCTGTGTGCCACGATCGTGCGGTAAATCCTTGGTCCATGCGTTAAGCTATTTTTTGCCCATTTTCCTCATTTTTGGCCCATTTTTGGTTCTTTTCTCTTCCCTATACTCTTCTGAGTATAAGATATGAAAAAGAAAGGTTAAGAGCACCAATTCTCACTAAATCATTAATAATTCATCCAAAATACAAGCAAAATATGAGGTAAAAATATGTATAATTTAGCGTTTATCAAATACCCCCACACTTAAGCCTTTGCTTATCCTCAAGCAAAATCTCAATCCCTAATAAGAATCATTCTTCTCAACCTATAATATTTATCAATAATGTTTCAAACTAATCCACAGGTAATCATACAATGAAAAATTCAATCAGAAGAACATTAAAGATTCAATCAATTTAAGTTGAGAATTTTGTCATTGAAAACATAAGTCTCTTCTTTCTTTCTAAGTAGTTATCTCTCCATCTTAATTAACAGGAGTTGACATCCTCACTAAAGGTTCACTCTATCCACTCAAAATGTTTAGGGTTCAAAATTTAAGCACTCTCTAGTCAACCTGGAAAGTTATTACCATAAGCTTGCAAGAAAATCAAATCTCCACCACTATAGTTTGATATGATACATCGATCAAAAGGTCTTTTTATGGTTGTAACGGGGCTTGGTTAGGGGTGTTGTCACAGGCTGTAAAACGAGGGTTAGAATCGAGATTGAACTAAAAATTATCTAGCTAGAAAAATCTCTATTACTGGAACATAATTTCAAAGCTTAATAACACCATTTTAGTAGCTTTAAGAGAGAAATATGCAAAAACTTAATTTGAACTATTACACATTACAACTGAATTTGACTGTATATACACATGTTTTTTTTAAGAACAATTCAAGTGATACAATGAATTTAGTAAAGATTTACACATGGGAAAAAAGAATAAAGCTTAAATAAATTCAACTCAAATCTCGACAAAAATAGGGATCAAAAGTAATTGAATAGGAAATTCAACAAAAATGGGTTATTGGTTAATGATTAGAGGGTGAGTCAAGGAAAAGGTTGTTAGGCTCAATGGGGTTGACTAGGGGTTAGATTATGGAGGTAGGCTTTTGTGGAGTAAATGAGTTAAATCCTAGGTGCCTTTATCATCTCGGTATATCAAATCAATGATGTGGTCTTGACATGTATAATCAAAGCAAGTTCTAGAATAACAATTCAGTATTGACTTACTCAAAGCAATAATAAAAGCAAGCACGAAAGAATGTATGCTCAAAAGGTTCAAAAGTCTCACAAAAATTATGGCTTTTGATGTCAATCCTGTGAATTTCAAATCTCAAGATAATACTTAAAATTAGGGAAGATAACTTATGCAAAAATGGGGTTCTCAAAAATTTCAACTTATCATGCTTGATTCCCTAATGTTTTTAGAGTTTGAATAATCATAGTACAATTGCTTATTTCTTGATTCTCAACATATCAATAAAAATCATAAATCAATCAGAATTAATTCCTAATAGGAAACTGAGGAAAATGCAGAGAACAATGCATGAAGTACAAATTCAGGGGTTTTTAATAAAGGTATACTGAATTAAAGTATATTTCCCCCCACACTTAAGATGTACATTGCCCTCAATGTACAAAGACATATATCTAGCAATAAAAGCATAATATCAAAAGAGAGGGAGAGAATTGAAAACTCCCTGAATTTAGGATGAATTGTGAGATAGAAAGAGCCGGTAGGTGTGGCACTGTGTTCCCATTTTCGTAGAGATTTGAGCTGTGAGGCTCCTTTGAAACTGCGAATGGATTTAGTAGTCGTGGGGAGTTTTGGGTTAATAGAATTTACTTCCGTGGGATTAGCCGTTAAGAACGTAAAATAAAATAAGCAAGTAAAATAAAATACTAAAATGTAAAAAGGAAATAAAATAAACTATACTGGAAAAGGAAAACAAAGTTAGAATAAAAAAAAGAAAACTAAATATTAGTGGGTAAGTCTAAAAATTAAGAAAAAGAAAATAAAGAAAAATAAAAGTAGAAATAAAAATAACATAAAAAGAAGAGGAACTAGTCCTCGGATGGATCACGTGGCGGCGGTGTGATGTTCAGGTGCTGACATATCTGTGCGAGAGTGGCGTCGATGTAATCAAAGCGCTGAAAGCATTGTTGCTCAAATTGATCCAGGCGCTCGGATATGTCGACATGTGAGGCTGCCGTCTGAGTGGGTCATCTGGGGTGCCGTGGGTCAGCGAGCTCATCTTCCTCTGGTGATGGTGGTGGGACATCATCAGCAATGTCCTCTGGGTCTACGGCATCCTGAACAAGGCGGAAATGGAAGTGACTTCCACCTGGTCGTTGCTCCACCATCCTCATGTGTAGCATGCTCTGGATGCCTTGTGAGGACATCTGGCCTATGAAAGTGTAGGAGGATGTCTGGGCCGTGGTGTTGAACAGGCCGAAGTAGCGGCCTAGCCTTGTAATGTAGGGGCCCATGGAGATAACGCCCTTCCGGTGCCTCTCAGTCTGGTGTTGCATGTCCAACGCTATAAAGTAAGCAAGGTCGATAGTGTGGCCATTGGCCATGCACTAGAGGAAGTATGCGTCATGAGTGTTGACGACGCCTGCACTCTCCCTTTTACCTGTAAGAGTGTGAGTGAGGAGAGCATGAATGTACCTTAATGAAGGAGGGAGGGCGGTCGCCTTACTGACGCTAGGGTTATAGACTTGCTGCCCCGGAGCGATCTTAGACCAACATTTGACTGGCCTGATATGTATGCGACGGGAGAGGGTAGGAAAGTCCTCTTCGGCCATGAACAGTTCGGAATAAAGTCCGAGGGCTGTACCGAACTCTGGAACGCTCAGTTGTCGCACTAGACCTCCTAAGCGAAATTGGACCGTACCTGGATCATCGAAGTTGTTCATGACGGTTTGGAGGTGGAATGTGGAACAGAACTCAAGGGTGAGTTCTAAGTAAGTTGGTTCCACGATTCTGAAGAACTGGTCCCATGGGTCGGTACTCAGAAGGGCTCGGACGTCGCTTACTAGATTAATTTGCTTAAGGGCCTCCCAGTCGATACATCGGCCCACAGAAATAGTACAATCCCGGAGTAACTGATAGCGTTCCTTCTGAGAATCCTGCGAGAATGTAAGGAATGGGTAGCGTGCCTCGGAGGTGGTGTAATGACCCAAAATCCGTGGGCACCAGAAAAGTGTATTGTCGGGCCTCCGTCTTAGAAAATTAAATCCTTAAATAATTATTAGGAATAATTATGACTCTAGTTATGTGTCTAAATAGGTTTTTAATTAGGTGAAACTAGTTTAAATTAGAAACAATTAGTAGAAAAGACTAAATTGAATAAAGTGCAAAAGTTTATTTATAAAATAGAAAAATTATTAAGGGATTAAGTTGGTAATTAACCCAAAGTAAGTGACATGTGTATAAAAGAGAAATAAATACATGTGTATGTGTACTATTGGTCCAATTGTATTTTATGTGTGTATTTACTTAGAATTTAAGTAATTTTAATTATTTAATTATTTGATTTTAATTAAGTAAATATCTAATTATTTAATTATTTAAATATTATAATTTATTTAATAAATTAATGGAGACAAGTGTATGGCAAGAATTTTGTACATGTGTCATAATATGTATTTATACAAATGTATAGATATAATTAGTTATAATTAGATATTTTATATTAATTAATTAATAAACAAAATAAAAGAAATAAGGTAAATAAATAAAAGAAATAAAAGAAAAAGAAAGATAGAAAAGAACAGAGAAGCTCACGAAACAGAGAAAGAAAGGAAAGAAAGAAAGAAAAAGGAAAAATTGGAGAATTGAAGCTTGAAAGTTAATTTGGTAAGTTAATTAAGTCCTTTCCTTTCTAATTTTGTTATTTTTGAAGCTTTAGAGAAAGATTTTCTTGAATTCATGAGAAAATATTGAAAATTAATGGAGGTTTGATTAGGGTTTATGTTGAAGAAATGATGAAATTAAAGATTAATTTGATAGAATTATGAATTTGAATTGAATTAGGGACTTAATTGTAAAACAAGCCATAAGTTTTGAGTTTTAGGGATTAAATTAAAAGAAATTCGGAATTATGGAAAAATGATGAAAATTTGATAGTTATATGAATAATTAGATGGAAATTGAATAGAAATAAGGTGTGAATTGGTGTTATAAATTTGGTTATTAGCATTTTACATCAAAACAGTTTTGGGAAGTAGCAATGGTCTGACTTTGAAAATTCACTAAAAATTGTAGGAATTGAATTAGAGGATGAATAATATATGAAATTAAAGCTTATTGAGTTTAGTTTCTTATAGTAGAAACAGTGTAAGCAATGAATTTATGAATCAAGAGATATTTGAAATTTAGTAAGACTGGTTCAGGGTGATTTCGAGATACTCTATTTTGAATTTGGAAAATCATTAAAAATTGTACAAAAATTATCATGGAGTGTAATTTATATGTGTGAACTCCTTAATGAATCTAGTTTCAAAAGAAATAAACATGAACCTTATTTGAGTTCTGTATAATGAGATAATTGATTTTTAGTAGAGAGAGGTCAGAACTGTCGAATGGAGCAACAGGGGAGACTTTAATGAATAAACTGTACTAATTGGCTAAACCAAAAATTCTGAAAATTTTATGGTGAGAAGATATATGAGTCTAGTTTCAAGGAAAATTTACGGATATTAGTTTGGAGTTTCGTAGCTCAAGATATAAATAATTTAGTAATAGTGACTCAAATAGACAGCTTAACGGTGAAATTATATATATCTTAAAAATGATTAAATTTGCATGTTTAGGCTCATGAATTAAATTGAATTGTGTTATATTGATGATTATAAATTATTATTATTATTTTCATAGCTAATAAGGAAAAAGAGGCATCGGCATTGAAAGGAAAAGAAAAGATCGTCGAGGAGTGAACGCGTATTCCGGGTTTGTATTACTATAACTCAAACTATTTATTAAATGTATATTGAATTTATGGATATGGAATAATTAAGATAAGGTAAGTATTATATTTGAAATTAAACATGAGTATGTGAGAAAATTTATTTATATATGAATTAAAGTAATAGATGTTGAATTGATTGAGTATTGGAAATTTTTGTGGAAATAAAAGTGAAATTGGAAAAGTAAAAATAATACCCTATTAACTTGTCGGACTAGATTTGATACAAATGGCATGCCATTGGATTTGTGATGTGATGAGGAGATTTGTAGCTCGGCCGAGGAGATGATTCTGTTATTATATGCTTCGGTTTATCCGAAGAGGCATTTCATGCCTTACTGGTGTGTTTGGGAGGATATGATATACTGGTGTGTTTGGGAGGATATGATATACTGGTGTGTTTGGGAGGCTATATTATACTGGTGTGTTATGGAGAATTTCATTATTTTGGTGTGTTTGGGTTGGATATTCTGGTGTGTTTGGGTGGAATCCGCGTATCTGTCAGAGTCCGAGCCTTGTTACTAGGGTAAACAATTGAAATGAAAATTTGAAAATGAGATTGATTGTCCTGACACTATTGAAAGTACGAGAAAGAATGCACAAGATAAATTATGAATTGAATCAGTATGTGAAAGATTTATGAAGTGGTATTCAATTATATATAATTAGTTTAAATGATTTATAAGCTTATGATTGATGTTTATAAATTATTAATGTTAAATAGTTTGATTTATAGTAATACCACTGAGTATAAAATACTCAGCGTACGGTTGTTTCCGTGCGCAGGTCATTAGAATTTCGGATCCGGTCCAGCATCCAGAACGATCCTGACTCTAACACGAAGATTTTGGCGACGTATCTCTTCCTTTATATTAAGTGGCATGTACTAGGTAAAAGTATGTGAATTATGTAATTATGTTATATGATTTTGAGTTGTAAATAATGGTTAAAATGTTTTGAATGATGAATGAAATACTAGTTATATAAATGGTAAAATTTGGTACTAAATTGGATAAAGAATGAAGTTATAAATTATTTCTTTATTTGTTATGATATTTGATTAAAGTATTAAACCAATGTTATGAGCTTGATTAGAAGTGTTTGATGTGTAAAATCTTTGGTTGAACATTGGCATTGGTTTATTTTGATTTGAAACTGCAGGGGGTTTTATGTAAAAATAAGCAGAAATGCTGCCAAAATTTTTATTAAAAAAAATTATTAGATTACACGAATAAGTCTCGAACCACTTTAATACATATTTAGGCTTTGAGAGTTAAATATAGGGATTAATTATACTTTGAATATTATTTTATTTAAACTAATTTTTATTAAATTATACTTTGAATATTATTTTATTTATGAATTACTCGTAAGTTGTCTGATATGTCCGGTAATGCCTCGTAACCCTATTCCAGCAACGGTTTGAGGTTAAGGGGTGTTACAGGTGGGCCTTGATGAACTTTCCGGTCCTTTGCGCTTTTTGGATACGGGAACGGCAGTCTTCTTAGCACGTGATGACATCTTACCTATAATAACAAGATCATTAGTCCTAAAAAATTAATAAGATAAAATGGAAAGTGACAATGCTTAAAAGTAAAACAAAATGGATGATTAACCTAAATAGTAGGAGTGAATCATTTTGAAGACTTGCAATAGAACTAAGAACTATGGTTGTATATATATATTGGAATTATGGCCAAATGGCATGCAAATAGAAGTTTAAATGGCAAATGAATGGAATTCTAAATGGCAAGCAAAAGTACAATCCTAGTTGATTCTATATTGTTCTAGAGTATTCATCCTACATTTCCTAATTCCATGCTTTAAATCAACAAAATGCAAGAAAAATGTCATAAAAATAAAGAAATGAAATAAAACAAGAATAATTGAGGAAAATGAGAAAATAGAACCAATTTTTGGGCTTGCACGGTCGTGGGTTGAAGGTTGCACGGGCGTGGGTTGTTGGAAATGAAGAGTGGTGGTGTTTCTAGGGCTGGGGCGGCATTTGTGGTGGTTAGGGAGGGAGTTTTCTAGGGTTTGAGTGGAAGGGCAGATGAATAGTAGTTCCCTATTTATAGTTTTAGTGTCACACGGGCATGTCACACGCCCGTGTGAATCGTGTTTGGCCCGTGTTTTTCGAAATTCGGCCGTTATGGCGCGCCTGATACGATGAGCACGCCTTGATATCGTGTGATATGAAGTAATAAAATTTATAAAGAACTTGTTCAGACCAAAACCAACTAATATCACAACGTTGAGGCAAGCGCACATGTCGAACAGTAGTATAGCTTAGTGGCAAGACCGAGTTATCGTACCCAAGGGAACGAAAAGTACTAGTACTTACTTCTTTCCTATTATCTAGCCTAAAAATAAAAGAGGATTGTTTAAACTAATTTAAAACTAACTAAGAAAGTGTAAAAGTAAATTGGGAAAACTTTTAGGGAAAAGCTGATTTATATAGACAATACTCAAGGGAGAATCCACCTAGACTTCACTTGTTACTATTTTCTTGAACTATATGATTCCTTTACTTAACTTGATCAGTAGAGATCCCTAATTTATGCTAAACCCTCCGTCGAGGCATAGAGCAACTAGGACTAAGTTGTTAATTAAAGTTCCTTTATTAATTAACTCCCTAGGTTGCATTAATTCGATCTATGGTTCCTCATATTAGGTTTGACCCTAATCCAGCAGATTTATGTCGCCCTATGTCTAGGGTTGCATACAACTCCGCTTAATTATGGTAGATCTACTCTTATCACAGGGACTTTTGCTCCTCTGCTCTAAGCACATCTAATTCTTGAAATAATACCTAGGATTATTAAATCAAGAATGAAGAAAGTATAATTAAGAACAATTCAAGTATTTATCAAATAAATCAAGAATAAATAACAAGATCTGTCTTAGGTTTCATCCCCCTCAAGTATTTGAGGGGTTTAGTTCATAATAAAGAAGAGAAACATCACAGAAGATATAAAATAGCAAAACATAAAAGAACCCGAAAATCCTTAAGGGAATTTAGAGAGATCCTCTATATTGCTGCAGAATTCCGGCTTCTGGGATGAATCAATTGGCTTCTCCCTTGGAGTAATCCCTTGCTTCTACCTTCAGTGTGGCAGAAAGACGAGAAGAAAAATATATCTAAAAACATATATCTGCCTCTGCCTCATGAGGTCTTTATATAGAGAGCTTGTGGGGAGCCTTTCTTAGCCTCTAAGCATCCCAATTTGAGTGAAATTCCCCTTCCACACGACTAGAACACGCCCGTGTGCCACGCCCGTGTGCCACGCCCGTGTGACTTCGACAGAGGCCGTATGATATTCTGTTTATGGGGCACGGCCGTGTGGCCTGGCCGTGCTTGTTGAGGTTGGAACGTGTGATCTTTATGTTACACGGTCGTGTGCCACGGCTGTGCGGTAAATCCTTGGGCCGTGCGTTAAGCTATTTTTGGCCCATTTTCCTCATTTTTGGTCCTTTTTTGGTTCTTTTCTCTTTCCTATGCTCTTCTGAGTATAAGATATGAAAAAGAAAGGTTAAGAGCACCAATTCTCACTAAATCATTAATAATTCATCCAAAATACAAGCAAAATATGAGGTAAAAATATGTATAATTTAGCGTTTATCAGGAACCACCGGGCCCCTTTCGTTTTTTGGAAGCGGGGATGGCAGCTTTCTTTCCTCGTGAGAACGACATGATTCCTAAAAGAAAGTTTTGAAACAATTTTTAAAAAAATATGTTATTCATATTCTTAAGTTGCTAAATTAACTAACAAAATAAGTTAATCAACAGTTACTAGGTATCTAATGCAAGAGGTAATTTCAAAGTAAATAAATTTGGTGTTTGAGTTATCCTAAGCATGGAACTTAACATAATGATGAAGACAATGGTTCCTATAGTGAGTTTATATCATCAATGTGTGTTAGAATCAATGGCATAAGATAGCTAAAGATGGCAGCAAGAGAATGATTCAAGATGGAATTATTCTAAATCAATATATCATGGGTATTGCATGGATATCAAATAAGCATTGAGAATAAAATTAAAAGAATAAAAACATGTATGAATGAATGATACAATAAATAGTTAAAAATAAAAGCAAAGACTAAGAGAAAATGGAGAAGGGGAAACCGAAAATGGAGTTGATAGGGCAGAGCACGATAGTGGCGAGGGTCACACGGGCATGGAGGCATGGTCTAAGTCGGCGGCAGCGCTAGGAGGGGCTGGTTTTGAGTGAAGAAGATGATGAATAGTGAGGGGTTTTATAGAAATTAGGGCACACGGGCGTGTCACATACTCGTGTAAATCATTTTTAGCTCGTGTGGTTCGAATTCTAAGGGTTTTGGCGCGCCTGAATCGTGATACACACTCGTGTTCCTTGGGCATGTTGCGGCACATGGCCGTGTCACACGGCCGTGTCCTTCGATGTTCGTTTCTCCCACGCCCATGTAGGGGGTCACACGTCCATGTCTGCTTGGCAGGTTCGACTACGAGGTTAGGGCACGAGCGTGTCGAATGCCCGTGTTAAACTAACAGGATCAACCACGGCCTTGGGAGACGGGTGTGTCGAACGCCCGTGTTGATTTATCAGGATTGGCCACGGCCACTTCGCACAGTCGTGGCGAATTGTCACAGCTCGTGTTGGAAAGATTTTTGTCCCGTGTGTGCACGGTCGTAGCTTTGCCTATGGTGTCCACATGGCCTTAAGCATGCCCGTAAGCATGGCCATGTGGCGTGAAAAACCTATATTCAGAAGGTTAGTTGATGAATTAAAGAACTTAAACAAAAGTACTTTACTATGTTAGTGCTCGGTTGCCTCCCGAGAAGCACTTTTTTATAGTCTAAGCTCGACTTTCTTCAAGCTTACATGGTCACGGTGGTTTGAAAAGTTCGAACTCCTCTCTCTTGCTATTAGTTTCACTAACAAAATAAGGTTTGAGCCGAGTATAATTTACTTTGAAAGTGCCAAATGTCTTATGTGTTATCTCGACTGTACCATAGGGGAAAATTTTCATTATCGTGAAAGGAGGAGTATTACCTGTATGAATTTTTTAATTTGAAATCCGAGGATCTTCCTCCTCTAAGTATACCTTATCCCCTACCTTAAATTGATTCGTTTTTACCTTAGGGTTATTATGGTGATGCTCTGGTGTGATGTGGCATACTTTGGGTTTCTCTTATCGATAGTTCAGCCACTCGTCCAATTCTTCAAGCTATAGCATTCATTTTTCATGAATGTTCTCCTTGGAAGGTCTCGTCTGTTGATTGACCGTACCTATGTGAAGAGTATCCTGCAAAAAAGGTTGGGCGGTGAGATCGTTTTTATTATTAGGACTCATAATAACATCTTTATCCTCATCAGTCTTATTAGAGTTACGAGCCTACAAAGCAATTTTGTTATCACCTACACAAAGTGTGAGCTCGCCTATGCCTACATCAATTATGGTTCTAGCAGTTGCTAAAAATGGTTACCCTAGAATTAGGGGTACATTGCTATCATCATCTATGTCTAACAACGAAGTCGACTAGAAATATAAATTTATCAATTTTGACAAGCACATCTTCGATTATGCCCTTAGGAAATCTAATGCTTTTATCAGCCAATTAGATATTTATCTTAGTTTGCTTAGGTTTCCCAAGACCTAGTTGTTTAAACAATTTATATGGCATTATATTAATACTGGCTCCTAAATCCGCTAAAGCATTTTTAACATCTAAAGTACCAATTAAACAGGGAATTGTAAAACTCCCTAGATCTTTTAGTTTGTTGGTAGCTTATTCTGCAAAATTGCTGAGCACACTATATTCAAGTCCACATGAGATGACTCATCTAGCTTTCGTTTATTCGTCAGAAGCTCTCTTAAAAACTTAACAGCATTTGGCATCTGCGACAGAGCTTCAATAAACGGTAAGTTAATATGTAATTTCTTTAAGAGTTTAAAAAATTTACTGAATTGCTCGTCTGTACGGTCTTTCCTTAGCACGTTGGGATATGGGACACGAGGCTTATATTCTATGACAACTGGTTCCTTGTGACTTACCTCATCCTTACTGCTACTTACCACAGTCTCCTTACTTGGCTCTGCTTTGGTTTTGGCTAGCCCTCCTTCATCAATCGTATCGATGGTATGGAGTTGCTCCTTAG
This sequence comes from Gossypium stocksii, assembly GCA_020496765.1. Classification (NCBI taxonomy): domain Eukaryota; kingdom Viridiplantae; phylum Streptophyta; class Magnoliopsida; order Malvales; family Malvaceae; genus Gossypium; species Gossypium stocksii. Next base: position 10,244,422 of record CM035623.1, read on the forward strand.
GATTGGTCTAGGTGTTGCTCGGTAAACCACATTATGGTCTTTCAGAAATTAGCTTAGCGAAGTGGCCTATTTGAGTCTCAAGTCATTGGATAGATGCTTGCTGGTTCTTGAGTGCCGTCTCGGTGTTTTGGAAATGGGTTTCTGACACAGAGATGAATTTCGTGAGCATCTCCTCAAGGTTCGGCTTTTTCTTTTATTGGTACGATGGTTGCTAAAATCCCGGAGAAGGTGGTGATCTCTGGTTTCCTTGGTTACCTTGTCCTCTCCATGAGAAATTGGGGTGATTCCTCCAACCTGCATTGTAAGTGTTACTATAAAGGTTATTTTGAGATCTAGAATTGTTACCCATATAGTTGGCTTGCTCGTTTTCCATGCCATATCCATAGGTGAAGTACTCAGAATTGCTCATGTTTTCTTGGATCGAGTCACATTGCATCACTAGGTGTACCTGCGTAGAACCAACTAAACCATCAATCTTTTTATTTAAGAGTTCTACCTTATTAGAAAGCATGGTGACCGCATTAACATTAAAAACCCCTGCAGCTTTTTGTGGCTTTGTTCTCATGACTTGCCACTGATAGTTATTCAGTGACATATCTTCTATAAACTCGTAAGCTACTTATGGTGTTTTGTTATTGATTGTTCCACCGGCGGCTGCATCTATCATTTGTCTCGTAGAAGGGTTCAAACCATTGTGAAAGGTTTGAACTTGTAACCATAAGGGTAACCCATGGTGAGGGCACCTTCTCAATAAATCCTTGTATCTCTCCCAAGCATCGTAAAGTGTTTCTAAATCCATCTGCACGAAAGAAGAGATATCATTCCTTAATTTAGCCATTTTAGCCAGCGGAAAATATTTGAGTAAAAATTTTTTGGTCATTCGTTCCCATGTAGTGATAGACCCTCGCGGTAAAGAATTTAACCACTGTTTAACTTTATTTCTCAAGGAGAATGGGAATAGCCGAAGATAAATGGCATCATCAGAAACGCCATTTATTTTAAACGTGTCGCAGAATTCCAAAAAGTTAGCTAAATGAGCGTTAGGATCTTCATCCTGCAAACCATCAAACTGAACAAACTGTTGTATCATCTGAATAGTGTTAGGTTTCAGTTCAAAATTATTTGTAGCAATAGTAGGCCTAACAATACTGGATTCAGTACCAGCCAAATTAGGTTTAGCATAATCATACATAGTACGAAAAATAAGATTTTGCTCAACAGGATTTACGGCTACCACAGGAGGTAGTTGATTATCTTGATTTTTCTCCATCTCTTTAGTAGGTTCAGGTTCTTCTTCTTGTCCATGTTTTAGATATCTGCGAGTTCTACGAACTGTGGCTTCTAAATCGTCATCAAACAATAATGGTCCTCTTAGGTTTCTTCTAGTCATAAACTAGAGACACCTAGAAGAGAAGAAAAGAAATTTTTTAGGTAAATAAAACCTAATATAGAAAACTGAAAATAATTAAAAATAGCAATGGCTAGAGTAATAGAAATAGAGTGTTCCTAATATCTTAGTTCCCCAGCAACGGCACCAAACACTTGATCTCGTGATGTGATGAAGTAATAAATTGATCGTACCTAAAAGACTAACTATTATCACGATAAAAGGCAAGCGCACCTATCGAATAGTAGTATAGCTAATAGCAAGACCGGAATATCGAATCCAATGAACTAAAATTAATAGTAATGACTTTCTTTATATTATCTAGCCTAAAAATAAAAGGGGGTTTAGTTGTAAACTATCTAAACTAAACTAAAGAAACGACAGGGAGTAAATTGGGAGAGATTACTTTGGGAAAACTGATTGATAAGGACAATACCTAAGGAAGAACCCACCTATACTTCACTTGTTATCTAACGCTGAACTAGACGATTTCTTTATTTGACTTGATTCGTAAAGATCCCTAAATTATGTTAATATCTCCGTCAAGAATAAGAATAACTAACCGTCGAGAATAAGAACAACTAATCCTAGGTTGATTAATTGAAATCTATTTCTAATTAAAATGCCTAGCCTTGCATTAATTCGATCTATGGATCCCCATATTAGATTTGACTCTAATCCGGCAGATTTTCGTCTTCCTATGTTTAGGATTGCGATCAAATCAGCTTAATTGTGTTGGATCTACTCTTAAACAGAGACTTTTGCTCCTCTACCTAAGCACAGTCGACTTAAATTAATATCCCAAAAATATCAATTCAAGAATTAAAAAACACAATTAATAACAAGTGAAATATTTATCATATAGTTCAGATAACAATAACAAGATCTGTCTTAGGTTTTATCCCTCTTAGATATTTGGGGTTTTAGTTCATAATTATAAAAAGAAACATCTCAAAATAGATCAAATAACAAAACATAAGAAAACCCAAAACTCCTGAAAGGATTGAAGGGAGATCCTCTATCTTGACGTAGATCTTGGCTTCTAAGATGGATCAATCTGCTTTCCTTTGAGTAACTCCCTGCCTTTAGCTCTCTGTCTTGGCGGAAAGGCTGTACCCTTGGCGAGAATAATGCACACATTTGTAGTTGCCTCCTAGGGTCTTTATATAGAGTTTGGAGAGTCTTTCTTAGCCCATAAGTAGCTTTTTCCTCGTAAAATTAAACTTCCTCATGACAGGGACACGCCCGTGTACCACGCCCGTGTGCCACGCCCGTGTGCCACGCCCGTGTAAGTCGATGCTAGGCCGTGTTCAAGCCTATTAAAGTGGCACGACCGTGTGGGTTGCCAGTGTGAATCGAGTCTAGGCCGTGCTTAAGCCTGTTTATGTGGCACGGCCGTGTGACACGCCCGTGTGGTGAACTTCTAGGCTGTGTTGATTCCTTGCTTTGGCCCATTTTCTTCGTTTTCAGCCCGTTTCTTGTTCTTTTCACTCCCCTAAGCTCACCTGAGTATAAAACTTGAAATTAAAGGTTTAGGAGCATCAAATTCCACAAATTAATGAATAATTCATCCATAAATATGTTAAGCATGAGGTAAAATATATGTATAATTTACAGTTTATTAGAACTGTATATCGAAGACAAAAAAATAGTTTTTAATGTTGAAACAAGGTGAAATGTTTGTAGTTGATTATGAACGAGAGTTTTCGCGACTTAGTAGGTATGCTATTGAATTTGTACCAACTGAAATTGATAGTTGCAAGCGATTTCTACGTGGTTTGCATGATAAGTTGTGAGTACAGTTAATATCACACAAAATTACTGAGTTTGCATATTTGGTGGAAGGGCAAAAATGATGGAACAAGTTCTGGGTTTTGATAAAAAGACTGAGAATACTCGTACTGTTGGAAAACATCTTGGAGTAGTAAGTTTAAATCCACAACTGAAGAGATCAAAAAAATTTCGTGGTAGCTGGAGATTAAATTTTAAGTCAAATAGAACTGATAGAAATCATGATAAACAACTGACTGTGTCTATGGGTAGTGTGTGAGGTCCATCTAGGGATATTGATATTCCAAATTGTGAGCATTGCAGGAAAAAGCACCGTGGTGAATGTTGGAAGTTAAGTCGATGCTATTTTCGCTGTGGATCTATAGAACATTTTGTTAGAGACTGTCCACAGAATGAAAATGCTACACCTGTTACTTCATAAAAATCTATGCTTGCTTCTAGAGGTCGCGAGTCGAGTCGAAGTGGTTCATTTTCGAGAGATAATGCTAGAAAGGGAAATGATGTTGTTACTCAACAGTCGGAGGCCAGAACGTCAGCTCAAGCTTATGTTGTGTGGACTCGTGAGGATGGTGATGCTAATGATGTTGTGACATGTATATTTTTATTACATTCAGAATATGTTTATGCTTTGATATATCTGAGATATTTGCATTCATATGTTAATACTAAATTGGTTAAGTTGAGAAGTTTAAAATATGAGACATCTAAAGTATCGATAGTGGTGTCTAGTCTATTGGGACAATTTGTGCTAGTGGATTAGGTGTGTAGGAGATGTTCGTTAATGATACAGAATATAACCTTCCCTGTTGATTTGTTAATAATGCCGTTTGGCAATTTTGATGTGATTTTTGGAATAGATTGGCTTACGAAGCACGGGATGATTCTGGATTGTTGTAAAAAAATTCTGTTGTTCAGAGTGAAAGCAATGATAAGATTGAGGTGAATGGTATTCCAACAAGTGGTTCAACTAGTATCATTTCAACAATTCGAGCTAATAAACTTATTGATCAAGGTTCTAAAGCTTTTCTAGCCTATGTTATCAATTTGAATTCTATTGATAGTCAGTGCAGTAAAATTAGAACTGTTTGTGAATTCACTAATGTGTTTCCCGATAAATTACCAAGATTACCACCGGATCGGGAGGTTGAGTTTGCAATTAAAGTGTTTGGTGTCAATGCCTCCTATCATATGTTACCTATAGAATTAAAAGAATTAAAAGTACAATTACAAGACTTATTGGATCGTGGTTTTATAAGCCCTAATGTATCGCCTTGGGAAGCTCCAATGCTATTTGTCAAAAAGAAAGATGGTTCGATGCGGCTTTGTATTGATTATCGACAATTGAATAAGTTGACGATTAAGAATCAATATTCTCTACCCCATATTGATGACTTATTTTATCAACTAAAATGAGCTTCTGTCTTTTCAAAGATTGATTTGAGATCAGGTTATTATCAGTTGAAAGTAAAAGAAAGTGATATATCAAATACGGCATTTTATACACAGTATAGTCATTATAAATTTTTAGTGATGCCTTTTGGATTGACGAATGTTCCAGCAGCATTTATAGATTTCATGAATCGTATCTTTCAATAGTATTTGGATCAATTTTTGGTATTTTTTATTGATGATATTTTGGTCTATTGAAATTCCAATCCAAGCATGAACAATACCTTAAAATTATTTTACAAACATTACAAGAGAAACTGTTATACGAAAAGCTTAGTAAGTGTGAATTCTAGTTATTAGAGGTTGTATTTTTGGGTTATGTTATCTCAGCAGATGGAATTAAATTTGATTCGAAAAAGATAGAGGTAATTATTTAGTGGAAAGCATCGAGGAATGTGTTAAAGGTTTGCAGTTTTCTTAGATTAGCTGGTTATTATCGAAGATTTGTAAATGGATTTTTAAAAATAGCTTTATTGTTGAAAAAGTTGTTACATAAGAATATTTAGTTCGTTTGGGATGATTAGTGTCAAGAAAGTTTTGAGAAATTGAGGCCGACATTGACTGAAGCGACAATTTTGACTTTACCAGAATCAGGAAAAGATTTTATCGTTTATAGTGATGCTTCTTTAAGCGGTCTTGGTTGTGTTTTGATGCAAGACGAAAAAGTGATATGCATCTTGTCAGTTGAAAACGTATGAATGTAATTATCTGACACACGATTTAAAGTTAGCTGCTGTGGTTTTTACTCTAAAGATATGGAGACAATATCTATATGAAGAAAAGTGTTATATTTATACCAATCATAAGAGTCTCAAATACCTTCTATCTCAAAAAGAGTTAAATTTGAGACACATCATTGGGTCAAGCTTTTGAAAGATTTTGATTGTGTTATTGAGTATCACCCTGGCAAAGCTAATGTTGTAGCTGACGCATTGAGTAGAAAAATAGTGATTGAATTGCAAGCAATGTTTGCTCAGCTCAGTATCAATGACGATGGAAGCTTATTGGTTGAATTAAAAATCAAAATGATGATGTTTGATCGGATCAAGTCAGCGCAGTTAGAAGATGACAAGTTGACAAAGAAAAGAGAAATGATTCAGAATGGTACATTAGAAAATTTCAGTATTAATGATTTTGGTTGCTTAAGATTTCATAACTGAATCTGTATTCCAGATGTTTCTAAATTGAAATAGTTGATACTTTACGAAGCCCATGATAATCCTTTTACTTTACATCCTAGAGGAACGAAAATGTATCGTGATCTACGAGAATCTTATTGGTGGTCAGGAATGAAAAGAGATGTGGTTGAATATGTGGTAAAATGTTCAACTTGCCAGCGAGTTAAGACAAAACATTAAGTTCCTACCGGATTACTTTAGCCTATTTTTATTCTTGAATGAAAATGGGATTGTATCACGATGGATTTTGTAACGGGGTTACATTTATCAACAAGTAAGAAAAATGCTATTTGGATGATTGTTGATCGAATTACGAACTCGACTTATTTTGTAGCGGTCAGAACTGATTGGTCACTGTAAAAGCTTGCTGAAGTTTATATTCAAGAAATAGTAAGATTGCACGGCATCCCTATGTCTATAATTTCTGATCGAGATCCGCGGTTCACTTTGAGATTTTGGCAATAGTTGCATGAATCTCTTGGTACACGACTTAATTTTAGCACAGCTTTTCACCCGCAAGTTGATGAACAATTTGAACGTGTTATTAGATTTTAGAAGACATACTTCATACTTGTGTTATTGATTTTGTATCAGGTTGGGAGTGTTACTTACCTTTGGTCTAATTTGTATACAACAATAGTTTCCAATCAAGTATTCAAATGGCTCCGTATGAAGCCTTACACGGATGAAAGTGTCAATCACATGTTTGTTGGATGAAACTGAGTAAAAGAAGAATAATCAGGCCGAAATTAATTCAAGAAACAGAAGACATTGTTAAGAAAATTCAAGATAGATTGAAGGCAACTTTTGACAGACAAAAATCATATGCAGATTTGAAACGTTGAGATATTGAATATTCTATTGGCGATAAAGTATTTCTTAAAGTTTCGCCTTGGAAGAAAATTTTAAGATTTGGTCTAAAAGGAAAAATGAGTCATCGATTTATTAGACTGTATGAGATTACGAAAAGAGTGAGACTAGTTGTATATCGTTTAGCTTTGCCTGATGAATTGTAGAAAATACATGATGTTTTTCATGTTTCAATGCTTAGAAGATATCGATCGAACACATCTCGTGTTATTTCAACATAGGATATTGAAATTCAACCTGATTTGTTGCACGAAGAAGAACCAGTTGAGATTTTGACATGAGAAGTGAATGAATTGCGTAATAAGCGAGTTTCGTTAGTGAAAGCGTTGTGGCGTAATCATAGTGTTGAAGAAGCGACTTGGGAACCGGAAAAAACTATGAGATTTCAGTACCCCCACCTCTTTTTACGTAAATTTTGGGGACAAAATTTATTAAGGGGGAGAATTGTAACAACCCGATAGTCACAAGTGTCAGAAAGTGTATTTATGAGACTTCGTTATCGTAAATTAGACTCGTAAATAATTATTAAAAATATTTATGAAGCTAGTTGTGTAGTTAATTAGGTATTGGTTAAGTGAATTTGCTTGAATTAAGAGTAATTAGGTAAAATGACTAAATTGCATATAGGGTGAAAGTTGAATTATATATTAAAGAAAAATTTAAAAGAACTAAAAAATAAATTATGCCATTGTTTCTTTATGAGGCAGCATAAGGTAGATTATTTGTGAATTTATTATATATATTATAAAATAAACCTTAAGTGTTAAGTATATATATTATATTATATAATAATATATTAATGTATATAAAACAAAATAACAAAAGAATGAAAAAAAACAAAGCAAAACAAAAGAAAGAAAAGAAAAGAAAAAAAGAAAGAAAAGGGATAAAGAAGGAGACGAAGGACTTTAGGGTTTCAAAAGCTTTCAAGTTCAATTGGTTAGTCAATTTAGTCTATTTTCATGTAATTTTATGTTTTTGGAATCCCGGTATTAAATATTACCCAATTCATGCCAAAATTTTTAGAAATTATTAAGTTTTTAAGTGTTTTTAATGGTAAATAATCTTAGTGTTAGGGATTAAATTGATAGATTTTTAAGTTAGAAATTAAAAAAGGACTAAATTGTAGAATAAATTGTAAATTTTGAGAAATAGGGACTAAATTATGAAAAATTCAAAATTTAGGGATTTAAATAAAAATAGGGAGTTAAATTTAGTCTAAAGTGGAATTTGCATGAAAATAAAGAATTAAATGTAAAGAATAAAAGTTAGTCTCGGTTTAGGGACTAAATTGGAATTTAGGCAAATATTGAGTAAAAATTGAAATATTCAATATAAAATTGAATTGTGTTGTGTTGATAATTTTAATTATTTTAATTTCGTAGCTAACGTTGTACTAGAATCCTTAACTAAATAGGGGAAAGATAAAGTCGACGAGGAATTGCTCGGAATTTCTAGTTTGTATCTCTATAATCCGAACTTAGTTGTTAATTGTTATAATTCAATTTATTGTATATGGTAAGTGTGGTGGTGAGTGATTAATATTTGATAATTGATTGAAATGGATTGAATTGGTAAATATACAATGATTGTATTGATTATTAATTAAAATGGATATATGTATATTTATGAGATTATATAAAAAAAAATTAGTATTTGATATTGTTTAAATTTAAAATGTGAAATTAAAACCCTATGAACTGTATTGTGCTGAGTCAGATATAGATGGCATTCCATAGGATTGGAAGAGTTTAGGGATTTCTTCGACTTCGAGTCGATGAGACACTGGGTGTCAATTTATTACTTCAGATTTATTCGATGAGGTACTGGATCGGTTTAACTGATGAGACATTGAGTGTCAATTTACTACTTGGAATTATTCGATGAGGCACTGGGTGCCAAACTGGTGTGTTTTAGTTAGATCTGTGTATTCATCTGAGTCCGAGTCGTGTTAATAGGGGTAATTAAATGAAATAACACTATGATTGATATTGAATGATATTGTATGTGAAATGAAAATGAGACAGTGAATTGAAATATGAATTGAGACACATGAATTGTGTATCCATGAATTGTATATGGAATGAACAATATTGTTGTTTAAATGACATCTGTATCATATTGTGAAAAGCTATTATATAGCAAATGATGAGAATTGAGTATGGTATGAATGATGTATTTATGAATTGAATAATTGAATGACTAATGTCATTGTATGAATAAATGTAGTTTTTAATATTCAATTGTGCTTACAATTAGAATGTGCATATTACATTATCTTGTCTTTAAATATTCAGATTATAGAAATACCATTAAGTTTTACTCAGCGTACAGTTTTGTTTTCCGTGTACAGGTTAGGTACTTAATTTTGATCGCTGATTCAGCATCTAACAACGGCTTTGATCTCAAACGTGGTGATGTTTATCCTTTTGTGTCGGCATGTACCTAGGGTGTCTAACTATTAGATATTTTGTGAATTAATTGTAATGAGGTTATAAGTTTAATGTTGGTTGGTTATATACATATAAATAGGTGTTTCTGTTGAAGCTATATTATGGCATGATAAGTTGATGTTTTAAGTGTTCATAAATTAGGCAAAATAGATGGAATTAGGTATGTTTATAAATTGGATTTGAATGATACTTTGACGATATGTTTTGATGATATAATTGTGGTACCAATTAGTGTACATTGGTTAGGCACCTAGGATGTTTATTTGATATGATTTGGATATGTTTGTTTGTGTTTTGAATTGGTTAAACGAATTATTTTGAGTTGCTTATTGTCCAAGCTTATAGGGAATGGCAAACTTGTTGTTTAAGGTATATTTTGAGTCCACACGGCTAGACACATGGGCGTGTGACTTGGCTGTGTAAGACATATGGCTAGCACACGAGTGTGCGAGGCCATTTTTAAATTGCACACGGGTGTGTGGTTCGGCCGTGTGACCCAAGTCAAAGAGTTACACGGGTATAGACACGGGCTGGGACACGACCGTGTGTCCCTATTTCGAATGCCCCACGGTCTAAGACATGGGTGTGTCTCCTGACCGTGTGAGTCACACGGCTTAACCACACGGCCGTGTGAACCCTGCAGCTTTGAAAATTTTTAATATTTTTCAAAAATTGTATGAGTTTTCAAATTAGTCCCAATTTGTTTCTAACTCGTAATTTGGACCTCGAAGGCTCAAATAAGGGACAGTATGTATGAGTTTAATTGGTTTTTGACTTGAATATAATATGATAAGAAATGTTTGTAATATATGCCGGTTTGATCGATAAGCTTCGGTAATGCTCCGAAATTCTATTCCAGCGACGGATGTTGGTTAGAGGTGTTACATGCCATGACCAAAATTAATTCATCACCAACACTTGAGTCCAAGATTGTCGCTAGATGTTGAGTTGACGATCGAATCGTAAAGTACCTAGCCTGTATACGGAAAACAAAACCATACATTGAGTGCAATTTAGTGGTATTTTTATAATTGAACATTAAAACATAATATAAATCATATAATATAATGAACCAACAAACCAATAATTCAAATGCAAGTTAATATGTCAATCTACAAGTCCTAACACATCACTTAATTATATAGTTCATAATTGCTTATATTAAATCAAGCTATCACAATTGCAACATATAATTTTTTCATATATCAATCGAATCAATTAATTTGTGCAATATCAAATACACATTTCTGAACTTATAATTCGATATCCACTATCCACCATTATTTCAATTTCATTTATAATCAATTTCTTAATTCCACATATGAAACAACTTATTTTAGCACAAAATAGATTCAACTGAACATTTACAACAATTTACAACATTTTCAAAACTATTCAATTTAGTCATTATTGCTAACAATCAATCCAATAAGCTCATTTTATCATTTCCAACTTACCTTATGGTCTTACCATGCAACAAAGTTCATAAATGTAGCAAATGAAAATGTTCAGATTATAGAAATACAAATCATAAACTCCGAGTTATTCGTCGACGACTTTATTCTTTACCTTCCTTTTCGAGGAATCCGGGTTGACGTTAGCTACGGATTAACATAAACACATAAAACTATCAAAATACAACCAATTTCAGAAACAATCGTCAATTTATACACATTCTTTATTTTATTCAATTTAGTCCTTAAAATTGGGACTAACATAATTCATAATTTAGAACTCCAAATTTCAAACCGGTTTCACTATAGTCCATTTAGGACTTCCTATTTCTTAATTAATAGCCAATTTTACTGTTTACGTACTTTAGTCCCTAATGCTCAAAACTTTCAATCAACTTTGCAATTTAGTTTTTTTTTCACATCTAAACTTAGGATCTATCAATTTAGCCCCTAAAACTTTAAATTCTCAACTATGATAAATTTTAAAACTTTAATAATTCTAAAAATTAATACATGGAGTAAATCAATTAGACTCCCCAGACTTTCAAAATATAAAAATTATAAAAAAATGATTAAATTACACTATCCAATTAGAGGCTTGAAATTTTAAACCCTTAAACTGTGGGTCGATTCTCTTCATCTAATATTCGGGCATTTGAGGATGAAAAGAGAAATGTGCTCTCTTTCATCCCACTTAACCCATTTTATCTTATACTTTAATATCATTAATATTATAACATATGTTTTATAATTTTAATAATTTGCTTTTATAACATAGATCTCTTACAAATTAAAAAGCCACCGTTCACTATAATTAATTGCTTTCATAATCTCTGCTACTTGTTTCTAATTATAGTTTTTCTAGCAATTTAAATTTTACGATTTTTACAATTTAGTCTCTATATATTAATAAATCACTAATTCGATAAAGTTATTTAACTAAAATTCAATTTACCTATAAAATAACTCATTACATATTGAGTAAAAATATTTAGGGCCTTTTTTATGAAAATGAGATTCCAAAATTGAATTTTCTAATATAATTGATTTTTGAGTGTTATAATAAGGCCTCCATGATGTTTTTATCTAGTAATGGCACATCATCACATGGTTTGATTTTGTTTGGTTGGTTAAATTCCGTTACTAATTATTGTATTCTACATAGGTTATAGATTTAGTCATTTTTAGTTTTAATATATTTTGAAATTTGAAATTTCAATATTGATCGTACAGTAACTGTTTAATTCATTAAATTAAATTCTATTATTTTTAAAATTTTATATATCAAACCTATCATTACATGTAGAATGCCATGTCAACTTGCTATTTACATAATGTTTACGAAAAAAGCCATGTATCTTAGTTAATGGATTTAATAGTTACAATTTGAGTTAGGACTAAAATTTTGTAATTCAACAAAATATAGAAACTAAAATAATCAAATTGGAGAATAGAAATTAAGTCTACAACTGAAGTATTGAATGAGACTAATAACAAAATTTAGTCACACGAATTTTGTTGTTACACATTGAGTTAGGATTGGAATTTTTTTACTTAGAGATTAAATATGTAATTTATGCGTAGTATAAGGAGTGATGGTAGAATTTGACATACAACCAAATAAAAATGCAAAAGAAGGGAAAAAGCAAAAAAAATCTCACTCCTCCACGCCACCCAGCAACGCAGTAAGAAAAGGGTAATAAAGTCGAAAAGAATGGCGTAAAAGTTAAAACAAAAATCAGCTTTCAATAATTTGGATTTGGAGGACATAAAAAGATTTTGGAAAACAAAGTAATAATACACTTCTTTATTTTTAAAAATTGTCTGAATTCGAAACCCTAACCTTGGATGGGAGATCCATTGGAGAGGTTAGGGTCGGAGGCAGCCATGGGATTAGAATCCACGATCAAAGAAGAGCTTTCCATGGAAATCGATCCTCCGCTCAAAGAGAACCTCGCTACCGCTGAGGATTGGCGGAAGGCCCTCAATAAGGTTGTTCCGGCCGTCGTCGTCCTCCGAACCACTGCTTGCCGTGCTTTTGATACCGAGCCAGCTGGTGCTAGTTATGCTACTGGTTTTGTCGTTGATAAGCGGAGAGGAATTATTCTCACTAATCGCCATGTGGTCAAACCAGGTTGACTTTCGTCAACATTTATTATTCTTTCCTTCTTTATTTTCTTGTGTTGGCTTTGCTTGATGCTTTCTGTAATTAGTCTTTGCCTCTTCAATCAAGATGAGGAAAAGTTCGTTACTTATTGAAAAAAAAGTTATAAATTGAGCTGTTCAGTTATTAAATGAAAGATTTTTATTGTTGTGTGGATCAATAGATCTCTTATGTTTGAATGAGCCTTGCATTTTAGCTATGTGCTCATTTTACTCAAGTATGAAGAAAGCAAATACTAGGAAAAAGCAATAGCTGAATGGTCTTTTCTTTGTCTTTAAAATGTCGGAAACAGTGTTTGACTTTCTGTCTTGTCTGTTTTTAGGACCTGTTGTTGCCGAAGCAATGTTTGTAAATCGAGAAGAAATTACTGTACATCCTATATACAGAGATCCGGTGAGTAAACCATGCTTCACATATATATTTGGTTGGTATTTTTATGGTTCTGATTTGTAATGTAGTTCATTCTTCTGCACTAGGATTTTTTGACATGACTTCTGAAATGTACTAGTATTGCCTTTATGTATGATTTTGGTTGTTTTCTAAGGAAGCTTGATTTGTCAGTCTATACTGCTTGACAATACCTGATTTGTTGTATTTGGTTCGTCTGTCACACCATGTGCATTACATTCAGTTTAGCCTTTTCTTTTGTACTCTTTCAACAACACTTGTTATTTGTCGGTTCTGCTAACTGGCGAACGTTATGCTGTTTTTCATTAGGTACATGATTTTGGCTTCTTTCGTTACAATCCTGATGCCATTCAATTTTTAGACTATGAGGAGATTCCACTTTCCCCAGAGGCTGCTTGTGTTGGCTTAGAAATCAGGGTCGTTGGTAATGATAGCGGAGAGAAGGTAATTGAATTGCATTAGTAGTCTTTGCTTTACTTTTGTTAATTTATCACTTTTATTTTGTTAACATTATGCACTTAGTTTAGTATTATGTTTAATTCCATTTACGATGAGTGTAAAAAAAAAGTCCACTTATGTGAAAGGAGTCCTTTTAAGTTGGCTTTTGAGAAATTCATGGCTTTGCTAACTGGATACTGGTTATTTTTCATGAGTGATATCTTATCATGTAATGCTACTATAGATCATAAAACATGATACCTAACAATTATTGCATTGATTTAAATAATTATTTGTAGGTTTCCATATTGGCTGGCACTCTTGCTCGTTTGGACAGAGATGCTCCTCATTATAAAAAGTATGTAATAGTTTTAACAGTGCTTTTCGTATGAATCATCTTCTGTACCAATAGATTTACCATCAATATTGTCTTGACGGATTATCATCTGTATCAAAACCCCTTGATAACCACATGATTTTGTCCTAGTAAACTGGTTTGTACAGTTGTTGATTTTCTCCATCTGCTTTGTAATATTGATAGCTATAATAGTTTGACATATTTTCATCAGCACTTTAGAGATTTGTGGTTCCGAAATTAATCATGGCAACTCAGCCTTGATTGAATTTTGCTTGTGAGGCGCTGTTGTTTTATCATCTATTATACAGTTTCTCAAATACATTTATATGGAACATGACTGAGATGATTTTAAGCTTTAACTTCTACCAATTGAAGACATAGTACCCCCTTTATCTTGACTTTGGAAATTATCATTCTAATGCTCTATACCTGGTGGTGTGCGCTGCACGTACTGCTTTTCATTGTAGGAGTCATTCTGTGTCGCACATTTTTCTAGTTGGCATACTTTAAACTAATATGACATCACATTTTCCTTTGATAAGATTATATTGTGAGTAGTGTTTGATGTCGTGTACAGCCTCTTACATTGTAGTCTCGACTTCTGGTCACTAATTGGTTCTTTCCCAGTTGTATGTGTGTCATGGTTGTTGACATGCTTATTTGTTGCAGGGATGGCTATAACGACTTCAACACTTTCTACATGCAAGTATGTATCATATTCTTCATGCCATCTATTGGAGGATTTCTTTTTCTCCTTTGGAGGGCAGGGTTCAACCTTTCTGGATTAATTTTTAAAATGTTTCTTCTATTATTCTTTGAATATGAGGAAAAGCACGGTTTTATCATGGAATGTATGAAAAAGTGTCTCAAGTAACATATCTTATGTAAATTCTGTACTTGCTGATTTCTTTATTTTAACACCAATGTTTGACTTGCAAATAATTTAAGAAAGAGGTTTTGACTAAGATTTCTTATATTAAAATTCCATTTTTTAAATATATTTTATGTCTAATGCCAAAATATGTAACATAAAGAAGCAAGAGTTTATTTATTCAAAAGAAGGAAAAAGCACACCTTTGCAAAAGAAAGGGCAATTTTTTAATGTCCTAAATGAGAAAAAGATAAAACATTGTAATTGTATAGGTCTCTGTTAGAAGCTTGTGATAAGTCATTGAAGTAAGTTGTATGATGTAATCAAAATGAAGCCTAATACAATCTCGTCGATGTTATATTTAAAAAGGTTCAGAATAAGAAAACAGTTGTAGATGGTATTAGATGCTTTTAACCTGGATGGCAATATGGTTGATCTGCAACATTCTGATGAGTATTTCTTATAATGTTTTCAAACAGTGTTGCGTGTTAAAAAGTCTAAGGATGGTATCATTATTGATACTTCTCTTGGCCATTGTTTTAGTTGAAGGAGCACCTTCTTGGTTCTCCCATTGTCCAACTTTTACATACATGCTTGTCTATATTTGATTGTATTGTTTTACACCTATGCTTAACTTCAGGCGGCATCCGGGACTAAAGGTGGTTCAAGTGGATCCCCAGTGATTGATTGGCAAGGCAGGGCAGTAGCCTTGAATGCTGGTAGCAAGTCATCAAGTGCATCTGCCTTTTTTCTTCCTCTAGAACGAGTGAGTAGTATTTTAACAGCTTGACCTTTTATGCTGTGTTTCTGGTTGGTATTTTCTGAGATTCTTTTATTTTTCATTTTTTATTTCAAGGATTGAAGATTGTATAAACTCAATTAAGAGATTTAAACTTATTGGTTCATTTAGCCCATACTTCCAATGATTCCTTAGAACTGGCAACTGTATGGAGCGACTAAAAGACCTTGACCTAGATGCTTGAAACCATTTCTGATGTTACCCCTGGAGTTAAATTTATATTATTTTATTATTACTTTTGGTTGCGTGACTTGTAAGTATTATTAGGAATTGCATTCACTTGAGATTTCCATCTGCGAATCTGGAGCTCATAAAAGTGAGTCCTTTTCTGGTTATGCTCTGTGGGTTGAAATACAAAACTTAGAGATGTATATTTGCTCTGTGCATAAGGTACACTGTTATCTCTTGAAAACAAATGTTTCAAAAATAGAGGAGATTTCTTGATTGCAAGAATAGCGTTCTCAAAGTTACTCCAGCAAGCAAATTGTTGACTAGATCAGTACCTGTGTAGCCTTATAAGCCATATTGACCTGCTCAAGATTTTTTTTTGTAGGTTATTTGTTCATGCCATGTTTCTCCGCTTGTATTATTGGGTCAGAACTAGCTCATTTTACCTTTTTTTTTTTTTCTGATATGTTACCAAAGTGCTTCTTATGGATACCTTATACGTGCTTCTTAAAATTGCTGTGTGGAACACCAATGGCCTTTTCAATTGATTTCTGGATAAGCAGAACCTTAATTCTTATAGGGTCTACTTCCAATGAAAAATCAGATATTGAAACATTAGATATTTACTTTTCAGGTAGTAAGGGCATTAAAGTTTCTCCAGAAAGGAGGAGATTCGTACATGAGTAAGTGGGAAGCAATTTCTATTCCTCGTGGTACGCTTCAGGTTTGTTGTTGATTTTATCCTTGTAGAGCTTTGCTTCTTTGTTTATCCCCTTTCTCGAATACATAAGGTTCATTGTTGGTTAGATGATTGGAAAATTTATTGTTCATGTCTCTATGTTTGAGCAATTAAATGAAATTGAAAACTAGAACCATCTGTTTATTTGTTTATTTCCTTTGCTGGTATCTTTAGAGTTGATAAGCTATGATGCCATGCTGGATCCTGGTCATTTGCTGCTTTGTTTTTTTTTTTTTTTTTTAAAAACACCTTTTAAGTAAACTGACTTGGTATGCTTGCACCTACCTTCAGTTAACAAACACCAAGTATATTAACTTACAAATAGGACAGTAAATGCTTTGTGATCCCAGAGTGAAAGAGACTATGGAGGAGAGACAGAGAAATATTGAGAAAACAGAGAATCAAGGATTAGAGGGAATACAATGAGAAGATAAGAGAAAAAAGTGAGGAAGAAGAAGACTGGATATCCAATTCCAATGATTTAATATATTGACATATTTTATAATGCCTAAGTTCCCTAGAGAATCACAAAGTGAACTATATATAGCTTTCTATTCATAATTCCTAACGTAAATTGCTGATCTTCCTTTAACGGAGGCTCACTGAAAATCCTCGATGGGTCTGTATTTATTCAAGCACTAAATAACATTGCTAATACCTCTCATCACCATCACACACAACACAATTTACCAGCAGCTGCAGTATGCAGGTAGTTTTCTTTGTGTTTTTGCTTTTTGGCATTTCTGTCAATATTTGAGAATTTGCTTTAATACAATTTTAATGTAGGATATCTTTTTTATAGGCTACATTTGTCCATAAGGGGTTTGACGAGATACGCAGGCTTGGTCTCCAAAGTGAAACAGAGCAGGTTCCGAGTTCTTTGTTATCAACTATTTTTCTAGCTTTCCCATGGCTTACATAAAAAGAAGTGTTTCCTCATTTAATTTCTGTTTTCTTAATTTAGATAGCACGACATGCTTCTGCATTAGGTGAAACTGGAATGCTTGTTGTTGACTCTGTGGTGAGCAAACTTCAGTTTTTGTCATACAGATTTTCTTTAAATTTGCCATGTTTTCTTTTAGTTCTGCTATCTTTTGAATCTGAACTTGCCTATAGGTGCCAGGTGGTCCTGCTCATAGTCACTTGGAGCCCGGTGATGTGCTTGTTCGGGTGAATGGGGAGGTTAGTTATGCACTCAGTCAGTGGAGAAGCATGTATTAATTCTTCTTTTGGAATGTTTGGCTTTTCTCTTCCTTGCTCCTATATGATTATGCATCTAGAGAAAGAATCAGCTCTGGCTTGGCTTGGCTAAATCTCAATACTGGACATGGATATTATGTATTAAATTAAGCATGAACTTCTTCAAGAGTAGTCATGAATGGGTTTTAGACCATATTCTTAAATTTTGGTGATAGTGTATCTTTCTAATTGACTTGCCCCCAGCCTCTCTCAGATGGGAACTTATTCTTTATGTGTATGATTTATTTGGAACTCTTGAGGATTTTCTACCTGGTTTTAATAGGTGATATGTGTTGTGCTTTGGTGCTTTCAATGATTTTAAGGTGGATACTTGATTTCTTGTTGCCAGCAGAACCCTTTTCTAGTACCTACTCAAATAGGAATTTTGACTGTGACTGCCTTTTCATTTTTTAAAAAGTAAACTGACAGTGGCAGCTCCCTAATAGAATTTGCTTAATGTATTATCGGCTTTAATGTGTTTTTGAAAATGTATTGCAGGTAATTACTCAATTTTTGAAGTTGGAAACTTTACTTGATGACAGTGTTGAGCAGAAGATAGAGTTAGAAATTGAAAGAGGTGGCACACCATTGAGTGTGCAATTAGTGGTAAAACTTTTCTCTCTCATTTATGCCTATTTAGATTGTCAATATTTGAGGCCCTGAGGTTTAAATTAGATTGCATGTTATACAGTTTTGGTTGATTGCGACTTTGATTGTGGTAGTGTGGTCCATGCACCATGACTAATTAGCCTAATTTCGGAAATGGTTTTTATTAATAGTCTGCATGTCTATGCAAATTTTGATAATTGAGTTACTTTTATCTGATTGGCTAATTTTGTTGTAACACGTTGAAACTGAAGTAGTAGTTCTTGTAAATAATAAAATTTATGATCTCCGGTTACAGCATGAATTTTCAAATTAATGCTCATAATGTAGAAACTGAATATGTAGTTTCTCGCTCACAATTAAATAGTAAATGATGAACTGAATGTCTGAAAGCACTGGCATTAGGGCAGGTATTTGTGTTCTCCATTGCTCTCATTCTCATTGAAGTATAGCTCTTGCATGGTCTTTTGTTTCTCTAGGAAAGGGATTTGGCACCACAGATTGCAGATTTGCCTAGATTCTTTGATGTCTATGTCCTTTCCTTAAAATTTGGGAGGAAATTAATGCATTTCTGTATTTGTTCCCTATGTTGGAGAAGATCAACAAATTAGTATTAGCTGGCGTAAGGCTGTTCCCTATGCTCGTTTGATTGCTTTGAAGTATGAACCCTAGATATAATTATATCTTATATCTGGTATCCAGACTGTCAAATTACTTGAAACTTAATGTCAAACATTTGTTTGTACTTGGAAAAATAATTCTTCCTTGATTTCCATCCACCTGCCACCAGAACGAATTTTAGGGACAACCAGCTTTTAAATAGCCTTGACTCTGATAGTGGTCTTTGTGTGGGATTTAGTCTCAGTTTGTTTGTGTGATATTGATACAATGATGCCTTGAATAAGTTTGTTTGAATGTGCTGTTGAAATTTTTGGCTGTAGCTTTTGACTTAATTTCCCAACGCTTGTTCTTTAGTTTTCAATTTGCTTTGACAATGATTGTGGAAGCTAATATGATTCCCTTTTCTTTTTCAGGTTCAGGACTTGCACTCAATAACTCCTGCTCACTTCTTAGAAGTAAGTGGTGCTGTAATACATCCCCTGTCTTACCAGCAGGTAGGTTGCAAATTTTTCTTGGCACTTGGAATCCCCCACCTCTTTTTAGCTCTGGTT
This sequence comes from Gossypium stocksii, assembly GCA_020496765.1. Lineage (NCBI taxonomy): Eukaryota > Viridiplantae > Streptophyta > Magnoliopsida > Malvales > Malvaceae > Gossypium > Gossypium stocksii. The sequence continues at coordinate 10,263,966 of CM035623.1, forward strand.
TTCCGTACATTGTTCCTTGAATATGATTTCTTAATTTTTTTTTATCTTATGCTGTTTGAGGATGGTACTGCTGTTATTGGCAGTTAATTTGACTTATTTTTCTGTTTCTTGAAACAGGCAAGAAATTTCCGTTTCCAATGTGGTCTTGTATATGTCTCAGAACCTGGGTTAGTCTACTTGATTCTATTTATGAATATCCGTCATACCTAAGGACTCAAAATGGATCTTGAAGCAGGCAAAGAAAAAAAAATGAAACTTAGTGCATGCATATGTTTCAGTGCCTACTTCCATAGCTACTAATTTATCAAATAAGTAAACCTTGATTTTTGGCTATAATCCATGGATTAAGTTGTGAACTACCTATTATCGTAATATCTTATAAGAAACTATTTTTTCTTCGCTATGCATGGCATCCTGGGATTGCCTCATCAATTTTGGAGGTTGAAAGATGATATTGTATGTTACTTTCAACAAGACATAATGGTTCTCTATGAAAATCATTGATTGTTATCCTTTTCAGCCAAAGTGAGAATATTGGAGTGTGTATGACACAATTAGATGTACTCTGAACTGTATCAATCACGAGGTTGCTTCTTTATTGCTGTGGGCTCTCATTGGTTGGTTGATTGCTAGATTTCCGTATGTTGCAGGTATATGCTATTTAGAGCTGCTGTTCCTCGACATGCCATCATTAAGAAGTTTGCTGGTGAGGAGATATCAAAACTTGAGGATCTAGTCTCTGTTCTATCTAAGCTTTCTCGGGGTGCTCGGGTTCCTTTAGAATATATAAGCTACATGGATCGTCATCGGAGAAAGGTATTTTATTGCTGATTAGGCAGTTTCACCTCATGCTTACGTTTCTACTAACTGCTATGGCTGAAGCTATTGATGAATTTTGAATTCTTTTGGAAAAATGAATGGCTAATGTATACTTTGATCCAGTTAATATTTCTAACAATAAATGGAATATATGATGAATTGAGGTTGAGTGAGGAACAGTGTAGGAAAGATTTCTGACCTTACCCGTCATTAGGCTATATTTTTGCATGGCATTTTGTCCAGGTATTATTAGGCTTGTTACCAGGCATTGAACTCATAATTCTTTGGCTTAGTTGGGTTTATCATTTTGTTGTAGGATACCATCTTAAGATAACATTTGCATTGGATGTTTTTGTTCAAATTTATTATGCAAAAGTGTATGGGGTTTCCTTCTCTGTTCAAGGAAAAGAAGCATGTAAATTAGAGAAAACACAAGCAGGTAACCTTTGGTGGAGCCTGCTTTCAGGTGGTTCCTAAAAGCCTCTGGTTACCAGTATTTTACTTCTTTTGTTGAGGGAAATTAGGGGTAAAAATGAAAGTGTACTAGTTGAATGGCTTCAAGTAAATTCATTTTATGTTAACCAAGTTTGCATGAAACTTTAAAGCTTATAAATGAGCCAAATCTTGAGGTGTTCAACTTATATATGCTGGCGAGCACAGCTTGATCAAATTCTCTGCAAACATTAGTGATAAAAGGCAGCAGTGTACATAAATTTGACTCCATAGGCATTGACTTGAGATTTGAGGTGGTGATGGTGGTAAATTTTGATTCAACTCTGATTCATAAAAGAAGAGTGAAGCCTTTAAGATGATGATTTTTGGTTATTTGCCTGAGGATTTTTTTAGAACAGCTGACGTCCTTTGGAAGGAGTCTGGAGAGAAGATTAGATTGCTTCAAACATTTAAAGCTTTATTTTTAGGCTCTTGAGTGGTCTTATATTCTCCCTTAATCAAAAGATGTAAGGTGCTGTATTGCTTGGACGCCAAGCACAAAAAAGGTTCTTCCTAGTGAAGCAGGGGGCTAACTATAAAAGGATTCTTGAATATTTATCGAAAAGAAAATAAAAAGTAATTCTCTATTGTTATTCTCAGTCAAGTTAAAAACTTTATATTCTTTGATAATTTGACTCCGTTTCTTCTCTAATGTTCTATAGCTTTACTAAAAGCCACCATCAAATCTAGCTGTATGTATCCATCTTCAAGCAGTTATAAATGGGCAATGCAACTTTTTCCTATTGTTGATAGCACATATGCACTGTCACTGTCAATGTAAATGTTATGCATAAGAAAAGGAATAAGGCATTTCAATAAAACTAAACTTCTGAGGTGTGCCCTTTTTTTGTTGTTGTAAAAGCCCTTCCTCAGGACCGTTTGAGGACACTACTAGATTGGTGTGCCTTAGGCCCCAGTTGCACTGAGTTGTATACCTTGACATCATTGTGGGATTCTAAATTTCTATTACCCAAAACCAATTTGCTTCAACATCCAATTTCTGTTTAGAATTTTGAACGGATCATGGTAGGGTCTTAATCAGGGTAATGGGATCTGAACAAACCTCAATTCAGTTTAATTGTACTGTATCAATTATGTGACACTTTACAAGTGGTGCTGGTTAGTTTGAATGGTTATATTTTAGTTAAATTGAACCAAAAATTGATTGATTTTTGTCCTCTCTTTTCAAGTATATCTTGAATTATGATTTATCATTATTGAGATTATCTGCGCTATTTGTTAAACATTGTCATTTTGTTAATGGTTACAGTCTGTCTTGGTCACGGTTGATCGCCATGAATGGTACGCACCTCCACAGATATACACTCGTGATGACAGCTCCGGATTATGGACTGCAAAGCCCGCCTTTCAACTGGATTCCATGATTCCATCATCTGGTGTTAATGGCAAGGCTACTCATATGGAACATGTACATCAAGTTAACCACCAAGAGTTGACTGATGGTGTGTCTAGTATGGAAACCTGTTGTGAGCATGCTTCTGCTGAATTGAATTCTCATAATGAAGCAGGTATTGGTTCAAAAAAAAGACGAGTAGAAGAGGATATGTCATCTGATGGAGTTCTTGCTGATGGTTCGTTAAATGAAACAGCTGCAACAGCTGTGGTAAGTGACTATCCAGGTGCAACAGCTGCAGCAGCTAATGCTTCAATTGCCGAACAAGTAATAGAGCCTACTCTTGTAATGTTTGAGGTAACCATCTGTTGATTGACATAGTTCAGTTTTGGTACACTACACATTTTATCCTTTTCGTTACCTTTCTGTTAATTATTTGTCACAACATCAGTATGATGGTACTGTTGTCTTTAAATCATTAGTTATTCTTCTTTGATCATTATACTGTATGAAATCTTACTTCTTTCATGATTTGTTTGTTGAAAAACCTAAGATGATTTTCATGGTTGCAGGTTCATGTGCCACCATCATGCATGCTTGATGGTGTTCATTCGCAACATTTTTTTGGTACTGGTGTCATTATATATCATTCTCATAGTATGGGCTTGGTTGCTGTTGACAAGAACACAGTTGCAATTTCTTCTTCGGATGTGATGCTGTCCTTTGCTGCTTATCCAATTGAAATTCCTGGAGAGGTGTGCTATTTAACTTAAAAATTATTAGAAAACCTTAGCATATTTTGTTGAGTTTCCTATTTGATGCAGGAGTTTTTAATTATTTTATAATTTATAATATCTTATTGTTTCAGATTTATTTATTAAGTATTAGATATATTGTAGACAGCTAGAGTTATTAGTTATCTTCAGGGTTTAAACCTAGGGCTGGGAATAAAACTTTATTTGCAAGACAGCCTAGTAACTTTACTTGCTAGAAAGATACATGTGGAAGAGCAATAGTATAATCTACTAGACCCTATTTATGAAGAGTACTTGGAAGAAAGTGAAGATGTATATCTAGCTCAAGGAGAGTCCTTGATTTTAATGTGATTACAACAATTGAAGGGAAGAGGAGTATGATCTATTAGACCCTATTTATGAAGAGTATTCAGATGAAAACAATGCTGTAAGTGCCTATGTTGAATGGCGACCTTCATTTGATCTTGCTAAATTTAGCATCATTTATGGGTGTGGTTTCCTTCTTTTACCTCTTCATATTCACCTTTCAAATTTTTATGAATGCATCTAGAGAATTTTTGGTTTATAAAGCTGCTGTGGGAGCAATCAAGATTCAGGTCCTCATGAACTGGCCAATCTCATTCACTTGCATGCATCTAAAGTTCATTCTCCTTGTATTTCAATTTGTTTGATTCAAAGAGTGAAATGATCATGGCAATTCCAGCATTTAGTCGAATGCAAACTGCAAGTTTCAGTTATGTTGCACGACTGATGAAATTAATTCTCTATTCTGTAAATGCTCATCAAAAACTAAAGTTGGTGAACCTACTGGGAGTGAAGGCAGGTGTACTCCTGCACACAAACGAGACACCGTTTGAGATAGATGAGCAAAATTCAAATGGTAAATCAACTGTCAGCTCACCAGCTTATGAAATAGCTGCTTCAGCTTGTGATGTTCGAAAAGAAGAAAGTAAAAAATATATATGTTGCTGAAGCTGGTGCAAAGGAACTCAAAAACAATGGCTGTTATGGCCTTTGTTCAAAGAGCTAATTCTTTTGAACCTGAGTGCAAAACCCATATTGGCTTAGAGAACCTTGCAAGGTCACTGATTCCAAATGGCAATTTAATTACAGGGAGTGATAAGGGGGTTGATAGTACATGCCCTCAGAATGCTGGTGAAAAGAAAGATTTGTCTTGAGTAACTCTTGCTTATGGTGGTGATCGAACAGATTTAAGTGTTCAACCTCCAATGGATCTACCTTGAACTGTTGAGTGATAAAACAAAATGATACTCCAGGTAGTAATTCTAGGGTGGTCCTAATTGTTGCAGGTGTGATGGTGACTTTTATTAATGATTCTGAAACCAAAGATGAAAGTCCTAGTATGACTGAAACATATTCTGGAATTAAAGTGGAGCCTTCTTTGAAGGGATCTCTGTGAATTTTGTATGGAAACAGTAGGGTGTTGCTCTTATATTCCTACAAAAATACTGATTGCTAATTGATCTGCTGTTTGTTTGCGTGAAGTATCCTTTGACAAGCCACACATGCTTTCTATAGTTATGAGGTGCTTTACATCAGCTATTGTCTCTATGGGGTTCAAAGCTTTAGAACACTTGAGCAATCTTGAGTTAGTTCTTTGGTGGAAGATGCAACTCCATTCTATGAGACTGTTACTTTAGATAAGGAGGGTAATATTATTCAGGTTCACAACAGGAAGTAGATATCCTTGGGACAGGATTGTGCTCTCTCAGAGATTTTACTGCTCAATCAACAAATGAGGTTCATGATCTAGATATTTATGTTGAAATGGTGTAAGTTTTCTAGCAGGAATTGATTTCTCCAAGCCTGGGAGACAGCTGCAGGATCTTTTAATTATTTTGTGCTTTATAGTATTTTATTGTTTCAGAATTATTTATTAAGTATTAGATATCTAATAGATGGCTAGAGTTATTAGTTATTTTTAGGGTTTAAACCTAGGGCTAGTAATAAAACTTTATTTGCAAGAAAGCCTAGTAACTTGCAAGAAAGAAAGCCCGTAAAAATAATTTGTAGTCTTTACAGCCAACATTCTTATTATTTTCTGGGAATTTTATAAAGAAACTAGAGGTTTTCTATAACCCTAAGTTTTTTAGAGCTCCATCTTCATTCTTACTCATTTGTTCAGCCCTAATTCTATTGATAATTGTTGTTCTCCCTCTAAGCCACATCACTGTTTCGTTACTGCAGGTTGTTTTTCTTCACCCTGTTCACAACTATGCTCTGGTTGCATATGACCCCTCAGCTCTAGGTCCTGTTGGTGCTTCTGTGGTTCGTGCTGCAGAACTACTTCCTGGTAGGTTCTACATTTTGCAATTACTCTGGTTTGGTCATCGGATGTATTATTACTGTATATATTTTTCCTTTTCAACCAGGTTTGCTCTTCTTTTTGTAAATATACTGTATGCTTGATTTTGTCCTTGAAAATTTTCTTAGGCAATTGATTACAGAAGGATAAAAATATTATAGTTTTTTGTCTTAGAAACTGCTTCTGGTATAACTTAAAAGGAAGTCTGTTCTTATTTCTGCAATGGAATAGGAGCTGGGGGTGCAGAAGATAATATTGATTTCCTCTCTGTGTGTGTCTGTGTTTTCTGTTAATTTTGGTGGCAAAACACTGCAAAACCACTTTTGTCAATTATTTTCTTTGTGTTCTGTTTGAGACAGAGCCTCCATTACGTCGAGGGGATTCAGTCTATCTTGTGGGTTTAAGTAGAAGCTTACAAGCTACATCTAGGAAATCAGTTGTGACCAATCCATGTGCTGCTCTAAACATTGCCTCTGCTGACTGTCCACGGTACAGAGCAACAAATATGGAAGTAATTGAGCTTGATACTGGTAAGTTTTCTGTCATTACTTAAAAAGTAATCTAATTTTTGCCCACGCGCTGATTTCGCATACAAAATGCGTCTTGTACTCTTGCAGATTTTGGTAGTACATTTTCAGGTGTGCTAACAGATGAGCATGGAAGGGTTCAAGCAATCTGGGGGAGCTTTTCAACACAGGTTTCTACTCTGATTGAAAGATATGAAAAGAAAAAAAAATCTTATATTAATTAGCCTTTTTCAATAAATTGCATTATGCCCAAGTATTCTGATGCTTGCTATCAATGATGTCAGCTGAAATTTGGTTGTAATACATCAGAAGATCATCAATTTGTGAGGGGTATCCCGGTTTATGCAATAAGCCAAGTTCTTGATAAGATCATAGCTGGTGCGAATGGACCACCTCTTCTCATAAATGGTGTCAAAAGGCCGATGCCACTTGTAAGGATTTTAGAGGTTGAATTTTATCCTACTCTGCTTTCGAAGGCCAGAAGCTTTGGATTGAGTGATGACTGGATACAAGTATTGTTGTTGTTTCTTTATTCTATCAATTTTGTTGAGCAATTTTCTTTTTGAAACAAATTTTTCAATATTTCAACACTTGCTAGTGAGAATAGCCTTTTTGCAGTTTTATATTTTGTACTTTTTAAGTTCCACATGGTCACATCATTATCTTATTATTTTTTAGGCTCTAGTTAAGAAAGATCCGGTTCGACGTCAAGTTTTACGTGTTAAAGGTTGTTTGGCGGGATCAAAAGCTGAAAATTTATTAGAACAAGGTGACATGGTTTTAGCAGTAAATAAGGAGCCTGTTACTTGCTTTCGAGACATAGAAAATGCTTGTCAAGCATTGGACAATGGGGACAACGGTGGGAACCTTAACATGACCATTTTTCGGCAGGTAAGCAAGTAGATATTAGCTGAAAGATTATCTATATCTTTTTCCACTTTGTAATTATTACGATATTAGTTTGACTAAAAGCATTTTCATAAGCTCTATGTACTATCTAATTTATTGTGTTCTATGCTTATAGTTTTGTTAATACTAATACGTAAATGTAGACACAATTTTGCCTGATTTTCTTTCTACTTGTCTCTTTTGCCAGGGACGTGAAATTGATCTTCTTGTTGGTACAGATGTTAGGGATGGGAATGGCACAACACGAGTGATTAATTGGTGTGGGTGTATTGTTCAGGATCCTCATCCTGCTGTGCGTGCTCTTGGGTATCTTCCTGAGGAAGGGCATGGTGTTTATGTGGCACGGTAATTGTTTTTTCTCCTCTTAGTAGAAAAGTTTTCATATTCATTTTAGTTTGATAGTAATGATGAGAACATAGCAGGTGGCAGTAAAGCAATGGAACCATTCCTAGTCTCCAGAATGCATTAGAACCCTGCTACTGAACTAATTGAATTCCTTAACAACCAATTCATGAACATACCAGAAGATAAAAATATTCTTTCTAGTTTGATTGCTGGAGGCTGCAATTGGCTTCTGAATTTAAACATAAGATATCAGACTGATTTTAAACTAATTTTAAACAATGGTGTTAAATTGTAATAAAATGCAGATTGAAAAAAATAGAAATAATTAATAAAACATGGAATGGGATGGGCAGAGTGGTGCTGTTATGGATGTATCCAACATTTATAGTGGTGGTGGTTATTGAACTTTTGACATCCATAGTGGAGTATGTTGAGATTTGTCATATTTCATTGTAGGGTGCCAATTCTGTTAGGCAGCAGAGCCTAGAGGCTACTTTGAGATCCAAATGATCCAGGTTACATTATGGTTAGAACCTTGTATGACTATAAAGCTTCTGGGTTTATTTCTGACCTGGATCATTGTAGGGCTGATGCCTTTTTGGTTTTTGTTTCTCATCTAATCCAACAGCCCATAATCCAACCTAAAAATTTTGAAAAATTTGCATCTTGGTGCTGCTGCCTGACAACATATATAGATAATGGCTTAAAAAGTAGAAACTTCTAAATTCAGTTCCCTCTGCTTAGTTAAAAACTAGGCTTAAATAGCTTGACTACATAAAATTCTGATGGTCAAACTTCACGGATTAGTTCAGAATGCTTATAATGTTCAGGGGGCTTCATTTAACACTGGCACATTTTCTGATGCTACCTATGAACCTGAAGCCCTTAATACATAAAAAATTCATCCTGATCTTTTCTTTTCTTTTGAATGATTGGAATGATTCCTAGTTACCACTTGGTTAAATCTAACAGGAAAAATTCTAAATGACAGAACTTCTTGAATTTTCTAACTAACTTTTATTGTTAATCCCTACCAACCTAATATGAAGCTTTTTTCAGTACGAGGGTTTTTACCCATCTTGAAAAAAAAAAACCTTCCGCATCTGATGCTCCAATCTAGCTTAATCTTGCTAAATCCCCAACCCTATAATTCTCTTCTTTTTTTTTTTTTGTACATTTGATAAATTAGCTGCTAGGTTACTAATTTGCCTGTAGGTTTCTTGTTATGAAATTATTTTAATAAATCTCCACACTCCAGTTATTAAGAATGAAGGGACGCTATGCTATAGTAAGGGGCTCTTATAGTAGGTCAAAATATGCTGTCAATCCTTGTACTTGAATGAAGTTTGAGATTTAGTCACTATGCTAAAAATTTTAAAATTAAATCTTATACGTTTGTCAATTTAAAAATCATAGTCCAATCATTGACACAGTCAAAATTTGCTATCAATACACCCATGTAATCATACTAACTTAAGAATAAATCATTGTAAACTTAGTAAGCATACCTGATAATAAGCAGATTTTGACGAAATATACCGAATGCTAACAGTGTCAACGATTGAACTTTTTACTGTAGATATATTTTTTAATATCTTTAGGATGACAATTTCTTTTTAACAGAAGTTACATTTGTAGTGTTCTGTTTTATATGTATTTCTTGTGACAGTTTGTTCTTTCCTCAGGTGGTGTCATGGTAGTCCTGTTCATCGATATGGGTTATATGCCCTACAATGGATTGTTGAAATTAATGGAAAATCAACTCCTGATTTAGATGCTTTTGTTAATGTGACAAAGGTAACCCTTGTTGCATGTGAGAGTACATTTTTAAGGTCGAATCTTTCACTTTGGCGGTAATTGTGAATCATCTTTTGTTTTCAACTAAAATTAAATGGTATATGAATCTCTTTCATTCCATAAACTCTGATTGACTTTCTGAGGTGTTTGTATAGTTAGAGACGGATTATCGTATTTCTTGTCATTTGTGAGATGAGCAAAGCTCTCATATGATATGGGGCATAGGAGCGTCTTTGTACCAGATAGGAAAGCATATTTCATCCTAGTTAAATAATGTTTTTATTTCACCTCTTCTTTCTACCCTGCATATTGTAATTTTGGGGTTAAAAATAGTCTTTGGACATGGTTTAATAATGACTTGCTCTTTAATTTGATCAATGCTTAACTGAATTTTGTTTTGAACTTTTATGCATGATGTGTTTTTTAACAGAGTTACTGATTTTATTGTGTGCAATGAAACCATATCAAATCGAGGATGAACCAAACCAGATGTGATATGATTAATTAGTTTTTTTGTAATATTTATTCTCTAGCAGTTTAGTTGAATAATAATAAATACATGAACTATCTATATTGAACAGGAGTTAGAACATGGGGAGTTTGTTCGTGTGAGGACGGTCCATCTGAATGGGAAGCCTCGAGTTTTAACATTGAAGCAAGATTTGCACTACTGGCCTACATGGGAGTTGAGATTCGATCCAGAGAGCGCGATCTGGCATAGAAGGATGATCAAGACCTTAGATTGTCGCAACTTGTGAACTGGGTCATGTGGTCTTAACTTCTTTTCAGGAAGCAGTGGAACTTCGAAATTGGCTTGGCTGTGGGGATCAATTGACAAATTGATCAGACTGAGAGAGCTGGTGCTGCCATTGGTTTCTACCTACAGTTGATTTGCTTTTGTACCCAATTGGTGGCTGCCAGTGTGTGAGGTTTAAGCTTGAAGAACGTAGGTTGACAGTCAATCCGGTGAGGCCGAAAGCATTTATTCAGCAATTTATATTTATTATTGTATGAAAATATAAATTAAGTTTCAACATGTTTCATATATATAACTTTGGTAAATCAAATTATAGACATAGGCAAATGGTTGCACGTAATAAAATAATAAACTTTCTTTAGTTTACTCACAGTTCCGGTTGGGATTCATAAATATAGTTGTCAGCGAAGTTAACATACGACTTAACTGGATTCTCATCCTCATATATGCTATTGAAGTTAACATTAACATAGACAGGATAATACCCATTGAAGAGATCAAGCTCTCAGACATCTAATAATGCTTTTGCTATTGGTTCTCTTTTGAAAAAGAAAAAAGAGAGTAAAATGTCCTCCCAATATATTTATATATATGAAGTGCTTCACTAGCTTCTTTCGTAATAAAATCGATTTGTGAAATCATTTGAATGGAATGAATTAGAAGTTAGATACTCGTTTATTAGAGTAAAACTTCTTGAGCAAGTGATCAATTTTAAAGTTCTTATCTTTCTTTTCTTGGTATGATTACATGAGAAGAAAAATAACTTCTTTAAGTTTAATGTAGTTTTTTTTTTCTTAATTTGACTATTAAGTCTATTTTGATATTGGGTCCATTTTAGTTTCTAAACTTGATATTTTTTCTATTTTGCATGATGAATTAGGGGTAAACAAAATTCGATTCCATTCGAGAAAAAATTTGATTTAGGAGTTAATCAAATAGAGTTATTCGTGTTTTTTGAATTATTTGAGTCAATTCAAATAACTTGATTTTAGTTGAATTTGATAATTCGATTAGATTAGTGTAAATATTTTTTTGGTCTTTGTCAACTTTGAAAATAAGCAAATTAGTCACTTACAATAAAAGTTAAAATAAATTAAAATAAATTTTAAAAATTTAAAATAATTTTAAAAATTTAAAATATTTTATAAAATTTCAAAATTTATATTTTTTAAAAACTTTAAAGAATTCTAAAAAAGTTAAATTTTAAAATTTTTCTAAAATAGTAATTTTAGACCTAATTAATGATTCAAATTGATCATACGATTTCAAATATATATGGTTTCAAATTTATATACTTTAACATGGAATTTGTTATACTGTAACAATATTTTTATTTGACATTTAATTTTTTTAATTTAGCTCGAATAATATCACTTAATTCGACTCGATTCGAAATCCATATGATTCGACTTGATTCGAAAAAAAATTCAAATTGAGTTAGGATGATAAAATAGGACTCATGAACTCGATTAACTTGAAATTTTTCACTCGATTCGATCAAATGCTCACCCTTACAATGAGTTATGATGTAATGCTCTAAAATTTTAGGAATTTAATTGTGAGAATTTACAGTAATTAAATTTCTATATTTGTGGTCCTGTACTCTGCTTTTGTGTTTAAGGTTTAGAGTTTGAGTTTTATTGTTAAAAGTTTTATCTTTTTAGAACAACCTCTATCTATGCGGTAAATGGTTAAATGTAATTCTATATGAATTTATATCAAGAATAAGCTTACTGGTTTATTGGTTAAGCATTTATTTGTATCTTGTCTAATTTTGAGTTCAAATTTCATCGTATGTATTAGAGGAATTTTTTTTGCTTGTTGTCGGAAGTGCATTGGTGGTTAAGACAAAAACATAATTAAAACTTTGTTAACGTTCTGTACTCTTCCTTTTTCTTTTCCTTTTCTTTCTTCTTATCACTTCTTTGATTTCTCCTTTTCGATTGTGTTCAACAAGTGATTATCGGAAATTAGTGAGACCCTTAAGTTATTGGAAGAATTTTGTGTAAGTTCTGTCCAAATCCGTCAACCTTTGCGAAGTTTTGTTAGATTTCTATTGCGTTGTTAAATTGAGAATTCTCTAATTGTTTTACTTAAACTCTCTAATAATAGGTCGTTTTGTTCCCCTAGGAATGAATATGGAGGGAAGTCATCCTTCGCGAGTTGTGCTCATTTAACACGGTTGAATCGTCGGTAAGCGTTCGTTGTTGAAAGTTTCCTCGTGTTGATTTATTCGACTTAATTGATTGAATATTAACATTGAATTATTTAGTTGTTTTAGTTATTTTTTGATTGTCGAATGGTTAATTAGGTTTCGGGTAGTCTCTGCATTGTTTTTCTATCAAAGCAAGACCACGTGTGTACCGAAAACCTTAATTTTTGCAAGTTTTGGTCACTGAAAATGGGGCTGTTGACGCCACAAAGTCAGGCACATGGGCGTGTGTTCAGGCCATGTGAGCCACACGACCGTGTAGCAGGTTGTGTAACTCATTGTTCATCAATTTAGAGCAACACGGGCAGGGACACGGGCGTGTGTAATAATATTAGTGCAAGGTTCACACAGGCAAAAGACACGGGCGTGTGTCTAGGCCGTGTAACTTACTATTTTTTACTTAAGACAACACGAGCGAGCACATGAGCGTGTGTCTAGGCCGTATGAGTCACACGGGCAAGGACACGGTCGTGTGTCTAGGCCTTATCACTCTTTGATTTATATTTTAAAACCATACAGGCAAGGACATGAGTGGGTGCCCAGGCCGTGTGAACCACACAGGCAAGGGCATGGGCATGTGTCCAAGCCGTGTGATGTATATAAAAGGGTTTAAAAGTTATTTTTAAGGCCGTAAATTTTATTTAATACTAGTATTGATGTCCCCATGGTATGAATGGTCTGAATTTGACTGAATAAGAATTCTCTGATTCCCTGTGACATATGCATGAATTCTATACCTGTATATGCATTGTGATACTAAGGTCTGATATTGAACTGTATTATCTACTTGTGGAATAATTTAGAATAACTGAACACATATTATGGATATTGGTTCTCTGCATATGCATGGGTTGAGATATTATGACAAAGGAAGTGATCTGTTCTAAATTAATGGCTAAGCCACCATATGTATAACTCTGATCCCGATATTTCGTCGCATTATGATTTAGCAGTTAAGCTGCGTTTCTGTAAACATGTCAAACAGACACTTTACAGTGTGTAGGGTTGGTTGGGTATTGAATGCCCTTAACGGTGTGTTGGGACGGTCGAAGATGGTGTAGCGGATAGGGGCTAGAAATATCTGCATTTGACTCTCATCTGCTTTGTATATGAAACTAAATTGTTTCTACATCTGAAATTAATTTATCTTAGATCTGAACTAGAAATGTTTTTATTATCAGATCGAATCCTTGAATACGGATACTGTTTGGAAAATGTGTTTATGTGAACAAACATTTGTATGCATTGGGTTCACCACTCACTTATTGTTGGTTGGATTTCTCAGTCTTGAATGGGTTGGCATCGCGGAAACTCAGTCAAGCTTTTATCTTTCATTTAAATACTACTTTAGGAATTTTGATAAACTATAATAGTTTGACTTTTGAAAGATTATATATTTAACTAATCTTTGTGATGAATATTATGCGATGTGTGGTTTAGTATTATTGTGTTATATGTGTGATATTTGAGTATCGATTATGTACTCTCTAAACTTGGAATAGATGTTTAGGTCGGGTTTAGGGTGTTATATTTAGTGGTATTAGAACCATGTTTGTCAACACTCGGATTGTGTTTGGGCTCATAATGTGTGAGAAAAGTAGTTTGGTGATAATTTAGTATCTGAGTTAATATGGAAAAATTGAAACTTTAATGAATGACAGAGCCTCCGACGCTGACCCTGTAAGTGTTTATGTTCTGTTATAAAGATTGTAATACCTAAACTATTGTTTGGTTAAATGTTTTGATGTGAAATGGTGAAATCATCCTGTTAGATGTCTGAACTGATTTGTGTACTCTGATATTGTAGTTAGACTACCATAATGAGTTCGCGTGGTAGTCGTGGACGTGGTATTCGGGGGCATTGAGGACGCCAAAGAGGAGCTCGAGTAGAGTCATCCTCTATAGGTAGTATGCCCAATCTAAAAACTAGTAAGAAAATTGGTACTCCCATTACTGAGACGAAGTTCTAGACTTCGACAGCTAGGGATGATGTATTGTCCCAGGCTATGATTCAAGCACTGAAGAGGGTTGCAGGGACCCATTCAGGATTGGGAGGTCGAGGGTCGGTTACTAAATGACTCCGATCGAATGAGGCTGATTTGTTCAGTGGCGTCATAGGAGTCACTCCTACTGTTGTTGAGTATTGGCTCCAATCTACCGAGCGTATTATGACTGATCTTGACTGTACTCTCATTCAGAAATTGAGGGGCGCTGTGTCTCTACTCCGGGACGAAGCCTATTAGTAGAAGCTAACAGTGGAGTAAGGTATTCAGCCTGAACAGGTTAACTAGGATTATTTTAAGAATGTCTTCCAGAGTAAGTATGTGGGGGCGAGTTATGTTGAGGCTCGTCGACGCGAGTTTATGAGCTTAGTTCAGGGTGACTGGTCAGTGGCGAAATATGAAGCGAGTTTCTGCGACTAAGTAGGTATGCATGGACTTTGGTAGCATCTGACTATGACAAGTACGTGAGGTTTAAGGAAGGGTTGAGGTATGATCTGCGGGTTCTGATAGCTCCTCAGAGGGAGCGGGTTTTTGCAATTCTAGTTGACAAAGCAAAGATAGTGGAAGAAGTGAAGCATACTGAGGTAAACGGCGGGACTGCAAGAGGGATTAGAGTAAGATTAAGAGGGATTCGGGTCCTTCTGGTTCTGGTCAGTATCCTAAGAAGTGGACGAGGTTTGACTGGCCCCTAAGGGTCGAGGCACCAGCTGTAGTGACTGAGATTCAGCTGTGTAGTGAATTTTGAAAATGCCATTCGGGCGAGTGCTGGAGGAAGTTAGAAGCGTGCCTCCATTGCCGGTCAATGGAACATTGAGTTAGGGATTGCCCTAGTCGACCAGATCAGATGCCAGTTGCAGCACAAACTTTAACTTCAGGTTTTGTTCAGCCTCCGAGAGTGGTTCAGCAAACACCTAGAGGTCGCAGTACTGGTAGAGGCGGTAATAGTTTGAGGAGAGGACAAATGGCACTGGGTAAAGGTACAGGTCAAGTTGAGGCTCTTCAACCGGCACTGGTTTATACGGCAAGACGCTGCGAGAAGAGTAATGATGCTGATGTCATTGCAAGTACCTTCTTTATTCATTCTGTTTTGTACTATGCTCTCATTGATATTGGCTTTACTCACTTGTATATAGCTAGTGTTGTTTCTGCAAACTTGGGTTTAACTGCTAAAAAATCTGCTAGAGAGTTTTCTGTGATTAATCCTTTGTGTCAGTCAATTCGAGTTGATACGAGTTTACAAATGGGTAGCCCTAGAGCTCCAGGGTATGGTATTTCCAGCTGACCTGATGGAATTACCCTTTAATGAGTTTGATTTGATTCTGAGAATGATTGACTTGTGGAATATCGGGTCAGTCCAAATTGTGTAACTAAGATAGTTACATTGAGAACGGATGAGAATGATGAGGTGGTCATGGTTGGTGAGCGTCGGGATTACTTCTCTAATGTAATCTCCGCTCTTGTAGCAGGTAAGTTAGTTTGAAAAGGGTGCGAGGCATACCTTACCTACGTATCTGATTCTGCCATGCAAAGCTTTCTGTGGGAGATATCCACACCGTGAGGGAACTTTCAGATGTCTTTTCGGATGTCTTTTTGGATGAATTGATTTGTTACCAGGTATTGCTCCGATGTCCATTGTGCCCTACCGCATAGCACCGAAAGAGCTGACCAAACTAAAAGCACAACTTCAGAAACTTATTGATAGGGAATTTATTTGACCGAGTATGTCTTCGTGGGGGGCACCGATGTTATTTGTTAATAAGAAAGACGGGTCGATGAGGATGTGCATAGATTATCGATAGTAAACAAGTTGAAATTCAAGAATAAGTACCTGTTACCGAGGATTGACGACTTGTTCGACCAATTTTGAGTAGCGTCTGTCTTCTCCAAAATCGATTTGCGCTCCAGTTACCATCAGCTCAAAGTCAAGGAGATTGATGTGTACAAAACCACCTTAAGGACTTGTTACGGACATTACGAGTTCTTGGTGACGTGTTTCGGTTTGACGAATACTCCGGCAGTGTTTATGGATTTAATAAATCAGGTGTTCCAACCGTACTTGGATCAATTTGTAGTGGTTTTATCGATGACATCATAATTTACTCCAAAACTAAAATTGAACGTGATAATCACCTTCGTACTGTACTTCAAGTACTCCAAGAAAAATAGTTGTATGCCAAGTTCAGTGAATGCGAGTTTTAGTTACAGGAAGTCGCTTTTCTAGGTTATGTGGTAACTGTGGAAGGGATTCGAGTCGATCCTAAGAAAATAGAAGTTATATTTGAGTGGAAGCAACCAAAAAATGTAGCTGAGCTTTGTAGTTTTTTGGGTTTAGCCGATTATTACTGACAGTTTGTTGAAGGATTTTCTCTGATTACGTCACCTCTAACGAAGCTGCTACGCAAGAGTGCTTTGTTTATGTAGTTTGAGACACAGTAGGCTAGTTTCGATAAGCTTAAGTCCATTCTAATAGACGCTTCTATTCTAGTTCAACCAAAATCGGGTCAAGAATTTGTGGTATATAGTGATACGTCACATGTTAGGTTAGGATGTGTGCTTATGCAAGATGGTAAGGTGGTCGCTTATGTAATAGCCTAATTTTCAGTGGTGTTAGAAACAGTGATTCAAGATCACTAAATTTGACAAGTAAGCT
This sequence comes from Gossypium stocksii, assembly GCA_020496765.1. NCBI lineage: Eukaryota > Viridiplantae > Streptophyta > Magnoliopsida > Malvales > Malvaceae > Gossypium > Gossypium stocksii. The sequence continues at coordinate 10,280,912 of CM035623.1, forward strand.
CGTATATTTTATTATTTAGTGTTCATGAGCCAAATGTGATTTTAGGAAAATTTATGAATTATTGAATCTTGTGTTTTAGAAGAGTTTATTAGGTAAATTAGGTTGAAAACAAGGAATCGAGACCTTGGTTTCATAGAATAAGCCGTAAATATTTTTATAAATATTTATGGAGTGTTAGTGAGTTAGTATTAAAGTTTCGTTAGAAAATTTTAACGTTTTGATAGTTAATTAAATAAAATAGATTATATTGAAAAATGTGCAAAACTTGCTAATTAAAGAAATAGTGATTGAATAGCTTAGGTGATGAATAAGGAGGGACTTAATGCATAAATATGCCAAAAGGGGATGGCTGAGGCAGCATTAGAAAGAAAAAAAATTTGAAAATAAGGTGTAATAAGGGTAAAATTAGAAATTTTACAAAAATTAAATGAATAAAATAACAATTAAAAGAGTTTCTAGCAATTTCTTCACAATTCTCAGCCAAAAATGCCATTGAAAAGTCCCTCTAAGCTGGTTTTCATATATTTTCATCATGTGAGTTCAATTCTTTATCTTTTTTTGTAATTTTTGTAGTTTTAAGACTCTTACAATTAGGTCCAACTATCTAATTCATTAGTTTTGCTTCTATGGGAAATTTTTAAAGTTACCATTGATGAGTGCTAGAAGTTTATGATGAATTAGCATGAATTTTAAGCTTTAATTTTATTATATGATGATTTTATCAAGTAATTTCAATAGAAATTGATTTTAGGACCTAATTGTAAAAAAGTTAAAATTTAGGGTTTGGTGTTGAAATTTTGAATATCAAAGGTTGTATTATAGCCTAAAATAATTGGATAAAGTGTTAATTGAGAAAAATTAGCTCAGTTGATGGGCTAGTTGATCAGGGACTAAATTGTAAAAACTATAAAATTTGGGGTAAACGTGTAATTTTGAAAAATGAATGGAATAAATTATGAAGTGAATTAGAATTGAATTAGATGCTGATAAATGAATAATTTTACATTATAGATTAAGAACCCGAACATAAACGCGAAAAGAGAAATTAACAGATTAGTCCCTAAATTTCTACAACCTCTACAAATTAGCCCAGGTAAGTTCGCATGGTTGAACATTCATGATAAATTGTTAATTTAAAAATGATATAATATATTATTTTATATATTGTTATTAATTTATGAATATTGTGATAATATTAAAATTGAATTTATTGTTCAAATTAAGTGGAACGCAGGATTGAGTACGATCGTTCCGTGATAAAAGATGAAATGACGGATAAGACCATGGTTGGACCATGGCAGTATATGCATATGTGTAAGGCTATAGCTGGGCTATGACATCCTGATGAGAAGACCATAACAAGTTTAAGACCATGGCAGGGCTATGGCAATATACGTGTAAGACCATAGTTGGACTATGGCATCAATAAAATGATGTACTCTATTTCGAAAGACGTTCTCTAATTTGACAATGATTAATAAGTGTCACATGAATTAGAGTGATAGAATTTAAGTAGTTTTTTATATTAAGCTCAATCAAGTAAATTCATCACTTGAATTTGTGATTGGCAGGAAGTGTTAGTGAAATGTTTGTTTAATGATTTATTATAGTATGTTCGGTAAGATTTATCTTAAAATCCTATGAACTTACTAAGCTTTATTAAGCTTACTCGTGTTATTTAATGTTTCTTGTAGATTAATGTGAGATTGGAGGATCGGATCAACATATCGAGTCATACTATCTAGATTTCTCTGATAGATTTTGTAATACAACCTATGGTTTATATGGCATGTATAAGGTTGGATAGAATAGGGTTAAACTTGAATTATGACCGTAAATGGTGCATACATATATGTTTGTTTACAAGTATTTAGCAGTAAATAGTATTAAATCAATGAATGGAGTTATTTTGGTAAGTTTTTATGAATGAGTTTTGCAATGACATATTATGTTTAATACATGAATTTTTATTGAATTGGTTGCTTGCTTGTAATATATTAGTGTATTTCTATGTTGTGTGCAAGTTGATATTATAAAGGGTGAGAAAAATGGTCTTAAAATGGTCTATTTTTATCTACACGGGTAGACACGCAAGCATGTGTCTTGATCGTGTGTGACACACGGCCTAGCACATGGGTATATGGTTTGGCCGTGTGTCCCCTGCATCTAAAAATTTAGAAACAGAGTGCTAAAAAATAGTCACATGGGCAGAGACACAGGCGTGTGTCTCAGCGGTGTGAGACCCATGGTCTAGCACATAGGCTGTGACTTGGTCATATGACTTTTACGCTTAACAAAGTTGCAAGTCAGAGAGTTACACGGGTTAAGGACACATGCGTGTGCCCTACCCCATATGCCATATGGTCTGAGACATGGGGTTCCAGTCTTAATTATCTCTGATAGAGACCTACGATTCACATCTCAGTTTTCGAAGAAACTTCACGAAGCCTTAGGCACCCGACTTAATTTCAGTACTGCGTATCACCCTCAGATCGACGGACAGTCTAAGTGAGTTATTCAGATTCTGGAGGATATACTTCGAAGTTGTGTGATAGACTTCTAGGTAGTTGGGAGGAGTATCTACCATTGGCTGAGTTTGCATACAATAACAGCTTCCAGTCTAGTATTTAGATGACACCCTACGAAGCCGTGTATGGTTGTAAGTGTCGTACTCTGTTATGTTAGACAGAATTAAGTGAACGCCAAATATTGGGTCCTGAGCTAGTTTTTGAAACTGAGAGTACTGTAAAAGTGATTCGTGATCTCCTGAAAGTAGCCTCTAACCGACAGAACTCTTATGCAGATTTAAAAAGAAATAACATTGAGTTTTCTATAGGTGATCAAGTGTTTCTAAAGGTATCACTATGGAAAAAGTTTTTCTGGTTTGGACGCAAAGACAAGCTAAGTCTGAGGTTCATTAGACCTTACCGTATTTTGAAGCATATCGGACCCGTTGCGTATCAGTTAGAATTATCGTTAAAATTAGAACCAATATGTTGAGACGGTATCGATTTGATCTGTCACATATTGTCCTTGTCAACGAAATCGAGTTACGACCGGATTTACAATTTGAGGAGGAACCAGTCCAGATCTTGAAGCGTGATGTTAAAGTATTAAGGAAGAAAACTATTCTTCTAGTAAAAGTTCTGTGATGGAACCATGGTATTGAGGAGGCCATATGGAAACTTGAAGAATCAATCCAATGGCTGTAGCCGTATCTGTTTGAGTCAAGTAAATTTAAAGGCCGAAATTTCTTTTAGAGGAGAGAGTTGTAACGCCCAAAAAATTTAAGAATTTAATTGTGAAAATATGCAGTAATTAAATTTCTGTATCTTTGGTTCTGTGCTCTACTTTTGTATTTAAGGTCTGGAGCTTAAGTTGTATTGTTAAAAGTTTTATCTTTTTAGAACAACATCTATCCATGCGGTATATGGTTAAGTTTAATCCTGTATGAAACTTGTCAATAATGAGCTTGCTGGTTCACTGGTTAAGCATCTATTTGTATCCTATTTGGTCTTGAGTTCAAATCCCATTATATGCGTTAGGGGAACTTTTTTGCTTGTTGTCGGAAGTGCGTTGGTGGTTAAGACAAAAACATAATTAAAACTTTGTTAATGTTCTATACTCTTCCTTTTTATTTTCCTTTTCTTTTTTTTTATTTTTCTTTTCTTTCTTCTTTTTACTTCTTTGATTTCTCCTTTTCGATTATGTTCAACAAGTGAATATCAGAAATTAGTGAGATCCTTAAGTTATTAGAAGACTTCTGTGTAAGTTCTGTCAGAATCCTTCAACTTCTGTGAAGTTTTTTTAAATTTTTGTTGCATTGTTAAATTGAAAATTTCTGATTGTTTTACTTACACTCTCTGATAACTAGTCATTTTGTTCCCCAAGGCGTAAGTACGGAGAGAAGTGATCCTTCACGTGTTGTGCCAATTTAGCACGGTTGAATCTTCAGTAAACGTTTGTTGTTGAAAGTTTCCTCGTGTTGATTTATTCAACATAATTGATTAAGTATTAACATTGCGTTATTTAGTCATTTTACTTAAATGATTGATTGCTGAATGGTTAATTAGGTTTCGGGTAGTCTCCGCATTATTTTTTCGTCAAAATAAAACCAGGTGTGTATTGAAAACCTTAATTTTTGCAAGTTTTTGTCGCTGAAAATGGTGGCTGTAGACACCACACGGCCAGGCACACAGGCGTATGTCCAGGCTGTGAGAGCCACACGACTGTGTAGCAGGCTATGTAACTCACTGTTCATCAATTTAGAGCCATACAGGCAAGGCACATGGGTGTGTGTTAAGGCCGTGTGTAACAATATTAGTGCAGGGTTCACACGAACAAGGGATATGAGCATATGTCTAGGCCGTGTAACTCCTTGTTTGTGACTTAGGACAATACAAGTGAGCACATAGGTTGTGTGAATCACACGGGCAAGGACACGACCGTGTAACTCTTTGATTTATGCTTTAAAACCACACGAGCAAGGACATGAGTGTATGCCCAGGCCGTGTGAGCCACACGGGCAAGGACATGAGCGTGTGTCCAGGCCGTATGGCTTATATAAAATAGCCCAAAAGTCGTTTTTGAGGCCGTAAATGTTATTTAAGATTAATATTGACGTCTCCATGGTATGAATGGTCTGAATTTGACTGAATGAGCACTTTCTGATACCCTGTGACATATGCACGAATTCTATACTTGTATGTGCACTGTGATACTTAGTCTGATATTGAATTGTACTATTTACTTGTGGAACAATTTAGAATAACTGAATACATATTGTGGATATTGGTTCTCTACATATGCTTGAGTTGGGATATTATGAAGAAGGAAGTGATTTGTTCTAAATTAGTGGCTAAGCTACCATATGTATAACTCTGACCCCGGCGTTTCGTCGCATTACGATTTAGCAGTTAAGCTACGTTTTTGTAAATGTGTCAGACAGACACTCTGTGGTGTGTAGGGTTGGTTGGGCATTGAACGCCCTTAACGGTGTGTTGGGACGACCGAAGATGGTGTGTAGCGGATAGAGGTTAAGAATTTCTGCATATGACTCTTATCTGTTTTGTATATGAAACTGAAATTGTTTTTCCATCTGGAATTAATCTGTCTTAGATGTGAACTAGAAATGTTTTTGTTATCAGATCGAATCCTTAAATACAGATACTATTTGGTAAATGTGTTTATATGAACAAACTCTTGTATGCATTGGGTTCACCACTCACTTTATTGTTGGTTGGATTTCAGGTGATTTTCAGCCTTGAACGGGTCGGCACCATGGAAGCTCGATCAAGCTTTTATCTTTCATTTAAATACTATTTTAAGAATTTCGATAAACTATAATAGTATGACTTTTTGAAGATTATATACTTAACTAATCTTTGTGATGAATATTATGCGACATATGATTTAATATTATTGTGTTTTTATAGAGTTGAAATTTAGGTACAGAAGTAGACATGTAAAATACATAAAAAGGAAATTCAAGTTCCAAGATAGATTAAGTCGCAAAGTTTAAGAGTTATTACATTACTTTAGATTTATTTAAAAAGGAAAATGTCAAACAAAATTAAAAAAGAGAAGTGAACATTCATCGAATTTAAATTAATGGAAGGGAAGAGGCCAAAAAAAGTACTATATCTGTATGTATATTTATGGGGTAAGTGAAAGAGTAGTGTAAATCAAAACCCAAAAACAACATAAGGGTTTTCTCACTATACTAAACACTCAATTGATGAGTAGTATTAAAATATGAATAATTATTTGGATTTGGTACAGTGACATGAAAAATTTTGAACTATATATTCCTAAATTATATCTAAAAGTAAATAAGATATATGTCAAACTTCCACCATTTGTGTATTCAATATTTACCCATAAAACTTTCTCATAGCAACAACCTTTTGACCTAAAGCAACGCAAATTTTTTTATTCCTACCTTCCACATTCCATAATTACTTATATATCTATATATACACGCCATGATTATATTATACTTACAATATATTTTAAACATTAAATCATAAATGTTAAAATAATTACAATAAATTTTCTTTAATTTCAAGTTTAATCACTAAATAAAAATAATTATAATGTATGTATTATCGCTCTGGCGTACCTCAACTCAAAGTGCGGTGCAACACAAGCAATTGTACCCAAAAGCAGCCAAACCCAAGCCCAATCTTTGAAGTCCAGACCAGAGCTTGGGTTGACTCCAGAAACTACCTCCAGTCTCTTCTTTACTCAACCGCCAATCCCCTCCTACTCCTTCCTCCTTCTACCTTGTTTTAAGAAGGGAGCAACTTCAAGTTGAGAACTAAAACCGAAGGGGGAATGATGGATGCAGATAAGGCATTGGAGTTAGTAAAGAGCGGAGCTACGCTTCTCCTCCTTGACGTCCCTCAATACACTCTTATCGGCATCGACACTCAGGTACTCCTCCACCCCGTTCCCTATCTCTCTTTTGTTTCTCAAATTATATTTTATTCCACCTTTTTCTTTTCTTTTCTTGTTATTTGCAGGTCTTTTCTGTGGGGCCTGCTTTTAAAGGCATTAAAATGATTCCACCGGGTGTTCATTTCGTCTTTTACAGTTCTTCCACCAGGTTAGTTTCAAAATTATCAGCCAAAAGCTTAGCACGTTGTCAACTGAATTTAATCATTTATGTGGGTGTTGGATCTTGTGTGCTTAATGAATGGAGCAAGTTACTTTATGATGGTTTTGATATGTAAAGAGGAAACCTATCATACTGCCTTTGAAAATATGAGGTAGTGGAGAATGCTCCTGGCAAGAGGAGGATGAGTAGAGATACTACTCTAAAATCACATTTTTACTTGATTTTAAAAGTAAAATTAGCAATGGTGTAAAATTATCCTTATAGCCAATCACATGTAACTGAAAAGAAGAGAATTTATTGTTATCGTGCTTGGTAATTACTCGATAGGATCGTAGGCCATCATCACCTAACAGAAGATGCAGTTCAGATTAGCATAACTTGTTATCTCTGAAAAAAATCACATTTTTCATTATTTCCTTATATATTTTCATTTGGAGATCTATATCATTGGCTTTTATTGGTTAACATGCAGGGATGGCAAAGAGTTTTCACCAATTACTGGCTTCTTTATCGATGCTGGATACTCTCAGGTGTGAAGGTCTTCGAACATGTTCGTAGAAAATTTTGGTAGTAGGAAAGGGAAATACAGTTTTCTTGTTGCTAAATAAAGTTGAGGAAGGAAAACAGACTTTTATGTATAGATATAAAATATACATGTAATGCTATTCTGTCAATTGATTCTCATATTTATTGTATGCTGCTGTATTTGTTTTGTTTTTCCAATGATGGTGTTTTTGAGCACTTATATTATCTAAACTAGATTAGTTGATGTATAGCCATCTTTATGCATCTTCTTTGCTGAGTAAAAATATGGACTGGCTAGAGTTCTAATTTAGCCATTTGCTTGTTCCTCGGTGATAACTTAGAATCTTTCAAGATCATTAACTCAAGTGAACACAAAGTTCGTTGTTAATTTATCTCAGATTGGGACGTTGACATAACTTGTAAGAATATATCCTACCATTGCCAGGTGGTTGTTCGTATGTGGGATCAACAAGAGGAACGCTTAATTAAAGTACCAGAAGAAGAGGTCTGTACTCATGTTAATTGTGCTTCTTATATTCTTTTCGATGATTCATTTAGATATTGATTCCTACTAGATTGGTAATGGAAGTATTCTGTAATATGGGATTCAAGCCCCAAAAATGGGGTTGTTATCTTGTCCATTACTTTTCAATACATTAATCATCATTATTTTTGTGTAGACCCACTTATGAAGTGTGCAGGTCATACTTATAAATGGCAAGTAAACTTGTATTGGATGGTAATGGATAGGAAAATAACGGAGTGGAGCTTGACCCCTAAAAGTGAAAGGCAATGCTTATTATTTTGGAAGATTTGAATTGAGCTATTTTTTCGCTAATGTTATGAGCAACACTTTTTTTAAATAATGCGTTTAATTAGTTTGTACTTCATTTCTGTTTCTAGGAAGAGAGATACAGGCAAGCAGTTAGAAGTTTTGAATTTGACAAGCATCTGGGCCCCTATGATCTAAGCCTTTGTGCAGATTGGAAGAGATTGTCTAATTACATTACAAAAACCACTATTGAACGATTAGGTTTGCTCTTTTTCAGATACAGCCGTTTGATCTCCATGTGTATGGCACTGTTTTTATGATGTGTGTACTTTTGCTTATGTATGGATACTCATGCTTTTAATTCCTCACCTGGGCTTTCTTAGATTTCTGTTTTATCATTTTTCTTGGTTTTAACAAGGGAATGCAGGGCGTATAGTGAGCTTAAATTGGAAAGTGTGGACTAGGTAGACAGCTCATTTACAACACTATTTTGGATGTCAATTTGTACTTCATTCATTTTTTAGCAATGTAAAAAAAACTTCTTAGAGTTCCATTAACAGTTTTTAATAGAATGACATTCTTATGGCTCCTTAAGCAATGGCTCCTTGAAGGACATTCTTATGGTTAATGAAATTTTTTGACTAGGTTTCATTGAAATGGATTCTTGTGGCTGCCTAAGATTCAAGTGTTCTGGGGTATCTCAAGTGTTCCATGTTGCATTGTTGATGTTTAGTGATATGACAACTTTGGTGGGCTTAGATATGTAATATTCTCTCCAATTAGAGTCTGCTTAGCATGATCTAACATGATACATCCAATGTGCAGAACCCATCGGAGGAGAAATTACGGTTACATATGAACATGGGATGCTGAAGAATACTTGTAAGAGTGCTATGGAGAGAGTTTTAGATGAGCAGTTGAGGAATAGTAAATTCTCTTCACCTGCTGAGAAACATCCAAAAAGAGGATGCTATTATACGCCGATACCCCATATCATAAAGCGCAAAGGAATTGAAAGTGAACAACTTACTTCTTTGAATCTTGACAAGGCAAGTGTTACTAAGTCATGGTGTTGAGTGTAATTAAATTTGAATAGTTTCTAAATGGCATTTTCTTGTTTGACTGTAATTTTTTTGCTTCCCTAAGCAGACCGAACTATTAGATACCTTACTGGTGAAGGATTATGGTGGCTCTGAAGAGTCGCTTCTTGGGGAGCTGCAATTTGCATTTATAGCTTTTTTGGTATGAACAGAATAACATACATTTTCCCCTAAAGTTGGATTCTGTTTGAATTTCACAACATGTGATTATCCTGCAGATGGGCCAATCACTTGAAGCATTCATGCAATGGAAATCTTTGGTTAGCCTTCTGTTAGGCTGTACTGAGGCTGTAAGTATTTATTTGCCAATTTTATATTCACATCATATTGGACCCTTGATGAATGGTTGACATGTATTTGTTGGTCTGTCATATCACCTAAAAGGGGTGGGGCAAATAGTGTGAATGTTGTTAATTGCTTCTTTGAGTTTCACTTTTCTTCTCTATATTATATGACATCTCCATCCATCATACTATTATCATTATTGATTTCTGGTGATGGTTTTCTTGTCTCTTTATTAAGCAGAAGTATTTTGATGCTTTTTTGATGTGCTAGAATCACTCTTCTTGTCAAAGCACTGTTTGCAAACTTGAAGAGTTGAATGCTTGATAGTGACAAAGAGACTTAAAGCATGTCTGGATAATGTTAAGGCTATTATCCTTACTCTGCTGTCGTCCAATGCTTATAATTTCTTCAATTTACCCTCTGCAAATGACCTGGCTTAGAATGGATGCCACTATACCTTCCACTGTTGCATCGGGATCAGCAAAATATGAGATATTGTGGAATATGAAGAAGGAGCCACTTGTTCTCTATTATGATGTATTGGTTCTTTAATATTTAAGGATAAGTTAATTGATCCTCCATCAGCAATAGTGAGTGGAGATATACAAAATAAGAAGGAAAGTCACTACTGGGTCTTCTTAGTTAGTCATCCTAATTGATTGAACTTTTAGCGTCCTGAATAGACAGCCAATGCTTGATGAGGATCGGAGTTAAACCACACTCTTGAACGATCAACACCTTCATCTGGAGCTGCAACAACTTGAACATTAATTTATATGAATGCTTGATTTTGGAAAATTTTATTGGTAAGAGATCCTAGGTCTGACCTTGGATGCACAAAAACCATGCTACTCACCGAACATTCTGTCTGCTGCATAAATGTTTTATTAGTTCCATTTTTCAAAAGGCTTACATTTCCTCCCTTCATGTATATTCAACTGTTTGGCTTGTTTTCATTGTTAAATTACTTAATGCGAGTATATAGCAAATGGATTTGTTATTTTTATTTGGCCTTAACTTTTCCGTTGTATATATTTTTCAGCCTTTTCAAACAAGGAGTCAGTTGTTCACAAAGGTAATTTTCTGAATTTTTCGTTTGTCTGGGATCCTTTTTTGGGTAAATTTGCTTAACTATATAATTCTGCACATTATGTTAAGAGCTGTATGCCTAGATCAAAAAATATTTGCTATTCCATTCAAGTTTATGCATACTGAATTGGAGCTATCTTTTTTCTCTCTTAGTTTCGGCATATGCTGTCTGTCAACAACACATGATGTCTTTTTTCCTGTCTTGATGTTTATAGTTTAGTGTTAATATCTAACATACGGCAGGATTGTGACAGTTCATTAAGGTCATCTACTATCAACTGAAATATGGACTTCAGAAAGATTGTAGTGTTGGAGAGGCAGGGGCATCAGCATTATTGGATGATTCATGGTTTTCTTCTGATAGCTTTCTGCACCGCCTTTGCAAGGTAGTTTCATGATTTTTAGATGTGTGGTTGTGCTGACTGATTGTTAGCATGATTATTTTGCCTTGAAATAGTTGAAACCTGCATCTTTTTGTCAAGTTCTGGCACTTAGTTAGAAATAGGAGCACCTGACTTATTGTTTCATTTGTACCCAACTTTAAAGTAACCATTTTTCAGTAACATTAGCCTACACCAAAATTGATAAGTAGTTTGATGGTGGAATCACAGGATTTCTTTTCGTTAGTGCAAGATGCTTCAGTTGTTGATGGAGATCTTCTCTCATGGGTATGTGTTCTAAGCCTGGTTTTTCTACGTTTCAATTCTTACTGATTTTATACTTGCCAAAAACATGTTACGAACTAGGAAGGTTTTTACACTTCACCTATTTCTTCCGTATAGTTATCCCTTTCCTTTCTTTTTCTCCTCTTAAAAGGAGTCAATGGTGACAAATGGAGACTAGGCTTATTATTCATATACTATTTTTTTTCTTCAATCTTTAACTAATTAAACCTGATTGTTAGATATAAAGACTGCATGAACTGTGTGTATATGAAAACCCTTAAAATCCTTGGGTGATTTGGCTAGTATCTGATGGGAGAATGTGTATGACTTTTAGTCCCCTGCAATTATTTATCTGCAACCGGCAGATATAAGTAAATTATGTGAAGTGAAAATCCTGAGTTTCAGTATATGTGAATTTTGCAGACAAGGAAATTAAAAGAGCTGCTTGAAAATAGTTTAGGATGGGAGTTCCAGCAGAAAAGTGCAGTCGATGGAATCTACTTTGAAGAGAATGATGAGGTCTCTCTCTGATTTTTTCATCTCCATGAACTTCAATCTCTCTCTATATATGTATATAAACAATATCATCCCTCACCATTCCTGCTTTTAACTTGTGCAGTATGCTCCTGTGGTTGAGATGTTGGATGAGCCGAGCGGGAGCGAACCCACGACATCTTAGATATTTACATCATGTCTTATTATTCTTTGTTAATACATTAACGGCTGTGAGGGTAGTTTTCAACTTTGGTAATAACAAGTCTGTGGTATATCAGTTTACGTATAGACTATAGGATCAGAGGTAAACAACAACACTTGAAATTAATTCCAATCTTGTCTCAAAATTGTGTGATCATGGACTGGGACATATGCTTAATTTAAGCCCTGAAATGCAGCGTTCGATAGATACAGATATTTTTTACTTGCTGTTCTTTTCTTCCGTTCTGTTTATCCTGCTTTGGTTAGAGAACTAGCAAGACAAGGGGTGATGCATTTATGATGATCTCCTTTCTCAAAATAGAAAATTGTCTAAAATTCATTACAATATTCATAAGATAATAGTAATGGCTTTTGAATTTATGTTTATTAAAAATTAATCAATAATTGAGTTGAAATAAACCGGTGAAATGCCTACAAAATTGGATTCAATCTTTAAACATTGAAGGTTGCATATAAAAATATCAAAAGATGAGAAAACCATTATATAAATATTTAATTATTTTATTAAAATAATTAACTTTGAAACAAATATTATATTTTTGTTAATGTAAATAATTCTTAAATTTGAATCTAGATAATTTTTTTTTCTTTTAATTTCATACTTGGTAAATAACCAACAAACAAACAGCTAGGCATTCGAATAAGTTGTTAATGCGCAATTGAAGTTTAATTTTCGAATCATCTTAAGTTAAAATTAAGAAGATAATGAAACATTAGTATACACGATATGCCAGTCGTGACCACGACTGCATCTATCCATCGGCAATCCAGCATTGTCCAGACAGGGAGAATGAAAATGTTGACAAAGTTTGTTTTGTTCTTGGCTCTGATTTGATTTGATTTGGTGCTCTGCAATGCACCCACCCACCCTATTATTTCCAAGAAGAACCACCTAGTCTAATCACCTCTTCACCACTGTTGTCCCTCTTTGCTATCCTTTCGAATCCACCATGATCTCCCTTTGTATCACTTACATCACCGTACAGATCTTTCAGCTTCGCCAAATTACTGGATGCCTTGCTTCCCTCTTTTGCTGGACTTGGAAGTCGATCATAATGACTGTTCCCACCTTGCTCACTCTGACTTCTGCTCCTCCTGTTTCCACTCACGCTCGGACTTCGGCTTCTGCTCCTGTATCGCCTACTTTCATCAGCGTACCTTGATCTTCTATCATAATCATGTCTTCGCTCCCTCTCCCTCTCCCTCTCCCTCTCCCTCTCTCTGTTTCTTTCTCTATTACGATCCCAATCCCGATCCCTACTTCTATCTCGTTCCCTATCACGGTCCCGACCCCAACCCCGGTCTTGGTCCCTGCTCCTCTCTCTTTCCCTTTCTCTATCCTTATCACGATTCCGATCCCTATCCTTGTCAGAATACTCTCTATCACGGCTCTGGCTGCGACGGTGGCTGGGAGACCTCCTTGCATCGTCACCACTGGATCTGTCATAAGGTGATGGGGGTAGAGTGCGACGCACAGGGGAAGAGTCCCTGGTCGATGCCCGATGGGGGGCACGCTGACCAAAGGAGACAGAAAGTGCTGCTTTTACAGAAGGTGGGCGGCGAGCAGTGTCATCAGATCCATGACGGTTATTATCCCCAGTTGAACCTGAAGGTTTAGTAGGCAGCTTCATCTTCTCAAGATTGGATGTCACCTGCCGCAACACAGGAACAGGGATTCGGGGGAAAAGAGTATCAAAGTAGTACTGCAGCAAGAAAGTTGAGAGTGTCAAATTTTTTCCCTCTATGAAAAAAAAAAAACCAACAACAAACCTAAATGAAAGACATGACAAAGTCCAAATGAATTCGAAGAACAATCAACAAATATTGTTCATCTTGGACATAAAAATCAACACAAAAGACCAAAAAAGAAGTCAGACAAATAACCTAGCATTCAACTCAACCAAGGGAAACAAACTCTAAGAATACTGGGAGCTTACAATAGTACACTTAAACAATAACAATCTAAATGATGACATTTGTTAAGTATCGGACCCTATACAGAAGGAAGTTCTAGGCTGTGCTTCAAGTTCCAATCCAGGAAGTGTCAAAGAAGCATGCATTCGGCCCGCATTGCTGCTGCAAACCAATGAAATGCTTTGAAAATAAAAGGAAACAAAGGAAAAAAAAAAAACTCAGATTAAAGGATACATTGAAGGGCAGACTGAGAAATAGTACCTTCTTCGAACATAAATAGCAGCAAGAGCAAAAATCTGGTTGTCCAGAAATTCTTTGCCAATCCAGAATGCAAATAGCATAAACGTTATATTGCATTTAAGTTCATTACAGGATTAAGCGGGGCATACTATTTAGATTAATTATGTTCCGCACTACTGCTTTCAGAAGATTTTCTTCAAATTTCAGCCCAAATTTCTTCTACAACCATTAAATAGACCTCCAATGGCTTTTGCATAAATTTTAGAATATTTAGCACGGAATGCTACTTTGTACTATGTTTGCAATTGACTCCTAACTTTAGTAATAAGTTGACCAACTCTTTCAAATAAAATTCCATTTGGGCAACTGGCAAGCTGTTCAAACATATTTTGATGTACTTATCCACAAAAGATAAGGCTTTCCTCAGACATGCATCATCTTAAGTGGGTATATTTAAAAAATCTAGAATCATGAAAGAAAAGAAAAATATTTTTATTAATTTTTATACCTGGAGATGCAATATCTGGTTGATTTATTATGGTTGATCAGAATGGTGTAGCACGTCCTTACTAGCAGGTAGGTTATCATAAACTAAATGCAAACTTCAATGAGAAAACCAGAACAATTCCTTTTTGCACAATAAGCTTACAAAATTCAAATTGATCAAAATATCATTAAAAGGCTGACAATTTCTCAATAGAAAGGAGGTTCAAGTCAACATGTCAATGGCAGGGAAAACATTGTTTGTATCATAAAGCATGTTGAATATTCAGTCTAACCTGTCCCAGAAGTAAATCACGCACGTACACGCCCATTGTGGTCATTCGTCCACTAGATCCAGGGGAGAATTCCTGAAAAAGCAATGATTTCAACTTGTGCTCAAAACATAAACAAAGCTCCATATTCTAAAGTCGGAGAAAAGGGGAATAAAAATGAATAATCATTTGCAAATAAATTTGTACATGTTTTATTGTTAATCTTCTATTAATTGTCATTAGAAAATGGCCCAAAACAGAAACAAAGTTTTACATGCTAAAATGGGGGGGGGGGGGTGAAGGAATATAAATGAACAAGCATTCCTAATATTTTTTATATACCTTTTAAATAATTATTAAAAGTGCTTCCAAATTAAAAACTACAGAAGTTATGAGTTACACCAGAAATAATGACACAGTAGAGAATGCTAGGCTTGATATCCATAACTGGATTAACTAGTCAACCTATTCTTAGTTACTGCAGGAAAAGAATGTTGAGGAAATAGTTATCCATTAGAATATTTACTTATATTTAAACACAAAACAGCTCATTAAACAAATTACGAAGCATGATGGCACCCAAACTAATGAATAAAGGAAAATAATTCAGCCTTACTACAATCTGCAATTGTAGAGCAAAAATTGACCTTAAGCAATTTATAGAGTAACTTAACATCATATATCAAACATTACCAATAGAAAACTATAATGCTTGGTAAACAAAAAAATAATGCTGTTTTTGGGAACAAAAAATTGTGGCAAAAAGAGATTTCCTGACCTGTACAAAAATAAAAACATCAATGTAAATGATATAGTATTTAGGCAAATTTTACCAAAACAAATTCAAGATACCACAATTCAGTAGTCAAAGCATCTATTACCTCTTCATCTTTGATATATGGTTCAAACCAACTCCATAAAGTCTTCGGATCGGCAGCATATCTCAAGTAGAGGAATCCAATCTGCAACCATAAGTTTAAGTCATTAACTATACGGTTAATGGCTAAATAAAGAAAACAACCCTAGGCAGCCATATATACATTCACATTGTAAAAGAACTAGAGAATGGGAATAATGAATCTGTAACAAGATGCAAGACATTGCAGGTATTTTCATGCATAATTTCAAGGAACCAGATAGCAATGATCTAAATTAGTGTAGTTAGGCAACTTTTACACTGTAGGAATAGTCTGTGCAATCTGAGTAATTATTTTGGTACGACTAGAATATGAGACACTGCATGAACAAACACAATGAGCAACTGGTGCATTATTTCAGAGAGCCTTGACTGAGAAAATCTGATAAACCAAAAATATAGAGTGAAAGGTGAAAAGTACATCATCAAAGGCAAATAATAAATGAAAAATCAGCCTTCGTTAGAGAGCATATGAGAGAATTTGCAAACCTACATAATGCCCAATCTTCAGTGTAGCGGTAAGGAAATAGGATCTGATTCCTATTCATATAACTACAAGTCCATAGGTATGGTAGATAAAAAATACTTAAACTGGATGAATAACTATAAGTGATTCAACAGACAATGTTGATCAATCATTCCAAAAATGCAGGACCGAGAAAATCTAAGTAATCCAAGAAAAAAAAAAAAGGAGACTCATCAAACCTTGGATATAGCAGGCATCTCATAAGCATAGCAAGTTACTATTATATGGGGGTTGGCAAACTCTCAGCAACTCAAAGAAAAAATCACATGTCAACCTTTGTTTGTAGCAATCTGCTATGTAAAACAATAATATTATAATGCTTATATATTTATTTTTACAAATAAAAGAAAAATAAGGCAAGCTCGGTCAGGCAGTCCACTCGACTAAGCAAGCACTTATAACTTTTAAAATGTCCAAAAACACAAACAACAATGATAGAGTAACGAAGTCATGTTTAAACCATAATCAGGTTGTAATGACAACTTCAGGTTCACAACAATACTAATGAACTATAAGTTGATAACAACTGTACAAAAGTGGGAAAGCTCAGCCGCATTACACATCAAAGATCAATAGACATGAGTAAATGCAAAAACAATGGTGAAACAACTATCCATCCTCTCTTCCAACAAACAATTTCTACATGGTTGGGAAAACAAGTAAGAGAAGATAAACGGGAAAATTTCCACTTACTGCTCTAATGTAAGGAGAATCAGGGTGCTTCAGTAGCCCATGCATTTGCTTGACAGTAAGTTTCATTGTAAAAAACTTGTAAAGAAGGCAGAATGCAGTAGAAGGACCACGACAATTCCCAGTCATCCACGGTTCGACATGATCAACTTGATTGTAAATTTCATCAATGACTTCATGGTAAGTCTTTAATCGGTAAAGCTCTTTGAAATAATCAGAGGATAATATATTCATACAAAGCACCTTCTCTAACAGCGAATCAATCGGTTTACCACATGTCTGTATCTCCATGACAATACCCCGCACTGTCAACACAAGAATACACCACACAAAGTGTCATAAATCATAACCTTGCTCAGCTCAAAATAACATCATCTGATTTTCGAGAGAAAAGAAACAGACTCAGAAGAACCACAAACCCATCCTGATTTCAAATATCTAAAAACAAAAACCTTGAAATTATTCGAGATACGAAAACCAACCCTTATCAAATTAATTGGAAATAAGGTATTTTCTTTAAAACACCGTACGTAGAAGCATATTAATCGTCAATCAAATCTCAAAACCCTAATAAGTACAAGCGACAAAGCGAATCCCTTCAAAATTTTTCATTTAACAAAATATCCTCGACAAGAATCGAAATAAACGAATAAAGAGAAGAAGTAGATAGATTCAACATAAGATAAGCGGGGAAACCGAGAAATCATAAGGGAAGGATGAGGAATTGAGAAACGCACCACTAAAAAGCGTGAGAGTGATGAAATTGTGGGAAGGAATCAAAGCAATTGACGGGAGGAGGATAAACAATAAACCCTAAGTCGAAGAGGTGAGAGGTTAGGCTTACCTCTTTAGTTAACCAACCTTTTTCCTATGGCGACCGAACCATGACCCACGGGCATATCAAGTATAGACCCGAGGCCATGTGATGCATTCAATATTAAAACATTAAAAAATAAATACAGATGCTTTAAAATTAATTATATTTGTTATGTTGATATTGCAAAATATGTATAAAATATATTAAAATATAAATTTAATTTGTATATTTAAATTTTATTATATGCATATTTTTGTTCAAATAAAAATATTAAAATATCTTAAATAATTTTTTAATTAAGGAAAGATATTTTTGTAATTACTTGATTGATTTGGTAACCCAATTTAAGGTGACATTAACTCAGTCAAAGACTTAATAAATAATATTAATATTTAAATTTAGATTTAAAATTATTTTATTAATAAATAATATTGAACCCATGAAAAAATCTATGTAATAAATTTATCAAATAATTATATGAAAAACAAAGGTAGCTTTTATTAAAATAGTAAAATTGAGAAGATTGAAAATTTTAGTTAAAAATAATATGAAAGTTTTTGTACTAAAAGTTAATATGTATTAGCTCTTTTTACTCAAAAAAATGAGTAAATTAGCCAATATACATTATATTAAAGAACAAACTGATCATTTCTATAAAAAAATTTCATCTTTTACTATTGTTAAAATTGGTGTGGCTAATAAAATAACCAAATAATTACACATGGCATGTTACATGTACCTCATTCTGACATGCATGGACCAGATTTTAATAGTAGAAATGGATGGATTTTTTAATAGAATGACCAGTTGGCTTTTTTTATCTAATGTACAGGGATTAATTTGCTCTTTTTTTAGTAAAGAGAGCAAAATACAATCCAATTTCTAGTACAAAAGCTTTCATAATGCTTTTACCAAAATTTTGAGGTCTATATATATTTCTAAGCTATATGTAAAAACAAAAATACCCTTAAAATTATATATGTTGGTTTATAAAAAATATTGGATTTTATTCAAAAAAAAAAAAATAGATTTTGGGCGATTCAAAAAGACCCTGCTTAAGTGAGATAGCCTAAAGATGGTACCCGTGCTGCTCCAACAAGCAAACTTTTTGCTGGACCGAAAGGTTGATTGTCTGCGCTTGTTGGAGTGAAATAAACTTTCCACTAAAGCAGAAGGTTGTTTATTTGTATCTTCCATTGCAGCAGAACTGCCTTAATTACATATGTCAAGCTATCCTTTCTTCATGCTATCTTAGAATTATTTTAGGTAAGAAACACTAAAAAATAAGTCCAATTTAACACTAAAAATATATAAAATTAGTTAAAAACAAATAAAATAAAATCCTAAAATCATGTTAGAATAAAAGACACATAACTTTAACATATCAGATTTATCAATGGCTTATTCATGCTTATAATGTATCATTTGTTCAATATGCATATGTCACGCTTGTTTATCTTAACTTCGATGTTATGCTTTTATTCTGTTTGAGTTGCTTCAGTAACGAATATAGTGTGTTGCATCCAAGTCCGTCGACTAGAAGAGTGTAGGATGTCACAATTATAAATACCATAACTAAGGCATTATCGATAAACAATTTAAGATCATGTGAATCACATCAAACTCAATGTTATCTATTAAAGTAAGACTCCTTATAACATTCCAAGGTTAGTTATATTTACAATCTGGAATTTACAAACATGCCTCAATTTGTTCACATAAAGTTTAGATGCTTGATTAGACTTTGAATGATTAAAAATTCATTCATAAAGTTTTCCATTAAGAAATACTCTTTTGGAGATGATCATGCATTGTAATACATGGAAGGTTTAATAAGTCCTAGTCATATAAATATATGTGTACTTAGATTTATGTGTACACATATATTTATACGAGTTATTAAGTAATATATTGTATTTAGTTGCATAATTAGAGTATATTTCATGCATGACATCATATTTCTGTTTTATGTTTTTTTTTTCTTGTTTTTAGTTAAATTTTAGTTATTTTAAGTTGCGGATATTTTAGTAAGTGTTTTTGGCTTTACTTAGGTCCAATTTGGCATGAGGAATGAGTTCAAATATGACTGGAAGCAAAACGAGAGTTAAATTTTGAAGAAAATGCATGAGAGTGGCGAAGCATCGTATGCCTAGCGGAACGTTGCTCAACCACACATAGGTGTTGCCCCGCTCGATTTCAATTTTTTAACACCCAAGTCGAAGCCCTAGTTGGGTCAACATAAGGCTATAAATAGTCATCTTTATGTTTCAATTAAGTGTGTTGAAAGAGAGCAACCTTAGTTTTTCTATTTATTCAGTTTCTTCTAGGTTTTATTTTAGTTTTTCTTTTGATGTAATTGTAGTTGTAATGCTAATGTTCATCGAAGCAACATTTACATTGGGATTGGAACTGCAACTATTCAATAAGATGGCTTTTCTCTTAAGCTTTTTTCAATTACTGTCGTATGATAGTTTTATTATTCTTGTTTGTTGTTTTGATGCTGGTTGTGAACTAACCAATTAAGTAATGGTGAAATAAATCGGAAGTTAATGGATTATTAATTGATATAGTTAGAGATAAGTTTAAGATTATGGTGAGATTAATTGTTTAATTTGTTCTTCATAATTAATGTAAGTGATAATTAGGTTGAAAGACAATCTAAGGAAGAGATAAACAACAAAAGTGTCCACTTAACCTTAGGAACCTAGTTGAATAGTTACCTAAACTTGCTAAGATACACACCAATTGACAGAGTTACCTATAATATATACACTAATTTAGGTAGTGGGGGTTAATAAGAGTATGGTTTAAGGGTTAGTTAATTTTTATACGACATACATAAAAGTAGGGTTTTTTAAACACCTGTAAGATATATACCAATACAAGTATCTATATTTTAAGATGATTTTAATCATGAATCTTGAGCTTATCGATAATTAAATTAGATGAATAAATCCCATTAACTAAAGTAAACTTCATCACTACTACTTGCAGACTTAATTACTAAATAAGTTATTCTATTATTTGCTTTAATTATTTATTTAGTTGATTTTTTCTTTTATTCTTACTCTTTTAATAATTGTTTAATTTATTCTTATTTAATTTTTAGATTTATATTAGTTAATTGAATTCTCGTGCTGAAGTTTTATTTTATCGTTGTGAAAATTAAAAATCTCTCTATGGGATTCGTCCTCAAAATATTTCCTTGAAAGAAATTATTTCATTGTAATTTATCACTTGAATGTTATCTCATATATTTGTGAGCAGTGGTGGAAAGTAGTAATGATTTCTGAGCTTAAATTTAATATATCAATTTTACCATTATTTTTATACCCACTTTTCACTTTATCAAGGATATTCAAATTAGAATACTACTGTCATGATTTGTATTATGTGAATCGTGGAAGTTGGACAAAAATATTCTATAGACATATTAAAATATGTATTGAAATATCAAATATTCAAATTTTAGAGTTATCATATGATGGAAGTGGGAGAATGTTGAAATTAATATGGCCAATAAGATAAATTATTATTTATTTATGTGATATTGAAGTTAAACACTGGTGTAAGTGTAAAAGATAATCACTCTCCAAGTTACTGATTACGATAAAGTTTCCTTAATGGTATGAGTTTAACCATCATCAAACTTTTAATATAGGTCTCTAGTCTAGTCTATAAATACTAAACTCTGAAAATGTAATATTTGTTTCTCTTGAAGTGAAGTTATTTCTTAATAAATAATCTTCTCATTTAATTATTAAATATCATTAAATAATATGAAATGTTCAATATTTATGTACATACTATTCATAGAATTATCTATATTTATACAAGAATATGAGAGATAGATGTTAAGAAATCTGCTAAAGATTGAAAATTTATATTACAAATAAAATGGTAATTAAAATAACTTAAATCATAATTAAATAAATGTTATAAAATACATCTTAGAATCTTAAGAGTATATATATTAATGGTTTATGAGGAAAACAAAAATTTTATATGTAATTTAATGTAATACATTTACACAAAGATAGTAAAAATTAAACTTTACGTGATGGTTTAATTGTCAAAAGTGTTCATCACTTTAAATGTAGTTTAGGTTTGAGTCGCACTAGTCGCATTGGTTGTTTGAGCTTTACCTTATTATTGTAAATAGATATAACTAAATTTTTGACAAGTGTCGCATGCTCACACAAGTAGTAATTTATTTCATTGGTTATTTTAGTTTTTCGCAACTTTAGTTTAATACTTCTCTCATTATTAATTAATTTGTATTCCTATGTGATGTATGAATTGGTTGTATATATTAAATTTATAACACTTGTTTATGTTTAAAAATTTTAATGAATTTTTCAAAACATCATCAATAATTTGAAAAAGTAATGTACTTACATAAAAATTTTAAAAATATTTAACAAATTTGGAATTAGTTATATTAAATTATTTAATTTTAAAAATATTTGATATTAAAATAATACAAGAAATCATCATTGATTGAATATTAATATTAATATATTATAATTTAAATAATCTTATTAATAATTTCTTACATGTTATTTATTTTATATATTGTTAAATTAATTTTTTTAATGTTAAAATTTGATTTTTTTAAAATTTATATTTATTTTTACTCTACTTTAATTAACGAATGTAATTAACTTTTATTATATTTAAAAAATATAAATTTAATTTGATAAATGTTATTAACTTTTTTGAATAATTTTATTTTAGGTTCTGATCATATCTGAGTCTTTTTTACATAATGCTTAGAATTACCTATAGCCCCTCCTCAAACCATAAATATGAGGATAATATGTTTTAACACACTCGAACCCACGTCTTTTTACATCGACAATAATATTCATACTGATCGAACTAATACTCAATCGACATAGTCAATATCTTTTTAATATTATTAATAAATAATTTCATTTTTATTACTCTCATGGTTTTTGCCTGAATGAAAACGTAATGGTTTAAAATGATAGATTTATGGTCTACTATGTATTGTTTCACGATAGATAAAATTTTTCAATGGTGTGCCCGGATAAAAACTAAACCTTTGCAAAATTAATTTAAATAATTAATCCATATTAATAAGGATTGTTTTTTGGTCAAAGATATAATTATGGAAAGTAATGGTTTACAAATCGGATAAACTATAAAAATAGTCACTTTTGTTTGCTTTATATTACATTTTAATCACTTATGTTTGAAATGTTACATTTTAGTCACTTATGTTATGGTTTTGTTACGAAGTGGTCACTCTACCGTTAAACTTTGTTACCTCCCTAACGGCAGTCCTACGTGGCAGTCCAAATGGGTTCTAAATACCAACTTGGATGTCCAATTGTTAGGATGAAAATAGGTTTTTAATTAAATAAATTTAATTTGGACTGCCACGTAGGACATCTAAGTTGGCATTTAAAAACCATTTGGACTGCCACGAAGGACCGCCATGAAGGAGGTAACGGAGTTTAACAGTAGAGTGACAACTTCGTAACAAAACGATAGCGTAAGTAACTAAAACATAACATTTCAAACATAAGCGACTAAAATATAATCTGAGGCAAATAAAAGTGACTATTTTTATAGTTTACTCTTTACAGATCTCTAATTTGCTCCTTTCAAAAAAAAAAGAAAATCTCTCATTTTGCTAATAAAATGATAATGTTTTTTAATTGACTAAATATATATTTTTAAAATATTATGTTAACATATCAATAAATGAACTTTAGTGTTTATGATTAATATTTTCCTTGAAAGTAATTTTCACTTTATAAATTATAAGTGTACTTAAACGAAAATATTATATTTAGGATACTAGATTCAACATGGGGCAAGTAAAATTTTTGTGGGAGAAATAAAAGGAAAAAATGTTTGGGGGTTGGGGGGGAAATACAAATTTTGGGGAAAGTAAAAGTGTAACGACCCGATAGTCACGGGTGTCGAAAAATGTATTTCCAAGACTCCGTTTCCGTAAATTAGACTCGTAAATATTTATTAGAAATATTGAGTTTTGCAATTGAAATGGATTGATTTAGTATGTGATAAATTTATTAAATTTATATTGATTGAATTGGTATATATGTTGAATATATATTGATTATTTGAATTGAATTGAATATTGGTTGTATTTGAAAAGTAAAATTAAACACTATTAACTGTATTAGGCTGAATCGGATATAGATGGCATGCCATAGGATTGGAAGAGTTCAGAGATTTCTTTGACTTCGAGTTGATGAGACACTGGGTGTCAATTTACTACTTCGAATTAATTTGATGAGCCACTGGGTGCCAATTTATTTTGGTTTAGCCGATGAGACATTGGATGTCAAATTATTACTTCAAATTATCTGATGAGGCACTTGGTGACAAACTGGTGTGTTTAGTTGGATCCGTGTATCCGTTCGAGTCCGAGTCGTGTTA
This sequence comes from Gossypium stocksii, assembly GCA_020496765.1. NCBI lineage: Eukaryota > Viridiplantae > Streptophyta > Magnoliopsida > Malvales > Malvaceae > Gossypium > Gossypium stocksii. The sequence goes on from CM035623.1 coordinate 10,304,977, forward strand.
ATAGAGGTAATTAATTGAAATTGTATTATGATTTATGTTAGATGATATTGTATGTGAAATAAAAATGGGACAATGAATTGAAATTTAGATTGAGACACATGAATTGTGTATTTATGAATTGAATATGGAATGAACAAATTATTGTTTAAATGATATGTATATTATATTATGAAAAGCTATTTATATAGCAAATATGAGAATTGAGATATTGTGATGTGATATGGTTGTTGTAATATTTAGATTGTATGTTTGTGATTTTATATTTTTTTTGAAATTCGGATTATATAAATACCACTGAGTTTTTACTCAGTGTACGGTTTTGTTTTCCGTGCGCAGGTTAGGTACTTAATTTTGATCGCCGATTCAGCATACAACAATTGTCCCGAACTCAAACGTGGTGATGTTTTATCCTTTTGTGTCGGCATGTACCTAGAGTGTCTAAATAATAATTATTTTGTGGGTTGATTGTAAAGTAAATGGGATTATAAGTTTAATATTGGTTTGTTATATGCATATAATATGTGCTCATGTTTGAGGTCATATTATGGCATATTTTAAGTTAATGCTAAAATGAACATGATTTAGGAAAAATAGGTTAAATTTGGCATGTTTACAAGTTGGATTTGAATGATGTTCTATTGATATGTTTTATTGATATAATTGTGGTACCTATGAGGGTACTGGTTAGGCACCTAGGATGATTGTTATGACATGTTTTGGATGCGTTTGATTGTGTTTTGAAATTATGTCTGTTTGATCGATAATGCTTCGAAACCCTATTCTGACGATGGATGTGGGTTAGGGGTGTTACATAAAGGGTTTGAGGGGGGTTAAGGAAAGGGAAGTAAAAGGGTTTGATATTTGGTTTATTCGAATTCGAAAATTCAACTCGATTTGAACTCAAAAGTCGAAAATAATTTGAGTTGATTCAATTAACTTGATTAATTCGAAATTCAAACTTTTTTTTGAGTCGAATTGAATTTTGCTCACCCCTAACTATAATTCGCCAAACTTGCACTCATTCATTCTTACACTTACTTTATCGTAACAACTCTCGAGGGACTAAGCCAAATCTATTGTAACAAATATATAGGGGTTACTCCTTAACTTCCTACGTCTAGGGGATTGGTTAAATTGAAGCTCTGATATCACTAAATTTATAACACCTATACTCAGCCCAAATGACAGATTCGAATACCAGATGCTACACCAAACTCAATGACTTAAAAGGTACTTTCATTTTGGATTTAATTATATACTTTAATAACTCAAATTTTGAGAGTCTAAATAATACAATTCTTATACACAATCGGTGGGTTATCCTTATGTGCCTAATTCCAATATTTATTTACAATCTTTGGATTTATACTCGAAAACAAACATAATTGACTTAAACCCTAAGGCAAGGCTTCTATGGGTGCCCTTTTATATACGTGAACAATTATAGCGCACCACTTATTTCGACGGAAACCAGCTTGGTCCCTCTTGATGCCCACATCTTTACTTAATCCCGCATTTAAGCAACAATTTCAAAAGTTCAAAAGAAATTAGTAAAATCAACACATAGCTTGCATATATATATCTGTATTAGTCTCGAGAAAATAATGCATCTGGCTTAAAATCAAAGTCCGTAGTTTTCATAGTAGAATTGGCCAACTTTATTGGCAAGACCAGTGCCTTAATTACCCTGAGCCATTCATTGGTGGACAGGATCCCTAGTACTTATATTTATTACTCCGAGCTAACAATACTCAGCATTTTTCAATAACTGTTGACACGTGGGTCTTCGCCAAAACATAATATTTACTTAACATTTTCTTCTCTCAGGGACACGGATGCTTATAGTGTAACATTTATTGTACTTGCTCTTTCCACACCTTCCTTATAGAGGTTTTATTAAACCGGTGGCTCCAACCTGGGGTAGATCATTAGGATCATTATCACTTTTCATGGTCTTGACGGACTTCCACCCTTCACTAACCTTGGGAGACTCCCCTAGTTATTCAGCATTGGGTTGAACCTTTCTTCCTAGAAAACTCTGATAGGTTTTCCCAATCTCACATCTGCTTGGTGGTTGACCTACTGTTTAGCTTCCACATCCCTTCAAATAGTATGGGATATGCACCTCCATTGGCAGTTTCGGACTGAACATAAATGTATACCTCCCTATCTAATGACTCACTTCCTCTTTTTATCCTTGTTGGTCTGAGATGTTTTCTAAACCACTCTTATCATCACCTTTGACGAATTCTCTAATGGTATACTGATTTATAGACTTTCCTGGTGTAACCCAGTGTTTACTGTCCCAGTAGACTTTATTGTTCGTCATAGCCAAGCTATAGTCTTACACCTTAAACCCCTTAAAGGCATTGCCCGGAAGGACCTTACTACCGTCGTAGTGTCACCTCATAGAGCCTATTGACCACCGTCATGGTGTTGTTATATGAAACCTAATAACCGTTCTTAAGGTGTCATCCCGAAAGACTTGTTTCATATTTCACCTTGATGCTTGAACATCGAAGTGTCTCCCCTGCAAGGCTCGGAGCATTGCAAGTCGCAATTTACTCCCAGCAATTTTGGATGGCAAAATCTTAATAAAACTTCAATTTCCCAATTACTTCTCCTATTCCTCCTTCACGTTTTTCCTAACCTTGATGCTTGAACACCGCAGTGTCCCCTCCACAAAGCCTGAAGCTTTACTCATCACGGGTGCGCTCAGCAACATCATATGGTGGTATCTAACAAAATCACCATTTTTCCCAATCCTAACTTCATCTAAACTGCCAACCGTTTTTCCCATTGCAGCATGCATACAGTACTCAAGGATATCATATAATTTATCCTTATGCATACATTACACCAGATAGGTATGGAAATCAAGCTATTTTCTTGTAATTTTTATAGATTTGTGATCATAAGAGCTTGATTTAGCTAGCCAATGTATCAATTTGATAAATTGTTAACGTTTTAGGAAGTTTCCATTGATGATTTCTTGATGAATTAAAAAGGACTAGATTGTAAAGTTAATCTAACTTGTTTGTTAACTTTGTTACATTAAGGACCAAATTAAATTAATGTAAAAAATTTCAGAAAATTATGTTAGAAATAGAAAGTATAAGGTCCTTAATGAGAATATATGCAATCAAATTTTAATTCGAAACTAGGAATCGAAAGTTATACCTGTAACAGCCTGATTTTCAATGGTGTCAAAAATAGTGTTTCGAGACCACCAAATTCAACGAGTAAGTACGTAAATTTTATTATTTAGTATTTATGAGTCAAATTTAGTTTTAGAAAGATTTTTGAATTAGTAATTTGTGTTTTATAAGGATTTATTAGGTCAAGTGGTTTAGAAAATGAGGTATCGAGACCTCGAGCCATAAATATTTTTATAAATATTTATGGGGTGTCATTAAGGTAGTATTAAAGTTTCTTTAGAAAATTTTAACGTTTTGATAGTTAATTAATTAAAAAGGACTAAATTGAAAAATGTGCAAAACTGCTAATTAAAAGAAATAGTGTTTAAATGGCTTAAATGGTAAATAGGGAGGACATAAAGAGTAAATTAGCCTATAGGAGATGGCTGAGTCAGCATAAGTATAAAAAAAATATAAAATGATATGATTAAAGGGAAAAATTAGAAATAAATGAAATTAAAATATTAAATTAAAAAACCTAAAAGTTTCTAGACATTTTCTTCATCAATTTTTTGTCCAAAAACACCATTGAAGAGCTCTTGAAGCTGGTTTTTATATTTTAGCTTCACGTAAGTTTAATTCTTTCCCTTTTCTTGAAATTTTTATGTTTTTGAAACTTTTACAATTAGGTCCAACTAAGTCTTGCTTTAGTTTTTAATTTTATTGAAAATTTTGAAAGTTTCCATTGATGAATATAGGATGTTTTAGATGAATAAACATGGCTTTAGAGCTTAATTATGTTATATGATGATTGTATAAAGTGATTTTGTTAAATTTTGATTTTATGACTAAATTGTGAAAAGTTAAAGTATTAGGGTTAGGTATTAAATTTTTGTTTTATGAAGGGATGTATGATAGCCTATAATATTTAAATAAATTATTTATTGAGAAAAAATAGTTCATTTGATAGATTAATTAGTTAACGGATTAAATTGCAAAAGTTGTAAAATTGTGGGGTAATTGTGTAAATTTAAAAAATTGAAGGGTATTAATTATGAAATGAATTGTAACTGAAATATATGCTAATGTATGAGTAATTTTATATTTTAGATCAAGAACCCGTAGATACTCGTGAAAAAGGAAAATTAGCGGAATAGTCATTAAACTTCTGCAAATATTACAATTCAATCCAGGTAAGTTCATAGGTTAAATTTTAATATAAAATATATATATTGATTTGATGAATGGTATTATGTATTTATTCATATCTATTGTTGAAAGTGAAATTTTGTTAAAGTTATGAATTTAAATTGAATGTTTGAAGATTTTCAAGAGGTTGGAAGATCAGATCAGCACATCAAGTCACACTATCTAGCTTATTCCGGTAGTTTTTGAAACATTTAATATGGTTTATATGGCATGTATAGGGTTTGTGTGGATTTAATCAAATTTTATCTTGTGTAATTGTTAATAATTATAATTTTGCTTATATATATACACATTTATATGTTGGGTTGAAAATGAGACATATTAGTGATATTGATGTGAATAATATAGGTTTATTGTATTCAATTTGTGGTTAAATTTAGTAGACTAGTTAGATGGATTAAATAGGCAAGTTTAGGCATTTGGGTATATATAAATAATGTTATGTTATGTTTAAAACATGATTTTGACTTGTTTTGATTGTTTGTTGGGATATATTGATGTGCTAAAATGTTGTGTTTAGGTTGATATCAAAATGGGTGAGAAATGTGACCTTGAAATGGCCTATTTCCGTCCATACGGGCAAAGACATGGGTGTGTGTCTCAGCCGTGTGTGACACTCGACCTAACATACGGGCGTGTGGTTTTGCCGTGTGTCCCCAGCATCTTTAAAATTTAGAAATAGAATGCTCAGGTATTTTCACACAGCCTAGTACACGAGCGTGTGTCCCCTGCATATAGGAAAAATTTTTAAATTTTGTGAAAAATTCTTTGAGTTTTCGATTTAGTCCTGATTTGTTTCTAATGTGTATTTTTGGGCCTCAAGGGCTCATACAAGGGACAATATGAGTGATTTATGATTATTTTCTAGTATGTATGTTAAATGATATGAAATGCTCGTATTTGATCTAAAAAGTTCGGTAATGCTTCGTAACCCTGTTCCGAAGACAGACAAGGGTTAGGGGTGTTACAATGCCTATCCCAAGTTTAGAGACTAAATTGAATAAAATGTAAAATATGAGGGAAATTGAAAAATAGATTTATATATGATCATGCATATCATGGAATAGTATGAAAATGTTTAGTATTGATTGGTTGTATAAAATACTTGTATAAATAAAGATTTGGATCAAAGTGGAGCTAACAAGGGAAATGCTAAAATTTCAGATTAATCCCTGAAGAATCCACTTGTGTTGGTGTTTTGAATAGGTAAGTTCACGTGGAGCTTACTAGCTCATCTTGTATGGTATGTATACTTGTATTTAACTTGACATATAAATGGATATGTATGTTTAAGTATAAATTGATATACTAGTAGTTTGGCACATATGGCTAGAACGGATTGAATTGAAACATGTGAATAGCTACATGGTATAAATGTATGAAAATGATTGATTACAAGGATGATATTGAAGTATATGTAATTGATGCCTATGTGAACTTAGTAAAAACTTAGGATACGATTGACATGCTAATAGGTTCATATGCGCACTTGATTAAAGATTATTACAGATTATATCAAGATCTAGCATTTTTTGTAGATTCTCGGGTAATATAACGAGATCTAGCCTTGTTGTAGATTCTCGAGTAATATAATGAGATCTAGCCTTGTTGCAGATTCTTAGGTACTATAACGAGATCTAGCCCTTGTCATGGATTCTTAGGTAATATATAACATAAGTTTGGCCCAAAAGGGTAACCTGATGTAATTTCAGCTCAGATGAGCAACTTAGTTCACTCGTGTATCCAAGTTCGTTTTACTAGAGTTCCATCGGATAATATTTATTTTAATTGAAATAGGACAGCTTGAAAATGTATTGAATATGGAATGGTATATGCTTATAACTTTATATGTGGCATGTAATTACTTTGGTATTAAGTGATGTTATTGATGATATGTAAGTGTGTCTATCCTATTTGGATGTTAATGTTGGTATGTGACTAGCTATGACATTATGTGTCAAGGACAGTCAAATTGCATGCCAAAATGATTGGTAGTTGTCATACTTTTAAATGGTCAAGGTAAGCATAGTAATTCCATTTGAACTTAATAAGCATTTGTATGCTTACTCTAGTTGTTTCTTTTATTTTAGATCATCACCTTACAGAACTTGTCGAGCCGGATCAAATTGAACCACGCACTATCAAAAGACAATAGAATTATGTTCATTTTGAGTCCAAATTTTGTGGCACGTATATAAGGACACCTTAGTGTACAAATGGTAATTTTGGATGGTTTGCTATATAGCTATTGTGAGCATGGTTGATCTTGTGTAATAAGATTCCTTTTTGACTTAGTTGATGCATGATATCGATCATGTCTAATGCTAGTGTGGGTAATGATTATAATCTTGTATGATTTGGTATGTTAAAGGTTGCAAAATGAAGTAATTAGGGTACTTAAGTTAATGTATGGTTGGAAAAGGTATGTGATAAACGACAAATTATACATATTTTTACCTCATGTTTAGCCTAATTTCTGGATAAATTATCATTAAATTTGTGAGAATTGGTGCTCTTAATCCTTCTATTTCATGTTTTATACTCAGGAGAGCATAGGGAAGAGAAAAGAACAAAAAAGGGCCGAAAACGAAGAAAATAGGCCAAAGTGCAAAAACGACACGGCCCAAGGATTCACCACACGGCCGTGTGCCACGGCCGTGCCACCCTCGACAGGCCCACACATGGCCTCTTATTGATTCCCACGGGCGTGGCACACGGGTGTGTCCCTGTCGTGAGGAAGTGCAATTTCACTTGGATTTGGATACTTAGAAGCTAAGAAAGGCATCCCAAAACTCTATATAAAGACCCTAGGAGGCAACTCTAAGGGTGTACTCTTTCTCCCACAAAGGAGCGCCTTATTTCTACCAACACACAGAGTGGAAGCAAGGGATTACTCCAAGGGAAGCTGATTGATTCATCCCAGAAGCAGAATTCTACATCAAGACAGAGGATCTCCCCAAATTCTTTCAGGGGTTTTTGGGTTCTTTATGTTTTGTTATCTTATTTCTTATGAGATGGTTTCTTTATTAATTATGAACTAAATCCCCCAAATACTTGAGGGGGATGAAACCTAAGACAGATCTTGTTATTATTTTATCTTGAGTTATATGATAAATACTTGAATTGTTCTTAATTATGTGTTCTTAATTCTTGTTTTAATAATCCTAGGTATTAATTCAAGAATTTGATGTGCTTATGCAGAGGAGCAAAAGTCCCTATTTAAGAGTAGATCTAACATAATTAAGAGGAGTTGCATGCAACCCTAGACATAGGGCGACATAAATCTGCCGGATTAGGGTCAAACCTAATATGGGGATCCATAGATTGAGTTAATGCAAGACTAGGGGTTTTAACTAGAAAGAGATTTCAGTTAATCAACCTAGGATTAGTTGTTCTTATCCTCAACAGAGGTATTAACATAAGTTAGGGATCTCTACGGATCAAGTCAAGTGAATAAATCATCTAGCTCAAGAATTGATAACAAGTGAAGTCTAGGTGGATTCTCCCTTGAGTATTGCCCAATCAATTAGTCTTTCCGAAAGAGTTTTTCCCCAATTTACTTTTTGTGCATTCATAGTTTAGTTTTAGAATTAGTTTAGTTTCATAAAAACCCCTTTTATTTCTAGGTTAAATAATAGAAAGAAAGTTAGTACTAGTTCTTTTGGTTCCCTTGGGTACGATATCTCGGTCTTGCCACTAAGCTATACTACTATTCGATAGGTGCGCTTGCCTTAAAATCGTGATATTAGTTAGTTTTTGGTACGATCATTATTATAAATTTTATTACTTCATATCACGAATATCAAGTTTTTGGCGCCGTTACCGGAACTAAAATATTAAGAACACTCGATTTCTATTACTTTAGCCATTACTATATTTATTTATTTTCGGTTTTTATTTATTTTTATTTTATTTTAATTTTCTTTGCTTTTTTCTTCTAGGTATTTCTAGTTTATGACTAGAAACAACCCAGTAGGACCATTATTTTTTGACGAAGATTTGGAAGCGACAGTTCGCAGAACTCGCAGAGAGATCAGATGAAGCCTACATTATTCAGAACAAGACCAAGAACAAGAGCCAGAACCTACGGAATAGATGGAAGCAAATCAAAACATTCTACCACCTCCCGCAATAGCCGCGCAACTAGTGAATCAAGATGATGCTCCTCGTACTATGTATGATTATGCTAAACCTAGTTTGGCTAGTGCTCAATCTAGTATTATTAGACCTACTATTGCTGCTAATAATTTTGAATTAAAACCTAACACTATTTAGATGATTCAGCAATTTGTGCAGTTTGATGGTTTACAGGATGAAGATCCAAATTCACACATAGCCTACTTTTTGGAATTATGCGATACTTTCAAAATAAATGGTGTTTCTGATGATACCATTCGCCTCAGATTATTTCTTTTTTCTTTGAGAAATAAAGCCAAACAGTGGTTAAATTCTTTACCACGAGGATTAATCACTACATGGGAATAGATGACCGAAAAATTTTTACTTAAATATTTTCCTCCAGTTAAAACAGCTAAATTACGAAACGATATCTCTTCTTTTGTGCAGATGGATTTAGAAACACTTTATGATGCCTGGGAGAGATACAAAGATCTTTTGAGAAGGTGCCCGCACCATGGGTTACCTTTGTGGCTACAAGTTCAAACCTTTCACAATGGTTTGAATCCATCAACAAGACAAATGATTGATACAGCCGCAGGGGGAATAATCAACAACAAAACACCTGAAGCAGCTTATGAGTTTATTGAAGAGATGTCACTGAATAACTATCAGTGGCAAGTCATGAGGACAAAGCCGATAAAAGCTGCAGGAGTTTTTAATATTAATGCTTTCACCATGCTTACTAATCAGGTAGAACTCTTAAAGAATTAGTTTGATAATTTTTTTCGTTCTACACAGTCACAATTGGTGATGCAGTGCGACGCAACTCCAGGAAATATGTTCAATCCAAACTACTCATCTTATGGACACAGCATAGAAACTGAGCAAGCCAATTATATGGGTAACAATTCTAGACCTCAAAACAACCCTTATAGTAACACTTATAATGCAGGTTGGAGAAATCACCCCAATTTTTCATGGGGAGGACAAGGAAATCAAAGGCAACAGCCTCCTCCAGGATTTCAGCAGCCACACAACAAGAGAAAAAGCCGAATCTTGAAGAGATGTTCACCAAATTTATGGCCATGTCAGAAACTCGTTTCCAAAACACTGAGACGGCACTAAAGAACCAGCAAGCATCAATTCAAGGGCTTGAGAACCAAATTGGTCAACCTGCAAAGTTGATATCGGAAAGACCACAAGGTGGACTACCCAGTAACACTGAGCCAAATCCTAGAGAACATGTCAAAGTAATTACTCTAAGAGATGGGAAAGTACTGGCCGAACCAGAAAAGAAGCCTGTTCCAGAATCACCAGAAGACAAGGTAAAGGAAAAGAAACCCAAGGAAAACACTTCACCAACACTCAAGGAATACAAACCACCTATTCCATATCTGGCAAAATTGAAGAAAGACCGCGCAGACGCTTAATTCAGTAAATTTCTTGAACTTTTTAAACAATTGCATATTAACTTACCTTTTGTTGAAGCAATTTCGCAGATGCCGAAGTACGCGAAGTTTCTTAAAGAACTTCTAACAAATAAAAGGAAGTTGGAAGAATTAGCCACAGTGGAACTCAACGAGGAATGCTCAGTTATTCTTCAAAATAAACTACCGGCAAAATTGAAAGATCCAGGGAGTTTTACTATTCCTTGTTTAATTGGTAGTTTAATTATTGATAAAGCATTAGCTGATTTAGGTGCTAGTATTAATCTGATGCCTTATAAAATGTTCAAGCAACTAGGTCTAGGGGAACCAAAACCCACTAGGATGAGTATTCAATTAGCTGATAGATCTATTAAATATCCTAGGGGAATTATTGAAGATGTGTTAGTAAAAGTAGATAAATTTATATTCCCTGTTGATTTTGTTGTGCTTGACATGGATGACGATATTAAGGTGCCTTTAATTTTGGGACACCCATTCTTAGCTACTACTAGAGCTGTTATCGATGTAGAGGATGGTAAACTAGTACTTAGAGTTGGTGAGGAAGAAGTCGTTTTTAAAATTTATTATGCTATGAAATTTTCTAGAGAACAAGATGATTCATGTTATTTTATTGATGCTATTGATTATTTTGTTCAAGACAATTTTAAGGAAATTTCTCTAACAGACACGTTGGAACTGTGTCTAGTTCAAGGTGGGGGGGAAGATGGAGCCACCATTGAAGTTAAAGAAGTAATGAAAGAATTAGACCATAATGAATTTGTTGCAAGGCACATAAGCTACGAAAGTATAAAGATGAATGATGAATTGAGGCAGAAACCTTCAATTGATGAACCCCCTAAATTAGAGCTAAAACAACTGCCAGACCATTTAGAGTATGCATTTTTAGGAGATGGTTCTACATTACCTATGATTATCTCATCAGATTTAAGCAATGAAGAAAAAGAGGAACTACTTCAAGAGTTAAGAGAGCACAAAAAAGCTATAGCTTGGAAAATTTCAAATATTAAGGGAATTAATCCTTCTTTTTGCACCCACAAAATTTTAATGGAAGATGAATATAAACCATCGGTGTAAGCTCAGAGACGGTTGAATCCCAACATGAAGGAAGTCATAAAAGTCGAGGTAATTAAACTTCTAGATGCAGGTATTATTTATCCTATTTTTGACAGTTATTGGGTAAGTCCTATGCAGGTTGTTCCTAAAAAGGGAGGCATAACCATGGTACCTAATGACAAAAAGGAGTCAATACCTGCAAGAACAGTCACTGGATGGAGAGTTTGCATTGATTATAGAAAGCTAAATGACGCAACTCGAAAAGATCATTTTCCCTTACCTTTTATTGATCAGATGTTGGAAAGATTATTAAGTCACATGTATTATTGTTTCCTAGATGGCCTCTCTGGTTACTTCCAAATCCTGATAGCTCCAGAAGATCAGGAGAAAACGACATTCACATGTCCATATGGTACGTTTGCTTATCGTAGAATGCCTTTTGGATTATGTAACGCTCCTACTACTTTTCAGTGATGCATGTTAGCTATCTTTAACGAATTCGTGGAAGACATCATGGAGGTATTTATGGATGATTTTTCAGTCTTCGGTAATTCTGTTCAACTTTGTCTTAATAATTTAAAACGTGTTCTCATAATATGTGAAGAGACAAATCTAGTATCAAATTGGGAAAAATGTCACTTCATGGTTCAAGAAGGTTTTGTATTAGGATATAAAATTTCTAGTAAAGGGATAGAGGTAGATAAAGCAAAAATAGAAACCATTGAAAAATTACCTCCCCCTAATTCAGTTAAGGCTATAAGAAGTTTTTTAGGACATGCCGGTTTTTATCGCAGATTTATTAAAGATTTTTCTAAAATAGCTAAGGCTTTAACGAAATTACTAGAAAAAGACGTGCTTTTCAACTTTGATCAGGAATGCTTAGAATCTTTTAACACTCTCAAAGAAAAGTTAGTCAATGCCCCAATTATGATTTCACCTTATTGGAATCTGCCTTTTGAACTAATATGCGATGTGAGTGATTTTGCAGTAGGTGCAGTTTTAGGTTAACAAAGAGACAAGCACTTTCAACCGATTTATTACGCTAGCAGAACTTTGACAGCTACTCAAGCAAATTATACTACTACAGAAAAAGAATTGCTAGCTGTTATTTTTGCATTTGACAAATTCAGATCTTATTTAATATTGTCGAAAGTCATTGTTTATACTGATCACTCTGCCCTTCATTACCTTTTGACTAAAACTGATACAAAACCTCGATTGATCAGATGGATTTTATTATTACAGGAATTTGACTTAGAAATAAAGGATAAGAAATGAGCTAAAAATTTGGCAGCAGATCACCTTTCGGGATTAGAAAATCTACACCCCAAGTACCTCGATAAAATAAACGACTTGTTTTCTAAAGAACAACTCCTAGCTATAGCAAACGAATCAGTTCCTTGGTTTGCTGATTTTGCAAATTATTTAGTAGCTAACATAACCCCAAAAGGGTTGACTCATCAGCAAAAGAAGTGATTCTTCACTGATGTGAAAAACTACTTTTGGGAAGATCCTTTTCTTTTTCGTATTTGTGCAGATCAGGTTATTCGAAGATGCGTTGCTGAGACAGAAACATACCAAATTTTAGATCATTGCCATTCAGGACCAACAGGAGGACACCACAGTGGAGCTAGAACTGCCCATAAGGTACTCGAATCAGGTTTTTACTGGCCTACACTTTTCAGAGATGCCAACAGGTATGTTACCTCTTGTGATAAATATTTAATGTATGGGGTATTGATTTCATAGGTCCATTCCCTACTTCATTTGGGAATAAATACATACAAGTAGCCGTAGATTATATGTCAAAATGGGTGGAAGCCCAAGCCTTACCTACTAATGATGCTAGAATGGTAGTGCGCTTTTTGAAGAAACTTTTCTCTCAATTTGGAACACCTAGGGTGATTATTAGTGATAGGGGAACCCATTTTTGCAATGCTCAATTTGAAAAATTTTTAAAAAGGTATGGAGTACACCATAGAACAGCTACCACTTATCTTCTACAAACTAGTGGTCAAGTCGAAGTAACAAATAGGGAACTAAAACGCATCTTAGAGAAAACGATAGAAACAAATAGAAAAGATTGGTCAAGAAAGGTCGACGATGCTTTATGGGCCTATAGAACTGCTTTTAAAACGCCCATAGGTACATCTCCTTATAAACTTGTCTACGGAAAAAGTTGTCATCTGCCATTTAAACTTGAACATAAAGCATTCTGGGCTATTAAATTTTTAAACCTTAATTTTAAGCTTGCAGGTGTGAAAAGATTAATGCAGTTAAATGAGCTAGACGAATGGCGTTGCAATACCTACAAGAGCTCACGACTATATAAGGAAGCCATGAAGCGACACCATAACAAACGACTGAGACAACCTAAGCAGTTCAAAACGGGTGATCTTGTCTTACTCTACAACTCAAGGCTGAAACTATTTCCTGGAAAACTCAAGTCAAGGTGGTTAGGTCCATTCACTGTTCAAACTGTCTTTCCATACGACACAGTTGAGGTAACTCACCCAACCCACGGTACATTCAAGGCAAACGGCCATCGGCTTAAACATAATAGAGGTGAGAATTTTAAGGATAATAGGGAGGAGCTTCAGCTCCACGAAATCCCTTCGTGATACATCCAGGTAGAGTCGAGCTTAGACTCTAAATAAGCGCTTCTCGGGAGGTAACTCGAGCACTAACTTAGTAACTTTTCTTTTATGTTTGATTTTAGTATTTTTATACATCAACTAACCCTTTTAAATGCAGAATTTTAGGACCACATGGCCATGCCCACGGGCGTGTCCAAGGCCGTGTGGATGTTATGAGCAGAGACACAGTCGTGCACCCAGGCAGTGTACAAGCAGGGTAAAATTTTTTCCAAAACACGGGCTACGACAAATCGCCACGACCGTGTGATGTGGCCGTGGCGAACATATCACTTTTCACACGGGCTTCGACAACTTCCCATGCCCGTGTCATCAAACCATGGCCAACACTGTCAATTGACACACGGGCTGAGACTAGAAGGATACGGCCGTGCGATACGGCCGTGTGACCCAAACACGGGCATGTGACATGCCCGTGCCACAATACCATGGTCGACAATGTCAAAACCAACATGGGCGTGTGGGCTATCACACGACCATGTGTGAAGCGAACACCTTAGGACACGGCCATGTGACATGGCCGTGTGCCTCAACACGCCCTCAGTACACGGGCATGTGTTTCAAACCAGGCACGCCAAAATCCCCAAATTTCAAACAACACGGGCAAAACCCGAGCTACATGGGCGTGTGCCTTGCCCGTGTGACCCAAAATCTATATATAGGGGCCACTATTCATCATTTTTCTCATCAAAAACCCTAAAATTGAACACCCAAACCCTACCCCAACCCTCCCTAGCACCACTGCCGGTGTCTACAGTGCTCCCACGACCGTGCCGCATCACCCACGACCGTGCTCTGCCTCATACCCCTCCCATTCGGTTCTATTTTCTCATTTTTCTTTCAAATTTTTTTACTGCTTATTTCTATTCTTATTTCAGTATCATATTATATTTAGGCTTAGCATTGTTTTAAGCATGGAATGGATTGAATTAGCATGAATAATCTAGAATGTGATAGAAAACTTTGTGATTTCATGCCACTTAGAGTTACATTTGATTGCCATTTTTCCTATCTCCACCCTCATGCATTTAGTATAAATACATACCCATGTTTCTTAAATCTAATATTATGTTAGATGGATAATTTATATTATTTAGGTTAGTCCCCATTTTATCTAAAAAATGTTTTAGGCAAATTTTCATTTTAATATAGATATTTATTATAATTTTTTATTCAATTTAATTTCAATTTTTAGGACTAATGTATGTTATTTTGTTTTTTAGGCATTATGTCAACATCACGCGGTAAAAAGGTTGCCGTCCCGCCTTCGAAGAAACGCAAGGGACCCGATAGTTCATCTTCGTCGCAGCCCGTCGCCAAAAATCGCCACCCATTCCTCCATTTTCCACACAGCTCCCAAGATGAGTTGTTCCAAACCCTACGAGCTCGCCCTCTAGACGTCGGACGTTGCATTGATTATGACGCTCTAGAACGAGTCCGACTCGCCGATGCCATTTGAGCCTTACTATACACAGACCCATGGGGACAATTTTTCGACATCATCGAGCCTACCTATATGGAATTAACACTGAAATTTTGCTCTATATTTCATCTACAGGTGGTAATGACGAACCATGATGATACGGGCACTATTCAATTCTGCCTCGGTGGATTGGTACGCTAGTTGAGTGTCCCCGAGTTTGGCATCGCGCTATGACTCTACACAGACGAGCTTATAGCCAATGAGGACTTTTCTAAACTTCCCCATCGCATCCATCTAAAACCAGTCGATTGTTGGCGCGAGATCGCCCCGGGGCATCCCACATATGACCCCAGTGGCACCAAGGCTACCGCCCTTACCCCATCCTTGTGGTACCTTCACGCCCTCCTCGCACACGCTCTGACGGAAAGACGCGAAAGCACTGGTGTTGTCAACACACACGATGCATATTTCCTTTGGAGCATGAACGCTCACACCATTGACCTAGCTTTCTTCATCGCCCATGCTATCCAACACCAGACGGAAAGGCATCGCAAGAGGGCAATATCCATGGGCCCGTATATAACACGCTTAGCCTGCCACTTCGGGCTACTCAACACAGCGGCCTAGACATCCTCATACACACTGATAGGCCTGATGTCCCATCAGGGCATCCAGAGCATGCTATACATGAGAATGATCCAGCACCGACGTGGGACTGATCCTCTACAGTACCAGCTACTTAGAGATGCCGAGCAGGAGAATCCTGAGGACATTTCTGATGATGTCCCACCACCACCACCGGAGGATGATGCACCCACCGAACCATCACCCCCTCACCCCCAGTTCATGCGGCAGCTTCATACGCTGACATATCTGAGCACCTATCATGATTCGAGCAGCAATGCTTCCAGCGCTTCGATCACATCGATGCGACACTACAGCAGATATGCCAGCATCTCCACATCACTTCACCACTGCCACCGTGTGACCCATCTGAGGATTAGAGACTTCTATTCCTCTTAACTTTATTTTTATCTTAATTTTTATTTAAACTCTGATCTCTATTTTCACCTTTTCTTCTAACTTTATTTTCCTTTTTACTGTTACTTTTATTTTCTTTCATTTTTCATTATTTGAATATCAGTATTTTCAGATTTAGTTTATTTTATTTCAATTATTTCCTATCGGCTACCTTTTAACGAGTAATTTTTCTAATCCTGAAATTCCCTAAAAAATGATAAGTGCTTTCGCAGTTTCAAAGGAGCTTTATAGCTCAAATCTAAATTCTAAAGGGAACCTTGCCACAACCTCACCGAGTTGACATCTCCAAAGCCTACACTCACAACATGAAAGCTATGGACAAACAAATACTACCACCACCGGAGTATCTACCTACGCACATTCCTTTGTCCCAGACACTCTGTAGGCATTACCACTTCACTAATCCATCCAAAGCAGGGAGTTTCATACCTTTCTCTATCTTATGATCTTGTGCTTCTATTGTTACTAATGTTATCTTTGTACATTAAGGGCAATGTACATCTTAAGTGTGGGGGGGAACTTACTTTCAGTCATTACATTCTCCTTGAAATCTGTAAAAATTTTTCTAACTTTTTGCATTATTCTCAAATCTGCATTATCTTCAGTCTCCTATTACGAATTAATTTTGATTGATTTATGATTTTTATTGATATGTGAGAATTAAGACATAGGTGCTTGTACTTTGATTATTCAAACTTTAAAACATTAGGGAATTAAGCATGATAAGTCGAAATTTTTGAGATTCCAATTTTTTTCATAAGTTAATTTCCTTAATTTTAAGTGTTATCTTGATATTTGAAATTCGCAGGATTGACATCAAAAGCCATAATTCTGGTGAGATTTTGAGCCTTTTTGAGCATACATTCTTTCGTGCTCACTTTTATTATTGCTTTGAGTGAGTCAATACTGATTTGCTATTCTAGAACTTGCTCTAATTATACATGTCAAGACCACATCATTGATTTAATATACCGAAATGATAAAGGCACCTAGGATTTAACCCACTTACTCCACAAAAGCCTACCTCTATAAATTAACCCCTAGTGAACCCCATTGAGCCTAACAACCTATTCTTTGACTTACCTCTAATATTAATCAATAAATCGTTTTTGTTGAATTCCATTCAATTACTTTGATCCCTATTTTTATCGAAATTTGAGTTGAATTATTATCTAGCTTTATTCTCTTTTCCAGATTGTAAAGTTGTAAATTTTCAATTTATTGTATTGTATTTGAATTGTTCCTAAAAAAAATGTATATCAAAGAAATTCAGTTGTAATCCCTAATAGTTCAATAGTTTTTGCATATTTCTATTTTCAGGCTACCAAGGCTAAAATGATGTCATCATAAGGCTTAGCTCGAGGAATATGTTCCAGTGGTAGAGATTTTTCTAGCTAGATAATTTTTCAGTTCAATCTCGATTCTAACCCCTTTTTTGCAGCTTGTGACAACACCCCTAACCAAGCCCCATTACAACCGTTAAAAGACCTTTTGACCGGTGTATCATATCAAACTATAGTGGTGGAGATTTGATTTTCTTACAAGCTTATGGTAATAACTTTTCAGGTTGACTAGAGAGTACTTAATTCTTGAACCCTAAACACTTTGAGTGGATAGAGTGAATCTTTAGTGAGGATGTCAAATATTGTTGATTTCAATTGAGAGATGATTACTTAGAAGAAGGGAGGAAACTTATGTTTCGATGATAAAATTCTCAACTTAAAGTAATTGAATCCTTAATGTTCTTCTGATTGAATTTTCATTGTATGACTGCTTGTGAATTAGTTTGAAACATTATTAATAAAGATTGTGAATTGAGAAGAATGATTCTTGATTATGGATTGAGATTTTGCTTGAGGACAAGCAAAGACTTAAGTGTGGGGGTATTTGATAAACAACAAATTATACATATTTTTACCTCATGTTTAGCCTAATTTCTGGATGAATTATCATTAAATTTGTGAGAATTGGTGCTTTTGATCCTTCTATTTCATGTTTTATACTCAAGAGAGCATAAGGAAGAGAAAAGAATGAAAAACGACCTGAAAACGAAGAAAATAAGCCAAGGTGCAAAAACGACACGGCCCAAAGATTCACCACAAGGTCGTGGCACACGGCCGTGCCACCCTCGATAGGCCCACACAAGGCCTCTTATCGATCCACACGGGCGTGGTACATGGGCGTGTCCCTGTCGTGAGGAAATGCAATTTCACTTTGATTTGGATACTTAGAGGATAAGAAAGGCATCCCAAAGCTCTATATAAAGACCCTAGGAGGCAACTCTAAGGGTGTAATCTTTCTCCCACAAAGGAGCACCTTATTTCTGCCAACACACAGAGTGGAAGCAAGGGATTACTCCAAGGGAAGCTGATTGATTCATCCCAGAAGCTGAATTCTACATCAAGACAGAGGATCTCCCTAAATTCCTTTAGGGGTTTTTGGGTTCTTTATGTTTTGTTATCTTATTTCTTCTGAGATGTTTTCTTTATTAATTATGAACTAAATCCCCCAAACACTTGAGGGGATGAAACTTAAGACAGATCTTGTTATTATTTTATCTTGAGTTATATGATAAATACTTGAATTGTTCTTAATTATGTGTTCTTAATTCTTGTTTTAATAATCCTAGGTATTAATTCAAGAATTTGATGTGCTTATGGAGAGGAGCAAAAGTCCCTGTTTAAGAGTAGATCTAACATAATTAAGTGGAGTTGCATGCAACCCTAGACATAGGGCGACATAAATCTGCCGGATTAGGGTCAAACCTAATAAGGGGATCCATAGATCAAGTTAATGCAAGACTAGAGGTTTTAACTAGAAAGAGATTTCAATTAATCAACCTAGGATTAGTTGTTCTTATCCTTGACGGAGGTATTAACATACGTTAGGGATCTCTACGGATCAAGTCAAGTGAATAAATCATCTAGCTCAAGAATTGATAACAAGTGAAGTCTAGGTGGATTCTCCCTTGAGTATTGCCCAATCAATTAGTCTTTCCCAAACAGTTTTTCCCTAATTTACTTTTTGTGCATTCATAGTTTAGTTTTAGAATTAGTTTAGTTTCATAAAAACCCCTTTTATTTCTAGGTTAAATAATAGAAAGGAAGTTAGTACTAGTACTTTTGGTTCCCTTGGGTACGATATCTCAGTCTTGCCACTAAGCTATGCTACTATTCGATAGGTGCGCTTGCCTTAAAATTGTGATATTAGTTAGTTTTTGGTACGATCATTATTATAAATTTTATTACTTCATATCGCGAATATCAGTATGATTGAATGCCATGCTTGAAATATACTTAGTGTATGGTTGTTTTGGTTCATACCAAGGTCATATAGGTTCTTGATGTACAAAATGTTTAGGTATGTATGTGTTGCACTTGAATGACATAGTTAACATTGTTAGGTAGGTAAATGGTTTGATTGAATCTAAATGAAAATCATGTATTGTATGTTATGTTAAATGGCTAATTCCAAATATTATAGACTTGTTTTGACATGATTTTTCATGTTTTAGTATAGGTGGAATTGGCATATGAATGAGTGTAATGAAATATTTTATTGGAAAAAGTGAATAGGTACCAAATGCATATTTTGCCAAAACCAGGGGCAACGTCATGACCATGAGTCTCCGACATTGCAACATAGTCCAACAATGAGTGGCGTCGTGACTTAGAGATGCTTGACATCGCGACATAACTCACTGAGTTGACGATGTTGCGACGTCTGCTTGAGATTTTGAAAACTTCACAATTTGGTCCTAATTCAAGCTCGGTTTAACAAAAGAGCTTTTGTAAGCTTGTATGAGACTCGAAAGTGATTATATAACATAGAAGGAATGTGAAATACATTAAATGGCATGTGTGAATGGTTGTATTGTGTATATGTGATTGTAGTTATTTCGACAATAGTTGTGGCATCCCATAGCTCGGACCAGGCAACTAGGTTAGGTATAGAGTGTTTCAATTTAGAAAAGAAAGAGGTTGAGATGATCGGGGATATCAAAAAGGGGAATTAGTGAGTAACGTTAATTTTGAGCTTGATAAGGTATGCACTCTCTTAAGTTCCATCTTACAAAGGAATATTTATGTTCGAATGTTTATGAAAATGTCTAATGCCTTTATTGAGTGTTTTAGAAGTACAAATGGCATAGGATTTGTGTGTGGCTAATGAGTTGAATGTATTTGAGAAATGAAATCATTAACAAGTGTGTGAATTAAACTAATAGACATGGAAATGAGAACTACTATAATTGTTATAATGTTAGTGTGTATGTGATATTTATAATTATGAAATGATAAATTGTTGAGAAAATAATTAAAGTGTTGGATTTAACTTGAAAAGTGAAAGGGTATGAATTTTCATTGAGCTTATACTACATTTGAGCTTAAATTAATACGATTTATGAAAACCTTAAATAGAAAGGTTTAATGGAAAAAGAACGAACTTTAAATTTTAATTGATAAGCGAGATGGCTAAAGGAGAGGTTAGATATGTATTTTGACATGGTTTGAATTGATTAAGAAGAGGAAAAGTAGGAAACATTGTCTTGAATTTTGACTTACTAAGAATTGAAAGTAAATCTCATAAAAAGAAAATAAAGGATTTGTGGAAAATAATAATAGATTTAAACTTTTAAACAACTAAATGGTGATGTTGGTAATTAATTTTTATAAGAGAGACTATTTGGTATAAACATGTTTAATCAGGGTAACATAAGTAGGTTGTAATTCAATAATAGTGTCGCAACTTTAAAATTTTACCAAAAATTATAGAAATAATGTTAGAAGTGAGCACGTATTAAAAAGCTTATTGAGCCTAGTTTTTAACAGAACAAACAATAGTGGTGCAACTTTAAATTTTATCAAAATTTATTAAATCCATGTCAGAAGTAGAGCAGAAGTAGAGCCTTACATGATTAAAATACTTATTGAGTCTAGTTTTTAATGGAGGAAACGAAAGTTATATTTGAATTTGACATTGAGAGATAAAAATGTTTTAATGAAGGTAGCTCAAAACTTCTTAATAGCAAACTTGTTTTGACTTGGAAAAATTAATAAACTTTTTTGTACTTGCTATTAAATTCTAAAATTTGTAAGGGAAAAAGGTCACTGAATTTAGTTTTTAAAACATCAAATTGATCTTGATTTTGCATCAATAAATTTTCTAACTACTATTATTACATACAAAGATTAAAATAAAATTATAGAAATTTTTAATACTTTTTTTTTATATATTAACCATTGTTTTAAAAAAATCATGAGGTATGGTGTGGTTGTTGCTCACCTCATTATTTAATTATGTGGTCAAGGATTCAATCCCTGCTCATGGGAATGAAACACATTTTATGGCCAACAATTTATCTTTTGGAGAACACCTACAATGAGAGAATTAGTCATTATTGTCAACTATGGATACATTGGTCTAACAATTTATCTTTTCAAAGAACACCTAGAATAAGAGAATTAGTCATTATTGTCAACTGTGGATACATTGATTACCATTACTTGAATTATACATTAAACCCGTTCACACGAGGTAAAGAAAAAACTAGTTGATGCTGTAAAGTAATTAGTACTTAAAATATTGGATATTGGGTTAGACATTTTGGCCAAGATTTTGGAATTATTTGGAAACTATATTTATATATAAAACTTGATACAAGTAGACTTTTTTTTCCTTCTCTCAAACAACACCACCCTTGATTTCTCTCTGTACATCATTTTCCCAACAACCTTATTAATCTAAGGGAAAATTTGATAAGAATACAAGACAAAGAATAGTGACTAAAACCATTAAAAATCTCTCAATTTCCTTTAAAATATCAACAAAGAATCCTTAATGTCATAGTTCATCTTCTTTAAGTTTTGCTGCACGACGTACTGGATCATTCGTGGTGGCCCACAAGCCAATGCGAGAGTGTCGCTGGAGCCCTCCGGGATGTGATCCCTCAGCGCACTATCTGTGATGAAACCTGTGCTATATTGACCTCCTTCCCTTATAGATTCTTGCATGAGATACTTCACGTACCATACTTTCAACTGATCATGCTTCTTAGCCCAATCGTCGAGCTCGTCTTTCAGCAAAATGTTGTCCTCAGTTCGATTCACGTACACCATATACATCTCGATCTTGTCCTTGGGGTCCTTTAAAATAGCTTGGATGACTTGATAAATTGGGGTGATCCCCGTCCCACCGGCTAACATTGCTAGTTTCTTGGCATACTTAGGTTTGCCGTGAACCAAAAAGTTGCCTCGACTGGTGTATTGGATATGACCCATAGGACCCTTCACCTCTAGTGATGAACCCAGTGGGAGAGCATCCAAATATTATGACATGAGCCCACCGTTAGGGAATTTCGGGTGCACCCTTTTGAAGTAAATCTTGACGACTAGATCAAAGTGGCCAACTTCATCAATGCTGCTGGTTGGGGTGTAGGCTCTCATGCAAAGCTTATCATTAATGGTGGCACACAAAAATATGTGCTTCCCTACAGGTAACCCGAGCACTTGATCTTCCAACGGCAACGCGAATCGGAACCGACGAACATTGTGGGAGATAGATGTTTTATCGACAAGTTTGCATGAGATTTTCTTAGGTGGAACAAGTGCCACGGGTCTTGTGGCTGCAACTTCTTTAATGGGACCCGAAAAGCTAATGTTTGATGCTCTATGCACGGAAGTATTAGGCGAGGACACCGCCGAGTTTGAGACATAACCCGTCTTGATTAGCTCACCAATTCGATAATCTTCTAGCATATTCTTAGCTTTGTCGGAGTGAATGGCGTCGAACTCATCGGTGCAGTCGGTTCCGGCGTTGATGAGAATACTGCTTATGCCACCAGGGTGATCCTTGAGGAAACGAGTGCAATCATAGATGTGACCATGGACGACGATCCAAGCGGAATCAACAGAGTTGTGTTTCTTGACCTCGGACATCGAAATTCTAGAGGCAGTGTTCATGAAAGGAGTAGAGACACTTCTCTTTATGGTCGAGTTATCTAGGTGTCGTTCCTCAGACATCCATCCACCGGATTGGTTGCCTGGCAAAGTCGGATGCTCGAAAACCATCCTGTTTTCAGTTGCTTTTACACGAAACCAGCAGTTGTTCATCATTCCCTATTACATATGATTAAACCCATTAACTCCATTAGTGGGGACAGACAACAAGAATTTTATTTTTGGTATAAAGACAAAATTTAGTTCGTATTTTGTCATTTTTTATCACTTTGTTATTAAAATTTTTAAAATTTGATCAAATTCCTTTCTTTTAAACAAAAAACCATTGCTTTTTTTAAAAAAAAAATCTAAATTATTAAAATTTGAATTATATTGACGTGACCATTTAAGTATAATTTATAAAAATTTAATAAAAATTAATAAAAATATTTAAAAATTCAACAAATTTCTAAAATTTCTAAAAGAAAAATACTCATCTTGTTTAAACTGAAATATCTATTAGCACGTGTAGTGTAGTGTAGTTATTAGTTAAAATTTCCTAAAAACAAAAACAATTTAACAAAAGTGTAGTGTAATTACTTTTACTTACCAGAAGATTCCAAATGAGCTTTTCGGGTTGGGTGTTAAAGGTCCCGTCCCAGGCTCGCACTGCTATATCTTTGGCTACCAAAAAGTCAAGCACTGCAACATCAAGAGACCAGAAACACCAGCACCAAAATTTGCCATATTTGTTTGGCTTTTCAGCGTGGTCCACTATGCAGACCTGCCAGGTTTCACCACCGTCCATTGTTACTTCTACACGTTTTACTTTTTTCCCACCACCTGTTATCACCAAAATAAAACAACAAAAATAGAATATAAAAGCCTGATTCTCATTTCCCTAAACTCACAGTCATTGCACAAATTTCCAAGGGAATTGATCAAATCATTTTTCTTTTTTAATTACTAAAAATATATATGTCGAAAGTCATTTATTACAAGACAACCTTAAATCTAGTCCAGTTTTACAAAGGAGCACGGACCTTAGTTAAAAGCAAATCATGCAGAGACTTTTGGAATCCAATTGGAAGAAAAAGACCAGAAGATTCACTTTTGTAAAACAATGTTATTTTTTAAAACTCACCCGAATATGCATAGCCCCTCAAAGTGTACAGCCTTCGAGTTGTCCACGAGTTGATTGGCAAGATCTCTTTATGACAAGGCCTTGTTATCATCGAGTTGATGTTTAGCTCATCGATGGCGCATTCCAAATTATACCACCAACCTGCAAACATTACATCACCATGTTTCATTATCAAAACACTGCCATCGAATTTCCAATGCAAAATAAAACATACCTTCAGCATTGGCTAGCTATAAATCAACATGGGAAGGAAAGACCTTGTTATCTCTATGGCAATAAAAACTATCGGATTCTTTCGTTGTAACGATGATTCGTTTCAACCATTTCACCATTCTCCCACCGTTGAACCCTGGTATGATGATCCGAACAGGGAAGCCATGGTCTGGGGTTAAAAGTTCACCGTTTTACATGTAAGATAAGATAATATCCCGAGATGGGTCCATGGTGATCTCCTTCTTGATGTTGGTTCCGTACTTGCACCCGTCGCCACCAGGCAAATGCTCAGCCCCTTTGAAACACACATTGAGGGCTCCATGTTTCTTGCTATAGATCCCACATCGTTTGAGCACGTCACACAATGGTACACCTCTCCATAGGGAGGTTGAAATCCCCGCAGCTCCCCAGTTGAAACCCACTGTTGGTTTGATCATGTTTTGTTCTTTACGACGGTTTGCGGCGCAAACCAAGGTAACTGGGAACTCACGGCTTTGAAAGTCGTTCACCAGTTGGTCCATGGCCAACTTTATTGGCCTTTTAACTAAACCAGTTATTTCAACGGTCCAGTCATCCCACGAAGCTTTGGGGACCGCACCGTGGTTACGAACGTAGTGGAGAGGAACCGGAGTGATGAAACCATGTTGCATGAGGCGGTTCAAAGGGGGTTCAGAGTTGAAAGGGTGTTTCCCTGTAAGACGGACCAGGGAAGGGTTCCGCTCGATCCAATTATCAGCGGTTGCTTTGTCTCGAGGGTCCAAGATCGACGGTTCAACCTCACTGTTGGATTTGATGATCATAGCTTTGTAATTTTCAATTTTATTATCTTCATCTTCGCTGGAGGATTCATAATCATGCTCGACGAAAACACGGTGCATATGGCGGTGGGTATGGGTTGGACAAGGCTTCAAGGTGGTGTAAATGCGGTTCAAAGCCAGCTCAAGTCCCGTGAATTATCGATTACTGACCAAAGCCGCCATAACTGTGAAGATTATTATTTACTTCTACACGATAAAAAAATTCTCTCTTTCTTTTTTCCTTTTTCACTCGATGTTCTTTTTGTTTCACTAACAAAATGAAGAAACTGGCAGAGGGTGAAGGTGTTAATATAAACTCGTGGAAGCCATAAACAAATCTAAAAAATTGAAAATGGAAGTATTTCCAAGAATATGTGAAGGAAAAAAAAAGAAGAAGTTGGTGTGTGGAGGGAAAAACATCAATGTTATTTAGGCTCATAATTTCGAAAACTAAACAAAAAATATGGTGATCATTAATAAACATAAAAAGAGAAGATTCCACTCAATCGATGTTTATGGGTATAGTGTAATGCCCCCAACCCAAATCCGTCACCAGAATAGAGTTACGGAGCATTACCGGAGTTACCGATTTATTTATCAGATATTTCACTTCATCTAACACTCATATTTGAAACCAATTAAAAATTAAACATGTTGTCCCTGAGCCTAAAATATACAAATTAGCCATGCTAATTGAATATTCAGACATATTTTCCTCCTCCTCCACTCCATTCCACATCCTTAGTTAAATAATACACTTGTAAGTAACATTATCTATAATTTTTACTATTTACTTATGTGCATATTCAAGCTGTCCATCTGTGTCATAGTCACTAAATTATTTTTATCTTGAGCTACAGAACACAAAATTAAGATACGTAAATTTTCCTTGAAACTAGACTCACATGTCTTCTTACCATAATTTTTATATAATTTTTGGTGTGGCCAATTAGTACAGTTTATTAGTTAAAACTTCCCCTGTTTCACTACTCGACAACCCTGACCACTCTTCACTAAAATTTAAATTTCTCTTAGTACAGAATTCAAAAGATGTTCATGTTTATTTATTATAAAAATAGACTCAATAAGGATTCCAACCATATAAATTATGTTCCATAAATGTTTTTGTACAATTTTTAATGATTTTTACAAATCAGAACAGGGGATCACGAAATCAATCTAAACCAGTGTCACAAAAATGCAAAAATCTCAAGATACAGAATTCCTTTGCTTTCTATGTTTCTTTTATATGAAAATAGACTCAACAAGCTTTAATTACATATCTTATTCAACTTCTAATTCAATTCCTACCATTTTTGGTGATTTTTCAAAGTTAGACAATTGCTGCTGTCCAATACTGTTTTAGGGTGACATCTTGATTTCCAATTTGTCCTAATTTCCACAATTCATACAATTCAGTCCTTGCTTAATTAACCCCTCCATTGAGCTAATTATCTCATTTAATACCTTTCTCTATCATTTTGAATTACTTCATAACTTTTGAAAATCAGAATTTTAACAATAAGCCTTAATTTCAACTATTTCACAATTAGGTCCTAAAACCAATTTCCATCAATTTTACTTGATAAAATCATCATATAACAAAATTAAAGCTTCAATTCAATATTTATTCATCACATGCTTTCAACACTAATCCACATCAACTTTAAAAATTAGCCATGGAATCAAAAACTAATGAACTAATAAGTTGGACCCAATTGTAAAAGTCTAATAAACATAGAAATTTCAAGGAGAAAGCAAGAATTAAACTTACATGAAGCTTGAGTATGAAAACCAGCTTGAACTCTCTCCCATGGCTGTTTTTCAGTTGAAGAAAATGAAGAGAAATGAAGAGAATTCTAGATATTCCAATTTGGTCCCATTTTTATTTAACTAATTTTGGCAATTTTCCAATTTTGCCCTTATTTCACCCATTCCCTGATTTTTCTCAGCTATTGCCGCCCAAAATATCTCTTTTGGGCTTATTTTCACTTTAGGTCCTTCCTCATTTGACAATTGAGCTATTTAATCCTTCTAGCAACTTTTACACCTTTTTCAATTTAGTCCTTTTTATTTAATTAACCATCCAAACGTCAAAATTTTCTAATGAAATTTTAATATTACCTTATTAACACTCCGTAAATATTCATAAAAATATTTATGGCTCGATTTATAACACCGAGATCTCGATGCCTCTCTTTCTCGATTTCTTGGCTAAATAAATCTTTATGAAACACAATTTACTGTTTCAAAAATCTTTTAAAAACTCCATTTAGCTCGTAAATATTAAATAATATAATCTACAAGTTCATTTGTCAGATTTGGTGGTCTCAAACCATTATTTTCGACATCATTGAATTTTGGGCTATTACAATTTCACTGTAGAAATTTTCGGGGTGTTACATTTCTCTCCCCCTTAAAATAAATTTCGTCCTCGAAATTTCCTTGTTTTCTTTTGATCATGAACTTCATTATCTTTATAATTCTGTAGTTTCTTGCTTCATATATTTATCTAATTTATCCTTTATATCCATTCTCCATATTTTCATTTCACAATTTATTTTTAATTCAACATTTTCAAACATGAATTAGAGATAACCTTTTACCTTGTAACGAAAATTGTTTACCTTTTTAACAGAGGCTCAATAGACTAAACATATCACTTAGAATATACAGAATAGATATAGAAGTGTATTATTATGCACTATTAATTAGAGAACACTTGGTGAGTACCAACATACTATTATCAGCGAATGTACTAGAGTCCCTTTATATTTATATCTTCTCTTTCTGCAATAATCTTTGTCATGTACTTCATATATCACTTTCTAATTCCAATTTCACTTTCAATTCATTCACAGCTCAATTTAATTTCACTTTCTCATCAATATAAATTTAATACTAATATTTATCCATCACTCAATTCAATTTCCATTTAATTCAACAATAACACTTACCTCATACTTCACCTACTATATACATAATTTAAATTTAACACTTAATAATTAATAATTTGAATTATAATAATACAACTTTATGTTGAGTATGTTTATACTCAGTGGTATTACTATAATTCAAATTATAAAAATTATAATAAATAGTAAACATCAAACATGTAACAATATAGGTCATATGTATTAATTTATATTTAATTTCATATCTCAACAAATGTCTTTCATCAAATGGCATCATATATCATCTATATTATCTTTAATCAAATCATGAACCTTTGGTTAAAGCTTTTAAATCTCATATCTCAATTTCAATTCACATTTCAAATCATACTTCCACTTTCCATTCTTTCAATAGTTCAATCGATCAAATTCATTCAATTTTCTCATTTCATTTATTCAACTAATTTCAATATCAACAATTCAATATTTTAGCAAATTCATGAACTTTAAGTTCATGCTTCAAATTTCACATCTCATTTCAATTCACAATTCAACTCATAATTTCTTTCTTTTATTATTATTATTATATTTTATTATTATTATTATTATTTTTTTTATAGTACAATCAATCAAATTTATTTAATTTTCTCATTTCAATTATTCACCCTATTAACATAACTCGGACTCAGACGGATACACGGATCCAACCAAACACACCAATACGGCACATTGTGCCTAAAACGGTACATAGTACCTGATCAATATATCAGATGCAGTATACGACACATGAAGTGCCTGAAATACGACACGCGAGGTGCCTGATATACGACACGCGAGGTGCCTGATATACGACACATGAGGTGCCTGATACGACACATGAGGTGCCTGATACGACACACGAGGTGCCTGATATACGACACACGAGGTGCCTGATATACGACACATAAAGTGCCTGATCGGCAAAGCTTATAAATCCCGTACTCTTCCAATCCTATGGCATGCCAATTATATCCGACTAGCCCGACAAGTTAATAGGGAATTCAATTCTCATTTCAATTTCACTTCGTATTCATATTTACCCCTATTAACAAGACTCGGACTTTGGCGGATACACGGATTCCAACCAAACACACCAGTATGGCACCCAGTGCCTCATCGACTCGAGGTCGAAGTATCTCTGAACACTTCCAAATCCTATGGCATGCCAGCTGTATCCGACTCAGCCCGACTAGTTAATAGGGTATCGGATTACTTTCTCTGTTTCAGTCAAATTCACATCAATTACACTTTGATCACATTTTCTCACATAATTCTCAATTCAATCACAATTTGTTTCAAATTCACATGATCACATATTTTCACTTCAATCCACATTTCAACTCAATCACTTTCTCATACTTTCAATCCATATACATTTCAAATACTCACATTTAATTCAATTTAATTCAATTCCAATCACTTTCCACATTTCCGTTCATTTCAATATCATCAATTCAAAGTCATTCTAATCAATATACCATCAAATGCTCATACATAATTATACTTTATTTCAATTTCAATTTCAATTCAATAACAATTCATTTCAAATTTTTACTTTTCCACATTTCAATTCCATTTCCACAAAAATTTCCAATACTCAATCAATTCAAAACATCTATTATCTCAATTCATATACAATTCAATAATCACACATATACTTAATTTCAAATATGGATACTTACCTTATCTTAGATGTTCCACACTTATAAACTATAGTAATACAAACCTCGTCAGAGTCGAAAAATTATCATACTATTTCAAGTTATATAATGGCATGTATTTCTAAACTTCATATATACTACATTCGGTCCAAGAACCGACTAAACCTTAGCTCTGATACCACTAATGTAATGCCCCCAACCCAAATCCGTCACCAGAATAGAGTTACGGAGCATTACCGGAGTTACCGATTTATTTATCAGATATTTCACTTCATCTAACACTCATATTTGAAACCAATTAAAAATTAAACATGTTGTCCCTGAGCCTAAAATATACAAATTAGCCATGCTAATTGAATATTCAGACATATTTTCCTCCTCCTCCACTCCATTCCACATCCTTAGTTAAATAATACACTTGTAAGTAACATTATCTATAATTTTTACTATTTACTTATGTGCATATTCAAGCTGTCCATCTGTGTCATAGTCACTAAATTATTTTTATCTTGAGCTACAGAACACAAAATTAAGATACGTAAATTTTCCTTGAAACTAGACTCACATGTCTTCTTACCATAATTTTTATATAATTTTTGGTGTGGCCAATTAGTACAGTTTATTAGTTAAAACTTCCCCTGTTTCACTACTCGACAACCCTGACCACTCTTCACTAAAATTTAAATTTCTCTTAGTACAGAATTCAAAAGATGTTCATGTTTATTTATTATAAAAATAGACTCAATAAGGATTCCAACCATATAAATTATGTTCCATAAATGTTTTTGTACAATTTTTAATGATTTTTACAAATCAGAACAGGGGATCACGAAATCAATCTAAACCAGTGTCACAAAAATGCAAAAATCTCAAGATACAGAATTCCTTTGCTTTCTATGTTTCTTTTATATGAAAATAGACTCAACAAGCTTTAATTACATATCTTATTCAACTTCTAATTCAATTCCTACCATTTTTGGTGATTTTTCAAAGTTAGACAATTGCTGCTGTCCAATACTGTTTTAGGGTGACATCTTGATTTCCAATTTGTCCTAATTTCCACAATTCATACAATTCAGTCCTTGCTTAATTAACCCCTCCATTGAGCTAATTATCTCATTTAATACCTTTCTCTATCATTTTGAATTACTTCATAACTTTTGAAAATCAGAATTTTAACAATAAGCCTTAATTTCAACTATTTCACAATTAGGTCCTAAAACCAATTTCCATCAATTTTACTTGATAAAATCATCATATAACAAAATTAAAGCTTCAATTCAATATTTATTCATCACATGCTTTCAACACTAATCCACATCAACTTTAAAAATTAGCCATGGAATCAAAAACTAATGAACTAATAAGTTGGACCCAATTGTAAAAGTCTAATAAACATAGAAATTTCAAGGAGAAAGCAAGAATTAAACTTACATGAAGCTTGAGTATGAAAACCAGCTTGAACTCTCTCCCATGGCTGTTTTTCAGTTGAAGAAAATGAAGAGAAATGAAGAGAATTCTAGATATTCCAATTTGGTCCCATTTTTATTTAACTAATTTTGGCAATTTTCCAATTTTGCCCTTATTTCACCCATTCCCTGATTTTTCTCAGCTATTGCCGCCCAAAATATCTCTTTTGGGCTTATTTTCACTTTAGGTCCTTCCTCATTTGACAATTGAGCTATTTAATCCTTCTAGCAACTTTTACACCTTTTTCAATTTAGTCCTTTTTATTTAATTAACCATCCAAACGTCAAAATTTTCTAATGAAATTTTAATATTACCTTATTAACACTCCGTAAATATTCATAAAAATATTTATGGCTCGATTTATAACACCGAGATCTCGATGCCTCTCTTTCTCGATTTCTTGGCTAAATAAATCTTTATGAAACACAATTTACTGTTTCAAAAATCTTTTAAAAACTCCATTTAGCTCGTAAATATTAAATAATATAATCTACAAGTTCATTTGTCAGATTTGGTGGTCTCAAACCATTATTTTCGACATCATTGAATTTTGGGCTATTACAATTTCACTGTAGAAATTTTCGGGGTGTTACATATAGGTTAAAGATTGGTGTCTTTAGAGCCACATCGAGGGTACTAGTTATCATTACCGGGGTAGATACTTTCGATTTAATCATAAGTTTAATTCAATATTTTGATTTTGGAGTTTTTTTTTTATTTAATTTTTTTTAATTTGATTCCTAAACTATCCGTCTATTATGATTTTTAATTCAAAAAATTAATTGACATTAGAAAAACAAAACCACACAATGGGCTTTATATCTTGTAAATATTAATAATGTATTAATATAATTGTAAATTATATTTTTAATGATAATTATGTCATGTTCTTAGTATGTGAATTAGTGATAATTATGTCACACTTTGAATAAATTTGTCAAGTAGCATATTTCAATTAATATAAAGTTGCATAATAAATCATTCTACACATGTAAATTGAAAATAAATTAAGAATACAT
This sequence comes from Gossypium stocksii, assembly GCA_020496765.1. Lineage (NCBI taxonomy): Eukaryota > Viridiplantae > Streptophyta > Magnoliopsida > Malvales > Malvaceae > Gossypium > Gossypium stocksii. The sequence goes on from CM035623.1 coordinate 10,337,233, forward strand.
AAATATTCAATAAATAGATACATGTGAAAAATGGGGTAATGTTTTAGCAAGCATGTGGCGAAGGGAGTAATTTTTTAGCAATCATGGTGAGATATGTCATTTCACATATCTCAATCCCAATCAGTTATGAAAAAAGTCATCCATCCTTGTGTCTTTTTGTTTTGGAGGTTTTATCTTAGAAACTCTTGCAAACCTCTATCAATCAAACACTACAATTAAATGGTTTGACTACCGATCCTCCACTTGTGCCCAAATAAGTTAAAAAGGACCAAAAACTCTGTTCACCAAACACTCATTATATATATTTTCATTTTTATTATTTAAATATAATTTTTATTATTATCTATATTTTTCTAAAATTCTATATATTTTCCATTTTTATAAATTTTAAGGTTTATATATTTAATAAAAGAAAATTTATATATTTTATAAGAGAATCTCATATGACTCTTTTCGACTGGCCAAAACATGTCATGCGGCTCTTTTTCATTCGCTAAAGTTGTCAAACAAATTTTTTTATCGTGTGTTACAAAATAGATTAAAAAACATAAGAACTACATACTTTGGTACCAAATTAGGCCAAAAAAAATTAGGTACCAAAATGAGAAAATGTATATACTTTAAAGGTCAAATCGTGAATTAAGCTAAATTTAATCAATAAAAATTATTTTTTAATTAATTTGTTTATCAAGTTTTCTCTTCCTTTCTCTCCCCTCCTCGAACTTCTTATCCATTCAATGTTTCTTCCCAATACAAACAATCATGGCTAAAATCTTTCTCTCTATGACCACATGCATATTCATATCATAATTGTTATCACTATGCACAGAAAAAAAAGACATAAAAACTCATGAACTCAGATTTCGATCAAAGCAAGAATTATTTTTTGGGGTATTGTTTGGTCAATCTAAACGGTGAAAGAGAAGCTTGTAAAGATGGGAAGAATATACTAAAATTTGAAGAAAATTTGATCGTGAAAAGCACCTAGATTTAGTGTTGAACTTGTAACACCCCTAACCCGTATCCTTCGCTGGAATGAGTTATGAGGTATTTCCGGACTTGTAACACAATTCGGAACATTCATTTTCATACATTTATTAATAATCAACAATTATCATTCATACTGTAGCGCCCAAATTTTTTTAATTCTGGCTTTTGAAATTTTGTTACACAATTGTTTGTCCGCTTCAGTAGTTAAGTGTTCTAGCTGTGTGTGAGAGGTCCCAAGTTCAAGCCTTAACTTGGGCAAACTTCGATATTTTTTATAAATAAAGCCTTACTCTTGTTTAGTAGGCTTAATTTTATTTACTTGTGAGAACATATTAGAATGGGCTTGCTAGTGTTGTGATTAAGTGTAATATTGGTGTGAGGGAGGTCTGGTGTTTGAATCCCTGCACGAGCAAGGGATTTATTTTTACTGGATGCCATGTGAGAGTTTGAATTGAACAGAGTTTCTGAGTGGTGGAGTTTGAGTGGGCAAGTGGGAGAGTAATTTGGGGGATTGGATAGTTATCGGGGATTTCATTCTTTTTCCCACTACCAAAATTTTTGTTTCTCCTCCCAGTTTCTCCCTTTTCTTTCACGGTTTTGACGTTTTCTTTTGTTCTTGAGCCTTTCATTTTCTTTTGCCGCTGCCCTTTCACTTTCTCGCTGCCGTTCTTTTACATTTTGGGATCCTTCATCTACTTTCATAACTCGGTTTCATTTAATCGGCTTTTTACACATAGTTGGTAAGTCTCAGTTTTTGTCAATCTAAGTCATTCTGATTATTTTTTCTAATAGGGGTTTCTTTCTGGTTTAGGAATCAATCTAAAGACTGCAAATCATTCCCATTGACGAGTTGAGTTTGTGAACTTTGGGTTACGATTAAAGGTAAGGGTTTCGTTGATTAATGGATGAACGTTCCGTTGTAACTGTCAATTATATGTTCTGGAGTGCTCGGGAGTGATTATGCGTCGAAATCGAATCAGGTGTGTAACTGAAACACAGAAAACGCGACTCGATAGAAAGCCAAAAAAACTCTCTGTCGACACCACACGGGCATCTGGTGGCCCGTGTGGTAGGCCGTGTGACGAAACACGGGCATGTGTTCGACGAGCCAAGCCGTGATCGCATAACACAGGCGCATGACACGGCCATGTGATGGTTAGGCAAGGCCGTGTGTGCCACATGGGCTCGACCAATTGGGCTGTGTAGGCTGTAATGCCCCTCTTCCGTAACCGTCGCCAGACACGGGTATGAGGCGTTACCGAACATACACTCGCACGATCATTTGATTTCGACACATAAATTTCACGTAAAATTTAAAACCTTTTCATTTATATGCATAACATCCACATTACACATTGGGTATGATCGGGGACCAAACTTAAACTTTTCGAATACTAATGAAAATTTGACTCAAAACAGGACACACGCCCGTGTGGGCAGGCCGTGTAGTCGGACACGCCCATGTCGCTATCCTGTTCGGAATTATTTTTCATTTTGAACCTACAAGGGTTTTCACACGGTCGAGCACACGCCTGTGTCTATGGCTCGTGTCCTTCAGACAGCGTCAACATGCCCGTGTCCTCACCCCATGTGAAAAACTAGGGTATTCATGTGCAGGGGACACACAGCCTACCGACATGCCCGTGGGCTGGCCGTGTGTACACAAGCCCATGTGTCTACCCGTGTGGACAATTATAGGCTATTTTCCAAGCCAATTGCCACCCTGAAACACAAACCAATATCAACCAATTTTGCCAATTTGCATTATAACTTCAAAACTTATCAAAACATACATGTTAAGCCATCCACACCCTAACTTTATCTAGCATCATCAAACTTGTGCATTCACACACATTTTAATCAAACTAGGTAAGCTTGCACATTAGTAGATTACAACATTTTTGTCACAATGTGATTTAACTATTCATGGCTTATTTCTCATGGCCAATGTACCAAAACACCACTATGAACAAATGGACCCAAAAGAACTATGACACATAACCAAAACAATAGACCACCTATACATGCCATAATATTCAAAGTTCATAATCAAATACCCAAAATAATTGTTGATAGTGTTGATGGAATCCCGATGATCATCAAACCTCAGACTAGCTTGACGAACCTATAAGGGAAGGGAAAAGAGAAGGGGTAAGATATAAAGCTTAGTAAGTCTATATGCAAAATTAATGAACATTTGAAACTAAATGGACATAGCAAATGGAAAATAAGTTTTCCTATCACATAATAAAGTTTGGGAATTATCACTTACTCATGTGATCTTACCACATGATTCAATACATACATTAAGCACTTAGCACACATGATAGTTTTCATATAACCTGTACATACACATTCTTAAACATAGGGTCAAATCTTTTTACATGCAATCACATTTTATTAAATCGATTCGAATAACCCGATGAACCACATGGAATACTAAAGGATACACGAAATAAGGTACAAGTAACACACATAGTGTAGCCGAAGATACCACTAATATGTAGCGCTACCAATTATCACATAAGGGCTCAATAATGAGCTATTCTCAGGTCTACTCACACAAGCTGACGGTGTAGTCGATACTACTCAGTGCTGCTCACACAAGCTGATAGGTATCTGCAACAAATGCAGGATTGCCTAACCACTGGTAGTCAAACTAGACCAACACCCGGAATCATATAAACAATCGGTAACAGTCAATGGTTTCCTAGTGACATGTCATTCGTATCCTAATGATTCTTAAGGTTTAACCAGGACTTTTCTTTACTTATCAGTTTTATCACATCACGTACTTAATATTTCGATATAAAATTTCAAAGTTTCAAAAATAATTAAAATAATCAAACATAATGACTGAAATAACTCATTATTTACATATAGGACTTACCTCGGTGCAAAAATGCAAATCTTTTCGATTTAGTCTGATACCTTGCCTTTTCCACAGTCAAGGTCGATTTTACGTCATTCTTGATCTATAACATCAAATTTAACTTATTCAATACATACATTACTCAATTGGACACAAAATCATCCTATGGTAATTTTTACCATTTTACCCCTAACTTTATCAATTTTTACACTTTAGTCCCTAGGCTCGTAAAATGAAATGTATCTATTTTTCTACATTCCAAAGCCTAGCTATTTCTCTCTTATAACAGCCCGCAATTCTCAATGTTTCACAATTTATGCACATATTTTACAACTTTTGCATTTTAGTCCCTAATTGTATTTTCATGAAAAATCACTTAGCAAAAGTTGTTTACTACACATTAAACTTCCATTTTCTACCAATAAACATCAAAATGTTTTCATTACACACATGGGTAAATTTTTAAACTTGAACCCTGGCTTAAAATAGTGGTATAGAAAACTAGGTCAAGGTACGAGGATCTTAAAAATACAAAGAACATGAAAAACGGGGCTAGGAGTCACTTACTTGGAGCTTGAAAAGTTGAAAAACCCTAGCTATGGAGTCCCCAAAGTCTTATTTTTCCCTTTTTATGTCATTTAATATCCAAATGACCAAAATGCCCTTAATGGCCTTTTTTTACAAATTTTTCCTTCCATGGGCATTTTTGTCCGTCATGCCATAAAATGGTCTAGTTGCTAATTAAGGACTCCTAATTTATGAATTCAATTCAATTACACTCTAAATGCTTCTAGAACACATTTTGAAATTTTTGCAATTTATTCCTATCACTCAATCAGACACTTTATCGATAAAATTTATTTACTAAATTTTTACTTATGCAATCAATCACACAATAGGCCAATAAAACTTTATCAGAATAAATTTTTCCATGTCAGATTCATGGTCCCGAAACCACCATTACGTTTAGGCCCTAATTCGGGCTGTTACAACTCTCCTCCTTAAGGGATTTTCGTCCCCGAAAATCTTACCAGTGAAGAGATATGGGTATTGCTTCCTTATGGTCTCCTCCGACTTCCACGTAGCCTCTTCCACTCCATGTTTTTGCCATAATACTTTTACCAAGGCTACACTTTTGTTCCTTAACTGTTTCACTTCTCGAGCTAAGATCTGGATTGGTTCTTCACTATATGACCTATCCGGCTAAATTTCTACTTCGGTCATTGAGATCACATGTGACGGATCAGAACGATAGTGCATAGCATTGATACATGAAATACGTTGTGAATCTTTTCTAACTCTGTCGGTAGAGCCAATCGATATGCCACTGGTTCGATTCTTTCTACAATTTCATACGGTCCAATGAATCATGGACTTAATTTGCCTTTCTGACCGAATCTCAAGATCTTTTTCCATGGGGACACTTTCAAAAACACTTTATCACCCACTTGAAATTCAATCTCCTTTCTCTTCAAATCCGTATAAGACTTTTTCCAGTCTGAAGCAGCTTTTAAACAATCACGAATTATCTTCACTTTCTCTTCTGTCTCTTTAATTAAATCAACCCCATGAATTTGCTTTTCACTAAGCTCAGTCCAATATAATGGAGTCCAACATTTGCGGCCGTACAATGCCTCATACGGTGCCATTTTGATGCTCGATTGAAAACTATTATTGTAAGCAAATTCAAATAATGGTTAGTTTATGGATGAAAGGTGATACTAAAGTTCAACTTGGTACCTAAGGCTTCTTGCAACTTTTTCCAAAACCTCGAGGTAAATCTCGGATCTCTGCCTGAAATGATAGAAGCCGGTACTCCGGGCAATCTTACAATTTCCGCAATGTACAATTCAGCTAGCTTATCAAGTGAAAATTCCATACGTACTAGAATGAAATGAGCTGATTTTGTCAACTAATCAACAACGACGCAAACTGCATCTTTCTTTTTTAGGGTTAAAGGTAAACCCGTAACAAAGTTCATAGTGATTTAGTCCCATTTCCATTCGGGAACCATTATTAGCTGTAGCAATCCAGAAGGCACTTGATGTTCAACTTTCACTTGTTGACAAACTAAGCACTTTGATAAAAACTCAGAAACATCTCTTTTTCATACCGGCCACTAATACAATCTCTTCAAATCGTTGTACATCTTTGCACTACCCAAATGGACAAAAAAAACCATTATGAGCTTCATGTAGAATACTCCAAATTAACTCAACATTTTTCGATACACATACTCTGTCTCGAAACATCAAACAGTCATTTGAACCAATTCAAAAATCTGTCTCATTATTCATTTGACACTGGGCCCTTTTTGCTTGTAACTCACTATCGTTCTTTTGGGTTTCAAAAATTTGTTGGATAAACGATGGCCTAACTCTCAGCTCAGCCAGAATCGAGCCATCATCAGATAAGGTAAATCTCGTGTTCAACGCTCTCAAGGCAAATAGAGATTTTCTACTCAAAGCATTGGCAACCATATTCACCTTTCCTGGATGGTAGTCGATCACTAACTCATAATCTTTCAGCAACTCAAGCCATCTTCGTTGCCACAAATTCAAATATTTTTGTGTCATTAAGTACTTCAAGCTTTTATGGTCGATAAAGATATGACACTTCTCACCATACCAATAATGTCGCCAAAGCTTCAAAGCGAAGACAATGGTAGCTAATTCCAAATCGTGTGTCGGGTAGTTTCTCTCACGCGGCTTCAATTGTCTTGAGGCATACGCTACCACTTTATCTTTTTGCATCAATACACATCCAAGACCATTTAGGGACGCATCACTATAAATCACAAATTCCTTACTGGACTCAGGTTGTACTAGCACTGGCGCCTCTATCAACATTACCTTTAACTTCTCAAAACTTTGTTGACACTTCTCCGTCTACTCAAACTTAACATCTTTTTGCAGCAACTTGGTCATTAGAGAAGCAATCATTGAAAATCCTTTTACAAAGCGCCGGTAGTAACCAGCAAAACCCAGAAAACTTCTAACTTCCGATACATTTTTCAGTGGCCTCCAATCCACTATTGCCGAGATCTTACTCGTATCCATTCGAATGCCATCTCTTGAAACAATGTGACCCAAAACCCAACTTCACTGAGCCAAAATTCTCTTTTACTAAATTTTGTATACAATTGTTTATCTCACAAAATTTGTAAAACTGTCCTCAAATGTTCAGCATGCTTGTTTTCATCACGAGAATAAATCATAATGTCAACAATGACGACCACTACAAACTTATCCAAGTACAGTCTAAAAATTCGGTTCATTAAATCCATAAACACAGCTGGGGCGTTAGTCAGACCGAAAGGCATTACGAGAAACTCATAGTGTCCGTACCTTGTTTTAAAAGCAGTTTTCGGCACATCAGACTCTTTCACCTGGATCTCAAATCTATTTTGAAGAATATTGTAGCTCCTCTCAGATGGTCAAATAGATCATCAATTCTCGGTAAGGGGTACTTGTTCTTTATTGTTACTTTGTTGAACTGTCTATAATAGATACAAAGTCTCATCGACCCATCCTTTTTCTTCACAAACAATACCGGAGCACCCTAGGGAGAAAAACTAGGCCTTGCAAACCCTTTGTCTGTCAACTCTTGTAGCTGTACTTTCAATTCTTTTAGCTCAATTGGAGCCATTCTATAAGGGGCTATAGATATCGAGGCAGTCCCCGCAACAAGTCAATAGCAAACTCAATTTCTCTAATAGGAGGTATACCTGGCAATTCCTCAAGAAATACATCTGGGAACTCACAAACCACTGGCACTGAATTGTCAACTGGATAGTGTGATATGAGTCTCCGACGTCTTCTGAATCGAGTGAGCTTCCGAATATCTATAAAACATAGGAAAGAAAAATAAAGTAAGCTATATAGCTTATGAAAGCCCGTATAATATAGAATTTGACTTACCATTTGTATACAATCAATACAAGTAAACATATTATAACCAATCAACTTGTCAAATACCTATACACAAATGTTCATTAACATGTTAGTCACATAAGTACATATAAACATCCATTCACAAGGATGTGTACAACCATCATTCAAATTCATACTTCAATACACCATATAATATCCATTTCATGTAACTTATAAAACATTTGTATAATCAGTAATTCATTCGTATAACTAATAATAGAATTATGCTCGTTAAACCTTTTAGAATATCGATAGATATGCGGGTGGTACACCCAAAGTGTACTAATCGATAATCCGTCAATTCATTATCATTTTCGCTCTTTCGAGCCATTATCGGTAAGCTCCTCCTGAGCTGATCAATATTAAGCTCTATCACGCTGAAAACAGTAAGCTCTAACGAGTTAAAGTATCAGTAAGCTCATACGAGCTGCGATGAGTCCGCAACAAATGCAAGATCTCAACCGAACGGTAACCCTAGTGACATGTCACTTGTATCTTACGAATTCCTATGGTTCAAACGGGACTCAGTAGTTCTCGATAAACATCAATTTTGGCATTTAAATATCATATACTTCAATTTCTTACAAAATATATACATTCAATTCAATTAAATACAAATTTAATTACTCAATTCTAATTATACAAACTTACCTCCTAACGCTCGGATAGAAATTATCGAATATTCAATTACATTGCCATTTCCCCGATCTTGGCTTTTCTTGATCTATATAATATCAAATTTAACACATTCAATTTTCATTTTATTCAATTTAACTCATAATTCATATTTTGACAAATTTATACATTTGCCCCTAATGTTTCACACTTTTTACAATTTGGTTTTTATTACATAAAATTACAATTTCATGCAATTTCATTCTATCTCATGCTTAGCCTAATTTCTGGATATTAACCCTTGATTTGTGTAAATTGATGCTCTTAAACCTTTAATTTCATCTTTTATACTCGGGTGAGCATAGGGAAGTGAAAAGAACGAGAAACGGGCCAAAAATAGAGAAAATAGGCCAAAGTATGAAAACAACACGGCCTGGAAGATCGCCACATGGCCGTGTGACACGGCCGTGCCACTTTGAGCATGAACACGGCCCAACCCCGACTTACACGACCAGACCAGACGGCCGTGCCACCTTAACAGGCCCGAGCACAGCCTGGGCCTTAATCCACACGGGCGTGGCACACGGGCATGTCCCTGTCGTGAGGAAGTTAAATTTCACTCGAAAAAGGATACTTAAGGGCTAAGAAAGGCATTCCAAAACTCTATATAAAGACCCTAGGAGGCAACTCCAACGGTTTACTTTTCTCCTGCCAAGAATGTGCTTTATTCCCGCCAACACAGAGAGCAGAAGGAAGGAATTCCTCTAAGGGAAGCCGATTGATCAATCTCAGAAGCCGAATTCTCCTTCAAGGCTAAAGATCTCCATTCAATTTCCTACAGGGGTTTTTAGGGTTCTTTATGCTTTGTTATCATTATTCTTTTGAGATGTTTTCCTTTATAATTATGAACTAAATCCCCTAAATACTTGAGGGGGATGAAACCTAAGACAGATCTTGTTGTTATTTTCTCTTGAGTTATGTGATAAATACTTGAATTGTTCTTAATTATGTGTTCTTAATTCTTGCTTTAATATTCCAGGATATTAATTCAAGTATTGATGTGCTTATTCAGAGGAGTAAAATTCCCTGTTTAATAGTAGATCTAGCATAGTTAAGCGGAGTTGCATGCAACCCTAGACATAGGGTGACATAAATCTACCGGATTAGGGTCAAACCTAATAAGAGAATCCATAGATCGAGTTAATGCAAGACTAGGGGTTTTAACAAGAAAGAGATCTCAGTTAATCAACCTAGGATTAGTTGTTCTTATCCTCGACGAAGGTATTAACATAAATTAGGGATTTCTACAATCAAGTCAAGTGAATAAATCGTCTAGCTCAGGAGTTGATAACAAGTGAAGTCTAGGTGGATTCTCTCTTGAGTATTGTCCAAATCAATCAGTTTTCCTAAGAGTTTTTCCCCAATTCACTTTTTGTGCATTCTTAGCTTAGTTTAATAATTAGTTTAGTTTAATAAAAATCTCCTCTTAATTATAGGTTAAATAATAGAAAGAAAGTTAGTATTAGTACTTTTGGTTCCTTTCGGTTCGATATCTCGGTCTTGCCACTAAGCTATAATACTGTTCGATAGGTGCACTTGCCTTAAGTCGTGATAATAGTTAGTTTTGGGTACGATCATATTTTATAAATTTTATTACTTCATATCATGCATATCAATAGCCTTCATAACAACCCATATATTTCATTTATTCACATTTTTACCACAAAATTCCAACATTTCTCAATTTAATCCCTAAATGACAATTTTGTCAAAAATCACTTTACAAAAGTTATTAATCTATTATTAAACCTTCATAATCTATCTTCAAATATCTATTTACTCAAACATTCAACAATGACATCATTATAAATCTTTAACAATTTTGCAAATTAGTCTTTGGGCTAGCTAAACCTAGTTGCAACGATCTCAAAAACGTAGAAATCAGTAAAACAGGACAAAAATCACTCACCAGTTGAGCTAGGAAGCTTGGCCGAATGAAAAAGGATAAAAATGGCTTCTTTTTCCCTAGTTTTGGTGTAGAATGAAGAAAAAAAAGATGATACCTGGAATGCCTCAAAACCCGGCCTAGAAGTTTGGACCAAATCCTAGAGGTTACATTGATCACCGAAGTGATCGAAAACAAAAAAAATTTAATTTAAACCAAGAAAACCTTTTTGTTCATTTTGTTTGAAACAATATTAAACCGGCGTCAAACATTTAGAAATAAATCCACAGTTTCTAAAGTTCAGTCCACAGTTTGTATAATTGTCTTACAAACTGACTTAAAGTTTACCATATAAAACTTATAAGATTTTACTTAAACCATTCAAACCGTATCCATTTGAGACCTCCCGGATACCGAGTCCAACTCTAAGACACGAAAAGTACCTGAAAGGAAAGACACTAAAAAGATGAGCTACGTAAGCTCAATGTGAGTCCGAAACATGAACAGACAACAAAAGACAGAGTGACACAATAAATACTTCAGACAAGCATGTGCATAAGAATATTACTTACGAAAGTCTCCATCAATATGTCAAATACAATATTGAACAATAGGAATGGTTTTCCAGTCATACGAAATATTCAGATTAATTTACAGGACAATAATTATATTGCCAATAACTAGAGGTTCATACAAACAGACAAAATGTTCTGACAAGAGACGTATATTCAAATGTGAACAGATGCACAATTCAAAATCCTATCCCGCCAACCAAAAACCACTTCTTCCATTCAGCACACCACATAAGGGCTATGGTAGGCCCATCCACCCTGCACACCACATAGAACCACAATAGGTTCGTCCATCCAACACACCACAATGTGGAACTATGCCACTTGAGTAACTGTATACAACTGAGCTAGTATACGTATAGTATAGCATGGTAAACCGCTGTACAAAAGTATCGCAATTAAAACTACTAAGTCTGTCTTTCTTCTCTTCATAACCAGATCCCAAAATTTTCATGTTATGCAACAATGCATACATTGTGTAGATATTATACAGAAATGAACATGTTCCAGTTGAACATATTCAGATTTGATTACACTTGTATTCTAATGTTCAGTCATGATAAAAACAATAAACTCATAGTTATTCATTACATAAATGAGTAATAAAATCAAAGCTTATACGCATGAATATACACAAACCAAACTTAATTGAGTCTCAAACACACCGAGGCTTAAACGAGGGTCGGATAACATAAAAACATAAAACAGACAATTTATGGCTCAAAACAAAAATTCTGCAAAATAGGGGTACGTGGCCATGTGCCCTGACTGTGTGGATGTGGCCAGGCCCTGTGGGCGTCTATGCCCATGTGGAGGTTCCACACACCCATGTGGAGGGGGCACACGCCCGTGTGAGCTGCCCGTGTAACTCACTGTCTAAAAATGCCAAAAAATAAAAAGCAGAGATAACACAACTATGTGGAGACTTCAAACGCCTGTGTGGGTATACATACTCGTGTGGCCAGGCCATATGGCACTAAAATTCACCCAAAAACCCTAATTCTCAATTTCACATGGCCGTGTGAGTCACCCGTGATGGGCACACGCCCGTGTGGCCACCCATGTAGTCACGGAACCACACTGAAACAACCTAAAATTCGTGATTTTAATGTCAAGACGATTCCCAACACTTAGTAATCCGAAATCATGCCAAAACAAATAGAATTCCATGCAATTAAGTAACAATATGATACTTAAAACAATCAATTTCATAAACACACAAGGCATTATCGAATTTCACCAAAATTCTAAACTGAAGTTAAACCGTTTCAGAACACACACCTTAGAACACGGTATCAAGTAGCACATTTGATAAAACGAAACGCAAAAGAGCAATTTCCTTTGCCAATTGTGTAAAACAGAAGAAGCAAACAAAATAAAAACGAAAAGAACAGAAAAAAAATGAATGATGGAGAAGAAAAAGAAAAACTAAAAATGGAGAACGTAACTCTTTTTTTTTCCTATTTTAAAGAAGTAACTTCCTCCTTTAAAAAAAACATAAAAACATATAAATAACAAAAATATTCATAGGAATTCGAACACGAGACCCAAAGACACACTAACACACAACTAACCACCAGACCAGCAAGCCCATTCTGACATTAAAACGCGAAATTGAACCCAAAAGGTTCAACCTACTCACTGACCTTAACCACAAACCTCAACACTTCTAACCTCAAATTCTGGGATGTTACAATACCTTATTTTATTTCATGTATTTTAACATTAATTTACTAAATTACCTAATTAACCTTTTATAACATTAAAAATTACACTTATACCAAGCCATTATCATCCACTAACTCTTTAATGATCTAATTACCCTTTCCTTTGAAGTTCTATAGCTATTAAACCCTTTTAGCTAATAGAACTCAACTTTTATGCTTTACGCGGTTTAGTCCTTTTTATCAAATTAAACACTCAAACGGTAAAATTTCTTTACGAAACTTTCACATAATAATTCTATCATGCTGTAAACTTTAATAAAATGATAAATAAATATTTTAACTTCGAATTTGTGGTTCCGAAACCACTATTCTTATTTGACCAAAAACGGGCTGTTACAAAACTTTTGAGATTTATTTGTAGATTTACAAAAATCTAGTGTTCTTTTGAAAAATAATAAATATTGGAAATGAAAAGAGGGGGATCAGAAATAAGAGAATGATGAAATTTGGACTCAGACGGCTGCCAGTGAGCGGTTGTTGGCGATGACTATTGACACTAGAATCTAAAAATTTGCTGAGTTTCGTTTGTGTTTTGATTTAAAATTTTAAAAGAAAGATTATTTGAATTTTAAATTAATTAAAGTACATATTATTAAAAATAATAATTGAAGGAGATTTTAAACTATTTAAGAACCTAACTCTTCTCTTTTCTCACATGAAGGAAATGATCAACATGATTAAGAACACCCAAAAAATTGTTACATTTTTTTGTTAAAAACATTTAATTATTTTATGGAATTAATAATTTTTATTTTATAATTTATAATTTATAATTTATAATTTATAATTTTTTGTACTTTATTTTTATTTTTATTTTTTAAATTGATATATAAAGATATGATACAAATATATTTTTAATTAAAAATGCAATGTGGTAAGTTTTTCTTGGCCTTTTTTTTAAATGGCGTTAAAAAAATTGTACCAAAATATATAACGGAATGATACTTGTAACATCTCTATACTTGACCCGATCATCAGGTCAAGGTACCGGGATGTCAAATTTGTTTTCGAATCAACTATAGAAATTTTAGATCGATTTATCATATTATTTGATTATTAAATCTTATTTTACTCATTTTAGTAGTAATTAAATTTATGACAAAACTATTTATGAGTTAAAGGAGCTCATTAAAATATGATATTCAATCAAATATAACAAAATTTATAAAATTAACACAATAAAAGTTTTACAAATAAGTCTATTGGAGGACTTTCACTTTCTAAAGTAGTTTACCCACTTTATGTATATTTCTAAATTGTGCCAATTAATTTAATTCTTCACAAAATTTAAGCCAAGATCCCAAAATCACATCAATTAACAATTATTCACTTATTATTTTATCAATTCATTTAAACATTCTCACATGTATTAATCGATCCATTACTTATAACCATTTTGTAACATTTCAAATTCATCTACTTTTTTTTCCTTCTCCTCCATATCCTTTATGTATATTTATTATAATATTTAGCTTTTAGTATAACATGCTTATATGTAACATTAACTATAATTTCATTATTGACTTATGTGTTCATATCAAAACTGTCTAATTGTGTCATGGTCACTAAATTATTTATATCTTGAGCTAAAGAATTTGAATTTAGGATGTAACACCCCTTACCCAAGACCGTTGCCGAAGTCGAACATGAAGCGCTACCAGACTTATCTTACTGGTTCAGGGCATAAAAATTTACTTTTAAAATTAATTCGCTCACATTCTTCTAATATATCCCAAAAGAGGGCCATCGAGGCCCTAAAACATACAATTGAAATGGTTCGGGACCAAACCTGGAACATTAAAAATTTTCCGATTATTTACACAAATCAAAACAATTTATTTCACTATTCATAATAAAACTATCCACCTGCATAACAGTCACTAAATTAATTATAACTCGAGTTACGAAACTCAAAATTTAAATCTTTAAATTTTCCCTAAAACTAGACTCATATATCTACTTACCAAAATTTTTCCAGAATTTTTGATTTGGCCAATGAGTACAGTTTATTCGTTAAAGATTCCCTATTTCGTAGTCCAATAGACCTAACCTCTCTTCACTAAAAATGGATTATCTCATCATACAGAATTTGGTTAATATTTCTGTTTGTTTCTCTTGAAAATAGACTCATTAAGGAATATATACATATAAATTATAATCATTAATTCTTCTCTTACAATTTCTAGTAAATTTCTAAATTCAAAACAAGGGATCACGAAGTCATTCTGAACTAATCTCACAAGAATTTAAATATCTTAAAATATAGGCTTCCTTTACTTGCTCTGTTTCTTTCTTATGAAAATAGACCCAGTAATATTTAATTCTATATCTCATTCACCATCCAATTCCATTTCTACAATTTTTAGTGATTTTTCAAAATCACGTCACTGCTGCTGTCCGAAAACTATTTCATAACCAACTTTTACTCTTTCATAATTTCTTTGCATTAAACCTCATTTAGGCATACAAAACATCAACACATGTTCTTATTTAGCCATTTCAATAGCTAATCATTATCAAGTATTTGCATGCTATTCTTTAGTCATATCATAATGACATACACACAAAATAACCAAGTCCCTATACATGCCATAACTTAAAATGTTTCAATGAAAATACCCAATTGGTAACTTGATAGTCGAAAGTGTGAAGCGATCTCCGACGACCTCCGACCCGAGCTTGTTTGATAAAACTCTGGAATAGAGGAAAGGAAAGAGGTAAGCTTATAAAGCTTAATAAGTTCACATGTAAAATAATAAACATTAGTAGTGAATTTAGCTTATTTTTAAGCTTTCATAATTTGCATAAATAATATTAAGTTCTTACTTTCCCATCTTACTCATTGGTAACCTTACCAAAGCCAGAATAATAAAAAGAATACCTTACTTAATAGCTTGTTTATGTACCTGCAACATCTCATTTAACACATTAATACTCTCTCATAATATATAGGCATATTGCTAATCCTGTCACAAAGCATCATGAGTATAATTGAAAACTTATCACTTACTTAATACTTGAATATACTCGTTAAAATACTTTTAATATCATCAACTAACAAAATCTTTATTTTACTTCTCCACTTACTCTTTAACTTTCCTGTTTATCATTCCTTTACTTGAACTTTCTTGTAACATAGCCTGTATATTAGCCCGATGAACCGTTTGGAATATTAAGGGCACTTGGGTTTTCCTGCCTGATAATAGCCTGCTAATGCCATGCTCTAGGCATGGTCTTACATGGGATGTTCCCTGTCCTGCCAAAGCCATATATCTAATATGGACTTACACAGGATGTTCCTCAACTATCTCAACCTACCAATGCCATATGTTTGATATGGACTTACATGGGATCCTTCCCTTATATACTCACCAATGCCATGCCTTGGCAAATCATAGCTAAAAGATACTTGCTCAAAATTCTCAAGATCAGTCACATAACTCAATAATAATAATAGCAACAATTGCATAATAATAAAATACTACTCAACTTACATACTTACATTCTCAATCTCATCATATCCTCAATTTATCTTACTTTCCTAAAATTATGCTATTCAATACTTTCTTGATCTTATACAAAGCCACATTACTACTATGGTCTTATGTGTAAACTTATTCAAATTCTCATTTTTAATGTGAAATCATTATCGAATATTTCTCGATTATTATCATTATATTCAAAAATCTATACTAAAACATTTATAACTAATATATCAATTTAGCATTCAAACATGCTTAATTAACTGCTTATTAAACACATGAACTTACCTTGATACCAGTACAGCCATTTTGACTAACTTTCCCGATTTTCGATTTTTCTCCCATTCTAGGTCCAAATCTCGTTTTCCAGGATCTAAAACATCATATTTCACTTATTTAATCAATGTACTAATCATTTCGGACCTAAAACATATTTTTACAAAATTTACATTTTTCCCCTAAACTTTTGCATATTTACACTTTTTTCCCCAAAGCTCGGAAATAAATTTTTATTCAATTTCTTTGCATTTTAGGCCTAACTGAACCATTTCATAAATATTGCAGGCCACAATTCTCATTAAAACTCACACTTATGACCAATTTTATAACTTTTACGATTTAGTCTTTTCAGACGTTTTCGTTGAAAATCACTATTTAAAAATCGTTTCTCTAACCATAAACATGCATAATCTACCATAATTCATCAAAATGCACAATTATTCAACATGGGTCAATTTTTGAAATCAAACCTTAGCTCAAATAAATGGTAGAAATAGAGAAATCATGTTATCGGGATTTCAAAAACGTAAAAATCATTAAAAACGGGGCTAGAACGTACTTACAATCGAGCTTGGAAGCTTGAAAAACCCTAGCCATCGTTTCTCCATGCTATATGCGGCCTTGAGGAAGAAGATGAGCAAATGTTTGCTTCATTTTCCCTTTTTAATTCTTTTAAATTACTAAATGACCAAAATGCCCTTAAAGACTTTTCTTTCAAATTTGTCTTATTCATGCCCATTTTTGTCCAACAATTTAACCAATGGTCTAATTACTACTTAAGAACCTTCAATTTAAAACTTCATAACAATTGGACACTTCTAACATATGGAACTCAACTTTTGCACTATTTACAATTTAGTCCTTTTGACTAAATTGAGTGCCCAAACGTCGAAATTTTCGAACGAAATTTTCACGAAATCTTTCTGTGAAATTGTAGATCATAAAATATAATAAAAATAATATTTTCCTTGTCAGATTTATGGCCTCGAAACCATTGTTTCGACTAGGCCTAAAATTAGGATGTTACATTTCTTCCCCCTTAAGGATTTTCGTCCCCGAAAATCTTACCAGATGATGGATTAAGGATTGATTTCACAAGGCACTTTTAATTTCTCGCACAGTCTCGGCATCATTAGCATCTTACTGCTCAAGGTAAGATTCTGAATTATACTCTCTTATCATAGATATAGGAATCAAATTACTGATCTTCTCGAATTCAGACTAAAATACCTACTGATAAGTAACTGACCTTATTCTTTCTATAATCTCATACTCTTGGATGAACCGTAACTCACTTTCCTCTACTTACCAAAATGAAAAATTTTCTATTAATAAAATACTTTTAAAAACACCTGACACCCATCTGAGTTTCTATATTCTTACCTTTCGATTCTATACACAATTTCTGATAATCTGTCTCTGGTCTCAAAAATCAATTTTCACCTTTCTCTAATATTTTAACTCAAATTAACCTTATGAGTTTCTCTTTCTCAATTGCTCTTAATATTTAAAACACAATACAAAACTTACCTTTCTAAGAATCTGAATCACTTCCTTAATTTAACTATTAGTATTAGAGTGACACACAATAACATTCAGAAATCTCATACTCAAGACTTACTGTAACTTTCTTCTGAAGTTATAATACAAATCTCAAATTTCAACCATAACCAATGAAAATTTGGGCTCTATATAAACTGACAACCTCAGGATAAATAACTCAGATAACTCGTCAATAGAAAAACTTGGTCAATACTGAGAAAAATATACATAAACTTCCTCGAGTAATCAACCATAGCTTACATAACCTTTACCTTTTTGATGATAATACTAATTCTGTTGTACAATTCTTTGAATTACGATTGCATTTCCACACGAATATCAATACTGACTGTAATAGCTTCTAAGACACTTTAAAAAAAACAAATTTTAACTCTTTGAAAGTTTAGACATCAGGTTCAAAATTTGGTACATAGCATATCATACTCTTACTAGTGTAACTATTTCTGAGTATCCTCTATCTCTGTACTCTTCGAGTAGACAGATAATTATCATTATGTCAGGCTTCATAACTGTTGCATAATCTCTTTACTCAATTTAGACTGAATCATAACAAATACTTCGGTCGTCAATTTCTTCAGCTATTTATAACTTTACTAGCATGGATTTAAGCCAAATTAAACTTCATATAATGAGAACTCTAGCAATCGGACAACTTGGATTGGTAAAATCATACCTCAATTGCAACCTTTTCTATGTATATATATATATATATATATCTATATATAACTCTGTATCATAACTTCTAGAATAGGTACTCTTCACTCAAGTCATTTATCCATTTATACATAAACAATCAACATTTAATTCTGGAACTGTGAACAATTCTAACATACATATAACTCAATCAGACTGCTCAACTGAATCGGTTTTGACTAATAAATAATAACTTTTCAAGAACTGCTCTTCTTTATGCTGTCATTATATCTCAGACATACATTCTATAATGATCTCTTCAAAAAGCTAATCAAAGATCATTATCACTGCATAACTCGAAAGAACATAACATTTAGTCTTTAACTTGCTGATACATGTATCAAGATCATTTAACAAGTAAAATTATTACCTCGATCTAAGCTGAAGTTCTTATCACTCACATTTTGCCAAAGTCACTTTCTCTTCAAATCTAAGGAAAGATTAAACATATATTAAAATTTACCTTAATTGTTTCTCATTGAGGCACTGAACTATACTAAGGCCATCATACTCATTCAGCTTAAAAATTGCGGTGCCATAATAAGACTGACTTCTCAATTACTTTAGTAAATGATGTCCCAGCTGAAAACAAAACATCCTGATCATCAGAAAGATTTAGGCACAAATTTCAATAATAACCAGCGTAAAAACACATTTTTTACACTTCTGATAAGTATACCTCTGTACTTTCATTATCAGGTCCGAACTCATTCGTCAATAGAACATTTCTTGCTATTATCTCATGGCTAATACTTTGAATAGTAATTTATTAAGGAACCCAGGATAACAAAATCTCAGAACATGGAGCTATACAGAATTTCTGAAAATCACTTCTCATGTAGAACAGTTAAGGTCTCGATAGCATCTCAGAAAATTTCCTAAAAGGAAAGATAATACTCACAAGCACTAAAATCAACTACAACAGAAACCATATAATTTTCCTTTATATTTACCAAACAATAGCTAGTAGAACGGGACGCTAACATCATACGGACCTTAACATCAACAATCACAACTCCAGTAAACTACAATGCCTTCATCTATCTGTAAATTTAATTGACATCCTCATACAGTAGGAATTTCATTTGAAATCTTGCAGATATAAATATATATTCCTCTGAAAATAAATGTACACATATAATAGTCAAAAGAAATTTATGAAATTTTCTCAACCAAAAACTCTGCATTCAGCTATTAATGCAGCTCAATCATTATTCCTCTGTCTCATTCTGTTATTACTGAATTCACATTATCTCATTCAAAATCAGAATTATTCAGAAGAAAATCCAACAATCATATACCTTACACATCATACCTGAATAAGTGCATTAGTTGAACCTAACTTTTCTTTAAATGTAACGTTTCAGAATCCAGATGATCTTCATATTAAGCTGGCATCTTTTCTGTAACTGTATTAATTTGTTAAATCATTCTCGACTCTAATTATGTTGTCAATTAATCTGCCACTGAACTCTTTAGTTTTTCACTTGTAAGCCTATTCAGTCTGAATTTCATATAATCTCTCTCTGAAATACCTTGTTAAAAAGGGGGTAAAGTTGTAACACCTTTGATTTACCTCGTATATACTCATGCATATAACTTAACACTCATCAATATATAATATTATCACAATTATACAATTTGCTTCAAGCAACTTAGCATACACGTTCATAATATAGAGACTTCCTGATCATCTTATGCAAACTAGTGCACTTATACATGCATTCATGAATCTCAAATAACATTACTCATAACATTCACTTAACTTCTCTAGTTATACATATAGCATCATACAAATGTCAATTTAACATGAACACTTAACTCAATATAAACTTTCCTTTCATCTTATCTCATCTTTCATATTTCCCAAACAGTTCTTATTCACAATTTATTATTATCACATAAACTTCATGAACTATTATTCTTACCTTTTATGAGCCTCAACTCATCATAAACATACTGTCTGTACTATCAAACTTAGCTCGGTTGTAGTGCACATCTGTCTGACAAAACATTTTACATTTGGGTTGGGAGTCGCCACACTATCACAGTTCAATATGGCATGTATAGCTAGACTCTTACTCATGCTAGATAGTCCGAGAACCGACTAAACTCTTGCTCTGATACCAATAAATGTAACACCCCTTACCCAAGACCATCGCCGGAGTCGACCACGAGGCGTTACAAGACTTATCTTACTGGTTCGGGGCATAAAAATTTACTTTTAAAATTAATTCGCTCACATTCTTCTAATATATCCCTAAAGAGGGCCCTCGAGGCCCTAAAACATGCAATTGAAATGGTTCGGGACCAAACCAAGAACATTAAAAATTTTCTGATTACTTACACAAATCAAAACAATTTATTTCACTATTCATAATAAAACTATCCACCTGCGTAATAGTCACTAAATTAATTATAACTCGAGTTATGAAACTTGAAATTTAAATCCGTAAATATTCCTTAAAACTAGACTCATATATATTCTTACCAAAATTTTTCCAGAATTTTTGGTTTGGCCAATTAGTACAGTTTATTCATTAAATGTTCCCTTATTTCGTAGTCTAACAGACCTAACCTCTCTTCACTAAAAATTGATTATCTTATTATACAGAATTCAGATAACATTTACATTTATTTTTCTTGAAAATAGACTCACTAAGGAATCTATACATATAAATTATAATCCTTAATTCTTCTTTTACAATTTCTAGTAAATTTCTAAAATCAGAATAGGGGATCATGAAGTCATTCTAAACCAATCTCACGAGAATTTAAATGTCTTAGAATATAGGCTTCATTCACTTGCTTTGTTTCTTTCTTATGAAAATAGACTCAGTAAGATTTAATTCTATATCTCATTCACCATTCAATTCCATTTCTACAATTTTTAGTGATTTTTCAAATTCACGTCACTGCTGCTATCCCAAAACTGTTTCATAACCAACTTTTACTCTTTCATAATTTCTTTGCATTAAACCTCATTTAGGCATACATAACATCAACACATGTTCTTATTTAGCCATTTCAATAGCTAATCATTATCAAGTATTCGCATGCCATTCTTTAGTCATATCATAAGGACATACACACAAAATAACCAAGTCCCTATACATGTCATAACTTAAAACGTTTCAATGAAAATACCCAATTGGTAACTTGATAGTCGAAAGTGTGAAGCAATCTCCGACGACCGCCAACCCGAGCTTGTTTGATAAAACCCTGGAATAGAGGAAAGGAAAGAGGTAAGCTTATAAAGCTTAATAAGTTCACATGTAAAATAATAAACATTAGTAATGAATTTAGCTTATTATTAAGCTTTCATAATTTGCATAAATAATATTAAGTTCTTACTTTCCCATCTTACTCATTGGTAACCTTACCAAAGTCTCGGAATAATAAAAAGAATACCTTACTTAATAGCTTGTTTATGTACCTGCAACATCTCATTTAACACATTAATACTCTCTCATAATATATAGGCATATTGCTAATCATGTCACAAAGTGTCATAAGTATAATTGAAAACTTATCACTTACTTAATACTTGAGTATACTCATTAAAATACTTTTAATATCATCAACTAACAAAATCTTTATTTTACTTCTCCACTTACTCTTTAACTTTCCTGTTTATCATTCCTTTACCTGAATTTTCTTGTAACATAGCCTGTATATTAGCCCGATGAACCGTTTGGAATACTAAGGGTACTTGGGTTTTTCTACCTGATAATAGCCTGCCAATGCCATGCTCTAAGCATGGTCTTACATGGGATGTTCCCCATCCTGCCAAAGCCATATATCTAATATGGACTTACACAAGATGTTCCTCAACTATCTCAACCTACCAGTGCCATATGTCTAATATGGACTTACATGGGATCATTTCCTTATATTCTCACCAATGCCATGCCTTGGCAAATCATAGTTAAAAGATACTTGCTCAAAATTCTCAAGATAAGTCATATAACTCAATAATAATAATAGCAACAATTGCATAATAATAAAATACTACTCAACTTACATACTTACATTCTCAATCTCATCATATCCTCAATTTATCTTACTTTCCTAAAATTATGCTATTCAATACTTTCTTGATCTTATACAAAGCCACATTACCACTATGGTCTTATGTGTAAACTTATTCGAATTCACATTTTTAATGTCAAATCATTATCGAATATTTCTCGATTATTATCATTATATTCAAAAATCTATACTAAAACAATTATAACTAATATATCAATTTAGCATTCAAACATGCTTAATTAAATGCTTATTAAACACATGAACTTACTTTAATACCAAAACGACCATTTTGACCAACTTCCCCGATTTTCGATTTTTCTCCCATTCTAGGTCCAAATCTCGTTTTTCGGGATCTAAAACATCATATTTCACTTATTTAATCAATGTACTAATCATTTCAGACCTAAAACATATTTTTACAAAATTTACATTTTTCCCCTAAACTTTTGCATATTTACACTTTTTTCCCCAAAGCTCGGAAATAAATTTTTATTCAATTTCTTTGCATTTTAGGCCTAACTGAACCATTTCATAAATATGGCAGGCCACAATTCTCATTAAAACTCACACTTATGACCAATTTTATAACTTTTACGATTTAGTCTTTTCAAACGTTTTCGTCGAAAATCACTATTTAAAAACCGTTTCTCTAACCATAAACATGCATAATCTACCATAATTCATCAAAATGCACAATTATTCAACATGGGTCAATTTTTGAAATCAAACCTTAGCTCAAATAAATGGTAGAAATAGAGAAATCATGTTACCGGGATTTTAAAAACGTAAAAATCATTAAAAACGGGGCTAGAACGTACTTACAATCGAGCTTGGAAGCTTGAAAAACCCTAGCCATCGTTTCTCCACGCTATATGCGGCCTTGAGGAAGAAGATGAGCAAATGTTTGCTTCATTTTCCCTTTTTAATTCTTTTAAATTACTAAATGACCAAAATGCCCTTAAAGACTTTTCTTTCAAATTTGTCTTATTCATGCCCATTTTTGTCCAACAATTTAACCAATGGTCTAATTACTATTTAAGAACCTTCAATTTAAAACTTCATAACAATTGGACACTTCTAACATATGGAACTCAACTTTTGCACTATTTACAATTTAGTCCTTTTGACTAAATTGAGTGCCCAAACGTCGAAATTTTCGAACTAAATTTTCATGAAATTTTTTTGTGAAATCGTAGATCATAAAAATATAATAAAAATAATATTTTTCTTGTCAGATTTGTGGCCTCGAAACCACTGTTCCGACTCGGCCCAAAATCAGGATGCTACATAGGATCCGCTTATGTTTGAAATTAGACTTGATGAAATTTTTACCATAAAAATTTTGAAATTTCCACATAAGCCAATTAATACATTAAATTCTTTAAATTCCCCATTTTCTACTGCTAGACAGCTCTATCCTTCTTGACTAAAAAAATATTATCTTTCTGTACAGAACTCATATTATGTTTTCGTTTGCTTTCCTTGAAAGTAGACTCACTGATATATTTTATTCATATAAATTTCATATCCTAAAATTTTTTGTACAATTTATAGTGATTGAATGTGATTGATATCTGCTTATGTATGATAATGAATGAGAAATGAATGTTGAAATATGATATAAGTTTAGTAATGCCTCTTAACCCTATTCTGGCGACGGATACGGGTTAGGGGTGTTACATTTAACCATTGATAACAACCAAGAAGCAAGCAACTTATCTTGCTAATGATACATAACGAATGCAAGATTCTAAGATTTCCATACTTATTAGTAACAAACTTAGCATGCATAGTAAGAGTGTAACACCCTTTACCCGACCCAATTATAGGTCTCGAGTTGCGAGATGCTATAAAAATCACCGAAAAATTCATACACAAATTATAACATTAAATTCAATTTAAAACATCAAATTATTCCAAATGTATTCATAATAGAATATATGAACAAAAAATAGACTAAATCGAGCATACAATTATAGTTTAATAGATTCGAGCGTGAATAAGGACCAATTTGAAAATTTTAGTTTAATAGATTCGAGCATGAATAAGGACCAATTTGAAAATTTTTAAAACTTTGGAACTAGGTATTGATACTAAAAGAACAAGTACTGATACTTTTATGGTAGGTACCAATACTAAAATTGATATCGATACCATTTTGGTATTCTTCCATTTTCAAAATACTGTTCATTTGGTAATGCATCGATACCTTGGTCCTTGGCATTGATACTTTTACCCAGATGGCCAAAAATCACAAGTTTAAATTTTTTTTTTCATGCGCAAATCAAATCCTCTTTTAAGAGGTGGCTAAACACACCTATATCCTACATAAATTCAATAAAACATACTGAGAATACCATATTTCATCCATCCAATAATTTATACATCAAACATACACCATTAGTATACTATATGATTCAATAGCTTCCAAACACATTATCTCATTTGTACATTTCAATCCATGGAAATCATGATCATCTTCCATACACATTCATCTCTATTCTATCCATTTATACAACTATCCATTTAACAAGGCATGCAAAGCATTGTCATTTCAAATTTCTTACACACCTACATTGAGTTATAAGGCTTGAACCATTCAATTTTATTAGCCATTCACAAGATAGTGAACATTAGTATCCATCCCTTATATAACCATATGCATAACATTCAATTAAACCTTTCATATGTCCATTTCATAGTTTATCATACCACCATTAACCTCATTTACACACATGTCTTACAAATACTCATAAACAAGTAAATCATAAAGATCGAGACCTTTTCCACTTTAAATGAGCATTCATACCATTTAAGCTTGTACACATATTATATGCATAATCAAGACAAGCATTATATACATGTAACATTTCATTATCATCTATAACCTAGATACATTAAAGCTCCATATAATGTCAAAACATCATAAATCACCATTTCAAATCATCTAATCCAACATTTCCACAATTTGGCATTTTTCAAACAGCTAACCAATAAGCCTCAATAGGCACCAGAACATATCAACATCACTTATTCAAACTTTGTCTATACTTCCATACTTTCAAACCATTCTACATCAACATATACCATAATTCAAACATTATCCAAGTGCAAACCAAACTATGCAACCAAGGTAAACACCCATAATAACACCTATGTACATGCCACAAAATCAAGCTTTAAACGATAGAAAGACTATTGAATCAATACCGAGATAGTGTTAGCTTCGGATGATTCGCTTAACGTGTTTCGAAAGTTGGCAATCTATAGAGAAAGGGAAAACAAATGAGGTAAGCATACACAGTGCTTAGTAAGTTCACAGGTATTAAACCAAGTAACTTACCTCAAGTTATAATTATATACTACATGCTACTTAGCTTGGTAAAGTTGCCTAACATTTATCATACCATATAGTAACTCAATCATGTAACATTTCAATTCACTTATTCAACATTTCATTATCATTCACAAAACAAATAATCATTTAATCAATTCACTATCTTAATCATATCATAAAATCTATTTATCCGTAATACATCCCATTTCAAGTTAATGACAAACATTAATTTTCATTTCATAATTTGAATTCTCAATCAAATTCATATTTATGAACTTCATTCCTATATCATATCAATTCATCTTAATACCAAATATACATCAATTGTCAATTTAATGCCAATCACTAATTCGTTTCATAATACGAGTTCTGAATCACATTCATCGATTTATCACGTTTCCATATTGGCCCTCTAGGCTTGTATAATTGATTCACAATATGTATATGTATCATTTGATTATCATATCAGCTCAATCTAAATATCATCTATTCTATTTACATTATACATGTCCCTATTAACCTGATTTAGACTTGGACAGATACACGGATCCAACCAATCACACCAATTTGGCACCCAGTGCCTATCGGATAAATCTGAAATAGTAAGTTGGGCCCAACGCTAGTCAGTAAAATTGAAAAATAGATATCCCCAGCAATGGTTGGTATAGCCGACAAATGGGTGTGCCCAGCACTCCCCGACATGTAATCATATAACCCTGAACTCTTCTTATCCTATGGCATGCCAACGATATCCGACTCTAACCAAACAATTAATAGGGTAACAATTTTTCAATTTCATTATGTAATTTTATCAACCAATCATCAATTCTCAAATATGATAGCATATCACATAACAATACCGATTCAATTTCACATTTATAACATTATTCTATATATTTTCACATATATTAAATTCGATCATTATCACTATCAATCGGTCTAAATCAAATTAATTCAACTCATTTCATCAGATCATCACTCCATTACATAACATATCCTATTTCAGTCCAATTTAAGGTCAATTCCATAATTATTTTAATTTGCAATTCATCGTATTCAATTTAATCTTCTACCTCACCTTTTTATATCGAATAGTAAACAATCAAAATTTCAATTAAACATATTTACAATTATAATTCTAAATGCATAAAAAATTTAAAACAAACATACTGTATGAACTTACCTGGACAAACAGATAACAACCAATTCTTTAAGAACAAATCAGTATTTTTTGTCTTTTTCCACAATTACTTATAATTTGGTCCAATTCCTGATCTATACAATTATTTAATTCAATTTATCAATTTAAACTCTCTTATATCACCCTATTATAAACATATATCAACTCAATTTTATTATTCAAATGCCCTTAAAATTTTACATTTTATTCAATTTAGTCCCTAAAACTGAACTTATCATATCTTCTGAATTTGAACTCCAAATTCTAAACCCACTTCAAATATGTCCATATACAACGTCCTATTATCACAGTTTACAAAAATTTCGTACTAATTTCAAGATATTCACGATTTAATCCCTAAACTCAAAACTAACAATTAGTTTAATAATTTAATATTTTTTCCATTCCTAAGTTTTTAAACCATCATTTTAACGAAAAAAAGTTTCAATTATCTTTAATGGTAACATTTAAAATCTCTAATAGTTTTAAAAATGAACGTACAAGTTACCTAGATTAAGTTGCAACGATTTCAAAAACATAAAATTTATGAAAAATGAGTTAAAAGTTTCTCACCGTACAATGATACAAAGCTTCGCTAAAAGTTTCTCTTGTTCAACAATGGAGAAACAGTGGAGGGAGGCTAGACAACGAAGATGATCACTTTCTTCTTTTTTTTATTTCTTTAATGGTATTAATATATAAAATAAAATAATGATCTAAAATATAACATTATTTTATTTCATCATTATTTCACCGTCCATTAACCCTCAAAAATGATTAATTTCCATATTAAACCCTCTCCATTTATGAATTAAACCTTTTATTAAATAAAATTCTATAGCGATTTAACTTTTTTCACTTTTACAATTTAGTCTTTATATATTAATTAATCAATCAAATCACTAAAATTTTTCTGACCAAATTATCAATATAATAAATATATAAATATTCAATAATATAATTTACAAGTTCATTTTATGGAAATAAGGTCCCGATACCTTCTTTTCTAAAACCATTGTCTTTCAGTAGAAATCACTTAGACTTTGACTAACTAACCAATTAATAAAATCTATAAAATTTAAGTTCACAATAACATTATATTTAATTCGTAAATATTAAAAAATAATATTTATAGACTCACTCGTCAAAATTGTGATTCCAAAACTACTGTTTTCGACACCATTAAAAAATTAGTTGTTACAAAGAGTGACCAAAATGTAATTAGTAAGCTCATAAACATCAATAATCAAACTAATTTTATCCTTCCACATAACAAAATTTTGCTCGTCAGTTTAACAATCTCTTGACGAGGGAATTGATAAACCTTGTTAACAAAAGTAACACAAGAATTATTGGAAGAAGAGAGAACATTACTAGATGAAACATTTTCAGTAACTAGTGATGAAAGGTTTTCAGCCACCAGTATCGTAGGATCAACAAGAGGATCCCATAACTCCGAGCAGCTCCGGTCACCAGAAAACAACTAGTTTTGATACCATATCAAGATACACACTAAACGTACAAAAAAAAAAAAAGATATCTGATATTGAAATATCATCAATATGCAAAGATGATCTCTTTACAATAAAGCCTTAGTAGCTATTTATACAAGAAAATGTAACTGTTGTACCTAAACTCTTAACTCCTTAGTAGACTAACGGATAGCAAATAGATACAATTGAACCAATTGTATAATAGCTTTGACTAACAACTATACTCTTGACTGACTGCTACTGACTATCCTTAACATGGAGGCAATTCTTCATCCAAAAAGTGATAGCATAGGTTAGAAGTTTGACTTAAAAGAAGTTGGTTGTTTCTCCAAGTGAGAAGGAAAGAACTAAAGATGAATGGAACAAGGTGGTTTCTCTCGTTGCAGCACCATTAAAATCCCTTCTTTTCTATCCATCATTGAACCCTTTCCTTCTTAATTAGACTCATATAATGTCTTGTAATATGGAAGGGAAGATTAACCCAGAATTGTTCAATCTTGTAATTTGAGGTCATGTTTAAGGTCTGATTTGTGTTACGCTTAGATGGTTGACCTGCTGTTTGTTGGAGTGTTTTGTAATTGAAATTGATTTTGATTTTGATTTTGATTTTGATTTTGATTTTGATGGTGTGATGATTATCTTTAGCTTGCTTTATCCTAATAAATTGATTTATTTTGCTGAGTAAAAGGAAAAAGGGATGAACTAAAATTACATCAATAAATTAATTTTAATGTTAATTTAGCTTCGGTCACATCTTAGATAAGGGTTTGAGTTTCTGCTCCGAAACGGTTGACAAAAGCTGCTTCCATCGTAAGATTATTGTATTTCTAAGTTGCATGCTGCTGGTGTTTAAGTTTTTCAATAAAACCCAATTATTGTGACCAAAATGAAATAATTAGTTTATTTGATACTATTGACATTTTACATTTTGTTTCTCAATCAAAATATAAAATCGAATTGTTTATATATATATATATATATATCCCCAAAGCCAATAAGAATGACTACTCACATGCAAATAATTCAAATCAATATCTGAATACGATACAATAAAGGTTGCACTCACACAAACCAAAAGTAATGTTTTCATTCATGATTTGGGTTTCTATTTTCATTACTTAAACTTCTCTTATTATGGATTTTAATCCGAAAGTGAATGGTATTAACAAACTATTTATTTATTTTTTCAATATTATTGATAATTAGAGGTGTTTATGGCTGGCCCAGGCCCAACTAAAAAGTTAGATCCGTTTGTTTAGTCCGGGTTTAACCCGATCCAAAAATATGGGTTTAAAATTTCGCTCAATATTAACCCGGATAAAAATGCTAAAACATGGGCCTGACCTGGCTGTATTAATTTTTTATATTATTTTTTATAAATTTTTAAACATATATATAATACATCAAAAATATTAAAAATATTAAAATAAATATTCTCCAACAAATTGAAACTAAATTTTTAAAAATATGTATACTTAAATAACACTAAGATAGATGCAATTTAACAATCAAATGCCTCTAAAATAATAACAAAATTAACAATAAAACAAGTGTTATACAATATCCAAACAATAAAAACAAAATAGTAGTAACATAATAGTGAAATGGTAGCAAAATAGGGAGAAAATAATAAGAAAATAGCATTAGAATAATAAAAAATAGCAATTTTTTTTGTCATTTTGTGAATTCAGGTCTAGCTTGAGCCAAAATGTCTTACCAGAAGTTCAGCTTGTTTTTTAAATGGATCTTATTTTTTGCCTAAACCCATTTTTTTAGCATATATTTTTGCTCAAACCCTCCCACTTTTTTTGTGGGACTTCGAACTAGGTTGGGTGGCTGGGCCCATGAGTAGGTCTATTGATAATGTGACCATTTACAAGTCAATTTTTAATTTGAAGTTTTAAAAGTTTAAGGTATTTTATATATATATATATATATATATATATATATATTAATTTATTATTAGTTGAATAAAAAAAGCCCACATATCTCCTTATTTTTTGCTACTGTATTTATTTCTTCAACAAGTGACCGGATTCGGGTCACACACTCTAACAAAAATAATTGTGAACACTAATAAAATAGGTACACATTATTCAAATTTATTTAATGTACCTTTCATATTTGTTATTGTTTTAATAGTTTTCCAATAATCTTATATTAATACATTAGTTTATTAACGGTTAATATTATGCATTAGTTTATATGAGTTTTATAAATATTTCAATTAAAATTTTTAAAATGACCTCATAATCCAAATATTTTACCTCCATATTTGGTGGTGAATGAAATGAAAAGAAATGAGAAAACTCTCGAAAAACATTATAATAATAGAAAAGACTTTGCGCACAAGATTATGGTTATGTGGTGGTTTTCATCAATAAATTGAAAGATTTGTCGCAAATATGTATCTTTGAATTTTTACGTCTTATCCAAACTCATGTACTGAAAATAAAACAAAACAAAGATATTAGAAATTTGGAGTAAATCTTGGAAAGCAATTTATCCGTCAATGAAAGTCAAACCAACAAAAATAAAGGACAAAACAGAAGTAATCAATGGTGGAGAAATAGAATATTTATAGTTTGTTTCACAACTTTTTTCCAATAAAAATCCGAATGTTAAATAGAGAGATGAATCTTTATTCGGAACGTCATGCCACAACAAATGGGTGAAGCTAAAGCCATAGTAACTACATCAATATGAGGTTGGAACCACATCTTCATTAAGATTACTTCTATAAATGTCAAATTTTTTAAACCAGTATTCATCTAATTTTTACTAAACTACGTAAACAACTTTTACTTGAGCATCTTCATATAGGTTTCGCACTTATATAATTATTTTGAAAATTATTTTTTTTATGTAAACAACCTCTCTGAAAAATTGTGTTAAAATTTAAAAATATGTAATAAAACAAAAAAAAAAAAAAAAAGCATCCATTGGTCCCTCTTTGGCCGATAAAACAGAAACAGCTAAGATTAAAATTTTCTGCAATGCCAACATTTTATTTGTGTGTTTAATAGGAGTAAAATTCGATTCGAAAAATTTAATAAAAATTTAAATTTTAAATTAAATAGTTTGAGTTGCTTGAGTTAATTGAGTTATTCGGATCAATTCGAATAAAAAATTAAGTTTTTCGATTTAACTCGAATATGAATTACACAATTCGAGTTATCCGAAAATTCAAATAAAAAAAGCAAAACTACATCGTTTTAATAAATGTTTACCTTTTATAGAATTAAAAGTCAAAATCATTAAGTTAAAAGGTAAAATTACGTTGTTTTCATAAATGTTTACCTATTAAGTTAAAAAGCAAAACCATTATATTATTTATGTAGTTAAATAATCTCATACTTTGTATACTAGTTAAATAATCAGTCCATGTAAACACAACATTGAGTATAAATAATAAGATTCGTTAACTCGACTTGACTCAAAATTTTTTGACTCGATTCAATTAGAAAAAAATTCAAATTGAGTTCGGTTACTAAAATAAGATCCATCAACTCAATTAACTCAAACTTTTTTAACTCAATTCGATCGAATACTCACATTTATAATAGCATATTTAATAAGCTTGATTCCATCTAAAAGTAAAAAGCTAGGGAGAAAAAAGAAAACCTCAAAGATTTGAAATTAACGAAAAATTACGAACAATATAAGAGCAATGATTTGATTAATTATTTCTTCCTATTGCCCGTCAAGAAGAATGAACTCACACAAAAGACATCTACCAAAGGAACATTGGCAACATGGTTTATAGTGACAGTATCATTGCCATGTCCATAGGATCCATGCTTAAAACTGCTCTTCTTATTTCTACTCCGATGACCATCTGGTTTCACCTTTGGGGTTGAAGGACATAAACTACTGCTTCTCTTAAACTGCCAAACTGCCTGATTTGAACTTTGATTTTGATTCATTGATGGGGGATTAATGGTCGGAGCAGCTAGTTGTTTCTTGATTTGAAGAGGAAGGATCTTACCATTGGAGAAAAGTTCATTTGCTGATGAAAAATAGCATTCTTGATCGTCACCATTGTTAATCCTGACATCGAATTCGAATTCAGTAGTTGACTCGAGTGATAAGGACGTTGATCGGAGAGGAGGGCAGTAGCACTGTTGCATTGCTGCTGCTGATGAAAACAAATAATGAGAAAATGAGATACTTGGAATGGTTTCAGCTGCACGTAGTCCCACAGGCCACAGCCATTGCGTTGGAAAACTGTGGTATCATATATCATCTATATTGTGAAAGAGAAACGTAAATATAAAATTCAAACAACCAGCACCTCCATGGAAGATTGAAATATTGGAATAATTAATGTTATTTCTAGAATGTTTGATTTTTTTTTTTTTTTAACTATTACTTGCCTAGAGATGCAAGCAATGCATGAAGTGAAAGTCTTGGCCTTTGAGGTTGACCAAAAAACTAAAAATTGATTGATTTTTAGTTTCGGTTTGGTATTGGCTACAGAATTTTGCCTTGCTTGATGTGTTCTAGAAATTTTGAAAATTAAAAGATAAAGCTTTTCTTTCAAGGGTAAACTACTCAACTTTAGGATAAATTTTATTTTAGTTATCCAACTTCAAAAATTTTTAATTTCATCACTATTTTTTTAATTTAAAATTTTAGTCATCACCATTAAATACTTAATGAAAAGTTGATGTGGGCCTTTTTATTAATTTAATAATAAATTTAGCTCTCTAATATTTACTTATTTTATCAATTTCATCCTAAATTTAAAAATTCACTAAATCTAGCCCTTTGTCAAATTAATTCTGATTCTTAAAGTTAAAAAAAAATTGATGTCTAATTTCTTAAAAGTACAACCTTGGATTCAATAACTTCTTGTTTGTATTGTCTAATTTCTTAACGTTCTTTTTGCTTCCCATGCCAAATTTGTTACTTCACACAAACATCAAGAAATGCAAGTCTTTTATAAAGTCTTCGAAAAAAAAACCGGCTTTAATTTGTAGCACCACCATTGTCTTTTCTAACCCATTGTCTTACATGTTTTCAAGAATCTTGTGCTCTCTGCCTACTCGTGCCTGTGTTCCAATGCTTAATGGTGGCAATCCTAGTCGATGAGCTACTAGAATTTGTTGTTGCTGCACCATTTTGTGATTGCCCAATTGTTTCCTTGATCGAAGCATACTCAGATGATGCGACAGTATTATGAGGATATATGCTAAGCAAAACCACATGCTCTAGTTTCGATCCAATCAACCCACAATTTTTTGCTGAAGTTTTAATATTACGTCCAACTTTTGCCTCCTTATATTTTCTAAGTCTGAATGAAGAAGAATTTGATCATCTTTAACTTTGACTTTTTCCGCATTTTGAAACCCAAACAAAATTTATCAATTTGATCTAATTCTAAAAGTTTAAATATTAAAAATTTTGTAAGTGTAAAGGGCTAAATTTATTCAATTTTTAGAATTAAAACTAAACGATAAATTTCGTAAATATTGAAGGTTAAATTTATTAATTTTTAAATTTAAGATCAAATTGATATAATATATAAACATTGGAAAGCTAAATTTATTATTAGGCCAATAAAAATAGCCCACGTCAGCTTCCATTAAGTTTTTAACTGCGACTAAAATTTTAAATTTTAAAAAGGTTGGTGATGAAATTGAAATGTTTTTAAAGTTGGGTGACCACCCACAGAATTTACCCTTCTTTTAATTATCATTTTAAACATTTTTTTCTATGTAGCGGATCAAACAATAGATCATAGCCATACACATATATATACGATATTGATCTCTTGTTAATTTGTTTATTTCATCATGTCCATAGTTTTTTCTCAGCCATAACAAGTTTTATTATTTAGAAAAAAAAAAGGATGCATACTATTCACCATGCATATATAATTGGATTATTATAATTCATAAGGTAATTAATAAATAGCATATTCTTAATTTTTATTTTTATAAATAGAATGCTCTTAATCTAATCAGATAGCTTAATTAATTCATATACATATCCATTTGTCGGATGTGGCTCTGTCAGATCGATTTTGTGTGGAAGGAAATTAAGAAATGATATCCGATTTTGGTTACCATATTGACCAACAAAAATGCATTCATGCAGTTTGTCCATAAATGGTCCTAATTAAAGTTCGTATGGTATTGAAGGAATTTTGAGCTGTTCTTAATTATTTTTGATGTTGATGAAAAAAATTCTATAAAACAGAGACATTATTTCATCTAGTATTAATTTTTTAATTATTTAATATTATTTTAGTAAATTTTTATATTATTGATACATAATTGGTAATTTTTTTAATTTAAACTCGAATTTTGAATCAAAAGGCTAAATTTAAAGTTTAAAGTTTATGATCTAGTGTTCAAGATTAAGGGTGTATAGTTTAATGTTTAAGGTTTACGTTGAGATTCAAGGTTTAGGGTTACGGTTCAAAGTTCGAGTACGAGGTTCAAGATAAAAAATTACCAAAATTTTAAATACGAAAATCCACATAGCAATCTATGAATACTTTCGGCTAATTTTATGATTCTTTTTATTTTATTTTTAAATTTTGAATTTTTTTTTACTTTTTAATATTTAAATATTATTATATCAACATGTGGATTGTCACGCAAGTTGTCATACTAAACTTATTAAAAGTTAATGTTTTTTCAGTATTTCCATTAATAAAAAGTGATTTAATTTTATTTTTTGAAAGGTTAATAAATAAATTTAGCTAAAAAAAATAAGATTCAACTTGATAAAAATATAAATATTGAGAGTTAAATTCATCATTACACCATTTGAATAGTAACGTGGTAGACGTGGGATATTGTGGATGCGGAAAGAGCAATGAAAGGGTTGAATGGATTCAATTGGTTGGTTACAACATAAGGGTGAAGCTGGCAAGGTTTTTCAGATAGCGGAATGTAAAAGACAGACAAAACCTTTAAGCAGGTGTTCTGTGATAATTGTAATGGAGGATACCACTGAAGAGAGAGAGACGACAGCGATGGACGAGATGTATGAAAGCCTTAGAGTAAGGGGCGGCGTGTGTTTGAAAAAGACTTCGGCAGCTACAGTAGCCGATGCAGATCCAAATATCAAGAATTGTAGTGTTGTGGGCTATGAAGGCACTACCAATTTAGCTATGGGTAAAGAGGCATAAGCCTTTGGACCTTAATCTTAACACTAGGATGGGTTCATTTTTTGGATCATGCTGATGCTGTTAAGTTCGGGGAGTCAATGGGCCATGAGATGCATGTTGAGGCACAGACACGGCCTTTTTATAAAAATAACATTAAAAATTATTTAATTATAAAAATGAGGTGTGGAACAAATTAATTATTAAAATAAGGTGTTTGCTAAAGTAGTTTTGAGTGTCGCCTATTAGCAGCATCAATTAATTTTTATTTTTTTTTACTTTTTCAGCTATTTTTTAGGCTTAAAGGTTTAAAAAAACTTTCAAACTTTTTCAAAGAAAAAATTAAGCCCTTAAATTTTTTTTTCACTCAATTGAGCAACTTTCAAAATGCATTGAAAATCTACTTCAAAAAAAGCAATTAAACTCCTGTCTTTTTAACTCAATTAGGAACTTAAACTTTCAAAATACATCAAAAAGACCCTCAAAATTTTTCAAAAAAAACAATTAAGCCCCGCTATTATTAACAATTTGAAAAAATTATAAAAAATAAAAATTTTAGAAAAATTATTAAATTTTAATAAAAATATAAAAAATAAAAATTAGAAAAAAAATTATAAAAATAGTAAAAAAAATTGTAAAATGTTATAAAAATCATAAAACAAATTTATAAAATGCATAAAAAAAGTCTCTTTAACAATTAACTTTCACTGTTGATCATTAAAGTTAACGACCCCTAGTTTTTTCGATTAAGGTCATCACATGCTGCACACAGCGTGACATGTGATAAAAATGATAAAAAAAATATAAATAAATAAAACTTATAGAAAATTTATAAAATGCTTCTTTTACTACGATAATTTTTATAATTTTTTTTTATGAAATTTATATTTCTTTACATTTTGTATAATTTTCTTACAAATTTATAAAATTTTATAATTTTTTATATTTCTATATATTTTATAACTTTGTACGATTTTTATAAAATTTTACAATTTTTATATATATTTTTACGATTTTTATATATTTTTATAATTTTAAGAAATTTTTAATATTTGAATTTTTTATTAAAATTTAATAATATCTATTGATTTTACTGATTTTAAATTTTTATAAATTTTTTTTCTAATTTTTAATAAAAGCATAGGCTTAATTGTTTTTTTGAAGAAGTTTGAGGGTCTTTTTGATACATTTTGAAAGCTCAAGTACCCAATTGAGTAAAAAAAATTAGAGGCTTAATTGCTTTTTTTTTAAAGGTTTGAGGGCCTTTTTGATGCATTTTGAAAGTTCAAGTACCCAAATGAGAGCAAAAAAAAAAACAGAGGCTTAATTGGTTTTTTTGAAAAAGTTTGAGGGCTTTTTGCACCATTAAGCCTTTATTATTATTATTATTAGATTTTTAAAAAAAATCATTGATGCCACCAATATATCAGGCAGCACCCAAAATTACTATAACAAACACTCCATTTTCGTAATTAATTTTTTCTCCACCCTATTTTCATAATTAATTACCTTTTTAATATTATTTTCAATGAAAAACTCCACAAACACCAATCCTCAATCTCCTCATACAAATTTGAAGGGAAAGAGGGTTATTAAAGAAAATAGATGAGTTGATTAGAGATGATAAAACTCAAATTGATCTATAGGTTTGGAATTGATAGATTTTATTTTTTAGTTTTTTGAAAAATAGATGTGGGACAAGGTGGGATGGATTTATCTTTTGGAACAATGGATTTAGAGAAATAATTGTAATTGATTGCCTTACCCCACTTCACTATATAAATTACAATTTTATTTTTTTATATATAACTATTAAAAGAATAAAAATATAATAACATGTCATAAAAAAACATATGTTCTATGTTTAAATATCTATTTTTCTTTAAAAATTCAAAATATTAAAAAAATAAAAAAATTAAATCAAGGTGGGATGGGATGAGGAATGATGCATCCAACATTTACGCAGGTGATAGCGGTTTTCAAAATTATACATTCATAATGGAGCAGTGCGGATGATGGAGCAAATCGTGCCAACTATGGAGCGGTAGTAAATTTGGCAACATCCATCCCTTGTCCTACTTCATTACCATCTCTGGTGTTGAGGAGACAATTAAGGCAGTCGAATAAGTTAAGAAATTTGGGTTTCGAGTATAGAGAATAACAAATAATTGTAAAAGCATTCAACATCTTGATGTTATGCAAATCAAAACTTAATGTTGCATAAATAACAATCTTATGATCTTTAGAATAATATGATTTTCACAAATATATATAATTACGTGACGCGAAATTGGAGTTAATGGTTGGATTTGTAAAAAAAAAAAAAAAACCTATGGTAAATTGATTTCTCTATTTTTACCCTTTAAATTTTCATGTTTCAATAATTTCAAATAATTTATATGTATTTATCCTTGAAACCCAAGTTTGATTCCCTTCCCTTGCATAATTTTGTTTTACAGTATTTTTTGCCCAACACTCTAGTGTGTCGTCCCTTGCATAGAACCCCTAGTATAAATAGCATATTTTTCTATTCTGTTAGGCTTTTTGCTTTCATTTTACTCCCCTATTGCCACCCCTCTCTTTTTCCTCCTCTCTCTTTCTTCGTTTTCTCTCATTTCTTCTTCACCATGCCACCATAAAACCTTAAATCTTAGCAATATTGTACTGCCCCCTCCTCTTTGCTTACACCATTGTTGTTGTCGCCCCTTTGCTCTCCCAATTTCTCCAATGTTTTCGGCCTTATTGCTTCCACTTAACTTGCTTTGTCGCCCCCTCTAAAGCCCTCATCCTCTCTCTTCTTTTCTTCTTTCGTCACAGATCCGAATCTGGCGAAGTGCAAGTTGTAGTTTTAAGCCTGATCTGATGTTTGTAACAGGCCAATTTTTCAGTAGTGTCAAAAACAGTGGTTTTGAGGCCACCAAATCTGGCGAAAATATTATTATCTAATATTTACGAATTAAATACAGTTTTAAAAAGGGTCTTTGAATTGGTAATTTGTATTTTATAATGATTTATTAGGTCAAGTGGTTTTAGAAAGTGAGGTATCAGGACATCGTTTCTATAAATTGTGCCGTAAATATTTAAAGAGTGTCATTAAGGTGGTATTAAATTTTTGTTGAAAAATTTTAACGTTCCGATAGTTAATTAATTAAAGAGGACTAAATTAAAAAATGTGCAAAACTTGCTAATTATAATAATTAAGTGATTTAATTGCTTGATTAATAAATAAAGAATGACCTAAGTAGTAAATAAACCTAAACAAATAGGGTGAGGCGGCATAATAAAAATAATAATAAAATAAAACCATTTAATGGCAAAATGATAAATAAATTAAAATTAAAAACAAACAAATTGGATATTAAGGTTTTCTAGAAATTTCTTCTTCAAATTTTCGGTTCAAAACAGACAGAGGAGAGAGCTTAGGTTGGTTCTTCAATTTTTGTCAGAGGAGAGAGCTTAGGTTGGTTCTTCAATTTTTGTTTCATGTAAATTCAATTCTTACCTGTTTATTGTAATTTTTATGTTTTTAATATTGTTACAATTAGGTCTAACTAAATCTTACCTTTGTTTTTAATTTCATTGAAAATTTTGAAAGTTTCCATTGATTGATATTAGATATTTTTGAGGAATAACATGGATTTAGAACTTTGATTGTGTTGTATGATGATTTTACAAAGTGATTTTGTTAAATATTGATTTTAGAATTAAATTGTGAAAATGTCAAAATATTTGGCTTTAATAGTGAATTTTTGGTTTATTAAGGGTTGTATGATGGCCTAGAATATTTTGATAGATTATTGAATGATAAAATTAGTTAATTTGATAGATTAACTAATTAAGGGATTAAATTACAAAAAAGTTGTAAAAGTTTAGGGTAATTGTGTAAATTAAAAAATAAAAGGGTATTAATTGTGAAATGAATTGGAGATGAAATATATGCTAATGAATGAGTAAGTTTATATTTTAGATCAAGATTCCGAAGATACTCGTGAAAAAAGAAAAATATCATAATAGTCCCTGAACTTTTACAATTACTACAATTTAGTCCAAGTAAGTTCGTACGGTTAAAATTTTTAATATTTTGTATAAATTGATGAATGGTATTATTTATTTATTCTATTGTTGGAATTGAATTATTTTTGGAATTATAATATTGAATTGGATTTCGGTTTGAATGAAACGCAAGATTTTAGTACATTCGTATGTTGGCGTATGATGGTATTAGAAGAAGATAACGGCATTTTTACCAAGTAAACCGGGGCTTCGCATTTTTTGAGAACTCTCATGTTTTACTTTCTATTCAGCTCTTATGAGCTTCTGTTCAACTCTTATGGGTTTCTGTTTAGCTTTTACGAGCTTCTATTCAGCTTCCGAGCTTCTGTTTAGCTCTTATGAGCTTCTATTCAGCTCTTACGAGCTTCTGTTGGTGTATTCAGGAAGACTAGCTCTTATG
This sequence comes from Gossypium stocksii, assembly GCA_020496765.1. Classification (NCBI taxonomy): domain Eukaryota; kingdom Viridiplantae; phylum Streptophyta; class Magnoliopsida; order Malvales; family Malvaceae; genus Gossypium; species Gossypium stocksii. Next base: position 10,377,518 of record CM035623.1, read on the forward strand.
AGCTTCTGTTAACGATGTACTCTTATCCGTAAGTCGTTCTTCAAATGGAAAATTTCGGTAAAGTGATTTATTTAATGAATTTGAAAGACATGTTATGTATTTTTGTATTGATTTGAATACGAAAGTGTTTATCAATTGAGTTGTGAATGACAGGGTGTTGACATGAATGATTTTATTTATTTGATTTGTTATAGTAGGTTTGATAAGATTTATGTTTAACCCGACAAACTTACTAAGCTTCATTAAGCTTATATTTTGTTTAATGTCTTTGTAGATTTTTAGAAAGTTGGACGATCAGATCAGCACTCAAGTCACACTATTTAGCTTATCTTAGTAGTTTTTAAAACATTAAATATGGTTTATATGGCATGTATAGGCTTTTGTTCGATTTTGGTCAAAATTTAGCTTATGTAAATATTATGATTAATATTTTGTTTATATAACCAACATACACATTGATATGAAATTAAGGTATAAGTGTGATGTTAGCATAAGTGATATATGTATGTATATAATTAAGTTATAGTGAACTTTGGTAACTTAGATAAATTAGATAGGTAAGTTTGGATATTAGTGGACATATTTTTAAACTGTCATTAGAGGTACCTATGGGTGTATTGGTTGTATGTGATAAAAATACATGTTTAAGACTTGATTTTAGTTTGTGTCGGATGCCTTGTCATGGCTTGTTGATGTGTAAATTGTTGAGGCTAGGTTGGTATTAATTTGGGTGAGAAATGTGGCTTTGAAAATGGCCTATTTTCGTCCATACGGGTAGAGACACAGACGTGTGTCTCAACCATGTGTGACACACAACTAGGTGACACGGCCGTGTGTCCCCTGTATCTTTTACAAATGCAAGTCAATATGCTCACACGGCCTAACACAAGGGCATGTGACTTGGCTATGTGACCCAAGTTAGAGAGTTACACGGGCTGGGAAACGACTGTGTGTCCCTATTTCGAATGCCCACACAGCTATGTGACCTCTACAGTGTTGAAATTTTTAAATAATTCTGAAAAATTCTTTGAGTTTCTAACTTAGTCCCGATTTGTTTCTAATATGTATTTTGGGTCCCGAGGGCTTGTATAAGGGACAATATGTTTAATTTCAATTGGTTTCCGACATGAATGTTATATTATATGAAATATCTATTTATTGATCTATAAACTCTGGTAATACTCTATAACCCTGTTCCGGCAACGGATACGGGTTAGGGGTGTTACATTGTTTTTCCTTTTTTATTTTCTTTCTAATAGACGAATTTACCATTCATTTTTGGCCGATCCTTACATGATTTATTTCGTGTTTAAATTGTCGAAGGTCCAGATCTAAACGCCTCGAATCAGTAGCGACATCAGATATTGCTTGCAATTTCATCTTAAGCCAAAATATTGTAAATATGATCTCGAAAATCAAATCTAAAAATTCAATCTCTTTTCCTGTTATGGCCGAACCCGATAGGGTGATTAGTGGTTGGTTTCTAACAATTTTTCATTGTGTTAGGTACAGATTTGAACTAGATCCAATCAGATCTGAGTTTTAGGAGCTGCGGGATTAAGTCTAGTGCTGCGGATTTGCATAAATCAAGTGTGGGTCCTAACTTTTGTATGTTTTGGTGTTTACTATAAATTGTATGATTGTTCACAAGTTGGTTGAATATTATGTGTAATTTCTATGCATGGTCGAATGATATAATGCCAATTGTGAATTGGTCGATTACGGTAAGACCTTGCATGTTGGCTGAAAGCATTAAGTGACCCACTAGTAATGGTCAAATGTTATAGGGATTTAAAACGAGGTAGCCGATTGTGTAAGTATTTTACATATGGGTTGGTTATGTGTTTGATCAATTGATTGGCTAAATGCGTGCCATTTTGTGACTAGTATCATTAAGTATGTTATTCATAATTGTTACTGACTACATGTAAGTATGTCTACTATAATGTATATTGACTTCATGTACGCATGTCATTAAATGTTATTGTTTTTATTGAATGTATGCAAAGCATACCTCTAGTACTGTTATACTAAATACATGTTAAGCATGCCACCGTATTAAAATTGATACTGTTAAAGCATGATGTGCTTCATTGTTTACATGACATATTGCATTGCATGGGCTTAGGATTGGTGGGTGACGGAGGATTTTCGTGGAGTACCAATAGTTTATCTCCATTATTATTATATTGGTAATATATTTACATTTTGGAGTTTTGTGGAGTACCAGCGGTTTATTCGTAATTTACTAGCAGTTCAACTGCATACTGTTACTAGTGGTTTATCCACATCGAGCTTCAACTTTTACTGTTTTTAGTGTTCGGATGATAGGTTCTAGGGAACTCGTGGTGTGTAGTGGATGGATGGGTAGGATCTTTGCACTATTTTACATTTGAACATGCCCATGCATATACACTGTTTACTAAATTGCAACGATCTATTATGAATATTGATATTGTTGGTTATGTGTCCTACTATGATTGTTTGAATGTATGCAAAATTACTGTTTGTTCTGTTAAGACTCACATTGAGCTTTTCAAGCTCATCCATTTAGTTTACTTCTTATAGATAACCTTCAAGGCTAGGATCAGACACGAATATCAGAGGTCTCGTCTTGGTTTTATTTAATAAAGTAAATTTAAATTCTACTTTTGTTTATTATGATTTTTTTGGACTGTAATTTTATTAACTATGGATTGTGGCATGGGTTTGTTTTTTTTTTTTATTTGGGATTGTACTGCATGCATGCAACTTTGTTAAAAATTGAACACGTTAAAAGCTGGCTTAAAATTTCTTAAAGTAAAACAGTTTTCATATAAGACAAAAGGTATTACCTTTACGTTGTGTAATAATACAAATTGAAGTTTTAAAAATGCAATTTGACAAAAAAACAATTAAGTTATTTTTCATACAATGCAACTTTTCAATAAATTGGATTTTAAATAAAAACGACCTAATAATTTGACGTTTTTAAATAAACACAACACAACCACACTAAGTTTTCTAAAAAATATTCAAAATAGAAGTTTCTAAACTGAACGGTTTTACTAGGCCATTTTGGTGGTCAATGTAGCCTACAAAATTCAGCCATAACGTTTAAACCAAATTAAAGAGGTTACATCTTCCTACTACACAACCTTATTAATAAATTCATTAGCATCTCATTTATCCTTTGTAATGTTGCAGTGAAATTAAAATGACTCATAATTTAAAAATAGTGTATTCAAAATGAACTGTAATAAGAAAGAGTTATCCACATATTAAAATCATTAGTTTTACTGCAATATTAATCATCTAGATGGTATGTATTACATTCTCAAAAACATAATTTATCTATAATTATGATACAATAAAGGTCTGTTTGAATAGTATAAAGTAATTGAATGAAAGTGTAATTACTAGGGTAGTAGTTATACTCTCTTGTAATTATATAGAATTGTAATTTTTCATACGCGTTTGGTTGATAAAGTGTAATTACATTGTAATTCTCTATGCCATGTTTGATAATACAAGTTGTAATTACACAGGTACATAATTTATATATTTAAAAATATTAATAACTATAAAAAATATTAGTATGATAAAAATAGTTTTTAAACAAGTAACACAAATAAAATTAGATCATTATATATATTATGTTAGTCTAAAAAAATAGTTGACAATATAAATACTAAAAAATAGCAAGAATAAACATCATATGCAATTTTATCTAATTGTTCTAGTGCATATTTGTTGGGTTATTCCCTCTTTAATATTTAACATGTGCTCTTTATTATCATATGTTAGTCCTTGACTGAGTTCATCATCATCTGAATTTGAACCCATGTTATTAAAACTATCAAGATTTCTTTCTCCATGTACTCTATGAAGTATGGATTGTCTAAATTACCCCTATGACTAGAGTTATGAAATATGCAATATGCTAGTACGATCCAAACTTAATTTTTATACTATACTAAGGTGATGTTGTTGATATGAGAAATGTTTTTTTAAAAACAACAAATGTCTTCTTAACAACATTTTGAAGCCCCAAATGTCTCAAATTAAAGAGCCTCTGAGTTGTCTATGGTGCTTGTGTCTAGCACCATTCCCTGAATGATATCATACCCAATAATATGGTGCAAGAAAACATTTTTTATTTGCATAATTAGCCTCTACCTTATAAAATTTGAGTTTACAGACCAAATAGTCTATAACTTTAATTAAAAAAACTTATATAGACTTAATTTGGAGAAAGACTTATGCCAGGTTAAATCTTTTTTAATAATATGTAAATTAAATAAAAAATAATATATGATTTATAATAAATAATCTTTATAAAAAAGGTTTTATAAATTGTCTAAAACTTTCTTAGCACTTCTTATAAATAATATTTTTTTTCATAACTTTACAAAATAAAAATAAAAATAAGTTATAATAAAAGAAAGTTATAACATTTTTTATGAATAAATATATTATTATTATAATATATAGCATGAACACATAAATAAATTATGTCCACATTTGATTATAACTTTTTATAAATAAATATATTATAGTACTTTTATAATAAATAAATTATTTTTATAATAAATTTTTTCCATAACTTTAAAAAAATTAAGATTTAAATAATAGAATTTTTGTTGGAACTTTATAAAATACATAAATTATTTTTATAATAATTTTGTTAGAACTTTAATTTTTAGACTCTTCTAATAATTGCAAAGTATAATTGGGTATTCTAATTACATCTAATTTAATAAAACCCGCCAATTATAATTGTTAATTAATATAATTATAAATAATTAGACTCAAATTTAATTATTGAGTGATTCCAAATGCAGAAGACAAAAATGGAATTAACCGTTGAGCGATGACAGCATAAAAATAGCTGCATGGAGTATCCCCACGAGTTTGACAATCAGATGATGAAACTAAGATAGAAACCTAATGAACTTAGGGCAATGGTTGGCTGGAATATGATTTAGGGTATGTGGACAACGGAAAATTGATGGTAAAAGAAAACCTATATATAGTCAAATTCTTGCTTAACTTATTTAAAATTGGTAAATTAATTAAGTGATCATCAAATAAAAATTTAAACCATAACCTTTTCAATTTTGCCTCGATTTACACACAGACAGGCAGCCAAGTTTCCCGATCATTGCCCGAGTCTTCAGCTGCCAGAAGACAACCAAGTCCAAAACAACAACCAAACGCGCTTTTGGATTGGTTCTCTGCTTTTGACATTTCTTTCAAATTAAATTATAGGGTAAACTACCTAAATGGGTACCCAACTTTTTGGGTGTTTTCATTTTAGTCTCCCAATTTCTATGTTGCTTTCATTTTAGTCACCTAAAAATACCTTCTTTTTTAATATTGATTGAGGTAAAACAACATTAAGAATTAAAGTGAAAAAATAGTAGAAACTAATTGAAATCATGCTTTAAAAATTGTCAAATTATACTTATTTAACCCATTGTGGAAGTTCTAAATTTTTTTTCAATATTGAAATTTAAATTTCAAAACATAAAACTCAATCATATAAGTTATTGAAAAAAATTTTCCCTTAAAGTGTCAATAAAAATTTAGAATTTATGACAATGTCATAAGTAAGTATAATTTGACAAACTTTTAATACATTATTTTAGTTTCTACTTTTTTTTAATTTTAATCTTTACTTTTTTTTTCTAATCAATACTTAAAAAAAAGGATTTTTTGTTAGGTGACCAAAATAAAAAGAGTCTAAAAGTTGAGTGACTAAAATGAAAGTATCAACATGATCTGGCTTGTACAATTACAGTTATGTGACTAAAATAAAAACATTTAAAAATTTAGTGACAAAATTACAAATATTTCATTTTAAAATACCAAAATGAAAGCTTTCTAAAACTTGGTCACCTAGGTAGTTGACCCTAAACTATAATACGAAAAAAGACAGACCAACCCAGTTTTCCATTTTCTTTCTTCTTTTTTTCCCCTCTATTTTCTATCTCTTTTCTTTTTCCCCCTCGTTGTTTTTTCATCTAACTTTCTCAAATCCCAAACAAAAGACCCCTGGAAAAATAAAGGGTTCTTTTTAGATTTTGAAATAAAGGCAGAAAAATGGTGAACTGGGAGCTAAACAGTTGCTGCAATCATGGCCAAGTTACCTTTCTGGTTACAATTGGTGTCTTCACTGTTGTCATTCTTGTTGTAAGCTTCTTTCTTGATTTTTTTTTGTTTATAACGAAGATAATCTTTTTCTGTGCTATGCTTTTGGTTGTTGCAAGGAAACAATATAAACACGATAAAAACAATGGGGTAATTTTGGTAAGAGCTCCATGGTTATGTTTGTTTGAAGGATGATAGATCTACGGTTTAGTTGACTAAGCCATGATTGTTAGTTTTAGTTTAAAATTTAATAAGTTTCTTGTTTTGGAGAAACCATCGAATTGATGGTAATTTGAATTTTGAAATAGATTAACAGTTTAAATAGTTTCTTGGTTTGCACGTTGAAGGAAATTGGGTTCTTTTCTGGGAGCATTTATGATTTACTTTTGTAATAATTGTTGTAAATCTGTTCATAAGGAACTCATAAATGCTATGGCATTTGCAACAATTTTCATAAGTTGTTCATAAGGATGAGGATGCCAAGGTTTTAGGAGTTTTCAAGGAGGATTCACTGCAGTTGTCTTTCTGTTAAAAGATACAGCATTCTTGCAATTTGAACTGGTTGCCTATGTTTGCTTAAATGGATTGACCTAATGTTTCCCCCTGATTGTTGTAGCTATGGAGGACAGTGCTGTTGCTGCCGTTTAAGCTCATTACAGTATTCTTGCATGAAGCAAGTCATGCAATTGCCTGCAAACTTACCTGTGGTCATGTAAGAAAGCCCGTTCCTTTATCACATGTCATATGAAGGGTTTAAACATGTTTTTAATGTGATCATTAGATTTTGGCTGCATAATTTTTCTACCTACTCATCTTGCTTGTTTTAATCTTTGGATTATGGTCTGCTCGATGATCAATGTTCCTTTTACTTAATCATGTAGGTAGAAGGGATCAAGGTTCATGCAGATGAAGGTGGAGTAACACAGACAAGAGGTGGTATATATTGGGTGATCTTACCTGCTGGATGTAAGTTTTTTCATCTCTAAGCTCATCCTTTTTTTTTCATGGTATGTGACATAAATGCTAGAACTATGTAAGAAACACATTTTTATTTTATGAAATTTATGGAAAGATCAATTTACTCTTATTCGGACAAGATACAGCTCTCCTGCATTTTTTATTGTATGTAATCTGTATATGGGTGCATGATCAAGACATGTCTAATTTGAGTGCAAGAAACACATGGTATGTGACATAAATGCTAGAACTATGTAAGAAACACATTTTTATGTTATGAAATTTATGGAAAGATCCATTTACTCTTATTCGGACAAGATACAGCTCTCCTGCATTTATCATTGTATGTAATCTTATATGGGTGCATGATCAAGACATGTCTAATTTGAGTGCAAGTTTGTGGTCATTGGCTGCCTGTGTTTGCCATATTCTTGATGTTTCACTGAGGACAACTCGTCACATATGGAGTGACCGGCATACATATTTTCTTGATTTAAACTTTTATGTACGAAGTTACCTATTCTTTTCCTTCCCTTTTTCCTATATAAACTAGTTTACCATTCTTTTCAAACTATTTATTGCATCATTTTCGAACTATGTGGTCTTTCATCTAATACAAGTTGCTTTTTAGTGATACTTATGCTACTACAATTGCTGTTACATTCAGATCTTGGCTCATCATTTTGGGGGATGGCTTTGATTCTTGCATCCACAAATCTCCTCACTGCAAGAATAGCTGCTGGTTGTTTTCTTCTTGCTCTCATTGTCGTGCTCTTTTATGCTAAAAATGTAAGATATCAAGGATTATGGTATTTCCTGATAAAAATTTGCATTAATATTTAGATACTTTCTTTCTTTCCTTTTTTATTTTGTATTCTTCAAAGAGTACTTTCAAACTTTTAACTTGTAATGTGTATGATTATTCAAACAGTGGACACTTCGAGGACTGTCCATCGGTGAGTACCCTTATAACCTTGTGGTGACTTGTGTTTTTATAACTAAGAGTTGAACTTGAAGTGCTAACAATTTTGTTATCTATAAATTGGATTCCTCAGGTTTTATTATTTTCCTTGCTCTAATTTGGTTTTTGCAAGAAAGGACAACAGTTCGTATTCTCCGTTACGCCATTCTATTCATCGGTATAGGCTCTCTTGTCGTATTTTCTTTATCGTTCCCAAAGAACAATTTCATTCTACCATCTCTTCCGTGAAAAGAAATGTTGCTTATTTCTTATTTTGGAAATTGCAGGTGTCATGAACAGTCTGTTTTCAGTCTATGGTATGTGTCGGTGATGGTGCTTCCTCTGACATTTTTTTTTCCTTTAAATTAAGCATTAAATTTGAGGTGATTTGAATATTGTTTGCGTAGATATCTATGATGATCTAATATCTCGAAGAGTCAACTCCAGTGATGCCGAGAAGTTTGCAGAAATTTGTCCTTGCCCCTGCAGTGGAGTTGGATGGGGGTTTATATGGTGAGAAACTGACACTTGAAGCATTGGCTGTCCTGTTTTCAATGATTATTTCTGTCTTGCTGCTCACATTCTTTTTGTACACTATTTGCAGGGGAATGATATCATTCATATTTCTCGGTGCATCAGTGTATCTAGGACTTCTCATCTTAGCTTGACCTGAGGTACAGCCTCCTTCTGAAAGGATATTTTTTCCTTTATTTGCTAGAACAGGTGATTTAGATTGAAATATAAAGCAATAGCATGAGGCAATGTTATATTGGAGCATCCGTGAACATTGCTATAGTTGAGTTGAAGTAAAACATGCATGATGTTGTTATTGTTCCATTAAGCTGCTCTGACATTTAAGGAACCTGGCTTTACTCTATAATTCAACTAGAGGCTATCTAGCTGCAAGGTGATTGATGATATCTTTGTTTTTTAAGTTGAAATTCGTGCTTTATTCAGCATTGCTTCTTAAAAAGTGGTAGTTTGCTGTAATCTAGTATAAAAATGAATCTATCTGATTGGTGTTTATTACATTGATTTGAAAGAAAAGGCTACAAATCATGGTTTTAAAAATCTCAAGCTATTTCTTTTTCTTCTATTGTCATGTCTTGAATTTGCCATTTTAATTTCAATTTCAGGTTCAGGGATTGGTTGAAAGTCATCTTCGTACTGGCAATTTATTATTGTACATCATTCAGCACTGTGTTAAAATGGAGGATGCCATTTTTCCTTATTCAGAACATAATTTATTTGTTTGTGATTTGATTCATCATTCATCCAGCAATGTATGGTAGTGCAATTCTGTTTTTGGTATTAGATAGCAACAGCTTGGCTTCATTCTTTGTAACCCTTTCTCATTTGGGCTCAGATTCCTTTTTTTTTTAAGACTGTACTAGACTAGACCAGATTGTAAAGTAATATTATTTACAGGTTTAATTCATTTTCAGCCCATTATTCTGAATGCTAAGGTTGCAAATATGAGTTTTGGAGGGTTAGTTTTATTTGCAAATATATTTAACACCATAATATACCCAGTATCATACTTGCAGATTTGAGGGCAAAACACCACTCTTTTTACATGGTAATACCTAAGATATTTTACTCAAATCATTTCACATTTAAACAAAGGAAAAATGGAACATACCAATTTCAATTTGCAATGTCAGGCATGAATTAAATAAGTTGTTGATTTGGTCTAACAAATCATGATGTCATCCTCATTTAATGGAAAAGGTCAAGTTTTCTATAATGATTTCTTTTAATGGGTTGTTTTTATGAACAGAACCATCTGAGGAAGAACTAGGAGAGAAAATCTCAACACAGCCAAGAATATGAATTCAATGAACATCACGGACACCAGAGCCTATAATAGCCTGTGAGACACATTTTACACATCAAATACGACCAAATAACTGCATGTTACGGTCAGAAAGAAAACAGAAAACACTAGTCACTCTGAAGCAGTGTCACACCACCTACCACTTTGAACAAAACAACCAAACATCAAGTCATGTTGGAGAAAGAACCAAGTAAAACAAGTATACATTTTGTATTTGCTGCTTAGCCCAGAGAAATGTGCAAATGTTCAACTGCACACAGACAAGACAAACAATAGCAGGAAACAAGCCTGGCAAGTCACGTAATTATTCAATTTCTCTTCTTTCCTCTCATATTTCCCAACCACAAGTATTAAATTTGTCAATGTGAGGACAGACTATTCCTCATATATTTAACTCCACATAGTGACTACATCAGAAACCAGCCCACCCAGCAGGGTGGGAAACTGGATTACTCTCCTTTATTTTTGATTCGCGTTGGGAACTACTTCCTTCATTTATCGTTGATTTTAATCTCTGGGAGCTAGCCGCAGGGGCAGCTGTAAAGTTATCTGCACCAAAGCCCCATGTTTCCATACCAAAAGTTGCTTGAGCAGCATGCATGTTTGAGTGACCATTTCTAGTTCTAACTGACTGGACATTATCCTTTGAAAGAGGTTGCTGCTGCTGCAGTTTGGCATCCTCTGGAAAAGCCTGCCATGGCTTTGCTTCCGGGCCAGCAGTTTTCCAATTACCAGCTTTTTCTTGTGCAAATTCCGAAAATGTTCCTTCAACCTTTTCTCCCTGCGATGAAACAAATAGGTCAATCAAGAGCATAACCAACAGGTAGATATGTGATTGGAAAAAGTTAATGTATACGCATACAAATAGGAAAAAAAAAAAAAAAAAAGAAGAAGAAGAAGAAGAAAACTGTACCAGACTTCCTGGTGAGTTATGATATCTTGAAGTACTTTTATTAGGAGATGGAGTTCTAGCAGCTAGAGTTTGCTTGAGCTCCTGTATTTCCTGTCGCTGAGAACGACAAATTGCAGATAACTTTTCAAATTTGGAGGTCATCTCAGCCTTCTCCAAGTTGGATTGTTTTAGCTGTTCTTTCAGCCTCACTATTTCAGTCTCCAATGCTTTTTCTTTTCCAGTATTTTTATTAATAATTCCAGAACTGATCTTATTACTATCAAATTCAGCAACAAAGGTGTTAAACGCCTCATCTTGAAAAGAAGTGGTGGTATCCTTGTTCTCAAAAAAATTAATTTCAATGTCTTTACTAAGGCCATCTTCAGGCTTGTGTGATTTATCAGGCGTACTTCGAGCAGGAGAATGTGTTTGTACAGTTTCCCCTCTTATAGGACTCCTCTTATGTTTAACTGAGCTATAGCTGGTTGGATCTTCGTCATATTTGGGTCTGCTCTTCTCTTCAGCAAAATCTGCGTCCTTTGCATGCTGAGTAGACCAAAAAGCACCAAGCTGTCCGCCACTTGCCCTTAAGCCAGGCTGTGGTGAGGTTTTAGCTGGTTCCCCAACTGGAGGGGATGGGGGGCTTCTAGAAGGCATCTGAGGTGATCTATTTGAAGACCTTGGAACACCTGCTAAATTGGCACAAAGCATCCATTCAAGTTCAAAGAAAACTAATGTCTAAGCCTCCAATATTCAAACTTTTTCTATCTATAATCTTCTATAACTCATCCCACACACCAGCGTCTACCATAGCAAGATGCAGTTAAATTTAATACAAGTATTAGACCTTCAAGTGGAGAACTGAACTGTCAATTGGTATAAATCGTCACCTTCAGTAGATGGCATTTCAGGTGGCCGATCAGGTAAAGACTTCTGTAGAGCAGCAGGCAACTGCTCATTAACACGAAACCAGACCTGTCATCATGGGAGAAAAATCCCAACATCAGTTAACACGATGTTAGATCTCCACCAAAGATTAACATGGGCATAGACTATCTAAAACTAACCTAAATTCAAGGATGAATGACCAATCAAGCAAAGTGCTTGCCTGTGTGATGTCAGGTCTGTCAACAGGTGATGCTTGAAGCATGTCTTTAATTAGGTTTATAATTGAAGAGCTGTATTTTGGTAAATCTGGAATCCGGTAGTTCCCATTTAAGATTTGTAACTTTGATTCACCGTCGAATGCATTCTTGAAGTAGCAAATTCGAAAGAGGAGACACCCAAGGGCCTGCAACATGACATAGTAGCTGCAGTTTGTACTTGGCATATCTAATCTAATACATCTAGCTTTCACATGAAAATGCTTACCCATATATCCACCTTTTCACTTATAAGTTCTCTCCGGAACAGATCCCACATCTATTCCAACAAAAGAATGAATATATAAATCAACTATTTTAACCACCACAAGTTTTAAAATGTAATAAAAATAATAGTTGTTCATTCAACCTCAGGGGCTCTATAGGCAGGTGTGGTGTGCTTCCTGATATTGTCTTCTTCTATACCCATTTCTTCAGGCTTCTCAAAACGCTTGTGATTGGTTGACGTGCTCCCAAAATCACACAACTTCCATAATCCATCAGAACCCAACAGAATGTTCTCAGCTTTCAAGTCCCTGCAAAAATCAAAATGCCAAGAAGTAAAGAAACATGCACCTGAGAGCAGTTATAACGAACTTGGAAAAGATTTCAACTTTAGGCCTTATAAATTGGGATCATGGCATCTTTTCTTATTTGATCATATTTTCATTTCTCTTATTCACGTGTGAAGGGGAAAAAAGGCTGGTGTGTGGCAGTACCACATAAAAGATGTACAAAGCAATCCAAAGCTACAAAAAGTTTTTAAAGTTAAACTTCAATGAAAGGTAAAAGCTCAATTCTAAGTTCATGTGCTCAACCTAAAAACTTGAGGAGCTTTAGGACCAAATACCTGTGAGCAATTGGCGGGGACTGGCAATGCATTGCAAAGACTGCATTGCAGATATGCAAGAAAATGGTAAGAATCTGTTTCTCCTCAAAATAGGCAGTTCCTCTGGTTTCTAAGAAATTAACAAGAGATTTATCACAAAATTCCATGACAAGAAGGGCTTCCTTGGTCCTTCCCATATCCAAGATCGTATGTGCATAAAGTGTGATGACGTTCGGGTGTCCTTGAAGTGATTTCAACACACTGATCTCCTTGACAACCAACTCCAATGACTCTTGATCATTGCATATGATGTGCTTCAAAGCATACTGCTTTGAAGCATGTAGAGCATCCTTAGCTAAGTAGACACAAGAGAAGCCACCCTCGGCAATAACATTCCGAACATGAAGTTTAAGATTGGCAACGTCAAGGGTTCGGCCCTCGAGCCCTGCAGGCTCTTTTTGCAAAAATGGCTTGAACCTCCACATTGCTGGTAGAATGAACCCACAAAAGATGAAATACGAGAAGCCCCGATCGACTATAATTAAGGGTATCTAAAACAGAGCAATACCAAAAACAGAAAAGGGAAATTACTAATATGAAATACAAAGATGACGAAATGATGATAGTTATTAGTTATAATAGAGTGCCTAACCTAAGAAAACAATTATTAATGAATGCACATATAACAACAGCAGATCTAAATACACTTCAATATTGGGGGTAGCACAAAACAAGCAAATTGCAATCAAGATCTCAATTTTCATCCAGACCCAAAACCCAAATATCTTCAATCACTTCCAGTACTTGATGGGTTTTATTATTATTATTATTGCTTCCAAATTTGTGTGTGGATCGAGTGGTGGGTAGCAAAAGAGTGGGTGGGCAGCTACGTAGGTAAATCAATAAAAATGAATCTAAAGAGGAAGAAGAAGAAGATCATGGAGAATGTACCTGGTTAGATCAAGTAGAGTGAAGGAAGGACTTGATAGAAACAGATGATCCAGAATTGAGTAAAGATGACCCAGAAGAGAAGATGTGGTTTTTGCTTTTGCTTTTGCTTAAAGATCTGATTTTTGAGACCTTTTTTGTCTTTGCGCGTTGCCTTATTCCTCAATATTAAAAATTATCCTAATAAATAGATACATCAATCAAACACTACTCCTAACTCCTAATAATTTTCATAACCAAAAAAAATAAAAGAATAATCCTCCTAATTATATTTACCCACATTTATTTGAAAATGGATCATTTTCCAAATTCTCAAAAATAATTAAATAAATAAATCAAGAAATTAACTTTTACAAATCATTAATACAATATTATATTTTATATTTATGTATTGACATGGTGTACTTAAACATGTACCATTCAAATAAATCAAATTTTAATATATATAATTAGATTAAATCAAATTTTATTTTACGTAATAAATGGGAATTCATTATATGGATATGAGATGTATCCTTTCTAAAAATATGCAATTTTATTATTTAATAATCATTAAATTATAATAAATAAAAAACAATTCCAAAGCTATAATTTAATATTTTTATATAAATAATTTTGTTACAAAAAGTTACTTGTTACATACGGAACCAGACTTGGAACATATAGATTTGAGGTAGTTTGTCGGCTAATTATTGGAGGGGTAGGGTGAATGTATGTAACCAAGTAACATGCCTTGCCCTGAACCCAACATCTGCTATGCTGCCTGAGGCCCCCTTTTTTCAAGGCGACGCCAATGGCTTTTCTATTTTCATATGTTTCTCATTTCTTTATATAATCTATATAGTTGATGGTTTTTTTTCATACATTTTAATTTTAGGCATTGAAAAATAAAACAGTTGAGTGAAAAATCATTGTTATTTTAGGCATTATTATTTTTTATTTTTATCATTTATTCTACACTTATTTTAATTATTCCATTTTAATATAAATTTTTGAGATTTTATATGAAAAAACTCATGTTTTTAAGTGAAATTTTTTCTTTACTTTTTAGAATTAATTTTAATTTTTTTCTCATAAAAAGAAAACCTGAGATTTTTTAATGACTTATTTAACTATTTATAAAAAAATTTCATTTTATCTTTTTAATTTCATTTAATTTTTATTCCAGCAAAAAGAAAAAACTTGAGGGTTTATAATGAATTACTTAGGTATTTATAGGAAAGGCTTAAGATTTTAACAAGGAAAAACTATTTTATTTTTTAATGTATTTTTTCCTCTCTTTTAAATTAATTTTAGTTTTTTTTTCTCGTAATAATGAAAATTTTTGGGTTTTTCCATTTA
Organism: Gossypium stocksii; assembly: GCA_020496765.1. Classification (NCBI taxonomy): domain Eukaryota; kingdom Viridiplantae; phylum Streptophyta; class Magnoliopsida; order Malvales; family Malvaceae; genus Gossypium; species Gossypium stocksii. Next base: position 10,392,557 of record CM035623.1, read on the forward strand.
ATTACTTGAGTCTTTACAGGAGATTAAGTTATAGAAAAAAAAAATTGAGTTTCTTCTTTATAGTTAAATAACTCAATTTTTTGTAAAAATATAAATTTTTTAATAACATTATTTAAAAAAAATGACAAGTGACCAAAATGAAAATGGTTCTTAATGGTAGCGTCTAATGAAAATTTTTATGTTTTAGTTGACTAACTAGTCATTTACTCTCTTTTTTTTTTCTTAACACAAAAGAAGGAGTAAATCTTTTATTTGTTTTTGTTTTGGAGATGAGAGGAACATTGATTGGAATATATGACCTTGTGCCTTGTGACTTATGACCAACCGTAGTACCTATGTATAGGCTTCAAGTTGTGAAAGTGCAAAGCAGGCTACGATTAGGCGAGTAAATAGTTCGGGGCTGAATAAAACGCACTCATATGGCCCTGCATCTGCATGTAGGCCTACTAAGCTATATGAACCCTACAACAACATATTGGGCATTTGGCAATACTGTCTATTTTGTAGGGCTTTCATTTTTGGATGAATGGTAATAGAAAGTACTCCAAATGAATTGGGATTTTTTAGTTCCCTAAGTAGAAATTCTATTTTAAATTTTTTTCCTAAATTTAATAATTTAGTTTACATCATTTCAATCAAAATTATTTACTTTGAATCTAAAATTTTATAGTTTTATTTCGATCTCTAATACAAAACTCACTGGTTTAACCAAACATTCGATATAATTTTTGAGAATGTGATAAATATTTAATATTATTATGAATGACGAAATTACGAGGACATTTGGTATGATGAAAAGTTATCGCTTTTTAAATAATTTAATTAGTTGAAATGTGATTTCAATTTTTGATATACAAAAATTAGTTTACTTTCATTAAAATGTAACATTCAATTGGGAGTTACTTTCTTACAAATAATAAAAAATGACTTTATATATATTCGGTGAGATGGTAACTTTCTTTATTAAATTATTCATTATTAAAAAAATAAAATTACAATTATGACTTGTTTTTTGTTCTTTGGTATCTGCAGTTTTAATTTATTATTTTAATGTAAGTAAATAATTCTTTTTCTTTTTTCTAAATATTTTTCTAAAATATATTTTTCATTAAATTAAATTTTAATATAAAGATAATTTCAAACTATATACAGAATATACTTAAATTTATATATGCAATGTAATGAGGAAATTTTGTAAATAGTATATTTTTACAATCTTGAATTAATACGTAATTTGTTTTTCAAATGTATTCATGTAACAAATTTAATTAAAATGTAAAAAAAAAAAAGTCTTATATCGTGGATTAATGCATATATTTGTTAATAATGAAGATTATTGAAAAACATTATTATTAAATATTCAATTTAAATATTTTTTTAATAATAAAAATTATTGAAAATATTAAACTATATGAATATTTTTTATTTAATAAAAATGATTTTATAAAGTAAATCACATTAAAAAAGTGTTCACTATACTAAACTTATTATTTTAACTTGATTTTATTAAGGCTTAATTGAATAATTAACTCTCAAATTATACCACTTTTTAAGTTAGGTATCTAACCATCTACTTAAACTTTATTTCCTCGACCAATCAAAAGTTGACACATAATTAAAATTTTATTTTCCCTTAATTTAACTAAAAAACTGAAAAAAAAAATTAAAAATATCCTCTCTCTCCATCTTCATCTTCCCCATCTCCATCTACCATTTCCCTTCCCCTTCCTTCTCTCAAGCAGAACCAACATCATTTCCTCCCCCCACTCTCTGCTCCAAACCATCACCATAAACCTCAAAAAAAAAAAAAAAAACTAAAACAAAACTAGTAGTTTGCAAAAGAAACCCAATCCAAGCTTTGACTGAAACAACTCGTGAGTTTAAAGCATTCTTGGCTGATGAAAAACCTGAATACTGACTGGACGACGGCAATAAGTTTGGGGATTTATCCTTCTCTATTTTTTAGAAAAAAAAAAAAACTCTAAATTTTGAGTTGAATCTCCAAATATTTTTTTTTGAAATAAAACCCAAGCAGAAACAAAAACCATAAGAAAAGCAAAGATCTAAAATTCTTTCTCTGAAATATCTATTCTCTCATGAAGTATATCAGAGAAGGGGACTGGACTTGTGCGCCGGTTCCGCCGGCGGTGGCTGATCGGAGGGTCAAAATTACAGGTCCAGTGGAGAGGAAGATGATCAACAGCGCTCTTAACTCCGGAGCTATAGTGTTTATGGTGAGTGATGTTTGTAAGTTGTATGTCAGTTTTGAATTTGTCTTCCATTTGTTTGATAAATTGCTCAGTTTGAAATTTGTTTTCCTTCAGCTATGAACCGTTTATCTCGGGTTAATTTGACTTTTTTTTTCTTTTTAAGACTTTTCCCACGAAATGAACAAAAAAGAAGGAAACTAGAATAAGTGTTTTGAGGGTTTTTTACCAAAATAATACAAAAAATTTAAAAAAGTACCAAAATGGTACAGCAAAAAAATTATTTACCAAAATAATACAAATGGGTGGTGCCGCCTCTGCCACTGGCACCATTGGTGCCGCCTCTGCCACTGGCACCTTTGGTGCCGCCTGTGGCACCATCTTGTTCAGCAAATTTTGCTTTTTTTTTTCAGCAATTTCTTTGAGGGACCTATTATGTAATTTTTCTAATTTTTAGAAAAAGGAAGGAAAGGTCTGCTACCGTGTTTAAACTTTCAAATTGAATAATTACTTTCTAAGCCCTCCCTATTTATTTTTTTCTTTTTATTCCCCTTCAACTCACTATATTTTGTTTAAACAAACTATTAATCTATTTTTGTAGTTAAATAAACCATTTACTTATGGTTTTTACTCATAAAAGTTAAATAAGCCATTTACTTATGGTTTTTACTCATAAAATTTACATCAACACAAGATGTGAATTAGTTTATATTTTTTAAATAGCTTTACTTTACACAATTGATAATAATTCACTCTTAGGGCACATATTCGAAAATTATTAACATTATGATATACATTTTTGGACTCTTCAAATTTCATATATGCATAGATTTAATAGTTATTATTACATTACTAAGAGTAATTGATATTATATTATTAATAATATATATTTATATTACAAAAATTATAATGTGCTACGTAAACATGAGAATAGGGACAAAGTGGCAGATTGAGTCTTTGCTCCTCTTCTCTGGATAATTAGAAAATTTTCAATTTTTCCCCTCCCAAAAATAATAATTCAATTGAAACCTTTTTAATTTTGTAATAAAATAATATTTTAATCCTCATAAAATTTAATAAATAATTTTAAGAAATTTATTATAAAATTTTTATCTTTACACCATTCCTATATTTTATAAATTTATCTCAATCCAACTACATAAAATTTTTGGACTTCATCTCTGCAAGAAAAAAATATCATAATAGTTGTAGTATAAGACATTCAACGTTAAAAACAAATAAAGCTTTAAATCATAAAAGAAAAAAAAATGATACTTATCATTTTGAAATAGTGTTATAAAAAAGCATGATATATGACATATAAATTTTAAATATCTAAATTATTTTTAATATTTAATTTAAATATATAAATATATATTATTAATAATATAATATCAATTACTCTTAGTAATATAATAATAACTATTAAATCTATGCATATATGAAATTTGAAGAGTCCAAAAATGTATATCATAATGTTAATAATTTTCGAATATGTGCCCTAAGAGTGAATTATTATCAATTGTGTAAAGTAAAGCTATTTAAAAAATATAAACTAATTCACATCTTGTGTTGATGTAAATTTTATGAGTAAAAACCATAAGTAAATGGCTTATTTAACTTTTATGAGTAAAAACCATAAGTAAATGGCTTATTTAACTACAAAAATAGATTAATAGTTTGTTTAAACAAAATATAATGAGTTGAAGGGGAATAAAAAGAAAAAAAATAAATAGGGAGGGCTTAGAAAGTAATTATTCAATTTTAACAATTAAATTAAGCGATTTAATATTGAAATTAATAATTTAGAGATTTTTTTTGTGGTAAATTAATAGGTTAGATATATATATATTGAAATTATTTTAACAATTTGCATTTTATTATATTTTATTACTATTTATGCTTGGCCTTTAATGTTTTATCTGATTTGTCTTTAAATATTATTCATGCTTGTTAAGTATTTAAAATAAATTTTAAATTCAAATTACGTATAAAAAACCAATATTGAAAAAATTTTACCTTCTGATTCAAATCCAAATTTAATCAGTCAGTTTAAGAATAAAATAAATATTTAGCTGAAAGGATGAGTGAAAAAAAAAAACCTGAGGAGATATATATAAATGCAGATGGGCTTGGAGCAGAGAAAAGGGTCAGATAATCACATGAAAGTATTAAACATGTGGGGCTACTAATTTCTAAGAAATTTATAATATTATTATTCAAAGCCTTCTCTCTCCTTTGTTGTATTAGGATATGATTTAGGGTTATATAATATTATACACACAGTTATTTAGTCCTTTTCTTTCTCCTAATAATATATATTATTCTCCTATCATTGCCATGCGTTTGTTTATATATTATATTCTTGCAATAAAAATTCTCATTGTAATTTCCAACTTTAATATTGTTTTCAACCATGATTTTGCTAATTTGGGTTTTGAAATTTTAAATTTTAAAATTTTTGATTTGGATAACAAAATAAAAAGTTAGATTTGAGTTCAGACAAATTCAAGTCTAATTTCATAAAAGTTAAAATTTGAATTTTAAATTTTAGAATCTTCAAAATCCAAGATTGATTAAAAAATATGAGAATTTTTTTGTTCTCTCTTCTTTCACATATCCTTCAAAACCCAAACAATAAATATTTAATTTTACTTATAATATATTATCAATGAAGCTCAATATTTTTAGAATTGGATCGATAGGCAAACTAGTCAGACCATCGGTTCTTGTATGGTGCTTGAAATATGTTGGCATTGGAATTATTGGTTGTTGATATTGAATGATGTATTGTTGACTTTTGAGCATGTAAATTTTGATTGATGTTAGATAATTTGGGTATTTTAAAAATAGATTAGTTAGTTCAATAAGTTAAACTGCATAGTAGATTAGAGGTAATTATTCTCTATGTAAATGTGTACGATTTGTGTCAAATGATAGATTGTATAGATGTTAGTAGATAAATAGTGCTTGAATCAATTGTTATTCATTGGGGTAATGTATGCATGATTGAAATTGTGTATTGTGATATGTTTAGGGATAACCTAAGGCATTGTTTGACTAGTTAAGAGCCTAAATGACTAACATTGATGATATGTTATCCCTAAATCCCATGATTTGAGCTTCAAAATTATCCTGTCTTAATGAACCTATATTGGTGAAACCTTGAGCTTAAACTGAGTTAAAAACTCAACATTTCTCTGTCCTTAATCTTAAAATGCACTTTGAAATGGACGTTGGGGCATGGATGGTGAGGGTTAGGTAGAGACATTTTGGTGGTTTCAAATTGTCCTTGAGAGAAAAGAGAAGAGCTTGTTTAATACGGTGTGTATAGACTCTTGCTAGATATAAAAAAATTGAGTGAATAAAAGCAATGTAAGGGTTAAAACCAAAGTGAATAAAAACATTGTGAGTGAAAGCATGAAAATTTTTAGAAAACACTTAAACGAAAAATCATTTTTGAGCTTGAAAGAAATGTTTCATTTCGTAATGGGCTAGTACTCACTAGCTTTTTGTATGCACCAATATTGAATAATATCTTCCATTTCTTTGAAGAGATAAGGAAGGTGAGAGAAGGAGAAATAAAGTGGTGAGCTTAATGACTACTTTGGAGATGAATGGGGAACAATGTCATGTGCTTTACTGTTTCTAGTGCTTGAAACCATTTCAAGCTATCTTTGCGCTTGAAATCCAAATCATCTTAAGCCTCTAAACGTTACGAACCTAGAAAACCTATGTGACCTAAACATTTCCTTTGCACGATTTTCTTTATTTGTTTATAATTAGCTTAATGAATGCTTTTGATTCTCATTTTGTGTCTACTACGTATCTATATAGTTTATGTTGATAGATCACACAATCAAGTATTTATTCATGTGAATTGCCTCTAGGTTTGTTATTTCTTAACTCAATGAACTAGGTATATTTGCTTGAGGAGTACTAAAGTTAGTTAAATATCAATATTAAGTTGCATGCGAGAATGTCTTGTACGGATTCAATATTTGATTGCTATGCTTCTTATTGGTCAATATATTCCAAAGGTCGCCTTATGCATGTTTTGTGTGTTTGCTTGAAGACAAACAAAGACTTAAGTATGAAGGAGTTCAATTGTAATTTGACACGTCAAATTAGGCTCTCCAATACACTTGATGAACTTATTCTCAAGCAATTTAAGTGTCTTTTTATATGTTTTTGTCAATTTGTAGTTCTAAGCATTAATAAACGTTATTGTTTAGTTTTACACACTTTTGACACCAAAATTGGCTAAACATACCATGAGGAACCTAACAATGTGATTGAGTTGGTGTAGGGAAACAATAAGGACTCAAACTCGAGGAGAATGTCATTCAAAGTGAGTATCGAAACACAAATGCCATGGAAGTTATGACATCCTTGAAGGTGTTGAAGTGAAGAAATTGAGTCCTTTTCCAGTGGTATCGCGGCATCAAGGGATGGTATCGTGACTCCGAAACCCTCCAAGACCCTGATTTAGCTACCGTCTAAGGTATTACGACACTGAAGGTTGGGTGTCGCGATACTGTTGCCTGACAGGTGAAAAACTGCAGGGGCAATTTTGTGTCCAAACAAGCTTAAATCTTTTTTTCATTTGAGGGCATAACTGTTAATGCTAGGTTAAATGTTAGTATATTATAAATACTACTTTATAAGCTTTGGAAGGTAACTTTTTGCGAGCTGAACATTTCCCCTTAGTTTTTCATAGTTTTAGGTTAGGTTTTCTTTTCTTTTTATTTTTAGATTAGGTTTAGAATATATTTTATTTTTGTTGTTTTCTATTTTTTATTTTAAATTTACAAAAATAAACTTTAAAATTGTTTACATGCAAGGGCCGATTATTGAACAACTTTGAAGATTTCATTTTTCTTCTCCCATGGTGTTTGAACTATAGAGGAAGATGAGAATAAAAATTCTCTTTCCTTCCACCTTTATGTTCTTTTATTATAACATATAGTATTATAATTTTAATTAAATCAACATATACTTCTAAAAAAACACAAGCATTAACTGCCCCTAACAATTATAAAGGGGTTAATTGCCTCTTAGATCCTTGGATAATTACTAATTAAGCTTTTTAACTAACAAAAATCAATAGCAATTAACTTTTATGATCTTTACGATTTAGTCCTTATACCCTAATTAACCATCCAATCATTGAAATTTTTGGATCAGAATTCAATTAACCTATATATAAAACTCTGTAAATTTTTAATAAAAATATTTACAAGCTTGATTTATGAAAACGAGGCCTGATACCTCATTTCTAAACCACTAACCTTAGGGTCGAACCACTTGTACTTTAACTAACTGTCCAATTAGCAAAGTTATCAGATCAAAATTCAATATAGCTATGGACTCACTCGTCGAAATTAGCATCTTGAAACCACTATTTTCGACATTACTGAAAATCGAGTTGTTACAAAAAGCTTTTGAAAGCTCGTTTTAAGCTCGGTTAAGCTAGTAAACCATATTCTATATGCATTATGAATGTTTAGTTAATATGTTATTATTGTAGTTGCTCCAAGAACGAATGTTACATCCCGGTATCTCAACCCGACAATCACATCGGGTAAGGGGTGTTACGTTGAATTGGTTAGACTATTGGTTATTAATTAAATCAATTTGATCAGTTCAATTGTTGAACCAAAAATAATTAAATAAATAATTAAAAATTCATAATTTTTTAAAAAAATTATTAAACGAGTTCAACTATTAGTTTTTGTCCCAATTTTAGATTTTTACTGGTTTCGAGCAAATTTTTATTTAATTGGTTCAACCCCTTTGTTTGGACTAGACTTGATCATAAGTCGGGCCACTCGCCTAGACCTGAAGGCCCACTTGGAAAGTAAGAGAGTTTAGGTAAAAATATAGGCCTGAAAAATGGGCTTGGATAAAAACTAAGACCCGTTTTCTAAACAAGTCGGGCCTCGGGCAGAATTTTTAGCTCGGACCCGGCCTGACCACAATCACATGCCTATACTCTCTTTTTTTTTGTACTTTCAATTTGTTGGGAAAAATTTATTTTAACATTTTTAGTGTATTCCATGTATTATATTTTTTTAAATTTATTTTTATCTAAAAAATAATCTAAAAAAGTTATTATAGTTGGGTTGTGTCAAGCTCAGGTTTAGGATTCTTAATATTGGCCAGGCTTAGGCAAAATTTTAGGCTCATTTTCAGCCCAGACCTAGAAAGTGGACCTAAAATTTTATATCAACCTAACCCATGATCAGGTCTAGTTTGAATCAATATACCAGTCGTTTTCGGCCTAATTGGTCCAACCGATCAATCTAGTTCTCTTCCAAGAACAATGTGTCATCATCAAGTCTTAATGAAATCCCAGTTCGAGGACCAAAATGAATCTAGTTGTCAAGTTTAAATACTAAAGTGACCTCAAAAAAAAAATACATGTACCAAAGTGGACCTAGTTACCAAGTTTAGGGGCCAAAAATTATATTATCCCATTTTAAAAATACTTAGGATAAAAAATAAAAGTTTGGATTAAAATATCAAAACTTGGCACCAACCAATACGGGCATATACATACCAATATAAGTTAGTATAGATCAAAATAGGTTGAAACATGTTGGAACTGTCAAAATGCATCAAAATCTTGAGCGAAACTGATTTAAATAACTTGATATTAGTTGAGGACTGGAATAGTATGTGCTACTCAATATGAATGGTACCAGCACAATATTAGCTACTATGGTATGAAGACAGTCTTACCAAGACAAGTACAATAGCCATAAACTGTTGAAATTGTTTACCTAGATATAAATACCCATGTATATTTAAGTATGATCACCCCATAACACCACAATTCTACTAAAATATTTTAGAGAGTATCCTAAAACAAAAACGGTCTATCTTGTAAATGCCGTAATCAACTTATAGCCCATCCTCCTACTAATAAAACGTTAACAAGGCTTAATTATAATTACATTAATAATTTTTTGAGAAATTAAACTATTTTCTTTGTACCAATTTAGTGACACAACTAAAATTAAATATGATTCTATTATGATATGGTCCACTATTGGTCCCAAATAAGTTCAACATTTTTAGAAAAAAGAAAACAAGAAGAATCAAGGAAAATTAATTAATGCTTGAATGAAAGTTGGTCATATACATTGATGATTCATTTGAGAAAATAATCCAATGATTGGTCATAATATATAAATGTACATATGTAATGTTCAAAACGGACACCAGACCTATACTCATTCATCATTTCATCGTTATTCTATTCTTCAATAATATTGCAACCACTTCCCTCTTCTTTTTTTACTTGTTTTGTTTTGATAGTAACGTCACAACAACTCACAACTACAACACCACGAACTACTAGTAGCTTGTTTGATACACAAAGGGAAAAAAAAAAGAACTGTTATTATTTGACTTGATCTTCAAGCCAATATTATGACAATTAGAAACCGAGCTAGCTTTGATTATGATGAATACAGTACCACCATTAATTACATGTACCCTAACTAGCACAATTAATATGTAATTATGGTTTGAGACCATGGGTGAGAATAATTTTATATATTCTTTTCTAAGAATTTATATTGGACAGCTGCTTAGATTAAATGATTACCATGTAGATTAGTACTTTAACCATGGATCCATTTTGCTCATTGGTGTATTACTAATATCTCTTTTACTGATGGATTATATATATAGTTATTAATTGTATACATACATGCATTTAAACCTAACCATTTCGATACTATTGGTTGGAGGACTTGGTGATCAATCATTAAGTATTTGGTTCAAGATTGGATATTACTATGGTGGGGTGGATGATGTGCATGGATGATAATGATGATGTTATCATGATTTGCATGTTTAAGTCCCAACACAGTGTCTTAAAAAAGAGAAGGATAAATAGAAAGGAAGATTGTGCGATTAAGATAGATACAAAGAAAGAGGAATGGTCCAGGGGTGGGTTTATCTGATTGGCTTTGGGGTTAACTTACCAAATATTTGGATGAAGAGTTAAAATGTAATTTTATTATTATATTAATTTATAATTTTTCAGTTATTAAAAAGATTAAATCAAAATTTTATCAAATTAAAGTGTTAAATTATAATATTACCATCTACTAACATATAATTTTAGAGATTTTAGAGGCGTTTAAAGAGATTTTAAATTTTAGAGGGTCAAGCCCTTACCTGCCCTTGCTCTTGCTGCCACCCTTGCGGTAAAATTACAATTCTAATCCCTTATAAATGACCAAATTAAAAACTAATACAAGGGAAATTTATGCTTTGGCTCCAAAAAATGAAAAGAAATTCTATTTAGGCCCTTCTAAAATGATAAAATCTATTTTTGATATCTCAAAAGTTTATAATTTAATTTTGACCCCTAAAAAAATTCCGGATTCACTCCTCCCTGTAGTTAGGCTTCAAAAAAGAGTAAAATTATAAATTGATGTCTTCTAAAATTATAAATTATATAATGACAAATTATAATGTTAACTCCCCCCAAATTTTCTTTTACTAACTTGGCCTCTTAAATGGTCCACAGAAAGGGATGTAGAACAATGGGGATGACCTTTTTTGTAAGGAAACAGTTGCTTCTGCTGCATCAAAAAGTTGTAGAATAAGGTGGCCACTCTATGCATGTTTTTCCTGGTGACCATCTAAACTAAGAAACACCTCTTATCTCCATTTCTCATTAATTATCATCTCCTCGTTGCCAATACATCACTACCTTTCCAATATATTCTCCTTTAATACACATATATATCTAAAACATACGTTAAAGAAGATATATTTAATGATACAAACTTCCATCCTATTCAGTATTATAATACTAACTTTTTCTTCATCAAACAAAAAAATTATTTTATCTTTTCACCGGCAAAATGAAAAAGGTTACAAGGGAGTGGACTAGTATTTGGAAAAAGATGGCTTACCAAAAATGAAAGAGAGAATAATTGCCATAGTTTTCAAACTTGGGAGTTGGATGCACATTAAAATATTTTGATACTCTTCTGGGTTTTATTTATTATTATTAACATATATAATAATGATAACAAGCAATTGCTGATGTTATAATAAGATAAAGATAAATATATTTGAGGTATTGAAATCGGTATATTGTTGGTAAATCAGTTTCATTTAAAACTTTTTTTTAAAATGATGTGATCTTATTTAATATTATTAATAATATATGAAGTAGATATAAGATGATATATAATTTGAGTGGAGAATGATGTTAAAAATATGTTGTCAAGACTTAAGACATGATGATGATTGGATGGTAGATTACTCGATAACTAAGCCCGTATGAAAAATTCTATAATAAAAGGTGAAAGTCCAAATGGAAAGTGTAGAAACAAAGACTTCATCAATGCCAGCCTGCCTTTGTGGATCTCTTCCTTTTCTTCTTCTTCTTCTTCTTTATTCCCTCTCTTGACAAATTCTTCGATGTTGGAATGAAATGGAAACAAGACATTTCATTTCTAAGTTCTGGGTTTGTTTTTTCTCGTTCGTAAGAATCAATAATAGTACTTAAATCAAGAAACAAGAAACTAAAACCGATTGGTATAGCGGCATTTTGATGTGTTTTAATGGGGAAGTCAAACAAGTGTAAAGCCAAGAAGCAGTCGTACATATCTGTTCCGTCTCAGATAATCACCTCGCTTTCGTCCTCTTCTCTCCAATCTCTCCTCCTTTCTCCAAAGAAGGCACACCTCAACAGCTTCTTTGTCGGCTACAACTACTCATGCAGACGCCCCAGGGTGTGCTTGTCGGCTCTCTTTCTCTTTGTTCTTGTTGGCTTATTGAGGTTGGGCTGGAACGTTAACACTTTGGTTCTATGTTCCCAAAGTTTCGGTTCCAACACTGGCAAAGTTGGTGAAAGAGACCACCAAGTCTTGGTTACCAGCCAATTGCAAAGTCCTCGGCCTTTGCATTTGGAAAGTGAGTTTTGGAAGCAGCCTGATGGGATGGGTTACAGGTCCTGTTTGGAGTTTTCTGCTAAGTATAGAAAAGCAAGTGAGGCCATTTTGAATGACAGAAGCAAGTACTTGCTGGTGGTGGTTTCGGGTGGCATGAATCAACAGAGGAATCAGATTGTGGATGCTGTTGTTATTGCTAGGATTCTCGGTGCTGCTTTGGTTGTTCCCGTCTTGCAAGTCAATATCATCTGGGGTGATGAGAGGTAGTGTATCGTACTTATAGATAAAAAAACATATATGCTCAAGCTTCATTACTAACCGTCAATATGATGCTTTTCTGTGGTTGCAGTGAATTTTCTGATATATTCGATTTGGGTCATTTCAAGAGAGTTCTAGCCGATGATGTACGTATACTATCCTCATTGCCTTCTACACATGTAATGACAAGGCCAGTAGAGGAGAAACGTACTCCACTTCATGTCTCACCCCAATGGATTCGTTCACGGTATCTCAAGCGGGTATGCAATCATGTTCATGCCCCCACATATTACGCATTGTGACACATTGTGTTAACAATAGGAGTTAAAAGTGTTTTATGATCAAATAGATGCATATTGATATGATATTCTTTGTGCAAAAGATAAACAAGGAAGGAGTATTGCTTTTACGAGGTCTGGATTCTAGGCTTTCTAAAGATCTTCCTCCTGATCTTCAAAAGCTTCGCTGCAAGGTACTTTGCGCTGTTCTTTACCAAGTTCTTTTTCTAGAATTATATGCAATTCTAATGTGTTTATTATTGATTATCAGGTGGCATTTCAAGCATTAAGATTTGCTCCGCCGATCCTGGAACTCGGTAACAAACTCGCTCGGAGAATGCAGAGCAAGGGACCATACCTTGCTCTTCATCTTCGAATCGAGAAGGATGTATGGGTGAGAACTGGTTGTCTTCCAGGCTTGAGTAAGGAATATGATGAGATAGTCCACAATGAAAGGAGAAGACACCCTGAATTTCTTACTGCAAAATCAAACCTGAGTTACCATGAAAGAAAACTTGCAGGGCTATGCCCCTTGAATGCTTTTGAAGTGACTAGGTAAAGAGCTAGTTCACTTATGACTTCACCATGAGCTGCTACTTGTTTAATTTTTTAGTGAACAATCTTCAATATGTTGTTGTATACTTTAGGCTGCTTAAAGCTCTGGGGGCGCCCAGGAGTGCTAGAATATACTGGGCTGGAGGGCAACCACTGGGCGGAAAAGAAGCCTTGTCACCATTAACCAGAGAATTTCCCCATTTCTACAATAAGGAAGGTCTTGCATTGCCTGGTGAACTAGAACCATTTGCTAATAAGGCTTCTTTTATGGCAGCCATTGACTATATAGTTTCTGAGAAAAGTGATGTTTTCATGGCCTCCCATGGTGGAAATATGGGCCACGCCATTCAGGTATGAGAAAACAATCATAGACTTTACCTATGTGTATAGCTTTCATTCTTTTTTAAAAACTGAAGCTTGATTTGTTGATTTTAGGGACAAAGGGCATATGCAGGGCATAAAAAGTACATAACTCCTAATAAAAGACACATGCTCCCATATTTTGTGAACTCATCTATCCCAGAAGCAGAGTTCAACAGGATCATAAAAGAGTTGCACCAAGAATCTTTAGGACAGCCGGAACTGAGAAGCAGCAAAGCTGGAAGGGATGTAACCAAGTATCCAGTTCCAGAATGCTTGTGCAAGCGCAGCAAAACTACATGAACCCGCTCAAGGCTAGGAGGCTTTTCAACATGAACATGATAGTCGCATTGCTTCACGCAGAATCGAGAGCCCTTTGAAAAGTTGATAATCATGATGATGAATCAGGATTCTTTTAATTTGGAGCAGCAGAGCGTTAATTCAAGAGCGGTTGCCTATGCATTTTTTTTTTTGGTTGCATGGTAGGTACACTGTGTTTGCATTGCATATGTTGTGTGCTTAATGTATTAAAAGCAGTGTAGATAGATAGATATCTACTCATGGGAATACATTTTTTTTTTATTCTTTATAGGAAAATATTTTTCTTATAATTAGAGTTATATCTTACTATTATATCTTACCATCGTAAAATAAATAATCAATTGAAGAAAACAACACTAATTGAGCCCTTAATTGAAAACCAATAATAAATTAGGACTCGAAATTATGTTTTTCGTTGAAGCCCCCGGACATCTTATCTTTATGTTAATTGGGTTGATGACATGATTGATTATGGATGACATGGCAATTGGAAAATATATTTCAAAATAATAATATTATTAAAAAAATTCTAAAAATTATGAGAAAAGTGATAAAATTAGAAAACAAATAAAAACAACACTCTTTAAAATTGTAAGAAGTAAAAAATATAAAAATGTTAAAAAATTACTAGATATCCCATCGCATGCGTATGTATGTGGAAACTATAAATTTAGAACATAAATATGTGTTTAAAAATAATATACAGTCAACAATGAAGCATGCGATTTGAAACTAATTAATAATAACATACGAAATATGTATTATAATAAAATAATACTAATTAAATTAAATTGTTTATCATTGTGTTGTTATTAATATTAAGTTTAAAGAAGACAATAAAGTGTGCATGATAAAATTAAAATATAAAAAATATCAAAATAAAACTTTGGTTGAGTGGTAAATTAAAGGTTTTGCTAACTTAATTAGCATAGACTAAAATACCCTCAAATAATATAATTTATTTTAAATGTGAAGGGACATTAATGTAATTTTCCTATCTGAGTTTAGATTTGGTTGATGGGTGACACTAGGGGTGTTCAAACGATTAACTGAACCGAATTAGTATTAATCAAATTAACCGAACTTTTTAATCCTTTAACCGTTAACCGAAACGAATTTTTTCAAAAAAATTAACCAAACTGAAATGTTTCTGTTAATTCGGTCAATTAACCAGATTAACTAAAATTTATATGTTTTTGTTTTTTTTTTTGGTTAAAACAAGTATAAAACATATAAAAAAATAAATTGATAATGTTCATTTGACCAAATTATCTGAATTAATCGAATTAAAATTACATATAATTTTTATTATTAATTATTAAGTTTGGTTAATTCAGTTAATTACCCGATTCCGGATCGAATTAATCAATAACCAAACTTTTAAAAAGTCATTAACTGACCTCTAACCGAACTAGATTAGTTAATCGACCGATTAATTGAATTAGGTTGGTTTGGTCGGTTAATTCCGTTTTAACCGAAATTTAAACATCCCTAATGATACCAAGTCAGTAAAAAGCTTTATAAATATTATAAATGAAACAATTCAATTAATTCAAATATTATAACCGCGATTCAAGTAATTGCAAATCATGTTTAAGTTGTTATAACTTTAAGGTGATTTGTTTGATCTAGATAATTTTGTTTAAAATCTACCAACAATTATAAATTTTTATATTTTTTTATAATTTTATTAATTTTTTTATATTATGTTCTAGATACTTTTTTTTTTTACATCTTAATTACATTCACTATTTAAAAAATCTAAAAAAATTCCAAAATTTTGAAAAAAAAAATCTAAAAATTCTAAAAAATACCTAAAATTTTCCCTAAAAAATATTTTTAATATTATTTTTTGAAATTATAAAAATATATAAAATCAATAAAAGTGTATGTCCAATCAAAATGTAAAAAACTAATTATCCAAATTTATTATGGACGTAAAATCAATAAAAAATCTTAAAAAATCCATAATATGTCATGTCATCAAGGGCCCACATCAACTCTCATGCCATCAATTTTCATATTTGTTTGCCATGTCAACTACTATATCATCAACTTGCTACATCTACTATCATGTCATTACAAAACAGACTTTTAAAGCTTCAATAGAAAATATAATTTCGATGGCTTAACTAATTGTTTTCAGTTAAAAGCTAAATTGATTATTCATTTGTTTTGTAAATTTTCTTTTACCATTTAAACTTTTTTTAGTGTTTTGTTCATTATTAAAAAAAAAATGATAATGAGATTTAATTTTAGAAATAAAAAAGCCACAAATTATCTTTTTCTCAATTATTGAAGGTTTTCTATTTAAACAAATAAATATAATGTTTTTTTTTTCTGAATCACAATGAAAACTTTTAAGATTCTTTATTAGAGAAATAGCAATGTCGTTAATATTTAAAATAATATAACAACAATAAAGTTAGTGGGGTAATGAACAAGGGTATGTGAAAATTGATTAAAATTAAATTAATTAATCGAATCGAATTAGTTCATTCAACATTGTGGTGGGTTTGTGTTGTAATATTGTAGCAAGAGTTTTGATTATGGTGGACTTTTAAGTTTCATGGTTTTTCCCTTTGCTTTAAGTAGGTTTTCCATGTAAAAGTTTATATGTTTTGATTTTATTATATCTTTGTAATATTATGGTTGATTTACCTTGATTGTTGATATACAATGCTATTAGATTTTCCATAATTATCAAATTAATATTTGGGAGTGATGATGTACCCTATGATCATCCACTAGGAAGTCTTAACTAATTGCCCTAGAGCAACCTTATAGCAGCTCAACATCTTAATCACAAATGGGAGGAAGAGAAGATGGAATCCAACTTCCAATACATAAAGAGGTAGATAGAAACCTGGCCTCTTGCCACCGTGCTTGGGCCCATACATAGTGCCCAGTGCATGAGACCTTTATGAGATGCTAAACTCATATATGTTGTCGAAACCATTTTTTGAAAAGAAGGAATCGACTTATGTTTGAAAACAAAAATTGAAACGGGAGTCGCCACCAATCTTTTTTTCTTTAGGTGTGATCAGATCATCTCGTAATTTGATTGTTTTAATAAAATGTTTTGTTTTACTAAAACATCGATTTTGGCCTACAAAATTCGAGAAAATGGGTTTGGGAGTCGGTTACATACGAGGAAGAATTAGCACCCTCGTAACGCCCAAAATTGGCACCTAATTGAATAATTAATGTCTTAATGTCCAAAGTTAAAAATTCGTAAGAATTTAAAAATACAATCCTCCTTTTTATTAATGTTAAGTTTATAAAAGATGCTCGAATAAATCGAAAGGGATGCTAAAGACCTTGTTGTCTCGAAGTAATAAAATGTCACATCCAGCACGTTAAGACACGACATTTTAAGTCCTCGAGAATAAGCTTATCTTTTGATTTTCAAAACTCATGCATTTAAATTTTAAAAGGATATTCGATCATTTGGGTCAAACAAGAAAAATCGAAACCCAACACGTTAGGACACGATCTCTCGAATTTCCAAACACAAAATATTGCCTTTATTTTTGAAATTTTTCTTTTTTATGAATTTGGGTAAAAATTAATTCATTTAAACATGGCTAAAACATGACCTTATATTTAACAAACAATGATGCAACACGAAATCGTGGTGATAATGGCATAACAAAATAATAATAATAAAAATAGGAGTAAGAAAAAAAATAAGATAAACAAATAAAGAAGACAAGTTAATCAAAAACGATAAAATACACCATAGGCGAATGAATAAATAAACTAAAAAGTTTTAAAATAAAAAAAATAAAAAAAAACTTGAAAGCAAGCAAATAAATAAAAGAAATGAATAAAAGAGGGAATTAAAATAAAATGAGGTAATAATAATAATAATAATAATAATAATCTAAATTTTGAAAACGCATGAAAAGATGTATATATAAAAAATAAACAATAAAATAAACAATAATAAGAGTAATAGCAATAAAACCTATTAGAAAAATAATAATAAGTAAATAACTGAAAAGAGAATAAAAAAATGTTAAGTATTAAATTAATTAATATAATAATATGATAATATTAGCAAGGAAGGGCTAAATTGAAATCAAAATGGAATTTTGGGGCAAAAATCGAGAAGTAAAATGAGGTAAATGACCACATTGAAGAACGTGAATAATATGGAGGGACCAAGTAGGGAAATATCTTTATCCTCCAAAACGCATAGTTCCAGCAAGGACTAAAATGAAATAAAAAATGAAATCATCGTGCCAAATTAAAAAAAAAAGCAAACCAAATTGTAATATAATTAAAAAGCGGAAGGACCCAATGCGTAATTAGACCATCAAGGTAAAACGGATCCTCCCCTTGGAGTGGGTCAAGTAGGCCCATTTCACGTCAAAATGACATCATTTAGCGCTTGGAGTATTAATTCAAAACGACGTTATTTTTGTGATACTATTTAAATAAAAAAATTTAAAATTTTCATTTCAGCCCATTCTCTAAAAAAAACTTCAAAAATCATCAAAACTCTCTCAACCCTATTCAAAAATTTAAAATTTTCATTTCAGCCCATTCTCTAAAAAAATTTCATTTCAGCCCATTCGAAACCCCGTTTTCGTCCCCCTTTTTTGAGTATAAACTCATTTTTTGTGTAAAAAATGCAAAAAAAAACCCTCAAAATTTTAAATGTAACAAAAGGACCCTTTCGTTTTCACCTATTTCTGTCGCGACCATTCGACGGAACCTTTAAGAGGCCGTCGGTCTTCAAGACGGAATACGAGAGCAACAAAAGGTAAATATTTGATTTCATACTAGTCTATACATTTCGTAAAATAAAAGAAAAATGTAAAAGAAACATACTCTTTTTCATTCGTAATTTTTGTATCTTTTTTTTCTATTTTTTATTATTAAAAAAATCCCCCATTACATTCTTGGTCTCGGGCTTTTATAGCCGAGAACATACATTGTTTATTATTTGCCAGCTACTACTTTTACTATTTCATTACTGTTTGCTATTGCTCGCTGTTGTACCATCGTTTGCGTGTTGCGTTGCTTCTGTTGCTGCACCTTTGCGTGTTGTTATTTTCTCTGCTTGCTTTGTCTCTGCTTTAGTCTGTTTTGCAGGTCATAGGGAGGTCCATGTTGTCGGCGTTGAACACGCTGGTAGACCACATGGGAGCAGCACGAGAGAAGGGAAGGAACCCTAGGGTTCTGAAAGTTTTTATAGTTTTGGGCCATCCGGGCTAGGTTTCTTTTGTTTGGGCTCACTGGGTTATAATTGGGTTGTGGGTCATTTGTTTGGGCTATTTAGGAATTTAGGCTAGGTTGGATTTGTAAAATTAGGTAGTGCATGTGCTTAGTTTGGTTTTGTATTAATGGACTTTTAATGGATATTTTGTTTATTATCTATTTTCTTATTTATTTGCCTAATTTAGGTCTGGGCCGAGAAAAATAGGCCTCTTACAGCTACCCCTCTTTGCTCGTTGTCGTGTAACGAGAACAGAGCAAAGACTATAAAAAAGGCCAATTTTGCTTGAACCTGCTGAGTCTTAACTTCTCTTAGCGCTTTTTTTCTTCAACTAGCTTCATTCCAGTCCACCGCATCTTGTTGCTTTGATCCACTCCACAGTCGCTTTAAAGAGATAAGACTTGTAGCTTCAATCTGCTCCGTTGCAACTTTAGGGATATAATATTTGTAATTATGGTAGATTTAATCAACCTACTACAACTTCAGAGGCATAAGGTTCGTCGTTTTAATCCGCTTCACTGCAACTTTCAATGAGGTAGGATTAGTAGTTTCAATCTACTCTGTTGCAACTTCAGGGGGATAAGATTGATATCTTTAGTCTACTCCACTGCAACTTCAGGGAGATAAGACTTGACATGGTAACTTTAATCTACCCCACTGCAATTTTAGGGGGATAAGATTTGTTTATTTTTTAACCTACTCCACTGCAACTTCAGGGAGATAAGGACTGGTAATTTCAACCTACTTTGCTGTATTTTCAGGGAGATAAGGTTGATGGCTTCGAGCCACTCTAATATAATTTCAAGGAGAAGAGATTTGTAGCTTCGATCTACTCCGCTGGAACTTCAAGGAGGTAAGAATTGATAATTTTAACCTACTCTGTTGTATCTTCAGAGAGATAAGGTTGGTGGATTCGAGCCGCTCCAATGTAATTTCAGGGAGAAGAGATTTGTAACTTCGATCTACTCTGCTGGAACTTCAAGGAGATAAAGATTATGGCTCCAATGTAATTTCAGAGAGAAGGAATTTGTAGCTTCGACCTGCTCTGCTAGAACTTCGAGGAGATAAGGATTGTGACTTCAATGTAATTTCAGAGAGAAGGGATTTGTAGCTTCTACCCGCTCTGCTGAAACTTCAAAGAGATAAGAATTCAGGGAGAAGAGGTTTGTAGTTTCGATCTTCTCTACTAAAACTTCAAGGAAATAAAGATTGATCCTCAATGTAATTTCAAGGAGAAGGGATTTGTAGCTTCTACCTACTCCGCTGGAACTTCGAGGGGATAAGAATTTAAGGAGAAGAACTTTGTAGCTTCAATCTTCTCTACTGAAACTTCAAGGAAATAAGGATTGATCCTCAACATAATTTCAGGGAGAAGGGATTTGTAGCTTCGACCTACTCTGCTGGAACTTCGAGGAGATAAGAATTATGACTCCTATGTGATTTCAGGGAGAAGAGATTTGTAGCTTCGATCTTCTCTACTGAAGCTTCAAGAAAATAAGGATTGTCTTCGATTCGCTTCGCTACAAATTAAGGTAAGATCTGCTCTCTTCAGTCTGCTCTACTACAAACTCAAGGAGGCAAAGCTGGTGTCTTCGATCTGCTTTGCTGCAAATTCAGAAAGGCCAGATCTGCTATCTTCAGTCTGCTCCGCTGCAAACTCAGGGAGGCAAAACTGGTATCTTCACCGATGTTGCTACACCATCCTCTAGGGACATAACTTGTAAATCGGTTTCATATGCCTATGTTTCTACCAAATGATTAGGATGCTATGATCAGAATGAATCAAATACTCCCAACTATATGTGTTATGAATGATATGTGAATGCAAAAATGTCATGAGAATGATTCCCCATTTTTTTAATGCCTAGGGCGTCATCACTAGTTATTCCTCAGGAACTTATTACTGATGTATTACACTGTCATTTTGCTCGGCTGGTATTTTCGACAGAGCCTAAAGAAACAATTTATTTTGCTCAACTGTTTTGCCTCACTGTAACTTCAGGGTCCAGTCCATGGTATCTCTGGAACCTTGAGGCTTACCCCATCTTCAAACCTTCCCGCTGCATCTCAAGGGTATAGGATCTGAATTTTTTCAATCCATTCCTATTGCACTCCAAGGATATTGGATTTGTTTCATCTTCAAATTATCCTACTGCGACTTAGGGGTATAGAATCTATATCATCTTCAATCCAACTTGTTACAATTCCAACATATGAGATTTGTAACGTGTTCAATCAATTGATCACACCCTCGGTGACTTGATCAAATGTGTATGTATGATATTTTCATGAATCATTTTTTCTCGAGAATGATCCCCTTTTATGCTTGGGTTAACATTGCTCGTTTTCATCGAGATTGTATCACCGATACGATACCTCGTCTTTTTGTTCGACCAATATCTTTGACTGAAAATCCAAAGAGATAACCTCAATTTGGACTTAAATGTTTCCAACTCTTAATCTTGGTAAGTTCTAAACAATAGTCCTATTCCAGGTTCCTGTACTATTTAGAAGCTTCTAGAGTAAAATGCGAAATTCCTTTTATAAAAGTGTTTATTAGTCCACTAATCGTTATTTTAATGCGAAATGCTTGAAAAAAATCATAACCATGGACAAGAAGGAAATTAATCGAGAGCATAGCTCGAAAGATATAAGTTAATCAAGGATAGAAAATGCAATTAAGAAGGAAATTTATTAGAGGCGTATCTTGAAAAGAGTAAGGTAATCAAAGATAGCAAATTCAAAAATGGGTAAAATGGAAAACTAGGTGTCCAAAATATCGCAGCCTGAGCTTCTCTATACAAACTTCTTAAGGACCATTTTGAGCTTAATCTGTGTTTAGGGGATCCAGAGTACTTTGTCGATGCCCTAAGACGTAGCATATTTCTTCATTGTTAATTCAGAAATAGCAAGACTACTGTATGTCCTACTTTTGATTAAAATTCGAGCTACCCTTTTTGGATTTTCAACTCAAATCCCCTTTAGTCTCAAAGCGCCCTTTGCGGGTGGCCTCTCATTTTTCTTTCTTCTTTTTTTGATTAATTTTTTGATTTTTTGATTTTTTGATTTTTTTGATTTTTTAATTTTTGATTTTTGATTTTTGATTTTTGATTTTTGATTTTTTGATTTTTTGATTTTTTGATTTTTTTTTGGGTCTCAAGGCACCCTTTGCGGGTTTTCACTTTGGCCACTCCTCTTTTAGGCAAAATACTTTTGAATTCACTGGTTTGGGTAGATCTTTTCCATCCATTTCGGTCAATATTGATGCACCTCCGGAGAAAACCTTTTTTATCACATAAGGACCTTCCCAATTTGGCATCTATTTCTCTCTGAAGTACCTTTTACGTGGAAAGATATTCTTCAATGTTCCCTCATGAAATTCTCTAGAGCGATCCTTTTGTTGTAAGCTCACGTCATTTATTTCTAGTGCTTTGAACCACAACGAATAGCTTTCCATCTCTTCTATTCAACTGATCATATTGGAATTGGATCCATCCTGCCTCATCCAACTTCAGCTCTGACAAGACTCGAAAAAAAGAATCTCGACTTCAATGGGCAAAACCACTTCTATTCCATGAATCAATGAGAAAGGTGTTGCCCCGGTGAATGTCCTGACCGACGTTTAATAAGCATAGAGGGTAAACATAGCGTCTTTATGCCAATCTTTACAAGTCTAGGTCATCTTCCTAATGATCCTTGTTTTGTTGCTTTTGTTTTTTTGTTTTTTTTTCTTTTTTACTTTTGTTTTTCCTTTTTGGCTGCCTTTGCTGTACTGTAATGTGGCGTCTGATCTTTGAACAAACCGCAAACTTTTGACATTGTGCGGTTAGATATGATCTTTTTGGTATTTTTTATTTCTTTTTCTCTTTTTTTTTTTTTTATTCTGATGACTATCAACTTTGTAATATTGGCATATGAAGCGACTTTCACCCTCCTAGTGAAGTAATTAATGACCACCAAGATGAATCGATGTATACTAAAAATTTTGACAAGATTGGCCTGATAACATTCATACCCCACATACAGAAAGCCTGCGAAGAAATGAATGAGGCACATGAATCTTGTCTCTCTAAATACGGCATAACTTATGCAATTCCCTTCCATGGTGGACCAACAGTACCCGAACCTCATGATTAGCTTGGCTATCATAAAATCATTAGTATGTGTCCTTCTAATATCCTTGTGGATCTCTTTTAAGATTTCAGCATGCCCGCGTCTCAGTAGCCTAGGCATGTATTGATATGATCATGCAAAAACATCTTTGAATTCTTGGAAATAACTCAATGATGTCTCGCCTTATTTTTGTGGTGAGCTAGACTTCGATCTTTGTTTGCTCGCAATATCCATTGACTCTTTGTAAGATAGGATCTACTTTTCATCTTGTTCTACCATTCTTAACAAATCAGGAGATAAGTTACAATCTCTGTCATCTTCAAAGTCCTGAGGTCCTTCTTAACACATATCTTACTCAAGAGGAGATTCTGAGTCAATAGCAGCATTGCTCATGTCGTTGATATCTAGGGACCTATTATAGGTTTGAAGGAAAATTCCAAAGAATAAATGATTCTAAGGATGATTATTTGTATGGCAGGATCATGAATAAAGAATAAAAGAATATTTGAAAGAAAGTCCACAGAACAAAAGAATCTATAAATAGAAAGAATAAAAGAATATTTGCTCAAAAATATGCATTTTATTGAAATAAAGATTTTGGACACAAGCCTATTTCACAAAAAGATTCTTATTGCCTCTAGGCTTAAGGCAATAAGCTTGTTTTGAATATTACTCTAAATTAGTTCTAAAAATTATAGGGATCTCTTCCACAGTCCCATTATTCAAAACACTCTCAAATACGTAAGGGCAAAAACTTTTATTTCTTGGTTCCCTCTTCAGATATGTCATTCAGATTCCCTAATATTCCTTCTGGCTTTTGACTTGTTCAAGGCATCGCAACTTGATATCGCGTGATATGAAGTAATAAAATTTATAAAGACTTAATTTCACCAAAACTAACTAATATCACGACGTTGAGGCAAGCGCACCTGTCGAACAGTAGTATAGTTTAGTGGCAAGACCGAGTTATTGTACCCAAGGGAACCAAAGTACTAGTACTTACTTCTTTTCTATTATCTAGCCTAAGAAATAAAAGAGGGTTGTTTAAACTAATTCTAAATCTAACTAAGAAAGCGTAAAAAGTAAATTGGGAAAACTTTTTGGGAAAAGCTAATTAATATGGACAATACTCAAGGGAGAATCCACCTAGACTTCACTTGTTATTATTTTCTTGAACTATATGATTTCTTTACTTGACTTGATCCGTAGAGATCCCTAATTTATGCTAAACCCTCCGTCGAGGTGAAGATCAACTAGGCCTAAGTTGTTAATTAAAATTCCCTTATTAATTAACTCCCTAGGTTGCATTAATTTGATCTATAGCTCCCCATATTAGGTTTGACCCTAATCCGGCAGATTTATGTCGCCCTATGTCTAGGGTTGCATGCAACTCCACTTAATTATGGTAGATCAACTCTTATCACAGGGACTTTTGCTCCTCTACTCTAAGCACATCTAATTCTTAAAATAATACCTAAGATTATCAAATCAAGAATGAAGAACACATAATTAAGAACAATTCAAGTATTTATCAAATAAATCAAGAATAATTAACAAGATCTGTATTAGGTTTCATCCCCCTCAAGTATTTGAGAGGTTTAGTTCATAATAAAGAAGGAAAACATCTCAGAAGATATAAAATAGCAAGACATAAAAGAAACCAAAAACCCCTGCAGGAATTTAGGGAGATCATCTATGTTGCTGTAGAATTCCGGCTTCTGAGATGAATTAATCGGCTTCTCCTTTGGAGTAATCCCTTGCTTCTACTCTTAGTGTGGCAGAAAAACGAGAAGAAAAATATATCTCTAGACGCCCTTTTGCCTCTGCCTCATGAGGTCTTTATATAGAGAGCTTGTGGGGAACCTTTCTTAGCCTCTAAGGATCTCAATTTGAGTGAAATTCCCCTTTCTCACGACTAGAACACGCCCGTGTGCCACGTCTGTGTGACTTCGACAGAGGCCGTGTGATATTCTGTTTATGGGGCACGGCCGTGTGGCCTGGCTGTGCTTGTCAGGAATGGACCATGTGATCTTTATGTTACACGGCCGTGTGCCACGGCCGTGCGGTAAATCCTTGGGCCGTGCGTTAAGCTATTTTTGGCCCATTTTCCTCATTTTTGGTCCATTTTTGGTTCTTTTCTCTTCCCTATGCTCTTCTGAGTATAAGATATGAAAAAGAAAGGTTAAGAGCACCAATTCTCACTAAATCATTAATAATTCATCCAAAATATAGGCAAAATATAAGGTAAAAATATGTATAATTTAGCGTTTATCACAACTCTTTTGCCCCCACTTTCAACTATCACATTTACTGCTTTGTCTGAGCGATTAGGTTCTGAGGAATCGTCGAACTTTACAATTCCCATTTCAATGAACCTTTCGACCAAATTTTTGAAAGCAAGATAATTTTTTTATTGAATGCCTTGTAATCCCTACGTGGTACTCACATTGAGCGTTTGAGTCGTACCATTTGGGATATGGGGGTTGCATTGGTTTCACATAACGAGGAGATACAACATGCGCATCAAATAGGCTTTGATATAACTCCTTATATGTCATTAGGATAGGTGTGAACTGGAGCCTTTCTGTATTTGGCCTCGAGTTAGATTCTTACCTTGAAGAGCCTTGATAGCTAGTGGTTACAGCCCTCGACTGACCTATAGTAACCAGTTTGGAATACTCTTTGCTCATATTATTCATTTTGTCTTCTCTTTTCTTCGGGATTAACCTTTTGACACTTTCTTTTGCGTCTATCTTCCCACTCTTTACTGCATTTTCAATCATCTTATCAGATATTACTATATCTGAGAAGCTCATAGTAGCGTTTCCCAACATATGGTTAATAAATGAGGCTTTCAGAGTGTTGATGAAAAGCATTGTTATTTCTTTTTCTAAAAGAGGTGGTTGGACTTGCGTTGCCACCTCTCTCCATCTTTAGGCGTATTGCTTGAAGCTCTCGCTCTGCTTTTTTTCCATATTCTGTAGTGTGATTCTGTCGGGTGCCATGTTTGTAACGTGGCCATATTATTTTATGAAAACTTGTGCCAAGTCATTCCATGAATTAATTTGGGCACGACTTAGCTAGTTGTACCATTTGGCCGCAGACCCGATCAGACTGTCCTGGAAACAGTGAATTAATAACTGATCATTATTGACGTATCCTGTCATCTTTCAACAGAACATTGTAATATGAGCTTTAGGGCAGTTAGTCCCATTATGCTTTTGAAATTTTGGAGTCTTGAATTTTGGCGGGAGTACTAGATCTGGGACCAAACTTAGATCTTTAGCGTCAACACTGCAATGGTAATCAGCATTCTCCAATGCTTTGAGTTTTTCTTCCAACCGCCTGTACTAATCTTCGAGTTGTTTTGGCAGTTCCACTCTTGCTTTTTCTATTTCTGCCATTTCATCTAGATCAGAAACTACAAGATTGGTTGGATTGTCCCCCGGATTGGAACTTGATCCTGTGAGGTAGTTCATTGGTGCTGAGGTACCGGCTTGATATTGTTGGGGTCTGATAGTACTAAGTACCCCTTGCGGATGTGCATCTGGTTGGGCTTGGACGCTTATTGGGGTAAAACCTGGGGAGATAGGCAGAGTTTTCATGATGTAATATCCCGAAAATTTCTATCATTGATACAGTAAAATAAAGAAATAAAGAAATAAAAAGAGAAATTTTAAGCTATATCAACAAAATCTATGTAGGAAGTGATTATGATGTATTAATCCAAGAAAGGACTAAATCGTAAAAGTGATAAAAGTTTTGTGGCCCAAGAGTAAATACTTAAAATTTAAGGGGTTAAAGTGTAAATATGAAAAATTTAAAGGACCAATAGTGCAAATATTTTAAGGGTAGAATAATCTAGAAACTAAGAAAAATTGATGAATTAGGACTAAATTGAATAGGTGAAGAATTATGAGGGACTAAATTGTAATTTTACCAAATTAAGTGATGACTCAAGGATGGAATTTTAAAAGATCATGAAGGGTAAAATGGTCAATTGGAAGAGAGAGAAATCTAGAAAGTAATGATTACATTGATGATATTTTATAATTATATAATTAAATAATTATTATTTTATTAATATTTTAATAAGATATTTTATTATTTTATTATTTTATTTAGTCTATATATATGTGTGTATGTGTGGAAAAAAAAGAGGAGAAAAACCACCACCCCTTTTCCATGCAATTCACGTTAGGAGAGAAGAGGGGAGAAAGAAAGTTTGGCTTTCTTTACAATTTGGTCCTTCCACCAAAAAAATTCACCATTTTCACCTAGAAATAAAAAGAATTTCCATAGCTACCGAAGGAGAAAAATGTTAAGGAGGCTATGAGGAGTTAGAATATCAAGTTGGATTCAAGAAATAGAAGCTAGAGGAGAGAGAAAGTGAAGTTAAAGTTTGGAAACAATAAAATAAGGTAAGAACATCAAGATTTCCATGTATTTTTAAGTTTAATATTATTGAAAAAGCATGTAAATGATGATAATGTAGAGTTTCCTTATATATGATTCTATGTTCTTGATATGGTAGTGAAGAGAAAATAAGATAAAGTGATGGGAAATGGTGTAGAGAAAGAAAATAAGGGTGATCTAAACTTAATAATTAATATCTTGTACTAAAACAGTTTTGGACAGCAGCAGTAAGCTAAATTTGAAAAATCACCAAAAATGGTAGAAACTGAATTAGAAGTTGAGTAACATATGGAATTAAATCTTGTTGAGTCTATTTTCATATAAAAGAAACAGAACAAGTAAATGAATTCTGTATTCTGAGATATTTATATTTTTGTGAGACTGGTTCAGAATGATTTTGGGATCCTCTATTTTGACTTTGGAAAATCACCAAAAATTGTATAAAAATAATTAGGGACTTAAATTTATTTTTTTGAAATCCTTAATGAGTCTATTTTCAATAGAAATAAGCGGGAACATCATCCGAGTCCCGTACGAGGAGATAATTAAATTTTAATGAAGAAAGGTCGGAACAGTTATACAGCAGAACAAGGGTAACTTTAAAGAATAAACTGTACTTATTGACTAAACCAAAAATTCTGAAAATTTTATTGTAAGAAGATATGTGAGTCTATTTTCATGGAAAATTAACAGATCTTAATTTGGATTTCTGTAGCTCAAGATATAAATAATTTAGTGACTATGACGCAGGTGGACAGCTTGAATGTTCACATATAAGTAAATAGTGAAATTATTGATAATGTTACTTATAAGCATATTATATAAATTAAGGATGTGGAATGGAGAGGAGGAGGAGGAAAATATGTATGAATATTCAGTTAGCATGACTAATTTGTATGTTTTAAGCCCAAGGACTAAATCGAATAAAAGTAAAACTTTATGGGTAGTTTTGTAAAAATGTTAGAAATGATCAAATTACATGAAATGGATTATTTTATTGTTTAAATTGAAAATTTTAAATGAAAATTGTTAATTTAGTTCAAGATCGGAGGAAAACATGTTTTGAGGATTAAATTGAAAAGTGTTGAAATTATGGAAAATTTTGATATTTTATAGAATTTATGGGCTCTCATTAATATGTATGATGACAACGGCTGGAAATAAGGATTAAATCGCAAGAATTTATTTTTCTGAGCCTAAGGGTAAAATCGTCATTAATTAAATGTTTGGGGGCCAAATGGTAATTTTGCCTAAAGCATTAATTGAATGTATTAGAATAAGGAATGAATGAAAAAAATGGTAAAATTTATTTATAAAGATCCCAACGACTCAAATGCGAGACTTGAACGTGAAAAAGAAAAGATATTGGATTAATGAATTTATAAACACGAACAAGTAACGAGATAAGTTCGTGTAACTTGAATTGTATTTTTAAACACTTGAAATATGTGGTTATATGATGAAAATATGATTTAAATGATCAATGCATAATAATTGATGAAATATTGATAATACTCGATATAAAAAGAAAGTAAATCCCGGTTGAATGGAATGGATTTCGATGGATCATTGGAAAAGGAATTGACGGTAAAAAGGATCTAGCCCGGACGGGTGATCCTATTCTGATGTAGCCCTCCTGAAGAATACAGGAAAAATGATTAAGCCCGGAAGGGTAATCCTAATATCAGCCCTCCCGAAGAATATATGGGAAATGAGGTTCGCGGGAGTGTGCTGGTGGCTCTCCCGAAGAATATATGTGTATAGGCCCTTCCGAAGAATACATGGGAGCTGAGGTTCGCGGAAATGTGCCAAGAATTGAGGTTCGCGGGAGAGTGAGGTTCGCGGGAGTGTGCTTACTGAAATGAAATGTGTAAGACCATGGTTGAAAGATACCATGGCAATGAATAAGACCATGGTTGAAAGATACCATGGCAACAAATTGAGAAAATGAATAAGACCATGGTTGAAAGATACAATGGCAACACATGCATATGAATTGACGGACCCGAAATTGTACACTAAAAGTGTACTCCTGTATGAATTGACGGTTAATGAGATTGTACACTAGGAGTGTACTATTGGATATCCATCGAAATTCCGAGAAATTCAACGGGATAAATATAGAAGATGGTAAACACATAGCTAAAAAGGGTAAATGTGAATTGATGTATTACGGATTTGCATATTTTAAGTATTCTATATGATTTTAACTATCGATATTCCGATAAATTCAGTAGATAAGAATCCTGACCAGAAAAGGAAATATGTATATAAAAAGATTTGTACATATATTCCTGAAGTACATGAAAAAAAATGACAGTGATACTGGATATATGGAAATATAAGATGATGATATTTGTACATGGAATTTATTGATGAATATATGCATCCATGATTATAGATTCGTATACTTTAATAAAAAAATTCTATAAACTCCGGTAATATCTCATGACCCTATTCCAATGATGGATACGGGTTAGGGTGTTACACATGATCATCCCCAGAATTAACCACAATGTTCTTTCCTTTATCAGGCCCTCCAGCCAACAATTGCGCTAATTGGTTCATCATGCTTCTTTGAAATTCTAGCATATGATCCCTCATGTCTTGTTGAATTTTAGCTAATTGTTCTTGCATCTGTGTCTGAAGTTGATCTTGCATATCTCTTCGTAATTTTCCTAATCTTTCCAATCTTTGGTCCATTGCTTTTGTCTTGCGACGGGTACTGTAACTATATTTGGTTGGTGGATTTTCGTTGGTTTCTAGGGTAACTGTCATAATTTTAATTAATTAGGGTAATTTGTAAGATTTAATGCATATGATAAAATGCAATGCAGATGCATGAAATGAATGCAAAAAAATGCGTTGATTCTGATTCAATTCTATTAGAATAACTTTTCTAGAAAAGAATTTTTTTTACATAAAACGGATACATATACAGCCTTGTCCTTATATTCCAGGCGAAGGCATCGATCTTTTTTTTCATATCCGGATGTTAAGATCAAATCTTGAAAATTGTCCAAAAGATTATTTCCTTTTTACTTGATTCGGGCCGCGACCCATTGCTCACTTATCCCCGCGATGCTCGTTAGCTTCTTTAAGAAAGTTGTCAGCTCTCGAATAATCTTTGTCGGCTTGAATCCTTGGGTAGCGAGGCATAGTCATATATTCCTCCACGGGTTATCAGCCTTCTCTCATTATGTTTACTCGGACCATATTCGGGTGGTCGTATTATATTCCACTTTATCAAAAAACTCATTTTCCATGACAAGCTCTCTATTTAGCAATCGAACATGAATCGACACCTTTTTTCTATGATGATGCAATACAATGCAATAATAAACAAAACAAAACATGTCAGTACAAAAGAAATAAATAATAAGTAGAGCATCTATTCGGGTGACCACTAGAGTTCGGTACGACTCTACCTAAGGTGGGCTCTTAAGGTTCGCTATATGGGGTTTGGTTCTAGAGTAAAGGTACCCGAACCAGCAGATTCCTCGATCCTCACCCGTTAAGGGCTCATATAGACCAAGTTCAGTTCAGGGGAATACATTTCTCTATGGCCATATGGAGATGAAAATCTTATGAAGACATAGGTACGAATGTATCCCGGAAGCAGTCCCCTAGCCCATGTGGAGGTGAAAACCTCACGAAGGCGTAGTTTCTCACTCCCACTTAAAAGGGTGTGACCGAACGGTCATGTAATGTACAGATATATACAAAAAGCTTGAAGCAAATAAAGAAAATATGAATAATATGATGAAGATTGTAATATAAAACTGATGAAATGCAATAAAAAGATCGTATGTTAAAACCAAATTTTCAATCTTCGACAAAAAGACAGAAAGTAATCAACTCGTGGCTTGACTCTCTTTTTTAAGTCCCCAATGGAGTCGCCAAGCTGTCGAAACTATTTTTTTGAAGAGAGGGAATCGACTTATGTTTGAAAACAAAAATTGAAACAGGAGTCGCCACTAATCTTTTTTTGTTTAGGTGTGATCAGATCACCTCGTAATTTGATTGTTTTAATAAAATGTTTTGTTTTACTAAAACATCGATTTTGGCCTACGAAATTCGAGAAAATGAGTTCAAGAGTCGGTTACGTTCGAGGAAGGATTAGCACCCTCGTAACGCCCAAAATTGGTACCTAATTGAGTAATTAATGTCTTAATGTCCAAATTTGAAAATTCGTAAGAATTTAAAAATACGATCCTCCTTTTCATTAATGTTAAGTTTATAAAAGATGCTCGGATAAATCGAAACGGATGCTAAAGACCTTCTTGTCTCGAAGTAATAAAATGACACATCCAGCACGTTAGGATATGACATTTTAAGTCCTCGAGAACAAGCTTATCTTCTGATTTTCAAAACTCATACATTTAAATTTTAAAAGGATATTCAATCATTTGGGTCAAACGAGAAAATCGAAACCCAGCATGTTAGGGCACGATCTCTCGAATTTCCAAACACTAAATATTGCCTTTATTTTTGAATTTTTTTTACGAATTTAGGTAAAAATTAATTTGTTTAAATATGGCTAAAACATGACCTTATATTTAACAAACAATGATGCAACACGAAATCATGGTGATAATGGCATAATGAAATAATAATAAATGCAATGATATAAATAATAATAGGAGTAAGAAAATAAATAAGATAAACAAATAAAGAAGACAAGTTAATTAAAAACGATAAAATACACAATAGGCAAATGAATAAATAAACTAAAAAGTTTTAAAATAAAAAATAAAAAAAACTTGAAAGCAAGCAAATAAATAAAAGAAATGAACAAAAGAGGGAATTAAAATAAAATGGGGGTAACAATAATAATAATAATAATAATAATAATAATAATAATAATCTAAATTTTGAAAACGCATGAAAAGATGTATATATAAAAAATAAACAATAAAATAAACAATAATAAGAGTAATAGTAATAAAACCTATTAGAAAAATAATAATAAGTAAATAATCGAAAAGAGAATAAAAAATATTAAGTATTAAATTAATTAATATAATAATATGATAATATTAGCAAGGAAGGGCTAAATTGAAATCAAAATGAGATTTTGGGGTAAAAATCGAGAAGTAAAATGAGATAAAGGACCACATTGAAGAACGTGAATGATATGGAGGGACAAAGTAGGGAAATATCCTTATCCTTCAAAACGCATAGTTCCAACAGGGACTAAAACAAAATAAAAAATGAAATCATCGTGCCAAATTTAAAAAAAAAAAAGCAAACCAAATTGTAATATAATTAAAAAGCGGAAGGACCCAATGCGTACTTAGACCATCAAGGTAAAACGCGCGGATCCTCCTCTTCGAGCGGGTCGGGTCAGCCCATTTCGCGTCAAAACGATGTTGTTTAGCGCCTGGAGTATTAATTCAAAATGATGTTATTTTTGTGATACTATTTAAATCAAAAGAATTTTTAAAATTTTCATTTCAGCCCATTCTCTAAAAAAAAAAACTTCAAAAATCCTCAAAACTCTCTCAATCCTCTCTAAGGCTCCAGCCATACTCCGGTTATCGGACCGCTGACCGTCCGCCGGCCATGGGCTGAGGCACCGTCCGCGGTGGCCGAAAAATTTTGAAACCCCGTTTTCGTCCCCTTTTTGAGTAAAAACCCATTTTTTGTGTAAAAAAAATGCCAAAAAACCCTCAAAAATTTAAATGTAACAAAAGGACCTTTTTGTTGTCGCCTATTTCTATCGCGACCGTTCGACGGAACCTTTAAGAGGCCGTTGGTCTTCAAGACGGAATACGAGAGCAACAAAAGGTAAATATTTGACTTCATACTATTCTATACATTTCAAAAAAAAAAAAAAAAAGAGAAAAATGTAAAAGAAACTTACTCTTTTTGATTTGTAATTTTTGTATCTCTTTTTCTCTGTTTTTTATTATTCAAAAAAAATCCTTCATTACATTATTGGTCTCGGGCTTTTATAGCCGAGAACATACATTGTTTATTATTTGCCAGGTACTCCTTTTACTATTTCATTATCGTTTATTATTGCTCTCTGTTGTACCATCGTTTGCGTGTTGCGTTGCTTTTGTTGCTGCGCCTTTGCGTGTTGTTGTTTTCTCTGCTTGCTTTGTCTCTGCTTTAGTCTGTTTTGCAGGTCATAGGGAGGTCAACGTCGTCGGCGTTGAACGCGCTGACAGACCATATGGGAGTGGCACGAGAGAAGGGAATAAACCTTGGGGTCTTGAAAATTTTTAAAGTTTTGGGCCATCCGGGCTAGGTTTCTTTAGTTTGGGCTCACTGGGTTGTAATTGGGTTGTGGGTCATTTGTTTGGGTTGTTTAGGAATTTGGGCTAGGTTGGATTTGTAAAATTGGGTAGTGTATGTGCTTAGTTTGGTTTTGTATTAATGGACTTTGAATGGACATTTTGTTTATTATCTATTTTCTTATTTATTTGCCTAATTTGGGTCTGGCCTAGCAAAATAGGCCTCTTACATATGTAATGGTTGATGATCAACCCGTGGCAATGGAACAACTATGTGGCTTCCCTCTTGGTGGTGGGAGCATTTAAAGGTACCACCCACCATAGGCTCATTTTCTTACCTTGGAGGCATCCTCATCCTCTTCTCAACCACCTCAAAGAAAGATGAGCTAAAAAGCTAAAAAACGAAAGCTTACCTTGAAAAAACCTTAAATCCTAACAAATAAGAAACAAAACAAAGAATAAGAACTAGAAATAGCACGAACAATAAGAACTTGAAGGAAATAGAGAACACTCAAAGAACTCATAAATTGTAGAGAATTGGAATACTTTAGACACTTCGAGAAATCATAGAAAATCTAATGATTCACAGCCATTCATAACAGGGCACATGTCCCTTAAAAGGATGAAAAAGTTAACTCCATGCATCATTGGCCGCCATTTCCCAATGGACAATTGTGGTACTTTACGATTAATGTAGCTATTCTAGAACCTTTGGTGCATCTCCCATTTTCTGGAGCATCCCTAACATGCAAAACAGGGAACTCTTAGTATGTCGACATATCTACCCCTTCATCTGCTAAGGGCATCATCTATTGAGAGTTTGTTTGCTTGGTCGCAAGGTAAGCCACTTTGTAACCTATAATCTTGACCAAGGGCAATTGTTATACCCTTACTCTAGTAATGACATGTGTCAAAACAAAGGGCAACGTGGTAATAGCTCAGGTAAGCACCCTTGACAGGTGCAACCCATAGGTGGCCTTTTGCATGACCAAGAGTTTTCACGCCCTTTATGGTGATCCTCTTTGACTAATCATTCATGACCAACCATTTGTGGATCCCACTTAAGCCAATTGAGAGGCAACTTGCTGCAAATAGTCTACTTCTAGCTACTCACCATGAGCCTTTCATGTGTACTACTAAGGCATAACAACTTCATACAATTTCAGCAAGGAGAATGTTAGAGTAGGACCACATAATACTGAACATAGCGATAATTGACATGCAATGAACCTGCCACCAAACCAACCACCCAGATAGGCCTACTATCCATATTATTGGTGACATGACACTACTAGATTGAAACCCTCCCTTATATATACCTTGGAGTATGAGGAGTTGAGGATTAATCCTTCTTCTTTTTCAAGGAAAACCCTAAGTCTTCCAACCTTTTCCTTCCTCCTTACTCTTCTTTCTTCCTTCTCTTTCAACTCCCTACTCTAGCTCTTGACCTGTCATAGGTGAACTAATCCTCCGGTCACCACACCTCCTCATTGTCTCCTTATTGATTCCCTATTTCAACAATTTTAAATTCATTTGATTTTGTTTATTTTTAAATTTGATTTTTTCATAATCTAAAAATAAAACATTGATTTTTTATATTATAGAAATATAAAATTAAAATTAAATTAAATAAAAATAAATTTAAATTCAATTTCAAATAGTTTTTATTTTTTTCATCTTATTAACAACGAACCGGGACTAAAATTTTTTAAATAATAAATGAACTGACGAATCAATTTTTATTTTTGAGTTCTTCTAGTCGATCCTAATTTCAATTTTTCGTATACATGGCCCAAATGGTAAGGAGAATCCAGGAAGTCCATTTTTCCAACCAAATCAAGTCAGGTTTGAGGCTCCGGTCCGTATTATTACTCGCTTCACTTGCTGTTGTGTTCCCTGCTTTACTGGGTCTGGTTGGGTGGGTGGTTCTCATTTTTTCCCCCCTATAAACTAACTATATATAAATTTCATAGGAAACAATAACAACCCTACACTGCCACTGCTGCTGCACCCGGAAGCCTAGAACCTTCCACCTCTCCTGCTTAATAATCAAATTACCCACAATTTAGGGTTTTGTTAGGGTTTAATCAAAGTCCCAAGTCTTTTATTTCTTCCCCCCCCCCCCAAAAAAAAAAAACTATAATCAATTTTATTTCGCTTCCGTTGTTACACACAGGGAGGGGCAGATAGTATAGGTAAAAGTTCTCAAATAAAGAAGGAAATTTGAGTTAAGGTCGCAAATGGTTGGGTCTAATGGCGTTAGGCTTATTCACTGCTTGCTTCGGCGCTCTCACTCCCTTTCTTCTACCCTTTTTCACCACCCAAATTCTGTACGTTCTTTCTCTCTCTCTCACTTTCTTTATAATTCTAATTTTATCTGTTTTTTGTTTTATTTTTATGATTCCATAAATAAAATTTTGGCTTTTCCTTGAATAATATTTTCTTCAATTGTAAATACATAAGACTCTGATTTCTGGGGGTTCGAGGAGTTTCACAGCCGGACTTGGCAATCCCGTTAACGTTATTGGAAAACACACTCCTCAATATGGTAATATACCATCTCACCTTTTTACACTCTTTTTATTGTTTTGGTTGAAATTTTACCTCTTTTAATGAGTAATGAATTACATGCTTGTCGATGCCAGCTAAAACTAGAAACTGCTTGATTTTTGGACTTTTTAATGTGAACTTGGGTGCAAAACGGCTAATTCATGGCACTGGTATGTTACAAGCTCCTTGTTTTTCATTGTATAAATTATCTCAGGGATGCATTACTGTTCTCTATCTTATACTGTGATCCTTATCTTCTGGGTTCAGCTCCTTTGTCCGCTAGGGATTATTATGATACACTTGGTGTAAGCAAGAATGCTACTGCATCTGAAATAAAGAAAGCTTATTTTGGGGTAATACTTTTTTCTTCTAGTTGTCTTTCTGTCAGCGGGCGTGTTAATGTGATGTCTTTGTGTTTGTCCTTTAGTTGTTACTTCTGAACTCTATAATTTGTTATCCCTGTTTCTTGATTCAAAATTTTCTTGTTATTCTATAGCTTGCGAAAAAGCTCCATCCAGATGTAAATAAAGATGATCCTGAAGCTGAGAAAAAATTTCAAGAGGTTTCCAAGGCCTATGAGGCAAGTTTTTCTCGCCTGGATTGTTGACTTTTTTCTTGGTTACTTTGCCTTGGGGCTGAAGCTTGAAGGGAATTGTATTTGTGTTTGTTCTGTTGTAGGTTTTAAAAGACGAGAACAAGCGTGCAGAGTATGATCAGGTGTGGTATAAATTTATTTGTAAAATCTTTTTATTATTATCATTTTATCAGATGGAAAATGCTTTTAATAACCTTTCTGTTATTAGTCAATATGTTAAGCACAGGAGGCTAGAAAAAAAATGTGATTTTACTGCTCAATTGATATGTACCTTGTTAAATTTATATCTGCAAAAGTGGATGTCCTTGATTCTAAACTGTTTCCTAAAGGGATTATGTACAAAAATACTTTTTAACTTTTTTTTTTCTGTAATCTTATTTCCTGATGATTATATGCAAAATTTTGTAGGTTGGCCATGAAGCATTTGAACAACAGCAAAATAATAGCGGCTTTAGTGAAGAGGATTTCAATCCATTCAAATTCCACAACTTTCATGATGTAATTTGCTTCTTTTAACATTTTTGGTTGGTTTTGGTTACATTTAGTCAAGGATATACTTTTTTAATTAGTGAATATAAAGCTTCTTGCAATGTTTTATCATCAATTATATTTGATTAGACTTGCTCCTTTTAAGGTCTTCAATTCTAGGAGGAGCATGTTTTCGAGCATTTTTATTCCAGAAATTTGAGATATTTATGTGATGCCTAGTGTTGTCAAGGTGTGTGCCTGCACCTTGCACCTTAGCACTAGACAGTGAAAAGACTCATTAACTGTAGTGCCATTGGATGATCTGATACTGTCAAGGTCAGTAGAAACATAAACATAGGTGTGATACTTTTCTCCCAGTATTATTGGGATTGGAGGCATCAGTGCCTGCCTGCCTGGTAGTTGGCATGATTTAATGTTCCTTAAAATAGAATATAGTTGCTGGAGGGGTGAATTTGCTTGTCTGTAGGTTTCTTAGTATCCTCTATTTCTTGTTTTTAATTCTTTAACACAATATTCTTGTATGCATGTTGGCCAGATATTCAACGTGCAGGATATATTCAGAAATCAAATGGGTGGTGAAGATATCAAGGTTGTCATCAATTTCAACTTCATGGTGATTATTATGTTTTTACTCAATTTTGTTTTTCTGAGTTGTCATGTGTGGTTTACCATACTTTAGGTTGCAATTGAACTATCTTTTATGGAAGCTGTTCAAGGATGCAGCAAAACGGTGACATTTCAAGCTCCCGTGCTTTGTCAAGCTTGTGGTATGGCTTATCTTGCTTCTTAAACAATACTTTTTTTCTCATGTAATCTCTTCCATTCTGAACTGTCATAACTGTTTTCTTTTTATCTTCTGGATTTCTCTAGGCTCCATACATTTTTTTATTTATTTTTTATAGAGAAAAAAGCTCTCTTGGATGCAGAAATGAGCAATATTTTTGAAAAGATTATGATATAATAACCAAATATATTAGCCTATGTTGATGAGCTTATTTGGTTTCAAGTCATTTTCTTCATTTTTAAGGTGGTGAAGGAGTTCCTCCTGGCGTGAAACCTGAAAGATGCCGGCATTGTGGAGGCTCAGGCATGGTTAGTTTACTGGAATAGAATGTGCAAGCGCTCATAATTGTGGAGATACTCCTAAACATATACGCAATGGAACTAGTTTATCTCCTTCTTAACTTCTGGTTTTGCTGTTGTCTCAGTTATCTATCAGCAAGGGCTTTATGAGTATTCGTTCTACTTGTCCTCATTGTGGGGGAAGTGGTCAGTTTGTATCGGTATGATATGCATCCAAGTTCTCTCACTTCTGATGAATTTCTTCATTTTTGGTTGTGATCAGTTTGCTTTTGTTCCTTTATGCTGTTTTTATTGAGGTTTTTAAAATACTATTTTTCTCCTCATGATTAACATAAGTAATTAATTTTCTCCTGAATTGGATTTTATGATGATCTTCCTCCTCTGGATAAAATGCCCATGAGCAATTAATTCATGCTTTTATCACAAAGAACTTGTTCTATATTACTGTCTTCCTGTTTGATTTTTATTTTAGAATTGTCATTTGAAATATCTGTACTTTTGTTGGCACCAGAAGCTTTGCAAGTCATGCAATGGAGCTAGGTTAGTGAAAGGACCAAAAACAGTCAAATTGGACATAATGCCAGGTACTTTACAAAGTTAAATGTTTATTGTTGGTTGCTTTGGTAATAGTTTAACTTGTCATGTTCTGCATTATATCATTCATGGAGCTCTCTGTCTAGTCTCCTGCAATGTGGATAAGTGTGTTTTCCTTAAAAGCTGAAAATCCCTATGTGGAACTGAACTCACGGGAGCTTGCATCTAATGAGTAGGTTGAGCAAAATATTCACTTTAAACATCCTGCCTTTGATAGTTTTAAGAATATTTTCTTCTCCTTTTTTATGGGGGCCAGAGAAAGTGCTGTTACTGATAACTTCATGTTTTATTAATCTTTTTCATGCTTCTTGACTAAAACAGTGCATTGAACAATCACATTCTCATTTTCAATGTCAGTACTAAAAACAACAAACTGATGTTACATGATCCTTTTTCATATCTATTATTCAAAGGCATGATCTTCTAGAATTTTGTTTTTATTATTTGATTGACTCAAGGTTATGTCTCATTTTCAGGAGTGGATAACAATGAAACATTGAAGGTTTATGGAAGTGGCGGAGCTGATCCTGATAGAACTCATCCCGGGGATCTTTACGTGACCATAAAGGTAACCAGTTTAATTCTTGTCTGATATTTTGACAGTTTGCATAGTTTTCAAGTAAAGGAATAGGTTGTAATTGTAGCCTTCTAAAAGCAATTTATTCGTAATCTCCATACATGCCTTGTTTAAAATAGATGTTGAGTTCATTTGGGTGGGTGTTTGTAAGCTTATAAAATGGCGAATGGTGGATGCAGTTGGCAAAGACGGTAGTACTGGTGGCCAAGTAATACTTGTAAAAAGATTGATGTACTGATAAAGAAAGCAGTGGTAGGGACAACAATTTTAGAACTAGGCTTTAATGTAGACTTAAAAGATTGGTGATTGAATGTGGCACTCATATGGTAACACTAAGTGCCTGCTATTGGCCGAATCTGGTTATGCTTTAATTCTGGTAGCAATTTAAAGCAGTCAATATGGCGTGGGATTGGTTGTAGTAGGCATTAGTAGTCAAAGATTTGGATGTTATAAATGCTGTTTCAGATGATTATGATAGAAAAATGAATTCAAATTATTGGCCCTCATTGCTGCTGTCTAACCCCCCCCCTTTTGTTCATTACCTTAGTCTGCAGAATTCTTTCAAATTACAAGTCCAACTCTTCACCCTTGAGTGAAATTTACCTTACCCTTCTTTTGTTAGTAGATTGTTCTTGGCCGTTTACCCTTGCAGTTGCTGATGCCCGACTGTCTTTGTTTTCCATTTCTTATGGATTGTTGTCTCCATTAATCATGTTTATATTTGCAGGTCCGGCAAGACCCAGTTTTTCGTAGAGAAGGTGCCAACATTCATGTGGACGCTGTTTTGAGTGTTGTTCAGGTAGAACTGGAATTTGAATATTTTTCAAATGACCTATTAAGTGGTTCACGTGTGGAGGTCTTGAGCAACGCCTTTATTTGATAGCTCAATAAAAAAATCACTTGTCGTCTATGGCTTGTTTCTCTGCTTTAGATGGTCATACGGTGTCAAATAACTTTGTTGGATTTTCTAACTGTGCATTTCTTTTTAAATCTTTTTAAGCAATGACTAATGGGTTTGTCAACTCTGGGATTTTATCCTACTGTTTGCTTCAGTATGCCTTTTGTAATTGTCCTCCTGGTGAGACTGGTCCTTCTATCTGATAAATGAATTAATTTGAATTTTTCCCTTTTTTGCAGGCAATCTTGGGAGGAACCATCCAGGTCCCAACTCTTACTGGTGATGTTGTGCTCAAGGTTTGTTGAAAATTGTGTATGATTTGTGTAGAACTTAGAAGGGACCTTTAATTATTTGTTATAGTTGAGGCTCCAAATCTATGTTTATTTCAATTTGCAGGTCCGTCCTGGCACTCAACCAGGCCAGAAGGTTGTTCTAAAGAATAAAGGTACGGAA
This sequence comes from Gossypium stocksii, assembly GCA_020496765.1. Lineage (NCBI taxonomy): Eukaryota > Viridiplantae > Streptophyta > Magnoliopsida > Malvales > Malvaceae > Gossypium > Gossypium stocksii. Next base: position 10,433,699 of record CM035623.1, read on the forward strand.
GAGATCTGGGAATAAGATAGATATATATTTGGTTCCTTTTCCAAGTTGGTATAGAAAAAGAAAATCTCATTGATCTTTTAACCGTGGTCCATAATAGTAAATTAGTAATCTTACCTGACTTTGGTATGTTTCTGAAAATGCCTTTCTCATAATAAACATAAAGGGCCTCATTTCATTAAATTTAGTGTAATCATTTTTTTGACTTGGGGAGGAATTTCAAAACCCCCTCTTTGAGTAGGGATTCATGCATCTGCCATTTGATTCAAATGCCTGAGTGTACGTGTATTCATTTTTTCATGTTTCAGGAACTGCTTTTACCTATTGCATAAAATTTTCTAGTTTTGTCTTTTCACCTTTGAAAGTCTGGGATTAAAATTTTCATTTTCTCTTTTCTTTATAGGTAACTTTATTTTATTCTATTTTAATTTGCTTGAGTTGAATTCTGTTATTTAATTTCATTGATAAGTAAAAATGAGAACACTCAAAACTCAAAACTCTAAATCCTAGGCCCTGGACCTTCTTTCATATATCTAAAATTTGAAATCTGTTGGTCTTCTTTTTCATGTGCAATTGAATCCCTCTTCCTCTTGTAACTGTCTTTGATTTAACTTGCATTATCTTCGATATATTTGTGTATGTTTGTCAACAGGAATTAAAACAAGGAACTCATACTCATTTGGTGATCAATATGTGCATTTCAATGTTAGCATCCCAAAGTAAGTGTTATATGCCAAAAATTTCTGGAGTTGTTCCATCGTCCATCGAAATCCATGTTTCTAGGAGCATATTCACAGTTGAAAGCAAATTTACTCGATTTATGTACAGGAATCTGACGGGAAGACAACGGGAATTAATAGAAGAGTTTGCTAGAGAGGAGCAAGGTGAAAGTGATAAGCGTGCTGCTGGGGCAGCTGGCTGAAGAGGAGACCAGAATGACCGTCAGTTTTTTTGCTGGGTTTCATCACAAAGATAAAGACGTTGAATATTATTACTAGTAATAGTTCATGTTATTCGCAGTTGTTTAAATTTTACAAGTAAATTTTGGATTTGCTTTTCATATATCGTATGTATTTTATTTTATTTTTTTCACTCAAACGATGACGGTGAACCATCATTTTGATACCAATGGGTGATATTGTATATGATTTGTTTAGGCATAACATACAAGATGCCACTGCTGTTTTATGGCGGATTTCTGAGTGGTATGCTGAAATTTTAATAATAGCATTGACCTTAGGTATTGGGGGAAAGTAGTTGTCAATTTATATACACAACCATTTATATTGATTTTAGTTTCATTCTATGTATGATGATGGTGGGTGAAGTTGAGAAAGCAGCATGATTTGAACCCTTGGCAGCCTGTAGTAATGGGCTTCATTTACGCAGTGCACTATGACCCACGAAGAAGTAGTACTATGGAGAGGCTTAGCAATATGAATTAATTTGATGACAAATATAGAAGATTTTTCTACACGCTCTTATATGTCTCGGGGCTTTCTTCTACCAGGCGACAAGGATTTGAAGTAATTGAGATGTGAGCGCAATTTTAAGTAAAAATATGTAAAAACAAAATATTGTAATATTAAAAGAAATAAGAAGATGGAAATGGAATGGGTAGCATTATGTAATTATTAATTCATTTTAGACCTTTTAAATAAGTTTAGGAGTTAATTAAAGTGAAATAGGATAGAAAAATAAATAATCATAAGTTAAATCAATTAATTATAAAAAGAATAATAATTGGATTAAGTTGGTGATAGGTGGATGACGAGATCCATTGAGTGTATTGGAAATTACTTTACTAAAGAAATAAAAATATGTAACATAAAGAAAATTAAAAGAAAAAGTTGGGATAAGGAAAATCTTGGGACAGATAAGTTAGTGTAGAAGCTTTAAAGACGAAAAGAGAACCACTCATCTCCCCAATTCCCATGGCAACCCTATCCTCTTCTCCATCTCCCTCCATTCTCTCTTCCTCCACCGCTAATCCTAAAACCCCTTATCTGAAACCGCCGCTCCTCTTCTTCCCCAAGCCTCTAACCACCGCTCTAACCACCGCTTTAGCCACCACCACCTTACTCCTAACCTCCCCTCCCTCCTCCATTGCCTCTGATGCATACAACGTCTACTACGGAACCGCCGCCAGTGCTGCCAACTACGGGGGCTACGGTGGAAACTCCGACAAGAAAGCCTCCGCTGAGTACGTCTACGATGTCCCCGACGGATGGAAAGAGCGATTAGTTTCCAAAGTTGAAAAGGGCACCAACGGGACGGACAGCGAATTCTACAACCCCAAGAAAAGACAAGAGAAAGAGTACTTAACATTCTTGGCTGGGTTCAGGCAATTAGCCCCAAAGGACGTGATTTTGAACAACTTGGCATTATCAGACGTCGAGTTGCAGGATTTGATTGCCGGGGCCGACAGCTTGGTCTCCGAGGAGAAGAAAGACGAAAATGGACAGCTTTATTATGTCTACGAGATTGATGGAATTGGTAAGCATAGTTTGATTGCAGTCACTTGCGCGAAGAACAAGCTTTATGCTCATTTTGTCAATGCACCGGCGCCTGAGTGGAAACGCGATGAGGACACCTTAAGGCACATTCATGAATCCTTCAAGACTGTTGGATCATCGTAATTCACTCTTGTCTTTAGTCTTTTTGAGCCTTTCTCTCTCTCCCTCTCCTTCTCTGTCTCTTTTTATATATATGTATGAGGCAATGCCATTTTTATATATAAGCAAAGCCATTTTACATCTTTTTATATATATTTTGTTTGTTGCTCTACCTTCCTTTTTTGTATTGCAACATAATCTTGTCTGGATAAGCATAATTTTACCTTAAGTTTTGTTCACAACAGACCAGAACTGAGTGCAATTTTCTTTTATGCAAGCTCCCCATTAATGAACAAACATTATGACTTGTATATGTTACTTACAATTATACTAGTACACAACACCTGAAAGAATTCGGCATTCATGGACATACACCATAGTTTTCACTCTCAAAGCTGTTGAGCACTTTAAAGAAATGTGTAATATTACCTAATTAATTATCCATTTCGTCTTTAAGTGAAATGTGTAATTTTACCCCAATTAACTAATTTTAAGTTTGATGTTACATTGTCTAATATAAACCCAAACTGATATCATATTCTTTTCAAGATGAATAGTCATTCATTCGTTTGGCATTCTGATTCAAGAACAAAGATAAACAAAGGTTCATAGATGAACCCCCACAAACGATCAATTGGCCAAAACAACAGAAACCATTAGACTAGATTGATTGAAATCCAAACAAAAACAAACAAATATAAAAACTCGTAGAAGCGAAACAGGCCCAACCCTCATAACAGAGGCAACTTGTGGTCTAGCAATAATCTTCGAAAGGCAGGACGACGAGATATGTTTTCCATGAGCAATGAGCGGTGATTCAAGTTTAATGCCAATAGTTTTCTAATTTGGTAAAGATACATGGAAGAACCTTTGGTTCGCTCTTTTTCCAATTCTCAGTAAAGTGTTCAGACAGTGATTGTTTAAATAGATATTTCAACACGAGTTTGAATAAAACACAAGTAGTAAACAAGATAAGAAAATGAAAGAAACAAACACGAGAGATTTGTTAACGCAGTTTGGATTCACCAATCTTACTCCACAGAACCTCGCTCAGTGAACAGTTCTTATTCAACACTTTTCCGGATTACTTATTGGCTAAAACCCAATTTACCCTTATACAAAAAAAATAAATGTAGCCCCAACATTGATCCCAACCATTACACATGTCTCACCTAAAAACCTCACTTATATCAAGTATAAGCTCTCCAATAAAATGCCAAACACAAGAGTGCAGAAACACAAATAACTAGCTAAAGGCACTCCAAATACACACCCAATGTGTGCGGCAGAACAACTTATCTATAGACTAAATTCAATAGCTTCTTAAAGTAGTCTTGATAAAATAAAATTCTCAATTATAATATGAATATCTTCTTGAATTATCTTTAATAATAATCCCAAAATAATGCAAAATTAATCTCCTTGAAAACAGTCAAGACAAGTGCAAAGGATAATCATAAGCTCTATCCACAAAGTCAAGTCGACCTCAACTTCTTCAAAAACTTCAACATCGATTATGACTATGAGGCAAAATAAAACACGTCTTTAAAGTCCATTTGTTTTTGGGACATATGAAAAAACCTAAGTCAAATAAGCCAACAAATAAAACCACCTAGGTTTTCTCAACTTCTTGACTAATCAAATGTTTAAACAAGTGACTGATTAGGTTGGTCCTTACAATCTCCCTCTTTGAACTTTTGACAAAACATAAGTAAATGGTATATACTTCCCCTATCACTATGTCATTAGTACATAAGAGATACTAAAGAAAAAACTAAAATAAATCCCAAATGCATAAACCATAGTCAAGATAGACATGAACTACACTATACTAAAATCAACAAACTTACTCCCCCTTACTCTATGCTTTCATTGTTTGCTTGCCTTGAGTTTGTTCAAGGGGATGAGGTACTACCTTTTCAACAATAAAGATTATAGCTCGTGGAACAAGTACCTTTTCCATGCAATGGAGTATGTTTGATTTTCGAAAAGTTTTCCATATTATCAACATGAATTGCAACCTCATGTTTCACCCGATCATCAATAATTTGCTAATCTTTATAACTAAAATGTGTTTGATCTTTTCTCACTCAAACTTGCTTCACACCAAACTATCTTGTTCTTGTTCCTGACTGAACAACTATCTAGACAACTATTTGAAAAACTGATGCACCATATTTAACTTCCCACAAGTCCTTTTTCAACTTGAAAAAATAAGGCTTAATAAGGCCAACCTTCCCAAAGTAGTGACGAATCATTCTCTTTGTTCTATCATTCAAGTTTTTCTTGTTGCAAACATGTTGTCTAAGTGATGTTCTTTTCAGTGTTGCAAAATTAGATTGAACATGAATTGTTTTTCTCATCCTTTGATCTTTCATTAGCTTATAGCAATAGAATCTAAAATGTCTAGCCTTTTGATATGTCGTAATTTAGTATAGCAGATTGAACTAGTTTTCACACTTAAAGAGCCTGAATACAAACACTTTCATTACATTTTAGTTAAGTTTCTTAGTTTTACTTACATTCAATAAAATGTGCAAATTGAGTCTTTTATTGATCCTTAGGGCCGATTGAGGCCCAAGGGAGAGCTAACGTATTTTATGAGTGTGCAGGAGACCATTAGAAGGCATTTTAGGACGATACTGGACGCTATGTTGCATCACAGGAGGATTGATGTCACAACATAGGGAACAAAATGAAGAAAACTCAAGTCTGCCTTCGATGTTGCGACGCAGAGTAAGGGTGTCGCGACATACCCATGAAGATGGCTACAAAGGAGCATATTGGATACTATGTCGTGACATAAGTCTTGGTGTGTTGTGACATCGACTCTGGGACAGAAATTAAACACGAAGTAATGGCGTTTTGGTCCGCACAATCAAACTTAAAGCTCGAGAACGTCAACTAACCTAGGGTTAAAGATGACGACCACTTGAAGGCTATAAATAGGCTCACTTGGCACATGTTAAAGACACCTTTGAATTAACCTAGTTTCTTCCTTTATATTTAGTTTCGTTTTCTTTCTTAGGTTTTTATAGTTTAGTTTATTTGTTTGTTGTTTTCTTTTAAGATATCTGAATTGTGGAATCATTCAACTTTGTGGATTTACACTTAATATCAATACAACCAGACTTTTTATTTACTCTATCTTCTCGATTTAATTAGCATGTTTTTTTTTTACAATCGATTATATATTGTTTATGAACACCATGAGGAACTAATCCTTCTATGGGGGATTAGCGAGTGGAGGTATGATCTATTAACTATTTTGTACGGTAACTCAACAGATCAGCTGTTTGGGAAAGGAAGAACGTGAAACAAACTGTAGGTTTAACAACCCCGGGAAGTCATCAAGATGGGAATTAACCTAAAATTGTATTCTCCATCTGTGAACACCTTAACCCCAAATCAGTCTAAACTGTGAGATTGGAAGATAAGTAGTTCTTGTTAACTTGTTATGTTAGCAGAAGATCGGAAGATTTTGCTAGGTTAGTGGCTAGTTGATTGACGAGGAACCTTAAGTGACAGTTGATGGAAATTACCGAAATGAGCTAATCACCCATAATCAGATTTGATTTATTCTTCCTTTTTAATATCTTGAATTTTGTCTTTTTATGTTATTTTATTTTTATTATTACAAAAACCCCCAAAATCCTTTATTTTATATTCTTCTTATTATAATTGAATCTAAGGTACTAATTAGATCTTTTAGTGTTTAGGTTAGAATTGATCTAGCACTCGCCTTCCTTGGGTACGAGTCTCGAAGTACTTATCCACTTCGTTGTATAACTATATTACAACTAGATTCGTACACTTGTAGATACCTCCTCGTAATTCTATATTTTTTTATAGTATTCACACTCTGGATGTTAGTACATCCGAAGGCAGTCAAGTTGTTGTTGCATTACCGGGGAGGCAATGTTACTAGGTTAAATTTAATTCTAGCACTTAATTAGAATAATTAGAAAATTTTTAAGTTATAGATATGATTTTGTTTTATTTCATTTATTGTTACTAATATTTTATTTCTAGGTTTAGTGTATGACTCGCAGTAGGGGCACACCTATTGTAGTAGCCACAGATCCAAAGAGAATAATCCAAAGAAACCACTGACAGTAACAGTAGATGCAAGATCTACTGCCACTATCTGCGGGTAACGTACAATGTGAAAATTCGCCGTTTAATGACATTGACAATAACGCCCTAGGAAACCCACCAGCACCACAACTTCCTACAAACATTCATATAGCTCAAAACAAAAGAACTTTAAGGGATTATGCCTTACCAAGTCTAGACATGGTTCAAGAAAGTTTAATAAGGCCGACAATTACAGCTAATAATTTCAAGATAAAACCGATGATCGTGATATGATAAACTAATAAAATTGATCGTACCTAGAAACTAACTATTATCACAATAAAAGGCAAACGCACCTATCGAATAGTAGTATAGTTAGTGGCAAGACCAGAATACCGAATCCAAGAAATTAAAAGTACTAGTAATGACTTTCTTCCTATTATCTAGCCTAAAAAATAAAGAGGGGGTTTATGTAAACTAATTAACTCTAAACTAAACTAAGGATGCGACAAAAAGTAAATTGGGGAATTGCTTTGGGAAAACTGAATGATAAAGACAATACCTAAGGAAGAATCCACCTAGACTTCACTTGTTATCTAACTCTGAACTAAATGATTTCTTCATTCGACTTGATCCGTAGAGATCCCTAAATTATGTTAATATCTCTGTCGAGAATAAGAACAACTAATCCTAGGTTGATTAATTGAAATCTCTTTCTAATTAAAACCCCTAGCCTGGCATTAACTCGATCTATGGATCCCCATATTAGATTTGACTCTAATCTGGCAGATTTTCGTCGTCCTATGTCTAGGATTACGATCAAATCCGCTTAATTGTGTTGGATTTACTCTTAAACAGGGACTTTTGCTCCTCAGCCTAAGCACATTTAACTTAAATTAATATCCCAGAAATATCAATTCAAGAATTAAAAAACACAATTAAGAATAAATCGAATATTTATCATATAGTTCAGATAACAATAACAAGATTCATCTTAGGTTTCATCCCCCTTAGGTATTTAGGGGTTTAGTTCATAATTATAAAAGATAACATCTTAGAAGAAAGAGAACAACAAAACATAAAGAAAACCCAAAACCCCTGAAAGAATTGAAGGGAGATCTTCAGTCTTGATGTTGATCCTTGCTTCTGAGATGGATCAATCGACTTTTCTTCGAGTAATTCCCTGTCTTCTACTTTGAGTCTTAGTGAGGATACCGTTCACCTTGTAGTTGCCTCCTAGGGTCTTTAAATAGAGTTTGGAATGTCTTTCTTAGCCCTAAGTAGCCTTTTCCATGTGAAATTGAACTTCATCACGACAGGGACACGCCCTTGTGGCACGCCCGTGTGAGTCATGTTTAGGTCGTGTTCAAGTTTGTTAATGTGGCACGGCCGTGTGGTTCACCCGTATGACAAACTTCAAGCCGTGTTGTTTCCTTGTTTTGGCCCATTTTCTCCGTTTTTGGCCCGTTTCTTTTTTTTTCACTCTCCTATGCTCTCCTAAGTATAAAACATGAAATTAAAGGATTAGAAGCATCAAATTCCACAAATTTAATGATAATTCATCCATAAATGTGCTAAATGTGGGATAGAAATATGTATGATTCATAGTTTATCAAATACCCCGACACTTAAGCCTTTGCTTGTCCTCAAGCAAAATCTCAACTCACAATTAAAAATCATCATTCTCAATTTATAAATCTTATCAATAATGGTTCGAATTAGTCTACAAGTAATCATACACCGAGAATTCAACTAAAAGAACATTAAAGTCCGAAGCAATCTAAGTTGAGAATTTTATTACAGAAACATAGGTTTTCTCCCCTTTTCTAAGTAATTACCTTGGATTCAAAATCAACAAAAGTTGACATCCTCACTAAAGATTCACTCTATCCACTCGAAGTGTTTAGGGTTCAGAAATTAAGCACTCATTAGTCAACATGAAAAGTTATTACCATAAGCTTGCATGAAAATCAAATCTCCACCACTATATATGACATGATATATTGATCAAAAGATTTTTAGAGGGTTGTACCGTGGCTTTGGTTAGGGGTGTGGTCACAAGCTGAAAAAGAGGGTTAGAATCGAGATCGAACTGAAAAATCATCTAACTAGAAAAATCTCTATCACTGAAACATATTCCTAGAATAAAGACTTTTTCTTTTGGATAACGTCATTTAAGAACAGAAGCTCAAAATTACATGGAAATATGCGAAACATTGAATTACAACTTAAATATACATATGTTTTTTTAAGAACAAATCGAATATTTCACAAACTTAACAACTGAAAAGGAGAACATAGCTAGATAATTATTCAATTCAAATCTCGACAAAAATAGGGATCAAAATAATTGAAGGATTTCAACAAAAATGGGTTGTAGGTTAATATTGAGGGTAAATTATAAAAAACGGTTTGTTAGGTTCAATGGGGTTCACTAAGGGTTAATTATACAAGTAGGCTTTTATGGAGTAAGTGGGTTAAACCTAAGTGCCTTTATCATCTCGGTATATCGAATCAATGGTGTGGTCTTGATATGTATAATCGAGCAAGTTCTAGAATAACAGATCACTAATGACTCACTCAAAGTAACAATAAAAGTGAGCACGAAAGGATGTCAATCCTGCGAATTTCAAATTTTAAGATAATACTTAAAATTGGGAAAACAACCTAGAAAAATTTTGATTCTCAAAAATTTCAACTTATCATGCTTGATTCTCTAATGTTTTAAAGTTTTAATAATCAAAGCATAAATACCTATGCCTTAATCCTCAACATATCAATAAAAATCATAAATTAATAAGAATTCATTCTAATTGTTAAGGCCAAGATTCAAGGATTTGAGAACAATGCAAAAAGTTAGTGGCAAAATATTTTCAGGGGTTCGAGGATAATGCAAAAAGTGAAAGTGAATCCCCCCACTTAAGATGTACATTACCCTCAATGTACAAAGATAAAGTTAGTGAAAATAGAAGCATAAAATCATAGTATAGGGGGAGAAGTGAAACTCCCTGAAAATTGAATGAATTCCTTGAGAATAGTGAAAGCTGAATTGGAGAGAGGACTACTTGAAGTTCACGATTCTGGGTGACTGAAGAGAATAAGCATAATTGTGTGGGGAATTCAAGTATTACTCGATAAGAAATAAGGTGCAAAATAAAAGGAAAAGGAAAAATATAAAGTAAAAAAAATGAAAATGAAAATTAAGTAATAGGGGATTGGGTACACGGCCATGGCGCACGCCCATGTACCCTGGGTCTAGTCCGTGTGTTTCATGGACTATTGGTGTGGCTACGGATGATAGGTATGTCACATGCTCATTGATATCGCGTGATATGTAGTAATAAAATTTATAAAAACTGATCACACCAAAAACTAACTAATACCACGATTTTAAGGCAAGCGCACCTATCGAACAATAGTATAGTTTAGCAGCAAGACCGAGCTATCGTACCCAAGGGAACCAAAAGTACTAGTACTTACTTCCTTTCTATTATCTAACCTAAAAGTAAAAGAGGTTTGTATGAAACTAATTCTAAAACTAAACTAAGAATGCACGAAAAGTAAATTGGGGAAAAACTCTCGGGAAAAGCTAATTGATATGGGCAATACTCAAGGGAGAATCCACCTAGACTTCGCTTGTTATTAACTTCTTGAATTAGACGATTTCTTTATTTGACTTGATCCGTAGAGATCCCTAACTTATGTTAATACCTCCGTCGAGAATAAGAACAACTAATCCTAGGTTGATTAACTGAAATCTCTTTCTAGTTAAAACCACCTAGTCTTGCATTAACTCGATCTATGGATCCCCCTATTAGGTTTGACCCTAATCCGGCAGATTTATGTCGCCCTATGTCTAGGGTTGCATACAACTCCGCTTAATTATGGTAGATCTACTCTTAAAACAGGGACTTTTGCTCCTCTGCCTAAACACATCAGCTTCTTGACTTAATACCTAGGATTATTAAACCAAGAATTAAGAACACATAATTAAGAACAATTCAAGTATTTATCATATAATTCAAGAATGAATAATAATAAAGTCTATCTTAGGTTTTATCCCCCTCAAGTATTTGAGGGGTTTAGTTCATAATTAATAAAGAATACATCTCAAAAGAAATAAAATAACAAAACATAAAGAACCCAAAACCCCTAAAGGAATTTAGGGAGATCCTCTGTCTTGATGTAGAATTTCGGCTTCTGGGATGAATCAATCGGCTTCCCTTGGAGTAATTCCTTGCTTTCACTCCTTGTGTTGGCAGAAATACGACGCTCCTTTTGGGAGAAAAGAGTACACCCTTAGAGTTGCCTCCTAGGGTCTTTATATAGAGCTTTGGGATGCCTTTCTTAGCCTCTAAGTATCCAAATTCAAGTGAAATTGCACTACCTCACGACAGGGACACGCCCGTGTGCCACGCCTGTATGGTTTCGACAAGAGGCCATAGGCTTGTTGAGGGTGGCACGGCCGTGTGGCCTGGCTGTGCTTGTCGGGGCTGGGCCGTGTTGGTCCTTATGTGGCACGGCCGTGTACCACGGCCATGTGGTGACTCCTTGGGCCGTGTCATTTTCACACTTTGGCCCATTTTCTTCATTTTCGGCCTATTTTTTGTTCTTTTCTCTTCCATATGCTCTCCTGAGTATACAACATGAAATAGAAAGGTTAAGAGCACCAATTCTCACAAAATTGATAACAATTCATCCAAAATATAGGCTAAACATGAGGTAAAAATATGTATAATTTGTCGTTTATCAAATACCCCCACACTTAAGCCTTTGCTTGTCCTCAAGAAAAATCTCAATCCCTAATTAAGAATAATTCCTTTCAACTTACAATTTTTATCAATAATGTTTCAAACTAATTTACAAGCATTCATACAATGAAAATTCAATTTGAAGAATATTAAAGATTCAATTACTTTAAGTTGAGAATTTTATCATTGAAACATAAGTTTCCTCCCTTTTTCTAAGTAATTATCTCTCGATCAAAATTAACAAGATTTGACATCCTCACTAAGGATTCACTCTATCCACTCAAAGTGTTTAGGGTTCAAGAATTAAGCACTCTCTAGTTAACCTAAAAAGTTATTACCATAGGCTTGCAAGAAAATCAAGTCTCCACCACTATAGATTGATATGATACATTGATCAAAAGGTCTTTCAATGGTTGTAATGGGGCTTGGTTAGGGGTAATGTCATAAGCTGCAAAAGAGGGTTAGAATCGAGATTGAACTGACAAATTATCTAGCTAGAAAAATCTCTATCATTGGAACATATTCGTCGAGCTAAGCCTTGTGATGACATATTTTCTGCCTTGGTAGCCTTAAAATAGAAATATGCAAAAGAAATTTAACTTATTACAACTGGATTAGTTGTATATTTACATTTTTTTTAAGAACAATTGAATATTTACAACTTTACAATCTGGAAAAGAGAATAAAGCTAGATAATAATTCAACTCGAATCTTGATAAAAATAGGGATCAAAGTAATTGAATGAAATTCAACAAAAATGGGTTATTGGTTAATGTTAGGGGTAAGTCAAAGAATAGGTTGTTAGGCTCAATGGGGTTCACTAGGGGTTAATTTATGGAGGTAGGCTTTTATGGAGTAAGTGGGTTAAATCCTAGGTTCCTTTATCATTTCAGTGTAACAAATTAATGATGTGGTTTCGACATGTATAATCAAAGTAAGTTCTAGAATAACAAATCAGTATTGACTCACTCAAAGCAATAATAAAAGTGAGCACGAAAGAATGTATGCTCAAAAGGCTCAAAAGTCTCACCAGAATTATGGTTTTTGATGTCAATCCTGCAAATTTCAAATCTAAAGATAACACTTAAAATTCAGGAAAATAACTTATGAAAAAAATGGGGTTCTCAAAAATTTCAACTTATCATGCTTGATTCCCTAATGTTTTAAAGTTTGAATAATCAAAGTACAAGCACCTATATCTTAATTATCAACTTATCAATAAAAATCATAAATCGATCAGAATTAATTCCTATTAGGAGACTGAAGATAATGCAGGATTGAGAATAATGTATCAGATTTCAGGGTTTTCACAGATAATGTAATGATTGAAAGTACATTTCCCCCCCACACTTAAGATGTACATTGCCCTTAATGTACAAAGATAACATTAGTAGCAATAAAAGCATAAGATCATAAGATAGGGAAAGGCATGAAACTCCCTGCTTTGGATGGATTAGTGAGGTAGTGGTGCCTATAGAGTGTCTAGGACAAAGGAATGTGCGGAGGTAGATACTCCGGTGATGGTAGTATTTGTTTGTCCACAGCTTTCATGTTAGTCATCTTGGTGAGGATGTGGTAATGTTCCCTTTAGAATTTAGATTTGAGCTGTAAAGCTCATTTGAAACTGCGAAAGCACTTATCATTTTTAGGGAATTTCAGGATTAGAAAAATTACTCGTTAGGAGGTAGCCGATAGGAAATAATTGAAAATAAAATAAACTATATCTAAAAATACTAATATTTAAATAATGAAAAATGTAAAATGAAAGAAAATAAAAGTAAAAGTAAAAGTAAAAAGAAAAATAAAGTTAAAAGAAAAGGTGAAAATGTGGATCAGTGTTTAAATAAAAATTAAGATAAAAATAAAGTTAAGAGGAATAGAAGTCTCTAATCCTCAGGTGGGTCACGCGGTGAGGGTGGTGAAGTGATATGAAGGTGCTGGCATATCTGCTGTAATGTCGCATCGATGTGATCGAAGTGCTGGAAGCATTGCTGCTCGAATCTGGATTGGTGCTTAGATATGTCAGCATAGGTGGCTGCTGCATGAGATGGGCAGCGAGGGGGTGGTGGCTCGGTAGGTGCATCCTCTTCCGGTGGTGGTGGTGGGACATCATAAGGAATGTCCTTTGGATCTTCGGCCTCCTGGATGAGGCGGTACTGAAAAGGGTCGCCTCCTGGCCTCCGCCGGATCATCCTCATATGGTGCATAATCTGGATGCCCTGAGGGGACATCTGGCCGATGAGTGTGTATGAGGATGTCTGGGCGCTGTGTTGAGGAGCCCGAAGTGACGGGCCAAGCGTGTAATGTACGTGCCCATGGATATGACGCCCCTGCAATGACTCTCGGTTTTGTGCTGCATGGCGTGAGCGATAAAGCAGGCGCGGTCAATGGGGTGCGCGTTCGCCATGCTCTATAAAAAATAGGCGTCATGGGTGTTGACGACGCCTGTGCTCTCCCGTCTACCTGTCAAAGTATGTGCGAGAAGAGCGTGAAGGTACCTTAATGACGGGGGGAGGGCGGTCGCCTTTGTGCGACTGGGGTCGTAGGAGAGATACCTTGGGGCGATGTTACGCCAACAATCTACGGGTTTGAGGTGGATGCGTCAGGGAAGTGTAGGAAAGTCTTCCTCCTCCATGAATTGCTCTGTGTAGAGGCCGAGAGCTGAGCCAAACTCTGGTACGCTAAGGTGGCGTACGCGACCTCCTAAACGAAACTGGACTATACCGGGATCATCGAACTAGCTCATGACGGTTTGAAGATGAAAGGTGAAGCAGAACTCTAGAGTGAGTTCAAGGTACGTAGGCTCGATGATTCGGAAGAACTGCTCCCAAGGATCCATCATCAGTAGGGCCCGGATTGCATTTACGAGGTTGACTTGCTCTAGCATGTCCCAATCAATGCATTGGCTTGCGCTTAATGTACGTTCCCATAGTATCTGAAATAACTCCTCTTGGGAGGCTTAGGGAAATGTGATGAACGGGTGGCGAGCCTCAGAGGTGAGCCTCGATGATGAACCACCTGGCCCCTTTCATTTTTTGGAAGGCGGAGCAGCAGCTCTTTTGCCGTGTGACGATGACATGATGTCTAAAAATAAAATAACAAACATTAGCCTTAAAAAAAGAATTGGAATTTAAATAAAAAAATTATAAAAATAATATGACAATGTTCCTAAAAACGGGGACTAACTTAAATAGTATAAATTATCCATCCTAATATGGTAGGAAAAGTAAGCAACATGAGTATGTATTTATACTAAATGCATGAGATAAATGGCAATCAAATGTGATTTTAAGTGGCATGTAATCATGAAATGTTCTATAATATTCTAGATTATTCATCCTAGTGTAACTATTTCCATGCTGGAATCAATTCTAAATCTAAATATAATCATGATATAAAAATAAAGAGTAAAATAGATTAGTAAAAATTAGAGAGAAAAATGAGAAAATAGAACCAAATGGGAGAGTGCACGGTCATGGGACACTTTTCGCGGGCGTAAGATGGTCCTGTGCAAGTGTGGTGGTGTTTTGAGGATCGGCGGTGGTATTTATGGTGGTTGGGGAAGAAAAATTTTGGGGTTTGAGTGAGGGAGAAAATGAATAGTGGCCCCTATTTATAGTTTTTGGGACACACGAGCATGGCACATGCCCGTGTGACTCGGGTTTTGCCCGTGTGATTCAAAATTTAGTGGTTTTGGTGGCCTGGTTCGAAGTACACGCCCGTGTTAGCCATCTCGCACGGCCGTTTACGATCTTGTTCGCTTTTCACACAGTCGTGTGATCGGTCACATGGCCGTTTGCGATGAGGTTTCGTTATTCACAAGGTTGTGTAGGTAGTCACATGGCCGTGTCTAAATCGACAGTGTTGGCCACGGTCTTGGGACACGGGCGTGTGGCTTTGTGTAAGCCCATGTCTAAGTTGAAAAGTTTCCATGGCCATTTTGCACTGTCGTGTCAATTTGTCGGTATCCCGTGGTTTTGGGAAAATTGTGCTCTGTTTACACACGACCTGGGTGCACGACCGTGTCTCTGCTTTAAATGTTCACACGGCTTTAGGCACGCCCGTGGGCGTGGCCATGTGGTCTTAAATTTCTGCATTAAAAAGGGTTAGTTGATGCATAAAAATACTAAAATAAAAAATAAAATAAAAGTTACTAAGTTAGTGCTCGGGTTGCCTCCCGAGAAGCGCTTATTTAAAGTCTAAGCTCGATTCTACTTGGATGCATCATGAAAGGATTTTGTGGAGCTGAAGCTCCTCCCTGTTATTTTTAAAATTCTCACCTCTATAGTGCTTAAGCCTCTGGCTGTTTACCTTGAAAGTACCGTGGTTAGGGTGAGTTACCTCAATTGTGCCATATAGAAAGACAGTTTGAACAGTGAATGGACCTGACCACCTTGACTTGAGTTTTCCAGGAAATAGTTTCAGCCTTGAGTTGTAGAGTAAGACAAGATCACCCGTTTTGAACTGCTTAGGTTGTTTCAGTCGTTTGTCATGGCATCGCTTCATGGCTTCCTTATATAGTCGTGAGCTCTCGTAGGCATTGCAACGCCATTCGTCTAGCTCATTTAACTGCATTAATCTTTTCTCACCTATAAGCTTGAAATCAAGGTTTAAAAATTTAACAACCCAGAATGCTTTATGTTCAAGTTCAAATGGCAGATGACAACTTTTTCCGTAGACAAGTTTATAGGAAGATGTACCTATGGGTGTTTTAAAAGCAGTTCTATAGGCCCATAAAGCATCGTCTATCTTTCTTGACCAATCTTTTCTATTTGTTTCTATTGTTTTCTCTAAGATGCGTTTTAGTTCCCTATTTGTTACTTTGACTTGGCCACTAGTTTGTGGATGATAAGGGGTAGCTGTTTTATGGTGTACTCCATACCTTTTTAAAACTTTTTCAAATTAAACATTGCAAAAATGGGTGCCCCTATCACTAATAATTATCCTAGGTGTTCCAAATCGAGAGAAAAGTTTCTTCAAAAATCGTACTACCATTTTAGCATCATTAGTAGGTAAGGCTTGGGCTTCCACCCATTTTGACATATAATCTATTGCTACTAAGATGTACTTGTTTCCAAATGAAGTAGGGAATGGACCCATGAAATCAATACCCCATACATCAAATATTTCACATGAAAGTATATAGCTCTGAGGCATTTCATTACGTTGAGAAATATTACCTGTTCTCTGGCATTTATCACAGGAGGTCACATACCTGTTGGCATTCTTGAAAAGTGTAGGCCAGTAAAAGCCTGATTCGAGTACCTTATGAGCAGTTCTAGCTCTACTGTGATGTCCTTCTGTGGGTCCCAAATGGCAATGATCTAGAATTTGGTATGTTTCTGTCTCAGCAACGCATCTTCGAATAACTGATCTGCACAAATTCGGAAAAGAAAAGGATCTTCCCAAAAGTAGTTTTTCACATCAGCGAAGAATCGCTTCTTTTGCTGATGGGTTAGCCCTTTTGGGGTTATGTTAGCTGCTAAATAATTTGCAAAATCAGCAAACCAAGGAATTGCTGCCTCTGCTATGGCTAGGAGTTATTCTTCAGGAAACAAGTTGTTTATTTTATCGAGGTACTTGGGTTGTGTGTTTTCTAGTCTTGAAAGGTGATCTGCTGCCAAGTTTTCAGCTCCTTTCTTGTCCTTTATTTCTAAATTGAATTCTTGTAACAATAGAATCCATCTTATTAATCGAGGTTTTGCATCAGTTTTAGTTAAAAGATAGCGAAGAGTAGAATGGTCAGTATAAACAATGACTTTTGACAAAATTAAATAAGATCTGAATTTGTCAAATGCAAAAATAACGGCTAGCAATTCTTTTTCTGTGGTAGCATAATTTGCTTGAGTGGTTGTCAAAGTTCTGCTAGCATAATAAATCGGTTGAAAGTGCTTCTCTCTTCACTGTCCTAAAACTGCACCTACTGCAAAATCACTCGCATCGCACATTACTTCAAAAGGTAGATTCCAATCAGGTGAAATCATAATCGGGGCATTGACTAACTTTTCCTTAAGAGTGTTAAAAGATTCTAAATAGTCTTGGTCAAAGTTGAAAAGCACGTCTTTTTCTAGTAATTTTGTTAAAGGCTTAGCTATTTTAGAAAAATCTTTAATAAATCTACGATAAAAACCGGCATGTCCTAAAAAGCTTCTTATAACCTTAACTAAATTAGGGGCAAGTAATTTTTCAATGGTTTCAATTTTTGCTTTATCTACCTCTACCCCTTTACTAGAAATTTTATGTCCTAATATAATACCCTCTTGAACCATAAAGTGGCATTTTTCCCAGTTTAGCACTAAATTTGTCTCTTCACATCTTATCAAAATACGTTTTAAATTATTAAGACAGAGTTGGAAAGAATTACCGAAAACTGAAAAACCATTTATAAATACCTCCATGATGTCTTCCACAAATTCGTTGAAGATAGCTAGCATGCATCGCTGAAAAGTAGCAGGAACGTTACATAAACCGAAAGGCATTCTACGATAAGTAAACGTACCGTATGGACATGTGAATGTCATTTTCTCCTGATCTTCTAGAGCTATCAGGATTTTGAAGTAACCAGAGAGGCCATCTAGGAAACAATAATACATGTGACCTGATAATCTTTTCAACATCTAATCAATAAAAGGTAAGGGAAAATGATCTTTTCGAGTTGCGTTATTCAGCTTTCTATAATCAATACAAACTCTCCATCCAGTGACTGTTCTTGTAGGTATTGGCTCTTTTTTATCATTAGACACCACGGTCATGCCTCTCTTTTTAGGAACAACCTCGGCTTTTACGACTTCCTTCATGTTGGGATTCAATCGTCTCTGAGCTTGCACCGATGGTTCAGATTCATCTTCTATTAAAATTTTGTGGGTGCAAAAAGAAGGATTAATTCTCTTAATATCTGAAATTTTCCAAGCTATAGCCTGCTTGTGCTCCTTTAACATATAGAGTAGTTCCCCTTTTTCTACAATGCTCAAATCTGATGCGATAATAACTAGTAAAGTTGAATCTTCCCCTAAAAAGGAATATTCTAAATGATCTGGCAGTTGTTTTAACTCTAATTTCGGGGTTTCATCAATGGAAGGTTTCTATCTCAACTCATCGTTCATCTCTATACTTTCATAACTTATGTGTCTCGTGATAATTTTATTAGAATCTAACTCCTTGCTTACTTCTTCAATTTCAGTGGTGGCTTCATCTTCCCCCACCTTGAATAAGACACAGTTCCAATATGTTTGCGAGAGAGAGTTCCTGAAAATTATCTTGAACAAAATAATCAATAACGTTAATAAAATAGCAGGAATCATCCTGGTCTCTAGAAAATCTCATGGCATCATAAATTTTAAAAACGGCTTCTTCCTCACCAACTCTAAGTACTAATTTACCATTCCCTACATCGATAATAGCTCTAGCAGTAGCTAAGAATGGGCGTCCTAAAATTAAAGGCACCTCAGTATTCTCATCCATGTCAAGCACAACAAAATCAACAGGGAATATAAATTTATCTACCTTTACTAGCACATCTTCTATAATTCCTCTAGGATATTTAACAGATCTATTAGCTAGTTTAATACTCATTCGAGTGGGCTTTGGTTCCCCTAGGCCTAGTTGCTTGAACATTTTGTAAGGCATTAGATTAATGCTATCACCTAAATCAGCTAAGACTTTATCAATAATTAAACTACCAATTAAACAAGGAATAGTAAAACTCCCTGGATCTTTCAGTTTTGTCGGCAGTTTATTTTGGAGAATAGCTGAGCATTCATCGTTGAGTTCCACTGTGGCTAATTCTTCCAACTTCCTTTTATTTGTGAGAAGTTCTTTAAGAAACTTCACGTACTTTGGCATTTGCGAAATTGCTTCAACAAAAGGTAAGTTAATGTGTAATTGTTTAAAAAGTTCAAGAAATTTACCGAATTGAGCGTCTGTGTGGTCTTTCTTCAACTTTGCCAGATATGGAATAGGCGGTTTGTATTTTTTGAGTGTTGGTAGAGTGTTTTCCTTGGGTTCCTCTACCTTGTCTTTTGGAGATTCTTGAACAGGCTTCTTTTTTGGTTCAGCCAGTACTTTCTCATCTCTTAAAGTAATTGCTTTAACATGTTCTCTAAGATTTGGCTCAGTATTACTTGGTAGTCCACCTTGTGGTCTCTCTGAAATTAATTTCACAAGTGGACTGATTTGATTTTCAAGCCCTTGGATTGATGCTTATTTATTTTTTAGTGCCGTTTCAGTGTTTTGAAAATGGGTTTTTGATGCGGCCATAAATTTGGTGAACATCTTTTCAAGATTCGGCTTTTTCTCTTGTTATGGTGGTGGCTGCTGAAATCCCGAAGGAGGCTGTTGTCTTTGATTGCCTTGTCCTCCCCATGAAAAATTGGGATGATTTCTCCAACCTGCATTGTAAGTATTACTATAAGGGTTATTTTGAGGTCTAGAATTGTTACCCATATAGTTGGCTTGCTCAGTTTCTATGCTGTGTCCATAAGATGAGTAGTCTGGATTGAATATATTTCCTAGAGTTGTGTCACATTGCATTACTGGTTGTGCCTGCGTAGAACCAACAAAATTATCAAACTTTTTATTTAGAAGTTCTACTTGGTTAGTAAGCATAGTGACAGCATCAATATTATAAACTCCTGCGGCTTTTGTCGGCTTTGTCCTCATGACTTGCCACTGATAGTTATTCAGTGACATCGCTTCTATAAACTCATAAGCTGCTTCGGGTGTTTTATTGTTGATTGTTCCTCCTGCGGCTGCATCGATCATTTGCCTTGTTGAAGGATTCAAACTGTTGTGAAACGTTTGAACTTGTAACCACAGGGGTAATCCATGATAAGGGCATCTTCTCAAAAGATCCTTGTATCTCTCCCAGGCATCGTAAAGTGTTTCTAAATCCATCTGCACAAAAGAAGAGATATCGTTTCGTAATTTCGCTGTTTTAGCTGGAGGAAAATATTTAAGTAAAAATTTTTCTATCATCTGTTCCCATGTAGTGATTGAACCTTATGGTAAAGAATTTAACCACTGTTTGGCTTTATTTCTCAAAGAGAATGGGAATAGCCGTAGACGAATGGCATCATCAGAAATGCCATTAATTTTAAACATATCGCAGAATTCCAAAAAGTTGGCTAAATGTGAGTTGGGATCTTCATCCTGTAAACCATCAAATTGCACAAATTGCTGAATCATCTGAATAGTGTTAGGTTTTAATTCAAAATTATTAGCAGCAATGACAGGTCTAATAATGCTAGTTTGAGTACCAGCTAAACTAGGTTTAGCATAATCATACATAGTGTGAGGAGCTTCATCTTGAATCACTGGTTGCGTGGCTATTGCGGGAGGTGGTGGAATGTTTTAATTTGCTTCCATCTCTTCCGTGGGTTCAGGTTCTTATTCTTGGTCTTGTTCGGGATAATGTAAGCTTCATCTAATTTCTCTGCGAGTTCTGCGAACTGTCGCTTCCAAATTTTCGTCAAAAGTAGTGGTCCTCCTGGGTTGTTTCTAGTCATAAACTAGAGATACCTAGAAGGGAAAAATAAAATAAAATAAAATAAAATAAAATAAAATAAAAGTAAAAAGCTAAAAATAAATAAAAATAGTAATGGCTAAAGTAATAGAAATCGAGTTTTCGTAATATTTTAGTTCCTCGGCAACGGCGCTAAAAACTTGATATCGCGTGATATGTAGTAATAAAATTTATAAAAACTGATCACACCAAAAACTAACTAATATCGTGATTTTAAGGTAAGCGCACCTATCGAACAGTTGTATAGTTTAGCGGCAAGGCCGAGTTATCGTACCCAAGGGAACCAAAAGTACTAGTACTTACTTCCTTTCTATTATCTAACCTAAAAGTAAAAGAGGTTTGTATGAAACTAGTTCTAAAACTAAACTAAGAATGCACAAAAAGTAAATTGGGTAAAAACTCTCGGGAAAAGCTAATTGATATGGGCAATACTCAAGGGAGAATCCACCTAGACTTCACTTGTTATTAACTTCTTGAACTAGACTATTTCTTCACTTGACTTGATCCGTAGAGATCCCTAACTTATGTTAATACCTCCGTCGAGGATAAGAACAACTAATCCTAGGTTGATTAACTGAAATCTCTTTCTAGTTAAAACCACCTAGTATTGCATTAACTCGATCTATGGATCCCCCTATTAGGTTTGACCCTAATCCGACATATTTATGTCGCCCTATGTCTAGGGTTGCATGCAACTCCGCTTAATTATGGTAGATCTACTCTTAAAATAGGGACTTTTGCTCCTCTGCCTAAGCACATCAGCTTCTTGACTTAATACCTAGGATTATTAAACCAAGAATTAAGAACACATAATTAAGAACAATTCAAGTATTTATCATATAATTCAAGAATGAATAATAACAAGGTCTGTCTTAGGTTTCATCCCCCTCAAGTAGTTGAGGGGTTTAGTTCATAATTAATAAAGAAAACATCTCAAAAGAAAGAAGATAACAAAACATAAAGAACCCAAAACCCCTGAAGGAATTTAGGGAGATCCTCTGTCTTGATGTAGAATTCCGGCTTCTGAGATGAATCAATCGGCTTCCCTTGGAGTAATTCCTTGTTTTCACTCCTTGTGTTGGCAGAAATACGGCGCTCCTTTTGGGAGGAAAGAGTACACCCTTAGAGTTGCCTCCTAGGGTCTTTATATAGAGCTTTGGGATTCCTTTATTAGACTCTAAGTATTCAAATCCAAGTGAAATTGCACTTCTTCACGAAAGGGACACGCTCGTGTGCCACGCCTTTGTGGTTTCGACAAGAGGTCGTGGGCTTGTTGAAGGTGGCATGGCCGTGTGGCTTGGCCGTGCTTGTCGGGGCTGGGCCGTGTTAGTCATTATGTGGCACGGCCGTGTACCACGGCCGTGTGGTGACTCCTTGGGCCGTGTCATTTTCACACTTCGGCCCATTTTCTTCGTTTTTGGCCTATTTTTTGTTCTTTTCTCTTCCCTATGCTCTCCTGAGTATACAACATGAAATAGAAGGGTTAAGAGCACCAATTCTCACAAAATTGATAATAATTCATCCAAAATATAGGCTAAACATGAGGTAAAAATATTTATAATTTATCATTTATCACTTGTGCTAATCTCTCAGATTCAACCACGGTTTATGGGCACGGGCGTGTTCCACGCCTGTGTTGATTTGACAGGTTTGCCCACGACCGTGTTGCACAGCCGTGGTGATTTGTCAAAACCTGTGTTTTGGGAAAAAAATTTGCTCTATTTTGACACAGTCGTGTTGCACGATCGTGTCTCCACCCATGGTGTGACCACGGCCTTAGGCACACCCATGTGTCTAGCTATGTGGTTCTGAAAAATCTACGTTTTAAGGACTTAGTTAGTTATTTAGATGTTATAAACTGAATTTAAAGAAATCAATAATGTTAGTGCTCGGGTTGCCTCCCGAGAAGCGCTTATTTAGAGTCTAAGCTTGACTCACATTGCTTGCACCTTTACGAGGGTTCGTGGAGCTTAAGCTCCTCCCTATCATTCTTAAAATCGTCTCGTTTTCATTATATAGTTTAAGTCAATGACCGTTTACCTTGAAAGTGCCGTGAGTTGGATGTGTTACCTCAATTGTGACGTAAGAAAGAACACTTTGAACTATGAATGGGCCTGACCATCTCAAGTTTAGCTTTCCAGGGAATAATTTAAGCCTTGAGTTGTAAAGCAAAACGAGATCGCCAGTTTTAAACTTTTTGTGTTGCTTTAGACGAGCATCATGGCTCTGTTTTGTGGCTTCTTTATATAAGCGTGAGTTTTCATATGCATTATAGCGCCATTCATCCAACTCATCTAACTGTATAAGTCTCTTTTCACTTGCAAGATCAGGGCCGAGGCTTAGAAATTTGATACCCAAAACACTTTATGTTCTAGTTCAAAGGGTAAATGACAACTTTTCCCATAAACGAGTCTGTAAGGAGATGTTCCTGTGGGAGTTTTGAAGGCAGTTCTATAAGCCCATAAAGCGTCATTTACTTTCATTGCCCAATCTTTTCTATTTGCTTGTACAGTTTTCTCTAAGATGTGTTTTAGCTCTCTATTAGCTACTTTAACTTATCCACTGGTTTGAGGGTGGTAAGGGGTAACTGTTCTATGGTACACTCCATATTTCTGTAAAGCTTTCTCAAACTGAGCATTGCAGAAATGAGTTCCCCTATCACTGATAATTGCCCTTGGTGTTCCAAATCGAGAAAAAAGTTTTTTAAGGAATCTTACTACCATTCTAGCATCATTAGTAGGTACGGCTTGGGCTTCTACCCATTTAGACACGTAATAAACTACTACTAAAATGTATTTATTTTCGAACAAACTAGGGAATGGACCCATAAATCGATGCCCCATACATCAAATATTTCACATTCAAGCATATATGTCTGAGGCATTTCATCATGTTTAGAGATATTACCTATTCGTTGGCATTTGTCACAAGAAGTAACATACCTACTGGTATCTTTAAATAATGTGGGCCAATAAAAACCTGATTCGAGTATTTTATAGGCGGTCCTGGTTCCACTGTAGTGTCCTCCTGTTAGTCCTGAATGGCAGTGTTCTAAGATCTTGTTTGCTTCTGTCGTTGTAACACATCTTCGAATGACTTGGTCTGCACAAATACGAAAAAGAAAAGGGTCTTCCCAAAAGTAGTTTCTCACATTAGTAAAGAATCGCTTTTTTTGTTGATGTGTCAACCCTTTTAGGGTTATGTTAGCAGCTAAGTAATTCGCAATGTCAGCAAACCAAGGTACCTCGGAATCAGATATGACTAAGAGTTGTTCTTCAGGAAACGAGTCGTTTATTTCAGCCTCATCAAGTTCTTTGAGATGTGGATTCTCAGGCTTGGAAAGGTGATCTGCTGCCAAGTTTTTAGCTCCTTTTTTGTCTTCTATTTCCAAATCTAAATCCTGCAACAATAAAATCCATCTTATTAATCGAGGTTTTGCATCGGACTTAGTTAAAAGGTAACAAAGAGCGGAATGATCAATATAAACGATAACTTTAGACAATATTAGATATGGTCTAAATTTGTCGAACGCAAAAACCACAGCTAAAATTCTTTTTCTGTGGTAGTGTAGTTCTCTTGTGCGACTGTTAGAGTTTTGCTAGCATAGTAGATTGGCTGAAAATGCTTGTCTCTTCGCTGTCCAAGAACTGCACCTACTGCAAAATCACTCGCATCATACATTAGCTCAAAAAGTAAATTCTAATTAGGTGCAATTATAATTTGAGCATTAGTGAGTTTCTTTTTGAGAGTGTCAAATGCCTCTAAACATTCCTGATCAAAATTGAAGGGTACGCCTTTTTCTAGTAATTTCGTTAACAGCTTAGTTATTTTAGAAAAGTCTTTAATGAATCTTCTATAAAAACCAGCATGTCCTAAAAAGCTTCTAATCACCTTAACTGAACTAGGGGAAGGTAGTTTTTCAATGGTCTCAACTTTTGCTTTATCTACTTCTATCCCTTTAGTAGGAATTTTGTGTCCTAGCATAATACCTTTTCGTACCATAAAATGGTATTTTTCCCAATTGAGAACAAGATTTGTTTCTTCATATCTTATTAAGACTCATTCTAAATTTTTAAGGTAAGGATGGAAAGAGTTACTGAATATCGAAAAGTCATCCATGAATACCTCCATGATATCCTCCACGAGTTCGTTAAAGATCGCTAGCATGCAACGCTGAAAAGTAGCAGGAGCATTACATAATCCAAAAGACATTCTATGATAAGAAAACGTACTGTATGGATAAGTGAATGTTGTCTTCTCTTGATCTTCAAGAGTTATCGGGATTTGGAAATAGCTAGAAAGTCCATCCAAAAAATAGTAGTACATATGTCCTGGTAGTCTTTCTAACATCTGATTGATGAAGGGTAAGGGGAAGTGATCCTTTCTAGTGGCGTCGTTCAATTTCCTGTAATCAATACAAACTCTATAACCTGTGACAGTTCTTATAAGAATTAATTCATTCTTTTTATTGGCAACAACAGTCATGCCACCTTTCTTAGGAACAACCTGCATAGGACTCACCCAAGCACTGTCAGAAATAGGATAAATAATTCCAGCATCTAGAAGTTTAATTACCTCGGTTTTGACCGCTTCCTTCATGTTGGGGTTCAGTCTTCTTTGAACTTGCACACATGGTTTATATTCATCCTCCATCAACATTTTGCAGGTACAAAAAGAGGGACTGATTCATTTGATGTCAGAAATTTTCCAAGCTATGGCTCTTTTATATTTTCTTAACACTTGGATTAATTCCTCCTTCTCCTTGGGTTGCAAGTTTGAAGCAGTAATGACTGATAGTGTAGAATTGTCTACTAAAAATGCATATTCTAAGTGTTTGGGTAATTTTTTGAGATCTAGTTTGGGAGGTTCGTCAATAGAGGGTTTTTTTCTTAGTTCATCTTTAATCTCAATGCCCTTGTAATCTATTTGTCTTGTGGAAGGTTCGTTGGAGTTTAACTCGGTTATTATCTTTTTCATCTTAGTGGTGACTTCGTCCTCTCCCCTACCTTGAACGAGACATAGTTCCAACGTGTTTTTAAGAGTGATTTCCTAAAAAGAATCTTGAACAAAATAATCAATGGAATCAATAAAATAATAAGAATTGTCCTGTTCCCTAGAAAATCGCATGGCATCATAAATTTTAAACACAATTTCTTCATCACCTACCCTAAGCACAAGTTTACCATCTCCTACATCAATAACAACTCTGGCAGTAGCTAAAAATGGTCATCCTAGGATTAAGGGTACCTCAACATCCTCGTCCATGTCTAACACAAAAAAATCAATAGGGAATATAAATTTGTCCACGTTAACTAATACATCTTTAATGATACCCCTAGGATATTTAATAGATCTATCAGCTAATTGAATACTCATCCTAGTGGGTTTTGGTTCCCCTAGGCCTAGTTGTTTAAACATTTTGTAGGGCATTAAGTTAATGCTGGCACCTAAATCTGCCAATGCCTTTTCAATATTTAAATTACCAATTAAACAAGGAATAGTAAAACTTCCTGGATCTTTCAATTTGGTTGGGAATTTATTCTGGAGGATCACTGAACACTCTTCGTTAAGTTCCACTGTGGACAGTTCTTCAAACTTCCATTTGTTTGTTAGAAGTTCTTTCAAAAATTTTGCATACGTGGGCATCTGCGAAATAGCTTCAACAAAAGGTAAGTTAACATGCAATTTTTTAAAAAGTTAAAGAAATTTACCGAATTGAGCGTCCATGCTGTCTTTCTTCAATTTTGCTGGGTATGGGATGGTTGGTTTGTATTCCTTAAGTACTGGTGGAGCATTTCTTTGGGCTCGGCCTCCTCAACATTTTCCTTGGCATGCTCTTGTAGTACCCTCTTTTTAGGTTCACTAGCATTTTTCCACTTCTTAATGTAACTACTTTAACGTGATCCTTAGGATTAGTCTCTGTGTTGCTCGACAACCCATCTTGTGGTCTTTCAAAGATTAGCTTGGCGAGCTGGGCTATTTGAGTTTCGAGTCCTTGGATGGATGCTTACTGGTTCTTAAATGCCATCTCGGTGTTTTGAAAATGGGTTTCTGATACGGATATAAATTTTGTGAGCATCTCCTCAAGGTTCGGCTTTTTCTCTTGCTGGTAAGGTGGTTCCTAAAATCTTGGAGGAGGTGGTGGTCTCTGATTTCCTTGGTTACCTTGTCCTCCCCATGAAAAATTATGGTGGTTCCTCCAACCTGCATTGTAAGTGTTACTATAAGGATTATTTTGAGATCTAGAATTATTACCCATATAGTTGGCTTGTTCATTTTTTGTGCCATATCCATAGGTGGGGTACTCAGAATTGCTCATGTTTCCCTGAATTGAGTCACACTGCACCACTGTATGTACTTGCATAGAACCAACGAAATTATCAATCTTTTTATTAAGAAGTTCTACCTGATTAGAAAGCTTGGTGACAGCATCAACATTAAAAACTCCTGCAGCTTTTTGCGGCTTTGTTCTCATGACTTGCCACTGATAGTTATTCAGTGACATCTCCTCTAGAAACTCGTAAGCTGTTTCTGGTGTTTTGTTATTGATTGTTCCACACGCGGCTGCATTAATCACCTGTCTCGTTAAGGGGTTCAAACCGTTGTGAAAAGTTTGAACTTGTAACCATAGAGGTAACCCATGGCGAGGGCACCTTTTCAATAAGTCCTTGTATCTCTCCCAAGCATCGTAGAGTGTCTCTAAATCCATCTGCACAAAAGAAGAGATATCATTCCTCAACTTCGCAGTTTTAGCCGATAAAAAATATTTGAGTAAAAACTTTTCGGTCATTTGTTCCCAAGTAATGATGGATCATTGTGGTAGAGAGTTTAACCATTGTTTGGCTTTATTCCTCAAGGAAAATGGGAATAACTGAAGACGAATGGCATCATCAAAAACAACATTTATTTTGAAAGTGTCGCAGAATTCCAAAAAATTAGCTAAATGTGAGTTAGGATCCTCATCCTGCAAACCATCAAACTGAACAAACTGTTGTATCATTTGAATAGTGTTAGGTTTCAGTTTAAAATTATTTGCAGCAATAGTAGGCCTAACAATACTAGATTCAGTACCAACTAAATTAGGTTTAAAATCACTCTTTTCAAACCAAAATTATTTTTAGCTCACCAAAGTGTTTTAATTAATTTCATAAATATTGCTTTTTACAGTCCTGTGGGTACGATAACTCGACATTTACTTGTCACTTTATTACTTGTTATGACTGTGTACACTTGCACATTTACGCCGTTCCAAGCACATGTCACATGTTCCATACTCTAGTGGAGTGGGATCTCTCATGTATGCTATGGTTTGTTCACGTCCAGATTTATCATATGCAGTCAGTGCAGTTAGTAGATACATGGCGAATCTCGATAAATAACACTGGAAAGCAGTTCAGTGGATTTTGATGTTTGCTTACAGTTTGGAAGAACTAGAGATGGAGTCATTGGGTATGTTGATGCTGATTTTGCTGGAGACCTTGATAGAAGAATATCTCTCACAGGTTATGTCTTTACAATTGGAGGTTGTGCAATAAGTTGAAAAGCTACTTTGTAAACTACAGTTGCTTTGTCTACCACTGAAGCTGAGTACATGGCGATTATTGAGGATTGTAAAGAAGCTATTTGGTTGAAGGGACTATTTAGTGAACTCAATGAAGGCCTTCAAATCAGTACAGTATTTTATGACAGTCAGAGTGCCATCTTCCTTACAAAAGATCAAATGTTTCATGAGAGAACAAAACACATTGATGTTCGATATTATTTTGTTCGTGATATTATTGCTCGTGGTGATATTGTTGTGAGCAAAATTAGTACTCATGAAAATCCTACAGATATGATGACTAAGTCACTTCCTATAACCAAGTTTGAGCATTGCTTAGACTTGGTTGGTGTTCATTGTTGAAGTTAAACCCTTAAGGGGTTTTATGGAAGAGGTGGAGAACTTGTTCGTTGAGAGTTCGCGATGAAGAACTTGTTCATTGAGAATTAATGTCAAGGTTGAGATTGTTAAAATTAAGTGACCAGAATCCTTATTTAAATAAAATACAATGGTAAAATAAATAAAAGTAAAATCCATATAGAACTACACTTCTTTTATTTTATTTTACAATAAGGTTTTTTAAACCTTATTAAACTCCATCTATTTTATATTGATTAGGATAAGGTATTTCAATCTTACTAGAATATGGCTTTTCAAGCCTATAAATATACATAGTCTATTCCTCTTGTAATATTCGAATTCGACATAGTGAATTTTCTTCTCCTCTGCCCGATGTTTTTTCCCGAAAGGGTTTCCACGTAAAATCTGTGTGTTCTTTATTTTTTTATTTTTTTGCAATATATTGTCATTACTGATATTATGAATTTTCACACATAGATTTTTTCCCATGGAACTTTAAAAACAAAGCTAAATCAAGACCCTTACCTTCTTTGAGATTTTGGAGGATGAAAAATGGTGAGAACTCACTCAAATCTCTTTCCCTGTACATGGTTTGGCAAGGGAAATAGATGGAAAAAAGAAAAAAAAAATGAAGAAATGTGAAAAGAAAAAGAATAGGGTGATTTTAATATAGGAAAAAAATGGGGACAAATCCACTTTATCCCATACCTAAATTCGCTAAACCATCTTTTCCCATTAATTGAGAGAAGACTTTTATTCAAAATGGTAAAATCACCATATTACATCGTGAATAGAGGTGGAAACCCTTATTCGAATACATATAGTCCCGACTAGAGAGATCACCAAAATCTGATATGGGGTGGGGAATCAAGGAGCATGTAATAATTTAAATCAAGTTAAAAACACTAACTATAAACCTCCATATTTGTAGAAACTCCAGGACAGGGTCAATCTAAATGATTGTATTACATGTGGCAACCGGCTGGACAAAATTGAGGAAGAAATGCAATCAATAAGAACTAATGTCAAACAGGTGTAGTCTGTGTGCACCAATTCAACAAGAACATTGACTAAACTCGAGGATTAAATGAGCCAATTGATGAGCATGATGGGTGACATTAAGAGTCAAATTAGCACAGGTATTCCCAGCAACACGGAAGATAATCCCCGGAGAGAAGGTAAGGTGCATGTGAAAGAAATTGTACTCATATCGAGCAAAGTACCGAGTAGCCCAAAGTATCGAGAATAATGACGATCGTCAAGAGGTATCCCTAGAAGCAGAAAATGAGCCAGAGTCAGAGGAGGTAATCACATCGGCAGCTGAGACAAAGAAGGAAGTAATTAAAGATTCTGCTGATACAAAAATCCCATTCTATTCGAGACTAGAAGAAAAGCAAAGGCGGGATGAGGATGAATTTGTAAGTTTCCTAAACTTGTTTAAAACATTAAGTGTAAACCTACCTTTAATTAAGTTAATTGAAAAAGTTTCAAAACACACAAAATTTTTAAATAATAAGAGGGCTAAGCCTAAGAAAATTAAGGTAGGAGAACAAGTTACTTTAAAGTTTCTTGTAGCATGATTATTTCAAGATAGGTACCTCAAAAATTGAATTACTCGAGGAGTTTTACTATTCCTATAGAAATCAGAAGTATTCACTTTAATAGAGCTCTATGCGATCGAAGAGCTAGTATTAATTTAATGCCTTTATTGATTTTTGAAAAACTTGGGTTAGGGGATCTAAAAACTATTCAAATAGCATTACTATTTTCTGACAGGTCTTCAGTACATCTAAAAGGATTATTGGAAAATGTGTTAGTCAAAGTGCGATGTTTTATTATCCCCATAGATTTTGTGGTACTTGATTTTGAAGAAGATCATGATGTACCGATCTCATTAGGAATACCATTTTTATCCACATTAAGATCCACCATTGATTTATAAAAGAATGAATTAACTATGAAAACTAATGGTGAAACTGAAACTTTTAAATGTCGCTACCAATCAAGCAATGAAGATAATATGAAGTTATGGGAATAATGTAAACAATTATTATTTATTTCTAACATCCCCGAGTCAAGGGACACACTTCCTTTTATGCATGTAGAAAGAATAAACAAGTTTAAGGAAAAGGACAAACCGACGTAAGTGGAACGGCACGATAGAAGATGGACTAATGCCGACAAAACAGGGAAATCCTCCATAGGTGAATTGGTAACATTGTTGGATGAATCCAGCAGGAGAACTTAAAATTTAGTTGAATTGCTTCTTATTTTTTGTAAATTATTATATATGCAACTAATCACGTAGTTTAGATTATAACTTTTATTTAATGTAGGTTCATCTCTAAACCGAAACATCCTTATAAAGTTAGAAGTTTTAAGCTTAAATAAAGTCAGTGTCGCGACATCGCCCAGTGAGTCGCGACATAGTAGGTTGTTTCCTTCAGACCTTTAAGCTGCAGGGTGCATCACGACATCAAACCCTAGTGTCGCGACATAGGTAATTTGCTAGGGATGTTGTGACACGGAATCCTTGTGTTGTAGCATCACTGTAATTTTTAACAAGGTCGACCTGACCCAATCACACAACATGGTGGAATAATCTTCATTGAACCTGACTTTTAACCCTTTAAAACCCTATTTTAGAACTTAAAATCATACTTATTTCTAATTAAAACACATCTTAACCTCTAATTCCCTAAACTCTCTCAAATTTATCAAAACCTCTTAAACTCTAACCACCCAATTTCTTAAACATTCTAGTTATTCTTTACAAACTCTTCAACCATATTTGGGGCAACAAGGAACGGGAACACCACGGGAAAGCAAGGAATTCAAATGAACCTCGGTTATATATTAAGGTTAAGATTTCTTAAATTTAATTTTTTTATTGTTTCATTGAATTGTTTGCTTAGTATTGTATTAGGATTGAAATATCATGCCTTCTAGAAAAGTTAGAAGAACCAATGAATCCGAACCACCCGTAGATCCAAACCCTTCTAATTTTGCAAACCCAGATATTGGGAAATATTTTACGGAACTTCAAGGAAAAACCTTTATCCAAGGAGGGGATTCGATTCATTAATGGTTTTATGTAAGAAAATATGACCTTTAGTTAGACATAGGTGAGAACATTTTTGCACAATTTCGAAAGAAAATGTTGTTGTTCCTATTGTTCAAGAGTTTTATGTGTCTTTATGGGACTATGAGTCTAGAAATATTTAAGGTCGTATGTGAGATATGGTACTTATACGGGGGAAAGAAGTGCGAGTAACCCCTCGAATCATTTGCAATTTTTATAATGCTCCATATTATAAGAATGATTTCATTGATGAAAACGATCTAGAATACTTTCGAGATATAGATATGGATAGTATTATAAACTTCTTAACTGAAGGAAGGGGTGAATGGAAATATCGCGCAAGTACCAATATCCTAGTATCTTTTCATCAAGCGATCATGTTTCCTAAGGCTAAAATGTGGATCCAATTTGTATACACAAGAATCGTGTCTGCTTTAAATGTTTCTAACGTTAATACTTTTAGAGCAATGTTACTCTATACTATTTTACAGAAAAAAACAAGTATGTATAGATAAATTGATTCATCAGAAAATGAGAAGATGCATTGGTAGCCAGAAGGTGGGAGTCTTCTTTCCCCACCTAGTGATATCATTATATACAAAAGCGAGTGTGCCTATGAAATCTACTGAGCAGTCGCTAA
This sequence comes from Gossypium stocksii, assembly GCA_020496765.1. Lineage (NCBI taxonomy): Eukaryota > Viridiplantae > Streptophyta > Magnoliopsida > Malvales > Malvaceae > Gossypium > Gossypium stocksii. The sequence goes on from CM035623.1 coordinate 10,466,281, forward strand.
AATCGTCCAAAAGTATTATTGGTGACATCTTGTTCCAACAGTACACAGATTTGCAGGCCAAACAAATAAAGGATTAGAACAAACGACAATAGGAAGTGACGGCTACATTGACTCTAACACAAGGTTAACACGAGCTTAACAAGACGTCGATGAAAGTAGTCATCCAAAGCTTGATTGGATGATACAGTGGATGCAAGAGTCAGGACCAATATTCTAAGAATTTACAAGGTACAGTAACATTCGGGTCCTCAATTACACACCTTACATGTTTAGGCTGACAAAGCGGATCAAGAAGAAGAAGTGCAGGAAAGCGAGGAGGAAGGAGAAGATGAGGAGCATGATGGGAGTGAGGAGATGGATAAGGATGACTTTCTAGGAGTAGGAATAATAAATAGATTTTTTGTTTTGTTTCATTTTGTTAAATTTTCTATGTAGGAACCCAACACGAAGAAGACACAAACAATTCAAGCTAACACGATCAAAGGAGGAAGCACCCACCATTAGCAATTGGAGTGACTGTGATCAATCGGGTTAATTCCCTCATTATTTATATATCGGCTACATATTGAGGACAATGTGTCAACTAAAGTATGCGTGTGGGGAGTAAGATAGAAAATTTGCTTCAAATTTTTACATTTTCTAAGCTTTTTTTTATCTTTTGTGTGCTTGAGCTTGTAGAAATACAAGTGATTCGTTAGGAGCATGTACATAGGTTGCTTGTGTTTATGAATAAATTTGGCATAATGATAGGTGATTTTAAAATTTTGATTATTAGGCTACTAAGTTCTCTATGTTACACTATAAATAGGTATTAAGCAATCAACTATTCCAAGTGATACAGAAAATACAAGGAAATGAGCATGCTAGTACGAATGATAAATAGTTGAATTTGTATTTGTTTGGTTGATTAAATTTGTGCATGTTGAGAGATTTAAGGATGACCTAAGACATTGTTTGGAACACATCTAGAGCTAAAAAGCTATCCTAATTATATTTCACCTTTAATACTAATTGTTGAGCCCGTGACACTTCTTGATGAACTACATTACAAGCCTTGAGCTTGAAAATGTCAATTTGTATTTGCCTTTGTTCTTTGGTTTTGCACTGCATGATTATAAATGTTTGGCCATACGTATTGAAGGTTAAATAGATAATCATGACAGAGTTTGTAAAAATATGTGAAAAAAGTAAAGACTAGTGTGATATGGGAATTATTGGTTAGCTTGAAGGTGAAAACAAGAAGAAAAATCCAAAAAGAAAATCCATACGAGTAGAAAAAGTACCTGAAAAGCCAAAAAAAAAAAATATCTGGAGTAGAAAAATTGAAAAAGAACAGTGAAAAAGTCACAACAATAGAAAAAAACTTGTTCGTTAGTGTATGAAACTTGTAGGCTAGCCGTAGTTACTATGCCATGCTATGATTTCCTATATGAAGAGAAAAAAGAAGGTGAGAGAAGGAGAAATAAGGCAGTGAGTGGGTAAGGGTCACTAAGAGGGAAGAATATGGATCAAAACGATGTGCCAAACTATTTTCTTGTGTGTAACCCTTTTGATGCTTACTGTCTTTGAATTCCATACATGTCCTAAGCTTCAAAATGTTACAAGCCAAAAAGTCCTATGTGACCTAAATATCCTTATTCATGAATGGACATCATTCGAATTATGCGCATCGATGACTATTTGTATTCTACTCAGATAATCAAAGTACTTGTATGATTTGTTGATGGATTTTTATAGGTGAGACCCTTTAATACTTGTATATTTTGTAACATACTGAACTTAGATGCTTGAAGTCAAAGGTGGAAAGTCGACTATCATCATGTTGAAGTTGTTAGTAAGCATGAAATGCCTAAGTCATATGCTCCAAAGTCAATACTTGTATCATATCTGCTCAAGGGTCGTCATGTTCATTTGCCATCTTTGTTTATGTTGCTTGAGGACAAGCAATGACTTAAGTGTGGGGAGTTTGATTTGCTAGAATTGGTGTAGTAGATTGAACTAGTTTTCACACTTAAAGAACCTATATACAAGCTTTTCATTAAAATTTATTTAAGTTTCTTTAGTTTTACTTACATTTAATAAAATGTGCAAATTGAGTCTTTTATTGACCTTAAGGGCCGAATAAGGCCTAAAAGAGAGCTAATGTACTTTGTAAGTGTGCAGGAGACTATCACAAGACATTTTAGGTTGATATTGGATATTATGTCATGACATAGGAGGACTCATGTTGCAACATAGGGAACAAAATGAAGAAAACTCAAGTCTACTTTTGATGTCGAGACACAAACTGAGGGTGTAGCAACACAAGTCCTAGTGTGTCGCGACATCGACTCTAGGATGAAAACTAGACACAAAGCAGGGGTGTTTTGGTCCGCACAATCAAACTTAAAGCTTGAAAACATCAGCTAACCTAGGGTTAAAGACGATGACCACCTAAAGGCTATAAATAGGCTTTTTTTGCACATGTTAAAGACACTTTTGAATTAACCTAGTTTCTTCCTTTATATTTAGTTTTGTTTTCCTTCTTAGGTTTCTATAGTTTAGTTTATTTGTTTGTTGTTTTCTTTTAAGAGAGCTAAATTATGGAATCATTAAACTCTGTGGATTTACACTTAATATTAATACAATCAAGCTCTTTCATTTACTCTATCTTCTTGATTTAATTAGTATGCTTTCTCTTTAAATCAATTATATATTGTTTATGAATGCCATGAGGAACTAATCCTTCTATAGGGGAGTAGTGAGTGGATGTATGATCTGTTAACTGTTTTGTAAATATACTCAATGGATTAGCTATTTGGGAAAGGGAGAACGTGAAAAAACCCTAAGTTTGACAACCCCGAGAAGTCATCAAGGTGGGAATTAACTCAAAATTGGTATTGTCCATTCGTGAACACCTTAACCCTAAATCAGTCTGGATTGTGAGGTCGAAAGATATGTAGTTCTTGCTGACTTGTTATGTTAGTGGAGGATCAGAAGATCTTGCTAGGCAGTAACTAGTTGATGGACGAGGAACCCGAAGTGACAGTTGATGGAGATTACCGAAGCGAGCTAATCACCCATAATCAAATTTGATTTATTTCTCCTTTTTAATCTCTTGAGTTTTCTCTTTTTATCTTTTTTTTTTATTTTTATCATTATAAAAACTCTAAAAATCCTTTATTTTATATTCTTCGTACTATAACTAAATCTAAAGTACTAATTAGATCTTTAAGTGTTTATGTTAGAATTGATCTAGTGCTCGCCTCTTTTGGGTGCGATCCTTGAAGTGCTCACCTACTCCGTTGTAAAACTATATTACAACTAGACCCGTTTACTTGCGGATACTGCATTGTAATTCTATATTTTTTTGTAGTATTCACACTCTAGACATTAGTACGTCTGGAAGCGGTCAAGTTGTTGGCGCCATTGACGGAGAGGCAACGTCACTAGGTTAATTTTTAAGTTATAAATACAATTTTGTTTTATTTCATTTATTGTTACTAATATTTTATTTCTGGGTTTAGTGTATGACTTGCATTAGTGGCACACCTATTGTAGCAACCACAGATCCAGAGAGAATAATTCGAAGAAATCGCCAACAGCAATAGCAGAAGCAAGATCCACCACCACCAGTTGTGGGTAACGTACCACTTGCAGTGGCAATTCTGGGGGGTGGCAGTGGCCCTAGCCCCCCTAAAATTATAAAAAAGAATATTTATTATTTAGCCCCTTAATATTTGAAAACTTTGGCCCCCCTTAAATTGTTGTTTGGCCCCCTTTTCCAACTTTGAACATTAACAAAAATCTTTTTTTTTTTAAATTTTTTCCATGTAATATATTTTTAACTATAAATATTTATATAATATATTATTGTAATCAACGTTAATATAACATTAAATGTAATATTGATATATTTCCAACTTTCTTTTTTTAGATGATAGTTGTTCACTTTTTAATATAACATTAAATGTGAATTTAGGTTAAAGTTCAATTTGTTAACTAGTGAAAAAGAAGTCTCTTTTCCTATTGCTATTAACAACTATTGTCATCAATGTTTGTCCTTCAAACACGACATCGAGTTCATCTTCTAAGGTTCTTTTTTCATATTTTTTACAGTTTTACATTTCTTTTTATTGTGTTTTAAAGTTTATAGTTTAATTTTATTTTATAGTTATTAATTTTTTTATCTTTTAAGATATTGTAGTTATGAAGTTGAAAACAATTGATTCGTTTTTTTTTAAGAAAAGCACAGAGACAATATAATCACCTTCAAAAGCTTCACAAATTGAGGTACCACCTTCATCGTTTGCTCCTTTAAACTCTGATGCTCGTCCTTCTAGAATTCCTAAAGTTGAAGATGAGGCACTTGATTTGTCTAACTTAGGACGTGAACCTCGGTTATGTAAGCAAATATATGAGTATCCGGTTAATATGCCTGATGAAATTCGAAGAGATTATATTAAGGCTGGACCATATCAACCTATTTTTTCAGAATATGCCGCTTCCAATTCAAAAAAGCATCCTCGTTCTTTTCACCCATCATGGTTTAAACAATTTTCCTGGTTAGAATATTTACCTTCTAAAGATGTAGTATTTTGTTTGCCTTGTTTTCTTTTTAAAAGCAATCCAAGTAGTCATTTTAGGTCAATTGCATTTACTCATGGTGGCTTTAGTAATTGAAAAAAGGTACACAATGGATGCAATTGTGCTTTTTTGACACATATGGGAAAAGATTCAGATTCACTGCATAATAATGCACAACGAGCTTATATAGATTTAATGAATCAAGTTCAATATATTAAAGTATCACTTGATATATAAACAACACAACAAATTATAGCTAATCGCCTATGTCTGAAAACTAGTATAGATGTGGTTCGATGGTTGCCATTCCAATGTTGTGTTTTTAGAGGTCATGATGAACGCTCAGGATCAAAAAATTGTGGGAACTTTCTTGAATTGTTATCATTATTAGCATCAAATAATAAGAAAGTTGAAGATGTTTTGAAAAGTGCTCTACAAAATGCTAGTTATACTTCTTCAACAATACAAAAAGAGATATTACAAATTTATTCCAGTAGAGTTCGTGATGTAATTCGTGAAGAAATTGGTGATAGAAAGTCAGCATTATTGTGGATGAAGTGAGAGACGAGTCAAAAAAAGAGCAAATGGCAATTATTTTGTGATTTGTTGAGAAGCAAGGACAGTTAAAAGAACAGTTTTTTAATATAGTCCATGTTAAAGATACTGCATAATTGACTTTGAAGAATGTGATTTTTAATGTTCTCTTGCAACATAGTTTTGACATACAAAATATCCGAGGTCAAGGCTATGATGGAGCAAGCAATATGCATGGGGGATTTAATGGCTTACAAGCTTTGATTTTGAATGATTGTCGATATGCTTATTATGTTCACTGTTTTCCTCATCGTCTTCAATTAGTATTGGTTGCAGCAGCTAGAGAAGTGGTTGAAGTGCATCAATTCTTTAAAGACTTGTCTAATATTGTTAATATTACTTCGGTTTTTTCCAAACGACATGATGAATTACAAAAGGCCCAAGTAGCTGAAATAACTCGTTTGTATCCATCAATGAGTTAGCAACTAGAACGGGAATGAATCAGATTGGTACTTTACAATGTTCTGGTGAGACTCGATGGAGTTCCCATTTAAATTCAGTTACTAGTTTTTGAAGATGTACAATACTACTAGTGTGGTTCTTGAAAATCTAAAAAATATCATTTCTAACTATTCTCAGCAAGGAGATGCTCATAATGTATATAATAGTTTATTTTTATTTTGCATATGATGAAGGAAGTTTTAGGGATTACTAATAACCTTTTTCAAACTTTGCAACGTCATTCTTAAGATATATTAAATGCCATGAGTTTAGTTTTGACAACAAAAGATTTAATTCAAAAGTTGAGAGATGATGGATGCAATGATTGGTTGAAAAATGTGATATATTTTTGTGAAACTTGAGAGTTGGATTTTCCAAATATGAATGCCCAATACATTGTGGGTCGTAGTTGCAACAAGAAGGAAGATGTTACAATGGAGCATCATTATCGAGTGGATATATTTTTTGCTACAATAGATACTCAATTACAAGAATTGAAGAGCAGGTTTAGTGAAAATGTTGTCGAGTTTCTCACTCTTATTACAACTTTAGATCCCAAGGAATTTTTCATGTTATTTGGTATTGATAAATTTTGCATTTTTGTAAACAAGTTCTATCCAGAAGATTTTTCTCAACAAAAGAAAAAAGTCTCCCATATGAGTTAAAGCATTATGAACTTGATGTATGTAAGCATCCTGATTTGAGAAAAATATCAACACTTTCTGAACTTTGCATCAGTTTAGTTGAGAGTGGAAAGTCAGTCATGTACCCACTCATTGAAAAATTGATTCGTCTTATATTGACTCTTCCAATTTCAACAACATCTTCAAAACGTGCTTTTTCTGCTATAAAGATTGTGAAGACTCGACTTCGTAGCAAGATGGAAGATGATTTTTTAAGAAGTTCTTTGGTTGTGTACATTGAGAAATAAATTGTAGAAAATTTTGATATAAATGAAATAATTAATGATTTTGGTGAGGTCAAGGATCGAAGAGCTCAATTCAAATAAATTTTAAGATTTCTTTCTAGTTTATTTTATTTATTAAATTATTTTTACTTAATTTTATTTTTAATTTTTTAATTTTTATTATCTCGGCCCTCTCTTGAAATTTCCTGGCTTCGCTCTTGACCACGTGAAAATCTACTGTTTAACGACGCTAACAATAACATCCTAGGAAACCCATCAGCACCACAGCTTCTTACAAACATCCATATGGCTCAGAACGGGAGAACTTTAAGGGATTATGCCTACAAAGTTTGGACATAGTTCAAGAAAGCATAGCGAGACCGACAATTACATGTAATAATTTTGAGAAAAAACCGACTATGATTCAAATGATTTGGAATAATCTGTAGTTTAAGGGCAGTATGACAGAGGACCCTAATTAACCTCTAAAGTGGTTCATTCAACTCTGCGATACTTTTAAGTATAACAGGGTCACTGGTGATGTTAGTCATCTTTGGTTGTTCCCATTTTCCTTAGTTTATAATGCTTTTCCTTGGTTAGACTCGCAGACACCAGGGTCTATCATGACATAGGATGAACTTGCTGGAAAGTTCTTACAGAGGTTTTTCCCAGTTAGCAAAATAGTACAACTAAGAAGAGAAATTGTTGTTTTTAGAAAAATAGAGGGAAAAAGTTTCTATGAGGCATGGGAACGATTAAAAATGTTGATTAAATAATGCTCGCACCACGGAATTCTTGAGTAGATATGATATCGCGTGATATGAAGTAATAAAATTTATAAAACTGATCATACCAAAACTAACTAATATCACGATGTTAAAGGCAAGCGCACCTATCGAACAGTAGTATAGTTTAGTGGCAAGACCGAGTTATCGTACCCAAGGGAACCAAAAGTACTAGTACTTACTTCCTTTCTATTATCTAGCCTAAAAATAAAGAGAGTTGATTTAAACTAATTCTAAAACTAACTAAAAGTGCACAAAAAGTAAATTGAGGAAAGACTTTCGGGAAAACTGATTTATATAAGCAATACTTAAGGGAGAATCCACCTAGACTTCACTTGTTATTGGTTCTTGAGCTAGACGATTTATTCACTTGACTTGATCCGTAGAGATCCCTAATTTATGCTAAACCCTCCGTCGAGGTGAAGAGCAACTAGGCCTAGGTTGTTAACTAAAGTTCCTTTATTAATTAACACCCTAGGTTACATTAATTCGATCTATGGTTCCCCATATTAGGTTTGACCCTAATCCGGCAGATTTATGTCGCCCTATGTCTGGGGTTGCATGCAACTCCGCTTAATTATGATAGATCTACTCTTATCACAGGGACTTTTGCTCCTCTGCTTTAAGCACATCCGTTTCTTGAATTAATACCTAGGCTTATTCACATAAGAATTAAGCACACATAATTAAGAACAACTCAATTATTTATTACATAACTCAAGAATAAATAATAACAAGATTCGTCTTAGGTTTCATTCCCCTCAAGTATTTGAGGGGTTTAGTTCATAATAAAGAAAAAGAACATCTCAGAAGATAATAAATAGCAAAACATAAGAAACCAAAAACCCCTGAAGGAATTTATGGAGATCTTCTGTCTTGATGCAGAATTCCGGCTTCTGGGATGAATCAATCGGCTTCCCTTGGAGTAATTCTTGGCTTTCACTTTTCGTGTCGGCAGAGAGACGACTCCCCACTTTAGGGAAAAGATTACCCTTGGTAGGGGAAATCAAGTACACCCTTAGAGTTGCCTCCTAGGGTCTTTATATAGAGTTTTGGGGAGCCTTTCTTAGCCTTTAAATATTCAAATCCGAGTGAAATTCCTCTTCCTCACGACTAGAACACGCCCGTGTGCCATGCCCGTGTGTTTTTGGCAAGAGGCCGTGTGATTCTATCGGTGGAGGCACGGCCGTGTGGCCTGGCCGTGCTTGTCGGGGGCTAGAACGTGTGATCTTCATGTGGCACGACCGTGTGGTTACTTCTTGGGCCGTGCGTTTTCACATTTTGGCCCATTTTCTCTGGTTTTTAGTCCATTTTCCGTTCTCTTCTCTTCCCTATGCTCTCCTAAGTATAAGATATGAAATAAAAGGATTAAGAGTACCAATTCTCACAAAATTAATAATAATTCATCCAAAATATAGGCTAAACATGAGGTAAAAATATGTATAATTTATCGTTCATCAGGATGTGACTGCAGGTGTTTTATAATGGGCTGGATGCAAATGCACGATCTGGACTAAATAGAGAAGCAGAAAGAGCCCTTATGAAAAAAAATCATATGAGGTGAGTACGAGATCATCGAGAATATGTCACTAAAATCTTGCCAGTGGCCAATTCAATGATTTACATATGGTTAGAAACCTGCGACAGTAAAAGCTAACCAAGAGGATGATAAGTATCAATAGTTAGTGGATAGACTCAACCGTATTGAATCAATTTCTACTTCTATGCATGGGGAGACAAACCGCTCTTCTACTATATCAACAATCCAGCTGATAATGTAAATTACATTGGGAATAGAGGTGGAAACCCTTATTCAAATACATATAATCCTAGGCAGAGAGATCACCCAAATTTGAGATGGGGGGAATAAATGAGCACGGAATAGTTTAAATCAAGTTAAAAACACTAACTACAAACCTCCTTATTTGTAGAAACCCCATGATAGGGTCAACCCAAATGACCGTATTGCATGTAGTGAACGACTGGAAAAAATTGAGTGAAAAATGCAATTAATGAGAATTGATGTCAAATAGGTCCAGTCTTTGTGCACCAATTCAACAAGAACATTGACTAAACTCAAGTATCAAATAAGCCAATTGATGAGCATGATTGGTGACATCAAGAGGAGCATGTAAAAGAAATTGCATTCCGATCAGGCCAAGTACTAAATAGCCCGTAAACCACTACTACAGAAGCAATAGTAGGGAATAATGACAATTGATAAACCGTAAATTATACATATTTTTACCTCATGTTTAGCCTAATTTCTGGATGAATTATCATTGAATTTGTGGAATTTGGTGCTCCTAATCCTTTTATTTCATGTTTTATACTTAGGTGAGTATAAGGAAGAGAAAAGAGCAAGGAACGGGCCAAAAACGGGCAAGTTAGTCCCAAATCAATAATCAACATGGCCTGGAAGTTCGTCACACAGGCGTGTTACACAACCGTGCCACTTTAACAGGCTCGAGCACTGCCTCCACATCGACTCACACGGGCGTGGCACACGGGCATGTCCCTGTCGTGATGAAGTTCAATTTCACTCAGAAAAGGCTACTTAGGGGCTAAGAAAAACATTCTAAACTCTATATAAAGACCCTAGGAGGCAACTACAAGGGTGTACATTATTCTCGCCAAGACGGGGAGTTAAAGGCAGGGAATTACTCGAAGAAGCTGATTGATCCATCTTAGAAGCCAGGATCTACATCAAGACAGAGGATCTCCCTTCTATCGTTTCAGGAATTTTGGCTTTTCTTATGTTTTGTTATTTTATTTATTCTGAGATGTTTCTTTTTATAATTATGAACTAAAACCCCAAATATCTAAGGGGGATGAAACCTAAGACGAATCTTGTTATTGTTATTTGAACTATATGATAAATATTTGATTTGTTCTTAATTGTGTTTTTAACTCATGAATTGATATTTCTGGGATATTAATTTAAGTTGAATGTGCTTATACAGAGGAGCAAAAGTCCTTGTATAGGAGTAGATCCAACACAATTAAGCAGAGTTGATCGCAATCCTAGACATAGGACGACAAAAATCTGCCAGATTAGAGTCAAATCTAATATGGGTAGCCATAGATCGAGTTAATGCAAGACTAGAGGTTTTAATTAGAAAGAGATTTCCATTAATCAACCTAGGATTAGTTGTTCTTATCCTCGACAGAGGTATTAACATAATTTAGGGATCTTTATGGATCAAGTCAAATGAAGAAATCGTCTAGTTCAGAGTTAGATAACAAGTAAAGTCTAGGCGAATTCTTCCTTAGGTATTGCCCTCATCAATCAATTTTCCCAAAAGCAATTTCCCAATTTACTCTTTGTCATTTCTTTAGTTTAGTTTAGAATAGTTTACAACCAAAACCCTTTTTATTTCTTAGGCTAGATAATAGGAAGCAAGTTATTATTAGTACTTTTAGTTCCTTGGATTTGATATTCCGGTCTTGCCACTAGCTATACTACTATTCGATAGGTGCGCTTGCCTTTTATCATGATATTAGTTAGTTTATAGGTGTGATCAGATTTTATTACTTCATCATCATGAGATCAACAATCGTCAAGAGGTATCCCTAGAAGCAGAAAATGAGCCAGAGTTAGAGGAGGTAATCACATCGGCAACTGAGACAGAGAATGAAGTAACTAAAGATTCTACTAGTGCAAAAATCCCATTCCTTTCGAGATTAGAATGAAGTAAATAAAGATTCTACAGTATGTCACAATAGTAAAATTTATAGCCTGGGATATGGGTAAATGATATTCTCTTATTGGCATTATATGGTAGATGAAAAGTAAGCATGGTCATAGGCTGCTTGTCTTTGTGATGAGTGACGTGATTATTACTTGATAGTAATTGACTTTTCATGAAGGAAGATGTATTGGTTACCATGAGATAAAATAAGATCATATTGGGAGAACGAATTTATTCCAAAGATATTAATGATATCCTATGATGGTAACACACTTATGTCAAGGTTATTGGACGAGCATTGATCAAGTTGCTTTCGTAATGGTATGCCATTAGAGAGAGCTTAATTATGACACTGTAGGGGAATGACTTCATGACGGAATGTGTTTATAATTAATAGGCGAAAAGCTGGAATCTAATTATAAATCATTTAGGCCCTAAGTGCATATGTCCAATTGGTCACTCCGCTAATTTGTTGAAACCAAAAATGAATTACATGCTGAATCAAATGAACAAAAATGGATAGAAATGTTAAAGTTAGAGAAATGAGAAATATTCGGAAATGAATGTGGTTTTCTCTAAATAGAAAAGTCCTGGAAAATAAATTTATGGTTTTTCGAATTATTATTTAATTAAGTGATTTAATAATTCAAGTTAAAAAATGGAAATAAATTTATTGGTAATGGTGAATCCATTAAATGTAGAAATATTAAATTTATTTTTCTTATAAATTCTTTTACGGTAAAGTTGTAACACCCTTATATCAGTTCGACCCAAGAACCTGATATAAGAATATTACATTTGGTGCCAAAGTGATTTTGGCCAATCACTAATATATTTGAACATTAAAAATAAATTTTAATAATTTATATTTTAGTCCCTAGTACTTGGAACACACTTGATTTTCCTAAGTACATGCCATTCTATTCCAAAATTTTGAAACATACCCTCTTGGCACTTGAAGATGTGATGAGATGGATGCCCACAACCTCAAGTACAACTATTCAAAATCACTGTACCTAATCTGCGCACAGAAAATAAAACCATACGCTGAGTAAAAACTTAGTGGTATTTCTATAATTCGAATATTTAAAAATAATATAATATAATATAATATAATATAATATAATATAATATAATATAATAGGCAAAATTAAATTATAAGGACATATTTATGTCTAGTATCATACCTATCATTTTTCATTTATTTTACAATATCCTAAATCACACAATTACTATATAAATGGTCATTCACATATCAAACCATATTTATTCGTATAATGGCATTAGTCATACAATACTCAATTATCACATAAATCACAATTTCACATACATTCATTTATAAACATATTTAATCTTTATATTTGCTATCCCAGATGGCTTTTCACAATATGAACACAAATCAGTTTAACAATGCCATTATCCATTCCATATTCAATTCATGAGTATTTAACTCATGTATTACATGTATTTACAACACATATCACATTTTATTTTCAATTCACTATATCAATTTCATTTCTCATATTCTTCATTTTGATTTACATATAATTTCACTATATCAATATCCATTTCATTCATTGCATCAATATTTATTTCACGCAACCATTATTTCATACTTTTCATTGTCATATCTCAATTCAATATTGAATGATCTCATTCCCTATCATATTCACAATCATTCAATATCATTCAATTTGCCAATTCATTTATTTACCCCTATTAACATGACTCGGACTCAGACAGATACACAGATCCAACCAAACACACTAGTACGGCACCCAGTGCCTCATTTGATAGTTTGAAGCAATAGTTGACACCTAGTGTCTCATCGGCCAAGCCAAAGTAAACTGGTACCCAGTACCTCATCAAATCTATCCGAAGTAATAGTATGATACCCAGTGTCTCATCGACTCAAGGTCGAAGTATCCCTAAACACTTTCAATCCTATGGCATGCTAACTATATCCGACTTAGCCTGACTAGTTAATAGGGTATTAAAATCACTTTTCAATACCATATCAGTACATGTTTCAAATAATCACATGTACTCATACCTTGATTCAATTCAATTTAATTCAATTCACTTTTCAATTTCCAAACAATATACATTTTAATTACTCACAAACAATCATAATTCAATTTGATTTCATTCAATTCAATATCAATACTCACCTCAATTTACTTACCATGTACATTAATTAAAATTCAACAATTAAATTCAAATTATTGTAATACAAACCGTAATTTCTGAGCTACCCCTTGTTAACTTTATCTTTTCCTTTCTTAGCCGAGGTCTTCAACACCACGTTAGCTATGGAAATTCAACAATTAAAAATCATCAATACAACACAATTTCACATTGAATATTTCAATTTTTATTCAACTTTGCCTAATTTCAAATTTAGCCCCTAAACCAAGACTAACTTTATTTCTTCAAATTTAATCTTATATTTTCATACAAATTCTAATTTAAACTAAATTTAACTCCCTAATTTCACTTAAAACCATAAATTTTGAAATTTTCACAATTACCCTAGCTCTTACAAATTTTACAATTTAGTCTCTTAACTAGTTAATCAAACCAGCTAATTTTTCTCAATTAATTCTTTATCCAAATATTCTAGGCTATCATACAACCATTAATAAAATAGAAATTTAATACCAAACCCTTATATTTTAACTATTTTCACAATTTGATACTAACATTAATATTACTTTATAATATCATCATACAACAAAATTAAAGCTTTAAAACCACTTGATATTAATAATGTTTTTCAATATATTAATTTAGACAATAAAATGATTCATTTCATGCAATTTGGTCATTTTTGACATTTTTACTAAATTACCCTTAAAGTTTTACTTTTATTCAATTTAGTCCTTGAGCCTAAAACATGCAAATTAGCCATTTTTAATGTAACCCATGCTAACTAAATATTAATATATATATTTTCCTCCTCCTCCCCATTCCACATCTTTAATATATATAATTCAACTATTTACTTATATGTTCATTCAAAGATGTCCACTTGAGTCACAATCACTAAATTATTTATATCTTGAGCTAAAAAATTTCAAATTAAGATCCACTTGACGTTTCTGAAACTAGACTAAAATATCTTTCTACTGTAAAATTTTAAGAATTTATAGTTAAGCCAATAAGTACAATAAAATCTTCAAATTTATCCCTATTCTGCTATTTGACAACTTCGACTTTTCCTTACTAAAAATTATTTATCTCTTATTACGGAATTTGGATGATGTTTCTGTTTGTTTATCTTGAAAATAGACTCATTAAGGATTTAAAAATATAAACTTAAGCCCCTAATTATTTTTTTACAATTTTTAATGATTTTTAAAAGTCAGAACAGGGGAACCCAAAATCTTTCTGACCTTGTCTCACATAATTTATTATATCTCATGATTTACAATCCCATTGCTTACACTGTTTATTCTATGAGAAACTAGACTCAATAAAATTTAATTTCATATTTTATTCAACCTCTAAATCAATTTCCACTATTTTTGATGATTTTTCAAACTTAGACAACTGCTACTGTCCAAAACTATTTTAGTGCAAAATGTTGATTACCAAGTTTATAACACCCTAATTTCCTTTTTTTACAATATTTCCCATCACTTCCTCTTATTTTCCTTCACTAACATATCAAGAACATAGAACCTTATATAAGAAAACTCTACTTTAACATCATTTTCATGCTTTTTCAATAATATTAGAATTAAAAATATATTAAAATCTTGATGTTCTTACCTTGTCATATTGATTTCAATCTTTAACTTGATTTTTCTCTCTCCTCCAGCTTCTCTTTCTTAAATCTAACTTGATATTCTAGCTCCCCAAAGTCTCCTTATTATTTCTCTCTCTTGATAACCATGGAAATTATTTTGATTTCTAGGTGAAAATGGTGAATTTTTTATAGAAGGACCAAATTGTAAAGAAAGCAAAACTTTCTTTCTATCCCTATTCTCTTCTAATGTGGGTGCATGTATGGAATGATGAAGAGAAATCTTCATCTTTCCTTCCTTATATACTAAATAAATAATAAAATATCTCATTAAAATATTATTATTATTTATCTAATTAAATAATTATAAAATATCATCAACATCATCATTACCCTTCAAAATTATCTTCCTTACTAAATGACCATTTTGTCCTTTATGATATTTTAAAATTTCATCCTTTAGTCATCACTTAATTTGGTAAAATTATGATTTAGTCCCTCATAATTCTTTACCTATTCAATTTGGTCCTAATTCATCCATTTTTGAGTATTTAGTCTTGGGCAACAAATTTTTTCTCACTTTTGCAATTTAATCCTTTCTTGAATTAATATGTCATAATATACTTCCCAATGTTGACATAACTCAAAATTTCCCTTTTTGTCACTTTACTTCTTTATTTTAATATATCAAGGATACTATCTTACTTTCTTACTGTAGAAATTTTCTGTATATTACAAAAGTTATCATGATTTTAACGTAATTAGAATTGGGTTGAGAAAATTATTTAATAATGAAATTAATTAATTAATTTAAGATTTTTATTTTGGGAAATAAAAAAATAAGTATCGAGGATTGAATTATAAAGTAGTGAGTTAAAAGTCGAGGAAGTACTTGTAATTGGACCCGATATGGGAGAGACCTTAAAGTCCCTCATGTTTAATTATAGCTAAGCATTAGAGTAAAACAAGAAATGAAATCAGGAGTAACTACACTAATTTACCAACTAACTAACATAAGTACTTCAATTGTAAAATATGTAAAATTTCTAAATTAACCAATGAATAAAAAACAGTGGTTGATTGATTTCGATGTGGTTCACTAATATTCAAATTAGGGATCTAAATTTCTTAAACTCTTAAAATGGTTCCGTTTTACCTCTCGGCCTCAACTTTACCAAATTAGACAAATTAGTCCAGTTTATGTCTTGACTTTACTGACTAACCTGGGAATAACGAATTGGTGCTCAACAAGGTTACCTCTCGGTCTCACTTACCTAAATGTTCCTTTAGAGGCGTCAATCCTAAGTTTTTAAGTTTATTTGCAACTTAGTCCCTCATCCAAAAATTAGCTTACCCACTTTTCCATCAACTAACCCCTTTAGAGTTTAGTTATCCTATAAACTAAGCTAACAAACATGAAAGAAAAGGAAATGACAACCATTAACATAAAGCTTAAGAAAAAGATGAATGTTTGGATTTTTAATCTATAAAATTTAAAAGAAAAGTGTAGATGAACATTCAATTGTAGAATGAAGTACAAGAAACATAAAAGTTGAAGTCTTTAATAGATAAAGCTAACATAAAAGTGTAGATGAACCTTAAGAATTCTTAAGATATAAATGACATGTCATTAAGGATTATATGATTTTGGGTGCTAGTCCTGGATGTCCTATTGATAAACCATAAAAGAAACATATTTTGAACTCATACTTAGCATATTTTTGATGAATTACTTTATAATTTAATGAATTTGATGCTCCTAATCTTTTAATTCAATGTTTTGTACTTAGGTGAGCATAGGAAAGCGAAAAGAGCGAGAAACGGGCAAAAAATAGACAAAATGGGCCAAAATCAGAATTCAACACGGCCTAAACACTTCTACACAGGTACACCACACGCCTGTGTGTGACACACGGGCTAGCCACATGCCCGTATGTCACGACCATGTCGACAAGCAACCAAGTCAGTATTGCACACAGCTTAAGCATCTTCACACGGGTTGACCACACGCCCGTGTCCTTGTCGCGCCCTGTTTTAATTCTACTCGGAAAAGGATAAATTTTAGCTATTTTGGGTATTCCAAAGTCTATTTAAACACCCTAGGAGAGGAATAAAGGGGACACGGAGTAGAAAGCAAGAAATTACTCGAAGAACGCCGATTGATCCATCTCAGAAGCAGGATTTCCATCAAGGCTGAAGATCTCCCTTCAATTTCCTTCAGGGGTTTTTGGGTTTTCTTTATATTTTTAATTTTCCCAATTTTGAGATGTTTTCACTTACAATTATAAACTAAATCCCTTAAATACCTAAGGGGGATGAAACCTAAGATGGATCTTGTTATTATTTTCTGAATTATATGATAAATACTTGGTTTGTTCTTAATTGTGTTATTATTCTTGTGTTAATATTTCAGGATATTAATTCAAGTCGAATGTGCTTATTTAGTGGAGCAAAAGTCCTTGTCTAAGAGTAGATCCAACATAATTAAGCAGAGTTGATTTCAATCCTAGAGATAGGACGATGAAAATCTGCCGGATTAGAGTCCAATCTAATAGGGAAATCCATAGATCGAGTTAATGCAACGCTAGGGGTTTTAATTAGAAAGAAATTTTAATTAATCAACCTAGGGTTGGTTGTTCTTAGTCTTGAAAAAGATATTAACATAAAGTAGGGATTTCTACGGATCAAGTCAAGTGAATAAATCATCTAGTTTAGAGTCATATAATAAGTGAAGTCTAGGTGGATTCTTCCTTGGGTATTGTCATAATCAATCGGTTTTCCAAAAAGTATTTTCCCCAATTTATTCTTTGTCGTGTTCTTAGTTAATTAATTAGTTTAGTTTAGTTAGTTTAACACAAATCCCATTTATTTTCAGGTTAGATAATAAAAAGAAAGTTAATACTAGTACTTTTAGTCCCTGTGGGTTCTACATCCCGGTCTTGCTATAAGCTATACTACTATTCGATAGGTGTGCTTGCCTTTATCGTGATAATAGTTTAGTTTTACAGGTACGATCTCATAAATATCACATCAAATTTTTGGCGCCGTTGCCAGGGACTGAAATATTAGGAACACTCGATTTTTATTACTTTAGCCATTTTTACTTTTATTGCAATTTACTTTTTGTTTTTATTTCAAGTTTTATTTACTAAATCTTTCTTTTCACTTTTCTCTGATAGGTGTCTCTAGTTTATGACTAGAAGAAATCCGTTAGGACCTTTATTATTCGATAGTGAGATAGAATCATCAGCTCGCAGAAACCGAAGAGAAATAAGGCGAAGTTTATAATACATAGAGGAAGCGCAAGAGGACATGACCAACACTACCGAAGAGATGGAGGCGAACCAGAATAATCCACTACCTCCTGTGGTAGCCGCGGCCCCTAAGAATCAGAATCCTGCTCCTCGTACTATGTATGATTATGCTAAGCCTAATTTAGCTGGTATTAAATCAAGTATTGTTAGACCTGCTGTCGCTGCAAATAATTTTGAGCTGAAACCTAACA
The DNA here is from genome assembly GCA_020496765.1 of Gossypium stocksii. NCBI lineage: Eukaryota > Viridiplantae > Streptophyta > Magnoliopsida > Malvales > Malvaceae > Gossypium > Gossypium stocksii. Next base: position 10,484,519 of record CM035623.1, read on the forward strand.
CTATACAGATGATACAACAGTTTGTTCAGTTTGATGGTTTGCAGGACGAGGATCCCAATACACATTTAAATTTTTTTTTGGAATTTTGTGATACATTTAAAATTAATGGCGTTTCTGATGATGCCATTCACCTTCGGTTATTTCCCTTTTCTTTAAGGAATAAGGCTAAACAGTGGTTGAACTCTCTTCCACGAGGGTCTATGGCTACTTGGGAAAAAATGTCCGAGAAATTTTTACTTAAATATTTTTCGTTGGCTAAAACGGTAAAGTTAAGGAATGACATCTCTTCTTTTGTGCAGATGGATTTAGAAACGCTCTACGATGCATGGGAGAGATACAAGGATTTACTGCGAAGGTGCCTTCACCATGGGTTACCTCTATGGCTACAGGTTCAAACTTTTCATAATGGTTTAAATCCCTCAACACAACAAATGATCGATGCAGCTACCGATGGTACTATAAATAATAAAACCCCTGAGGAGGCTTATGAGTTCATAGAGGAGATGTCACTGAATAATTATCAATGGTAAGTCATGAGGACAAAGCCGACAAAAGTTGTCGATGTTTTTAATATTGACGCAGTCACGATGCTATCAAATCAGGTAGAACTTTTGAATAAAAAGATTGATGGTTTGTATGGTTCTATGCAGGTACATCCAGTGATGCAGTGCGACTCGAGTATAGGTGGCGTTAGCAATCCTGAGTACTCACCTTACGGACATCGCACAGAAAACGAGCAAATAAATTACATGGTAATAACTCTAGACCGCTAAACAACACATATATTAATACTTACAATGCAGGTCAGAGGAATCACCCAAATTTTTCATGGGGAGGCCAAGGGAATCAAAAGCCACCACCCTCTCTGGGATTTCAACAACCTTATCGGCAGGAAAAAAAATCGAACCTTGAGGAGATGTTGGAAAAATTTATATTAGTATTAGAAACTCATTTTCAGAATACTGAAACAACGCTTCAAAATCAGCAAGCATCAATTCAAGGACTTGAGAACCAAATTGGTCAACTTGCCAAGATGATTTTTGATAGACCACAAGGTAGCCTGCCTAGTAATATTAAACCCAATCCTAGGGAGTATGTGAAAGCAGTTACATTAAGGAACAGGAAAGTATTAGCTGAACCTGAAAAGAAGTTGCCATAAGAGCCTGACAAGGAAAATGGTGAAGAGGTTAAACCCAACGAGGATATCACACCAGTGCTTAAAGAATATAAACCACCCATCCCATATCTAGCAAAGTTGAGGAAAGACAGCATGGATGCATAATTTGGTAAATTTCTTGAACTTTTTAAGCAGTTACATATCAACTCACCTTTTGTTCAAGCTATTTCGTAGATGCCCACGAATGCAAAATTTATGAAGGAGCTTCTAACAAACAAAAGGAAGTTTGAAGAGCTGTCTACAGTGGAACTCAACGAGGAATGTTCAGCTATCCTCAAAATAAACTGCCAACCAAATTGAAAGATCCAGGGAGTTTTACTATTCCTTTTTTAATTGGTAGTTTAAATATTGAAACGGCATTAGCTGATTTAGGTGCTAGTATTAACTTGATGCCTTATAAAATGTTCAAACAACTAGGTCTTGGGGAACCAAAACCCACTAGGATGAGTATTCAATTAGCTGACAGATCTGTTAAATATCCTAGGGTTATTATTGAGGATGTGCTCGTAAAAGTAGATAAATTCATATTCCCTATTGATTTTGTTGTGCTTGACATGGATGAGGATGTTGAGGTACCTTTAATTCTAGAGTGACTATTCTTAGCCACTACTAGGGCTGTTATTAATGTGGGGGATGGTAAACTTGTGTTAGGGTGGGTGATAATGAAATTATTTTTAAAATCTATGATGCCATGTGATTTTCTAGAGAACAAGACGGTTCCTGTTATTTTATTAATTCTATTGACTATTCTGTTTAAGATTCTTTTCAGGAAATTGCTCTTAAGGACACGTTGGAACTGTGTCTCGTCCAAAGTGAGGAGAAGGACAAAGTCACCACTGAGATGGAGAAGGTAAAAATTGATTTGAACACTAACGAACCTTATTTAAGGAAAATAAAATATAAGGGTATTGAAGTGAATGATAAATTTATATAAAGACCCTCTATTGAAGAACCTCCCAAACTGGAATTGAAGCAATTACCCAATCATTTGGAATACGCATTCTTGGGAGATAACTCCACATTACCAATAATAATTGCTTCGAACTTGCAACCCAATGAGAAAGAGGAATTACTCTAAGTATTAAAAGAACATAAAAAGGCCATAGCTTGGAAAATTTCCAACATTAAAGGGATCACCCCTTCTTTTTGCACCCACAAAATTTTGATGGAAGATGAATACAAACCATGTGTGCAAGCTCAAAGACGATTGAACCCCAACATGAAGGAAGTTGCCAAGGCTGAGGTAATTAAACTTTTAGATGCTGGAGTTATTTATCCCATTTTTGACAATGCTTGGGTAAGTCCTGTGCAGATTGTTCCTAAAAAGGGAGGCATGACTGTTGTTGCCAATGAAAAGAACGAATTAATTCCAACAAGAACAGTCACCTGTTAGAGAGTTTGCATTGACTACAGGAAATTGAATGACGCCATGAGAAAAGACCACTTTCCTTTGGCATTCATTGACCAGATGTTGGAAAGACTATCAGGGCACATGTATTACTGCTTCCTAGACGGACTCTTTGGCTACTTTCAAATCCTAATAGGCCCTAAAGATCAAGAGAAGATGACATTTACATGTCCATATGATACGTTTGCTTATCGTAAAATGCCTTTTGGATTATGTAATGCTCTTGCTACTTTTCAGCGTTGCATGCTAGCCATCTTTGACGAACTCGTGGAGGATATCATGGAGGCATTTATGGATGACTTTTCGGTATTCGGTAATTCTTTCCATCTTTGCCTTAATAATTTAAAACAAGTTTTAATGAGATGTAAGGAAACGAATCTTGTGCTTAATTGGGAAAAATGTCACTTCATGGTTCAAGAAGGTATTATGTTAGGAAACAAAATTTCTAATAGAGGGATAGAGGTTGATAAATCAAAGATCAAAACCATAGAAAGATTACCTCCCCCTAGTTCGGTTAAGACTGTTAAAAGCTTTTTAAGACGTGCTAGGTTTTACAGAAGATTCATTAAAGATTTTTCTAAAATAGTTAAGCCTTTAACGAGTTGCTAGAAAAAGATGTGCCTTTCAATTTTGATCAGGAATGTTTAGAAGCATTTAACACTCTCAAAGAGAAATTAACTAATGCTCCGATTATAATTGCACCTGATTGGAATTTACCTTTTCAGCAAAATATTATGCTAGCAAGCTTTGACAGCCGCACAAGAAAATTATACTACCACGGAAAAAGAATTGCTAGATATGGTTTTTGCGTTCGACAAATTTAGACTATATCTGATTTTGTCTAAAGTCGTCGTTTATACTAATTATTCTGCTCTTCGTTACCTTTTAACTAAGTCTGATACAAAACATCGACTAATAATATGGATTTTATTATTACAGGAATTTGACTTGCAGATACAAGATAAGAAAGGTGCTAAAAATCTTGTGATAGATCACCTTTCCATGCTCGAAAATCCACATCCCAAAGAGCTCAACGAAGCTGAAATAAATGACTGATTTCCTAAAGAACGACTTTTTCTTATATCTAATTCTGACGTACTTTGGTTTGTAGACATTGCAAATTACTTAGCTGCTAACATAACCCCAAAAGGGTTGACACATCAGCAAAAGAAGCGATTCTTTGCTAATGTAAAAAAATATTTTTGGGAGGATCCTTTTCTTTTTTGTATATGTACAGATCAAGTCATTCAAAGATGCGTTATGAAGTTAAAAACAGACAAGATCTTGGAACACTGCCATTCAGGACCAACCGGAGGGCATTACAGTGGGACTAAGACAACTCATAAAACACTCGAATCAGGTTTTTATTGGCCCATACTATTCAAGGATGCCAATAGGTATGTTACTAATTGTGACAAATGCCAAAGAACAAACAATATCTCTAAACGTGATGAAGTGCCTCAAACATATATGCTCTTATGTGAAATATTCGATGTATGGGGTCTCGATTTCATGGGTCCATTCCCTAGTTCATTTGGGAATAAATATATCTTAGTAGCGGTTGATTACACGTCGAAATGGGTGAAAGCTCATGCGTTACCTTCTAATGATGCTAGAGTGGTAGTGAGATTTCTTAAAAAATTGTTTTCTCAGTTTGGAACACCTAGGGCAATTATTAGTGATAGAGGTATTCATTTTTGTAATGCTCAGTCGGATAAAGTTCTAAAGAAATATGAAGTGCACCACAGAACGACTACCCCTTACCATCCTCAAACTAGTGGACAAGTCGAAGTAGCCAATAGAGAGCTTAAACGTATCCTAGAGAAGACAATAGAGTCAAATAGGAAAGACTGGGTAATGAAAGTAGATGATGCTTTATGAGCTTATAGAACTGCATTCAAAACTCTCATAGGAACATCCCCTTATAGACTTGTTTATGGGAAAAGTTGCCATCTACCATTCAAATTAGAACAAAAGGAATTTTGGGTTATTAAATTTCTAAAATTTGATCTTAAACTTGTAGGGGAGAAAAGATTAATACAGTTGAATGAGTTAGATGAGTGGCGTGCTAATGCATACGAGAACTCACGTCTATACAAAGAAGCAACAAAGTGACGCCATGATGCTCATCTAAGGCAACCTAAGCAATTTGTAGCCGGTGATATTATTTTTTTATACAACTCGAGGCTCAAATTGTTTCCTGGAAAGCTGAAATCAAGATGGTCAGGCCCATTCGTAGTTTAAACCGTTTTCCCATACGGCATAGTTGAGGTAACACGTCCAAACCACGACACTTTCAAGGTAAACGGTCATCGACTTAAACTTTATAATGGTAAGGATTTTAAGAATGATAGAGAGGAGCTTAGGCTCCACGTACCCTCGTAAAGGTGTACGCAAGGTAAGTCGAGCTTAGACTCTAAATAAGCGCTTCTCGGGAGGCAACTCGAGCACTAACGATCATTCATTTTCTTAAATTCAGTTTATAGTATCTAACAATTGTTAATTAAGTTACTAAAATGCAGGTTCTCCTAACCACATAGCCTGGAACACGAGCGTGCCTTAGGCTGTGTACCCATCATGGGTTGGAGCCATGGGCGTGTCTTTGGCCGGGTAAAAACAGGGCTTAATTACCACGGCCATGTGACGTGTGCGTGCAAACTCCACGGACAGAGCCCACGACTGTACCTTAGGCCATGAGAAATCCTAATCGAAACACACAGTCGTGAGAACTAATACACGGTCGTGAGAGAAGCGAGCAATACCAACCACAGTCGTTCAATACGACCGTGAAAGAAACCACGGGTAGGAAACACGGGCGTGGCCACAACCGTGTTAAAACTGGACCTTGAATTTTCAAAATATGCCGAGACACAGGATCGATAGATTCCTACGAGCATGCCTAGAGACCATGCGTAAACCTGGCAAAAGCACACAGGCATACAAACCAATCACACGCCCATGCCCAGAACTCGTGGACGAAACTGTTAAATTAACACGGGCGTGTCACACGCCTGTGCCTATAATCCGTGGACAACACTGAGAAATTAACAAGGGCATGCTATAGCCCCAACGGGCGTGGGAGAAATGAACGATGCTAAACACGGCTGAGCAATACGATCGTATTGGGCAACACAGCATTAACAAGAGCGCGGCTTTAGGCCGTGTACAAAACCCCGACTAAGAATTCAAGAAAAACACAGGCTAGATCTAAGGCACACGGGCGTGGGGTACGGCCGTGTGTCCCGCCACGGAGCCATTACATGACCGTGCCCCTATTTAAACCCTCAATAACCTTTCACTATTCATCATCTTCCCTAACCCCCCAACAAACCCTAGCCGCCGCGACTCACTCTCCTCCACTCCAGCCACCTTCGCTCTCCCACCCCAAATTTTCCCCTTTCCTCCTCCTTCTCATTACACGCCTACCCCGTCAGCTTCACCATCCCCTTTTCCTCCCCTCTCCTTCTCCTCCCTCCACCTCCGACCAACATCGACCCAACCCATCACTGAGCCACCAGTCCTGTATCGTAGCACCAACCAACAACCCCTATGCACGACCATTGACTATCGTTCCTATCCCTTGTCGGTTTACCTTTTCCCTCATTTCCTTTATTTTCTTGATTTTCTTTTCTTTTCTTTCATTAATTTTGTCTCTTGACACTTTCCGTTTCCTTATAAGTATATTACATTTGCTCTTTGTCAAACTTAGTTTAGCATTCAATTTAGGATTATTAGGATTTTTAACATTGTTTTCGTAATAATGAGTTCAAATATTAGGATTCTTAATTTAGGTATTCTCGTTATGTTATGCTAGTCTTTCTTTATGACTTATGTTTGATTGGGAATTAAGACACATTGATAATTATTTAGACTATTTGGACTCTTTGTTATTTTACCTACTAAGTAATACATCCCGTATTCATCAACTCTTTTCTTTTTTACGGACACAATGACGAACACTCGAGGGAAGTCCAAAGTTACTGTTCCCGCTTTGAAAAAGCAGAAGGGCCCAGAAGCAACGTCATCTAGCGCATCTACCGAAGTGCGCCACCCTTTCCTACAGTTCCCATTAGGACCCCAGGTGGAACTATTTCAGAACCTTCGGGCGAGACCCCTTGGCATAGGCAGCTACATCGATTGGGTTACACTAGAATAGGTCCACCTCACCGACTCAGTTAAGGCCCTCCTTACTACCGAACCATGGGGGCGTTTCTTCGACATTGTTGAGCCGACATACATGGAGCTCACTTTAGAGCTTTGTTCGACATTCCATCTTCAGACGGTCATGTCAGAATTTGATGATCCAGGCACAGTTCAGTTCCGTCTCGGCGGCTTGGTACGCCAACTGAGTGTTCTAGAGTTTGGAGTCGCTTTGGGACTCTATACAGAAGATTTTATGGACGAAGTTGGGCAGCCCTCGTTCCTGTCTTAGCCACATACGAACCCAGTCGCTCCAAGGCATCAGCTCTCTCTCCAGCAATACGATATATCCATGCCCTTTTAGCTCACAGGTTGACGGGTCGAAGAGCAAGTACCAGCGTCGTCAATACTCACGACGTTTATTTCTTATGGAGTATGGAGCACGGGCACATTTTCGATTTAGTATACTTCACTGCCCTCACTATTCGCCACCAAACCTAACACCACAGAAAGGGAGCCATCCGCATCGGTCCTTATGTAACACGCCTAGTGAGATACTTCAGCCTTCTAAACACAATGGCGCAATCCTCATCGTTCACACTCATCGGCCAGATGCCCCCTCTGGGGATTTCAGGTATGCTCTATATGAGGATGATAGAACATCGTCGTGGGTTGGATCCTCCTCAATACCGTCTATCTCGAGCCACTGATCAGGACAATCCTAAGGACATTACTGATGATGTCCCTTTTCCTTATAAGGATCCCCCTTCTCAGCCATCATCGAGTCACCGACCAATTCATGCGGCTGCTTGATTGATTGATATTTCTGAGTGCCTCACTCGATTCGAGCAGCAGTGCTTTCAGCGTTTCGACCACATTGATGCGACCCAACAGCAAATTTGTCAGCATATCCACATTTCATCTTCATTGCCACCACCTCAAGATCCATCTGCCGATAAGGACATTTGAGTCCATTAATATTTGCTTTTATTTTTATTTATATTTTATCTTTATTTTCTTGCTTATTTTAGTTTTATTTTTCTTTTATATTTCCCCAAAACTTATGTTAGTCTATTTTGAACTTTTATTTTATGGTTGTTTCCTAAAGAGTAATCATGATGATCCCATTAATAGATCTCCCTAAAATATTATTGATGACTCTGCAATTTCAAAGGGTTCATGGTGCTCAGTGCTACTCAAGACTATACAACTATGATAATCCATTGGGGAACGATACTCCACGACTGCCATGTCTTGCTCGACTACGACACCGAACACCACGACTATATTCGTTTGGAATAATGATTGTGGAATCCCATCCTCTACCACCACCAAAGTATCCTCTCCCACCTTCACCTCTGCCTAGCTCATCATACACTTCATTAGTGTCCTCTCCGAATTTGCCTCCACTATTCTAAGGATTTCATCAAAAATTCAGGAAGTTTCACTTCTCTTCTTATCTTATGATATTATTCCTATATTCTTATTATTTATCTTTGTACATTGAGGACAATATACATCTTAAGTGTGGGGGGTCATTCATATTGTTATCAGAAAATCCCTGAATTTTGCCTTGTTCTTAAGTAATTTTCTTATCACTATTAGAATAAATTTTGATTGATTTATGATTTTTATTGATATTTTTTGAATTAAAATATAAGTATTTGTGCTTTGACTATTTAAACTTTAAGACATTAGAGAATGAAGCATGATAAGTTGAAATATTTTTTAAAATTTTCTAAGTTGTTTCCCCAAATTTAGGTATTATCTTGAAGTTTAAAATTCACAAGATTGACATCAAAAGCCATAATTTTTATGAGATTTTGAGCCTCTAGAGCATATACTTTTTCTTGCTCACTTTTATTGTTGCTTATGAGTGTGTCAATATTGATTTGTTATTCTAGAACTTGCTTCAATTATACATGTCGAGACCATACCATTGAGTTGATACACCGAGATGATAAAAGCACCTAGGTTTTAACCCACTCACTCCATAAAAGCCTACCTTCATAATTAACTCTTAGTAAACCCCCTTGAGCTTAATGAACCATTTGTTGATTTACCCTCAATATTAACCCATAACTCATTATTGTTGAAATCCCCTCAATTAATTTGATCCCTATTTTGTCGAGATTTGAATTGAATAATTATCTAACTATATTCTGCTTTTCAGTTAGCTTAATTACTTGATTTGTTCTTGAAAAAAATACAAAGTTAGTTCAGTTGTTAATTCTAGTGTGCTTGATATTAAACAGTGTAATTCATGAGGAAAAGCTCAAATTTATTCAGTAATGTAATTTCTCAGTTTTAGTTATTTTTCTAGTTAGGTAATTGCTCACTTCAATCTCGATTCTAACCTTATTTTTCAGCTTGTGTCCACACCCCTAACCAAAGCCCCTTACAGCCCTCTAAAGACCTTTTGATCAATGTATCATCTCAATCTATAGTGGTGGAGATTTGATTCTCATGCAAGCCTATGGTAATAACTTTTCATGTTGACTATTGAGTGCTTATTTTTAAACCCTTAAACACCTTGAGTGATCTGAGTGAAACTTTAGTGAGGATGTTAACTTTGTGAAATTTTGAATTAAAGGTAATTACTTAGATAAGGGGAGATACCTATGTTTTTGGGATAAAATACTCAACTTGGATTGGTTGAAACTTTGATGTTGTTTTAGTTGAATTCTCAATGCATGATTACTTGTGGATTATTTCAAGATTTATTTATAACAATTATAAGTTGAGAAGAATTGATTTTAATTGTGAGTTGAGGATTTTGCTTGAGGACAAGCAAATGCTTAAGTGTGAGGGTATTGATAAACCGTAAAAGAAACATATTTTGAAATCATACTTAGTATATTTTTGGATGAATTACTTTATAATTTAATGAATTTGATGCTCCTAATCTTTTAATTTCATGTTCTGTACTTAGGTGAGTATAGGAAAGCTAAAAGAACGAGAAACGGGCCAAAAACGGACAAAATGGGCCAAAATCAGAATTTAACACGGCCTGAACACTTTTACATGGGTACACTACATGCCCGTGTATGACACACGGGCTGGCCACACGCCTGTGTGTCATAACCGTGTCGACAAGTAATCAAGTCAGTATTACACATGGCCTGAGCATCTTCACATGGGCTGACCACACGTCCGTGTCCCTGTCGTGCCCTGTTTTAATTCTACTTGGAAAAGGCTAAATTTTAGGTATTTTGGGTAATCCAAAGTCTATTTAAACACCCTAGGAGAGGATTAAAAGGGACACAGAGTAGAAAGCAAGGAATTACTCGAAGAACGTCGATTGATCCATCTCAGAAGTAGGATCCCCATCAAGGTTGAAGATCTCCCTTCAATTTCCTTCAGGGGTTTTTGGGTTATGTTTTGTTGTTTTCCCAATTTTTAGATGTTTTCATTTACAATTATGAACTAAATCCCTTAAATACCTAAGGGGGATGAAACCTAAGACGGATCTTGTTATTATTTTCTGAATTATATGATAAATACTTGGTTTGTTCTTAATTGTGTTATTATTCTTATGTTAATATTTCAGGGTATTAATTCAAGTTGACTGTGCTTATTCAGTGGAGCAAAAGTCCCTGTCTAAGAGTAGATCCAACATAATTAAGCAGAGTTGATTGCAATCCTAGAGATAGGACAACGAAAATCTGTCGGATTAGAGTCAAATCTAATAGGGAAATCCACAGATCTAGTTAATGCAACGCTAGGGGTTTTAATTAGAAAGAATTTTCAATTAATTAACCTAAGGTTAGTTATTCTTAGTCTTCAAAGAGATATTAACATAAATTAGGGATTTCTACGGATCAAGTCAAGTGAATAAATCATCTAGTTTAGAGTCGTGTAATAAGTGAAGTCCAGGTGGATTCTTCCTTGGGTATTGTCATAATCAATCGGTTTTCCAAAAAGTATTTTCCCCAATTCATTCTTTGTCGTGTTCTTAGTTAATTAATTAGTTTAGTTTAGTTGGTTTAAAACAAATCCCCTTTATTTTTAGGCTAGATAATAAAAAAAAAGTCAATACTAGTACTTTTAGTCCCTGTGGGTTCGACATCCCGGTCTTGCCATAAGTTATACTACTGTTCGATAGGTGCGCTTACCTTTATCGTGATAATAGTTTAGTTTTATAGGTACGATTTCATAAATATCACATCACCTATCGGTGGCTAAGGTTATGCATTTGTTGTAGATTTTTCATAGTTCGTGTGAGTAACATCGTGTAGCTAACGTCCCGACCCACAGCTCGTGTGAGTAGGCCCATTTCAGAACTCGTGTGAGCACTATTAGAAAGGTTACAGTTACATAAAAATCCATAATTTGTGTAAGCATTCCCGAGAATCCGATGTTATTTTGTATGAATCAATGGGTAAGTAAAGTAAAATGAAAAGGCTTGTATATGAAATTATTAATATTAATGACTATATGAAATGGAAAGCTAATATGTGCAAATGAATGGAAAATGCCATTAATCAAACATGTAAAGAAAGGTGAATGAATGTAATTCATTTCATGCTATACACAATGTTTCATAGATGTTATGATTTTAAGTTATCTACAAACTATGTGGATTGTTATGAATAGGAAAGTAAGATAATTATATGAATTGATGAACATGGTTGAATGATTTAACATTTAGGGTTCGGTAAGTTTGATTTTATCTTGTACAAGCTTACTAAGCACTAGTTGCTTATGTAGTTGTTTTTCCTCTGTTTTGTAAGCCATCGGAAGCTTAATCGGTTAGAATCTTGTCAGAGTCCTATCACACTATTTAGTAATCAATTTGGTACTTTTTGATTATCTTGGCCATGATTATAAATGGCATGTATTTGGCTTAAATGTAATAGGTGTTGTGAATATGTTATTTGGCCAACTTGGTATGGTTATGTCTTTTGGGTTTATGTTTGTTTGGACTTGTAATGCTGAGTAAGTATGTGTCTTTTGGTCACTTTTGAGTGAAATGTAAATATATGACATGATACATGTTTATATGTGGTTGAAATAGTTGAAAGGTTGTAGTTGTGATGATGTATGTTTAGGTTATAATGTGATGTTGAGTTTGTATGAATTGAGGTGCCTTTGAATGGCATATTGATTAGAATTTATAGGTTGATTGATTTGGTATGTTTTGAGTGAGTTTAGAGAGTGTTATGGTCAATTGAATGTATATGTAAATGGTGTATCTTGTTGTGCAAGGATAGGTATTAAAATGACTTATTTTAGGGGCTAAATTTGGAGCACACGAGCTAGGATACGGGCTGTCAAGCGGCTGTGTGCCACACACGGTCGTGTGTCATTAAAATTTTAGGTGCAAGTTTCACACGGTCTATGACACGGTCGTATGTCTCTAAATAGTTTGTTACACAGTCTGGCACACAGCCTGTGACACGGTCGTGTGACCCAACATCGAATACACGCACGGTTTGGAACATGACCTACAACATAGCCATGTTTCTCTACTTCAATACTGTCTGGGCTATGTCACACAGTTTGGCAACATGGCCGTCTTAAAACACCCCTTAACCCTAAACCATCGTCGGAACGGGGTTAGGAGGCATTACCAGACAAATCAGAAAATTTATGAATAATTCTTAATAAATAAATAAATAACAAACATATTATAGTATAATTATAAATTCATTCATTCATTTTTTTTAAAATAAAAATTCAATATAACCCCTTTAGAAATATCTAACCTTCCCACAATTTTCAAACAACCAATCCAAAACCAATCCAAACAAATCAATTCATGAATTTATACACCTCTAATTATAATAAAATAATAATATGAAGTTCTAACATTTTTATGTTTATAATAATCTAACATAAGATGTCTGATTGATTCATTTTAAATTATCATTCAACAAAATTGCCTAATGCAATGACATGGACTATGTTTAAGACATATGTAATTGTATGGAACAACCATTACCAATATTTATCATTAATATTTCTATATCAAAATAACAACAAAATTGCTAGTGGAAATTGTCGTCTGTCTATCACGATTTTTGTCATTCCTATCTGATCTAGAACCAAATTTCCAACTGCCTCAAAATTCTTTTGATCTCTTAGGTTGTGGGTTAGAGCTTGTAGTTTCGGGATGCTTTCCAAGTGAACGAAAAATTTCAGGCTTTTTATCTAATCCCAACACTTGTTCAACCATTCTGGCTTTCTCAATTAAATCTACAAATTCAGTAATTCGAAGAGATACCAATTGTAGCCGTAATTCATCACGCAATCCTCATAGAAACCGTTTACATCTGTCAATTTCAGTCGGTACAAATTCAGTTGCATATCTGCTCAATCTCAAAATTTCCCGTTCGTAATCCGCTACAGACATCTCACCTTATTTCAGCATTAAGAACTCATGTTTCCTATCTTCCATATACAATTCTCCCGGATATTTCTTTTGAAATTCTCTTCGAAAGAATTCCCAACTTATCTGTTCCTCCAATACATGTCGAGTTACCGATTCCCACCATACGTACGCTTCTCCTTGTAGCAAAGAAACAGCACACAATAAGCTTTCCTGTGGGGTACATTCAAGTTGCTTCAGAATTCTCGTTGTAGTTTCTATCCAATTTTCAGCTACTGACGGGTCAACTGCCTTCAAACCTAGAAATTCGGTAGCACCATACTTCCGCAACTCTTTAATCGGAGCTCGTCGGATAGTAGGAGTAGAGGTCATAACAGGTATAGTTCCTATTGCTCTTTAAAGGGCATCAGCGATCACGCTGAGTATTTCTGAATTATCTTTTTCTCCAGTATTAACCCTTTCAACATTTGATGGCTGATTACCTGTCGGGTTTACACTTGGCGTTGCAAACTCCGATTCATTCATATCATATGATTTATCATCTTCATTATACATTTTTCGATCAGTATCTTCAATATTTTCACCAGACATCTTTAACTATAAAACAGAAACAATAATTCAATATACATATATATATATATATATATATATATATCAGCATCCAATCTCGACTCAATTTTAACTCAATTATGGCATGTACCTCCAGACTCATTTTTGAATTCAATTTAATCCTAGAATCAACTAAACCGGAATAGCTCTGATACCACTAATTGTAACACCCCTTAACCCTAAATCGTCGCCAAAACGGGGTTACGAGGCATTACCAGAAAAATCAGAAAATTTACAGATAATTCTTAATAAATAAATAAATAACAAACATATTATAGTATAATTATAAATTCGTTCATTCTTTTTTTTTAAATAAAAATTCAATATAACCCCTTTAGAAATATCTAACATTTACTGCAATTTTCAAACAACCAATCCAAAACCAATCCAAACAAATCAATTCATAAATTTATACATCTCTAATTGTAATAAAATAATAATATGAAATTCTAACATTTTTATGTTTATAACAATCTAACATAAGATGTCTGATTGATTCATTTTAAACTATCATTCAACAAAATTGTCTAAAGCTATGACATGGACTATGTTAAGACATATGTAATTGTATGGAACAACCATTACCAACTTTTATCATTAATATTTCTATATTAAAATAACAAAAAATTACAACCTAGGTACATGCCATTTTCAAAAGAGAAAATACATCACCACGTATTTAAGTTCGGGATCGGCTTGGATGCTGAGTCATCAATCACTTTTGTACCTAACCTGCGCATGGAAACAAACCGTATGCTGTGTATGCACTTAGTGGTATTTCTATAAACTAACACTTAAATAATTATAAAATACAAATATCACACTACTCAAATTCAATAACTATTCATGTATTCATCTTTCAATCCAGTACTCTATTTTATTTCAAACTCAGTATCAATCATTATTTTTCAATAACAATTATTTGTTTAGTGTTATTCAATAACAATCAGTTATTCAGTATCAAACAATCAATAACAATTAGTTATTCAGTCCAGTAATACAATCATTCAGATATTCAGTGCAATAATTTACCCCTACTAATATAGCTCGGACTTAGACGGATACACGGATCCAACCAACACACCAATACGGCACTCAGTGCCTCATCGGTTTTGCTGAAGTGAATAGTAGTAGTACGGTACTTAGTACCTCATCGATTAAACCGAAGTAACAGTAACAGTATGACACACAAGGTGCCTTATCGACTCGAAGTCAAAGTAACAGTACGACACTTATAGTGCCTCATTGACTCAAGGTCGAAGTATCCCTGAACACTTCCAATCCTACGGTATGCCAATTATATCCGACTCAGCTTGATACAGTTAATAGGGTATTCAATTCATTTCCCAATTCACAGTAATTAATTATTTCAATATCCATTTCACAATAATCACAAATTCACATACATTCAATTCAATATCAAAACACTAATGCTTACCTTAATATCTTTCCATACACATCAAATAATAAAAACAAAAATTTAAATGTTAAGTTCAATTTATAGAAATACAAACAGTAATTCTCGGATTACTCTTCGTCAACCTTCTCTTTTCCTTTCTTTATCGATGTCTCGAGTTCTTTATTAGCTTTTAAAGCTTTAAAACCTTATACCCTAATTTTCCCTTTTATTTTTCTTCCTTCTTTCTTTCCTGCTATGTTTCTTTTTATGTTTTGTTTCTCTTTTGTTTGTTTAACTTACGTTTTTATTTACTTTCTTTTATATTATATTTAATTTATAAATATCTATTTAATGGCAATTATAAATAATAGATTTGTATACATATATCTTTGTACATTTGTACAATATCATAACCATACATTTGTCAAATTTTTAATCTATTATTATACAAAAATCCTATACTATAATTATTTAATTTAATAATTATCTTTTACTTAATTTTTAAGTAAATAAATAAATGTAATACAAATGTATATATTCACATTATTACAATTGCCACTATTTAATTTGTTTATTATACAAAGATCTCATAATTTAATTAATATATTTTATTTTATAATAATAAATAATAAATATCTATTTATTAATTATATATAATTATTATAAATTTATATATTTTTACTAATACACTTGTATTAAATCTTTACCCTACATTTGTCTTTACTTAATTTAATTCTAAATATGATATTATTTAATATAATTTATAACTTAAATATAATAATAATAATAATAATAATAATAATAATAATAACCAATTAATTAATAAACAAATTTCTAAGAAAAATCTTAGATTTTAACCACTTACGCGGCCTCACCTATGCAAAATGGCTTAATTCCATTTTAGTCCTTTTTACTTTCTATTGATCTACAATTCAATTTTACCCCTTATTCAATTTAATCTTTTTTCCTAATTACTCTTAATTAGGCTAAATTCACCTAATTAAATCCTAATTCAACACACACTAGACTCATAAATATTTCTAATAATTATTTACGAACCTATTTTGTTAAGACAGAGGCCCGATAATGTACTTTTCTGATACCCGTGAATTTTGGGTCATTACATGTGTGACTCCCGTTTCTCAATTTTTTATGTTTTTTTTAATTTTTGTTTTGATTCAAATTGATCCCCAATTGTTTCCAAATTATTTTTAGGGCCCTGAAGGCTCGATTTAAGGACCAAAAATGTATATTTTCTATGATTATATTGAGTTATTGGAAATTAATATTAAATTGTATTATTGATATGCTTTGAAGTTAAATGTCCTATTTTGTATAGTAATGTTCCATAACCCTAATCTTATTTTGTATAGTAATGTTCCATAACCCTAATCCGATAACAGTGATGGGTTAAAGGTGTTACACATTGTTTCTAATCTCCAGTAGAGTAAGTTGATGCATTAAAACTGGATTTCACTTATCTTCTTTTAATCCTTGTTGGTTGAATGCCATAAGGGCTTCTTTGGTTATTTTTAATCACTCTATTGTATGTTTACATGTTCGAGTTTTAGCTCGAAAAGGAACCGAGGCGAATTCGAGTAGTAGTAGTGCTCCAATTAATCGTTAGTGCTTCCAATCAGCAAAACGAGGTGTGGGATTTAATCTAATGTGAATGATGTATGTGTGTGTCTTTAATGCTCCTTTTTACTTATGGTTGAATGCTTAATTGACTAATTAGCCTATGGTCGAATGTATTAATTGCTTCAATAGGGTCCAAATGTGTAAGAGCATATTTAGATGCTTGGCCAAATGTGAAGGTGGTTACTTAACTAGCCAAGTGTACAGTGTAGGATGTGTTTACTTGCATGCCAAGTGTGTGTGATTGTTTCAATGGTTGGTCGATTATGCTCAAGTAACTATAGTTGAATGAATATGTTTGCATGTATTTTACTAAGTTATATGAATTGTCTATTGGATTGTTGGCTATGTTCGGACATGTACAAGTTGCTAATGTTTGTCGCTATAATGACATCACATGTTTTAATGAATGTATGAATGCATGCCCACTATTCTGCCTCATTGTATGTCTGATAATCATGTTGTTATTTTTTGTATCTTATGTTAGCATGATTGTAAAGCATGACACTGCTCTGATTTATTGATTGTATGGTATGGCTTGCTTCTATAATGCACCATTTTTTGTCCTACTATTATGATAAAAATGACATTATGCATTACGTCGGGATTGGGTTGATCGGAGATAGAGGAGATCTGTGGAGTTCTGGCGGTAAATCTGTAATTTTTTAGAAGTTTTGTTCGGAGTTCTGGTGGTTCATTCGCAACATTGTTTTGGTGGTTTTTCCACAAAATTTGACTAGTAGTCTAACTGTGATTATCTACTGTTCCCGGTGGTTAAACCACAATGAGCTACGACTCCTTCTAGTATGGTGTGTAGTGGATGGATGGGTAGGAATTGCATTGTCATTCATGATCATGTATTTAAATTCTGGAATTTCATCATTCTGTAATCTCTATAAATATAGTGATTGGTGACTGCTATTTCTGTTGACTCTGTGTGTAAGCATGATTTTATGGTCTTGATACACTGTTTACTTTTGATTGAAACTTACACTGAGCTGTAAAACTCATCCCATTAGTTTAACATTTTTTAGGTAATCCACAAGGTTAGGGCTCGAATTTTGCAATTTGGAGGTCTTGTCTCGATTTTTCTAAATAAAGTATTTTAATTTATATTTCTATTTATTTGATTTGTAATAATTTATTTTACGAATTGTGGCATGGCATTTGATTTTGGGATATTTTTAGTACTTTCATGCATGGACGTTAAACAACTGGACCAATTTAGTAATTGGTCACTTTTAAATTATAAACTATGGATTTACTAACAAATTAAACATGTCAGGTTTTTCCGCTGTAAAACTGGTTTTTGGAACTCCGAATAATGAATGAATACTCAAGTATGTTGTAAAATTAATAAGCCACTTTTTAATTGACCTTTAATTAAACTTGGCAAAAACTAATGTTTTTATAAAATAAAAAGAAGCCCACTACCGATTTTCTTAAAAATATAAGAAAAAATATTTTTATGAATAAATTTTCTAAGAAATGGATCATTTATTTACTAGACCATTTCGATGGCCATAACTTCTGGGCCAAGTTAGGGAGGTTATACTCAGTCCAATCAATCACATATATTTCTCTATCTTTTGAGAATCATTCATTTCGATGCTCAAGACAAAATATATCCCCAATTAGACTTGATAGACGTCATATTAGTCTTTCAATCAATTTTCTCATTTTCGATCATACTGAGGACATGTTTTGGTTCATCTACTAATACAAATTGTCTTTTTTGTATTACGATCTGAGTACGTAATATCGCTTAGTATTAATTAAATGTTAGATAATCATTAAGCTAATATTTGTTTTTATTTTACTTTGCATGCAAAAATCATTGAGGACAATATATAAAAGTATTAATGTATTATAATTAATGGATATTATTAAACTAATTTATTCGAAAAATATAAATATACAAAATGAATATGTAGTTAACATACCAAATCCAACAATAGCAATGTAAGTATTTTGAACGGTTGAGAAAAAGGATCCTTACGGCGTAGGTTTGAATTCTTCCATTAATATTTTGTTTTATTTTCTTCTTGAATCCAGGTCCACATTACTTCTATAAATTTTTCTTGGCATAAAATATTCAAGTTTTCATATTACGCAAACGGGCAAGGAAAAATCTTAAAAGGGTTTGAGGTGCAAGTTTGAAACCTTTCTTTTAATTTTTTTTTTCTTTTGGTTATCATCTTCTTATTCTTCGCAAATAATGAGATTTTGAATAAGAAATCGAGCAAAAAATGGGTTTCATCTTGAGATTTTGAAGAAAAAATTTGAGAGTTGTGTCGATTATATGTTATAAAATAAAAAATAAAAAAATAAAAGAAATAAGAAATAGGAAAACAAAGAGAGAAGTATTTTTTTTATTCATTAATCAAGTATTTA
The DNA here is from genome assembly GCA_020496765.1 of Gossypium stocksii. Lineage (NCBI taxonomy): Eukaryota > Viridiplantae > Streptophyta > Magnoliopsida > Malvales > Malvaceae > Gossypium > Gossypium stocksii. Next base: position 10,503,615 of record CM035623.1, read on the forward strand.
CAATATTTTTTTGAAATCTATATTTATAAACATAAAAAATATGTTTAATATAAAATTCTACACCTAATGGATTTAGAATCCTGGAAGTACATCAAACTTCTTATCATAATCAACATCTACTTCAAGTATTTTTGTCCAAGTATGTTGTTGCTTATGGCTAAGACTATTGCAATTCGGGAGGCGCTATCTTGGTTGCATTCTCGCTACTTTTTTTTAAACAGATTATTTTCGAGTATGACAAGCTTTGATGAGTAGCAATGTTGATTTTTCCAAGTTTGGTTTGGTTGTTCAGGGTTGTCAATATCTTCAATCTGTTCTTCTCAATCTTTGTTTTTCCAATGGACTCGTAGATGAGCCAGTAAGGCAACTCAATCTATAGCTAGGACAGCTTTATTACATGTGAGCTACGTTGAACTGGGGGCAAGTGCCTAATTTTCTATTCTGTATTCTATCGTTCAATATAATACTTTAAATGTGCAAGTTAAGGAGATTGAGACCTAGGACCAAGTATATAAGGTAAGCCTATTAATTTTGGGTATTTACTATTTAGATGTTCTTCCTCTCTTCTTGCTCTCTTTGTGGATTTATTATTATTAATAAATGTTTTTCCTTAAAAAAACTTAGTAAAACTCTTTTTAGCTTTTGAAAATAGTAGGAAAGGAATGAAATCAACAAACTAAGCATTTATTAAATATAACTTAAAGATTTAAAAAGTAATTATAAGTTCATTAATCTTAAATAAACTTTAAAAGTAAACAAAATTATGAAAGTAAAATGTCCCATTTAAAAAGTTTTCATTAAGAAACTTACATAAATAAATATTCTGAGAACTCTCTTTTACGTTAGGTAAAGGAGATAAGATGTTTTCGTTTATTAAAATACTCCAACAGTAGTGTTTTAAAATTCATGAACGGCTATATAGGAATGCATATATTACAATTAATTCATTAATTCATATATCGAGATTATTCTTTAAAATAATTTATTTAATCTAACTCCAAACATTAACTCAATATTTTTATATCTTTATTTGATAATAATATACATGTTAATTTCTATATTAAATTTCACAATTTAAATATAAAATTTAATAACCATTTAAAGTTTTATCAAAAAAATGCAGAGAAAGTTTATAAAACCAATTTTCCAACATTATTTCGTTCTATAACATCGAAAATTAAAAGGACTCACACTACACAAATCTTACCATTGGTTTAGAAAATGATGAACAACATCTGTGTTACTTGCAAATGCTAACTCAAACCAAACAACATAAACAAACACTGGCTTCAGCAATAATGTAAATACATAGATAAAAAGAAAAATACATTTTAAAAAAATGTATGCGTATGTACACAAACATCTCGCCATTGTCATGGTTCGTAATGTTTCAGTATTTGAAAAAGAGGGTGCTAAGAAAATGGAAGCAAAAACAATTTGATCTAAAAAAAAGTTTTTAAGTACCAAGGTAAGGAAGGGCTAGATTGGCGACTCATATTCAAGCTCAAATTCCGACCCGGGTTCTTCATCTTCATCTAAACAATCAATGCCAACAGCAGCATGACCGGGGCCAAAGGCTTTGATATGGTCTTTCAAAGACCTCTTGTGCTTGAAATCAGACCCACAAATGCAATACCAAATCTTCCCACAGTTCTTCTCATGGGTTCTCCAGTCTCCTTTCACTGCAAATGCCTTGTCACATTTCCTACAGGTGAAGGGCTTAACACCATGTTTCCTTTTGTAATGAGTTTGGAGAGTTCTGAAATCTTTGAGAGGCCTTGCTCTTGGGTGCTCGATGTTGTGCTTGCAACCCGGTGCACAGCAATAACATGGGAGCCTTAGCATGGCTGTTGGTTGGCTTCCTCTTAGGGAGTCTGGTCCTTTTCTGTACTGTGACCCATGCCCCCACATATGCATCTGTACAATAAATACGTTTATATATGAAGCAAAAAACCCACCGTGATGGGATTCACAGACGTCAAATCCAGGCGGGGGAAGCAACCTGGTAACAGTATATTTCTAGCAAAGAAGTACATACACGCTTAATGCACTATGAGTAGGTGGTGTTCATTATCTCATTCAAGAGCTCCTTGAAATTTGCAAACTAAAAGAAATTAAATTACAAACTAAAGAAAAACTGCAAGAACCCCTAATCTGGTCCATTAAAAATTAAGGGTAAAACACTGTCACTTGTCTTTTAGTATGATTAAAAAAAACTAATCAAAACATTCGTATTTCATTCATTTAACCTACATAATAACTATACGTTTATCTTATTAGATATGAAAACCCCTTAAAGATGAATATGTATCTATTAGATATGAATCTGCTTAAACAATCGAGAAATAAGATATATATATATATATATATATATAGAGAGAGAGAGAGAGAGAGAGATGAAAGAAATAGGAAAATGAACTCCAAACATAAAAATTTGGATGGAGAAAAAAAGGGGGGGTTAAGTGTTGGTTAATTTTGAAGTTATTTTTGGTAAATTAACGTGATTAGCCGTTGTTATTTGCAAGAACAAACCATTAGAGGTCTCTAATTTCAAAGTTGGAGTGTCAGATTAATATGTTTGTCTGTTTGGGATGCAAATCTAGGGTGTTTTCTTTTGCAGACTGGAGAAATGAAATGACAAAAATGACTAGGGCATTTCAAAGTAAAGCCAGCTGAAAGTCTGAAACCCTCTCATCAGTCTTGCATTAACCTATATTTGCAATTCACCTGGGGACTGGGGTTTAACTTTAGCACACTCTTCAAAGTCCTAACAAGCAACAGCAACATTTTCAGTACCTTAATGACTTAAACCTACCGACTTCATTCTCTCCTGGTACCTTAATGACTTATCGAGGTTCAAACATAACTAAAATAAAAATAAAAGCACAGTTTAGAGTCTCAGATCAGATGAAGAAAAGACTAATCAATGGAGATGAAAGAAGGATGTATGAGTGAAGAGGAAAAAAGGAAATTTTAGCGGATCATGTCTCATGCAATGAGGCATACCTGCAGGTTATTGTATCTGTTAAAGGTTTTGCAGCAGACATGACATGAAAACTGTGTAGGACCAACGAGAATCTGAGTAGGGGTAGGGATCCAATACTGTCCCTTGGTTAAAGGATACCCATGAACTGCACTCCCATTCCCTCCTAACCTGTCTGTCACATGTGCAGATGGGGAGAGCCCCCCAAACCCCAGATCGGAAATAGGGCTAGGAAGGCCTATGTGTAGGGTTACAGTTTCAGCCTCCTCATCATCAGCAGCAGCAGCTGCAGCCTCTTTGTTCATGCCCTTATCACCTTCCATGGAACTGCTCGAGGGTTCATTCTCTTCTTGCCTTGTAGGACTTAGATAATTGATTAGAGGAAGTGCTTGTTGGGGTGGAGCTGGCCAAGGATGAGGCGTTTGAGCTTCGATATTGGAATATGTGTTGAAGATTATGTTGGTGTTGGTGTGAGGTAGGGAAGAATGGGTTGGATGAGGAGGAGGAGGAGCAGGTGCTGTAGTACTGAAACGAGTAGCGTAGTGGGGATTTAGAGGTACGAAGTTGAAGCCTCCTCCGGGGAAGAGATTGGAGTAAGGGTCTGTCATGGCTGTGAGATTGGAAAAGTAAATAATATAAAGTGAGGATTTGATTGTACTTTGGCAACTGGAATGATGAAACACACACTATAATATATATAGATAGATAAGATAGGATAGGTAACACATACATACAGAAATACATATACACATATATGCCTGACCCTGTCACATTTACAAAAAGTGAAAGGTAGAATCATAAAAGAGAGTGGGAAGTGATGAGATGAAAATAATTTACCCCTATCGCTATTGCAATGCCATGCAGACAAAGAAATAAAGTAAAAGGAGGAGACATAAGTCAGAGATTAGGCAATCAGGTTACTCGTCCTTGTCTCCTAAGACCATAAAAGAGAGGAAGTCATGGAGAAGAATAGAGCGGTGGAGCGTAGACGTCTTTAGCTTTTTTTGTGTGTGTGATTTTATGATAAAAGGAAATCATCTCATCCATTTTTTACACTGGGAATAGTATAATCACAATCGCTTTAATTTGTTTTACTGTCTATGTTTAATCTTATTCAAATAGAGAGTGTATTGAAATAAAACCCTTCCAATCATAAAGATTTTAAGATTCATTTTAACTTATCATATTTGAATTAAGAAGGTATCCATTATACTTTTAAGAAAATGTTTGAAAAAGAAATCCAATATTACTTTTTTTCAACTATTTGCCTAATAAATTGATTATGATGAATGAAATTCAGCCTTTTATCTAAATTTTTTATTTCAATTTGATTCAATTTAAAGAAGTATAAAGAAAAGTTTAGAGATTCTTAATATATAAGTTTACATCTTACTCCTTGGAATTGATGGATGAATTTAGTAGTCTTGTTCTATTGTCCGCATTTTGCTCATTTTTCACCCCAAATTGTACTTCTAAGATTTTGATATTGTTTGCTTCCCGTGAGACTGATTTTCTTTCAGACAATGTGGTGCTGAATGATGCCTGCAGTGATAGACTGGTGTGGGAGACGGACTCTCATGGCAATTTTTTCGTGAAAATATCGAAATTATTGTTTTCTTGCCATCAACAGGCATGATTCTATTCCTTTTGACCTTCCAAGTTCCTCCTGATGTTCAAATTTTAGTTGGCTTGTTTTTACTTAAGCCTATTCCATCAAAATACTTTTTGTGTTCCAAAAGGCAAGCTTAATGGGATAATTTACTATGTCTATGGAGTGGCATGTTCGATGAGGATTGTGATCACATCTTAATTTTTTGTTGGTGTTCTTGGATGTTTTGGGGGTGAGATTCTCAATTGGTTGAATTTGTCCTGGGAAATGCCAGAATCAATTTCTGACCTCATTTTCTAGTGCTCCATATTACCATTTTATAAGCAGGTTAAAAAGCGTTGGTTAGCATTTTGAGAGGCCATTTTGTGGACGATATGGCTTGCCCAAAACGGAACTCTTTTCAAGGAAAAATTTTAGTATCCGAATGATATTGTGTTTCTTTGCAAGATGAGGTCCTTGTATTGGTTCCATGCCTTTTGCTAAGGTGTTAATTCTATTGAGCTACTAGCAGGCCCTCATGGTGGAATTTGATTTGTTATCACTTCTGCTTTGGGAGCTTCGCTTCTTTATTTTGTTTTAGCCCCTATTCTATTTTTGTCAGTTTGGGGAATTTGTGTACTGCACTCCTTCGAGTTTCGTTTTATTTTAATGTTTGAATCACATCTCAAAATAATAATTTTTTTAAAAAGAAAAAAATCAATTAAATTCTAAAAAGAAGTGTAGTGACAAGTGATTACGATGAATGTGTTAAGTAATTAACAATAAAAAAATACGATGATTGAAGTGATTGTATAAAAAAATAGAAACGAATGTGCTGGAGGTAATCAACAATAAGAGTGAGAGACATTAATGAACTAAAAAAGATTGTATGAAATAATAACGTCACATTATCTGTATCTAATTTTTAATAATTTAATATCACATTAACATTTTTCATCTTGAATTTTGATAATTTTATCCTGAAAAAAATTAAATTTAAATGAAAATTATAAAATTCAGTATAAATTATTAATGTGATAATATTAAACTATTAAAAATGGATAATATTTTTTCCCTTTCATCAACATGTAATGAGACAAAAATAACAAAGATAGTAAACATAGTGGAGATTGCTTAAAAGTTAATGCAATATTTTGATAAACAAAGTACATACTAGCGTACTTAGATGTAAGAGTATTGTTAATTTGGCTAGAAGGGAAAGTATTCTTACTCTAAGGAAAGATTAAAAAGTGAAGTCATTAACAATATTCTTATATAAACTTTCAAGTTGTCTTTTTCAAAACATTTCGACAGTGAAACAAATTTAAAGAATTCTATTAAGTTTCTAAGATTAACTCCAGTTTAACTGTACACTTTTTTTTTTTTTTTTTTTTTACTTCTCATTCATCTATGTTGAAGTGAATTATATATTCGGAACTACTACGAGTTAAAAAAACATCATATTGAATAATACTTCACCTAGGATTGCTGTTACCAAATAGTAATTTTACAAAAACATAAGAAAATATGTTATAATTTTTAACTTCAAATGTGGTCTGTTTCTTTCATTTTTAAATAATTTCATAAACTATATCCCTAATTTTTAAATTTAGTACGAATGGTTTGAGAATTGTTATGAGTAATTTTTTTTTTATTTCTCAATATATCTATTAGAACAAGTCTAGTAACTAATCTTTTTACATTCTATAAATTCATTAAGAGATAGATACTGATCACAAATTTTAAAGTTGCTCTATACCGAAAGTAAAAATCGATTATTTATAAGCAATTATTGTTTGATAAATGCATTGTCTAGTTATTTACCAGATAGAAAAGAAGCAGTAGCAACTTTTAATAATAACTTTTGCGATGGCTGGAGATCGGTAACTAAAATTTAGTTGAATGCTTCTTCCGCTTTTCCTATAATCATTTTGATATAAATTATTATTCGTATAACTTGTAATAAAACAAGTAGCTACGTAGACTTATCTTCTTTCTTGGTGGGGAAACAATTTTAATCCACATGTGGTGGTGTTGAAATTTTTTTCCATCTATTAAATGATATTATGCTTAATCATATAGTCAATTTTTTGAGATTTCATCTTCATGTTTATAGCCAGAAAATCATTTTATATTACTAGTCTGCCTCAGATAGAGTTATAAGAACTCAAATCATAATCATAGGAAAATTCATCCCTTCGATTATGATCGAAATACGTTTCTGTTACAGTGGGTATAATACTAAAGATAAAGGAAAAAGTAAGTGTTGAGGGTTGGACCCAACACGTTAGTTATTTGTTTTCTTTAGGGGATTTTGTCTTTCTATTTGCTAAAGAGCCGTGGATTTAAGTCCAATCATTCATGTAAAATCAATCACTCTCTTCAAATATTTAATGAAATTTTCTCACGAAAACAGTATAAGTTGGATGTTAAGAGAAAGCAAATAATGAAATCGTTTGTAATAATTTCAAGGTAGCAGATGGGAGTGGAAGCGCATATAGTTAAGTGGTGGCGGTAAGAAGTCATTATTGAATTGTTAGACAAGGACATGGATCGTCGTCAAGCTTTCATTTTCTGTTAATGACATAGTCGAATGGTAGATACATATATCAAGGGGTTGAACTTAGCTCCTTTCCTGGGCGGCCCGTACCACTGGTACAGTGATAGGGAATTCAAGTGGTTCTCCTAAAACGCCTCACATCACCCTCCAGAAGTTTCCAGTATTAACATGAGATTGACACGTGGAACTGATGTTGAATGCTCAAGGAAGAAGCTAAGGGAAGGGAAACAAGGAATGGCATTTTCTGGTGTCGGTATAAGAAGCAAAAGTGGACGCGTGGAAACCATAATATAAACATGAAAACGAAAGGCCAATCAAATTGAAAGCCTACTTTAACAAAGGAAAATGGGAGTTTTAACAATGGAGCCATCTGGGAAATCAAGGAATGTGTGAAGAACGAAACACACACACGTACATTATAAAGGTATAGTAATTAAAGTAATGGAAATAAGTACGTTGATTGGAAAGCTAGCTCTGGATAAATCGGCAATGTTGAGACTTCCCTTGGGTTTCATTTTTTTTTTTTTAGTATAAAAACTTCTTTAACCTGAATTTTATCATATTCTATCCTCAAATCACTAATATCTAATTAAGTTTTTCAAAATCATTCCATTTATGTTTATATGTTTTAACGTCTATTGAGGGTAGGTAAGTTGGTAAAGAACAAATTTTAGCACTTACTATTTTTTACCTAAATTTGTTTCATCAACTTTTGTTTTTGGTTGAATCCAAGGTGTCTATTGCAGGTATTGATTAATCATTTTGCCATAGGTGCTGTTCAAAAAAGTAATTGGTTTCGTCATTAAATGTGTTTTATTTTAATGGATGAGATTAAACATTCAACTTTATGATTAAGAAATAAGATGAATAATTGTAACGCACTCTACTCGATTTGATTCATCGAGTCTGGATCTTGAGTACTACTTATGATACTTAACAAAATATTGAATAGTTGACAAACAATCTTTACTTAAAACATTTTTCTTATTAATTTAATTATGAGATTTAATATTTCAGAGCAAGGGAAAGTTTTAAATATAAATTTTTACACCAAACTCGTTACAACTCATTACAGTATAAAAGTTTGTTAAAGATAGACTCTTAGAGCGTAACCCTAATCTATGTCTCATGGTCACTAAACTAACTATAATTACGACAAAGGCAAGCGCACCTATCGAACAGTAGTATAGCTATGGTGAGTAGGGAACATCGTATCCACGAAGACTAAAAGTATTAGTAATTATCGTTTTTCTATACTCACCTAAGTATAGAAACATGAATTTAAAGGATTAGGAGCATCAAATTGACTAATTTATATAATAAACCATCTAAAAACGCATAAAGAATGGGAATAAAAATATGTTACTTTTATGGCTTATCAACGTCACTTCTCCATTGTATGTATAATAACCCACTTCATCGCTACCTTGGCACACTCTTGGGGTTATCCCTCATTGTGTTTTCTCTTACCACTATATCTGAAACAATAACAGACATTGTAAGTTCAGGAGAACTTAGAAAGCTTTATTACAAAAAAATCTTGACAGATAATTTATAATATTCGTAGAATATTGATGCGTTATATATCCTTCTGAACCACTTACTTCTGTATCAAGCGGATACTATTACAGTTTGGGCTTACTCATACTCGCCAACTACCATACTCTTAGCTTACAATTCTCTCTTAACTAACCAACTTAGGATCTTTCCATACATTTCATTAATCTTTTCCCACTTAACCATAAAAGTACTATTTGAAAGAATATACCTCTGGAGCCCACTTCATGTAAACCTTCTCATCACATATACAATTATTCCAGAACAGTTGTTCATAGATATTAATCTCTAGCGAATACATACACGTTTAGCGGATACTTTCACAGAACTGAATATCATCGGTCCACTCATAAAATCATATTCTTGTACAAAATCCATAAACTCGTACTGATAATGAACTATACAAATCATTCAAATGAACTTCACATACAAGTTTGTTACAGAATCCAAGATACTTAAAGTAACGATGTCTCGAATTCTATGAGATTTCAGAAGAAGACATGGCACTGTTCAAATACGACGAAAATCATATACTCAAATTTTCAGTACTATAATGCAAACAAACTTGAATTGACAATTTCTTATATCTTTCATAACCATGAATACGCCATTTTCAAAACTAACAAATTACCATGGTGGATACCCTTTTTAACATACAGATACACATTTCTTTTCAAAACTTCCTTTATCTAATTCAACCAAATTAATCTTACCATAGAAACATCTATCACAGAATAATCAAAATTTACCTAGAATTTACCATAAGGGCAGATAAGCATACTTTACCAAACAGACTTTGCCAAGTTTGCCACAAAGGCCAAATAGAATACGTCATAAAAGCATCATATAGATTCACGTGTTTTCTGTCCCGATAGACTCTCTAGGTTTCTCCCTCATGGACTTATACATAATTTCATGCATCGTGATCTGTTAATTCGATTTACACATTATCAAATTCTATACCATTAACATACATACAGACAAATCTTACCATGGGTCTGAGCCACATGAACTTATACACATTCATGTATCGTGATTTGCCAATCCAGTGTTCAACTTATTAAAGGCTACACCATGAGTGTTCATATATCATACAACGCCGTGGGTCTTAACCTCATGGTTTTACACTTGATTTCATATCGTGATTTGTCAATCTAGTTAGCAATATAATTACCTTACCAGAGGCTTCACAAAGGGATATTTCTCAGTATTTACTTGCCCAGATTTATTCACATTCTTGATTGACTCATACTTTTTGTATCTCTAACTTTACCTGAACTTGCCACTCAACATTCTTCTCAACAGAACTTTATATGTACTTCTACTTGAATAATTTACATAAAAAAGTTAGGGTAGAGACTCACCTGATACTCACCTACTACAGTCCTAAAATCCAAATTCAGACATCCTTCTTGAACCAGCAGCAACAACTGCTTAAGAACCTCGGACCACTGTTAAAATTCATTTATATGCAAATTACTATCATCTTAATCACTGATAACCCTATGCAAAACCTTATACTTGTAACTTACTATTCAAATACCACATACAGACTTTCTTATTCAGAACTTGACATGCAGGGCTGTAATACTTACACAGAGATGAAACAACCACTTATTAGCTAAGAACCATAGCTTCCAGCTTAACGAGAAAAAGATACAATTAGACTTAAGAAAAAGAATCAGAAAGTACTCTCAAAGGAAGAAGAAGAAGAACATCATTTCTGATAAACCATAATATACACATATTTTTACCCCATGCTTGGTCCATTTATGGATGATTTACCATTAGAATTGAGGAACATGATGCTCCTAATCTTTTAATTTCATGTTTTCTACTTAGGTGAGCATAACAAAGAGAAAAGAGCAAGGAACAGACCAAAAACGGACAAAATGGGCCCAAATCAGCATTAACACGGCCTAAGTATTTTCACACGGGTTATTCACATGCCCATGTGGATTTATCAGAGTTGAACACGACCTGAGCCTAAGTCACACGGGCGTGCCACACGGGCATGTCCCTGTCAAGCCCTGCTTCAATTTCACTCGGAAAAAACTAATTTTTAGGTATTTTGGGCATTTTAAAGTCTATATAAACACCCTAATGGGGTAACAAAAGAGGACACGGAGTAGAAAGTAATGAATTACTCGAAGAACACTGATCGATTCATCTCAGAAGCAAGGATTTACATCAAGACTGAAGATCTTCCTTCAATTTCTCTAGAAATTTTTGGGTTCTTTATGTTTTGTTATTTTCCCTATTTTGAGATGTTTTCTTTTATAATTATCAACTAAATCCTCTAAATACTTGAGGGGGATGAAACCTAAGACAGATCTTGTTATTATTATCTGAATTATATGATAAATACTTGAGTTTGTTCTTAATTGTGTTTTTAATTCTTATGTTAATATTTTAGGATATTAATTCAAGTTGAATGTGTTTATTCAGTGGAGCAAAAGTCCCTGTTTAAGAGTAGATCCAACACAATTAAGTAGAGTTGACCGCAATCCTAGACATAGGACAACGAAAATCTGTCTAATTAGAGTCAAATCTAATTAAGCGGAGTTAATGCACCACTAGGGGTTTTAATTAGAAAGAAATTTCAATTAATCAACCTAGGGTTAGTTGTTCTTAGTCTTGAAAGAGATATTAACATAAATTAGGGATTTCTACATATCAAATCAAGTGAATAAATCGTCTAGTTCAGAGTCTAATAACAAGTGAAGTCTAGGTGGATTCTTCATTGGGTATTGTCTTAATCAATCAGTTTTCCCAAAAGTAATTTCCTCAATTTACTCTCTGTCGTGTTCTTTGTTAATTAGTTTAATTTAATTTGTTTAAAACAATTCCCTTTTATTTCTAGCTAAATAATAGAAAGAAAGTTATTACTAGTACTTTTAGTTCCTATGGGTTTGACATTCCGGTCTTGCCATTAAACTATACTACTATCGATAGGTGCGCTTGCCTTTATCGTGATAATAGTTAGTTTTTAGGTATGATCATATTACTTTATCATCACACACATAAGATCAAGTTTTTGGCGCCGTTGCCGAGGAACTAAAATATTAGGAACACTCGATTTTTATTACTTTAGCCATTTTTAATTTTATTACAATTCACTTTTTATTTTTAATTTTACTTACTAAATTCTTTCTTTTATTTGTTTCTGATAGGTGTCTCTAGTTTATGACTAGAAGAAATCTATCAGGACCTTTTACTTTTTGATAGTGAGATAGAAGCATCAGCTTGCAAAAACCTAGAGAAATAAGGTGAAGTCTTCAGTACATAGAAGACAAGCAAGAGGACGTGACCAATACTATTGAAGAGATGGAAGCAAATCAAAATATTCTACTACCTCCTGTGGTAGCTGCAAACCCTGTGAATCAGAATCATGTTCCTCATACTATGTATGATTATGCTAAGCCTAATTTAGCTGGTACTGAATCTAGTATTGTTAGGCCTGCTATTGCTGCAAATAATTTTAAACTGAAACCTAACACTATACAGATGATTCAACAGTTTGTTCAGTTTGATGGTTTGCAGAATGATGATCCTAACACACATTTAGCGAACTTTTTGGAATTCCGCGATACCTTTAAGATTAATGGCATTTCTGATAATGTCATTCGCCTTGGGTTATTTCCCTTTTCTTTGAGGAATAAGGCTAAATAGTGGTTGAACTCTCTACCACGAGGGTCTATCACTACTTGGAAACAGATGACTGAAAAATTTCTATTGAAATATTTTTCGACGGCTAAAACGGAAAAGTTAAGGAATGATATCTCTTCTTTTGTACAGATGGATTTAGAAACTTTTTATGACGCATGGGAGAGATACAAGGATTTATTGAGAAGGTGCCCTCACCATGTGTTACCTCTGTGGCTACAGGTTCAAACTTTTTACAATGGTTTGAACCCCTCAACGAGGCAAATGATAGATGCAGCTACCGGTGGAACAATCAATAACAAGACACCTGAGGAGGCTTATGTGTTTATAGAGGAGATGTAACTAAATAACTATCAGTGGCAAGTCATGAGGACAAAGCCACAAAAAGCTACCGGTGTTTTTAATATTGATGCAATCATTATGTTATCTAATCAAGTAGAACTATTAAATAAAAAGATTGATGGTTTAGTTGGTTCTATGTAGGTACATCCAGTTATACAGTGTGACGCGAATGCAGAGTATCCATCCTGTGGACATGGCATGGAAAACGAGCAAATGAATTATATAGGTAACAATCCTCGACCTCAAAACAATCCTTATAGTAACATTTACAATGCAGGTTGGAGAAATTACTCAAATTTTTCATGGGGTGATCAAAGAAATCAAAGGCCACCACCTACTCCGGGATTTCAGCAACCCCCTTATCGGCAGGAAAAGAAGCCAAACTTTAAGAAGATGTTGGAGAAATTTATATAGTGTCAGAAACTCGCTTTCAAAATACCGAAATAGCACTTAAGAATCAACATGCTTCCATTCAAGGACTTGAAAATCAAATTGGTCAACTTGCCAAGATGATATTTGATAGACCACAATGTAGTTTACCGAGTAATACTGAACCAATCCTAGGGAACACGTTAAAGTGGTCACATTAAGGAATGGGAAGACACTAGTTGAACTTGAAAAAAAGTGCTGCAAGAGCCCAACAAGAAAAACGTCGAGAAGGCCGATCCCAAAGAAAAAACCCCACTAGAACTTAAGGAATACAAACCACCTATCCCATACACAGCAAAGTTGAAGAAAGACCATATGGATGCTCAGTTTGGTAAATTTCTTAAACTTTTTAAATAGTTACATATTAACTTACCTTTTGTTGAAGCTATTTCACAGATGCCCACGTATACAAAGTTTTTGAAGGAGCTTCTAACAAACAAAAGGAAGTTTGAAGAGCTATCCACGGTGGAACTCAACGAAGAATGTTCAGCTATCCTCCAAAACAAACTACCAAGCAAAATTGAAAGATTCAGGGAGTTTTACTATTCCTTGTTTAATTGGTAGTTTAAACATTGAAAAGGTTTTAGCTGATTTAGGTGCCAGTATTAACTTAATGCCTTATAAAATGTTCAAGCAGCTAGGTCTAGAGGAACCAAAACCCACTAGGATGAGTATTAAATTAGCTGATAGATCTGTTAAATATCCTAGGGGCATCATTGAAGATGTATTAGTTAAGGTGGATAAATTTATATTCCCTATTGATTTTATTGTGCTTGACATGGATGAGGACGTTGAGGTACCCTTAATCTTAGGAAGCCCATTTTTAGCTACTGCTAGAGCTGTCATAGATGTGGGAGATGGTAAACTTGTTCTTAGGGTGGGTGATGAGGAAATCGTGTTTAAAATTTATGATGCTATGCGATTTTCTAGGGAAAAAGATGATTCCTGATACTTTATTGATTCTATTGACTATTCTGTTCAAGACTCTTTTTAGGAAATCGCTCTTGAAGATAAGCTCGAACTGTGTCTCATCCAAGGTAGAGGGCAGGACGAAGTCACCACTGAGATGGAGAAGGTAAGAGTTGACTTAAACTCTAATGAACCTTCTCCAAGACACATAGATTATGAGGGTATTAAGATAAATAATGAACTGAGACAAAAGCCCTTTATTGACGAACCTTCCAAACTGGAACTCAAGCAATTACCCAACCACTTGGAATATGCTTTTTTTGGAGATAACTCCACACTACCGGTAATTATTACTTCAAACTTGTAACCCAAGGAGAAGAAGGAATTAATCCAAATGTTACGAGAACATAAAAGGGCCATAGCTTGGAAATTTCTGACATTAAAGGGATCAGTCCTTTTTTTGCACTCACAAAATTTTGATGAGAGATGAATTCAAACCGTGTGTATAAGCTCAAAGATGACTGAACCTCAACGTGAAGGAAGTGGTCAAGGCTGAGTTGTTCCCAAGAAAGGAGGCATGACTGTTGTTGCCAATGAAAAGAATGAATTAATCCTTACAAGAACAGTCACAGGATAGAGAGTGTGCATTGATTACAGGAAATTGAACGATGCCACCAGAAAAGATCACTTTCCTTTGCCCTTCATTGATCAAATGTTGGAAAGACTGTCATGTACTACTGTTTGTTGGATGGACTCTCTGGCTATTTCCAAATCCCGATAGCTCCTGAAGATTAAGAGAAGACGACATTCACATGTCCATGCGGTACGTTTGCTTATCGTAGAATGCTTTTTGGATTATGTAATGCTCTTGCTACTTTTCAGCGGTGCATGTTAGCCATCTTTGACGAACTCGTGGAGGATATCATAGAGGTGTTTGTAGATGATTTCTCGGTATGCAGTAACTCTTTCCATCTTTGCCTTAAAAATTTTGAACGATTTTTAATAATATGTGAAGAAACAAATCTTGTTCTCAACTGGGAAAAATGTCATTTTATGGTTCGTGAAGGTATTGTGTTAGGACATAGAATTTCAGTAAGGGGATTGAGATTGATAAAGCAAAGATTGAAACCATTGAAAAACTACATTCTCCTAATTTGGTTAAGGTTGTAAGAAGCTTTTTAAGACATGCCGGTTTTTATAGAAGATTTATTAAAGATCTTTCTAAAATAGCTAAGCCTTTAACTAAATTACTAGAAAAAGATGTGCCTTTCGTTTTTAATCAGGAATGTTTAGAAGCATTTAACACTCTCAAAGAGAAATTAACTAATGCTCCGATTATAATTACACCTGATTGGAATCTACCTTTTTAACTAATGTGTGATGCGAGTGATTTTGCAATAGGTGCAGTTCTTGAACGATGAAGAAACAAATATTTTCAGCCAATTTATTATGCTAGCAAGACTTTGACAGTCGTTACCTTTTAACTAAGTCTGATGCAAAGCCTCGACTAATAAGATGGATTTTATTATCACAGGAACTCGATTTGGAGATACAAGATAAAAAAGGGTTGAAAATCTTGCGGCAGATCATCTTTCAAGACTCGAGAATCCACAACTCAAAGAACTGGACAAAGCCAAAATAAACGACTTGTTTCCTGAAAAATAACTCCAAGTCATTTCGGAATCTGAGGTACCCTGGTTTTGTAACGCCCCTAACCCCAATCCGCCACCGGATTAGAGTTACGGAGTATTACCGGAGTTACTGATTTATTTATCAAATATTTTATTTCATCTAACATTTATATTTGGAACCAATTAAAATTAAATATATTGTCTCTCAAACCTATTTATTTTTTTTCTCGACATGTTTTACTTGGATTTATTATTCGTCTCAACATACTTATTTACTTATATCAGTGTGTCAAAGATAATCACATATTTACACATCATAATTAATATAATTTCTTTTCCACGTTCAAATCTCGTATTTGAGTCATCCGGATCTTTATAAATAAATTTGATCATCATTTTCATTTATTTCATGTTCTAATACATTCAATTAATGCTCTTAAATAAAATTACCATCTTACTCCTAAACTTTTAATTAATGACAATTTCATCCTTAGACTCAAATAAATAAATTTCTTGCAATTTAATCCCTATTTCCAGCCGTCATTCTCATACAATTTGATAACAACCCGTGAATTCTATAAAATATCAGAATTTTCCATAATTTCAATACTTTTCAATTTAATTCTTAAAACATGTTTTTCCCTAATCTTAAACTAAATTAATAATTTCATTCAATTTTGAAATTTTAAATAATAAAATAAACTATTTCATGCAAATTGACCATTTCTAACATTTTTACAAAATTGCCCATAAAGTTATACTTTTATTCAATTTAGTCCCTGAGCCTAAAACATGCAAATTAGCCATGCTAGCTGAATATTCATACATATTTTCCTCCTCCTCCTCTCCGTTCCTCATCCTTAATTTATATAACATGCTATAAGTAACATTATCAATAATTTCACTATTTACTTATATGTGAATATTCAGGCTGTCCACCTACATCATAGTCACTAAATTATTTCTATATTGAGCTGCAGAACTCCAAATTAAGATCCATTAATTTTTCCTGGAACTAGACTCAAATATATTCTTACCATAAAATTTTCAGATTTTTTGGTTTATCCAATTAGTACAGTTTATTTATTAAAATCTCCCCTATTTTGCTGTTCGACAGTTCTAACCACTCTTCGGTAAAATTTAATTATCTCTTTATACAAAATTCAAATAATGTTTCTGTTTGTTTCTTATAAAAATAGACTCATTAAGAAATTCAACCATATAAATTATGTCCCAAAATTATTTTGTAACAATTTTTAATGATTTTTCAAATTCAGAATAGGGGATCTCAAAATCATTCTGAACTAGTCTTACCAAAATATAAATATCTCAGAATACAGAATTCCTTTACTTTCTCTGTTTCTTTTATATGAAAATAGACTCAATAAGCTTTAATTCTATATCTTACTCAAAATCTAATTCAATTTATACTATTTTTGGTGATTTTACTAAGTTATATTACTGCTGCTGTCCAAACTGTTTTAGTGCAAGATATTAATTACTAAGTTTATGACACTCTTATTTCTTTTCTCTACAATGTTTTTCATGACTTTCTCTTATTTCCTTTGATTAACATATCAAGAACATAAATCTATATATAAGAAAGCTCTACATTAACATCATTTCCATGCTTTTTCTATAATATCAAACTTAAAAATATATTAAAATCTTGATGTACTTACCTTGTCCCATTGATTTCAATCTTTAACTTGATTTTCTCTCTCCTTCAGCTTCTATTTCTTGAGTCTAACTTGCCATTCTAACTTCCCATAGTCTCCTTAACATTTTTCTCTTTGGCAGCTATGGAAATTCTTTTGATTTCTCGGTGAAATTGGTGAATTTTTGGTAGAAGGACCAAATTGTAAAGAAAGAAAAACTTTCTTTCTCCCCTCTTCTCTGCTAACGTGAATTGCATGGAAAAGGGGTGGTGGTTTCTTCTTTTTTTTTTCCACACACATTCATATATCTTATTAAATAAAATAATAAAATAATAAAATAATAAAATATCTTATTAAAATATTAATAAAATAATAATTATGTAATTATATAATTAGAAAATATCATCAATGTAATCATTACTTTCTAGATTTCTCTCTCTTCCAATTGACCATTTTACGCTTTATGATCTTTCATAATTCCATCCTTGAGTCATCACTTAATTTGGTAAAATTACAATTTAGTCCCTCATAATTCTTCACCTATTCAATTTAGTCCTAATTCATCAATTTTCCTTAGTTTCTAGATTATTCTACCCTTAAAATATTTGCACTATTGGTCCTTCAACTTTTCATATTTACACTTTTAACCCCTCAAATTTTGAGTATTTACTCTTGGGCAACAAAATTTTTCTCACTTTTACAATTTAGTCCTTTCTAATTAATATGTCATAATATATTTCCCAATAACATAACTCAAATTTCCTTTTCTCGTCACTTTATTTCCTTATTTTACTATATCAAGGATAATATTTCACTGTAAAAATTTTCAGGGTGTTACAGGTTTGCTGACATTGCAAATTATTTAGCTGCTAACATAACCCCAAAAGGGATGACACATCAGCAAAAGAATCAATTCTTTGCTGATGTGAAAAACTATTTTTGAGAAGATCCTTTTCTTTTTCATATATGTGCAGATCAAGTCATTCGAAGATGTGTTACAAAGACAGAAGCATACAAGATCTTGGAACATTGCTACTCAGGACCAACAAGGGGACATTGCAGTGGAACCAAGACCACTCATAAAGTGCTCGAATCAGGTTTTTATTGGCCCACACTATTTAAATGCGCCATCAGGTACGTTACTTCTTGTGACAAATGCCAAAGGATAGGTAATATCTCTGAACGTGATAAAATGCCTCAAACATATATACTGTCATGTAAAATATTCGATGTATGTGGTATTGATTTCATGGGTCCATTCCTAGTTCGTTCGGAAATAAATACATCTTAGTAGCAGTTGATTATATGTCGAAATGGGTGGAGGCCCAAGCTTTACCTACTAATGATGCTAGAGTGGTAGTAAGATTTCTGAAAAAACTCTTTTCTCTGTTTGGATCACCTAGAGCTATTATTAGTGATAGATGTACTTATTTTTGTAATGCTTAGTTTGATAAAATTCTAAAGAAATATGGAGTGCACCACGGAATAGCTACACCTTACCATCCACAAACTAATGGCCAAGTCGAAGTAGCCAATAGAAAACTTAAACGAATCCTAGAAAAGACG
The DNA here is from genome assembly GCA_020496765.1 of Gossypium stocksii. Lineage (NCBI taxonomy): Eukaryota > Viridiplantae > Streptophyta > Magnoliopsida > Malvales > Malvaceae > Gossypium > Gossypium stocksii. The sequence goes on from CM035623.1 coordinate 10,522,504, forward strand.
GTAAAATTAAATAGAAAGGATTGGGTGATGAAGGTAGATGATGCTTTATGGGCCTATAGGACCGCTTTTAAAACTCCCATAGGAACATCCCCTTATAAACTTGTTTATGGTAAAAGTTGTCATTTACCATTTGAACTAGAACATAAGGCATTTTGGGCTATCAAATTCTTGAATCTTGATCCTAAACTTGCAGGTGAGAAACGACTAATGCAATTAAACGAGTTGGATGAATGGTGCAGTAATCCATACGAGAACACTTGATTGTACAAGGAAGCAACAAAGCGACGCCATGACGCTCGTTTAAAGTAACCTAAGCAGTTTGAAGCTGGCGACCTTCTCGTGCTTTACAACTCGAGGATTAAATTATTCCCTGGAAAGCTTAAATCGAGATGGTCAGGTCCATTCATAGTTCAAACTGTTTTTCCATACGGCACAGTAGAGGTAACATATCCAAACCATGGCACTTTCAAGGTAAACTGTCATCGACTTAAACTTTATAATGGTGAGGATTTTAGGAATGATAGAGAGGAGTTTAGGCTCCACGAACCCTCGTAAAAGGTACAAGCAAGGTAAAGTCGAGCTTAGACTTTAAATAAGCGCTTCTCGAGAGGCAACTCGAGCACTAACATTATTGATTTCTTTAAGTTTTAGTTTATAACATCTAAGTCACTAACTGAGTCCTTCAACACAGGTTTTTCTGAGCCACACGGCCAGGCACACGGGCGTGCCTGAGGCTGTGGCCACACCACGGGTGGAGACACAGCCGTGCGACACAACCATGTGAAAGCAGAGCAAAACTTTTTCCAAGCCAAGGACGAAGACACGAGATTTGACTAATCCCCACAGCCATGTGATATGGCCATGAGTGAACCTGCTAAATGACCACGGGCGTGGCACGAGTCACACGGGTATACGACACGCTCGTGCCCATATGCCGTGGTTGAACCTGCAAATCAACATGGGCCTTCGACACGCCGGTGTCCATTACCCGTGGGTGAAATTGAGAAAATAATACGGGCACTCGAACCAACCACACGTCCGTACCTATAAGCCGTGGTCAATACTGATGAAAGGCATACTGGTGTACGACACGCCCGTGCTCGAAGACCATGGTCGACACTGATTACCTAAACACGGTCGTGCAAGAGAGAACACAAGTGTAAGAGAAGTGAACAAAGTAGGACACGGCCGTGTAAACCAACACGCCCAAAGAACAAGGGGCGTGGGCCACAAATCAAGCACACCCAAACCCTAATATCATGAAACACACGGGCTAAAATTAGGGAACACAGGCGTGGGGATTAGTCGGTCAAATAGTCTGACAGCTCCAACATGAGTTTCAATATTTTTTTCCCGCAGGCACATACATAAGAATACAAACTAGAATTTAATGGTTTTTTTTTTTTAAATGACTGCTTATAGCCCAACAATCATTTTAGTAAAATGAAAGTAAAACTAAAACCCATGAAGCTCCTTTGATTGCATGATGCCATTGCCATTTTTGTAAGGTATATAATATTCTAGTTTTTTTTATTGTGACATACTAGCTCAGGAGGGATAGACAGGGAAGGAGATGATGAGTTAGGTGAGAACTGTGGGTACTAATTATTTAGTTCTTTCAAGGAAAATTCTGATAAGAAATGGTTTAAGGTATTGGTGATGAGTGTAGTAGGTGATGGTAGGGGTCTTAGAAGGTCAAGAAAAAGCCTTACAAGGTCTAAAAGAGGAAATCATGGTGAAATAAAAAAATAGTAGTTTTTTTGGAGGGGTTGTTAAAAATAAGCTCAAGTGGGATAGCACTAAGAGAGAGGTCAACAAGCCATTATTGTAAAGAAGCTTGGTAAGTATTGTTCAACAACATCCATGTGGAGATTGCTTTTTTGAAGCATATGTTGTCAATAACCATGATGGTATTAGGTTTATTGAAGAATATGTCCATGATAATGATGATGATAGCTTGTAACTTGGTAATCAATTACCTGCAGTGTAGCAAAAAGTTGATACTTGTTAAAAAATAGAGATTGCCGATAGCCCAAACAAAGGTCTTAAGTGTGTGTTTTTAACCGAACATATGCTGTGTTTTTCTCTAAAATGAAGCATAGGAACATGTAATATAACATGGCATTTGTTTTTGACAAAAGAAAATGAATATGGGTTTGTTTAATTATGAGATATTCTTACATGGTGAAAATCACAAGCAATATTGGATTGAAAAGGTAAAAAAGATAAAGAGATGAGGTGATTTTTGCTTACCTTGAAGAAGCCTGAGGGTTTGAGCTTTGATTTTTGAGAGGGAGAGAAAATGAAGAATAAGGGATGGGATGGTGGTGGTGAAAAATATAGAAGAAAAAACTAAAAAAAAAGGTTTACAACAGCTAGAGGGTTGCCCCTGTGGACCCTGACTTCTAACAATTCTATAGCCCAAATCTACTAATCCCTATTTTATATGATTTTTGTACAAATCCATATATGATGATTTCTTTTACTAGGTATTGAAACAATTGGTAATGGATTTCGGGTATTGGGTATCAAGGTTTAAGATCTGTGATGTAATTATATATATGGATTTTTAAATCTCAACATACATGCGTGTGGTTTAGTGAAGTTAGTCTAGATTGCCGAGTTTAGTTGTGGTTGTATTAGTTATTAATTCATTTATACTGTAATAATTTGATACTTACGATTATTTCAATATATATTTGTATTGTATTTTAATTATACTCTAGTTATAACACTTTTAAATAGAATAATTCGAGAAAAAAAAGTAATTGGCACTTTTAAAACAATTCGGTCTCCTCAACACAGCGGCGCAAGCATCCTCACTCACCCTCATTGGTCAGATGTCTCCATAAGGCATCTCGAGTAGGCACCACATGAGGATGGTCAAGCGACGACGTGGATACGATCCTCCTCAGTATAGCTCAATCCACTGAGCAGGAGGACCTAGAGGATATTTCTGATGATGTCCCTCCACCTCACGAGGAGCCACAGTTTCATCCACCACCGATTTATCGCCCAATTCATGCGGCTGCTTCATTGTCTGACATATCTGAGCGCCTCACTCGATTTGAGCAACCGTGCTTCTAGAGATTTGATCATATTGATGCTACTCTATAGCAAATTTGTCAACACCTCCACATTACATCGCCACCGCCACCACCACCACCTCCACCTCACGATCTGTCTGGCGATGAGGACTTTTGAGTCTATTGATTTTTATTTTTATTTTCATTTTTATTTTTACTTTTATGTTTCTTTATCTTTATATTTAATTTTATTATTATGTTTACAAAAACTATATTAGTTTATCTTGAAATTTTATTTTATCTTTATGATTGTTTCTTCATGAGTAACCATGCTAATATATACCCCTAAAAACACTATTGATGCTATCGTAGTCAAAGAACTCAAGAGGCCAAATCCAACTCTAATGGGAAAGGTACTTCACAACTGTCATGTCCTACTCCATCACGACCATAACTACCATAACACCGAACAGCACGATCACATCTCCATTTGGCATCTCGATTGTGGAACCCAACCTCTACCACCACCGGAGTATCTTACCCCACCTCCACCTCTGCTGAGTATATCATATATCATATTAGCTGCCTTCCCAACTCCGCTCTCACTACTCTAATGATTCATCCCAATATTCAAGAAGTTTCACCTCTCTCCATCTCTTATGATTTATGCTTATTTTCTTACTTATCTTTGTACATTGAGGATAATGTACATCTTAAGTGTGGGGGGTTATTACTTTCATTATCAGAAAATCCCTGAATCTTGTATTGTTCTCAAGTCACTTTCTCATATAACTATTAGAATGACTTTGATTGATTTATGATTTTTATTGATATGTCTTGAACTAAAACATAGGTATTTGTGCATTGGCTGTTTAAACTTTAAAACATTAGAGAATCAAGCATGATAAGTTGATTTCTGGAGAATTAAAATTTTTTCTAAGTTGTTTCCTCAAGTTTAGGTATTATATTAAAGTTTGAAATTCACATGATTAACATCAAAAGCCATAATTCTTGTGAGATTTTGAGCCTTTAGAGCATATATCTTTTCATGCTCACTTTTATTATTGCCATGAGGATGTCAATATTGATTTGTTATTCTAGAACTTTCTTTGATTATACATGTTGAGACCACACCATTGATTTGATATACTGAAATGATAAAGGCACTTAGGTTTAACCCACTTACTCCATAAATGCCTACCTTCAGAATTACCCCTTAGTGAACCCCCTTGAGCTTAACAAACCATTCATTGATTTACCCTCAATATTAACCAATAGCCCATTATTTTTGAAATCCCCTTAATTAATTTAATCCCTTTTTTTGTCAAGATTTGAATTGAATAATTATCTAGCTATGTTCTCCTCTTTAGTTAGTAAAACTTAAAGACTGATTTGTTCAAAAAAAAAGTTGAAATCTAGCATCCTATTATGACGTTATGAACTCTTGATCTTAAACGATATTTTCATGAGGAAAAGCTTAATTCCAGAAATATGTTTCAGTGATAGAGATTTTTCTAGTTAGATAATTTTTTAGCTCAATCTCGATTCTAACCTTCTCTTTCAGCTTGTGACTACATTCCCTAACCAAAGCCACGTTACAACCCTCTAAAGACCTTTTGATTGATGTATCATATCAATACATAGTGGTGGAGATTTGATTTTCATGCAAGCTTACGGTAATAACTTTTCATGTTGACGACTGAGTGCTTAATTTGTTGTCCTTAAACACATCAAGTGATTTGAGTGAATCTTTAGTGAGGATGTTAACTCTGTGTGATTTTGAATTAAAGATAATTACTTAGATAAGGGGAGATACATATGTTTTCGTGATAAAATGTTCAACTTAGATTGTTTGAAACTTTGATGTTCTTTTAGTTGAACTCTCAAGGAATGACTACTTATGGATTATTTCGAAGCATTATTGATAGAAATTATAAATTGAGAAAAATAAATTCTTAATTGTGAGTTGAGGATTTTGCTTGAGGACAAGCAAATGCTTAAGTGTGGGGATATTTGATAAACCATAATATATACATATTTTTACCCCATGCTTGGCATATTTATGGATGTTTTACCATTAGAATTGAGGAATATGATGTTTCTAATCCTTTAATTTCATGTTTTATACTTAGGTGGCATAAGGAAGAGAAAAGAGTAAGAAATGGGCCAAAAACGGACAAAATGGGATCAATCAGGAATGGGCCAAAAACGGACAAAATGGGATCAATCAGCATTAACGCAAGGAACAAGCCAAAAACGGACAAAATGAGCCCAAATCAGCATTAACACGGCCTAGGTATTTTCACACCGGTTATCCACACGCCCGTGTGGATTTATCAGGGTTGAACACGACCTGAGCTCGAGTCACACGAGTGTGCCACACGGGCATGTCCCTGTTAGGCCCTGCTTCAATTTCACGCGAAAAAAGCTAATTTTTGGGTATTTTGGGCATTCCAAAGTCTATATAAACACCCTAAGGGGAGAACAAAAGAGGACACAAAGTAGAAAGCAAGGAATTACTCGAAGAATGCCGATCGATTCATCTTGGAAACAAGGATTTACATCAAGACTGAAGATCTCCCTTCAATTTCTCTAGAAGTTTTTGGGTTCTTTATGTTTTGTTGTTTTCCCTATTTTGAGATGTTTTCTTTTATAATTATGAACTACATCCCCTAAATACCTGAAGGGGATGAAACCTAAGACAGATCTTGTTATTATTATCTGAATTTTATGATAAATACTTGAATTTGTTCTTAATTGTGTTTTTATTCTTGTGTTAATATTTCAGGATATTAATTCAAGTTGAATGTGATTATTCAGTAGAGCAAAAGTCCCTATTTAAGAGTACATCCAACACAATTAAGCAGAGTTGATCGCAATCCTAGACATAGGACGACGAAAATCTGCCGGATTAGAGTCAAATCTAATACGGGAATCCATAGATCGAGTTAATGCAACACTAGAGGTTTTAATTAGAAAGAAATTTCAATTAATCAACCTAGGGTTAGTTGTTCTTAGTCTTGAAAGAGATGTTAACATAAATTAGGGATTTCTACGGATCAAATCAAGTGAATAAATTGTCTAGTTTAGAGTCTAATAACAAGTGAAGTCTAGGTGGATTCTTCCTTGGGTATTGTCTTAATCAATCAGTTTTTCCAAAAATAATTTCCCCAATTTACTCTATGTCGTGTTCTTAGTTAATTAGTTTAATTTATTTAGTTTAAAACAATTCCCCTTTATTTCTAGGCTAGATAATAGAAAGGAAGTTATTACTAGTACTTTTAGTTCATGTGGGTTCGACATTCCGATCTTGCCACTAAACTATACTACTATCGATAGGTACGCTTGCCTATATCGTGATAATAGTTAGTTTTTAGGTATGATCATATTACTTTATCATCACGCACACGAGATCAATTTCTCAGAACCCTTCTCACACATATAAATATGACTCATCCTACCGAATGGAACTTAACAAGTGTCACACATTTTAAAATTTGTTTTCATATTGATTTACAGTTTCCGAGAGAAATATAAATGAGTACCCTACATTTACAAATATCATACTAATCTATCTAATTGATTCCTAACCAAGTTACTTTACAACCTAACTAGCATAGTACTTCAGACAAATAAGGCGTACTATACCTTTGGCGATAACTCATACCATAATTACCCATTTTCGTTTAACACAATGTTCTCTTTTGAATAGCAAAATATCCTGAAATAAAAGCTTTACCTACTTATATAGTGGTTACTATACGTCCACATGTATATGCCAAAATAAGTAATTGGGCATACTATACTTCGCTAAACAGGTTATTTTACTACTATACACATTAATCTTAGACCCGCTAAACCTGAGGTGTGACAACAACCACCACACCACGCCTCATGGCTGGCTCATCAACTTTTAAAAAAGTATCAAATCACTTTTTGTAATGAAAATATGGACTACAACATTATTTTTAAATAATGTTGCTGCAACAACTTGTATGCCAGTCTACATATACTTTCTATTAATACGACACTATCTGTCTTATATGACATGTTGATAAATAATTTAAAAGTTATAAAAATATTTATAAAATAAAAAAGCTCAAAATTCAAAAATATAAAAAGTTCACAAAAACTAAAAAAAAATTAGCATGAAGTACATAGGATTGTTATGCACACTACTATGTTTAAAATTTTAACGTTTTAGTTAGTATTTCCTTTTAAAAAATAGCTTTCGAGTTTTTTTAAATGTTGATAGTTAAATTCGACTCTTTTTAAAAAAAATTGAAGGTCAAATTTAGTTTACAAGAGCCAAATTTTCAAATTATGTAAGTATTAAGGGCTAAATTTATTATTATTATTATTATTATTATTATTATGATTATTATTATTAAACAATTGATTGAGCTTTAGCTCAGTTGACCTTATTGTCAATGCAACAACAAAGAAAATATGAGTTCAAATGTGCTTAGACAGAATTCACTTCAGATGATAATTAAAACATTTAATTTAAATATAAATATTATCTAAATCCACTTAAAAAAATTAATTGAATATTCACAAATATTCATTTTTTTGTGTTTAATGAATATATCTTTATATCTTTAATTGCATTAATACTATTAGGTAGTAACAGGGAATGTGACAAATATATGTATATATACACACTACCATCTATTTTTGGTCTTAGCTTTCTTTTAGATGAACGATGAGTTTATTTCTGGTGAGATTAAAACTAACGGTGATAATAAGATTAAAAATAACAATAGGGTGTGTTTGGATTTAAGCGTAGTTGTAGAGATGAAATAAAAATAAAAAAATTAACTATTATGGACACTAAATTAAAATGTATATTCATATATAATAAAATTGTATTTATATTAATATAATATAATTAAAATTTACTAGGTTTTATTTATATTAATAAAATAAAAGTAAATAACCTAAAACTTTATAAAATGAAGGGGACCATAATAGGATATAGTATTTTTATATATAGTTTACAATAGTTGTAGTATTAAAAAATCTTAATTTTACTTTATAAAATTATTAATACATATTATTTACTTTATTTATTTTATAATAAATTATTTAAAAAAATTTATCTAAATATATTTACTAAAAAATTCTTGAAATAATGGCAGTATAATTGCACAGTAAAAAAAAAAAAACAAGAGGCGAAATATCTGGGCAAAATTGGAAGAAATGCTGAGTTGAAAACTTTATACCAATGTAGTAACTGGGGTGTTATCCAAATAGTGACTGCGATGAAATTGAATTGTAAAAGTGCTGTAAACACACCACAACATAGGTGCAGTCGAATCCAAAAAAGCCCTTAGTCTTAGAGTCTTTAGCTTCTTCTTAATTACTGCCAATGGGTGCTACATATATACATATAAGGTACGAGTGTATACTAACAATATAACATTCCCTTTCAACTTAATTTCCTGAAAATATATTATAATCTTTGCCCATAACTCTTGACTCATATCACCATAGAATAACAGTCTGTGGCCATAATTTTATTTTATTTGTTAATTTATTAATAAAATTCCCAAGATTCCACAAATGTATATATACCAGCCTGCCTGCTCATGCTTCATTTTCATGACCTTTTTGTAAGTCTACCTTCATTATCCCGTATTGATCAAGATATTGATATAAGTTGAATGTTATCTTCATATATGCTATAGTGTACTATATACTAACAGTATAAAGGGATATTAATGCACAGTTCACTAGGTTATTGAAAAGAAAAAATCTTTTTGGTTCTCTCATTTATAGATCATTAGATTTGAGAAAGTAATTAATGTGATTGGTAGAGAAAGTGCAGAAAGCTACCTGCTCTAAAGCGGACAATATATATAAATATAATAATGCTTGTGATGGTGACAGTTGAGGACCTGACCTCGATTGGAGAATGGAGAATATTGATTGCACTGCAATGGGAAGCCCCCACAAATACAATACCATAATTGGAACTCACTGTTCACGTCCATTTTTGACGTCGTTATTAGTTTTTATTTTTTTATTTTTAAGGGGACAGTCGATAAAATACAAGGAAAATGAGGGGAAATTAATTTATTCAGATGCTACTTGCTCTTTGGATCGGTGAAAGCGATTGTCTGCTTATCTTTGGATCATTTGGAAGGGTTTATGGGTTTTCATTCCCACTCAACTTCAAAATCAATATCATCAGGTTCAGCTTTCAAGGATAACCAATCAAAGCCCCAGTCCTCACCAGCTCCCTGTATACAAAGTGATTTATAGGTATATATCATATGTACTTAACGAGTGGTTTTTGAATTTTTTAGAAAAAGTATATGAAATATTATTTGTTCGAAGTCGATAAATTTCTAAATATATTTGATATTATTTTTTGTGAGATTTTGTTTTTTAATTTTACGAAAACTTTATAAAAAAATTCCTAAGTGTTTAAAGAGTTAAGATAAAACTCTTATTAGAAACAATATTAAACATGGAGTTCTATTGTCTTTGATTGAATAACACATTATAGACTTCTCTCGACAAATTTAAAAATCTTTTAATAAAAACACAAATTTGAGATTTCCTTTGTGGGTAAGACACCTCTACCTTATTGAGCTTATTATATATTTAGATAGTCTTTGGGACTTAATGTGGAGTTGAGAGACAAAACTTCCCATCAAAATAGTATCAAACATGTTGAGAGCTCTACTAACTCTAAGTAGATGATGTTTTATAGAGTTTTTGCGAAGTTAAAAATCTCTTAACAAAAGCATAAATATGATATTTTCTTAGTAGATACGGTACGCTCCTACTTTGTGAACCTATCATTGATGCCTATTTAGGTATTAAGGCTCTTGATAGAGATGGGGGAACAAAACCTTCTACCAAAGACAACATCAAACATGTTGAGGGTCAACTTACTTTGGATGAACAACACTTCGCAAAATTCTCTTGAGGAGTTGGAAATCCCTCAACTTTAGCTCAAGTGGTAGTATTTTAACCCACTAATGCCTTATAAGTTATATAGAATGGTTGGAGTCAAATCATAAGCAACATGCATGCTCTTCCTATTCAAGCACCTAGCGAGGCACTTACACTCGGTGAACCTATCACCAACATCTTATCAAGCTCTCGTGCCCTCAGTAGATTTAAGAAACAAAATCCCACTGAGGATAATAACAACTCGTTGAGAGGTTCATTGGTTCTTGTTGGATAACACTTTGCAAACTTCTTTTGACGAAATCAACCTCCCCTCATCAAAAACTCTCACCGAGGACAACACCCACTTATTAAAGGGTTTGCCAACTCTTGACAAATGAAACTTCACAGACTCCTTGAGTTGGCCTTTTTTTTGTAAAAATGAGGCTAAATGGTTCACTTTGTACGGGCCTAAATTTGCCCGGGGCCCAACACAACAAACAAAAACAAAACAATAAACAGTCCATTGTTCTTTTACAGCCCACTAAAAACCCAAAACCTGAATGGCCCAATCTAAATTTGACCCAAAACCTAAACCCACTAGCCTACCCTAACCCACACTGATTGGCAAAAACAAGAAACAACAAACCCTAGGTGCGCCGCACTTAGGGTCCTTCAGCCGCTCCTCCTCGGATGCACCACCCGCACCCTGTCCCATAGCATCCACCGCCCCTACTCAGCCCCGTCCCATCGTTTCCTTCTGGACCTGCAAACAAAAGGAGAAAGGGACAGAAAAACTACAACATAGCAGGGTAGCAGAGAACAGAAGCAAAAACAGTAGCAAAGAGATAATAATTTTTGTACTATTTCAGCTATAAGAGCCACTGAAAACTTGATTGTAAAAGGGGGACCGATGATGGTAAAAAAGGGCATTTTTATCAGAAATAAGAAAGCAAAAACAGAAAAGGTGTATTTTGATTCCGATTTGGGATTTCTTCTTTCTTCTTCGTTTTGATTTTTGCTTTTAAGTTTTAAGAATAAGAAAAGGGAAAGGGAGATTACCTGAGTTGCATGGCATGACTGCCGATGAAAGTCTGAGCACCTCGTAGAGGTTCAAACGAAAGGTCGAAAAGGTTTCCTTTTCTTTAAAAATAAGTATGGAACTAAGGGGGACTTTTTCGAATGCAAGAGAAAAGAACAGTAATAAAAAAGAATAAGATTTCAAAGGTTTTTCCATTTTCTCTTTGTTTCGTTCTTCTGTTCCTTTAAGTTCTTTTTTTTGTTTGTTTTTTGAGTTATTTTTACAACAAACAAAGTATTAAAAAAAAAGAGGAAGAGAACGGGGAAAAAGGTTTACCTGAGCCCTCGCAGTTGCGCCGTCAGAAGGTCTTCTCTGTCGTCACCATCGGACCCGAAGAGAAGCCGAAACCCTTTCCCTTCGTTTCCTTTGGGTGTCGAAAGCCTAATCTTCAAGCTTGGCCTGAAGCGGGGCTAAAAGCTCGCTATTCTGCACCGTCGGCCACCGGAGCCATGGTACTACGGCGGCGAGCTTGCGATGATGGGTTAAGAAACCCTAGCAGAGAATAAAAAGGGGGGTTTTCCTATTGTTTGATTAAAATCAAATGAAAAAAAAAAAGAAACAGAAGCAGGCTTTTAAAACAGAAGCAAACGACACCGTTTAAAGAGGAGAGGATCTGCGCATTCCCAAGTAATGGGATATTTGCGCTTTCAATCCTTCTTTTTTTCATGCGTGTCTCGATCGGTCCCTATCCCATCATTTGTCTCTTTGAAATTTGGCCTTCTGATTTTACATGTTCTTCAATTTAGCCCATTAGGCTTGTTGGTTTGAATGCGCACCATTAAAACATGGGATATTATTCCTTTCAGCCCTTTCAATGTTGGACGCACCTCATTTTGGTCCTTTTATCTTTATTTATTCCCGATTTCGCCCCACAAATTTTGTTTTAAGTTTGATTTACCCCTTTTTCTGTTTATTTTACCTTTTTAATTTCAAATTAGTTTGTTTGTTCATTACTATTTTTGTTATTATTATTATGTTTTCTTTTTATGCTTATTTGCTTATTATCGTACTATTATATTATTTGCATATTATTATTATTATTATTATTATTATTATTACTATCCTATTTTATTTAGTACCATTTTAATATTATTCTAACTATTATATTCTATTATTACCATTTTAGTATTATTACATTAATAAATTATTTTTATTTTTATCATTACTAACATTTTTTGTTATATACATATTATTATATATTATTCTTACCTACTATTTTATTATTGTTCTTAAATTTATATTCTCTTTTATAATTATTAATATATGTATTTTATTATTAATATATTATTACTAACTCTTTATTATTATTTTTATCACATTTACTGTTAATGTGTTATTATTACTATTTCACTATGTTTAAATTTTACTATTATATTCTACCGTCATTTTTATCACCATTTTCATTATTATTTTTATCATTCTTTTACCATTATTATGATTTTTATTGTTTATGTATTCATATTATTCTTACTTAATTATTGCCGTAACATTACTATTATTTATCATTAGCATTATTATCATATTATATATATACATATATTTTTTTTTTACCCTTTTTTTATTTATTTAATATTTTTCCCTTATTTACTTTCAATTTTTCTTTTTAACTTATTATTCAATTATTTATTAATTTTAAGTTATTTATTTACTATTTTCTATGGACCTTTGTTTTATATATATGTTTTTCTTTTGCTAATCTCGTTGTTCATTCTTTCGGTCTTATTATCGTCATCTACGTTATCGTGTTTATTTTTCGTCATGCGAGTAATATTCTCACATTTTACCACTCGACACATTAATCTTTACCCGGTGCATCAAGCTTTTAGAATAATTGATATTTCGTATTTAGATTCGAGAAAATCGCGTCCTAACTTACTGGGCTCCGATCTTTCTCATCTAATCTAAATAGCGGGATATCGTGTTAAAATCACACTTTTTGACATAAAAACTTATTCTCAGCGACTCGAGACGTCGTGTTCTAACTCACTGGATATGGCGTCTTGTTGTCTCGAGATAAGATCTTTTGTAAATAAAGGTAATATTCGGTGTTTAGAAATTCGTGTAATCGTACCCTAACTTATTAGGTTTCTATTTTTCTCGTTTAAACTAAATAACTGAATATCCGTTTTGAATTTTAAATAAAAGCACGCTCGTTCTCAAAGGTTTTAGATGTCGTATCCTAACTTACTGGACGTGACATTCTATTGCTCCGAAGACGAGAGTGGCTTTAATCTCCCGTTTCGATTTAACTCAAGCACTTTTAACAAAAAGGGATCGTATTTTAAAATTCTTTCAAGTTTTCAAATATTCAACACTAAGACACTAATTAATCAACTAGGTACCAATTTTGGGCGTATCATGCGTGCTAATCCTTCCTTGTGCGTAATCGACTCCCGAACCCGTTTTCTGGATTTCTTAGACCAAAATAGTTGTTTTGATAAATTAAACTGTTTATTGAAAACAACTCCTTTTTCAAGGTGACCCGATCACACCTTAGTAAAAATGGATCGGTGGCGACTCCCGTTCTAATTTTCATTTTCAAAATTAAAGTCGATTCCCCTATTTCAAAAAAATGGTTTTGACAGCTTGGCGACTCCGCTGGTGACCTAAGTTTGTGAGTCAAGCCACAAGTTGATTAACTTTTGTCTTTTCGTCGAAAGTTGAAAAATCTGGTTTTAATATACGATCCTTTCATTTCATCTGCTTTGTGTTGCGATTTTTATCATTTTGTTTGTATTTCCTTTACTTACTTCAAGCTTCTTGTATATATCTGCACATTGCATTGCATGACCGCTCAGTCACACCCTTTTAAGTGGAAGCGAGAAACTATGCCTTCTTGAGGTTTTCACCTCCGCATGGGCTAATGGACTGCTTTCGGGATACATCCGTACCTATGTGCTTCGTGAGATTTCATCTCCGCATGGCCGTAGGGAAATGTATTCCCCTGAACTGAACTTGATCTATATGAGCCTATAATGGGTGAAGGTCAAGGAATCTGCTGGTTCAGGTACCCCAGCTCTAGAACCAAACCTCATGTAGCAAACCTTAGGAGCCCACCCTAAGTAGAGCCACGCCGAACCCTAGTGGTCACCCAATTAGGTGCTTTATTTTGTTATTTATTTCTCATGTGCTAACGTACTTCCTGTTGTTGATTGCATTGCATTGCATCGCATCATCATAGAAAGTAGGTGTTGATTCATATTCGATTGCTAAATAGGGGAGTTTGTCATAAGAAAACGAATTCCTTGATAAAGTGGATTATAATGCGGTCGTCCTAATATGGCCCAAGTAAGCACAACGGAAGAAGATTGATAGTTCGCAGAGGAATGCAAGATTTTTCCCAAATGATTCAAAATTGATGGAGACCATACAAGATCCGTCACATCTCGACTTTCTTAAAGGAGCTAGCATCGCGAGGAAGAGTGAACAATGAGTCGCGGCCCAAACCAAGCAAAAAGGAGCTGATTAAGACATCTTTGGCAAGTTTACAAAATTCGACCATAGTATCCAAAAATGAAGAGAAAGATTGAGGTCTTTGCTTGGACTATGAGGGCAGGACCGCATAGGTGATCCGTTTTATGTAAAGAAATCTGTTTTTTAGAAAAGTTCTCCTAATGGAACTGAATATAAGGTCGACGCCTCTCTTTCTTGCATTCATTCTATGCATTTGCATTCCATGCATTTTCATTTTATGCATTTGCATTCCATGCATTTGCGTTACATCATTTGCATTACGTTACATCATTTGCATTAGATTTTTACAAAACAACCTAATTAGATAAAATATTTCAGTTAACCTAGAAGTCATAGAACAAAAGTTGGAGAGAATAGAACAAATACAGGTGTAAGAGCAATTGACCAGAATTCAACAGGATATGCGGAATCAAATGTTGGAGTTCCAAGAGAATGAGATGGGCCAGTTAACCCAATTATTAGCCGAAGGGCTTGAAAAGAGGAAAAGCCCGATAAGTAACAATGAGGATGCTAAGGAAGACCTCACTTACCAATAAGCATTCAGACCCAACCTGACGTGCATCCGCAAGGGGTACCCGTCATTATTGGACCCCGATATTAGACCAGTACCTCGGCACTGTTGAACTTCCTGATGGCTCCAGGTTTTAACTCGGATGATGACCGAGTCAATCCTATTTCTCTGAGCCTAGAAGAAACAAAGAAAATAAGAGAGTGGACTTTAAAGGCCCCAAAGAAGAAGGAAAAGGAAATAGATGATATGGGCAAGTGTTACAAGAGCCATTTGAAACCGATTACAGTAAGTCAACCAAAGACGACAGCTACCAGCTATTAGGTTCCCCCAAGACAAGAGCTCAATCTAAAACCAAGCTCAGAAAAACCCCGGCTAGCACCCAACCTAATCACGTATAGGAAGTTATACCAAATGTTGTTTGACACACATTTTTACTTGAAACCAATGCAAACCCCATACCCTAAATGACACGACCCAAATGCTTAGTGCTAATACCATGCAGGAATCACGGGGCATTTGATCGAGAACTGTACCGCTTTCAAAAAGATGATCGAGAGATTTATCAAAATTTTAGTTATAAAATTCGATGATCCCTCTGATGAAGAAAATCCATTACTCAACTATTCTATTAAAAGGATAAATATTGTGAGTACCACGATGAATAGGGGCAAGAGATCCAAGAGTACATCAAGTTCAGGAGTCTAGGGCAAGACGTGATGCTGGGGAATTTGAATATTAATGACGCATATGAAAAGGGAGTCGAGGACTGGAAGGTTTCCAAACCCTTATGTACGGAGAAATGTTTTGAATAATAGGACTGTGGAAGAAATCCCTGTAATTTTAGAACTAACTTAGAGTAATATTCAGAACACGCTTATTGCCTTAAGCCTAGAGGCAGTAAAAATCCTTTTGTGAAAAAAGGCTCGTGTCTAAAATCTTTTTTCAATAAGAATGCATCTTTTTTAGTAAATTTTCATTTATTTCTCATTTCATACTATACAACGATTATTCTTAGATTCTCTTATTTTTTTATTCATGACCATGCTGCACAATTATTCTTAGATCCTTTTGTTCTCTAGACTCTTTTCAAACATTCTTTTACTCTTTCTTCATGATCATAAATAATCATTCTTAGATTCATTTATTCTTTGAAATTTACTTTTGTACCTACAATAGGTACCCAGATATCAACGACAGGAGCGAACTGTTACTGACTCCCTTTTGAGTAAGATATGTGTCTAGAGGGATCTCAGGACTTCGAAGATGATAGAGATTGTACCTATCTTCCAATTTGTTAAGAATGGTAGAAAGAGATGAAAGATAGATCCTAACTTACAAAGGGTCAGTTAACATTGCGAGCTAGGGAAAAAGAAGAAGATCGAAACCTACCCCACCGCGGAAATAAGGCAAGACATCATTGAGTTATTCAGAGATGCTTTCGCACGATCATACCAAAACATGCTTAAGCTACTAAGAAGTGGACACGCTGAGATCTTAAAAGAGGTCCACAAGGGTATCAGAAGGACACATGCTAGTGGTTATACAGGCTGATCATGAGGCTAAGATATTGCTAGTGTCGAGACCATTTTTGTGAAAACAAAAATGGACGTCGACTAAAAAAAATGAACTGGAACTAGAGTCGCCACCGATCTTTTTTAGGGTGCGATCGGTCACCTCAAAAGGGGGTTGTTTTTGATAAATTATTTGATTTATTAAAACAACAATTGGTCCGCATACCAGAAAAAATAAGTTCGGGAGTCAGTTACGCACGGGGAAGGATTAGCACCCCCGATACGCCCAGAAACTGGTACCTTGTTGATTAATTAATGTCTTGAGAGTCGATAATTCGAAAACTTGAAAGAATTTTAAAATACGATCCTTATTTGTTTTAAAATCATTTGGGAATGGGTTGAGAACGTGTATAAAGATTAGAGGCTGATTCGCCTTAAGGTAAAACATCATATCCAATACGTTAGGACACGACATTTCGGCCTTTGAGGCTAAGTTTGCCTTTTATTGAGAATTTGGGTGTTTATTTTGAAAGGATGTTCCAATACTTGAGATAAACGAGGGAAATCAGAACCTAATTTGTTAAGGCACTATTTCTTGAAATCTTTAAATGCAGAGCATTGCCTCGGTTTAAAAATCTCATCCCGAGACGACGAAATGTCACATCCAATGCGTTAGGACGCGACATCTCGATTTCTCGAGACTAAGTTTTTATATCGAAATTATTTATTTGGACTTTGAAAGGTTATCCGGTGATTAGACTTAAACGAGAAATCGCAACCCAATACGTTAAGGCACGATTCCCAAGTGTCTAAATACAGAACATCGCCTTTGTAAGGAAAATCGTTTTTGTAACGAGTAAAAGGAAATTCGTTATAAAGCGCGTAATGAATGATAATGGAAGCATACATAATAGAAGGAATTGCGATAATAAAGGATAATCCGAGCACGGGTGATGATATGCAATTTAGAAATAATATATATATATATATATATATATATATATATAGGGTTTTCATTTAAAATTTATGTTTTGAGGAGGATATTTGAGTATTTAGATTTAAACAAGAAAACCGAAACCCAATACGTTAGGGCACGGTTTCTCGAATTTCTAAACATCGAAACATTGCCTTGTTTATCAAAAGAAAAAAAAGTTTTAAAAATCATACAAAACTAGTAAGATTATTCTGAAAATTGAAAATAATGATTAATGAATTAAGAAACCTTAAAATATAATATTAGTATATTGGAATGATGGGAATAATAATAGCATTTCCAATGAAAAGAAAATAATACATATAACATAATAATAACATGTACGTATGTATATACAAATGGTAATGGTATCGAAAAAAATACAGTATGTAGTATTAGGAATATATATAAAATAGTCTAAAAGATATAACTAGTAAGTTTAAAAAATATACTTAACATACAAAAAACATAATATTAATATATATATATATATATATACATAATATAAAACAATATAATGCTTCAAATATGTATACGTGTTATACAAATATATACATAATAGTAATATTAAAAGTGTGTATGCGATATATATATATTAGAAATATGATAACAATAATGCTTATAATAAAAGAAAAAAAATGTATAATAAGAAAATCACGTATAATTATAGAAAACCGAGAATATGCACAAGGTATATATATATATATATATATTAATAATGCTGATGATCATGAAAAGAAAATAATCTAATAGTACTAAATGGGACTAATATATAATAGTTAGTATTATAATAATAATAAATTAACAGCAATAATAAAAGAAAAATGTTAAAAATAATTCAGTAATAATAAGATATAAATGACAAAATAGAAGTAAATAAAAAAGTATCATGCTTAAAAATATATTTAGACCGATTATGATAAATCGTAGTAATATATACATTTAAAATATAATAATAAGAATATAAAAAAAATATTAATAGTACTATATAACATATATACGTATAAGTATGAAGTGAAAATAATACTAATATTAATAGATAATAAATATAATAATAGTAATAACGTATAATAAGATAAGTAATATTGAAATTAAAAGAAAATAATGAAAAACAGTGAAAAAGGGGTGAAATTAAATTAAAGGTGAAACTTTGGGGGCGAATTCAAAATATAAACATGTGAAAAGGACCTATTCGAACACGCGCTAAACCAAGGAGGACCAAAAACGAAATTTTCCCGACCATTTGAAACAGACAGTAGCTTCAGGGACCGCATTGAAGCGTGGGACAAATATTGGGGCCAAATTGTAAACCAATAAAACCTAATTGTAAATTAAATAAAAAGCGAAAGGACTGAATGGGTAATTAACCCATAACTCAAAAACACGCGGATCCTAATGGTGGGGTCGGGTCGGATGATCGGGTTCCCCAAAACGACACCGTTTTAGGCGCGTTTGGGGACCCCTAAATGACGTCGTTTCTGTGGTATTATAAAAACTAAACCTTTTGTGAAAAATTTCATTTCTTTGGTGTTTTAGAAAAAGAAGGAGAGAAGCTTCTCCCTTGTTCTCTGGGCAACCCCAGGTCCGGCTTTGCAGGCCACCACTGATCGTCGCCGGAGCTCCGTCGCCGGCCACCGTGCGCGGTGGCCGAAAGTTCAAGAGGTATGCTTTTTCTTCTTCTTTTTTTTTTTAAATATTATATGTATATATGTGTAAACAGAGAAGAAAAGAAAGGAAGAAAAAAAGAAGAAAAAAAAATTTCGATTCAAAAATAAACAAAATCACCTTGGGTCTTTGTTTTTTGTATTTGGTCGCTCGATTTGATGCTGTTCTTGTGTGTTTAAAATCTATTTTCTTTCTGATATCTGGAAAATTTCTTTTTTATTATCAAAATGGCCGAATCCCCTTTTTACAGTCTTTTAGATCGGCTTTTATAGCCAATTCTTTTTACAAATCTTTGCTACTGTTTCTTTTTTCTTCTTTTCTCTCTGTGTTGCGTGTCTTCTTTGGTTTTGCAGGGCATGGGCACGTTGAGTGACCGGGGTTGGTGACTGTTGGCAGGGAGCAGTTGGAGGCGCAAGTGGTGGTTGCGGCGCCGAAGGAGGCTAGGGTTAGGGTTAGGTCTTGGGTAGTTTAGATTTGATGTAACCGGGCTTGGGTGTTGGGTTATGGGTAGTTTAGGTGGGTTAGGTTTAGTTTGGTTTTAGTAATTGGGTTGAACGGGTTTAATTTGTAAAGGGCCTGGGTTGTAACCGGTTTGGGCTTTGATGGGTTAAGGTTATTGGGTTAAGGGTTATTGGGTAGTATAAGGGTTAAATATTTGTAAAAGGACAATTTGTAATGGCCCAAAATTGGCCTATGACAGCTAGAGGACTACATCAGTTTGTCGTGAAGGTCAAATTGAGGAAGACAATATCTATGTTTCTTCAAGGACTCTCCATGTGGGGGCACGGGTGTTATGGTACCAGCTTCACCGACTTCAATTCATCTTTATAATGGTCAATTACTTCACCAAGAGGGTAAGGTCGCTTCACATGCCAAAGTTACTAAGTAAACAGTCACCAAATTTAAATTCGAATCCAGATCCAAATTCAAGTCCAAATCTAAGCCCAAATCCAAATCTAAATCCAAATCCAAATCCAAATTCAAATCCCAATTTCAAATTCAAATTCAAATCCAAAATTCAAGTTCAAGTTTGAATCCAAATTCAAGTTCAAATCCAAATTCAAATAAAAAAAGGAAAAAGAAAGTGGCCAAAAAAAAAGATGCCAGAAAAGAACATGTCTAACACAACTGTACAATGTCAAATGTTTACAGTCTGTTCAAAGATCAGACACCATATCAGTGCAGCCAAGACAACCAAAAACCATTCAAAAAGATTTTGAAAAAGGACTGAGACTTGTAAAGATTGGCATGGAGAAGTTACCATTTACCCTCCGTACTTATCAAATGTTGGCCAGAACATTCGCCAGGGCAACACTTTTTTTCATTAATCTTGCTCATGAAAATTAAGATTCTTTCTTCCGAGTTTTACCAGGACTGAAGCTGGATAAGGTAGAATGGGTCCAGTTTTAATATGATCAATCAAATTTGAGGAGAATATAATCCATCACAGTCCGATGATACGAGTTTATGACAAAGAGGTTCATCTTAGATAATTTCAAAAGGGTGACCTCATATTGAAGAAGATCCTTCCTATACCAAAGTCCTCAAGGGAAAATAAAGGCCAAATTAATAAAGACCTTATACAAAGAAGAAGGGCTGTTTTGGAAACACTAATCAAGACAAATGGCGATGACATGCCTAATCCGGTGAATTCAGTCAAGAGGTATTTCACTTACATGCCCAATCTGGTGAATTCAGTCAAGAGTTATTTCACATAAAAGGAGAGGCCAAGGTGAAAACTCGCAAAGGGCGCCTTGAGACCTTCTAAAAAAAAGCGGAAAAAAAGAGTCAAAAGAGAAGAAGAAACAATAAAAATCAAAAGAACAAAGAAAAAGGAGAGGCCAAGGCGAAAACCCGCAAAGGGCGCTTTGAGTCCAAAGGGCATTTGAGTTGAAAACCCGAAAAGGGCAGCTTAAATTTTGATCAAAGGTGGGGCATACAGTAGTCTTGCTATGCTTGAATTGACAATGAAAAAATATGCTACGTCTTGGGGCATCGACAAAGTACTCCGGATCCCCTAGGCACATATTGAATTCAAAATGGTCACTAAGAAGTTTGTACAGAGAAGCTTAGGTTGCGATATCTGGGGCACCTAGTTTTCATCTTTCTTCTTATCACATTTGCTATCTTTGATTCACGTCAGGCTACGCTCCCGATCAATTTTCTTCTTATTGATTAATTTATTCGTGTCGAGCTATGCTCTCAATAAATTTTCTTCTAAAATTGCACGTGTTATCCTTGATTAACTTATTTGTTTCAAGCTATGTTCATTCTTGTCCAATGTCATGATCATTTTCATGCATTTGGTATTGAAAAAATGATTAGTGGACTAATAACACTTTCATAAAAGGAGTTTCGCATATTACTCTGGAAGCTTCTAAATAATACAAGAACCTGAAACAGAACTATTGTTTAGAACTTACCAAACTTAAGGGTTGGAAAGGAGTCTAATTTGAGTGCCTGTTAAATTCTTTATTGAAAATATCAGTTGAATAAAAAGGCAAAGTATTACGTTGGTGATACAACCTTGACAAATAATGAGTAACCCAAGCATTAAGATGGATTATTCTCAAAGAAATTTGACGTGCATACATATCTGGTCATGACGCCCAGAGAATGGTGTAGCAGATTAATAGTTTGAAGAAGTCACAGATCCTATACCTTGAGGTCCAATGAAAGGGTTTGAAGATGGTACAATTCCAAAGGTACCATGAAATGAACCTTGGAGTCATAGTGGGTCAAAGCTGTTGTTTCTCTGGGCTCTGTCAAGGGTACCAGCAGAACAAGAAGGCATGGTAACACATTAAGGAGATAACTCTGATGAACATTAAGTAATGATAACCTAAGAAAATGATCATTCTCATTCTGCATTCATGCATTCATATGCATCTAGTTAGGAGCATTTGAATCATTTTGATCATCTTAACTACTTAACGTAAATTAGCCCATGAAATAAATTTCACGGGTCATGTTACCCAAATTGGTGTAACAAATCAATGAAGTTACATTCACACAAGCATCATTCATATTCATCTAATAAGAGCATTTGAATCATTCTGATCATGACATCCTAATCTTTTGGGCATAAGCATATGCCTAGAAACCGATCCTACAGGTTGTGTCTCTAGAAAACGCCATAGTAGATCTTATCTCTCTAAAGTTGCAGAAGAGTAGATCGCATCAAACCTTATCTCTCTGAAGTTGCAGTGGAGAGGGTTGAAGTTACAAGTCTTATCTCCCTGAAGTTGTAGCGGAGCAGACTGAAGATATCAGATCTTATCTTCCTGAAGTTGCAGTGAAGCAGATCGAAGCTGAATACCAGATCTTATCTTCCTGAAGTTGCAGTGAAGCAGATCACACCAAACCTTATCTCTCTGAAATTGCAGTGGAGCAGGTTGAAGTTACAAGTCTTATCTTCCTGAAGTTGTAGCGGAGCAAACTGAAGATATCAAATCTTATCTTCCTAAAGTTGCAGTGAAGCAGATCGAAGCCGTAAACCTCATCTCTCTGAAGTTGCAGTGGAGCAGGTTGAAGTTACAAGTCTTATCTCCCTGAAGTTGTAACGGAGCAGACTGAAGATATCAGATCTTATCTTCCTGAAGTTGCAGTGAAGCAGATCGAAGCCGTAAACATCATCTCTCTGAAGTTGCAGTGGAGTAGGTTGAAGTTACAAGTCTTGTCTCCCTGAAGTTGTAGCGGAGCAGACTGAAGATATCAAATCTTATCTTCCTGAAGTTGCAGTGAAGCAGATCGAAGCCGTAAACCTTATCTCTCTGAAGTTGCAGTGGAGCAGGTTGAAGATACAAGTCTTATCTCCCTGAAGTTGTAGCGGAGCAGACTGAAGATATCAGATCTCATCTTCCTGAAGTTGCAGTAAAGTAGATCGAAGCCGTAAACCTCATCTCTCTGAAGTTGCAGTGGAGCAGGTTAAAGTTACAAGTCTTATCTCCTTGAAGTTGTAGTGGAGCAGACTGAAGATATCAGATCTCATCTTCCTAAAGTTACAGAGGAGCGGATCGTATCAAACTTTATCTCTCTGAAGTTGCAGTGGCCTATTTCTCTGAAGCAGCAGTTGAGCGGATCAAAGCAACAAGATACAGTGGACTAAAATGAGGCTACTGGAAGAAGAAAACCAAGAAGTTGGGATCCTACAGTACCATGCAAATTTGGCCCTTTTGAAGTCTTTGCTCTATTCTTATTACACGACAATGAGCAAAGAGGGGCAACTGTACGGGCCTAAATTTGCCCGGGGCCCAACACAACAAACAAAAATAAAACAATAAATAGTCCATTGTTCTTTTACAGCCCACTAAAAACCCAAAACCCGAATGGCCCAATCTAAATTTGACCCAAAACCTAAACCCACTAACCTACCCTAGCCCACACTGATTGGCAGAAACAAGAAACAACAAACCTTAGGTGCGTCCTTCAGCCACTCCTCCTCAGGCGCACCACCCGCACCCTGTCCCATCGCATCCACCGCCACTGCTCAGCCCCATCCCATCGTTTCCTTCTAGACCTGCAAACAAAAGGAGAAAGGGACAGAAAAACTACAACATAGCAGGGTAGCAGAGAACAGAAGCAAAAACAGTAGCAAAGAGATAATAATTTTTGTAATATTTCGGCTATAAGAGCTACTGAAAACTCGATTGTAAAGGAGGGACCGATGATGGTAAAAAAGGGCATTTTTATCAGAAATAAGAAAGCAAAAACAGAAAAGGTGTATTTTGATTCCGATTTGGGATTTCTTCTTTTTTCTTCGTTTTGATTTTTGCTTTTAAGTTTTAAGAATAAGAAAAGGGAAAGGGAGATTACCTGAGTTGCATGGCATGACTGCCGATGAAAGTCTGAGCACCTCGTAGAGGTTCAAACGAGGGGTCGAAAAGGTTTCCTTTTCTTTAAAAATAAGTATGGAACTAAGGGGGACTTTTTCGAATGCAAGAGAAAAGAACAGTAATAAAAAAGAACAAGATTTCAAAGGTTTTTCCATTTTCTCTTTGTTTCGTTCTTCTGTTCCTTTAAGTTCTTTTTTTTTGTTTGTTTTTTGAGTTATTTTTACAACAAACAAAGTATTAAAAAAAAGAGGAAGATAACGGGGAAAGAGGTTCACCTGAGCCCTCACGGTTACGCCGTCAGAAGGTCTTCTCTGTCGTCACCATCGGACCCGAAGAGAAGCCGAAATCCTTTCCCTTCGTTTCCCTTGGGTGTCGAAAGCTTGATCTTCAAGCTTGGCCTGAAGTGGGGCTAAAAGCTCGTTATTCTGCATCGTCGGCCACTGGAGCCATGGTGGTACGGCGGCGAGCTTGTGATGATGGGTTAAGAAACCCTAGCAGAGAATAAAAAGGGGGTTTTCCTATTATTTGATTAAAATCAAATGAAAAAAAAAAAAGAAACAGAAGCAGGCTTTTAAAACAGAAGCAAACGACGCCGTTTAAAGAGGAGAGGATCTGCGCATTCCCAAGTAATGGGATATTTACGCTTTCAATCATTCTTTTTTTCATGCGTGTCTCGATCGGGCCCTATCCCATCATTTGTCTCTTCGAAATTTGGCCTTCTGATTTTACATGTTCTTCAATTTTGCCCATTAGCCTTGTTGGTTTGAATGCGCACCATTAAGACATGGGATATTATTCCTTTCAGCCCTTTCAATGTTGGACACACCTCATTTTGGTCATTTTATCTTTATTTATTCCCAATTTCGCCCCACAAATTTCGTTTTAAGTTTGATTTACCCCTTTTTCTGTTTATTTTACCTTTTTAATTTCAAATTAGTTTGTTTGTTCATTACTGTTTTTGTTATTATTATTATGTTTTCTTTTCATGCTTATTTGCTTATTATCATACTATTATATTATTTGCATATTATTATTATTATTATTATTATTATTATTATTATTATTATTATTATTATTATTATTATCCTATTTTATTTAGTACCATTTTAATATTATTCTAACTATTATATTCTATTATTACCATTTTAGTATTATTACATTAATATATTATTATTATTTTTATCATTACTAACATTTTTTGTTATATACATATTATTATATATTATTCTTACCTACTATTTTATTATTGTTCTTAAATTTATATTCTCTTTTATAATTATTAATATATGTATTTTATCATTAATATATTATTACTAACTCTTTATTATTATTTTTATCACATTTACTGTTAATGTGTTATTATTACTATTTCACTATGTTTAAATTTTACTATTATATTCTACCGTCATTTTTATCACCATTTTCATTATTATTTTTATCATTCTTTTACCATTATTATGATTTTTATTGTTTATGTATTCATATTATTCTTACTTAATTATTGCCGTAACATTACTATTATTTATCATTAGCATTATTATCATATTATATATATACATATATATTTTTTTTACCCTTTTTTTATTTATTTAATATTTTTCCCTTATTTACTTTCAATTTTTCTTTTTAACTTATTATTCAATTATTTATTAATTTTCAGTTATTTATTTACTATTTTCTATGGACCTTTGTTTTATATATATGTTTTTCTTTTGCTAATCTCGTTGTTCATTCTTTCGGTCTTATTATCGTCATCTACGTTATCGTATTTATTTTTCGTCATGCGAGTAATATCATATTCTCACATTTTACCACTCGACGCATTAATCTTTACCCGGTGCATCAAGCTTTTAGAATAATTGATATTTCGTATTTAGATTCGAGAAAATCGCGTCCTAACTTACTGGGCTCCGGTCTTTCTCATCTAATCTAAATAGCGGGATATCGTGTTAAAATCACACTTTTTGACATAAAAACTTATTCTCGGCGACTCGAGACGTCGTGTTCTAACTCACTGAATATGGCGTCTTGTTGTCTCGAGATAAGATATTTTGTAAATAAAGGTAATATTCGATGTTTGGAAATTTGTGTAATCATACCCTAACTTATTAGGTTTCTATTTTTCTCGTTTAAACTACATAACTGAATATCCTTTTTGAATTTTAAATAAAAGCACGCTCGTTCTCAAAGGTTTTAGATGTCGTATCCTAACTTACTGGACGTGACATTCTATTGCTCCGAAGACGAGAGTGGCTTTAATCTCCCGTTTCGATTTAACTCAAGCACTTTTAACAAAAAGGGATCGTATTTTAAAATTCTTTCAAGTTTTCAAATATTCAACACTAAGACACTAATTAATCAACTAGGTACCAATTTTGGGCGTATCATGCGTGCTAATCCTTCCTTGTGCGTAATCGACTCCCGAACCCGTTTTCTGGATTTCTTAGACCAAAATAGTTGTTTTGATAAATTAAACTGTTTATTGAAAACAACTCCTTTTTCAAGGTGACCCGATCACACCTTAGTAAAAATGGATCGGTGGCGACTCCCGTTCTAATTTTCATTTTCAAAATTAAAGTCGATTCCCCTATTTCAAAAAAATGGTTTTGACACACTTTATCAAGTACCCTACAAGTTACTCTCACTCTGTTGAACTCGTTATCTCTTCAAACCATTTATTTAAAAACCCAATCTATCTACAAAGTTGAGAGACAAAACCCTCCATCGAAAATAATATTGGACGTGTCGAAGAGTTTACTAACTCTAGGTGAATAACACTTCAAAAACTTCTTCCAAAAAAGTCAAAAGTCACTCAACAATACCAATATTGCAAAATTTGAATACATTTAAAAACAACCAGACTTCTAGTTGAGTATATAGTTATCTTGTACTCATCTTTTTACAACATTTGTTTTGTATAAACTCTCTTAATGAACAATATATGTACTTATTTTCTTTCTTTATATGTGTGTACACATATTTGATGATGGATTGGGCTGAGAGATAAACTTAGATGCTCTAAGTTTTTATAAAATAAAGGTAAGTTAAGTAGGGATTAGAATTTATGCTTCAAGACCCTCTCCAATATTTAAGTATGTAAAGTAACTTTGTAATGGAGATGACTCCTCATGAGAGGATTAGTACCTTTGTCTCTTATGCTTTTGTTTTTTCTTTACAATATGACTCTTATGCTTAGTTCCTAAGGTTGTTCTCTTATTAATTGGTTTGCAAAGTGATATAATAGTGTGCCAAATTGGGCTAGTAATGCTTAACAGTTGACTTAAACTATATTGTAATACAAAAATGAGTATAATTATTGGTTCAAATTGCAACTACCTATATAATTGTTAAAAATAAATTTATAGTCAGTGATATAATTTATAAATGATCTACTTAACATCTTTTTAACATTAATTAAATGCAAGCCGTCTATGTCTATACTAAAGGCTGTCTGACTTGTAATTTTGTTCAACACTTCAATTTGAAGAGTGGGATTAGCATATGACTATCATTTATATGTTTCATTTTCTCCCCGCTCTCCATTTCTTTCATCCTAACCAATAGGATCAAATGCAAGCAAACAAGATGGACCTAAACCCAAATTCGAACACAAAATCTTAAGCTAGTTTTCTTCCCCGAAAAGGACTGACAGAATGGTCCTAACCACACCATGATTCAATATTCATGCACACACAATGGTCCAAGCCCCTCCCCTCCACTCTAATTTGCTTTTTTCCCCTGAAAATAGATGGAGTTACAATTGGACTATGGCTAAATTTAGAGCTAAACAAAGTGAGCAAGTTCTCTTAGCACCTTTTACTTCATCTATAAAATTTAAACTCAAATAAATATTTAAGCCACATCAAACTTTTTACTATTTGATTCAACAAATGGTTGTTACTCTAACTTGCTAATTAAGGTATCATAAAGAAGAAGCCAGCAGGTCCATTTTGGGCCCTACAATTATTGTCTTTCACTTGAGATCTCTATCTCGCAATTAGCAAACTATCATCAATTCAAATCCATATGTATCCAAGGCGCAGGGAGGTCGAAGTTTGGTAATATAGAAATTTAGAAAAAACCCATTAATGGTCTTAGAAATTTGGACAGATGTGATGCCTCAAACTTATGAATGCCCTACATGGCAAGAAACCTGAACAATTCATAATTATATGTGTACTTACCGTCGTTTAACTAGCAAGTAGCAACTTAGATTTCCCATCACGAAATGACTTGTATGAGGAAGACATGCAGCGGCAAGCTATGGATATAGATGAGAAGATATGATACTGATGGAGAAAGTTAAACTAAAAGGTAGGCATGGCGAAAAGCTCCAAAACCTAGCAAGCAATGGGGCCACTCACTTACTTTGCAGACAAGTTCAGGGGTTAGCTGAAAGGAAAAACTGTGGCAGAAAACTGACCTCTCGATGCGGACCAAGGTAAAGATGAAAGAGACACTAATTAGTTTTCAAAGCAATTATAGCAACTTTGTAAAACATTATTAACTTTTTCTTAAATTAAAATGAAGCAAATGCTGCCAAGTTAAAGAAAGGAAGGTTGTTTTCTTGGAATTTAACATCCTGCAGAGGCAGATGGGAATCGGAAAAACAGGAGAATCCCGCAAATCAAGGAGCTATCACTTGAAAACATCACGCATGTGACACATAATTAAATCCCAAGCCAACCGGAGTTATTTTTATTTTTTATTTTATCCTTTTGCGTAAAGATCATTAATCAAATCAAGTAACAGGGTACTAGGAAAAACACTGGCCTGATTTTATCTTGACGGTGCAGTGTGGGCCGTACTTGGAAATGGAAGTCGTCGGCATTTGCATAATTGTGTGAGAACTGGGGACGCTGATTTTAATTATGTGATGTAAAATGCAGCCATGGTTTCGCTTGCTTCAAAATTTAACCTCTTCCCAGGATCCAAATTCCCAAGTGGTGCCAAGAGATGCACAGTTTTCTGTTAGGTTGTTTTTTTTCTTTTAAAGGGGGGCAAACAGTTTCTTGTTAGTTAATAGATGAAACTCAGGAGCAGAAAAGACTGGACTGGAATTCGTGGGATGTACTTTCAGTGCATTTTCATCAATTATTGTATTTAATATAAAATATATACTATTATTTTGAAACCAAAAAGAAGGAGCATATTTATAGAAAACACAGGTAATTCACAGTTTCTTTCGTATGATACACGAATTGATTAGCCATTAGATTCTCGTAATGCGGAATTACTATGCGTGGGGGTATTCATTTCTATCGCATATTGTTGCCATGTTAAGATAAAACTATTATGGAGGTATTTAAGTCATATTGTAATTTGTTTTTTCTATTCGAAAAATAGATAAAATAATTCTTATATATTAGATTTAAGAGTAAATTAGTTTTTTATTAAAAATTTTATTTATTTCTACTCTTAAAATTTGGTCCTTGTACAAAGGATCGAAGCCAAAAAAAAAATTTTGGAAGTCAAAATTAAGTTTTATATTTTTACGATAGTAAAAATACAATTTCACTATTTTAATAGCTTATATTTTTATAATTATTAAAGGACTAAATCAAAATTTTATCATTTTTGAGGCCCAAAGTGTAATTTTATCATTACTAATTTAAAATTTTATAAATTATAAAGGAGCCTAAAAGGAAAATTTTCCATTTGGGGAGGGTCAAGGCCCCTACCATCCCCCTAGCTTCGCCCCAGCCAATACATCAAAATGAGTATATGTAACACGCCACGTGTAACTGTCTGGTTATTCTATCAGCCAAGCCAGTTTTTAACAATAGAAATAGGTGGATTTTTTAATAAAAAGGAATAGCTTACTCTTTGATCTATTGCACAAAAAGCATTTCGACTCCTAGTACAAGGGCCTACATGGTAATTTTGCCTCATGTTGAGTTTTAGTTCAAAATATTTCGATTCTTTAATTTCTTTATGCTTTGTAATAGTTTGATTCTACTTTGTAATTGCTTAGACAAGTATTTGTTGTTGTATTATATTTATACCTATAAACTCTCAGAAAATATATATACTATATGTTCAACAATTGATAATGTGCTTATTGACATATTTTTATTTTTTATTTTAATTAATTTTGGGCATGAATTTTACCTAACTTGGCTCTTAATGGATTATTTTCTATATAGGTACAATTACTGTCCAATGTGTCAGGAAACGAGCGGATACGCGAATTGCACGAAAGATTTGGCAAGAGCTCAAGTTGGTACACAAGACGAAGATTTTAGGATTATTTTATTATTTATATCAAGACTTCTTGTATTTTTTAAGCCTGTCTGATAAATGCTAAAAGTAACATGTTTTAATACTGTTTTTAATGTGTTTTTGGATGATTATTTGATGTAAAATGGTGAATTTTATGCTCTTAATCCCTTAAATTCATGCTTCTAATACTAAAGAGAGCATTTGGGAGTAAAATGAGTGAAAAAGGAGCGAAAATCAGAGCAGGTTTCAAGAGCCACATGAGCTGGGCCATTCCACACAGGTTGGACCAAGACCATGTGCTAGACCATGTGGAAATCACAATTTGCACTCCAAACACACACAAAAACGTAGGTTTTAAGTTTTTCGGGTATTCTAAGACCTATATATACCAAATATGAGAAGAGAGTAGCGAGCCGTCATAAAATACTTAAGAAAACAACTTGAAAAACACTATTGAAGCTAACTCTAGAGCAAATTTCCATCAAGATTAAAGATATTATTTTGGTTTCTTTGAAGTTTATTATGAGTTTCTTTATTTCTTGTGGTTATACTATATTTGAGATGTCTTTATTTGCGATTATGAACTAATTTTCTAGATACTTAGGGGGATGGACCTTAAGATGAATTTTGTTATTTGATTTCTATTTTTACGCAATAAATACTTAGATCTTATTCTCAATTACGTGTGCTTAATTATTGGTTTAATATTTCTAGATTATTAATCCATGTTTGGTATGCTTGAATCAAAGGAAGAATAGGCCTTGTTTAAGAGTAGGTTTAGCATAATTGAGTGGAGTTGCATGCAATCCTAGAAATAGGACGACATAAATCTATCAGATTAAAGTCAAATCTAATAAGGGAATCCATAGATTGAGTTAATACGGTAATAGGGGTTTTAATTAGAAAGAAATTTCAATTAATCAGCCTAGAGTCAGTTGCTCTTAGTCTTGAAGAGAGACATTAACATAATTTAGGGACTTCTGTGAATCAAGATACTAAGTGAACAAATTGCATAATTTAGATTGATAATAATAGATGAAGTCTAGGTGGATTATTTAATGGGTATTGACTCGCTTCTTGGTTGTTAGTCAATTATTTTCCTGATTTGTTCTTTGTCATGTTCTTTAGTTAATTAATTTAGTTAATTTTAGTTTTAATCAATCACCCCAACTTGTCGATTAAATAATAGAAAGACAATAATTACTAGTACTTTTAGTCCTCATTGGAGCAAATCTTTGCTTATTATAGCTATACTATTAATTGATAGGTATACTTGCCTTTGTTGAATTTTTAGTTGGTTTCGTGGACTTCATTGTCTTTTTTATTTTAGGGTTTTATTAATTTAAGTTATTATTATATTTATATTAAATGTGTAAATATTAGAGTAGACCTATTTATGGGTTGGGCTACCCGCCCAAGCCTGAAGACCCCTTAAAATTTGAGAGAGTTTGGGTGGGTAGCCCAACCTATGAACTGGTCTACCACCTTTAAAGGCTCACCTGAAATTTAGGAGGGTTTGGAAAAAAATATTAAGCCAAAAAATGGGATTTTGCTTAAAAAATTAGGCCCTTTAAAATATAGGCCGGGTTTGAGCTTGAATTTTCAAGGCCTAAGTTAGGCACAACCGACCCACTTTTAAGTTAGCAATGTAACACCCCACACCCAACTCGATCACCAGTTTGAGAGGTGACATGTCACCTTTATTGCCAAAGCAACTAGGAACACATTTCAATATTCAATAGATGAATATGCGAACAATTAAGTTTAACCATGCATTCAATGAAATGATTAAGTTTTAAAACTTCTAAAAACATTATTGATTCAAAATTTGGGTTCTAAGTGAGCTTACGAAAGCTTTCATGAATCACCGGTAACAAATAAGGGACAAGAATGCAAATACAATTAAAATAGCATCTTACCGTGACAATGAATGTTGTATGTCACGAATTGAGGACAGTTAACTTGTGGTGTCGTGACTTCGATAAGGAAATGTCGCGACCTTGAAAACAGGGGCTTAATGTCGCGACTTCAGTAGGGAATGTTGGGACTATAGAGATAGTTTTCTCAACAATACATCATTTTTTCCAAGCCTACTAAGCATCAACTTCATTTGGTCTAAAATGACCCAAAAACCTATCTCATCACATTATAGACATTAACACAAATACCAAAATACCATCCATAGCATATCAAACACATATAAATACATTATCTCAA
Source organism: Gossypium stocksii (assembly GCA_020496765.1). Lineage (NCBI taxonomy): Eukaryota > Viridiplantae > Streptophyta > Magnoliopsida > Malvales > Malvaceae > Gossypium > Gossypium stocksii. The sequence continues at coordinate 10,554,922 of CM035623.1, forward strand.
TATATATACACCTAGTGTTACATTTTAGTTTGCTTAAGGTTACATTTTAGTTACTTATGTTATTATTTTGTTACGAAGTGATCACTCTTCCGTTAAGTTCCGTTATCTCCTTAACGGTAATCCTACGTGGCAGTCCAACTAGATTTTAAGTGCCAACTTGGATTTCCTAATGGGATGAGAATAGATTTTTTATTAAATAAATTTAATTAATTAAAAATTTTAAACCCTAAATCTTAGTTAAAAAACCATTGATCTCCCCCCTCCCTTTTTTTAGTTTTCTTTTTCAATTGACTAAAAAAGCTATTATCATCAAAAAAATTTATTCACTTACAAAAACAAAAGAGGATTCAATGGAGGGTCCAGGTATGTCTTCTTCACCGACAAATTTATGTTTTAAAACTTAAAATGAAGTGGTTGTCGACAAATAAGAAGATGGTAATCGTTTTTATTCCTAATCATTGTATTTTCCAATTCTTCACGTTCTTGAATAATTAGTTTCTCAATCTGATTTTTTCTGATCTGAATCGGCTTATTTATTCACAATCCCTTTGTGGGTATCACTTTTTTCTTATCTGAAATTTTTTTAGTTGTTAATATTCATATCAAGAATTTTAATTTAGGGTTTTCATTAAACAATAAAAAATCCAATATTTTGTTTTTCAGTATTGAATAAAAGAGATAGATGAATGCAAAGAAGACATACCTGAACCCTCCATTGAATCCATCTTTATGAAGCAGTCAATTTGATTTCAACTATTTTGATCTTAATAATAGTTTTTCCAGTCAAATGAAAAAAAACCATTGAAAAAAAAAAAATGAGAAAAATTAAAAAGGGGAGATGATCAGTTTTTTTAGTTAAAGTTTAGGTTTAAAAATTTAATTAAAAATATATTTTCATCCCATTTAGAAATCCAAGTTGGCATCTAAAATCTAGTTGGACTGCCACGTAAGATTACCGTTAGAGAGATAACGGAACTTAACGGTAGAGTGATCACTTCGTAACAAAATAGTAACATAAGTGACTAAAATGTAACCTGAGGCAAACAAAAGTGACTATTTTTGTAGATTAACCTATAATTTTTATATATTATGTAATTTATAACACATAGAAGTTAAATCTATACTAATATACAATACTACTACTATGTTGTAATCATTAAAATGGTTAAGGCAACTATATAGAAAATTTTAATATATAAAAATAAATGAAGTTATTATTTACGAAATTAAAAATAATATAAATATATATTTATTAAAATTTTAAAAATAATATGAATAGGCGTAAAATGAGTTTAGATTAATCAGTTATAAATATAAATAAACTTAAACAAAATTTTAAACTCATATTTTAAATCGAATTAAACTTCAATCAACTTAAAATATATTGAGATTATTACTAGGTGAACTCTGTGTATAGTAGAGGAAGTTAGGCGCACAACCTCCCTTCGTTTGGACTTGTTATTTTATTTTTACTTAGGTTCTATTTTATAATAATTTTATTATATATATAGATTAGTCAGAAACAAGGAGACGCTGAGTGCGCGCATCACCATAAAACATTTCTATTCGTTTTATTTACTTTTATTTCCTTTTGTTTATTTTACTACAATTTTGGTTTTTATTTATTTATTTTTTCTATTTTTATATTTAGTCAAAATAGATTTTCTTTATAGAATCATGGACGCAACAGCTGCTTCTCACGCCTTTTGATTAAATAAAATCATAATTTTATATATTGAATCTATGTGGGATTAATCTTATTTCTTATATTATTATTTATATTTTGTTTAGTGCCATCAGTAATTTTAAAATGAAATTAATTAAAAATATAAGATAATGTTTTTAATAGAGATATAAAAAAAGTGTTGAAAATTTAAAATTGTTAAATTATCCAAAATAATTGTAAATTTAAAAATGTAATCAAATTCACCCATTTTGCTAAAAACAAATGCATAAATAAATTGTATTATTAAAATTCTCAAATTTGCCTTTTCTTCTAGTGTCGTCTATACACTTGCTCCCCCACCACCCCCCTCTCTCTCGCTCTCTCTCTCGTCCTCCTCAATGGAATAGGGTTTTTTGAACTTTGTGTGGCTCCTTTTTCTCTCTCGTCCTCCTCAATGGAATGGGCATGGGCTCCAAATCTCTAGTAATGATCTAATGTTGATTTGATAAAGGAGAAGGTTGTTTTTTTTTTTTTTTTCCTTTGGAGCTTAATGTTGTGTTAATCAGCCTTCTTATTTTGTTTGTGGAATTTCATTGTTGTAAAGAAATTTTTTATTACGGAGAAAAATTATATCACTTTCAGTACAATATAAAATGTATAATTTTGAATAACCATATATCCTTCTATCATATTCTCTTCTCTAACATTTCAATTTGAAATAATTTATTTTAAAGTATTAGAAAAAAAATAATTATCTCTCTTCTTTTTTTTCTTTCATTTTCTTTCTTATCAAACGCACTCAAAATTTATTTTCTTTTCAGTTTTTCATTTCTTCTTCTATCCTTCTACTTTCCCACTCAATCTAACACACTATGCATGGCTATCCTTCTACTTTCCCACTCAATCTAGCACACTATGTATGGCTGCTGACTTGTATGGTGATTAATATATATGCATTGAACTTTACCTACTAAAAAGGATTGACTCCATGCCTTCTTTAGCTTTTATTATTGTTAATATTATTTTGCCTTTTTGTTAACTTTTACTTTGTTGTTTTTGTTATTTATGTACCTTGTTTTGTCTTTCCATTCGTGCCTTGTTTGGAATCCTTATCTCATTTTGCTTGGCCTTAATCCTTTCCCTTGAATGAAACCATGCATCACATGCTGAAAAAGTAAATGATAAATAGAATAAAAATAAAAGCATCAAATAATTTGTAGCAAAACAAAGTGATGCTAATAGTACAACATAAATTATGTCTATGTATATACATGAAACAATTTTTAAAAGAAAATAAAAATCATATGATGTCCAGACCAGTTAAAAAGCTTATTATAAAAAGGTATAAATAAAAGAAGATTTGATTGGAATACGAAAGAAAATATGAGAGAAGAAAAAGTTATTCTCTAATACAAATATAATAGTCATAATTTACATTAAATTTTAAAAAATATGAATTTAAAGTTTGAATAAAAACACCACGAATTGAGCTTAAAATCTAGATCCAATAAAGTATCATTATATTTATAAATGTAAAGGTTTTAATTTCTTAAGTAGAAGTGATATTGACTTTTTAGAAAAATACAGAAATTAAATATATTTTTATATTTATGTTCGAGGTTTATGGTTGCTTCTAACAATGTCATATCCAAAGTTTAAATATGGATTCTCCCATTAAGAATGTAATGTATCTTACTACTGCATTGAACTACTTATTGGTAAGTATAATAAATTATTGTAATGTTCAAGTTAAAATATTAAATATAAACTATTTCACTTTACATAAATTTTTAATTAATAAATAAAAATTTTGATAATTATTTAAAAATTATAATTTCAGACAATTTTTTTAAATTTTAAAAATGGTGTATTTAAAAATCTTTTAACAAATAACATAATTTTACAAAGTGAATAGATTTTTTATTTTTTAATTTTAGATTTTGAATAAAGTTTTTAATTGAAAATTTGAGATTATATAATTTAATAAAAATATAATTAATTTTTATTTAATTATCATATGTGTCATTTGAAAGTGTCCACGCCCATGTCAACAAATTTTGTCCTGCATGCAGGTACCTTATTTTATTATATTTATTTATAATTTGAAAAAGATCATATTAAATATATATTGCCCGAAATAATAATATAAATATTTCAATAAGTGCTAATAATATTCATTAATTAAATTCTACTCTAAATAGTAAATTAATTAACTTCAAATAATGTAGCTCGGGCTAAGTGTTCGTTTCTCTCTAGTGTTTGGAAAAAGGTACTTGATGGGATATATTGGTCCATAGGGAATGGGGGATGATCCCGAGTATTGGCCCGCTCCAACATCATGGATCCTGTAAATGAGGAGGTTAGTGTCATGGAGATATTGGAATTGAACTAGTTTTGCAAGTCAACTTCCGCAAAATTTTGTTGCTTCGAATTGCAGGGTTGCTACCACCTTCACTCAGAGCAGTAGATGATAGTGTCTTGGAAATGGTTACCAAATGAGTCATTTTTCTATTGCTAACACTCAGCTCCAAAGGATAAAATTTGAAAGGATTCATGAACCTTAACACGTAAAGCAATTCCAAATTGCTTAATGAACGTTCACTAACACATGGAGAACGTTGTAGAAGAGGGATGTTGGATGAGGCTGGTTCTATGCTCTGTGGCAACAATATTGGAACAAATATTCATGCAATACGTGACTATTATTTTGTGAAAGCTACATGGAGCAGAGGAAGGTGAATGGATTTTTTTTCGCTGTCACATGTTGGAGTTTATGGACGAATAGGAATGATTTCATCTTTAACGATGGCAATAATTGCACCACGTATATCGATGTATTAACCTTTGGCATGGACAAGAAACATTGTAGCGACAAAGAGAGATGATACACCGGTGTCATTAAGAAATCCTAGGCAAATCAGATGGAAGCCTTTGATGCAAAGTTGGATCAAGTTAAATGCAGATGGTGCTATTAAAGATGATATTGGAAGGGCAACAACAAGGGATGTTTTACTTGATGAAGAGGGGAGATGGGATTCTAGGCTACAACAAAAGCTTAGGGTGTTGTTTAGTATTTCAAGTACAGGCTTAGGCGACGCTTGACAGATTGATTTCAACATGGCATCAGGGATATCGACAGATTGAGGCTGGAAATGATCAAATGATGCTTATTTCTATGATTAAAGAACGAGATGGAATGCACAGTAATGACGCTTTGGTGCCAAAAAATTCTTCTTCTTTTTTGTTTTTTTGTTTTTTTGCATATTAATCAGTGAAAGGTTAGTTTTAATTATGTCTACAGGAAGACAAAATTGTGTGACAGACTATATGGCTAGTTTTGATGTTTGCAAGTCTAGGGAGCCACCGGAAGCCACTTAAGAGGTGTTAACAGAAGATAGATCGGGGTCTAAAGTGGAAAAAGCTTAACTTTTTTAATCGTTAAGGCTTTGTCGTGCTTCTTTTTCAAACATAAAATATATATTACCCTATTATAAGCATTATTAAACCCTATGTACTCATAACAGGAAAAGTTCACGTTATGCTTATCTCTTTCTAATAGAAACATTATAAATCAAAATTTTCCTCTTGATTTTTAGTATTTTTAGTTAGATTTGAATTTGTTTCGAGAGGAAAAAGTTGAAAATCAAGAGTAAAAATCTGATTTGTCATACTCCTATTAAAAAGTAATAAGGATGACGTAGAATCACAATTTCATACCATCCTTTTTTCCCATAACAATTATCGCTTCATTTTTTTTTATGTATCAATTACACTTCATTAAATTAAATTAAAAGGTTGCCTATGAAAAAGTATCAACTTATAACTTTGCAGCAAAGAAGCATGTTCGTGTACATAACCGGGTGCTCAATTTGGTACTTGATATGGAAAATAAAAGTCCTCTCAAATTGAGATCCTTCTTATGGGAGTGTCTGCATGAGATACAAGGAAATTTAGATAGTAAATTTATGCTCCAAGATTCATCAAGAATCTCTACAACATATCTTAAGAGAATGTAGGTTGATCTTACAAATATATTTATATTTTTGAATTGAATAATCAAATTAAATTTTATAAATTTTTATAAATATATTTGAATTTGATTATATTTGTAATAAATACTTAAGAAATCATGTTCACCTTTATATTCTGAAAATTTTGGCTTGCATGCAACAACAAAGTCTAACAAAAAGCTGGTCCACAACTAGGTTATTCCTAAGGCCATGTTAATAACAAAATTCCACGCTATCTCTAATCCATTTTGTCAGTTGACGAAGTGATAACTACTTCCCTTGGGATGGCACAAACTTAATATATCTGGTTTAGCACTGGCAAACCTTGGGAGAGCTGGTGCAGGTATGGCCATTCAAGATCATCAAAGGCCAGAGGGATTGGGTAGCGGGTGCTTTCAAGCATATACCACATGCTACAAGTGTCCAAGTTGAGCTTTGAGCACTAAGAGATGGCCTCAAGCTTGCCAAGGTGAAAAATATTCAGAACGTTTTAGTTCAACTTGATGCTACTGTTATCATTTTTTAGTTATTAATAGGAATATGACTAATACATTGCTTGATACTCTTCTCATACATGATTGCAAGATTCTCCTTTATGACTTCTACCACTATCAACTAAATCACAGAATTTGAGAGGGTACTCAATGTGCAAACATGCTTGCAAGACTTAGGAATAACTTTTCAAATCCCTCATTTACGATTTTTTTTTTTATTTTTTAGCAATTTATATACACTAATTAATTGCAACCAACCACCAATTTTTTGTACCCACCATGCAAGCTGAGGTTGCTAGGAAACTTTTATGGGCATAGCTGGGGAGCAGAGAATGGCCTTGGCCCCTTTGGTAAAATGGGAAAATTTCCCTTAAGCCCCTCTCAAACATTAAATTATTCTATTTAAGTTCTTTAGTTCTTAATTGAGTGGAAAATTCATTTTTGGCCTCTCCAAAAAGATTAATAATATAATTTAATCTTTTTTAACTTTGAATCCTCCAAGATTTTCTAATTTTATGCTGGTTTATCATAAGTAAAATTTCTAGCTTCGCCTCTCTAAGAATTTTTGTATCATGATATTATAGTTATTTAGACTATGAAGTTATTTGCTTATAAAAAAAATAGAGAGCATGACACAAAGCACACATTTATACTTAAAATGACGAGTTTTTATAGAAGAGAAAGGGTTAAATTTTTTACACTCCTCTCATTTTTTGACAAAGACAAACCTAAAATGGATAGGTGGTGACTCTGACTTTGCATACGGATAGATAAATGGGCTTGGCCTCATTGTTTTTGTAGTAGCTACAGCTTCTTCTTGCTGATAATTATTTGGGAACGGCCTTGCGTTTAAAATTTGGATAAATCATAAAAATTGTCACCCAATTATGTTCGTATTTCTGTTTGGTCACTCTATTTTAAAAATTCTTAATTTAGGCATTAATATTTGAATTCATTTTTTTTTTGGTCACTCACCGTTAAATTTATAGTAAATTTTTTTACTGGTATGATAACACATTTAGTTCTCAACACTTGCATATTCTATCAATTGGATTTTATTCTAAATAATTCAATAATTTTAACCCTTGACATTTATAAATTTTATCAATTTAATCCTCAAACTCCTTGCTAATTGAGTCATAACTCGATTGGCATCGGCATTGTTGTAAATTTAGGAGGGCTTGGGTTCAAGTATGCTGAAGTGTATTACCCTCATATTTATGGGTTGAGCCTGTAACAAGATTATTCAAAAAAAAAAAAATCCTTAAACTTCCTAACAAAAGTTTTCAATTTTTAAAACAAAAGCATTCCACATCTAGTAATTTTATTTATGGTTGAAATTATCCTATTCGGTATATAACCCTTTTTGTTTGTATTTTTAAGATGTTAGTGTTAAAATTTAACTAAACACCATTAAAAATAATATAAAATATAAATTTTAAAAATTTAATATATAATAAAGTTATACAAATAATTTAATATTTTTAAAAATATTTTTTACCCTGCCTATCATAGTTTTAGTTTTTAATTAATTTGGTAAGTGATTTGACACTAAATCAAATTATTAGTGATACATGTTGATTATCATGGATTTAAAAATTAAAAAAATAATGATAATTTTAAAAAAAAATTTATCAAAGGGTTGTAAAATATTATATTTAGAAAAAAGAAAAGAAAAGAAAAGAAAATTTCAAGATAAACTCATTGATATTAAGAATTGACTTGAAAAACAACTCGCAGTTGAGAGAAGTTTTTTCTTTCATTTTTTAATTTTACAAATTAATATATGTGGAATGCCTCTATTTTAAAAGTTGAAAACTTTGGTTAAGAAATTTGAGGATTAAATTGGTAGAATTTGCAACTGTGAAGGGTTAAATTTATTAAATTATTTAGAATTAGGATCAAATTGATAGAATATGTAAGTACATGGGCGAATCTAGCTGGGCTAGCAGGGGCCCCAGCCCCTGAAAATGAAAAATTTTCTATTTTGACCCTTTAAAATTTTTAAAATTTTAATTTAGTAAAGGTAAAATTGCACTTTTCTCCCTAAAAATGATTAAATTTTTATTTTATCTTTTAAAAATTACACTTTTACTATCGTAAAAATTACAATTTAATTTTGGCCACCCTAGAATTTTTTTTTGGCTTTGACCCTATGTAGGTATTGAGAATTAAATGTGTTATACCAGTTAGAAAAAGACTTTTTGTTATCAAGTTAATGGTGAGTGACCGAGGTAGGTACGGATTTAAATTTTAGTGCTTAAATTAAAAATATTAAAAATTGGATGACCAAAATAGAAATGTGAGCATAATTAGGTGAACATCTGTAGAATTTATCCTTAAAATTTTCCCTTTGGGGTTCTGAGTCTGAAAATACAATAGGCCTTTCATACTTGGGCGTCAACCTAAACAAAGATTCACCCTTTTCTCCTTTCCCCAAATAAAACAATATATTATGTATCAAATCAAAATCAACCCATCCAAAAGCATCATCAAAATGCACATTAAAATATTGACTTCCTGCCCATCCATTCGGATGCAGCCTTAGATAGTTTGTCTTAACGTGTTTTTAGTTTTTGTCATTTACAAAGGGTTTTTTACCTCAATATTATAAAAAAAAATTAAATACGAAAATGAATTGTCAGTCAAATTATTTACAAAAGTGGGTTGGTTTTTCGAGTTGTGCCTATTTGACAGGCGCAACCTATTATTTTAATATTTTTTTTGCGTTTAATAAAATATTATTATTTTATTTTTTTAAAATATTTATATTAAGATATAAATAAAAATACGAGTTTTATACAAGTGAAGACGAGTCGAGCCTGTCAGGTAGGCACGCAACCTGCAAATGTCATGCGCCCCATGCTGCTACTGGTCCGTGCTCCTGTTGCTGCTACCCTACTGTTTTCATCTTCCTTTTACCATGCAATAGTTATATTATAGCAATTTGATGTTCTTATATAAGAAAACAATCTAATGTATCATAATGTATACACTATCATTTGATACTCTAATAATTTGACATGTATATATATAATCTAATTCTAAAGACTTAACATTTAATTAATCTTTTAATTATTATTGATAATTAATTGCTAAAAATAACAAATCTTAAACATTGAATAAATTTAAATTAAATAATTTTAAATAAATCTTACATTTAAATATATGTATTAATTGAAATCATGAATTTATATTTAAACATTTTAAATTTTGGTCATTTTGATGGATATTAATAATTAATTTATATTTATTTTAAATATTAAATTTTAATTTTCTTAATTTATCTTAATCATAATACAAACAATTATAATTTCAAAAAATTTTAAAATTTAAAATACAAAAGTTAATATTGCAAATCAGCCTAATGTCACGTAGAGAAAAAAAAAGACTTTCTTTGTACTCCTAGCTTTTTTGGGTTCCACGTTGCCCTAATTTCACTTAGCCTTGCAATTAATTATTGATGCCTCTTAAGGGATTCAAATACGTCAGAAAAAAAAAAAGACATGAATTTTCGGATAAATTATTTTAAAATTGATTCAAATAATATATAAAATTATATATTAATCAGTTTTATTTAATATTATATATAAATTATTATAAAATTATAAACTAAATTATAAACTAGGTTTTAGTTATAATATAATTTAATATTATAATTTTTTAATAGATATTTTAAAAATTGCTTCAAATAATATATAATTTTGCTTTGATAGAGAAAATAGTAGGGGTAGCAGTAGCAGGAGCACGGGCCAGCAGCAGCATGGGGTGCATGACATTAGTAGGTTGCGCCTACCTGTCAGGCGCAACATGTCGCGCCTACTTGACAGGCTCGACCCGTTTTTACCCGTATAAAATTCGTATTTTTATCCGTATCTTAATATAAATATTTTAATAAAATAAAATAATAATATTTTATTAAACTCAAAAAAATACATTAAAATAATGGGTTGCGCCTGTTAGATAGACTCGACCAGAAAAAGTAACCCATTTTCGTAAATAATCTGACTGACAGCCCATTTTTGTATTTAATTTTTTTTATAATATTGGGGTAAAAAACCCTTTATTTGTGTCCTTATTTTAAGTCGGATGTGATTTTCTTTGTTTTAATAATTTATGATTATTGAGAGATAGACTCTTTCGAAAAATATATTCTAAGTATCGTTAATCGTTTATGGTTTAAGGTTCCATTTGTTTTATTAAAAATGATTTTTGGAAAATATCTTTTTTAGAAAAGTTTATATTTTCTGGTGTTTAGATGAATCTATGTAAATTTTTTTTTTATTTGATAGATTTATTGAAAGTATTTCATAAAAATTTGTTTTCAATGAAACAGACATACATTTGAGATTTTATTATCTTTTTCATTGTTTAATTGAGTTTATTTCATAAAACTTAATTATATTTTAATTAATCATGTTTCAGTTTTAATTAATCTTAATTTCCTTAATTAAGCTTAATTGTTAATTTCGTACATTAGGGAATATAAATTTATGTTTAATTAAGTCGAAAGCGGTAAATAATTGTTTTGAATGTTATTTGGATGAGCAAGTTGAAAATTGATTTAATTTGATAAAAATTGAAGTAAGGACCGAATTGTAAAATTTGTAAAATTTTGAATTCTAAGGGTTTGAGTAGTGAAATATGAAACATTGATGTAGTAACTAAATTATATGATTATGAAATATGAAAATTTGGAAAGTTGAGCATAAAGTAATAAAGTTTTAAACTATAGGGGTTAAATTATAAATATTTCAAAACTTGAGTTTTAGGACTAATTTACATTATTTGAGAATTTACAATTTTCAAAATAGAATATGAAAGTTTAACTGTTAAAAAATCAATGGCTAGTTTTTGGAAATTTTGACAATTTTAGTTATAAGGACTAAATTATAAAATCTAGAAAATTAAGAAAAGAGACTGTTTTGCAAACCTGTACAAAATAAGCTTTAGAACTGAACTGTAGAATAAGAAAATTTGTTTTTGAAGAATTAAATTGTAGAAATTTGGATTACAAGGACTAAATCATAAAAAAACTATAAAATTAGAATATAAGGGGTTGTTTTATTCGATAGTGAAGAGAGCTTCCCCTTTGTTGCTCTGAAAGCTTCCCATTTTGTTTCTTCGACAGTGAACAGAGCTTTATCAGTTTAGAAAATGTATTACAGAAAAAAAAATTGGTAAGACATTTTTCTTAAAAAGATCTTGATTTTACCTTCTTTTTTGAAGAATGATTTCCTTTGATAATTCATTTTTTATATAAAAAAAAACAATGTAAAACAATGAAAACATTTTACGAAAAAATATTTAACAAACGGACCCTAAGTGATATTATGATTACAGGAAATTGATTTAAGTATCTCACGTTGGTGCTTCAAATCTCCGTATGCTTATTCACATGTTTTATACTAACATCTTTCTCTCGAGTCTTGCAAGTCTACTAATTAAACTGCTTCTAACTTTAGAGTTAGGGCTGCCCGAACGATGATTGAGGGACAGTGCTTTCAATAATTGAAAAATCAATCGACTATTTAATGAACAATACTTCAAAATTTTACTTGAAAAAGCCGTCATCAATAACATTTTTATTTTATATTTTTGGAGATAGTATAATGGAAGAATAAATTCCTAATAAAAAATAATATATTTACGGAAAGAAAGAAAACAGTAGTAACAGCCAAACAAGTCATTGATTTAGTAATAATGATGGGTGATGAAATCAAATTCTTCCTTCCTTTTAGAATTGAAGCACAAAAAGGGAATAGAAAGAAAAGGAAAGAAGCAAAACCAATAGTAAGTGCAGAATCTGTTAATTTAATTCCACTTAAATCCCGATACAATAAATGCTTAGAAGAATAAAACCTCACTTATAATTTTCAAATTCCAAAATATAGTACATAATCGTGGAATGGAAAAGTAAGATGCTGCAGCAGCCAGCCACTCAATTTCACATCTTTTAAGGGGTCCATTGCTCCTTTTCCAAACAACTAAGTGCTGCATCACTTCATTTTCTTTCTTTTAATATATATATATATATATTTATTCTCCAACTTTAAATATTTTAATTATATTTCTAAACTATCAGTGTTATATCAATTAAATCTTTTAACTATTAAAATCGTTAACTTAACCGTTATATTTAGAAGTCAAATTTGACCAATTAACTTAATGATTTTAGTAATGAAAAGGTCTTATTGATATAATATTAATGGTTAAATTATAGGGACTAGAATGTCCTAACTTATTTTTTTTAAAAATCAGTATTTAGTATAATTACGTATTATTAATTAAATTATTTAAATAATTAAAATAAAACATACAGCAAATGGGCCTGGCCTCCCACTCACACAAAGATAGCGCCAATAAAAAGGGCACGAGGGTTCTTTACGAAGACGTGCTTCGTCTCGCCTCTCCTCTCCACAAAACACTTGAAAATATCTCGCTCTTCACTTTCTTCTCTTTTCAACGCAGAGTGAAAGGCGGGGAGGCCGTAGACAATCTCTCTTGCGCTCTTCTCGTAGGTAAAAATATTTTACTCATAAATATCTCTAAAATATCAGATCTGCTATTCTCCATTTTGGCTTTTACCTCTTCTGCTCGACATATACTCTTTACTCAAGTTTTAGTCTACCGTACATAACTTAGATCTGTTTATTCTCCGTTCCTTTTGGTTTGAAATAATTTTGCTTACGTTTGATCTGATCTGAAAAGCACATTGCTTTTTTCTTTTCAGATCTATCGGTATTTACTGCTCCTTTTTCTCTTTTAGTGCAAATCGGTGGTTTGGAAATCTATAAAACTTGTTATTTAACCCTCGTTTACAGTTAGATTCTTCAGATCTGTTTATTTTGTTTACTGGTCCTGTATCTGCGTTGTCAAAGATTGTAAGATATTGTTGATTGCTTTGCGTGACTTTTTGGTGTTCTGCCATTTACCTTATCTGCTTGCATGCATATACATATGGTTGATCAGGTGAAATGTCTTCATTTTTGGTGTTCTGTAACTTCGTTAATATATTGAATAATATAGTAGTATAGCTATCTATACGTGCCTGACTACATTATCTGCTTGTAATTTCGAGTACCATTTAGAATAGGGATGATGTAACTTTTGGCCCTTGAACTTGGCAAGTAGTTCTATTTTGACCCTTGAACTTGAAAATTGTTATTTATTTAAACCAGTTCCGTTAATGACCCTGAAAAAAAGGGATTATGTAACTTTTGGCGTTGGCTGCTGAACTTTTTTTGGTCCATTTTCATCCCTAAATTTAAAAAATATTAAAGTTTGATGATACGGCACTCTTTAAGTTTGAAAAATAAATTTTTTTTAGATGATATGTGGTACAATCTTAGAGTGTTATATTTATTGTTTTAATAATCAAACTCATGGTTGAACAGGTTAGACCACTAGTTCTTGATTTAATCAGTTTGACCGATTTGGTCTTTGAACTAACAATAATTAAAGAAATAGTTAAAAATCCTTAAAAAAGTAAAAAAAAAAAAGAAAAAACCAGATTTACTTGGCTTTTTAGATTTTAATGAATTTTTAATTAATTATTTAAATATTGTTGGTTTGACAGTTTGAACTGATTGAACTGGTTGAATGAATTTTGGACGAAAACCTGTTCTGCCATTGGTTGCGTTATATGAGATTTTGAGATTGTACCTTAAATTTTTTTATTTTTTATTTACTTGATGTTGTGGCACAACCTCAAAGTGCAATTTCGTCAAACTTTTAGATTTTTCAGGTTCAGGGATAAAAATGGATTTAGTTTTCAAGTTTAAATTAGACCAAAAAAAGTATAGGTATCAAAGTAAACTTAGTTGACAAGTTTAGGGGCCAACGAAGGAATACTTGCTAAGTTCAAGGGTTAAAACTTACATTATCCCTTTTTTTCATGCTCATTAACAGAATGAGCTTGAATGAATAACAATTTTCAAGTTTATGGGTCAAAGTGGATAAAAAAAAAGTTTAAGGGCCAATGTGGACCTACTTGTCAAGTTTAGGAGCTAAAGTTACATTATCTCTTTAGAATATTTTGATTGGCATTGTGGCTCAGTATATGGTTTAATTTTTTTCTACTAATAGTGGTTATTACATGTTTTCTGCTTAAAATTGATTGGATAATTAAGTTGAATTGACGAGTTGTTCTAAGTACTTGGGTGTGTTTTGTTATACCTGCAGGATATTCCATTGGTTTGATTTGTTGAACCTTTCCCTTTAATTGTTTTACGTTACCATGCATGAATTGAATGACTGATATGTTTGTAGATGATTTTGCCCAATTTTGTATAACACATTTCTACTTTTGTATTTCATTGTACTTTTTTTTTGTATGTTAATGTGCTCATTTGCATTCTTGCGTGGAAATCAGAATGGATCAGATTCAACATCCAACTGTCATGCAGAAGGTAGCTGGCCAGCTCCTTTCTTCTAGCATTTCCCGAGATTTTCATGGGTATGATGGGTCTTTCAGGAGGCCTGCCCTATACCAAGGACATTTTGCATATGGGAATTATTCCAATGCTGGAATGCACTATCCTATTGTTCCATCAACAGCTACCGCCATTTGTGTTCAAGCCCCTGCAGAGAAAGGATTTACCAGCTTTGCCATTGATTTCCTCATGGGTGGAGTTTCTGCTGCTGTGTCAAAAACAGCTGCTGCTCCGATTGAGCGTGTTAAGCTTTTGATACAGAACCAGGATGAAATGATCAAAACTGGTAGGCTCTCTGAGCCCTACAAGGGTATCGCTGATTGTTTCAAGCGAACAATGAAAGATGAAGGAGTGGTTTCTTTGTGGAGGGGAAACACTGCTAATGTTATTCGTTATTTCCCCACTCAGGTAAGCACTTGTAGCTTTTTTTTTTTTTTTTAATCTTTGGTTTTTTTGTTGAATTTTTTTATTGCTTGAATGTTTTATGCTTATTGTTTTGTTCCTTTTGCAACAGGCCTTGAACTTTGCCTTCAAGGACTACTTTAAGAGGCTTTTCAACTTTAAGAAAGACAGGGATGGTTACTGGAAATGGTTTGCTGGAAACTTGGCATCTGGAGGTGCAGCTGGTGCTTCTTCCCTTCTTTTTGTGTACTCCTTGGATTATGCTCGAACCCGTCTTGCCAATGATGCAAAGGCTGCAAAGAAAGGAGGAGAGAGGCAATTCAATGGCCTTGTTGATGTCTACAGGAAGACCTTAAAATCTGATGGTATTGCTGGTCTTTACCGTGGTTTCAATATTTCATGTGTTGGAATCATCGTTTACCGTGGCCTATATTTTGGAATGTACGACTCCTTGAAGCCAGTGCTTCTTACTGGAGATCTGCAGGTTAGTATGATGTTTAATTTGTTTAAGAGCTTTTTCACTTTATAACTGACATTGATCACAATTCCCACTGCACTGCATTCTATGTTAAATATTGCGATATATTGTCTCTTTGCTTATTAGATGGTATATATTTTTCTACATTAAAATTTTACTAGCACAATGGTTTTAATAACTCTTACCAATATCTAATTGAGCTTGTAATGCTACTTCAATAATGTAATGATGTAATGACATCTTGCTCTCTGTTTCCCTCTGAATATTACAGGATAGTTTCTTTGCTAGCTTTGCTCTTGGTTGGCTCATCACAAATGGTGCTGGTCTTGCATCGTACCCAATTGACACTGTGCGTAGAAGAATGATGATGACCTCTGGTGAAGCAGTGAAGTACAAGAGCTCACTCGATGCATTCTCTCAGATCTTGAAAAATGAGGGAGCCAAGTCTTTATTCAAGGGTGCTGGAGCTAACATCCTTCGTGCTATTGCTGGTGCTGGTGTGCTCGCCGGATATGACAAGTTGCAGCTCATTGTGTTCGGAAAGAAGTACGGATCTGGTGGTGCTTAATATCTCTTTTTCATTTTTTACTTGTTTATTTTTAGATGGCGATGAAAAGCTCGACTACCCAGAAATTTATTTCGGCCAAAAACTTCATTAAATAATTCTAATTTAGTGAGAGAGATGAGAGAGGGGGTTTTAGACCCTAAACTATTTATATTCTCAGGTGGAAATTTTGATTAAGAAATACTGGTGGCTAATGCCCCCAGCCCCTGTCGGATTTTTATTTGTTTTGATTTTTGGAAGTTCTAGTTCTGTTTTAATGTGGGATGTCATCCTCAGTGATTATTTTAGGCTTTCCAACCGGATTGAGTTATTCTTTATATCATCAATGATAATTGTTTAATTGCCGGCAATTAGCGCGTGTTTTAAGAATTGCTTGTGCTAAAGTCCTGTCCCAAAAAAAGCTATCTGCGGTTTCTTAGGGTTCAGTAGGTCTAGAAAATTTTTGGCTTTTGAAAAGTTAAAATTTTTAGTTTGTGTTTGTTATTAAAAGAAAAAACATATTCTTTTATTTTCTTTCTTTCTTTTTTTATATTTTTATGTTTAATTATAAATGTGTTAAAATTATTAATTAATTTTTTTAAAATAATATAAATATGTTTATTTAATTATAAATATTTAATAAATATATTTAAATA
Source organism: Gossypium stocksii (assembly GCA_020496765.1). Lineage (NCBI taxonomy): Eukaryota > Viridiplantae > Streptophyta > Magnoliopsida > Malvales > Malvaceae > Gossypium > Gossypium stocksii. Next base: position 10,571,607 of record CM035623.1, read on the forward strand.
TTTAAAATATAATATATATTTTAATTAAATTTTATAAATAATTAATATTTATTGTTTTAAAATATTTAAAATTTACATTTTATATATTAAAATATTAATAAGTTAAATAAAGTTTTTTTTATATTCTTATTAAAACATAATAATATTAATTAATTTAAATACCATTTAAATGTATATTTATTATTTAATAATAATATGTTTAAAATATACATTTTATTTTTTAAGAATATTTTTTGACAGTAATATAAAAAATTCAAATCTTAAATTAAAAATTTTTAAATAATTCCTAATAACACTTTCCACAATAAATTTCATAAACACATTTCAAAAATATTACTAAATTAGCACTTTGTTTGCAAAGTTTGCATGGCAAGCTTATATGTAGTGGAGGAGTTTATGGATTGACCTTAAGCTCAATTTTTAAAAAAAATTCAAACTTGAGTTCAGGTCATGCTTGGTTCAGTTTTCAAAAAATTCAAACTTGAGTTCGGGTCCTGGTTCAGTTTTCCAAGGTTACTCGTTTTAGTAATTATTTAAAAATATTTATTTAAAACTAATTATAAAATAACATCAATTTTGATATGATGTTATTTTATTTTTTTTGAATAGTGAATCACGTCCGGCTGGTTGGTAAGTTTAAAAATTAACATATGAGTAGACATAATTATCCTATTACAATATTGGTAGTAGGGTTTATATACGTTTAACTTGTATCTAGTTGGGCTTTTTTAAACCTAATTGGTTCTTGATGGAAACTATTAACTACACTAAGACATGGCTGTCGTCCACTTATGTACTGACAGCCAATAGCCAGACCTAATCTGCTACCAAACTGTAATTATCTAAAGACCTTCCATCCAACAAAATGCCTCAGTTACCTTAAAAATTTTGTTGTCTTGCTCTCATTTCCAGAAGACAACAATATCAAGTTTTAGCTTCTTAACTCTTCTAATCACATGGCATTGTTTTAAATCATTCAAACCCGTTTCTGTTCCACACTAGCAAAATCTCAAGTTATGGAGGAGTTAAGAGTCCCTTTAGATGCGTATTGCACCCGTTTCCCTTGCCTCTTCCTTCCATCCAGATTCTTTATCTTAGGTTTAGTTTTGCTACTAACTCAGGCACTCCTGTAGCTGCAACTCTTTCCCTAGAGGACTCATCTATTTCACTAATTACTGCCTGCAGAACTTCAAGTATGTTAAAAAGTTTCCTTATTCAGCTACTAATTCATAGTCTTTTTTAAAAAATATTTTTAATAGTAGGGTGTAAACTAAGCCTTTAAGGTTTGCAGCAACGACCAAGCCATTGAGATTGTGAACCTTCAACATTTGGACTAACACAGAAACATCTATAGATCCACATGCGTTTCTCTTCCTTGGCTATGCAAACACCTCACTCCAAATTTGATTCGATTTCTCTTAAAGAGCTCATGAATGAACAAGCAAAGCAGAAAAAAAAAAAAGATATACCTTTTGTACCTCTTCGAAAAAAACCGTGTATCTCTTTGAAAAAAAAAACGTCTATTTTCCTAAATAATTTATTAAAAGAACCATTCTCATAAAAAAAAAAAAAGGGAAAGAAATTAAGGGTTTCAACTCCCATGTAGCTTCTTTTACATTACCATTGACTTTTGTCTCATGCTTGATGCTTCAATTGTGTGGTTAGGTTTATAGCCAGATGGTGTTTGAAGTCTGAAATCCGGCTCTCGTTTCAATACCTTTTGGTTTTTTATGAACAAATAATTATTTTATTATTTTATTATTAATATAATATAAACTTTTAAAGTTCACATAATAATAAATTTTTTTGATATTTATTTTAATTTTAATTCTTTATTATCTATTTTTTTACTTTAAATAAAAATATAAATTAAAAATAAAAATATCTATTTTTTTTAAAAAAATAGTGTAAGATTATCTCTTTCAGTTCACTAAAAAGAGGAGAATAATAAATTAAAGTGTTTCGACTAAAGTGATGTTAAATCTTATAAAATCACTAAAAAGTGAATCAATGAAAACCAAGTCATCTTATATAAATCATCTCAACCCTCAGTTTATATAAAGAAAAAAGACAAAAGACAAAAAAGAAGTGAAAATAATGATTTTAGTTTTAGGTATTTTCATTCTTAGTATATTTGTAATAAAAAAATTATCTAATAAATTAGAAGGTCATAAATCAAATCGAAAGTACAAAGGGAGTTTAAAATTATAAGCCAATTTAAAAAGCTATCATATCTGAACCCATTCTTCTTTCGTATGATTATATGAATGATTCCCTCAAACTCAAAACAAATGCAGACGAATCGGGTAGCCATTAATGCCACCTTTGGCTTCGGGTGGGGATGACTGGCTACCAAATGAAGTCAAAAAGCCCCTTTTCCCCTATGCTAAACCTCTTTCCTTTATGCATTTGGTATCATTGTTAGAAGCTAGATCCAGAGAATGAGAAAAGCAAAATCTTTTTTAAGCTTTACACTACTAACTACTAAACACCTTCTCCAACATTCCTGGCTCAAAAACCACTCCCACCAGTCAACATATATATCTATATCAAATATACGCAATCCCCAAAGTTTCGAGCTAACGAAATTTAACTTAGGGCGGCTATTCGAAGGACTAATTTGAAAAACCAACAGCTCCCCATTTAAGGAGCATGGAGAACATATTAAAAATATCTACTTGCTTAAAATCTGTTCAACAACAAAAGAGAGGTACATGCTTGCCTGATCAAATTATACATATCAAGTTTTTATCTTATTTTTGAACCAAGGCTGAGGCTGAGGCTGCTCTTTGCCTTTCCATTCCATTCCGTTCCTTTGTGTTGTTTAGAGTGTTTCCCTTTGACACATTGCTTCACAAATTGTTTGATTCCTTTCTTGTGCCCCTTCTTCTCAACATGGACCGCTTCCCTCTTCTTCTCTTCTTCCAATTCTTCCTCCAACTGCACACACAGCTGATTCAAATCAAAAACCATCGTCAGATCACTAGTTACACACGCATCATATATCATACCATAAGATTTAATAATACCTTGAGTAGGCGGTCCTCTACTTGGTCCAGCCTCTGAAGGAGCGTTCCTTTGAGCTGAGTCTCCACCATGACATGATCAATGGGACGACAGTACTTCTCCAGGGACTTGGCGGTTGGGGAGAAATCGATAGATGAAGGATGACCCTCCGTACATGTACTGCCCAACGTCCCACTTGATGGGGTGGATGCGCTAGAGCTCCTTGGGCTTGGAGACCTGTTATAATTACCATTACCATGGCTCCCTCTCATTTCCTCCAACTGCCTCACCTGATCATTCATATTAATATATTATCAAAGCCATGCAGCATGCAAATGAAAAACCAACTCAATTAAACACCAAGATTATAACACCATACCATGTTGTCTACTCGATCGAGTCTAGACAGAACCGGTTCTTCACCAACGATACCCATCCAGATATTCAGTTTGGTTTTCACAGGAAATGATGTATAATGAATTTGGTGACCAGGAGAGCAGTCGTTCGAGATGTCTTAAAAACAAGAGTGATAATGTTAGAAATATATATTATAACTGTAGATGCAATCTATATTATTACACGTGGGAGCTTCCTAGCAAAGTGTAGGATGTGGCATGATTCTAGTGTTGCACGTGTTAGAGCAACGGGGACCATAACCATATTGTCAGGAATTCATGATGGATAACGATAAATGATAAATTACACGTCGTCATGCAATGAATGCAAGGTGACCACGTGCCATTGCAGACCATATCTGTCTTGTATGTATCTATGTTATGTATGTGCGTGTAACTGTACGTATGGGCCGGTTACAAATTGCTTTTCCTTTGATGCTATTGCTAGACAAAGCCAGCCAAAAACCAAGAATACTACTATTAAACTTTAAAGCAGTTCTTGCATGTAGTTGCCAGGCCCTGGAATGTAATGAACGAAAGATCCTTCTTGCTTCATCAAACAAATAGCATGAGGGAGATGTTTAAATGCAACATTTGTGATCTAAATAATAATTGTTGGTAATGCAAAATTGTTTGAGAATTTAGTGGAGGTTGTTGACGATTTTGTGGAGATGTGGTTATGGATTTTTTTAATAAAATTGTTTATGTCTTTTTACTGTATCACTCTTCTGTTACCAGTATAAATAAAGGATTAGTTTCCTCATTTTTTACACACTGAATGGAGAAAAGAACAATTCTTTCTGAAAACATTCCTCTCCTCCACTTTCTGTGTGTTTTCTTTATAAACTAGTCATTTTTGTTCCTTAATAATTTTAGAGAAAATTTTGTCTAGGAGTTTGGATTTTAAGCAGGACCAATTATGATCCATATAAACTTTTCTGGGAATTATTTTTACCGTGATTTCTCGAGAAGAAAAATACCAATCGAGTTCCATCTTCCATATTCGGGTGTACGAATATCGAAGGACTATGTTGACCGCTTCCGGGCGTACTAACATCCAGAGTGTGAATATTGTAATAAGATATATAAATATGAGGCGGTATCCGAAAATATACAAGTCGAGTTGTAATATAGTTTTTACAATGGGGTATGTGGGTACCCCGAGGATCGTACCTAAAGGAGGCGAGTGCTAGGTCAATTCTAATCTAAACACTAGAAAGATCTAATTAGCACTTTAAATTAGTTAGAGTACGAAAACATAAAAAGGGTGGTTTAAGGGTTTTTATAATAATAAAACAAATAACATAAAAGAAATAGACTTCAAGAGATAGAAAGGTAGAATAAATCAAATCTTGATTTTGGGTGATTAGCTCGCTTCAGTAATCTCCATCAACTGTCATTTCGGGTTCCTCGTCAATCAACTAGTCGCTACTCTAGCAGGATCTTCCAATCTTCCACTAACATAAGAAGTCAATAAGAACTACTTATCTTCCGACCTCATAGTCCAGACTGGCTTGGGGTGAAGGTGTTCACGGATGGGCCATACCATTTTTGGGTTAATTCCCACCTTGATGACTTCTCGAGGTTGTCAGGCCTAGGGTTTGTTTCACGTTCTTCATTTTCTAAATAGCTGATCCATTGAGTAACCCTACAAAATAGTTAATAGATCATTCCTTCACTCGCTAATCCCCCATAAAGGGATTAGTTCCTCATGGCTTTCATAGACAATATAAAATCAATGTAAAGAGAAAGCATGCTAATTAAATAAACAAGATAGAGTAAATGAAATAGCCTAATTATATTCAGATCTCTTGAAATCAACAAGAACAATTAAAATAAATCTAAAACCTAAGAATGAACTACTAAACTAAATTTTACACAAGAATCTAGGCTAAAGGAATGCTGTCCATAACAAGTGAAAAATAAGCCTATTTATAGCCTTCAAGTGGCAGTCGTCTTTAACCCTAAGTTAGCTGATGTTCCGAAGCTTTAAATTTGATTATGCAGACCAAAATGCCCTTGCTTCATATTTTATTTCCATTACAGAGTTGATGTCGCAACACATCAGGACTTGTTTTGTGACAGAGATGACAGTATACTCCTCATTGAGACGTTTTCAGGGGTATTTCATGTAACAACCCATTTTTAGTCAAATCAGAACAGTGGTTTTGGAACCACAAATCCGAGGTCAAAATATTTATTTTATTATTATTTTAATGTCTACAGTATGAAAATATGTTTGTGTGAAAGTTTCGTTTAAAAATTTTACCGTATGGTTATACAATTTGATAAAAATGACTAAATCGTATAAAATGCAAAATTTATGTTCTAGTAGTGTAACACCCTATATCCGGCCGGATGTTATGGCCGAATCTGACGGTGTCACATTGAAGGGTGACTCGTACTAATTGTAAGAGTATGCCCAAAGATCAAATATGAGATGGTTGTAATAACATACTTGATTTATCATGTTTATTAATATAAGGCGTTGCCATTATTATTTTAGTTTCTTTTCTGTGTGTATAAATAAACTGTTTTATAATAATGTCCTGAGAATAATATGATTATTCTTAAAAGATCATTAGTCAAGTATTATTGTTGGTTAGGACAACAATAATGCATTAAGACTAACATGTAGTTGATTAATGATAAAGAGTTGTCATTGATATGGAGTGTCAGAATCAATGCACGAATATGTGTGTTAGAGAACAACATATTGGACTGACCCGCTATGAGTATGTTTCTTGGATTCTTATGTAATTGTCACAACAGTACTCATAGTGATTAATATGTATATGATCCTCAGACTTGAGATCATCATTATCCCAACATCGTGAGTTGTATATTTTGATACAGTCAAACGTACACCGTAACTGGTTGTTTTATAAAGGCTGATGTTGGATATACCACAATCTATGTAGAGGGATATGGTTGATCAATATAGGATAAGTCCCTCCTACATAATGGGAGTAATATCTTAGGCCACTTAATTGAGTGAGACTAGAAATGCATGGCCATGCTCAAATAAGTTGATATGAGATGTCATACTTATTTGTGTATCATAGTCTACTCAAGGTATCAAGAAACATGGGATGGACTATACAAGTGTGACTATTCCATGACTTGTGTCCATTCCAGAGATAAAGGACTTAAGGATTAATGCATGAAAAGGTTAATCACAAAAAAAAAAAGGTTATGTCGAATCATGTCTTCTTGTAACTTAGGTAGCAATGATGCATTGCTAGATGCCACTCATTGTTTGTAACATTAGAATCGTTCTAGTATTACTGCTAACGTTACAAGAACCTACAGGGTCACACCCTATGGTTGAAATGAACGGAATAGAACATAGTTGGTATTGTGTTTGGTTGTCACATGAATTAAATTAATTATAAAATTAATTTAATTAGGCAATCAAATATCGAACATATTATATGTACAAGGATGTTGTACACTTAAGGAGAACATAATTCTATTAATATATGAATTTGGTTCGTATATAAATTTAAATAAATATAGTTTACCGAAATCTTTATTATAATTAATGTAATTATAATTTTCGGTTAAAACATTATTATATTTATTTATTTTAATTTATGATTATTATGTTCAGATTAAAATTTAATGAATTAAGAATTCATTATATACATACCAATTAAAAGGGGAGTTATATATAGAAAGGGAGAAAAAAAAACCTAAAAAGTGAATATATATATATACAAACCCGAATTCTTGCTACTAGGTCTAGCAGCCGCCAAGAAAAAAATATCTCTAAAATAGTTTTGCGGATTTCTTCGTTCAACATCAACTGGGTGGATTACGTAGAGGTCGGCATCTCAAAAGGTTGTGGCTTGGTCTGATAGTAGATTAGCATTCTGGTTGCCAAGGCGTCGCTGTCTACTCAGATTGAAGTTTCGGTAATTCTGAAACCTTTTTCACCCCGATTCGTTCCTTGCACATGGATCCATGGTTTGGATCGCCGGAATATTTTTTTCCCGCTGTGCCTTGGGGGTACCGGCGTTTCAACACTAATCGGGTTGATTGAAAAACCTTGAAAACATTGATCGTTCGTAATTTAAAATAGTGTTTTCAAAATGGGTTTCTTATTTCCCAATCAAGCCCTGTTGAATGTGTATTTTAGTTAAAAACGAAAAACCATTAAAAGTTCGTTTAATTGTAAGTTTGAACAAAGCCTTTTGTAATTTGAAAACCCCAGTTTTAATATCCATTATTAGAATCCCAAGTTTTAGTTAGAGCGGAAGCTTATTCTTTGGAAATCGTTCAGGTTTTTATGTTTGGTTTGGAAAATCATCATTTTAGCTCTTTTTTTAAAAAAATCAGTTTTAAATTTATGAATTAAGTGGTTATTAAAATAAAAACACCAGGGGAAAGGCCTTATTACAACTAAACCCAATAAAACATAATTAAAAATAATATAAAATTTAAATCTAAGTTTAATATTGCGTAGTATGGCCACCTCCGAGTCCTCCCATACGTCAAACCGCCTACTGAGGACTACCTGAAAAATTAAAAAGAGGGGGTGAGTTTGAGAAAACTCAGTGTGTACAACCCTCGTCGATCATAAAATATGCATCACATCAATTGGGCCTAAGCCCACTACAATAACGGTGGCACTAAGGCCTTAGCCCATAATAGCCTCGGTTGGGCCTGAGCCTATTTCATAGACAATATCAATATATGCAATGCACAATGACCCATCCAACCCTGCACTCCGTATCCCTTCCAACCTTACACTATTGTAGGGATTAAAATCGACCTACCCATCCCTACACTCCAATGTATCACCGGTTGCGGCACTACCAATATTATAGCAAAGTTGTCAATTACATATTAGGCTAAAAAGCCATTGGTGGATCTACAGTCGTCAAGCGACCATGCGATCCTCACATATCAATTACTTTCTCCAAACATAATCCCATCCTCATGCAGCATAATATCGAATGAATGCAACATATCATACATGGTATACAAAAATAAGCATAAATCATGTAGGGGTATTTTTATCTTTTTTCCCCTCAGGGGCATAACGGCCATTTATCAATATGGGCCTAGATACACAAATCAGCCCATTACTAAGCCCACAATCATTTAGCGCGACTTATGTCACTTTTAGCAATCAACAATACCCTAGGGCACAAAAGCCCAATATGTGGCCTGAGTGGGGCCCACACTTTCGTGTGGCCCACTAAGCCCAAATCTGCCATTGGCCATGTAGACAACATGACCGACTCGCTATTTCATAACCATCCATAAGTTTCACTCATGTTGGGCCTTTGGGCCCGTCGGGCCCATATAACCCATCTTAGCCTACTTGGCCAAATAACGACCCAAGTCCATGAGATCACTCATGGGGCCCCGGTCGTTGCATCGATCTTTCTACAGGGCTTTTTGAAATTTTTGACATTCCAGCATTTCGGCTTTTCGGAATTTACTGATCTACAGTTTGAGTTGTGTGTGGGTGTGTGTATGTCCACACCTTCAGCTTTTCAATAGACTGCCAAACATAGGGTAAAAGTACACACCTTATCACATAGAGTACTAAGTACTCATAATTTCCAAAACCTATATTCAAATATCATATTTCATTAGTCACTTACCAAATAATAAAAAAGAATTCCCTACAAACCCTAACCAAAGGATTGACCACACTTGCCTTGACTAGATTGGTCGACTACGATTTGTCTATTTAATCTGAAGTCTGATGCAGTCCCTCTTCCGCATCTAGGCGGAAAGTTTCGAACCGCTGACACCTTACGCCGCTTAAACTTAGGAGTAGCTGCTACGCGCTCATTTCCCACCGGTATATTTACCAACTTTTTATTACTAGCATCCCCTTTACCCATCTAAAGTTCGGTTATCTCTTAAGAAAAAAAGAAAAGAAAAAACATGAGACGAGGGGATGGAGAGTTCCACTAGAAAAGAAAATATTAAGCAACAAATATTTAGCCTTCCCTAATGTCAGATAATCGGTTTGAAGAGTAGATGAGATGAAGGGTAAATGTTACTTAGGTATTCTACCAAAAAGAGAATCAAGAGATTGGAAAAGTTCCCCAAGAATATGCGACAAAAGCAAATAAAATAACAGGTGCCTTTACTTACCCAATCGGCACCTAAAAGCCTATGACCGAATTTCTATTTTCGACATTCCCCAATTGGTTCCAATTCTTCACCAAATTGAATTCCTTTGATTTTCTTCAACTTTTTCTCCTTTAAATCCACATTAACCCTCATCCATATCCCCATCCGAATCTCTACTCTTATCCCCAAAGAGTTTCGGTCCAAGCCAACCACTTGCCTAACCAAAACGTAAAATAAATACCCATACCTGCAGCACCGTTCCTCAAACTCCTGACCTCAATACCACATCCTTGCGCCTCATCCACTTGAGCCCCTAGTCCTCATACGTCTAAACTCCTCTCCTAAAATTGAAAAGGCCTATCAACCAGCAACCAGTTATTCAAAGAAACCTAAAAAGTTTGCTACAACGCATCTTCGAACCTCCGACCTCTTAGCTATGTTACACGCCCCTTACCACTAAGCCGCCCGCTTTATTTGTGACACTTTTTATCCCTAATTAACTAAATGGTCTATAGGCCGGATTGCAAGTTTATTTAAAATAAAACCAAAATAAACTTGCCAGAACAAAGTTTCGAACCTAGGCTCCCTTGCAACCTTTTATCCCAATATCAATAAAGCCTTCTTGTCGAAATCCAGGTTTAGTTTGAGGAACAACCAAAAATTCTACACACGCTGTGACTTGAACTTAGAGCCACATGCCTACTCCTAACGCCATATTACCGCTAGACCAAGTGTTTCTTTGCGTCAAATTTTAACCAAAAATACCTATTAGGTCTTCAAGCTAATGCCAAGGTCCACCTAAGTGAAAATTTCAAAAATTTTGCTAGAGTCCTGGTTTGAACCTAGGACTTCTCCAACACTCCCGACTCTTTCTACATCACTAAAACATGAAATTTATAAAATTCCTCTCTTACAATTAGAATCCAATTCCTCTGACACACGAAGCCCACTTCTTCTAGGCCCGAAATTCAGGGCGTTACAAGTAGCTTAAAGTGCTTAATTGATATGGATTTGAAATGTGAAAGTCCTTATGATGATATTAGACCATTGGTAGGGTGAGTGGACAATTATGGGCATATATTAAGTGTTTATGAAATTTTTTTAACTAAGGTTAAATTTGTAATTTGTAAATAATGTTAATTAAAATAAAAACAAAAAAAATCTATCCTAAATCATCATCTTCTTCACCGAATATTGAAGAAGAAAGAAAGCTATTTTGTTCATCTGGGGTTCGGCACTTTGATAGCTCAATAGATCAAGAAAAGCAGAATTCAGATCTAGATCAGGGGAAAACTAAAGTTATCGACTATTCGACCTATTTCGTCATTTTCACATCTGAGGTAAGCTTGTATGTGATAATTTTATTATAAATGTATGTTAAATGCTTTGATATTGCATAAACTGTGAATATGAGACTACAGATATATTCGATAGAGATTTGATAACGATTCAATAATTCGAAATCTCAATTGAACCCTAGGAATAGTTTAGGATACTAGTGACATGTCATTAGTGGATACATTGAGTTGGCTTTGGGCCATGATATTAGCAATTCAGGTACAAGTTATATAGATTTGGCTTCGGGCTATAAATATCGACTGATTTAGCTTCAGGCTATGATATCAGTACTTTGAATAAGTCACATTGATTTGGCTTTGGGCCATAGTATAGGTGCTTATTATACAAAAATCCTGAGTATCCGACTTCTATTCCAAATTGTTTAACGGGTAAATGAATGATGTGGTTGAGAATGAGATTGGTACGAGATGGTACAGGTATGTGTATAAACCATGTTAGTTTTGAATCGAAGAATTGGTGAAGAAAGTATATAGTTTTGTGAATGAGTAATTGAAATGTTTGATAGTTGATGTGAATTTATGTATTTATAATCAATTGATGAATTATGTGCTTATGTTTGTATCAAGTTTATCTCATACGATCTTACTAAGTAATAAAGCTTACATTGTTTTTTTTATTTTATGTTTTATAGTGATTTCAAGCTAGCTTAGATTCGGGGGTCATCGGAGATCGCATCATACTATCCACCTCTCTCTCGATACCTTTGAACTTTGGTATTTTAAGTATATGGCATGTATAGGGACTTTGGTCATGTTGGTTATATTTTGGTAATGATTTTGGCCATATGTATTAGCTTGTAAATGTTTTTGTTTTGGTTTGTACATATATATAGCCATGAGTGATGGCTTATTTTGGTTTATTTTGATATGTTAATCATGTGTAAATATATATGTTTATGTCTTGTGTAATGAGTTGGTTGATAATTGATGGTAATAGGTATCATGAGTGTTAAATGGATGGTTTATGGACATTGGTTTGTATATGAAACTAGGCTAAAATATTCATATTTGGGAGTGTATAGTTAATTGAGTTGTACAAGTGAATTAGGTATGGAATTAGATAGCATATTGTGCTATTTTTTGATTTGTATTGACGAGTAATGAAATGGTATGAATTATGCTTTATATGAGTTTAACTTAATGCCTATTTGTACCTTGTGTTGATGCTTTTGAATTGTAGTGTAGGTATATGTTTTATGGGTGGCAAAATGACTTGGTAAATAGCCTACAGGTTTGACATGGCCTGGCACACGGACGTGTGAAGCCATTTCGAAAGGGCACATGGGCTGGCACAGGGGCGTGTGGTTGGCCGTGTAACCCAAGTCAGTATACCCTCCAATTTTCACACGGCCAAGCACAAGAGCGTGTGGTCAACCGTGTGATGCAAGTCAGTACGTATGCCCTATTTCCACATGGCCTGTGACACGGGCGTGTCTGAGGCCGTGTTAAGATACAGGGCCTGTTCACACGGGCGTGTAACCCCTATATTCTCTAAGTTTCCAAAGTTTTCGTATGTTATCGGTTTAGTCCCGAGCCATCTCTAAAGCATGTTTAAGGCCACGTAGGCTCGTTTAAGGGAAATTGTGATTGTGTTTGAATGATATTGAAAATAAATGTTTAATGTATGAGATGTAAATGTTAAATGATGTGATTTGATCGGTAATACCTCGTAACTTTATTCCAGCGACGGATACGGGTTAGGGGTGTTACATTTCATGACACCCTTAGCCCGTGTCGTGACATCAAAGGCAGACTTAAGCTTTCTCTATTTTGATCCTTATGTTGCGACATCGAGTCATCCGTGTTGCGACATAGCGACCAATATTTGTTTAGCACGCCTTCTAATGGTCTCCTGTATATTCACAAAGTATGTTGACTCACCCTTAGGCCTCATTTAGTCCCTAAGGTTAATAAAAGACTCAACTCACATATTTTATTGAATGTAAATAAAACTAAGAAAACTTAACTAAAACATAACACAAAAGTTTGTATTCAAGTTCCTTAAATACGAAAACTAGTTTAATTTGCTACACTGAATTATGGAAGATCATGTGTTAACCTTGGGGGGACGACATCCATTACACGATTACACTGATAAGGGTGAATTCATTTCTAAGGTAGTGGATTTATCATGGTATAGTAATTTTTGACTTCATATTTAATCATTTATTTTTTTTTCTAGTCAGTGCTAATAGATTTGTTTTGTAGTAGATTATATTTCCAACAATTTAGAAATAAATTACTGCTTAAACATGTCTACCTCGATCAACAAACCACGAGCACATATAGTCGAAAATCCTAATGACTATATAGCTGTTATGGTTTCCGAAGTAAACATGGTCGAAAGTAGCACTGAGTGGATTGTAGACACATATGCCTCTAAACATTTTGGCGCTAATAGAGAAATGTTCACAGAATTTAAAAAGGTAACTGAAGGTGAGCAAGTCTACATGGGCAATTCAAGCACTTTGGAAGTACTCGATAAAGGAAAAATTTTACTCAAACTCACTTCTGGTAATACTTTGGCATTGAATAATGTTCTGTATGTACTTCCTTTGTAGAAATTTTATTAGTGGTGGTCTATTGATTAAGGCAAACATTAAACTAGTCTTTGAATCCAATAAGATTATACTTTCCTAAAATGGGGATTATGTAGGGAGAGGTTATTTATGTGGGGGCTTATTTGTGATTGAGACTATGTTTAATAATAAAAATAAAGTCATCACTTCTGCTTATATTATTGAATCGTGTGATATGTGGCATGCTAGATTAAGACATGTGAATGTACATTCTTTGAAGAAACTTGTGAACATGAATCTATTGCCTAATCTAAATAATAGTAGCCTTAATAAATGTGAAATCTGTGTTGAAGCCAAGAGTGCTAGACCTTCCTTAAATCCCATCACTGATAGAAAAACTAAACTTTTGGAATTAGTTCATATTGATCTAGCAGACTTTAGAAACAAAGAAAGTAAAAATGGGAAATGTTACTATTTTACCTCTGTAGATGACTACTTTAGGTATACAAAGGTCTATCTTTTAAGAACAAAAGATGAAGCTAAATAAATGTTTCTCCTTTACAAAGCAAAAGTAGAAAACCAACTTGATAGAAAAATAAAATGTCTTATATTTGATAGAGGGGGAGAATATGGCATTAACTTCCATAAATAGGTTTGTGAGAAAGACAGAATTATACATGAATTTTTTGCCTCCTATTTCCACAACAAAATAGTATAGTTGAAAGGAAAAATAAAACTTTAAAAGAAATAATGAATGCTTTACTTCTTAGTTCTAGTTTACTTGATCACATGTGGGGGAGGCTATACTTTCTGCGAATGACATCCTTAATAGAGTGCCTCATAAAAGAATTAGATTGCACCCTATATGAATTGTGGAAAGGTTATGCCCCTAATCTAAAATATTTGAAAGTGAAGGGGTGTTTGGCAAAAGTAGGCATACCTGTTTTTAAATAGAACTCTAGTGGGTCTAAAACTGTTGATGCTGTTTTTGTTGGTTATGGTTTGAAAAGTGCTACGTATAGATTTGTCTTTGCATGATTCTTCTATATGTGAATCTAGAGATGTTTTCTTTGAAAATATATTTCCTCTAAAGAAATCTATTGCAAATCCTGATACACAATTAGATGAGCATGTTTCTTCTTCTAGTACACATAATAGAGATATTCTTAATGATGATATGGAACCTAAAATGAGTAAAAGACGAAGAAATGCCATTGGTTTCGAACTTGATTTTCTTACTTCTTACATAACTGAAGTTAATGATTTAGACTTAATAAATGATTCGATTGCTCATGGCTTTTTGATATATGATGATCTAAAAACTTACGATAAAGCCCTAAATTCAATAGATGCTAGTTTTTGGAAAGATGCTATTAATAATGAGCTTGAATCTATTAAGTCTAATCACACTTGGGAATTAGTAGATTTGCTTAAAGGTTTTAAACCTATTAGTAATAAATTAGTCTTTCGAAAGAAACTTAGACGTGATGGGTCAATACAAAAGTATAAGGCAAGACTAGTGGTTAAAGAATTTACTCAGAAATTTGGAGTAGATTATTTTGATACATACTCTCATGTGACTAAAATCTCTACCATTCATGTTTTGTTTGCTTTAGCTTTCATTCATAATCTGCTGGTACATTAGTTGGATGTAAATACAACTTTCTTGAACAATGATTTAGATGAGGAGATCTATGGAGCAACCTCCAAGATTTGTGACATCTGGCATGGAAGGCGAAGTTTGCAGACTTAAAAATCTCTGTACGGTCTCAAACAAGCTCCAAAACAATTATATGATAAATTTCATAAAACTATTCTCAGTTTCAATTTTATGGTTAATGGTTCAGATGCATGTGTATATTCCAAAATGTTTGGATCTGATTGTGTCATCATAAGTTTATATGTAGATGACATGTTAATTTTCAGTTCTAATATAGAAGTCATTAATAAAACTAGGAATTTGTTATTTATAGGATCTGAAATGACTGATTTAGGAGAGGTAGATATGATCTTAAGAGTTAAAGTTATAAAATCATAAAATAGTTTTTCATCAAATCAATCTCACTATATAGAGAAAGTATTAAAAAAGTTTAATAGTTTTGATGTAATTCATATGAGAACTCCTTATGATTCTAGCATACAATTGTTAAAATATAGAGGAAATAATATTTCTTAATTAGAGTATGCAAAGATTATTGGAAGCTTTATGTTCTTGATGAACTACACTCAACTGGACATTGTTTATGCGGTTACTAGACTAAGTAGGTATACCCATAATCTGAGCAATGAACATCGAAATGCTCTAAAGCGTTTGCTTAAATACCTTAAAGGTATTTTATCTTGGGAATTAAAATTTTTCGATTACCCTGTAGTCCTTGAAGGATATTGTGATGCTAACTGGGTAACTAATAATGATGAGGTAAGCTCTACAAGTGGGTATGTTTTTACTTTAAGTGGAGCACCATTTCATGGAAGTCTGCTAAACAGATTTGTATTGCTCGCTCCATGATGGAGTCAGAGTTTATAGCTCTTGACTTAGCTGGGCAAAAAGCCGAGTGGCTTAGGAATCTACTTGTACAGATTTCTTCATGGGAAAAATCAGTACCTCTCATATCTTTATTATGTGACTCGCAAGCCCCAATTTGTGTTGCTTGACTCTTACAATGTTAAGAAGAGACATATCCGAATAAGACATGAATCTTTAAGTCATTTAATAAAAAATAGAGTACTCGCCTTTGAGTACGTGAAGTCTGAAAGGAACCTAGTTGATCCGCTAACTAAAGGGTTAAGTACGAAAATTGTTCTTGATTCGTCGAGGGGGATGAATCTTAAGCCTAGTGGTTGAGGAATTCATGGTGGTTACCCAACTTAGTTTCTAAGTTTAATGTGGTCAAACGAAGCCATGGAAAGACTCATAGTGTACATTTTATCTATCCCTATGGCAAATGATGTACATACATAATGATGAGTTTTTACTCTTAATGAATTCATAGCCCAAATTTTGGATGGTCCTATTGAGATGGACTTGATGAATTCACCGATTTGAGAGGTTGAGTTTATTACTCCTAATGAGTTCATATCCCAGATTTTGGGTTGTTCTATTAAGACGAACTTGATGAATTCACCGACTTAAATTTGAGAGGGTAAGCTTAATGAAAGTTCTTAATGATTTCATAATCCTGATATGGGTGGTCTATATTCTGATATACATGATGAAATCACCTACGTAAGTGTGAAGGACTAGCCACCTTCTATAGAAAACATTTTGGGCTATTTTTCTAGAGCACTTACTAGCATCCGAGGTACGTTGGCTAAAAGTTGTTAATTTATCGCAGAACTTTAAATTGGATCTTAGATTAGTTGTGTGTCATGAGTTAACTCTTATCTTAACAAGTTCAAGATTCGTTCACTTGTTAAAGAGAAGAATCACTTATTTCACTATGTACTAGTTCAAATCCACAAGATACTAGTGCTTAAGCAACTAATTTCACCATTGCTCTTTTCACTTTTTAACTAAATTTCTCATGTTTACAAAAAACAATTCCAAACTACTTTGCATTATTAGGGGATTGTTGGTAATGCAAAATTGTTGAGGATTTAGTGGGGTTGTTGAAGATTTTGTGGAGATGTGGTTATGAATTTTTTACAAAATTGCCCATACCTTTTTACCATATTGCCTTTATGTTACTAGTATAAGTAAAGGACTAGTTTCCTCATTTTTTACACACTGAACAGAGAAAAAAATAAGTTTCCTCATTTTTTACACGCTGAACAGAGAAAAAAACAACTCTCAAAACATTCCTCTCCTCCACTTTACTCTCAAAACATTCCTCTCCTCCACTTTCTCTGTGTTTTCTTTATAAACTAGTTGTTTTTGTTCCCTAATCACTTTAGAGAAAATTCTCTCTAGAAGTTTTGAGTTTTAAATGGGATCAACTATGACCCCCCTCCAAATTTTCTTGGGAATTGGTCCTACTGTGATTTCCCAAGAAGAGTAATACTAATTGAGTTCCATCTTCCATATTTAGGTGTAAGGATATCGAAGGACTGTGTTAACCTTAGGAGACGACGCCCACAACACAATTACACCAATCAAGGTGAATTTGTTTCTAAGGCAGTGAATTTACCACAACACAATAATTTCTGATTTCATATTTAATCATTTATTTTTTCCAATCAGTACTAACATATTTGTTTTACTGCAGATTATATTTCCAACAATAATTTCACCCAATTAGTTGCATGCGCCAGCAAGAGAGAGAGAATAGGAGCAAATAATTCAAACATACTCGTTTGGCTGGAACAACCAAACAAGTTGAACATTAAAGCTTGATTTGACTTTTGGCATTGGTACTAAATCTATTGTATTGGAATCAAGCTCTAACTACGATTTTTAATATTTCAATTATATTTCGAGCAAACTTAAAAGACAATATTCAATCAATATCTATTAAGCCGGGTATGAATCCCGAGCTTGTTATTCTTCAGGCTCAGGTTGGCTTAAATACGGCCCTATGTAGGCAAACTTGTAATTTAATTAGAAATAGATTTTGATCAAACTCAATTTTACTTCTACACTCGGAAACCATATATACACATATAGGGCTTGTCCAAAGTGTTACATCACACTCTTGATAAAAACAAGACAACATACGACCATATTCTGCACATGATGTGAATTCAGGTACAATTAAAGACAGACCAATATTATAACTCATTCCCACCTTTCCTATTTGCAGTCTTTTGTGAACATAACAGTTTGATTCCACACAGGTGTACATGTAGCCCGTTAACTCTAGCGGTGGAGGCATCATCCGCGCCCACTACACAACAGAAAATGGTGGCAAGCAGAATTGACCCCTCAACCTTATCTATATGTAATATGTCTTAAAGGGATTTCTATTGCCAGTATGTTCTATAATAAATTGACACGCACCAATCATTCTACATAAACGCAGTAACATCATCTACAAAAGTGAAAACATTTGCTTACGTCAAAGATATGGCGCTTACATCGAAGAAAACAGTATTTTTGTTGGCATATTGATCAATGCTATCAAATCGTTGCCATCCTGATCAGGATTGATGCATGTCTAGTGTATCTATGGATGCAAAAATGTCCACCTGGATCATTCCTGGACAGTCTCTGGTGTTTATTACCAGGCCGTGGTGTACCATCTTGCATAATCCATCCTTCTTCAAGGAACTTTCTGTCTTTGCAACAAGCCCGCTAACTCGAACTTCAAATTCTTCATCTTCTCTCTGTAACAGAAACAAAGCAGCAAACATGATGAAAATTTTAAAATGTAGTGATATAGCACAAGCAAACTGACCCTTACCTTCAAAGCTCTATGATCTTTAAGAAATGATGGTTGAACTTTATCCTTCAGCTAGTCAATCTTCCATGTAAAATACCATTCTGGAGCCCAAAGCTTAACGTTATTTCTTGCAGAAAGGTACCCATTTCCTGGCAAACTCTGATATCTCGGACAGTTCTTCAAAAGTTAACATGGCAGCACCATCATCAGAAACATAGCAAGAGACCTTGTCAACTGGGTAATCAACAGCAAGAATGGATAGTACAGTGATGGCTGTCACAAGCAGAGGCTCCTTTAATGGGTCGACAGTAATAAAAAAAATGTCAACAGCAGCTAATTGCGACAGTTCTCCTTCACGATCGTATCTGTAATAAATCCAAGGAATTGAAATCACAAAACAAGAAAAATCACAGGTACTGAGTTGACACAACAGCTTAAAATATTAGCGGGAATTCATGAGATCGGCAGGAAGAAACATTCCACCTTAATGCAAGCCTAGCAAGATAGGTTTCAGGGTTAACAGGAAGCCATTTGGGGTACTGATCCAATATCTAAGATATTGCAAACCAAATCTCACATATCACAGATATCAACTGCAAAGCATAGGGGTTTGGAACAGGGTTTATTATTCAATAGTGCAAGAAAATGCAGAATGATCCAAAACAAACCCAATACAGGGACAACATTGTCTTCCAGTTGTGTCTCTCTTACTGCTGATTGCCAATTCTCAATCTCCTGCCTAAAGACAAAGTGTCCCTCAAGCCAATCATAAGACTGGTTAACTACTGAAGGTCCAATTCACCCCTGATCGTCTGTAGAAAGTTCTGATTGGTTCGACTATAGAACCTAGCCTTGGGCATTGGGATGCCGTTTTTGAGATGAAGGCTCAGACAAGGGCTTGAAAAGCATTGACGCATATCCCATGGGATGGTGTGGAAGCCTTCTTGAGTCATCAGATTAGGCTCTGTATGGAATACCCTCTGCAAAAGCAATAAGGCACATGTATCACATATAACCATACAAATAAATCTTTCGGGTCTAATTACTGAGTTTTGGTTTCCAACATCTTCCCAAATACTTTTACCAAGTATAGAGAAAAAGATAAAAATGATAATAAGCACAAAGTAAATAAATCAACCAACATGAAAATCTCTTCTCCTAATTTTTCAACAGGAAAAAAATATTCCAAAAACACAAACTAGAACATTTAATTTCTTCTCATTGTGAAAGCCCCAGACTCTCAGTCACAACGAGCATTTAGCCAAGGAAGCTGCAGACTGTGTAGCAAAAACAGAAATTTCATGCAAAACTTGTTAAATTAGCCTAGAACATCGACTAGCAATATAAATCTATTCACATAGAAAAGCTTATACCAGAATCATAGAAACTTAATTGAGCTAAAGAAATCTTTCATGTGCCACGACTATGAAAAAGCAATTAACCTGCATAAATATTATAAAAAATAAAATCAAATCAAAAGTGACTCTAAGTAAATGTATAGCAGAACACATTATTAAAAAAAAGAAACTGAAATATTACTTCAAGTTCTATGTTGATTTCTATCATAACAAGTCATTACACACTTCTTACGAAAGATATTCTATCAAACTAACATAGAACATTAAAATAATATATATAATTAAATTTTCAGATAATATCAATACTGAAAAGAAGCCAGTGACTTACCATTCTGTTCTTTCATCATTTCCTCAGTTTTCTAATCATGTGAAGGCATGCCTATAAGCAGCATAATCGGGCAAAATATCGTTCCTTATCATTTCAGTGAACAACTCAAGGGCTCTATCAGCATTGCCAAGTCTTCGGTACCCAGCAATTAGAGCAGTATAAGTCACCACATCAGGGTTGATATCTCGTTTTTTCATTTCAGAAATTAACGAGTTGACCACATCCATACGATGTACATTGCAAAATCCATTGATTAGACAGGTGTAGGTAACAACATTGGGTGAATAACCTTTTTGAGGCATTTCTCTAAATAAAGCCCAAGCCTTACTCATATCTCCAACTCTACAAAATCCATCTATAATAGTAGTATAAAAAATTGTATCAGGAATCAAACCCCTTCCAAGCAAGTCCATAAACAAGTTCCATGCTTCATCCATATTTCCACTCTGGCAGAATAAGTTGATAAGAATTGTATATGTAAAAGTAGTTGGTGTGACCCCAAGCTTTAACATTCTAGTGTACAGCATCATGGCCTTCTTCGGGTTCAACTGTTTAGCAAATCCATCTAATATGATGTCATAAGGAGCATCATGAAGAATATCCTTCTTAAGCATTTGGGGAAGAAGTTCCCAAGCTTTTTCTACACTGCTTTGCTTACAGAGCCTCTTAATAATTCCATTATATGTATAGGAGTTAGGAAAAATGCCAAGCTCATGCATTTCATTCATAAGTTTCAAAGCTTCCTCCAAATGGCCTGCACTGCAATACCCGTCAACAATTACATTGAAAGTGAAGACAGTAGGTAAGACACCACTTTGCAGCATAATATTGAAAAGTTCCAAGGCTTTATCTAAGGGCCCCATCTTACAGAATCCGTGAATCAACCTGTTGAAACTGTTTGCAGTAGGAATTAAGCCATTGTTGATCATCTCATTAAAAAGTTCCATGGCAGAATCCAGATCACCTTGAAGACAAAGGCCCTTGAGCAAGACATTGTAAGCAACTAGGTCAAACTCATATCCAGAAGTACAAAAATTACGGAACAACTTCAGTGAAACATCTGCCAGTCCGCTCTTACACAGCCCATCAAACAGTGAGGTATAAGTAACAATTGAAGGCTTCATGTCATTGTGTTTCATCTCATCGATAAAATTAAAAACTTTCACAAAATCACCACTTTTACAAAATCCATCAATCAAAATGCTATAGCTATGAACATCCGGTAAAATTTCACAACTCCTCATTTCTTCCAAAACCTTTGAAGCTTCATATGGTTCACCTTTTTGGCAAAACCCGTAAATAACAGCATTATAACAGAAGCTATTGATAGGCTGGTTTCCAGATCTCAAATCCCGAATGAAATCTAGAGCAGATTCAACATGACCAACTCTACATATCCCACAAATATATGTACTGTATGTTACAACAGATGGATTTATTCCATCTCTTTCCATCTCCTCCATAAGTTTAGTTGCCCTTTCGATGTCTGCTCCTCTCCCATAATATCCTTTGCAATAAAAGTTCATCATAATTGTATAGGTGTAAACATTAGGTGATGGCCCAGAGTTCTTCATTTCTTCAAACAGACTTCTCATAAATTCCACTCTATTTGCTTCTAGCAAACACTTTAGCAAGAAGTTGCATGACATAATACTTAGTTCAATCCCAATTGTTTTTGCCTCCACGAAAACATCTACAGCATTCTCAAGCATCAAATTGGATGCAAACACCTTAATGAGCACATTAAAGACACTAGTTGATCTATGGACATGCTCAGGTGAATCTAACAGATATGGTAATAATTCAAACACATCATTCTTAACTCCTTTATAGTAACAAACAATATCTCTAAGCAAAGCATGTGCTTCCATCTGCATCCCTGTCATAGCAAATATATGAATAATGATCCGAAAAGCGTATATTGAATGATCAAATCCATACATGTTTACAGCATTATGAAAGCTAATTTTCCTCGCTGCACACCAATTCAATGATTTAAATACCCTAACAACTATGGGAAAAAGACTGGGGTTTCTACAAATTTTGAACCTCTTCTCAGGAACTTGGACTTCCCCAACTTCATTATTATCACTTTCAACCTTGGGAATGCAATCAAAGTCATGGTCTTCCTTTAACAAAGCAGATGAGGAAGCATAATACACCCTTAAAAGACGTTTCTTATGGTGAACAACAATTTGTCGAAGCAAACCAGATTGAAGGAAACATAATTTTGAGTAAGACCAAATACCCATTAATACTCGGACAGAAAGTCACCAACAAACTGCTTTTTCCCATATGATAGACCACTATTCAAACGTCTTCAGTGCCATGCTTTAGAGGAGCAAACTAGCAAAAACTTTAAACACCCATTAATATGCTATCGGCGGGGAAAATATCATGCTTGAGAGAATTCAAATTAAAAATTAACTTGCTTTTAAAGAATCGAAATAAGAATATGAAGGGGGGGGGGCTGAAAATACCTCACCTCAATACAGAACGGGTTATTTTAAGCATATAGAATAAGAATTGAAGAAGGGGTTTCACAAAGGGTGTTTTTTTTTTTTTTCTTAAATAACCCTTACGAGTAGGGAGGCACCGCTTTTGAGCGAGTTCAAAGAGTACACTTGAGCTGAAACAGCTTCTGTTTGGGTTTTCTTTTGTTTGCGCGCCTGTTATAACCTTAGGGCTGCATTGTTGGGCGTCTAATACCTGTCCGTGAAACTATTAGGAAAGAAGGTGGGGGGATATATCAAGAAATGCAGATATCCGTTAAATAAAGAGGTGTGCATTGGCTGGGTTACCCCGCTTGACCCGAAAGCTCGCTCGAAATGTGAGAGAGTTTAGGTAAAAATATAGGTCTGAAAAATGAGCTGAGATAAAAAAAATAAAGCCTGTTTAAAAAACGAGCCAGGCCTCAAGTAAGGTATTTTTAGCCTGGCTCTGCCCAACTCGACCTGAATTTACTAAAGGACAAAAAAATCTTTTTTTTTTGTTTTTTAATATTATTTTCTTATTGTTTTCTTCCTATTTTGCTACTATTTTACTATTATATTGCTACTATTTTGTTGTTATTGCTTAGATATTGTATAAAACTTATTTTATTGTTAATTTTGTTATTATTTTAAAGACATTTGATAGTATTTGTTATTATTTTAAATGCATTTGCTTGTTAAGTTGCGTCTATTTTAGTGTTATTTAAGTATACATATTCTTTAAAATTTATTTTCAATTTATTGAGAAATATTTATTTTGATGTTTTTAGTATTTTTGATGGTTTATATATATTTTAAAATTATATAAAAATTAATATGGGCAGGCCGGGTCGGGCTTGGACAAAATTTTAGGCCCATTTTTCGGGCTGGGCCGGGCCGGGCCAGGCCCGGGCCTAACAAGAGGGACTAAATTTTTAGTTGGGCCTGGCCCAAACTCAGCCCAGCCTATGCACACCTCTAGTTAAATATGACAAAATAAGGCTTATTGGCCGATTTTTTTTAATTAGGGCTTTACAGTCGGATTTTAAATTAATTAGGGATTTAAATTAATTTAATTACAAATTAGACGTGCCTTCCAGCTAAGTCAAATTCTAATGTTTTTTTGAATGTTACTGTCAATGGTAGAAAAAATTAAATACACTTAAAAGGTAACTTTTTTTTACCCTTTAAATCTCTTAAATTTTATTTTCATTCACATCATTTTCTCAACTTTCTCAATTCTCTCAAATTCTCTCAAACTCTCCTAAGTCCCTCAACTTTTTTGTTTTTAATATTTTTTTTGATATTTTTATTTAAAAGTATTTTTATTTTTTAATTATCTCATTTTTAGTTGTTTAAATCGATTTCTCACGAATGACTGTCTCCCTAATCCACTTCAATGACAACCATATTTCTGTCGCCCAATTTAGCAATAGTAAGACCAAAATTTAAATTTCGTTAATTTCAATAATGTTAAATTTAATTTTTTTATTATAATTATATTTTTTTACTGTTTAAATATGTGGATGATCATGTTCTAGAAGGCTTCATCCATTATATAGGGAAAGCTTGTGATCCTTAAAATTCATGGATACTTGCAAGCAACCAGGTTCTTACACGCGTCCCATATGTCTGGGGGCTGCAAACTCGATTTGCAACTAATTAGCACATTGGTGGAAAGATGGAGGACCGAAACACACATTTTTCATCTTTTATGCGGCGAGTGTACAATCACACTCGAAGACATAGCACTGCAACTCAATTTGATTGTGGATAAGCCATTCATCACGGGATTTGCAATCGTTCCGAAAAAAGTGATCCTCTATCAATCACTATTGGGGAAGGTTCCGAACAAGTTCGAAGGTGTTTGGATATTGATGAACTGGTTTAAAGATAATTTCAACGAGCTTCGTAAAGACCCTGAAGACCGAGCAGAGGAAGTGATACAACAATACGCTTGAGCATATATCATGAGGTTAATCGGGGGCATTTAATGCCCGAAAAATCTCGAAATTTGGTGCACATAAGATTGATACTACATCTAGTAGACTTCAATGAGTGTGGGAAACTAAGTTGAGGATTTGTTGTGTTGTTCATGTTATACCGGGAGATGTGTCAGGCCACGCTACCGAGTGTGACATTGACCCGTGGTTGTTTGCTCCTGTTGCAGTCGTAGGCTTGGTGGCGAATATTGATTCTACATCCCAAGGTGACTAACCCATATATGTTCCCATTGGTGATGAGCTAAACATCATTTATTAACAAATACATAGTTTGTATAATAATTTTTATTATTATACGTTTCGACTAACATATCACTTGTACAAGTGGAACCATAGGCCGAGCTACGTGAGACTGCTTGATGATTTAGAAGATATTAGGCTGTTGTTAGATCAATGATCGGAAGCTGATGTTAGTTACCTATTCTTTTGAACCTATATTAATTACGTAATGATTGGTAAAAAAAATTCATAAATAACGATATTTACAATTTTGCTTTTTAGCTTGAATGGATGTCGTACGCTAACAATCGACAGATGTGGGATGTGAATGTGTCATTGATAGTGTATGCAACAATGGAAATGTACGAAATAGAACGGATGTTGCAGCAGTTCGAGTGGAGGCAACGAATTTCGCCTCCACTGCAAGACCTGAAGGATCTGCATAAAGTGGACATACGGAGGAAAGACAACATCGATTGTTCGAAGCAGCACGAAGAGCATATTGAGGCGTGGGTTTGTAAGATGTAATTTATACCTATTTGTGAACAATCTTTCTCAACAAACACGATGACAGTTGATGATTACTTGGCATGGTTCATATTCATCGGTAAGCTGTATCTGCTATCATCAGATGAGATGAGTCAACAAATTCGGGCAAAGAGGTTACGTCGACTGCCACAGCATATAAGGAGGAGACGCGGTCGCACGATAGGTTCATTATCCGCTCCAGCAGAAGATGCGCCACCTATGGCTGCACAATATCTGAGTCACTTTGGTCCAGGTATTCCCATTCAATTAAGTAACCATGTGTTTTATTTACAAGCACCACCGCACTACGGACCACCGTCGCACGTAGTCGGTTTTTCTATTCCTGCAGGTACATACTTTGCTCCACTGACATCTCCTACATACTACACCCTTATACAAATGTTGACGCTAAACCCCGTGTCGGGACAGACGCCAACGTACCCACCGCCACCAATGCAAGCACCTATGTAACAATCGAGTGCTATGTCAATGCCCGATACCTTTTCAACGTACCCGGGATTTAGAGCACTTCATGGTTTCATGCTAATAGTGACCCAAACATCATGCACATCACTATTTTACAGGCGTGCCTCATTGTTGCAATAGGTGGATGAAGGAGTAACGGATACACGATGGCAGATGAGGATAACTTAGCAATCGACCACAGAAGAAGATGATGATAGTGCCAATCCCAAAGATACAATTCCGCAGGGGGCCGTGCTAGCTACATACTCAGGTGATGATGACAAGGAAGAGGAAGTATACAGGTTTGAACCTCCGGATAGGGGTGAGCTTTCGATCGAAGGAATGAAAAAATTTCGAGTTAATCGAGTTGACGAATCATATTTTATCATCCTAATTTGATTTGAAATTTTCTCAAATCGAGTCGAGTGAAATAGAATTCGAATCGAATCGAATCAAATTTATTTGTTTGAGTTAAATTTTAAAAAATAATTTTAGGTCCTTGTAACCACTATCACCCACCGTAATAAAATTTGTCCACCGTAATCAAATTTTTTATTAACTTTCATCACATCATAATTTATTTATTAATCTTTGATATACGAGTTAGCTTTTTTACTTGCTTAGTTGTTTCAATTATCTTCAGATTCTTGTCACTATGTATTTTGGAATTAAAAAATATATTAAATATAAAAATGTGATTTTTTAATAAAAGTTATTTTAAAGATAAAATGTAAAATTGATACCAATATAAAATTTTAACACGAATATTTTATGGCATCATTAATAATTCAATTTTAATATAAATATGACTAAACAATTCAATAATATAAATAATATAAAATGTGAAATTTAATTTAATAATATAAATAGTAGATATAAATAAAATTATTACTATTTATGTTTAGGGGGTTTTTTTGGATAATTTTGATTTTTTATTTGGGAGTAAATGGTGATAAGTAAAAGTTTAGGGGGAAAATAAAAAGTTTTGGGAAGTAAAAGTTTGAGGGAAAGTAAATAGGTGGAGTAAAATTTTGGAGGGAAAATATTAAAAAAAAATTGGAGGGGATGGGTTTAGGGTAGATGGGGGGTGGGATGGAAAGTGAGTAAAAGTTTTAAAGGGAAAGTGGAAGGGAGTAAAAATTTTAGGGAAAATAAAAAGTTTTGAGGGTTTTTGAGAGTACAATTTTGAGGAAAGTAAATAGAAAGTAAAATTTTGGTGAGAAATGGATTTCAGGTAGATGGGGGGTTGGGGTGAGATGAGAGTAAAAGTTTTGGGGGGAAAGTGGGAAGGATTAAAAGTTTTGAGGGAAAAGTAAAAAGGTTTGGGTGTTTGGGGTAAAAATGTAAAATATTATAATTTGATATTCGATTTATTCGAATTATTCGAGTTATTCAAATTCGAAAAAAATCGAGTTGACTCGAATAACTCGATTCGTTTAACTCGAAAATTGAATTTTTTTAGTCGAATCGAGTTTTACTCACCCCTACCTCCGGATGCTACTCCAAGTGCACCTCTGGTGGTATGATCGATTGTACACAAAAATCCTCTACGCGACCGTCATCCCCCGCCTTGTGACATACATTCTCCCCGACGACACCATTAGTTTTATTTTTTTATTTTAATTTTTTAATGTAAATATAGATATGTCATAAAGAAATAAAAAAATTGAGGTTATTCATTCAAACAAACCATTTGTCATTATTACTATGTTTCATCGATAAATAACAAATGTCAAATTTTGTTAACGATTTATTGTTTTGAATATGAATTTTTTTGGATTTACCTTGTTATTGACAAATTTTTTTTTATCGACAACAAAATAAATTGTATGACCTTAAAACCAATAGCAATACGGAACATCGACCTTTATAGTTCATACCGAATACAACAAACACTATTAGTATTGCACGCGCAAATGAAAATAAAGTTTGGTTATAAAAAAATACTAATGAATATGAACTTTGGTTGAAAGCAATGTTATCGACGCTAAGGTCCTAACGTTTCCCTATACAGAGAACATGTTGGCTTTGTATAGGCGATCACATACTCTCGTCTGGGATGAGTAGGGATTCAGGACTCTACACATTATGAATGCATGTAGTCGATAGACGTCATTGATGTAAGGCGTGTACTCAATCCGTATGTTCCCACATGCGGCAATTGCATGAGCACATGGGAACCAAAGTGCTTGGAATCTCCCACAATAGCAGGTCCCTTCTATTAGGTTCACATGATAGGATGCACCTGACATTTCCTAATCAGGCCTAGCATGCCCTGTGACTCAAAAATCGAGGTTCTGATGTAAGTGGCACAATACATATATCATGTTTACTCTTGCTATACTTTGTCAAATCTCTTGCATCACGTCATCATAGAATGTACCATTGCCTGCTATTTGTCTAGCACATGCCATCTCCCTCTTAGGAAATAAGGCAGCCAGTTGAAAGTATGTCTCTTTGACAACCAATGTTATCGACAAATGATGCCTCCCTTTTAGTACCAAATCAATGCACTCAACCAAGTTTGACGTCAAGTGCTCGTATCGTAAAACCTCGTCGTACAACTACGTCCACCATTCGAACGGTATATTCGAAACATATGTTGTGCCATATGCGTTAATGGTGTTTAAGTTGTTCAAATTTTGATGAAAAACATATTGGACGAGCTTGTAACCTGTCAATAAATAGGTACCAATTGGTGCAATGAAATAACCCCATAACTGAAAATTCGATTTGTAGTGAATACATAGTTAGAACTACAAACCCATGTCGATGGCTAGATCTTTCTCAATCATCGAAGGATATTTTTTATAGTAGTTGGATCCCACATGTCGAATGCAGTACCAATGGTTAGTACAATCCTAGAGGGATCTGTGACGATCAATCGCCAAGAGTGTTCTGGTTCCCCTATCCGATATGACACATATATCGGGCTGCAGGCAAACGAAGGGGCGCAATCGGCTTAGGAAGAAATCCTAGTCATCTACCATTTTTTCGAGAGTTATTGTGAAAGCTATAGGCAGAATCTTCCGATTATTGTCCTAAGCAACAGTAAGCAAAAGACGCTGCTAATACCTTCCATATAGCCAGGTGCAGTTAATTTGGATCGTAGACTTACAGTGCTAAAATGCCTTTTTACATTACCCAAAGGTCCAAAAGAACCGGTGGAATACTCTTTTCTCAATGACCATCTAATTTCTGAAATACCCAAGGCACATTTCAAGATCAGTTACAGAACCTGGTACGTATCGATCCAATACCTAACATAATTACTATATATAGTTATACGAATCCTCCCACCTATGGTGCAACTTCTCCATAGCCTTTTGTTTTGCAACCCATACTTTGTAGTACATTGGAGTATACTGGTATTGGCTATGTATGTTCGCAATCGGGACTGGTATTTCAATCCGAGGATTGGCCTTCACCATCGGTAGAATAATGTCAGCAATCATATCCAAATCTAGACTTGGATGGTCCTGACTTGCACCCATCACAACACAGATATAAGGACCCGAATACTTTTTTATCGTTTATAGCTCGATTTTTTCTGGTCAGATGCCATGATTTTCCACTTACACCTTTCGTCTTTTATTACGCATTTTCCTTTGAATTTTTCGAAGTGAGACTTCATGACATAGTAGTTTACGCCATTCTTGATGTTGTACCACTTTAGTTCAGCAAGAAAAGCATATTTTTTAGGGTATTCAATTCCAACTTCCAGTAGGTCAACGTTCTGTGCGAAAGTAGAGAAAACTGTAAACCACCCTCGGCCAATACGTCGATGTTCGTCATGTGGGGCGGAGGTTCATACGCTTTACGATATCTGGGTCCAGAGTATTATTCAATGCGTCATCGTTAGACTCACAAGGTTTCGATTTCTTTATAAGTGGATCTGGTTCAAAAAATAGTTCCATTTTTGAACCATTCAGACCGCGCTACTAGATTTGCACAAGTTCTAACTCCTCCCCCTTGTTTGCATATATAGCCCCTT
Organism: Gossypium stocksii; assembly: GCA_020496765.1. Taxonomy (NCBI): domain Eukaryota; kingdom Viridiplantae; phylum Streptophyta; class Magnoliopsida; order Malvales; family Malvaceae; genus Gossypium; species Gossypium stocksii. The sequence goes on from CM035623.1 coordinate 10,601,668, forward strand.
CTTGCTCACCTGCATCCCCTTCCGCATCTGCACCTTTATTGTCGACTTCTAATACAGTGTTGAACATACCCTCATTGACCCCCGTCGAAAGGAGTAGGTCATCGGTAGAGATCCCTAACCTATGCTAATACCTCCGTCGAGGATAAGAACAACTAATCCTAGGTTGTTTAACTAAGGTTTCTTTTTAGTTAACATCCCTAGTCTTGCATTAATTCGATCTATATATCCCCCTATTAGGTTTGACCCTAATCCAGAAGATTTATGTGGCCCTATGTCTAGGGTTGCATGCAACTCTGCTTAATTATGGTAGATCTACTCTTAAAACAGGGACTTTTGCTCCTCTGCTTAAGCACATCAGTTTCTTGACTTAATACCTAGGATTATTAAACCAAGAATTAAGAACACATAATTAAGAACAATTTAAGTATTTATCATATAATTCAAGAATGAATAATAACAAGGTCTATCTTAGGTTTCATCCCCCTCAAGTATTTGAGGGGTTTAGTTCATAATTAATAAAGAAAACATCTCAGTAGAAATAAGATAACAAAACATAAAGAACCCAAAAACCCCTAAAGAAATTTAGGGAGATCCTCTGCCTTGATGTAGAATTCCGACTTTTGGGATGAATCAATCGGCTTCCTTGGAGTAATCCCTTGCTTCCACTCCTTGTGTTGGCAGAAAGAAGGCGCTCCTTTTGGGAGAAAAGAGTACATCCTTAGAGTTGCCTCCTAGGGTCTTTATATAGAGCTTTGGAATGCCTTCCTTAGCCTCTAAGTATCCAAATCCGAGTGAAATTGCACTTCCTCACGACAGGAACACGCCAGTGTGTCACGACAAGAGGCCGTGTGCGAGACTGTTGATGGAGGCACAACTATGTGGCCTGGCTGTGCTTGTCGGGGCTGGGCCGTATTGGACCTCATATGGTACGGCCGTGTGCCACGGCCGTGTGGTGACTCCTTGGGCCGTGTCATTTTTACACTTTGGCCCATTTTCTTCATTTTCGGCTCGTTTTTCGTTCTTTTCTCTTCCCTATGCTCTCCTGAGTATACAACATGAAATAGAAGGGTTAAGAGCACCAATTCTCACAAAATTGATAATAATTCATCCAAAATATAGGCTAAACATGAGGTAAAAATATGTATAATTTATCGTTTATCAAGGGGTTTTTGGGTTTTCTTTATGTTTTGTTATTTTCCCAACTTTGAGATGTCTTCTTTTACAATTATGAACTAAATCCCCTAGATGCCTGAGGGGGGATGAAATCTAAGACAGATCTTGTTATTATTTACTGAATTATATGATAAAGACTTGCTTTGTTCTTAATCTTGTTATTAACTCTTGTATTAATATTTCAGGATATTATTTCAAGATAAATATGCTTATTCAGTGGAGCAAAAGTCCCTGTTTAAGAGTAGATCCAACACAATTGAGCAGAGTTGATTGCAATCTGATATTCGTGATATGAAGTAATAAAATTTATAATAATGATCACACCAGAAACTAACTATTATCACGATTTTAAGGCAAGTGCACCTATCGAACAATAGTATAGCTTAGTGGCAAGACCGAGATATCGTACCCAAGGGAACCAAAAGTACTAGTACTAACTTTCTTTCTATTATTTAACCTAGAAATAAAAGGGGTTTTTATAAACTAAACTAATTCTAAAACTAAACTAAGAAAGCACAAAAAATGAATTGGGGAAAAACTCTTAGGAAAAACTGATTGATTTGGACAATACTCAATGGAGAATCCACCTAGACTTCACTTGTTATCAACTCTTGAACTAGACGATTTATTCACTTGACTTGATCCGTAAAAATCCCTAACTTATGTTAATATCTCTCTCGAGACTAAAAACAACTAACCATAGGTTAATTAATTGAAATCTCTTTCTAATTAAAACCCCTAGTGTTGCCTTAACTCATTCTATGGATTCCCTTATTAGGTTTGACCCTAATTTGGCAGATTTTCGTCGTCCTATCTCTAAGATTGCGATCAACTCCTTAATTGTGTTAGATCTACTCCTATGCAGGGGCTTTTGCTCTTCTACATAAGCACATTCGACTTAAATCAATATCCTGAAAATATCAAGTTAAGAGTTAAAAATACAATTAAGAACAAATCAAATATTTATAATATAATTCAAGAGAAAATAATAACAAGATCTGTCTTAGGTTTCATCCCCCTCAAGTATTTGGGGGATTTAGTTCATAATTATAAAAGAAAACATCTCAGACGGAATAAAATAACAAAACATAAGAAAACCTAAAACTCCTGAAAGGATTGAAGGGAGATTCTCTGTCTTGATGTAGATCCTGGCTTCTGAGATGGATCAATCGGCTTCCCTTCGAGTAATTCCCTGCCTTTAACTCCCCATCTTGGCGAAAAAATAATGTGTCCCCTTGAGGTTGCCTCTTAGGGTCTTTATATAGAGTTTAGAATAGCTTTCTTAGCCTCTAAGCAACCTTTTCCGAGTGAAGTTGTACTTCCTCACGATAGGGACACGCCCGTGTAGATCAAAGCCCAAGCCGTGCTCGGGCCTGTTAAGGTGGCACGGTCGTGTGACACGCCCGTGTGGCCAATTCCCAAGCCGTGTTGATTGTTGAATTGGACCTAATTTGCCTGTTTTTGGCCCGTTCCTTACTTTTTTCTCTTCCCTATGCTCACCTGAGTGTAAAACATGAAATTAAAGGTTTAAGAGCATTAATTTACACAAATTCAATGATAATTCATCCAAAAATTGGGCTAAGCATGGGATAAAAATATGTATAATTTATCGCTTATCACAATCCTAGACGTAGGATGACGAAAATCTGCCGGATTAAAGTCAATCTAATAGGGAAATCCATAGATTGAGTTAATGCAACACTAGGGGTTTTAATTAGAAAGAAATTTTAATTAATCAACCTAGGGTTAGTTGTTTTTAGTCTTTAGAGAGATATTAACATAAATTAGGGATTTCTACGGATCAAGTCAAGTGAATAAATCGTGTAGTTTAGAATCGAATAACAAGAAAAGTCTAGGTGGATTCTTCCTTGGGTATTGTCTTAATCAATCAGTTTTCCCAAAGCAATTTCCCCAATTTACTCTTTGTCGTGTTCTTAGTTAAATAGTTAGTTTAGTTTAATTAGTTTAAAACAAATTCCCTTTTATTTTTAGGCTAGATAATAAAAAGAAAGTTAATACTAGTACTTTTAGTCCCTGTGGGTTCAACATCTCGGTCTTGCCATAAGCTATACTACTACTCGATAAATGCGCTTGCCTTTGTCGTGATAATAGTTTAGTTTTACATGTACGATCATAAATATCACAATCAAGTTTTTTGCGCCATTGCCGGGGAACTGAAATATTAGGAACACTCGATTTTTATTACTTTAGCCATTTTTACTTTTATTGCAATTTACTTTTTATTTTTATTTTTATTTACTAAATTCTTTCTTTTATTTGTTTCTGACAGGTGTCTCTAGTTTATGAATAGAAGAAATCTGTCAGGACCTTTGCTTTTTGATAGTAAGATAGAAGCATCAGCTTGCAGAAACCGTAGAGAAATAAGGCGGAGCCTATAGTAAATAGAGGAAGAAGAAGAGGACGTGATCAATATTACTGAAGAGATGGAAGCAAATCAGAATATTCCGTTACCTCCTGTGGTAGCTACAAATCCTGTGAATCAAAATCCTGCTCCTCGCACTATGTATGATTATGCTAAGCCTAATTTAGCTGGTACTGAATCTAGTATTGTTAGGCCTGCTATTGCTACAAATAATTTTGAACTAAAAACTAACACTATACAGATGATTCAACAGTTTGTTCAGTTTGATGGTTTGCAGGATAAGAATCCTAACACACATTTAGCTAACTTTTTGGAACTCTACGACACCTTTAAAATTAATGGCATTTTGGATGATGCCATTCGCCTTCGGTTATTTCCCTTTTCCTTGAGGAATAAGGCTAAACAATGGTTGAACTCTCTACCACGAGGGTCTATCACTACTTAGGAGCAAATGGCCGAAAATTTTTTGCTAAAATATTTTCCGCCAGCTAAAATGACAAAGTTGAGGAATGACATCTCTTCTTTTGTGTAGATGGATCTAGAAACTCTTTATGACGCATGGGAGAGATATAAGGACTTATTGAGAAGGTGCCCTCACCATGGGTTTCCTTTATGACTACAGGTTCAGACTTTTCACAATGGTTTGAACCCCTCAACAAGGCAAATGATCGATGCAGCTGCTGGTGAAACAATAAACAACAAAACACATGAGGAGGCTTATGAATTTATAGAGGAGATGTCACTGAATAATTATCAATGGCAAGTCATGAGGACAAAGCCACAAAAAGCCACCGATGTTTTTAATGTCGACGCAGTCGCCATGCTTTCTAGCTAGGTAGAACTTTTGAATAAAAAGATTGATGTTTAGTTGGTTCTACGTAGATACATCCAGTTATGCAATGTGACACGAATATAAGTGGTGTAGGCAATCTAGAGCACTTCCCCTATAGACATAGCATGGAAAACGAGCAAATGAATTATATGGGTAATAATCCTCGACCTCAAAACAATCCTTACAGTAACACTTATAACGCATGTTGGAGAAATCATCCAAATTTTTCATGAAGAGGTCAAGGGAATCAGGAAAATCAAAGGCCACCACCTCCTTCGAGATGAAACCAAACCTGGAAGAGATGTTGGAAAAATTGCTATCAGCGTTAGAAACTCGTTTTCAGAATATCGAAACTACACTTAAAAACCAACAAGCTTCAATTCAAGGACTTGAGAATCAAATTGGGCAACTTGCTAAGATGATATCTGATAAACCACAAAGTAGCTTGCCAAGTAACACTAAAGCTAACCCAAGGGAGCAACTCCATGCTATCACTGTGCTCGATAAAGGAGGTTTAGTTGAAGATAAACTAGAACCGAGGCAATAAGATATGGTAAGTAAAGGTAAGGTTGAGGTAAGCCACAAAGAACCAGTAGGTAAAGAGTATAAGCTTCGTGTACCATACCCAAATGCAATAAGGAAAGATCGCACAGAAGAACAATTTGGTAATTCCTTAAACTCTTAAAGAAATTACATATTAACTTACTATTTACTGAAGCTCTTTTGCAGATGCCAAATGCAATTAAATTCTTAAAGGAGCTTTTAGCAAATAAACGAAAGTTAGATGAATCATTGATATGCGTAACATGAAGTAATAAAATTTATAATAATGATCGCACCAAAAACTAACTGTTATCACGACTTTAAGGCAAGCGCACCTATGGAACAGTAGTATAGCTTAGTCGCAAGACCGAGATATCGTACCCAAGGGAACCAAAAGTACTAGTACTAACTTCCTTTCTATCATTTAACCTAGAAATAAAATGGGTTTTTATGAAACTAAACTAATTCTAAAAGTAAACTATGAATGCACAAAAAGTAAATTGGGGAAAAACTCTTTGGGAAAAACTGATTGATTTGGGCAATACTCAAGGGAGAATCCACCTAGACTTCACTTGTTATCAATCTTTGAGCTAGACGATTTATTCACTTGACTTGATCCGTAGAAATCCCTAACTTATGTTAATACCTCCGTCGAGGTTAAGAACAACTAATCCTAGGTTGATTAACTGAAATCTCTTTCTAGTTAAAACCCCTAGTCTTGCATTAACTCGATTTATGGATCCCCTTATTAGGTTTGACCCTAATCAGGCAGATTTATGTCGCCCTATGTCTAGGGTTGCATGCAACTCCGCTTAATTATTCTAGATCTACTCTTAAACAGGGACTTTTGCTCCTCTGAATAAGCACATCAATACTTAAATTAATACTTAGGATTATTAAAACAAGAATTAAGAACACATAATTAAGAACAATTCAAGTATTTATCAGATAACTCCAGATAAAATAATAACAAGATCTGTCTTAGGTTTCATCCCCCTAAAGTATTTGGGGGGTTTAGTTCATATTTAATAAAGAAAACATTTCAGAAGAATAAAAATAACAAAACATAAAGAACCCAAAAACCCCTGAAGGATTAAAGGAAGATCCTTTGTCTTGATGTAGAATTCAGCTTCTGGGATGAATCAATTGGCTTACCTTGGAGTAATTCCTTACTCTTACTCTTTGTGTTGACAGAAATAAGGCACTCTCTTGTGGGAGAAAAGGTACTCCCTTAGCAGGGAATGAAGCATACCCTTGAAGTTGCCTCCTAGGGTCTTTATATAGAGTTTTGGAATGCCTTTCTTAGCCCCTAAGTATCTTTTTTTGAGTGAAATTGAACTTTCTCACGACAGGGACACGCCCGTGTGCCACGCCTATGCGGATCAAGGCCCAGGCCATGCTTGGGCCTGTTAAGGTGGCACCACCGTGTGGTCTGGCCGTGTGAGTCGGGGTTGGGCCGTGTTCGAGTCCAAGGTGGCACGGCTGTGTGGCGAACCTTCAGGCCGTGTTGTTTTCATACTTTAGCCCATTTTCTCTATTTTTGGCCCGTTTCTCGTTCTTTTCACTTCTTTATGCTCACCTGAGTATAAAACATGAAATTAAAGGTTTAAGAGCACCAATTTCCACAAATTCAATGATAATTCATCCCGAAATTAGGCTAAGCATGAAGTAAAAACATGTATAATTTATCGTTTATCAAATACCCCCACACTTAAGCCTTTGCTTGTCCTCAAGCAAAATCTCAACTTACAATTAAAAACTATTCCTTTCAACTTATAACCCTTATCAATAATGTTTCAAACTAATCCACTGGTAATCATACAATGAAAAATCAACCAGAAGAACATTAAAGATTCAAACACTCTAAGTTGAGAAGTTTATCACAGAAACATAAGTTTTCTTTCTTTTTCTTAAGTAATCACCTCTCAATCAAAATCAATAAGATTTGATATCCTCACTAAAGATTCACTCTATCCATTCAAAGTGTTTAGGGTTCAAGAATTAAGCACTCTTTAGTCAACCTAAAAAGTTATTACCATAGGCTTGCAAGAAAATCAAATCTCCACCACTATAGATTGATATGACACATTGATCAAAAGGTCTTTCAGTGGTTGTAATGGTGCTTTGGTTAGGGGTGTTGTCACAAGCTGAAAGGGAAGGTTAAAATCGAGATTGAATTGAAAGATCGTCTAACTAGAAAAATCTCTATCACTTGAACATATTTCTAGAGCTTAAGTCTTCTGATGACATCATTCCGGATTCGGTAGCTTATAATAGAAATATGTAAAAAATATTAAACTATAACTAAAATATGAATTACAACTGAATTAATTGTACAAACACCTTTTTGTTTTTTTTTGTGTTTTTTTTAGAACAAATCAAATACAATACTTTGAATGTTTATAAACTGAACAAGAGAACAAAGCTAGATAATAATTTCAACTCAAATCTCGACAAAAATAGGGATCAAAATAATTGAATGGAATTCAACAAAAATGGGGTTATAGGTTAATATTAGAGGTAAGTCAAAGAATGGGTTGTTAGGCTCAATGGGGTTCACTAGGGGTCAATTTATGGAGGTAGGCTTTTATGGAGTAAGTGGGTTAAATCCTATGTGGCTTTATCATCTCAGTGTATCAAATCAATGATGTGGTCTCGACATGTATAATCGAAGCAAGTTCTAGAATAACAATTCAGTATTGACTCACTCAAAGCAACAATAAAAGTGAGCACGAAAGGATGTATGCTCAAAAGGCTCAAAAACCTCACCAGAATTATGGTTTTTGATGTCAATCCTGCGAATTTCAAATCTATAGATAATACTTAAAATTAGGGAAAATAACTTAGAAAAAATTTAAATTCTAAAAAATTTTCACTTATCATGCTTGATTCCCTAATGTCTTAAAGTTTGAATAATCAAAGCATAAATACCTATGTCTTAATTCTCAACATATCAATAAAAATTATAAATCAATTAGAATTCATTCCTAATAAGAGATTGAGATTAATGTAAAGAATTCAAAATTTAAGAGCAATTTTCAGGGATTTCAAAGATAATATAAAGAATGAAAATGAGTTTTCCCCCCACACTTAAGATGTACATTGCCCTCAATGTACAAAGATAACATTATTAGCAATAGAAGCACAAGATCATAAGTTAGAGAGAGAAGTAAAACTCCCTGAATTGGATGAATTCCTTGAAAGTTGTGAAAGCTAGATTGGAGAGATGACCACTTGAAGTTCATGATCCTAGGTGACTTGAAGTATAACTGCGTGGGGAATTTAAGTCTTATTCGATAAAAAGTGAAGTGTAAAATAAAAGGAAAAATATAAAGTGAAGAGAATAAAAATAAAAATAAAAAATAAAATAAATAGGGAATTGGGCACACGGCTGGTTGGCACAGGCGTGTCTTATGCCCGTGGTAATTTCTCAGTCTCACTCACGGTTAATTGGCATGGGTGTGTTGAGTCACACGGCCTTATAGCACGGTCGTGTTTTTTTGTGTTCGCTTTGCCCATGGTCGTGTTTGTAATTACACGCCCGTGTATGAATGGACAGGTTTGGCTACGACAGTATCACATGGTCGTGTTTCTACCCGTGGGGTGTCCACGACCTTAGGCACGCCCGTGTGTTTGGTCGTGTGGTCTTGGGAAATCTGCATTTTAAGGGGTTAGTTAAGAATTTAAGAAAATAAAACTTGTTAGTACTCGGGTTGCCTCTTGAGAAGCGCTTGTTTATAGTCTAAGCTCGACTTTTCTCAAGCTTGTTTGATCATGGTGGTTTGAAGAGTTGATATTCTTCTATCCTGCTTTCAATTTCATTGTCAACATAAGCTTTGAGTTGAGTGTGATTTACCTTGAAAGTGCCAAGTGACTCATGTTCTATCTCGACTGCACCAAAGAGAAAGATTTTCATTACCGTGAAGTAAGGTGTATCACTTGTATGCTCTTTTGAATTCAAGATTCGAGGATCGTCTTCCCCTAAGACTACTTTATCCCCTACCTTGATTTGATTCGTTGTTACTTGGGGGTTGTCTTGGTGATGCTCTGGGTTGGTGTGGCATATTTTGGGCTTTTCGTGATAGTTCAGCCACTCATCTAGTTCCTCAATCTGAAGCATTCGCTTTTCAGGTGCGTCTCCCTTGGATGGACTTGTCTGTGGTTGGGTCGCCTTTAAGTGGAGTGTATCCTACACAGAAGGTTAGGTGGTGAGATCAATGTTTTTACAAGGACTCGTCACTATATTCTTATTATCAATAGTCTTAATCGGGTTTTGAGCTTGTATAGTAACTTTGTCATCACCTACACGTAGTGTAAGCTCACCTGTTCCTACATCAATTATTGTTCTAGCCGTTGCTAAAAAAGGACGCCCTAGAATTAAGGGTACATTGCTATCCTCATCGATGTCTAAAACAACAAAATCAACTGGGAATATAAATTTATCAATTTTGACAGGCACATCTTCAATTATTCCCTTTGGAAATCTAATGGTCTTATCAGCTAATTGGATGCTCATCTTAGTTTGTTTAGGTTTTCCAAGACCTAGTTGTTTAAACAGTTTATAAGGCATGACATTAATACTAGCCCCTAAATCAGCTAAAGCATTTTTGACGTCTAAGCTACCAAATAAACAAGGAATTGTAAAACTCCCTGGATCTTTTAGTTTGTTGGGCAACTTTTTCTGTAGAATAGCTGAGCATACTGCATTAAGCTCCACATGAGTTTTCTCATCTAGCTTCCGCTTGTTTGTCAAGAGCTCTCTGAAAAACTTAACAGCATTTGGCATCTGCGACAGAGCTTCAATAAACGGTAAGTTGATATGTAATTTCTTTAAAAGTTTAAGAAACTTACTGAATTGCTCATCTGTGCGGTCTTTCTTTAACGCATTTGGGTATGAGATACGAGGTTTATACTCTTTGATAGTTACTTCTTTGGAACTTACCTCACCCTTACCTTTACTTACCACAGTCTCCTTGCATGGCTGTAGATTGGTTTTGGTCAACCCTTCCTCATCTATTGTATCCACAGCATTGAGTTGCTCCTTAGTGTTAGTCTCAGTGTTGCTTGGTAACCCACCTTGTGGTCTTTCAGAAATTAGCTTAGCGAGCTGGCCTATTTGAGTGTCGAGACCTTGAATAGATGCTTGCTGGTTCCTCAGTGCCATTTCGGTATTTTAGAAATGAGTTTCTGATACGGTGATAAATTTTGTGAGCATTTTCTCAAGGTTTGGCTTTTTCTCTTGTTGAAATGGTGGTGAGGCTATTTGATTTCCTTGTCCTTCCCATGAAAAATTGGGGTGGTTCCTCCAACCTGTATTGTAAGTGTTACTATAAGGGTTATTTTGAGGTTTAGAGTTGTTACCCATATAGTTGGCTTGCTCGGTTTTCATGCCATTTCCATAAGAAGAGTAGTCTAGATTGAACATATTTCCTTGAGTTGTGTCACACTGCATCACTGGTTGTGCCTGCATAGAACCAACAAAATTATCAAACTTTTTAATTAAAAGTTCTACCTGATTAGTAAGCATAGTGACAGCATCGATATTATAAACTCCTGCAGCTTTTGTCGGTTTTGTCCTCATGACTTGCCATTGATAGTTATTCAGTGACATCTCTTCTATAAACTCATAGGCTGCTTCGGGTGTTTTGTTGTTGATTGTTCCTCTGGCGGCTGCATCGATCATTTGCCTCGTTGATGGATTCAAACCATTATGAAAGGTTTGAACTTGTAACCACAAAGGTAACCCATAGTGAGGGCACCTTCTCAACAGATCTTTGTATCTCTCCCAGACATCATAAAGTGCCTCTAAATCCATCTACACAAAAGAAGAGATATCGTTTCGTAATTTAGCTGTTTTAGCTGGAGGAAAATATTTAAGTAAGAACTTTTCGGTCATCTGTTCCCATGTAGTGATTGATCCTCGTGGTAAAGAATTTAACCACTGTTTGGCTTTATTTTTCAAGGAGAATGGGAATAGCCTTAGACGAATGGCATCATTAGAGACGCCATTAGTTTTAAAAGTATCACAAAGTTCCAAAAAGTTAGCTATGTGTGAATTTAGATCTTCATCCTGTAAACCATCAAACTGCACAAATTGCTGTATCATCTGAATAGTGTTAGGTTTTAACTCAAAATTATTAGCAGCAATAGCAGGTCTAATAATACCAGATTGCGTCCCAGCCAAATTTTGTTTAGCATAATCAGACATAGTACGAAGAGCATCATCTTGATTTACTGGTTGCGCGGCTATCGCGGGAGGTGGTAGATTGTCCTGATTTACTTTCATCTCTTTCGTATGTTCTGGCTCTTATTCTTGTCCTTATTCTAGATAATGTAGGCTTCTTCTGATCTTTCTACGAGTTCTGCAAACTGTCGCTTCCAAGTCTTCGTCGAATAGCAGTGGTCCTTCTGGGTTTCTTCTAGTCATAAACTAGAGATACCTAGAGGAAAAGAAAATTTTAGTAAAATAAAAATAGAAATAAAAATAAAAATAAGCTGAAAATAAATAAAGATAAATATGGCTAAAGTAATAGAAATCGAGCGTTCTTAATATTTCAGTTCCCCGGCAACGGCGCCAAAAACTTGATATGCATGATATGAAATAATAAAATTTATAATAATGATCGCACCAAAAACTAACTATTATCACGACTTTAAGGCAAGTGCACCTATCGAACAGTAGTATAACTTAGTGGCAAGACTGAGATATCGTACCCAAGGGAACCAAAAGTACTAGTACTAACTTCCTTTCTATTATTTAACCTAGAAATAAAAGGGGTTTTTATGAAACTAAACTAATTCTAAAACTAAACTATGAATGCACAAAAAGTAAATTGGGGAAAAACTCTTTAGGAAAATTTGAATGATTTGGGCAATACTCAAGGGAGAATCCACCTAAACTTGACTTGTTATCAATCCTTGAGCTAGACGATTTATTCACTTGACTTGATCCGTAGAGATCCCTAACTTATGTTAATACCTCCGTCGAGGATAAGAACAACTAATCCTAGGTTGATTAACTAAAATCTCTTTCTAATTAAAACCCCTAGTCTTGCATTAACTCGATCTATGGATCCCCTTATTAGGTTTGACCCTAATCCGGCAGATTTATGTCGCCCTATGTCTAGGGTTGCATGCAACTCTGCTTAATTATGCTAGATCTACTCTTAAACAGGGACTTTTACTCCTCTGAATAAGCACATCAATACTTGAATTAATACCTAGGATTATTAAAACAAGAATTAAGAACACATAATTAAGAACAATTCAAGTATTTATCATATAACTCAAGATAAAATAATAACAAAATCTATCTTAGGTTTCATCCCCCTCAAGTATTTGGGGGGTTTAGTTCATATTTAATAAAGAAAACATCTCAGAAGATTAAAACTAACAAAACATAAAGAACCCAAAAACCCCTGAAGGATTGAAGGGAGATCCTTTGTCTTGATGTAGAATTCAGCTTTTGGGATGAATCAATCGGCTTCACTTGGAGTAATTCATTGCTTTCACTCTCTGTGTTGGCAAAAATAAGGCACTCTCTTGTAGGAGAAAAGATACTCCCTTAGCGAGGAATGAAGCACACCCTTGAAGTTGCCTCATAGGGTCTTTATATAGAGTTTTGGAATGCCTTTCTTAGCCCTTAAGTAGCCTTTTCCGAGTGAAATTGAACTTCCTCACGGCAGGGACACGCCTGTGTACCACGCCCGTGCAGATCAAGGCCCAGGCTGTGCACAGGCCTATTAAGGTGGCACCGCCGTGTGGTCTGGCCGTATGAGTCGGGGTTGGGCCGTGTTTGAGTTCAAGGTGGCACGGCCGTGTGGCGAACCTTCAGGCCGTGTTGTTTTCATACTTTGGCCCATTTTCTCTGTTTTCGGCCCGTTTCTCGTTCTTTTCACTTTCTTATGCTCACCTGAGTATAAAACATGAAATTAAAGGTTTAAGAGCACCAATTTCCACAAATTCAATGATAATTTATCCCGAAATTAGGCTAAGCATGAGGTAAAAGCATGTATAATTTATCGTTTATCAATCGTCGTATGTGGAGTTAAATGCAGTTTGCTCAGCTATTCTGCAGAACAAGCTACCTAACAAACTGAAAGATCCAGGGAGTTTTACGATTCCGTGTCTAATTGGTAGTTTAGATATTAAAAATGCCTCGGCTGATTTAAGGGCTACCATAAATGTAATGCCTTATAAAATGTTTAAACAACTAGGTCTTGGGAAACCCAAACAAACTAGGATGAGTATTCAATTGGTTGATAAAACCATTAGATTTCCTAGGGGAATAATTGAAGACGTCCTTGTTAAAATTGATACATTTATATTCATAGTAGATTTTGTTGTTCTAGACATGGATGAGGATAGTGATGTACCCTTAATTTTAGGGCGACCCTTTCTATCAACTGCTAGGACTATTATTGATGTGGGCACAGGTGAACTCACACTTCATGTAGGCGATGACTCGATTACTTTTCAAGCTCGTGATTCTGTTAGGATATTTAATGATAGAAATGATATTACGAGTTCTTTTCATAAAAGTAACCTCACTGCTCAACCTTCTTTGCAGGACATTCCTCGTAAAAGCACAATTGAGCCACGTTTAAGTTCATATGACAACAAGGGAGCAATCCATGACGAGCAAATGCTATAGATTGATGAACTAGACGAATGGCACTATGCAGAACTAAAGCAAATCCATGACGAGCCTACAGATAAACTGAGTTAATTTAAGGTTGGGGATAAGGTATTGTTAGAAGAAGAGAACCCTCGAATTGCAATTTTAGAACTTAATACAGATGATGCACCTCCCTTCACGGTAGTAAAAATTCTTCCCTACAGTACAGTCGAGGTAACACATTCCGAATTTGGCACTTTTAAAGTAAATTATACTCGACTTAAACCATACATTGACATTAAGACTGATAGCAGAAGAGAGGAGTTTCAACTACTCGAATCACCGTGATCATGTGAGATTAAGGAAAGTCGAGCTTAGACTCTAAATAAGCACTTCTCAAGAGGCAACCCAAGCACTAACGTTGTTGACTTTCTTAATTTTAGTTTATAACATCTAACAATCACTAACTGAGTTACTAAAACGCAGGTTTTTACACCCACACGGCTTGGCACACGGGCGTGCCTTAGGCCGTGCCCCTACCACGTATTAGAGCCATGGGCGTATCCTTGGCTATGTGAAAACAGGACTTAATTTTTTATTTTTCCCAAACTTAGGATACCACATGGGATGCGACAAATCACCACGGTCGTGCGCTATGGCCGTGGGCAAGCCTGATTAATTTACACGGGCATGGGAGAAGCAAATAATTTCAAACATGACCATGCGACGCAGCCGTGGAAGACACCAAGGGTAGGACACATGAGCGTGGCCACGATCGTGTTAAAATTTAACCTTGACTTTTTAAAATTTTCTGAGACACGGGATGCAACAGATCCCCATAGGCGTGCCTAGAGACCGTGCGCAAACCTGACAAAATTACACGGGCTTATAAAACAATCACACAACCGTGCCCTGACCCGTGGACGAAACTGATAAAGTAACATGGGCGAGCTACATGCCCGTGCCCATATGCCGTGGTCGATACTGATAACTTAACATGGGTGTGTGACACGCTCGTGCCCTTCATCCATAGACAATATGAGAAAATAACATGGGCGTGCGACACACCTGTGCACAGACCCCGTGGGTGCCTCTGATTAAATCCCATGGGCGTGTGACCGCATACACGGGTATGGGAGAAACGAACGAAGCAGTACACGGCTATGCGATATGGCCGTGTGCACCAACACGTCCAATGAGCACAGACGTGGCCAACGGTTGTGAGCAATTTGAACTAAAATTTCACGAAAAACACGGGCTAGGAATAAGGCATACGGGCGTTGGTATAACACCCCCTAACCTCAAACCGTCACTGGAACAAGGTTACGGAGCATTACCAGAACTATCGAACAATTTACAATTAATACACAATTATTATCAAACATAATATAAAATAACCTTATAATCCCTTATATGGATCTTCGAGGTCCAAAAATACGAGTTAAAAAGTAGTTCGGGACTAATTCGGGTACTTATAAAATTTTTTTCAAACATTTTAAAATGTTTCTAAAGAGTAGGGCTCACATGCCCGTGTTAATAAACCGTGTGGTTCAACACGGCCGTAGTGGTTTGGGACATGCCCGTGTCCCTTGTCCGTGGAGCATTCTAATTTTCTTACACGGCCAAGCCACACGCCTGTGTGGCAGGCCGTGTAGACTCAATATGAGTCTTTCTAAACTAACCTAGCCCACCCTGCAAAATTTGAAACCAAAGCAAATTGGCAACCATTATAACAATGAATATATTTACACAGACAAACATATCTAACCATTCATAAACAATTTATTATCTATTTGTTCTATAAACATACATATACCAATTAAATTCATACTAATAAACTTTAGTTAATTCCATTTCATGCTTATAACCAATTTAACCATCATTTTACTACCATAATTTTAAGACTCTTATACTTAACTTATACACCACTTAGGAACATGCCACAATTACCAAAGGTAAGGTACATTACTAAAATTTCCCTGAAGCCGGGGTTGATCTGGATACTGGACCGGATATTGGCTTCTTACTAACCTGCGCACGGAAACAACCGTACGATGAGTATGGGTATACTCAGTGGTACTACCATAATTCAAATTTCTAACCTTAATCAATAAATTATAAACATTTAATTTATGCCTACAATATTTCATAAATATATCATACTTTAAATTAACTTGATCAATAATAATAACAATAAATAATATTTTTAAAAGAAATATTTAATTGAATTTATAACTTATTTCACTATCTAAATTTCATTAATTTTTTCACATCTCATTCCATTAGCTCATTTCATATCATATACAATTCACTAAATTTTATCACTTTATTCAATATTAAATTCTATTGCAATTTGTATTTACTAAAGTCATATATTATTCTTTTTAATTAACTTCTCATATTATTTATATAATTTCAAATAATTTGTGAACTTTAGTTTCATTTCTCAATCTCATATAATATTTCAATTCAAAATCCAACTTTGAACGATTCATGAACCTTTGGTTCATGCATTCCATCTTATAGCACAAATTTCATTTCATATTTTATCTCACAATATCACTTTCTCATTTCATTCAATTGCTCAATTAATCAAATTTATTTGATTTTATAAGTTCATTTATTTTTCCCCATTAACATGACTCGGACCTTGGCTGATACAAAAATCCAACCAAACACACCAGAATGGCAACCAACGCCTCATTGGCCTAGCCGAAGTAAAATGGCGACCAACGCCTCATCGGATAGTTCGAAGTACATCTATGACACACCAAGTATCTCATCGGCTGAGCCGAAGCAAAATAGAGACCAACGCCTCATCGAAACTATCCGAAGCAAATCTATGACACACCAAGTGTCTCATCGACTCGAGGTCGAAGAATCCCTGAACTCTTCCAATCCTATGGCATGCCAACTATACCCACCCTAGCCCAACTAGTTAATAAGGTATCGGAATCACATATCCATATCACTTTCACTTTCAATTGATCATAATCATTCCGATTCAATTCAATCACAATAACAAGTCAACTATTGCCAAATGACATATTTGCCATTTTGGCCCTTTGTACTTTCTTTCAATCTATAACTCAACTTTTACTCCTATTTCAATTTAGTCCTTTTTACTAATTACTCTTAAATTAGGCTAAATTCATCTAACCAAAGCCTAATGAAACACATAACTAAATTCATAAATATTTTTAATAAATATTTACGAGTTCGTTTTACTAAAAACAAAGACCCGATAATTTATTTTCTGATACTTGTACTTTTGAGGTCGTTACAGTGGGCCACGGCCGTGTGGTCCAACACGGGACCTGCATGACCGTGGCCCTCTTATTTTCCACTTAAACCCTAAATCCCTCTATTTAAACCCTTAAAATCACTATTCACTTTCTTCGCTAAATTCTTCCCCTTAACAAACCCTAAACCACCGTACTTCAGCCCTCCCCTAACTCCGGCCACCGCCACTCTAACACCCCCTTGCACCATATTTTTCCTCTCCTCCCTATTCTCACTTCCTCCCTCCAACTCACCCACACTCTCATTCCTCTACACTACCCCTTCCCCTTACCAGCCCACTCCCCTCGCGAGCATCGCCGTCGACCCGAACAGCCCCTGCACACCACCGTTTCTTTCCCTCGTCAGTTTTATTTTTTTCTCCCATTTCATTTATTTTCTTGATTTTCTTTTCTGTTCCTTTCATTAATCTTGCTTCTTGACATTTTTCATTTAGTACTAATCAATTCTTTTTGCTTTCATAGTCACTTACTAAAGATATAGATTTGATAACCCTTATTTTCATATTATATTTGTTTTTTGTCATACTTAGTTTAGTATTCAATTTGGGAATATTAAGGCTTTCAACACTTATTTGGTAACTGTAAGTTTGAATATTAAGATTCTTATACTTAGGTATTCTTATTTATTCCATCATATTATGCTACTATTTCTTTATGATTTATGTTTGATTAGGAATTCATACACATTTCCAATTATTTAGACCATTTGGAATTGTCGTTATTTTACCTACTAACTAATACTCTTCTTCCCTCTTTTAGGTACTTAATGGCATATCTCTATGGCAAATCTAAGGTAACCGTCCCGCTTCAAAAAAGCGGAAAGGACTCGGTGCTACATCCTCGAGCACGACTACTGAAATACGGCACTCATTTCTACAATTTTCCTCAGGACCCCAAGAGGAGCTCTTTCAAATCTTTCAGGTGAGACCCCTTGGCGTAGGATGGTGTATCGATTGGGTCGCCTTAGAACAAGTCAACCTCGCCGACTCAGTTTGGGCCCTCCTCATTACCGACCCATGGGAGCACTTCAACATTGTCGAGCCGACATACATGGAGCTCACCTTAGATCTCTGTTCTACATTCCATTTACAGACGGTTATGTCAGAGTTTGACGATCCTGGTACAGTACAGTTTCGTCTCAGCGGCTTAGTACACCAACTGAGCGTCCCAAAATTCAGAATCGCTTTAGGACTTTATACAGAGGAGTTCATGGACAACTACAATTTCTCTGAGCTTCATCGCTACATTCATTATTCTTCTTCCTCCTGTTGGATGGCCTTGATCCCTGCTTCAACTACTTACGACCCTAGCCGCTCTAAGGCATCTGCTCTCCCTCCATCACTACGATACTTACACGCCATCCTAGCTCATACTTTGACAAGTCTGCAAGAGAGCATCGACGTTGTTAACATCCACGATGCTTATTTCTTATGGAGTATGGCGCAGGGGCACGTCTTCGACTTAGCCTATTTTATTGCCCTCTCCATTCGTCATCAGACGGAGTGATACAGGAAGGGAGTCATTTGCATCGTTCCGTATATGACTTGCCTCACACGAAACTTCGGCCTCCTTAACACAGTGGCGCAGTCCTCATCGCACACACTCATCGGCCAGATGCCCCCACAGGGCATCTCGAACATGCTTTATATGAGGACGATAGAGTATCGTCGTGGGTACAATCCTCCTCAATACCGTTTAGCTCAGTTTACCGAGCAAGATAATCCAGCGGATATTACTGATGATATTCCCTCAACTCAGGAGGCTCCACCTTCTCAACCACCACCGAGTCATAGACCAGTTCACGCGGCTGCTTCATTGACTGACATTTCTGAGCGCTTCACTCGATTCGAGTTGCAGTTCTTTCAGCGATTCGACCACATTGTTGCTACTCTACAGTAGATATGTCAGCACCTCCACATCTCATCTCCACCATCACCACCTCACGACCCATCTGGCGATGAGGACTTTTGAGTCCATTTATTTTTCTTTTTCTTTCTATTTTTAATTTTATGTTTCTTTATCTTTATCTTTATTTCTATTTTTATGTTTGACAAAACTTATCTTAGTTTATCTTAAAAATTCTATTTTTATGGCTGATTCTTAATGAGTAATCATGCTAATCTATACCCTTAAAAACACTATTGATTCTATCGCAGTTACAAAAAGGTCAAGAGCTCAATATTACTCAGGAATATCCAACTCTATTAGGAAAGGTATTCCACGACTGCCATGTCCTGCTCGACCACGACCATAGTCACCACAATACCAAACACCACGTTAATATCTTTCTTTGGAATGGTACTCGTGAACACCTCAACCTCTACCACAACTGAAATATCATCCCCCACCTTCACCTCTGCTGAGTTCATCACACATCTTATTAGCCGTTTTTCCAACTCCGCTCTCACTGCTCTAAGGATTCATCCAAAATTCAAGAAGTTTCACTTCTCTCACTCTCTTACAATTTATGCTTATATTCTTACTTATCTTTGTACATTGAGGATAATATACATCTTAAGTGTGGGGAGGTTAATTGTATCTTTATCAGAAAATCTCTGAATTTTATCTTGTTCTCAAGTCACTTTCTCATATTACTATTAGAATAAAATTCTGATTGAGTTATGATTTTTATTGATATGTTTTGGATTAAAACATAGAGAGTTGTGCTTTGATTATTCAAACTTTAAGACATTAGAGAATCAAGCATGATAAGTTGATTTTTGAGAATTAAAAATTTTCTAGGTTGTTTCCCCGAATTTAAGTATTATCTTGAAATTTGAAATTCACAGGATTGACATCAAAAGCCATGAATTTTTGTGAGATTTTGAGCCTTTAGAGCATATATTCTTTCTTGCTCACTTTTATTATTGCTATGAGTGTGTTAATTCTGATCTGTTATTCTAGAACTTGCTCCGATTATACATGTCAAAACCACACTATTGATTTGATATACCGAGATGATAAAGGCACTTAGGTTAACCCATTCATTCCAGAAAAGCCTACCTTCACAATTAACCCTTAGTGAACCCCCTTGAGCCTATTAAACCATTTATTGATTTACCCTTAACATTAACCTATAACCTATTATTGTTGAAATCCCCTAATCAACTTGATCCCTATTTTGTCGAGATTTGAACAGAGTAAGTTATCTAGCTATGTTCTCCTTTTCAGTTAAGTGAAGTTTTATTAGATACTTGATTTGTTCTTAAAAAAATTCAGTTATTAATTTGTCGTTTAGCATATTATTATAAAGTTATGTATTTCTTGATCTTAAACGATGTTATTCATGAGGAAAAGCTCAATTCTAGGAATATTTTTATTTAGTGATGTAAATTCTTAGTATTGGTTATTTTTCTAATTAGGTAATTTTTTAGCTCAATCTCGATTCTAACCTTCTCTTTTAGCTTGTGTCCACACCCTTAACCTAAGCCTCGTTACAACCCATTTAAAGACTTTTTGATTGATGTATCATCTCAATTTATGGTGGTGGATATTTGATTTTCATACAAGCCTATGGTAATAGCTTTTCATGTTGACTAATGAGTGCTTATTTTCTGAACCCTAAACACTTTGAGTGATTTGAGTGAATCTTTAGTGAGAATGTCAACTCTTGTTAGTTTTGAATTAAAGGTGATTACTTAGATAATGGGAGATGCCTATGTTTTTGTGGTGAAATGATCAACTTGGATTGTTTGAGACTTTGATGCTCTTTTAGTTGAATTCTCAATGTATAATTACTTATGAATTAGTTCAAAACATTATTGATAGGAATTATAAGTTGAGAAGAATGAATTTTAATTATGAGTTGAGAATTTTGCTTGAGGACAAACAAAGGCTTAAGTGTGGGGATATTTGATAAACCATTATATATACATATTTTTTATCCCATGCTTGGCATATTTATGGATGATTTATCATTAGATTTATGAAATTTGATGCTCCTAAACCGTTAATTTTTTATCCTATGCTTGGCATATTTATGGCTTAAGAGTAAGGAACGGGCTAAAAACAGACAAAATGGGTCAAAACCAATATTCAACAAGGCCTAAGCAGTTTAACACAGGTAAACCACACGGCCGTGTATGACACACAGAATTCAACATGGCCTAAGTACTCTCACACGGGCATGTCACACGGGCGTGTCCCTGTCGAGCCCTGTTTCAATTCCATTCGGAAAAGGCTAATTTTTAGGTAATTTGGGCATTCTAAAGTCTATAAAAACACCCAAGGGGAGGAACAAAAGGAACACACAGAGTAGAAAGCAAGGAATTACTCAAGGAAAACCGATCGATTCATCTCGGAAGCAAGGATCTTCATCAAGGCTGAAGATTACCCTTTAATTTCTTTCAGAGGTTTTTGGGTTTTCTTTATGTTTTGTTATTTTCCCAACTTTGAGATGTTTTCTTTTACAATTATGAACTGAATTCCCTAAATACCTAAGGGGGATGAAACCTAAGACAGATCTTGTTATTATTTTCTGAATTATCTGATAAAGACTTGATTTGTTCTTAATTGTGTTATTAGCTCTTGTATTAATATTTCAAGATATTAATTCAAGTTAAATGTGCTTATTTAGTGGAGCAAAAGTCCCTGTTTAAAAGTAGATCCAACATAATTGAACAGAGCTGATTGCAATCCTAGACGTAGGACGACAAAAATCTGTCGAATTAGAGTCAAATCTAATAGGGAAATCCATAGATCGAGTTAATGCAACACTAGGGGTTTTAATTCGAAGGAAATTTCAATTAATCAACCTAGGGTTAGTTGTTTTTAGTCTTTAGAGAGATATTAACATAAATTAGAGATTTCTACGGATCAAGTCAAATGAATAAATCGTGTAATTCAGAATCGAATAAGAAATAAAGTCTAGGTGGATTCTTCCTTGGGTATTGTCTTAATCAATCAGTTTTCCAAAAGCAATTTCCCCAATTTACTCTCTGTCGCGTTCTTAGTTAAATAGTTAGTTTAGTTTAATTAGTTTAAAACAAACTCCCTTTTATTTTCAGGCTAGATAATAAAGAGAAAGTTAATACTAGTACTTTTAGTCCCTGTGGGTTCGACATCCCGGTCTTGCCATAAGCTATACTACTGTTCGATAGGTGCGCTTGCCTTTATCATGATAATAGTTTAGTTTTACAGGTACAATCATAAATATCACAATCAGCAAGCATTCTCTAACATATTAACCATTCCTAGGGCTGAAAAGCCTGACGCTTCGAATAATTCAGACGATTTAAATATTTCAACACGTTTGGAATATGTTCCAGCACACTTTGAGAAACAGACCCTTCCACGTGACTATAAAATAACTCTCACATACCAAGCTTCATCATCACTCACTCATATAATTTCTCTCCAATTATTTCTATTTCTCCACTATAAACCATTTTCCAATTTTAAAAATTTCGATCACTAAAAGTATTTGGTTTATATTCAAGTTATTCTTGAGTCGTCGGTGATACGATATCTCTCTAAGCCGCACACATTTAATAGATGGGATCATTACCTCCGAAACCTATCCTAGGGAAGTCGGTTATGGGGTGGTTTTACTTTGTATGGTCAAGGTTAAAAGTTGACATAGTGGTCTCAATCGATGGTCATTGTCGAAAGCATTTTTATTTTGCAAAACAAGAGTCGACATAAAAACGAAAATGGAGTCGCCACAAATCCTTTTTTCGAGGTGTGATCAGGTCACCTTGAGATTGATCATTTTAATAAATCATTTTTATTTATTAAAACAATGATTTTGGTCTACGAATTTTGAGAAAATGGGTTTCGGAGTCGATTACACACGAGGAAGGATTAGCATACTCGTAACGCCCAAAATTGGTACCTAATTGATTAATTAATGTCTTAAGGTCGAAAATTTGAAAGGATTTTAAAATACGATTCTTTTTATTTGAAAAATGCTTGAATAAATCGAAATGGATGTTGAGACTCTCTTGTCTCGAAGTAATAAAATATCACATTCAGTATGTTAGGATACGACATTTTAAACCCTCGAAACTAAGCTTGTCTTTTGATTTTCAAAACTTATGCATTTAAATTTTAAAATGATATTCGATTATTTGGGTTAAAAGAGAAAAATCAAAACCCAGTAAGTTAGGGCACGATCTCTCGAGTTTCCCAAACACGGAATATTATCTTTATTTTTAAAAGTTTCCTTCTTGAATTTGGGAGAAAATTGATGCAATATTAAAACGATGTATAAATCAAAACATTGATGAATAACAACAATATGAAAATACAGATAAACAGTTTATTGAACACATAATGACAATAATCATATAATATACATTATTTAAGAAACTAAAATCAATAATCAAATACAAACGAATTAAAAGACATATATAACAATTTTAAAAATACAAAGCAAATTGAAATAGAATGTAAAAACAATTTAAAATGATAATAAATGAGCTCAAAATAGATATTGTGAGAAAAGAATCTAAAAATCAATAAAATACAAAATGATTCAAAAATAGACAATATATAAAAAACTTCAAATGGATAATATATGAAATAATTAAAAATGATGTAAAATAAAATAATTTAAAATAAACATTATATAAAACAATTTAAAATGAATAATATATACAGGATAGTTTAAAGTAATAATATACAAAAAAAAAAAACTTAATCATAATAAAACCATTTAGAATAAGTAACGCAAAAATAATAAAATAAAACAGTTAAAAATAAAACGTAAAAACTTGAAATAAATAAATAAAATGCGAATTTGCAGAAAAAAAGGGTGAAAATAAAATAAGTCTATATATATATATATAAATGATAAGTAAATAAACAAATAAATAAATGTTAAATAAATCAAGAAAATAATAATAGTAGTAGTAACAAAAAATAATAATAAATATAACAAATATAATAATAATAATAATAATAGTAATAATAATAATGTTGAAATAATTAATTTTAATAATATAATAGTAAAATAACTTAAAGAGGATTAAAATGAAATTTAAACAAGATTCTAGGGGTGAAATCGGAAATAAAAACACCAAAAGGATTAAATTAAAATCTAAATAAAATTAAAGGGGAAAATTCAGAAATAAAAAAATAAAAAAGGTTAAATTAAAACACGCGCATAAGAAGGGGGACTAAAACAAAAAATATTCCCCTTTTAAAACGATGTCGTTCAAAAGCGGATCAAAATGAAACTGTAATAATAATTTGGGGCAAAATTTAAAAATAAAAATAAACTAATTTGAAAGGTTCAAAAATGTGGAAGGACTATTTGCGCAATAAGACCAAAATAAGAAAACACGCGGATCCTCCCCGGGTCGGGTCACACGCGCGGGTTGAGTAATTAAACGATGCCGTTTCATGTGGGGAGCCATTGACCAAAACGGTACCATTTTGGTACCGTTATTTAAACCCAAAATTTCCTTTTTTTCATTTCAAACCTTTTCTTAAAAAAACAAAAAAATCAAAACCTTTCAACTCTCTCTCTTTCTCCTTCCCCTCCGGCCATGGTTCGATCACCGGACCGCCACATCGGCCACCGGCCACCAACAGCGGCGCCGCCGTCTACAGTGGTCGGAAAAGTTAAAAAAAAACCATTTTGTCCCTTTAACCCTCATAAATCCGAATCTAAGCTTAAAACCTCAAGAAAATAACCAAAACATTCGAAAATCTTGAGAAACCTTTCGGTTTCCGACCACCGATCCTTAGCGGTGGCTTCCTCATCCGTCCACGACGATGAGAGCCTGAAAAACAAGTGAACTCCCTCCCCTTTTCCTTTTTATGCTTTCGTATATAAAAAAAACTCAAAAGAGAAAAAAATAAAAATCACCTTAAATAAAATGCAATCTGTTTCTTTGCTTTTCTAATTTGTATTGATTCGTGTGTATCTGTTTCGTAAGGGGTCCTCTATACATTACATTCTATTCGGGCTTTATAGTCGAAGAAAAAACTAAAAAAAGGAAAATATAATCTTTTTTGCTGTTATTTAGCAAATCAAATCCAAAAATGCCAAAATTCCTTGTTGCTGTTGATTTGTTTATTTTACAGGTACAGCTGGAAGGTGGTGGCGCACGTGCATGGAGGCTGCGGCGGTTGAAGCTTCTAGCGTTTAGGGTTTCTACTGAAATTTTAAGAAAATGGGCCTATCGGGCTTGTAATTGGGCTGTAATTGTTGGGCCATGTATTTGGGTTTAGTTTGGGCTTTTTAATTTGTAAATGGGCTAGGATGTAAATGGACATTGGACTTTAATTTGGTTTTTTATTTTGGTTTGTGGTTCCGCCCCGGGCTAAATTAGCCCATTACAGTCATTATGCAGGAATGGATCGGGGTATAACGGAAGAGCCAGTTGATGGTCGTTACGCAGCCATGAGCTCAAACTTTTGGAATACATGGAAATGATGCCCTATAAATACCATACAGAAGTTTAAGGGCATAATCATACGTAAAAACTCTTGGGCATTTAGTTATAATCGGTGTAATTTTTTTCTCTATTTCTAGACAACCGGTACCTTTAACCTTCATTGTTGTTCGAAATTCGCCATTGTCATGGGTGCAAGAGGACTTTCAAGTGGGGGGTGGCTATTACAATGTAGTAAAAGTGATGCTCCTTTTAGATCAATGATGGTTGTCATTATTACATAACCCATTAAAAACTACAACCGTTGTAGCTCGGACTCGAGTTTAACCTCTATTGTGTCGGAACATTCGCTTTCCTCCTAAGATCCCTCTTGTGTCCACATCAATGTTGGCCTTTGGACAAGAATGAAAAGTTAGAGATACCGGCTGGTTGGAAATAGAGAAAAAAATTACGTTGATTATACAGGAAGTCCTCAGAGTTTTTCCGTATGATTATGGCATCAATCTTATGTATGGTATATATATAGGGCATTGTTTGTGGGTATCCAAAAAGCTTGAACTCTTGACCGCATAACAACCGTCATCTAGCTCCCTGGTTATATTTGAACCCGTGGCTGCATCACGGCGCCGGTTAGGACCTTCACATTGAATTCAACCTCTGATTGTATCAAGTATTATTACCTCGAAACTGAATTTCCCCACGATGGGTTTCTAATGTCATGGTCCTATCTCGCTGTGACATATAAAATGCATGTGTATTGAGGAGCGTTATCACATCCCCGACCCCTCAAAACTATTTAATAATTTTTGCCGTTTTAGTTGAAAACCCTGAACACTTTTAAAATACCCAAAACTAAAACCCTGACCCTAATAAAATTAAAACCCTAACCCTAAGACGGAGAACTAGGAAACATGCCTAGCTGGCGGAGCTTTTCAAAAAGCTCATCCAGTTGGACGTCGCTAGGCGCGCTTTCCAGTTAGATCGACTTATATCCCTAATTAATTTTAAAAGCAGTGTAAAATCCTAATTAAAAAAATCGGCCTATAGGCCTTATTTTGCCGTTAAATATGTAAATAATATATTTAGGAGTGAAATTAGAATTTTGTTTTAGAAATTTAGGATTTTAATAGATTTATTGGACGACTTATTTTCCATGTCTATCATATATTTATATGGCTCTTTTTTTGCTTGTTAAAATAGAAGAAGAAAGTCATTCCACTCAAAAGTTTTTACATTGTATTAAGAGCCAGAGAAAAACAAAATAACCATGAATATAGAAGGAAAGAAACCTACTTCCACCTATGTGTTGACTTCGAGTGATAATCCTGGTAATATAAATACTCTAAGTGCAATTGAAAGGAGGCAACTATGACGAATGGGCTAGAGCTATGTGAACTGTGTTAAGGGCTAAGAAGAAATTCAAATTTATTGATGGAACAATTAAAAAACTTGATGATGATTCCTTTAAATTGGAGGATTGGTGGATTGTAAATTCTATATTGGTTTCATGGATGCTCAACACAATCAAGCCAACCCTGCGATATATTGTAACTTATATAGAGATTGCAAAGGATTTATGGGAGGATATCAAAGAACGATTCTCTATTGCAAATGAACCTCATGTTCAGTAGATCAAAGTAAAATTTCCCAACTATAAATAGAGAGGTTTTCCAATTGTAACTTACTATGGGAAATTGAAATAACTATGGGAAGAACTTGCAAATTATAAGCAAGTTCCCATCTACCATTATGGAAAATGTGATTGTAATATCGTAACTGAATTCGACAAAAAACAAGAAGAAGAGAGGCTTCATCAATTTTTGATGGGGTTGGAAGATGCGTTATATGGAACTATTTGTTCTAATATTTTGAGCACAGATTCATTGCCAAATTTAAACAAGGCATACTTGTTAGTGTGCTAAGAAGAACACATTAAAAAAATTTCATGAGGGAAAGAGGAACATAAAGAGGTTGTGAGTTTTTTATACAGGCCAAAATAGGAGGTCGAAAGTATAAAACATAAACAATAGACAAATCAATTGTTTGCTCACATTGCGAAAGAAAGGGACATGATTCTAAAACTTGTTTCCAACTTATTAGATATCCAAAATGTATGAGGTGACCGATCCAAAGGGACTGGACGTGGACAAATGGGATAAAGTGCAGGGCAAGGACGTAGTAATGCGCCAAAGGTGAATACAACTCACGTAATTGGGCAACCATTATCATCAATGGTAGTAATAGGAGAATGTACAACGTATAAGACCTAAACAGCTAAACAATAGACACTCTTTCTCAATTTTTTGAACACATGCAAATCGGGTTCTAGAAAAAAGTTGAATGGTTAGAGTAATCTAAGTTTGATACTTTAGAATGTTTAACAAATTTGATAGAAATTGAGGCATGTCTAATTGGTTTGTCTAATGGTGAGGAGGTAATAGCGTTGAAGGAGGGATTGGTTTGTTTGGGAAAACATATCAAACTAAACAATGTTCTTTATGTTCCAAACTTGAATTACAATTTGATATCTATGTCACAGTTGGTTAATGGGTCTAATTATATATCCAGGTTACTAATAAAATTTATGTTATACAAGACTGCACCTCGAGAATAGTGATTGGAGCAGGTGAACAATGCAAGGGGCTTTATTGTTTGAAGTCAGCAACATCAATCCAAGTATGCAAGGCTAGTCATGTAGATTCCTTTGAATTATGGCATAGGAGGATGTGGCATCCGTCTACAAAAATAATAGAATCTCTTCCTTATATTAAACTGAGTAATAGTTTGGTGAAGAATAAACCATGTGACATTTGTTTAAGAGCTAAAAAAAAAAAAAGTTTTTATTTCTAGTGACACTAAAGCGAATGAAAATTTTGAATTAATTTATTGTAATTTTTGGGGACATTATCGTGCTAATGCTTCTTATGGTGCTTCGTATCAGTATAATTGTTGACTGAAAAAATAAAGTGGGCATTGTCATGCGTAATTTCTTTACTATGACTAAAAGACAATTTCATAAAGATGTAAAAGTAGTTAAAAGCGATAATGGGGCTGAATTTACATGTTTGAAAGACTATTTTTCTGAAAATAGAATTTTATATCAGACTTCATGTGTAGGAACACCTCAACAGAATAGTCGTGTTGAGGGGAAGAATCACCATATATTAAATACGGCTAAAGCTTTAAGATTTTAGGGTAATCTTCCTATCAAGTTTTAGGGAAAATGTGTTTTGACGATTAGATATTTAATCAATCGAACACCTTCTAAACTATTGGAAGGAAAAACTCCTTATGAGATCTTGTTTGGTAAACCTTCTAGTTATAATCATGTTCAAACTTTTGGATGCCTTTGTTATGTTCGAAACTTGAGTAAGGAAAAAGAAAATTTTGCTAGTAGAAGTCAATGTTGTGTGTTTGTAGGATATCTTTTTGGAAAAAAAAAGAGTGGAGAGTTTATGATCTTGATACAGGGAAGTATTTTGTATCGAGAGATGTTGTGTTTTTTGAATATGAATTTCCATTTGTTGATGTTAGTAAAGAGGGTGCACAACCAGAATTAGCATAAAATGCTCATTTCAGTATCACCAACCATGCTGATGATGACTTGAATAAGGTCGAAGAAAGTGAGGTACTTGAGAATTCAACTATGATTCAATGCGATAATGACGATAATGGGTGTTATTGAATTTTCAAGTGAATTTGTTTAAGAACAACTTGGGCGTAGTCATAGAACAAAAGAAGTTTCTCCTCGACTGCGAGATTTTGTGACATATACTGCACAACGAATAAGCCCCTCTGTACGTTCATCCATACCAATTTTTTCCTCAGGTATCTCTCATCCTATAGCATATTATGTAAATTGTGATAATTTTTCTCCAAAACATCCTTCTTTTCTAGTAGCTATGGTAGCCGAAAGGGAGCCTACTTCATATGTTCAAGCCATAAAAGGTATTCGATGGAAAGAAGCTATGACGAAAGAAATTGAGGCTCTTGAAGCTAATGGGACATGGACTTCAAAATATTTACCACAGGGAAAATGAGCTATAGGGAGTAAATAGGTTTACAAGATCAAATATAATTCAAATGGTTCAGTTGAACGTTACAAAAGTCGATTGGTGATTCTTAGCAATAATCAAATTGAAGGAATTGATTATAATAAGACCTTCGCCCCTGTAGCAAAAATGGTGACCGTTCGTACGTTTCTTTTAGTGGCAGCAACAAAGAAATGGGAACTTCATCAAATGGATGTTCATAATGCATTCTTGTATGGAGATTTAGAAAAAGAGTTGTACATGAAGATGCCTTCTAGTTTCGTCACACAAATAAGCTGGCAAAGTTTGTAGATTATGTAAATCACTTTATGGGTTACGACAGGCCCCTCGGTGTTGGTTCGAAGTTGACAACTGCATTAAAGCGGTCTTAGTCTTACTATTCATTGTTTACTTTGAATCAAGACAAGATACAATTGAGTATAATGGTATATGTTGATGATCTTGTTATTACGGGAAATAATAGTATTGCCATTTAGAAGTTTAAAGATTATTTATGCTACTGTTTCCATATGAAAGATTTGGGAACATTGAAATATTTTTTGGGCGTAGAAGTGGCACGAAATTGCGAAGGGATATTTCTTTGCTAACAAAATATGCTTTGGGTATTATTAGTGAAGCTGGGTTAGTGGATGCTAAGCCATCTGGTTTTCCTATCGAATAAAATCATTATTTAGCCTTGGTAGAGAGTGTGTTGTTGGACGATACAGAAAAGTATTAGAGATTGATGGGAAGATTGATTTCCTTGACTCTTACTCAACCTGAGTTGTCCTACAATGTTTATATCTTGACACAATTTATGCATCAACCAAAGGAAGCTTATTAGGAAGCAGCTTTGAGCGTGGTTTGTTATTAGAAAGGAAGTCCTGGACAAGGAATACTTTTACGAGCTGATTGTGATCTACGACTATATGTTATTGTGATTTTGATTGGACAATGAATACTTTTACGAGCTGATTGTAATCTACGACTATATGTTATTGTGACTTTGATTGGGGAAGTTGTCCTTTAATGCGAGGATCTCTCACTAGGTATTTTGTTATGCTAGGCACCTCTCCTATTTCTTGGAAGACTAAAAAGAAATATATAGTGTCGAGATCTTCTGCTGAAGCATGATATTGTTCCATGGCTATAACTGTGTGTGAACTAAAATGGTTAAAGGGGCTCTTGTTGTCTTTTGGTGTTGTTCACTCCAATCCTATGCTGTTGTATTGTGATAGTCAAGCAGCCTTACATATTAATGCAAATCATGTGTTTCATGAGAGAACAAAGCACATTGAAATTTATTGATATTTTATTCGTTATGAGATTCAACATGGACATGTTCAAACCGTTTATGTTAGTAGCTCTGAGCAATTAGTCGATATCTTCACTAAAGCATTGGGGACACAATAGTTTGGGTATCTTCTACACAAGTTGGAGATTCGTAATCTTCATGCACTAACTTGAGGGGGTATTAAGAAAGAAGCTAGGGAATATATTAAGATATGAAAATATCTGTTAAATATGTAAATAATATATTTAGGATAGAAGTTAGGAATTTTAATAGATTTATTGGATGACTTATTTTCTATGCTTATCATGTAATATGGCTTTTTTCTGGCCTATTAAAATAGAAAAAGAAAGTCATTCCTCTCAAAAAATTTTACAGAAAGGCTTTGTAACTTTATTTTTTTTTTTTTTAACTATAGAATTAGTGACACAATTATGAGTTTTTCTTGAAGTCATTTTACTAAAAAACACAATTTCATCACTAAGTTTTTAAAATTAATTTTTTATCCATCATCAACTGATTAATAGTGAAACTTCTTTAATTAGTGTAATAATAGTTTTAGCTTTTAACTTTTTAACCTTCATTATATGATAAAAATTTAAATTCTAAAAATTTAGAAAATTTTATATATACATATAAAATTTCAAAAATTCAAAAAAAAAGAGATAAAATCAGATAAATGAGAGAAAATTGTTTCACATTATAAGAAAAGAAAAAAAGTCAAAATATGAATTTATTTTTTACGATTTGGTTTTTGAAAAATAATTTAAATGAATTGAAATTTTGAATTGAGTTTAAAAAAAAAGAAAATTTTGTAATACATTTTGTATCTTTTAGCTAAAAAAATGGCATCAGAGTCAATTTTATAAGACTTTATAATATTTGTTCTAGAAGAAGTTCTTCAACATGGAACTCGCTTTGAAGATATTACTAATTTGGTTCTATTTTATTTTTTATTTGTTATTGGATTCTATTAAATGACCATATTCGTTCTTTTATTTCAATATTGAATAAACTTAGGCTTTACTGCAATAAAATCTAAAGTTTTATTGTATAAACATTAGTTTTAAATCATATTTAAGCTTTATACCAAATGAATACTAAGAGATTGAAATTGATCTATTTTTTATTTGTTTTCATGATTTTATAGTAATGATAAAGATTTGTTATTGCAATAATTTAACTATAACGAATATTTATATAGACTTTTCTAGCTTTTTAAAAATAATCTTGAGTTTTTTTTTTAATAACTTTTATATAGAATTAGGATTAGGATCCCATACACAAAAAGTACAAAAGTGAACGACAAAATTGTTATTAAACTTACTAAAAAAGTTAACCACTTAATAGTCAAATGACTAAAAGAACAATTTCGAATACTTAGTGATTACTTTTTAATTATCTAATGAAAATAAAAAAAAAAGCACAATATCAAGTAATGCACCATTTGCCTCGATCCCTGTAATCTAGTGCAATGGACTAATGATCTTTATTGTTTCAACAACGTTTTAAACTACAATTCAAAATTCAATATTGTGTTCCAAATAACAAATTACACCAAATTATTGGTGTGTGTTACATTTGTATTTTGCATGCATGAGAGTGTGTGTGTGAATCACAGATTCAAGCAACCCATATAAAACTAAACCAAAACGAAACATATCTATTAATTAGTTTGGGCCATCAAAGTTGATCGATTCAATTTTGCTTCTACATTCGGAAACATATATGTGTGTTAGAGTAACTACGTCAGTTAGATTTTGTTAGTGTTGTTAGACTCTGTTAGATGGGTTTTATGAATTAGCTAGTGAAGTTCTCTTGTATAAATGTATGGCTTGTATACTGAACATAGTAGTTTTGATTAAAGGAAAAACTCATTTTTTCATTCATGAGTTTCTAATATGGTATTAGAGCATATTTTTCCGTGTGTGAGTGGTTGCTGTGTGGGTGATATCGTCTATAGAGTTAGCAACAGATGAGTTTCTGGTTCTTGCGTCACAGAATGTGGCCGTTGTGGTGGATGATGGGAATTTCTTGGCTTGGAAAGAGTACATGCTGTTGATTATTAAGACTCGTCGCTTACAAATGTTTATAGATAGGACGGTTATTGTTCCTCCGAGAATGGTGATTGATGATGATGGTGCTTCAGTTGAGAATCCGATGTATGTGCGCTATGAACAGCAAGATTCTGCGCTCGCAGCATAGCTGCTCTCACCTGTTAGCCCCTCGTTGCATAATCAGCTAGTTGGCAGTTCTAGTTCGTCTTTTGAGTTGTGGGAGGCTCTTATGCGTTTATTTGGATCTCACTCAACCACTAAGGCCATGCGCTATCGATCGTTGTTGCATAGTGTTCGGAAAAATGAATTGTCAATGTCTGCCTATTTAATAGAAATCAAACGTCTTTGTGATTCATTGGCAAGGTGTGGTTAACGGTTATCGATGGAAAATTAACAGTCTGGTATTTTAAATGATTTACCAACGGAGTTTAACCATGTGATGTTAATTATCGCTACCAGTAGAGTTCCATTTGATCTCCAAGGAGTCACGACTGCTTTGTTGGATACTGAGGCTCGACAAGAAGGCCATTTATCTTAGGCTTTGTTTACGACAAATGTTGCGGTGGCAAGCAAGACTTCCGACACCAAATGTTCCATCTTATGCTAGACAACCTCCGCTAGAGATGTTTCGATCATCTCGTGGACCTGAGTTCTCTTGTCGCGGTCGAGGTAGAGGATGACGTGGTGGTAGCATGAGGCCTCAATGTCAGATTTGTGGAAAGTTTGGGCACCTTGGTCGGAGATGCCTCTACAAGTATGATTCGGTGTCTAATGGCGAGGGAGAAAACCCTAGAATGAGGGCTGATAATGAGAATTCTAACTGGGTTGGATCTGCGTCTCATGTGGGTCTTAAGCCCATTACTGCATATATGTGCTATAGGGGTAGTGGATCAACTTGGTCTGGGTTTTTAGTCTCATCACTATGTTCCTGATCCAGTAGTACGTGGTCCATTTCGTCAGATTCAACCTTCAGCTTATGAGGCAGATTAGGTTCACCATGGTTCAAGTCAGCAGTTTCAGTCTCCTTTTGCCTTTGATTAGATTCAGCCTATTACGCATGTTGGTGGGTGCTCTATCTTAGCTAAAGATTCTAGTCTGTTGCTGCTTAAGGACTTATTGTATGTTCTTGATATTCAAAAAAAAAATTGTTGTCTGTTTCTAAGTTTGCAAAGGACAATGGTGTGTTTTTTGAGTTTTATCCTAACTATTGCTTTGTGAAGGATCTGGAGACTATTAGATATTGCTTTGCGGAAGTGAATCGAATGGTTTGTATCAATTTGATACTGCAAAGTTTGAGCCTGCCTTTAATGCTGCAAGTACAACTAGTGCAAGGTCTCTTCAATAACAGGGTCAAATGCTCAGTTTAACCAGTGACATAGACGATTGGATCATCTGTCACATGGAGTTGTTCGCAGTGTTTTGGATGCTTGTAATGTTAGAATCTCTAGAAATAAGAGTTACTTATTGTGTAATGCATGTGAACTCGGTAAATGTCACAAATTACCATTTGTTTCTTTTGATTCAGTGTATACTGCTCCTTTATAACTTGTGGTAGCTGATGTGTGGGAACCAGCTTCTTGTTACTCTTCTGGCTATCAATACTACTTGTCATTTGTAGATTCGTTCTCACAGAACACATGGATATATTTTCTTAAAAAGAAATCTAATGCTTTTCATGCCTTTGTATCATTTAATAACTGTGTTGAACTACAGTTAGGTGTTAAACAAATTCAAACCGATGGAGGTGGGGAGTTTCGACCCTTTTACCTCGTATCTTCAACAATGTGGAATTCTTCAACGCGTGTCTTGTCCACATATCTCTGAGCAGAATGGCTTAGTAGAATGGTGCCATCGACAGATTGTTGAAACAAGGCTAGTGCTGTTAGTTCAAGCTTCTTTGCCCATTTCTTACTGGGCTAATTTGTTTACTACAACCATGCACCTCATGAATGTTCTTCCCACGAAGGTACTAAATGGTGTATCTCCAGGAAAGAAGCTCTTCGATCACAAACCTGATTATCATCAGCTTCGCGTGTTTGGATGTTGTTGCTATCCACTTCTTCGACCGTATAATCGACACAAGCTGCAGTATAGGTCAACACCCTGTACGTTTCTTGGTTATGCTTCAAATCACAAGGGGTATAAATACGTTGATCGATCTGGTCGTGTTTACATTTCTTGACATGTTCAACTTGATGAGAATGTTTTTCCATTTGTTCAAGCATTTGCTTCTGAAGTATCCATTACTGACGACAATACTAGTCGTTACATGAGAGTTGTTACTACCTTGCCAGTGTTCATGGTTCTTGTAGTAGTAAATTCAGCACAATCTAGACCTATTTCGGTTTCAGCTAAAGATGTTGGTGTCTTGGGTTCTTCTTCAGATGCTGATGTCTTGGGTTCTTCTTCGAATGATGCTCCTGTCTCACCTTCAATGAGTTCAATGGGTACTTCAGAACCAACAGTTGAGCAGCCGGTGTCTACTCCACCTGTTGAGCAACAGATGCCTATTTTAGTGAATTGCCATCCCATGATGACTAGAAGTAAAATGGGGGTTTACAAACTGAAGGCCTATACGACAATGGTTAGTGATGTGGACCCCTTAACTATTCATGAAGCAATGACGACTCCTTGGCAACAAGTAGTACATGATGAGCTTCAAGTCTTTATTCGGAATCATACGTGGGATTTAGTTCTAGTACCGGCTGATTGACCTTTAGTCGGTTGCAAATGGTTGTTTAAAAAAAAAAGAATCCTGATCGAAGTGTGGCACGTAATAAGGTTCGCTTGGTAGCTCAAGGATTCTCTCAAGCAGCTAGACTGGACTATCATGAGACCTTTAGTCCAGTTGTCAAAGCAAATACTGTATGCATGATTCTTGCCTTAGCTGTATCTCGAAAGTGGAAGCTTCGACAGGTTGATGTGAACAATGCGTTTCTGAATGGAGAACTAGCTGAAGATATTTACATGAAGCAACCTCCCAGGTTTTAGGTGTTTGATCTCATGGACAACCTCTGGCATGTAGGTTGAATAAGGTCATATATGGTCTTAAACAAGCACCAAGGGCATGGTTTGAAAAGTTGAGGAATTTTTTAGTACAACAATTGCAATTTAAGGCTTTAAAAGTTTATTCTTCATTATTTTACAAGCACATAGCTTCTGGAAGTGTTTATTTTCTTGTGTAAGTTGATGATATTATCATTACAGGTGGTGATTTTGTTGAATTAGATTTTGTTATCTCATGTCTTGATCGTCAGTTTTCTCAGACTTAAGGGAGTTGAATTTCTTTCTTGGGCTGGAGGTATTGAGACATAAGGATCGGATGCATGTGTCTCAGCAAAAATATGCTCGTGAGTTGCTAGAACGCGCAAACATGGTGAATGACAAGCCACTAAACACTCCTATGGTTAGTTCTCTGACTCTCACATCCTTGGTTGGATTGCCATTGTCAGATGGTACATTGTATCGACAAGTTGTCGGTAGTTTGTAGTATTTGTGTTTAACTCGCCCTGATTTGTCATTTGTTATCAATAAAGTTAGTTAATATATGCATAAACCTCAGGATGTGCATTGAAGAGTTGTAAAACGTATCTTGCGGTATGTCAAGGGTACAATTGATTATGAGTAGTTGTTTCAAGCATCGAGTATGAGTTTAACTGGTTTTAGTGATGCTGATTGGGTGAGTTCACTTGAAGATTGCAAGTCTACTTCTGGATTTTGTGTGTATTTTGGTGATAATCTTGTTGGTTGGATATCCAAGAAATAAAGTGTTGTATCCCGGTCTACTTCAGAGGCTGAATATAGAAGTTTAGCTAATGTGACATTTGAGTTAACGTGGTTTCATTCTTTGTTGATTGAGATAGGGATAAAGCTTCGTGGTACACCAATTTTTGTTGTGATAATTCTAGTAATGTATCCTTAGCTGCTAATCCTGTTCTACATGCTAAGGTTAAACATGTGGAGTTAGACATTCATTTTGTTCGTGAGAAGGTTCTTAGTAATCAGCTGTGCATGAGTTTTGTTCCCGGTTGTGATTAGGTGGCTGATGTGTTGACCAAACCATTAGCGGTTTTAGCTTTTTCTCGTTGTCCTGATCGACTGAATGTTGTTGCTGCAAGTGTTTTGTGTCAAGATATTGGAGGGGGAATGTTAAAGTAATTGTGTCAGATTCTGTTAATAGTGTTGTTAGACACTGTTAGAGGGGTGTTATGAATCAGTTAGTGAAGTTCTCTTGTTGTATAAACGTGTGGCATGTACACTGAACATAGTAGTTTTGATTGAAGAATAAACTCATTCATTCATTCATGAGTTTCTAATAATGTGTATGTATATACTTGAATAAATACCAGTATTTTCCACAGGCTGTAACCATAAGGCATGTCCAAAATGTTACATCACATTCCTGATAAAACATGATATTATATGACCTATATATATATATACTGCACGTGATCTGAACTGAGTTTTAATTAAAGACAGCAACATCATAATTCGTTCATTCCCACCTTTTCTATGAACTTAGCAGTTGATTCCACACAGCTCTACATCTGGCCCAGTAACTCTAGTGGTGAAGGGATCAATCCGCACCCACAACAAAGAGAAAATGGAGGCAAGCAGAATTGACCATACAACCACTATGGTCGGTGTCCGGTTTTGCCGTCCCATCAGACCCTTCAGGAAGGGGTAGAGATGGATGATCACCCAGAAGGCAAAGAACAACTTACCAAAGAGAGGACCCCATGATTGATAACCACTGTTGATGGCATAAGAGATTCCTGCAACAACCCCCACCAAGTTTATTATAAGGAGGGTAGTCGGTGGGATGAGAAGGGTTGTCCATTTGAACATGTAAAGTTCCGCAAAATCTCCGTCTTCATCTGATGCTTTCGAGGTAACAGTGAAGTTAGTGTCAATGCCGGCAAGAACTTTGAGAAGCCCTTGAAAAACAGCAAAAAGATGTGCGGAGACACCACCAATAACCCAAAACTGTTCGTTTCTCCACCACTCATCTATTCCAACACCACTCCACCTCATTTCTAGAATACCAGTTGCAAAGATGGAAAGAAAGAGAGATATAAACCATATACTTGCAATGTTACTAATCTGCAGTCACAGCAAATCAAACAACAGAAATTAACGTAAGATTCACCCATTTGTAGCTTTCACCATAACAAAAATGTTGGGAGTTAGGGAAGCACTAATAATCTATCAAAAAGTAAGTGAATAAGGTCTTTTTCGAGAGAAGACTGTATCTTCACATGAATTATTTCAGACTCATAACAGTTCAAATAACCTATAAAATAGTAAAAGGATACCGATTAAAAATACAAATTTAAGGTAAATGAAAATCAAGTTGAAGGTAAGTGAGGTTAGTTATATGTGCAATTAAACCAGTTAATTCTCCTCAGCAGCCAAAAGATCCCATCTAACCACTACCCAACCTGATTTGACCATAAAAATTCAACAACTTAAACCATAAAAAATTATCTGAACCAAAATCATAGGGAATGTATTGACATGGACATGAATTAATTTGAACCTGAATGACCTTAAGTTAAAGTAAATTTTTGAAAATAAAAAATAATGAATATAACATGAATTATTAATTTATATTAATTACTTTAACTTGTTAATTGACCAACCTTCCTAATAGATAAGTCTATGCTAGGTGATAAGTCCATGTGCATTTTTGCAAATGAAACATTGATTATGTAGAAAAGACTAACCTGTGGGATAATGAACTTGTTAGTGAGCAGACAGACAGCAGGCAATGTGCAATACATGAGAAGAGGAATAGCGGTGACTGGGTAGATGGTAGTGTTAACATATGCAAATCGTTCCAGCCACTTCAGCCTACCACCATAACCATACCAGATAGGACAATGCCTACTAAAAAGAATTTCCACAGAACCAAGGGCCCATCGAAGCACTTGGTTGAGACGATCTGAAAGATTAATAGGAGCAGACCCTTTAAAGGCTGGGCGTTTTGGCATGCAGTAAATTGACCGCCAACCACGGGCATGCATTTTGAATCCAGTAAGAATATCTTCTGTAACAGAACCATAGATCCATCCAATCTGTAGGCAAAAGGAACATGAAAGTTTAAGTCCACTATGACAGATTGAAGGAGAAAGATGTTCAGAAGATTAAACAAAAATACATGCATAAAGGACAAAAGACTATCCAGCACAAGCAACAAAAATTGAAATTTAAAATGGAATAAAAGCAAGCATTTGTCTAACTTCCCAGAACGGCAATTCTAAAATTCAAAACTGAGTTTTGAATACAGAGCCACTGATCTAGGAGCACAAAATGCACCCAAAACAAGCTTATATTCAACAGTAATTTTTTTTGGGGTTATATTATACTCTTTCTTTTCTTCTTCTAAAGTCCTAAAACAATCATTCTAAATAATTCAGTACATTATGAACATCAACTGAATAGCCATAAATCCAGATATCAATTTTACACATAAAGGAAAGGGGCAAGAAGGAGAACAACTTACCTCACTTCCCCAGTCTGTTTTGTCTTCATATCCACAGCTGATAACATGAATTGCTTCCTTAAGAAGTGTTTCTGGCGTAGCAGACTGAGGAACACCGCCATTCTCCATAAGTGTAGAGGCAACAAAAACAGCAGACTGTCCAAAACGTTGCTCCAGGCTCATTTGCGACATTAGTAGCGACTTTTCATCATCAAACCCAGCACCTAATTGAACATAAGCACAATGTAGGATATGGAAGGGCTTTTCCTCGTTAGGCCAAAAAAGGCATGGAACTAATACATGAAAATCACCACTTAACTCAAAAGACAAAAAAGTGCATTTTACCTTCAACACCCTCCTCTATATCATCTAGACTGAATACTGGTACAGTAGGATCAACAGGCTTGCCAGATTTCTTCTTGTCTGATCCCTTTTTACTTGATTTTGAACTATTTTTCCGAGAACCCCCACAGAGTGAAGACAGCACCCCTGCTCTTTTATGCTTGGGCTTAAGTGGAGGTTCATATCCATATAATGCTGTTCTATTGAAGACACATCCCGTACCAACATAAACAGGTCCTTGAATGCCATCCAGACCCCTCAAGTTTATCTATAGTTTAACAAAGTATATAAGATGCGTCAAAAGGAATTCTACTGCCAGTATGTTCTATAAAAAATTGATACACACAAATCATTCTACATGGCTGCAGTAACATCATCTACATGAGTGAAACATTTTGCTTACATCAAAGAAAACAGTATTTCTGTTGGCATATCGATCATTCCGATCAATACCATCAAATCTTTGTGGGAACTGAACATAACAAACTTGCTTCCCAAGGTTTGGATCCATCAGAAAACACATAGCTTCCCTTAAGGCCTTGCTATTATTTATGTAGTGATCACAATCAAGATTCAACAGGAAAGGTCCATTCGTAAGAACTGCTGACACTCGAACCTGCAAGAAAGATTCATTGAAAACTAGAATGACATATGAGAGACAACAAAGAATACAAATAACGTATTATTTAAGAAGTAACTTACGAGTGCATTCATAGCACCAGCTTTCTTATGGTGTTGGAAGCCTGGACGCTTTTCACGAGAAACATAAACCAACCTTGGCAGCTCATTGCCCTCAGCATCAAGGCCCCCACTCTGGCCTAAGAAAACCTACAAATTTTACAAAACCTGATTGTAGTTATTAATGGATCCAAATTACTTATACCTCTGGCAACCCAATAAACTTCATTCTGAATAATGAAAACCATGTGGATAACAAAATAAATAAGCAATAAACTTGAAAATGGAGTGGAAAAACTCAAGCAGATTTTTTTTCCTCTCATGCGTCCATTAATATGCACTGTTGGAGTTTTTCCAGTCCACTTTGCCTTTGAGTGCATAGAATCATATAATATAGAAATTAGGAATATATGCCATCCTGATCAGGGTTGGTGCATGTGTATTGTATCTATGAATGCAAAAAATTGTCCTACCTGGATCATTCCTGGATGATCTCTGGTGTTATTACCGGGCCATGGTGTACCATCCTGCATAATCCATCCTTCTTCAGGAACTTTCTGTGCCTTTGCGACAAGCCCATTAATTCGAACTTTAAATTCTTCATATTCTCTCTGCAACAGAAACAAAGAATTGAACATGATGAAATTTTGAATATGGAGCCATATGGCACAACCAAGCAGACCCTTACCTTCATAGCTCTACGATCTTTAACAAAAGATGTTTGAACTTTATCCTTCAGGTAGTCAATCTTCTGTGCAAAATACCATTCTGGAGCCCGAGGCTCAATGTTATATTTCTTGCAGAAAGGTACCCATTTCCTGGCAAACTCTGATGTCTCAGAGAGTGCTTCAAAGGTTAACATGGCAGCACCATCATCAGAAACATAGCAAGAGACCTTGTCAACTGGGTAGTCAACAGCAAGAATGGATAGTACAGTGTTGGCTGTCACAAGTGGAGGCTCCTTTAATGGGTCGACAGTACTCACAAATATGTCAACTGCAGCTAATTCCGACGGTTCTCCTTCTCGATCATATCTGTAATTCATCCAAGGAATTGAAATCACAAAGCAAGAAAAATCACAGGGACTGAGTTGGCACAACAGCTCAAAATATTAGCAAGGATTCATGAGATTGGCAGGAAGAAACATTCCACCTTAAGGCAAGCCTATCAAGATACGTCTCACGATTAACAGGAAGCCATTTGGGGAACTGATCCAATATCCAGGATATTGCAAACCAAATCTCACATATCACAGATATCAACCATAGAGCATAGGCATTTGGAACAGGGTTTGTTATTCGGTAGTGCAAGAAAATGCAGAGAATAACAAGACGCAGTATGATGACCATCCGATAAGGATTTATTTTAGATGAGGGAACGGAAACCTTCCTTGATAGAGGCTGTCTAGCTTCATCATTCCTGCAAATTAAGAAGCAAGAGTGCTGACAATTAAACTAGGCAAGACAGATTTATAGCAGGACTCAGATTCCACACACCAAGAATTTCACAGTGGTTGCTTAAACTAGGTTTCTCCTATTTCAAAATATGTATGAATAT
Organism: Gossypium stocksii; assembly: GCA_020496765.1. Classification (NCBI taxonomy): domain Eukaryota; kingdom Viridiplantae; phylum Streptophyta; class Magnoliopsida; order Malvales; family Malvaceae; genus Gossypium; species Gossypium stocksii. The sequence goes on from CM035623.1 coordinate 10,643,300, forward strand.
ACACACACTTATATACATTGCAGGACTCAGAAATACCATAGACAAAGTACTGAAGTGTAATCATGATTCATATAATTTTTTGACTTTCCCTGGACAACCATGCACAAGAACAAAAAACCTCACAAAAGTTCTAGAAATTAAACAGATAGGAACGCACAGTAGAGAGTCATCCACGAGCACATCAGTGCTGGCATCAATATCTCCAAGACCTCTTTCAGAAGTAGCCTGGCATGTACTCATAGGAACAGTATTCTTCTCCTGCTTCATCTTCCAGCCATCAACTCTCTCCTTCCAGGCTACATTGCCTAATCCTGATGAACCAAACTCCCTCACTGGATCCACAACCCTAATATTCGCTGCACAGGAATTACAATACTTATATCAACTACCCATAGGTACCTATCGACTGAACAATAAATTTCTGTTTGTGCAATTAATTGATCTCAGCCACATAAGAGGATTCATACATTTCCCACCAGCAACTCCAGGAGATGCCATAGAAAGCCGCTCAGGTGATGCAGCAGATAGCTCACCAGAAACCTACAATATTCCAAGATAAAAAGCAAAGTTCCAATCCATCATTCTATGCAAGATCAATCTCACAGCAAATCACTAGCTTTTAGACAGCAAATCAATTACCTCCTGCCCACTGGTGAGCAGAGGAATATGGTTATGAGAAATTTCTTTATCATAAGTTGAAGCACCAACATCCTCCCCTCTACCATACTTTGCATTCCAGCCCAGCATCCTTTCTGCAAGTTTCTGCTTCTGCTCCTGGTTTTCTGAGAAATTGAAACCACTGGCACCATCATCTGCATCACCACCCGTTTCTCTGTCTCCAAGAATAGCAGGACTGCCTGGAACCAGTAACAACCATAATCGGAAAACCATTGATAATTATTGGTAAAATTGAAGAATGATTTGAGTACAATAATGTGAAAATGTATTCAACATTTAGTGTTAATGAACAGATCCTACAAACAACAAAATATCTCACAAATATATATTTGTAGAACTTTGGACCATGTGCATATCTAGTGAAACATTAATGTTCAAAGTACCTTTTTGCCACTTGTATCTGGTCTTGCATTGAGGGCAAGACTGATTCCCGTCCTTCCTTTCATATTCATAACAAGGCCTGCATACAGGAAATGCACATACATTGCAAGCAATGAATGGATCACCGTCTGTATTTTTGCCAACATTGTCACCACAGATTTGGCATGTCTGGCCACCAAGATTCTTCATGGGCTTGCCCTGATCAACCAAAGAGTAACAATTCACACATTTAGCAACAGAAATAGACGACTTCGTTAATCTAAGTATAAACATTTAAACCTAGCAAATATGTCCAACTATAAGTACTAAGAAAACAGAAAGTATAGGGAAATCATCACAAGCAGTGATAACTAGGTTGTGATTGTCAAAATAAATGCAGGAAACCAATTGCAAACATGGTCAACTCGAACTCCTTAAAATCATGGAACCAAAAAGCAATAGTTTTTACTCGAGGACCTGTTGCAGGTATTTAGCTTAATTGGGATACAATTTTTAGCCAAGAAAAAATAATGGACCCATAAGTGGTTTAATTTTCTTTTGCCTTCAATTTTTCTAATCAATAAAGCAAACAGCAAACCGGAGACAACTATGAATATTTCTTTCATTGCATACCCCAATATCTCCTTCCGATTCCATTGTCACGTGCTTCTTTCTTTAGCTGAGAACAAGGGATATAAGAGGTCGTCCAAATATCAATAAGACATGTGCATGCCTTTTATTTAAAGATGAATGTAGCAATTCACTTCAATTAATCCTCCACTTCAAGAGTAAGTTGTTGATCTCAAATCTGAAAAAATAAATAAATAAACAATGAGAAAAGAGATTATCGTTCACTAACTAGCATTTCCCATGCCTCGGAAACTATTTCCAAGAAAGTACTTTTAATGGAAAATGCAACTAAATTTGAAGTATCTTATTCTTAGAGATTCCACCGTTTAATATATTCCTCAAATGTACGATAAACGCCACTTAATTGAGTTCCAACTGAAAGAGTTAACCAAAATAACCACGATCTGAGGTTTCTATGCAAAATCAGACTGAGAAAATAGAAAGAGTTAACTAATCCGATTGTAAATTCATGAGCAAAAAAGGTTCTAACGAAATGCGATTACAAATCAAACACAGTATATTTCAAAATATTAAAACAAATCCGCGAATAAACCAAGAAAACATCATCCAAAGTTAAGGCTATATAACCACAAGTTTTATTTAGAGTGAAAACAAACATGAGAAAAAGAGTTGGACGCTTAAAAAGCGAAATCAAACTCAAAAGCGACAAATTGGCTTCAATCTCTTGCAAAAGGAGAACAAATCTACATCAGATCTTGCGGGAAAGCAGCGAGAGAAAGGGAAACCTAAGAGAGAAAAGTGATGTACCAACCTTGCAAATGAAGAGTTGAGGAACGAAAGAGACAAGCAATGCAGAGTAACAAAGAGCTCTCTCTCTCTCTCTCTCTCTCCCCCTTCCCAAAGAAGATAGAGGAAACTAATGGAAATAATAGCTCTAGTTCTAAAGCAGAGAAATGCTTGCTTACAAGAAACGAAAGTGACAGTGAAAACAACGAGCTCCTTCAACACAACCGGATCCGGACCCGGACCCGGACCTGGACCCGGAAGACTGCCGACATTTGGAGATGGTAACCGGGAGGGCCGGTTCTAGCTCCGACCCAATCTGAGTTTTATACCTTCCACCAAAGTTTTAAAAATTTGAAGGATCGATCCAATTCATTAAAATAATTGGTTAGATTATTATCAATTAAATAAATTATTAAAATATTTATAAATATTTTAAAAAATTATTTTAATCGTCCAATTTAAATAATTTTTAACTTGATTGAAATATTTATTTTCTACGCTAACATTATTTTATAGCCTAATTAATTTAATTGAAGGTAGAATTCAAACAACCATACTTTTCACTACTTAAATTTCATTTAAAATTTTAATAGTCGAAGTCGATAAAAAATTAAACTTGTTTTACTTCTTACTCGACCTGAAATATTAAATAAATTTTATATTATATTTTTTATAAAATTAAATAAAATACATATTTTACCTTAAGTTAACTAGAAAATTGAAAAAAATAATTAAATAAAATAAAAACATACCATACCTCTTTCTCTCTCCATCCCACCCTCCCGCTCCCGCACCCTCTCCCCCTTCCCCCTCTCCATCTTCTCCCTCTCTTCCCGTTCCCCTCCCCCCTCTCTACTCCAATCATAAGCCTGCAAATAAAGATTGTTGTTAATTAAAATGAAATCACCTTAAAATTATGTTAGCATTGCAACAGCAAATTAAATAATAAACCTATACTTTTGTAAGCATACGGATTGTAGGGGAAGAAGAAGAAGGGAGTAATAGGTGTGTTCACTTCAGTTAAGATCAAATTAACCAATTAAATTAATCGACCGAATTAATTGAAATATTTCGGTTCGGTTAATTTTTTAAAAAAATTTCGGTTTGATTAACAATTAAAAGATTAAAAATTTCGATTAATACTAATTCAGTTCGATTAACTATTTAAACAACTATAAAAAAAAATGAAGAAGAAATTGAGAAAAAAAATAAAAAGAGAAGTAAATAAATAAGAAAATAAATTAAAGGTTCATGTGCCACAATTTGATTGGTTATAGAATTATAATTTAAGGGGTAAAGTCAACATTGGTTATAGAATTATAATTTAGGTGGCAAAAAAAAAGTTTAGATACCTAACTCAAAAAAGTCAGAGTTGGAGAAACATTTTCACAAATACAAATAGAAACACAATGTAAGCATAAATACAAGTACATGCTAGAATAAATACAAACTAGAATCAAATCATTACAACACATCTTGAACTTGAGTACTTAAGATTCAAAATCTTAGCTTTTTACCAACTGTGCCAAGACTTGATTAAAATAATATTATATATATATATATATATATATTTAAATATTATTTAAGCTAAAACAATTTATTAAAAATATATAGTAAGAAATGGAAGTATAGATTGAAGTTCTCTATTCTCAATTTGTATTTGGAAACTCCAGAAAAACATAAATAAATTTGTTATACGCTAGCGTTAGAATTGAACGGTAAACCTACGAGTAGTCTAAATGAACCCTATTTATAAACCCCTTAGGAGCACCCCTCAAAAATACCCTTCGACTTAATACTCATGAAGGGCCTCACCACTACACTAGACTCCAACTATCACGTCTCATTAGAGATAATTGAAAGCCTATTTTATCACCACCTTATCTAGACCTATAGTAGCAAACCATTTGGCCACTTGCTTTTGATCCTCTTATGAAAACTCAACACATGATACCTCGAGACCAAGGTTAATGATATACAAAGTCCAAAGCCTAGAGACCAGGAGCAAGCTCTCTCCTCTCCTTCTGATCACTCTTTTCCTACCTCCCTATTCTCCTCCTTAACCACTTTAAACTGTGGCCCTCTACCTTGTGGTGATCCCATCATAAAGTTCATATTTAGAGATCAGCATAGTAATAGCCTCACCATCCTATACTCCAGCTTATCGTGGGCAAAGGCACTAGCACTTGACCCTTGAATGATGCATCTCTCTCTTGCTTACGTTAGCGACAAGGTGTGGCAAGCATCGAAAACAAATTGGGTCAAACATAACACGGATGGTTCGGTTAGTCTCGATAGAAAGATGACAGCAATCGGTGGTGCACTCCGTAATAGTAATGGAAATTGGATTGTCTGTTTTAGAAGAAGTATAGGGACTGCTATTGTTTTCCAAGCCGAGAGTAGGGCAATATTGAATGGCTTGCACTGATATGTGCAGGTTGAAAGTGAAAACACTTTATTGATTCGGACTTTGTGCACTCGTCTTGATGAAAACAATGGAATGACAGATTAGATAGAAGGCCATAGCATTTGGAGTTGTAACGTGTAAATAGGGAACAAAACAAGTGATTATCGTTAGTAAAAAAAAAGTAGGAAATTAATTTGGAAAGGTTGCCTTTTGACTAGAACTTCATAAGCTCATTATAATACCTTAAAAGAATTGTTTGCGACTGAAACAAAAAAAGTATTTTGGGTTATGTTTGGTGTGATGGAAAATATGAACATCACATATATAATAAGGATAATTACATGTTATTATTTACTATCATGATAAGGATAGCCCAAATTAAAAGTGACCTAATTTGGTTAGAATTCTATTGGGCTTTAATTATTAAATAAAGTATGGGTAAAATATGTGTAGATACTCTTCTAATCAAATTCTAATTAATGATGGGCTAATTAGAATTTGATTAGAACTAATATGCTAACGTTATAAATATTAGAGTTATGGTCCCCAAATTATACATAAGATATCTTTTCTAATATCTCATCATTAGGAAAGAGAGAGCATATATTCTCTAAATTTCTTATGTGCTAATTTGGAAGATCAAATCCCCAAAATCCAGTAAAACTTCAAGAAATTCATGGATTCAGGTACGCTTCCGCATTTAATTTTATTCTTGATTTATTCTTGATGATTTAACATGATAAATCCTGGTTTATTAAGTTTAATTTTATTATAGAATTATTTTATAAATCTAACAAGTGGCATCCGAGCTTTTGTCATGTTGAATCATTGAGAATGAATTGATTCTCTATTTTTTTTTGAATTGATTCATTTTTCAGATCTTATGGATCTGATATTTTAATTATATATTATATTGAATTTTCAAGATTCTTGATAAAATTTTTTTTGGGGGTTTTGATTCTTTAAATAAAATTTTAAGGTTTTTTAATAAAGTTTTAAGGTTTTAATTTTTTGTGGAAAGATTTACAGTTTTAATTAAAAAAAAACTAGAGAAATTGTTTTATATATATATGTTTCATTTATATATATAAAATATATGTATGCCTTGATTGGTTTAATACATGTTGTTTTGGGATAATATATATATGGTTATATTTTTATCTGATTGAAAGATAAAATTAAGGTTAATATTTTGAACAAATAAATTCAGATTTTGGCTTTTAAAGATGTCCGATATTTTAAATAAATTAGTTGAAACAAAATGCCGCCAAAGTGACCTCTTTTGTGTAGATTAGTTTATTTGAAATATTAAGATGATTATATGTTTTTGTGATTCATGCATTTATTGATTGACCCAAAGGCAAGTTAATATTTGGCAAAATTTTAAAGACATTCGTGGCAATAAATGTGTGACAATTGTAAGGTATTTTATGTGAGCAATAAGTTAGTCCAAAGATTAATTCATTGTTTGACATAATTTATTGTCAATGTTTGATTGCTACAACAAGAGTACCGCTTACAATTAATATTACTGTTCAAAGACTTGATATTAATGTTGTGTTTGGTATCTTGAGATGGGATTAGCCATTATCTTGAATTTATTGTTTACTTATGAATATTGATTTAAACTTGTATTTTTTGTTCTATATTTAGCTAATTCATCTTCTGCTGCCACAATATCTGCTAATATAAATTCTATATCCATGCTTAATGGGACTAATTTTAAGGAATAAAAAAGGCACTTACTTATAGTGCTTGGCTGTATGCACATAGACCTTGCACTAAGGGAAGAACAACCTGCACCTCTCACTGCAGAAAGCACCCCTGATGCTAAGAGGGATTTTGAGAGGTGGGATCATTCAAATCGCATGAGTCTAATGATCATGAAACACAACATTCCAGAAGCCTTTAGGGGCATAGAATCTGAAGAGATTACTCAGGCCAAGTGTTTCCTTGATGAAATTGAGAAACGTTTTGCTAAAAACGATAAGGTTGAGATGACATCACTTCTGACTTCTTTGATGTCTATGAAGTATAAGGGTCAAGGAAACGTAAGGGAGTACATTATGGAGATGTTTCATACTGCTTCAAGACTTAAGGCACTTAAGATCGAGCTTTCTAAGGAATTGCTTGTTCTTATGGTTTTGGTATCGCTTCCTACACAGTTTAATCAATTTAAAATTAGTTATAACTGTCAAAAGGAGAAATGGACCCTAAATGAGCTCATTTCTCATTGTGTGCAAGAGGAAAAAAGGTTGAAGCGTGATAAGTCCGAAAGTGCTCATTTGGCCAATGCCCCTAAAGACAAGGGCAAGAAAAGAAAATATCAGAATGAAGCTGCTAAGGGTCCAGCTCAAAAGAAACAACAAGCAGTTACAGAGAGTTGTTTCTTTTGTAACACGTCTGGACACGTAAAGAAATATTGTACCAAATATCACGCTTGGCTTGCAAAGAAAGGTATAATTCTTAATTTGGTCTGTTCTGAGATTAATTTAGCTTCAGTACCTAGAAACACTTGGTGGATAGATTCTAGTGCTACTACTCACATAAGTGTTTCTATGCAGGATTGCCTGAGTTACCGAAAGCCAAGTGATGGTGAAAGACACATCTTTGTGGGCGATGGAAAATTGGTAGAAATGGAAGCAATTGGGCATTTTAGGTTGTTATTAAGAACTGGTTTTTATTTGGATTTAAAAGACACTTTTATTGTACCGTCATTTAGACGGAATTTAATTTGTGTTTCTTCATTGGACAAATTTGGATATTATTATTCATTCGGAAACAATCAATTTAATTTTTCTTTAAATTCAAATATTATTGGAACTAGTTATTTAAATACTTATGACAACGCAAATTAAATAAGGAAAATTCAGCATCATTATGGCATAGGCGCTTAGGTCATATCTCAAAAGTTAGAGTTGAACGCCTTGTGTCTGATGGTATTTTAGAGTCCCTTGACTTCACAGACTTTGATGTCTGTGTCGATTGCATTAAGGGAAAATAGATTAAAACCAAGAGATTGGGTGCCAACAGATCTTCAGACGTCTTAGAATTAATTTATACAGATATTTGTGGACCATTCTCTACGGCATCCTGGAATGGTCAACAATATTTCATAACATTCATTGACGATTACTCACGGTATGGGTACCTATATCTTATTCATGAGAAATCTCAGTCTTTGGACGTGTCCAAAGCTTATAAAGCTGAAGTTGAGAATCAACTCAACAAAAAGATTAAAAACATTAGATCTGACCGTGGTGATGAGTACTACGATAGATATGATGGCTCAGGTGAATAATGTCCAGGACCATTTGCGAAATTTCTAGAGGAATGTGGTATTGTCTCACAGTACACCATGCCAGGATCACCTAGTATGAATGGTTTAGCTGAAAGACGAAACAGAACTCTTAAGGATATGGTAAGGAGCATGATTGCTCATTCTACCTTACCTGAGTCCCTCTGGGGAGAAGCATTAAAGACAGCAGCTTATATTCTGAATAGAGTACCCAATAAAGCTGTTGCAAAAACACCTTATGAGCTTTGGACAGGTAAAAAGCCTAGTCTAAAGCACTTTCACATTTGGGGATGTCCAGCTGAGGCAAGGCCTTATAGGCCACATAAAAAGAAATTGGACTCCAAAACAGTAAGCAGCTACTTTATTGGCTATTCTAAGCGATCTAGGGGCTATAAATTTTATGATCCCAAAATAAGAAAATTTTTTAGATGAGAACTGCAACATTTTTTGAGGATGTTGAGTTTGGAGGGAGAAATAAGGTTAGAGATATTGCTTTTGAGGAGGAATTGCATTCTAACTCAATTCCTACTATCACTTTTGACAATGTTCAGGCTCTTATACCTATCATTGATCAAGAAGTGAATCTAGAACCTCTACAAGACAATGTTGAACACCTCCCCATTCAAAATGAGGTAATTATTCCATAAGAACAAACTCAACAACCTCAAGAACAAGTGCCATTAAGGAGGTCCACAAGAGAAAGGAGAAATGCTATTCCAGATAATTATATTGTATTTCTCCAAGAACATGAGGATGATAATGGAATGATAGAAGATGATCCAATCAACTTTCATCAAGCTATGAAAGTTCTAATTCTCAAAAGTGGATTGATGCCATGAAAGATGAGTATAAGTTTATGCAAGACAATAAAGTTTAGAAACTTGTCCCATTACCTGAAGGTGCAAAACCGATTGGTTGTAAATGGATATTTAAAACCAAAAGGGATGCAAATGGTAATGTGAAGAAGTATAAGGCGCGTCTTGTAGCAAAAGGATATACTCAGAAAGAAGGTATTGATTTTACAAAGACTTTCTCTCCAGTTTCATCGAAAGACTCCTTTAGGATAATTATGGCGCTTGTTGCTCATTTTGATCTTGAGTTACATCAGATGGATGTTAAGACTGCGTTTCTTAATAGCGACATTGGAGAAACAATTTATATGGTGCAACCAGAAAATTTTGAATCAGAAGACTCAAAGAATATGGTTTGCAAATTAAAAAAATCCATCTATGGACTCAAACAAGCTTCCCGTCAGTGGTACCATAAATTTCATCAAATAATTATTTCATTTGGTTTTGAGATAAATATTGTTGATGATTGTGTCTATCACAAATTCAATGAGAGTAAGTACATATTTCTGGTTCAATATGTTGATGACATTTTGCTTGCCGCTAATGATATAGGCTTATTGCACGAAACCAAGAAGTTTTTATCTAAGCATTTTGATATGAAAGATCTTGGGGACGCCTATTTTGTTTTAGGAATCCAGATACATCGAAATCGATCTCGAGGTATTCTTGGATTATCACAAAAGAGCTATATCGATAAAGTACTCAAAAGGTTTGGCATGCAGAATTGTAGACCAGGTGACACCCCTGTCGCGAAAGGAGACAAATTTAGTCTTACTTAATGCCCTAAAAGTAACCTTGAAATTCAGGAAATGCAAAAGATTCCCTATGCATCAGCTGTTGGGAGTTTAATGTATGTTTAAGTTTGTACGCGTCCAGACATTGCGTACATTGTTGGGATGTTAGGCAGATATTTAAGCAACCCTGGTATAGACCATTGGATAGCAGCCAAAAGGGTTATGAGATATCTTCAGAGAACAAAAAATTACATGCTTACTTATAAGAGATCAGATCTTTTGGAGGTCATTGGGTATTCTGATTTTAATTTTGCTGGATGCCAAGATAGTAGGAAATCTACATCAGGCTATATTTACCTGTTAGCTGGAGGAGCTATATCTTGGAAAAGTGTCAAACAAACACTTATAGCTTCATCCACTATGGCAGCAGAGTTTGTAGCATGCTATGAGGCATCAAACCATGGAATATGGTTGCGAAATTTTGTCACAGGGCTGCGTATTTTGGAAAATATAGAAAGACCACTCAAATTATTCTGTGACAATAAGTCAGTAGTGCTATATTCTAATAACAACAGGAGTTCATCTAAGTCAAAGCATATTGACATAAAGTTCCTAGTTGTAAAAGAAAGAGTGCAAAATGGTCAAATATCCATAGAGCACATTGGGACAAACTCCATGATAGCGGATCCGCTCACAAAAGGATTACCACCCAAGGTCTTTCATGAGCACACTGCTCATATGGGTGTTACATTATTTGAGGATATTATGATTTAGTGGGAGTTTATATATATATATATATATATATATATATTTACATTTATGTATTTGGTTATTTTCTGATCAGAAATGAAGTATTTAGTTTATTCACTCTGTTTATTATTTTGACCTCACTTAAGAGGACCAGTTGGAAATAGACATGTTTAGATCAAATTGCATGTATTTTCCATGCTACACATCCATACTTGATCTATGTCATTTGGTTGTGTTAATATACGTAATCATGGATGGATTTAGTTACGATATATGTAATAAAAGTCGCTTTGGTTCTATGTTAACATAATTAATGGACGAGATTGTTCGGAATACCTTTTGGATATGATAGTAAAATTTTGAGCTCATAAGGTTATGTAATGACATGTAATTAGTATATATATGTGGTCCAAGTGGGAGATTGTTGGAAAATATGGACATCACATATATAATAAGGATAATTACATGTTATTATTTACTATCATGATAAGGATAGCCCAAATTAAAAATGACCTAATTTGGTTAGAATTCTATTGGGCTTTAATTATTAAATAAAGTATGGGTAAAATATGTGTAGATACTCTTCTAATCAAATTCTAATTAATGATGGGCTAATTAGAATTTGATTAGAACTAATATGCTAAGGTTATAAATATTAGAGTTATAGTCCCCAAATTATACACAAGATATCTTTTCTAATATCCCATCATTAGGAAAGAGAGAGCATATATTCTCTAAATTTCTTGTGTGCTAATTTGGAAGATCAAATCCCTAAAATCCGGTAAAACTTCAAGGAATTCATGGATTCAGGTATGCTTCCGCATTTAATTTTATTCTTGATTTATTCTTGATGATTTAACATGATAGATCCTGGTTTATTAAGTTCAGTTTTATTATAGAATTATTTTATAAATCTAACACGGTGACATAAGTGAGCAAATAAGAGCTAATTGAAAATTTTGTAAAGCTGTGTTATATGATAAATGCTACAAGGATGACCCTCTTAATTAACCCAACAATGCATACTAAAATTAATAGTTGTTCAGTCATTTCGTGGCTTCGAGGTCAAGTTAGATGAGCAACTTTTTAAATTTAGTTTTGTAACTCTTAAATATTATTAATTAAGTTTTTGATGTGGTTATTTCTTATGCATTTATTAAACACTTGCAAAAGACCATGAATGGGTTGTCTTAGTAGTGAATGAATCTCATCATCTATGCTACCATGATTTTTAACCAATTAAGATGTTGACGTGGTGTTTTCTAATTGAGTAAGATGTGGATGTGAAGATTTAATGTTTGCAAAATGAAATATTAATGTTTAAATATTATATTATCAAACTTTATTTAATTTGTTAGTAATTTACCTATTACTATTTAATATAACATCCAATCCAATCCAATATAAAGTTAATTAAATAAACAAGTATAATTAAATAAAATAAAGGGTAAATTACACCAACAGTCACTCAACTTTGGGGTAGCTGACAAAACAGTCACCTAAGTTTCATTTTAGTCATTCAACTTTCGAAAAGTTACAAAATAGTCATTTTTGTCGTTTTCCGTCACAGACATCACAGCAAAGTGACATGGCAGGTGACGGCATCGTTGGTGTCAAAAAATCATCTTGCTGGCTGGTTACTCTCACTCTACCAACCTTACCAGCACCATTTTAGGGTTAGAGAAAAAAAAAAGAAGAAGATGAATATGAGAAGAAGAATAAGAAGAATGAGGAGAAGAGGAAAAATGGAGATGCCTGAAGTGATTTGGGGAAACTGTTAATCAGTTTCAAGGGCTAGGAACATCCTTAAATCTTGGCAAAGCTTCATATGGAGCAGTTCCTGAGTTTCCATTAAGTTTTTTATCAACAACTTGGAAGAGTCTACTTCCATGGCTATATCCGAAAGTAGAAGCAGAATTAGGGCCAGGAAGAGGGGCGTTATCAATTAGCAGTCTATGATTACCCACGATATCATTGCTTTTGGAGTGGGAGGGATTACTCAAAGGAGAAGCCGACAAACCCCCAAATTCACGATTCTCAAAAGACTTAGATGGCTTTCAAGGAAGCCTGCCTAGTATTTGCTTGATCATATTCAAATCAAAATAAAGAACCAAATCCACAATGAACCAACCTTTATTCAATGTTCCTCTACAGCATAACCTAGTCCATTAAGAGAAGAGAACTTCAACTCCAAGATCAGAGAAGAAAACCTTATAAACTATACCAGAAGTAGAAACCTCTATCAGGATGAAATTTTGAAAAACCCCAAAAGCATCTACCAAAGCAAACACTCTTGCTCTTACCAATCATCCTATACCCAAAATTTGACAACTTGTTTTGCTCAGTACAACTATAAAACAGAAAGATAACACCTTTTGACTTAACTTCAACAAAAAAAAAGAAAAAAAATAAATCCACTTAAAACTGGAAGGCAAAACTACAGACTTCAAGAATTAAGAAAAAGCTCCAGGTTTTTAATTCTATGTAGTTCCCCGTTACCTCTTCTTCCCAAAATAAGTAGCCAAAGTTAGTTGGGTCAAATGATGATAGGATCTGGGTTTTATCAAAAACACCGAACTAGCATCAATCATGGAAACTATGAACCAAAATATGTATATATATGAACTAAAATAGAAGATAACATAACAACAACAAGAAAAAAGAAAAAACAAGATAGAAGACAAAAGCAAACCCAGAGGAGAGGACAACCCTTGAAACTTACAAAAAGCTATATTTTATTTGCCACATCAGCTGGTTAACTTGCCAAGTCAACGGTGCCGTTAATACCCTAATGGAAACTGTTAATTAGTAACTATTTTGTCACTTTTTTATAACGTCAGTGACTATTTTGTAACTTTTTGAAAGTTGAGTGACTGAAATGAAACCTAGGTGACTATTTTGTTAGCTACCCCAAAGTTGGGTGATTGTTAGTGTAATTTACCCTAAAATAAATTACATCAAATATAACGTTAATTGAATTAAACAAAAGAAATAAACAAATTATATAAAACTTAGTTAAATATATACAATCATTTAAAAAGTTGTGATATCATTTCACAATGTAGTTGTCTATAATTAAATGTTAAATTTTACTGATATATTAGTTGTACAATTCTTCAACCTCACTTCAATCTTCACCTTGAGGTAATAAGATAAATGAACTTACTTGAGATGGGTGGAATAAAAGCAAACTCACCACCCAAAAGGTTTATTAATGAAGATAATGTACTGGATAGAAGGGACAATCCATGGACACGCTCTCCATGTTTGCCAACATTTGACTATCTTCATTCCCAAATTGATATGAAGATGCAATCAAATGTTGAGGTTAAGCATGTTAGACAAATTTTCGAGGCCTCTATTGACAAATCAGTGATATATGACATTGCAAAGGTCAAGAAGGCCATCATTTGCCAGTGGGATACGACTTTTTATGGGTTATGTATCAGTCAAAGTATGCCATTGATTGTACAAAATTATAATTCAAGATCATGCATCCTCCACAATATTTTAAAGATGAGCATTCCAATAATCAATCCATTAGGCGAATAGGTGTTGTTCCTCCCATACAAATCCAGCCTATGAAGCTCATCGCAGTTCATCTAAGGTATATGAGCAAAAGATGGTAACCAATAGGATATCCACACAAACTATAAACAATTGTATAGTTAAATGTATTTATGGCAATAATTACTTTAGTTAAATTCAAATATACAAATAAATTACCTATGTAAATACAAATAAGTTAATTTGCGTATATTTTGTATAATTCAAACAAGTCTATATTTGTTAAAATATCAAATGTAAATGTTGAAGGAAGGCTGAAAGTTGAGAGTGTGTTGATAAAGTGAAGGCTTAGTATTCTTGAAGGGTTGATTATTTTTTCTTCATTCTTGAAAGTATTTACAGGCAAAGGTCATGTGTCATATAGTGTTAATGTGTTAAACTTGTCATCTAGCCATTATTACAAAGCGCATAGAGGGATGTCTTTGATGGGACAAAGATATTTATGATAGGACAATCCTATAATTCATTCTAACTCTGATGGGATAAAGCAGTTAAACCTACGTGATGTTTGGTGACCAAACAACTTCATATTCACAATGAAAATTGGACCATCCGTTGTTCGGATAATCATCCCAGGAGAGTGAGTTCACAAGTGACCTCCCGACTCGCTAGTGACAAATTTATTGTTCAAGCATTTTCTAAACTTGCCGTATGTCCTAATGCAGATAAGGATATAATAAAAGTCAATTGTGGATAAGAATGAGAATAACAATTCTTATATTTCACTAAAATCAATTTACTAGACATGAAAAAAAAATGTGCTTCAAATTTAATTTAGGCTATCTTTGAATTTAACTTCAATTCTCAATAACAAACTTTTTATTTTACTAAATTATATCATTCAACTTCTATTATTAATAAATTGAATCACTTATACAAATTTTGTTAATTGACTTTATTGTAAAATATATCCGATACATTTTTTAAATAAAATCAATTTTGAAATTTTTGTGTTGAGTCATGTATGCATTTTAAACGAGCACTTCCATAAAAATTATTTAATTAATTACAATAAGTAATTTATTCATAAAAGAAATCCAATGATATAATTTGATAAAATTAGAAGTATATAAATTGCATGAATTAAGATACCTAAAATGTAATTACCCTTCAATTTATAACTACCAACATTACTACTAATATTTTCAGTTTTCTATGTTTATATATAAATTTAATAACATGTTAACCACATTAGCAGATAAGTCAATTTACTTGGATGCGGGACGTTCAGTCGGTTAACCAAATCAAATTAGTATTAATCGAATTAATCGAACTTTTTAATCTTTTAATTGTTAATTAAACTGAAATTTTTAAATAAAAAAATTAACCGAATCAAAATATTTCGGTTAATTCAGTCAATTAACCAAATTAACATAAATTTATATGGTTTTTTTTTTGTTAAAACAAGTATAAAACATATAAAAAAATTGATAATGTTCATTTGACCGAATTAACCAAATTAGTAATAGCCTAATACATATAATATATAATATTATTTATTAAATTCGGTTAATTCGATTAATTACCCGATTTTGAACCAAATTATTCATTAACTGAAATTCTAAAAAATCTTTAACCGACTTCCGACCGAACTAGATCGGTTAATCGACCGATTAATCAAATTAGATCAATTCGGTCGGTTAATTCGGTTTTCACCAAAGTTTGAACACCCCTAGATGCAGGAAAGTGAAGAAACTAATACTACTAGTAGGGTGGAAACTATTATGTAATCGTTTCAAGGGCAATGGAAACGTTATAACGTCGTTAAAGAATCAAGACAAGACAAATAGGGTTACAAATTAAAAATAAAAAGGATAAACTACACCATTAGTCACTAAACTATGGACAAGTTTTCGTTTTGGTCATTTAACTAAAAAAAGTTACAGTTTGGTAATTGAACTATTTGGAAATTTTCATTTTAAGTCACTGAACTATTCAAAAGTTTTTTATTTAAATCTTTGGGATATTAAGTTTTTTTTTTGAAAGTTTCGCCAGTAAGCTCCAAGCAGTGATTTGACATTTGTACGGTAAAATCAATACCCATCAATGAGTAGAAGAACATACCTTAAATCTAATTCAATCTCACAATCAATGTCAGAGATTGGAGAAAAAAGTTGTTTATATTTTTGTTTGCAAATTTGTAACGTCCAAAGTTGTTTCATGAAAAACAAATTAAACTGTAAAAGAGAAGGGAAAGAGAGCTTTTGATTGATGTAGGTAGTGCAAACAAAGAAAGCCATATATCATTTATTTTAACAAGACAGTGATTTAGATGAAAACTTTTAAATAGTTCAGTAATCAAATTGTAATTTTTTTTTATATTAGTAGCCCAAACGAAAAATTACCCATAGTTTAATGACTAATGGTGTATTTTAGGGTTTTTTACCCTAAAAATATAAAAAAATAATTAATTACGAAAATAAACATTTGCTACAGTGTTCTGGCGGTGTCGCCTGTCATATTGGCGGCACCAGACTAAAATGTGATGATCTAAAAACCCTAGGGACCTTATATGTAAATTTCTTGTTTTAATTAGGTGTTCAAAAAACACTTCAAATGGTGCCGCCTGACACTATGGCGACACCAAACTTTAAAAGGATAAATTGCACCCTAAATCCACTTATTTGTTATTATTCTTTATCCTCTTTTAACACCAAAAATAGATTGGTCTCTTATCAATTAGTCTAAAAAGTTTTTCTACCAAAAACTATTTTTGTAAGTAAGCCGATTCCAACTAGAAATAAATTTTATTTATTTTTTAAAAAATATTTATAATTTTATTATCAATTTGATTTATAGGCACGGTATAAAATTATAATTATAAAAGCTTTAGAAAAATCTCATTATGTATAAATTATAATTATTAGTTAAATTTATAGTTTCCAAATATAATGAGAGCAAAAGAAAACTACTATAAATACCGTTAACTGTTATGTCAAGCATAATTTGAACAATAAAAATATTTTTTAAAAAATAAATAAAATTTATTTCAAGTTGGAATTTATTTCGAGTTGGAATCGGCTTACTTACAAAAATACTTTTTGGTAGAAAAATATTTTAGACTAATTGATAAGAGGTCAATCTATTTTTGATGTTAAAGGAAAATAAAATTTAATAATAAATAAGGGGTTTAGGGTGAAATTTACCCTTTTAAAATTTAGTGTCCCCACAGGCCTTCAAGTGTCTTTTTAGCTGCCAATTAAAAAGGAAAATTTACATATAAGGTCCCTAAAGTTTTTAGATCATCACATTTTAGTTTGGTGCCGCCAATATCTCAGGCGGCACTATCAGAATACTGTAACAAATGCCTATTTTCATAATTATTTTGTTTTTTATACATTTTTCGTAATTATTTTTTTATATTATTTGGATAAAAAAACCTTGTATTTTACCCAAATAAAAATGATGAAGACGTGGCAAGACTTGAAAAGGGTGGGCCCCATCATTATGTCCTAAGTATAACATGTTGTATGTATATCAAACGTGTCATTGTTGGTGTCGGTTAGGCCAGTGCAAGGGTAAAGTAGCTCGCCTAGCTCAGGCCGGGCTTGGATAAGAATTTTTGCATCTCGAGCCAAGTTCAATTTAAGTAATATTTTTATTATTATTTAAATTTAATTATAACATATAAAAAATATTAATTATAAATATTTTAAATATTTTATTAAATTTTGAATGGTGAAACGAACTTTTTCGACAAGTCGGCTCGAAAATGAGCTTGGACTTAAATTTTTTTAGTTGGGCCTCAACCTGACTTGACTCGACCCATGAACAACTCTAATGTCGATTGAAAATTGTGTCTAGGTGTTAGTATGAGTCCAATCGAGTTATCTATTTTGTGTTTTTATAAATAAATGTGAAAAAAAAAGAACTTACATCAAAGTACATTTGACACGATCTCGACCCGGAGTGCACCAAGTTTGAGCAAGGACTCAATGGTGCTGCCTCAAGGACCAATTATGCGGGCTCGAGCTAAGCAATTCAAGGAGGCCATTTCAGTTTTAGTTAATCAAGTGTGGGGCGAGGTTTTGGTTGGAGAAGTAGAACGAGTTGGGACCAGCTCAATAAAACGTCCTTGCAACATCATGGAAATCGAATTCAGCTCAATTTCAGCTCCTTGAACCTGATTCAACTTAATTGAACTCTTAATTTATTTGCATTCAGTTTACATTTTAATACTTGCATTTAAGCATCTTAGTTTAATGAGTTGTTGGTCATTAGTACAACTAATCTTAGTTTAATTAAATGAGTTTGTTTGATGAACTTAATTTAATTAGTTGCTTCTTTAATTAATCTAGTTACTAGGTTAATTTATTGGTGCATGAGTTAAAGTTCATTTAATACTTCTTTTAATTAACTAGTTGCTGGAATAAATGATGCATAAGTGTTAGATAATTTATTTAAGTAGTTGTTAATTTGTTTTAAGCTTAATAATTGAATAAATGTGACGATTACATATGTTAATTGCAGGTGACTTTTCAACTCACAAAGGCTGTTACACAATCAATAAAGGTGGCTTTTCAAGTGATTTTCGGTTACATAAGAGGGGGCTGTTATAAAAGAAGCTTTAAGCACCATTAAAAGAGAGTTTAAAAGAGCATTTCATGTCCTTTAAAATTTGGTAGCAGCCTGTTCAAATACCCTAACGTTTTTGCTACTTAATGGACAATTTATGCCTTACAAATTTCATTAAAGTGGCTAGAGCCTATTCAACTAGCCAAAGGGGAAATCAAGAGTCATTTTCAAAGCCTTTAAGGACATTAATTCAGCTGATTAAAGAGAGGAGTTATTTGATTCTAGAATTTCAAAAGCCTTTGACTTTTAATTAGCTCTTTAATAGCACTTTACCATGCGACCATTCGGCTAGCTTATTCTAGCCTTATAAATACTTGTAATCAAGCCTTTTTGGGGACACTTTTTGAGCACTTTGTTAATGTTATGCTGTCAAAATTGAGAGGCAAATTCTCTTCTCAAATTTTGTTCAAAGATTCGTTGGCTTTCCTAGGAAACTAGCTGCGTCAATCGTTTTTCTTTGATAAACCTGAACTTATCACTATTCGTAGTGTGGCGTTCAAGCATACCGAGGTTCCTATCTTGCTAGATTGTGGGTCGAGGTCAATTTAACCATTCTAAATCCGAACTAAAGGGCTTATAAGCAACGGGTCGATACCAAATCGGTATTGGTTCTTGATTGCACTTTTGTTCAATCCATTTCCCTTTCTTAACCATTTCGTTCCAAAACCGATTCCTTACTTCACATCTTACCTTTTTTTTTTCGATCCGTAACCAAATCCTTTTTTTAAATTATACTTTCATATCACATTTATAAATCAATTTCTAAATTATTAAAGCAACTTCATTTCATACCAAATCCGACCATTTTCCTTTACCAATTTTCTAAACTAAATTAATATTGTTTCTCGATGATGATTGGGCATTTTACATACGACTTGACTCACCCCGAGGCGGATCGTATCAACATTTATATAAAAAAATATATGTAAAATTTAAACAAGATTTTGAAATGGTAAAATTGAGATTTTGTATCTATTTTGAGTTTTGTTATAATAATTAAGTTATTAAGGTGTTGGATGATACAAAAGTAGTGATTCACATCATAAGAGATGTAGAGAATGACTGGGATGGAGGTGATTCACATTGTAGATAGTGTGAAGAGTCACTAAAACTAATGATTTAGAATTATATGTGTAGAGTATAGGTTATGCATTTGGTCTTGTTCCTTTCTCTTTATTAAAAAGAGATATTTATAGATGAACGAGGGCTTGGGGTAGACCCTTAATCTTGTGATTGCATCTTTAGTGTTGTCAAATTTAGACCCAAATTAGAGTATGGCCCAAATATGACCGCTTTCAAAATTGGTTACTTTGGAAAGTTTGAAACATAGTAAGATTGGATTTTATGTAGTAGACATTCTTAATGGCATCACGATGATATCTTCTTCATAGTTGCAAGAGGTGTTCATACGAGAAGAAGTGAGAGACACTCAAATGTACTGTATAACATATATAATTTTTTTTGTGTAGATTTTATTAAAAAAAACATAATCAACAATTTATATTTTGAAATAAAAAACGGCCAATTTAACCAAAAAAGCCCATTTCTAAAATTAATTATGGAAATGGGCTAATTCTCTAATTATTTATTGGAATAGGCCGTTTACCTAGAAAACGCGCCCACGTCAGCGCGATGTCAGTGTACGTGACAGGAAAATGCTTCCCTAGATTAGGGTTTTGCCCGCTTATCTGCTAGGCTAGGGTTAGGGTTTTTAGTGTTTTTAGGGTTTAAGGTAAGAATTTTTAGTGTTCTTAGGGTAGGTTTAGGGTTTTTAAAGGAAAAAATAATTAAATTAGGGTTTAGAGTTTAGGGTTAATTAATTAAATTATAGATTTAGGGTTTTTTAAATAAATTTGTGTTTAGGGATTGCTCCGTGGATGCCAAGTGTTCAAGCAACTGTTCTAGAGCTTTAAGCAATGCCAAGACGTATTTCATTACTGCAAGCCTTTGGTACAAATTGACGGTACCTTTATGTATGGTAGATATACCCATCGGCTATTACTAGTTGTGGCATAGGATGGTGGCGGGAGAATCCTTCCAATTGCGTTTGCAATAACACCGGAGGAGTCAGCCGACGATTGAGATTTCTTTCTTTTTAGGTTAAGGAGACATGTTTACTCCCAACCTGATATCTGCGTTATATCGGATTAGTAACACCCCCTTACCCGATACCGTCACCGGAATCGAGTAGTGAGCGTTACTTGACTTATCGGAGAACAGACTCATGTTTACAACAAGATTATTACAATTTTACCCTTATCGAGGGTTTACTATCGCAATACTAACATCTCGTATGATTAGGATTCGAATCCTATTGCGTAAGAAGCCCGAAAATTTTTTTTTCACTTTTGAAACAACGTCACACACCCGTGTGACACATAGCACGGCCGTGTGATAAGGCCGTGTGGCCTTCACACACCCATGTCTAACGACCGTGGTCAAAATTGTCAAATTTACCACGGTCACCCCACACAGTCGTTTGGGGGCCGTGTACCCCACACGGTTGAGACACATGGCCGTGTCTCTTGCCGTGTGGTACCCAAAATTTAAAATCAAGGTGCAGGGGATTCACGGTCCAGGGACACACCCGTGGGGTCAGACCATGTGCCACACACGGCCTAGGCACACCCGTGCCATGCGCCTGTGGAGCATTCTGTCAAACCCTACACGGTCATGTCACACGGCCGTGTGCCCTGTCGAGTAGACCGTGTTAGGCTATTTACCAAGCCTTTGCCTCCCTGAAACTCATTTTCACATACACACCATTCATTTCAACCAATTCCATGTCACATACTCGGAATAATTTCATCTATAACATCATTTACAAAACAAGTATCATATGTACACATATTCTATTTGACTTACAAAACAATGCTTAAACAAAGACTAGCCACCTATACATGCCAAACTCAAAATATCAAAACCATGTATACATATATACCAAGGCAGCTTGATAGTGTGAGACGAGCCTTCTTCGATCGCCAATCCCAAAATGTTCTATGCTCAACAATCTAAAAGAAAAGGGAAAAAGAAAGGGGAGTAAGCTACAAGTAGCTTAGTAGCTTACTAAATCCTAAGTAAATTAATAGCAAATACACAATAATTAGCTAAGGTATTTAATTTCTTTATGTCATAATGCAACATCCATATACTTACTCATGCACATCCTTACCAAAATGTCCAAATATAAACATTCACACACATAACATGTTCAATTCATTTTCAATTGCTTAACCTGCACAAATACTTCACATAACCAAGTTAATTCCCGTTGAACATTCAGAACAGAAACGGATATACAGAGGTTAGCATCGAAGTGCCTCACAGATATGTGGTCGAAGCCAGTACAGAGGTATGGCAAAAGCCATCAGAGTATGTAGCCGAAGCCACCAGAATATGTAGCCGGAGCTACCTCAGATCACAGAATTACAGATGTAATCCACGGGCCTACTCACATAAGCTGATAGGTGACTGGAACACATGCTAGTGCACCCAGCACCCGGGATACGGAATCAGACAGAATCAGAAGCCCTCAAGTGACATGTCACCGATATCCGGAGTCATTCTTACAATTCAGACGAGATTTATACAAATATACACAATCATACAATTTCATAATTTATAAGTCATTTTCACATATTCTCACTTTGAAATCATCAAATAATTGACAATAATGTAAATGTGCTATAATTTACTCATAACTTACCTCGATGACAAAACGACTAAACCTCGAATTAGTTGACTACTTTTTCTTTTCCTCGATCACGATCGGTTTCTCTTCTTTCTTGATCTAAATAGACACATTTAACACATTTTATCAATTTCTTACTCAAATTTGATCACAATCCAGACTTTTGGTAAAAATGACCATTTTGCCCTTATTCACGTAAACTCAATTTCATTCTATTTTCGGACATTTTAGACTTAGCTAAATCCTTTTTCACAAAAACAATCTAAAAATCTCATATTTCCATATACTTGTGAGCAAATTTTTATTTTTCTTATTTTAGTCCCTTAGGGACATTTTTACCGAAAACTATCCGGAAAAACTCGTAATAAACACATCAAAGACTCATTTTCTACCATTTCTCATCAAATCATAAATTTATCAAGAATGGGTAAATTTTTGAAACTCAATCTCTCTTCAAATAAATGGTAAAATCATGAAATTTAAGCTTAAGGGAACTCAAAAATACGAAAATAATCGAAAACGGGGCTCAAATGTACTTACAATTTGCTTGACAAAGTTCAAAACCCCTTTGGCTATGGAGGAGAGAAAATCGGCAGAAAATGGAAAAGAAGATGAACACTTTTCATCTTTTTCTCATCTTTTTATTTGTCTTTTAACCATTTGGACAAAAATGCCCCTAACCATGTTACACACAAAAATTTATAGAAATACCCTTTTGTGTCCGTGCCACTAACTCATGGTATATTTACCATTTAAAGACCTCTAGTTCAAACCCCCATTTTAAATAAGTACTCACACAATAGAACTCACATTTTGCAATTAATGCAATTTGGTCCAAAAATAAAATTAAGCACTAAATCAATAAATTTTCTAAACGATTTTCACACAGAGCATATTTAACATATCAGAAAACATAAAAATTTTCAGAATTTAACTATTTTTAATTCGGATTTGTGGTTGCGAAACCATTATTCCGATTAAACCCTATTTTGGGCTGTCACAAGGGCACTAGAATACTAGCTGCAATTGAGCGATAGGGAAGCCTATGGCATCGCACACACCATCGGTATTGCTTAAGACACATTACTTCCAACTACTACGAGCAAATCCATCTAAAAGTGAACGACGACAAGTGACGAATATGGGTATTTAATCTCTATTAAAATAATTTCGTTTCTAATATTCAATTTATTTTGAATGGAAGAGTGATATGTAATTTTCGCTATCAACTGATATTGGCAGGGAAGATGGAAAGTGTACGTCTCGGGTCTCTACCTCTCTATCAATGCACTGATTAGTTTTGGGTCCAACTTACACCCCTGGCATATCGTCGCCACGTGCCAAAAGTTCGCTTCCCTCAGGTAATTCTTTATCAACGGCGATAGAGGACTAGACATATTACGAATATAGCATTGCAACACCCAATCTACAGACTGTTATAAAAAATTATAAAATAAAAATTAATTAAATTTGCATAAATGAAAAATATTAAACATTATTAAAAAATTAAAATTATCACTTACCATTGTCATTTGAGAGACGGAGATGTGTTTATTATCGAGACGAATTAATTCTCCGACCATTGCTAACACAATTGAATATTTGTTAATTTAAAAAAATTCAGAATAATTTTAAATAGAGCTTTTTTGTAAAAATTAAATGGGGCCTTTGAGAAAATTTGAGAGAATTTGGAAAGAATTTTGAGAGAATCTGGAGAGGATTTTTTTGTGAAAAAATGAAAGGGGGTTTTATAGTTTTTTTTTTGACCATTGGAGCTCCAACGGCAAAAAAAAATAGCCGTTGAAATGGGCAAAACGCTTCCCTGGGGAAGCGTTTTGTTCACGTCAGTAAAGCGTGCTCTCAAGGAAGCATTTTCTGCTGACATGGACAAAATGCTACCCCAGGGAAGCGTTTTCTTGCCACGTACACTGACATTGCGTTGACGTGGACGTGTTTTATCAGTAAATAGCCTATTTCAGTAAATAATTAAGGAATTGGCCTATTTTCATAATTAATTTTAGAAACCAACCTTTTTGGATAAATTAACCATAAAAAACATCATTTAAAAATTTTAATTAAATTAATGTCTCACTGATTAACTTGATTAAAAAAAATTAATATAATATAGAAGGTGATGATAGGTATAGAATGTTAATGGGGGCGCTATCCTTAAACACAAACAAAAATGATATTTAAATGAAAATAATAATAATAATAAAGTGGGGTTTGTTTTTAAATATTAATTTTGGATCAATCCATGTGTCTCGTAATGATTACCATAAAGAAGGGGAATTTTTGCTGGTCATTCAGCTTGCGTATATATTTTATTCATATAATACAAAAATGGTGGTGCTGGCCGATGGCCATTTTTATTATTAGTTTATTCCCTGTAGAAACCATTTGACTTTCCGTGGATTTAACAACAAATTGAAATTTTTGGGTTTAGAAAGAGAATTTTCCCTTTAGAAATTTTCAATTTTCAATTAATTTATTTTTATTGAAGCTAATTAATCAAAATTCTATATATACATTCGAAATTATGAAGTGGTATAAAATGTGGGCATATAAAGGTAAGTTTGGTTGGATTGGATTAAGTAATAAAAAGGTTATAGATTTTAAGTGATGAATATTAGTGGGACGGCTGCTTGCTGTAAGTTGGAACTTCCACTACGTGCTTAATTGCTTATCCATAAGACCAATCCAACACATTTGAGTTAGATCTTCAATTTGCTTTCTTTTCGTAATTTTAAATGTCCACAACCAAATCTATTTTGCACTGTTAGGGTTAGGTACAGATATATGTCACTCGAATAAGATTTTTTTCATTTATGTTTTTTTAATTGTTTTATGATTTATAAATATTAATCGCTTTGAAATTTATAATTAAAACTTAAATTATGAAAAATACAATATAATTTTCAATACAAAAAATGCAAAAAAAAATGATACTATGTTCATATTTCGATAAAATAAAAGGAAATTAATAATTTGATTATTACTTTTAATAAAAAATTTTAAATATCTAAATGAAAAACAATATAATTTAAAACTTTTATAAAATACGAAACCAAATATAAAAAAAATATTTTTTTAATTTTCTAAAATACATAAATTAATAAATCACACCTTTGCATATCAATCAAATTGAACGTGCGGGGCGTAAAAAAAAAAAATAAATAAATAAATAATTGAACGTGCTGCAGAATTAAAAAAAGAAAAAAAATTCAATGCCGCCTACCCATTAAAAAAGAAAATCAATGCCTGTCGCCATGTCTCTGTTAAGGTTGCATAGATAGAGCGCAAAATGGACCAATCTCGGTGATCTTTGCTTCTCAAAATCAAATCCTTTCAGCCCCTCTTCCTTCTATGCTTTTCCTACAGTAAGTCCTCTGCATTTATCCAAATATTCTTTTTTTTTTTCAACTTTTTTCCTCTCGAAATGATCTTTCTTCTTTTTTTCCCCCCTAGATTTGATCCAATATATTTCGAAGACCATTACTTTAGGGTTTTTAATCACTCAACTCGTCAATTCTCTTTTTCTTCTTTGATGTTATGTGAGTTTCGTCTTTGGTTTATGAGAAAATTAGAGGAAAGAATATTTACACGATTTATGGGGGGCTAGAATTAGACGTGCCCAAAATGCAAAATTAGAAATCTAATTACTTAGTTGTATTAAGTTCAGCTGGACTTCAATTCAATCTGTTTCTCTGTTTTGCTAATTAGGTCTCTAAATTGTATTTGTTCATTTCTTGTGTCCGTTTCTCTGTTTTTTTAAGGGGCTGGGCTTCTGATTCCCAGAGTAAAGTAGTGAATAATGCCAGCAAAACCGCGGAATGAAGATCAACGGATGCACCATGGTGCTCAAAGTGTGTTGAACTCAACTGCCTACTCGGAGCCCTGGTGGAAAGCAGTAGGGATTGACCTCTTAGGTGAAGCTGCTTCAAAGTTACCCTCTGCAGAGAAAAAAAATGGTCCAACAGCAGATGGAGGTAATCCAGTTAAGAGAATCTGATTAGTGTAGGATCACTACTCGGATTTCTCGTATTAGTTAAAGATGGGATGCTGCTTCTTTTTTTATGCTAACAAGACATCAGTTTTGGGACCTAGTGAATTATGTAATTTGGTATGGATGGAGCGTCGTTTTTAGTGGTCTTAATAACTTTATACTATCTGTCTCAATTTCTTACGTAGTGCCATGTGGCAATAATAACTAGTGCCATGTGATATTTCTGCACCTTGTATAAAAATTGATGCATACCATGTACTCATTACATTTTGATGTATTCTTTGTTTCTGGATCAGATGGGGGAAATGGACATGATGAACAATATCTCAAGCATGTCCCTTCTGCAGCCCCCCTTACATTGGTTGAACACCTTGAACCAAATTCCCAAATGGAACTAGCTGGCCACTCAATTGTAAGTCCTGTCTCTCTTACTCAAACAAACCCATTCACACATTTACATACCATACCTATAGAAGCGGCCACGAGCTTGCACTGACATGCATTCATCCATGTATTTTAGCTGTCAAACTACTTTTTTATTCTTTAAATTTCTATGAGTTCATATTGAGTCTCACTTTGACTGCGGAAGAAATTTTGCTTCAAACCTTTCAGGTCTTGAAATCTTACCCCTGTTCAGATTCGCAGTACAGTGGTATACTGGCTTCATATGGGCCACAAATAATGGTATGATCTGAGTCTGTTGTTTTGAGTTGTATTGAATAGCAGGAAAAGACAATTTATCGACTATTATTTTGTAGTAGATAGAGGCATCTGATTATTAGAATATCTTGTATCCTTTTGCCCTAGAATTCATTAGATCACTTTGTATACTTTAAAAAAAGCTTTTGCATTGGTGATGCTTCTACTTAGGATCATGGCTCATTTGCTCCATGTAAAGTTGTTACAGTGTGTCAAAAATAGTACTTAGAATTTCAAGCAAATGAGTTCACCCTCTTCTTGCTTTTCTTGGAAGCAAAGCGACCTTGTTCACTAATAGTTCAAACTTTATTTGCTAATTGTTTTACAAATTGTGTGTTATTGTCGAAGAGCAACTTTACCATCTAATTTATGTGACTATCATGTACCCTTCCTCTTTCTTTTAATTTATCTGGACTGTTTTTGGCATAGTTATTGTTGGTCATTGACATAAAAGCTCTCATTTTAGGGAGTTATTGCATCTAATTATCTTCAAATGAGTTTCACGTGTTTTCACTACTGGGGATGTAGGTTGATGAACTTATCATTTCGAAGGTTTAATAGATGTCTGTATGTATCACATTACTCCACATTACTCCACATGGAACCAATGAACTTATTGCATTCTCTTGCTACCTAAATTTGTGATGTCCACATTTCGGATAACTCCAACTATGATGTGCTAGGTGTCACCACTATATGGAATGCATCATGCTAGAATGCCTTTGCCTCTTCAAATGGAAGAGGAGCCTGTTTATGTAAATGCAAAGCAATATCATGGAATTTTAAGGCGAAGACAAATACGTGCCAAGGCTGAGCTTCAAAAGAAAGTCATTAAAGTTAGAAAGGTAGAAATGGTACTTTTAGGCTTTTCTTTTTCTTTGTGGTTGGAAGAAATGTATAAATAGAGAGGCTTAGGACTGAAATTGTGTTGGCATTGACTACAGCCATACCTTCATGAATCACGGCATCTGCATGCGATGAGAAGGGCTAGGGGTAGTGGAGGTCGTTTTCTGAATAAAAAGAAGCTGGATGATCACATCACCAGTCCTAACTCAGAAAAGGGTACGAATTCAGATGAAAACATTTCAGCTAAATCAGCTCACTTATCTGGGTTTGAGTGCTTATCTTCCAGTGGTATTGGAAATTTGAATTCCTTCTACGGACGGCAAGAGGGAAATGTGTCACTAGTTAAGGATTTGCATGAAGCACTGCCTTTAACTAATGGTACACACCACTTATCATCTAATGATGCTGAGAAGGGTAACTACTTCGGCCAGCAGAGGGATATCGTGCAAGGGAATGGGGCACAACATGGGGCCACTTCAATTAAATGAGATTCCTCCTTGAGGTGGGTGACTCTATCCCACATCGCTCTGCATGTTTAGTATTTGGTAACTCATGTCCATTTTATGTCTCTGTATCTAATGGAGTCTTTTTTATATAGGCAGCGCTGGAGGTATTTGCCCCTTAGATGTTGGGTGGCGGAATCCCTCCCAGAGTGGCGTCTCTCAGGCAAATCATTCTTGGCTTTGGTTTGGTTAAGGGGTTATCATATGAGGAAGTATGTGGTCTTTGGTTTTATCCACACACTGCTGTTCCTCCTATTGATCCCTTTGTAGAAAGATAATGTGTGGTATCGTGCTACCTACAAGAGTGTATAATTTGAAACGACTTATATTAAAACGTGTGAACTTAAGCAGAACTTACGTGCTACCTACAAAAGTGTATAATTTGAAACAACTTATATTAGAACTTGTGAACTGAAGCAGAACTTACGTATGACTAAAGAGTTTTAGCATTTACATGAGTGTGGCCTTAATAATGTATAAGTGCTTCCTGCTGTTGCTTCTCTCCATTCCTCTTATTTTTCTATTTCTTATATGAGAAACGCGTCTAAATGATAAAAAGACAAATCTGAGGCATTGAGATTTTTGGTTAACGCTCTCCTGGAAAACAAGAGGTATATGCCTTACATGCTTGATACCTTTTGAGGAGGCTCGTGAATAGCGCCAAATATCATCCCCTGGCCCCGAGAACTCTATACAAATGAAGACCTTTCCCATTGGCTAAAATTTAAAATATATGGTATTTTTTTACATGCCCAAGACAGTTATAAATGTGTATAATACAGGAGAAGCATTAGTGGTCTCACAGAAAAAAAAAAAAAAAAAAACCCAGTTGTCAACAACACTGCTGTCAGCTGGTAATATAATGTCTTGTCTCTTAATTTGTCTGAAAATAGAAGTCTCCAACAATTTCTAGTTTGCTTGCTCTTTAAGTTGTTCCTGTTCCACGGGAAGCAAAAGCCAAAAAGTCTCACAAAATTAGAAAAGCAGAAAGATTTTATCATCTCTAGTTGTTAAATTATTTATTATGCTTATACTAACCTCTGTCACAAAGAAAGCATGAAACCCATAAGGAACCCTGTAGGGTAATTCAACAACTGCAACAGGATCTGCTGACATCGTTTTTGCATCAATCACGTTCACTGCTGATTTTCTGTTCAGTCAAAAACAATAGTCAGAAAAGACCGAGCAAACGGAAATACTCAGATAGTGTATGGCAAGAGTAAGGGAGAGACATACCCAGAATTTTCATCATGTGCAAAGAATATCAAGTAGCCATCGTCTTCTTCACAAGTGGTCCCAGGCTCACGAGGCACAAAAACAGCTTCTGAACCAAATCTACCAGGACCCAAGTCAAATACCCCAACAACATTCCCCCCAACTTCAATCTTTTCTTTTCCTGCCTCTGGTTCCGTGTGCAGATCAAATTTCACAATCCCCTTGACTTTCGCAATGCTGTCCAAAATGGTTCCATACACATACCTTTGTTTTCTAAATTCACACAAGAGATGGAAAAAAATGACAAGTCAGAAGTATAAACTTCGATCAAAGAAGGTAAGCATATCATACAGTATGTTTTTAGATCATGTACCTGCCAGTGTAGTATTCATTCACCCTTGGGAAATCCACAGCAGAAGCTGATAGTTTCTTCTGTGAAGCAAGACCACTTTTCATGTTGAACCTCATCTCATACCTGATTTAAATGATAAGAATGAGAAAAAACCTTGTACAAAGATCATTTGCATATGCACATAAGAGGCCAGATTTCTCACAGCTCATTTGAGAAATTTTCAAGCTTCTCTTTGACCTCCCCATTGACCATGTCCAGATCTGGGTTCTCAAGACGGCAAGTGATCAGAACAACTTCGTCTCCCTCCTCCCAAGCATTCGCTAGAAACAGAACATCATAAAAGCAGTTAAGTGTCTAATCCATCCATGTACTTGATAAAATATTAAGCATATAACAATTTTATCCAAACTGGAAGTAGGTATAAAGGATTGAGTAAAAAAAATGATAAAATGCATACAATACCATTGTGGAATATAAAGCAATTAGGAAGCTCAAACCATCTGATTAGCAGGTCATCCTTTGCATATCGTGGAAGGACACCAAAGCGAGCCTTCTTTGAAGCATCAAATGAGTATATCAGCTTCTTGTCTTTAACCATATCCTGAAAATTTAAATGTCAACAATCATAAGATGCAATTACTATGATTCTCAACAATGATGTCAGAAGCTAAATTCTATTATGGTACATCAATAGTCTTAATTACCTACCAAAAATAGAAGTTATTGATGAATCATATTACATTTTAGGCACCCAAGTCACATATCAACCTCAACAAGAGTTTGAAAGCTGGTATCTGATAGAAAAATAAACAGAAATTTCTATTGAAAGTGGCATACCTTTGGTCGAAAATACAAGGGAAGATCCAAGAAAATTGCATAATTCTCAGTAATTGCAAAGTCATGCATCATGATTGGTTCTGATATTGTTATTGGTACTGGGTCGTGCATGAAACCATCTTTTGAAATAACTCTGTATGTAATATAAGGTGGCCCTTCGTGTCCATAACCAAAAGTAAACATCTCACCTGCATGCAGAAACATCATAAATCAAAAGTGTTTCACCACCGGTAACTAATAACTTATCTCATTTTTAAATAATGTGTCTCACCAGTGACTGGATCAACCTTTGGATGAGCAGTGAAGGAATGTGCCAACCGCTTGTCATAATCAATCATGCCAAGAGTTTGGAGATCTCCATCCTCCAAAACTTTGAGCACATCTGTTTGTTATAACAGGCAATACAATTTAATACCCAAGCTTCATCAAAGAAATAACAAGAAATGCAAATAGATGTGAATGTTAGCCTCCTTAAACCCCCATTCTTTCTTAACAGAACTGAAAGAGAGAAGACAAACTTACAAGGTTTATCGGCCTCTTGAAGTGCCAGAAGTTTCCCATGGTGATATATGAGATTTGTATTAGCTGTTCAATTATGATATGGCAGGTCAGAGTCTCACATCAATAAGATAAATATTTTAAAACAGGTAAACTACCAGCAATGAGCAACAACAAAAAAATGGAAAGGGTGAAATTGTTTTCAGATTGCATTTTAAGGGATATATGTGCCACTGCCAAGGATCATGAAATAAATTAAAGGACACATAAGTTTCGGAGCCCCCATCTGGAAATGTACCACATCAACTCAATGGATCAGAATGAAGATGTAATCTATAATACATTCTAACTCACTCAATGTTCTACTAACATTTCCTTTCTATGAAGGTTTGGAGAAATAACACAGGGATCTTAGAACCATGCAGCCATATCTTTACTCTCTCCATATGGAACAGACACCGGAGCATACAAATACTAGCACTCAATAGAGATAAAGCACAAATGCATAAGCAATAAAATCCTTTCTAAAAAATTTGTGCAACTGTGTATTAATGGAACATCACATGTAATCCATTGCATTATCTTTGCATTTAGCAGAAACAGACTCAACAAAATTACCTGTTCCATTCCCGTATGATAAATCTAACACTTTAGCCTTTTCTCTCAGCTTATATATATTGACCATGAGCAATCCAAATAATCCTTTAAGGTCTCCAACCTGAAAAATATCATATTCAAGAAGAGGATAGCAACATGCCAATCATTTGCAACAGAGGTTTTACACAGTTAAAATTGAACTTAAAGCTTCAAACTGCAGGTCAGTCATTGCTGTTTAGTTTTCAAAAGGCCCCACTACTTAGAAGCAGCTTAGTGGAATAAAAACATAGCCGGTACAACTTAGCTAACATTACAATGAATAATTTCAACCTTTCGTGTCAAGAAGGCAACTTGCAAGATATACCTTCATAAATTTTGACCCCCCGAAAAACTCTTCTTGTTTAAGACGCGATGTCTTGACAAAACGAGACACATATGTTGCCTTTCCATCTTTGATGCGCAGACCATGAATCATTCTATAAATTCCACAATCAACAAACAGGTTACATTATGTTAATTCTGTCCTATCATGCAAGTGCAACCACATCAAGTAAAAGGTAAGAAGCAAAGAACAAGATCTGAATTGGCACTATGACAAGCATCCACATAGTTGGAGCAATCCATAAAACAGTTAATCAGAGAACCAATGGGCAACTAAAGCAAAGAAGTAGTGCTATATAAATGGTTAAATTGAAGTAAACATACCCATCTCCATCAAACCTGGAAGGCAAAGAAATTACAAAGAAAAAAAAGAACAAAGAATTAGAAATGATGATCATGAAAGTTAATTCACAAGAAAAAAAAAAAAAAAACAGAAGAGTTGAAAATAAACATACCAGTGATATGCAGCAACAGGGGGAAACTTGGGGTTAGGCCCAACTCTTACAAATTCACCATTCAAACATTCCTGGAAAAACACATTCAAAATTCCCAGAAAATATTATATTACTAATATCTCACAATAATAAACAATTGAAAACAAAAAGTAAAACTATTTGATTCATTAAGTGAATCCAAATAACAATCAGTTTCAGCTAAATCAGCTTACAGGGAGATGGCCTTTGACGGGAAGATTATGGGTGGGAGGAGTTTCGGTAGGAACAGGACCGAAGTTACCCGATAGATAATGTTGAGGCTGAGAAGAATCATACATAAGCTTAACTATCAACTGCTCCAACCAGTCAATCAGTGTTGATTTTAGACCTTTTTGGGGGCTGGGTTTCACCTCCAGGATTCCCTTTTCAGCTCCCACCCCGTCATCGTTCACCAGCTTCGCCTTTTCCTCCGCCATTTCTCTCCTATTCTGAAACTGATAGTGGTGGAGAAACCGGGGAAGTGTGCATAATTATTTTATCCAAGTGGATGATGGTACTTGGTGGCATATAGGGGGCCACGTCATTTTATTAAATTTTAGTCTAATTTCTAATATCGGTCCTTGTACTCTTCATACTTTTAAAATTTAATCTATCTATTTATCTAATTTAAAAACTAAAGTACGATATAGCATTTCTACCTAACTTCTACTATATTTTAATGGATTTATACTTGATGAACTTGGCGGTGTATAATCCTATTAACCATTGATGAATAAAATAATCACACAATAAAAAATATAACTAAATTGAATTCAATTACTTAGTGATGCATCATGCATCACATATTAATTCAAATTGATTATATTTTATCAATATTAACTTAATTTTTAAATCAAATTTATGAATAGTTCAAATTATACAAAAATTCATTAATATTGTTATCAATTAATATTTAATTTTCAAATTAAACAGGAAGAAAGACTAAATTTTTTTTTAAAAATAAAAGTAAATGGTTAAATTTTTAAAGGCTAGATAGCACAAGAACGCTCCTTAAATATAGTGAGAAGCCTAACTTAGCATATCAAATTACGACATATCAAACTCCCCTACACTTAATGATTTGCTTGTCCTCAAGCAAACACATAAAACATGCAAAAAGACGATCCTTGAACTAAATCAGACAGTTAAGTCACATGGTGGTAAAACATTGAACTTGTATGAGAATTAACTTACATGTAACTTAAGAGTAATATCTAGCTAACTCGAATATTCTTAATGCAAACAAAATTAGTTCAATAAGTTAAATTACTAATAAATATAGAGGCAATTAAAATGAATGTATGCACAAGTGTTATCCATCAAAATGAATTATATGGACCGCTCATAGATATCTAAAATGAATTGGTCATGTTCATCTGGACAAATGCAAACAATTCAAAAATTATTACGTTAGTGAATTATTCTGGTTCCAAAGGTCTTCTAGGCTTGTAATGTTCTAAGGTTTAAGGACGGTTAGGAGTTCAAACAAAAGATATCTCAAAACGGTTTCAAGCACTAGAAATGGTTAATCACATGACATTGTTTCCTATTTATTCCTAATAAATTTACAAGCTCGCCTTCTTCTCTTACCTATCTTATTTCTCCAAAATTTTAGACTATATGCGCAATATTAGAACATACAAAACTAACAAGCACTAATACATTATGACATGAAAGATTTTCTTTCCGAGCTCGACTTTGATTTCGTGTAAGCTCTTTTTTACATTTTGTACTCTTTCACTCATAATGCTTTTAACTCTCACAATGTTTTTATTCACTCAACATTTCTCTTTTTGTAATTTTCTCTTTTGTTTTATGACTCGACTTAGCAAAGTTCTATATGTTTCACACAAGAAATCACAAGAACGTTTCTATCTAACTCTTAATGTCCATGGCCAAAACGTCCATTACATAGTGCGGTTTAGCATTCAGGACAATGAAGGGTTGAGTTCTCGACTCATTTAGGCTTAAGGTTTCCATATTAAGACTTAATAAGAAAAAGATCCTTTGAGACTCAAAATACGAGAACTTGTGGTATATAGCAAAAGGTAAAGCTTTTAGACTTTATGCTAAATAAACAATGCCTAAGGTCTTTACGGAAATATTCACAAAACACAACTTCAATCATGCATGCATCTATTCAAATGAACAATTAACAATTCAATTTATTTATCTATAAGGATCCACACACTTTATTCATCCTATGGTACACATTATACGTTTTCATTAAAAGTTATTGTCTCTATTCTGTTATACAAATTAACTAATCAAACTAATTAGTCTATAATTAAGAACATCAAGTTATCTATTATTAATCAAAATTTACATGTTTGGCAATTCAACATGCTTATTTGATATTTACCACCACTGCTCTATTGCCCAATTATTGTCCAAACACCATGCAAATACACAAAACAAAGAAAATAAACAAAAATATTTTTGGAATTTTTTAAATTAAAAAAAATGCTTAAAAACTGAAATAAACACAAAAACAAAAAACAAAGAAAACAAAACTATTTTCACCAGCCACACTTAAACTACAAATTGTCCCTAATATGTGCATAAAATGAAAGGAGGTTACTGAACGTCCCTAGAAGGAGTGTCAGACTAGCTCGAGTCATCCATCTCCTAGTTAAAACTCAGGATTGTAGTGTAGCTTTGGGTGATCGGTTGCACATAGAAACAAAGAAACACAACACAAACGTAAATAATAAAAATAGAAATAACCAAAAACAAATCCAAAATAGTTCAGTAGTTTAAATACTTTACATGCCACAAAAATAACAATAAAAGACTGCGTAAACATGTAACTAATTCGAATCATCTCCGGGACCCTCACTCGGTCCCGTGATCCCTTTTGCCCTTTTCCTTGACGACCTTCCTATTATAAGACTGCATGGATTGGTCGTTAGGGTCTCTGATGATGACGCTCGTAGTGGACGGGTGCGCAAGCGCAAAGACCTCTTCAAAGTCGTCATGGTAAGGCTCGAAGTCATCGGCCTTCGTCGCCTCATATAGTCCTCATTTTCTCTTGCTTCTTCCATCTCTCCCTCCTCAATAGCTCCACCTACGGATGAATCACTCAAATACTCGGGCCACTGAGGACCCTCAATCCCCTGGCTCAC
Organism: Gossypium stocksii; assembly: GCA_020496765.1. Lineage (NCBI taxonomy): Eukaryota > Viridiplantae > Streptophyta > Magnoliopsida > Malvales > Malvaceae > Gossypium > Gossypium stocksii. Next base: position 10,679,120 of record CM035623.1, read on the forward strand.
TGCTGGTCTATCAAGAAATGGTCTTATTGCCCCTATCATGCGAGTGGTGCGGTGCATCTCTTTAAACAACTTACGTTGCCAATCCGTGCCTTCCTACACCCTCTTTTTCGTAGGTTTCTTAGGTGGGGCCGAAGGCCAATCCATCTTGTTCTTCTGCCGTTGATTCCACTCACGGATTTGCTTCCTTTGTAGCTCCTAAAATTGTCAGAGCATGGTATCTTCTATTATGCTCTGTGTGGGGCGATGGAACTAGTCGGTTGGATCTATGAACACCCTTGCTCGACGGCTCAAGTCCGTGATTAGGTGTGGAAAATATATGCCAACCTTTATCCCTGTCACACATTGTCAGATTTCTTTGTTGATCCATCTCCCAGGACAAATTCTCTTTCTCTGAAAAATACAATATAATAGGGCAGCTCGAAACATGTTAGCGGTGTTAGTGTTAAGCAGGGGACAAATACGAGTGCATATAAACTGCAGCTATAGTTTCGCAATCGGGAACATGATTGTTTAAAAGACAGCAGGTGATTAAAATACCCCTCACGCTTCCACTCTCCCGGACCTTCAGTTAAATATGATAAAACGGCATCCATGTCAACATTAATAAATTTTTTGAGGTCCAAATTGGACAACTCATCCCTTCTATATTGAGGGACGCCATAATACTCGCGAATGGAGTAAAAAAAAAAATTTACTCCTAACAAACACATGATTTTTTTTATTTTTTTTTAAATTGGAGTAAAACTCTAAAACTACCGATAGAACAACCAGTGTTGTCAGGACTAAAGAGAAATTCATCCAACCATGAAAGCGTACAAGATCCCATATCTCTTCACAATGCGATGCGGTCGGGTGGTTAAGAAAAAGGCTTCGGCCTCTTTCGATTTAAATTTAACCGGAACATCCTTCAGCGATGAAGGCGGTTCCGGTCGGGATCTCGCTCCCTTTATTGTTCTTGGAGGCATGTTTCCTATCTTTTAAATTTAAACTATCTATTAAATATACTAACCAACTAACCAAAATCCAATAACAACAAAATTAAACTACAATAAATTCAAATAAGCAAAATAAAACTTAAACAAAAGTATAAGAAGAAAGGAACTGTAAATCGTTGTTAATGGTGGTGGCAAAGTGGATTGAATCGATGAAGCACTGTTTTTCCCGAGCTTCTTGAAGAATAGAAGAAAAACAAAAAACATTGGTTGAAGAAGATGGAAAACAAATTTCTAACACTAAAGCACTCATTGCTCTTTCCTCCAATGCATCATCGAAGAAAGGTTTCCAAAAGTTTTCACTTATCTTCCTCTCTCTCTCTCTCCATATATATATATATATATATAAATATTCAATGCTCTTTTGTAATTTATGTATTATATTTAGTAAATTTCTCCTTCTCGAGTTCCTCTAGTTTACAAAGTAGTTTGTAGTATTGCTGATTGTGAACATTTCAATATGTATTATATCTTAGTTTTGATATGAGACGAATTATAATTTTACATATATAGATGTTGAAGAAAATGGTGAAGTATATTCCAAGCTATCGGAACCTATGCATGAAAATTTTTTACTAGCTGATTCCAAGGTAACATTTTGTTGTTTGAACAATGGTGCTTTAAGACTTTGTAGTTAGTAGAACGGATGTAATGTTGATGTCCATTTTCATAATTTTCCAAAAAAAAAAAAAAAAGGAAGCATGGCAGATAAGATATTGTATGAACTTCTTCAAGGTAGTGATTCAGCTAAAAAAATGTATGTAAGGATCTAGAAGTATTAAATTCAACAATTGAATCCTTCTTGATAATTTCGTGAAAGGTCGACTTATGTCTATCTGCTCTCAATTTAGGGCTTTGAAGAACCACTCTAAGCTCTCTAAAAGACATATATCAATGAAGCAACTTAAGAAGTTTGGAGTATTTGAGTTGCCTCAAGCTATGCAAAATTGAGTATTATAACAAGAATATAGCTGATGCTGTTTTCCCTTTTTCTATTGTTGTAGGATTATTATATGTCGTTGTGTTGCATTGTTCTTCACTTCTCATTGAAAGAGCAGTGAGGATATTAGCAAGTGTTTACATATGTGTATTTGGAAATAGATTACGGGGATATTTTTGTTCCAAATATGAAGAAGAATAAGGATAAAATAACAAATCAACTTCTTGATTGTTAAAACGGAAAGGAAAGGAGATTAAAACTAAAGGATAGTTAGTATTTCTTTGTCAACGGTGTACTTTATTTACTTTTCATACGTTTGTGGTTTAGTGATGATGTTCATTTCTACCATTTATTTTGAAAATATTTGGCATGTCTTTGATCTTCAGATTTGATACATTTAAACCAATCATGAAATGTGGAAAAGGCTACGTGAATCAACTTTGGGTGAGATATCATCTCATTTTACTTATTGTTGAGTGTTCATTTCTCTCTCCCTCCTCATGGAGGTTCATCTTTGTATTTATAAGGTATGGTACACTGATGTGGCGTACTAGGGGTAACTAGGCGTCATGCTTGGAGACACATTACAATAAAATGTATATAACGAGCCTCAACTACAAGATTTGTTTGTGTAGGCTTGTGTCAGAAGAGTCATTTTATAACTCTCCTTCAACAAGGCGGAGGAAAAGTTGTTATATATAGGATATAGAGCACACTTTAACCCGAGTGAATGTTTGACCCAAACCAACTTTTCTATCAAGGACACATGTGCTCATCACTCATCTTAGCCCACAAGGTATAGTTCAGCTAGCCACTGCCGTGCTCACTCTCCCCTATTTACCAACATTCTCTTGAGGGCACCTAAAGACATGTGTCACCCTTAAGGGGGTAACGTGCCGCCATGTATGACGCCTAATTACCCCTAGTACGTCAAATCAATGGACCGTACCTTATAATAGGAAATGAGCCTCCATAAGGAGAGAAAGAGAAATGAACACTCAACACTTATGTTGGCTCTTCAATCATGTAGAGGTGAAGGGTATTATTTATTATTGAAGCATAAGATTGTTAAAATGTTTTTAGTCCAACGATACATCTATTCCTCAATTGCAGGAAAAAACACTTGGCTCAATGTCTTATCGGTGCAGATCTACATGTTGCTCTCATTCTAGGTTGTCTATACTTTTATAGCAATAATTCATATTATTTGTGCAATTTTATCTTTTATGAAGTAGTAAATGCATTTAGACCCTACCCACTTCAATCAACTGACAACTACGTAAACTGTACCAAAATATGTTAATTTGATGGGAACGATTAGGTATTTGAATGAATACAATATATGGTTTAATGTAAAAATATGTAAGTTTAAGTGCACTAAAAAGTATTACCTTTCTATTTATGGGTTGACTATTTATAAGTTAAAAAGAAAAGCAAATATGACTAAAACTTATGATTTACATTGTTTTAAAATAAACATCATTTATAATAGAATTATATGCAAACCTAAATGCAAATACAATAATCTTTATTTTTTACCTTTCTTCCATAACACACCAATCTTTCTCAACATATTGTTCTTCTCTTTCGATAAATCATCGCCATCGTCGTCGTCATCATCGATGCTTTCCCATTTCAGTGATCCGATAGTTATATCAAAAGGTATTGTCTTGTCTGAATATTTCCCATTGTTAGACAACATAGCAGTAGCTGCTTCAGCTGCTTTTCTCCATTGATTTGCTTGTACTTTAAGTCTCTTCAACTCGGCTTCCATTTCTGTGTTTGCTGCTTGCGCTGATTCAAGCTCTTCGGTCAACCGAGCTGCTCCTCTCTTAAATTTATCGGTTTCTTCAGTTCTGTTTCCTTGACGGTCAAGTTATCTTTCAGTTCTTTCAAATCAAACCCTAACTTCTTCAACTCCGCTGCAGGTTTGGATTCTCGAAGACCCTTGTTTTTTTGTCTCAATTCTTCAACATTGGCTTTGGTTCTAGTTAATTCGGCCTCGAGTTTGGCTTCCTTTTGGGACAACTCTGTTTTTATGCATTCCACTTGTTCATAAGCACTCCTAATTTGCAATGTGCTTTTGATATATTCTTCTTGGTACCTCACTTCAGCTTCATCCAATGCCGATCTCAATTGACTGATTTCAAGTTTCACATAATTAAGCTAGGTTTTAACCCGTTCTATCTCCTAATTTTTTTCATTCTGTTGTTCGGGATCCTTAATGCAGCCATTACCAACCAGTTCTACTTGTAGCTCACTAACAAGTCCTTCTAATGACTTAACTCTACCTTTTGATTGTTCCAACTCCAATAGTAACATGTTGTAAGCTTCAGTTTCTTTGGTTGCATCGGAACGTAGGTTTTCGATCCTTTTATTTGCTACTTCGAGTTGCATTCAGGTTTTGCTAACAAGTTCAAGACCCCGTGCTTCAGATTCTCGGCAATCAGTGAGCTCGGACTTGAGTTTTTCGACCAAGGAAAGAGTTTCGGTCAATTCAATTTTCATATTCTGAATCTCAGCATGTGCAGATTCAGCGTGCTTCATTTGAGTAGATTCAGATTCATAGACCTTTTCGAGCTGAACTTTAAGCTTTTGAATTTTGTTCATAGTGGAAACCAACGCAGCCGAATCCATTGAGTGTTGTTTCTGGACAGCCTCAAGTTCGGATTGCCATGCTCTATCTTGATCTTTCGAGATTTTACAGAGTTCTTCCACTCGATCATCCTCAGAAGTAGAAATTTCCATCAATTGTCGTTCGGATTCTTCGAGCTTACCCAACATTATCGATACCTCTTTCTTCGCCTCCTGAGCCTCCTGTAAGGCCAACCTCTTCCACGACTCAAATGCAGTTAGCTGATCATTCGTCTTCTTCAAATCACCTTGGAGTTGATCGAGCTGTGCTTCAAGTTCCGTCACTCGGCTCAGTTCATTCTTCCAGAACTCATACCACAAATGGCAATCACATAAGCTTGTGAATAAATAACCAACTGTTTTATAATATTAGTGACTAAAGAATACCTCAGACACCGGACTTTTCAATGTTTTACGCTCAGTAACCTTAGGACTTCGGACTTTCGACACCTTGCTGTATTTGGCAATGAAACAGAACCCGAATTGGCTCTGGGTATCTTCAATTGTTGAGCAGTTTGTGGTGTCATAGGAGATTTTTTCCGAGGCACTACCACCGAGCTTGTTCTACTGTCATAACATGAAAACCAATGAAGCCTATGGCTAAAAGCCTAAAACAACACGGGGCATCATACAACTTGACCATAGGTTAAAACGGCCAATCAAGCCAAGAAGCTGATGGTTGCACCATTTCTAACAATATGACATATAAATCTTTACAATCTAAATCATCAAAATGCAATAATTAGATCGACTGACAATTGATCGTACCTTGCTTTCGGCATGTGCATGAAACCCCCGAGTCGAATCAAAAAAACGGAAGGATTTATATATGTCCTCTGCTTCAAAAACCTGCAAATAGTTCAATCATGGACTAAGAAACTATATATATATACATATATGCATGTATGAAGGACCTAACTAACAAACAAATAATGCAAATAATTCCTTCAAAGAAACTCAATAGGAACTACATCCACTACCACCAACCATAACCAATTGAGACAAAGTTTAAAAACAAAGGAAAAAAATAAGGTTGCCATCAAATGAATTCAATTAAATATCATTACACAAAACAAAGCAAAAAAAAAAAAAGAAACATGTTTCCACTTTGTATTGTCTTTTTTGGGTCCTTCCATTATTGAAACCAGAAATGAAAATTATGATTTTGGACCAAAAAGTGTATCATTTTGTCTTTAATGAAAATTATGTTTTATTCATTGAATCCAATCAAAGAAAACTACTCCATTTTTTTTTTATCTAAAGTTCCCAATTTTTTAATGTAAAAATATAAGATGAACTTGAAGAAAACAGAGTTTCAAGGATCAAAGAGAAAAAAAAAATTATCAGAGAAAACTAAACTCTGGGTAGTAGAGAGCTAGCTGTAAACAAGCTTTGCGGAACAAAAAAAAATGAAGCCATGAATTTTCTTTTCCGAGAAAATGGAATTTTCTTGGAAAATGAAACAGAAAAAAGGAGATAAGCAAAACCCAGAGAGAAAATTATACTCAAAGTATTGAAAACATTACCAAAAACATCAAATACTAAGAAAAGTACAATGCTCAATAATGAAATGTAACATGAAATAACACAAATATCAAGCAAAAAGAAAAAAAGACTTGATTTTTACCTGAAAGAATGGCTTAGCTTGAAAAAGAGAACGGATTGGAAAAAAAGAAAACAGACAATGTTAAGTTCTATTTGAGAATTCAACTGTTTGTCTCATTTTCCCTAAAGAAAAAGTGTAATAAAAAATCTTTCCTTCTTTATTTCTATGTTTCACTTTTTCTTTTTTGTTAAGCAATGGCAACTATGGCTCTCGTTGGGACGTTTTCATATACAGAAAAGCTTGTGAATTTTTTATTAAAAGAAAGGTGAATCTCCCTAATAGGTCCCTCTATTATAAGAATCTAATTAAATTAGTCCCTATATTATTATATGGATAAATTTAATATTTGTATTATTAAAAAGAATCAAATAAGATTAAATTGGAATAGAGCTAACCTTTACTATTTAATAGAGTTAATATTTTTAAAATTTTTATAGTTCTATAGATGAAATTTTTTATTTCAACTTGAATTGCAATTAAAAATAATTATTTTCAAGATAGTTTTTATACAATAAATATTAATTCTGTTACAATTTGGATTTATTTAGTTCTTTTTAATAATAAAAGGATTAAATTAATACATTTAATAATAAAGAGACTAATTTGATCAAGTTTTTATAATACAAGAACTTATAAAATAATTTAACCTTAAAAGAAACTATACACTACACTCTCTCACGATCCTCGCTCACTTGCCATTTTCCATATTTTAGAACTTTTATTACAACTATTACAACTTTTATTTGAGAGCATACGGTAAAGAAATTTCTAAGTGAATTTTGATGTGATTTCGTAATGGTTGACGTGATAAGTATATAAGAATTTTTTAGTTCGTTTAAATGAATTATTTTTTAAATAAATTATTCTTTGATCAAAATGATTAACTCAGATAAAAATTTTCAAAATAAAACAACAAAAAAAAAATCCATCACAAATGTAAAATCGACCTATAATCACTTGATTATATTTGAATTAGTTTCCGATCTTTCTTTCTCTGTCTTTCTTTCATCTATACGTTTATAATCTATTTCTTTTATCTTCAAAGTATAGTTTTGGTACTTTTTTTATGCCCAATTTCAAGATTTGATTTTTTTAATTTGATATATGTTGGTTGATTTATTGTTAGGGTAAATTACATTTATAATCATTCTAAAATAGGGTTTGTTCTATTTTGATCACTTCACATTTTTTTCTTAATTTAGTCAATAATTGTGTGAATTAATCACTGTTGTTAAAATTTTTGTTTTCTTTTAATGGATTGTTAATATGACACATTAGTTCATTGAGTAATTGACATGTGACATTCTTTTTGTTGACTTTTGGCTCAAGTTTAGGGACCTCCCTATAAAGTTTAGGGGGAAAAATTTTGGACTAATTATAAAGAAGTCCCTAAACTTTAGTCAAAAGTCAACCAAAAATGCCATATGCCAATCACTCAATGTGCCATGTCAGCAATCCGTTAAAAGAAAACAGAAATTTTAACAGTAGTGACTAATTTACAAAATTATCTTATTTAGAGCGACTAAATTAAGAAAAAAATGGAGTGACCAAAATAGGGCAGACTCTATTTTAGAGTGATCATGGGTGTAATTTATTCGTGAATAATTTACACAATTACCTTATTTAAAGTGACTAAATTAAGTAAAAAATAGAGTTGTCAAAATAGGACAAACCCTATTTTAAAGTGATCATGGGTGTAATTTATCCTTATGTTTATAATATTATCAATTAGTTCAAATAATTAATATTTTGACTATTCAATTAATATAATGACATTTTTTTTCAAACCTTCTCTTTTAATTCATTATATTGAATCAGAACTTTTTAAGAAAAAAATCGTAACTATTATAACCATAATAACCATAATAGTATCAATGTTAACTATTTAAATTAATTAATAAAATTATAAAAGAGATATTAAATTATGCCAAGCTAAAGTATAAGAACTAAATCTTAAGTTTTGAGTATAATAAAGGGACCAAATTCAAAATTTGACCTTTTCCCTTTATTATGTAGAATTTAGCCGTCTGACTAACGCTTGCATGAATTTATTTATACATTTTCCTAGAAAATTCAAAATTTTCCTTTTTTGAACTTTCCTTTTGCATTGACAATGGTGAAATTTGAGACACCCTAATCAGCCAATCCAACCTATACATATTAACATGAAATTAATTAAAATTGTGGGGGCGTTGGATCCTAATTTCAAGTTTCAACCAAGCAATTCACATGCGAAAAGCTTTGTGCTTCATGACATCATTTTGTTTTGTGTGGATCCCTAGAAAATAAAAGGTTAAATTGCCCAACAGGTCCTCGTATTGTAATCTTCAAGCAAACTAGTCCCTCAACTATAAAAGTGAGTAATTTAATTGTTAATATTATAATATATATATTTAATTTTAAAGCAAATACGTAATCTTAAACTTTAAAAAAGGCTACCTTAATAGTAACTCATCTTTATCTCTTAATACAAAAAAGCACTCTCAACGTAAGGTTGATTAAGGGCGAAATGAGGAATTTTTTTAGGATGGGCAGAAATTAAGTTATAGTTTTTTATGATGAATCACTAAACTAACTATGATCACGACAAAGGCAAACGCACCTATCGAATAATAGTATAGTTATGGTGAGTTGAGAATATCGTATCCACAAGGACTAAAAGTACTAGTAATTACTATCTTTTTATTATCTAGCTGACAAATAGAAGAATTGTTTTTAATCTAAATTTAACTAACTAATTATTAAGAGCGCAACAGAGAATGAATTAAGAAAATAATCAAAGATATCAATGAGAGAGACAAAATCCAGGAAAATCCACCTAGACTTCACTTATTATTTTGAATCTGAATTAAATGATTTATTCATTTGAGCCTCGTTCCATAGAAATCTCTAAATTATATTAATATCTCTTTCAAGAGTAAAAATAACTGACTCTAGGTTGATTAATTGAAATCTCTTTCTAATTAAAACCCCTATTGTCGCATTAACTCGTTTTATGGATTCCCTTATTAGATTTGACTCTAATCTGGTAGATTTATGTTATCCTATTTCTAGGATTGCATGCAACTCAACTTAATTATGCTAGATCTACTCTTAAACAGGGACTTTTGCTCCACTGAAATAAGCACATTAAACATGAATTAATAACCTAAGATTATTAAAACATGAAATAAGCATACACAATTGAGAACAAGAATCAAATATTTGTCATGTAATTCAGAACATCAAATAATAAGATTTGTCTTAGGTTTCATCTCCCCTAGGTATCTAGGGAATTTAGTTCATCATCTGGGAGGAAAATATCTCAGAATTTAAATAACAATAAGACATAAAAACCCAATAAAACTTCGAAGGAAATTTGACTGGAGATCTTCAGTCTTGAAGGAAATCTGCTTCTGAGTTGATTCCAACGACGTTCTTCGAGTAATTTTTGCTTTCTACTCTACGTGCTCCTTTTTTATCCTCTTCTAGTGTGTTTTTATAGACTTTAGAATGCTCAGAAAGCCTAAAAATTGGGTTTTTCCACGTGTTTGGGAAACAGGAATCGAAATCGACATGGGCTGGCACATGGGCGTGTGGCCAGCCCGTGTGACTCACACGGGCATGTGCTCAGCCCGTGTGCAGGTGCTCAGGCCGTGTGGTTCCTTAAAGTAGCTCTTTTTGTCTGATTTTGGCCCGTTTTCGCTCTTTTCACTTCCCTATGCTCACCTAAGTATAGAAACATAAATTCAAAGGATTAGGAGCATCAAATTCACTAATTTTCATAATAAATCATCCAAAATCATGCCAAGCATGGGATTAAAACAAGTTACTTTTATGGTTTATCAATTTTTAAAATAGTAAAATTGTAATTTCACTATTGCATTAAGCTATATGTTTCAAAAGGACAGAATCAAAATTCTAGCATTTTTGGAGTCAAACTATAATTTTAATATATATTAACTTAATATTTTATGAATTTTGAGGTCTAAAACAACAATATCCCATTTTATAGGGGTCAGGGTACATCATGTGTGTTGTTTCAAAAAATATTTACTCAAAAACACACTAGAAGAGGATCAAAAAGTTAACTTTTTAATGTTTAAAGTTACTACCATTTAAAATATTTACTTTTTTTTACTTCTCCTCAACCTATAATACAAAGACATGTCAGTCTCAACAGCTAATAGGTCAATATAAATATCACAAAGTAATTCAGATTTTTTTATTAACCCTTCGCACTACATAATTTATGGTTCCTTTTCAATTATTTAATGACATTTCAACAATTTTTCAATGTCAATGATACATAATTTCGATAATTTTAAACCTTAAATCCCAAACCCAAACTCCCAACTCGAACCCCAAACCTCTAACCTCAAACTCAAACCATGAATCTCGAGCCCTAAACCTTAAAGTTTAAAGTTCGAGGTTTGGGTTTGGTTTTGATGTTTAGGGTTTGAGTTTAGAGTTTAGGATTTGGGATTCCATATTTAAGGTTTGGCTTTGGTGTTTAAGGTTCAAGGTTCGAGGTTTAGGGTAAAAAATTATCAAAATTTTATATCAATGACATAAAAAAAATTGCTGAAATGTCATTAAATAATTGAAAAGGGGCTATGGTTGATGTGGTGGGAAGGATCCATAAAATAAATTTTCCAAAGCAATCAAACAATGACATTGAAATGGGATTAAAAAAAGGTACTAATTTTTTAGGGTTCCAATTATTAGAAAGCAATCATATTTTTATGTCTTGAATTGCAATAAAACTTTTTTTTCCCTTTGTATATGAAAGGATAAGCTTGCAAAAAAAAAGAAAAGGAAATCGATGCTTTCATATGTTTTAGACCTTCGCTTTGTTTGCAATGAAAGCAACAACTAATAATGTAATACTTTGTCATCTTTGAAAAAAAAAATTCAAATTGGACAATAAAAGGATTAAAACAAATAACATGAAAACTTAGTGTTATATATATATATATATATATAATGAGATAATAATTATTGACACTAGTCTAAAGGAAATAATTACTAATAAAATAAGTCCAACAAAAAATTGTTTTTAAAGAGTTCAAATTTGATTTTTCAATGTGCACTAAGATTTGATTTTTCAAGGTGCACCAAGCTTTGTGATTCATAGCATTTTATTTTTGTGGATCTCCAGAAAATAAAAGGTTAAACTATCCAGAAGGTCCTTATGCTGTAAGTTTCGAGCAAATTAGTCCTTGAATTTTAAAAGTAGGAATTTAATCGTTATACATTCAATTTTGAAGCAAGTATGTAATATTATAAACAACAATAAGATTAAGGGCGGGCTAGTCAGGTGAAAAAGTGGAGGGATGGGAGGATGGAGTAGAAAAGTGAAAAGAAAATAAATTTTGAGTGTGCTTGATTGGGAAGAAAAATGAGAGGAAAGAAAATAGAAAACAAGTTATTTTTTACTTGAACACTCACGTCCTAACATTTCTTTGTTTAGTGTTGATCGAAGCTGATTTGAATGATCGAAATAATGTCTTTGATCTTAGAGATGGTTTTCGTGTCCAAGAAAGCTTAAGTAAGTATTTTTTTTTTCATTTTACTGTTAATTATAATCTCTTTTCTTTTTATGCAGCTAAAGATTCGAGGACGAATCTTCTTAAGGAAGGGGGAATGATGCGAGTCTCAAGGCTCAATTTCAGACCCGTGAATGTGATGGACTTGCACTACCTCAAGGTCTAACAATAAGATCAAAGGCCAAACAAATCAAGCCGAGATTCAATCAAAGGCCATATGTGAGGATGAATCTTTTTGAGGAAACGAAGAATGATACATGCATGAAATGGGTGGAATTTATAAAATTCCATTCACCGAAGCTACCAGTTTTTAAGTTTGGGGAACCAACAGACTTGTGACAACTTTTTGGATGGGATCCAAGCATTTCTTGGTTAAGATGTCTGCAAGGTGTTCTAAGATCTATCTCTTAGTTTCGAAACATACTTTGAATTACTCAATTCTGAGTTCAAGATCTCAAGTTATGACTATTTTAGTGAAGACTACATGAGTATTATTTTTGTAAGGGATTATGACAATAATTACGAGTTTTGAGCTTTTAATTCGAGCTTAAATCATATTGGGTTCGAGTTTTAGGCTTAATTTTTATTATATATGAGCCCAATATTTTATTTATCAGCTCTTATTATTTTATTATTTTTTATTCTAAATTTTTTATAATTATTAAATATTTTGAGTTATTTAGGAGTTTTATGTCACTAAGAAAGTTTAGTTTTAAACTATTTCTTATTTAAGTTAATTAGAGTTCTAGTATACTTAAGAATTTTATTTAGATTTATTTAGCTAGCCTATATAAAGGCCTTTGCATTGTACACAATTCAATCAATTCATTATTATTCAACAACTTCTCTTTTAAGTTAATAAATTTTCTTTGAGTTTTTATTTTCAAGAATTTTTTTTAGTTTTCTTTTAGAAGAGTTTTAACAATCTTTTTCAAATTGTGGGAATCATCTTCAAATTTTTTCTTGCCAAGTTTTCTTTCTTGGAGGGAAAATTAGAGTCGTTTAAAGGGGGTTGTGGATTTTTCTTGTTTCCAAGGCTCTTTAAGATTTCTACACACCACGTTTCATCTTCTTTATTATCTTTTTTATTGTCTAATCTTTGATTTATTGTTCTGTTTTATTTATCTTAATTATTTATTTTAATTGCTTCCTTTAATTTTTTTATCTGACTTGGATTCGTTTAAGTTTCAGGTTGTGTCAAAATCCATGTTTCTTTTCAAATGTTTAGAGCCCTAAGTCAAATTTGCGACTTGGACAAACTTTAGGATCATGTTCCATTCATCCGTATCACTTGCTAGTTAGGGTTTTTGACATGCATAGTTGCTCCAGCTTCAACCATAACGCAACGACGGTCTTCCCCTTCAATATGTCATGTAGAATTTCATTCGACAATTGCAAATGTAATTGCGATAAGGCCTTTCGATCCTTATGTTGCTTTTCTTCAAGCGTCAATGTTGAAAGCATCTTATCTAACCTAGCAGGGCATCGTCCAAATCCATCTGGGCAAGAACTACCTACATCTTTACCTACTATAACACAGATTTGGTGTTGGTATCTAACAACATAATATCATACTTCAGTGTCGCCATTACCATGATCGAAACAAGTAACCTGAATGCTCTGATACCAGTTTGTTATAATATACGTCAATAATGGTGTAGGAATGATCGCAAAGGAATAAAAAAAATAAGAACACGCAGATTTTACATGGAAAACCCTTATCAGGAAAAAAACCACGGGCAGAGGGGGAGGAATTCATTAATGTTGGAAAAACAACAATGCAAGAGGTTTGTGGTTATACACAACTTTTAAAGGGTTAAACAACCTATCTAATAGAAGAAGTATAGTCCTATACGGATTCAACTTGTGCGGCAAGGTCCCCATAGATCCCCATTTTGCCTCTCTATTTTATTTCTTTAACAAGTGAGTTGCACATCAAACTTTCAGGCCAGATCAAACGAGATTCGAGTCACACAACTTTAACAGATTCAAGCAAATTGACTTTTCTATTTTGAGAAGATTGTGTTAGATCAGATAGGGTAACTTGGTAATATATCTAAATATTAAATACTTATCCTAGACTTATTGAAGATATTCACCAAGCTTATTATTATACTATTTTGATGGGAAGATCGATTGTAATTGATCTAGTATGTTAGCAAACTGATAGTAGTTTAAATACTTGAAATTTGTATAAATTTTTTGTAGAGAGTTTTAGCACTTATTTGTTTAATAAGCAACTTGTAATTGGGAGTGTAGTGAGTGTGAAAACAAGTGAGTTACTTGGTTTCCAAGGGGGAACCTAAAGGAGAACGATCTAGATCTTAGGTATAAAAATGAGGTTGCTAATCTGGCAAGTGTTAAAACTTTTAATCACTTGTTGTACGAGGTGTTAAGATAGTGGATTGTCTCTCTAGGAAAGACCCCATAGGCATAGGGAAATCGAATTGCTTAAACATATCATTATGATCATCTTTATTCTTTAGTAGTCCCTGAAGTAATTGGCACTCCTCAATTTTCCTGCCAATATTGTTCTCAATCTTCACATTTTTAGTTGCTTTTGCAGTATTTTTTTGGATAAATAAGTCCCACTAGTGTTATTCTAGTTTGTTACCCTACTAATTTATACATTGCAATGTCGTTTTGACTAATGAAATTGTTATTTCTCTTTAAAAAATCCAAAAGAAATAGTAATATGAATAAGTTTATTTTAAAAATTACATTAAAAGTAAAATTATAATTGTTAGATTAAATTTTTATAGCTTGAAGCTACTTTAAAATTTTTACATAATTAAAATATATTTAAATGTAAATATATTATATATTTTATTAAAAAATTTAAAATAAGTTATAAACATATAAAAAATTATTTAAAAATATCAATCATATATTAAAATACATTAGTACCAATATACATATATGGACATAAAAACATAGAATGAGAGAGGGTCGGAGATAAGGTCCATGGAAGGCATTGGGTCCACTAATTCATATGTGACCCAAATTGTTCACTCAGCTAGTCTGTGGCCGTGACGGTGAAGCGAAAGACGTTCACCCTACCCAACCATACGACAACACATGACTTGACCAGCTCTGGCTCAGCAACTCAAATCCTGCTCTGCACACCCGCCACTGATTCCAATTTATGCATGCCTATCACTTATTAAAATTTAAATTCGAATTAAATATTAATATAAGTTGAATATTTGTATTTATATATTTTTATCTATTTAAATATGTAAAAATTCAAATTTAAATTTATTAAAAAATTTATATCCAAAAATCAAAATTATAAACGTTTTATAATAGATAAATTTAAATATTTTAATCCAAATTTACATCTTTTAATCAAATAAACAATTTAAATTCAAATAATAAATATTTAGAAAATCTATAATAATTTAAAAACCCTAATACAAAGACATCGTGGGTGATTAGATTGCAGGAGAGCGTGTAAAAGTTTGGGATATAACCATGTTTTTAGCAAGTACTATTGTCACAATCATAATGAGACCTTGCCAGCCGCTTTATGCATCACAGCATTACATTTGTGTATTTATGCAGGTCATCTTGTTTTGGGCTCATCCATGTGATCATCAGTGCCCACCAAAATAGATAAAACTCCACAAAACTTAATGCAGCAGAGAAAGCAACGTATCATTGTTGGATGGAATGACCGAAAAAGGAAAGAAGAAGGAAAGTTGGCAACAAATTTGTGTAATTATAGAAGATGAGCATGTGCCCATTAGCACGGCACATGATGACACATGTAGTAGCACAGTCCAAGTTGTGGTTCCTCTAATCACACCAATATTCGGCCTCATTTCTCCTTATGTTTTGCCTCTACAACCGATTTTACCAAATTCTATAATTTTATAGTTGAAAAAGGAGTTAAGCACTTTTGGAACTTTGGATACCAATTCCATTATTTTATCTAATTTGCCTTTGAATTCTATCTAACTAGCAAGGGAAGGTCAATGTTTGGTATATCTCACGCTTTGACTTTAAACTAATTGTTTTTAACTTTCATTTAAAATTATTCTATACGTTGTAACTCTTTTATATGCATATAATATAATTTTTATTTTTCAATTTAGGAGGGCGTACATCATATTGTTTCATATTTCACTACTTTTAGGCAAAATATATATTAAACGTATATTGTAGTTGTTTTACATAATATTTTTTGTAATAAGTCTTAATTCAACTGATATTGTTGTTATCGTAATAATTAAAAGTACATGAGTTTGAACGTATTTAAACACGTTTTTCTCTAATTAAAGAATTGTGAAGGGTTATAGATAGAAATAGATACTTTATAATAAAAGTATAATTTTTTTTAGCTTAATATAAAATTTGTTCTCCAAACTATACTCATTTTCTCAAGTACCTAAACTTTTTTTTTATCAATTTGAGTATTTAAATTTTTTCCTCACATTAGTACCCCGTTAATCAACCTTAATCAACGATAATGTGACCCAATCACCAATCGACATATGGCACAATTGGCATCTCAATTTCCTTTGATCAATGGAGACTTCATCTAATTATATCTACCCAAACAACATTAAGCCAAGAATTCAAACATCAAAACCCCATTCTTCTCAACACTTTCCCTTGTTATTGGATTTTACTGTAGGAGGCACAAACAATTGGTATAGTGATGGTATTTTATTTAATTATGAGCACTTCAGAATTTTAGAATACAAATACAAATTCTAAATTGGAAAAAGACCATAAATAAAATTAATAGTCCACTAAACCAAATTAACGAACACAAAACCTTTATCCACAAAAATCAACATTAAAAATGCTCCCTTTCTTGTTTAGATATAAACTTATAATCCTTATAAAATTGATACATGAAAAGGAAAACACTGATTTCAGGCTAGAAATTTATTTTTTTTAGGGTCATTTTCGGTGGACGGATTTGAAGGCAACCGTGGGACAATGAATCGATGTTGATGAAATAAAGAAGAGAAAAAAATTCTTTTAATGAAAATATAATTTAAGGGTTAGCAGAAGGAGAGGGTTGGGATGAGAGGGGGGCGAGGATGGTGGGGGACGGTGGAAGAGGGATGGGATGGGGAAATATTTTTTAATATTATTCTCAATTAATCTTAATATAAATATTAATATAAAATTATAAAATCAGAAAAATAATTTTAATTTTTTAATTTTTAATTTTTTGAAATTATTTTATATATATAATGAGGAGGTTTGTTTATGTAGCTTTTTTTTGCCACATGTCAATTGGTGATTGAGTACTAAAGCCTGACTAACGGAGAATTAATGGGTATTAATGTGAGAAAAAATTAATTAAGGTACTCAAATTGACCAAAAAAGGTTTACATGATTATTTGGAAAAACAAGTATAATTTTAAAGGTAATTTTTATATTAAGCTTTTTTTGGTTGTCACCCTGGATGAAGGATAGAGAAAAGAGATAAAATGAAAATTAAAATTAAAATGAAAATGAAAAATTGTGTTTATATTTTTGTAAAACTTGCATTTGTTTAAAGTATTATAATATTACTATGAATTTTACGAGTTAATTTATTTTATGTATATTAATAATTTATGTTTTCAAAAAAAAAAATTAAAAACTCCCATTTAATGCTTTACCTAATTTGTTATGGTGATTTTTTAATTATTCTTTAAAAGAATATTTGTATTCTAATCCTTAATTTTGATTAAAATTATTGAAATAATTTTTCATAGTAATTAAATTAAGAAAAACTTTTAACTAATTATTTTCATTTCATTTTTATGATCTATTTTAATGTTTGAACGTAATCCTAAATTATTAAATAAAAAATTTAGCATGTAACAACATTTGAAACCACTTATTTCGTCAGCTTGTTAGCAGTTAGTATATATTTAATATAATTAAAATTAAATTTTTTTATGATTAATATTTTAAATTTCGGAACTTAGCCGGTATAAATTCTAGTATATAAAGAAAAATCCACGTCATCTTGGCCATTTTTGAATTTAACAATGATTAGAGGAGCAACTTCAAAACAAAAGAAATGATTATACGTGTAAATTAATGTTTGACAATAATATAAACAGACGTTCTCAGAATCAGTTATCTGTTAAAACTAAACTACTAGCTTTTTATAGTCAAAGTAAAGAGGAATTTGCTGCGTTTCGGCCGGTGATGGTCAAAATTTTAAATTACAATAAGCTGCTTTTCACATACAAAAAATATAGGTGGTCTAATACCAAAACGACTGAAAAATATGTTTGTATTTGTACCTAATTCCATCATCCATTACCACTACTGCCCTTTATTCATGCATGTCTATTAACCATTAACTGCTCTAACCAACATGAAATTATTGGGCTTTCAAACAAGTTTCGGGTTTTGTCTGAACTTATAGAAAATCATAATCCACATGCACACCTCTTGACTTTGAAGTCTGACTTCAGCACTCATCAGCATTCTCTAATTATAGGACCTACTTGCATTGATTGCAATCGGACATGCAATTTCATTAATTCTCCAAATTAAACAGCAACTTCCAAGCTTCCCTATAAATATATGTTCACCTGATGACAAATTAAAGCATATTCAATTCATTAGCTCCTTTTTTTTCAAGTACCCATCTAAAAGTGAAGTTACATGATGTTCCTAAAAACTCTTTGTCTCCCACTTGTGATTACATTCCTTTCTTTGTCCTCCTATTGCTTTGGCCTTGGCAGGTACAGAGAGGAGGACCCATTTCACGTTGATTTTCGTCGAGGCCGTGCTTATCACCACCCGACATCGTATCGCCATCCGTATTTTCGCACCTTCGGTGTTCGCGGTCAGCGAAACTATCATAATCCCTACTATAATAACGAAATCCAGTCGAGGCTTGACAGAGCAAGTGGTGCAGCGACTCCGAAGGTAGTCAATGTAGATGATTTCGGAGCTAAAGCTAATGGAAGAGACGATTCTCAGGTAGGTATTACCCCATGTTTATAACAAAAAAGATTATTTATCTTATTCTGCCTGTGATGATCAATTTTTTTTCTTTGACATAGGCATTTAAGAAAGCTTGGAACTATGCTTGTTCTTCATCTCAAGGAGCTATTATGGTGGTCCCCAAGAAGAAGATTTATCGTCTTAAGCCAATTAACTTCTCAGGACCCTGCAAATCTCCTCTTCTATTGAAGGTGAGTTTTTTTTTTTTTAATTTTATTTTTTTGCATGCCTCATGCATGGTTATATCACAATTTTCCCTGTAATATTCAACATGATAGATCTATGGAACACTCGAAGCCACTGAGGATCACTCGGATTACGAAGATAATGGAAGACGATGGCTTTACTTTGATAACGTTGAAAATTTGCGAGTCGAAGGTGGAGGCATCATCGATGGTAATGGCAAAACATGGTGGGAAAAGTCCTGCAAAGTCAACAAAGCCCTCGTAAGCCATTTTCTCATCATTTTCCATCAACCAATTAATATTTCAATATCAACAACTAATTATTTTGCTTCTTCTTCTTCTTCTTCTATTTCTGTATTTCCATCATAAAAAATTGCAGCCTTGCAAGGAAGCTCCAACTGTAAGCTTTTCTATTTCTGTACTTCTTTGTATATGGCGTATACATACGTCTGTATTGATATATATATATATATATATATATATATTTACCTACATGCAGGCTGTAACCTTCAATGAATGCACTAACCTGAGAGTATCAAGTCTTCGTATAAAAGATGCACAACAAATGCACGTTATATTTCAAAAATGTGTGAATGTAAAAGCATTTAACCTTTTGGTGACGGCACCTGGGAACAGTCCCAACACTGATGGCATTCATGTGACTGGAACCCAGAATATTTACATTAACAACTGTGTCATCGGGACAGGTATATATATATACCATGCATACACAATCGGCTATCGAAATTGGTATATATGCTGATAAAAATCATGTTTATGTTTTGAAAATGAAGGCGATGATTGCATCTCAATAGTGAGCGGCTCCAAGAATGTACGTGCCACCGGTATAACTTGCGGACCAGGCCATGGAATCAGGTCTCTAATTCACCACTAAATTTTCAGGCAAATATAAAGTGAAATTCCTATTGATTTTGTATTTTTGCAGCATTGGGAGCTTGGGAGCCGGAAACTCTGTGGCATATGTGTCTAATGTAATAGTTAATAAAGCAACACTTTCCGGAACCGACAACGGAGTTCGAATAAAAACATGGCAGGTAATTATATGAGTAACTATTTGTTAAGTTTAAAAGCTTTACTAAAATAAAAATGGATTAAAGTTTTGGGTTAATGATGAGTATTATCCTAAAATTGAGGCGCAATACTTGAGATAAGAAAACTCTTACCAACAAGAAGCAAAACTAGTAAATTTAATTGAGAAAGAGTAGAAAAAATATGGAACTGAATGATTACAGCATGCCAACGACTTCAAACAAACAACCTCTAATGATTTCCACTTACTTCTTGACTTTTCTATACAATTTGTTGACCTAAATTTTCAACCGTCGACGAAGAAATTCTTTCATTCATTGCCTAATTCCAATGAAATTCTAAAGGTTTTCCAAACACAAAGTGCTTAATTTGCTTTTCAAGGAACGCCATTCATTCATTGCATATTATACTTTATAGTATAACATCGTCAACAATACTCCTTAAATTAATGATAAGGTGTGTTAATTGTTTGTTGATTCAATTCAATGTTTTTATAATTTCAATTAATATGATGGAAAATTTTATTACAGGGAGGATCAGGATATGCCAAAAACATAAAATTTCAAAACATCCTCATGTACAACGTCAGTAACCCTATAATCATTGATCAAAATTATTGTGATCAAGAACAACCATGTCGCAAACAGGTTAAAATTCCTTTACCCATCTATTCACTGAAACACAAATCCTTAAACCCCAAGGCATTAAATAAATTATATGTGTGCAGACATCAGCGGTACAAGTGAGCAATGTACTTTACCAAAACATCAGAGGAACAAGTGCCTCGGACGTGGCCATGAAATTCGACTGCAGCCAGAGTGTTCCTTGCCGGCAGATCTATTTGCAAAATGTAGCTTTAAAGGCTCAAGAAACTAAACAAGCTTCATCTTCATGTGCTAATGTTATATTATCTTATCGAGGAGATGTTTCACCACCTTGCTCATCTCAATCCTAAATTAGGATAAAATTATCTATTGGTCTACTACATATAACAAGTATAATGTTAAAATACTTTATCATAGTATAAATATTTGAGTGATTTTGTGTATGTTAAAATACTTGTTGCCAAACTCATCGAAAGTAAAAAAAAAACACCACATTTTGTGGATAGTTTTAGCAATTGAATTGTTTTTGTTTTTAGCTTCACCAAGTATCTATAGATTTATTATAAATAAAATAATTTTTTTAATAATTTTCTAACTAAATTGTGACCCAGATACCAAAATAATATAGATAAAATTGGAAGAGGGGCATTGTTTTCTGAACTTCCCCCACTTTAACCAAACTAATAACTTAGCCAAAGCTCACTTTACCTAAACTTAATATTCTAGAAGATCCTGTAATTTCTAACTCTATTGTTTCTACCAAAAACAAATCAGAAGAAAAATGGAAAATTTTAGAAATGAGAATCTATGGTATTAATTGTTAAATTCTGATATGATATTATCATCCAAAAGTTGGAGAGGAGCCAAAGGACAACATATAAAATGAATATTTATAAGTCTAACTTAATTATATAAATCAACAGTGCCGTATTTAGGGGCTCACATGCTCGGCCCACTTAAAATAAAAAATTATTTATTTAATTCATTTAAAAATTTAAAAATTTTAAATTAGTAAAAATAAAATTATATTTTAATTCTTTAAAAATAATAAAATTTTAATTTAATCCTTTAAAAATTATAAATATTTAGACTATTAAAAATTACAATTTAATTTCTACCCTTAAAATATTTTCTGGCTTTGTCCCTTGAAAAATTATTCATTTAGTTCCTTTAAAAATTTTAAAATTTTAAATTAGTAAATAAAATTGTAATTTAGCCCCCTAAAAATGATAAAATTTTAATTTAATTCTTTAAAAATTATAACTATTTAAGCTATTGAAAATTACAGTTTAATTTCGGCCAAAAAAAATTTTTTTGGCTTCGCCACAAATCATATAAATTCAAGTTTGATCCAGAAAAAAGTAGTGTTGTGTTTAAGATGTTTGTAAAGCTAGCACACATCTAATATTCAAATTCTATGAATTTAATTTGGGGTAAAAGCTTCAAAACTGATATGTAATATTTTAATTTGATTTAATACTACATCAATGACTGTTAAATTACATTATTTTATTAACAATAAAATTAACGTGTAAGGACTAAAATGTTAAGTTTTCAAATATAGAAATTAAAATCAACTTGATGATATGATAGAGCGACTTGTAATAAACTTTAACCAGTAGATTATGGGGAGGAAAATTAATTTTTCAGATATTATTTTTCTTAAGCACAAGTTGAAACGACATCGTAATGACTCATTCCCGCGGGGTCTTCCCAGTTCATGCAACAGTTACACTGGCACTGAGGCTGAGCCACCAAACCATTTTGATTTTCTCCGGCGGCGGTGAGAGCAAGAGTTTGCAGAAGAGAAGAGAAGAGAAAGAGTGAGAAGGCCATGAACGCCCCCGACCGTTACGAGAGATTCGTCGTCCCCGAGGGGACCAAAAAGTAGGTTCTTTATCCCTAAATCCTCTGTTTATCAAACTCACTGTTATATATTTTTTGGTTAAATTTTTAGGGTTTCTTACGAGAGAGACACCAAAATAATAAATGCGGCCACCTTCACAATCGAGAGAGAAGACCACACCATCGGCAACATCCTCCGAATGTACGCATCATACGATATTCGTCCGCTTTCAAACTTTGTCTCTTTTTGCTTATTTTTGCTGGATTAAGCTCCTAATTATTTGTCTTTTCCTCCCTTTATTGTTAACGGTGATAAACAATCAGGCAATTGCATGGAGATGAGAACGTTTTGTTTGCTGGCTACAAGCTTCCTCACCCTCTGCAGTACAAAATCCTTGTTAGGGTTAGTCTTTTTCTTTGTTGGATAGGGCTAAACGCTATTAATTTTTTGGATTTTATCGAATGCATTCCGGTGCCAGTTGTTTTCGGGTTTTAACCAATTTGATGCAATTTCGTAGATCCACACAACCAGTCAGTCTTCTCCAATGCAAGCATATAATCAGGCTATAAACGATCTGGATAAGGAACTTGATCATCTGAAGAGTGCATTTGAGGTGACATTTGTCTTTCTTCATAACTTACTAGTGCTGCTGTCAGTTAAATTTCGTTTACATTGGGGAAATTGCTTTTGTATCCGACTGCAAGGTAGTTAATATAATCTAACTTAAGATTCCATGAAGAAATTCAAGTACTTATACCACTACTTCTCCAACCGATGATTTGTGATAACTATCATATTTCCTATTAAAGAAGTACCTTTTTTCTTATTGTAGACTAGTCATCAGTTTATCTATATAACTCGACTCATAAAATTGCTTGCTTCACTTCTTCACTTGTCCAATTAGAATGATCTGCTTAGGGTGCACTTTCATGAACCTGTGACAAATTAGGATTATAATTCTCTCTCTCTCTCTCACTCTCACACACACACACAAACGCACAACAGAAGCTTTCACATATGACATAACTACCAATTTACTTAAAATTGAATATTTTATTGATATATTAATGTTAAAAATCGTTCTCTATTTTGATAGTTCTGGTGAGTTTCGTGCTTGTATTGAGCTTCATCCTTATGCTTTTTCTATTTCACTTTGTAGGTTGAGGTAGAAAAGCATTCAAGGGACTTCTAATGTGTGTTTGAGGCGCTCAGTTAACCAGGGGTTTTGTGTTATGACTTTGAAAGGAAAAACAACCAAATAACTTTGAGACATCTGCAATGCATGCTATTCAGGCTTTTGTAATGACACTATTTTGAAATCTGTCTCAAAGTTGTTCAAGAAACAGGCCTTCTGCTTTCTCTATTATGTTTTCCTAACCAAGCTGACTGATTGAAAAATGTTACTTTTCTATGATATATTGTGCATTTGCTAATGATATTTGATAGTTAAATGATTCTGTATTTCATACTAGCTGTGCATTTGTCTTGTTTTTTACATATATTTGCTCAATGGTTCTGTACTTTTGGAATGATAAGACTTTGTAAAGCTGGGTTCTGGAATGTCCTTTGAAGTAAGTAGCATTTCTACAAGCTACATATATACATATATACGTATACATATATGCGTGTATATATATATATATCATCCTACAAGCTACATTTATCTGGTTTGGATTTTGATATCCTAAGTTTTAAACCTACCTTGCTAGGATTGGTGTTTACATAATGGAGAACTCATCACTAAGGCCATCCAGTTGCCCTTTAATATTGTGCAGTTGGATAATCAAAATGGAGGTACCAGATGCGGAATTAGACCCCGAAAGTACGTCCCCAACAGGACCCAATTCTGGACATTGTTGCCAATCATTAAGTCCCTGCGTCAATACTGTATTTACTCTTCCAGCCCGCCCTACAATGATAAGAGAATATTGTCCTTCTATTGACATAAGATTAGTGTAGGTCTCAGATGAATTTGCAAGATGCTTCTCCATATAAGCCACATTACCCCTTGCTACATATTTCTCATAGAATTCAGCGAAGCATTCGTCATCAAGTTTCATCTCTTCTTCTTGCTCTGCCACACTTGCTCTGTTATTCACTCTCCGCGGTGCATGTTCCGAATTTTTGTCTACTAGGAATCTTATTACTGTCAGCTCTACTCCAGGATGCCACGCTACACGACCGGCGTAGGCTAGAGCTTCTTGATCATCTTTGCCTCCAATAAAAATGATGGCCACTTTCGATACAGATGACGTTGACAATCTTTCCGTACATCCAAACCCTCTGTCCACCAAGATTCCAATAGAACATGGGGCGTTTCTAAGCAGCTGTTAAACAACCAAAAAATATTGTTATTCTGAAAATTAAAGGTACTTGAAATAATGGTTGACCTCTCTTGTTCTTATTACCTTACGATTCACGTGTCTGAAACCAGGATGACCTTCATCCAGGGTACCATCTGCTTTCACTCTCTTATGGAAGGGCAACAAAATAAGGGAAACCATCAAGTCTTCTGCTAAAACACTAATATCGTGTGGCATGCTATTGAATGTGGAAAGTACTAGCATTCGGCTAAGCATGATTCCACCATCCACATTTTCATTTATGTGTGTTTGAAAAGCACGGGTGATTTCATCCCTCATTTCTGTGACTGAGTTATCGGTTATTGTCATATTGTCTACTCCTTCACCAGGTACCAGCGTTGAAGCTATCTTCTCCGTCAGCTCAATCATGTCAGTGACATGAACAAAAAGTCCAGGCGCAGGTTTGCCTCGAGAGATCTCCATTAAGCTGATGCCAGATTCCAAATTATGAGTTCCATGCAGGCATAGCAAAATTCTAAGTTCGCTTGAAGGATCAAGCCACCGTAGAGTCATCCGTTGAACTGGTACGCGTTTCCTTGCCCGTTCTATTATATGCTTCACAACAAACGGTGTGTGTATCACAGATAAGAATATCAGAATCACCATGGAGAAACATGTCGTGACATCGATTTTTCCTTGCTGCAATTTAATTCATTTATATTTTAGCTTTACTCTGTTATTTTTTTAGAATTATAATCACATTGGAAAGAGTAAACTAACCCTGAGTGCATCAACAGCGAAGTATACGTGAAAATGACCCTTGGCCGTCAAAAGTAATCCAACTGCTACCAATTCTGGCCTATGGTAACCTAACGTTAAGCCACAGATGAGTGTTCCACCCACTTTTCCGATTGTTGCGATCAGTATAAGGCAGAAAAGCCTCACCCATGTTCCAATATTGCCTACTGCAAAACTTGAGATATCAACCCTCAGCCCCACCCAGAAGAAGAAAAGTGGGTAAAACAGTGTGCTTAACAAGTTGTTGATTCTGCTAATCGTCCATTTTGATATTCGCCCCTCCGATGGTAAAAAGAGCCCTCCCATAAATGCACTCAAACACGAGTTGTAACCCATCCATGGTGCCAAGGAGCATATAACAGTCATGAAGGCCATTGATAGGACAAGGTGGGAGCCCTTGAGGGGCTTTCCTTCAGGGTTTGACTGGTTGATCCAATTCATGAAAACCGGTGAAATCTTTGCTGCCAACAGTGTTTGAAGCATAAGTGCAGCCCCAATTTTGACGACGGTCTTAATTCCTTCTCTAAAATTCGCAGTCTCTTGCAATGGAAAAAAGACAAATGACAGGACCACCGAGAACATGGTTATCATATCAGAGTGCACCCCTGCACCAATACTAAGCTTTCCTATATCCGACTTGCCTACTTTGAGATAGGTCATGAGGCGGGTAAGTATGTGAGAGCCACTACCGGAGAGACTGATGGACAGGGACAAGGTGAAGGTTATAATGCTTGAATTTCTCAAATAATGCAGCCATGGAGTTATAGCGCATGCTGCAACAAACGTGGACACTGTTCCAGCATAGGCCACCATCGCATGTCGAGTCGGGGACTTAAAGATCACATAAGGGTCCATTTCTAGACCCAAAACGAAGGCATATGCAATCATGCCGAAGTCAACAATGTTTTCCAAAGTAATGCTGAATAGACTCGTGAAAGAATCACGTGCGTGTGGTAAGCTTGCAAGAATCAGCCCTATCTGCATGCATTAGAAACACCAACGTATAACTTAGCTTTAGTTATTATATATAATCACAAACCAATGCAATGAAATCAATTTCAGGACAACATGGGAATTAGATACATACGACGAGATCAGAAGTCATGTAAGGTTGGGAGAAAGGCTTTAAGAGGTGGTGCACAACTCTGCTAAGAACATATGTTGCAATAAGAGCAGCCATCTTCCCAGAAAAGCTTGCACTGGCCGCATCAAATCTTAAAAAGCATGGATGGAAGGTGATGTTTGAGGATGTGGTTACCGGCGGCATCTTTGGCAATTAAGTTAAAGGTGTCTTGTGTTTTTTTTTTTTTTTTTTCCTTATTTTCTTTTCTTGTTCTTGATACAAATTCTTTATTAGCTACAAATCGATCTCTTCTTTTTTTGGGGGGTGGGATGTAAAATTTGTCACAATTTTCATTGTGCTGGTGAATCTTTAGCAGGAGGTGGAACGAGTGGATGCAAATTGTTGCAATATTATGAGGAGCAAAAATGAAGGAGCAAGTTGAGGAGATTGAAACATGTGAGTGGCGAATCTAGATTCATATATATAATGATATATGAATCCAAGACAAATAGAAAATTATCAAAGATGGGTACGTACGAATCCACTGGATCTTTTTGGAGTCCTTTTTATATACATATAGACCAGGGTATTCTCATCAATTTCTAGGATTTATTGTCTGATTGTCTCCGAATATTTGAACAGTTCAACTAAGTCACGTTTCAGCACGAATATAATATATCATACCCATAATAATAAATTTAATTTACATATTTTGTTAATTTATTTTTTTTACATTGATAATATAAAAAAATTAATTATATAGGTCGTTTCGAACACTAAAAGATAGTGTCGTCAATATGTAATACAGTATCACTTATAAAAAATAATATTTTAATAAAAATAAATAAAATAATAATATTTTAATTTCAAAAGGGTTGTGGACACTTCTTTTTCTCATGTTTTATTTTTAGTTTTATATTTTATAGTTTTTATAATTTTATTTTATTTAATAAAAAAGCAAAGATTTTTTAATTTTATAAATTTATAAATCTTTTTAATTATAAAATTTTGAATATTTAAAATAATGATCAATTGACAATTTTTTTTGTAAATTTGACATAAAAAAACGTTAGGGTGAACTAGTTAAATAATCACTCAAGTTTTTTAATGAGTTTCTATTTTGGTCACCAATTTTTATTTTTATTTGTTAACTTCATTATTCTTGTTAGGTGAATTTTCAATTCTAATTATTTCACCAGTAAAATGTATTTGGTCAGCAGACAGAATGTCGATGTTGTCTTTGTTTGATTGGTGTAATAATAAATTTAGCCCCTAATATTTTACATGTTTTATCAAGTTGATTCTATTTCTAAAAAATTCAATATGTTTTGCCCTTAATCAGGGGCAAAGCCAGAAAAATTTTTTAGGGGATCGAATGAAATTTTACTTTTAAATAGTCTATATCTTCATAATTTTTAAAGGATTAAATCAAATTTTTATAATTTTAAGCGGACAAAGTACAATTTTACCTTTATTAACGTAAAATTTTAAAAAAAAATTAAGATCCTAAATAGTAATTTTGTATTTTAGGGGGGCGGGGCTACCGCCAACCCCCTAGGTTCACCTCTGCCCTCAATGTTTACGCATTATCAACTCAGTTATTATTCTAAGTATTCAAAATTTATAATTATAATATATTAAAAATATAGAATTAGTGAAACAAAACAACTCAACCATTTTTTATAAATATTAAAAATTTCGGAGACCAACACAGCTTACCCTAACGTTGTTATCTCAATTTTACAAAAAATTTATCAATTTACTCATTATTTTAAATATTCAAAAATTTGTAATGATAAAATATTAAAAAATTATGTAACTAAAACTATTATTAAATAACATAAAATTATAAAAACTATGAAATATAAATATAAAACTAAAAACATATAAAATTTGTTTAAAAATATAAAATTAAAAAAAACATGTGAAAAAGGAGTGTGGCCAAACCCTTTTGAAATTAAAATATTATTTTTTATAGATGGTGTTGCGTTGGCAATTCAGCTTTTTATGGTTCAAAATTACACATTCTCATAAATTATTTGCTTTCCACCCAGTTTTGTAATTATTTTTTTTCATACTATTAATGTGAAAAATTTCAATGTGGTAATTTTTTTGCGTTAAATTTGACTATTATCTTTTTAAAAAGAGTTCAATAACTATTTTTAATGGAAATATTGTCTAAAATATTAATTTTTTAACAATGTTAATGTGACAATTTGAATGACAATTCCCATATACTTCATACTGACATAACACTATTAATTTTATATATCATGTTTCAAATTTATAGCATCACATGTATATTTACTTTAAATGAATTCATTGAATAATTTTATATACAATTAAAAATATATATTAGTTAATAATTAGTTTTTTTTTTTACAAGTATTTTTACTTGCACAACACATCAACATTTTATTTATTTATTTATATTTTTGGTAAATGATAAAACATTAGCCAAGGCTAAATTGTACTAGTGTTGATCTTCAGCCATTAATATATGCATCGCACGATGGATATCGTCTTCTAGTAGACTTATCACATGTTCTGATGGATCTACATGGGTAATTAACTGCTCCATTTCACCTCTAGCCTCTTTAGCAACACAATCAGCCACCCTGTTGCTATCCCTCAAGATTTAATGGAATGCCACATCCTAAACTTTGAAGCACCACTCGTATACTTGACAAACTACATTGTACTTCCTACTCACAACTAGCCCATTTTGGATTACAATAATCAGTAAAGCATCGTCGTTTTCAATCTCCACTCAGAGGTATCCTTGTGACCAAACAAATTTTAATCCCTCAAGTAGTGCTCGAGCTTCAACTTGAAAAATATCTGGCAGTCTTATCTCCATTTCAAAGCCCCCCATCCAACCTCCATTCAGTCCTCTCACCACTCCCCCTATGGACACCTTTGGTCTCGTTGTTAATATCGAGCCATCCACATTCACTTTGATCCATTCATTAGCTGGAAACTGCCAATATCCTTTAGTTATAGAATTACAATTCCAATCGTCCAATCCTCCTTTAGCACTCAAGGACCTTGTTCATGCTTCCACCATGGTTAACAGAGCCTGACTATTGCAACTTATCTGTTTGAAAATGAAGTCATCCTGACTCTTCCAAAGAAACCAACTTATAATGGAAAAGAAAGTAAGTCATTCCCCTTTTTAAATGACTATCTTACCTTCATTCTGAATACTCCAAATCAGTTACTAGACAGTTTATAATCTAAAGAAAACATTCCAAAGGCTGCCAGATACAACTGATTTTCAGATTGATTTAGAAAAACCACAATCCCTAACGGCATGAATTATATTTTCAATGTCTAGACCACACCTTTCACAAAAGGGAAAACTAGTCGTACCTCGTTTGGACTGTTCCTTATTTGTTAAGAGTTTACCACGAGCAAGTAACTAGAGAAAGATCCAAACTCGTTGTGGTGTTCTCACTTTCCATGTCAGTTCATCGCTTTCAACTCTAACATTTGGATTGTCAACAAAAAAGTGCTTATATGTTTTCGCTATGGAGAAATTTCCTCCAAATAGCCATCTCCACGTTAGGTGATCTGTCCTTACATTTAGTGAAGGAGGTGTACAAAGCAGAATTTGTTCCACAATCTTTTACGGAAGTACTGAGGCTAGCCATTATCGATCCCACACCTCTTCTGTCATCACATCACAAACCCAGAATGAGTGTAATGGAATCCCTTGCCCGATATAAAAATGTCGTAGAATGCCCAGATTTTGTAACCAAACGTCGTTCTAAAAGTTTACCAGTCTCCTATCATCCACTGTCCAATAGATCTTATTTTTTACCTCATTCCAATTGTTGGCTATGGAGCGCCAAATATAAGAGTAGTTGCTTCGATGTATGTTGTCTAGCAGTATCCTATGTACTTTGTACTTATTCCTCAAAACTTGGACCTACAATTCATTTGTATTAGCAACCAAGTTATAACCTAACTTCATAAGAAAATAATTTGTTCTGAATTTGCAATCTCTAAATGCCTAAGCCCCATATTTTCGAGGTTTACAACAGACCTCCCAATTCACAAGTGATAGTTTTCTCTCAGAAGATGTTAATCCCCATAAGAAACCACGAGCCATTTTTCAATCTCATTACAAATTGATATAGGTATTCTAGCTATTGTCATGAAATGTTTGGGCTGCTAAGTAACACCGACTTAACCAATGTTAAGCGACTAGCCAAAGATAAATTTTTTGCCTCCTATTCATTTAGCCGAGTACAAACTTTGTCCAAGATAAACTGAAAAGTATCAATGTCCACTCTATTGTGGAAGAATGGGACACCCAGATATTTATGTTTCCTTTCCTTTTTAATGGATGCTTTGATAAATGTTTGCTAGATGCTTAAATGTACAACAGGTATGTGACTAGTGCATTTTCGTACCGTATAGGTAGCATGAATTTTCAATAACCTTCAAATATTTTGACCACTATTTCTGTTTTTTCATTATTATTCTTTTTCTAGTGGTTAGAAGTACCACGATTTTAACCACCATGACAACGATTATTAGTACATATCCAGCCACATCCTCAATTACAACGACAATCATGATCTCTATGTTTTCATTTTCCATAATTGTTATGTAACGACCCAAATTCCAGTGGTGTCAGAACAGTGATTCGAGATTATTAAATCTAAAAAATTAGTAGAAAATATTATTAATTTAATGAGAATAAGTTAAATGTGAAGTTAGGAAAAATAATTGAAATAGTGAATAGTATTTTAGAAATAAATATTAAATGGAAAAATAATTGAAATAGTGAATAGTATTTTAGAAATAAATATTAAATAATTCAGAAGTGAAAACGAGGTATCGAGACCTTAGGATATTAAAATGAGCCATAAATATTTTTATAAATATTTATGAAGTGTTAATAAGTTAGTATTAAAGTTTCATAAAGAAATTTTAAGGTTTGGTGGTCAATTGAGTAAAAAGGACTAAATTGAATAAAGTGTAAAATTGTGGAAAGTGACTAAATAGCTTAGTTAATTAATAGGAGGGACTTAAAGTGTAATTAAGCCCAAAATTAAATGGGCTGGACGGATGGGTTGAAAATTAGCTGAAATCTAGTGTGAACTCATGGTAATTTTGTAAATAAGTAGAAATTCAATAGTGTTATATGAACTAAATTAGAAGAAATATCTAGATTTTTCATTTTTCTTTCATCTTCTCCAGCAAAAACACCATAGGAGGGTTTCTAAAAGCTGGTTTTTCTTATTTTGCTGCAAGTAAGTTCAAATCTTGATTATTTCTTGAAATTTATGTATTTTTGTGACTTTTACAACTAGGTCCTCTTGTCTAATTCAATAGTTTTTGATTTCATGGTTGATTTTGGAAGTTGCTATGAATATGTGCTGGAAGTATGTGATGATTTAGCATGGAATTAAAGCTTTAATTTGTTTATATGTTGATTTTATTGAAAGAATTGAATAGAAAGTGAATATTTAAGGACCAATTTGTAAAAGAGTTTGAAATTAGGGTTTTATCTGGAAATTTTGAATTCTAATGGTTATAAAATAGCTTATAAGATTTAGATAAAGTGTTAATTGAGGAGAAAATGTTCTATTGATGAGTTAATTGGTCAAGGACCAAATTGTGAAGACTACAAAATTTGAGGCAAAAGTGTAAATTTCTGGAATTAAAGGGTACAAATTTTGGATTGTAGTAAATTGAAATAAATGCTAATAAATGAATGGTTTTGCAATTATAGATCAAGAAATCGAAGTAAATCGAGGAAAGGAGAAAATAGTCGAATAATTCCCGAACTTCTACAACTTTTGTGAATTAGCCCAGGTAAGTTCATGTGGCTAAATTTTAGAATTTACTTATTATTATTGTGAATTTTATAATGTGTTATGCTATATGTATTGGATAAATCTGTGAATATTGTATAAGTATGAAATGAAAGAAATGAACAAATAAAATGGGAATATTGAATTGAGTACTTCTATTTCATGACAAATGATGAATTGACAGAAAAAGACTATGGTTGGACTATGGCAACAAGTGACAAATGATTCCTGTATAAGACCATAGTTGGGCTATGACATCGGTGAGAAATGATAAGTGATTTCCATGTAAGACCATAGCTGGGCTATGGCAATGGATTAAAGTGATATAAGTGACCCGTATAAGACCATAGCTGGGCTATGGCATCGGAGAAAAGTGATAAGTACTTCCGTGTAAAACCATATCCGGGATATGGCGTCGGTGTTATATGTGACCCGTGTTCCGAAAAAGAAAAGTGAACATGTGTAAGTCCATAGTTTTACTATGGAAAATTGAAGACGAAGTACTCAATTTCATATAGTTCCATAATTTGAATAAGAGTGGTAAGTAGAAAAAGGGCCCAAGAAAGTACAATTTTATTACGAATGATAATAAGCAGTATTAAACGAGCTTAACTTTGATTTGTAATTTACAGGAGAAATTAGTGTATATGTATGTTATATGAATGTGTTACAATACTTGGTAAGTTTACATTTCCAAGCCTATGAACTTACTAAGCTTTCATAAGCTTACTTGAATGTGTTTGACATGTTTTGTAGATTAACGTGGGTTTGGAGGATCGGATCATCACAAAGAATCACACTATCTTGATATTCTCCGGTAGTTTTTGGGCTATTATCTTTTGATTTATATGGCATGTATAAATTGTTTGGTTAGATAAAGTTATTGATGGTTATATTATGTGAAAAGAGATGGAATGCATATGTGTATGAACTTAGTTTGATGATTAAAAGATCAAATTATCAATATAAAAGTGGCATGTACTAGGTTTTGTTTAAGTCACTTGTGTGTGTATATATATTATGTTTTGGGTATAATGTGATATGTAACACTTATGAAGTATTCGATTTGAATAAATGAATATTTACTAAGTTTGATAGATGAAATGAATGTCATTTGATCAAGATTTATAAGTAAATGAGTTGGGCATGAACTAGGTGTATTTAGTGGGTAAAAGTAGCTTAAAAATGATGAAAAATCATGTTTTCACACAGCCAAGACACATGGGTGTGTGCCCAGGCCGTGTGGCAAAGTTAGAATTGCCCACGGGCTAGTTCCACAGCCGTGTGTAACAAGTCAGATCTGCCCACGACTTGGCCCCACGGCCATGGGAGCCCCACGGGCAGGCCACACGGGCATGTCCCAGGTCATAGGGGCGTGTGCCCCTATTTTCAAAGAAAAGTTTCTAAAGTTCCCGGTTTAGTCCCAAATCACTTTTTAAGCATATTTTGGGCCTCGTAGGCCCATATTAAGGACTTTTTTATGGAATTTGGGAATGTTTTAGATTAAAACTCAGATTTATGACTCGATTTTATTCGTTTACCAGTGTATAAGTCTGGTAATGCCTTGTAACCCTGTTCCGGCGATGGTTTGGGGTTAAAGGGTGTTACATGTTATGTACTGCTACATTCACTTTAAGGAATGAAGCAGAACTAGTGGGAAGAATTTCATGGTTTTCCATCAGTAACTTTTTATTTTGCTTAGCCACTAGAAAGTATGAGATCGTTTCAAAATACTTTTTAAAGTCCTTTTCACAATATTGCTACTGCAGGAGCACATTAGATATTTCAATCATATAAGTGTAATGTATCTCATGTTGTTTTTATATATGGTTTTGTAAAACACATCAATGTTTACATCACAAGGAGGTAAAATATTAGCTCTTAAAGAGCTTTTTACAATTTGATGCAATATTAGCTCTTCAAAAGCATATAATCATTTTATTACATAACCTTAATAATTGCTTAATTTATTTAAATTATATACACTTTTGCACTTCTTTCAACATGAATGATAAAAAATTCTGATCTTCAAAAGATTTATTTATTCATATAAAAATAAAATGAATAGATATAAATAAAACATATATTAAACATAACAAATAATAAATTCATGTTACTAATAAATTACTATGGTTAAAAAATATTTTTCTATATACCATAACACAATAAAATAAAAAATATTATAATGTCAGGTTAAAGTAACTTTACAACTATAACAGTTACAATATTAACATTTTTTAACCTCCACCTCTTATGGCATAATTTCATTTCAAATTTTATGATAATCATGAAACTATCCAAACAGGGTGAATATCCCAAAGTTCATGACAAGTACGCACTTTTACTCTTATTCCGCAATAATCATATATTTTAATTAAAATTAAAATTAAACCAATCATTTCTATTAAAAATGAACCAAAAAAATTAAAAAAAAAACATTTATCTACACATAAAAATCTCAATAACTAAATGTGTGAATAGTTTTATAAATTCATAGATATACGAATAAAAGATTATATAAATTGAACTTTTTAATAGGAATCAAATCAAATTTCAAAAGAAGTTGATTAGACTGACTTACGTTACCATGGATGAGAACTAGTGATTATAAGCATCCTTTGTAATAAAGAGAAAGAGATCATCCCCAAGCAAATATCAAATAGCTATGATTCTAATGATTTTTAAACCAAAAAAATTAAATTTCAATGCTTGGATCCCAACAAAATTTTAAAACAAACTAAGAACATATTACTCTCAAATAAAATTGTGTTGATAATATATTATAAAACTAAAAGAAGAATATAAAGATTAAGAGAGAGAAATAAAGAAAAAGAAATGAAAAGATGATGCAATTTTCACTTGAGATATCAAAAAACTTATATATGTCCTCTATTTATAGGGCCTCAATTACCATAGGTTACAAACATATAATTAAGGTACCCTATAAATTTTTAGGGGCTACAAGAGTTACAAGAAAATGAATTCTTAGGGGTTATGGGAGTTATATGAACATCCATATTACAATAGTTAAAACATTAGTAAATGTTTACATATTCATTATTTGTTCTTTCATCACTGTTTTTACACAAAAAAGAACAAGGGAAGTTGTAATGACCTGAAAGTCAGTGGTGTCAAAAATAATGGTTTTAGAATTCTATTTTCCAATGATAAAGTCAGTAAATATTAATTATTAATATTTACAAGGGTGTTACAGTATTAAACTGAAGCTTGGTCTAATAGTTTTGGTTATTTGGAAAGTTAGACAAGGTAAAAGTATATCGATTCTAAAGTTAGTGATTTTAAAAATTGAGGTATCAGGACCTCGTTTCCATAAATCAGACCTGTAAATATTTTTACTAAATATTTATGGAGCCATATTAAAAGCAAATTGAAATTTAGTTAGGTCATTTCGTTGAATTAGTGCTTAATTTAAGTACGGGAACTAAATCACATAAGAGTAGTTGAATTATAATTAAATCGTAAAGTAAAACATAACTAAGGGACTCATAAGGCAATTAAAACATTGGTTTAATTGAAAGTGGATGATAATGAATGATGTTATAAAATAAAATGTAACAAAATTAATAAATAAAACAAAACATAAGGTTATAAAATAAATATAAAATAAAAACAAAATAAATAAATGATCGTATAATGGATTGAAAGAGAAACAATGTTACCATTCGAAGAAAAAAGAAAATGGAGAAAGACGCACGATACTTGTAACAACTCTCTTAATTTGTTTCTGTTTTTATAGATACCTGACACAAGTGTGTATCTACTTTAGTGGTTAAGTGTTTTGGGTATGTGTTGGAGGTCCTGTGTTTGAATCTTTGCGAGAGCATGGGCATTAATTTTTGCCTCAGTTGGCTGAGAGAGTTTGGATGGGATTGAGAGTCTGAGTGAGGGGCTAGTTGTGGCTGAGATGATAGTGGGGAGTTGGGATATTGGGGGTTATCTAATTTTATTTTCATTTGCTTTTTTTCAAAATTTTGGGTATCTCTCTCTCTTCCAAATTTCTGACGTTTGTTTTGTGTCCTCCCCTATTCTTCTCTTCTAGTATTTTTTCTTCAATCTATATCCTCTTTTGTTCTTCCAAACTGCGGTTTTTTGGTTCACTGTGTTCATACGTGTTGCGAACTATGAAGAATGAGACTCTCCTCTCGCGGAATCGTAATTGGAGTCTTTCGGGAAATTAGGTACTTATTGGCTTGGGGGTGTTTTCGCATCAAAATTGTACTAGGTGTGTTCCCAAAACGCAAAAAATCAGGTTTCAACGAAAGCTAAAAAATATTATGTCGACGCCACATGGGCGTGTGCCTGGCCATGTGGTTGGCCGTGCGTAAGACACGGCCATGTGATGGTGTGAGTGTGACTGTATAGGCCACACGGGCTAGGCCAAGTTGGGTATGTGGGCTGCACGAGTATGCCACATGGGCGTGTGGGTTTTAGGCCAGGTCGTGTTAGCCACACGGGCAACGCCAATCTGAGCGTGCGGGCCTACACGGACAAGCCATATGGGCATGTAGGCCCATAATTCTGAAATTTTCCCTAGGATCGCATGGGTTGTTTCGACCAACTATGGGCCTACCGTTGGGTCGGTAAGGGCTAGCCAAACCCTAGATTATGTGATCTGATATTATGATAGGTTGCTTTGAGTAGGACACTACTATGCACGTCTGATTATTCTCCTATATATATCTGATATCTGTTTGCAAGCATGTTGAGCATGATATTTCTGTATCTATAATCTGTAATTATGTTTGGGGGTAGGGATTGTTTATGTGGAGAAATTATTCTGTATGACGATCTTTGCCTATAATCTGACAGCTTGGCTACATATTATCTTATATGTATTGTAATGACACAATATGGTGTGTAGGGATGGGTGGGTGTTTTAAACCCCGCATGGTGTGATAGGATGGTCGGAGTTGGTGTGTAGAGGATGGGGGTAGGATTTTGCATATCTATTCTACACATCTGATTCTGTTAACTGTATTTGTAAAGGACATAGATATGAATCCGAATCTAACTATTTATGTGATTTCTGTATGTATTATTTTTTTTCTGTTGGGTTACACACTGAGTTTATGAAAACTCACTTTTGTTTGTCTGTTCTGTTCAGGTAATCCACAGACTTAGGCAGATCAGTGCAGTAGAGTCTCACGGTGACCACAAGTTTGTGAACTAATTATAAATAATAGTTTTCTTATTTATTTATTTATTTAGTTAATGATTATTTCTGGGAGTTTTGTAATTAATGGACTTTCTAGACTGCTTGGTTTATTTTGGGTTTTGGATGCATTTTAACTTTATTGCGATGTTTAAATTAAAATCACAATTTTATGAAAACAAATGTTTTTCTAAAAATACAAATCAGATTTTCAAAAAAATAATTGTTTCTAAGACTTCCGTTGTAAATTATGTTTTGGTAAATTAATTAATTAAATAATGTTTTCAGTAATAGTTATAAAACTTGGATGTTTTATCGAACACTTTACAAAGCTTTATCGAAATAACACTGTATTCAAAACCCTTCCTTGTGACCCTTTCGAATTCGGCCATAACGTCTAGGTCGGGTTTGGGGTGTTACAATACTAAGGGTTTCAACAATTCAAGCTTTAATCGGTTAGTCAATTTTTTTCTTTGTAATTTTTATGTTTTCAGAATCCTAGTAATACAAGCTAGCTAACCTATATAGTATTTTTCGGTATTATTCAAGATTGAAGATGTTGCCAGTGTTAAATAATTGAAGTTTAAGGTGTTATTTTGATAGATTTTAAGGTTAGAAGTTAAATAAGACTAATTTGTAAAGTCAATTGATAATTTTGTACAATATGGACTAAATTGTGAAAAATTTAAAATTTGGGGTGTAAT
Source organism: Gossypium stocksii (assembly GCA_020496765.1). NCBI lineage: Eukaryota > Viridiplantae > Streptophyta > Magnoliopsida > Malvales > Malvaceae > Gossypium > Gossypium stocksii. The sequence goes on from CM035623.1 coordinate 10,717,347, forward strand.
TGAGAAATAGGAAGTCCTATAAGGACTCTAGGAAATTCAACATAAAGTTTGAGTGTAACAGCCTAAAATTTCAGTGGTGTCGGAACAGTGATTCGAGATCACTAAATCAGACAAGTACGATTAGGAAATTAAAATAAAGTAATATTTAGAAGTGAATGAAATATTAGAAATACTTTGATAGGTTAAATTAAAATTTAAAAGAGAAATTATTAAATGAATTAAGTTGAAAATGAGGTATCGAGGCTCGATCTCTAAAATCGAGTCGAAAATATTTTTATAAATATTTATGGAGTGTTAGTAATGTGGTGTTAAAATTTCGTTAGAAAATTTTATCGTTTGGGTGGTTGATTAAATAAAAAGGACTAAATTGTAATAAATGCAAAATTTGCTAGAAGGATTAAATAGCTTAAGTGTTAAAAGAAAGAGGATTTAAAGGGAAATTAAGCCTAAAATTGAATAGGTTGGACGGAAAGGGCAAGAAAATCAGTAGAAAAATAAGGGAAATAAGGGCAAAATTGGAAATTTTATAATTTTAACATATAAAATAAGGACAAAATTGAGAAATCTAGAGATCTCTTCATATTTCTCAGCCAAAACGCCATAGAAGGTCTAGAGAAAGCTGGTTTTTCATATTTTTACATCATGTGAGTTTAATTCTTGTTTTTTTCTTGATAATTTTTATGTTTTTATTGCTTTTACAACTAGGTCCACTTATAGAATTCATTAGTTTTTGATTTGGTGGGTGAAATTGGAAGTTACCCTAGCTGATTAAGGGAAGTTTATGATGAATTATTATGAAATTTAAGTTCTAATTTCATATTAAGGTGGTTTTATTAAGTGATTTTGATAGAAAATGGTATTTAGGACCTAATTGTGAAAAAGTTGTGAATTAGAGGTTGGTGTTGAAATTCAGAATATCAAAGGTTGTGAAATAGTTTATAATGATAAAATAAAATGTTAATTGAGAAAAAATAGTTCAATTGATGGGTGAATTGAGCAGGGACTAAATTGTAAAAACTATAAATTTTGGGGTAAAAGTGAAATTTCGAAAGTTGAAGAGCATAAATTGTAAAGTGAAATAGAAATAAAATAAATGCTAATGAGTGAAAATATTTTACATTATAGATCAAGATTCCAAAGAAGAACGAGGAAAAGAAAAAGTTGCGGAATAGTCCCTGAATTTCAATATCTTCTACAAATCAGCCGGGTAAGTTCATATGGTTGAATGCTCATGCTTAATTGTGAATGATTGAATGATGTAATGTGTTATTAAATATGAATTTGTCGTGGAATTGTGGAAATTGTGATAAAATGGAATAACAAAGGCGGTAATCCAAATTAGGAAAAACGCAGGAATTGAGTACGTTCGTATCGTGTATGTGATGAATTGACAGATAAGACCATGATTGTTCCATGGCAAAGTATGAAATGTAGGTATGGTATCATCCATACTGAGTTGCGAAATGTAGGTATGGTATTATCAAATCCATACTGAGCTAAGAAATGTAGGTATGGCATTTCCCATACCGAGTTGTAAAATGTAGGTATGGTATTTCAATGAGGAAAACCATACTAAGTTATGAATCATGGCACTGAACAACAACGACGTACTCAATTTCATAAGCCGTTTCCTAATTTGATATTAAGAAATACAGGAGAAGTGAACCAAATGAAAGAGATTGAGTAGTTGTTAATGTTGAGCTCAACTATGTAAAGTATTATAACAATAGTTGTGAATGGCAGGAAACTTTAGTAAATGTTTTGGTATTATTTGGAATTATTATATTTGGTAAGCATTACTTTTAAACCTATGAACTTACTAAGCTTCAATAAGCTTACTTGTGTGTGGTTGACATTGTTATGTAGATTGAATTAAAGTGAAGTTGGTAGATCGGATCAACACAACAAGGCACACTATCCAGATCAATTCCGGTAGCTTTTGTTTTATGGTTATAGATTTATATGGCATGTATAAAGTTTAAATGAAATGAAGTAAGGATGTTATAAACTAGTTAGCAATATTATGTACTAAAATAGTTTTTGGTTAGTAGCAGTAGTTCAAATTTGAAAATTCACTATAAATTATGAGAATCAAATTAGAGGTTGGATAAGATATGAAATTAAATCTCATTGAATCTAGTTTCACCTAAAAGAAACGGTGTAAGCAAAAGACTTTTATATTAGGAGATATTTGAATTTATGTGAGACAAGGTCAGAGTGATTTCGAGCTCCCCTGTTCTGACTTTAGAAATTCACTAAAAATTGTAAAAAAATAATTAGGAGCCATGCTACATATGTACAGGTTCCTTATTGAGTCTAGTTTTAAGGAAAACAAACGACATAGTCATTTGAATTCTGTACAGAGAGAAAAGTGATTCGTAAAGGACAGAGGTCAAAGCAGTCGAGCACTGAAACAGGGGAGACTTTAACTAATAAACTGTACTAATTGGCCCAACCAAAAATTCTGGAAAAAATTAGTAGATAGATATATGAGTTTAGTTTCTGAGAAAATTTAGAGATTTCAATTTTGAGTTTTGTAACTCGAGATATGAATTTTTTAGTGACTGTAACGCAAACAAAGAGCTTATTCCGAAAGGTAAAGTAAATGGTTTGAAAATTGTTTAAGTGATAAATTAAGTTTTTTAACACCTCAAACTCGACTTCGGCGACGGTCTCGGGTATGGGGGCGTTACATTGAGGGGGTTAATTGTGAAAGTTATGTTAGTCTCATTTTTAGGGGCTAAATTGAATAATATGCAAAAGTCATATAATTTAACAATTGAATGTGAATTGGGTTGTGTATTGTTAATTTATTATAATTGTTTTAATCTGTAGCTAACATCAACCCAGAATCCTCGAAAAAGAAAGGAAAAGACAAGCTTGTCAACGAATAGCTCAGAGTTTACAGTTTGTATTTTTATAACCCAGACATTTTCAATTATTGCATGATAATAACATAAGGTAAGCTGGAAATGATAGGACGAGCTGAATTGAACCGATTCGAATTAGCTGTTTGTGAAAAGGACTAAATTGAATAGATTTAGAAATATGATATATTGTTTTAATTGTGCAGTTGAGTTCAATTAGTGATGAATAATGCTATCACATATGTGATTTAATGATTGGTTGATGAAATTATATTATAGAACTGAGAAATTGAGTATAATGAAATTGAAACAAGAATTGTTATCCTTATCAATTTATAAGCTTGGAATTAGGGATTTGATATTGTACGATTTAATCAATTCGATTGAGATAGGGAAAGATGAATATGTTGCAACTATAATAGCTTGGTTTAAGATATGTAATTAGATTGAATAATTAGGTGATGTAATAGGACTAATAGATTGACATGTTAAAATGTATTATAACATTTATAATATGTTTTAATGTTTGATTATAGAAATATCACTGAGTTATACTCAGTGTACGGTTTTTTTTTCCTTACGCAGGTTAGGTACATTACAATTTGATCGTTGACTCAGCATCCAATGACAATTCTGAACTCAAACATTAGTGATATGATCATTTTGGTCTTGGCATGTACCTAGGAAGTGTTTTGGTTATAATGTTCATTTTGTATATTGATGGTCTTGCTTATTATGTCTATAAGTGTATATGCATATATGTATATATGAGAAGATAATGGTATTTGGTTGATGACTTGTTAAATCGCTTGAATTGTATGCTTAATATCCTTACGATTGAGAGAAATGTCTTGTTATATTATATGATTTTGGTTGATTCTTAGATGTGGAAGGATGTATGGTATGAGTTGATATATGTAATGTATGAAACATGAGGTTGATTTAAAGGTTAGTTGTTCTTGAGTAAGTGATAATGAGAGTGTCATATAATGTTAATGAATTGATATGTTTGAGCATATTCATTTTGGTTGTTTTGAATTGCAAATTGAGTTGTCTTTGTGGGCATATTGGTTAGGCATTTAGGTTGAATGGTATATGTCATGTTTTGACATGATTTGGTGTGTTTTGAAATGGGGATTTATAGATGCAAATGGTATGGCTTGATATCTAAGCAACGGTAGGTGAAATGGCTTGAAATTGAAGTTATTTTAGGTGTACATGATCTACCACATAGCCGTGTGGTGTAACACCCTCTAACCCCAAACCATCGCCAAAATAGGGTTACAAGGCATTACCGGACTTATACACTAGTAAACAAATAAAATCGAGACATAAATTTGAGTTTCAATCTAAAACCTTCTAATTTCCTTCAAAAAGTCTTTAATATGGGCCTACGGGGCCCAAAATAAGTTTAGGAAATGATTTGGGGCTAAACTGGGAACTTTGGAAACTTTTCTTTGAAAATAGGGGCACATGCCCGTGTGGCCTGAGACATGCCCGTGTGGCCTGCCCATGGGGCTCCCATGGCCGTGGGGTCAGGCCGTGGGCAGATCTGACTTGTTACACACGGCCATGGGACTAGCCCGTGGGCAAGTCTGACTTTTCCATACGGCCTGGGCACACGCCCATGTGTCTTGGCCGTTTGAAAACAACATTTTTCATCATTTTTAAGCTACTTTCACCCACTAAATATACCTAATTCATGCCCAAATCATTGACTTATAAATCTTAATCAAATAACATCATCATATGTTTCAAACTTAGCAAATATTCATTCATTCATACCAAAAACTTCTTAAGGATTATATACCATATTTACAATCAAAATATAAGACACTTACAAGTGACAAACACTAAACCTAGTACATGCCACATTTTTAAAAGATAGATTCATCACCAAAAATTGAGCTGAAGCTGGGATTGATTCAGATGCTGAGCCGGACTTTAACTTAACCTAACCTGCGCACGGAAAACAACCGTACGCTGAGTATTGAAAATACTCAGTGGTATTATTATAATTCAAATTATAACAATAATAACATATCATATCATAAACAATAATAACAAATCATAAATATAGTTTCATACTAATCTATCATATTTCCATTACATCATTTCCAATATTTGGTTCAATATCTCATCAATAAAATTTCTAACAATTCATAAATCCTTTAATTATTTCCCAATCACATAAGATATCTCAAATCACATTTCAACTTTGAACATTTCATTAACCTTTGGTTCATGCCTTCAATCACATATCACAAATCTCATTTCATACTTTATTTCACAAATTCACTTTCCCATCTCTTCCAATAACTCAATCACATTTATTCGAATTTATCATTTCACTGATTTTCCCCTATTAACTCGACTCGGACCTTGGCGAGTACACGGATCCAACCAAACACACTAGAATGGCGACCAACGCCTCATCGGCATAGCCAAAGTAAAGTGGCGAACCAACGCCTCATCGGATAGTTCGAAGTACATCTATGACACACCAAGTGTCTCATCGGCTGAGCCGAAGCAAAGTGGTGACCAACGCCTCATCGAAACTATCCGAAGCAAATCTATGACACACCAAGTGTCTCATCGACTCTAGGTCGAAGAATCCCTGAACTCTTCCAATCCTATGGCATGCCAATTATATCCACCCTAGCCCGACTAGTTAATAGGGTATGAGAATCACATAGTAATTTCACTTTCAATATCAAATTCACATCAACTAACACTTTGGTCACATTTCTCACATCTTTTTCATTTAAAACACAAATTGTTTCCAATTCACATCATCATACATTTCAATTTGATACACATAGATTTCATAAAAGAATTTCACACATATATAAATATACATATTCACTAATCATATCCAAGTACATTCAAATCAAATATCACTACTTATCCCAATTTCAATTCCATGCATATATATATATATATATATATATAATAAAATTAAACACATAATAATAAATAACATGAATTATGATAATAAAAACTGATATTTCTTGAGCTACTCCTCGATCACTTTTTCCTTTCCCTTCATATTAGATGTCTCGGTTTTCTTGTTTACTACGAAAATTAGCATAATTATAATTAATTAATAACATACATATTTTATACAAAATTACTAACTTTCCATGCAACTTTTTCCTAAATTCTAAATTTGTCCTAACCACATTCATCTTCTTCCTTTTAACAATTCACATTATTTCCTTATTCAATTTCCATCAAAACTTCAATATAACTATCAAATTTCCATCATTTTTCCATAATTTTGAATTTCTTCTAATTTAGCCCCTAAAACTCAAAACTTATAGCCTAATTTACAAATTAGTCTTTTAATCAATTTTAATCAACAATTCTATCAATTTAATCCCTAATTTCATCATTAATTCAACATCAACCCTATTAAAAAATCTATCAAATTTTAATATTTCCACATAAATTCAAGAGTACTTTACTCTAGGACTCCAAAAACATCAAAATCACAAAGAAAGGGACTTAATTGACTTACCAATTTAACTTCTAAGCTTCCAAACCCTAATTTTTCCTTTTTCTTTTCTTTTCTTCTTTCTTTCCCAAATTTTCGTGGCTTCTCTGATATGTTTCTTTCTTTTTCTTTTTATGTTTTGTTTATTATTATTATTTTTACTAAATTTGTAATTAATAATAAAATATCTAATTAATACAAATAAAAATACTACATGTGTATTCATACACACATGTACACATGTATTAATCCACACCATACATTTGTCACCATTTATTTATTAAATAAATAAATAAAATAACATTTGCATAATAATATCAAATAAATAATTATCTTTTACTTAATAAATAAGTAAATACATATATATATTATACATTTTTACCAATAATTTAAAAACACATGTATTCATTCATTACCACACACATGTCACTAATTTGGTTTAATAACTAATTTAATCCCTTAATATTTTTCTATTCTATAATTAAACTTTTATACTCTATTCAATTTAGTCCGTTCTAATAACTACTTCTAATTAAAGTAAATTCACTTATCAAAAATCTAATTCAACTCATAACTAACTTCATAAATATTTTTAATAAATATTTACTGACTCGTTTTTCCTAAGACGGAGGCCCTAAACTCACTTTTTCGGTGCCTGTGGAATTTGGGTCTTTACATGTGGCCTATTAAATTTTGGTGCAGGTCTATTCACACGATCTCAAGGAGTTTAAGGATCTAGTGACACGATCATGTGACCCTATATTCGAATTGTATACGATCAGGCTTCATGGTCATGTTTTTGAGTTGTACGAGCTGAGTTGTATCACACTGCCTGACAACACAACCGTGTAACCCCAATTTCACACGGTTTTCTCACACGACCATGTGACCCTTCTACAAAGCCTTAACCCTGTCACACAACCTCGGGACATAGTCTTGTGTCCCCTATTTTCAGATTTTTCTTAACTTTTTTTCTTCAAATTGATCATTGTTTAATACTGGTTTGTTCTTAAGATTCTGTATACCCGATATAAACCCGAAATTGATTGAATAGCATGATATACTTGCTCGTATGTGATGAGTTGATATTTATTTGAGATTTTGATAAATAAATTGCATGGAATTGTTTGATATTTGTTAATAACATTCTATTACTCGGGTCCAGCGACTAGACCGGGTAAGGGATGTTACAGAAGCCATTGTTGAATGTTCTAATAATCGGCCATTGCATGGTAAGTGTGTTCAAACTCATTTTTCATAAATTTTATGTTTCTGATATTGTTGTAGCTCGATTTAGTTAACATGGGTGTTATTTCGCAAAACTGTTACAGATTTTAAATGTTGTCATTGCTGAATCTTGAAGCTTTTGGTAATAAATTGATAGATTTTGAGTTTAGTTATGAAAAAAGACTAATTTGTAAAGTGAAATAGTTATTTTAGTAAAAAAGGACTAAAGTGTAAAAATTTCAAAATTAGTATGAAATTTCTATAATTATGGATGTTAGATGGCTGTGAAAGGATGTGATTGAAATTGGATTGAAAAACATTGCTTAAATGTGAAAGTTATAATTGTTTCTATTTTAGGGGCTAAATTGAATAAAATATAAAAATTCAGGGATTTTTAAAAAAAATTGAACTATTATATGCATAATCCAAAATGTTATAAGGTAATTGAAACTGATAAATTGAAATCAATTACCCATATAGATTAAGATTTAAATCAACTGGTAAATAATCAAAGAAAAAGGAAAATTTCATATTAATCATCGACACTTCACTCATTGTTGTTTTGTCTAGTAAGTTCATATAGAATAGTTGTATATGTAAATTTAATGTATGTATTTGAATTTACATACTTTTAATGTGTTTTGAATTGTATGCAAGTTAGTACAATAAGGTGAGAAATAGACTGAATTATAAAGAAATGGAATAATATGTACATGATATGATATGGGATGATAATGATGTATGGAGAATTCATTATTTTAACCGAAATCTGACATTTTTATGGATTACCGAGTTTTGTCTCTACGGAGATCACTGTTATTAATTGTCTCTACGAAGACCTTGGTGTGTTCTAGATGTATGTAATGTTTTATGAAATATGATGCCTTATAAGCTTAGCACTACAGTGCTTATGTGTGTTTTGGAGTTATTGCTCGAACGAACAATTTGGTGTGTTTTGATGGTTACCCACGTATCCGTATATGTTTATTATAGTTCAGTTAGTGTAAAACGGAAAATATTTGTTTGATAATATGTATTGTATATGAAAATGTCTATATGTGGTTGGAATGATGAAATGACGTATATGTTTGATGATTCTGATAGAATGAAACTGAATGGAAATGCATTGTACATATTGAAATGTTATAAGATTGTAACTGATGAGCTCACCTTACTGATGTAGAATGTGATGACAGAAAAGTCGTATAATTAGCTAATTTATTATGTTTGTTATGAATTGAGGTGAGTTTACTATTTTAGCTCATATGAACTTACTAAGCATATGTAATGCTTACTCTGTTGTGTTTTCTCTATTTGTAGTTGTCTTTTGAGGAATGGGGTGATCAGATCGCTTCGGAGCTCAGCTATCAAGCTATTAATTCAGTAGTCTTTTCATTGTTCTAGACTCGGTTATGTGGAATGTATATAGGCAATGTTATGTTTATGGTTGTACCTTGAATGATGGTGTTTTGAATATAAAATGTGGCTTGATTTTGAATGGTTATATACTTTTTCATAAGTATGAAAGTTGACAAAAAAATAGTTGTGTTAGATAGTGGAATTGAATAGCATTCTATGTTTGATAAATTGTTACTTTACAGGTTGTCATGCATTAGTATAAGGATGATATTGATGTCTAATGGTTTAGAAAGATCTTGCAAATGGCTATTTGTATGGTTGATTGATCAATGGAGTTGGTACACATTGCATTGGTCATGGTTAAATTGTTGAATTGTATAGGAAAAATCATATGTTAGTTACTAAGTAAAGTATATTGAGTTCATGATTGGTTTAATGAATGAATGGTGGCATTTGATATGTTTGGAAGTTGGTTGTTGCAGATTGAATAAATGCCTATAAGTATGATTTGGTTTGACTTTTGATTTGAGCATAAAGAGTATCAAAACTTGAGATTTTAACTTTCTAGCAAAAAGTATCCATACTATAGGTTGAAGTATCTGTACTTTATCAAATGAACAGTATTTTAAAATGACTGAATGTCAATTTGGTATTGATACCAATATAAAGTATTGGTATTTAATCCTAAAGGTCGATACTCTATAAAGGTATCGATATAGATTGACTTGTGTCTAAAAATTATGAAAATGGTAGAATGCCAAAATAGTATTGATACTTAATTTTGGTACCGATACTTGTGAATTTTTACTCAATTTTTGAAACATCGAAGCTAAAGATGGTATTGGTACCTAATTTGGGTATCGATACCTATGTTCAAACTTTGAAAAGTTTATAGTTTGGTCCTCATTTATGCTCTGATCAATTTTAAAGCTTTCGTAAGCTCAGTTAAGTCTCAGTTTTGTTTGTAAATCATATTACACATGAAATTATGAAATGAATTAACATTCGATTGAATTATTTGGTATAAGCTGTGTAACACCCTTAACCCGTATCCGTCGTCGGAACAAGGTTTAAGAGCATTACTAGGGTTTACCGATCAGACTCAAATATTTCATATTACTTCACATTCATATCAGAAATTAGTTATAAATTTATCATATCACCTCTTATATGAGCCCTCAAGGCCCAAAACATACATTAGAAACAAGTCGAGACTAAATTGGAAACTCAGAGAATTTTTCGCAAAATCTCAAAATTTTTCTAAGGTACAAGGGATACACATCCATGTGGCCAAGCCATGTGGCTCACACAGCCAATTGACACACCCATGTCTCAGGTTGTGTGGTGTTTGAAGTAGAGCACACGGCCGTATCCCTAGCCCGTGTAACTCTCTGACTTGCAATTCTTTAGGTGCAGGAGTCACACGACCAAGTCACAAGCTTATGTGCCAGGCCATGTGAAAATTTCTGAGCATTCTGTTTTAAAATTTTAAGTTGCAGGGGACACACGGCCAGAACATACGCCCATGTGCTAGGTGGTGTGTCACACACGGTTGAGACACACGCCTGTGTCTCTACCTGTGTGGATAAAATAAGGCCATTTCCAAGCCTTATTCTTCACCCAATTTCACCTTCCACCTATATAAACACTTGAACACATTCAAAAGCCAATCCAAGATATTTAAACCTAGCCAAATTCAAGTCTTATGCATGACATATTAATACATATGATCAAATGTCCAACTTACCAAGATAGCTTAATACTTATAAACATGTTTTACCAAATACACTATCACAAACTAATATCTAATATATTAATATGATTTTCCTCATTCAACCCTTTAAACATACTCATCAAGCATATTAAGACTATTTACATATCAAAACATATCATTTAATAGCCATTCCAATGGCTAATTTCAACCAACATTACATTGTCATCAATGGTAGCATTTGACCTATACATGTCATTATTACTAAAATTAGTTTAATATTTATATATATACCGAAAAGTTCAGGGGATAGTGTGATGTAGCTCCGACTAGCTTCCAACCTTTACGAGTCTCTGAGTACTATAAAACAGAAGAAATAAGACAGAATAAGCACTCAATGCTTAGTAAGTTCGTATAACAGGAAATTAACTTACCATTCATTTACTTATATAATAAATATGCATAATACATCCAAAGAAATTTGGCAATTAGCCTAAAACATATAACCTCAACAAACATGTTAGTCATGTATTTCATATGAATAACAAGAACAAGGATGAGCTCAACAGGTATCGAGTTTCCAAGTATTTCATGCATATATAGATAATAGTTTCATTTTAATTTCACATGTTCTCATGTCAAAATTTCACCCGTTGAATCATTTGAAATCTCGATGGATACTTGGGTAGTACACCTGAAGTATACAATATTATAAATCTGCCAATTCATATCCGTGAGTGCTTTTATGAGCACTTAAACAAAAAGCTCTCTCTCAAGCACTATAACGGGAAGCTTATTAAGCATTGTAGTGGGAAGCTTATTAAGCCTTGTAGTGGGAAGCTTATCCAGGTAATATAACGGGCCATATAAAGAGAAGCTCATAAAAAGCCTTTAATCGAGAAGCTCACAAAGAGCAATATAACGGGACGCTCATAAGAGCTGCGGTGTGCCCGCAACGCATGTAGGGTCACAACTGATCGGAATGCTCCGAAGAGCATTTAACAGGAAGCTCGCAAGAACACTATTACGGGAAGCTTGAGAGGGCTTGTAACGAGACATTCTTTCGAGCTATGATACGTCCGCAACATATGCAGGAACACTACCATTTCGGGAAATAGAACCCTGTATCCATCGAATCTCATTATCCAAATGGGACTTATTTATTTATCATGGATTTTTAGTTATGAGATCAATTATATACATATATATGACATTTACACAATTTACATATTAAACACTCAATATAAGCATATAAATATACACAATTAAGTTACACGAACTTACCTCGACAATTGTTCATGACTTGTAAACTACTAATCCAATATTTTTTTCTTTTCCACGATTTAACTCCGTTTTTTATCTATCCGGATATGAAGCAAATACTAAAAAAACCAGCTTAAACCCTCTTCAATGGTTGTTTAAGAATTGAAAAATCATGATGAAAATGTCTAGAATTTCAATTTCCCATTTATTTCACTTAAATTTGGCAAAATTTACAATTTTGCCCTTATTTCACATCAATTTCTTGATTTTTCTATGCTTATGCCGCCTCAACCATCCCATGTGGGTCCAATTGCCCTTTTACTCCTCCTTTATTTACTATTTAGGCTATTTAATCACTATGTCTTTAATTAGCAAGTTTTGCACCTTTTTCAATTTAGTCCTTTTTAATTAATTAACTACCAAAACGTTAAAATTTTCTGACGAAACTTTAATACTACCTTAATGACACTCCGTAAATATTTATAAAAATATTTACGGCTCGATTTATAGGACCGAGATCTCGATACCTCTTTTCTAAATCACTTGACCTAATAAAGCCTTATAAAACACAAATTACTAATTCAAAAATCTTTTAAAAACCACATTTGGCTCGTAAATATTAAATAAAAAGATTTACGAGCTTATTTGCCGAATTTGGTGGTCTCAAACCACTGTTTCCGACATCACTGAAAATTGGGATGTTACAAGCTGTGTGTATCTGCTCCAATAATAATAGTAGCATCCCATAACTCGAGTCCAACAACCAGGCCAAGTAAGTGGTGTTACAAGCAGGGTGTAATTATATCGTAATTCTCTATATCATGTTTGATAGTATGAATTGTAATTACACATTTGTATAATTTATACTTTTTAAAAAATATTAATTACTATAAAAATTACTAGAATGATAAAAATAATTTCTCAACAACAAAAATTAAAATCAAATAATCATTTGTATTATGTTAGTCTAAAAATATAGTTGATAATATGATTATTAATAAAAATAACAATAAAATACACATCTTATGCAATTTTATCTAATTTCTCTACTGCATATTTATTGAGTTATTTCCTCTTTAATATTTAACATGTTCTTTTTATCATCATTTGTTGGCTATTGACTGAGTTCATTATCTGAATTTGAATTTGTATCGTTAAGATTATCAATATCTCCTTCTTTCATGTAGTCTTTGTTGGAAAATATGGACATTACATGTATAATAAGGGTAATTACATGTTATTATTTACTATCATAATATGTTAGCCTAAATTAAAAGTGATCTAGTTTAGTTATAATTTGTTGGGCTTTAATTAGTAAATAAAGTATATGTCAAATATGTGTAGATACTCTAGTAACTAATTTCTAATTGATGATGGGCTGTTTAGAAATTAGGGCTAATGTGCCAAAATTATATATATATATATATATATATTAGTATTATGGTCCCCAAGTTACTCACAATATAACTTTTCTAATATCCCATCTTTAGAAAAGAGAATGTCACATTCTCTATATTATTGTGTGCTAATTTGGAATATTAAAACCCCAAGATCTGTAGATTTCAAGAAATTGATGAATTTAGGTATGCTTCCGCATCTAGTTTTATTCTTAATTTATTCTTGATGATTTGACATGACAGGTCATGGTTTATAGTTCTAATTATATATTAGATATTATTTACAGTTCTAATAGCCTTCAAAGTATAGATCATCTTCCACCTATGATTTAAGTTATGAAATATGCAACATGTTAGCATGACCCAACATTGTTTTTTTTTATAATATACTAAGGTAATGTTAATATAGATTTTTTTTTTGTAGAATACAAAATATCTTCTCAATCACATTTTGAAATATTGAATGTCTCGAAATTAAAGAGTTCATGAGTTGTCTATGGTGTTTGTATTTGGCATCCTATGGTGTTTGTATTTGGCATCATTCTCTCAAATAGTATCATACCCCATGATATGGTGCGAGAGAACATTTTGTAGTTGCATAATTAGCACCGATCTTATAATATTTGGGTTCACAGTCCAAATAGTATGTAACTTTAATTATAAAAACTTATACAAACTTACTTTAGAGAAACACTTAAGCTAGGTTATATCATTTTTTATAATACGTAAATTAAATTAAAAATAATATAAAATTTATAATATATAACTCTTCTAAAAAAATTCTATCAATTGTCGAATAATTTTCATAACACTTCTTATAACTAATATAGTTTTTTACCATAACTTTAGTTTTATATATATCTTATAACTAAATTATTTTTATAATGTATACTATAGATATATAAATAAGTTATGTTAATACTTCTTGACTATAAATTTTTATAAATAAATATATTATTATACTTTTATAATAAGTAAAATAATTTTTATAATAAACTTATCCATAACTTTAGAATTTTTTTTAGAATTTAAATAACATAAATTTTCGTTATAATTTTATAAAATACATAAATTATTTTTATAATATAAATTGTTAGAACTTATAATATAAGAAATTTTTATCATCTCAAGCACTCAGAGATGTTCATGTTATAAAATAATTTTTATAACTTGTATAAAAATTAATTTTTTAAAATTAGTTTTTAATATAATTACTCTAATTCTCACTCTCCCCTATAAAAATTAGAAAGAATTATTGGATGCTCTAATTAGACTCAATTTGATGAGACCCATCCATTATAATAATTACCCAGACATATCATCTTTATGTAATTAAAAACAATTACACCCAAATTCAATTACTAAACGGTTCCAAACAATACCTAAAATACTTCCTGCACTTTAAACTTTGCTTCCAAAATAGCACAAGACAAATTTCATCATCTACTTACCATGCGGTCAAAATTAGTTTATGTTAAAATAAAAATAAGTACTTTAAATATATTATTTGGTAGTTGAGTTTGATAGGTACATGTGTTGTTTTTGGTCTAACTTGATATTGTATTTGACAAAAGCTATATATTTTAGTATCCAAAACAATGGTAATTATTTAGTATTTAATTCGGGTTTTAGGGTTAATTTAATTAAAGTTGATTGTTAATATTATTAGGTTTGATTTTTTCATGATTTTGTTAATAAAATAAATTTAGTGTTAATTGTAATTTATTTAATTTTGTGTTTAATTTGTCAAATATAGTTCGATGGATGTGATTCAATTCTAAGGGTCTTTTACCTAAATAAATTAAAAAAATTAAATATTGAAATAGGTTATCAGCTGGATTATATACGAAAATGGTATTTTTTTGAGTCGCGCTTGTTAGATAGGTGTAACACCTATTTTTATATTAAAATATCTTTTTTTAAATTATTATTTTATTGGTGGCGCCTATAAGAAAGGCGCCACTGCTTGTATTTTTTCCCAGATCAGTATATAACCCTGTAGAGATACGAAAATGGTATGAGGTAGGTGGCACCTATCTGGTAGGCGCAATTGGTGGAGCCTATCTGACAGGCATGACTGGTTGAGCCTATCTGACAGGCACAACTGGTGGGGCCTACAAGCGCCTCTGATGCTTTATTTTTCCCCTATATATACTCCCCCGAAAATCAAATGAGTAGAAGACACAAAATTTAGCAGAACGAAAGTAAGAAAATAGAGAGAAGAAAGAAAGAAAGGAAAACAAAAAGAATGATAATGTATTTTAGTTTATTTCTTTTTAAATAGAATGTAGAATTTTGTTGGTAATTTTATTATTTAAAAATTATTTTGTTAGGTTATTAATTTTGTTAGCTTCTGAAGGAAAAATTTTATGTAACTTTTTTACTATTCGAAACTGTTTTGAGAATTTTGAACTTTTTTTAACAGATCTAGTATTGAAGATGGAGAATCAGTTTTTTGAATGCATTTATTTCGATGGAGAAATTTTGACAACAACCGTGGGATGTATATTTGAGTGTCGCAAACAAGTAGCAATGAGATTTAATAGAAATATCTCGTTTGATGATATGAAGGGAAAAAATAGTGAAAAAATTTATAGACATTGTGAGAGAAGGATCTTGAAACTTTTCTACAAATTTCCACTTTCAACGGATTCCATAAAATTCACCGAAATGGAACTTGTAGACGATGAAGACATAGAGACAATGGTCGCTCTTTATTGTGGGAATCGAAGCAACCAAAATGCACCGATTCAATTATTTGCTGAGTTAAATGGTGTAGAGCCGACTGAAGATCCCACTTCATTAGGTGAAGAATATTGTAATATCCCGAATTAGGGCTTAATCGGAATAGTGGTTTTGTAACCATAAATTCGAGATAGAAATAATTATTTTATAATTATTTTGAGGTTTATGATATGATTGCATGATTATGTGAAAATTTCGTGAAGAAATTCTATTCATAAAGTACTTAATTTGAACTTAGGGACTAAATTGAATAAGTTGCAAAACTTGCATTCTAAAAGCTTTTAGTATGAAATTGCTTTGGAATATTAATTAGGAGGTCTTAAATAGCAATTTAACCAATTTCTAAAATTTTGGACAAAAATGGGCTTGTACATGAAAAATTTGCAAAGAAAGGCATTAAGGGCATTTTTGTCAAATGGTAAATATAGTCATTAAAAAGGGAAAAATAACACAAAAATAGACTCATCTTCTCCATAGAGCTGCCGAATTTTGCTTGTCACCATAGCTAGGGTTTTCAACATTTCAAGCCTTAATTGTAAGTGATTTCCATGCCCGTTTTTAATGTTCTTTTCGATTTTAAAATTTAGAAAGCATGTTATATCATTTTTTAGCATATTTTGAACTAGGATGCATGTAAGAAAATTTACCCATGTGTGACATAATTGTATTTTGATGAATAATGAAGGAATATGATGGTTTGATGTGTGTTTAACAACTTTTACCTAGTAGTTTTATGTGAAAATACCTAAAAAGGGACTTAATTGTAAAAAAGGTAAAATTGATGATAAAAATCTGATTTTTGATGTGAATTATGGGCTGCTATGGACACTAGGAGATTCGGCTATGCCTAGATATCATGGGGAATGCATGTAACTCATTTTACAAACTTAAGGACTCAATTGTAAATAATTGAAAAGCTAAGGGTAAAATGGTAATTTTTATCCAAGCTCGTATTAGGGGCTGTTTTGGTGAATGTGTATATTGAATAAATTAATTTGGCATTTTACATCAAGAGAAACAAAATTCGAGTCTCGATCGAGGGAAAAATAAAGTTTACGAGGAATAGGCTCGATTTCTAACATTTTGTACCGAGGTAAGTTCATGTGTAAATGCGGTAACATAATTGTCAATTTAAGTAATTTAATGTTATTTATATGATATGATGACTATTATCATGAAATATTATGCTTTGTGAATTATTATTTAGTAATATACAAATTATGTGAGCTACTTGATAAATATGAAATGCTACCAAGTATCGGTTCCGACATTTCAAGGAAGACGACAAAGATGTGTGATTGAAGAAAATCCCGTTTGAACCTTGGGAATAGATTAGGATACAAGTGACATGTCACTAGGATAGTTGAATTCTGAACTCGTTGAGTTGAGTCCGAGTTCGTGAGATGTAATTAGGCATCCGAGCTCGTTGAGTTGAGTCTGAGTTCACTTATGGATGCGAACGCCCGAGCTAGTTGAGTTGAGTCCGATTTCGCTTATCCGCATGCTATTGAGTTTGTCTAGCTACGGGTATGGCACTTAGGTGCATGAAATCCGTGTATCCGAATTATATTCCGATGTGTTCAACGGGTGAATCTCAAGTGAATAAGGAGTATACCTAAGACGAAAGTACATGTTGGCAAGTGTGGGAATGAGAAAATTTGAAAGGTATGTGCTTAAACCCTCGGGTTGAGAACTTGGTAAGATGAAAGCGTGGTAAGATAGTAAATACACTTGTAATGTGAATGTCCTAGTGATATTTATGCAATTGATGTTTTATGTTGGATTGTACGATTATGTTACTTGCTATTTGCATGTGAATTTACTAAGCATTTATGCTTACTCTCTCCTTTCCATTCTTTGTAGTTTTGACAAGTCAGCTAGGAAATCGGGACGGTCGGAGGCTCGTTCACACTATCCGTGGATCATTTTGGGTATAGTGGCTTGTATATTTTGAGTATGGCATGTATAGCATTATAATTGTTTTGTGTAAATGATCTTATGATATGGTTATCGAGTGGTAAGGAAATGTTTGGTAATGATTAGCCATTGGAATGGCTAATGAAGATCATTTTGGTGTTATGTATGTTTAATGTGCTATCTAATCCATGGAAATTCATAAAAAGGTAAAATTTGCTATAAAACAGTATAATATAGCAGCAATGACGTGAGTTTGAAAAATCACTAAAAATAGTAGAGATAAGATTAGATGGTGAATAAAGTATGAAATTGAAGCTTATTGAGTCTATTTCCATATGGAAGAAACAAAACAAGTAAATGAGTTGTATTTTATAAGATATTTGAGTTTTGGTGGAACATGGTTAGAGCAATTTCTAAATCCCTTTTTTGACTTTAGAAATTCACTAAAAATTGTACAAAAATAATTAGGAGTCATACTTTATATGTACAGATTCCTTGTTGAGTCTAATTTTAGGAAAAACAAATGGCTTAGTCATTTGAATTCTGTATAGAGAGAAAAGTGATTCGTAGTCAACAGAGGTAAAAGTAGTCGAACACTAAAATAGGGGAAACTTTAACTAATAAATTGTACTAATTGGCCCGACCAAAAATTCTGGAAAAAATTAGTAAATAGATATATGAGTCTAGTTTTAGGGAAAATTTACAGATTCAAATTTTAAGTTTTGTAACTCAAGATATGATTTTTTTAGCGACTATGATGCAGATGAGCAGTTTATTCTGAAAAGTGAAATAAATGTTTTGAGTTGTTAAAGTGATAAATTAAGTTTGTTAACGCCTCAAGCTCGACTCCGATGATGGCCTCGGGTAAAGGGGTGTTACAAAGATAGAGCTCAAGAGCCGTGTATGGTGTTCTGATATCGTATGTTGATAGTCAATCAACTATACATGGGATTGGCATTGATCTTAATACTGCACCTAAGACTGATGTGGCTGGTGATGATGTATACCGTAGTAGTGATCCTTCTGATCATGAGGTTGATAGTTATAGTGATCGCAACATGGACAAGGTCCTAGATGATATTGACGACGAAGGCGTGAATGAGGATGGAAACATTAACTCATCTTCAGTCAAGAATCAGATTCATCGTATTGTGATACACAATAATTCTAGGGTATACATGTCTCGAATAGACCCTGATGTGGAGCACACGGTCGAGTTCTCGGAGTACCCTAAAAAACTACCTGCTCACCGGATGGCTGTATATTCTGATCCTGAGGAGTTGTTCGTGGGCCAGAGATTCGAAAGTAAGGAAGAGCGCGTATTTGCCATTAAGTGGTATAACATGAATATATCAGTGGACTACAAAGTCTCCATGTCTAAACTGACATTATATATTGGAGAGTATTGGAGGTTGGCGGAAGGCTACAATTGGCGGATACGAGTTGTATTTATTCAGAAGTCGCAGATGTGGAAGATACGAAAATTTGTTAGGCCTCACACATGCACTTCAACACGTATGACAGAAGATCATCAAAAGCTTGATTCCAAAACTATCTGTACGTGTATCATGCAAATGATGAAAGACATGCTGACTATTAAAATTTCGGTACTGATTGCTAACATGCAAGCACGATTTCAGTATCGAGTATCATACCAAAAGGCATGGATAGCTAAAAAGATACAGAAATGGAGTAATTATACAAAGATTTCGAAGCATCGTACAATGAGTTACAAGGATGGATAGCCGCTATGCGGGGATACGTGCTGGGGACTGTCATTGAGTTGTAGATACGACCTTATTATGGCCCGAATGACCAACTACAACCGAGAAAAAAGGATTTTTCAATAGATGTTCTAGACGTTTGATTCATACATGCTTGCATTTCCCCACTGCAAGTCGTTTGTGCAATTAGATGAGACATGGCTATATAGTAAATATACACATATCCTACTTCTTGTAATTACTCAAGACGGGAACAAGAACGTACTCCCGATTGCATTTGCCATCGTAGATAAAGAGAACATGGAGTCATGAGAATTCTTCCTTATAAACCTACGGAGGTATGTTATTAATAATGATAATATTTGCATCATCTCCAATAGATGAAAAAGATTAATTGCTGCCATTATGTATTCCGGTGTGCCATGGAGATCCGTTTACTGCATCTGGCACTTCGTGCCTAACTTTCACCAAGATTATAAGAATGCAGACTAGCAGAGACAAGTTGTGAGAATGGGTAAAGAATAATCTTATCCTTTCAATATACAACATAATGTTTTAGGGCGAGACTGTAACTTATATTTTTTTAATACATACACAGCGTACGAGCTAGAGCCACACATTTTTCGACAAAGGATGATTCAACTTGAGAGTGACATGGAAGGTCAAACGAACACATCTTTTTTACAATGGTTTAGTAACATAGAGCCGTGGCAATGGGCTTAAAGTTTTGACGAGGGCTTTCGTTATGATCAAATGATCACAAACTTAGTGGAGGGGATCAATGCTATATTGTTGAAAACACGACATCTTTCGATTTCATCTGTCTTCTCGGCTACATTCTATAGGTTGGTTATATTGATACTAAAAATGAGTTAACAACAAGTCAAACAGATGGAGGCGGGACACGTGTTTGTGGAAGATATCAAGGATACAATGGTTGCAAATTGTTGAATGGTGAGGTCGATGAATGTAGAAGTATATTCACGAAGTAATGATATGTTTCAAGTTACAAAGACCATCGATCATCAACCCAGTATACCACCTAGCTCCTACGGAGTTGATCTCCGAAACAAATAGTGCGATTGTAGGAGGTTTCAGACACTTCACTATCCTTGTGTACATGTCGTAGCAGCTTATGCTAAAGTCTCACTAGATATAGAACAATTTATCGATAAAGTGTACACCCTCGAGCGTACGTTGAGTGTATGGGCGAACAAGTTCCCTGTGCTTCCTGACCTATCTACATGGGAGGTTTCTCTCACGACCTTCGAGTTTGTCCTAAACAAAGGGTTGCGTAAGAACCCGAAAGGTCGTTCGCAATCATCCAGAATCCATAACGGAATGGACATTAGGGAGAAATCCGACGAGAAGCTATGTGGCATATGCAGATTAGCCGGTCATAATCGGAGTAAATGCCTGCTCCGAAACTACCATATTGGACAATCGTCGCGATCAGGTAGAAATTGAGATGTTGTTCATTACATGTTGAGATGATTGAATCTAAAATTTGTCTACAATTTGTTGCATTTAATATAATTTGACTTATAAAGTTAGTATAAAGTTTATTTATTTAAATTGCAAAAAAAAAAGATAAATAATATGGCAAAAAAATCATTACATAAATACAAAGTTGACTATTTAAGTTGAAAAAAAAAACCAAATTAAATTGATAAATAAAATGGAAAAAAAATTCATTACATAAATATGAAGTTATTTATATTACAAAACCCCCAAAAATTGATGGTTTGATGGTGTGGTTCTAGGAGTATATTTTTGTGGAGCTCGATATTCACGTTGCAGGCAATTGCAATGACCAACATTCTCTTCATCTGTATATGAAGGTGTGCAAAACATAGATGAAAAATCATATCTCAAATACCATCGATGAACTTGAGCTGGGAGGAGTTTACGGTGGTGGATACAGGTCGGGAGGAGGAGTGGAGTACGACAGTGGATATGGGCTAGAAGGAGTAGAGTACTGAGGTGGATACGAGTTGGGATGACTGGAGTACTGAGGTGGTAGTGGGTTGAAGATATCAAACTTTGAATGATATCTGTGGCCTAATGAGCCCGAAAAATAGTCATCACCACCCAAATCTGGATAATAAGAACTATCCTAGAGTGTAGTTCCAGCTTTGGCCCCGGTACATGATGCGGATCTGGAAAGGGTTGCCCAATTCGTGTCGTATGCAGGGGGACTACCATCGACCGCCCACCAAACAAAAATGGTTTCCTTATCTCACAGTACCACTGTATGTACTGTAACAAGGGCTGTAGATCTAAAGCACGATCCATCTGAGGTACCCTCCCCAACTGGTTGTTCCACATCGTAATACATTCTTCATGCACTTCTCCCCAATCATTTTCATGCTTCCTCTTCTGTTAATCCCATGTATCTCCCCTAATCATACTGGCAGTGTTGGGATATACTATATGCAACTGAACTATTAGAATACTCGATCGCCATGATACCATTCTACTATTTGAAAATTGATAACAGATGCGTTAATGCACCATAGGTTTAAGTGGACGTGGGCAGACGAGAGAATAACCACCATAATTTCTGGAATAGAATATGGCATCCAAATGAACTGCGCAGTTAATAACATTGTTATATTAACGCGGGTCGAGTGAGATAAAATAATAAAATTAAGTTGATATTGGAAAAATACCCTCTCTTTAGTATGATTCTCGATCATTAGACGGTATATCAGAACCGTGTATGACCTCTCGATACCTGGATTAGTGCTCCATCTACGAAAACAAATTGTTAGAACAATATAATTTAAGAAAAAGTCAACTAATTGTTATAATGAGTAAAAATTTATCACCTATTAATGAGTGGAAATACATATGATTGGTGACTAATGGATGCCAAGAATGGCATCCGGTAAAGTGCCTACAACTACAACAGTATGAGGCATCCGCCTATGTCCATCGCAGAAGGATCTATCGTTCGACAAAGTTCGCGATACAACATGGCTAACACTGCCGACCCCCAACTGTATGAACGGGTGTTATGCAAATTGGATAATAGGGGGTAAGTACATCAAGTGGACCATACTGCCATTTGCATCCGACATGAGTATACCCCTTATAAGGTGTATAATGTAAGCTCAAACAGCCTGCATCGCCTTTCATTCATTGGGAGTACTCGGCAAATACTCAAAATTGGCCTTTAGCCATGAAAACATCAAACTGGCAATTTCCTCTCACTTGGCGAGCATCCAAGTAAGTCATAGCAAAGGGCAGCTAGCCTAGAAATCGAACTTACACTCGTGACTGTATTCCCTTCGATGGGGAGCCCAAGATGTAGTGTAACATCCTCTAGAGTGATAGTGCACTCCCAGCACGGTAAATGAAATAGGTAGGTCTTCGGACGCCATCGCTCGACTAAAGTAGAAATCAAGTCGTATTGCAAATCAAAAGTCCGGATCAATGCTGCTAATTCGAACCCGGCTAACTCCAAGTATGGCATTAGGCGTTCATCTGGCAGAAACCTTACACTATTAACACAACCCCTCAATATGCAGTACAGGCCCTGACATTATTAAATTACCAAAATATATAATACAATATAATTTAATTCTACAAATAACATGAGTATCAAATAAAAATTTCATTACCATCTCATTAATAGTATTTGATATGTGATTATTATTAATCAAAGAACTCATTTGTTGCAAATTTGCAATTAAAAAATGAATTCATTTAATTTATTTCAAAAAATACAATAAATTATTTTAAATTTCAGAAACAAAACATGGTAAATATATCATAATTTCCCATATTTTACCTATAATAAAAAATAATTATGTTAGTTTACAATAATAATATAATTAAAATAAATATAAACTATCTAAACATAAAAAACATACGAATTAAAAAAATAAAAATAGAAATAGAAACATAGTTGATTAGTTTCTTTCAAACAACCTATAAAATTATATAACAACAAATTTAATCAACATTTTAATAAATCAATAAAAATTGTCAAATAAATAAAAAATAAAATAAAATTACATTAAAAATAAAAAAATTCAAACTAAACACTACCAATTTATATAACCTAATCATAAATTAGTAGCAAGATAACTATAAAATTATTTTTAAAAAAATACATTACTAAAAAATCACAAAACAAATAACTAAACACTCACAATTTATATAGCCTAATCATAAATTACTAACAAAATAACTATAAAATTAATTTTTTTTAAATTACATTACTAAAAAATCACAAAACCCTATACTAAACACTAACAATTTATAACCTAATCCCATAAATTATTAACAAAATAAATAACTATAACAAAACACAAAACACTAACAATTTATAAACTAATCATAAACTACTAACAAAATAACTATATATATTACATTATTAAAAACTCACAAAACACAACAATTTATAATAAATTACTAACAAAATATTTAACAAAATAATTTTACATTACTAAAAAGTCACCAAATACTAAACTAAACGAAACAATTTATAACATAATCCTAAATTACTAATAAATTAATTTTAAAATAATTACAAACACAAAAATTTATAATATAATCCTAAATTACTAACAAATTAATTTTAAAATAATTATAAAAAAAGTTACATTCATACAAAATATTAACCCAAAACTATAAACACTGAATATAAAAAATTTATAAATAATAATTAATACAAAAAAATTTCACAATATCTTAATTAAACTCTTTAAATTATAAACAAAATTATTTACTAAAATAATACATTACCTTTTTTTTTTTTCTTTCTTCTTCTTCTTCTTTTCTTCTCCTTTCTCTCATTTCTTTCTCTTTCCGATGGGTGCTTGAACTTGGGGGACCATGCTTATAAGGTCTCCCGTTTACAATTTTTTTCCCTTGTGAAGGGACTACACACTGCCAAGCAGTACTGTGCAGTAGGGGGGCTGTGTGGGCAGAAGGGCGCAGGTGGTAGTGCAGTGGTGCCTACCTGTTAGGCGCAACTAGTTGCGCCTATCTGATAAGCGTGACCTGTTTCGAGTTTTTTAAGCCGTATTTTGACCCGTTGACTGTATTTTGACTTGTATATATATTTAAATATTTTTAATAAAAATAAAATAATAATATTTTATTAAAAACAAACAAATATTTTAATATAAAAAAAGGTGTTGCGCCTGTCAAATAGGCGCAACCCAAAGAAACATACCATTTTCGTATATAATCCAGCTGACAATCTATTTTAGTATTTAAATTTTTTTAAAATTTATTTAGGTAAAAAACCCTAATTTTGATTTTAGAGTTAATTTGATGGAACTTAATTGCTAATATTATTAGCTAATTATGAATTTTCATCAAATTAACTCTAAAACCTAAATTAAACACTAAAAAGTTAACACTATTATCTTTAGGTACTAAAATATATAACTTTTGTCAAATATAATACAAGATTTGACCAAAAAACAACACATGTATGACATAATAAAACAACGTCAAACTCAAGTTCCAAATTATGTATTAAGCCAAATGCATATTAATGAAGTAAATATTTATTGTTTAAAAAATGGCATAATTTTATCTTAACTTGGAATGGAACAGTGTTTACAACTCTTGTCAGATACTTATTTGTCACAGGTTCAAATCATGTTATTCTCATTCCTTACTCTTAGTGTTGTATAGAAAAAATGGACGGAGACAAAATTAATTGCTTGATTATTCTTGAAGATTTATCTCGTTCCGTGAAAAATTTGTTGGAAAAAGATATCCATTAATCAATAATGGGTGATGATAGAAGATATAAAAATATTGTATAAAAAAACATTTAAGCTTAAACTAAAATTTTAAAAATACATAGATAATGACACATTCATATGTGAAAAATTTTATGTAAAAAATTTTCTTAACAAAATTTAAAGTTAAGGAATTACAAATTATAATATTTTAAGTTTAAATTTACAATTTGTAAATTTTTTATTAATTTTATATAAAAAATACCCTAATAATAACTTATTTTGTAAAAGGCAGGCGTGTGATTTTTTAATAATAAAGTCCCTGTAAGAGAGAGACATGTTACCTTCCTCTTCTCTGTTCTTTTTTTTTTTTTTTTTTGTTTTTCAATATGCGACATGTTACCCTATAACATGTGTTGTTTTTCTTGTCATTTGCTAAAGTTATTCACCGCGCTCAACACGTCACAACTCACATGATAAACGCCAAAATCAACCAACCAAGCACATTAATTAAAATAATGGGGTAAATTAACATTTAGTCCTTCAATTCGGAAAGTTTTACATCTTCATCCTTGAACCTTTTTTGGTCTGCATTAACCTCGAAGCTTGGTAGCTATTCCAAATTTGATCCTTAATTACCATGCGGATGTGGTTATTTGATATTATGTCTTCTCCTAAAAATATTGTTTGAAAATAACTGATCTTACTCTTGCCCACATAAAATTTCATCATTTATATAATTAGTAAGGCCCTCAAAACCAACCTCTTCTGTACTTAACCTCAAAACCAACCTCTTCTGTAGTTACTTTCTTCTTAATTTTACAAGACGTACATGAGTTGCCTTACAATTCCGTCACGAAATCAATATATATGTGGAGTAGCACTAAATAAAAGGCAACATTTTCCAAAAAAATGTAAAAATTATGGTTAGGTTAGGCAGGAGACAGGTGATTTTTCTTATATTTTTGTCTTTTTTTATTCAAAAACTGAATAAATTAATCATTATACATTCGATTAAATAATAAATTAGTCCTTTTATTAAAAACTCTATTCATTTTTAGTATTAAAAACCAATCCACATATATTAGAATAAGATACACATGATATACCATGTGTAACTTTTTAATTTTTCTATCAAACACACCACTTTTTAAAAGTAGAAATAGATGAATATTTTAACAAAAAGAATCAATTTACTCTTTGAATCTAATGTACAATAATTTATTTATTTATTTATTTATTAATAAATAAAACAAAATATAATTTAACTTTTAATACAAAATCTTTCATAATACTTTTTACCCTCGTTTCCATCACTGAAGCTATGGTGATAACCAATTAAGCTAAGCTATATGATATTTTCTTTTCCGTTATATTTACACCTAAGCATAAATCTCCGCATTCAAAATACCGCATTAGGGGATTTTTTTCTATAAAAAAACTAATTACCAATTTCCATATAAAAAAATGAGGATGGTACAAATTCAATTTTTTCTTCTAATTATTTAAATAATTACTTTGGCTTGTTTCTCCTTTATTTTTATCGTTGATTTCTTTTCTTTTATTTGTATTAAAAAATTTGCTTTGTAGATCTATTAAAATATTCTAACAAAAAATAAACTATCTTAAAATTTTGTAAAAATAATGAAACACATTCAAAGCTCTAGTTGTAGGGCTTGATTAAAGCAACCGCTAGTGAATTGAAGAAACCCATACAAATATTTAAGAATTAACAAAACTCCAACTTGATTCCATTAAAAAAATTAAAAAATATTTTAAATTTTAAGTTAATTGAATTGAATTATTCGATTTTTTTAAGTCAATTCGAATAAATAATTCGAGTTCGAGTTGAGTTAAATTTTATAATTCGAATAACTCAAATAACAGATTAGTGTGAATTCCCCTTCCATCCATGCCAATATTAAAAATGAGCAAATTTATCTTTCTCGACAAAATTATAAAAAAATTCAAAATATTTACAAATATTTCAAAATTTATATTTTAAAAAAATTCTAAAAATTATAAAAAAATAAAAACTCAAATATATAAAAAAAGTTTAAAATTTTATAAAAATTCTAAAATAATAATTATAAGGACATGAATAAATAAATTAACTATTCAAGTTTATCATACTAAAATATCTTTTTTTTTCTCTTATTTTGTTTTGAAAAAAATTTCAAATTTATGTATTTTAATATTAAATTAATTATATTGCAACAATATTTTAATTTAATATGTTTAATTTTTAATTTAACTCAAACAATTTCATTTTATTTGATTCGACTCGATTTGAACTCCATTTCACTTGACTTAATTCAAAAAAATTTTAAATTAAGATAGGATGACAATATGAGACTCATCAACTGAATTAATTCTAATTAGATCAAATATTCAACCTTACAAATTCTTAATTCTCAAAGAATCGATTGCAAATTCAAAAAGTATAGATTTAAATACTATTCAAACATACCATCAATTTTGACGTTTTTGGACATTAAAAAAAAAAAGAATTGATGGTAGAAACCCAATTCTTTATAAATCTTGAGCAAAAAGAAACAATAAAAATTTTGAAAAAAAAAAAAAAAGAAACCAGATAAAAGTCAATAATTAAATTTTCTTTTACATATAGGTATTTTGACAAAAAAAATTATATAATCAATGTCTAAAATTACTCATAGTCCCCAACTAATAAATAAGAAGATAATGCACTACTCGAACCCACTTTCTCTTAGATTGACAATAATGCCCATGCTAATCGAGCTAAGACTCAATCAATATTAATAAATAATTTAAATTAATAATTATTTATAATTTATATTTATCTATAATGTATATAAAAGTACAAGTTTGAAAAAACTTTTAAACGGTCCAATATAATTATCATTGAATTTGTCATTTTAAATATTTTTTTATTTATAATATTTATCAAATTTATAATAAGAGTTTCAGTTTTACCGAAATAATTAGTTAAAAAATTTACTTAATAATTAATTTATCATAATTATAAATAAAAATTATAAATCTATTAAAAGATTTTATTAAATAAAAAATTAATAGAATAAATAAAAATTCAAATTTTATATTGCATCATTTTGTATTTAAATTATTATGTTTCCATCAATAATAAAGAAAAAAATATTTTATTTTAATATAATATATTTATATTAATAATATATTATCTACAAATTAATATGGTAAATTTATTGGTTATTGATAAATATAAAAAATATTAGGTTACTTGTCATGAATAATGTTTTATAAATATAATAATAGAGTTTTTATACATTTAAACTATGTTGAATAATATTAATAGGTAAAATTTAAAAGTATTTTA
Organism: Gossypium stocksii; assembly: GCA_020496765.1. Classification (NCBI taxonomy): domain Eukaryota; kingdom Viridiplantae; phylum Streptophyta; class Magnoliopsida; order Malvales; family Malvaceae; genus Gossypium; species Gossypium stocksii. Next base: position 10,746,095 of record CM035623.1, read on the forward strand.
TTTGTATTTTATAATTTAATATTAATTAATAATTAATAATAGCTAAAGTCATATAAAATAATATGATAAATATAACAAAGATTTTATTCATTTAACTATACAACTGAATTGAATGATAATAGATAAAATCATATTAATTATATTTATATTTATTATATAATACAGTATTGGATTCAAATTATTATGTAAAATTAATTTCGTATTAATAAAAACTAAAAATCATATAATAAATGTAAGAAGTTAGAATAAATTATTTATCACTTACTAATTAAATTAAGACTTATAAGTAATATCTTATTATAAAATATTTTAATTATTTTATATTTCATAAAATAAAAATAACTGATAATGTTTTTTTTAAGGGATCGATCTCTTTTACTTTGGCAAAATTTTAAGATATGTACCAAGAAAACAATTTTTGAGATAAAGGGATATTATTTAGAGAGATATTATCCCACCATTTCTTTCTTTTTTTCATTATAGAAAAGTGATAAATTTAAGTTTTGGTCCTTTTATTTATCTTCAATTTAAGATTTATCATTTATATTTTAATTTTTAACATAATTTAGTCATTGTATTTTTTTTATAATATTATTGGTTAGTCTAAATAGTTAATATCACTAAATTTTCGATTAAAATAGTATTTGATTATATGTAATTTGAATGCTCTAAGGGCGTTAAAGATGGACACACGACTTCTTATTTCTTTTGAGTTTGTTTTACTTCTATTTTTAACATTATAGGTAACGATCAAATATCAGTTTTAGCTCTTATACTATGTTGAAACTTGAGATTTAAGTTTTGACATAATTTGGTCACTCTACTTTTATAATGTCATTAGTTAGCCTAATTATTTAATATTGTTAACTATTTCAACAGGGGCGAAGGCAGGGGGCTGGCATGGGCCCCGGCCAGCCCTAAAATGTAAAATTACCTTTTAAGCCCTTAAAATTTTTAAAAAATTTTAAATTAGTAAAGATAAAATTGTACTTTGGCCCCCCTAAAATTATAAAAATTCAATTTAATCCTTTACAAATTATAAAAATATAAACTATAAAAAAATTAAAATTTCATCCGGCCCCCCTAAAAATTTTTTCTGGCTTCGCCCCTGTATTTCAATAAAAATATGCGTATAAAGAATTTAAACCCATGCCAACTAGGTTAGTAAAACTTTAAATTTACTACTCAACTAAAGTTTTATTTTGATATTTTGCTATATTTTATTTTTCTTATACACGCTTCATTACCTTCATCAATTGTATATGTTAATAATGTTGTTAATTGAGATGGTGCCTAAAATCAACTCGACACCAATTTAGAATTGATGACAACACCATGATAAATAACTGTATTCATGTGTTTAAATTTTGATTTACTTACAGTTTAATTTATTTTTTTATTTTTGATATCATACATTTCATTATTTATTATATATTATTATTGAGAACAAATTTTTATTCTAAATAGATGATTTTCATACACATATGCATGTCATAAATTTTTTAATATTATCAAATAGGCTCCTAGTGTGCTCATATTATCAATTAAATCTAAATTTCGAACCAATATTTTTTCTTTGGCAGTACAATTTCACTTGCCATTGCACATTAAACATCTAAATAAACAGCTAAACTAACAAAAAGGATATGATTAATGTAATATTGATACTTTGAGTACTTAATTAAAACAATTTAAAAGTTTAGAACTGATTTAGAATTTAGAGTATTGTTTTAGGACGTTTAAAGGGTACTAATAAGTTTTCAGATTGTGCACGTCGTGGCTGCCCCAGCCCTATTAGGGTAACAGGCTGGTCCAGTTGGGCAATTTTGTACCATTATATAAGATTATTCGTTTGCGACACCCTCTCCTTAAATTTCTCCTCAAAGTTGTTGCATTTCTCAGCCAAGTCCAAGTCCAGTCCGGTACTTTGCTTTGGTTTTATTGTTTGATCTGTTTACGCCACTCTCTGCCTTTTTTTCCTCTCGCTTCCCTTATCTGCATCCGCTGCTTCCCTTTTCTGCATCCGCTGTATGTATATATAGTCAGGCAAAAGAACCTACATTTCAGTGGAATCTTGAATAACTTGGTTTTTTTTAACTAGATTTGTTGCGGGTGCTGCTAGTGACGAGAAGAGAGGGAGACCGAGAAAAATGTCGAAGGCTGGTGCATTGGATCTGGCATCCGGTCTCGGCGGCAAGATCGAGAAAACCGAAGTCCTTTCCGCTGTTGAACAGTATTCATTCTCCCCTTTTTTAATTTTTTTCTTACTTTTTTAATGATGTCTTGAGAGTTGAGTATAGATCCCTCCTTTTTCAGTTTTTATACATTTTTTTATGTGTTTGGTAAATGTTCATAATGAGAATTAAAGAGAAAAAAATCACTTAAGCTTTTACTTGGAATGTGGAAAGAAATATAGAAAGCACATATATTTTTTAATTGTTGTGTTTGACAGGAAAGAAAAATGATACCAAGAAATAAATTTTTTATAGAGAGAGAAATAAGATAAAAGCAATAATTATTGTGAAATATGCCTAACGAATGTATATTTGACTTCAGTCTTCACTAGATTATGACCCTTCTTTCTCTCTGGATTAATTTGTCTTTTAGTTAAAGTAACTTAAAATTTCTTTCCCACTCTACGGATTAAGCTTTTTGCTTGATTTAATCGTTTCTAGTTGCTAAGCTTATTTTCTGTGTACTTAACCTTTGATTGTTAGCATCTCTCTCTCATTCACAGGTGACGTTAGTTTGCAGTACAATCTCATTTATTACGTCCATAATAAGTTTCATTTTCCATCTCCCAAAATTAAGATACTTTGATGTCGATTAAGTCATTAAATTTATATAACTGCACGGAACAAGGACAGGGTCATGACTGCTACCTGTTTTACTTTTTGACTCTTCTGTACTTCGGTAAGGATGAAACATTTAGAACATGATGGGTTTGGTTGAAAGATACAGGTGACTATATATTTCTATGGCGATATTATTAAGGAATTAAATATACCTGTGTGTCAACAGGGCATGACTGGCAGCTGATTTACAGGTTTCTTTTATCTTAGTTGTATGCAAAAAGAGTAGTGGACCCTGCTATTTACTCTCAAAGCAAAAATGTAATCATAAAAAGATCTCCAACTCCAACTGAAGAGCCATGTGGTGAAAGTTATTCAAAGACATTGATAGCATGCCGTCAAAATATTTTGTAAATCATTAAACAAAAATAAGACATATGTGCCCATGCAAAATCTGCTACACAGTGACTACACAGTGACCAATACCATAGGGTTGTTTGTAGTTACTTAGAACACATACTGAGTATCCTTACGTTATGCATGATCACTTGAAATGCTGTCTTTTACTCTTTAGATTTTTGCTATTGTTTTTGAAATTTATATGAGATTATTTTAATGCTTCAGGTATGAGCGATATCATGTCTTTTATGGAGGCGAAGAGGAAGAGAGAAAAGCCAACTACACTGACATGGTCAGAATAGCTTCTTTTACCAATCTTGCTCTCAGTGATCCTTCCAACCTACTGCTTGGTTTCTTAGTTTTAGCTCATTTTCAACTTTTTCTCCTAGTTACGAATTAGGAGCTTGGATATTTGCTTTGTTGTTTTGGTTGACTGTATTACTTACAGTGGCAGATATAGTTGTCTATTTCATCAAGCCATATGATGATCCGATATCTGCTATTTTGTCTTAAACTAATGAATACCGTATTCTCACTTACAGTTTTACTGGAATGGTAAAGTTAAATTAGGATTTGATTGCATGTGCAAACACTCATTTGATGTTATGAATTCAGGTTAACAAATACTATGATCTGGTTACCAGCTTTTATGAGTTTGGATGGGGTGAATCTTTCCATTTTGCTCCCAGGTATACATTCATTCACCTCTATCTTGTGTATGCAAGGAAGACGTACAGTTGCTTTTTCAAGTCACTGTTTATCATTATCATAAAATTTGTTTCTGCAGATGGAAAGGGGAGTCTCTCAAAGAAAGCATAAAGCGGCATGAACATTTTCTTGCTTTACAACTTGGGTTGAAGCCTGGACACAAGGTTTTCCCACTTCATTAGAGCATGGAGCCATTACTTTCTGAGTTTTCTGTTACATGTGATTTTTGACTTGAGCTTTTACTTTTTCTTTTAGGTGTTGGATGTTGGATGTGGAATTGGTGGACCACTTAGAGAAATTGCTCGATTCAGGTAAATAGCAGTTTGTTTTCAAAGTCCCTTTGCTTTATTTCATCTTCCTTTTATGTATTTTTCCTTGTTTATTTGTATCCTTTTTGTAGCTTATATTGCTTAATAGGCTAGTTTTCTTTGTTCTACGTGTATGTGTATGGATGAGCATGGAGACTAGAGTCATCTGATCTCACTTTTTGTTTTTCATTAAACCTGTGTTTTCTCATTATTTCATAAATTTCTTTTGGCTGAATAAATAATTAAGCTCAAATTAGGGGGAAAATGTTGTAATTATCTTGTAAGGTAAGCTAACTTCTGTTGGTGTTTCATAGCTGTTGAACCATTGCCCTGTTCCATTGGATGGTATTGTAGTTGTAGCAATATATTTTTTAAATAAATCATGACTAGTTTTTTTGTAGTTGATATTCTTAGCTAGAGAATACCTTGAAGGACTCTAAGTCATGTTTTTCTGGTGATTGCTGCAGTTCCACATTGGTCACTGGGATAAACAACAATGAATATCAAATAACAAGAGGGAAGGTGAATATCTCTTCATTCTCAATAGATACGTTTATGGATATGCAGCAGATAGGCTTTTGTATCTCGCTGTTCATTTTTCTTTTTAACTCTTGTTTCTGATTGTAAGTTTATTGATCTTTGAAATTATTATTAGCTGCATTGGGTTGATAAAAGAAGCACAATATTTTAAGAATTTCTCAAGTTCTTTAAATAGTGATGGATCATAGTTATGTTAGTTTCTTTATTTTGTTTTTGTGTTTCATGTTGTGCCTAGGTTTTCGCTTGACTACTGTAAAATTTACTTTTTTAATTATTAAAAATGTGAATATTTTAGGAATTAAACCGCATTGCTGGAGTGGAAAAGGCTTGCAACTTTGTGAAGGTTGGTAATTTTCTGTGTCAAGTTTTATTATTGTTGCACTCAAGTTTACATTATGTCTGTTATTATTCCCTGTTTTACAATTTTTCATACAACATGCAATGAAGTTTTTTCACGAGGCACAGTAGTGGTATAACTGACTTTCCTTTTTTTTTATTGTCTAATGCAGGCTGACTTCATGAAGATGCCATTTCCTGACAGCACCTTTGATGCAGTTTATGCAATTGAAGCTACTTGCCATGCTCCGGATGCGGTATGTCAATTTAAAATTCCCCCATCAAACTCAAGATCATTTTCATCTTGGATGGAATGAATTATGAAGTTTCCATTATTTATCGATTTGATTTGATTTGTTTTGGTTTGGTTTGATTTAATTGTTTTCATATTACGCCACTTCATTGATTTGATTGTTGTCTGTCATGACATAGTATGGCTGCTACAAGGAGATTTATAGAGTACTAAAGCCGGGACAGTATTTTGCTGCATACGAGTGGTGCATGACAGATTCATTTGATCCAAATAACTCAGAACATCAGAAAATTAAGGTGGGCATCTTAAGGGCATTAAAATGCAACCGGTTTGTTATGCATCCATGAGTTTAGCTTAAATGATAGTTTTGTTTATACAGGCTGAAATTGAGATTGGTGATGGTCTTCCGGATATCAGGTTGACTGGACAGTGCCTGGAAGCTCTAAAACAGGCTGGTTTTGAGGTGAACTCTTACATTGGTCTCTGCCCTTTGTCCCTTCCTTTTTATCTTTTAATATTGTTAACCATTTTCATATTGCATTCTAGATAATTTGGGAGAAAGATCTTGCTGTTGGCTCCCCACTCCCTTGGTACTTGCCTTTGGATACAAGCCACTTCTCATTGAGTAGCTTCCGTCTAACATCTGTCGGACGCTTCATCACTAGAAATATGGTAAAAGCTACGAAACACCATATCCTTCCACTCTAATGATGCTCATCATGAAGTAACAATGGACTCAATGTTAAGATCATAAGCACTTACCAGTACTTTTATCCATTTCTTTGCAGGTAAAGGCTCTAGAATTTGTGGGATTAGCTCCCAAGGGAAGTCAAAGAGTTCAAGATTTTCTAGAGAAAGCTGCAGAAGGGTTGGTTGAAGGTGGCAGGTGAGTTACATTACTGAATCCTATTTCCCCATGATTACTTCATCTGCATGTAAAAGTTTGATTTGGAATGATACTCGGATGGTAGAGTTTATTAATCCTACAAGCAGGATTAAAAAGCTGCCATGTATTCTTAATCGGTATTTAAAAAAATTAAAAACTAAATAAACGAGATGGGTGACGATTTCTTATGGTTCTCTGTCTGGGTCCAATTAATATGCTAACATTATGTTAATTTTTGTTTTGGTTTTCTATTTCAGGAAAGAGATATTTACGCCTATGTATTTCTTTTTGGCCCGAAAGCCACTTTCGGAGAGCCAGTGATGCATCGATGTAGGGGGTGAAAACTGAGGGAATCTATCAAATATGAACATAAGCTGGTTGTTTGGTTCCATCGTCTGTAACAGTTTTAGAGACTTGGTGTTTATCAGTTAGTTGTTTTCCGTTATTTTCATTTATAGAAAGTTACTGGATTATGTGAAACATATAAATTTATCCTTATTCCATGTTTTTAAGTTTAAATCTCTAGCCGAATGTTCAATATTTTGAATATATTTGTTGGATAATTTTTACTTATTTGAATTATTAATATTAACCAAAATACATCTTTGGTCTATAGAATACTGTATAAAATTAACCAAAACACAGACATCATGATTCCAATCTATGGCAGATATAATATTGAAATATTTTGGGTATATTTGGATTGAAAAAAATTGTCCTTTTGTTAGAATATTGCGTTGATAATGTAAATATATATATTTTTAAAAACTATTGTTTTGTTATCAGCGCAAGAAGATTATTGTTTTGTTATCAGCGCAAGAAGATTTGAGGGTGCATTATCTTCCTTTTAAGAGTCGAGGGTTATAGTTAATTTTAGATATTATCTAAAAAAGAGTAGACATTATAAAGAATCTATAATGAAGTTAATGGTAAAAGAAAAGAATAATTTTTAGTGCTTGAATACAAAAAATCTTTAACATTCTTAAAAAAAAATTTAAATTGTAATATGATATTAACTTAAAAACATTTAAATCCCATTAGCAAATTCAAACCCAAATATTGCATTAACCATTATTTAAAAAAAAAAGCTATGTTCTAACATTTATTTTTAGTTATGTACTTATTTTTGGTTAATAAATGTAGTTAGTATTTGTTATGGTTTATATGGGACATACCTACTTACACTAATTGAGGTATTCTTTCAACGTCTTGGGATTGCTGATTAACGACTGATCTTGGATTGATTGCTTCTTTTCTTCGTAACTCACTACTACATAATTGTATTAATATATTTTTGAAAGAAAATTGTGTATATATAAAAATATTCCAAAATTTGGGGTTTCGGCTCATCGATGAAACCTCTTCTAACATTTAATGGATCGACTCATTAATTCCTGACTCACTTTCCCATCCTTCCCTTCCGTTCCGCCCTCTCATTTTCGTAACTTTTTTTTATTACTATCAGCTTGTATTTCACTCACCAATGCTGCGAAGTCCCCTTAGCGCCGTCAACTTAAGCTGCCCGCTGTCAGTCTCCTCACCGCCCACCACTTGTTCGACAAAAATCCGCCCTCAACAGCTCATTCGCTCATCAAACCGAAGCTCCGTGTACTGCCTGACGGGGTCCCAGAAAGATTACAAGGACGCATTGTCTCGGATTATAAGAAGAGAGGCTGCTATTGAAGGCATTGGGAGGAAAGCCAAGTCCAAGAAGCAGCGCAAGAGGCTTTGGCCTAAGGCTGTCTTGGAGGCTCTCGATGAAGCCATAAAGGACAACGCTTGGTACTCTGCTCTTGAGGTTTGTCATTTATGGACTGGGTCGTTTCATTCTCTTCTCCTCTCAACTGTTTTGCCTTACTTTTTAAATAATACATATAAAAGATGGGTTACTACATATTTTATTACTCGCTTGTTTCCTAGATATTTGCACTTCTACGTAAGCAACAGTGGTACGAGCCTAGATGCCAAACATACACAAAATTGATAGTGATGCTGGGTAAATGCAAGCAACCCGAGCAAGCCAGTTTGCTATTCGAAACGATGCTTTCGGAAGGACTTAAACCCGCCATTGATGTCTATACTGCTCTTGTACATGCATATGGAAAAAGTGGCCTCATTGACAAGGCTTTTTCTGCTGTTGAAGATATGAAATCAGTCTTTGACTGCAAGCCTGATGTGTATACTTACTCCATTCTGATCGACTCTTGTGTGAAACATTGCCGCTTTGATCTCATCAGTAGAATTCTTGCAGAGATGTCTTATCTAGGAATTGGGTTTAGCACTGTTACATACAACACTATTATTGATGGATATGGTAAGGCTGAATTGTTTGAGGATATGGAGAACTTATTGACAGATATGATTGAAAGTGGTGATTCCCTGCCTGATATTTTCACCTTCAATTCTATTATTGGGGCTTATGGTAACAGTGGGCAGATTGAGAAGATGGAAAAGTGGTATGAAGAATTTCAGCTAATGGGAATAAGACCAGACATTAACACTTTCAACATCCTTGTTAAATCTTTTGGGAAAACAGGCATGTATGAGAAGATGCGTTCGGTCATGAAGTTCATGAGCAAAAGATTTTTCTCTCCCACCATTGTTACTTATAATATTGTTATTGAAGTATTAGGAAAGGGCAGAAAGATTGAGAAGATGGAGGAATATTTCAAAGAAATGAAGCATAAAGGAATGAAGCCAAATGCTATTACTTATTGTTCTCTTGTTAGTGCTTACTCTAAGGCTGGGTTAATTAAGAAGGTTGATTCAATTTTGAGGCAGGTGGAGAATTCTGATGTGATACTCGATACCCCTTTTTTTAACTGTATCATCAGTGCCTATGGTCAGGTTGATGACATAAAAAGGATGGCTGAATTGTTTATGTTGATGAAAGAGAAAAAATGCATGCCGGATAACATCACTTTTGCAACTATGATTCAAGCCTACAACACTCATGGCATGATTGAAGCTGCTGAAGATTTACAAAACAAGTTGATCAACAACACAAGCAAAAGTTTAGGTATGTTTGAGCATTGGCTCAAATGCTCTGTCCTATCTGTGTAATTCTATACTTTTCTAACTTCAAATCAACTTAAGATATTTTCTGTTCTGTTTAATACTTGTCAAGAATTGAACTTAAAGGTCATTTAACTACAAGCTCATTTCGTAGTCTCTATTGTCTATATCCAATAGAAAGAACAGCACTAAGCAGATGGTGACAATTAATATTTGACTCCGGATTTGTGGTTTCTGTTTCCTTTTTGTGATTTAGTAAACAGATTATTAATTGGATCAAGTTGCTCAAATCAAAGCGTTCAATGAGACAACTGTTGTATTTTGCAAGACCACGTTTCTTACATGATTGCTGGTTTCTTGAAATTTTGGCAGTTATGGTGAAGGAGATGAGAAGGAATGAGGTCATGTGATCAGTGAATTAGGATGCAATGTTGAAGGCTGATGGAGATGGTAGAGATGAGATTTCAAGTGGTGGAGTATGATCGAAGAAACTGCCTTCGATGATGGTACTCAAATGGAATGCCAATTCAAGTAAAACAAATCCTTTATTTGATTGAGATGTGTCCATTAGATGGATTAACTAAAGAACCATGGTTATGAAATGGGCATGTACCAATCAGATGAACATACTTGGAAAAGTCATGTGTAGAACAATAATCATTGAAGAATGTTGATTTGCAACTTGCAGTTGCTGTAGAAGGTGCAGGGAGCAATGAGAGGAAGATAGTTGTCGAACTGATTGATTACTGAGGAAGGAGGCTGGTACTACTTTATAAAACATGCCCTTCCTTCCGTTACTTTTGTATATCATTGCATTGCATTTGTTTTTTTAAGGCCTTGGGGGGGGGGGGGGGGGGGAGCTCCTAATTAGTGGAATGTAAATCTTTTTGTCATAGTGTAATGCGAAAGAAAGCAAAACCATTTGTTATATATACTAGTATCTAAATATTTTGTGTTGGAACACGATCAGGTATAGCCGAATAGGTTTGGGTACTTTGTGTTGAATTGGGGTCATTCATGGTTGACAGTTGAGACCTTTCTCTCTCTCTAACTGAACCAACTAAGAAACTTCTAATGGAGCTATCAATGTGAGCAGACACCCTGATGAGCAGGCAGAGCCCAATAATAGAAACTTTTTTAACTTACTGAAGCCGAAGCAGCATTGGGGAGCATCATTACATTTCTGAAAGTAGCAAACTTTAACCAATGTCCTCTCTTAAACTCATCCAATACAACAAGAGTAGGTATATACATTTACACATTGCAGGTGAAATCTGAGTTGGTAGGGTTTGGGACATCATTGCAAGGCATGTGTAGCTAAGATCACCCTTTTGTTTGAGGGATATGGAGTTGGAAATGAGTTCTTAGCACTGTCATGTTTACGGCCACGCATTCTAACATAACTGTAAGCAACGCATGAAGAAGATATTAAGTAATGGCATGGATTTGATCTTTATACTGAATCTGTCCAAATATAATTTGATTTGTTAATTTCATACTATAATAAATGTCATCAAAGATGTTAGAGATAAGCTTAGGTTGAATTTTCTTTTTTAATTGAATAGCAACTTAAGAAATTAACCGATTGTACTGATGGGTATATTTGGAACAGCCACACAGAAAAATGTCCAAGTCCTTAAGAAATTTCTAATATCAAGAAAGGAAATGATCTTCTTAGTTCCTTGTGATTACCAAATTTAAAATTTTTTTTAAAAAAAGGTCTAATTGGATTTGTTCTAAAAACGAACTGGGAACATTCTATAGAGTCGTTATATTCAAAGAAACCCAAATTAGTCAAGGCCAATAAGGCAATAAAGGATAATATATTCCGAAGTTACCAACTCAAGAGAAAACCATAGGCTAAAGCACGCACATGGTTTTGGGTCTCATTTTAAGGGTTAAGTCAAAATATTAAATGTAGCCCACTGAAATACAGGTCAAGCATATCAGCCATCGGAAACTTCCCTGGCCTGCCTTGTTCATATAAATACTCAAATTGCACTTTCAATCTCCAAATTCTGCCTATACAAAGCAAATCCACCCTACAGTGTTTCAAGGTTTATTTTCACTAACCACAAAAAGAGAAAGTGTTTATTATGGGGCGTTGGATGAAGCCAGAGGTAAGGGCAAAATGAATAATTTATATTTTATTGTTTTATTTTCTTTGGTTAATTGGCTATTTTTCCCTTAGGTGTACCCTCTAGTAGGAGCCATGGCCTTTGTAACTAGCATGTGTATCTTTCAGCTTACAAGGAACGTTTTCTTAAATCCCGCTGTCAGGTACTTTTTTGTCTTTTAATCATAATTTTTCATACGTAAACAAGTATACTTAATGTTTATTTTTGGGTCTCAAAATTGTTAATTTTTTGCAGGATCAACAAATCTGATCGTAGCCAAGCAGTGCTAGAAAACTATGAGGAAGGAGAAAAATATGCAGAACATGGGCTTCGTAAATTCCTAAGAACACGTCCCCCTGAAGTCATGCCAGCCATTAACCATTTCTTCTCTGAAGATAAATGAGCAGTTCAAATGGATTCAACCCTCTCTGGTTTACATGAATTTGTGTATAAATAACAAGATATCAATCTGTATTTTGCATTTTTTTGGGGTTTTATTTGGATTGAATAAAGAACTAAGGTTTATATTTATATTTGTATGTAACAAATTATTGACTACATATGACACATGTAGGTTGCTTCAACTAGGCTGAAATTGCAAGGTTCCAAAATATGAACACAAAACAATTACAATCTTTACTTGGATAATTCGGACGCAACGTAACAATATAATATATGGAAAAGATAATTAAAGTGACGTTTATTAGAAAAATTATAAGAAGAGAGGGGCTGCTGTTGATGGCATTGAGAGCAAAGCAGGCTGTTTTGGCGGCTCTCGATGCTATGTTGATGTCATTCATAGTCTATAAACCTTAAAATCTTCAAATTAATCACCCCTTATTTCAATCATTCTACTCACATATATATTATCGAAAAAATTTTAATTAATCTCAACAAAATTTCACAAATTAAAGAAAAAAGCCAGATGCTAATAGATTAAAAACTACAATTAATTACTCCTACGACAATAGGTATGTTGTATATTAGAGATATCCAAACGTTTAAAAAATAACACCATCAACCACAAGTATTTATATTTTAAAGTAGATGTCGATAATGCTTCGTATAACTCTCATAAGGTTAGAGTTTGGTGATTTTAGGGGATAAAAGCATATATTTAGGGTTACCGAATTATATAAAGCAATTTTTATTAATTTTGCCAATAACAATGGATCTCCTCTCCTAATTTTGCATAAAACTTTTCATGAAAAACAACATTTTTGAAATTCAAATATCAAAACTGAATTACATTCCAAAACTCATATTACAAAATATCTCTCACACATATATATATAATTTGCATGCTCAACCTAATTTGAGAAATCAGGGGACAAAAAATCTAACAAAAAATGACAAATGTGATCAATTAATTGGGAGAAAGAATATATGTTAAGTAATAGTTTAAAGATTTAGAAATAATACTTAACGATCTTTTATTCTTATTAATTTTAGATGATTTCAGTAAATTCCTGAAATTATCTATCAAATAGCTTGAACAATATTTACAAGAAATAAAATATCTCCGGTGACAAAATTAGGATTCCAACTTTGTTCAATCCATCTTAGTGTAGCAACCTATTTTGGATCCATCCAACCTTCAACAAAATCTAAGTCAATATCCTTGTCTGCAAAAGGCTATTATAGGCGGGGTGAAATTAGAAAATTTGAATTTTGGGGTCTATTTTTTAAAAGATTAAAATGTTCATAGAAGTCATATAAACTAATATATAATATTAACCCTTGATAAACCAATGTATATAGGTTAAATATAAGACTATTACAAAACTAAACAATAATTAAAATAAAAAGTTTTCATGAAGCTGATATATAATAAGTAATTTTTTTTCACAAAAAAAAAATCATTTAAGAGCTTTTAGGTGTCATGAGAATGCAACATGTCAATTTTCAAATGCAATATTCATAATAATCAAGCTAGCAACAACAATTTCTAAATAAAAATGCTAGATTTTTAATCAATATTCAAGAAGTTTAAGATTATAAATAAAAATTTCATTTCCTTGCAAAAGAGATTTGAAAATAAATCGACAGGTTGCTTCTTGTTCAAACAATTCTCTGAACAACTAGTTCAGACATGAGTTTAAACAAGGTAGTGAACAGAAACAAAAACAGCATAGATAAAGAGAGTAAAGAGAAATAAGCACACAAGGTTTATTTACGATCAGATATAAGCCCTCTCAAAGAATACCTATAATACGAGTGTAAAATAAAAGAAACATCATAGCAAAGATCCCGATGATATCGGCATGAAACACTCTTCGAAAAGGTGCATCCATTCACTCGAATAAGCTGTGTATTTATAGGCCAATTGAGGTAGCCTTCCAAATAAAATTTTGTAGAGATAAATACTTTATTTTGGTGCAATATAATCTACGATAAAACCCACCAAAATATATTCCAAGACACAACCTTATTATCCAAATAAAATCATTAGTTTAATCTATAAGATAAGGCTTAAAAGATAATAAGCCTTAATAGATAGTATATGTCGATCTCATGCCTTCCTTAACCAGCCAAATTCAATCACCATGGTTTGAGATGAAATAAAACTCATGTAAAATTCGTGTTATGCCTCGGAGCTGGGTACAATGATATATCATGTTAGGAAATAGTAGGAAAATTTTAAAATATATAAAATAGGAATTTTGTGTGTTGATTTACAAAATAGTTAGAGCTAATAAGAAATTAGGAAATGCTTATTAGATGAGAAAACTTGATTTAGGACATTGACTAAATTGTAGGAAAATAAACATTGATGGGGCAAAAGTGAGAAAATCAAAATTTTGAAATGATTACATGGAATTGGTGGAAAAAGAAGGAAGGACTAGGAGTGAAATTTTACTAAAATAAGGTATGATTCACATATGGTATTATGGAAAAAGGTAAAGGACAAAATGGTAATTAGTTAAATTAGATAATTATGGAAACATACTGATTAAATGATGAAATTGTGTTGAAATGGGATTGGTAGATTAATTTGCAAATTAATAAAAATAATTATTAAATTTAGAGATATTTTAGTGGAATTGTATAGAAAATTGAATAGAAAAAATGAAAAGTCGTTCATCTTTCCCATTCCCATGCCACCACCATTTTTCTCCATCATTTGGACTTTTGTTTTTATTACATTTAGGTCTTTCCATCATTTTTGAACCTTTCTAAGCTTATTTCTTCAAGTTTCTTTCATGTTTCCTTAGCAAAATCAATAGAGGAGTTTACCAGGTACCTTAGTTTTATGAGAAGAGTCTTCATAGATGTATTGAAGGATAGAGAAAGTAAGAATAAGGTTGTGATTTCAAGTGACTAAGGTAGGAGATGATGAAATCTTTATGCCATACATGATTATTTTAATAAAATAACATATAAAAGTTATTTGATTATGGTTTTAACATGAATATATTATATATTTTGATATGGAATTGAAGAAAAGAGAAGAATGGTGAGGATCAAATTGAAGAAAAAGGAAAATAGGTGATCAAGGAGTAAGAAGAAAGGAAACCTTATTATCCAAGCTTTGGTTGTAAGTACTTCTAGAATTTTACCTTGTTTAGTTTTAATTTAGCAAAAAATTATGCTATTTAGATGTTTTAATTACTAGTATTATATGAATTTATGAAATAATTATTGATGGAAATCTATGGCAATCTATGTAAATTATGTATATTCTATTTTATGATGTGAAAATGAAGTAATTCATAATATTGGTGAAAAAGGGACTAAATTGAAAAGAAAGCAAAATATGTCATAATAATTTGAAATGTTAAAAAGAGGGTTTATATGAAAAATATCAAAGTTATGATGTTATGAATATTAATTGTGTGATGAAATCTATAAGTTTGGTATATATATGATAGATGACTAAATGGTGAAAAATGACAAATTACAGTGTATCTTTTGAAACATATAAAATGCTGCAATTCGTTGGAAGTAAAGCCCATGTAGACGATATGTGAACTATTAAGATATATATGGCATGACATTAAGGATATTTAGCGCACTCTCTGTACTGTTAGCACTTCAGTGCCCTCCGTTTTGAAATTGCACTTCAGTGCATCTCTGTTCTAGTTAATGCACTTTGGTGTGTCTCTGTATTTGTTTCCATATATCCTAAATGTTCCATTTACAATGGGCTACTAAACAAATTGTTGTATAAACAAACAAAAATGTAACATGATAAGTCATGGTAAATGTTTAAAAGGAAAAAAAAAATTGAATTAATGACAGTGATGAACAAAACTTAATATATATGAATGTAAAGTATAGTAGTTTATTTAGCTATTTTTTTTTTTTAAAATTCTTGATGTAGTTACTAAGCCTTCACCATCTTAATGCGTTTATTTTTAACGTGTAGGTTGAAAATAGATTTGGAAAGCTAGAACTGAGGTCATGGCCGGCTCATCTCATCACATCGCCAAACTTAGAGAAAAGTATGACACTAAATTTTGGTTTAGTTTGACATGTACATAGGCTAAATAGTGTGTGAATGGGTATGAAGGACAAAAATGCAAATTTGCAAACATTATAAATTCTGAGAACTTAAACAGAAACTCAATATGCTTGTGGTGTATAATAATAAGTGAATGATATGAATTATTTATATGCTTAAATTGTACATAGGTTTTGTAACACCCCATGTCCGACCCGTTCGTCGGATCCGAGTATGAAGCGTCATAAGCGGAATCATTAAAAACACTAAACATTTCCTTTAAACCAACATTTTGCTTAGGTGGGTACCCATTTACCAGAAAGGTATTCAACTAACTTGAAAATATAAATGATTGAAATCAAAATGTAAAATGGTACCATGCCACTTTAAAGTTTTAAAGATACAAGTATATAGCCTTTGAAAGTAGCTTAGAAATTATTCATAAAATTAAACAAAATTTTCTTTCGAGTTATTACTCGAGCTTGTAGATTAAAACTTTACTCAAATTAATCCAAAAATACCATAATCCACAATTAATCTTAAGCCAACAAGGCTATCAATAAACATTCAAAGTAGAAAATATCATTTCAGAATACAGTTTAATGATTTTTAAATGGCAGCATCTAAACAATCATCATAACACTCCTAACAATTACATGTGACTCACGAAAACAAAGAAGGCTCATAAATGGACGTTGATATGATTATTTTCCTTCAACCACTACGTTCAGCCTAAAAACCTGAAATTAAAAAGAAATAATAGAGTAAGTTCGTAAGAACTTAGTAAGCTCTTGAGACATACATATCACAATCTACACCATCAGGAAATAAAGGTTTAGACTCGAACCGACGGACCAACAAGCCATACTTGGCTGATACAAATTTTTATAATTAGGAGTTTTTGCTGACAAATAGTACCGCGATCAGACTCAGTCTACCAGGTTACTCTATCTACTTTAGAAAACTCGCCTATGGCAGACACGAGCACATTTGCTCTACAAATACACCGTTTACGCGACTACTCTTTTACACTTTCAGACTTTCTATTTATTTTACATATAACGTGCACAATTGTTTTCATGCATGCACCCCTTTTTCCACATACTTATATGCTAACTTTTGATCCTAATTTCGAAGAACCATATTTCCCTGTAACTTTATATCTGCTCCTCAGAGCTATTTAAAAAACATCACCTCCATATCCTCTTAACTTCCCTCTTTGTTCGAACACATATATGTTCCCTTATAAGGCTGGGTTTTCACCAGTCACGGTTTGCACCAAATTGCCATATTGGTGGCCAAATATTTTATCTTGTGTCTTCTTTTATCATTTTACACAACATCCCTTCATTGCCTCCTCCTACAAGTTTGGATATGGAGCTTGTACAACAAAGAAGGAGTACTTATACCGTGTATATATACTAGGTTTTCTGGGTTTGTTTCACATTTATACCCTTGCATGCAATGACTCTTTGACCTTATTTTTGTAGACCCAAACCCAGAGAAAGAGGATAAAACCACTTACTTGGCAGTACAATGATAATGATTAATCAAAATAGCGTAAATATACAGACTCTAATTACAAAGGAACTCACCGGAATACTTTACTTAGGGCTTTGTCTACTCTACTAGTTCTTTCCTCTTATTATTGGGTTCTTCTCCCATTTCTTTGGCTAAAACAATAAAATAACCTCTTTAATAATAAAAAATAACCAAAACTTTATAAAATGTCAAGAATCTATAGACATGCAAATAGTTTCTAGGTAGAAGTTTGCTTTCTATACAGTATTTAAAGAAATCCTACTGAACCTCTTTTACATTAGCTTCCATCTATTTTGTAAAACTTAAAGAAAGATTTAAGAATTTAGTAGCAAACGACTAGCACAGAAGCTTTCCTAAGCTTAACAGACAACACCTTTGTTAACAACAAAGAACTCTCATGGTTTTTCTTCGATAACAAAAAAGTCTAGTAGAGAAAATAAAACAAAAAAAATCTTTTCTCCACTATTAGACTATCCTATTTATAGATAACTCACATCCAAATCCCACTAAGCATTTACTCTAATCATTACTTATTCTCATACACTTCCACTAATTAATCACATCCTACAGCCTCTGCAGGTGTCCCAATTACTGACACGCTACCTCCACTACGATGCTAGATAACTTAAATGTGTTTTACTAACGACTATACTTACGTTAGCAACGGCACAAAAATATGGGTGATAGACTTATTAGCGGAAATGTCCACCTAATAAAGTTCTCACCTCCATAAAATACTCGCCATCTGCAGAGTGGAACTCCGTAATTTTGAAAAAGTTTTACAAAATACTTCGCCACAAAGTTACTAACCTTATTCAGTCCAAGTTTCGCAACTTAGGCAATCTTCGCCTGCGTAGTCTTTTGAACTAAACCGGTTCACCAAACTTGGGTGTGACAACTCCCCTTCCCTTATAAAAATTTCATCCTCGAAATTTTGTACCTACAAAGAGACATGGATACTGCTATCTCATTGAGCTTTCTCTTTCGTACGTAGTCTCTTCAACTTTTTGGTTTTGCCATAACACTTTAACTAATAGAATTCTTTTTGTTTTTCTAAGCGTCTTAATTTCTCTATCCAAAAACATATAAGTTTTTCCTCGTAAGATCTATACGCTCTAAAACTTTATTAGGTCTGATAAATCTTAGGCTAAGTTTCCCCTTCAACCCAAAGTGAATGATCTTCTTCGAGGGTGAGACCTTAAGAAACATATTGTTACCAACTTCATAAGATACATTTTTTCTTCTTCTATCTGTGTATGCTTTTTGGCAGCCTTGGGTAACCGTTGAATGGTTTTTGATAACCATTTCTTTTCTTATATTTCGTGGACTAAGTCTGGGTTAACTAGCTTTTTCTTACTAAGCTCTATCCAGCATATCGGTGATCGACACTTTCTTCCATACAATGCTTTAAAAGGTGGCATGCCTAAACTGGCGTGATAACTGTTGTTATATGCAAACTCTGCAAGAGGTAGTTACTTTTCCAAGTTCAACCCAAAATTGATCATGCAACTTCTGAACATATCTTCCAACACTTGGATTAGCCTTTTTGATTGCCCATCAGTCTATGGATGGAAGGTGGTGCTGAACTAAAGCTTGGTTCCTAGAGATGTCTACAACTGCTTTCAAAACCTAGAGAAATATCGTGCAAGTGAACTATTTCTGAGATGTACAACTTTGCCAGCTTCTCCAATGAGTAGTTCATACGCACGACCACAAAGTGTGCCAACTTGGTTAATCGATCTATGATCTCCCAAATAGAATTCTTCTTGGATGCAGTGAGGGGCAAGCCTAGAAAAAATCTATTGTAATCCTATCCTATTTCCATTCTGGGATCTCTAATGAACAAAACTTAATCTAAGGAATTTGATGTTCAGCCTTGACCCTTCGGAAGATTAAGCATTTCATCACAAATTTTGATATTTCTCTTTTTATTCTTGGCCACCAAAACAAGTTCTCAAATCTCGATACATTTTTACACTTCCTAGGTAGAGTGAGTATGGTCATTGGTAAGCTTACTTCATGATCTCTTGCCTTGTACCTTTTTCGGTGGGAACATATAGTCTTCCCATAAAGCGTAGCTCTCATTTATTTCCCAAGCTGAAATTCTTAGCACCGTCAGACTTTATGCGTTCCCTGATTTTATTACATCTCACATCCTTAAGCTGCTACTCCAATATCTTAGAAATGAAAACTTGTTGCGCCTTTAATTTAACGAGAATTGACCCATCATTAGCTAAACACAGTTGCTTTTAGAGAAGTTAGAGTTGATACGATTTTCCTACTCAGTGCGTCAACCACTGAATTAGCCTTGCTTGGATGGTATTTGATGGTCAAGTCATAATTTTTTAACAACTCGATCCATCTTCGTTAGTATAGGTTTAACTCCTTCTGAGTGAACAAAAACTTCAAGCTCTTGTGATCTAAAAATATATGACACTTTTCTCCACAGAGATAGTATCTCCAAATCTTTAAAGCCAACACCACTACGGCTAGTTCTAAATCATGAGTTGGGTAATTATTCTTATGAGGTTTAAGTTAGCGTGATGCATAAGCGATCACTTTTCCCCTCTGCATAAGAACACATGCTAACCTATTCAAAGATGAGTCAGTGAACAAGCCATATTCTACCCTTGATTCTGGCTTATTCAACACTGGGGCTTCAGTCACCGCGGTCTTTAGCTCTTTAAAACTATGCTGACATTCTTCAGACCAATGAAACTTCTTATCTTTCTTCAATAACCACGACAAAGGCGTTGCAATCATCGAGAACCCCTTTACAAACCTATTATAATATCCCGCAAGACCAAGGAAACTGCGTACCTCTGTAATGCTCTTTTGCATATTCCATTTGAGAAGAGCCCAAATCTTCTCGAGATTACCTTGATTCCCTCCGTGAAGATAACATGGCCTAAGAAGTGAACCTCCTTCAGCCAAAATTCACAGTTTCTAAATTTTTCGTACAACTTGTTCTCTTAGAGAACATTTAAAACTATCTGCAAGTGTTCCTCGTACTCCACCTCACTCTTTGAATATAGCAAAAAGTCATCAATGAAGACAACAATGTAACGATTGAGGTAGGGCTAAAATACTCTGTTCATTAGATCCATAAATATTATAGGTACATTAGTCAGGCTGGAAGGCATCACTAAAAATTCATAGTGACCATAGCACGTATAGAATGTAGTCTTAAAAATACCATCCCCTTTTATCTTCACTTGATAATACCCCGACCTCAGATCTATATTTGAGAGCCCTAGCTCCACTTAGCTGATCGAATAAGTCCTCAATTCATGGCAATGAATACTTGTCCTTAATAGTCACCTTTTTCAGCTGCTTGTAATCAATACACAAATGGAAGGTCCTATTCTTCTTTTTGACAAACAGTATTGGTACACTCGAAGCCGATACATTTGGTCGGATGAACCCTTTATCCAACAGTTCTTGCAAATGAGCTTTCATCGATATGGGGGCAATTTCCGATGTTACATCAATAGAGAACTCCATGTCTTTGTTTGGCAGAATCCTTGGTAATTCCTCTAGAAAGACATCCAAAAATCTATTCGCAACTGGTACCTATCCAAAGTCTTCCCTCACCATCTTAGAATCCTGGATATATGCTAAGTAAGAATCTTCACCATTAACAATCATTTTCCATGCTCAAATAGCATAAACTAAACTATTTCTCATATCACGTTCTACTCTTGAGACAAATACCTTATCGCCATCATCCGATACTAACCATACCCCTTTAGATTTGTACTCGACCATTGCGTTATGTCTCGTTAGCCAATCCAAACCCTAAATATCATCGAACTCATGAAAACTTAGAAACATTAAATTCGCCAAGAAAGCATGTCTGCTAAAACTCAATGAATAGTATTTTACCACTCTATTCACTACAATATTTGGGCCTAAAGGATTTGTGACTATCATGCTGACCTCACTAGGGACAACTCTAAGACTTCTTTCAACCACAAACTTATCACAAATGTAAGAATAAGTAGACCCAGAGTCTATTAATGCATATATGTGATAAACGATAAATTATACATGTTTTTACCTCATGCTTAGCCTAAATTCTGGATGAATTATCATTGAATTTGTGGAAATTGGTGCTCCTAATCCTTTTATTTCATGTTTTATACTCAGGTGAGCATAGGGAAGTGAAAAGAACGAGAAAAGGGACAAAAATAGAGAAAATAGGCCAAAGGATAAAAACAACACGGCCTGAAGGTTCGCCACACGACCGTGCCACCCTAAGCTCAAACACGGCCCAACCTCGACGAGCATGGCTAGACCACATGGCCGTGCTACCTTAACAGGCCCGAGCACGGCTTAAGCCTCGATCCACACGGGCGTAGCACACGGGCGTGTCCCTGTCATGAGGAAGTTAAATTTCACTCGGAAAAGGATACTTAGGGGCTAAGAAAGGCATTCCAAAACTCTATATAAAGACCCTAGGAGGCAACTCCAAGGATGTGCTTTTTCTCCCTGAAAATGGTACTTTTCTCCCCTGAAAAGTGTGTTTATTTTCCCTACAAAGTGTGCCTTATTTCCGCCAACACAGAGAGTAGAAGCAAGGAATTACTCTAAAGGAAGCCGATTGATCCATCTCAAAATCCAGATTCTCCTGCAAGACTGAAGATCTCCCTTCAATTTCCTACAGAGGTTTTAGGGTTCTTTATGTTTTGTTATCATTATTCTTCTGAGATGTTTTTTTTTTATAATTATGAACTAAATCCCCCAAATACTTGAGGGGGATGAAACCTAAGATAGACCTTGTTATTATTTTCTCTTGAATTATATGATAAATACTTGAATTGTTCTTAATTATGTGTTATTAATTCTTGCTTTAATATTCCAGGATATTGATTAAAGTATTGATGTGCTTATTCAGAGGAGCAAAAGTCCCTGTTTAAGAGTAGATCTAGCATAATTAAGCGGAGTTACATGCAACCCTAAACAAAGGGCGACATAAATCTGCTAGATTAGGGTCAAACCTAATAAGGGAATCCATAGATCGAGTTAATGCAATACTAGGAGTTTTAATTAGAAAGAGATTTCAATTAATCAACCTAGGGTTAGTTGTTCTTAGTCTCGAGAGAGATATTAACATAAGTTAGGGATTCCTACTGATCAAGTCAAGTGAATAAATCGTCTAGTTCAAGAGTTGATAACAAGTGAAGTCTAGGTGGATTTTCCCTTAAGTATTGTCCAAATCAATCAGTTTTCCTAAAGAGTTTTTCCTAATTCACTTTTTGTGCATTCTTGGCCTAGTTTAATAATTAGTTTAGTTTAATAAATATCCCCTTTTATTCCTAGGTTAAATAATAGAAAGAAAGCTAGTACTAGTACTTTTGGTTCCTTTGGGTTCGATATCTCGGTCTTCCCACTAAGCTACACTACTGTTTGATAGGTGCGCTTGCCTTAAATCGTGATAATAGTTAGTTTAGGTACGATCATATTTTATAAATTTTATTACTTCATATCACGTATATCAAGTTTTTGGCGCCGTTGCCGGGGAACTAAAATTTAGGAACACTCTATTTTTATTACTTTAGCTATTATTACTTTTATTTATTTTCAGCTTATTTTTACTTTTATTTTTATTTACTAAAATTTTCTTTTCTTCCATGTATCTCTAGTTTATGATTAGAAGAAACCCAAGAGGACTACTACTTTTTGACGAATATTTAGAAGCTACCGTTCGCAAAACTCGTCGAGAGGTAAGGAGAAACTTGCAATATCCAGAGTAAGGACAAGAAGAAGAGCCAGAACCTACTGAAGAGATGGAAGCCAATCAGGATAATCAGCTACCTCCTGTAGTAACCGCAAATCCTATCCATCAAAATCCTGCTCCGCGTACTATGTATGATTTTGCTAAACCTAATTTAGCAGGCACTGGATCTAGCATTGTTAGGCCTACTATTGCTGCAAATAATTTTGAACTAAAACTTAACACTATTCAAATGATACAGTAATTTGTTCAGTTTGATGGTTTGTAGGATGAGGATCCTAACTCGCATCTAGCCAACTTTTTAGAATTATGCGATACATTCAAAACAAATGGCATTTCTGATGATGCCATTCGTCTTAGGCTATTCCCGTTCTCCTTGAGAAACAAAGCTAAACAGTGGTTAAATTCTTTATCACGAGGGTCTATCTCTACATGGGAACAAATGACCGAAAATTTTTTACTTAAGTATTTTCCTCCAGCTAAAACAACTAAATTGCGGAATGATATCTCTTCTTTTCTGCAGATGGATTTAGAAACACTTTACGATGCTTGGGAGAGATACAAAGATCTCTTGAGAAAGTGCCCTCACCATGGGTTACCTCTGTAGCTACAAGTTCAAACCTTTCACAACGGTTTGAATCCCTCAACAAGGCAGATGATCGATGCAGCCGTCGGAGGACCAATCAATAGCAAAACACCAGAAGCAGCCTATGAATTTATAGAAGAGATGTCACTGAATAACTATCAGTGGCAAGTCATGCGAACAAAGCCACAGAAAGCTGCAGGAGTTTTTAATATTGATGCCGTAACCATGCTTTCTAATCAGGTAGAACTTTTAAATAAAAATATTGATAATTTTGTTGGTTCTACCCAGGCACACCCAGTAATGCAATGCGACATAATTCAAGGGAATATGTACAATCCCAATTTTTCCTCCTATGGACATGGCATGGAAACCGAACAAGCCAACTATATGGGTAATAACTCTAGACCTCAAAATAACCCTTATAGTAACACTTACAATGCAGGTTGGCGGAACCACCCTAATTTTTCATGTGGAGAACAAGGAAATCAAAGACAACCACCTCCTCCGGGATTTCAACAGCCACCATTCCAACAAGAGAAAAAGCCAAACCTTGAAGAAATGCTCACAAAATTTATTGCCGTATCAGAAACTCGTTTCCAAGACACCAAAACAGCATTGAAGAACCAGCAAGCATCCATTCAAGGACTCAAAACTCAAATAGGTCAGCTCGCCAAGCTAATTTCTGAAAGACCGCAAGGTGGGTTACGAAGCAACACTGAGACCAACCCTAAAGAGCAACTCAATGTCGTGGATACAATAGATGAGGAAGGGTTAACCAAAACCAACCCAGAGCCATGCAAAGAGACTGTGGTACGTAAAGGTAAAGATGAGGTAAGTTCCAAAAAAGTAACTATCAAAGAGTATAAACCTCATATCCCATACCCAAATGCGTTAAAGAAAGACCACACAGATGAGTAATTCGGTAAGTTTCTTAAACTCTTAAAGAAATTACATATCAGCTTACCGTTTATCGAAGCTCTTTCGTAGATGCCAAATGCTGTTAAGTTTTTAAAAGAGCTCTTGACAAACAAGTGGAATATATATGAGAAATCTAATGTGGAGTTAAATGCAGTATGCTCAGCCATCTTACAGAATACGCTACCCAACAAACTAAAAGATCCAGGAAGTTTTACTATTCCTTGTTTACTTGGTAGCTTAGACGCCAAAATGCTTTAGCTGACTTAGGGGCTAGTATTAATGTCATGCCTTAGAAACTGTTTAAACAACTAGGTCTTGGAAAACCTAAACAAACTAAGATGAGCATCCAATTAGCTGATAAGACCATTAGATTTCCAAAGGGAATAATTGAAGATATGCTTGTCAAAATTGATAAATTTGTATTCTCAGTTGATTTTTTTGTTTTAGACATTGATGATAATAGCAATGTACCCTTAATTTTAAGGAGATCCTTTTTAGCAACTGCTAGAACAATAATTGATGTAGGAACATGTGAGCGTACACTACGA
Organism: Gossypium stocksii; assembly: GCA_020496765.1. Classification (NCBI taxonomy): domain Eukaryota; kingdom Viridiplantae; phylum Streptophyta; class Magnoliopsida; order Malvales; family Malvaceae; genus Gossypium; species Gossypium stocksii. The sequence continues at coordinate 10,771,224 of CM035623.1, forward strand.
GTAGGTGATGACAAAGTTACTTTACAAGCTCGAAACTCGATTAAGACTGTTGCTGACAAAAATATAGTGACGAGTCCTTGTAAAAATACTGATCTCACCATCCAATCTTCTGTGCAGGATACACTCCACATAAAGGCGACCCAACTACAGACAAGTCCATCCAAGGGAGACGCACCTAAAAAGTGAATGCTTCAAATTGAGGAACTAGATGAGTGCCTGAACTATCACGAAAAACCCAAAATATGCCACACCAACCTAGAACATCAACAAGACGACCCTCAGGTAAAAACAAATCAAATCAATGTAGGGGATAATGTAATCTTAGGAGAAGACGATTCGTAAATCTTGAATTCAAAAGAACACACAAGTGACACACCTTACTTCACGGTAATGAAAATCTTTCCTTATGGTACAGTCAAAATAAAACATGAGTTACTAGACACTTTCAAGGTAAACCACACTCGACTCAAATCTTATTTGATAATAAAATTGAAAGTAGGATAGAAGAGTATTAACTCTTGAAGCCACCGTGACCAAACAAGCTTGAGGAAAAGTCGAGCTTAGACTATAAATAAGCGCTTCTCAGGAGGGGACCTGAGCACTGACAAATTTTAATTTCCTTTATATTTTAATTCTGACTAACAAATTCAATTTTAATGCAGGCTTTTCATACCACACGGTCAGATACACGGCTGTGCCTAAGGCCGTGTGAAAACAGGGCCAAAATTTTTCTAAAACATGGGATGCGTTAAATTCCCACGGGCGTGTGAGGTGCCCGTGGGCGAAACTGTCAAATTACATACAGGCGTGGCACCAAATACACACGGGCATGTGAGATCGAACACGGCCATGCCTTTACCCCGTGGACGACACTGTCAAATTACACACGGGCGTGTAACACGCCCGTGCCCCAAGACCGTGGTCGAACCTGCCAATTCAGACACGGGCGTGTGAGCCCTTACACGAGCATGGGAGAAGCGAACACTGAAGGGCATGGCCGTGCGACACGACCATGTGCCCCAATACGCCCTAGGAACACGGGCGTGTGTTACAAAATCGGCAAGCTAAAACCCTCAATTTTTGAACCATACAGGTTAACCTCGAGCCACACGGACGTGTGCCATGCCTGTGTGACCCAAAATCCTATATAAACAGCCTACTATTCATCTTCTTCCTCCCTTAAACCCTAAAAATCTCTCAACCCAACTCTCATACCCACTATTTCTAGTGCCGCTGCCAGTCTCAACAGTGCCACCACGCTCGTGCAACCTTGCCACGACCGTGCCCCGCCTATTAACCACCTATTCGCTTATCTTTTTCTTACTTTTTCTTTCAAATTTTAATGTCTTTTACCCATTTATCTGTTCATAATCTTATTCATGTAGTTATTTTCATTATTATTGCTAGGAAATTCATTCATTTAGCATGATCATTCTAGAGAAATTCATGATGCCATTTAGACTTTCCTTTGCTTGCCACTTTTACTTATTTAGAGTAATATTCAATTAGTATAAAATGATATCCATGCCTCCATCATTTGATACCATGCTTAGAATAAATAGATTATATTATTTAAGTTAGTAAAATCAACATATACAATATGTTTTGTTTAAATTGTCATTTAAGTATAAGAACCTATTAATATTCATATTTTTAGTTTCAATTTTTAGGACTAAGGCATATCTTTTTTCGTTTTGTTTTTAGGAATTATGTCATCTTCACGTGGAAAGAAAGCTGTCGTTCCTACTTCAAAGAAGCGAAAGGGGCCCGTTAGTTCATCCTCCAGACCCACAGTCGAAGCTCGCCATCCTTTTATTCAATTCCCGCAGAACTCCCAAGAGGAGTTATTTCAGATTCTGCGAGCACGACTTCTAGGAGTCGAAAGATGCATTAACTGGACCGCTTTAGAGTAGGTCCACCTAGCGGATGAGGTCCGGGCCCTATTGAGGGAGTAGTTCTTTCAAATTATGGAGCCCACCTACCTCGAACTCACCCTCGAGTTCTGCGCCACATTCCACCTCCAGACAGTGATGAGCCAACATGATGGTCTAGGAACGATACAATTTCGGCTTGGAGGCCTCATTCGTCATCTCAGTGTACCAGAATTTGGTACAGCCTTAAGCCTCTACACTGAGCAATTCATGGAAGAAGATAACATTTCTAAGCTCCACCGCCACATCCACGTCTCTCCGGTAAACTGCTGGAGCGCCCTAGTCCCTGGCCAGCCCATATACGACCCTAGTCGCTCCAAAGCGACCAATCTCGCCCCATCTTTGAGGTACCTACATGCTCTCCTTGCACACACATTGACGGGCAGACGCGAGAGTACCGGCGTCGTCACCACCTATGACGCCTACTTTTTATAGAGTATGGTACACATTCATGTGATCGATCTCGCCTACTTCATCGCCCATGCTATTCAGTACCAGACGGAGAGACACCGCAGGGGCGTGATCTCTATGGGCTCGTACATCAATCGACTGGCCCGCCACTTTGGCTTACTCAATACCGCAGCCCAGACACCCTCTTACACATTGATCGGCCAGATGTCCCCACAGGGCATCCAAACCATGCTACATATGAGGATGATCCAGCGCCAAAGTGGGACCGATCCTCCTCAGTACCAGTTAGCTCATTCTACCGAGCACGAGGATCCCGAGGACATTACTGATGATGTCCCACCACCACCAGAAGAGGCACCAGCTGAGCCACCACCCCCTCATCGACTAGTTCATGCGGCAGCTGATATGCTCGCGATATTAAGTAATAAAATTTATAAAAATTGATCATACCAAAAACTAACTAATATCACGATCTTAAAGGCAAACGCACCTATCGAATAGTAGTATAGTTTAGCGGCAAGACCGAGTTATCGTACCCAAGGGAACCAAAAGTACTAATACTTCCTTTCTATTATCTAGCCTAAAAATAAAAGAGGATTGATTAGAACTAATTCTAAAACTAACTAAAGAGCACAAAAAGTAAATTGGGGAAAACTTTAGGGAAAAGCTGATTGATATGAGCAATACTTAAGGGAGAGTCCACCTAGACTTCACTTGTTATTGGTTCTTGAGCTAGACGATTTATTCACTTGACTTGATCCGTAGAGATCCCTAATTTATGCTAAACCCTTTGTCGAGGCGAAGAGCAACTAGGCCTAGGTTGTTAACTAAAGTTTCTTTATTAATTAACACCCTAGGTTGTATTAATTCGATCTATGGTTCCCCATATTAGGTTTGACCCTAATCCGGCAGATTTATGTCGCCCTATGTCTAGGGTTGTATGCAACTCCGCTTAATTATGGTAGATCTACTCTTATCACAGGGACTTTTGCCCCTCTATTTTAAGCACATCCCTAAGATTATTAACACAAGAATTATTCACACATAATTAAGAACAACTCAAGTGTTTATCATATAGCTCAAGAATAAATGATAACAAGATCTGTCTTAGGTTTCATCCCCCTCAAGTATTTGAGGGGTTTAGTTCATAATAAAGAAAGAAAACATCTCAGAAGTATTAAGATAACAAAACATAAAGAACCCAAAAACCCCTGAAGGAATTTAGGAAGATCCTTTGTCTTGATGTAGAATTTTGGCTTCTAGGATGAATCAATCGGCTTCCCTTGGAGTAATTCCTTGCTTTCACTCCTTGCGTTGGCAGAATTATCGTACTCTTTCTTGGGAGAAGAGAGTATATCTTTAGAGTTGCCTCTTGGGGTCTTTATATAGAGTTTAGAATGGCTTTCTTAGCCCCTAAGCATCCAAATCCGAGTGAAATTCCTTTTTCTCACGACTAGAACACGCCCGTGTGCCACCCCCGTGTGATTTCGACAAGAGACTGTGTTCGGGACTGTTGAGGTGGCACGGCCATGTGCCCTGGCTGTGCTTGTCGGGGGTTGGACCGTGTGGCCTTCGTGTGGTACGGCCGTGTGCCACGGCCATGTGATGACCCCTTGGGCCGTGTCGATTACACATTTTGGCCCATTTTCTCTATTTTTAGTCCATTTTTCGTTCTTTTCTCTTCCCTATGCTCTCCTGAGTATAAGATATGAAAAAGAAAGATTAAGAGCACTAATTTTCACAAAATTAATGATAATCCATCCAAAATATAGGCTAAACATGAGGTAAAAATATGTATAATTTATCGTTTATCAAATACCCCCACACTTAAGCCTTTGCTTGTCCTCAAGCAAAATCTCAATCCCTAATAAAGAATCATTCTTCTCAACTTACAATCTTTATCAATAATGTTTCAAACTAATTCACAGGTATTCATACAATGATAATTCAATCAGAAGAACATCAAAGATTCAATCACTCTAAGCTGAGAATTTTATCATTGAAAAATAAGTTTTCTCCCTTCTCCTAAGTAATTATCTCTTAATCTTAATTAACAGAAGTTGACATCCTTACTAAAGATTCACTCTATCCACTCGAAGTGTTTAGGGTTCAAAAATTAAGTACTCTTTAGTCAATCTGAAAAGTTATTACCATAGGCTTGCAAGAAAATCACATCTCCACCACTATAGATTGACATGATACATCGATCAAAAGATCTTTCAATGGTTGTAATGAGGCTTGGTTAGGGGTGTTGTCACAGGCTGCAAAAGAGGGTTAGAATCGAGATCGAATTAAAAAATTATCTAGCTAGAAAAATCTCTATCACTGGAACATATTTCTTGAGCTAATTCTTATAATAACATCATTTCCGCCTTGGTAGCCTTAAAATAGAAATATGTAAAAACTATTTGAACTATTACAGATTACAACTGAATAAATACATACGTTTTTTTTTTTAAGAACAACTCAAATACAATAAATTGGATAAAATTTTACATTCTGGAAAAAAGATTAAAGCTAGATGAAAATTTCAACTCAAATCTCGACAAAAAGAGGGATCAAAGTAATTGAATGGAATTCAACAAAAATGGGTTATAGGTTAATATTAGAGGTAAGTCAAAGAAAAGGTTGTTAGGTTCAATGGGGTTTATTAGGGGTTAATTTATAGAGGTAGGCTTTTGTGGAGTAAGTGGGTTAAATCCTAGGTGCCTTTATCATTTCGGTATATCAAATCAATGACGTGGTCTCGACATGTATAACCAAACAAGTTCTAGAATAACAAATCAGTATTGACTCACTCAAAGCAATAATAAAAGTGAGCACGAAAGAATGTATGCTCAAAAGGCTAAAAAATCTCACCAGAATTATGGCTTTTGATGTCAATCCTGCGGATTTCAAATCTCAAGATAACACTTAGAATTAAGGAAAAGAACTTATGAAAAAAAAAATTGGGGTTCTCAAAAATTTCAACTTATCATGCTTGATTCCCTAATATTTTAAAGTTTGAATAATCAAAGTACAAGCACCTATGTCTTAATTCTCACATATCAATAAAAATCATAAATCAATCAGAATATATCCCTAATAGGAGACTAAAGATAATGCAGTTAAGAACAAAGCATCAGATTTCAGGGTTTTCACAGATAATATAGAGATTTAAAGTAAGTCCCCCCCACACTTAAGATGTACATTGCCCTCAATATACAAAGATAACATTAGTAGCAATAAAAGCATAAGATCAAGGGGGAGGTATGAAACTCCCTGAATTTTGGATGAATTTGTGAGACGGATATTGGAATTGGAAGAGCCGGCAGTTGTGGTAGGGTGTTCCCATTTTCGTAGAGAGTTGAGCTGTAAGGCTCCTTTGAAACTGTAAAAGAATTTATTAGTCGTGGGGAATTTGGAGCAATGGAAATTACTTGTTAGGGTGAGGCCGTTAGGAAAAAAAATAAAATAAAATAAAGAAAAAATACTAAAAATAAATAATGTACAAGGTAAAATGAGAAAATTTAAAAAGGAAAACGAAAAGAAAGTTAAAAGAAAGGGTGAAAATAAAGATCATTGTTTAAAAGTTAGAATAAAGTAAAATAAAAATAAGATAAACAATAAAAAATAAAGTTAAGAGGACTAGAGAAATCTAATCCTCTGATGGATCGCGCAGCGGTGGGTGGATGCTCAGGTGCTGGCATATCTGCTCTAAGGTGGCGTCGATATAATCGAGGCACCGAAAGCATTGCTGCTCGAACTGTGAGAAGCACTCAGATAAGTCAGCTTGGGCGGCTGCTGCATGAGATGGGCGGCGAGGGGGTGGTGGCTCGGTGGGTGCGTCCTCCTCCGATAGTGGGACATCGTCAAGACTGTCCTCTGGCTCCTCACACTCCTAAACAAGTCAGAACTGAATGGGGGTGCCTCTTGGCCTCCGTTCGATCATCCTCATGTATAGCATAGTCGCGATGCCTTGGGGAGACATCTGACCGATCAGGGTGTAGGAGGATATCTGGGCTGAAGAGTTGAGGAGCCCGAAGTGACGAGTCAGACGTGTGATGTAGGGCCCCATGGATAATATGCCTCTGCGGTGCCTCTCTGTCTGATGCTGCATGGCGTGTGTGATGAAGTATGCTAAGTCGATGATGTGCCCGTTTGCCATGCACCACAGAAAGTAGACGTCGTGAATGTTGACGACGCTTGTGCTCTCTCGTCTACCTGTAAGAGTGTGAGCAAGAAGAGCGTGAATATACCTCAGAGATGGCACGAGGGCGGTCGCCTTACTGATGCTGGGGTTATAGGTTTGACGTCCTAGGGCGATCTCATTCCAGCAGTCGACGGGCCGAATGTGGGTGCGATGAGAAAGGGTGGGGAAGTCCTCGTCTGTCATAAATTGCTCAGTATAGAGCCCAAGTGCTGAACCGAACTCTGGTATGCTGAGGTGTCGCACGAGACCTCCTAAACGAAACGAGACCGTGCCTGGATCATCAAATCTGGTCATCACAGTCTGGAGGTGGAAGGTAGAGCAGAACTCGAGGATGAGTTCTAAGTAGGTGGGCTCGATAATCTGGAAGAACTGCTCTCATGCCTCGATTATGAGTAGGGCTCAGACGTCGTCCACTAAATGTATCTGCTTGAGGCCGGCCCAATCTATGCAGTGGCCCGTGGATATAGTGCGGGCTCAGAGTAATTGATAATACTCCTCTTGCGAGGCTTGGGAAAATGTGATGAATGAGTGTCGAGCCTCGGAGGTGGGCCTCGCTGATGAACTTCCTGGCCCTTTACGTTTCTTGAAGATGGGGACAACAGTTTTCCGACCGCGTGATCACGATATAGTATCTGAAAATTAACAAGCATTAGTCCTAAAAATTGAAATTAAACTAGATAGATAATAATTAAAATGTAGATTAAAATGACAATGTTCCCAAAAATAAAAATAAGAAAAAAAATGAGGATTAACCTAAATAGTAGAATCTAATCATGTGGAAACTTGTAACAAAACTAAGAACTATGGGTATGTATATATACTAATTGTATGAGAAAATGTCAAACAAATATGAATTTAAATGGCAAATGAAATGAGTTCTAAGTGGCAAGCAAAAATTGAAATTAAGTGGCATACAATCCTAATGTATTCTATCTAATTCTAGATTATTCATCCTAATTTTCCTAATTCCATGCTTGATTAAACATCTAGAATAAAGTAAAATTACATAATTGAATAATAAAAATAAACTATAAGTAAATAAAGGAGAAAAATGAGAGAATAGAACCAAATTTGATGTTGCACGGTCATGGGTTGGTCGTGGGGTGGGTTTACACGGGCGTGGGGCGGCTGATTTCGGGTATGGTGGTGTTTTAAGGGCTGTGGCGGCGCTTATGGTGGTTTGAGAGAGTTTGGATGAGAGAAATTTGGGGTTTTGAGTGAAGAATAAAATGAATAGTGGCCCCTATTTATAGTTTTTGGGTCACATGGGCATGTCACACGCCTGTGTGAGTCGTGTTTTACCCGTGTCTTTCGAAATTTGGGGGTTTTAGAGTGCCTAGTTCGAAGTACACGCTCGTGGGAATGTTGCACATGGTCGTGGAAGATCGGTTCTTCGTCACTCACACGGTCGTGTGATAGGATACACGGCCATGTGCGATTATGTTCGTGCTTCACACGATCATGTGATAGGTTCCACGGCCGTGTAAAATTTGACAGTGTCTTCCACGGTCTGGGGACACGGGCGTGTGGAGTTGTGTGAGCCCGTGTTGATACTGCAGGGTTACCACGGCCATGTAGCACGGCTGTGACGTGATATCGGTAGCCCGTGTTTTGGGAAAATTTGTACTTTGTTTGTACACGGCCTCAGTACACGACCGTGTCTCTATTTAAAGGGTTCACACGGCCTGGGACACGCCCGTGGGCATGGCTGTGTAGTCCTAAATCTCTATATTAAAAAGGGTTAGTGTGATACATGAAAAATACTAAAAACAAAATAGATGAAAAATTACTAAGTTAGTGCTCGGGTTGCCTCCTGAGAAGCACTTATATAGAGTCTAAGCTCGACTCTTCTTGGATGTATCATGGAGGGATTTCGTGGAGCGGAAGCTCCTCTCTTTTATCTTTAAAATTCTCACCTCTATAATGTTTAAGCCTATGACCGTTTACCTTGAACGTACCGTAGTTGGGGTGAGTTACCTCAATTGTGCCGTATGGAAAGACAGTTGGAAAAGTGAATGGATCTGACCACCTTGACTTGTGTTTCCCAAGAAATAGTTTCAGCCTCGAGTTGTAGAGTAAGACAAGATCACCTATTTTGAACTGTTTAGGTTTTTCAGTCTTTTCTCATGACGTTGCTTCATGGCTTCCTTATATAGTCGTGAGCTCTTGTAGGCATTGCAACGCCATTCATCTAGCTCATTCAGCTGCATCAGTCTTTTCTTACCTGTAAGATTGAAATCAAGGTTTAGAAATTTGATAGCCCAGAATGCTTTGTGTTCGAGTTCAAATGACAGATGACAACTTTTTCCATAGACAAGTTTATAGGGAGATGTACCTATGGGTGTTTTAAAAGCAGTTCTATAAGCCCATAACGCATCGTCTATCTTTCTTGACCAGTCTTTCCTATTTGTTTCTATCGTTTTCTCTAAAATGCGTTTTAATTCCCTATTTGATACTTCGACTTGGCCACTGGTTTGTAGGTGATAAGGGGTAGCTGTTCTATGGTGTACTCTATACCTTTTTAAAACTTTTGCAAACTGGGCATTGCAAAAATGTGTGCCCCTATCACTAATAATTATTCTAGGCATTCCAAATCGAGAGAAGAGTTTTTTCAAGAATCGTACTACCATTCTAGCATAATTAGTAGGTAAGGCTTGGGCTTCTACCCATTTTGACATGTAATCTACTGCTATTAGTATGTACTTATTCCCAAAAGAAGTAGGAAATGGACCCATGAAATCAATACCCCATACATCAAATATTTCGTATGAAAGTATATAGTTCTGAGGCATTTCATTACGTTGAGAGATATTACCTGTTCGCTGATATTTATCACAATAGGTCACATACCTGTTGGCATCCCTGAAAAGTGTAGGCCAATAGAAGCCTGATTCGAGTACCTTATGAGTAGTTCTAGCTCTACTGTGATGTCCTCCTGTGGGTCCTGAATGGCAGTGATTTAAAATTTGGTATGCTTCTGTTTCATCTACGCATCTTCGAATAACTTGATCTGCACAAATTCGAAAGAGGAAAGGATCCTCCCAAAAGTAGTTTTTCACATCAGCGAAGAATCGCTTCTTTTGCTAATGGGTCAGCCCTTTTGGGGTTATGTTAGCTGCTAAATAATTTCCAAAATCAGCAGACCAAGGAACTGTTGCATCTACTAAGGCTAGGAGTTGTTTTTCAAGAAACAAATCGTTTATCTTATCAAGGTTCCTAGGCTGCGTGTTTTCTAGCCTTGAAAGGTGATCTGCTGCTAAGTTTTCAGCTCCTTTCTTGTCCTTTATTTCCAAATCAAATTCTTGCAACAATAGAATCCATCTTATTAATCGAGGTTTTGCATCGGTTTTAGTTAAGAGGTAACGAAAAGCAGAATTGTCAGTATAAATAATGACTTTTGACAAAATCAAATAAGATTTGAATTTATCAAATGCAAAAATAACAGCTAGCAATTCTTTTTCTATGGTAGTATAATTTGCTTGAGCGGCTGTCAAAGTTCTGCTAGCATAATAGATCGGTTGAAAGTGCTTGTCTCTTCGTTGTCCCAAAACTGCACTTACTGCAAAATCACTTGCATCGCACATTAGTTCAAAAGGCAGATTCCAAACAGGTGAAATCATAATCGGGGCATTGACTAACTTTTCTTTAAGAGTGTTAAAAGAGTCTAAACATTATTGGTCAAAGTTGAAAAACACGTCTTTTTCTAGCAACTTTGTTAAAGGCTTAGCTATTTTAGAAAAATCTTTAATGAATCTGCGATAAAAACCGACATGTCCTAAAAAGCTTCTTATAGCCTTAACTGAGTTAGGGGGAGGTAATTTTTCAATGGTTTCAATTTTTGCTTTATCTACCTCTATCCCTTTACTAGAAATTTTATGTCCTAAAACAATACCCTCTTAAACCATAAAGTGGCATTTTTCCCAGTTTAGCACTAAATTTGTCTCTTTATATTTTATCAAAACACATTTTAGATTATTAAGACAAAGTTGGAAAGAATTACCGAAAACTGAGAAATCATCCATAAATACCTCCATGATGTCTTCCACGAATTCGTTGAAGATAGCTAGCATGCATCGCTAAAAAGTAGCAGGGGCATTACATAAACCAAAAGACATTCTGTGATAAGCAACGTACCGTAAGAACATGTGAATGTCGTTTTCTCCTGATCTTCTGGAGCTATCGGGATCTGGAAGAAACCAGAGAGGCTGTCTGGGAAACAATAATATATGTGACCTGACAATCTTTCCAACATCTGATCAATAAACGGTAAAGGAAAATGATCTTTCTGAGTGGCGTCATTCAGCTTCCTGTAATTAATGCAAACTCTCCATCCTGTGATCATTCTTGTAGGTATTAACTCTTTCTTGTCATTAGACATCACGGTCAATCCACCTTTCTTAGGAACAACCTGCACAGGGCTTACCCAAGAACTGTCAGAAATAGGATAAATAATACATGCATCTAGAAGTTTAATTACCTCGGCCTTTACAACTTCCTTCATGTTGGGATTCAATCATCTTTAGGCTTGCACTGATGGTTTGAATTTGTCCTCCATTAAAATTTTATGGGTGCAGAAAGAAGGATTTATTCCCTTGATATCTTAAATTTTCCAAGCTATAGCACGTCTGTGTTCTCTTAACACATGGGGTAATTCCTCTTTTTCTACGATGCTTAGATCTGATACGATAATAACTGGTAAAGTTGATTCTTCCCCTAAAAAGGCATATTCTAAGTGATCTGGCAGTTGTTTTAACTCTAATTTAGGGGGTTCAGCAATGGAAGGTTTCTGTCTTAATTCATCACTCATCTTTATATTTTCATAACTTATGTGCCTAGTGATGATTTCATTAGATTCTAACTCCTTTCTTACTTCCTCTATCTCAGTGGTGGCTTCATCTGCCCTCCCACCTTGAACAAGACACAGCTCTAACGTGTCTGCGAGAGAAAGTTCCTGAAATTTATCTTCAACAAGATGATCAATAATATCAACAAAATAACAGGAATCATCTTGTTCTTTAGAAAATCTCATGGCATCATAGATTTTGAAAATAACTTCTTCATCACCAACTCTAAGCACTAATTTACCATCCCCTACATCAATAACAGCTCTAGCAGTGGCTAAGAATGGACGTCCCAAAATTAAAGGTACCTCAATATCCTCATCCATGTCAAGCATAACAAAATCAACAGGGAATATAAATTTATCTACCTTTACTAGCATATCTTCAATGATTCCCCTAGGATATGTAATATATCTATCTGCTAATTGAATACTCATTCTAGTGGGCTTGAGTTCCCTTAGACCTAGTTGCTTGAACATTTTGTAAGGCATGAGATTAATGCTAGCACCTAAATCAGCTAATGCTTTATTAATAAGTAAACTACCAATCATACAAGGAATAGTAAAACTCCCTGGATCTTTCAGTTTTGCCGGCAGTTTATTTTGGAGAATAGCTGAGCATTCCTCGTTAAGTTCCACTGTGGCTAATTCTTCCAACTTCCTTTTATTTGTCAGGAGTTCTTTAAGGAACTTCGCATACTTCGGCATCTGTGAAATTGCTTCAACAAAAGGTAAGTTAATGTGTAATTGTTTAAAAAGTTCGAGAAACTTACCAAATTGAGCGTCTGTACGGTCTTTCTTTAATCTTGCCGGATATGGGATTGGCGGTTTGTATTCTTTGAGTGCTGGTAGAGTGTTTCCTTGGGTTCCTCTGCCTTTTCTTCTGAAGGTTCTGGAATAGTCTTCTTTTCTGGCTCGGCTAGGACTTTTCCATCTCGTAAAGTAATCGCTTTGACATATTCTCTGGGATTTGGCTCAGTGTTACTTGGTAATCCACCTTGTGGTCTTTTTGAAATCAATTTCGCAAGTTGACCGATTTGGTTTTCAAGCCCTTGAATTGATGCTTGTTGATTCTTTAATGCCGTTTCAGTGTTCTGAAAGCGGGTTTCTGACATGGCCATGAATTTGGTAAAAATCTCTTCAAGGTTGGGCTTTTTCTCCTGTTGCGGCGGTGGCTGCTGAAATCCCTGAGGGGGTTGTTGTCTTTGATTCCCTTGACCTCTCCAAGATGGTTTCGCCAACCTGCATTATATGTGTTACTATATGGATTATTTTAAGATCTAAAATTGTTACCCATATAATTGGCCTGCTCGATTTCTATGCCATTGGCAGAAGATGAGTAGTCTGGAGTGAACATATTTGCCTGAGTTGTGTCGCACTGCATTACTGCTTGTGTCTGTATAGAACCAACAAAATGATCAAACTTTTTATTTAAAAGTTCTACTTGGTTAGAAAGCATAGCGACAACATCAATATTATAAACTCCTGCAGCTTTTGTCGGCTTTGTCCTCATGACTTGCCACTGATAATTATTCAGTGACATCTCTTCAATAAATTCATAAGCTGCTTCTGGTGTTTTGTTATTGATTGTTCCTCCTACGGCTGCATCAATCATCTGTCTCGTCGATGGGTTCAAACCGTTGTGAAAGGTTTGAACTTGTAGCCACAAAGGTAAATGATAAACGCTAATTTATACATATTTTTACCTCATTTTTAGCCTATATTTCGGATGAATTATTATCAATTTAGTGAGAATTGGTGCTCATAATCTTTCTTTTTCATATCTTATACTTAAGAGAGCATAGGGAAGAGAAAAGAACGGAAAATGGGCTAAAAACTGGAGAAAATGGGCCAAAATGTGCAAACGCACGGCCTAAGAAGTTACCACATGGCCGTGGCACACGTCGTGCCAGTAAACCATGATGAGGGCATCTTCTCAAAAGATCTTTATATCTCTTCCAGGCATCGTATAGTGTTTCTAAATCCATCTGCACAAAAGAAGAGATATCGTTTCGTAATTTAGCTGTTTTAGCTGGAGGGAAATATTTAAGTAAAAAATTTTCAGTCATCTGTGCCCATGTGGTGATTGAGCCTCATGGTAAAGAATTTAACCACTGTTTGGCTTTGTTTCTCAAAGAGAATGGAAATAGCCTTAGACAAATGGCATTATCAGAAACGCCATTAATTTTAAAAGTATCACAAAGTTCCAAAAAATTGGCTATGTGTGAATTCGGATCTTCATCCTGTAACCATCAAACTGCACCAATTGTTGTATCATCTGAATAGTGTTAGGCTTTAATTCAAAATTATTAGTAGCAATAGTTGGTCTAAGAATGCTAGTTTGGGTACCAACCAAACTAGGTTTAGCATAATCATACATAGTGCGAGGAGCTTCTTCCTAATTTGCTGGTGGCGCGACTATTGCGGGAGGTTGTGGAACGTTTTGATTTGCTTCCATCTCTTCTGTAGGTTCTGGCCTTTGTTCAGGTTCTTGTTCTGGATAATGTAAACTACGTCTAATTTCTCTGCGATTTCTGCGAACTGTTGCTTCTAGATCTTCGTCAAAAAGCAATGGTCCTGTTGGGTTGTTTCTAGTCATAAACTAAAAATACCTAAAAAAAAGCAAAGAAAATTCAAAATTTAAAAGAAAATAAAAATAAATAAATAAATAAATAAATAATGGCTAAAGTAATAGAAATCGAGTTTTCTTAATATTTCAGTTCCCCGGCAACAGCGCCAAAAACTTGATATGACTCGTGATATTAAGTAATAAAATTTATAAAAACTGATCACACCAAAAACTAACTAATATCACGATCTTAAAGGCAAGCGCACCTATCGAACAGTAGTAGAGTTTAGCGACAAGACCGAGTTATCGTACCCAAGGGAACTAAAAGTACTAATACTTACTTCCTTTCTATTATCTAGCCTAAAAATAAAAGAGGATTGATTGGAACTAATTCTAAAACTAACTAAAGTGCACAAAAAGTAAATTCGGGAAAACTTAGGGAAAAGCTGATTGATATGAGCAATACTTAAGGGAGAATCCACCTAGACTTCACTTGTTATTGGTTCTTGAGCTAGACGATTTATTCACTTGACTTGATCCGTAGAGATCCCTAATTTATGCTAAACCCTCCGTCGAGGCGAAGAGTAACTAGGCCTAGTTTGTTAGCTAAAGTTTCTTTATTAATTAACACCTTAGGTTGCATTAATTGGATCTATGGTTCCCTATATTAGGTTTGACCCTAATCCGGTAGATTTATGTCGCCCTATGCCTAGGGTTGCATGCAACTCCGCTTAATTATGGTAGATCTACTGTTATCACAGGGACTTTTGCTCCTCTGTTTTAAGCATATCCGTTTCTTGAATTAATACTTAGGATTATTAACACAAGAATTAAGCACACATAATTAAAAACAACTCAAGTATTTATCATATAGCTCAAGAATAAATAATAACAAGATCTGTCTTAGGTTTCATCCCCCTTAAGTATTTGAGGGGTTTAGTTCATAATAAAGAAAAAAAACATCTTAGAAGTATTAGGATAACAAAACATAAAAAACCCAAAAACCCGTAAAGGAATTTAGGGAGATCCTTTGTCTTGATGTAGAATTCTGGCTTCTGGGATGAATCAATCGGCTTCCCTTGGAGTAATTCCTTGCTTTCACTCATTGCGTTGGCAGAATTATCGCACTCTTTCTTGGGAGAAGAGAGTATATCTTTAGAGTTGCCTCCTGGGGTCTTTATATAGAGTTTATAATGGCTTTCTTAGCCCCTAAGCATCTAAATCCGAGTGAAATTCCTCTTCCTCACGACTAGAACACGCCCGTGTGCCACGCCCGTGTGATTTTGACAAGAGACTGTGTTCGGGACTGTTGATGTGGCACGGCCGTGTGCCCTGGCCGTGCTTGTCGGGGGCTGGACCGTGTAGTCTTCGTGTGGCACGGCCGTGTGCCACAGCCGTGTGATGACCCCTTAGGCCGTGTCGATTACACATTTTGGCCCATTTTCTCCGTTTTTGGTCCATTTTCCGTTCTTTTCTCTTCCCTATGCTCTCCTGAGTATAAGATAGGAAAAAGAAAGATTAAGAGCACCAATTCTCACAAAATTAATGATAATCCATCCAAAATATAGGCTAAACATGAGGTAAAAATATGTATAATTTATCGTTTATCAGCAGCATCTCATGCTGACTTAGCTGAGCGCTTCACACGATTCGAGCAACAATGTTTTCGAAGATTTGATCACATTGATGCAACCTTAGCTCAGATTTGTCAGCATCTTTACATTGAACCACCATCCCCACCTCACGGACCATCTGAGGATTAGGACTTTCTATTCCTCTTATCTTTATTTTTTCTTGATCTTTATTTTTACCTTCTCTTAGACTTTATGTTTCTTTAGAATTTTTAGATTTTTCTTTATCTTTATTTCGATCTTTATGTTTATTGAATATTTCAATTTAGTTTTCAAGTTTATAATTTTATCGGCCATTTTCTAACGAGTAATTGCTCTCATCTGCAAATATCTAAAACCCTTAAGTTCTTTCGTAGTTTCAAATGAGCTCTACAGCTCAAATCCATATGAAATGGGAAAACCCCGCCACAACTGCCGGCTCTTACAATTCTAATATCCGTCTCTCCAAATTCATCCAATATTCAGGGAGTTTCATTTCTTTCCCTATCTTATGATATTATGTTTCTATTACTACTAATGTATCTTTGTACATTGAGGGCAATGTACATTTTAAGTGTGAAGGGGGGAAACTTACTTTCAGTCATTGCATTCTCTTTGAAACCTCTGAAAATTTTTAAAACTAACTTTTTGCATTGTTCTCAAAATTTTGAATTCTCACTTTCACTCTTTGCATTATCTTCAATCTCCTATTAGGAATTAATTCTAATTGATTTATGATTTTTATTGATTTGTTGAGAATTAAGACATAGGTGCTTATGCTTTGATTATTCAAACTTTAAAACATTAAGGAATCAAGCATGATAAGTTGAAATTTTTGAAAATTTAAAATTATTTTTCTAGGTTATTTTCCTTAATTTTAAGTGTTATCTTGAGATTTGAAATTTGCAGGATTGACATCAAAAGCCATAATTCTGGTGAGATTTTTGAGCCTTTTAAGCATACATTCTTTCGTGCTCACTTTTATTGTTGCTTTGAGTGAGTCAATACTGATTTGTTATTCTAGAGCTTGCTTCGATTATACATGTCGAGACCACATCATTGATTTGATATACTGAAATGATAAAGGCACCTAGGATTTAACCCACTTACTCCATAAAAACCTACCTCCATAAATTAACTCCTAGTGAACCCTATTGAGCCTAAGAACCCATTCTTTGACTTACCTTTAATATTAACCTATAACCTGTTTTTTGTTGAATTCCATTCAATTATTTTGATCCCTATTTTTTGTCGAGATTTGAGTTGAATTATTGTCTAGCTTTGTTCTCTTTTTTTAGTTTGTAAAGTTTGTAAATATTCAAAGCGTTGTATTTGAATTGTCTGAAATATAAAAAAAAAATGTATATACAGTTAATTCAGTTGTAATCTGTAATAGTTCAATAGTTTTTTCATATTTCTACAAGCTTCCAAATCCAGAATGATGTCATCATAAGACTTAGCTTAAGGAATATGTTCCGGTGATGGAGATTTTTCTAGCTAGATGATTTTTCAATTCAATCTCGATTTTAACCTTTCTTTTTCAGCTTGTGACAGCACCCCTAACCAAAACCCCGTTACAACCATTGAAAGACCTTTTGCTTGATTTATCCTATCAATCTATAGTGGTGGAGATTTGATTTTCCTGCAAGCTTATGGTAATAACTTTTCAGGTTAACTAAAGAGTGCTTAATTTTTGAACCCTAAACACTTTGAGTGGATAGAGTGAATCTTTAGTGAGGATGTCAACTCTTGTTGATTTTGATTGAAAGGTAATTACTTAAGGAGAAGGGAGGAAACCTATGTTTCTGTGATAAAATTCTCAACTTAGAGTGTTTGAAACTTTAATGTTCTTCTGGTTGAATTTTCATTGTATGATTACTTATGGATTAGTCCGAAACATTATTGATAAGGATTATAAGTTGAGAAGAATGATTCTTAATTGTGAGTTGAGATTTTTCTTGAGGACAAGCAAAGGCTTAAATGTGGGGGTATTTGATAAACGATAAATTACACATGTTTTTACCTCATGCTTAGCCTAAATTCTGGATGAATTATCATTGAATTTTGGAAATTGGTGCTCCTAATCCTTTTATTTCATGTTTTATACTCAGGTGAGCATAGGGAAGCAAAAAGAACGAGAAACGGGTTGAAAACAGAGAAAATAGGCCAAAGTATGAAAACAACACGGCTTGGAGGTTCGCCACACGGCCGTGTCACACTGCCGTACCACACTGAGCTGAAGCACGGCCCAACCTTGACGAGCACGGCCAGACCACACGACCGTGCCACCTTAACAGGACCGAGCACGGCCTGGGCCTTGATCCACACGGGCGTGGCACACAGGCGTGTCCCTGTCGTGAGGAAGTTAAATTTCACTCGAAAAAGGATACTTAGGGGCTAAGAAAGGCATTCCAAAACTCTATATAAGACCCTTGAAGGCAACTCCAAGTGTGTGCTTTTTCTCCCTGATAAGGGTACTTTTCTCCCCTCAAAAGTGTGCTTATTTTCCCTACAAAGTGTGCTTTATTTCTGCCAACACAGAGAGCAGAAGCAAGGAATTACTCCAAAAGAAGCCGATTGATCCATCTCAGAAGCCGAATTCTCCCGCAAGACTGAAGATCTCCCTTCAATTTCCTATAGGGGTTTTAGGGTTCTTTATGTTTTGTTATCATTATTCTTCTGAGATGTTTTCTTTCATAATTATGAACTAAATCCCCCAAATACTTGAGGGGGATGAAACCTAAGAGAGACCTTGTTATTATTTTCTCTTGAATTATATGATAAATACTTGAATTATTCTTAATTATATGTTATTAATTCTTACTTTAATATTCCAGGATATTGATTCAAGTATTGATATGCTTATTCAGAGGAACAAAAGTCACTGTTCAAGAGTAGATCTAGTATAATTAAGCGGAGTTCCATGCAACCCTACACATAGGGCGACATAAATCTGCCGAATTAGGGTCAAACCTAATAAAGGAATCCATAGATCGAGTTAATGCAACACTAGGGGTTTTAATTAGAAAGAGATTTCAATTAATCAACCTAGGGTTAGTTGTTCTTAGTCTCGAGAGAGATATTAACATAAGTTAGGGATTCCTACGGATCAAGTCAAGTGAATAAATCGTCTAGTTCAAGAGTTGATAACAAGTGAAGTCTAGGTGGATTTTCACTTAAGTATTGTCCAAATCAATCAGTTTTCCTAAAGAGTTTTTCCTAATTCACTTTTTGTGCATTCTTAGCCTAGTTTAATAATTAGTTTAGTTTAATAAAAATCCCCTTTTATTCCCAGGTTAAATAATAGAAAGAAAGTTAGTACTAGTACTTTTGGTTCCTTTAGGTTCGATATCTCGGTCTTGCAACTAAGCTATACTACTATTCGATAGGTGCGCTTGCCTTAAATCGTGATAATAGTTAGTTTGGGTACGATCATATTTTATAAATTTTATTACTTCATATCACGTATATCACATATCTGTATGATGCATTGCATGGAGGTGGGATTGATAAAATGAAGGAAGTATCTGAAAGGCGACTAAGCTTGTTATCTTGCAGCTATGTTGCATATTTAAGACATGTACCGCATTACGGTACCACTTGGTGTGTATGGTTGGATGGGTTGATTTTTTCTCCACATTTGGTGTGTTGGGCTGGGTGGGTCGATTTTCTCCCTAAATGGTGTGTAGGGTTAGACGGAGTTGGTGTGCAGGGTTGGTGGGCATGACACTATATCTCTGATCTGTTCTGTATTCTTTATATATTTGGGCTTAAGAGCCTATTACATTTGCATCTGAGTAGGTTAACGCCCTAATTGATATCTGATATGTGTTCTGTATGCATGCTCTTTACGGGGATTTACACACTGAGTTTGCGAAAACTTACCCCCTTTCTGATTTATCTGTTCAGGTAATCCCCAGCAGTAGACGGATCAGTGCAGTGGAGGACTCGACAATGACCACAGCTTTATATACTTCAGTTTTACGAGTTTAATGCTTTAATCATTTTTAGTATTATTTTTGGGAATACTTGATGTAATTTTGGACTTGGATTGTTTTAGTTTTAATTCGAGGATTTTAAACTACTTATTATGGATTTATAAACCATAACCCATCAAATGTACGATTTTCTTAAATTTAACTAAAATTTTCATAAGAAGACACAATTGCGAAAAATATTTGTTTACAAAGCTTTCTCGTTAAAGAAATGGTTTTAAGCAAGTTGATTGGTTCGTATTTTCCCTAACTTAAGAATAAGATAATAACTGGAATGATTTTTATTGTATCGAGGTACTTTTCAAAACAATCTCATATGACGTCGTCAGATTCACCCATAACGTCCAGGCCGGATTTGGGGTGTTACATTTAGTGGTATCATAGCCAAGTTGCAAAATTCGGCTGTGGATTTGGGTTTTACAGATAGTTTTTCAAGAAAATGATTTGTAAACGATATGAAATACTTTTGATAATAAGTAAGTGGTACACCGAGTCTCCGGCATCGATCCTGTAAATTCTCTGAAACTATGTTAGAATTGTCTGAAAGCATGCTTAGAACATGCTGAAACTCTATTTGGATTTGTCTGAAATACTGCTAGTATGTTATGAGACTATTGTAGGGAGTAAACTTTATTGAAAGACACTCTAGGTAGTGTAAACTGAAAATTGTAGTGAGACTATACTCACGAAAACTGACTCTAAAACTTTGATATTGTTCTGTATAAAATATATATTAATAAACTATCAAAATTGTAAACTGATTTACATAAAACTGTTAATACAGATTAATTCGATATTTACGAGAAGCAGACGTGATACTCGTAGACGATACTAAAGGCCGAGGTAGAGGCCGTAGAGGGGCCCGAGCTAAGTCCCTCACCTAAGATATTATTTCGAATTTGAATACTAGTGAGACACCGACATCGCCTATTATTGAGACTGGGTCAAGGTCTTATGATTGTGCGGCTGGGGACGACGCATTATCCCAAGCCAAGCTACGGATATTAGAGAGAGTCGCTGGGTCCAACGCTGAATCTGGAGGCTGTGGGTTGGTTAAGGAACGACTCTGGTCCAATGAGGCTAAGTTATTTAGAGGCATCGCTGGAGTTGCTCCTAACATGACCGAGTACTAGATGGAGGCTACGGAGAGAATTATGGATGACTTGGATTTTTCTGATGAGAAAAAGCTTAAGAGGGCTGTTTTACTGCTTCGTGATGAGGCATACCAGTGGTGGGTCACGGTTAATGAGGGCACTCAGCCTGAGCAGGTAATGTGGGATCTGTTTAAGACGGTCTTCCAAGGTAAATATGTGGGGGTGAGCTACATCGATACTAGGAGACGTGAGTTCCTTAATCTCACTCAATGGATTATTCTGTGGCTGAGTATGAGGTCGAGTTCTTAAGATTAAGCCGTTATGCACAAGGCATGGTGGTGACCGAGTACGAGCACTGTGTCCAGTTCGAGGATGGTCTCCAGATGTCATCACGGGTATGTTTTTCATATTTAATGTAACTTATTTTGCACTGATAGCTATAGGTTCTACACACTCGTATGTAGCTAATACTATGTCTGAGACATTGAGAATTTCGATTGAGGTTACTGATAGTGAGTTAACTATGATGAGTCTATTAGGGTAGTCGGTTCGAGTAAATAAGTTGTATAAAGTAGTACCGCTAGAGGTCCAAGGGACTGTATTTTTGGCAGATCTGATGGAGCTTCAATTTGGGGAGTTATATTTAGTTTTACGCATGGATTGGTTAGTCAAACATCAAGTGAGTCTGGACTGTGCGAAGAAAAGGGTTGTTCAGAAGACCGAGGAAGGTAATGAGGTAGTCGTGATTGAGGAACGACGAGATTATTTGACCAATGTGATATCCACATTGGTGGCAGAAAAGTTGGTGAGGAAAGCGTTTGAGGCATTTTTAGCCTACATCAATGTTTTGAATTCGGTGGACTCTTCAGTTAAAGACATCAAAACCGTGAAAGATTTTCTAGATATTTTCCCAGAAGAACTACCGGGATTGCCTTCGAGCTGAGAGGTTGAGTTTGGTATCGAGTTGATCCTTGGTACAGCTTCGGTGTCTATCGCCCCTTATCGAATGGCACTGAAAGAGCTGACGGAACTTAAGGATCTAATTCAAGAGCTGTTAGATCAAGGATTCATTTGTCCCAGTGTGTCTCCGTAGGGAGCACCTGTTCTGTTTGTAAAGAAGAAAGATGGGACGATGAGAATATGCATCGACTACCGCCAATTGAATAAGTTAATGATTAAGAACAAGTATCCACTTCCGATGATAGATGACTTGTTCGATCAGTTCAGAGGGGCTTTTGTATTTTTTAAGATCAATCTGCGATCGGGTTATCATCAATTAAGAGTAAAAGAGGCTGATGTGTATAAGACGACATTTAGGACTAGCTATGGATATTACGAGTTCCTAATTATGCCCATTGGGTTAACTAATGCACCAACAACATTTATAGACTTGATGAATCGTGTGTTTCAATCTTACTTGGATTAATTCATGATAGTGTTCATCGACGACATCTTGGTGTATTCTAAGTATGAGGACGAGCACGATGAGCATCTCAGGGTGATATTGCAGACTCTTCGTGAGAAACAGCTTTATGTGAAGTTCACTAAGTGTGAGTTCTGGCTCCGAAAGTAACCTTTTTGAGACACGTGGTTTCTGCTGTGGGTATTTGTGTAGATCCTCATAAGATTAAGGTTGTGTTGGATTGGAAACAACCGAAGAATGTGTTAGAGATTCGTAGCTTTCTAGGGTTGGCAGGATATTATCGACGTTTCATAGAAGGGTTCTTTTTGATCGCAGCTCCATTGACTAAGCTGCTACGGAAGGGAGTTCCTTGCATTTGGACTGTTGCACAGTAGAAGAGCTTTGAGAAGCTCAAGATCATTTTGACTCAGGCTCCTATTCTAATACAGCTTGAGCCCTGTAAAGACTTCGTGGTATACAGCGATGGGCCACATGTGGGTTTGGGTTGTGTTCTGATGCAAGATGGTAAAGCGGTTGCTTATGCATCTCGTCAGCTCAAGACTCATGAGACTAATTATTCGATGCACGATTTGGAGTTGGTAGCGGTAGTTTTGCTCTAAATATTTGGAGGCACTATCTGTACAGTGAGAAGTGTACTGTCTACACTGATCACAAAAACCTCAAATATCTTCTCACTCAGAAGGAACTAAACCTTAGGCAGCGTAGATGGGTTGAACTGCTTAAGGACTATGACTGCAGCATCGAGTACCATCCAGGTAAGGACAATGTGGTGGTCGATGCATTAAGCCGTAGGGTTATAACCAATATGAGAGCATTGTTCGCTCGACTTAGTCTGTTCAACGATAGGAGTCTATTGGCTAAGCTGTAGTTAAACCGACATGGATTTAGTAGATAAGAGGTAAACAGATAGGGGATAAGTCTTTCGAGATGCGATTCCGTCAGGTTTAAAGTGGTACTACGACAAATTTTTAGATTAACAGTAATAGGGTATTGTATTTTCAAGGTTGGATCTGCATACCGAATGATGAGGATTTGAGACTGTCGATTTTGAGGGAGGTGTATAGTAGCCCTTATGCTACACATCCCGGCGGGAACAAAATGTACCAAGATCTCCGAGTGTTATACTGGTGGCCAGGATTGAAACGTGAGGTTACTTTGACTTGTCAGCAGGTTAAGGCTGAGAATCAGTTACCTTCAGGTTTGCGGTAGCCTGTTAAGATACCGTTGTATAAATGAGAGCGAGTAACGATGGACTTCATTAGTGGGTTGCCTCTAACGCCCACTAAGAAAGATTTTGTTTGGGTTATCTAGATCGATTGACCAAGTCTGTGCATTTCATTCCGGTTAGGATGGACTTTTCCTTGCAAAAGTTGGCTAAACTCTACATCTTGAGATAGTGAGGTTACATGGGGTACCTGTCTCGATCATTTCTAATAGGGATCCTCAATTCACGTCATGATTTTAGCAAAAGCTTCATGAGGCTTTAGGTTCGAAGTTAGACTTCAGTACTGCTTTCCATCCTCAGACAAATGGTCAATCGGAGAGGGTGATTCAGATACTGGTGGACATGTTGAGGGGTTGCATTATAGATTTCTGAGGCAGTTGGGAGGAGTATTTGCCTTTAGCTGAATTCGCTTACAACAACAGCTATCAGTCTAGTATACAGATGGCACCGTACGAGCCACTGTATAGACGTAAGTGTCGCACTCCCTTATGTTGGACTGAGTTTGGTGAGCGACGTGTTTTGTGTCCGGAGTTGGTTTTAGAGACTAAAGACAATCCATTTGATTTGAGATTGATAAAAGCAGCTTCTGATAGACAGAAGTCCTATGCTGATTTCAAGAGGAAGGGCATCGAGTATTCTGTGGGGGACTTGGTTTTCTTTAAGGTCTCGTCATAGAAGAAGATTCTGAGGTTCGGTAATAAGAGCAAGCTAAGCTCTTGATTTTTTAGACCGTACAGAGTTCTGAAACGAGTGGGGCCAGCTACGTATCAGTTGGGGCTTTGTCCATAATTAGATCGCATACACAATGTTTTCCATGTCTCAATGTTGAGATGCTATTACTCTGATCCTACACACTTAGTTCCTGTAGAGGAGATTGAAGTTAGACTAGATCTAACATTTGAGGAGGAGCCGGTTCAGATTCTGGATTGTGACGTAAAGGTTCTGTTAGTGAAGGTACTATGGCGGAATCATAGCATTGAGGAGGCCACTTAGGAGCCAGAGGATTTGATGCATTAGTAGTATCCTCACCTTTTTTGATCAGGTAAAATTTTGAGGACAAAATTTTCTTTTAAGGGGGTAGAGTTGTAACACCCCAAATTTTTTTAATTTCGAATTTTGTGAATTTGTAGCATAAAAATGTCTGTATGTGTTTCTGGAATTATTTTGACACAATTATCTGGCTGCTTCAGTGGTTAAGTGCTTTAGGAGTGTCTGAGAAGTCTTAGGTTCAAGCCTTAGCTTAGGCAAAATTTTAGGTTTTTTTTAAATAAAGCTTGAACTTGATCTATAAGTATTTATTTGTAAGAATATGTCAGAATGGGCCTGCTGGTCTCGTGGCTAAATGAAGTGCTAAGGTGGAGGTCTTGTGTTCGATTCATAGTGTGTGTATTATTTTTGTGCTCATTCACTCAAGTGAGTTTGAGTTGGATTAAAAGTCTGAGTAGTGGAAAGTGAATGAGTATTTTGTGGAGAAAAATAGGGGATTTGGGAATATCTCGATTCTGTGGTAGTAATTTCGGCTATACTATTCCATTTTCCCTAATTTTTGCCGTTTCTTTTCCTCTCGTTTTGTTCTTAGAGTGCTGCCGAAATTTTACCTCTCCTATCTCTCTCTTTCATTTTCTATTCTTTTAATTTATTCTTTCATACAACTGTGGTTCCGTCGATTCGATAAGTGTCTTTCTTTCATTTGTCTTAGCAATTCTCTAACTGAGGAATTAACAAGGGAACTATTTTACCCTCGGATTAGGTGTAAACCATTAATTTGACGATAGTTTGCGGAGTTCTGAACGTTAGAAATTCTGTTTGTTATTAGTAAGTCTACATTTCTTTTTGTGGTTTCGTTTGAATATCACTTAAAGTGATTAAATTGTGTATTATGGATAGATTATAGGTTTTGGAGTGTTTGTGGTTGAGGTAGCAGCGAAATCGAATTAGG
This sequence comes from Gossypium stocksii, assembly GCA_020496765.1. Lineage (NCBI taxonomy): Eukaryota > Viridiplantae > Streptophyta > Magnoliopsida > Malvales > Malvaceae > Gossypium > Gossypium stocksii. Next base: position 10,796,453 of record CM035623.1, read on the forward strand.
TGTGTACTCTGATTGCACAGAAAACAGGATTCAACAAAAGCCGAAAAGCTTTCTGTCGACGCCACACGGGCTTATGGTCGACGGGGCAAGTCGTGCTTGCATGACACGGGCGCAACGAACATGGTCTTGTGAAGGCCAGAGAGGCCATGTGTGAGAGACGGGCTCGGCCAATTAGACCGTGCGGGCCACACGGGCGTGTGGAATCTTGGGCCAGGCCGTGTAATCTACACGGGTAAAGCTAATTTAGGCCGTGTGGGCCACACGTGCGTGTGGGCCCATACGGGCATGCCATATGGGCGTGTGAGCCCATTTCTTTGAAATGTACTGTAAGGTTGCAAGTGTCGCCTAAGTCAACTGTGACCTATCGTATGGTCGGTATGGATTACTTAGACCCTGTTTTGTGATATGAGATTGTGATGTATGTATTAACATTTTATACTTAGTATGTGTATCTGTACTATTCTGAATCTAGATGTATGATCTGTTTATCTGCATTATAGCGCGCCATATATGTATGATGCATTGCATTGGAGTGAGATTGATGAAGTGAAGGAAGTATCTGAAAGGCTGCTAAGCCTGTTATTTGGCAGCTAAGCTGCATATTTATAACATGTTCCACATTACTGTACCACTTGGTGTGTAGGGTTGGATGGGTTGATTTTATACACATATTTAGTGTGTTGGGCTGGGTAGGTGGATTTTATCTCTACATGGTGTGTAGGGTTGGACAGAGTTAGTGTACAAGGTTAGTAGGCATGACACTGTATATCTGATCTGTTCTGTATTCTGTATATGTTTGGGCTTAAGAGCATATTATATCTTTATTTCTGCTTCTGAGTGGGTTAAGGCCCTAATTGATTGTGTAAAGGGCTTCGGCCCGGACTGTTTAATCATGATATCTGATATGTGCTCTGTATGCATACTCTCTGTGGGGATTTACACACTGAGTTTATGAAAACTTACCAACTTTCTGATTTATATGTTCAGGTAATCCCCAGCAATAGACGGATCAGTGGAGTGGAGAACTCGACAGTGACCACTGCTTCAAATACTTTAGTTTTATGGGTTTAATGCTTTAATCGCTTTTAGTATTATTTTTGGGAATATTTGATGTAATTTTGGACTTGGACTATTTTGGTTTTAATTCAGGAATTTTAAACTGCTTATTATGGATTTATAAACTGCAACCCATCAAAAGTACGATTTTCTTAAATTTAACTAAAATTTTCATAAAAAGACACAATCGGAAAAAATATTTGTTTACAAAGCTTCCACGTTAAAGAAACGGTTTTAAGCAAGTCGATTAGTTCGTATTTTTCCTAACTTAAGAAAAAGATAATAACTAGAACGATTTTTATTGTATCGAGGCACTTTTCAAAACACTCTCATGTAACGTCGCCAGATTTGGCCATAACATCCAAGCCAGGTTTGGGGTGTTACAATTTTGGGTTAAACATAACTGGCATTCTTATCAGGGCTCCTTAGATTGATCTTGACTTCGACACCGTTCCAATTTTCACCTTAAGTTGAGACTCCCTAACTACTTGAACAGATTGCTCATTATTTGCTCCTATTATGGGAGAATCCTTCTTGTAATGATCTTGGGCCCCACAATTATAACATATCCCAGTGGCCCTCCAAGATACACTAGTATGGCTCTTACCGTAACTATTACACACTTCATTGTAATAGCCAATTTTGGCCCATTAAAACCAAATTAAAGTCTAAATCTCTTAAACAGACCTAAACGGCCTAAAAATTTAGAGCCCAAATGGCCCGAACACCTAAACGGTTAGGGAACCCTAGCCCCAGACGCACCGCAGCCTGACCACCGGGCCTCCGTATGCTCCAGGGCTTCAGCAGCCACGTACGCGCCACGACAATGCCCTCTAGCGCACTTCGTACCTGTAAAAAGACAGCGAGCACAACAACAGAGAAGGGATGACAGAAAACATTTATATTTTTTGTATTTTTTCCCTCATTCGGCTATAAAAAACCAAACCAACAAACAGTGTAATCTCTCTTTTTTGTTTTACGAATGAACGAATGAACAAACACTTGTAAACAGAAACAAATCGATTAAAAATCAAATTCTTCGAAGGTAATTCCTTCGATTTTGATTCAATCTTCTGTTTATTGTTGTTCTTATCTGATATCTTTACTTTTTGAACTTGTTTACAAAGAAAAATGAAAAAAAAGGGATTAAGGATTACCTAAGTTGAGGAGCCTTCAAACCCCTATCTCTTCGTCGCAATTGAAGCTCGAAAGGGGGTTTCAGAGGCTTGAAAATAGCAAAGACATCGGGCATGTTCCCGAATAAGCCCGAACTCAGCATTCGCATGACGCCTCTGCCGATTCGGTGGCAGATCGGTGGTCCAATGGTCGCCCCTGTTTTGACCGATTTGGAGAGAACAGGAGTGGCTTCTCTTTCTTTTTTTTTTTGGTTTTGTTTGGATTTTAAGTGATCTGATATCTTTAGATTTAGGGTTTGTTTTAGTTTTTAAGTGGTGCACGAAACGGTACCATTTAGGGCCTGTTTCAGTGGCTCCAAAATGGTGCCGTATAGGCCAATCCAACTCCATGCCCAATGACCCGACCCGAGCGTGGCTCTGACCTGCGCGCTTTTTGTCTTTGAGGGCTTATTGCGCATTTAGTCCCTGTTCTTTGTCTGGTATTCAATTGGGTCCTCCGTGCATTTTATTTTCTTTTTAATTTGCCCTTGTGATTTACGCGATATTTCAATGTGATCCGCGCCTAAACGCAGCGCTTTGGGAGCTGGTTTATTTCCAGTTTCAGTCCCTATGCTTCGTGCATGCGTTTCACCTGGGTCATTTGGTTGTTTTTAATGTTTAATTTAGGTTCTAAATTTTGTTCTAGTTTTAATTTAGCCCTCAATTGTCCTTTTTTATTTATTTACTTGCCTTTCCGCTTGTTATTATTATTATTATTATTATTATTATTATCATCATCATCATCATCATTATTATTTTCGCTATTATTATTATTTATAATCTTTTTTCAATTTCATTATCACTTGTATATAGAAGTAGTTTATATTATTTTATACATTATTTATTTTAAGTTTTTATTTACGTATCATTATTTAAAACTTTTATATATATATGTATATTTATATTATTTATTGTAAAATATTTTTCTCATGTTAGCATCATTTTAAACCTCTTATATACGTATCGTTTTATTTCAAAATTTCTCTACATATTATATATTCTAAATACCTTTTATATTATTCATTTTAAAACAAAAAAGCTTTACGCGCTATTCATTTCAAACATATTTATTTTTCAAATTTCACATATTTTTATGCTTTATTTTAAATTGTATTATGCCCTTTTTAACATTCTTGTAATTGTTTGTACACATATATGTTGCATGAAATTACTCTATGAATACATACCTTTTATATTATTTTATGTAGATATTTCATATATTCCCTCGCAAATATAGTTATGTATATGAATATCGCTTGTTTTGAAAACTCATTATATTTTTAGTTATTTCTAAACTCTTTAATATGTTATATATTTTAATTTCCAATTGCAAAATTTGTTTTAAATCTTTATGCGGTATTATATTCATTTTTAATTTATTTTCTTGTATGGAATTATTTGTTTATACGACATCATTGCCATGTATTATTATCATTTTGTGCTTGATCCTATGTTTGTGTTTCTTGTCATTGTATTATGATTCAAATTCCAACATATTAAAGCCTTTAGTAGATGCATCGTTTTTTAGCCCGAGTAAATTAAATAAGTTCGTTTTTTAAATTAACTTTTTAATCACTCATTTTTTTCAAAAGTAAGGTAATATTTCGTGTTTGAAAATTTGAGGGATCGTGCCTTAACGTGCTGGGTTGCGATTTCTCGTTTTGTTCAAACAATCAAATATCCTTTTAGATTTCACACATCTTCTCTAATTATAAAAAAAATAAGGCAATGTTCTCTGTTTGGAAATCCGAGAAATTGTGTCTTATCGTGCTGGGTTTCAGTTTTTCGTTGGACTAAATAATTGAACACCCTTTGCAGTTTTCAAATGAGTCTTTGAGGACAAGATTCGATCATAGTTTCGAGGGTTTGAAAGATCGTGTCCTATTGCGCGGGATGTGATACTATATTCCTTTGAAACTAGAGAATCTTGTCATCCAAATGCTTTAAAGAAAATCGAATTTCAAAATTTTCTCGACATAAGGACATTTTTAATCGATTTAGTACCAATTTTAGGCGTTACGAGGGTGCTAACCCTTTATCGTGCGTACTCGACTCTCGAACCCGTTTTCTCAAATTTTGAAGACCAAATTAATTGTTTTAATAAATCAAAACATTTTATTAAAATAATTTAAGGTGATCCGATCGCACCTCGAAAAAGGTCGATGGCGACTCCATTTTTGAATTTTAAAGTCGATCCCCATTTTTTTCGCCAATCAAAAAATGGTTTCGACAGCTTAGCAACTCCACTGGGGACTTCGAGAGAGTTAGGCCGTAAATCGATTTGAAAAAATCATCATTTCTTGGTTGCATTTGTTTGTGAGTGCTATGGTTGTGTAGTATATTTTCCGCATTGCATTGCATGACCGTCGTGGTTACACTTATAAGTGGGAGCGAGAAGCTATGCCTTCGTGAGGTTTTCAACTCCGCATGGGCTAGTAGACCGCTTTCGGAATATATCCGTACCTATGTTCTCCGTGAGGTTTTCACCTCCGCATGGCCATAGGGAAATGTATTCCCCTGAACTGAACTCGATCTATATGAGCCTATAATGGGTGAGGATCGAGGAATCTGCGGGTTCAGGTACCCTTTCCTTAGAACAGAACCACATATAGTGAGCCTTAGGAGCCTACCTTAGGTAGAGCCATCCTGAACTTCAGTGGTCACCCAGATAGGTGTTTGACTATTTACTGCTTGTCTTTTACTATCTTTATATGTTACTGACCGGTCGTATTTTGTTTTGGCTATGTTTGCATGTCATTGCATTCTTAAAGGGGTGTCGATTCAAATTCGATTGCTAAATTAGAAAGTTTGACATTGAAAATGATTTTCGTGATAAAGTGGAGCGCAGTGCGGGAATTCGTAAATGGTCAGAGGAACTACAGTTAGAAAAAGGGGACAGTCTAGCCGAAGGATACATATCAGAGTTGTGGGACTTCACCCACATCAAAGTGACACAAAATGAGCTCCAAGAATTGAGAGACATATGGGCTCAGTGGGACAATGAGACTAAGCAGCTATTCTACCGCAATTATGGTGATCTACCCCACCTACTCGATATCAAAGTGGACAAGCAGTTGTTTCGGGCTATGACTCAGTTTTGGAATCCAGCCTATAGTTTTTTCACTTTCGGGAAGGTAGATTTGGTGCCCACTGTAGAAGAGTATACGGCTCTGCTTCGTTGTCTGAATATCCAAGTCAACAAGGCTTATGTTAGAGTTGCTAATGCCCCAACCTTCGTGAAGAAGCTGATGAAAATGTGACAGCCCTAAGTTGGCCTTAATCGGAGAAGTGGTTTCGAAACCACTAAACCGAGTCAGAAAATTTATCGAATGTTATAATTTGTGTGTTTCACATGTGAATTAGTTTGTGCTAAAAGTTGATGTGGAAAGTTGATCATTTAAGTGGCTAATTAATTAAAGAGGGCTTAATTGTTAAACTTTGAAAATGTAGTAGGTAAATTTCATAGTGGCTGAATAGTGTGGATTACCATTATAGTGGATTTGCATGTCAATTTGACCATTTTTACTTTAGTGGATGGTAATGATGATGCTTAATTGGCATTTTATGAATTTTATAATAATAAAATAAATCGTATGGTATTATAATAAGAAATCGTTAAGTAATATAATAATAATAAGGTGAAAAAAACAAAGTTTTTGCTCACCTTTGTCTTCCATAGCCGAAACTAAAGAAAGAAAAATAAAAGAAGAACATCAAAGGCATTTGGCCATCTTGAATTGAAAATTAAGGTATGTTTTCATGAAATTGTCCTTAAAAACTTATGTGTTTGAGTTCTTTAACAGATTTCTTCCAAAACCCATGAGTTAAATTCTTGATTTGGTGTTTATAGTATGTTCGGTTATGAGTAGTGAGAAATATATTTTCTTTGAATTCTAATGCTAGCAATTGATGAATGAACATTAAATGGATATTATTATGTTAAATGCATGAGATTTTAAGATTTTAAGTGAAATTATGAATGGGAGCTTGGTGTGGTTCAATTTCTTGAATTTAACATACGGCCTTGGAATTTAGGTGTTAAAATCATCATTGAATTATGTTGTGTATTGAGGAATGAATGTATGTGAGTATAGATTTGTTAAATTTTGTTGTGAGTGAATAATATAAGCAAATTACATTCGGTTATTAAGTGAGAAGTAGAAATTATGCTTAATTTTGGATTTTGGATAATGAAATTGGTTAATAAGAAATTAAATGCTTGCCAAATTTGAAATAAAGTGAGAAGAGAGGTAAAGGATAAATTTGAGCTTGAAATCTATATATATATGACCAAATTGATAGGTGATATTTGGCCAAGTGATAAATGTGTACTTAGATATGCTTATTGAATGGCCGAATGTGGACTAATAAGTATGATATGCTTTAGTGGATACTCGGCTTATTAGTTTATACAAAATGTATTGAAGTGTGAAATTTACACGTGCACTAAGGGATTAGATGAGTATTCGGTTTATGGCTCATAAATGGGAGTGTAATTTACTAAAAATATGAAGTATATGTGTACAAAGGTGAAAGTGTATATTCGGTCAATTTGAGTTGACATGAATGGTGGTGAATTGCCGAATATGAGTGTATGTGTATGAGTGATTAATTGAAAATAATTGCCGTATGTATGTGCTATATTTAGAGATTTACTTTGTTGATTATAATGCTTTAAGGTTCATTTGATTGATAGATTATCAATGTGATTACGAAATTTTGTTTATAATGAGTTGATAAGATTATTAAACTAGTTTAAAATTTGTTAATTAAGCTCAAGAACCAAACTCGAATAAGGGGAAAGCAAAACTTGTGGAATAAGTTGATCCGAAGTCGTTCGAAGTAAATACAGGTAAGCTCTTAAGTACTTGATCTCAATTTGTTTGCATGATTAAGATTATATGAGAGTAATAAGTGATTATATGATCTTATTATGTTCAACTTACCAAGAATAAATCAAATTTTTGGCTATAAAGCCGAATATGAAATGAATTATATATATACATCCGTTGAAGCCGAATGGCTATTAGGAAATGAAGTTCAAATGTGTGATATGTGCTTATGACCTTATTGTGCTTATTTATATAAAGTAGAAGGTGAAGTGAATTGTGGCCGAATGGCTTTTATGAAATAAAGTTAAAGAGTGTGGTATGTGCATATATTCGAATTAAAGGAAATCACATAATTAAGTGTATGTTATATGGAATATAGTAGCATATGTTTTGATGTTTATATATATATGAAACTTGGTGAATTGATTATCATGAGTTAATATCGGGCCATCGAGCCTAGTAGGCTATAATGCCGGTGAGTTAATATTGGGCCATTGAGCCTAGCAGGCTATAATGCCGGTGAGTCAATATGGGGTCATCGAGCCTAGCAGGCTATAATGTCGGTGAGTTAATATCGGGCCTTCGAGCCTAGCAGGTGAAATGCCGGTGATGAATTTGAGTTGAGAACCTAGAAGGCTAATTGCTAGTGATTTAATAAAAGTCCATGATTTTGATATATCGTGATAAAACGACAATTGAATCTTCAATACCTTAAGTTGGCCAGGTATGTATCCTGTACTTAAATATGAGTTTGATGTGGATTGGATCATAAGTGCGTAATGTGATATATATATATATATATATGAATAAGCATTTAGATTATATAGATGGTAATGGTACATTCGGCCAATGTGTGAAACTATGTGAATAAAGTGATTTACTTATGTTTTATGAGTATGAATTCAAGTGAAAGTAATATGTTAAATGTACATAATGTGTTTAAGTATATTCGGCCAAATGGCAACATACCTAGAAAATGGTTATTTGCAAATTCGAATGGTTAATTTTAATTGTGTTTAAATTTTAGCATTGCTTGAAACTTACTAAGCTTATGAAAGCTTACTCCATTTGTTATGTTTCCTTTTGTTTTATAGATCTCGTTTTGAAGCTATGGGCTCGGGGATTCAAGCTTAAGTCAACCACACTATCGTCGTTATTTTTTGGTACTTTCGATAGTTTATTTTGAAACGATGGCATGTATAGGCTAAGCTCTCTCTTTTGGAATCGAATTACATTTCGATTTGTAAATATTCTAGCCATGCGAAAATGGCTTGTTAGTTCCTAAATATGAATGTATGGTTTGATGAAGTTATGTGAATGGTTACTTATTACTTATGTCTAGTAGTGGAAGGAGTAAATAGAATTATGTTATTTACATATGTTAAATGAAATAGCATAAGTATTCGATGTTGATAAATGAGAAAATTGACTTAATAATTGATTGCCTTGCTATTAAGTAAATTCGACTATACTCATCGATGTATGATCATTTTCTAAATTTGATAGTGCGCATTTGGTAAACTATTGAGATATATTGGCATAGATTGAATCATATTAGTGAATTGGAACATATTCGGTTGTAGTCGAATTAAAGTAGTTTACCTTTGGTAATGATGCATATATGAGATTTATGTCTGTTATGTATCTACAAACCTCTGTAAGATCTGTTTAGTTAAGTAATGCCTCGTAACCCTATTCCGGTAATGGATACGGGTCAGAGGTGTTATAGAAAATTACTGGGATGAGCGAACAATGGGTTACGGCCAGAATTCAGCAAAAAGGTGATGGCAAATGTGTTCCCTGGGTGAGTCTGAGAGACCTGATCTTAACACATCTGGATATGAAGAAGAAAGTCGATGTCTTTGCCTTGAGCATCTATGGATTGGTAATCTTTCCCAAGGCCTTAAGACACATCGACGAGGCGGTCACTGACCTGTTTGATCGACTTGATAAACATGTCACGCCTGTCCCATCGATCCTGGCGGAGACATTCTGATCATTGAGTATGTGTCGGAGGGCAGGTGAAGGCAGATTTGTTGGATGTGCGCAGTTACTGATGGTGTCGTTTCACGGCTATTTCTGGAAGGTAGACAAACCCTCCTACCAAGTCTTCCTTAAGAATTATTCCTCGCTGAAAGAAGAAATAGCTACACCAAGAAGGGATGACGTGTCAGAAGAAGGGTGGATGGAAATTCTTCAAAATCTTCAAGAGAACGATGTTGAGTGGAGAGCTCCGTGGATGATCCCCGACGAGATCCTTTATCAGTGTGAGGCTTTTGATTGGGTGCCTCTACCAAGAATTTGGGGGGTTGTTGGATACGCCCCTTTACTCGCATTACGGCAGTACAACACTAAGCAGTTTATTCCAGCAAAATACAGGCTAGCTCAATATGAGTTCTCATATAAGGGGGACAATTACAAGAAAAAGATTCAGGAGATGGCTGATGCCTGGAAGAAAACAATCCGAATGAAGAGAGTGGACGTGGACCCAACTACAACTCTAGAATACAGTGGATGGTTTAGTAGACGCATTAATGATAACATCCCCAGGATGAGTTTAGAGGCTGCTCGATCATTAGAAGAATGCTTGCGAGTGGTCCCATCGGAGCTAGAAATCATAAGGCGAGACTTCAAAAAGAAGAGTTCCGAGCTCAGAAAGAGGATTGAGCAACTGGAAGAAGAGAAAATGAATTTAAGATTAGATGTGGATGTCCAGAAGTTAGAAGCTGAGAAATTGAGAAAAGGGAAGAACAAGGCTGAGGAAGATCTAGACGGTCTGAAGAGGTATTACAAAAGGATGCGTCGGTCGATGCGAATTGCTGGGTTGGGAAAAACTTCTGAACAGTGGCAACAAGAAATTCAGGAAGAAAGAAACAAAGTCGATCGATGGGAAAGAAGATTCCAGCAGGCTTGAGTGCGAAACGAGATTTTAGAAAAGAGCTTGTCAGAAAGCTAGAACGAGAAGGAAGAATTAAAGGCTAAAGTGGCGGAACTCGAAAATGCACTTTATCAGCATAGAAATCGTAATTCTGCGGTGGAGCTAAAGGCGAGCTTACACAAGATTGAGGAGATGAAAGAAAGGATAGAGGAATTAGAAACAGCTTTACAGAACTGTGAAATACAGGTTGAGCTCCTTGAAAGGAATGAAGAGCATTGGAAAGAACAACTTCACTATTCTCAAGGCCAGGTCAGAGATAGAGATTATCTTATGGGAGAAGCCGTGGCTCAAATTCATGAGGTAGCCGACCATCTGCAGACTTTGGTGGTACAAGCTGATGTATTAAGTGTGATGTATGAGCAAGAGTCCGACCGGAAGAAAAATTAAGACTTTAGGCATTAGGGCAAAGCCTTATCTGTAATCCATTTTATGTCAAAGAACTTTATTTTCTACTAAAGTTTTCTAAAAGGAATTGAATCAAAATTGACGCCTTCTTTGCATTCATTCGTATGCATCGCATTACATCATTGCATCACATTGCATCATATGCACTAAATTTCATAATAAGAAACCTGATTAATTAAAATTATGGCAGTTACCCTGGAAACTCACAAAAATCCACCAACTGAACATTACTACAACACTCGTCTCAAAACCAAGGCAACGGACCAAAGGCTAGAGAAACTAGAGCAAATGCAAAAAGAAATGCAAGATCGGTTGCAAGCGTAGATGCAAGAGCAACTGGCCAAATTGCAACAAGACATAAGAGATCAAATGATGGAAACCCAGAAAAACATGATGGATCAATTAGCATAGCTGTTTCCGGGAGGGCACGATAAAGGAAAAAGCCCTATTGTTAATTCGGAGGACAATACGAGGACCTTATCTACTCCCTAGGAGTGCCCGGACAAACGCCCCAGCCCAATTAGATGTCTGTCCACAAAGGGTCACCCTCACCATTAGACCCCAACACCAGGCTGATACCTCGATGCCGATAAACTTCCAAATGGGTTTGGGATCCAATCTGGGCGATCACTTTGCTAATCCCGCTGTCCTGGATCTTGATAAGATAGCAGAAATGGAGAAGGCAAGAGTAGATCTGCTGAAATAGTTCGAGGACCATTGCAGGTGGTTGGAAGAGAAGTTTAAAGCGATGGAAACTACTGACTACCATTACGGGATCGATGCAAGGGATTTAAGCTTGGTCCCAGATCTGGTGCTCCTGACGAAGTTTAAAATGCCAGGCTTCGAAAAGTACAACGGGACTAATTGCCCTGAAGCTCGCGTAACAATGTTCTGTTGAAGAATGACAGGATATGTCCATAACGACTAGTTGTTGATACACTATTTTCAGGACAGTCTGATCGGGTCTGCGGCCAGATTGTACAACTAGTTGACCCGTGCCCAAATCGGTTCAGAGACTTGGCCCAAGCTTTCATAAAATAATATGGCCACGTAACTGATATAGCACCCGACAGAATTACTCTTCAGAACATGGAAAAGAAGGAAAACGAGAACTTCAGGTAATATGCCCAGCGGTAGAGGGAGGTGGCCACACAAGTCCAACCACCACTCTCACAGAAAGAGACGACCATGCTTTTCATCAGTACTCTAAAAGCCCCCTTTATCAACCACATGTTAGGCAGCACAACTAAAAGCTTTTCTGATATGGTAATGTCAGGGGAGATGATAGAAAATGCGATAAAATGTGGGAAAATTGAAGCCGGAGAAAGTACTAAGAGGTCAGCCCCAAGGAGGAGGGAAAATGAAGTGAACAACACGAGTACGCATAACAAGGGGCATTCAAGGGCGATTACGGTAAGTCAGCCAAAGACAGTAACCGCTAATCAGGGTTCTCTGAGACAAGAATCCAATGCAAGGGCAAACACCGAAAGAACACCATTCACGCCTATACCTATGACGTATAGAGAGTTGTACCAAAACCTCTTTAATGCACATGTGGTGTCTCCTTTCTACTTGAAACCACTGCAACCCCCGTTTCCCAAGTGGTATGACGCAAATGCCCAATGCGAATATCATGCTGGAATCGTGAGGCATTCAATCGAAAACTGCATCGCATTCAAGAAAGTAGTTGAAAGGTTGATCGTAAAGTTTGATGACCCATCCGTGCCGAATGTAGCAGAAAACCCCTTACCTAATCATGCTGATCAAGGGGTGAACCAGATAAATAAAGGTGGGGGTAGGAAGATCAAGCATGAGATTACAGAAGTCAAAACCCCACTGAGACAAGTTTGGAAGGAGATGGTGAAAAGAGGACTGGTCATGTCGGATTCTGAAGAAAGATCCGAAAGAAAGAGAAACCATTACAAATTTCATAATAAAGAGGTGCATAAAATTCAAGAATGCACTGAATTCAGAACTATAGTGCAAAATTTGATGGACAACAGAGAGATGGAATTTTATGAAGAGATTGAGGGAGGAGAGGTTTATGCCTCAGATGAAGGATCAATGAAGAGGGTCCAAAAAGGTAACTGCTCGATAGTGATCATCTCAAAACCGAGAGCCAATGAAGCCGAAACGCAAATAGCTCCATGGGTCATAATTCAAAAACCTATAGCATTCCCTTACAAGGATAGCAAAAGTGTTCTCTAGAACTATGACTGTAACGTCACGATACCAGTTTCAGAAGAAAGACAAGAGACGGGTTTCTACACGCGCAGCGGAAAACGCTATGATACCCCAGCTACAAAAATCGGGTCTATTAAAAGAAAATCTGTAATGGAGAATATAACCGAGGTTGAACCGCATGTTAATGAACCGGTGACTGAAAAAGAGGCTGGAGAGTTCTTGAAGTTTTTAAAGCATAGTGAGTATAGCGTTGTGGAGCAACTGGATAAGCAAGCTGCTCGCATATCGGTAATGGCCTTGCTGTTAAGCTCGAAGACACACCACGATGCATTAATAAAAGTGCTGAAAGAAACTTATGTTTCGGATGACATCTCTGTTAACAAGCTTGATCGTCTGATCAATAATATCACCATCGATAATTTTATCTTCTTTAATGACGATGAGATACCACCTGGAGGTAGGGGATCTACAAAAGCCTTGGATATCACCACTCGATGCAAGGGATATACACTACCGGGAGTTTTGATTGACAACAGATCGGCATTGAATGTCTTGCCCCTTTCCACGCTAAATAGGCTGCCACTGGATAATTCTCATATGAAGACATGCCAGCACACAGTAAGGGTATTCGACGGCACAAAGAGAAGGGTAATGGGCAGAATTGAAGTACCTCTTCTGATCGGTCCTAACACATACGAGGTAGATTTTCTAGTAATGGATATCAAGCCCTCATATAACTGCCAGTTGGGAAGACCATAGATTCATTCAGCAGGGGCAGTTCCCTCTACGTTGCACCAAAAGCTGAAATTGGTGACGGAAGGCCGACTAGTGACCATAAACACGGAGGAAGACATCATCGCAGCTATGACTAGTGACGCACCATATCTGGAGGCAAACGATGAGGCCATCGAATGTTCTTTGCGATCATTAGAGTTCGTAAACGCCACCTTTATTGGCAAGGGGAGCAAGATCCCGAGGCCTAAAATATCCAAGACCACGAGGATGGGCCTACAATTAACTATCTGGAGAGGCGCATTATCGGGAAAAGGGCTCGGGAGATACCTCTAAGGTAGGGTAGAGGTACCATTGCTGAAGGATAAAAGAGACCGTTTCGGCTTAGGGTTTAATTCGGACGCCAGACAGAGAAGGAAAGAGCTGGAAAAGGAGCAAGAGAGGCAAAGAGCACAGTTGAGCGGGGAAGAAATCAAGTGGGAACCAATGGTTTTCCCCCACATATCCAAGACCTTTGTATCAAGAGTAATCATTAACCCTGAGCAAGAGACCCCAAGAGAAGGAACCATGGGAGGAATGGTAGAGGACATGCATATCAATGCCATATCTGAGAAGGGAACCAGAAGAAGAAGCCTGTCGGACATCTGCCCTTTTGAGCCTGGGAGCGTTCTGAACAACTAGACTGCAGAAGAGATTCTTGTAGTGTTTAGAACTGTTTCAGAGTAATGTCCTAGAACATTTGTCACTCTAGGCCTAGGAGTAATGAACATCATTTGTGAACTGAGTTTATCTCGAAATCTTTAATTCAATGAAAATGCATCTTTTGGGCAAATATTCTTTCATTCTTTCCAATTCATACATAATCATCATTATTTATATTTATTTATTTTTCTTCCAGATACCCCTTTTATTCATAATCATACCATGCAAATAACTATTCTTAGATACTGTTATTTCTTTGCATCTTCTATCATCCCCGAAACAGGTCCCCAGACGTCAATGATATGAGCGACGCTACCAACAACTCGGGGTCTCCTTTTGAATGAGATATGTGTATAGAGGATTCTGAGGATTTTGAAGACGATCGAGATGGCGGCCTCTCTCCCGAACTGTTGAGGATGGTCGAACAAGAGGAAAAACAAATCCTACCTCACGAAGAATCAACAGAAATTGTGAATTTAGGAGAAGGAAAAGAGGTGAAAATTGGGATTGGTATCACCGCAAAGACAAAGCGAAACCTGATTAAATTACTCCAAGAGTTCAAGGATGTGTTCGCATGGTTATACCAGGACATGCCTGGTTTGAATACTGATATAGTGGTGTATCGACTTCCCATAAAAGAAAAATGTAAGCCAGTCCAACAAAGGCTTTCGAGGATGAGGCCCGATGTCTCGCTGAAAATAAAAGAAGAGGTCAAAAAGCAATTCGACGCAGGATTTTTAAAAGTAGTGAAATACTCAGACTGGGTTGCCAACATTGTCCCCGTCCCTAAAAAGGATGGAAAAGTGCGAATGTGCATGGACTACAGAGACTTAAATAAAGCTAGCCCAAAAGATAATTTCTGTAACACCCCTAGACTTATTCCCATCGCAGGAGAGTCAAGAGGTATCACCCGACCATTATTTTGAAACTCATATAACGGATCGATGATCGCACCTAACCATTTCTTTTAAAACCACCTTTGCATAAAATCAAACTGTTTCGATTCGCATGGTAAAAAGAAAGTCAAAATTTTAGCGAAGCCCAAACTAATGTAACCCATAGCATACTATCATGCAAAACCTTAAACAAAGGTGCCCAAAAATTATTATTATACACATTCAAGCCACTCGTGTTTCATAGAACATAGACATCAAGATATGACATACTTTCGAGTCTATTTTACAAAATATAACTTCACTACTATTCACACACATCATACACGATTTAACATCATAGAAATAAGAGTAATATACTTAGGTAAGCCATTTTCGCATGGCCAAACTTAATTATATTATCAAAAGACATTTGTTAAGTAATGACGTGTCAAACCTATACATGCCATTTTAAAAGTTTAGTTACTAATACCGAATGATGCTTTGATAGTGCGGATGACTTTAATCGTGAAAATTCCCGAGATCGTAGCTGTACCGAAATCTATAAAACAGACAAATCAAAGTAACGAAGTAAGCATTTATATGCTTAGTAAGTTTTAAGAATTTAATGCATTTAAATTGCAAGCATTCATTCATTTAAGCTAAAAACTTTTCTAATTGACCGAACATTTATATGACAAAATGAACTATCATCTTACAAACATAACCAATTCATTTCTCAAGATCGAAATTCATATCATATATATATATATATATACTATCATCCTTTCCTTGGCCGAAGCATGCACTATTATTCAAGGCTAAGTATGTATTTACACATGTACTCTTATAGCTGATAACTTCATCCCAACATCTAATATGTGCAAAATCCATGGTTCAATTTAGTACAAACCCATTAGAATTTGAGGTCCCCACTCTTATGTAAGTCATTCATTTATATATAACTTCAAACAATAATTAGAGCATCTCAACTAAATTTCGTGGCAAAATCTAAACGAATTCCATTTCATAACAAGTATGGATACGTACCTGATTTACTTACGAAAATAAATACCTCATTTGAGATGATTACAACATAGCAAATATTTTATTGTTATTGCCTTTAGGCTTAAACCAATTATACTCTAGCTTTAAGGCTCTTCGGGTTTGACCTGGATGTAACTCTGGCATAAACGCCCTTTGGGACACAACCTGGATATAACACCAGCTCAGAGGCTCTTCGGGACTTAGCCCAGATACAACATCGGCTCGAAAGCCCTTCGGGATTAACCCGAATACAACATTGGTTCAAAAGCCCTTCGGGATTAACTTGGATTATAGCACTGAGACATATACATTCGGATTCATCATGTATACTTTCCGCACAATTTATCACAAAAATAATATCCATTTGCCTCATTCACAAATTCATACATAGTATGATATTATTTCCCCATATGTTCGGCAATAATCATGCAAGCAATCCATATCTCAAATTTATTTCTAAAGCCTTTCTAGGTCTAGTAAATTTCGACTATATGCCCATTTCACCATTACATTATCGATCATAAATCATGTGAATAACAAAAATTTATATCCTATTAAATCAAGTTGTGTACTAAGCTAAGACACTTAAAACTTACCTCGTCTTTCGGAGTATATACGAGTTGACTATTCTGTCGCTTTAGCCTTTCCTTTATCCGATCCTTCACCTCTAAGCTCTTGAGCTTAAATAAACAATTTAAGTATATAAATTTTCATATTCTTCACTAAATTAAAACAAGAATGCAACTATCCTTTCTAAACCACCTACATACATTCGGCCAGTAATTTAAACATGTATATGTGTTCATCATAATCTCCACTAAATCATTTATTCCACCAATTATGCATGGTCTCAAAATTTAAACCACTCGGTACTCACCTATATACACAACTAAAAGTTATTTCTCACAACTATTTTAAACCATTTATAATTCAATATACCTAACTTTAATCAACCACTCAAGGAGCACTTCTATAAATAAATCACACCTATCGCCGAATGCTAAAAAGGTTCAAATCAACACATCTCAATTAGCAAATTCCTTCATAATACACGAATTATTTAATAGCCTTTACCAAGCATTGTACACTATGGCCGAATGGTCTCTTCAAACTTATCCCACAAACCGAATATGAAAATAAAATTTACACAATTCAATAATATCAATTACTCTTACTAATTTAACAATCATAGCTCAACTATAATTTAAAATGGGCACCAAAATATTAAATTTATTATTCCAAATCTCATACATTCAAAACCTCCACCATTAGCAAACTTCTAGGCTTGGCCGAAAGCCTTACACAACCAAGACTCAAAATTTTCACCAAGGCAATGGTAATGACTTCATTTCTAACTCAATTCTATATATTCTACTATAATCTATCAACTTTAACCAAAACAAAACACAAAATCTTTCACCATGTGGCCATAACCGAATGTTCATTGATTAATTTACAAAACTAATTCATTGGTTTTGTTGTGAGCTTCAAATCCAACCTAATTTCTCAAAAATCAAAAGAAAATACATGAAAATTTACCTTAATTTGAAGCAAATAAGATGACCGAATGGTGGCTTATTTCTCTCCCTCTTTTTCTCTTCAAGTTACGGCAAAGAAGAACAAATGGATTCACTTGTTCTTTTCACCATTTCCTTTATTATTTTTATTCATCTTCTTATCCAATTTGGCATAATTTCACATAATTTATTCATAAACAATAAATTAATATAATTTATTGGCCTATTCATCATGCATGGTAGGCCACTAGATGTAAAAAGGCTAATTTGACATGCAAATCCTTTACTTTGAAACCTTATACAACCTTTTCCTTGAATTTTAGCCACAAACATCATAGTACTTATCACTTTAGTTCTCTAGTTCGGCAATCACATACAATATGTCAAGTTCAAACATTTCAATTTCACACATACCATTATCACATAAACTAGACATAGGATATCGTATTTAATTATTTTTATGACTCGGTTTAGCGGTCCCGAAACCACTTTCCGTCTAGGGTCAAAAATACGGCTGTCATAATTTCCCACTGCCTCACATTAATACCTTGGTGGACAACACGGTAGGCTATTCATTGTTTTCCTTCATGGACGGCTTCTCGGGATACAATCAAATACAGATGCATTCTGAGGACATGGAGAAAACCATATTCGTAACCGTGCAGGGCACCTTCTACTATAAAGTAATACTGTTTGGACTGAAAAATGCGAGGGCAACATATCAAAGAGCTATGGCAACCTTGTTCCATGATATGATGCACAAAGAAATCAAGGTCTATGTTGATGATATGATCGTGAAATCCCGAACGGCAAAGGAGCACCTGCAAGTCCTAAGAAAATTGTTCTTAAGGTTGAGAAAGTTTTAGCTAAAACTCAATCCGACAAAATGTACTTTTCGAGCTAGGTCTGGGAGGTTGCTAGGGTTTGTGGTTAGCGAAAAAGGGATCGAGATTGACCCAAACAAGGTCAAAGCCATACAAGAGCTACCCCCACCTCGTACTCAGAAAGAGGTCAGAGGGTTTCTAGGAAGAATCAATTACATCGCCCGGTTTATTTCACAACTAATCGAGAAATATGACCCCGTTTTTCGTCTCCTTAAGAAAGATAACCCGGGTGTATGGGATGAAGAATACCAAAAGGCTTTTGACAAGGTCGAACAGTACTTGTCCAATTCCCCAGTGCTGATGCCACCTCACCCAGATAAGCCATTATTACTGTATTTAGTAGTATTTGAAAATTCCATGGAATGCGTACTCGACCAGCATGATGCGTTGGGAAGGAAAGAAAGAGCTATCTATTATCTCAGCAAAAAGTTTACTGAGTGTGAAACAAGATACTCACCAATAGAGAAGCTATGTTGTGCTCTGGTTTGGAAAACCCGAAGACTAAGGCAATGCATGTTGTATCACACTACTTGGCTCATTTCGAAACTAGATCTTCTGAAGTATATAATGGAGTCAACAGCTTTGAATGGAATAAAGGCTCGATGGCAAATTCTACTTTCTGAATTTGACATAGTGTATGTGAACCAGAAAGCCGTAAAAGGAAGTGCGATAGCGTATTTTCTGGCCAGTAGAGCTTTGGAAGACTACGAACCCTTAAACTTTGATTTCCCGAACGAAGACTTAATGCATGTTGCAGCCACTGAAGAAGACACTCAAGAAAGCCGCCCTTGGAAACTAAATTTCAATGGAGCATCTAATGCTGTGGGTAATGGAATTGGGGCAGTCTTGGTATCTCCAAGCGGAGGTTATTACCCCTTTACCTGCAAACTAAATTTTGATTGTACCAACAACATGGCGGAGTATGAGGCATGCATCATGGGAATCCGTGCCGCCATAGAACGCAAGATCAAAATGCTAGAAGTTTATGGAGACTCAGCACTGGTGATCTATCAACTTAAAGGCGAATGGGAAACGAGAGACCCTAAGTTGATCAACTATCGAAAAATAGTCTTGGAGTTAATGGAGGAGTTTGATGACATCACTTTCTACTACCTCTCACGAGATGAAAACCAGATGGCTGACGCCTTAGCCACTCTAGCCTCCATGATCAAAGTGAATGAACAAGAGGACATGACACCCATTCAAATGAGTATCTATGAGACTCTAGCTCATTGCTGCAACATTGGCGAAGAAGAAGAGAAAGACGATCACCCGTGGTATCACGATATATTGCAATATGTAAGAAATCGTGAGTACTCAGGCCACGCGACCGAGAATGACAAAAGAACATTAAGAAGATTGGCCGTCGACTATGTACTGGATGGAAAGATTCTATACAAGAGGAGGAAGGATTAAGTACTATTGAGGTGTATGGATGCAATGGAAGTTAAGAAAATTCTGGAAGAAGTCCATGAGGGCGTCTGCGGGACACACGCCAACGGCTTTACAATGGCCAGGCAAATTATGAGATTTGGTTATTAATGGTCCACCATGGAAAGGGATTGTATTAACTACACCAAGAGATGTCATAAGTGCCAAATCTACGGAGGTAAGATTCATGTGCCCCCTTCGCCTCTTCACGTTATGACTTCCCAATGGCCCTTTTCTATGTGGGGCATGGACGTGATTGGGCCGATATCGCCAAAAGCTTCCAATAGGCATCGATTCATCTTTGTGGTCATCGATTACTTCACCAAATGGTTTGAAGCCGCCTCGTATGCTAATGTCACTAAAACGGCAGTTAGCAAATTCTTAAAAAAAGAAATTATATGCTGATATGGGATGCCAAAAAGAATCATATCAGACAATGCTCTGAATTTGAACAACAGCACAATAGCAGAGGTCTATAGTCGATTCAAAATCAAACACCACAACTCGTCGCCATATCGCTCGAAAATGAATGGCGCAGTAGAAGCAGCAAGTAAGAACATCAAAAAGATTATGGGAAAGATGATTGAAACCTATAAAGATTGGCATGAGAAGCTACCATTCGCCCTTTATGCTTATCGAACGTCAGTTAGGACCTCTACCGGGACAACGCCCATCTCTCTGGTTTACGGAATGGAAGTTGTTCTACCCATCGAAGTTAAGATTCCCTCACTCAGAGTTTTGTCAGAAGTAAAGTTGGATGAAGCAGAATGGATCCAGTCTCAATATGATCAGTTAAACTTGATTGAGAAAAAAGGCTAAGGGCTATTCGTCATGGCCAGATGTATCAAAAACGAATAAGGCGAGCTTACGACAAAAATGTTCGTCCAAGAGAATTCCATGAGGGAGATCTAGTTTTGAAAAAGATCCTTCCAATACAAAAGGATGTCAGAGGGAAATGGAAGCCAAACTGGGAATGACCTTACGTGGTAAAGAAAGCCTTTTTCGGAGGAGCGTTGATTCTAGCCGAGATGGATGGTAAAAACTTGCCCAATCCTGTGAATGCAGATTCTTTCAAGAAGTATTTCACTTGAGAAATGAAAAATCCAAGGTGAAAACCCGTAAAGGGTGCCTTTTGATTCAAAAAAAAATGGAAAGTCCAAGGCGAAAACCCGCAAAGGGCGCCTTGTGACCAAAGGGGTTTTTGAGTTGAAAACTCGCAAACGGGCGGCTCAAATCTTGAAAATGAGGCATATAGTAATCCTGTCCTCTCAGAATTAACAAGAACGAGGGGTGGTGCATCTCGGGACATTAATAGAATGCTCTAAATCCCATAAACACATGTGGGGCTCAAAAAGGGTCCTCAATAGGTTATGCAGGAAAGCTCATGCTGCGACGTTTTGGGCACTTATTTTTTCTCTTATTCATTTTGTATTTTAGCAAAACATGCTATTTGGATGGTGCATTTATTCTTATCCTGTATTCTGGCAAAGTTTATTTCTCTAATTAATTTATTCATTCCCAAACTTTGCTATCGAATGTCAATCTTGTTTATCATCATGGGCTTTTTCACGCATTTTCCATAGAAACAATGATTGTCAGATTTACAATGTTCGCATGGATAGAGTTCTGCATATTACTCTGAAAAGTTTAAAAATAGTGCAAGAGCTTAAAACAGGACTACTGGTTAGAACTAACCTAAGTTCAAAAATAGAAAACATTAAAGACAAAATAGTCCAAACCATGGCTGCCTCTTCAAACCTTCTGTCAAAGATACCAGCTCAGTAAGAAGATGTGATAGCATATCAGTGATGTGCGGAAACACCCTAATTATTAAAAAGGGAACTATTTTCGAAAGTAAAATCTTGCATTCATGCAAATATCATTCACCTGCATCTAGTTAGGTGCATTTGATTCATTTCTATCATAGCATCTTAATCATTTGGCATAAGCATAGATATGAGGCTGATTCTACAAATCATATCCCCAGAGGATGGTGTAGCGACATCGATAATTTAACAATCTGGCATCCCTGAGGTTGCAGGGAGCAGATCGAAGATGGCTGATCTGGCTCTCCTAGAGTTGTAGGAGCAGATCGAAGATTTGAGTCTGGCATCCCTGAGGTTGAAGGGAGCAGATTGAAGATAGTGAATCTTATTTCCCTGAAGTTACAATAGAACAGATTGAAGCTACAAATTATAGATCCTATCTCACTAAAGTTACAGTAGAGCAGATCATAGCAAACCTTATCTCCCTAAAGTTGCAGTGGAGCAGGTTAAAAATCAACAAATCTGATCCCCTTAAAGTTGCAGTGGGGCAGATTGAAGTTACCCCAACAAGTCTTATCTCCTTGAAGTCGTAGTGGAGCAGACTGAAGATAGTAGATCTGGCTTTCCTGAAGATACAGGAGAAGACCGAAGATTCAAATCTGGCATCCCTGAGGTTGCAGGGAGCATACTGAAGATACCAGGTTTGGGCTTTTCTAAAGTTGCAGGGAGCAGATTGAAGATGGCAGATCTGACTTTCCTGAAGTTGCAGGAGCAGATCGAAGATTTGAGTCTAGTGAAGCAAACTAAAGCCATAAGTCCTATACCCCTGAAGATGCAGTGGAATGGAATGAGGCTAATTGAAGAAATAAGGCATTTAAGAAACCAAGATTCAGCGGGATAAGGCAAAATTGGCCCTTTGGCGGTCTTTGCTCCATTCTCGTTACACGACAATGAGCAAAGAGGGGCAGCTGTAATAGCCAATTTTGGCCCATTAAAACCAAATTAAAGTCTAAATCTCTTAAACAGTCCGTTTACAGACCTAGACCCAAAACCCAAAGCTTGAATTTCGAATTAGGCAGCCCAAATTTCCTACCCAAGATACTAACCCAATTACAGCCTAAAAATTTAAAGCCAAAACAGCCCGAACACCTAAACAGTTAGGGAACCCTAGCCCCAGACACGCCGCAGCCTGACCACCGGGCCTCCGTATGCTCCAGCACTTTAGTAGCCACGTATGCGCCACGACAACGCCCTCCACTGCACTCTGTACCTGCAAAAAGATAGCGAGCACAATAGCAGAGAATGGACGATAGAAAAATTTATATTTTTTGTATTTTTTCCCCCATTCGGCTATAAAAAACTGAACCAACAAACAGTGTAATCTCTTTTTTTTTACGAACGAACGAACGAACAAACACTTGTAAACAGAAACAAATCGATTAAAAATCAAATTCTTCGAAGGTAATTCCTTCAATTTTGATTCAATCTTCCATTTATTGTTGTTCTTATCTGATTTCTTTACTTTTTGAACTTGTTTACAAAGAAAAAAGGAAAAAAAAAAAAGGGATTAGGGATTACCTAAGTTGAGGAGCCTTCAAACCCCTATCTCTTCGTCGCAATTGAAGCTCGAAAGGGGGTTTCAGAGGCTTGAAAATAGCAAAGACATCGGGCATGCTCCCGAATAAGCCCGAACTCGGCCTTCGCATGACGCCTCTGTCGATTTGGTGGCAGATTGGCAGTCCAATGGTCGTCCCTGTTTCGGCCAATTTGGAGAGAACGGGAGTGGCTTTCTTTCCTTTTTTTTTTGTTTTGTTTGGATTTTAAGTGATCTGATATCTTTAGATTTAGGTTTTGTTTTAGTTTTTAAGTGGCGCACGAAACAGTACCGTTTAGGGCCTGTTTCAGTGGCACCAAAAGGGTGCCGTATAGGCTGATCTGACTCCATGCCCAATGACCCGACCCGAGAGTGGCTCTGACCCGCGCGCTTTTGGTCTTTGAGGGCTTATTGTGCGTTTAGTCCCTATTCTTTGCGCTGGTATTCGATTGGGTCCTCCGTGCGTTTTATTTTCTTTTTAATTTGTCCTTGTGATTTACGCGATATTGCAATGTGATCCGCGCTTAAACGCAGCATTTTGGGAGCTGGTTTATTTCCAGTTTCAGTCCCTATGCTTTGTGCGCGCGTTTCACCTGGGTTCTTTAGTTGTTTTTAATGTTTAATTTAGGTTCTAAATTTTGTTCTGGTTTTAATTTAGCCCTCAATTGTCCTTTTTTTATTTATTTACTTGCCTTTCCGCTTGTTATTATTATTATTATTATCATCATCATCATCATCATCATCATTATTTTCACTATTATTATTATTTATAATCTTTTTTCAATTTCATTATTACTTGTATATAGAAGTAGTTTATATTATTTTATACATTATTTATTTTAAGTTTTTCTTTACGTATCATTATTTAAAACTTTTATATATATATGTATATTTATATTATTTGCTGTAAAGTATTTTTCTCATGTTAGCATCATTTTAAACCTCTTATATACGTATCGTTTTATTTCAAAATTTCTCTACATATTATATTTTCTAAATACCTTTTATATTATTCATTTTAAAACAAAAAAGCTTTACGCGCTATTCATTTCAAATATATATATTTTTCAAATTTCGCATATTTTTATACTTTATTTTAAATTGTATTAGGCCCTTTTTAACATTCTAGTAATTGTTTGTACACATATATGTTGCATGAAATTACTCTATAAATACGTAGCTTTTATATTATTTTATGTAGATATTTCATATATTCCCTCGCAAATATAGTTATGTATATGAATATCGCTTGTTTTGAAAACTCATTATATTTTTAGTTATTTCTAAACTCTTTAATATGTTATATATTTTAATTTCCAATTGCAAATTTGTTTTAAATCTTTATGCGGTATTATATGCCTTTTTAATTTGTTCTCTTGTATGGAATTATTTGTTTATACGACATCATTGCCATGTATTATTATCAGTTTGTGCTTGATCCTATGTTTGTGTTTCTTGTCATTGTATTATGATTCAAATTCCAACATATTAAAGCCTTTAGTAGATGCATCGTTTTTTAGCCCGACTAAATCAAATAAGTTCGTTTTTTAAATTAACTTTTTAATCGCTCATTTTTTTCGAAAGTAAGGTAATATTTTGTGTTTGAAAATTCGAGGGATCGTGCCCTAACGTGCTGGGTTGCAATTTCTCGTTTTGTTCAAACAGTCAAATATCCTTTTAGATTTCACTCATCTTCTCTAATTATAAAAAAAATATAAGGCAATGTTCTCTGTTTGGAAATATGAGAAATCGTGCCCTACCGTGCTGTGTTTCGGTTTTTCGTTGGACTAAATAATTGAACACCCTTTGCAGTTTTCAAATAAGTCTTTTAGGACAAGATTCGATCATAGTTTCGAGGGTTTGAAAGATCGTGTCCTATTGCGCGGGATGTGATACTATATTCCTTTGAAACGAGAGAATCTCGTCATCCAAATGCTTTAAAGAAAATCAAATTTCAAAATTTTCTCGACATAAAGACATTTTAATCGATTTGGTACCAATTTTGAGCGTTACGAGGGTGCTAACCCTTCCTCGTGCGTAATCGACTCCCGAACCCGTTTTCTCAAATTTCAAAGACCAAATTAATTATTTTAATAACTCAAAATTCTTTATTAAAATAATTTAAGGTGATCCAATCGCACCTCAAAAAAGGTCGGTGGCGATTCCGTTTTTAAATTTTAAAGTCGATCCCCGTTTTTTTCGCCAATTAAAAAATGGTTTCGACATTCATTATTTGGGTTCCTCTAGTGCTGGCCATAAAAGTTTCTTGGTATACACTCCACTCTCAGTGGAAACCCATAGTTTGTGACTCACTTGCTGAGGCAGCAGAATGGCTTTTTACATTTCTGGGTCTCTTGAACCCAACATTAGATACTGCGCTGAAAGCTCTGTGCTTCTTTCTTTCTCTTTCCCTGACCTTATTTCTTTCTTGAATGATTGCTTCCATCCTTTGAGCCTTTGTAGATACGGCAACAAAATCCCTAATCTTGATGGTAGACAGCAATACCCTCAATTCTTCATTTTAACCTCCTTCAAACCTAACACATAAACCCTCTTCATTTAGGACCAGGTCCTTGGCATACTTATTTAACTTGATAAACTCCTTCTTATACTTAAACACTATCATTCTTCCTTTTTTGAGCTCCAAAAAATCTTTCTTCAACTGTTCAAAGAAGAGTCTATTAATGAGTTTTTTCCTAACATTCTTTAGGAAAAAGTCCTAATTCACCTGCTCTCTTAGGACCATGCTGGATACTATAGTCTACCACTAATACACCTCATCCTCAAGTAGAAAGATGACATATCTCAAACTCTTGGCTAGGGAGCACTGCAGCTTTTCAACTATCCGACAGACCCTAGAAAACCAGTTTTCTACCACAACTAGATCATCCTCTTTACTACCTCAAAACACTTTGCCCCCACGTTTACGGATGACTTTCATAAGGTCTCCTCTAAACACCACTACAGCTGAAGCTGGAGGTGAAAAGTTTGCTGGTCATGCAACCTCTGCTGTCCTCACAATTTCTTTGGGTCTCACCAGCTTGTCACAGGTTCTATAGGACGAGGTTGGGGCACCTCCCATGTAATGGTAAAATCATTGTCCCATAATATATTCCATCATTTCCATCAAGGCCTCCTAAGACTCTGTTCCTATAACTCTCCGGCTTGTAGAAGGTGCAGTGTTATTCACTAGTGGAGGGTATTACTTTCTATTTCCTACCCTTCAACATTCATTAAATTTATCGACATCTTCCTTCTTTACTTATTTCTTCGCTACAATATACAGACTTTATTTACTCTACTGGTTCCTTCATTTTATTATTGGGTCCTTCTCCCATTTCTTTTGCTAAAATAATAAAACGACCTCTTTAATCATAAAAAATAACCAAAACTTTATGAAATGTCAAGAATCTATAGACATGCAAATAGTTTCTAGGTAGAAGTTTACTTCCTATCCAGTATTCAAAAGATATCCTTTGAACCTCTCTTACATTAGCTTCCATCTATTTGGTAAAACTTAAAAAAGGGTTTAAGAATTTACTAGCAAATGATTAGCACAGAAGCTCTTCTAAGCTTAACAGACAATACATTTGTCAACAACGAAGAACTCTCATGATTTTTCTTCGAAAACAAAAAATTCTAGTAGAGAATCTGAAACAAAAAATCTTTTTTCCACTATCAAACTATCCTATTTATAGGTAACCCACATCCAAATCCCACTCAAGATTTACTCTAATCATTACTTATTCTCACATGTTTCTACTAGTTAATCATATCTTACGAGGCACTACAGGTGTCCTAATTACTAACACATTACCTCCACTAGGATGCTAGATAACTTAAATGTGTCCCACTAACTACTATGCTTACGTCAACAGTGACACAAAAACACGGGTGGTAGACTTATTAGCGGAAAGGTCTACCTAATGAAGTTCTCAACTCCATCAAGAA
The DNA here is from genome assembly GCA_020496765.1 of Gossypium stocksii. Taxonomy (NCBI): domain Eukaryota; kingdom Viridiplantae; phylum Streptophyta; class Magnoliopsida; order Malvales; family Malvaceae; genus Gossypium; species Gossypium stocksii. The sequence continues at coordinate 10,823,539 of CM035623.1, forward strand.
CTCACCATCCGCGAAGTGGAACTTCGTAGTTTTGGCGAAGTTTTACGAAGTACTTCGCCACGAAGTTACTATACTTATCCGGTCTACGCCTCACAACTTAGGCCGTGTTTGCCAACGTAGTCTCTTGAATTGAACCTGTTCGCCAAACCTGGTTGTGATAGGTTCGGTTGCATTTGAAACCTGTTTTAGGGACTTAGAGGTAAAATTTATAAAATTGGCAAAGAAAACTTAAATTTTCAAATAGGGACACAATTTTCAAAAGTTATAATAACTCGTTTCTCAGTGATGTCAAAAACGATGGTTTCGGGCCCATAAATATTATTATTTAATATTTATGAGTCAAATATAAAATTAAGTAGAAATTTGATTTAATGATTTTTGTTAATTGAAAGAATAATTAGGTTTAAGTGGTATGTCCTTAAAGTCAAGTAGTTTTAGAAAATGAGGTATCGGGACCTTGTTTCTATAAACTGAGCCTGTAAATATTTAATAATATTTACGGAGTGTTATTAGGGTCATATAAAATTTGGTTAAGAAATTTTAATGTTTAAATAGTTAATTAAGCGAAAAGAACTAAATTGTAAAAGTTGAAAAAGTAAGTTAATATTAGATAATGGTGTAAAATAGCTAGGGAAGGATGAATAAGGAGACTTAGATTGAAAATGTACCATTTATCATTAAATTGGACAGCTTTGATGGTAATTTTCATGAAATTTAATTAGTTTTTAAAGGACAAAATGGTAATTTAATAAATTAATAACATAAACAAAACCAAAACAAATGTTGTCATCTTCAAAAAAAAAAATTCACAACCAAAAACCATTAGAGAAGAAGGAGGCATTCGATCAAGCATTGTTGGCTTGCATGGTATGATTTTGATCCCCGTTTTTAATGTTTTTAATGTTTTTGTTATCGTTTTAACTTAATCTAGCTAGCCTGGGGGTCAATTCGTAAAATCATTAAAAATCTAGGGACTTAACATTAATGAGTTTAAGGTGTTTTTTATTTTAATTGATAGATTATTGAAGTTGGTAGTTAAATATAAGTATTTTGTTAAGTGATTTTTGATGATTTTAATGTTTAGGAATTAAATTGTTGAAATAATAAAATTCAATGTAAATTGTGTGAAATGAAGAAAAATATGGGCTATTATAAGACTAAGGAAAAATTGTCTAGCATGAATTTACATTAAAAGTGATTAAATTGCTAGTTTCGGGTTTAGGGACTAAATTGCATAAAAGGTAAAACATTGGGGCTAAATTGTAAATATCCCATTGATAAGGTTTATAAGTTGAATTAGTTATATTAAGTTATTTGAGTGGTTTTATATAAAATGTTATGAAACTATAATAGATGGAATGGAAAGTTTTTACATAAAAGCTTTAAAGGTATAGATGTTACATAGTAGAGATGTGATGAATGTTATGTATATGGATTTGCTTCCGATATATGTTCCTTGATATGAATGAATGTTTGATGTTTCATTATTGAACTCCCTGACTTGTGAGATTGATGTTGTAATAGGAAATAGATAATCTCTTAAGCATATCGAAGGAATTATTTATGAATTACATAAATTGAGCCTATTCGATAAATTTGCGTTTAAGATTTATACGAGCTTACTAAGCATTATTTGCTTACATTAGTTGCTTTCTTTTCCTGTAGATCATCGGAAAGCACGATTGGTTGGAATTGCATAGGAGCACAATCACACTATCCATTCATCATATTGGTAGTTTTGGTTGTTTAACGGTTATAAATGGTATGTAATAGGAGTTTTTATGTTATTTATCAATGTGGTGTGGTTTAGTTTATTTGCCTATATGTCTTAATGTTGGCTTATAAATGTAAATATGTAAGTATATATTTTGGTCACTTGTAAATGCTTTGATATTTAGATGGCTTTTGGTTCATTGATGTGTGAATGAAGTGGTTAAATGGTAGATGTGTGATGTAAGGTTAAGGTATGAAATTATGGCATTGGATTTGAATGGATTTAGATGTTAAATTTTGGTACCAATGAAGGTATATCGGATAGACATTTAGATGAAATGATATATATGTGTTTTGGCATGTAATAAGGCTTGAATGTTGATTTGATAACTTGGTTTGTTTTGAGTTTGTGCCAAGCTTATATATGGCTTAATGTCCTTAGTTGATAGATTGCAAAGGAAAGTGTAAAAATATGGTATGTGACTATTATGAATGCTTATATGAAAGTAGGTAAAATATGGTTGAATGGTATGCTTTGAAATGGTTATTTGATATATATGAATTAGGCATAATGAATGAACTTGAAATGTTGAATTGAGTCAAGTTAATATGTTGAATTGTGGTGTCAGTCGATGGCATATTGGTTAGGCACCTAAGTTGGTTGGTTTTGGTATGTTATTAAGTGTTTTGGTCAAGTGGAAAAGATTGAAATGGTTTGTTATGCAAGAAAAAGTTAATGCTTTGGCTTGTTTTGGGTCATTTTGAGAAGCACATGGCCTGGGACACGAGCTGTCACACAGCTTAAGACACGAGCTGTCACATGGCCGTGTGCTACACACGGCCACCCCACACTGTTGTGTGTCATTATTGTTTTAGGTGTAGGTTTCACACGATCTGTGACACAACCTTGTGTCTTAAGATAGTATGTAACACGGTCTCGCACACGGCCAACAACACGGTCATGTGACCCAACATCGAATGCGCACACGGTTTGGCACACAACCTACGACACAACCGTGTGGCCCTATTTCGAATACCCATATAGGAGGACACACGGGTTGGGACACGACTGTATGTCCAAACTTCGAATGTCCACACGGTCTGGGCTATGTCAAACGATCGTGTGACCTCTATTTCCAAAATTTTCAAGTTTTTCCAAAATTTTTGATTTTTTTTCAAATTGATACTGGAATGTTCCCAAACTATTTTTAGGGCCCCGTAGGATAGGTTTAAGGCTCGTAAGTGTATTGTATGCTATAAAAGAATGTGTAAATGATTGTTATAATGTAAATTGAATAAATGTTCTATTTAAAATCAAATATTCTAAATTGTAATGTAATACTCTGTAACCCTAATCTGATGACGGAGATGGGTTAAAGGGTGTTATAAAAGTTACATGGCCAACCACATGACCGTATAGCAGATACGGGCTGTGACACGACCGTGTGAATATTAGAAATAAATATTTTTGAAACCACACAATTCCAAAGATCCATATGTCTTGAAAACACGATCATGTGTGTAGTTTTTCACAATAATCCTCTTTTAAGTTTAGAATACTGTTTCAAATGCAAGGATGTTTTAAAAAGAAAATCATCTAGCTCATCCCTAATCTTGGAAATTAATTAAAAATATTCAACAAGTGCTAATTTTACTTTGAACAAAAAGTCAAAGTATGTTATTTTGACAATCAATGTAGCATTTTATACTTGATCCAATTATTGTGTTGAGTATAGAGGTGTTACAACTCGTCTTAGGATTCATTTGCTTATGGATAAAACAATTACGGAGGTCCAAGTAAAAAATGATGACATCCAATAACACTTAAGCTATCTTGAAAGGCTATCTAGACAGTTGTGTAGATATGTTGTTTAAGCATCAACACTGCACAACTCTAGTCTCAACAATCCCTCATTTGGCTTTTTGACAAAACATAAGCAAATGACAAACACGCCCCCTATCATTACGCCAAAAACACACATGATATACCAAGGAACCAATTGTATAAAAGCTCATATAAGATGTTTAATACATCAACAATATCTCACTCAAAAGAGTTTAAAGTAAAGTGAATAAAACCAACAACCATCAAAAGAAGAGTAGCAATAAAACAAAGAAAGCATAAAAGATAGTATAGCAATAAAATCCATGTAGTAGCATATCTCCCCCTTAAACTAGCACCATCTCGACCAAATTCATCAGCTAATCAGTACCATCCACCATTACACAGGAGCATAAATAAATATCCTCAAAGAAGTAGCAGCAAGAAAACTTCATAACAACAGAGTCAAAAATTGTTTAACTGTTCCCTTAAAATTAGTCAACATCAGCAACGAAAAAAGTAACAAACTCCCCCTAACAAAACCATATGATACTCTCTCCTTTTGTCAAAAAGTTGCTCCCCCTACTAGGGTGTCTACTTAATGTCACTTATTAGCTCAGCATCTCAACTAGAGTCTTTCTTAACAATTCACTTTTCTTAAATGGTTTTTTTTATCTGTTTGAATTTCTATTCAAGCATCTGTTCAAACGTGTTTCTTGTCAGGTTGATCTCCAAGTTGTTTTTCACCTAATGATTCAGCTTGTTGTATTAGGTGTTGAAAATATAATCTACTACAAAAACAAATTTGTTAGCACTGATTGGGAAAAATAAAATAATTAAATATGAAATCAGAAATTACTATGTCATGGTAAATCCACTGCCTTAGAAGCAAATTCACCTTGACCAGTGTAATCATGTAGTTGACGTCGTCTCCCAAGGTTAACACAATCCTTTGATATCCGTACACTTGAATATGGAAAATGAAATTCAATTGGTGTTGCTCTTCTCGGGAAATCACAATAGAAACAATTCCTAAGAAAGTTTGGAGGGGTCATAGTTAGTCCCACTTAAAACTCAAAACTCCTAAACATAATTTTCTCTAAAAGTGATTTGGGGAAAATTGACAAATATTATAAAAAAATCGCAAATAAAAAGTAGGGGAGGAAAAATGTTTTCAGAGAAGGTTGTGTTTTTGATGAGTGTGAAAAATAAGGAAATCAACCATCAATTTATACTAATAACAGAAGGACAAAATGGTAAAAATGCATGGACAATTTTGTAAAAAACCCATTAGGGAGCCCACCTTTCTATATATTTACTCTCTTGATCAATATAAAGGAGGCTATCCTTGTCAATTTCATTGGCCTGAACAGTTGTTGCCTTGTCTTTAGAAATTTCCAAGGAAGAATGAGAGATTCCAACCTTTTTCTTTGCTGCACATTTCACTCTAACCATTGTGAACCAAGAAAGCGGGTTTGTAATTCTTGAAAGTATAAAGAAAGTTGACAGAAAAGGAAAGAGCAATCGGAGAAAGGGAAAGAAGTCATAAGAAATTTCATTTTTTTTCCCTTTTTGTAACTCTAGGGGCATTTAATGTTAACACAACCACAAAAAAATCTCCTTTAATGCCACCCCTACAAATTCTTCATGAGATAAAAAAAACCAACATGATAATAAAATAAAATAAATAAGAGCAAATTTGAGCATTGATAAGCTGATTTAAAATTTATATCCAACCTGTTAAAAGAAATAAAATTAAAATGTCTAATTTGCATGCTGACTTACATGATTCTTAAATTTATATTTAATTTTCTTTCTAAATGTATGTGAAAGAGTTGATACTCACATTCGCTCAAAAGTTGCCTTAGATCTATATCCTATCTACTGTAAAAAGAAATGCGGTAGAGTTTGTACTATATATTGAACAAATTTCTTAAATTTAATTACTATTATTTTATTACAATTATTTTACTTAATTAAAGAAATCAAAGCCCAGCATTAAAACCAAAACTCCATTGGCGTGGGGGGTTGAAGTGGGATGTTTCATTCATTTCCATTGGATGATCAACAGTGGTGGACTTATCATTTTGGGACTCCATTGGCCTTTCTTTGGTCCATTCGTTTTACTCTTCTGCAATCAAATTTACTAGTTAGCTGTCCATTCTCTTGCAGGCGCACAAATGTTTTACTCAATTCGACCATTTATATGCATATTCTACTCAAATAACAACTTGAATTTAAATTATTTAATTAACATCTAATTGGGATTAATATAATCTTCCTATTTTTATATTATTTATTAATCAAATATGCTAATTGAACCTATTTTTTTCAACATGGAACGGAACGTCTTTGGAATTGGTAGCAAGCTTATTTCATTCTCATTTTTAAATTTATTCTTCCTAAAAACCATAAAATTATAATTTAATTTTAACAATTTCATTTTTTTTTTTTGGGGATTTCATCTCTACCAATAAAATTTGCACAATTAGAAATATGATAAGAAAGGATCCATTTGTTGGGTTTTGAAAATTCATAAAGTGTGAAAGGAATTAACAAAAGTAGAAGAATATGGAAAAGGTATTGCGGAAGTTCCACAACAACAATCATTAGGTGTTTAAAAGTTGTTGCTGAATATATGGTAATTCGTATTGCGAGTCGGATTTCTGTAAATATTTTATAGTTTTTTTTTTTTTTTTACGAATTTAGGTTTAAATTTTAAAATTACTATAGATTCAAAATGGATGTAAGTAAATATTGCAATATCTATTATCCGTTTGTTAAAATAACGGATACAAACTCGAATTCCATAAAAATGCAAATATTCATAACAGTTATCATTCTGCGAAAGGATGAGGTTTACAGTTTACAGCTTTCTCTCTAATTATAATAAACCAATTAAGAAACTTCTAATGGAGCCATCAAGGTAAGCAGACTAACACCAATCAAGCCCTGATGACATGAAAGATATTGTTAACTATTTTCAAAGCCAAAGCATTGGGGGAGCATCATTACATTTCAGAAAGTAGCAAAAATTGACCAATACAAGAAGAGTAGGTATATACGTGTAGCTATTAGAGACGAAGTCCGAATTAGGGACATCATTGCAACTGCGAGACATATGTGTGTAGCTAAGATCAGATACAGTTATACAGATCACCCTTTTTTGTTCGAGGGATTGGGATTTGGGAGTTGAAAGCGATTTCACAGCACTGTCATGTTTGCGGCCTTACATCCCTACCGAATTGTAAGCAACGCATGAAACACGCAAATAGTGATTCAAACACAATGAGAAAAGGACTTGGTCTATTAATATTCTTAAATGTCGAAAGTTTTAAGGTAGGAACCGACAATGAAAAAAATGTAATATAGAACGGTGAAGCATAAATGGAAATGGAGACCCTATAGGGACTTGTCTTTAAACCTACAAAAATAGTCATTTTAATTCTATTTGTTCTCTCAACCACATCCACCAATACATACGGTGCTAATAATTTTAAAGGACATAAGCAAATCAAATCCAATTCTCCCATATAAAACTTAATTTGGCAACGTCAGGGTATTTGATTTTGTCAATGTTTCTAGAATCCACTTTAAAGGCCCATCCTCGCATTTTTCCGTTGGAGTAATTTCTAAGTTTGTAGCCAATATACACAGTGGTACATATAGCCACGCGTCTACACCAAGTATCTATATGGAGATCAATGGAGAAAAATGCAAAGACCTAAAGGGAGCATCCCTCCACTAATATCTCCATATGCCAATTAAGCTTTGCAATCAAGACATGTATGCCTGCTTGGTTGGTAGCTTAGATTATTTGTGGAATTCCATCCCCTATCAAAATGATTAATCATTGAATCTTACATAAATTCTTATCTTTTCAAATCCAACTCCAAGAGGAAAAGGAAAAGAAATAACAAAGAAAGTTTAGTCCACTTGTCCAAATCATGATATAGGAATGTGAATGACTTATAAGTATCAGGTTTCGGTGTGCATGTCTACATTTCACCGAACTCGTTGAGGTGCTTGGCATGAAAGGAAGTAGTTAAGAGCCAGTTTGATACCATTTATCATGAGATCATCATTTTCTTCTCAAAAATTATATTTGATATGATGTGCAACGCACTTGCTTATATAGCTCAAGTCCCTCCATTTTCTTTCTAATATGGGATTAATGCATCATACTTACATTTTTAGAGCGTTTGATGTGACATAAGCATGAACAATTTAACAGAAAAATTAGTTTTTTAGGAATTATAATTATAATTTATACATTCAAATATTTACAATCATAATCATTATAATGAATTATCAAAACTTAAAACATTAAATTTTCTAGGCATTTCCTGTATACCACTAAATGAAAACAACCCTGGAAATTTTAATATAATTAAAATTGAAGACAAAGAAAACTATAGGATGATGAAATATTAATTAAGATTAAAACTATTGGTATGACTTATTATTGGAAAAATTATTTTTATGAGAACTTTGAGGCATATTCTCAATAGGTAAAGGTGGAGAGTTGAATCATAAAATTATGATTCCATATTTTACTCCATGAGAACTTTACAGCGGTATATCATATGCTCAAAATGGTTGAGTGATGAATAAGAAATTAATGCTCAAAGTAAGCTACTTGGAAATGTTATTGAGGAAAAGTAAAGGCTTAGATCTCACATTGGTTAGATACCAAGTGTGAGATATGTTTATATATGTAAACTCTCTTAAATATTAATTAAATGACTAAGTTTATAATCTTGCTTCGCATGTAGGGGGTGTGTAGGTTTAAACTTGAAGGGATTGGGGCAAACTTGTATGATGTGGACGACGCGAAATGTTTTGACCTACGGATATTTTAGCCCAACTCGAAGTTATTTTCATCATCAGACAAAATCTACTTATATATGGAAACTTATCTTATTGATTTGATTCCAATAAATCTGATTAAAATTTTAAATCAAATTGATTTAATGGCAGATTTTGTGGATATTTTTTCCCAAAATTCCAACACTCTCTATGCCTATAAAAGGCCATGATTTCTGAAGGGTTTTTATACACTAATACTCTCTCATAATTTCTCTTGCCGAAACTCTGTTGCTCTCAAAACTCTTCCTTTTTTTTCCTTTGTTTTTTTCAAACATTCCGGTGATAGAAAAATGCATTGTTCGTTCGTTGATCATGGTAGAGGTGCTACTACTTTGATCACTACTGTTATTGTATCCTAGGAGACATTCGACCAACGTTACTTCAAGTATTGTAGGAGCGCCCGAATTTGTCTTAAGGAAATTGTGTTTCATAGGCCTCAACGTTTCGTAAAATCACGATTCTCCTTTATTTCAATTGTTTATTATGGTTTTATTTTATTTTCGTATTTAATAAATTATTTACAAATCATTTTATTTATATTTTATTTAATAAGTGTTTATTTATAATTAATTTATTATGTTTGCTAATGTACTTATAACATCATATAACATTAATATACATGGCATACCCCTATTTCTTTAGATTTAATTCAGATAATTAAACTTTATATATAGTGGCGCGTATATATATGATGAATGTCGTTGAAATTGAACACAAAAAATACTGTAGTTTGGAAAATTACAAGCCCTAATTGTTTTGTAGGAGAAATAATTTGGACGGCCTTAATCAATTAAAACCCACATCCTTAGTATACAATATTCATATAACCTATAACTAAGAGGCAGACAGTATTTTTCACGTCGTACCACAATTGGTCATTTTTGGTAATTTTTTTCTAGGCTAATCATATTGAGAAGTTAAATATGATTGGGTGGGGTGGCATATTGATATATATAAAAGAAAAAGAAAAAAAGAAAACTCCAAATATTTGTTCCCTAAATTGATGATTGGGTGGGATAACAACTTGATTCCATTAGATTTGGAGAAAAAAACATCGTTGTTGGAGACCAAATTAAGGTGTGTCTTTGCTCAATCAAATCTGTTTGGATATGCACTCAATCAGGGCATACATACCTTTTACCAATGGTTTGCTTGCTGTCTTTTTAACGTTTATGTGGCAACATGTTTTACACTATTTTTCGACTCCCACTATATTTGGTCCTTTTCCCTGTCGTCTAATTTGCTCGATTATGATTTATGAACTTCCCAAAAAATAAAAGAAAGAGACTGATTTACTCCACCCATCGTCATGCTTATGCTTGCATGTACCATTATTTGATCAAGATTATGAAATCACCTCCAGAGTGATCAATGAAGCCCAAATAAATTCATTTTCAAACAACATTATTAAATTTAGTGTTTAATTTTTATTAATATAAATTCCGTATTTTGAAAATTTTACATTAAAAATTAGGGGTTTTTTTTATCAAATAATAACCTAAATATGACTGCAGTACACATGCTACCGTCTATATTTGTAATAATCACATGAAAATTAACCATAAATAATAAGAGAAGTGTTTAGAATTTCCAAAATCAGTTAGATTGATGATTTGATTCATAAAGTTGGTAAGATGTCATGTTAGGCAATATGCATTGGATGGACATGAAAGAAGATTTTTATATATCACTTCACCTGGCTGCAGCTACGTATTACTATTTGTTTGTGGAAACAGCTATTTTATATTTACACATATATAGTTAAATAAGCTGCTAATCAAATGCTGTTTGCATCTTATGATATATATATATAATTAAATAAACTGCCTTATTTGACATGGCATCTTTTAAAAGCTGCTGGCTACGTGCTTAATTTTTTCCAAAATCAATGAAGTGTGTAGTAGGGGGTCAACAGTGATCTCAGAAGTGATTAGATGGGTCGAGAAGTAAGAATCTCCAGTTTGATTAGTTCCACCAATAGTATAAAATTGAGTATAGAATAAACGTGAATCGGTAAAATATCACAAACTGAGAAAAAAAATAGTAGTTCAATAGGATTGAACTAATTTATGATTTTTTAATGATTATTGAACCGACGATTTAACTGAAAATTAGTATTCTCATCGATTTGAGTGTTTCGGTTTTCAAAATATTGACATTCAATTTGCAGCGGGTTTTTTACTATAATAATAAAAGAAAAATAATTAAAATAATACAATACAAAAATTATGTATCAAAATAGTATAAATGGGATGGTGCCGCCTGTGGCAGAGGCGTGACCATCCCATGTCAGTCACCTTTTCAAAATTTCTGTTATAAAAATTTTTTTTGTTATAAAAGAAAAGGCCAAAGCTAAAAAAAAAATAGGTGGAGGGGGTGCCAGAGGCGGCACCGGTTGTGCCTCTGGCATAGGCGGCACCTAGATGGGTTTATAAACCCCCTTCAGCTGAAGCTGCAGCTCCGGAAGCAAGAAACAACAAGAAGAAGAAGAGAAAAAGAAAAAAAAGAAGAAGAGAAGAAGAGAAGAAGAAGAAGGAGAAGGAGAAAAAGAAGGAAAAAAATAGAAAAGAGAAGGTATAAATTTTTTAAAATAATGGAAAAAATTTTATATTGTTATTGTGTTTTTTCTGTTATTATTATTGTTGATTTTTATTATTTTTTGTTGTTAGTTATTATTGTTAGTTAATATTAATGTTAGTAAAAAAAACTTTATTATTATTGTTAATTATTATTAATGTTAGTAAAAAAACTATTATTATTGTTGGTTATTATTGTTAGTAAAAAAACCCTAATTATTGTTAGTTATTATTGTTGATTTATATTAATTTTGTAAAAAACCCTAAAAAAACCTATTTATGTTAGGTAAAGAATGTTTTAATGTTTTATGTAATTTATTTGTTATGTGTGTTTTAGGTTGATTAGATATATTTTTGTATGAAATTTATTTGGCATGTTATAGATATTGTTAGAAATAGCTACATATTTGATATTGCCTAATGAGATAATAACTTCGACACAAAGAGAGAAAGTTGATAAGATAATAAGAGAAGTGCAAGATTATAGAATGAAACCAGAAGAAGACATTGTTGAACACGTTATTACAATAAATAAAAAGATGCAAGAAGTATTGTGGAAAGGTCATGAAATGATTAGAAAGAATAAAGTGCAATACTTAACCCTTAGAGGGACATTAATAGAACGGGACCATAAATTCATTTTAGACCAACTTTGGAAGACATTGGTTCTACGAACCTATTGGAATCTAGTTATATGCTTCATGAAGCTTATAATCTCTTATGGAGCAAAGAAAATAGCGAGACAAAGTATAGGTTTACGAAAGTTGACTAGGAAGCAAAATGTGATTGACATACAATGGATGGATAACTTAGATGTTAGGAAATTACCAAGAGAATTTCTATTTTCAATACCCGTTATAAAGATTGAAGAGTAAGAAGATCCCGAAAAATTTTCAAATTGGATTGTAGAAGATGAATATGAAGAGAATCAAGAATATCTAAATTGGATTGTATAGTATTTTCCAAAGGAAGATATAGGGTCGGAGATGGAAGAAAACGTAGAACTAAATTTAAATGGTTAAATGTAAAGATAAATATTATTCATGTACAAAATGAGAAATGAAAAAGTATGAGCTTATGAATGAAAAAAATTACATATTGATTAATTAAATTTTTTATTTAAGTAATTTATTTGCTGTTCAAAATTGTCGAAATTGTTTTGAAAAATTTTGTTTAATTTTTTAACAGAATGAGCATTGAAGATGGATAATCAGTTTTTCATATGCGTTTATTTCGATGGAATCATCTTGACAACAACCGTTAGATGCATATTTGAATGTCAGCAACAAATAGCAATGAGATTTAATAGAAATGTATCGTTGATGATATGAAGTGAATGATTAACGCAAAAATTGTTAAACGTTGTGGAAGAAATATCTTGAAACTTTTCTACAAGTTTCTAGTTTCGACAGATCCTATCAAATTCATCAAAATGGAACTTATATACGATGAAGACGTGGAGACAATGATTGCTCTTTACTGTGGGAATAAGAGTGACAAAAATGCACCGATTCACTTATTTGCTAAGTTAGCTGGTATTGAGCAAAATGAAGATCTCACTGCATATGGTGAAGAGCATGGAGCTCAAGAACCGTGGCATGGTGGCTCCAATATCATACGTAGATAGTAAATCGACTATACATGGAATCGATATCGATCTTAATGTTACAGGTGATATTGATGCGATTAGTGAGGATGGATACGATAGTAGTGATTCTTGTGATCGAGAAGACGATACTGATAGTGATCCCGATCTGGACAATATCCCCGATGATATTGATGATGAAGACGTGAATGACGATAGAAACATTAACGGGTCTTCGGTCTGGAACCAGATGCGGCATATTGTGATACACAATAATCCTAGGCCACACATGTCGCTTATAGACCCCGACACGGCGCATGTAACTGAGTTCTCGAAGTACCCTGAAATACTTCCTATTCACCAGCTGGCCATAAATTTTGATCTTGAAGAGTTGTTCGTAGGCCAGATATTCGAAAATAAAGAAGAGTGCGTATTTGCTATTAAGCGGTATAGCATGAATATATCAGTAGATTACAAAGTCTCAAGTCTAAACCGACATTAAATATTGGAGAGTGTTGGAAGTCGACAGAAGGTTGCAATTGGAGAGTATGAGCTGCATTTATTCAAAATTCGCAGATGTGTGAGATACGAAAATTTGTTGGGCCTCACACATGCACATCAACGTGAATGACAAAAGATCATTGAAAACTTGATTCCAAAACTATCTATTTGTGTATCATGCCAATGGTGAATGACATGACGACCATTAAAGTTTTGGTACTGATTGCCGAAATGCAGGCACGATTCTAATACCGAGTATCATATCGAAAGGCGTGGATAGATAAACAGACGGCAATGGAGCAATTGTATGGGAATTACGATTCGTCATATAATGAGTTACAGAGATGGATAGTTGCTATGCAAAAGTACATACCAGGTACTGTCATTAAGTTACAGACATGACCTTATTACGGCCCGAATGACCAACTACAGTCAGGGAAAAAAATTTTCCATCAGATGTTCTGGACGTTTGATTTATGTGTGCGGGCATTTCCCAACTGCAAACTGTTTGTGTAAGTGGATGGGACCTGGCTATATGGAAAATATACACAGATCATGCTTCTTGCGGTTGCTCAAGACGGTAATAAGAACGTGCTCCTGATAGAATTTTCCATATAGATAAGGAGAACTTGGAATCGTGGGAATTTTTCCTTACCAACCTGCGGAGGTATGTTATTAGCAACGATAATAATTACATCATCTCTGATAGAGGGAAAGGATTAATTGTCGCAATTAGGAATTCTGGTGTGCCATGGAGATCCGTTTACTGCATCTGTCACATTGCTGCTAACTTTCATCGAGATTATAAGAATGCAAACTGGAAGAGACAATTAGTGAAAATGGGTAAATGATAACTTTATCTTTTCAATATAAGTTGTAATGTTTTATGTTATCGAGTTACTGTAAATTGTATTTTCTTAATATATATACAGTGTATGAATTAGAGCCACATATTTTCCGCCAAAGAATGACTCGACTTGAGAGTGATATGGAGGGTCAAACGAACACATCTTTTCGATTGTGGTTGGGTACAATAGAGCTGTGGCAATGGGATTAAAGTTTTGACTAGGGCTTTCGTTGTGGTCAAATGACCACAAATTTAGTGGAGAGAGTTAATGCTATGTTGTGAAAAACACATCTTCTGATTTCATCTGTCTTTTCAGCTACATTCTACAGGTTGGCTACCTTGATGCCAAAAATGGGTTAGCAACAAGTTAATCAGATGGAGGTGGGATACGTGTTTGTCGAATATGTCAGGGATGCAATAGTTGTAAACTGTCAGATGGCGAGATCGATGAATGTAGAAATATATTCACAACGCCTTAAAATGTTTTAAGTTACGGAGATTATCAGTCGTCGACCCGGTATACCACCTAGGTCATATGGAATTGATCTCTGGAAGAGACGGTGCAATTGCAAGAGGTTCGAAACACTTCATTATCCATGTACGCATGTCGTGACAGCGTGTGTTAAAGTGAACTTTAATGTTGAACAATTTGTAGATTATGTGTACGCGCTTGAACACACGTTGCGTGTTTGGAAAAATCAGTTCCCTGTTCTGCCTGGCCTGTCTACGTGGAAAGTGCCTCCGACAACTTTCGAGCTTATCCTAGACAAAGGGCTACGCAGGAATCCGAGAGGTCGTGCTAAACATGGAAGAAAAATCATGTGGCTCAAATGGCATCGATGAGCTTGAGCCAGGAGGAGTGCCATGATATAGTGGATGCGACCCAGTAGGACTGAAGTACTGCGGTAGATACCGGTCGGAAGTGTTGTACTGCGGTGGGTACGGGCCAGGAGGACTGAAGTGCTGCAGTGGGTACGGGCCGAGAGTGTTGTACTGCGGTGGGTACGATCCAAATATATCAAATAATGGCATCTGCCCCCTAACGAGCCCGAAAAATAGTAATGGCCCTGTAAATCCAAATGATAAGAATTTGAATCCGAATGTGACTGTTATCACTCAGGCTCGAGCTTGGGCTCTGGCTTGGGCTCTGGCTCGAGATCAGGATCTGCCTTTGGCTCGGCCTCTATATTGGCCACTGGCTCGTATGCCCCTGGTCGCTACATGTGCGGGGGACTACAGTCGACTGCCCACCAAGTAGATATGGCTTTCCCATACTAGAGTATCATTGCATGTACTCTAACGGTGGTTGCAAATCGAAAGACATACCCATCCGAGGTCTTCGATCCGTCCAATTATCCCACACTACAACAAATCTCCGGTGCACAACCCTCTAATGCATTCCATGTTTCCCTCTCTTGTTGATGACGTGATACTTCCCCATCTCCATTGGCAGATCCGAGATGTACTGGATGCAACCAAACTGTCGTAGCACTCGATCCCCATTGTACCACTTGACTACATTGAAGTTGATAATTGGTGCGTTAGTGCATCAAATAAAAGAATAAATGTAGGCAGATGAGGATATAATAGTAGCAATTTCTGGTCTACGATATGGCATCCATATAAACTGCATGATTAATAACATGGTTAAAATTTAACACGATGTGAGTAAGATATACAAAGTAACATGTCACGAATATTAGAATAGCTTACCCCTTCCCCGGCATGTTGTTCGATCATCAGACGATATATCGAGATAGTGTACGACCTCCCGATGCCCGGATAAATACTCTATCTATGAAAACAAAATTAAAGTAAATATAGTATCGTTACAATAGTATCATTATAAAGAAATTGTTAATTAAAAACAAGTTATATTTTATCACTTGTTAACTAGTGGATATACGTATGGTTGGTAACTAACTGATGCCAAGAATGGCATCAGATAAAGAGCCCACGACTGCAACAATGTAAGGCATCTGCCTATGTCTATGGCAGCAGGCTTTGTCGTCCGATAAAGCTCCCGATACAACACAGCCAGAACTGCGGATCCCCAGCTATACGAGCGAACATTACTTAAATCAGCTAATAGAGGTAAATATTGGATATAAACCTTGTTGTTTGCATCGGGCATCAGTACACCCCCTATAATATGCATGATGTACGCTCGAGCAGCGCACATCAACTCTCCTTTAGTGGCATTAGCTGATAAGTGTTCAAATTTGCTTTTTAGCCATGTAAATTTCAAGCCCGAAAAATTTGACTCATCATCGTCAGACAAGGCTCCTAGTAGGCTATAACAAAGTGCAGTCGGCTCAGCAATCGCACTTACACCTGTTACGGGACTCCCGTCGATTGGGAACCCAAGTTGCAGTGCAACATCCTCTAGAGTGACTGTGCACTCCCCACACGGAAAATGAAAAGTGTGGATCTCCGGGCACCAACACTCCACTAGTGCGGATATTAAATTGTATCGTAAGTCGAATGTTCGAATCAATGCTGTTGACTCGAATCCAGCTTGCTCCAAGTAGGGCATTAATCATTCATTCGGAGAATATCCTATACCATTCACTCGACCCCTTAACACGTGGTACGAGTCTTGACAGTGTTAAATTACAAAAAATAAATATTAAGATAACATGATTTATTTTCGTAAATTACGTAGATTTTTTTTAATAGAACTCGTGATTAACAAATAACAATATATTACCATATTAGTAGTTGCATCAAATACGTGAGGATCCTTTTTAATCAATCGAGCCATTGTGATACTTATAACTTCAAAACAAATTTCGGTTATTAATTTCAATGTTTTATTTTTCTTATTTTTGGATTTTATTACTTTTAAAAATATACTATTTTCGTATTTTACTTTTTTATATTATTTTAATACAAAATGTTTCAAATGTATTATTTTAGTGTTTTTTATATAAATTTAGTAAAAAACCCTTATTTTGGCCCTTTATTCGTATTTTTCTTATTTTCAAATTTTATTACTTTTAAAAAATATACTTTTTTCGTATTTTAGTTTTTTATCTTATTTTCCTACATAATGTTTTAAATGTATTATTTTAGTTTTTTATATAAATTTAGTAAAAAAAACTCTTATTTTGGCCCTTTGTTCGTATTTTTCTTATTTTTGGATTTTATTACTTTTAAAAAATATACTATTTTCGTATTTTATTTTTTATATTATTTTAGTACATAATGTTTCAAATATATTATTTTAGTGTTTTTTTATATAAATTTAGTAAAAAACCCTTATTTTGGCCCTTTGTTTGTTTTTTTTCTTATTTTCGATTTTTATTATTTTTAAAAAAATACTATTTTAATTTTTATATTAATTTAATCAAAAAACCCCCAGCACCACTTTTTTCCAAAAAAGTGGTGTTTTTCGTATTTTATTTCTTTTCGTATTTTATTTTTTCATAAATATATTTTTTCGGTATTTTATTTTTATACTCTTTTTGTAAAAAATCTCATTACAACATGCCAAATAAATTTCATAAAAAATATATCTAATCAACCTAAAACACACTTAACAAATAAATTACATAAAATAATAATAAAATATTCTTCTTCTTTTTTTGAAGAAATCGACTGAGTGTTATAATATAAGCCCAAACAGAGCAATTGGTCCAATATAAAAATAAACTAAAAAGACTAAGAAACATGTAAGGAAAGTCTTAAAACCTGGCCTGAATAGGAAACTCGCTAGAAATTGAAAAGACAAACAGAAATTAAACTAAAAGAAATAAAAGTAAACCTAATCAATAACTCAGTCGACAGAAACAGCTGGCCACCATAACGTCTCATCCTTCCCATCACCGACACAGCCTTAATGATAGCAGATCTTCACAAATCTTTAGCCTTCTGCTACAAACTTCAAAAGCTTTCCATTTCTCTCAATCATGGTGCCTTGGACGATTCCGATCCATATTGCTTCGAACAGATCTCGGGATATCTCCAACTAGGTAATGTCCTTCCTCCTTCCTCAAAGCCTCTGCTGCAACAAAATGAGCAAGTCTGTTTTCTGGTCTAGGAATAAAATGAAAACTGAGTTTTTGAAAGTAGGATTTTAAATGTTGAATGTCTCTAATGAGTGCACCGATTGACGATCTATCATGATCTGAAAGTTTACATTTTGTGATGATCGATCTTGAGTCACCCCTTATTTGCACATCGTTGAGTCCCATATACATCCCTAACTTTAGTGCTTGTATCCCAGCGTGCGCCTCTGCTACAAACGGTGTAGCAATATCAGAATGGATAACCGACTTGGAAGCCAATATCTTACCCCCCACATCGCGAACAATCAACCCTGAAGTAGATCTTGAAAGTCGATGGTCAAAAGTCGCATCAAAGTAAATCGTCATGCTAGCTCTCCTTTCATCAGCCTCCAGACTCGAACTTTTGCCTAAAATAAGTGCATTTTCCTCCATTTTCCTGAGTTTTAAAACATAACTTAAGATTTGGGCTGCAATATCTCTGCTTGTTGTGTACTTGTTTTCATATAGTAATTTGTTGCAATTTGTTCAGATTAACCAAAGCCCACAACAAAAAGTATAGCATTGTTCATTTATCCCGTGACTGAAAATCCAGGTTAGCCAAGACCATATATTTTCGGTATTACTATTAAGTATCCAAGGAAGCTTCACCATTCACCACACTTCTGTCGATGTAGGGCATAACCTAAAAACATGATTATCATTCTCCTCCTCTTGATGACATCTGGGACAACGAGAATCAGCAACCATTCTCCTTACCTTCAGATTAGCAAGAGTTGGAATATAATTCCAAAATATTCTCCAAATTGTAATTTTAAGCTTCAGAGGAATTTGTAAATTCCATAGCTTTTTGTAGAAGGTCTTACTTTTAGTTTGTATAGTATTAGGATTAAGATTAGCCTCCAATAATAGTTTGTAGGCACTTCTAACAGAAAAGTTGCCAGACTGTTCTCCTCGCCAAACTTGGAAATCTTCGTGCTCTAAACTCGCCAATGGGATCTGCATAATCTTCCTAGCGATCTCTGCTCTGAAGGTATTTTCAATTAACTCTGCTTTCCACGATCTAGTTGCTTCGTTAATCAGATCTGATACTAACACAATATTATCCTCCCTATGATGATTCAATAATTTGTCCTCTTCATTACCCGATATCCAGAGGTCTGTCCAAACAGAAATATGGTCCCCCTTACCAACCACATTCGGCCTACCACATTCGGAAGCCCTAAATATCGTTCTCGATTAATTGAACTTCGAACCCCCAGCACCCTGGCTATGACCCTTTTTTCCTCTTCTCGCGTATTAGAGCTGAAAAAAATCGTGGACTTAGTGTAATTAACATTTTGACCAGAACAGGCCCCATATTCATGTAATATCCTCTTCAGTGATAGTGCTCCTCGCTCAGTAGCCTCTCCGAACAGAATGCAATCATCCGAAAATAGCAGATGTGAAATTTGTGACCCACTTCTACTAGCCTTAACTCCTCTAATGAACTTTCCATCAGTTGCAAGCCTCATCAAACTCAATAACCCTTCCCCACAAAATAGAAATAAAAAAGGGCTCAAAGGGTCCCCTGACGAAGACCTCTAGAAGGGAAAAATGTCTCACCTGTAACACCATTAAAAACCACTGCATATGACACTGTATAGACATATTTAATTAGTGTATCCACCCATTCAGAATCAAAACCCAACTTCTTCATTACTTTTTCAACAAAGCTCCATTCAACCCTATCATACGCTTTACTCATATCTAATTTCACTGCCATAAACCCCTTTTTCCCTATCATTTTATTCTTCAAAGTATGAAGAATTTCATATGCTAAAAGAACATTATCACAAATCAATCTCCCTGGTATAAAAGTACTTTGAGACAAATCAACACATTCACTCATCACATGACGGAGTCTATTAGCAATGCCTTTTGCCATCAGTTTATAAATAATATTACATAAACTGATTGGCCTAAAATGGGTCATATTTAACGGATTAGAGATTTTTGGAATCAAAACAATATCAGTTTTGTTTATTGAACTGATATCCATACCTCCATTCAACTAGTTCAGGCAAAATGATGCAACTTCTTTTCCAATAATTGGCCAACATTTCTGGTAAAATAATGCTGAAAATCTGTCCTCCCCTTGGTGTCTTAGTTGGACCAAATGCAGCTAGCTCCTCACGTACCTCTTCCTCTGAGTATATCGCCTTCAATTTTGAATTATCTTCATCAGAAATACAACGATTAATGCCTGCCAAAATATGTTCATAATTCCCCCTCCTTCCAGTAGTAAACAACTGTTGAAAATATGATTTGGCAATACTTTCCATTTCTGAGGTCTCCTCCGTTTCCCTTCCATCTTCTACTTGCAATCTCCCAATAAAATTCTTCTGTCTTTTTTGGGTTGCTTGTTTATGAAAAAACGCGGTATTCTTATCTCCATTTTTAGCCAATTAACCCGCGCCCTCTGCTGCCAATACCGCTCATCTTTCTTAATCTCAAAGTTGAGTTGAATTTTCGTATCAATGAGCTCAGACAAAACCTCATCATTCCTTTCATTTTCTAACAATTTCTCTAATTTTACGGTTAGCGCTTCCTTCATCCCTTTTCTCTTATGGTGAATCGTACCTGCCCACTTCTTCAGCCCTCTCTTAAGACCATCAAGTTTACTCAATAAATCCCCTGACAAACTCTCCCAAATGTTCCTAACTTCTAGAATAAATGACTCCTCCAACACCCACCATGCCTCAAATTTAAAACTCTCACTAACAATCCACTTATCCTCCTGGTTTGTTGTGATTAACAATGAGCAATGATCTGAAAATGAATGAGGCATATATCGAACATGAAATTTTGGGAACAAAAACAGCCAATCATCAGTAGCAACTCCTCTATCCAACCGCTCTCGAATATTAGTTTATGGTAAATTTCCCCTTTCCCAAGTAAACCATCTTTCAGAAAATCTCATAACCCTTAGCTCGCAATCCTCCAAAACCTTGCGAAAACCTTCCATTCTCTCCTTCTCACGTGGTAGACCTCCTCGTTTTTCAAAGCCATATAAAATCTCATTGAAATCCCCACAAACCATCCAAGGAAGCTCACCACCACTACGTAAATGACGCATCAAATTCCATGTTTCTTCTTTATCATTTTAATACGGAGACCTATAAAAACCAGTAAATCTCTACTTATTAACAACATCTGGGTCCTCAACTTCCACATCAATATGGCTCTTTGAATAACTTTGAAGCCTAACATTGATATCTCCACGCCAAGCTAAACATAATCTACCTCAGTACCCGTCGAATCAACATCAATACCATTTAAAAAACCACATCTTCTCCGCACTCCTTCCATTTTCCTTATATCAACTTTTGTCTCCATGAAGGAGACCAAATAAGGATTAAATAACCTCAGCTAATGCTGAAGTTTACGAATTGTCCGAGGGTTCCCCAACCCACGGACATTTCAACTTAAGATTTTCATTGTGACCGGTCGGCTTGCCTCATGGCAGCCGCCGATATTGATTGATTAGCCTCCCCCAATCTTCGGTTTCTCGATGCCAAAGAGCTAATCTGCTCCTCAGCCATAACCTTGTCAGTTTCACCCCTAGCTCTCTTTTTCCCTTCATCCCCTATTAACACCCGATTTTCTAAGTCATGATCCATTAAGGTATACGGTTGCTCTAAGGATGACTTCTTATCCTCCTTAAAGGTTGATAGCTTCTCTTCCAAATTAAATCCCAATATTGGATCTATATTATGCCTTAACCCCAACTTCCTCCTTGACACCTATACATTAGATCCAGAATCTTGAATTTCTTCATTACCTAGACCCCAATCTCCCTCACCTTCTTCTCGCAACCAGACACTCTTCATCGCTAGGACTCGTCGAGACTGTGCTCTCAAAGATAAATCCCATCCCATCTCAGCAACTTCTACTCCTAAAGCCATCTTTACTTCACAAAAAGAGTCGTTATGTCCCAACTGTCCACAATAAAAACAGAAAAGAGATAATCGTTCATATTTAAAATGAACATATGAACACTTGCCAAAAAACATAATCTGCTTCTTCCTTTTCAGAGGGTATCTTATATCAATCTGCACTCTTATTCTCATAAAATTGCGATTCTCCTTCCCCAAATTTGATCCATCATATTCCATAAAAATACCAATAAAATTACCCAACTGAATGGCCAATCTTTCAGTAACGAAACCAGCGGAAATATCATGAATCTGGACCCAAAAGGGTGACAAGATTAAAGGAACAAGTAATGGATCCTCCCCCAGTTGTAATTTATTTAGCAACAATAAATGATTATTAAAGGTCTAAGGGGAACCCTTCAGAACTCTCTCCATATCCATAACATGAAAAAATTGAAACAAATACCATTTTCCTCCAAGATCTCGAATTTGCACCCCCTTAACAGGATGCCAAAGATTTGCCATTGTCCCCTTCATTGCCGGAAAATGAATGGTGCTGGCAGTTACAAAGCATCTTACTAATTGACAAACCCCCACCTCCCTTCCTGGTTGTGGCTCAAATTGAAGCGGCGGAATTTCTTCTTCCTCCTCATTAAGCGATAATCCAGCAAAATTTGCCTCTATGAGAAAAGACAAATTCAAACGTATAAACCAATTCTTCAAAAGAGACAGAACTCTAAGAACACTTGCCGCCGTCACAAAAACAAAAGACAAAAACCCTAAACCTGCCAGATAAAGTAGACAGACGTGCCAGAGAGGGCAGACTTAAAAGTTTGTTATTTCTTAATAAAAATATTCTTTATATATAACATAAGTAGCCTTTTTTACTTCAATAAAAATTAAAAATAAAATTAAATTATGAATGAATGAAAATATAAAATAAATACAAACATACGTTAATATCTCTTTTTTTATCCAAATAATACCTTGCAAAAAATTTAAAAATTAAATCTGAATTAAATCAAAATCAATCAACAATAATGATAATTAACATCAAAAATAAATTTATTCCTTCTTTTAAGTAATGTACTTACTTAATTTATAAAAATTACCTTTTTGCCCTTTTTTCTTTCTTTTTTCCTTCCTTCCTTCTTCTTCTCCTTCTCTTTTTCTTTTTTCTTCCCTCTGCTGCCACCTCCTTCTTCTCTTCTTTTCTCTTTTTCCTCCAGCCCCGAAAATGAACTTGGGGGACCATATATTATGGTTCCAAACAAAGAAAAAACACTTTGTATGAAGTGTTATTTCAAACGGTGCCGCCTCTGCCCATGACACCATCTGTGCCACCTCTGCCATTTGCACCATCGGTGCCGCCTGTGGTAGACCCTCCACCAAGGTGCCGTCATATTGATTCAGGTTTTTTTTAGCAGGCTTTTTTTCATCTTTTATTTTTTATTTTTAACTGAAAAGGGGACTGACATGGGGTGGTCACACTTCTGCCATAAGCGGCACCACCCCATTTGTACCATTTTGGTACATAATTTTTATCTTATATTGTTTTGGTTTTTTTTTTTTTTTGTATTATTATAGTAAAAAAACCCATTTGCAACATATGAGTGGTTGAAAGACAAAGATTTGGACTTGTTGAATAAAACTTTTTGATTTTAATCTAAAAAATTGATAGCTCGGAAACATTTCCTCATTTTAAGTTACCTGCACGAAGATAATAGTTAATTGTTTTAAGCAAGTTACGCCTTATTTGATTCCCCCTATTTTGGTGAGTTGTACGGTTATGAACAACATTTTGATTACTCAAGAAGTCATTCGCTCGATGAGTTATCCTAAGCTAGTTGATAATTGCTTGAGAAAAACAGAATGCATAAATGGTGATTGAAGTGGTAGCAAAAGTGGGCACTTCTAATGAAGACCGCGTGTGTGTGAAACAAATAATTTTGTAAAGCAATTTTAAAGGTGCAGTTTTAACTGCAAGTGAACAATGTGTCAATTGTAATATTTATATTGTTCAATGGAACACTAGAGCATTCCAAGAGGTCGAACCCAAAGGAGTCGGTGATTAAGCAATTCCTAAACTATGAACATGTAACCAAAGGAGTATAAATAACTATTCACTAAGAACTATATTACTACAAGCCATTTCCAAGTTTAATTACACTAATTAATTACCTAAAAACAACAAACTAAATTGCAAATGAAACAAAATATGAAACTAGCAAATTTGAACAAATACGATAACATGTAGCGGATGAGGTTGGTTAGCCTTCGAATTAGGGATCTAAATCGCTATTAATCTTAAATTGGTTCAATTTTATCTCTCAGCATCAACTTTACCAATTTTAACAAACTAGTCCAATTTATTTCTCGACCTCACCAAACTAACATGGGACTATCAAATTGATACCCATAAGATTTCCTCTCAGTCTCACTTATCTTAATTTTCTTTTAGGGTCGTCAATCTTAAATTTTAAAGTCTATTCGATTTAGTCTAGTTTTTGCGATTTAATCCTTAAACCCGAAAATCAATTACCCATCACCTTCATCAACCAACCACTTAGTATTTAGCTACTCATGCTAATGTCTAAACACCAAAACAAAAAATGAATGGATAAAAATAACATTAACTTAAACTAGAAGAAAAATGAGTAAAAACCCAAGCTTTCTTACAAAAGTTTGGAAAAGACAACAATGGCAGCAAGATAAATGAATAAAAATACTAAAGTGATGATTTTTAATAAGCAAAGGAAAACAAAGCTAACTTATATTAAACTAGGATTAAGATGTGATTACAAAAGAGTTTAAGGTGATGAACATGTAAGTAAACATGAACTATAGTAATAATTAACTTAACTAATTAAGAAATGCAGAAAAACTAAACCCTACAACTATGGAGAAGACTAAACCTTAAAAAGATGAAGAAGAAACTAAGAAAACTAAGTTAAAACTTGTGTCTACAGTCCCCACTCTCCAACCTAACTTTGGCCTTTTTCAGCAACCATCAGACTATATTTTGTTGACTAAAATACCCATCAGCATGTGTTTTGATAGATGTTGAAGTTGGACAATGACTACCTCTGCAGTCATTTTTTGTCCCCTCACGATAGTGGTATCGCGATACCCATGTCAATCTTGACATGTGGGGCTGCTTGGATGTTGGATATCACGATACCACTGTAGATGGTCTCAATTCTTCTTGTTTCAACATTATCAGGGGTATCATGACTTCCAAGTTTTGATATCGCAATACCCCCTTCTAGGTGATATTTTCATTCACGTTCGGGCCATCACTGACTCCCTACAACACTCAATCAACTATTAGGGTCCCTATGGCTCATTTGGCCATTTTGGGTATCAATTAAAATACACTATTTCACTTATTAAGAAAAAAATAAAAACTAAGTAAAAACGTGACAAAAACATATAAAGTGCTCGAAAACAAGCTCTTTAAGCGTAATGGGGAACCTAATTTGACATATCAAATTATGACAGGTCAAATGACAATGTGAAAAATAATACAAAAATAAGGGATAAGAAATTGTTTATGCAGTTTGGTTCACTAAGTTTACGAAGCCTAGCTTTGTAAGATGAATCCACTATCTTTGAACTCAATACAACAAGTGATCTTACTTCTATCACACCCCAGTATAGTAACATCACTTTTGTATCCAAAGACTAAGTCACTCACGTCTAAATTTCTTAGGCCATAAAACCAAGAAATAAACTTATTTTACACTCTCAATGCATTCTCACAAAACATTTCTCGATTAACAAATAAGTGTTATTAACTTTTTGTACTTCAACCTATACATGTCTTTCAAATATATAGAAATGCGAGAATTGCTAACATATTAGAGATCAATTCCAATCTAAATATGTATTAAACAACAACTAAACTAGCTAAATATAATATAATATAATAATGACTAAAGTAAGTTGGATTGTTGAAAGATATGTTTCAATGCTCCCGATCCAATCTCCACAAAACAAGGGATTTGACATATCCACAAAATCATTTGAGTCATTGCCCAACTAATTTGGTTGAAAAGATTTTCAACTCTAAATAAAGTAAGTTATATTGTTTGTCGACGTGCTAACAAGTGGCCATTTCCATTAGTACATTGACAACCACTTAAAAAAGTACTTGACTTAATAATAAATCTCTATCAAGGTTGAACAAGCCTTTCGTATTTAGAATATGAATCCATCTTTACAAAGTAACCTTTAATCCATTTTGATCTACCCAAATCTCATCAAATAAATTATACTTAATAAAAGGATACAAATATCATAAATTAGCTCAAATCGTCATGGATTGCATATCTCGATATATAAGGTAAGTGGACCATATAAGAATCATTGAAAAATAATATTACTTAATTCAATCTCTTATCCAATCATAAACATAAGATTGGTTGCTCCAAATCCTCAAAAAAAGGTAAGCAAATCGTCAAAATATTTTGGTTAAACATGCCAACTAATAAGGCAAGTTATGTACCAGGCACAATTATAGTGGAATGGGCCACTTCCATTGGCACATAGACAACCAATTAAAAAACTTGGATCAACATGATGAAAATCCAAAAGAGTAAAATAGGATTGATAGCAACTAAGGTTGTCACAGAGAAGGCATGCAATTTGTTACAATGGGACCTTATTAAGGATTCTCTATTGGAGCTTGGACACTTGTCAATTCTATACAAGTTACAATGCAATGTATGTCCACTTCTTTGATGTAAATACTCTAGAATAGGGAACTAATTAATGAATTTAGGCCAATAAGAGGTATTAATATTCTGGAGTAGGGAACTAAGTAATGAATTTAGGCCAATAAGAGGTATTAGGAAAGAAGATCCCCTTTCCACTTGTTTATTATCGACATAGAGAGGCTAGGTCATAACATTAATTAGTGTTTAGATTTTCGCAGGTTTCTACCTCGGGTATAAAATTAATGCTTAGAAAACTCAAATATTGTTCTCAACAACAAGAATGAGTGAGGTGGCTACTTTTCACGATGTGGTCATTCAGTATGACACGTCGCGATGACAAGCCCTAGCTTGTCGCAACGTTGCCATTACAATGAGTGACGTTCATTTAGTACCTATTTGAAGTCATGGCAACGTTGCGACGTCCAAAATTTGAGGTCATGACTTGGCCTTTATTTTTAGTAAAAGTGAACCATTTAGTACCTATTTCATACTTTCTAACAAAAACTTACAACATATATCAAACAACCACTTTCAATTGATTCAAAACATACCTAAAACATACCAAAAAAGTTCAAATACTCAAATTTGACTTCTTAATAAGACATTCACTACATATCCATCATTTAAAACTTTACTGTAACCCCCCAAATTTTGGGCCTAGATAAATTAGACTTTAGGCTTTGGGTCTCATAATTTTTTTAGTAAGCAAAAAAATGACAAATGACATATTGGCTTTAAGGATTTAATAAATTTGGAGTGTCTAGGGGTGTTGGAGAAGTTCTGGTTCGAACTTTGAGGAGAAGGAATTTTTAATTAATTATTAAAGGAACCAGGGCGGTGAGTAGTTGGGCTTCTAAATAAAAATAGGGAAAAATGGCATCAAAGAGCCTTATGGTGGAGTGGCTAAGTGACGCCACTTAGGGTATAGAAAGGTGGCGTTATGGGCTAGCAAGGAGATCTTAGGTTCAAATCCTAGCTTAGTATTTTTTTAAGAGTTTAATTTTGGCCTTCTAGAAGGTTGAAAATGGTGTGATGATGGACTCTAAGGAGAGTGATCATAAGAGAAAATTTAGGAAAAGGATTGAGGAGTTATCAGGGAGAAAAAAGAGGAGATAAGATGGGGAAGAGTTGGAGCTGATTGGGACTTTGGGGGTAGACAGAGTTTCGGTTTTATGTATAAATACGGGGTGCCGAATTCCTTTGAAAGGTTTTTTGGTTTTCCATTACTTTTCTTCTTCTCCCCCTCATTCTGTTTCTTCCATTACCGAATAACCATTATTCCTTTTTGCCGAAATCCCTATTGGTGTTGTGTTCTTCTTCTTTCTCTAAAAGTCGAATACTCCCTTATAATCGAATAGTCCTATCTTTTTGTCGATTCCTTGTTGTTTCCCTCCATCACAAATCGGTTGTTGTTATCTACTCTTAATCAAGTTTTAAAGGCCGGATCTTGTTCAGTAGCTACCTAGGCCACAGGATCAAAGGTTAGATTCAGGTTCAAAGATCGCAAACGTGATAGGGATCTATAAGTCTTTGCTGAAAAACTATCCATTCGTTTCGGCTTTTGGGTAAATGTTCTCGATTTTAGGATATGTTGGCCGAATAGTCTATAGTAAGAGAAAGGGTGACTTAAGTGGAAACAAGTCACCTATTATTTTGTCTTTAACGATTAAGATTGATGCAGATCTAGGGGATATTCGTGAGTAGTAGCTAAGAAAGAGCTATTAGGACTGGTGGCACACGGTAATGTTATGATAGGGCTTCGGTTTTTAGTAAATATTATGGTTAAGTGTGTGATTGATTAGAGGTTGGTATTGGTTGTAGGTTCAAGGCTGAAGATAGTGTAACACGTCTCATTAACCAGGTGTGTACATACACTTCACACACAACAAATCGGCAAAAGCCAAAATCCCAAAAAGTCAGAATGCCGAAAAGTAAAAAAGCCGAAAGGTTGGCGCCGACAACCACACGAGCGTGTGAACATTCATGTAAAAACACCGATACGACTACCGAGGCCAAGAGAGCGATCTCATGATCTCGGGCTACTGTTGGCCAATCGGGCCAGAATGGGGCTAAATGGGCCCGACGGGCTCGTAGGCCCAAATTGGTAAAAGTTGATAAGTGATATTAAATGATGAGTTGATATTGATGGTTGAATTATTTGAACAAGATCGGGCCTAGTGGGCCATATATTTGTGAATGGGCTTAATGGGCCATATAGACATGATTGGGTTTGATGGGCCATATGTGATTTTAGAGAAGCATGTAGACTGCTAGGGTTTTATGGTGGACTCTAGGCCTAGATTTAATATACTCTCAAGTAACATAAAACTTAATTAATGAATCAAACATGTTTATGGACAAGTCGGAAGGTTAGAATGTGGCAATGGATGTATGCATGTCTAGGATTGGATCTAGGAAGAGCTTGGTACTTAAGCGGTGCTAGTAACCCACCTCCTCTTCTCTTGAATCCTACCTGGTGCATAATGTCTGTTCACTTTAGTTGCGAGTACTTGTTGATGGGCCAAAATTCGTAATTAAAACTTGTACTATTAAGAAATTACGAAAATACCCCTGTAGGGTAGAACTACTAGAACACCCTTGTATGGTAGAATTACTGAAATGCCCTTGTAAGGTAAAATTACCAAAATACCCCTGGATAGTGAAATGGCTAAAATACCCCTAGGTGCTTAATGTGTGGAAATGTGTATGTTGCATTCATGAGATGTATGTTGCATATGGGTGGGATTAATGAAACAGAGGAAGAATTTGAGGATCGTATGGTTGCTTGACGACCATGGATCCACCGATGGCTTTTTAAGCCCAATGTATGGTTAGCAGCTTTGCTGTAATGATAGGTAGTACCGCAACCGACGCTACCATTGGTGTGTATGAGATGGGTGGGTCGATATTTATATCCCCACATGGTGTGTAGGGTTGGACGGAGATGGTGTATAAAGGCTGGATGGGTAGGATTTTTGCACTTGATTGCTTTAATACTGTTCTGCTATTGGATTGGGCTCAGACCCAAGATGACTTGTGTTGCATGATATATATATAATTGTTGAGGGTTGTACACACTGAATTTTCGAAAACTCACCTCCTTATTTATTTTTCTCTTGTAACCCTCAGTAGGCGGTTCGACGGATGGATGGACTTAGAGGTGGCCAACTAGCAAGACGATTTGGACTTGTTTTTCTCATGAATTTCTAGTTTTTTTATTTTATTATTTTACTTTATTTCTGTTCGGATTGTAATTAGGCCTTTTCTCTGGTTATTACTTATTATTATACTTAGGGATGGAACATGGATTTATTCCTTTTAAATACTTTTCAAGTTATTTTAAAACCACTTGTCGCTTTTAAAATTAAGCTTTTGTAGTTAAAGAAATTTTTTCCAAAGTGGCTTTCAACATGTAATAATTAAAAAAAAGGATTTTTAATACACCTCGTTTTAAAAGCAAATACTGCATGGGTTTTTACTTGAAATTTCTTTAGAAGGGTTTTTCAATAAAAACGTGGTTTTCGATAAAACACTTCAATGTGACATCGCCGGATTCGGCCATAACGTCTGAGCCGAATTTGGGGTGTTACATTTACAATTTGATCTTTAAAAAATTTCAAGGCCAAACAAACTCAAGAATACTTGTATAAATTGATTATATTCGTATCTTATATATTTTAGTTTACTGAAAAGCGTTAGATACAACATGCAATAATTATGAGTAAAAAATGTGGTTTCAAGTACAAAGGGATCAATCCCCCCTAAAGTTAGTATCTAAAAAATCTTTAAGGGATTGGTTCCCTAATGTGCAAGGTTGTAAAGGCTCGCACATTTAATGCTCCAAACAACTATTTACTCCCTTCAATAACCCTAAATTGCTAAAAAACAATGAGAGCTTGTAAATAGAGCTTTCAAACTCTTTTAGAAATAAAAAAGACAAGTTTTAGATATCAAAGAGCTTATATTTCAAGATTTATTATTTTATTATTTTCACATTCAAACTTTCTACATAAACACTTGTTAAGTTTAGTTTCATTTCTTTATTGAAGTGTTCATTTGTAATTGAGAGAGCTTAAACTTACAAAAACAAACCTTAAAGAGGTCAATCTTTGTTTGCCAATCTTTTCTTCTCATTTGTGAAGGTTTTCTTAATATTTTGGATAAAAAACCTTCAAAAGATAGGAGATTGTAAATATTATACCTTACCCTTGAAAAGCATCAATTTTAAAAGAAATGATTGCGAAAATCCTTAGCAAGAGAAGTCAAGGTAGTGGAGGTAGGCAATTAAGGTGGAACCACTGTAAATCTTTGTATTGGTTTATTTTTAATCTTTCTAGCTTTCTTTTAAGATTTTCTTAAACACCAATTCACCCTTCTTAGTATTTTTTAGTTAACAGGTAAATATATGGTAGATGTACGAGGGAATTGGCAATGGAGCAAGTTTGCTCCCTAATTGGACCAAGCTAGCTTGTTGAAGATTGTGACATTCAACCTCCTAATGTATATATTGGTTTGAATATTTGACATGGCAATGGTCTAAGGATGTGGAATTTCCAGTTCTAGGTGCTTATGATTTTTTAACAAAAGACAATAAAGATCCAAAGGATGGAACTTGGTTTAATGTGTAGAGCTACAAAGGGCCTCAACGAGTGATAAATTTCTTATGGTTGGTTTTAAAATGATAGATTGATAACTAATGTTGAGAGATGTAGATGTGGAATAGCCTTTGACACATACTCCCAAGTTGCAAAGGCCATTTGGAGTAAACCTGTACTGAATACAACAAGGTATAGATTATTCAATCTTCCTTGTATTCTATGGTTGCTTGCAAATTGAAAAATGTGTCAGGTTTTTCCTTTAATGACATTAAATGGGAAATTGTATTTGGAATTATTTGTTGGAAGCTCTAGAAACAAACAAATCTTATTGCCTTTGTAAATGGGAATATTGTTGTTGATAATAATATAGAATTGGGTCTACGCGAGAAGTGTTAAGACTGCAAACCATAATTACTCCTTAAGCCAAACTAGGTGATTCAAAAAATTGAATAGAGGTTTCCATTGAGTGGTTGAGTGAAAATTATCATTGCTCGAGCAACATCAAGAGGTCTAATTAGAGGTGTGTAATGGCCAATTTTGGCCCGCATAAATTAAAACCCATTACCTACACTTGAACCCACTTACCCAATTCTCAAATTAAACCAACATCAGCCCAAACCAAATAACCCCTAACCCATTACAAATTAACCCAAACCCCTAGCCCAAATACCACAAACAGACCCGAGCCCGACTAACCCAACAGAAACAGAACCCAATACCCCTAAACTAGCTACTCTCGAAACCCTAGCCCCAAGTTGCTGCCCACCGCCTCTGCTATCTGCTAGCAGCCACTGTTGCTTGTCAAATCCACCGCCCATTCACCGCCCAAGCCCCTGCAAGCATTCAAAATGAATAGACAGAAAGCAAGGAAAAGAAATCAACTTGTAAAATTTTAGGGCTATAAAAGCCGAAATCAAAGGATTTGTACAGGGGATTTTTGTTTTCAAAAACACAAAAACAGAGAGCAATACATTGTATCTTGGTTTTCAGAATTCAAAATAGAAAACAGAAGAGTAGTAATACTTATTCTATCTCAACGAAGGGATACCCCCCATTTTAACATCGGAGAACAGAGACACCAGAGGTGATTTTTTCTTTTTATTTTTTGAATCTGTTTTGATATATATATATATATATTAGAAATAATAACTAAAACACAAAAAAAAATAGATAATATTAAAAAAAAAGAGAAAAAAAAGGGTTACCTTTTTCCGGCCACCGGAACGGTGGCCGAAACATCGGCAGACGGCGGCGCGCACGGTGGTCCGATCACCGGCCGGTGACCGGACGTTGACCGGTCCGGCGACCGGAGCCCGGAGACCCCCCCTCCTTCCTTTCCCTCTCCTCTCTTCCCTTTCTCTTTTTTTTTCTCTCCGGACACCAAATAACCAAAAAAACACCCCTTTCATAGCAACCGACCTGGGTCGGGTCGACCCGATCCGACCCACCTCAGATCCGCGTGTTCTTACGTCATAGGGGATATTTATGCGATCAGTCCTTCCGCCTTTAGGGGCTGTGTAATCAGGTCCTATCATCTTTGCAATTCAGCCCTGGAAGTTGTCCCGTGTTTCAATTTGGTCCCTAATGCCACTGTGCGTTTTGGGACTTCGGGAAAATTGCTGTTTTGGCCCTCCAAGGATTCACCCGTGTTCTAATAGGTCCCTTTTACTTGTTTTAATTTTAAAATTTGGCCCGAATCTTTGTTTTGTTTTTCAATTTAGTCCCCTTTTCAGCGACACCGTTTTGAATAACCGGGAAAATTTCTGTTTTGGTCCCCTGAGTTTTTACCCGTGTTTGAATAGGTCCCTTTCATTCATTTATATTCTGAAATTCGCCTCAAACACTTTCTCTTGAATTCAATTTCGTCCTTTTTTTCTTTTTATTGTTATTTTCTTTAAAAATTTGATAGTATTATTATTATATTAATTATTATTTTATTTTGTACCTTATTATATATGTATGTATTACTATTATTATATCGTTTACTACTATTATATTATTGTTATTATTATTATTATTATTATTATATTTATTTTCTAAGTATTGGTATTTAGGTTATTGTCACCATTATTATTATACGTATAATGTTCATGTATTATATAGGTGATATTTTATACTATGTCATATGCTTGTATGTTATGTTTTTTTATTTTTATTTTATCATTACGTATGCCCATATCTATTTAAATAGATTTATTAATAGTTTGCTTTTAACAATTATTATTTCCTATATATATATGTATTACATATATATTCCTAATACTATGCTAAACAGTTTTTACATTTTTTGTATATATATTTTAATATTGTTTATATATTCCTATGTACACCTTTCTTTAATACTACATTTTGTGCGTATTCTAATATTATACCATGTAGGCATTATATATATATATCTAAATACTATATTATACGTACATATTCAGATATTACAATTTTTAAATATTACATATGTTTTCATACAATATTACATATATAGTTTATCATCTCGTATATATATATATATCTTGGTAACTGTACTATGTACATATTTCATACTATCCTGTATAGTTTGTATATATAGTTCGTATATATATCACATGTATATTTCAATATTATTTTATGTATACTTATACATTTATTTTCTGAATTATTATGTATGTATTGTGTTTATACATATACTATGTCTTTGATATCATTTTATGTAAACTTTCCATCTACATTATATATTAAAGTGCTTACACATATATATATGTATAAGTATATAACATCATTAGCATTTTACTATTATGTTTTCATCTTACTTTTCACTACACATATGCTTATTTCTATTTCATGTTAAAAGTGATTGTCATGTTTATTGTTTGTTTCAATATATTTCTGCCCTTATGTTTCACTTTTTTCCACCTTAGCATTCATTATTTCGAAATAATAATTTCTCACGCTTTTAATAAATAAGGCAATATGCCGATTTTAACATTATGCCCGTGATTTCATTGCTATTGTTGGGTGAATCACGATTGGCTCGTGTTAAAAGCGGGATATCCTTCTCAAAAACAAAAACTTTAAAATACTCGTATTTTGATCGGATTACAACTAAATTTTAAATTGAACTCGTATTTTCGAAAAATTAAGACAACGCATGTTTGAAAGATACCAATTTTTGGGCGTCGCGGGGGTGCTGATACCTTCCCCGCGTGTAACTGACTCCCGGACCCTATTTTTCTCTGAACTTTAACGCGGACCTAAACTTAGCCTTTTTTTTATTCGAAAATTGATGTTTTATCAGGTGTCCGATCGCACCTAGAAGAAAAGATCGGTGGCGACTCCCTTGTTTTAATAGAATCAAAATCCATTTTCAGAATTTAAAATCGCCACAATTAGCGACCTAAGCTAAAAATTTTACGTCGCTACAGCTGGCGACTCCGCTGGGGACTAGCTTTCGAGAGTCGAATCAAATCAAATACGTTGTCAAAATTTTCGAAATACCTTTTTCAAATTAATGTTTAGTCGTGATCCTCAAATTTTGCAAAAATCACGTACTCGCATCTCATTGTAAATGTTTTCTAACTTCTTGTTTACTTGTTTTGAAGCTCTAAATTTCTAAGCTTCGGTTCTCTAAGTCTAGTTTTTAAAATAAAACGAAAGGTTTGTGAGTTTCTCCCCACACACTGTTCACGTGCATTGTTGCATAACATGAGCGCCATACCCGGGCTCCGTCCCTCTTAAGTGAAAATAAACGCTACGCCTTCGTGAGTTAACTCGTCCCTCCGCACAGGCTAGTGAATACTTTCGGATTACATATGACTTATGCTTTCGTGAGATAACTCGTCCCTCCGCATAGGCATAAGTAAATGTAATCCCTCGAATTGATCTCGTAAGCCTGTGATGGGCTATGACTGAGGTTCTGTACTAATCTTAGTAGATGACAGTACAGACAATTCGGGTACCTTTCTAGAACCTAAAATCACATATAATGAACTGTACGAGCCACCCAATTAGAGCCATGCCGAACCTCTGTCCGTTTAGTAGATACCAAAATAGGCACACGGGAGAAACGCCTCTTACCTTTTGTACTTTCGCTTTGTATATAAGGGGAAGGGATTTATCTGTCAAATTGAATCAGGTAGTTTAAAATTGCTTTAATTTATGTTCATTTATATCTGATCACTAACCAAGTTTGGTTGTCTTTGTTTTATTCCTCATCGTGCATCATAGGCATCATAATAGGACGGTGTTGACTAAAGATTAGTTGCCAAAAACGGGTTTCAAATGGAAGAGTCAATTGTACAAACGACCGAGACAAATACCGTGGTTCGGGACTGGTCTTTGAAGACTCAAAGAGAAAAGGGAGACAGCCTGGTAGAAGGATGCATTGTCAATCTACCCGAGCGGGTGACTGTGAATGTCCGTCAAAATAACCTTGAAGACTTGGTTGGGATCTGGAATCAGTGGGATTCAGATACTCGAGGTATTTTCACCGAAAGGTACGGGGACATAGCCCATCTAATTGCTGTCAAAGTAGACGAAAGATTAATTCAAGCTATGATCAGATTTTGGGATCCGGGTTATCAGTGTTTCACATTCAACCAAGAAAATATGACCCCTACGATAGAGGAGTATGCTGCTCTGCTGCGTGTCGAAAACATGCAAACCTACAAAATATATGTCAAAGAGCCCAAGCCGATGACATTCAGGAAAAAGTTAGTAAGGCTGACAGATATGACCTATGCATGGGCCGAAAAGCAAATAAAGAAGAAGAATGAAATCAGCTGTGTCCCGTGGTTTTCACTACGAGACCTGGTTTTAAACCATCCTGACATGTTGAAACGGATAAATTTGTTTGCTTTGGCTATCTATGGTTTAGTTGTCTTTCCGAAAATTCTCGGACATATAGAAGTAGCGGTAGTGGATTTCTTTGAAAAGTTGAAGCAAGGTATCAACCCTGCCCCAACCATCCTAGCAGAGACCTTCAGATCTTTGAGCAGTTGCAGGAAAAGAGGGGAAGGACGATTCATCGGATGCGCGCAGCTACTTAACGTTTGGATTTTGAGTCACTTTTGGAAGGTAGAGCGCACACCGTT
This sequence comes from Gossypium stocksii, assembly GCA_020496765.1. Lineage (NCBI taxonomy): Eukaryota > Viridiplantae > Streptophyta > Magnoliopsida > Malvales > Malvaceae > Gossypium > Gossypium stocksii. Next base: position 10,859,755 of record CM035623.1, read on the forward strand.
CCACATGTTTTCGAAGACATTTGCTCCGTTGGAAGCTTACCTTAAGAAAGAGTGGCCGAAGGAGGTTACTGAGCAGCATTGGGTCTCAGTGTTCCAGAACTTGCGTGCCGAGGACATAGTATGGAGAGCGCCGTGGATACGCCCTTCGCTTTTGTTATACAAAGTCGGAAACCAAGACTGGGTACCACTACTTAGATTGTGGGGAGGGATTGGTTACGCTCCTCTTTTGGTCCAAAGACAGTTCTCTTCACGACAGTTTATACCCACCACCAGTGGTCTAGCTCAATCAGAGTTTGTTTTTGCGGGCGAAGGTTATATAAAGAAAGTCCGAGACACTGCAAAGGCTTGGAAAAGATTTCATCTGATGAAGTTGGCTTTATATGCTGACACTATCACCCAGGACTACGATACATGGAGAAAGCAACGGATGAGTAGTTTGCAAGTCTCATCGGCAGATTACGCCTTTCAGAATCCTTTCTCGAAAGAAATCCCATCCGAGCTAGAGACCGCGAGACAAGAATTCGAACGCGAAAAGACCAAGATGTTACGGGATCTTAGTGCCCTTCAGGAAAAAAACTATCAGCTGAAGATCGATGTTCAAATTGAAAGATCCAGGGCCGAGAAGGTGCAAAAAGAAGCCGAGGTCGTGAGAAACGACTTAAGAGATCTTCATCTAGAAAATAAAAAGTTAAGAGGCACCATAAAGAACAGCGGGCTGGGCAAGTCGTCAGCGAAATGGAAAGAGGAATTGAGTAATGTCAAAGGTGGGATGGAATTTTGGAAAGGAAAAGCAAAGAAAGAAGAAGGAAAGGCTGCACGGGCTGTAATAGAGTTAAGAAAGAAGTCTGCCGAGTATGAAGCTACATCTGTTGAACTAATGACTAGTCGAGCTAAGCGTCAAGAATTGAAAGAGATGATACGGGATTTAGAAGACACACTACAAGCTCGACAACAACAACTAGATACTCTCTTGGAAGCTTTGGAAGAGAAGAGGGGTCAGTATGATAGAGATATCCATGCCTACGAAAATGCCCTCTGCGAAAAGGATGAGAATCTTAAATATTTGATCAACGAGATTCGTACGGCAGCCATGCACATAATGCAAATAGCGGATGAAGCGGAGACTCTTAGTTGCCAATTCCCGCCTAGACAGAGATCGAGCATATCGGAATTCTTGGAACGGGTGAAGAATTACGGCAATGTAGCAAGGAAGTTTGTATGAAAGCTGAATCAAATGATGAAAAAACGTTTTGTAAATAGACTCTTTTGATTAATGAAATGCCTAGATAGGGGCTGTCTGGAATCAACACCGATTTTTGCATGTGCATTCATAACTAACATTTGACGTGCATTCATAACTAACATTTAACATTCATTCATTCATTCATTCATTCATTCACTGCATATCCCACGATCATTCGCTAAAGAGTAGAATGGTATAATGCGCAGTTGTGACGTTGTAAACCTGGAATCACACCATACGTATAGAACACGTCGACAAGCCAGAGCAATGGAGGCTGAGTTTAACGAAAGAATTGAAAGGATGGAGAGAATTCAGAAAGAATTACAGGAACAGTTAGCCAGGTCGCAACAGGAGACGAGAGAGTTGATGATAAGGTCTCGGGAAGAATCCACTGAACAGAAGGACCAATTGGCCAAGATGATGGAAATGATGTCGGCCCTAGTCAAAGGGAAAGGACCTCTACAAAACCCTGAAGTTGTGAATCTTGATCAAGAACCGCCCTATCCTCCAGGGTTTACTTCGCCCCACGTGACATATAGAGGATACACACAGGGAGGACCCGCGGGCGTAGAACAACGGCCTGTAACACCCCCTCCTGTAGGACAGGGAGTATTTGTGGCAAACCCAGGAACTGCTCCGATTGATCCACCTGTCCCAGACCTAGACGATCCTGCAGAAATCGCTAGGCTAAGGATAGAGGATCATGAAGTCCAAGAAAAATATAGAAGTCTGGAGGAAAGACTTAGAGCGATAGAAGGCATTGAAGTCTTCTCGGCGCTAAACGCTAAAGAACTTAGTCTGGTACCTGATTTGGTCCTCCCTCCAAAATTCAAAGCACCGGATTTTGAAAAGTATGATGGCTCGAGATGCCCGAAGGCACATCTCGTTATGTTCTGCCGAAAAATGACTGGTTATGTCAATGAAGACAAACTGCTCATACATTGTTTTCAGGACAGTTTGACCGGATCAGCTCTCCGCTGGTACAACCAACTCAGTAGAGAAAAGGTCCGAACCTGGAAGGATCTAGCCGCGGCATTTTGCGAACAGTACAAACACGTCTCCGATATGGTACCCGACCGCATGACGCTACAAATGATGGAGAAAAAGCCATCAGAAACTTTTAGACAATATGCGCAGAGGTGGAGAGACATCTCGGCTCAGGTGGAACCTCCATTGACCAAGACCGAGATCGCAGTCCTGTTCATCAATACCCTGAAGGCGCCATTCTATGATAAATTAGTGGGAAGCGCCACAAAGGACTTCTCGGATATTGTCATATCCGGTGAACTAATAGAAAATGCGGTTAAAAGTGGAAGAATGGAAGGAGAAGGTTCGAAGAAGGCAGTGCCTATGAGAAAAAAGGAGCCGGAAGCCCACATGGTGGGAACCGGAAACCGTTATGCTCCTAGTCCATATCCTAATCAATTTCGACCTCGAAATTACTGCCACCAAACTTCTATCAACCACAAGCCCCCTATTACCAACCACCACCTCCCTATCCTTCTTACCCTGTCTATGCAACCAACAACCCGAGGCCAGCCACCACGTTTTCTCAAAATACCGGTTCTACCCAAGGCCAACCTAGAGGAGAACCAAGGCCAGCGAGGCCTAACCCCGAGAGACCCCAATTCACCCCTATTCCAGTATCTTATGGGGAACTATACCCCAAGCTTTTAGAGAAACAATTGATATCTCCTCATTACATGGCACCGTTGAAACCCCCGTACCCAAAGTGGTACGACCCAAATGCAAGCTGTGCATACCACGCGGGGAACCAGGGGCACTCTACGGAAAACTGCATTGCCTTTAAACGAAGAGTCCAAGGTTTAATCGATGCCGGTGTTTTGCGCTTCGACGGTACCGGTAGTGAAACTGGGAACCCGTTCCCAAATCATACTGAAAGAAATGTAAGCGCAGTGGAGGAGATAAATGAATTGCAAACCAGAAGAGTTGTTTCAGAAATAAGCTCACCTTTGCAGAGAATCTGGGAGGTGCTGCTTGAAAAAGGGTTACCCTGTCGTCTTAAAGGGATAACCGAGAAAAGAAACGCGAAAAGTCAAAATTTTTGAGATTTCCATGAAGTCGAAGGACATAATATCCAGTCGTGTGAGCAATTTAAAGAATTACTCCAAAACATGATGGATAATAAAGAAATTGAAATCTTCAATGGAAGAAAAGAGGCCAATGAAAGAGAAATATGTGCCTCTGATGGTCAATCATCGGATCTCCCTTACACTGCTGAACGACCGTTGATAATATATTATGATGCGAGGAGAGAACCAGTAAAACCAAAAATGGTAATTGAGGCGCCATCCCCTTTTCCGTACCAGGATAGTAAGGCAATACCTTGGAAGTACGATGTTAATATCGTCACTCCTAAAAGTGAAAAATCCCAAGGCACGGCTAAAAATATCAGAGAAGTTGGTCACTTTACCCGGAGTGGAAGATGCTATTCCAAAGAAGTTGAACCAGCAAAGAGGAATAATGATTCCAAACAAAAGGGAAAGGCACCCATGTTTGAGGCTGAAGTTGAATCGGAAAGTCCGCCCGAACGACAAGAGACTAAAAGACCTGTAAATGAAGAAGAGGCACAGGAATTCTTGAAATTCATTAAACACAGTGAGTACAGCGTGGTCGAACAATTAAGTAAGCAACCTGCACGTATTTCGGTATTATCCTTATTATTGAACTCAGAGCCACATCGAAATGCCTTGTTAAAGGTGTTGAATCAAGCCTACGTAGCAAACAATATATCGGTCGAAAAGCTTGATAGGTGGATCAATAACTTGAATGCTGATAATTTCATCTCCTTCAGTGATGATGAAATACCACCGAACGGTAGAGGCTCTGTGAAGGCACTGCACATAACAACCCGCTGTAAGGGATATATAATACCAAATGTGCTTATTGATAATGGATCAGTACTTAATGTTATGCCCCTGGCCACACTTTCCAGAATTCCGATAGATTTGTCTTATTTGAGGCTGTGTCATTCCGCGGTGAGAGCATTTGATGGAACGAGACGAGAAGTTGTAGGGAAAATTGAGATCCCTCTAGAAGTGGGTCCTTATGTCTATGACGTCGAGTTCCAAGTTATGGACATCACCCCTTCATATAATTGCCTCCTGGAGAGGCCATGGATCCATGCGGCTGGGGCAGTTCCATCATCCCTTCATCAGAAAATAAAGTTTATTATGGATGACTGCTTGGTTACCGTTGAGGGTGAAGAGGATATTGTTGCGTCTATCTCTGCAGACACACCTTACCTCGAAGCGAACAAAGACGCCGTGGAATGTTCCTTTAGATCCTTTGAGTTTGTCAACGCCACGTTTGTGGCTGAAGAAAACAGAGTTCCCGTGCCTAGGCTGTCAAAGAATACTAAAATGGGAATCAAGTTGACGGTAGGGAGAGGGGCCCGAGCAAGGAAAGGTTTGGGAAGACATCATCAAGGGATAGTCAGGGCCTTAAAGCCAGTACCTCATAAGGCACGATTTGGTCTAGGATTCCAACCGAATGCACATCACTTGAAGAAACAGTGGAAGAAGGAGCAAGAAAGAAGGGTTGCGAGGACTCTAGGACGAGAACCGGAATGGGAACCTATTGAGTACCCCCATCTGTCAACGACATTTACATCTGCTGGAATAATATATCCTGGGCAAGATAGTGTGCACAGCCCGCTGTTACTCATTCAGAAGGCTTTCCAAAACGTTTGCATAAATGTCATTGATGAAGAAGCTGGCACAAGTAAGAACGTTTCAAAGATATGCCCTTGTCCCCCGGGTTACATGTTGAACAATTGGACCGCTGAAGATCTCCTTGTGGTTTCCAAGTCTTCCTCAGAGTAATATCCGATATTCACTTTTTGTGTCCCTAAATATAATGGGATTCTTTTGTAAGAGCTGTCGTCTGCTCTTTATCTATTAAATGAATATTAATGAAGAAGCATTTTGTCATAACCTTTTGCATTTGCATCTACTCCATAATTATTCTTTCATTTCATAGCCTATTCTTGCACTTACCTCATACCATGCCATAATGTTCTGTTCGTTGTTGCCAAAATTCAGACGTCCCTCTATAGTGTTCTCTTTCCCATTCAATTTTCAGGTGTTCAGATGCCAATGACATGAACGAACCCGTTACCAATCTTGAAATCGATTTTGAAAAGACCGTTTGTTTAGGAGAATTCGAGGATGAGGGAAATGCCGAAGACTATGTCTCGTCTCCTAACTTGCTAAGGTTGGTGGAACAAGAGGACAAACAGATTCTACCTCATCAAGAATCTGTTGAAACAATAAACCTGGGCACTAATGAAAATAAGCAAGAAGTGAAGATTGGGACCTCACTCTCAGAGGACACCAGGCATCATTTGATTGATTTGCTGCATGAGTACAAAGACGTGTTTGCATGGTCCTATCAGGATATGCCGGGATTGGACGGGGACATAATGGTTCATAAGCTCCCGCTGAGACCCGAATGTAAACCCATTCAACAAAAATTAAGGCGGATGAGGCCCGAAATGCTGCTGAAGATAAAAGAGGAAGTCAAGAGGTAATTCAATGCAGGCTTCCTACAAGCTTCCAGATATCCAGAATGGGTGGCTAATATTGTCCCAGTGCCAAAGAAGGATGGTAAAGTGCGAATGTGCGTGGATTATCGTGACCTGAACCGCGCATGTCCTAAGGATAATTTTCCCTTACCACATATCGACACATTGGTGGACAATACGGCGAAGCATTCATTATTTTCTTTCATGGATGGATTTTCGGGGTATAATCAGATCAAAATGGCTCCTGAGGATATGGAGAAAACTACCTTTATAACGATGTGGGGAACGTTCTGTTACAAGGTGATGCCATTCGGGCTCAAGAATGCCGGGGCCACGTATCAGAGGGCCATGGTGACATTGTTCCATGATATGATACATAAGGAGATAGAGGTCTATGTTGACGATATGATTGCTAAATCCCGAGGAGAAGAGGAACATATTGTGAACCTCAAAAAGTTATTTGAAAGACTGAAAAAGTTTCAGCTGAGACTTAATCCAGTCAAATGTACATTTGGGGTTACCTCGGGAAAATTGCTAGGCTTCATCGTCAGTGAAAGAGGCATCGAGGTGGATCCGGAAAAGATAAAAGCCATTCAAGAATTACCGCCTCCGCGTACACAGAAAGAGGTCAGAGGATTCTTGGGAAGGCTAAACTACATTTCCCGATTCATTGCTCAACTCACTAATCAGTGTGACCCCATCTTTCGACTCCTTCGAAAGCACAATCCTGGGGCATGGGACGAAGAATGCCAGGAGGCCTTTGACAAAATAAAACAATATTTGTCTAGCCCCCCAGTGCTAGTGCCACCAACTCCAGGAAGGCCTTTGATTTTGTATTTAACGGTGTTTGAAAACTCAATGGGTTGTGTACTCGGGCAACATGATGAGTCGGGAAAGAAAGAAAAGGCGATATACTACCTCAGCAAAAAGTTCACAGAATACGAGGCAAGGTATTCGTCGATCGAAAGATCCTGTTGTGCTTTGGTTTGGGCAGCTAGGAGACTCAGGCAATACATGTTGTATCATACGACATGGTTAATCTCAAAGCTAGACCCGATAAAATATATGATGGAATCACCCGCACTCTCGGGGAGAATGGCCCGATGGCAGATCCTGTTATCAGAATATGATATCAGCTATGTGAACCAAAAATCGGTGAAAGGGAGTGCAATAGCTGATTTCTTGGCGGCTCGAACAATAGAAGAATATGAGCCCCTGAGATTTGATTTCCCGGATGAGGACTTAATGTGCATCACAGAGAAAGAATGTGAGTCATCAAAAGGGACGCCTTGGATGATGAGCTTTGATGGTGCATCGAATGCTCTGGGGCATGGAATTGGAGCAGTCTTAGTATCACCGGAAGGAGATCATTATCCTTTCACTACTAGACTTAATTTTTTCTGCACCAACAACATAGCAGAATACGAGGCTTGTATCATGGGACTACGGGCAGCCATTGAACGAAACATCGAGATCCTAGAGGTATACGGGGATTCAGCTCTAGTGATCTACCAAATTCGCGGAGAATGGGAAGTGAGAGATCAAAAGCTGATTAAGTACAGCCATCTGGTAGCTGAATTGATCAAAGACTTCAAAGAAATAACATTTAATTACTTCCCACGCGAAGATAATCAATTGGCTGACGCCTTGGCCACTCTGGCTTCCATGTTTAAAACAAATAAAGATGCAGAAATAATGCCCCTCAGGATGAGCATATACGAGGTCCCTGCACATTGTTATAGCATCGAGAAGGAGGCTGATGGACGACCATGGTACCATGATATCTTGGAGTACATCAAGAATCAAACGTATCCTGAACAGGCAAACGAGAATGACAAAAGAACAATCAGAAGAATGTCAGTGGGATTCGTTCTTGATGGAGACACCTTATACAAGAGAGGCAAAAATCAGGTGCTTATGAGATGCGTTGACACCGCTGAAGCCAAGAAAATACTTGAAGAAGTTCACGAAGGAATATGTGGGACCCACTCCAACGGCTTCACTATGTTCAGAAAAATTATGAGACTCGGGTATTACTGGTCGACGATGGAAAGGGATTGCATTAGCTACGCAAGAAAGTGCCACAAATGTCAAATTTATGGCGACAAAATTCATGTAGCTCCTTCTCCCCTTCATGTTATGACGTCTCCATGGCCCTTTTCAATGTGAGGCATGGACGTTATAGGGCCGATTTCTCCCAAAGCTTCTAATGGGCACCGATTCATTTTCGTGGTCATCGACTATTTCACAAAATGGGTAGAAGCTGCCTCATTTGCTAATGTGACAAAGGCCGCTGTCTGTAGATTCTTGAAAAAGGAAATCATTTGTCGATATGGTTTGCCTGAAAGAATCATCTCAGATAACGCCTTAAATTTGAACAATAAAATGATGACAGAGGTGTGCAAGCAATTTCAAATAAAGCATCATAATTCTTCGCCTTACCGACCGAAGATGAACGGAGCTGTAGAAGCAGCTAACAAGAACATAAAGAAGATCATCGGCAAAATGACAGAGACCTACAAGGACTGGCACGAAAAGCTGCCATTCGCTCTGTTCGCATATCGCACATCTGTAAGGACGTCCACAGGGGCAACTCCTTTCTCTCTAGTCTATGGGATGGAAGCCGTGCTGCCCATTGAAGTCGAGATTCCCTCCCTACGAGTCTTAATGGAATCGAAACTCGAGGAGGCCGAATGGGTCCAAGCTCGATATGATCAGTTGAATCTCATCGAAGAAAAACGCTTGAAGGTAATCTGCCATGGACAGATGTACCAGAAACGGATGATCGCCGCCCATAACAGGAAGGTACGGCCAAGAGAATTCCACGAAGGAGAACTCGTTTTGAGAAAGATCCTCCCAATACAAAAAGATTTGCGAGGGAAATGGGCACCTAATTGGGAAGGACCATACGTCGTGAAGAAAGCATTCTCTGGTGGGGCCTTGATCCTTACAGAAATGGATGGGAAGGAGTTACCAAATCCAGTAAACTCCGATGTTGTGAAGAAATACTACACTTAAAAAAAAAAAAGAGAAAATGAAAATGGGGAGATCAAGGTGAAAACCCGAAAAGGGCGCCTTGGTCAAACACAGAACATTAGGATGAAAACCCGAAAGGGCGTCCTAATAAAGCAAATCTGGGCCCAAGGGGCAGAAGCAATTTTGAACAGTGGGCCGAGTGACCAGGCTATAGTATGAAGCATTTCTGAACACTCGAGATCTTCTACACAAGAAGTTTTGCTCAGAAAGATTCGTGATTGAGAAACGTGGCAGAGTTCATGCATTGAATATCTAGAACATTTGTATCCACTAATATGGTTCCTTTTCTTCTATCGCACTTTCAATTATCCTTGGTTGACTTTGTTTGTTACCTTCGAAATTATTATGAAGTCTCTTTCTTGTACCTACCTGACAACTTGCATGCATCTCATTATGATTTTTTTAATTGATAAAAAGTAATATGACATGCTCTGAACAAAAGAAATGTTGAGTATTACTCGGATGGAAAACTTGATAGGCACAAGAGTCTCAAAGTGGGAACAAGAAGTTCAACATATACCAAACAAGTGATATCTGAGAAACGCAGTTTACTTGTAAAGCTTGAAAGATGGATATAAAGCCTGAAGAGAAACTTAAGAATCCTAGCGTTGAAAGCAGATCATCATGATAAACAAAACAGGAGCTCAAAAACAAGAACAAAAGCTCAGATGGGGCAAGATCACTGCGAGAGTCGTGATGAAAAGAGATCACGACAAACGAATGCAAGGCACATAACATGTTCATGTAGGCATGAATGCATTTAAGGCAAATAGGTGCATATCACGATAACATCATGCATGACATATACAGGTATTCCAAACAGAGCAAAAGGTTTTGGAGAAAGCTATCCAAATCAAAGAAAAAGACACTTGAATTCCGCCATGTGAGAAATTTTGGGTGATTTTAATTTATGTTTCAAAATCAGCTCATATTGCGAGAGGTGAGCTGAGCCTCAAGACACGTTGAGGTATTTTTAATTTCTGTTATTGACTCATATTGCGAGAGGTGAGTCAAATATCAAGTCACGGCAAAATGTTTTCAACATCTGTCTTTAATTCATGTTTCAAAAATCAGCTCATATTGCGAGAGGTGAGCTGAGCCTCAAGACACGTTGAGGTATTTTTAATTTCTGTTATTTGACTCATATTGCGAGAAGTGAGTCAAACCTCAGGTCATGCCGAGGTACTTTCGAATCCTGTTAATTCATGTTCCAAAATCAGCTCATACTGCGAGAGGTGAGCTGAGCCTCAAGACACGTTGAGGTACTTCTAGTAACTGTCCCAAAAATCAACTCATATTGCGAGAGGTGAGTTGAGCCTCAAGACACGTTGAGGTACTTTTAGTTTCTTTTTCAAAATCGACTCATATTGCGAGAGGTGAGTTGATCTTTTTTTAATTTCTGCTTTTTAATTTCTGTTTATTCAACTCATATTGCGAGAGGTGAGTTGATCTTTTTCAATTTCTGCTGTTTAATTTCTGTTCATTCAACTCATATCGCCAGAGATGAGTTGAGCTTTCTCAGTTTCAGTTTTTAATTTCTGTTTTTCAAAAGGACCCACTTATATTGCGAGAGGTGAGTTGAGTCTCAAGTCACACACTGGGGCACTTTTAATTTTTGATCCAAAAGAATTAACCCATATTGCGAGAGGTGAGTTGAGCTCTTTTAGTTTCAGTTTCCAGTCTATGTTTCAAGCTCAACTCATATTGCGAAAAGTGAGTCGAGCTCTCTTAATTTCAATTTTAATTAACTGTTCCAAAATCAACTCATATTGCGAGAAGTGAGTTGAGTTCTTCTAATTCTAGTTCCTTAATTTCATATTTCATGATCAACTCATATTGCGAGAGGTGAGTTGAGACTTTTCAATTTCTGTCATTAATTTCTGTTTCTCCGAGGTTAACTCATATTGCGAGAAGTAAGTTAAGCCTTGGGCCTCATGTCTAGATATTTTCAAATTCTATTCTCAAATGTTCGCTTCTCAAAAGTCGACTCATATTGCGAGAAGTGAGTTGAACCTCAGTGTACACACTAAGGTACTTGCAATTTTTTGTTTCAAGAACTAACCCATATTACGAGAATGCGCAGGTCGAGCAATTTTTGGATATCGTTTCAATAAAGGATAAAGTTGCAAGAAAGCCAATTAAAGATGCAAAATTTGCCTTTTGAAGTCACAAGGGAGCTGATCAAAGGTGTAGACCTTGCATCCCCAGTGAAGTCGCAGAGGCACAGATTAAAGTCACAAGGGAGCTGATCAAAGCAGAGCGGATTGAAGATACAAGATCTCATCTCTAAAGTGGCAGAAGACAGATCACGATGAATTACATATCCCTGAAGAGAAGACAGATCGAGGCTACAAGGCAGATCTCAGAAGTCGCGATGGATTGAACCTAAAGCTACGAGAGGCGATGGGTTACTTAAGAAGGGAAACCCCAGAGCAAGTCAGAGGCTAGCAAGACCAGGCAAAATTGGCCTTTCTTTATGTCTTTGCTCTATTACCGTTACACGACAATGAGCAAAGAGGGGCAGCTGTAATGGCCAATTTTGGCCCGCATAAATTAAAACCCATTACCTACACTTGAACCCACTTACCCAATTCTCAAATTAAACCAACATCAGCCCAAACCAAATAACCCCTAACCCATTACAAATTAACCCAAACCCCTAGCCCAAATACCACAAACAGACCCGAGCCCGACTAACCCAACAGAAACAGAACCCAATACCCCTAAACTAGCTACTCTCGAAACCCTAGCCCCAAGTTGCTGCCCACCGCCTCTGCTATCTGCCAGCAGCCACTGTTGCTTGTCAAATCCACCGCCCATTCACCGCCCAAGCCCCTGCAAGCATTCAAAATGAATAGACAGAAAGCAAGGAAAAGAAATCAACTTGTAAAATTTTAGGGCTATAAAAGCCGAAATCAAAGGATTTGTACAGGGGATTTTTGTTTTCAAAAACACAAAAACAGAGAGCAATACATTGTATCTTGGTTTTCAGAATTCAAAATAGAAAACAGAAGAGTAGTAATACTTATTCTATCTCAACGAAGGGATACCCCCCATTTTAACATCGGAGAACAGAGACACCAGAGGTGATTTTTTCTTTTTATTTTTTGAATCTGTTTTGATATATATATATATATATATATATATATATTAGAAATAATAACTAAAACACAAAAAAAATAGATAATATTAAAAAAAAAGAGAAAAAAAAAGGGTTACCTTTTTCCGGCCACCGAAACGGTGGCCGGAACATCGGCAGACGGCGGCGCGCACGGTGGTCCGATCACCGGCCGGTGACCGGTCCGGCGACCGGAGCCCGGAGACCCCCCCTCCTTCCTTTCCCTCTCCTCTCTTCCCTTTCTCTTTTTTTTTCTCTCCGGACACCAAATGACCAAAAAAACACCCCTTTCATAGCAACCGACCTGGGTCGGGTCGACCCGATCCGACCCACCTCAGATCCGCGTGTTCTTACGTCATAGGGGATATTTATGCGATCAGTCCTTCCGCCTTTAGGGGCTGTGTAATCAGGTCCTATCATCTTTGCAATTCAGCCCTGGAAGTTGTCCCGTGTTTCAATTTGGTCCCTAATGCCACTGTGCGTTTTGGGACTTCGGGAAAATTGCTGTTTTGGCCCTCTAAGGATTCACCCGTGTTCTAATAGGTCCCTTTTACTTGTTTTAATTTTAAAATTTGGCCCGAATCTTTGTTTTGTTTTTCAATTTAGTCCCCTTTTCAGCGACACCGTTTTGAATAACCGGGAAAATTTCTGTTTTGGTCCCCTGAGTTTTTACCCGTGTTTGAATAGGTCCCTTTCATTCATTTATATTCTGAAATTCGCCTCAAACACTTTCTCTTGAATTCAATTTCGTCCTTTTTTTCTTTTTATTGTTATTTTCTTTAAAAATTTGATAGTATTATTATTATATTAATTATTATTTTATTTTGTACCTTATTATATATGTATGTATTACTATTATTATATCGTTTACTACTATTATATTATTGTTATTATTATTATTATTATATTTATTTTCTAAGTATTGGTATTTAGGTTATTGTCACCATTATTATTATACGTATAATGTTCATGTATTATATAGGTGATATTTTATACTATGTCATATGCTTGTATGTTATGTTTTTTTATTTTTATTTTATCATTACGTATGCCCATATCTATTTAAATAGATTTATTAATAGTTTGCTTTTAACAATTATTATTTCCTATATATATATGTATTACATATATATTCCTAATACTATGCTAAACAGTTTTTACATTTTTTGTATATATATATTTTAATATTGTTTATATATTCCTATGTACACCTTTCTTTAATACTACATTTTGTGCGTATTCTAATATTATACCATGTAGGCATTATATATATATATATCTAAATACTATATTATACGTACATATTCAGATATTACAATTTTTAAATATTACATATGTTTTCATACAATATTACATATATAGTTTATCATCTCGTATATATATATATCTTGGTAACTGTACTATGTACATATTTCATACTATCCTGTATAGTTTGTATATATAGTTCGTATATATATCACATGTATATTTCAATATTATTTTATGTATACTTATACATTTATTTTCTGAATTATTATGTATGTATTGTGTTTATACATATACTATGTCTTTGATATCATTTTATGTAAACTTTCCATCTACATTATATATTAAAGTGCTTACACATATATATATGTATAAGTATATAACATCATTAGCATTTTACTATTATGTTTTCATCTTACTTTTCACTACACATATGCTTATTTCTATTTCATGTTAAAAGTGATTGTCATGTTTATTGTTTGTTTCAATATATTTCTGCCCTTATGTTTCACTTTTTTCCACCTTAGCATTCATTATTTCGAAATAATAATTTCTCACGCTTTTAATAAATAAGGCAATATGCCGATTTTAACATTATGCCCGTGATTTCATTGCTATTGTTGGGTGAATCACGATTGGCTCGTGTTAAAAGCGGGATATCCTTCTCAGAAACAAAAACTTTAAAATACTCGTATTTTGATCGGATTACAACTAAATTTTAAATTGAACTCGTATTTTCGAAAAATTAAGACAACGCATGTTTGAAAGATACCAATTTTTGGGCGTCGCGGGGGTGCTGATACCTTCCCCGCGCGTAACTGACTCCCGGACCCTATTTTTCTCTGAACTTTAACGCGGACCTAAACTTAGCCTTTTTTTTATTCGAAAATTGATGTTTTATCAGGTGTCCGATCGCACCTAGAAGAAAAGATCGGTGGCGACTCCCTTGTTTTAATAGAATCAAAATCCATTTTCAGAATTTAAAATTGCCACAATTAGCGACCTAAGCTAAAAATTTTACGTCGCTACAAGGTGAACTTGGTAATTTTTCTCAACTTGATCCTTAAACTTTTTTTGGTCTACATTAGTGTATGAACTTGACAACTTTTTGTAACTTGGCCTTTTGAATTTAGATTTGATTAATATATGACGACATAGCACTTTGAAATTGTATTATTTCATTACTTAAAAGTTCAATCATCAAATTGAAAACACTATCAAATTTAAATAAAAAAAATTAACAATATGAAAAGAAATTGTGAAATTCAATAGCGTTATTTACTCTTAATTCTCCCAAAATAAATAAAAAGAAATGTTGTCTACATCAATCATGGTTTTTTTTCAAGCACAAATATTTTGTGTCCAAGTATTTTCATAAATATAATCAACACATGGAAATATTTGTGTACTGTGTCAAAACTCCTTGGGAGCTCTAAGTAGAGCCCACTTGGATTATAGAAACATTATATACCTAACAAAATCTTTGCTCCTCTACCATTAATTCACTCATTACGTTATAATAATTAAGTTTGTCTTAGTGTCATTGGATTACCCTAATGATACAATATCGTCCTTGCTCGTTAATGGCCTTAGTATTATTTTCTCCTGCTAATAATCTTTTTTTAAACTAATTTTTGTGTTTCTGAAATACAAATTAAATTACATTTTTAACCCTTATTTATAATATAATATATTTTATGTATTGGGTATACAATTATTTCTTTAATGAAATTTATTTCAAATACAAAACATTTTATATTTAAATTTGCAATACTATATTTTATAATTTAAAATATAATTTATATATTTAAATTAAATTTTACAAATAATTAGTATTAATTGCTTAAAAGTATTTAAAATTTATATTTCATATATAAAAAATTAATAATTAGTTACGATAAAATTTTTTTTATATTGTTACTAAAGTATCATAATATTAATAAATTTAAACATTATTTAAAAAATAATTAAAAAATATTTATTTACAAAATAAAATATATTTTATAAGGATATTTTTATCTTTTTATGATAACTAAAACCAAACAAATTATGAAACACTACATTTTTAAAACTTTTAACATTATAATTTTAACCAAAATTGCATTTATTTATTTTATATAAATTTGTAATAAATATAATATTTTTACTTACCTCGCGTAATCAATTTATAGAATATGAAAAATGTAACTATATAGTTACTAAAAGTCAAACGTTTAGTGGTCGGCGGCCGGCCGGGGCTTTCTCTCACTTTTGCTTAATTAGGCAATATTGTCTTATGGAGTAACCTTTAATTTAAGCAATGTATTATGCGCTATGGGATTTTATTTGTTAAAGTGACATTAATTTAGTAAATTATAAATTATAATAAATCAAATATTAATATATTTTTAACATAAATTACGCCATTAAGAAACCCACCTTTCTTAGAACTTTTATACCTTCTTAAAAACAACCATCTATGGAATATGGGTATGCATAGTATCTATATAGTACATCAACATATACTTATCATTTTTAATCATTACTGGAATAACTCTTTTAAGTTACACCTCTCATACTAAATGTTTCATTTAATTATAATTAATATATTAAAAAATTTTGTATGAAATAGTCGTGCCATGACATAATTTTAATAATTTTTTTAACCTGAACCCTAAACCTTAAATTTGACCTTTTAATTCAGGATTTATGATTTTAGATACGGGTTTGGGTTTAAGGTTTCAATATTCGAGTTAAAAAATTATCAAAATTATGTATCAATGACATAAAAAAAATTGTTGAAATATCATTACATAATTAAAAAAGAGATATAAGTTGACATGAAACCTATTACACACAATTCATTCTCTATTTATCCTTTTTTAAAATTAATTTTTAATTTTTAATTTCTTAAAAAAACCATTTAGTTTACTAAATCATCATTTCAAAAAATAATTTCAAAAGATTCAATTCACTATTTAAATTCACATGGTTCTATAATACATTTAATTTCTTTCAATTGTAATTTTCCTACCGATTTAAAAAATTTTAAATATGGCAATTATTTTTTATTTAATATTTCTCTAACAATAAGATATTACATTTCCCCTTAATAAATAAATATTTTAAAATTTTATATATTTAAAAAATTTTACAGCCACTAATGTATACCTCATAATAAAATTAACTTAAATATAAATAGGGTAATCTACAAAAATAGTCACTTTTATTTGCCTCATATTACATTTTAGTCACTTATGTTTGAAATGTTACGTTTTAGTCACTTATGTTATTATTTTGTTACGAAATGATCACTCTACCATTAAGTTCCATTATCTCTCTAACAGTAATCCTACGTGGCAGTCTAACTAGATTTTAGGTGCCAACTTGAATTTCTAAATGGGATAAAAATAGATTTTTAATTAAAAAATTTTAATTAATTAAAAATTTTAAACCTAAACCTTAACTAGAAAAACTGTTCAATTTGCAACACTTTAACACTTCAATTTACAGCATTTAAATACTTCAATTTGATTTCAGTATTGAATAAAAGAGATAGAGGAATGCAAAGAAGACATACCTGAACCCTCCATTGAATTCATCTTTATGAAACAGTCAATTTGATTTCAACTATTTTGATCTTAATAATAGTTTTTCCAGTCAAATGAAAAAAAAATCATTGAAAAAAAAGAAGAGACGGAAGAAAAATTAAAAAAATGAGATGAACAGTTTTTTTAGTTAAGGTTTAGGTTTAAAAATTTTAATTAATTAAATTTTTTTAATTAAAAATCTATTTTCATCCCATTTAGAAATTCAAGTTGGCACCTAAAATCTAGTTAGACTGCCACGTAGGATTACTGTTAGAGAGATAAAGGAACTTAACGGTAGAGTGATCACTTCGTAACAAAATAATAACATAAGTGGCTAAAACGCAACATTTCAAATATAAGTGACTAAAATGTAACATGAGGCAAACAAAAATGACTATTTTTCTAGATTATCCATATAAATAGACTTAATATTTTTAAACAAATCTACTTTTAATATATACAATTATTTTATATATTTTAAAGCTTAAATGCTTCAATTTTTTTTGGGTTACTCACATAAGAATAATTTTTTTAAAAAAATTATCATAGAATGTCCTAACCTTTATAAATGTATTCAAATGAAGATCAAACATTTCAAAATGGTCAAAATAATGGCTAAACATTTCCAAAAGTGCTCAAATAAGGGTCAAACATTTTTTAAAGTGCTCAAATAAGAACTTCTCAAATGTCATATATCTGCTTTCAAATTATGTTTTTATTACTTTCTTTTCTTTTCAAGCATTATTTGATCATATTGTTTATATGTTTTATACTAAACACATCAAAATTCACTTAATTTTTACTACAAATTAATTGAAGTACGTAAAAAGTATTATTTCAGCACATTTATAAAAGTTAACCTCATATGTAACCATTTTGAATGATTTAACTCTTACATGAACAAGCCCTAAAAAATACCATAATTTGAACATTTAACCCCTTTTAAATTACGAATAAACTAATATATTTTTGTAAGTGTTATATTGTAAAAAATATTGTTAAATTATACTATATCTTATTTGATATACAATAAAAACCTCTATAAAATAATACTCTTGGGACTCGAAAAAATTATTATTTTATCGATGTTATTAGTTTATTGATAAATTAATATTTATTAATTTAGAGAATATTTCATATTTTATACATGGAATTTTTTTTATCAAATCCAATATAAATGTAGGTGCAATGAATCAAAATTAATTGATTCATGTACCAAAAAAAAAAAAAAAAAAGAGTTAATTAATTGGTTCATTTAACCAAAAAGAAAAAAGAGTTAATAGTTCCAAAATCTAATACGTATATAGATTAAAAATTTTATTATAAATAAACAATGTATTGTATATAAAATTTGCATATAATCTTTGTATTTTTTAAAAAATTGAAAAAAAAAAGATTTGTCTAAAAAATATTTTAGTTTTATATATTGTATATAAAATTTTTAGTATATTTAATAAATTACTATTTTATATTTTTATTGGGCCCTTAAGAATTTTTCTAAAAATAATTATATTATATATTTAGCGAGATTATTATTTTATTCCGTTAGTCTAAGTTGAGACTATAAAAAATATTATTTAAGTGAGGTTATTAATTTATTAAATATTCTGTCCTCTATCCAAATTGTTTGCATATATTTCAATATTCTTTTACTGCAATTGTATACTACTTTAAAGCAAAATTATATTTTTAGTTATTAAATCTTACATATTGTTTCATTAAAAAATTAATTAATAGATAATTAAGTTTGGTAAGATATTAAATTTTGAAATTAAAATACAATGACAAATTTTATCTTTTTATATTTTTGGGTATATAGTATACATTGAAATTTTTAATTCATTTATATTTTAATAATAATAATTTAAGAATATACATATTAATCGATTGAGTCATAACTCGATTAGCATCGATATTATTGTCAGCGCAAGAGTACGTTGATTCAAGTGCGCTGAAGTGAATTATCATTTTATTTAAGAGTGGGGAGGAGCTATAAATAGTTATAAATATTATATCAAAAAGAACAATTATAATAAAAACCTATATTAAGCTTAATGTTAATATATATATATATATATATATATAAAAAAGTGAATTAATTATTATTAAATAAACTTAATTGGTAAGCTTTATTTGTCATAACATAAAATGGTTTTAAAACAAATTGTTGTGGGGATTTGCTTTTATGTAGTTTCCAATAATAATAAAAAAATATCAGACATTTTCACCAACATAAATTAAAACATCTTCACCAAAAGAAAAGAACAGAAATAAGATAACTTTAAACATATTCACCAATAAAGAAAAGCAATTAACCATGTATTGGTTCTTCTTATATGATTTTTTTTTTATTCAAAATTATTTTGCAAATATTTCATAAACGGAAAACAGTTTTTAGAGAATTTTAAGGATTTTTACTTTATTTTATATAGATTTATAATTTGTTAACAAAATATATATGGAAGGAAAACTTTAATATTATAATTTCATTTAATTTTTAATAAATCTGACGTTATATTTTAAGAATAACTCTTATACTTGATATTTATTTTTTTAACAGCTTATTTTTACTTCTGTAATTAGTTTTGTTTAAAAATTAAGCATGATAAAAAGCTTAGCTTTACAATTTTTGTAAATTTTATATTTTATTTAAAATAAACCAATAAAAATTATTTAAAATATGTTATATATCAAGAAATCTTCATTCAATATATTAAAATTTTTTTATTATTAAATTTAATATACTTTTGAAATTTTTTATCTTTTAAAATATATTTTAATATTTTAAAAACTTTATTATATAAAGTTTTAGACATATTACCTTGTTATTATTTCATTACAATGTTCTTAAGTTTAATAATTAAATACTTTATAAAATTAAAATGTTACTAAATAAAAAAGATAACATTACAATTTGATAATTAATTAATTAATTTTATTTTTTTTGTTAAGCAATTATTTTATATTTTTATAATATTTCGAATTTAGATCATAAAAATATAAATATTTAATTAGATATTATGTTTTCTCATATATATCATAGTTATATTTTGACATAAAAGATCAAACTCACACTAAAAAGAAGAAAATTGTATTTCTTTTAATTTCTATTTGTTTTTTTTAGAATTATTTACTGCTTTTATTATCTATATATGTGTGTGTATATATATATATATATATTATAGCTAAAAATATCCCAAACTAGGTATGTATTTGACACCTTATCTTAACTTATTAATTGACATTTTTTGTCTTCCTTGTACTATTTTTGTTCTTAAAAAATAAAAATTGACATTTTTTTAGGCAAAAGAAATGTTGTGAGGTGCCCCTTCCTAACCCTTATTTGTCTTGAAATGATTTTTTCTGCGGGGATGTTGAAACCAGTTTGTTAAATTTTAAATTTTAAATTTTAAATTTTGGTCTTTCCATGTTGATTAATTTTGTTTAAAGTTGATTTGCTGATTTGGTAATCATATATATTATATTACAATATCTTTAAAAATAATGTTAATGTTTAATTTTTACCTTTATATTAATATTAAATTAATTAAAAATATTTTTCTTAATAAATTTAATATATAACTTAATATATTTTAAAAAAATTATGCAGAAGCAATATACTTTATTTTTTGTTATTTTTTACTATTGTATTTGAAGTGATCGATCTATATGCAGAAATAATGTTAGGGGGATTGGTAGAGGTCTTGATCTCCTTAAAAATTAAAAAAAAATTCTCTTAAGTTCCTTTAAAAATAATAATTTAATAAATTAATTTATGAAATTACACTTTAATCTTTAAATATAAAAAATTTATTTAATCCTATGAAATTATAAATTAATATCTCGTGGGTATTAATGTTAGTAAGTTAGGTAGCAATACAAAAGCAAAAAATCATACAGCCAAAAGGGTGGACTTAGTCCTCTTACTTACATTTTGATTCAAGCTTTTTCAAATCAAATTAGTGATTAATCGCTATTAATTTATTCGGTTTAATCGAATAAATTGTTTAACAGTCGTAAAAATTATAAAAATAGAAAAACTTGATTAATTATTGGTTGAATCAGTTTCAATCTCTTCCTTCTAAATCAACACTTTCCGGTTTCGAGAATAGTGTCTTATTCAAAGAATGAAATCAGTGACAAAAGCAGACGAAAGCCACGTGTACATGCACGCTTAACTTATTATTCACGTGCCAAACCGCCATCCTCCTATGCTTATCACATTTGTATTTCATATTTGGCAGTGGCTGTATGCTCTTACGTGGATAACAAAAAAGAAATCGGTTACTCACTATTTTTTATAATTTTCGGAATTTTAAATATGTATATTTTTATCTCTCTGGTTATGGTTGAATCAATTAATTACTCCTTAATATTTTGAATCAATTTTTATCTTACCCTAAAACTAATTACATACAAAAAAAGTGGATCTGATTTTTCACTTGCAATAAAATGGAATAAAAAAGAATATGTTAAAGGTAAAAATGAATATATGCATAATTAATTGGGACAGTCCGATTAAATAAATCATAAAAATATATTAAAAATAAAAATTAATTTAATTAATTAAATTAATTTTTTTTAATTTCGATTCATATTAAATTTTCAAATCTAACTAATTTAATACTTCTTTTCGAATTAATATTCTAATTGATTAAATCAATCGATTTAATTCAAAAGCATTGAAAATCAAATGATGAATGTGGTTGGGCTAATTAATTTAAGCTGAAAAGGTTTACTGTGTAATTTATTAAGACTATTACTACTATAAACCTGCATATCATAAACGTGTATTAGCATGATAAAAGTTCAAAAACAACAACCAAAAACAAAGATGATAGTAGATGTTTTATGTTTATGGATTAATTTGGTAGAGATTGAGATTAAGTCATGCATATTATATTTAATTGTTCAAGTTGGACTTGACTTGAAATATCAGTCTCAAATGATACCAATTCAATTAATTCTGATTATATTTTTTAAAATATAATTATTTTTATTTAATATTTAATAAAGATACATATTTTAAATTAATATTGATTTGAATAGAGTGATGGTTCAAGCATTTGTGGTGTTTGACATAAGTTTGAACCTTGTTATTTTTAATATTGTATTAAAAAATCTTTTAAATTATTTTTTTGAAAGAAAAAATCTTTTAAATTAAAATTTTAAACGTAAACAATTAGACATTTTCTAACATTTATATTATGTATAGTATTTAGTTTTTATGCGATATAAATTACATAATATATTATAAACTTGAAGAAATAAATAGGTCGGGTCGAATTTTAATTTTTAATATTAGAGTTCAAGTTTAACCTATATTTTAAACGGATTTAATTTTTTGTCCTAATTTATTTTCGGGTCTAAGTGAACATTCTTACTTGGATGGGTATTCGACCATTGAATAAGTCTAGATATCATTTAGTATAACAACAATAATTTTTGGAAGCTTTGATATCCCAATTTATAAGATTAAATTTTATCCTGCCTGAATTTAGTTAGATATAAGTGATGAATTTACTTATATGGCTGTAAAATTAGAGTAGTTTTACATATTTTAATAATTTTTGTAAGATCAATATTTTAATAATTTAATTATTGAATTTATTAATATATTTATATTTATCATACGTGTAAATTTTTTGAATCAATCCGACATTTCTATTATATCAATTTAAAATATTTTTTATATCTATTTAACAATTGAAAATTTTACATAAAATAAATAATTAGAAAATTTTAACATACTCTGAACTTGACATACATGATTTATATAAATAGAATAGATTAAATTATTAAATAATAATTATACTAAAAAATATTAAAGTTTACCTTTACACTTTTATATCACCATATGTGGATCTCTCAAATCATATGGCATGTTTGTGGGGATTAATATTTTAATGTAATTTAAAGAGGATATATTAAATAAAAAACTGTAAATTATATTTAAAGTTATTAAATTATTATTAAGTTTATATTTTGATTACTTAATTTTTAAAAAAATATAAAATGGTCATCTAATTATTTGGAAGTTTTTATTTAAGTCACCAAATTGTTAAAATTGTTGTTGTATGACCTTCTTTTTATGCACCGCTTGCACCAATTGAAAGTTCTCCTTCCCCTTTTATTTTGTAGTTTAATTTTTTTTATAAAATAACTTTAAACATCATGAAACTGCAAATCAAAATTTAAATGGTTTTTTTCTTCGATCTCTGAAATTAAATGTCAAATCGACTTGAATTTAAAGTATGTTCTTCTACTCGTCGATATTTACTGATCCATCATTTGCTACCTATACTTTAGAAGGAAAAAAAAAATTTAATAATCTAATGACTTAAATAAAAATTTTAGAATAATTCAATGATTTAAATAAAAATTTTCAAATAGTTCAATAATCATTGATAACTTTTTGAAGTTAAATAAATAAAAATATAAACTTATTAGTAATTCAGTGATTTTATGTATAATATAACAAAAAAAAAAATCTAACAAATTATTTTGTGGATCAGCTAATTTCCAGGTCGTAAACAAAACGGCTGAAATGGAAGCATAATGTATGGGAATTTCAAAGACGTTTGTTGTTTGTATATTCTTCTCTAAACATATTATATTAATAATGATGAAATTATTTCAGTTTAATGTCTTAATCCTATGCATATAATAGACCCTTAAATCACTTTTCAAAATAATAATAATAATAATAATAATAATAATAATAATAATAATACACTTCAATCAAGTCAATAACGTCTATTTTACTCTACGTTATGTTTGGATGGAAGCAGTAAAAGAAAGAAAAGGGAAAGTAAAGTAGTGTAAAGTTAAAAAAGAAAAATATTGTGTAATATCTAATTTAAATTGAAATTAGTAAAAAAATATAAATTAAAAGAGAGAAAGGTTAAGGAATGGAAAAGGTTTTGTATTATCTAGTTATAATTGAAATTAGTTAAAAATTAATTTTTATTTAATTATATAATAAGTATTTACAATTATAACCTTTTAATAAAATAAATTATAAAAATTTGATATTTTGTTCTTTTTATTTTGTCTCTATTTTTTTCGGAGAATCAAATATAATGCTTTCCTAGATAAATAAAAGGTTAAATTTTGTTTATTATTCCTTATACTTTGTGAAAGTTGTGATTTAATCTCTATATTTTAATTTGGTATTCTTATAGTCCATGCATTTTTGAAAATTTAAAATCTTAGTCATTATTAAATGATAACTGTTAAATTCATTAAGTTAAATTCTATTATTTTCAAAATCTAATGCACCAAAAATATTATCATATGTGTTATACCATGTCAATTTATTATTTTCACATATTGCTCACTATAAATTTAATTAATGGATTAACAATTTTCATGTGCGTCAAGATTGAATTTTTAAATTTTAAAAAAATATAGGGATATTGCAGAGTATGGACCAAATCTACTACTATATGAAAAGTACATGACTAGTAATTAAATTTAACCAAATTGATTTAACTACTATTATTTGGGTTAAGAGTTAATGTAAAAATTCAAAATTTAAAAAAGTACAGGAATTAAAATTGAAAAATTAAAAAAAATATAAATATTAAAATTGATCAAATTAAAAGACCTAAATCCACAACTTTTAAAAAATATAAAAATTAATAGCAGAATTTTACCGAAGTAAATACATTTTCTCAAATGTTAAAATATGTTAAGGTTAATGTAATTTAATTACAACTCATTAATTAGGCAATTCCTGCATTAATGTTTAGCCGGTTTTGATCGTCCTTTCTACGGCACTATTACTATCATCCAAAAAAAAAAAATGTAATAAATCAAAAACACATTTTTAATTAAAAATAATTAAGTTGTAAGAACTTATTAGAGAGAGAGAGAGAGAGAGAGAGAGAAAGAGGCTTATATAAACTGACTCCCGCTATTTCTGCCTTTCAGTCTCTCGCCAACAGACTTAACAGTCAAACAACACATACACTCCATTCTCTTTATCTCCTCTTCGCAACTTCCTTTTTGTTTTCCTCAATGGATCCTTCTTCACGCTCCGCTGTCATCATCATCGGCGCCGGCATCTCTGGTCGGTAACATTAGACTATCTAACCAAATAGTAATACGTTAAATGTTTTAAACGAACAAATATGTTGGAATATGGATGTATTATATTAAATGTTATTATGAGTTAACAATATGAAAGGGATCGCTCTTAACGAGAGGGATTATATTTTTTAATCGATGACCTTTTAAATTCTGGTTAGGTATATCGGCGGCGAAGGTTTTGGCTGACAACGGAATTGCGGATTTGCTGATTTTGGAAGCTTCCGGTAGAATTGGAGGTAGGATCCGGAAAGAAAGTTTCGGAGGGGTGTCGGTGGAGCTTGGAGCGGGTTGGATCGCCGGTGTAGGTGGCAAAGCGTCCAATCCCGTTTGGGAGATAGCTTCTAAGTTTGGCCTCCGAACCTGCTTCTCTGACTACAGTAATGCCCGCTATAATATCTACGATCGGAGGTCCGAATCCGAAACCCGAAAATGTTTACTATTTTATTTGGCGGTGGATCATTGTGCTTAGAAAATGAGTGAATGAGGGAAAAAATTCCCTCTTAATAATAGCCGTGTGGATATTTTGGATTCCCCGGCGTAAATTGCCTTTTTCTTTTCTGTTGTTGAGTCTGTGTCATATATAAATTGAAGTTGAACATTTTCAGTGGGAAGATCTTTCCGAGTGCAATCGCCGCAGACTCATACAAGAAAGCGGTGGACTCGGCGATACAGAAACTAAGGGACCTAGAGTCAAACTCTGTCGAGGATGTCGCCAATGGAGCCGAGTTACCTTTGTAAGGAGAATCATGATTTCATAATTATTTGATTTTTTTCCTCTCTTAGGTGCGAGTGAATTTTAATTGTACTATTCCTTTTTTGCTTACTTTTTGTGGATTTCATTTTTCAGAACAGCGAAGACACCGATAGAGCTCGCTATTGACTTTATATTACACGATTTCGAGATGGCAGGCAAGTTCCACAACTCATTTTTGTTTTCCCCTGTTTGGATGCTAAGACAATTCAAGCCATGGAAATGCAAATGAAGAAAAAGTCATCAGAACTTCAATGATAGTGTCATTACTAATTAGGAATCTTAAATGAAAAAAACTTTCACATTGAACAGGCTTAAAGTTTTTCCATTTTTTTAAAAAACAGAGGTGGAGCCAATATCAACATACGTAGATTTTGGGGAAAGAGAATTTTTGGTGGCAGATGAAAGGGGTTATGAGTATTTACTGTATAAAGTGGCAGAGGATTTTCTATTGACGTCGGAGGGAAAAATCCTGGATAATCGCCTCAAACTCAATAAGGTATTAAAACCATCTGATTGATTTCCCTTGTTTCCCTCTTCCATTTGTTTTGCTTTTTTAATCATATTTTTTAGTCCGTATTATGTGGATTGTTTTGTTTTTTGCCACTCAATCATGGGATAAAACAAAGGGACATAGGACAATAAGATAAGAAACACACAAGACCTGATAGTGTGCAAAAAAGAAAAATAAAATCTCAAGCTATGTTTTTATATGCATGCACTGCTTTCCTTTTGTTGTTAAGATTGATTGACCCACTTTTGGGAGTTTGCAGATAATGACGTTTACTGAAAGCTATTTAACCTTTGTTTATTTTAATATTTTCTCTTAGATACACCTTTTTCTTCTCTATGGCGGGTCCCATTTCTCTATTTTTATACTTAATATCTTTTCTTGATTAATTATCATTGCTTCTTTCTTTATCTTGCTGCCATCATCATGATCATAGCAGTCTCTACTACTAATTATGCTGATATCAAATATTTCGCTGAAAACACTGGAATTTTTGTGCTTGTTTCTTATCTTGATTTATAAGCTGACCCCTTAATTTTCCATCAATGTAATGATATTTACCAATGTTGAAAAACAGGAAACTATTTTTGTCAACCCCAAAATGTTGGGCCTGTTCCCAACTATAAGTGAACAATTTCAATGATGCAAAGCGTTGGAAACTATTGAACAGGCTATAATTTGACCTTTACATTTCTTATTTCAATCATATATAGCCATGAATTCATCTCTTTCAAAACTTTCAGGCACTTTTTACCTTACTATCAACAACTGTAGGACCCATATTCCCCAATTCCCCCCTATGCTGCATACTGTCCACAATGACTAGAGAACAACACCCAGGAGTTGAGATGTCCTATCAGACTCGCATAATAACGTGCAGATAGAAAGTTTCGTCACTTTCAGCATTTAATACGCTGTCGTCTTTACTGCATCGAATTGCACTCAAATCAACCTTTTCCATGTTTTTCCTACCATTCACGGTGCCTTTTACAAAACCTCCCATAATTGGGTTATGGGGACATAGGACTCCATGTACCTCTTTCAGGCTTCAATAAAATCTTTCAGTTTTCTGCTTCTGATATCTGTGAAACTGCACGGGTTTTCTTGCGTTGACTTCTCAGAATCTCACAATTATTTTTAAAACACATTTCTATTAAATATTGTATAATTATGATGCGGGACATGTTTCTTCGTGCATGGATTTGGGGCAGGTTGTCAGGGAATTACAGCACTCGAGAAACGGCGTCACGGTGAAAACAGAGGATGGTTGTGTTTACGAAGCCAACTACGTCATTTTGTCAGCTAGCATCGGTGTTCTCCAAAGCGACCTCATTTGCTTCAGGCCGCCCTTGCCCGTACGTATCCTCTTGCTTTATTTTGTCCAATGTACGTATCCTCGTTCTTTACTCGTAACAAAAGTCAGATGTCTCCAGATAAGAGGGAATAATTAGTTGTTAATTTGTTTCCTGTTAACCACTTTTAGCCTTAAAAATAAAACCAGAGAGAGAAGACACTTTAGCTGAAATTTATTTATTTATTCTTTTAATTGGAAGGTGAAATTTGATAGTAAAATTATTTGGCTTTGGGAATTTAAAATTGAAGTAACTTGTCCAAAATTTATTTGATTAAAAATATAAAATTAAGCCAACAATTTTTTATTTTAATGGTCAAAGTCTTATGAGTTTGATACCAAGTAACCTCGTTCCATTCTCAATTATAAAAAAACAAATACAAATATTAAGAAAAAAAATTTTAATGATAACAGAGGTGGAAAACGGATGCCATAGAGAAATGTGATGTGATGGTATATACCAAGATCTTCCTCAAGTTCCCGTATAAGTTTTGGCCTTGTGGGACTGACAAAGAGTTCTTCATCTATGCTCACGAGCGGAGAGGCTATTACACGTTTTGGCAGGTTTAATCGTGACTCCCTTTATTGATTGTTGCCATCTACTTGATCTTTGATCTCAACCAATCCTCTTATTACTGCTGCCGTATAACGAAATTGCTGTTCTGTCACATAAATGATTATGAACAGTCACTAATTAAATACAGAATACAATAAGGTAATCTGTAAAGAGATTGGTGGGGTTGACTTTGTTGGTTTCTTATCTGTTAGGGACTGTAATTTACATTTAACAACCTAGCTGCCCACATGATATGTTGACTAGCTTGGAATTTCGATAACATGACAATACTACTTTGTATTACCAAGATCCGAAATCAAGTTCTGGGGGCAGCTTCTTCAGCTAAAGGACAACAATTAAAATATTAACAGTTATTTTTCCGTGTAGATATTACCAACTACCACCACATTATGGTTTTCTCCTTTATGCTGTATATAAAATTATTTTGTCATTGTCATGGAGCTCTGAACTTTGGCTGCATTACGAGAGCCAGTCACTATCTGTAATCTGTGCTGTTTCTCTGTTTTTATGGAGAAAGAGGTACTGGTGGTATGTTAGGAAGGTTTTAAACTTTAAATTTCAACCATGGTAGTTTAAGTTCTGCCT
The DNA here is from genome assembly GCA_020496765.1 of Gossypium stocksii. Taxonomy (NCBI): domain Eukaryota; kingdom Viridiplantae; phylum Streptophyta; class Magnoliopsida; order Malvales; family Malvaceae; genus Gossypium; species Gossypium stocksii. Next base: position 10,888,381 of record CM035623.1, read on the forward strand.
GGCTAAACGAGAATCCATACATCTTTTCTTGAAGCATCTTATATGAGAGATTGCATCATCAATTCATCTAAACTGGCTGCTGATTTGTTGCTATGCTGATCAGCACATGGAAAATGCATACCCTGGTTCGAATATTTTGGTGGTGACATTGACCAATGGTGAATCGAAACGTGTTGAAGCTCAATCTGATGAAGAGACGTTAAAGGAAGCAATGGGTGTGCTGAGGGACATGTTTGGGCCCGACATACCTACTGCTACAGATATACTTGTTCCCCGATGGTGGAATAATAGGTTCCAGCGTGGCAGCTACAGCAATTACCCCATAATCTCTAATAACCAAGTTGTTAATGATATTAAGGTAAGCCATTACTATTTACTTTTTGTGTTTTATATTGATTCTGAATCTCAGTCTCTCACTTCCATTAGTAATAACATCCAAGAATTTCATGATATCAAAATGAATGAACCAACTCTAACTTGATTATCGGATAATCCACAGTTAAATTCTTTCTTGTGTGTGATGTGAGGATTGGTGGATTAATATATTATATCCTAATATATAATTCTTAAAATAACATCAGAATGCCAGCTGCATTGGCATATTCAATCATTATAACACTTGTGTGTGTTACGTTCAGGCCCCAGTTGGACGCATTTTTTTTACTGGTGAACACACAAGTGAAAGATTTAATGGTTATGTGCATGGTGGATACCTTGCAGGTGAGGATATTTCAACAGATTGGAGAAATTAGTGAATTTGCAAGATTTTGTTAATGATTTTGATTTGGGGTTATTAAACAACTGTTCCAGGTATTGATACAAGTAAAGCTTTACTGGAAGAAATAAGAAAAGACAAAAGAGAAAATGAGAGTAAAAGTTTCTTGCTGGAGCCATTAATAGCTTTGTCAGGGTCATTAACTTTGGCACAGTCGGATGCAGTCTCAGGTCTCCAAAAATGTGAGGTTCCAACGCAATTATATCTTAGCGGCAAGCTTGGCATTCCAGAAGCAATCTTATGACTATATGGACCTAACTTTGATAATGATCATGAAAATATGAAGAATGAGAGGGATGGAAAACATGGGTTTGGATCCAACAGGGGATTTATCCCTTAATACCAGCTGCTAATCATTGCTGATGACTGGGCCTGGGTTTTGGATTTTTTCAGAGGAGTTTTGGGCAGTGAATCCATGTTTGTTAAGTGGATTTGGAAAAAGAAAAAATGATCACACTGCAGATTCTAATTGTACTTCAATGTCAACATAAGAATTTTTTTTTTTCTCAACCATAACTAAGGATTCACTCTAATTAAGGCATAGGCATACCCAAATGGCTAACCCAAGGGTTAAACACATTTACAGCTGTTACTACTTGTTTTATATGTTTGATTGAAAGCATCATATCCCTTACATATTAGACCTTCATGAATGGACCCATTGATGTGCATGTGTTCACTTTTTCCCTTTTTGGTTTGTTTGTTTAAAATATTTTGCTAGATTTTGTTTGGATTTTATGTTTATTATTGATATACTATAAAAATTTACAAAATGAAACTAATAATAAGTATAAAGTTTTTTACAAAGAAAGAGAGGTGGGTGGATGAGAAGTAGATATGAAGAGAGGATGGTGGATGAGAAGTGGATAGGGAAAGGTTTTCCAAACTAAATTCGATGCCCACATAGTTTTTGTGATAATGATGATGTCTCATCATTGATTTGATGGTTTTTGTCGGGATGTGGTTGTTTCCTTTTTTTGTCCTGAATGTTGCTTTCTCAAGTTGCTTCCTTTTTTGGTATTTTTTTTATTGGTTTCTTCGAATTGGCTTGTCTTTTATCCCTCCTGGATATTATTTAGATTCATTTCTTCAATTTCATTTAGATGTAATGAATCAATTGACAGTGTTGGTGAGTTCCAATTTTCCCACATATATTTTATTTCTTCTATTATGTGTGATGGAAAATCGTCAATTTCCATGTCAGCTATCTTTTTTAATTGTTGAGCTGATTCTTTATTTCTATCATCCTGACTATATCCAACTCCAGAATCATATGCCAATATTCTTCTTTCATCAGTCCAGAGGCAATAAGATTTTTGTTGAAGTAGATATTAGGCTTTGGTCATTAAATCTATTCATGCTTGGATCTGATAATAACTAGGATTATTGTAACACTTGTCAATATTTTTTGTCAAGTATTCTTTCTCCTCTCTAGCTAATGAAAGGTTGGGTCCTCCGATCATTTTTTTAATGATCCATATTTGATATGGCTGATAAAATTTTTCTTTTTCAGCTATACCAATAAGACTAATTTCAAGATGAAAATAATAATAAAAATCATCTTCATATACCATACGTAATAACATAATTTTAATAAATATAAAAAAATCTTTTAATAAATGAAAAGAAAAAATTTGAACTGTTTCTTTTTTTAACAAAACCCCATTCAATATTGCTTATATCAAATGGTTAATGATCAAGTTTGAACTTTATAGTAGGAAATTTTTTATTTAAATCATTTGTGAAAACATAAGCTTGTAGAAAGTATTCTGAAAAAGCTTTTGGAAATTGAGCTTGCTGGTTGCAAATAGCTCCATTTATTTTTGTAAATATTTCTACAAGCAGAATATTCCTAACCTTGTTATCTAAACATAATCTAAACATTTTATTTATAACTAGGTTATTTGTTCCCTTATTAATAAAATATAACAAGAAGATTGTTTATCTCCTTAATATCTAAATAACTAATTTCTAATTCTTCACAATCTTAACATGAGATAGATTTTAATAAAAATCATGAGTTTCTTGTTTTTTAGTTGTTTGTTCAACTAAAAATTGCGAAAGCTTAGTAAGAGCTCTTCTGAAATTAGCTCTTTACTCAGTAATATTGTAACAACCCCTTTTTGGTCAAACCAGAATAGTGGTTTCAGAACCACAAATCTGAAGTTAAAATTTTTATTTTATTATTAAATTAAGGTTTACATCATAATAGAATATTTGAGTGAAAATTTCGTTACGAAATTTTACTGTTTGAATGCTTAATTTGATAAAAAGGACTAAATCACGTAAAGTGTAAAAGTTGAGTTCTATTAGCTAAAAGGGTTTAATAGCTATAGAACTATAAAGTAAAGGTCCTTATGTAGAAATTAGACCATTATTAGACTTAGTGGACATATATGGACATATATGGACATATTTCAAGTGATTTAATTATGTTTAAATAAAGGTTATAATAGTAATTTGATAAGTAATTAGTAATTAAATAAAAACAAAGCCATATTATTTCATCTTCTTCATCCATAACCAAAAGGAGAAAATAAAAATAGGCTTTGGAAGCTTTGAAATTTTGGAAAGAAGAATCCTAGCACATCAAGAAAAGCAAATATCGGAATTAGATCGGGGAAAAGAAAAAGTTGACGAATAGACGATTGAATACATCCGAGCAAATACGAGGTAAGTTCCTATAATTAGAATTGAGTAATTAAATTATACTTAATTGAATTGAATATATATGTGAATTGAGAAATTGAAATGCCTAAATTGATGACTATCGAGTAATACCGAGTCTCGTTTGAACCATAGGAATTCGTAGGATACAAGTGACATGTTACTAGGGTTACCGTTTGGTTGAGATCCTGCATCTGTTGCAGACTCACGTGGACTCACCACAGCTTGTATGAGCTTACTGATATTCAGCTCGTAAGAGCTTACTGTTTCCCAGCTCAATAAAGCTTATTATCCCTCAGCTCAGGTGGAGTTTACTGATTATAGCTCGAAAGAGCGAGTATGTTTATGAATTGATAGATTACTGATTTGTACACTTTGAATGTACTACCCGCGTATCTATCAATATTCTAAGTGGTTCAACGGGTACAATTCTGTTACAGGTTATCTGAATTGATATGAAATAGTATAAAAGTTATTTGAATCACAAGACATGGATGATATATGATATCTATTGAAGTGTGAATTGGAAAATATAAGTACATGAATTTGAATTATGAAATGAATGGTATTTATATATGTATTATGAATGATGGCTATGTTCATCCATATGAAATGTTAATTATATCTATCTTACATGACTAACCTATTGTGGATACATGTGTTTAGGCATTTGACAACTTGGTTGAATTATACTATGTTTAATTGCTTAAATTAAGAATAAATGGTAAGTTTAATTCTGTATTATATGAGCTTACTAAGCTTTATAGCTTACTCTGTTTTCTTTCTTATGTTTTATAGAGATTTAGAATCTTGCTCGATTCAGAAGTCATCGGAGATTTGTATCACACTATCCAGTTATCGAGTTGGTACTTTTGAACCTTAAGAAATATGGTAATATGGCATGTATAGGCTAATTAATTTTATGATATGTATAAGTCATTTTGGCTATTAAAGCCTATATATTTTGGTATGTTTAAGCCATGTGATTTGGCTTAACTTGATAAATGTTTTGGTTATGTATAAGTTTATGTGACGTGGTATAATTTGGTAAGTTTGATGATGTGTATATATTTGAGCAAATGGTCACTTTGATATGTAGTTGTTATTAGCTAAATACATGCTTGTTGTGAATTGGTAAATGAGAGCATCAAATGGTTGAAATATGTGATAGGTGTGCTTGTGGTTATAGGCCAAATAATGCATGTTTGAAAGTGACTATTTTGATGAAATGATAAAATGCTTTTGGTATGAAATTGAATGGTTAGTTATGTAGCTTATATGCCTTGTAAAAGTTGGCATTGATGATTGTTTTCGCTGAATTGAATGCCTATTTATGCATTGGATATATATCTTGTGGTTTGGTGTAGGTGAATGCAAATTGGGTGAGAAATGTGGCTTGTAAACTAGCCTCTTTTCGTCCACATGGGCAGAGACACGGGCGTGTGTCTCAGCCGTGTCAAGAGACATGGTCGTGTGTCCCCTGGTGTGAAATTAGAAACCAAGTCAGTATGCTCTACATGGCCCAGCACACGGGCGTGTGATTTGGCCGTGTGGCATAAATCAGTATACCCTACAAGTTTGGCACGGCCTGACACATGGGCGTGTGTGGCTACTTTGAGGGGTACACGGGCTAGACACACGGGCGTGTGGTTGGCTGTGTAACCTAAGGCAGAGAGTTACACGGGGTAGGACACGGTCTGGGATACAGCCATGTGGTCCCATTTTGAATGTCTGCACGGCCTATGTCACGGGCGTGTCTTGTGGCCGTGTGAGATACATGGCCTGGTCATACGAGCGTGTATACCGTGTTTATGAAAAATTTTCTAAGTTTCTCTAAAGTTTCTTGAGTTATCAGTTTAGTCCCGAACCACATCTAATGAATGATTTAGGCCTCGTAGGCTCGTATCAGGGACTTTATGATTGTGATTGAATGATAGTATGTTAATATGAGAAATGAATGATAAATGTATGATTTATACTGTTATATGTCCAGTAATACTCTGTAACTCTATTCCAGTGACGAATACGGGTTAGGTTGTTACAAATATGGGTTTTCCATATTTCTTTAATAAAATTATATAATTATGATGGTAAGCCTAGATTATAAAAATCTTTTATTTCCTAAAAATTTGTTGTGGCATCAACAAATTTTCTGATGCACAAAACTTTTTTACTCCTTTTATGATTCCAGCATAACTAGCTTGGTATGCTGAATTTGGATCTTGAGATCAAGGTAATTGACTTACCAATTGTAGTGTAAATGATAATTGAGTTCCAACTAGTTGTCTTACTATTGGATATGGAATGTAATATCCTTGATTAGGATAAAAAGGTACTTGAGAAGGTATTGTCACAAATCTTTGATTAGGATTTATTGATTTGAAAGTATTCCCTTTGTTGGGCCTTTTATAAATAGTAGTCCATTCACCGACTTCTTCTATAGGTTTTTTTACCTCTATCCATGAGGTCTACTAAGACAATAAGCAATAATATTGTCAGTTCCTTTTACATATAAAACTTCAAAAGTAAAAGTACATAATTTATTATACCATCTAATTCTTTTAGGTACAGTTTCCAAACTTTTATTAGTAAGGAAGTGTTTAACTGCTTGATTATTAATTTTTATGATAGATTTTTTAGGTGTTATATATATAAGAAAATTTTTTATTCCTTTCTTTATAGCTAATAAGTCTTTTTCATATATGACATAATTAATTTTATTCGGTTTAAATTTTCCCGAACTATATCCACATATTAATTCTTCGTTATTTATCGTTCTAGCTTTTAAAATACAATCCCAATAATTTTGTGAAGCATCTGTTTCTAAAATTAATTTATTACATTGTTTAGGTAAATAAACTTTTTGAGCTTGATTGATTTCAAATTTTAAATTTTTTATAATTTCAGAGTTTGTTTTAGACCGGATAAAAGGTTTATCCTTTTTTTAATTTTTCATATAACATACATATTTTTTTCAGATAAATTAGGAAATAAATTTCTTCCATAATTTATAATTCCTAGAAATTGTTAAAGTTGCTTTTTTATCTTCAATTTTTTTCATGGAATTCTTTTATTTTTACTATAATATGATTTTGTAGTTTAAGACCATCTGCAGATAATTTTAGTCCTAAAAATTCTATTTCTGTTTTCTCTAGCTCTATTTTCTTAGGGCTTAGTATGATTCCATATTTTATAAATTCTTGAGAAATGATATTTAAATGTTTTCTATGTAATTCTAGTGTATCTGAAAATATCAAAATATTATCTATATAAACTACACAAAATTTTTTATATTTATTAAATATAGAATTCATCCACCTTTGAACGGTGCAGTACATAATCCAAATGACATTACTTTCCATTGATAATGTCCATTAGGTGCACTAAAAGCTGTCAAAGGTTTAGATTTTTCTGTTAGCATGATTTGCCAGAATCCTGATTTACAGTCAAATTTACTAAAATAATTTGTTTGTTTAGCTTGAGTAATTAAAAGATCTTTTCTTGGACTAAAATGTCCATCAAAAATAATATTTTGATTTAATCTTTTATAATTAATGACCATTCTAGCTTTTCCTCTTTTTATTTCGGAATAATTTCTAACTATAAAGGCTGGACTAGAATGTGGACTATTAGTTTTTTCTGTTAATCCTTTTTCTAATAATTCTTTAATTTGTATGTCAAATTCATCTATATCCTGTTTAGTATAGATCATTGGTTTAACTCTAATAATTTTATTGGGATTTTCTAGTTTAATATCACAATATCTAGGGCTATTTTGCCATAATTTTAATGGTTCTTCATTAAAATTATTATCTAATATTTTAAACAACCAATGACTTGTTTCAAGTTGTTTAATTTGTTCTTTTCTTGGTGGTGTAAATTTTTTATCACAAACAAATTTATAATTTTCTACTAATAGTATTTCTATAAAAGTTTTTTCTATAGACAACATAATTAAATTTTTATCAATAGAAAATGGTAAATATTGATATATAAACTTATTACCTAGTAATATATCTCCATGCATCTCTTGAAAGCATAATATTTTAGGTATCACAAATCTTACATTATTTATGTAGATTGGTACACTTCTAGCTTTATATTGAATTATGGTTTCATTACCGTTTATTCCTAACTCTTATTGGATGCTTCATAGGTTTCCATTTTTTTAAAGGAATGTCATTTTTTCTGCAACTACTAGTTGTAGCTCCAATATCTAATAAAGCATGTAAAGAATATGTTTTATATTCTCTAAATTGAAATGTAATTTCAATATATGTTTAATATTTCTTGGATTGGAAATTTGAAAATGTAATTACATTACTTGTTCTAAGTTTCATTTGTTAGAGTATTATCAAAGTTTGTATTTCTTGTTTCTAGAAGATACAAAGTTTCTACTTGGTTTTGTGGGAAAAATAAGAATATAAATTTTTTTCATTCCTATTGATGTTGAAGATATATAGCTTCTAGTTGGATTCTCCTCTTTTTCCTCTATTTGAGTATTTAAGGGTAAAACAAAATTATCATTTGTATTTGTTATAGCTATATTTTTAAAATATAATTTATCACCAAACGACACATATTTTATTGTACTTACTAGTTTAGAAGTACTTGCATTACTTATCCTGTCTATCATCCAATCTCATGGTATTGATAAATTTCTTAAATGTAATAATTTTAGTTGTATTTTAGTACTGATTTTATTAGGTTCAAAGAGTTCAATAATTTTATTATTAATTTCTTTGATTTCTACTTTCGTTATATTAGTATATTCATTAATAGAAGTCCAACTGATTGCCAGTGTAACACCCCAAACCTAGCCTAGATGTTATGGTCAAATCTGGCGGCGTCATATGAGAGTGCTTTTGGAAAAGCTTAAGCAAGTTGAAAATCATTTCAGTTATTATCTTTACTTAAGGTAGAAAATCGATAATCATGTTTTTGTTTGACCACGTTTCTTTTACGCGGAAACTCTTAGTTAATTTTAGAAAAACAAAATTATGTGATGTTTGCAGTTTCAAAATGAATCCATAAATAACAATATAAATCCCAAAATAAAAATGAAATCAAGCCAAGTCCCAAATTACATAAATAATTCCAAAATAATTAAAACCGTAATGTAATAAATAGTCAGAAAACCGCGAAAATCAGAGCGTTACAAAAAGTGGTCGCCGTCAAGCCCTCCGTTGCACCTATCCATCTACTACTGGGGATTACCTGACAGATAAATAAAATAAAGGGGTGAGTTTTCGCAAACTCAATGTGTACATCCCCTCAGTAAAGCATGCATACAATCAAAGATCAGAAATCAGTCATAATTTGAGCTTGAGCCCTTAACAGATATAGTGTAGGCTTTAGCCCACTCAGAATAGAATCAGATATATTTGGGCCCTAGCCCATACAATACATATGCATATCAGATCAAAACAGTAAATGCCCACCAACCCTGCACACCATCTCCGTCCACCCTACACACCATGTGGGGATAAAATCGACCCACCCAGCCCTACACACCAAGTATGGGTAAAAAATCAACTCATCCAATCCTATACACCATGACGTATCATAAAATGACACATAATAGTAAAAACAACATAGCTGCTAAATAATCGGCTAAAAGCCTTACAGTCTTTCTTCTTTTCACAACAATAAGCCCAACCCAATGCGATGTAATCATAATATCATGGTATGCTTAAATGTAAAAAACAGATCATACAGATACATCAGAGCAGTTTCAGTGCACATGCTAATCATCACATGCTATCACATACATTTCGTTATCTCATCACGAAATAAGGGGTCTAAGTAATGCTTACTGACCCTATGACAAATTATAGTCGACTTGGGCGACCCGTGCAACCTTACAGTACAACACAGTGAAATAGGATCACACGCCCATGTGCCATGCTCGTGTGGGCCCACACGGCCCAAATTGGCCTTGCAAGTGTGGATCACACGGCCTGGCCCAAATCTTACATGCCTGTGTGGTTCACCTGTGTGGCCTAATTTCAGTGCGTTTGAAGTACACACCTAGTTCGTTTTCAACGTCAACGCTAATCCGAGTACTCCAGAACCTATTTTTGACAATTCAAATCTAATTTCAGTAATCTAACCCGACTTGTTAAGAACAACTAAATCCCCAAAAACCCCTACCTTGAGCAAAAACTGTTGATTCAGCACTCCGCTAGCACTATTCGATAATCACAACCACTTAAAGATTTCCTAACACAAAATAATACTCTCATTAATAACCAACACAATAATTGAACGTGATTAAAAGAGAGCATCACTTACTAATAAGCCAGAAGAGAGTGTAAAACAGAAAGACGTAGAGTCTAACAGTAAAAAGAGAAGCAATTGTAACATGAAAAAGAATGGAAGAAAAATCATCCGAAAGAAAAAGAAAGTGGGTAGTGGGAATTTGCTGAGAATTTTTGGCAGAGAGTGATTCAATAACAAAAAAGAACTGAAAATTTTGGAGAAAACAATATTGAACAGAAGTTGTTAGACCCCCTACCCGTATCCCTTAATTCTCTCCATCTATCACTCCACTAACAGAGTCTTACTGAGACTCCACCTCTTTCACGGCACAAGCAGCAAAAATAATGTCTCCACTCAGGCTCGGACCCAAGACCTCCCACTTATTAACACTCCTCATTTCCTCCAGACCAATAGGCCCATTCTGTTATATTTTTACCAATTTTTTCTTAAAAGCCTAATTACCAAAAGTTAGGCTTTATTCAATAAAAAAAACCCAAAATTTTACCCAAGTTAAGGTTTGAACTTAAAATTTCCCAAACACACCCAGAACACATAACCACTAAAGCAGACAGATAATTATGTCAAATTATTACAGAAATAAATTTAGAAAATTTTCATGCTACAATTTTCACAAAAGCCGAAAATTAAAAATTTTATGGCGTTACAACTCTACCCCCCTTAAAGAAAATTTCGTTCTTGAAATTTTACCTGATTAGAAGAGATGAGGATACTACTATCGCATCAAATCTTCTAGCTTCCAAGTAGCATCCTCAGTGCTATGATTCCGCCAAAGCACCTTTACCAAAGTAATAGATTTCCTTCGTTGGACTTTCACATCGCGATCTAAAATCTGCACTGGCTCCTCCTCAAATGTCAGATCCAGTCTAACCTCAATATTATCTATAGGCACAATGTGCGTGGGATCAGAGTAGTAACGTTTTAATATCGAGACATGAAATATATCGTGAATACGATCTAACTCCAAAAGTAGCTCCAACTGATATGCGACTGGTCCCACTCGCTTCAGAATCCAATACGGCCCAATAAATCGAGGACTCAGCTTACCCTTGCGACCGAACCTTAGAACATTTTTCCATTGCAAGACCTTAAGAAAAACCCAGTCCCCCATAGAATACTCAATGTCTTTCCTCTTTAGATTAGCATAGGACTTATGTCTATCAGAAGCCGCTTTCAGATGCTCTAGAATCAATCGGACTTTATCCTCAATCTCTGATACCAACTTTGGACCCAGAACACGTCGCTCATCCAACTCAGTCCAACATAATATAGTACGACACTTACGACCATATAGTGCCTCATAAGGTGCCATCTGTATACTTGACTGATAGCTGTTGTTGTAAGCGAACTCAGTTAATGGCAAGCACTCTTCCCAACTACCTCAGAATTCTATTACATAGCTTCTTAACATATCCTCCAATACCTGAATCACCCTCTCCGACTGACCGTTCGTCTGAGATGAAAAGCAATACTGAAGTCTAATCGTGAACCCAAAGCCTCGTAAAACTTCTGCCAGAATCAAGATATAAAATGAGGATCCCTATCGGAGATGATCGATATAAGAACCCCATGTAGCCTCACTATCTTCGAAATGTAAAGCTTAACCAGTTTTTGTAGGGAGTAGTCCATCCTGATAGGAATGAAGTGAGCTGACTTGGTCAATCGATCCATGATAACCCATACAGAATCATTTTTAGTGGGCGTTAAAGGTAACCCACTAACGAAGTGCATCATCACTCGTTCCCATTTCTACATCGGTATCTAAACTGGCTGTAGCAACCTTGAAGGCAAATGATGCTCAGCTTTAACCTGCTGGCAAGTCAGACAGCGAGCAACAAAATCAGTCACCTCACATTTCAATCTTAGCCACCAGTACAACTCTCAAATATCTCTGTACATCTTATTCCCACCAGGATGTATAGCTTAAGGGCTACTATGCGCTTCTCTCAGAATCGACTATCTCAAGTCCTCATCGTTTGGCATACAAATCTGACCTTAGAAACACAAAACCCCATCATCATTCAGCCCAAAATCTGGAGTAATCCTAGTATCAACCTAATAGAACTGTAATTCGAGAGACTTATCTCCCATATCTTTATCCTTAATCTGCCCAATCGAAGTCGGTTTCACCTTAAACTTAGCCAACAAACTCCTATCATCATATAAACTTAATCGACGAATAATGCTCTCAAATCAATAACAACCCTACGATTTAGCGCATCAGCTACCATATTGGCCTTAACAGGATGGTACTCAATGCTGCAGTAATATTCTTTAAGCAGTTTAACACATCGACGCTGCCTAAGATTTAACTCCTTCTGAGTGAGGAGATATTTAAGGCTCTTATTCTCAGTGTAAATAGTACACTTCTCACCGTACAGGTAATGCCTCCAGATCTTAAGGAAAAAACCACTATAGCCAACTCTGAGTCGTGCATCGGATAGTTAACCTCATGAGTCTTGAGCTGTCGATACGCATACGCCACAACCTTTCCATCTTACATCAGAACATAGTCCAAACCCACATGCGACGCGTCATTAAATACTACGAAGTCCTTACCAAGCTCAGGCTGTATCAACACTAGAGCCTGTGTCAAAACCGTCTTGAGCTTCTCAAAGCTTTCCTGCTATGCATCAGTCCAAACAAAAAGAACTCCCTTAGTAGTAACTTAGTCAACGGAACTGCGATCAAAGAGAACCCCTCAACGAAACGACGGTAATATCTCGCCAACCCTAAAAAACTAAGAATCTCCAATACATTCTTTGGTTATTTCCAATCCAGTATAACCTTAATCTTTTAAGATCTACACGAATCCCCTCGGCAGATACCACATGCCCCAAGGATGTCACCTCTAGAAGCCAAAACTCAAATTTAGAGAACTTCGCGTAAAGCTGTTTCTCGCGCAAAGTCTGCAGAACAACGCTGAGATACTCATCGTGCTTATCCTTCGTCCTAGAATACATAAGAATATCATCGATGAACACTACCACGAACTGATCCAAATAGGGTTAGAACACTCAGTTCATCAGATCCATAAACGCCGCTGGTGCATTAGTCAATCCAAATGGCATAACTAGGAACTCGTAATGACCATAACGAGTCTTAAATGCCGTCTTATACACATCGACCTCCTTTACCCTCAACTGATGATAACCTGATTGTAAGTCAATTTTTGAGAACACTGACGCCCCTCTGAACTAGTCGAACAAGTCGTCTATCCTCGGAAGCGGATATTTATTCTTAATTGTCAACTTATTCAACTAACGGTAGTCGATACACGTCCTTATCGTACCGTCTTTTTTCTTTACGAATAGAATAGGTGCTCCCCACAGAGACATACTGGGATAAATAAACCCACGATCCAACAGCTCCTGAATATGAGCTTTAAGTTCTGTCAGCTTCTTTGGTGCCATGCGATAAGAGGTGATAGACATTGGAGCCGTACCAAGAATCAGATATATCCCAAATTCTAACTCACGACTCTGAGCTAAACCTGGTAGTTCCTCTAGAAACACGTCTGGAAAGTCCCTCACAGTACGGATGTCTTAACCGAAGAGTCCTCTAAATCCAAAACACTGATATAGGCTAAAAATGCCTCACATCCCTTTCTTACTAACTTCTCTGCTACTGACGCAGATATCACATTAGTTAGATAATTTTGTCGTTCCCCAATCATGACTATTTTATTACCCTCCTCGGTCCTCAGAACAACCCTCTTTTCAGCACAATCTAGACTCACACGGTGCTTCACCAACCAGTCCATACCTAGAATTAAGTTGAACTCCCCAAACAGAAGTTCCATTAAGTTAGCCAAGAATATAGTCACTTGGACCTCTAACCGTACATCCTTGAATAGTTTACTGACCCTAACAAATTGCCCCAATAGACTCACCACTGAAATCTTGCTAGAAGTACTCTTATACGTAATACCCAGAGTCTCAGACACAATACAAGTAACATAGGAATGTGTAGAACCTATGTTTATCAGTGCAACATAAGGTACATTAAAAATTAGAAACGTACCCGTGATGATGTCCGGAGTATCTCCATCCTCACAACGACGTGCAACATATACCAGTGTAGGCTGCCTCACCTCAGTCGGCCCAGCACCTCTGCCCGGTGCTCTCTAACCTCAACCCATACTGTTACCACCCCTAGCCTGTCTTCAGCCCCTAGGTGGCTGCTATACCCCTCTCGGCAGTTGTGCAGTCTCAACAACCAGAGCTTGCATCTGATTACCCCTCAGTGGACAATTCTTAACTTGGTGCTCAGTAGATCCGCACCTCATACACGTTCTAGTAACTTTCCAACACTTGCCTGGATAGCTCCTATTACAGTGCTGACAAATGGCCACCCTCGTAAGAACAACCACAGTAGGCCCAACTCTTACGGGCCTGTTAGTCCTGACCTTTTTCTTTGGCCTCATAACAGAATTATAAGACTTTGGATCCCTCTTAGCCTTCCCTCTATCATGATTCTGGCACTCAGTACGCTTCACCTTCTTGGCTATCTTGGCCTTTTTGACTAAGGTTGAGAAATCCCGCTCCCTTTGTGGAGCTATCAGAATACGTAGGCTGTCGCGGAGACGACCCTCAAACCACATACAGTGCTCATACTAGGGTCACCACTATGCCCCTCGCATAATGCTTAGTATTAGGAATTTGGCCTTATACTCGGCCACAGAACGGTCCCTCTGTGTGAGATTCAGAAACTCACATCGCCTAGCATCAGTGTAGCTGGCTTCCACATACTTACTCTGATAGGTGGTCTTAAACAACTCCCAAGTCAACCGATCAGGCTGAGTGCCCTCCTTAACAGTCAACCACCACTGATACGCCTCGTCTCAAAGTAGAGAGATAGCCGTCTTGAGCTTCTGCTCGTCAGTGAAGTCCAAATCATCCATAATGCACTCTGTAACCTCTATCCAATACTCAGTCACACTCGGAGCAACCCCAGCAATGCCCCTAAATACCTCAGCCCCAGTGGACCGGAGTCATTTCATAACTGACCCACGACCCCCAGATCTAATATTGGGCCCAGCGATTCTCTCCAAAATTCGAAGCATGGCTTGAGACAGTGCATCGTTCCCAATCGTGCGATCATATGATCCTGTCCTACTATCATTCGTAGGCGATGCCGGTGTCTCGCTAGTATCCATCATCGGTATAGTATCAGAAGCGAAGGACTCAGTTCAAGCCCCTCTACGGCCTCAACCTCAGCCTCTAGTATCTTATCCATGAGTACCGCATGTGCTCATTGTATCTATTGAATTAATCTATATTAAAAGTTTTATGTAAATCAGTTTACAGTTTCAATAATTATCAGCAAGTGTTTTATGATATTCAGTATTAGAAGATTAAAGTCTGTTATTGTGAGTAAATCGTCTCACTACAGTTCCAGTCTATACTACCTAGAGTGTCTTCCAGTCCACACTACCTAGAGTGTCTCAGTAGAGTCTTACCTAAGTAGTCTCATAACATACAAATAGTATTTTTCAATCAGATTAGACAATATATCAGAATTTCTAGACATGCTTTCAGTCAATTTTAATTACAGTTTTAGTAACTTACTTGGACCGGTACTGGAGGCTCGGTGTACCACTTTCTCAGTATAAAAAACATTCAAAATCATTTTCGAATCATTTCTCAAAACCATACTTTAAAACCCAAAAAAATCACAGTCAAGTTTTGCAACCGAACTCTGATACCACTAAATCTAACACCCCAAACCCGGCCTAGACGTTATTGCCGAATTTGGCAGCGTCACATGAGAGTGTTTTTAGAAAAGCTTAAGCAAGTTGAAAATCATTCCGGTTATTATCTTTACTTGAGTCAGAAAATTGATAATCATGTTTTCGTTTGAACCCGTTTCTTTTACGCGACAACTGTTAGTTAATTTTATAAAAACAAAACTATGTGACATTTATAGTTTCAAAACGAATCTATAAATAATAATATAAATCCCAAAATAAAAATGAAATCAGGCCAAGTCCCAGATTACATAAATAATTCCAAAATAATTAAAACCGTAATGCAATAAATAGTCAGAAAACTGAAAAATCAGAGCATTACAAATAGTGGTCACCTTCGAATCCTCCGCTGCAGCGATCCATCTACTATTGTGGATTACTTGACAGATAAATAAAATAAAGGGGTGAGTTTTCGTAAACTCAGTGTGTACATCCCTGCAGTAAAGCATGCATCCAATCAGAGATAAGAAATCAGTCATAATTCGGGCCTAAGCCCTTAACAGATATAGTGTAAGCCTTAGCCCACTCAGAACAGAATCAGATATATTCGGGCCTTAGCCCATACGGATACATATGCATATCAGATCAGAACAGTGCATGCCCACCAACCCTGCACACCATTTCTGTCCACCCTACAAACCATGTGGGGATAAAATTGATCCACCCCGCCCTAACACCAAGTATGGGGATAAATTCAACCCATCCAACCCTACACACCATGACGTATCGTAAAACGACACATAATAGTAAATACAGCATAGCTACCAAATAATCGGCTAAAAGCCTTACAGTCTTTCTTCTCTTCACAACAATAAACCCAACCCAATGCGATGCAATCATAATATCATGGCATGCTTAAATGTAGAAAACAAATCATAAAGATACATCAGAGCAGTTTCAGTACACATGCTAATCATCACATGCTATCATATACATTTCGTTATCTCATCATGAAATAAGGGGTCTAAGTAACGCTTACCGACCCTATGACAGGTCACAGTCGACTTGGGTGACCCGTGCAACCTTACAGTACAACATAATAAAATGGGCTCACACGCCCGTGTGCCATGCCCATGTGGGCCCACAAGCCCTTGTGGCCCACATGGCCCAAATTGGCCTTACCCGTGTGGATCACACGACCTGGCCCAAATCCAACACACCCGTGTGGCCTAATTTTAGTGCGTTCGGAGTACACATCTGGTTTGTTTTCGACGTCAACACTAATCCAAGCACTCCAGAACTTATTTCTGACAATCCAAAGTCCAATTTCAGTAATCTAACCCTACTTGTTAAGAACTAAATCCCCAAAAACCCCTACCTTGAGCAAAACCTGTTGATTCAGCATTCCGTTGGCACTATTCGATAATCACAGCCACTTAAAGATTTCCTAACACAAAATAATACTCTCTTTAATAACCAACACAATAATTAAACTTGATTGAAAAAGAGCATCACTTACCAATAAGCCAGAAGAGAGTGTGAAACGGAAAGACATAGAGTCTAACGGCAAAAAGGGAAGCAATCGTAGCAAGAAAAAGAATGGAAGAAGAACCTTCCCAAAGAAAAAGAAAGTAGGTAGTGGGAATTTGCTGAGAGTTTTCGGCAGAGAGTGATTCAAGAACAAAAGAGAACTGAAAATTTTGGAGAAAGCAATACTGAACAGAAGTTGGTAGACCCCTTACCCATATCCCTTAATTCTCTCCATCCATCACTCCGCTAACAGAGTCTTACTGAGACTCCACCTCTTCTACGGCACAAGCAGCAAAAATAATGTCTCCACTTAGGCTCAGGCCCAAGACCTCCCACTTATTAACACTCCACCTTTCCCTCAGACCAGCAGGCTCATTCTGTTATGTTTTTACCATCTTTTTCTTAAAAGCCTAATTACTAAAAGTTAGGCTTTATTCACTAAAAAGCCCAAAATTTTACCCAAGCTAAGGCTTGAACTTAGGACCTCCCAAGCACACCCAGAACACATAATCACTAAAGCAGACAAATAATTATATCTAATTATTGCAGAAACAAATTCAGAAAATTTTCATGCTACAATTTTCACTAAAGCCAGAAATCAAAAATTTTGGGGCGTTACAGCTAGATCTTCTGCTAAATCATTAATTTCAGAATTTTTTGTCTGAATTCTAGGACATAAATATTCTTCTACCAAAGGATCTGTAATAGATATAAATTATTTTGGTTTAACTTTAAATCCTATTACTCTTGTATGTAAATTTGATTGAATTCCTCCAATAAGTACTTTTATTGGATTTTCAACTTTTTATCTAATAAAACTGTTATTTTTGGTATATCATGACAATGCTCTTATAGTTATCGTTATAATTCCTAAATGTATATATATCTAACTTGGGGATATTTCTTTTTAATTCTCTTAATTTTATCTTTATTAAATAGTACGATTTCTGCTAATCCACCTCTAGTGTTTTTGGCAACTTTATTACCACTTATTTTTTGTATATGTCTTTGACACCATATCTTATATTTAGATATTTTATAAATTTCTTCTTTAGAAATATAAGTTTTTATTAATTTTTCTATCATTTCATCATAAAAGTCTTTGTCTTCTCCAATTATATTTCCTAATTTTATATATTATTGTTCATTCTTAGGAATTTCTTCTGACTGATTATTAGAACTGCTTCTTATATTAAACATAAATATATATATTCTTCTTCATCTGTATCAAAATCCGTTTCTAATATTAATTCGTATAATATTTTCTCTTCTAAACATATTTCTAAATCTTGTTCTTCAAGTGTTTTAATCATTTTTCTTACACTTTTTCCGTTATTAGGACAATTTGGTGTTATATGACCTTATTCGTCCCCTATGAAACACTTACATTTTTGCTTTTTAAAGATTTTTAGAAGCTTTCTTCTAATAAATCTTTTATTTTTATTATAATTAGAATTTTTCTTATTTACTGGTTTCCATCTAACTAGCTTATATCTTTTATTTTTCTTTTTATGTTTTTTTATAAGTATTTGGACTTACTAATTTACATCCAAATTCCCATCCATTTTCTAGAATTTTTGTACAATGCTTATTACTTAGTTTATGCTTAACTTGTTTAGAGGCCTTACTTTGTAAACAATGCATAGTTATTCTTTCTTTTGTAAAATTAATTATATTTCCTATAGAAATTATAATTTCCGATTTTACACCAGATATTTTACTATACTTTTTTAAATAAGAATCGTATTTTTTCATACAAATCTCATCTCATGGTGGTGGTAATTTATGGAAATATTGATTTTTTTTAGAAATTTATATTTATATTTTTTAATTTTTGATATTCATTAGGAAATTTTTTAGAAAATTCTTTTAGATATTTGATGTCACATAATTTAATTTTTGACAATACATAACTAGATAGATAATCTTAATCTTTTTTATCAGTATATTCACAAAATTCTATTTTTAGAATATAAATTAACCCTTTTAATAAATTATAAGAAGTGTTTTAAGGAAAAGTAATTAAAGTTCAAATGAAGTTTCTATTCCAAAAGGGTGTTGATGAAATTATGAAGCTGATAGAAGTGTTGGAGCTAATGAGTCACCGCATGAATAATTCTAGAATGAGACGACACACATATATGTAGTACCACAGTGTACAAGAAAAAGCATGAATGAAGATACCAAATTCTTCTTTTTCTCTACTTTGTTTTCTACTATATTGGTCTTATCAAATTACCATTCACTTTTTCTTTGACACTTGCTTTGGATTTTGTCTTTTTCAATAAAATAAAATAAAATAAAACTAGCTGCTTGGAATTAGATAGCATTCCCCTACCAGTTTTAATGGTTTAAGGTTTTGGGCTTAACTTTTTCAAGTCATAGCTCAATTTTAATGTTAGAAGGATGGCCTAATCAATTTGTTATTTTGCTTAAGGTAACTTTTTGAACAAAAATAGTATAGAATGTGTAAAATAACATCAGTATTATTTGTGTTTCGGCATATTAGTTTTCCCCACTATGTAACACTTCCGACTAGATACATAAATTTTGACTAAATTGAAGGCGTTATATTCGATTATCGAAGTAATACTGTAATGTCATTCTTTTTTACTTTAGTTGATTTAATTGAAAATCGCTATTTTACTTTTAAGAAAATATTTATTAATTTAAGTCAAATTTATTTAGTAATTTAATTACAATATTAATGTGAGGATTTGAAAAACGTATCCAAAATTTTAAGTATTTTATAAAGCAACGGAAAACAAATGATAGTTTTCTAAACTGAATGACATATATTAAAGTAATATTTAAATATCATGCATAAAATACATAAGTTAACAAATCTCAAACCTAAAATATATAAAAAAAACGAGGAAATACTAAATAATTACAAAAAAATAAGGAAAATTTTGAATAAAACTTAAAAGTAGAACTTGAATAAAGGAAATGACTTGCTAATCCGAGGGTCCTTCGATATCATTTCGAGTCTTAGTTCTTGCAACGTCTCAATGTGAGACTAATCTTAAACTATTATATATAATCAATCAAACAATAAAGTATTTAATTCATAATATAATAATAGTTTAAGCATAATAAGGGGAACATATAATGAATCAATACATATACAAAATATAATTATGATGCAATTTTATGTTTTAATTTAATGTTTTAATTTCCCACCCACCCATCCGAACTGATCTCGAGCATTGCTCAACACACCATCTCACATAACACATACCAATAACTTACCATTCCAGATTTGATTTCTGGTGACGATGGTCATTCACTGGTCATCTGTGATGATGACTATTACTACCACCTCAATTTGGCCTGGTTTTGATGGTGTTTTAAACGACCATCTTGTATTGTACATAAACTATACTCGTTGTAAGCATCCCGTCGAATTAGCTCTAAAATGATCATCCTGTCCTTTACATAAACTATCATCCCCGGTCGACCCGATCTGGTGGCTTTTTAGCTTACCATCTCGGCTTATCCATTTTGGATGACATTGTCGCTTACTTCGTGCAGTACTGACTTTCAGTGTGGAATTAAATTGTCATTTTCTCCTACAAAACTTCTCTATCATCCATTCTCGATTTTGTGTAATTATGCACATTAACTTAGCATATTTATGCTATTTATCATCAATTGATGCAACATTCAATATCTTATGCTTTAACATTAAAAGGCATGTGTTCATGTATTCATTGATCTCACATGTATAAACATATATTTTGTGCGCGTAAGAAAAATAATATCACATGTACAGTGGTTCGCATATATCATATGTAGGGTTTACATATAACATTTATATAGAATTCACATGTAACATATATAGGATTTGCATATTTAATCTAGGGTTCACATGTTTAACCTAGAGTTTGCATAAAACAAATTAGTTACTTATGAACTCACACTTCGTATAGGTGATGATACAATTACTTTGTAAGCTCGTAATTCTAATAAGACTGTTAATGATAAAGATTTATTTACGAGTCTTTATCCTAAAAATGATCTCACTGTCCAACCTTCTCTGCAGGGTACTCATTATGAAAGTGCAACAGAGCCACATTCAAATCCATACGATAACAAAGGAACCATCCATGAAGAACGCCTACTACAAATTGAAGAACTAGACGAGTGGCTGAACTACCACTAGGAGAAGCCTAAGATAAGCCGCATCGAACCAAAGCATTACCATGACGACCCTAAAGTAAAAACGAATCAATTTAAGGTAAGGGATAGGGTATTCTTAGAGGAGGAAGATCTTCGAATCTTGAATTCAAAAGTTCATACAGGTGACACTCCTCCCTTCACGGTAATGAAAATTTTCCTTTATGGTACAGTCGAGATAACACATAAGACATTTGGCACTTTCAAGGTAAATTATACTCGACTTAAGCCTTACTTTGATATTAAAACTGATAGCAGGGAAGAGGAGTTTGAACTCCTCAAACCACTGTGACTGAACAAGCTTGAGAAAAGTCGAGCTTAGACTATAAACAAGCGCTTCTCGGGAGGCAACTCGAGCGCTAACATAGTTAATTCCTCTGATTTAAGTTTTTAACATCCAATCATGAACTAATCTTTTGAATGCAGGTTTTCCAGAACCATACGGCCAGGCCCACAGGCATGCCTAAGGCCGTGTGTAACCAGGGTAAAATTTTCCCAACACACGGCCTGCGACAAATAGCCACGGTCGTGCGATGAGGCCGGGGTCGATCCTGACAAATTAACGCCAGCGTGCGACACGCCCGTGTCCTAAAACCGTGGTCAATCCTGTTAATTTAACACGGGCATGCAACACGCCAGTGTCTTAGACCCATGGTTGAACTTGTCAATTCATACACGGGCATGGGAGAAGCGAACATCAGCGGACACGGCCATGTGACACGGCCGTGTGCCCTAATACGCCTAAAGAACACGGGCGTGTGCCACTACCCAGATGCCTCAAAACCCTAAATTTCAAACCACAAGGGCTAAAAACGATTCATACGGGCGTGACATACACCTGTGTGCCCTAATTTCCATATAAATCCCTCACTATTCATCATATTCTTCACTCAAAACACTAAAACCCTCTCTCACCACAGCTTATTCCAACCCCTCCTAGCACCACCGTGGACCTAGCCCAAGCCACCACACCCGTGTAGCACCACCAATACCGTGCTCCGCCCTAAATCCTATATTTTCGGTCCCCCTTTCTACCTTTTCTCTTAATCTTTAATGTCTTTTAACTACTTATATGTTCATGATTTCGTTTTTCAGTTATTTGCACTATTATTTATGTGATTCTCATACATTTTGCATGATTAATCTAGAATACTCATTATTCCATTTTGAACTATTCTTTGGCTGCCATTTTTATCTTAAGCAATTGATTCTTAATAAATATATATTGTTAACCATAGCTACTAATATTTCCATTATTTTGTTCTATGCTTAGGATAACTCGAACACCAAATTTAGTTTAGTGAAATTACCTTTTGCATGAAGTACTTAGTAATTTTGATTAGTTTAAATTGTCATTTAGTTTAGAACTTATAAGTATTCATAATATTTGTCAATTTTTTATTATATTTTCATTTTCATTTTCTATTTTATTTCAGGAACAATGTCATCATCAAGAGGAAAGAAAGCCACTGTCCCGGCCTCTAAAAAGTGAAAGGGGCCTGGTGGTTCCTCTTCCAGAGCCACTACTGAAATTAGACACCCCTTCCTCTAGTTCTCGCAAAACTCTCAAGATGAACTATTTCAAATTCTTAGAGTAAGACCCTCGGAGTGGGAAGGTGTATTGATTGGGCCGCATTAGAACGAGTACAGTTGGCAGACGCAGTGCGGACTTTGTTAACAACAGACCCGTGAGACCAATTCTTCTAGATCGTCGAGCCCACATACCTCGAGCTTACTTTAGAGCTATGCTCCACCTGCCATCTACAGATGGTCATGTCCCAATACGATGATCTAGGGATGATCCAATTCCGCCTCAAAGGCTTTGTTCAACAGCTTAGTGTACCGGAGTTTGGTACAGTATTGGGCCTATACACTGGGCAGTTTTTAGAGGAGGAAGACCTTTTTGAGCTCCACCGCCATATCCACTTTTCACCCTCCAAGTGTTAGCAGGCCCTGGTCCCTACTCCGGCCACCTATAACCTTAGTCGCTCCAAGGCGACAGCTCTCGCCCCATCGCTGAGGTATCTTTATGCCCTACTCGCACATACATTGATGGGTAGACGAGAGAGCACCGGTGTCGTCAACACCCATGACGCCTACTTCTTCTGGAGCATGTCACACGAGCATGTGCTCGACCTCGCTTACTTCATCGCCCATGCCATCCAGCACCAGACGGAGTGGCATCGTAGGGGTGTGATCTCGATAGGCCCGTATGTGACTCGCTTATCCCACTACTTCGGCCTCCTCAACACAGTAACCTAGACATCCTCTTATACTCTCATCGGCCAGATGTCCCCACAAGGCATCTAGAGCATGCTTCACATGAGGATGATCAAATACTGGCGTGGGATTGAGCCTCCCCAATACCGCTTATTTCAGGCCACCGAGTAGGAGGACCTAGAGGACATTCCTGATGATGCCCCTCTATCTCACGAGGAGCCACCGCCCATTCGTCTTCCAGTTCATACGGCAGCTTCAGATTTTGACATCGCTAAGCGCTTTACATTATTCGAGCAACAGCGTTTTCAGCGCCTTGATCACATTGATGCTACTCTCTATCAGATTTGTCAGCATCTTCACATATCACCGTCGCCCCCACCTCGCAAGCCATCTAAGGACTAGGACTTTCGAGTCCTCTTATCTTTTTCTTAATTTTCCTTTTTTATTTTTATTTTTATTTTAACTTATATGTTTATTTTTATTTTTATGTTCCTTTCAATTTAGGATTTTCTTATTTCAATTTCAATTTCTTTTAATTCTAAGAACTTAGTTAAATTTATTTTGAATATTTCATATCGGCTATTTCCTAACGAGTAAATTGTGCTAATCTAAATTCCGTAAAGTTTTATTTATGCTATCGCAGTTTCAAAGAACTTAAAAGCTCAAATCCAAATCTAATGGGAAAACCTTGCCACGACTGCTGGGTCCTACTCAACTACGATCATAGCCACCACGATAATACTCTCTTGGCACAGAGATTGTGGATCGACACTCTTTCCTACAAGATTCCCACAATTTCAACTCAAAGAATTCATCCAATATTCAGGGAGTTTCACTTCTCTCCCTATCTTAAGATTTATACTTATATTGTTAATAAATTTAATTTTGTACATTGAGGGCAATAGATTTAATTTTGTACATTGAGGGCAATGTACATCTTAAGTATGGGGGTTATTAAGGGTTATTAAGTTTTAAGTTCACTATCAGAAAATCCCTAAAATTTACTCACTTTCACTTTTTGCATTGTTCTCAAATCTCTGAATCTTGGTCTTAACAATTAGAATGAATTCTGATTGATTTATGATTTTTATTGATATGCTTAGAATTAAGATACAGGTATTTGTGCTTTAATTATTCAAACTTTAAGACATTAGAGAATCGATCATGATAAGTTGAAATTTTTGAGAATTTAATTTTTTTTCTAGGTTATTTTCCCAAATTATAAGTGTTATCTTGAGATTTGAAATTCGCAGGAATGACATCAAAAGTCATAATTCTGGTGAGATTTTTGAGCATTTTGAGCATACATCCTTTCATGCTCACTTTTATTGCTGCTTTGAGTGAGTCAATATTGATCTGTTATTTTAGAACTTGCTTTGATTATACATGTCAAGACCACACCATTGATTTGATAAACCAAAATGATAAAAGCACCTAGGTTTTAAACCACTTACTCTATAAAAGCTTACCTCTATAAATTAGCCAATAGTGAACCCCCTTAAGCCTAAAAACCCATTTATTGATTTACCCCTAATACTAACCCATAAACTTGTTTTTGATTCTTTAAGAATTTCCTTCACTCTACTTTGATCCCTATTTTTGTCGAGATTTGAATTGAATAATTATCTAGCTATGTTCTCCCTTTCAGTTAGTTAAATTTGTAAAGTATTTGATTTGTTCCTAAAAAAAAAGTATGTATATTTCAGTTGTAATTTAATGTTTCACATATTTCAATGTAATTTTGAGCTTCTATTCTTAAACGATGTATTCAGAAGAAAAAGGCTTTAGGAATATGTTTCAGTGATAGAGATTTTTCTAGTTAGATATTTTTCAGTTCAATCTCGATTCTAACCCTCTTTTTCAGCTTGTGACAACACCCCTAACCAAAGCCCCATTACAACCATTGAAAAACCTTTTGATCGATGTGTCATATCAATTTATAGTGGTGGAGATGTGATTTTCATGCAAGCCTATGGTAATAACTTTTCATGTTGACTAATGAGCGCTTAATTTCTGAACCCTAAACACTTCGAGTGAATAGAGTGAATCCTTAACGAGGACGTCAATTCTTGTTAAATTTTGAATCTAAAGGTAATTACTTAGAAGAAGGAAGAAAACCTATGTTTCTGTGATAAAATTCTTAACTTAGATTGTTTGAGACTTTAATTCTCTTTCAGTTGAATTCTCAATGTATGATTACTTGTGGATTAGTTCGAAACATTATTAATAAGAGTTATAAGTTGAGAAGAATAATTTTTAATTGTGAGTTGAGATTTTGCTTGAGGACAAGCAAATGCTTATGTGTGGGGGTATTTGATAAATCGTAATTTGTACATATTTTTACCCCATGCTTAGCCTATTTTTGGATGAATTATTCCTTAATTTGTGGGATTTGATGCTCCTAAACCTTTAATTTCATGTTTTATTCTCAGGTGAGCATAGGAAAGTGAAAAAATCGAGAAACGGGCCAAAAATAGAGAAAATGGGCCAAAGCAAGGAAACAACACAGCCTGAAGTTCCTCACACGGGCAACCCACACGGTCGTGCCGCTTTAATAGGCTTCAACACGGCCTGGGGCTTGACTCACACGAGCATGTCCCTGTCTTGATGAAGTTTAATGTCACGCGAAAAAAGTTACTTAAGGGCTAAGAAAGACATTTTAAACTCTATATAAAGACCCTAGGTGGCAACTAAATAAGTGTACAGTGTCTCCGCCAAGAGATGGAGGGTAGAAGCTAGGGAGTTACTCGAATGAAGCCGATTGATCCATCTCAGAAGCCAGGAGCTACATCAAGACTGAAGATCTCCCTTCTATCTTTTCAGGAGTTTTAGGTTTTCTTATATTTTGTTATTTTCTTTATTCTAAGATGTTTCTTTTTATAAACATAAACTAAACCCCCAAGTACCTGAGGGGGATGAAACCTAAGACGAATCTTGTTATTGTTATTTGAACTATATGATAAATAACTGACTTGTTCTTAATTGTGTTTTTAATTCTTGAATTGATATTTTTGAGATATTAATTTAAGTCGAATGTGCTTATGCAGAGGAGCAAAAGTCCCTGTATAGGAGTAGATCCAACACAATTAAGCGAAGTTGATCGCAATCCTAGACATAGGATGACGAAAATCTACCAGATTATAGTCAAATCTAATATGGGGGATCCATAGATCAAGTTAATGCAAGACTAGGGGTTTTAATTAGAAATAGATTTCAATTAATCAACCTAGGATTAGTTGTTCTTATTCTCGAATGAGATATTAACATAATTTAGGGATCTCTACGGATCAAGTCGAATGAAGAAATTGTCTAGTTTAGAGTTAGATAACAAGTAAAGTCTAGGTGGATTCTTCTTTAGGTATTGCCTTAATCATTCAGCTCTTCCAAAGTAATTTTCCCAATTTACTCTTTGTCGCGTCTTTAGTTTAGTTTAGAGTTAATTAGTTTACACAAATCCTCTCTTTATTTTTAGGCTAGATAATAGGAAGAAAGTCATTACTAGTAGTTTTAGTTCATTAGATTCGATATTCCGTTCTTGCCACTAGCTATACTACTATTCGATAGGTGTGCTTATCTTTTATCGTGATAATAGTTAGTTTCCAAGTACGATCATTATTATTACTTCATCGAAATCACGATCAGTAAGTATTTAACAGAATAGGCCTGCTGGTTCGGTGGTTAAGTTGAGTGTTAGGATACTGGAGGTCTTGTGTTCGAATCTCTGTATGGGCAAGGGTGTTGATTTTTGCTCAGTGGACAGAAAGAGTTTCGATTTAGTTGAAATACTGAAGTGGTTGTGATGGAGGGGTAAGTGGGAGAAATTCAAGGGATGTAGGAGTTGTCGGTTTAGTTGGGATTCCTTTGGAAATTTCGGCATCCTCTCCTTCACTATTCTACCAATTTTTTAATGTCTTCCCTGATTCCTCTCTGCCAATTTTCTTTTCCTATTTTTTTGGTCTTCTCAATTTTTCTTATTTTGCTTCCTTTTTGATAATCAACTCTTTACTATTGTTGTTCCTGTAGCGTTCGTGCGTTATCGATAAGTTCGGTTCTTGCTAATCTAGACGTTTTTTGCTGCTTTCTAAGAGGGGTTCCTTTTTGGTGTTTAGGAATTAATCAAGGGACTATAAATCATTCTCAATCGATGAGTTGAGTGTGTGGATTTCTCGTTTTGATCAAAGGTAAGGGGTTTTGATAGTTGTTAGATGGATTTTTTTTACAATCTTGTTTAAGTCTAGGTTACATTACTAAAATTAGGGTTTCTAAATGTTAATTTTAGGTATTAGAGTGCTCGGGAGTATTTAGACATAAAAAATGATATAAGTGTGTACCCGATTATGCAAAAAATAAGGTTTTGGCAAAAGCTAAAAACCTCTCTGTCGACAACACACGGGCGTGTGGTCACCCGTGTGGTAGGCCGTGTGCCTTAACACGACCTTGTGATTGATGAGGCCAGGCCGTACGCGAAGGACATGACTGTGTGATGGTAAGGCAGGCCGTGTACGAGACACGGGCTAGACTATTTTGGGCTGTGTGGGCTATACGGGCATATGGGCCCATAAGGGTAGTCCATACTTGCGTATGGGATTTTGGGCCAGGCTGTGTGATCTAGACGACCAAGGCTAATTTGGGCCGTGTAGGCAACACGGGCAAGCCACATGGGCGTGTGGGCCCATTTTATTGAAATGATTTCTATGGTTGCATGGGTCGCCCAAGTCGACTGTGAACCTACTGTAGGGTCGGTAAGCACTACTTAGACCCCTAATTATGTGAACTGACTGATTAGTGATATATATACTGAGCATGATGTTAGTATACATGTATACTAAATTGATTATATGTATTGTTAACCATGATATAGCATGTCATGTATTGTATGTTGCATTGCATTGGGTTGGGTCGATATTATTTGGAGGAAGTGTACTGAAAGACTCTTAAGCCTAATATTTGGCAGCACAGCTGCAAATTACTGTGATTTGTCGCATTCGGTACTACTTGGAGTGTAGGGATGGGTGGGTGATTTAATCGCCACATGGAGTGTAGGGTTAGACGGAGATGGTGTGTAGAGGCTGGTTGGGTAGGACTTTGTTACTGAATATTGTATGACTGATACTGATACTATGATAGGCTTAGGCCTTAATGCATATTGATAGTGTACTAAAATGGGCTAAGACCCAAACTGCCACCGATACTAAAAAGGGCTTAGGCCCAGACTATGCATGACTGTTTACTGTTTATATGTTTTTTGTAGGGATTACACACCGAGTTTACGTAAACTCACCCCTTTCTATTTAATGTGCACAAGTAATCCCAAACCTAGACGGATCGGTGTGGCGGAGGACAAGATGATGACCATAGTTTTTTGACTTCATGGTTTTAATTCATTGATTTATGATTAATGGTTTAATTCATTGATTTATGATTTATGGTTTTATCTCTTTATGGGTTAAATTTTGTATGTAATGTAGACTTAAGGACTTTTATTTTGTTTTGTTTTTTACTTGATTTACGTCACAGATTTATAAGTGCTAGAAGTAGGAAAATTTGATTTTTAAAAAGTAAAAAGATTTCTCTAAACACTCGAATACATAAACTATTTTTTTAAAGCTTTTGTAACGAGTTACGTTTTAAACAATTGATTAAATGAATAAAATGAGTTTTTGAACTAATATGAGACAAGGAAGAGTAATTAAATGGAAATGATTTTAACGCAACAACATAGTTGTCAAAGACCCTGTCATGTGACACCGCTAGATTCGGTCATAACGTCTAGGTAGTGTTTTGCGGTGTTACATTTAGTGGTATCAGAGTCGGGTTGCAAAACTCAACTGTGGATTATGTGTTTTAACACTTGGTCATTAAATAGCTGATTTTTAATTATTGGAATGTTTTTATTGAGTTTGTGGTACACCGAGTCACTGGCGCTGATCTTGTAAGTATTCTGAAATTGATATATGTTTAAATTGAAAATACTATGATATTCTGAAACTACTATAGGTAGTATACTATGGAAATACTCTAGTTAGTATACACTGAAAACCATAGTCCAACTGAAATTATAAGTAAACTGTTAGAGACTGCGATATACGAGAATAAATTATAAATCACTGAAACTGTTACATAGAACATCTGATAATAACAATTGAACTATAACAGATACATAAAACTTTTTATACATATAAATTGGACTAGATATGAGCACACGAGGTATTTCCAGACGGGGTACTAGAGGCGTGGTAGAGCCCGTAGAGGGGCTTGAGCTGAGTCATTGTCATTTGGTAACATATTGAATTTGGACAAGAGTGAGACGCTAGTGTCGCCTGCTACGGAGATTGTGTCTCATGATCACATGACAGGGGGTGACGCATTGTCCTAGGCTACACTTAAGATTTTAGAGAGGGTCACTGGGCCCAATACTGGATCTAGGGGCCGAGGGTTGATTACGGAACGACTCCGGTCTAATGGAGTTGAGCTCTTCAAGGGTGTCATTAGAGTCGCCCCTAATATGGTCGAGTACTGGATTGAGGGCACAGAGAGGATCATGGATGATCTAGATTGCACCCCCCGAACATAAATTAATGGGTGCAGTCTCACTACTGCAAGATGAGGCATATCCGTGGTGGCTGATTGTTAAGGAGGGCACTTAGCCCGAACGTTTGACCTGGGAGCTCTTTAAGACCGCCTTCTGATAAACGATAAATTATACATGTTTTTACCTCATGCTTAGCCTAATTTCTGGATGAATTATCATTGAATTTGTGGAAATTGGTGCTATTAATCCTTCTATTTCATGTTTTATGCCCAGGTGAGCTTAAGGAAGAGAAAAGAGAAAAAAACGGGCCAAAAATAGAGAAAATGGGCCAAAGAATGAAAACAACACGGCCCAGAGATTCACCACACGACCGTGCCACACAGTCGTGCCACTTTGAGCCTAAACACGGCCCAACCTCGACGAGCACGGCCAGGCCACACGGCCGTGCCACCATCAACAGGCCCGACCACGGCCTGGGCCTCGATTCGTACGGGCGTGGCACACGGGCGTGTCCTTGTCATGAGGAAGTTAAATTTCACTCGGAAAAGGCTACTTAGGGGCTAAGAAAGGCATTCCAAAACTCTATATAAAGACCCTAAGGGGCAACTACTAAGAGGTACTTTTTCACCTCAAGAAGATGCCGTATTTCCGCCAATACAGAGAGTAGAAGCAGGGAATTACTCCAAGGGAAGCCGATTGATCCATCTCAGAACCCAGACTCTCCTTCAAGACTGAAGATCTCCCTTCAACTTCCTACAGGGGTTTTTGGGTTCTTTATGTTTTTTCATTTTTATTCTTCTGAGATGTTTACTTTTTTAATTATAAACTAAATCCCCCAAATACTTGAGGGGGATGAAACCTAAGATGGATCTTGTTATTATTTTATCTTGAGTTATATGATAAATACTTGATTTGTTCTTAATTATGTGTTCTTAATTCTTGTTTTAATAGTCCTAAGTATTAATTCAAGTATTGATGTACTTATTTAGATGAGTAAAAGTCCCTGTTTAAGAGTAGATCTAGCACAATTAAGCGGAGTTGCATGCAACCCTAGACATAGGGCGACATAAATCTACCGGATTAGGGTCAAACCTAATAAGGAGATCCATTGATCGAATTAATGCAAGACTAGGGGTTTTAAGTAGAAAGAGATTTTAGTTAATCAACCCAGGATTAGTTGTTTTCATCCTCGACGAAGGCATTAACATAAATTAGGGATTTCTACAGATCAAGACAAGTGAATAATTCGTCTAGCTCAATAATCGATAATAAATGAAGTCTAGGTAGATTCTCCCTTGAGTATTGTCCAAATCAATTAGTTTTTCCCAAGAGTTTTTCCCCAATTCACTTTTTGTGCATTCTTAGTTTAGTTTTAAAATTAGTTTAGTTTCATAAAAATCCTCCTTTTATTTCTAGGTTAAATAATAGAAAGAAAGTTAGTACTAGTACTTTTAGTTCCCTTGGGTACGATATCTTGGTCTTGCCACTAAGCTATACTACTATTCGATAGGTGTGCTTGCCTTAAAATCTTGATAATATTTAGTTTCTGGTGTGATCATTATTATAAATTTTATTACTTCATATCGCGAATATCACCTTCCAAGTGAAATATGTGGGAGTCAGTTATGTGGACACTCGTAGGAGGGAGTTTCTGAATCTTACATAGAGGGATCGATCAGTGGCTGAGTATGAGGCCAAGTTTTTTAGACTGAGCCGCTATGCACGTGGTATGGTGTCATCTAAGTACAAGTGATGTATCCGTTTTGAGGATGACCTCAAGGATAATTTGAGAGATCTGATAGCTCCGCATGGGGAGCGTGATTTTTGTGCATTGGTCGAGAAGGTGAAGATCGTTGAGGAGGTTAAGTGCGCTGAGCGCCAAAACCATGATAGAGAGAGGGGTAGAAATAAGAGAGATCCAGAACCCTCGAGTTCTGTACAAAGGCCTAAGAAAAATGCTAGAGCTGATAGGCCGGTTAGAGCTGGGCCCCCTGTTGCCCCTACTGGGTTGATACCGTATGAGAATTATGGTAGACGTAATCAAGGCAAGTGTTGGAGGAGGACTGGAGCGTATCTAAGGTGTGGATCATTGGATCACCGTATTAGGGAGTGTCCGCAGAGGCCTGAACAGATGCAAGCTTTGGGTACTAGCATTACACAGCCACAGAGGGTAGTTCAGTAGCCACCAAGAGGCCGTGGTCAAGCTAGGTGGGAAAATGGTTTTAGCCGTGGATAGAGAGCACTGGGACTGACTGAGGCAAGGTAGTCGGCTCTAGTTTATACTTCACACCGCCGAGAGGAGGGAGATGCTTCGAACATTATCACATGTACATTTCTTATTCATGATGTACCTTATATTGCATTGATAGATATAGGATCCACAAACTCCTATGTAGCTAGTACTATGTCTGGAAATTTGGCGATTTTGTGTGAGAATACTTCTAGAGAGGTGACTGTACTGAGTTCGTTGGGACAGTCTACACTGGTTAATAAGTTATACAGAGATGTGCCATTAAAGGTTCAATGGGAGATCTTCTTGGCTGATTTAATAGAGCTTTCGTTTGGGGAGTTCGATCTGATTCTAGGGATGGATTGGTTGGTCAAGCACTGTGTCAGCTTGGATTGTATGACCAAGAGGGTCGTTTTGAGAACCAAGAAGGATATTGGGATAGTCATGATTAGAGAGCGCTGGAATTATTTATCTAATATTATCTCTGCATTGGTGGCGGAGAAGTTGGTTCGAATGGGATATGAGGTATATTTAGCCTATGTGTGTGTTTTTTATTTTAAGGACTTTACTGTTAATGACATCAGATCGGTAAAGGACTTTCTGGACTTTTTCCTGATGAACTTTCGGGTTTATCCCCGAATCGTAAAGTGAAGTTTGAAATTGAGCTTTTTCTTAGTACAGCTTTGGTGTCCATCATTCCCTATCGAATGGCACCGAAGGAGTTTACAGAGCTTAAGGCTCAGATTCAAAAGTTATTGGATCGTGGGTTCATCCGTCCTAGTGTGTATTTGTGGGGAGCGCCGATACAATTTGTAAAGAAGAAGGATGAATCCATGCTGATGTGTATCGACTACCAGTAATTGAATAAGTTGACCATTAAGAATAAGTACCCACTACTGAGGATAAATGACCTCTTTGGCCAGTTTCAAGGAGCTTCAGTATTCTTTAAGATTGACCTCCGATCTAGTTATCATCGGTTGAGGGTTAAGGAGGCTGACGTACATAAAACGACGTTTAGGACTCGTTATGATTATTACGAGTTCCTAGTGATACCATTTTGACTGACTAACACACCGGTAGCTTTCATAGATTTGATAAATCAAGTATTTTAGCCTTATTTGGATCGATTTGTGGTGGTGTTCATTGACAACATGCTGGTTTACTCGAGGACTGAGGATGAGCATGACGAGTACCTTAGAGTTGTTCTTCAGACTCCGAGGGAAAAGTAGCTCTATACTCATTTTAGCAAGTGCGTGTTCTGGTTGCATGGGGTGACATTCTTGCGTCCTGTAGTTTCGATTGAAGGGATACGAGTTGATTCTCGAAAAATTAAGGCTGTGTTAGAGTGGAAACAACCTAGGAACGTGGTTGAGATTTGTAGTTTTCTGAGGCTAGCAAGTTATTATTGGCAATTTTTTGAGAGCTTTTCACTGATTGCAACACCCTTGACTAAATTGCTACATAAAGGTGTACCTTTTGACTAGACTGATGCATAGCAAGAGAGTTTTGAGAAGGTGAAGACTGTACTGACTAAGGCTCCTATTTTGGTACAGCCAGAATCTAGAAAAGAGTTAACAATTTATAGTGATGCATATCATGTCGGTTTGGGATGTGTGTTAATGCAAGATGGTAAGGTAGTAGCATATGCGTCTCGTCAGCTTAAGACTCATAAGGTGAATTATCCAACGTATGACTTGGATTTGGCTGCCGTGGTATTTGCACTGAAAATATAGAGGTATTATCTATATGGTAAGAAGTGTATCATTTACACAAATCACAAAAACCTCAAGTATCTCCTCACTCAGAGGGAGCTAAATCTTACGCAGCGTAGATGGACTGAGCTACTTAAGGACTACGACTGCATTATTGAGTACCATCCTAGCAGGGCCAATGTAGTGGCTGATGTACTGAGCAGCGGAGCTATGACTGATCTGAGGGCGATGCTTGCTTGTTTCAGCTAATTTAATGATGGTTGTCTGTTAGCCAAGCTTCAGGTTAAACTGACCTAGATTGACCAGATTAGGGGTAAGCAGTTGGAGGACGAGCCTTTGAGTCTTCAGTTTTGATAGATTGAGAGTGATGGCACTATAGATTTTGGGTAAACTTTGAGGGTGTGTTGTGTTTCCGTGGACGGATATGTCTACCGAATGACCCTGATTTGAGACAGTCTATACTAAGAGAGGCGTATAGCAGCCCTTATGCTATGCATCCTGGTGGAAATAAGATGTACCGAGACCTCCGTGAGTTATGTTGGTGGACAGGATTGAAACATGAGGTTACTGATTTTGTGGAGAGATGTCTAACTTGCCAATAGGTTAAGGCTGAGCATCAGTTACCTTCAGGTTTGCTGCAATCGATTAAGATTCCTTTATGGAAATAGGAGCGAGTGACTATAGACTTCGTTAGTGGGTTACCCCTAACACTCATTAAGAAGGATTTAGTATGAGTCATCGTGGATCAGTTAACCAAATCCGCCCAATTTATAATGGTTTGTACTGATTAGTCTCTGCAGAAGCTGGCAAAGCTTTATATTTTTGAGATAGTGAGACTGCATGGGCTACCGGTTTCGATCATCTTTGATAGGAATCCTCGCTTCATGTCTCAGTTCTAGAAAAGGTTGCATGAGGCTCTGGGATCAAGGTTGGACTTCAGTACTGCGTTCTATCCTCAAACCGATGGTCAATTAAAGAGGGTGATTTAGAAAATGGAGGATATGTTGAGGAGCTGTGTTATTGATTTCCAAGGTAGTTGGAGGATTATCTACCACTAGCGGAGTTTGCCTATAATAACAATTTCTAGTCTAGCATCTAGATGACACCTTACGAGGCTCTGTATAGTTGTAAGTGTCGCACTCCTTTATGTTAGACTGAGTTGGGTGAGCGACGTGTTTTGGGTCCTAAGTTGGTTTCCGAGACAGAAGATATGGTTAGACTAATTCGGTATAATTTGAAAGTGGCTTTTGACAGACAGAAATCTTATGCGGATCTGAAGAGGTGTGAGATTGAGTATTCTGTGGGGAATTTTGTATTTTTCAAGGTCTCGCCATGTAAGAAGGTTCTGAGGTTTGGTCGTTAGGGCAAGTTGAGCCCTAGGTTTATTAGATCATACCATATTTTGAAGCCAGTGGGGCCAGTTGCTTATCAATTAGAGCTACCTCCGGAGTTGGATCATATCCATAATGTGTTTTATGTCTTAATGTTGAGGCCCTACCACTCTGATCCTACTTAGATTGTTCTTATCGAGGAGATTAAGGTTAGGCCAGACTTGACCTTTGAGGAGGAGCCGGTTCAGATTCTTGATCGTGACGTAAAAGTTCTGAGGAGGAAGTCTATTCCTCTAGTGAAGGTTCTATTGCATAATCATAACATTAAGGAGGCCACGTGAGAGCCTGAGGACGTGATGCGTCAGCAGTATCCTCATCTATTCTGATCAGGTAAATTTCAAGGACGAAATTATTTTGGAGGGTAGAATTGTAACGCCCCAAAATTTTTTATTTTTTCTCTATTAAAATGTGACATAAATATCTGTTAGCTTTAGTGGTTAAGTGTTCTGGGCGTATGTGGAAGGTCCCAAGTTCAAGTATTGTCTTAGGAAAAGTTTGGGATTTTTCTGAATTAAACCTCATCTTTGGTCAGTAGGCTTTTAATTATTTGTTTGTAAGTAGTTAACAAAATAGGCCTGCTGGTTTGGTGGTTAAGTTGAATGTTGAGATGTTAGAGGTCTTGTGTTCGAATCTCTACATGGGCAGGGGTGTTGATTTTTGCTCGGTGGACAAAAAGAGTTTCGATTTAGTCGAAATACTAAAGTGGTTGTGATGGAGGGGTAAGTGGGAGAAATTCGAGGGATGTGGGAGTTATCGGTTTAGCTGGGATTCCTTTGAAAATTTCGGCATTCTCTCCATCCCTATTCCACTAATTTTCTAAAGTCTTCCCTAAATTCTCTTTGTCGATTTTCTTTTGTTATTTCTTTGGTCTCCTCGATTTTTCTCATTTTGCTTTCTTTTTTATAATCAACTCTTTACTATCGTCGTTCTTGTAGTGTTCGTGTGTTATCGGTAAGTTTCGATTCTGCTAATCTTAACGGTTTTGGTTGCTTTCTAAGAGGGGTTCCTTTTTGGTGTTTAAGAGTTAATCAAGGGACTGTAAATCATTCCCAATTGATAAGTTAAGTGTGTGGATTTCTCATTTTGATCAATGGTAAGAGGTTTTGATAGTTAATGGAGGAACTTTTCGTTACAATCTCGTTTAAGTCTCAGTTACGTTACTAAAATTGGGGTTTTGAAATGTCAATTTTAGGTACTGGAGTGCTCAAGAGTATTTAGACATAAAAAACAATACAAGTGTATACCCGATTACGCAGAAAACGAGGTTTTGACAAAAGCCAAAAACCTCATTGTCAATGCCATACGAGTATGTGGTCACTCGTGTGGTAGGTCATGTGCCCTAACATGTCCGTGTGATCAACGAGGCCAGGCCATGCACGAAGGACATAGCCGTGTGATGGCCAGGCAGGCCGTGTGTGAGATACAAGTTAGAATGACGAGTAGTCCACACGGGTGTGTGAGATTTAAGGCCAGACCGTGTGATCCATATGGCCAATGCCAATTTGGGCCGTGTGGGCCACATGGGCGTTTGGGCCCATTTTATTGAAATTATTTCTATGGTTGCACGGGTCGCCTAAGTCAACTGTGAGCCTACTGTAGGGTGGGTAAGCACTATTAGACCCCTAATTTTGTGACCTGACTGATTGATGATATATATACTGAGCATGATGTTAGTATACATGTATACTGAACTGATTATATGTGCTATTAACCATGATATAGCATGTCATGTATTCTATGTTGCATTACATTGGGTTGGGTTGGTATTATTTGGAGGAAGTGTACTGAAAGGCTATTAAGCCTAATATTTAACAACTCAGCTGCAAATTACTGTGATTTGCCGAATTCGGTACTACTTGGAATGTAGGGATGAGTGGGTGATTTAATCCCCACATGAAGTATAGAGTTGGATAGAGATAGTGTGTAGAGGCTGGTTGGGTAGGACTTTGTTACTGAACATTGTATGACTGATACTGATACTGTGATGGGCTTATGCCCTAATGCATATTAATATTGTACTGAAATTGGCTAAGACCCGAACTGCCACTGATACTGAAAAGGGCTTAGGCCCAGACTGTGCATGACTATTTACTGTTTATATGTTTTCTGTGGGAATTACACACTGAGTTTATGTAAACTCACCCTCTCTGTTTAATATGCACATATAATCTCTAGACCTAGACGAATTGGTGCGGCGGGGGACTCGACGGTGACCACAGTTTTTGGACTTCATGGTTTTAATTCATTGATTTATGTTTTATGGTTTTATCTCTTTATAAGTTAAATTTTTGATATAATGTGGACTTAAGGACTTTTATTTTGTTTTGGTTTTTACTTGATTTACGTCATGGATTTATAACCGCTAGAAATAGGAAAATCCAGTTTTCAAAAAGTAAAAAGATTTCTTTAAACACTCGAATACGTAAACTATTTTTTTTAAGCTTCCGTAACGAGTTACGTTTTAAACAATTGATTAAATGAATAAAATAAGTTTTGGAACTAATAAGAGATAAAGAAGAGTAATTAAACGGAAATGATTTTAATACAATAACATAGTTGTCAAACACCCTGTCATGTGACACCACCACATTTGGCCATAACGTCTAGGCCAGGTTTTGAGGTGTTACAGATATGACCTACAAGGATATGTTTTGGGAACAATTAGTATCCCTTCTTAGTTCTTAGTTGATAAAGATGGGAAATAAGTTGGTAATCTTGACTTTCTACTATATAGACAGTAGGATAAATTGTTGGCATCTTGGATGTTATCAACTGTGTATGATGATGTGTTGATATATATGACTAATGCTCATACCAATTTTGATGTTTAGGCAACTATTTAAAGGAGGTTTGTTACTAAATCTAGTCTCAATATCTTAAGTTTGAGATATGCTTTGTATTTACAAAAGAAAGGTCAGCTATGTAACACATGGATTCCTGATAACCCTAAAATTAGAAATAATGGGATGATTAAATTGAAAGAGACTGCAAGTTGGTAGCCTCCATTGAAAGAAACAAGAAAGCTTAAAATTGAATTAGACATAGTTGAGGACCAATTTTGGTTTGGTAAGGATGGAACCTGTTGGCTTATTAGTGGGAAACATAATAATTAGCCATGAACGACTCTCATAGGATTGGAATTACCGCAGGAAAGGTTATAAATAGCTGAGAGATGGCTCTCAGGGATAATTTTCTTCCCAACCTTGTCCTAATTTCTCTCGTTCTTCATCTTTTTCAGTAGCTCAAAGAATGAATAACCATAGAAGGTTCTGCATAGAACAAACTTGTAAGGAAAGAGTTGGAAAAGTAGGGAAATCGATAAATGGGTAAGGTTTTTAACCCTTTTGTGTACATGAGATAAGTAAATATGGTTACAAACCTTTAGAACCATTTTTGGGTTCTGCATGCTTATAAAAGCTTAAGCTTTTAAGATGTAGCATAAGTTTAACTAGTAGATTATTGGTTGTAAGCTACTATCTAGAGAAAAGAAGCTCTAGTGTTCGAGAAAAAGAATAAGCTATAGGAATGATAAGGGTTTAAGTGAGCTCCAAACTCCAACCTTATTATGATGGTCTACGCTGTTAAGTATGCCATGTTTTCATAAGCATGAAATATGATATGTGCATGTATTACATGATTGTGGGTAAACCCTAAAGAAATAGATGAAGTTAGGATGAGAATAGGGAGAGAACCCATTAGTTGCCGCCTCAGGCAAAGCTTTGAGCATCAATGTTAGGTGGTATAAAAGAGGTAATATGAGGAGGATTCAAGGAAAAAAATTATGGAATAGTATTACCATGATGGCGATATCAACTAGTCCTTTGAGGCAACAGCGTAATGATAGTATATGGCATAAGACCATAGATGAAAGATGCTATAGTAGTTTGGTATGTGGTACATAATGTAAGAACATGGATGAAATACACCATGAAAACATGGTACACGATAAAGGTATATAGCATAAGACATTGGATGAAAGACACCATGACAGCAAGGTATAAGGTATGAGGTATACTGTGTAAAATCATAGATAAAAGGCGTTATAACATGTAGGTATGATGGGTAAAACCATGTATGATGTAATGGCATCATAAGGTAATACACTTAGACGGTAAAATGGTATAAGACCATGGATGAAAAGCTTTATGGCATCCACAAAGGAAGCCTATCAGGACAGTAAATACAAGAAAGCTTGTTAGGAAAGTAAACACGGATAAGTCTGCTGGGAGAGTAAACACGTGATA
Source organism: Gossypium stocksii (assembly GCA_020496765.1). Lineage (NCBI taxonomy): Eukaryota > Viridiplantae > Streptophyta > Magnoliopsida > Malvales > Malvaceae > Gossypium > Gossypium stocksii. Next base: position 10,927,829 of record CM035623.1, read on the forward strand.
AGTCTATTAGGACAATATAAATGGGATGGGAAGGGCCTAAGAACATAGCTTGGCTATGGTAGCCAACAGAGTCCGCCATGACATAAATATTGATAGCTCACAAGGGAATTAAGAGCAAGGTATGTTACCAATGCGCCAAGTAAAAGAACCCAAGCAAGTGAAGAAAATATGCAAATTAAAGGGTTTGTGATAGCAAGTGAACCTTGAAGAATCCACCAAAAGTGATGAAGGCTAATAAGGCATAAAGAAAGACTCAATGAGATGTAAAGGAAGGTAGGATAGGTGAGAGCTGCCTGTTCATGTAAATCAAGAAAAGGAATACTCAAGGATCGCAAAAAAGATCCAAAATGAAGAGTCATTAAGAGGAGTTCAATGAAGTTGTACTCGAGAAGCAAATATCATGGAAGAGATGAGAGTCTCATTCCTAGAATAAGGATACTGTCTAAGGGACAGTATGTCTGCCAAGGCTATCCCTTTTCAAGGAAAGTTTATTGCGAGTATACTGCAATAATGGTAGCTTTTAGAAAGGAAACGAGTAGTAGGGATAACAAGCTCGTATAGTCATAAGGGCAATAAGTAATACCACCGCTACAAACGCTAAGGTGAAAGGACGATGAGTTCACTAGAATGCCAAAGCCTATTGAAGGTCTATAGATTATGGGAAAGTCAACAAGTCCTTCCGGACCAATGTATGGAAAAAGAGAATTCGTAAAAGACTGATTCGATCATGGAAGTCCACAAAGAAGGATATGACTTAAAAACTCTTAGGTGGAAAGATAAGATAGCGTTACCAACGAGATATAAGACGGTAGATAGACGTACAACCAAGTAAGATAGAGGACAACGAATACCTTGTATGCAGTGAATATGAAAGGAAGTGAAGATGAGAAGTAACGATAGGACTCGTGGATATGGTGAGATGTCTAGATTGAGGGCAAGAGGAGAGTCTAACCAGAAGAAGGTCTCACGGTAAGCAGAGTAGCTCAAAAGATCGAGTGAAGACCATTACCCTAATATTAAACATTCACTTAGAGTGAGCAATGAGTATTCGTGTTTAAGATTATTTTACATTTGTTACCCTCATGTGATAGGTTTATTTATGTGTGACCTAATGAAGTAACTCACTAAGTTCGATTGAACTTACAACAATGTGGCTGATGTTCGCAAGATTTATAAGTTTGATCGAGGACTTAGAGGAGGGACCAAGCCAGATGGAAAGATAGGACAGAGAATCACTGGCAGTTGGAGTCATACACATAAGAATGGGTTACCATTAGAGGTTTCAACTCAGTATCAAAACAACAGAACCAAATAACCACCTTAGAAATTGGATCTTTAGGGTAGATAGCTTGTAGCAAGATTTTAAGAATTGTATTGTAGACAAGCAATTCTATTAGAGATAAAAATCTGAGAGATTAAATATCCAATGGCTTAAGGCCTTAGTTGTAAGAATTATTATTCTAAAAATTCATTATTAGTTAGTTTTATTTTTAGACTATTTATAGCAGCCTAATTAGCAATAATTAAGTATATGTCCACTTGTGACACTCCATACCAAGGTCCGATGGGTGGGTCGGGCGTGGAGTGTTACAAGCTGACTATAAAAGATTACTTGTCCAAGGTTAAATGTATGTGTGGCATTCTCACTGCAGTTGGTAGTATGATTTCTGAACAAGAGTAGGTGAGCATCATTCTTGCAGGACTTTTAGTAGAGTATAAGTCAATTAGAGTGGTGGCATCAGCAATTAGTGTTTCTTTTGATCTTCTTATTGAGATACTTATTAATTATGAGGCAAGGAAGTTGGAATTTGCATTCAATGTGCCAATGCAAGCCAATATGGTCAATTAATAGAAAGTGACAGTGAAAGTCAGTCCAAGGAATTTTACTTCAAGTTGTTATAGTAAGAGTTATAGTCAGGGGTACAAGTAGTAGTTTAAAGGTGGTTTTCAACATAGTAGAAGCTTTTAATATGGCAGAGGTCGTAGGGGCTATTTTTCTCACAATTAACCTCAATGTCAACTGTGTGGAAAAATTGGTCATATAGTGAAAAAAATGCTATTATAGATTTGATGAAACCTTTTCTGGAATATCTAATATGGATCAAGGACTAGAAATGACTGTGAAACATCATCAGTTCATTAATCTAGGTAAGTCAACTCAGTAATCTTAGGGTTGTAGTGTGCATCAGTGTTGTGGTCAATCTATGCAAGGTTCTGGTCCACTAACTTAGGTGTGGTAACCTCAAGATAATTGTATAGGGGGCCTCTTCCTCAAGTTTCGAGTTATCTGACTTTATATACTCTTTCACTGAAATATGCTCCCTAGCTTGACATCGGACAACTTCTAACACTAGGTCCAATTTATTCTATATGGTTTTCATAGTGTCATGGTTTATAGACATGTCATCCTCAAGTGTCCCAACTTGAGTGGTTAGGTAGCGATCTTCATTAGGCTCTTTATAATACATACCCCTATCTTAATAAGAACACGAGAAATATAAAGTAGATGTTGAGTTACCACCTATTCTCCCTGATTGTAATTATCCATTCCATACACATAACCATGAGAATAATAAGGAAACTCACATCCTTGCCTCCCATAGTTTCCATCATACCCCAGCTAGGCGCTAAGTTACCATTCATATCAAACACGAGTGAGTCTTTGAGCCACCTATAGTCATCATTAGACATGACTATCAATCAATTATCATCAAGGAAAAAATATGGAAACCATTAAAATAAAATAAAGAAATGTTTTTATAACCTTAGCTTTTGTTAATTATGTTCCTAATCAAACATGCATCAATTACATAATTCATTCAATCAAACACAAACTCCCTGGCAATGATGCCAACAACTGCAACACAAAAAAAATCAATAATCTAGTGGAGTACTGCAAGTGTGACAAGTCGAATTGTAATATTTGTAGTGTTACAATAGAACACTCGAGTATTCTAAGCATCAAACCCTAGGGAGTTTGGGGCTAAGTGATTCCTAAGTAACAAGTATGCAACTAAGAAGTCTAGCTAACTACTTGCTAAGGCTTATATTACGATTATTTATATTTTGGGTTAATTATGCTAATTAATTACCGAACACTAAAAATGACTAAATTGTAAAATAGACAAAATTAAGCAATTAACAGTTCAATAGAAAAAGTGGTTGGTTGGCTTCCATGTTGTTGATTATTCTTTGGATTAGGGAGCTAAAAAGCCTAAAATTTTAATTGGCTCAATTTTACCAAACTAACCTGGGACAACCAAACTGGTGCTCAATAGGATCTCCTTTCAGTCTCATCTATCTATGTTTTCCCCTAGAGGCATCAATTCTAAGTTTTGACTTTTATTCAATTTAGTCTAATTTTTACAATTTAGTATAAAGGTGACTTATACTCATACAAGACTATTTCTTAGTCAAAGGAAGTACATTTTGGATTTGTTGAGAAGGAGTCACATGGATCAGTCTAAGGGAACTCCCACTCCTATGGTCACTTCATGCAATTTGTCTGCTCATATAAGGAGTCCTATAAAAAATGAGTCAGAATACAAGAGTATAGTAGGGGCATTGCAGTACATAGTTATTACTAGGCTTGAGATTACTTTATCAATATGGTGTATCAATTCATGTACAAGTCTCTTGATCAACATTTTAAAGTAATAAAATGTATCTTGAGATATCTGCAAGCTACTTTAGAGTATGGAATATCTTTCACTGGTGCATCTCATTTGTCTCTTATTAGTTACTCAGACGCTAATTGGGGCACTGATTTTGATGACAAGTGTTCTACTATTGGCTTCTGTATTTTCCTATAAGGCAATCTTGTTTCCAAATGCTCTAAAAAGCAACATGTGATTTATTGATCCATTACAGAGGCTAAATATAGGAGTTTAGGTCATGCCATTGTAGAAGTTACATGGCTAGAGTCCTTGTTGATTGAGTTGCAAGTTCAAGTTAGTGGCAAGGCTGTTGTATGGCGTGATAATTCAGATGCTTTGGTAGTTTTAGCAAATTTAATTCTACACTTTAAGTTCAAGCATGTAGAGCTTGACTTATTTTCTGTGCAAAAAAAGTGGCAGCAGGCACATTGCTTGTTGGTCATGTTCCAGCACAAGACCAAGTTGCAGATGTGCTCACCAAGCCTCTTTCTGTTGTTATGTTCACCAAATTCAGGACCAAGCTAGGAGTTATTAGCATACATGAGCAGTTGCAGACCAGAAGTTGACAGGAGCAACTAGTTGGGATTAAGGAATGAGCTTCGCTAAACTAATGTTACACTACAACAAAACAGGGCTTTAACGGCATTTTTTGTGGCGTTTGGACAAAAAATGCCGCTAAGATGGTACATTAGCGGCTTTTATAAAAAAACGCCACTAACAACAAAGAAATAGCGGCGTTTTTGGGTAAAACGCCGCTAAAAATCGAGCTATAGCAGCATTTTTGTAAAAGCGCCGCTAAAAGTTTGAGCAATAGTGGCGTTTTTGTAGAAGCGCCGCTAAAAGTTTGAGCAATAGCGGCGTTTTTGTAGAAGCGTCGCTAAAGTTTGAACAATAGCGGTGTTTTTGTAGAAGCGCCGCTAAAGTTTGAGCAATAGTGGCGTTTTTGTAGAAGCGCTCCTAAAAGCTTGAGCAATAGAGACATTTTGTAAAATCGCCGCTAAAAGTTTAAACAATAGCGCAATTTTTTTAAAAGCGCCGCTAAAAGTTGAGCAGCCATTTTTGTGTAAGGACTCGTTTCTATTTGATTCAATTTAATTTTCATATTTTTTTTCTTATTCTTGTTTTGAATTATATTTTATGTTGATACATTAACTTATAGGTAATGAGAAAGTTTCATTTTAGTTACTTAATTATGAAAAGTTACAAATTGATAACTAAACTATTTAGAAATTTTCATTTAAGTTACAAAGCTGTTAAAATTGATTTAGGGTTTAATGCTTAGTATGTTAATTTTATAGTTTAGGGTTTTGTTAATTTGGGTTATGGGTTTAGTGTTTTAAAGTTTGTTATTAATTTGGACTTTAGTGTTTAAGGTTTAAGATATTAGTGTTTAGCGGTATTAAGGTAATTTAAATGTTTGTTGTTAGGGGTTAGGGGTTTAGGGGTTTAGGAGTTTAGGGGTTAATGGTTAAAGGTTTTGGTTTATGTTTTGTTGTTTAGGGTTTAGGTGATATGGGTTGGGGTTTTAGGGTTTTGAGGTTGTGATTTATAATTTGTGGTTTAGGGTTTATTATTTTATAATTTGTGATTTATAATTTTTACCCTTAATTTATATATTATATAATTGTAAAAGAGATAATATGAATTTTAATATTAAATTTATCATTATATAGTTTGGGGTTTGGGGTTATGTGTTAGAGTTTAGGATTGGAGTTTGGATTTGGGGTTATGTACTGGGGTTTGGGGTTAAGTTTTTTAATTTATATATTAAATAATTTATTATATAATTGTAAAAGAGATAATATGAATTTTAATATTAAATTTATCATTTTATAGTTTGGGGTTTAGGGTTATATGTTAGAGTTTAGGGTTGGAGTTTCAATTTGGGGTTATGTAGGTTTGGGGTTTAAGTTTTTGTGTTAGAGTTTAGGGTTGGAGTTTAAGGTTTAAGTTTTAGGGTATCGGGTTTAGGGTATTATTTTGGATTTTAATTTAAAATAAAAATATAAATAAGATAAATATAAATTATTATTTTAAAAGAATATATATCAAAATGAGTTTTATCCCAAAAGCATACATGAAGAGTGGGTTAGTGTGTAAGTGTGTAAATGAACTGTAATTTGATCTAGATATTGATATAATTAACATTATTTTTTTATTCATATATTGCATACATAAATATTTATAATTATTCAATATAAAAATATATTGATGTATTTATATTTTAAAATAATGTGTATGATTAAATCAAAATTAAAGTTTCGACTATACATTTAAACCACAATTAGAATTTCACATCTAGAATTGAAGTTTAGGGGTTAGGGTATTAGTGTTTATGATTATAAGGGTTAGGGATTTTGATAAAAATGGAAAAAATAATTTATTTTAGGGTTTAAATAAGCAAAAATATTATTGTTTAATAAATTTTATACCTTGTAATATATATATTTAGGGTTTTGGGTTAGGGTTTAAGTTTTAGGATTTAGGGTTTGATTTCATTTTTTAAAATTAATTTCATACACAATTATAAAATTTTACTAATTAGATATTTTGTTTGAAACAAAACAAACTTAATTTAAAAGGAATTTAAGAAATTATTAAACTATTAAAATTTATTATTGTCAAAGGAATTAGTGGCGTTTTTGTCCGATTCCACTATAGCTTAAACGGCGTCGTTTTAGGTTATGTCTCTAGCGACATTAACGGCATTTTATAGAAAAGCCCACTAAAGATGGATAATTCGCGGTGTTTTTCTTAAAAACGCCGCTAATGTCGCTAGAGACATAACCTAAAACGACACCATTTAAGCTAAAATGAAAAATTTTTCTGGCGATTTTGGACAAAAACACCACTAATTCCTTTAATAATATACTAAAACGTCGTCGTTTTTGTTTCAGTCTTTTTATCCCCCAACAAAACCCGAAACCCCTTATTTTTCCCCAAATTAATCCTACCCATTAACCCTAAATTGTCTACAAAATTTACCATCTCCGTTTCTCATTTGGTTCCACAAGTTTGTGAACTAATCTCTTTTGAACTAATCGGAGACTGATTTGAGGTATGAATCTTTACTTGGGTTTTTATATGTTGCTATACATGCACAAATCCAACCTAAAATGTTAGAAGAACAACCCCCATTTGTTTCATAAAATTCCAGAGGTGTTTCTTTTTTCCTTCCCATTCCTTGTTTTTCTTGGCTTTTATTTTAATTTCTAGGCTTCTTTTACTCATCTGTTTTATCCAACTATTTTTTTTTGGTCCTTCTGTTTACTATGAAATCCAATGGTTTTAGTCTGATAAGAATTGTGGTGTTGTGAATATGTTGTCCTTAACTTCAATTGGCTAATGTTCTTTCATTCTCTGCCACCCTCTTTGGGCAGGTGTATTTGGACCCTAAGGAACGTAATAACACAGAGTACAAGCTTGAGACGTTTTCTGCAGTTTACCGGAAGCTTACTGGAAAGGATGTCGTGTTTCAGTTCCCAGTGACGGAGGCATAGATAGTCCTTTTTGAAGTGTTGTGAAACCTAATTTCTGGTTATAATTTTGACATTTTTAAGAGCTGGTAAGCAAAGTCATATGGATTTAATTTCCTTGTTATGATTTAGTTTGTGGTATGCATCGGGATGGTGCAGGATCTAGTTTAAAATGGTTATTGTTGTTTGACAAATTTTATTCTCATTCTTATGCTCTTGTTTAAAGCAATGAAAAATTGCGATGAAAGCTATTTCATCCAAATGCTATAGTAAAATTTTCAAAATATTTTATTTATATTAACTAAATAAAATTTTAGATTATTTTATATGGTGTTATTAGATTAAATTATTTGAATTATTAAATATCATCTAAATTAATTTATTTACTTCATAAAATAAACATTTTAAAATCATTTTTTCATCACTGTTTTCAAGGGAGAACTAGGACATATCCTCTGGTTTTGAGGTTTTTTTGAAGATCGGCTTCGGAGCTATTGTTTTTTCATCTGCAATGATATAAACAAAGGCATTACAAGGATAGCTGGTTGGGCTTTTGAACTTTTTTTCATTTTATGAGACCCAGATTTGGCTATTTCAAAACTTTACCAATGCATGATGAGATTATGATATAAACAACATCCACTACCTCGGTATTTAACCAATGCATGATGAGATTATGAACCATGTTATAATTTTGAGTAATGGATGATTGAGTAATGGCTTATTATGTTAATTATTATTAAAGTGCGAAACGGATGGGTTCTATTGATGTTTTGGTCACTGTTTTGGTATGTATTAAATGTTATTTATAACCAAAAGTACAAGAGTAAGATATGTACCATGTGCATAGGCACGACCAGCATGTTCGGCCAATGCATAAGGCATTTAACGGATACATGGATTGCATAATAATTTATAAGATGTGCTCGATTGGTTTTGTTACAAAATTTTACAGATGATATTATTTGTGCTTAGTAGTAAAATTGAAAATTTAGTAAACATTGCATGTCTTTAGTAGGGAATTATATTTAAGCAGAAAGTAGTCATTATTCAAATGGGAAAAATGCTTGAAATGATGAGTTAAGTTGTGTTCATATGTGCTGGTTGTTTATTAAACCTTGAACATGACTAGCTACAGTAAAATGTTCATCCAGTAAGTAAGTAAAATGCTTATATATTCAAATGGGCTCACATCTGTTCACCTTTCTCTTTACCTGTTATTTCATTTTTCTGTTGTTTGAAACCATGGCTGAAATGTTCATCCAGTAAGTAAGTAAAATGTCCAAACTTTACTACAGCATTGCATGTTCGGGTTTTTTAACATAGTGATATTATATTTGTTACAGATTTGTCTGTTACATTTTCTTTCATAAGCTGCTAATTTCTGATCTTCCATATGTATTTGTTACAGAATTTTCTGTTACATTTTTTGTGACTAGATTCTGAGTTTCTTTTGATCACTTCACCAGTTCATTGGTTAGTTTTTTTTTTTTTTTTTTAATGTCTTATGTTTATATCATTTGGAAGACCAAAATGGGTAGACCATTTTAATAGTGTATATTTTAAATCAGGGACCAAATTATCTATTAAACATTTGACTCAAGGTGCAACCTTAGTTTTTTAACAGAAATGAACAAATGACTTAATCTTAACAGAAATTAACAAAAGACCTAATTTTATCTTATATTTCCAGTAGCTTGATATTAAATTGTATTAAATTTTCTTACCATGTGGTACTTAGATATTTACACATGCCTTTGAACTTTTAAATTAAAGTATTAGTGAATTAATGTTGTCTGTATTTCAGTTACTGCTTCCTGCTCCTCCTCCTGCAACTGTTGGTTCAACTGAAGCTGCCATTTAATCTACGAATTAATATTTGGTACTGATATTGATAAAGTTTTTATATTTGGTTCAACTTAATTAATATTTGGTGCTACTCTTATAATTTTACATCTGTTGTAGGTACTAACAACCACCTGAATTAATATTTGGTGCAAATAAATACACCACAGCCATTGGCATCTGGTCTGCTTGCTGTGTTTTGGTTGAAATATTGCTTGGGCAGGTACATGTTTTGTTGCTACTTTTTTTTGCTTATTTATATTCATTTTTCCTTTAAAAAACTTAATGAGTTTTGCTTTGATGGTTTCAATTAAACTTTAAATAACTATTTTTCAGACTCCATCCTCTGTTTCAAAGGCTTGAGTGGAGTAGACCAACTTGTTGAAATTATTAAGGTAAGTTTTAGTTCAAATTTCTAATCAATAATAGTTTTAGCATGATGATTTTGGAAAAATTAATATTTTGGGGGTCTGATTTTGTATATAATTAATTGCTGATTTTCTTTTAAATTTGCCTTGTTTGCTTGCTAGTTTGCGATATTGTTTTTTAATTAAATTTTATTATCATGTACTTTTTTAAAAATTAGTTGTGAACAATATATAATATATAGTTTTCAAATGAAATATGGAAGGAAAACCGAATTTGGATGCCATAGAAATTTAACAAAAAAATGAAATATAGAAGCAAAATTGAATTTGGATGACTATAAAAATGTCACACTAACAATTTTAAAGATTTGAAAAAAGTTAGACTGGTACTTTTTCAAAAATTATTTGTGAACAACAGCATTTATATAACCTTAATTTATTTCCAATTTACTTATAAAAATTAAACTACAATTCTTTTTTGATATTATTATATTCAAAATGCTATTTTTTATATTAATAATGTTTGATTTTAATATTTAATATTTTTAAAGGTTTTTGTATAAAAAAAAGATTCAAAGTATATAGGCTGGAAACCTGATGGGTTGTCTTATATCTCACTGTAAGATATAATAGATCCTCCCTAGGTGTAACAACGCCATGTATGATGAATCTTAAAAAATTCAAAAAGACTTGAAAAAAGTTCTATCGAGCTCCTTTACTATTATATAACCTTAATTTAATTCCAATTTATTTCTAAAAATTAAACTACGATTCTTTTTTGATATTATTATATTCAAATTACTATTTTTTTATATTAATAATGTTTGATTTTAATATTTAATATTTTTAAAGGTTTTTGTATAAAAAAAAAGATTCAAAGTATATAGGCTGGAAACCTGATGGGTTGCCTTATATCTCACTGTAAGATATAATGGATCCTCCCTAGGTGTAACAACGCCATGTATGATGAATCTTAAAAAATTCAAAAAGACTTGAAAAAAGGTCTATCAAGGTCAAAATAGTAATAATATTGATCACAACTTACATAACTCACATAACTTACATAATCTACATAACTTACATAAAACATAAATATATATCATATCAAAACTTACATAATAAATAACTTACCAGTGTAATTTATTGTCAACTTTAGACTTCAAGAACTAGGAAATGGATAGAAATTGGATGAATTTGTCAAGGGTTAGCGAAGCGTATCGTAATGGAGTACAAACTTTTCTAAATTTTGCATTTCAAAATGCAAGCCAAGAGAATATGATTCTTTGCCCTTGTAAGAAGTGTGGCAACATCTATTGGCATTATCGTGAAGTTGTCTACGAACATCTAATTGTTGATGGCTTTATTCGGGGGTATAAAAAATGGATTTTCCATGGAGAGTGTACATCTAGTAGAAACTCTACAACGATTAATCTGCCTTATCCTCATAGTGCTTACCATCAGTCTGTTAGAGAAGATGACATGGAAGGTATGTTGCGGGATGCATTTAATATGCGCAGTGATGGTTTGCAATCATTTCCACTGTCGATACCATTTTGCGAAAACGCAAACAGACGTCGACTTAAAAATATGAATTGGAGTCGCCACCGATCTTTTTTAGGGTGCGATCAGCCACCTCAAAAAGGGGTTGTTTTTGATAAACTATTTGATTTATTAAAACAACAATTTTGGTCCGCATACCAGAAAAATAGGTTCGGGAGTCAGTTACGCACGGGGAAGGATTAGCACCCCCGATACGCCCGGAAACCGGTACCTTGTTGATTAATTAATGTCTTTGTGGTCGATGATTCGAAAATTTGAAAGAGTTTAATATACGATCTTTATTTGCTTTAAAACCATTTGGGTAGGTTGAAGACGTAAATCAAAGGTCGGTTTGCCTTAAGGTAAAACATCACATCCAATACGGTAGGACACGATATTTTGACCTTAGAGGCTAAACTTGCTTTTTATTTAGAAACTATGTATTTGATTTGAAAGGGTATTCGAATACTCGAGATAAATGAAGAAAATTGAAACCCAATACGTTAGGGCACAATTTCTCGAATTTCTAAGTACCGAACATTGCCTTGATTTCAGAAAATTTTATTCCGAGATAACAAAATACCACATCCAATGCGTTAGGACGCAATATCTCGAATTCTCGAGAATGAGTTTTTATACTAAAATTACACATTAGTTTTGAAAGGCTTATGCGGAGATTTAGACTTAAACAAAAAATCGCGACCCAATACGTTAGGGTACGATTCCCGAGTGTCTAAATACGGAACATTTGCCTTTGTAAGAAAATTTTAGGAACGGGTAAAGGAAACTTGAAACATATGTGATAAAAGTATAACAAAGTGAAATGCGGAAATGGAATACATAAAACAATTAATAATATGCAAAAATAATAGTACTTTATAAACTTTTTATTTGAATTTATTTTAAGAAGGTTATTCGAGCATTTAGATTTAGACGAGAAAACCGAAACCCAATACGTTAGGGCACGGTTTCTCGAATTTTTAAACACCGAACATGGCCTTTATAAAAAGATCAATTTGGTGTAAGTAAAAAGAGTTGCATAAGTTGTAATTAAAGTATTAAAACAACAATAGTAATAACAAAATAGTGATGAGATGTTAGTAACATAATAAGAATAATAATAAGATCATAATATGTGCATGAAAGATGATATGCGTATATATAAGTTAATAAAGAGAACAATGATAACAATGATAATAATAATGATGATGATGATGATAATAATAATAATAATAATAATAATAATATAATGATAACATTGGAGGAAAGTAATTGGTAATAATAGTGAAAATACGAAATGTAATAGTAAATATATAATAATAAAAGTAATATTTAAAATAGTATTAGATATAATATAATAATAATATAAAGTAGTAATGATAATAGTAAATACAATAGTAATATATATATATATAAAAAGCATGCGCAAGATATAAATTAACAAAAGACAATTAAGACTATTAGAAAATATATATTATATATTATATGTATAAGCATATAAAAACGATGGTAAAAAAAATGTAGGTTAGCGACGAAATAATAATAATATATGCTATTATAAATATACACATAAAAGTAATATTGAACATTAGATTTACGTAACGTAATGTTAAAACATAATATATATATATTGGAATAAGTTCAATGATGTTAAAATAACTATTAATAATAAGTACATGAATGTACATATATACAGTAGCAATATTAACTAATGTTAATATTAAAACTAATGTTAATAAGAAAAATAAAAATAATAACTCAGTTAATTAAAAGAACACCCAAACAATAAAAGGATCAATTCAGAAACGAAACAGGAATTCGGGGCTAAATTTAGATTGATGATAAAATACCAATTTGAACACGCGCGAGCAGAAGAGGGACTTAAATAGATAATGTCCCTCTTTTGCAGAGCGCACAGTAGGACAATGGACTCAAGTGAAAACGAAATAAGATACCAGGGCCCAAATTAAAAGACACAGGAGTTCAATTGTAGAAGCATGAAAGAACGGAGGGGCTAAATTCGCAAATAGCCCCTCCATAGAAAAAACACGCGGATCTCTGGGTATAGGGTCGGGTCAAAACGGGTCATTTAAAAATTAAAATTTCCTTCCTTCCTTCATTTCTTCAGCCGTTCAAGAAAAATAAGAGAGGAATTCTCCTTTCTCTGGTGAATCCAGAACGAGGCCAGGGAGAGGCCATCGGCGCCGTCGCGATCTTCCGTTCTCAGCCGTCACCGGCCACCGCGCGCGGTGGCCGGAAATCGCAAAAAGGTAGTTTTTTTTATTTTTTTATTTTTTACCGAGTTTCAAGTATAATATATACGTATTTATAAAAACAAAGAAGAAAAGAGAAAAATGAAAGGTCCGAAAATAAGAACCGGGGAAGAAAATAAAATCACCTTCGTATTCAATACTGATTTTGATTTTTGATTTTGATCTAGTGATACTCTCGGTTCGATCTTGCTCTATTTTTGCACATATATTTGCTTTAAAAACTTGTGTCTTTTTTTCTCTTTTTTTCTCCCCCTTTTACAAATAAAGAAATGGCCATTTATAGCCGGATGCCTTATGCTCCTGTTTCTTGCGTATTTCGGCTTCTTTGTTGCTGTTTTATTACTCTCTTTGCAGGTCAATGGCGATGGGAGCAAGTAGCGGAAGTGATAGGCAGGTGGGCGATGCACGTGGGTGATGGCAGACTCGAAGAAGGAGCTGCGGCGCCTGGGAAGGGTTAGGTGGCTAGGGTTTCAGAAATTTTGAAACCCTAGTTCGGGCTAGGTCACTATTCGGGCTTGGGGTGTAATTGGGTCTTAGTTTGGGTAGCGGTTTTGGGTCTGGTTAATGGTGTTGTTGGGCCACCCGGGTTTGGGTTTTGTATTTGGGTATGGGTTGTAAGGGTATTGGAAATGGGCAGTGGACTGATGGACTTTGGACATTTAATTTAATTTTGGTTTTTGGTTTTTTTTTTTATTTATTGGGCTATCCGGGTATGGTTTTGAAATGGGCAAAATTGGGCTATAACATCCACCAAACAATGTTGCATCCGATGATTATAATATCGGTGGAAATACTTTCATGGAAACGAAAAGACGTGTACTGGATGAACAGCCGAATGAAGAAGCGGCGAAGTTCTACACGTTACTTGGTGAAATGAATGAAGAACTTTATGAAGGATCAAAATTTTTGAAAATGTTATTTTGTATTCGCCTTTTTCACTTAAAATGCTTGGGAGGGTGGACTGAAAACTCTTTCACAATGCTGTTAGAGTTTTTGAGTGAAATGTTCTCGTTTGCAAAAATCCCTCAATCATGCAAAGACATGAAGAAAGTGATAAATGATTTGGGCCTTGGGTACAACAAAATTCATAGTTGCCCAAATGACTGCATGTTGTATTGAAGTGATCGGAGAAATCAACAGTCTTGTCATGTTTGCGGTAAATCTCGTTAGATGAATAGAGATGCAGAAGATGTTAATGAGGATGAATATGAGGCACAGTCAAGAAGGAAGCCGAACAAAATTTTGCGATATTTCCCGCTAATCCCAAGCCTTCAAAGGCTATTCATGTCGTCAAAGACAGCCGAGTTTGTGACGTGGCATCATGATCAACGAACGGATGATGGATTATTAAGGCATCCTGCAGATTCTTTAGCATGGAAATCATTTGACAATAAATTTCCAAGCTTTGCAAGTGATCCTCGGAGTGTGAGGCTTGGGCTGGCATCTGATGAATTTTATCTTTTTAAAATTATGAGCACCTCGTACAGTACTTGGCCTGTAGTGCTTGTTCCTTATAATTTGCCTCCATGGCTCTGCATGAAGCAATCTTCTTTGATCTTATCTATGATTATTCCCGAAGAGAAAGGTCCCGGAGATGATATTGACATTTATCTGCAACCATTTATTGATGAGTTAAAATAATTATGAGTGAGTGTTAAAACGTATGATGTATTGAGAAAGGAGAACTTTTACCTACGTGCTGCTTTGTTGTGGACAATTAATGATTTCCAGGCATATGCGAATTTATCTGGTTGGAGTACCAGAGGACGTTATGCTTGTCCTTGTTGTGCTGCACAAACGTGTTCACAGTGGTTATATAATGGGAAGAAGTTCTGTTATATGTGGCATCGTCGGTGGTTAGATGGAAATCATAGACATAGATTTTAGAGGGCTTTATTTGACGGTACTGAAGAGTTCAGAGAAGCTCCTCAGCAGACCATTAGATTTGAAATCTTATTCATGTTAAAAGATATGGATTTCAGTTACGGGAAGCTGAATCAACCATCCAACAGGCAAACAAATAGACGATCGAGGGATGAATCTGATGATGAATCTAATTTGGAGGATGACCCTAATAAGTCGGACTTGTGGAAGAAAAGAAGTATTTTTTTGAGTTGCCTTATTGGGAGCATCACATATTACGCCACAATCTTGATGTGATGCATATTGAGAATAATGTCTGCGAGAACATCATAGGGACAATTTTGAATATCAATGGTAAATCGAAAGATAATCTTCAGAGTCGACTTGATTTAGTTGACATGGGAATTCGACGTGATCTTCATCCCCAAGTACTTTCGAATGGAAAATATCGGTTGCCACCTCTAATTTTTGCAATGTCGAAGGAAGAAAAAGAAAAATTACGAAATGTCCCACCGGGAATGCTGAGGTACCAGTGGGAAGATACAGTTAGATTTTGGAATTCAAAAAAAGGAGAGGTATTACGTACTTTTAAACTCTTCTAAATTGTTCGGTTTATAGTATTTACTATATACATAATAATAATTTCATTATGTAGGACCGTGAACGAGTTGGAACAAGTAACAGACAGAAACAAAAATTCACGCACACGGCAAGGTCGAGAAGTTTTGCTCGCGTAGCTGAGGCCGAGGTACTATAAATTTATTAATTCTATCAAATATTAATGACTTTCTACTATTAAATAATATTTTTATTACTATATTGTAGGAAGTCTCGTCTGGTCAAAAAGTTGGACGCCTTCAGCTTTTTGACATTACGCATAGAAAGAAAGATGGATCTCCAATGACATTCGAAGTTGGAGAAATTATGGTATATTTACTTAATAAAATTTGATTTATTATAAATTATGTTGCATTCTTTTTTAAATAATGTTATGTTATGTTGTATTCTTTTTTATTATATATTTCGTTTCTAACTCTTTGATTGATTTATTAGGAGAGACTAAAGGAGAAGAAGGCGGAGTATGAAGCGATTGCTTCGACTGATAGTTCTGTTAATCATGAGGACATTGATAACAGAATTATTACTGAAGTTTTGGGTCCTGAAAGGTATGGTCGGGTTCGATTTCAAGGATCTGGTGTTACCCCGACCCAATATTTTGGATCCAGCTCCCAGCAATACATGCCTTCCGAAAGTCAAGCTCAAGCTAAAGTTTAGAGGTTAAAAGATCAAATAGCTCAGATGCAAGCGAGCACAGTTGAGCAAATTGCTAAGGTTCAAAGAAAATATGAAGAACTCCAACAACAACTTATAACGGATGCAGTAGAGAGGAAGGCAGCAGCAGCAGCGAGGGAGGCAGAGTAGAGCAGAAAGTATGATGAGCTGCAGCTATAGCTTCAGCAAATAATGAAGATGTTTCAGCAGTCGCAGCAGCTGCCATCTTAGATATTTCTTTTCCTGTTGTAAGGATATTTTTAACATTTTCACATTTAACATTATTGTAAGAATATACTCAGTTATACTTTATTTATTAATGTACATAATATATTTTTCATTGAATTTGAAGTATTATTTAGGTTTAATGTTATTGGTTGGATTTGTATGCCATATTTGCTGTTATTGGTTGGATTTTTAATGCAAGAAGGGTTGGATATCGGTGAAAAAAGCAGTATAATAAATCTGTAACAATTAGCGGCGTTTGTGGGAAAAACGCCGCTAAAACTCAATACTTTTATCGGCGTTTGTGGGGAAAACGCCTCTAAAAGTCAATACTTTTAGCGGCGTTTGTGGGGAAAACGCCTCTAAAAGTCAACACTTTTAGCGGTGTTTGTGGGAAAAACGCCGCTAAAAGTCAATACTTTTAGTGGCGTTTTTTTCACATAAACGCCGCAAAAGTTTGCGGCGTTAATTTCAACGGCATTTTTTGCGGCGCTTATAAAGGCCGCTAAAGGCCAAAAAAAAGGCCGCTAAAAGTCTGTTTTGTTGTTGTGTTAGTTGTGTTAACTGTTAAGCAATTAGTTGTTTGGCTGCTGCAATTAGTTAAGTCTGATTAGTTAGTTAACAGTTGTAACTAAGTTAATTTTCAGTTAATGGACAATTTGGAGTTGGTAAGTTCAATTGTTAGCATTGAAATCTGATTGACCATTAGTTAATCATGCATATATATCAAGACTCGATTTTATGAATTATTAGAGTCTATTCAATAAAATAAATACACCATTTATTACTTTTTGTTTTTTCATTTCCATTCTTTGTTGTTAGCTGATTTTAACATGCAGTAATATCAACTGTCCATAGCATATAAGTAGAGTTTATCACTTAACAAACTCAGACAAAAATAACATGCAATATATATACGTCGTATTAAACATTAAATATAAAGTTAATTTATAAAATAAATGACATGCGAATTTTCTTTTAGTATCTTTTTTATGTTTATTTTATAATTTATATTTTTTTAATTTCTATTGGAATAGAACTAATGCTTTAGCGAAAAGAGATAGTGGTTAAAATTCAAGTTTCAAGAAAAGAATCATGTGCTTAGCCGCGTAGGTATTCCAATATTGCTTAGAAAGGTGTGAATAATGAAAACTTCAGTTTGAGGGAGTCTAAAAGAAAGATGAAATATTATTCTTATCACACGCATATATGCTTGATCTAATAACGAAGTTTGGAATCAGTGCCATTGTGTAGCTTTTTCCTCTGCGAAATGTTTGTTTAGGGTTCAAGCTGACGTGGATTCAACCCAAATCTTGACGGAAAGTAAATTTCTTTCTCACGTATTTAGCCTAAATTAATTATCATTATTGAAAAAATATTACCTCAACAAAGACATTTATAGTTACACCAATAAAAAAGAATAAGGTATAATTTGTCTTTCTTTGGGGATTGAGTAAAGGGGCAATAAAGGATGATGGAAGGTGAAGCAGATGCTTGGAACTTGTGATTGAAGTTGAACTAAACCAAGATTATTCTGCATCCTTTACGCCATTACAACTTTACAACCTATGCGCCATTATGATTATTAAGTACATTTTAATAAACATAATCCCATATTTACCTTGGCCTTTTGCGCTGCTTTTCTCCTTAGTCATCATGCAGACGCACTGCTTTTTCTTCTTTTCTTTATATTTTATCTGTCTTCTTTCTTATTTTAGATCCAAAACTAAGGTTGTTCATCACTGAGTGTGGGTCACAAATTGCAAGTGTGTATATATATATTTAAACTAATATATTAAGACTTTTACTATAATGGTAAAACACATTATATTTTCAAAAAAAAAAAGTACATGTATAAATTTTAGAGATGATATTGTTAAGAAAAATAATTATAAACTCTAAATAAATAGTAAAACAATTACACAAAAAATTAAAAGTTTTTCTTCATTTAGATCTAATTAAAGTTAAACCTTTTTTCTTTTTTCCAACTTATCATTAAGTTGCATTTGGAAAACATAACAAAACCAATTTAAATGCACTGAAAGCTTTTATTTTCATTGGGATTTCGAGCTACAAGTGAGTAATGTTAAAAATATATTACTGTAAACACATATTCCATCTGTAATTTTAATATCATTACTACAATATCTAATTTTATTACGACAATAACTAATCAGATTACTGCTGTTGTTTTTAACCTTACTAAAAATATTATATTGACAAATATATTATTTTTATTTTAGTATTACTATGTACCATTTTAGATTTATCTATATATATATCCTAACTACATACACATAAATATATTTTGATCCACTTAGATTTAGTATACATCCTTGTGATCATGTAATCCACTTACTGAAAAGAAGACACCAACTTGTAAGGTAAAATAATTTTGATCCATCCATCTATATTCATATCTTTTCATGTTATACTAGTTTCTAGATTACAATGTAAAATATATATATATATATATATATAATTACTTTTATTATTTAATAAATATTTTATTTTAAATAATTAGTGTAAATTATTATTAATGATGGATAAAATATTTTAATAAAATAATTTAAATCATAAATGAAGTAATTGTGTAACAATAAAAAAATCATGTTTGTATAATATTTTAATAATCAATAGTTGAACCTCGTGTGTTGGCATAATAGTTAAGGTGTTGCTATTAGGGTTTTACCCTCCTCTTATAATTTTAATAAAAATTGATATTTTGTATACCCATACTTTCTTTTTTTTTTGGTTATAATGTCTATAAAATTAATATAAATAAATTAATATATAATTGTAACATTAATTAAGTGATACTTAATTTAAAATAATAAGTATAATTTAATATATATATATATGGATAAACTAATTAATTAAGAGATAATAGTTGTAACAATTACTCTTATAATGAAATTATTATTAATAAAATAAAGTATAATTGTCATTATTTTATAGTTTACGTTAAAATTTGTTATGTTAAACAATCTGTAACTTATCTATTAGTTTTATATTCAATATTTATAATAGAAAATCATAATAATTTAATTATAATTATTTTAGTTAAAAATTTATTATAAAAATAAAAGTGAAGCGGATATATCAGTGTTATATATTCAATATCATTATAACTTTAATGATTACAATTATTTTTATTTTATATTAATATTTTATTTTAAAAATAGAATGCTACATGCATAATTAATTAAATTACTAAATTCACAATTAAAATATTATAGCATTAAAAAACTTCAAATCATAACTAAAGTTCTGAAGGAAAATAATAAAATTCAATTTTGTTATTTTTTTTTTACTAAATGAAAAAATCATAATGTTGATTTCACGTTCTAATTAAAAAAAAAAGTTATTTTAGCCTTTTATTTAATTTTTCGTTATTTTAATTTTTAAATTTATGTTTTTATCAAATCATTCCAAATGAATAGAAAAATTAATATTTTTTTTTAATTTTGCTGATATATACATGGATCACATGTTAATATTTAATTAATTTTTTAAAATTTAAAAAATTAAAAAATTATTTTTAAAATTGTTATTTAAAATTACTTTAAAAGTATAAAAATATTTTAAAATTTAAAAAATAAAATATAATGATGAAATGTCATCCACATGGTAATCTATATGTCAGTAAAGTTAGCAAACATTAACATTTCCGTTCGTTTTGAGATGATTTAACAAAAAATACAAGTTTAAAATTAAAAAATTAAAATAACTTTTTTTATAAAATTAGAGGAAAAAAAATCAATTTTACAAAAAAAAATCATTATCCCAATGCAAAAGATACGTAAATGTCTAATACTTCTATTTAATGGTGGTAGCTATTTTCTAAAATTTAAGATTTAATAATAAAATTGGCAATAAAGAGAGTGTTAACTATCACTTATTTTGAATTTATATTGTGGGTTTGGTATTACCGAAGGCAAATTAATATATATACATATATTCTATTGGTGCACTATAGTTTGTGGATAGAAGGGGTAACATGGCATCAAATTCTCTTCTCACTAGGTCAGATCTTTTTACTACAGTAATTGCTGCATTTACTGTAGATGTAGCAGAACATTATAATTTAGGGTTTATTTTAGCAATGTTTTTAAAAATTGTTTTTGAGAAATATTTTTGAAAAGTTTAGTTTAATATTTGAATGTTTAGTATTGTTGTCAAAAAATATTTTTGAAAAATAAAATGTTTATCTTAAACATGTTATTATCAAGTAACAAATATGCATTTAAATAATGTTCAAAGTAGTTAATCAGGGGCGAAGCCAGTACAATTTTTTTGGGGGAGCCGTATGAAATTTTAATTTTTTATAGTTTATATATTTATAATTATAAAGGATTAAATTGAATTTTTATAATTTTAGGGGGGTCAAAGTGTAATTTTACCTTTACTAATTTCAAATTTTTAAAAACTTTTAAGGGCCAAAATAGCAATTTTATATTTTAGGGGGCCGGGGCCCATGCCAGCCCCCTGGCTTCGCCCCTGTAGCTAATATTATTATATTTTAATAAGAATATAAAAAAAATTATTATAACTTATTGTTAATATTTTAATATATGAAATATAACTTTTAAATATTTTTAAGAAATAAATATTAATTATTTATAAAATTTAATTAGAATATATAAAATATATTTTAAATATTTAAATATAACCATTGAATATTTATAATTAAATATTAACACATTTTTATTATTTTAAAAATATTTTTTATTTTTAATTAATAATTTTAACACATTTATAATTAAGTATTAATAAAAAATAAAAAGATATAAAAAAGTAATTAAGCATCAACAATAATTTTAATAAAGTAAAAGTAAAAAATTTCAGACTTCCAGAATATTTTAAAGTTTCTTATCTACAAGATGGAGAATATATAAAAGAAAAAGAGTGTTTGTATAACTTTTTAATCATCCCTAAATTTTATTATAAACAAAGAATGGTTGGTATGATAAGCTATGAAGCATGGTGCAATATTAATAAAATCTTGCTTTGTAGTCAATCTACTTAAAGAACAAGGTTGCCGATGATTTATGTATAAAACGACGGGGTCAATTAAAGGCAATGGTTTCCGTGCCAGGTCAAAAAAAGCTTCCTTCATTTTACCCGTTTCCGTGACACTTTTTTGACTTCTTTTGTCTTGTCCTTGATGGAAGCTATTGCTTCCTCCTTGGTAGAGGCCGTCGTGATTGGGATGTTTCGTTCCTTATCGGACCTCGTCTCCTCCACCCACTTCAACAAATTTGCTCGGAAGGAGAAGATTTTATCCGAGCTCAAGAAGTGGGAAAATTTGCTGATCAAAATCAATGCTTGCCTGGAAGATGCTGAGGAAAAACAATCCACAAGCTGCGCCGTCAAACTGTGGCTACGGGATCTAAGAGATATTGCTTATGACGCCGAAGATATCATCGATGAGCTTGCCTATGAAGCTCGGCGCCGCCAAATGAAGGAAGACGCAGGTCCTTCTTCCTCCACCCACAAGATGATGAGGAAATATATGTCAGCTTGCTGTGTAAATTTTAATCCTTCAACTCTTAAATTCAGCACCAAAGTGGAGTCTAAAATAAAGAAGCTTACTGCTAGACTGGAAGCGGCCGTTGCCATAAAGAATGATTTGAGTTTAGTAGACAACGATAGAGGAAGGCGTGAAAGAGTGACAGAGAGGCTTAGAACCAGTTCTCTCGTTGAATCTCGTGTCTACGGCAGGGAAAAAGATAAAGGGGTCATTCTTGATATCCTGATGAATGATGGTGATGAGGGCTTTGGTGATATCGGCGTGGCCTGTATTTGGGGTATGCCAGGAGTGGGTAAAACCACACTGGCTCAGTTGGTGTACAATGATATCAAAGTTGAAAGCTCTTTCGATTTGAAAATCTGGGTTTGTGTCTCTGAGGAATTTGATGTTATTAGGCTGACGGCGATAGTGCTTGAAGCTGTTACTTCGGCGAGTTGGAATTCAAAGGATCTAAACTTGCTCCAAGTAAGCCTAAAGGAGAAGTTGTCTGGGAAGAAGTTTCTTCTTGTTTTAGACGATGTTTGGAATGAGAACTATGAACAATGGGAGGCCTTATGTAAGCCTTTTATTGCAGGGGCAGCGGGAAGCAAAATTCTTGTGACAACTCGAAATGTAGATGCTGCATCAATAATGGCTCCTTGTGGAACTTATCATCTAAGGGAACTCGCAGACAAAGATTGTCTCTCGTTATTCACTAGGCATGCTCTTGGCGGTTCAGATTTTGAAGGGCACCCAAACGTAAAAACCTTCGGTGAGGAAATAGTGAAGAAGTGCAGCGGCTTGCCATTGGCGGCTAAGACCCTGGGAGGACTCCTTCGTACTAAAAGGAACCCTGATGAGTGGGAAGACATAATGAATAGTAAGATTTGGGATTTGCCTGAAAAAGGAAACAGCATCCTTCCAGCTTTGCTATTGAGCTATCATCACCTTCCTTTCCATCTCAAGCGTTGTTTTTCTTATTGTGCCATATTTCCAAAGGATTATGAATTTGACAAGGAGGAGCTGATTCGTTTGTGGAAGGCAGAGGGTTTCTTGCACCACACGAAAAGGAAGAAGCAAATGGAAGACATAGGAATTGAATATTTTCGTGACTTATGGTCGAGATCTTTTTTCCAACAATCAACTATTAACAAAAACAGGTATGCGATGCATGACCTTATAAATGATCTAGCTCAATTTGTTTCCAAAGAAATATGCTTCTTCAACAATGGAGACAAATTAAACGATGGAGTTAAACTTGAAAGCCTTCGGCATTTTTCATTCCTTCGTCACCAGTATGATGTTTCGAAACGATTCGAAATGTTGTCTCAAATGACCAGTTTAAGAACATTGGTAGCACTACCAATTCATATGTTGCCCATGGCAGCAAGTTCCTTTTTAAGCAATACTGTCTTACAACAGTTTGTGCCAAAGTTAGGCTGCCTAAGAGTCTTGAGTCTCAATGGTTATTGCTTTGATGAGCTACCGCATCGCATAGGTGATTTGATACACTTACGGTACTTGAATTTATCTCGAACCAGCATCAAATCATTGCCTGAATCTGTGGGATCTCTTTTCAACTTACAAACATTGATACTGCATGGGTGCAAGAACCTCATAAAGCTGCCTCGAGCTATTGAGAATCTGATCGATCTTTGTGTTCTTGATCTTACTGATACTGATAGTTTAAAAGAGATGCCGATGCAGATTGGTAACCTGAAAAATCTAAAGGTCTTGTCCAAATTCATCGTTCAAGGGGATAGCGGGTCTGACATCAAAGAATTGAAGGGCTTGCTGCATTTGCGAAAGGAGATTTCCATTATTGGACTGGAAAATGTGGTTGATACTGGAGAAGCTAGGGATTATGTTCTGAAGGATAAGAATAAGCTTGAGGGGTTGGATTTGCAATGGGGCCATGAATCCTTTGATCATCGAAATGGCGAAAATGGATTACCTGTTTTCAACATGCTACAACCTCATCAAGACATTAAAAGAGTTAGAGTTGCTTGCTATGGTGGTACAAAGTTTCCATCTTGGTTAGGTGGTTCCTCAATGGCTAATATTGCAGATATAAACCTCTCAAACTGTAGAAATGTTATGTCCCTTCCAGCACTTGGGAGACTACCCTCACTCAAGAAGCTGTCAATAACAGGCATGAATGGAGTCAAAAGATTGGATTTTCAGTTTTTTGGAGACAATTTACCTTCTTCAAAACCTTTCCCAGTTCTGGAAGTTCTACAGTTTCAAAATATGTCGAATTGGGAGTACTGGTGCTATCCTAATAACAGACCTGATGAAGAAGACGGAGAATTCCCTAATCTGCGTGAGCTTATGATTCATAATTGTCCAAAGTTGTATCAGAAACTACCCAGATACCTACCTTCTCTGGTGAAACTTAATATCAAAGGCTGCCCTAGTATGGCTTATTCAGTTATAAGCCTCCCATCTCTTCTTGACCTAAGTATTGAAGATTGCAATAAGATGGTTCCAAGGAGCATGGTTGACCTTACCTCTCTAACTACACTGAGAATCAAGCGTGTGCCGGACCTTACATGTCTTCCCAATGTGTTTGAACAGTTTCCGGGGGCACTTAAGCATCTTATCCTTTCGAACTGCATTGGATTGACAGCCTTATGGCGAAAAGGTACTGAATTTAAAAATGTTGTTTCTATTGTGCATTTCAATTAGCTAGTTTATCATTTATGTTGAAAGGGCTTTTGAGCTTGAGATTGAAAATTGTTTTTAAAAGTATCCTCAACAAATGTTTTTGAAAATTTTGATGTTTACCGTTGATGTACATAAGTGTTTTTCAGGAGGATAAATTGTTTATTTTAAATATGATGTCGTAAAATATAAGAATTAGAGAGGAAGATAAAGTAATTTCATTGAAAATTACTTTTTTTAAAATTAAAATTTAAAAATTTTATTTTTTTTCGCCTGACTTAAAATTTCAATTTAAAATGAAGTTTTTATTGCCGTCAAAATATACTTTTCAAAAAAAAAATATTTAGTTTAGACATGATCTAGTAAAGTAAAAAAAATCATTTAAATAATGTTTAAATTCATTAATATTATAATATTTCAATAAAATATAAAAATAATTTATTTTTTCTCTGTTTTTCTTCAAATCGTTTGCTTTTTATCTTTATCTTATCTTTGTAAAATATAAAAATAATTTACTCAAATGTAAAGTATTACCATTTTCACGTTTTGTTATTAGCACAATGTCAAGTTATTATTATTTTGGTTTTAACAAATATTCAACTTAAATTTTAGGACAAATAGAATAAAACAATTTATGGTAATTCATTGTTAATATTATTGTGTATGAAATATAAATTTTAAATACTTTTTTTAATTAAAATAAATTATTTATAAAGTTTAACTAAATTGTATCTATCTTTTATAGTTAATATAAATGAAGGGTAATTTTATGATTTGTCACCCAAACTGACTTTTGAAAAGTTATAATTTTTAGCTTTTTTTTGGGTGGGTTGAAAAGTTGGTTTGGTTTGAAATACTACATGTTTACCAATGTTTTTGACTTAAAAATTGTTTGGCTTGAAAAGCACTTTTGAAACTCAATGGTAAACACAGCTTTGATCTATGTTCCCATGTGTATCTTTCTCACTTGCAGGAAATGAACAAGGATTAGAGCCTAACGAGCTACATTGCCTTGCGTCTCTCGAGCATTTGCGTATTGAATCATGCTCGGAACTTGTATCCTTTCCGGAGATAGGTTTTTGTCCTAAACTTAAACGACTTCAACTCAGAGATTTTCCATGGCTTAAGAACCTCCCTTGTTGGATAATGAAGCAGGGTGAACTTACCGATTGCCTTATTGAAGATTTGGAAATAGAAGAATGTCCTTCTCTCACAAGCTTTCCAAGAGGGAGATTACCTCCCACATTGAAAAGGTTAAAAATCCAAGATTGCATTTGCCTATGTTCTCTACCTGATGGACTGATGCAAGCTGATAAAAACAAAAATACATTTTGTCTAGAGAATTTGGAGATCATCAGTTGCCCTTCTCTTGTTTGTTTTCCACATGGTAGATTACCAACTAGCCTTAAAATGCTTAAGATTTGGGAATGCTTACAACTAGAGCCACTTTCAGATAGGATACTGCCCAATAATGCATCACTTGAATACATTGATATCTGGAACTGTCCAACTCTGATAAGCTTACCAGATTCTTTAAACAATCTTAAGTGTCTGATGGAGTTGATCATAAGCAATTGTCAATATCTGAAATACTTCCTAGAGATTGATTTGTCTCTCCCCAACTTGAGAACTTTGAATATCAGTAATTGTGCAAATCTCAAGTCTCTACCTCATCAGATATTAAATCTCACTTCTCTTCTGTATTTAACAATTTGTGATTGCCCATGTATTGTTTCTTTCCCTAAAGGGGGTTTGCCCCCTAATCTATTGTCACTTGAGATTTGGGATTGTGAACAACTCAAGGAACCAATATCAAATTGGAACTTACATACCTCAACCTCTCTTAAAGACTTGAGCATTGTTGGTGGACCAGATTTGGTTTCCTTCCCAGATGAAAAGTGTCTGCTTCCCACAACCCTAGTTTCGATATATATCGCAAAACTCAATAATCTAGAATCCCTTTCCATAGGACTTCTAAAATTGCCAACGCTCGAAGAACTCGAAGTTGTCGATTGTCCTAAGCTTCGAAGCTTGCCAAGGGAAGGGTTGCCTACAACACTTGGAAGACTTTGTATCAGGAACTGCTCACTTCTAAAAGACCAATGCTCGAGAGAGAAAGGAGAATATTGGCCCTTAATAGCCTCCATTCCTTGTGTGGAGATACAATGTACAGGTTTTTAGATAGATTTCATATTTTTCTTTGGTAACACTATTTTGCTATACATATAATTCTCATGAATAGATTATAAGAAAATATTTTATATATTGATGTACTTTCCCTATCTGATTTGTAGATGGAAGCGAATAAGAAGCGTGTTACACCGAATATTATTTCAGTCACTAGTGTAGTCAGTTAAGGTAAGTGCATTCTTTTTGGGTTCCATTGGAAATTTTCATTCCAATTCAACTTATATAAATTGGCCTAAAAAGGATAGGAAGTAAATAAATTATCTTTTCCATTGGATTTTTTTGCATAGTCATAATTAGACATTCACTTCTACATTTGGTAAAAAGGTTCATTTCATGCTCTTAAAAATCTGAAAATGGAAATTGTAAGGCTTTATGCATCTTACATTGTCGAAAGCTTGAGAAAGTGACTGTCTTGAAACTATTTCATGAATATTGTAGTAAATTTTACTCGTTGGGTAATATATAAATGTTGGCAGACTTTATGTTGCATGGATCTCTTGGTTACAAAACTATCAAATACTCTTGTTGTTAAGAAATAGAAAATCTTTGAGCCGAAGACGTCTAAAATACTATTTCATGAAAATTGTAATAAATTTTACTCATTAGGTGATATATAAATGTTGGCAGACTTTATGTTGTATTTCTATGACATTTTTAATAGCATTTAATCCATTATATGTGAGAATAAGGGCTAGTTTGGCAATACTTTTGAAAAGTGCTTTTGAGAAGTGCTGTGAAAAAGTGCTTTTGAGAAGTGCTTTTGAAAAATTCAGCTTAAAATTTAAGTGTTTAGCATTGCTGTCAAAAAGTACTTTTGAGAAATCAAATGTCCATTTTAGACATGTTATTATCAAGTAACAAATATGCATTTAAATAATATTTAAATTAGTTAATATTATTATATTTTAGTAAGAATATAAAAAAATTTATTATAACTTCTTGTTAATATTTTAATATATAAAATATAAATTTCAAATATTTTTAAGCAATAAATATTAATTATTTATAAAATTTAATTAGAATATATAGACTATATTTTAAATATTTAAATATAACTATTAAATATTTGTAATTAGTATTTTAAAAAATATTTTTTTATTTTTAATTAATGATTTTAATACATTTTTAATTTAGTACCAAGAAAAAAAGAGAAAGTACTATGTTATTGGAGGGATGAAAAAGTAATCAAGTACTAAAAGTGCTTTTGGGAGAGGAAAAGTTAAAAATTTTAGCTTCTTCTTTTCAGAAGTGCTTTTGAAAAGCACTTCTAAAAAGTTAAAAATTTCAGCCAAAAGTAGCTTGTTCTGCACAGCTTTTCTTCCAGAAGTGCTTTTGGAGCCAGAAGTGCTTTTGAAAAGCAATGCAGAACTGGCCCTATCTAATAGAAAATAAAGATTGTACTTGTTGCTTGTGTTTCCAATACTCATCTAGTGTATGTATCCTTGAATTGAAACTGAAGCTTTAAGTGTTAGGCAAATTTTACATGTGATCTTGGTTTGTGTTGCATTTCTTATGTGATATTAGTATGTAATCTGTTGCCTATGACACTAACTAATGAAAATGAGAAATTGTACTTCCTATTTGTTTTTGAAATATGATATACGTATCTTTGAATTGAAATTGAAGCTTTAAATGTCAGACAAACATAAGGTGCAAGACGGATTAGAGCTCACAATTTATAAGTTAAGAGTCACAATTACAGGGGTGAAGTCAGAACAAATTTTTAGGAAGGGCCGAATGAAATTTTAATTTTTTATAATCTATATCTTTATAATTTTTAAAGGATTAAATCAAATTTTTATAATTTTAGGGGGCCAAAATGTAATTTTATTTTTACTAATTTAAAATTTTTTTAAAAATTTAAGGGCCTAAATTTTAATTTTACATTTTAGGGGGGTCGGGGCCACTGCCAGCCCCCTAAATCCGCCCCAGCACAATTACTATGCATGTTTACAGGTTTGTGGGTTGTTCATAACTACAACTTAATGAAAAATGTCGATTAATTTTATGCAAAAATTAAAATTTGAACTTTCAATATGTTAGTGATCTCAAATTGTGCAATCCTTCATTGTCAGGTAAGATAAGAATACAAAAGTTTTGGCAGCCAAACTCCAATAGAAGAAGATACACTTTTAAGCCTTGACTTCCTAGCAACAAATATTAAGGTATACATACTAACACACGTTTTACTATATTGAAAAAAATTATATGTATTTATAACAATCTCTTCAATCCTTATAATGTTAGCGTAAGTATATGAATTTTTTTTCTATTTCCATAAAAACAACTTCATTCAAGTTGACTTGAAAATGTTTATAAGTAACATTGTACAAACAAATTTTAAGTAGAAAGTTCACTTGAAAGTTTAGAGCCAAATTTATTGATAACTTTGAAAAGAAAGTTACAATCTTTGCAAATTTCTTAAATACAAAGAAAAATATCATTTGATTCTTCTCTCCGATTTGACTTTTATCCAAGGGTCGTTAGACTTGATCTCAGACGAATGTGAAGTGCCTCAAGAGTCATGTTGACTGGCTTTTAAAACATGTTTGAACCTCCTTTCTTTAGTTGAAATGGATCGAAAAGTGGCTTTCTTCAAAAATGACTTTTGGGTTCTTAGCATGTTGTTGTCGACTGTTACAAAAGTTAGTTTATTCTCAACTTCCATTAATACCATTTTATATTTTGATGCATTTCTCAAATTGTGCAATCCTTCATTGTCAGGCAAGATAAGAATACAAAGGTTTTGGCAGCCAGCGACTCCAATAAAACAAGATACACTTTTAAGCCTTGACTTCCTAGCAACAAATACTAATGTATGAATACTAACACACGTTTTACTATATTGAAAAAAATTATATGTATTTATAACAATCTCTTCAGTCCTTAGAATGTTAATGTAAGTATATGAATATTTTTTCTATTTCCACACAAAACAACTTCATTCAAGTTGACTTGAAAATGTTTATTAATAACATTGTACACACAAATTTTGAGTCGAAAATTCACTTGCAAGTTTAAAGCCAAATTTATTGATAACTTTAAAAAGAAAGTTACAATCTCTACAAATTTCTTAAATACAAATAAAAATATCCTTTGATTCTTCTCTCTAATTTGAATTTTATCTAAGGGTCATTTGACTTGATCTTAGACGAGTGTGGAGTGCTTCAAGTGACATGTTGACTTGTTTTTGAAATAGGTTTGAACCTCCTGTCTTCAATTGAAACGGATCGAAAGGCGGCTTTCTTCATAAATGACTTTTGGGTTCTTCTTCGCAGCATAAAGTTGTCGATTGCTACAAAAATTAGTTTATTCTCAACTTCCATTAATAACATTTTATATTTAGACGCATTTCTTATTTGATTAGTTCATAACTACAAGTTAGTGAAAAAAGAGGATTAGTTTTATGCAAAAATATGACATTTGAACTTTCAATATATTGGTGATATCAAATTGAACAATCCTTCATTGTCAGGCAAGATAAGAATACAAAGGTTTTGGCAGCCAACAACTCCAATGGAACAAGATACACTTTTAAGCCTTAACTTTCTAGCAACAAATACTAAGGTATGCATACTAACACACGTTTTACTATATTGAAAAAAAAATTATATGTACTTATAACAATCTCTTTAGTCCTTAGAATGTTAATGTAAGTATATGAATATTTTCTCTATTTCCATACAAAACAACTTTATTTAGGTTGACTTGAAAATGTTTATTAATAACATTGTACACACAAATTTTGAGTCGAAAGTTCACTTAAAAGTTTAGAGCCAAATTTATTGATAACTTTGAAAAGAAATTGCAATCTCTGCTAATTTCTTAAATACAAAGGAAAATATCCTCTTATTCTTCATTCCGATTTGACTTTTATCCAAGGGTCGTTTGACTTAATCTCAGACGAGTGTGGAGTGCTTCAAATGTCATGTTGACTTGCTTTTAAAACAGGTTTGAACCTCCTAATAAGCTATAAAAGTAATATATTTTAATCCCATTCTTAATGCATTTTTGGATGGTTAATTACGCAAATTAGTGAATTTGATACTCCTAATCATTTAAATTCATGTTTCTATACTTAGGAGAGCTTTTAGAAGTGAAAGAAGAGAAAAATAAGCCAAAACCGAACAAAAAGAGTTATTTCTAGGATCCACACGGCCTGGGCCTTTCCACACGGGCTGGATACACACCCATGTGCCAGCCCGTGTTGATTTCACACCTTGCTTCCCAAACGCAGGGAAAAACATAATTTTTAGGTTTTCTAAGCATTCTAGAGTCTATAAATACCAATTAGAAAAGACATAAGAAGGCCATTAGAGAAGATTGAATAAAACACTTGAAGAACACCAACGGAATCAACTTGGAAGTGGATCTCTATCAAGATCGAAAACCTCATTTTAATTTCTTCTGAAGTTTTTATGAATTTCTTTATTTCTTGTGGTTTTTCTGACTTTGAGATGTTTTTATTTACGATTATGGACTAATTCTCTACATACATAGGGAAGATGAAACCTATGATGAATCTTATTATTTGATTTCTGATTTACATGATAAATACTTAATTCTTGTTCTCAATTATGTGTGTGAGTTTCTTATTTTAATATTTTTGGGATATTAATTCATGTTTAATGTGCTTAATTTAGTGGAGCAAAAGTCCCTTTTTAATAGTAGATCTAGCATAATTGAATGGAGTTACATGCAATCCTAGAAATAGGACGACATAAATCTACTGGACTAGAGTCAAATCTAATAGAGGAATCTATAGATCGATTTAATATGAAAATAGGGGTTTTGATTAGAAAGATCTTTCAATTAATCAACCTAGAGTCAGTTGTTCTTACCCTTGAAAGAGATGTTAACATAATTTAGGGATTTTTACTGATTAAGACACCAAGTGAATAAGTCATTTAATTCAAATTCATAATAATAAATGAAGTCTAGGTAGATTCTTTCCTAGGTATTATCTCTCTCATTGGTTAATATTCGATTATTCCCTTGATTTATTCTCTATTACGTTCTTAGTTAGATTAGTTTAGTAATTTTAGATTAAAACACATGACTCCAATTTGTCAGCTAAATAATAAGAAAATGGTAATTACTAATACTTTTAGTACTTGTGGATACGATATCTTTACTCATTGTAGCTCTACTATTGTTCGATAGGTGTACTTGCCTTTATCATATTTATAGTTAGTTTTGTGACCATCAAGTTTTTAGCGCCATTGTCAGAGACTAAAATATTAGGAACACTTGATTTTTATTAATTTAGCCATTTTTATTTTCTTTTTATTTTTTTGTTTTTAGTTTAATTTTTACATTCTATTTTTTTTTCGTTTGCTTCTAGCAGGTGCCTTTAGTTTATAATTAGAAGAAACCTGTCGAGGTCATTACTATTTGATAGTAAAATTGAAATTACAACTCACAGAAACTATAGAGAAGTAAGGCAAAATCGACAGAATATAGTAGCCAAGTAAGAGGACATTATTATTACTGAGGAGATGGGTGATAACCAAGATATTCAGCTACCTCCTGCAGTTGATACAGATCCTGCTCATGTTCCTCGTACTATGTACAATTATGCCAAACCCACTCTAACAGGGGTTGAATCGAGTATTGTGAGACCCACCATTGTTGTAAATAATTTCAAACTAAAGCCAAATACAATTCAAATGGTACAACAATATGTTCAATTCGATGGTTTGCAAGACGAAGATCCAAATACTCATTTGGCCAATTTTCTAAAAATCTGCGATACTTTTAAGATAATAATGATACCATTCATTTACGGTTATTCCCTTTCTTATTGAGGAACAAAGCTAAACAGTGGTTGAACTCTTTGCCATGATGTTCTATTATTAGATAGGCTCAAATGACCAAGAAATTTATTTTAAAGTACTTCTCACCGGATAAGACAACCAAGTTGAGGACAGATATCTCTTTCTTTATTTAGATAGATTTAGAGACATTATATGATGCATGGGAGAGATATAAGGACTTATTGAGACGATGCTCTCACCATGGGTTACCCTTATAGTGACAAGTTTAAACCTTCTACAATGGTTTGAACCCTTCAACAGGCAATTGATTGATGTAGCATCTGGAGGCACACTGAACAATAAAACACCTGAAGTGACTTATAAGTTTATAGAAAAGATGGCACTGAATAATTATCAATGGCAAGTCATGAGGAAGGCCATCGGTGTTTTGAGAAAGGTCATCGGCATTTTTAACTTAGATGTGGTCACCATGTTATCGAATCAGGTAGAAAATTGATGGTTTATATGTTTCTACGTAAGTACATCCGGTGATGCAATGCGATACAAATTGAAGAGGAATGAATAATCTAGAATGTTTACCCTTCGCCCCTAGCACAGAGAATGAACAAATCAATTATATGGGTAATAATTCTAGGCCTCAAAATAACCGTTATAATAATAACTATAATGCAGGTTGGAGGAACCATCCCAATTTCTCTTGGGGTGGTCAAGGAAATTAAAGAGTACAACCCCCTCTAAGCTTCCAACAACAATCTTACCAGCAAGAGAAAAAGCCAAACCTTAAGGAGATGTTGACAAAATTTATCTTGATGTTAGAAAAGCGTTTTCAAAACACTGAGGCAGTACTAAAAAATTAGAAAGCATTGATTCAAAGGCTCGATAACCAAATAAGTTAGGTAGCTAATTTCAGAACAACCACAAGGTAGTTTGCCTAGCAATACCGAAACTAACCCAATGGAGCAATTTCATGCAATTACTATTCAATATGAAGAACTGAGGTAAGAAATTATGGTAAATAACGATAAGGTTAAGGTAAGCCAAAAAGTGCAAAAGCCAATTACCAAAGAATATAAACCTCGAGTTCCATATCCTAACACGACAAAGAGAGACCACAAGAACGAACAATTTGGAATATTTCTTAAACTCTTAAAAAAATTACATATTAA
The DNA here is from genome assembly GCA_020496765.1 of Gossypium stocksii. NCBI lineage: Eukaryota > Viridiplantae > Streptophyta > Magnoliopsida > Malvales > Malvaceae > Gossypium > Gossypium stocksii. The sequence continues at coordinate 10,961,655 of CM035623.1, forward strand.
CTTACCATTTGTCGAAGATCTTTCGCAGATGCCCAATTATGTCAAATTTTTAAAAGAGCTTTTGGAAAACAAAAGGAAGTTAGACAATTCGTCGATTGTAGAGCTCAATGTGGTTTGCTCGGCTATCTTACAAAATATACCAACCAACAAACTAAAAAATCCAGGGAGTTTTACTATTCCTTATTTAATTAGTAGTTTAAATATTGATAATACCTTAGCTAATGTAGGGACTAGTATTAATGTCATGCTCTATAAAATGTTTATACATGTCGAAACCATTTTTATTTTGAACAACGAGAGTCGACTTTAAAAAATGAAGATGGAGTCGCCACCAATCTTTTTTGAGATGTGATTGGATCACCTTATGATTGATCATTTTAATAAAAAATTTTGATTTATTAAAACAATGATTTTGGTCTATGAAATTCGAGAAAACGGGTTCGGGAGTCGGTTACACACGAGGAAGGGTTAACACCCTCGTAACGCCCAAAATTGGTACCTAATTGATTAATTAATGTCTTAATGTCGAAAATTTTGAAAAGATTTTAAAGTACGATCCTTTTTATTTTAAAAAACTTGGATAAATCGAAGCGGATACTAAAGACCTTCTTGTCCTGAAGTAATAAAAATATCACATCTAGTATGTTAGTACACGACATTCTAAACACTAGAGAATAAGTTTGTCTTCTGATTTTCAAAACTCATGCATTTAAATTTTAAAAGGATATTCAATTATTTGGGTTAAAAAAGAAAAATCGAAATCTAGTAAATTAGGGCACGATCTCCCGAATCTCCCAAATTCAGAATATTGCCTTCGTTTTTAGAAATTCTTACCTCGAAACAACAAAACGTCACATCCAATGAGTTAGGACGCAACATCTCGGATTCTCGAGAATAAGCCTTTAGGACTCATGCATTTTATTTTAAAAGGGTATTCCACGATTTAGGTTAAACAAGAAAAATCGGAATTAAGTAAGTTAGGACACGATCTCCCAAATTTTTAAATATAGAATATTACCTTTATTTTAAAAAAATCCTCTTTTTTATGAATTTAGGGAAAATTAAGGCAATATTAAAACAATGTATAAATAAAAACTTTGTTGACGTATAAGAGCAATATGAAAATACAAATTCACAATTTGTAGAACACAAAACGGCAGTTATCACTGTCGAAATCATTTTTAAGAGATTTTGAAAAACGGGGTCGACTTTAAAAAAAAATGAAGATGGAGTCGCCACCAATCTTTTTAGGTGTGATTGGATCACCCTTTTTTAAATATTGATTTTGGCCTACGAAAATTCGAGAAAACGGGTTCGGGAGTCGGTTACGTACGAGGAAGGATTAGCACCCTCGTAACGCCCAAAAATTGGTACCAAACTGATTATATAAATGTCCTAGTGTCGAAGATTTGGAAAAGATTGTTTTGGTTTGATCCTTTTGAGTTTTAAAAACTTACAATTCCTTTTAAGAGACATTTAATTATTTGGAAAAAAAAGGGCCGAATCTCAGTAAGTTAGAGCACGACCCTTTAAATTTCCCCAATGTTAAATATCTCCCGTTTTTTAGAAACATCTATCTCAAAATTTTAAAATATCACATCCAGTAAGTTAGGACGCGATATCTTAAATTTTTGAAGATAGCTTTTATTTAAAAACCGTTCATTTTAATTTGAAAATGATACTTAACCATTTAGAATTGACGAAAGAAATCGAAGTCCAGTAAGTTAGGATATGATTCTTTCAAAAATCCCGAACGTTAAATATTGCCTTAATTTTAAGAAACAATTTTTGATAAAAACGATGATTAAAAAGGATCAATTCTAAAACGATGTTTTAATGAAAATGCAACATTAATAAATTACAAAGCATAAATATTAGGGCAATATACAAATTACAAGGTATATTAACATCTCATACCAATATGGACAAATAAAAAAAGACAACATAAAATAATATAATATGCATGTAATAAAATAATTATACAAGGGTATAAATAAATAAGATTTAATTAAATTAAAACAAACTACGAAATATATACAACAAAATTTTGAAATGAATTTAAAGTTTATAAAAAAGAAAAAATGGAATATTTTAAACAACCAATAGATATCTAAAAAAGAAATAATGCCAAATAATATATTTTAAAAGGATATATATGTATAAAATAATTAAGTTATTTAAGAAATATATTAAAAACTTAAGATTCTTTTAAAGAAGAAATATTATAATATATAACAATTTAATATATAAAGGTAACATATATATATAATATTTGCATTATTAAATTAATTTAAAGTATTATACTTATTGATGTATTTTAAATAAATAATACGTGACTTAGAAAAATTTTCTTAAAAAGAATAAATATATAATACACAAATTTTTTTTAAAAAAAACCTTATATATGTATATAGCTTTATATTATTAAATTAACTTAAAATATAATACAATATATATAAATTTAAATACAATATATAATAGAAAACATAAAAACACATATACAAAGTATAATAAGATAATTTTTAGAAAACATAAGATAGATAATGTATATTCAAATTATTTAAGGAAATAAATAAAAATTGGGTCAAATTTGAAGTAAAATGAAAAAAGGATTAAAATTGAATTTAAACAATATGTGCGGGGTAATTTTGAAACAATAAAAACTAGATTTGGCCCTTAATTGAAACGTGTGTCGCAAGGTGAGGGACTCACTGGGCAAATATGCCCTAATCCCAAAACGACACCGTTCGAATATTTGCACCACAAGGGTTTAGGGACCAAATTAAAACTAGAAAGAATTGCTGGGGTAGAATTAAAAATAAAAGAAAACTAAATTGAATACAATTAAAAACCAAAAAATTGCGGAGGGACCAAAAGGGAAAATTTCCCTTTTCCATAAAACGCGCGGATCCTCCCCAGGTAATCGGGTCAACACGTGGATCCTGGTTGCGAAACGACGTCGCTTTGCACTTATCACCTTAAGCAAAAACGGCGTCGTTTTAATGTTGTTATATAAACAACAAATTAGCCCCAAAAAATCATTTTTTAAAGCTTTCTAAAAAAAACGAAAAAATAGAGCTTAAACGCTCTCAACCTCTCTGACCCGAGTTCCGGCAACTGCCAAAGGCCACCGCGTCACGCACTTCACGCGCCCACGCGCCTCCATCGGAGACGCCGCGTATGGCGGTTTAGGGTCAAAAAACTCAGTTTCTCAACGCCGATTAGAAGGTGTCCTTTATTGCTTTATTTTAAAATATTATATATATATATATATATATATATAAAAACTATCCGTATATTGAAAACGAAGAAACAAAAATAAAAATAAAAAAAAAATTTGGGAATCACCTCTGTTTTGCGATTCAAAGTGCTGTATTTTTTATTGTAAATGTATAGTATTCGTACATCCAGTCTTTTACAAATTACAAAAAGGGATTTTATAGCCACTGTTTATCGTTATAAATTTGGAAAAGAAATCTTCGATTCTTTCTATATCTCTGGCTGCTTTCTTTCTTTTACTTGCAGGTAAACATGAAGATCCAGTGGCAAGGGCCCGTTGCTTGCGGCGCAATAAAGGGACCGTGATGGCACTTGCGGCGCGAACCTAGCTAGGGTTTCCCGAAGGTTGAAGATATGTTGGGCTAATTGGGCTCACTTAAGTCTTGGGCCACTGGTTTAGTTCTTTTGGGTATAGGGGTCTGTTGGGTTAGGGTGTAACGAGTATTGGGTTATTGGCTGATGTCAGGCCATAGGTAATGGGTTTTGGGGTGTAATCGGGTTTGGGTTAATAGTGGGCTTACGGGTTTTGGGTAGTGGATTTGTAATTTGGTTCAAAAGGATATGTAAATGGACTTTTAATTGGACATTTGTTTATTTTCTTTTGTTGTTTATTTGGGCTATGTATAAATGTAAATGGACTTACAAAAAAGACTTTATTTGGTTTAAAATTTGTTTTTATTTTTGGCTTCCAACGGGCCGGGCAAAAATAAGGTATTACAATCACATCACATACATTATTCGAATACTAACATTAATAACCAAAGAATAAAAATGAATAACATAAATCAATTTAAAATGAGCATATAAATAAAAGGGCATAATAAAGGGAAATATAAAAGAGATCGAATATAAAAAATAAAATAAAAATATATAAAATAAATAATATATGAAAAAAATTTAGATAAATAATAAAACAATTTTAAAAAATGAACAATATGGCAAATTTTAAAATAAAATATAAAATAGTTTAAATTAAATAATTTATAATATATAATAAATGAAATAATATATAATGATATATAATAAAACAATTTAATGTAAATAATAATAAATAAAATAATAATACAAAACGAATTAAAATACATAATATGATAAAAAAATTTAAAATAAATACTATATATAAACTTAAAATATATAATAATAAAAAAGCTGTTCAAAGTAGATAATATATGAAAGATTTAAAATAAAATAAGTAAATTTAAAATAAACAACATATAAAAAGGCTTAAAATAACAAAAGAAACAAGTATAATATAAATAATATATAAAAAATTTAAAAATAAATAATATAGTTTAAAATGAATTTTATATAAAAATATTAAAAGAAAGGTTGGTACATAAACGTACACAAGGATTAAAATAGTAAATAAATAGTATAAGTGAATAAGTAAAGTAATAAATAAATAAAAATAAAAAATAAAAAATAAAAAATAAAAAGGAAAAATATACAAATAAACAAACAAATAAGAAATTAAAATAAAAAGGGTTAATTCTAAATTAAAAGAAATTAACAAGACCAATTGAATAAAATAATAACAAAAGGGCTAAATTGTATAAAGAATAAAATAAGAAGGGGAAATCGGAAATAAAAACACTGAAAAGGGTTAAATTACGACACGCACAAGGAAGGGGACCAAAACAGAAAATATCCCTCTTTTCAAAATGGCGTCGTTCAAATGCAGATCAAAATGAAATTGAAATAACATTCTGGGGCAATATTTAAAAATAAAAATAAACTGATTTGAAAGGTCCAGAAATGCGGAAGGACTATTCGCGCAATAAGACCAAAAATAACAAGAACATGCGGATCCTCTTGCGAAGCGGGTCAGGTTGCGGGTCGGCCAATGAAACAACGTCGTTTTGGCGTTTAAACTTTGGCTCAAAACGACATCGGTTTATACCCTTTATTTAAGCCAAAACTTTCTTCAAAAAAATTATTTTAAACACTTTCTAAAAAAAAACCAAAACTTCTTTTCTTTTCCTCTGTAGCAGGTCTCTCCCCGGCTAATGTTCCGGCGAGCCACCGCCGCACTTTTAGCTGCACGCGCCGTCGGCGGTGCTGCCGCATACGGCGGCTGAAAGTCTAAAAACCCTTTTTTTATAGACGAATCGAAAGGTAAATCTCCCCTCTCCCCTTTTTATATTATAAAACAAAATAAAAAAATAAAACAAGTAAAAACACTAGAATCTATTTGTTTCAACCCTTTTTTTTTTATTTCGATTTACTCTTTTAAAAAAACAAATGAAATAAAAAAATGCAAAGATTGGAGCAAAAACCTCTTGAAGATTTTTGTATTTCAATCCATCTCCACAATCTGATTTTCGTTGTGGCTTTATAGCCAATTACAAAAGGTTTTTGCTTTCTATTGTTTCTGCTCTATTTCCTTCCTTTTTTGCAGGTGTTAGATCAACAACAGCGAAAATCTCAACTTTCCGCCATTTTGGTGCTACAAAAACAAAGGAGCAGACTTCAGGGCACGAGTCTCGGGCGTTGTGCCCGTTTACGTGGAGAGCGGCGCGCATAGAGAGGTTAGGGTTAGGGTTTTTTTGGAAGAGTTAAGGTTGTGGGCTCTCTTTTGTATTTTGGGCCAATGTTATTTAATTTTTTAGGTTTGTAATTTTGGTCTGATGTAATGGGTATGGGTTTAATTTAGTTGGGTTATGGGATTTTTGCATTTGGGCCTTAGTTTAGGTCACATGTAAATGGACATTGGACTTTATTTATTTATTTGGTTTTCGTTTTTTGTATGGACCCGGGCTAAATTGGCCCATTACAAAGCAATTAGGTTTTAGGAAACCCAAACAAACTAGGATGAGTATTCAATTAGCGGACAAAACCATTAGATATCCTAGAGGTGCTATTGAGGATGTGCTTGTTAAAATAGATAAATTCATATTCTCCGTTGACTTTGTTGTGTTGGACATGGATGAGGGTAGTAAGGTACCTTTAAGTTTAGGATGACCCTTTTTAGCAATTGCTAGGACAATAATTGATGTTGGTATGGGTGAATTAGTACTTCGTGTAGGTGACGAAATGATTACTCGCCAAGTTCATGATTCTGTGAGAACATCTAGTGATTCAGATGATATTAAAAGTTTTGTTAATGTGAGTACCATGTGGCTCAACCTTCTTTGTAGGAAACCCCTTGAGAAAAACGTAATGGAGCCACGTTTCAGTCAATGCGATAGAAACAGAACAACTTAGGAAGAACAAATGTTACAACTCGATGAATTAGATGAATGGTGGACACATGTCAAGGAGAAACCAAGAAAACACAATGAAGAACCAAAGTGACGCCATGATGAGCATATTAATGGGACGAACCAATTTAAGGTTAGGGACAAAATACTACTAGACAAAACGAATCCACGAATTGTCCCTTTGGAGCTTGATGCAAACGGATCAAACCCATTTACAGTACTAAACGTCTTCCCCTACGGTATAGTTGAGGTAACTCATTCTGAATTTGACACGTTTAAGGTAAACAGTACTTGATTTAAACCTTATTTTGATAACAGAATTGATAATGAGAAAGAGGAGTTTCGGCTCCACGAACCACCACAAGGTAAGTCGACCTTAGACTCTAAATCAGCGCTTCTCAGAAGGCAACCTGAGTGTCTAACATTCTCCTAATTCTATTAACTTTATTTCATGTTATTTTCAAATAAATTAAATTAAATTTTAAAATAAAAAATTGACCCACATGGCCTGGACACACGGGCATATCTCAAGCCGTGTATATAAAAGAGCAATCGACAGTGAGTTACACAGTCTGACAATATGGCCATGTGACCCACACAGCCTAGACACACAGGCGTGTTGTTGGCCATATGAGTCCTATGACTTAATTTTTCAAAAATTTGAAGGTTACACGGCCTAAAATGGTTCACACAACCTGGAGACATGGCTGTATGGCACACACAGCTTGGACACACGGACGTGTCCTAGGCCATGTAAACCCTTGAGCTAATTTTTTTCATTTTTAAATCAAGTTAGAGAGTTACACAGGTAAGAGACACAGCCTTGTGCAAGACACGGTCGAGCCACATTGGCGTGTAGGTGGCTGTGTGACCCACACAGCCTCTAACACAGGCGTGCAAAAAGTGAAGGAAATTACACATGACCTAACACACGATCATGTATGCCACACGACCTGGACACATGGGTATGTCCGAGGCCGTGTGAAGACTGAGTTCACTATTTTTAATAGCACATTGGCTGGGAAAGCTCCACACAGGCGTGTGACACAGCCGTGTGGCCTAACACAAGCCCATACATGATCGTGTCACCCATTTAAACCCTAGCTCCTTTCTTTTCTTTTATTTTTTTTCCTCCTAATCCCTCCCACACAGACCCTAGCAGCTATCACCACCTCCTCTACCAGTCTAACCACCTTCGTTGACTGCACCCAATCGCCGTCACCATTTCTCTTTCCTCTCTCCTCCATTCCTGAGTCATCACCCCTCCTCACCAAATAAGCCACGCCATCAACCATTTCCCTTTTCATCTCACCTCCGACCCCTTTTGCCCTTCAATACACAAACCCCCTTTAATACAACTTCCCCTCCTCACCTACCCTACAGCCATCCCCCTCACCTTTCGAGCCATACACGACCCTCCCCCCTTTCATATTTTCCCCCTCATCAAAAATACCGCCCTCCTTCACCCCGTCTTCCCCTTTTATTTTCTGCGCCGTACCACCACGAGCTCTATCTTTCCTCCCTTGTCGAGCCACATACGAACCAGTCACCCCCTCGACCCTTTCTTCTCATTTGTGTTGCGCCCCTCTCCATTGCACCCTGACCACCGTACGCTGCCCTCACTCTGGCCACCGCTCCGTCTCACCGTCGGTCCTCCCTATTTTCCATATTTTTAATTCTTTATTATTTTATCATTTTATTATTTTCTTTAATTTATTATTTTATTTTATTTTATTTTATTTCTATTTAATTTATTTACTCTATTTAGTAATTTTATTCTTATAGTTGATTATGTTTTTTTACTGCTCCCTTCTTTTTATTGCTTATAATATTATTACTCTTATTATTACTTTCATTTCTAATTTGGTACCGTCTGTTTAGATTAGCATTTATTATTATTATTTGTTACTATTATTCTTCTGATTAATTCATTATTTGTCTTTTAGTTTCTCATTTAGTTTATTTTATTTATTATTCCTTTTTATTATTTTTATTATTTCTAGTTCGATTCATAATAGCTTAAGTATATGGTTTTTGGATGATTAGGTATTTGTACATACTATTTTAGGAGTAGATTTTTATTTTCACTGCTTGGATTTTGATTTGTCGGCCCTCTGTTTGCGTATTCAGTAATGCTTTATTTAGTGTTTTTCTAATATTGAATTCTTTTATTTTTAGGCACACCATGACGAACACACGTAGTAAATCTAAGGTCGTCGTTCCCGCTTCAAAAAAGCGAAAGACTCCAGGTGCAACTACCTCTTCGGGCACTTCTGCCGATGCACACCATCCTTATATCTGATTTCTATAGGGTCTAATGTTCTCGTGATAAGTTTTAAATTTTATGATTGTACCTAGACACTAACTATTATCACGAATAAGGCAAGCGCACTTATCGGGCAGTAGTATAGCTTACGGCAAGACCAGAATGTCGAACCCACAGGAACTAAAAGTAGTAATAATAACTTTCTTTCTATTATCTAGTTTAAAATAAAAGTGATTTGTTTTAAACTAATTTAAACTAAACTGATTAACTAAGAGCATGACAGAGAATAAATTGGGGAAATTACTTTTGGGAAGAATGATTGATTAAGACAATACCCAAGGAAGAATCCACCTAGACTTCACTTGTTATTTAACTCTGAATTAGACGATTTATTCACTTAACTTGATCCGTAGAAATCCCTAAATTATGTTATTATCTCCGTCGAGACTAAAAACATCTATCCCTAGGTTGATTAATTGAAATTTCTTCCTAATTAAAACCCCTAGTGTTGCATTAACTCGATCTATGGATTCCCCTATTAGATTTGACTCTAATCCGGCAGATTTATGTCGTCCTATGTCTAGGAGTGCGATAAAATCTGCTTAATTGTGTTGGATCTACTCTTAAGCAGGGACTTTTGCTCCACTGAATAAGCACATTTGAATTGAATTAATATCCTGGAATATTAACACAATGATTAAAAACACAATTAAGAACAAACCAAGTATTTATCATATAATTCAAAAAACAATAACAAGATCTGTCTTAGGTTTCATCCCCCTCAGGTATTTGAAGGATTTAGTTCATGTTTATAAAGAAGAACATTTCAAAATAAGGAAAATAATAAAACATAAAGAAACCCTAAAATCCCTGAAAGGAATTAAAGGGAAATCTTCAGTCTTAAAGGAGATTTCGGCTTCTGAGATGGATCAATCTGCTTTCTTTGAGTAAATCATTGCTTTCTACACTGTGTGTCCTCTTTAGTCCTCTCCTAGGGTAGGGTGTTTGTATAGACTTTGGAATACCTTTCTTAGCTCTTAAGTAGCTTTTTCTGCATGAAATTAAAACGAGTCACGACAGGGACACGCCCGTGTGGCACGCCCATGTGAATCGGGCCCAGGCCGTGTTCAGATCTACTAATTTGGCACGGGCGTGTGGTATACCTGTGTGAGGAACTCCAGGCCGTGTTGATTTCTCACTTTGGTCTATTTTCTTTGTTTTTGGTTCGTTTCTCGTTCTTTTTACTCTTCTATGCTCACCTAAGTATAAAACATGAAATTAAAGGATTAGGAGCATCAATTCCATAATTCTAATGATAATTCATCCAAAAATGTACTAAGCGTGGGGTAAAAAAATGTATATATTATGGTTTATCAGGGTCCCTAAGAGGACTTTTATCAGCTTCTTCGACTGAGGCCACTCGACTTAGGCCAACGTATTGATTGGGTTACTCTGGAGTCGGTCTAGTTAGCTTATAGCATGCATGCCATCATTGTCACAACCTCGTGGGACTGGTTCTTTTACATCATCGAGCCCACATACTTGGAGTAACTTTGGTGTTCTATTCGACATTTCTCCTACAGTAGGTAATGATGACCCATGACAAATCGGAAACCATCACTTTCAGACTCAGTGGTAGGGCACGACATATGAGTGTCCCAGAGTTTGAAACGGTATTGGGACTCTACATTACCGAGTTCATAAGTTTCAAGAGTTTTCTTCAATTATACCAGCACTTCCATTACTCGCCATCTATTTGCTGGGTAAACCTCACAGTGAGTACGATGCCTTATGATGTGAGTTGCTCGAAGGCAACTTCTCTTCCACTAGCCTTATGGTATATTCGTGGCATCTTGGCTCACACATTGACCGATAGAAGAGAGAACACCAGAGTCATCGGTACAACCAACGCCTATTTTTTATGGAGCATGGCCATGGGGCATATTTTCAATTTGGCTTACTTCATTGCTCTCGACTTTCGCCATCAGATAAAGAATAGCAGGAAGGGTCCTATCTATTTCGGCCTTTATGTGACTCAACTCGCACGTCACATTGGTCTCCTCGACACACCGAAGTAGCCCTTCTCATTTACACTAGTAGGCCAAATGTCCCCGCATGGATTATCGAGCATAAGTCATATGAGGATGATTGAGTGATTTCATGGAGTGGATTCTCCTCAGTACTAATTATTTCATTCTAACCCTTAGAATAAGCCCGAGGACTTCATTGATGATGTCCCCTTCCATCACGAGGATACACCTCATTATCCACCTTTAAGTCACTGTCCTGCTTCTTTTGTTCCTACCTTAGAGGACCTCTTCAAGTGGTTCACTCACTTCGATATCTTCAAAGGTTTGACAGCATAGACATGACTTTGCAGCAGATCTGTCAACACTTCCATATATCCTCTTTAGCGATGGCGAATCACGATACCGATGCCTCTGACGATGAGGATCATTGATTTTATTTGTTTTCTTTTTCTTTTTTATTATTTTATTTTTATTTTCTTAGACTTCTTTTGTTTATTATATTTTGAACTATGTTTTTATTTTTATGGTTGTTTCTAATTGAGTTGTACCCTCTTAATCTTCTTCACTATTTGTTTTTATTTTCTTATTAGTTTGCTCGGGATTATGCACTACATTTAGATCTGTCTGCAATTTCGCTTTTCATCATTCTAGCTTGTTTGTACATTAAGGATAATGTACATCTTAAGTGTGGGGTGGTTATTTATTTAGTTATTAGAAAATCTCTTAATTATGTCTTATGTTTACGTAATTTTCTCATACTTCTATTAGAATGAAATTTTATCGATTTGGGATTTTTGTTGATATGTTTTGGATTATTTAGTAGATATTTTTGCATTGGGTGATTTAAACTTTAAAATATGAGAGAATCAAGCATGATAAGTTTATTTTCAGAATAAAAAATTTAAGTTATTTCCTTTAATTGAGGTGTTATCTTGAAGCTTTAAATTTACAAGTTTGACATCAAAAACCAAGATTTTTTGTGATATTTTGAGCCTTTAGAGCATACATTTTTCTTGCTCATTTTATTATTAGTTATGAGTATGTCAATTTTATTTGTTATTTTAGAACTTGCTTCGATCATACATGTTGAGACCACACCTTTCATTTGATTTACTGAGATGATAAAGGCACTTAGGTTTTAACCCCCTTATCCCATAAAAAGCCTACCTTTTTAATTAATCCTTAGTGAACCCCGTTGAGCCTAACACACCATTTCTTGATTTACTCATTAATGTTAACCCATAACTATTTTATTTTCATTGAAACTTTTTCCCATTTTATTAACTCCCATTTTGTTGAGATTTGATATGGTTAATTGCTTAACTATGCTCTTTGTTTGATTTGCTGAATTATTTCTTTTTGTTCTAAGAAAAAGAGAAAAAAAAGATAAAAAAATTGATTATTAATCAGTCTTGTTAGTTGAGCTTGAATAGTTAAATTCATATTTTCAGAAGAAGCTCGTTGTCTTATTCTTGAATAGTTCTTGGTTTATGCACTTGTTTTTAATTCAACATTTGTTCATTTTTCTAGTTTGGTATTTTATCAATGCGATCTCGATTATAACCAACTTTTCTAGTCTTTCTCCACACCCTTAACCTAAGTCCCATTACAACCTCTTAAAAGTCATTTTTATTAGTGTGCCATATCATTTTATAGTGGTAGAGATTTGATTTTTCAAGCAAGCTTATGGTAATTGATAAACGATAAATTATACATGTTTTTACCTCATGCTTAGCTTAATTTCTGGATGAATTATCATTGAATTTGTGGAAATTGGTGCTCTTAATCCTTCTATTTCATGTTTAATGCCCAAGTGAGCTTAAGGAAGAGAAAAAAACAAGAAATGGGCCAAAAACGGAGGAAATGGGCCAAAGAATGAAAACAACACGGCCCGGAGATTTACCACACGACCGTGCCACATGGTCGTGCCTCCTTAAGCTTAAACACGTCCCAACCCCAACAAGCACGGCCAGACCACACGGCCGTGCCACCATCAACAGGCCCGACCACGGCCTGGGCCTCGATCCACACGGGCGTGGCACACGGGCGTGTCCCTGTCATGAGGAAGTTAAATTTCACTCTGAAAAGGCTACTTAGGGGCTAAGAAAGACACTCCAAAGCTCTATATAAAGACCCTAGGAGGCAACTTCAAAGGGGGACCTTTCCTCTCTTAAAAAGAGTGTCTTATTTCTGCCAACACAAAAAGTAGAAGCAAGGAATTACTCCAAGGGAAGCCGATTGATCCATCTCAGAAGCCGAATTCTCCCTCAAGACTAAGGATCTCCCTTCAAATTCTTACAGGAGTTTTTGGGTTCTTTATATTTTGTTATTTTATTTCTTTTGAGATGTTTTCTTTTATAAATATGAACTAAATCCCCCAAATACTTGAGGGGGACGAAACCTAAGATAGATCTTGTTATTATTTTCTCTTGAATTATATGATAAATATTTATTTGTTCTTAATTATGTTTTTAACTCTTAAATTGATATTTCCAGGATATTGATTTAAGTCAAATGTGTTTATGTAGAGGAGCAAAAGTCCCTGCATAGGAGTAGATCCAACACAATTAAGCGGAGTTGCATGCAACCTTAGACATAGAGCGACATAAATCTGCTGGATTAGGGTCAAACCTAATAAGGGAATCCATAGATCGAGTTAATGCAAGACTAGGGGTTTTAACTAGAAAGAGATTTCAGTTAATCAACCTAGGATTAGTTGTTCTTATCCTCGATGGAGGTATTAACATAAATTAGGGATTTTTACGGATCAAGTCAAGTGAATAAATCGTCTAGTTCAAGAGTTGATAACAAGTGAAGTCTAGGTGGATTCTCCCTTGAGTATTGTCCAAATCAATCAGTTTTTCCAAAGAGTTTTTCCCCAATTCACTTTTTATGCATTCTTAGTTTAGTTTTAGAATTAGTTTAGTTTCATAAAAATCCTCCTTTTATTTCTAGGTTAAATAATAGAAAGAAAGTTAATACTAGTACTTTTAGTTCCCTTGGGTACGATATCTCGGTTTTGCCACTAAGCTATAATACTGTTCGATAGGTGCGTTTGCCTTAAAATCGTGATAATAGTTAGTTTCTGGTGTGATCATTATTATAAATTTTATTACTTCATATCACGTATATCAGTAATGAAACTTCTTGTTTGACTTTTGAGTGCTTATTCTTAAACCTTAAACACTTTGAGTGATTTGAGTGAATCTTTAGTGAGGATGTTAATTTTTGTCGATTTTGAATTAAATGTAATTAATTAGATAAGGGAAAATACCTATGTTTTCATGCTTTAAAAATTTTTGACTTGGATTGTTTGGATCTTTAGTGCTCTTTTAGTTGAATTGTCAATGTATGACTATTTGCGAATTATTTCAAAAAATTATTGAAGAGAATTATAAGTTGAGATAGATTAATTTTAATGTGAGTTGAGGATGTTGTTTGAAGACAAGCAATCACTTAAGTGTGAGGATATTTGATAAGCTATAAAAGTAACATATTTTAATCTCATTCTTAATGTATTTTTGGATGATTAATTATTCAAATTAGTGAATTTGATGCTCCTAATCCTTTATATTCATGTTTTTATACTTAGGAGAGCATTTGAAAGCAAATCGAGTGAATACCGAGCCAAAATCAAACAAAAAGAGCTGTTTTCAAGATCCACACGGCCTGGGTCTTTCCACACGGGTTAGACACATGCCTGTGTGACAGCCCGTGTCGGTATCGCACGTTGCTTCCCAAACGTACAAAAAAACACAATTTTTAGGCTTTCTGAGCATTCTAAAGTCTATAAATACCAATTAGAAAAAGACATAAGGGGGACATCAGAGAATATCGAAGAAAACACTCGAAGAACACCAATAGAATCAGCTCTAAAGTGGATCTCCATCAAGATCGAAGACCTCCTTTAAATTTTTTCTAAAGTTTTTTATGAGTTTCTTTGTTTCTTGTGGTTTTTCTGACTTTAAGATATTTTTATTTACGATTATGAACTAATTCCCTAGATGCCTAGGAAAGATGAAACCTATGATGAATCTTATTATTTGATTTCTGATTTACATGATAAATACTTGAATCTTGTTCCTAATTATGTGTAACGCCCCAAATTTTCTTATTTTCGGCTTTTGTAATATTGTGGCATGGAAATTTTCTGAATGTGTTTCTACACTGATTTGACAAATATTTGTCTGCTTTAGTGTTTATGTGCTCTGGATGTGTTGGGGGAGGTCCCAAGTTCAAGCTTTAGCTTAGGTAAAAATTTTGGGTTTTTATTGAATAAAGCCTAACTCTTGGTAATTAGGCTTTTAAGTAAAAATTGGATAAGTTATAACAGAATAGGTCTGTTGGTCTGTTGGTTAAGTGGAGAGGGATTATGCTTGAGGTCTTGTGTTCGAATCTCTGTATGGGCATTATTTTTGCTGTAAACTTCGACTAGGAATTTGGGTTTTAGTAAAATTCTGTAGAGTAGGATAGTGGAGTAAACCAATGGTGGTTACTATTAGTTTTAGAGTTTTGGAAAAATTCCTTCACGTTTTTCTCTTTTCCTTTTCTTTTTCCTCTCAAATTACTGCCGTTTTCTCCTGCCATTTACACTATTGCTATCAATTTCTTTTGCTTTCCATTTTGTTTTATCAACTTTTTGTAATCAACAATTGTCGTTGCATTTTCGGTAAGTGGAAGTAAATGTTCTTTTTGGTAATCTTATGTTCCAATCATCATTTAGAAACTCATTGATTATTTTGGCGACAGTGAATCAAGAGGATAGGGGTTCTTCTCATTCAGAATCATAGCTGAATCATTCGGGGTTGTTTCGTAAGTGTTAATCGGTTGTTTGAAATACTATCAGTTTTGTGATTTCAGTATGAATTGGGTTTTATGATTGTTTTTTGAAAGTTGTGATATCGATTTTAAGTCCCAAGAGGCTCAGAAGTGTGTTTATAATGAATCAAAAACAGGTGTGTACTCCGATTGCACAGAAAACGGGTTTCTACAAAAACAGAAAATGTGTTTCGACAAAAGCCAAAAACGAAATTATCGACGCCACACGGGTGTGTGGACTGCCCGTGTAGAGGCCGTGTGGTGAGATACAACCGTGTGATCGACAAACCAGGCTGTGTGCGCTCGACACGAGCTCGACAGACACGGCCGTGTGAGGCTGGCTAGGCAGTGTGCAAGGTACAGGCTAGGCCAATTGGGCTGTATGAGCCGTACGGGAGTGTGGGCCCACATAAGTGTGTGAGATTTTGGGCCAGGCCGTGTGATCCACACGGGCAACGCTAATTTGGGCCGTGTGGGCCACACAGGCGTGTGTACCCATACGAGCAAGCTACATGGGCGTGTGAACCCATTTTACTAAAATGTTCTGTAAGGTTTCACGGGTCACGCAAGTCGACTGTGACTTGTTATAAGGTCGGTAAGGTTCTCTTAGACCCGTTTACTGAAATCTGATATTGTGATGTATGAGATAACATGTTACTATTAGCATGTGTATTCGTCTGATTTTGTATATTTGTACTGTTCTGAGATTCTGTATGGTTTGATTATTTGCATAATAGCATGCCACGTTTGTATGATTCATTGCATTGGGTGGGACTATTGTTGTGAAGTGAAGGAAAACTGTAGGGCTATTAGCTTGTTATCTGGCAGCTTCGCTGCTTATTTCTGATATGTGCCGAAATATGGTACGATTTGGTATGTAGGGTTGGATGGGTTGATTTTATCCCCATACTTGGTGTGTAGGGCGGGTGGGTCAATTTTATCCCCACATGGTGTGTAGGGCTGGACGGAGAAGGTATGCAAGGTTAGTACGCATGTTCTATGTCTGATTTGTTATGCATTCTGTATCTGTATGGGCTAAGGCCCGATTATATCTACTTCTGATCTGAGTGGGCCAAGGCCCACACTATTTCTATTAAGGGCTTAGGCCCAATTTACGATTGTGATCTGCATATGTTATCTGTCTGTTTGCATGCTTTACTGTGGGGATGCACACACTTAGTTTGCGAAAACTCACCTTTTTATTTATTTGTCTGTCAGGTAATCCCCAGCAGTAAATGGCTCGGTACAGCGGAGGGCTCGAGGGTGACCACTGCTACATACTTATCAGACTTTACAATTTTATCGTCTTTGATTATTTTGGGATTTTTGATGTAATTTTGGACTATTTTTTATTTTTATTTAGGTTTTTAAATTGTTTTTATGGATCTTTAAACTGTAAATGTAACTAAAGTTTCGTTTTTCTAAAATTAACTAAGAGCTTCCGCGTAAAAGAAATAGGTTTAAGCAAGTAAATTAATCCATGATTTTCTAACTTAAGTAAGGAAATAACCGGAACGATTTTAACTTATCAAGGCAATTTCGAAAACACTTTTATGTGACGTCGCTAGATTTGGCCATAATGTCTAGGTCGGGTTTAGGGTGTTACATTATGTGTGCTAATTTCTTGTTTTATTATTTTCGGGATATTAATTCATGTTTAATGTGCTTAATTTAGTAGAGCAAAAGTCCTTGTTTAAGAGTAGATCTAGCATAATTGAGTGGAGTTGCATGCAATCCTAGAAATAGGACAACATAAATCTACCGGATTAGATTCAAATCTAATAGGGGAATCCATAGATCGAGCTAATGCAACGATAAGGGTTTTAATTAGAAAGATATTTCAATTAATCAACATGGAGTCAATTGTTCTTACTCTCGAAAGAGATATTTACATAATTTAGGGATTTCTATGGATCAAAACACCAAGTGAATAAATTGTTTAATTTAAATTTATAGTAATAGGTAAAGTCTATGTGGATTCTTTCCTGGGTATTATCTCTCTTATTGGTTAATATTCGATTATTTCCTTGATTTATTCTTTGTTACGTTCTTAGTTAAATTAGTTTAGTAATTTTAGATTAAAACAAATGACTCTAATTTGTCGGCTAAATAATAAGAAAACGACAATAACTAATACTTTTAGTCCTCGTGGATACGATATCTTTACTCACCGTAGCTGTACTATTGTTCGATAGGTGTACTTGCCTTTATCGTATTTATAGTTAGTTTAGTAACCATCACCTCCTTTCTTCAGTTGAAACGGATCGAAAGGCGGCTTTCTTTAGAAACGACTTTTGGGTTCTTCTCCATGGTTGAATTGGATCGGAAGGCGACTTTTCTTCAAAATTGATTCGACATTCTTTAGAATTTCTTCAAGTCCTTAGGCTTCTTTAGAGAATTTTGCAAAGATTTTTTTGGGCTTCTTGAACTTATCCATTTGTAGACTGGCTTAAGGTGACCCTTGTTTATAGTGCCAAGTACTTTAATAAAAGAGACTTCTTGTAGAATTTAACTACTCTACTTGATTATTCTACAATAATTTAAACTTTCTTATTTATTATTTATCTCTTATTAATTTAATTAATTAATTATAAGATAATCATTTGATATTATCACTTAATTATTCCAATTTTTAATTAGTGATAATATAAAATTTAAATATTTATCTCTTAATTAATTTAAATTAATTAGAGAAAAATAATTACAACACATATATGATATTATCATTTTCACCATTGAAATTTTCCCTTTGAACCACAATAATTTTGGTTTGACATGTGATGCTTTATAATTGGTCCAAAAATTTTATCATCTACAAACACATAGTAATAAAATCATTCGTGCTGGTCAAATGACCTGTGACCATTTTTTTTTCCGTCAATTATGTAATGTCAATAAGAGAATATCTTTTATCCTTTATTGGACTAAGAATTCTGCTATTATAAGTAAAGATATGTCATAAATATGTTGTATACCCAACATACCAACTTTTGGCTCTATTACCAATTGAACTCAGACTTTTCATATATAAAAGTATACAAGTCACATACACATAGTTAATTACTAATTCAAGATTGAGGTAAGTCAAATTATGAACGTCACAAGTGAATAAATCCATAAATGAATATATGATAAATTCATCTTAGGTTTTGTCTGATGTATTGTTAGTCTAGACAATCACAATTTTCCATCTTGCTAGGAGTCATCCACTCTGATACTCAAGATAAGTTATCTCTCAATTGGACTCGATAGACAACATAATAGTCAATTGAATCCATTTACTTAAGTTTGATTATTTAAACTATGAACCATTTATATTACTCACTAATATAAGTTTTGTAACATCCCAAAATTTAGGGGTTAGAATTCCTAGAATTTTTAAGAATTAAAAATTAGCATTATTGGTTAGAAGCCTAGTAGGAAATCTTGAGAACTTAAGGTTCAAATCTTATAAATTTGATTTTATCTTTTTAAATTTTTCTACACATATAAAACCTAGGAAACATGATTTATGAAATTATTTGTGTGTGTTTTTCGCATGAATGTGGGCACTAACCCAATGGTTAAGGCCTTCCTAAATTTCCCTCACATCCTAGGTTTTGTTCACGCTACTTTCACATATATTTGAAGATATTTAGACCAATGGGCTATTTGCCCATTAGCCCTTAAAATCTTCTTCAGCTCAACTCTTTAAGCTCTTCCTAATTCTACTTAAATTCCCTATTTGTTATTTTATCAAATTGAAACCCTAACTCTCTCTATTTATACCTTAGTTTTCTCTCAAAACTCTCCACTTCAAAACTCTTCTAAGCCCTTAAGTTTTGCTGAAAAATATTCTTTAAAGTTTTAAAAATTTAATCCAGTCCTCATCAATTGTTCTTCCCTAAATTTTTGAAACTTGTGCCTCTAGATCGTTGAACATTCTATCGAGATCGATAAGTACATTGTTCTTAGTCCACTAGGACTTTTCAATTCTGGAAGATATCACATTCTGATAAATCTTTCAATCTGACTAAAAATCTTTAACGTTTTTCCCAAAACCTCCACAAATATTGAAAATACGTTTTTATTCTTGAATTTTGCCAATTGAAAGACCCTTATAAGTGTTTGGATCAAACTTGAATGGGGAGTAGTCATTTATGGTCATAAAAAAGTTAGGTATGTGTTCTTTTACATAAAAATTACGGTAAAATTCGAAACTACTCAGTCTCACACTACCTACCACATAGGCATATGGCATGTCTGTGTGGATCACATGGCCTCATACACAGTCATGTCCTTTATTTTCCTTTATATTTGCGTTTCGCACATGGCTTGGAGCCTCACACATGGCCAGGTGGCTCCTACACCTCACTCTATTGCATCACACACGACCTAAAGCACTGTACATGGTCCAACGCATAGTAGTGTAGATCCATCACACATGGTCGTGTGTCTCCTGCACCTGCACTCTTCGCATCGTACATGGCCTGGGGCTTCATACACGGGCTGGTCACACAGCCATGTGGCTCTTGAAACTTAAAAGACACAATTTTACCTTAACTTTTATTGTGTTATGAAAATCAATCCCTGAGTATGTTTTTAATGGCATCTAGAGAACTAGATTACTCAATTAGGTTCTGAACTAGATTAGAATAATTGAATATATAAAATAATGAATTTATGATCTTAATTATTTTTGATTGATCATTTGATCCATGAATGATTTTGTGTTTATCAATGTTATATATGCCGAATGAACGTCTTGTATGCCTAAATTATTGAACTATTGATTAATGGATATAATCGTGAGCGACATTGTTAAGCAATAAATTAGAATGTTAAAAGTATTAATGATTGAATGAATGTATGCATTAAAAGAATGATTACACCGCATATGTATGGAGGGGACGATATGAAAAGAAGAAAAATGGTAACTCATACTGACTGCATAAACAAATGATTAACTGTGTACCAACGATATGAAAGGAGGAAAAATGGTAGCTTATACTGACTGTATAAACGAATGATTGACTGTGTCCCACAGAACAACAGATTCCAACTACAATCGTACTGTGCTGCACAATCCCTCTAACAACTATTATCTGCGAGTGGTTATGACTCCATAGTTAAATGAATGTCTGATGTGTACTCACAGTCTCAGTAGATTCCAACTACGACAGTCCTACTATGTACCTACAATTATAGCAAATCCTAACTACAACACTTTCGTATTGTACTCTCATGATCCCTCCAACAACTTTCTACTGGGAATGACCATGTTTCCACAGTACTGATAGCTTGACTGCGACTTAGTGCCTTGGCTATATATGTCTGATATGACAGTTTCACTGCAATATGATAAGCCAAGATGACTTAATTGGTGTGTTTGGAGGAGGGGTTCTAGGGAACTCCAAATTTGGTGTGCTAGTAACCGAGGGTAGGATTATTGATTGTTAAACAAATTGTTAAACAATCACTTTATAACACATTGAGCATACTCATGAAAAGCACGTATTGAAATGTTTGAACTATTGCATTTGCATATGGTTATGGTGAAGGATATAATGATTTGATAATTGAATTCGTCCGATTGATTATGATTGAAAGCTGATGTTCGCTTGCTTAAGTAGCAAACCTAATTTACCGTATTGAATTGATTGATGTATGAAATTGTTTGCTATTCGTAATGTTTGTGATCAAATATCGAATTGGTTTATTGTAAAAGAACTCACACTGAACTTCCATAGCTCACTCCCATTCACTTTCCATCTTTTCAGATAACCCAATGGACTCGACATGCTGAAGGTCTCAGCTTGTTCTCACCAATGAATTATTATTTATCATTTTATATTATTAAAAAACAGTGGTAGGGAACACTTAGTTATAATCACATTAATTAGAACGCATGTTATTGATAGGTATTTATATAGACGGAATGGTCCATACTTAATATTACCTATTGGTAATTATTTTAGGATGTTGTCAATGTCTTAAGAATTTTACACAGGTTAGACTATTATACAAAGATTATTGATTTATTTTTCCGCTGCTAAGTTAATGTTAGCTTTTAATTGATTAAAATGAGATATTCACTGTTATAGAACAAGTTGAGAATTGAAAATAGATTTGAAAGAGACAGGATCACTTCAATGGGTAATTTTACCTCTTCGACTCAGGTCTATTATCTAGGTCGGTTTGGGGTGGTTACAAGTTTTTTTCCTCGCTTCATGATCTGACCATATGATGCAACTTGATATCAATTAAACATTAGGTAATCAATAAGTCAGCATTTACTTGTACATTTCGTGTTTCATGCAAAAACCATTAACAACAAGATTAAAAAATATAATAATTTAAAAATGTAATTTTATTACCAATCTATTAAAAAATTGCAAGTAATAATGATAAAACAACTGCACTAAAAACACTAGATTCCAATAAGTACATGTAAGGTGATAATCATTCCTCATGGCTTATAGTATGTATTGTTGATCAGCTTGATAAGGTTCAGCTTAACAAATTTATGAATAAAATTTTAATTTCATCAAATATTTATAATGAATAATAATATTTTACCACATGCATTAATAATAAATCATCTTTTATTTTAAAAAAGTACAATTAAGAAGCTGGTTTTAACTAATTTTCAAAAAACTAATGGGTAAACTACACTTGCAGTTACTCAATTATTGGTAAGTTTTTTTTTTTGGTCATTTAACTATGAAAAGTTGCAAAATAGTTATCTAACTATTCAATTTTTCTTTTTGTGGTCATCATCTATTAAATGATTGATGGAAAGATGATGCAACAACTTTTAAAATTGGTAGAGTAGTAACTTTAACCCTCAGCATTTTATACATTGCATCAATTTAGGTTTGATTTAAAAAAAAAACACTCAATGTTTACACATTATGTAATTTTGTCTTTTTTCTTTTTCAATATTACTTTTCTTTATGACCCTTGTAATACCCCATTTTTGCCCGGGCCCATACCACAAAATGATAAAATAAATAAATAAATAAATAAATTCCAAGCCCAGTCCAGAATATATCATTTGGCCCGATCAGAATGGCCCATTACTTGAAAAGATTGAAGGTCCATCTATAAACTTGACGTATATGGAAATATAATCTTCAAGGATACGCAATCTTAGAAATGATATGTAAATCTTAGATATGATATGCAATCTTAGAAGATATGGTATGCAATATTAGAATATATAATTTTGATATCTTAGAGATTTAATTTGAAGATACCATTTAATCTTAGCCGGATGTAATTGATCTATACCGTTGGATTTGGGGAGGTTCAACTATAAATAGAGGCCTCCCCACCTCATTGTAAAACACACTTGAGTTTTGAGAAGCAACAAAAATTCTTGAGAGCTTTCACTTAAATTTCTCTCCCTCTTACGTTCTTATTTTCTGCGGTTTGTTCTTATTTTATTCTTTGTTCATCTTCGTTTTTCAACCTTTTTTTATTTTGATTTAATCCATGTTTCCCTAATTTTTTTATATTTTTTAATAATTTTAGTATCATATCAAACTATTTTATTTTAAATATATTTTTTAAAATATTACTCTTAGTAAATTGTTTTTTTAAATTTTACTCAAATCATTGTTTTAAAAAATATATTTCATTTAATTGTCGTTTTTATCCAAAAATTATTTTTTTAATTAAAGGCAATATTTGATATTTAGGATTTTCGAGAAAAGTAGTGCCCTAACTTACTGGGTTGCGATTTTTCTCATCGAATTCGAATATCCAAGTACCCTTCTAAATGTTTTGAGTTTTAAAATATAAACAACTATTCTTGAGATTTCAAAACATCGTGTCCTAACTTACTGGATATGTCTTTTTGTTGTTTCAAGATAGAAATTTTCCAGAGGCAAGCTTAGCTTCGAAGATTTTGAAATATTGCGTCCTAACTTACTGGATGTAATGTTTTGATTCGTTTGAGATAAGTGAGTCTTAGTTTTCAAGTTCGAGGCATTCAAATAGTTTTCTTTCAAAAGAGGATTGCATTTTAAAACCTTCAAATGTCTGACATAAAAGACGTCAAATAATCAATTAGGTACTAATTTTTGGGCGTTACGAGGGTGCTATCCCTTCCTCGTACGTAACCGACTCCCGAACCCATTTTCTTTATTTCGTAGACCAAAACTAATGATTTTAAAACAAAATGTTTTAAAGGTGATCCAATCACACCTAAAAAGATTGGTGGCGACTCCCATTTTAGTTTTTAAAGTCGACCCCGTTTTTCCAAAACCTCTTAAAAAATGGTTTCGACAACCCTTTCACCAAAAAAGCTTAGAAAAACAAATTATCAACTAAATTTGATCAAAAATATACCAAATATAAGAACACCCAGAAATTCTAGATAATAACTTTTAAATTTTCTCATTCTTTTAAAAGTAACCCTCAATGTCATAAATAAAAGTAAAACTACAACAAAAATACCAAATTCCACAATGTGTAAATGTTAAGGGTTGTTTTTTTTTTTTGGAATCAAAACTAAATTGGCATAATGTATAAATGTTGAGGGTTAAAGTTGTTATTCTACCAATTTAAAAGGCTGCCAAGTTATCTTTCCATTAGTAATTTAACTGTGGGTGACAAAAAAGTAAAAATTTGAATAGTTGTGTGACCATTTTATAACTTTTTATAATTAAGTAACCAAAAAATAAATTTACTAATAATTGGGTGATCACCAATGTAATTTACCCAAAAATAATATATTTTATCGTTGTTGCAATTATCTTCTTTTTTTAAAAAAAATAAGAGAAGGCATCATGTTGCCTTATATTAGTTTGTTTTTACATATGGAACACCAAATTTATCTTCTAAAAGTAATTTCCTAACATAGAATGTAGGAACATCAAGAATACGTAAATTAACATCAGTAGATGGACATGTTTTGGCTAGCCAATCAGCAACCATGTTGCCTTCTCTTTTCGCAAACTAGAATTTAACAGATTCAAATTGTTGAGATACTTTCTTTATTCTCCTGACGAGAGTCATAGATGGCTTACTTCCCAAGCAATCATTAATTATTTCCACTGCCAACATACAATTAGTTTCAATAAGCACCTTATTGTGTCCTCTAATCAAAGTTATTTCAAGTCCATGTAGAATAGCCCACAACTCTGAATTTATTGCATAGCCTCTACCAACAACCCTTTGAAAACCTTCGATCTGGGTTCCAAAAGAATCACGAAATACACCTCCAGCCATTGACAAATCTCTATTCCTATTAGCTGCTCCATCCAAATTAACTTTAATCCATCTGGGATTAGGTGGGCACCATTTAATCATCTCAATACTGGCTTTTCTATTTTTTTTTTTATAGTTTGCCTCGTAAACATTTGCAGCGAAGCACTCCGCAGCTCTAACCGTATCTTCCATTCTTCCAATCCCTTGCTGGAAAACATAATTATTTTTATTCTTTCATAACATCCAACACAAAACCGCAAACATAATTTGATCCTCAGCTCCAACAATCCCCATTTGAAATTCTCGTTTTAGATTAGCACTCACCTAATTATCTTCCACTTCAAAAAAATCTGGGAACACAATCTAATGAAATTATTTTCTTCCAAACTTCAGTTGCAAATTGACAGTTATGTAAAACTTGTCAAACAGTCTCTTGAACTTCCTCACATATTAAACATCATGCTTCATCAGTCATCTTTCTCCTAACCCTTTCACAATTCGTAAGGATTCAGCCTCACCAGGTAAAGAATGTGTTTAATTCTAAGGGGTAATGGATTTTTCCAAATCTTTTTCCATCTGTTGTCATCTTGCAAATAATCAGATTGGGTAATACTATTATAGGCAGTTTTGATAGAGAACTTACCATTATTATTCGACTTCCATAGGCATATGTCATCACCAAGTGCATCATTAGGAGGTGACAAGCATCAATAAACTCCAAAGTTTCCCTGCTGAAATAATTATACTGTTCTGACCACTTTCAACACTTATTAGTATCCACAAAATTAGCCACTTTAAATTGTGTCAAGAAATCAGTATTGGGAAGCAGGTGTTTGTGTAGTGGCCCCAATTTTGGAATCTAAACATCCTGTATAAAACTAATCGATCTGACATTCCCTACACTCCAAAATAATCTCTCTCAAAATTGAGCCCAAACTTTCGATAGAGAATGCCATACATATGAGAAACTAGTTATTTCTATCATATAAGGGTAATTCTCAAACATCTTATAATTGTTACGTGAAACTCTTACCGATAACGTGCAATAGCTCGATTTTAGTGGTGACGGAACATTGGTTTCAAGACCACAAATTCCTATCGTATTGACTCGTAAATATTATTTTAGAATATTTGTGGACTTACTAAAGTCGCCTTAAAATTTGGTTAGGAAATATTAACGTTTACATAGTTAATTAAAGAAAAAGGACTAATTTGTAAATGGTGCAAAACTTATTATTTACTGTATTTTAGTGATTTAATAGCTTAATTATTACAAATGGAAGGACCAATAAGGCAATTAGACCTCATTAGTTAATAGTGGACGGTAATGGGACTAATATATAAAGAAAAATTTAAAGAAAATAGGTTTAATGGCAATTTTGTAAATTATACAAAATTAATGAAACAAATTGAAACAAAAGCTTTATTTTTTCTCATTTTCTCTTCTTCTTGGCTGAACCTTACCATTGATGACCTAGGAAGCTTTTTCATCTTTTGTCCTTGCATGGTAAGGAAATTGAACCGTTTTAATTTTTATGTTTTTGAGATCGTTGCAACTAGGTCCAGCTAGCTCGTACCTTCATTTTTTAGTCTGTTAAAAATTTTGAAAGTTTCCATTGATTAATATTGAATTTTTTTGGTGAATACCATGTATTTGGAGCTTTGATTATGTTATTTGATGAATTTGTAAAGTAATTTTTGTTAGATTTTGATTTTAGGATTAAATTGTGAAAATGTCAAAATTTTAGGGTTTAATAATGAATTTAATGTTTATTAGGGCCTGTTTAAATGCCTAGTATATTTGGATAAAATATTGACCAGAGAAAAATGGTTAATTTGATGAATTTCGTTTAAGAGACTAAATTGCAAAAATTTTAAAGGTTGGGGTAATTGTGTAAATTCAAAAAATAAAAGGGTATTAATAGTAAAATTGATTGGAATGTGAAATGTAAGCTGATAATTGAGGAAATCTATATTTTAGATCATGATCCTGTGGATACTTTGGAAAAGAAAAAATAGTGGAATAGTCATTAAACTTCTGCAACTACTACAAGTCAGTCCAGGTAAGTTCCTACAGTTTAGAATTTAAAATCATTATGAATTTTTGAGTAGATTAACATGGTACAACTTATATATTTATTTTTATTTGTTGTTAATAAATGGCAGATTGAATGCAAGATACAGTATAATCGTGATTTGGTATGTTATGGGGGTTTGGAGTGGAGATGGTATTGGAGGGAGATATTTTCATATTACCTGAGTAAACCGAGGTTCAGCATATGTTGTGAACTCTCATGTTATACTCTCTGTCTGGTGTGAACGCCCCAAAATTTATATTTTGTGTTGTGAAAAAAGTGAAGAAATATATGTCTGCTTAAGTGGTTAAGTGTTCTGGGTGTGTGTGGGAGGTCCTAAGTTCAAGCCTTACTTGGGCTAAATTTTGGTATTTTTATCAATAAGCTCTATATCTGTTCAGTAGGCTTTTATTTGATTGTTTGCAAAAAACATATCAGAATGGGCCTGCTGATTTGGTGGTTAAGTAGAGTGTTAATATGCTGGAGGTCAGGAGTTCGAATCCTTGCGCGAGCGAGGGAATTATTTTTGCTTGATGCCGTGTAGGTGTTTAAGTAGTATTAAAATTCTGACATGAGTAGGATAGTGGAGTTATGGGGGAAAGTTGAGATACTGTAGTAATCAAAAAATATTCTGATTATCCTAAAAACCCAGTTTCGGTTCTCTCTCTAATTTTCCCAAAGTCTTTCCTTTTTCTTCTCTACCAATTCTTTCTTGCTATTTCCCATTCTTTTCACCTTTTATTTGTTTGATAAACAAGACGAGTTTCATCGATTTCGTGTTCTGTACGCGCTTGGTAAGTATCCGTTCTAGTAAATTCTAATGTCATTCTGGTTTAGTAATTAAGAGGTGTGTTGCTGTTGTTTAGGACTCAATCAAGAGACTAGAATTAATGTTTCGCCGATTTGATTTGAAGTGGTGATCGTGTTGGTGGCGGTAAGTCAATTTTATGTTTTGGGATTAGTTGTTTAAGACTCATTTTTGGGTTTCTAAGAGGATGAATATTCTGATTATAGGTATTGGTGGCCTCAGGATTGCATAAACAGCAAAATCAAACCAGGTGTGTACCCGAAAACGCAGAAAATGGGATTCGACAAAAGCCAAAAAAGTATTCTGTAGACACCACACGGGTGTGTAGCTGCCTGTGTGGTACATCGTATGTGGGGACATGGCCATGTGATTGAAGAAGTCAAGCTGTGTGCGTAAGACACGACCGTGTGATGGTTGATAGGCCGTGTGCAGCATACGAGCTAGATTGAATTGGCTGTATGGGCCACACGGGTTGTCCACACATGCATGTGAGATTCTGGGCCAGGCCGTGTGATCCACACTGCCAAGGCCAATTTGGGTCGTGTGGGCCCACACGGGCAGGCCACTTAGGTGTGTGAGCTCATTTTCATTGAATTGATTGCTAAGGTTACACGAGTCACCCAAGTCGACTGTGAACCTACAGTAGGGTCGGTAAGCATTACTTAGACCCCTAATTGTGTGAACTGTCTATATGATATCTGAACTGAGTATGTAATGATCTGAATGTATGGATTGTTAATTGCATAATAGAATGACATCTATTATATGTTGCATTGCATCAGAGTGGGTTGATGATATTTGGAGGAAGTGTTCTAAAAGGCTCTTAAGCCTATTATTTGGCAGCTCAGCTGCAAACTACTAAGTATGTGTCGCATTTCGGTACAGCATGGTGTATAGGGATGGGTGGGTGTTTTAAACCCCACATGGTGTGTAGGGATGGTCAGAGATGATGTGTAGAGGCTGATGGGTAGGATTCTGATTTTTGATTTCTATTTCTACATACTATATCTGAGATGGGCCAAGGCCCTAAATTATATCTGAGACTGTATCTGAATGGGCTAAGACCCAAATTGAATCTGTAATGAGCTTAGGCCCCAAACTGTATTTTACTGTATTCTGATGTGTATCTATATGCATGTTTTCTGTGAGGATTACACACTGAGTTTATGTAAACTTACCTTTTTTTCTATTAATCTATTCAGGTAATCCCCAGTCTTAGACGGATCGGTGCAGCAGAGGGCTCGACGGTGACCACTACTGTTTTGAATTGCTTTATCTCAGTTTTTGAATTTATATTATTTTCTCTCTATTATTTTTTAAAGTATTTTTTATGTAATTTTGGGACTTTGGACTGTGTGGTTTTAAAATTTGGGTTTTTAATTGCTTTACGATTTTATTACTACTAAGTACGATAAAAGTCGATTTTGCTAAAAACAAAGGTTTTTCATAATACGAACTATTTTCCTAAAATATTTTCAGAGCTTTCGCTTAAATGATTTGTTTATGAGAGATAACAGTGAATATGCATTTTCCCTAAGTTAAATAAAGGCTAGTTAATCTAGAACGGTTTAACTTGACGAATTTGATTTCAAAACCCATTCCATGTGGCATCGCCAGATTCGCCCATAACGCCTAGGCTGGGTTTGGGATGTTACATGGTGTGTTTCGGTTGGACTAGCTCTTATGAGCTTCTATCTGGTGTGTTTTAGTTGGACTAGCTCTTATGAACATCTGGTGTGTTTTGGTTTGATCTGAAGATGTACTCTTATCCATAAGTCGTTCTCAAATGGAAAATCTTGGTAAGGTAATCTGTTTAATAAATTTGAAAGATTTGTTATTTATTGAATATTGATTTGAACATAGATGAATTCATCGATTGAAATTGTGGATGACAAGGAATTCTCATAATTGATTATTATTGTTTGAACTGTTGTATTTACTTCGGTAAGATTTATCATTTAATTCGTCAAACTTACTAAGCTTTATTAGGCTTACTTGTTTTGTTTAATATCATTGTAGATACTCAGAAGGTTGGACGACCGAATTGGTACTCCAATCATACTATCTAGCTCAATTCGATAGTTTTTGGAATATTTAATTCAGATTATATAGCATATATAGGCTTTTGTATGGATATCGTTAATGTTTTGGTTTATGTAAATATTATGGATGATTTTTTGTGTAAATGGCCAACTTATATATTACATGAGAATGAGGTATAGTTTTTTACTAGTATGAATTATATGTGTTAAGGAATTGTTGTGATTGAGGTATCTTTGATAGGTATATTGGCTAGGTATTAGCTTGAATAGATTGATGAGTTGAATTGATGTTTATTTTGATGTATGGTTATATTGTGTTTTTGGCTTGATTAATGTCATTTTGAATAGGTATTTTGGTTGGTATTTGAGTTTCTTAAGGTCCAAGCAAACTTGAAATGGTAAACTTGTGTTTTAAGGTTCATTTTGGGTCCACACGGCCTAAGACACGGGCGTGTGTCTCAACCGCCTGTGACATATGACCATGCGAAACGGTCATGTGTCCCCTGTAGGTTAAAGGCATGCAAGTCAGGAGTTACACGACCTGGCACATGAACATGTGGCTAGGCCGGTGACCCAAGTCATAGAGTTAAACAGACACGAACACAGGCTGGGACACGGTCGTGTGTCCCTATTTTGATTGTTACACGGTTTAAGACACGAGTGCGTGTCTTAGCCTTGTGAGTCACACGGATTGGCCACACGGTTGTGTGACTCCTGTAGTCTAAATTTTTCAAAATTTTCCTAAACTTTTCAAATATTTTCGAATTAGCCCGGATTGATTCTATTATATTCTTAGGGCCTCGATGGCTTGATTAAGGGACGTTATTAATGTATTTGAATGAAATTAGAATATGTATTGCGTTGATGTATGAATTGAATGGTTTACTATTCCGTTTTTTGGCAATCTCTATAACCCTATTCCGATGACAAATACAGGTTAGGGGTGTTACATAACTAGTCCAACTTTGTCACTAATTTATATGCTAGCTTCATTAGGAGGGAGATATTCTGAGGTACCAGTCTCCGCAAACTAAGCCTCTGTCATCATAGGTTGACAACAAGTATCCCACTTAACTAAGGTTGTCTTGTTCCCACTACTTATTGAACTGTAACGCTCCAAAAATCCCAAACTTCTTTTTGTGTGGTTTTTTATGTGAATATGTGCTTAGTAGTCTTAGACAAATATTATTTGGGTGTTAGAAGGCCATAATAGAGTTTGGGTCTAAGTTTAAAAGGGAAAATATTAAATTTATTTTGGAGTTTAATTTTAGGCTTCTAGAAGATTGGTAGGGGCGTGAAGCTGGACTCTCAGAGAGGTAATCAGAAGAGAAAATTTAGGAAAAAGATTGGGGAGTTATCAGGGAGAAAAACGAGGAGATGAGAAGGGGGAAGTGATAGAGCTGAACTGGGAATTGAGGCTATAGGCTATAAATATGTGCCGAATTTGGATCCTAGGCTAATGCCAAATTTCTCATATTTTCCTCAAGTGCCAATTTGTATTTTTTTTCTTCTCTTCTTTCTTCTTTTTCTTGCCGAATTCTTCCTCTCCCTTTTGTTTCATCCATAGCCGAATCTTTCCCTTGCCAATTAAGCCATCCATTGTTTTGCCGAAACCTCTAGTGGTCCCATTATTCTTTTCTCTCTTAAAAGCCGAAGAACCATACCATTTACCGATTTCTCTTGTTCTCCATTACAATCTATTTTGCTACCCTCAATCAAGAGGGTTAGGAGTTGATTGCATATTTAGTGGATATTTAGGCCGCAAGATTCAAGGTGAGTTTCGGTAAGTGTCTCATTCTCAATTTTGGTATCTTAAAGGGGTGGCCGAATATATGTGTAGCCTATAAGGGTGACTCGTGTGGAAGACGAGTCATTTGATGTTGATAGAATATGTGTGTTGATGCAGATCTAAGAACATTCGGGATTAATTGCTAAGAAAAGGCTAGAAAAGCCGAAGGTACACGGTAAGGCTACGGTAAGGCTTCAGGATTTGATAAAGTTATAGTAGGGTTTGGAATTTATTCGAAAATGGTTTTGATTGTAGGTCAAGGCTGAGGATAGTGTAGTGCGGGTCGTCAATCAGGTGTGTACAAACACTACACACACGATATCGGCAATGCCAAAAAGCTGAAATGCCGAAAGTGGCTAAATGGGCCCAGTGGGCCCTGAGGCTAAGTTTTGTGAAATTTATTGATTTGGTTATATGAACTGAGTTAGTCATGCATATTACA
Organism: Gossypium stocksii; assembly: GCA_020496765.1. NCBI lineage: Eukaryota > Viridiplantae > Streptophyta > Magnoliopsida > Malvales > Malvaceae > Gossypium > Gossypium stocksii. The sequence continues at coordinate 10,993,599 of CM035623.1, forward strand.
TGATTTGAATTGGATTTGGGCCTAATGGGCCATATGGTTGAAAATGGGCTTTGTATATGGGTTTGGGCTTAGTATCTGTTAACTGCCAAACATTCATAAAACTTAAAAACACAAATGCAACCGTGGACAAGTCATAAGGTTGAAGTGTGGTAATGGGTATATGCATGTCTAAGATTGGATCTAGGAAGAGTTTGGTACTTAAGCGGTCTCAATGACCCACCTTATCTTCTCTGGAATTCTAACTGGTGCATAGTGCCTGTTCACTTTGGCCAACGGGGACTTGTTAACGGGTCAGGTAGGTACTGAATCCATAAAACTTAAAAATGACCGAAATGCCCTAAGAGTAAAAATGACTAAAATATCCCTATGTGTTAAACGTAGGATTTATGTTATATGTATGATTGCAGCATTCATATGATATTCTGTTTAGGTTGCATATGGGTGGGAATTATGGTACAGAGAAAGAATTTGAGGATCACATGGTTGCTTGACAACCGTGGATCCACCGTTGGCTTTTAAAGCCCAATATGTGAATAGCAGCTTTGCTGCAACGTTAGGTAGTACCGCAACTGGGCTACCATTGCTGTGTAGCGGATGGGTGGGTTGATTTAGAAATCCCCACAGGTGTATAAGGTTGGTCGGGAAATATTGTGTAGCGGATGGATTATTGGGGAGGGTTTTTACTGCATTGTATATGTGACATATTACGATGATACTGAGATTAGGGCTTAGGCCCAATTGATTGCTTGCATGTTAATGATTGCTGAGGGTTGTACACACTGAGTTTTGAAACTCACTCCCTCTTTTATTTTCTCAGGAAACCCTTAGTAGGCGGTTCGACGAACGGAGGGACTCGGAGGTAGCCAGCTAGCGAGACACTTTATTTTATTTGTTTTTCTTTATAGTTCCTAAGTATTTTGATTTTGGATTGTAATAAGGCTTTACCCCTACTATTTGTTACATTGAACGCTTTACTTTATTTCCTCTAAGTTATCTCACGTCTTATTTTGAAACAATGGATTTATTCAAAATTAAGCTTCCGCACTTAAAAATATTTTTCCTAAAAAGTTAAAAAAATAATTTTTAACTTATAGAAAGACTGATTGATTTTTAAATACAAGCCATTTGAAAGACAACTTTAAATTGGAATTTTACTCAAATCTCTTTAAGAAGGGTTTTCAATGAAAAACAAGGTTTTTTGCAAAAACACTTCAATGTGACACGCCAGATTTGGGCCTAACTTCTAGGCCGGGTTTGGGGTGTTACATGAACCCTAAACAAATTGTTTTACAATCTGTTCAATTTTCTCACAAGCGCCTATAGGAATCATTGCAAACTGTATGAAGTATCCGGGTATAGTTAACAACACCGACTTTGCCAACATTGTTCTACCTACTATCGATAACAACTTGGCATCAAAACCATTCAGTTTCCTCTGTACTTTGTTAATAAAAAATTGGAACGTGCTCTTTGTGGTTCTTCTATGAAATAGAGAAACACATAAGTAATTGCCCAAATCCTCCGTCTGTTAAAAGCCTAAGACATTCCCACTTATTCTTCTAACCACTATATTTGTGTTAGCCGAAAAACACACTTTAGATTTACTAGAATTAACTTTGTGCCCAGAGTATAAACAAAATTGATCTAGAATTGACTTCATAGATTCGACATTCTCCAAATTTGCTTCCCCAAATAATACCAAGCTTTGAGCAAAAAATAGATGGGATATAGACGGTCCTCCTCTTCTCAAAGTTATATGCTTCCATTTTCCATTCGAAATCACCAAATTTATCGCTTGACCAAGTTTCTCCATTGCTAGGACAAAAAGATATGGCGAGATGGGATCTCCTTACCTTATACCTCTCGTTGGTTTAAACTCATCCATAAACCTTTCGTTCTATAAAATTTGCATTGTTGATGTCGAGACGGATTGCATTATACAGTGAACAATATTATTACGTATTTTTACATCTTTAAAAATATCTTTAACAAATTCTAACCTTAAGCGATCATATGTTTTCTCTATATCTATTTTAATCGCCATCTAACCTTTTTTCCCTTTTTGAACCCTCATTGAATGGATAGCCTCTTCAGCAATAACAATATTGTCCATAATGTGTCGCCCTCCCATAAACTAGTTTGGTTCTCTACAACCAGTATTAGCATAATAGGTTTGAAACGATTGACAACAACCTTAGAGAGTATTTTGTACGGAATGATACATAGACTTATGGGCCTAAACTGCGTAATTAACTCAGGGGCAGCAACCTTCGGGATAAGCACGATTAAAGTTTGATTGAAGAAATCTTCCAAATTACCATTCTCAATGACTCTCCTAACCATTAACAACAGTGACTCCCACCAACCACGTTCCATTGTGATTGATAAAATTAGGCATGTAGTCTGTCAATCCTTAAGGCCTTAAGTGGTGCCATATCAAACAAAGCATTATGAACTTCCTGGGTTGATAATCTTCGATCAAGTGCTTTAAATAGCTTGGGTTCAACAATAGGGAACACATTCTTAATAGGAAAGAGACCTACATTAGTCGCATCATCAGTATACAATCTCCCATAGAAGGAAACAAGTTCATATTTTAATCTATCTTCTTTATAGCACCACAACCCATCATCCAGCTTTAGGGATTTAATCTGATTAATCATTTTCTTTCTATTAGCTTGGTAATGAAACTACTTTGTATTTCGATCTCCGAGTAATAGCCAATCACTACGAGATTTCTGTTTCAAAAAAAGTTTTTCGTTGTCTAGGACACCTTCAAGTTCAATTTGTAGGTCTTTTTCTAGCTCAATGAGCTTTCTTGATCAATATCTCTCAAGGCACTGTTGAATACCACCAATTCATAACAATAAAATGTATTTTCTCTTGAAAATGTTTTCGAAGACCTCCATATTCCATTTCTTAATAGCTTCAGCAAAACTCCAAACTGACCCGTTCAACTTATTGTTATTTACTAAAGCCACTGTGAGAAAGCCAACCACTCAAGAAGCAAAACGGGCGAGGGGCTTTGTAGAGTTTTTCTGACCAAAACAAATAGCTAAGGGACGATGATCAGATTTAATCCTATAAAAATGATGAACCATCGTGTTTGGAACCAAGTTATCCTATTAGTAATTACACAGTGCACGATCGAGACGTTCGAATACTGGAACTCTGTTCCAAGTAAACTTTGGACCTTGAAAACCAATATCCTTCAGACTATGGCCATAGCAAAGTTGTTGGAATAAAGGGCAGTTACATCTTTTTTTCCTTGACGTACCTTATTTTCCCTCTTCATAAAGCATCGCATTGAAGTCACTTGCTAGCATCTATGGAAGCCTTACATTTTGAGAAATATTACCAAGCTCCACCCATAACTCTTTCCTTAAAACCTGCCAAGGATTCCCATAAATCCCAATGAACAAAACTCAATCATTTAACTCTGGAAACTTCACTTTTAAATGTATGAATTGGAAGTGGTTAACTTCCACAATTACATTCATAATATCTTTCCAAAAAATTCAAATTCCCCTCGAGAAATCACTAGGTTCGACTCTTTGAGAATTCAACAAACCAATATTCTTAACAACACATTCTGCCTTAATACCACTAGCTCTAGTGTCAATCAGAACAACCACATTGGGATCAAAATCACGCAAATATTCCTTTAAAAATCTGTGAAAATTTGGATGTCCTGTACCATGGCAGTTTTACACAATAATATAAGCTTACATAAATATCATAAATTCAACCAAACCTGTACCAGAATAATCATTTCGACGAGTTGTCTATCCCCATTGTACCTGCCTCTTCGACCTGAACAACCTCACTATGAGACCCTAAGGTTTGTTCTAACTTCAAATGGCCTAAATTGGTTGGCAGACGACTTTCCATCCGATTCCCCATAATATGTTCACCAGTTTCCAAACTTTTAAGTAACCCATTGACTGTTTGTTCTAAAGGAATCAATGAGTCCATGTCAAAATGGCTTGATTCTTTACCATTGTCCCCGATCTTTAGCATGTCTTTTGTGAGTTTTTTTCTTCAATGACACTGGAAATGAATTGAGGGAAATCAAATTGGTAAATCCCAAATTTTCACTTTGATTAGCAACCCTAATAGTTTTCATCTTTGGGCTTCCATTTTCTTTCAAATTCACCACTATGTAGTGTTTATGCTCAAGTAAAACATGGCCATTTGAATTCCCCCCAATTCTCTTTCCTAGCCTAATTTTTGACCCAACATCTCTACTTACCGAACCAGATCCGGACCCATCCTTTCTGATACCCAGCTTCACACCCATTGGCCCATTTATTAACTATTTCCGTTTCCTGGATTCATTGGATATTTTTAGCCCTTTTTCTTTTAAATTTTTATTCCTAGTTACCTCAATCCATGAATTGTCACTTGATTTTGCCTTATCTTCGCTATTTCTATCCCTATTACTATTATCCAAAAAATTAGCCTCTATCACACATTCATTATTCTACTTTCCAAATTGAAAAAATCACAAAAATGGCGCTTGAAATCTGTCTTTCACCTCCGCAATTTTGGAAAGCACATCGAGTCTAAATCTAGCCCGATTATTTCCCTAAAAAAACTCACGATCCCGTTGCTTCCTACCATTGTTGACGTCGTTGCCGACGATCAACCACCATCCACTCTCCAAACTCTTCTTTTTCCACCCTTTCCTGAACACCCAAGCTATCACCTTGCTGGTTTGATTTATTATTTACCTATTGATTATCACCAGTACCTTTCATTTCCTTCTCCAAAGAAACATGGGGCACCCTTCCCTCAGATGTCCAAACCTCTCACATTGGAAGCAAATTGATGTAAGAGATTCATACTCTATCCGATGAATTCTGCTAGTGATCCAGATTTTTTATATAAGAGGTTTTGATAGATTCACTTACACCTCAAACCGTGCAAATTGTCTCTGCGACCTTTTATTCGTTTGAAGATCAATCTTTACTACCTTTCCAATCAAACTCTCAATCTTTTGAACTATACTCCTTTTGTATAAAGATCCAGAGAGCCTTAGAATATGGACCCAAGCAACGACACATTGTGGAAAAGTCTCAAGGGTCAAAAATTGAGTCGACCAAGGTTGGATGATCAAATAGTGTCTAAAGAGCATCGAAGGACCCTTTGATAGAACGTTATTATAATCCAAAGCACATTAATTATCTTATTTTTAAAAATATCTAACTTTTACAAATCATAAATCAATAAATAAAATTAAAATGCAAATTAATTTTGTTTTTGTTTATAATTAGTTTTGCATTAATTAAAATTTAATGTAACTTATAAGTGAATTAAACTTTACATATTAATTAGTACGATTTTTGACCCACGTTTTGCATTAAGTTAATTAGTTTGGACTAAATAGTTAAAATTTAAAAGTTACAATATGCACTAAGTTTTTGTACAATCTGTATATTCGGAGTTTAATCCTTAATTTTTTATTTTTAAAAATTTGGTCACTCTATTTTTCGAATTTAAAATTTTAAATTCAATTGGTAATACTATTAAAATTCTTTTGTTAAATTTCTTGGTGTAACATTCTAAATTTTTTTAAAAAGTACTCACTCAATAATCATGTAACAAAAAATAGCATTATAGTGGACTTGAATTTAACAAAAAATTTAACAATGTTAACGATTCTTTAAATTACATCAATATTTTAATTAGAATAAAATATTTAGATTAATTAATGATATTATAAACATTGAAGTACCAAATTATATAAAAATATCAAGTGTAGAGATCAAATTTAAAATTTCAACATAATAAAAAGACCACAATTGAAATTTAACTATTTTTATATAATTAAAAGGTAGAGAAACAAAAATTAAAGACATAAATAAATTCATTTCAATGAGAGAATATACACTGACAAAACTTACTAAAGACTTTGAGACACGACATTCTAAAATGGTAAAATTTTAGTTTAAAATTTTTATTATATAAAATTTTAAATTAGTAATATTAAAATAATAAAAATAATAAAAATTTAATTTAATATTTTAAAATTTATAAAAATATATTAAAATAATTAAAATATATTTTTATTATCGTTAAAATATACAATTTAATTTCTATCTTTAAACAAAATTTTCTCCCACTAACAGTGTAAGCGTAAGGAAAAAACAAAGTCTGGGAAAATACAAGCAAAAACCAGACACAGCCATTTCTTTTCGGATTTCATTTCACTAAACCTAGGGCCTTTTTAGTCTTTTGCGTTGACAAAGTCAAAGGTAAAGATGGTAGATTCACTTGCCGTGTTCTGATTTGATTTGCTGGAAAACCAATGCCTCTCTTCACTGCAAGTATCTCTCCTGTTATACTTAATAATTAATCTTAACTGCTTCATACATCTCCGAGTCATGCTCAAATTTTAAATTTAATCTCTAAATTTTGAAACTTTCTAATCAAATCCTTAAAATATCAATATAATATTAATCAATATATTTCATTGGTCTAATAGTTTTAGCATTAAAAATGCGTTTGGTTTGCCGAATTTAACATTGTGTCCTATAATTTTACATTTTAAAATAAGATTATGTTATTTCAATTTTCAACATTTCGATCATCTAGTAATATAAAGTGTAATATTAATACCACCCATTCCTTAAGTTAACTTAGATTATTGATGTTATTTTTTTAATTTGGATCAATTTATCATTTAGTTTTATTATTTTAATCAATTTCATCCTTTCTAAAAAAAAATAAAATTTAAATCTAAATAAAAACAAGAATATTTGTTTTTCTTAATAGCGAAACAATAGATGTCATACTTAAAAGTTATAATTATTATATTCACTCTAATTTTTTTTAGTATATTAACTATGATTTGTAAAATTATTTCAACATTGTATATTTACTTATTAATATATAAATTATAATAAAAAATTAAAATTTATCATAATTTTATGAAAGTCGAGACTAAAAAACATTAAAAGAATTAAGCTTACTAAAATAAATAAATTTTATAACAAGAATAATTTAGTAAAACATGTTCCTACATAATTTTATATTTTAACCAAATGAATTAAATAGGTCAATGTAAGTAACATACCCGGACATTAATCTACATTCCTTAAACCAAATATCATTGTCAGCTCAAATTTGACAAGGAGAATATTTAAAATATGTGGACCATATTATATATACATATTCATTTTACAATGACTGTCATCGACATTGTTCTTAATGTAAGAGGACGTAAGTTTAAATGCATTGAAACGCATTATCCTCTTATTTATATATTTTAAATATGTTTCATGTTATATCCAAATTGATGTTGAAACACATTTAAATTGATGGATTGAATTGAAAAACAAGCTGATTTTGATATTTTGAAATTTCAAATTGAATGAAATTTAGGACTATTGTAAAATGTGGAAGAAAGTTTATAGCTGTTTGGTGGAATTAATCCTATAACCATCTGCACTCTCACAATTCCATCCTTTGTCCGAGTTATGGACATTCGTTACTCAAACAGAACATGAAAGAACGACCACGGCTGCGGCAGCACAAAACCACAATAAAAAGAAACCATTCATTAAAATTACCACTTTACCACTCTCCTCCATCAATCAGTCAAAAGAGAAAACAAAATTCAGAAAATCGCCCCCCTCAAAAAAAAGAAAGAAAAGGAAACCTCACTACACAGTGTTTTTTTCCCTCTTTCTGAATTCCCGAAATTAGATCAAAACCCTAATCCTTCAAATTCTCACCATATTAATCCAAATCATATCTCTCTTTGAACTTCTTCCGTATCAATTCACATATGTGCCGATAATTGCTATCGGTCTTTGTTTATTTCTCGAGGCATCGATATATAATTTTATAGGTATTTTGGGAGGATAACGTACCGTAAAATTTGCTTTTAATCTAATGGCGTGTATAAAAGGGGTGAACAGATCGGCGCAAGTGGCAATGGCGCCGGACGCTCCCTACATGGCAGCGGGGACAATGGCTGGGGCGGTGGATATGTCCTTTAGCTCATCCGCGAATCTCGAGATATTCAAGTTTGATTTCCAGAGTGATGATCGCGAGCTTCCTTTGGTAGGCGAGTGCCCCAGCTCAGAGCGATTTAACCGCCTCGCTTGGGGCAAGAACGGATCTGGTTCCGATGAATTTTCACTCGGGCTCATTGCTGGTGGCCTCGTTGATGGCAATATCGATCTTTGGAACCCCTCAAACCTGATACGGTACTTTTTTTTTTTATATCTTTCTATAAAATGTACATATCGGTCCATTTAATCTAGTTTACTTTAAATTTCGGTTAAATTAGACATGTAGTGAAAGAATTGGGCACTAGAATAAGTCAAGTGGCTTTATTGCAGGTTTTAAGTGTATGGTGTTTGTTTGGATGGGAAAATTGTGACTGCTTTCCATCTACTGGGATTGTACTGAGCTCTTATCAAATTTATATTCACGCGTTTATTTATATGGATTTCCAATAATTGTTTTGCCTTGTGTTAATTTGGTATTTTTTATTATTTACAGCAAGTGGTTATTCAAGTTTTTGGGCTTGTTTACCTCGAGGCTAGCTTTTTCATGTTTTGATATTGTAGTAATGTGCCCATGATCTGCGAGTTCTAGAATACTTATTATAACTGGATTTGATGAATGGTTTGTTGAAAGTGACTTCTGACTGATGTATTTTCAAAACTTAATTCCCTCATAAACTGTTAATGGCTTGCTTTATTGTGCCATGTGGAATAAGTTGGATAAAATGTCTGGTAATTTGTTGTGCCTGATCTTGGCATTGTCTTTAGTAGGCTACATTCAAGTTTTGCTTCACGTTTCATGAGCACTGAATGTTCTGTGTTAGTTCGACTGGATCATTTATAAAAGAATTTGGTTATTGAGCAGAAACTCTTATTCTTGTTGGCATTGGGTTGCTGGTTAATCTGGATCTAGTTGTATTTTATTAGAGACTAAGAACTAGAAGGAAAAGAATATCTTCCTTTTTGGAGAAAATTTATGATTAAAATGATTCTTATCTGAGACCCTTTGTTATAGACTATTTAATTCTTTTATCTATTCATTTATGATCTTTGTTTTTCTAGGTGATTGGAATTGATTACTTTCACATTTTCCTATGTTTTTTTGCCAATTATTAGTATTTATTGCTCTGTATTTCCTTTAGCAATCTCATTTTGTTTTGGGATTTTTATTTTGACATTAGCACTGTCTTATTCGGTTTGAAACAACATGATAATTTGGTTTAAACATAACAATTTCCTCAGCTCTATGTCAAGTGAACAAGCTATTGTTGGACATCTTTCTAGACACAAAGGACCTGTGAGTTTCCTTATTCCTTTTTTTTTTTTTTGTGTGTGTGTGTGTGTCTATGTGTGTAATAAAACCTCTAGCTTTTTGACATGTATGATATTTGTCATCTAGCATTTGAAGATGTCATGGTATATTTCTTCTTTTCTTTTTGTCATACTTTAGGTTCGTGGTCTTGAGTTCAATGCCATTGCTCCAAACTTACTAGCATCTGGGGCTGATGACGGTGAAATCTGCATCTGGGATTTGTCAGCACCTACACAACCGTCTCATTTTCCGCCTCTTAAGGTCTGTGGCAATCATTAGTAACTTGTTGAATTGTAAACCTCCTTCATCTATCTGCTCACTGTGGCAAAGTATTGCATGGCCATTGTCTTTTGATTCTGAGCCATGTATAGAATCAGGATTAACACATTTCACACCCTTGCTGTTCCACTAATTGCCATATCTTCCCCTGTAGCAAACATTGCTTGTTTCTTTTCATGTTTCAACACCCCCCCCCCCCCCGGTTTTCAAATTAAAAAAAAAAAAAAACAGACAACCTGTGGACTATATAGGTATCTGACATAGTTTTTTTCTGGCCGTCATGCAGGGTAGTGGTTCTGCTGCTCAAGGTGAAATCTCATATCTGTCCTGGAATAGTAAGGTCCAACATATACTGGCCTCAACTTCTCATAATGGGACAACTGGTGAGGAAATTAATGGATTCTGGACTTACTGTCTTGTCATTTAAGTTTAGCAGGGTAGCTAATGTGTTTGTTTATAATTTTCCAGTTGTTTGGGACTTGAAGAAGCAAAAACCAGTGATAAGGTAAAGTTCATCTTTTCTATCAATTGAAAAACTTCTGGTTGTTTCTACATGTTATTTCCATCATGACGCGGCACATCGTTTGACCTAATCTTTTTTGGTTTTCTAATGGACAGTTTTGCAGATTCAGTTAGAAGGCGGTGTTCTGTTTTGCAGTGGCATCCTGATGTCGCCACCCAACTTGTTGTTGCCTCAGATGAAGATGGTTCACCCATGTTAAGGGTAATAATCCTGTTGATGTTTGCTTAAAATGTGGATTACCATTTGTTAGGAAATTGTTAATTTCTGGTATTTTTGCAAGCAGCTTTGGGATATGCGGAACATAATGTCACCGGTGAAGGAGTTTGTAGGGCACACAAAAGGTAATAATGCTTGAGAAGTGGATGCAACTCGGGGGTTTTTTTTTAACTTGCTGATATTTTACCTTTACTTTGGGGGTGTTTGTTTCTGTACTTGATAAGAGAATTATATGCTCTTTCAGTTTAACCTGGCAGGCTGGCACTACACTGTATAATATGTGAATATGATATGTATATAGTTAGCTACCTAAAGTCAAGAGTGGAAGTAGTTTTTTGAGATTGATTTGGTGCCCTCAGTCAGAACTGTGGCAGTGATCCCAGATAGAGCTAGGACTTTGACCATTTCATGGTTTAGGTCATTTGCTGTTAATTTTCATGACAGTTATTCATGTCCCCATCTTTGTAGAAGTTTGATGCGTTATTTTGTAGGTCTTTTATTGTTGTAAGGTAAATAAGATTTGTGTTATTTTAAGTTCATAATAATATTTGAATGCATGTGCTATTGCAGGTGTAATTGCAATGGCATGGTGTCCCTCTGACAGCTCTTATTTGCTCACGTGTGCCAAAGATAATCGAACTATTTGTTGGGATACAGTGACTGGAGAGGTCGGGGAATGACTTAATTACTAATATGCTTTCTCACTTCTTCTGGATTTGTATGTTCCTTATTATCAAAAGATTACATTCTGAATTGGGTTATTTCTGTTTTGGGGGCTTAGATTGTCTGTGAATTGCCTGCCGGTACCAACTGGAACTTTGATGTGCACTGGTATACAAAGATTCCTGGAGTAATATCAGCATCTTCCTTTGATGGCAAGATTGGCATTTACAATATTGAGGTGTGACCTTGTCCAAGTTACCTTTCCTATCATAATTAGGTTTTTGTTAAACAAAAATTTCTTAGCAGTTGGATTTGTGTGACTAAACAATTGCAATCTGCCTATCGCTAGCATCATATTTGTTTACGATGGCTTTTAATGCATGTAGATGGGACATGTTTCTTTGGTAGTTAATCTGGAAAGTATTTAAAGCTTACTATTCTTGCCAGTTTCTGATTTGCCAACAATTTTTGCCTCTCAGAATTCTTTTCTTGTACTCTACATTAGCACTTCTTGCATTTAACTTTTTACCTTTATTATGCAGGGTTGCAGCCGATACGGTGTTGGGGAGGGTGATTTTGGTGCAGGTAATGCTTCAAATAGAACCATGGATTTTGAGTGCTGTAGTTTGTTCCGTGTACTTCAATTTGCTTCTGCAGAACCACCCATTTTTTTCCCCTTTTGTCATATAATTTGACCTTTCTACTATTTAGCTTTTGGTGGTCTTGGAGAAACATGATTGATGACTGCCAATAGAGGCAGATGTGAGCTACCTCTGCTTAATTAGTTTTTACTTTTTAATCTATTGTTTATGAGATTATATATGCTTTACATTCTCTTTCTGACCAACTTTAGTTTCATTTTATGCAGTGTCTTTGAGAGCACCAAAATGGTATAAACGTCCTGTTGGGGTATCTTTTGGATTTGGAGGAAAAGTTGTTTCATTTCGCCCTCAGATTCATGGTGTAGGTACTTCTCCGTCATCAGAGGTAAATATATCAGTGAGGTTTGTTTGTTTCATTATGTTTTTACCTACCAGAATATGAACAACATTCTTCCTTCTTTTTGGGATCTTATGGTCCTGTATGCTATTTTCAGGTTTTTGTGCACAACTTAGTTGCTGAAGAAAGGCTGGTCAGTCGTTCATCTGAATTTGAATCTGCGATCCAAAATGGAGAGAGGTCTTCTCTAAGGGTTCTATGTGAAAAGAAATCTCAAGAGTCTGAGTATGTCATCTGTAATAAGATTCTAAGAAATTCTAATTATTCCTTTCTTGTCTTTTGTCAAATAATTTCTTTACTCCTTCCAATTAATGGCTTTTATGGTTCACGGGAGTTTTGTGCAGATCTCAGCATGATAGAGAAACGTGGGGCTTCTTAAAGGTGATGTTTGAAGATGATGGGACAGCTAGGACAAAGTTGCTCATGCATCTTGGTTTTAGCCCACCTGCAGAAGAAAAAGATACTGTACAAAATGACCTCTCTCAGAGTGTGAGTGATATTACCCTTGAGGAAAAAGTGAGCTATGAGAAAGAAGCTACCCTCTTTGCTGCTGATAATGGGGAGGATTTCTTCAACAATCTTCCAAGTCCCAAGGCCGATACACCAGTTGCAACTTCTGAAAATAATTTTCATGTTGAGAGAACAGTTCCTAGCTCGGATCTAACACCTCAAGAATCAGATGGGCTGGAGGAAAGTGCAGATCCATCATTTGATGATGCTGTTCTACGTGCTTTGGTGGTGGGTGACTATAAGGGAGCAGTTGCACAATGCATTGCAGCCAATAAGATGGCTGATGCATTAGTTATTGCTCATGTTGGTGGTACTTCCTTATGGGAGAGCATATGTGATCAGTATCTTAAGATGAGCCATTCACCACACCTGAAGGTTGTCTCTGCAATGGTGAACAATGATCTCATGAGTCTTGTCAATAGAAGGCCTTTGAAACTATGGAAAGAAACACTTGCACTCCTCTGTACAGTAAGTTCATATTTTGGAAGTAATTTAGATTGATAGTGGTGTAGTAACAAATTATTTATGGGACTTATATATCATATTTGATGAGCAGTTTGCCCAAAGAGAGGAATGGACAGTACTCTGTGATACGCTTGCTTCCAAACTAATGGCTTCTGGTAATACTCTGGCAGCAACTCTCTGTTATATATGTGCGGGAAATATTGATAAAACAGTAGAGATTTGGTCAAGGTGCCTGACAACCGAACATGATGGGAAATCTTATGTTGATCTTCTCCAGGTAAGTTGGCAATTCACAGAAACACATTTCAAGAATAAGTTGTCTGGCTGAAATCCCACAATAGATTTTTGTTTTCTAGGATTTGATGGAAAAGACTATTGTCCTTGCTTTGGCAACTGGCCAGAAGCAATATAGTGCATCTCTCTGCAAGCTTGTTGAGAAATATGCTGAAATATTGGCTAGTCAAGGGCTTCTAATTACAGCCATGGAGTACTTGAAGCTTTTGGGGTCTGATGAGCTGTCGCCCGAACTTGTTATCTTAAAAGATCGTATTGCACTTTCAACAGAACCTGGTATGTGTTTCAGGAGATGGCTTATGCTTGCTGCTGTGGTTCTAATGCTATTACATATGGATTTTTGATGTAGTGCTAATTATTAATTGTGCCAACAACACTGATTGAATTTGGTAGAAATTGTTTTTGAGCTCTTGTAATTAGGAGTTCTAAACCTGTGATGCACTGAGAACTTATTCTCTGGTGTCTCAGTTTTTTTGGTTTATTTTAAAGTTTTTTTTTTCTCACACACTATTTATGAGGATTAACATGAAATTAGCTTTACTGAAGTCTTAGCTATGTTTTGTGCTTGGCAATATGTGCTTGTTGAGGATAAATCTGTTTTTTTTTTTTTTTTCTATTGCAGAGAAAGAAACTACATCTACAGCTTTCGAAAATTCTCATCTAGCAAGTGGATCAGTCTTTGAACCTATGCAACAGATATATCTGGTGCTTTTCCTTCAGTTTTTATCTTAGGAGTGTCTTCACTGGATGGTCCTTGATTATTGTGATGTTGTGAATGACCTTTTTTGTGCCTTTTGTTACCTTCTGTTATTGATTAGGAGTCCACTACATCACAAATTCAGCCAAGTGTTCCTAGTAGTGCTTACGATGAAAATTATCAGCGTTCTTTCTCCCAATATGGAGGATATGCACCTCCTCCCTCGTATCGACCTCAACCACCAGCACCTGCAAATACTTTTGTGCCAACCCAGTCTCCTCATGTTTCCCAGGTATGCTGTATTGGGTATCCTTTTGTGCATAGCAGTCTACTTTGTAGACCCTTAAGTGATGGCTATTTTGTAATAATATTTTTTCTTATTTTACTGTTAATCTGTCATGCTATCTTAATACATTGAGACAATTTGGTCCAAATGAAATCTTAATTACAGCAATAGGCCAGCTTATAACTAGCATGGCTTTGCTGTTAAGTGGGAACCTTTAATTTTGCAATTGATCTGAGGTAACTTGGCATTGACAGTTTTTCAATGTGCAAACAACCCTCCATTGCTGCTCTCCATAAAATTGATTGTCACTTGTTTTATCTTAAACCCCGAAAAAACTCTACAACTCTTTCTAAATTTTATAGTCTTTTGGTTTCTTATATGCATTTTATTTTCATTTTTCAGTTTGTTTCTGGACTAAATATTTTTGTCCTTCCAGGGAAATTTCGCTCCTTCCCCTGGCACCACTCAGCCTGTTGTTAGACCCTTTGTTCCTTCAAACCCTCCTGGTCTAAGGAATGTAGATCAATATCAGCAGCCACCTGCCTTGGGTTCTCAATTATATCCCGTCTGTATAGCTACATCTAATTCATGTTCAATGCCATGGTTATTCTTCTATGATCGGTAAACTAAATGATTTTTGCATGCCTTTCAGGGTGCTGCTAATCCTACTTATCCTGTTCCCCAAGGAACTGGTTCTCCTGCACCTGTCCCATCGCAAATTGGATTAGTACCTGGCCCCAAAGTGCCCCAATTTGTAGCTCCTACCCCAACACCTAGAGGATTTATGCCAGTGACTGACACACCTGTTGTTCAAAGACCTGGCATGAGTCCTGTGCAATCTACTAGCCTTACGCAGTCAGCATCAATACAACCAGCTGCAGCACCTGCTGCACCCCCACCAACTGTGCAGACTGCTGACATTTCAAATGTACCTGGTAATTACTAGTTTCTTGATTTCAAATAATGTTAATGTCATACCTGTTTATTGGATTTTGAAGTTTCACCCATTGCATGCTCTGTCTGCCTAACTTCTGAGATTATTCCAGAATGAGGGTTTACTGTCTGAAAGTTGATTAAGGTTTATCTTTTCATCATCACCCTTTATGAGAACATTTACGAAACAAAACAAATTGTTGCTAAATTGATAATTGTGAAAATCTTTTACTATTCTTTGTGCTATTTAGTTATCCTTCAAGTTTGCATAATCCACATAAATGAGGTTGAAGGTATGCTACACAGCATCAGAACTTCCTAAATAAAGATCAATTGAATGTGTGCTTGTTTCCAAAATAATCTCTGTTCATGCAGTTCTGTGAACTAATAGATGGAGAAATATAAATGTTTTAGGCATATTACTGTTGGTAATAACTTTACCTTGTTTGGTTTCCAGCCCACCAGAAACCTGTAATCACAACTTTAACTAGACTTTTCAATGAGACCTCTCAAGCACTGGGAGGACCACGTGCGAACCCAGCCAAGAAGCGCGAAATAGAAGACAATTCAAAGAAAATAGGTGCCTTATTTGCCAAACTCAACAGTGGAGACATTTCAAAAAATGCTTCTGATAAGCTTATTCAGCTCTGCCAGGCGTTGGACAATAATGATTTTGGGACAGCTCTACATATCCAGGTATTGTGGGAAAAGAACTTTGGTTTACGCTGTCAGGATTGGTGGGAGTGGCAACTGAAAGTGGTTTCAATGTATTTACTTCTGTTTCTGGAACAGGTTCTTCTTACTACCAATGAGTGGGATGAATGCAACTTTTGGCTTGCAACTTTGAAACGGATGATTAAGACAAGGCAGAATGTAAGATAAGTGATAAAGATGGCAAAAAATGTCCGAGGATGTGTTCATTTTTGCTTGTGTACATTTGGGGCAATGATAAAAGCCTTGGATGTAGACAAAGAATAGCTTCTCTTAATTGCTGCTGCAGAATATATAGATTGGTTCTTTTGATCCCATGGCATAAACGCCCCTCCTGGCTTTGGTAGATATTGACTTTTGCCTTTACACATTAATACTCCTTTTGAAAGCAAAGCAGTTACTGGAAATAGTTTTCAGGAGACTATGTTTGACTGTTTTTTTCATCGAGTAGAGTTGACTCTTTTAGTGCAGCTATCACCTCTCTTTTTTCCTTCTTTTTTGTTGGGTGAAATTCCTTTAGGGGACCAATTGGGAATGATTTGCTGCTAGTTACATTGTTCTGTTTCTGCATGGCCATGTCATTATTTGCAGAACCTAGTCATTAATTAATTAACATGCAAACTGAAAGTTGTTTCATCAATGGGCAACCTGAGATTCAATCCTTTTGGTAACATCTGTGGGGTTAATTTAGCCACCTAATTTAAGGCATCATTTATGTATGGAATGCAAATTTCACATTCCAACCCTTTGTAAATCATTTGGATTATGCCGGCAAGCATTGAAAGTTCTGGAAGAGTTAGTCTTAAATCTTAACGACTATTTCTTTACTTGTAATATTGTATTATCGGCTGGACGCCTCGTTTGCAAAATGTTTTTCTCATTTGTGGCAAGTATGATTTCTTAACTACGAAATTTTGGGTGTGTATATATATATGTATATATATATATTTTTTATTTTTTTTTTAAATTTTGTTTTCAATATAATTAATTAGTAGTGTTGAGTGTAGACGGCTTTTTGTTTAGGTGTGAAAACATTACAAACCAATAAAGCAGAGTGTCATGAACAGATGATGGCAAAACTTAAGAAAACGAATGTGGTGATGATGGAAGCAATGGATGGCTGAAAAAAGTGAAAGGTAGAATAGTTGTTGTGATTGTTCATAAAAAGTTGCATAAAAAAGATAAATTTAAAAATTATACATAATTTTGATTTAATGTCCAATTTGATACACAAAATTTTGATTGTAGTTTAAATATATGCATGAAAGTTTAATTTTAATTCAATCAAACATATTTAAAGGAAAAAATACATCAATTTATTTTTATTTCGGATAAATATAATTATGTGTATGTAATATATAAACATAACATAATTCTATATCAATCAATAATTGTGTTAATAATGTGAGAATTGGGTTAAATAAAAAAATTCATATATAAAATTGCCCAAAATCAAAATTCATGTATAAATTTACATATTAGACCAATGTTCATATATAATTTTGAGATTTATTCCAATTTAGAACATGCTTAAGTTTGCCAAAAAATTACAAGTCTTAAATGAAACTTTCAATTCTTTATTCATAGGAGGTAGAAAAAAGCTATTAATAAACTTTTATAGAAAAAAAAAAAAAAAGAAAGTTAGCACGCTAAAGTAGTGGATGGTGGGATTGTGAGATTAGTGAACGTTTTATCAAGAAAGGAAGAAATTAGAAAAGTTACACACACAGATTTTCTCTAAGGAAAAGTGTCAATTATATATACAAATACAAGTGTAGTTTCCTTGCTCAAAAAAAAAAAAAAGTGTAGTTTCCATTTAAATAGGAGGGGAAGTAATCGTATATCAGGAGAAGATTAAGGAATATATTCTTTAGCAAACCATATACTTTAAACATTCCAATAATGAAACAGCTTAGGAGTCTCTAATACCTTTGCATGGTTTCATGTCATTTCAACAACTCCATTTTTCAAGTAATGATTGCGTGCTAGGAAGCATTTCATGTTTCATCAATCGTATTGCTTACCTTGTACAGAATTGTATTTCCTAAAACTAATATTAATAGAAGTGTTAGTAATTAAAAAAAAGAAGAAGAAGAAGAAGTGTATTTTTAAGTATTATATTTGTTTTACTTGTGAACAAATAAAGATATCTATGTTATGTGTGTTTATTAAGGAAATCTTATCATGTATTCTACAATATATATAATATATATAATTTTAAATTCGTATTCATTAATTGAGTTGACGTCACGAGTTAATTAGATATCAATTCAATTGAGAAATAATCAAAAAAATATTTAAAAAATAATAAATATTATTATGATAGTGTTTTTAATACAATAAATGGGTGAAACTTACATAATCAAAACCTCAATTTTACTATTTCAATTACCCTTTTATGAATTAGTCAAAGTTTTATTATAAATATGAACATGATTCTAAATCCAAGCTTTACATTATTCTTATATCAAGCATATTTTACTCCCTTAACAAAAGTCTGACCAAACAATCATCCAACCTTGAAGTTAAAATTTATTATTATTTATTATTGGATACGTAAAAAATAAATTATTAGAAACTTGAATATTTTAAAAAAAATGTATAAATACAAATAGAAATAATATATTATAATCTTAAATATCATTTGTATAAAACAATAATAGAAATAGAAATATTAAAATTGTGAGACGAACAATGTCAACGGCTAATGTTTGAATATTATAAGTGATAAAAGATATGGTCTAAGACTTTTTCACAAGAACTTTTCAACAACGCCCCAATTTCAGCGTACTCTTCAAACGCTCTAACATCCAACTTTGACCGCGTGAACTGTGGAATGAACAGCCAAACGCCCGTGCCCAACACGAACCCAACTGTCAACGGTCCCGTTACTATCCACGGCAACCGACACTTCCCACTTAATGCCTTCTTCAAACCAATCTCAAGTGTTAAACAAATTCCATGGAAAATAAAAAACCAGCTCACTCCCCCTGTGGGACTCACGCGCCTCAGATAGTAAAACATTAGCTCGTGCATCACACCTGATACTACAAACGTTGACAAAACCGACGGTACCGGAGCCCACTTTCTGCCAATCACAGCTGACGAAAATCTTAGGGTAGGTTCGTATACGGTAGGGCGCATGATACTAGCCACCATGAGGTTCCACCTTTTGCCCCAAAAGTCTTGGAGTGAAGTTGAAAGGAAGGGTTCATTGAACTGTGGCTCCAGCTCCACCCTATAGAAGGATCGAACCATGGCTGCCCCTATAGCCAAGAAGATTTCAAGGAAGAAATATATGTGCAAAGCGTAGAGGAGCTTGATAATATTGGGATGTATGTATTCAATGAAGTTATAGGACCATACTATAATGGCCAAAAGCAAACCCTTAATAACATAGTTGACAGTACCTTCCTTGGATTTTCCTTGTGATTTTGATGAGGGGTTTTCCTTAATTGGATGTTGTTGAATCTTGATAGGTAGGCAAGCCAAAGCCATAAAAAGTGGGAGAGAAATACTTGTGTTTAAAGGACCCTTGTCGAAAGCAAATAATAAGAGCTTGAAGTTACCAAGCCAAGCAATGAAAAAGGCTGTAAGACCCCCTAAATGGGGCGAGTATAGATTGAGAGGGAGGTAGAGAAATAGGCAGACAATGGGGAGTAGGAAAATGAGTCTTTTGGGACCTTTTGGAACCATCTTACCCATGGCATGGCAATAACATAGAGATGTGAAAACAGCAAACCATACCTTTATGAAGCTGTTCATCTCCTCTCCCAACATATTTTTTCTCTATGTATTGCTTTAATCCACTTGTTTTGTATTGGGAAATATGGAGTGAAATATGTTATACACTTGGGGCTGGGTTAGGTAAGTAGAAATTTCTCTTTGGAAAAAAAGGAATTTTATTTTTCATGCTCCACATTGATTAGGATGGAAAACATAAAGAATAACTTTATGCATGATGCAGCCGGTTGACTTGAATATTCTTCTTTTTTTTAGATAAAAATTGAGAACAACCATATCCATGAAGCACACCACCACAATACTCAACATCTGTCGACTTCATATATATTTGGCTCAATATTTATTTTAATATCTGAAATATTGAGTGAAATATATATATATATATATATTATATCGACTCAACATCACAACCATCTCTAATATGAAAGGTAGGGTTTGTTTTGTCTTAGAAAAGACAAAGTCATAAGTTTTAAACATTGTCAATACTATCTTTATTATATAACCAATGTTGTTCATATTGTTGTACTCATATTACACGATCCCATCAACGGTACTTGGCGAGATCATCTCACTACCCTTTCATCTCGTTCGACCTCGCCAAACCACCTCTGGAGCTCACAAACAACTTTCGTCGATTAAAACTCGCGATCCTGCTACCTTGTCAAACCACTTATAAGCTAAGACCAAAAATTAAGACTATATCTCACCAACCAAGATCATGGAACGTCTACCTCGCAAGTCCACAGTAAAGCGAGCTCATGTCGAGGGATCATACCTGACAAAGATAGTTTGCTTGATCAAGACACTTACTATACTCTTCTTTTCTCTATCTTGACTAATACTTTCTCTTTTCTCCTCTCTATCACCATACTTGACCACTTATAGTTCTCTGTCATTATTTTCAGAATCGGATCAGCTAGCCAGATCGAGAATCAATCAATGTATCAATCCGGAAAAAGGAGTTTGGATTGGTTGACTTGCGAAGCAATTGAATAGAGCTAAAAAATCAGTTGAACCATTTTTATCTTTTTTATGATTTTTTCAATAATTTATTTAATTGAACCAAATAAAATGATCGAACAAATTAGATTGAGAATTGGTGGTTTGACCAATTTGACCACTAGTTCGATTATGATTTTTTAATAAGCAATTTAATTGAACCAAACAAACTGGTTGAAATGATCAAACAATTGGACTAAGAATAAGTGGTCTAACTAGTTTGACGATCACTTTGGTTATGAAAACTTTGCTTTCCGCCCATGAAAGGTGAATCGTCCTTAAATCTCTAAACCCAAACCTTATATCAATAGTTGGTGTAAGCATGGACTAACTTCCAATCTCTAGAATCAGTCGAACTGGAACTTCCCAATGAAAGCCCTCTCAAATGTTGTGATCACTCGTGTTGATTCACAATGAATCTAGATCTAAAGTCGGATAGTTTCTTTTCCTCTTTCTTTATTTGGTAGCACCATAAGTGTTATGTAGTCACACTAAATGAGGTATATGCATATTGTGTAAGCTTCACATATTGGCTAGCTCTATGTATATATATTTACCAACTATGTGTACATATACCCCTAACTTAATACAACTCTTAAATGCACAAAAATGTTTGCATGAGCATGAGCTTGTTGGAAGCCTAATAAAATAAATCAAATACTAAACTTTTTATTACACAAATAAACACAATATAAATTTTTTCTCTCTCTCTATACTAGGTGCTATTAGTTTTTCTTACAACACTTTTTTTCTCTCAAATTCACTAATATTTTCAGCACTCCCACACACTTTTTCATAAGACTCTCCTTACATATATATATATATATATAGACATAGTAATCCGACTTAAATTTTGTCTTGTCTTGTCGCCATGATTCTTAAGTTTCATAAGACTCTCCTTACATACATATATATATATATATATATATAGACATAGTAATCCGACTTAAATTTTGTTTTGTCTTGTCGCCATTATTCTTAAATTTCCAGCATTATCCAATTTTCAAAATTGTAGACTACTTTTCAATTCAATTTGAAAACCAAGTTGCATGAGGTAAAATCCAATTTGGATATAGCTTCTTTAGCTGCACTTTTTGACTTTTGAAAAGTTGGCTTGTTTTCTAACAGAGCTCCCTAGCTCTAATATATATCAACCAGAGTTTTTCGCTAGTTGTCGGGCAAAACCTAGTATATGTGATCTCCTTATGTGAGTCTTGAGCATAGAAATGATATTATGCAAGTTAAATGATAGCTCCATATAGTATTGTCTGCACTATATACGTGCATATAAAATAAAACCCTTGTCATAGTGGAATTAGTAACATTCTTTGCTAATAGTCGAACGTTATTTAACCTTTTTAGGCATATGTGGATGAAATGTATAATTAATATATTGTAAATAATTACTGATATCTTCCAAAAGTTTGGTAAGAGTAAATATTGTGCAATGTACCTCACCTTTTATAGGCTCAGCAATTCTTAAAAGACTCTTAAAAGACCTCACATTTTACAGGCTCAATGCTTCTTAAAGCCTTTGACCATCTAGGTTGCAGACTTCTCAGAAGACTTTGCCTACATAAGCTTTTCAAAGCGTTTGATCACCAATGTTACATATGTCTTAGGCGAGTGGCCTCTTACGACTCTTTAATTTCTTAAGGAGCATAACTATTAAATCTAGAAAACTAAATATCTTGAAATTTATTGAATATGCAAAACTTAACACCTTAAAATAGCAAAAACCATGGTCAGAAGAAAAATTGGGATGTGTCAATAAAAAGAAAAGTTACAAAAAATAGCAAAAGCATAAACACAAAAAAAGGTGAAATATTGGGCCGCAATTGTCTTGCTTGCATCGAGGTTGGCAGCAGCCCCATCAACTAGTAGAAACTCCATACAAGCCTCGGGATTAGGGACTTGAGAGTGTTACGACTCCAAGCAGTTGCACATCCCAAACTCCACCTTCTCGCAAATCAAATGGTCCATATGCCACATGTATAGTGAGATAGGCACTCTCAACGACCGGGGGGTTCACCTTATCCACCTCGTCACTTAATTTTTTATACAATTTAGCCACTTGTTGTTTTTCACATTAGTTTGTCCAACCGCTTCTCATACCTCGCAACTTGGGTGGACAACTCCTCGTTTCCTGTCTCTAATGCTAGCATTGGTCATGAGCTCCTATTGAGAGCCTACCTTGCTCTACTCAGCCTTCAATTGTTCAAACCCGCCTATCCACTTAGAAGATTAGGCGATGACGTTGTTACCAAACTCGAGGAAGAATATTTTGTTTGCCTTAAGATCTATCGTAATTTGATATGTCAAATTAGGCACTTCAAAACATTCTAATAGCTTATTCTCAAGTAATTTAGGTGTCATTTTTATATTTTTGTTGATTTTTACTTTTTACTATTAATAAACATTTTTGCTTAGTTTTACTCATTTTGAGACCCAAATTGAAAAAATAGTGTCACAAAGAATCTAACAAAATCTTTGACTGGCAAAGGTAGGTATCACGACATTCATGCTATAAAAGTCATGACATCGAGTCCCTTTGCTTCTAGGGGGCAAAACTGTAACGAGAAATCAACCTAGAGCCGACTGTTGAGAGAGTCGTGACATCGAGGGTATGATGTTACGATACCAAGTCATGACATCGAGGGTATGATGTTGCGACACTAAGCCTCCAAAGTCATGAGATCCCTAAAAGTATTGAAGTGAAGAAATTGTGGCCAACGTCAATGATGTCACAACATCGATCAGTGGATGCTGTGACAACGAAGAAACCCTACAACCACTAGTCTACCACTGTTAAGAATGTCACAACACCAAAACTTTGAAGTCGCGACACTGAAGCTTGACAGAGTAAAAAATTACGGGGACAATTTTGTGTCTAAAAAAACTTTAAGCCACTTTTCATTTAAGAGCATAATTTTCAATATTAAGTTAATTGACTTAAATTGAGAATCGTCAATCCAACTTTGCACCACAGCCAGCACCGGGCATTGCTGTTTGTTTTGTCAAATAAAAGACAGTCATAAGTTGTAAATAGTGTCACACACTTGTATGTCTGCACTAACTCTACTACACAACCAATGTAGTTCATATCATCATGCATTCTCCTCAGGGCCCACTATTCTTAATGGCACATCCATACCAAATTTAACAATCCATGTCAACTTACAAAGGAACCTCACGATTTTACCTACACAAAGTACCTTACAAGTTTACAAGTTTAAGATGATACAAATATTTGTATCATAACAAGGTTTACTTCAAATCAAGATAGTCAATAACAGTCCGATGGGTGCTCCATTTTTCTATTAGAACCAATACGTATCAGTACCAGCCTGTTTTGATGTACTGTTTCAAATTTACCTTTCTTTTGAAAATATTTAATATGTAAAATATTAAATATATCAAATGAATTTGATTAAATAATTTTACATATAGAAACATTAATTAATTATATAAAATACTCATCAATAAACTTCACAAATAAAATTTCATCACTTAACAAATCTAAAGTAAACAAGGAAAAAAACGTCTCACACATTAAACAACAAATCATCCGTAACATTATTTTAAAAACTCTACCCTAAGATCATCTCATACTAAATATATAAAATGAAAATTTAACAAAAACATATATTAAATGTTGTGTTTGTGAAGCATTTAGAAGTTGCCTTTCTTTTTCTTTTTTAGTTTGTTATATAAATTCTTTACTTTTTATTATTCATTAATTTTCTACTTAAAATTTTAAAGTTGTTCCTTTACCTTGATTAAAGTTTAAATTTTAAATTTGATTAATAAAAAACATTAAAATTGGTTAAATAATAATAATTTTATCTATTTTTAAACATTAGTCATGCACCATCCAATGTGCAATGTCCCGGCCGATGCAACCTGAATTGGCTGGAACAAGCTGGTGCACACCGGTACATAAAAGAGAAATAATCGTTCCAATTTGTTACTGGAAAGGTGCGCACCGACCGGTGCAGAATGGACTATATTGCTTCAAATACATGCTTTTTGTATCAAACAATGTTACATTATCTACACAGAGTCAAGGTAGAGTAAGAAAAACAAGAAATGGGACTATTCAAATCATCATCAATAATGATTTAAGGCTTTCCCTTTGGCCACTTATTACAAATGGTAGTAGCATTTATAACAATTAGTATTGCATATTCAATGATTTTCTATCTTTTGATGAACACCTCTTCGTACAACATTTTGAAGACAATGAAAATTATCAAGAATTGGAGGTATTATGAATTAGGAAGTACTCATTTGCCATTCAATTTCTAAGTGACTGCAATCCAATATACCTTTAACCTTATTCAAAGCTGTTTGCCTGTGTTGTAATAACGTTAGGGAGCAATCATCAGCTTCCTTATTCTTCTTTTTGCGAGGCAGTTTTCTTGAGGCCATTTTCCATTTGAATTCAAACTCACAAGCTAAAATAAAATAAGGAAACATCAACAGGTGTGCTTAGCTATGTTAAGATCATATTCATAGTAGAAATTTTGTATTTAATCTAATTCAACACATCAATCATGTTAGCAATTTCATGGTAATAAATACATGAATGTAGAAGAAAGTGAAAATACCTTCACTTTGGTCATTGAAACCCCTAACTATACAGGCGCAGACCCATGGCCTTCCAGCACGAGATGCTTTTGCGCCACCGCTGAGTTCACCATTATGTTGCTTCAAACTGCAATTATCAAAGCTCCATATTTTTATTTTGAATCATTTTCTTATGTAAAGAAAAAAGAAGAAGCCAAATTCACAAAGCAGACATTTAAAGCAATTTCTGCAAATTTATCAATTACTGCTAAAAAACAAGCAATCAAATCCAAAACATATGACACAAATAAGGATTTCAGTTTCAAATAGAAGATATATGAAAGAGGATGGTACCGGCGAGAGAAATTGTTGGTGACACCAACGTAGGTTTTAATTGGGGAATTGGTGGAAAGAATTAGGTAAACGCACCAGGCTTTTAGTTCTGATTTTGATTTGGCAACGGCACTCGATTCAGACGGCAACAATGGTTTTACGATATTGGGTTTAGGGTCTGGGATTGGAATTGGAATTGGAATTGGGTGTTTCACAGATCGGAATGTTGATGTGAGCAGCCTCATCTCAACCTCAACTCATCATCCGATCCCAAGAGTTGTCGTATTTTGGGATTTTAATTCAACGGTAAAGTTTTGCCCTTCTGGAATTCATTTTGAATTAGGGGCTGTGATTTTTCTGGCAAACCCATTATTGAAGTTGCAACCAAACTCCAGGTTCAGTTAGTTTTAACATAGGCCCAAATGGATAAAATGGACTGCATTTTTAATTGTTTGGGCCCTATACAGTTCATTATGAATGAACCATAGCCTGCCTAATTCAAGAAGCAATATCACCATATTTAAACCCATAACCTCAAGGTTTTGAGCCTTGCAAGCTACCAAATTACTCTATTCTGCGATGAAAAGAAACCAAACTGATGGGCAAACAAAGACGGAATGTGCCCCCTTTCCATATATGTACAAATAGAATAGTCTATTTATACAAAATGGTAAAGGGCTCCTATATGATCGATCATAGAAATAAATAGAAAAAGGAAGGGATATTTTAATCCTTACCAACTTGATCTTGTTACCCCCGACAATAGACACGCGTGAACCATTTTACAAAGTATGTGTCCGGATCCAAACTCTCGATAGTTAGCTCTCAGTCTTTCGGTCGAAAAGCAACGTCGATGAAGACGTGTGAGTGCACTATTTCACTGTGAGGATTGTAACTTTCCATGAATTTTTCATTTCTCACTAAATGACGGAACTTTATTTTTTATTTTTTGAGGACCGACGAAGCAAGTGAAATTTTTATTCCAATTTTTGTCTCTTCTCCCTATGAATCAAACTTTTCTTTGCCATAATGGTTCGGTTCCTATTATTATCAATGATACAAGTCAGATCCTAGATGTAGAAATAGAAGGGGGCATATCCCCCTCCTCCATCGAAAGAGATGATATTAAGGGGGCATACCCCCCTCTTCCATCGAAAGAGATGATATTATCACAGATACAACACATAACATAAGTGTTGGAATTTGAATTAATCAAATTTGCCCGATGTAAATGCAATCAAGAAAGCCACGTAAGTAAATATATAACCCACAAAAAAGTGAGCTAATCCAACTAATCTTGCTTGCACAATAGAAAGAGCCACTGGTTTATGATTCATATTAGAATGTAATACTAAAACTTTTAGTAAATTTGGGGTTTAAATTAAAATTTAACTGACCATTGAGTTTTAGCTTAATTGATATTGACATTATTATTAATACAGAAAAGCATAGATTCAAATGTACTAAAACGCATTTATGCTCAGGTTTCAACAGTTATAACGACAATTTATGAACGGTTGGAAATAATATTAAACATCATGAAATATCTTTCTCCAGGGACACCTAAGTTTGATGGACTGATTTAATATATAATGTATTCTAATTAATTAAGGAAAAGTATTTGTTAAGGTTTATGGTTTTCATGATATGATATTAAGAGATCAATCATTCTGAAAATCATCTCATATCATCATTAGAATCTACCTATCTTTACCCATACCATAATCAAATCATATAGAATTAGAAAGCCATCATATATCAATCATGAAACTTCATATGCATATCTTCATTAATTTTTCGGAAATACTAAACAATTGTTATGATATCAATGAAGTCCTAATAATATCATAAAAGTTAAGAGTACGTAATAGACATTTTTTATAAAAGTAAATTATTGTCACTACAAACGAAATTATGGGTTTTTAGAGTGAATATCTACTGCTGCTATGTCAAAAAGCTGGGATTCGTAGTGCTGTATTAATATATTCTTTCTTATCATTACTTGTCTTGTTTGCTTCTCTTCCCTTTTATTTATTTATTTATTATTTTGGTCTTCCTTCACTAACCCTGAGACTGCTTTTGTTTTGTCCTGGTTGATGAGTTCCAAAGGCTCTCAAACAAAAGAGAGAAAAAACCTATGCATGACTTGAAACAGTATACTTCTTTCAACTTCAACTGTGGTTATATTAGTGCAATATTATGATTTTATTGAATTCATTGAATCTACTAAGCTAAAAGGGATGGAGCTCACTGTTATATTTCATCATTTCATTGTTTTTCTAAGCTGATAATTCATCAAATTTAAATCTCATGCATTGTGCAATCTAGTGCAAAAGAAACCTAACCTGAAAAGGTTATGCTATGATATGATCGTATCAATCAATCAAAAAAAAAAAAAAAATTATAGATATCATGTACTATTTTTCCACCTCCTAATCACATCACCTCCAATATGTCAATAATTCGAAAACATAAGTCATTAATGGTAGTTGGTAAGTAATTCATTATGGTGTAATTATGTAGTAAGTTCTTTATTTATGGATTAATTATATTTCTAATTGCATTATGGTGCATGCATGAAAACTATCAAAAGGCAAGCCAGCGATCAAATCTCCCGACAACTGTTATTAAAGAAGATTAGACTCCAACACGATATATAGAAAGATAAGCAACACCAAAACTAGTTTCGGGCATTATGAGACTTTGGTAGTGTCAAATTAGTTTACTAGAATTTGTCGTCAAACATGTCCGATAGCAATTACTCAAGGTGACCAATCTTTGGTAATAGATATTGTTTCTATGTAATTAAGGAAGATGGTGTCCTTCACTTTTTTGTTTTCTTGTGATAGTTTAATTGCAGTCCGTAACCTTGTCATGCTTATGTATTAACTACTACGAAGTATCCTTTATTAAAAAAGATATATAGTTCCTAAGTCATTCGAGTAAAATAATATATATATATATATAGTTGCTATTTAATTAATTAGTTTGCAGTGAACAACTTAAAACTCCCAGGAAGCAGTTCACAGTATTGTAAAATGCGACTTACTCTATTTGTTATATCACCAATGAAAACTCAAAAGAAAGACTAAAATATGTATTGATGACATAATAATTATGTAGGTTTGAACGAGTAAGAAATTTATGGCCGAATTTAAAATGATCTGAAACAAACTGTGATTGAATATTCATTTTGTATACGTGTGTGTGCTCAAAGGGCTATTATGGCTAGGTTTAAGTTCCTAGTATATTATTACATGATCATAGGGGGCTATTATGGGTTTGAATGAGTAAGAAACTTATGGCCGAATTAAAAGAGAACGGGTCATTAGGGCTAGGTTTAAGTTGCTAGTATTATTATATGTATTTTTGTTATATAATATACACTATTTATTTAGTTAATCATGCATGCATGATACATTCTTGACCTTATCCAGGCATTTGGCCGTCTTGAGTATGAGAGGGACACTTTCCTAACTATGGGAAACTACTAGCTCTATTTCTATGTAAATTATATTTCTCTCGTTCTTGTTTCTTTTCGGTCTTTTATCTACGCATGATACGTTTAGAAACCAACCATAAAGATCTTCCAAAAACTGCAATTTAGAACATTATTTTGTTTTGTCATGAAAGGAATGATTCTGAATTTTGAAACAGAAGGGATGGTTATCAACTGGGAACATTGTCAAATAGATATTAAAGATACTAAAAAGAAAAACGGAGAGTAGGAAAGGTCAAATGGTAAATTTCACCCTTTCACCAAAAATTAAGAAATTAATCTCTCTACTTTATATGTCAAAATTTGATATTCCTATAAAAATAGAATAAAGGATAACACAATTAAATCTCTATGTTAAATTATTGATATGGAAATCAGTAGTTCAAATTTATGTATGTTTAAAAATAATTGGATTAACTTCACAATTTTCGTAAAGTACGATAATTAGATTCTAATAAATTAAAACAGATGAAATTTAAAATTATACCAAAAAAAGCCAAGCCAAGCCAAGCCATTTTTCTTTTTTCTATAGGAAGGTGTATTTTGAAGCATAGTTTATGGCATTGTGGTGATACAATTTGAGTGAGATGACTTCTCTTTTAGTTGTATTTCGATAAAGTGTTCTTATATTAAATCAAATTAGTCTATTTGTTATTAAACCATGTCAATTTAAATTTAGTCTCTATATAATTAAAAAGAATTGATTGAGTCCGATTTGGAAAGAGTTAACAATTATTGTATAAAAAATATTTTTTTTAATGTCAGTTCAATTCCAAGCAAAAAATTTCATTTGTAAACTCATAAAAACTTTAAAAATATTAACTCTGTTAAATAATAAATGATTTTTTAAACAATAAATGTTAATTCTATTTCAATTTGGCCTTATATGATTTATTTTTAATAGTATAGGAACTAAATTGATTCATTCAATAGTAGAGTGACTAATTTAATCATATCCCCATAATAGAAGGATATCTCAAATATACACACTTCAGGATTACCTTCTCTTAAATTTATTCACTGTATCTCACACTTTTTTGAACATATTAGGGAAATTAGACCTTGATAGCGAGAACCCAAATTGGTTGCTATATATATATATATATATATATATATAAAGGAAATGGGACCTCCAGTAGTGGAACAGTGGGTATGTGCCCAATTGCCATTGCGGGGCTTACTTTACAGATAGTTGCTTGCCTTGCCTGCCTTAAATCGCATCCAGGAATGAATCCTTGGCCCCTTTTTAGTCAAATTATGCCACCAAAAGTGCTTCACAGTGAATCATCACTTGTATTGTTTTCCATTTGAAGGGAAAAAAAATTAAAAATTTTATGAAAGTGAGAGAGTTAGTAGGGTTGTGAATGAGTGAATCTGAATAAAGTATTTCTGTCCATATTCGTTTCTTATTTTTATATTTATTTCTATTTATTCTTTGTTTATTTATATAAAATTATATGTAGTTGTACCCATTTATTTATATCAAACGAAACTTATTTATAAACATTTAAATGAATTTATTTGTGAAATTTTTGTAAGCATGTCCATAAATTTACGTTGATGTATTTTTATTTTCGTATATTTTGGAACGATTAATATTTTTAAATTATTAAAATATTAATTGTACAAAAAATATGATCGATGTAAATGAATCTTTCCTCATAAATAAATAAGCATACAATCAATAATAATATTATTAATTAAATAATAATCGAACAAGAAGTTAGCTTTATATAATTTATTGAACTAACCTTAAATACACATAAAAAAAATTGTAAATGAATATAAATAAAATCAACGTGCCTTATTCACATTCGATTCATTTAATAAACAAATCTCAAATCCTGTTTATATTTATTTATTTAATTTAATAAATGAACAAAAACTAAATTATTCATCGACGATTTAACTAATTTTTTTTTTTTAATAATTGAATGGATTTACTCATCAAGAGAGATGAGATTAAGCATTAGGTACCAAATATTTTAATTAGGGACTAATCAAATGAGTTCACCATATAATTGTGGCATTTGCCAAATTCAGAGTATAAAATATGTGCTGCATTCTTTTAAAACTAGTGCACTTAAAAAAAGGAGTATAAAAAATAATGAATGTTGTGGAGTCCGACGATATTGACTCTTAGTGCTGGCACTGGCAAAGCCAAAGCACCCATCAGTTTTTCAATTATGAATATCACCGAAGATATTGACTCTTAATCCCATTTCTATTTCAACCCTCCAAAACAATTTCATTTCTGAATTAAAATGATGCCCACGTTGACCATCTTTTTCTTTTAGTTTCTATTTGCATATATCCATATAAATTGATTCAATTAATTAAATATTTCAATTTTAAACTTTAAACACCAATTTCTTTCATGCTTTTATTTGAGTCTCGTGATTACTTCTCTTAATAATATGAATATTTGTTGATCCAAAAAATAATTTTAAATAGTTTCATTGATGGAAACTTTTTTGGGGGAAAAGTAGCTACTCGTTTTGTAACAGCGAGCAAACAAGGAATCTGCCATTGTTGACATTTATTGAGTTAGATGCACAGCTATCAAATCTTTTTTTAAAATCCAGTTGGAGTGCGGTTATTTGGAAGCTTTTAACCTTTTACTTAACGTTTAGTCTTTTTTGTGTGTCTTTTATTAGGGTCTTTTTTTCATTTTTTTTTTTGTGAATTTTAATGTTATTTATTAATATAATTATTTTAAGTTAGTTTTTAGAATGGATACTTCAAATAGGTATCGTGTTTAGTGATTATGTCAACTTGATTATCACATGATTATAGTATCTCAACGCTTTTCGAGCTTCATGTTAAATATTTAAAATTTAAACTATAACTATACAATTTAATTTTGAAATGACTGAGGATAACATTTAAATTTAAATGCAACATTTAAAAAAAAAATTATAATGTAATCTAAAAATATTTTAATGGAAATTAAATAGACTTTAATATTTATAAGTGTTGAGTTTTATTTGAAAACACTTAAAGAACGTTAATTTTAAAACCTATAAATACGCATTTAAACTTATTAACTTTTCACATAAAACCAAAGAAAATGATCTTCTACATATATTGTAGCCTACATACCTAAGCATCTAAAAATTTTAATTCCCAAGCATACTGTAGTGGGGGTGCTTATCGTGATCCGAATGAAGACATATTACCAAGAATGCAGTAACTTTGAAGTATTCTCTTGTGGCTTGTGCTCATAATAATATGGGTTTAGATTTGCTTGACAATAAAATCATTACTTAGTTACTTAGAGAATTATTTAGGGTCCTCAACTTCGAAGATTTAGGCTAATTTAGGCAATTTAAAGTAAATTCTCCACTTAAGATCACACCGTTTTCTCGTTTAAAATTTAGGTCCATAACACATGCTTGTCAATAGGAAGGTCGGTTATTAAAATGACATCTTCTAGATTGTGTAGTAAAATTATAGATACTATGACATAATGAGATTGCATAGAATACAAATTTTTCTTTTTATTTTACATCCAACAAAGACAAGTGAGCAATTTTGACGGTAATATAGTTCGGATTCATTTTAAGAAATATTTTTGAAAAAAATTGATTTTATTGTCAAAATATATTTTTGGGAAGATAAAATATTTATCTTAGATATGATATTGTAAAACAATTAATCTGTATTTAAATGAGATTTAATTTTGTTAATATTATCATATATAAATATATAAATCTAAACTATAATGGAATATATAAAAATAATATATTAAGTAATTAATATTATGATATATGAAATATAAACTCAAATTTATTAATATTTTGATATATGAAATATATAAACTTAAATTATGATAGAAATTATAATTGAATAAAAAAATAAAGTATTCTTATTTTCACATACTATTACTACCACCACAATATTATGTTAATATTATTTTGGTATCGACAAATATTCAACTTAAATTATAGTATAAATATAATAAAGTAATTTATCATAATTCATTGTTAATATTATGATATATGAAATATAAATTTTAAATATTTTAAAATAATTAATATAAATTATTTATAGAATTTAATTTAAATATAAAAATTATATATTTAAAATTTGTAGTTATATAAACGATGGGTGAATTATAATTTGACAGCCAAGTTCGCTTTAAAAATTTTGATTGAGTTAAAGAGTGAATTTAAAAAAAATTAATTTAGTTAAAAAATCTATTTATTTTGATTGTGTTTTTAATATTATATCTATATTAAACATTTTATTGAGTTGGTATCACTCTTAATTGAACCACCAATTCAATTATGAAATTACAAAAATATTTTCTTTTAAATTATAATTAATATTATTATAATGACATTATCATTCCATATTTGTGTATTATCTATAAATAAAAAATAAAAAATTACAAACCCACGTGTTTAGTGATACTATTATCACTCCACCTATATTCATTATCGACTAAATCTTAATCTATACTATTATTTAAGCACTTTATTAGTTGGTATCACCCTCAACCGGGTCACTAACTCAGTTATGAAATTAGAAAAAATATCTCTTCTTTTAAATTATAATTAATATTGTTATGATTACACTTTTGCATTTTCATACTTTTATATTATTTTTAAATAAATCAGTTAAAAATTACAAATACAAATACAAATATTAAACATGCATTCAATACTCAATAATATTAATTACCACTCCACCTATATTCATTATTGAATAAAATTTAAAACAAAATGTTTTAATGTCCACGTTATGGGTGTGACAAAATCTAATATTTTTCTATATTTCGATTTATATATATAAATTTATTAATTAGTTATATGTAAACTTAATAATAAATTATTGTCATACATACGTATATTTGTATATATTTTATATTATATGCTTGTCAAATTTTTTTTCATTTTCGTTGTGTTATTTAATGAAGGCTTTATTAATAAATTGGTAAATTAGCCTCAATTTTCATGTTGCTTTTAAACTTTCTTTTAATATAAATGATGAATTTTGTTTCTTATTACTCGCAAATGGTATCAACCAAAAAAACCATATCATATTCTAATAGAATGTTTTACCTTTTTTTGAGTAAAATAAGAGAAAATCAATAACTAGATAATAAATTTTGACTAAAAAATTTTAAAAACTAATTTAATACTTTAAGTATTGTTGAAAAGCCAATGGATACTTAATCTTGAGTTCCAAGTTCAGAATTAAAAAATATTCATGCATTTTAATTGATATTTAAAAATAACAAGCCGAAGTAAATTCCTAAGCTAGTTTTCTCCTGACTTTATGGAGAACTTTCTAAATGTTGAGGATGGTGGTGGTGGTGCTATGGGTTCTACTCATAGTATTACTAAGAAAATCTGTTTTAAGAAGGTACCAATGATAGAGACGTTGAAATGTTGGTAGATTTGGATCCAACCCCATCTTTTTTCTTGGAAGGATAGGTTGTTGGGTGTAAGCATGAACAATAATGGGAAATTAATAGTGGATTCTGGTATGAGGAGTGATGAAGACTTAGTTCTTTTGAACGGTGATGTTACCAGATCAATCGTCAATGAGATTTCAACTATTGACTTTTCAGACGGAATCCAACAAATCTTTTTCAAGGGGATGGAAGTAATGGCAGTGTTAAAATTATTAGGAAGAAGCACTGGTTATGCAACTTTACAAAATCGGATTAGTAGCCTCTGAAGGCCTCTGAAGTCGTTCCATCTTATGGATATTGAGAATGAGTATTTCTTGGCTTAATTTTAATGCATCCAGGATTTTGAAAAAGTACTATCTCAAGGTCATTGGCTAATTTATGGCCAATATTTGACAATTAAGCCTTGGACCAAAAACTTTAATCCTTTACAACCTTACCCAAGCATGGTAAATGCATGGGTTAGGCTACCGGGACTCTCAAGTTTTTGTATAAGAGAAAGATCATTGAAGAAATTGATGGGTTGACAAGCAAGGTAGTTAATCTTGACTTCAATACAAATAACCAGAATAGGGGAAGTTTTGCTCAATTGGTTGTTTATGTGAATCTCAATAAGCCTTTGGTCTCTCAGGTATTTGTTAACGGTAAACTCCAAAGGTTGGAGTAAACCTAGGTTAGTCCTAGAATCGACTAAACCTAGCTCTGATACCACTAAATATAACACCCTTTACCCGAATCTAATGCCATAATGGGGTACGAGGTATTTCCGTACTTAAACTTACTTGAAGACGAAAACTCGGCTATAAAAATTTATTCTTTTACAAAACCCTTCATGCATTCTCTTACTATCCTTATTATGGGCCTACGAGGCTCAGAACGTATATTGAGAATGTTCCGGGACTTATCCGGGACCTCTCAGGCACTTAGAAATTTTTTACCTAAAACAGGGCCACACGCCCGTGTGGTAGGGGACATGCCCGTGTGGTCTCACACGCCCATGTCAAATTTATTTTTCTTTTCAACCTACAGGGGTTTTGACACGGCTTGGGCACACGCCCTTGTCTATGACTCGTGTCCCTCACACGGCCTAGACATGCCCGTGCCAATATCCCGCGGAATATCCTGACTTTGAATACTATAACTATCAGATGTGCACACAGCCAAGGCATACGCCCGTGTGCTCAGCCCGTGCTCTATACTAACTTAACCAAATTGGATGCAAGGGACACACGGCCTATTAACACACTTTTAAGGTTGACCGTGTGTCACAAACGGCCTAAGCACACGCCCGTGTGCCTAACCGTATGGACAATAATAGGCTATTCCCAAGCCCTGTGCCACCTTGCAACATGACCAACATAAAGCCAATTCTATAGCACTTATTAAGCATAATATACTCTCTAATTACTCACAACTAAGGCATTCAAGTGCCATCATGCATATCATTCTCATCCATCATTACTCTACTTAAACATACAATGTTGCACATTCATGAACTTCATCTTCATTGTATAAAATATAAATTTGGCAATATTAGGCCATTTCCAAAGGCCATTACAACACTACTTGAGTAATATCAAAGCCAACACCCTTGGCTACACAAAATGACATTTAACAAAATGATCAAACTTCCTATACATGCCATACATAAAAAATAATTGACTTTACTATACCAAAAAGAATGGCTTGATAGTGTGACTTCGAGCTCCGACTTTAACGATCCCTGAGCTGGTTCGGCAAATCCACATGGGAGAGAGAAAGGAAGAGAGTAAGCACATAAAATGCTTAGTAAGTTGCATGAATAAAATAGCAAAAAAAATCATGAATCATGACTCAAATAATTATCATGAATTTCACATAGTTTCTTAATCATCCTCATGACTTACTCAATCCTATACTTACTCATGCTTTTCATGCTGAATTTCTCATAACAATGTACTTTCAATTTCTCATACTTACTCGTATATTCCTGCAACACTAAACATGAAACGTTAGCCTTTCGCTGGAAACTTATCAACTTGAATACTTTCTCCTTTAAGATTCTTTTAGAATACTAAAGGATACCCGTAAGTCAATCTCATGAAATGATGCCAATGCCATGTCCCAGACATGGTCGTACATGAGATCTCACATCAATGTCGATGCCATGTCCCCGACATAGTCTTACACGAGATCGTATTCTGATGCCAACGCCATGTCTCAGACATGGTCTTACACAGGATCTCATATCGGATGCCCATGCCATGTCCCAGACATGGTTTTACAGGGGATCACGTATCGACGCTAATGCCATGTCCCAGACATGGTCTTACATGGGATCTCAATCCGGTGTCGATGCCATGTTCCAGACATGGTCTTATACGGGACCTACAATACTCATGACATGATTACAGTATCATTCATATCATTTAAACTTGCATGTAATTTCTCTTTTCATGTTTTCAACATTTCTTAGTAGAATTTTACATCAATAAATTTCATGAATTTTATACATTGCCTTAACAAATCAATATCATGGAACTTATACATAATTCATACAAGATCATATCCATGTCTTTATGGAATATCATAATTTCATAGAAAGTCATCATAATGAGTTTACATAACATAGAAGGAAAATTATCACATACAACTTACCTCGAGTCCAAAATGTGGGCGAATGCTCGGTTTAGTCCTCAACTTTACTTTTTCCCCAGTTTGGGTTTGAGCTTTATGTTTCTTGATCTAAAATGAAAATTTTAACTTATTTAGTACTCACATTGACTAACTAGCCCAAAATTCATACTTTGGTAAAATTTATAATTTTTCCCCTAAACTTTTACATATTTACAAAATAGTCCCTAGGCTCATATAATGAAATGTATTTAATCTCTTAGCTACCCAAGCCTAGCTGACACTTACTAGTGTCCATAAAATCCCATATTGCTTATAAATTCACACTTTTACTACATATTGTATCACTTTTGTAATTTAGTCCCTATTAGGGACTTTCATGAAAAATGACGTAGAAAAAGGTGTTTACTACACTTTAAACTTTCATGTTCTACCACTAGGTATCAAAATACTTGCATATCATCCATGGGTATGTTTTTGAGCATAAACCCTAGCTCAAATTAGTGGTAGAAATAGCTAGATTAGGCTACAAGGATTTCAAAAATACGAAGAGCATGAAAAATAGGGCTTGGAGTCACTTACTTGGAGCTTGAAAATGAAGAAAACCCTAGCTATGTAGGGCTTGTGATTTTCAGCACTTACATGAAGAAGATGAGCTCATTTTTGGCTTATTTTCCCTTTTTATTACTTAACTTTACCAAATGACCAAAATGTTCTTATGGCCTTTTTTTAAAATTTTACCCTTCCATGGGCATTTTTGTCCATAGTGCCAAAAATTGGTCTAATTGTCAAATAAGGACTCCTACTAATTTTTCTAGTGCTATTTCATACTTAAACCTTCCAGAAACTCAATTTTGTAACTTTTGCAATTTAGTCCTAAAAGACAAATTAATCACTAATTTTCAAAATTTCTTTCATGAATTGGGCCCAGTTTTTGTACAACTTACAATGAAGTGGGGCGATGAACTAGAGTCCGTTCGAGATAGTGACAGGGCAATAACCAGTTACACCTAATGCAGTTGCAACTCATTATGCGGGACCGAATCCAGCAGCTTATCGATTTGCGAAAGATTGGCAAGAGCAAAATGATCTAGCTAGAGCTTGTCTACATAAGGCAAGTAAGTGCAACAAAAAGTGGGCGGATCAAAATCGAAGGGATGTACAATTTTAGGTTGGTGACCCAGTTCTTACTAAACTACACCTAATTTTGTGACATGATGGTTTGCATAAGGGGCTTGTGCGAAGATATAAAGGGCCATTTTGGGTAATAAAGAAGGTGGGCAAGGTGGCCTACAAGCTTAAGTTGCCTGAAAAGCTCAAAGTCCATCCAGTATTCCATGTGAATATGCTTAACCCATTTCATGAAGATAGAGAAGACCCAAATCGAAGAAAGTTCGAACGAGAACCAATCAGAGTAAAAGTCGCCTATGATCGAAAGGTTAAAAACATTGAGGCGGATCGTGTGGTCAGATAGAAGTACTATCGACCACGACATGAATACCTAGTCCGATGGAAGGGATTTCCCGCTAATGAGACAAGTTGGGAACTCGCCGAAGCCTTGTGGCAATTCTAAGACAAGATAGATTGATACCATACAGAGGACGCGACGAGGGCGTCGCTAGATTTGGTGGGGGAGAATGTCATGGGTTGCGCATGGCAGCCCGCAACTATGACACATTTGTGTGATCCATCAAGTGGGAAGGAGGGCATTTGGCCAGATCGGATTGGTCCGTTGCTTGAAGAGATTGAAGGTCCATCTACAAGCTTGACGCATATGGAACATAATCTTCGAGGATATGCAATTTTAGATGTGATATGTAATCTTGAACATATGATTTTGTAATATTTGTAATTTGATTTGTAGATACCCTTTTAATCTTAGTCGTTGATGTACTTGATCTATACCGTTGGATTTGGGGAGGCTCAACTTTAAATAGAGGTCTCTTCCTTCATTGTAAATCACTAGAGTTTTGAGAATTCTTGAGAGCATTCACTCAAATTTCTCTCTCTTGTATTTTTATTTTTCTATGACTTGTTCTTATTTTGTTCTTCGTTCATCCTCGTTTGCTTTTGAGTTGCTTTCGTTTGAGTTGGGTTTTATGGAGGAATTCCGTTGAATCCTCATATTGTGGGAGTTAGGCTGACTTAGGCGTTTTGGGAGCAAGAAGCTGCTTAAGGCCGCACGGATCGTGAAGCGAAAACTCTAAGTCCGTGACACAAGCACGCGTGTGAGTTGCCTGCCTCGTGACTCTATGCCCAGATGCCCACATCACAGAACACTAAGTACAAATATTAGTTTATTTAACAGTAATGTTAACCAACTATATAATTGGTTAAAAGAGGTATACTCTTCATAATTTTGAAATTTAGTGTATTTATTTTTAAAAAATTATTTTATTTATTTTTTAAGTTTCAAAATTTTGCTTTAATTATTAATATTGTTAGAATATTTTTTTTGTGAAATTTGTTAGTGTGATACTTTAAATTAAAAAAAAAAATCATATGATAGCAATGTAATTAAAAAATGGCATTGTAATATACTTGAATTTATTTAAAAGGAAGTTTAATGGGATAAACAATTGGACTTACATTTTTAAATAAAAAAGGTAAACTAAATTCATTAAAATAAAAGTAAAAAAACCTAATTCCAAATATATAAAAAGTCTAAAACTTAAAATATACTAAAAATCTTATCACAAGCATATGTGTGTGGAAATAAAAATTCTAGAATATAAATGTGCTTTTAAAAATAACATACAATAAATAATGAAATGTATAGTTTGAAACTAATAATAACACACAAAATATGTACAATGTTGAAATTAAAAAAATAGATCAAAATTGTTTAGCATGATATCGCCATCAATCTTGAATTGGTGTGGAGTTAACTTGTAGCACAAACTCAATCAAATACATTAATATATATATATATATATATATACACACAATCGATGGAGATAAAAAAGTGTGAATAATAAAAGTTGAAATGTATAAAAATATTAAAATATAACTTTGATTAAGGGGTAAATTAAATGTTTTACTAACCTAATTAGTTTAAGTTCAAATCTTATTATATATATTTTTAATTTATCTTTTTAAATAAAAAGATTAAATTATCATCTAATAATATAATTTATTTTAATTATAGAAAATATTTTCGTAATTTCACTAATTGAGTTGGTGACTCAATCGAAAGTGACACCAACTCAATAAAATACTCATGCCTCGTTTAGTTATTAAGTTAATAATATAAGGGCAAGCTTATTTAATATATATATATATATATGTATATTAATACGAGAAAAAATTAATATGCTAACAAAAGTAATAAATAAGTGAGTGTTTGGTAGAGAAATTGAAAACCATCTTATAGAAATATTTACTTTGTTTGGTTATATTATTGTACAAATAAAATATAGGTATTATTGTATGAAATATAATTTTTGCCCTTAATGAAAGTACAACGTAGAACAAATCAAATTTTGAATTTTTTTAACTAAAATAATTTTTTTTAAAAAAATTGATGTCTATAAAAGAATTGGTTAAATTCTATTCTTAATCCCATACAGAGACTAAAAATAATTAAATTGAAGTATTAGTACTAAATCTATAATTTACATAAAATACAGCAACCAAAATAATTCCCCCACGATAGGCATAGAAAAAGAATTTATAGTTATTTGAATATAATTACCCAAGACTGAAAATCACAGAATGAAGAAAAAAGAGGCCCGCTCTCTCCTGCAGTTGTCGACTTTGTTAATAGGGTGGCGTCATTTTGAACATCCGGCCGTCTTTTGACTCTGCCTCTATTTCCTTTCCTACTAATTTAAGCAAAAACCCGAATCAAGTTTTGTTTGTCAGTAAACAATTTATTATTTGACACATAGTTGTTGAGTGTTAAAAGTCTTATAAATTAAACTAGAGATTTATTAAAAAAATTTAATGTGATTGACAAAATAATAATATAATGACATTTAATGAGCTATGTGTACCTTATGTTAACGTATAGTGATTAATTTTGTATAGTAGATATGAATAAAATTTTATCAAAATTAATTTACTCTTTAATCTAATATTCAGATTATTGTTCTAAGAAGGATTGAATGTATATATAATATAATACTTTTTTTTTAAAAGAAAAACAAAAATAGCAATAGTTACTGGCTATTAGGATTAATTATTAAGCTTGCGAGTGTCTTTTCAAACCTTTTCTTATTTATATATTTTTTTATTCTATAACTCTCAAATCCCAACAACAAACATTACGCACACGAATTCACGTAATTTCATCAATTTTAACCGTCTTTCAATAATAGTGGCTACTACTCAATAAACTAATTTACCCTTAAATTCCACATTGATAATATTATTTTAATAATCAATATATTTTTTATAACCATAATTCAAATTTAGGCTATTTCCAGAATAGATGAATATCTTCTCAATCTGTTACAATTTGGGGTTCTTTATATAATATTATTAATCGTTATTAAATTTATTTAAAAAAGTTTTATAATTTGAATATTGTAATCAATTAGTAATCTCTTTAAATTTTAAAAATATAGTGTTTTTATATTTTAAAAGAAAATATTCACATTTTAATAATAAATGTATTTTAATTAAAAAAGTGTCACATTAATAATAAATATTTTTGTTATACCTTCAATGTAACACGCTTTGTCAGACTATCCAATGGTTATGGAAACTCGGTGAAGCTCAGCCTTATGGCTTCCCAATAAAATAGTTCCCATCCTTAGAGCATGTTGCTTGAACATCATGTCACACTAAGCAAACCCACACAATCTTCAAAAGTTATATATGGAGTAGTTTCTAATAGCACTCATCAATCCATTGCATCCCCAACATGAAGAGCATATCAAATACTACTATAACTTTATTGTTCGACATTTGGTATAATATTATTGTTATAACAATAGGTGACGTCTACAGAAAACAAACAAAAACGCTATGTTATTACCCTATGAAGGCTATCATCAGTAGAAGCAAGAAAACCAATATGTCTCCCATGACAAACACCGGGATAGATCTAGATGATGTGATCAGAATGATGCAATAGAGGCTTATCATCCATCTTATCCTTAATTTCAGCATAAAGCAACAAGCAATCTCATCCATTTTTGTCAACCCCCAACAAACCACCGAGTGGAGGAATATTACTGAGGTCCAAGGGCGGAACAAGAATTCTCAACTTACCAGCCAACAATATTGAAAGTTGTAAACCCAAAGAAAGTTGCTTTGGGCTCAATTGAGAAAAAGGAGAAATATATTCCTCTCAGGGCCAAAAACAATTCCCATGACAATAGTATAACCATGACTTAGAGGAAATCAAATCAGTGTTTCATCAACGGAAAAAAGACGATGTCACAATAGGACACCATAACTACCAACGCTCAAAGAACCTAAAAGGGGTGTCACCTACTCCCATCATTATACTCCTCAAAATGAACCTCACTACTCTTGCGATCTGACCCATGGAGGAGGAAGTCTAGAGTTGAATTTTAATTTTTTTCTAATATTTTATTTTATTTTTAATGCTTTTGAATAAATAAGCTTTTGCAATGTTTTGTTGTAGGCAATGGATCGAGATTGAAAAAACAAAAAAAATAAAAAGAGGTAGAGTGAGGAAAAAGCTAGAACATGAAAAAACTACATTATACTAGAGAATGCCATAATATTGAACTTTCAATGTTGCGATATTAACTTGATTTTTCTAGAATTATTGTTATTTCGATGTTATGGGCTTTTTGGTCTTTTCACTCATAGCTCAGGATTTTCCCTAAAAAACTCTTGTAAATAGCATAAGCAAGTCTGATTCCTTAGTTTTTAGGATTAGTTTCAGTTTTATGGTTAGTCATGTTTACATTTAATTCCCACTTCTCTTATAAATTGTAACAACTCTTTAAGAGATTGTTTAATATCAACATTTTTTAGTTTTTTTTTTTTGGTTATTGTGCTTCATTGTAACAACTCGATTTCCATTGTTTCCGAAAATGCGATTAGAGAACCCCATTTCTGTAAATCGAGCCTGTAAATATTTTATTAAATATTTTACAGAATTATTATATAGGTGAATTAAATTTTTGATAAGTAATTTAACCGAAATTGTGTTTAATTAGGGCTTAGTGACTGAATTATAAAGTCCAATTGCTGTAGATTTTTAATTAGAAAATGACTTGAGGACTTAAATTGCAATTAGTCAAAGGTCTAAAATAGCAATTAGACCATGTAAAAACCTATGCTATTGGATGGTGGATTAAAAAGGTCAATAGTTAATTAATTAAGGTTTTAACTAATATAATTAAGTTTAATTTAAACTAATTATATGTATATATATATTTAAGTTAGTGGTGGAGGAAATAAAAACATAGTCTTCTTCTTCCGTAAATACCGAAAGCTGAAAGAAAGAAACCTAAGTAATGACTTAAAGTTTCAGACTTAATTTGGTATGTATAATTTAGTCATTTTTCTTGTAATTTTTATGTTTTTTTAGGTCTTGGAAGGTTCATTTAGCTACCCAATGTACCAATTTGTAAAATTTTTAAAGATTTAGGAAGTATCCATTATTAATTTCTTGATATTTTGGGTGTTAAATTGATATATTTTAAGCTTAGATATAAAAATGGACTAAATCGTAATACTTAATTGATAGTTTCGTACATTAAGGACTAAACAGAATAAAATGTAAAGTTGATTGTAGAAATAAGAAATAGGAGGTCCCTAAAGGATAATAGTGAAATCAAATTAAATTTGAAGCTCTAA
Source organism: Gossypium stocksii (assembly GCA_020496765.1). NCBI lineage: Eukaryota > Viridiplantae > Streptophyta > Magnoliopsida > Malvales > Malvaceae > Gossypium > Gossypium stocksii. Next base: position 11,037,464 of record CM035623.1, read on the forward strand.
ATTGGAAGTTATGTTAGTTCTAGTTTTAGGGAATAAATTGAATAAATTGAAAATTTGTATAAATTGATAATTGAGTGTGAATTGATTGTTTTTTGTTAGTGCTATGTGTTTATGTTAATTAATAGCTAACGTCGACCTGGATTCGTCGAGATGGAAAGGAAAATACAAAGTCGTCGATGAATAGTTTGGAATTTTTAATTTCTAATTTTTCTGATTCGAGAATCTTTTATTTGATACATATTTATATCATTCTGCATTATGTAGAGTTGGAAGTGAGTATTGAAGATTTCTTGTGTAACACCCTCGCTCGACCCAATTGCTAGGTTCAAGTTACAAGATCCTACAGTTGATATCGAAACAGTTACAACATTTAATAATTGATTTACACCATAATACAATCATTCATAATCAAAACATTTCATAAGTACGTTATACAATCTTTTCAAGGGTTTGATCGAGCTTATGAAAGTTCAATTACTAAATTCAAACATGAAATAAGACCAAATTGGAAAGTTTCAAAGTTTTAGAACAGGTGTCGATACCCCTGAAATGGTACCGATTTCACCATTTCTAAGGAGTTTAAGGTTTGGCCAGGCTTCTATTCTTGCATGCAAGTCCAATTCAAGTCTGTTTTTCAGTTCATTGTAACTTGATTTAGCTAAATTGTATCTCCATTTTCAAAATTGTTAAAGTTTTAAAAGTTTACCATTCATGTTCTTGGAAGCTTTTATTGTTGATTAGCTTGTTTTAAGTTTAAAAAGATTATAGACTAATTTGTATAGTGAAATTGGTTAGTTTTGAACATGGGGAGTAAAATGAAAATAATTCAAAATTAGCATTTTTTTCTATATTCATATTTCATAGGGCTGTATAAGGGTATAATTGAAACTGGAAAGTAAAAATAGATTTCAATTGTGAAAGAGATAGTTATTTCGATTTTAGGGACTAAATTTAATAAAAAATAAAACTTTAGGAAAATTGTGAAAAATGAATAAAAGATGTCATATACATGAAATGAGATTATTTAAGGTGTTTGGAACTGATAATTGGAAATAAATTACTGCATAGATCAAGAATCGGTGATAGTCGAGGAAAAGGGAAAATGACAGATTAGTCACTGACACTCCTACTTTTATTTTTTCCCCTGGTAAGTTCATATAGTATTGTTATGGGTATTTTTGTAATTTTTATGTTTGAATTGTGTATTTTATAATGTTTGAATATAGATTAAAATGTTGCAAATTGGTACAAAGGTGAAAAAAATGACTGAATTGAAATGTGAATTACTATTATATGTACTAATCTCGGATGAACATAGGATACGATACAATTGGCACGTCAATAGGGTTATTTCACACACTGTATAGGTATGACATGAGATGAGATGATGATATACCATTTATTCACTGGTAGTACTGGAATCCAACATTTATTGCGAATTACCAAGTTATCTTTACAGTGACCAATTGTGTTTCTGGGGAAGGATATGTAGCCTACGGGCTTGGCACTTAGTGCCCAGGTGTGTTCATGGATGGTATGGCTCGTTTGAGCAATCAGGTGTGTTTTAGGTGGTTACTTGCGTATCTATATTTGTTCATTATAGTCTATCAGGCTAAACTGTTGTTGCAATTCAATAATAATGAATGGTAAAAGTATTATAATAATATAAAGCATATATGCATAATGAAAAAGTACATATGTTCAATGGTTGTTGATATATCTTTGATTAAGATTGAACTATTTCGAATGGAATGTTATACAATTTTTATATGATGAACTCATCTGATTATATGAATTGTGGTAACAGAGAAAATTATTTAGTTAAACTATTTTATTATGTAAATATGGGAATTAAGGTAAGTTATATTATTTTGAACGTATGAACTTACTAAGCTTATTTAAAGTTTACTCTATTTCGTTTTCTATTTCCTGTAGTTAACATTTTGTGGAACTCGATGATCAGATCATCTCAAAGATCACACTATTCAACATCTATTTTGGTGGACTTTTAAACATTCAATACGGTTATGTGGCATGTCATAGGGGTTAAATTGTATATAAGTATTTTGTAATAGTAAGGTATGGATGGTGTTATATAAAGTATGTTTGCTTGTTGGCATCTTAATATGTTGGATTATGGCTTGAATGGTAACTTTGAAGATGGTTGATAAGTATGGAAAATGTGATAGACTAACATGAATGTTTGGCATGTTTAGTTATGATATGTGATGTTCAAATAGGTGAGACTGTATTGGAGATTATGGCATAAAAGTTTGATAATTGGATTAGATGTTTTAGGCATGATATGTGAATTAATTTAGATATCAAACTTATAGGTTATAGATTCGGCATTTTTTGTCAATATTAGATGATTGAAAGTTTTATTTTGTTTGTGTATAGGGTACATGTATGGTCACTTTCTATCTTGGCATGAATAGGGATGAACTTTGATATTGATTTATGTTTGTGATGATTCCTTGTGGCATGTTGGTTGGGACTAGGAAAATGACATATTTGGCTTCTTTTTTTTTTTTTTTTTTGCATTTTGAACATGTTTAAGGATTGATTAAGTGTATACTTATGTTATATTTGAAATTTTGGTTTTGTAACTTGCATAAAAATGTACCTAATTGCATACACGGGCTAACACACGACCATGTGTCACACACGCCATATCACACGACTGTGTGCTCTTTATGAATTGAGAAATTTAGGTTAAGCACGATTTTAATTTTTTACACGGGCTAGTCACACGCCAATCTAGTATTGTAGATTTGGTCAATGTATTTTTCATATGGTCTCAGTCTCTCATACAACCTAACCACACTACTATATAATTATCTGTAAATTTTTGCATTTAGGTCCATACGTCTTCAATGAGTTGTACGGCCTGGATACAAGTCATGTGACTCCAGCTTACACAGTTGCAATTTGTAACACGACCTAGGCACACAGCCACGTGGCCCTGTTTTATGATTTTTCCCTAGTTATCAAATGGAATCAATTGTTGCTTATTGGTTGTCTAATGTTTACTAATACTAAGTGGTATTACATGGTTAGATCGTAATACGAAAAGGTAGCTTGTATTAGTAGATGAACCTAAACATGTCCTTAGTTTAATCAGAAATGAGCAAACCGATTGAAAGACTAACATGTCATCTATCAAGTCTAATTGGGAAAATGTATTGCCTTGGGCATCGGAGCGGATGACTCCTAGAAGATAGAGACATAGATGTGACTAATGAGACTAACAGTACATCAGACAAGACCCAAGTAGAATAGATCTTGAATCTATTTATGGATTTATTCACTTGTGACGTTCATAGTGTGACATACCTAAATCCTGAGTGGATGGAAAACTTTGTATGCGTGACTCGTACACTTTGATGTAAGTAAAAGCCTAAGTTCAAATAGATAAGGAACCAAAAGTTGATGCGTTATGTGTACCACTTCTGTAGTATGTAGAGTCATTCACAATAGTGGAATTCATAGCTCAAAACATGGGTAAATGATATCCTTTCATTGGGACTGCATGGTTGATGAAAAGTAAACGTGACCATGGGTCATTCGTCTTTGTGATGGATGACTTGATCACTATCTGATAGTGATTGACTTTTCATGAAGGAAGATGTAATGATTACCATGAGATAAAATAGAATCATATTAGGAGAATGGATATTATCCCAAAGAGATTAAGGATATACTATAAGGGTAACACACTTATGACAAAGTCATTGGACGAGCACTGAGTTGTTACTTTCGTAATAGTATGTCATTGAGGGTAACACACTAAATGAGTTTATAATTAATAAACAAAAAGTTGAAACTTAATTATAAATCATTTGAGCCTCAACTACATATATCCAATCGATTCCTCCACTAGCTCGTTAAAACTAAAAATGAATTGCATGTTTTGAATAGAAATGAAAGGAATGGATATAAAAAGAGAAATGGGAAATATTCAGGAATGATTATAGTTTTCTCCAAAATAGAAAAATGTAACTATTCTAGAGAAATGTAATTATTCTGAAATGAATGTAGGTTTTCAAAAATGAAAATGGAAACTTGCAACCCTATATAAGATTATTTAAAAAATGATGGAAGAATGAGTTTACGTTTTTGGGCTATTTTGAAGCCCGAAAATAAAAATAAATCATTCGGTCATAGTAAACATATTGACTTGTGACATATTGAACGAATTTTCTCGAAATTTTACTAGGGATAAAATCGTCAAAATTTTACCTGGGGTAATATTGTCAAAAAAAATTATTGGGGTAAATTTGGGAGGAGAAAATTATTTAATTTGTAAATATTAAATAAATTTAATCGGGTTGGATCATATTACACAGTACTAGGTCAAAAAGGCCTAGAAAGTACTCATAATTGGACCTAATATAAGAGAGGCCCGAAACTCTTCATATAACAAAAAAGAGGGTGGCAACCCTAATAGAAATACATGGGTGAGTTGTTTATCCCTCTCGTAATCTAAGTAAGATGCTGTTTTTCTATTTAAAATAAAACTTATAACTCTACAAGAGTTCTACTTTCTTTTCCTATAAATAGATGACACTAGTAAAGTTATTAACACAACTTTTGAGAGATTATTATTCTCCCGAAAAATAAAGAGAATTTATTCTCAATTTATAAACATATTAAAAAAAAATAATTTCACCGGTTTCTATTAAAGAAGAGAATTTTTGTTTTCACCCCAAAAGTAAAACTTTTTCTAGTTCTGTATTTTTTATTCAATTGGTTCAAGCTCACACTCGAAGCAGTTAGTGGTATGACAATAGCGAAACAAATCATTTGGTTGAAAGCCAAAAACATCAAGGATCCGCTTAACCAAAAACACAAGTACGAATTTGGTTAAGGTGTATTGTTATAAATATCACAAATCGGGTCAGTTTTCAAAATTTTAAATTTTCTCTGTGTAAGAAAACCGTTTTCAAACTGGATCTTTTTAACAAGTACACCGTGAAATTTAAAAATCTCTAATATATACAGTTCAACTAATTTTTCAAGTGAATAATCAATTTTGATCAAAATGAAATGTGCAGACTTAGTCAATTTGTCAACTATTAACCAGGTTGTATCTTTCTTCTTTTGGCGATAGGTAAACCTAATACAAAATCCATCATGGCTCGCTCTTATTTCCATTCTGGAGTCATCACAAGTTGTAACAAACCTGACAAAACTTGATGTTTGGCTTTCACCTTCTGGCACATTAAACATTTTGTCACAAACTTTGAAATTTCTCATTTAATTCCCGAACACCAGTACACTTGCTTCAAATTGTAATAGCCCGAATTAGGGCCTAAACGGAACGGTAGTTTTGAGACCACGAATCTGACATAGAAAAATTTATTTCGATTAAGTTTTAAGGTTTATTGTGTGATTGAATGCATGAGTGAAAATTTTAGTAAATGAATTTTACCGATAAAGTGCCCGATTGAGTAATAGGACTAAATTGCCAAAGTTCCAAAATGTGTTCTAGAAGCTTTTAGTGTGAAATTGAAATGAAATTATAAATTAGAGGTCCTTATTTAGCAACTAGAACATTTTTGGGCATGATGGACAAAAATGCCCATGGAAGGAAAATTTTGCAAAGAAGGCTATTAAGGGTATTTTGGCCATTTGGATATTAAATGAAATAAAAAGGGAAAATAAGTCAAAATTGGTGTCCATATTCCTCATGTATGGCCGAATGTCCCTTTCTCTATAACTAGGGTTTTATTTCATCTTTTCAAGCTCCAAATCAAGAACGACGTGAAAAAGACCTTGACCGAGGAAAAGGCAAGGTGTTGGATTAAAATCGAAAAGATTAGTATAATTGTATCGAGGTAAGTCCTATTTGTAAATAATGAGTTATTTTTAATCATTATGTTTAATTAGTTTAATCATTTTAAAATTATGAAATTTTATATTGAATTATTGATTATGGAATATGATAAATCAATAAATAAAGAAAAGTTCCGGATGAAGCTTAAGAATCATTAGGATACAAGTGACATGTCACTAGGAAACCATCAACCGTTATTGACTGTTTATGTGATTCCGAGTGCTGGTCTAGTTCGACTACTAGTGCCCAGGTAATCCTACATTTGTTGCGGATACCTGTCAGCTTATGTGAGCAGCACTGAATAGAATCAACTACACCATCAGCTTGTGTGAGCAGACCCGATAATAGCTCATTATTGAGCCTTATGTGATAAGTGGTAGCCTCGGCTACATATTAGTGGTAGCTTCAGCTACATTATGTGTGTGGCACTTGTAACTTATTTCTGTGTATCCTTTAGTGTTCTACGTGGTTCATCAGGTTATCCTAATTAATATGATACAATGTGAATGCATGCGAAAACCGTGTGTTCAAGATTGTGTATGTGCAAGTTATACGAATATTATTGTGTGTGCTAAGTGCTTAATATATGTAATGAATCATGTAGTACGATCACAAGAGTAAGTGATAATTCCCAAGCTTAATTGTATGATTGGAAAACTTAGTTCCATTTGCTAAGTCCATTTAGATTAAATGCTCATTTCTTTTGCATATAGACTTACTAAGCTTTATAGCTTACCTCGTTGTTTTTCCCTTCTCTTATAGGTTTGTCAAGCTAATCCTAGGATCAGTGATCAACAGGATTCTATCAACACTATCAACGACTGCTTTGGTATTTTGATTTTGAACCTTAAAAATTATGGCATGTATAGGTGGTTCATTGATTTTTAGTTATAAGACAAGGTTTTTTAGGCCCCTTTGTTGGTAGAGTTATTTTACTACTTTGGCCAATTAAGATGAGCCATAATGGTTAAGTTATGTTATATTAAAGTGTTGTAATCTCTTATGCTATAATTACATTTAGGTGTATAATGTCCATGGATGTGTATGCTTATGTGTGGTTGGTAAAATAAAGTGTGTGGATGCCGAAATATGGTTGTTTGGATGTGTTTTCGTGTTATATTGTGTATTGACAAAATTGGTTTGTGTTGGTTTGTGTTTCAGGGTGGCAATTGGCTTGGAAAATAGCCTATAATTGTCCACACGGGTAGACACATGGGCGTGTACACACGGCCAGCCCACGGGTGTGTTGATAGGAAGTGTGTCCCCTGCACCTGAAGTTATGTGAAATAAATGTTTTATAGTAAAAACATGGGTTGGCGACACAACCGTGTGTCCCAACCGTGTGATAGACACGGCCTAGCCACGGGCGTATGGCTTGGCCGTGTAACGAAGATTTCGCGATGATGTCATAAATAAAATGCCTTAGTTTTTCACAGAGGTGAGGACACGAGTACGTTGGGACCGTGTGAAGGACACGAGACAGAGACACGAGCATGTGCTCGGCCGTGTGAAAACCCCGGTAGCTTCGAAATAAAAATTAATTCCGCACGGGCTAGGGACATGGGCGTGTGTAACCACACGACCTGCTCATACGAGCATGTCCTTATCCCACACGGGCGTGTGCCCTGTTTTAAGTAGAATTTTTCTAAGTGATTGAAAAGTTCCGGTTTGGTTTCAGATCGTACCCAATGGGTCTCTTGGGCTTCGTAAGCCCATAATAAGAGAGTTTTGAATATTATTGAAAAAGTTTTAAATCTTAGTGGAATTTGTGAGTCAAGATTGAGTGATCGTGTGTTCGTAAGTCTGCTAATGCCTCGTACCCAGTCCCAACATCGGACTTGGGTGAGGGGTGTTACACAAATCGTTTTACATTTTGTTTCTACCCGGATGTATCAAATAAGTATTGTTTTGAGCCTCGCATAAAATGTCTTGTTTCAAGCCTAAATCTTTTGGTGCACATAATTAATTATAATAATATAAGCTATCATTATCATTGATACTGAATTTTATGGTTTGACTGACTTATAAGCTTCTTTTTCGTTAGCAAGTCCTGATTGTTTTAATATGATTCTCAAATTCTCTAAAGAAATACCAATTTAGCTCTCAACTCAGCTAAAATAGAACTGTCATGTTCGAAGGTCAGACGTGTGTTCATTGCCTTCAAAGCAAATAGTAACTTACGACTCAAAACGTCAGCTATAACATTATATTTAATCGTATGGTAATCGATAATCAAATCCTAATCTTTCAACAACTTGAGTTATCTACACTGTCTCAAATTCAATTATTTATGTGTTCGCAAATACTTCAAAAAAAAATTTATTTGTAAAAATATGAAATTTTTCACAGTATAAATAGTGTTGCTAGATCTTCAAGGAAAACACAACCGCATAGGAGGATAGTTCTTCTCGTACGGTTTAGGCTGTCGAGAAGCACAGGCTATTACTTTTTCATTCTGCATCAGCATACAACCCAATTTGTTAAGTGAAGCATCACTGAAAACAACAAATTCCTTCTCGGATTTAGGTTGAGTCAAGACTAGAGCTTCTGTCAACATGGATTTCAATTGCTCAAAACTCTATTGGCATTTGGCTAACCAAACAAATCTAACATCTTTCTGTAACAACTTCATTAATGGTAAAGTTATCAATGAGAAACCTTTAACGAATCGTCAATAATATCCGACAAAATCTACAAAGCTATGTACTTCAGAAACATTTCTCGGAGACTTCCAATTTACAATTGCTGAGATTTTGTTCGGATCAACTCGAATACCTTCCGCTGAATTCACATATCCCAAAAATCTCATTTCTCATAGCCAGAGCTCACATTTACTGAATTTCACATATAACTGTTTCTCACGCAACGTCTATAACACTTTTATGTACTGATACTCAATCTATCAACATAGTAAAGAAATTAGTACTTTACCTTAATGTGACCATAAAATTCATCCATTTTTCATATGAATGCCATTTTATACCATTTGTCATTCAACCTTCACCCATTTAAAATAATTTAAAAATGATCCAAAATTAATTACAATCCTAAAATTAAAAATTAATAGTTTAATCATCATCTGAATCATCAAATCCTTCTCCTCATTCCTTTCTCCTTTCCACTTCCCCCTCCTCGCTTTCTTCCTATTCCTCACTCTCTTGATCCTCTTCTTCATACTCTAGATGCGTCGGGTCAAACATATCTAGCAAATTCTTGAAGAACAGAGCATGTTTCTTGCATCAATCTTATCATTGTGTTGATTTTTGCACTACTACTCTAACTCCTTTCTTGTCTAGATGTCGGTTTTACTTTTCTTTTAAGTAACGTCAGGACGCCCATATTTTCTTTTCTCCTTTAGTTATAATCTATGATTTTCTTTTGGTTGAATTATACGTACTGAGTATACATAGAATCTGTAACACCCTTAACCTGTATCCGTCGTCGGAATAGAGTTTCGAGGCATTACCAGAGACTATAGAACATTTTCAAATAAACCGAGTCAATTACTATTCACTTTTTGAATTTATTCATAACGTCCCTCGAATTGGCCCTCGAGGTTCGAAATATGCATTAAAATTGATTCAGCACTAAATCAAGATCTCAGGAAATTTTTTCGTAAAAGTCCAAAATTTTCTCATTTATAGGAGTCAGACGCCCGTGTGGTAAGGGACACGCCCGTGTGGTCAGGCCGTGTGGGTTTATACGCCCGTGTTCCTAACCCATGTAATTCTCTGACTTGTAACCCATTAAGAAAATAGCATCACACGGCCAAGTCACACGCCCGTGTGCTAGGCCGTGTGGTTAATTCAAAATTTTGAAAAATAGGTGCAGGTTTCACACAGTCGAATCACACACCCGTGCTTCCGGGTCATGTACTTTGCACAGCTGAGGTACACACCTGTGTTGAACCCGTGTGCTAAATACAGGGCATTCTGTTTCCCAAATTTTTCGATGTAGGAAACACACAGCCTTGACACACGCTCGTGTATCAACCCATGTGTCACATACAGCCTAGACACACGCTCGTGCGTCTACCGTTGTGGACAAAATAAGGCTATTTTCCAAACCCTATTTCTCACCTATTTCATCCTTTACCTGCACCAACTCTTGCCAATATCAACCAACCAATTCAAGCATGATTATCAAGATAAATACCAATCATTCATCATAACGTATATGCTTATAATCTTATCTTATACCATACCTTTCTGTATTACACATGCAAATCCATCTAATTCAAAGCATACCATGTATATATGTATATCCATAATTTAACTTTATATACATATCAATCTAATCATCACAAGTCATTCCAATGGCTAGATTACATTCATCCAATTCATTGTCAACATTAGTCTTAGTAGCCTATACATGCCATTATACCAAAATAAACATCTTTATATACCAAAATGAGTCGGTTGATAGCGTGATGAGGCTCTGACCTATCTCTAACTTTCATGAGCTTCTAGGCACTATAAAACGGGGAAAATAAAGCTAAGTAAGCACTTGGTGCTTAGTAAGTTCATGTAACAAGTAACTAACTTACCAAGTGTTTCCATTAAATTTATTCAAACATATATATATAAAAGCAAATAGGTCATTATCCTATCATACACAACTTCAACACTCAAAGTTAGTCAAATAATTTCACATAGTACAAACTCATAGATATGCTTATCATATTATGTTCTCAACATGCTAAATTCCCATATCACATGTGTCTTTTCAAGATAAAATATCTCAAGTTTCATCATCTCTTTTCCAATTTTGTCGTTGAATTTATCAAAATATCGATGGATACTCTCATATAGTACACTTAAGGTGTACGAAACTCTCGAGCCACCTTTTCAAATCATTCGGGTAATCATATATTTCGATGCTCACACAGAGCTACGGTAGTTCCACAACTTATGTGTAGTTACCACTAATCACTTTAATACCACGATGCTCACACAGATATACGGTAGTTCACAACATATGCAACTACCAATCGCTATTCTTATACATCGATGCTCACTCAGAGCTACGGTAATCCACATCATATGCGGCTACCAATTATTATACTTTCAAGACTTTATCTCGTAATGCTCGAGAGGCTTATCAAGATTACTCATCCGAGCTAAATCCGGTCTGCAACATATGCAGAATCACCTTTACACTAATCCATCGACTTTCTTTCATTCAACCGGGACCTAACCCTTTTCTCAATGCAATATCAACCATTTCACCATATTTATACATTTAACATTCAATTTAACATTTATATCACATATCATGCATTTCAAACATTTCAATATTCAATATTAAGTTACACGAACTTACCTTGATGCTTGCTCATAAAAAAATCTACTAATCTGAAATCTTTTCTTTTCCATAATCCAAATCTGTATTTGGTCTTTTTGGATCTATATAAATGAAATTCATGCAATTCAATCCTCTTTCCAAGCCTAGCCGAAAATTTCATGTCATATTTATAGCACATATATTTCACAAAAATCAGAATTTTTCCTTGAATTTTACATATTTACAATCTAGTCCCTAAATCACAATTTCATCTAAAATTACTTTGTAAAAGTTATTTATCTATCATTAGCCTCTCATTTTCTACATAAATTTTTAATTTCCAACATCTACATCCATGGCACAATCTCTATACTTTGATACCTCTTCAAATTGATCCCCAATTTAGATAGATTTCACTATCTCGATCTCAAAAATATAAAAAATTATTAAAAACGGGACATGAAAACTTACCAATTTATGCAAAGAAAGTTTGTTTCCTCTCTCCTAGGGTTTCCAGGGAAATATTTAGGGATGAAGATGATAATATGATGATATTCTCCCATGTAATTAATTATCATCTTTTAATTTTACTAAATTCTAAATTAGTATTTTCCTTTTTCTCAATTTCTATGGATGATTCATCCATAAATATCTACTTAATTTTGATTGATGGTCTAATTACCATAAAAGTACCACAAGTTTTGAATTCCATAGCCATTTAATCCTTCTAACTTCTAGAATTCAACTTCTACATTTTATACAATTTGGTCATTTTTCTAATTAATCATAAAATCGGTAAGATTTTCCTATCAATATTTTTATACAACATTCCTATCATAATATAAACCATGTAATAATATTCAAATAAATTCTCTTTCTAGCTCGGATTTGAGGTCACGAAACCACTATTTCGATTTCACTGAAATTAGGCCATTATAGAATCGCTTATTAAGCTTTTTTGGGGCGTATGAACTGCTTATTCTCTTCCATTGGAACCTTTACACTCTTGCAAAGTGTCGTCACAAGATGGGGAAAGAAAATCCTGCCCATCTGGCCACTAACATAACACTTCATACTTTGATGGATCCATTGCCCTATGCATATCTGGTTCTTCTGTAAAATGTCATATAAAATATAGCTCGAAATGTATTGACATTAGAAACATTAAGAGTTGGTGTAATTCTAGTGCAAAAAAATTGCATCCACATTTTAGCTATTGGAAACATTATAGCTTGATTGAAATTGGTCGGTAGTTTAAAATCTGGTGATAAACTGTAAATTATACATATTTCTATCTCATATTTAGCACATTTATGGATGAATTATCATTGAATATGTGGAATTTGATGCTCCTAATCCTTTAATTTCATGTTTTATACTTAGAAGGGCATAGGAGAGTGAAAAGAACAAGGAACGGGCCGAAAATGGAGAAAATAGGCCAAAGCAAGGAAACAACACGGCGTGGAGTTCAGCACACGGGCAACCCACACGATCATGCCACATTAACAGGCTTGAGCATAGCCCAACATTGACTCACATGGCATGCCACACAGGCATGTCCCTGTCGTGATGAAGTTTAATTTCACGCGAAAAAGGCTACTTAGGGGCTAAGAAAGACATTCCAAACTCTATATAAAGACCCTAGGAGGCAACTACAAGGATGTACAGTATCCCTGCCAAGACAGAGAGTAGAAGGCAGGGAATTACTCAAAGGAAAGCTGATTGATCCATCTCAGAAGCCAAGATCTACATTAAGACAGATGATCTCCCTTAAATCCTTTTAGGAGTTTTGGATTTTCTCATGCTTTGTTATTTTCTTTATTCTGAGATTTTTTTTATAAACATGAACTAAACCCCCAAATACCTGAGGGGGATGAAACCTAATATGAAACTTTTTATTATTATCTAAACTATATGATAAATATTCGATTTGTTCGTAATTGTGTTTTTAATTCTTGAATTGATATTTCTGGGATATTAATTTAAGTCAAATGTGCTTAGGCAGAGGAGCAAAAATCCCTGTTTAAGAGTAGATCCAACATAATTAAGCGGAGTTGATCGCAATCCTAGACATAGGACGACAAAAATATGCCGGATTAGAGTCAAATCTAATATGGGGATCCATAGATTGAGTTAATGCAAGACTAGGGGTTTTAATTAGAAAGAAATTTCAATTAATCAACCTAGAATTAGTTGTTCTTATTATCGACGAAGATATTAACATAATTTAGGGATCTCTACGGATCAAGTTGAATGAAGAAATCGTCTAGTTCAGAGTTAGATAATAAGTGAAGTCTAGGTGGATTCTTCCGTAGGTATTGTCTTTATCATTCAGTTTTCCTAAAGCAATTCCCCAATTTACTTTTTGTCGCATCCTTAGTTTAGTTTAGAGTTAACTAGTTTACAACCAAAACCTTCTTTATTTTTAGGCTAGATAATAGGAAGAAAGTCATTACTAGTACTTTTAGTTCCTTGGATTCGATATTTCGGTCTTGCCACTAACTATACTACTATTCGATAGGTGCGCTTGCCTTTTATCGTGATAATAGTTAGTTTCTACGTACGATCAATTTTATTACTTCATCACAATCACAAGATCATCTGGCCAGAGGATTCATTCATCTTGATTTCAGTTAAGTATTTAACAATACTTTCCATATCAACATCTTGAAATCTCGTTAAATCAATGTTTTTCTAAATAGTTAGAGTCATAATATGAAGCATTGTAATATTTACAAATCTTTTTCAGGGAGAATGGCATATCCTTACCTTGCACTGTTACCATTTTCCACATGACACCGTGTGGTCTCCAGGTTTTCTCGTCCCTAAGAGTAGCATAAAATTCTTGCACAATAAAAATAACATTTTCTTTTGGGATCATGTAGAAACACTCCCATCTATGATATCATATTAAAGACCAAATTTCATTGCAAAGAACCATCGATGGTTCGAATCCCCTTTTCTGAATAAAGTTTTTTCCTTGAAGCTCGAGGAAATACTTTTCGGTATTTTGGTTTTGAAATTTTAAAGGATTTGAAATCGTCAATGTTTCTTGTATATTAGTTTTTCTATTCTTCCTAGGAGGCATGTTCGATATTAAAACTTAGAAAAACTAATAAATTCAAAGAATTTATTTCAAAAATAATAAAATAGTAAATTTTGAGGTTTGGAACTCTTAACCTTGTTCTTGAAGTCTTATTTGGTTCCTTTAAAGGTGTTCTTGTGACCTCCCGTATGGATGCTTGATGTATAACCTGCACCAAAATAAAGAAGAAAATGGGCAAGTTAGGAGTTGAAGAATTTTAAGATGATTTAAGAGAGTTTAGAAGGTAAGAGAGGTTTAAGGTTTTGGTAAAAGAGTTTTAAAAATTCAAAATAGGTATTTTAAGGTAAAAAATCAGCTAAAATTAAGTTAAAAGTCAGTGGATTGCACAATCAAGTCGGGTCACCCTTGTAAAAAATTTCAATGATGTCGTGACACAGGGCCTTTGTCACGAGACCCCGGTAGGATATCGATGTTGCAACACAGACAGAAATTTGGAAACCTAGGTAAATTTTCCTTTGTGTTGCGACAAAAGGGTGTTGTGTCGTGATATCGAGATGATTTTCTTAATTCTTCCGATTCTAAACGATGTGTCGTGACATGGGGGTACCGTGTTGCGACATTGTCTTTGTTTTCGCCAAAAATTCCTCATTTCAGAGTGTCATAGTTTCTATTTAAATAATAATTACATAAGATTACAGTCTAAACTATCGGTTAGTTAAAAATACAATAATATGCACAAAATTCAAATTCAATTAATAATGTCAAGTTTTGCTGTCGGACTCATCCGTCAGTTCAATCGGTTTGCTCGTAGATGTTCTTCCTATTTCATTTTTATCAGTGTTCGTCCAGCATCCATCGTGGCACTCCACTTTCCTTCACTTGGCCTATTTTTTGAACTTGTTTTTTCTACCTGCACTGATTACAACGAACACTTCTGTAACAACCTGATTTTTAGTGGTGTCGAAAATAGTGGTTCAAGACCACCAAATCCGACGAGTAAGCTCGTAAATTTTAATATTTAGTATTTACAAGTCAAATGTGGTTCTAGAAAGATTTTTGAATTAATAATTTTTTTATAAGGATTTATTAGGTCAAGTGGTCTAGAAAATAAGGTATCGAGACCTCAATTCTATAAATCGAGCCATAAATATTTTTATAAATATTTATGGAGTATCATTAAGGTAGTAGTAATGTTTCGTTAGAAAATTTTAACGTTTTAATTGCTAATTAATTAAAAAGGACTAAATTAAAAAAGTTGCAAAACTTGCTAAAGTGATTAAATATCATAAATGGTAAATAAAGGAGGACTAAAAGGACAAATATGCCAAGTGGAATGGATGAGGCAGCATAAGTGTAAAAAAAAAGTCATGTGATTTAAGGGGAAAATTGGAAATAAATGAAATTTAAATATTCAATTGAAAAACCTAAAAGTTTCTAGACATTTTCTTCATCAATTTTCTGTTCAAAAACACCATTGAAGAGATCTTGGAGTATATTTTTATATTTTAGCTTCATGTAAGTTTAATTCTTGCCCTTTTCTAGAAATTTTTGTGTTTTTAAGACTTTTACAATTAGGTCCAACTAGTTATTTCATTAGTTTTTGATTTTATTGAGAATTTTAAAAGTTACCATTGATGAACACTGGATATTTTTGATGAAATAACATGGATTTCGAGCTTTAATCTTATTGTATGATGTTTTTAATAAGTGATTTTGTTAGATATTAATTTTAAAACTAAATTGTGAAGAATTAAAGAATTAGGGTTTGGTATTAAATTTCTATGTATCAAGAGCTGTAAGATAGCCTAGAATATTTAGATAAATTATCAATTGGGAAAAATTAGTTCATTTGATAGTCTAATTAGTAAGGGGACTAAATTGCAAAATTATAAAAATTAGGGTAACTGTGTAATTTTAAAAATTGAGGTGTATTAATTGTGAAGTGAATTGCAACCAAAATATATGCTAATGAATGAGTAATTTTATATTTTAGATCAAGAGCCTGTAAATACTCGTGAAAAAGGAAAATTAGCAGAATAGTCCCTGAACTTCTACAAATCTTACAATTTAGCCTAGGTAAGTTCGTATGGTTAAATTTTATTAATTATATTGAATTGGTAAATGATATTATATACTTTAGGAAAATTTTGAAAATGGAATATTCTTAAATTATAAATTTGAAGTAAACATCCGGTTTAAATGGAACGTGAGATTGTGTATAATCATTGTGTGGCGAAAGATAGCAAATGAAGAATTGACGGAAAATTATCCAAGTAAATTGAGGTTCTTCATTTGTTGCAAACTTTCGTATTTACTTTCTGTTTAGCTCTTACAAGCTTCTATTTAACTTATATGAGTTTCCATTCAACCATAATAGGTTTCCGTTCAGCACTATTGAGCTTCTGTTTAACCATTATAGGTTTTCATTCAACTCTTATGAGCTTTCGTTCAACATTTATGGGTTTGTGTTTAGCACTTATGTGCTTCTGTTCAGACCTAGGGCTTCTAAAAATGATGTACTCAAATCCATAAGCCGTTCTTTGATTCGGTAAGATTTGGTAAGTGACATATGAAATTGATTTTGGAAGACTTATTGTTATTTTTGGTATTATTTTGAAACAAATGTATTTATCGATTGAAATTATGATGGACAGGGAAATTACAATGAATGAATTTATTTAAATTGATGTGTTATAGTAGGTTCTGTAACGCTCCAAAATTTTTAATTTTTGTTTTGTGAATGTGTGACACAAAATATCTGTCTACTTTAGTGGTTAAGTGTTCTGAGTGTGTATGGGAGGTTTCAAGTTCAAGCCATGACTTGGGCAAATTTTGGTATTTTTATGAATAAAGCCCTATCTCTAGTTAGTAGGCTTTTATTTAAATATTTGTAAGTATGTATCAGAATAGGCCTATTGGTCTGGTGGTTAAATGGAGTGTGGGTGTGCTGAAGGTCCTGCGTTCGATTCTTTGTAACGACAATGAGTTACATTTTTGCTCTTAAACTCGGCTGGAGTTTTGGCAAACTGGGTTTCTGAGCAGTTGGGTCAAAGTAGACTAGTGTGTGAGCCTATTTTACTGAAATGATTTCTATGGTTGCACGAGTTGCCCAAGTCAACTGTGAACCTACTGTAGTGTCGGTAAGCACTAGTGAAATGATTTCTATGGTGTACCTTATATTGCTTTGATAGACGTAAGGTCTACTCACTTATACATAGCTAGCAACATATTTGGGAACTTGGGGATTTCAGTTGAGAGTACTACGAGTGAGGTTATTGTACTGAGTATGTTGGGGCAGTCAATAAGGGTTAATAAGTTATTCAGAGATGCACCATTAAAGGTTCAAGGGGTGATCTTTTTGGCCGATTTAATGGAGCTTCAATTTAGGGAGTTCGATCTAATTCTAGGGATGGACCTGTTGCTTAAGCACCGTGTTAGCTTGCATTGTATAACTAAGAGGGTCGTCTTGAGAACTGAAGAGAATGATGAGGTAGTCGTGATTAGAGAACGTCAGGACTACCTATCTAATGTGATTTCTGCACTGGTGGCTGAGAAATTGGTTCGCAAGGGATGTGAGGCATACTTGGCCTACGTAAGTGTTTCTGATTCTAGGGACTCTATTGTTAAGGACATCGGGACTGTAAGGGATTTTCTGGACGTTTCTTCTGAGGAACTATTGGGTTTACCCCCAAATCGTGAAGTGGAGTTTGGGATTGAGCTCCTTTCTAGTACAGCTCTAGTGTTTATCGTTCCTTATCAAATGGTATCGAAAGAGCTTGTGGAACTTAAGGCTAAAATTCATGAGTTATTGGATCGTGGATTTATCCGCCCTAGTATGTCTCCATGTGGGGCACTGATACTTTTTGTAAAGAAAAATGATGGATCCATGTGGATGTGTATCGACTACGGGCAACTAAATAAGTTGACCATTAAGAATAAGTACCAATTACCAAGGATAGATGACTTGTTTGACCAATTTTGAGGAGCTTCGGTATTCTCTAAGATTGACCTCCTCTCTAGGTATCATCAGTTGAGGGTTAAGGAGGCTGACGTACATAAAACGACATTTAGGACTCGTTTTCGTCACTACGAGTTCCTAGTAATGCCATTTGGACTGACTAATGCACCAACAGCTTTCATGGATTTGATGAACTGAGTATTTCAGCCCTATCTGGATCGATTTGTGGTGGTGTTCATCAACGACATACTTGTTTATTCAAGGACTGAGGATGAGTATGACGAGCACCTTAGAGTGTTTCTTCAGACTTTGAAAGAAAAGCAGCTCTATGCTAAGTTTAACAAGTGCGAGTTCTAGTTACGTGGTAACATTTCTGGGTCATGTGGTTTCGACTAAAGGGATACGAGTTGATCCTCGAAAGATTGAGGTTGTGTTGGAGTGGAAACAGCCTAGGAACGTGTCTGAGATCCGTAGTTTTTTGGGACTGGCGGATTATTATCGACGATTTATAGAGGGTTTCTCATTGATTGCATCACCCCTAATTAAGCTGCTACGTAAGTATATACTGTTTGACTGAACAGATGCGCAGCAAGAGAGCTTCGAGAAGCTCAAGACTGTACTGACTGAGGCTCATGTTTTGATATAGCCAATACCTGGAAAGGAGTTCATAGTTTATAGTGATGCGTCACATGTCAGTTTGGGATGTGTGTTGGTGCAGGAAGGTAAGGTGGTAGCATATGTGTCTCGTCAGCTTAAGACGCATGAGGCGAACTATCCGACACATGATTTGGAGTTTGCCGCAGTGGTTTTTGCTCTGAAAATTTAGAGGCATTATCTGTATGGTGAGAACTGTATCATCTACACTGATCACAAGAGCCTCAAGTATCCCCTTACTCAGAAGGAGCTGAATCATAGGTAGCGTAAATAGATTGAGCTGCTTAAAGATTATGACTGCACCATTGAGTACCACCCTGATAAGGACAATATGGTGGTCGATGCATTGAGCCGTAGAGTTATGACTGATTTGAGGGTGATGTTTGCTCGCTCAAGCTTATTTGATGATGGTGGCTTCTTAGCCGAGCTTCAGGTTAAGCCGACATGGATTGAATAAATTAAGGTAAGCAGTTGGAGGATGAGTCTTTCGGTTCTCAGTTCCGACAGCTTGAGAGTGGTAGCATGCAGATTTTGGGTTGAACTCTGAGGGTGTGTTGTGTTTCTGTGGACTGATATATGCACCGAATGACCCTGATTTGAGACAGTCCATACTGAGAGAGGCACATAGCAGCTCTTATGCTATGCATCCTAGCAAAAATAAAATATATCGAGACCTCCGTGAGTTATATTGGTGGCCAGGATTGAAATGAGAGGTTACCGATTTTATGGGTAAATGTCTAACTTGCCAGCAAGTTAAGGCTAAGCATCAGTTACGTTCGGGTTTGCTACAGCTGGTTAAGATTCCTCTATGTAAATGGGAGCAAGTAACTATGGACTTCATTAGTGGGTTGCCCCTAACACCCACTAAGAAGGATTCAGTATAGGTTATCATCGATCGATTAACCAAATTGACCCACTTATTACTAGTTCGTACTGATTATTCTTTGCAGAAGTAGGCAAAAATTTATATTTCTGAGATAGTGAGACTGCATGGGGTACCGATTTCGATCATCTTTGATAGGAATCCTCGCTTCACATCTCAGTTTTGAAAGAAGTTAAATGAAGCTCTAGGTTTAAGGTAGGACTTCAGTATTGCGTTCCACCCTCAAACCATGATCGATCTGAGAGGGTGATTCAGATAATGGAAGATATGTTGAAGAGTTGTGTTATTGATTTTCAAGATAGTTGGGGGAATATTTGCCATTAACGGAGTTTGCCTATAATAACAGTTTCCAGTCTAGCATCTAGATGGCACCTTACGAAGCTCTGTACGGTCATAAGTGTCGCACTCCTTTATGTTGGACTGAGTTGGGTGAACGACGTGTTCTGGGTCTTGAGTTGGTTTCGGAGACAAAGGATAAGGTTAGACTGGTTCGGGATCTTTTGAAAGTGGCATCTGATAAACAGAAGGTCGAGTATTCTGTGGGGGACTTTGTATTTCTCTAGGTCTCGTCATGGAAGAAGGTTCTGAGTTTTGGTCGTAAGGGCAAGTTGAGCCTTAAGTTTATTAGATCTTACCATATTCTGAAGCAAGTGAGACCAGTTGCTTATTAGTTGGAGCTACCTCCAGAGTTGGATCGAATTCATGATGTGTTTCATGTCTCAATGTTAAGGCGCTACCACTCTGATCTTACGCATATTGTCCCCGTTGAGGAGATTGAGGTTAGGCCAGACTTGACATTTGAGGAGAAGTCGGTTCAGATTTTGGATCGCGACGTAAAAGTTCTGATAAGGAAGTTTATTCCTATAGTGAAGGTCCTATGGCGAAATCGTAGCACTGATGAGGCCACGTGGGAGCCTGAGGATGCGATGCGTCAGCAATATCCTCATATGTTCTGATTAGGTAAATTTCGAGGATGAAATTTTCTTTTAGGGGTTAGAATTGTAACGCCCCAAAATTTGTAATTTTTGTTTTGTGAATGTATGACACAAAATATTTGTCTGCTTCAGTGGTTAAGTGTTCTGGTTAGTAGACTTTTATTTAAATATTTGTAAATATGTATCAAAATAGGCCTGCTGGTCTAGTACTTAAGTGGAGTGTAGCTGTGCTGAAGGTCTTGTGTTCGATTCTTTGTGGCGACAAGGAGTTGTATTTTTTCTCATAAATTCGACTGGAGTTGTGGCAGACTGGGTTTTTGAGTAGTTGGGTTAAAGTGGACTAGTAGGGGAGTAAAATTAGGGATTTGAGGAGTCTCAGTTTGATTTTATTTTTACTTCTTGATTATATTTTTCCAAAATTTCGGCTCTTTATCCTATTTTCCAAAAATTCTGACACAAATTCCAATCTTCCCCACAAGTCTGTCGTTTGCTCATTTTTTTCTTCTCCCTTGCTGGATTTTCTTTCGATTTTTTCCCTTTTACAAACTTAAATCTTGCGTGTGGGGTAAGTGGTAAGTTGTTGGGCATCATTTTGAAGTGTTGTAAATTTTTGATAGTCTAATTTCGTGGTTTTTGGCAGTAGCATATCGCGAGGATTGAGGCTCTTATCGTGCTGCTTCGTAAAAGAATCAATTCAAAGTATTTGGGTAAGTTTTTATCGCTTTAAAGATGGGTATCTCGATTCAGATTTGGTTTTAGTTTAATGTCTAAGTGATTAATTGAGTGAAATATTGATCAATTATAGGTTTGGGATTGCTTGGAGTTACTTTTGCATCAAAAACAATACAGGTGTATACCCGATTACGCAAAAAAACGAAGTTCCGGCTAAAGCCAAAAACCTCACTATCGACGCCACACGGGCGTGCGGTAGGCATGTACCCTAACATGTGCGTGTGATCGACGAGGCCAGGCCGTGCACATAAGACACAGTCGTGTGTTGGCCAGGCAGGCCATGTGCGAGACACAGGCTAGACTATTTTGGGCCGTGTAGGCTACACGGGTAGGCCACATAGGCATGTGAGCCCATTTCACTGAAATGATTTCTATGGTTGCATAGGTCGCCTAAGTCGACTATGAACCTACTATAGGGTCACCAAGCATTACTTGGACCCCTAATTATGTGAACTAACTGATTGATGATATATGTACTGAGCATGATGATAGTATACATGTATACTAAACTGATTATATGTACTGTTAACAATGAGATAGCATGACATGTATTGTGTGTTACATTGCATTGGGTTGGGTTAATATTATTTGGAGGAAGTGTACTGAAAGGCACTTAAGCCTAATTTCTGGCAGCTCAGCTGCAAATTACTGTGATGTTCCGCATTCGGTACTACTTGGAGTGTAGGGATGGGTGGGTGATTTAATCCCTACATGGAGTGTAGGGTTGGACAGAGATGGTGTGTAGAGGCTGGTTGGGTAAGACTTTGTTATTGAATATTGTATGACCAATATTGATATCGTAGTGGGCTTAGGCCTTAATGCATATTAATACTGTACTCAAATGGGCTAAGGCCCAAACTGCCATCAATACTGAAAAGGGCTTGGGCCTAGACTGTGCATGACTATTTACTGTTCATATTTTTTTTGTGGGGATTACACACTGAGTTTATGTAAACTCACCCCTCTCTATTTAATGTGCACTAATAATCCCCAGACCTAGACGGATCAATGCGGCGGAGGACTCGACGGTCACCATAATTTTTGAACTTCATGGTTTTAATTTATTACTTTTGGCTATGGTTTATTATTAGTTTATTTTGGGATTTTGCTGAAATTTGGTTTTATTTTTTTTTATGGATTTATATATGTTAGTCATAGGGAAAATTCGGTTTTCAAAAGCTACGGTTTTATTTCCTAATCTCAAGATTACTGAAAATGTTTCTGAAGCTTCCGCAATGAGTTAAGTTTTTAATAATCGAATAATGGAAAATTTGAAGTTTTAAAACTAATAAAAGAGCAAAGAAGGATGTAACAAGGAAATGATTTTATCGTAACAACTTAGTTTTCAAAAATAATACCATATGATATCGCCAGATTCGATCATAACGTCTAGGTCAGGTTTGGGATGTTACATGTTTGTTAAGATTTATGTTTAACCCATCGAACTTACTAAGCTTCATTAAGCTTACTTATGTTGTTTAATGTTCTTGTAGATTTTCGTGAAGTCAGAAGATTGTATCTGCTTATTTCGGTAGTGTTTGCAACGTATACTATGGTTTATATGGCATGTATAGGGTTGATGTGGATTACATTAAAGTTGTCTTATATAGAGGTTCTGAATGATGTTTTATTTACATAATCTACCTAGATATATATATTGGTTTGGAAATTAAGTAAATTGTGATGTGGTTATGATGGATGTATGCTTATAGGTAATTAATTAGTAGTAAACTTTAGTAAAATTTGTTAAGTAGACTAAATAGGTAAGTTTCAGTATTTAAAGTATATGTGATATTATACTGAAAACATGATTTTGATTTGTTTTGATTGCTTGTTTTGGGATGTATTGATGTATCAAAATGTTGTGTATATGTTAATATCAAAATGGGTGAGAAATGTGGCATTAAAATGGCCTATTTTCGTCCACACGGGCAGAGACACGGGTGTGTGTCTCAGCTGTGTGTGACACATGGCCTAGCACATGGGCGTGTGATCCAGCTGTGTGTCCTATGTATCTTTAAAATTGAGAAACAAAATGCTTAGGTTTTCACACACGGCCTGGCACACGGGCGTGTGGCTTGGCCGTGTGACCTCTGCACTTAGGAAGAATTTTAAAATTTTGCGAAAAATTATCTGAATTTTCAGTTTAGTCCCGATTCATTTTTAATGTGTATTTTGGGCCTCGATGGCTTATATAAGGGACAATATAAGTGATTATGATTAGTTTTCTAATATGTATGTTAAGTGATATGAAAAGTTTATACTTAATTAGAAAGGTTCAAAAATACTCTGTAATCCTATTTCGGCGACGGTTTAGGGTTAGAGGTGTTACAACTTCCCCTAGCTCAGGGTAATTAGGGATTTTTACAAATATTTCAAGATATTTTTTCCTAATTTCTCCCTATTTAACTTATTCTGTCGATGACCACATTTAAAGGTTTTTGTCTCACCATTAAACTTCATTTTTAACTAGTTATTTTCTAGGTCAATGGTGGACCTTGATGTCTCTAAAAACGGTCTACCCAAAAGAATGGGTATCTTATGGTCCTCTTTAAAATCTAGGATAATAAAATCAGCCAGAATGATAAAGCTTCTCACTTTGACCCATACATCTTCAAGTACTCATTTCAATCGTACTGAAGACCTATCAGCTAATTATACTGTGATCTGAGTATTTTTAAACTCCCCTAACCTGAGCTTTTCATATATAGTTAAGGGAATTAAATTAATACTAGTATCTAAATCACATAAAGCCTTGCTAAAATGTATATATCCTATCTCTATAGGTATTGTAAAACTCCTTAGGTCTTTTAGTTTAAGGGGCATCTGTTTGGATATGATCGCACTACATAAGGTGCTTACGTTAACTTGCTCTCTTGTTTTTATTTTCCTATGCCTAGACATAATTTTTTAAAAATATTGGGTGTATTTAAGAACTTTTTCAATTAAATAAATTAGAGACAAATTAATATTTAGGGATTTCAATAGCTTTAGAAAACTTACAAATTCTACATTATCCCGTCTTTGTTTTTCTTCTACTCGTGAAGGGAATGGTACCTTTATCAGTGTAGGTTCCTTGATTGGCTCGTCCTCCAACTCAACCTCTTCCTCTGGTTCAGATTCAGTCTCAATTCCTAGGGTTTTTCTAGAAGATCCTCAGAATCCTCTTTATTCTCTTCATAAGTTGATTTTTCCAGCTACTAAGTATTTTGCCCGAATCGAATATGATTGCTTTCACATGCTCCTTCCCTTCTTTCTGAAGATTATTTTCTCTATTGCTAATGGTTCCAATGCCAATTTTTTTTGATATATCTCATCATGCTCATAAATTAGCTCACCTGATCTTTCAGTTTAATTAATGTTTTCGTAATGTTAGTGCACTCAAAATACACCTATTTTACTTCAATCCTCATTGACTGTATCTCCCCCTTGATCCAATCTAAGCGTTGACCCCATATAGTATAATCATTTGGGTTGGCCCTTTTCTAAGGCTTATAAGGAGGATAATAATTAGTATTTTTAATTGGTTGTGCAATGCTACCTCCTCCTTGATTTTTATCCCATCTCAAGTTTGGGTATTCTCTCCAACTGAGATTATAAGTGTTTGAATAAGGATTTCCACCCCTATTTCCAACGTAGTTGACATCCTTAGTTGGATTATTAATGTAATGAAAGAGTGGTTTGTCTCCTCCATATATAGATGACACAATAGATAAGGACTTTACGCGGTGGAGTCTATCCACAATTTGTTGGTACTTATCATCCTTCTGGATAACTTTTTCCATAGATGGTTTCTGACCATATGTATAGCATTCAATTGGCCATTGACAGGAATTCATCGTCATATTTTCTATCAACTTATACGCATCTTCGTATATTCTATTCATTAAAACTCCTCATGCGACTCTATCTAGTCCTGAACGTGCATGCACGTCCAACCATTGTAAAACATTTGTAGCCTCATCCACTCATGTAATCCATAATGTAGGCATCTCTATCTTAGCATTTTAAAATGCTCTCAGGCTTCATGAAAGCTCTCTCATTCTAACTGTTTGAACATTGCGATCTCTCTCCTTAGTTGGATTGCCTTGCTATTAGGGAAAAACATTTATAGAAATTTTCTTGCAAGCTCATCCCATGTCGTGATGGATCTTAGTGCTTGCAAATCTAACCAAGAAAAAACATTATCGATTAAGGAGAAAGGGAACAGTCGAAGATGAATAGTAACATCAGTGACCCCATTATATTTAAATGTGTCACAAAGCTGAATGAACCATTTTAAACGCTGATTTAGGTCTTCCGTCATTGTGCCTCTAAACTGCAAATTGTTCTGGATCATCTGGATCATAGCCGATTTTATTTCAAAATTGTTAGTTTTGATGGCTAGCCTTGTGATGCTTCCTTGAACCATCTTCAGATTTGGCAGCGCATAGTCCCTTAGGGTTCTTTTGTTGCACAACATACGTATATTTGCAGGTAACTACGATGGTGGGGGTAAGTCCTGTGGGTTATTATTGTTAATCTCGTTAAATAGCGGATTATCGTGTGGTAAATTGCCTGCAGCAAGTGGTTGATTCTACATCTGCTATTGCTATCGATGATTTTGGTGAATTAATCTCTCTGGATCAGTAACTAGTTCTATAGGTGTTCCCCTACTACAAGTCATGTACTGAAACCAAAAAGAAAATAGAAGATGTTAGTGAAATTAAAAAAAATCTTATCTATAATTTATTCATTTCCTAATTATTCTATTAGAACGTAAAAATTAAAATCAATTTAGTAGTGTTGCCTCCCTAACAACGGCACCAATAACTTCACCGCCTCCAGACGTACTAACGTCCAGAGTATGAATAATGCAAATAAAATAAATGAAATCAAGGCAGTGTCTGCAAGTGTACAGGCCAGATTGTAATAAAGTTACAACGACGTAAGTGAGTACTCTGAGGATTGTACCCAAAGAAGGCGAACTACTAAATTAATTTCAACTTAAACGTAAATAATAGTAATTAGTATTTTAAATAACTTGTAACATGATAAAACATAACGTAAAGACTTTTTTGGTTTTTATAAATAATTAAAAAGAAATAACAAAAGCCTAAATATAAAGAACTTTAGAAAACTTAATTTATATACTTTAATCAATTCTAGATATGGGTGATTAGCTCACTTCGGTGGTCATAACTAATTCTTATTTGGGGTTTCTACTAAATCAACTAGTCATCACCCCATTAGAATCTCTCAATCATCCACTAAACTAATGAGTTGGCAAGAACTACTTATCTCTCGACCTCACAGTCTAGACTGATTTGGGTTAAGGTATTCACAAATAAGTCATACCAATTTTGGGTTAATTCTCCCTAAATGACTTCTTAGGGTCACCAAGCCTAGGGTTTAAATTCTTCCTCTCCAAAATTGCTAATCTGCTAATAAAACCTTATACAAAAATCAATTAATCACACCTTCACTCGTTAATCTCCCATAAGAGGATTAGTTCCTCGTGGATCTCATTAACACAATAATCTTGAATATAAAGAAAAACATAAATCACGAATCAAGAGTAGAGTTTAAATAATCTTGTTTGTATTAGATGAAGCGCAAACAATCCACTAGCGTTTGATCATGTTTACAAACCATGTTCTCCAAAGAATACTAAAAAGAAAAAAAACTAAAAATAAACCTAAAGCCTAAAAGAAGGAAAAACTAAAAACTAAAATTAAAAAGAAAAACTGAAAGTCTGAAAAGCTTCCCTCAACAAGTGTTTTAATAGACTATTTATAGAGTTAGGGTTGTCATCGTCCTCAACCCTAGGTCAACTGATGTCTCGTGTTTAATCTCCATTATGCTGACCAAAACGCCTCTAGCTCGTAAGTGCTTCCCGTACAGGATCGACGTTGTGACACCCTAGCCCTTGTGTTGCGACATTGGAAACAGTATGCATGGTTCAGTGGTAACTTTAACGATGTGTCGCGGCATCACTTGGCTATGTCACGACATCCAAGGTAGTATAGTAATTCTGGCATTCTTCTCCCTATATTGCGACATCGAGCGCCCAATGTTTTAATACAACGATCAGCTTTAAGTTCTTATGCTTTGATTGGTCTCTTGCACACTTACTAAGTACGGTAGCTCGCCTTTATGCCTCATTCGACCCCTAAGGTCAATAAAAGACTCAAAATACACTTTTATTGAATTTAACTAAACTAAGAAAACATAACTAAAACTGCTCGTAGTTAAGCTCCTTAAGTACGAAAGCTAGTTTAATCTGCTACACCGAATTACGGAAGATAAAAAAGATTTGTGTATCTATACGTCAAGTTAATAAGGTTTATAATTCAAGATTTGGTTAAATGGTAAAGAAATGAAATGGAATGAAAATATGAACTATGATGTTATTTGATTGAGTTGAAAACGAGCCTTGCGTTGAATATGTATAAAAGAGCTATTAGGCTCATAAATGGTTGAAATAACAATATAGATTAGTATATAGTTACCTAATTGATGATGTTGAACATAAAACTTGTACTTACATCAATAAATGGTGGAATGAGTTGAAGTAGTTGATATGAAATGAATGATAAAGGATAGGTTAATTTGTATATAAATATATAATGAATTGTATATTAACATGAATAAATACATAATAGCTTTTACTTGTATTTTCTTTATCTTGAATCATAGATTACTACTGAATGAATTACTCAGCATACGGTTCATTTTTCGTGCACATGTTAGGTTTAATTTGAGATCCTGAGTAGTGACTTTAGCAACCAGTCAATAATCCCAAACTCAACAACATTTGTATATTCTGTTTTTGTTTTAAAGTATATTCTGTTTTTGTTTTAAGTTGGCATGTACCTAATTGAGTCAAGTTTTGGGTTGCTTTTAAGTGCATGTTCCTTTAGAGTTTGGTACCTTATGATGAATGTTTAGCCAAATGGTTGTGTATATTATTTTAACTTAATTTTAGTTGTATATGTTCAATTATCATAGTTGAAATAGTATATGAGGCCTTGTATAAATTGTAAATGAGTTAAGTAAGTTTGAATTGGTATAAAATCTATGTATAAATGCACTTGATGTCTAACGGTTAATGTGTTAGTTTTGGTTAGATGTATATAACTTGCAATGGAGTTAAGATTGTTAGAATTGGTATGAACGTTACAATTATATAAGAACTTGATGAAATAGGTACTTGTGTGAATGGGTTAAATGAAATGCATCAATTATGAATGCATATAAGTTGTCTTTAAAGGTTTGAATGTGGTGTTAAACTTGATTTTATGTAAATTAGAAGTTGGCTTTAGTAAGTGATTTAGAAATGTATGATTCGGCATTTGTTATGTATAAATTGAATGGTATTATAAAATATATTTGAAAAGTTGAAATGGTAGTTTTAGATTAAGTACTTGAAATGTGTATTTTGTCAAAATCGGGACTTAATGGACTATTCTCGGTATTGCGATACCACACCTTGGATATCACGATACCAACCCTGATCTATTTTTGAAAATTTTACAATTTGATCCTCAGGTTGAGCAACTTGACTATTGTCTTCAATATTGTGATACCAAACCCTAGATATCACAATACCCACTTGATGAAATTGAAGTTTGGCTACTGTCTTTAGTGTCATGATACCTAACTTAGGATATCGCAATACCTAGTTGTTATATTTTGAAAATTTTGTAGTTTAGTCCTAATTCAACACTGAGTTAGTATTGAGCTTTCATAAGCTTGAATAAGATCTAAATATTAATCGTTTATTATATTTTCAATTTTTTAACATTGAATTACATGTATGATTAGTTATTAGTTAATTAATTGACAGTAGTTGCTTCGACAACGAATGTGACATCCTATAGTTCGAACCTGACAATCTGGTCGGGTGTAGGGTGTTACATTCATCATTGTACCTTTTATTTTTTTTTTTGTCAATTTACAATGAGGTAATTGTTTATATGGTTGGGAGATCTACAGGCTTAATCGCTTAGTGGCTGAAACAAGAGTAAAACTTGATTTAGAAAAAGACTACAATTTAATTTTCTAATTTGCTAATATGTTAATTCTAGGTGTCAACTATGTTAACAGAAATCCTAAAGGGAAAGCACGATTGAGTACCTCCCGACTCTATCTTTGTGATCTAGTTAGAAAATCATTCGAAGATTATTTTCGGGGATAATAACCAATTGAAGGTCACATTGCACTAAGTAGGAGGTTAGGAAACCATTAAACCACTTGACGCGATGGGGAAGGTGATGCTAATAGCACTTGTGCTAATAGCCCTTGGCTTAAATCAAGAGGCACATTTAAGTCCTTAAACTGAGATTAGGTTAAATTTGGAATAGGCATAAATCTAGATGGCAATGAAAATAAAAGTTTCAGCAGAAAGCTTAACAAAAATTAAGGCGTAAGCTTCATAAATGAAATCCATGCTTTCTACAAAAAAAATATAGTATGCATAGTAAACAAAATAAGGTTCTACGAGTAACGATTAAGATCACAAACCCATGTCAGATGCCTCTATAGAATTCCTCATAAAGTTTTCAATACAGTTTTTGTTAATGGAGGCTCCACATTCATAGGGTCACAATGCACATGTTGGTGAACAAAATTAGGAGATTTTTTCTCTTCCCCAAGCATTAGCCTTACCAATAGGTCAATGTTATGCCTTAGCCATGCCATATGTGACATGAGTGGAATAACAATAATTAGCACATAAAAAGTTCAACCATCTCCTCCAATCGCATCATTAAGACTATGCTCATTAAAACAGAACCTCTAAAAGTTACTTAGAGATCACATATTGCTAAAAATAACCTCATTGGTTCTTAGGCAATGGTACTGGTCCTAAGTGAGGGATCTGTCAAGGAGATGAGTAAAAAAACCTCAAATATGAGGGAACAGTCCACTTTAAAAGAAAAGAAAATTTTCACAACTTATTTTTTATCAAGATATATTTGTGGGAATAAAATTCAAAATTCTTCAAAAATTGGTGTGCCTTGGGGTCACTACTATCTCATAGTTAAAACTTGAAATTGGCCTACACTAGGAGAACCCTTAAAAGCAATAGTGAACAAATTGCTATAACTATTTAAAGAAGTATCCTCCTTATAGTTCTTACAATCCAAGAAATACAACACTAATAGATGCCAAGATGTCCTTAATAACTGTCCAGTGGAAACATGAAAAAATGAAGTATCTCTACAAACCAAGGATGAAACATAGATGAAAAAAAAACTACTTTCAAATAGGTGCAATGGGAGATAAAAGCCCATCAATTTAGTCATAATTTTGTTCATTCGATGAACTATTGACGAAATCAAGAAGTTATATTTATAATTATGTGATTTAGACATTGTAGTACCAACATGGTTGTCATCTCCTCTATGGTAGTAGTGCCCAATCGTTCTTCATTTTCTTTGAGACGTTCATTTGGAACCTCAGAAGATCAATGACCATTATAAAAGGAAGAATGAAAAAAAAAAAACAAAAGGACATAAAATAAAAAGTAGCTCTCTAACAAAAAATAACAAATGAGAGTAGGAAACAGAGAAAAAAAGGTAGCAAGAAAGAGTTTCAACCTTGAAGTCTTGAAAAAACCTTATTTATATGTATTTATGAGTGAAAATGAAAATTCACTTCAAGCAAGAAGACGGTAACAAAGAAATGGCACATTAAAAAAAATCAACCAAAGAAAAGAAATGGCATATTAAAAAAAATCAACCAAAGACAAACATGTGTGTAAAAGTAATTAATACAAGGGGACAATGATCAGGGCAATCATAATGACACTTTAAACTCTCTATGAGCCTTGCTAAGAACCTTCAATGAGCCTCACTAGAAAATCAACTCAATTTAGGTTACTTCATAACCTGTCTTTCATTAAGAGGAAATTGTTGTACACTCATCATAGCATACCTCACTAAACTACCCAAAAGACTATAGGAACAAAGCTCCGCCTTATGACCACATTGAAAGCATAATTCCTATCTCAAGAATGCCTTTCCTAAACATCACATCACGCTAGGCAACCCACACAACTTTCTATATATATATATATATATATATATATAGAAAATGAAAAGTTCCTAACAACATCCATCAATCCATTACATCACCAACTTGACAAACACCTCGATCAGCTCTTTCAAGTCGACTCTAACAATACCCTTAGTTGATAATCACTATTTTACCACCCACACCTATAAAGTAAGAAACTCAATGGTTGGACTCACGCCAAGCCAACCTCATTTTATAAATGATATAAAAAATTCACAAAGACTGTATATCCAGCACTCTACTCAAAAACAATCTCAACATATCTAATTCACCATTTGCGGTAGTTCTTACACCATCTATACTATGAACTACCCTTATTTTAATGGCTCTCCTTACTCTTATAATATAAACCGTCTCATTTTATATAAGTTTGTTGTTATAACAATTTAGTAACAAATACTACTTTTTAAAACCTTACATTCAAATAATACTACTCGTTGAAACATTTTAAAATATTAATATAAACAATGTTTCTTTTGTGTCCTAAATATAAACAATATTTTGAAAATAAAAGGAAGTATTCAAAATGAACATAGACATTACGAAAAAAAATGTATGATTTGATATTATTATTTGAAAATAAAATAAAATAAAATCTATTTTATACTTTTCCTAACAAGATTATTATATAGGCGAAGGCTATGAGTAATTGGGTCAAAAAAATGAAAAACCTTACAAGTAAAACCCAAATAATTAGCCGAA
This sequence comes from Gossypium stocksii, assembly GCA_020496765.1. Taxonomy (NCBI): domain Eukaryota; kingdom Viridiplantae; phylum Streptophyta; class Magnoliopsida; order Malvales; family Malvaceae; genus Gossypium; species Gossypium stocksii. The sequence continues at coordinate 11,069,555 of CM035623.1, forward strand.
GCACGCAACAAAACAAAATACTGCAACTCCGCCTCTCTCTCTCTCTCTCTCTCTCCCTCCTATTGTTTTGTGTTTTCTTACATGAAAATCAATAAACACCAACAAACATCAAGCTCAAGCACTCTTGTCTTTCTCTCTCTTCTTACACAGAGAAAGAAGACAAACCTTCTCCTTTGATTTCCTCATCAGATCCCCTCTTAGTTTTACAGCAACACAATACCCACTAATGCCCCTCTTTTAAAACACCCTCTTTTTTGCAATTATTCTCTTCTCTTTATTCAACATTCAAATTTCAAACTATTTCAGTACATAATACCTTTTTTTCTAGTTTATATATCTCTGCTCATAAATCACAATACACAGACACAATTCTTAAGAAAGAGGAGCATAAGGGGGGTTGGTTGTTTTTGTTTTTGTCTTGTGACCAATCTTTTAAATGAGGTGTAAGAAACATCTTGCCGACTTGAGTAGCGGCGTTGGCGTGTGTGCCACTTGTCTCCGGGAGCGTCTTCTGGAGCTCATCGCGGCTCAGGCGCAGGCCCAGGCGCAAGCCCAACAGGCTCAATTAGCGCGCGCTGCCGTTGAAGATGGTCGGAAACATGACCCTCCGCCGCTGATTTTCCCTCGGTCTGTTTCTCCTTATGTCAGTCGGCGGAAATCTGATGATAATAGTGCCACGTGGATCCACAACCAACGGTTCTACAGCACTCCTCAGGTGGGCCCAACTTACAGCACCACATCCACCACCTATTTTGAAGCCACCAGATCGTTCAAAAAGAAGAACAGGTTCTCGCTTTTTTCGAATCTGTTCAGGTCGAGATCCGAGAAGTTCAATTCCGATCCTAGGGTTCATTTTCATCGGGACTCGTGCGACGAGCCTTCCACATCATCGGCATCCCCGTCATGGTTCGCAGCAATCTTTCCCGTTCGTCGGAAAAAGCAGCAATCATCAAAGACATCCCGCGTGGATCAATTTGACCAATTCGGTCCCGGCGATCGGAGATCATGTAGAATCATAGATCGGGGAATGTCGCCAGCGATTGAAGTGGATTCAGGAGACGAGTGTGATCAACCGCCATCTGGAGCCTCGCCGGAGGCATCGCCGCGATGGAAAATGACACCGACGGCAGCGAGGAGACCGAGGGGCGGGACGAGGAACAACATTTCGGGATTAGCGTTTTGCTTAAGCCCACTCATGAGGCCGAGCCCGAACACGCACTGGAACCAGAAGGGCGGATTGCCACCGGACATGTCGTTCAGCGGAGAAGCTCGACCGTCGACGAAGAAGCCCCATCTGGCGAGCGCCGCAGGATTCCACGCGAATCGGTCCAGGAAGCTTGCTGATTTTGGCAGAGTCAATCGTAACCGTTGAGTGCGTTAAACCGTTGACATTTGACCACATCGATTGTGAGTGAAAGATAATTCAAGTAAATTGATTTAAACTACGGTTTTGTCATTGCTTATCTGCTGTTTCTGTGATTCGTAAATGATCATTTTTCTTTTCCCAGTAAAAATATAATTTTTACCGTATACAGATTATTTACCACTATTGTCAAAAACAAGGATTGATTTTGGGTCAATTATATTTTTAAAAAAATAAAAATTTATTTACGTTCCATATCTGTTTATTATTTCATAAAGGGAGGTGAAGCTAGATATTTTTAAAGGGGGGCTTTTAGGTAAATGGAAGTAGCCGTCATTATTTCGAAACATTTGGATATGGCTGGGTTCAAAGTGGCATCATTAGAGAGTAAAAAAGAGGATTGACTTCGGGAATTTGGTCTAAAGTTCAATACCGTCGGATGAAGACGAAGATGATGAATGAATCATTTTTCTTTTGGTTGGGTTGGGGGCCATTCACAACTTGATCAACTGAAGGTGGTGAGGGGCACGTGTGTCTGCCCCGCATCATGTCCTTCCTTCACTGCTGGCTGCACTATCTCAACAACACTTGCTTTTTTTCATTTTCAGAATACCTCAAATTTTTTAAGGCATCAACCTTGTCAATGAGACATTCTCGAAATTTTCAGGACTTCTTCATCATTGCCATCAATCCAAGCTCATTAGTATCTCAAACTATAATCATCGTTGTTACAATTGGGTCAGATTCAATGTTTGAACAAATTAAATCGAGAATCGATGATTCAACTAATACTCAAAAATTAGAGGAAGGTTGAACCAATGCAAAACCGGTCAAATTAGTTAAAAAAATCATTTCAGTTGGATTTAAATTAAATTACAATTTTAATTTTATTGTTATTAAAGTAGAAAATGAGCTGGAGCATTCAACGAACTACTCGCGAACCATTCATATAATGTTTATTTATTAATTTATATAAATGATATGTTTATTAATTAAAAGAACGATTTTGTATAAAGGTGTATTTGGTTCATTTATGTTTACGCATAAACTCATTTATTTATCTATTCATTTATAAACTCATTTAGTTAAAAATGTTCTGTTTATTTATATTTATGAATAAACTCGTCTATTTATCTATTTATTTATAAGCTTATTTATTCAAAAATGATATTTTCTTATGAAAAATACTTAGATACTATATTCCATCTATTTCTATATTTAATTTGGACTCTTTATCCAATAAAATTTATGTATTTGCAATAAGTTACAATTTGACAAAATGTTTGGTGAAACGATAATTATACAATCAACTCTCTATATAATAATCATCCGCTATAATAGTATTTCTTTATAAAATTCAAGTTTTTAATAGAACCGATTTTTTATGTTTTGTTTTAATCTCTGTAACAACTTTTCACATATAAGAGTAACATCTATAGCTATGAAATACATTCTTTATTAAATTATTTTTCTATAACGGCATATTGTCTATAAAATTTAGTTATTCCATATAATTAAATCTATTAATTATTATTTATTAAATGAAATTGATCTTAATTAAAATATTATTTCAATAAAACGATTAAATTTTATGTGAAAAATCTATTAATAATGTTTTATTAAATAAAAATAATCTTCAATAGGTGGAATTAAAGATATCAATTCAATAGACTATTAAGTTCTCTAATTAAATATTATATTATCAATTTGGAATATCATAAACTTATAAATTGATTATTTGAATTTAGTAATTCATGATAAATTAATTAATTTAATTTGATAACTCATATTGGTTAATTGAATTTATTAGATTTATGAATTTTATAATTGATCATGAGAAAGAATGTAAAATGAAATGTGCATTAAAGCAATAACGCATGCACCTGTTATATGTCTTTTAAAATTCTCACTTTTTTCTTCTTCTTCTTCTTTTAACATAATTCACACTTTTTTTATTTGATGGAAATTCACAATATGAATTTTATGGTAAGACTACAACAATTATTTCTCTATAACAACATGTTGTTATAGCTGTATAACCGCCATTAGAGGCAAAGCTAGAAAACTTTTTTTTGGGGCGAAATTAAATTATATATTTTATAATAGTAAAAATACAATTTCATTATTTTAATAGCTTATATATTTATAATTTTTAAAGAATTAAATCAATTTTTTATCATTTTTTGGAGGCCAAAGTACAATTTTACCGTTATTAATTTAAAATTTTATAAATTATAAAGAGGTTTAAATGGAATTTTTTTTTTATTTTAAGAGAATAGGGGCCCCTACAAGCCTCTTTGGCTTCGCCACTAACTACCCATCTTTCTATAACAAGCAAAATCTAAGCAACAAATAAGACTATTACATGGAGAGCTGACTGTATAACTAAAATACTTCAAATAAAAACTAAAATTAAAATATAAAACTATACCCTTAGTTGGCATACACTAACATAAGTGTTGGGGATCGACTTGTACAAACGACGAGATAATAAAAATGAAGAAGAACGACCAGAAATATTTTATGTGAAATACCCTCAAAGAAGGAAAAATCATAGGCAAATGAGCCTTCAATTTTTCACTAAATGAGTAAATAAACGAGAGTACAATATGGAAAAAATAAACCTACATGTATTAAACGTACATTACCCAAAACCTCGAATACAAAGCTCAAAATTCTAAAGAGCAAATCGATAAACAAAATCCTAAATCTCATAGGATACTCATAAAAGGGATATAAAAACACTCTCCATAATTACCACGAAACTCTCAGCAAAACTCATATGCGACTATATCTTATTGCCCTCAAAGAAAAAGCCTACGACTACATCTTGATTGGCTTAACAAAATAGGGATACAGTAGCCCCTTTAAATAGGCTAAGGTTAGACATCTAATTATACTACAATATTCTTGGAATAATCAGAGTCTAACTAAGAGAAGAAGTCCTACTTGAAGTCTAAAACGCAGTTGTCAAATAGGAGAACACGTCATGACATCACAACGTCCTATTCGCCTCATGACAGTGTTGTCCATCGTGTCGTCCCGACGTTGGGCCTGTTTTGACCCTTCTTCGATTGCTCATTGATTCTCGCCTAAGGTACCTGTAACATATCCGATAAATGCGAGGCAGACCCCACAATAAATCTTTTATCTCTTTCTTATTCCGAAAAATAAAATCTCAAACTCTTTTACTTTACATTTTTTAAGATTTATTTTTTCATTTTTATGCAACAAACATCATGATTGTTGAAATGTTAGATTAATTTAATTGGTTTGTTTATTTAGTTTTTGCATTTGATTGGTTTAATGTTAATATATTCGTTTAATGTTGGTAAATATATAATCGTATATGTTTATCAACGTTAAACAAACATAAATATGATGCTAAAAACAATAACAAATTAAACATTAACAACTTCAAGAATAAACAAACGAATACGAATAAAGTTTCATTCATTTAAGCCTAATTTATTTAAACTTATAATTGTTATAATTTATAAAACGAATGTTTACATTATTATTTATTAAATAAAAATTAATTATCTATCAAAAATTAATGATTTGACTAATTTAAATAATAATAATACTAGGGCAATTTAAGACAACCTTGAAGTTTAATAAATCCATCCACTTGGGTTTGTAAACATTAAGCAAAGCCTATGTGGTTGAACTCAAGAGACATTTTTTTGTAAGACGCATCAAGGGGATTTAAATATGTGGTGGAACTCGAAATAGGTGTAAATTGAATATAAATATATTTATTTATTTCATCGATAATTTAATAAACAAATTATGATAAAACAAAGTCATTAATAAAATCTTTTATTTAAAAAAAAAGTAATTTCTAAATTTTGATTGTAATTTGTTGGAAAGAAAAGTGAGATCATTTTTCATCATAATGTATAGAAATTAACTCTTCTAAAGTAGAATGATGAGAGAAGAAAAAAAAGATCGAGACATACATGTTAGTTATATATTTTAAATGTTGTATTTTTTTTCTTTTATTTTTCAACTCTACTAAACAATAGAGAAAAAAAAAGTAATTATCTTTTTATTTTCATCTCTTAATTTTTCTATCTCTTCAATTTCCTTTTCACTCTCATCTTTACGGGCATATTTTATAAGTTTAGAAATGAATTATTTATTTAATTATAAAAGTGAATATTTAAAATTACACATACAAAATTTTAATACCTCACCTTTTATGGTAAAAGATTAGATTCCATTTCAACGTATATAATATGGAAACCTGTTGTCATCATCTTCATTTGTCATCTATTTTTAAGTTATTCTAACTGGTCTTTTTATATAATTTCTAAATTCAGCTCATAATTTTGAAAAAAAAATTCTATTAATTGTTGCAACATTAACTAAATATTAAGGGCCTGTTCTTCATTGCTTAAAAAAAGCACTTTTGGCTCCAAAAGCACTTCTGGAAGAAAAGTTGTGCAGAACAAGCTGCTTTTGGCTGAAATTTTTAACTTTTCAGAAGTGTTTTTCAAAAGCACTTCTGAAAAGGAAAAGCTAAAATTTTTAGTGTTTCCTCTCCCAAAAGCACTTTTAGTGCTTAATTATTTTTTCACCCCTCCAATAACATAGTAATTTCTTTTTTTTTTCTTGGTGTTTAATTGTAAATGTGTTAAAATCATTAATTAAAAATAAAAAATATTTTCTAAAATACAAATGGCAAATATTTAATTGTTATATTTAAATATTTAAAATATAATTTATATATTCTAGTTAAATTTTTATAAATAATTAATATTTATTGCTTAAAAATATTTAAAATTTATATTTCATATATTAAAATATTAACAAGTTATTATAAATTTTTTTTATATTTTTACTAAAATATAATAATATTAAATATTATTTAAATGCATATTTGTTACTTGATAACAACATGTCTAAAATGGACATTTTATTTCTCAAAAGTACTTTTTGACAGCAATGCTAAACACTCCATTTTAAACCAAACTTTTCAAAAGCACTTCTCAAAAGTACTTTTCAAAAGCATTGCCAAACTAGGCCTAAATTTAAAATCTAGTTACCCTAAACCGTTCGACCCCACGGTTCTGATTTTTTTTTTTGTTATTTGTTATAATAATTTATTTGGATTTTTAATTTTATAAAAAAAGTATTTTTATTTTTATTTTTACTTTTATTTTTATTTTTTAGTCGTTAAACTTGTATCGTTCGTTAAATCATTCAAAATGGATGGAAAAATTAATGTTTGTTAACTTTGTTGACATAGCTACATGTGGATTACCACATGGATGTTATTTTAGCAATTAATTGATTTTTTAAAAATTTTAAAAATTCAGAAATAATTTAAAAATAATTAAAATAAAAAATATTTAATAACTATAAAGATTATAAAAAAAATTAATAATTTTTAAAATTTTTAAAAAGTTAATTAACTGCTAATGTAATATACACGTGAACTACCTCATGAATACCATGTCAACAAAGTTAATAGATGTTAATTTTTCATCTATTTTGGAGTAATTTTACTAATAATACGAGTTCAAGGCAGTGGTGAAGCCAAGGGGCTAGTAGGGGCCATGGCCCCCTAAAATGAAAAATTTTCTATTTAGGTCCATTTATAATTTATAAATTATAAAAATTTAAATTAGTAATGATAAAATTACGTTTTAACCCTCAAAAATGATAAAATTTTAATTTAATATTTTAAAAATTATAAAAATATAGGCTATTAAAATAGTAAAATTACAGTTTAACTATCGTAAAAATATGCAATTTAATTCCGACCCCCTAAAAAGAATTTCTGACTTCGCCATTGATTTAAGGGCTAAAATGAAATGAAGGACTAAAATGAATTTTTATATTTATAGAATAAATTAACATGGCTTTGTTGTTTGGTTGGAATTCAAAACATGAGCCGCATGGGGCGGTTTCTATTATAGTTAATTTATGGGGGGCAAAATTGTCTAATAAAATAATTAGTGTTTTTTTGAAGGTTGGAAAATTGTAAGGAAGGAGAGCATTGGGTTATTAATATCGCCTTGACCTTTTCCATCTTACATTTATTTATTTTTTGGAAAGGCTTTCCATGTGAGATTGAATATCAATTCTAGAATTTTCATTCTAATTAATGCCAAATTAAATTAAACAGATGACTGACTTTTCTTTTATATATATATATATATATATATATATATATTAAATTTCCACTAAATTTTAAATGTATATTTTATGAATAAAATTGTAACTAAAATCCAAGATTTAATTGATATTTATTATTGTGTTTATATATTAAAGGTAAATTAATATTATTATATTATTATATTAATTTATATACTGTTCACATACTCGTATATGCTAATTAATTTAATATACATTAATGTTTATTATATATACACATATTATGTGTACTAATTGAATTTATATAAATTTGTTATATATATTTGGACTATCTAATTATACACTTGTATTTGTATTTATATTTTAAGTAAAGTAGGGTGTAAAATCTAATTATTATAATTTTAAGGTTATCTTCTATTAATTTTAAAATATTATTTTTTATTAATTTAGAAAATGGATGTATAGATAGATTTTGTTACTAAGTGTGAATAGGATAAATATGTCAAATGTCAAAATTAGGCTGCCATGTTAGTTTAAGATCTTGTAATATAATATGCATACGTTTTAATTTTTTAATGAAATCTATTTTCTTTAGGGTTATTTTCGGCACGTTCAAATAAGATTAATGTGTCTTTGTTATTTTGTGTCTACTATTATTTGAGTATCTAGTAGAGTTGGTATCATGAATCAATCGGGCATCAATTCAATTAAAAAATTATAAAAATATCCTTTTATAATTATAATAAATTCTATTATTCGAGGGTATTTTAGTCTTTTTATTTAAATAAATAAAATAAATCATGCATAAATAAGATTTGAACCCATGCCAATTAAGTTAGTAAGAACCTTAAAATTACCACTCAACCAAAACATTATTTCAATATTTTTGATGCAATTTTATTTTAATATGAACATTTTGTTACCTCCATTAATTGTATATTTTATTAACAATCTATACTATTATAAGCATTGGACTGAGTTGATGCCATGAGTCAACTGGACACCAACTCAATTAGAAAAATTACGGAAATATCATTTCTTTATATCATTTCATTATTTACTGTATGTTATTTTTAATTACGTATTTATATATTAAATACGTGATTTCCACACGCATATGCATGTAATAAAATTTTTAATATTATATTTAAAGTCTTAATTGAATTGATATCACGAATCAACCAAATACGAATCTTATTGAAAAATATCATTTTGTTTAAAAAATAAAAAATAGTATTATAAATATATTTTTTATATTTTCATATAATTATAAAAAATAAAAAGTAAAAAGTAAAAATTTAACCCAGAACAGTAACAAAATTGAAATTTCAACAAAAGTTTTATTTAATTATTATGATGATGATGTACTTCGTGGATGTACCATAGCCACACTCCCATTTTAATATTTTACTTATTCTATTACTACTTCTTTGTTTCCATCTAGAAAACTCTCCAATTCATTGGTTGATGTCACTATCTTTTTAATTACAAATATATTCCTTAAAAATTCAAATCTCATTATAATATTATTTTATTAAAATAATATGAAAACACAAAAAACAAATTCATATTGACATTATTTACTTTATACGTAAAACAATATTTTAATAATTTTTTAACTAAATTAATATGCCATAATTTATTCCATCAACTTAGCTTAATTTAAGTATATATATTATAACAGCTCGTTATCGGTGGTTAAGCTTGTTCTAGCCTAAAGATAAGATATGAAGATGTTGATTATATAAGATTTTGTAAATATTTAATTTAGCTGGATTTTAAATTTAATTTTGTAAATAATAATAATAATAATAAAAAAACAAAATAACCTAGTAAAGAGTAGGGTTGAATGTAGAGAAAAGTGCAGTGTATTAACTTGGAAAAAAAGTAAGACTAAAATACAAAAAACTTTTGTTCTTTTTTGAGATGCTTCCAAGAAGTCTGTCTCATTATAATTGAAGAAAACCTTGACAAATTGATAAATATAAATGTAAGGGCTTTAATTCATGGTCCCAGCCAGGTGGCCAGCTCTTGGACTATATATGTACTTTACAATGTGTTGGTATTGGTTCATATCAATAAGCACTTTCCATCGGTTGCCCAAAGTCTGGTTTTGTGAACCATATATGAAGTTTGAAGCAAATATGTAAGCAATGTCAAAAAATGTTTAATCTCTTCAAAATCCATCATCATCATAATCAATGTTGGGTTGAATAGAAAGTGGGACATGAAAATCTTAGACAACAATGCTTACCCAAATTTTGTTTAGATTTGAAGCAAAACACTTTGGACAAATTACTCAATAACAAAATATTACTGAAACTAATACCTTGTCCCAATGATACCCATTGTTGGGGGATTAGGTCTATCTCGTTGGTACCGTATTTAATAATGATATACTATTATTCAGTTTCGTGACAGTTTTTTTAAAATTAATATTAAAAAAAAAAAAAGTAAAATTCGTGCAATGAAAGGGAACAATTATGGTAAATGCTTACTTTGTCCCCCCTTGCGATTTTTAAATTAATATTTAATGTATCACTTTTTATATTTTAGTATAGGGGTTTTAATCTTAAATTATTTTGAGATTTAATTTCTCTGATATCCACTAAACTAACTAATAAATTGATTAAGGCGATTGCACCTATCAATTAATAGTATAGCTATGATGAGCACAGATATCGCTCCCTCGAGAACGGCAATTACTAGTAATTATCATCTTTCTATTATTTAACCTAACAATTTAAAGGTTAAAGGATCAATTAAAATTTAAAATTAACTAATGTATGCACCTAATTTATCAACCAAGTGACAAAACAATACCTAATTTGTGATTCTTAATCTAATTTATGCAACTTCTTTTCTTAGTTCTTTAATCTGTAGAAACCTCTAATATATACTAATATCTCTTTCGAGCATAAGTGCAACTAACTCTAGGTTGATTAATTGAAATTTCTTTCTAATTAAAACATCTATTATTGCATTAATTTGCTCTATGGACCCCCTATTAAATTTGACTCTAATCTGGTAAGTTTATATTGTCATATTTCTAGGATGCATGCAACTCTATTCAATTATGCACGATCTAATCTCAAGAAGGGTCTATTCAACCTCAGACTTAAGCACATCAAACATGGATCAACACTCTAGAATTATCAGCCCAAGAACAATTAAGCATTCATAATTGAAAAAAAAAACTAAGGTTTTATTGCATAAAACTAGAAATCACACAATAGAATCCATCTTAGGGTTCATCTCCCCTGCGTATTAAGAGAATTAGTTCATACTTGCAAGGGTAAACACCGCATATACAATATAACCACTAAAATAAAAGAAATCCATAATAGCTCCCTTCGGAATCAGCTTGGACTCTTGAATCTTGATGGCAAATTGTTTGGAAATCAGCTTCAATGGTGTTCTTTTGGGTAATTTTCGTGCTATCCTATTACGGCTGCTTTCCTCCTCTTGTATTTCCTTGTTTATACTTTCTCAAAGTGCCAAAAAAAACCTAAAAATCGTCGCTTCCAACTATTACCACACATGGTTTGAGAAATCCACATGCCCTAGACACACGCGTATGAAATTCTACCGCATGTGTTCAACTTTAAGAATTCTCCGATGTTCCAATTTCCACCCATTTTTTACTCATATTGCTCCCAAGTGCCTTATTAAGCATCAAATCATGAATATAAAGGATTTGAAGTATATAGTTCATAATTAATGTCACATAATCACCCAAAAATGTACTAAGAATGAGGCTAAAATATGTTACTTTTTGACACTTATCATCCTCTATTTTAGTTAGACATAATTTGATCACTCTATTTTTGTAATGTTATTAGTAGTTGATAATAGTGTTGACTTGAGCTATTAAAGTGATTATGTGGATTTTTTTTTAACAAGGTTATCCACACTATCTTTATTTTAAGAAACTTATCAATAAAAAATTCACATCATCACTTTAACAACATTAATTAAGAGTGTTATCAATTTGAATTTACTAAAATCATTATAAAAATAAACAATCAAATTATATCAAATTAAAGGATTAAATCATAAATTCCAACATAATAGAGAGGCAAAAGCTAAAATTAAACCTTTTAGTGCATGTGCATATATTTAGAATCACATCTATGTGATTATGTCATATATATATATATATACACACATAAGCCTATAGTACACTTGCTAAGTTTGTTTACATGGCTTGAACTGCCATGTGGATGATATATTATCAAATAATTAATTTTTAAAATTTAAAAAAAAATATTTTTATCATTTAAAAATATTTTTTATATTTGTTTTGAATTTTTAAAAATTTTAAAAAATAAATTAAATGTCGATGTATCATTGTTAATAAAGTTAATAAATGTCAATTTTTTCTATTTATTTTAAGGTGATTTTACAAAAATATAAATTTAAAGGTTAAAAGAATAAAAAAGATATAATGCCAAAAATAGGATGGATAAGACAATTCTCCCCCGGCTTTGCTCTATAGCTTTCCTTTCTTACCATAATTCAATTAAAAAAGGTTTAACCTTTCCTAAAGGTGCTTATGGGCCGGGTCGGGCTGGGTCTAAAATTTTGCCCAAGCCCGACCCATATAAAAATGCTTAAACCTGGGCCCGGCCCGGCCCGCCCGTATTAATTTTTTATATTATTTTATATAATTTTTAAATATATATAATACATCAAAAATACTAAAAAAATAAAAATAAATATTTCCCAACAAATTGAAAATTAATTTTAAAAAATATGTAGACTTAAATAACACTAAGATAGATGCAACTTAACAAGCAAATACCTCTAAAATAATAACAAAATTAACAAATGCCTTTAAAATAATAACAAAATTAACAATAAAATAAGTTTTATACAATATCCAAACAATAACAACAAAATAGTAGCAACATAATAGTAATATGGTAGCAAAATAGGGAGAAACTATCAAGAAAATAACATTCAAAAACTAAAAAAACTAGCAGATTTTTTTGTCCTTTAGTGAATTCGGGCTCGGGCGAAAAATAGCTTACCCGAGGCCCGGCCCATTTTTTAAACGGGCCTTATTTTTTTGCCCAAGCTCATTTTTCGGGCCTATATTTTTGCCCAAACCCTCCCACATTTTGGACGGGCCTTCGGGCCGGGTCGGGCCGCCCTAGCCTTTCCTTTATACATTTGAATGTGGTTATTTTATAACCAACTACCAAACATTGGTTAAAAAACCAAAAAAAAAAGGGTAAAATGGACATTTCTCCCCCAATAAGAAGAACTGGACAAGTTTAATCACATTCAGTTATTCACAACCAAATAATCTTTAGTTATTTTAATGTTATTACTATTAGGATAAACTATAAAAATGGTCACTTTTATTTGCTTCATATTATATTTTATGTATTTATGTTTGAAATGTTATGTTTTTGTCACTTGTGTTATCGCTTTGTTACTAAGTGGCCACTCTACCATTAAACTCCATTACTTCCCTAATGGTAGTCCTACGTGACAGTCCAAATGAATTTTAAATGTCAACTTGGATGTCTAATTGCTATGATGAAAATAGGTTTTTAATTAAATAAATTTTATTTGGACTGCCACGTAGGATTGTCGTTAAGGAGCTAATGGAACTTAACGGTAAAATGATCAATTTGTTACAAAATAATAATGTAAGTGACTAAAACGTAACATTTCAAACATAAATACTTAAAATGTAATCTGAGGCAAACAAAAGTAACTATTTTTATAGTTTACTCTTATTATTATTGAGTAATTTATTGAGTAATTCAGGAAGAATTTATGGGTAAAAGGTAAACATTATATATAAAGTTACACAACATTCAAGGTAATTGATCTCAAAATCTATCATTATCTCTTGAGTCAAATAATGAAAAAATAGCTATCTATTTTTTTTAAAATTATTTTAACCTTTCATTTAATTTTTTCATTTTTTAGTTTTTAGATTTGCATTATCTATTAAATCACCTCAAAATAGATAGAAAAATATAGATAGAAAAATATTAATCACGTTGCCAATTGATTAACTTTTTAAATTTAAAAAATTCAAAAAAATTATAAAAATTATTTTTAAAAATATAAATATCATTAAAAGTATTAAAATTATAAAACTAATGTGACATATATGTAGATTATGCCACGTCAACAAAGTTAATAAACGTTAACTTTTCCATCCTTGTTGTGGTGATATGATAAATAACGCAAGTGTAAGACTTAAAATATGAAAAAAAAATTAAAATGAAGAGCTAAAATGAATATTCTTTTTTTTTTTTTTAAGTTTGAGGCCAAATAAGCCATTATGCTCAAAAAAGTTGATGTCTTTTATCAACAAGTATTGAGTGCAATGGTAAAACCCATTGCATTCCTAAGGAGAATCCATATTTGAATATCGGACATTGTTGTAGGGGTAGGCCCGAACCCCCAACATAAACAGTAAATTGACATAAAAACTATAAAAGAAAATTGATATATTTTAAGATTTCAAGTTTAAATCTTGTAAAAGAAAAATGTATTGTTGGAAGAGTTTCACATTTTATTTAAAGATTTAACGTATTTATTGTTAATTTAATTAATTTAAACTCAATATAACTATCGAAAAGTTACATTCCAAAAGAATCACATGTGAAAATTTTAGGCTTTCTTCACCAAACTTTACCTGTGTTATAGTACATTTAAACTACCTTTTAACTTCAATCTCACCACAATTGAGTAGAAATATAATATTTTAATATTGTAATTTTGTAATATCATTCAAATATATATATAAATATTTTTATGTACCGCCCTTAATATAAATATAATATAGAAAATTAATATGATTTTGTTATATACTATATGGAAATAAATAGAGTTTTATTATGAGTTCATAAAGATTATTTTTCTTTTTCATTTCACCACTATATATTTAGTACTGATCTTACAACTATAGTAATTAACTTCATCATCACTCCAATCTCACTTTTCATTCAAATGAACTCCTAGTTGGATTTTCATTACTGTATTTTACTGTAAACAATTTCCTCTGATAGAAAAACATCAACAAATGTTACTTTCAGTCGGAAGAAATTTGGCTAGCACATAGTCTAGTCTTATGTCGTGTTTGATTTGCAATATTTTATGACTGCGACTACAACCACTCGTTCCCAAGGTGTTTTCCCTATCGCCGACGGCATGTCCTTTGATACTATCAATTAATTCCTCCCTAAGACTTAATCCTGGACCTCACGTCAACACCAATTCACCATTCTTTTCTTCTGGAAATTAAAAGCTAGACTCACATCATGCATGTGAATGCATTTAATGCATCTATATAAATTTCTAAGAAAAAGAGAGAGAGAGAGAGAGAGAGTAGTGTATGAATTAGAGAAGATAGTTATAGGTCAAATTTTGCATGGTTATCAAAACCATCTTTAATTAGAAAAGTGGTTCGAGAAGATGATTTAGATTTTCTAGTTGGTTTTGGCTTTTCCAAATGAAATATAATTTAATAAAAATGACAAAGTATGAGCATTTGAAGTTAAGAATATGGGGACCAGACCAGACAGACCATTCTGGCATAAGAGATAGAGGGAAAGGGGGTGTAGGTCTAACTTACTTATATGCTCTGCTTATTCAACCGTTACTTAGTGCTTTGATTACTTGTACCATATGGTTACCCTTTTCTCTCTTTTTAGGCTATTACTTGTATGGTTTACTTGATCATTATTACTAATTTAGCAAATTATCAGCATCATCCAGTGGAAAGATTATGAATGTCAATCACTGCATGTGCTTCATCCTAACCAATTCCAAGTGCTGCAATTATTGCATGTGCTTCAACCCAACCCCAATCACTAAGGTTACTTTTGGGTTCAAGAAACAAATATCATTTTGTTTTTGTTTTTGGAAAATAGAAAACATTAAGGATCCTTAATTTGTTTGGTTAAAAATTTTGAAATTTATTTTTGAAAATTTAAAATTAAAAATTAATAAAAAAATTATTTTCATTAAAAATGTTTTGTACAATTGAAAAAGTTGAAAACAAGGATTTTTAACTTTAAATTTAATTAATGAATAAGTCCTAATTCAAATTCATTTAAACGTAAAAATATTTTTTTTCTCTACAATTTTTAAATATCAAAACCTCTTACTAGTTTTAATCTATATATATATACATATAGTATTTTATTTTATTTTATTTCTCATTGTCATGTCTCTACTATAACAAAATAGTGTATTAAACATGTTCTCATAATTTCATTATTGAAAATAAATTATCTTCTGAGAATTTTAAAAACAGAAAACAATTATAAAAAAGTAAAATTAGAATATTGTCGAAAACCAAAGAAGCCTAATATTTTTCAATTCTTAAATAATGATTAAAGCTCTCACTAAATATCCATTTAACACAAATTCAAATCATATTACCTTATTCGATCCAATATTATATAAAAAAAAATTTAAAACTTGGTGATAAAAGTATACATTTCATGCGACCTTAATATGTTCCGAGCATGAGTTATTGGATTGGGCTGTTAAGAGAGCTAAAGACAACTATGAGTTTTCCACATTTGCTTGGAACAAATACATTTACATGATTTTGTAGGAACAAAATGAGAGATTTAACTATTGTCACCGTCCAACCTGTTCCGATTTAACCCATACTGTTAGGGATAGGTACTTGAATACATAAATTTTAATGAATGTATTCTATAAAGGATGAGTTGTAACCATTGTCAAACCCGGGACTTAAAATGACATCCGATAAATTTGAAATTTTAATTTCAACATCTGCAACCCTTTTCAATACGACACCCAATGATAAGGGAAATTTCTTAATGTGAAGCTAAACATTGTTTACATGGTTTATAGCAAATCCACTATTTATTTGACTAGACTCCTTTCAAAAACAAAACCATGATGACTATTACTACCATAAATTTTGGCACAGTTTTTTGAGATCACAAGAACCTTACACATATAGGACAGGTTGGGGCTAGCCTAACTACCATAACAAATCTCTGTGAAGTTGTATATGCTTAAACATACCAAATCCAAAAAGCCCAATACAGCATAAAAAGGGGGGAGAGATAGATTTTTTACAATCACTTTGCAGGATCTCAGAAGCGTAAAAGAAATGTCGAAAAGATGAGCTCAGATCAGGATGTTCATATCAGCAAGCACATCCTCCAGACTGTTGCTGCGACTGTGATGCATTAGCGTTGGTAGACTTGAGATTGACATCAACCATGTCTTCTTGCTTTGTTGAAGAAAGGGTTTCCATTCCAGGCAAAGCAGCTGCAATCTTCCGAAACAAAGCCTGTAAAGAGATCAAAGAGGGAACTCAATAGATTGCTCAACAACAGTCATGGAGGAATATGGAGAAAATTATAAAGAAAATAGCAAATCAAACAGGGAACTAGGTAGATTGCTCAGCAACCGTAATATGATCATGCAGGATTCAAGATACATATTAAATAAATTACGCAATCCATCAGATGTAAGGGAGTTGATGCAGATGTGAGACATAAAGACTGATCAAACTTTCGGAGATTAGATGATTGGTCTAACTCCAATTCATTATGCAAAATCAAAGGCAGCCAATAGTATTTAACATGGATCTAGACTAAATTTCATTCGGATCTAGCATACAGTCAACATGATATTACTATGGATATTAGTAGTAGACTACCGATGTTTTACCTTGATATTGAAGCCAGCCTTGGCACTAGTTTCAATAAACATAACATTGAGATCACGAGCCTTGGCTTCTGCTTCCTCTATTGAGACTTGCCTGTAAAATTGGAAAACTTCAGATCACTATGTTCCTTCTTCAAACAACAACCACTACCTAATGCCAGGACACTCTACCTCATTCATGAGAAAGTCAAATCATGATAATAAATCAGTATTTACCTTTTGTCCACAAGATCTGTTTTGTTCCCAACAAGCACAATGATAACATCACTACCCCTTTCAGTCCGCACCTCTTCAATCCACTTTGAAGTATTTTGGAAGGACTGCCTGCCTATAATATCAAACCTAAAGTTGGTAAAATCCATCGGCTTCCATTAAGCAAATGAACAATCAACAAAAGCATGACAAGAAGCTCATGAGACTGAATTTCGCAAGTGCCACAGTATTGCATATGCAAACATGCAAAAACGTGATAACTGAACAATAAAATACATGATATATGAACATTACAAAGCAGGAGGGTAAAGTGAAAAGATAACATACTTGCAACATCATAGACAATGACTGCCACAGAGGAATCCCTAATATAACTTGGTATAAGACTCCTGAATCTTTCCTGCCCAGCAGTATCCCTGGAATAACAATGTTGCAAATAAGGATCAGAGATTCCAATCTTGTCAAAATGCTTTTGAGAAGTTATCGCATGCTTATCAGTGAATTAAAACAACAAACAAGCGAGAGAAACCGTTTTATCATTACAGCCTATATTGAACTACTGGAAATGGTGTCACTGACTATATCATCTACTACTGGCAACTCCAAGGAATATTGACATCTATAATATCTAGCAGGAATCTATCCAACTAAACAAAGCAACCAAAATCAAATGAGATAGTCCGAAATTCAACTAGCAATAAAGTAATTCGATGCTGAATGCTAGTAGACCGAAATGAGTTCTCTGCCTAGGCATGACACCAGCTACATAACAAAGCATGGCTTGCAAGAGAACTCGAAACATACACGGAAAAACAAGCAGAATCCAATAAAAACTCACAAATAAAGTAGCTCAAAGTAAACAATTACAGTTCATGTCTTACCAAAGCTGCAATCGAACTGTTCGATCTTCAAGGTACATTGTTTTCGATAAAAAGTCAATTCCAATGGTAGCCTGGTTAACAGATAATAGAGAATAAAATAAACTTACAATTGGAGGGAAAGGGATCTAAAACAATCAAATAGGAAACAGATCCGAACAGCAAAGATCCCAATCAAATAAAGAGGAGAAAATAATTTCGACATAAAGAGCAGTGAGTGACTGGGGTAATAAGGAAATAAGGAAATAAATACCTGGTAGGTGTTATCGAATTTATCGTACATGAAGCGAGTGATGATACTGGTCTTCCCAACAGATTGATCCCCCAAGAAAACCAGCTTGTATTTGGCCAGAGCTGAAACTGGAGCCATGGTTAATCGGATCTAGTTCAGTGAGATGCTATGGAACTGGTTGAGATCGGATCCAACGTAGAGATCTCACCGGAAACAAGTAGACGATGCTGCCGGAGAGAACGAGATTGAAATCGAGATCCCTTGCCCCTCTTCTTTTTTTTTTTTCCTTTAAATTTTAGTTTTGTCCTTTTAGATTGTATTTATATTCGGGGGGCAGAGAAGCGAGAACGATTTTAAAATTGAAAATGGATTTCGCCCAACAAAAATTTCAAACTTTTTTCAAATTTGGTGTATGTGTGTCTTTTTATTGTTATAAAACAAAATTGGGGTAAAATATACTCTTTTTTTTTACAAGAAAATTAAAATTTTAATTAATTAAGTTATATGATATTTAATTAATTTAATATGATAATGTATTAAGTATAAATTTTAAATATATTTTAAGTAATTAATGTAAATTATTTCTAAAATTAATAATGTATAAAATATTTTAAATTTTTTAATATAATAATAAATTATATTTAAATAATTTAATATAATGATAAATGATATTTAAATAATGGGTAAATTATAAAATAATCACTTTTGTTTGCTTCAGATTATATTTTAATCACTTATGTTTGAAATGTTACGTTTTAGTCACTTACGAAGTTGGCACTCTATTGTTAAGCTTCGTTACCTCCCTAACGGTGGTCTTACATGGCAGTCTAAATTAAATTTATTTTAATTAAAACCTATTTTCATCACAGCAACTGAACATCTAAGTTGGCATTTAAAACCCATTTGGACTGCCACATAGGACTATCATTAGGGAGGTAACAAAGTTTAACGATAAAGTAACCACTTCGTAACATAAAGATAGCGTAAGTGACTAAAACTAACATTTCAAACATAAATGACTAAAACGTAATTTGAGGTAAACAAAAATGACTATGTTTTTAGTTTACCCTTAAATAATTTAATATAATGCTACATAAAATACAAATTAATTTAATTTTTTATAGGGTAAACTATACCATTAATCACTAAATTATGAGTAAATTTTTATTTTGGTCAATTAACTAAAAAATTACAATTTGGCCGTTGAATTATTTAAAAGTTTAAATTTAAGTTATTGGGTTGTCAAAATTGATGTTATATGGCTTTTTCTGTTCACACTGTCTGCACTAATCTCTTTTCACATTTCTTCTACAGTTCAATTTTTTTCATGAAATAACTTTGGACATCACTAATCTGTAAACTAAAATTCAAACAGTTTTTTTTTCCAATCTCCAATAATGATGGATAGATCAACTTGGATTTAAGATATGTTATTCTACTCATCAATGGGTATTGATCTACTATACCGATCGTCGAATTGTCACTTGAAACTTACTAGTGAAACTTAAAAAAAAAATTGAACATCTTAATAACTTAAATAAAAACTTTTAAATAGTTTAGTGACTTAAATAAAAACTTTCGAATAGTTCAATGACCAAATTGTACCTTTTTTAATTAAGTGACCGAAACAAAAACTCACTCGTAGTTTAGTGACTAATGATGTAGTTTATCATTTTTTATATACTTTTTAAATATATAATATAAATAAAAGTATTTTAATAATTTTCACTACCAAATGCAAAAGTCAACCCCAACTTTTGTGTTTCAATGGAAAAGCATTTTTCTACATTTGTTCAATAACCAGTTGTTCTTCATTACTTTTGTGATAGAAAAGCACTTTTGAAACCTCAAATGCAGTGGAGAAGGATACATTTGACGTGTTTAAATTATATGATAAAATTTGAATTAGTCTTAAGTAATTGAATCATGAAAATATCAAAAATTGTATTAATCAAGTTCTTCAATCAATCTTTTTAATAGTTTGGACATAAATATAAGCTCAAATTTTCTGTAGAACATATTTAAAATATGTATTTGTTGATACAAAGTTAGGTTTAAAAAAATTAATTTTTAATGACGTCATTTTACATTAACAACAATGCCGATCCTATACAAACTAAACTTACTTGACTAATATTTAATATTGTTATAAAAAGAACTAATTAACTATAAAAACAATTACAACTATTTATCATTTAATATAATAAACAATTTAAAATTATTATAAACCAATTTTTTAAAGTTGGTTAAATTCTACTATTAATCCCTTATTTTACGAAAGTTGCAGATTTAATCTATTTATTTTGATTTGATCAATTTTATTCCATATACTTTTCGAGTTGGTAAATTTTAGTCCCTATACTTTTCAAATTTTTAAATTCTAGTCCTAACCCAAACAATAACATTTGAATTTGTTTGGTTAAATACAATTATTAGTTCTATACTATGCGTAGAGTTATAGATTTGATCCATATTCTCCAATTGACTCATTCTAAGTCTCTATATTTTTCGAATTTTAAAATTTCAGCATTGACATAAATGATAGCGATTAACCCATTAATTGGTTTTTTAGTAAGTAATATGTTGAAATAACAAGCTGATATTGCATTACACATATGATAATATGTTTGACGCATCAAATTTTGGAAATAACAAAGCTTAACTTAATTAATTTCATAGTTATCATTTGGTTAAGACTGAAAATTTTAAAATTTAAAAAGTATAGGGACTAAAAATGACCAAATTAAAATACATGAATTAAATCCATAACTATTGCAAAATATTGGGACTAATAGCTGAATTTAACAATTAAAATATTTATAAAAATCTTGTGATACATATTACTTTATTGAAAAAATTAAGAAATCATATATTTTGAATAGTTTCATAAAAATAGAATAACTTAAAATTTTTATTATATTTATTTTTAATGTAATGTCGTTAATAGTTATTTGTTTTCTTACCCTCTATACGTGCATTTTTAACCAAACATGTATTCCACTCCTGATTTTAATTTCATCGTTATCGTATTTAGTCTTATTATTATAATATGTCTCACTGTTACTATTATTTTTAACTTCAACAAAATTAAACATATCGTCGATTTAACAAAAGCCTTATTATTTATATTTATATAAGTTATGTTTAATATAGAATAATGATTAACTAAAAAGATATTAGCAGTTTTATATTTTACCATTATTATA
The DNA here is from genome assembly GCA_020496765.1 of Gossypium stocksii. Taxonomy (NCBI): domain Eukaryota; kingdom Viridiplantae; phylum Streptophyta; class Magnoliopsida; order Malvales; family Malvaceae; genus Gossypium; species Gossypium stocksii. The sequence continues at coordinate 11,091,239 of CM035623.1, forward strand.
AAATTTTAAATATTTTTTAATTTTAGAAAGATTTCGAATTTTAGATATCCATAAAGTTTGAATTGGAAGTGTTTGGTTAAACAGTGTGTAGTAAAACACTCACCTGCTTGATTACCAAATAGAATCGTTGAGTTGGTCGCTGGCGAGTTTAACTCACCATATACAACTATGACGGGTACAATAAGCACGTGCAAAGCGCATGATCGCCTTCGTTGCCTTACTTTTACTAGGCTTAAATTCTAAATGGCTAAATTCACCGTTTAGTTTGCCCAACAATAGTAGGAAATAGGAATGGCATTAAGAGCCGCCGTACTTCGCCACATTCGGTTGCCTGTTCAAACCCTAACGCCGAATGCTTCAAGAGCTCCGTCGCAATTGAGTCTCCTCCGGCTATTCTCATCGCACGACGATCACCTTACTAAAGAAGAAGTAATCGACAGAGTCCTCGACGTTGTCAAAAGCTTCCCCAAAGTCGATCCTTCCAAGGTCACCCCTTTTTGTCACTTCCATTTCACGATTTATTGTAGGATTTTATATTTCGGTGCTTGGGTGCTTAGGAAGAAATGATTTGGAAGTTATTCTTTTCTGGAACTACTTGATATTTCACCCGATTTATAGTTTGCGAATCGGATTTAACTTTATTTCCCTTAATCAAATATTTGGGATCGATTAGGTACCCTTTTGATTGGTTGATCTGGTGTCTTTGTCTGGGTTTGTAGAAAAAATGTGGGTACTGAAAATAGCCTTCAAATTCTAAGTTGTGGGCATTTTATGTTTATTGGTTAACCATTTGTGAAAGTGAAAAGTTCAGGTTGATTGTCTCAATAGGAAGCAGTTTCAGTAGTAGTATTAGCATGCTGAAGCTTGCATTTGCATTGCAGTTGATTCTGCATTCTAGATTCCATTGAAATTACTCTCCTAGAGTTGTGCTAAATTTGAGGTTGTTTATATTGTTATGCATGTTTAAAAGAACAATGGACTGGTCTCAAAACCTATTTTGGTGGATCATTTGCTTTGTATGCTGGCATGACTTTGAGATAAGTTATTCAATGGAGGTGTCAATTATTTTACTTGTTTTCTGATTTTATAGATGAATGTACTTATTTCAGGGTAGACATTAAGGACTTATATGCTAGGTGTTGGCTTTTGTTAAACTAAGTTCTCTTATTGCAAGATGCATAACCTTGAATCTTGGAAGCTCGTGAATATTTGAGGGCATAATTCATTACCAAGAGTAGGAGGGAAGTGTAATTTTCATAACCTTGAGTTCATTAGTTCTATTCCATACTAAGATGGATCTTAGATATTTTAAATATTCTCTCATTTGTTGTTTGTGTGATATCTTGACATTGTAATGCTAGAACAAATAACAATATCCAAGGGGCAAATGATGTCTATTTTTCATTTTTCTGTAGAATATCATAAGTTAGAAGGTATTGATATTCAGGATTATCTTATATGCCGCTATGTATATTCTAGCAGCATCCTTGTCTTTTATTTCCCATCTTTATGCTAGTTTCTTCCCTATTTATTTCCACATATTGCTCTTTCTAATCTCCATTAGGATTTTTTATTAATGTCTTTTTGCTACTTATTGGGGATTGAATTGTCCTTATCGATCACATGCAGGTGACACCTGATGTCCATTTCCAGAAAGATTTAGGGTTAGATAGCTTGGACAATGTGGAGATTGTCATGGCCTTAGAGGAAGAGTTCAAGCTGGAAATTCCAGATAAGGAAGCTGACAAAATCGACTCATGCAATCTTGCTATTGAGTACATATACAACCATCCCATGGCTGGTTAATAACAGCAAGGGTGTTTTCTTGTTTTAATTTCATTTGGAAAGAAGGATGATATTCTGCTCTGTTCTTGTTCGACATTTTAGGCATTTTGTATGAATTTTACTCTTCATTATGGGATTTTAAGACTGATGATCTGAAACCGTTTGGTGGGGGTACTACCTGAACTTATTTCTACACCAAGCAGCAACAGATCTCTAGTTTTCAACTTGCAATAAACATCCTGTATTGCATGGATGTTATCTTACCTTTCAAATTCTTCTTTTGTTTGGCTACTGTTGTGATATATGTTTGCGTTTATTTTTAACTTCTGCACTTTGCTAATGCTTCTTGTTTCGTTTTAACCATTTTGAAGACCGTAAAGGGAGTAAAACTTGCTTCTTTCAAGCACTGGATTTCTGGATTCAGTAAGTGAATCATTTTGTTGTTGCAGAAGCTACTTAAATATACAAATTAGCAGGCTTTAGCACTTGTTCATTTGTTATTGAACAACAAAGCAGAGAGAATTGGCCTTTCAGACTTCAGTTCATTGTTGCTTCCCCACGCACCATTAGAAGGAAATTGGGGTTGGGGGGGTGGAAGAAGAATTTTTAACCAAATGTTGAAGATATTAGTAATGTCAATAACTTAGTATTATAATTTACAAGGAAGAATATTAATATCTTTAGAATGTTGGTTTAGGGCGTTAATATCTTTAGAATGTTGGTTTAGGGCGTTAGGCTTTGAGTATATATACTATAAAGTCAAATTAGCAACAAAAGTTTAGTAGTGGGCATTTTGCAAGATTATTGCCCTTTCAAATCTTACCTTACTAATCATAGGTGGATAACATTTGCCCCGTCAAAAGTGTTAAAAATTTCACCTATTTTTATAGTTTAAGATTAGTAAAAATTTCACCTATTTTTATAGTGTAAGATTAGTTTTTGTACAACTGCATGAAGAACATTATCAATCACGTCAATTTTTAAAATTTATTTACAAAATTTAATTTAATATATAAAAATTAATTAATTTATTTTTTAAGAAAAAACAAAATATAATTTTACTTCAATTTTATTTGGGATTATAACTTGGAGAATATGAAAACGACGAAACAACTTGCTCTTCAATAGAGAATTTGGTGAGATTGAGGTTGTTGGAATTATTACCTTTGCGAAATCAATCATGCTAGCGAATAGTATGAGAAATCAGCAGAATGATCTGGCAATGTATTTTATTTGTTGGTAGCCGCCACCTAGCGACTGGTGCAAATTGAATATGGATGGATCAAGGCACTTGATTATTATTCGAGCCTCTGTTAGGGGTTTGTTTTGGGATTTTCAAGGTAAATGGGTTACTGGTTACAGTCGGAATATACGCATTTGTCCTGTACTTCGAAATTATGGGTAATAATGGACGGATTAGATATAGCTTGAAAAAGAGGCGTAAAGCAGTTATTAGTGGAAAGTGATTGTTTGATTGTGGTCAATATGCTTAATGGTCCGACAGAGGAAACAGAAGGGAGTTTAGCGCGAATCGTCAGAGAGCTGTTAGTAATGGATTGACATGTGAAGGTAATGTTTACTCCACGCACAACAAATATGGTTGCAGATTCAATGGCAACATTAAGAAAAAATATTTCTCTTGGTTTGAGAATTTATAATGTTCCCTCAAGATGATCGAGATGGAGGTTCTACAAGACAGTATTGGCGTCAGATATAATTCCTGACTAAATATATTTAGCTTCCTTATCTACCAAAAAGAAAAAATCTTTATAATACTTTTCCCTTAAAATGCTTAATAAATTGAAAAAAAAAATACATGGGTAGATTTTTTTAAAGTAATAATTACAATGATAATTGCAAATACTCTTTGGATATCTATAATTAGAAATGTAAGTGAAAAACTCATTTGTCCCAGCAAGAAGTATATCTTAAGAACTTAAAAGTGTATACTTGTACCAAAAAATCAGCATACAATTTCATAGCTAACCCAAAGTAAATTAAGATTCCACGTTGCAAGCTTGACCAATGGCACCACCCAAAGGAAAAAAATCCTTAATCCCGACCCTCACCTTGAAAAACACAACCCTCTCCCACCCCATGCCAAAAGCAAAAGAACCGAAACTGAAAAGTGAAAACCCTTTTCTCTCACCATCTCAGAAGTTGGAATGTTGCGCACATGCATCCAAATAACCCTAACGTAAAAGGCTAAAAACCTAGCTACTACTTACAAGGGGTCAGGGGCAAAAGTGTTTGCCAAAAATGGCGAACTTGGACTCGGCAATGGACTCTGCGTTTTGGGATCAGACCATATCTACTCCTCAGACTTTGGAAGGCTCCGCAAAGTCAGTTCCTGGGGAGCCCTTTCCTCTTGATGGAGCTCGAGCCAGCAAAATCCTTAGAATTCAGCAGCTTTCTCTTCTCAGAAATGGTTTCCCTTTGGGCATCATTCCTTCTTTGTCTCCTCCTTCCCGCAAAGACTTGGGATCCTTCTCTCTTCAGAGTCTCTTGCTCAGACCCTCCGCTTCTAACTGGTATTTCCACAATCCCACTTTCTCTCTCTCTTGGACTTTTCTTCTATTTGAAAATGTAGAAACTTTATTAATTCGTGAACTGTAATACAAGGTTTAGCTTTGAAAATTGATTGGGTTGCATAAAGTTTTTCACTTCATTTCTCCAATGCTATGAGATGAATGCCTCAAAAAGTGGGTTTTATTTTTCTTCTTCTTTCTTTCCCATATAGGTGGCTTGGATTAATTGGTCAGTTTAGGCCCAAAAAACTGATTTCTGCTATTAAAACAGAGCTTCAGAATGCTGACGAGTTGGAGCTCTCTGTTTTTAGAGATGCAGCCAATCATTTCCTTGACAAGTCACTGTATTCAATTGCCTTAGCCACACAGCTTTCTTTGCCTCCTTCCTTCTTAATGTGGAGCACTGAACGGCAGGGCGAAAAGAAAGGCTATTGGAACAAGTTCAAACTTTATCACCAGGCACGTATTTCATTCTCATTCATGTTTTATGCTCCCTTTTCACATCTTCCACAATTCTATCTTTCCGTGGTTCATCTTTATAACTAGTTGTAGTTGCTACACTTCTATTGTTCTATATCTACCTCATGGATGATAAGGTGTTATTAGTTTAATTTTCTTTGTTAGAGTGGTTTTGCATAGGTGAATTCAAAGTGCAATAGAACTAGTATGATGAGCAAGTATTTAAGCAGTTGTTAGTGCCTAGATGTGAGCTCAGCCAATCCCAATTCTAGTTTTTCCTATTCAAAACCTCAAGTAAGAAGGCCGGCCAATTGAAATTTCAAGACTACCTCTGATTTAGAAGCATGACTTTAAGACATTGCTGTGTTTTTAAATCTTTTGTCTCATAGTTGTTTACGCAATTTTTGGTGATCGATCAGAATGAGAGATGTTCTTCAAGGAAGATGAAATGGGCTCGCATGCACATGAGTTCCTGAAAGACAAACGTGAGTTAAGGGTGCACTCGAGCTTATACTGGGCCAACACTTGGCCTAACATTGTACCAAGTTTGGCTGCCATTATAGTAGAGACTATTATTGTGCTTGACAGTTAGCATATTTAATATTTGGCATAACACTTCGATTAGATTTGAACTGTACATATAATTCTTTTCATGCGAGTCTTTCTCAAGCTCATAGATAGGCTTGGGCCATTTTTCTTCTTGTGCAACTTTTGCCTTTCTTTTTCTTCAATATCAAAAGATTCACAAATCCCATCGATTCCAAATGAATCATTGTCAACAGTCATTGGTTATGACAACTTATGCAAAACACCTCTTACTGCATTAAGTTTCATTATATCCTTCTGATCAGAGGAGCCGGAAGCAACAGACTTACCATTGACATATACACTAGCAATATTTTTTGTCTTTCTTTCAATGCTTTATGTTAACGTTCTTTCCTTGCTTTTGACATATCTTGAACAACATAACCAGTTGAGGTTGTTATTGCAAATCTTTATGTGTAACCATTAGTTACAATAATAGTCTAAGACTAAACCAGGGTTTTGTTAGATAAGTTGATGTCAACATAAAAAACAGTTATTACATATTGCACAATATTAAGAAAAACCTTGGGTGCTCCCATTGATCCACCATGAGCTGCTGGATCATCTTATTGACTAACAACCTCAGCAAATTCCTTAACCTTTTGTTTGAGACCAATATCATTGTGTGGAATGAATGAAAAAGGCGAAGTTTGATGAAGACGAGCAAGTTTCTCAATGCTTATGTCTGTTGTTTGGATCAACAAAGGTTGCTTGAGTTCAAGCCAGGAAAACATGGTAGACAACATTAGATCTAGAGTGGCGTTGCCGACGAATACTAGTCATCTTTTTCTTGGCTTACCCCAAGCTTGATTTCGATCAAAAAACTTGCTCGCATCATTGTTAAACACCATCCTTTCTAGTTTGTCCGACACAAAACTGTTGGACTCAAACAAAAGATTAAGGAATTTGTTGAAGTTGTTTCAATGGCTCATGGTGAATCAAGGAAAATATCCAAGGTTTTATATGATATTGGGGAAGTTGTGGCAGTTGTTGTTTATGTTCACATCAATTTTGATCTAGCAAAACTCTAGGTGATTTTTAGAGGTTTATTGGAGCTGGTGTTACACATGAGGATTTGTAACGACAATCTTATTCAAAAACAAGGGAAGAACGATGATATAGCATTAGAAGAAAGCCGTAAAAAACATTGCTGGTCTATTTGTCAATGGGAAGTTCGTTCGTTGCTGCTGCATCCAATGATCAAAAGCATATCACAAAGTGCACTAAGGGAAGCTTTGTATGAGTTGTTGAAATCCATGGTTGTGAACAATGACTCATTTGAAATTGATGGCACTAACGAATTTTTCTAGATTGAACAAGCAAAACAAAAGTTGCACATGCTGTGGAAAGAAGAAATGACTCAAACATATTTATGAGTGTATTAGATCAAGTTTATATTTGCAGTTAAATCCTAACGCCAAATATTAATGATACTAGTTGTTAAGCATAATAATAGCCTAGTACAAAGCTAGCCATTGGAAAACTCTATAAACCAATAATAAGGCAGCCTTTAGACCAACCATAAATACACATGTATAATGTATTTTCTGCCTTCAAGGGAGCTCCCTGCTTCATCTTCTTTATTAGCTCAAGCTTCTTGCTTTCTTCACGACAAACTTATGCTAACTTAAGCATCGGAGAGCGTTTCGGAGCATAACCTCTAATGCCCTCCAGCTCACATTCTTCTTGCAGGAACCCGAAAGCATTTCAACCCATTTCATCTTCTTCGAAGAACATTTCTCAGCTTGGTCCATCACCAAAAATGCGTAAACAAAAATGTTGGTCTTCTTGGTTCCATGATCGTGAACGATAGGTTTTTAAACTATGTTGTTGAACCATTGTTGTGTATTTACAGCTTCCTGATCATGATATCACACTGGATGCTGCATGGCCTGAGCTTTTTATGGACCATAAAGGAAGATATTGGGAGGTTCCAGAATCAATATCGTTAGACATGTCTTCTCTTCCTTCTGATTCAGGGTTGTTATATCGTTTTTGCATGCACAAAAATAGTGGCTCCCCCCATTCTTTCAATGCATTAGAAAGCGAGGCACCCTCTGCTTTAATGCCAGGACTATGTGCAAAGGTTGCTTTCTCTTACGAGAAGAAAAAGGATTTTTGGAGGCGAAAGGAGACAAAAGAGGATCTCATCGTAAAGACAGACGATGGTTCTTTTGGGCAACCATCATATGATACCCGTCTTAAAGAACCTCATGCAACAATATCCGGAATCATAGGTATGGTTTCCTTTGTTTGCCTCTCTCGGCTTTTCCCTGCTTTCTCCCTATGTTAACCTTGTGAACTTTTTGCATTTCATGGTATAAGATTGGTTTTTTTGGTGCCTTCCATTACTGCAGTTCATGTTAAGCTTAATGCTGTCGGACCAGAGCCTTGAAGGAATTGCTATTCCTTCCATTTTTGTTTGCTCGTGGGAAGGGTTAGCAATAGTGTCAGGTCAAATGTATAGAAGGTCTATGTACTATGCATTTTTGGCAGGTATAATTGTGGCTCTACTTTTTGAAATGTCTATTTTTAGCCCTAAAACTAACTTTTTCCTGTTAATTCAGTCAAATAGTTTGACTAAGTTTATTTTTTTTAAAGAACATGCCATGGTGTAATGCTACACCATGGCTTTTTTTTTCACAACTGGACAAATATTGTCTTTTTTCAACTTTTTTTTTTGTATTTTTTGAAGTGCAAAATTGTTCAATTGTACAAAAAAGTCAGAATTTGTGTCATGTCATCGAATGTTTATTAAAAAATAATCCATGTCAAATTATTTGGCAGAATTAAAGAAAAAAGAAGTTGACCTTAGTACTAAAAATACACATTTCGAAAGGGAAAGGCTACATTCATATTTGACCTGAAATTTTCATATGTTGGCTGCTTTTGCTTTGTTTTGGAGGTCTCTTTTTCAATCTCTTGTTTGTTTCTTCCAGGAGGCTCATTTGCAACCTGGTTCAGAAAAGACTCTGCAAGTGCTGGTGAATCACAGAAAGGGGGTAACGGTCCCACGACCAACAAAAAGGAAAGTCCTTTGAACATGGATTTATTCAGCTCGGTTTGCTACACATTTCAGCACGGCCAGTTCCGGAAGTTATACGGTGACCTAACCCGAGTGGATGCTCGTTTGGACATATGCTCGCTTCCATCGTTTGCCAAAAGAGTTGTGAAGAGCTGTTGGTTTAGTGCAGACAGTTCACTATCATCTCCGAGGCTAAATTTGATCTTCCAACAACAGGTTGCAGGGCCAATTGTGTGTCGAATAGATTCGAAGTTGTTGCTGGATTCGAAATCGGGGAAAAGAGGCCCTCACATTGAGGATCTCATATACAGCCTCAGCTATTCCTTCAGGCTTCTACGATCTGGAAAAGTGGTAGCATGGTTTTCTCCAAAGAGAAAAGAAGGGATGATAGAATTGCGGCTGTTTGAATTCTAACCCCCTACAGATTCAATGCCCCATGATTGTTTTGTTGTGTTGGTGGAGGAAATTAATAATGCCCATTTCTTCTAATTATATAATTATTTGAACCCAATTGTGAATAAAAGTCTTGCTGCTGAGTTGCTAACTTTGTTGTGTTGTGTTTAGGTCTCATCTCCACATTTTTAGGAACTTCTTTCTAAACACAACTCAATAAATATGTTCAAAGATGGACATTTAAAACAAGGCATATATCAAAATGGACATTTAAAACAAGGCATATATCAAATTTAGTTTTTAAATTATTTGTTAATATGGAATATAAAACAAATGGTATCATGTCTACACGTGGATTGTTATGTGAGTTGTTACGTCAATATTATTTAAAAAAATTAATGTTTTAGTTAATATTTTTATTTAAAAAAAAGTAATTTGACTGTTATAAAAAAGATTAATGATCAAATTTAGTTAAAAAAAATTTAAATTGATAAAAATGTAAATAATTTGCTTTTCTTCTTTTTCCCTTTCATTTGAACAAAATTCAGATTTTAAATTAGTCTTATATTGGGTTTATATTGTATGATATATTTGTAATTGTCCAAGTTGATTTCATCAAAAATATATTTGTAAATGATCGACCCAAATTCATTTAAACTTAATCATATATATTTAAAATATATCATATTTATTTAATATTAGTAATTATATAAATTTACATTTTTTATTAAAATTTTAAATACAAGCAACTTTATAGATTTTTTAGCATTATAACATGGTATATTTAATTTTTACATGATATAAATTAAATAACACAAAAAGAAAAAAAAAAAAAAAAGACATCATAAATTTGAAACTGAACTCAACTTGGGTTTTAGAATATTAAAAGCTCAATACCTATATTGTAAACATACATAATTTTTTTACCCATGTTTATTATTAGCCCTAAGATGTAGAAAGAAAGAAAGAAAAAGAAATTCACTCCTCATCTTTCCATCTTCTCTCTCACGTCTCACCCTCCCAACCTTAGCAAACCTTTCTTCTCTTCCATTTTAGTACTTTTTCTACCATTTTTCATCATCTCAAATTCAAAACTCCAAAATTCCTCTATAAATCCTTAGTGAAATCACAAGAATAACTTCATGGTAACTAAGCTTTATGTGGAGCTAGCTAGAATATATACTTGAGGAGAGAAAAAAAAAGAGTTAGGGATTTAGAGAAATTTTAAGGTACGCCAGATGAGATTTTTATTAAGAAATTTCATATACATTTCATTTTATATGCATGGAAGTGATATGAAAATATTTTATTAATATATAAATGTTGTGTATGTTTATTTTGTTAATGAAGAGAAAGAGAAGAGAAGTGAAGAACAAATTGGGGATAAAGGCAAAGGAGTAACCAAGGAGTAAAATGGAAGAAAATATTTATTCAAGCATTTTGTAGTAAGTATATCAAGAATTTCTCATTTAATCAAACCCTAAGTAGAAAATTTTACAAATTGGTTTAGCATTTTATTTGAGATTTATTTACATATGAAAATGATTATTTGATTTTATAGAATTATTTGAATATGAAATTGTATTTTTGTTATGAATTGAAAGGAGTACATGTAATGAATTTGATGAAAAATGACTAAATTGTAAAGAGTGTAAAAGTTAGATAGGTGAAATAGTTATTGGTATAAAGTATTTAAGTGAAATTTTGAGTGTTAATAAATAAATGTCAAAGTGTAATTTGATGATTGAATTAATTCAAATAATTATTAAATTGTAAAACTAGTAAAGTTAAATTTTGTTAATTGTTGAGAAAGTGCAATAAAGTTGTATAGTTCAAATACCCTTTGTAGACAAAATATGAACTAGTAGTGTAACAGCCCATTTTCAGTGAAATCAAAATAATGGTTTCGGGATCACAAATCTGAAGTTGGAAGAAAATTTATTTTAATATTATTTTATAGTCTACTAAATGATAGAAATACAGTATAAAAATTTCGTTCAGAAGTTTTACCATTTACATAACTAATTTGACGAAAATGACTAAATTGCATTAAGTGCAAAAGATGAGTTCTAATTGTAACAGCTTGTTTTTGATAGAAATCAGAACAGGAGTTTCAAGACCACAAATCTGATTCTGGAAAGAAAATTTATTTTAAAATATTTTTATGATCTAAAGTATGATAATAATTTCATATGAAAATTTCGTAAAGAAATTTTACCGATTACATGTTTATTTTGATAAAGGACTAAATTGCACAAAGTGCAAAAGTTAAGTTCTAATAGCTAAAGGGATTAAATAGCTATAGAACTTTAAAGTAGAGGTCCTTATATGAAAAAAGACCATTTAAAAATACTTAGTAGTTAAGGATGATGATTCATCCATGGAAAAATAAAATAAAGAAAAGGACAAAATTGGAAAGATGGAAAATAAAGATGATAAATGATAAAAAAGAATGAAAATATCTTCATTTTATATCATCTTCTACCCCAAAACCCTAGGAAAGAGAAAACAAACTTTCTTGGCTTAACTGGGTAAATAATCTTGTCCCATTTTCAGTAATTTTTATATTTCTGAAATCGGTATAGCTTAATTGATCTATTTTGGGGATTAAATTGAAAAGATTTCAAAGTATAGAAATTTTTCCATGGATGAATATGCTGAAATTTTGAAATTTATGGTAGAAAATGAAAGGTTTTTAATAGATAAACAACTTTTGTAAAGCGAATTTTGATGAAATTGTGATTTAGGGATTAAATTGTAAAAGTGTGAAATCTATGGAAAAATTCTAAATTTTATGAAATACATGGGCTATAAATGTTACATGTAAAATTTGGTTAGGCTTGAAATAATGACTAAATTGCAAGAATTTTATTTTCCGAGCCTAGGGATGAAATCGTCATTAATTAAAAGAATAGGGGCAAAACGATAATTTTTCCTAAAATATAAATTGGACTGAATTGAGTATGAATTGATGTTAAATTTACTTGTATAGATCCGGATAGACCAAATTCGGAGTTAGAACGAGGAAAAGAGAAATATCGGATTAGTAAATTTTAAAAACACGAACAGCTGTCAAGGTAAATTCGTGTAACTAAATAGTGTTTATTTATATGATTAAAATAAATGTTGTATATGTGAATTGTAGAATTATTTTGTAAATGAAATTGATTGAATTTCTGATAAATGTGTATATATATGAATTTTTTAAATGTCATAAATATATATAAATTATCACAATGCCCGAAAAATGTCAAGTCCCGTTTGAATGAATGAAAGTCGATGGATACCTTTCACGATTGGTATTGATCTTGCATATATTGCAGACATTCCGTAGCTCGAAAGAGCATCCTGATATAATGTGACAGCCCTATTTTGGCCCTAATCGGAAAAGTGGTTTCAGAACCACGAAACCGAGTCAAAAAAATATTTAATTAATGCTATAACTTGTGTGTTTTATATGTGAATTATTATATGCCAAAAGTTAGTATTGAAATTTGATCATTTAGGAGGTTTAATAATTAAGTAGGGCTTAATTGTTAAACTTTGAAAATGAGATAGGTAGATTTTAAGGTGACCGAATATAGTGGTTGGTAAAAGTGGAAGATTTGCATGAATATTAAACCATTCTATTTATGTACACGGTAATGGGAGTTGGTATAAGACAATTATGTGCTTTTTATAATAATAATTTATATATTCAAAATATGTTATAATATAAAATATGCTTATAATATATTAAGTGGGGTGATAAAAACAATGTTATGTAATCTTCATATCCTCATTTTATTGCCGAAAATATAAGTGAAAGAAGAAGGAAAAGAACAAGGGCATTCGGTCATCTTAAGGGCTAATTAAGGTAGGATTTTATGTTATTTCTATTAAATCTTGTGAAATTGAGTTAGTAATCAAGCTCTTATTATAACCCATATGTTGATTTTTGAATTGGTGACAAAATGTGCAATCGGTCATGATGGATAATTGCTAAGAGGATAGTGTTTGGATGTTTTAGATAGAAATGGTAGAAAGGTGAAGTTGAGCTAGCTAAATAGATATATGTGAACTTAAATGATGATTTGAACAAACGTGGAGCTTTTGTTAGTCTTAGAAGGTATTCGGCCAATGTGGTTAAGTGGTGAAACTTTGTGTTAGATGATAAGGTGATGTTTAATTTTTATTTTGGTAGTAGTAATGCTGAAAGTGAAAAGGTGTTAAAGAATTTTGGTTTAAATGTTTAATAAAAATGATATTCGGCTTATTAGTATGTGTATAATTTATTTAAAGTGTAAACTTTATACGTGTACTAAAAGTTATATGTATTCGGCCTTGGGATATCTAGGTATACATTGGTTGAGGTCTTAATGTCTTAAACAATGATGGTTGTAAGATGAATTTGAATTTATTAAATTATTATATATGTGAGTTAAAATGATAAATGGTAGTTGATTAAAGTGATCAATAAGTATATTGAGATGAGTGATAAGTGCATTCGGTCTTAAGGGAGTGTACAAGGGAAATGCTAAATTGTTTGAATTAAAGGCCGAATGTGTGTATATATGTGTATGTTTTTATGTATGTGCTTCATTGAGAGTTTGTCTTTATTGTTATAGTGCTTTGAAGTTCATTTGGTTGATAAGTTACCGAATGAGATTAATGCTAAAACAAGGGTTAATTTGATGCATGAACAAGTAGCTGAAAATGAAGTAATGTGTGTATTTTTTTTTATGTTATATAAGACTATGGAAATTTTGCTTATAACGAGATGGCGAAGTGATTAAATTAGTTAAAATTTTTTTTGTTGAATTAAGCTCAAGAACCCAAAGGAGGGGAATCAAGTAAGGGAAAAATGAAGAGTATTGAGTAGCCGATCGGAGCCATTTCATCCAACATAAGGTAAGTCTTTAAGCAATTATGCCTGTGATTGTTCGAGTACAAATATTATTATATATATAATGTTCACTTTTTATGTAATAGATGTATGTGTACGTGTATGATATGCGTATCATAGTAAATACGGAAGAATGCTCTAGAGTTGATTAAATTGTCTTAATGTACTATCATGGTTGAAATGGCACTATGTGTGCGTATATGTATGAGTTGAAATGGCACTATGTGTGCGTATATGTATGAGTTGAAATGGTATTATGTGTGCGAATATTTATAAGGTGGAAATGGCACTATGTGTACGTGAATGTAAGAAAAGAAATGGCTCTATGTGAGTAAATAAAGACAAGCTCTATGTGTGCGGTTTGAGTAGTGTAACTTGCGGTTAAATTAAAAATATACAAGTGATATATGACAAAGTAGAAGAGTATAATAATAATAATACATGTAAATAGAGGAATGTACGGTAGGTACGGTTGTGATAATTTGTATTAAGAAAATGAATAATGATATGGAGTATATGAGTATTAAAGTGAACAAAGTAGTAAAAGGGGAAATTACACGTTACTTTGAAATGTTAGACTTTACATTAGCTATCATCATTTCCAAATTTGTTATACCAAGTTGATTAATTTTACACTATTGCTTATGACTTATTGAGTTAATAGCTCATTTAGTGTGTTTGTTTATTTTGATTAGATTAAAGATCCGTTGAAAGCTTGGGGCCATTCTTTTTGAAGTCATCACATCTATCGGCAGCATTTTGGTACCTTTATAAAGGTTTAAATTTAAATGATATGGCATGTATAAGCTATACTAAATTTTTGTGACTTGTGATGTTAAACAGTTCGTATATAATGCCATGCGAATATGGCTTATAAAATGGTTATGAAGTTTATAATATTTGAGTTAATGTGAACTAGTAGTGATATGTACTTTATAAATTTATTTTTTACTTGATATACATATATGCTATGGAATAAAATGACATTTTGATATCTTTTGCTTTTGTATTTCGTATTTAAGTTTGATTCCATGAAAAGTTCAAAGTAGCTTTATTCATTAGAGTTTAATTAGTTTAATAGTTCGAGCTTGCGTATGAATATGATTGTTTGGAATTTATGTCTCGTCCGGTGACATCTCGTATCCCAATCCAGCAATGGATAAGGGATGAGGTTGTTACATATAAGCCCTCTCAAGCTTTTTGTTATAGTGTTCTTGCGAGCATTCTGACCAGTAGTGACTTACATGTGTTGCGAACTACCGTAACTCTTTGTGAGCGTCTTGATATTTGATCAGTTGTGATCCTGGATATGTTGCGGAAACAAATGCAGCTCTTTGTGAGCGTCCTGATATTTATCGGTTGTGATCTCACATGTGTTGCGGACACAAACACAGCTCTATATGAGCGTCCTGTTAGTGTTTGCTTGAACTTCCTGTTATAAACTATCTGATGCTTCCTGACAAGTGCTCTCTGAAGCTTCCCGTTAAGTGCTCTTTCGAGCTACCCGTTATAAGCTCTTTGTGAGCTTTCTGTTATATTGTTTGGATACACTTTCTGTTACATGACTCAATGAGCTTCCCTGTAACACCCCTAACCTGTATCCGTCGCCAGACCAGGATTACGAGGTATTACCGATCAAATCACATCATTTAACATATAATTCCTATACATTAGGTATTTATATTCAATATCATTCAAACATAATCACAATGTCCCTTATACAGGCCTACGAGGCCTTAAACATGTTTTAAAGATGGCTCGGGACTAAACCGATAACTTACAAAAACTTTGGAAACTTAGAAAAATTTTCAAGAATACAGGGGTCACACGGCCGTATGAACAAGTCATGTGCCTCACACGGCTATTGTAATGGCCTAAAATTCAGGGTTATCGAAATAGTAGTTTCGTAACCACAAATCTGATTTAAAAAGAAAATTTATTTTAATATTATTACATGAATATTAATAGGATAGGAAAGTCGTATGAAAATATCGATACAAAAATTTTACAGATTTAGTGGTTAAAAAAATTTAATTGTTGGAGGAATTGAGTAAAAACAAGGTATCGGGGTCTCGATCTTCTGAAACCAAGTCAAAAATATTTTTATAAATATTTATGAAATGTTAGTAATGTGGTATTAAAATTTCATTAGAAAATTTTAACATTTGGGCAGTTAATTAAATGAAAATAACTAAATTGAAAAGGGTGTAAAAGTTACTAGAATGATTAAATAGCTCAATTGTCAAATGAGGAGGGGTCTAAAGTGATAAGCCCAAAGAAGATATTTTGGGCCGCATAAGCTTAGAAAAATCAGGAAAATTGATGAAATAAGGGCAAAATGGGAAAATAACAAAATTTACTAAAATAAAAATGGGACTAGATTGGAATATCTAGAATTCTCTTCATCCTTTCTTCATTTTTATCAGCCAAAACACCATAGGGGGTTTTCTAAGCTGGCATTTCATAATTTTTGCATCCAGTGAGTTAATTCTTGCCTTTTTCTTATATTTTTTGTGTTTTTAAGACTTTTACAACTAGGTCCTACTATTAAATTAATTAGTTTTTGATTTCATGGATGAAATTGAAAGTCACCATGGTTGAGTGCTGCAAGTTTATGATGAAATATCATGAAATTGAAGCTTTAATTTGTTTATGAGATGATTTTATTAGGTAATTTCAATAGAAATTAATTTTTAGGACTTAATTGTGAAAAAGTTCTAGTGCTGAAATTCTGATTCCCAAAGGTTATAAAGTAGTTTAGAGTGATGGAATAAAGTGTTAATTGAGAAAAATCAGCTCAATTGAGAGGTTAATTGAGCAGGGACGAAACTATGATTTATTAA
The DNA here is from genome assembly GCA_020496765.1 of Gossypium stocksii. Taxonomy (NCBI): domain Eukaryota; kingdom Viridiplantae; phylum Streptophyta; class Magnoliopsida; order Malvales; family Malvaceae; genus Gossypium; species Gossypium stocksii. The sequence continues at coordinate 11,107,742 of CM035623.1, forward strand.
AAGCTTAGGGGAAAATGGTAATAAACATCTTGCACTAAAACAGTTTTGGACAATAGTAGTAGGCTAAATTTGAAAAATCACCATAAATTGTAGAAATTAAATTAGAGGATGAAAAAAGTATGGAATTTAAGCTTATTGAGTCTAGTTTCTTATAGAAGAAACGATGTAAGCAATATAATTATAAATCATGAGATATAATAAATTTTGTTAGACAAGGTCAGAATGAATTCGGGTTCCCCTGTTCTAAATTTGGAAAATAATAAAAAATTGGAGAAAAATAATTAGTGGTTAAAATTTATATTTTTAAATTATTAATGAGTCTATTTTCAATAGAAACAAACAGAAACATCATCCAAATTTTGTACTAAGAGATAATTAATTTGTAGGAAAGAAAGGTCGAAGATGTCAAATGGCAGAACATGGGTAAGTTTGAAGATTTTACTATACTTATTGGCTCAATAAAAAATTCTGAAAATTTTATGATAGAATGGTATTTGAGTCTAGTTTTAGAAACATCAAGCAGTTTTTAATTTGGAATTCTGTAGCTTGAGATGTAAATAATTTAGTGACTATGACCCAAGTAGACAGCTTTGAATGAACTATAAATAATTGTGGAATTATAGAGAATGTTACATATGAACATGAAATATATTAAATTGATGGTTAAATTTATTTATTTTGATCCAGAAAATTCAAATACGAAGCTAGATCAAGGAAAGGAAAAAGTTTGAGATTAGTAGACTTTTGTATACGGACAAATATCGAGTTAAGTTCGTGTAACTTAAATTATATTCTTAAATGCTTGAAATGCATGTTATTGATGTGAATATGATTTGAATGTTCATTATATGAAAATTGATAAAAAAATTGATATATTTTATAAAAAGGGGAAGAAATCCCAATTGAACGAAAGGAAAATTCGATGGATCTCTAAAAAAGAATTGACGGTAAAAAGGATTTAGCCCGGACGGCTGATCCTATCTTAATATATCCCTCCCGAAGAATATGTGTAAAATGGATTTAGGTCGGAAGGGTAATCCGAATTAGGGTCTGAATTTAGTCTGGACTGGTAATTCAGATCCAAGCTCATTAGAGTAATTGTCGTTGCAGGGGGTTTAGCCTGGACTGGTAATCCCACTGTAAGGATGAGGTTTGCGGGAGTGTGCTCTCTGAAATGGAAATGTGCACACATGAATATGAATTGACGGACCTAGAATTGTACACTAAAAGTGTACCTCTAAAAATCCATCGAAATTCTGAGAAATTCAACGGGATAAATATGGGAAATAATAAGGGTAATAGAAAATATAGAATTGATGAGCTCATCAATCATTAATCTTTGAATTGAACTTATACGATGCTATTTTATTAATGTTTTGGTTGAGTTGTGTGTGATAGGTAAATGGTAAATTGAATGGGTGTATGAATATTTAGTGTATTGTATTGAAAATATTAGGTAAGTATAATTCTTGTTACATGAGCTTACTAAGCACAACGTGCTTACCCTGTTTCCTTTTTCCCTGTTTTGTAGTATTAAGAGCTCAGAGGTCAGATTCGGTCGGTGATAGTGATATTTATTGTAACACCCCCTAACCCCAAACTGTCACCAAACAGGGTTACAAGGCATTACCGGACAGGGTTATAAGGCATTACCAGACTTACACACTAGTAAATGAACAAAAACGAGTCATAAATCTGAGTTTTAATCTAAAACCTTTTAATTTCCATAAAAAAGTCCTTAATATAGGCCTACGAGGCCCAAAATATGCTTAGGAAGTGATTTGGGATTAAACCGGAAACTTTGGAAATTTTTCCTTAAAAATAAGGGCACACGCCCGTATGGCCTGAGACATGCCCTTGTGGCCTGCCCGTGGGGCTCCCATGGCTGTGGGGCTAGCCCGTGGGCAGATCTGACTTGTTACACACGACCGTGGGACTAGCCTATGGGCAATTCTGACTTTGCCATACGGCCTGGGCCCATGTGACTTGGCCGTGTGAAAACATGATTTTTCATCATTTTTAAGCTACTTTCACCCACTAAACATACCTAATTCATGCCCAACTCATTTACTTATAATTCTTAAATCAAGTAACATCATCATACCTTTCAAACTTAGCTAATATTAATACATTCATACCAAAAACTTCTTAAGGATTATGTACCACATTTACAATCAAAATATAAAATATTTATAATTGACAAACACTAAACCTAATACATGCAATATTTTCCAAAAGTTTGATTCATCACCAAAATTGAGCTGAAGCCTGGATTGATTCGGATGCTGAGCCGGACTTTAACCCGACCTAACCTGGCACGGAAAATGATAAATGCTAAATTATACATATTTTTACCTCATATTTTGCCTATATTTTGGATGAATTATTAATGATTTAGTGAGAATTGGTGCTCTTAACCTTTCTTTTTCATATCTTATACTCAGAAGAGCATAGGGAAGAGAAAAGAACCAAAAATGGACCAAAAATAAGGAAAATGGGCCAAAAATAGCTTAACGCACGGCCCAAGGATTTACCGACAAGCACGGCCAGGCCACACGGCCGTGCCCCATAAACAGAATATCACATGGCCTCTGTCGAAATCACACGGGTGTGGCACACGGGCGTGTTCTAGTCGTGAGGAAGGGGAATTTCATTCAAATTGGGATGCTTAGAGGCTAAGAAAGGCTCCCCACAAGCTCTCTATATAAAGACCTCATGAGGCAGAGGCATATATATGTTTTTAGATATATTTTTCTTCTCGTCTTTCTGCCACACTGAAGGTAGAAGCAAGGGATTACTCCAAGGGATAAGCCGATTGATTCATCCCAGAAGCCGATTGATTCATCCCAGAAGCCGGAATTCTACAGCAATATAGGGGATCTCTCTAAATTCCTTTAGAGATTTTCGGGTTCTTTTATGTTTTGTTATTTTATATCTTCTGTGATGTTTCTCTTCTTTATTATGAACTAAACCTCTCAAATACTTGAGGGGGATGAAACCTAAGACAAATCTTGTTATTTATTCTTGATTTATTTGATAAATACTTGAATTGTTCTTAATTATGCGTTCTTCATTCTTGATTTAATAATCCTAGGTATTATTTCAAGAATTAGATATGCTTAGAGCAGAGGAGCAAAAGTCCCTGTGATAAGAGTAGATCTACCATAATTAAGCGGAGTTGCATGCAACCCTAGACATAGGGTGACATAAATCTGCCGGATTAGGGTCAAACCTAATATGGGGGGCCATAGATCGAATTAATGCAACCTAGGGAGTTAATTAATAAGGGAACTTTAATTAACAACGTAGGCCTAGTTGCTCTTCACCTCGACGGAGGGTTTAGCATAAGTTAGGGATATCTACGGATCAAGTCAAGTAAAGAAATCATATAGTTCAAGAAAATAATAACAAGTGAAGTCTAGGTGGATTCTCCCTTGAGTATTGTCCATATCAATTAGCTTTTCCCCTAAAGTTTTTCCTCAATTTACTTTTTGTGCACTTTTAGTTTAGATTTAGAATTAGTTAAACAACCCTCTTCTATTTTTAGGCTAGATAATAGAAAGAAAATAAGTATTAGTACTTTTAGTTCCCTTGGGTACGATAACTCGGTTTTGCCACTAGGCTATACTACTATTCGACAGGTGCGCTTGCCTCAACGTCGTGATATTAGTTAGTTTTGGTGTGATCAAGTTCTTTATAAATTTTATTACTTCATATCATGCGATATTAGAAAACAACCGTACGCTGAGTATTGAAAATACTCAGTGGTATTATCATAATTCAAATTATAACGACAATCAAATTTCATAAACATAGATAGATAATTATAAATCATACATATAATCTCATACTAAGTTATCATATTTCCATTGCATCATTTCCAATATTTGAATCAATATCTCATCAATAGGATTTCCAATAATTCATGAACCTTTGGTTCATCTCTCAACTTCATATAATTACTCAATTCACATTTCAAATATGAATACTTCGTGAACCTTTGGTTCATGCCTTCAATCTCATAGCACAAATTTCATTTCACATTTCATATCGAAAAAATTCCTTCCACCTTTCATTCAATAATTCAAGCAATCAAATTCAGATAACTTACTCATTTCGCTTATTTACCCCTATTAACATAACTCAGACTTTGGCAGATACACAGATCCAACCAAACACACCAGAGTGGCGACCAACGCCTCATCGGATAGTTCGAAGCAAACAAGTGACGACCAACCTCTCATCAGCTAAGCCGAAGTAAAGTGGCGACCAACGCCTCATCGAATTTATTCGAAAGAATATGACACACCAAGTGTCTCATCGACTCGAGGTCGAAGAATCCCTGAACTCTTCCAATCATATGGCATGCCAACTATATCCACTAAGCCCGACTAGTTAATAGGGTCTCGGATTTCTTTCTCTATTTCAGTCAAATTCACATCAATTGCACTTTGGCCATATTTTCTCACATATTTCTCAATTCAAGCACAACTTGTTTCAAATTCACATTATCATATATTTTCACTTCATTTCCATTTTCAATTGATCAAAATCATTCAAATTCAATTCAATCACATTAACAGTTCAATCTCAAATTTCAAATTCATATGCATACCAACATTACTCAATTCAATCATACAATTCAATTTCACATACATATATTTATTCATCAAATAAATCTAATTCACATTCAACTCAATATCAATATTTACCTCACATTCAAATTCCATACACATATACTAAAATTAAACATTTAATAAGAAATAACTTGAATTATGATAATACAAACTCGAATTTGTCGTATTTACTCCTCGTTTATTTTCTCCTTGCCCTTCGATGCTAATGCTGATGCTTCGGTTTCTTTGTTAGTTATGCAAATATAAATAAATATTTTATTAATTACAGCTTTATTTATAACAATTAATAATAATAGAATTTTCCATCCAATTTATAATCTATTTTCAATTTTAATCCAAATTGACTTATTTACTTTCTAGCTTAATTACTACTTTATTTCTACTCAATTTCTTCCAAATTCCTATTAACTATCAAATGTTCTTATTAGAACCCTAATGCAAGCTTTCTTTCAACTTAGTCCCTCAAACACAAAACTTATAACCTCTTTTACGATTTAATCCCTTAACCACTCCTAATCAATAATTCTATCAATTAAGCCCTTAATTCAGCCATTTATCCAACATAAACTTTACTCAAAAACTTAAAAACCTCCATAACTTCCACTTAGTTTCAACAAAACTTTATTCTAAGCTTCTAAAACATTTAAATTAAAGAATATGGACTTAATTGACTTACCAAAATAAATTTCAAACTTTAATTCTATAATTTCTCCTTTTCTTCCTTCTTTCTTCTTTTCTTCTTCTATTTCGTTGGTTCTCTGCTACTTTTCTTGTTCTTTTGTTTCTTTCTTTTTTTTTTTTATTTCTTTTACTTAATAACTTTATTAAATAATATTTATAAAAAATATCTTATTTAATAACAAATACATACATAACATTTGTACATACACATATTATCACACATGGATTTCATCAAGACCATACACTTGTTTTAATTTAATTTGTTCTCATAATATAATTAATATAATAATTATTTTAACAACAACAACAATAATAATAATACAAAATATCTTTTACTTAATAAATAAGTAAATAAATATATATATATATTATACATTTGTATTAATAATTTAAATACACATGTATTCATTTTCTAACATACACATGTCACTAATTTGGTTTAATTGGTAATTTAATCCTTTAACCTTTCTCTATTCTATAATTAAGCTTTCATGCTCTATTCAATTTAGTCCTTTCTAATAATTACTTCTAATTAAACTAAATTCACTTATCAAAAGTCTAATTCAACTCATAACTAAATTCATAAATATTTTTAATAATTATTTACGGACTCGTTTTTCCTAAGACGGAGGCCCTAAACTCACTTTTTCGGTGCCCATGAAATTTAGGTCATTACATTTATGATGGTCAAACCTATAAAACTAAACTATTTTCACGATAAAGGCAAGTGCACCTATTGAACAGTAGTGTAGCTGATGGCAAGACCGGGATGTCGAACCCACAGGGACTAAAAGTACTAGTATTAACTTTCTTTTTATTATCTAGCCTAGAAATAATTAGGGATTTGTTTAAATTAAAAATTAACTAAACTAAGACGTGACAGAGAGTAAGTTGGGGAAAATACTTTTGGAAAACTGATTGATTAAGACAATACCCAAGGAAGAATCCACCTAGACTTCACTTGTTATTCGATTCTGAACTAGACGATTTATTCACTTGACTTGATCCGTAGAAATCTGTAACACCTCGAACCCGGCCCAGACGTTATGGCCATGTCCGGTGTGCTATATCACCTAGACTATCCTATGCCGCCCTATTTACTAAGTCCGATGGTGAGTTTTGAAAAGCAATGCATGATTTTCAGAAATTCCCGTTTTAAGAATTATTCAACTTAATCTCTATTCCATTTGTTAAGCGATTCATTTTAACCTTATTATCCTACTTAGCCATTTGTATTGTCAGGTTGGTTAAGAAAACATTTGTTAAATTTTCGAAAACGGTGTGTAGTTGTGGTTGAAATAAAACAGTTGAAAATCCCAAATAAAAACAAGTATAGTGGCCTTATTACAACCCATAACAAAATAAAACCAATAGTAAAAAGTAATTAAATTAATAAACCAATTAAAAAGCGAGTTCAGTCTTCGTGGCCACTTTGAATCCCTCCCAGCATCCAAGTCACGCTCTAGGGCTCTCCTGCAAGGATGGAAAAGAAAAGGGTGAGTTTGGGAAACTCAGTGTGTGCAGAACCCATCCAAAACCCACATCGGCTCGAGTCTACTGGGCCTGAGCCCTAATGAGTCTCAGTCAGATACTGAGCCGAAGCCCTATCTAAATTACAGATACTGGGCCAAAGCCCTATAACAGATACTGGGCCGAAGCCCTATTCAGATAACAGTTTGGCCCATAGGCCCATAACAGTATAGTACAGTATAACAGTATGAATGCAACCCAATTGGGGAGACTACTCAACCCACCAACCGCTACACACCACCCGTACCAGCTAACACACCATGTGGGGAATAACTCGACCCACCCAGCCCACACACCATAGTCGCAGCATGGCTGCTCAGACAAACAGTATACGAGGCAAAGCCCCTTTCAGAAACAGTACGAGGCATAGCCCCTTTTAGTAACGTAGCAGTGCCACTCACACTTCCTCCAATATAAAACCCAACCCATGCAACAGATACATATCATGGTATGCAGTAACAGTAACAGTCATATCAAGCAGTACAGTCGATTTTAGCCCTAGGGGTATAATGGTAATTTTATACTTAGGGGTAAATCAGTAATTTCTCACCCTAATGGTATTTCAGTAATTTTGTTCTCTTATTACAGTTTTTATTATTATTACAGCCTCTACTATTACAGTGGTTGTTATAGAAACTAATTTAATTTAGTTTATCAGTTTTAGTCCTTAGGCCCTAAAACCCCTAATGGGCTCTACCATGCCATTTTAGCCCATTAGGCCCATTTAAGCCTTAATTTCCAATCCATTATCTTGTTTTAACAATTTTTATGCCTGTAATCCATATTATTGCCTTTAAACCTATTTTTACCCAACTGGGCCCAAATTGCCCATTGGGCCCATATTTGGCCCACCGAGGCCCAACTTACCATAGCGCCCAAAATTCCGCGGTTAGCCTGCCTGACAATGCCGATTCCAAAACCAACCTTCTCATACCAACTTGAGAGTGTTCGCACGCTCACAAGCTCTCGAAATACCGGAACTTCGGTATTTCGGCTTTTCGGCTTTTACCGATTTGAGCATTGAAGGGTGTTCGAAACACACACCTATTTTGCAGTTCCACTGACGAGATTTCCTATGCGTCCGTTCCTACAATCCATTATCTAAGTGATTAATCAGTAGATCTATGAAAAACTACAACCAAAATCCCTTACCACATTCGGCCACACCCTTAATGGCCATGAAAACTTACCTCTGTCGATTTAGATGCACTAGATCTAGATCTGATGATACCGATGCCTTCCACTTCTTGCTTGATCACCTTCCTTGCTAACTAACACCCAAAAAGAACCAAAATACTACTTTAAATCACTAATAGACTAGATCGACAACCTCCCTAACTTTAGGGACTTTCGGCTTTTCCAAAGTATGAAATATCTTAAAGATCTGAGTTGATACCCACTTACCACTGCTTTTACCTTGATTCTAACTCAGATCTGAGTAGATCTAACCCTTATACGCAGACAGAAACCAAATCTCTGAGATCTAAGAATTCGGCCAAAAGCTCCTATGGTTATGGCGATTTCGGCTTTTCAACTGGTGAAGAAGATGACGATTTGGGCTATAGACTTGGGTGATGGTGTCGAAAATGGTGTGGCTCAAGGGGATGTAGTAATCGGCCACAACAGGTGAAGGAAACAGGGGTAATTCGGCTTAGAAGGATTCGGCAAAAGGAAGTAGCTTTCGGGATTCTGGCACTTTGAACATTCGGCTATGGGTGTTTTTTAGAGGGATGGGAGCAAAAGAAAGAGTGGATCTGAGTAAGAAAGGTGTTCGGCTAGAGAAGAGATCAAAGAGGAAAAAGAAAAGTGAAGAAAATAATGGTAGAGGTGAAGATGAAGAAATCGGCTAGAAGCTTTCTAGGGAGGCAAGTTTTGGCTTTTTTGACAGTAAAAGAGAAGATTATACCTATGGTGGCTAGCCCTAATTCTTATGACAGAAAATAGAAAAAGATATAACCCTAATATCACACTTGAGTAATCGGCCCAAGTCCCTAAAAGCCCTTGCCGAAATTCCTACTTAAATTAGTCACATGCCCGGCACATGCTTAAAAATTAAAAAGAACACTACGCTTACCTTGCAACTCGAACCCTTATCCTTGAATACCCACTTAGGCGCCACTTTTTTTAGGAGCTTAGTGGCGCCACCTTGCCACTCTACCAAGGCTCCCTTTGTGATATATTTTACACGGTTTTTCTTAAAGGCCCACTTAACCAAGTCCCCTTTCACTTGAAAATGCAACTTAATATTTTACCGAGTTTTAACTTAAGCTAGGGCCTTCTAAAGGCCCACTAACACATGTACATACATTTTCAACCTTCAAAACACCAAAAATTTAAAATTTCACTAAAATTCACAAAATCCGAAATAATCCCGAAAATCAGGGCGTTACAACTCTACCCCCTTAAAGAAATTTCGGCCTCGAAATTTACTTGATCCAAATAACTGAGGGTATTGTTGACGCATCGCTTCTTCTGGCTCCTACGTAGCTTCTTCTCTACCATGGTTGCGCCATAGCACCTTAACCAATGGAACAGACTTCCTCCTTAAGACCTTGACTTTACGATCTAAGATTTGCATAGGCTCTTCCTCGAAGGTCAAATCAGTATTTACTGCAATCTCCTCTACTGGTACAATATGCGAAGGGTCCGACCGATACCGTCTTAGCATAAACACGTGGAAAACATTATGGATACGATCCAACTCTGGTGGCAACTCCAACTGATATGTTACTGGCCCAATCCGCTTGAGAATCCTATAAGGCCCAATAAACCGTGGACTTAGCTTGCCCTTTCTACTGAATCTCAATATCTTCTTCCACAGCGACACCTTTAGGAACATCATATCCCCAACAGCGAACTCAATCTCCTTACGCTTAAGGTCAGCATATGACTTTTGCCGATCAGACGCCTCCTTTAACCGATCTCGAATCAGCTTAACCTTACTTTCAGTATCTGCCACTAACTCTGGTCCAAGCACTTTACGTTCTCCTAACTCTATCCAACACGTAGGAGTACGACATCTCTGCCCATAAAGTGCCTCATATGGAGCCATCTGAATACTCGCTTGATAGCTGTTGTTGTATGCAAATTCTGCCAATGGCAAATAATCTTCCCAACTACCACAGAAGTCAATCACACATCCTCTCAACATGTCTTCCAATCGCGTACCTAACGCCTCATGCAACTTTTTCCAGAATCGAGATGTAAATCTAGGGTCTCGATCAGAAATTATCGAAACTGGCACCCCATGCAAACGCACAATTTCTGCTACATACAATTTGGCCAACTTCTGCAGTGAGTAATCGGTTCTGACCGGTACAAAATGAGCAAACTTCGTCAACCTATCCACGATTACCCATACAGAGTCTTTCTTCGAAGGTGTCAAAGGCAACCTACTCACAAAATCCATCGTTACTCTTTCCCATTTCCACTGCGGAATCTTCACTGGATGCAACAATCCAGAAGGCAACTGGTGTTCAGCTTTAACTTGCTGACACGTCAAACATTTCCCAACAAACTCAGTCACCTCTCGTTGAAGTCCAGGCCACCAATAAACCTCTCGCAAGTCTTTATACAACTTATTACCTCCAGGGTGCATAGCACAAGGTCCACCATGAGCCTCACCCAAAATCAACTGCCTTAAATCAGAGTCCTTAGGAACGCAAATTCTCCTACGGAAACAAAGAACCCCATCAGAATTTAGTCTAAAATCCTCACTCTCACCATTCTTGACTTGCTGAAATCGAGAAATCAACGAATCATCCTTCAACTGTAACTCTTTGATTCTCTCAGTCCAAGTCGGTCTTACTTGCAACTCTGCTAGCAAGCTCCCATCATCATACAAACTCAAACGAGCAAACATGGCCTTTAACTCAGCAACGGTCCTTCGACTCAGTGCATCAGCCACTACATTAGCCTTGCCAGAGTGGTATTCAATCGAATAGTCATAGTCCTTAAGCAACTCTATCCATCTCCGTTGCCTAAGATTCAACTCCTTCTGAGTTAACAGATATTTGAGACTTTTATGGTCAGTGTATATAATACACTTTTCCCCATAAAGGTAATGTCTCCAGATTTTCAATGCAAGTACCACTGCTGCCAACTCCAAATCATGCGTAGGGTAATTCACCTCGTGAGGCTTAAGCTGCCGCGAAGCATAAGCAACCACCTTACCCTCTTGCATTAGTATACAACCTAATCCCACATGCGAAGCATCGCTATAAACCGTAAAGTCCTTCCCAGATTCCAGCTGAATCAACACTGGCGCCTCAGTCAACACCTTTTTCAGGTTATCAAAAGCTTCTTGCTGCCTCTCAGTCCAATTAAAGGCTACTCCATTCTTTAATAATTTCGTTAACGAAGCCGCGATGATAGAAAACCCCTCAACAAACCTTCTATAATAGCCTGCCAAACCCAGAAAACTACAAATTTCTGATACAGACCTTGGCGGCTTCCAGTCCAAGACTGCCTCAATCTTGTGAGGATCTACCCTAATCCCCTCAATAGAAACCACATGACCCAGAAAAGTCACTTCTCGTATCCAAAATTCACACTTACTAAATTTCGCATACAGTTGCTTTTCTCTCAGAACTTGCAGAACAATTCGAAGATGCTCATCATGCTTCTCCTCTATTTTCGAATACACCAATATATCGTCAATAAAGACGACCACGAAACGATCCAAATACGGCTAAAATACTCGATTCATTAAATCCATAAAAGCTGCTGGTGCATTCGTTAATCCAAATGGCATAACCAAAAACTCGTAGTGATTATAGCGAGTTCTGAATGCCATCTTATGCACATCCACCTCCTTTACCCTTAACTGATGATATCCAGATCGAAGGTCGATCTTGGAAAACACAGAAGCTCCTTGAAGCTGGTCGAACAAATCGTCTATTCTCGGCAGAGGGTACTTGTTCTTTATCGTCAGTTTGTTCAACTGGCGATAATCGATGCACATACGCATCGTTCCATCCTTCTTTTTCACGAATAGCACCGGTGCTCCCCACAGAGACACACTTGGTCTAATGAAGCCCCTATCTAACAACTCTTGAATCTGGGCTTTCAATTCCACTAACTCCTTTGGTGCCATTCTGTAAGGCGCAATGGACACTGGAGCTGTTCCAGGCAATAGATCGATCCCAAATTCCACTTCTCGGTTAGGAGGTAATCCAGGAAGCTCCTGATGTTCCAGAATTTCTCTTAAAACGGTTGCGATCCCTATCGCGATTCTACCTTTCAGCTTGTTTCACTTCCTCGGCTATCTTAGCCTTCTCCACCAGTGCAGCAAAGTCGCGCTCCCTCTGTGGCGCTATCAAAACTCTCAGCTCATCTCTGAGGCTATCCTCAAATCGAACACTGCGCTCATATTCGGTGGAAACAATGCCGCTAGCATACCAGCTTAGTCATAGAAATTCTGCCTCATATTCAGCCACAGTCTTACTACCCTGAGTCAGGTTTAGAAATTCCTTCCTTCGTGTGTCCACATAACTAGCCCCAACATATTTCGCCTTGAAAGACTGCTTGAACAATTCCCAGGTTACCCTCTCAGCTGGGGTAACCTCTCTCACGGTGATCCACCATTGATACGCCCCGTCCCTCCGCAACGATACCGCTCTTTTTAACTTCTGCTCCACTGAGCAGTCCAAGTCATCCATAATTCGCTCTGTGGCTTCCAGCCAGTACTCAACTACATTCGAGGCCACTCCAGATATGCCCCTAAAAACTTCTGCTCCATTGGCCCGGAGTCGCTCAGAAATGGACCCCCTATTCATGGGCCCGACATTGGCTCCAGCCACCCTTTCCAGAACTCTCAGCATAGCCTGGGACAGAGCGTCGTCCCCTGCGGCCCAATCGTACGGCCAATTATCCTCAACCGGTGGTCGTGCCTCTCCAACTGGCATATGCTCAAAAGACGATGATCCAGCTTGAGCACTAACTCGGCCTCGTCCACGACCTCGTCCACGAGCAGCTCTTGTACTCATATCAATTATCTGATTTACGAATTTTATGACATCAGTTAATGTTTTAGTTGTTTATTACAGAATATCTTATAAACAGATAAAGTTTCAGAGTTGTGTTCACGCGATCGTAGCCTAGCTACTGTCTCAGTTTCCTAAGGTTTAGTTTACCCTACAGTCTCAGTTTTATAGCCTTAATACTACCTCACCTATAGTATCATATCCAAGGCTCAGTACTATCTACAGTTTTATTTTCAGTACAGTACAGAAGTTAAGGCAGAAAATACATACAACTTGGTGCCGGGGATTCAGTGTGCCACTTTCTGATTTATCAGGTCAAATAGTTTGAGGCATCTTAAAAATTAATGTTTCAAAACAACTTGTTTTAAAAACTACAATTTGAAGGAAAAAACCTTTTTAAAACCAAAATTTTTTCGAAAATCTGATTTTCTAAAAATACCCTTCTGGACTCTAAAAATTTTTTGAAAACCCTTTTTGGAACCGATCCACAGCCGAGTTGTTGCAACCGGGCTCTGATACCACTAACTGTAACGCACCGAACCTGGCCCAGACGTTATGGCCATGTCCGGTGTGCTATATCACCTAGACTATCCTACGCCGCCCTATTTACTAAGTCCGATGGTGAGTTTTGAAAAGCAATGCATGATTTTTGAAAATTTCCGTTTTAATAATTATTCAACTTAATCTCTATTCCATTTGTTAAGGGATTCATTTTAACCTTATTATCCTACTTAGCCATTTGTATTGTCAGGTTGGTTAAGAAAACATTTGTTAAATTTTCGAAAATGGTGTGTAGTTGTGGTTGAAATAAAATAGTTGAAAATCCCAAATAAAAACAAGTATAGTGGCCTTATTACAACCCATAACAAAATAAAACCAATAGTAAAAAGTAATTAAATTAATAAACCAATTAAAATGTGAGTTCAGTCTTCGTGGCCACTCTGAATCCCTCCTAGCATCCAAGTCACGCTCTAAGGCTCTCCTGGAAGGATGGAAAAGAAAAGGGTGAGTTTGGGAAACTCAGTGTGTGCAGAACCCATCCAAAGCCCACATCGGCTCAAGCCTACTAGGCCTGAGCCCTAACCAGTCTCAGTCAGATACTGAGCCGAAGCCCTACCCAGATTACAGATACTGGGCAAAAGCTCTATAGCAGATACTGGGCCGAAGCCCTATTCAGATAACAGTTTGGCCCATAGGCCCATAATAGTACAGTATAACAGTATGAATGCAACCCAATTGGGGAGACTACTCAACCCACCAACCGCTACACACCACCCGTACCAGCTAACACACCATGTGGGGAATAACTCGACCCACCCAGTCCACACACCATAGTCACAGCATGGCTGCTCAGACAAACAGTATACGAGGCAAAGCCCCTTTCAGAAACAGTACGAGGCATAGCCCCTTTCAGTAACGTGGCAGTGCCACTCACACTTCCTCCAATATAAAACCCAACCCATGCAACGGATACATATCATGGTATACAGTAACAGTAACAGTCATATCAAGCAGTACAGTCGATTTTAGCCCTAGGGGTATAATGATAATTTTATACTTAGGGGTAAATCAGTAATTTCTCACCCTAATGGTAATTCAGTAATTTTGTTCTCTTATTACAGTTTTTATTATTATTATAGCCTCTACTATTACAATGGTTGTTACAGAAACTCATTTAATTTAGTTTATCAGTTTTAGTTCTTAGGCCCTAAAACCCCTAATGGGCTCTACCATGCCATTGTAGCCCATTAGGCCTATTTAAGCGTTAATTTCCAATCCATTATCTTGTTTTAACAATTTTTATGCCTGTAATCCATATTATTGCCTTTAAACCTATTTTTACCCAACTGGGCCCAAATTACCCATTGGGCCCATTTTCGGCCCACCGAGGCCCAACTTACCGTAGCGCCCAAAATTCCGCGGTCAGCCCGCCTGACAGTGCCGATTCCAAAACCAACTTTCTCCTACCAACTTGAGAGCATTTGCATGCTCACAAGCTCTCGAAATGCCGGAACTTCGGCATTTCGGCTTTTCGGCTTTTACCGATTTGAGCATTGAAGGGTGTTCGAAACACACACCTATTTTGCAGTTCCACTGACGAGATTTCCTATGCGTCCATTCCTACAATCTATTATCTAAGTGATTAATCAGTAGATCTATGAAAAACTATAACCAAAATCCCTTACCACATTCGGCCACACCCTTAATGGCCATGAAAACTTACCTCTGTCGATTTAGATGCACTAGATCTAGATCTGATGATACCGATGCCTTCCACTCCTTGCTTGATCACCTTCCTTGCTAACTAACACCCAAAAAGAACCAAAATACTACTTTAAATCACTAATAGACTAGATCGACAACCTCCCTAACTTTAGGGACTTTCGGCTTTTCCAAAGTATGAAATATCTTAAAGATCTGAGTTGATAACCACTTACCACTGCTTTTACCTTGATTCTAACTCAGATCTGAGTAGATCTAACCCTTATACGCAGACAGAAACCAAATCTCTGAGATCTAAGAATTCAGCCAAAAGCTCCTATGGTTATGGCGATTTCGGCTTTTCAATTGGTGAAGAAGATGACGATTTGGGCTATAGACTTGGGTGATGGTGTCAAAAATGGTGTGGCTCAAGGGGATGTAGTAATCGGCCGCAACAGGTGAAGGGAACAGGGGTAATTCGGCTTAGAAAGATTTGGCAAAAGGAAGTAGCTTTCGGGATTCTGACACTTTAAACATTCGGCTATGGGTGTTTTTGAGAGGGATGGGAGTAAAAGAAAGAGTGGATCTGAGTAAGAAGGGTGTTCGGCTAGGGAAGAGATCAAAGAGGAAAAAGAAAAGTGAAGAAAATAATAATAGAGGTGAAGAAGAAGAAATCGGCTAGAAGCTTTCTAGGGAGGCAAGTTTCGGCTTTTTTGACAGTAAAAGAGAAGATTATACCTATGGTGGCTAGCTCTAATTCTTATGACAGAAAATAGAAAAAGATATAACCCTAATATCACACTTGAGTAATCGGCCCAAGTCCCTAAAAGCCCTTGCCGAAATTCCTACTTAAATTAGTCACATGCCCGGCACATGCTTAAAAATTAAAAAGAACACTACGCTTACCTTGCAACTCGAACCCTTGTCCTTGAATACCCACTTAGGCGCCACTTTTTTTAGGAGCTTAGTGGCGCCACCTTGCCACTCTACCAAGGCTCCATTTGTGACATATTTTACATGGTTTTTCTTAAAGGCCCACTTAGCCAAGTCCCCTTTCACTTGAAAATCCAACTTAATATTTTACCGGGTTTTAACTTAAGCTTGGGCCTTCTAAAGGCCCACTAACACATGTACATACATTTTCAACCTTTAGAACACCAAAAATTTAAAATTTCACTAAAATTCACAAAACCCAAAAAAATCCCGAAAATCAGGGCGTTATAAAATCCCTAATTTATGTTAATACCTCTTTCAAGACTAAAAACAACTAATCCTAGGTTGATTAATTGAAATTTCTTTCTAATTAAAACCCTTAGTGTTGTATTAACTCGATCTATGGACTTCCCTATTAGATTTGACTCTAATCCGGCAGATTTACATCGTCTTATGTCTAGGATTGCGATCAACTCCACTTAATTGTGTTGAATCTACTCTTAAACAGAGACTTTTGCGTCACTAAATAAGCACATTTGACTTGAATTAATATCCTGAAATAGTAACACAAGAATTGATCACACAATTAAGAACAAATCAATTATTTATCAAATAATTAAGACATTAATAACAACATTTGTCTTAAGTTTCATCCCCCTCAGGTATTTAGGGGGTTTTGTTCATATTTATAAAAGAAAACATCTCAAAATAGGGAAAACGACAAAACATAAAGAACCCAAAAACTTCGAGAGAAATTGAAGGGAGATCTTCAGTCTAGATGTAGATTCTTGCTTCCGAGATGAATCAATCGGCGTTTTTCTAGTAATTCCTTGCTTTCTACTCTGTGTCCCCCTTTTGTTCCTCCCATTAGGTGTTTTTATAAACTCTAGAATGCCCAAATTACCTAAAAGTTAGCCTTTTCCGACTGGAATTGAAACAAGGCTCGATAGGGACACGCCCGTATGACACGTACATGTGAGAATGCTTAGGCCGTGTTGAATTTTGTGTGTCACACACGGGCGTGTGGTTTACCCGTGTGAAATTGTTAGGCCATGTTGAATATTGGTTTCGGCTCATTTTGTCTGTTTTTGTCCTGTTCCTTGCTCTTTTCTCTTCCTTATGTTGACCTAAATATAAAACATGAAATTAACGATTTAGGAGCATTAAATTTTGTAAATCTAATGATAAATCATCCATAAATATGCTAAGCATAGGATAAAAAATATGTATATATATCATGGTTTATCAGTTGGAGGCACATCACACTATCAACCTCAACATTTTGGTATATCAAGAAACTTTATTTTGGAAATCAATGGCATGTATAAGTTAATAAAGTAAAGATCAATGTGAAATGAATGTAAAGTTTGCCATTGGTATGGCTAACAAATCTTGGTTTTGGTATGTAATGAGGTTATCTTATGGATATGCATGAATATATCTTGAAAATATATTGAATTGGATTGGTTGATTTAGATTGGTCTTAGTTTAAAATTGCAGGGAAGGTTAGATATCTATAAAGGGGTTATATTGAGTTAAATTTTTTTAAGGTTTTGCGAAAAATTCCCTATGGTTTCAATTTAATCCTGGTTTGGTCTCGATGTATGTTTTGGGCTTCGGAGTCCCATCTAAGGGACGTCATAACATGTTTCAGTAAATGAATAGTATTTAACTCGAAATAACAGAAAAATTAATTCAATAAAACTCCGATAATGCCTCATACCCTATTCCGGTGATGAATACAGGTAGGGGGTGTTAAATTTGTTAGTATTAGAGTTACGGTTTAGTTAGTTCTCGGACTAATGTAGTAAATACGAGATTAGCTATACATGCCATTTAAATTATTATTGATAGTGTGATATCTCTTGACCATTTAAATGTGTTTTTCTTATAGTAAATGCTTACTGACCGAGCTCAATCCGAGGAAGAGGAAGAGGAACAAAGAGAAGTTGAAGCTACTAGTAGTAGAAGGTCCGAGACAGGGGACCAAAGTGAAGAGGCTAAAATGGCTTTCTTTCAAATGATGAATGAATGGTTTAATCAATATGTGAGAACTAACCCTGTATTGTAGCAAGCTCAAGCTTCCCCCTCCTCCTCCTCCACTGGTTCCCGAGATTCCACAGGATACAGGTACCGGATCTATCAAAAAAGGGAAAGCTTCGGTTAATAAAATCAGAAAATATGGTGCAAAAGAATTCAGAGCTGCAGTTAATGATGATCTCGAATGGGTTGAGTTTTGGTTAGAAAATACTATTCAGGTTTTCGAGGAATTATCATACACACCAGAAGAATGTCTGAAATATGTCGTCTTACTGCTAAAAGACACAACTTATCATTGGTGGAACACTAACTCTTCGGTGGTTCCGAAAGAAGAGATTACATGGGAGTTCTTTCAGAACGAATTTAAAAATAAATATATTAGATAGAGGTTTCTTGATTAGAAAAGTAAAGAATTTCTTGAGCTGAAACAGGGCAACAGATCAGTATCTGAGTATAAAAGAGAATTTGTTCAGTTAAGTAAATATGCTCGAGAATGGTACAATTAGAAACCGAGATGTGCGAGCGGTTTGAAGAGAATGACGATATCAAGTTACTAATTGGAATACTTGAAATTTGGGAGTTTGCTACATTGGTTGAGCGAGCTTATAAAGCAGAAAAATTGAGTAAAGAGAAGAAACAAGCTGAAAGGGAAGCTCGAGTTTTCAGCAAAAGATCGATGGGAAAATCTCAGTCGTCTTCTGTTACAAAAAAATTAAAGAGGTACTCTGATCGATTTACTTCTATGACGGGCTATTCTGGAAAGGAACGGGGCTTCCAATACATTAACCCGAGATCTCTCACCTGTTTGTGACTAGTATGGGCTATTCTGGAAAGAGATGCCAGTACTGTAATAAAGCTCATTTTGGAGAATGCCAGCTAAAAAGTGGGGCTTGTTACCGATGTGGTTCATTTGATCATTTCCTTAGAAATTGTCCAGAAAGGGGTGCAAAAGAAGCTGAACAAATATCGAAGCCGAGTAATCCAGTTTTAAGGGGCAGACCACCTCGACCATTCAGTAATGTCAGTGGTAGCCGAGGAGCTACGAAATATACTGCATGTAGGTCTAAGGCACGAGCACCTACTAGGACATATACCATCAGTGCCAGAGAAGATGCCTTAGCGTCCAGTGTTATTACTGGTAATTTTCTTTACTTGACACTGATATTACTATATTAATTGACCCTGGTTCTACGCATTCATATATATGTATAAAGCTTACATGTGTTAAAATTTTATCTATTGAACCTATTGAATTTGTGGTTAAAGTCTCGAACCCCCTGGGTCAATCTACTTTGGTGGCTAAAATTTGTAAAAATTATTCACTGATGGTAAGAGGTTATTATTTCCTAGCTGATTTAATGTTACTGCCATTTGATGAATTTGACGTGATATTGAGCATGGATTGGCTAACCCAGCATGATGCAGTAGCAAATTATAGACAAAAATATATTATGCTAAAATGTCAGAATGTCGAGTTGCTCCAGGTTAAATCTGATCAGACAAAAGGGTTATCTGATTTGATTTCAGTGATGGCAGCATAGAGGTATGTCAAAAAAGGGTAGGATGCTTACTTGGCTTATGTACTCAACACTAAGGTATCTGAGTCCAAGGTACAAGCAGTGCCAATGGTATGTGAATTTTCCGATATATTTCTAGAGGAATTACCAGGGTTGCCACCAGAAAGAGAAGTGGAAATTTTTTTAGATTTGATTCCGAAAACTACTCTGATTTCCACAGCTCCGTACTAGATGACTCCTACAGAATTAAAGGAGTTAAAGATATATTTATAGGAACTTGTTGATAGGGGTTTTCTTCGACTGAGTCATTTACCTTGGGGTGTTTCGATTTTGTTTATGAAAAAGAAAGACAGGTCTTTGAGACTGTGTATCGACTACCGGTAGCTTAATAAGGTAACCATAAAGAATAAGTACTTGTTACCTCTGATTGATGATTTATTTGATCAACTGAAAGGTGCTACAATATTTTGAAAGACTGATCTTCGATCGAGTTATTATCAGCTACGGGTAAAGGAGTCAGATGTGTCGAAGACAGCTTTTAGAACCAGGTACGGGCATTCTGAGTTTCTGGTTATACCGTTTGGGCTAACTAATGCACCTGCAGTATTTATGGATTTGATCAAACGGATATTTAGACCGTACTTAAACAGATTTGTGTATTCATTGATGATATTCTAGTTTATTTTTGAGATGAAAAAAAACATACAGAACATTTGAGAATTGTGCTGTAAATTCTACGAGAAAGCAGCTTTATGCTAAATTTAGTAAATGTGAATTTTGGCTTCGAGAAGTGGGTTTTGTCGGACATATTGTATCTACTGATTGCATCAGGGTAGACCCGAGAAAAGTCTCAGCTATTGTGAATTGGAGTCCACTGAAAAATGTATCTAAAGTCAGAAATTTCTTGGGTTTAACTGGGTATTATCGAAGATTTGTATAGGGGTTTTCTACGATAGGTTCTTCGATGACTCGTCTACTGCAGAAAGATGTAAAGTTTGAGTGGACTGATGAATGTCAGCAGAGCTTTGACAGACTGAAATATCTACTAATGAAAGCACCTGTGTTAGTACAACTTGAACCAGGTAAGAAATTTTTTATTTATAGTGATGCATCATTAAATGGTTTAGGTTGTGTTTTGATGCAAAAAGGTAAAGTTATAGCCTATGCTTTAAGGCAACTTAAACCACATAAAAGAAATTACCCAGTACATGATCTTGAGTTGGCTGCTATTGTATTTGTATTAAAAATATGGTGGCATTACTTGTACAGTCAGAAATATCATATTTATACTGATCATAAAAGCCTGAAATATTTGATGACACAGAAAGATTTGAATTCGAGAAAACGTAGGTGGCTTGAATTGATAAAGGACTATAATTTGGTTATTGATTACCATCCAGGTAAGGCTAATGTTGTAGCTGATGCTTTAAGTTGAAAATCTTTATTTACTTTGCGAGCTATGAATACTCGGTTATCATTGTCTGATGATGGTTCAATTATAGCTGAAATGAAAGCTAGATTAGTGTTCCTACAGCAGATCTGTGAGGCTCAGAAAAATGATGAAAAGTTATAGGCTAAACGAGCACCATATGAGTCAGGTACTGATTCTGAATTTAAGGTTGGGATTGATGGTTGTTTGTTATTCAGAGGCAGGGTATGTGTACCTCAGAATTCGGAGCTCATACAGAAGATTTTACACGAGGCTCACAGCGGTACAATGTCTATACATTCGGGGAGTAATAAAATGTACAATGATCCGAAAAAGATGTACTGGTGGCTAGGTATGAAACGTGATACCTCTGAGTTTGTATCAAAGTGTGTGGTATGTCAGTAGGTTAAAGCTGAACATCAGGTACCTTCGGGGTTACTTCAGCCAATCACTATACCGGAATGGAAATGGGAAAGAATCACTATGGATTTTGTATCAGGGTTACCGTTGTCTTCGAGGAAGAAAGATGTCATTTGGCTGATTGTTGACCGATTGACAAAGTCAGCTCACTTTATTTCGGTACGTATGGATTATTCTTTAGATAAACTGGTTGAATTGTACATATCTGAGATTGTCAGACTACATGGAGTGCCTGTCTCCATTATATCAGATAGAGATCCTTAATTTACGTCTCGTTTCTGGGACAAATTATAAGAAGCCCTAGGTACTCAGTTGTATTTTAGCACTGCATTTTATCCTCAGACAGATGGCCAATCTGAGCGTGTAATTCAAGTATTGGAAGATATGCTCCGATGTTATATACTAGAGTTTGAAGGTAATTAGGAGAGGTATCTACCTTTGATTGAATTTGCTTACAATAACAGTTATCAGTCCAGTATTAAAATGGCTTCGTATGAAGCTTTGTATGGTAGAAAATGTAGAACACCATTATATTGGATAGAGCTCAGTGAAAAGAAGATACATGGGGTTGATTTGATCTGGAAAACAGGAGAAAAAGTAAAGGTTATTCGGGATAGTCTAAAAACAGCTTCCGATCGTAAAAAATCATATGCCGATCTTAAACGAAAAGAGATTGAATTTCAAGTTGGTGACAAGGTATTCCTGAATGTGTCTCATTGGAAGAAAGTTCTCCGATTCGGTCGAAAGGGTAAATTGAGTCAAGATTTATCGGGCTATATGAAATCATAGAAAGAATTAGACGATTCGCTTATCGATTGGCATTACCACCGGAACTTGATAGAATCCATAATGTTTTTCATTTTTCTATGCTACAATGGTATCGATCGGATCCTTCACATGTTATTTCTCTGATAGAAGTGGAGACTTAGCCTGATATGAGTTACAGTGAAGAACCAGTAAAGATTTTGACACGGGAGACAAAAGAGCTCAGAAATAAAAAGATAAATTTGGTGAAAGTATTATGGAAAAAGCACGGGATTGAGGAAGCAACATGGGAGCCGGAGGAGACAATGAGGAAACATTACCCGAACCTCTTTACTGGTAAGATTTTCGAGGAAGAAAATCCTTAAAGGGGGAATGTGGTAATGGCCTAAAATTCAAGGTTATCGGAGTAGTGGCTTCTTAACCACAAATTTGATTTAAAAAAGAAAATTTATTTTAATATTATTGCATGAATATTAATATGATAGGAAAGTCGTACGAAAATATCGATAGAAAAATTTTACCGATTTAGTGGTTAAAAATTTTAATTATTGGAGGAATTGAGTAAAAACGAGGTATCGGGGTCTCAATCTTGTGAAACCAAGTCAAACATATTTTTATAAATATTTATGAAATGTTAGTAATGTGGTATTAAAATTTCATTGGAAAATTTTAACGTTTGGGTAGTTAATTAAATGAAAAGTACTAAATCGAAAAGAGTGTAAAAGTTACTAGAAGGATTAAATAGCTCAATTGTTAAATGAGGGATCTAAAGTGAAAATAAGCCAAAAAGAGATATTTTGGGCTGCATAAGCTGAGAAAAATCAGGAGAATTGATGAAATAAGGGCAAAATGGGAAAATTACAAAATTTACTAAAATAAAAATGGGACTAGATTGGAATATCTAGAATTCTCTTCATACTTTCTTCATTTTTATTAGCCAAACGCCATAGAAGGGGTTCTCTAAGCTGGTATTTCATAATTTTTGCATCAAGTGAGTTAATTCTTGCCTTTTTCTTGTAATTTTTGTATTTTTAAGACTACTACAACTAGGTCCTACTATTAAATTAATTAGTTTTTGATTTCATGGATGAAATTAAAAGTCACCATGGTTGAGTGCTGTAAGTTTATGATGAATTAGAATGAAATTGAAGCTTTAATTTGTTTATGAGATGATTTTATTAGGTAATTTCAATAGAAATTGATTTTTAGGACCTAATTATGAAAATGTTTGGAATTAAAGTCTAGTGTTGAAATTCTGATTCCCAAAGGTTATAAAGTAGTTTAAAGTGATGGAATAAAGTGTTAATTGAGAAAAATCAGCTCAATTGAGAGGTGAATTGAGCAGGGACGAAATTATCATTTATTAAAAGCTTAGGGGAAAAATGGTAATAAACATCTTGCACTAAAACAATTTTGGACAGCAGCAGTAGGCTAAATTTGAAAAATCACCATAAATTGTAGAAATTGAATTAAAGGATGACAAAATATGAAATTAAAGCTTATTGAGTCTAGTTTCTTATAGAAGAAACAATGTAAGCAATGAAATTTTAAATCACGAGATATAATAAATTTTGTGAGACAAGGTTAGAATGAATTCGGGTTCCCCTGTTTTGACTTTGGAAAATCATCAAAAATTGGAGAAAAATAATTAGGGGTTAAAATTTACATGTTTAAATTATTAATGAGTCTATTTTCAATATAAATAAATAGAAACATCATCCAAATTTTTTACTAAGAGATAATTAATTTTTAGCAAAGAAAGGTCGAAACTGTCAGACAACAGAACATGGGTAAGTTTGAAGATTTTACTGTACTTATTGGCTCAATCAAAAATTCTAAAAATATTATGATAGAAAGGTATTTGAGTCTAGTTTTAGAAACATCAAGCCTTTTTTAATTTGGAATTCTGTAGTTTGAGATATAAATAATTTAGTGACTATAACTCAAGTAGACAGCTTTGAATGAACTATAAATAATAGTGGAATTATAGAGAATGTTACATATGAACATGAGATGTATTAAATTGATGATTAAATTTATTTATTTAGATCCAGAAAATTCAAATACGAAGCTAGATTGAGGAAAGGAAAAAGTTCGGGATTAGTAGACTTTGTATACGAACAAGTATTGAGGTAAGTTCCTGTAACTTGAATTATATTCTTAAATGCTTGAAATGTATGTTATTGATGTGAATATGATTTGAATGTTCATTGTATGAAAATTGATGAAACATTGATATATTTTATAAAAAAGGGAAGAAATCTCAATTGAATGAAAGGAAGATTCGATGGATCTCTGAAAAGGAATTAACGGTAAAAAGGATCTAGGCCGGACGACTAATCTTATCCTGATATAGCCTTGCCAAAGAATGTGTGTAAAATGGATTTAGCCCGGACGGGTAATTTGAATTAGGGTCTAAATTTAGCCTGGACTGGTAATTTAGATCCAAGCTCATTAGAGTAATTGTCGTTGCAGGGGATTTAGCTTGGACTGGTAATCTCGACAATACTCTATGAGTTTATATTACAGGGGATTTAGCCTACATTGGTAATCCCGCTGTAAGGATGAGGTTCGCGGGAGTGTGCTCTCTGAAATGGAAATGTGTGCACATGAATATGAATTAACGGATTCGGAATTGTACGCTAAAAGTGTACCTCTAAAAATCCATCGAAATTCTGAGAAATTCAACGGGATAAATATAGGAAATAATAAGGGTAATAGAAAATATGGAATTGATAAGCTCATCAATCATTAATCTTTGTATTGAACTCATACGATGTTATTTGATTAATGTTTTGGTTGAGTTGTGTGTGATAGGTAAGTGGTAAATTGAATGGGTGAATGAATATTTATTGTATTGTATTGAAAATATTAGGTAAGTATAATTCTTGTTACATGAGCTTACTAAGCACAACGTGCTTACCTTGTTTCCTTTTTCCCTGTTTTATAGTATTAAGAGCTCAGAGGTCAGATTCAGTCGGAGACACATCACATTATCAACCTCAACATTTTGGTATACTAAGAAACCTTATTTTGGAAATCAATGGCATGTATAAGTTAATAAAGTAATGGTTAATGTGAAATGAATGTAAAGTTAGCCATTGGTATAGCTAACAAATCCTAGTTTTGGTATGTGATGAGGTTATCTTACGGATATGCATGAATCTATCTCGAAAATATATTGAATTGGATTGGTTGATTTGGATTGGTCTCGGTTTAAAATTGCAGGGAAGGTTAGATATCTATAAAGGGGTTATATTGAGTTCAAAATTTTTTTTGGGGTTTTTGAGAAAAATTCCCTATGGTTTCAATTTAATCCCGGTTTGGTCTCGATGTATGTTTTGGGCTTCAGAGGTCCATCTAAGGGATGTCATAACATGTTTCAGTAAATGAATAGTATTTAACTCTTAATAACGGAAATTTTAATTCGGTAAACTTTGGTAATGCCTTGTACCCTATTCCGGTGACGAATACGGGTAGAGGTGATACAGCTATAGACACGCCCGTGTCACAGGCCGTGTGAAAACAGGGCATACATATTGATTTGTATCACACGACCTACCACACGCCTGTGTCCTAGGCCGTGTGAAAACTGGAGGGTATATTGACTTGGCTACACGGCCGACCACACGCCCATGTGTCTAGGTCGTGTAACTCACTATCTTGGTTTTTAATTAAGCTTCAGTGGACACACGGCCGTGTTCTAAGGCCATGTGTCAAACACGGTCGAGCCACACATCTGTGTGCTTAGCCGTGTGGATGAAAATAGGCTAGTTACAAGCCACATTTCTCACCCCCAATATGCACACCTACAACACAATCAAATGGTACCAATTCCATACCCAATGAACAGCCAAAACAACCTCAATACATGCACAAAATATACTATTTCAATACTAACAACTAACATGATTATTATCTCATGTTTTACCTATCCAAACCATACCAACTTCACATACTCAAATTAACTAATTAAACCATTCCAACATGCATCATCATACACCAATTTCACAAGCACATAGCTTCCCTATTATCAACCATTTTACATCCACATTACATATTAACATTAAGCATCATAAATCTATCTATAATCACATAACCAAAGCCAACGAATTCACACATCAAGTATCATAATTCATTTGCCATCACAACAACTTTACCAAATATGCCAAAACACAAGGCAATATATACATATCCATTTATCATCATCTTTAAGTCATATCAAAAGGCCAAATACACTTTCATTAAACAAACCAAAATGACCATAGCCTATACATGCCATATACCATATATACAATTTCAAAAGTTACCAAATAGTTGTACGATAGTGTGATAGATTCGCTGACGACCCTTGAACCGAGCTAGCTTTGAATCACTATAAAATAAAGGAAAAATTAACACAGTAAGCTTTATAGCTTAGTAAGCTCGTACGGTAATAAACTTAGCATAATAAATATTTGCAATTCAATCATCTAAGCATAATAAGACATAATATGCTATTTCACATATCAAAAACACAAACCTTTCTCATATTTATAACATGATCTCATATCAATTCATCAAATTACCACCATTCAATAATCACATAAGTTTCGTACGTACCTCAATCACTTAATTCTATTATACTTTCATTCTTGTCTTGACTTTTCCCATTAAACCATTCGAAATCGCGAAGGATACTCGAAAATCACATATAAATCGTACAATGCCATATCCCAGATATGGTCTTACATGTAATCTCATATCGATGCCAATAGCCCAGCTATGGTCTTACACGAAATCTCGTATTAATGCCATATCCCAGACATGGTCTTACACGAAATCTTGTATCGATGCCATGTCCCAGACATGGTCTTACATGTAATCTCATCTCAATAATCCTAATGTCATGACATTTGTATCGTATACTATTCCTAAGGTTCGTACGGGATTTTTAGACGTCGTAACTCTGTTGATTTTGGCTCGTATTCATAACCATTCATTATTCAATTCAATTCAATAATAAATAAGCATTTATAACACAATTTAAGAATTTTTATTAGCATACGAACTTACCTCGGGTATGAAAACGACGAAATGAGTCAACTACTCGATAATCTTGCCTTTCGATTTAATTTCGAATTCCACTTTTTGTAATCTAAATATATTCAAAATTAACTTGTTTATTCATTTAATCATTCAATTTAGTCCAAAAACACTAATTTATGCATATTTGCACATTAACCCCTAGACTTTCACATTTCTTGTACTTTAGTCCTTATTTCACAAAAACACAAATTCATGAAATTTTACTTGAACCCATTATAGCTGAATTACAATAAGGTCCCTAGCAGCCCATAACTTTCATTTATTTCACATTTCAGCCACTCAATTTACACATTTCACGAATTAATCCCTATTTTGCATTTTCACTAAAAATCACTTTATAAAACTAGTATATCAAACACCAAACTTTCATATTTCAACCTTAAACATTCAAAAACACATATATCCATCAATGAAAACTCATATAATCTTTAACAATTTTAGAATCAGAGGTATAGGCTAGTTAGATTACAAAGCAATGATCACAAAAACATAAAAATCATCAAAAACCTAGCTTAAAATCACTTACAATTTTAGCTAGCAAGTGTTGAACCCTAAAGCATCCATGGCTTCTCTTTTTTCTGTGTTGAACCCTAAAGCATCCATGGCTTCTCTTTTTCCTTTCTTATTTTTGGTCCAAATCTTGAAGATGAACATCATAACACATTTGTTTTATTTTTAATTATAACTTGTTTACACATTTACCAAATTAACCTTAATGAAAAACCATTAATAATTTATATTCCATGTCCATTAAAGTCCATTAACAATGACAATGGTCTATTAACATTATAAGGACCTATAATAATATAACTCATGGCAATTAAACACTTTAATCAAGTAGAACATCAATTTTACACTTTATGCCATTTAGTCCTTTTATCAAATTAAACATCCAAACGATAAAATTAAATCACAAAAATTTCACACAATCACACCAACATGCTGTAAACACATAAAATAATATTAAAATAAATTTTTGACCTCAGATTTGTGGTTCTGAAACCACTATTCTGATTTAACGAAAAAAGGGCTGTTACATTCCTGATATAGTGCTTGAGAGAGAGCTTTCTATTTAAATGCTCTAATGAGTACTCCCAGACATGATTTGATGAATTCTGAGTTGTACACTTTGAGTGTACTACCAGTGTATCCATCAATGTTTTCAATGATTCAACGGGTAAAATTCTAAAAGAAGAAAATATGAACATGAAATGAATTATTACAAGTATCTGCTAGAAGTACATGAAATTAATGATATATGAAATATGGAAATATGATATGATGATACATGAACATAGAAATTGATTGATGAATATGTTCATTTGTGATTATGGAATTGTACACCTTGAGTGTACTACCCGTATGATATTGATGTCACAAATGACTAAATGAGCAAAGTTTTGACATTAAATAATCTGAACTCGAAATGAATTATTATGAAAACATATTGAAATACATGAATGAGATTTGTACATGTTATATGAATTCATGATATGGAATGTATATGTACATGGAAATCTAATTATTGTTGAGCCCATACATGTTTCTTAATATTTGTATGAAATATATGACTAACAAGGGTGATGAGGATATGTGTTAGGGCTCTTGATCAAACTGATTGAATGTGCTTGTATGTTTATCTTGAATATGTAAATGAATGGTAAAGTGTATTTGAGGCGCTTAAGAGTACAGTAGTTGTATATGGTGATATATCATGCATAAAACTTGGTTTTTATATTGAATTAATTATTGTAAATTGGCTTGTGAACATGTTAAAGTATTGGTGTAGGAGGAAGACAAAATGGGTGAGAAATAAGGTTAAGAATTGACCTTATTTTGTCCATACGGGCAGAGGCACGAGCGTGTGTCCCAGTCGTGTGTGACACACGGCCTATCACATGGGCATGTATTTTGGCTGTGTGTCCCCTGCATCTTAAAATTTCAAAACAGAATGCTCAAAATTAACCACACGGCCTGGCACACGGGCGTGTGACTTGGCCGTGTGAGCCCTACTCCTTAATATTTTGCAAGTAAGAGAGTTATACGGGTTAGGGACACGGGCGTATGTCCTACCTTATATGCCACACGGTCTGACCACATGGGCGTGTGTGCCTTATACCTACGAAAATTTTTAATGTTTCGCGAAAATTTTCCTAAATTCCCGATTTGGTCCCGACTCAATTCTAATGTATATTTTGGGCCTCGAGGGCTCTTATAAGGGACTTTATGATAGATTTCTGATATGAAAACTATATGATGTGTAAAGTTTGTTAATTGTTCTAAAATTTCTGGTAATACTCCGTAACCCTGTTCTGGCGACGGATACATGTTAGGGGTGTTACACTAATAGCTAAATGTATTAAATAGCTATAGAATTTGAAATTGGAAGTCCTTATATGGTAAATAGACCATTAAAATGCTTAGTGGTTAAGCATGACTATTCATCATAGGAATTTCATGAAATGTTAAGGTTAATTTTGGAAAAAGTAATGATAAAGTGATGATAAATTAATAAAATAATTTATTATCATATATTATCATCATCTTATACCAAAAAAAAAAAAGATGGAAACCCTAGCCATGGAAGCTTAAGTTTTAGCAAGCTTATTTTGCTCATTTGGGTAAGTATTTTTGTCCTTTTTTTTAATAATTTTTATGTTTTCAAGATCGTAATAGCTTAATCTTGTAACACCCTTAACCCTAATCTATTATCGAAATAGGGGTATGGAGCATTACCGGACTTATCGGATCAATTATAAGCATTAACAATTCAAATACACCTAAATCATGTCAAAAACATCAACCTAATGACCTATCCAGTGTAAATTCATAAGTATTTCACCTATAATATTCAAACCAATTCAATTGACTTCATTCAATCCAAATCTAATTTTATACCAAAACATGCCATTTTATAATCATAACATATCAAATATATTATATACAATCATTTAATTTCATATTATAACATTATTTACAATCATTTCCCAAAATGACGTATACAAACAACCTAGGTATATGCCATTTTCTAAAAGAAACATACTTCACATTTTTGAGTTCGAGATCGGCTTTGGATGTTGAATCGGCAACTTGACTTTAACCTAACCTACGCACGGAAAACAAACCGTACGCTGAGTATAAACTCAGTGGTATTTTTATAATCCGAATGCTTAAATAAATAACATTATAAACATGCACTTTAACCATATAAGAACATTAGTTAATCAATAAAACAATTCATCCATTTGACTTTTATTTCCTCATCAATAACTATTTCAAATAGCTTTTCTCTTCTTAATTCACATATCATTTATTACTAACAATGTTCTTTTCATGAACCCTTAGTTCATGTATTTCATTTGTATAAATTCAATTCATTGTCCAATCCCAATTCACATACAATATCATTCAATATCAATCCTATTGCCAATTCGTTAATTTACCCCTATTAACACAACTCGAACTTTGGCAGATACACAAATCCAACCAAAACACACCAATTTGGCACCCAGTGCCTCATTGGATAATTCGAAGCAATAAGTTGACACCTAGTGTCTTATTGGCTATGCCGAAGTGAATTGGTACCTAGTTCCTCATTGAACTTATCCGAAGTAATAATTTAACATCCAGATGTCTCATCGACTCGAGGTTGAAGTATCCCTGAACACTTCTAATCTTATGGCATGCCAACTATATCCGACTTAGCTTGAAATAGTTAATAGGGTTTTCAAATCACATTTCAATCAATTTTCATTACAAATCAATATTCACATATACTTATGATTTGAATCTCAATTTCATAATATCAATACTCACCTCATTTCACTTACCATGCATATTAATCACAATTCAACAATTAATAATAATTAGATTTGGATTATAGAAATACAAACTATAATTTTTTTGAATCGCTCCTCATCGACTTTCTCTTTTTCTTTCTTAGTCGAGGTCTCCGTCATGACGTTAGCAACGAAAATTAGAACAATTTAAAATCATCAATACACACAATTTCGCATTGAATATTTCAATTTATACTCAACTTTTGCCTAAATTCCAACTTAGTCTTTAAAAATTTTAACTCTATTTTCTTCACAATTTATTCTTTATTTTCATTCAATTTCCAAGTAAAACTAAACTTAACTCTTTAATTTCACCATATAACCCTAAATTTTGAAATTCTCTCAATTTAGTGCCTAATATTTCAATACTTATAATTTGTTTCACAATTCAATCCTCTACTCAATTCTAACTTGAAATTCTATCAATTTAACCCCTAATTCTTCAATTTATTCAACATGAACAATGTCTAAAAATCTTCTAATTTTCTAAAATTTCAACATAAATCAAATAGCATTTTGTTTTAGGATTCTAAAAACATCAAAATTACTAGAATAGGAATTAAATTGACTTACCAAATTAACTTTGAACCTGGAAATCCCTAATTTTTTTTTCTTTTTCTTTTCTTTCTCCTTTCCCCTTCTTTGTTTAGTTCCTATTCTGTTTCTTTTCTATTGTTTTTCTTTTATTTGTTTGTTTTATGTTTATTTATAATATAATAATATAATATAATACACTTAATTAGTAAGTAAATATATTATAATATATATGTTTTAACCAAAAAAAATCTCATGACATTTTTCACTTATGCTGCCTCAACCAAAGAAAATGGCATAATTCCTCTTTAGTCCCTTTAATTTTTATTTAATCTATAATTCAATTTTTACCCTTTTTGCAATTGAGTCCTTTTACCTATTTACTCTTAATTCAAGCTAATTCACCTAACCAAAACCTAATTAACCATACAATTAACTTCGTAAATATTTTTAATAAATATTTATGAATCCATTTGATGAAAACAGAGACTCAAAAATGCACTTTTCGATACCCGTAAATTTTGGGTCGTTACAAATCTAGCTATCTCGAGGATTAATTTGCAAAACCATTAATGTAATAGGGTTTTGCCATTGATGAGTATGCTTGAATTTTGAAGTTTTATGATAGAAAATGAAAGGTTGTTGTTAGATAAACAACTTTTCTAAAGAGAGTTTTGATGAAATTATCAATTAGGGACTAAATTGAAAAGATGATAAATTTATGGTAAAATTTTAAATTTTGTGAAATACATGGGTTGCTATTAATATGTATGGAAATTGGCTAGGCCTAAGCAAGGATAAATTGCATAAAAGTCAATTTCTGAGCCTAGGGACTAAATTGCAATGAATTAAAAGTATAGGGGTAAAATAATAATTTTGCCAAAAACATGTACTGGATTAAATTGAATATGAATTATATTGAATTGAGTTAAATTCATTCGTATAGATCCGGATAGACTTTATACAGAGCTAGATCGAGGTAAAGAGAAAATATCAAATTAGTTGCCTCTGTATCTATGTACATTTATTAAGGTAAGTTCGTGTAATTAAATTGTACATTCATATGTATTAAATTGAATTATTGTTTGTGAATTGTACTATTGCCATGAATAATTACCGGTTATATATCCAATAATTACCGAGTCCCATTTGAAATAATTACCGAGTCCCATTTGAACTTTAAGAAATTTGTGGGGTACAAATGACAATATAATTAGGATTACTGATTTTGGTTGATGTCCTACATGTGTTGCGGACACACTACAGCTCTTATGAGCTTCCCAATTTACAGCTTTTATGAGCTTCCCGTTATACAGCTCGTATGAGCTTTTCGATACTCAGCTCTCATGAGCTTCCTATTATTCAGCTAGGAGCAGCTTATTGTTTACAACTCGTATGAGTATATATGAATATGAATTGACAGATTACAGTTCAGTACACCCCGTGTGTCCCACCCGTGTATCCAACAATATTCTAAATGGTTTAACGGGCACAATTCTGTTATGAAATTATATGAGTTCAATATGAACTATTACTAGTATATACATGAAATTCATGAAATGTGATCACTTGATGAATTCATCCGTGTGTGTTGGATGCTTTATGTGATTTACATGGCTAACATATTGAGAATATGTGTTTAGGCTTTTGGCCAAATTGGTTTGGATATGTTTGTAAGCTTACCTTAAATGTAAAAAAATGGTAAGTTAAATTTCGAATTATACGAACTTACTAAGCTTAAATGCTTACTTTGTATTATTTTTCGTGTCTTATAGTAATTCGGAAGCTCGATTGGGTTGGAAGTGTTGGAGCTATATCACATTATCCACCGGTTCTTTTTAGGTACTTTAGTAAATTAATTTCGGTTATAATGGCATGTTTAGGTTATTTTGGCCATTAATGCATATAAATGTTTGGTTGAGACTAGCTATTTGAATGGCTTGTGTTTGATATATTTTGGTGTATATATATATGTGACCTTATCATATTCAATGTGTGTTTGGTATGGTTGAATGATGAAAATCTTATGGGTATATTGATAATTGGTTTGAAATAGCATATTTGGTACAATTATGTATATATTTGCATTTGGTTATCTAGGTAAATATGGGTATTTGGTTGACATGTTATTAAGTGGTCATTTGAGGTGCCTGAGGGCATATTGGTTGTATGTGATGATATTTCATGTTTAAGACTTGATTTTGACTTGATTTGTATGCCTTGTTATTTCTTGTTGGTTTGAAAATTGTTGTGTTTAAGTTGATGTTAATTTGGGTGAGAAATGTGGCTTGGAAAATGACACACGGGCAAAGACACGAGCATGTGTCTTAGCCGTGTGTGACACACGGCCATGTGACACGGCCGTGTGTCCCCTATATCTTTTAATTTGTACAAGTCAGTATGTTCAAATTACTCACATGGCGTAGTATATGGGCGTATGGTTTGGCCGTGTGACCTTAGTCAGTATACTCACACTGCCTAGCACACGGGCGTGTGGCTTGGCAGTGTGTCCTAAGTCAGTATACTCATATGGGCATGGACACGAGCTGGGACACGGCCGTGTGTCCCTATTTTGAATGCCTATACGACCTGAGACACGGGCGTGTCTCTTGACCATATGAGTCACATGGCCTGACAAAACAGCCATGTGTCCCCTACAAGTTGGAAAATTTTCAAAGTTTCTGAAAAATTCTTTGAGTACCCGATCTAGTCCTGACTTGTTTCTAACATGTATTTTGGGCCTCGAGGACTCATATAAGGGATAATATATTTAATTTCGATTGATTTCTTATATGAATGCTATCTTATATTGTCTGATTGATTAAACTGTAAGCTCTAGTAATGCTCCGTAACCTTATTCTGGTGACGGCTTCGGGTTAGGGGTGTTACAAGTAGGATATAAATGGCATGTCATTAGGAAAATTTCTATGCGCACAAGTGATAGTGGCATTACGGTACAAGTGAAATTGTACTACGGTATAAGTGTTAATTGCACTTTAGTGCAAAGTGACATCCGCACATCCATACGAAGATAAGGGGAACTTCAGTGCATATTATCGATATTTATGCATATCCTATAGTGTTCTATTAAGTCTACAATTAGGCAATAGAAATATAAGGTAAGTGAACTTAGAAATAACATCAATAAGTTATTTGTAACTTGTGGAATTAGTGTTTTACTATAGTTATTATTATAACAAAATTTGTGCATGATGATGTTAATTAATGATAGTAATATATATACATATGGTTATGTATGTGTGTGTATAAGAAATTATATTTAAAAAAAAATGTTTAGTTGAATTCTTGATATGCTTACTAAGCTCTCGTGAGCTTAACGTGTTTCTTTTAAACGTGTAAGTGAAGATCGCTTTGAAGTTAAAAGGTGAAGATCGTCTCCAACTCTTCTCATCACATCTCAAGCATTGGTGGAAGTATGAATTTAAATTTGGGCATTATATTTGACATGTACATAGGGTTTCATTGAGAATGTTATTTATATTATCTAAAAGATGAAATCATTGGATATTGATCTTTATTGTGAACTTTATATTTTGGTTATGTATGAAGTTGTGTTATGTTTAATTGGGTAGTGTTTGAAGATGGTAATTGGTATATTTGATTGTGGTATTGGATGTTGGGAGGTTATATGGCATACAGAAGTAGTTTTAGGCGTTAGGGAGCAAAACGTACAGGTTTTGAGGTTGTAGGATTGAGGTCGCAGCATCGGGCGTTTGAAGTTATAACGAGCTTGAGTCAGAGAGTCATGTCGCGACGTGAAACCTCTCAAGGTTACGACAAGCTATGGACGTCATGACGTAGAATTCCATGAAGTTGCAACGAGTAATTGTTTCGACTTTACAATTTGGACCCTAAATGACCTTCGATCACCTTCGGAGATTTTGTAAGCTCATTTTAAGCTCGAATAGGTGTCTGAATCATATTTTAATTGTATTTTAGGCTTAACAACTTGAAAAAAAAATTAAATTGATTAGGAGTGATCATAGTTGCTTCGACAAATGTGACATCTAAATACCTTGACCCGCTGATCCATTGAGTAAAGGGTATTACACGCCAAGTAACCTAATCTCTTCTTACCTTCTCGATAATCATGACAATTGTCATTAATTACTTCCCTAATTGACAAATAACCTTATAACAATCACTTATAAATTTTATTTATCAATAGCTTTAAGAATGAAATAGATCCAATTCTAACCAACAAACACACTATCATGGCTTATTTAAGTTAGATCACATGCTTACACTTAGAGGTCCTCATGGGCAGAGCCAGGCCGGGCTTAACTAAAAATTTAGGCCCATTCATCGGGCTCGGGCCAGGCCGGCCTAAAAAATGGGCCTAAAATTTTGTCCAAGCCCGACCCATATAAAAATGCTTAAGCTCGAGCCCGGCCCGGCCCGCC
The DNA here is from genome assembly GCA_020496765.1 of Gossypium stocksii. Lineage (NCBI taxonomy): Eukaryota > Viridiplantae > Streptophyta > Magnoliopsida > Malvales > Malvaceae > Gossypium > Gossypium stocksii. The sequence continues at coordinate 11,143,765 of CM035623.1, forward strand.
CGTATTAATTTTTTATATTATTTTATATAATTTTTAAATATATATAATACATCAAAAATACTAAAAAATCAAAATAAATATTTCCCAACAAATTGAAAATTAATTTTAAAAAATATGTAGGCTTAAATAACACTAAGATAAATGCAACTTAACAAGCAAATACCTCTAAAATAATAACAAAATTAACAAATGCCTTTAAAATAATAACAAAGTTAACAATAAAATAAGTTTTATACAATATCCAAACAATAATAACAAAATAGTAGCAACATAATAGTAATATGGTAGCAAAATAGGGAGAAAACATCAAGAAAATAACATTCAAAAACAAAAAAAAATAGCAGACTTTTTTGTCCTTTAGTGAATTCAGGCCGGGCTAGGTCGAGCCGGGCCCCGGCCAAAAATACCTTACCCGAGGCCCGGCCCATTTTTTAAACGGGCCTTATTTTTTTGTCCAAGCCTATTTTTCGGGCTTATATTTTTGCCCAAACTCTCCCACATTTCGGGCGGGCCTTCGAGCCGGGCCAGGCCGCCCAACCCATGAGCAGGCCTACTCACACTACACAAATAATCATGCAATTGTCACAAATATTAGAAGTCAGTCGATCGTCTAATTATCTAATTGACAAAGTAATCATTCTAAGATATCAAATGTTGGCCGAATATTTAACTAACTTGAACAGTTGTAATTAACTAGAAGACATGCAAATACTAAGAGCAAATAAAGATTAGAAGCAATCTAGAATCAAACTTCGAATAATACTTCAACTAGAAAAAAGGGTTTAGAAACCTATAAAATAAAGAAAACAAAATAAAACTAAAAACGGCTAGGTTTAAGTCTCATTAATTTAACCTAATCATGTCCATTTATAGGGTTAAAATAACATAATGGAGAAAATACGAAAGTGTCTTTAATTAAATAAAACATAGTTTTTTTTAGGTTTTTCGACTATTTTCACGTCAAAATTTCAAGTCATTTTTGGATGTCTTCCTAACATTTTGGGGCTTCATTCGTGAAATAACTTTATGTAGATATTTCAATTCCCTACGAATCAATATATTATAGGCTCAAAACAAGTGTATGTAACTCAAGTTATGGCTAAAATATTGAAACGTGTTAAAAATTCAAACCGCAAAAATTTGCTAAAAATAAACCTTAATCTCTTTTTTCTCTAATTATTTCCTAAATTAATAATAACTAAGATATAAATATAAATAGAAATAATGAAAAATATAAATAACATAATTTAAGATTAAAAAATATCATAAATAATTAGAAAATTACAAGTTATGGACAAATATTATGGAAGAGCATTTGTTATGGTGGGTTAAAAGTTAGAAGATGGAGATTAAATATAAATAAAATTATGGAGGTGATTTAAGTTAGAACAAAGAGGAGCAGAACTACTTAATGATATAAACAACAAAATGTATGAGTACCAACAAGACAATTATTAAAAGCTGAAAGCAAAATGTCACCTGCACTCATAAGGAGCACCAATTCCTATTCTACTTTCAATTCCTTCTCTTTTGAACCCTTTTGTGTTTTTATTAATGCAGGTTTAAATGTCGCAATTGAGGTTTTTCTAAGGATTAACTTATATAAAAAAAAGTTTAAAGGTGTGTTTGGTAAATAGATTTTAGAACTTTTTTAGTTTATTTAGACATAAATGAAGGATTGAGTAGTAAAACTTTTTAATTGTAGTGTTTGGTGAATAGAGATTTACAAGAGCTTGTTGAACTAAAATCTCCAAAATAAAAAACGTAGGAATGGATAATTTTTTCATAGCTAATTAGAAATGAGATATATAAAATAACATATCTGATCATACTTGCTCAGAAATTACTCTTTTTGACATATGCTCTCAAAACCTAATTGGGGTGCCAAAATATCAGTAGTCTCCATTTTTCATTTTTACTTTCATCTCTAAAGTCCAAAATAAATCTCAAAAAAACAAAAAAAACTCCACCACGAATCTAAAAAAATCAACTATGGAGATTCATTTGCAAGATGATTTCATTTACAAAAATATGCTACTTAATAAATTTATTCGGAGTGTGACATAATTATTATTAAAAATGTAGTTTACAATTATATTGATACACTATTAATATTTATCAATTTCCACAAGGTTAATATTTGCAAATAGGGAATTTAAGAAATTTGTTTATTTAAAATTTGAAAAATATTCACTAATTAATTTCCATAATGGATATTTTAATTCCTTGATAATAGTGTTTTATTTCAATAATTTTACCCAATAAAGACGTTAACGTATTATAAACAAATAAATACTTAACAATAAAATATGTCATGCCATTATTTATCATTTTACACATATAAGCTTTCAGCTATCAGCTAAGTTTTATCAAATACTTTTAAATAAACAATTAATAGAATCAATTGGTTAAACCAACCACTATAATCAGTAATTAGCTATCAGTCAATTCCCAAACAGGACCTAAATTTTAATATAAGAATAATTATCAAGGTCATAAATTAAATTAGATAAAACGAATTATGTCCCAATATAAAATAATTATCAAATTTAAGTCCCAAATAGTGGATTAACCATTTTTGTGCATTATTTTTTCATCTTCAAACTTGATTTGCTTATGCTATGGTTTCGCTTGTTTAAACACTGACAAAGTTGACTAGTGATTGTGACACTCACTTCAGAGATTTTTTTAAAGATATGAGAGTGTGATAATTAATGAAAATAAAAATAAACACCACAATGTGAGTGAAAATGAAAAAAAAAAAAGGAAAACTTCATACGCGAAGAGTGGTCATTTTTATATAGACTAGTTTTTTTTTCAACAAATGGTTTAATTTATTTCAAATATAAAAAATGTAATTTTATTATTTTAATAGGTTATCTTTTTATAATTTTTAAATAATTAAATTAATATAATTTTTGAGAGTAAAATTACAATTTTACTATATATTAAATTTTATAAATTATCAAAAAGTTAAAAAAAGGAACCAAAACCCTACTAGCTTCCTAACTCTTACCTCAATAGCTTGGGTAAAAGTATTAGACCCAAAAATGATAAAATTACTATTTAATTCCTTTCGTAATTTATGAAATTATAGAATTAATATAATAATAAAATTATACTTTAATCTCTAAAAATTATAATTCATTCTTAATTTTCTTAAAATAATTTTGTATTTTTTTTTCTACGAAGCAAGCTTGACTCAATTAAGACAAAAATAAAAAACAAAGTTTAAGGGGTAATTTAGCATTGCTTTTGACAAGCACTTTTAAAAAGTGTTGTGGAAATGTAATTTTGAAAAATACTTTTGAAAATTTTGGTTTAAGATTTAAGTGTTTAGTATTGCTGTCAAGAAAATATTTTTAAGAAATAAAATGTCTATTTTAGACATGGTGTTATAACATAACAAATATACATTTAAATAATGTTTAAATTAGTTAATGTTATAATATTTTAGTAAAAATATAAAAAATAGTTTATTATTAGTATTTTAATATATGAACTATAAATTTTAAATATTTTTAAACAATTAATATTACTTAATTATAAAAACTAATTTGAATATATAAACTAAAATTTAAATATATAATATTAAAATTATTTTTGTTCTTAAAAATAGTTTTGTCAAAAATAAAAATTAAAAAAATATTTTTATTTTTGAACACTTCTGACTTCAAAAATTACGTGTAAAATAAAACAAACACGCTAAAATAAAAGAGAAGGAGAATATTTGTAAGTAAAGTAAAAGAAGAATGCTTCCTAAACTAAACTACCTATCCCAATGATTTTCTTAAAAAAGGAAAAAAGGTTGTAGATCCGGCCCATCTACCTGTACCCATGAACCAAACCGTTTTATTAGGTTTGGTAGGAAATAGATATTAATTTAACCAAGAACCAAGACGTCCTTGTTTGGTACCTGCCACTTATTGCACTTCACCTTTGTTTTTAGTACCATCAAATCTAACTACTTTTTTTTTTTTTTTATAATTAAACCAAATTACCACCTTGCATCCCATTAAATGCACCCCAAATCTATGAATACCGCATTTTCTTTAATTATATATAAAATAAATATAAATTATCGATTAAATACATTTAATTTACTTTTTATCTTACATTATAATATTTAATATCATCATTATCTTTATTTTTATACTAACTATAAATAAACATATTACCCATCCAAACTCACATAATCTTATACTCCTCTTTCCATTGGATCATTAAACCAAATTTAACGCACTAAACTACTTAAAAATTCAACTTTTTATCTACAGCCGATAAATTAGTAAAAAAGAAAATCACCTTGACTCAAAAATTTTGCTATCTCCACTCCAGTTCTCAACTTTTATTGCTCTCTCTGCTGTGTTGCGATTTCTCGATCCGTCGGGAACAGAGTGGAATGAGCAAAACAATAGAGTTAACTTATCAAAAAAGAAAAATGAAGAAAACGGCGCGGACATTTCCATACGACCTCTTTTTTTACCATTCATACCCCTGAGAACCAACGAAACATTTCGCTGATCTCCTCGCCGATGCGATTGGCCTCCACGTCGTAGTCTGCGGCGACAACGCCGGCGATATCGCTTCGTCGACTGCTCCCGGTGAAGAATCTACCTGAGCTACGAAATGACATCGCACGAGACGATAGCGAAGAAGAGAGCCTATCCACGTATTCCTTAAGCCAACTCCTTCCGGTAGCAACCTCGCCGGCGAGGCTCGCTTCCGAAGCTGCCTCAGCTCCTCCGACCACCTCTTCTTTATCGGAGACGTTTCTCTGATGAGTTTGATTCCTAGTCACCTCTGATTCTTCCTCGACGATATAATCAAAAGAGCCAATGGAATACGACCTTCTTTGCTCACCTGATTCGGAGCCTGGTTGCCGAAAACTTACAGAACCGATCTCGAGCCGGAAACTATCGCTTCCACCACTTCCGATCGGTGCGGCTGCGTTAGAAGACTGAAGCAACGACTTCATGAGATCGGACTCGGAAGCGAAGAGAGGAGAGCGGCATAGAGGACAAGTCTGATTTGAAGTAAGCCAAGTATCAATGCACTGGGCGTGAAATGCGTGACAACAGAGGGGGAGAAGCCTGAGCTGATCCTGCTGTTCAAATTTCGACAAACAAACGGCACAATCTCCGGAAACCGTTGAATCACCGTTGGAGCGGCGGCGAGTAATGGAAGAGAAAGTAAAAAGAGGAAGAGAATCAAGCAACAAAGCCGTCGGCGATTGTTCGGGACTGACACGGTGGCTGGCAGCGGAGGCGATAATAGTGGAGGTAGAGGAACGAGAGAGGTGACGCAAGCAACGGCGGTTGAGATGACGCAAGAGGAGACAAAGAGAAACAGAAAGAAGCAAGGTTATAGAAAGGATCAAAATGATTATTATAATACTCGGCTTTGCACTCTCAATTGAAGAAGAAGAAGAATGGGAGCGTTCACTGCTATTATTTTCCGAGGAGGCCACAGTTCCCCCAATAACTCCGTATAGCAAAGGTGGCGGCGACGCCATTGATGGGTTCTTGGTCCTTACTGTATCACAAGTGGAGGAGGATGACGTGCAAGGAACAGAATTGTATTTGGGGGGGGGGGGGGGGAAGGAAGGAGAGATTGGCGTTGTTGGTTCAATTTTGGATGCAAATGAAATGCAGAGAAGGGAGGACAGGGAAAAGAGAGAAAGAGAGACAGCATTGAATTAGAATAAACTGTCCAAAAAAAATGAAGGAAAGGAGGAAGGAGGGGCAGTAAATGGGGTGTCGCAGATTTTAAAGACGCCTACCAGAGGCAACTTAACAAATTAAAGACGCTTCAACGAACAAACAGCTGGCCCATTCAATATGTAAGTAGTACTACGCCCAGACCTGGTCCTACTCACTTTCATTTACTACAAGTTTCGGTAACTCCTCTTGTTTCGTTGTGTGTTGGAATACGGTAAAGATGTGCGAGAAAATTAACTCAGAATGAAGTTACGGTATAAAATTGTAATTTTACGTTATATTTATTCTTTTCTAATAGGAGCTTTATACAATCTTTTCGTGTTGCTTAGAGCATTTGTGATTTGCTCATTCTTGTTAATTTAATTGAATTGTATGTTATTTAATTAATTGACTTTGATGATGGGAATTCAGTATTGAATTGATCTTCCTTTGAAAAAAGAGAAAAAGGGTTGCATTGATCTAAAGTAGACAGAGCATAAAAGAATTAGAGGAATAAATAGATAGCTTCATAGCTAGACTAGCAAGCCGTTATTCCATAACATTATTATAAACGAAATAAATAAAAGTATATACACATAGTCTTAGGTTGCAGTGGAACGACGTGTTTTGATCATGAATGTGAGGAAAAAGATAAAAATAAATGTTGGTGTGAATGGTTTTAAGATATGGTCTAAGTTATTACCTAATAATATTAAAAAGTCTAACCAAGATATAGAGAGAGAGCTGATTGTAGTTCACCTACACGGACAGGACCGGAGGCCGGGGGTTTTAATCGAACAAGTAATAACCAGTTTTGGCTAATGATATGTGTACACACACAGACACACAAAAAAAAAAATGGTAAACAACAGTGTGTTCATGGTTTGGCATGTTCTACAATCTACTAATTGATCTTGTTAGATAAACCAATTTAAATTTCCCTTTTTCTTTTCTTTACTGCTTCATCTCGTAATGTGCAGCAAAGTCAAGTTTCAATGCTTTTTTAGTTTTTTATTAAGGTGAAAGGAAATAATAAGGAAAAGCCAAAGTAAATTCCATGCAATTTAAAAAAAAAAAAAAAAAAACCTTGTAGTTGACGAGTCAGAAAGGTTAGGCCCAGAGTCAAGATAAGGGAAGAGTAGGGAAATATTCATCTTATTTATATATAGTTGGTGTTTTTCTTCTGTTGTTTTTGTAAAAGAAGGGAAATTTGGACAAGAAAGAACAGCAGTGGAATTGAACAAGAATGATGTTTATATATATAGGTTAGGACAGCAAAACACCCTGTATTTTAATTCGTCAGAATATTAACCTATCTCATTTAAAGCTTTGATGGTTAATATTTGACCACCAATGTTGAAAGTTTTAAAAATAGAAAAGCTTCCACTCATTTTAACCTTCTCATTCTTTCCTTACTTTGCTTCCTTTGCACTCATGGAATGTCCCCCTGGAATCCTTATTGTTTGGTCCCTTTTCTGTTCTCTTGGTTTCTTTTGATTTTGATACCAAATTTCTGGTAAAGTTTCGAGTTTTAAATTTAATCGAAATTTAACATGAATGGAATTGGCTACTACCAACAGGATGTGGGATTGTACATTGTTAAGGTCCTCAATACTTTTCTATAGATTTGGATTATTGTATGAAATGCAAAATTTATTTATGGGTTGATTCAGACATTGGACCAAACAAAACAATCTAAGTAGGGGGGACAATTATCTTTGAATATAATATTATAATTTGGAGACTCATGAAAGAAATGTCAAGAAAAAGATACAATGTAATGATATATACTTTGTAATACTTTAGGCAATCCGAGAAAACCAGGAAATTTCTGGTTGTGGAATCACACCTCTGAAGTCAGGAGTCCATTTCTTACATTTATTAATTCATGTCATTTTTCATAATACATACATACCTTTCTTCTTCTATGGATAATTACAGTATTGTTTGTTTCTATTTTCCAACCTCATTAAGTTGACTATCTCAATAATAACATTTATTAAGTCATGTCATTTTTTATAATACATACATACCTTTTTTCTTCTATGGATAATTACAATATTGTTTATTTCTCCTTGTCGTTTTATATATGACTTTTCCAACCTCATTAACTTGACTATCTCAATGAAATAACTATAATTCCTTCCTTCTTATTAAGTAAATTTTATGGGAGAAAATTTTCAAATGTTATTTGTAAGATAATCAGTCAAATTTTTAATAATCGTAGAGGGGAACATCTCGATTGATGGAAATGATTTATAATGCTCCCCACTCAATTTGATAATTGATAATAAATTGCGGATTGTAATATTAATCAATATACGAATTTACATAATTAATGCTATACATCATATTAACACCTCTCTTGTGAAGCATTGTAGAGCATATCTCTATATCTTCATGGATTAAGGTGCTCCTCTTAAGGGCTCTCGAAGGAGAAGGCAGACAAAACTCCAACTAAGAACAAAAAACACCATGATTAACAGTTCGATTGTCTGTCCAATAGATGCCACTACGAAAACTTTTCTTGAAAGAATTCGCTCTAACAATAATATAAAAAGATAGGGATAGAGATTGTCTAAAGATTGAATCTAGAATCAATGTCAACGATAAACTTAAAACGCAAATCTTTTATCTCTCAACTTAGTTCACGTTACCTAAATAAGTCAGTCAATTGTTTTTGAATTAATGGGTAATGACCAAAAACGTTTACTTTTACATGTGTTAGCGTTTGATGGGGTGTAGTTAGATATTATATAATCTAATCCACTCATGAGTCCAAATCAAGCAATCTAGAGAAGATAGAAAATTAAGCATAACAGTGAATGAGACGTTGGATTATTGCAAGTTAAAACGAAATAATACGTAAAGGTTAAAGCACGTATATGTCCATATATAGCCATCCTTTTAGGCTTCTGACTTGTGAGTAGCATCGACATAATGGATTAGTTTAAAGGGTGGGGCAAATCCCAGCAAGCAAGCTTAATATAGAATCCCATAATATAATATATGCTCATTTCACCATCTTACACAGGAGGTATTCCGCCTGAGAAAATAGGCAAGTCATTTTAAATGAAAAAAACGAGGGTTGGAGAAAGCGTAAAGAGGTAGGTTTAGTAGGGGGGCTGAGGCCCATTGCTTTAATTCCTACATTCTCCCACTTTTCACCATTTGGATTGGATTTATGCCATTCAAGGCCGATGAGCTTTTATACACTTATGGTTTAATCATCCCCTATTCATCCTGCAGTTACCACTTTTAGTAAATATGAAACCTTGGTATAACCAAAAGCACAATGCAACCAAGATTTCAGTTTGATTTTGCTGATTATTTCATTCAGTTCAATTAATTAAAATATATTTATAATCTATATTATATGATTATGGTCTTTAATTAAAAATTCTTGGCAAAGATTCTCTTTTTCCAACAAAAGGACAAGACAGGCATCATATGTAATACCAACAATCCAAAACCCAGCAACATAAATAGATCCTCTAAATTGTAACAATGGGAGATTTCGAAAACAACAAAATTATGGTTTCCATCAAATTAAAACAATTAAACCAAAAACCAACCAAAGTTCATACAGTGAAACACACACCTCAACACTACAATTTTTGCCATTTCAAAAGTTAACCTCTCACATGGCTGTGAAAGCTTTCTTCCCACCACCGGAAGACCCCGCTGGAATGACCTTTAGGACATTGAACCTCACCGTCTTCGACAAAGGCCTGCAACAAAGTTGTTTCATAAGTTAAGATCGGGGCACAATTGTGGCGGTAAATATGTTAAGGATAAAATGCAATCAAACAACAAACCTGCATTGCCCGATTATAACATGATCTCCTTCTTTAACACGAAAGCAGGGGGATATATGAGCTGGGATATTGCTGTGCCTTTTCTCGTATCTGAAAACAATTGTGATACCATATTGAATGACATCAATGAGGGCTTTTCATATATGTGGATAACATTCTTTTGTAAAAACCAAAATATCTAGCAAATCAATGTGAATATTAAAATAAAAAGGTATCTTGCCTTTGGTATTTCTTGATGTAGTGAAGGTAGTTCCTTCGGACGATAATGGTCCTTACCATTTTTGCACTATGGCAAGTACCGGCAAGGATACGGCCTCTAATTGAAACAGTGCCAGTAAATGGGCATTTCTTGTCAATATATGTTCCTGGACAACATTGAAATCCAATGTAAGTGTCAACAAATGCAATTGTAGAAAGGGTGAGGGTGAAGCAGACATGAAGTAGTATGATGAAAATGAATCTACAAAGGGCTAGACATCCATAAAAATTATGGATGCCCCATGGTTCTATGACATGAACTGTTTGAGTAAACGTAAGATCACAGAAACATGTTAGCCAAAAACATGGCCTCCTCAGTGTAATGACATCGGTCAAACAAAACCCCAAAAGAAAGCATCTAACATGAAGTGCAATAAACTTGCTATATCAATGCCCTAAAACAGTTCCAAGCAGAAAACAGAGTAAAATGGTGATGAATGTTGTCCCAAAATCTCCGAAAAGAACAACAAAGTTAGATTATCTAGTTTAAAAATAAAAAATATAGCAGAGAACAAGTAATTCCCATTACACATATATTCTAATTGAACAAATCAAATAAAAATATGCAGGCAAAATAGTAATGATAAAGAAGGGCAAAGCAAAGCAAACCTTCAATGGCCTCTCTGGGTGTCTTAAAGCCTAACCCAATGCTTTTCCAGAAGCGATTCCCGCCCTTTCCAGGTCTCTTTCCTTTCCCAGTTTTTTTAGAGCTGATAGAGATATTAGAATGGTCTGAGTAAGATGAATTAGCAACAAAGTAAAACATGTATAACAATGGAAGAAGCTAGTTCACCTTAAAAACACCTTGGGTTGCTTGAGAAATGCTTTCTCCGTCTAATATACAATAAAAAGAGAGATCAAAGCAGTTTCAACACATGAAAATAAGACAGATAAAAGGCAGAGAAAGAGGATTGTGGACCTGTTCCGCCATGGCTGAGGATTGAAAGGACTGCCCGATACCCCGCAAAGAAACAGCACAAAAACCCTAATGGCAGGAGGCTGTAACGCAACCGTCCTCTTTATATATGCATATGGGCTTTCATTTGCAAATTTCAGTTCTCTGCTTATGGGCTATTAATGGATCGAGTTACAAATAGTCATCGTGTGGGTTGCCTATTTTCAGCCCACTTGGGGAACTATAAGGAATCCATTAATCTTGTCTTTACCTTTATTTCTTAATGAGCCAATACAACTTTTTAGTCTTGCAATTCAATCCAACTTGGATTTTTTCGAGATTTGATGATGTGGCAGTATGAGATTGTGCCATGTCAATCTCTTGAAATTTTTTAAAAAGAAAAATATTATTAAAATTTTCAAGTGATAATATGGTACGGAATTAAAATGTCACGTCGTCAAACTATTTATATTTTCCAAGTTCAAGTACCAGTGGATAAAAAAAGTATAGATATCAAAGTGGCCCTAAATCTCAAGTTCAAGGATTAAAATTTATATTAATCCTTTCAGAAAAATTTGTCACTAATCATATTTAAATTAGGATAAAAATTTTAAATTGGTTTCAAACTTTAAAATTTTCTAAATGAATTTTTAAAATATCAATATTATATTAATAAGATTTTTCGATCAATTTATCGATAAACTTACATATTAAATGTCAACTCAAATCAAATATTAATTTGTAAACACGGATTTACATGTTGGACATAACATATTTAAAAAAAGTACGTGGGATAAATATATATAAATTTGAGTGAATAGTGACGGCCCATGGAATAAAAATATAAAGCCCAAATATGTGGGCTGGGGTTCCTATAAGCCCAGAATCAATAAGTCCAAAAGGGGGATATTTGAGCGGAGTGGAATTGAGATTCTGCTCTCCATTTTTCAGATCACATCACAGTACTGTGTTAGAGAAAAGAGTGAATAAAGAGAGTGAAAGACCCTCACACTCCCAGTCTCCGACCTTGCGAGAGCCGAGCGACCCCTCCCAGAATGCTGCGTCGAGCATTGTGGCTCTTGCCCCGACCCATAGCAGCTGCAAGGGCTCGATCCTTTTCCACTGATCTGCCCGCCGCTCACACTGCCGATGCCACCTTCATGGAGGCCTGGAACAAAGTCATGCCCAACATGGATCCTCCTAAGACCCCTCTATCTTTCATGCACCCTCGCCCGCCTATCCCTTCCTCCATTCCTCCCAAACTCACTGTCAATTTCGTTCTTCCTTATGCTTCTGAGTTGTCCACCAAAGAGGTAACATTTGGGTTCCTTTTTTTCCCTAATCGTTCTGATTTCTAGTTAGGGCATTTTCAATTTGCCTTTAATGCTGAAGGTTAGTGAGGTTGGACATAGAAAATGCTACTAGGCTAAGGCTATTTTTATTTTTTTGTTTTTGGGGTCAACAGAATGCCAGTGGTGATAAACCCAATTTTGAATATTTTACCTTATAAAGCTCCTATAGGTATATATTAGTGATGATGAAACCATGCAATGCATCTCTATTCCTTACATTGGGTTACATATTTCTGAACCTAAAGTCGTTGCAGTATTGCTCTCAATTTAGAGTTTATTATTCTCTAACTTTTTAACTTCACGGTCTTTTTCACGTTGCCTTGGCAGATGATGTATGCTAGACTTTCCAGAAAGTCATTTCTGGATGCCTCATACCTTGCACCGGTGCCCCATTTGTCTCCCCCCCCCCCCAAAAAAAAAAATCTTTTAAATGGGTTTTTAGTGTGTGTCATGTCTTGGTTGTCCAAGCCACTTTAACTACCCCTTTTAGATGTAGGAGTTAAAGTCGTATAACATGCTTCTTCAGTTGTAATTTCATTAAAAATGGTTATTAGAAATGTGGTAATGTTGATAATGGCCGTTACAAAGAGAGTGAGGGGTTGTGTTTTGATTGACATCTGCTTTGTACTTATGAACTGCATTTCGTAACTTTGTCGTTAAGTATAAACAGCGTATTTTGTTTGGACTTTGGAAAGCTGGATTTACTTTAGCCAGATAATTGTAAGTAATTCTGAGGCAACAACAAAAAAAAGATTCAGTATTTGGTGCAATATTATTAGAATGATGCCTATTTGTTAACATATTAGTTCCTTGATTCCAAAATATGTTACGGATTTCTGATTTTAATTTTTTTGTTTTGTCAAGACATTCTGCCATTGAATGGAACCCCTTATAAGTTGTACAAAGATAGTTATTTTCAACCTTATGATTACAGATTGATTTTGAGAAAGTGGAGGTGTGCAACTCAAAAAGATTGCACCCTAACAGCCAAACCAATAGTGAATCTGTCACTTATTTATGTTCCATCAAGAATGGTGACCATGCTGATATTTGATCAAGTTTTTAAATCCTTGCTGTGATTGAAAGATACTGTATTTTAAACATTCTTCTTCCATTTCCATCTATATTTTCTCTCAGAAAATTCCAACACCAAGACCATTAAGGGAATTTCCTCGATTTTCAACTAAATCTGACCTCATATGGCTTTTCCATTCAACTTGGATGACTCAACCTAAGTTCACTGTTGTTTTTCTTGCTCTTTTGCTAAGTTTGAGCAATGGTAAACATAATGAAGTAAAGCTACAATATTGAACTGTCCCTGCCCTAGAAGCCATTCTGATTGATAATAAATGAAACAATGAAAGAGAGGAATGCATGTGTGGTTTTTATGTTTTTCTTGTTTGTTTTCAGTGTGGGTTTGTCTGAGGGGCATAGTAGGTTCAACCATGAATATTAGGCCTGTGTAATTTGATACAGTAATGCAACTTTTCATGGTGTTGATGTACTGTGTAAGAGAAAAAAGAATGAGGTGGATGAAGGGAAAATAATAATAATGTCTGAAATCATTGAATATATGTTGCTCTTTAGATGAATCTCTTAAATCTTGAACTCCCCGTGTCCAGGTTGACATGGTTATAGTACCAGCCACAACCGGACAGATGGGTGTTCTTCCAGGACATGTAGCAACAATTGCAGAATTGAAGCCTGGTGTGCTGTCAGTGCATGAAGGAAGTGAAACTACAAAGTATTTTGTCAGCAGCGGTTTTGTTTTTATCCATGCCAACTCATTTGCAGATATAATTGCTGTCGAGGCAGTGCCACTCGATTGGATCGACGCAAATCTAGTCCAGAAAGGGCTTGCAGATTTCACCCAGAAGCTGAGCTCAGCCACAACTGAATTGGAGAAAGCTGAAGCACAGATTGGGATTGATGTTCATAGCGCACTAAACTCAGCTCCTACAGGCTAACCGTTGTTTGCCATTATGTTCATTGGTTAGTCCATTTGTCCCCTTCTCTTTTAGGTTTATCTCATGGATGCTGATGTTATTCTGAATACAGTGGTTCTATTTGTTCTGAATATTTAAAGAGATACTGCTTGATTAATAAAGAGGAAACTGGAGATTTTGATTTGATATATAATCAAATACACTAGTATTAGTGGTAGTAGCATAAAAGCAGCAACGGCCAGGGATTAAAGCTAAGGGAATTAATATAACAGAGAAAATCACTTCATAAGATCTCAGCACTAATATTTAGTATCTATAAAAATGTAGGTGGTGTGTTCTTTTTGGTCTGACACACTTTGGTATCCGTTTGCCACATTGGGTTTTGATTAAATCTAGAATCAAGTTGACGGAGGGGAAGCTCTTTCTGTACTGGTTTTTTTTTTTTAAATTCAAAAAACTTAAAATTAGTATCTTGCTTAAAGGCATTAAATTTTTTACCACTCAGACTCAAAAGGTGTCGAAGGTGATGATGTATTGTGGGCTATTTGTTGTCCGGTGATCATCCAAGTTAAGACTTCAAAATAAAAGCTTGGAACTTGAAGGTGTACTTGCCATGTCAACTTTTATATATTTCATAAAAAAAGAAAAGAGAAACAAGAAAAAGGTGTTTTTTACTTCCAAATCCAATAAATGATTAAACAAATTCCTGAGCTTGCATAGCATCTAGTCAGATTGCTTTTTATATTGAGTTGTTGCAGTTAGGGGGTTTTTCCTTTTAAGAAAGAATACTTGGTGAGAAAATTTTTGCTAATTGTTTAGCTTTGGAATAAATCACGTTACAATCAAATTTTATTATTAAATATAGAGCTATAACTTCTCTAATTTAAAGCTATACTTACTATCAGTTTTTTTTTTTTTCAACGAAAAAGCTTTACTTCCCTTAAATAGCATATTCTTGTTTAGTTTTAGTCTGTAAACTTTGTTGTTGACCACGGTAAATATTAGATTCGTTTACCTAAATTAGGTTATTTTCAAATTTTTAAGCGACTAAATTTACCCAGATTAATTTATATTTCATGCATGGTAGGCAGATTAATAGTAAAAATAATAAAATTGAACCCAATAAATATTTTATAAAGATGTTAATTTTGGCATGGGCAGCTACAAAAAGTTAATATTTGATTACCACAAATTTAAAAAGGGGGGGGGGAATCATACAAAATTGAAATTTGGATGCATGATGTAATGAATAAAATAATGTGATTTTATTGGCTGATTAAACAAAACCTTATTACAATGATAGTGATGAATGCAAGGCAACAGGATGAATTTATCTATTCACTTCCATATTAATGTCCACTAATTTATTAAATTAAATTGAATTCAATTTTCTGTAAACAGTGAAATTCAAACTCTACCTTTTGGAAATAAATTTATACTTTTTTTTCATTAAATATCGCATTAAAAGGGGAAAAAAGCATTATTTCTTTCTGGAAAAAAAAAAAAGAAAAAAGAAAAACATTGTCCTTAAATCCGACCTGTTAATTTTGATTTGAAAGTTTGTGTTTATTCAATCTCTTATCCTACTTTTAAATTATTGGCTTAGTTCCTTTGCGTTTTTGGACTGCTTTTCTTACAATAGTTGGAAGCTCAGGTTAGACGCTACTTTTGGACATGCTCTTATTTCTACAAAAAAAAAAAACAATCCCTCCACTTTTATACGAATTAACAGTTCAAGGTAAATTTGAATGGAGAAGAAGAAGATAGAATCATATGTCATCTCCGACAAGTGATTTGTCATTATAGATTTTAGTAAGGTAGTGACTGAATGTGCTCTAAACCGCTTCAAATGAAACGTGATAGTTTATATCAATAATGATAATTAATAAATAAAGTCCACTTGAATGTAAAATGGAAAAATGATTTAAATTCAAAATTATAAATAATTTTAAATAATTGGAAACATTTAAAACTAATAAATCTAAAACAAAATTGATACGAAATCATGCCCAAAAAAAATGAAAAAGTTGAAATTGCCTAATTTCGAAGGGATCTGATACTTAAACTAGTCAATTTAAAGAGCATTTACTACAGTGGAGCTCCAAAATAGGGGGAAGAAGCATGTGCAAGCGGTCCACATCCCGCCCCCACTCAATAATTGATTCCCACAATGGCGACGACTCCACCGTGAGCACCACCACCACCAACTCATAAGCCATTGATCTCAATCCTGACCGCTACAATAAGTCAGTATCGTTTTTCCTACATCCGCCACGTATGATGCGGCAAATAATTCTATGGTGCTGCGCTGGCGATCGAATGGGGACGCAACGTACACGGGCAATGGAATGGTGGAACGTTGGGGGACGCTGCCCGGGTTTCACGGGCAGCATGCATGGACCTTTAGGTGTAATAAAGCCAGCAAGATGATGAGTCAGGTGGGCCCCCTTCTTCTATGTTTTTGTCGGGTTGTGTTCCATCGGTGGGGCCTACGTCTACTCAGCTCCTAGTTCGTTTTTTGTTTTCCTCTACTTGTGGACCCTACCAATTTCTCAACCCCCGTTGGGAAAAAAACCAGCCAAAAAAGAAAACAAGTGAGTCCTCTTCCCTCTGGAGAATTCAGGAACCGCCCACAAATTTTTTTTCCCCCTTCTATAGGCGTAAGTTGATAACTTATTAAATATGCACAAAAAGAAAATTATTATTTTACAATAGTTGGAGAATTTAATCATTTTATTTTAATTTATAATGAGGTCTTTTAATAATTCGATTTTCATAAATATTGAAAATGAAATTAGAAGCCAAAAAAACATGGCATAAACACAAGATGGACCACGTCGTAAAATGACAAACGTAATTACGGACATCATTTGCCACAAAGTTTCATTTGATTGTGAGCACGCGTTTTAGCTCTCCACCCAAAGATCCAACACTACGTACGGCAGAGTTTGAGTTCATTGAACCAAAACCACAATCACAAGAATCTCTTGGTGAACTTGAAAAAAAAAAAATTAAAATAATATTCATCGGTAACCCTAAACCAGTAATAAGTTAAAAACAGACACCTGGCATGTTAAAAAATAAAATAAAATTTGATTCTTATTCGTAATCATCAGAGAGAGAAAAAGCAACTCACTTTATTTAATTAATTAAAAATATAAAATAAATAACTTTGGCAGAAAGTAAGAAAGATAGCGTATCAATAATCAAGCATTTTTATAATACCGCTTTTCATTTCCAATACCGCCCTTGGATTTGTGCGTATCATAATGCACTTACTTTTGCAACATCGCCAATCAAATTTACACACCTGTCCATTTTTGGGGCTACATAGTCTTACAGTAGTCCCTGTACTACCTGATTGCGCCGAGTCAAAATCTAAGCTACAAGCTGACGCTCTCTTTATATATAGCTGCCAACCTTCAACTGCGCTTCCTCCCTCAACTCACAACACTCATCTTCCACCCTTTTTCAGTTCCGGCCACTCTAAACAAGCATTTAATATGTCGGGTTATTATTATTACTCAGGGTGCCCAGATCACTACGAGGCTCATTATCTGGATGCCTGCTCCGTTTGCGGCAAATCGCTTCATAATTCCGATATTTTCATGTACAGGTTGGTCGAATTTTGAATTTTGAATTTTGAACCGGATTTGATTATGAAAGAATCTTGTTTTCTGATGGTTATCCTTACTTTTTAAATTGCAGAGGGAATACACCATTTTGCAGCAAAGAGTGTAGACAAGAACAGATGGAGATCGATGAAGCCAGAGAAAAGAAATTGAAATCTGGCCGATCTCTTAGAAAATCGGATTCAAAGAGCTCTACACCCAACAAAACTGTTCGGACGGGCATTGTTACGGTGTCGTAATTACATCTTTGCTTCTTCTTTTTTTTTTTTTTAAATGATAATTGTATCATCATCAATTTTGAAAAAAAAAACAAAAAAACAAGATCGGGACATGGGAAAAAAAGAAAAGAAACCTTCAATGGAATTTTGTATTTTCGTTTTATTATTGGGTCTGATGTTTGAGAGGAGTGGATGTTTATAAGGAAGGTTGGGTATCGGATGTGCAGTTTTCATTAATGGAAAATGTGCAAAGATTTATAATTTCTGGTATTCTTGAAAATTTTGAAGCATTCAAGTTCCAAAGATCCATCTTTTAGTCTTTCCCGACCAATCTGGCTGCGGGAGATCATACCATTCGATCTAACATGTTGACCCTTTCATTAAGCAAATGGATATATAATTTTTTAAAGGGGATAAGGGCAAGAAGGAATAAAAAAAAAAACCGATTTATCAGTATTTGCTTAATTCAATGAATGTGGACATGGGTGAACAGTATATTGAGTGTTGGGCAATAGCTTTTAAGGGGGAAAATCATATTTTACCGATTTCCTGTAAATTTTGGACCAGAGTTAGACTGGAAAGAACTTTTTGTTTTATTCTGTACCGAATGGACCCTCCCCGATTGAATCGGTTCGTTTCCATGATTGTTCGAAGGCATCTCTTCTTTAGCAAATTACAAATGGAATAAATTAGATTCATTTTTCCATAGCAATAGACGAAATTAAATATAGTCAAGAACTCAAGAAAGACACAACTTGTCGAGCAGAGAGATGGAAATATTTTCTAGGCTCCCAAACAGAGGAGGAGGGCATACATTACACCTGCAAGCCATTCTTCATCTTTGTTCCTTTCTTCTAGTTCATTATGAGTTCAAATGATTATTTTTATTTATTTTTTAATATCAATAATTGGCTTTCTGAGTCCAAAAAATTGGGGCAATTCATCTTTGTTTAATCATCATAAGCCCAAAACATAGCCCATTTATACTCCATGGATATATGCTTTTGTCCTGAAAGAAATTGTGACAATGGAGAAAACCTGGAAATAGGAAGTTTAATTAACGGGACATAATAGAAATTATGGGTCAAGTTTTTAGTATAGTCCCTGCACTACTCCATATGCACATGCTAGAAAAGGTATATATATTGTTGGAATCTAAAGTCGTTAATTGCTTGAATTGATTAAAAATTGTAATCAAAATTGAATCTAAAGTTGTTATTTACATAGTTCGATTTTTTTACGTTTGTGGAGCTTAACTCAATAAGTAATCCTACTATCTTATAACCCACAAAAAAAATGAATTATGCTCTATCACTCTCGAGTGTAGAGACCTCACTTTTGTACCTAAAAATTAAAACACTCACCTCTAAACTTTCCTCCTGAGAATTTAGATTGTAAGCACAATCTGTTTGCACTTCAGTTGCATTCAAAAGTACATTCCTCAATGAACATATAGTATATAAAACTAAACAAGTTTCTCAAATATATAGATGTTCAAGACTTGATAATATACTAGAGATCAACTACAATTCAATCTCTATTAAATAGCAAAATACAATATATTGATAAAGTGCAATGCAAAGTAGAATCCTTGGAGACATGTCTTCAATGTAATCCCAATCTAATCTCCATATTTTAAAGGATTCGATTGCTTAATCTGGTTCAATCAAATCTTCAAAAATTTGTTGCTCCACAATATGAATCTTCAAATATGAGCCAACACACATTCACAAAATCATTGAAGTCATTGCCCAAGTGATGTGGTTGAAAAGATTCCCAATTCCAAATAAGATAAGTTATGTTGCCCATCGAAGTGCTAGACTGAAGTGGCCACTTCCACTTGTCTTTGGACATCCACTTCAACAAACACTTGCCTCAACAATAAAACCTCTATCAAGGTTGATCAAGCCTTCCATATTTTGAGCACAATTGATAATTTTTTCTTCACAAGGTAAGCTTTAATCTATCTTGATATACCCAAATCTCATCAAATCAATTATCTTTAATATAATGATACACAAGATTATAAAGTCAACTCATATCTTCTTAGATTGTATATCCTAGTGTACAAGGTAAGTAAATAACATAAAAATCCTTGAAAAGTAATCTTGTTTTATTCAATCTCTTCTCTAGTGATAAACATGAGATTGGCTGCATAAAATCCTCAAAAAGAGATAAACAAATCATCAAAATATTTTGATTAAACATGCCAACAAATAAGGCAAGTTATATGTCTCGCACAATGATGATAAAAATGATCATTTCCATCATCCACTTCAAAAACTTGCCTCATGATACTCTTTTAAAATTTAACATCTAATTACTATATTTTAATTTTGAGAGATTTTATTTAAAAATCTATCCCATTTTGCCATTAGTTGGTTGGCATGGCAATTATAGAAAAAAGGAATAATAACTTTATAGCCATCAACATTTATAGTTTTTATGAATTTGATGCTTATTCTTTAAAAATTATGCAAATAAAATAAAAAAGTTGATATTTTTTATAAAAATAAAAGGTTTAAATTCTTATGGGTTGATTTTCATCATCAAGCTGATTGTTGAAAACCCAAAGTCCATCTGTGGTAGCAATACCATACAATGGCTATGAAATTGTGAATGAAAGAAAATAAGAAGAAAGCGAGTGAACATGGAATAGTGACACTTAAAAGTCATGTATTTTTAGGCATTTCACATCTTCCATGGTTGGAGAATGAGGGTATAAATATAATGGCTTGGAATGCGAATATGGTCTCTATCGAAGTAGGTTCTCGAGGTTGGCTGAAAATGATAGGGCCTTGTTGGCGGATTATGGAAGAACTGCTTCGGTGATTGCCATAGGTGAGCTTCTGAAGTAAACTTGCGTTATGGGATCATTTTTTTTTTTTTTTGGTTATGCCTTTTATATATATTTAACGAGTTTTAATTGGGCATTGTGCCAATGTAAGGCGGGCCAGCAGTGACTTTCACCCTAATAAAAAATAAATTTGTCTTTTAAGTCTTATTAAAATTTAAAAGAATTTATAAATTATTAATGATAAAAATATATTTTAATCTCTATAAAATTTATAATTCAAAATTGACTCGGCTTCGCTTCTACGTTGAAAATAATTTTTTTTTGATAATTTTGGTAAAATTTGAGTATAAATTTATTATTTCTTAAAATTAATAGTTTTATTTAAAATACGAAGATATTAAATTTTATATTTTTGGGCTAATATATATTTGCCTTTTAAGTTTGTTCACTTGTACCTAGTTGGTACTTGAATTTTTTTTAAGATTATCCCCATTGAATTTTGTTGATGTGGATGAAACATAGTAGTCTCATATCATGATACATGACAAGCGCTAATAAAAAATTTTAAAAATATTTTACCTTTAGAATGAATCTGGACATATAATTGTCCAATTCATTTAACTTGGATAACCATTTGCTCAAATTCATTTTGAACTGAATTTTTAGTAAACTTTATATGTTTTTAATTTTTTTTATAAACTTGCAACTTTCCTATATTATTATTTTGAAATTAAAGATACATAAAATATATTTTTAAATATATATATATATATATATAAATTTATAATTTTTTTAGATGAATATGAGTAAATTATTGTTCAGATTTCAATTTGTATAAGTTTAAAAATGTGATTTTGTGAAGGCTGGTTCACTAAAGAGACGGAAGGTTGGAAAGGAACAAGAGGATAAGCTAACTAAGAGAGAGAAATAATTTGCTTAGAGTAACTGTAAGGTTTTCAAGAGCTAGTCCGTTAATTATTGTTAAAAGAGTATTTATAAGAGAGGTCCTATTGTCTATAAATATGATGTAGTAAGATAAATACTTAGTCTCATAAAATATGTAAAGAATATTCATGGACGAGAATAATATGCACTATGAAATTAAATTTTATTAAACATCCAATCAATACGAGTTTATTACGCCGTTAGAAGCGGCCCATCTTATTATCAAAGAGTGAGAGGCTTGTGAGGAGTGCTTGTGTAACAGATGATAGTGATAACGAAGGGCATTCAAATCCCCGTTAACCTATTTCCGTCTGAATCAATATTTTATCATATAATGCTTATTTTGTAGAATACCCGCATTGACTAAACCGTCAAGTGATTTTTGAGTGTAACAGTAGTTTGTGGACACGTGTTTTCCTGGTTGAGTTCATAATAAATACATGGATGTAGAGAAGAGAATCTTTAGGTGATTAAAAGACTTATTCATGGGTGACGTAAAGCCCATTTAATTAATTGAAAAACAATGTTGCTTACACATCCAACCAGTCACCATTATTTTTAATTTGATATGATTCGTATTCACAATCACAGACCGTGACACAATATCACCCACTTTATTTTATATTTTTATAGAAATAACTTTGGCAGAAAGTAAAAGAGATAAGCGTATCGCTAATTCAGCTTTTTTTTTTTTTTAATTTATAAAACCAAACCGCTTTGATCTGCTTTTACAACATTTCCTATCAACGTCTAACACCTCTCCCATTTGTTTGGGCTCCATAGTCTTACTGTAGTCCCTGTACTGCCTGATTGCACCAACTCAGAATCCAAGCTATCACCTCCGTTTGCTTTATATATAGCTGCCAGGCTTTAACGCCCATCAACTCACTCTTTTATTCTCTTCCACCCTTTTTCAGCTACCAGCGCTGCCCTCAGCTCCGGCCATACTTTACGAAATTCAACAAGTAGCAAGTAGTTAATATGTCGGGTTATTATTATTACTCAGGGTGCCCAGATCAGTACGGGGCTCACTATCTGGATGCCTGCTCCGTTTGCGGCAAATCGCTTCATAATTCCGATATTTTCATGTACAGGTTGGTTTGCTCTTTAGTATTGATTTTAAAATTCGAATCGTGTTTGAGTATGAAATAATTTTGTTTCCTGATGGGTATTTTTTAAATTGCAGAGGGAATACACCGTTTTGCAGCAAAGAGTGTAGACAAGAACAGATGGAGATGGATGAAGCCAGAGAAAAGAAGTTGAAATTTGGTAGATCACATAGGGAATCGGATTCCAAGGCCTCTACGCCCAACAAAACTGTTCGGACGGGAACTATTACGGTGTCGTAGTACATATTTGCTTATGTTTTTTCTTAGTAGGGTGATAATGGTATCATCAATTTTGAAAAAAGAAAACGAGAAACAAGATAAGGAAAAAGAAAACCTTGAATGGAATTCTGTAATATCGTTTTTTATTGGGGTTGAAGGTTGATAAGGGAGGAAGTGGGAGGTATCGGATTGTGCAGTTTTCATCAATGAAAAATATTCAGAGATTTATAATTTCCGGTATTCCTGAGAATTGAAGCTACCTTTTAATGATCTGATACTCGAAAATCATATTAAAGTGTAACTAAATTTGAATGAAATCGTAACAAGGCAAAGTTTTGTGCTCATCACGATATTAGGATTTAAATTGGGATGAGCAAATTGGGTCTGTTTTATTAAGCAAATGAGAAAAAAAAAAGAAAAAACAAGAAGAGAAGACTGATGTATCAGTAATTGGTAAATGCAGTGAATGTGTACATCGTTGAACGGTATATTGTCTTGAGCAAAAGCTTTTTTGTCGGATTGAATGGACAAACTTTTCACTTGTTTTGTCCCATTCAATTATCCCTTTTCACCTTATATTAATGGCTTTTTAGTTTTTACCATGCTTTCAGTACCATTTGACAAAATCTTAACATTATTTAACAAATTACAATATAATAATTTAGCTTTACCATTTTTCCATGGAAATGGAATATATTTATGGCTAGTTTAGAATTGTTTTGAAAATGTGTTTTTAAAAAGTTTAGTTTAAAATTTGAGTATTTAGCATGATGGTTAAAAAGTGATTTTAAAAAATAAAATATCTATTTTAGACATAATATTATCAAGTAACAAATATGTTTTTAAATAATTTTTAAATTAATAATATTATTATATTTTAGTAAGAATATAAAAAATAATTTATCATAACTTGTTGATAATATTTTAATATATGAAATATATATTTCAAATATTTTTAAGCAATAAATATTAATTATTTATAAAATTTAATTAGAATATATAAATTATATTTTAAATAATTAAGTATAACCATTAAATATTTGTAATTAGATATTAACATATTTTTATTATTTTAAAAAATACTTTTTTTATTTTTAATTAATTATTTTAACACATTTGTAATTAAGCACCAAGAAAGAAAAAAAAAAGTATCATGTTGTTGGAGGGGTGAAAAAGTAATTAATCACAAAAAATGTTTTCGGTAGAGAAAAAGCTAAAAATTTTAGCTTCTCCTTCTTAAAAGTTCAAAGTTTCAATAAAAAACAACTTGTTTGGCACAATTTTTCTTTTAAAAATATTTTTTAAGCCAAAAATATTTTTTTTTAAGCAATACTAACAAATTCCTTAGTTTCTTTCTCATTTCTTATACTTATTACTCATAAGCCTTTTAAACAAGTTAAAAGAGTATACATCAATTCCTAATGCAAACATCTTCAAGTACTCAAAAGAATACAACTTCTCAAGCAGAGAGAACTTATATTTTAAGAATCGAATCGATAGTCATCAATCTTCGATTCGTCCAATTTGATCGATCTATCTAATTCAAAGCAAATAATTTACTAAAAATAAAAATTTAATTAAATAATAAAAATTTAGATCAATCGATTTGTACTACTTCGTAAGTTAATTGATATTTTATCACTTTTTGAACTGATACTTCAACTGTTTCTTGATCCAACCAATCAGATCGATCAGTTCAATTCAAACAATACTAGAGAGGAGTCAAAACTAGGGTGCTCACAGCTGGTAACAATGATTAATCCCCTCATTGCGGGTGCTCTCCAAAGAAATAAATAGTTGGCCATTAAATATACTCCATTCTTATAGGTAAGGATCAAACCTCCAACTTCATGATTAAGGGATGATGTGAACAACCATCACACCACACCTCATGATTAAAGAAAATTGATATAACCTAGAATCAATTGCATAATTAAAGGCTTAGCATATGATATTTTTAAGTGCATTATCAATACCCATTTTGAAAATGCATCGGTTAAGAACATTTTTAGCAACATGACTTTGATGCATAAAGTTTCAATAATGAATCTTGTTTGTGTTTCTTTTGTAAAGGTTTTTTTTTTTTTGTTCTGTAGCATTGTCCTATACTTCATTTGATATTAGTAAGTTATTCATACTAACTAGTAGGTTCAAATTTAAAAAAAATAAATAAATTTCGACTCAAAAATATAAAATTTGTATATAGCAATGAGTAGAATTGAATTTACAAGAATTGATAATAATCTTATGTGTTTAATAAAAAACAAGTAAAAAAAGAATGAAAAGTATCAAAATTCGGAACTAGAATTAAAAGTAATTCGACAATAATATGGGATTAGCCAAACCGTTCTAGTTTATTAAGCAAATGAGAAAAACAAGAAGAAAAGGAAACCAAGACAAAAAGACCTGATTTATCAGTATTTGGTAAATGCAGTGAATGTGGACATGGTTCAACAATATATTTGTAACATCTTCAAAACTCCCTCGGTCGTAAATAATATGAGATAAAATTTTAGTGTAATAAGGTATAAGATAAAAAAAAATGAAAGTTAAAATATATCAAAAGAGAGTTAAATCAAGAAGCATGACATGATGTATTAAGGAAGGACTAAATTGTAAATATGCAAAAAGTTCTATGGCACAAGCATAAATATAACATCCCTACAATTGATATATAATAAAAGTAGTAATAAATTGAATAATGTATAATTAATTTTTCGGTAAAATGAGAAAATGATATAAAACAGATAAAAGAAAATATTGAGGAGTATAATAATAATAATAATAATAATAATAATAATAATCTATGACATAATTGAAGCTTCCTAATAATCTTTGTAATTGGACTTTATCAAGGATTTGGTCTGGAAATTTATAGCAAACTTTTTGGACCTTTCTATTTGGGTAACGGTTCTTTAGGTAATGTAATGACCTAAAAACCTTACTTTGGTTTGGAACAAACTTATCTTGAATTTAGCAACTACTAAACCATTATTTTTTATGATTTTTATAAAGTTGGATAAATGTTTGAAGTGTTTTTCTAAATTTTCTGAAAACACTAATACATCATCGATGTATACTATTGTGAATTGAGAATATTGGTAAAAAAATATTATTTATTATTCTTTAAAATTCGGATGGAGTATTTTTAATCCAAAAGGCATTACATTCCATTCATATTGCCCAAATGGTATCGTAAATGCCGTTTTGTATCTTTCTTCTTCTTTTATTTGGATTTGCCAAAATCCAGATTTCATATCGAATTTTGAGAAAATATTTGCATTACAAAGTTTCTGTAACAAATCTTTCTTATTTGGTGTTGGGTACCTAATCCATTTTAAGGCTTGATTGAGAGGTTCGTAATTAATTATTAATCTTGGCGTTCCTCTTTCGAGTTCTGCATTTTTTATTACATAAAATGCTGAACAACTCTAAGGAGAACTGCTTTTTCTAATTAAATTTTTATTAAGAAGGTCTTATATTTCTTTTTTACAAAATTCTTCCATTTCTTTGTTCATTTGTATCAGTCTTGCTTTTGTGGGTATTTGTCTTTCATCAAAATTGTTTTCATATGGTAATATTACTTCGTGTTTTTTCCTATTCCAAAAAGCATTAGGAAAGTCAGAACAAATTGTGATTCTATTTCTTCTTTGATTTGATTTATCCTTTTTTGTACTTCTCTTTTTTCTAATTGTTCAGTCAATTTTTTAAAACATATTTCTTCTTTTAGAAAAAATATTTGCTTTTGTTTATGATTTATTAAATTATTGATTTGCCCATTATGGATAGATAAAGATTTTAATAAGTTGAGATTTCTTATTTTTAATTTTTCTACAAAAGGAAATTCTACTTTAGTGTCTAAAACTTTGATGGAGATAAAATTATTTGTTACTTTATAAGGTTTGAGTAAGGATATGAATGGGGTTCCTAATATGACATATTGGGTAATATCTTTTACCATTAAAAAATATGTTTGATATTTTATACCTTTGTTGGATATTTTTGCATTGAGAATTTTGTAAGTAATTTTTAGTTTTTTACCATTTGCAGCTTTAAGAGATTTTGATGTTGTCATAATATTTTGTTGAAATTATCCTTTCTCTAATGCAATTTTGGTCTGCTCTTGTATCAAAAAGGCTATTGTTTCTAATTGAAATTCATTATTTATGACAATATTTATTTTTATTAAATATCTTTGGATAGATACTTCAGTTAGAACCATCATATATTCCTGTGTATTTTTTTCAAGTTCGGGTTCAGTTTCTGATGAACTTTTTTTTGTGGTATCATGTTTTAAGGTTTACATTTATTTTTTCATTTCTTGTTATTCCATTTTAAGCTGAAAAAGTTCTAATTTAATTTGTTTTATTTCTAACTGTAATTTAGAATTTGTAATTTGTCTTGGTTTTATTTTTTATATTTATTAAATATTATATCTTGTATATTATACATTTTTGATTGACTAGAAATATTTTTTTTTCTTTTTCTGGTTTATTTTTTAATGAGGATTTTAATTTCAAAAGGTATTCTCTTTTAAGTTCTGGGTCTTGAATTTTATCAATAACTTCAATCATAAATTCTTGGTCTTTGGTTAACATATTAATTGAGGGTTTGTTTTCATCATCAGAAGATTGGGATGTTGTATATAATTTGTCTATTTGCAATTCATCTGTTTCGGTAGATGTATCATTTTTAGAAGAAGTTGTTTCTAAGAGAATCTCATTTAATTTTTGTTCTATTTCTTTATCTAGATTTAAATTATTAATTTTTCTTTTAATTTTACAACATTTTGAGATGTGTCCTGATTTTCCACATCTATAACATTTTATTTTTTTATCAATTTTGTTTTCTATTTTTTGTTATTTCTTTTCTTTTCTGTATTTTCTATATTTGGATTTTTTATAATATTCTAAAATATTCTTTTTATTTTTTGGTTTTACAGGGCAACATATTTTTGAAGAAGAAGGTTCACTCTTAATATCAAATTGGTGGCAAAATGATCCTAATTCCTTTCTACATTGATATCTTTCTTTCTTAAGTTATTTTTGTAATTTTAAATCTTGCTAAATTTTTAATCATTCTTTTTGGGTGAAACTAATTAATTCACCATATGTAAGTTTTTCATATGGAATGATACCTCTGTAACTTTCTCTTATTTGATTTCTAACTTTTTCTCCTAGTAAAGTAGGAAGTCCTGCTAGAAACTTTTCTTTCTAAAATGGTTGTTGGTTATCAGATCTTTACATAACTCTAGTCATAAAGACATCTTTATACCATTTAAAATCAGTTAATTTTTTGTATTTTAAATTTGATAATAATTCTGAATTTCTATCTTTAAAATGGGAAGGATCTCCTATAAAGTGTTTAGAGATTGAGAAAATTAAAGTTGCTACTGCATCTTGGATTTCTCTTCCTTATTCATCTAAAATAATTCTTCCTTGATCATCTTTTTTCATTGCTTTTAAGATTTCTTCTTATTGGGTTTTAGTGAGTGCATGGTCCCACCATCCTTTTAATTGACCAGTAAATCCAGCAACTAAAAGATTGGCCATAGCATGATCACTAATTAATCCAATTTGGTTTTGGGTTTTATAAATATTTGAAACCATTGTCATTTGTTGTAATAAACTAAGAATATTGTATCCAAATATTCTATCTATATTCCACTCATAAATTGTATTAGCATTGTATTTATTCTGGAAAACAAGTTTTTCTTCTATATTAAGATCAGGTGCAGTGGTTTTTGGATAATATAATATTTTTGGTTCTTTCCAAGCCATCTTGTTAATTTGTTGTTCATCTGACTGATCAGAGTTTGATTGGGAGGATTGGTGTAATGTGTTTACTGAATGTTGGGCTTGCATTGGGGTATCAGGTGCAATTAATTCAGACTTGTAATTTTCCAAAGCATCAAGTCTATTCTGGATTTCTGTTAGGAAATCATTTTGGGATTTTTGGAAAGGTTTTGGAATCTCATAAGGTGTGAATATTGGTTCTTTAGAACTTTTTTCTATTACCTTTTTTACTGATTCTTTCCTAATCGGTTGACTTTCCACCAAATTCTCAATATAATCTAATTGTTTTCCTATTGTATTAAGATTGATATTTGTATAGTTGTTTTGTTCTACTGTCATTTTAATATCTTTTGATAAGATTTGTTCTCCTGCGTCAGGAGCTCTTATTCTTAAAGGATTTGCTTTTATTTTAGTATTTTTGTGAAGATATTGAACCTCTATTAAAAGGGGATGTTGAGATTCAACTTCTCCTTTATTAGTCTGCCATCTAGTATTATGTTTTATTGTATTAATAGATTCTGAATAATATTCTTCAAACCATTCAAAGAATTTTATATGAATTTTATGAGTATTCATAAATTCATAATATTCTTGAAGAATTCTTTCTTTTTTATCGTTATAACTTTTAAAGTAATCTTCTCTTTTTTGCTTATTTTTGTTGGAATAGAAGTGCTTTCTACACCATTCTTTATTTATCTCAAAAGTTTTTCTAAAACAAACATTTCTAAATTTTCTTCTTGTCTTGCAGTATTAGTCATTGATGAATATGTTGGTGACATATTAGGTGAATTTTGAGGATTCTCTTGTTGTCTGGCATAGATAGTTAAGCTATATTTGAGGAATTATCTATTCCTTGTAAATTGGTTCTAAATGCTGTTGGAATAGAAGAGACAGAGGCTTTAGCTGTCCTAAAATCTGCCGTTTGTGTTTCTGGAATTAACTCTTCTTCTAAATTTAACTTTCTAAAAGTTGTACTAGTACTTCCTATTTCGAAGGAATGTTTTGGAGGCATTCTTCGTGGCTTGTTGAATGTTAATTCAACTGTGCCACCTTGGTGTTGAGAAATTTCACTTAATGAAGTGTTTCTTATTGGAGTTGATGCCATAGGGTCTATAACACCCTAAAGTTTCCACCTATCATGAAGGTTTATTTCATGCCATTGTATTGTTCTTGGGATTGTGGTATGAGATCTTAAAGTATCTGTTTCTATTAAGAGGGTTTCTCCTTTTGGGCTTTGTAGTAAAGCCTTGGTATTAACTACAGAATACATAGCTTTGAAGTGGAGTATAGAGACTAACGTTAATACTTCCGTACCAGGAAGCATTTTGTAGTTATGAGTATGTATTTGGAGGGTCAAAGATTGTAAAACATTTTTGTCAGTCAAAGAAACCATAAAATTTGGATAATAATTAAAATGTATTGGGCCAGTACATAGGCCTGTTTCTATAGTTCCTAATAATGAGTCATTAAACATGATGTGTCTTTGGTATCTTAAGACAATTAAAATGGAGGTATTTTTAGTGGCTTTAACACTAATAGGTTTGACACCAATTTGGACTAGTCCAAAATGGATATAATTGTATTTTTGTTCTTTAAGTTTATTAATGATGACTCTATCTAATAATTAGATTGTTGCATATTCTTTTTGAATAGGTAAACTCATTTATTTTGTTTTTATAACGTAACTGCAAAAAGTATTTAAATTTTCAAAAGTTATTTTCTTGTAAACTTAGTTTGTTGGAACTCTTAGAAGAGTCCAATTATCAAATCTTTGGGGCATATTTTCATAATGTTCTTCTTGTTCATTAATAGTGTTGTTTGAGGTTTGGTCAGACTCTTGAGATTGATTGGAAACAAAGCTTAGAAAAAAAATTGGTTCTTCTAAGGAAGGGAAACATTCTTTATTTTCTTATTTCCTGCAAGGGGGTTCTATTATCAGGATTTTTGAATTATTATAGTTGCCTACAGGGATACTTTATCCTTGGCACGCCTAACTCGTGGCTAATTAGATTGTGTATCAATACTCAGCCAAATAATAATACATTAATGAAGACTGTTAAATCAGAACTCAGAAATATAGAAAACAAATTGAATCTTTTCAAAACTTAGAAATACCTGCTCCTCCTTAGCTTTGATACTAGATTGTCCCGAGGATCTGAGGATGGAGTTTAAAATGTGATAATTGCAATCGTTTGAAATTAAAATTTGATTAAATCTTGAAAAGGAAAATAGTTTAAAACTTAAATTTTGAAACTTAAAAATTGGAGAAACTTTGAAATTTTGAAGAAATGAATTTTGATTTCTTGAAATGGGTATTTTAAGTCGTGCCTTTCATTCTAAATCTGATAGCCTTTTATAGAGGGCTATTCACTTTTACATCATTTAAATCGGGAAATTCAATCCCTTTCATCATTACATAATTGAAACTTTGATTGCATAATTGAAACTTTTTAGAGAATATATTCTCTAATTACAAAAATACAAACTATAGGGAATAGTTACTATTCATGCATCAGAGAATCTTATTGTTCTTGCCAGAGAATATTTACTATTTATGCGCCAGAGAATCTTACTGTTTACGCCAGATAATATTTCCTGTTCACTCATATTTTCTTGCAGGGAATATTTACTGTTTACGCCAGAGAATATTTCCTGTTCCTCTTCATTCATTTTTTCTTTTGCATTATTTTTTCTTGGTCCTAGTAATGGTTACTGAAGTGGTATCGTCTGCAAGATCTACTGTTTTGATTGAAGACACTGAAGATTTGTCATCCTCGGATTTAGAATCCATTGAGCTGAGCATTTCAGCTATGAGTTTTTTGTATTCCTTTTTTGTCTTAGCTTGAGCTAACATTGCACCAGCTATTAGTTTTACTTGAAGGAATTTTGTTGTGGTTTGATTCGGGGCTGCGGACTTACATAATCTCGGATTCTTGTTGAAAAAATTATCCAAATACTTTGAATCATATTTTTCATCATTAAACTTATCCCACCATGTAACACCCGAAACCCGGCCCAGACGTTATGGCCGAATCCGGCGATGTCACATTGAAGAGAATGATTGTTTCCAAAACGATTTTATGAAATTGAGAATATGTTTGATAAGAAATTTACTTGGTTAAAATTTAAGTTTGAGATTTAAAAATTCAAGTTCATGTTAAGCCCAAAATGAAAGCCCATGTTTAAACAAAACGCCCAAATAATAATGTTATTTAAAAACCATGTTTAATTTGAAAAAGTTATAAAAATAAAAACTAGGCAATCAAAACATTGATAAATCCTAAATACAGTCACATCGGAGACACTAGGCCTTATTTCACCAAATGAAAACAAAATAACAAAGCTAAAGTAATTGAAAGAAATAGTTTGTTTAGAATCCCTAAAAAAAAAACTTGCTGTGTGGCCACCTCCGAGTCCTTTCCCATGTCGAGCCGCCTACTGAGGGTTACCTAAAACATTTAATTTAAGGGTGTGAGTTTCGCAACTCAGTGTGTACGACCCTTGGCAATCAAAACAATTCAATATACACATATCACATTGGGCCTAAGCCCTAACAATTTCGATGGTCTGGGCCTTAGCCCACGATGACCTCATATCACATCAGAATTACATGTATGCAAATGTTCTCATCCCAAATCCAACTGCTACACACCATCCGTACCAGCCCAACACACCTGTGGGGATGTCTACATTAACCCACCCATCCTCTACACTCCAAAGGTAGCACCAGTTGCGGCACTACTCATGTTGCAACAAGGCTGCTATATATGTGCGGTGTAGCAAAGCTACTCGGTGGCTTGAAAGCCTACGGTGGATCCACGGTCGTCAAGCGACTATGCGATCCTCAAAACACTTCCTCCGTATCATCAAACCCACCCAAGTGCAACATACAATTCATGAATGCAACATACACATTTTCACACATTTTCACATATTTTCACATATTAAGTACTTAGGGGTATTTTGGTCATTTCACTACCTAGGGGTATTTTCGTAAACCTACCCTACATGGGTATTTTGGTATTCCCACCCTAGGAGGGTGTTTTAGTAGCTCTACCTTACAGGGTATTTTCGTAATTCTACTTTAGAAGGGTATTTTCATAATTTTATCCTAGAAGGGTATATTCGTAATTTTCTAATGATACAGATTTTAATTATGGATTTTGGCCCATCAAAAAGTCCTCGCGGCTAAGATGAACGGACACTATGCACCAGGTAGGATTCAAGAGAAGAGGAGGTGGGTCACTCGAACCGCTTAAGTACCAGGTTCTTCAATGATCCAATCCTAGACATGCATATGTCGGTTGCCACACCTTAGTCTATTGACTTGTCCACAGACATATTTATTACTTGGTTAAGTTTTATGAAAATTTGAGAGTCCATTTAACTAGGCCTAAAGTCCATTAAACCCTAGCATGCATTTCTACAGTCCCATAAGGCCCACTAGGCCCAATCATACCCATAAAACCCATTAAGCCCCAAACATGCTTATGTAGCCTATTAGGCCTGATCATAATTCAATTATACAATCATACATATCAATCCATCACAAAATTTCATATAACAACTTTACCAATTTGGGCCTACAAATTCGACAGGCCCATTCGGGATTTTGAGATTTCGGCTTTTGCCGATTTACCGTGTGTATAGTGTATGTACACACCTGGTTGACGACTCGCACCTACACTATCTTCAGCCTTGACCTACAATTAAAACCACTTCCAAATCAACTCTAAACCTTACTAAAACTTTATCAAATCCCGAAGCCTTACTGTAACCTTACCGTGAACTTTCGGCTTTTCTAGTATTTTCTTAGCGAATCGTCTCAAATATTCCCAGATCTGCATCAACACACATATTCTACAACATTAGGTGACTCGTCTTCCACACGAGTCACCCTTATAGGCTACACATATATTCGGCCACCCCCCCAAGAAACCAAAATTGAGAATGAGACACTTACCGAAACTCGCCTTCAAACTAAAGGCCTAGATATCTGCTGAGTGAGATCGGCTTTTAAAATCTTGATTAAAGGTTGTAAATAACAAAAACAAATTTGTGATAGAGGAAGCAAAAGAAATCGACAAAGGGGTTATGGGTATTCAGCTTTTGTAAAAGAGGAAAAAGAACTAGAAAGAAGGAGAAGAATGAAGCATTCTGTTTGGCAAAGCAAGGGAAACTTTTCAAAAAGAATTCGGCACCCCCTATAAATACCCAAAGCCTAACCCCTAAAGTCCCAATTGGCTCCACTTCATCCATATCTCATCTCCTAATTTTTCTCCACGATAAACTCTCCTAACCTTTTCCTATATTTTTTCTTCTGATCACTCTTCTTAGAGTCCATCTTCATGCCACTTCCAACCTTCTAGAAGGCCAAAATTAAACTCCTAAAAATACTAGGCTAGGATCCAAAATTTAACCAAGGCCCAATACTTTTAGGCCTAAAATTCGGGGTGTTACACACCATTTAGTTCTGTAGCTCGAATTAATAATGGAATTCCAGTACATTAATCTTGCTCATAAGAATAATTCCAAGAAATAATCCAAGAAATTCACAATTTTGAGAAAAAATGGATTGTTCTGTAAATGTATTTTTGGTCTGGTTCAAGTTGAAATTTGTCAAAGAATTTAGGCCATAAATTTTGAATTTTTTCTAGTAGGATCTTGAAGGATGATGGTACATACCAATTCCATCATTCTTGAAACCAGTTTGGGAATTTGAATTGGGTGCCGTATTTGAAATATATGAGCCAAGAGTGTCTCATATGTTGATTGTTCATTAAGAAGGCGTTGTACCATGCCATTTGGTAATCCCAATATGTAAAATATGGGTGGTGGTCAATTTTGGTGGTAAATTTGGCTGGAAATTCCTTTGGAGAATTTGGGTTTCTCTAATCCCTTGATCGAAGAATTTTTAATATTTGGGCTATTGAATAGGTAATAAAATTTAGATTTTTTGTGTCTGTGTAGTGTTTGAACAGTACTGATCCAATTTAAGCCAGTATGTTTTCATAATAATGTTGGGGTTTTTGAGAATCTAATGACTTGAAATGCCATCCATTAAAAAGTTCTTTTGCAAGTATATGTGGAGGTTTTTCTGAAAATTCCTCCTCCATGACAAGAATTTTTTCAAAATATTTGTTTGGAAAATATTATAAGGATTTTTGTGTAGCAGTATGTGAAGACACTGCTATTTCTTTTGGAAAAACATCTTGGAGAGATGTCTCTTTTAAAACATTTTTGAGAGTTTTTGGTTTGTGTAAAACAATCTCTTTATTTTTTGAAATCTTTGCTGCTTTACCAGCAATTTGTTTGAGAGGAGTTTCCTCTTTCATTTGAGAAAAGGCCAATGCCACTTCTGGGGAATGAGAAAGAGACTCAATCCATTTTTTGATTTGAGAACCAATTTCGTTTGGATCTTGTGCATCTTGAATGATTGTATTTTTGGAGGATTTTGATGAGGATGATGATCTCTTATTTTCTTCTTCATGGCAAATTTCATACCATGACTTAATTGGTTTTGAGGAAATTTGGGTTTTGGATGACTCTTCTATTTTTCGTTTTCCTTTGTCTCTGAGTTTGGGTGGCATTTTTGAATAAACTCTCTGGTGAGAAAATCAGGTAAAGAATTAGTTTCTCCTTTGATATATTCAATATCGAAACCGAATATGCTCAAAATTGCCTGCCATCTTGCAAAAATATGTTTTGAGGCAATATTTTGAACATCTTTTTGTAAAACTTCTTTTGCTGATTTGCAATCAATTCGTAAAAGAAATTTTTGATTTAATAAATCACTTTGGAATTTTGTAATGCACAAAACAATTGATAAAATTTCTTTTTTAATAGTACTATAATTTTGCTGAGTTGGATTCCAGTGTCTGGATGTAAATTGGATTATTTGCTCTTTTCCCCCTTTAACTTGTTTTAGGATCCCACCGTATCCTATTTCAGAAGCATTTGTTTCTACAATCTTGAGGGCATTTGGATCAGCTAAATATAAACAAGGAAGCTTAGTTATTTGTTTTTTTAATTTGGGTGATAATATTGGTATGGTTATTTGTCCAAGTTTGTGGATTCTTTTTGATCCTATCATATAACGGTTTACATAATTTGCTAAGGCTTGGATAAAAGTCTATGACATAATTGAGGCTTCCTAAGGATCTTTGTAATTGGACTTTATCAAGGATTTGGTTTGGGAATTTGCTACCAAACTCTATGGATCTTTCTATTGGGGTAATAGTTCCTTGGGTAATGTAGTGACCTAAAAACCTTACTTTGGTTTGGAACAAACTTATCTTGGATTTAACAACTACTAAACCATTATTTTTTATGACTTTTATAAAGATGGATAAATGTTTGAAGTGTTTTTCAAAATTTTCTGAAAACACTAATACATCATCGATGTATACTATTGTGAATTGAGAATATTGGTAAAAAATATCATTCATTATTCTTTGAAATTGGGATGGAGCATTTTTTAACCCAAAAGGCATTACATTTCATTCATATTGTCCAAATGGTACCGTAAATGCCGTTTTGTATCTTTCTTCTTCTTTTATTTGGATTTGCCAAAATCCAGATTTCATATTAAATTTTGAGAAAATATTTGCATTACAAAGTTTCTATAACAAATCTTTCTTATTTGGTATTGGGTACCTAATCCATTTTAAGGCTTGATTGAGAGGTTCGTAATTAATTACTAATCTTAGCGTTCCTCTTTCGAGTTCTGCATTTTTTATTATATAAAATGCTAAACAACTCTAATGAGAACTGCTTTTCCTAATTAAATTTTTATTAAGAAGGTCTTGTATTTCTTTTTTACAAAATTCTTCCATTTCTTTGTTCATTTGTATCGGTCTTGCTTTTGTGGGTATTTGTCTTTCATCAAAATTGTTTTCATATGGTAATGTTACTTCGTGTTTTTTCTATTCCAAAAAGCATTAGGGAAGTCAGAACAAATTGTGATTCTATTTCTTCTTTGATTTGATTTATCTTTTTTTGTACTTCTCTTTTTTCTAATTGTTCAGTCAATTTTTTAAAACATATTTCTTCTTTTAGAAAAGAGATTTGTTTTTGTTTATGATTAATTAAATTATTGATTTGCTCATTATGGATGGATAAAGATTTTAATAAGTTGAGATTTCTTATTTTTGGTTTTTCTGCAAAAGGAAATTCTACTTTAGTGTTTAAAACTTTGGTGGAGATAGAATTATTTGTTACATTATAATGTTTGAGTAAGGATATGAATGGGGTTCCTAATATAACATCTTGGTTAATATCTTTTACCATTAAAAAACATGTTTGATATTTTATATCTTTGTTGGATTTTTTGCATTGGAAATTTTGTAAGTAATTTTTAGTTTTTTTACCATTTGCAGCTTTAAGAGATTCTAATGTTTTGTCATAATATTTTGTTGGAATTATCCTTTCTATAATGCAGTTTTGGTCTGCTCCTATATCAAAAAGTGCTATTATTTCTAATTGAAATTAATTATTTATGACAATATTTATTTTTATTAAATATCTTTGGACAGATGCTTCAGTTAGAACCATCATATATTCCTGTGTATTTTCTTCAGGTTCGGGTCCAGTTTCTGATGAAGTTTTTCTGTGATATCATGTTTTAAGGTTTGCATTTGTTTTTTCATTTCTTGTTGTTCCATTTTAAGCTGAGAAAGTTCTAATTTAATTTGTTTTATTTCTAACTGTAATTCAGAATTTGTAATTTGTCTTGGTTTTATTTTTTCATATTTATTAAATATTATATCTTGTATATTATACATTTGTGATTGACTAGAAATAATTTTTTTTTCTTTTTCTGGTTTATCATTTAATGAGGATTTTAATTTCAAAAGGTATTCCCTTTTTAAGTTTTGGGTCCTGAATTTTATCAATAACTTCAATCATAAATTTTTGGTCTTTGGTTAATATATTAATTGAGGGTTCGTTTTCATCATCAGAAGATTGGGATGTTGTATGTAATTCGTCTATTTGTAATTCATCTGTTTTGGTAGATGTATCATTTTCAGAAGTTGTTTCTAAGAGAATCTCATTTAATTTTTGTTCTATTTCTTCATCTAGATTTAAATTATTAATTTTTCTTTTAATTTTACAATATTTTGATATGTGTCCTGATTTTCCACATCTATAACATTTTATTGTTTTATCAATTTTGTTTTCTATTTTTTATTGTTTCTTTTCTTTTCTGTATTTTCTATATTTGGGTTTTTTATAATATTCTGAAATGTTCTTTTTATTTTTTGGTTTTATAGGAAAACATGTTTTTGAAGAAGAAGGTTCACTCTTAATATCAAATTGGTGGCAAAATGATGCTAATTCCTTTCTACATTGATATCTTTCTTTCTTAAGTTGTTTTTGTAATTTTAAATCTTGGCAAATTTTTAATCCTTCTTTTTGGGTGAAACTAATTAATTCACCATATGTAAGTTTTTCATATGGAATGATACCTCTGTAACTTTCTTTTATTTGATTTCTAACTTTTTCTCCTAGTAAAGTAGGAAGTCCTGTTAGAAACTTTTCTTTCCAAAATTGTTGTTGGTTATCAGATCTTTGCATAACTCTAGTCATAAAGACATCTTTATACCATTTAAAATCAGTTAATTTTTTGTATTTTAAATTTGATAATAATTATGAATTTCTATCTTTAAGATGGGAATGATCTCCTATAAAGTGTTTAGAGATTGAGAAAATTAAAATTGCTACTGTATCTTGGATTTCTCTTCCTTATTCATCTAAAATAATTCTTCATTGATCATCTCTTTTTATTTCTTTTAAGATTTCTTATTGTTGGGTTTTAGTGAGTGCATGGTCCCACCATTCTTTCAATTGACCAGTAAATCCAACAACTAAAAGATAGGCTATAGCATGATCGCTGATTAATCAAATTTGGTTTTGGATTTTATAAACATTTGAAACCATTGTCATTTGTTGTAATAAACTAAGAATATTATATCCACATGGGTAACCTTTCTGAAGTATGTGGTATCTACTGAGGGGATTCGTGTGGATCCTCATAAGATTGAGGCTATGTTAGTTTGGAAACAATCGAAGAATGTGTCAAAGATTCGTAACTTTTTGGGGCTGGCAAGATACTACCGTCGTTTTGTAGAGGGGTTCTCTTTGATCATAGCTCCGTTGACTAAATTATTGCGTAAGAGAGTTCATTTCGTTTGGTCTGATGCCCAGCAAGAGAGCTTTGAGAAGCTTAAGACAATTTTGAAGCTCCGGTACTGATACAGCCTGAGCCTGGAAAGGACTTCATGGTTTACAGTGATGCGTCACACATGGGTTTGGGTTGTGTATTGATGTAAGACGGTAAGGTCGTGGCTTATGCGTCTCGACAGCTCAAGACTCATGAGATTAATTATCTGACGCATGACTTGGAGTTTGTTGTAGTAGTTTTTGCTCTTAAGATCTGGAGGCATTATCTGTACGGTGAGAAGTGTACCATCTACATCGATCACAAGAGGCTCAGGTATCTTCTCATTCAAAAGGAGTTAAATCTTAGGCAGCGTTGATGGATTGAGCTGCGTAAGGATTATGACTGCAGCATCAAGTATCATCCTAGTAAGGCCAATGTGGTGGTTGACGTATTGAGCCGTAGAGCTGTGACTGATCTAAGAGCGTTGTTCACTTGACTAAGCCTATATGACAATGGGAGTTTGTTGGTAGAGCTACAAGTGAAACCGACATGGATTGATCAGATCAGAGACATACAGATAAGGGATAGATCTCTCGAGTTACGGTTCTAACAGATTGAGACTGGGGTTACTTCAGATTTAGGGGTTAATGATGATGGGGTTTTATATTTTTGAGACCGAATCTGTGTACTTAATGATGAGGACTTAAGACAGTCGATTCTAAGAGAAGCGAATAGTAGCCCTTACACTATGCATCCAGGTAAGAATAAGATGCACAGAGATCTTCGAGAGTTGTACTGATGGCCAAGGTTGAAGCGTGAGGTGACTGATTCTGTGGCTCGCTGTTTGACTTGTCAGCAGGTTAAGGCTGAGCATCAATTGCCTTCGGGGTTGCTTCAGTTGGTTCAGATGCCGATGTGGAAATGAGAGCGAGTGACGATGGACTTCGTTAGTGGGTTGTCTCTAACACCTACTAAGAAGGACTCTGTATGGGTCATCATGGATCGATTAACCATGTTAGCTCACTTTATTCCTGTTAAGACGAATTTCTCCTTACAGAAACTGGCTAAGCTCTATATCTCAGAGATAGTGAGGCTACATGGGGTTCCTGTTTCGATCATTTCCAATAGGAATCCTCGTTTTATGTCTCGATTCTGGTAGAAGCTTCATGAGGTTTTGGGTTTTCGGTTAGACTTCAATATTACTTTTCATCCTCAGACAGATGGGCAGTCGGAGAGGGTGATACAGACAGATAGGTAGTCGGAGAGAGTGATACAGTTACCAGTCCACTATACAGATGGCACCGTACGAGGCACTGTATAGTCGTAACTGTCGCACTCCATCATGTTGGACTGAGTTAGGTGAGCGATGTGTACTGGGTCTAGAGTTGGTACCAGAGACTGAGGACAAGGTCCGTCTGATTTGAGAGCATCTGAAAGCGTATTCTAATAGACAGAAGTCCTATGCTGATTTGAATAAGGAGGACATTGAGTATTCTGTAGGGGACTTAGTTTTCTTTAAGGTCTCGTCATGAAAGAAGGTTCTGTAGTTCGGTCACAAGGGTAAGCTGAGTCCTCGATATATTGGGCCGTATTAGATTCTAAGATGAGTAGGGCCGGTCGCGTATCAGTTGGAGCTACCTCCAGAGTTAGATCACATTCATGATGTGTTCCATGTCTCGATGCTGAGATGTTACTGCTTTGATCCCACGCACATTGTACCTGTAGAGAATATTGAGATTAGACCAGATCTGACGTTCGAGGAGGAGCCGGTTCAGATTTTGAATTTCGACGTTAAGGTTCTACGGAGGAAATTTATTCTTTTAGTGAAGGTGCTATGGCGGAATCATAACACTGAGGAGGCTACTTGGGAACTAGAGGATTCGATGCGCTAGCAGTACCCTCACCTTTTCTAATCAGGTAAAATTTCGAGGACGAAATTTCTTTAAGAGGGTGGAGTTGTAACTCCCCAAATTTCTGTATTTTTGGCTTTTGTGAATTTGTGGCATGAAATTTTTCTGAATTTGTTTCTACAATTATTTGACACAAATATCTATCTGCTTTAGTGGATAAGTGTTCTGGGTGTGTTTGGGGAGGTCCCAAGTTCAAGCTAAGACTTAGGTTAAATTTTGAGTTTTTATTGAATAAAGCCTTGCTCTTTATGGTTAGGCTTTTAAGCAAAAGTTGGTTAAGATATGACAGGATGGACTTACTGGTCTGGTGGTTAAGAGGTATGTTAGAGTTTGGGAGGTCGTGTGCGAGGCTGGCTAGGCCATATGCTAGGATGGGCTAGGCAAATTGGGTCGTGTGGGCCACACGGGCGTGTGGGTCCACACGGGTGAACCTCATGAGCGTGCGAGATTTTGGGCTAGGCTGTGTGATCCACATGGGCAAGGCCAGTTTGGGCCGTGTGGGCCTACACGAGCAGGCCACATGGGCGTGTGAGCCCATTTTTCTAAATTGTTCTGCAAGGTTGCACGGGTCGCCTAAGTCGATTGTGACCTGTTGTAAGGTCGATAAGCGTTACTTAGACCCCTATTCTGTAATGTGATAGCATGTTGTGATTAGCATGTGTACTGATTTTGTTCTGATAAGTCTGCATGATCTGTTATCCGTTATTCTTCATAATAGC
The DNA here is from genome assembly GCA_020496765.1 of Gossypium stocksii. Lineage (NCBI taxonomy): Eukaryota > Viridiplantae > Streptophyta > Magnoliopsida > Malvales > Malvaceae > Gossypium > Gossypium stocksii. The sequence continues at coordinate 11,185,239 of CM035623.1, forward strand.
ATGCCATCTTTGTATGTTGCATTACATTGGGGTGAGATTATTGATGAAGGGAAGGAAGACTGATAGGCTATAAGCCTATTATCTGGCAGCTTTGCTGCATATATCTGTTTGTGCCATTTTACAATACCATATGGTGTGTAGGGTTGGATGGGTTGATTTTATCCCCATACTTAGTGTGTAGGGCTGGGTGGGTCGATTTTATCCCTACATGGTGTGTAGGGTTGGACAGAAATTGTGTGCAGGGTTGGTGGGCATGTTATGATATTCTGTTTCTGATCTGATATGCATATGATATCTGTTTGGGCTAAGGCCCGATTATATCTAACTGTGATTCTGAGTGGGCCAAGGCTCACATCAATTTTGTAAAGGGCTCAGGCCTGATTTATGATTGTTTTCTGATATTTATGGTCTATTTGATGCATGCTATACTGTAGGGATGTACACACTAAGTTTGTGAAAACTCACCTCTTTATTGTTTTAACCGTCAGGTAATCCCCAGCAGTAGATGGATCGGTGCAGCAGAGGGCTCAACGGTGACCACTGCTAGCTACGTTTTGATTTCATGGTTTACAGTCTACATTCTGTTTTATTTATTATCTATTATTTTTAGAATTTTTTATGTAATGTGGACTTTTGGATTGTTTTGATTTTTACTTTGAGATTTTAAATTGTTATTCTTTATTGGTTTATAATTGTTATTCTTTATTGGTTTATAAACCGCGACACCACAAACGCGTTTTAAAATTAAAAATTAAAGATTTTCATATGAATAAACGGTTTTCATAACTTCCGTGAAAAAGAAATGTTTTCAAGTAAATCAACCAATACACAATTTTTGGCTAAGAAAAGATAATAATCTGAACAAGTTTTTATGTTCGAAACGGTTTTCCAAAAACACTCTCATATGAAGTCGCTAGATTTGGCCATAACATTTAGGCCGGGTTTGGGGTGTTACAGTTTCAGTTTCTCCCTTTTGCTGCTTTTCCCCTATTCACCTATCAGAAGCCCTTCTTCAGCATCATGGTCCATTGCAAATTGATTTCTTACTATTGGTTGCTTTCCCTCCCTTTTAGAAAAAGTAGACGAGGTCCCTTCCAAACAAAAATAGGGTCAATAGGCGACCTATTTCCAGAATTATTCATCACATCTCATGATCTACCTTCTGCTGACCGATTTCCATCATGGTATCCAACCCTTATTCCCTCCTCTTCCTCACGTAGCCAGACACTGCTTTGTGCTCGTGCTTTTCTAGATTGTGTTTGTAAATAAATATCCCAGCCCATTTTAGTAATCTCCACTCCTAATGCCATTTTTGCCTCACAAAAAGAACCACTATGTCTCAAATAACCACAATAGAAGCCAAAAAGTGTTAATATTTCATACTTGAATTTGACATATGACCGGTTTCCATAGAACATAATCTTTTTTTCCTTTTTAAGGGAAATCTTACATAAAAATTCTAATATCCCTTTTCCCATATTAGCACCATCATACTCCAATAACTTACCTATGAAATCACCTAGCTGCTTTGCTAAAGCCTCAGAATAGAAACCTGCAGGAACATTATGGATCTGAACCCAAAAAAGTGTAAAAATTAAAGGGACTCGTAGTGGATCTTCCCCCCATTGCAACGAATGTAATAATAATAAATGATTATTAAAAGTCCATTGAGAACCCTTCAGAACCCTCTCTATATCTATACCATGAAAGAATTGAAACAAAAATCTTCTTTCCCCTAGATCGAGAATTCGAACGCCTCTAATCGGATGCCACAGATTTGCCATTGTACTTTTCATAGCTGAAAAATTAATAACACTGGCTGTAAAAAAAAACCCACCAGGCGAAATCCCCCTTCTACCTTCTTTGAGTTTGGAAAATATGGAGTTTGTAAGATCACTTCTGCTTCTTCGTTAACAGATAAATTAGCAAATTCAGCCTCCATAAAGATTTATTAAATCGTCGCCACAAAAAACAAGAAAACCTAAACTCTGCCAAAGAAGACAGACAGAAACGTGCTAGGTTAGCAGACTCTACAATATATTTGTTTATGAGAATATATATATATATATATATATATATATATATGAAAAAGTATTTTAAAAATTTTAAAAATATATTTCTTATTTAAATAAAAAGAAAAATATTTGGTACACTATCAGTGGAGTGTTTAGACTTCACAAGAAAGATTAAAAGATTGATAAGTATCATAAATGAGTATTGTAAAATATTAAAAAATAAATATTAAAAAGAAAGAGACATAACATATTTTAAATGTTACTTGTGAAATAAAAAAAAATATATTGTCAATGTATTAAATATTAATCCTTAAATAAATGATAAAATTTTAAAAGGATGTGATATTTTTTAATGAGAAAATATTTGGTGCACTGCCAATAGAGTTTTTAGACTTTATAAGTAAGGTTAGAGGGTTGAGAAGCGACCTATAGAAGTATAGTAAAATATTAAAAAAAAAAAGAGAAAGAAATACATGATAATAATTTTTTAAGGTTGCCGGTAAAATAAAAAAAATATTAGTATATCAAATATTATATATTTATCTATTATAAAAATGAACCTAACTTTTTGTAACTATATTGGTTGTTCACCCTAAAAGTTCACTATCATACATTCGAATCACATGATAGTCTATTACTGGTGGGTAAATATATAAAAATATTTTTATAATAATATTTATTATCTTTTAATAAATTAAAATATCAGTTTTTTTTTTAATTGTGCTTGTGTGCAATTAATTGATATTACTAAATCAATTAAAAATTTTATAATAGTATGAATAGCTTATTCTTTTAAATTTCATCAAATTATATCATTGCACTTTTATTATTAACAAATAAGTAAATTATACTAATTTCATTGAATAGTTTTGATGTAAAATTAGTTGCCTCAACATACATCATATATATTTTCTGAGGGAATCATGTTAGTTAGGGATGCATGTTAGCCAATTTTCTATTAAAAAAAATACTTAATAGTAAGGATGACAATGGAATGTGGAGGAGCAATATTTCTAAATCTATTATTGCTATATAGTTGGTACAGTATGCTCCACCATCTTTTTTCATTGCGGATTTATAATATTGAAAACTATTATCATCTCCATAAATATTAGATACATCCTTCCTTATCTTGCCTTACTCCGCTTCAATTTAAATATTGTTACTTATTTTTCATATTTTCAATCTTTTTTAAGTCTAAGTAAATAGTAAAACATAATTCTTCACAAAAATAGTTAAACATAAAATATATGGATTTTTTCTATATTATGTTATTATATTTTTACTCTTTCAGTTGTTTATATATAAAAATAAAATGATAATTTGATATAATGAAGTGGGTTAAGGTGAAGTAAGTAATTTCATACTAACTATTCAAAAGAAAAATCCATTTGCCTTGCTCGCATCCACTTTTCAAAAGAAAACATCTGCTCCATTCAGAGTAAATTGATATAAAATCCATCAAACGGTTTGAGTTTTATCATCTCTAATTAATGAAGTAAAGTTGGGATGAAATTGAAAGGTTATAAATGATTTAAAATTGATGTTAAATTAATGAAGTATTCCAGTAAGTTTTAATCCGAAATTAAGGTAATGCATTCTGCCATCTCTCCTAATGTGAAAATCTTTGGTGACTTCTACTGCCTTCTGCCATAAAAGAACCATAGCTCCCATGGAATTACTCTTTTTTCTTTTTAAGTTATAAGTAGAAATAATACTCTTTAACAAAATAATATATATATATGTATTTATATTTTGATTCAATAATAAATTAGAACATGTTTAATTGGATGAGTTTAACTAGTTCAAATTTCATCCATGCTCGAATTGTAGATATCCTTCTCCAACAGATCCCGCATGGAGAGGGGTGGACCTTCAAGCGTGACCAAACAATTAATTCTGTCTTCGTCCATCTTAACTAGCTGATATGCAACTTTATTACTATCCCGCAAAATGTGATGAAATTTAATTTGTCAATCTTTAGAGCATTTATTTATGTATCATCCTAATTTCAGCAATACTACTTATTGTTGCAAATCCATTCCATAAAACATCAACTAATAACACATTATCACATTCCAATTCAACCTAGAGAAACATTTATAAATTTATTCATTGAAAAAATGAGAAGGTGTGGGTCAGTTTTGCATTAAGCAATAATAATGTGATTAAATTAAAATAAAATCATGTCCTTAGCCACCAATACAAAATTTAAAATCAATAATATTAAAACCACTCCTATTTGAATACAGCATGAGAGACCCTTAATAATTGCATTATAAGTGAGGGCATCTTATTTGGTATGATTTGTCAACACCTGCCACCCAATCCTAGATTTTTGCTTCTTCTTTGCTCTTTATTTTATTTTATTTTATTTTATTTGTCTCTCATTACTAATCACTCATTCTTGTTTAATATTTTTTTATGATTATGACTCTCAAACAAAACTTGGGTTTTCTTCTCTTAAAATTTTCATTAATTGGTTGAATGATAAGTCTTAATCAAAGATTATTTTTAATGGCCAGGTGATAAAATATGTGTGTTTGCAAATGCAATATTTTTCGTGTAATTTTATCATATATTAATTTATTATCTCATTATTTTGAAGGGATTTATCATAAATTGATTTAATTTCTAATGTAATTTTGCCTTTATATTTTTTTTATAATATTATCAATTAGTTCAAATAGTTAATATTGTTAACTTTTTTTGTTAAAATATTACATGATTATATATAATTTGAATGACATAAAAGACCTAGAAACTAATAATTTATTTTTTAATATTATAAGATAATGGTCAAATTTCAACTTTGACTTCTATACTATGCTAAAACTTAAGATTTAATATATTTGTTTTAATTAGTTATATATTTTGGTTCCTGTAATTTATAATGCCATTAGTTAGTCTAACTAATTAATATTGTTAATTATTTCAATAAAATGTCGACGTCAATTTTTCTTAAGAACACTAGAACAAAAAATATTTTCTAATGATGAGTTCGAACAAGTATTTATAGGAAAAGAAATCCTTATCAGTATTTTCAACATTTTTTATTGTTGCATGACTACCAAGAGAATATATATATATTTAATTTCAAAATGTCACTCAAGTAAAATTAATAGAAAATTTTTAATAGTGATAACAATTGGACATGACTTTTTAAATTTAAAAAGTAGAAAGATTAAATTCATAAAAATAAAATTAGAGACTTAAAAACATATTTTAACTTTCAAAATTTTATTCAATAATTTAATATAAATAAATAATCGACCCAATGCGAAGTGTAAGAATCATATTTGTAACGTATAATAGTAGAATATACTCATTTACAAGTTATGAACCTCTAAGTAAAACGTATGCCTTGAACAAATAATAATAATAATAATAATAATAATAATAATAATAATAATAAGAAATAAGCAAAATGAAATTTTTTGAACCTCCAACTTTATAAAAGAAAAAGTAAATTTAACTATTTATTTAAATTTTCATCTTTTTTAATCCTTACACTTGAATTACTTGTTAAATTACCTTAAAATAAATGAAAAAATTAACGTTTGTTAATTTTGTTAATGTGTCATACACGTGGATTACCATGTGTATACTATGTAAGTAATTAATTAATTTTTAAAAATAAAAATATTACAAATATTTTTTATAATTTTTAATAACTTTTAAATTTTTAAAATAATTTTACAATTCTTTTGAGTTTTTAAAATATAAAGAATTAATTGCTGACGTGACATCTATGTGGTAATTCGCATATATACCATATCAATAAAATTAATAAATATTAATTTTTTCATTTATTTTAAAGTAATTTGACAAATAAACATACGTTAGAGTTAAAAAAAATAAAAAATAAAAATAATTTTTTTTATAAAATTAAAGGTTAAAAAAGTCATTATACCCTATATCTAAAACCCATGCCAAATCAACGGCTGGTCCGCCCCTTAGCCACTTCGTGTGACAATTCTACCAAAATTATGCAGTTGACCCATCTCAGCTCCTGTACTCCTGACACACTAAATATAAACCGAAGCCTTTTAACTTCATCCCCTTAACAACTTCAAACCCCAACACACCCCTCTCTCTCCTTCAATGGAACATACAAAGAAGTTTTCCCCTGGAACTTCCGCCATTGTTTTTCTCCTTTTCGCTGGCTTTCTCTACATATGTGTATGGTCTCCTTCAAACCCTTTACTCCCCTTCGATCAACCCAACGGTTCTCCCAAAAATTTTGTAAGTATAGATTTATATTAACTTCTCATGTATATATATATATATATATATATACGTGTGTGCAGACTGTAATATCAGTTTTTTTATAAAGACTGCCGTAGAGTTCGCTGTGAAAGACGAGCTTGATTTGGCGTTAGAGGAAGCTTCGATGAGGAACAAGACCGTCATAATAGCGGTTGTCAACGGGGCTTACGTCGAGCAAAGCGTTAATGCGGAGACCACAATGCTGGACCTTTTCTTGGAGAGCTTTTGGCTGGGGGAAGATACGAGGCCATTGCTGAAACACCTGCTCCTGGTTGCGGTGGATCAGACGGCTTACGATCGGTGCATGTTCAAGCGATTGCACTGTTACAGATTGGTGACGGAGGGTGTGGATTTCGGGGAGGAGAAGGTATTCATGTCCCGGGATTTTATCAAGATGATGTGGAGAAGAACTTTTTTCCTTATGGAAGTGTTGAGGCGTGGCTACAGTTTCATTTTCACGGTATGCTTCTTTCTTTGACCTTCTCTAATAGTTCTTTCATTTTCTTGAATAATTCTTCAATTACAAAATAAAATATATTGAATTATAAAATAAAAACTTAAAGATTAAAATATGATATAAATTTTCTTCAATAATTTATTTTTATGTAAATATTTTAATTAAAATAAAATATTTAAACTAATTAATTATATTATAAATATTAAGTGTCAAATTATATTAAAAATTAAAGTATATATAAAAAAGTGATAGAAGATTAGGCGAAGATATAAATTCTAATTAATAACAAAGAAAAAGAGCTTATAATCTTTGAAAGTTATAATCCAATTCTTAATATGCCGCCAAACCAAGAATTTTATGTTTTATATGAATAATTTTCTCAAACTCGGATTTATTTTCACAGTTATGATATATTTTCAACATGCATTACTTGGAAATTTAGGGAATTTTGGGAATATATGTCCATGGCCATGGGGTTGTAGTGTTGGTGGTCCAATCGGGAGAAGATATAAATAAAAGAAAATGTTTAATTAAGGAGATATTAGAAATTTGGTTTTGACTTTTAATATGAAATGAAGTCCAATACAACGTGAAAGACAGATACGTCATGGTAGCATGTGGCATTCTAGGATTGAATGCCATTGATGTTACGTGGGGGAAGGTCATTGAGCAATGGGTGCGCCCCAAAGTTTAGGCAAGCTACTCCCTGAATCACATGAAAAGGGTATATAGGATTGATACACCTACACCGTGTGAGGATGAAATAATCATCTTTTTAAAATAAAATATAAATTATTTTACAGAATTTTATCCATTGAATAGGTCTTATGTAACTAACCTGTCATCATTTTGTAATTTATTAATAAAGCACATTTTAACAAATAACAACCATGTATGTATACTTTAATATTTCTATTGTACAACTGCTACAGCTGCCGACATTATTTTAATAGTTTGTAGGGAATATTTCATTTTTGTTTGTTTTAGAGTACATTTTAATTATTTATATTTGAAATGTTACGTTTTAGTTATTTACGTAATCATTTTGTTACGAAGTGATCAATCTATCGTTAAACTCCGTTACCTCCCTAATGGTAGTTTTATGTGATAGTTTAAATGGGTTTTAAATGTTAACTTAGATATCCGGTTACTGAGATGAAAATATGTTTTTAATTAAATAAATTTAATTTGGAATATCACGTAGGACATCCGAGTTGGCATTTAAAACCCATTTTGACTACCACGTTAGACTATCATTAGGAAGATAATGGAGCTTAACAGTAGAGTGATCACTTCGTAACAAAACAATAACGTAAATAACTAAAACGTAACATTTCAAACATAAGTGACTAAAATGTAATCTGAGGCAAATATAAGTGACTATTTTTATAGTTTACTTTAGTTTATATATATATATATATATATATATATATAACCTTAGTGATTTTCTCTACTTCATATGATTTTTTATTTAAAATTTCAATCTAATCATTAACATTATTAGTATTTTTATTTGTCAACTATATGCTATGCCATATGAAGGTAACCTATTGATAAATTTTAATGGAAAATATTAAAATGTTAATAATTATGCTAGGATTTAATTTTAAAATTTTATCAAAATATTTAACCTAAAATTTTAGTTAGGAAGGAAAAATGGCGGTATGGTTGAATGTTGGTGATTAAGCATGAAAAATGTAATCCTATATCTCAATCAATCAATTAAACCCTGTAATTATATTAGTTGAACCACCACTATAAAAGTTACTTTCTAGCAAGTTGGTTATATGCTTTTTCTTTTCTTTAACTTTGAAGTGGAAGTTGAAAGTGACATCAAAACCAGGTTATATGCTATTTGTAGAAAGTTAAATGTTAATAAAATTTTCTCAGGACACAGATGTAGTGTGGCTACGGAATCCGTTTACAAAGCTAAGCCTGAATGAAACCTATGATCTCCAGATTAGTGTTGATAAATACTTTGGCAGCCGACGACCCGAGCATAATTTCATCAACACCGGCTTCTATTACATCAGATCGAACAACAAGACCATCTCTTTGTTCGACAAATGGTATTCACTCAAGGACAATTCCACCAGGAAAAAAGAGCAAGACGTGTTGTTAGACCTACTAAGACATGGGGTCGTCACCGAATTGGATCTTCGAGTAAGGTTCTTGGAGACGAGACATTTCAGTGGCTTTTGTGAAGACAGTAAAGATGTTGGTGCTGTAACGACGGTCCATGCGAATTGTTGCCGCCACATAAATGCAAAGGTTAGGGATTTGAAGGCCGTCCTCCGTGATTGGAAGAGGTTCAAGGCGGCTCTGACTAAGTATCCCAAGGCTGCTCGTAATATAACTAGGAGTTTTGGGTGGTCACCACACGATGGATGCTTGAATTCATGGAAACCTCAAACATTAACTTAAAACATATAGTTTTTATTTATTTATTTTTTCTAATAAAAAAATCAATTCAATTTGATACATCCAGTTTCACTGTGTTGTCAAGGCATAAGAAATTAGCGTTTGATTGTTTTTAGAATCTTAAATAAATAGTTTTTGTGTGGTTCCATGTAATCAAATCTTAGTTATTTTGATAAAAAATAAAAATAAATTTCATAGACATTTATCATGTAAATCAGTTTAGATATTTTTAAATATCAGAAAAGATTGTACGAAATGGAGACGCCATATCATTTTTTATCCCTTACCAATGATTTAATGTCATTTCAACATCTTTTTCCATGTAATTGGCACATTATTTTGATAATTTTTTAAATTTAGACCTTGAACCTTGGACAATAAACCCTAAACCTTGAATAATAAATCTGGAACTCTAAATCATGTTCCTTGGACCATGGATCCTAGACCTAGAACCCTAAATGCTAGACCTTGGGCCATGGACTTTAAACCCTAAACCTTAGACCTTAGACATTAAACCTTAAACTCGAACCCTAAATCTTGAATCTTAGACCTTAACCCTAAACCCTAGCCCCCAAACCTTAAATCTTGGTCTAGGGTCTAGTGTCCAAGGTAATTGGCACATTATTTTGATAATTTTTTAAATTTAGACCTTGAACCTTGGACAATAAACCCTAAACCTTGAATAATAAATCTGGAACTCTAAATCATGTTCCTTGGACCATGGATCCTAGACCTAGAACCCTAAATGCTAGACCTTGGGCCATGGACTTTAAACCCTAAACCTTAGACCTTAGACATTAAACCTTAAACTCGAACCCTAAATCTTGAATCTTAGACCTTAACCCTAAACCCTAGCCCCCAAACCTTAAATCTTGGTCTAGGGTCTAGTGTCCAAGGTTTAGGGTCTATGGTTCAAGGTTCAGGGTTTAGGGTCTAGGGTTTCAAGATATAAGGTCTAAGGCTTTAGTGTCCGGATATCAAAATGATGTGTCAATTACATAAAAAAAATATTGAAATGACATTAAATAATTAATAAGGGATACAGAATAATATAACATTTTTATTTTAGACAATCATTTCCCTTTTGAATAGATATAAATTTTGAAATTTTAATTTAAGAATATATAAAATTATGCATTCATAATAAATTATGCTCTTTCACCCCATTAAAATTTGTTGACAGATGACATCATTCCCTGTTATAAATTTATGGTATAAAGTCCTTGTGTTTACTTTTCTTTTCCTCTCATTTTAGCACTTTTTTTTTATCACATTTCCTTCAAATTTTAAATAAATTATTTTCTTGACAATCTATGTATATTTCACTAGGGAAAACTTTTCTAAAATTTTATGAATATTTAAAATTTTTTAATTTTAAATATTATTTTATTTAAATTTTTATGAATTATATATGGAGTGTCATAAGTAACCATGTCAGTGTAGTTAAAATTTTAATATTTTAGTCAAATTTTCATCTAAAAGAAAACAATTTAACTAAAATTTGAAGGTTAAAGGCTAAAATAATCCAAAAAAAAAAATGAGGACCAAAATGACAAAATAAGTCAACATTAGAGAGAAAATTAATCTTTACACCTTAATTTATATACAAAGAATGCATTATTTTTAAAGTTACAAATATAATTCGCTATTACCAACGAAATTGATAATATAAATTATTATTCTTTTTTACTCAATAGATCCATTTATTGATTGAATTCTTACTTTTAAATCTATTTTAACAAAATTGATGCGATACATGAAGCTGGATTTAGAAAATTTTTGATGTGATAATTGAATTATAGATGTTTAAGGAGTTAAGTTAAAATTATACTATTATATTAAATTATAAACAAATTTTAAAGGGATCAAATCTTAATTTTACCAATAATTAGTACAAAGTACAATTAAATTGAAATCAAATTATATTTAGGATAAAGTGCACACACGACTTAATTCCATAATAAATTTGAAAGAAAATTCATATGATTTGTAATGCCCTACTTAATGAAGAACAATGGCGAAAATGGCGATCGGAGCGGTAGAAAAGTATTGAGTACGGTATTTGCATACAATATTCCAAATAGCATGCACTGGAAAGGATTATGGGCGCTATTCAGCTTTCATGGGAATGTTGTAGATTCTTTCATTCCAGCAAGAGAAGTAAGGAGGGTAAGAGGTTCGGTTTTGTGAGGTTTTCCAAATGGGAGGATGCTCAAAGGGTAATTACTAGGCTGGACGGTTTCGTGATGTTGGGTAAGAAGATTCGGGTGAAGATGGCAAATATAGTGGCAAGGGAAAAATTTGGAAAAAAATTCAAACTAAGGACAAAAGTAGCTTTTTGGAGGTGAATCAATTGAAAGGGATAGGATTTTGGGATAGGGAGACGGTGAAGGACAAAGTGGAGGCCAATTCTAAAGTCACTGTTGGCCATGTTGAGAACGAACAATTATGGAAGCTTTAGTGATATTTAATAGGGGAGACGGCATCTCTGTGCAACTCAAATTGTTTATCGAGGAGAATCGCTTCCATGGGGCTTGGTGAATTAAAAGTCAAAAGAATTCAATGTAGGTTTTTCCTTATCGAAGTTCTTAACGAAGAGCTGGTGGAGATTTTAAGATAGAGGGATTTGTCATACCTTAAAGAATTCTTTATCAATATAGAACCTTAGTCGGAAACATTCAAAGTTTCGAAAAGGGCAGTGTGGTTAGAAATTGAAGGGACCCCTCTCCATTGCTAGAATTATCAAACCTTTAAAAGGATGGCGAAATTATGGGGTGAGATTATTGCGATGGGAGAGAATCCATCATTGGTTAACAGCTTTGATAAGATAGAGATATTGATTCTTACTAAGCATATCTATAAGGTAAACCGTAATTTATACATATTTTTACCCTATGCTTAGCATATTTTTGGATGAATTATTCATTGATTTGTGGAACTTGATGCTCTTAAACCTTTAATTTCATGTTTTGTACTTAGGTGAGCATAGGAGAGTGAAAAGAACGAGAAACGGGCTAACAACGGAGAAAATGGACCAAAGTAAGAGATCAAGACGGCCTGAAGTTCCTCACACGGGTAAACCATACACCCGTGCCATATTAACAGGCTTGAACACAACCTGGGCTCGATTCACACGGGCGTGCCACACAGGAGTGTCCCTGTTGTAACGAGTTTCAATTTGATGCAAAAAAAGCTACTTAAGGGCTAAGAAAAACACTCCAAACTCTATATAAAGACCTTAGGAGGTGACTATAATGGTTTACAGTGTCCCCGCCAAGGCTCAGAGTAGAAGGCAGGGAATTACTCAAAGAAAGCCGATTGATCCATCTTAAAAGCAATGATCTACATCAAAACTGAGGATCTTCCTTCAATTTTTTCAGGAGTTTTTGGTTTTCTTTATGTTCTATTGTCTTCTTTATTTCGAGATGTTTTCTCTTTCCATTATGAACTAAATCCCCAAATACCTGAGGGGGATGAAACCTAAGACAAATTTTGTTATTGTTATCTGAACTATATAATAAATATTTGATTCGTTCTTAATTATGTTTTTAATTCTTGAGTTGATATTTCAAGATATTAATTCAAGTCGAATGTGCTTATTCAAAGGAGCAAAAGTCCCTGTTTAAGAGTAGATCCAACACAATTAAGCGGAGTTGATCATTATCCTAGACATTGGACGATGAAAATCTGCCGAATTAGAGTCAAATCTAATAGGGGGACCCATAGATCGAGTTAATGCAAAACTAGAGGTTTTAATTAGAAAGAGATTTCAATTAATCAACCTAGGGTTAGTTGTTCTCATTCTCAACGAAGATATTAATATAATTTAGGGATCTCTACGGATCAAGTCAAATGAAGAAATCGTCTAGTTCAGGGTTAAATAACAAGTGAAGTCTAGGTGGATTCTTCCTTAGGTATTGCCTTTGTCAATTAAGTTTTCCTAAAGTAATTTCCCAATTTACTCTTTGTCGTGTCTTTAGTTAGCTAGAATTTTAATCTACCAACAAAACTCTTTTTATTTTTAGGCTAGATAATAGGAAGGAAGTCATTACTAATACTTTTAGTTCCTTGGATTTGATATTCCGGTCTTGCCACTAACTATACTACTACTCGATAGGTGCGCTTGTCTTTATCGTGATAATAGTTAGTGTCCAGGTACGATCATTATTACTTCATCGAAATCATGATCAAGTTTTTGGCGCCGTTGCCGGGGAACTAAGATATTAGGAACACTCGATTCCTATTACTCTAGCTATTTTTACTTTATTTGTAATTTATTTTCTATTTTTCTTACTAAATTTTTCTTTTTCCTTTCCCTGACAGGTGTTTCTAGTTTATGACTAGAAGAAACCCGTTAGGACTACTATTGTTTGATAACGACTTAGAAGCCACAGTTCGTAGAAACTGAAGAAACAAAAGGCAAAGCCTATAGTACACAAAACAAGGACAAGAGAATGATATCGAATCCACTAAAGAGATGGACGCAAATCAGGATAATCTATCACCTCCGGCAATAGCCGCAGATCCTGTGAATCAAAACCCTGCTCATCGTACTATGTATGATTATGCTAAGCCTAATCTAGCTAGTACTGAATCTAGTATTGTTAGGCCTGCTATTGCTGCAAATAATTTTGAACTGAAACCTAACACTATTCAAATGATACAACAGTTTGTTCAGTTTGATGGTTTGCAGGATGAGGATTCTAACTAGCATTTAGCTAATTTTTTAGAATTCTACGACACATTCAAAATAAATAGTATTTCTGATGATGTTATTCATTTTCGGTTATTCCCTTTTTCCTTGAGGAATAAAGCTAAATAGTGGTTAAATTCTCTACCCAGAGGATCAATCACTACTTGGGAACAAATGATCGAAAAGTTTTTACTTAAATATTATTGAGGAGAATCGCCTACATGGGGCTTGGTGAATTAAAAGTTAAAATAATTTAAGGTAGGTTTTTCCTTATCGAAGTTCTTGACGAAGAGCTGTTGGAGATTTTAAGACAGAGGGATTGGTCATACTTTAAAGAATTCTTTATTAATATAGAACCTTGGTCAGAAACATTCAAAGTTTCGAAGAGGGTGGTGTGGTTAGAAATTGAAGGGACCCCTCTCTATTGCTGGAATTATCAAACCTTTAAGAGAATGGCAAAATTATGGGGTGAGATTATTACGATGAGAGAGAATCCATCAATGGTTAACAGTTTTGATATGATAGAGATATTGATTCTTACTAAGCATATCTATAAGATAGAAGAAGTGATTACTCTGGAGGTTGGTACCGTTAAATTTCCATTTCGAATAACAAAAAGAGGACTGGTGGAAAATTGGATGAAAAATAGAAATTAGGGGAGGACCGAATGGTGAGAGAAGAGAAAGCGTCATCAGAAATGGATTCGGCGAACCATTCAAAATCGAAAGTGTCTCCGGAGGGAAGACGTATAGATGGTAGTGTAGGAGTAAATGCTACTGGCATTGAAAATGATGGAAATATGAGTGGGGAGGTGGGTCTGTTGCATGTGGCTTTGATGGAGGAGGTAATCTCACATTGTAATGTAACGGGTGGCACTTCTGGCGGGGCGCTAAATGTTGACCCTTCTGTCTTAGGTCACGAACCTGATGTGGGTCTGGTATTGGCGACAGGATTGGAGAACCATAGCGTAGAAGGAAATGAGTTGGGCTTGAATCAGACAGTTGGGGAAGATGGCCTGGTGTCACAATGTTTTGTAGGTGTTAATGTGGGCCTGGAATAGAATACGGGGTAGGGAATAGTGGGTCGAGGAGCTTGGAAGTGGGTAATAGAGAAATTAGGCTGAGGGGTTCGAGTGTTGCAAGGAGCCCAACGTTAAGTAAAAATACCTATAGTTTAGTAGATACAGTAAACATTAGGGACTGTGTTGATGTCGTTGAAATTGAAGAGGAGGTTTTCAAATTCAGGTAGAGCAAAAGGAATAAGAAATGTCTGAACAAGAAAATTAGATCTATGTTTGAGATCCAAGATATATCGCTAACAACGAAGAAGAAACAAAAGAGAGATATGGGAGCAAGAAAATTGAAGGTAAAGAAGGTTTCAGATTTTGACAATAGCATTGTCAATTTATCTCTTTCTGATTCAGACATTAGCAACAAAAAAAAGTTATTTTAAGAGAAGCAAAGAAGACGTGGGAGGTCGGGAAAAGATTGGGTTTTAGTGTGTAAGGAGACGATGAGATTATTATCGAGGAAATTATGACGATCGAAGGTATGTGAATAGGAGTTTCGGGTTTTTCAGTTTTTGGGTGAATGTTTAATTTTTGTTTTATGCTTCGGTATTTTCTTATGGTAGGAGTTATGTGAATTTTGTCATGGAATATTAAGGGTTTGGGTTCGGGTCTCAAAATCGAGGCCGTGAATAGAGTTATTAGGAAGTCGAGGGAGGATGTTTGTTTTCTTCAAGAAACCAAGTTAGAGTCGGTTTCAATAGAAGTTGTCAGAAAACTATTGGGGGATGACAGTTTCAACTTTAAGGTTTCTGCAGCTGTAGAAAAATCAGGGGGCTTGTTATTGATTTGGGACAAGAGCAGTTTCGGGGGGGATTCTGTAATGAGTGGGCAGAGATTTATTGCGGTTGCTGGAGAATGGTTGCTTGAAAGGAATGAGGCAATGTTAATAAACATATATGCTCCTGACCGTAGTGTGGATAAAGAATTCTATGGGATGAGATTGTTGGCCTGAGAAACCAATGCAAAAGTGCTTGGATAATTGGCGGAGATTTTAATTTAGTAAGAAATAGAAGCGAAAGTAGAAATTGCAAGAGTACTAAGAAGGGTTCTAAAGATTTTGGTGAGTTTATTGATAGATGTAATTTGATAGACTTACCGTCAGTGGGGAAAAAAATTCACATGGTTTGGTCCGGGGTGTTAGCGTAGCAGATTGGATAGATTTCTAATAGAGGAATAATGGTTAATTTATTTTAAGGATCTTCAATAGCAGGGGCTTAACAGATCCATTTTGGATCATATCCCAAAGTTGGGATGAATATTTTACAAGATCGCTGTTGGGTAGGAAGGAGGGGTTGTGCAAAGAGCTGGCTGAAATAATGATTGGCACGGAATTGAATTTGAACATTGAGGATAGGTTGTACTAAGTAAAAGATAAAGTAGGGGATTTTTCGGTTAAAAAATGCACCAAATTTCTGATGCTAAAAGATGGGGAGAATAATATGTTTGATTGTGGTAAATTATGGAATATTAATGTGCCTCCTAGAGTGTATTGTTTTCTCTGGATGCTCGCAATTGATAGATTACCGACAAAGGTGTTTCTGGTTAAAAGAGGGGTGTGCTTTCAAGATTTATCTATAAACTGTCTGTGATGCGAGGGTGTTCCAGAGTGCGCTTCTCATTTGTTTTTTCAGTGTAAATTTATTGATCGTTTTTAGGAGAGAATATTCAAGTGGTGGGAAGTGGTATGGAAGCAGGTGGAAGGCTTTTTAAATTTCTTGGCCTTATGTATCAATATGCGAATGGTTATTTTTAGGAAACGATTATGGTTGATTGCTGTTACAGTAGCTTATTGGATAATTTGGATAGCAAGAAATGAATTGATCTTGGATAAAAAGGGAGTTTCCATGGAAAACTTGGCGTTCCTGAAAAAAATAAGAGCTTTGTTGTAGACTAGATCTATCCATGATGAATTTTGTTGTTGAAGGATCTTTGGTGGATTTCTCCACTCAGGTGTCGGATGGAATCTGTTAAATCCAATTCTGCCGCGTTCTGTTGGAGGTTTCCTCCTACTGGATGGGTAAAATTCAACATCTGTAGGATTGAGCTAGAAGATAAAGCAGGGTGTAGAGGAGTTTTGAGAGATATGGAGGGGTGGCTAGAGCAATATTCTCTGGTGTTGTCATTGCAAATAATGCTGAGGAGGTTAAGGTTGGTGCAGTGAAGATTGCTTTAGATATCTTTATAGCTATGAATTGGAAGCCAAAAGAGTCACTATTGAAGTTGGTTCTTTGGTGGATTTTTCGTGATGTGTTATCAAGATAGAAATGGGAATGGTATGGCGTTTTCTTTAGCAATGGCTGGTGTAAATCGGATGCAAATGTTTAAAGCATGGTGGTGATATTTAGTTTTAAAGAATCAACAGGTTTTGATGTTTGTTTTTGGACTTTTTTTTTTTTACGTTTTGCTGTAAGTTTCTGTTTTGGTTGCTGCTCTGTTCCTCTTTTGACACTACAGTTTGAATGTAGCAAAAAAAATTGGTTTTTTTTTTCATTTTTAACAACTATAACTAATTCATTAAAGTACTTTCAAATTATATTTGTATCAATGATTAAACTCATGAATCAAACTAAAATTTTACTTTCGGTTAGAGCTTCATGTCATTGATTTTGCTTTTAATTTTAATATTATTATTAACAAATTAACAACTCAAATGACCACAACAAGTTATCTTAAGAAATGGAATGGGGATAATAGTAATGTTTTGGAAAATAAAATAGTAGAGAATGAAGAAAGGATTAAGGTGCTAGATAAAATTAATGATTAGAGGAAGCTAAGCGAGAAAGAAATAGAGGAGCTTAAAAGATTGAATTCTAATGTTTGGGATGCAACTAAATTTAAAGAATTGATATGACAACAAAAATCTAGAATGATGTGGCTGAAAAAAGGTGATGCGAATACAACATTTTTCCATAGAGCTGTGAAGATAAAAGCAAAAAGAAAGACTGTATATAGAATGAAAATCGGGAGATTTTGGTGTAATGAACTAATGGAACTAAAGAAGAGAGTGTATGATTTCTTTAAGAATCATTTTCGCGGTCCCTCGAGAAATTGAAAGATGGAGATGGAGCTCAATTTTAGGAGACTAAAGGATATAGAAGTTGAGAAGCTGAAGGAACCTCTTTCAAGGGAGGAGATTAGAGATGCAGTATAGAGTTACGAAGAATCGAAAGCACTTGGTCTGGATGGTTTTAACATTTTTTTTTACAGAAAATGTTGGAATACAGTTAAAGAAGATCTATTTAGAATGATGTCAGAGTTTTTTAGATCTAGGAAGCTTGAAAGATCCATCAATTGTTCCTTTATAGCTCTAATTCCTAAAACTGAAAATTTGTGTGAAATTGTAGATTTTAGACCAATTTGTTTGGTTAGTTCACTGTATAAAATTGTAGCAAATGTTCTTTCTCGTAGATTAAGGGAGGTAATAGGAGAGCTAGTGAGGGGGACACAATGCGCTTTTATCAAAGGTAGGCAGATTTTTCATGGAATTTTAATTGCAAATGAAGTGATTCATTCGATAAAGAAAATGGAAGGAAACGGGGGCAATTTGATCTTCAAATTAGATTTCTCCAATACGTATGATTGTGTTCGTTGGGATTTTTTGGAATTAGTTTTACGCAAGATGGGATTTGGCTAGCATTAGATTTGATGGTCAATGGAGTGTGTTTCAATGGTGAGAGCAGCTGTTCTTGTTAATGGATCGTCTAAAAATGAATTTAGTTTTGGTAGAAGTCTTCGTCAATGAGATCTTTTATCTCCATTTCTTTTTATTTTAGTGACGGGAGTATTACATTTGTTGTTGGAGAAAGCAGAGGCGATGGGATTAATTCAAGGAATTCAAGTAGTTATTCTAGGTCAGATGATTTCGCACTTACAATTTGCGGATGACACTATATTGTTCTTAAAGGCAGATGAGAAGGTGGTGGAAAATATGAAATTCATTCTTCGTTGTTTTGAGATTGTTTTAGACTTAAATATTAACTTCAAAAAATCGTGTATTGTTGGGTTTGGTGTGAACGAGGAATTTCTTTATTGAATGGCAGCTATTTGTAAATGTAAGATAGAGACGTTGCCTTTTAGCTATTTGGAAATTCCATTGCGAGTGGATCTGAGGAGAATAGCTACTTGGAATGTTGTGATTAAGAGATTTAGAAAGAAATTGTCTGGTTAGAAATGTCGAACTCTGTCGTGGGCTGCCAGGGTAGTATTGATTAACGTAGTATTATCGACTTTGCCTATTTACTTCATGTCCATTTTTCAGGCGTCGGTGACAGTAATAAAAAAGATTGATAAAATAAGGAGAAATTTTCTGTGGGGAAGTCTTGATGGCAAAAGGAAAATGGTGAAAGTCTGTTGGAACCAGATTTGCAGCCCTAAGGAAAAATGTGAGGTTGGAGTGGTGAATCTTGCGATAAAGAACAAAGCTTTGTTAGCAAAATGGATATGGCATTTAGCGGTTGAAAAAAATGCGTTGTGGAGTAAAGTTATATTAGCAAAGTATGGTACCAGTATGCAACATTGGAGATTTAGAGCAAATAATGTTAAGAAATGTCGACTATTTGGAGAGGAATTGTTGAAAACTTGTTTGATGCTAGAGTAGCTAGATAGATGAGAAATAAAGATTTTAGTTGGAATATTGAGAATGTAAAGTCGACGATGTTTTGGGTGGATATATGATGTGGAAATGGTCTATTAAAATTGAATTTTCCTAGGCTATTTCGATTAGCAAAACTAAAAAATGGGTCGATTTTTTATTATTCATACAATAGTGGTTTTAGTAATGTTAAATGGGAAGATCTATTTGTAAGGCCTTTGGTAGATCGAGAATTGGGGATTCTTAGTCGACTCACTGAAAGGGTGATTAGTGTGCTCCTGGTCCCGAAGGTGGAGGATCGGTTATTATGGGTGCACGATAATAAAAGAGAACTCTCAGTGAAGAAATCTAAATTGCTGATTGAGGGAGATGAGGATGGCTCCATTTTTGCTTTTGATAAAATCTGAAAATTAAAAGTTCTTCCAAAGGTAAGTAACTTTTTTTAGATGTTAGCTATTGATAGAGTTCCCACGAAGGATTTTTTAGTAAAGAAAGGGGTGAATCTGCAAACCATATTGAATGTTTGCCTTTGGTGTGAACATGAATAGAAGAGAGCGGACCATTTGTTCTTTAAATGCAATTTTATTGTTGTTTTTCTAAGAAGGATTTTTAATTGGTGGGACGTTGGCTGGATAATGGGAGCGATTTTGAAGAATTTTACTCTTTATGCTTTAATGTGAAGCTTCATGGTTCTTGCAGAAGTCTTTGGTTGATTGCAATTGCGGCATCTTGTTGGTCTATTTGGCTCACTAGGAACGAGATGGTGGTTGAAAGAAAAGTGTTGTCGATGGATACGTTGATTTTTCATTCCAAGATGAGAGCATTGTTGTGGGTAAGAGCTGCTTTCGGTGAATGTATGGTTCAAGAGAGATTATGGTGGTTATGTTCATACATGTGCAGGCTTTCTAAATCCGTTTCACGGGGTTGGTGTTATCCTCCTTATAGGGGTTGGAATTTAACGTAAGAGGTATAGCTTCTGAGGTTACTTTGGGCTGTAGATGTGTGTTGAGAGACGAGGAAGGAATTGTAAGAGCTTTATTCTCGGGTCCAAGTGATACCTGTGGTGTAGATTCAGCTGAATTAGGTGCAATAATTACTGCATTGGATGTAAGTATTGAGTTAGGATGGAGGGGAACTGGCTCGTTTATTGTAGAAATGGGATCTATGGTGGAATTTAATTGGTTATTGGATAAAGTAAGGAGACCTTGGACGCAACAAGCTACATTTACAGTTTTAGAAAGGAGGCTTACCTGTGTGGGTGAGGTCACATTTTTCAATTGCAGAGCCGAATGGTAATGAGATGGCTGATACATTAGCAGTAGTTGGAATGAGTAGGCCTGGTATGTTTAAAGCATGGTGGTGAGTTTTGAAATGTTGTTTTTATGATAGTACAGATATGTTGGTATGTTGTTATGGGGTCTAATGGAGTTTTTGTGCTGATTTTTGTTCTTTTTTGTTTAAAGGGCTATTTAACAGAAGGGGATTATGGGGTCTTTGTGGGTGTTGTTTGTGGTTATTTGTTTGAGTGTGGTTTTGTTCATGGGTGTGGGTCTTTTTGTTGGGGATATGCTTGCATTTGTTAGTATGTTACTGCAAATGCGGAAATTTGTAATATCTTGATTGAGCAAAAAAAAAAAAGTTATCTTAAGAATCATTAAATTCTATACCTATAAAAAAGCGGTCTGATGTATCATGTAAATTGATTGAAATGCAAGAGTCAAATAATTCTTAGTAGTGGAAGAAAATATCTCTTATTTCTCCCCCGAACTTCCTGTAATGCCCTCTTACCCGAGACCGTCGCCGGAGACGAGCTTGAGGTGTTACTAAACTTAATTTATCACTTAAAGAACTTTAAATCATTTATTCTAACTTTCGTAAAAAGCTGTTCATCTGCATCACAGTCGCTAAAAAATTCATATCTCGAGTTCCAAAACTCAAAATTAAGATCCGTAAATTTTCCCTGAAACTAGACTTATATATCTATCTACAAATTTTTTTCTAGAATTTTTGGTTGGCCAATTAGTACAGTTTATTAGTTAAAGTTTTTCAGTGTTCAACTGCTTTGACCTCTGTTCACTACGAATCACTTTTCTCCCTCTACAAAATTTGAATGACTATGAAATTTATTTCTCCTAAAACTAGACTCAATAAGGAATCTGCACATATACATTATGACTCCTAATTATTTTTGTACAATATTTAGTGAATTTTTAAAGTTAGAACAGGGGATTCAAAAATCGCTCTGACCCTATTCCACCAAAACCCAAATATCTCATAAAATACAACTCTTTTACCTGTTTAGTTTCTTCCATATGAAAATAGATACAATAAGCTTCAATTTCATATTTTATTCACCATCAAATCATGTCTCTAATATTTTTAGTGATTTTTCAAACTCACGTCACTGCTGTTGAAAAATTCTATTTTATAACAAAGTTCACATTTTTATGGATTTTCATAGACTAAATAGCACATTAAACATACATGACACCAAATATGACCTAAATTGGCCATTCCAATGGCTAATCATTTCCAAGCATTTCCTTATCAAACCATCACCATATCATAAGGTTATTCACACAAAATGATTATAATGCTATACATGCCATATTCAAAATACAAGCCATTATACCAAATTGTCCCGGATAGTGTGATCGTTCCTTCGACCCTTCCCGATTTCCGAGCTAGCTTGTCAAAACTATAATGAATGAAAAGAAGGGAGTAAGCATAAATGCTTAGTAAATTCACATGCAAATAACAAGTAACATAATCATGCAATTCAACATTAACATCAATTGCATTAATATCACTAAGACATTCATGTTACAAGTATACTTGCTATCTTACCACAATCTTGTCTTACCAAGTTCTCAACTCGAGATTTAGGCTCATACCTGTCCAACTTCCTCTTTCACCATACTTTCCAACATACCTCTTTCGTTTAGGCGTTCTCATTATTCATTTAAAAATCTACCTGTTGAACACATCGGAATATAACTCGGATACACGGATTGCACATACATAAGTGTCATATCCGTAGCTAGACAAACTCAATAGCCTACGGAATTTACGTAGCCAAGCTACCATGTAACCCACCCATAAGTGAACTCGGACTCAACTCAACGAGCTCGGGCGTTCGCATCCATAAGTGAACTCGGACTCAACTCAACGAGCTCGGATGCCTAGTTACATCTCACGAACTCGGACTCAACTCAACGAGTTCGGAACTCAACCATCCAAGTGACATGTCACTTGTATCCTAATCTATTCCCAAGGTTCAAATAGGATTTTCTTCAATCGCACATCTTTTTCGTCTTCCTCGAAATGTCGGAACCGATACTTGGTAGCATTTCACATTTATCAAATAGCTCACATAATTTGCATATTACTAAATAATAATTCACAAAGCATAACATTTCATGATAATAAGTATTATATCATATAAATAACATTAAATCACTTAAAATAACAATTATGTTACCTTATTTACACATGAACTTACCTCGGTACAAAATATAGAAATTTTATAATTTAGTCCACAATCTTTTCTTTTACTCGATCAAGATCGATTCCACGTCTTTCTTGATCTAAAATAACACATTTAGCTTATTTAATACTCACATTTATCAAAATAGTCCTTAACTCTAACTTTGAAAAAATTACGATTTTGCCCCTAAACTTTTGCATTTTACACTTTTGCCCCAAAGCTCCAAAATTAAACTTTTTCCATAATTCTTATGTTTTAGGACATGCTAATCATTTATTTACTAACAGCAACCTCAAATTCCCACTATAACATGTACTTATGAACAATAGGTATTTTTACCGATTAAGCCGTTTTACTCGTTTTTACTTAAAACCGAGTAGCACAAGTTGTTTAACATAATTTAAAACCTCATATTCTATCATAAAACATCAAAATACACAATTATTCAACATGGTTCAATTTTTGAAATCAAACCCTAGCTCAAATAAATGGTAGAAATAGAGAAATCATGTTATCGGGATTTCAAAAACGTAAAAATCATTAAAAACGGGGCTAGAACGGACTTACAATCAAGCTTGGAAGCTTGAAAAACCCTAGCCATGGTTTCTACATGCTATTTTCGGCCTTGAGGAAGAAGATGAGCAAAAATTAGCTTTTAATTTGATTTTTAATTCATTTAATCACTAAATGACCAAAATGCCCCTAACTTAAAAATATTCTTTTTTCACCCATTTCATGTCCATTTTTGTCCAATAAATTAACCAATGGTCTAATTTCCATTTAAGGACCTCCAATTTAAATTTCATAACAATTGAACACCTCTAACATATAGAACTCAACTTTTGCACTTTTTACAATTTAGTCCTTTTGACTAAATTGAGTGCCCAAACGTCAAAATTTTCGTACGAAATTTTAAAAAAAAATAATTTCATAAAAATTTAAACCATAAAAATATAAATAAAACACATTTCAATTTAACACCTTTACCATTTGACAAAAATGCCCTTAATGCCTTTCTTTGTAATTTTTCATGTACAAGCCCATTTTTGTCCAAAATTTTTGAAATTGGTCAAATTTCTATTTAAGACCTCCTAATTAATATTCCAAAGCAATTTCATACTAAAAGCTTCTAGAATGCAAGTTTTGCAACTTATTCGATTTAGTCCCTAATTTCAATTTAAGCACTTTATGCATAGAATTTCTTCACGAAATTTTCACACAATCATGCAATCATATCATAAACCTCAAAATAATTATAAAATGATTATTTCTATCTCAAATTTGTGGTCACGAAACCACTATTCCGATTAGGCCCTAATTCGGGATATTACACTTCCCCTCTCTCCCTCTCTTTTTTTAAGTAAATAAAAAAAGAGAAACGATACACCCTGAAATAAATAATAGTTCCAGTGGAACTTTCTCTTCTACTGGGGATTGGTTGTTTATCCATGAGCCAAGCCACTGCTTTCTATTCATTATTTGTACTAGTACATTCAATGATAGAATATTTTGATATTTTTTTTGATGAATTATAATAATAGGGCAAAACCCAAACAACAAATGTGACTTAAACTCAAGTCACACCTAGGGTGATGAACACCCTTAACCATCAAGACTAAGTTTTAATTATTTTTTATGATTACATTTTAAAATAAAACACAATCATTTAATCATAAAAGTCATGGGCATCGCCTATTGGAGAAGTGAAAGGCGTCCTTTAGCTCTTTTAAGAAACAAAAATTCACGAGATGACCACCCAAATCTAACATCACCCTTTGTTTCAAACTTGGTTGGTATCTCTCCACTAATGCTATGAAACCCTAAATTAAGAACTCTCAAGGTCTTTAACCCACCAACACTAACAGGCAATGACCCATCTCTACATCAACTACTTCCAAATTCCACCACCAAATCTATGAAAAGGAAGTCATAAAATTCTAACACTTCCCATACAAACTCCCACTACTTTCCCCACTATTCCTTTTAGTACCAAATTCATAGAATGAAAATACACTGTAATTAGAGCAAGAAGACGAGAGAAAAGCATTTGTATTGTTGACATTATGTACTCTCTCTTTTTTCTGTTCTTCTTCTCCTTTTCCAAACCTAGTTAAGAGATCCTTCCAAAGGCTACTCTAAAACACTATAGATAATGCTTTCTTTTAAGTTTATGCTGCAAGAATTCGATGATGAAAATATGAGCTTCCCTTCTAGTTTCGTTGTGTGTGTTCTTTTAATACCCTAACCCTAATCTATTGACATGCTTAGGGGGAGAGAAAACATGGCAGCAAAAAAATTCAACAAGCCTTGTACTAAAAGTTGTAAAGAAATAATTAATTAAGTAGGGTAATTGCTATAACTTGGTGCCAACTTTTCATTTAAGCGTTATTAATTTCATCTTCTAGTTACAAAAAAAGAAGAAGAGAAATTTCTACATATACTTTTATTGATCAGAATTAGAGTCTCGAAAATTCAATGGAATAACATTTTTAAATCTTATCGTTAAATCCACAATTTAATTATTTGCAGCAAGAAATTAGTAAAATTAGTTAAACAATTTATATGCAATAAATTAAAAATTAAAAATTAAATGTAATATTCACAGTAAAATTGAAAAGAAAAAAAAATGTAAAACTACTCTACCTATTCGTTTACCACAGCACGGCAACATCATGCGGTTAGCACGCCAAACCCACGCCAAAAACCAAGTTTAATTCACATAAACATAGCATAGAATAGTAGATTATATTCATATACAAGTTATACCCAAAAACCAATTAAACTGCCATCGTCAGCTATTTCGTGTGACAATGCTACCAATATTATGAATTTAACCCACCTCACCTCTTTTCATTTCATTATAACTCCCCTCTCTCTTTCTCTCTCTCAGGACTATCATTCAATGGAACACCCAAAGGACTTATCTCCAGGAACTTCTGCCATTGTTTTTCTCCTTCTTGCTGGCCTTCTCTACTTATGTGTATGGTCTCCTTCAAACCCTTTACTTCCCTTCCATGAACCCAACGGTTCACCCAAAAATTATGTAAGTATATTTTTATATAAACTTCTTCTCATGTATATTTATATGCGTGTGTGTGCGGACTATAATATCAGTTCTTGGTTCTTTGTTTTTTTTTTTTGAAGACTGGCGTAGAGTTCCTTGTGAAAGATAAGCTTGATTTGGCGTTGGAGGAAGCTTCGATGCCGAACAAGACCGTCATAATCGCGGTTGTAAATAGGGCTTACGTTGAGCAAAGCGTTAATGCGGAGACCACAATGCTGGACCTTTTCTTGGAGAGCTTTTGGGTGGGGGAAGATACGAGGGCATTGCTGGAGCACTTGCTTCTGGTTACGGTGGATCAGACGGCTTACGATCGGTGCATGTTCAAGCGGTTGCACTGTTACAGGTTGGTGACGGAGGGTGTGGATTTCGGGGAGGAGAAGGTTTACATGTCCCGGGATTTTGTAAAGATGATGTGGAGAAGAACTCTGTTCCTTTTGGATGTGTTGAGGCGCGGCTACAGTTTCATTTTCACGGTATGTATATGCTTTCCTTCATTAAATTCTGGAAAAGAAAAAATGGTTTCCTCAACGGTCCGTAACTGTTCTTTAACATTTATAGAGCAACAAAAGTTTAGGCGGAAATCTCTTTACTGGTTGACCCGCTTCAACATCACTACACAAGTTGACCTTTATGAATAAGCCTAACATTTGTACGAGGAGGTTTACTTTTTATTTTTTATTTTTAAATGTTTTAATTACACAAAAATAAAATCAAATAGGTTATATAAAATATAAGTACGAATTATATATAAATATATATACAATATTTGGTCTTAAGTAACCACATTGGATTATTTTATAAAAGATTAAACTTAATTTTCTTTCTGTTTTTTTTTAAAGCCGAGGGTTTCTTCCACTAAATTAAAATTCTGAGTTAATTTATTAATATTTTATAAATTAATAAAATATTAATATGTTATAATATGATGGGTAAATTACCATTTTAATCAAATATATATATAGCTTTCATTTAATAAATTTTGCTGATTCCATTAGGACACAGATGTAATGTGGCTACGAAATCCATTTGCGAAGCTAAGCTTAAATGGAACCGAGGATATTCAAATAAGCGTGGATAAATTTTACGGTGATCCACGACCCGAGCATAATTTGATCAACACAGGCTTCTACCATATTAGATCAAATAATAGGACCATCTCTTTGTTCGAAAAATGGTATTCACTCAACAATTCTACGTGGAAAAAAGAGCAAGATGTGTTGATAGACCTACTTCGACAAGGGATCGTCACCCAGTTGCATCTCCGAGTAAGGTTCCTAGAGACGAGGCATTTCAGTGGCTTTTGTGAAGACAGTCGAGACGTCAGCTCCGTAACGACGGTCCATGCGAATTGTTGCCGCCACATAAATGCAAAGGTTAGGGATCTAACCGCCGTCCTCCGCGATTGGAAGAGGTTCAAGGCGGCTGTGACCAAGTATCCCAATGCTGCTCGTAATATAACTATGAGCTTTGGCTGGTCACCGCACGGTGGATGTTGGAATTCATGGAAGCCTCAACATTAACTTAAACGTATTGGTTTAGTTTTGCGTTTATTTTTTCCAATAAAAGATAGATCCATTGTTCACGGTGTTGTTAAGGTAATCAAATCTTAGTTATTTTGATACGGAAATATAAATCAATTTCATACTTAAACATTTATGATGTAAGACTATTTTTTATAGGATAAACAACATATAAATTTACACAAACAATTTATATTTCATACATTGTGAATCTATAAATTTATAAAACAAGTTATTAACATTTCCTAACTTAATTTATTGTTAAATTACAACTAAAATTATTCATAATTTTGAAGTAATTTTATTGTCAAATTAATTTTACTAGTAGCGATAGATGTCGAATCTACCAATAATAATATAAGATTACAATTAAATAATAAATAAATAGTAGTATAGGGAGTAGGGTCGATCTCACATAAACTAATATATTTACAATTGTTGTTCGGTTCAACCATGATAATTTGTGCAAAAATAAAACAAGGGATTTAAATCTATTAAAGTAAAAATAGTTGAAATAAAAATAGAAGAAACAAAATTTAATTAAATAAATTGATATGATGAAATTCCAACTTTAGACTTGGTTTGCTCTGGTCTCGAATCGATCATTGATAACAAATCTTCTCTTTCAACCGATAAGTTAGTTATAGTGATTGAGGATGCTTCAAACAATCAACCCTTTCGTATGTAAATTAATTGCGCAAATGCCCAACAACTAACCCTTACTGTAGAAACAACCACGAAACATGTGTCCATGATTTAGCTCTTTGGTAGTCTTGCAAATTAGAAGGGCTCATCTTGAACCAATAACCTCAACCGCGCGGGTTGTTTAGATCTGATTGCTATTTTCCTTGACGGAATCCAACAAACTACTTAATTGGACACCTTAATGTGGTCTTCGATAGACCGAATACAATAGATAATTGACTCGATACTTCCAATTGTATGCCTACTAACACAACATCAACGAACTCTTTCTGACTTGATGTCAATATAATTTTAGGAGATGATGATGCGTTTCTTAAATCAGAGAAACAATAAATACTAGAATGAGAATTTTTAAGTATAGGTTCGAATCTCATAATTATCTGCCAAATTATTTATGAGCCTACACTTAGATGAAAAATTTAGCTTAGAGATTTAATAAAGAAGAATTAAAATTAAAAAAAAAAGTAAAATGTCCAGGGGTTCAACGTCCCTCCATTCTACGCGCATATATATATATATATATATATATATTAAAAATATAATAGTCTAATATTAAAATACTATAAAATTAAAATATTATCCTAATAAAAAATTAAAAATATTATTTTTATAAATAGATCCCAAAATAAAATAAAAATAACCAAAGTTTTGTAGGTTCACTAATTGCTATTGAGGTAAAAAATATTTTTGCCACCCACAATTTTTACTATTCTCAACTTTTTTGGGTTCAATCACCATAATCTTCAATTCAATCAAGTAAATAGGAATTAGTAAAATCTCAATCTCATAACCGTCTCCCTCATGATTCACAATTCAATTAAGCACACAATTATCAAATAATTACATAATTAGACACTATAATATCAATTCATGTTAAATTATCAAGACACCAAAATTAAAAAAAATAAAAATAATTGAAATAAAAATAACAATAAAAATAGAAGAACAAAATTTAATTAAATAAATTGATACGATGAAATTCCAACTTTAGACTTGGTTTTGCTCTGGTTTCGAATCGATCATTGATAACAAATCTTCTCTTTCAACCAATAAGTTAATTATAGTGATTGATGACGCCTCAAACAACAACCCTTTCATGTGCAAATTAATTGCTCGAATGCCCAACAACTAGCCATTACCGTACAAACAACCACGAAACATGTGTCCATGATTTAGCTCTTTGGTAGTCTTGCAAATTAGAAGGGCTCATCTTGAACCAATAACCTCAACTGCGCGGGTTGTTTAGATTTGATTGCTATTTCCCTTGACGGAATCCAACTAATTACTTAATTGGATACTCCAATGTGTTCTTCGATAGACCCGAATACAATAGATGATAGACTCGATACTTCCAACTGTACGCCTACTAAAACAAAATCGACGAGTTCTTTTTGACTTAATGTCAATATAATTTTAGGAGATGACGATGTATCTCCTAAATCGGAGAAACAACAAATACCAGAATGAGAGTTTTTAAGTACAGGTTTGAATCTCATAACTATCTGCCAAATTATTTTTGAGTTTAAAGTTAGATGAAAAATTTAGCTTAGAGATTTAATAAAGAAGAATTAAAAATATAATTAAAAAAATAAAAGTCCACGGGTTCAACCTCCCCCCGTTGTACGCGCATATATATATATATATATATATATATATTAAAAATATAATGGCCTAATATGAAAAAAAAAAAACCAAAAATTAAAATACTATAAGATTAAAATATTATCCTAATGAAAAATTAAAAATATTATTTTTATAAATAGATCCCAAAATAAAATAAAAATAACCAAAGTTTTGTAATCTCACCAATTGCTGTTGAGGTCAAAAATCTTTTTGCCACCCACAATTTTTACTATTATCAACTTTTTTGGGTTCAATCACCATAATCTTCAATTCAATCAAGTAAATAGGTACTAGTAAAATCTCAATCTCATAACCGTCCCCCTCAAACTAACACGTTGATTCACAATTCAATTAAGCAGACGATTATCAAATATTAACATAATTAGACGCTGTAATATCAATTCATGCTAAATTATCAAGACACCAAAATTAAACAAAAATTTACAACCACAAACAACTCTCTGTTCAATTTCTTTTTTTTTTTTTTAAACGAAGAAAATGAAAGTGTCACTAAATCTTTTTAAGTGAAGAAGAATGGCAACCGAAGCACCCCACACCAATTATTCAATTCGTCACATCTATAGATGATTACTAACTCTACTCATAATTGTTAAGATTAGATGGCTACTAATGTACAAAGATTAATTTGTTCATTTTTTAGTAGAGGCATCAAAATACAATTCAACTTTTAGTACAAGGCCTCTATTATACTTTTACTGCTAAATAGGTTTTCTATATGATTACACAATTTTTTTTATTTTATGTTATAAGGTGGGACTAGAAGTGGTTTTGACTAGAAAGGAAATAAATCATATGTATATTCATGGTTAATTTTTCTAGTCAAGGTAGAATAGTGAAAAGCATTAGTTAATATTACAAAATCACTATTCTGGTATTGAATCTTCTAGTGGAAATGTGAACATGGTAATCATATATTTAAAAATTGAGATCATATTGTGTATATCTATGATGACTTTTATGATGGTGTACATGATAGATATGGCTTATGTGTGATTTATAATCTCATGGTCCTATAATTTTGAGATATAGTGAAATATGAAATATATTTTAGAAGACATAAATAAATGATCCCGGGGTATGAAAATAACAATACGAAGTTATCATTTGGGTGATGTGCATAGTTTGGATTGTAATCACAAAATGACCAAAAAATGTCCATAATAAAGGGTGTATAAATATGTCATGATATAGTAAAATGGTTGGACAGTTGATGGTCTTTTAATATGACTATGAAAAAAATATATGAAACACCCTTAGTTTGTTGAGAAATAATGTTATTTGAATATGCATACATGATAAGTTTTAAAGGTCATCTATTAATTATGAAGAGAAACTATCAAAATAATAAATATGTTCTTTTATTTTAGCAAGGGATTTGAGTTCTCTTTACAACAACTTGATAAAAAAGACATGATAATAACAATGAAGTGATCAATGTGAATTTAGAATCATAAAAATGATATTTTTACCTTTTTTTTTTTGAAAGAATAAGTAATTGAGCATGGTGAGAATGTTGGTCTTATGAAAATAAATCTAAAGTTTTCACTATGTGATATAGAAAATTAATATAATTATGTTGGAAATTTGAAAATATAGGGATGAGGTACAAACCCATACTATTTGAGTCACCCATGATGGAAACCCGATTCAATGCTTGGTATAACATCAAGTCTTGAGTTCAATAAGACAAAGTACATCATCAGTATGTGACCGCTAGTATTATAAAATATTATATAATATATCATCCTAGGGTGAAAAGTGCTAAGTACTTGTAATAATAAGGGGAAAGATGAGTATTACACTTTGAATAATCTCATAACATAAATATATTAGAGTGTTGTAATTAAGGGAATACTCTCGATGGGATCTACCTATATGATAATACTCTAGAATAACATATTTTTATGTATTAATTGTGTATTTATTCTGAGTATGATCCTGCTAATTTGAGCTATTTATGATATTTTATCTTATAGGGATTAAATTGGAGGCAAAAGTGAAATTAAGGGCCAAAAGCGTGAAATTAGAGATAAAATGGGCCAACGTGCGACACAGGGAAAAGTTGGTGCCAAAAGTGCAAGCATGGAGCACACAGGGGTTGAAATGCAAAAGAAGAGATTTTATTCTATCAAGACTCTATTTTGATTATATTAGGACAATTAATATTAAGATAATTATTAGGTATTATTTAATTTTAGGATTTTATCTTTATTTATTTTCAATTAAATGTATTTATCTTTTGGGAGTTTGAGTAGGATTAGACTATCTCCCTTAGCACTATAAATAGGGGCTGAGGTGACTCAAAATTTATGAATCTTTTTCTGTAAACACTCTCCCCCCAAAAGTCTAGGCTTTTATTCTCTCCATATTTTCTTTCAATAAAATTCCCTTTTCTATTTTTATAATTCTTTTCTTTTATACCACAACCATGAGCCACTAAACTCATCTAGCCAAAAGTAATCGATATTTCCTAAAAAGGATTCTTGAGGCTTAGGATCCGAACTTAGCCCTTTTCACCAAGTATTCATCGTTTCTCCGTGCTACGGGGCTGACGCTTCCATCCATGTAACTTAAGAAGTAAACTTTTCAACATATGTAAAGGCGGCCGCTTTGTGTGTTTTGGAAGGGTTACACCATCGGTTCATTAACTTACTGCATCAGAGGTTGGCGAGCTAAAGAGACAAAATGGCATGGGATTCGCCATTGAGAGGCGTTGATCTAGTATAGGATGCTGGCTAGAGTCAAGTTCCCTTAAATTGTAAGTCCAAATTTTTAGAGCTGGTGGTCGTAGGCGTCCTCTTCCACTATAACTGACTTACTTGGGTTGAGAAGGGTCATTTACAAGCCAAAGATTGAGCCCAAGGCGGAATGAGACAACTGGAGGCTGGAATCTCTCATAAGAATTTCTTACTCAACTTTATTTACTATTTTTAATATTCAAGATTTCAATTCAGTTTCTTAATTCTGTCTTTTATTTTATTTTCCCAAATCGAATCTTTAATTCTGTTATTTTTATTTTTTCCAGGAACGCAGGTTTCTTGGGCACAATTTTTCCCAGGATTTCGAAAAACAAGTATTCGTATAATCCGGTCCTTGAGGATTCGACCCTACTTCCCCTTTACTGTTATTTTTCACCATTTTACAGGGAATAGGATAATTGGTTCTTTCAATGACCGTATCAAATTTTGGCGCCGTTGCCGGGGACTGGCAACATGCTAATCTTGTTTTTTGTTTTCTATAACCAGATCTGCTCCAGGCACTCTTGCGTTTGACTCAGAGATCGAAAAGACTGCGAAAGCTAATTACAAGGAAACAAAGCTAAGGAAAAAACAGTCAGCGGTGGTTGGGACTCAAAGCAATCTACCGCCAGAAATTAGAATCAACGACAAAGTAGAGTTTAGGGTTAACGAAAACCCTATTCAAACATTTGAAGGTAAAGCATAAGAAGTCGATTCACCTGAAGAGGTGTTTGACGCCAGGGTTAACAAAAACCCTAATCTATCACATCGACCAATGGCTCAAACAATTCGGCAACTAGCCGAAGCTCGGATAGAAAAACCACCGTTATGCATTGCATATCCTAATGTGGATACTGATTTTGAATTAAAGTCAGGGTTAATTCAGTTGTTGCCAACTTTCCGAGGGTGACAAAATGAAAACCCCCATAAACATTTGAATGAGTTTCATATGTTTTGTCTGAGTATGAAACCTCAAGGCATAACTGAGGATCAAATTAAATTACGCGCTTTCCCTTTTTCCTTAGCAGATCCAGCTAGGGAATGGTTATTTTATTTATCCCCTGGATTTATTACTACTTGGGCTGATTTATCTCGTTTATTTCTCAATAGGTTTTTCCAGCATCTAGAGCAGCTGAACTAAGAAGAGAGATCGTGGGAATAAGGCAAAAAAAAGCAGAGACTCTTTACAATTATTGGGTGCGGTTTAAGAAGTTGTGTGCGACCTGCCCACAACACAGTATAATAGAGCAATCTCTCCTCCAATACTTTTATGAAGGTTTGAAACCAACGGAGATGAACATGGTAGACACCGCTAGTAGAGGAGCGTTGGTCAACATGACCCCCCAACAAGCAAGAGACTTGATCTCCACAATGGCTGCAAATTCTAAGCAGTTTCGAGCTAATCCTGAACCTTCTAGAAGGGTTCACCAGCTAAGTAATTCTACCATAGAAGATAAACTTGATAGACTTACTAATATTGTGAGCTCTTTTGTTACAGAAAAAGCTAAACCAGCCCGGTTATGTGGAATATGTGCTACACTTGAACACACAACTGATGCATGTCCCAGCTTGTATGATAACTCTATGGCTCATTTAGATGTAGTGAGAAATTTCCCTGGTCTACCACAGAGGCGATATGTCCCCTACGGTAATACCTACAATCCAAGATGGAGAGATCATCCTAACTTAAATTATGGGGCCAACTCACGATATGACTAGCCATATCAAAATCGACTTCCACAGCAGCAGCAAGATTCAGGTAATTCTCTAGAAACTTTGGTCAATAAATTAGCAACTAATGTCCTTGATTTTCAACAGCAAACTCTCAATTTTCAAAGAGAAATGAAGGATTTTCAGCAGAAAATCGAGGCATCCATAAGGGAGTTGACCACATCAATTGAGAAAAAAAGTTTTCAAGGGAAGCTGCCATCACAAACAGAACCGAACCCAAGACAACATGTAAATGCACTGACGCTGCAAAGTGGAAAGGTACTGAAACCAATTCCTGCCAGAAATCTTGGCCAAGATTCCACCCAAGAAAAGCCCAAGAATGATGAATAGGTCCGAACGAAACCCCCATTGCCTATAATTTAACCTCTATTTCCAAAAAGGTTTTACTAGTGTCGAAGAGGTAAAGAGGACAAGGAGATCCTCGAAACATTTAGAAATGTCGAGATCAACATACCACTGTTGGATGCCATCAGACAAATTCCGCGGTATGCTAAGTTTCTTAAAGAGCTCTGCATCAACAAGCGAAAATTAACAGGTAATGAAAGGGTAAATGTTGGTGAAAATGTATCAGCAGTGTTACAACGAAAAATGCCGGCTAAATGCAAAGATAGGGGCATGTTTGTGATACCATGCAAAATAGGCCACTTGAGAATAAAAAAGGCTATGTGTGATTTAGGGGCCTCCATAAATGTAATGTTATTTTCTATTTATGAATCACTTAACGCGGGTTTTTTGACGAAAACAAGTGTTACTATACAGTTGGCGGATAGGTCTGTTGTGCATCCTGAAGGAGTCCTTGAGGATGTATTAGTGAAAGTTAACGAACTTATTTTCCCTGTAGATTTTTATGTGATAAAAATGGAGGAGGATAAAGCTTCTAGGTCTTCAGACATCTTGTTGGGGCGACCTTTCCTTAGTACTGCGAATACTAAGATTGACGTGTAAAGCGGAACTCTCACGATGGAGTTTGATGGGGAGATCACAAAGTTTAATGTTTACGATGCTATTAGTCACCTAAGTGAAATCTTGAACGTAAACCATGTCGACATAATGAACTCATTAGTAGAAAAAAACTTTTGAGTCATCTTATGGAGATAAATCTAAAATAATGTTTGATGATTTTTCTGTTAATAAATTATTGGCTCCTATGGATATTAAACTTCTACCTTCTATTATGTGGGCACCAGATCTGGAATTAAAACCACTTTCTAAGTATCTCAAACACATATTTTTGGAGGATGATGAGACCATTGTCGACTTAAAAGGGATCAACCCCTTGACAAGCACACATAATATTTTATTGGAGATAACAACGAAACCAAAGAAAGGGGCACAAGGACGATTGAGCCCAAATATGGTGGATGATAGAAAAGAAGAATTTCCAAGCCTATACGAATGAAAGAATTCAGTTGGAACAACTCCAATTCTAGTTGAGGCGTCAAGCTAGGGACGTTAAACAAGCGCTTGTTGGGAGGCAACCTAATCTTTATTTTGTTTATTTTATTTATTATTTTATTAGCTTCTTTTATTTTCTTTTTTTATTTATTACTTTATTATATTTTATTATTTATTACTTTATTTTATTTTTTATTTATTACTTTATTTGGTTATTAATAAATTTCTCTTCTTCCATCTAGGTAAAATTGAGCAAAAATACGAAGAAAAAGAGACATAAAGTGTGCACCAAAACAGCCCCATCCATGGTACCAAACAGCCTCTGTTCTAGATTCCATTCTAGCCTAGAATGCCATATCCCTGCAGTCAAACAGTTCTATTCCAGCCTAGAATGCCATATCCCTGCAGCCAAATAGTCCTATTCTAGCCCTAGGATCCCCAAAACCTGCAGCCAAACACCACCTTTCAGCCAAATAAAACCCAACTCTTACATTTTTTTTTCTCAATCTTCTTCTCCTACCATGCCACTGCAACTCTCCCTAACACCCCCACTGCCGATTTTTCAGCCACCATGGTGAGAACCTGAAGCCAAACTGCCGTTACACGTCACCCACCTCGTCTCCACCCCTTGCTGCTTCGCCATCTTCTTCTTCTCCACCGGGCGCGCCAACCGACGGTAACTACATGGGGAGTTTTTCTAAACTTTTTTTTCCGCCTATTTGTTTTCCTTTTACTTTCAGATCGAGGACTATGTGTTTTAAGTGGGGGGAAGACATTCTTCGTTGTTACTGTCATTATCTGCTATTTTTGCTGTCATATTGTTGTTACTACTGTTTTTGCTCGTTTCTGCCCATTTATTTTTTTTACGAATATTCTGCCGCTTTTCATGTCTAAGAATTTGACCACGACTTGCCCACTGTTTGACCAACATGCATGATTCTTGTCTACTGAGTTAGTTATGATTTTGCCTGTTTGATTTCGTCTCTACTGTTTTATTTTTGTTAGCCTAAAAATAATTATGATTAATAGAGTTAACTCTATCTTGCTTTTCGTAAATTGATTAAGTTTAATGCAAAGCGGGCACCTAATACAATTGCATGCTAAAATTATGTTCATGACTATTAGGTGGTTACTGAAACTTAGTTTTGACACTTGATTATTTTTCCTAGGTCCTCCAAAATTAAAATTTAGTGTAAATTTTGTTTAATGATAATAAATGTTTCCATGGTTATGAGTGCAGCTTAGAACGTGACTGACTGAGTAACCGGGGTAGGGTGCTTGGGTTGTCATTCTACTTCGTGTCAAAAGGTTGTGTGACGTGATGGGTAAAACTCCGCTAACTGGAAATAACCAATTCTTAGGAGTGTGTTGGGCTGAGTAACCGGGATGAGGTGCTTGGGTTGTCATCTCTCTTCGCGTTAAAAGGTTCAATATATTCCTAAGTAAATAAATAATAACAAACAAAAAAAAGAACAAAAGGAAAAAAAAGAAAAAAAAGAAAAAAAGAAAAAAAAAGAAAAAAAAGTACTAATAAATTACAGTCGGGGACTAAAGGAGGAAATAAATAGGGTGTCTTGGTAGGTTTGGTAATTTACCTAAATAGCATGAAATAATTCAAGACGATTTTAATTTTTATGTTTATTAATTGGAATACTTTTTCTGTTTCACTTAAAGCAAGCTTAGAGTTCTTTTTATTTTTCATATGCAGTTTTAACTAATTTTTATGAAACTTTGGAGTGGTATTTCTTTTATGGCAGAATCTAACTTTCGCAGTAGATAGGAACCATACTTGAGGGCAAGCATGAGCTAAGTAAGGGGGAATTTGATAATACTCTAGAATAACGTATTTTTATGTATTAATTGTGTATTTATTCTGAGTATGATCCTGCTAATTTGAGCTATTTATGATATTTTATCTTATAGGGACTAAATTGGAGGCAAAAGCAAAATCAAGGGCCAAAAGCGTGAAATTAAAGATAAAATAGGCCAACGTGCGACACAGGGAAAAGTTGGTGCCAAAAGTGCAGGCATGGAGCACACAAGGGTTGAAATGCAAAAGAAGAGATTTTATTCTATCAAGACTCTATTTTGATTATATTAGGATAATTAATATTAAGATAATTATTAGGTATTATTTAATTTTAGGATTTTATCTTTATTTATTTTCAATTAAATGTATTTATCTTTTGGGAGTTTAAGTAGGATTAGACTATCTCCCCTAGCACTATAAATAGGGGGTGAGGTGACTCAAAATTTATAAATCTTTTTCTGTAAGCACTCTCCCCCCAAAAGTCTAGGCTTTTATTCTCTCCATATTTTCTTTCAATAAAATTCCTTTTTCTATTTTTATAATTCTTTTCTTTTATACCACAACCATGAGCCACTAAATCCATCTAGCCAAAAGTAGTCGATATTTCCCAAAAAGGGTTCTTGAGGCTTAGGCTCTGAACTTAGCCCTTTTCACCAAGTATTCATCGTTTCTCTGCACTACGGGGCTGACGCTTCCGTCCATGTCACTTAAGAAGTAAACTTTTCAACGTATGCAAAGGCGGCCACTTTGTGTGTTTTGGGAGGGTTGCACCGTCGGTTCATCAACTTACTGCGTCAGAGGTCGGCGAGCCAATGAGACAAAATGGCGTGGGATTCGCCATTGAGAGGCATTGATCTAGCATAGGATGCTGGCTAGAGTCAGGTTCCCTTAAATTGTAAGTCCAGATTTTTGGACCTGGTGGTCATAGGCGTCCTCTTCCACTATAACTGACTTACTTGGGTTGAGAAGGGTCATTTACAAGCCAAGGATTGAGCCCAAGGCGGAATGAGACAATTGGAGGCTCGAATCTCTCATAAGAATTTCTTACTTAACTTTATTTACTATTTTTAATATTCACGATTTTAATTCAGTTTCATAATTCTGTTTTTTATTTTATTATCCCAAATCAAATCTTTAATTATGTTATTTTTATTTTTTTCCAGGAACGCAGGTTTCTTGGGCATGATTTTGCCCAGGATTTCGAAAAACAAGCATTCGTATAATCCGGTTCCTGAGGATTCGACCCTACTTTCCCTTTATTGTTATTTTCACTATTTTAAAGGGAATAGGATAATTTGGTGCTTTCAACGACCACATCACTATATGAGTGGAAGTGTGGTTGCTTTTAAGAGCTCAAGAGCTTGACTCTAAGAACACTAATAAAAAAAAGGTTACATGCACATAACCATAATAGTCCCCTGGATCTTGTGCATTGACTAGTGTTGAAATCATTGTGTGAGATGTGTTCAGTCAATCAAATGAAATAATTGTTTTAAAGTATAGTCTACCATGCAATTTCGATTAACTTTAACATGTACTCACTAAGTGAAGGTTCAATCATAAGACATTTTCATTTATGTAATTGATTTCCCAGATTATCAAAATCTGAAATATTTTGAAAATAGGGAGAAGATCGTTGGAACATTTTTAAAATATATATAGTGTTCCAATAGTTGCAAATCAGAAGTTATAAGTAATCAAACAAACATTATGTCTCTTGGTTATTAGCCAAAAGTTGTTACTATTCATAGTGATGAGTTATGTTTCTTGTTACCAAAAGGTATGTTACTTAATTATTAACAAAAAAGTTATAATTATTCAAATGGATATATTATTAACAAAAAATGTTACTATCCATTTGGATGGTTATACCGTTATGAAAAGAGAAAGAAACTCCTATAAATAGGAGTCAAATTTCATTTGTTTGACACAAAAAACATAGACACTTTTGTTTCTTTTGATTCTTCTCCACCTTCTATTATTGTTAGATTGTTTTATAAAAAATTACTGGAAAATTTCTTTATGGAAATTGATATTTTTTACTATGCTGCAATCAATGCTCAATGGATTGCTTTCGTCAGTGCAAAATATAGACAATTATTGGACTTTATTATACCATTGAGGTTTATTTTTTAGAAACTTTTTTGCATACCAAAATATAGGTGGAAGGGAATAAAAACTTAAAGAAAGTGGCATTGGTACACACCTTGAAGTCTTAATTAATTTTTCATAAGTCTAGTTTATCCCTGGTTATTGCCAGTTTAAAAGAAAAAAAAAAGAGACAAACATAGATACCCCCTACTTCTAAAAGAGGCATACATCATCCACTTTGATAACAGAAACAAATATATATTAAACTAAAGAAGAGACGGTGGCGGAGAACTGAAGAATACATTTTGTGGTGTGCATACGTAAAAAGAGTATGGATCGAGTGAGAGTGGTGATGAAGACCATGTAGACAAAATCTTCAGCATAAAAAATGTAAACAAACACCTATTAGCAAATAGAAAATTACGAACCAAGAGAGGTTAGGAAGAATGATAAACGATAAATTATACATATTTTTACCTTATGTTTAGCCTAATTTCTGGATGAATTATCATTGAATTTGTGGAAATTGGTGCTCTTAATCCTTCTATTTCATATTTTATACTCAGGAGAGCACAGGGAAGAAAAAAGAACGAAAAACGGGCCGAAAATAGAGAAAATGGGCCAAAGTGAGAAAACGACACGGCCTAGGGATCCACTACACCACGGCCGTGTCACATAAAGTCCAGACACGGCCCAACCCCGACAAGCACGGCCAGACCACACGGCCGTGCCACTATGAACAGGCTCGCACACGGCCTCTTGTCGATCCACACGGGCATGGCACATGGGCATGTCCCTGTCGTGAGGAAGTTCAATTTCACTCGAAAAAGGATACTTAGAGGCTAAGAAAGCCATTCTAAACTCTATATAAAGACCCTAGGAGGCAACTTCAAGCGTGTGCTTATTTCCCGCTAAGGGAATACTTTTCTCTCCACAAGAGAGTGTTGTATCTTTGCCAACACAAAGAGTGAAAGCAGGGAATTACTCGAAGAGAAGCCGATTGATTCATCCCAGAAGCTGAATTCTACATCAAGACAGAGGATCTCCTTAAATTCCTTCAGGGGTTTTTGGGTTCTCTATGTTTTGTTATCTTATTTCTTCTGAGATGTTTTCTTTATTAATTATAAACTAAATATCCCAAATACTTGAGGAGGATGAAACCAAAGACAGATCTTGTTATTATTTTATCTTGAGTTATATGATAAATGCTTGAATTGTTCTTAATTATGTGTTCTTAATTCTTGTTTTAATAATCCTAGGTATTAATTCAAGAAACTGATGTGCTTAGGCAAAGGAGCAAAAGTCCCTATTTAAGAGTAGATCTAGCATAATTAAGCAGAGTTGCATGCAACCCTAGACATAGGGCGACATAAATCTGCCGGATTAGGGTCAAACCTAATAAGGAGATCCATAGATCGAGTTAATGCAAGACTAGGGGTTTTAACTAGAAAGAGATTTCAGTTAATCAACCTAGGATTAGTTGTTCTTATCCTCGACGGAGGTATTAACATAAGTTAGGTATCTCTATGGATCAAGTCAAGTGAATAAATCATCTAGCTCAAGAATTGATAACAAGTGAAGTCTAGGTGGATTCTCCCTTGAGTATTGCTCAAATCAATTAGTTTTCCCAAGAGTTTTTCCCCAATTTACTTTTTGTGCATTCATAGTTTAGTTTTAGAATTAGTTTCATAAAAAACCCCTTTTATTTTAGGTTAAATAATAGAAAGGAAGTTAGTACTAGTACTTTTGATTCCCTTGGGTACGATATCTCGGTCTTGCCTCTAAACTATACTACTGTTCGATAGGTGCTCTTGCCTTAAAATCGTGATATTAGTTAGTTTTTGGGTACGATCATATTGATAAATTTTATTACTACATATCACGCGATATCAAGTTTTTGGCGCCGTTGCCGGGGGAACTAAAATATTAAGAACACTCGATTTCTATTACTTTAGCCATTACTATTTTTTTATTTATTTTCAATTTTTATTTTTATTTATTTATTTTAATTTTCTTTACTTTTTCCCTTCTAGGTATTTCTAGTTTATGACTAGAAACAACCTAGCAGAACCATTACTTTTTGACGAAGACTTGGAAGCGACAGTTCGCAGAACTCGTAGAGAGATCAGAAGAAGCCTACATTATCCAGAAGAAGGACAAGAAGAAGAACCTGAACCTACTGAAGAGATGGAAGAAAATTAGGATAATCAATTACTTCCTGTAATAGCCGCAAATCCTGTTGAGCAAAATCCTGCTCCGCGTACTATGTATGATTATGCTAGACCTAATTTAGCAGGCACTGAATCTAGCATTGTTAGACCTACTATTGCTACAAATAATTTTGAACTGAACCCTAACACTATTCAAATGATATAGCAATTTGTTCAGTTTGATGGATTGTAGGATGAGGATCTTAACTCGCATCTAGTCAACTTTTTAGAATTTTACGATATATTCAAAATAAATGGTGTTACTAATGATGCCATTCATCTTAGGCTATTTTCGTTCTCCTTGAGAAACAAAGCTAAACAGTGGTTAAATTCTTTACCATGAGGGTCTATCACTACATGAGAACAAATGATTGAAAAATTTTTACTTAAGTATTTTCCTCCAGCCAAAACAGCTAAATTGTGAAACGATATCTCTTCTTTTGTGTAGATGGATTTAGAAACACTTTACGATGTTTGGGAGAGATACAAGGATCTTTTAAGAAGGTGCCCTCACCATGGGTTGCCTTTGTGGTTACAAGTTCAAACCTTTCACAATGGTTTGAATCCATCAATAAGGCAGATGATCGATGCAGCCGCCGGAGGAACAATCAACAATAAAATACCCGAAGTAGCTTACAAGTTTATAGAAGAAATGTCACTGAATAATTATCAGTGGCAAGTCATGAGGACAAAGCTAACAAAAGCTGCAGGAGTTTACAATATTGATGCTGTCACCATGCTTACTAATCAGGTAGAGCTTTTAAATAAAAAGTTTGATAATTTTGTTGGTTCTACGTAGGCACACCCAGTGATGCAGTGTGACGTAACCCAGGGAAATATGTTCAATTTAGATTACTCCTCTTATGGACATGGCATGGAAACCGAGCAAACCAACTATATGGGTAACAATTCTAGACCTCAGAATAATCCTTATAGTAATACTTACAATGCAGGTTGGTGGAACCACCCCAATTTTTCATGGGGAGGACAAGAAATCAAAGACAACAACCTCCTCCGGGATTTCAACAGCCACCACCACAACAGGAGAAAAAGCCGAACCTAGAAGAGATATTCACCAAGTTTATGGCCATGTCAGAAACCCGTTTCCAAAATACTAAAACGGCACTAAAGAACCAGCAA
Source organism: Gossypium stocksii (assembly GCA_020496765.1). NCBI lineage: Eukaryota > Viridiplantae > Streptophyta > Magnoliopsida > Malvales > Malvaceae > Gossypium > Gossypium stocksii. Next base: position 11,228,289 of record CM035623.1, read on the forward strand.
GCATCCATTCAAGAGCTCGAGAATCAAATTGGTCAACTCACCAAGTTAATTTCTAAAAGACTGCGATGAGGGTTACCAAGCAACACCGAGTCTAATCCTAAGGAACAACTCAATGCGGTGACTACAATAGATGAGGAAAGATTAACCAAAACCAGACCAGAGCCATGTAAGGAGACTGTGGTAAGTAAAGGTAAGACCGAGGTAAGTAATAACGAGCCGGTCATCAAAGAATATAAACCTCGTATCCCATACCCATACGCACTAAAGAAAGACCGCACAGATGAGCAATTCGATAAGTTTCTTAAACTCTTAAAGAAATTACATATCAACTTACCGTTTGTTAAAGCAATTTCGCAGATACCGAAGTACGAAAAAAATTTTAGAAGAACTTCTCACAAATAAAAGGAAGTTAGAAGAGCTGTCCACAGTGGAACTCAATGAGGAATGCTCAGCTATTCTCCAAAATAAACTGTCAACCAAACTAAAAGATTCAGGGAGTTTTACTATTCCTTGTTTATTTGGTAGCCTAAACACCAAAAAGGCTTTAGCTGATTTAGGACCTAGTGTAAATGTCATGCCTTATAAACTGTTTAAACAACTAGGTCTTGAAAAACTTAAGCAAACCAAGATGAGCATTCAACTGGCTAATAAAACTATTAGGCTTCCTAAGGGAATAATTGCAGATGTGCTTGTCAAAATTGATAGATTCATATTCCCAATTGACTTTGTTGTTTTAGACATTGATGAGGATAGTAATGTACCCTTAATTCTAGGGCGACCCTTTTTAGCAACTGCCAGAACAATAATTGATTTAGGAACAGGTGAACTTACACTACGTGTAGGTGATGACAAAGTTACTTTACAAGCTCGAAACTTGATTAAGACTGTTGATAATAATATAGTCACGAGTCCTTGTAAAAACACTAAACTCACCACCCAACCTTTTGTGCAGGATACACTCCACATAAAGGCAACTCAATGACAGACAAGTCCATCCAAGGAAGACGTACTTGGAAAGTGAATGCTTCAGATTGAGGAACTAAGTGAATGGCTAAACTATCATGAAAAGCCCAAAACATGCCACACCAACCCAGAGCATCACCAAGACGACCCTCAGGTAAAAAAGTATCAAATCAAGGTAGGGGATAAGGTAATCTTAGGGGAAGACGACCCTCAAATCTTAAATTTGAAAGAACATACAAGTGACATACCCTACTTCACGGTAATGAAAATCTTCCCCTATAGTACAGTAGAAATAAAACATTAGTCACTCGGCACTTTTAAGGTAAACCACACTCGACTCAAGTCTTACATTAATAATAAAATTGCAAGCAGGATAGAAGAGTATGAACTCTTCAAGCCACCGTGAATGAACAAGCTCGAGCAAAGTCGGGTTAGACTATAAATAAGAGCTTCTCGGGAGGCAACCTGAGCACTAACTTAGTAAATTCTTTTAAATTAGGCTTTTTAATACATCAACTAACCCTTGAATGTAGGTTTTTCGAGCCACACGGCTATGCCCACGGGCGTGCCCCAGGCCGTGTGTACACTTTGAGCAGAGACACGGTCGTGTAACTTGGCTGTGTACAAGCAAGGAAAAATTTTCCCTAAGGCACGGGCTACGATAAATAGCCACGGCCGTGCGATATGGCCGTGGCCAACACTGTCAATTCCAACATGGGCGTGTGACCTCATACACGGCCGTGGGAGAAGCGAACATTGAAAGACACGGCCGTGCGACACGGCTGTGTGCCTCAACACGCCCTCGCAACACGGGCGTGTGTCTCGAGCCAGGCGCACCAAAATTCCTGGGATTTTTGTTTTTTCATTTTTTTTATTTTATCTTTTTTATTATTTGAATTTTAGTATTCTCAGAACTAGTTTATGTTATTTCAGTTATTTTATATCGGTTATTTTCTAACGAGTAATTGTTCTAATCCTGAAATACCTAAAATCCCTTAAGTGCTATCGTAGTTTCAAACCATGAACTTCAAGTATTCCTTCCTCCAAGACAGCTTGTTACTTCTCTCCCTAACTTATGATCTTGTGCTTCTATTGCTATTAATGTTATCTTTGTACATTGAGGACAATGTACATCTTAAGTGTGGGGGGAAACTCACTTTCATTCTTTATATTATCTTTGAAATCCCTGAAAATTGCTCTCAATTCTCTGCATGAATCTCAATCTCCTATTAGGAATTAATTCTGATTGATTTATGATTTTTATTGATGTGTTAAGAATTAAGACATAGGTGCTTATGCTTTGATTATTCAAACTTTAAAACACTAGGGAATCAAGCATGATAAGTTGAAATTTTTGAGAATTTAAATTTTTTCTAGGTTATTTTCCCTAATTTTAAGTGTTATCTTGAGATTTGAAATTCACAGGATTGACATCAAAAGCCATAATTTTGGTGAGATTTTTGAGCCTTTTGAGCATACATTCTTTCGTGCTCACTTTTATTATTGCTTTGAGTGAGTCAATACTGATTTGTTATTCTAGAACTTGCTTCGATTATACATGTCAAGACCACATCATTAATTTGATACACCGAAATGATAAAGGCACCTAGGTTTAACCCACTTACTCCATAAAAAGCCTACCTCCATAAATTAACCCTTAGTAAACCCCATTGAGCCTAACAACCCATTCTGTGACTTACCTCTAATATTAGCCCATAACCCATTTTTGTTGAATTCCATTCAATTATTTTGATCCCTATTTTTGGCGAGATTTGAGTTAAATTATTATCTAGCTTTGTTCTCTTTTTTAGTTGTAAAGTTTGTCAATATTCAAAATATTATATTTGATTTGTTCTTAAAAAACAAAAAAAACAAAAAAAATGTATATACAGTTAACTCAGTTGTAATCTGTAATAGTTCAATAGTTTTTGCATATTTCTATAAGCTTCCAAATCCAGAACGATGTCATCATAAGGCTTAGCTCTAGGAATATGTTCTAGTGATAGATATTTTTATAGCTAGATGATTTTTCAATTCGGTCTTGATTCTAACCCTTTCTTATCAGCTTGTGACAACACCCCTAACCAAAGCCCCATTACAACCATTGAAAGTCCTTTTGATCAATGTGTCATATTAATATATAGTCGTGGAGATTTGATTTTCTTGCAAGCATATGGTAATGACTTTTCAGGATTGAGTAAAAAGTGCTAAATTCTTGAACCCTAAACACTTTGAGTGGATAGAGTGAATCCTTAGTGAGGATGTCAAATCTTGTTGATTTTGATTGAAAGGTGATTACTTAAGAGAAGGGAGAAGACCTATGTTTCCGTGATAAAATTCTCAACTTAGAGTGTTTGAATCTTTAATGTTCTTTTGATTGAATTTTCATTTTATGATTACTTGTGGATTAGTTTGAAACATTATTGATAAGAATTGTAAGTTGAGAAGAATGATTCTTAATTGTGGGTTGAGATTTTACTTGAGGACAATCAAAAGCTTAAGTGTGGGGGTATTTGATAAACGATAAATTATACATATTTTTACCTCATGTTTAGCCTAATTTCTGGATCAATTATCATTGAATTTGTGGAAATTGGTGCTATTAATCCTTCTATTTCATATTTTATACTCAAGAGAGCACAAGGAAGAGAAAAGAACGAAAAACGGGCTGAAAACAAAGAAAATGGGCCAAAGTGAGAAAACGACACGGCCTAGGGATTCACCACACAGTCGTGGCACACGGCCTTGCCACATAAAGTCCAAACACGGCCCAACCCCGACAAGCACAGCCAGACCACAAGGCCGTGCCACCATCAACAGGCCCCCACACGGCCTCTTGTCGATCCACACGGGTGTGTCCCTATCGTGAGGAAGTTCAATTTCACTCGAAAAAGGATACTTAGGGGCTAAGAAAGCCATTCTAAACTCTATATACAGACCCTAGGAGGCAACTTCAAGCGTGTGCTTATTTCCCGTTAAGGGAATATTTTTCTCTCCACAAGAGAGTGCTGTATCTCTGCCAACACAGAGAGTGAAAGCAGGGAATTACTTGAAGGGAAGCTGATTGATTCATCCCAGAAGCTAAATTCTACATCAAGACAGAGGATCTCCCTAAATTCCTGATAACGGCTCTCGCGATATTAAGTAATAAATTTATAAAACTGATCACACCAAAACTAACTAATATCACGATGTTAAAGGCAAGCGCACCTATCGAACAGTAGTATAGTTTAGTGGCAAGACCGAGTTATAGTACCCAAGGGAACCAAAAGTACTAGTACTTACTTCCTTTCTATTATCTAGCCTAAAAATAAAGAGAGTTGATTTAAACTAATTCTAAAACTAACTAAAAGTGCACAAAAAGTAAATTGAGGAAAAAATTTCGGGAAAACTGATTGATATAAGCAATACTCAAGGGAGAATCCACCTAGACTTCACTTGTTATTGGTTCTTGAGCTAGACGATTTATTCACTTAACTTGATTCGTAGAGGTCCCTAATTTATGCTAAACCCTCCGTCGAGGCGAAGAGCAACTAGGCCTAGGTTGTTAACTAAAGTTTCTTTATTAATTAACACCCTAGGTTGCATTAATTCGATCTATAGTTCCCCATATTAGGTTTGACCCTAATCCGGCAGATTTATGTCGCCCTATGTCTAGGGTTGCATGCAACTCCGCTTAATTATGGTAGATCTACTCTTATCACAGGGACTTTTGCTCCTCTGCTTTAAGCACATCGATTTCTTGAAGTAATACCTAGGATTATTAAATCAAGAATGAAGAACACATAATTAAGAACAACTCAAGTATTTATCATATAACTCAAGAATAAATAATAACAAGATTCGTCTTAGGTTTCATCCCCCTCAAGTATTTGAGGGGTTTAGTTCATAATAAAGAAAAGAAACATCTCAGAAGAAATAAAATAACAAAACTTAAGAAACCAAAAACCTCTGAAGGAATTTAGGGAGATCTTCTGTCTTGATGCAGAATTCTGCTTCTGGGATGAATCAATCGGCTTCCCTTGGAGTAATTCCTGGCTTTCACTCTTCGTGTCGGCAGAGAGACGACTCCCCACTTTCAAGAAAAAATTACCCTTGGTAGGGGGAAATAAAGTACACCCTTAGAATTGCCTCCTAGGGTCTTTATATAGAGTTTTGGGGAGCCTTTCTTAGCCTTTAAGTATTCAAATCCGAGTGAAATTCCTCTTCCTCCCGACTAGAACACGCCCGTGTACCACGCCCGTGTGATTTCGACAAGAGACCGTGTGATTCTATTGGTGGAGGCACGGCCATGTGGCCTGGCCGCTCTTGTCGGGGGCTGGACCGTGTGATCTTTATGTGGCACGGCCGTGTGCCACGGCCGTGTAGTTACTTGTTGGGCCGTGCGTTTTCACATTTTGGCCTATTTTCTCCTGTTTTGGGTCTATTTTCCGTTCTCTTCTCTTCCCTATGCTCTCCTGAGTATAAGATATGAAATAGAAGGATTAAGAGCACCAATTCTCACAAAATTAATAATAATTCATCCAAAATATAGGCTAAACATGAGGTAACAATACGTATAATTTATCGTTCATCAAATACCCCTACACTTAAGCCTTTACTTGTCCTCAAGCAAAATCTCAATCCCTAATAAAGAATCATTTTTCTCAACCTACAATCTTTATCAATAATGCTCCAAATTAATCTGTAGGAAATTATACAATGAAAATTCAATCAAAATAGCATTAAAGACTCAATCAATCTAAGTTGAGAATTTTATCATTGAAACATAAGCTTTCTCCCTTCTCTTAAGTAATTATCTCTCCATCTTAGTTAAAAGAAGTTGACATCCTCACTAAAGATTCACTCTATCCACTCGAAGCGTTTAAGGTTCAAAATTTAAGCACTCTCTAGTCAACCTGAAAAGCTATTACCATAGGCTTGCAAGGAAATCACATCTCCACCACTATAGATTGACATGACATATCGATCAAAAGGTCTTGTAAGGGTTGTAACGGGGCTTGGTTAGAGGTGTTGTCACAGGCTGCAAAAGAAGGGTTAGAATCGAGATTGAACTGAAAAGTTATCTAGCTAGAAAAATCTCTATCACTTGGAACATATTTCTAGGGCTAATTCTTATGATGACCCTGTTCTAGATTTGAGAGCTTGTAGAAATATGCAAAAACTATTGAACTATTACAGATTACAACTGAATTAACTGTATATACATTTTGTTGTTGTTGTTGTTTTTTTTTAGAACAATTCAATAAAATAACTTGAATATTTACATTCTGAAAAAGAGAATAAAGCTAGAAATCTCGACAAAAATATGGGTCAAAGTAATTGAATAAGATTTATCAAAAAATGGGTTATTGGTTATAATTAGGGAGTGAGTCAAAGAATGGGGTGTTAGGCTCAACGGGGTTTACTAGGGGTTAATTTATGGAGGTAGGCTTTTTGTGGAGTAAGTAGGTTAAATCCTAAGTGCCTTTATCATTTCGGTATATCAAATCAATGATGTGGTCTCGACATGTATAATCAAAGCAAGTTCTAGAATAACAATTCAGTATTGACTCACTCAAAGCAATAATAAAAGTGAGCACGAAAGAATGTATGCTCAAACGGCTCAAAAATCTCACTAGAATTATGGCTTTTGATGTCAATCCTACGAATTTCAAATCTCAAGATAATACTTAAAATTCGGGAAAATAACTTATGCAAAAAATGGGGGTTCTCAAAAATTTCAACTTATCATGCTTGATTCCCTAATGTTTTAAAGTTTGAATAATCAAAGTACAAGCACCTATATCTTAATTCTCAACATATCAATAGAAATTATAAATCAATCAAAATTAATTCCTAATAGGAGATTAAGAATTAATTGAGAATAATGCATAAAGTAAAAATTCAGGGATTTTTCAGATAATGTAAAGATTTTAAAGTAAGCTTCCCCCCACACTTAAGATGTACATTGCCCTCAATGTATAAAGATACATAAATAGCAAGAAAAGTATAATATCATAAGATAGGGAGAGAATTGAAACTTCTTAAATTTAGGATGAAATTGTAAGGAAGAGTCGGCAATTGTGGCAGGGTGTTCCCATTTCTGTTTGAATATGAGCTGTAGAGCTCCTTTTTGAAACTGCGAAAGTATTAATTAGTCGTGGGAATTTCCGATTAATAGAGATTACTCGTTAGGGATTACCGATATGAAAGATAGAAAATTAAATAACAGAAAAATAAGAAACTAAGTTCTAAGAATACTAATAATGTAATGATTAAAAGGATTAAACATAAAAATAAAATGTGAAATAAAAAGGAAACTAATAAAGGAAAAATAAAAATGAAAAATGAGAAAAATAGAACCGAATGGGAGAATAGAGGCACACGCCCGTTTGGCTCGGGTTTAGCCCGTGTTGGCCATATTGTACGGTTGTGTGCGATCTTGTTCGTACTTCACACGATCGTGTAGGACGTCCCACGGCCGTGTGCGATGAGGCTTCGCTACTTCCATAGTCGTGTGGGAGGGCACACGGTCATGTGATATGTTCCACGGCCGTGTCTTAATTGACAGTATTGGCCACGGTCTGAGGACACGGGCATGGGGATTTGTGCAAGCCCGTGTTGAAGTCAAAAGGTTGCCACGGCCATATCGCACGGCCGTGGCTATATATCAGTGCCTGTGTTTTGAGAAATTTTGTACTCTGTTTATACACGGCCTCGGTACACGACCGTGTCTCTGCTTGAAGTGTTCACACGATTTCGGACACGCCTGTGGGCATGGCCATGTGGTCCTAAATTTCTGCATTAAAAAGGGTTAGTTGATGCATAAAAATACTAAAATCAAAAAGAAAAGAAAAGTTACTAAGTTAGTGCTCGGGTTGCCTCCCGAGAAGCGCTTATTTATAGTCTAAGCTCGACTTTGCTCGAGCTTGTATGTTCACGGTGGTTTGAAGAGTTGATACTCTTCTATCCTGCTTACTATTTTATTATCAACGTAAGATTTGAGTCGAGTGTGATTTACCTTGAAAGTGACGAGTGACTCATGTTTTATCTCGACTGTACCATAGGGAAAGATTTTCTTTACCATGAAGTAAGGTGTATCACTTGTATGCTCTTTTGAATTTAAGATTCGAGGACTGTCTTCCCCTAAGATTACCTTATCCTCTACCTTGAGTTGATTCGTTTGTACCTGAGGGTCGGCTTGGTGATGCTCTGGGTTGGTTTGGCATACTTTGGGCTTTTCATGATAGTTAAGCCACTCATCTAGTTCCTCGATCTGAAGCATTCACTTTTCAGGTGCATCTCCCTTGGATGGACCTGTCTGTGATTGGGTTGCCTTTATATGGAGTGTATCCTGTAAAGAAGGTTGGATGGTGAGATTATTCTTTTTACAAGGACTCGTGACTATATTATTATCAACAGTCTTATTTGAGTCTCGAGCTTGTAAAGTAGCTTTGTCATCACCTACACGTAGGTAAGTTCACATGTTCCTAAATTAATTATTGTTCTGGCAGTTGCTAAAAAGGGTCGCCCTAGAATTAGGGGTACATTGCTATCTTCATCAATGTCTAAAACAACAAAGTCAACTGGGAATATGAATCTATCAATTTTGACAAGTACATCTTCAATTATTCCCTTAGGAGACCTAATAGTTTTATCAGCCAGTTGAATGCTCATCTTAGTTTGCTTAGGTTTTCCAAGACCTAGTTGTTTAAACAATTTATAAGGCATGACATTTATACTAGCCCCTAAGTCAGCTAAAGTATTTTTGGTGTCTAGGCTACCAAATAAACAAGGAATAGTAAAACTCACTGGATCTTTCAGTTTGGTTGGGAATTTATTTTGGAGAATAGCTGAGCATTCCTCGTTGAGTTCCACTGTGGACAGTTCTTCCATCTTCCTTTTATTTGTGTGAAGTTCCTTTAAAAATTTTGTGTATTCCGGCATCTGCGTAATTGCTTCAACAAATGGTAAGTTGATATGTAATTTATTTAAGAGTTTAAGAAACTTACCGAATTGCCCATCTGTGCGGTCCTTCTTTAGCGCGGTTGGGTATGGGATACGAGGTTTAAATTTTTTGGTAATTTCATCTTTATAACTTACCTCATTCTTTCCTTTACTTACCACAGGCTCCTTGCATGGTTCTGGGTTGGTTTTGGTTATCCCCTCATCATCTATCGTATCCACAGCATTGAGTTGCTCCTTAGGATTAGTCTCAGTGTTGCTTGGTAACCCACCTTACGGTCTTTTAGAGATTAGCTTGGCGAGCTGGCCTATTTGAGTTTCAAGTCCTTGAATGGATGCCTGCTGGTTCCTCAGTGCCATTTCGGTATTTTTAAAACGGGTTTCTGATACGGCCATAAATTTTATGAACATCTCTTCAAGGTTCAGTTTTTTTTCTTGTTGTGGAGGTGGCTGTTGAAATCCCGGAGGAGGTGGTTGTCTTTTATTTCCTTATCCTCCCCATGAAAAATTGGGGTGGTTCTGCCAACCTGTATTGTAAGTATTACTATAAGGGTTATTTTGAGGTCTAGAATTGTTACCCATATAGTTGGTTTGCTCAGTTTCTATGCCATGTCCATTAGAGGAGTAATCTAGATTGAACATATTTCCCTGGATTGCGTCACACTGCATCACTGGATGTGCCTGCGTAGAACCAACAAAATTATCAAACTTTTTATTTAAAAGTTCTACCTGGTTAGTAAGCATGGTGACAGCATCAATATTATAAACTCCTGCAGCTTTTGTCGGCTTTGTCCTCATGACTTGCCACTGATAGTTATTCAGTGACATCTCTTCTATAAACTCATAAGCTGCTTCTGGTGTTTTATTGTTGATTGTTCCTCCGGCGGCCGCATCGATCATCTGCCTTGTTGATGGATTCAAACCGCTGTGAAAGGTTTGAACTTGTAACCACAAAGGTAACCCATGGTGAGGGCACATTCTCAAAAGATCTTTGTATCTCTCCCAGGCATCGTAAAGTGTCTTTAGATCCATCTACACAAAAGAATAGATATCGTTTCGTAATTTAGCTGTTTTAGCTGGAGGAAAATATTTAAGTAAAAAATTTTCGGTCATCTGTTCCCATGTAGTAATTAAGCCTCGTGGGAGAGAATTTAACCACTGTTTAGCCTTGTTTCTTAAAGAGAATGGGAATAGCCTAAGACGAATGGCATCATCAGAAACGCCATTTATTTTGAATGTATCGTATATTTCCAAGAAATTGACTAGATGCGAGTTAGGATCCTCATCTTACAAACTATCAAACTGAACAAATTGCTGTATCATTTGAATAGTGTTAGGTTTTAGTTCAAAATTATTTACAGCAATAGTAGGCCTAACAATGCTAGATTCAGTGCCTACTAAATTAGGTCTAGCAAAATCATACATAGTACGCGGAGCAGGATTTTGCTCAACAGGATTTGCGGCTACTACAGGAAGTAGCTGATTATCCTGATTTGCTTCCATCTCTTTAGTAGGTTCATGTTCTTCTTCTTGTCCTTCTTCTGGATATTCCAAACTTCTTCTTATCTCTTGGTGAGTTCGACGAACTGTCGCTTCTAAATCATCGTCGAAAAGTAATGGTCCTCCTGGGTTTCTTCTAGTCATAAACTAGAGATACCTAGAAGGAAAAAAAATAAAGAATGTAACGCTCTAAATTTTGGGTCTTTCTTGAGGTTATTGTTCATCTGATAAAATTTTTAAACTTTGGTATATGGGTGTGTAATGCATGTTTGGGGAGTGTTAATGGGCCTATGGAAGGCCCAGGTGAAGGCAAAAACTCAGGCAAAATTTTGTATTTTTTAACTTAGGAGATAGGGGGCCCTGGAAAGTAAGCGTTAGAAGAAAATGTGTGTGAAATGGGACATAAGCTGGCCAGTGGTGGAGTGGCAATGTGACGCCACTTAGGAGCTACAAAAGTGGTGCCTAAAAGAGTGTGGAGGTCAAGGGTTCAAGTCACAGGTATGTATTAAGGTGTTTTATTTTTATGGGTAGGAGTGGTGAGTGGTAGACTTTGAGTAAAACTCTGCTTAGGGAGAAGTTTGAATCGGTCAAGAGAGGATTTTGTGGAGTGATAAGAGGAGCTTGTTGAGGAGAATTTTTAGGTGTTTTTGAATTTTGAAGAGTAGTGGCCGGCCAAGGGGTTCTTGGTAGTGTATTTTCGGCAAATAGGTGCTAGTTGTGCCGAATTTACCTTTGGTTCTTTTGAGTTTTGTGCCAATTTTCCTAGGTGAAGTAAACTCCCTTCTTTTGCTCATTTTGCATATCATAATACTTGTTTTTTTTTTTTTGCCATTTCGTCCTTCTTTTCTAACTTAGTAGCCGAACCCTACTATCCTTCTTTTGTCGAATCCTCATTTGTCAAAGAACTATTTTCTTTCCCTTTCTCTTACTCATTTCTCTTATCTCCTCTTCTCACACATAAGCTGACTCCATACTATCATTCTCCTGCTAGCCGAATCTATCTTCTCCTTGTCAACTTAACTCTTCTTCTCCATCTCACTTTCGTTGCTGATTGCTCTCTGGACTTATACTTCTCTTCTTGTCCTTCCTTTCTGTTGTCGACAGCTTCCATAACACCATAGCCGAACCCTCTTGTGTTTTAACACTTTTCAACACCCTTCTTTCCTCTTTGTAGCAAGTGGGGCTATTATGGATTGGGGCTAGATCGGTAAGTATTCGAGAACTTTTCTTCGTTAGTTGATCACGTTTTAAAGTATAAGCCGAAACCTCTTTTAGGGGAGGCTAACGATTTAGTCTAAGGGTCGTGTGGCCTTTTCTTTTGTTCTGTTTTCGCTAGTGTGGGCAAGAGACGTGCAGCAAAGGAGTTTGAAGGCTAACGCAAGTGGACAGCGGGATCTAGTCCATATTCGGCTGAAGGTAGGGACTTTAGGGGACTTAGGCCATATTGGCTGATTTTGGTAAGGATTTATGACTCTTTGGTTATCGAATATTAGACTAAAAAGTTAGTGTTCAATTATAGGCTCTCTCTACGTAGGTTTCGTCAATGCTTGGACAGTTAACAGGTGTGTAACATACTCCCGCTATAGACTAGGACGGCAACGACCGTGATGACCAAAAGTGACCGACAAATGACCGAAAGTGACCGAAAACTCAGTCTTGTGAAATCTCTGTGTAATCGTTTACGCTGTTAGGGTCAACTTTAGATTCGATGGTGACAGAATTGCAGAAGGTGCGATTCTGAGCGTTTCGGTAAGTTGGGCTTGAATGGGCCAAAGGTGGGCCCAATGGGCTTTCGAGCCCATATCAGTAAAATTGTCGATAAAAGCATTCTGGCGGTATGTTGAGAATAAACCGGTTAAAACTAACAATCTGAACGTTAAAATTGGATTTAGCGGGCTTAAGACGTTAATAGACTTAGTAAGGCCCATTAGGGGTTTGGGCTAAAAGGGCAAAACTGGAAACCAAGATTAGATGGACTTCTGTAAGCACGAATGGACTAATAATTACTTGGACACGCATAAAATCCCTGAAAACCTGTAAAAAGACTAAAATACCCCTAAGTATGAAAAATTGCCATTATACCCCTAAGTGTAAAAAAATGACCTTTATACCCTTATGGTTCATTCTGTAAGAAATGTATGATAATATGTTTCTGTATGTCATATCTCATAATATATGTATATATCCAATGCATGAAAAATTCTATATGTCATATGTCATAACATGTATGTCTATTGCATGGGGTTTGGGTTTATGATGGAGGAAGCGTTCTGGTAGCCTCGCTGCAATCTGGTGGCCTTGCCACATATATATCTGATCTGGTGGCCTCATCACATTTATTATCTGTTCTGGTGGCTTCGCTATAATATCTGTATCTGGTGACCTCGTCACAATATCTGGCAGCCTCGCTGCAAATTTCTGTGGTGTGTAGCGGTTGGGTGGGTTGAGTAGTCTCCCCACATGGTGTAAAGCTAGTACGGGGGTGTTTGGATGGATCTGGGTTGGGCTTTCTGTTTGCATATTATACCTGATCTGTATCTGTTATGGGCCTATGGGCTTAACCTGATCTCTGTAATGGGTCAAGGCCCAAGTAAATCTGATTCTGAGGCTTGATCTGTTTTGGCCTATGGTTGAGCTTATGTTACACACTGAGTTATCAAACTCACCCCACTTAATTTCATCTCTGCAGGTAACCCTTAACCATAGTGGGCTTGGAGCTGTGAGAGATTCGGAGAGGCCACAGCATCTGCAAATTCGGTTTTCGTTTCATTTTAAGTATTTTATTATGCTATTTTGGGTTTTAATTGTAATAAGGCCGCTATTTAAATTTCTTTATTGGTTTTATTTTCTTTAATGGTTTAATTCATATTTTATCGAAACTGCTAGTTATAGGCGGCGCGGGTTTTCAAAATCTTAAGAACGTTTTCAAAACTCAACAAGTTCAAAATATAGATAACCTAAAGGCTTAACAAAATGACTTTTCACAAACTTGCTGTTTTAATGAAAATCTCACTTAAGTCACAACAAGCAAAAAGGTCATAAACTTAGATGTAGGTCCATGTGACACACCAGATCTAGCCATAATGTCCAGGCCGGTTTTGGGGTGTTAAAGGCAAGCGCACCTATCGAATAGTAGTATAGTTTAGTGGCAAGATCGAGTTATCGTACCCAAGGGAACCAAAAGTACTAGTATTTACTTCCTTTTTATTATCTAGCCTAAAAATAAAGAGAGTTGATTTAAACTAATTCTAAAACTAACTAAAAGTGCACAAAAAGTAAATTGAGGAAAAACTTTCGGGAAAACTGATTGATATGAGCAATACTCAAGGGAGAATCCACCTAGACTTCACTTGTTATTGGTTCTTGAGCTAGACGATTTATTCACTTGACTTGATCCGTAGATATCCCTAATTTATGCTAAACCCTCCGTCGAGGCGAAGAGCGGCCTAGTTGTTAACTAAAGTTTCTTTATTAATTAACACCCTAGATTGCATTAATTCGATCAATGGTTCCCCATATTAGGTTTGACCCTAATCCGGTAGATTTATGTCACCCTATGTCTAGGGTTGCATGCAACTTCGCTTAATTATAGTAGATCTACTCTTATCACAGGGACTTTTGCTCCTCTGCTCTAAGCACATCAATTTCTTGAAATAATACCTAGGATTATTAAATCAAGAATGAAAAACACATAATTAAGAACAACTCAAGTATTTATCATATAACTCAAGAATAAATAATAACAAGATTCGTCTTAGGTTTCATCCCCCTCAAGTATTTGAGGGGTTTAGTTCATAATAAAGAAAAGAAACATCTCAGAAGAAATAAAATAACAAAACATAAGAAACCAAAAACCCCTAAAGGAATTTAGGGAGATCTTCTACCTTGATGCAGAATTCTGGCTTCTGGGATGAATCAATCGACTTCCCTTAGAGTAATTCCTGGCTTTCACTCTTCGTGTCGGCAGAGAGACGACTCCCCACTTTCGAGAAAAAATTACCCTTGGCAGGGGGAAATAAAGTACACCCTTAGAGTTGCCTCCTAGGGTCTTTATATAGAGTTTTGGGGAGCCTTTCTTAGCCTTTAAGTATTCAAATCCGAGTGAAATTCCTCTTCCTCCCGACTAGAACATGCCCGTGTGCCACGCCCTTGTGATTTCGGCAAGAGGCCGTGTGATTCTATCGGTGGAGGCACGGCCGTGTGGCTTGGCCGTGCTTGTTGGGAGCTGGACCGTGTGATCTTTATGTGGCACGGCCGTGTGCCATGGCCGTGTGGTTACTTCTTGGGCCGTGCGTTTTCACATTTTGGCCCATTTTCTCCGGTTTTTGGTCCATTTTCCGTTCTCTTCTCTTCCCTATGCTCTCCTGAGTATAAGATATGAAATAAAAAGATTAAGAGCACCAATTCTCACAAAATTAATAATAATTCATCCAAAATATAGGCTAAACATGAGGTAAAAATATGTATAATTTATCATTCATCAATTCCTTCAGGGGTTTTTGGGTTCTTTATGTTTTGTTATCTTATTTCTTCTGAGATGTTTTCTTTATTAATTATGAACTAAATCCCCCAAATACTTGAGGGGGATGAAACTTAAGACAGATCTTGTTATTATTTTATCTTTAGTTATATGATAAATACTTGAATTATTCTTAATTATGTGTTCTTAATTCTTGTTTTAATAATCCTAGGTATTAATTCAAGAAACTGATGTGCTTAGGCAGAGGAGCAAAAGTCCCTGTTTAAAAGTAGATCTAGCATAATTAAGCGGAGTTGCATGCAACCCTAGACATAGGGCGACATAAATCTGCCGGATTAGGGTCAAACCTAATAAGGGGATCCATAGATCGAGTTAATGTAAGACTAAAGAGATTTCAATTAATCAACCTAGGATTAGTTGTTCTTATCCTCAACGGAGGTATTAACATAAGTTAGGGATCTCTACGGATCAAGTCAAGTGAATAAATCGTCTAGCTCAAGAATTGATAACAAGTGAAGTCTAGGTGGATTCTCCCTTGAGTATTGCCCAAATCAATTAGTTTTCCCAAGAGTTTTTCCCCAATTTACTTTTTATGCATTCATAGTTTAGTTTTAAAATTAGTTTCATAAAAACCCCTTTTATTTTAGGTTAAATAATAGAAAGGAAGTTAGTACTAGTACTTTTGGTTCCCGTGGGTACGATATCTCGGTCTTGCCACTAAACTATACTATTGTTCGATAAGTGCGCTTGCCTTAAAATCGTGATATTAGTTAGTTTTTGGGTACGATCATTTTTATAAATTTTATTACTTCATATCACGCATATCAAAGAACATAGCTTTGGGCTCCACGAATTACACTCTTGTTTATCTCTCATCCCTTTAACTAGTTTTTTACACTGTTAAAGAAACAAACTGGAATTCTAACCTCATAAAAATCTACTTTAGAAGTGAAATCTCTATTAAACTCCGATCTTACCATTGGAAAACCATCGTTGAGTTCTAAATTTTCTTGTTGTACATAAAAGAAAATTGCCTAAATTTTTGAAGAGATTATGCTAGAAATCAAACCGACTTTTAAATTCATCTAAGCATGCAGATAAGGTGGCTTAGTAAAGTGGTAACTTACTAATAATTTCTTAAGTATTAAGTATGTAGATGAGGTAGCAAAGAGATTGGCTTGCAAGGTGGATAACAAATTGTCAAAATTGGTTTACAACTTGGAAAAATCAATAACGTGGCAACAGTGACACATGATGATAATGATAAATGTGCTGGAGGGTTCATGAAATATTAAAGGATAAGGATGATAAGATAATTATGGCATCAATGTTTGAATAGTCTTAGGCGGTAAAAAATTGTTAATGTCAGTTAAACATTATTGTAAATATGGTTCATGGGTTAGTATAATAGCTACTGAAATGTGAGTGAGTATTGAGAGAAAAAGTATAGTGAAAGTGAGAAAAAATTGTGAGAGATCGAAAACTAGCAATAGCTAGTATAGATAGAAAAAGAGAGTTTGTATTTGTATTGTGTTTATTTGTGAAAATTAAAATTATTATTTCAGTTAGTAATTTTTCATTACGCTTCCAATAAGTGGAATCCGAACTAGGCTTGTGTCAACGTCACAATGGCAAATATGATTCAACCTTAGGTCCCAAAATTAACAAAGAAAGATGATGAGAATTGGAGCATCCAGATGAAGGCTTTGCTCGATTTTTAAAATTGTTAGAACATTGTCGAAGAAGGATATGTCGAGCCTGAAAATGCAATTGCCGAAGCGACTTTGACAAGCGAAGAAAAAATAGTATTGAAATAAGCTCGTAAAAAAAGGCTAAGACGATGTTGTTCTTTATTTTTCAAGATGTTGATGAATCAACCTTTGAAAAAATTTCAAATGCAAAGACATCAAAGTAAGCATTGAGAATTTTGCGAAAAATCTCTTCAAAGAGCAGAAATGGCCAAATAGGTACGTTTACAAACCCTTAGAGCCGAATTTGAGACATTGAAAATGAAATTTTTAGAAAGCATTGATGATTATGTCACCCGAGTGAAAGCGATGGTAAATGAAATGAAAAAAATGGAGAAACACTTGATGACATAAGAGTAATAGAAAATTTTGCTGGTCATTAACACAAAAATTTGATTATGTGGTGGTTGCCATTAAAGGAATCAAAAGATTTGTCACAAATATCAATCGACGAACTTGTGGGTTCCCTCTAAGCTTGTGAGCATAAAATCAAGCAAAATGATGGTACTGAAAATTTGGAGCAAATCTTGCAAAGTAAGCTGCCCTTCAATAAAAGTAGAGCTAGCAATAGTTTTGGACAAGGTACAAGGAATCTTGGAGGATATCATGGAGGATATAGAGGTAGAAATAGATATGGATGAGGAACTATGGATGAGGCAATCAATCATATGGTAGAGGCTAAACAAGTGAAGAATATCAGACATCAAGTCGTGGACAAGGAGTTTGAGGCCGAAGTCGAGGTCGAGGTAGAGGTAGATTTCAACAAGGAAATAAATCTCAGATACAATGTTATAAATGCAATAAATATGACCATTTTAGTTATGAGTGTAGATTAACTCCCAAGGTAGATGAGAGCAATCATATAGCAGCAGCTAAAGAAGAAGAAAACGTGGAATCTAGTATATTCCTTATAAAGAAAGTGAAAAACCAAGTAAAAATATTTGATATCTTGATAATTGTGTCAACAATCACATGTGTGGCCGAAAAGACTTATTTTTAAAGTTGGATGAGAATACTAAAGAACAAGTAATGTTTGGAGATAAATCGCACGCCACTGTCAAAGGTAAAGGTAAAGTTACAATTACACAAAGAACGAGAGAAGAAGTACATATTAGATGTTTATTATGTACCAGTTTTGAAAAGCAACATCATCAGCCTTGGTCAACTTCTAGAAAAAGGATATGAAGTACATATGAAGGATTGCACGCTCGCTTTAAAAAATAAAAATGGTGAATTAATTGCCCAAGTTAATATGGACATGTAACCATCTATTTACTATTGGCATTGAATAGGGAAAAGTGAAGTGTATGAAAAATCCAATCAACGATGATTTATGGTTATGGCATTTAAGGTTTGGGTATCTTAGATTTTTTTAGCCTGAAGCTATTGTACAAAGAGAAGATGGTAAATGGATTGTTAAAAATTAATCCTCCTAATCAACTATGTGAAGCTTGCATTAAAGGAAAACAACACAAACAAAGTTTTAAAGTTGAAAAATCTTAACGAGCTAGGAGACCATTGAAGATTGTGCACTTCGACATAGCAGGTCCCTTTGATATACCATCACTTGGTGAAAACAGGTACTATCTTACTTTTATTGATGATTTTAGTAGAAAAAAATGAATATATCTTCTTAAAACAAAATTAGAAGCATTTGACAAGTTTATCGAGTTCAAAGCTATGGTAGAAAAGCAGAGTAGACATTATATTAAGATATTTAAAATTGATAGAAGTGGTGAATATTCTTCAAAACTATTTGAAAGCTTCTGTAAAGAGCATGAAATTATTCATCAGATAACATCTGCATACATGCCACAACAAAACATAGTTATTGAAAGAAAGAACCACATCATTCTTGATATGAAAAGAAGCATAGTTAAAAGTAAGCATTTACCAAGAACTTTCTGATCTGAAGTTGTTCAATGTGTTGTTTATTTGTTGAATCGATGTTCAACAAAAAGTGTGAAATACAAGATGCCACATGAAGCCTGGAGCAATCAAAAGCCAGGAGTGGGACATCCCAAGAATTTTGGATGCATTGCATAAGCTCATGTTCCTGACCAGACAAGAAAGAAGCTCGATGATATATGAGTGAAATGTATTTTCATTGGTTACAAAAAAAGCAGCAAGATATATAGGCTATATAATCTTTTCACCAAGAAATTTATTATTTTAAGAGATGTAGAATTCGATGAAGCTGATTACTGGAGATGGAACAAAGAAGAAAAGAAAATTGAAGGATTATTTTTTAGTGATGACAAAGATGACGACTTCATTAATCAAGAATAAGGTGACGATCAAAGCCTTCCATCAAGTACTATTGCAACAACTCCTACAATATCATCATCACTAATTTGTAGTAGTACCAGCAGCTCAGAGGAAGCACCTGCAAGAATGCGTAGTTTACGCGATATTTATGATCTCATAGAACCTATAGAAACAACACTCGATTATTTTTTATTATGATTAATGATAGAATGAGATCCATAATATATGAAGATGCAATTGAAAATGTCAAATGGAAGAAGGCAATGGATGAAGAAATTGCACCAATAAGAAGAAATGAGACGTGAGAGTTAACAAGTCTATTAGAAAGACATAGTCCAATTAGAGTCAAATGGGTGTACAAGACGAAGACCAACAGAGAAGGAAAAGTAGAGAAATACAAAGCAAAACTAGTTGAAAAAGGCTACAAGTAAAGATATGGAGTGGACAGTTATGAGGTATTTGCTCCGGTCGCCAAAATTGACACTATAAAGCTTTTCACGATAATTGCAACACAAAATAAATAGAAGATTTATCAAATGGACGTGAAGTTAGCATTCCTTAATAACTACCTAGAAGAAGAATTCTACGTCAAATAACCACCTAGATATAGTAAATAAAGACAAAAAGACAAAGTTTATCGTTGAAGAAAGTTTTATATGGACTGAAGTAAGCCCCAAGAGCATGAAACACAAGAATAGATGAATACTTTCAGAAGAACGGGTTCATGAAAGCCTATACAAGCATGCCCTATATACAAAGAAAAATAGAGTTGGTGACATCATGATCGTGTGCTTATACGTGGATGATATAATTTTCACGGGAAACAATCTAGGTATGTTCAATGACTTTAAGAAAGCTATGATTAAAGAATTTGAAAATGACAGATATTGGAGAAATGTCATACTTTCTTGGAGTTGAAGTGAAATAAATGAAAGATGGAATAATTGTGTCTCAAAAGAAGTATGCAAAATAGATTTTAAGAAAATTCAAAATGAAAGATTGCAAGTCGGTAGCCACGCCAGCAGAATTGAGCATGAAATTAAGTGTTGATTCATCTAGAGAGCTGATAATTCCAACGTTGTTTAAAAGTATCGTTGGAAGTTTAAGGTACTTGACTATCACGCAGCCAGACATCGTGTACACAATGGGAAAATTTATAAGCAATTAAACGTTATGTCACTTGGTTATTAACCAAAAGTTATCACTATTCTTAGTGATGAGTTATGTTTCTTGTTACCAAAAGTTATGTTAATTATTAATAAAAATTATAATTTTTCAAGATATCTATTGAAGAATTGTGTTTATTGCAAAAAAAAAATGTTACTATTCATTTGGATGGTTATATCTTTATAAAGAGACAGAGGAACTCCTATAAATAGGAGTCAAATCTTATTTGTTTGACACACAAAAAACATATAAACTTTTTTTTTTCTTTTGGTTCTCCTTCATGTTCTATTATTGTTAGATGGTTCTATAAAAAATTTATTGCAAAACTTCTTTATAAAAATTGATATTTTTGCTATTCTCGAATCAATGTTCAATGGGCTATTTTCGTTAATGCAAACCGTAGACAAGTTACTGGAATTTATTGTACCCTCAAAGTTTATTTTTCAGTAACTCTTTTGTATACCAAAATATAAATGGAGGCAAATAAAACCTTAAAAAAAGTGATATTGATACACAAAGTCTTCATTAATTTTTCATAATTCTAATTTATCCTCGGTCACTGTCAATTTAAAAGGAAAAAAAAAAGAGAGACAAACATAGATACACCTGCTTCTGAAAGAGGCATAAATCATCCACTTTGATAACAGAAACAAATATATACTAAACTAAAGAAGAGACGGTGGTGGAGAACCGAAGAATACTCTTTGTGGTGTGCATATGTAAAAGAGTATGGACCGAGTGAGTGGTGAGGAAGAATATGTAGACAAAATCTTTAAAGTAAAACTTGTAAACAAATACCTATTAGCAAATAGAAAATTACGAACCAAGAGAGATTAGGAAGAACATAGCTTTGGGCTCTACGAATCACACTCTTGTTCATCTCTCACCCCTTTGACTAGTTTTTTACACTGTTAAAGAAACATACTGGAATTCCAACGTCATAAAAATTTACTTTAGAAGTGAATTCTATGTTAAACTCCAATCTTATCATTGGAAAACCATCATTGAGTTCTAAATTTTCTTGTTGTACATAAAACAAACTGCCCAAATTTCCGAAGAGATTATGGTCTAGCGGTGATTCGAGTTGTTTAACAGAGCAGTATTGTTGGAGACCCTATATTCTCCACGTCAATGGTAGGAAAAAGAAGTGAAAAAAGAGAGTAAGAAATGCTAGGAGCTAAGCATATTTAAGAAGTTCTTGTATTTACGTAACCTACATCAAACATACTTACCATTATTGATATTAGGCAAGTTCAACTTGTTACAATATAATGATATTTAGCAAAACAAAAAGAAGTGAATTCCCTTTAGTTCACTAATTATACTGACACTCTTATCAGAGTAAATAAAACTTGAGTGGACATAAAAAAAAAAAAAGAAAAAACAGGAGAAACCCTCTTTATCAGATTCTCTTCTCCAAGTCTTAAAGGTCGAACAGACTCTGGAAAAAAACTTGAAACAGGTGAGTTGAGCCTCGAGTTGATAAGGGAATGCTCAAAAAGCCATGAAAAGGAAAAGCCAGAAGCAAAGAGCTTTTCTATTTTCTTTTGTTGAGTGTTTTGGATACTAGAAAATCTGCTTCAAAACAACGTTGACGTTTCATATATAAGAACATCACATCTAAGCCAAGGGAATAAATAAAATAACAAAAATTTTAGTTAATTGGTCACATTAGATTATCCTTACACCATTGATGGTAATTAATGATTTAGTAATTAAATTATAACAAATTGATAATTTTAATAATTATATTATAATTTTGTAAAATTTAATAAGTAAAACATAAATTAAACCATACATAAATGATTAAATTTGTAATTCACCCGAAATTCAAACTATCATTTTCATATATTGTTAGCCCACTGCTTATTTATTCTTTGCCTTACAGTGCGAGAAGAATTATGACGAAGATGAAGGTTTCCATATTCCATCTTTCTTTTCGTTAATATACAATAAGGATATCAAATCTTTCAGATTTCTACAAGCTTCTTTTATGCTGCTTTCCATGTAACAAAAGTAAAGTACTAGTAAAAAAATAAACATATCCAACTTCAGACAATTACTTCTTTTGCTTGCTTGCTTGTATTGCAAGCCAAATATGGCTATGTTTCAAAATTCCATCCCTAGTCCAATGGGCAACGGTTTACTTTTCCCGTCAAGCTTCATGGTTAAGATTTTCAATCATCTAAAATATACAGAATTGTTCCCTTGAACAAGGAAAGCTGATACTGCATTTTTCAGTGCTGCCAAGGGTAACAACAACAAGAAGATCAAGTAGAAATGGAATCAAGGTTGTTCGATGCAGCTCGTTGTGGAGATATATCTGCATTTCACTCATTACTCGAGGAAGATCCATTTCTGCTCGACCGACTTGCCTTAAACCCAGTCTATAATCCTCTACACGTATCAACATTAGCAGGACAAGTGGAAATCACAAAGGAAATCGTGAGCAGAAAACCGGCATTCACTAGGGAGCTAAACGAAAATGGTTTTAGTCCTATACATGTCGCTTCAGCAAATGGGCACATTGAGATAATAAGAGAGCTTATGAGGGTTGGATATGATATATGCCTTTTGAAGGGGAAAGACGGTAAAGTTCCACTCCATTGCGCGGCTTTAAAAGGGAGAGTGGATGTTGTTAAGGAACTGGTGTGGGCTTGCCCCGAGTCTCTTAAACAAGTGACAGCTTGCCGAGAAACCGCCCTTCATTTGGCTGTGAAAAGCAATCAGATTGAAGCTGCAAGGGTATTGATTGAGGAGATAAGGAGGTTACAAATGATGGAAATCTTGAACTGGAAAGACACCGAGGGCAACACCGTTTTACATCAGGCAACCTTCAATAGACAACATGAGGCAAGTCTACTTACAATTACTTTCATCTTTTCTTATTCATTTTTTCATTTCTTGGCCTACGTTAAGCTAAATATGATGTATAGCATATTGATTGTGTTGTAAGGAATGGATCAATACTGGTTTGCAGATTATAAGTCTATTAATGGGGGGAGAAGCACTTGCTTGTGGGGTTAACATAAATTCCGTAAACACCAATGGATTCACACCGAAGGATGTCCTGGATCTTTTGCTCCAAACTGGAAGTGATTTTCATGATATTCATATTTATCAGATGCTTCAGCAAGCTGGGGCTGTGACAGCTCAAGAAATAACAAGGGACCCTGCTTATTTCCGAACTCAAACGGAACCCACAAACACGACGCACATAGTTCAATCTGCTTGTTCATGGAACCTATGGAAGGAACTAATGAAAGAGGTGGCGGAATCATCAACCGAAACCCAAAATGCACTAATGGTGGTGGCGGTCCTTATAGCATCGGTCACGTACCAAGCGATTCTCAGCCCTCCGAGTGGTTTTTGGGATGCGGATAAACAAAATTCGCAGACCTTCACAGTTCAAAAGAGAACCATGATGCCTGGAGAAGCTGTGATGGCAGATGACCCTGAAGTATTTGCTGTGTTCATTGTGTTCAACGCAATTGGTTTCTTTGCATCGCTTGCGATGATATCTCTGCTTACAAGTGGATTCCCTCTGAGAGCAGGCTTACGGCTGGCCATAATTTCAATGACGGGAACTTACGTAATAGCAGTGATCTACATGGGTCCGACAAAAATGAGGGAAGTGTATATAGTGGTGATTTTGATGGGGCTTCTGTTTGTTGCGGAGTTGGTACGGTTCACTATGTGGTTGCTCAAGAAATGGGGAGTTCTTGCTGATACAAGGAGCCGACCGCATTAGACGAATCCACTCAAATGAGTTTTAGAATATTGTTCCTTGGTATCTTTTGGACATAATTACATGTTCTGTAGAATATCTTGCCATGTACCATTGTTCATAACATAACATGAAAGCAAAACAAAAAAGGAATCTCATAATTTATTTTTCTTTTCATATACAAGGTTGTTGAAATTTTATCTTACATATTGGAATTAAGATGTTTTTTTTAATCAATAAAAGGAGCCTTAAGAATATCAAAAACAAGGGTTCTATATTATAGCTAGCAAAATAGATCTGAATTCAAAAGATCATTCGTGTTAATTTGAGCCCGTAATGATCCTAGTTCGAAAAAAACTCGAGTTCGGAAGATTTTGAGTCCAAAATCAATCTGGTCCGAATTTGAAATAAATCCAACTTGAAGTCTAAAAAAACCTAAATTTATAACTAAACAATCATAATAAGTATTAATAATTAATGTACTTTATAATATTACTTAAAATCAAAAATATGAATAAATAATAATTCTTTATTTTATTTTATGAAAATGTATATGTAAGCCTTGCGTATTTATTTTAAAATTTTATGAATAAGAAAAGTAATTAATAATAAATTTTTATGTTAAATTATAAAGTGAAACAAATTTTTAAAAATATTAATTTAATATAAAATATTTTCAATACTATAATTATATATGTATAATAAAAATATAAAATTATTAATTATTAAAATCTATAAAATTTAACTTTGATAACAATATAAAATATATAATGACAAAATATATTAATTTAACAATATGATAACTTGTGTTATACTTATCACAAATGACTAAACATGATTTATTCAATTTTAAATCATATATTTTAAATAAAAAATATAAATTAAAAAATTTAAAAGTTGTTTAAAAATATAAATTTACATGATATTATAATGTTTAATCATTGATTCATATATATATATAAACTATTAATATGATATTATAATGTTTAATCATTGATTCATATATATAAACTATTAATATATTATATACTATATGATATGATATAGCATTATATAATATAGTAGGAAAGCTAACTTTCAAATTTACAAAGTATGGGATTTAGAGCATTATTCAACTAGTATAATAATAAAAAATAATATATGATAATAATTAATATATTATGTATTACTCTACTATTATAGTATGTGATATAGTCTTATATAATTAAATAATATATTTTCTAAATATTAATATATATAACTATTATTAGATTATTAAATTATAATAAAAAATATAGTATCAATAGTTATGTATAATTTAGTATATTAAAATATATGTTTATAATTATAACTAGTAATACATAAAATATTTTTAAAATTTTAATATCTTAATAAATTATTATTTTTATTAAATTAGATTTTGAATTTGGCTTTAACTTTTACAAATTGTATTTGGATATCGTGTTTAATTTCTTTTTGGACTTGAGATTTGTGTTACAATTAGTTTATTTTGAGTTTGGGTAATAATGAACATATTATTTGGGTTTGAGCTTAGTATAATATATTTGAGTTTTAGAATAAATATTTTAGAATATAAATATTAGGTTTATAAATTTAATAAGAAAGATAGAAACCTATTCGATTGTCAATATAATATAATATTTACAATAAAAGATATTTTCGTTAATTTATATAATATCATAGAATAATAAATTTTACATACAGTAAGCACTTTAATTATTTTATATGAAAGAACTCTATTAGATATATGTAATTTATGCATTTTACAAGACAAATTTGAATTATGTTGGCATCGTATAAAAGTAAAATGAATTATTACATTTAAAATTAAAATATTTATAACTTATAAAATTCAAAATTATTTGAATCCATGAAAGCTCGCCCGACTTGACCCAAGCCCGAATTCGAGTCCGAAAGGTTCGAGCTCAAGAAAATTCGAGCTTGTAATAGACCCGAACCTGAAAAAGCCCAAGTCCAATAAAATCCAAGTTTGAAATAAGCCCAATCCGAGCTTGCCTGAGCCCGCCCATTTGCCAACTCTATTCGATATATAGTAGTCCCAATGGCATCAAGCAAGAAAGTTCAAGTGGAGCATCATTACGAACATAAAGCTAGTCACTCAAGTTACAAACATTTGAGGGAGAAGACAACTATATTTCCCATATATAGACCATCTATATTAAGTTTTAGCCAACCAATTTGCGGTTTCTACCAATAGAGGAAAGGTCTACGATAAATTCATAGAGACAAAGGTAAATATCATATACTAAGGAATTTTTGGTTTGTGATACCACACTTCGGGCTTCATTCCAATTGCTATTTGTGGAGTGTGTCTCATATTTTACACACGTCGTTACGACGAGAAAACTAGTGTCATCCCAAAGACACGAAGACATTCGAAGCAGAGACAAAATAGAGACGACATCCCGACAACTCAACATGGGATGTCACAATGAGGAGACATACAACGTTGCAACGACGCGATGTGTTCCCCACGTAAATAAGTTTCTTCTCTTAGTTAAACTCTACTATCTTTTCCCAGTTAAACTATGATTATACCATAGATATTTTAGTCAGATTAGCTGTCGCGTGTGAAAATGATATGTGAATTGTGCAAGTATACGCGTCGAATCAAGTAATAAAGTGATAAGTGAAATCTTCTCCACATGAATCGGATTAGGTATACAAATGGTCAAATTATTATAATAAAGTTAGATTAATGTATAGCAAAATAATGATAAGAATGCAATGGTAAACAAAAAGAATATTAATGTGAACAAAATGTGTAACTGATGAATAATTGAAAATGTTATGACAATGCAAGAGTAAAAATGTAATGACAATTACAAAAATGATTATATGAAAAATATGTAACTGAACAAATAAACAATTAAGGATGTGATGACAAAGATACTACGACAGGGGATAAGGGATATACGATGTTGATATGGAAGGTTGAGATTACTAAGAATCTACCCTTACTGCCAGAAATTCCTCGGTAAAATCATAATCAATCTATTGTTCAGAAGAGTTATAAAGCAGTCTGCTTCTTTTGATAGCAAAAACCTTACGTTACCTTGCCCGTGTCTACAGGCTTTAATATGGTACCCTGTATTGTTTCCTTCTGTATGAATGTTGCTCTATGTCTAGAGTCTGCTACAAGCATCTATCGAGTATTTACTTATATAATTCAATTTCAGTCCAACTAATCCAACTTTTTCAAAATTAAATTAGTTTATGGGCATGTTGCACAGTCATCTATGTTTAGGGATTGCACGCATACAATTTAGAAATAAAAATAATTGAATGAAATAGTAAATTAATTTAGATTTATACTTCAACTGTTAAAGAAAATAAAGGTTTCATCATATAATCCCAACCTTATGAGATTTAGCTCATGAGTTGGCAAATAAAATTCAAAACCAAAATATCATTCAACATCGTTTTCACCAAATCAATTCACAGAGAAATAGTTAAGAAATAACAGAAAAACGTCAGGAAGATAGCTTTCGCGTGTCCAGTTCACTCTCTAGTGGCACAGTGTCCTATGGTGGCTGAAAGGGACTGCCTTCATCTTTTTAGGTTTCCTCCTTTGGCTTTTTATAGGCTTTTTCCTTAAGGTAAATCTAACAACTCAAGTTTATCTTCTCCTTTTTAAATTCATTTTTTAACAACCCAAGATTATCTACTCCTCTTTTTAAATTCTTTTTTCTAGGATAAAAACCAATAGCCCAGGATTATCCTCTCCTCTTTTTTAGGCAGACTTTTCTGGTACAAGTATAGTTGGGCTGAAATTGGTATGCATTGAGTGTTGACTTGGTTTTCTTGGAATTCCCATGGTATTGGTACTAACAAAATGTCCAACCTTTTGCCCTGACAAGCCTTCACTCTATTTCTTGTTCCTCAACCTGCACCTGCCAAATCACCAAATATAGCCCTACCACAAGCAATTAAAAGTACCTAATATTTAAACACAGTCCAAGCTCCTCATGCAATGATAAAAATACTAGTGAAATGTCCTAAAATGCTACTAAATGTACCTAAGTACAAGCAATTGACTAGGTCTAAATACATGAAATATAACTCTTTTCAAAAGTTATCATTAGCCTTCTAATCTTAGCCTATAAAAAAAAGGCCTTTAGTAACCTTAAGGAACAAAAATAACACAACACAAGATTTTGTAAGAACATTAAGAAGAGAACTTTGAGAGAGCTTTTAGGGAATTTTGTGTTTTAGCCACAGAGCTTGGTATTCGGGGTTCAAGGCCTGTTTTAAAATTTCTCCATTATTTGATTATTTACTCGTTAGTGATGTCTTCTTTTGCCCATAATTTTTTATCCTCTTTATCGGATGAGTTTTTCATGTAAATATTTGTGCCCAATTTTCTCTATTTCTTCTTTCTCGTTGCTTATATAGGTCGAACCCCAACACTATTTGATGACGGGTAACGATTATTATTCCCTACAATGTCAAACCACCAAGCTTGTGTGATGGTGCAGTTCTTAAGGACGTGTTCAATGGTTTCTAGATGATTTTTACAAACAAAAAAAAAAAGCAAGGGCCTTGAGCTTGAAGTCTTTTAAAGGTGAGAGATTTTTGTAAGTAGAACTTTAAAGAAGCATTTCCAAGTGAAGAAATAGAATTAACGTGGCAGCTTGACTTTCTAAATAATGGTCCATAGCCAAGACATTCATGACATTGGATGTAACACCCCTAACCCATATCCGTCACCGGAACATGGTTTCAGAGCATTATCGAAACTTTCAGAACATTTCCAATTAAGTCATGTAAATTACTATTTATTTACCAAAATCATTCATAACATTCCTTATATAGACCCTCGAGGCCTAAAACAAGTATTGGAATCGAATCGGGAACTTAGGAAATTTTTTTCACCAAATTCCAATATTTTGTCACTATTAAGAGTCACACGCCTGTGTGGTATGGGACACGCCTGTGTGGTTAGGCCGTGTGGGTTCACACCCCCGTGTCCCTAACCCATGTAACTCTCTGACTTGTAACTTATAAAGAAATTGATGTCACACGACCAAGTCACACGGCCAAGTCACACGCCCGTGTGCTAGACCGTGTGGTTAATTCAAATTTTCTAAAAATAAGTGCAGGATTCACACAGCCAAAAGACACGCCCATGTTCTAGGCCGTGTAGCATACACGGCTGAAATACAGGCCTGTGTCTTTGCCCGTGTTCTCAATCCTAAGCATTCTGTTTCTTAAAATTTAGGGTGTAGGGGATACACGGTCTAGACACACGCCCGTGTGTCTACCCGTGCGGACAAAATAAAGCCATTCTTAGCTTCATTCTCACCCAAAATCACACCCATGACCTACACTTGAAACACACGTCCAATACCAACCATTCCAAGCATTCAAATTAAGCAATTCCATCATTCATCATAGCATATCATTACATGCTAATGTGTTGTTCATAACTTACTTTGATTTAGCTTAGGTATTAACAACGTTTGATCTCATATACTTAACATACCACATGTGAATATATCATAATAACCTACTTACATATATTTAGTTATCATAGCATGACATTACAAGTATATTAGAATAAACCATTACTAGCCATTGCAATGGCTAAGTTACAAACATCATTTACAATTTACATGCCAATAAGGCCATTATATCCTATACATGCCATTATAACCATAATCAATTTATTATACTGTACCGACATAGGCCGAGGGATAGTGTGAGTGATCTCCGCCAAGCTTCCAATCCAACAAGCTTTCGATTTAATATAAAACAGGGAAATAAAACTAAGTAAGCATAAAATGCTTAGTAAGTTCGTATAACATGGTACTTAACTTACAATTCATTCTATTTAGAGGTAACTAGGTAAGGCATGTTCAATCAATTTGACCTCACGCTCTACACATATCGTTATTGCCCTTGTTAGTCATATATTCCATATTAACATCAAAACATATATGGGCTAAAAAACAATCAAGTTTCCCTGCACATATGCTTTCCATAACATGTATTCATTCAACATGCACAAGTATAATTTTATAATAGTTCATTTCGAGTTCGGATCATTTCATATCAGAACTTTACTCATATTACTCAAAATATCAAGGTCTCGATTTATACACTCAAGGCGTACAAGTCTAAAATCAAGAATGGACATGTATTCATCAAATAAAGTCCATGTACAAATATCATCATCTCGTGTTTTCATATATCATTTGTCATGTATCATTATTTTCATGTATTTCAGGCCAATATGTGCAATAACTCATTTCTTATTCTCACCTTTTTATGGCAAGGACTTTTACCCGTTGAATTTATCTGAAATATCGATGGATACACAAGTAGTACACTCGTGGTGTACACATTAGGATTCATCAATTCATATTCAATGGTACCCATAGGGTGCTGTTCCAAAAAGTACACTCTCGAGCCACATATATAAACAACAGGATTACTAGTCTAGGCTAAATCCTTTTCATGACATCTGCTCTAAGGAGCTTGATTTAGATTACCTGTCCGAGCTAAATCCATTCCATGACATATGCTTGAGAGAACTTATATCAAGATTACCCGCCGAGCTAAATCCTTTTCTGTAATGAGGTCAATAGAATTACTTGTTCGAGCTAAATCCCGTCAGCAACAAATAAAGGATCTCATTCATTTCGGGAAATCACTAATAAACCATAAATACAACACATTTTAACCCTATGCTTAGTATATTTTGGGATGAATTGCCTTATATATTCAATGAATTTGATGCTCCTAATCCTTTAATTTCATGTTTTATACTTAAGTGAGTATTGAAAAGTGAAAAAAAGTAAGAAACGGGCCAAAAACGGGCAAAATGGGCTAAAATCAGCGTTTAACATGGCCTAGACACTTCCACACGGGTAAACCACATCACATGGCAGGCCACACGCCTGTGTGTCAAGGCCATGTCGACTTAAAATCAAGTCAGTATTTTACACGGCCTAGACCTTCGCACACGGGCAGATCACACGACTGTCTCCCTGCCGAGCCCTGTTTCAATTCTACTAAAAAAAGGCTAATTTTTACGTATTTTGGGCATTCCAAAGTCTATAAAAACACACCCTAGGAGAGGATTAAAGGGGACACATAGAGCAGAAAGCAAAGCATTACTCGAAGAAAGCTGATTGATTCATCTTAGAAGCAGACATTTCCTTCAAGATTGAAGATCTCCCTTCAATTTCCTCAAAGTTTTTGGGTTTCTTTATGTTTTATTATTTTCCAAATTTTGAGATGCTTTCCTTTATAAGTATGAACTAAATCCCCTAAATACCTAAAGGGGATGAAACCTAAGACGGATCTTGTTATTATTTTCTAAGTTATATGATAAATACTTGATTTGTTCTTAATTATGTTTATTAATTCTTGTGTTAATATTTCAGGATATTAATTCGAGTTGAATGTGCTTATTCAGTGGGGCAAAAGTCCTTTTCTAAGAGTAGATCCAGCATAATTAAGCATAGTTAATCGCAATCCTAGAGATAAGACGATGAAAATTTTCCGGATTAGAGTTAAATCTAATAGGGAAATCCATAGATCGAGTTAATGCAACACTAGAGGTTTTAATTAGAAATAAATTTCAATTAATCAACCTAGGGTTAGTTGTTTTTAGTCTCGAAAGAGATATTAACGTAAATTAAGGATTTCTACGGATCAAGTCCAGTGAATAAATCGTCTAACTCAGAGTCAAAATAATAAGTGAAGTCTAGGTGAATTCTTCCTTGGGTATTGTCTTAATTAATCGTTTTTTTTCAAAAGTATTCTTCCAAATCGCTCTATGCATTCTTAGTTTAGTTAGTTTAGTTAGTTAAACCAATTCCAATTTATTTCTAGGCTAGATAATAGAAAGATAGTTACTACTAGTACTTTTAGTCATTGTGGGTTCAACATTCTGGTCTTGCCATAAGCTATACTACTGTTCAATAGATGCGCTTTCCTTTATCGTGATAATAGTTTAGTTTTGTGGTATGATCATATCACATCAATCACATAACCATCGATTTTCATTTATTCAAAAGGGATTTGAAATTTTCCAAACATAATTACCTATGTGGATATTTCAACTATTTATCACAATTGTATCAAATAATTCATTTAAATCATATTTCCTATTCAAACCAAGTTCAAGAATAACATTTTGTCCTTTAAATCAGGCATTATCACTTATCTAATATTTCTCGGATATGTTTATAGGACTTGACTTTTGTTAAGTATTCTTGATCATATAGCAAGGTTCATATTTATACATTCAAATAATTCACACACATATACATTCAATACAAGCATATAAGTAATATGCTCATCGTTTATCCTTTACCATCTATCAAGCCTTACCATTGAATTTAATCATTTTTATTTATCGAGCTTGTTCGGATATGTATTCATTTCACATGTTTATGAAATTTATACTCAATGCAAGCAGGTAAATAAACATAATTTAGTTACACGAACTTACCTCGAATGTTCGTGTACGTAAAATCTACTAATACGATAATTTCCTCTTTTCTCGTTCTAGATCTGAATTTGATCTTTCTGGATCTATACGAGTAAATTTTACATCAATTTATCATATTCACATTCAAGTAGTCCCAATTTTCATCCTAGGCAAAATAACTATTTTGCCCCTAACTTTTCCACAAATTCCCATTTCGTCCCTAGGCTCGGAAAATAAAATTTGTGCAATTTACTCCCTATTTCAAGCCTAACCAAAATCCCTTTACAAAATTTACAGCACATGTATTCATAAAAAATTATAATTTTTCATCAAACTTCACAACGTTGCATTTTAGCCCCTAAATCATGCTTTCATCAGAAATTACTTTGTAAAAGTTGTTTATCTATCAGCAGCCTTTCATTTTCTACCATAAATTTCTAATTTTTAGCATATCCATCCATGACCCATTTTCCATAATTTGATAACTTTTCAAATTAGTCCCCCAAATAGATAAATTAAGCTATCCCAGTTTCAAAAATATCAAAATTACTAAAAACAGACCAAAAAAACTTACCGAATTTGGCCATGAAAGTTTCTTCTCTCTTTCCTAGGGTTTCCATGGAATATTTGGGGAAGAAGATGATATAAAATGATTTTTATTTCTATTTAATAATTTATCATCTTTTAATTTTATCACTTTCCAATTTAGTCCTTAGCCTTTTTCTAATTTTCCATGGATGAATCATCCAAAAATATCTACTAACTTTTTATTAATGGTATAATTTCCATATAAGGACCTCTATTTTTGAATTCCATAGCTATTTAATCCTCCTAGCTGCTAGAATTCAACTTTTACATTTTACGCGATTTGGTCCTTCTCGTAATTAAGAGCATAATCAGTAAAATTTTCTTATCAAAAATTTCACATGACGTTTCTATCATATTACAAACCATGTAATAAAATAAAAATAAATTTTATTTTTCGGCTCGAATTTGTGATCCTGAGACCACTGTTCCGATTTCACCGAAATTAGGCTGTTACATTGGATGCCTTTCTTCTTGTCTTTCTCATTCTTCTCTTCGACATCAACACATATTGCTCTTGTTTTTAGGAGTGTTCTTTGATGTCTCAAAATTCTTGAACCTCCTAGCTTACTTCTTAAAAGCCTTATTGAAGTTCTGAGTAAGTAAAGCAATCTGCACTTGAAGTTCTTCTATAGTAAAGGTATTGGGAATTGGCATTTCGTCAGCAACTTGAAGTGCAATGTTGCTTTCTCCCTTAGACTTAATCTTCTTGGGCTCATCCAGATTCAACACAAAAGTTTGTAGGGATCCTATCGACTCATCAATCTTCAAACTTTTCAAATCTTTGGCCTATTCAATGGTAATCACTTTGACAAAGAATCTTTCAGATAGTGACCTTAAGACCTTTCTTACCAATTTAGAGTTCGAATACTCTTCCTCAAGGTCAAAAGCCTGATTTGATAGGTCACACAACTTGGCATAAAACACGTTAATTATTTCAGAATCTTTCATTCTCAGAGTTTCAGATTTGGTGGTTAGCATCTGCATCTTAGATTGTTTGATCGTATTAGTTCCCTCATGAGCAGTTTGAAGTATTTTCCATGTTCTTTTGCAACTATGCAATTTGAAATATGTTTGAAGTCTTGCATATCAATGCCACAAAATATGGTATATGTGGCCTTAGATTTTGCATTTGCAACTCTCTCTTCTTCATTTGTCCACTCAACTTCAGGCGTAGGAACCTATATCTGCATCAATAGTAGGAGCTTGCCAACTAGTGAAAATAGATTTTCATGCCTTTTCATCGACAGACTCAATGTAAGCTTTCATTCTAACCTTCCAGTAAAGATAGTTACCATTCTTAAGCATAGGGGGACGAGTAATCGATGAACCTTCCATTTTTAGTAAAAAGTAACATCAAAATTCACCACTAGATACATTAAGTGTTTGCTCTAATACCAATTGTTGCTACCTTAAGTTGTTTATTTGCTCAAAATGAAAATTTCAATGAAAGTGCTATTTTATAGTGGTCATTACGACTTGGTACTTCAAAAAACTGTACAAATAAAACAAAAATAATACAGAGGTTTGTTTATGCAGTTTGGTATTCGTACGCCTATGGAGTCTAATTCAATGAGTAATCTCACTATATTTTATCACAAATGAAACAAGTGAATCAATCTCTATTACTCCTCAAGTATAAAGATATCACTTTTGTACCTAAAGACTAGAACACTCACCTTCAAATCATCCCCTTAAAAACTTGGGCAGTAAACACTTCACCAATGTTTATACTATCTTACAAAAACATTCCTCAATGAACAAATTAGAATGCACTCAATAAGCCCTCATTACCTAAGCTAGACAAGCCTTAAAGCATATATCAATTTCGGCTTGCTAACATAGA
This sequence comes from Gossypium stocksii, assembly GCA_020496765.1. NCBI lineage: Eukaryota > Viridiplantae > Streptophyta > Magnoliopsida > Malvales > Malvaceae > Gossypium > Gossypium stocksii. The sequence continues at coordinate 11,262,984 of CM035623.1, forward strand.
ATCTAGGTGAATGCAAAGTAACTCCTTGAAAATAACTAATACATCAATAATAATCAAAACAAAATCACTCGAAGTAGAGGTGTACATGGGCCGGGCCGGGCCGGGTTCGGGCCGGGTCCAACTAAAATTTTAGGCCCATTCATTGGGCTCGGGCCGGGCCGGGCCCAAAAAATGGGCCTAAAATTTTGTCCAAGCCCGGCCCATATAAAAATGCTAAAACCCGGGCCCGGCCCGGCCCGCCCGTATTATTTTTATATTATTTTATATAAATTTTAAATATATATATAATATATCAAAAATACTAAAAAAATTAAAATAAATATTTTTCAAGAAATTGAAAATAAATTTTAAAAAATATGTAGACTTAAATAACACTAAAATAGATGTAACTTAACAAGCAAATGCCTCTAAAATAATAACAAAATTAACCAATGTCTTTAAAATAATAACAAAATTAACAATAAAATAAATTTTATACAATATCTAAACAATAACAATAAAATAATAGCAACATAATAGTAAAATGGTAGCAAAATAGGGAGAAAAACAATAAGAAAACAATATTTAAAAAAATAAAATTTTTTGTCCTTAGTGAATTCGGGCCGGGCCGGGCCGGGCTCGGGCCAAAAATTTCTTACCCAAGCCCGGCCCATTTTTTAAACGGGCCTTAATTTTTTGTCCAAGCCCATTTTTCGGGCCTATATTTTTGCCCAAACCCTCCCACATTTCGGGCGGGCCTTCGGGCCAGGCCGGGCCGCCCGGCCCATGTACACCTTTAACTCGAAGATATGCTCTCTAAAATCAACAGCACTATTTCGATCAATTCTTCACATTCTAAGGACTTAATTGATTCACTCGAATCTAATCCAATCTTCAAACTCCAATGATTGGTTGCCATAGATAGACTAAAGTATCTTGAAAATAACAACACATAACCAGGTCTAAAGATTTTCTTCATTAAATCAAATAAGGTAAGTTTTTAATCACATTAGTAACAATTTGCATTTGACACTGACAAGTGCCACTCAATCATTCTCAGCTCATTTTGCCTCAACATAATATAAATTATTGTATGTGTAGCTTAACCAAAATATGTTTTGTATATTAAATTAAATCTATACATACAATAATTATATTTGTAAAAATAATTTAAAATGTCAACAGATCATGTCAACAAATTAATACATATCATTATATAAGACTCAAAAATTTAAGAACAATAAATGTCCCGCGCATCGCGTGAGTAAGAAAACTAGTTAAATAAATATTGTAATTGTATAAATACTTTTTTAAAAGAATTAATTAGTCTAGTTTTAAAAAAATAGTATTTTAAAAATGTTTCTAGAATTAATATATTTTAAAATTAAAACATTTGGGGTTATTGTATAAAAAATATTTAAAATTATAAAATCAAATCCTTATATTAGAAAGAGGTTAAACTACATGCATCAATTCATCCATAACATTAAAGTTAATTCAAAAATAATAAATTAATATAATTATTAGAAATAAATTTTAACAAAAAAAATTTATGAAATATTACATTTAAATTTTGACAATTAAAAAAAAAACTATTAAAATATGTTAAAAACATGGGAGGAAAAAAATAAACCAATAAGAAGAAAACAACTTAGCCTAAACTAGTAGGCTTACCAAGACACCAACGTAAGGTTCTCTTACATCGTCAAAATCATATATGCATAAATCAAACAATAAAATGTTCAAAAGAAAACTCGGGGTTATATCCTAATAGTTGGCATTCAAAAAGCCACCCTCACAACACTATAAATTACCTTATTAAACCCTTACAAACCCATTGGAAGGATAAGGAAGGGCATTTTAGATTTTAGAATGAAGCAGTCATGAATAATTATGCCAAATTCATAGGTATCATCATGGCCATGGTTTAGCGCCTTAATATAACCCGAAAGCAATCACATACAAACATAACATTATCAAGCCCCTGCGACTTTACCCAAGCAAGTGCTTACCTAACTGAAATAACTTCAACAATATGAGGCTCATAAATACCATGCGAGTAACTTGTGCTACAATGGCAAAAAACTCCCCTGACATCCCTAATCACTGTTTCCCAACTTGACACTCCTCGTCCAAACAAGGCAACATCAATATTACATTTCACACAACCCATAGGTGGACAGTTGCTTATCTACAACGCTGATTAGGCTGGAGGCTAACAAAAGCATTCTTTGAAGATGACCATTTTTGTAAAAATGCATCAGCAAAATAAATATTAAAGTAGAAAGATCATACATCTTTTTCTTTCCAACAAAATAAGTTCCGATGAAACCCCAATGACTAAAGGGTAGCTACGAAGCGAAACGACCAGTTCATATCTGTTAGTAACTACAAAGAACTAATTACTTAGAGAATATTGAATGAAAAATGATTGAACTTATTCTGTATTGAAATTATATTTTCATCAGTACACATATAGTACATATATACTTGAATGAGATAACCTAACTGTTGCTAACCATATACCAATAATATACCGGACTTACTAATAGAATAACAACCTAACTTAGTCTTATACTCTAACATTCACCCAGCTTCTCAATAGGTAAGACCTGAAGCAAACTCCAAAAACGAGTAAACATGTATACAGACAGTGGTTTTGTGAAAATGTCAGTGATAAACTGTAAATTATACATATTTTTACCTCATCTTAGCACAATTATGGATGAATTATTTCTTGATTTGTGGAATTTGATGCTCCTAAACCTTTAATTTCATGTTCTATACTCAGGTGAGCTTAAGGGAGTGAAAAGAACAAGAAACAGGCCAAAAATAGAGAAAATGGGCCAGAGCAAGGAATCAACACTGCCTGAAAGTTCACCACACGGGCGTGTCACACAACCGTGCCACATAAACAGACTCGAGCATGGCCTAGACTCAATTCACATGGGCAACCCACACGTCCGTGCCACTTTAACAGGCTTGAACACGGCCTAGCATCGAATTACACGGGTGTGTCCCTGTTGTGAGGAAGTTCAATTTCACAAGGAAAAAGCTACTTAGGGGCTAAGAAAGACTCTTCAAACTCTATATAAAGACCCTAGGAGGCAACTACAAAGGTGTGCATTATTCCCGCCAAGGGTATAGTCTTCCCGCCAAGACGGAGAGCTAAATGCAGGGAATTACTCAAAGGAAAGTTGATTAATCCATCTCAGAAGCCATGATCTACATCAAGACAGAAGATCTCCCTTCAATCCTTCCAGGAGTTTTGGGTTTTCTTATGTTTTGTTATTTTATTTATTCTGAGATGTTTCTTTTTATAATTATGAACTAAAACCCCAAATATCTAAGGGGGATGAAACCTAAGAAGGATCTTGTTATTGTTATCTGAACTATATGATAAATATATGACTTGTTCTTAATTGTGTTTTTAATTCTTGAAATGATATTTTTGAGATATTGATTTAAGTCGAATATGCTTAGGTAGAGGAGCTAAAGTCCCTGTAGATCCAACACAATTAAGCGGAGTTGATCGCAATCCTAGACATAGGACGACGAAAATCTGTCAGATTAGAGTTAAATCTAATATGGGGATCCATAGATCGAGTTAATGCAGGACTAGGGGTTTTAATTAGAAAGAGATTTCAATTAATCAACCGAGGATTAGTTGTTCTTATCTTCAACGGAGGTATTAACATAATTTAGGGATCTCTACGGATCAAGTCGAATGAAGAAATCGTCTGGTTCAGAGTTAGATAACAAGTGAAGTCTAGGTGGATTCTTCCTTAGGTATTGTCCTTATCAATCATGTAATATCCCGAAAATTTCTATCATTGATATAGTAAAATAAAGAAATAAAGAAATAAAAAGAGAAATTTTGAGCTATATCAACAAAATCTATGTAGGAAGTGATTATGATGTATTAATCCAAGAAAGGACTAAATCGTAAAAGTGAGAAAAGTTTTGTGGCCCAAGAGTAAATACTTAAAATTTAAGGGGTTAAAGTGTAAATATGGAAAAGTTGAAGGACAAATAGTGCAAATATTTTAAGGGTAGAATAATCTAGAAACTAAGGAAAATTGATGAATTAGGACTAAATTGAATAGGTGAAGAATTATGAGGGACTAAATTGTAATTTTACCAAATTAAGTGACGACTCAATGATGGAATTTTAAAAGATCATAAAGGGTAAAATGGTCAATTGGAAGAAAGAGAAATCTAGAAAGTAATGATTACATTGATGATATTTTATAATTATATAATTAAATAATTATTGTTTTATTAATATTTTAATAAGATATTTTATGATTTTATTATTTTATTTAGTCTATATATATGTGTATGTGTGGAAAAAAAAAAAAAGAAGAGAAAACCACCACCCCTTTTCCATGCAATTCACGTTAGGAGAGAAGAGGGGAGAAAGAAAGTTTGGCTTTCTTTACAATTTGGTCCTTCCACCAAAAATTCACCATTTTCACCTAAAAATCAAAAGAATTTCCATAGCTACTGAAGGAGAAAAATGTTAAGGAGGCTATGAGGAGTTAGAATATCAAGTTGGATTCAAGAAATAGAAGCTGGAGGAGAGAGAAAGTGAAGTTAAAGTTTGGAAACAATAAAACAAGGTAAGAACATCAAGATTTCCATGTATTTTTAAGTTTAATATTATTGAAAAAGCATGTAAATGATGTTAATGTAGAGTTCCTTATATATGATTCTATGTTCTTGATATGGTAGTGAAGAGAAAACAAGATAAAGTGATGGGAAATGGTGTAGAGAAAGAAAATAAGGGTGATATAAACTTAATAATTAATATCTTGCACTAAAATACAGCAGCAGTAAGCTAAATTTGAAAAATCACCAAAAATGGTATAAACTGAATTAGAAGTTGAGTAAGATACAGAATTAAAGCTTGTTGAGTCTATTTTCATATAAAAGAAACAGAACAAGTAAATGAATTCTGTATTCTGAGATATTTATATTTTTGTAAGACTGGTTCAGAATGATTTCGGGATCCTCTGTTTTGATTTTGGAAAATCACCAAAAATTGTATAAAAATAATTAGGGACTTAAATTTATGTGTTTGAAATCCTTAATGAGTCTATTTTCAAGAGAAATAATCAGGAACATCATCCGAGTCCCGTACGAGGAGATAATTAAATTTTAATGAAGAAAGTTCAGAACAGTTATACAGCAGAACAGGGGTAACTTTAAAGAATAAAATGTACTTATTGGATAAACCAAAAATTCTGAAAATTTTATGGTAATAAGATATGTGAGTCTAGTTTCATGGAAAATTAACAGATCTTAATTTGGATTTCTGTAGCTCAAGATATAAATAATTTAGTGACTATGATGCAGGTGGACAGCTTGAATGTTCACATATAAGTAAATAGTGAAATTATTGATAATGTTACTTATAAGCATATTATATAAATTAAGGATGTGGAATGGAGAGGAGGAGGAGGAAAATATGTATGAATATTCAGTTAGCATGACTAATTTGTATGTTTTAAGCCCAAGGACTAAATCGAATAAAAGTAAAACTTTATGGGTAATTTTGTAAAAATGTTAGAAATGATCAAATTACATGAAATGGATTATTTTATTATTTAAATTGAAAATTTTAAATGAAAATTGTTAATTTAGTTCAAGATCGGGGGAAAACATGTTTTAAGGATTAAATTGAAAAGTGTTGAAATTATGGAAAATTTTGATATTTTATAGAATTTATGGGCTCTCATTAATATGTATGATGACAACGGCTGGAAATAAGGATTAAATCGCAAGAATTTATTTTTCTGAACCTAAGGGTAAAATCGTCATTAATTAAAAGTTTGGAGGCCAAATGGTAATTTTGCCTAAAGCATTAATTGAATGTTTTAGAATATGGAATGAATGAAAACAATGATCAAATTTATTTATAAAGATCCCAACGACTCAAATGCGAGACTTGAACGTAAAAAAGAAAAGATATTGGATTAATGAATTTATAAACACGGACAAGTAACGAGGTAAGTTCGTGTAACTTGAATTGTATTTTTAAACACTTGAAATATGTGGTTATGTGATGAAAATATGATTTGAATGATCAATGCATAATAATTGATGAAATATTGATAATACTCGATATAAAAAGAAAGTAAATCCCGGTTGAATGGAATGGATTTCGATGGATCATTGGAAAAGGAATTGACGGTAAAAAGGATCTAGCCCGGACGGGTGATCCTATTCTGATGTAGCCCTCCCGAAGAATACAGGAAAAAGGATTAAGCCCAGAAGGGTAATCCTAATATCAGCCCTCCCGAAGAATATATGGGAAATGAGGTTCGTGGGAGTGTGCTGGTGGCTCTCCCGAAGAATATATGTGTATAGGCCCTTCCGAAGAATACATGGGAGCTGCGGTTCGCGGAAGTGTGCCAAGAATTGAGGTTCGCGGGAGAGTGAGGTTCGCGGGAGTGTGCTTACTGAAATGAAATGTGTAAGACCATGGTTGAAAGATACCATGGCAATGAATAAGACCATGGTTGAAAGATACCATGGCAACAAATTGAGAAAATGAATAAGACCATGGTTGAAAGATACCATGGCAACACATGCATATGAATTGACGGACTCGGAATTATACACTAAAAGTGTACTCCTGTATGAATTGACGGTTAATGAGATTGTAACTAGGAGTGTACTATTGGATATCCATCGAAATTCCGAGAAATTTAACGAGATAAATATAGAAGATGGTAAACACATAGCTAAAAAGGGTAAATGTGAATTGATGGATTACGGATTTGCATATTTTAAGTATACTATATGATTTTAACTATCGATATTCCGATAAATTCAGTAGATAAGAATCCTGACCAGAAAAGGAAATATGTATATAAAAAGATTTGTACATATATTCCTGAAGTACATGAAAAAAAAAATGACAGTGATACTGGATATATGGAAATATAAGATGATGATATTTGTACATGGAATTTATTGATGAATATATGCATCCATGATTATAGATTCGTATACTTTAATAATATTAATTGTATGACGATGAAATTTCGAATGACTTAATGAATAAAGCCCTGACATGGAAATAATTTGAGCACGAAACAATAATCATGAAATTGAACTTGAAATACAAGAAAACGATATTTATTCGATATTTTAAAAAATATGACATGGAAAATACATGTACATGAAACTTACTTGATAATTATGCATGTTCAAGATTATGAATTGTCCCGGAATAAATATATACAAAATTCATGAAAACAATGATACATGAAATTTTGGTATAATGAATGATTTATGTTTTGAAGAAATGGCAAGAGAATAATATGTATATATTATATGAATATGTGGCTATCTTTAACATGCTGATACATGAAAATTGAGTAAGCCGTAATAAGTAATAATCTCAAGTATGATATGTTGATACAATGAGTTTATCGATTCTAAAATTATATGAAATATATTCAAGTATACTAATGACTGTTGTTGTTGACGCTTAGACAAGTCCCAAGCTATCGGTTAAATGGTAATATGTTTATTATTTGATACGTCAAAAGGGAAAATGATCAAATGAAAATATACATGTGTTTATGGAAGAGTGGTAAAATTTAAGTTGTATAATTTCTTATAAAATGAGTTATCATTTGATAAAAAAAAAGTTCTATAAACTCCGGTAATACCTCGTGACCCTATTCCAATGATGGATACAGGTTGGGGTGTTACAAATCAGTTTTCTCAAAACTAATTTACCCAATTTACTCTTTGTCATTTCTTTAGTTTAATTTAGATAGTTTATAACCAAACCCCCTTTTTATTCTTAGGCTAGATAATAGGGAGAAAGTCATTACTAGTACTTTTAGTTCCTTGGATTCGATATTCCGGTCTTGCCACTAGCTATACTACTACCCGATAGGTGCGCTTATCTTTTATCGTGATAATAGTTAGTCTTTTGGGTACGATCAATTTATTACTTTATCATCATCACTCGAGATCACGATCAGTCAGCAACTTGGTACCTTACCAACAACAAGTGAGCCTACAGCCACCTTTTCCCGGACAAAAAACAATCAAGTTTGACATTTTAAAATTAGAGTGTAAGACTGGATTGGCAACAACGACCACTACACTAGAGTTGTTACACCAAACAGCAGGAGGATCAGTAGAAAGAATCTGTAACTCTGTTAACAAAGATACTAACCACGTAATATCACTAGTAGTAGCAGCCAGACTATGATATTTAGCCTCTATTGTCGAACAAGAAAGAACTTGTTGCTTCTTCAAACACTATGAGACGGTCGTATCACCAAAATACACATAATATCCTGTTGTAGATCGATGATCATCAAAATCCAACCCCCAGTTGGCATCATAACTAACAAGAGAAAGCCTTTTTGACGTACGAAAAGTTAACCCGTGATCAATAGTCCCATATAAATACCGAAAAATCATTTTTAAGGCCACCAAATGAACTAAAGTAGGTGCATGCATAAACTGACATACACGATTCACTGCATAGACAATATCTAGTTTAGTTAGAACCACATATTAAAGTGCACCGGCAAGGCTTCAAAATTTTGTAGGATCGTCAAGGCGATCTCCCTCATCTTTAGAGAGTGTAGATAAACTAACCATTGGTGTGTGGACACATTTTGTATTAGTTAGGGAACTACTGTCAACTAGATCCCAGATGTACTTGCGCTGACATAAATGGAGACTTCCATTAGAGAACCGCGTGACTTCAATACCTAAGAAGTAATAAAGTTCTCCCATATCCTTAAAAAAAACTTGTTATGTAACTGTTGAACAAACTTATCTATACTGTTAACCGTACTCCTCGTAATAATAATATCATCCACATAAATCAAAACATACATGAAGGATCCTGTCATTACTCGAACAAACAACGACGTATCTAGTAGAAGTAAGAAACCTTTTCAATTTATCAAACCATGTATGTGGAGCTTGATGTAGTCCGTATAATGCCTTCGTCAAATAACACACCAAATGCTCACCAGTGGGACCATACTGGACATAATCTGGAGGCTGTTGCATGAACACTTCTTCAGTGAGATCACTATTTAAAAAAGTATTGTTGACATCAACCTGACGAAGTTGCCAGCCACGAGACACAGTAATCAAGAGTATGGTTCTAACAGTAACAGGTTTGACCACGAGACTGAATGTTTTTTTGAAATCACACTTGGGAACCTACGAGCGCCCCAATTACACATTATCATCTTTCAGTCAGGAGGCAAAGAAATAAGATCCCAAGTGGAGTTAGCTATGAGAGCATCAAACTTAGCTTGGACTGCTGGGCACCATTTTGGATCAACAAGCACTTTTTCAACCGAGCGAGGTTTATAATCAACAGCCTCAACAGACAGAGCCTTAGGTTTAAAAATCCCGACTTTAGACCTAATAGTCATGGTATGAGTATTTCCCAGTAGAACAGGAGGTGAAGGTGAAACAATGCTAGAAGCAGACAGACTTCCTACAGCTAGCGAGGATAAGGACTGGAGCTCCTTACAAGCAGCCCCTATCTCAGCCACTAAACCACCTAAAGTAGAGGTCTACGGTATGGAATGATAGTGGGAAAAGGAAGATGGCATAGGTGTAAGACTTTCAACTGTTTCAATAGGGCGGGAGACAATGGATCGAATAATAGGAACATGTGTTGTGACAAAAGGACTAAATTTAGCTCTGTCCATGTTAGAAGATAAAAACAAGAACCGTCATTCATCAAAAACAACATGACGAGTAACAATTACCTTACCATGTGGTGTAAGATAATATTAACCCTTATGTTGGGAACTATACCTCAAAAATGTGCATGGCTGAGAATGAAATTCCAACTTATGATGCATAAATAGACGCAGATATGGGAAACAACAGCACCTCAATACCCGTAAATAATCATATGTAGGTGCACGACCATGAAGAACTTGATAGGGAGACTAACCTTTTAGAACCGAAGTAGGTAGATGATTTATGAGATGGACCGCACTACAAAAAGCATATCCCCAGTAATCTATGGGCAGACCAGCTTGTGCCAAGAGGGTAAAATCAGTCTTAACAACGTGTCTATGTTTCCACTCAACAACTCCGTTCTGCTCAGAAGTATAGGGGCAGGAGAGATAATGAAGTATCCCAAGAGTAGTCAGCACTGATGTAAATGCACGATACTCACCACCTCAATCACTCTGAAAACTCTTAATATCTTTCCCAAACAGAGTCTTTACCATCTGCTGAAACTGAAGAAAACATTCAATTGCCTATGACTTACGTCGAATGAGATAAATCCATGTAAAATGGCTACACATATCTATGAAGGAAACATAATACAGATTAGTACCACAGACGACAGATGCTGATCCCCATAAGTCAAAGACAACCAAATCAAAAAAATCTTCATATACAATAGTAGAGTTTGAAAAGGGTTGTTTATGAGATTTCTCCTTTTGACATGCAATACAAATATTATCAAGACACTTTTTATCTGAAACAATTTTACATTTACCAAGAACAGTCTGAACAATTGTAGGAGATGGATGACCAAGCCTCTGGTGCCATAACGCAAAAACATCATCATCACCATTATTAGTCTGTAGTCTAGTATTGTAAACAAAATGAGCATTGACAGAAGCATCAGATGTAGCTAGTGAAAAATAATAGAGCCTGTCATGAGTGTGGCCCTGCAGAAAAATCTCCCAAGTCGGGATGTCCTTAACAACACAATAAGATGGATGAAATTCAAAGAACACGTTATTGTCATTAGCAAACTGAGAAATAGATAACAGATTCTTTCGTATATCCGGCACCCATAGAACATTAGACAGGCGAAGTATCTTACCTTTCGTAGGTAAAGTAGAATTCCCAACATACGATATTTTTGTAGGAATCCCATCACCCATGAGGAGAGGAGATGTACCTGAGTATGGCGTGGACTCATACAGAGTGGTGGCCTCTCGACAGACATGATGTGTAGCCCTTGAATTAGGGCACCAAGAGGAGGTCCCTACAGACATAGGAATATAAGAATTTTCATTATCAAATTAGATCCAAATTTTGTCGTGTTGACATTAGACCCAGAGGTGGTCAAAAAATTCAAGGCATGAAAATCAGGGATGTGAGGTAACCCAACATACAGTGAAGCTTCAACATCATGAACACGAGCCCTTGGTTTAGTCTGTCATGGCACACTATTTTGGAAGAAATTATGTCCATTTGGCTCAAACCCAACCAGATTGGCATTCGGCCCAACTTGTTGATCCACATTAGGAAGTGATGCAGCCTACCTAGTATATGACCCAACTTCACGGCCTGAAGCATCACTTTGCAGCCCATATGGAAAACCCAATCCATGCGGTAAAAAGGGATCAATATTGTTACCCTAGTACGGGCTTGGTCTAACCCCATGTGGCCCAACTTTGTGGCCTGCGTCATTACTAGGATAAGTAGAAAAGGGTTTTGCAACCTTAGCAGGTGGAGTAAACATGGGGAAACCATTTGACAACTCCCCACGAGGCATCACACGGATACACAATCGAAGCCGCCATTGAAGCACTAACATACGGTCCAGAGCCACCGAAGGGAACTAAACCACTACGACCCGATAGAGACCAACCATGCTCACTAAGACCATTCTCGCGCGATCCACGATCTGCACTACCAGAAAACACCAGAGGCGGATTTGAAGCCGGAGCAGAGGGGCTGCCATAGTCACGATCGAACCTGTAGTAACATTTTTGTGCCAAATGGCCATATCTACCACAAATTTGACACTGAAGACAAGTTCTAAACCCACGACCACGACCATAGAAAATGACTGGCCACCACGCACACCGTTCGTCCCTGATTTCACCGGATCTACAATCACCAAATGCGCATGAAATGGCATTTCAGTCACCGCACGATCCTGTCGATTCTCAAACTCCAAGAGTACATTAAGAAGCTTTTGAGAGGAAGTGATTCATTCGAGAATGATGCCAACATGAGGATAGTATCATAGTCCAACGAAAGGCCGACCAATATGATTTCTACTTTCTCTGCCTCTAGTACCACGAATCCCGACGCCTCAAGCAACGCATAGGTATTTTGTATTTTAGCCACATATTCCTTCACCGACATCACGCCCTTCTTGATGGAATAAAGTTCGTGTTTAATGCGCGACACCTTTGCTCCAGTGGCAGCAGCGAATAGTTGATTCGCAGTACTCCATACCTCATTTGTCGATCAAGTGATTGTAAAAGAAGGCAACAAGGCAAAACTAATTATTGATAATAACCAAGATGCAAGAAGCTTATCTTGCTATACAAACAAAGACGAATCTGGATTCGGAGCCAAAACTCCATCTGAAGAAGTGATGAAGTGGGGCGAAACAGGTAATGTCCCTTTGAGAAACCCTAACAATTCATAGCCTTCAACTATTAACCTAATATGTTGTTGCCATTGTACGAAATTTCCTTCGTCTAACTTTACTGTATCATGACGAGGAAATGTTTGAACCAGATAAGATCCAGAGAAAGAGAGACTGTCATGATTAGCAGTGGTAGAATCACTCAAATTATTCATGAAACGACAACGAGAAGAACCTCCAGGAACTTCAGGCGACTGATACCATGTTAGTAACTACAAAGAACTAATTACTTAGAGAATATTGAATGAAAAATGATTGAACATTTTCTGTATTAAAATTATATTTTCATCAGTACACATATAGGACTTATATAATTGAATGAGATCACCTAACTGTTGCTAACCATATACCAACAATATACCAGACTTACTAACAAAATAACAACCTAACTTGTTCTTATACTCTAACAACATCTGCATGCTGCAGCCACTGTTCGATAAAATTTTTATTTCTCAAATGTTATGTTTAAAATTTATCTCATATTATTAATGAAATTTATTAAAAGAAATTACAATATATTTTAACATATTTTTATTAATAGGGTAAGAAAACCAGGGTAAATTTATACTTTTTATAAAATCTCTCATTAAGTTGGTGTCACAAATTAATCATACACAAACTTAGCTAGGAAATCACTAATATATTCTTTCTTTTAAATGATAACTAATATTATTATGATGGTCTTTTTGTCTTTTTATACTGGGATAATAATTTTTTTGGCCCACGTAATTGGTGGCTAGGTCCACTTTGGTACCTGAATTTGGATTCTGTCAAGATTTGATGATGTGAACAATATTCTTAGAACAAGACTGCATTGGCGAGTCAAACCAACTAGATAGAGAACCAACTAGTATACTGGTACAAACAAGAGGTTGAAACGATTGAATTGGAAAATGCTTGAAACTAGTAAAAAAATTGGGGAAATAGACCAATAGTTGAGTAGATTTTTACTTATTTATTTAGTTAGTATTGGTTTAGCAATTGAACTGATCAAACAGATTGAATCAAATATTAGTGGTCTAACCAATTTAACCACTGGTCCGGTTATTAGAACATTATATATGACACTTGTAGAAGGCCCAATTTACCCGAGCCCATTAAGTTTATTTATCACAAAAAAATGAAAAACCCAAAATTAAATTAGATGGTTCGTCAATAAATAAAATAATAGTCCAAATTGCACATTCCAAAATTCAAAAAAGCAATAGCCCAAGTTTGAAGCCTAACCTAAAATTTTATCCCCACTAGTTTTAAACCCAAGACACGATTGGTCCACGAATTTGACCTTAACTGACCCAACTAAGTGAATATAAATTGGGTCTGACCCAAGTTGACTAGGGTCTCAAGAATCTTAGTAGATTCTAGATTTTTTTAGGCGCTGTAACCGTTGTTCAGGCCTCCATTCGTCCTCCGTTCGGCCTCGTCACTGCTCACGAATGGCCACAATACGCACGCCTGCAAAAACAAACAGAAACAACAAAGAAATGGGCAACGGATTGAAATCTAATTAACGATTAGCGGTGAATAACAGAACAGAAATTTTTATTGTGTATTTTGGATTATCATTTGGCTATATAAAGCCGACTAATCCATGTAAATTTTTTGGGAGGCAGACTGAGAAAATAGAAATCAAATTAAGAAAGCCAAAATTTAAGGTGATTTGAAATTTTTCTCTTTTTTTTTTTTGTTTCTTTTTCTGTTCTTTATATTCTTTAATTCCAGATTCTTGCATGCGATAGCGAAAAAGGAAATCGGGGTTACCTTGCGTCCTCGGAATTCTGGTCTTCTCCGTCGCAATCGGAGTTAGATGAGGATTTTCCTTGGCTTAAAGTGACGAAATTCTTTTGAACAATCAATGTTCAAAAGGAATTTTAGGCTGAATCTCTATCACGTAAATTGGAGGAAGGTTTTGTGCGCGACTTGTCGCCGATTCTAATGGCGCATGGTTGTCGGTCGAGCAAAGAAAGAGGCCTTAGGTCTCGTGTTTTAAATCTGTTTGGTGTAAAAGAGTTAGGTGTGCGTGAGTAGGTTTTTGTAAGGATCTTTCAAACGTATCAAACGGCATCGTTAAAGCCTAATTCGTTGGCTTTGAAACGGCGCCGTATAAGGCAATCCGATGGATCCACCCCATGACCGGACTTACAGGCGGCCAGATCCGTGTGCTTTGGTCTCCGAGGGTACATTTTCGCAATTGATCCCTTGATTTCGCACTTCTGTTTGATTAGATCTTACTCTTACTTTTATTTTCTTTGAATTTTGCCACAGAATTTTGTGTTGATTTCAGTTTAATTCGCAATTCAACTCTGCGTTTTGATAATTAGGAATATTTATCTCTTGATCCCTAATCACTCGCATGCGTTTTACTTTAATCCTTATTGCTGTTTAATGGCTTTATTTATTTATAAATTAATCTTTCAATTTTATCTTTAATTCAATTGAGTCTTTATCTTATGTAATTCTTAAATTCCTTTCAATTTATTTGTTCCTAAGTTTTAAAATTGTTTTAATAGATTGTTCAATTATGACTTTATTAACTTCATGCTATTTCAATTTGTTTTCACATACCTTCATTCTTTTAGAAGAAAATTGTTTTATTTTATGATTTGTTTATTTCAAATGTCTCTTTTTGATATTTATGTTTAAAAATTTTGTATGATATTTAATTTAGATACACATCATTTATTTTGTAATGTACATAATATACATTAAGATTGTTTTTTATGCTTGTATTATTATTATTTTTTTATATATTTTCTTTCGAATTTATTTATGAATATATAAATTTTATTTCGAATTCATTTATATGTATGGCTTATTTCTTATTTCGTTGTATATTTTTTTTGTTTTTTGGTCATTTCAAGTACTTTCGTACATTTTTATTTTCATATATAAATTATTTATATTAAATCTTATTTTATGGATATTATTTATGTACATTGACGTATGTTATTTTGCATATGATGTACCTTGATTTTCTTCAAATATAAAATTAGTTATTAAATTTTTATAAATTAAAATTAGTTATTACATCAATTGGTTGTCTTTAGCTTCATTTTCATTTTTGTTTTAAACTTTTATGTATACTGCTAATTTTAAAACTTTTGTACATACAACTTATTATTCTCATATTGAAAATTTCAAATTGTCTTTCTTTCATGTTTTTCAATCATTTTATTGTTTAAAACTTGTTATATTCGGTTTGCATTGATTTGTATGGTATATCTTTTAAAATTGTCTTTAAATTCTTTGGTTTTGATTGTTAATGTTGATATTTGAATAGTGTACGATACGTTGCCATTATATGAATCTTACCTTAATTCCTTTGATTTTTTATATCACTTTTTGTTCCTTTGTGAAATATTATTGATTTTAGAATTATTTTCAAAATCCTTTTGAAATAAGGCAATATTTATTGTTTGGGAACTCGGGAAATTGTGCCCTAACACGCTGGGTTGCAATTTTTCATTTGACCAAATAATTAAATATCCTTTTAATCGCATGTTTTGGAAATTATAAGATAATCTCGGTTTTGAGAGTTTAAAATATTATATCCTAACGTGCTGGATGTGACATTTTATTCATTCGGAACGAGTCTAATTTGAAGTATTCAAGTATTCTTTAAAAGGGATCACATCTTAAACTATTTCAAATTTCATCATTAAGACACTAATTAATTAATTTGGTACCAATTCAGGGCGTTACGAGGGTGCTAACCCTTCTTCGTATGTAACCAACTCCCGAATCCATTTTCTTGAATTCTGTAGACCAAAATATTTTATAAGGTAACCCAATCACGCCTAAACAAAAATAGATTAGTGGTGACTCCATATTTTTAAAGTCAAACCCATTTTTTTCAAAAATTAAAAAAGGATTTCGACAACACTTTCAAATTGTTCCACGTTATCACTTAAAATTTTATATAAAATTTTCAACTTCGGGGATCAAAATGAATTTAATTATCAAGTTTAAATACTAAAATGACTTAAAAAAGTATAAGTATTAAAATGAACCTAATTACAAAGTTTAAAAACTAAAAATTATATTATCCTCTTATAATATTATATAAATTTTAAATAAAATAACTAAAAATCTAAAATAAATCAACTAAAAATAACACAAGTGTTTAATAAGACTTATAGACCATTCCTAAATATATTTTTTTTAAATAGATATTGTAATAGATCAATTTTGACCTAGAATAAATAAATCACAAAATAAATAAATTAAAGTCCAAATCAATAGTCCATTTACACACTGGATAGCTCAAATCCCAAAACCATTAACCCAATAACCCAAATTACAACAACCCAAATAAGCCCACTATCCTAAAACATTTTAGCCGAACAAACCCTAACCCCTAAAACTTTAGTCGCCGCTCCTCCCATGTCTGACTACCGTCGCTGAATGCCTGTCACCGGCCATCATGCGCCTCTGACACTTGCAAAAAATTAAATACAACAGCAGAGAGGGAGCACGCAAGCAACAAAGAAATAAATGGCTAACGAAAAAAAAATCAGAAACTAAATAGTTTGTAAGATTGGCTTTAAAAGCCACGACCTTATCTCTGTAATTTTTTTTACGAAGGCACACAAACGAAAAATAGAGAGATTTTAATAGAAAGAACAGAATTTTATTGTGATAAGAGGTGATTTCCATTTTGTGTTTACTTGATTTTCGTAAGTTTATTTTATTTTTATATACACGCGTGTAAATAACAATAAAAGAGGCAAAGAAATCATCCATCTTACCCGCGGTCAGAGTTTGGACGGCCCAACCTCTGGGTTCGTCGAAAACGTCACCGGCGTGGAAGGGGAGATGAGGGGCCCTCGTTTTCTTTATTTTCTTTTTAGTTTTCAGAGGGATTCGGGTATTTTGCCTTTGAATCGGGTTTAAAGGGGCTCAAATCGGCCGAAGGAGGTTCCTTTAGGAACACCGGCTGCCATATACGGTGGCAAACCGGGGACGGCGTGATAATTGGGTTCAAAATCCTAGTAGAAAAGAAGAAGAAAAAGAGAATGGGAGGTTCTGAAATTTCTTAAAAAATGGCAGAAATATTTTTTTTAAAAGAAAATTTTTGGGCCTTATATTCAATAAATGATATATGATATCTATTTCATTGTTATTAGATTATTAATGTTAGCATTTAAATAATGTATGTTGTGATTATCGTCATTGTGCGTATCGTGATTTGTTTATTTGTATTGTCATATTATTGTCATTCATAGCATTCGTACATTATTGCCCTGTGTCCCACATTCCCCTTTTTAGCTATTTCATGTGCATTGTATCGCGAATCTAACCCCAACGTATTTATCCAATTTAGATCGTTTTATTTTACTCCAAACAAATAAATGTACGCCTTTAAATGTTGCATTCGTCATTATTCAAAACGTAATTTTTTTTAAAAAAAATAGGCAATATTTTTATTTATGGAAAGTCGAGAAATTGTGCCCTAACTTATGGGGTTTCGATTTTCTTGTTGATCCTAAATGGTCATATATCCTTTTAAATTTCAAAACATAACAAATTTCAATAATTTTTTTAAAGGCAAACTTGCGCTCGAGAATTCATATATCGTGTCTTAACTTACAGAATGTGATACTCTGATATCTCGAGACGAGGGAACCTTTAGCAATCGTTTCGGTTTAATTCAAGCGTTTTAAATTACATTAATAAAAAGGATCGTATTTCAAAAATCTTTTCAAATTTTCAACTTTTGACATTACATTAAATAATCAATTCGGTATCAATTTTAGGCGTGACGAGGTGCTAATCTTTCCTCACATGTAACCGACTCCCAAACCCGATTTTTCAAAATTTCATAGACCAAAACTGTCGATTTAGTAAGTCAAAACACTTTATTAAAACGAGCAAGTTTTACAAGGTGATCCGATCATTCTTCATAAAAAAAGATCGGTGGCGACTTCCGTTTTTTTTAATTTTCGTTTTCAAACTAAAGTCGATTTCCCTTTTCCAAAAAATGGTTTCGACATAAAATGTTTGATATTATGTACGTATTATCCGACAGACTTCGCTTCTATTTGTTTAACCCGCAAGGTATACAAGTCACCTTTGATCTCTCTTCCCGACGGTTGCTCATTTGGTGAAACGCGCATGGGTTTAGTTTATTTTTCTCTAGGTTTGCGCCATTGCCCCACCAACCCCCAGCATCAGCGTCTTCCCCGTCCATCGGTTTTGCACCTTCATCGGATTGGTTCAATGCTTCCTTGTTAGCTAGCTGCGTGATCAACACATGTTCTTTGCCTTTCCTTACAGTGAGAGGAGAATCATGACGAAGATCAACGTTTTAGATTCAATCTTTCTTTTACTCAATATACAGTAAGGATTTCAAATCTTTCCGACTTTAAGTTTCTTTTATTGTGATTTCCAGGTATCAAAAGTAAAGTCCTACTCGAAAAAGAAACAGATTCAGTTTAAGAAAATTATTTCTTTGTTGGCTTGCTTGCATTGCAAGCCAAAATATGTCCATGTTTCCAAATTCCATTTCCAGTCCAATAGGCAACAATTCACGTATTCCCATGAAGCTTCATGATTACGAATTCAATCATCTAAAATATACCGAATTGTTCACTTGAACACGGAAAGCTGATACTGCATTTCTCAGCACTGCCAAGGGCAACAACAACAAGATCAAGTAGAAATGGAATCAAGATTGTTCGAAGCAGCTCGTTGTGGAGATGTATCTGCATTTCACTCATTACTCGAGGAAGATCCATTTCTGCTAGACCGAGTTGCGTTAAACTCGGTCTATAATCCTCTACACGTATCCGCATTGGCAGGACAAGTGGAAATCACAAAGGAAATCATGAGCAGAAAACCGGCATTCACTAGGGAGCTAAACGAAAAAGGTTTTAGTCCTATACATATCGCTTCAGCAAATGGGCACATTGAGATAATAAGAGAGCTTATGAGGGTTGGATATGATATATGCCTTTTGAAGGGGAAAGAAGGTAAAGTTCCACTCCATTGTGCGGCTTTAAAAGGGAGAGTGGATGTTGTTAAGGAACTGGTGTGGGCTTGCCCCGAATCACTTAAACAAGTGACAGCTTGCGGCGAAACGGCCCTTCATTTGGCTGTGAAAAGCAATCAGATTGAAGCTGCAAGGGTATTGATTGAGGAGATAAGGAGGTTACAAATGATGGAAATCTTGAACTGGAAAGACACCGAGGGCAACACCGTTTTACATCAGGCAACCGTCAATAGACAACACGAGGCAAGTCTAGTTACAATTACTTTCATCTTTTCTTATTCATTAATTCATTTGTCTTAGATATTTCAGTTGGGTGAATTTGGATCGGAATACTTTAAGCAGTACTGGTTTGCAGATTATAGGTCTATTAATCGGTGGAGAAGCACTTGCTTGTGGAGTTAACGTAAATACAGTAAACACCAGCGGATTCACACCGAAGGATGTCCTGGATCTTTTGCTCCAAAATGGAAGTGATTTTTATCATCATGATATTCATATTTATCAGATGTTCCAGCAAGCTGGAGCTGTGAAAGGCCGAGAAATAACAACAGACCCTACTTATGTCCGAACTCAAACAGAAAACCCAAACAGGCAAATAGCACAATCTGCTTGTTCATGGAACCTATGGAAGGAACTAATGAGAGAGGTAGCGGAATCATCCACCGACACTCAAAATGCACTAATGGTTGTGGCAGTCCTAATAGCAACGGTCACGTACCAAGCGGTTCTGAGCCCTCCAAGTGGTTTCTGGGAAGCTGATAAACGAAAATCTCAGACCGTTACGACGGTTCAAAAGAGGACCATGAATCCTGGAGAAGCTGTAATGGCGAGTGACCCTGAAATCTTTGCGGTGTTCATTGTGTTTAATGCCATTGGTTTCTTTGCATCGCTTGCCATGATATCTCTGCTTACAAGTGGATTCCCTCTCAGAGCTGGCTTAAGGTTGGCCATACTTTCAATGACGGCAACTTACGTAATTGCTGTAATCTATATGGGTCCAACGAAAATGAGGGAAGTGTATATAGTGGTGATTTTGATGGGTCTTCTATTTCTTGCGGAGTCGATACGGTTCACCGTGTGGTTGCTCAAGAAATGGGGAATTGTTGGTGATACGAGGAGCCGACTGCGTTAGACGAATCCACACTGTTTACAATGTGCAGCTTCTTTTTATTGCATGATGAAATGAATCAGTTCATGAGAGAGTTTAGAATTTTCATTGTTATCTTTTGAGCATGATTACCTGTTCTCTTGAAAATTGTGTCATCATTAATTGTTCCTCGCGTTACATGAAAGCAAAACAAAAGAATCTTTTTTTCATATATAAGGTTGTTAAATCCGGACATTGAAATTACTCTTAACACTAGATCATTTAGTTGTTGGCATGAATCTCTTCTTCATATGATAAATTAATTAAATTATGCTTTTGTTATACTAGCTCGTATAAAAAGGGTCAAAGTCACATATCAGGTAATTGCCAAACAATTCAAACTAAGATAGCTTTATGTTAGATTGGTACTAACATGCATAGACTGTAAACTGACCTTTGCATAACCCTAACGGTTTTATCGGCTCATGATAAAGGGATCAATCAATCTATTCTAAACTAACCTTTGCATAACCCTAACGGTTTTATCGGCTCATTGTCGAAACCATTTTTAAGTTTAAAAAAACGGGGTCGACTTTTAAAAACGAAAATGGAGTCGCCACCAATTCATTTTTGCTTAAGTGTGATCGGATCACCTTATAAGACGTTTTATTTTAAAACATTGATTTTGGCCTACGAAATTCAAGAAAACGGGTTCTGGAATCGGTTACGTACGAGGAAGGATTAGCACCCTCGTAACGCCCAAAATTGGTACTGAATAGATTAGTTTTTGTCTTAATGTCGAAAATTCAAAAAGATTTTAAAACATGATCTTTTTTAAAAATTGAACGATTTGAGTAGAAACTTGAGATTCCTTTGTTTCGAAAGAGTACAAATATAACATCCAGCACGTTAGGACACGATGTTCTAAACCCTCGTAACCAAAA
Source organism: Gossypium stocksii (assembly GCA_020496765.1). NCBI lineage: Eukaryota > Viridiplantae > Streptophyta > Magnoliopsida > Malvales > Malvaceae > Gossypium > Gossypium stocksii. The sequence continues at coordinate 11,284,406 of CM035623.1, forward strand.
TCATCCCATGGTTTACAAAATTCATTAAAAGGATATTTAGTTGTTTAGCCAAACGGAAAATCGAAACCCAGCACGTTAGGGCACTATTTTCCAAATTTCTAAACACAAAACATTGCCTTATTTAAGGAAACTTTTGAATAAAATGTGGCAATTGCATGCAATATATTTCTTAAAAAAATGATTTGTGCAAAATGCAACGTTAATACATTACAAAACATAAATACTAAAGTGATATATAAATTATATGATATATTAACATTTCATACAAATATAAACAATTAAAAAGAAAAAACAACGTAAAATAAGGATTATAATAAAATATTCATGCTAAAGCGAAAATAAACAAATACATAATTTGAATAGACAAATAAAAAGATATAAAGTAAACCATAACAAATTTAAAAAATACGCGAAATATGAAAAAACTTAAAAATAAATACAAAACTATAATAAAAATAAGGGTAAAATATCAATAGAAAATAAATGAAGTATTTAAAACAACAAATAGATATTATGATAAAAAAAGGTAAAAATGACAATTTTTAAAAAGATTAATATATATATATATACATAAAATAATGAATGTATTTTAAATGAACAACATAAAAACTTAGGCTATATAAAAATATATATATATGTAAAAGATAACTTATAATAAATATATATAATATAACAATTTAAAATATTATTTTACAAAAAGATAGTATACCTATTTTAAAAAACGATATAAAAACTTTACATTATTAATAAAAAAATATTATACAATATTCTAAATTTTAAAATAATACATAATATATAGTAATAAAAAAATTAATATGAATACTATATATACAAAAGGAAAAAAAAGTAATATATATATGCTTTTGATAAAAAAAATTTATAAAACTTTTAATTATAAAGAAATATATATAAAGGGAAACATATATAACATAATAATAATCTAAATATATACATATATAAAAATATACATATTTAAAATAGATAATATATGAGAAAAGGAAAATTTTGTTAATAATAAAACAATTTTATAAAATATAAAAATAAACCATAACATGTGAAATGAAGGTTTAAAAATAATATACGTATATATGTATAATACTAATATAAATAAATAATAATCGTAAAGAAATAAGTTAGAATAAAAACAAAATAAAAGAGGAAATGATTAAATTGGAATTTTAGTAAAATTTTGGGGCAAAATGAAAAAAAATAGAACCGAATTTAGGACCTAATTGAAACACGTACTACAGAGGAGAGATTCACTGGGCAAATATGCCCTATTCCCAAAACGGCGCCGTTCCAATATTTGTATTTAAATGGCCAGAGACCAAATTGAGACAAAAGCAAATTTCAGGGCCGGATTAAAAAATAAAATAAAATCTAAATTGAACGAAATTACAAATAGTGAAATTGCAGAAGGATCAAAAGGGTAAATTTCCCCTTTTATAAAAATGCGCGGATCCTGCTCTGGGTACGGGTCGGATCGCGAGTTAGAGGCTCAAAACGACGTCGTTTTGGCCTCTGACTCCAATTATTAAAACGGTGCCGTTTAGGGGTATTATAAAACCCAAAAATTTTCTCTAAAAATTTATTTCTCACTTTCAATTCCAAAAAAAAAATTCAAAAATTCCCTCAAATCCTCTCCCCCTCTATTTTAATTCGGTCGTCGGACCGTTGGGCCACTGCCGCACGCGCCGGCGCCGACGCCGCCGTACGCGGTGGTCGAAGGTCTAAAATCTTCCCCTTTTCAATCGATCAAAAGGTAAATCCCCCTCTCTTCTTTGTTTTAGTGTTATTTTGCATAAAAACAATAAAAAAACAAATACGAACGGTTAATGGCGAAATAGAATCTTAAAAATGAGAATCACCTCTTGTTCTTTTGATTTTGTATGGTATTCGAAAGAATCCCCCTCTTTAGATTACATTAGGTTCTTTTTATAGTCCCAAATAGATCGAAAATAATAAAACAAAGCTTTGATTTTGCAATCTAATCTACTGTTGATTTGTTTTCCTTTTCTGTTTTGTAGGTCAACAGCGAGAATGAAGCACGATGATGACGGTGCGATAAAGGTTGCGCATGGGAGGGCAATGGGCAGCGGCGCAAAGGGTTTTCAGAAACCTAGGGTTTCTGACCTAGTGTTTGGGTATTTGGGCCTTATTGGGCCTCGCGGGTTTGGGTTATTATAATGGGTTAGGGTTTATTGGGCCTGTAAATTGGACTGTAAAAGATTAGATATTTGGTTTATTTTTTGTTTATTTATTTTATTTTTCTGGTTTGTACGGGCCCGAGTAAATTTGGGCGCTTACACTCATTATAAAGGGATCAACCAATCTATTCTAAGGATAGCCCCAAGACAACCACAAAGACCAACTATGAGAGTTACACCTCTATGTTCATCATTCTTGTTGTTATCCTACTAAGATATTCCTTTCTTTCTCCATTAAGTCACACCTTTTTGTTAACTTAAGCATTTTTGTTGATACACGATATCAACAAGGGTGGAGAAAAAAGAGTAGGGGTGGTCTCGAGGAAAGTCGATTCATGCATGCTAGGGCTAAAAGCCGAAAAAGTAGGAGAAGGATGAGTAGAAAAATGGAGAGAAGCCCTCTCTATGTTATACTTTGGGGTATTTATAGGTGGATGATAGTTCATGGGAGGTCCTCTTAAAGAGAATGCACCCGTTAGTAACGGATGGCTTAACACAGAATCCGACCAGGTGGTTAAGGACGAACAGAGACCACCCGTGAGGGGGTACAAGGCACATGGGTAGTTGATCATTAAGTAACCATCCAGACATTACAAAGTAAGGGCGTCGCTTACGAGTCTCTCTGGTTGGTTCTCATGTTGCCACGAGCCTCAATCGAGGTAGGGGTATAGCAATTTTAAAGCATCTCGCAGCACAAGTTTTGTCATCCCCTAACTTTCCTCTATCTTGTAAGAAGCATGATAAGCTTACCCAAAATTAAAAGTCTAAACATTTAACTCCAAACTAATCCACCCATAGAGAAAGCACAAACAACATTTGCAATTGGCTTAATATTCAATTTAGTATTCAAACTTTATCCATTCTCACTTTGGTACCTAAATGTTTTTAGCCCACTTTAGTTCTTAAACTATCATTTCGCCATACGGTTTAATTCAACCTTTTTAACGGCATTAAAAAAATATTACGGTGCCTATAACCAATAAAGAAGTGACATATGGCAATATATCTGTTACACCCTTAACCTGTATCCGTCACCAGAATAAGGTTACAGAGCATTACCATAAAAATGTAATTTAAAATCATCAATTTCCAAACATTTCATAATCATAGCAAAATCCATTCAAACACACGCATATCATCCCTTATTCGAGCCCTTGAGATCTTAGAAACACTTTAGAAACGATTCGAGACTATATCGGGAACATACAAAACCTTAAGAAAAAAGTTGGAAAAATTCACACTCCGAGAGTCACACGCCCGTGTCTCAAGCAATGTAACATTCGAAATACGGACACACGGCCGTGTCTCAGTCTGTGTTTGTACCCGTGTAACTCTCTGACTTGGATCACACAGCCAAGCCACACGCTCATGTGCCAAGCCATATAACTCTCGAAATTGCCTCACATGCCTATGTGCCAGGCTGTGTAACTTTCGAAGAACAACCATTAAATCCTACAGGGACATACGGCTGTGTCACATGGCCGTGTGTCACACATGGCTAAGACACACGCTCGTATCTTAGTCCGTGTGGACAAGAAATAGGCCATATTCAAGCCATTTCTTTCACCCAATTCTTACATATATCTACAAGCCAATTGCACTTAGAATTAAGGCACCAAAACATCCATAATAAGACCATTTCAATAGAACAAATAACCATACAACCAATATGCCAAAAGGTACCTCAATCACAATTTATCAAACCTATCTAAACATGTGCATATTTATCAATAATTAAACCATACACAACTACTTATTACCAAACCAAACTTACCATATATGACCACATTTATGCCAACACAAATAGCTCATAACTATAACCCTACTTTGCCACATTATGAATATACCAAATATGGTCAATCAAAACTGATAAACGATAAATTATACATATTTTTACCTCATGTTTAGCCTACATTTTGGATGAATTATTATTTATTTTGTGAAAATTGGTGTTCTTAATCTTCATTTTTCATATATTATACTCAAGAGAGCATAAGGAAGAGAAAAGAATGAGAAACAGACCAAAAATGAGGAAAATGTGCCAAAATATGAAAATAACACGGCCCAAGGAGTCACCACACGGCCGTGGCACACGGCAGTGCCACATGAAGTCCAACACGACCCAGCCCCGACAAGCACGGCTAGGCCATACGACCGTGCCACCCTCGATAGGCCCGCACACGGCCTCTTATCGATCCACACGGGCGTGGCACACGGGCGTGTCCCTATCGTGAGGAAGTTTAATTCTACTCGAAAAAAGATACTTAGGGGCTAAGAAAGCCATTCTAAACTCTATATAAAGACCCTAGGAGGCAACTTTAAGGGTGGGCTTATTTCCCGCTAAGGGAATATTCTTTTCTCCCAAAAGGAGAGCCTACTTTCTGCCAATACAGAGAGTGAAAGCAGGGATTACTCCCACGGAAGCCGATTGATTCATCCCGGAAGCTAGAGCTCTACATCAAGACAGAGGATCTCCCTAAATTCTTTCAAAGGTTTTTGGGTTCTTTATGTTTTGTTATCTTATTTCTTCTGAGATGTTTTCTTTATTAATTATGAACTAAACCCCTCAAATACTTGAGGGGGATGAAACTAAGACAAATCTTATTATTATTTATTCTTGAATTATATGATAAATACTTGAATTGTTCTTAATTATGTGTTATTCATTCTTGATTTAATAATCCTAGGTATTACTTCAAGAAACTGATTTGCTTAGGCAGAGGAGCAAAAGTCCCTGTTTTAAGAGTAGATATACCATAATTAAGCGGAGTTGCATGCAACTCTAGACATAGAGCGACATAAATATGTCGGATTAGGGTCAAACCTAATAGGGGGATCCATAGATCGAATTAATGCAACCTAGTGGTGTTAATTAATAAAGAAACTTTAATTAACCACCTAGGATTAATTGCTATTATCCTCGACGGAGGTATTAACATAGGTTAGGGATCTCTACAGATCAAGTCAAGTGAAGAAATTGTCTAGTTCAAGAAGTTAATAACAAGTGAAGTCTAGGTGGATTCTCCCTTAAGTATTGCTCATATCAATCAGCTTTTCCCGAAAGTTTTCCCCAATTTACTTTTTGTGCACTTTTAGTTAGTTTTAGAATTAGTTTCAACCAATCCTCTTTTATTTTTAGGCTAGATAATAGAAAGGAAGTAAGTATTAGTACTTTTGGTTCCCTTGGGTACGATAACTCGGTCTTACCGCTAAACTATACTACTGTTCGATAGGTGCGCTTGCCTTTAAAATCGTGATATTAGTTAGTTTTTGGTGTGATCAGTTTTTATAAATTTTATTACTTAATATCGCGAGTATCAAGTTTTTGGTGCCGTTGCCGAAGAACTAAAATATTAAGAAAACTCGATTTCTATTACTTTAGCCATTACTATATTTATTTATTTATTTATTTTCAGTTTTTATTTATTTTTATTTTTACTTTATTTTTAATTTTAATTTTCTTTGCTTTTTCCTTTTAGGTATTTCTAGTTTATGACTAGAAACAACCCAGCAGGACCATTGCTTTTTGACGAAGATTTAGAAGCGACAGTTCGCAGAACTCGCAGAGAGATCAGACGAAGCCTACATTATCCAGAACAAGATCAAGAACAAATGCCAGAACCTACAGAAGAGATAGAAGCAAATCAAAACGTTCTACCACCTCCCGTAATAGATGCGCAACCAGTAAATCAAGAAGCAGCTCCTCGCACTATGTATGAGTATGCTAAACCTAGTTTGGCTGGTACCCAAACTAGCATTATTAGACCTACTATTGCTGCTAATAATTTTGAATTAAAGCCTAACACTATTCAGATGATACAGCAATTGGTGCAGTTTGATGGTTTACAGGATGAAGACCCAAATTCACACATAGCCAATTTTTTGGAACTTTATGATACCTTTAAAATTAATGGCGTTTCTGATGATGCCATTCGTCAAAGGCTATTTCCATTCTCTTTGAGAAATAAAGCCAAACAGTGGTTAAACTCTTTACCACGAGGCTCAATCACCACATGGGAACAGATGACCGAAAAATTTTTACTTAAATATTTCCTCTAGCTAAAATAGCTAAATTACTAAACGATATCTCTTCTTTTGTGCAGATGGATTTAGAAACACTTTACGATGCTTGGGAGAGATACAAAGATCTTTTGAGAAGGTGCCCTTATCATGGATTACCTTTGTGGCTACAAGTTCAAACATTTCACAAAGGTTTGAATCCTTCGACAAGGCCAATGATCGATGCAGCCGCAGGAGGAACAATCAACAATAAAACACCCAAAGCAGCTTATGAATTTATTGAAGAGATGTCACTGAATAACTATCAGTGGCAAGTCATGAGGACAAAGCCGACAAAAACTGCAGGAGTTTATAATATTGATGCTGTCACCATGCTTACTAACCAGGTAGAACTTTTAAATAAAAAGTTTGATAATTTTGTTGGTTCTATGCAGGGACGTCCAGTGATACAGTGTGATGCAAACCAGGGAAATATGTTCAATTCAGATTACTCCACTTATGGACATAGCATGGAAACTAAGCAAGCCAACTATATGGGTAACAGTTCTAGACCTCAAAATAACCCTTATAGTAATACTTATAATACAGATTGGAGAAACCACCCCAATTCTTCATGGGGAGGACAAGGAAATCAAAGACAACCACCTCCTCCCGGATTTCAGCTGCCACCACCACAACAGGAGAAAAAGCCGAACTTGAAGAAATGTTCGCCAAATTTATAGCCATGTCAGAAACCCGTTTTCAAAGCATCGAGCAAGCACTAAATAATCAGCAAGCATCTATTCAAGGACTTGAAACTCAAATAGGCCAGCTTGCCAAGCTAATCTCTGAAAGACCACAAGGTGGGTTATCAAGCAATACTGAGACTAACCCCAAAGAACAACTTAATGCCGTAGATACGATAGATAATGAGGGGTTAACCAAAACCAACCCAGAGTCATGCAAGGAGCCTGTGGTAAGTAAAGGAAAGGATGAGGTAAGTTACAAAGATAAAATTACCAAAGAATTTAAACCTCGTATCCCATACCTAAATACGCTAAAGAAAGACAACACAGATGAGCAATTCGGTAAGTTTCTTAAACTCTTAAAGAAATTACATATCAACTTACCATTTGTTGAAGTAATTTTGCAGATGCCAAAGTACGCAAAATTTTTAAAGGAATTTTTAACAAGTAAAAGGAAGTTGGAAGAACTGTCCACAGTGGAACTCAACAAGGAATGCTCAGCTATTCTCCAAAATAAACTGCCAACCAAACTAAAAGATCCAGGGAGTTTTACTATTCCTTGTTTACTTGGTAGCCTAGACGCCAAAAATGCTTTAGCTGATTTAGGGGCTAGTATAAATGTCATGCCTTATAAACTGTTTAAACAACTAGGTCTTGAAAAACCTAAGCAAACCAAGATGATCATTCAACTGGCTGATAAAACTATTAGGTTTCCTAAGGGAATAATTGAAGATGTGCTTGTCAAAATTGATAAATTTATATTCCCAGTTGACTTTATTGTTTTAGACATTGATGAGGATAGCAATGTACCCTTAATTCTAGGACGTCCCTTTTTAGCAACTGCCAGAACCATAATTGATATAGAAACCGATGAACTCACACTACGTATAGGTGATGACAAAGTTACTTTACAAGCTCGAAACTCACTTAAGATTGCTGTTGATAATAATATAGTCACGAGTCCTTGTAAAAACACTGAACTCACCACACAACCTTCTGTGCAGGATACACTCCACATAAAGGCAACCCAACCGCAGACAAGTCCATCCAAGGGAGACGCACTTGAAAAGCAAATGCTTCAGATTGAGGACCTAGATGAGTGGCTGAACTATCAAGAAAAGCCTAAAATATGCCACACCAACCCAGAGTATCACCAAGACGATCCTCAGGTACAGACGAATCAAATCAAGGTAGGGGATAAGGTAACCTTAAGGGAAGACGATCCTCGAATCTTGAATTCAAAAGAACATACAAGTTACATACCCTACTTCATGGTAATAAAAATCTTCCCCTATGGTACAGTAGAGATAAAACATGAGTCACTAGGCACTTTCAAGGTAAACCACACTCAACTCAAATCTTACGTTGATAATAAAATTTTAAACAGGATAGAAGAGTATCAACTCTTCAAACCACCGTGAACGTACAAGCTCGAGCAAAGTCGAGCTTTGACTATAAATAAGCGCTTCTCGGGAGGCAACCCGAGCACTGACTTAGTAAATTATTTTATTTCAGCTTTCTAAATACATCAATTAACCCTTTGAATGTAGGATTTTTTGAGCCACACGGCCATGCCCACGGGTGCCTCAGGTCGTGTGTACACTTTAAGCAGAGACACAGTCATGCAACTTCGCCTGTACAAGCAGGGTAAAATTTTCCCTAAGGCACGGGCTACGATAAATAGCCACGGCCGTGCGATATGGCCATGGCCAACACTGTCAATTCCAACATGGGCGTGCGACCCCATACACGACCGTGGGAGAAGCAACATCGCAGGACACGGCCATGCGACATGGCTGTGTGCCTCAACACGCCCTCGTAACACGGGCGTGTGTCTCGAGCCAGGCGCGCCAAAATCCCTAGGATTTTTGTTTTTCCATTTTATTTTATTTTATCTTTTTCTTTATTTGAATTTTAGTGTTCTCAGAACTAGTTTATGTTATTTCAGTTATTTTATATCGGTTATTTCCTAACGAGTAATTGTTCTAATCCTGAAATACCTAAAATCCCTTAAGTGCTATCACAGTTTCAAAACCATGAACTTCAAGTATTCCTTCCTCCAAGATAGCTTTCACAATTCAAAGGTTCCATCCAATATTCAGGGGGTTTTACTTCTCTCTCTCTAACTTATGATCTTGTGCTTCTATTGCTATTAATGTTATCTTTGTACATTGAGGGCAATGTACATCTTAAGTGTGGGGGGAAACTCACTTTCATTCTTTATATTATCTTTGAAATCCCTGAAACTTTCTCTCAAAATTCGAATTCTCTGCATTATCTTCAAATTTCTTGTTAGGAATTAATTCTAATTGATTTATGATTTTTATTGATGTGTTGAAAAATTAAGACATAGGTGTTTACGCTTTGATTATTCAAACTTTAAAACATTAGGGAATCAAGCATAATAAGTTGAAATTTTTTAGAACCCCATTTTTTTGCATAAGTTATTTTCTTTAATTCTAAGTATTATCTTAAGATTTGAAATTCACAGGATTGACATCAAAAGCCATAATTCTGATGAGATTTTGAGCCTTTTGAGCATACATTCTTTCGTGCTCACTTTTATTATTGCTTTGAGTGAGTCAATACTGATTTGTTATTCTAGAACTTGCTTGGATTATACACGTCAAGACCACATCATTGACTTGATATACCGAGATGATAAAGGCACTTAGGATTTAACCCACTCACTCCATAAAGACCTACCTCCATAAATTAACCCCTAGTGAACCCCGTTGAGCCTAACAACCCATTCTTTGACTTACCTTCTATTTATTAACCAATAACCCATTTTTTGTTGAATTTTATTCAATTACTTTGACCCCTATTTTTGTTGAGATTTGAGTCGAAATTATTATCTAGCTTTATTCTCTTTTCCAGCATGTAAAGTTGTAAACATTCAAGTTATTGTATTCAATGTGAATTGTTCTAAAAAAAACCGTGTATATACAGTTAAATTCAGTTGTAATAGTTCAAAAGTTTTTGCATATTTCTATTTTAAGGCTACCCAGGCATAAATGATATTATCATAAGAATTAGCCCTAGAAATATGTTCGAAGTGATAGAGATTTTTCTAGCTTTTTTAGTTCAATCTCGATTCTAACCCTCTTTTGCAGCCTGTGACAACACCCCTAACCAAGCCCCGTTACAACCCTTACAAGACCTTTTGATCGATATGTCATGTCAATCTATAGTGGTGGAGATGTGATTTTCTTACAAGCTTATGGTAATAACTTCTCAGGTTGACTAGAGAGTGCTTAATCCTTGAACCCTAAACACTTCGAGTGGATAGAGTGAACGTTTAGTGAGGATGTCAACTTTTGTTAATTAAGATGGAGAGATAATTACTTAGGAGGAGGGAGAAAACTTATGTTTCAATGATAAAACTCTCAGCTTAGAGTGATTGAGTCTTTAATGTTCTTTTGATTGAATTTTCATTATATGATTACCTATGGATTAGTTCGAAACATTATTGATAAAGATTGTAAGTTGAGAGGAATGATTCTTTATTAAGGATTAAGATTTTACTTGAGGACTAGCAAAGGCTTAAGTGTGGGGGTATTTGATAAACGATAAATTATACATATTTTTACCTCATGTTTAGCCTACATTTTAGATGAATTATTATTTATTTTGTGAAAATTGGTGCTATTAATCTTCCTTTTTCATATCTTATACTCAGGAGAGCATAGGGAAGAAAAAAGAACAAGAAACAGACTAAAAACGAGGAAAATGGTCCAAAATATAAAAACAACACGGCCCAAAGAGTCACCACATGGCCGTGGCACACAGCAGTGCCACATGAGGTCCAACACAGCCCAGCCCTGACAAGCACGACTAGGCCCACGGCCGTGCCACCCTCGACAGGCCCGCACACGGCCTCTTATCGATCTACACAGGCGTGGCACACGGGCGTGTCCCTATCGTGAGGAAGTTCAATTCTACTCGAAAAAAGATACTTAGGGGCTAAGAAAGCCATTCTAAACTCTATATAAAGACCCTAGGAGGCAACTTCAAGGGTGTGCTTATTTCCCGCTAAGGAAATACTCTTTTCTCCCAAAAGCAGAGCCTATTTTCTGCCAACACACAGAGTGAAAGTAGGGATTACTCCCAAGGAAGCCGATTGATTCATCCTAGAAGCTAGAGCTCTACATCAAGACAAAGGATCTCCTTAAATTCTTTCAGGGTTTTTGGGTTCTTTATTTTTTGTTATCTTATTTCTTCTGAGATGCTTTCTTTATTAATTATGAACTAAACCCCTCAAATACTTGAGGGGGATGAAACCTAAGACAAATCTTGTTATTATTTATTCTTGAATTATATGATAAATACTTGAATTGTTCTTAATTATGTGTTCTTCATTCTTGATTTAATAATCCTAGGTATTACTTCAAGAAACTGATGTGCTTAGGCAGAGGAGCAAAAGTCCCTGTTTTAAGAGTAGATCTATCATAATTAAGCAGAGTTGCATGCAACCTTAGACATAGGGCGACATAAATCTGCTGGATTAGGGTCAAACCTAATAGGGGGATCCATAGATTGAATTAATGCAACCTAGTGGTGTTAATTAATAAAGAAACTTTAATTAACCACCTAGGATTAGTTGTTCTTATCCTCGACGGAGGTATTAACATAGGTTAGGGATCTCTACGGATCAAGTCAAGTGAAGAAATCGTCTAGTTTAAGAAGTTAATAACAAGTGAAGTCTAGGTGGATTCTCCCTTAAGTATTGCTCATATCAATCAGCTTTTCTCGAAAGTTTTCCCCAATTTACTTTTTGTGCACTTTTAGTTAGTTTTAGAATTAGTTTCAACCAATCCTCTTTTATTTTTAGGCTAGATAATAGAAATGAAGTAAGTATTAGTACTTTTGGTTCCCTTGGGTACGATAAATCGGTCTTACCGCTAAACTATACTACTGTTCGATAGGTGCGCTTGCCTTTAAAATCGTGATATTAGTTAGTTTTTGGTGTGATCAGTTTTTATAAATTTTATTACTTAAGATCGCGAGTATCAAAAACATACATCCACTTAGCCATATCGACACCAACCATCAAAGCATCAAAGTGCCAAAAACACACTAACCATATATCATATATACATGCTAAAAACAACAAATAAATCATTAACCCAATTCCACCTATACATACCATTACAACTATGAACAAAACATCAAAATCTACCGATATAATTGTTGGATAGTGTGATAGCTCTCCAAGGAGCTCCCAAACCAGTCGAGCTTCCGATAATCTAAAAAACATAAAAAAGAACAACATCGTAAGCATATAATGCTTAGTAAGTTCGTAAATCATGAACAAAGCTTACCATTTCAATGCATAATCTTAAAAATAGACATAAACCAATCCAACATAGCTTGGCACAAGCCTAAGCATCATCAACAACACAAGTTAGTGATTAAACACATAACTTAGCAAAATCATCACATGATAAGATAGATTTTATGAACATAGCACATTTGAACTCATTCTTTCCATAACATAGTTAATCATACTTTGTTTATCATTAATACATACTTTTCCATAAATTCATGTATAGTCAATCGGAACTTTTACCGTTCCTTCCGTTTACATACCCGTTGAACCACTTAGAATAATATCAAATACGTGAAAAGCTCACACAAAGTGTGCTAACACATGGTCGAAACCATTTCCTTTCCTTTTCCTTTACTTAGATGCTCACTCAAGCTGTAAATGGGTCTACTCACACAAGTTGACAGTCTGAATGAAGCTACACGATGCCGCTCACACAAGCTAACGTGTATCCGCAACAAATGCTGGAACTCAACCATCTGTAGGACGTTCAGGACCAGCACCGAAACATGGTAACTCTAATGACATGTTATTTGTATCCTATATAGAGAAAATTAGGCTGGCATATTTTGGTTAGAAAAATGGTGAATTTTCATGTCATGGATTTAAGGACTAAATGGTATAAAGTTAAAATGTTAGGAATAATTTTTTTATTTCATATTAAAGTGAATAATAAATTAAAGTTAATGATTTTAGATTGTTTGAAATAATTAATTGAATTAAATTACTATTTAGGTCCAGAAAAGAATCAACCTGTAACACCCTCTAACCTGTATCCGTCGTAGAAAACGGGTTATGAGATATTACCAGATAAAACACAAGCTCCAAACAATCACCTATTAACTATTTCAATTCTCTTAAATTAATCAAATTTAATATCATACAATCAATTAATCACTTACTAATAAATTCACATCCCAAACAAAAATATAAATAATCATTTATTCAATAAGTACAACATTCAAGTCAAATATTTTTCAAGCTCTTATCTCATCTACAAATTTCATACTACTGTTACCGTACATGTATAATAGAAAATGTCTTATATTAATTTCATCATTACAATATGTACTTATAAAGTAAGGGTTACTATTCATTTGACAACATTTTTTTTATTAACATTAGTCAACTATACATATACTTAAAAGAAACATATGCCTTAATTCCATATTTACTTCATTTAATCAAATAAAATATGCATCACCAAAATAAAGAAATCCAAATTCTATATTAATAGCAGAATATTTTCTCAACTTTATGAATAGACATGTGTACCACTTATACAACTCAAATCATATAATACTTTTGAATATAATTTGGATAACCAAAATTACTCACTATCCCATAAGACCCACATGGGTTAAATCATACCATAATCTTACTAAAGAAAAATGATCAAATGTATATATAAAAGATTCATATATTTACAATTAATAAAACCGATTGATCACTTACACATACTTATAATTAACCTTACTTAAAATCATTAAGCCATGAACAACCAAAGAAATTTAATTCATATCTCAAAGAATTATACCTTGGCCGAAACTATCCAACCAAATTCAAGTTAATTCCAAAACATATATCATCCCTCACATATACCATTCATACATAACATATAGCATTAAACCAAAAGTAAACTCCATCCATAACCAAAACATGACAGAATTGACTTGGGGATTAAGTCATTTTCGCATGACTTAAACCATTATACAAATTTGTTTCCCAACATCATCAAAATATTAAAATCGTCTATACATGCCATGAGTTTTAAATTAAACTTTTAAAAGTACCCCAAAATAAAGAAGACAGTGTGACGAGCTTCTACGATGATCCTGAGCATGTAACGGTCTCCAAAATCTAAAATAGAAACAAATAACCACACATACACAATGTAAGCTTTCTTAGCTTAGTAAGTTATAAGCATTAGACTTAATAAGAAAATATAATTTGAGAATTCAACTTAGGTATCCCACTTCAAATAAGCCAATTCAAACAACTAAAACACATAACTTCGACTTACTACTTAATATGACAATTAATTCATCCAATATCAAATATTCAACTAAATTCATATACTTTTACTCAACCACGAATTTACATTATTATTATTATTATTATTATTATTATTATTATTATTATTATTATTATTTCTTTAAAACCATCAACTACAAAATCGAATTCATTATAACATTTCATCATCACTTCATATCAATATAAATCCAGCACAAAGCTATTTAACATGTTTACCCACTTAATTCACTCAATCAGCCGAATCTCCTTAATCTTTTCCTTATACCATATAACAAGGTACCACATGTACAACCACAAATTATTTCATGAATTCTTAAATCACATGTCTAATCAATGCTACAATTTCACCACAACAATTACAAATATTTAAATTTATATATATATACTCACCACATAGGTTCGGTATTTGCCATACATAAGTTCAAGCATGTGTACCTTAGATTACTTACCAAGAACTCAAGACACTTATCTATTCAACATCATTAATCATTCGATAAAATCGCACACTTAGTGCTCATTAATCAAACTCGCACACTTAGTACTTAGTAAACTATCTCGCACACTTAGTACCAAACTCTTAATCGAAATGATTTATGCTCACACACTTAGTGCCACACTCGTAATCGGAATGATTTATACTCACACACTTAGTGCCATGATTCAACACTCATTTCATCACTTTTCAAATTGCATTCGAAAATTTCATTTCTAAACATATATATATATATATATATATATATATTCAATTCGGCAACAACACATACAATTAATAATCATTCAATTTAACATCAGCTAATTACTTAATAACTTACATTGGATATCCTCGGACAATTAAATTCGACTATTCAACGATCTTTGTCTTTTCCTGATCCACGTCCGATCTTATCGGTTCTTGATCTAATAATTTCAAATTGAACTCATTTAGATAAATTTCATTCAATTCAATTCCAAACACATACTTAAGCAATTTAACAATTCGCCCTTCATTTTGCACACCTTTGCATTTTAGTCCAAAATACATTAAATACAAAATACCCAAAATCTATACATAATGCACTTAGGCCGAATACTCCTTGAGTCTCTACAAGCCCTCACATTCTTCTTATTTTATAATCTAGTCCCTCACACTTATAAATTTTACTAATTAGCCCAATATACTCCAAATCACTAAAAATCTTAATACAAACTTTAACAATCTAATATAAAGCTTTCATTTTCTAGCATCAACAACAACTAAATTAAGTATTCATCCATGACAGAATACCATATCATCATTTATTTCTAAAATTAATTCATGGGCTTTGTAAATCACTTGACAAAAATCTAAAAAATATAAAATTTAACAAAATCTAACGTGAAAACATACCTAATTTGAGCTTGAAATAGCCGAAAATACCAAAGCTTAAAAATTTCTTTTCTTTCTCTTAGTTTTGGTCAAAACAAGAAGAAAGATGAACATAATTCATCTTTTTTTTGAAATAATAATATTAACATATGTTTAAAATTACCTTAATGCCATAAAGAAATAATAAACAAATAAAGTTACTATTTCATGCACACCAACCGGCCACTAACTCACATTTATGGCCAAATTACAACTTTACACTTCCAATTATAAAGCCATCATCAATTCGGCACTTAGGCATTTGACCACCAAATTTTTTTTTTACACGATTAAGTTTATTTATTTAATCGGACACTCAAACAACTAAATTAATTCACTAAAATTTTACACACATAAATTCACACATAATGAACATAGAAAATAATATTTAAATATATATATTTTTACTCGGATTCGTGGTCCCGAAACCACCGTTCCTATTAGGGTCAAAATCGGTCTATTACACAACCAAACGTGAATAGGGGAAAACAAAAGTTTATCAAAATAATTCTCGACTTTGTTAATACAACCGTTGTAATCGAGGTAAGTTCATATGAGATATATGCTTATTAATTATTGATAGATTAATTTTTAGTTAATGTTATGTTAAAAATAATAGATTCTGTAATAATATGATGACTTGTATACTCGACGATTTATAATCCTGTTTAAACCTAAAGAATGCTTAGGATACAAACGACATGTTATCAGGGATTATATGTTTTGAGTGTTGGTCTTGGATGTCCTATCGATGACTGAGGTCTTGCATTTGTTGTGGATTCTCCACAGCTTGTGTGAGCAGTATCGTGTAGCTAACGTCCCGACCCACAGTTCATGTGAGTAGGCCTATTTCACAGCTCGTGTTACCATTGTTGAAAAGGTTATGGTTCTATGGAAAGGTGTTCCTGAGTATTTGGTGTTATTCTATATGATTCAATGAGTAAGTAAAGGAATTATAGAAAACAATGATCATACGAAATGGTAAAGTAGGCTTTAATAATGTATGGAAAAAGAGCATTAATCACATATGTGATGCAATATGATTAACTATAAATAATTCATGTTGTATACCATGTTCGTAGAGGATGTATTGTTAATATATATATATATACTAATGATGTGAACTGTGGTGATAGGAAAGGCAAGTGTTATATGATTTAATAAGTATGATTGAATAATTTAATATTAAGGAATGGTAAGTTTAAGTTTTTTTATACGAACTTACTAAGCATTATATGTTTACATGGTTGTTGTTCCTCTATTTTATAGGTCATCAGAAAGTTCATTCGGTTGGAATCTTGTTGGAGCCCTATCACACTATTCATCAATCATTTTTGTAGTTTTTGAATATTTTGGCTATGGTTATAAATGGCATGTACAAGGCTCATATGTAATAGGTGTCATGAATATGTTCTTTAGTCCATTTGGTTTGATCATATCTTTTGGCGATTATGTTTTAGGGTGGACTTATAAAGCTTTGTAAATAAGTGTCTTTTGGTTACTTTGAGTGACATATAAATGTATGTAATAGACATGTTTATATGTATGGTTGAAATGGTTGAAATGTTTATGGTTGTAGTAAAGTAAGCTTATGCTATGGAGTGAAAGTAAATTGTTTTAAGTTAAGGTGCTTTTGAATGGCATATTGGTTAGAACTTATAGGTTGATTGATTAGGCATATCAACGTATGTTCAAGGAGTGTTTTGAACCATTAAATGTATATGTAATAGGTGTGTTTGTATATGTTTGGACACTTATTACAAATGTTACGTTTTAAGCTTGGTATAAGCTTAATTGTATATGTACCTTTAATCTTGGTGTGAATATATTCATATAAAGTTGTTTTGGTCATTTGATATAAACCTTATTTAAGTGCTTCAATCATGGTATCAATGAATGTGAATGATTAGGAAGAAATGATAAGTTTGGCATGAGTTTTATATATGAACTTATGAATCTAAATGCAAATTAGTTTATGTGTCAAGTGAATTGAGATTAATAATTGAATTGTGGTGTCAATGAGGACACATTGGTTAGACACTTAGGTTGATTATTTTAGCATGTTTTAGGCTTGTTTAAATGTGTTTTTAAAGTATGGAAACGGTTGATTTTGATTTGGCTTGGAACCTAAGTGTTAGAATAAAATTTGCCTTGTTTTAGAAGTTTTTTAAGGTGCACACAGCCTGGGCTATTCCACATGTCCTGGACACACGGCCATGTGTCTTATAAATTTTTAGGTGTACGATTTTTCACACAGTCATCGTTAGTTACACAGTCTAGCCACATAAGCGTGTGGGGAAGCCGCACGGCCATGTGACCACTGTTTCCAAAATTTTTTAAATTTTTGTATATTTTTCTATTTTGATTCAAATTAGTCTTGGATTGTTCCCAAACTATTTTAAGGGCCCCGTAAGCTCAATTTAAGGCCCGTAATTGAATGTTATCATTTATTTTATATTTTTGTTTCTGTTTGATGATAAATGTCCTAATTTGTACTATAACACTTCATAATCCCAATCCGACGATGAAGATGAGTTACGGATATTTCAGTGTGGCCCATACGGTCAAACACACGCTCGTGTGGCTCATATGGCTTGGCACATGGCTAGACACAAAGCTGTGTAGCATCGACTGCCAATTTCAATTTCACATAATTTCACAAGTTTTTCAAGTTCAAGTCACACACCTGACTGTAACGCGATGCTGACACTATAGCAACATTTCTAATTCCTACATACGACATCCAAACTAAACCAATTAGCAATCAATCACAAGAATCAGCCCCTACTCATACCAAAACATATGGCCAAAGCAACGAACATTTGACCCTAGCAACTAAGTTATCATAATCAGCCCCTAAACTCGAGCATTTAACACTTAACCCAAAAAAGCATATTTTCGAACTCAATTCGTTAGAGGGATATGCATCACACAACCTTTACCTAAATAGAATTACACGAAAGAAAACGATCAAACCTCCATAACCAAACTCAACCATCTACCAAAACCTTCTTAGAAAAACCAAAATAAAATAGCACCCTTTAAAAAAACACGAATAATACTTATAACAAAAAAGAAAATAAGATGATTTTACCAACTCTTTTGCCTTGTATAGCTAGCAACGAATCCAGAAGAGGCGATAACACCGGTCGAAATAGTAACAAAATGGAAAATTAAAGAGACGACAAAACAAAAATCAAATGGACTAACATGAAGAATAAAAAGAAAATTTGAGAGAGATGGAGTAGCAGAAAGAAATTTCCCAGTAATAAAAAGAAAAATGAAAGTGAAGGCAATAATGGAGAAAGCGAGAAAAGACAACAAAGGAGGATTTTTAGGAAATAATTTTATCAAATCTTAAAAAAATAACCACAATATACAACTAATCAAATTTGACTACCATCCTTCTCTGATTGGTCAAAGTTTGAATTTAACCTGCACTCTGACAGCATGGGCGACACAACAAACAGGAAGAAAAAATAATTTCATTTTTGTACATAACAAGATTTGAACTTAAAACCAAAAAGTAAACTAATACCTCACCACTGAACCAATAAGCTCATTCTTACCAATAATTTACAAAAATTAAAGATAACCCTTACGAAACAAATTAGATATGGAATAAAAATTAATAAAGAAAATCCAAAAGGAAGGGAATCAAGCACAAGACCTCAAACACACAACCAAACACCTAACTACTAAACCAAACCAATTTACTTAACACAATCCTACAACATTTATTTAAAAACAGGGCGTGCCCACTTTCTCTGTTCACTAACATGGGTTTTAGGATGTGACAAAATATAATAACTTAGTTTCTTCTAATTAGAAGGCTTACTTTCAATATTGATACTTTTGTAATTAAGCCAATTAGCTTGACTATGCTCTAAAATTCTACACAATTTCATGGACTGCCTAGTTAGGATCCTAACTTACATCTCTCTAATTTCTTAGATGTATGTCAAACCTGCAAGTCTCCTAGAGTGATTATGATCTTATTAGACTTGCATTATTTCCTTTTTTACTTAGGGGCAAATCCAGATTATGGTTAAACTCTTTACCACCAGGATCCATTGATACTTATAACAAAGACTACCAAGCTTAGAAATGTAATAAATAATTTTATGTAGTTTGAATTTGAGTCTTTATATGAGTCTTGAGAACGTTTCAACGACTTATCACAAAAATTTTCATATTATGGTATGCTCAAATAGATAGAAGTTCAAGTATTTTATAATAGGTTGTTACCTCTACTTAAGTTTATTCTAGATGTTGTAGTTGGTGGTGCATTAATGTCTAAAAAATGAGTAGAAGCTAAAGCCTTGCCAAAAGAGGGGGCTTTTAATAGTTATCAGTGGTCGATAGATAAGGTATACTCCTAACCCTAAGGGAGAGCATTAGGTTTTTTTGGTTGGTGTTTTTAATAAACCGACTTAATTGATCATAGTCTACAAAAATTGACTCGACTAAATTAGCGCTCAAAAACTGACATAACTAAATCAACTTTAGGTTGGTTAGTTAACCAACTTTAATTATTGGGCTTAGATAATATATATTTATTTATATATTATAAATTTTAAATATATTTTAAATAATTAAATATATATATTAAATTAAGTATGTTTTTTTGGCCAGGTCAATTTGAAAAATCAAAAATCAAAAATCAAACCCATAATCGAAAAATCGTTCAAACCAAAATCAACTAAACCGATTGGATTGATTTAATTGGTTTCCTTGATTTTAACCTACAATTGCTCTCCTCTACCTAAACTTAAGATAGTCAACCCAAAACCTAAATCCTTAGATACTATAGCAACGTGATTTGATGCATCTTTACGTCAAAAAGTTAAGTCTTTCAAGTGTTAAATAGAGAAGATCATAATCAAGAATACTTAAATGAACAACCCCAGGGAGTTAAAGTTTGTGGGTAATCGACAAAGGAATCATGTATTTTTAAACTTCCTGTTTTGGCTCCACCCGTTCGAATCCAAGTTGAGGAGGTAGTGCTAACCAAATTCAAACTCTCCCAAAAACAAAACCTACAATCATATTGACACCTATACGATCCAAAACATAGACAACAATGATAGGATAGTTCGAATCAGATTTTCAGAAAGCTCAAGAACAATGTCAAGTGTCATTTTCTATTTATTGTCGTTAACCATGCTAGCATTATTAATGATCAAACCAGTCAACTAATAATTTGCGTTAATGAAAGAGTAGTTGTTGCAATTATATTTTATTTTTTGTCAAGTACCTTTTTCACCGGCCTAATTTTATTAAGCATTACTAAAAAAAATTAATTCATGATTTAGTTTTGGAAAAATTAATTAGCAAAAGGGTATTTTGCAAAAAAAAAAAAATATGGAAGTGGATATTGATCTTTTTATACAAATATTTGTGATTTACTTGAAACGAAGAAGATTGAGATAACCCGATTATATCACAAAACCATTGGAAAACAAAACCTTGTGCTCTTCACTACTAGAAAGATGAGACCACCTTAACTAAAGATTTGGAGTATTGGTGGGCAGACTGTCCCTAGACTAGCCTAGCATTAAACCCTAAGCTATGCTAAATTCGTTTCCCCATGCCATCAAAGAGAAAAGTATCCTAAGCCACTCAACCTTGCTTGTAAATGTGATTGCACATGTTATATATATATATATATATTAATTCTAACTTGAATTTGAAATTTTTATTGGATTAATTTGAATGTCATAAAAAAATTAAATTTTAAAATAATTCCAACAATTAATTCGAAATCTAAATTCAAAATGGTAATTCTCCAAAAAGAATTTTTAAAGCAGCATATTTTTCTTTCATTCTTTGTTCAACCCAGAAGTCTTAATACATGAGAATCTTAACGTGAACAACGGCATGTGGTATCAATCAAAATTACTCCCTTACAACAACTAGAATTGGGAGGAAAATGAGGAGCATCAATGAGAATGAACCTTACAACGTGTTCAAGGAATGTGCAATTTTCCTCATCATTGAAAAAAAAAAAGGGGCCACAGTCATGAATCAAAACAAACCAGGAGTAATAAATTCAGAAGAAAGAAAAAATGACACATATATATATAGCCAGGCTGTAAAAAAGAAAGCAACTCCCAGTATCTGTACATGCATAAACAATTTGAGATCCAACCCCCCCTCCCCAAAAAAAAAAAAAGGAAATCCACAAGAAAACGCCAAAATTGAAACGACATTGAGAGCTAAACACTAAATTGAAGGCCTTAAACAGCTAGTTGTTCCTTTTGATGAGATGTGGATTCCTCATCACTAAAGCACAAATGGACTTTCAATGTGGACTCTATAGAGGATTCTGGTGCAGTACTTGGTGGTGGAGGTTGCAACATCATCATCATCTGTCTTTGCAGGTAGGAATAGTAGGTGTGAAAGGTTTTGGGGTTTACATTTAAATGGAATCCCAACCCAAATAAAAAATCCACTTCAAGGAAGTTCATTTCTGTTGTACTGATTCCTCCTACTTTTGCATAGAAAGCATTGTTGTAATACCTACAAAGATAAATGTTCCAAAAGTCAGATCAAACTCAATGTTTGGTACTTTGGTAGAATATTAGAAGTGTATTACCCACTTGTCTTACTTTTTCTTTTTTCAGAATATTTGAAGTGTATGGTCAAAAGGAACCAAAAAAAAGAACAGGTTGGCATATTACACTGAACTTCAATTATAGGCTTCTTTGCAGAAACAACTTTGTGTGTGTTTATATATATTGTTTTCTGACTGTCAGAAGGACAGCCAGGATTCACGTGCCTACAATTTGTTGGAACGGCAAAGAAATCATTCTTCTGGCAAATTCAATGGCTCTACAATTCCACCATGTCTAATCATTTGACTTCAACAAAGGGGGAAAAGGTAAAAAAGAAAAGAACCAAAAAGAAAAGAGCTTAAATTCAGTCATAATTCAAAGAACATGGAAGAGATCAATGTATCTAAAGACCCAAAACCCATAAATGAAATCCAAGAATTCTTTGAGTGATTTATACAAACAAGTTAAGAACACTTACATATCATCCATGAACTTTGCAGCAACCATCACACTCGTAATAAGCAAGCGATGAACGTTGAAAGAATTAATGGGCAAGGAGGGTTGCCTTTGAGCAAACCGATCAAGATAAACATAAGCAACAATAAAGCAAGAGGGGCTGCAATTGGCGTACTTGTAAATTCTGTGGAGGTAGCTTTGAATGGAGATGGTTGGGCGTGTTAGGCCATGAAAAACTGAAATCTTCTGAGCCTGGAACCCACAGTTTAGATCGTTGGATTCAGCCACTTTTTGGATGAGAGAAGACAAGAAAGTTATGAGATTTGACATCACATTTGGGTTGTCTAGCTCTGCCATGGCTGAGAAGGCTTTTAGGACCAGAAAAGAGTTGAATGTGTTGCGTGGCTTCTCTGGTTGAGGTAAAATATTTATAAAACAGGTAAGGTGGTCGTTAAAGGGCAGGTATTTTCAATGAAAGGAGTACCCATTTGGTGGAGAAACGTGGGATTTTACCAATACGAGGCTGGTACACGTGTTCAAAGGTATTTATTTATTGAAAATGACTCTATATAACTTGATTTTGAGGTGAAGGTGAAATTAATAGGTTAAAATGTGTTGTTTTCATATAGAAAATACATCGTCAAATCGATATTAAAATTTGGAAACTTGTGCTAAAGGGTTGATTTGGGGATTAAAGTCATTTTCTTGGAAGGTTTCCCGTGATTAAATTGTAGCTAATGTTGTAGTGGTGATGGCATGCAATGGCCATCATGTGATTACATGTGGGAAAATGTTGATTGTAATTTGTGGGTCCTCTTTGAAAGATACTTGCACTTTGCAGCATGTGTTCCAAATCTAAGCAAATTGGATCTGTTATGTTTTTTTGGGATGGGTACCATGTATTCTGCCTATGCTTTTGCCCTTGCCCTTCTCCTTCTATTCTAGGATGCCTTTTCCCTATAACAAATTATATATTATATTATATGCCAAACATCCTCAAACATGACTTCAACTCTAAATTAATTCTAAACTTGATTCATTTTTTAAATGTAGTGTCAAATAAATAACTACTTTTTGTAAATTTATTATTCTTAAATATTAGTTTTAAAGTTGAATATATTTAAAATATATTGATCAAATTCTAAATATAAGTATATATACTTATCGTAATGGCAACTTAAGTTTGTCATGTTAAATAATAATAATAAAAAAACCAACATTCATTGAAATTTAAGAGTGACATTCCTTTAGCAGCATGTCAGAATTAAGTTGCACGTGGTAAGTATACATATTTATAATTTAATCATATATTTCACATTAAATTCAAGTTATCAATGTGATACGTTTTAAATAAGTTTCACTTTAAATCTAAATATTCATTTTATGACTAAGCTAATAATTAGATTAGCAAAAAGATTTAATCGATATGATAATTGATACATTGAAAATTCAATTAAAACGTTTTGAATTTTGATACTAATTTATAATATATATATATATATATATATATATATTCAGGATTATGAGTATGTAGTGGAAAGAATAAATTATAAAGATGATAACATGTGCCTATTTTTTTTTTTAATGTTAAATATACTTATCTTCTTAAACTTAGTACCAAATAATAGCCCATAGGATATGCTTGGCAACTTCTGTACTAGATCAGGGATGTTGCATGGCTTTTGTCCAGAAAATTAACAACAAAACAATAACTTAAAATATGAAGACGACCCTGGCCACGGGTCTGCTTTATTTGTCTGCTTTTGTTTGGATTCACGGACTTCTCAAAATTTTGACCTTCTGAAACATCATCCAGTATAGTGATGATATGATTCTTCCATGTATGAATGCTCATTGAGGGTATAGCCTGATATAAATATTACAGCTGGAAAACAGAAAATGATGCACCACTTTGTTTTACACATCAAAATACTGTAGTTGGTGATAATCAAATTAGCAACGAAACTTGCAAAACCGGGATTCCTTTTTTTTCTTTTTCTTTTTTCTTTTTTATATTTGACCCACCTTTGCTCCCACTTCTCATCAATGATCAAAGCTTCAGATATTAAAAATATTTTACCTTAGAACCACTAGAGCACTTTCACTTATATCTCTGCATAATGATGATTTCAATCAACTTTGGAGATTTAAACCGAAATAAAAGTAACTTGAAAATGTCTTACAAAATCATTAATAAAAAAATCCTCAAAACTCTTCCTTTTTTCAAAAAACAAATTATAGTTGATAAATGATGTATGACATGGGACCAAAACAGCTTTAAAATTTTGAAGCTCTACATATAGGTTCAATCAGCTTTCCCAGATATGTTCAATGAAAATTCCTAAGGTGCTAGAAGATTTTATCAATGGCAACAGTTTATGGATTCCAAGTCATGAGAATGGTAAACTATCCATATCCCTTCCACAAATGGAAGAAAACTCTTGCCACTTGAGCAGCTTAAATTGGAAAATTCATACATTTGAAACAAGGGTAAAGGAAAGGGCTCCAGCAAGAATTCATGTAGGTGAGTTTTTTACCTGCCAAGTGAAGCTTCCCCTGCACAAAATGGTTGGGAGGAATGGCTATAAGTTCACTTTCCTTGCCAACATCAGAGCATATGCTAACTCATGACTTCCATGAAAAGATAGATACAAAACTTTCCCTGCACTTAAAGATTTTAAATAATAGTTATCACGCACTGCCCTGCAGTTGGTTGAGAAGCATCTCCGAATCATCATCCTGATTCTCATCGCCTGAACCATACGTTGGCAATACACTTTCAACGGCACCATCAGATAAGCCAATTTGTGATGCATAAGCTTCATTTTTGAGATATCCTGATTGCTGTAACAATCCCACCACAACCTCCCTACTTTCCGTGTCCTCTTTTTCATCACAGAGATTAAAGAAGGCAGAAACATTTGTGGGCTTTGGCCTCCAACTTCTTGAACCTTCAGTTGCAAAAGCTTCCTTTAGGCAAGATAGAGCCTCATCGATTCTCTCCTCTTGAATATTCCCTTCAGCGAGAATCTCCCATGAGCTTGAATTTGGCTTTCCTCCCACATCAGCTATGTGATTGAAAAAGCTCTGAGCTTTATCCAAATTTCCTTCTTTAACATACAACCCCATTAGAAGATTTGCTATTCTAGGGTCATAAGATGTTTTAACTGATAGCCACTCTTCATAAATCTTTTCTGCCCCTTCAATATCACTGGCCCTAACCAGAGATGATATCATAGCATGATAACCCAAATTTGGAATACTGGGGAAAATAGATTTGTAAACCTTCCATATCCGATACACCTCCTCTTTATTACCAATAGTACCATAAAGCGTAATAAGGTAATGATATGGTATACGATCCCGACCGGTGATCCTACTCTCTACATTTCTCAAGCATTCTTCAGCTTTTTCAGACAGTCCCATCTTGATATACATGGTAGCCATTGTGCTAAATGTAGTCCAGTTTGGATTGATGCTCCGATCTTCTTTCATCTGCTCATATACTTGTTCCATTCTTTCCACAGATCCTTGGGATCCACAAGATGACAGCCAGATGTTATAGGAATATATATCTAGACGTATGTTTTTTTCCATCATTTCAGAAATCATTGACTCAACTTTATCATACTCCTTAAGGTTCATATATAGAGTCATCATCACATTAAACGGAAGGGGATGCAAGGCATAACCTTTATTCCTCATATTGTCAATTAAAGATTCTGCCTTTTCTTGCATTCTTGCCCGCACATAGGCATTCAGAAGGGCCCCATAGATTCTCTTGTCCTTCAAAGTATCGGGGAGTTGAAGGAAGAAATCTTCGGCACTTGAAACTCCACGCACCTTAGAAATAAGGTCTAACTGAATCGCAGCATCACTAGCAGAAAATCTAAACCTCTCTCCTCTATTGTTCATCCACTCATACACCTGTACAATTTTGGAAAAGTTTTTAAAAAAATGCCAGATGGAATAACATCAACAACTCTACTGAACAAAAGCGATAACTAATTTTAACTTCCCTAAAACAAATTGATAATTCTACCGGGCCATCCACTACAGTGATCAACAACAACAATGTCCACTTAGCGTTTTACTGTGAACTAGGCTCTGTTAAATGTACAACAATACGCTATTTTGCCTTAATTTTACAACAGACTTGCAATCATTCTAAATTCAGCATCCAAAAATATCACCAAAATGTGCAAATACAAGACAAAAACGATAAATCCTATGCCATTGATAAGTTGAATAATAATTATCTTCATTTCACTATGCTTTATAAGCAGAAACAAAAAATCTCTTACAACATTGTGTTTCTTTTTGGTTAGAGTTTGGGGCACCTCCTATGTCAATTAAGATAGATTCCTCAACTTATTTTGAAGGAATATTATGAGCTATGCCTAAAAAACCTGTTGCATCAACTGTAAAATTTTCTTTGATCCTACTTAAACCCTAAACTGTGTCTCAAACTCAAAGAGCATTCATCAATATTACCTTACACCTGTAACTACAGCTTGCAGCAAATCCATCATCTAGACAAGACCTTCAGTTCAGGTGATTCATTGCAATGAAGAGAATGAGAAGGTTCATAAAAAAGGCTTTAACTCCACTCTCTAATTTAATAGGTTCATGTAGCAACCAACAAAGAATTCAACTTTCACCAAGAATAACACATACAAATGCAATTCAAAACACCAAAGCACCAAAAGTTAGGGAATAATTAGGTTTCCCAGTAATTATTAAGTAATTTATAGAGTCAAGCAATCGCTTTCTACAACAGATTGCCAAAAAAAAAAACCCAGAAATCGAAACACACTAGAAGAGAACACAAAATTCCCTTTTTTTGTTTTTGTTTTTGTTGGGTTTACCTCAAGTGCTTGCTTGAAACGCTTGTACTTCCTTAACTCCTTGACAACCCTACAAAGCTCCCACTTCGTAAGCTTCCTACCTCCTTTTTCCCACTCATTCAACACAGAGGCAGAACCCAATTCAGGGTTTTCCATGAGCGATATTTTCTTATATAGAGCGTTCCATTTGACCATGGGTCTTCTTTCAAAGTCCACGGTCCCATAGCTATGGACTTGAGATATGGAACACGTGATCGGCAGCTTCTGGAAACTTGGGGTTCTGGAAAGGATAAACTTGGGAATCCGGCATGGGAGCTGCCGAGAGTAAGAATCGGCTGAGGAGATCGAAACACGGTGATTCAGCAACGATGAAGGCTGGAGAAGCATTTTTTTTTTGTTTGTTTGGCTAAGGGAAGGGTTTAACGGATTACGCCCAAAAGTGAGAGTGAAGTGGCAGATATTTGGTTACTTACTGAGCTTGAAGATAGAGTTCGGGTGAAATTACCTTTATGTCCCTCTTTATCAGGCTTCTTTTACGTGTTTCTAAAGTTTAAACTTGATGATCAATGTTTTTGGGTGCAAAAAGAAGTTGTATTATTGAGGCTTCTTATTCAGGCCCAATAGTTGTTGTATTATTCAAGTATCCGATTTTGAAGGTTTGTTGAATATTTGAAAGGATTTAAATAAAAAAATATTAAATATATAAAATAAGTTTAATAAAAAAATTAGATTAATTTTAAAATATTAATCAATATCGAGTTTAAATAATCAAAACTCAATCTTGACCTGATTCATTTTCATTATAAAAGTTAAATCATTTAAAATATCAAACAAAAGTTAATTTTTTTTAACAATTTCATTATATATTTTGATCATATTCTAATCATATCTGCTCTTTTTTGACACAATATTTAAAACTACTCATAGTCCATTCCTAACTCATAAATAGAAGGATAATGCGTTTCAGCGCACTTGAACCCACATCCTCTTATATTAGCAACAATACTCATACCAATCGAGCTGAAATTTAATCAACAAAAACTAAATATTTTTAAAGGAGATGAAGTAAAAAAATTTTAAATCTCTAATATCATATTTCAAATTATATTTTCTTTTCTTTTCTTTTCAAATAAGTTAGTGATTTATTTTATTTCAAAAACTAAATCAAGTATATGAAAAATATTTTATATTATTTTAACTATTTAAAAAAATTGCCCTTATGAGCCACCCTTCAAAAGTTTGGTCAATTTTAACATTTAATCTACTATACATAAAAAAAAATTATTATATATAAAAGGACAGTATTAAAAAATTCAATCAATTAATAGTTTTAATAATTTAATTTTTTTTAACATGTTTATTAATTCACAATAAAAATTACAATTGAAAATTAATATTTTTAATAATTTAATTTTTTAACATATTTAATAATTCGCAATAAAAATTACTGGATAGATAAAATATTTTTTAAAAAAAATTGGAAAATGATGAGTAGATAGAATCTACTTATCACTTGATACATAATAAATTCAATTATTTTTTTTATTTTATTCCATTTCATTTTAGATTATATTATTCCTTATCAAACAATTTAATTATACCAAGTATTTAATTTTAAGTAATATACTAAATAGATTTTCTTACTTAACTTTAGGACTTAATTTTTCGGTACTTATTTTTTCAACATTAAGGAGAATGTGGTGCTTTCCCATATCATGATTCTAATGGAATATGATTACTTGAAATATGATTGATGAGAATGTCATTATCAAGAAAGTTGCTTTACAACGTTTGGTATATATTGAACAGTATTGATAAAAATACTGAGAAAACTAAATTAACACATTTGACATGAATCTCGACTTCGTTGGCAATGTAATAGTATTGTACAAAATTATTCTTATTAAATAAAAACATAGTATTTATGTGTTTTATTTTTAATAATTTTTATTATTAACAAATATTCAAATTAATTCGTGAGATATAATTTATTTTAGTTGAATTCAAATTTATTTAAAAATAACTTGTATATTAATGTAAGATTGTGAAGGTGTAAATTTTATAAAATTTTCTCGCTACATTGTAAATATAAATTCAAGTATATCCATATATGGGATATATAACTTGAAATCCATTTACAACTTTGAGCTCTCAATTTTATATCCACTTCATTAGTTAATAATTATCAAGAGGAATAATTAATTCAAACAATTATTAAAAATGTACAACTGTTAATTTCTTTTAAGATTAAAATATCTTTTATGTCTGAAAAATAAATTTTTTCAGAATTCGTAAAAAAATAAAATAAAATAAAATATCATTGATGAAATGTGTATAAAATATTTACAATATTGATCTCAAGAAAGGAGAGTGGAACTTGAAAACAAGGACTGAACTTTAAATTTACTGATCTAAAGTCTAAACCACTAAGATAAACCAACTAATCAAAACCATAATAGTAATTTAAAATCGTACTTGTGTGTGAAAAGGATGAATTAGAAAGAGGAAAAGGGTTGATGGTCGGAAGAAATAGAATCATGAGAGGGAGAGTGGTTGTGCCTGCCTTCGTAAGTAGTAATCACCATTCGACAATCCTCCGATAATCTTTCAACCCTCTTCTTCACTCTGCAATTATTCTGCGTACACCGATAATAACTCCTGCCATCTCCAATATATAACACATGATCAATATTACATCTTATTTGCACCACAGTTCTCATATCATTACTCGCTTCTAAATTAAACACAATACTTGGAAATCTGCTTTGTAAGTAGCTAGCTAAGCTTACTGATCCCCACCTGTAGCCCTACTATGTTTGTGTTGAGGGGGACCTATACTCCGAGAGAATATTTTGAAATGTTGTCTTTGAGGATGTCAATTTGGTCTCTTAACAATTGAAGATATTGTCTTCCGGGAAAGGTTTTATCCTTTTGCGAAAAGTCATGTACGGTTACGTCTACATACAATCAAGGCATCTCTTCGTGAATCATACACAGTTCTTCGCGAAGTGGGACAAACCTTCCCTTGAGAGATAATAATTTTGATTGTTTGAAGGACTGAATCGACATCTCCGAAAATGACATTTCAAAAATTTTTCCCATAAAAACTGATTCCCCCAACAAAACTATTCATCAACATTCCTAAAACTTTGTCTAGATAGAATAATATAGAGAAAACAATAAATTGTAACAAAAAATATTGGAAGTTTGAGAGGTGAGATATTTTATCTTAACAGTTTTATTATACCTGTAAGGTACATTAAAATTATAAAATCTCTAAAATACAGCAGTCAAAATACTATGATAAAAAGAAATTAGGTAAATTGCATTGTTAGTTATTCAATTATTAGTAATTTTTTTTAGTTATTCAATTATAAAAAATTATAAAATAGTTATTAAACTATTTAATTTTGTCTTTTTTAATCACCCACAATTAAATGACTACTTGAAAGATGACATATCAACTTTTAAAATTGACATAATAGTAACTTTAACACTCAATATTCATACATAGTATAATTTTCTTTTTTGTAGTTTTACTTTCTTTTATGATCCTTTCACTTAAAAAGCTAGAAACAAATTTATCAACTAAATTTGAAAAAAAATATACCAAAAATAGAAACACTAAAAAATTAACCTAATGTATAAATATTAAGTGCTAAAGTTACTATTATTCCAATTAAAAGTTAACAAGCTATCTTTCTATTAGCAATTTAATAACAGACAACCGAAAAAGAAATTTACTAAAAAAAAGAAATTTATTGATAATTAAATCACCGTCAATATAATTTAACCAAAATTATTTTATATAGATATTATAAAGGTAGTTTATAAATGTTTATGAACTCAACCTTTAGTTTTTAACTAAAGGTATTCATCCCATACCTAATAGCAAGCATGTGCAGAAATAATTTACTTGTGTGTGAGAGATGTAAAAAGAAATGTTTACATGCCCATCTTTTTTAGAGTACCATACGTTCCACGAGTCCATTCCACTTAGAACTTAACTTTAACCCAATAAGTGCTTTGACCACTATTCAGGCAAAAACCAGCGACATTTATGCAAGTCAAATGAATTCATGATTCAAATACTGCAAACCTTAGACGAATATATATACCAACTTAAAACTGGGAAACCACCAAACATGCACAAACAGAAACAAAGAAATCCAACTAAGTTAATATTCGTAGTTTGAAAATAATGCCAGCACTATCCTTCCCCTCTCCTTCCACACAAATGATATTCCAATATTTGCCTGTATACTGTGAACGTTCTATTCTAATAGTTTCTTATAAACATCTTCATGATTAATAACATTTGGAATATTATTAATCTAACCTTGGCTTAGAATTGGCTACTTATATATCCCCCCCCCCCAATGCATATACAGTGACAAGGAAAGCGAGCATATATAGCAAAAGTACCTTGGATGAAGGCTGTTTTTGACAACCTTCTGCCCATATTTTCTCCACTTGTAGCCGTCGTCTAGCACATCGACATCGCTCCTCGTTTGGAAACAAAACCTTGGTTCTCTTAGCTTTCTCCTTACCTTATTATTCACTTTGCCCTTCTCTGAGGCTGACCTCCTCCACCTGCCAAATCCCCAAACTTTTTTACCCCTTTTTGTAAGGGAATAAATATATATATGCCATGGGATTTGGGTATAAATGCATATCAAGACTTTCCTTCTTCATGCCCACTAAGAAGAAAGAGAAAGTTGGACCAATATATATGGATATGCTGTAGCTGGTTTAGCTAGGCAATAAGATATGGCTTATTACTAATATGTTTTAGGTTTTCCCCTCTTTTGTTACCAAAAAAAATAAAAGCATTCCATTAAAAAGTGAAGCAATAACCCTTTTAGCCTAGATTATGGAAAGACCTCAAGAAGATGTATACTTATATAGCGTGTTGAATATTGTTTTGGGTGGGGAGTCTCTGTCAGTACGTATGCACTTGAGAGAGACCCTGACCTCTATAAATTAAAAAGAAAAAAAATGGAGAGCTAAGATATGAAAAATACCATGAATTATTATTCCCATCGTTGATGTTACTGGAGTAATTCTCGCCCTCTACAGCTTTGGGATCCAAGGTCCTCCCTACCTAAAATTTTACCAACACCAACATTAGATACAAAGATCAGCAATCTGTAAAAGTTGTCTTGTCTAACTTATAATATACCTGGTTGTTAAGACCAAACACCACGGTGGTGGAATTGGTGGTGCTACTGTTACCAATCGTGGCGTTATTGAGAGGTTGAGATGTTTGATGATGATGAGAAGACTGCGCCGGAGCCATGAAACTCATCATCTGGTTTTCTTCATATTGTACAAACCCCATTTCGTGGATCGCCTGTGTGGTTGAGAACGAAACTTGTATCTCATAATTTGAGACTCCCCTTTCTCCTTCCATTATTTCTGCCAAAACCCCCCAAAGAAAGGCAAACAACAACCTTCTCCTCCTTCGATTCCTTAAAAATTGCTTGCAAGTTTTTCGTGATAGTGTAGCAACTAGGTTAGGTCCCTATTATTGCAGTATATAGACCATTCTGGGACTTGTGTTCCACACATCCACGCAAGAGTCGACGCAGTCTCGGGTCAACTTGTAAACGCTAGATGGAAAATCAATACACCACCTGGAAACTATTCCAGTCTCATCTTGTTGAGCGTGCGCAAGACCTTAAGACCGATTGTTTTTCTCCAATGCCACAGTAACTGCAAATTATTAAGGAGCCAGCGGTATAAGGTTGTGTACAAGAAAGGAGAGAAAGAGGATTTAGTCGGTATTTCTTTGGTTTTTCTTTTTATAATCAAGTTAGTTTTACTTTTATATGTTAATTTTTTTTCTTGGAGTTTGAATTTGAGTATTGTACTCAATGTTTATGAAACTCTTTTTGATGCATGTGTAAGAGAGCTGTTTGAAGGGGACATATATCATTTCTCTTATTGACTATCATGTTTTTGATATGTATCCTGTCTCAAGTCATGATGTTTTATAGCTAAGGTATACACAGGATCAAGATATATATGACTATCATGTTTGGGTACTTGATAATGATAATTTAATATGCTAAGACTATAATTATAATCGTTATAGATAAAGAACATTAACAAAATGTTCTTAATTGATTGGTAGCATCATGTTTCACAGGATCATGTTTCATACCTCCATGTTGGTTGTTAAATGTGTCTCAATGTTTTGTATTTAACATTTCAGTAATTTCATGGTAACGTACACTACGCACGCCATCAATAGCAATTAACTATTATATTAATATGTGTGTTTCACATTTTTCATTATAATATGAATTTTTCCATGATATATCAACATTTTCAATTCTTTTTTTGTACCCAAGGAGAGAACAAAGGGCTGGAAAATGTTTGTCAAATCAGAAAGGTATATAAATATATATATATATATATTATTGTCTCCCCCCACCAGCAGATATAATTTTTTTTTTTTCGACTGACACAATGCATGCACTAAAATTGTGCTCATGAAAATGGAGAAAATGTATGAAGAATTGCACTTCCTTTAGCAGAGTGGAAAGAAAAACATAAATTCAACCATTAAAACCAACAATTTCATCTCAATATTTTTGGGATCTCTTATGCAGTGTTTTGGTATGGAGATGCCCAAATGCAGGCTCCAAAGATAGTTTTTTTGTGTTATGTTTAATTTTTTTTTAAAAGATATAGGTTAGGGTTTTACTGATGCACTGTGCTTTATACATATCAAAATATGTAAATATATAAATAAGGGTACTGTTGGCCCTTGATTATGATTCTTCAAGCATATAAGCTAAGGTCATGTCATGTGGGATAGCAGGATTAGAGAAAACAAAGCATTAAAACAATTAAACTCAGTTAAAAGTTGGCAATTTAATAAATTAGGAAAATGAAAGAGGGGGAGAGGAGAGTGATGGAGGCAATGAGTGGTGGGTTATATCAAAGCTTCCATCCATGTCCAAATGCAGCCGAAAGATGGAAAACGATTGAGCCTTTCATATCTTGTCAAACCTCATTTACAGTACCCACTCGAACCACCCCCTTCCCTGCAATAAACTGATATATATGTATATACACATTGTCCTTCCTATTTCTCCACCTTTCCACTCACTCGCCACATGTTACTTCATCCACAGTCGAGCCCCCCCCCCCCCACCCCTCCTCTCTTTATTCCTGTCCATGAAAGCATCCTCCCAACTCCCTCCACCACACCACCACCAACAAGTATATATGGGTGTAGTTATCTATTTTTCCTATCTTTCTCTCTCAACCACTTCCGCTCTGTCCATACATACATCACACAACTACTTTAAGAAAGCAATTTTTTAATGTAACCTTAACCAGAATATAACACTAATCTCGAGTCCAAAACCTTTATGCTTTGTATCACACAAAAAATAATAATAATTAATTTCAAGGAAATAACATGATTACGATGGATAATAAATTGTTGGGCTTCTTAATTTGACTTCATCTCAAGGTAATAACTAAAGTTTATGTGCTGCTTGTCAAGCGATTACTTGATTTATAAGGCATTGAAAAGTAAGTGTAGGGGTCAGCCTGCGGATTTGGAAAATCGAAATAATAAAATGTTGAGATAGGCAGTATTTTTATTTATATTCTAGCTTTGTAAAGATTTGGGGGGAAAACTTTACGACAAAGAATATCCTCCCTCTCCCATCCATTGGCCTGTTGGGACTGCAAAATTTAGTTGATGATAATGTAAAGATAATTTTATCATAGGAGGTGTAAATTTCATGAGGCTAGAATTTTAGTCGGGTAAATCACACGATTTTAGATAATTTTTTTACTTCAAATTCGTTTAAGTTAATTTTACTTTCGAAAGTGAGAATTTATAAAGAAAATTTTTCAAAGCATCGAAATAAAGTGAAAGCAAACTTTCAAACGAATAAGTAAAAAAAAAGAATAGAAATCCTACAAAAAACTAACCACACCAAAGTACGTGAGTAAATGTTCTCAAAGTAGATTTAATAACTCTGAATGGAATGATTACAAATGAAGTGAGAGGAATTATTTATAGTTGAGCTCTTTCAGATCTAACGGTACAGTTTAAATTACATTAATGGTCAATATTAAATTCTATCTACAACATGCGAGTCCTAAAATATTTAAACTTTATATAATTTTATCTTTTAGGATTTACAATATTCATTATGGTAACTCTAGTTTTCCTGAAATGTCTCACTATGCCACTAAGGCTTCAAGTAAACGAGTTTCTCCATATGTTCCACAAATTGAGCCAGTTCAAGTGGGTTAAATGTGTCTCATTTAATCAACTGACCTCCATGTGATGTTTTATGTGCACTTGTCACGGGTTTTGATTTGCAGCCCCGTGACATAAGGCCCTACCTCCTTGTGCAGCCCTTGGCTATAATATATGTATTGTTTGAGCTTCATTTTCTTTTAAAATTGGCTTAATGCACACTTTAGTTCCTGAAGTATATATTTTTTCTCACTTTGGTCCTTAAAATTTTTTTGGCCCACTCCAATTCCTAACGTTATCAAACGTTCCGAGTGGCATGTGGCATATATTTATGTCATGATGATGAAAAAAAAAAAATCTTTAAGAAATTATTAAAAATCATAAAAAAATAAAATATATAAATATATAATTGGTTAAAAATTTAAAATATGTTAGAATTTTTCAAAATTGTAAAAAAAAATAAAACTTTTTAAAAAACTATCAAAAAAATTATAAAAATTATTAGAAATTGAAAAAAAATGTAAAAATTATAAAAAAAATATTAGAAATCATAAAAAATTATTTAAAAAATTTAAAACTAGTAAAGATTGTTGTATCTTACAGTCACTAATCGGATTTAAAATTTTTTAAAAAATAATGTAAAAATTGCATATAGTAATACAATCAATTTTATAAAAATTGAAAAAAAAATTATATCAAATTTTTAATATTTTAAAATATATCAATTTTTAGTACTTTACCAATGTTACTGGCCCCATGTTTATTTGATTCAGCTTCTTATTTAATGTCTACAATAAGCTTCCTTCATCCATCATTATGCACACGTTCTTTTTAGTTTGTACCAAAGTTTTTTAAAATGTCAAACTTTCGGCAATAGTTCTTAAGATATTTGGAATAATTAAAAATCTGCACTATTTATTAAATGTTTTACTGAGTGGTGTCACCCTCAACAGAGTCACCAACTCGGTTCAGAAATTATGAAAATATCATTCTATAATTAAAATAAGTTATATTATCTAAGAATATTTTAGTTTTTTCATTTTAACAAAAATGAATTAAAATATACATATGATGAGATTTGAACATGCACCATGATTACTAAAACCTAAATTTACAACTCAATCAAAGCTTTATTATGATATATATTTATACATTTTATATATTAATAATGTTGTTAATTAAGTTAGTGTCATAAATCATCTTGAAATTAACTCACAATTGTTGATAATAGCATGATAAATAATTATAGTATATTTAATATTTTTTTTATTATACTTTGAAAATCCATTCACTATCGAAAAGATGGTTCTTCATTCCTGTGCAATGCACGCACTGCAGCATACTTGGACTGCTATGAATTTCTTAAGTGACGTTCATATTCAAATATTACGCCTTGCGAATTTCTTTACTTTCCCTGTTGATGTTTACATGATTTTGGAGTAGTAAAGTTTAATAAGTAGTATCTGTAGGCTGGAAAATGAGAATTTTAGTTGCCTGCAAGTGACCTTTATTCATATAAGAGAACTAGATATTTCTGCAACCATTGTGGTTTTGTTGGAAAAAGGAACAAATATGACATCCCTTACAATTACAATCATATGTGTTATCTTCTTAAAATAGAGATACTTCAAATCCACCAGTGGCCAGTGGCAAACAACAACTGTTGATGCTGAATATGCCCCTTTGGCCTCTGCCTAATAATGATTGCAAAGTTCTAGCCAAAAATAATAATGATTGCAAAATTTGTCCTATATTCTTCAGCCATATAACCACCCACTTATTCTAATGTAGATCCCGCAAAGTTGGAATTATTTTAAAATATGCATTTAACAAAGATGGATAGCTTCGTAATTCTTCAAAATTTATTCATTTATTCCATCGTACAATTCGAACAAAAAATAAATAAATATTCGTCATCAGTAATGAAGAATAAGTTAAATAAACACGAAAAATGCATCAACTTTAGCCAGAATAGAACATTACATAACATTAGCAATT
Organism: Gossypium stocksii; assembly: GCA_020496765.1. Classification (NCBI taxonomy): domain Eukaryota; kingdom Viridiplantae; phylum Streptophyta; class Magnoliopsida; order Malvales; family Malvaceae; genus Gossypium; species Gossypium stocksii. Next base: position 11,322,196 of record CM035623.1, read on the forward strand.
AACTTTATCACAACTTAAGTACAACATATTTAGGATAATTGTAAGTATTTATTATGATAAGAGAACCAACCCCCAAAGCATTCAAAGTGGTGTGCAAAATGAGCAAAAGAACCGAACATCCACTAAACTAGAGAGAACAACAACAAATACATCCTAAAAATACTTGCAAATGAAAAAAATAAAACTAGCCAACCACAAGACAAAACTTCCTAACATATTTATTTTTAGAATATTTAGAAGATTTATTATACAACGGAAACAACACAAAACACTTTTTTTTTGAAATTTTCGGAGGACTAATTAAAGAAGGGAAACAACACAAAACACATAAAATTGATAGACAATATGATCCAAATCAACTTGTGAAATCATTTATTATTTTGAAATACTCTTAAAACATAAACAAATCAATGAGCCAACAAAAAGCAACCATTCGAGTATCTTCGCTCAACCCATTTTTCAAGAGACATTGTTGATGTCTAGTGGAGGTTTAGCAATGGTAGGCACTAGTGTTTATCCATAACAACCCACAAAGATAGCAATGATGCCCACAAAAACATATTTACAAACTAAAGAGAGAAAAAACATGTAGAGTGAATGAAGAAAGGATTAATGGGAGGAATGAAAAGGTAGATAATAACCAATTTGAAAACAAGCGTCACCATTAGATGTAACAAATGAAAAGAAGTCACAATTTCATAATTCATTTTCAAACAATTGAATTAATAGGATCATCATATTAAAATAGAAATCTTGAGTATTTTCTCTGCCCCTCTAAGATGGTGGTATTTGTATATTTATATGATGTATACTATTCATTGATATGACATACTAGGTAGGTTTCATACATATAGACACGTAAACTACCCTAGACCTAACACGTGTTTATACGATTCCATGCACATGTAACTTATTATACATATTTTTGGGCTAATAATGGTAATTATTGTAAAAAGTTGTCGCCCATTTGGTTCAAAGGAGAGTCATAAAGTGACTCTGGTTGGAACCTGATTCGGTTAGAATAAAAGTGACATTGATAAACGCTAAATTATACATATTTTTACCTTCTGTTTAGCCTATATTTTGGGTGAATTATTATCAATTTAGTGAGAATTAGTGCTCTTAATCTTTCTTTTTCACATCTTATACTCAGAAGAGCATAGGGAAGAGAATAGAACGGAAAATGGACCGAAAATCAGAGAAAATGGGCCAAAATGTGAAAACGCAAGGCCCAAGAAGTCACCACACTGCCGTGGCACACGGCCGTGCCACACAAAGATCACACGGTCCAGCCCCGACAAGCACGGCCAGGCCACACGGCCATGCCCCGATCGACAGAATCTCACACGGCCTCTTGTCGAAGTACACGGGCGTGGCACACGAGCGTGTTCTAGTCGTGAGGAAGAGGAATTTCACTCGGATTTGGATGCTTAGAGGCTAAGAAAGCTCTCCAAAACTCTATATAAAGACCCTAGGAGGCAATTCTAAGGGTGTACCCTTTTTTCTCCCAATAGGAGCGCCATCTTTCTGCTAACACAAGGAGTGAAAGCAAGGAATTACTCCAAGGGAAGCCAATTGATTCATCCCAAAAGCCAGAATTCTACATCAAGACAGAGGATCTCCCTTCAGGGGTTTTTGGCTTCTTTATGTTTTGTTATTTATTATCTTCTGAGATGTCTCTTTTCTTAATTATGAACAAAACCCCTCAAATACTTGAGGGGGATGAAACCTAAGACAGATCTTGTTATCATTTATTGAGTTATATGATAATTGCTTGAATTGTTCTTAATTGTGTGTTCTTCATTCTTGATTTAATAATCCTAGGTATTACTTGAAGAAATTGATGTGCTTAGAGCAGAGGAGCAAAAGTCCCTGTGCTAAGAGTAGATCTACCATAATTAAGCGGAGTTGCATGCAACCCTAGACATAGGGCGACATAAATCTGCCGGATTAGGGTCAAACCTAATATGGGGAACCATAGATCGAATTAATGCAACTTAGGGTGTTAATTAATAAAGGAACTTTAGTTAACAACTTAGGCCTAATTGCTCTTCGCCTCGACGGAGGGTTTAGCATAAATTAGGGATATCTACGGATCAAGTCAAGTGAATAAATCGTCTAGCTCAAGAACCAATAACAAGTGAAGTTTAAGTGGATTCTCCCTTAAGTATTGCTTATATCAATCAGCTTTTCCCTAAAGTTTTCCCCAATTTTGTGGGTGCAAAAAGAAGGATTTATTCCCTTGATATCTGAAATTTTCCAAACTATAGCACGTCTGTGTTCTCTTAACACATGAAGTAATTCCTCTTTTTCTACGATGCTCAGATCTAATGCGATAATAACTGGTAAAGTTGATTCTTCCCCTAAAAAGGCATATTCTAAATTATCTGGCAGTTGTTTTATCTCTAATTTAGGGGGTTCAGCAATGGAAGGTTTCTATCTTAATTTATCACTCATCTTTATATTTTCATAACTTATGTGCCTAGTGATGATTTCATTAGATTCTAACTCCTTCCTTACTTCCTCTATCTCAGTGATGGCTTCATCTTCCCCCCACCTTGAACAAGACACAGTTCCAACGTATCTGCGAGAGAAAGTTCCTAAAGTTTATCTTGAACAAGATGATCAATAATATCAACGAAATAACATGAATCATCTTGTTCTTTAGAAAATCCTATGGCATCATAGATTTTGAAAACAACTTCTTCATCACCAACTCTAAGCACTAATTTACCATCCCCTACATCAATAACAGCTCTAGCAGTGGCTAAGAATGGACGTCCCAAAATTAAAGGTACCTCAATATCCTCATCCATGTCAAGCACGACAAAATCAACAGGGAATATAAATTTATCTACCTTTACTAGCACATCTTCAATGATTCCCCTAGGATATTTAACAGATCTATCCACTGATTGAATACTCATTCTAGTGGGCTTGGGTTCCCCTAGACCTAGTTGCTTGAACATTTTGTAAGGCATGAGATTAATGCTAGCACCTAAATCAGCTAATGTTTTATTAATAAATAAACTACCAATCAAACAAAGAATAGTAAAACTCCCTGGATCTTTCAATTTTACCGGCAGTTTATTTTGGAGAATAGCTGAGCATTCCTCGTTAAGTTCCACTGTGGCTAATTCTTCCAACTTTCTTTTATTTGTCAAGAGTTCTTTAAGGAACTTCGCATACTTCGGCATCTATGAAATTGCTTCAACAAAAGGTAAGTTAATGTGTAATTGTTTAAAAATTTTGAGAAACTTACCGAATTGAGTGTCTGTACGGTCTTTCTTTAATCTTGCTAGATATGGGATGGGCGGTTTGTATTCTTTGAGTGCTGGCAGAGTGTTTTCCTTGGGTTCCTCTGCCTTTTCTTCCGAAGGTTCTAGAATAGTCTTCTTTTCTGGCTCGGCTAGGACCTTTCCATCTCTTAAAGTAATCACTTTGACATGTTCTCTGGGATTTGGCTCAGTGTTACTTGGTAATCCACCTTGTGGTCTTTCTGAAATCAATTTCGTAAGTTGACCGATTTGGTTTTCAAGCCCTTAGATTGATGCTTGTTAATTCTTTAGTGTTGTGTCAGTATTTTGAAAACGAGTTTTTAAAGCGGCCATAAATTTGGTAAACACCTCTTCAAGATTTGGCTTCTTCTCTTGTTGCGGTGGTGGCTGTTGAAATCCTGGAGGAGGTTGTTGTCTTTGATTTCCTTGTCCTCCCCATGAAAAATTTGGGTGATTTCTCCAACCTGCATTGTAAGTATTACTATAAGGGTTATTTTGAGATCTAGAATTGTTACCCATATAGTTGGCTTGTTCAGTTTCCATGCTGTGTCCATAAGATGCGAAATTTGGATTGAACGTGTTTCCTTGAGTCGCGTCGCATTGCATCACTGATTGTGCCTGCGTAGAACTAACAAAATTATCAAACTTTTTATTTAGAAGTTCTACTTGGTTAGTAAGTATAGTAACAGCATCAATGTTAAAAACTCCTGCAGCTTTCGTCGGCTTTGTCCTCATGACTTGCCACTGATAGTTATTCAGTGACATCTCTTTAATAAATTCATAAGCTGCTTCAGGTGTTTTGTTGTTGATTGTTCCTCCTGCGGCTGCATCAATCATTTGTCTGATTGATGGGTTCAAACCGTTGTGGAAGGTTTGAACTTGTAGCCACAAAGGTAGACCATGATTAGGCACCTTCTTAAAAGATCTTTGTATCTCTCCCAGGCATCATAAAGTGTTTCTAAATCCATCTGCATAAAAGAAGAAATATCGTTTCGTAATTTAGCTGTTTTACTGGAGGAAAATATTTAAGTAAAAATTTTTCGGTTATCTGCTCCCATGTGGTGATTGAGCCTCGTGGTAAAGAATTTAACCACTGTTTGGCTTTATTTCTCAGAGAGAATGGAAATAGCCTTAAGCGAATGGCATCGTCAGAAACGCCATTTATTTTAAAGGTATCACAAAATTCCAAGAAATTTGCTAGATGCGAATTGGGATCTTCATCCTGCGAACCATCAAACTGCACAAATTGTTGTATCATCTGAATAGTATTAGGCTTTAATTTAAAGTTATTAGCAGCAATAGCAGGTCGAATAATGCTAGTTTGGGTACCAATCAAACTAGGTTTAGCATAATCATACATAGTACGAAGAGCTTCATCCTGGTTTACTGGTTTTGCTGGTAGTGCTGGAGGTAGTGGAACGTTTTGATTCGCGTCCATCTCTTCTGTAGGTTCTGGCTCTTGCTCAGGTTATTGTTCTAGATAATGTAAACTGCGTCTAATTTCTCTGCGATTTCTGCGAACTGTCGCTTCTAGATCTTCGTCAAAAAGCAGTGATCCTGTTGGGTTGTTTTTAGTCATAAACTAAAAATACCTAAAAAGAAAAAACAAAGCAAATTCAAAAAAATTTAAAATAAAATAAAAATAAATAAATAAAAATTGAAAATAAATAAATAAATAAATAAATAATAGCTAAAGTAATAGAAATCGAGTTTTCTTAATATTTCAGTTCCCCAGCAACGGTGCCAAAAACTTGATAACGGCTCGCGATATTAAGTAATAAAATTTATAAAACTAATCACACCAAAACTAACTAATATCACGATATTAAAGGCAAGCGCACCTATCGAACAGTAGTATAGTTTAGTGGCAAGACCGAGTTATCATACCCAAGGGAACCAAAAGTACTAATACTTACTTCCTTTCTATTATTTAGCCTAAAAATAAAAGAGGATTGATTGGAACTAATTCTAAAACTAACTAAAGTGCACAAAAAGTAAATTGGGGAAAACTTTAGGGAAAAGCTGATTGATATGAGCAATACTTAAGGGAGAATCCACCTAGACTTCACTTGTTATTGACTTCTTGAACTAGACGATTTATTCACTTGACTTGATCCGTAGAGATCCCTAATTTATGCTAAACCCTCCTTCGAGGCGAAGAGCAACTAGGCTTAGGTTGTTAACTAAAGTTTCTTTATTAATTAACACCTTAGGTTGCATTAATTCGATCTATGGTTCCCCTTATTAGGTTTGACCCTAATCCGACAGATTTATGTCGCCCTATGTCTAGGGTTGCATGCAACTCTGCTTGATTATGGTAGATCTGCTCTTAAAACAGGGACTTTTGCTACTCTGCCTAAGCACATCAAGTTCTTGAAGTAATACCTAAGATTATTAAATCAAGAATGAAGAACACATAATTAAGAACAATTCAAGTATTTATCATATAATTCAAGAATAAATAATAACAAGATCTTCTAGGTTTCATCCTCCTCAAGTATTTGAAGGGTTTAGTTCATAATAAAGAAAGAAAACATCTCAGAAGTATTAAAATAACAAAACATAAAGAACCCAAAAACCCCTGAAGAAATTTAGGGAGATCCTCTGTCTTGATGTAGAATTCTGGCCTCTGGGATGAATCAATCGGCTTCCCTTGGAGTAATCCCTTACTTTCACTCTTTGTGTTGGCAGAAATATGGCGCTCTTTCTTGAGAGAAGAGAGTCTATCTTTAGAGTTGCCTCTTGGGGTCTTTATATAGAGTTTAGAATGGCTTTCTTAGCCCCTAAGTATCCAAATCCGAGTGAAACTCCTCTTCCTCACGACTAGAACATGCCCGTGTGCCATACCCGTGTACTTCGACAAGAGGCCGTATGAGATTCTGTCGATTGGGGCACGGTTGTGTAGCCTGGCCGTGCTTGTCGGGGTTGGACCGTATGGTCTTCGTGTGGCACGGCCGTGTGCCACGGCCGTGTAATGACCCATTGGGCCGTGTGTTTTCACATTTTAGCTCATTTTCTCTATTTTTTATCTATTTTCCGTTCTTTTCTCTTCCCTATGCTCTCCTGAGTGTAAGATATGAAAAGAAAGATTAAGAGCACCAATTTTCACAAAATTAATGATAATCCATCCAAAATATAGGCTAAAATGAGGTAAAAATATGTATAATTTATCGTTTATCAAACACGTAACCACTATTCTCAAGTTTAAGCGACGTAAGGTGTCAGCAGTTCGGGACTTTTCACCTGGATGCGGAAGAGGGGCTACAATGAACCACAGATTAAATAGGAAAATTGCAGTAGATCAAGGCAAGTGTAGTTTGTCCTTCAGTAAGTAAGCGTAGTGGTTTTATTTTGAATTAATGGGTAGTGACTAATGAAGCGCGATGTTTGAATATAGGTTCTAACGATTATGAATATTTGGTACTCTTCATAATAAAGTGTGTACTTCTACCCTATGATTTGATAGTTTGACAAAGCTGAAGGTGTGTACACACACTACACACATATAGATTGGCAAATCTCGAAATACCGAAAAATCAAAATGTGGAAAAGTTGAAAGTTTAGCTACGATAGTCGTGCAAGTGCACAAACAATCGTACGAGGGTAACCAATACGATAACAGAGACCCCATGAGCAATCTCATGGACTTGGGTCACGTTTTGGCCAACTTGGCCAGAATGGGCCAAATGGGCCCGACAGGCACATGGGCCCAACTAAGTAAAAGTTGATCATATGGTAATATGTGATGAGCTGATTAAGTTTGCTAAATGGCTTGGAATGGATTCGGGCCTGATGGGCCATATAAGTGTGATTAAGCCTAATGGGCCGTATAAATGTGATTGGGCCTGATGGGCCATATGAATGTATGAAGCTTGTAGACATGCTAGGGTTTTATAATGGACTTTTAGGCCTAGTTTCTAATAAATCCTTAAGCATAAAACTTAATTAATTTATCAAATTCGTCGTGGACAAGCCATAAAGTTAGAGTGTGGCAATGGGCATATGCATGTCTAGGATTGGATCTAGGGAGAGCTTGGTACTTAAGCGGTCTTAATGACCCACCTCCTCTTCTCTAGAATCCTATCTGGTGCATAGTGTCTGTTCATTTTAGCTAACGAGGACTTATTGACGGGCCAAAGTTCGTAATTAAGACCCATACATTAGTATATTACTCAAATACCTCTATAGGGTAGAATTACGGAAATACCCCTATCAGGTAGAGTCACTGAAATGCCCCTGTAGTGTAAAATTACCAAAATACCCTCTATTAGCAAAATTACCAAATTACCCTTGATTTGTGAAATTACCAAAATACCCCTATGTGTTAAATGTAGGATTTATGCACGCTACATGTATGTTTTCTGCATTCATATGATATTCTGCTTAAGTTACATATGGATTGAGAATTATGGAACGGAGGAAGTATATAAGGATCACATGGTTGCTTGAAGACCGTAGATCCACCGATGGCATTTTAAGCCCAATATTTGATTAGCAGCTTTGCTACAACGTTAGGCAGTATCGCAACTGGGCTACCATTATTGTGTACGGATGGGTGAGTTGATTTACATATCCCCACAGATATGTTTCGGTTTGACGGAGATGTTGTGTAGCGGATGGATTATTTGGGGAGGGTTTTCACAGCATTGCATGCATGATATTATTATGTTCCTATTATATGGGCTTAGACCCAACCGAGGCCACTATGGGCTAAGCCCCAAAGGCCACTATTATGTGATAAGGGCTTAGGCCCAGTTAAATGTTTGTATGCTATTCGTTTGATGAGGGTCGTACACACTGAGTTTTCGTAAACTCACCCCCTCCTTTTACATTTTTTTAGGTGACCCTCAGTAGACAGTTTGACGGATGGAGGGACTCGGAGGTGGCCACTTAGAAAGAAGTTTTTGACTTAGTCTTTTATTTAATTCCTAGTATTTTAAATGATTTTTATTCGGATTGTAATAAGGCCTTCCCTCTGATTATTATTATTCCATTATTATTGTTGTGCTTTGTATTTTAGAAATGGAACTTGGGTTTATTTCTTGTTAAATACATTTCAAGTTTTTCTGAAACTATGTGTTGTCTTTAAAATAAGCTTCCGCAGTTAAAGAGAATTTTTTTTTTAGCTTTGAATACACCTTGTTTTAAAAGCAAATACAAATTGAGATTTTACTTGAAATTTTTCTTAGAAGGGTTTTCAATAAAAATAAGGTTTTCGCTAAAACACTTCAATGTGACACGCAGGACTCAGGCCTAACTTCTAGGCAGGGTTTGGGGTGTTACAGAGGAAGTCTTGGAGAAATATAAGAGAAATACTATGTAGGGTCTCCAAGAATATTTGCTTGATTTAAATGCTAACTTCTTTTTGCAGGCTCAAGCAGCTGGTGTCCCTTTTGATGCTCGCAAGTTAAATTTTGATGCTCTTATCGAGTTGACTAGTGTTCAGCTAGATTTTGATGTTAACTTCCCCTCGAGAGCAACCTGGGAGGAATTTGTAGTAAAATAGAAGAACTCTGATAATTTTGACCTCCCTAAAGACCTTATTGAGACCAGTTCTTCTCTTAAAATGTTGTTGATACTAGCGTTGTTCCTGTAGATAAAGGTGAAGGCAATGGACTTAAAAGACATAGTGAAGATGAAGGCTAATTATTAGTTGACCTTATAGGCACAAGTAATAATTGATGATTTGTCTATTTTTTATTATATTTGTTGCCTTTGGAAATCTTAGCCTGATTCTCATTGATATGGTGATGTGTTTAGTTGTTGACTTATTTTAAACTGTTGTGTAGCCATATTGCTAACATAAACACACTAAGTAATGAAAGTTACTAAAATGATTAACTTCAAGAAAATCATTCATAACTTTCAACCTGTTATGCTTGGGTTATAATTTGAGATCATTAAATTATCAACCATACAAATGTATGTTAACGAACTATTTAGGAGTTGCAATCTTAAATCAACTAACTCAAATAAATTTAGGTTGAGATCTTAAATCAGCTAACCTTTGTAATATCAGCTGGTCAACGAGTTGTTTAGGAGTTGCAATCTTAAATCTGCTAACTCAAAGAAACTTAGGTTGCAATCTTAAATCAACTAAAATTTGTAATATCAGCTATGAACGTAGGTCAGTGAGCTATTTAGGAGTTGCGATCTTAAATCTGCTAACTAAAAGAAATTTAGGTTGCGATCTAAAATCAGCTAACCTTTATAATAGCAGCTATGAATGTGGGTTATCGAGTTGTTTAGGAGTTGCGATCTTAAATTTGCTAACTCAAACAAATTTAGGTTGTCCACATTTGCAAATAATACTTCTTTATTGAAGAAGAAAAGTTATTGATACATAATACTTTTTCAAATGACGAGTATTCCACGTTCGTGGCAGAATAGGACCCTCCATTTTTGCTAACTAGGCTCCATAACCTATTTTTTCTATCACCTTATAGGGGCCTTTCCTAGTTTAGAGCCATCTTTCCCTTCTATGCTGCTGGAAAACTAGCTTCAGTATTTTTGAGAACAAGTTTACCCATCTGAAACTGCTTGTTCTTCACTTTAGAATTATAATAGTGAGCTACCTATTGAACTAACACAACGGCTCTAATTTATGTTGTTTCTCTAACATCATCAATGAGATCTAGGCTGAGTCTTATGGCCTTTTGGTTAGCATTTTCATCAAAATGTAATGTTCTATGAGACCGCATACCTATCTCAGCAAAAATCACTGCCTCCACTCCGTAAACAAGTGAGAACATAGTTTCTCCAGTTGTTGTGCAAGGTGAGGTTCGCAAGGCCCAAAGAATTCCTGGCAGCTCTTCTAACCAAACACCTTTGGCATCATTAACCTTCTTTTTCAAAGTTGTTAGAATTTTCTTATTCATGGCCTCCACATAACCATTTGTTTGGGGAGTCTTGACAAAGCTTTAAGCTAGAGCAATCTGTAAATCTCTACAAAAATTTTTAAATTTCCCTTGAAATTGTGTTCCATTGTTTCTTATGATTAGGTGAGGGATGCCAAATCTACACATAATAAACTTCCAAAGAAAAGATTTCGTTTGCTTTTTTGTAATTGTGGCTAGGGCTTCAGCTTTTATCCATTTAGTAAAATAATTATGATAAAAGATAAATTATACATGTTTTTACCCCATGCTTAGCCCAATTTCTAGATGAATCAACTCTTAATTTGTGTAAGTTGATGCTCTTAAACCTTTAATTTCATGTTTTATACTCAGGTGAGCATAGGGATGAGAAAAGAGCAAGGAATGGACCAAAAACGGTCAATTTAGGCCCAATCCAATAATCAACACAGCCTAGGAGTTCGCCACACGGCCGTGCCACATGGCCGTACCACCTTAAAAGCTCAAACACAACCCAACCCTGACTCACATGGTCGTGCCACACCAAACAGACCCGAACACGGCCCATTGTCGAAGTCACACGATCGTGGCACACGGACATGTCCCTGTCATACGAAAGTGTAATTCTACTCGGAAAAGGATACTTAGGGGCTAAGAAAGGCATTCCAAAACTCTATATAAAGACCTAGGAGGTAACTTTAAAAGACACATTATTTTCCCGCCAAGACGGGGAGTTAAAGGCAAGAAATTACTCGAAAGAAAGCCGATTGATCCATCTCAGAAGCCGAATTCTCCTTCAAGACTAAATATCTCCCTTTAAATTCCTACAGGGGTTTTTGGGTTCTTTATGTTTTGTTATTTTATTTCTTCTGAGATGTTTTCTTTTATAATTATGAACTAAATACCCTAAATACTCAAAGGGGATGAAACCTAAGATAGATCTTGTTATTATTTTATCTTGAGTTATATGATAAATACCTAATTTGTTTTTAATTATGTGTTCTTAATTCTTGTTTTAATATTCCTAGGTATTAATTCAAGTATTGATGTGCTTATTCAGAGGAGCAAAAGTCCCTGTTTAAGAGTAGATCTAGCATAATTAAGCGCAGTTGCATGCAACCCTAGACATAGGGCGACATAAATCTGCCGAATTAGGGTCAAACCTAATAAGGGAATCCATAGATCAAGTTAATGCGAGACTAGGGGTTTTAACTAGAAAGAGATTTTAGTTAATCAACGTAAGATTAGTTGTTCTTATCCTCGACGGAGGTATTAACATAAATCAGGGATTTCTAAGGATCAAGTCAAGTGAATAAATCGTCTAGCTCAAGAATCGATAACAAGTGAAGTCTAGGTGGATTCTCCCTTGAGTATTGTCCAAATCAATCAGTTTTCCCTAAGAGTTTTTTCCTGAATTCACTTTTTGTGCATTCATAGTTTAGTTTTAGAATTAGTTTTATTTCATAAAATCCCCTTTTATTTCTAGGTTAAATAATATAAAGAAAGTTAGTACTAGTACTTTTGGTTCCCTTGGGTATGATATATCGGTCTTGCCACTAAGCTATACTACTGTTCGATAGGTGCGCTTGCCTTAAAATCGTGATAATAGTTAGTTTTTGGTGTGATCATTTATTATAAATTTTATTACTTCATATCACGCATATCAAGTTTTTGGTGCCGTTGCCGATGAACTAAGATATTAGGAACAGTCGATTTTTATTACTTTAGCCATTATTATTTTATTTATTTTTAACCTTTGTTTTTATTTCTTTTATTTATTTTAATTTTCTTTGCATTTTCCCTTTCTAGGTATCTCTAGTTTATGACTAGAAGAAACCCAGGAGGACCATTACTTTTTGACGAGGATTTAGAAGCTACAGTTCGCAGAACTCGTAGAGAAATCGGACGAAGCCTTCATTATCCAAAACCAAGACAAGAACAAGAGCCAGAACCTACGGAAGAGATGGAAGCAAATTAAGACAATCTACCATCTCCCGAAGTAGCCACAAATCCTGTTGAGCAAAATCCTGCTCCACGTACTATGTATGATTATGCTAGACCTAATTTCGCAGGCACTAAATCTAGCATTGTTAGGCCTACTATTGCTGCAAATAATTTTGAACTGAAACCTAACACTATTTAAATGATACAGCAATTTGTTCAGTTTGATGGATTGCAGGATGATGATCCTAACTCGCATCTAGCCAACTTTTTAGAATTTTGCGATACATTCAAAATAAATGGCGTTTCTGATGATGCCATTCATCTTAGGCTATTCCCGTTCTCCCTAAGGAATAAAGCTAAACAGTGGTTAAATTCTTTACCACGGGGATCAATCACTACATGGGAACAGATGACTAAAAAATTTTTGCTCAAATATTTTCCGCCGACTAAAACGATAAAATTAAGGAGTGATATCTCTTCTTTTGTGTAGATGGATTTAGAGACGCTTTGCGATGCCTGTGAGAGATACAAAGATTTATTGAGAAGGTGTTCTCACCATGGGTTACCTCTGTGGCTACAAGTTTAAACCTTTCACAATGGTTTGAATCCTTCAACAAGGTAGATGATCGATGCAACCGCCGGTGGAACAATCAACAATAAAACACCAGAAGCTGCCTATGAATTTATCGAAGAGATGTCACTAAATAACTATCAGTGGCAAGTCATGAGGACAAAGCTAACGAAAACAGCAGGAGTTTTTAATATTGATGCAGTTATAATGCTTTCTTCTCAGATAGAACTCTTAAATAAAAAGATTGATGATTTTATTGATTCTACGCAGGTACATCCAGTCATACAATGTGACTCAAACCTAGGAGGAGTGAGTGAGCCATATGGACATAGCACAGAAAGCGAACAAATGAATTATATGGGCAATCAAGGAAATCAAAGACCACCACCACCCCTCAAGGATTTCAACAACCACTGTATCGGCAAGAAAAGAAGCCAAACCTTGAAGAGATGTTGGAAAAATTCATAGCGGTCTCCGAGAATCATTTTCAAAACACCGAAACAGCACTTAAGAACCAACAAGCTTCTATCCACGGGCTCGAAAATTAGATTGGTCAACTTGCAAAGATGATCTCTGAGAGACCACAAGGTGGCTTACCGAGTAACACAGAAACTAACCCAAGAGAACAAGTTTAGGCCATTACTGTACTTAATATAGAAGGGTTAAACGAACCAAAACTGATGCAAGATACTCCGATAAGCAACAATAAGGATAAAGTAAGTTATGATACACAAAAGCTGGTAAGTGAAGAGTATAAACCTCGTGTGCCATACCCCAATGCAACAACGAAAGACCACACTGATGAACAATTTGGTAAATTTCTTACACTCTTAAAGAAATTACACATTAACTTACCATTTATTGAAGCTCTTTCGTAGATGCCAAACGCAGTTAAATTCTTAAAGGAGCTTTTAGTGAACAAACGAAAGTTGGATGAATCATCACATGTGGAATTGAATGCAGTATGTTCAGCTATTTTACAGAATAAGTTGCCCAACAAACTGAAAGATCCAGGGAGTTTTATTATTCATTGCTTACTCGGTGGCTTAGATATTAATAATGCTTTAGCTGATTTAGGGGCTAGTATTAGCTGATAAGACCATTAGATTTCCAAAGGGAATAATTGAAGATGTGCTTGTCAAAATTGATAAATTTATATTCCTAGTTGATTTTGTTGTTTTAGACATTGATGAAGATAGCAATATACCCTTAATTCTAAGGCGACCCTTTTTAGCAACTACTAGGACAATAATTGATGTAGGAACAGGCGAGCTTACACTATGTGTAGGTGATGAAAAAGTTACTTTACAAGCTCGAAACCCGATTAAGACTGTTGATAATAATATAGTAACGAGTCCTTATAAAAACACTGAACTCACCATCCAACCTTCTGTGCAGGATACACTTCACATAAAGGTAACCCAACCACAGACAAATCCATCCAAGGGAGACGTACCTGAAAGACGAATGCTTCAGATTAAGGAACTAGATGAGTGGCTGAACTATCACGAAAAACCCAAAACATGCCATACCAAGCCAGAGCACCACCAAGACGACCCTCAGGTATAGACGAATCCAATCAAGGTAGGCGATAAGGTGATCTTAGGAGAAGACGACCCTCGAATACTAAATTCAAAAGAACACACAAGGGACACTCCTTACTTCACGGTAATGAAAATTTTTCCCTATGGTATAGTCGAGATAAACTACGAGTCCCTTGGTACTTTCCAAGTAAATCAAACCCGACTCAAACTTTATTTTGATAACAAAACTTTAAACAGGGCAGAAGAGTTCAAACTCTTCAAACCACCATGAACAAACGAGCTCAAGGAGAGTCGAGCTTAGACTCTAAATAAGTGCTTCTCGGGAGGCAACCCGAGCACTAACACCACTAACCATTTTTATTTTAATTCATTTTTTTGTTTTCTTTTATGTTGTTTTTAGTGCAGGATTTTTAGACCACACAGTCAGACACACGGCCGTGCCTAGGACCGTGTGAAAATAGGGTCAAAATTTTTCCCACACAGGATGCGTTAAATTCCCACAGGCGTGTGAGGTGCCCGTGGGTGAACCTGTCGAGCACTACACGGGCGTGGCACCAAATACACACAGGCGTGTGTGACCGAACATGGTCTTGCCCTTACCCCGTGGTCGACACTGTCAAATTACAAATGGGAGTGCGACACACCCGTGCCCCAAGGCCGTGTCGAGCCTGTCATTCAAAACACTTAATCTTTATCTAACTTCATTAGAACAATGTCAATTTTTATTTTATTTTATTTTTATCACTTTATCGGCTATTTCCTAATGAGTAATTGTTCTCATCTTAAAACACCTAAAATCCCTTAAGTGTTATTGCAGTTTCAAAGGAGCTTTCCAGCTCACATCCATCTCTAAAGGGAAAAGCACTCCACGACTGCCATATCTTACGCTGGCCATCACAATCTTCTTGATGGCATAGAGATTGTCGCATAAACATCATTCCCTACAAATCCTCACACCTACATCTCAAGGAATTCATCCAATTCAGAGGGTCTTACTTCTCTCCCTATCTTATAATATTATGCTTCTATTGTTACTAATGTATCTTTGTACATTGAGGGCAATGTACATCTTAAGTATAGGGGGTAAAATATATCATGATCAGAAAATCCCTGAATTCTTCTCAAGTAATAAATCTTCAATCTACTAATAGGATGAATTCTGATTGATTTATGATTTTGATTGATATGTTGAGAATTAAGACATAAGTACTTATGCTTTGATTATTCAAACTTTAAGACATTAGGGAATCAAGCATGATAAGTTAAAATTTTTGAGAATTTAAATTTTTTTTCTAGGTTATTCTCCTCAATTTTAAGTGTTATCTTGAGATTTGAAATTCGCAGGATTGACATCAAAAATCCATAATTCTGGTGAGATTTTTTGAGCCTTTTGAGCATACATTCTTTCGTGCTTACCTTTATTGTTGCTTTGAGTGAGTCAATACTAATTTGTTATTCTAGAACTTGCTTCGATTATACATGTCGAGACCACATCATTGATTTGATATACCGAGATGATAAAGGCACCTAGGATTTAACCCACTTACTCCATAAAAGCCTACCTCCATAAATTAACCCCTAGCGAACCCCGTTGAGCCTAACAACCCATTTCTTTAACTCACCTTCAATATTAACCCATAACCCATTTTTGTTGAATTCCATTCAATTATTTTGATCCCTATTTTTGTCGAGATTTGAGTTGAAATTATTATCTAGCTTTATTCTCTTTTTCAATTTGTAAAGTTTGTAAATATTCGAGGTATTTTACTTGATTTGTTCTTAAAAAAAGGTGTATATACGGTTAATCCAGTTGTAGTCTGTAATAGTTCAATAGTTTTTGCATACTTCTACAAAGCTTCCAAATCCCGAACGATGTCATCATAAGGCTTAGCTTAAGGAATATGTTCCAGTGATAGAGATTTGTCTAGCTAGATGATTCTTCAATTCAATCTCGATTCTAACCCTTTCCTTTTCAGCTTGTGACAACACCCCTAACCAAAGCCCCATTACAACCATTGAAAGACCTTTTGATCGATGTGTCATATCAATCTATAGTGGTGGAGATTTGATTTTTTTGCAAGCCTATGGTAATAACTTTTTACGTTGACTAAGGAGTGCTTAATTCTTGAACTCTAAACACTTTGAGTGAATAGAGTGAACCTTTAGTGAGGATGTTAAATCGTGTTGATTTTGATTGAAAGGTAATTACTTAAGAGAAGGGAGGAAACCTATGTTTCTAAGATAAATTTCTCAACTTAGAGTGTTTGAAACTTTGATGTTCTTATGGTTGAATTTTCATTGTATAATTACTTGTGGATTAATTTGAAACATTATTAATAAGGGTTATGAGTTGAGAAGAATGATTCTTAACAGTGAGTTAAGATTTTGCTTGAGGACAAGCAAAGGCTTAAGTGTAGGGGTATTTGATAAACGATAAATTATACATGTTTTTACCCCATGCTTAGCCCAATTTCTGGATGAATCAACTCTTAATTTGTGTAAATTGATGCTCTTAAACCTTTAATTTCATGTTTTATACTCAGATGAGCATAGGGAAGAGAAAAGAGCAAGGAGTGGGCCAAAAACGGGCAATTTAGGCCCTATCCAATAATCAACACGGCCTAGGAGTTCGCCACACGGCCGTGCCACCTTAAAAGCTCAAACACGGCCCAATCCCGACTCACACGGCCATGCCACACCAAACAGACCCAAACACGGCCCATTGTCGAAGTTACACGACCGTGGCACACGGGCGTGTCCCTGTCGTCAGGAAGTGCAATTCTACTTGGAAAAGGTTACTTAGAGGCTAAGAAAGGCATTCCAAAACTCTATATAAAGACCCTAGGAGGCAACTTCAAAAGACACATTATTTTCCCGCTAAGACAAGGAGTTAAAGGCAGGAAATTACTCGAAGGGAAGCCGATTGATCCATCTCAGAAGCCGAATTCTCCTTCAAGACTAAAGATCTTGGGTTCTTTATGTTTTGTTATTTTATTTCTTCTAAGATGTTTTCTTTTATAATTATGAACTAAATCTCCCAAATACTCGAAGAGGATGAAACCTAAGACAAATCTTGTTATTATTTTATCTTGAGTTATATGATAAATACCTGATTTGTTCTTAATTATGTGTTCTTAATTCTTGTTTTAATATTCCTAGGTATTAATTCAAGTATTGATGTGCTTATTCAGAGGATCAAAAGTCCCTGTTTAAGAGTAGATCTAGCATAATTAAGCGGAGTTGCATGCAACCCTAGACATAGGGCGACATAAATCTGCCGAATTAGGGTCAAACCTAATAAGGGAATCCATAGAACAAGTTAATGCGAGACTAGGGGTTTTAACTAGAAAGAGATTTTAGTTAATCAACCTATGATTAGTTGTTCTTATCCTCGACGGAGGTATTAACATAAATCAGGGATTTCTACAGATCAAGTCAAGTGAATAAATCGTCTAGCTCAAGAATCGATAACAAGTGAAGTCTAGGTGGATTCTCCCTTGAGTATTGTCCAAATCAATCAGTTTTCCCTAAGAGTTTTTTCCTGAATTCACTTTTTGTGCATTCATAGTTTAGTTTTAGAATTAGTTTTATTTCATAAAAACCCCTTTTTATTTCTAGGTTAAATAATATAAAGAAAGTTAGTACTAGTACTTTTGGTTCCCTTGGGTATGATATATCGGTCTTGCCACTAAGCTATACTACTGTTCGATAGGTGCGCTTGCCTTAAAATCGTGATAATAGTTAGTTTTTGGTGTGATCATTTATTATAAATTTTATTACTTCATATCACACATATCAAGTTTTTGCCACCATTATGAACTTCTTTTGCATTGTAACCATCGAAAATGAGCCTAAAATATCGATTCCCCAAGTTGCGAATGGCCAAGGGTGTAACACCCTTTACTTGGCCCAATCGTCAAACCCGAGTAATAAGATGCTAGGACAAATTTTAAAGTTCATTATATATATACACTTTACAAAACAAAATCTCAATTCTTAATCATCAAATCACATATAATCAAACATATTGAAATTTTGAAATATATATGGACCTAACTGAGAAATTTAAGCATGAAAAAGGGTTAAAATGAAAATTTTCAAAGTTTAAAGGTTAATATTGAAATCCATAGTTGGTATCGATACCAAATTGATACCTTTTCGAAAATCAATACCAAAATTCAATTCTATTTTCTTGGCAAAACAAGGGTGTCAATATTTATTTTATGGTATCGATATTTTATGAAAAAATATCGATACTTAAATAAAAATCAATACCATTTTGGCATTTTGTTTGTTTTAAAACTATTCATTTGGTTAAGTATCGATACCGGATGTAAAAATATCGTTACTTGTGTTCAAAAATAGTAAAAACTACTTTTTTTTTTTAAAGATGCTCTTATGCTCAAAACTTGCCTAAACTCAAATAACATACCTAAACATGAAAAAAGGCATGTAAATCATCATTTAAATATCTTATTCATGTACAACTATATTCAGTACATCAAAATCTAAGCCAAATATATATCTATGTACAACTCTATTCAGTACATCAACCAACCTAAATAATCAACCATTAAGCCATTAAGGTATTTTAACATGAACAACTAAACATTCAATTTCATTTCTAAAGCATACACCAAAGCATTATCATCTATTGAGATCAAATCATATATTAACTATCATTCTCACAACTATGCATTAAACAAAAAAAAAAAAAAAAACTCATCTAGCATAACAAGACCTCAACTATTTAATCATCATTGCATATTACCAAATTACTTTAGCAAGACATCTTCAAAATAATGATTCCTATCAACCACATGTATATACACAGTACTTAGAAACTTAAAAACTCAAATACCATCAAGACACAAAATAAGCATTACATATATATATATAGAACATCCTAGGTATATGCCAAGATCAAAAGAACATTTCACCAATAGTTGAGTTTGTAATAGTCGTTAGATGTTGAGTAGATTATCAACTGATAAGTACCTAACCTGCGTACAGAAAATAAAACCGTATGCTAAGTATAACTCAACATTATTTATATAATCCAAACATAAAAGTAAAATACATTACTTTTATATGCTCAAGTTAAAATAAATGATGCTATGCAATATTATCGCAATCATAGTTCAATTCATTTCATGCCTAATTAAACATCATTCCTTAAATACATATCATTCACTACTCTAGTTTCCAATTCACATTTATTCCATATTTAATTCCATTCTATCACATTTTCTATTCAATTGCATTGCCATTTTCAAATTATCGCCATCTCAAGTCATTATCTTGAGTTTACCATTTACTTCCTCTATTAATGTGACTCAGACTCAGACTCGAATATGCGGATTCAACCAACACACTAAAGCTTGACACCCAGTGTCTAATGGATAAATCATAGAAATGAATTGTGCCTTGCACTGGCTAGTAAAACCGACAAATGGGGTGCCTAGCACTCCCCGACACGTAGTCGAAAAACCCTGAACTCTTCCTATCGTATGACATACCAATTATACATGACCCTGCTCGAACAGTTAATAAGGTAACAATGTTCTCGATTCAATTTGTAATCCCATTTCATATAATGAATTCATTCATTCAATCATTCATTCATATACATAACCTACCATCTCATTTTTATATCAAATCCAATATCAAATAACATACAATATTTTTTCAACTATGCAATTTAATACTTTGTCATCAATAATCATTCAATCATCTCACTTCGATTCCAATTCACATCTCATGACATTATTTAAAGGAATAACTCACTGATGAGTGATATTTATGATGGTCAAACCTGTAAAACTAAACTATTATCACAATAAAGGTAAGCGCACCTATCGAACAGTAGTGTAGCTTATGGCAAGACCGGGATGTCGAACCCACAATGACTAAAAGTATTAGTATTGACTTTCTTTTTATTATCTAGCCTAAAAATAAAGAGGATTTGTTTTAAACTAATTAAACTAAACTAATTAACTAAGGACACGACAGGGAGTAAATTGGGGAAATTGCTTTTGGGAAAACTGATTGATTAAGACAATACCTAGGGTAGAATCCACCTAGACTTCACTCGATTTATTCACTTAACTTGATCCGTAGGAATCCCTAAATTATGTTAATATCTCTTTCAAGACAAAGAACAACTAACCCTAGATTGATTAATTGAAATTTCTTTCTAATTAAAACACCTAGTGTTGCATTAACTTGATCTATGGATTCCCTTATTAGATTTGACTCTAATCCGACAAATTTTCGTCGTCCTATGTCTAGAATTGCAATCAACTCCACTTAATTGTGTTGGATCTACTCTTAAACAGGGACTTTTGCTCCACTGATTAAACACATTCGACTTGAATTAATATCCTGAAATATTAACACAAGAATTAATAACACAATTAAGAATAAATTCAAGTATTTATCATATAATTTAGATAATAATAACAAGATCTGTCTTAGGTTTCGTCCCCCTTAGGTATTTAGGGGATTTAGTTCATAATTATAAAAGAAAACATCTCAAAATAGGGAAAACAACAAAACATAAAGAACCCAAAACTTCGTGAGAAATTGAAGGGAGATCTTTAGTCTTGATGTAATTCCTTGCTTTCGAGATGGATCAATCGGTGTTCTTCGAGTAATTCCTTGCTTTCTACTCTATGTGTCACATTGTTCCTCCCCTTGAGGCTTTTTATAAGCATTTGAACACCTTTCTTAACCCAAAACACCTCAAGATTAGTCTTTTCCGTGTGAAACTAAAACAGGTCTTCAACAGGGACATGCCTGTGTGTGGTTGCTCAGGCCGTGTTCGATCCTGTGTATCACGCACGGGCGTGTGGGTTACCCGTGTGTGAAAGTCTAGGCCATGTTGATTATTGAATTTGGACCATTTTGTCTATTTTTGGCCCGTTCCTTACTCTTTTCTCTTCCTTATGCTCACCTAAGTATAAAACATGAAATTAAAGGATTAAGAGCATCATATTCCATAATTCTAATGATAAATTATCCATAAATATGCCAAGCATGGGGTAAAAATATGTCTATAATATGGTTTATCACTCACCTTATATATATATTTACCAAAGAATGCAATGTATAAAAATAACATTTTAAATAGGTTGGATTATAGAAATACAAACCGTAAATTCTGAGCTATTCATTGTAGACATTGTATTTTCTTTTCTTTCTTCAGTATTCTGAGACGATGTTAGCTACGAAATGAAACAATTAAAATACATTCAAAATGCATAACCCAATTCACAGTCAATTACAAAATTTATACTACTGTTACATGAAATTCTATTTAGTCCCCGAAACTGGAGCTAATAAAATTTCTAAATTTAACCTCTGATATTAAAGCTGAATATTCTCATAGTCCCTATAGGACTTATCATTTCTTAATTACACCCCTAATTTCAATTTTTTCACTGAATAGTCCTTTTTTGCATAAAATTAACAATTGACTTTACAAAATAGTCCTATTTCACTTCCAACCTTAAAATATATCAAAATAACACCAAGAACTTAAATTTCTCTATAATGGCAACTTCCATTAACTTCAACAATTCTAAAAATTCCAATATGGGTAAGCTAGTTCATGATCTTGGGGTTCCAAAAACATAAAATTTATGTAAAAATGACCAAAATATACTAACCAAATTGAGCTTCAAAAATTAGAACCTATGGTCGAATGCTCCTTCTTTTATTCTTCCCAATTTTTGCATGCAAGGCAAAGTTGAAGATATGTTTCTCTTTCTCCCCACTTTGCCATCTTAGTTCTAATTGTTTATGTTTTATTATTATAATTATTTTCTCTTTACTAATATTATTACATTAAAATTTCATCATATAACTAACAACTAAAATCATGTTACCATCCACTAAAATAAAGTGATGATTTAATTGTCTAATGAGTCCACTGATTATAAATTACTTATGATATAGTTATAATTTAACTTTTAATACTTATGTAATTTAGTCTCTGTACTTAAAATAAGCTTTAAATTAACGAAATTACCTAACTGAAATTTGATTCGCTACTAAACTAACTCCGTAAATATTTAATACAAATATTTATGAGTCTGATTTATGGAAATGAGATTTTGAAACTACACTTTCTGGTACCACTGACTTTCGAGTCATTACAAAGGGTCAGACATAATTTGCAAAGACTGTGCTGGCGATCGATGTACTTGAGCATATCTCTAACAATAATCACAAGTGCAAACCATATGATATACATCCTTTTGTATTGTTGGCCAGTAGTATCCCTACCTGAAAACTTTTTTTGCGAGGAGTCTGCCACCCAAATGTTGTCACTAATTCCTTCATGAATCTTCCTCACACATACTTAACTTTTGAGGGTGCTAAGCATCGTAGCAATGGTTGAGAATACTCATTTCTATAGAGTACACCCTTTAAAAGGGGTATATCTAACAGTTACATAACAAAAGAAATTGTTTTAATCAACCAAAAATGGAATAATTGACTAATTAATAGACATTAATCAACCAACATTGGAATAACTTACCAATTCTTAGGCATTCAAGTTATAAATAATAATGTCATACCTCGCAGCCTTGTGTTGTAATTTGGCAAACTCTTTCTTATCAATGTGGTTTTCTTCTCCTTGCAATGTCCGAATAATGAGGGTCATCCACGTTTCTTCTTGATCCAAGCTAAAAATCTATGGCATGTCATAGCTTGGGACATCTCTGTATTCCAGCAAAATCTTTCCCTTTTGTTTGATGACAATGGATGATGCTAACCTTGACAAAATATCTGCCCAAGTATTATCTTTTCTTGATAGTTGTCTGACTTACACTTTATAGAACCCTGTGTGTAGCTGAGCTGCTATAGCATGGCATTTTTTCAAAATTGATCTTTTACTTCATACTTACTACTCATTTGCTTAGCTACTAACTGCAAATCAATATATATGATTAGCTCATTCGCCCCAAATTGTTGAGCTAATTGTAATCCTGATATTAGGGCTTCGTATTCCACAGTATTATTAGATGTTTGAAAACTAAAAGAAAGTCAATATTGCCACTTATTTCTATCAAGGTCAATTAGAAGGACTCATGCCTCTAACCTCGTCCTCGTTATAGAACTATCAACATAAAAAAAATCCAACTTTTTGACCTATCAATCGTATTTACACTTTCCTGTGGTGAACTAACTACTATATTCCGCATGATAAATATGGAAAAAGAAATTTTAAAATAGAGCATGTGCTTATCATAAGTCATTATATAAAGCAGTAAACTAAACATATAATTATCATGAGTCCTCATGAGAAATAATAAACTCCTAACAAATTCAATTCTATTAATTGCATATTAATACTTTATATTATACTTACCTATGAGATCGGTTGACTTCTCAAAAAATACTCCACTATAAAGTCAGCTAAAATCTGATCCTTTATCATCATACTTGGAGCGTACTCTACACCAAACTTGGCTAACTCAATCCCCCACTTTGTCATTCTTTCAGAAGTGTCAGCTTTGGACAATATGTCCTTAATGGGTTGATTTGTCATGATAATAATAGGATGAGCCTTGAAAGTAGGGACATAACTTGCGACCTGTAAAAATTAGAGCAAAAATAAGTTTTTCAATTTTTGAGTACCTTTGTTCTCCGTTCTGTAATACCTTACTGACATAATAAATTGGGAACTAGTGAGCTCCCTCTACCCTAATTAAAACAACTGCAACTGTCTCATTCGAGGTCGCCAAATAAATATACAAAGTCTCTCATTTTTTATATGACATCAACAATAGTGGTTATATAAAGTATAACTTAAGTTTTTCAAAGGCTATTGGGTATTCTTCAATCCAAGAAAAGGAAGTCCTTAAAGCTTTAAAAAAGGTTAAACATTTGTCTACCATCCTGGAAACAAATTTATTAAGCGCGACCACCCTCCCTGTCAAACGTTAAATATTTTTAATTGTCTTTGGGGAAGGCAAATCCAAAATGGCACGGATCTTCTTTAGATTAACTTCTATTCCCCTCTTGGAAATCATGAACCCTAAAAATTTCCAGCTCTAACAGCAAAAGCACATTTTTCCGAATTAAGCTTCATGTTGTGAGCCCAAAGAACAGCAAATGCCTCTGACAGATATCTAACATGCCCTTTTAGGGTAGAACTTTTTACTAACATATCATCAACATAAACTTAAACACTTCACTCAATCTATTCTTTAAAAATTATGTTCACCAACCTTTGGTAAGTCACACCTATGTTCTGCAAACCAAAAGGCATGACCCGATAGTAAAATAGGTCTTCCTCAATGACAAAGGTTGTCTCATCTTGATCTTTTGAAATCATAGATATCTAGTTATAACTTAAAAACACATCTATAAAGCTCATAAATCTATGCATCGATGAAGTATCAACCAACCTATTGATCGATGGTAAGGGAAAACTATCCTTAGGACAAGCTTTGTTAAGGTTGCTGAAGTCAATACACATTCTCCACTTACCATTAGCTTTCTTCACTATCACTGCATTTGAGTTATAATCAGGATACGTGACTTCTCTGATAAACCCTACTGATAACAATTTCTCCACTTCCTGCCTTACTACCCCAACAACTTGCGAAACAAACTTTCTTTTCTTCTGTTTAACCGGTTTAATCCTAAGGAGAACATTTAACCTGTGAGCAATTTTTTGAGAATCCACCCCAGGCATATCCGTGGTCAACCATGCGAAAACATTAGATTTTGCTCTTAAAAATTGAACTAAATTCTATTTTTTGTCTGCTGCCAATGCTAATGAAATTCTCACCACTCTGTCCACATCATCATAGAATAATTGTAAAGTTTCCATAGCTTATGCTGCCTCTGATTTCTAAAATCTTTCATCATTTCATGTATCCAAACTATCTAAATCTAAAACCTAACTATCCCCACTCATTTGCTACAAGTATTATCCCCACTAAATGTGTCTAGATGTTTTCTTTACTGATAACACGTGGCACTGCCTGGCTATTCGCTGATCAAACTATATGAATCCTACCTCTATTCTTGTAAGAAATTTAATCCTCATGCAGAAAGTTACAATCATCATCTTAGTTATTCTCATTCTGAGACACCCAAAAATAACATTATATGCCATGGGATTCTCAACCACAAAAAATTAAACATACTCTTTCATGGTGCGCTCGTTATCCCCAAGGTAATAGGCAAAGTGATACAGCCTTTTATCTCAACAGGATGGTTCGTAAAACCATATAACAGGCTCGCCTTTTTTAACGCTTGTACCTTTAGTCTTATTTTTTGGTAAGCTTCCTACGTTAAAACTTTCACTACACTGCCACTATCCATCAATATTCTCTTTAACTTGGAACATACAATAGCCACTGACACAACCAATTGATCATTTCCCTCGTCACAAACTAGTTCCTCATCTTCATTACCAAACTCCACCTTCTATTCTTCCTGCTGACATAACTCTTTGGTGAACTAACTGACATAACATTTTTAAGATAAGCCTTTCACCTTCTACTTACCTTTAGCCTCGATTCTCGAACTTTGCTTTGGCTGATTATCATGTTGAGCTACAAAATCTTTTAGCTCACAATTTCTAACTGCTTCTTCAATAGCATCCTTCAAAGAAGAACAATCTTCAGTATGTCTCCCATTTTCATGAAAAGCATACATGTCCCTCAAGTTTGATCTTTTTACACTATGTCTTATAGGTGGAGGACTTAGCAAAATGCCCAAACTTTTTACCTAGCTTAAAATGTAGGCACACGTATCATTCAAAGGTGTATATATCTCAAGTCAACCATGAGGAGGATACCTTCTCGCATGGTCAGGTTGATTGATAAACGATAAATTATACATATTTTTACCTCATGTTTAGCCTAATTTCTGGATGAATCATCATTAAATTTGTGAGAATTGGTACTCTTAACCCTTCTATTTCATGTTATATACTCAAGAGAGCATAGGGAAGAGAAAATAACGAAAAACGGACCGAAAACGAAGAAAATGGGCCAAAGTGTGAAAATGACACGGCCCACAGAGTCACCACACGGTCTGGCACACGACCGTGCCACATAAGGTCCAACACGGCCCAGCCCCGACAAGCACGGCCAGGCCACACGGCCGTGCCACCCTCAACAGGCCCACATACGGCCTCTTGTTGATCCACACGGGCGTGGCACACAGGCGTGTCCCTGTCTTGAGGAAGTGTAATTTCACTCAGATTTAGATACTTAGAGGCTAAGAAAGGCATCCCAAAGCTCTATATAAAGACCCTAGGAGGCAACTCTAAGGGTGTACTCTTTTCTCCCAAAAAGAGCGCCTTCTTTCTGCCAACACAAGGAGCGGAAGCAAGAGATTACTGTAATATCCCAAAAATTTCTATCATTGATATAGTAAAATAAAGAAATAAAGAAATAAAAAGAGAAATTTTGGGCTATATCAACAAAATCTATGTAGGAAGTGATTATGATGTATTAATCCAAGAAAGGACTAAATCGTAAAAGTGAGAAAAGTTTTGTGGCCCAAGAGTAAATACTTAAAATTTGAGGGGTTAAAGTGTAAATATAGAAAAATTGAAGGACCAATAGTGCAAATATTTTAAGGATGGAATAATCTAGAAACTAAGGAAAATGGATGAATTAGGACCAAATTGAATAGGAGAAAGAATTATGAGGGACTAAATCGCAATTTTACCAAATTAAGTGATGACTCAAGGATGGAATTTTAAAAGATCATGAAGGGCAAAATGGTCAATTAGAAGGAGAGAGAAATCTAAAAGGTAATGATGGTGTGATGATATTATTTTATTATTTTATTTAGTATATATATATGTGTGTGTGTGTGTGGAAAAGAAAGGAACAACATACCATCCACCTTCCATGCACCCAACGTATGGAGAAAAAAAAAGGAAGAAAGAAACTTTCATTTCTTTACAATTTGGTCCTTCCACCAAAAATTCACCATTTTCACCTAGAAATCAAAAGAATTTCCATAGCTACCGAAGGAGAAAAATGTTAAGGAGGCTATGAGGAGTTAGAATATCAAGTTGGATTCAAGAAATAGAAGCTGGAGGAGAGAGAAAGTGAAGTTAAAGTTTGGAAACAATAAAACAAGGTAAGAACATCAAGATTTCCATGTATTTTTAAGTTTAATATTATTGAAAAAGCATGTAAATGATGTTAATGTAGAGTTTCATTATATATGATTCTATGTTCTTGATATGGTAGTGAAGAGAAAATAAGATAAAGTGATGGGAAATGCTGTAGAGAAAGAAAATAAGGGTGATATAAGCTTAATAATTAATATCTTGCACTAAAATAGTTTTAGACAGCAGCAGTAAGCTAAATTTGAAAAATCACCAAAAATGGTAGAAACTGAATTAGAAGTTGAGTAAGATATGGAATTAAAGCTTGTTGAGTCTATTTTCATATAAAAGAAATAGAACAAGTAAATGAATTCTGTATTCTGAGATATTTATATTTTGTTAAGACTGGTTCAGAATGATTTCGGGATCCTCTGTTTTGATTTTGGAAAATCACCAAAAATTGTATAAAAATAATTAGGGACTTAAATTTATGTGTTTGAAATCCTTAATGAGTTTATTTTCAAGAGAAATAATCGGGAACATCATCCGAGTCCCGTACGAGGAGATAATTAAATTTTAATGAAGAAAGTTTGGAACAGTTATACAGCAGAATAAGGGTAAATTTAAAGAATAAAATGTACTTATTGGCTAAACAAAAAATTCTGAAAATTTTATGGTAAGAATATATGTGAGTCTAGTTTCAGGGAAAATTAACGGATCTTAATTTGGATTTCTGTAGCTCAAGATATAAATAATTTAGTGACTATGACGCAGGTGGACAGCTTGAATGTTCACATATAAGTAAATAGTGAAATTATTGATAATGTTACTTATAAGCATAATATATAAA
Organism: Gossypium stocksii; assembly: GCA_020496765.1. NCBI lineage: Eukaryota > Viridiplantae > Streptophyta > Magnoliopsida > Malvales > Malvaceae > Gossypium > Gossypium stocksii. The sequence continues at coordinate 11,350,333 of CM035623.1, forward strand.
TTAAGGATGTGGAATGGAGAAGAGGAGGAGGAAAATATGTATGAATATTCAGTTAGCATGGCTAATTTGTATGTTTTAGGCTCAGGGACTAAATTGAATAAAAGTAAAACTTTATGGGTAATTTTGTAAAAATGTTAGAAATGATTAAATTACATGAAATGGATTATTATATTATTTAAATTGAAAATTTTAAATGAAAACTGTTAATTTAGTTCGAGATCAAGGGAAAACATGTTTTAAGGATTAAATTGAAAAGTGTTGAAATTATGGAAAATTTTGATATTTTATAGAATTTATGGGCTCTCATTAATATGTATGATGACAACGGCTGGAAATAAGGATTAAATCGCAAGAATTTATTTTTCTGAGCCTAAGGGTAAAATTGTCATTAATTAAAAGTTTAGGGGCCAAATGGTAATTTTGCCTAGAGCATTAATTGAATGTATTAGAATATGGAATGAATGAAAACAATGGTCAAATTTATTTATAAAGCTCCCAACGACTCAAATGCGAGACTCGAACATGAAAAAGAAAAGATATCGGATTAATGAATTTATAAACACGAACAAGCAATGAGGTAAGTCTGTGTAACTTGAATTGTAATTTTAAACACTTGAAATATGTGGTTATGTGATGAAAATATGATTTGAATGATCAATGCATAATAATTGATGAAATATTGATAATACTTGATATAAAAAGAAAGTAAATCCCGGTTGAATGGAATGGATTTTGATGGATCATTGGAAAAGGAATTGACGGTAAAAAGGATCTAGCCCGGACGGGTGATCCTATCCTGATGTAGCCCTCCCGAAGAATACAGGAAAAAGGATTAAGCCCGAAAGGGTAATCCTAATATCAGCCCTCCCGAAGAATATATGGGGAATGAGGTTCGCGGGAGTGTGCTGGTGGCTCTCCCGAAGAATATATGTGTATAGGCCCTTCCGAAAAATACATGGGAGCTGAGATTCGCGGAAGTGTGCCAAGAATTGAGGTTCGCGGGAGAGTGAGGTTCGCGGGAGTATGCTCACTGAAATGTAATGTGTAAGACCATGGTTGAAAGATACCATGGCAATAAATTGAGAAAATGAATAAGACCATGGTTGAAAGATACCATGGCAACACATGCATATGAATTGACGGACCCGAAATTGTACACTAAAAGTGTACTCCTGTGTGAATTGACGGTTAATGAGATTGTACACCAGGAGTGTACTATTGGATATCCATCGAAATTCCGAGAAATTCAACGGGATAAATATAGAAGATGGTAAACACATAGCTAAAAAGGGTAAATGTGAATTGATGGATTACGGATTTGCATATTTTAAGTATACTATATGATTTTAACTATCGATATTCCGATAAATTCAGTAGATAAGAATCCTGACCAGAAAAGGAAATATGTATATAAAAAGATTTGTACATATATTCCTGAAGTACATGAAAAAAAAATGAAAAAAAATGAAAAATGACAATGATACTGGATATATGGAAATATAAGATGATGATATTTGTACATGGAATTTATTGATGAATATATGCATCCATGATTATAGATTCGTATACTTTAATAATATTAATTGTATGACGATGAAATTTCGAATGACTTAATGAATAAAGCCCTGACATGGAAATAATTTGAGCACGAAACAATAATCACGAAATTGAACTTGAAATACAGGAAAACGATATTTATTCGATATTTTAAAAATATGACACGGAAAATACATGTATATGAAACTTACCTGATAATTATGCATGTTCAAGATTATGAATTGTCCCGGAATAAATATATACAAAATTCATGAAAACAATGATACATGAAATTTTGGTATAATGAATGATTTATGTTTTGAAGAAATGGCAAGAGAATAATATGTATCATATTATATGAATATGTTGCTATCTTTAATATGCTGATACATGGAAATTGGGTAAGCCGTAATAAGTAATAATCTCAAGTATGATATGTTGATACAATGAGTTTATCGATTCTAAAATTATATGAAGTATATTCAAGTATACTAATGACTGTTGTTGTTGACGCTTAGACAAGTGCCAAGCTATTGGTTAAATGGTAATATGTTTATTATCTGATACGTCGAAAGGGTAAATGATCAAATGAAAATATACATGTGTTTATAGAAGAGTGGTAAAATTTAAGTTGTACAATTTCTTATAAAATGAGTTATCATGTGATAAAAAAAAAAGTTCTATAAACTCCGTTAATACCTTGTAACCCTATTCCAATGATGGATACGGGTTGGGGTGTTACAATTACTCCAAAGGAAACTGATTGATTCATCCCAGAAGCCGGAATTCTACATCAAGACAAAGGATCTCCCTAAATTCCTTCAGGGGTTTTTGGGTTCTTTATGTTTTGTTATCTTATTTCTTCTGAGATGTTTTCTTTATTAATTATGAACTAAACGCCTCAAATATTTGAGGAGGATGAAACCTACAGACCTTGTTATTATTCATTCTTGAATTATATGATAAATACTTGAATTGTTCTTAATTATGTGTTCTTAATTCTTGGTTTAATAATCCTAGGTATTAATTCAAGAAACTGATGTACTTAGGCAGAGGAGCAAAAGTCCATGTTTTAAGAGTAGATCTAGCATAATTAAGCGGAGTTGCATGCAACCCTAGACATAAGGCTACATAAATCTGCCGAATTAGGGTCAAACCTAATAGGAGGATCCATAGATTGAGTTAATGTAAGACTAGGGGTTTTAACTAGAAAGAGATTTCAGTTAATCAACATAGGATTAGTTATTCTTATCCTCGACGGAGGTAATAACATAAGTTAGGGATATCTATGGATCAAGTCAAGTGAAGAAATCGTCTAGTTCAAGAAGTTAATAACAAATGAAGTCTAGGTGGATTCTCCCTTGAGTATTGCCCATATCAATTAGCTTTTCTCGAGAGTTTTCCCCAATTTACTTTTTGTGCATTTTTAGTTTAGTTTAGAATTAGTTTCATACAAACTTCTTTTACTTTTAGGTTAGATAATAGAAAGGAAGTAAGTACTAGTACTTTTGGTTCCTTTGGGTACGATAACTCGGTCTTGCCGCTAAACTATACTACTGTTCGATAGGTGCGTTTGCCTTAAAATCGTGATATTAGTTAGTTTTTGGTGTGATCAGTTTTTATAAATTTTATTACTACATATCACGCGATATCAAGTTTTTGGCGCCGTTGCCGGGGAACTAAAATATTACGAAAACTCGATTTCTATTACATTAGCCATTACTATTTTTATTTATTTTTATCTTTTTTATTTTTATTTTTATTTTATTTTATTTTATTTAATTTTCTTTGCTTTTTCCCTTCTAGGTATCTCTAGTTTATGACTAGAAGAAACCCAAGAGGACCATTGCTTTTTGACGAATATTTAGAAGCTACAGTTCGCAGAACTCGTAGAGAGATCAGAAGAAGCCTACATTATCCAGAACAAGGACAAGAACAGGAGCCAAAACCTACAGAAGAGATGGAAGCAAATCAGGACAATCTACCACCTCTTGCAATAGCCGCGCAACCAGTAAATCAAGATGATGCTCCACGTACTATGTATAATTATGCTAAACCTAGTTTGGCTGGTACTCAATCTAGTATTATTAGACCTACTATTGCTGTAAATAATTTTGAATTAAAACCTAACACTATTCAGATGATTCAGCAATTTGTGCAGTTTGATGGTTTACAAGATGAAGATCCAAATTCACACATAGCCAACTTTTTGGAACTTTGTGATACCTTTAAAGTAAATGGCGTTTCTGATGATGCCATTCGCCTCCGATTATTTCCTTTTTCCCTAAGAATAAAGCCAAACAGTGGTTAAATTCTTTACCATGAGGATCAATCAGATCAATCACTACATGGGAACAGATGACAGAGAAATCATTACTTAAATATTTTCCTCTAGCTAAAACAGCTAAATTGCGAAATGATATCTCTTCTTTTGTGCAGATGGATTTAGAAACACTTTACGATGCCTGGGAGAGATACAAAGATCTTTTGAGAAGGTGCCCTCACCATGGACTACCTTTGTGGTTACAAGTTCAAACCTTCCATAACGGTTTGAACCCATCAACAAGGCAAATGATCGATGCAGCTGCATGAGGAACAATCAACAATAAAACACCCGAAGCAGCTTATGAGTTTATTGAAGAGATGTCACTGAATAACTATCAGTGGCAAGTCATGAGGACAAAGCCGACAAAAGCTGCAGGAGTTTATAATATTGATGCTGTCACTGTGCTTACTAATCAGGTAGAACTTTTAAATAAAAAGTTTGATAACTTTATTGGTTCCACGCAGGCACAACCAGTAATGCAGTGCGATGCAACTCCAGGAAATATGTTCAATCTAGACTACTCATCTTATGGCCATAACATAGAAACTGAGCAAGCCAACTATATGGGTAATAATTCTAGATCTCAATTTAACCCTTATAGTAACAACTACAATGTAGGTTGGCAGAATCACCCCAATTTTTCATGGGGAGGGCAAGGAAATCAAAGATAACCACCTCCTCCGGTATTTCAACAGCCACCACCACAACAGAAGAAAAAGCCGAACCTGGAAGAGATGTTCACCAAATTTATGGCCATGTCAGAAACTCGTTTCCAAATTACCAAAACGGCACAAGGAACCAGCAAGCATCTATTCAAGGACTTGAAACTTAAATAGGCCAGCTTGCTAAACTAATCTCTGAAAGACCGCAAGGTAGGTTATCAAGCAATACTGAGAGTAACCCCAAAGAGCAACTTAATGCCGTAGATACGATAGATAATGAAGGGTTAACCAAAACCAACCCAGAGCCATGCAAGGAGTCTGTGGTAAGTAAAGGAAAGAATGAGGTAAGTTACAAAGATGAAATTACCAAAGAATTTAAACCTCGTATCTCATACCCAACTGCGCTAAAGAAGGACCGCACAGATGAGCAATTCAGTAAGTTTCTTAAACTTTTAAAGAAATTACATATGCCGAAGTATGCAAAATTTTTAGAGGAACTTCTTACAAATAAAAGGAAGTTGGAAGAACTGTCCACAGTGGAACTTAACGAGGAATGCTCAGCTGTTCTCCAAAATAAACTGCCAACCAAACTAAAAGATCCAGTGAGTTTTACTATTCCTTGTTTACTTGGTAGCCTAGACGCCAAAAATGCTTTAGCTGATTTAGGGGCTAGTATAAATGTCATGCCTTATAAACTATTTAAATAACTAGGTCTTGAAAAACCTAAGCAAACCAAGATGAGCATTCAACTGGCTGATAAAACTATTAGGTTTCTTAAGGGAATAATTGAATATGTGCTTATCAAAATTGATAGATTCATATTCTCAATTGACTTTGTTGTTTTAGACATTGATGAGGATAGCAATGTACCCTTAATTTTAGGGCGACCCTTTTTAGCAACTGCCAGAACAATAATTGATTTAGGAACAGGTGAACTTACACTACATGTAGGTGATAACCAAGTTACCTTACAAGCTCGAAACTCGATTAAGACTGTTGATAATAATATAGTCACGAGTCCTTATAAAAACACTGAACTCACCACCCAACCTTCTGTGTAGGATACACTCCACATAAAGGCAACACAACCACAGACAAGTCCATCCAAGGGCAATGCAGCTGAAAAATGAATGCTTCATATTGAGGAACTAGATGAGTGGCTGAACTATCACGAAAAGCCCAAAATATGCCACACTAACCCAGAGCATCACCAAGACGACGCTCAGGTACAAACGAATCAACTCAAGGTAGGGGATAAGGTAATCTTAGGGGAAGACGATCCTCGAATCTTGAATTCAAAAGAGCATACAAGTGATACACCTTACTTCACGGTAATGAAAATCTTTCTCTATGGTACAGTCGAGATAAAACATGAGTCAAGGTAAATCACACTCGACTCAAATCTTACGTTGATAATGAGATTATAAGCAGGATAGAAGAGTATCAACTCTTCAAACCACTGTAAACGTACAAGCTCGAGTAAAGTCGAGCTTAGACTATAAACAAGCGCTTCTCGGGAGGCAACCCGAGCACTAACTTAGTAATTTTTTTTAAAATTAGGTTTTTTAATACATTAACTAACCTTTGAATGCAAGTTTTTCGAGCCACACGGCCATGCCCATGGGCGTGCCTTAGGCCATGTGTACACTTTGAGCAGAGATACGGTCGTGCAATTTGGCCGTGTACAAGCAGGGTAAAATTTTCCCTAAGGCACGGGCTACGATAAATAGCCACAGTCGTGCAATATGGTCGTGGCCAACACTGTCAATTCCAACATGGGCGTGTGACCCCATACACGGCCGTAAGAGAAGCGAACATCGAAGGACATGACCGTGCAACACGACCGTGTGCCTCAACACGCCCTCACAACACGGGCGTGTGTCTCGAGCCAGGCGCGCCAAAATCCCTGGGATTTTTTTCCATTTTATTTTATTTTATCTTTTTCTTTATTTGAATTTTAGTATTCTCAACACCAGTTTATGTTATTTTAGTTATTTTATATCGGTTATTTCCTAACGAGTAATTGTTCTAATCCTGAAATACCTAAAATCCCTTAAGTGTTATCGCAGTTTCAAAACCATGAACTACAAGTATTCCTTCCTCTAAGACAACTTTCACAATTCAAGGGTTCCATCCAATATTTAGGGAGTTTTACTTCTCTCCCCAACTCATGATCTTGTGCTTCTTTTGCTATTAATGTTATATTTGTACATTGAGGGCAATGTACATCTTAAGTGTTGGGGGGAAACTTACTTTCAGTTATTGCATTTTCTTTGAAACCCCTGAAAATTTTTTAAACTAACATTTTGCATTGTTCTCAAAATTTCGAATTATCACTATCACTCTTTGCATTATCTTCAATCTCATATTAGAAATTAATTCTGATTGATTTATGATTCTTACTGATATGTTGAGAATTAAGACATAGGTGCTTATACTTTGATTATTCAAACTTTAAAATACTAGGGAATCAAGCATGATAAGTTGAAATTTTCGAGAATTTAAAATTTTTATAGGTTATTTTCCCTAATTTTAAGTGTTATCTTGAGATTTAAAATTCACAGGATTGACATCAAAAGCCAAAATTCTGGTGAGATTTTTGAGCCTTTTGAGCATACATTCTTTCGTGCTCACTTTTATTATTGCTTTGAGTGAGTCAATACTGATTTGTTATTCTAGAACTTGCTTCGATTATACATGTAAAGACCACATCATTAGTTTGATACACCGAAATGATAAAGGCACCTAGGTTTAACCCACTCACTCCATAAAAAAGCCTACCTCCATAAATTAACCCCTAGTAAACCCCATTGAGCTTAACAACCTATTCTTTGACTTACCTCCAATATTAACCCATAACCCATTTTTGTTGAATTCCATTCAATTATTTTGATCCCTATTTTTGTCGAGATTTGAGTTAAATTATTATCTAGCTTTGTTCTCTTTTTCAGTTGTAAAGTTTGTCAATATTCAAAGTATTGTATTTGAATTGTTCTTAAAAAAACAAAAAAAAAAACAAAAAAAATGTGTATATACAGTTAATTCAGTTGTAATCTGTAATAGTTCAATAGTTTTTGCATATTTCTACAAGCTTCCAAATCCAGAACGATGTCATCATAAGGCTTAGCTCTAGGAATATGTTCCAATGATAGAAATTTCTCTAGCTAGATGATTTTTCAATTCAATCTCGATCCTATCCCTCTTTTTCAGCTTGTGACAACACCTCTAACCAAAGCCCTATTACAACCATTGAAAGACCTTTTGATCGATGTGTCATATCAATCTATAGTGGTGGAGATTTGATTTTCTTGTAAGCCTATGGCAATAACTTTTTAGATCGATTAGAGAGTGCTTAATTCTTAAATCCTAAACACTTTGAGTGAATAGAGTGAACCCTTAGTGAAGATATCAATTCTCGTTGATTTTGATTGAAAGATAATTACTTAAGAGAAGGGAGAAAACCTATGTTTCCGTGATAAAATTCTCAACTTAGAGTGATTAAATCTTTAATGTTCTTTTGATTGAATTATCATTGTATGATTACCTGTGGATTGGTTTGAAACATCATTGATAAGAATTGTAAGTTGAGAGGAATGATTCTTAATCAGGGATTGAGATTTTGCTTGAGGACAAGCAAAGGCTTAAGTGTGGGGGTATTTGATAAACGATAAATTATACATATTTTTACCTCATGTTTAGCCTAATTTCTGGATGAATTATCATTAAATTTGTGAGAATTGGTGCTCTTAATGCTTCTATTTCATGTTATTTACTCAGGAGAGCATAGGAAAGAGAAAAGAACGAAAAACGGACCGAAAATGAAGAAAATGGGCCAAAGTGTGAAAACGACACGGCCCAATGAGTCACCACACGGCCATGGTACACGGTCGTGCCATATAAGGTCTAACACGGCCCAGCCCCGACAAGCACGGCCAGGCCACACAGCCGTACCACCCTCAACAGGCCCACACACGGCCTCTTGTCGATCCACACGGGCATGGCACACAGGCGTGTCCCTGTCGTGAGGAAGTGTAATTTCACTCGGATTTGGATACTTAGAGGCCAAGAAAGGCATCCCAAAGCTCTATATAAAGACCCTAGGAGGCAACTCTAAGGGTGTACTCTTTTCTCCTAAAAGGAGTGCCTTCTTTCTGCCAACACAAGCAGTAGAAGAAATGGATTACTCCAAGGGAAGCCGATTGATTCATCCTAGAAGCCGGAATTCTACATCAAGACAAATGATCTCCCTAAATTCCTTCAGGGGTTTTTGGGTTCTTTATGTTTTGTTATCTTATTTCTTCTAAGATGTTTTCTTTATTAATTATGAACTAAACCCCTCGAATATTTGAGGGAGATGAAACCTAAGACAGACCTTGTTATTATTCATTCTTGAATTATATGATAAATACTTGAATTGTTCTTAATTATGTGTTCTTAATTCTTGGTTTAATAATCCTAGGTATTAATTCAAGAAACTGATGTGTTTAGGTAGAAGAGTAAAAGTCCCTATTTTAAGAGTAGATCTAGCATAATTAAGCAGAGTTGCATGCAACCCTAGACATAGGGCAACATAAATCTGTCGGATGAGGGTTAAACCTAATAGGGGGATCCATAGATCGAGTTAATGCAAGACTAGGGGTTTTAACTAGAAAGAGATTTTAGTTAATCAACCTAGGATTAGTTGGTCTTATCCTCGATGGAAGTATTAACATAAGTTAGGGATCTCTACGGATTAAGTCAAGTGAAGAAATCGTCTAGTTCAAGAAGTTAATAACAAGTGAAGTCTAGGTGGATTCTCCCTTGAGTACTAGGACTTTTGGTTCCATTGGGTACGATAACTCGGTCTTGCTACTAAACTATACTACTGTTCGATAGGTGCGCTTGCCTTAAAATCGTGATATTAGTTAGTTTTTGGTGTGATCAGTTTTTATAAATTTTATTACTACATATCACGCGATATCATTGATGCATTTGAAACATTCTGGATGACTCATTCTGTGGTTGTCCATTCTATTATCCCCCATCTTATACATGTAAAGCCTGAAAAGACAAGCTTTGACAACCATAAACTCCTTCTCTGTTCCTCGAACGCATATTGTCTCTTTGAAACGCACCGCGAGCTACTCTTTTAATCTTCTCTACCTCAGTGAACTTGTAAGCCTTCTCATACAAATATGATAAACTCCACGGCCTGTTATCAGTAAATGAGTATTGCATATGTTCATTCAAGACTCCCATAATGAAAGCGTCAATGGCCCACTAATTCTCTAAGTTTTTTGTGTTTAATGTCACTGCATGAAAATGTTTGATATAATCTGGCAAGCTCTCTTTTTCTCTCTACTTGACAGACATCAAACCCATAGGAGTACTCATTATCATCCTATGTGCTCAAAATCTTCCCAAGATATCTGACCTAATTGTAAAAAACTTTGAATGAAACCTTGTAGGAGAGATAAATAATAGTCATTTGCACTTCTCTTAAGGTCGTTGAGAAGGCCTTACACTTCGTAGCATCAGAAGCTCCCAACACATTCATATAATCATTATATTGGATTATATATGCTCGTGGGTCATTCCTGCCTTCAAACATCTTTTTTGGGACTTTAAAATTAGCTGGTAAACTCACGATCACAATCTCAAAAGCTAATGGATTGTCAGAATAAAATAACTAATCCATATCTTGAGAATCAGGGTGCAAAGCCCTACATCTCTACGTAGAGCATCCATCTCATGCTATTACCATTTTGCCTGTACCCTAGGGCCTTCTTCATGCATGACAGTATTACCATGGAGATCAGAATTATCAGACTATACATTTCTCCTTAGTTCCTTATTTTGCCTTAGCAACTCTTGTTGAAATGTCTGTTGTTGCTCGAACCTAGCATTCTGCAAAGTCACCTGCTTTCTCATCAACCTCATTTGCTCCTAGAGAGCAAAAAATTGTTGTGAAGATGCCTCTTGATTAAAGGGGAGCGATAATCCCTAACCCAAAGGGATATTCAAGTCAAAAGAATTTGAGACTCCTGCGAAAGCCAAATTACCCAAATTCTCTGGCCGATCGGCAAACCAACCGGCAAATAAATTTGTCTCACTAGGTGGATTACCAACACTAGAAACTCTAGATTGTTTTGTGAAAAATTAATCAAAAAATTCTTATTAGGGTGAGCCTTTTTGATTTTTCCTTTCAAATTGAAAATTTGTTTAGGTCGGAAATCTGTTCACATTCGCCGTACCAAATTGTTGCTTGTTTTTCTCTGTCCCTCTAAGATGGTGGTGTTTGTATATTTATATGATATGGGTATTGTTCATTGATATGACATACTAGGTAAGTTTCATGCATATAGACAGGTATCTTACTCTAGACTTACCACATGTTTATACAGTTCTATTCACGTGTAACTTCGCAAGAAAACAAGCTCGATCTGTGAGCTCAACAAAATCCAACCCAAACCCATTCAAGTTTTAAGCTGATGATAATAATTATCCTAACAAGAAATAAAAGATACCCTCTTGCATTACATTATAATAGTAACATATACGTGAACAACATAATTAATTTATTAAGAAAAACTTTATTCACCAAGAAATTTTATTCATTGAAATTACAACTATCAAATAATATTGGATGAATTAAAATCTTAATTGAATATTATGGATTAAATTTTATGTGAATATCTAGAAGAAGGTGAAAGAAAAAAAAGGAGTTACCAAGAGAACCGACATCTCCATAATTTCTACATTGAAGATTGAAAAGTGTATTTAAAAGAAGGGGGTAGCAATATTAGCCAATAAGAGAAGCAGCAATATACTGAATTCCATGCAACCATCATGGCCTTTCAATCAAATTTCTGAAGCCTTCCAAATTTCATGATGATCAATATATTTGGTGGGTCCTCTCTTATGTCTCATTAACTTGTCCATATCCCTTTTCTGCATATTCTATTGTTTCTTAAATGGGTTTTTAAGTTTGAAGGGAATATTATAATATTGCCCCTACAACTCAGACTCACACAATGGCTCAAATTTAGTCAGACTCCACTAATATAAATTTTACAACCGTTTTTTAGGCACACGTTAAAACTTCACTTAAAATTTAGTTCTAATTCGTCCTAAATAAAAATTGTTAAATCTGAGATGGAAGTAGTCCGCTCGTATTAAAAAATATATATTATTTTTATATAAAAATAAATTAAAAAAACATAATACATTAAATAGACTAAAAATATTAAAATTAATATTTGACAATAAATTGAAAATATATTAAAAAAATTTATACTCAAATAACACTAATATAGTTACAATTTAACAATCAAATGTCTCTAAAATAGTAGCAAAATTAATAATAAAATAAGAGTTATACAATATCCTAACAGTAACAACAAAATAGTAGTAATATAATAGTAAAATGGCAACAAACACCAATGATAAAAAATTTAGACAAATTCAGGTCGGGTTGAGCTGGGCTAAAAATATCTTACTGAAGGCCCAACTGGTTTAGAAAATGAAACTTATTTTTATCCAAAACCTCCTACTTTTCATACGGATCTTCGAATGCATTTATAATCATTTAACTAAACATATCCAAAGAAAGTTTGGGTATTTATGGAGCAACAACGAGGCCCAGCCATAATTAGGCTACCAACCAACAGCTAAAAATATATGGGCTGATTACCATAGATCATCTTATTTTATGGCCCAAATTATATTTCAGGCCATTTATTGGGTTAATTAAATTTCAATAAATGAGTTCAAAAAAACTGCATCGGTTTCATCCTCCATCAAACTGGTATTTTATATGGTAGAGAACAGTAAACAAAAACGGCGGCGTATCGAAGATGCATACGTGGACGCGTCGTCTTCCAACGAATTACTTTCGATCACCTTCTTCAACCCAAAACCAAACTACTATCTCCCTCTCTTACCTGTTGCTCGTCGCTTATCGCATCCCTTGCCCTGCAAGTTTTTTTTGGTTACCTATTATGAAGTTAAATAAAAAATAAATAGATATTAATAACCCCACTAGTATAAATTGATTTACTTGCATAAAACCCAATACTTGCTTTTGTGTTTTTTACTTGGTTTTTTGCACTTAAATCTCTTTTGATGGCAGATGCTATTCGATTATTATCATCGTCGTCGTCTTCTTTAATTCATTCGCTTCGCTTCTCTTCACCTTCACTGCTCACCACTTTCCACTTCGCTTCGAATTCTCCACTATCGTCTCTTGGACCAACCAATCAGAATTCGGATAAGATTTTTTCTTATTCTTCTTCTATTGGTCTTGCTCCGCTTGCTCTGACTCCCAGAAAACCATCGCTCTCTTTCAAGGTACAATATCCTTCTGTTTTCTGATTTTGAATTTTATTTCAATTCTTTAGCTAAAAACAGGAGTACCCTTTTTCTTAAATTTGTTTCCTTGGCTATTTTCTTTGGTAATGATGGCCTTATTATTTATTGAAGTTCTTTGCTTGTGGAATATTATATTTGAATTTGGCATCTTTAGATTCCATTTCAAGCTGAATTTGGATACTTGGTGTAAAGGTTTTAGCTTTCAGCAATATTCTAGTTTAAAAGGTGAAGTTCTCTAGTAATGGCTTTGTGCGGATTTGCTGATTCTTTGGTATTTCTAGCTGCCGATTCCAAGTCAACCATAGAACTGGAAACAGTATACTTTTGGTAACGCAAAATTTTCTGATTATATGGCACTTTTCACTTATCAGGGGTTTCTAGTGATGATTTCAATTGAGTTTCAATGGCCAAAAGACAAATAGATAAAGCTATGTTGAGTTTTAGCTAGGAAAAATGAGCAACCTTTAGTCTTCCTGCTATATACCAGTTTCTCACTCTTGCTTTAAGTACCTTTTATTTTAGTTGTAGCTTTAGATACCAAGTTTGTTCTACATCTCTTTTTGGATGTTGCACGCTTGGGGATTAATACCCTCCTCCTTATTCCATTACAATTTGCTTGACTGGCAACTTGTTTCTCTCTGGCATGGGGTTCTTTTGTACTACCGATGCATCATTTTCTCTGAAAACCCATGCTGATGTATTCAAGTCTCGGTGGTTGCAATGTTATCAATGGCATTCACTTCTTTTAATAGTGGTGGTGTCTTTCCTATCGAATATGGATGAATAAAGTAACCTGTTAATCACCATGTTCTTAGAACATTCCGATATTGCTTTATGGTTTTGAAGAAAACAAATTTGATCAATTTTCCTCTTCGGGGGACAATGGTATTAACCATGTTTCTTCGCTTCAGGTGCATGCAACAGTCGAAGAAACTGAGCAGCCAAAATGGTGGGAAAGGAATGCGGGACCAAATATGATTGATATTCATTCTACAAAAGAATTTATAAGTGCCTTAAGTGAAGCTGGGGATAGATTAGTTATTGTAGAATTTTATGGAACTTGGTGTGCTTCCTGCAGAGCATTATTTCCCAAGGTAAGTCACTTCACTTTTTCATGGTTGTTGTAATATTCCGGTAGGCATATAATTTCATGATCAAGTATCGTGACTGAAAAAAAGTATGCTCTTGATTATCACTCCTAGAGGAGGAATTACTAGAAAAACATAGTACAATTCATGTCTATTAGAGGTCAGAATGTCGCTTTGATGTCAATGCTGTAAGTATAAAATGGAGCCTGCAGGATACTAGTTGACGAAATGAAGAAAAGGAAAAAAAAATTCAAAGAATTATGTTCCTGCACAAAGTATGTTTTCATGTTGGTGTGCTTGGAATTTCACAATTGCTTCGTTAACTTGGCCAGAATATAGGATGAGAATAAGGTTTTCACCATGCGAAACCTAAGGCACGGTGCCTAAGAGCATTTTTTTTCTCCATTCTTTCTTCTTATGTCAGCTCTGCAGAACGGCGCAAGAACATCCAGAAATTATATTCCTCAAAGTAAATTTTGATGAGAATAAACCTATGTGTAAAAGTTTGAATGTTAAGGTGCTTCCTTATTTCCACTTCTATCGCGGAGCAGACGGACAGCTAGAGTCCTTTTCTTGTTCACTTGCTAAGGTGAGCCATTTCCGCTTTCCTTTTTGTTGATCTTGGTGTTTTGACCATAGAATTTATTTCTAAATGATTGCTTGGAAATGGTCTAAATGTGTACATGTTGTTCATACAAATATGCATCGTTTATATCATCTCTTGTTAGCATAATACTCTGAAGAAACACCTAATAAATATCAAATATAAATCCCCTTCTTCTTACTTATTCTGGATGTTCTGAAAATGTACAGTTTCAGAAAATAAAAGATGCCATTGAAATGCACAATACAGCTCGATGCAGCATCGGTCCACCCAAGGGAGTTGGAGATCTTAATCTCGAATCTGTCTCTGCTCCGAAAAACGACAAGCCAACTGGTTCAAGTTAAACATGGTGGGGCTAAACCAATTTGTCTATGAACACGCACCAAGTGAAAACTCCTTTATAAGCCATTTATAAATATTTTCAAACTAACATTTTCATGTAAAAAGAAAAAGAAAAGTTGATGGGAACTCATTGTTGGGATGCATTCTTTGTCTTGTAATCCATGTAAAGTTTAAAGCTTGAATTCTAAATTTCGTTTCTTTAGAAAGTGGATCAAAGAACTGTAACATCCTGCATGTCTGTCATATTAAACTCTCAAGCAAGCTCTCTACTTCAAAGGTTTATTTGCGGAGGTACACGTAAGGGCCACCATCGCCTACAAGCTTCTGATGGCTGGCTTCTTTCTCCATCGAGACAAAACCGGTTTCGTCGTCGATCTTTTACCTGTCAAAATGCACAGCAGCATGTAGACATGATTCAGGTTACTAACAAGTATTAGATGTCTTTTCATTAATCAATCCACTGTGTAACATTCCAATTATTGCCAGTAAATTTAAGTGACAACGAAGTTACTACACTGTAGATTTGTTGCAAATCATTTGTACAGCAACATGTCATTCAAGACTTGCATATTTAAATGTAAACCTTGGAGAAAGGTAATAATTAAAAACTTCACCAACAGGAATATCAAGGGGCTCCTCTAGAATAAGAGCAATCCTATGAGTTGCATGATTACATCAACAACAGATGTCATTTAATCAAGAAAATGCATATCTAGGTACATAAGTGAGCAATTTGACCCTTATATTTTTAATTTTGAATCAAATAAGTAAATGTCGAAATGATGGAAAGATTTCTTACGGTAGAAAATAAATGAATAATTTAATTTTTATAATAGTTGATCTCAGTTTTATGGTTCATGTTTGAGGTGTGGTTCTCCCTCGCAATTATATTGTTTTTAAGGTTTGAACTTACGTCTCCTCTTAAAACTATAATGTGCTTTACTACTCCACCCAACACTTGTTGGAAGAATTTTTATTATTATTATTATTTAAATTATTGCTCACTTTTATAACAAAGAGACTAATTTACAATTTATCCTATAAAACAAGAATCTGTCAGTGAATTTAGGGTGTGTATTTTCGTTGAAAATAACTTATCTAAAACATTTTTTTATATGAACCCTAAGTTGTAGCCTATTGATCGAACATTCGCCTTTTCCAAGAATAGTTTAGGTTTAATTAACAGTGGTACTGAAAAAATATTTTCTTGTATATGTTTCGTGAAAAATAATTTGGTCAACGAAGAATAAGTCCTTTTTTTAGTTGACTTTTTTTTTTGAAAAACTAAATTAATGATGTGAAAAAGAATCCATATGAATGACATGGTTTTTGTATAAAAAATAACTTAAATCAAGCCAAATATTATTATATTTGTTGAGGGGGTCAACTCCTTCGAGAGAAGTCTTTGAAGTGTCGTCTGTCAGGCAGTCGACATTGCTCTCAACTAGAGGTGCTCATGGGCCGGGCCGGGCCGGGTTCGGGCTGGGCTGGGCCGGGCTCAACTAAAAATCTAGGCCCATTCATCGGGCTCGGGCCGGGCCGGGCCTAAAAATGGGACTAAAATTTTGCCCAAGCCCGACCCATATAAAAATACTAAAACTCGAGCCCGGCCCGGCCCGCCCGTATTACTTTTTTATATTATTTTATATAATTTTTAAATATATATAAATTATAATACATAAAAAATACTAAAAAAATTAAAATAAATATTTCCCAACAAATTGAAAATTAATTTTAAAAAATATGTAGACTTAAATAACACTAAGATAAATGCAAATTAACAAGCAAATACCTCTAAAATAATAACAAAATTAACAAATGCCTTTAAAATAATAACAAAATTAACAATAAAATAAGTTTTATACAATATCCAAACAATAACAACAAAATAGTAGCAACGTAATAGTAATGTGGTATCAAAATAGGGAGAAAACATCAAGAAAATAACATTCAAAAATAAAAAAAATAGCAAAATTTTTTTTCATTTAGTAAATTCGGGCCAGGCTGGGCCCGGGCCAAAAATACCTTACCCGAGGCCCGGCCCATTTTTTAAACGGGCCTTATTTTTTTGCCCAAGCCCATTTTTCGGGCCTATATTTTTGCCCAAACCCTCCCACATTTCGGGCGGGCCTTCGGGCCGGGCCAGGCCGCCCGACCATGAGCAGGTCTACTCTCAACAACCAAAGGTATTGTCTCCATGTTAGGGTTTTGTCCATTGGCCTCCGCGGAGAGCCGTGTACGATTTACGGAGGAGGGCAGGTGACTCCTTTAGGAGAAGTCTTCGAAGTGTCATCCATCAAGCAGTCGATGCTGCCCTCAACAACCGAAGGTATTGTGAAGTCCAGATTTTGTCTTGCAACCTTTGCGAAGAGCTGTGCATGATTCATGGAGGGGGATGCCTTCATTGGTGGAGATCGATTTTTGCAAGACTTGAGATGCATGTTAGTATTGGGCGTATGGATAATTATAGAGGTTCCAAGGCTGGTGGTTCGAGCTAGGACACACCCAAGTACCTACATAATTATTAACATGTATCTCGAGTCTTGCAAGTATTGATCTCCACCGATCAATGCGCCTGCCTTCGTGAACCGTACACGACTCTCTGCAAAGGTCGGGGGACAAAATCCTGACACGAGGGCAATACCTTCAATTGTTGACGGTCCAGATTAGTTGCCTAGAGGACGACACTTCGAAAATTTCTCTTAGAGGAATCGATTCCGACGTCAACAATATTCATAATAAAATTTTAAATTTATTTTTTAAAAAGTTAAATATTAAAATATTTATTCAAATATTATAATTTTCAATATTATTAAATATACATATCTATATAATATTTAATATAATTAATGTTATATATTATTTTAATAAAATCATTTAATATTAAAAGTTTATTTTAATAATAAATTCTAACATTAATAAAATTTTAAAATTTTAAATCACATTCTTAATATTTTATTTTAATATTTTAAGAATAAATATATAGATTATAATTTATAAATATCTAATAATAAATGTTTTATAATATAAAATAAAATATTTTAATAATAAAAACATGAATATTTATTTAGACACTGCTTAGCTAAGTTTATCATTTTCCGGAAAAACTATTTTCACACAAACAAAAAAACACCTTAACTCATGAAGTGGATGGGCATGTTGCTTGTGCACAATGGTCGGGAACTGTATAACCCATTTTCAGATTTCAGCTAAGACCGACAGCACCGAGAACCATTTGGTTAAAATTAGCGACCGAGACTCATATTCCCTTAAAATAGTAAATTTTTAATTTAAATATTTTATAATTTATAAAATTTTAAATTAATAATAATAAAATTACACTTTAATTTTTTTAAAAATCATAAAAAATTGATTTAATGCTTTAAAAATTATAAAGATATAAATTATTAAATGATGAAATTATATTTTTACTATCTTAAAATATACAATTTAATTCCGAGCCCCCCAAGAAAATTTTAAGCTCCGCCACTAGTTAAAAATATGCTTTTAGTTTTTATAATATGAGAAAATTTAAAATTTAGTTCATGTATTTAAAAAAATTAAAAATTAATTCTTATTTTTCTAATTAAAATTTTCAATCTAGTCTTTAAAATCGTAAGTATTTTTTTCAAAGTTTATCAACTTAAAATTTTAATTAGATTGTACTTATATAACGTGTCATATGATTGACAAGAAATAACCATGATAAGTTGATAAATTTGATAGAAATTAATAACGATAATAATGATTTGATTAAGATTTTTAAATTAAAAATATAAGAGACTAAAATTTTAACAAGTCCAAGAATTAAATCTCAAATTTTATACGAGTATATATAGCAACAACATTTTTAGGCAAACATAAACCAATTGACAAAGCCTTTTGATAGTCCACAAATCCAATTGATCACTTGAGCTTAAAACACAACACAAGATGTTAGGTGGTTGATCATAACATTGAGTACCTGACCGGCCAAACTTTTGTTAGTGGAAGAAAACCGAAAGGTGATTTCGGAGCAAAAGCAAAGACATCCCCATTCCATCCTCCATGATTATGGGTTCAATTGTTTGCTGAAAAGTGAGACATCTTTCTCATGCACCATATCCTTTGTTTCCAAGCCTTTTTGTTCAAAATCCCCCCCCCCAACTCACTTCTTACTAATAGATCCCATCCCATGTGAATCTGTTATCTCTCTTCCCCTTCCTATATTTTTTTACTACTCCTTCACCATTTGAACGTTACTCTTCCCTTTATGTCCAATTACTATCCCTCTCCATTTAGGGTTTATTGCACCCAACATCCTTAAATAGTTGCCTGCAATTTTATTTGGTCTTTAAATCATGATCCTAATCTTATATCCATTCATGTGGTTTATGGGTATATGATGGTGTTGACCATGTAAATATAGTCTGATGCACAAACTATCCTCATCATATATGCGATTTTTTTCTTTTAATATTTGCTTAATTGATGGCTTAACAAACACTACAGGATTCCTTGGTACATCCAACAAAGATATTGATTGAAGAGAAGTTCCCCACGTTGGGTTGAAAACCCGGAGGTTGTTGAGATGGCAGACATATCCATATTTGACTCAGTCTAAAACAAACCATGAGCTTATGTTGGGTAGTCTTTTGCCTGGGTGGGATTGTTTTTCAAACACAATATACTGTAGCAAGTACCAATAAGTAATGGAATTTTCCCCAGGCCATCTTTAATGTGATCTAATCCAGATATTCATATAAGATTCTTTAGTTAAATTAAATTTTAATGACGGTGGTGGTGGTGGCGAGATCCGATGCTCTTTAATTTATTGTCCATCTTGTGGCCAATTCTTAATATGATGTTTAGTGTTAAACAACCGAAGCAGGCCAGAGAAAAAGACCAACGTCAAGCTGACTTGTCACTTTAATTAACTATCCTTAAGGTCAAAGGTTTCAAGAAATAGTATTGTGGTCTGATTTTAGGTCCTATTATGGTTTTAGTCCTGAAAAATATCCCCTTACCCCAAAGGTCAGATGAAAGCTAACCCTAACCCCTAATTATTCTATTTAATTTTTTTATATTCAATAATTCTCAATTCTAAATAATAAAATTCTAATTAATTATAATTTTTTTTTGAAAATGTCATAAAAATATTTTAATTATTATTAAATTAAATAATAAATTATATTATATTTTAATATAACAATATTTTAACATAATGTATTTTTCAATTAATATGTGTAAGTTTTTTTAAGCTACAAGTATAATCACAATTGTAATTGTAAAGAATACATCTAAATAAGTATAAACAAAATTTATAATTATAAAACATGATCAAATTATTAGCCAAAATAAATCCAAACCTAAACCAAATAAATTCATGCAGATCTCACATTGTTGGGACATAAACCAGAATAAACAAGAATTGAGAACCCACATGTCGTTTATAGAGTGAAACTCGAATTTATGATATTTCGCGTTAACCTTTCCATAAAACCAATGTTCCATTGGTTGTAAATTTATTTTTTTAATTATTATAAAATATGATTAAAATATGTCAAATTAAAGTAAAAATACTAAATAAAACCAACAATTAACCTTTTAATTCATGTATGTAATCTAACATCCTGTAGGTTTGTTGTATTTCAATATCATAATCTATATTTGTGATACAAAACAATATTAATCATTCATTGTCTTTAATTCCACTTTGATTTGGAAAGGTTTAGCTATACTATTCATTAAGGCTTTATTGCTTGATAATTAACTTTTCTTTTGGAAATGGGAATCTTGGCTCTCTCTTTTTTTAACTTGTGGTTGACATTTGACTGAAGCTGCTCACCAGCTCTGATGGAATCAAGGTTTGCTTTTTGTTGTTGTTGTTGAGAAGGTGTTTGAATTTATCTACTCTGGTTGGCTTTTGGTTTTTGGTGAAACAACCTTTAAGTTTTAACCTCAATTGGCTTTTAGTATCTTGGCACTTGGCAGGTCTTTGCTTTTTAAGCAAGTTCAAGCTGAATGAGTCCATAATATCTTATTAAAAAAACAATTAAGTTAAGGTTAACATTAACATCAATGATATTTGCAACTTTTTAGTTTTGAGTTTAATTTCCTTATATTTGTCTTTCTGTTTTTGTTTCTAAAGAAAAAATAAATATTATATGGGATAATTTTTAGTACATTGACCACATAATTTTATATACTATCAATAGATCAAATGATAATATATCATCAAAATTTTAAAAAAATAAATCAATTTGTTGAGGAGAGATCGGCTCCTTGGAGAAAAGTTTTTGAAGTATCGTCTTCGGGATTGTCGACTCAGTCCCTCAACAATGGAAGATATTATCTCCCAAGGAATGGTTTTGCCCCTCTTCCATGGAGAGTCATGTATAATTTACAAAGAGGAGCACTTTGATCGTACGTGAACGTACAACCACCCACCAAGAGGCGACGTGGGTGACGTGAGCATCTCGCTCTTGGTGAGATTCGAACCCCTGACCTATTGTACATATGTCAATTGTTGGGGTATATGGTACCACTTTGGCGTTGAGGGGGGACAAAACCCTCCATCGCGGGACAATACATATCATTGTTGAGGGATCGAGTTGGCGTCCTTAAAGACGACACTTTGAAAACTTCTCTTGGAGGAGTCGATCCCCCCTCAACACGCTTAAATCCACTAAGTTTCATTTTGGTTGATAATTTTATGTACTATTAGTGAATCAAATGATGACACATCAACAAAATAGAAGTGGGTTTAAGGGAATAATTGTGTTTGTTGTGGATGGATAACAAACTTAGAAAAATATATGAATGTTGAAATGCCTAACTCACCCAAAAACAAAATGTCCCATAGCTTTAAAAAAAATGCTTGTGTAGGAAGGGATGGGCAATTGGCAAGACCTAAAGGCTCATCTACAAGATTGGTGGTAGTGCCCACGATTGTTTTGTCCACAAGCTTGTTGTCCAACCTTAGGTCTCACCCATTATATTGACATGCTTAGTTGGAAAAAATAAAAGTAGACTTATAAACTTTTGGATAGCTTTACCTAACAATGTTCTTCGGAAATCTTTTTGCCAAGCAAGATGCCAATTCCTTTTTCCCACTCAATTTGGTAACTTTTGCTTATTATATACAATGGTCCTCACCAAGTCACATGCATTTGAACTTTGAAGCTAGTAGATCTTTTTTCTTTCCTTTTGCAAAAAAGAAATGTCATGATAAAAGAAGGGGTTGATGAAGATGTCAAAATTTAAACTTAAACTTATTATATGACGTATTTTAAAGATTATTATATAAACTAAGTGAAGTGTTTGATTTCTTTACTTTTTAGAAGGATTTATTTGGATAGGAAATGAAATTGAAAAATAACATTATTAACGAGATTGTGTACTTTAAACGGTGAGTTTAAAATTAATAGAGAGATATGTATTAAAATTGGTAGTAAAGGCGGAGAGACAGGGGTAGGGCCAGGCAATGGCCTTGGCCCCAAACGTGATAAAATTATTATTTTAGTTCCTTTAAAATTTATGCAATTATAAATTGATATGACGGTTAATTTATACTTTAACCTCCCAAAATTTATTATTCATTTTTGTCCTCTTAAACTCTATTCTAGTTTCACCCCTGAGTAGTAGTGTTAAGATAAGAACGTTAGAGAAAAATATGTATATGTATATAATAAATAAATCAAAATTATTAAAATTATATTTCCTTCATAGCCGTCACATTGAAAATGATGGAATCTAAAGGTAGGCTAAGTCGAATTAGATCCTTCATGGTTTTTCTATCAATTATAAAGTTTCACTATATATATCTGCACCCATAAGTTGCTCCTTTTGATGCATATAAAATCAAGTCCATTATAAAAAAATGCATTAAAGCTTGATTGGGGGTGGTGGTAGGGGATGGAAAACATGTTCGAAAAGGAGCTTTCAAATGTGGAACGTTAATTCATCAATGAAATTCTCTATCATACATTAGAGGATTAATTAGAACTGAATTTGGGAGTTTAGTTCTTAAAATATTATAAAATGCATGACCCAAAGTTTCCAATAATAAAAGAAGAAAAGGCTTCCTAAAAAGCTTGCATCTTTTCTTTGGACTCGGAAAAGGTACATGCAAATTTGAGAGCCACGTAAAGGTGCACCACTTTGTTGGGAGAGGGGAGAGCCATGCGTGTGGACCATGACTATAATTTGGAGCTAGTATTTATCATAAGCAAAGGCAAAGTACAAATGATGTTAGTGTGAGTTCCCACATAAATGAACTCTGAGGCCATTATGCCTTTGGTCCATTTCACCCCCAAACAATTTAACAAACATCCCATGTGACGTTTCTCCTTTTTTTTCTTCACTCGGTAATTTTGTTCCCTTTTCTCCAATCACCTTTTTTGGACGAAATCATATAATATGTTTCTTTGTTGGACTTATTATTTCAGTAAATGAAAAAAAAATTAAGTTTTTTGATGTGCAAAACAGTATACAAACCAGAAATTTTTTTTGACTAACTGATACTATAAATGGTGCCACCTCTAAGCCATTCTATAATTTCATTAATTCAAAAATTCAGAAGTTTTCTGAACAAACTAAAGAACTTGAAAAAAATTCTAACAAATGCCATATAAGTTTTGAAGAAAACACATTCTGATTTAGTTAAACTGAGGAAGCCAAAAGTCGTTTTTGAAAAAAAAATTGCCTTTTGATTTGATTCAACTGAAGAAATGAAGCTATACTTATTTTCAAGATCAAATCTTGACAACATTTAAAGTGGATATTATTGATTCAAGATCAAGTCTTGACAATCTTGGAATCCAAATAAAAAAAAAATTCCCAAGCAAGATTTTTCCAAGTTCATTTCAAGAACAAGTCAAGAAAACGCTTGAAACAACCAACATCCATCTAAGATTAAACCTAGACGAGCCTTGGATCGAAGCCAAATCAAATGATTTCTTTGTATTCAAGAAACTTCCAAAGATTGTACTCTTTCGAAAGTTGATGATAAAATTAGACTCCAAATTTTCAAGTCAAATTTCAACTCAAAATTTGTGTGTACTATATAAAATCGAATATTGAAGAGCTAGTTATACCTTATGTGTTCTATATATGCCTCAAGTAACTCCTACACCGACATGGTATCTCCCTCATCAAAATAACAATTCTGCCTTTTCAGGCCTTGCCTCTTTAAGCTTGCCCTTTTAGGCTCACCAGTATTAATATGATAAACCTCCATCAGAAAAGACATCTCACTAAGAAGCATTGTACCGACTATCGAGGAAGGTCACTTTATAACATTTCCTTTAACTAAGAGGCAAGTGTTATACGTAACCATCTTGCCAAAAGTACCTCGTCGAAACCAACCACTTTGATCAAAGATGGCTTGTCCAACTAAAGTCCCTCGTATGTTTGCCACATGTACCCCTGCTAGATCACATCATGATCTATTTGAAGACTACTCTTGTCACATCCAATGAAGCCTCCCATTAATCTACCACAAACTTTTTAAGGTATTGTCAAGTCGTATCTTATCACATCATAATAAAGCATTTCATGGCTTTACTATCAACCCTACATTGTAGGATACTTGTCCAAAAGAATTCATGTCAAGCTCCTCATTTATATAAACTCCTTGTAAAAAAGACTCCAACTTATTTCACGATTGCCAATTTGTGCCCAAACCTCATCAGAACTCTCCAAATAATCTAAAACCAACACTAGCAACTTTGATACACTATTTGAACCACCACTAACTTCTAACACCATCTTGTGTATCGACAAAATTTATTCGCATCGTTAAATTATTTAATTATATATATAAATTATTTGATAAAATATCCATGAAGTTTTTAAACTCTACAAATGATGTTTAAAGAGTAACACATGTTTCATTTAAACTATAATAAAAAAAATAGACATACATATAATAATATTTAAAATTTATTCATATTTCTATAAATTATTAACCCTTTTTTAAGTATATTTTCAAATTTGCTTGGTATGCACGTTGGTTAGACTAATATGATAACAAAATCATGCTAAAGCCATCAGATGCTTAATAAAAATCTATGTATCTTTTCCCCTTAGTTCCATCTAGAGGTGATCATGGGTTGGGCGGCCCAGCCCGGCCCAAAGGTCTGCCCGTAAAATGGGAGGGTTTGGGTAAAAATATAGGCCTAAAATATGAGTTTGGGCAAAAATACGAGGCCCGTTTAGAAAACGGGCCGGGCCTCAGGCCAACCTTTTTTGGCCTGGGCCCGGCCCAAATTATATAAATATATATTTATTTTTTATTTTTTTAAGTATATGTAATTTTTAACTTTATTTTTTTTAGTTTGTGTATTGTTTTAAGAATTGTTTATCTCAATTTTATTTTGTCCCTTATTTTAATATTTGTTTTTATATTTTTTAATTTATTTAATTTATTATATTTTTAAATTTTTTAACGAAATAAGCAAAAAAAATTAATATGGGCCGGGCCGGGCCGGGCTCGGGCCTAGCATTTTTATTCCGGGCCGGGCTTGGATAAAATTTTAGGACATATTTCGAGCCGGGCCGGGCCCGGGCCTAGAAGACGGGCCAAATTTTTTTGGGCCCGGTTCGAACCCGGCCCGGCTCGGCCCATGATCACCTCTAGTTCCATCCTCATCTATTTATTATGACATAATAATTTGAGGTATAAGATTTTTCAAATAAAGTATCAATTTACACGTAATAATTTTAAGCCAAATGAAGAATAAGCCTATTTATTTCTCTTTGATTAAATTTAGAATTTTTTTTAAATAACTTAATTGTGAGTTATATATCATATTCTAAATTCATGATTAAAAATAATATGTGGATTGAGTCTTAACTCAATTGACATCGATATTATTGTCAGTACAAGAGATTATAAGTTCGAGTGCACTGAAACAGAGTATCCTCCTATTTAAAGGTTTAAAAATTTATAATAAAATTAATGTTGAAAAAAATAACAATAAGTATAGAATTGCATTTACTTTAATTTATTTTTCAATAACGATTTAAACATCTTTTATAAAAATTTGCTTTCAAATCTTGAACCTAGGATTAATTTTTAAAATAATTATAATTATTCTACAATATTTGATTTATATTTTAATTTTTAATAATTTATTGTTATCTTATAAAGATTAAAAATTAATTAAAAAGTAAAATTTAATTTGAAATAATATTTTTATTTTATAAAAAAATCAAACGAAATAAATAATTTAAAAGTAATCAAATCAACTACAGTTTAAATTGATTTTTTTTTCTCCACCCTAACTTTGGATACTGCATTATCTTCATTTTGTTAAAAAAAAAAACAAAAAAAAGGATGAATAAATCCAGTGACAAGTTGTTGGAGTGAAAAAAAAAAAACACTAAAGTACCTAATCAGTTGGCCCAACCCAAGCACCGTTACCTTTCCCGTTAGAGTCAATTTTAACTGTTCAAAAGCACAACCAATGACAATCATTTCACGATACCTTTTGAAAAGGGAAGCAACGAAGAAAATAAAATATAATAATTTATCAAATTAAATCAATTTATAAGTTCTCTAAGTAAAACCCTTCTGCCTCTCAGTGGCTTCGTAAAAATATATATATCCACACCCAGGCTCTTGCCAAAAAAAAAAAAAAAAAATACACAAACACGGAAAGTAACAGATGCAAGAGAGCGCAAAATAAGGGCAGAGAGAGCTCCGTGGCTTGCAATGGATACCGTCGATTCTTAGATCTCTTAACCCTGGCCATTTTTCTTTTTTATCATGTATAGATTCTCAAGATTTTTTTCTCCCGAGATTCTTTCTTATTTTCTTTTATTTTTCAAGAATCTTGGTAGCCACTGATCGGAGCTTCACTATGCTTTACTTTTCGAAACTCTATTGGCTTAATTTTTTTTTTGTCTGCAGTCTGATCGAGCATTGTTTCTAACGAAGATATCAACGTTTAAGTTTCATTTGATTCAGTTCTGGCTGGTTTTCTGATTTTACCTGCATTTCGCTTTCTATTTCGTCGTGGTTGCTTTGCTGATTGTTTCGGTACTGTTTGGCTTTGATGCTCTCAAGCTAACTTTTTTTTTTTAATCGTTTAAAGATTTTCTAGATTTTTTCTCTCAAGATTCTTTTTCTTTTTCTAGAATCTAGGTAGCCACTGATCAGAGGAGCTTCACTGTACTTTACTTTTTCGAAACTCTATTGGCTTACTTTTTTTCCCTTTTTGTCCGCAGCCTAACCAAACATTGTATCTGACGAAGATATCAACGTTTCTGTTCCGTTTGATTCAGTTCTGGCTTGTTTCGATCCGGTTTCCTTCTGATTTTACCTGCATTTCACGTTCTGGTTCGTCGTGGTTGCTTTCTTGATTGTTTCGGAACTGTTTGGCTTTTATTATGTCACATCCTTGCCATCTGAGTAAAATTCGAATGCATATTCAGTTTTTTCTTAATCGGAGTTTAATTCTGTTTCTCTTTTCTCTTTGATTGCAGTTTTGAATTTTGGAGAAGCCAAGAAGTTGTCTGTTAGGGTTTCCAAGAAGAAAGGAAGAGGATGGAAATGATGAAGTGTATGTGAAAGCAGAGAAGGAGATAGGAGAAACGAGGCGTGATAATGGACGATAGAGGAGGTTCATTTGTTGCTGTTAGGAGGATTTCTCAAGGTCTCGAGCGGGGCAATACCTGCCATTCTACTTCTGGTAACTAAGCTCTAACTTTATTTTTTTTCTCTTTTTTCCCCCCGTGTTTACCTTTTTTTTTCCCTAAAAGAATAAAAATATTTTCTATCTTCCACACTTGTACTAGTCTCACCGATCTGCTCTCTCTAGTCTGTAATTTTTTTTAACGACTCTTCTTTATTCGCTTATGTCTTTATCTACTTTCTCTCTGAAGCTAGAAGACGTCCTTTCTTTTTAAAATCGATTTTTCTTTTTTGGCGAGTGAGCTTTGAGTGTTACCGAAAACGATCCCTAATTGTTTCGATTTCTTTTAATTTTTGGAAATTTTGATTCCAATGATGAATCCATCTTTCGTTTTTCTTTTTCTTTTTTTTTAAATTGTTTTATGATTATCCTTACTGATTTTACCTCTATAAAGTTTTTTTTTTTTTGGTGGGGGGGGGGGGGGCAGCAATTATCTTAAGAGATTTAAATTAATCCAATTTTTAAAGGAGTTTACAGGCAAACCTAGATTAGCGGGCATACTTGCATGACTGTTAATCCGTTGTTCAAACTTTTGTGCGTAAAAAAAAAAAAAAAACTGTTTGTGTTTTATTCTATTTTTGTTCTAAGATCTATTAAATCTAACTTAATTTTCACGCATTCTGTTGTGCAAGTAGATCATTCTTCTCTTATGTAGAAGCCATTCATTAGTATATTTCAAGGCTGCCAGATTCATTCCAGATAAAGTTTTCATGAAGCAAATTCTTAGATCTACCCGTAAATAGAGTATATATGTCCACATTTTGTTCATGGTTCACAACTTGCTTAGTATTTCAGTTTGTAGGACAATCTTTGTCATTCCCGTAGAAAAGTTTGGGTCTTCAATGATTTTACAGATGCTATGTACAATGAAGATTTTATAGCCTTCTTGACGGGGTGCACACGTTTATACATTCGCTTTCACTGTTCTAATCTTGGAGACAGAATGGCATTTTTCTCGTTTTTTCTCTCTTGATTTTTGCTTTTATTAGCTACTGAAGTGAACCATCTTTTGGAATCTGTGGTTGTCTTAGGTACTGGTCCTTTTGAAATTTAGTACAGTGCTTTATTTTGTTACAGCTGAGGTTGTGGCAGGATCAACAGCATGGTTGGGTCGAGGTCTTTCTTGTGTATGTGCTCAGAGCAGAGAGAGTGATGCTCGTCCATCATTTGATTTAACTCCTTCCCAGGTAATGTCTATGATCGGGTTCACCTGTTCATCTCTACGTTGTCAACTATGATGGTCATTTGCCCATTTCATCTGTAATATGTGAATTCCTATCTGCAAAGAAATAGAAATCTGATGATAGGATATCTCATAAATTCCTATCTGCAAAGAAATAGAAATCTGATGATAGGATATCTCATAAAGTTTTCCTGCTACTCTGTATACCATTGATTACTTTAACTAATGAGATTCTCCTGTTGCTTGATGCTATCTTCTGAACCTAATGTTGCTATACTCTATAGATGTCATTTTGTAACCTTACATAGTGGCCACTTTTCTTGCAACATGATTACTCGTATAGCACTCCCAAGTACTTTGACTCTTGGGATTGTTTAGCAACATTATTCAACTATTGAAATATGGAAATTGGCATGCTTTTAGGTTTTTACTGTATGAATGTATTTGGTTAGTTAATTTTGTTGCATCATTGTCCATGTATTTGCCTATTTCTTCTAAGCCAGTATGTCTTTCTAGCACCATATTGATTGAATTTTTTCGAATATTTCAAAATTTGCTCTGCTATTGTACTTTTCTGGAACAAAAAATAATCTTTGCATTCATGCTGTCAGGAGGAATGCTTGCAGAGGCTTCAGAATCGTATAGATATTGCTTATGATAGTTCAATCCCTGAACATCAGGTACCCGTTCCAAATGATGCTATTTATAATTTGTCTACAATTTTGGGTTCCATAATCATCAATCCTGATTTATTCTCTAATTCATTATTGCTGCTTTCCGCAGGAAGCTTTAAGGGCCTTATGGAATGCTGCATTTCCAGAAGAAGAACTACGTGGTTTAATATCTGAGCAGTGGAAGGAAATGGGGTGGCAAGGGAAGGATCCATCTACGGATTTTAGGTAGCATAGCTGCACTCTATTTCTATTCCTTTTTTAGCTTTGCATTTTCTCTTTCTCTGAATATCTGTTTGGTAAGTACTTGTTAATATTTGGATTTATCTTACAGGGGTGGTGGTTTTATATCATTGGAGAACCTGTTATTCTTTGCTACAAATTTTCCGGTATGTGCTTTTAGTTATCTTGTGTTGCCTGGCCCATAATGTCTTTCTTTCCTTTGTTTTCTCCCGTATTTTGCGTGGTTTTTCTCTGTTATTTTGTGAATAGAAAAATAAAAAAGGGTACTAAGAATTGATGCAATTGATAAGATAAAAAGAGCTATAGGTATAAATGCACAGATGAAGGTGAAGGGAAAAAAAAGGGGGGGTGTGGAATGATCCAGACGAGAGCAATACTGCTGTTTCAACATGTCGATAACCATAGCCATCAGGATTTCAACATGGAAAACCATAGCATTCACATTTTTGTTTCTTAAAATCTAGGTTTGGTTGATCTTTTCATCTTTCTTTGTTCATCCAATGCTAAGGCATTTCTGAACCGTCTCCAAACAGAAATCCTTCAAGGATCTTCTTTGGAAGGTGGAAGGTGATCGGTCTGTGTGGGAATATCCATTTGCTGTTGCTGGTGTGAACATCACCTTTATGCTCATTCAGATGCTTGATCTTGAAGCAGGTATGTATCCTTAAAAGTAGAGATGTGAATGCTAGAATTATTTTCTGAAGGATGGATCTGCTGAGTACTCAAATTCTCTGCTTTCAGATGACTGATTATATGTTTCTAATGGATAATTATATTTAAACAGCACAATTTTAGTTGATGAATTAAAGTCTTATACTCCTATCTGTGTTTAAGATATGCATCAATTTAAGGCATTCTCATTGAGATTGCTATTTGATGCTTTTCATCACTTAACAGTGTCCTTCAATTCTACAGTCAAACCAAGGACAATGGTAGGAGCAGTTTTCTTAAAGTTCCTCTCAGGTAATGCCAGGTTATTCAAAGTTTTTGTTGCTTGTGGTACAAGTATTTCTTTTTCAAGTCATATAGTCTTCAATCCAACTTTACCGTTTATATCAAAGTTAGCTGTTAAAATTGAAAACCATGATCGTGCATTTTTGCCCTTGATAGAAAATGAATCAGCGTTTGACCTTCTCTACTGCATCACATTCAAGTTAATGGACCATCAGTGGCTAGCTATGCGTGCATCCTACATGGACTTCAATGTATGTATTATTCAACTAGAAGGTTCATTTTTGGATATAAGGTCATATTAAAACAAAAAAGACCTCTATTGCATCACCTTGATTTGCCCTCCCATCATTTATGTTGAATAATTATATTGTCTGGTTTTGTCTACAGACAGTGATGAAAGCCACCCGTCGACAACTGGAAAGGGAGCTTCTACTTGAAGATATAACAAGGCTGGAGGATCTGCCATCATACAGTCTTCTTACACGATAATGTTGCTTGCGGTTGAAAGAATGTAAATCAAGTCATTTTGTGATGACGAGATGAGAGATGCATGCTATGAATTGGACACACACGTCGTCTTACTTTTACTATGTACCTTCTAAGCTTAGGCCGGATAAAATGTATATGTGCTTATTTTCAAACAATTGATATTGGTATTGGTGGTGTTGGTATTTGATTTTAAGAAACTGAGGATTTCAGATTTTTTTTTTTTTTTTTTGTCTATACATTACTTAGGAATTAAAGCTGTGAGTATTGATAAACTCTATTGGATCCTGCTTCTTAAATATCAATTGTTCAATCAATGATTTGAAATTGGCAGCCCTCATTAGGACCAAGTCCTTGATTGGCTTCCATTCCGCTAATACGTAATGGTCACGTACTTTGATGTTGAGTTGGCAATTGGCAAATGGAAATTATAGAATGCATTAAAGGAAGATGATTGACAAGCCAATTGTAACAGGCAATCTCTAAAATGGGGCTGAACTTCGTAACGCCTGAAAAAAAGTCTAATGATGAATTTCATTTAGGAGAAAAGTTAAATCTTTTTATCTTACTCTGTCAAAAACAAAATCATATTTTACAAAAATTAAAAACATAAATAAATTATTAATAAACACATTAATTCAAATTATTATTTTTTTGCTAATTCTTTGTATATATATTATGTAACTTATTAATTTATTGACAAGTTAACTCCTCAAGCACAATTACCAAAGTTTGAAAATTTATGAAATTGGGATTGGTCTCAGATTGCTAGCTGTGTGATCCGTCATGTATATTGCTGGTATACGACCTCCTCTACTTGTTCAGCTTATAAATGGGACCATAATAGGCAAGTAACAGTGGCTGAAGCTTTTAAATTTATTGCCTCGAGCAGCTGGAACAATAAATCATAAATTTGGTTATTCTTCTGCCGTATACCTGCACCTCAAAGGGTTAGGAATTCTTATGGCTTCTCTTCAAGGAGAAGATCCTTACTAGTCAGGAGCGGTGGTCGCTAATGTTGCTTCTTGTTATCAATGTGGAGGGGACGTTGAGTTTGCGATTCAAAGTGTGGATGCAGATTGTCCTGTCCAATAAGCGAAGCTTGTTCTTTTAACTGTCGCTGTATCAGCTTTGAGGTATTTTCTGAGTATGATTGGAGCTCTATGTTTGGAAGCAACGAAATGACGTAATCTTCAAGCAGCAGAACCTTTTATTCAGGAGATCTTGTCTCAATGTACCAGCTGGGCAGTTGCTATTAAAGCAAGAAAAATAAAGGAGAACTTGAGGAACGGAGATCATGCAATATTCATGTTAATTGGTCTACGCCACCTCTTGGATGGAGAAAGGGAATGATTATCTGACTTCTGTAGAAAGGCAGGATACTATTCAGTCTTCGAAGCGCAGCTTTGCAGCATATTATGGACGGGGTAGTCTGATAATCTTTTAGCTGTTAACGCTTTAAATAGCAGCACTGAAGTCTTGGATATCAGCTACTCGATGCATTAAAGAGTTCTGCAGGCGTCCCTGGGAAATCCTATTCTGCCATGTTCTTAGAGAAGCAAATAGAGCTGCGGACTTTTTGTCTAGGTGGTCGCCATCAAATGATTTCAGTCTGCAAGTTTTAGATATCCCTCCTGTTGGTATTGAAGACATATTTTGTCTGGTGTTATTACTACTAGATAACAAGCGATGTTTTTAGTCTGGTGCTTCTTGACCATGTATACTCTTTTAATACCCAAATACATACATACATATATGAAATATGTGAAGGATTAACTAATTAGTTTCCGCAAAGTAAAGATGAAATTCACCCATAAGAACGTATAACATAAGCCATGGTTGTACAAATTGGTCAAGTTTTCATCACCCAAGTTTTCAATCAGAGGTTCAACCTGCTCAATTCATCTTCTACAGAGTTTTCACCACTGGCCAATCCTTTTTCATGTAAGGATCAATTTAATCATCAAACCAAAGCTAGCTCAAAAAGTTTTAGATTAAAAAGTTAATTCATAATAATAATTCAAGGAATATACCTAAATAGTCAATGGAGAAAAAGGCTTTAATATACCTAAATACCGAAATTTCCATTTCAGACCTACATTTCCCCCCAAAGTTCCAAAATCACTGTAATCACTCCAACAAACATACCCATAGCTTAACCATTTAAATTAATTAAAAGCAAAATGGAAGCTATACCAATAGCAGGAACAGTGAAAACAGCCCTTGTGACACCTCTGCATGGAAGAGGATTATATCAATCTTCAAATAGGCTTGATCTTGAAGTGGAGCGAGATGAGAGAGAACACAAAGCACTTCAAGTCCTGCAGTACATAAAAATGCGAACAAGGTCAGATATAGAGTCTATATTATAGACAAGCAGAAAATAGCACATCCTATAAACTTGGGATGCATAAGAGAACCAACATCCGTGGATCAGTATGTGCATGAGCACAAGGAATCAGATAAACCACGGGAGAAGCCAGGGTCGGATTCCAAGCATGAAAAGGCATCTAATTACCACCCTTAGATATTATGGATCCTAACTGTGCTGGTAACTCGTTTCAAATAGACATTGTAAGAGGAACAAAATAAACTTCAGCTTTGCCTTTCAGCATCGTACTTTTAAAAAAAATAAACAAGAAATCAAGTGCCAAAGCAGAAATAAATTAACAAAAATCAATCACGGCGCATCCATCAATGAAAACAAAACCATCTTTGTTTCAAATTACCGTGTTAGAGAACGCGCGAGGCAACAAACAAGAGAAAGTATACTAGAACCTTTTCCCTATACTCAATGATGCAATACAAAGACCCAAAGGGGGATCACAACATGACTGAAGAGAGCAAAACACCAGATTGACAACGTCTATTAGCTGACCTGAACCAGATAATAAAATATACGAAGCCCTTCGGGATCCTTGCTGCTCTGAACATCAACAAGGGATCCAATCTTCGAAGTAGTGAAAGAAATATGCTCATTCCCCATCACAATCTCGAGCTCCTGCCGTCCAACACGGTCGGGTTCAGGCCAGTTGTTGTCATCTTCCTTCATGATCTAGACAAAGAAAGCCGATAGAATTGAACAATAATATGAGGAACCATAATTAATAAAAATTGCAAATTTAAACCATCCTGAGCGTCGAAAGAATCACAAGTTACCATTAATCGAAGAAATCAATAATCAACTAAAAACTAAATCTTCTAACCTAAAACCCAGCTGGGCAATTTGAAAAACTGCACTAAAATCAGAAAATTACAAAATATTTATATCAATCAGAACGGGAAACAAAAGACAATAAATACAAACTCGTTATTTAAGCAAAACATAGAGAAAACAAGAAAAGAAAACCTAATTTTTAATCCCAAACCCTAGGCAAAGTTGAATTAAAGGGGAAAAGAAGTAAGGAAAGCATTAAGGCGAAGTGAAGGGTTGAAAAAGGATAGAAGACCTCGCTCTCGGTGATGATGCGGCGGCATTCCTTGAGAACGGCAGGGGTGAGGAAGACCTCTTTGCGGATCATGGTGTCGTTTTTGTAGTTGGAGTTGTTAGCATATCGAAGCTTCCCGTCCGGCCTGAACTCGAACTCCAAAAATTCGTGCCCAAATTTCCCTTTATGCCCAACGTAGTAACGGAGGTAAAACTCTCCGCTCTCCTCCTCGGCCGCCATTGTTTTTCCCCCTTTTTTTTCTTCTAATATTCTCCAAAAGAAAACAAACAACACTGAAAACTCTTCCAAGGGATTTTTCTGGATATATTGATGGGTCCACTTAGTTATTGGGCCTTCCAAGTTTTGTTTGGGCTGGGCCTTTTAATCTCCTCCATGCATAATCTCAATATGAATCAAGGATGTCCTCAAAATTAGAAAAGTTAGAGTTGCTTAATTCGAGTATAATTAAATTTTTATAATTAAATAAGTTAAATTGGAATTGATTGAATAACCTTTAAAATTTTAAGATGAATTTAGATAGACAATTGGGTGCAGTGTAATGCGTTTAGTTTACTTTTTACTTCAAGTTACCGTTATTATTTTTATAATAATTGCAGATAAACATATTACTCATCTAAACTTATTCTTAGTTTGAATTTACGCGTCAACACAAAAAGAAAAACATGTTTTTGTAGTGGGTATTATTAAAAACTACAAACTATTGTTGGAGTTTAGTTGATGTATGATTGACTAATAAAATATAGTGATAATGATGTCTTACTGAACCAAACTAATACATCAATTATGGTTTGCTGTCATTGTCCAAGTCTTTAAGATTCCTTTTATCTCTTATAACTTTGACTTCGTAGGCTCAATATATATATATATATATATATATATATATTGTGATGAACATAGGATAAAAGACCTGTTTTTTTAATCATAATTTAAGGCAAATTATTTAGAAGATCATAAAAACATAAATCTCCACCTCTGGTTCATAAAGGAAAAATAAAATAAAATCACACAGAATATTGACGAAAACGAAAGCAAATAAGCCAATAAACAATAGCACTGCCTCTCCCCTAGCTCATAATTCCAACAACGGCTCCCAACAAGGCTACCATAAAACCATAATTCACGGCGCTCGGAGCTCCGCTAGGTGTTGACGGGGGAGAAGTTGTTGTACCACCACTCGGGGGAGTCCCGGAAGGAGTGGTGGAACCAGACGGAGTAGAGGGGGTGGAGGGTGAGTTGCCACTAGCTGCTACAACATTGATGGCTAGCTTCATGCCACCAGCACAGTGACCTATGGTGGGGCATATGAAATACATTGCCCCTGGATTGGACAGTGTGATGACAGTGTTCCCATCGCTGTAGGATTTAATAGCATTGCCAGTGTTGCAATTATCGTAGTCGCTCTTGGATACTTCCTCCACCGAGTGGCTGCCACCGTAGGTAAACACTACAACGAAAAAAATACAAACAGGGTCATTCATATTGTTATCTTACTTCGGCTTAATTTTGGTAAGGAAGCAACTTACAAAGTGTGTCGCCTACGGTGAATGTTTTCCCTTGAGCCCAACTTTGGTAATCTCCGGTCGTGGTCCAACCGCTGCTGTCTCCTACGGTGTATTGCTCCGCAAAAGCCGCCGGAGCTGCTAGGAGGAGGAAGAGGAGGGCTGCTGCTAAACCCATAATGTTTTAAAGTTTAAAGCCTAATTTTAGTTGGAAAAATAAAGGACGGTGAAGTGACTCTCAGCACGTTATGTTGTGTTATATAGAAGGCTGAAAGTATTATTTATAGAAGCAAAAAGTCAAGCAATTTCTCTATTATTCTTACTAAAACCAATAATTAATGTTAGCTTAATTAATATTCTTCCATCTTCTCCTCACCAAATCAATTTGAATATATATATATATATATATTGCTGCCTTTTGATTCAAATAAGAAAGAAAAAAAAAAGGGTATTGATAGGTTTAGCCAGCAGCCCCTGTATGGGACTTTTTATAATCTTTTCTCTGTCACTTGTATAGAATTTAATGGGGTGAAATTTGCAGAATATGGTGAAATTGCATAATAAAAATCAACATTTATTTTTATTTCTAATTTAATTTTAACACAAATCTTTTATCCTTACGAATTTGGTGAAGTCATTTTCCTTTTTAACATATGTACAGAGTCAAAAGTTTCAGCCTAAACAAATACAATCTAGAATCTCTAACCTAACCACCTTTGGAGAACTTGTGTAACTGAAACAGGTTGAAACTGATGTCTTGTTTATGCACCAAATTTATGTCTTAAATTATATTTTAAGGATCTAATTTGGTTTTATTCCTCAAGATTTAATCTTTTTAATTTTATTTATGTACTTTAATTTAATATAATTTAATTTTTTTATTTTTATTTTTATAATATTAATAATTAATTCGTTCAAATTGATAACAATATAGTAATGTACATCCGTCTTATATGTAAATTGTTAAATATTTATTGTGTGCTCAAATAACATTAAAAAAAATCTACTTCATCACTTTAATGACTGTAATTAACTATTCTATCAATTTAAACCTACCAATAATACAATAAAAAAAAAGAGGGGCTAAATAATGTTAAATTAAAGTAAAAAGATTAAATACAAAAATTTAGCATAATAGAGGGGCTAAAACCATAATTAGACCCATTTTAATAAAAAACCTAACCCGTTGGCCATTACATCACCAACCAAAAAGATGCTAATCAATTCAAACATTTAATATTATAATATTTAATATTTTATAATAATAATAATAATATATCATTGCATTCCTAATATCTGTATGGATTGGTTAGCAATAGGCATATGATGAACTCACCATAACTGCATTTTATATTTCTGAAAATTATTGGAGTATTAGTTATC
The DNA here is from genome assembly GCA_020496765.1 of Gossypium stocksii. Taxonomy (NCBI): domain Eukaryota; kingdom Viridiplantae; phylum Streptophyta; class Magnoliopsida; order Malvales; family Malvaceae; genus Gossypium; species Gossypium stocksii. The sequence continues at coordinate 11,387,788 of CM035623.1, forward strand.
ATATGATGATGGCCATGTACTTTGAAAATGAAACCTTGAAGGAGTTGGTGGAGTTGGTAAAACACCCCCCTCCTTTGTTTATATTCAACAATCTATAATCAAATATATTTTTATATTTTCTGTATCTGTTTTACGTTCTATGTTTAGAGTTTATAGTTGTCCTTTTTAATAATGTCGTTTTCAAAGTTCGAGTTTAAGTCTTCCCCTTAAAAATATATTGTGCCTTACTATTGCATTCAACTACTTATTGGTAAATAGATATTTTTAATTATACTTTAAAAGTATTCAAGACAATGTTGATATATATAGTATCAATGTATAATTATATAAATTTAATTTTATTAAAATATGTATCATAAATTTTGTTAATATTTTTAAATGTTAAAACAGACCCTGCTCATATTCCTTTTACTACTATTGTATCTTGTATTAAATCATTAGAATTTAATATTTTTTTAATATTTAAATTACTGTATATTTAATTCTCAAATTATTTAAATGCCGGGGCTTGAATTCTATTTATATTTCAAATTGATTTTTTTTTTGGTTCAGATTCACTGTTTAAATCTTATAATTTTAATTTTATCATTAAACAAATTTAGTATGATCTGCTGGAACAATTTTGGACAAACAAAACTGATGCTTTGTTGTTTTTCTTTATAAGCTCATCAGGCGACTTAACAGAAAAGAATCCCCAATTCAACGTTTCGGCCAAACTTTATGGAAACCCAATGTACACACAATGCTAAATTGATGGTTTCTAAAGCCAAATTATTCAACCCTTTTACGTAATGAATTTAAGAATTTGAATTGTAGACGTAATTCGTTTGGTACTGAATAGATTGGTTTTTTTTTTTATTTATTAAATTTAAGGTATTAAATAGTTTGTTCGGTATCTATACTTATATAGATGATGAATATATAATTTTATCAAATTATATCATTGTATTTTTATTATTATTTATGTGTGGCATCAACAAAGAAGAGATACAGAAGAGGAAATTGTAATACTAATGAAGGTCAATTTCTCCTACCAGGGTGGAGAGCTAGAGATTATAGAGAGTGAAGGTGGAGAGAGTATGAAGACTGGGTGCTAAAAGTAAGTTGGTAGAGTGTAAACAAGTATGCTGGGGAGTTGATACCCTCTTCATCGTCTTGAGGGCTATTTATAGGTGAGGTCCTCTGTAGAATGATATAAACGTGTTGGATCTACAATTAGGTCATCATTGTGGGATGTATGGGGCAAATGTCTTCGATGGAATGAAGATGTTTATGATGGGAAACATCTTATTATTCATTTTAATATGGGGTATAGAACAGTTGAACTCACATGGAGTTTGGTAACCAAAAGAATTATCTTTTTAATAGAAGGTCGGATGCTTGAAGGAATGACTGATTAGTTTCTTTGGATGGTTACGTTTCGCTTGCTAGGTGGCTAAGACAATGAGTGAGGCTTCTGGTGACTTCTCGATCTATAGCAGGTGGAGTGTGGCCTTTCGTTCTGCCATGTTTTCCTATTAATTGGTAAAGTATAACAATTATTAACAAATTAGGTGATGTTAATTCTATTAAATAATTTTAAGATAAAAACAATTTTGTTATAACGAATTAAATTTTGTGATTTTACATTAAATCCCGTATTGAACCAATTTAATGACATTAGCATAAGATAAATTTATTAATAAGAAGGGCTCTATAATGGCATGGCTACAATGGCGACAAGTCAACTTCTAGGGCTTCATATCTTTGATCCATCTGTGGAAGTTCTCCAGCTACTCCATGATGATGGGCAAGACATGGATTTGCTAAGATTTGTTTTGATGTACACTGTGTAAGCCTCTATTGCAGCAATATATATAACTTAATATGATTTATTATTATTATTATTATTATTTCATAATGATTACTCTTAGCTACTCAATCAACTTCTAAACGTTGTTGAAAGGCCACGGCTTGCTTTCCCCTCATGATTGGGGTTTCCAAACAGTGCCTTCTATAGAGATTTAAGCCTCTTTCTTTTTATAATGCTCTTTGCTTTTGATGGGTTCTGCTTTTCCCCTCTGTATCCCATTTCTTTGATGATAATGACAACGATTAGTTGGTTGGACATAGATGTTAAAGTGCTGCATCCTGCCTGGCTTCTAGTCTAGCCAAGGGCAAAGAATTGGTTCAACCCACATTGCCATCCATGGCCTACCTCAAAAGCAAGCAAATTATAATGCACACAATTAGCTAAGATTCCTTCCAAATTTTGTTGATCTCTCAACCCATTTTCAATTACGACCTTTTGACAATGTATTTATTTAATTATGTAATTTAGAAAACACAGTGACATACAGGCTTGAGAAAGAACACTAGTATTATTTAATCAACAAACAAACAATAATACATTGTACAAGCCTTCACGTTAACCAAGCGTGTAGAAATGAATTATATCCTCTACTTCTGAGGTTTTGTTCATATGAAATAAGTTTGGAACACTGATGAGGTTAAGAAAACACTTGAATCTTACACACCGTGCTGCAACTGGCAGCAGCACACTGCAGAAGAAATAGAGAGAGCTTCCTGCTAATTCATCATTCCATTTTTTAGGAAGAGCAGCAGCCACCCTTTTGTGCAACAGGCTGTCCTCGGATTTGTACCGTTGGAGGCTTTGCATTGTTCATGGCTGGTTGGCTTGCCATTCTGCATTTAGAGACAATTGTAAAAAGCAATTAAAAAGAGCTAAAAGTAACCAACGATCAGTAGGAACCAAGACTTCGCAGTTAAATTTCGGAGAACTGAGTTTATAGATCTATACTTTCTTGTATAAGAGTGAACAATAAAGCAGAACAGCCTAAAAATGCCATTCAACTGCACATGGCTCTACAGACCACAATGACTTTTTACTCTAATTGTATTATTATTCAAATAACTGACATTACTAGACTTTGCAACTGACCGAAATGGGTTAGTTTTAAGTCGACTCAACTTGGATTTTAAAATTTTCAGTATCATTTCATGTTCAGGTCAGTTTTTGAGTTCAGGTTATTTCAGTTTCAGGTCATTTCGGATCTAAGTCATTTCCGGTTTTGCCATTCGAGTTAAAATAGTTTTGGGTTATTTATTTAGGTTATTCAAGTTTGGATCATTTTGGATTTGACTTATTTCGGGTCAAGTTAAACAGGTTCAAATTGTTGACTTTTTATTATTAACTTAGGTTGGATCAAGTTTAAATTTGAGTTAATTATTCCGAATTTTCAAGTTCATGTCAAAATTGACAGATGCAGATATTACTAAAACTATTTAGGAAAAAGAATACAGGTACCTGTCCTTGATGGAAGCAGCCATGGCCATGAAAGCCTGTTCCACATTAGTTGAATCTTTTGCACTAGTTTCCATAAAAGGTATGCCAACTTCATCTGCAAGTGCCTGAAAAAAGAAACGTAGCAATATGGAGAAAGGGATGGAGCAATGGATATGCAGTATAACACCAAATATTACAATTTGATAATCACGCAGCTCTTCCTAAAAATAGCAAGTACCTTGCCTGTTTCGTATGACACAACTTTATTTGCTGTAAGATCACACTTGTTTCCAACCAGTATTTTGTTAACATTATCACTAGCATAGCGATCAATTTCACTCAGCCATTGCCTAACGTTATTGAAGCTTTCTTGGTCTGTCACATCATAAACAATCTAATACAGGAGCAAACAGCAAAAGGGAAATGAAAAGAAGGAATCAAAAAAGTTTAAGAGAAGCATACATAAGAATTGGAAAAACCAAAAAAGGAACCGCAATAAGAAAATCTAGAAAGGAAAAGAATACTCACTATTATGCCATGAGCCCCACGGTAGTAGCTGCTAGTGATTGTCCTAAATCTTTCTTGTCCAGCAGTGTCCCACTGTACATTGAATCAAGAGAAAATTAACTAGTTAATCATCAAGAAGCTTTAATGCCAAGAATGTCAAGTGTCAAGGATTATGAGCAATTTCGTGGGACTAAATTAATAAAATGGGAATATACAAATGGAAAAAAAAAAAAGCCGCCAATATAGAGGAGCAGATGAGGAGACAACTCATTCTACAACAAGGAATATTACCTTGATGACCTAGGATAGAAAATATTCAAAGATATGAAATTAAATAAAAAAGGAATGGCAGTACAACAAGAAAAAACATACAATTTGAAGTTTAATGGTCTTCCCATCCTGCTCCACAGTGCGTATTTTCTACCAAAAAAGGAAAGCAAGAAGACAATAAATTAGAATAATTGCTATAAATTTTGCCACTTAAAAGTCAAGCTAACACTAAGGACTGTGTACTCACAAAATCAACCCCAATGGTGCTTATGTAACTTTCTACATATGAATCATCCTGCATTAAATAAATTACATAATGATCAGTTTCAAGATTTACTCCCGCATAACCATCTGAAAATATCTGGAGACTTGATATTTCCAATATAAAATATATATACAATTCAGCTACCAAAATTGTCCTCCATCGAAATCATAACAATATTTCACAATGTGAAGTACAAATTTTATTCTAACTATGCATTATATAAGCAATGGAACATTTAAATCAATTATTACTCATTAGTACAATCCATAACATCAAAAGTGAATATAAAAATAAAGGTGCTCATACAAATATCTTGAATGTGCAATAGAACTCTAAAAAGTAAAGAGATTTAATCTCAAATGCCAATTTAAGTCAAGAAACTTACAGCAAATCTCAAAAGAAGGCAAGATTTTCCAACACCGGAATCTCCAATAAGAAGTAGCTTGAAAAGATAGTCACTGCAAAAGTGTGCAACCACAGATAATGTTAACATACTTCTCAATGATGTACGAACATGATATCTCCAATTATACCACGCATAACAAAGAGTTGATTTCCATAAACGAGGCAAAACACACAACACAAAGAGACTATTTCAGAAACCAAACTAAAGTTGATATTGTCAGCAATAAAAACTCAGAACACCAAATTACTTCCCAAAGATCAACCCTAACATTTTCACGTCATTGACAGTTGAATTCTTAATTTTGTTGGTGCATCAATATAAAATTCATTTCAATTCCATTCAAGTTAGGGCAAGTGAGCACATGTTTCCTACATCAACCTTGAAAAGGTAAATCAATGGACACTTTTTCGAGTTAGATTTGCTTCTTCATCACAAATAATCGATTTGGCAAAGACATCAGAACTTACAGGATATCTTAATACTATTTAGAATCCATTTCAAACCAAAATCCATTTATTTTTTTTATACCATATAGATACTACAAAGGAAGGGCGTGAATAATTGAAGAACGCATCAAAGCTCGCATCTTTTCCTCCTTTTTTTTTCACTAAATCCCAGAGAGAAACCCCAGTTGGAAATAAGATAACTTTAGAAACAAATAGAGACGAGAAAAGAAAATCCCAATTTCATCAACAGATCTAAGAGCAAAACCTAGCGACTTTCAACACCGAGAATTATAGTTTCTTACAAAAATTTCGAGCGTCATCGCACCACCAAGAAGAAAAATTACGTCACGAAATAAGGAAACAGCGCAGAAAAAAAGTTAAAAATACTACTAAAATAAAAATAAAGAGAGAACTTACTATTCGGGATTCATGGTAGGCTGAAGAAAGTGGAAAGATCGAAGGATGAGATCGTCTAACTCGAAATGAAACTTCCGGCTATAGATCACAAAGATCTGACACCGTTTCGCCGGAAAAAGTCGGCTAAAGTAAGAAGAAGAAGAAGAAGAAAGATAAAAGGGAGAAAAGGCAGAGATGAGAAGACACGCAAACGCAAGAGGGTGGGAGTCTGAACTCTGAAGCCTGAAGGAGAGAGAGTATATTTAAAATTGAAGTAAACGGCAATTCTTCGTTTGGTTCTAAGGAACTCTTTGGATCTGGGTCTGGCGTCGATTGAACTGGGCCATTGACGGTTACTCAAAAAACAAACAATAATGGATCTGATCAAGCTCCAGTGTTTGTTTTTAGGGCTGGGCTTTGTGGCTCACTTTATTACTGTTTAAGAAAAATGCATCGGTGGATTTGATTTTTTTTTTCTTTTTTAAAGGTCAAAAATTATAAATAAATAAATTTCCTTTTTAATTTGTTTCTCCAAACAAAAAATCATGAAGGACTAGTTTCTTCTTTTCTTTTTTCTTTAATTTTTCTAAAATATTATTTTATTATTTTATTTTATTTATTGTCACATAACACATAAAATTAAAGAATTTAAGAAGTGATTTCACTCAATACTCCCGATAACCCAAACTTCCCAATTGCATAAAATTATTCTTTGAAAAGTCCTTGCAAGTGATTGAAAACCCCAAGAATAATTCTTAATAAAAAAAACAATTTATTGAAAATTCAATGATTTCGAGAAACATAGGTTCGGATGTATGGAGTAACTTATCGATTTAGGATTTAGTAATCTCTTGATTGTAGGCTCACTTTTATGCTCCTTTTTCATTTTTAATCTTTAAAAAATTGATTGAAAGCCCATTTTAATGTCATCTTTCACCAATTTACAATGCTTAGGGTGGGGTTGGATGAGCGATGTATTTAATTACGATTAGTGTAAAAATATTGGTAGTGGTGATATTAGATACTGTAGTGATACTATAATATGTGGCAAAAAATAAGCTAAACACAATGCACCATATTCCACCGCCCATCTAAACTCACCCGTAATTGGCACAAAATTCTTTCCTTCCATTATGATGATATATGCCACCAAAAATACTAACGCATTATCAAGGTTTAATTTCCATATTATTCTTATCAATTAATTGTTATTATTAATTATTTATTATAAAAACTTAATTGTAATGGTCACTGATGTTGAGGGTACAAATTTGGAAAAGATTGAATAATAATGGCCATTGGCATATGCTTCTCTAAGTGTCAATGCAAGGATAATGCTAACCCTTCATTTGGTTCAATGTAATGGCAAAGTTATTACTGGACGGTTCCAATTTCTATAGTAAAGCAGAGGTTTGGTTCACTGGAATCCTTAAAATGCTGAATGGAGATTACAACTTCATTCCGAAAATTGTTGAATAGCCATTCAGGGGAGGAGGAGCCGAATTGTCTATTCTAGCCTCTCCACTGAATGACCTTCATTTCCCTTCTGAAAACACCCTTAGATCAAAATTTCTCAACAATTTCACTTTTTTTTAGCCATCAACAATCTCTCGTTCAAATCAACTTGAAAAGAAGCAAATCAACTTGAAGGTCAAAGACCCATACTTCATTTACCACTTCTAAGTGATTCCAACCCATTACTAGAATCGCTTGGTGCTTAGTAAGGTCCTGCTTGTTTTTATGGTAATTTTTTCTTTCTCTTGAATTGAGAAGTAAATCAATGGCTTATAGTCATATTCATTCAAGAAGTTATCCATTATCTACATGGTCCAAAAATAAGGTTGTTAAATTGAAACTTTCAGGTTTTATTTTCCCTTTCCAGGTTGCCATCTTATTTTACTAAACATTTGTAATTAAAAAAGGTTGAATTTTTTTCTAGGTTTAAAATGAAGTAGCATTTTCATTAGGTCATGGGTTTTCAATTTACAGAACTCCCTATGTTAAATGTTCACAAAAGTTGGGTGAACAATCACTGGGCATTTTCAGAGTTGTTGAGAAGTGGGTCTCCTTTAAAAGATTGAATTCAATTTATCAAAATCTTGAATTAGAAGCCCAAAGTTACTAAATTTTTAAGGGTGCAGGAAACTAGTGAAAAAGGTTGGAAAGAACGAGCATCACTTGTGGAAGAAAAGAGATTTAGCTGGCTGTGGATAAAAGGCACTCAATCTTGTTAGAATTGTAAGTTTAATTTGCTTATTTGTTCTATATTGGGTATAGTTTTTAGTTATAGTATGGATTTAGTATTTGAAGTTTAATTTTGATTTTTAATGATGTTTGTGTTGCATTTGTTTTGTGATTTCACTGTTACTGTATACCCACTGATTGAAATATGTTTTGTACTAATGTTATTGGAGTTATTTTATTATTTACTGAGAACCCATTTCACTGAAATTTTAGAAGACATTTTATTTTTTTCTATATAAATTAGGGTTATTGTTCATTTTGCAACCATGGAAGACTTTTGCTACTCATCAATAACACCATTTGCAACTTGAACCAAACTTGTTTTATTCTGCGGTGGCTGCTTGAACCAAACTTACTTTATTCTAGACATCACTTTTGATTGCAATCAATTTCTTTTTCAGGCTTAATTTATATGCAGTTTTAGTTATAATGATTCTTAGGTTTGATTGACTATATAATTAATTTGGTGCAGCGGATACAATATGCAAAGACAAAGTCAGATTGTATTTCCAAAAATGATGGAAACTTTGTTCCCAGAAAAAAGAAAAAGAAGAAGCAAGAAGAAAAAGGTGACAACCTTGCGTTTTAGTTCTTTGAATTGCTATATGCATAATGCATAGTACTTATTAACTTAAAGAAAATGGTTTCTCTTGTATTTCATTTTGTTATCGTGTGGATGTAATTATTGCAATTAACGTGTTTATAATTTTAATCATTAGTCTGCTACCGTTTTTACCATAAGAAAAATAAGGGTAGGGAACTTAAATTTTGCATCTTCTTCTGGTTTTCTCACGTTGAAAGATTCATTGAATGCTTATTTGGTATGTTTCTACTGATTTAACCTATTTGTTCAAAATGCTATAATTTAAGTTGTGGCTGTCGGCTTTGTTATGTTTAGTATTTTCTAGAGTTAAATTAGATTTCATGAAGTCGCTGATACTCAAGTGACAAAGTAGATGTTGAGCAAAGGACAATGAGCTATGAAGGGAACATATGACACCCTTCTGCTTGCATTTGATATAAATAATAGAGTGGATGAGAATGGATCATTGTGGAACATGGTTTTACATATACACAATCGTTCTACCTTAAAGAGGTTGTTTTCTAGGAACTATAGATCCATGTAACTATAGGACCGCTTTAGTTATCTCTTTTTTATATTTATGCTCAAGCAGCTTAAGAATGCTCTCTTTTAGCAGGTGAACGATTCAATGAGATTGTGGGAAGCTCATATTACATGGCTTTAGAGGTTTTTAAATGTAATTATGGCCTAGAGGTTGATGTCTGGAGTGCTGGAGTTATCGTTTATATTTTACTTTGTGGTGTGCCACCATTTTGGGCAAGTTTGTCTTTCTATTTTCAAGTACTTCCCTTTTTTTTTCATCTAACATCATGAAGGTTATATATCGAGATAAATGTAGAGACAATGTGTGCTTCATAAGTTTGGATAAAGAAAAGAGAGATATAAAGAAAAAAATTTTTTAAATTATCTTTAATATTATGTATCAGGAGTTTGATGTATTCTTTTACATACGGTTCACTATCTATTCTTTTACTTTTAAAAAAATAGATATAAACTACATTTCTCGTGTTTGCATACAAAGATTGAGTAGGGGGTGGCACAAGCAATTATTCACTCTGCTATTGATTTTAAAAGGGACCCATGGCCTAAGGTTTCGGACAATACAAATGACCTTGTAAAGAAAATGCTTAATCCTGATCCAAAGCAGCGTCTTACACTATAAGAAGTGCTTGGTAACCTTCTGTACATGTTACATGCTTTTATTTATGTTGATATATATTTTCTATTCATGAAAAATCATCCCAACTATTGTATGCAGAACATCTATGGCTAGAAAATACTAAGAAAGCACCCAATGTTTCGTTAGGTGAGACTATGAAAGCTAGGCTCAAACAATTTTCTATAATGAACAAGCTGAAGAAGAGAGCTCTAAGGGTAATAATCCAAATAAATTTTGTAGTTTATCTGCTTTTAAGCTGTATGGACCTGTAGTTTCTACATTTAAGACAAGCAGAAGTTAGTTCTTAGAAGGTACATGAGAAATGGAAATATGATTCTACTAGTTGATTTCCAAACATTTTGTAATGCCCCGAATTTTGGGCCTAGAAGTTTTGGGTCTTGGGCATAGGGGCAGTGAGAAGTTTGCACATATGTAGTGAGATGTGCAAGTTAGGGAAAAGAATTGGCTTGTTGGTTTGGTGGTTAAGTGAAGTGCTAGGTGTGTTTAAGGTCTTGTGTTTAAGTCCTAATGTGGACTTTTTATTTATTTCATTTAGTTATTATTTTGCTATAATAATTATTTGATTTTTTTATGTAGAAATTATTATTTTTATTTCTATTTTTATTTTATTTTTTTGATTTTTGTGGGAATTCTTTAATTTTTTAAGGGATGTTTCTTCTCCTGCTCCTCTCTGTTCCTCTTTTTTTTTTCCTATTTTGCTCAAGTGCTTTAATTGCGGTTTCAGGATTGTCACTCCTCTGCCGTTCTCTTCATCTTAAATCAAGTATGGGATTCCGACCTTGATTACTTTTATTTCCGTTACCTTTGAATTGTTGATTCAACTTTTAGGAAATATTGCTACCTCGATGATTGTGAGTTATAGACGTTGTTTGGAAGGAGAAAACCCCTCCATTTGAATGAAATATTAATGTGGTTAAGGTTGAAGGCAATTCTGGTGGCCAAATTGGGGGTTTTGGGGCTATTTTGGAGAGGTTTCGTGGCTACCTCGACGGCACACACCCGTGTGAAATTGGGAATTAGGGTTTTCGGTCAATTTTAGGTGCCACACGGCCATGTGGCCGATATGGGGATTTTGTCAAAAACCACACGAGCATGTTCCTTGAACACACGGCCGTGTGACTGATTTGGGTAATTAGGGCTCTCACACGGGCGTGTGTTATGTGACACACAGCTGTGTGACTGATTTGGGTAATTAGGGCTTCCACATAGGCGTGTGTTATGGGACACATGGCTGTGTGACTGATTTGGGAAATTAGGGTTCCCATACGGGCGTGTGCTTCAGGACACCCGATCATGTGACTGATTTGGGGCTTGGAGATTCCACACGAGTGTGTGACACCTTCACACGGCCATGTCAGCCCTGCACTTGAATTTAAAGAAACTGAACAGTGAGTTACACGGCCTGGTTACATGGCCGTGCCCCTGCACCACATGGGCATGTGCCTCTATCACACGACCGTGTGCTACCCCTTTACAAGGGCGTTTGGATCCCCAGACGGCCTGGATTACTCCACACGGCCGGAGCACATAGACGTGTGGCCCTAACTCGCAAAAATCTAATGTTGGGACAAATCGAATGCCTTTATAAGTCTATGTGTTTCAACCCTTTGACTAAGGTTACTGAGGGTGAACATGACTCTGTTCTGACCTTGATTTGTGCACTACTTGCTTTTGGTTATGTGAAATGATAGGTACCGAAATTGAGTGCACAAGTGTGCATGTGCTTGAAACTGAATGGTTGCCTTTGAATGACTACTTCTGAATGACTATTACTGATGGACTATTTTTAGTTGACTGTTTTTGAATAACTGTCTGTAATTATGTTCTGAGTTGGTGCATCTGCATTCATACATTTGCATAAATTCATTTGCACAAACCATTTTGGGTTAAGATGTTGAAGAGAAGGAAGACTAATTTGATCTGGCAGTTCAACTGCATAAATGATCATCGTTACTGGGTAACCCGGGATGACATCATATAGACGGTATAACGGATAACCGCATTGCACCGTACCACACGTACGTTAGCTACGCTACGTATTAATATCTGATCTGGCAGTTCATACTATATGTCTGTAATGCGGTATTCCGCATTGCACCATACAGCTTATACGCTAACATTACTACATAATATACGAGACTAGCAGTTTATCTGCACACTGATAGTCCTAATACTCTGAGGGTTGTAGACAATACTGATAATCATCGTTGTCAAGCAACTCGGGGTGATATATCTAAGGATCTATACTGAAAGGCTCTTAAGCCTGTTATCTGGCAGCTCAACTGCAAATATCTGTTTAGTGCCGCAACCGGTGCTAATTGTAAGTGTAGGGATGGGTGGGTTGATTATATCCCCACAGTAAGTGCAGGGTTGCACAGAGAGGTGTGTTGGCTGGATCGGTGGGTGCATTTTGTAACTCATTTGCACTCATATGCATTTGACTGAATCTGATTGACTGAACGTGATACTATGCCCGAATGTGATTGTACTGTTTGTCTGATACATCTAATCAATTGATTGCTTGATTGATTGTTTGACTGAGATATTTAAACGTCTGATGGACTGAAATGTCTAGTTGTATTATTTGACTAAGAGGCACTCGTGCCTAAGAGAACCTGGTAGATTTGATTGCTACTCTCTGACTGGTTAGCTACTGATTCTGAAAATGGCTTACGCTCAGACTGTGACTATTGTGAATTACTGTTACTGTGTATGACAGAGCCATATGATTGTAAAGTTACATATGGTCTGTATTTTGCTTTAATCGATCGGTAAGTATGTTTTATGTTAAAGCTGTTACCCAGCCTTTCTGTCTCTGTTTTGTTTTTGTTCATGTAGTTTTATTGGTTTTGATCTCACATATAGCTCAAGTAGCTCACTCCCTCTTCTGTTTCCCCTTTCAGGTACAGTTCTGGTTTTTGGATGCTGGACTCAATACGCGGAGGTCTCGGTCAGGCTTAAAGGAATTGAACTATAAGTTCCATTTTAGTTTTATTTGTTTCGGTTTAAGTTGAACTGTAAGGATTTTGTAAACACTATGGTACTAGTTTAATTTGATTTATGTTTCTAGTTAATAATGAATTAGAAATAATGTAATTGATTTGTAAACTTTCTCATGATTACTTCTGTGATCAATGTAGTATTTTGAATTCGATCTGGGCTTCTGGGCCAGGTTTGGGGTGTTACATTTAGTAGTATCAGAGCCATATTTACAAAAACTCAACTTGTGTTTTCTACGTGGATGTGTGTGGAAATAAATGATTTTGAAAAGTCTTTGAAAAAAACTATACCACAGAAAAATTGAAATGGTTTGAACTTGAAAATGATTTACAGAAATGAACTGTTTGAGACTCCAATACTGGTCCAGGTAAAATTCGGAACTGTGAAATTAAAAATGTAAATTCTGTGATTGTTATATTTTATCAAAATTATACTTAATAATAATTATGTTAAAATATGATTAATTTATTTATTATTGCTTTCAAAGCAAGCTCGGAATATTAAAAAGTTTTGCCTTTAGGGTAAGCTTCATTACACCTAGTCTCTAAGGCAAACTTGAACTTCTTAGATACTTAGCATCCAAAGCATTTCTCATGCTTACTTCATTTTGTCAAGTATCTAATAAAGCTTCATGCTTAAACTATTCAATCACTCTATTTCATTAAAAAAGGCTTCGCTTCCTAAAGCACATAATTGAGGCAACATGAACTCACTGAACACTCAACTTTCAAATCAATTATGTTATAGCCTTTTTAGACATCCCCTCTTCTTGATCATTTAAACTTTCAAGGATAAAGTCTCTTTAGTGCTTTTAACCTTTAAGGTCTCACACGAGTTTTACAACAGTAATCGAATCACAAACAAACTCCATAATAATTTTCATCTTTTTTTTATGAGAAAAGATATGATTATGTTTTCATAAATCAAATAAGCCCCATCTAAAAAGACCAAGTTTACTCCAAGCCCAAACCACTCAAACAATACTATTATCAAATCACCATTAACATACCATGCAACCCATTACATCAAGTCACATAACCAACCTAATAAATAACTTATTTTAAATGACAAGCTCACCAATCAAAGAACTCTTTCTCCTACCTCTCTCTCTTGACAAAGCTCCATTGGAGCTTCTCGTAGTCTTTCTTCCCTCAACTTAGCCACTTGTAACTCTCAACCCATTAAGTGAACTTTTCTCGACCTTCTCACCACTTTTTAAAATCCATATTGCTAAACATTTATTATAATTAGAATTATTTTCTATTTTTATATAAAGCTTGGTTTTGGAATTAACAAATTGTAAACTCTTTTTCTAAGTATCTCTAGCAATAGGGTGAGAACTAGGACTACAAATGCTATAACATCCATCAGAGGAGCTGCTACATGTGATGCAAGAGGATAAGGTTGGTCGTGCTAAGCTCAAGCAATTGCACAATCACTACAATAATTAAGATTTTTTTGTCACACCTTGAAATTGAGTGTAGAAGTTTCAAGGATAAATTAGGAATTTTGGCTCAGAATGAGTTCAGAAATTTTGAATTATGGTAACCAGAAATTATTTTTTATTATAGCTTTTTAAAAATCAAATCCATTTTTGAAAATAAAATAGGAAAGAACTTTAATTGTAAAATATAGACTGTTTTGTAAAAGGGTTCAATTTAAGAGTAGTTTTAAAGTAATTTTACCAAAGTTTTAAAAATACCCTATTTCCTCCTTCAACTTCACAAAACCCACCTTAGTTCTTCCTTTTTTTTTTTTTGTCGTCCATTATCTTCCCAAACCCCATTCATTCTTTTTTGATTCCCAACCTTCATTCCTTTGATTTCTTTTATCATCGTAGCATTAAACCTATTTAGAATTCCATAAAAACCATAAAAAACATCATAGATTTCTCTTTTGCTTGATTGTTCATCAACTAAGGTAACCTTTCGTTTTCCTATTGGTTTTTAATGATACCTAGCTTTTTAAATTGAGTTTTTATCCATTAAATCGAAATATTTGAATAAAAGCCAAAAGTTGGGTCGTTAATGGTGAAATTCAGGATTTTGCATGAAAACAATGTTTCAAAGTGTTTTTCAACTTTTTTTTGACATGATTAGAAGGTTTCTAAATTTTCCCTAATTTTCATTAATATATTTTAAGCTTTTATTAAGTTTTCATGAAAAATGTATATTTTACGTCAAAATTTTGGAACCATGAATTTGGTTAATTTTGTGTGTTTTGAAATTTAAGAATTAGTCATAGATGAATAATTAAATGAATGGAATTAGTTTTAGGCAAAGAAGATAAGTGAAGATTGAGATAATTGAGTTTCAAATTTGCTATGTCGAAGGTTTCGGTTCCAAGAGGAACTAACTTAGGCTTGTGTTTTGGTTGTTTTAAGAGTGTCTATAGTTGAAATTTAATCATGGTTATTATGTGGTTGACTTTGGTAAAGATACAAAAGCGTGAACCGTGAACGGTGAGTGTTTGAAATCGTTGGTAGTAGATACAATTCATAGTTTTAATTGGGAGCTTAGGAATAGCCTAAACCCCTATCCTAAGTTTTGAGTGTAAGCTTTCTATTCCCTTTGATTTATTTTGGCAAAATGTGTGATTATGTGAATAATTATGGATTGAGTATTATGATGCGATATTGTGACATGAGCTGTATGTGATGGTTATTGTGAATTGTTGTGTTGTGGGCATGATATACATGCCAAATGACAATGATAATTATATGCTAATAATGCAAATATGCAGTGGAAGTGAGCGGAATTTTAGTAAGTACATATGTGTTGAATTGTAGAATGTAATATTATTATGGTAGGTAGTATGCAAGAATACTTGTATGTGACATATGATGTATTGATTTTAATACAAATGTATGTTGTTGGATATGTGATTGCTTAATGAGCATTATTGTGGCACTTAAAGTTTAATTAAATGTGAATTTGATAAGCATGCATTGTATACAAGTTTGTGATGTAAATTGATGAATATGAACAGAGATGATGTGTATTAAATCATTAATTAAAATTGAATAATTGTGGATATTTTAGCCTTGTGATCTTTTGAAACCATTGGATATAGTTGGCATGTCATAGGATTGTGAGTGAACTATTGTGTTTTGTGATTTGGGCATTGAAGCCTCGGGACAGTTTGGAGAGACAAAGGAATGTGAACCAAGCTCCATTCATCGGGATATATTGGTGTGTTGGAGATTGTTAGCTAAATGGTACGCTTTAGGGATATGTTCGACTCTACGAGTCATTTAGTGTGTTGAAGATCTGTGTATCCAATGTGTGGTGATAGATCCTACTTTTATGTTTCATAGCATCAAGTGTCAAATTATCTTTTAAATGTGATCTTATTTATTGTGATAATACAATATAAGATGGATGCATAAACATGTAAATAATATGCTAAATGAGTCGATTTAAGTTTCATGAAAATATTAGTATGTTCTTATAGTAAATTGCGTATGTAATTCTGGTTTGGGTTGTTTTCATTTTACTTATGAATGCATGTGAATGTATAAGCTAGACTTGTGAGTTATTAAAGCATGTATACATTGTTTAGTCTTGATGAATTATTGTAAAATGAATTTTTTGTATATAAGTTGAGTGTAGTTGTGCGTGATAGTATATGCTAGTTTTATGATTTAATGAAGTGAGAATATGTTAATGTGACTTGGTTAGAATATGGTTGGGAACGTGTTGTAGTATGCTCTTGTTTAACCTTTGATATTATGTATACTTTATGGTTACTCTGACATTCACTAAGCTTGTTTAAGCTTACCCACTCTCTCTAACCATTGCAGATATTTAGTGTTTGCGGTGTGAACGGTTCGGGGATACCAAAGAAGTGATCCAAGTTAAGCTTTAGTTTTTGTGTAGGTGATATTATTATTATTTGAACAATGGGAGTAAGACAATGTGGTAGACTTTTAGCTGATTGATGCCATGATGTTTTGGATGTTTACATGACTTTATTGCTCTTAGGATTTATGGATATCAAGCTTGGTATATTGATTGTTTGTTCAGACATATTTACGATATTTTAAACTACCATTATAATTGTTTTGATGATTGTTTGATAAAGTAATAGATGCAAATTGGTTTGATACAAGTTTGAATGGACTAAATGCCTTAATATGTTGTGTTTTTGTTGCCTGGAGTAGATGTATCAATATTCAAGTTTTAAAATTGATACCTCATTGATATTTCGAATGTGCAGGAAGTCAGTAACTCAATTTCGTATCGATACTATATCACAAGTATCGATACTTAGGGTAATAAAATCAATACTTTTTGAAATGTACCGATAATTTCTTGGGTTTTGATTTTAGGCGAGAAACAAAATGCTAATTTGGTATCGATTTTCTAGGTGGTATTGATACCATCTACAAGAATTATCGATACCTTTGATTTAGTATTAATACCCACGTGATTTATTCAAAAATTTTGTTAACTGGATTAAGAGCATGTTTAAATCTTGTTATAAGCTCGTCTGATGTATGTTTAGCATAATTTAATGTTGCTTAGGGTATTCATGACTTAAAATCTCTATAATGGTCAAATTCAATTTTATGATAATTGCATGTCAATGAGATGATTTATGCTTTATTGTTGATGAGACGGTGGTGTAGCGTCTTATTACTCGGGCTCGGCGATCAATCCAAGTATAAGGTGTTACATTTTTAGGGTCAAGATAGTTTTGGCAATAAAGATTTTCGTCACAAATAGTTGATTATTTGTGATGAATTTCGTTTGTGACATTAGTAAAATAAGTAATTGTGATGTGTTAATATTAGGCCATTATTATAACAATAATTGTGACAATTTAAATTATTTTACAAGGAATTTGTCACTATAAGTGTATAATTGATACTAAATATGCTGGTCACTATAAATTTGTCACTTATGAAATGCTAAAAATTGGCGTGAAGTTATTTCCCAAGAAATAATATAATAGTGACAAGTATAATATTCACTATTATTAACCATTATTGTGATGATAAAAGATTTTGTTACTATAAAATTTACTGTATAGTCTAAATCTACATCACAAATAAATTGCCACTACAAGTGTAAAATTTTTACCAAATCCATTGGTCACTACCAATTTGTCACTAATGAAATGTTAATTATCAGCACAGAGTTTTTTCCCAAGAAATGATATAATAGTGACAACATATATAATCACTATTATTAATCACTACTATGGTGATAGAATTTTTGGTCACCATAAAATTTACTTTTATAATGATGTAATTATGATGATTTAAATTACTTCACAAGTAAATCATCACTATAAGTGTATAATTGTTACTAATGAAATACTAAAAACTAGTTCGAGGTTCCTTTTCCCAAGAAATGATGTACTGGTAATAACATATCTAATAATCACTATTATTTATCATTATTGTAAGGATATTTTTCAGTATAATTTTTTTTATAATTATATAATTATGACGGTTTAAATTACTTCACAAATAAATCGTCACTATAAACTTATATTTGTGACTAAAATTATTTTTCAATGTCAATTTGTCACTAGTGAAATGCTCAAATTAGCTCCAAGTTCTTTTTTCTTCGAGAAATGATGTAATATTAATAACATAACAAATCGCTATTATTAATATTATTGTGACTATACAAATTACCTTTAAATTTTTTTCCTTAGAAAATAATATAATAATAATGTAATTGTGATAATTTAAATCACTTCACAAAAAATCTAATTGCCACTAATTGAAACTATTTTGTGCATGAACTATTTTCTTTATAAACTAATACTAGTGTGATTTTAATTTATAACTTTATTTTAGATATTAATTTTTGAAAGTTTTAATGTTATATGTTTTAGCTAGTTGATTTACTATTGGTTAATATAATTTTATTAGTTATAGTTATATTTTGTTTAGGTCAAGCTCGCATTCATGTTCTTTTAATATTATTAGTTTCTAGCTATTTATTATTTATAATAATTAGATATCTTTATTATTATTCAAATCCATGATTGATTAGTGTCACAAATTAATAAGACACTTAATTTAATTTAAAAATTTATAAAAATATCATTTTATATTTAAAGTAAGTTATATTATTATAATGGTACTTTTGCCTTTTATAAAACCAATAATAGTCTTGTATGTATTGAGATTTGAACCCATACCTCCAACATTTACATAACTTTAGCTTTATCACTCCAACTAAAATTTTATTTTATCATTTTAAACCTCTAATTAAGTTGGTGTCATGAGTCAATTAGACATCAACTTGATTTGGAAAATTATTAAACTACCCTTACATATTTGAAAGATTAGTGTAATTTTGTCTTTTTACCTTTTTAATAAACCAATAAAAAAAAATTGTAAATGATGAGATTTGAACCCATGCTATTAATGTGCATAAAATTTCAACTTTACCTATTACTCATTAGTTACCTGAGTTTGGTGTCACAAGTCAATTCAACACCAACTCAAGATTGATAAGAGTTTTTTTTTTTTAAATAAGTTACCACTCTACTTATGATTCAATTGTTAAATGAATATTTTATAACTCTACTTTTAATGGTGAAAGAATGTAATAACATTTTGACATTTTGATGATATGTTAAAGGTTAAAATATGTCATAAATCCATGTATTCTGCACAAATTTAGAATTTAGTAATTGTACGTTTATTTTAGGAATTTAGTTCCTTTATTTTTCAAATTTCAAATTTAGGTTTAGTTGTTAATATAGTTATAATTTTTTTGTTAATTTTGTTAATGTCACATTTTGAAATGAGAAGATTATTCACTTGGTAACCATGTAACTAAAAAAAATGACATTGTAATATACCTAATTTGAACAAAATAATTTTAATAGTGTTAACAATTAGATTTGAATTTTGAAATCTGAAAAGTAAAAGGACTAAATTATTGGAAATAAAAGTAATGTAACACCCCAAACACGACCTAGACGTTATGGCTGAATCCCGGAGTGCTACAAAGAAGGGTTTTAAAACCGACGATACTTCGATAAAACCATGTGTAGTTATCCGATAAAACGTCTAAGTTCTATAAAACAAATACATTTATGTATTATTGAAACCGTTATAAGTTGTTATTTAAAGTTAACAATTTATTTTGCAGCGGAAGTTTGAAAATTGTTTAGAACAAAACCAAGCTCTTGTTTCCAAAACAATTTGTTAAAACCATTTGTTTGCGTACAGTGTTTCTGTCGACGTTGCAAAAAAAAAAAGCAAAACAAAATCCAAATCCAAAAATTAAAACCATACAGTCCAGAGAGTCCCAAAAATTACAAACTCTTAAAAAAAAGAAAACCAAATTTTAAAATAAAACCATTACTACCAAATAAAAATAGTTCTCTGTCGAGTGATCACCGCTGAGCCTTCGTCGCACCGATCCACCTAAACTTGTGGATTACCAGAACAAAATAGACAAACAGATGTGAGTTTTCATAAAATCAGTGTGTAACCCAATAGAAATAGTCATGCAACATACACAAAATTTCATGTATAGTCAGATATAGATTCAGACCTAAGTTCATAATAGATACATATATCAGAATCGGATAAACAGAATAGATATATAGAATCCTACCTCTATCCTCTACACACCATCTCTAACCATCCCATCACACCATGTGGGGTTAAAAACACCTACCCATCCCAACACACCATATAGTGTCGATGCAACATATAATAGAATAATATGCATTCAAGCTGCTAGAAAATAGGCGAAAGGTCATCCTACAAATCACTTCTTCCACATATGCAAATCTCACCCCAAACACAAATACATAATACATAATTAACATGCTTAACATACTCGTATACAGATAACATCTATACTCAAACAAAACAGTCAGACATGACACTCAGATCAAACTATCAGAATATTAAATTACATGCATTAGGGTTTGGTTAGCCCTTACTGACCCTACGGTAGGCCTACAGTCGATCGGAACGACCCGTGGGGAAAATTTTAGAATTATGGGCCCACACGTCCAGAATGGCCTTGCCCGTTTGGCCCACAAAATCTAGCCCAAACCCATACGCTCATGTGGGCTGTCTATGTGGGTCTACATGCCCAACCTGGCCTAGCCCGTGTAGCTCACACGGCCACACACTTGTCATTACACGGTCGTGTCTCATGTCCAGCCACACCAACGACATTCACATGGTCGTGTCTCACACACGGCCAGTCACACGGCTGGGCACACGCCCGTGTAGTGTCAACAGTGCCATTTTTCTGCTTTCGCCAAACCTCGATTTTTCGTGTTTAGGGTACACACTTGGTATGGTTCTAACGCGAACGCTCCTACGAGACAACCCGAACCTAAAATTCAATAAAGAACACTCATCAATAACCAAAATGATGTATACAACTAAGAATCCCCAATCCACTGAAGTCCTCACCTTTGACGGACAACTTTTCTCAAATCTAAATAGTCGAAGAATCGAACGTTTCCAGCCCCTCTCCTACAAAATCAACCAAATCCAAGCATTTAAACTCAACATTCCTGAAAATTGCAAACTAATTCCCATAACAGAAAATCCCTAACACGCAATGAAAAGGGTAAAAACTACTTACGAAATACTCTGACTGCAAAATAGACAATTAGAAGCACCCAAACGATTAAACAACATCGAAGAACTTACCACGCCACCGTTTGACCAAAGCAAGGGAGAGAAGGAAAAAGAAAAACACAATATGGAAGATGGGAAAAAAAAGAAAGTGAAATTGGGGAAGGAAAAAAATTGGAAAAAGAAAATAAAAATAAAATTAACTAGTATTATTTTAGTCATATCCCTAAAATCTCTCTAACTCCCCACTACTCTACTAACCTAAACCAACCACTTCAGAATTCCAGCCCTACTGAAACTTTGTCAGACAACCGAGACAAAAGTTAAGACCTTACCACTTGAACCAGTAAAGTCATTCTGAAATGAGTTTGCAAACAATATTATATAAACCCACCCAAGAGGGACAAAAGCTATAGGACAAAAAATAATAGAATCTGCTAAAAGTAGAACTTGAACCAAAACCTCACACACACACCCAGAACACTTAACCTTTGAAGCAAATACACATTTATGCCAGATTTTACAAAAACAGACTTAAATTATTTAGGGCGTTACAAGTGTAAAGACTAAATTCTAAAATTTTAAAGAGTACAAAGACTTATGGCATGTTTTAATACTTTCTAACATGACGGCATTTTAATGTGGTATAAAAAAATGACACTATGAGTTAGAAAGCAATTGAAATGCATTTAATAATCTTAATCACATGTATTTACCTATTTAACTTTTTCGCTCACAATTTAAACTAATTTGTTTTATTTTAATTTTATTCATATTTCGTATATGTTGTGATTAGTATTAGTTTCAAACCATATGTTTCATTGTTTATTGGATTTGATTTTTAAAAGCACACATATATTCTAAATAGGTGGTTTCCACACATACAGATGCAATAAAATTTTTAATTATTTATTAGTACAGCTAAAAAAGTCTTTTAAAATAATTTATTATTTAATTTAAAAATAAGCTTTTATTGAATTAAGTTTATTATATCATATATATTTTATTGTAACACCCCCTAACCCAATCCGTTGTCAGAACAGGGTTACGTAGCATTACCGGACATTTCTGAACAATTACAAATATTATGCAAACAAATAGTATACATGTTATAAAATTTTCATAATGTCCCTTTAATGAACGTTCAAGGCCCAAAATACGAGTTATAAGTGAATCGAGACCAAATTGAGTGCTAGGGAAACTTTTCTTGAAATTCTAAAATTTTTCCCGAACTGCAGAGCTCACACACCAGTGTGGATCAGGGACACGCCCGTGTGGCTCTCTAAGACACATCCGTGTTGATAAGCCATGTGGATCACACGGCCATGTGACATGCCAATGTCTTAGGTCGTGTGGTTTCACACGCCCGTGTCCCTTACCCGTGTGACTCTCTAACTTGCTAACTAAAAAGTAATTGAAGTCACACGGCTAAGACACACGTTCGTGTGCTAGGCCGTGTGCCTCACACGGCTTAGACACATGCCTGTGTCTCTGCCCGTGTGCCTAAACCTGGGCATTCTTGTTCAAATTTTTAAGATGCAGTGGACGCACAGCCAGTTCACATACCCATGTGCTAGCCTTGTGTCTCACACGGTTTGGTCACACGCTCGTTTTCCAGGCCGTGTGGACTCTATATGAGCCTTTTATATCAAATTAACCAACCCTGCAATTTCAAACCGTAACCAATTCAACACCAATATCACAACCAATATAAATTATATTCAATTATTCTTAAACCATATCAAAAACATCATCCTAACAATTTGCTTAATATATATATTTAATCATAAATATTTAATTAAACCATTCAAATGAATTTAGAAAACTTCATTTATTCAATTTAAGTTCTATACCTAGTTTTACCATTTCATTACCTTAACATTTCATTTAACCATTTCCAAAACATCATATAACATTTTTACAACCAAACTCATATTAACCTATACACTTAACCTTGGTACATGCCACTATTATCAAAAGAAATATACATCACCAAATTTCTGAGGTCGGGATCGGCTTTGGATACTGGACTGGAATATTTGACTTCTACTAACCTGCGCACGGAAAACAACCGTACACTGAGTATATTATACTTAGTGGTATTACTATAATTCAAATTATCAAAGTAAATTAACAAATAAACATACCAAATTATATAACAATTAATTCATAAATAAACTAATTCATACTTAACTTTCAATTCTCAACAATAGAAACTCAATTTGGCTATTCATCGATTTGATTTCATTTGACATCTCATTTGAACATCAATCACTTCATGTACCTTTGGTTCATTCATTTCATTTTCGTTTCTCAATTTCAATCCACATTTCATTTCATGAACAAAATCATTCATTTTTATTCAAATTTGCTATTTCATTTATTTACCCCTATTAACAGGACTCGGACTTTGACGGATACACGGATCCAACCAAACACACCAGTATGGCACCCAGTGCCTCATCAGATAGTTCGAAGCAATATTTGACACCCAGTGTCTCATCGGCCAAGCCGAAGTAAGTTGGTTACTAGTACCTCATCGAATCTATCAGAAGTAACCTAGTGACACCCAGTGTCTCAACGACTCGAGGTTGAAGTATCCCTAAACACTTCTAATCTTATGGCATGCCAACTATATCTGACTTAGCCCAACTAGTTAATAGGGTATTCAAATCACATTTCAATTCCATTCAATAGCACTTATCCACTTTCAAATCAATATACAATTCAAATATACATACATATTTATTATTCAATTCAATTTCCATTCAACTCAATAACAATACTTACCTTAATTTCTCTTTCCATGCACATTAATTCAAATTCAACATTTGATAGTAAATAATTTAAATTATAGTAATACAAACCAGAATTTTTCTCGATTTTATCCTTGTCCGCTTTCTCTTTCCCCTTCTTGGCTGATGTTTCTAGCACTATGTTAGCTACGAAAATTAAAATAATTTACAATAATTAATACAACACTAATTCACATCAAATACTTGAATTTCCTATTTAACTTTTACTGTAATTTCCAATTTAATCCTAACTATATTCATCTATTTTTCCATCCCAATTCATACCTTATTTTTACTCAAATTCCAACTAAACTTAGATTTAACTATCTAATTTCCATCATAAAACCCTAATTTTGAATTTCTTTCAATTTAGTCCCTATTATACAAAACTTATAACCTAGTTTACAATTTAATCCTTTAACCAATTCCAATTAAAAATTCTATCAATTAAACCCCTAATTCAACAATTTGTTCAACATGAACCATGTCCAAAAATTTAATAACTTTCAAAATTTCAACATAAATTCAATAATATTTTATTCTAGAATCATAATAACCCAAAAATTACAAAAAATAGACTTAAATTAACTTACCAATTAAACTTCAAACCTTAAAACCCCGATTCTCCCTTTTTCTTTTCTTTCTCTTTTCTTTCTTTATTTTTCGTTTGCTATTCTATTTCTTTTACTATTCTTTGTTTTCTTATTTTATTTTATGTTATATTAATTAAATAATAATATTATTATAATATAATTTAATGATATTTTCTTATATAATAAGTAAACATATATGTATTTTACAAATGTATGTATATAATTTATTACACATGTTTTTCACTATTACCACACACTTGTCACCTTTTATGATTTAATTGCTTATTTAGTTCTTTGATTTTTCTCTATTCTATAATTAAGCTTTTACACTCTATTCAATTTAATCCTTATTGCTAATTACTCCAAATTAAGACCAATTCACCTAACTAAAACCTAATTAAACACATAAATAACTTCGTAAATATTTTTAATAAATATTTGTGAACCCATTTCACTAAAATAAAGGTCCGACAATATACTTTTTCGATGCTCGTGAATTTTGAGTCGTTACATATTTTGAAACAAAATTATAAAAAATGAGGGTAGTTTAATGGGGCATACGGTTTAATTGCAAGATTTTTTTTGAACATTAATCTTATTAGGTTATTATCATATTTGCTCTTTTTGATACAATACTTAAAACTATCCATAGCCCCTCCCAAACCTTTAAATAGGAGGATAATGTGCTTCAGCGCGCTTGAACCCACGTCCTCCTGCACTGACAACAATACGAATGCCAATAGAGCTAAGACTTAATCGACGGTTTAATTGCAAGATTTTGTTTTAATGGTTTAAATATTATATATATATATTATTTTTGGATTGAGTTTTTCTATGCTTTGGGAAGAACTTGCCCAACTTTCACACTAAATTTTTGTTCATTTTTTTCTCATGGGCTAATAATTTTAAGCTTTTGAGGTAATTGTGTTCCAGGCCTTCAATTTTTTACCATTTAAGTGAAGTTGAATTTCTTTTATTTGTTAATGCTACCATAACACAATCTTTTAATTTTATGTTATTTATCTAGTTTCAACTCTTATTGATTAGTATAATTATTAATATTATATTTTTGAATAATTTTTTTTTGTAAAATTTATGATTTCAAAGATTAAATAATTTTCATTTGGTTTGTTAAATGTTTTTGCAAATCCTCAAGGTATTATGTATTTGATATTTCTATATGATTGTTTATATTTTCAATCCTCTATTTTTCCTAAAAAGGTTGGGGGTTCTATTGGCGGGATAACTAATAACTAGTAGTTAGTTAGCTAAAATGGTTAGTTGGCTAGAGGTCAGTTGCCAGGTAGCAGTTAATATATATAAAGGTCAGTTGCCAGGTAGCAGTTAATATATATAAACAACAATATAGAAATTATAAAAACAAGCTTGATAATTTTTCAACTTTGATTCATTCTTTCCTCTGTTTAATTGATTGTTTCTTGTTTTCAATCGATTGTTGCTTGTTTTCTGTAACACCCTTAACCCGTATCCGTCGCCAGAATAGGATTACGGAGCATTACCAGAAACTTTTAACTTAAAACATTCAATTACAATCATTTATAAAACACATCATATTTCATTCAAACACATGCATAACATCCCTTTTTTTGAGTCTTCAATGCCTTAGAAACTTTAGAAATAATTCGGGACTAAATCGAAAATATTTAGAACTTCATGAAAAAAGATAGAAAAAATTCATACTACAAAGGTCACATGGTTGAGACACACGCCAGCGTCTCAGGCCGTGTGGGTATTCAAAGCAGGGGGACATGGTCATGTCCCCGCCCTTATAACTCTCTAACTTGGGTCACACAGCCAAGCCACATGCTCGTGTGCCAGGCTGTGTAACTTTCAAAATACAACTTATAAAAATCTACAAGGGACACATGGCCGTGTCACATGACCGTGTGTCATACATGGCTAAGACACAGGCTCGTGTCTTAGGCTGTATGGATGAGAAATTGGCCATTTTCAAGCTATTTCGTTCACCCTAAACATGCTCACACATACAAACCATTTGTACCTATTTCAAACATTCAAAAATATACTTAAAACATGCATAATGTAGTTAAATCAAAATGACATCTATCCATACAACCAATATGCCTTAAAGGCACCTCAAACACAACAATCAAATTTGACTAAACATTTGCTAAATTGAGCCATAAATAAATCAACCAATTGAACAACTTATATACTACATTTACAAAAATGTTCATATATCATTTTCGTACTCATAACCACCAATATGATCATTCACACAACTCAATCAATACCTTAGCAACTTAGCCATATGCGAACCACAACCAAAGCTACCAAAACTAGCCATTTAAAAACTCAACGCACTATCTTATTCCATACCAAACCAACATTTCATAGCATAATATTCATCATTTCAACTACCATCATTTAAGTACTTATATACCAAACTAACAACCATTAAAGTATCATACATACATGTCAACATAACAACTATTTCATCACTTAAAATAGCATATTTACAAGCCAAACATAATGGCTAATTTCATCAAACAAAGACACCAATACATGCCATTATAACCATGACTCAAAATCATGAAAATCTACCGATATAGCCGATGGATAGTGTGATGGATCTCCGACTAGCTTCCAACTCAATTGGGCTTCTGATAATTCGTAAAGTAAAAGAAAATAACTACGTAAGCAATGAATGCTTAGTAAGTTCGTATAAACTTTAAGCACAATATTCTATTTCAATAATAAATTTTATAGAATAAACATAAATCTATGTTCAATGCAATAAGATTCATAAATCGATATGATCATTAACTCACAAATGAGTAATTTCACTAATGTCGCATATATTTATCATTCATATCATGATAGGATTTTATGGGATTTAATAGATAATCATCAACCTTTTTATAAGATTATACACTTCTCAATTTACTCTTATTTCATTCTATTCTCAATGCTTATCATAAGCCTAAACTACATTATCAATTCTCGACTTAGTGTATTTATCCATGTTATAAGTATATTCATCCATAGCATACGTCAATTTCCACATATATTACATCATTCAAACTCATTACTTTCTTTTTCCTTAAATTTCATTTCAACTATGAATTTACCATTTTAGTACCTTTTTTCACCCATTTCATATGCATAACATACAAGTTACAAGCATAACATCAACCATGACTACAAACTAGTGCATTTAAACATAGCTCTTTTGGAATCAACCACATAACCAACCATTGCATTTATTCCACCTTTTCATGGACATAAGCACATTACCAATTGAGCACTTGCTGTTTCAATTTATTTCATTAAGATTAAACATGATATAATTTAATCACCAACTTGGCAGAAGCCTAAGCACCAACAACAACACTTGTTAGCATAATTGAATATAATTCATGTGAACATAACATAAATAACCATTATACTTGAGCATGATCCAATTAGATTTATCATCCTTCATCACATATCATGTTTTCCATGTATCACCATTTCAATAAATTTCATACATGCCTTGGTTCATATTAAACACTTACTATAGTCACAAGCTAATGATTACACACATAACTTAGCTGTAACACCCTAAACCCGGCCTAGACGTTATGACCGGATCTGGCGATGCCACATGAAAGTGTTTTAAAGGCCAATTCAATTATGAAAACTTATTTAGATTATTATCTTTACCTTAGTTGGAAAATATAATCGACTGGTTGAAAATATTACTTTATCACGGAAGCTATAAAACCAAGTAACTTTTGGAACCGTCTTAATTACGAAAACCTTAGTTTTAGTTTTGAAAAATGATGTTTTGAGGCGATACGGTTTAAAAATCCATATATAACAATTCAAAAACCCAAATAAAATCAAAACTCCAAGTCCATATTACAAAAATAATCCCAAAATAGTAAATAAAATAGTAAAGGTATTAAAGTCATAAACCGAAATAAATATAGCAGTGGTCACCGTTGAGCCCTCCGCTGCATCGATCCATCTACTACTAGAGATTACCTGACAGATAAAACAAATGAAAGGGGTGAGTTTTCGAACTCAATATGTACATCCCCACAGTACAACATGCTTACAGTTAGATAACAGATAATAGACATAATTCGAGCCTAAGCCCTTTACAGAATCGGTGTGGGCCTTGACCCACTCAGAACAGAATCAGATATAATCGGGTCTTAGCCCATACAAATAACGCATGCATAACAAATCAGAAATAGATACATGCCCACCAACCCTGCACACCATCTCTGTCCAACCCTACACACCATGTGGGGATAAAATCGACCCACCCAGCCCTACACACCAAGTATAGGGATAAAATCAACCCATCCAACCCTACACACCATAAGGTACCATAAAATGGCACATAACAGAAATATGCAGCATAGCTGCTAGATAACAAGCTAGAAGCCTTTCAGATACTTCCTTTACTTCATCAACAATCCCATCCCAATGCAATGCAACATAATATCATGGCATGCTATAATGCAGATAACAGATAATATAGTCAGACAGATACACATGCTCAAAGTAATATGCTTACACATTTATCTCAGTATCAGAATACAGAACAGAGTCTAAGATATTTTCACCGACCCTATAACAAGTCACAGTCGACTTGAGCAACCCGTGCAACCTTAGAGAACATCTCAAAAAAATAGGCTCACATGCCCATGTGGCCCGCCTGTGTGGGCTCACATGCCCGTGCAGCCCACACGGCCCAAATTGGCCTTGGCCGTGTGGATCACATGGCCTGGCTCAAAATCCCATGTGGCCCACACAGCCCAATTGGCTGAGCCCATGTCTCGCATACAACCTCGGTAGCCTCATACGGCAATGTCTGTCGCGTCTATGTCTAGTGCATACGACCTGGTTCGTTAATCACACTGCTATGTCTCGCCACACGACCTCCACACGGGCAGTCTACATGCCCGTGTAGCGTCGACAGTAGGCTTTTCGGCTTTCACCGAAATGCGATTTTGTGCAATCGGAGTACACAGCTGATTCGTTTTTGATGCCTAAGCACTCCTGAGCCCTTCCAAACCTAAAATTGACAATCCACGATCCAATTTTAGTAACTTAATCTGATTTGTTAAGAACGACTAAATCCCAAAAAACCCGCGAGAACCTTACTTCTAACAAACGATAGCGATTTCCTGCTGCTAGTGTGCCGAAAGGTAATCCACAGGTCTTTGATGATCCTCTAATCATGAAATAACCCCTTAGCCATCGATTCATCAACCAAAATGCAAAACACATCTTTCACTTACTGAACGACACACGAAGAGCAAAAATATGAAGCGAATGTAAGAAAAAAGAAAAAATTAGAGTTCAGATGTAAGAGGAACGTGAAAGAATCGACAGCAATGGAGAAAGGAGGGAGGAACGGCAGCACTATTTTGGGAAAGGAGAGAAAAACTTTGGGTTTTCAGAAGGTAAAAAGAATAATGAACAGATTTTTTTTCTAGTTAATCCACTTCCCCTTAATTTTCTCAACTAACCCTTCAACTCAGATTTTTAGTAGAACACAAACACTTAGCCGAATATTTCAGCAAAAATAGTACCCACACCGGGATTCAAACACAGGACCTCAAGCATAATCCCTCTCCACTTAACCACCAGACCAGTAGGCCCATTCTGTTAAACTTTTACAAATAAATTCTTATAAGTCTTTTAACCAAAGGTAAGGCTTTATTCAATAAAAAAGCCAAAAATTTACCCAAGTTTTGACTTGAACTAGAGACCTCCCCAACACACCTAGAGCTCATAACCACTAAAGCAGACATATAATTGTGCCAAAATTAATGCAGAAGCAAATTTATAAAATTTGGGGTGTTACATTAGGGATATCATCACATGGTAAGATATAGTACATAAGCATAACATCTCTTAGAGCATACCTTTCATATTCATGAATATAAATCTTACCTTTCGTATTCATGAATATTTGTACTTTAAATCATTGGTACATCATAATTTTCCATATTTGTCATAGTGAAGTCAATCGGAACCCTTATCAGAGCTCACACAAAGTGTGCTAAACGATGGTCGAAACCATCCCTTTTCTATAATGGATAAATACTATAAAGATGATTGAAACGCTGGTACACGTTTCCTTTGTGCCATAGTCCAATTATGGTCTTACATATGCATTGTCATGTCCCTACCATGGTCTTACATTCGTAGTGCCATAACCCAGTTATGGTCTTATCATCAGAATGCCATAGCTCAGCTATGGTCTTACATATAAACACTATCATGGTCGAACCATGGTCTTACGTCCATAATGCCATAACCTAGTTATGGCCTTATCATCAGAATGTCATAGCCCAGCTATGGTCTTACATATAAACACTGCCATAGTCCAACCATGGCCTTACGTTTGAATAATTGCCATATCTTCGCTATGGTCTTACGTGCGAATGCAACCTGTCTCTATTGATATCAGAAATTATCATTTTTGTAACTTTTTACAATTTCTGTTTTATCAACAAATCAATTTAATATCAGTAATTTTACATAATTTAAACTTTAATATTCATAAACACTTACAAATATAATTGAGTTCATATTAATGAACTTACAAAGCTAATTTGCAGTAACGGCTCCGAGTTTCTCAATCAATGATCGACGTAATATCAATTCATTATTTTCGTTTTCAATTACACACATCAATATAATCTAATACTATGCAATTAGGTTCATATATTTCACTTAAATATAAACTAAAATTAAACCGAACAAACTTACCTAGCTAAATTGTAGAAATGACAAAGAATAGGGGCATTTTGGTAGTTTTTCATTCTCCTCGATTTTCCACTCGATCTTGATCCAAATTAATAATTCCATTCAATCTATTAATTTAGAGAGTAAAAAAATCTATTTTATGCAATTTAGTCATTTTTGACATTTTTATAAAATTGCCCCTAACATTTTACTTTTATTCAATTTAGTCCCTAGGCCTAAAATATACAAATTAGCCATTTTTAATGCCAATGCACATCAGCTGAATATTCATGGCACACAAAAAAGCCCATATTTACATGAATTTTACATCAAATCCTTGTATTTTTACTATTTCAACAATTTAGTCCCTAATCGATAAATTCATCAAAATTACTTAATAAAAAACTTATAAATAAAAAATAATACTTTAAATTCATCATTTAATAACTAAAATCACATATATTTATCAATGGTACAATTCAATATCTTTAACAGTTTTAAAATCGAAGGTATGAGCTAGCTGAACCTAGTTATAACGATCTTAAAAATATAAAAATTAAAAGAAACGGGTGGAAAACAGACTCACATGGACCCATTGAAGTTTGGCTGAAGCATGGAGCTTCTCCCCTTTTTTTTTTCGACTAAAAATTGTGAAGAAGATGAATGAATCATCTTTTAATTTCTTTTTCTTATTTTATTTACATTATAACATAATATAATGTTTTTATAAATAAATAAACATAATTTTTTTAACTAAATAACCCCACTAACCGTCCAAAACCTTTTAAAAATGGTATATTTACAATTCAAATCCACTTACCTTTATTTAATAAACCATTTAATCACTCTAATCAAATAGTGATTGTATTTTACACTTTTTACGATTTAGTCCTTTTTACTTAATTAACTATCGAAACATTAAAATTTTTCAACAAAACTTTAATACAATCTTAATGAAACTTCGTAAATATTTATAAAAATATTTATGACTTGGTTTATAGAAACGAGGTCCCAATACCTAATTTTCTAAAACCACTTGACCTTAGGGTATTACTACTTGAACTTAATAAATCGCTTATATAACATAAATTATCAAATTGAAAACCTTTTTAAAAGCATATTTGGCTCGTAAATATTAAATAACAATATTTACAAATTTACTCATCGAATTTGGTGGCCTCAAAATCACTGTTCTCGACACCACTGAAAAACGGGCTGTCATATTTTCAATCGATTGTTTCGTTATAAGCTGCTATCTCAAAAATAAATTGTTTTTGTTTTTAATTGATTATTTTGTTATCTACTGCTATCTCAACATGGTATCAAAGTCATCAGTGGCCATCGTATTATGATCATCATTGTTCCTCGAAGTTATTCTCGATTACAGTTAAAAGTTACTGGGCTTTTGTAGTTTTTTCTAAGTCCGGCTGTTTCCCAGAATCTTATAGTTGGAATTCGTTGATCTTGTTTACAACCATGAATCTTTCCGATCAGGTTATCAATTTTAATTATCCTTTTGACCTACATTCTTTAAACACCACAGGTTCATTACTAGTATCTCATAAACTTCTTGGAATTGAAAAACATAATATTTGGAGCCGATCTATGAAAATTTCATTATTGGCCAAGAACAAATTAGGGTTTGTTGATGGAACTTATTCTAAATATTCTTACTGTAACGCCCCAACTTTGTATGTTTGTCTCTGTAATTAATTGACACAAATATCTGTCTGTTTCAATGGTTAAGTGTTCTAGGTATGTGTGAGAGGTCCCAAGTTCTAGCCTTACCATGGAAAAATTTTGGTATTTTTCTGACTAAATCCTTATCCTTGCTCAGTGGGCTTAAGTTTAATTATTTACAAAATCATATTAGAATGAGCCTACTGGTTCAAGTGGTAAGGAGTAAGTGAGTTGGAGGTCTTCTGTTCGAATCCTAGAGTGAGCATAGCTGTTAATTTTTACTTCTAGCATCTGTAAGAGGTTGTATGGGACTAAACTTCTGTAGTGGTTGAGTTTGAGGGGTTAGTGGGAGAAAATTGAAGGATTTCTGATAAATCAATTCGTTTGGTAATATCTTTTCTTTATTTTTCTCCTTTTTCCAAATACCCCCAAAATTTTTACGTTAATTTCTGTTCTTTCTTTCTGTCAATTCCCTTCTCTCATTTTACTCTTTTTATTTACCTGTTAACTTTGTGGTTTTGGCTTCTGGTTTGCGTGCGTTATGGTAAGTGGGGTAAGTTTTGCTATAGCTATGACAAAAGTTCTGTTTTGTGCCATTATAAGTTAAAGCCTTATTTTTTATAGTCTAATTGATAGGTTTTGGCAGCAACAAGTCGCAAAAAATGGGGCTCTTCCCTTGCTGAATCTTAGGTGAAAGAGTTCAGGTGTTGGGGTAAGTGTTGATTTTGAGAATTAAATGGTTGCCAGTTTTTTGGGGTTGGATTAATCATGTTTTTAAACTAAAATTGTGTTTTGGTTATCGATTTTAGGTTCTGGTGATCTTGTGTATGCTTTTGCTATAAAAATCGTAACAAGTGTATACCCAAAACGTAAAAAATTAAAATTTGACAAAAGCTGAAATTCTAAACTGTTGACACCACACATACGTATACTCGCTTATGTAGTAGGTCGTGTGCGACGACACGTCCATGTGATTGACGAAGGTGAGGCCGTGTGCAAGACACGACCGTGTAATGACCAGAATGTGGCTGTGTGAGCCACATCGGCTAGGCCAAATTATGCGTGTGGGCTCACACGGGCGTGTGGATTCTGGGCTAGGCAGTGTGATCCACACGGGCAAGGCCAATCTTGGCGTGTGGGCTACACTAGCATGTGGGTCTACGCGGGTAAGCCATGTGGGAGTGTGGGCCCATTTATCTAAATTTTTCTCTTGGGTTGCACGGATCATCTCAAATATTTGTGGGCCTGTCGTAGTGTCGATAAGGGTTAAGTAAACCCTAAACCATACGGATCATCACAAGAGCCTCAAGTATCTCCTTACTCAGAAGGAGCTGAACCTTAAGCAACGTCATTGGATCGAGCTGCTCAAAGATTATTACTGTACAATAGAGTATTATCCTGGTAAGGCCAATATAGTGGACGATGCTCTAAGTCGGAGAGCGATGACTGATCTGAGGGCGGTGTTTGCTCACCTTACTTTGTTTGATGATACGAGTTTGTTCGCTGAGTTGCAAGTTAAGCCGACGTGGATTGATCAGATTTGAGATAAACAGTTAGGGAATGAATCTCTGGGTTTGTGGTTTCGTCAGGTTGAGAGTGGCAGCACTTCGAATTTTGGGTTGAATAGTGAAGGGGTACTTTATTTTTTAGGTCAGATTTGTGTGTTGAATGATGTGGATTTGAGACAGTTGATTCTGAGAGATGGGCACAGTAGCCCTTATGCTATGCATCCCGGCGGTAATAAGATATATTGCGACCTTTTTGAGTTATACTGGTGGCCAGGTTTGAAGCGTAAGGTTACGGATTTTGTGGCTTGGTGTCTAACGTGTCAGCAAGTTAAGGTTGAGAATCAGTTACCTTTTGGTTTGTTCCAGCCAATTAAGATTTTCTTATGGAAATAGGAACGAGTGACGATAGATCCTGTTAGTGGGTTACCCTTGACACCCACAAAGAAGGATTTTGTTTGGGTCATCGGGGGTCGATTGGCCAAGTCTATGCACTTTATTCCGGTTCGAACTAATTATTTTCTGCAGAAGCTAGTGAAGTTGTCATTTCTGAGATAGTAAGACTGCTTGGGGTTCCTATCTTGATTATTTTCGATAGAGATCCTCGCTTCACTTCTCGATTTTGGAAGTAGTTGCACGAGGCTTGGGTTCAAGGTTGGACTGCAGTACTGCGTTCTATTCTCAGACTGATGGTCAATCTGAGAGGGTGATTCAGATACTGAAGGATATGTTTCGGAGTTGTGCGATTGATTTCTGAGGTAGTTGGGAGGATTATCTACCGTTAGCCGAATTAGCCTATAATAACAGCTTCCAAGCTAGTATTCAGATTTCACCTTACGAGGCTATGTATGGTCGTAAGTGTCGTACTCCGTTGTGTTAGACTAAGTTGGGTAAACGTCGGGTTTTGGGTTTTGAGTTGGTTTTTGAGATCGAGGATAAGGTTTGATTTGGGTTTTCAATCATGAGGTTCCTATCTTGATTATTTCTAATAGAGATCCTCACTTCACTTCTCGGTTCTGGAAGAAGTTGTACGAGGCTCTAGGTTCAAGGTTGGACATTAGTACTGTGTTCCATCCTCAGACCAATGGTCAATCTGAGAGGGTGATTCAAATATTAAAGGATATGCTTCAGAGTTGTGCGATTGATATTCGAGGTAGTTGGGAGGATTATCTACTGTTAGTAGAATTCACCTATAATAACAGCTTCCAAGATAGTATCTAGATTGCATCTTACGAGGCTCTGTATGGTCGCAAGTGCCGTACTCTATTGTGTTGGACTAAGTTAGGTAAACGTCAGGTTTTGGTTCTTGAGTTGGTTTCTAAGATCGAGGATAAGGTTAGATTGATTCAGTATTGTCTGAAAGTGGCTTTTGATAGACATAAATCTTATACAGATCTAAAGAGGAGTGAGATTAAGTAATCTGTGGGGGCTTAAGGTCTCTCCATGGAAGAAGATTCTGAGGTTCATTCGTAAGGGCAAGCTGAGCCCTAGTTTTATTTGGCCGTACCAGATTTTGAAACGTGCAGGACCAGTTACCTATCAGTTGGAGTTACCCTCTGAACTGGACCATATTCATGATGTGTTCCATGTTTCGATCTGAGGCGATATCGGTCTAATCCATCTCATGTGGTATCTGTTGAGGAAATTGAGGTTAGACTTGATTTGACCTTTTAGGAGAAGCCGGTTCAGATTCTAGAACGCGATGTTAAGGTTTTGTAGAAATAGTCCATTCCATTGGTGTAAATGTTGTGGCGGAATCATAGCACTGAAGAAGCCACGTGGGAACCTGAGGATTCGATGAGTCAGCAGTATATTTATCTGTTCTGATCAGGTTAATTTTAAAAGTCGAAATTTCTTTTAAGGGGTAGAGTTGTAATGCCCCAACCTTTGTATATCTGCCTTTGTAATTATTTGACACAAATATCTGTTTTTTCAGTGGTTAAGTGTTCTGGGTATGTGTGTGAGGTCCCAAGTCCTAGCCTTATCATGGGAAAGTTTTGGTATTTTTCTGACTTAATCCTTATTCTTGCTCAGTGGGCTTAAGTTTAATTATTTGCAAAATCATATCAGAATGAGCCTGCTGGTTCAAGTGGTAAGGGGTAAGTGAGTTAGAGGTCTTGTGTTTGAATCCTGGAGTGAGCATAGCTGTTAATTTGCTTCTAGCGTCTGTAAGACGTTGTATGGGACTGAACTTCTGTAGTGGATGAGTTTGAACTGTTAGAAGGAGAAAATTGAGGGATTTTTGATAAACCATTTTGTTTGGTAATATCTTTTCTTTATTTTTCTCCCTATTCTAAAATCCCAAAAAATTTTGACGTTAATTTATGTTCTTTTTTTTTGTTAATTCCCTTCTATTTTTTTTGCTCTTTTTCATTTACCTGTTAACTTTGTGTTTTCGACTTTTGGTTTGCATGAATTCCGGTAAGTGGGGTAAGTTTTGGCATGGTTATGACAGAGGTTCTGTTTTGTGCCATTCTAAGTTAAAGCCTTATTTTCGATAGTTTAATTGATGGGTTTTGGCAGCAATGAGTCGCGAAGAACGGGGCTCTTCCCTTGCTAAACCGTAGGTGAAAGAGTTCGAGTGTTGGGGTAAGTGTTGATTTTAAGAATTGAATGGTTGTCGGTTTCTTGGGGTCAGATTAATCGTGTTTTTAAACTAAAATTGTGTTTTGGTTATCGATTTTAGGTTCTGATGGTCTCGGATGTTCTTTTGCTACAAAAATCATAATAGGCATGTACCTGAAACGTAGAAAAAGAGGATTTGGCAAAAACTAAAATCGTAAATTGTCGATAACACATGTGCGTGTGGTTGCCAATGTGGAGGGTCGTATGCGACGACACGGTTGTGTGATCGACGAAGGTAAGGCCATACGCAAGACACGACTGTGTGATGGTTGGAGTGTGGTCGTGTGAGCCACATGGGTTAGGCCAAATTGGGCATGTGGACTATACGGGCGTGTGGCCTACACGGGTACGTCACATGGGCGTGTAAATTTTGGGCCAGGCTATGTGATCCACACAGACAAGTCCAATCTGGGCGTGTGGGCCCACACGGGTAAGCCATACGGGCATGTGGGCCCATTTATCTAAATTTTTTCCTTGGGTTGCACGGGTCGTCTCAAATGAATGTGGGCCTACTGTTGGGTCGATAAGGGCTAAGTAAATTCTAAACTGTATGAACTGATTGTTTGATATTTTGTACTGATTAGAATATAATTGCATGACTACTTGCACTATTATTTGCTTATCTGCTATCTATGTACGCTTGTACGAAAGCTTGTTAGTCTATTTATCTGTATTTGTATATTTTTCTGTATTTGATATTAGGGATGGGATGATGTATATTGGAGGAAGTATTCTGAAAGGCAATTTACGCCTATTATCTGGCAGCATGGCTGCATTATATCTATTATGTGCCGCATCGGTACAATATATTGTGTAGGGCTGGGTGGGTATTTTAAACCTCACATGGTGTGCAGGAATGGTCAGAAATGGTGTGTAAAGGATAGGGGTAGGATTCTGATTTTTAATTCTGATTTGCACATTTGTATCTATATCTGAGATGGGCTTAAGCTCGAATCTGCATTTGTATTTGTAATAGGCTTTGGCCCGATTCTGTATTTGTCTGATTTTGATTTTCTATATGTGTGCATGCTTAATTCTATGGGTTACACACTGAGTTTACGTAAACTCACTTCTTTTTGTTTGATCTGTATAGGTAATCCACAAAGATAGGTGGATCGGTGTAGCAGGAGACTCGACGGTGACCACCTATTACGAACTGTACTAATTATGGTTTTACTTTAAATTTAGTTTTGTTTGGGGGTTTTTTTGTAATTTTTAGAATTTATGAACTGTTTACGGTTATTTGGTTTGTTTGCGGTTTTGGGTTTCATCTCCGAAGTATTCAACAAAACCACGTTTTCACTAGAACAATCAATTTTCTAGAATTACGAACTGGGTTTACTAAAAAAAATTATATAACAATTTTAAAGCGTCCGCTATAAGTTAAGTTTTGGCTAACAAGTTAACTAACTAACACTTTCGGGTTTTATTATAAACACGATTGTTATGTTTAAACAACTTTTCAATACCTCATCAAAACAAATTGGTTTTCAATCCAATTGCATGTGACATCTCCAGATTCGGCCATAACATCTAGACCGGGTTTAGGGTGTTACATTTAGTGGTATCAGAGTCAGGTTGCAAAACTCAGCTGTGAATTTTGGGTTCCAAAATTTTGATTTTAAAGAAATGGTTTTCAAATGATTTAAAATATTCTGGATTAAGTATGTGGTACTCTAAGTCTCCGGCGTCGATCCTGTAAGTATTTCGAAACTTAGATAGTTTATTTTGAAATACTGTAGATAGTATACTTTGAAAACACTATAGTTAGTACTCTCTGAAACTGTAGTGAAACGAATAGAGACTGAAACTTTTAGAAACATTACTGAACTTCGAATAACTATTATATCAAACATCCGTTAATAAATAATAAAACTGATGCATAAAATTCTTAATGTAGATAAATTCGGAATAGACAATAAGCACTCGTGTCATTTGCAGACGTGGTATTCGAGGCCATGGTAGAGGCCGTAGGGGGGCTTGTGCTAAGTCCTTATCTCTAGGTAGTATGCTAAATCTTGATACGAGTGAGACGCTAATTTCACCTGCTACTGAGACTGGGTCTCAAAATGGTACAACTGGGGACAACATATTGTCCAAAGCTATACTGATAATATTTGAGAGGATTGTTGAACCCAATTTTGGATCTGGGGGCTGAGGATCGGTAACTGAACGATTCCGGTCTAATGGAACTGAGTTGTTTAGGGGTGTAATAGGAGTTGCCCCTAATGTGGTTGAGTATTGGTTGGAAGCCACCGAGAGAATCATGGATGATCTGGATTGTACCCCTGAAAAAAAATTGAAGGGTACAGTGTCTTTACTTTGCGATGAAGTATACCAGTGGTGTTAACGGTTATGGAGGGCACTCAGTCTGATAGTTTGACTTGGGATTTTTTTAATACTACATTTCAGAGCAAGTATGCGGGAGCTAGCTACATTGATGCTCGCAGGCGTGAGTTCCTAAATCTAACGCAGGGTGACTGATCTGTGGCTAAATTCCTAAGACTGAACCGCTATGCTCGAGCATGGTAGCATCTGAGTATGAGAGGTGTGTTCGGTTTGAGGATAGTCTAAGGGATAACTGAGGGTTTTGATTGCTCCGCAGAAGGAACGCGAGTTTTTTTGTTTTAGTCGAGAAAGTGAAGATCGCCAAAGATGTTAAGCGTGTGGAGCGGTAGAATAGAGATAGGGAGAGAGGTAAGAACAAGAGGGATTCAAAGCCCTTGAGTTCTGTATAGAGGCCTAAGGAAAAGGTCAGATCTGATGGGTCAATTAGAGTGGGGGCCCCTGTTGTTTCTGCTGGGATGTTGCCCTATGGAGACTGTGGTAGACACCATCCGGGAGAGTGCTGGAGGAGGACTGGGGCTTGTTTGAGGTGTGGGTCTTTAGAGCACCGCATTTGAGAGTGTCCTTTAAGGGTTGATTAAGTGCAAGCTCTAGGATCAGGTACTGTACAGCCTCAGAGAGTAGTTCAACAACCACCTAGGGGCCGTGGATAGCCTAGGGGTAGTAATGGTATGGGCCGTAGACAGAGAGCACCGGGCAGAGGTGCTGGTTAGAGTGAGGCGAGGTAGCCTACTTTGGTTTATGCTGCTCGATGTCGAGAGGATAGAGATGCTCCTAATGTTCTTTATATTTGATGTACCATACATTGCTTTGATAGACATAGGATCTACTCATTCCTATATAGCCTGTTCTGTTTCTAAAAATTTGGGGTTATCGGTTGAGAGTACCTTTAATGGGTTACTGTGACAAGTCCGTTGAGGCAGTTTGTTTGGGTTAGTAAACTCTATAAGGATATTTCGCTAGTGGTGCAAGGGGTTGAATTTTTGGCGAATCTGATGGAGATACCGTTTAGGGAATTTAATTTGATTTTGGGTATGGACTGGTTAGTTGAGCACTGAGTCAACCCGGATTGTGTGACTAAGAGGGTCATTCTGAGGACTAAGGATGATGAGAAGGTGATAATAATCAGTGAGCGTTGGGATTATCAGTCTAACATGATCTCTATTCATGTGGCCGAGAAATTTGTGTGGAAGGGTTGTGAGGCATTTCTGGCTTATGCCAGTGTTTCTGTTTCTTGAGGCTCTTCTGTGGATGATATTAGAACTGTAAGGGATTTTCTGGATGTCTTTTCTAAGGAGTTACCGATTTTACCTCTAAACTGACAAGTTGAGTTTTGGATTGAACTTCTTCTTGGTACTACTCCGGTATCTATCGCTCCCTATCGAATGACACCAAAGGAGCTTACATAACTTAAGGCTTAATTTTAGGAGTTGTTGGATCGTGGTTTTATCGGTTTCAATATGCCTCCATGGGGAGCACCAGTTCTATTTGTCAAGAAAAAGGATGAGACCATAAAGATGTGTATTGATTATCGACCGTTGAACAAACTGACCGTGAAGAATAAGTACCCACTTCCAAGGATCGATGACTTATTTGACCAATTCTAAGGGGCTTCTATATTTTTGAAGATAGATCTTCGTTTTGGGTATAATAAGTAGAGGGTTAAGGAAGCTGATGTGCATAAGACTACATTTAGGACTAGTTATGGACATTACAAGTTCCTAGTTATGCCTTTTGGACTAACAAATGCTCTGGTAGCTTTTATGGATCTGATGAATCGAGTATTTTAGCTGTATCTAGATCAAATGTCGTGGTATTCATCGACGATATTTTGGTTTATTCCAAGACTGAGGATGAACATGACAAGCATCTAAGAGTAGTGCTTCAAACTCTCTGTAGAAAATAACTCTATGCTAAATTCAGCAAGTGTGAGTTCTGACTATGAGAGGTAACTTTTCTGGGGCATGTGGTTTCTGCTGAGGGGATTCATGTTGATCCTAGAAAGATTAAGGCGGTACTGGATTGGAAACAACCCAAGAATGTGTCTGAAATCTATAGTTTTTTGTGTTTGGCGGGTTATTATCGGCATTTTGTGGAGGGATTCTCCTTAATCGCAGCTCCGTTGACTGAGCTTCTGCGTAAGGGGGTTCCTTTTGTCTGGATTAATGTACAGCAAATGAGCTTTGAGAAGCTGAAACTTGTTCTAACTTAGGCTCCTGCTTTGTTATAGCTTGAACCCAGTAAAGAGTTTGTGGTATATAGTGATGCATCACACGTCGGCTTGGGATGTGTACTGATGCAAGATGGAAAGGTTGTGGCTTATGCATCTCGTCAGCTTAAGATAGACGAGGTAAACTATCTGACGCATGATCTTGAGTTGGCTGCTGTGGTTTTTGTATTTAAGATCTAAAGGTATTATCTGCATGGTGAAAGGTGTATTATCTACACGGATCATAAGAGCCTTAAGTATCTACTTACTTAGAATGAGTTGAACTTTAGGCAGTGTCGCTGGATCGAGCTGTTCAAAGATTATGACTGTACGATAGAGTACCATCCTGGTAAGGCCAATATAGTGGCCGATGCTCCAAGTGGGAGAGCGATAACTGATCCGAGGGTAATGTTTGCCCACCTTAGTTTGTTTAATGATGGGCGTCTGTTAGCCGAGTTGCAAGTTAAGCCGACTTGGATTAATCAGAGTCGGGATAAGCAGTTAAGGGATGAGTCTCTGAGTTTGTGGTTTCGTCAGGTTGAGAGTGGCAGCACTTCGGATTTTGGGTTGATAGTGAAGGGGTACTTTGTTTTCAAGGTCAGATTTGTATGCTGAATAATATGGATCCGAGACAGTCGATTCCGAGAGAGGCATACAGTAGCCCTTATGTTATGCATTCCGGCGGTAATAAGATATATTGCGACATTCGTGAGTTGTACTGGTGGCCGGGTTTGAAGCGTAAGGTCACGAATTTTGTAGTTCGGTGTCTGATGTGTAGCAAGTTAAGGCTGAGCATCAGTTACCTTCAGGTTTGTTACGACCGGTTATAATTGTCTTATGGAAATGGGAATGAGTGACGATAGATTTCGTTAGTGGGTTGCGCTTGACACTTACAAAGAAGGATTCTATTTGGGTCATCGGGGATCGATTGGCCAAGTCTACGCACTTTATTATGGTTCGAACAGATTATTTTTTGCAGAAGCTAGTGAATTTCTGAGATAGTAAGACTGCTTGGGGTTCCTATCTTGATTATTTTTTATAGAAATCCTCGCTTCACTTCTCGGTTTTGGAAGAAGTTACACGAGGCTTGGGTTTAAGGTTGGACTTCAGTACTGCGTTCCATTCTCAGACCAATGGTCAATCTGAGAGTGTGATTCAGATA
Source organism: Gossypium stocksii (assembly GCA_020496765.1). Taxonomy (NCBI): domain Eukaryota; kingdom Viridiplantae; phylum Streptophyta; class Magnoliopsida; order Malvales; family Malvaceae; genus Gossypium; species Gossypium stocksii. The sequence goes on from CM035623.1 coordinate 11,430,599, forward strand.
CTGAAGGATATGTTTCAGAGTTGTGCGATTGATTTCTGAGGTAGTTGGGAGGATTATATACCGTTAGCCAAATTCGCCTATAATAACAGCTTCCAAGCTAGTATCTAGATGTCACCTTACGAGGCTCTGTATGGTCATAAGTGTCGTACTCCGCTGTGTTGGACTAAGTTTGGTAAACGTCGAGTTTTGGGTTTTGAGTTGGTTTTTGAGATCGAGGATAAGGTTAGATTGATTCGGGATCATCTGAAAGCGGCTTCTGATAGACAGAAATCTTATACAGATATGAAGAGGTGTAAGATTGAGTACTCTGTGGGGGACTTGGTGTTTCTTAAGGTCTTTCCGTGGAAGAAGATTCCAAGGTTTGGTCGTAAGGGCAAGCTGAGCCCTAGGTTTATTGGGCAGTTTCCTATCAGTTGGAGTTACCCCTAAACTGAACCTTATTCATGATGTGTTCCATGTTTCCATGCTCAGGCGATATCGGTCTAATCCATCTCATGTGGTATCTGTTGAGGAAATTGAGGTTAGACCGGATTTGACCTTTTAGGAGGAGTAGGTTCAAATTCTGGAATGTAATGTTAAGGTTTTGCGAAAAAAGTCCATTTTATTAGTGTAAATGTTGTGGCGAAATCATAGCACTGAGGAAGCCATGTGGGAACTTGAGGATTCGATGAGTCAGCAGCATCTTCATCTATTCTAATTAGGTAAATTTAGAGGTCGAAATTTCTTTTAGGGGGTTGAGTTGTAACGCCCCAACCTTTATATGTCTACTTTAGTAATTAATTAACATAGATATCTGTCTGTTTTAGTGGTTAAGTGTTCTGGGTGTGTGTGTGAGGTTCTAAATTCTAGCCTTATCATGGGAAACATTTGGTATTTTTCTGACTTAATCTATATCCTTGCTCAGTAGGTTTAAGTTTAATTATCTGCAAAATCATATCAGAATGAGCCTACTGGTTCAAGTGGTAAGGAGTAAGTGAGCTGGAGGTCTTGTTTTTGAATCTTGGAGTGAGCATAGCTATTAATTTTTGCCTCTGACATTTATAAGACATTGTATGGGACTGAACTTCTATAGTAGTTAAGTTTGAAGGGTTAGAAAGAGAAAATTGAAGGATTTCTGATAAACAATTTCGTTTGGTAATATCTTTTCTTTATTTTTCACCCTCTTCCAAAATCCCCAAAAATTTTGACAATAATTTATGTTCTTTCTTTCTAGCAATTCCCTTCTCTCGTTTTGCTCTTCTTCATTTACCCGTTAACTTTGTGTTTTCGGCTTCTGGTTTGCGTACATTACGGTAAGTAGGGTAAGTTTTATATGGCTATGACAGAGGTTCTCTTTTGTGCCATTCTAAGTTAAAGCCTTATTTTTTATAATCTAATTGATGGGTTTTTGCAGCAACGAGTCGCGAAGAATGGGGCTCTTCCCTTGCTGAATCGTAGGTGAAAGAGTTTGAATGTTGGGGTAAGTGTTTATTTTGAGAATTGAACGGTTGCAGGTTTTTTGGGGTAAGATTAATCGTGTTTTTAGACTAAAATTGTGTTTTGGCTATCGATTTTAGGTTTCGGTGATCTTGGGTGTGCTTTTGCTACAAAAATCGTAACAAGTGTGTACCCGAAAAGTAGAAAAAGGGGATGCTACAAAAGCTGAAATTGCAAACTATCAATGCCACACGGGCGTGTGGTCACCCATGTGGTAGGTCGTGTGCGATGACACGGCTATGTGATCGACGAAAGTAAGGCCATGCGTAAGACACGACCGTGTGATGGCTGGAATGTGGCCGTGTGAGCCACACAGGCTAGGCCAAATTAGGTATGTGGGCCGCACGAGCATGTGGCCTACACGAACACACCGCACGGGCATGTGAATTCTAGGCCAAGCCGTATGATCTACATGGGCAAGGCTAATCTAGGCGTGTGGACCCACACGGGTAAGCCATACAGGCGTGTGGGCCCATTTATCTGAATTTTTCCCTTGGGTTGCATAGGTCATCTCAAACGAATGTGGGCCTACTGTAGGGTCGATAAGGGCTAAGTAAACTCTAAACTGTATGATCTAATTGTTTGATATTCTGAACTGATTAGGATACTGATTCATGACTACTTGCACTATTATCTGCATATCTGTTTTCTATGTATGCTTGTATGAAAGCTTGTTAGTCTGTTTATCTGTATTTGATATTTTTCATTATTTGATATTGGAGATGGGATGGTGTATATTGGAGGAAGTGTTCTGAAAGACAATTTACGTCTATTATCTAGCAGCATGGTTGCATTATATCTGTTATGTGCCACATCGGTACAATATATGTTGTGTAGGGCTGGATGGGTGTTTTAAACCCCACATGGTGTGTAGGGATGGTCGGAGATAGTGTGTAGAGGATAGGGATAGGATTCTAATTTTTTATTCTGATTTGCATATTTGTATCTGTATCTGAGATGTTAACCCCGAATCTGTATCTGTATTTGTAATGCGCTTTGGCCTGATTTTGTATTTGTCTGATTCTAATTTTCTATATGTATGCATGCTTAATTCTGTGGGTTACACACTGAGTTTACATAAACTCACTCCTTTCTGTTTGATCTGGACAGGTAATCCACAAAGTTAGGCAGATCAGTGCAACGGGGGACTCGACGGTGACCACCTATTACGAATTGTTCTAATTAAGGTTTTACTTTAAATTTAGTTTTGTTTGGGGTTATTTTGTAATTTTTTAATTAACGAACTATTTACAGTTATTTGGTTTGTTTGTGGTTTTGGGTTTCATCTCCAAAGTATTCAACAAAACTACATTTTCACTAGAATAATCGATTTTTTGGAATTACGAACTGGGTTTACTAAAAAAAATTATATAATGATTTTAAAGCTTCTGCTATAAATTAAGTTTTGGATAACAAGTTAACTAACTAATGCTTTCGGATTTTACTATAGACACGATTGTTATGTTTAAACCACTTTTCAATGCCTCATCACAACAAATTAGTTTTCAATCCCATTCCATGTGACATCTTCAGATTCGATCATAACGTTTAGGCCGGGTTTAGGGTGTTACACTTTCTCTGAGGACTTGTATTCACAATAGGAGCGATGTAATGCTATTGTATTATCTTGGATATTGAATACTGTTAGCAGTGAGCTCTCAGCTGGCATCGTTTTTGCTTCTAGTGTAGAAGTAGTCTAGAAATAACCTCTCATCTTCTATGTAACACCCCTTACTCGAGTCTGATGCCGAGACAGGGTACGAGGCATTACATTACTAAAGCACATGCATATATACATTTCCGGTTCATAAAACTTCATTCAAATTAAAACTTTTCAAACGTTGTCTTATGGTCCTTAATATGGGCTTACGAGGCCCAAAACATGGTTTGGAAACAATCGGGGACCATTCCGAGTACTTAGAAAAATTTTAACAAAAACCACTAAAACAGGGCACACTTCTGTGTGGATGGGCTACACGTCCGTGTGGCCTCTAGACATGGCCGTGTTGAAGGCCCGTTTGGTTTACATGTCCTAAGCACATAGGGACACGCTTATGTCTCTCGTCCGTGTGGATTTATTTTATAACTTCGAACCTACATGGGTTTTCACATGGCCTGGCACACGCCCGTGTGCTAATCCCGTGTCCCTCACACGGCCTTGATACGCCCGTGTTGTAGCCCATGTACAAAAACCTTGGTATTCTGTTCCAGACATCAACAACCATTTAAGATTACACGGCCGTGGCACACGCCCGTATGTTAGGCCATGTCTTTCACACGGTTGAGACACACGACCGTGTGTCAGCCAGTGTGTTAACTACTAAGCATTTGATTTCGCCAACCCAAGGCGCAGGAGACACACTGCCTAACCACATGCCCGTCGGGCGGACCGTGTGTCATACACGGCCTAGCCACACGCCCATGGGGCAAACCGTGTGTCACACATGGCTTAGCCACAAGCCTGTGTATCTACCCGTGTGGACAAAAATAAGGCTATCTACCAAACCTTTTGCCACCCTGAAACAAGTTCAAACATATACCAATTCAACAACACATCGTATGACATGTATACTCGTCTATAAAACCACAACCAAGTCATTTTCATTTCAAGTACTTTACACTACTCATGCATTCTCCTCACCTACTTAAGTGACTCAATCATGTGCCTATTCATCCATCCCATTTGCTCAATCATGAAAACATCAATATTTGCATTTATAAACCAATAGCAAATATTAGCCAATATCTTTGGCCTTATACAAAATGAGGTATTTCAAAATCAAGCCAACACACTTGGCCCAAAATAATTTGACACTTAACAACGACTAGGCCCTATACATGCCATTTCTCAAAATGCTAGAAACTAACTATACCGAATGCTTTAGTTGTTAGTGTGAACGAAGTCTTCAACATCTATTGATCCACGAGCTAATTAGGCGGCACTATAAGAAAATGGAAAGGAGAGAAAGTAAGCATAAAGCTTAGTAAGTTATAAGTAAATAAATAACAACAATTTACCATGTTATAACATGCTTACAACACATCAAAATTTGTGGATGATGTAAAAAGAATGGCTATAGGCATAACTTACTCATTTTCATCTTTTACTAATCATATAACAAAATTTTGAGCTCACATAGCATAGGTTTCATGTAGGCACCTGTACCACTCACAACGTCATCATAATATTTTCGTTTTTGACATAAACTTTAAATTTTTTGTTGAACCATTTAGAATACGAAAGGATATTTAGTAAGCCTCATACAAAGGGTATCATGCCGATGTCATGTCCCAGATATGGTCTTACACTCGCTCACATGTCAAGTCGATGCCATATCCCAAACATGGTCTTGCACTGACTCTTATGCATCGAGGCCGATGCCGTGTCCCAGACATAGTTTTACACTAGCTCTCGTATCATCCCTCGTATCATGGCATGAATATCCAATTTATTCTTATGGTTCAACCGGGTTCTATCACATAGATTCTTATCATTTCATTACTCAAAATCAAAATTTATCATATAATACTAAATAAATGCTCTCATGCATAACTCATAATCACAATTAATCATTTTATGCTAAGTCAATAATTTCATGTATAATTGTAAAAAATTTGCATTATTTACCTACAACTTATCTCGGTATACAAAATGTAGACGGATAATTTGGTTTAATCCGCTAGCTTCGTTTTTCCCCGGTTTAGGTTTAGATTTTGTACTTCTTGATACTACATTCACTAAGGCAATCCAAAATTCATAATTTGGCAAAATGACTATTTTGCCCCTAGACTTTTACAAAATGACTGTTTTGCCCCTAGGCTAGGAAATTGATTTTTATTAAATTTCCTTATTAACCAAGCCTAATCGAACCCTCTTCACTCTTATGGTAGCCCATAATTTCCATTATTTCATGCATTTACTACACAATTTTCCAACTTTACAACTTGGTCCCTTTTTGGTGTCTTCCATGAACACCCTTTCACAAAAGTTGTTTATTTAACAACTATGTTTCATTTTCTTCCATAAAATTTCAGCAAACCACATGAAAAATTTGATAGAAAAACCCTAGACTTTCTATCATTTTGCAAAATAGTCCCCTCAATAGATAGCTCATGCTACAAGGGTCCCAAAAGTACAAAAATTATTAAGAAAGGCCATGAGAATCATGGAAGGGAACTAAGTGGCTGAAATTTCAAGCTTCACAAACCCTTTGGTTGCTGATATTTTCGATGAAAGAGAAGAAGAAATGAAGAAAATGAAGGCTTTGTTTATTTTATGATTTTCTAGTCAAAATTAGTCACCAACTACACTTAATTTTGACCAAATTTTATGTCTTTGTCTCCCTTAGCCGGCCACTCTAATAAAATGGGTCTATTTTCCCATTAAAGACCCCCAATTATGTTTCTTTATCTATTTAACACTATTTATTAGTAAATCACAACTTTTACCCTTTAGGCGATTTAGTCTTTTTTCACAATTAAGCTCCCAATCGCGTAAATTAATTCACCAAAATTTTCATGCACCCTTATAAAAATTCTATAACACATAAAATAATATTAGAAATAATTTCCCTGACCTCGAGTTAGTTGTTCTGAAACCACTTTTTCGACTAAGCCCAAATTTGAGCTGTTACATTCTAGGTACCACCACTATATTTGCGTATTTTACAAAGTTACGGTTATTATGGGATGAGTATGATGCTGTTGTCCCTTTCTCTTCTTATGGTTGTGATCAATCCAGGAGAAATATTGAGCATGTTATGCAGTAATGAATTTTTAATTTTTGATGGTATTAAATGAGACTTACAATGTTGTTCATAGTCAAGAGCCCTTTGCCTTCTATCAATCAAGCATACTGTATGCTTGTTTAGAAGGAATCCTAGTGACAACTCACTTTGTAGACTATAAGTGTTGATCCAACATCATTTTCTGCTAGTGTGTCTCACAAGAAAAGGTTCAATAGAACATGTGATCACTGTAAAATTAAAGGGCATGAGAGGGAAATTTGTTACAGGTTAATTGGTTACCCTCCTAACTTCAAGTTCACCAAAAAGAAGAATTCAACCGGTTATATGGTGAATAATTTTATGGTTAGTGATTCATCCAATGTGAATGTTGTTGTGGTTTGAAACAATGACGCCATAAATAGTCACTAAGCACCATCGTTCACTCATGCATAGTATCAACAAATTCTAAGTTTGTTGAACAAAGAACCTACTATTAAAGTTGTGGCAAGTATGATAGGTGCTGTTTCACCTGATAAGTAGATCTTGGATACAGGTGTTACCAATTACATGTTGTCTAATCTTCATGGTTTAGAATCTCCTATTTTATGTGCATCATCTCCACATTGTGTTCGATTACCAAATGGATCCTCTACACCAATTACACATATTGGAACATGCACTATTCACCCTGATCTTCACCTTAAAAATGTTTTTTTACATTTCAAAGTTTTTCTATAATCTTCTTTCCATTTCTAAACTTACCAAAGATTTGAATTGTGTTGCTTCTTTCTATCCTAATTTTTATTTTTTTGCAAGATCTCTCAAGTGAAAAGATGAAAGGGATTGGTAGAGAACGAGCTGGTCTTTACATCTTGCAATCTTCTAATGCTTTAAACACAGTCACAACATCTACCTCATCCACCTTAGTAGCCTCCACATTTGATTTCAAAATCTTTATAGCCTCCACAGATGTTGATTCCACTTTTCTTTGGCATACAAAAATTGGCCATGCTTCTCTCTAAAGGTTGAACAATATGCCCAATCTCTCTTGCTCAATTTTGAATAGTGATTAAGTTCAATAATGCCTCATTTGTCCATTAGCCAAACAAACTAGGTTACCATTTCCACTTAGTAGAACTCGGGCAAATACTATTTTTTCCTTCATTCATATTGATCTGTGGGGACCTTATAGAGTCTCTACTCATAATGGTCATAGGTATTTTTTAACCATTTTAGATGATTTTTTCTAAAATGTCATGGGTGTATCTCTTAAAGTTGAAAAGCGATGCTATTATACAACTTAAACATTTCTTTGTTATGATAAAAAAAATCAATTTTCAGCCAATGTAAAGATCATTCGTAATGACAATGGTTATGAATTCTTTAAACATGAGTGCACTGATTATTTCAATATGATGGGGATTGTGCATCAGAGTTCATGCACTCACACTCTACAACAAAATGGAGTAGCTGAGCCTTAACACAGACATGTACTTGAGGTTGTTAGGTCCTTAAAGTTTCAATAAAAAATGCCTAGCAAATTATGGGGGAAATTTGTTCTAACAACCTATTTTTTAATCAATAGGCTACCCACTCCTCTTCTAAACTGGCAAAGTCCTTTTAAAGGTTTTTACAATAAAAAACCTAATCTTTCTCACCTAAAAGTTTTTAGTTGTCTTTGTTATGCAACCATACCTCATTATCAAGACAAATTTTCTCCCAAAGCTATTCCATCTATCTTTATAGGATATTCTGGTGTTTAAAAAGGGTACCTGTTGTTCAAACTTGCCACCAAGACTTTTTTTATTAACCCCGATATTGTGTTTCATGAAATTGTTTTTCCATTTAAGTTTCCTACTAAGGCTTTTTTTATTTTTTCCAACACAAGATGACTCATTTTTCCTCAATATTGAACCTTTGCCTATTGTTCCCCATTTACATGCTTCCTTACATTTCTTAAATACACTTATCACCTCCCATGACCTTCCTGTTCCATTTGACCTTCTTTTACCTAAACCATCAATTCTTTCTCCACCTGATTTTTTTCTCAAGCATTTCTCACCTACCTTGCCACCATTAAGGCGCACTTATTAACCCTCCAAACAACCTGCATGGATGAAAGATTATGCTTGTTCCACACAATCCTCTGCTCCAATTGATACAAGTTCTTATTCTATTTTCCAAGTGCATTCTATTTCCCATTTACCTGTTCATACTCAAATGTTTGTTGTTAGTATATTTGCTATACCTGGATCTCAATCATACAAAGCTATAAAACAAGATATTCGAGCCTTGCAAAAGAATGGCACGTGGGAAATAGTCCCTTTACCACTGGCAAAGTTCCTATTAGCTACAAATGGGTGTATAAAGTCAAATACCACTCCAATGGTTCTGTTGAACGGTTTAAGGCATGAGTGGTGGGTAAAGCTTTTAAGCAACAAGCAAGAGTTAATTTTAAAAAGACTTTTTGTCCTATGGTTAAGCAGGTGACTATGCGTACAGTAATTATTGTGGCTACTATACATAATTGGCCTCTCTTCCAAATGGATGTTTATAATGCGTTCTTACAGGGCGATTTATATGAGGAGGTTTATATGGACAGCTCTGAGGGGTTTCACAAACAATACGAGTACAAGATTTGTTGTTTGCTCAAATTTTTTTATGGTTTGAAACAGGCCTCTCGACGATAGAAAAAACTTACAAAAGCTCTAGTGGTTGGTGGTTACATCCAAAGTAGGAATGATTACTTGTTATTTACCAAACGACAAGGAAATAACATTGTAATTTTATTGGTGTATGTTGATGACTTGTTGATCATTAGAAATGACATTGGAATGGTCAATGAGTTAAAGAATGTGCTTCATCAAAATTTTAAAATGAAAGATTTGAGTGATCTGAAGTATTTCCTTGAGATAGAAGTGGTACAATTAAACAAATGTATTGTATTTAACTAGAGGAAGTACATATTGGAGTTAATAGCATATGTTGGATTAGAAGAGGCAATGCCAGCAAACACACCATTAGAACAAAACCAAAAACTCACATTAGTTGAGAATGATGAATGTACCAAGTTAAATAATGACAATGATGACTTAATCCTAGATGTTGCAGTTTACCAGAGGCTTATAGGGTGATTGTTGTGCTTAACTAATACAAGACTAGACATATCTTTTGTGGTTCAACATTTGAGTCAGTTCATTCATAAGCCAGAAAACTCTCATTTGGAAGCAGCTCTTCCAGTAGTTAGATACATTAAGAAATATCCTAGTCAATAAATTCTATTTTCAGCATCTGGTAAATTACAACTGGTTGTGTACTGTGACTTAAATGGGCTACATGTCCTATGTCCAGTAGGTCAATCACTGGTTTTTGTTTCAAGCTTGGAGACTTCCTAATTTTTTGGAAATCGAAGAAGCAAAGCATAGTCTCACGCTCATTAGCAGAAGTAGAATATAAGAGTATGGCAGCACTAGTAGCAAAAATTGTATAGTTAGATGGCTTATTAAAGGAAATATGCCTTGAGTAAATGGATACGACTTTATTATTTTCTGATAGCCAAGCAACTCTTCAGATTGCAGCAAATCTAGTCTTCCATGAACACACCAAGCACATAGAGATTGATTGTCATTTTGTGCGAAATAAAATTCAAGATGAGCTAGTTTGAATGCAAAACGTGAAGATAATCGAGCAACTTGCAAATTTGATGACCAAAACGCTTGGAGTCCAACAACATAAATTCTTAGTATCCAAGTTGGGGGTTAAAGACTTGTACCACCCCTCAACTTGAGGGGGAGTGTTGGCAGGATAACTAATAGCTGGTAGTTAGTTAGCTAAAATAGTTAGTTGGTTAGAAGTCAGTCGCTAGGTAGTAGCTAATGTATATAAACAACAATATTGTAATAATGAAAACAAGCTTGAAAGTTTTTCAACTTTGATTCATTTTTTCCTCTGTTCAATCGATGGTTTCGTTATCTACTGCTTTCTCAACAGATTCAACTAGGGATGTAGGCAGACAGTAGTGGCGGGTGGCGAATTGATATTTAGGCCACTTGTGCAAATGGCACAAGTGGTTCAATGTTGTATGCTGATTTTTGAATTTTTTTTCTCTTTTAGTAATTTGTAAATAATATAAATATACCATGAAAATTCAAAAGCTCAAGGTTTTTGCTTCAATAAAGGCTCAATATTTTTGGTTCAATAGAAGCTTAATTTAAGAATTAGATCTAGAGACTTAAATTAAAAGTTAAAATTTAATAGTCTAATTATGTTTTAAAGTTCAAAGACCTGACTTGCCTTAAAATTCAAAATCAAAACAGGCCTAACAAAGTCTAAAAACAAAAATTTTAATAGAGCAAAACAAGTTTAAATTAGGTGTTAATACAAAATTCAATTAAGATCAATCAATCAATATATTTATGGATTTTGAAATCTATTTTTTGACTAGGCTTATCATAAAATGTTGATTTAATCTCAGACCAAATTTAGTTATTACACAACTATCAGGCACTATTTCAATACATGTTCTTGTCACTAATAAAATAACATGATGTGACAATTTTATTTTTTGTTCTTAACGATATTCTTATCACACAAAGAAGCACTTGTCACTAATAAAATAACATGAGTGACAACTTTTTTTTTTTTTTTGTTCTTAACAATATTCTCATCACAAAAATACTATTTATTGTGACATTTTTTTTTGCCACAAATTTATTCTCAGAATAAAAAATATTTTCTACAATAGAAAGAATTATTGTGACAATTTAATTTTGTTGCAATTGCTCATGATTTTAGTGCAAAAAAATTGGTCACAAACAAATTTAATAATTGTTCCCATTTAATTTGTCGCAATTGCTTACGATTTTAGTGTACAAAACTTGGCTATAAAAAGTTGAATAATTGTGACGATTTAATTTTGATATAATTACTTACAATTTTAGTGTTTGACATTTTGGTCACAAAAAATTAAATACCTGTTACCATTTATTTTTTTTGTCACAATTGTTTACAGTTTTTATGTTAAAAATTTCGGCACAAAAATATTGAATAATTGTGACGATTTCATAACAGCTGTCACAAATACAATCGGGACAAATATATTTGTGACGATAAATGATGACTTTAATTTTAATCACTATAGGTAATTGTGATTAAAATTTATAATTCTATAAATAATAGTGACTAAAATTTATAATTTTAGTGATTTTTTTCCACTAAAAATGTTATTTCTTGGAGCGAATATGCATTCCTGGTTTGGTTTTTTGTTTTATTACCAAAAATGAAAAGCTTAATCTTAGAATTCTAGCTTTTATTTCGTAAATGTTAATTGAGTTGGCAGTTTTATGTAGGCAAATAATACTAAGTATAAGCAAATCGGTTTTTATCCTAATGGAAAATTATAAAAGAAACAATCAAATGATAAAGATTTTAATTAAAGAAATTAATGTACTGTTTGATAAACTAAACAATGAAGTACTGCAAGCGTTGAATATTTAAGTATTAAAGAAATTAATAATGGTCGATTGAGTTTTAACTTGAATGGTATGGACATTGTTGCCAAAATAGGAGGACGTGAGTTCAAGTACGCTGAAGCGCATTATCCTCTTATTGATGGGTTAAGGATGAGTTATGAGTAGTTCTAGACATTATATTAAAAAGAGTAAATATAATCAGAACCTATAATGAGATTATTCAAAAAAATTAATATTGAATTTAAGTTGTAAATTTATTTAGTATATTTTTTAAAATTAAGTATAAAATATAATTAGATTGTTTGATAAATTTAATTTTTAAACTTTTAAAGATAAATTATTTAAAAGAAATAAATTATATTAAATGATAAGTCACATTTTACCTACTTATATTTTTTATACTTTTTCACAACTGTTTGTTATGATTATCAATATGAAAAAAAAAATAGAAACAGATAAATTTAAAATAGTTGATTTAGTTACTAAGTCTCACAATTTATATAATTACATGTTAGCATATAATATTTTTTCTTCATACTTTCTTCACATATTCATTATTTTATAATTTATATAATTACATGCTAGCATATAATATTTTTTGATAAATTATAATAATATGGTAAAGCTCAAACAACAAACGTAATTAATATGACTTGAACCTAGATCACATCTAGGACGGTGAACACTCTTAACCATCATACTATCATATCATATTCTCAACACGTAATATTTTAATGGTAAAAAATTATCAACAATTGATGTTTCACAATTTATGTAAAAGATATTACTTTAAATATGTAAAAGTAAAAGCAAATTTTAAAATGATATCTAAACGTTATTTCACATCAGATTAGAAGGAAATTAAATATAAGCATTAATGAAAAGTTACCATGAATATGAAAAATGTCATCAATTTTACATTTTTTCCTATTATTTTTGGCCTAAAAATATGTAGCTTTTCATGTATATGTAATTTATTTTTTATTATAAAGGTGAAAACAAGCAGGGGTTGAACGACTTTTTAATTTTTTTCTTCATACATTCTTCACATATTCATAATTTTATAATTTAATCCTTCTGCCAAAGATTATAAATTTAATTTACTTAATAACAGTTTTTTAAAAAAATCGTCTCCATTAAATTTTATTTGTTATATTTAATTCTGAAATAACTGATCATTATTAATTATTAATTAAGTTCTTGATTTTAAAATATTTATTAAATTGAATATTATTTAAATATATTTTTTAATAAAATTGATTTATTATTATTTTTATGGAAAACATACTATCTATATTAAACTAACATAATAAAAAATTAACTACCCTATCAATCTCAAGAATAGGTAATAGATCTTCAAGAATGTCTTCAAACACATGCATATATGTACTCCTTGTCGTAGCTATCTTTACAACACGATCCGTAACTTGGTTTCTCTATCTAGGAATATGCTTTATCTTTCAATGTTGTAACTTGTAAGCTCATGTGAATCTTTCGTAACAAAGCTGAGGAAGAATTTGCCAAATGAATATCTTGAATGGCTTTGACTACCTCTAGATTATCTGTGTATCATAACATTTTGATATCCCTTCCTTTGGATGAGGGGCAAATCATCTAGAATACCCCAGAGTTCAACATCAAAAATTGAGCAAAACCCCAGATATCGATTAAATCTAAGGATCCATTCCCTTTATTGCTTATACATCACCCTAGCAGCACTAACTTCCGCATCCATCTTAACAAACCCATCAATATATAGTTGAATCCAATTACCTGTCATAGAAGTTTTATAAGTAGTATCAACGTGTTTCGGAAATTACCTCTATGAGCTAAAAAATATTATTTTGCCCAGCTCACAAAAGATTTAATAGTTTCAGAGGAGTTCCAAGTTATTCCTTGGAAGATAAAAAGATTATTGTTCTTCTATACGCGCCAAGCGATTATACCAAAAAGACTTGCCCAAAGACTACCCACATCCAACAACTAGATCAAGGAGCATAAATTCATCTCCATCCACTCAATCATATCATGCTTTGAATTTCCACTGATACGACTTGAAGCCAAAATTCTCTTGCCACCAGACAGTCTCAAAGGAGATGAATTAAGTCTTCATCGCTATGTTAACATAACGAACATGAACCATGTTGGCAGATACTCCTCCTTAACCGTTTTATTTTTGTTAGAAGGCGTTGTTTGAAGACTAACCATAATAATAACCGAATTTGTTGAGGCCCTATAAATTTTCAAATAGCCTTTTCCCATCTATCTTTAGTATGCCAATAACTCTCTTGAAGTGATCTATATGCACTTTTCACAAAAAAAGACCCAGTGGAGGTGTCAATCCAATTGATTTTATCATCCCTTTTGTAGGGATATGGATGGGGAATACTAATAATTCTTTTAACAATATCCTCTGACAATCAGACCCTAAACAAGTCCAAATTCCATGCCCCATCTTTAGTTACCATGTCACGCAATAAACAGTTCGACATGATATTATTTTGAAAATGTACATAATTTATCAAAGGACCTAAGAATCTAATGATCCTTCCAACATCGGAAAGAGTTCCTGGTCCCCACAGACCAAACTAAGTTTTTGTACAATAAAGGCCATACCTTAACAATGGCTCTCCAAATAGCTAAACAGTTTCCTCTCGCTATACTTTCAAGTATCTTCTCCGTCATCCTATATTTTGCTCAAAGAACCCGTACCCATGATGCATCATCTTTTGAAACAAGATTAAAATCCAAATTTAGCAAAAAAGAGGAATTTTGATCTTCTAAATGCCAAAATCTAAGACCACCACAAGAACGGGGTTGGGAAATAAATTCTCAATCAAACAAAGACATCTTCCTAACACCACTAGAAGAGCTCTATATGAATTGTCTAGCCAATCGTTCAATTTCATCACATATACTTTAAGAATCCGCATAGGCTACATAAAGTAATTAGGGATAGAAAGGACAACGAATTGAGCAAGAGTGACTCTACCTGCTAGTAATAGTTGTTTAGTGTCCTAGTTATTCAGTTTGTTTTGCACCTTCTCCACTACAAACCTCAAAATAGAGCAAGTAACTCTGTCGTGGAATAACTACATACCCCAATAGGTAACAAGATTATGTACCTGTTGAAACCCAAGTAGGCTAATCAATTTATCACTAAGATCAACATCTACTCCTTTAGAAAAGAAGATAATAGTTTTTTTAGCATTAACCCGATGACCTAAGATACCGTAAAAGTTTTCAATAATATCCTTAAGGGCCATAGCATGCTTCAAATCGGCCTTAGAGAAAATAACAAAATTTGTCTTCAAAGAACAAGTGAGATAGATTAAGTCTCAAACAAGATAATCTAATAGTACTCCACTTGCCGCCAGAAATAGCTGACTGAATACCATGTCCTAACCATTCCATACATTGCATAAACAGATAAAGGGATAGCGAACATCCCTATCTCACACCTATCAGAGGCTTAAACTTTGGAGTTGGCACTCCATTCCACAAAATTTACATGGTCGAGTTTGAAATTGCTGACATGATTACTCTCCTAAGCAACTCCGGTATGGCAACAGCCTAAAGGGAACCATCAATAAAATCTCACCTTAACCTATCATAATCCTTTTCGAGATCAATTTTAACAACCATCCATACTTTATTCTTAGCCTTTATAGAATGTAAGACCTACTAGACTATAAGGATATTATCCGAAATATTTCTTCCCACAATAAAATCAACCTGCTCATGAGAAATAATTTTTAGGAAAATCATCCTGAATCAATTAGCTATTACCTTCATAACAAGCTTGTATAAGACAGAACAAAAACTAATAGGTTGAAATTGTGAAAACTCCTTAGGATTAGAGACTTTAGGCACAAGAACTATGAAAGTATTATTAAGCTCTTGATCAATAGAGTCACCATTAAAAACTCCTTTAACCCAATCACAAATAGCTTCCCCGATATTGTCCCATTGATTCTGAAAGAAACAGACATGTAAATCATCATTACTTAGAGCCTTTAAAGGGGCCATATCAAATAGAGTAGTCTTATTTTCCTCACTAGAGATTGCTCTCCCCAAAAAAATCTTTATATCATTGATTAATTTGAGGAAATGAGCTAGTATGTAAAACTTCTCCAAGAATCGACTGTCCTCCATATAGTTTTTGAAAGAAATTGACTGCTTATTGTTGAATATCCTTTGGATCGCAAATCCAATCCCCTAATTTGTTTCGCAAGGCAGTAATACGATTAGCCTTTCTCTTTTGAATTATGTGGCGATGAAAAAAATCTAATATTCTGATCTCCCAAATTAAGTTAATCATATGTGTTAACAATATAAATGAAATTTTTAGTTTTTTTATTATAAAAAAATTAAGAACTTAAAATATTTTAGTTTTATTATAAATATTTTATTATTAAGTGGATGTCCATCAAAATCAAGATAAAATTGATATACATTAAGACTCTAATGTTCATTAGGAGTAGAATTTTATATAATTTATACTTCCTATGTCTCTAATTTAAATAAAGATGTGTAGTGCCCTTAACCCAAATCCTTCGCCGAAATAGGGTTATGGAGCATTACTGGAGTTTACTGAACATTTCTCAAAAATTTTGAGTCAATTACTATTCACATTTCAAAAGTAGCCATAATTTCCCTTAGTTGGTATCTTATTTTATAAGAAATTGTACAACTTAAAATTTACTACTATTCCATGAGCACAAGTATATTTTCATTTGATCACTTACCCTTTCAACATATCATATAATAAACATATTATCATTTAACCAATAACTTGACACTTGTCTAAGCATCAACAACAACACTTGTTAGCATACTTGAACATATTTCATACAAATTATTGATAAACTCATTTTATCAACATATCACACTTGAGATTATTACTCATCACAGCTTGTATAATTTCCATGTATCAGCATTTTAAAGATAGTCACATATTCATATATCATGATACATATTATTCTCTTGCCATTTCTTCAAAAACATAAATCATTCATTATACCAAAATTTCATGTATCATTGTTTTCATGAATTTCGCATATATTTATTCCGGGACAGTTCATAACCCTAAATATGCATAATTATCAAGTAAGTTTCACGTACATGTATTTTCCATGTCATTTTTTAAAATATCGAATAAATATCATCTTCGTGTATTTCAAGTTCAATTTCATAATTATTTGTTTTGTGCTCGAATTATTCCATGTCAAGACTTTATTCATTAAATCATTCGAAATATCATCGTCATACAAATATATTTTTAAGGTATACGAATCTATAGTCATGGATGCGTATATCCATCAATAAATTCCATGTACAAATATCATCATCTTATGTTTTCATATATTCAGTATCATTATCATTTTTCATGTACTTTAGATATATTTATGTATGAATCTTTTTATGTACATATTCCTTTTTGGTCAGGATTTTTACCTACTGAATTTATCGAAATATCAATACTTAAAATCATATAGTACACTTAGAGTATACAAATCCATAACCTATTAATTCATATTTACCCTTTTTAGCTATGTGTTTACTATTTTCTTGTAACACCCCTAAACCCGTTCCCGTCGCCGGAGGGTTAAGAGGCATTACACTACATTCATAAACCAATTCGATGATCATACACAACCATTTCTCTATTTGTGGTAAAATATCAAAGCTTAGCCAAATTTCAACAATTTAACATCTAGGCCGATTATACATGTATATACATGATATCTAATCATACCAAAACTCAGACCAATTCATGCACTTATAAATCATTCATCAACCGCATCGCATACATTAAGAAATTTTCTTAGCCGAAAGACCATGCTCAAAACAACTCTACTCATGCTTCTAAGTTCATATTACCTAATCCAATCTAACGAATTTCAAACAAACTTTATTCAACCCATATGGACTTACCGAATGGTCACATTCAATCCCAAATTTCAGCATTCGTTTATCTTGTTCACATTCAAGTCATACATGTCTCTCAAAACATAGATATCAAGATATATAATACTTCAAGCATATTTAACAGAATGCACAACATACACTTCCATCCACATAACACATAACCAAGTTTAAAACCATAGATATAGATGTAAGGTATTTAGACAAGCCATTTTCGCATGGCTAAACTTAATTACATCATCAAAATAATACTTGTTGAACATCAAAATGTCAAGCCTATACATGCCATTATCGTAGTTAAGATATTAAAGGTACCGAAGTGAGGTTAGATAGTGTGGACGACTTCGACTCTGTGATTCCCGAGACCGTAGTTCACGAACGAAATCTACAAAACAGAAAATTAAGGGCAACAGAGTAAGCATTAATGTGCTTAGTAAGTTTTAAGCATTAAAAATTTTCATTTTAACTTCAGGCAAAGTAGTCTCGATATCTATCCATTTATCTCTCAGACCGAATGCATTCAAGGTTTAATCTATCCCTATAGTGTGTTCATGGCCAACAGATTTTCTTAACGAAATTTCAAATCATACAGATGCTTCAAACAAAGCATAACACATTCCTCATAAACCGAATTCCATATACAGCAAAATAAGCCACATGCCTTTATACTTCTATAATCCATGGTCAAAAACAATATTACTCAATTGACAAATCATAATTCAATAGAAACGAGTTTAAAATTTTGTATACGGCACATACCTGGATAATTTAAGATAACAGGCTCATTCATTATAGTTGTTAAGGCCAAAATTTTGCTTATTTCCAGCGTGAATGCCTTCGGGTTCAGCCCGGATTATATCACTAGCCTTAAGGCTCTTCGGGACTTGGCCCGGATTTAACAATAGCAAGAATGCCCTTCAGAATTCAACCTGTCCACAACTCTGGCACGAATGCCCTTCGGGGTTCAACCCGGATTCAACTCTGGCACGAATGCCCTTCGAATTTCAACCCGGATTTTCCATTGAATCTTAATGCACAATCACAGGTCAAGCGAATACCCCACAAATTTTCTATATCCCATTGATATTTCAATAGCTTCATACGCATATAATTTCACAGAATACTTCCAATATACATTCGGTTCACACATATATAAAGGTCACATACTTACCTAGTTTTCATAGCTTATTCACTAGGTACCATTCGGTTATATGCTCTATAACCACTATCTTATGCGCAAAATTTAGATTAGGTAAGGTCACTGAGCCATAGTTCACAGCCCATACAACTCTATTATACATATCTAACTTTTTATGATAAGTTCATTTACTTAAAACTTACCTTGATTTGTTGTTGAGCAATTATGGTTTTCACTGTTCCATCATCTTAGCCTTTCCTTTATCCGAATGTGCCCCTCTAGGTTCTTGAACTATGGTTTAAGTAAAGAAAAAAATTCGTTAATCAAAATCATATCATACCAAGTATTCGGCTACTTTAACCACTACCAAATATTCATTCAATGCCAGAAGTCACAAAATCCATAAATACCAACTCATTCAATTTATCACAACTAAGCAAATAACCTATTCTTGTATTGGTTCAAGCACACTTGGTCATTCGAGTAAAACAACCATTTTAACATTCAAATACTTTTAACCATTCTTTAATGACATAACCAAATTGTAATTTACTAAATGCCATAACCAAAATTCCTAAATTAGTTAGCGTAGTTCACATACATAACAAAGACTCAATCGAAACTATTTATAATACTTTTACTAAGCTAAAGTTCATATATGCACTTCATTAAACCATTATTATCTTCCAAGACCGCAAGGTCATTAAAAGGCTATGTATGTGCATCTTTATACAATGTACATATAATTTACACCTAGCTTCACTCACCACCTCATTCGGCCCACTTAAATTTTATAACACATACCCTTAACAAAATCCATTAAACCTTAAATCACAAATTCTACGTCCCACAGTCCATATGGTCACTTTTCTACTTTTAAAGACCCAAACAAATAACAAATATTCAACTCCCTTGCTCAAATTCACATTCGGCAAAGCATCTCTCTATTTAAACATACAATTCAATGTATTTTATAACATAACTCACCAACTTAATCTATTGATTCAATTTCACTTAAACCACACCTAAGTTGTCTTCTAAATCAAAGTTATCAATTTTAAACACTCAACTTCCCCAAAACCGAATGCATCAATCAAAATCCTTAAGCCTTCACTCAGAATTTGCCCTACTCATTTCCAAGTCTTAGTACTCAATTTAACAAATTGCAAATTCACAAAGCACCTATTCTCCAAGATTTTACTATTTCATTCATTCATCAAAGACATAGCCGAATGCTTCCCTTAAACAAATCAAAGCACGTTCACCAATTTTTGCATTATTTTGGCATTTAAACAAATAGTCACATGGATTTAACTTCAATATATCCCTCAACACCCCCTAACATTTTTCATACTTTAAAACATCAAAAACTCCATTTCCTTAATAATGGCCGAATGGAGAATCCACCATCCAAATGCAAAATTAACACATGAGTTGGTGCATATACTTACTATTTACTAGAACTCAGAATTTCTCATGAAAATAGCATGAATCCATACCTTAATTTTGATGCCACAAGACCGAATGCTAGCTTTCTCTTTTCACTCTTTCTTTCTATGGTTCACGGCAAGAAGAACAAACACAACCAAATTTTTCTTTTTTTTTTTTACTAATTTCATTATTTTATTTTCTATTATGCTATCATTTCTACTTATTTTAATTAAAAATTAAAATAATAAAGCAACCAATAAGAACATTTGCATGGCCGGCCACTTTCAAATAAAAGAGAGAATTGACACGCAAGTCCAATTCTTTTATAGTATGCACAATTCGGCCACTCAAAGATTCACCCCACTTATTTTTAAATTTCCCATCCAAGTCCTATTAAATAATTCACACTGAATTTCTAATATTAAAGTAACAATACTTTACACATGCATAATTCACATATTAACATTTTATAATATGGCATTTCTCAATTTTAATAGCTCGATTTTGTGGTCCCGAAACCACTTCCCGACTAGGGTCGAAATAGGGCTATTACACTTCTATATTTATCCCGTTAAATTTCTCGAAATTTCGATGGATTTCCAATAGTACACTTTCACTTTACAATCTCATTAACCGTCAATTCGTATACATATATATATCCTTTTCAGAGAGCACACTCCCGCGAACCTCATTTCTTACAGCGAGATTACCAGTCTAGGCTAAATTTAGACCTTAATTTGAATTACCCATCCGAGCTAAATACATTTTTCACACATTCTTCGGGAGGGCTTATATCAGGATCACCCGTCCGGGCTAGATCCTTTTCACACATATTCTTCGGGAGGGCTATATCAAGATAGGATCACCTGTCCAAGCTAGATCCTTTTTACCATCAATTTTTTTTCCAACGATCCACCGAATTCCATTCCATTCAACCGGATTTATTTTCCCTTTATATCGAGTATTATCAATATTTCATCAATTATCATGCATTGAACATTCAAATCATATTTTCATCACATAACGTTTCTAGCATTTAAAAATACAATTCAAGTTACACGAACTTACCTCGTTGCTTGTTCATGTTTATAATTTCATTAATCCAATATCTTTTCTTTTCCACGTTCAAGTCTCGTATTTGAGTCGCTCGGATCTTTATAACTAAATTTGATCATCATTTTCATTCATTTCATATTCTAATACATTCAATTAATGCTCTAGGAAAAATTTCCATTTTGCCCCTAAACTTTTAATTAATGATGATTTTATCCTTAGGCTCAGAAAAATAAAATTCTTGTAATTTAATCCTTGTTTCTAGCTATTATTCTCATACATATTGATAACAACCCATGAATTTTATGAAATATTAGAATTTTTCATAATTTCAACACATTTCAATTTAATCCCTAAAACATGTTTTCCCTCGATCTTGAATTAAATTAATAATTTCATTCAATTTTGTAATTTAAATTATAAAATAATCCATTTCATGCAATTTGGTCATTTCTGACATTTTTACAAAATTGCCCATAAAGTTTTACTTTTATTCAATTTGGTCCCTGAGCCTAAAACATGCAGAATTAGACATGCTAGTTGAATGTTCATGTATATTTTCCTCCTCCTCCTATCCATTCCACATCCTTAATTTATATAACATGCTTATAAGTAACATTATCAATAATTTCACTATTTACTTATATGTATATTCAAAGCTATCCATTCAAGTCATAGTCACTAAATTATTTATATCTTGAGCTACAGAATACCAAATTAAGATCCGCTAATTTTTCCTGAAACTAGCCTCACATATCTTCTTACCATAAAAATTTCAAAATTTTTGGTTTAGCCAATAAGTACAGTTTATTCTTCAAAATCGTCCATGTTCTGTTGTCTGACAGTTCCGACCCTTCTTCACTTAAAATTAATTATCTCTTAGTAAGGGATTTGGATGATGTTCCTATTTGTTTCTCTTAAAAATAGACTCATTGAAAATTTTAAACATATAAATTATAACTCATAATTATTTTTATACAATTTTTAATGATTTTCCAAAGTCAGAATAGGGGATTCCAAAATCATTCTAAATTTGTCTCACAAAACTCATTATATATCATGATTTACAATTCTATTGCTTATACCGTTTCTTCTATGAGAAACTAGACTTAATATGATTTAATTTCATATTTTATGCATCCTCAAATTCGATTTCTACAAT
The DNA here is from genome assembly GCA_020496765.1 of Gossypium stocksii. Taxonomy (NCBI): domain Eukaryota; kingdom Viridiplantae; phylum Streptophyta; class Magnoliopsida; order Malvales; family Malvaceae; genus Gossypium; species Gossypium stocksii. Next base: position 11,452,985 of record CM035623.1, read on the forward strand.
TTTTGGTGATTTTTTAAAGTTAGCCTACTGCTGCTGTCCAAAACTAATTTAGTGCAAGATGTTGATTACCAAGTTTAAAACACTCTTATTTCCTTTATTTACAATATTTCCCATCACTTTTTTATTTTTTCCTTCATTTGCATATCAAGAACATAGAACTATATATGAGAAAACTCTACATGAACATCATTTCCATGTTTTTTCAATAATATAAAACTTAAAAATATATTAAAATCTTGATGTTCTTACCTTGTCCTCTTGATTTCAATCTTTAACTTGATTTTCTCTCTCCTCTAGCTTCTATTTCTTGAGTCTAACTTGACATTCTAACTCCCCATAATCTCCTTAACATTTTTCTCTTTTGGTAGCTATGGAAATTCTTTTGATTTCTAGGGAAAATGGTGAACTTTTTTTGAAAGGACCAAATTGTAAAGAAAAGAAAGTTTCTTTCTTCTCTTCTTCTTCTAACGTAGGATGCATGGAAAGATGGTGGCTGGTGGTTCCTCTCCTTTCCTTCCACACACACACACACATATATACTCAATAAAATAATAAAATAATAAAATATCTTATTAAAATATTAATAAAATAATATTTATCTAATTAAATAATTATAAAATATCATCAACATCATCATTACTTTCTAGATTTCTCTCTCTTCCAATTGACCATTTTTCCCTTTGTGATCTTTTAAAATTCTATCATTGAGTCATCACTTAATTTGGTAAAATTACGATTTAGTCCTTCATAATTCTTCACCTATTCAATTTGGTCTTAATTCATCCATCTTCCTTAGTTTCTAGATTATTCCACCCTTAAAATATTTGCACTATTAGTCATTTAAATTTTCCATATTTACACTCTACCCCCTCAAATTTTGAGTATTTACTCTTGGGCCACAAAACTTTTCTCACTTTTACAATTTAGTCCTTTCTTGAATTAATACATCATAATATACTTCCTAAATATATTTTGTTGACATAGCTTAAAACTTCCCTTTTTATTTTTTTATTTCCTTACTTTACTATATCAAGGATATAAATTTTCGGGGTATTACAAGATGTGAGACACAATATCTTTTTTATACAATGCCTAGAAATACCCATAATCTCTCCCCAACTCTTAAATAAGAGGATAATAAACTTTAGCACACTCGAACCCACAGCCTCCTCTACTAGTAACAATGTTGATGTCAATCGAGCTAAAATTCAATCGACTATGAGACACAATATCTTAAACAACATATTCAAATATAACACTATGAAACATATAATATTTTATTTTTATATTGATTTTTATATCAGTTAATTTAATTATTTAAAATTTTACAATACTTACCTATTTATGTAATAACAATAATTTTTAAAAATGAATATATATATATATATATTTGATTTATATTAGTCCTAATTTATATGGAATTACAATAAAAATTGTGAAATAAATACAAACTTAAATATTTAATTTTTTAAATTTAATATCATATATGTTTTTTTTTAACGATTATTATCATATCCAATATGAAGATTAAAAAAATCAAACATTTATATTTACATCATTTTTATTTTTAATCATATTATTTGTTAAACATTATAAGACTTAAATTTTATATAAAATTAATAAATTAATACATTTTAATAAATATATAAAACAAAGCCGTGCATCGCACATAGAGGTATGCATGGGCCGGGTCGAGTTTGGGTTGGGCCCAAACAAAATTTTAGGCTTGTTTTCTAGGCTCGGGCCCGGCCCGGCCCAAAATATGAGCCTAAAAATTTGTCCAAGTCAGGCCCGAAATAAAATTGTTAAGCCTGAGCCCGGCCCGGCCCGGCCCATATTAAATTTTTTTAGCTTATTTCATTAAATAAAAAAATTTAAAATATAATAAATCAAATACATTTAAAAAATAAAAAAAATATTAAAACAAGAAATAAATAAAAAATGAGACTAAAACAATTCTTAAAACAATACACAAATTTAAAATATAATAAAAAGTGGTTACATTAAAATTGAAAATAAAATGTAAATATGATTAAAAATAAAAATATATATATTTAGTATATAATTCGGGCCGGGCCAGGCCCGGGACAAAAAAGGTTTACCCGAGGCCCGACGGGCCTCGTTTTTTTGCTCAAACCCATATTTCGAGCTTATATTTTTATCCAAACCCTCTCATTTTTCAGGCGGGCCTTCGGGCCGAGCCGGGTAGCCTGACCCATGCACACCTCTAATTGCACATGAGAAAAAAACAATAGTATGTTTATAAAATTAAGTCACTAATAATATTATTTTCTAGTTGATTTAATTTTTTAATAAGTTATTAAAAATGATTTTTTGAACAAAGTAATACAAAAATATTTTTTATCTCTTAATTTTTATATAATAATTTTAAATTGAGAATTTAAACTATTCCAAATCTATTTTTTTTTAACAAAAATAATAAAATTATTCCTTCTTAGAAAAAACCTGAAAAAAAAAAACTTATGTTACGTGTAAAATATATGACAAATAGAGGTGGATAATAAGGGGTAAGCAAGGGTCATCACCCCTCAAAAATGAATTTCTTTTTTTAATTTAATTCTTTTATAAATATAGAAATTATAAATTAATATATAGTAAAATTATATTTTAACTCTTTAAAATAATTTTTTAAATTTATTTCTTGTATAAATAAATAAATAGTAAAATGAGTTATATGTTAACATCAAGAATTAGTCTCATTCACTTAATCTAGTGGTTAATGGAATTTGTAGGTAATAATGTTGTTTGATTTTTGGAGGTAGGAAGACAGTAGTAGTAATTTTAATCACATCTACATTTGAAAACCTTAATTAATATTTTATTTAAGGTACATTTCATATCTATCACACAAAAAATGCATGAACGTCCCTCCACTCCACCTGCTCCCTTGCTGCCTGACCCAATTCAATGAAATGTTGTTTTGTCAGCAAAATATTAAAATATTCAACGATGTGATTAAACCATCCCATGTTTTCTAACTAAGCTTATTCCCATGTTAATTTCGTTTCTAAATACAGGTTCTCCTAATCCATCCCAATCCAATCTTATAGCAACCAACATTGTATGTATATCCACACTTTCTAGCTATTGAAATAATCAAACAATCATGAATTAACTTTCCTTGACCTTTTCCACATATAATCACTGTTTTAAACTTGTACTATTAACACTAGGAGTTGGTGGAGGGATCCTCGTGGCCCGCAAATATATGTATATATTATAGTTGAAGTAGATTCTTTACTTTAAATTAAAGAGTAAAATGATTTTTATGTTAAAAATTTCTTGTTTGTTGATGGAATAATTAGATAATGATATGTGGTTTGTCATGTGTATATCATGTTGACGTACAAGGACTAATTTTTAACGGTAGAGTTGGATGAAATTTTTAACAGAATGGCCAATTTGCTACATGAACTAATTTGCCCATTTTTGAGTATAAGGAATAAAGTGCAATCCGACTCCCAGTAAATGGCCTCTATAGTACTCTTACCTTAAAAAAATATATTTACTATCCATAGAATAAATAAATAAAAAAACTTGGGTTTAAAATATTAGTATTAGACTTATTCATGGGTTGGGCTACCTATCCAAGTTCGAAGATAGAAGGGTTTAGACAAAAATATTAGGCCAGAAAAATAGGCTTAGGCAAAAAAATTAAGCTCGTTTAAAATATGGGTTGGGCTTAGGCTTGAAAATTCAAAGCTCGAGCCTGACCCGTTTTAAATTTATAATACTTTATATTATATAATTTAGAACACATTAAAAAATAAAATTATACTAAATATATAATACTACTCTAATGTAAACATTAAAATAAAGTTAAGATGACTATATAAAAAATTTCAATAAATAAAAATATGTATAAATTAAATATTAAAATAAAATAAATATTAAAAAAATAAAATATGATATGAGCAAGCCTAAAATGGGCTTAAATTAATTTTTTGCAAATATGAGTGGATTTAAGCAAAATTTTAGGCATAGATTTTGAATTAGGTTGGGCTTAAACAAGTATAAAATATGTTAATATTATGCTTAGGCCCGATCCGACCTAACCTATGAGTACCTGTAATTGGTATGTATTTATTTTAAAGAAAATGAGTTTAGAATGTTGATATGTGTTTTTTGATTTTTAAATATAAAATAAGGACTTGTGAATTTTTTATTATTATATAAAATAATAAATTTTATATGAATCAAAACTACACATATTTTGCATGCTGTATAATTTGAGGTTTGAAATGTTCAACCTGCTTTTTCGCCCATTCTGAAGATTGGGGAGTGAGAAAGACACTACATTAGTATCTTGAGCTTTACTCGTTTGTTTTTGGAATGAAAAATGATTGTTTTCATTGACCGGATCGGGCCCAGATATGATGATTTCATTCATCACTAACAATGCATGGAATAGCCTCCCATCCATTTTTATGGCCGGAAATATTGGATTCCTAAGCTTATTTTCGTTTTCGGCTCTCAAAACATCACATGTATCGAACACACCTTTTCCGACCCTGCATTAATTCAACCTTCTCCTTTTAAAACTTTAGCACACTTCGTCCGCGCACATTCCATTGCATATATATTTTAATTAAATTGTTGATATATTAAGTAAACATCAATTTTAGTTTAAAATAATTAAAAATTTCCTAGATAAAAATTCTCACATGCTATATTTGTTTTACTTCGCGGTATTACCCCTCGTTCAACCACTTGACAACCATACTTCACAAAGGAAAAATATGATTAAGCTTTATCTTGTGGGCTTGGTAGGAGAATAGTTTTTTGTTTCTGTCTCATTTAGACTTGATCATGAGTCGGGCTACTTATTCAGAACTAAAGGTTTGCTGAAAAAGTGGGAGGGTTTAGGCAAAAATATAAGCCTAAAAAATGGACTTTGACAAAAAAATAAGGCTCTTTTTCTAAATGAGCCGGGTCTCCAGTATGATTCTTTAGCTTGGGCTCGACCCAACTTGAATCAACTGTTTTGTTGTTGTTTTGCTATTATTTCGCTACCATTTCACTATTATATTTATACTATTTTTGTTATTATTGTTTGGATATTGTATAACTCTTATTTTATTGTTAATTTTACTACTATTTTAAAGGTATCTGCTTGCTAAGTTGCTATTATCTTAGTATTAAAGTATAAAGACTTTTTTTAATGTATTTTTAATTTGTTAAGAAACATTTATTTTAATGTTTTTAGTGTATTTTCTGTAATATATATTTAAATTTTCTTATATAAAAAATAACCTAAAATAATTAATACGGGCGGACTGGGCTCGGGTATAGGATTTTTAATTTGGGTCAAGCTTGGATAAAATTTTAGGCCCATATTCAAGCTGGGTGTAATGACCCAAAATTCACAAGTATCAGAAAAGTGCAGTATCGTGCCTCCGTCTTAGTAAACAGAGTTTGTAAATAATTATTAGGAGTAATTATGAGTCTAGTAGTGTGTATAATTAAGTTTTAATTAGGTAAATTTAGCTTAATTAAGAGTAATTAGGAAAAAGGACTAAATTGAATAAGGGGTAAAGGTTGAATTATAAATTAAAAGAAAATAGAAAGGGCCAAAATGGAAATTATGCCAATTAAGCGGCATAAGCTGTTAAAATCTAAAATTTTTATATGATTTTTGTATTAATATTTTAGTATTAATTATTATTAAGGTTTTATATTAACTTATAAATTATATTAATTATTATAATATTATGAAATAAATTAAATAAAGACAATTTTATGGTGAAGATTTAATACAAGTGTATCAATAAAGATATATACATATGTAATACTTATACTTAATTAGTATGTAGATATTTATTAAATTATTATTATTATTATCAAATAAATTGAATTATAACAAATGTAGGGTGGAGATAAAATACATGTGTAATAATATGTATATTACAATTATAATACATGTATTGTTTATTAAATAGATATGTATTATTTATTATTATTACGTAAAAGATATTTATTCGAAAAATAATTATTTTATAAGATTTTTGTATAATAAACAAATTAGAGGGTGACAAGTGTATTATAAACAATTGTTATTATAAGATATTTATTATAATTATTATAATTATTATATATATATATATATATATATATATATATAAGTTATAAAGAAACAAAAGAAAAAGAGATAGAGTCAGGGGAGAAGCCAAAATTTTTTTTAGGGGGTCGGATGAAATTTTAATTTTTTATAGTTTATATCTTTATAATTTGTAAAGGATTAAATCTAATTTTTATAATTTTAGGGGGGGCCAAAGTACAATTTTAACTTTATTAATTTAAAATTTTTAAAAATTTTAAGGGCCTTAAAAGTAATTTTACATTTTAGGGGGGCCAGGGCCCATGCTAGCCCCCTGGCTTTGCCCCTGGATAGAGTTACAGAGAACCCTACGAAAATAAGAAGAAAGAAAGAAGAAAGAAAAGAAAAAGGAGAAACTAAGGATTAAAAGCTTGGAGTTTTAATTGGTAAGTCAATTAAGTCTTTTTCTCTTAATTTTGACGTTTTAGAAGCTTTAAAACAAAGTTTTGTTGAAATTAAGTTGAAGTCTTGGAAGTTCATAGGTTTTTAAGCGTGGTTCATGTTGGATAAATTGTTGAATTAGGGATTTAATTGAATGAATTTCAAGTTAGGATTGATAAATGGATTAAATTGTAAAAGAAGCTATAAGTTTTGTGATTGAGGGATTAAATTGAAAGAAATTTTAAATTAGGGTTTTCTTATGAACACTTGATAGTTAGGTTGAATTTGATAGGAATTTGAATAAGAATGAAGTATGAATTAAGTTAGTAAAGTGAATGAGTTAATTAGGACATAATTGAAAATAAGGTGTAAATTGAATAGAAATTAAATTATTTGTTACAATTAGTGCTGTAATTAATGGTATAATTATTTTAATTTTCGTAGCTAGCAAAGAACCCGAAGCATCAGCATCGAAAGGAAAGGGAAAAGTTGTCGAGGAGTAATCGAGCAAATCTGGGTTTGTATTATTATAATTCACATTACTTTTTATTAAATGTTTTATATAAATTTAATATTTAATAAATGAGTATAAGGTAAGTATTAATATTTGAGTTGAATGGGAATTAGATTGGATGGTGAATGTGTATGTATAATTGAATTGTATATTGATTTGAATGTGAAATTGAAATTGAATAGTGATCTTAAATTTGGTATGAAAGCGAAAATTTAATTGAGAATTGGAATACCCTATTAACTAGTCGGGCTAAGTCAGATATAGTTGGCATACTATAAGATTTGGAAGAGTATGGGCTTTATCGGCTTTGCCGATCAGGCACTTTATGTGTCGTATTTCAAGCACCTCATGTGTCGTATCAGGTACCTCGTGTATTGTTTCAAGCACTTATATGTCGTATACTGATCAGGTACTATGTACTATTTTAGGCACAATGTGACGTACTAGTGTGTTTGGGTTGAAATTCGTGTATCTATCAAAATACGAGTTTGTTAATAGGGTGAATATCCAAAATGAGAAAAATTAAATGAATTTGATCGATTGTACTATTGAAAATGTGAGAAAGTTGAATTGTGGATTGAAATTGAGATTGGAAGTTCATGTAGTGATTGAAATTGAGACATATGATATGTGAATGAAATTGAAGAATAGCAAAAAAAATTATATTGTTATTGTTAATTAATGAAAGTTTAAGAATGAATTGATATTTGAGAAATTGAATAGTTATATGCTTGATAATTATATTTCATTATTATTATAATAATTTGAATTATGGTAATACCACTGAGTATGAAGTACTCAGCGTACGATTGTTTCCGTACGCAGGTCAATAGAAGTCCAAAGTCCCGGTCCAGCATCCGAACGATCCCGACTCTAGCACAAAAATTTTGGTGATGTTTTCTTCCTTAAATGAAAGTGGCATGTACATAGGTGTTGTAATGGTCACTTTAAAATGTTTTATGATTTTGGTTGTAATAAATGATACTTGGTGTTTTGGTACTAAGTTAAATGAAATGGTTTGACAAATTTGGTAAGTTTGGTATTAAACTTGGAAAGAAAAATGAATAAATCTAGTTAGTAAAATTTTATATGATTTTATGAATGTAATTTGATTATATGGTTAAGTCAAAGTTGTAGGCATAATTTAGGTATATTTAGTGTGCAAATGTATTGGTTGAAAGATTGGTTTTGGATTGGTTTTAGTTTGAAACTTGTAGGGAATGTTAGATATTTATAAAGGGGTTATATTGAGTCCACATAAAAAAAATTTCTGGAACATTCAAACAAGTCCCGATCCACTTCTAATACGTGTTTTGGGCCTTGAAGGTCCATTAAAGGGAATTTATGATTAACTTATTATATGTTCGATAATTATTTGTATATTAATTATAAATTGTCCGATATGTCCGGTAATGATTTGTAACCCTGTTTCGGCGACGGTTTAGGGTTAAGGGGTGTTATATTGGGCAAGGCCCAAGCTTAGAAAACGAGTCTAAAATTTTACATTGGTCTAGCCCGAACCCAACCCAGTCTAACCCATGATCAAGTTTAGTCTTGTCTCACCAAAGTACCACATCACTTAGGGAAATCCCACATGATCTTGAAAAAGTATATGGAGAAAAGTTTCTTCAATCATCTATCAATCCATCACCTCACTAAGCCTGACAATGCTCGTTCAATAATCTCACATAATCCCTTCATATTGACTCCAATAGTATTCCTAAACTGACATCTGCCCTAAACTGACATCTACCACTTTATATTTACACTAATTAGATAGAGTGATTTATGACTGAAGTCCACCATGTCAAGCCAACCTCTGTCTATAAATCTCTTTTGAGCACCAAGGTTAGGGACACAACATGAGTTAGACCAAGACGCAAAATCAATTATACACTCAACATTATGCTCAAACACCCTTTAAACTCTAAATTGCCATCTCTGATGACTCTATGCACTTCTTATGATTTGAATAATCATTACTCTAATGATTCTCCACATCACTTATGATGTGAACCACTATAATTGTCAAACTCAACAGCCCATATAACTTAATTGCTATAACAATATTTTTTACATAATTTTTCTATTCATATCGCAAATGTGTGCTATATAATGTAGTGTATATATAAAATTCATTTTTACACTAAAAATGAAAATTTTTAATTTCATAAAAGATTATCACATATTCCACTTTTAATATATTATTTTTTTACTATAACAACACTCATTAAAAAAGAAAAAAAATATATATATACACATCGATTATATACAATTAGATATGCACCCTTTTTTCTAGTGATTTTAGATTTTTTTTAAGTAAGGCAAATGGTAAAATGAGTATGATCATATTTATCTTTATCATCATGACCAAGCTACGATGCATGTGCCACACCCATTTACAGACACGAAGAGATGATGATGCCTATTGGTAACTCAAACCTAACATCAACATGTAAGTTCCCTGTTGATCACAAACACTAAGACAAAATGGATTATTAGTTGTTTTTAGACTCAAACCTAACAATCATACATGTTTTGTTAAAAGGATATAGTTTGGTTTGAAAAATATGAATTATTAAACTTTGAAATGAATTTAAATACTCAAAAATATATTAAAAAATAAATTAAAAGTTGAGACATGAACGATAATAAAATCAATTCATTAAGGATGATTGGATTGTAACAATGATGGGGCCACCTCATCTGACGGTTCAACTTATAATGGATAAAGGATACATGGTCTAGGTTAACAATAATTGTTTCTTGCATGTTGAATACATCTAGAAACATCAACGTTACGTTTGGTAGAGTTCATACGTTTCAACCTTACTTTTTTGGGCTCACCTTAGACTAATATTTTGATTTGTTGTAATGGTTGATTACAACCCTTAAGGATCAAAGCTTTATTACCGGAAAGGCAGTCATAGCCAAATTGTAATAGGGTTTTGAGCTAATAAGTCTATTTTTACCCTTTTTTTTAATATTTATCTTTGATATGAAACCCACATCGGTGGCGAAGCCAGGGTTCACACCCTAAAATGAATTTTTTTTTCATTTAGATCCCTTTTATAATTTATACAATTTTAAGTTATTAATGATAAAATTACATTTTGGCCTTCCAAAAAATGATAAAATTTTGATTTAATATTTTAAAAATTATAAAGATATAGATGATATGCGTGATATGAAGTAATAAAATTTATAAAAGCTGATCGCACCAAAAACTAACTAATATCACGATTTTAAGGCAAGCGCACCTATCGAACAGTAGTAGAGTTTAGCAGCAAGACCGAGATATCGTACCCAAGGGAACCAAAAGTACTAATACTTACTTCCTTTCTATTATTTAACCTAAAGAATAAAAGGGTTTTTATGAAACTAAACTAATTCTAAAACTAAATTAAGAATGCACAAAAAGTAAACTGGGAAAAACACTTGGGAAAGACTGACTGATTTGGGCAATACTCAAGGGAGAATCCACCTAGACTTCACTTGTTATTAATTCTTGAGCTAGATGATTTATTCACTTAACTTGATCCGTAGAGATCCCTAACTTATGTTAATACCTCCGTCGAGGATAAGAACAACTAAGCCTAGGTTGATTAACTGAAATCTCTTTCTAGTTAAAACCCCTAGTCTTGCATTAACTCGATCTATGGATCCCCCTATTAGGTTTGACCCTAATCCAGCAGATTTATGTCGCCCTATGTCTAGGGTTGCATGCAACTCCGCTTAATTATGCTAGATCTACTCTTAAACAGGGACTTTTGCTCCTCTGCTTAAGCACATCAAAACTTGAATTAATACCTAGGATTATTAAAACAAGCATTAAGCATACATAATTAAGAACAATTCAAGTATTTATCATATAATTCAAGAATGAATAATAACAAGATCTGTCTTAGGTTTCATCCCCCTCAAGTATTTGGGGGATTTAGTTCATAATTAATAAAGAAAACATCTCAGAAGAAATAAGATAACAAAACATAAAAAAACCAAAAAACCCCTGAAGGATTGAAGGGAAATCCTTTGTCTTGATGTAGAATTCCGACTTCTGGGATGAATCAATCGGCTTCCCTTGGAGTAATCCCTTGCTTCCACTCTTTGTGTTGGCAGAAAGAATGCGCTCCTTTTTGGGAGAAAAGAGTACACCCTTAGAGTTGCCTCCCAGGGTCTTTATATAGAGCTTTGGGATGCCTTTCTTAGCCTCTAAGTATCCAAATCCGAGTGAAATTGCACTTCCTCACAACAGGGACATGCCCGTGTGCCACGCCCGTGTGGATCGACAAGAGGCCGTGTGCAAGACTATTGATGGAGGCACAGTCGTGTAGTCAGGCCGTGCTTGTCGGGGCTGGACCGTGTTGGACCTTATGTGGCACAGCCGTGTGCCACGGCCATGTGATGACTCCTTGGGCCGTGTTATTTTCACACTTTGGCCCATTTTCTTTATTTTCGGTCTGTTTTTTATTCTTTTCTCTTCCCTATGCTCTCCTGAGTATACAAAATGAAATAGAAGGGTTAAGAGCACCAATTCTCACAAAATTAATAATAATTCATCCAAAATATAGGCTAAACATGAGGTAAAAATATGTATAGTTTATCGTTTGTCAAATACCCCTACATTTAAGCCTTTGCTTGTCCTCAAGCAAAATTTCAATCCCTAATTAAGAATCATTCCTCTCAACTTACAATCTTTATCAATAATGTTTCAAACTAATTCACAGGCATTCATACAATGGAAATTCAATCAGAAGAACATTAAAGATTCAATTACTTTAAGTTGAGAATTTTATCATCGAAACATAAGTTTCCTCCTTTTTTCTAAGTAATCATCTCTTAATTGAAATCAACAGGATTTGACATCCTCACTAAAGATTCACTCTATCCACTTAAAGTGTTTATAGTTCAAGAATTAAGTACTCTCTAGTCAACCTGAAAAGTTATTACCATAGGCTTGCAAGAAAATCAAATCTTCACCACTATAGATTGATATGATACATCGATCAAAAGGTCTTTCAATGGTTGTAATGGGGCTTGGTTAGGGGTGTTGTCACAGGCTACAAAAGAAGGTTAGAATCGAGATTGAACTGAAAAATTATCTAGATAGAAAAATCTCTATCATTGGAACATATTTCTAAGCTTTATGGTGACATTGTTCTATCCTTGGTAGCCTTAAAATAGAAAAATGCAAAAATTATTTACAGATTACAACTAAACTTCTTTGACATACATACGTTTTTTTTAAGAACAATTCAAATATAATACAATAAATTGGATAAATTTTTACATTCTGGAAAAGAGAATAAAGCTAGATGAAAATTTCAACTCAAATCACGACAAAAATAGGGGTCAAAATAATTGAATGGAATTCAACAAAAAATGGGTGAAAGGTTAAAATTAGAGGTAAGTCAAAGAAAAGGTTGTTAGGCTCAATAGGGTTCACTAGGGGTTACTTTATGGAGGTAGGCTTTTGTGGAGTAAGTGGGTTAAATCCTAGGTGCCTTTAATTTCAGTGTATCATATTAATGATGTGGTCTCGACATGTATAATCAAAGCAAGTTCTAGAATAACAAATCAGTATTGACTCACTCAAAGCAATAATAAAAGTGAGTACGAAAGAATGTATGCTCAAAAGGCTCAAAAATCTCACCAGAATTATGGCTTTTTGATGTCAATCCTATGAATTTCAAATCTCAAGATAATACATATAATTAAGGAAAATAACTTATGAAAAAAATTTTGGGGTTCTCAAAAATTTCAACTTATCATGCTTGATTCCCTAGTGTTTTAAAGTTTGATTAATCAAAGTACAAGCACCTATGTCTTAATTCTCAACATATCAATAAAAATCATAAATCAATCAAAATTAATTCCTAACAGGAGATTGAAGATAATTTTGAGAACACTGCAAAATATTAGAAAAAGTTCAGGGATTTCAAAGAGAGTGTAAGGACTGAGAATAGATTTCCCCCCACACTTAAGATGTACATTGCCCTCAATGTACAAAGATAACTTTAGTAGCAATAAAAGCACAAGATCATAAGATAGGAAAAGGCATGAAACTCCTTGAATTTTGGATGAATTTGTGAGACGGATATTGGAATTGGAAGAGCCGACAGTTGTGGTAGGGTGTTTCCATTTTCGTAGAGATTTAAGCTGTAAAACTCCTTTGAAACTACGAAAATATTAATTAGTCGTGGAAATTTTGGATTAATAGAGATTACTCGTTAGGGATTAGCCGATATGAAAGATAGAATAAATAATAGAAAAATAATAAACTAAGTTCTAAGAAAATAATACTGAAAAGGATAAAAATAAAAATAAAATTCAAAGTAAAAATGAAACTAAAGTTAGAAATAAAGAACAAAAAAAAATCAAAGTGAAAAATAAAAACTAAGATAAAAAATAAACATAAGAGGAATAGAAATGTCTAATCCTCGGATGGATAGCGGGGTGGTGGTGGTGTGATGTGTAGATGCTGGCATATCTGCTGTAAAGTTGCGTCGATGTGATCGAGACGCTGGAAGCATTGCTGCTCGAATCTAGATAAGTGCTCAGATATGTTAGCATCGGTGGCTGCTGCACGAGATAGGCGGCGAAATGGTGGTGGCTCGGCTGGTGCATCCTCCTCCTGTGATGGTGGTGGGACATCATCAGGAATGTCCTCAGGATCCTCGCCCTCTTGTATGAGGCGGTATTGAAGAGGGTCGCCTCCAGGTCTGCGCTGGATCATCCTCATTTGTAGCATGGTCTGGATGCCCTGAGGGGACATCCTGTGACAGCCCAAAATAGGGTCTAATCGGAATAGTAGTTTCGTAACCACAAAATCCGAATTAAAATAGTTAAATTCTGAAAATTTTATGTTTTCCGATCTATTAAATATGCTCTATGTGAAAATTCATTGATTTAATGCTTAATTTTATTTTTGGGACTAAATTGCATTAATGGCGAAATGGGGGTTATAATGTATAAGTACCTATTTGAAATGGGGGTTTGAACTAGAGGTCTTTAAATGGCAAATAGACCATGAGTTAGTGTCATGGACACAAAAGAGTATTTCTAGAAATGTTCATGAGTAATAGCCATAAGGGCATTTTTGTCCAAATAGTTAAAAATCAAGTAAAAAGATGAGAAAAAGATGAAAAATGTTCATCTTCTTCCTAGTTGTCTGCCGAAATTTCTCTCCACTATAGCTCAAGGGTTTTGAGCTTTTGCAAGCAAATTGTAAGTGCATTTTAGCCCCTTTTTTCAATTATTTTCGTATTTTTAAGTTCCTTTAAGCTTAAATTTCATGATTTTACCATTTATTTGAGAAGATAGTGAGTTTTAAAAAATGGCCCATTTGTGATATAGTTGTACATTGATGGGTAATAGTAGAAAATGAGTCTTTGAAGTGTTAACTACGGGTTTTTTCGATTAGTTTTCGATAGAAACATCCCTAAGGGACTAAAATGAGAAAAATGAAAATTTGTTGATTCTTGAATTGTGTTTGTGAAAAAGGATTTGGCTAAGTCTAAAATGCAAGAAAATAAAGTGAAATTGAGTTTACGAGATTAAGGGCAAAATGGTCATTTTTGCCAAAAGTCTGAATTTTGAACGAATTTAAGTAAGGAATTGATAAAATGTGTTAAATGTGTTTATTTAGATCAAGAAAGAAGAGAAAGCGATCGAGATCACGGAAAAGAAAAGGTAGTCGACTAATTCGAAATTTAGTCATTTTGTAATTGAGGTAAATCATAAGTAAATTATAGCACATTACATTATTGTTTTTCATTTGATGATTTCTATGTGAAAATATGTGGATATGAATTTTGAATTATGCAATTGTATGTTTATGAATATTCTGGTAAATCCCGTTTGAACAGTAAGAATAACTCTAGATATCGGTGACATGTCACTTGAGGGTTTCTGATTCTGTCTGATTCCGTATTCCGGGTGCTAGGTGCACTTGCATGTGTTGCAGTCACCTGCCAGCATATGTGAGCAGGCTCGTGGGTTACGTCTGTATTTCTGTGATTTGAGGTAGCTTTGGCTACATATTCTGATGGTTTTTGCCAGATCTTTGTGTTGGCTTCGGCCACATATCTGTGAGGCACTTCGGTGCTAACCTCTGTATATCACGATTTTAAAGGTAAGCGCACCTATCGAAAAGTAGTATAATTTAGTGGCAAGACCGAGTTATCGTACCCAAGGGAACCAAAAATACTAATTCTTACTTCCTTTCTATTATCTAGCCTAAAAATAAAAGAGGATTGGTTGAAACTAATTCTAAAACTAACTAAAAGTGCACAAAAAGTAAATTGGGAAAACTTTTGGGAAAAGCTGATTGATATGAGCAATACTTAAGGGAGAATCCACCTAAACTTTACTTGTTATTAATTTCTTGAACTAGATGATTTCTTCACTTGACTTGATCCGTAGAGATCCCTAACTTATGTTAATACCTCCGTCGAGGATAAGAACAACTAATCCTAGGTGGTTAATTAAAGTTTCTTTATTAATTAACACCCCTAGGTTGCATTAATTCGATCTATGGATCCCCCTATTAGGTTTGACCCTAATCCGGCAGATTTATGTCGCCCTATGTCTAGGGTTGCATGCAACTCTGCTTAATTATGGTAGATCTACTCTTAAAACAGGGACTTTTTCTCCTCTGCCTAAGCACATCAAGTTCTTGAAGTAATACCTAGGATTATTAAATCAAGAATAAAGAACACATAATTAAGAATAATTCAAGTATTTATCATATAATTCAAGAATAAATAATAGCAAAATCTGTCTTAGGTTTCATCCCCCTCAAGTATTTGAGGGGTTTAGTTCATAACTAATAAAGAAAACATCTTAGAAGAAATAAGATAACAAAACATAAAGAACCCAAAAACCCTTGAAGGAATTTAGGGAGATCCTTCGTCTTGATGTAGAATTTTGGCTTCTGGGATGAATCAATCAGCTTCCCTTGGAGTAATTCCTTGCTTTCACTCCTTGTGTTGGTAGAAATATGGCGCTCCTTTTTGGGAGAAAAAAAGAGTATATTTTTAGAGTTGCCTCATAGGGTCTTTATATAGAGTTTAAAATGGCTTTCTTAGCCCCTAAATATCCAAATCCGGGTGAAATTGTACTTCCTTACGACAGGGACACGTCCGTGTGCCACTCCCGTGTGGTTTCGATAAGGGCCGTGTTTGGGCCTGTTGAGGTGGCACAGTCGTGTGGCCTGGCCGTGCTTGTCAGGGCTGGGCCGTGTGGATTTCATGTGGCACGGCTGTGTGCCACAGCCGTGTGGCGACTTCTTGGGCCGTGTCATTTTCATATTTTTGGCCTATTTTCCTCTTTTTTGTCCTGTTTTCCGTTCTTTTCTCTTCCCTATGCTCTCCTGAGTATAATACATGAAAAAGAAGGATTAAGAGTACCAATTCTCATAAAATTGATAATAATCCATCCAAAATATAGGCTAAACATGAGGAAAAAATATATATAATTTATCGTTTATCAGTATGCGCGAGAAGAGCGTGAAGGTACCTTAATGACGGGGTGAGGACGGTCGCCTTCGTGTGACTGGGGTCGTAGGAGGGATACCCCGGGGCGATATTCGGCCAACAATCAACTGGTTTGAGGTGGATGACGGGGGAGTGTAGGAAAGTCTTCCTCTTCCATGAACTGCTCAGTGTAGAGGCCGGGAGCTGAGCCGAACTTTGGTACGCTAAGGTGGCATACACGACCTCCTAAGCGAAACTGGACCGTCCCGGGATCATCGAATTGGCTCATGACGGTCTGAAGATGGAAGGTGGAGCAGAACTCTAGTGTTAGTTCAATGTATGTAGGCTCGATAATTCGGAAGAACTGCTCCCAAGGATCTGTCATCAATAAGGCCCGGACTGTATCTGCGAGGTTGACTTACTCTAGCACGTCCTAATCAATGCATCGGCCGGCGCTTAATGTATGGGCCCGTAGTATCTGAAATAACTCCTCTTGGGAGTCTTGGGGAAATGTAATAAACAGGTGGCGAGTCTCGAAGGTGGGCCTCGATGATGAACCACCTGGCCTCTTACGTTTCTTTAAAGGTGGGACGGTAGTTTTCCTACTGCGTGATGTCGACATAATGCCTAAATAACAAAATAATAAACATTAGTCCTAAAAAATAAACTTTGAAATTAAATCGAATCAAAAACTATAAATAAAATAATAAATATGTAGATTAAAATGGCAATGTGCCTAAAAACAATTTTGAAATAAGATGGGGACTAACCTAAATAATATAAATTATCCATCCTAATATGATATCAAAAGTAAGAAACATGGGTATGTATTTATACTAAATGCTTGAGATTTTAGGTAGAAAAAATGGCACTCAAATGTAACTCTAAGTGGCATGAAATCACAAGGTTCTCTATAACATTCTAGAGTGTTCATGCTAATTCAATCAATTCCATGCTTTGAAATAATGCTAATCCTAAATATAGGTATAAAAAGAAAAATAGAAATAAATTAGTAAAATTTAGAAAGAAAAATGAGAAAATAAAACCAAATGGGAGAAGGATGAGGCAGAGCACAGTCGTGGGTGAGGCGGCACGGTCGTGGAAGCACTGTAGACACCGGCGGCGGCGCTATGGAGGTTAGGGGAGAGGGTGGTTTGAGAGGATTTAGGGTTTAGAGTGGGAGAAGATGATGAATAGTGGCCCTTATTTATAGCTTTTGGGTCACACGGGCATGGCACACGCCCGTGTGACTCGGGTTTTGCCCGTGTGATTCAAAATTCGATGGTTTTGGCTCGCCTAGTTCGAGGTACACGTCTGTTTTGGCCATCTTGCACGGCCATTTGCGATTTTGTTCGATTTTCACACGACCGTTTACGATGAGGCTTCGCTATTCACATGGTCGTGTAGGCAGTCACACGGTCGTGTCTAAACTGACAGTGTTGGCCACGGTTTAGGGACACGGGCGTGTAGCATTGTGTAAGCCCATGTCTAAATTGAAGGGTTGCCACGGCCATGTCGCGCGGCCGTGGCGATTTATCGTTAGCCCGTGCTTTGGGAAAAATTGTACTCTATTTGTACACAGCCTGTGTGCATGACCGTGTTTCTGCTCATAACATCCACATGGCCTTGGACACGCCCGTCGGCATGGCCGTGTGGTTCTAAAATTCTGCATTAAAAAGGGTTAGTTGATGTATAAAAATACTAAAATCAAAAATAAAAGAAAAGTTACTAAGTTAGTACTCGGGTTGCCTCCTGAGAAGCGCTTATTTAGAGTCTAAGCTCGACTCTACCTGGATGTATCACGAAGGGATTTCGTGGAGCTAAAGCTCCTCCTTGTTATCCTTAAAATTCTCACCTTTATAGTGTTTAAGCCGATGGCCGTTTACCTTGAATGTACCGTGGGTTGGGTGAGTTACCTCAACTGTACCGTATTGAAAGACAGTTTGAACAGTGAATGGACCTGACCACATTGACTTGAGTTTTCTAGGAAATAGTTTCAGCATTGAGTTGTAGAGTAAGACAAGATCACCCGTTTTGAACAGCTGAGGTTGTCTCAGTTATTTGTCATGGCGTCGCTTCATGGCTTCCTTATACAGTCGTGAGCTCTCGTAGGCATTGCAACGCCATTCATCTAGCTTGTTTAACTGCATTAGTCTTTTCTCACCTGCGAGCTTAGAATCAAGATTTAAAAATTTTATAGCCCAGAATGCCTTATGTTCAAACTCAAATGCTAGATGACAGCTTTTTTCATAGACAAGTTTATAAGGAGATATTCCTATGGGTGTTTTAAAAGCAGTTCTATAGGCCCATAAAGCATCGTCTACCTTTCTTGACCAATCTTTTCTATTTGTTTCTATCGTTTTCTCTAATATGCGTTTTAGTTCCCTATTTGTTACTTCAACTTGGCCACTGGTTTGTGGATGATAAGGGGTAGCTGTTCTATGGTGTACTCCATACTTTTTTAAAACTTTTTCAAATTGAGCATTGCAAAAATGGGTACCGCTATCACTAATAATTATCCTAGGTTTTCCAAATTGAGAGAAAAGTTTCTTCAAAATTGTACTACCATTCTAGCATCATTAGTAGGTAAGGCTTGGGCTTCCACCCATTTTGACATATAATCTACTGCTACTAGGATGTACTTATTCCCAAATGAAGTAGGGAATGGACCCATGAAATCAATACCCCATACATCAAATATTTCACATGAAATTATATAGTTCTAAGGCATTTCATTATGTTGAGAGATATTACCTGCTGTCTAGCATTTATCACAAGAGGTCACATACCTGTTGGCATCTCTGAAAAGTGTAAGCCAGTAAAAGCCTGATTCGAGTACCTTATAAGCAGTTCTAGCTCCACTGTGATGTCCTCCTATGGGTCCTGAATGACAATGATCTAAAATTTGTATGTTTCTGTCTCAGCAACGCATCTTCGAATAACCTGATCTGCACAAATTCGAAAAAGAAAAGGAGCTTCCCAAAAGTAGTTTTTCACATCAGCGAAGAATCGCTTCTTTTGCTGATGGATCAACCCTTTTGGGGTTATGTTAGTTGCCAAGTAATTTGCAAAATCAGCAAACCACGGAACTGCTGCCTTTACTAAGGCGAGGAGTTGTTCTTCAGGAAACAAGTCGTTTATTTTCTCGAGGTCCTTGGGGTGTGGATTTTTTAATCTCGAGAGGTGATCTGCTGCTAAGTTTTCATCTCCTTTTTTGTCCTTTATTTCTAAATCGAATTCCTGTAACAATAGAATCCATCTTATTAATCGAGGTTTTGCATTAGTTTTAATTAAAAGATAGCGAAGAGCAGAATAGTCAGTATAAACAATGACTTTTGACAATATCAGATAAGATTTGAATTTATCAAATGCAAAGATAACAACTAGCATTTCTTTTTCTGTAGTAGTATAATTCGCTTGGGCGACTGTCAAAGTTCTGCTAGCATAGTAGATTGATTGAAAGTGTCTATCTCTTCGTTGTCCCAAAACTGCACCTACTGCAAAATCACTCACATCGCACATTAGTTCAAAAGGTAAATTCCAATCAGGTGAAATCATAATTGGGGCTTTGACTAACTTTTCCTTTAGAGTGTTGAAGGATTCTAAACATTCTTGGTTAAAGTTGAAAAGCACATTTTTTTCTAGAAATTTTGTTAATGGCTTAGCTATTTTAGAAAAATCTTTAATAAATCTGTGATAAAAACCGGCATGTCCTAAAAAGCTTCTTATGGCCTTAACTGAATTAGGGGGAGGTAATTTTCCGATAGTTTCAATTTTTGCCTTGTCTACCTCTATCCCTTTACTAGAAATTTTATGCCCTAGAACAATACCTTCTTGAACCATAAAATGGCATTTTTCCCAATTTAATACTAGATTTGTCTCTTCACATCTTATCAAAACACGTTTTAAATTATTAAGACAAAGTTGGAAGGAATTACCGAAAATTGAGAAATCATCCATAAATACCTCCATAATATCTTCCACAAGTTCATTGAAGATAGCTAGCATGCATCGCTGAAAAGTAGCAGGAGCATTATATAAACCGAAAGGCATTCTACGATAAGTAAACGTACCATATGGACAT
The DNA here is from genome assembly GCA_020496765.1 of Gossypium stocksii. NCBI lineage: Eukaryota > Viridiplantae > Streptophyta > Magnoliopsida > Malvales > Malvaceae > Gossypium > Gossypium stocksii. The sequence continues at coordinate 11,473,558 of CM035623.1, forward strand.
GTGAATGTCGTTTTCTCCTGATCTTCTAGAGCTATCGGGACTTGGAAGTAACCAGAGAGGCCATTGAGGAAACAGTAATACATGTGACTTGATAATCTTTCCAACATCTGATCAATGAAAGGTAAGGGGAAATGATCTTTTCGAGTTGCATCATTTAACTTTCTATAATAAATGCAGACTCTCCACCCAGTGACTGTTCTTGTAGGTATTGATTCCTATTTGTCATTAGACACCACGGTTATGCCTCCCTTTTTAGGAACAACCTGAACAGGGCTTACCCAAGAACTATCAGAAATAGGAAAAATAATACCTACATCTAGAAGTTTAATTACCTCGACTTTACGACTTCCTTCATGTTGGGATTCAGTCATCTTTGAGCTTACACTGATGGTTTATATTCATCTTCCATTAAAATTTTGTGGGTACAAAAAGAAGGATTAATTCCTCTAATATCTGAAATTTTCCATGCTATAGCCTGTTTGTGTTCTCTTAACACTTGAAGTAGTTCCCTTTTTTTCTATAGTGCTCAAATTTGATACGACAATAAATGGTAAAGTTGAATCTTCCCCTAAAAAGGCATATTTTAAATGGTCTGGCAGTTGCTTTAACTCTAATTTAGGGGGTTCATCAATGGAAGGTTTCTGTCTCAACTCATCATTCATCTTTATACTTTCATAACTTATGTGTCTCGTGATAATTTCATTAGAATCTAACTCCTTCCTTACTTCTTCAATTTCAGTGGTGGCTTCATCTTCCCTCCCACCTTGAACAAGACACAATTCCAACGTGTCTACGAGAGAAAGTTCCTAAAAATTATCTTGAACAAAATAATCAATAACGTCAACAAAATAACAGGAATCATCTTGTTCTTTAGAAAATTTCACAGCATCATAAATTTTAAAAACGACTTCTTCTTCTCCAACTCTAAGTACCAATTTACCATCCCCTACATCGATAACAGCTCTAGCAGTAGCTAAGAATGGGCGTCCTAAAATTAAAGGCACCTCAATATCCTCATTCATGTCAAGCACAACAAAATCAACAGGGAATATAAATTTATCTACCTTAACTTGCACATCTTCGATGATTCCCCTAGGATATTTAACAGATCTATTAGCTAGTTGAATACTCATCCTATTGGGCTTTGGTTCGCCTAGACCTTGTTGCTTGAACATTTTTTAAGGCATTAGATTAATGCTAGCACCTAAATTAGCTAAGGCTTTATTAATAATTAAACTACCAATTAAAGAAGGAATAGTAAAACTCCCTAGATCTTTTAGTTTTGCCGATAGTTTATTTTGGAGAATAGCTGAGCATTCCTCGTTGAGTTCTACTGTGGCTAATTCTTCCAACTTCCTTTTATTTGTGAGAAGTTTTTTAAGAAACTTCGCGTACTTTGGCATCTGCGAAATTGCTTCAACAAAAGGTAAGTTAATGTGTAATTGTTTAAAAAGTTCAAGAAATTTACCGAATTGAGCGTCTGTGCGATCTTTCTTTAACTTTGCCGGATGTGGAATAGGCGGTTTGTATTCATTGAGTGTTGGTGGAGTGTTTTCCTTGGGTTCCTCTACCTTGTCTCCCTACAGATTCTTGAACAGGCTTCGTTTCTGGTTCAGCCAGTACTTTCCCATCTCTTAAAGTAATTGCTTTGACATGTTCTTTGGGATTTAGCTCAGTGTTATTTAGTAGTCCACCTTGTGGTCTCTCTGAAATTAATTTTGCAAGTTGACTGATTTGATTTTCAAGCTCTTGAATTGATGCTTGTTGGTTCTTTAGTGCCGTTTCAGTGTTTTGAAAACGGGTTTCTGATGCGGCCATAAATTTGGTGAACATCTCTTCAAGATTCGGGTTTTTCTCTTGTTGTGGTGGTGACTGCTGAAATCCTGGAGGAAGCTGTTGTCTTTGATTTCCTTATCCTCCCCATGAAAAATTGGGGTGATTTCTCCAATTTGCATTGTAAGTATTACTATAAGGGTTATTTTGAGGTTTAGAATTGTTACCCATATAGTTGGCTTGCTCAGTTTCTATGCTGTGTCCATAAGATGAGTAGTCTGGATTGAACATATTTCCTGGAGTTGTGTCGCACTGCATCACTGGCCGTACCTGCGTGGAACCAACAAAATTATCAAACTTTTTATTTAAGAGTTCTACCTGATTAGTGAGCATAGTGACAGCATCAATATTAAAAACTCCTACAGCTTTTGTCGGCTTTGTCCTCATGACTTGCCACTGATAGTTATTAAGTGACATCTCTTCAATAAACTCATAAGCTGCTTTGGGTGTTTTGCTGTTGATTGTTTCCCCTATGGCTGCATCAATTATTTGCCTTGTTGATGTAGAAGGTTTGAACTTGTAACCAAAAAGGTAGTCCATGGTGAGGGCACCTTCTCAAAAGATCTTTGTATCTCTCCCAGGCATCGTAAAGTGTTTCTAAATCCATCTGTATAAAAGAAGAGATATCGTTTCGTAATTTAGCTGTTTTAGCTGGAGGAAAATATTCAAGTAAAAATTTTTCTGTCATCTGTCCCCATGTAGTGATTGATCCTCGTGGTAAAGAATTTAACCACTGTTTGCTTTATTTCTCAAAGAGAATGGGAATAGCCTTAGACGAATGGCATCATCAGAAACGCCATTAATTTTATAAGCATCACAAAGTTCCAAAAAGTTGGCTATATGTGAATTTGGATCTTCATCCTGTAAACCATCAAACTGCACAAATTGCTGTATCATCTGAATAGTGTTAGGTTTTAATTCAAAATTATTTGCAGCAATAGTAAGTCTAATAATACTACATTTGAGCACCAGCCAAACTAGATTTAGCATAATCATACATAGTACGAGGAGCTTCATCTTGATTCACTGGTTGCGCGGCTATTGCAGGAGGTGGTGGAATGTTTTGATTTGCTTCCATCTCTTCCGTAGGTTCTGGCTCTTGTTCTTGTCCTTGTTTTAGATAATGTAGGCTTCTTCTGATCTCTCTACGAGTTCTGCGAGCTGTTGCTTCCAAATCTTCGTCAAAAAGTAATGGCCCTGCTAGGTTGTTTCTAGTCATAAACTAGAAATACCTAGAAGGAAAAAGCAAAGAAAATCAAAATAAAATAAAAATAAATAAAAACCGAAAATAAATAAATATAGTAATGGCTAAAGTAATAGAAATCGAGTTTTCTTAATATTTTAGATCCCCGGCAACGGCGCCAAAAACTTGATATGTGTGATATGAAGTAATAAAATTTACAAAAACTGATCGCACCAAAAACTAACTAATATCACGATTTTAAGGCAAGCGCACCTATCGAACAATAGTATAGTTTAGCGGCAAGACCGAGATATCGTACCCAAGGGAACCAAAAGTACTAATACTTACTTCCTTTCTATTATTTAATCTAAAGAATAAAAGGGGTTTTTATGAAACTAAACTAATTCTAAAACTAAATTAAGAATGCACAAAAAGTAAACTGGGAAAAACTCTTGGGAAAGACTGATTGATTTAGGCAATACTCAAGGGAGAATCCACCTAGACTTCACTTTTTATTAATTCTTGAGATAGATGATTTATTCATTTGACTTGATCCGTAGAGATCCCTGACTTATGTTAATACCTCCGTCGAGGATAAGAACAACTAATCCAAGGTTGATTAACTGAAATCTCTTTTTAGTTAAAACCCCTAGTCTTGCATTAACTCGATCTATGGATCCCCCTATTAGGTTTGACCTTAATCTGGCAGATTTATGTCACCCTATGTCTAGGGTTGCATGCAACTCTGCTTAATTATGCTAGATCTACTCTTAAACAGAGACTTTTGCTCCTCTGCCTAAGCACATCAAAACTTGAATTAATACCTAGGATTATTAAAACAAGCATTAAGCACACATAATTAAGAACAATTCAAGTATTTATCATATAATTCAAGAACGAATAATAACAAGATCTATCTTAGGTTTCATCCCCTCAAGTATTTGGGGGATTTAGTTCATAATTAATAAAGAAAACATCTCAGAAGAAATAAGATAACAAAACATAAAAAAACCCAAAAACCCCTGAAGGATTGAAGGGAAATCCTCTATCTTAATGTAGAATTCCAGCTTCTGGGATGAATCAATTGGCTTCCTTTGGAGTAATCCCTTGCTTCCACTCTTTGTGTTAGCAGAAAGAATGCGCTCCTTTTTGGGAGAAAAGATTACACCCTTAGAGTTGCCTCCTAGGGTCTTTATATAGAGCTTTGGGATACCTTTCTTAACCTCAAAGTATCCAGATCCGAGTGAAATTGCACTTCCTTATGACAGGGACATGCCCGTGTGCCACGCCCGTGTGGATCGACAAGAGGCCGTGTGCGAGACTGTTGATGGAGGCACGATCGTGTGGTCAGGCTGTGCTTGTCGGGGCTGGGCCATGTTGGACCTTATGTGGCACGACCGTGTGCCACGGCCGTGTGGTGACTCCTTGGGCTGTGTTATTTTCACACTTTCATTTTCTTCGTTTTCGGTCCGTTTTTCGTTCTTTCCCTATGCTCTACTGAGTATACAAAATAAAATAGAAGGGTTAAGAGCACCAATTCTCACAAAATTAATAATAATTCATCCAAAATATAGGCTAAACATGAGGTAAAAATATGTATAATTTATCGTTTATCAATAGACTATTAAAATGGTAAAATTGTATTCTAACTATCGTAAAAATATACAAATTAATTCCATCCCAAAAAAAATTCCTAGCTTCACCCTTAACCCAAATGATAGGACATATCAAATAGGATTGAGTTCAACTTGTTGGACATAAGAGAAAACCAAATTGAAGAGGATTGAACTCTAACTTAACGATTAAACAACCTGAAACACAAGAACAAACCAAGTGAGAATAGGGCAAATCGGTAGCAAACAAAACTAAATAAAAGAAAATTTTCAAGAACAATAACTAAAGATGGCAAAATGACATATTTGGCCCTCTAACTTTATAAAAAAAAGTTTTATTTTGGCCCTCCATTTAATTTTTTATTTTTTTAGCTCTTAAACTTGCATTTTTTTGTCAAATCACCTCAAATTGCCATGTGGATGGCACATCAGCATTTAATTATTTTTTATAATTTAAAAAATTATAAAACTATTTTTAAAAATTAAAAATCATTTAAAAATATAAAGAAATATAAAAATTACAAATAAAATATTTTAAAATATTAAAATTAATTAAATACTAATGTGTCATCTACGTGGCAATTTGCATGTATGTCACGCTAGCAAAGTTAACAAACTATAACTTTTTCATCCATTTTGAGGTGATTTGACAAAAAAAAATATAAATTCAAGGACTAAAAGAGGTAAAAAATTATATGGAGGGTTAAAATTCACTTTTTTGTGAGGTTGGAGGACAAAAAAGTCATTATGCCAATAAAGATAAAAGAGATTTGAAGTGGGCGATAATTGGATCTTGTATAAGAGACAAAAAGATATAAGAGATTTGAAATGGGCAATAATTGGATCTTGTATAAGAGACAAGTTATTGATGAGAAATCCTTGGATTTTGAAACCTAAACTTGAATAAGAAGATAAAGCATTAGATTTGATGGAATGTGATGAAAAGACAATACCCTATGAAACCCTTTGAAGAAGAAACTTCAACATGTCTCACAAATGGTTTTAACCAACCCCCTACGGTCAAACCCTAGTAAATTGGATGGTGAATAGTTTTCTATGACTTTAAGAAGAAAACCAAGAAGAAAATAACTTCTAAAATAAACAAGAAAGATGTCTTGCAAAGAAAGAAACTCAAAGAGTTGCATTAAATCAAATAATGAATGGGCATCTTAATGAATAATGAAGATGCATTTATATAGGCTAGCTAATTGCATTAAAATAAAACTCCTAAGTAAAAAAAAAAACTTTAATTAATCTAAACAAGAAGTAGTTCTAATTGAACTAATAAACTTTCTTCTTGACTAAGAAACATAAAACTTTTAAACAACTTAAATACTTTAAAATATCTTAAAATTCATAATAAATAAATAAATAATATATAAAATCTAATAAATACAATATTAGGCTCATATATTATTAAATTATGTCTTAAAATGCTTGGTTCCATCCAAAAATGCATTATAAGTCAACTGATTTTTCAGACTTGAAATTGGCAGATTTTGTGAACTTAACTTAATAAATTTCACCCCATTTGTGCATCTATCAATCTTCTACCTTCACATATCATATCTTTAAGCCTTCAGTCTCTCACCACTACTCTTATTCTTTTTTATCTTTCCCCTCTCATCTTAGGTATCATCGTATATTTTATTTTTCATCTTATTAGATAAAAAAAAAACTTTTTTTTTTGTTTCAAAACCTTAACTTTTTTTTTCCTTTTTTTTTTCATATTTTTGAAAGGTCTGATTTTTGGAGATCAATTTCAAATCTTTTTGGGTGTTTCCAATTATTACTTTTTCTTTTGTAGTAAAGGAGAGCCAAGCTCAAGTTCAGTAACCTTTACATAAGAACAAGTCTTTCAAAAGTAATTCCAGCTCTATTTTCAAGTAGAATACACCTCGAGTCTAGACGAAGAGCATTAAGTTTGTGGAGTTCTAGTGGCTTATCATAAGCTAACTTTGCTATGTGATCGGCTACCTAATTCACTTCTCATTAGATGTGGTAGAATTAAACCTCCTAATCTTTATTACACAAGTCAGCAATCCTCCTAATAAACCCAATCTGTTGTTAGTAGGATCTTGAGCATAAATCATATCAATAACAAATTTATTATCACACTCGATGATAATTTTGTGAAAGCCCTATTCCCAAGCTATAACCAATCAATCAACTTATCACCTAAGGCTTTGCCTATGTGATTGTATAAGTACCAACATTATGATAGAACCCTATGATCCAATCCTTATTTTCAGTACAAATGATGTCAGTAGTAGCAACATCTTAAGATTTAATCTAAGAAAAGTTAGATTTAAAGTTTTATTTGTACAAATTTATGTTAATGTAGTTGTCTTTGGTGTTTTTTTATAACTTATTTATTTGATTTTATATTGTTTTTATGTTAGGTTTGCATTGTACTAGATTTGTGTATTACATTCTTATTGGACAATGTACATTTTGGTTGTTGTGATTATATATAACATCACATTCCTTTAAAAGTATATCGGGTTATTCATGTTCTATAGAAACTTCTTTCGAAAGTTCTAAAAGAACCAAAATTAAATAGGTTCTATGTTGTAGACTTGCACAATATTAGCACTTTTAAAGCAAATATTGACTTCAAGACTGATTACTTAGGTGAATTTGAAAGAATGCTTGAAAAAATGTTGCCTCATGCAAATTTTAAGCCTAAACCTAACCTTGAAGCAAGGATTAGACAATCATTATGATATGCCTAGTGGGAAAGACTAGTTCTCCACGTACAGTTCAATTGAAGGTGGAGTTGTCTAATGGGGAATAACTTTCCATATGAAATATTTGGAATCGAAACAATACATATTATGATGCATGATGAAATTATTCAAATATTGTCAGATTTTAAGTATGTTTCAAATTTAAAGAAAAATATTATCTCATTGGGAATTTTGGATTCTAACGGTTGCAGGATTGTCATTGAGTTAAATGGTTTAAAAGTTTCTCGTGGGGCTCTTATTATGATGAGAGGACAAAAAAAGGGTAGCCTATACGTTTTGCAAAGGTCAACAACTACTGGTGCTGCTGCAATTATCAAAGAAAAGCCAAAATCGCCACCACGTCGCAACAACACAACGTGACTCTTTCTTCACTGGTTTCAATTCAATCAAACTTTGGCACTTGTGACTGGATCAAATAAGTGAGAAAGGAATGTTAATCTCGTACAATAGAGGCCTTCTCAAAGATACTAAAGTTGGTAAGTTAGGTTTCTGTGAGCATTGCATTTTTGGGAAACAAATTCGAGTCAGTTTCGATTTAGTAGTGCATATAACAAAAGGGACACTAGATTATTTTCATTTTGATTTATGGGGTCTACCTTTTGATATTTCAAAAGGAGGTAATAAATATTTCCTAACTTATTGATGATCACTCTAGAAACGTTTGAGTTTAATTCTTGAAAAATAAAAGCGAAGTCTTTGAAATCTTCAAACAGTGGAAAACACTATTAGAAAAACAAATCAAAAAAATTCGAGAAGTGATTAAGAACGGATATGGTCTTAAGTTCTATTCGTCAGAGTTTAATGATTTTTGCAAACAAGAAGGAATTGAAAGACATCGAATAGTCGTTGGAACTTCACAGCAGAATGGAGTTATAGAAAGAATGAACAAAACTTTGCTAGAAAAGGCTCGATGCATTCTAATACAGGCTTAAGGAAGAAATTTTGGCTAAAGTCGTAAACCTAACAAGTTATTTGGTAAATTGATCTCTTCATTGAGCATTGAACGATAAAGTTCCAGAGGAGATATGCTTACTTAATCCTCCTAATTATTCTAATTTTAGAATTTTCAATTGTCCTACTTATGGTAAAGCTAGCTAGGGAAAGCTCAAACCAATGGCCATTAAATGTATATTTCTGGGATACTCAGCCAATACAAAAGTTTTAAGTTATGGTGTTCGGAATTCGTCAAAATAATTGTTAGTAGAGATGTTATGTTTGATGAATCTGCCATGATTCGATAAAGAAAAGGAGACTTTTACTTTTAAAGACACAACAAATTAGAGTGTCTCAAGCAAGGTGGAGTTAAAGTCAGAACAGGGGATGATGTCATGATGAGCAAATGCCCAACATTGCAACAACATGATGAATAGAGGGCTCGTCCTGACGAAGAGTCTCACGACATCGCGACGACACTACAAAATTATTATTCTTGTAAGTTTAAAGTTGTTTCTAAACTGTTTGGGGTTCCATTCGACCCTCAAATACCCTCACCATCTCAATTAACTAATTACAAGTTGGCTCGTGACAGGAAAATGCGAGAAATATGACTACCACAGAAATATTGTGAAGGAAACCTAATAGCTTATGCTCTAAATATTGTTGAGAGCATTGATTCAATTGATCCTTCGTGTTATTATGAGACAGTTCAAGTCTCTAATTCTAACAAATGGATCATTGCAATGGAAGAAAAGATGGAATCACTTCAAAAAAACGAGACTTGGAGGCTAGTTAAACCACCCATCGGTAAAAGAATCATTGGTTGCAAATGAGTGTTTAAAAAGAAAGAAGGTTCAGGTCCTAACAACACTAAGTACAAGGCAAGAGTGGTTGCAAAGGGCTACAGTCAAGTGGAGAAAGTTAATTTTCATGACGTTTTCTCTCTCATTGTGAAACATACGTCCATTCGGGCACTTTTGGCTCTTGTTGCATCAAATAATCTTAAGTTAGAGCAGTTAGATGTAAAGACTACTTTCCTTTATGGTGACAATAAAGAGGACATCTACATGCAACAACTGGAAGGCTTCAAATTTGAAGGTAAAGAAGATCATGTTTGTCGCTTACAAAAGTCTTTGTACGGTTTGAAGCAATATCCTTAACAATGGTATAAAAAGTTTGACTCATTCATGTTGAGTATTGGTTTTTCTCGAAGTAAGTATATAGTTGTGTTTATCTACAATGTATTGATGATGATTCTTTTATATATATGTTGCTTTATGTTAATGATATATTAATTGCGGCTAAGAATCCATCTGAAATTGATCCTCTTAAAATCATACTTAACTCTAAGTTTGAGATGAATGGCTTAGGTGCAACAAAGAAAATTTTGAGGATGGAAATTTTGAGCGAGCCATTTAGGGAAATTGTTTTTATCACAACAAAGATACATCAAAAAGATCCTTGAGTAATTTGAGATGCAAGATGTAAAATTGGTAAGTACTCCTTTAGTTGCATATTTCAAAATGAAGAAGATGAAAGATGCATGTCAAAAGTACCTTATTCAAGCGTAGTTGGAAACTTGATGCATGCAATGGTATGCACTCGTCCCGATATTTTACGTGATGTTAGTGTTGTTAGTCGATACATGGCAAATCCTAGTAAGTTACACTGGCATGCAATTAAGCGAATTTTTAGATATTTATAGGGTACTTCTAACATGTGCTTAGAGTTTGGAAGAACTCAAAAGGGTCTAGTCATGTAACACCCCAAACCCGACCTAGAAGTTAGGCCCGAATCTGGCGTGTCACATTGAAGTGTTTTTGCGAAAAACTTTGTTTTCTATTGAAAACCATTCTTAAAAAATTTGAGTAAAATTCCAGTTTAAAGTTGTTTTTCAAATGGCTTGTGCTTAAAAATCAATCTGTTTTTCTATAAGTTAAAAATTATTTTCAGAAAGATCTTTTTATGTGCAGAAGCTTAATTTTTAATAAAACCCTAAAAATAAACCTTGAGATAAACTTAGGAGAAATAAAGTAAAGCGTTCAATATAACAAATAGCAGAGATAAAGCCTTATTACATTCCAAAATCAAAATACTTAAGAAATATAAAAAAAAAACGAATAAAATAAAGCGTCTTGCTAGCTGGCCACCTACGAATCCCTCCGTTCGTCGAACAGCCTACTAGGGATTTCCTGAGAAAATAAAAGAGGGGGTGACTTTCGAAACTCAGTGTGTACAACCTTCAGCAACTGTTAACACGCAAGCAGTCAATTAGGCTTAAGCCCTAATCATAGTATCATTATAAATATATCACATATGCAATACAGTAAAAACCCTCCCCAATAATCCATCCGCCACACAACATTTCTCAACCAACCTTATACACTTGTGGGGATTTCTAAATCGACTCACCCATCTACTACACTGCAATGGTAGCCAGGTTGTGGTACTACCTAACGTTGCAGCAAAGTTGCTAGTCACATATTGGGCTTTAAAAGCCAACAGTGGATCCACGGTCTTCAAGCAACCATGCGATCCTCAAATTCTTCCTTCGTACCATAATTCCCACCCATATGCAACCTAAACAGAATGTCATATGAATGCTGCAATCATACATGGAACAAAAATCCTACATTTAACACATAGGGGTATTTTAGTCATTTTTGCTCTTATGGGGTATTTCGGTCATTTTTAAGTTTTATGGATTCAGTACCTACTTGGCCCGTTAACAAGCCCCTGTTGGCCAAAGTGAACAGGCACTATACACCTAGTAGGATTCCAGAGAAGATGAGGTGGGTCATTGAGACCGCTTAAGTACCAAGCTCTCCCTAGATCCAATCCTAGACATGCATATACCTATTACCACACTTCAACCTTATGACTTATCCACGGTTGCATTTGTGTTTTTAAGTTTTATAAATGTTTGGCAGTTAACAGATACTAAGCCCAAACCCATATACAAAGCCCATTCTCAATCATATGGCCCATTAGGCCCAAATCTCTGTTAAGTGGCCCATTAAGCCCAAATCCAATTCAAATCATGTAATATGCATGATTAACTCAATTCATATAAACAAATCAATAAATTTCTCAAAACTTAGCCTTAGGGCCCATCGGGCCCATTTAGCCACTTTCGGTATTTTGGCTTTTCAGCATTGCCGATATTCGTGTGTGTAGTGTTTGTACACACCTGGCAATAGAGCATGCTACGATTTCCTCTTAGTCACGACCCTACATTTGATATTACTTAACAATTAATTATAGGCTAAATACAAACTTTATCTATAAAAATCCTGAAGCCTCACCGTAACCTTACCATGTACCAAGCCTTAATAGCCCATTTTCTTTATCACCAACCACGATTAAACCCTAGATCTGTACCAACTTAATCATAAAACTCGAGTATTAGGTGACTGGCATCCAATCATGAGTCAAGACCAATATTATAACAACTAAAACGATACTAAAAAACTAGCTAAAAAAAACTTTCGGCTATCATTACTAACCCCTAACGTTACCTTAATTTCGCGGACACGATAGCCTAAATGAGGAATTCGACTCTTCCTGACAAGCCCCTAGTTGACTTTGGAGATTCAAGATTTAGCGAAAGTAGGTAATAAAAATCAAAGGAAGAAGGAAAAGGGACAAGGTCGAATGTAGAGGATTTCGGCAAGAAAAAAAAGAAAGAATAGAAGAAAAAGAGAAAAAAATACAAATCGGCACTTGAGGAAAAGATGAGAAATTTGGCATTGACCTAGGATCCTAAATTCGGCACATATTTATAGCCCATAGCCTCAATTCCCAATTCAGCCCCATCACTTCCCCTTTCTAATCTCCTCATTTTTCTCCCTGATAACTCCCAAATCTATTTCCTAAATTTTCTCTTTTGATTACCTCTCCAAGAGTCCAGCTTCACGACACTGCCAATCTTCTAGAAGCCTAAAATTAAACTTCAAAATAAATTTAATATTTTCCCTTTTAAGCTTGGACTCAAACTCTACTATGGGCCTTTTAACACCCAAATAATATTTGTCTAAGACTACTAAGCACATATTCACATAAAAACCACACAAAATAGAGTTCGAAATTTTTGGGGCGTTACAACTCTACCCCCTAAAAGAAATTTCGTCCTCGAAATTTCCAACTAACTAATGATCACATAACATAGACTACATTATCACGCTTTCGCTATGCACTCTAATTCTAAAGCCAAAACAAACACTCAATACACTATGGTAGGGAACGCACCAGTGTTCACATTTGGGGTGTCTTCGTCCTCTTGGCGACGTGCTGCATAGACCAAAGCTGGCTACCTGGCCTCAGCATAACCTGTACCTTCGCCTGGTGCTCCACGATCGCGTTCATTACCATTTTTGCTCCTGGCCTAACCTCGGCCCCTTGGCGGTTGTTGACCACCCCTCGATGGCTAAACATTAGCCTGGCCCACGGCTTGCACCTGAACTGGCTTCCTAGGGCAATCTTTGATCCTATGCGCCATGGATCCACAACCCAAACAAGTTCCTGTCCTCCTCCAACACTCACCTGTATGACCTCTCCCACAATCAGTAAAAGGTGGTATCCCCGAATTAGCAGCAAGGGGCCCAGCTCTTATTGGCCCATTGACTCTGGCCATAGCCCTAGGCCTTTGTCCAACATCGGAAGATTCAGCCTCCCTTTTATTCCTACCCTTCTCTTTTTCTCGATTTAGATGCTCAGTGCGCTTCACCTCCTCTGCTATCTTCATTTTCTCAACCAACTCTGAGAAAACTCGCTCCCTCTGTGAAGCTATTGTTATAGCCCAATTTTGCGTCTATTATAAACCCAAACCAAAAACAACGAAAAAACTAAACAGAAATCAAAACAAATAATAAATGTCCATTCACAATTTTAGAGCCCAATTCATTCCCCTATACCCATTACAAAACCCTAAATTACAAACAGACCCGAAAGCCCAATTTACCTAACAGCTACCCACTAACCCCTACCCGTTACAACCAAACCCGATTACAGCCCAAAACCCCCAAACAGACCCTAACTAAACCTAAACTAGAAACCCTAACCCGATCCAAGTTACTGCCCACTTGCACTGCTGCCATTGCCCTCTGACTCAGCACCTGCCCCCTGTTATACCGCCCCGGTCACGTCCTTCTGCTCTCAGCACCACCCAAATCCCTGCAAAGAATTAAAATGAGACAGGACAGAAAGTAGAAAACAAAAAAGCAATTTGTAAAAGTAGAGGCTATATAAGCCGATTAAGAACAGATTGTAAAGGGGTTCGATTTTTTTTAACCCCCACAGTCAATACAAACAGAGAGTGTTCAAAGCACAACACAAGTACTAAATTTCAAAAACAACTAGCAAATCTCAGAAATAGTGCAGCGAAGGGAATACCCCCGAACTATCGAAATCAGAATAGAAACCCTAATATCGGAGGTAATCTCAGATTTCTTTTCTGTTTCTCCCAATTTTCTACACATACGGCCAATCTGAATACATATATTTATATTTTAATAACTAAAAAAAACAAAAAAAAAAACTAAAAATATTACCTTTTTCCGGCCACCGTTCCGGTGGCCGGAGCGGCGACGAACAGTAGCCGACGATCGGCCGGTGACCGGCCGGTGACCGGTCCGGTGACTGGACCTTCTCCGGACCCCCTCTTCTTCCCTCTCCCTTCTCTTTTCTCTCCCTTTCTTTTTTCTTCCCCGGGCACAAATGAGCTAGAAACAAAAAAATGGCCCTTTTATAGTAACCGACCTGGGTCGGGTCGACCCGACCCAGGTCCACCTGGGATCCGCGTGTTGTGACGTCACTGGGGTTATTTTCAACCCCAGTCCTTCCGCTTTTTAGGGATTTTGAAATCGAGTTTTAATTTCTTGCAATCGGGCCCAGAAATTTGTCCCGAGTTCCATTTTAATCCTCTGTGCTGCTGTGCGTTTTGGGACTTCGGGAAAATTGCTGTTTTGGCCCCCTAAGGCTTAACCCGTGTTCTAATAGGTCCCATTTGCACGTTTTATTTTAAAATCAGGCCCGAATATTTTCTTCTGTTTTCAATTTCGTCCCTTTTTTACTTTATTTTCGTTATTTTATTCTAATATTATATTATTATTATTATATTATCATCATTTAACACTGATATATACTATCTACATGTATGTTCTTTATTATTTATTATCTCTTTGTTAACATCATTATTATTATTGTCATTCATATGTCTTTTATTATTATATTATTTAGTATTATTTTAGTGTGGTATTTTATTATAATATTTGCTATTTTACTACTATTTTCACTATTATTTGCTTTATTTTTAATACTATATTAAGTTTGTCTTATTATTATTATCATTAATATTATTATTATTAAGTATTAGCATTATTACATTTATGCACATATACGTATTATAGTATTTCGTATAGTATTATTTTGTATTAAAGTTTTGTTTGTTTTATGTTTATATTTCATTTAATATTACTATCATTAGTGTTTATAAATTATCTTAGTATTTATACGTATCATGTTTTCTTTAATACTATCATGTTTAAATCCATATATATCACAAATATTATATTATGCGTATGTATTTGGATGCTACATTTTTAATTATTACATATATCTTTTGATACTATATCATTTATACGTTTTATCATCTTGCATATATTTTTATAACTACTGTGTACATATTATTACATCCATCTTACTACTATTATTTTAATATCATTATTGCCTGTAATATCATACATTATTATATTATTATATCCGATATTTTCTTTAATATTATATTTTATTATCAAGTGTTTATTGTTTTCACCACCATTACTTGTTTCCTTTTTGACACTATTATACTTTATTATTATTATTATTATTATTATTATTATTATTATTATTATTATTATTAATGTATCGATATCATTATTCGCGTTAGTATTATTTTGTTCAAAGCTTATATAAATGTTGTTGTTTTTCCCAAAAAAAATTTCATTTTTATATGTACCACATAAATATCCCATATTTATTTTATACTATATATTTCATGCATCCTTATAATATGTGTATTATGTCCATGCATTAGTAACATTAGGTACTTTCCTTGTATATAATATAATGTTATAAGTTGTTTTCTAGCGTATATATATGTTATGTATTTTTATGTTACGTATATATTTAATATTATATTGTTCATGTAAATTTTTGTGTCTCGCATATATACTTTTATATTATTATTATTTTATTTATTATCACATATATCGCTAATGCCCTATAATTATGCATGCATTGTTATATGTCTTATTTATCGCGTATATTTTTTACCTTTATCATCATTTGTTTTCAACGTAGCATATTGTTTCATATTATTATTGTTATGTCAACTCTATTTGTCCTGATCTTTTCATGTTTTAAAAAAAATAAGGCAATGTGCCGATTTTAATATTATGCCGGTGATTTCATCGCTATGTTGGGTGAATCACGAATGGCTCGTGTTAAAAGCGGGATATCCTTCTTAAAAATAAAAAACCCTTAAAATGCTCGTATCTTGATCGGACCACAACTAAATTTTAAATTGAACTCGTATTTTCGAAAACTAAGACAACGCATGTTTGAAAAGATACCAATTTTTGGGCGTCGCGGGGGTGCTAATACCTTCCCCGCGCGTAACCGACTCCCGGACCCTACTTTTCTCTGAATTTCAACGTGGACCTAAATTTAGCCTTTTTACTTAAAAAACGAATTTTTCAGCCAAAAGAGGATTTAATAGGTGCCCGATCACACCTAAGAAAAAGGATCGGTGGCGACTCCTTTGCTTTCATAAAATTAAAATTCGTTTTCAAGATTTTAAATCGCCACAATTAGCGACCAAAGCTGCTAAGCTAAAAATTTTTCGTCGCTACAGCTATCAATACCCTGAGGCTATCCTTAAGACCATCCTTAAATCTAACGCACCGCTCATAATCCGTTGCCACCATAACCCTTGCGTACCAAGGCGTATAAACTTCGCCTCATATTTCGCCATAGATTTGTTCCCTTGGGTCAGGTTCAGGAACTCTTTCCTCCTAGCATCAACAAAGCTTGCACCCACGTACTTTCCTTGAAATGAAGTTTTGAAAAACTCCCAAGTAATCTACTCGACTTGGGTGCCCTCTTTCACCGTCAGCCACCACTAATAGGCTTCTTCCTTAAGCAGTGACACTACCACTTTTAACTTTTGCTCAGGGGTGCAGTCCAAGTCGTCCATTATTCTTTCAGTGGCCTCCAACCAGTACTCAGCCATATTAGGTGCCACACCAGCCACGCCCTTAAAGATCTCAGCCCCGTTAGATCGAAGTTGCTCTGAAATTGACCCTCGATTCCCAGTACCATTATTAGGCCCAGCGACCCTTTCCAAGATTCTTTGCATTACCTGCGACAATGCTTCTTCTCTAGCGGCCCAATTATATGATTTAGTTTCAGTTACGGGTGAAGCCGGAGCCTCTCCCACTTCAACATTGAACATATGGCCCGATACCGACAACTCAGCCCTAACACTTCCACGACCTCAACCGCGACCCCTTGTACCTCTTCTAGCGCTCATTATCTGTATTAAAAGTTTTATGAAGTTTTAGTTAGTTTTAGTATTTACGCCGATGTCTTATGGGAGTATTAAGTAGAGTGTTATTTTCATGGTCGTAAATCCTCTACAGTCTCAGTTTCCTATGGGCTTTAGTTTTACTCTAGGTATATTCTAAAACTAGCCCACTATTTACAGTATAACAATTCAAAATAAATTTAGTATCAAAAGAACTTACTTGGTTCGACGTCGGTGACTCGGTGTGCCACCAGCAAGAATTTTTAGAGTTTACTAAAGAAATGTTTAAAATTAATAATAAGGCCCATTTCCACAGCCCGAGCTTTGCAACCGAGTTCTGATACCACTAAATGTAACACCCCAAACTCGACCTAGAAGTTAGGCCCGAATCTGGCGTGTCACATTGAAATATTTTTACGAAAAACCTTGTTTTTCATTGAAAACCCTTCTTAAGAAATTTGAGTAAAATTCCAGCTTAAAGTTGTTTTTCAAATAGCTTGTGTTTAAAAATCAATTTGTCTTTCTATAAGTTAAAAATTATTTTTAGAAAGATCTTTTTATGCGTGGAAGCTTAATTTTGAATAAAACCCAAAAAAAAACCTTAAGATAAACTTAGGAGAAATAAAGTAAAGCGTTCAATGTAACAAATAGCAGAGGTAAAGCCTTATTACATTCCAAAATCAAAATACTTAAGAAATATAAAGAAAAACGAATAAAATAAAGCATCTTGCTAGCTGGCCACCTCCGAGTCCCTCCGTTCGTCGAACCATTTACTAAGGATTTCCTAAGAAAATAAAAGAGGGGGTGAGTTTTGAACTCAGTATGTACAACCCTCAGCAACCGTTAACACGCAAGCAGTCAATTGGGCCTAAGCCCTAATCACAGTATCATCATAAATATATCACATATGCAATGTAGTAAAAATTCTCCCCAATAATCCATCCGCTACACAACATTTCCCAACCAACCTTATACACCTGTGGGGATTTCTAAATTAACCCACCCATCCGCTACACAGCAATGGTAGCCCGGTTGAGGTACTACCTAACGTTGCAGCAAAATTGCTAGTCACATATTGGGCTTTAAAAGCCAACGGTGGATCCACGATCGTCAAGTAACCATGCGATCCTCAAATTCTTCCTCCGTACCATAATTCCCACCTATATGCAACCTAAACAGAATGTCATATGAATATTGCAATCATACATGTAACAGAAATCCTACATTTAACACATAGGGGTATTTTAGTCATTTTGCTCTTAGGGGCATTTCAGTCATTTTTAAGTTTTATGGATTCAGTACCTACCTGGCCCATTAACAAGTCCCCGTTGGCCAAAATGAACAGGCACTATACACCAGGTAGGATTCTAGAGAAGAGGAGGTGGGTTATTGAGATTGCTTAAGTACCAAGCTCTTCCTAGATCCAATCCTAAACATGCATATACCCATTACCACACTTCAACCTTATGACTTGTCCACGGTTGCATTTGTGTTTTTAAGTTTTATGAATGTTTGGCAGTTAACAGATACTAAGCCCAAACCCATATACAAAGCCCATTCTCAATCATATGGCCCATTAGGCCCAAATCTCTGTTAAGTGGCCCATTAAGCCCAAATTCATTTCAAATCATGTAACATGCATGACTAACTCAATTCATATAACCAAATCAATAAATTTCACAAAACTTAGCCTCAGGGTCCACCGGGCACATTTAGCCACTTTTGGCATTTCAGTTTTTCAGCATTGCCGATTTCGTGTGTGTAGTGTTTGTACACACCTGGCGATAGAGCGTGCTGCGATTTCCTCTTAGTCACGAACCTACATTCGATATTACTTAACAATTAATCATAGGCTAAATACAAACTTTATCTATAAAAATCTCGAAGCCTCACCGTAACCTTACCATGTGCCAAGCCTTAATAGCTCATTTTCTTTATCACCAACCGTGATTAGACCCTAGATTTGTACCAATTTAATCATAAAACCTGAGTATTAGATGACTGGCATCCAATCACGAGTCAAGACCAATATTATAACAACTAAAACAATACTCAAAAACTAGTTAAAAAAAACTTTCGGCCATCCTTACCAACCCCTAACGTTACCTTAATTTTGCAGACACGATAGCCTAAATGAAGAATTCGACTCTTCCTGATAAGCCCCTAATCGACTTTGGAGATTCAAGATCTAGCGAAAGTAGGTAATAAAAATCAAAGGAAGAAGGAAAAGGGACAAGGCCGAATGTAGAGGATTTTGGCAAGAAAAAGAAAAAAGAAGAGAAGAAAAAGAGAAAAAAATACAAATCGACACTTCAGGAAAAAATGAGAAATTTGGCATTAGCCTAGGATCCTAAATTCGGCACATATTTATAGCCCGTAGCCTCAATTCCCAATTCAGCTCCATCACTTCCCCCTTCTAATCTCCTCGTTTTTCTCCCTGATAACGCCCCAATCTATTTCCTAAATTTTCTCTTCTGATTACCTCTCTGAGAGCCCAGCTTTACGCCACTACCAATCTTCTAGAAGTCTAAAATTAAACTTCAAAATAAATTTAATATTTTCCTTTTTAAGCTAGGACCCAAACTCTACTATGGGCCTTTTAACACCCAAATAATATTTGCCTAAGACTACTAAGCACATATTCACATAAAAACTACACAAAAAGGAGTTCGAGATTTTTGGGGCGTTACAAGTCAGATATGTTGATTTTGATTATACATGAGACTTATATCGAAGAAGGTCTCTCACATGTTTCTTATTTGCTTTTGGGAATTGTGTCATTAGTTAGAAAGTGACTCTTCAAGCTACAGTAGCTTTGTCAACTACTGAAGCAAGCAGAATACATGGCAATTATAGAAGCAGTAAAAGAAGCAATTTGGTTAAGAGTCCTGTTCGGTAACTGGTAAGTGAACAAGGGGCAACTATCATATATTGTGTAACGCCCCTAACCCCAATCCGTTACCGGAATAGAGTTACGGAGCATTACCGGAGTTACCGATTTATTTATCAAATATTTTATTTCATCTAACATTTATATTTGAAACCAATTAAAATTAAACATATTGTCCCTCAAATGTATTTATTCTTATTCTCGACATGTTTTACTTGGATTTATTATTCGTCTCAACATACTTAATTTACTTGTATCAGTGTGTCAAAGATAATCACATACTTACACATCATAATTAATATCATTTCTTTTTCCACGTTCAAGTCTTGTATTTGAGTCATCCGGACCTTTATAAATAAATTTGATCATCATTTTCATTTATTTCATGTTCTAATACGTACAATTAATGTTCTTAAACAAAATTACCATTTTACCCCTAAACTTTTAATTAATGACAATTTCATCCTTAGGCTCAAATAAATAAATTTCTTGCAATCTAATCCTTATTTCCAGCTGTCATTCTCATACAAATTGATAACAACCCGTCAATTCTATAAAACATCAGAATTTTCCCTAATTTCAACACTTTTCAATTTAATCCGTAAAACATGTTTTTCCCCGATCTTGAACTAAAATAATAATTTCATTTAAATTTTGCAATTTAAATAATGAAATAATCCTTTTCATGTAATTTGATCATTTCTAGCATTTTTACAAAATTGCCCATAAAGTTTTACTTTTATTCAGTTTAGTCCCTGAGCCTAAAACATGCAAATTACCCATGCTAGCTGAATATTCATACATATTTTCCTCCTCCTCCTCTCCATTCCACATCCTTAATTTATATAATATGCTTATAAGTAACATTTTCAATAATTTCACTATTTACTTATATGTGAACATTCAAGCTGTCCACCTGCGTCATAGTCACTAAATTATTTATATCTTGAGCTACAGAGCTCCAAATTCAGATCCATAAATTTTCCTTGAAACTAGACTCATATATCTTCTTACCATAATTTTTCCAGAATTTTTGGTGCGGCCAATTAATACAGTTTATTAGTTAAAGTTTCCCCTGTTTCGCTACTCGACAACCCTGACCACTCTTCACTAAAATTCCAATTTCTCTTTATACAGATTTCAAAAGATATCCACGTTTGTTTCTAGTAAAAATAGACTCAATAAGGAATCCACCCATATAAATTATGTTCTATAAATATTTTTGTACAATTTTTAATAATTTTTACAATTCAGAACAGGGGATCTCGAAATCAATCTGAACCAGTCTCACAAAAATGTAAATATCTCAAGATACCAGATTCCTTTGCTTTCTTTGTTTCTTTTATATGAAAATAGACTCAACAAGCTTTAATTACATATCTTATTCAACTTCTAATTCAACTTCTACCATTTATGGTGATTTTTCAAAGTTAGACAATTGCTGCTGTCCAATACTGCTTTAGTGTGACATCTTGATTTCCAATTCGTCCCAATTTCCACAATTCTTACAATTCAGTCCTTGCTTAATTAACCCCTCCATTGAGCTAATTTTCTCATTTAATACTTTTCTATATCATTTTGAACTACTTCATAACTTTTAAAAATCAGAATTCTAACAATAGGCCCTTATTTCAACTATTTCACAATTAAGTCCTAAAATCAAATTTCCATCAATTTTACTTGATAAAACCATCATATAACAGAATTAAAGCTTCAATCCAATATTTATTCATCACATGCTTTCAAAAGTAATCCACATCAACTTTAAAAATTAGCCATGGAATCAAAAACTAATGAATTAATAAGTTGGACCCATTTGTAAAAGTCCAAAAACATAGAAATTTCAAGGAGAGAGCAAGAATTAAACTTACATGAAGCTAGAGTATGAAAAACCAGCTTGAAACCTCTTCCATGGCTGTTTCTCAGCTGAAAAGAATGAAGAAAAATGAAGAGAATTCTAGATATTCCCAATTTGGTCCCATTTTTATTTAATTAATTTTGGCAATTTTCCCATTTTGCCCTTATTTCATCCATTTTCTTATTTTTCTCAGCTATTGCCGCCCAAAATATCTCCTTTGGGCTTATTTTCACTTTAGGTCCTTCCTCTTTTGACAATTGAGCTATTTCATTTCTTTTCACAATTTTGCACTTTATTCAATTTAGTCATTTTTACTCAATTGACCACCAAAACCTTAAAATTTCTTAACGAAACTTTAATATTACCTTAGTGACAATCCTTTAATATTCATAAAAATATTTATAGCTCGGTTTATAACACCGAGATCTCGATACCTCTTTTTCTCGATATCTTGACCAAATAAATCTTTACAAACATAATTTTACTATTTCAAAAATCTTTTAAAAACCACATTTGGCTTGTAAATATTAAATAATATTATCTACGAGTTCATGTGTCGAATTTGGTGGTCTTGAACCACAATTTCTGACATTACTGAAATTTGGGCTATTACAACTCTCCCCCCTTTAAAAAATTTTCGTCCTCGAAAATTTCTTCGGTGGAGAGGTTCAAATATTTTTCACTAACTAATAGTATCATGTACTTTGATTCAAGCATTTCAAACTTCCAACTTATTATGGACACACTTTCGCATATCTTAGTAACACATGCAATTTAATTTCATATGAACACTAACTATCCATCAATGAACTTATCACAATATAAACTTCCATTTCTTTTACTCGAATCATCACTAATGTCTCATAAAGTTTCAACACTTAGTCTTATTTTACTTACTCCTTGGGTACTTTCCATTTTCCAATCATACACAACTTAACAATACGATTCACAGTTTACCTCACTATATCATTTTCGTAAGTATAAAGGCGTGTTCAATTCTCAATAATCTCATGAAACAATTATCTGTTCAACCATGTATCAATGAACAAATAATCTATATCAAATAAAAAATGCTAGAAATTCACACATAATTTACTTGCCTTTGAGTTTATATCATGCATAAGTTTTACTCATTCTATTGCTAAGCTCATTCTCACGCTTTACTTGGTTTAACAAGTGGCACTTCATAACTATGCACTTTCAAATGTTTAACACATTTATTCATGTACGTGCAACAATCAACATAGAGCTTTAGTCTTTCTCTTGAAATTTATCAACTTAGTTACTCTATTATCGATTAACTTCCTTTTTAAGATACTAAAGGATACCCGTGATTCAAGCCTCATAAAATGATGCCAATGCCATGTCCCAGACATGGTCTTACACTGGCTCTCATGTCGATGTCGAAAACTGACACTCCATATAGTTTGTCGATTTCATAACTTATATCTTATTTCCGTCCCAATATCTTTACTAGCTTTGATAATTCTGTAAGTGCCAGCAGCAGATATTCAATTGAAATTAATCCTTTATCAGACAATAGCAATCTAATTCACTTAATAACATATCACTGTAATAATAAATTTCTTACCCAAATTCAGACTGAACCAAAACGGATACTTCAATCATTACGGCTTCCATCCAGTCAAAACTTTACTTAACATTGATTAGTCCATTCAAACCTTACATCTTTCTATAATATTCATATTATTGATGTAGCTATCATAGAAAACACTTCCATAAAAATTAAAGAGGAATGCCAAAGTTTTGAATTATCCCAAGTCTACCATCATCAGTTCGGATAAAACCATAATATTATAATAGATCTGGCATTTCGATAATATAAATAGATCAATATTTCAACTTCAACAGTGCACTTTAAAATAGAAGAAGAATTCCAAGAGTAGTCTCAATAATAACCGGTGTAGTAATACAACTTCTATCGTTTAAGATCCATGTCACTGAGCTTCCATAACCGAACCAGGATTTTATAGCAGTAATATATTTTTACATTTATTCAAAGAATACCCCTTCACAGATAAATCATATTTAATAGATAAGATCAGGCCATAAAATAATAAGAAAACCAAGATAAAGAAATTCCAGATGTGAAGTTATATTGAATCCCCAAGAATAGAAAACCACATTTAATGATAAAGAAACCCATATTATTTAAAGAAAACCCAGAAGAAGAATATCATTCATACCCACTAGAAACAACTGTGATAGAAAGGATGTAAATTGCATAAGGTGATTCAGAATACCCACTGATAAAAGTAGAAAATAGTTTCATATGAGTTTAACCATCAAATCTTCTGTCTAACAGAGCAAATCAGAAATCCAAAGGAAAGTAGAGGAATACCGATCATGAATCGACCCAATTAATAGTACTTCTATTTAATGTTATAATTAACCAAACTTCTTATATGATAAGAACCATATCTGAAGATGAACAGTTGCATATATCTCTGAAGATAAAAGAACATATAGAATATTCAAAAGAAATCGCTGTAAGATACCCAACTATAATAGTCGCATCTAGATATGTTTGCAATTTCACCACTAATCCACTAATATACATAATCATCAATAATATCACATTATTCAGTTCACTAAAGGAACTAATTCAGACGAAATTCAAGTAAATTTGTTTCGTAAATGTCATACCTGAATAAATCAATTACTCATGAATAACCTTTTTTTTTTTTTTTTTTTTTTTTTAGCAGAGGCCCAATAGACTAGATATAACACTTAGGATATACGGGACTGATACAGAGGTGCATTCTTATGCACTATTAAACAGAGAACACGAATGTGCTAATAATCGGAGAGCACCGAAGTGCTAATAATCAGAGAGCACCGGAGTGCTAATAATCAGAGAGCACCGGAGTGCTAATAATCAGAGAGCACCGGAGTGCTAATAATCAGAGAGCACCGAAGTGCTAATAATCAGAGAGCACCGGAGTGCTAATAATCAGAGAGCACCGGAGTGCTAATAATCAGAGAGCACCGTAGTGCTAATAATCAGAGAGCACCGAAGTGCTAATAATCAGAGAGCACCGGAGTGCTAATAATCAGAGAGCACCGGAGTGCTAATAATCAGAGAGCACCGTAGTGCTAATAATCAGAGAGCATACTAAGGTCCTTTAATGACATGCCACTAATATCCTAGTAGTTCTAATATCTACTTAGACAAATTATTTCATGCACGCATATCATTTTTACACATTTCACTTGTAATTCAATTCCACAATCCAATTTCACTTTCATTAAAAAAAATCCACTTTTAAGATCAATTACACTTTCCATTTACTAATCAAAATACAATTCAATACTAACACATATTTCTCATTTAATTCAACTTCACTTTAAATCCTAAATTCTCATTCAACTTAACAATTTAATCATTATCCAATATTAAAATTTATTTAACAACCATTTCAATTTTCATTAAATTCTATAGTAACACTCGCATCATAAAATTTTTTTTTTTTATCAGAGTTGAAAGATATCGCATTATCACATGTTATATAATTGCATGTATTTCTAAACTTCCCGTATACTATATTCAGTCCGAGAACCGACTAAACCAAAGCTCTGATACCACTAATTGTAACGCCCCTAACCCCAATCCGTTACCGGAATAGAGTTACGGAGCATTACCGGAGTTACCGATTTATTTATCAAATATTTTATTTCATCTAACATTTATATTTGAAACCAATTAAAATTAAACATATTGTCCCTCAAATGTATTTATTCTTATTCTCGACATGTTTTACTTGGATTTATTATTCGTCTCAACATACTTAATTTACTTGTATCAGTGTGTCAAAGATAATCACATACTTACACATCATAATTAATATCATTTCTTTTTCCACGTTCAAGTCTTGTATTTGAGTCATCCGGACCTTTATAAATAAATTTGATCATCATTTTCATTTATTTCATGTTCTAATACGTACAATTAATGTTCTTAAACAAAATTACCATTTTACCCCTAAACTTTTAATTAATGACAATTTCATCCTTAGGCTCAAATAAATAAATTTCTTGCAATCTAATCCTTATTTCCAGCTGTCATTCTCATACAAATTGATAACAACCCGTCAATTCTATAAAACATCAGAATTTTCCCTAATTTCAACACTTTTCAATTTAATCCGTAAAACATGTTTTTCCCCGATCTTGAACTAAAATAATAATTTCATTTAAATTTTGCAATTTAAATAATGAAATAATCCTTTTCATGTAATTTGATCATTTCTAGCATTTTTACAAAATTGCCCATAAAGTTTTACTTTTATTCAGTTTAGTCCCTGAGCCTAAAACATGCAAATTACCCATGCTAGCTGAATATTCATACATATTTTCCTCCTCCTCCTCTCCATTCCACATCCTTAATTTATATAATATGCTTATAAGTAACATTTTCAATAATTTCACTATTTACTTATATGTGAACATTCAAGCTGTCCACCTGCGTCATAGTCACTAAATTATTTATATCTTGAGCTACAGAGCTCCAAATTCAGATCCATAAATTTTCCTTGAAACTAGACTCATATATCTTCTTACCATAATATTTCCAGAATTTTTGGTGCGGCCAATTAATACAGTTTATTAGTTAAAGTTTCCCCTGTTTCGCTACTCGACAACCCTGACCACTCTTCACTAAAATTCCAATTTCTCTTTATACAGATTTCAAAAGATATCCACGTTTGTTTCTAGTAAAAATAGACTCAATAAGGAATCCACCCATATAAATTATGTTCTATAAATATTTTTGTACAATTTTTAATAATTTTTACAATTCAGAACAGGGGATCTCGAAATCAATCTGAACCAGTCTCACAAAAATGTAAATATCTCAAGATACCAGATTCCTTTGCTTTCTTTGTTTCTTTTATATGAAAATAGACTCAACAAGCTTTAATTACATATCTTATTCAACTTCTAATTCAACTTCTACCATTTATGGTGATTTTTCAAAGTTAGACAATTGCTGCTGTCCAATACTGCTTTAGTGTGACATCTTGATTTCCAATTCGTCCCAATTTCCACAATTCTTACAATTCAGTCCTTGCTTAATTAACCCCTCCATTGAGCTAATTTTCTCATTTAATACTTTTCTATATCATTTTGAACTACTTCATAACTTTTAAAAATCAGAATTCTAACAATAGGCCCTTATTTCAACTATTTCACAATTAAGTCCTAAAATCAAATTTCCATCAATTTTACTTGATAAAACCATCATATAACAGAATTAAAGCTTCAATCCAATATTTATTCATCACATGCTTTCAAAAGTAATCCACATCAACTTTAAAAATTAGCCATGGAATCAAAAACTAATGAATTAATAAGTTGGACCCATTTGTAAAAGTCCAAAAACATAGAAATTTCAAGGAGAGAGCAAGAATTAAACTTACATGAAGCTAGAGTATGAAAAACCAGCTTGAAACCTCTTCCATGGCTGTTTCTCAGCTGAAAAGAATGAAGAAAAATGAAGAGAATTCTAGATATTCCCAATTTGGTCCCATTTTTATTTAATTAATTTTGGCAATTTTCCCATTTTGCCCTTATTTCATCCATTTTCTTATTTTTCTCAGCTATTGCCGCCCAAAATATCTCCTTTGGGCTTATTTTCACTTTAGGTCCTTCCTCTTTTGACAATTGAGCTATTTCATTTCTTTTCACAATTTTGCACTTTATTCAATTTAGTCATTTTTACTCAATTGACCACCAAAACCTTAAAATTTCTTAACGAAACTTTAATATTACCTTAGTGACAATCCTTTAATATTCATAAAAATATTTATAGCTCGGTTTATAACACCGAGATCTCGATACCTCTTTTTCTCGATATCTTGACCAAATAAATCTTTACAAACATAATTTTACTATTTCAAAAATCTTTTAAAAACCACATTTGGCTTGTAAATATTAAATAATATTATCTACGAGTTCATGTGTCGAATTTGGTGGTCTTGAACCACAATTTCTGACATTACTGAAATTTGGGCTATTACAACTCTCCCCCCTTTAAAAAATTTTCGTCCTCGAAAATTTCTTCGGTGGAGAGGTTCAAATATTTTTCACTAACTAATAGTATCATGTACTTTGATTCAAGCATTTCAAACTTCCAACTTATTATGGACACACTTTCGCATATCTTAGTAACACATGCAATTTAATTTCATATGAACACTAACTATCCATCAATGAACTTATCACAATATAAACTTCCATTTCTTTTACTCGAATCATCACTAATGTCTCATAAAGTTTCAACACTTAGTCTTATTTTACTTACTCCTTGGGTACTTTCCATTTTCCAATCATACACAACTTAACAATACGATTCACAGTTTACCTCACTATATCATTTTCGTAAGTATAAAGGCGTGTTCAATTCTCAATAATCTCATGAAACAATTATCTGTTCAACCATGTATCAATGAACAAATAATCTATATCAAATAAAAAATGCTAGAAATTCACACATAATTTACTTGCCTTTGAGTTTATATCATGCATAAGTTTTACTCATTCTATTGCTAAGCTCATTCTCACGCTTTACTTGGTTTAACAAGTGGCACTTCATAACTATGCACTTTCAAATGTTTAACACATTTATTCATGTACGTGCAACAATCAACATAGAGCTTTAGTCTTTCTCTTGAAATTTATCAACTTAGTTACTCTATTATCGATTAACTTCCTTTTTAAGATACTAAAGGATACCCGTGATTCAAGCCTCATAAAATGATGCCAATGCCATGTCCCAGACATGGTCTTACACTGGCTCTCATGTCGATGTCGAAAACTGACACTCCATATAGTTTGTCGATTTCATAACTTATATCTTATTTCCGTCCCAATATCTTTACTAGCTTTGATAATTCTGTAAGTGCCAGCAGCAGATATTCAATTGAAATTAATCCTTTATCAGACAATAGCAATCTAATTCACTTAATAACATATCACTGTAATAATAAATTTCTTACCCAAATTCAGACTGAACCAAAACGGATACTTCAATCATTACGGCTTCCATCCAGTCAAAACTTTACTTAACATTGATTAGTCCATTCAAACCTTACATCTTTCTATAATATTCATATTATTGATGTAGCTATCATAGAAAACACTTCCATAAAAATTAAAGAGGAATGCCAAAGTTTTGAATTATCCCAAGTCTACCATCATCAGTTCGGATAAAACCATAATATTATAATAGATCTGGCATTTCGATAATATAAATAGATCAATATTTCAACTTCAACAGTGCACTTTAAAATAGAAGAAGAATTCCAAGAGTAGTCTCAATAATAACCGGTGTAGTAATACAACTTCTATCGTTTAAGATCCATGTCACTGAGCTTCCATAACCGAACCAGGATTTTATAGCAGTAATATATTTTTACATTTATTCAAAGAATACCCCTTCACAGATAAATCATATTTAATAGATAAGATCAGGCCATAAAATAATAAGAAAACCAAGATAAAGAAATTCCAGATGTGAAGTTATATTGAATCCCCAAGAATAGAAAACCACATTTAATGATAAAGAAACCCATATTATTTAAAGAAAACCCAGAAGAAGAATATCATTCATACCCACTAGAAACAACTGTGATAGAAAGGATGTAAATTGCATAAGGTGATTCAGAATACCCACTGATAAAAGTAGAAAATAGTTTCATATGAGTTTAACCATCAAATCTTCTGTCTAACAGAGCAAATCAGAAATCCAAAGGAAAGTAGAGGAATACCGATCATGAATCGACCCAATTAATAGTACTTCTATTTAATGTTATAATTAACCAAACTTCTTATATGATAAGAACCATATCTGAAGATGAACAGTTGCATATATCTCTGAAGATAAAAGAACATATAGAATATTCAAAAGAAATCGCTGTAAGATACCCAACTATAATAGTCGCATCTAGATATGTTTGCAATTTCACCACTAATCCACTAATATACATAATCATCAATAATATCACATTATTCAGTTCACTAAAGGAACTAATTCAGACGAAATTCAAGTAAATTTGTTTCGTAAATGTCATACCTGAATAAATCAATTACTCATGAATAACCTTTTTTTTTTTTTTTTTTTTTTTTTAGCAGAGGCCCAATAGACTAGATATAACACTTAGGATATACGGGACTGATACAGAGGTGCATTCTTATGCACTATTAAACAGAGAACACGAATGTGCTAATAATCGGAGAGCACCGAAGTGCTAATAATCAGAGAGCACCGGAGTGCTAATAATCAGAGAGCACCGGAGTGCTAATAATCAGAGAGCACCGGAGTGCTAATAATCAGAGAGCACCGAAGTGCTAATAATCAGAGAGCACCGGAGTGCTAATAATCAGAGAGCACCGGAGTGCTAATAATCAGAGAGCACCGTAGTGCTAATAATCAGAGAGCACCGAAGTGCTAATAATCAGAGAGCACCGGAGTGCTAATAATCAGAGAGCACCGGAGTGCTAATAATCAGAGAGCACCGTAGTGCTAATAATCAGAGAGCATACTAAGGTCCTTTAATGACATGCCACTAATATCCTAGTAGTTCTAATATCTACTTAGACAAATTATTTCATGCACGCATATCATTTTTACACATTTCACTTGTAATTCAATTCCACAATCCAATTTCACTTTCATTAAAAAAAATCCACTTTTAAGATCAATTACACTTTCCATTTACTAATCAAAATACAATTCAATACTAACACATATTTCTCATTTAATTCAACTTCACTTTAAATCCTAAATTCTCATTCAACTTAACAATTTAATCATTATCCAATATTAAAATTTATTTAACAACCATTTCAATTTTCATTAAATTCTATAGTAACACTCGCATCATAAAATTTTTTTTTTTTATCAGAGTTGAAAGATATCGCATTATCACATGTTATATAATTGCATGTATTTCTAAACTTCCCGTATACTATATTCAGTCCGAGAACCGACTAAACCAAAGCTCTGATACCACTAATTGTAACGCCCCTAACCCCAATCCGTTACCGGAATAGAGTTACGGAGCATTACCGGAGTTACCGATTTATTTATCAAATATTTTATTTCATCTAACATTTATATTTGAAACCAATTAAAATTAAACATATTGTCCCTCAAATGTATTTATTCTTATTCTCGACATGTTTTACTTGGATTTATTATTCGTCTCAACATACTTAATTTACTTGTATCAGTGTGTCAAAGATAATCACATACTTACACATCATAATTAATATCATTTCTTTTTCCACGTTCAAGTCTTGTATTTGAGTCATCCGGACCTTTATAAATAAATTTGATCATCATTTTCATTTATTTCATGTTCTAATACGTACAATTAATGTTCTTAAACAAAATTACCATTTTACCCCTAAACTTTTAATTAATGACAATTTCATCCTTAGGCTCAAATAAATAAATTTCTTGCAATCTAATCCTTATTTCCAGCTGTCATTCTCATACAAATTGATAACAACCCGTCAATTCTATAAAACATCAGAATTTTCCCTAATTTCAACACTTTTCAATTTAATCCGTAAAACATGTTTTTCCCCGATCTTGAACTAAAATAATAATTTCATTTAAATTTTGCAATTTAAATAATGAAATAATCCTTTTCATGTAATTTGATCATTTCTAGCATTTTTACAAAATTGCCCATAAAGTTTTACTTTTATTCAGTTTAGTCCCTGAGCCTAAAACATGCAAATTACCCATGCTAGCTGAATATTCATACATATTTTCCTCCTCCTCCTCTCCATTCCACATCCTTAATTTATATAATATGCTTATAAGTAACATTTTCAATAATTTCACTATTTACTTATATGTGAACATTCAAGCTGTCCACCTGCGTCATAGTCACTAAATTATTTATATCTTGAGCTACAGAGCTCCAAATTCAGATCCATAAATTTTCCTTGAAACTAGACTCATATATATTCTTACCATAATTTTTCCAGAATTTTTGGTGCGGCCAATTAATACAGTTTATTAGTTAAAGTTTCCCCTGTTTCGCTACTCGACAACCCTGACCACTCTTCACTAAAATTCCAATTTCTCTTTATACAGATTTCAAAAGATATCCACGTTTGTTTCTAGTAAAAATAGACTCAATAAGGAATCCACCCATATAAATTATGTTCTATAAATATTTTTGTACAATTTTTAATAATTTTTACAATTCAGAACAGGGGATCTCGAAATCAATCTGAACCAGTCTCACAAAAATGTAAATATCTCAAGATACCAGATTCCTTTGCTTTCTTTGTTTCTTTTATATGAAAATAGACTCAACAAGCTTTAATTACATATCTTATTCAACTTCTAATTCAACTTCTACCATTTATGGTGATTTTTCAAAGTTAGACAATTGCTGCTGTCCAATACTGCTTTAGTGTGACATCTTGATTTCCAATTCGTCCCAATTTCCACAATTCTTACAATTCAGTCCTTGCTTAATTAACCCCTCCATTGAGCTAATTTTCTCATTTAATACTTTTCTATATCATTTTGAACTACTTCATAACTTTTAAAAATCAGAATTCTAACAATAGGCCCTTATTTCAACTATTTCACAATTAAGTCCTAAAATCAAATTTCCATCAATTTTACTTGATAAAACCATCATATAACAGAATTAAAGCTTCAATCCAATATTTATTCATCACATGCTTTCAAAAGTAATCCACATCAACTTTAAAAATTAGCCATGGAATCAAAAACTAATGAATTAATAAGTTGGACCCATTTGTAAAAGTCCAAAAACATAGAAATTTCAAGGAGAGAGCAAGAATTAAACTTACATGAAGCTAGAGTATGAAAAACCAGCTTGAAACCTCTTCCATGGCTGTTTCTCAGCTGAAAAGAATGAAGAAAAATGAAGAGAATTCTAGATATTCCCAATTTGGTCCCATTTTTATTTAATTAATTTTGGCAATTTTCCCATTTTGCCCTTATTTCATCCATTTTCTTATTTTTCTCAGCTATTGCCGCCCAAAATATCTCCTTTGGGCTTATTTTCACTTTAGGTCCTTCCTCTTTTGACAATTGAGCTATTTCATTTCTTTTCACAATTTTGCACTTTATTCAATTTAGTCATTTTTACTCAATTGACCACCAAAACCTTAAAATTTCTTAACGAAACTTTAATATTACCTTAGTGACAATCCTTTAATATTCATAAAAATATTTATAGCTCGGTTTATAACACCGAGATCTCGATACCTCTTTTTCTCGATATCTTGACCAAATAAATCTTTACAAACATAATTTTACTATTTCAAAAATCTTTTAAAAACCACATTTGGCTTGTAAATATTAAATAATATTATCTACGAGTTCATGTGTCGAATTTGGTGGTCTTGAACCACAATTTCTGACATTACTGAAATTTGGGCTATTACAACTCTCCCCCCTTTAAAAAATTTTCGTCCTCGAAAATTTCTTCGGTGGAGAGGTTCAAATATTTTTCACTAACTAATAGTATCATGTACTTTGATTCAAGCATTTCAAACTTCCAACTTATTATGGACACACTTTCGCATATCTTAGTAACACATGCAATTTAATTTCATATGAACACTAACTATCCATCAATGAACTTATCACAATATAAACTTCCATTTCTTTTACTCGAATCATCACTAATGTCTCATAAAGTTTCAACACTTAGTCTTATTTTACTTACTCCTTGGGTACTTTCCATTTTCCAATCATACACAACTTAACAATACGATTCACAGTTTACCTCACTATATCATTTTCGTAAGTATAAAGGCGTGTTCAATTCTCAATAATCTCATGAAACAATTATCTGTTCAACCATGTATCAATGAACAAATAATCTATATCAAATAAAAAATGCTAGAAATTCACACATAATTTACTTGCCTTTGAGTTTATATCATGCATAAGTTTTACTCATTCTATTGCTAAGCTCATTCTCACGCTTTACTTGGTTTAACAAGTGGCACTTCATAACTATGCACTTTCAAATGTTTAACACATTTATTCATGTACGTGCAACAATCAACATAGAGCTTTAGTCTTTCTCTTGAAATTTATCAACTTAGTTACTCTATTATCGATTAACTTCCTTTTTAAGATACTAAAGGATACCCGTGATTCAAGCCTCATAAAATGATGCCAATGCCATGTCCCAGACATGGTCTTACACTGGCTCTCATGTCGATGTCGAAAACTGACACTCCATATAGTTTGTCGATTTCATAACTTATATCTTATTTCCGTCCCAATATCTTTACTAGCTTTGATAATTCTGTAAGTGCCAGCAGCAGATATTCAATTGAAATTAATCCTTTATCAGACAATAGCAATCTAATTCACTTAATAACATATCACTGTAATAATAAATTTCTTACCCAAATTCAGACTGAACCAAAACGGATACTTCAATCATTACGGCTTCCATCCAGTCAAAACTTTACTTAACATTGATTAGTCCATTCAAACCTTACATCTTTCTATAATATTCATATTATTGATGTAGCTATCATAGAAAACACTTCCATAAAAATTAAAGAGGAATGCCAAAGTTTTGAATTATCCCAAGTCTACCATCATCAGTTCGGATAAAACCATAATATTATAATAGATCTGGCATTTCGATAATATAAATAGATCAATATTTCAACTTCAACAGTGCACTTTAAAATAGAAGAAGAATTCCAAGAGTAGTCTCAATAATAACCGGTGTAGTAATACAACTTCTATCGTTTAAGATCCATGTCACTGAGCTTCCATAACCGAACCAGGATTTTATAGCAGTAATATATTTTTACATTTATTCAAAGAATACCCCTTCACAGATAAATCATATTTAATAGATAAGATCAGGCCATAAAATAATAAGAAAACCAAGATAAAGAAATTCCAGATGTGAAGTTATATTGAATCCCCAAGAATAGAAAACCACATTTAATGATAAAGAAACCCATATTATTTAAAGAAAACCCAGAAGAAGAATATCATTCATACCCACTAGAAACAACTGTGATAGAAAGGATGTAAATTGCATAAGGTGATTCAGAATACCCACTGATAAAAGTAGAAAATAGTTTCATATGAGTTTAACCATCAAATCTTCTGTCTAACAGAGCAAATCAGAAATCCAAAGGAAAGTAGAGGAATACCGATCATGAATCGACCCAATTAATAGTACTTCTATTTAATGTTATAATTAACCAAACTTCTTATATGATAAGAACCATATCTGAAGATGAACAGTTGCATATATCTCTGAAGATAAAAGAACATATAGAATATTCAAAAGAAATCGCTGTAAGATACCCAACTATAATAGTCGCATCTAGATATGTTTGCAATTTCACCACTAATCCACTAATATACATAATCATCAATAATATCACATTATTCAGTTCACTAAAGGAACTAATTCAGACGAAATTCAAGTAAATTTGTTTCGTAAATGTCATACCTGAATAAATCAATTACTCATGAATAACCTTTTTTTTTTTTTTTTTTTTTTTTAGCAGAGGCCCAATAGACTAGATATAACACTTAGGATATACGGGACTGATACAGAGGTGCATTCTTATGCACTATTAAACAGAGAACACGAATGTGCTAATAATCGGAGAGCACCGAAGTGCTAATAATCAGAGAGCACCGGAGTGCTAATAATCAGAGAGCACCGGAGTGCTAATAATCAGAGAGCACCGGAGTGCTAATAATCAGAGAGCACCGAAGTGCTAATAATCAGAGAGCACCGGAGTGCTAATAATCAGAGAGCACCGTAGTGCTAATAATCAGAGAGCACCGAAGTGCTAATAATCAGAGAGCACCGGAGTGCTAATAATCAGAGAGCACCGGAGTGCTAATAATCAGAGAGCACCGTAGTGCTAATAATCAGAGAGCATACTAAGGTCCTTTAATGACATGCCACTAATATCCTAGTAGTTCTAATATCTACTTAGACAAATTATTTCATGCACGCATATCATTTTTACACATTTCACTTGTAATTCAATTCCACAATCCAATTTCACTTTCATTAAAAAAAATCCACTTTTAAGATCAATTACACTTTCCATTTACTAATCAAAATACAATTCAATACTAACACATATTTCTCATTTAATTCAACTTCACTTTAAATCCTAAATTCTCATTCAACTTAACAATTTAATCATTATCCAATATTAAAATTTATTTAACAACCATTTCAATTTTCATTAAATTCTATAGTAACACTCGCATCATAAAATTTTTTTTTTTTTATCAGAGTTGAAAGATATCGCATTATCACATGTTATATAATTGCATGTATTTCTAAACTTCCCGTATACTATATTCAGTCCGAGAACCGACTAAACCAAAGCTCTGATACCACTAATTGTAACGCCCCTAACCCCAATCCGTTACCGGAATAGAGTTACGGAGCATTACCGGAGTTACCGATTTATTTATCAAATATTTTATTTCATCTAACATTTATATTTGAAACCAATTAAAATTAAACATATTGTCCCTCAAATGTATTTATTCTTATTCTCGACATGTTTTACTTGGATTTATTATTCGTCTCAACATACTTAATTTACTTGTATCAGTGTGTCAAAGATAATCACATACTTACACATCATAATTAATATCATTTCTTTTTCCACGTTCAAGTCTTGTATTTGAGTCATCCGGACCTTTATAAATAAATTTGATCATCATTTTCATTTATTTCATGTTCTAATACGTACAATTAATGTTCTTAAACAAAATTACCATTTTACCCCTAAACTTTTAATTAATGACAATTTCATCCTTAGGCTCAAATAAATAAATTTCTTGCAATCTAATCCTTATTTCCAGCTGTCATTCTCATACAAATTGATAACAACCCGTCAATTCTATAAAACATCAGAATTTTCCCTAATTTCAACACTTTTCAATTTAATCCGTAAAACATGTTTTTCCCCGATCTTGAACTAAAATAATAATTTCATTTAAATTTTGCAATTTAAATAATGAAATAATCCTTTTCATGTAATTTGATCATTTCTAGCATTTTTACAAAATTGCCCATAAAGTTTTACTTTTATTCAGTTTAGTCCCTGAGCCTAAAACATGCAAATTACCCATGCTAGCTGAATATTCATACATATTTTCCTCCTCCTCCTCTCCATTCCACATCCTTAATTTATATAATATGCTTATAAGTAACATTTTCAATAATTTCACTATTTACTTATATGTGAACATTCAAGCTGTCCACCTGCGTCATAGTCACTAAATTATTTATATCTTGAGCTACAGAGCTCCAAATTCAGATCCATAAATTTTCCTTGAAACTAGACTCATATATCTTCTTACCATAATTTTTCCAGAATTTTTGGTGCGGCCAATTAATACAGTTTATTAGTTAAAGTTTCCCCTGTTTCGCTACTCGACAACCCTGACCACTCTTCACTAAAATTCCAATTTCTCTTTATACAGATTTCAAAAGATATCCACGTTTGTTTCTAGTAAAAATAGACTCAATAAGGAATCCACCCATATAAATTATGTTCTATAAATATTTTTGTACAATTTTTAATAATTTTTACAATTCAGAACAGGGGATCTCGAAATCAATCTGAACCAGTCTCACAAAAATGTAAATATCTCAAGATACCAGATTCCTTTGCTTTCTTTGTTTCTTTTATATGAAAATAGACTCAACAAGCTTTAATTACATATCTTATTCAACTTCTAATTCAACTTCTACCATTTATGGTGATTTTTCAAAGTTAGACAATTGCTGCTGTCCAATACTGCTTTAGTGTGACATCTTGATTTCCAATTCGTCCCAATTTCCACAATTCTTACAATTCAGTCCTTGCTTAATTAACCCCTCCATTGAGCTAATTTTCTCATTTAATACTTTTCTATATCATTTTGAACTACTTCATAACTTTTAAAAATCAGAATTCTAACAATAGGCCCTTATTTCAACTATTTCACAATTAAGTCCTAAAATCAAATTTCCATCAATTTTACTTGATAAAACCATCATATAACAGAATTAAAGCTTCAATCCAATATTTATTCATCACATGCTTTCAAAAGTAATCCACATCAACTTTAAAAATTAGCCATGGAATCAAAAACTAATGAATTAATAAGTTGGACCCATTTGTAAAAGTCCAAAAACATAGAAATTTCAAGGAGAGAGCAAGAATTAAACTTACATGAAGCTAGAGTATGAAAAACCAGCTTGAAACCTCTTCCATGGCTGTTTCTCAGCTGAAAAGAATGAAGAAAAATGAAGAGAATTCTAGATATTCCCAATTTGGTCCCATTTTTATTTAATTAATTTTGGCAATTTTCCCATTTTGCCCTTATTTCATCCATTTTCTTATTTTTCTCAGCTATTGCCGCCCAAAATATCTCCTTTGGGCTTATTTTCACTTTAGGTCCTTCCTCTTTTGACAATTGAGCTATTTCATTTCTTTTCACAATTTTGCACTTTATTCAATTTAGTCATTTTTACTCAATTGACCACCAAAACCTTAAAATTTCTTAACGAAACTTTAATATTACCTTAGTGACAATCCTTTAATATTCATAAAAATATTTATAGCTCGGTTTATAACACCGAGATCTCGATACCTCTTTTTCTCGATATCTTGACCAAATAAATCTTTACAAACATAATTTTACTATTTCAAAAATCTTTTAAAAACCACATTTGGCTTGTAAATATTAAATAATATTATCTACGAGTTCATGTGTCGAATTTGGTGGTCTTGAACCACAATTTCTGACATTACTGAAATTTGGGCTATTACATATTGTGATAGCCAAAGTGTCATACATCTCACTAAAGATTGAATACATCACAAGAGAACGAAGCATACAGACATTTGTTATCATTTTGTTGGAGAGGTGATTGTTCAAGAGGATATTCAGATTCTTAAAATTGGCACAAAACACAATTCGATCGACATGTTGATAAAGAGCCTTCTGGTTTCAAAGTTCTAACATTGCTTGGACTTAGTAAGTATTTGACAAAGAATCAGTTGAGCCTGTAACATGGCTCAACAAGGAAGTTGGTCCAAATACGAGTCAATGTGGAGATTTGTGAAAGAATGCCTCTTATTTTGACCAAAATTTATTTTGACTTTTCTTCTCCTAGTTAAACTTTATTTTTAGTTTCCCACTTAAATTCTAATTAACCTAGAATTGTTGTAGTCATATATGCTACAAATTTTAGCCTATAAATAGAATTTGGTTACTCTACGTTTTACTCAAACAAAAATATTTAGTTTGAGAGAATTTTGTTCTTTGTTTCAAAGGGTTTTTCTTGTGGAGCTTCAGGTTTTCTTTTAATTCTCTCCATTTTTTGTATTC
The DNA here is from genome assembly GCA_020496765.1 of Gossypium stocksii. Lineage (NCBI taxonomy): Eukaryota > Viridiplantae > Streptophyta > Magnoliopsida > Malvales > Malvaceae > Gossypium > Gossypium stocksii. The sequence continues at coordinate 11,512,609 of CM035623.1, forward strand.
TCCTTTATTATAGTGAAATCTCCTTTTGCCCGTGGTTTTTTATCCTTTTTTTGAGGAGTTTTTCCATGTAAAATTTGCGTGTTCAATCTTTTCGATTCTTATTTTCTTCACTATGTTTGTTGTTTAATCGAGTTTATCCCCTATATAATGTCATATAATTTTATTCGAATTTCATATTAACATTTTTTAAAAATCAAATCAAATTACTTTTTTACGGATATTCTATTTCTTTTACCATTATTATTAGTATAGTAATTTGAAACTCAAACTTACTTAATTTGTTCCAATAACTTCTTTTATATTATATTATATTATATATATTAAATTAAAAATATATATCATAAAAATATGTATTAAATTATTAATAATTTATTAAGGATATAATTATAAACTAATAATTACTTAAAATTTCTTAAAATGCTGGTATTGCTTACTTTATAATATAGATATATATGATGTATGATGTGGATGCAGGACGGTACCCACAATTCCAATTGGATATAGAAAATGATAATATTGGATTTTGCCATCTCCATCGAGAAAAAGTGATACCGTGTCCGCGCGTTCACAGCTTCACATGATACTTAGGCGAGAGAGCAATTATATTGGAAAGGAATAAAGGCAGGAAAAAGGCAAGCATATGCCCTTTTCCTCCCTAAATTACTTCCCTTTTCTTTTCTTTAAAAACCCACCAATTTGACATTAAAAGAACAATGTAAGATGAGAATTCTAATCTAATCTGTCTTAAATCTCATATCGGTATAAATCACGTCTTCTTTTTATCCATATCTACAAGGTCCAGAAACGGACCAACTATCACACTACAATATATACCTAATGCATGTATTAGAATTATAATTTTATAAAATAAAATCAATTTGGATTTTCAACATTAACTACTTTACCCTATTTAATATTTCATCTAATAGTACGAGGAAATAGTTTATTTTGTATATATGTGTTAAAGTAATTAGGCATAAAGTAAAGAATAATTAAAATTTTTGTAAAAAAATAAGTGAAAAATTTTCTTCCTTTGCTAAAAACAAGTCATAAGAGTAACTAAATAATACCCGTTGTGATTACTTTATTACCATATCTTATACTAAAACCTGGTGAAAAATAGTACTCTTGCTTAGGGGTAAATATTCGATCGAATTGAGTCAAGCCAAATGAAAAAAGTCGAGTTAATTGAGTTGACGAGTCCTATTTTATCATTCTAACTTGATTTAAAATTTTTTCGAATCAAGTTGAGTGAAATAAAATTCGAGTTGAGTTGAATCGAGTTAAATTAAAAAATTAAACATGTCAAATTAAAATCTCGTTATAGTATAACTAATTCCATGTTAGAGCATATAAATTTGAAACCATATATATTTGAAAACTTTTTCGAAGCAAAAAGAAAGAGAGGATATTTTAGTATGATAAACTTGAATCATTAATTATTTTATTTAGGTCCCAAAATTATTATTTTAGAAAAATTTAAAATTTTTAACTTTATATATTCTTTAGAATCTTTTCTTAAAAATATAAATTTTAAAAATTATTTTGTAATTTCTGTTGAGGGAGACCAATTGATAGGGACCAAAAGAATTTTTACATCAATATGTTATTTGAATTGTAAAAGTTAACTCGACTTACTTATTCAAATTGATTCGAATAACTTGAAATTAAATTTCCCTTTCGATTATTTCTTTAAATCAAATCGAGTTGCACTCGTGACATACTAATAAATATTAAAACTTTTGAATAGGTTATCATTTATGAAATTTTAGTAAAAAGGAATGACACGTGGTTGTTGGATGAATATTGGCGACGGCTCCCTCGGTCGGTTGCATGTAATGTAAGTGGTTTAATTAAAAATAGGAAATATTAATGATAAATATTACCTTTTTAGTATCTCTAATTTGGATGACGACGTACAAAATGTCCTTTCGGATAGGTGGGAATATCATCTCATAATTGTTGCCGCCATACCTGTCCAATTTTAAGGTTATCATTTCCTCCCATTAATTTAATTTAATATTTTAATTTTTAAGTTTATTTGGTTGGAAGATTATTTAATTAATATTTTTTTTACATATAAAATATTGATTTTAAATAATTAAATTGACTTTCAAATTTGTTTATATATATATATATATATATATATATATAAAATTTGGACTGGCCTTATTGGTGAACTTTATTCTAAATCATATCCAAATTTCATATTGGTATTTTATTAGAATTGGTCCCTAAATTATTAATTTGTTCTATTTTACTTAATAAAAATATATTATTTATTTAGAATAAATTAAATATAATTTTTATGGGAAGATGTAATATTTTTATTTTTATTTAAACAAGTTAAAATTTCTATTTATTTGAATAAATTAATTTTTTTTTTCAAATCGCAGGAATGGAAAAACTAAAATTTTAAAGTAATATATATTTGTTTGACCAAATGACTTATAGTATTTTTTAAATGTTGAAAAGACAATGACTTGTTCTAGAAAGAGAGAGCTTTCCCTAAGAGGTTATAATTTCCATCCGTCCATGAATGATAGTTAGTTCCTTTTTACTGCTTAAGGTGAAACTGTAGAGATTAGTGATTTGACGTCTTCACTCTATCTTTCTGTGGCTGCCAATTCAATGTACAAGCAACTCTTTGCATGTGCAATAGGTTAAATAACTAAATATACATTTTCCACCTAAATTTCACTTTAAGGTTTGAATTAGCTTCTAAAAGTTTTTCTTTAAAATTAGGTTAAGGCTCAATTTATTATTAAACTTTTTTTTTTCTAATTAATCTCTTGAATCTATCTTTTCAGTTCAAATAAATTATTTACAATAAGTAAATTCATATACTGAATTAAATTAAAAAATTTAGTTTAGATACTTAATTGGATCAAACTAAATTTTAGGTATTAAACTAAATCTTAAAACTAAATTTAAGTATGTAACTAGGTAAATAAAAAACTTTAACTACCAATCTTATAAGTTGAGGTTACCCTTTGCAAAAGTGTTGATACGTACATATATTTAATGATAACGCCTAGCTGGCTCGCCATCTAATCAAATGTGATTTACAATTTTATAGTATAATTTGAGATAATTATTCAATGCATTTTATCTTACTTTTGTCCAAATTCTGTGGGGTTCTTTTTCCTTGTGATCGAGTTATGTTTTCTCCCAAGTAAGATGTACGTTAGTGGAAAAGGTAAAAAATTATCATCAAGACTGGTGTAAAATCTGGGCTTTTTTTTTCTTATTATATTTTATTAGCAGCTAATCAAACGCCAAAATAGAATCTAGTTGGCCAGGCCTGCTCAACCCATGCTTGAGAATTTTAGAGCAGCAAACTGGGGCTCTTTTCATTTTCAGGTTCCTACATCCTAGTATATGTTTCCCTAGCAGTAATTCATGTCTGACAAGACAGTGGTGTTACTTAAAAATTCACCATGTATGACGTTTAATGTAAGTAGTATGAGAGGAGGCAATGCATCTCCAAAGCTTTAGAATATATACTCGGTTTTATTTAAAAGCCCACATGCTAGGAGTTAAAAATTGTTATGGTCGGAAAGACAAAAAAGACTATCAAAGTGAGTGGGTCCTTGTGGAAATCTTCTTCCAACTTTAGTTTTTTACATTCAAAACATAAAAGAATTGATGTGCCATATCTCTTCCAAATTCCAATCATCATCACCATCAGCACTATCACCTACACTTTGTTGGACCCCACGGCCGTTTTTCCTGTTAATTTTCTCCTCACTTTCACTCCTTTTCCGTCCTTCATAGTTTGTGTGATCCCCTCTGAAATTTTATGATTCATTCAAGTACCGCCGTCCACCCCCCCCCCCTTCCCTCCTCTTATAAAACCCCATTGTTTCATTTCTCCATTTGGCCAAGACCCAGTCACCAAACTAAAGCAACCACCCACCCTCCCCCCTCACCTCCAATATGAGGCTTGCTGCCATTGCTGTTACTTTCAACCCATTCACTTCGCCTGCTACTCCAAAGCTCACTCAGTCGTCTATTCCGTCCACCGCCACCATTAGTCCTCTCAAGATCAACACTCATGAGAACCCACAGTTTTCATGGAAGCATGGCTCGTTTCTAACTCATTCTAACTCGGATAAACTTGCCAAGAATTGGATGGAGTATCAAGGGATCAACAACTGGGAGGGCTTGCTTGACCCTCTCGACGATACTCTACGTAGTGAGATTCTAAGATACGGCCAATTCGTCGAAGCAGCGTATCGGTCTTTCGACTTCGACACTTCTTCGCCTACTTTTGGGTCATGTAAGTTTTCCAAGAACTCGCTGCTCACTCGGTCTTGCATTCGGGAGACTGGTTATAAACCCATCAAGAACTTGCGTGCAACGTGTGGGATTCAACTGCCGGGTTGGATAGACCGGGGACCTAGCTGGGTTTCGACTCAGTCCAGTTGGGTCGGTTACGTGGCGGTGTGTCAGGACAAGGAGGAGATCGCCAGGCTCGGCAGGCGTGACGTGGTGGTTGCCTTCAGGGGCACCGCCACTTGCTTGGAGTGGCTGGAGAATCTACGTGCTACGCTGACTTCCCTGCCCGATGACGTACCCAATGTGGGTTCTCATGGCGGTGGCGCCATGGTGGAAAGTGGGTTCTTGAGCCTCTACACTTCCGGTAACACCACGTGTCCTAGCTTGCAGTCCATGGTGAGGGAAGAGATCGGAAGAGTACTCGAAGCCTACTGCGACGAACCCCTGAGCTTGACCATCACCGGCCACAGTCTCGGCGCGGCTCTAGCTACACTTGCGGCGTACGACATAAACTCCAACTTCGGCAATGCACCACCGGTAACCGTCATCTCTTTCGGCGGACCAAGGGTCGGAAACCAAAGCTTCAGGTGTCAGCTAGAGAAACGGGGGACCAAGATTCTACGTATAGTGAACTCCGATGACCTGATCACCAAAGTGCCAGGCTTCGTAATCGAAAACAACGGCATGGCCGTCAATGTGGCGGGGCTGACGAGCTGGGTCCAGAAGCGCGTGGAAGAGGCACAGTTAGTATACGCCGACATAGGGCAAGAGCTAAGACTGAGCAGCAAAGAGTGCCCGCACTTGAGCAAGGGAGGCGTGGCATCATGTCACGAACTCAGTACGTATCTGGAATTAGTAAATGGTTTCGTTGGTTCAAACTGTCCTGTTCGGGCCACTGCTAAGAGAGTTTTAGGTGAACACCATCGAAAAAAACTGGCATCTTTGTAGTCTGTAGATATCAAATTCATTTATTGGAAAACATACATGTATTATATGTATAATCTCTAGAATTAAACCGAGACGAGTGAAGATAGTAACTAATAAGCTAGGCATTGTAGAGGAAGGGGCTGTCCTAAATTTTTTTTGTGCATTGTATATAATTTGGGAGAAGTCAACTTTAGGGTCTTCAAGATATCAGGACTGAAACAATTTCATCCAATTGATCGTTTAAAAAAAATACAACTCAATAACTATAACCAAAGACCCAATTCAATACATTTATTACTCGTATAAATGAAATAACCCCAACAGTATTTACCCTGTTTGTACAGTTACTAACTCATAATATTATTTTCTAATCACAAAAATCTGAACTGGCTAACCCTAACAAAAACAAACGGCCCCATCTAGCTGCATCCTTCGGACCTAACCCTAAAACAATATCAAAGCCATCGAGTCTGCTCTCTTACTCTCACACAGGTCGTTGCCGTGTTCTTTGTACTTGCTGGACCGGGAAAAGAAGGGATGTCGTTGTATTACGTTGTAACATGTTTTAAACCTGTCGACTACTAGATATTCGGGGCATGTATGTGGTTCAAAATGTAAATTGCCTGCTTAAAAAAATGCCGTTTGATCAGGTTTAAATATCGATTCCGTAACAAGTTTTCAAATATATACTTAAAATAAAATCATTGTTTTTTTTTTTTTTACTGAAATGGAATTAGATTAATACAATAAGTCAAGTCAAGAGTTACCAAATCCTCAGCTCTCCACATCACAATCAAAATGGTAGAAGTATGAGCAAACTATGAGGTACGTCGGAGACGTGGTGTAACGCGAACAAAAAGGCATGTCTCACATTGTGGAGCCAACTCTGACTAAGAAATGCGGGTTTGAAAGAGGAGATCAGTAACCATCGTTATTTCACTACAGTAGCTGATATTATTTCGTCTACCAACCCAAACAAAACCAGCGTTCCTTCGCTTTTGCATGAAATGCGTTTGTCGAGTAGCTGGCAGCTAAGGTATACGCTAGCCCGTAACCCATCGAAACCCTAGCATTTGCATTCCATTTTGTTGCTTGGGAACCAACAATTAAGAGTCCATTAATTAAAGAAATGCCACCCCAGTAGATAATGTGATGTTTATTGACAAAGAAGGGCCAAAAATAGGTGTACATACATGCAATTGAGCTATCATTATATGGGGTATATATTGAAATGTGGTGCACAAAACCTAAATGCACCTGTACCTCACGATGATAAAAGGTCAAAATTTTAGGATTAAACAAATTCCCTTCCTCTCGTCATTATCATTCACGTTAATTACACATCAATTCAAATAAAAATATATTAATATGTTTAAAATAGATATTATTAAAATCAACCATTGTTATAAATTCATTCTTTTATTTTTCAAAACTACTTGCTTCACGTAAGAGGTGTTCATAGATTGGGTTAAGCTTAGTTTAAAGGTGTTTATAGGCTGGGTTAAGCTGAGTTTAGATAGTCATACCATTAAATGGAATACCCTAAACCTAATTTAATTATTGGATCCAAATATATAACATCACATTACGTTGCCGAAATAATTCATATCAAATCAATCTCATATAACAAGTAATTTAATATTCGAGCAATTCATATGTTCTTACATTCTTACACTACTCATAAATGATTTACATGAATGCACATCAATCAAATTTAAAGCAATTAGGGGTTGTACGGGGTCTAATATGATATTGAGATTTGAATCAAAACTCTTTTTTTTATTATTATCAAATTTCAATATGGTGTTTCGAGATAGGGAACTCCATATCTCGAGACTTGTCGTAATTTAATTTTGATATTTTTTTTTCGATAAAGTCATATCTCAAGTCCCTAAGGATTGTGTCTCAATACAAAGGTCTTCAAGTCTCGAGGTTGGTCTCGAGACGAACCTTCCATGCTTACCTATTTTAGCTTCGATGTTTGGCTGTCTCAAGACAAGAAGCTCTTGTACGGTATTAACATAATTGATGCTTTCCTAAGTCCAACTCAACTCAAGATATCATCAAATTTTATCCAAAACTCTCATATATTTGTAAGTATTTAACTCAATTATGTTTTAGATCGAAACTTATTTGTTTTAATAAGTTCTTTAAAAAATAAATTATGTTATTTTTAATTTAATATTTAATAATTTTATATATTTTTATTAAAAATTTAAACATAAATAACTTCACATATTTTTCTACCTTTACATCATATTATTTTATATTATTCTAGATTTAAATTTTAATTTTTAAGTGATATGAATGACATAATATATATAAAAATAAAAAAATAAAACAAAAGATTACCATATTATAAATGAATCGACCAAACCAAACTTAGGCCTTAAATGTTGGAGCCCAAGTTTAACTCGTATTTTAAATAATCTTAATTTTTTTGACCTAACTCGTTGATAGCAAGATAAATTTGTGTTTTTAATGTATTTATTTTGGACTAATTATAAAATAAGATGATACTAAACTTGAATTTTTCTTATTAGGAATGAAATTGGTGTGCCAAAATTCAAAATCATACAAAAAGGGCTAAATTGGAATAAAAAGCAAAAAGAAAGGCTAAATTGAAGGATTGAAAATTTAGTGGTTGAATGGATAAAGATAAAATTATTTTTGATTTGTCAAAATCTTATAAATGGTTTGAATGTTATCTTTAGTTTAAATTTGATTTTTAAGTTTTGATTTTTAGTTGATATTTTCTTAGGACAAACATGTTAAATTTAGCATGAGAAATATGTATAAATACCTAATGTTAGTGACACTTGAATACACAGTTGGTTTTTGGAATAAAACAATTCATTTTTTTCCTTCATTTCTCCATCAATAAGTTTTAGCATATTGCATTCATTTGAGTAATTTGTTTCCTAAGCCCTTCTCCCTTTCCACCTTCCACCAATTCAATTAAAGATCATTTCCATACACTAGCTAGCATGATTAACTTCATGCTTAGCTAAGTCCCTTTTAGCTTTAGCCCGATTATCGCTTCGACAAAATAGTCGTGAGATATAAATTCATACTAAAAACTTTTCAATTCAATATTTGCTATCTCTCTGGTATATGGGATAGTACAAATTCGTACTTTAAAGTTGATTTAGTTTTAACTCAAAAAGCGCATGTTGGGTTGGAATTGTTTCGCGTACAGTTGGGAAGCCGAGTTGGCCGTGTTGTATCCGAATTCCCACGAACAAATTGGCGTGTTCAATTAGAAAAAGCTAGTTTGATTCTATCAAGGGAGATAGTGATCGGACTTAAATGGTCCACGCGGCTAAGGTCATTAATTCGAGTTCGGCTTTCTAGATAGCAAGGCTGTCGAAATCTTAAATTGCGGGCACGACTTAGAAATTCGACGAGGGTCGATTTGTAGTCGTACCAGAAGTGACTACAAGAGGAAAATTTGGCAGTTAAGACGTTCTCAACCGCTATAACCAACTTATCGGTTGGAGGGGAAAAACCATTTTTCGAGGATCGGTTCAGAATGTACTAAGGCTGAGGCTAAGTTTTAATATATTTAGTTCCCTGATTTAATTTAAATCACTTAATTTTATTTGCAATCTCAAATCTGTTTTTATTATATTATATTATATTATTGTTTATTTTATTTTCTCTATTAACTAAATTCCTCCTTCCATTTATTTTACAGTTTTGCATGCACAGGTGAAAGGCATGACAATTGCTTAGACTCAGAAATTTGGTCACGAAAATAGGAAAATTAGTAATCCAGTCCCTGTAGGATCAACCCTATTACTCTATACTACTATTTAATTAAGTTAGTGTAGGAATTTATATTTGGTGGTTTTAATGTTCATAACTCATATTTGTGGCCTATTATTTTTTCCACACCCTCTCAAATATTGGGCCAAGCTTCAAGTTTGAGTGGGTAATCCAACCTTTGAACGAGTCTACTACCTTGTCTTTTCCATTATAAATTTCTTAAGCATTACTATTTTTTAATTTTCTTTTCATAATTTTTCCCTTTGATCTCTATCTTTAATAATTTTTTGTCTTTCTTTTTTAAGTTTTTAAATATTTTTAATTATTTCACCATAAAGGTGTGTTTGATAAATTATTCAAAATTTTTATTTCATTGAAAATAAATTTCAACAAAAAAATGTTATAAGATAGGTAGGTGGTAGCTACTTATCACTTAATGCATAAAATATTAAATTGATTTTATTTTATTAAAAAATTAAAATAAATTATAATTATTTGTTAAAATAAATAGTCTTTTAAAAGTGAGTATTAACTTTTATCAAACAACATAATTGTATTAAGTACTTGTATTTACTAATTTATTAAACAAATTTTTAATATAAATTCAGCACTTAAATTTTAAGTTTATATCATATGCACATTAAATATCCCAATTTCAAGTACTTCTTTATATAACTATTAACAGTAAATAATTTATTTATCAAAATATCATTATCAATATTAAATATAAAATTAAAATATACTATCTGCTTTTGTACCCTAATTTTTTTATGTAACTATTAACAGTAAACAATTTATTTATCAAAATATCATTATCGATTTTAAATATATATAAAATTAACATATACTATCTGTTTTTGTACTCTATATTAAATTTTGTACAACATTAACTTACCAACCAGATAAAGTGGGTTTTGCTTAAAAACAAAATCCAACGACTCAACTATATATTTTCCAAATATTTTTCTCACATTGCATTCAATAATTTGTCACTTTTATTCTTGAAAAAAATTATATTATTTTTTATCCATGTGTCCATAGGTTTAATCTATATATCTATTTATAGAAAAAAATCTTAAAGATTTTTTTACGTTAACACTTGTGGATATATGCTCAAATTTGAGATTTAATTTTTATATTTATTTTTAACTTAATTTGATACCACAATTTTTGAACATCAATCTCATTATATATTCTGGGCATAAATGCTCTTTTTGATACAACGGTTAGAACTACCACCTCATTAACTCTTAAAATAGGAGGATAATACACTTCAGCGTACTCAAACTCACGTCCTCCTACACTTGTAACAAAGCCGATACCAATCGAGTTAAGACTTAATCGACATAATTTGATACCTCAATTATTGGAATGTCATTAGTCAATTTAAATATTGTTAAATCACATTTTAATCCCTCTATTATGCCTAAATTTAGTATTTAATATTTAATCTTTATACTTTAGTTTCTAAGTCCCTATATTTTATCATGTTATTAGTTAGTTCAAATAGTTAATATTATTAATTACTTTGATTAAAATTTTGACATGGATTTTAATACTATTCTAACAAATATAATTTATTTTGGCATGATGAGTTGAATTTTTTTTTTAAATTCATGTTAGCTTCTAAAATTATTAAGGGTTTAGGGTTTAGGGTCTAGGGTTTAGGATTCTAATTATTTGGACTAATGACATTACGCCTTTTCTTTTTTTTTTTTAAAGCTTTTTTTAATTATAATACAATGGTAAGAACTCTCTACTATACTCACATTTGGAACTTATTCTTTATATTTTAATTTGACATAATTTAATCTTTTACTTTTACAATGGCATTAGTTACTCCAAATAATTAACATCCTTAACTATTCCAATTAAAATGATGATGTGCAATTTAAACCTAGTAGAGAGATCATAATCATAGTTTGATGTAAATGTTTAACACAACAATTTGTCATTCAATTTAATAAAAAGTTTGATACTATTTTTAATTTAATTTAATTGGTATAATTAGTTATATGTTTACCCAAAGGGAATCATAAAATAGTATTAACAACTAGACTTGAATTTTTTAATTTGAAAAAAGATGTATTCTTGAAAAGAAGAGTGAAAAGACTGAATTCTCAATATATATATATATATATATATATACTATATATAGTATTAATTAAATATTTTACTTGTTTGGTGTCACCCATTAACTAAATCTCGGCTCAGTTATGAAATTACTAAAAAAACCATTTTCTTTGCAAAATAAGTTATATGATTATGCCGGTGTTTTTCTATAATGAGATTTGAACCAAAGACACCATACATATAATTTTTTTATTTACCATTTGAACTAAAACAAAATTTTCATTTATTTAAGAAACTTTAATAAGTATATTTCTTATATATAAATATATATATATATATATTTATATATTTGTGTATCTACACTATTTATTATGTACACTTTATTACCTCTATCGATTGTATATATTGATAATGTTATTGATTGAGATGATGCCATAAATTTAACTTAGCACCAACTTAGAATTGATGAAAACACCGTTATAAATAATTGTATTCAATGAGTATTCTTAATCTGATGTGTTCATATATTTAAATTTCGTTTTACATACAATTTAATTTATTTCTTTTATTTTAATATCTGTAATTAATAATTAATTTCAAATCATATATTTTATTATTTGTCATATATTATTCTAAATACGTGATAAAATTTCAATCCTTAATGGGGAGCCTTAGTTAAAGCATGGTAGGATGAATAAATGCGTATTGTAATTAAGGGATTGACTATGAAAATATCATAATCCAAGACCAAGAAAACAGTCGTTATCCAATGCTGTTTCCACGCGTCCTATGTTGAATCTATTGTCAATGCCACGCAAAACGGGCAACCATGCATGAATTTGTTTTGTATTGATTATAGTGGGGTACTATATTCTTTTTCCTTTTATGCCTAAAATTAACTATTTTAGTAGCCCTTGACGAGGATCAAATTAAATAATAAAATTTTTGTAAAATCAGTCTTTTCTATAAAGTATTTTATTTTAAAATCATTTTGTTTTAAATTTTATTATTTATAACATGAACAAATATAATTATGAAGTGTATTTTATTAAACAAATATTCTATATTTTTCTCTCAAATCTAAAGTAAAGTTGTAAGCATTTCATAAAATAAGCCTATCAACTTGAAATCATAATTTTTAATTAAAATATTTAATTTGAAATCTAAATTTATTAGTAATATTTTATTAAAGATATTAATTCAGTAAATTATTTAAGTGTTAGGAAACTCATTGATTAATTGAATTTAGTAAGTTTGATCAACTTGGTAAGTTTATAAACTAGTTTTATTTTCTATACAAGTTAGAGAAGTTAGGAAAAGTATTTAACGTGTTGATTAATAATATGAAAAAAAATTAAATGTTGAAAAATTAAATATTTAAAATTTAAGTTATAAATTCTACTTGATGTATTATTTAAAATTAGGTATGGAATATAATTAGATTGTTTTATAAGTACAAATTTTAAATATTTTATATTTTATATGTAATTTTCGAATTAATTGCACCAAACATCTTCAAACTATGACCATCATTTTAAATTGGTCTTTAAACTTCAAAATATTCTATTTGCATCTTCAAATTATCGATGTTATATTAATTAAATCTTTTTATTAATGAAACAATTAATTTAACTATTAAATAACATGTTTAATTTTATATGATGAAAATTTTAAAGAAATAAAACGCTATCACATAATATTTAAAAATTGTGATGGTACGGTTATGGTGGGGTTCTTGATGGTGTGTGCACGCATGTAGTGTCAATAACATTTTGTTGAAAACAAAAATGGCTTCACATGTAACTATGTAGCGATAGCAATAGCATATGTCATTATCTCCAACCTTGTTTTGGCAGGGCACAATTTGATTTCCTTCATTTTCATCCGCCTATAATGGTGGTGTAAAAAAATTTTGGGGTGTATTTTTATGATAGTAAAAATATAATTTTATTATTTTAATAGTTTATATTTTTATAATTTGTAAAAGATTCAATTAAATTTTTACTACATCCCCAATAATGTCAATATTCTAGAATAAGGATAATTTCAATATTGATTCTTTTTTAGATAATGTATGATTTCGAGAGTTTTCTTTATTTTATGATATTTTTACCTTTTTTATAAATAATTTTAGTTAATTTTATCCCTTCTTTTTATGACAATATACAGATATATTCTAAAACTATTATTTAACTTAATACATTAATATAAATAAATAAAATTAATAGTTATCATTTTTTTTATAAAAAGGTACATTGTTAAAAGAGTACATTTATTTGATCATTCATAAAATAAATTATCGGTAATTAATCATAGGCTAATATAATAAAGAGGTTGTTGTCACCACTTAAATATACAATCTTACGCTAAACATAACAAAACGAGTTAAAATAGAAGTGGGTAGATTGCTCGATTTCAATACAAAAACTTGATAATCACTAACTCACAATGTAGAGATTTAATTTCGTAAATTAAATATATGATGCCTAACACTAATTAGCTATTAAAGCTCGTGAGAAAGACATGAAGTACTAACGGCTCAACCAAAATGTCATATCAAAGGACCGTCAAGAAAAAAGTAGCTATAAAATCTGGCCCAAATGTCAAAGTAATAACTAAACCAAAGTCCACCAAAGAAAGATCTAAAGCCCCAAATATAGAATTAAAGGCCAACGTCACCATATCACGCAAAGAAATGCTTGCACAACTCCACTTTGGGACAATCACGAAATCCAATCATCTCTGATCATCATTTAAAAGAGCATATGTGAGGTGTCTCTAAACACCAGAGGAGAGGTTGCTTGTTAAATCAAAAAGAGTAAAAAAAAAAAAATGATGAAATGAATTAAAAGAAGGTAAAAAAAAAAAAAAACTTAAATAACCTAGATAAAATTAAGATGAAAATGTTATCTCGAGGGTAGATCCAACACTCACACTACCAAATCCACCTTTGGAATCATCGCTCCAACAAAACTCATCATTAAAGCAATTAGTTCATCCATATGGGAGAAAATAAAGGAAGAGGAAGAGGGGGGCGGTGGCTAGCCATTAGTGGCCATCAGATATGAAAAAGTGAGGGAGTTTGAGTTGGGAGATTTTTTATTTATTTATTATATATATAAATAACGAAGGGATTGCTATGACCATGATTATTTGGCATCATATTAATATAAATATTAATAGTATATTCATGAAATTTAAAAATGATGTAAAATACTTGTTGAGGAAATGAAAATGAAATGTAGTAATAAAATAAAAGGTATCAAGATGGCATTTAACTTTCCTTAGTATTCAAAACTATTTTGAATGGTATTTAAACATTAAGAGGACTTTTAAAGATTTTTGCCAAATCGTGATATCCTCCTTTCTATGAGGAGATATCAGTTTATTTTAAAGATTATCCCCATCTTTATTTACCAAATTTTATTATTAATAAATTCGATAAAGCATATTTATCACATTAAAATATGTAAAATATATTTTTACATTATTTTAATCGAATCCTCTATACATGTATATCAAGTATATACACATATTATTTAATTTTAATATTGTCAAGTTAAATTAATTATTAGAATATTTTTATAATCATTTTAACTTTTGGGACATGTTAAATATAATCTCAACTTTAATTTCATTTCGGTCGTCCCAATCGAATAGTGTGACCCAATAGGATCCTGTAACATTGACAATAACATTAAAATAATTCGAATGTTACAAACAGTGAGTGACATCTACCAATGCATCGCTACTACCCAAGTTGTAGGAAGTCGTGGTTCGGCATAACCTTATGTAATAATATTATTATGGAGAATAACCCTTTTTCTTTAATATCAAGATTGAACACAAATCATGGAATATTCACACTTGTATAGTTCAATCTTTTGTTTCTTGATTCCCAAGTAGACTAAAATAAACAAATAAGTGTGTTATCTCATACCAACTCATTTGAGTATGTCATGCATTTCTAGTCTCACTCAATTAAGAGGCTTGAGATATTGCTCCCATTATATAGGAGGGACAAATCCTATCTTGATAACTCACATTCCTCTACATAGATTATGACATACCCAACATCAATCTTTATAATACAACCATTTACGAAAGACATTTGACTGTGTCAAAGCATACGACTTATGATGTTGGAAAAATGATTATCTCAAGTCTAAGGATTATACATAAAATTATTACTATGAGAAATATCGTGACTATTACATAATAGTCTAAATAGCATTCTTATGGTGGGTCAATTCAATATATTGTTTTCTAACATATACTTATGTGTTGACTTGATATCTCATATCCATAATAACACTTATCATCATTCAAGCACATATTAGTCTCAATGCATTATTGTTTCCCAATCCCACAATAATACTTGACTAAGAATATTTAAGAATGATATAATCATTCTTAGGACTTTATGATTATACAACTTATTTAACACAAAAATAAAGATAGAAAACAATAATAGTAATACATCTTTTCCTCTTGAAAAAAATTCAGATCTAAATAAAAATGCCAAAAATCAAGAGGAAAAAATTGATTTTTCATTTTCCTATTGAAGAATGATAAAAATGATGTGAAACTACAATTTCATACAATCACTTCTCATGGTAATAACTTTATTAATATACTAGATAAAAGTATGTTATTACAATCATTATATGATTGATCTTTCGACATACTTCAACAATGGGCGAGTTAAATTTAGTAACATTTTTTTATACAATCACGGTAAAAATATGTTAATAATTATTTTTCAATTATTTTTTTTGTCGTAGGATTGTCACCACATGCAGGCCTTTTTTACATCATTTTGCTCACCAATTTTGCAGAAAGCATTCAGGTCTTTTAAAACCCACCATTTAATACTTGAAGGACATTTACCAACGCTTTTACCTTAAAACGCTGCCAATTGATACCTAAAATTTACCTGGACCTCTTTTCTCCCGAAGTTGCTCCAACTGAAAAAACCTAATCATTTCTCCCCTCAATCGTTTCCTCGTATCCCAGTAGTACTCCATGGTCGATTTCCTCCCTGTCATCGTCACCATCGATTTCAAGGGAAGCTGCAGTCAACTGTCACTGTCCTTCACAAAGTCTCCAGCAAAAGCTTCGTAAAGCTTTGTATTTGAGTGAGATTCAACTCGAAAAGGAAGGCTAGCATCGGAGGGTACTTCATTTACTGAAGAAAATATTGAAGATCAAGTTCTTACTTGAGTAGTTGGACCGAAAAGGAGTGGATGCTTTCAACATATCGAATTAGGATCAAACACCAACTAAATACTTCGGAAGGAACTGCCAATATTATACTTCTTTACAATGAGCATCGAAAGAAAGAGTGACAAAGTTGAGAGATGAAATGAAAGTAGATATAGACAAAATTCAAGTTGAACGAGATGAAAAAGAAGAAAAGAAGGAATAGGAATGGAGTTGAACAAGAAGAAGAACAAGGTATGGAGCCGATCGCAAAGAAGAAACAAGAAGATACTAGAAAATTCAGTTACAAATCAAGCACCTTAGGAGTAGCTTCAGAGCGAGTTGGCTTTTATGTAACAACAGTCTCGAGTTCCACCATCTTAGGTACTTTATTGGACTATTTAGAGGACTTTTTGGCTAATCAATGTTAGTATATATTTTGGCTATACTGTTGGTGAATTAGGAAGATTTAAAAAGCAATTGTAATGATTGTTATACAACGCATGCATTAGAATATTGTATATCTGATTTTTATTAAAATCTAAATTTGTGATTATTGATTTTCACTATAGATGACCTTATAATGTTGATTTTTAGCGGCCGCCGCTGAATATAATAACTATTATGACTGTTAAAACATTAATGAAATTACCGCATTCCTTAGGTTAAATGCCACTAAAAGAGAGTATAAAAGGATAAATGATTTTTTACTGAAAAACCCAGGTAATTCCCAACAAAACACTAGGTTTTACTCTTTTACTTGGAAATAAATTGAGGTTAATTCTTAAAAAAAAAAAAAAAAAAGGAATAATGGAAATTAAAAACATAAAATGGTTTTTCCCACTCGAGTTTTTCCCTATAAAACCTATATTTTAATTAGTTCTAGATAAGAAAGGAAATATATATAGAAAATTAAAAAGATTAAATAAGTGATCAAAATGAAAATTTATTAAAATTGAGTGACTAAAATAAGTGTAAAACAACATTAAATTAACGACAGGTAACCAAATTGAAAACGACTTTTAACAGTAATGCCTAAAATACAAACTTTATTTTCCATATCCAAAATGAAAACTTATAAAAGTTGAGTAATCAACTATGTGGTCATGTTTTATTATTATTATTTTTTGTACAAAGTCAATTTTCAAACTAAAAAATACTATCAATTTTAATTATATTTTATTTAAATTATAAAAATAATGTAATTATAATTATTGGATATAAAATGAAATTGGATAAAATTATAATTTCTGGGGCTATAAATTCAAATTACAAATTGGGGAAGAGAGATTACATCAACAGACTTTGAATCTTGATTATTGAGGTATCAACAAGAGACCCTAAATCCCTAACCATTATTCTTGTTGATAAAATTATAACCAGGTTAAACTAAACTTTGTATACAAACTAAAAATTGATAAACTACAAAATAGTCATTTTTGCTTGCCTCATATTATATTTTAATCATTTACAATTGAAATGTTATGTCTTAGTCACTTACATTACTGTTTTGTTACAAAGTAGTTATTCTGCCGTTAAGCTCTGTTACCTCCCTAACAACAATCCTACATGGTACTCTAAATGATTTTTAAATGCCAACTTGGATGTCTAACTGAGATGAAAATAATTTTTTCAATCAAGATGGAAAAGAAAACTAAAAGAAAAATGAGACAAACGGATTTTCTTTTCTAGTTCAAGGGTAACCACTACAACAAAAAAACCCTACCGCGACACTTTTTTTGACCTAAGACGACGCAAAAAGGGCTGCCGTAGGCTTTGCGACGCTTCTCGCGACGCTTCCAAAAAAGTTGTCTTTAGTACCGTTGGCTTAGGCACGGCGACGCTTTTGAAAAAGCGTTGGCGAAAGTCAGCATACGGCGATGCTTATTGAAGAGTTGTGAAAGGCTTAGTCAACGGCGACCTTAAAAAAATGTCGCGATAGACCTAGTTAAGGGCAACCTTTGAAAAAGGTTGCGATAGACCCGTTTAAGACAACCATAAAATGGTTGCCATAGACCAATTTAAGACAACTGTTAAAAATGGTTGCGATAGACTCGTTTACAGCAACGTTAAAAAGGTTGCTATAGATTCATTTATGGCAACCTTAAAAAGGTTGCAAGAAGCCTTGTCTACTGCAACCCTTAATAAAAATTGCTATAGACCTTATCTACGACAACCTTTTAAAAAAGTTGTGATATATCTTGTTTACGGCAACCTTGAAAAAAGGTTGTGATAGGCCTGTCTACGGCAACCTTTTAAAAATATTAGAATAGACCTTGTCTAAGGCAACCTTAAAAAAAGGTTGCAATAGGCTTGTCTACAGCAACCTTAAAAAGGTTGGCATTAGATTCGTTTACGACAACCGTAAAAAGGTTGCGATAGATCTTGTTTACGGCAACTTTTAGAAAAGGTTGCGATTGACCTATCTAAGACAACGTTAAATATGTTGCGATAGACCCTTTTACAGCAACCGTAAAAAAGTTGCGATAGACCTTTTCCAAGGCAACTTAAAAAAAGTTGCCATAAACCCGTCTAAAGCAACCTTAAAATGGTTACGGTAAACCCGTCTAAGGTAAACTTAAAAAGGTTGGGATAGATCTTTGTCTCATGTCTGATTTTTTTTACGACGTTTTCCTCGATTTTTAAGAGCATATTTTGATGAAATATGAGCAAATTGGGAAAATTTTGAGTCAATATTAATTGAACAATTAATTAACATGAAATGATAATATAAATACAAAATTATCATTGACTAATGCAGTTAGTAAATTTATATACAAAATCCTAATAGAAGTAGTCAACAAGTTTCGAACATGTTGTCAACCTATTTCACATGACATCAAAAAATTATACAAAATCCTAATAAAAGTAGTCAACACGTTGCAACATGTTGTCAACTTGATTCCCATGACACAAAAAAATTATGAGACTACTGCATTCGTCAACCACTGTAACATATACATATATATAATACATAATATGCAGTAAGCCTCATTCGTCATCATTCGAACTGAAGGCTTTATCATCAAGTCCGCTACTCTGAAATTCAACTGCAAAAAATAGCAATGTACATTTTCTATTTATACAAGTTAGGTGAGAAACAACATCAACACATGGGAAGAATATTTTAATATTAGCCAAAGAACCATAAATTGAAGCTAAATAAAGAATTTTCATCAGTACATCCACTACTAATTATTAGTTGAGCAAGCAATGAAGACATCAAATAAGAACATAGCATTCAATTACAACAAGCAATGTCTATTAAACCATTAACGAACTTATTGACAACCTAGTTATAAAATAGTCACCTTACTATGCTTATTATGAAAAGTCTTGGACTTACTTGACATTTCCTTTGCCATACACTTATCGATGAGAGCCTTATACTTTTCTCACGAGCATCCATCATTTTCATGAACTTTGCCTCTCGAATTTCAGTTAATTTCATAAATCTTTCTTCTGCCTCAGCTATCAAATGAGCTTCTCGCTCTGCAGCCTCCATACGAAATCGAGATTCTGCTTCCTCGAGTAGAGTTTTCTCTCGAATTGCTTGTTCGGCTTGAATTGTTTGTATTTGCTGGACATGTTTTGCGCTCATCTCTTCAATCAATGTAGTGATGGCCGATGTAGATTGGCTTTCTCGGGTAACTGACCCATAGCCAAACAACCTAGATTTGGTCATCCCACGTCCATATCCCAACATTTTTCCATCCTTGTCAGGGCCAAACACTTGGGTATAGACCTCGTTTTCTAATGCAATATTATCTTGAGGTGCGGAAGAACTCTCAGGTATTGGCATAGAGTCTTTAACCAACTTGCATGCTTCATCCTACAGTTATCTTTAATTAGAAAATTCTATTTTTTTAAAAAACTTGATGTCAAAATAATTATAAATAAATAAATAATACCCATTTGTTTCTTACAAAAACTTGTTCTGCTGCCTCACTGCTCAATTTGCCACTCCCATCTTTGCGCAAATGTTGAAATCTAAACTGCTCCAAACGCGAGGGTTCACGGCCTTCCTTCTCAGCCTATTATACAACAAAACAATAATTAACATTATTCACCAATGAGTGCAGAATAATTAATATAACTTACATATTGATTAATATGTAACACTTACAAACTGTGCATTGAGGGTCACATATCCTATACAACCAGCAGTATGTGCATAACGCACTTTTGCTCGAGATTCTTTCGCCTTTTCTGAATGTGCCTATTGTTTAAATTAATGAGAAAAAATATGAGAGTAATAGGAAAGCTAAGTTTATTATGCCTCATTCAACAAATCACGCATTTATGCACCCCCTACTTTGATCATACTATAAGTGGAAATAGGAAAAATGAGACAATTAATCTAGTAAAAGTGCATACCACAACTTGTGGTGCTCCCCATCGCTCTACTAGCCACTTCCCTTGATCATCATGCACACCAGGAGGATTGTTTTCGTATATTTCTTCAACCGGTCGACCTTCTTGGACCATCTCTTTGTAGTATCTAGTTTTCAAAGTCGATTTAAACTCCTTCCGAAGTTTTCCAACATGTGAGAGGATGTCAGAGTCCTTCACCTTACCTTGGAGATCAAATTTTTCCTATGCATATAATAAAATAATGTAACAAGTACTCATTACATACAATTTCAAATAATGCAAAATTATTGCAATACATTAAATTAGAAAATGATTATGTAATACATACATACATGAACGATTCTCAATATGTTTTCTAACACATATTTAGAAAGATGTTTCCAATGTTTTGTATTCAAAGGACAGATAGAACCAGTCCTTGCAATTGTACCGAGAAATTCAGCCAATTTCGACGCTTCCTTCCCAATAGGCTGCCTATATTGGTTGGCTTCTACTACTATACGAGTTCCGGGTTGAAGATTCCATATATCTTTCATGTTTGTAGGCCCTCGCTTTCTCTTAGTACTCTTACTAGCCTCTGTCAAAAGTAACAATTATATTTTAGATATGAAAATTGAAAAAAAATATTATGTATCAATGTAAAAAAATAAATACAATGCAAAAGCAAATTGTGAATATGGTAAAAAAAGAAAAAAAAAAACCAATATTAATTATATAAAAGCTTAATAAAAGATTTTATTTATCATAACAAATACATAATATTTATCAAGGACAAAAATATTTTTGTACACTAATACTCCATTTAATTTTTTGTACAAAAGCCTATGAAACTTGCTTTTAATTTTTTGGGGACAAAAAAACACTTACCATACTCTCAAAAATATTTATCCGCTAATACTCCATTTATTTTTATTTCTTGCGCTTTCAATTTATAAAATTCTCATATAAAAAAAATGAATGAAAATTTAAAAACCAAGAAATATTCTGAATAAGAAATTAAAAAAATGGATTTATATCATATACAGAATCAAAATTGTATACTGTCAAAATTTTTAAATAGCAAGTTTGGTTATAAAATAAATTTTCCAAAATAAAAATCATCTGAGCTTTAATCAACCCTTCAGCCCGCAATCCAAATTTTAGTAAACAACAGCCAAATTCCTTTTTCAGCCTTTAATCCACCCTCTAACCTGCGATCTAAATTTTAGCAATCTTACATAGTTGAAGAAACAGGACACCATGGTAATAAACAGAGTAATGTACTGATAACTAAAAGGCTCACAATTATCATACCTGCTATAGGAACATTATCAAAACTGCAAAAGATATTAAGGAAATGTAAAAACCCATCATGTTTAACAAAACAAAGAAATGGTTTGGAAGTTGTGAAAAATTATAGTGCAGCAAAAGAGAAGAGGAATTAAACTAGTTTATTTTATTTGTACTTACTATTTTGGCATCGAAAAAATCTGAAAAATCTAGTCTGTCATATTGTGAACAAAACAAAAAACCAAAACAAAGAGGCATAATGAAGTGCAAAAGCCGTTAAAGCCCAGTGCAAATTAAGAGCAAAGGAAAGTAGATGCATGTAAATACACCAAATAACGGGTATGAGTAACAAACAAACAAACTTAAATTCGAAATTTTTTTGTTTCTTTGTATATTGTGAACAAAATGAAAACTAGAGAAACAATAAATACCAGCAAAAGGTATTAAACTATTTTAAAACCAGAGAAATAATAAGTGAGAAGGAAATGGAGGTACCAGCCGGACTTGCAGGTACTTTTTCTACTGACTGAGTTGGAGTTTCATCTCCCGTGCTTTGACTATCAGTAGCAGCACTTCCTAAGGTGTTCGAACCTGTCGAAGAACCCCTCGAAGAGAATCGTACACCTTTTAATGGTCTCCTTTTGCCAATCATTTTCCTAGAAAACAAAGAGGTAATGAGTTTTCAACATAGCACCGAAAAACTCATGGGTTTTGAGGAGGAAGAAAAACCGGGAAAAATATGAATTTTCAACTTGGAATCCCCGGAAAACTTGAAAGCTATTGTAACTTTGGAGCAAGACTTACCTTTTATTTTACCTTTTAGGGTTTGGCTAACAAATTGAAAGTGAATATGTCATGTCTGTACTGCATTTTATTAAAACAAAAAAAACAAGCAAAACAGTAAAAAAATTGTGCACACAGTGCCCTTGATGTCCGGCAAATCAAGCCCAAAAAACAAACAAAAAATAGACCAAAAAACAAGCAAAATAAGAATGTGGACCAAATTAAGCCCAAAAAAGAAAAGCACATCAAATTTATATTCTATTAAAATTTTAAAATATTTGAATTTTTATATTCTATTTAATTTTTAAAATAATAACCTAAAATTGATTTTTATAAATAAATTACAATTAACAAATAGCACATAAACTTAAACAAATAATATATTACAAGCTTTTGTAGCCAAATATACCTTTTTTATCCCCAACTTGGCAAAAGTCTGATCCAACCAAAATTAGGATCACAAATTTTGATCCCCTCTAATTAATCTCATATCTTCTTCCTTTTTTATTTATTATTTTTTAATTATTCGTTGAGTCAATTGGTGAAGCAGACACTTTTGGTCAATGCAATACTCGTTAGGTTTCTCTTATTTCCCATTTTTATACTTTCATTCTTCAAAATATTCTATATTCAAAATAATTAATAAAAATTCAAGTGAAATAAGGTTGGGATATTAATAATTATAAAAAATATCGACATCTATATAAATATCAGATGAAGGTGAATAACTTAATTTTTAATTTCAATCTACTCTATCGTCATGCTTAATCAAAAATAAAATAAAAAAACACAAAGATTAGGTAATATTAATATATGAAAACACAAACATAACTTTAAAAAAAAAACTCTACTATCAGGACTGCATGGATAACATATTTTTCTAAAAATTGTAGTAAAATAATAAAAAATAACTTTTTTAAAAATAGAATAGGTGACCATCCTAGAATAAAGACTAACTCTAATATAAATATTACAATAATTTTTTTAATATATTACCTAAATTACTCATAAATCGACATCTATATAAATATCAGATGAAGGTGAATAACTTAATTTTTAATTTCAATCTACTCTATCGTCATGCTTAATCAAAAATAAAATAAAAAACCACAAAGATTAGGTAATATTAATATATGAATACACAAACATAACTTTAAAAAAAAAACTCTACTATCAGGACTGCATGGATAACATATTTTTCTAAAAATTGTAGTAAAATAATAAAAAAATAACTTTTTTAAAAATAGAATAGGTGACCATCCTAGAATAAAGACTAACTCTAATATAAATATTACAATAATTTTTTTAATATATTACCTAAATTACTCATAAATCTCAATCTCTAAAATAGATGATATTTCATATGTAAACATGCTCAAAGCACATTTCCTCCAAGTTATTATAAAAACGATCGAGTTAACATATAATTAAATGTAAATATATAATAATAAAAATATATATATATATATACAGCAAAAAAATATCTGAAATATGGTGCCGTAATAAAAATATACCTGGATAATTAGCTGCACATCATTGATATCTAATCTCCTTACCGCCACATTTGTAGCCACGCTAATGTCATGAACTTGCCTGACCGAAACCCATTTAAGGTGACCTGCAAGCATATATAAATGAGAATGGTAATAATTATGAAATAAAATCCTATTTACAAACAAGAAGATGAATGCTATCTTTATTTATTTTTCTTTTATTAAAATTAAACATACACAAATTAATATATTTTTAATATTATAAAATATATTACAAACTTTTAAAACTCAAATCAGACTAATATATCAAATAAGTATAATTTTTCTATCCAAGTAAATTTTTTATGTTTAAATCAAACTTAAAACAGTAAACAAGTCTAAGTTATAAATTAGATACTAGGCAAGGTGTAGTTCAGGCAATTTAAGGGCACACTTATTGAAGCAATTTACTACATCATACATTTCCTTTAGAAGGGAAAGAAAGAATGTCCCGTCACACACTAGACAATCAATAATTTTCCACTGGAACGGGACTGAAATAGCAAATGTTAGAGATGAGGAAAAGAAAAATACTAGTAATGTTATCCATATCAGATCATGAAGGGATCATATATAATAAAAGAAGAAAAGTAGGGAGAAATTAAAATATAAAAATGGACATCATAGAAATATCATTCCTAGTTGACTCACAGCTAAAGATCAACTCTTTAAGTGGACTAGCCAAAGGTTTCAAAATGATTAAATAAGGATCTAATATTTTCAAACCAAATGTCTAATGTAGTAAACACAGAAACTGAAGACTTCCCATTTTCAAAGAGGAACCCCCAAATGCCAAAACAGATTAACAATTATCAGAATGTAGGTCAGGCAAGTATGTATAATATGAATATAAAAATGTCTTCAAATATAAAAATGAACATACATAAATGTTAATATAATAATATGAATGTCATCTTCATTTAAGTGCTCTGTTTCTTTTGGGCCATTCATTCTACTATAATGCATTAAAATTGTCAATTACACTAAATCTTTGTACTTCAAAACATCGTTCTTGTTCAAATTAAAACTAAAATTATTAAGTTACAATATGATGATCACACTGCGGATATTCATCATCTTCTACAGGGGTTTCAACGCTTAGATTGAACAAATCTCTTGGTTTTACTCCGATAACATGGAACCATCCTTCATTCTTGCCATCCTCAACATAAAATACTTGTTTCGCTTGAGAAGCTAGTATGTATGGATCATCCAAATCACGATTCCCTGTATGGATAAGCTTGGAAAATTTCACCATAATAAAACCATTTGCATCCTTCTTCATACTCCTAGGAGATTTAATATTCACCCAATCACATCTAAGCATGATAAACCAAAACCTTCCATAATAGTTTAGCTCGATAATTTCAATGCAATTTCCATAATAGTTTCTCCCATCAGCAAAAACCATCACGCCACTATTTTGAGTCTTACGATGTTGCTCAAGTTTTTTAGTATGGACCCTAAAACCATTAATTATAAGCCCATCATATGTGGAAACTACCTTATGCGGTCCTCGAGCAAGAGCAATTACATCAACATCAACTTGTTCAACTTCCATCTTTGGAATCTAATCATATTGTAGGAAATCAATTAACTCTTATTTTATGATCAAATTTCTACAATGTTCCCTCATTACATAAATAATATGGTAAATTATTTTAATAGTAACAATTTACCTGTTTCGCAAGCCATCTTGGGAACTTTTCAACCAACCATTTGTCTTCTGTGCGTTTACTAATTTGAATGCCACCATAAACAGCTCGCTTAGACTCCAAAAATTCCCCATAATATATTCAGTATTTTGCGAAAAATGTTGTCAAAATGTATACAAATTATGTGATAACTTTATTTGTCTATCGGTTAAGAAAAAGAATCGAATGACAAGATTTTCCTCAGGAAACTCACTGACGGTATGGTGATAACTTATCGCTATGCAATAAAACATAGCAGTGTGCTTGTGTAAGACTTTTTGTGTCCAATATCTTCGTGTCCATGGTGCCAATTGGACGTCCTCCAGAAGAGAAAATGTACCGTTTTTGAATATTCGCATCATTCCTTGGAGGAGGGGAAAATATAGTCTCAACATCAGAAAAATAACGGGAGCAAAATGTAAGACATTCTGAAACTATGTACCCTTCAGTAATGGAACCTTCGGGATAAGCTTTATTTTGCACCGAAGCTTTCAATCGCATAAGATACCTACATCACATACATTTATTTTTACATACTTATTATATTCTATATTAAAATAATAAAAATAAAATATTGTGAAATTTTATTGATATATCTCATATACCTTTCGATCGGGTACATCCACTTGTATTGAACAGGTCTACCAAGCTTAGCCTCCATCGGCAAATGAATAATCAAATGAATCATGATTGTGAAGAAACTTGGAGGAAATATTTTCTCTATTTCACAAAGTGTTAATACAACTTGTATTTGAAGTTGATCAAGTTCTTGTGGATCAAGACTTTTTGCACATAATCTCTTGAAGAAATCTGATAGATTTGTAATAACACTTAGCACCTTCTTTTCTACAACTCCTCTTAAGCATATAGGAAGCAAATCTTGCATAAGAATGTGACCGTCATGACTTTTAAAGATGGCTCAACTTATGCTCTTTCAAATTCACGCATCAAGATATGTTTGATGCATAACCATCGGGGTACCTTCAAGTTCTTCACAATGAAAAGAAAAGTATTTCTTTCCTTTGATGCAAGAGTGTAACATGCTTGCGGAAGGTATTCTTTCCCATTTCTCATTTTTGGATGAAGATAACTTCGGATGCCCATATCTTGTAGGTCCTTACGTGCTTTGATATTATCTTTACCACCGCGTGAGAGATTAAGAAGAGTGCCAACGACATTGTCACATACGTTCTTCTCAATGTGCATGACATCCAAGTTATGTCGAAGTAGATTATAACGCCAATAAGGCAAGTCGAAAAATATGCTCCTCTTCTTCCATAAAGTCTCATCTTGATTTATGAAATTTACTTCATCTCTCTCTACCACCAATTCTTCAAAATTGTTAAACAAATCACACCCCTCGTCTACATCAAGTTCTACCAACCCTTCATCTAGTTCTTCTCTATCCCTCTTTCGAGTTTTTCCATAAATAAAATTGACACCTTCAACTTCCCTTAAGATATCTTCCCCGGATCTTGGTATAGGAGCTACCCCATACTCTACAGTGCCATCGAATTCACGGCTTTGTTTTTGAAATGGGTGTTCAGTTGATAACCATCGACGATGACCCATATAACAGAACTTCCGACCATACTGTAGCCATCGAGATTCAGTTTTTTCAGCACAAATTGGGCAAGCAACCCGAGCTTTTGTACTCCACCCTGAAAGATTGGCGTAAGCTAGGAAATCATTGATTGTCCAAAGAAGACAAGCCCGTAAAGTGAAAGATTCGGAAGCTGATGAATCAAAAGCATCAATTCCTGTCCACAATTGCTTCAACTCTTTAATTAAAGGCTGCATGTAGACATCAATATCATTGCCAGGTCCTTTTTCACCAGGGATAACCATTGAGAGTATCATTGATGATTGTTTCATGCATGCCCAAGGTTCCAAATTATAAGGAATAAGAAGTACGAGCCATGTACTGTGACTTGTACTCATTGTTCGGAATGGATTGAATCCGTCGCTGGCTAAACCTAGCCTAACATTGCGAGGATCAGATGCAAAATCAGGAAACCTCTTATCAAACGCATCCCAAGCAGAACCATCGGCTGGATGTCTTAATATACCATCTTTGGTTCGTCCTTCTTTATGCCATCTCATGGATTGTGATGTCTTGGATGATTGAAATAATCTTTTAAGTCTAGGAATCAAAGGAAAGTACCGTAATACTTTGGCAGGCTTAGGACGACGACAACTACCATCAACTTGTTCATCTACATCCAACTCATTAGAAGATTGCCACCTTGAGCTTTTACAGACATCACAGCTGATCTTTTTACTAGTATCGCCCCAGTATAACATACAATCATTCGGGCATGCGTCAATCTTCACATACCCAAGATTTAGCGCAGAAATATTTTTTTTCGCTTCATAATATATAGTCGGGATTGTGTTTCCATCTGGAAATGCCTCATTTAAAAACTCCAATAAACATGTCAAAGATTTTGCTGACCATCCAAAAAGTGCTTTGAAGTGGTAAAGCCGAAGTAGGAATGAGACGCATGAAAACTTGACACAACCGGGATAGAGCGGAATATCACAATCATCTAAAAGAGTAGTTGCTCTCTCTGTAGTCCTTTGGGCCTCATTAACATCATCCTCCCGACCATTATTCTGAAACTCGCTTAAAACTCCATCAAAACTCTCATTAAGAGTTGGGATGTTGATACCTAGAGCATCCGTTATGAGATCTCTTAAATTGACTTCGTTGTCTTGTGATTGCGTACAAATTGATGGAGAAGTTCTCACAGTTTGGTCGGTTTGCACCGATGTTCTTTCAATATATTCTTCATGAAAAATCCAATGCTTGTATTCTTTTACTATACCATGAAGACGAAGATGTTCACCCACAATATGTGGTTTGTGCAATATCCTATTATTGCAACTATGGCACGGACAATATATTTTTCCGTTAAAAAGTGATTTTTCAATTGCAAATGATAGAAATCTTTCTATTCCAGCTAGGTGATTGGTGCTAAATCTTGGAGCATCCATCCAACTTTTATCAACCATCTGTTAAAGTAATTAATATTAAAACAGAGTATCTATTAATGCCTAATCCTAAGGTTCATGTGTGAAAGAGATGAGCTTTCTGGTGAACTAACAACAACCAAAACTACGTAATCCAGAAATAAAATAACAAGTTTTAATATTAAAAAAATAAAATTTATCTTGATGAAAAATGATAAATAATATCTAAATTTTTATAAATTAAATAGTCCAAACTACAAGTAGCTGAAAGAAAAACTAGAATAAAATAGGGATGGGTTCCTTACTTTATCACAGGTGACTTGTACAAGCCACGAAATAATTCCCACTTTTTAGCTGCTTGTCGGTTTGACCATGGAGGAATCCCCTTCAATACTGGCTGACTATACTTACCTGCATTCTAGAAAGGCAAGAAGAATAAGGGTGTTAAAGAAATCTCGGGGCATCAAAATGATCAAGTATTTGTGAAAGCCATAGATAATTTAATGCGATTATTGTATCTAGAACATTAATACAGAAGGGTGAAATTATAAAATTTAAATAATTGTTTACACATTTCCAACAATGACCAATGATTGGGGTCTATTTTGATCACAAAAGAAAAATAAAAAATAAAAAAGTGCAAACTACTGGTTACTGCTATATTTGACCCTATGCAAACGAAGAAGTGTTTTACCATTACCCAATCACTCATCCAACAATTTTCTTCCCTTTTTTTCAAAACACTTGTCCTTTTATAAAAAAAATCAATAATAAAAATCAAACTTTAACAAGCTTAAATACCATTAAAAAAATTATAAAGACGAATAAACTTAGAGAAGAGGTTAATCCAAATGAAGAGGATTATGATTTTATAATATAGGAAACGGAGCATACAATGAAAGAGTGGGAAACTAAAAGGGATGGATGGAGATGTTTTACTACATAACGTGCACTGAATGTATACTAAAAAAATCACATGGGTTCATCAATAAAAAATAAAAGTAAACTATGATAAATAGTGACTCGACTTTACTCGTGTTCTTAATTTTATTATTCATTTGAAAAATTTATTATTTTAGTCACTTTCCTTTAAAATACAAATAGAATGTTGATGTGGCTTTATTTTGATTGGTATAATAATAGTTTTAACCCTTGATATTAATACACTATGTCAATTCAATCCTAATTCTAAAAAAATAACAATTTCCCTTTTAATGTTTACATTTTGTATCAATTTGGTCCTAAGCCTAAAAAATTAAAAAAATTTATAATTATAAAGATTTCAAATAAAAAGTACATAAAATTCAAAATTAAAAAAAAAATAAAAAGTGCTCTTCTGCCAAGTTGTGAATTTTAAGTATGTAATCAAGGCAATGGCAAGAGTAACAAGGAGATTCAATCCTAAGCAAATTTAATGGCATGAGATTACTTCAACTAGACCCCCTATACTTATCTAGTATTTTGTTATTTATAGTTAAATCATGTTCTCTGTATGTGTTTTCAACACTTAATCCGGCATTAATAAAACCAAAGTCCTTTTCTTTTTCTTTTCTTTTTTTTTTTGTTAAAAATCCAAAAAAACAAATTTAACATCATCAACCTTCTACCTTCTATTACTAGTAGCAGATTGCCTTCTCAAACAACGCCTACAAAGATCAAAACAAGGAGACAAGATGTGAGAAAACCCCCTTACATGACATGTCAATCAAGGTCTAATTATGGTTTTAGTCCTTTGACTATACTTACTTTCATCTTGCATAATTTGATCATTCTGCTTTTATAATGTTGCTGTTGTTAAATTGATATATAATCCAATTAACTATGTTAAACCAATAATAACCCTATGAAATAATGAATGTCTAACTACGATTTTAGTCCCTCTATTATGCTAAAATTTGGGATTTAATCTCTCTAATTCGATCCTTTTATTTATTAGTAAATCCAAATAGATTGCACCATCTATTATTATTAAAGTGATAACATGAACTCTTATTTTTACTATTCTTCAATCACAGAATCAAGATCATACCAAAATCAAGTCAACCATGTTGAACTAATAATAAAAAAAACCAAATTTGTTAAATTTTAGCATCATAATCAAGTCAATCATACATTCTTCAGCAGCTTGCTATCCCTCATGCCCATGTGAATTATTTTGTTGACAGCTGATATCCAATTTTCCCTACTCCCATAATACAAAAAAAATCACAATTTTAACTATTTAGAAGTGAAGAAAATGCAGGGAATGACCTTAGAAATAGTGTGAAAATTGTGAAATGTTTGGTCAAATTATGGTCTTATCCATTTAGATACTCAATTTTGACTTAGTATTTTATCTCTTCTTTGAAATAAAGAATATTACATTTGAAGAAATTGTGCTAATTGCAGACCAACTCACTCTTAAGGTTGAACAAAGAAAAAAAAAAATCCAATTTGAGAAGTTAAATTAAATTTGATTCAGTTATAGTTTAGTTTCAAATCATGAAGTTCGAGAATCGTAAAACCATGGCTCAAATTAATCTCCTAAATAACAAATGTTCTCTCTATCAGAATTCGTTGGCCAGAGCAATGCCAATCTATGTACTTCAAATTTACCCTTGTTTTATTGTGATCTTCTTCAATTTTACTAAACCAAATCCATCACTATTGTATAACAAGGAAAAACAGAAAAGCAGTGTCAATACTGCTAATATTACTGAAACAAAAACAGGACTCCAAATTTATGAAACTGAACTTGTACAAGGAAAGTGGCCTTAAATATATATCAACTGTATTTTACTCCCCCCCTCTCTGGTGAAATGTACGACCCCCAACTGAACCTAGCCCAAAAGTGTGTAAGCGAGGGATTAAAAACCTAATTGATCACTTAGAAAGTCAAGTAGAAAATCTTATTCTATTTTGATTCCCAACATGCAGAATTAAAAAACCAATTAACATAGAAACTAGAGTGAGTTGGATGGAACCTGATGATCTTCGAGGCTGAAGGGAGCAAGAGTGGAAGCTAGCGCGGGAACAGTAGGAGCTCTAGCTCACTGAATAAGCCACCACAATATAGGAATAAGAATAAGCAACAGAAGAAGGATGTGTCTCAGGTGCGGGAACCTATTTAGAAGGTGAACCAGCAGAGTAAGATGCAAGCGGGCATGAAGCAGCAAATGCTGTAAATGAAAACAGCCAAGTGTTCGACTAATTGAAAATTATTCCCTGACCTTAAAAATATATAAACTGTAGATTAAAGGAAATCGACCTAATTAATCATTTAACACAAAACCAAATCAACCATACATACCCATGAAGATTGAGACAAATCTCAACAAGTTGAAACTGATTCACCAGGTTCTACCACTACGGGATTGGGGATTTCATGCATGGAATCTGTAAGGCAGGCTTTTACCAGTAGCTGGAGCAGGTGGTAGACGGCAGATGCACCGGTGGCTGGGGCAGGTGGTGGACGGCAGATACACCTGGAGCAGGTCATGGACGGAAGATGCAATAGTTTTGCTTTGGCCAATAGTTTGGAGTGAGAATAAGTGGTTTTTTGTGGGTAAGATTCAAGGTAACTTTACCTATTGACCAATAATCCCATGCTATGTCACCATCATTTAAGTTGTTTTTTACTAATTATTTATTATTCAAAAATATTTTACTTTCTTTAATTGAACTCTTTATTAAACTATAAGGGTTTATTTATTAGATAAATCTCTTAGTTATAATTTAGCTTTTACCACTTATATATGATTTAGTCCCTATATTTAAATTGAGCACTAAAGTAACGAAATTATCTAATCAAAATTTAATTTACTTACAACATAACTCAATAAATATTTAATAAAAATATTTACAACATCGTTTTACAAAAAGAAGTCACAAAACTAGATTTTTTAATACTACTGACTTTCGGGTCGTTACAGAGATGCAGCAAAGGGCTGCCAACGGAGATGCAGCACTTTGATGCAGAGAATTGGGGAAAATTTTAGGGATTTTGGGGAAGGACATTTAGGGAAAATAAAATGGGGAAATTGGAGATTTAAGGGAGGGGGTGAAAATAAAACTGCGCCGTATACTGAACAGTTTTTGTTTTGATTTTTTTTTTCATTTTTAACATATATTTTTTCTATTTTTTTTAAATTTTTGAATATTGAACTTTCTAATAGAAATATGGACTAAAATATTAAATTTTTAATTTTTAAATATTTTTAAAGATTTTTATAATTTTTAAATTAACATATAAAACAAATAATATCATGTCATGTGGATTATTACCTTGTAGGTTTTCACATCAATATCATTAAAAAAATTAATTTTGTAGTTAAATTTCTATTAAAATTGAGATTTAACATTTTTTAAAAAGTCCAATCTCAAATTTAGTTTAAAAAATAAGAATCAAATTGATAAAAAAATAAATATTGAGAGTTAAAATTTATCATGATTAGGAATTAAATTGATAAATGGGTATAGCATGGTCTAGCTAGTATTGTTGAAAAGATTTCTTTTTTCAATGTTATTCTTTTTTCGATAAAAAATTCTAATTGTGGTTGAAATATATACTTAAAACTTTAATTTTGATTTAATTATATATATATATATATATATATATATTTATGTATGCAATATCTAAATATAAAATTATGTTATATAAATAATTTAGTTAATAATTTACAAGAACTGAATCAAATTAAAGTTCATATATTCTATTGCATGTTAAACCATTGTTCATGTATGCTTTGGGGATTTATCCCATTGTGATATTTTATTTTTTGAAAAATAATAATTTATTTTTATCTTATTTATGATTAAAATTTTTAAATATATATAATATAATTTTTGAAACATTAATATTAAAAAACCTTAAACCCTAAACCCTAAAATCTTAAACCCTAAACCCATAAACACAAAACCCTAAAACCTTACACCATAAACCATAAACTATAATCCCTAAACCTTAAACACTAAACACTAAACCTTAAACCCTAATCTATTTATATTTAAAAACCCCAAACCCTAAACTCTAACCCCAAACCTTAAAATCTTAAACCCTAAACCCATAAACACAAAACCCTAAAACCTTACACATAAACCATAAACTATAATCCCTAAACCTTAAACTCTAAACACTAAACCTTAAACCCTAACCTAAATTGAATTTTTTTGGCATTTTTATTAAAAACCTTATTCACACTTGAAGCTAAGTTATTTTTAATTTGAATATATATTCAGAAACTGATGATATTGTAAAATTTTAAGAATATTCATATTTTAAATTCAAATTTTTGGTGCTACACATTAAAAAAAAGCCGGAATTAAGTAATTTGGAATGTTATACCTTTATACAAAGAGTTGCCCAAAGCATATGTTGACAAGTCTATCTGAACACTTAGGAAAGTGTCACCCCAAAACTGTAGTCTTAGGACTAGACAAAAGCCAACTTTTGCTCAAGCGTTGCCGTAGGCATACATATCGCAATCCTTATACAAAGAGTTGCCCAATGCTCAGTTTATCGCAACACTTAGGAAAGTGTCGCCACAAAAGTGTCGTCTTAGGACGACACAAAAGCCAACTTTTATTCAAGCATTGCTGTAGGCATACGAAAGCGTAGTCTATTGCAACACTTAGGAAAGTGTCACTACAAAAGTGTCGTCTTATGACTACAAAAAAGCCAACTCTTATTCAAGCGTTGCCGTAGGTATACATATCACAACCTTTATACAAATAGTTGCCGAAAGCTTAGTATACACCAACACTTAGGAAAGTGTTGCCACAAAAGTGTCGTCTTAGGACTACACAAAAGCCAACTCTTATTCAAGCGTTGCCATAGGCATACATATCCAACACTTATACAAAGAGTTGCCCAAAGCATAGTCTATCACAACACTTAGGAAAGTGTCACCACAAAAGTGTCGTTTCAGGACTACACAAAAGCCAACTCTTATTCAAGCGTTGCTGTAGGCATACATATCCCAACCCTTATACAAAGAGTTGCCGAAAGCATAGTCTATCGCAGCACTTAGGAAAACGTCGCCACAAAAGTGTCGTCTTAGGACTACACAAAAACCAACTCTTATTCAAGCGTTGCTTTAGGCATACATATCGCAACCCTTAGGAAAGTGTTGCCCCAAAACTGTCGCCTTATGACTAGACAAAGGCAACTCTTATTTAAGCGTTGCTTTAGGCATTGCAACCCTTATACAAAGAGTTGTCGAAATCCCAGTCTATCGCAACACTTGCCCCAAAAGTGTCATCTTAGGACTAGACTTTTGCAACTCTTATTTAAGCGTTGCCGTAGGCATGCATATGGCAACCCTTATATAAAGAGTTGCCGAAAGCGTATGTTGGCCAGTCTATCGCAACACTTAGGAAAGTGTCGCCCCATAAGTGTCGTCGTAGCACTATTTTGTTGTAGTGAACTAATTTAAAATTATTCAATTAAAAACCTATTCTCATATCAGTTTAACATCCAAGTTGGCATTTAAAACCCAATTGGACTGTCACATAGGATTGCCTTTAGGTAGGTAATGGAGCTTAACGACAGAGTGGTCATTTCGTAACAAAACATTAACGTAAGTGACTAAAACATAACATTTCAAACATAAGTGATTAAAATGTAATTTGGGGCAAACAAAGTGACTATTTTTGTAGCTTACCCTATTAAATTATACTCATTAACACCAATGTTTATGCATTTCCATCTAAGTAACATTTGAAGAGAATTACAAAAAAAAAGTTTTTAATATTATTAGATATTTGATATGTTATTATTTGATATTTAATAATATTTACGTAATTGTGAATGTTTTTATTATGTTGTTTTGAAATATCATGTTTATTTTTTTTATGTAAAGAAAAATAAAAAAAGAAAGTGATATTTAAATAGGTATTACTAAAAAAAAAGTACATAAGAATATTCATAATTTATTAGGTTCCAACTTTAAGACTTTTTCATAGGCTGAGTTACTTGCTCAGGCCCGAAGCCCTGTCCAAAATTTGAAAGGGTTTAAAAAAATATTAAGCTCGAAAATGGACTTTTAAATCTAAGCTCAATCTGACCCAACCTGTTTTTAAGTTTTTAATATTTTATATTATGTTATTTTTATATATTATGTAATTTATAACATATAAAAATTAAATCTATAGTAATATATATTTTTAAATTTATTTTTAAATAATATGAGTTGACCTAAAATGGGTTTGGGTTAGCCATTTGCAAATATGAGTAGGTTTACGCAAAATTTTAAGTTCATATGTCAAGCCAAGCCGGACTTCGACAAATATAATGTATGTTAATATCATGTTTAGGCTCAACCCGAACTTGATCCGGCTTGGCCCAACCCATGATTACTTCTAGTTCCAACTAATTTATTCATCGGTTTTTATAGAATACCAAAAGAATGAATATTGAAAAGTAAATAGTATTGATTTGCAATATATTTATTTATCAAGAAAAATCTATTTATTTTTTTAATCATTATATATATAATATTTAATATTGTAAAATTACTTGTGGATTGAGTTTTAGCTTCCTTCAGCTTGGTTTAAGAGTTGAAAAAAGATTATAGGAAGAAAAACGTAATGTATTAAACAATTACAAAGCACAGTCAAACTAATATCCTAAATATATCTTAAGCTAAATTAGAATAGTTTTGAAGAGACTCATACAGGTGGCATTGATTGCTAAGAATGTAATTATTAGGAAAAATGGTGAGCAAAACTCAATTTAATTTAAAAAATTGAATTTTTTTAAAATTTCGAGTTAATCGAATCGAGTTATTTGAATTATTTGAGTTAATTCGAATAATTCGATTTGAGTTTTGAATTCCATTCGAGTTGAAATTTACAATTCGAATAACATATTAGTGTAAATGCTCTTTTGGTCCTTGTTAATTTTGAAATTGAGCAAATTGGTTTATCTCAACAAAAATTACAAAAAAATTACAAAAAATCAAAATAATTATAAAATTTTCAAATTTTATGTATTTTTAAAAAATTATAAAAATTCTAAAAAATATATAAATAAATTTAAAATTATAATTTTTTTCTAAAATAATAATTTTGAAGACCTAAATAAGTTAATTAATGATTCAAGTTTATCATACTAAAGTATCTTAATTTCTTATTATTTTGTTTTGAAAAGTTTTAATATATATAGTTTTAAATTTATGTGCTCTAACATGAAATTACTTATACTATAACAGTATTTTAATTTGACATGTTTAGTTTTTTAATTTAAATCGACTCGACTCGACTCAAATTTCATTTCATTCGACTCGAAAAATTTTCAAATCAAGATATGATGATAAAATAGGACTCGTAAACTCGATTAAGTAAAAAATTTTTCACTCGATTCGATCGAACACTCACCCCTAACTAGGAATGTAACATTACATCATTTGGCATATTGATAAAGTACTAATTAAAATCTCGAGAAAGTTACATTACTACGTTTGATTCACTATACATTAGAAATGTGATAGTAAATTTCGAAATTGCCCCATCAAATAAAATACAAATTTAATTAAATTTTAACATTTTTTAGTGATATCTATTATTAAGAAAAGTAAAGTTTACTATTAACAAGCAAGTATTTTAATCTAATAATTTTTAATAAAAATAATTTATTTTAAATGCAAATAAATTAATATATTTTCTCTTTATTATATGATTAAATTAAAAATAAAATTTAAATATTTAATATGTATTAAATTAGAATATAATCTAAAAATTAATTTAATAGTATTTAAAATAAATTTAAAATTAAACAATTTTTATAATTTTGTGGTGAAAAAAATCTTTTATAAAAATAAACAAATAAACTACTTTTGTCTTAAGAATAAATTTTAACTTTTCAATTCTAAAAAACAAATTAAGTTACATTTTAAGGAAATTACTAATCCATCATATCAAATACTTTCATGGTGAGATTAACTCAGAATAAACCAAAAGACAACTCACATGATTTATGTAAGGTAAAAGTTGAATCTAGAACATCAAAACCTAAAGGTCTCAACCTGTGTCAATTGTACCAATACCTCATTCGCGATTACATATTTTACTAAATAATAAAAATTAAGTAATAAAAATAATTAGGAGCCTATTAGCATGGATCTAAAAATGATTTCGTGATTTAGTTTACTATTAACAGTTATCTAGAGAAACTATACAAAAAAGAAGTTACCTATGCTTCATTGTTCGGATACCTAGTCCCTTTAATCGTGCCTTTAAAGCAGAATGCTCAAGCCACATCTTCTCTAACCGAGCTTCAACCATCATCATCTCTTCTTTAAGCTGATGCATCCGCTTCTCCAACCATGGCCCTTCTCCACCACCCATTCTACCCATACATGCTACTGGATAACTCACATGAACTTGTTGCGGTCTGTTTAATAGCACAATAATGCTCACCCGCAATTGCAAAAGCTGTTAAGGATATCCAAATATGTGATATGATAAAATCCAAATTAAACTGTTTGTTTTTTTATCAATTTGCAAGAGAGGAAAGCTCGCTCCCTGGACTGTAACTCCAGACTGGAGCAGTTGTTATTGAACAAACTGTAGGGACTTTAGCTAAGGAGTGAGATAATCAAAATCACTCGAGTCGATACCAATAATATAAACTGGCAACTACAAACCTGCATCAAGAACATCACAGTAAAGGCGACACCTAAGACTACTGAAATATGACCATGGCTTTTCAAGTATCCGTAGGATTTCCTGACAACCTCTCTTAACAAATATGTGATTGAAGAAGCCTTAGTCCCTTGCCAAAGATTGCCAATCCGCTGGTTCACATCCAAGGAATCGGATATCTGAAATGTCCTCACTGGATCAGTCGAGTTATGAGATCTTTCTGAAGGATCCTTTGTTGCCACTTCCCTTTTAATCTGGAGTTCACCGTTTTCAATCGAGCTTCCAGAAGGATCTAAACCTGTTTCAAACAACTGGGCTTAGGTCAGTAATTCCAGTATCTGCACCACTGCCCAGAGTCCCAAACCATAAGCCTCACCAGAGAAAATTCTTTAAAAAACAATCCTATTGTCAAACCTTGTTTATCATTGCTCTGCTGCAATAATTCGTGTGCCTGGAACATCAATTGTAAAATTTTCTTACATCAATGTTCAAATAAATTTTACAACATGAAATACTGGAGAAAGATGGTACCATGGCTATCCAAGTTGCATAAGCTTCTCGACATTCTTCCAGAGTAGACTGCACTATTTTACCTGTACCATGCGCTTGACATCAGATGAAGGGAAAGGTACAAGGAAAAAAAATCATTAATATAACAGCAAAAGGTGACTCTTGAGCAATTCCAGGAGGGAAAAAAAAAAAAAAAATCATAAATCTCTCCTATCAAGTATAACGGACTGCCAAATTTACAATCTCAAAACAATTTAGGTGTAACACAAAAAGGTGTCGTCAATAATAATAATAATAATAATCTTTCTTTCTAAAAGGGATATCTTTTCAGAACTTCTGCAAATTAATCTAAAGCGATATTAGAAAAGGAATCTGACAATCAAAATATAAGACATGAAAATAGAACAGCTTGTACCAGGAAGGGAAACATGAGAAGCTCCACAAAACAAAAGCATAAAACACTATGCACAAGGAATTGATTGACATTCGGGAGAGGCAAACCTTTCCAAACAGTTCTCTTGCTAAAAGCCAAATTCACATAGACCCTCAAAATGCAGTCTTCTCTCGCTGGCCATTAGTGTCTCTTTCTACAGACCAGAGCCCCTAATGGCATACACGTCAATTGCAAGTACATATCAAAAACATTTCAGCTGAACTAAAAACATCACATATAGAATAGAAACAGATCATTATTGCATAAGACAATAAGTTTTCAGAATAACTAATTGCAGAAAATAGTGTCAATGAACTTTTTCCACGGCATAGTAGTACTCACATTCAGCATCTTCACAACTTTTACCATGTTATATCGCAAACAGGGAAAGGGAGGCTATATCACTCTCCCACTCTCCAGGTAAAACTCTCAATATCAAGAATTTTAAAGTAGGGAGTAGCAGAAAAATAATAAAATGTTCATTTTGGCTGGCTCGAAACCTTACATGCTAAGTTTTGCTACTCTAGAGACCCACTCACCAATAATAACTATACATAAATGACCATTTAATTTAGCACTAACTAGATCTGGTCCAACCAAGTTTTGGCTCAAGACCTTCGGCCAATCTAAAGTTATTGAAACAAAGTAAACGAATTTGTTTACAATGCAGCACATAATCAGACCAAACAGATGTAAACGTGATATCACACTTGTGTTTATAGTTCTATATTCTGAAGGGCTCAAGTGCAGTTTTCCTCATCTGAAAATTTCTGGACATAATCTTCTCAAATAATAGCTTGAAAAAATTATGCCTAAAGGTAAGAAAACTAGGGGATCGAGGACAATTTACACATTAAAGCATGTCAAGGGGGGTCAGGTCCAGCTTGTACCTCTACAATGAAATAATCTCCATACGGCACATTGTTGATCTCTTGCGATGTTTCTATAACCAGATGACTGTCAAAATTGAAAGCGACATTGTCATGAGATATCCAAGAATAAGAAGAAAAGATTAGGAATGATCAGAAGGAGATTTAAAATAAACTGCAGGGCAACCAACCAAAGGAACAATCAAGTACTTAATGGCATGTTACAGTAGAAAATAGTCAGATAAATTAGGCGGGACAACCCAATCAAAGGAACGATCAACTGCTTAATGGCATGTCAGTTGGGGTAAAAAAGAGTTTGATAAATTTTTGCTTTTATCGTAGAAGCCAAATCCACCGATATTTATTAGTTCAATGTAGAGGTGTACATGGGCCCGGCGGCCAGGCTCGGCCCGAAGGTCCGTCCGAAATGTGAGAGGGTTTGGGTAAAAATATAGGCCGGAAAAATGGGCTTGGACAAAAAAATAAGGTCGTTTAAAAAATGGGCCGGGCTCGGGTAAGGTATTTGTGGCTTGGGCCTAGCCCGGCCCGGCCTGAATTCACTAAATGACAAAAAAAATCTATTTTTTAAATATTATTTTCTTATTGTTTTTCTCCCTATTTTGCTACCATTTTACTATTATGTTGCTATTATTTTGTTATTATTGTTTAGATATTGTATAAAACTTATTTTATTGTTAATTTTATTAATATTTTAGAGGCATTTGCTTGTTAAGTTATATCTATTTTAATATTATTTAAGTCTACATATTTTTTAAAATTTATTTTCAATTTGTTGAAAAATATTTATTTTGATTTTTTAGTTTTTTAATGTATTATATATATTTAAAAATTATATAAAATAATATAAAAAATTAATACAAGCGGGCCGGGCCAGACCCGGGTTTTAGTATTTTTATATGGGTCGGGCTTGGGTAAAATTTTAAGCCCATTTTTTAGCCCGACGCAGACCGAGCCCAATGAACGATATTAAATTTTTAGTTGGACCCGACCCGAACCCGACCCGGCCCATGTACACCTCTAGTTCAATGCACCAACTACTACAATAATATTTCTCATTAACTAAAACTATAAAGCTATCGGTGGCTCCAGTTATAGACTATACCTCCACCTAGACCTAATCATGTTAGGTGTCATGTATAGTAGAACTATGATGGATACAATAATGTAACAAGCACAACAGACGATGGTAATTTCACATGTGAATGATTTTAGCGATGAAAACGCTAGAGAAAATCAGTCATTTCAATGATGCATCCCTTCAAAATGAGAAATAATAAAATTAAATGTCTTCATCTGTATGATAGCATTTAAGGCACCAGAAGGAAATAAATAAAAATCTGTTTCTGTAAATTCGAAATTTCTGGGTCTCCTGGCAGCAACCAAAATTTGCACCTAAATAAATGCTAAAGTCAGAAGGGATAATAATGCATGGAAAAAGGTTCATATATGATAATAAACTCAGACCAAACCTCTATTCAGGGCGGAGCTAACAGAATTCCACTTGTTGCGATTTCAGTTGGTGCTTTGTAACCAAGTCTCTTAATTTAAAATTTCCTTTTTTTAAGAAGTTTTTATGATTATATAATTAACTGAAAAATCTGTAAACTTTAATTTAATATATAATTTAATATATGCATTTTAATTTGTTGTACACTTAAAAATTTAATTATGATTCAAATATATATATAAATTTTCATTTTGATTTAATTATACATATTTAAATAATAAACACATAAAATTATTTTTATATTGGATAAATATAATTATTTATATATGTAATATATAAATATGAAATGATACTATATTAATAATTGTATTAATAATATGTAATAACTGAATCAAATTATAATTATATGTATAAAATTATATAAAATCAAAATTTATTATATAAAATTATACATTAGATGAAAATTTATTCATGTATAATTTTAAGAATTATTATTATAATTAATTTATAATTACAATAACAAATAAAAACATGTTAGGATGGATTGAAAATTAAATTTAGAGTTTATTGAATAGAAAAATATTAAAATTTAAACACATAATAATTTAAGTTGAACTCGCACGTTACATTTATTATAGTTCTAAAATCTCGAACACAACAAAAGCCTCACTGGGATTTAAAATTTCATATTAATATATGATTTATTTTAAAAATTAATATATACAAGTACTAAAATTTGTCGTTACATCTAAAAATAATAAAGAGTAAATTATACTCAAAGTCACTAAATTATTACTAAGTTTACGTTTTGATTATTTAACTTCAAAAAGTTACAAAATTGTTACTAAACTATTCAAAACTTTTTATTTGAGCCACTAGGTTGCTAAAATCTGTGTTGTATGGTCTTCTCCATTTGCATCGTTTGTACCAATCGAAAGTTTCATTCCTCTTCTCTTATATGGTCATTTTTTTTCATGAAACAACTTTAAATGTTACTAATTTTGCAAACCAAAAGCCAAACAACTTTCTTCTCCGATCTTTAACATTGGCCATTAGATTGACTTGGATCTAAAGTATATTTTTCTACTCATCGATGAGTATCAATACATTGTACTGGTCATCGAATTGTTACTTGGAGCTCACTAACTGAACTTAATACTTAATAGTTCAGTGACTTAAATAAAAACTTTCAAATAGTTCAGTGACTTAAATGAAAACTTTTGAATAGTTTAGTGATCATTTTGTAATATTTTGAAGTTAAGTGACCAAAACATAAACTTGCTAATAGCTTAGTACCTGGGCTGTAGTTTACCCTATAATAAATAACTAAATTAAATTTGAGAATCAATTGAATAATTAAATTAAGATTCCGTTTGTTTCACTGAAAATGACTTCTGGAAATGACTTCTAGAAAATGTCTTATTTTTTAAAAAAGCTAATATTTCTGGTGTTTAGATGAATTTGTGTAAAATATTTTTTTATCGTTTGACAAATTTCCTGAAAATGTTTCATAAAAGTTGTTTTCAATGAAACAAACATACATTTAAGATTATGATAAGTAAGGAATTGATTACAAATTGATGTTAATGTGAAATTATAATAAATAAGGATTCTTCATGATGTTAAGAATTAAATTTTAAACTTTGTGAAATTTATAATTGAAACAAAAAAAGTGATATCCATGAAAATTTGTCACGTGAAATAAGATATTATAATGAATTATTTGAATAAAATACTTATATCATGAAAAATAAATTATATGGCAATAGGGGCTAAATTGAAAATTATACAAAAGTTTAATTGTGAAACAATTTAATATGTGAATAAGACAATTATGGTAAAAGTTTAATGAATGTGTTATGAGATGATGAAATATGCATAAAGTATTGTAAAAGTAAAATTGTGAAAAAATATGGAACTTTTATGGTAAAAAAGACTAAACTGTTAAACTTGAAAAAATATGTGGATGAATTAATAGAAGTGAAATACATAGAAATTCTATATGTGAAACAAGATATTGAGATAAATTATGTGATTAAAATGTAACAAGAAAGAAAATTGATTTGGTATGATTAATTAGTGAATATTGAACTTTTATGACAAAAATGGACTAAATTGAAAACTTATGAGAGTTTATAAGAAAATATTTGGTAAGTGAATAATGTGGTAGAGTACGTAACATCCCAGTGCTTTGACCTGATGCTTGAGTTGGGTATGGCATGTTACAGTGAATAGAGTCTTATCAGTTTGAAAAATGTCTTAGGAAAAAAATTTAGTAATACATTTTACAAGAATAAGGGAAAAATTTTACGTTGATTGAAAAACCTTTTATGTTACCCATCCTATTTTACATGAAACAAACATAAAAAAAAGCTGAAAATATTTTTTATAAAACTTTTACATTGAAATAAACAGATTTTTAAACTTTTTGTGATTGGTATTGGACCAAACCAAACTTGAAAGGAGAAAAAGAATCATGAAAGAATCCACTTTTAAAAGCCTTTCACTTTTCCCCAAGCATAATACACAAATTCACAAATTCCCACACTTTCATTATCCTTTTCTAAAAGCAAGGTCCAAAACAAAGGATTAATTTAGATATTATTTCTTTTATTTTAAAGGGATATAATTTGATATTTTGTTTTTATATTAATTGAGTGAGTTTAAATTAATGATATTTATTATAATAATTAAGTTATACATGAGGTAAGGTTGATAATGATGGTGGTTCATACTATAAATGTTGTGAAGAGCTATTAAAAATATCAATTTATCTATGTTGGAAAGGTGTTTAAATAGAGTATTGGACAATGTCTTACCTCGAGGCCCAAAAAGGATGCCAATCTAAGATCCAAGGAAGCCTTTGACTTATCTCAC
Organism: Gossypium stocksii; assembly: GCA_020496765.1. Lineage (NCBI taxonomy): Eukaryota > Viridiplantae > Streptophyta > Magnoliopsida > Malvales > Malvaceae > Gossypium > Gossypium stocksii. Next base: position 11,557,263 of record CM035623.1, read on the forward strand.
TTACCTAAGGAGCTACAGTTCTCTCTTTACCATTAACGGCATAATCATATTCTATAATTCACCTTTAAAGTGTCTTATTTCACTTGTTTAGGTCAATCGTACCAAATTCACCTTCAAAGCATTTTATTTTGCTAAATCATTTGCCATATAGAGATTGCTAAGCCTATACAAGCTTACATCTTTTCAAAGAGTTGCCTCATTAAGCACGATTCTTCAATTTATCTTCTCAATCTCAATTATTAAAGTTTGTCTCTCCAACTTGCCTTCTTAAGTTTGATCATCAAAATTAAATGCATTACCCGCTCACCATACTAAAAGAACATAAACTTATTTATTCAAAGGGGATCACTTTATAATTTTTTATCAATTAGGGAACAATTATTATACCTTTATAACTATATTTTAAAGTAAGGCGATATTTCAAAATACCACCAATCACATTCCAATAAAACTCCTTATATTTCTACCTCCATCATAAGTAATAGGGCATCATTCTATATGGACACACATCAAGCTTATTTCTTTTTACGTAAAGTCCTCTCCATCACTTAGAGGGAAAAACATAGAGCAAAACTCTATATATCCATTCTCTCCTAAAACTTTCAATGTCTCTAAACAATACCACCATGTGAATCATCCTTAACTATCAACCTTTTAAAAATAACTACTCTGTTAATGTTATGTGTAGCTATTTTGATTAATAGTTTCATTTAATTTGTTTTCCTCCAAACTTGGAAATGTGGACTTGACAACAAAATAAAATTTGAGCATGAAACCTTAATTTTGTGGTTGGTTTGACGAATATTGAAGGTTGATCATCTTGAAACATATATAAAAGAAATGTGGACTTGACAACAAAATGAAATTTGAGCATGAAACCTTAATTTTGTGGTTGGTTTGTTGAATACTGAAGGTTGGTCATCTTGAAACATATATAAAATTAAATGATTGAATTATTAAAATCATGAAATAAAATAATTACGGAATTAAAATTCAAGGTTAGAGGTTTTTTTAGAAATTTAACTTTTTAATGAATTAATTTGGCACAAATTTTATACAAGTCATGAACTTAATTTCATCAAATTACATTATCCAACTTTTATTGTTAATAAATTAAGTAATTTTCGTCAAAAAAATTAGCTCAATATGTATATCTCGGTAAAAAAAAAGTTAGTTCAAAATGTATACATGTCTGGATATAAAATATCAAAATTGATTATATTTAAGGTGGTACAAATAATTGCCAGAAATTGTAATTATTAGGTAGTGATTATAACCTCTCATAATAAATTTTGAAAATAATTAATGTAAATTATTCACGTAATTCTTCTAATTTTCAATTATTTCCTTAAAAATTAAAGAGTGCAAACTCTTAATTAAGAAGAATATATAAATTATAATAGTTATACAAATATGTCATAAATATGTAATTATAAGTAATTATATCAAATTTTAATTATTATTGCTTTCTAAACACCCCTAAAAAATAAGTTATGCATGTATTTTAAATTTAATCATTTCTTTGTTTAAATATGCCAAATGTTTCTATACTCTTTTAAAATTTAAATTTTAGTCCCATGCTTTAATTTTGAGATATTGAGTTTTTTTATACTTTTTATTTAAAAATCTTGATTTTTTCATCTAATTTTGCTGTTAAAATTAATGGTGTCAAAGGTAAAATAAAATTTTTAACCATCAACATATATAAATTTTAAAAATTAATATTTTTTATATTTTAAATAAAAACATAAAATTTTAAAAATTATATTTTAAATAAAAAAACTCTTTAAAATGAAAAATAAAAAAATATTTTAAAAATATAATTTTTTTCAAAATTCAATGTTATCTAAACTGGATCGGATCAACAATTCGAACCGAGAATTGGCTGGGGTATTTGCTCGGCGAGAGGTGAAAAACTGGTTGACCTGAGAATTAGTATTGATTGGTTTAACCGAGCTAAAAATAGATTAAATTGATAGTTGAATCAATTTCAAATTAGTTTGACCACTTGGTTCCAAGAACAGCCGGTTCAAAACATAAATTAATAAAAATAAAAACATAAAATATTTTAAAAAATGAAAATCAATTTAACTGCCAGTCCAATTGGTTTTTTAGCCCAGTTTAATTTCGTACTGATTTGTAAGTCAACCAGTTTTTTACCCCTCACGGTACCAATACTCTAGTTGGTTCTTGATCTAATCGGTTCGATTTGATTTAGATAACATTTAATTTTGGAATTTTTTATATTTTAAAAAAATATTTTTATTTTTAAATTTTAAAGATTTTTTATTTTTCACATTTTTATTTATTTTAAAATATATTTTATAATTTTTATATTCTTTTCCTTAAAATAAGAAATAAATTTTAATTTTTTTAAAAAAATAAATACTTTTAAAGGGTATGAATCTATTTGATAAAAAAAAAATGTAAATGTTGAAGGCTAAAATGTTTAAAAATTTTATAAACCAATTGACTCGCGAGCTTATATGGAGTGGTTGAACTGAGCTAAAAAAATTAGTAAAATTGACAATTAAAGATTTTTGTAACTTTTATAACATTTTTATAGATAATGACAAAAAAATCCCCTTGTATTTTAACAAAATTTTTAATGTGATACATTTGTTTTCAAAATGTCTACTGTGGTACCTAAATTTAATTTTCGTCTACCAATCTAGTACCTCCTCTTGTCATGGACTTAGATTTTTCCCACGCAATCCGTGCCGCCTTAGGTAGTTCTTTTGCTCAAAATGCCTAAGTTAGCCTAACTTGCAACAATTGATGATTCAACATAATTCCTCTACGACACCCACGAAGAACAATTGAAGAACAAAATAAGAATGAACTCGAAAGATGAACAAGAGCCACAGAAAAGCTAGAACACTTGAGAGAAAGTTTGAGTGAATACTCTCAAAATTCTATTAATAACTGAATGAATTACAATGAGAGAGAGAGGCCTCTATTTATAGCTGAGCCTTCCCAAAATCAACAGTACAAATCACAGTACATCAATGGCTAAGATTAAAAGCTATCTATATATGAAATCTCTGAGATTAAATTGTATCTTCCAAAGATTACATTTAATGTCTAGGATCACATATCATTGAAGATCACCTTCCATATTTGCCAACCTTCGGAGGTGGGCTTTCAATCTCTCTAAGTAACAGACCAGTTCGATTGGGCCGAATGACCTCCTTCAAATATGATGGATCGTACAAGTTCGTCATGGTCGTCATGGTTGCGGACTCCAATGCGTAACCCATGACATTCTCCCCCACTTGTTCTAGTGATGTCCTCGTCGTGTCCTCCTCATGGAACTGATCTATCTTTCTTTGGAACTGCCATAATGCTTCAGTAGGTTCCCAACTTACTTCGCTATCGGGAAGTCATTTCCATCGAACTAAGTATTCATGCTGCGACCGATGGTACTTGTAATACCCTGAATTTTAGGGTTATAAATTTTAGAGTTTTGAGCAAAGGGTCAGTAGGGAGGTTGCACATATGTGTCTAGTTGTGCAATTTAGTGACAGAATGGGCCTGCTGGTTTGGTGGTTGGATGTGTGTTAGCTTACCCCTGGGTTCTGGGTTCGAGTCCCGTGTGCGCTTTCTGAGTGAATTTTCTTTTTAGTTTTATTTTAATTTCTTTAAATATGTTATAACTTTTTATGTATGATATTTATTTTATTATTTATTATTTTTTATGCTTTTGTGCTATTTTCTTCTGAGAGGACGTTCCGTTTTTTTCTCTTTTCTTTCTGCTCTTCTCTATCTTTTTCTCTTTTGGTGAGCGATTCTGGCTTGAGGATTTTAGAATTTTGCTTCTTCGTTGTCATCTCCGATCACAAAATAGGTGTGGGATTCAGACCTTATCTACTTTTCCTTTTATTTTTTTTGAATTGTTGTCTCAGTTTTTCATGGTTATGTGTTAAAACTTTGGTTGTGGGTTTTAATCGTTGAGATTAGGAAGAGGAATACTCTATTTTTCAGTATTCCTCGATATAACTAAGGTTGGGGGCGGTCTTCGTGATTAAAGTAGTGATTTTGGGGCTATTTTAGGGTAGTTTCGTTACCACACGGGCGTGTGCCGAGCCACATTATCGTATGGTTTTAGAAATTAGGGTTTTTGGGCTAAATTGGGTGTTACACGACCGTGTGGCTGATTTGGGGATTTTTGTCGATATTTACACGGTCGTGTCCTCTGTCACACGGGCGTGTGTCTATGGGAATTAGGGATTCAGGGGTTTGGTGTCACACGGTTGTGTGGCTGATTTGGGGATTTAAGGATTCCATATGGGCATGTGTTGGAACACACGGCCGTATCTGGTGGACACACGAGCGTGTGAGACCCTCACACGGCCGTGTCTGCCCTGCACTTGATTTTAGTGAAATTGGATAATGAGTTACATGGCCTGATCACACGGCCGTACCCCTGCATCACATGGGTGTGTGCCTCTGCCACACGACCATATGCGACCCTCCATATGAGCGTTTGGACCCCCACACGGCCTAGGTTATTCCACACGATTAGAGCACACGGGCATTTGGTCCTATCTCGCCAAACCTTGTTTTAGGGCGAATTAAAGCTAAATCAGGACTCTGTGTGTTTCAACCCTTGGTAAAGCTTTAGTAGGGGTAGTTAAGACTCTGATAGGGGCTTCAGTTTATGTGTTAATTGTGATTGATTGCGTGACATGTTTGATTCTAAACCCAATTAACGGGGTGTGTGAGTGTAAATTAGTTCTATCTGTCTGTCTGTTAATACATCACCGTTCTATGAGATTGAATGCATTTTGTAACTGATTGACTGGATGCGAATTTTTATGACCGAATGTTTGACTGAAACTGGTAATCTAATTCTATTCGTCTGTCTACACACATCCATATGCATAGAATATCTTTGGGAAGGATTTTGAAGAGAAGAGAGACTGAGTCTGAACTGATTTGGCAGTTACTGCCACTGGTCTGTACAGCAGATCATCGCATTGCACCGTACAACATATACGTCAACATTGCTGTGTATTATTATCTAATCTGGCAGTTTAACTACAACATGACTGTATAGCAGATTACCGCACTATACCGTATGACATATACGTCAGCTTCGCTGCGTATGATTATCTGATCTGACAGCTCAGCTACAATTTATTGGTATAGTGGATTACCGCATCACACTGTACCACATGTACATTAGCTATGCTACGTACTGTTATCTGATCTAATAGTTCAACTGCATGTCTGTATCGCGGTTTACCGCATTGCACAGTATAACTTATACGATAGCTTTGCTGTGTAATATATATGAGTGGTTCAGTTCACGTATATGGTGTGTAGGGTTGGATGAGCCTTCGAGGTCCTATGTGGTGTGTTTGGTTGAATGAGCTGACAACTCTTATGTGGTGTGATCGGGGGACGAAGAGGTGTATTGGTTGGATGGGTGGGTATTTTATAACTTAACTGTATTCATATGCATCTATTTGACTGTTCTGCGTGCAAGGACTTCATCAACCACCTGAAATTGCACATCTCTTCAATTCTGGTCAGCCCATTTCTTGTTGCGCTTACTTGCCTTGTGTAAACAAGCTCTACCTAAGTCATTCTTCTCTTCCCAATCTTTCGCAAATTGATAAGCTTCGGATTCACTCATGTATAACGGGTCGCAATAAAATTGAGTGTAAGTGGTTGTTGGCCCATCACTATCTCAAACGGACTTTGATTCGTAGCCTCACTTCACTGCAAGTTGTATGAAAATTGGCCCACATTTAACAACTTTGGTCAATCTCTTTGTATGGCACTCACATAGTGCCGAATATATGTTTCCAACAATGTATTCACTTGTTCGGTTTGCCCATTGGTTTGCAGATGCATACTTGTGAAAAAGTTCAAGTTTGAGCCCATTGACTTGAACAACTCCATCTAGAATCAGCCAGTGAATCGCCTATCTCGATCACTGATGATAGGCAGTGGTACTCCCCAATATTTCACTACGTGTTTAAAGAATAAACGGGCTGTTTCCTAAGCAGGGCACTCCTTGGTAGCTGGAATAAATGTTGCATACTTTAAAAACCTATCCACCACAACAAGAATACTTGCAAATCCATCAGACTTAGGCAAACCAATAATAAAATCCATAGATACACTTTCCTATGGTCTTTCCAAAATGGGCAAAGGTTGTAGCAAACTGGCTAGAATCTTTAACTCAACCTTGTCTTGTTGGCATACTAGACAAGTTTTCATATAGGTCTCCACATCATCACCTATGCAAGGCTAATAGTAACGATTTTCCAAAAGGGCCAAGGTACGGTGCATTCCTAGATGGCCCGCCCATCTCGAGTCATGACTTCCTTGCGTAATTTCCCATAATGAGGCACATAGAGGCGGTGCCCATGAGTGTATAGCAATTCCCCATCAAGCCAAAATCTCATCGTTTTACCCTATTTGGCAAGCTCAACCAAGCTTTTGGCTGTGGGATCATGGAACAATCCCTCTCGAATGCACTCCAATAAGGAACCATCGGGTTGGCTGATTGCTGCAAATTCCATCTTTTGGCTAAGTGCATCAGCCACAATGTTGGCACTCATTGGCTTATATTCCATCGTGAAATCAAACTCAACTAGGAAAACCTGCTAACGTGCTTGTTTGGGAGATAACTTTTTCCAAGTTAGAAAATAACTGTTGGCAACATTATCGGTAAAGACTACGAACCTGGAACCCAGTAAATAATGCCTCCATGTACGTAAGTAATGCACCACAACAATCATCTCCTTTTTTTGGACCGTGTATCTCCACTATGTCTCATTAAGCTTTCGACTCTCGAAAGCAATTGGATGCCCATCTTTCATTAGCACCCCCCAATGGCATAATCTCATGCATCTGTGCGTACCTCATAAGGCTTCGAATAATCCAGCAATACAAGTACGGGCTCCCTCGTCATCACTTGCTTTAATTGATTAAATTCCCTCTCACATTGTGGATTCCAATCCCATACCTTACCATTTTTCAACATGTCTGTCAAGCGCGTGGTAATTCTAGAGTAGCCTTCTATAAAGCGTCAATAGTAATTTGTAAAACCAAGGAAAGATCTCAACTCTGTCACCTTGGTTAGAGGCTCCCACTCAATAATGGCCCGAATCTTGCTATCATCTAATCGTATCTTGGCACCTCCCACGATATGGCCTAGAAATGGCACCTCTTGTTGAGCAAATGAGAATTTCTCCTCTTTAACAAACAATTCATTTTCCCTCAAAGTTTGGAACACTTCCCTTAAATGTTCCACATGCTCCTCGAGCGATTTACTGTACACTATAATATCGTCAAGGTAAAAAAATCAAAAAACGATTAAAGAAAGGTTGAAATACCTTATACATCAAGGTGCAGAATGTAGCTAGGGCATTCGTGAGTCTGAAGGGCATTGCTAGGAACTCATACGAACCATACCGCGTCACATAAGCTATTTTTGGCTGATCCCCCTTGGCTATCTGAACTTGATGGTACCTCGATCTCAAGTCCAACTTGGTAAACTATCTCGCACTACCAAGCTAATCAAACAAGTCTACAATAAGGGGAATAGGGTACCTATTTTTCACGGTGATCTTGTTTAGAGCTCGATAATCGATGCACATCCTTAATGACCTATCATGTTTCTTTTGAAACATCACTGGCGCATCATACGAAGATTTAGATGGCCTAATGAATTTCATATCTAAAATCTCCTTCAATTATTTTCGTAGTTCTTCTAATTCTGGCGGAGACATATGATATGTGGCCTTAGCTGGCGGTACCATGTTGTACACTAATTCGATCCTATGGTCCACCTCCCTCTTGGGTGGCAAATTCTTTGGCAACTTTGTGGGCATCACATCCTGAAAAGACTGTAATATTTGGCCCACTTCCTTAAGGATCTCACTAACAGACTTAATAGTTTCCTCTATCTTTAAGGTGGCTAAGTAGGAGACTTCATCCTCATGTACTCTAGAAAATTGGATTGCGGATAATGTTTTTCCCTCCATGCTCCTCTTTCTTGTCATTCTTATAATACATTGATGGTTCGAATCCGAAATCACCATGTAATTATTGAAAGGCACAATAGACGCATTAATCTGATCAAAAAAACTTAAACCAACCACAAAATCATAGTCATCAAGTGGTATTACTTTAATGGATGCCTTATCGATCTAACCGCCAAGTTGGAGATCCACTCTCTTTGCAACCCCCTTGATTGGAACACTTTCTGAGTTCACTATTTTGATCCGACTTGGCTTATTTTCAATCTTGGGGCCGAGTTTATTAGCAGCCCCTTCGGATATGAACAATGTCGACGAGCGCATTCAAATTTCTACCGGCCACCATGATGTCTACAAACATCAGCCCATTACCCATCTTATTTTTGACACCCCCTAGTATCAAACATAGGGTGTTATCCTCCACATATGAATCCACTTTTGCTTCCATAACAGAGAGTGCGACCTTCTTTGGACAGTCCTTGATCATATGTGGGCCATCACAATGAAAGCAACTTATAGGCCCACTCTTCCTTTTGTCCCAAGGTTTCCTACCATTGCCATTCTTAGTGGGCCTTTCTTTGTCTCCCCCACTATTTCCTTTTGGATTGAATTTGGGCTTAGAAGACTCAGGCTTGTCTTTTTTCCCACCAAATTTGACAAATGATTTTGCTACAAACATGGCCTTGGTAAGCTCTTGGACTCTTCAGCGTTGTAACTTTTGCTTCGCCCATAGTTTCAACCTATCCATGAAGGAAAATAATACTTCTTTCTCACCCATATCTGAGATTTGAAGTATGGGCTCTCTAAACTACTGAACATACTCTCTTATAGTGCCTTGTTGCGTAAGCTGACGCAACTTTGCCCGAGCTTCATTCTCAGTATACTTTGGATAAAATTGTGCTTTGAACTTACATTGAAACACCTCCCAAGTCTAAATTTCGATCCCACCATGTCTCACATCAGTGGCTCTACGACGCCACCACAACAAAGCAACGTCAGTAAGATACATAGTAGCAGTAATTACCTTAGTGGCATCATCCGTAATGCCTTTGGCATGCTCAATTCCCCATAGAAAATTATCCACATCTCTTGTAGGCCTTGTTGCCTTGAACTCCTTAGGCTTGGGAACATCCACATTAGGCTTGAGTGTGACAGTAGCTGACCCTCCATTGTCTAAAGTAGCCTTGTAGATTGTGAGTTCACCCTTAAGCTCCGCAATCTCCTCTTTTAAGGCGGTCATGATAACCTTAATGGCATCATCCCTTCCAGTCAGCTTTTAACCATAGTCCAACAGATACTCTTTGAGTTGCTCCTTCATGGACTGCAACACATCATTGAGCTACCATGAAATGATCAAGGAAAGGTTAAAGTATCTTATTCATTAGGGTGCAAAATATAACTAGGGCATTCGTAAGTCCGAAGGGCATTACTAGGAACTCATATGAACCATACCGTATTACACAAGCTGTTTTTGGCTCACCCCTTTTGGCTATCCGAACTTGATGGTACCCCAATCTCAAGTCCAACTTGGTAAACCATTTCGCAGTACCAAGTTGATCAAATAAGTCTACAATAAGGGGAATAGGGCACCTATTTTTCATGGTGATCTTGTTTAGAGCCTGATAATCGATGCACATCCTCAACGACCCATCATGTTTCTTTTGAAACAACATCGGCGCACCATACGGAGATTTAGATGGCCCAATGTATCTCGCATCTAAAATCTCCTTCAATTGTTTTCGTAATTCTTCTAATTTTGACGGAGACATACGATATGGGGCCCTAGCTAGCGGCACCATGTTGTACATTAATTCGATCCTGTGGTCCACCTCCCTCTTAGGTGGCAAATTCTTTGGCAACTTTGCGGGCATCACATCCTGAAAAGACTGTAATATTCAGCCCACTTCCTTAGGGATCTCACCAATGAACTTAACAGTTTCCTCTATCTTTAAGGTGGCTAAGTAGGAGAATTTATCCCCACGTACTCTTTTAGCAAACTAGATTGTGAATAATGTTTTTCCCTCTATGCTCTTCTTTCTTGTCATTCTCACCATACATTGATGGTTCGAATCTAAAATCACTATGTAATTATCGAAAGGTACAATAGACACATTAATCTGATAAAAAAACTTAAACCAACCATAAAATCATAGTCATCAAGTGGTATTACTTTAATGGATGCCTTACTGATCCAATTGCCAAGTTAGAGATCCACTCCCTTTGCAACCCCCTTGATTAGAACACTTTTTGAGTTCACCATTTTGATCCGAACCGACTCATTTTCAATTTTGAGGCCAAGTTTATTAGTAGCCCCTTCGGAAATAAACAAATCAGACGCACCTGTATGGACAAGCGCTTTCAAATTTCTGTAGGCCACCATTATGTCTACAAATATCAGCCCATTATCGTCTTATCTTTGACACCCCTTAGTATCAAACCAATGTTGTTATCCTCCACATCTGACTCCATTTTTACTTCCATAGCAGAGAGTACGACCTTCTTTGGACAGTCCTTGATCATATGTGGGCCATCACAATGGAAGTAAATTATAAGCCCACTATTCATTTTGTCCCAAGGCTTCCTACCATTGCCATTCTTAATGGGCCTTTCTTTGCCTCTCTCACTATTACCCTTTGGATTAAATTTGGGCTTAGAAGACTCAGGCTTATCTTTCTTCCCACCAAATTCGACAATGATTCTACTACAGACATGGCCTTGGTAAGCTCTTTGACTCCTCGGCGTTGCAACTCTTGATTCGCCTATGGTTTCAACCCATCCATGAAGAAAAAGAATGCTTCTTTCTCACCATATCTGAGATTCGAAGCATGAGCTTGCTAAAATCCTGCACATATTCCTTCACAGTGCCTTGTTTCGCAAGTCGATGCAACTTTGCCTGAGCTTCATCCTCGGTATGCTTTGGATAAAATTTTACTTTGAACTCACATTGGAATGCCTCTTAATTCCTAATTTTGGTCCCACCACATCTTACATTGGTGGCTTATGACGCCACCACAACACAGCAACATCAGTAAGATACATAGTAGCAGTAATTACCTTAGTGGCATTGTCTGGGATGCCTTTGTTACATAAGTATTGCTCGATTCCCCACAAAAAATTGTCCACATTTTTTGCGGACCTTGTTCCCTTGAACTCCTTAGGCTTGGGAACATCCACATTAGGCTTGGGTGTGACAACAGCTAACCTTCAATTGCCCAAAGTAGCCTTGTAGATTGTGAGTTCACCCTTGAGCTCCACAATCTCCTCTTTCAAGGCGATCATAATAGCCTCAATGGCATCATCCCTACCAATCAACTTTTCGGTATAGTCCAGCACATACTCTTTGAGTTGCTCTTCATGGACTGTAACCCATCAGTGAGCCAATCATCGACATTATCAATCCTCTCCTTGGTATCTCTCATGGATTCTTTGAGAGTGACGACTCGATCCTCCAAAGTTGATAATATGTTCCTTGACCGACTAGCTTTCCTAGCCCTCTCACAAGTCTCAATTCTCTCAACAGCCTTAGTAACTTATTTCGACATCTTTTAACAGTACCTTCAAACCCTGGCTCGAATACCAACTGTCACGGGCTTAGATTTTTCCTACACGTTTCGTGTGGCCTTAGGCAGTTCTTTTGCTCAAAATGCCTAAGTCAACCTAACTCACAATAATTGAGGATTTAACAAAATTTCTCTAAGGTACCCCACGAAGAACAGCTAAAGAACAAAATAAGAACGAACTTGAAAGATGAACAAGAGCCACAGAAAAACATGAACATTTGAGAGAAAAGTTTTAGTGAATACTCTCAAAATTTTATTAATAACTAAATGAATTACAATAAGGGGGAGAAGCCTCTATTTATAGCTGAGCCTCCCTAAAATCAACAGTACAGATCACAGTACATCAACGGTTAAGATTAAAAGCTATCTAGAAATCAAATCTCTAAGGTTATAGAAATCGTATCTTCCAAAGATTACATTTAATATCTAGGATCACATGTCTTTGAAGATCACTTTCCATAAATGCCAACCTTCAGAGATGGGCTTTCAATCTCTCTAAGTAAAGAACCAATCCGATATGACCTCCTTTGAATATGATGGATCGTACAAGTTCGTCATAGTCGTCATGGTTGCAGACTCCTATGCACAACCCATGACACTCTAACAATGTTAATTACTGACAAAAGTTACCATGTGGATCAATTATACTACTATGAGACATTATTTTGCAGGAAAAATAAACTATTAAAGTTAAAAAAATCTAAACCAATTAAACCATTTTCTTAAAAGCATAAAAAAACACCTTTACCTCATTAAAAAAGCTGCAAATGCCATTTTTTTTTCTTTCGCCAAGAAAACGTTCCCAACTTTCTCTCATTCAAACTCTAGTAGCTAAAAAATTTTCAACTAAATTTCTTTTTCCTTCATTTCTATCAACACTTTTTTTTGATGTTGTAGCTTGTTTGATTCCAAGTTCTTGTTGTCTTCTTTAAATAAGGTGAACATTTTCTATCAAATTTAATTAAAAAGAAATGAATAAAAAAAATTCTCAAATTTGGAAGATTTGGGCCTTTGGTTTGCCTTTGAAACTAGAAACAACATTCTTATCACAAACAAATTCAACCTTTGATTTTCATTCCCAACAAGTTTGAAGTAAAAACTAAACAAAAATCAAGCACCCTATATTCAGGCTGGAAAGGAGGTTGGCTACTGACGGCTGAAGAAGCAATGGCTAGGGTTGGAAGCATAAGCGTAGCTCAAGGCAGAGAAGGGCATATATTGAAATTGGGCTCATTGGACTGTGGAAACCACAAAAGCAAAGTTTGAAGAACCCAAAAGTTTGGAAACTTTTGGAGAAGGTTTGAGGTTGATTTTGAAAAATCAGAGATTTAGGCTAATTTTTTTTTTCAAAATTTAAGGAAATAGGTAGTTTTTTTGGGACATTTTGTCATGATTCCCTTTTTTTAAAAAATAATATATATTAAATGTTGAATTCCCAATAATTAAAAGATAAGGGACGTTTTTCTAATAGTTGGACCAATGACTATAATTTGAAAAAAAAAATCTCCAACGACTCTAAAATTTTTCCTTATATAAACCGCCCTACTTATCATTTTTTTCATTCAATCTCATTCATCTATTCTCTCAACTCTTTTTTTCTTAATTTTCTATCCTAATCTCTTAATTTTCCATGCATGGTAGAAAAGAAGGAATTTTGAATCTGTTTTTAGCTAACTCTACCCCTTACCTTCACTTATAAATACCATGCACCTATCACTTTTCAAATCATCCCTCAACACCAATTTCTCTTCGCTGATTAGCATTTTCTCTACATTCTATTTCCCTTTTCCTTCCCTTGTATAACCAACCATCTCTTTCCCATCCTTTAGCCACAAAAGCTTTGTCAAAAGCATTCTTTAGCCGGCCACTTTAGGAACTCCTTAGCAAAAGAAGCATCGAGCAGAACAGAGGAGCGCATCAGTCATAATAGATCTGAAAGGCTACTGAACTGAATAGAGTTTACTCTTTCCTCTTGTTATTTATTTTTATTATGTTTGCTTTGAGTTTATTATTTTTGACATCAACGATGATATTTTAAATCATATTTGCTAGGATAGTTTTGCTAATTCAATAAGATCTATTTTGTTCATGTTTAACATGTTTAGGCCTCAATCAATCATGTTTTCAATCAATATCATGATGCATTTCATTCATACGTGATTGGGTGCACTCAGATTAGTTAAGTGATACTAACTAGACGACGGCTAGTAGATACATAATTGAAAACTGCAATGCTCAATTTAGATCCTTAATCCCGACTAAGTTGAGGTTCATAATATCTTTAGTTAGCTCTATTATCTTGCATAGTATTTAGATTTGTGTGATTAAATTGTTACAAATGTAAATGTCCCTATGACCTTGCATAAATATTAAGAAACCCTTAGTTAATATGATCAGTAAAATGCATATTTAACTAAGAAAAAGACTCTGAAAGTACTTAATTTGGTTTCCAAACTCATGAAAGATCGAGTTGCCGTGGAAGTATTTTCAAACATTATTAAGCATGATAAAGTAAATTGCGTTGAATAAGATAATTATCCTAGCCCATTTAATGTTGATTGTTTTTATTGCTAAAGCCATTCATTCATACATTTAGGTAAATTGCATCTAGATTAGAATTGTATAAAGGATCAATATTTGCAACTAATTTTACTTAGTTTAATCATCACCATCCAAATTATTAAGTTTTTACATCAAATTGTTAATTATAATTTTGCAATTAATCGGTTAAGCTTATACAGTCCATGTGGAGATGATAACTTATTTTACTTACTTATTACTTGAACGATTGTGTACACTTACACAAAACTCGTTACAAACGGTTTACAATTTCTTAGATTTTATTCAATTTTCATCATCTTAAAGATTTCAATTAAAATAGGGTAATTTATTTTTTAATTAGTTTTTAATAAGTTTAACATATTTTTATGTTAAGTAAATTGTTAATTTAGTGGTAATTTAACATAATCTCATACAGCCCTATGAATCTTGGATTGAGCTTCCCTTTTCTGTCGAATCTCAAAACTTTCTTCCAGTGCAAGACTTTTAGAAATGCCTTATCACCGATTTGAAATTCAATGTCTTTTCTTTTGAGATCGACAGATAAATCGACATAAGATTTCTGTCGATCTGAAGAAGCTTCAAATAATCCCGTATAACTCAAACTTTTTCTTCAATTTCATGAATCAAATCAATCCCTGCAAATTTTCTTTCACTCAACTTTGACCAGCACAGATAAGCTATGCATTTATGGCCACATAAAGCTTCAAATGGTGCCATTTTGATACTTGATTGATAGTTGTTATTATACGCAAACTTAGCTAACTGTAGAAATTTCTCCTAGCCACTTTCAAATTCAATATCACGAGATTGCAACATGTCTTCGAGTATCTGAATTTCATACCTTTAGATTTGAGGATGGAATGATGTATGAAATTCAATTTCATGCCCAAGGCTTCGTGTAACTTACCCTAAAATCTAGAGGTAAATCTTGGGTCTCGATATGATATGATAAACAATGGTTTGTCGTGTAATCTGACAATATCAAAGATGTACAATTCATCTAACTTTTTGAGTGAGTAATTAGTTCTAACAAGAATAAAGTGTGCTAATTTAGTCAATCTATCAACTATTACTCAGATTGCATCTTTATTTTTCAACGACAAAGGTAAACCTGATGTTCGGCTTTAACTTGCTAGCATACCAAACACTTTGTCAGGTATTTAGAGATCTCTCTTTTCATTCTCGGCCACCATGTAATGGAGTTGCAATCATCGAAAATCCTTTTACAAACCATTTGTAATAACCGGCAAGTCCCAGAAAACTGCAGACTTCAGACACATTTCTCGGAGGCTTCCAATCTAAAATTGTTGAAATCTTGCTCGAATCAACTTTTATACTAGATGCTGACACAATATGGCCCTAAAAACTAACTTTGCATAACCAGAATTCATATTTACTGAACTTAGCAAATAGTTGCTTATCACACAGGGTCTGTAACACAATTCTTAAATGTTCTACATGCTTGGATTCATCCCGGGAATAAATTAATATGTCATCAATGAATACAACAACAAATCTATCTAAATACGGTCTAAAAATTCTATTCATTAAATCCTTGAAAACAACAGGAGCATTTGTTAATCTGAAAAGCATAACTAAAAACTCATATGACCGTACCTCGTTCAGAAAGCAGTTTTCAGAATGTCTGAGTCTTTAACTCACAACTGATAATATCCCGATCTCAAGTCTATCTTTAAAAACACAGTAGCTCCTTTCAACTGATTGAATAAATCATCTATCCGTGGCAGAGGATATTTGTTCTTAATTGTCACTGTATTAAGCTGTCTGTAATCAATGCACATTCTCATCGTGCCATTTTTCTTTTTTAAAAACAGTAAGGGCATACCCTAGGGTGAGAAACTCAGTCGTGCAAAACCTCTGTCTGTCAATTCTTGTAACTGAGACTTTAATTCTTTTAACTCTATCGGAGCCATTCTATACGGAGCTATCGACATAGGTGTGGTTCCCGGCACTAACTCAATGCAAAACTTAACCTCTTGGATCGGTGGTAATCCCAGTAATTCTTCAGAAAATACATTTGGATACTCACAAACAATAGGCACTGATTCAATCTTCTTTTTTGTCACTTTCGTGTCGATCACATAAGCAAAATAAGCTTCGTAACCCTTTTTCACATAATTCAGAGCTTTCATCGATGAAATCATGGTAGGTAACCCATTCAAATCATTAGATTCAATCCTGATTATCTTATCATTCTGACATCTCAGATCTATAGTCTTCCGTTTACAATTCACTATTGCATCATGCAATGTTAGCCAATCCATACCCAGAATTATATCAAATTCATCAAAGGGTAATAACATCAGATCAGCCGGAAAACAAATATCTTAAACCATCAATGGGCAATTCTTGCACATTTGTCAACTAGGACAAACTTGCTCAAGGGGTTCGATACTCTAATCACAAATTTAGTAGACTCTATAGGCAAAGTCTTACTGGATACTAAATTCATGCATATATATGAATATGTCGATCTTGGATCTATCAATGCAATCACAGAAGTATCATAAAGAGTAAAAGTACCAGTAATAATATCTAGAGATGAAGCTTCTTCATGAGCGCGAATAGTATAGGCTCTGGCAGGTGCTCTCGCCTCGGGTCTCACGACTATATCTTTAGTTGCTCTTTAACTACCACTCGCATTTCTTATATTTCAGGGTGGTCTACCTCTAACTGTATTGCTACTCGGCCTCAGATTCTGCACAATCTCTTGCTCAACAGACTCAGGACAATCACGGATAAAGTGATCCAGAGATCCACATTTGAAATAAGCCCGATCATTCAGTCTACAATTACCAGGATGTCTTTTACCATAATGTCTACACTTGGGTCGATCAGATCTCACATTCCTAACGCTAGCTATTGAAGTAGCTGGAGCTCTAAAGCTCGAATGTGACCTTGTATGATCTCTACTCGAATGTCCCACATTAGCCTTTGAACGGCTATAATCATCTCGTAATTTCTTTAATGCTGACTGAAATGACTTATTCGATGATCTTTTCTTGCATCTTTAACTTCTGCTTCAGCTTTTCTTTTCTCTTTCCTGAGTTTTTCAGCTTTACATGTTCGGTCAATAAGCACAACAAATTCTTTTATTTCCAGAATCCCAACTAACAAACGAATATCTTCATTTAGGCCATCTTCAAATCTTTTACACATTATAGCTTCAGTCGAGACATATTCACGTGCAAACCGGCTTAGTCTCACAAATTCTTGTTCGTACTCTGTAACAGACATACATCCTTGTTTTAGCTCAAGAAACTCTGCGTTTCTGATCTATGAATCTTTGACAGATATATTTCTTTCAGAACTCAATTTGAAAGAAATCCCAGGTGGCTCATTCTCTTAGAACTGCAGATGTCAAAGTTTTCCACCACTGATACGTTGCATCTCTCAATAATGAAACAACACATAACACATTCTTCTGGAGTACAAGATAATTCTTCAAATACTCTGATCGTATTTTCAAGTCAAAACTCAGCTCTCTCAGCATCATCATCAATAGTGGCTTGGAACTCTTCAGCCTCATATTTTCTAATTTTATCGACCGGAAGCTTATTTAATGAAATTGGATTTACCATTTGTGGCACAACAGGGACTTGTGCAGGATTAGGCGAGATGGAGGTTGTTGAGTAGCCAGATTTGTTCGAACGAATTCTGTGAACCACTTGGTCATCATTTAAAAAAAGGCTTGCTTTGCCTCTCCCTCATAATCACTAGAAATCGACTGAGAATCAGCCAGTGCTGCCCTTTGAGCGGGAGCGGGATCATTGCTCTTAACATCATCAGCTATGGCTCGTTTGGGATCCGTTACTATACGAAAAACACATTTTAGCTGTCAGGATTCATCACACTACCGCAGTTCATATATATGGCATGTATAGCTAGACTCGTACTACTACGTTAGTCCTAGAATCGACTAAATCATAGCTCTGATACCAACCAAATGTAACACCCCTAACGCATATCCGTTGCCGGACTAGGGTTAAGAGGCATTACCAAACATTTTATATCATAATCAAACCTTTCACATACATTATTCATACACATCATCATATCACATTCCACCATAATCATATAGTCCCTTCAGAAGTCTACGAGACCTTTAACATGCTTTAGAAAAGGTTCGGGACTAAACCGATCACATATAAATTTTTCTTAAACTTAACAATTTTTTTAAGTTACAAAGGTCACACGCCCGTGTGCTAGGCTGTGGCAAAATAGGGAATACAAACTGACTTGTCCACACGGCCAGTCACACACCCGTGTGTCCAGCCCGTGTGGCTATTCGAAATGGTCTCACACGCCCGTGTCTGGACCGTGTGCTCAGCCGTATCAAAACTTGTAGGGTATACTAACTTGGCCACATGGCTTGCCACATGCCTGTGTGTGAGGCCGTGTGGAATGCTCAAGCTTAATTTGAACTGGCCTTCAAACAACACGGTAGAGATGCACGTTCGTGTCCCTACCCGTGTAGGTAAAAATAGGCCATTTGTAAGGCCATAATGCCACCCATTTTGGGTCATCCCTACAAGTACCAAATGACACATATTTCACAACTAAAATGCAACCAAAATAATACCAAATCAAGCATCACTCATGCTATAATATCACCAATCAATTCCATACTCATTTTCAAGTTTAAGTACACAAATTTCATGTACTTAAATCATACCAAAACCACATACAACATACCTCGTTATAAACCATTAAAAAACATACCAAATTCTTACCATTTTAACCATGAAATATACCAAATCAACTTCACAAAAAACTCACCACAATGACCATTTCACTAAGCCATATATGAACATATTATAACACCATAATTCATTATATAAATTAGGCCAAAATCAATCCGTAATTTAAATCATGATCTAGCTATATCACATGGCAAAATTTTCACATCTCAAAACATCCCACAAATTCACTAGCCTATACATGCCATACATTATTATTTACAACATCAAAATTACCAAAATATTGTTTGATAGTGTGACGATGATCCTTGCCGATCCCCGAGCTCACGGTAGCTTCGATGATCTATAAAATAATGAAAACACACACAAAGTAAGCTTTCAAAAGCTTAGTAAGCCATATACAAATAAACTTACTTCTAAAACAAGTATAGATCAATTTATTCTTGTAAACCATGGAAAATCACAAATACAAGTTCATAATTCTCATATAACTCATTTGTTCATAGTCCACTTGGACATAATCACATATCAATTTCATATACTCACATGTCAATGATCATATTCGTACTCACCTTTCATTCCCAAATTTCATATACATTTCATACATACCTAAATTGGATCGTCATTCACATAGTCTTCCATATTTCAATATTGCCCGTTGAACCGTTCGGAATCAACAAGGATACTCAGGTAGCTCGTCAAGCTCAAACAATGCCATATCCCATATATGGTCTTACATGTTATCAAATATCGATGCCACTATCCCAGACAGGGTCTTACACGAAATCACATACGATGCTGATGTCTCAGACATGGTTTTACACATAATTCTGATCGATACCAACGTCTCAGACGTGGTCTTTTACGATATCACATCTTATAATACTATGTCATGATATATTTATCCTATTTATTCCTATGGTTCGTACGAGACTTTCGGATATCTCAACTCTGTCAATACTTTCACATTTCCCATTCAGTAATCATAACATTTCAACATCAAATAAACACATAATTCACATAAAACACGGATAGAAGCGACTAATAAACCACTTTCGCTTTCCACCGATCTAATTCTATTTTCTTTCATTCTTGATCTATATAAATTCAAATTTAACTTATTTAATCACTATTTTATTCAATTTAATACACAAACACATAATTTTACCTTTTTATACATTAGCCTTCATAATTTCATATTTTCCACAATTTAGGCCTTATTTACAAAAATCACAAACTACACAAAATTTCTTTAGGCCCAAGCTTGGCCAAATTTTCTCTTAGTCCATAGCAGCCCATATCTTTCTTTTATTTCACCTTTTAACCCCACGTTTTGCAAATTTCACAATTTAGTACCTCAATAGCATTTTCTTCTAAAATCACTTAACAAAACATATGAATCAAACATATATCTTTCATTTTTCATCAAAAATCAACATAAAGCTTCAATATTTATCAATGACACTTTTCAAAATCACTAAAAATTTCAAAAATCTTGACATGGGCTAGCTAGAACACATAGCAACGATCTAAAAAACATAAAAATTATCAAAAATTAAGTCAAAACACATACCAATTTGAAGCATGAATTGGCCGAACCCTAAATAGCTCTCCAAGCTCTTTTATTTTCTTTATTTTGGTTGTAGATAAGAGAATATAAACATAATTTGGCTTTGTTTAATTAAAATATAACTTATTAATCAAATTACAAATTTATCCTTAATAATTAAACACATTAATCATATAATATAAATTCCATTCATGTCAAATCCCACTATCAATGGCTTAATAACATATTAAGGACCTTTGATTTAATAAAGCATAGCAAATAGACACATTTAACTTATAGCATGCCACTTTTGCATTTTACTCAATTTAGTCCTTTTTATCAAATTGAGCTATTAAATGATAAAATTAAATTACGAAACTTTCACACATCACAAATATCATGCTATAAACACAAAAAATAATATTAAAATATTTTTTGACCTCGGATATGTGGTTCCAAAACCACTGTTCTGATAGGGTCTAAATCCGGCAGTTACATTCTCCTTTCAACTTATCAAACAATTCGTCAACATGAGGTAACGAATACTTGTTCTTTATGGTCTCTTTATTCAACTGTCTGTAATAAATACACAGCCTCATGGTCCAATATTTCTTCTTTACAAATAACACAAATGCACCCTAAGGTGACATACTAAGTTGAATGAATCCTCAGTCTAATAATTCTTGCAACTGTACCTTTAATTCCTTCAATTTGTTTGGAGCCATTCTATATGGTGCAATGAAAATCAAAGTAGTTCCTATTGATACTTCAATAACAAATTCAACTTCTCTTTTA
This sequence comes from Gossypium stocksii, assembly GCA_020496765.1. Taxonomy (NCBI): domain Eukaryota; kingdom Viridiplantae; phylum Streptophyta; class Magnoliopsida; order Malvales; family Malvaceae; genus Gossypium; species Gossypium stocksii. Next base: position 11,578,447 of record CM035623.1, read on the forward strand.
AGCGGTAAATGATATGCGTGATATGAAGTAATAAAATTTATAAAAACTGATCGCACCAAAAACTAACTAATATCACGATTTTAAGGCAAGCGCACCTATCGAACAATAGTATAGTTTAGCGGCAAGACCGAGATATCGTACCCAAGGGAACCAAAAGTATTAATACTTACTTCATTTCTATTATTTAACCTAAAGAATAAAAAGGGTTTTTATGAAACTAAACTAATTCTAAAACTAAACTAAGAATGCACAAAAAGTAAATTTGGGGGAAAAGCTCTTTGGGAAAGACTGATTGATTTAGGCAATACTCAAGGGAGAATCCACCTAGACTTCACTTGTTATCAATTCTTGAGCTAGATGATTTATTCACTTGACTTGATCCGTAGAGATCCGTAATTTATGTTAATACCTCCGTCAAGGATAAGAACAACTAATCCTAGGTTGATTAACTGAAATCTCTTTCTAGTTAAAACCCCTAGTCTTGCATTAACTCGATCTATGGATCCCCCTATTAGGTTTGATGCTAATCCGGCAGATTTATGTCACCCTATGTCTAGGGTTGCATGCAACTCCGCTTAATTATGCTAGATCTACTCTTAAACAGGGACTTTTGCTCCTCTGCCTAAGCACATCAAAACTTGAATTAATACCTAGGATTATTAAAACAAGCATTAAGCACACATAATTAAGAACAATTCAAGTATTTATCATATAACTCAAGATAAAATAATAACAAGATCTGTCTTAGGTTTCATCCCCCTCAAGTATTTGGGGGATTTAGTTCATAATTAAGAAAGAAAACATCTCAGAAGAAATAAGATAACAAAACATAAAGAACCCAAAAACCCCTGAAGGAATTTAGGGAGATCCTCTATCTTGATGTAGAATTCAGCTTCTGGGATGAATCAATCGGCTTCCCTTGGAGTAATCCCTTGCTTCTACTCTTTGTGTTGGCAGAAAGAAGGCGCTTCTTTTTGGGAGAAAAGAGTACACCCTTAAAGTTGCCTCCTAAGGTCTTTATATAGAGCTTTGGGATACCTTTCTTAGCCTCTAAGTATCCAAATCCGAGTGAAATTGCACTTCCTCACGACAGGGACACGCCTGTATGCAATGCCTGTGTGGATCGACAAGAGACCGTGTGCGAGACTGTTGATGGAGGCACGATCGTGTGGTCAGGCCGTGCTTGTCGGGGCTAGGCCATGTTGGACCTCATGTGGCACGGCCGTGTGGTGACTCCTTGGGCCGTGTCATTTTCACACTTTGGCCCATTTTCTTCGTTTTCGGTCTGTTTTTCATTCTTTTCTCTTCCCCATGCTCTCCTGAGTATAAAACATGAAATAGAAGAGTTAAGAGCACCAATTCTCACAGATTTAATGATAATTCATCTTAAAATTAGGCTAAACATGAGGTAAAAATATGTATAATTTATCGTTTATCAAATACCCTCACACTTAAGCCTTTGCTTGTCCTCAAGCAAAATCTCAATCCCTAATTAAGAATCATTCTTCTCAACTTACAATCTTTATCAATAATGTTTCAAACTAATTCACAGGTAATCATAGAATAAAGATTCAATCAGAAGAACATTAACGATTCAATCACTCTAAGTTGAGAATTTTATCATTGAAACATAAGTTTCCTCCCTGCTCCTAAGTAACTATCTTTCAATCAAAATTAGCAGAAGTTGACATCCTCACTAAAGATTCACTCTATTCACTGAAAGTGTGTAGGGTTCTAAAATCAAGCACTCTGTAGTCAACCTGAAAAGTTATTACCATAGGCTTGCTAGAAAATCAAATCTCCACCACTGTAGATTGATATGATACATCGATCAAAAGGTCTTTCAATGGTTGTAATGGGGCTTGGTTAGGGGTGTTGTCACAGGTTGCAAAAGAAGGTTAGAATCGAGATTGAACTAAAAAATTATCTAGCTAGAAAAATCTCTATCACTAGAACATATTTCTAAGCTTTATGGTGACATTGTTCTATCCTTGGTAGCCTTAAAATAGAAATATGCAAAAATTTATAATTTACAACTAATTTTTACTGTATATACACATTTTTTAAGAATAATTCAAGTACAATTCATTATAAACTTTACAATCTGGAAAAGAGAATAAAGCTAGATAACAATTCAACTCAAATCTCGACAAAAATGGGGATCAAAGTAATTGAATGGAATTCAACAAAAATGGGTTACTAGTTAATCAATAAAGGTAAGTTAAAAAATAGGTTGTTAGGCTCAATGGGGTTCACTAGGGGTTAATTTATGGAGGTAGGCTTTTATGGAGTAAGTGGGTCAAATTCTAAGTGCCTTTATCATCTCGGTATATCAAATCAATGATGTGGTCTCGACATGTATAATCAAAGCAAGTTCTAGAATAACAAATCAGTATTGACTCACTCAAAGCAATAATAAAAGTGAGCATCAAAGAATGTATGCTCAAAAGGCTCAAAAATCTCACCAGAATTATGGCTTTTGATGTCAATCCTGCGAATTTCAAATCTCAAGATAACACTTAAAATTATGGAAATTAACTTATGAAAAAAATTGGAATCTAAAAAATTTCAACTTATCATGCTTGATTCCCTAATGTTTTAAAGTTTGAATAATCAAAGTACAAGCACCTATGTCTTAATTCTCACATATCAATAAAAATCATAAATCAATTAGAATTAATTCCTAACAGGAGATTGAAGATAATGCAAAGAATGAAAGTGAGAATTTGAGAACAATGCAACAAGTTAATAATTTTCAGGGATTTCAAGGAGAATGTAATGACTGAAAGTAAGTTCCCCCCCACACTTAAGATGTATATTGCCCTCAATGTACAAAGAAACATTAGTAGCAATAGAAGCACAAGATCATAAGATAGGGAAGGGCATGAAACTCCCTGCTTTGGAAGGATTAGTGAGGTGGTGGTACCTACAGAGTGTCTGGGACAAAGGAAGGTGCGGAGGTAGATACTTCGGTGGTGGTAGCATTTGTTTATCCACAGCTTTCATGTTGTGAGTGTAGGCTTTGGAGATGTCAACTCAGTGAGGTTGTGGCAAGGTTCCCTTTAGAATTTAGATTTGAGCTGTAAAACTCCTTTGAAACTGCGAAAGCACTTATCATTTTTGGGGAATTCTAGGATTAGAAAAATTACTCGTTAGGAGATAGCCGATAAGAAATAATTGAAATAAAATAAACTATATCTGAAAATACTAATATTCAAATAATGAAAAAGATAAAATGAAAGAAAATAAAAGTAAAAGTAAAAAGGAAAATAAAGTTAGAAGAAAAGGTGAAAATAGAGATCAGAGTTAAAATAAAAATTAAGATAAAAATAAAGTTAAGAGGAATAGAAGTCTCTAATCCTCAGATGGATCACGCAGTGGCGGTGGTGAAGTGATGTGAAGGTGCTGGCATATCTGCTGTAGTGTCGCATCGAAGTGATCGAAGCGCTGGAAGCATTGCTGCTCGAATCAGGATAGGTGCTCAGATATGTCAGCGTGAGAAGCTGCCGCATGAACTGGGCGGCGAGGTGGTGGTGGGTCAGTAGGTGCATCATCCTCCGGTGGTGGGACATCATCAGGAATGTCTTTTGGATCCTCGGCCTCCTAGATGAGGCGGTACTGAAAAGGGTCGCCTCCTGGTCTCCGCTGGATCATCCTCATATGGTGCATAATCTGGATGCCCTGAGGTGTCATCTGGATGACGAGTGTGTATGAGGATGCTTGGGTCGCAGTGTTGAGGAGCCCAAAGTGACGGGCCAAGCGTGTAATGTACGGGCCCGTAGTGTTTGAAACAACTCTTCTTGGGAGTCTTGGGGAAATGTAATGAATGGGTGGCAAGCCTCAGAGGTGGGCCTCGATGATGAACCACCTGGCCCGTTACGTTTCTTTGAATGTGGGATGATAGCTTTCCTACAGCGTGATGTCGACATAATGCCTGAATAACAAAATAATAAACATTAGTCCTAAAAAAAATAAACTTTGAAAATAAATCGAATAAAAAACTATAAATAAAAATGACAATGTGCCTAAAAACAATTTGAAATAAGATGGGAACTAACCTAAATAATATAAATTATCCATCCTAATATAATATCAAAATTAAGAAACATGGGTATGTATTTATACTAAATGCATGAGATTTTAGATAGGAGAAATGGCACTCAAATGTAACTCTAAGTGGCATGAAATCACAAGGTTCTCTATAACATTCTAGAGTGTTCATGCTAATTCAATCAATTCCATGCTTTGAAATAATGCTAATCCTAAATATAACATGGTATAAAAAGAAAAATAGAAATAAATTAGTAAAAATTAGAAAGAAAAATGAGAAAATAGAACCAAATGGGAGAAGGATGAGGCAGAGCACAGTCGTGGGTGCGGCGGCACGGTCGTGGGAGCACTGTATGTAACACCTTAAACCTGAAACCGTCGCCGGAGGGTCACTATAAATTACCGAACCAGCATGTCTTCCATCAAATAACACAACAATCAAAATTCAAGAAGCAATTTGAAAATAAATAGGTTAATTCTATGAGCAAACAATATGCCTTTAATCTAATTATACTCCATTCTCGAATATTACTATCCATTTGGTAAAAATTTTAAGGGGCAGTAGAATGTATAAGGAAATAAAAGCATACTTAACATACTTTCATTTATAAAAGAAACAATTATTTCTCATAAATCGCAATTTATAATCAATTTAAATAACAAACATTTAGATGATAGGTAGATTATGCATACTTCATATCATTTCAATTAATCAAAAGGTATATAACATATTTGAACTTAACTACTTTTCATCTTAAAGTTTAAGCCATATTCGCATGGCCTTTTGGTACAAGCATATTTAGCAAAACAAAATACAAAAATTAGTATTGCTTATACATGCCATAACCCTAAGTTTTAAACCTTATAAAAGTACCAAAATATAGCTGATAGATGTGATAACTTCCAAGACAGTCTCGAGCTTGCAACGGATCAAAATCTAAACAGAAAAGAAAGCAACACACTGATTGAGCTCTCAGCTCAGTAAGTCATAAAATAAATTCAATAAGCTTGATATATCAAATTAGAACTGAAATAGACTAGCTCTATAGCTTACATCTTAAAGTATCATGTAACCTCTATTTGTTTCACTTCAATATTTAGAAACTCAAAATTTGTTTCCATGTGTGAATCAAATATTACCACCGCACTACTTGAATATTTCTCAAACAATACGTATAATGTTATTTTAACTTCATTTCTATATACATATAACACTTGAATTATTGATTCAACCGTAATTCATATTATTCAACCCTAATTTCACATAACCAAAATAAAAAGGGCTTTGCTACTCAACCATTATATATATAGACATCATCATTTATACATATCATCACGTAGATCATTCAATAACTTTATATCCCTATTCCTTTCGCAAATTAAATGCCTAAACAACCGATTTCGCACACATAGTGCTCGGAATAATAAAATTCGCACACATAGCGCCAATGATAATTTGCACACATAGTGCCATGCATTCTCGCACACTTAGTGCTCATGATATTTCGCACACATAGTGCTCATGATCATTCGCACACATAGTGCTCATGATTATTTGCACACATAGTGCCCATGTCAGTGCATTATTAATATACAAATTTTTACTTAATTAAACATGTAAACCACCACAAGTCTGACTACCATACATATATATATATATATATATATATACGTGCAAGGCTATTACTTCCACAATTTGCATACATCATTTGCGATGGAGATAATAAAGTCCCTAATTGCTAAATGACTTACCTTATGTCGGATGAAATGGCTTTAATCAGCTACTCAATATCCTTTGCTTTTCCCTTACTTAATTCTCCTCCTTTAGGCTCTTGAGCTTAATTCAACAAAAACTTAAAATAGTTTAATCACCTTACCAACTCATTATAAACAACAAAGTTAATTTCTTAATGAAGCACACCCATACGGCAACATTTTTTTTATTAAATACATATGTACACATTCGGCACTTCATCTCAATCATCACAAAAGCATTAGCTAACTCATTCCTTGAATTTGAAACACATTAGGACTTTAACACAAGTAATTTAGCATTTTCCCCTTGTACACACCTTTATGACCGAATATATACACCCTTTAATACATATGCAAAATTTTCACTTTAATAATTTATAAATTACTCAATTAGTTGCTTAAGTCCACATTCAATATCTATATTCACATAAACACAATCGCCGATTGCTATTTGTCAATTATTTTCATCAATTCAAAGCTAAAATTAATAAGAACATGTTTACTTTAAACAAAACAAATTTCCTTTCCTACATTCACATATACGACAATCTATATAATACATACTATCAATTTTAATTATGCATTTCTAACTTTATACACCAATAAACACATTCGGCTAATCCTCATTTCAATTCACTTTAAAGCACAACCAATTTAAAGTATTTCTTGACAAATTCATCACATTCGGTCATAGGTAAGTGATAAACGCTAAATTATACATATTTTTACCCCATGTTTAACCTATATTTTGGATGAATTATTATTAATTTAGTGAGAATTGATACTCTTAATCTTTCTTTTTCATATCTTATACTCAGGAGAGCATAGAGAAGAGAAAAGAACGGAAAATGTACCAAAAATAGGAGAAAATGGGCTATAATGTGCAAACGCACGGCCCAAGAAGTCACCACACGGCCGTGGCACATGGCCGTGCCACACAAAGATCACACGGTCTAGCCTCGACAAGCACGGCCAGGCCACACGGCCGTGCCCCAGTCGACAGAATCTCATACGGCCTCTTGTTGAAGCACACGGGCATGGCACACGGGTGTGTTCTAGTCGTGAGGAAGAGGAATTTCACTCGGATTTGGATGCTTAGAGGCTAAGAAAGGCTCCCCAAAGCTCTATATAAAGACCCTAGGAGGCAACTATAAGGGTGTACTCTTTTTCTCCCAATAGGAGCGCCATCTTTCTGCCAACACGAGGAGTGAAAGCAAGGAATTAGTCCAAGGGAAGCCGATTGATTCATCCCAGAAGCTAGAATTCTACATCAAGACAGAGGATCTCCCTAAATTCCTTCAGGAGTTTTTGATTTCTTTATGTTTTGTTATTTATTATCTTCTGAGGTGTCTCTTTTCTTAATTATGAACTAAACCCCTCAAATACTTGAGGGGGATGAAACCAAAGATAGATCTTATTATAATTTATTGAGTTATATTATAATTGCTTGAATTGTTCTTAATTATGTGTTCTTCATTCTTGATTTAATAATCCTAGGTATTACTTCAAGAAATTGATGTGCTTAGAGCAGAGGAGCAAAAGTCCCTGTGATAAGAGTAGATCTACCATAATTAAGCGGAGTTGCATACAACCCTAGACATAGGGCGACATAAATCTGCCAGATTAGGGTCAAACCTAATATGGGGATCCATAGATCGAATTAATGCAATCTAGAGAGTTAATTAAAAAAGGAACTTTAATTAATGACTTAGGCCTAGTTGCTCTATGCCTCGACAGAGGGTTTAGTATAAGTTAGGGATCTCTACGGATCAACGCAAGTAATCAATTATATAGTTCAAGAAATCAATAACAAGTGAAGTCTAGGTGGATTCTCCCTTGAGTATTGCTCATATCAATCAGTTTTCCCGAAAGTTTTTCCTCAATTTACTTTTTATGCACTTTTAGTTAGTTTTAGAATTAGTTTAAATCAACTCTCTTTATTTTTAGGCTAGATAATAGAAAGAAAGTAAGTACTAGTACTTTTGGTTCCCTTGGGTACGATAACTCGGTCTTGCCACTAAACTATACTATTGTTCGACAGGTGCGCTTGCCTTTAAGGTCGTGATATTAGTTAGTTTTGGTGTGATCAGTTTTATAAATTTTATTACTTAATATCGCGATAGCCGTATCAAGTTTTTGGCGCTGTTACCGGGGAACTGAAATATTAAGAAAACTCGATTTCTATTACTTTAGCCATTACTATATTTATATATTTTTATTTATTTTTATTTTATTTTTATTTTCAGTTTTTATTTATTTATTTTTTATTTTCTTTTAAATTTTGAATTTTCTTTGCCTTTTCTTTTTAGGTATTTTTAGTTTATGACTAGAAACAACCTAACAGGACCACTACTTTTTGACGAAGATCTAGAAGCGACAGTTCGCAGAAATCGCAGAGAAATTAGACGCAGTTTACATTGTCCAGAACAAGAACCTGAGCAAGAGCCAGAAACTATAGAAGAGATGGACGCGAATCAAAACGTTCCACCACCTCCAGCACTACCAGTAGAACCGGTAAACCAGGATGCAGCTCCTCGTACTATGTATGATTATGCTAAACCTAGTTTGATTGGTACCCAAACTAGCATTACTTGACCTACTATTGCTGCTAATAATTTTGAATTGAAACCTAACACTATTCAGATGATTCAGCAGTTTGTGCAGTTTGATGGTTTGCAGGACGAAGATCCAAATTCACATTTAGCAAATTTCTTGGAATTTTGTGATACTTTTAAAATAAATGGCATTTCTGATGATGCCATTCGCTTGAGGCTGTTTCCATTCTCTTTGAGAAATAAAGCCAAATAGTGGTTAAATTCCTTACCACGAGGCTCAATCACTACATGGGAATAAATGACCGAAAATTTTTTACTTAAATATTTTCCTCCAACTAAAATAGCCAAATTACGAAACGATATTTCTTCTTTTGTGCAAATGGATTTAGAAACACTTTATGATGCATGGGAGAGATACAAAGATCTTTTGAGAAGGTGTCCTCATCATGGTCTACCTTTGTGGCTACAAGTTCAAACCTTCCACAATGGTTTAAATCCGTCAACCAGACAAATGATCGATGCAGCCGTAGGAGGGACGATCAATAATAAAACACCTGAAGCAGCTTATGAATTCATTGAAGAAATGTCATTGAATAATTATCAGTGGCAAGTCATGAGGACAAAGTCGACGAAAGCTGCAGGAATCTATAATATTGATGCTGTTACTATGCTTACTAACCAAGTAGAACTCTTAAATAAAAAGTTTGATAATTTTGTTGGTTCTACGTAGGCACAACCACTGATGTAGTGTGACGCAACTTCAGTAACCATGTTCAATCCAGATTTCTCACCATACGGACACAATGTGGAAACTAAACAAGCCAACTATATGGGTAACAATTCTAGATCTCAAAATAACCCTTATAGTAACACTTACAATGCAGGTTGGAGAAATCCCCCAAACTTTTCATGGGGAGGACAAGGAAATCAAAGACAACAACCTCCTCCAGGATTTCAGCAGCCACCACCACAACAAGAGAAGAAGCCGAATCTTGAAGAGATGTTTACCAAATTTATGGCCGTATCAGAAACCCGTTTTTAAAGCACTGAAACGGTACTGAAAAATCAACAAGCATCAATTCAAGGTGGATTACCAAGTAACACTGAGCCAAATCCCAGAGAACATGTCAAAGCGATTACTTTAAGAGATGGAAAGGTCCTAGCCGAGCCAGAAAAGAAGACTATTCCAGAACCTTCAGAAGAAAAGGCAGAGGAACCCAAGGAAAACACTCTACCACCACTCAAGGAATACAAACCGCGCATCCCATATCCGGCAAAATTGAAGAAAGACTATACAAACGTTCAATTCGGTAAGTTCCTTGAACTTTTTAAACAATTACACATTAACTTACCTTTTGTTGAAGCAATTTCACAGATGCCGAAGTATGCGAAGTTCCTTAAAGAACTTCTGACAAATAAAAGGAAGTTGGAAGAATTGGCCACAGTAGAACTCAACGAGGAATGCTCAACTATTCTCCAAAATAAACTGCCGGCAAAACTAAAAGATCCAGGGAGTTTTACTATTCTTTGTCTAATTGGTAGTTTACTTATTAATAAAGCATTAGCTGATTTAGGTACTAGCATTAATCTCATGCCTTACAAAATATTCAAGCAACTAGGTCTAGGGGAACCCAAGCCCACTAGGATGAGTATTCAATTAGCCGATAGATCTGTTAAATATCCTAGGGGAATCATTGAAGATGTGCTAGTAAAGGTAGATAAATTTATATTCCCTGTTGATTTTATTGTACTCGACATGGATGAGGATATTGAAGTACCTTTAATTTTGGGACGTCCATTCTTAGCTACTGCTAGAGCTGTTATTGATGTAGGAGATAGTAACTTAGTACTTCGAGTTGGTGAGGAAGAAGTTGTCTTTAAAATCTATGATGCCATGAGATTCTTTAAAGAACAAGATGATTCTTGTTATTTTGTTGATATTATTGACTATCTTGTTCAAGATAAATTTTAGGAACTTTCTCTCGCAGACACGTTGGAACTGTGTCTTGTTAAAGGTGGGGGGGAAGATGAAACCACCACTGAAATTGATGAAGTAAGGAAGGAGTTGGATTCTAATGAAATCATCACTAGGCACATAAGTTATGAAAATATAAAGATGAGTGATGAATTGAGACAGAAACCTTCCATTACTGAACCCCCTAAATTAGAACTTAAACAACTGCCAGATCATTTAGAGTATACCTTTTTAGGGTAAGAATCAACTTTACCAGTCATTATCGTATCAGATTTAAGCATTGCAGAAAAAGAGGAATTACTCCAAGTGTTACGAGAACACAGACGTGCTATAGCTTGGAAAATCTCAGATATCAAAGGAATAAATCCTTCTTTCTGTATCCATAAAATTTTAATAGAGGACGAATTCAAACCATCAGTGCAAGCTTAGAGACGATTGAATCCCAACATGAAGGAAGTTGTAAAAGCCGAGGTAATTAAACTTCTAGATGCAGGTATTATTTATCCTATTTCTGACAGTTCTTGGGTAAACCCTGTGCAGGTTGTTCCTAAGAAAGGTGGATTGACCGTGATGTCTAATGACAAGGAAGAGTTAATACATACAAGAACAGTCACAGGATGGAGAGTCTACATTGATTACTGGAAGCTGAATGACGCCACTCGGAAAGATCATTTTCCTTTACCGTTTATTGATCAGATGTTGGAAAGATTGTCAGGTCACATGTATTATTGTTTCCTAGACGGCCTCCTTGGTTACTTCCAGATCCTGATAGCTCTAGAAGATCAGGAGAAAACGACATTCACATGTCCTTACGGTACGTTTGCTTATCGCAGAATGCCTTTTGGTTTATGTAATGCTCCTGCTACTTTTCAGCGATGCATGCTAGCTATCTTCAATGAATTCGTGGAAGACATCATGGAGATATTTATGGATGATTTCTCAGTTTTTGATAATTCTTTCGAACTTTGCCTTAATAATCTAGAACGTGTTTTGATAAGATGTGAAGAGACAAATTTAGTGTTAAATTGGGAAAAATGTCACTTTATGGTTCAAGAGGATATTATTTTAAGACATAAAATTTCTAACAAAGGGATAGAGGTAGATAAAGCAAAAATTGAAACTATTGAAAAATTACCTCCCCCTAACTCAGTTAAGGCTATACGAAGCTTTTTAGGACATGCCGGTTTTTATCACCGATTCATTAAAGATTTTTCTAAAATAGCTAAGCCTTTAACAAAGTTGCTAGAAAAAGACGTGCCTTTCAATTTTGACCAAGAATGCTTAGAATCCTTCAATACTCTTAAGGAAAAATTAATCAATGCACCAATCATGATTTCACCCGATTAGAACTTACCTTTTGAGCTAATGTGCGATGCAAGTGATTTTGCAGTAGCTGCAGTTTTGGGACAGCGAAGAGACAAGCACTTTCAACTGATCTACTATGCTAGCACAATTCTAACAGCTACCCAAGCAATTTATACTACTACAGAAAAAGAGTTGCTAGCTATTATTTTTGCATTTGATAAATTTAGATCTTATCTGATTTTATCAAAAGTCATTGTTTATACTGACCATTCTGCTCTTCGCTATCTTTTAGCCAAAACCGATGCAAAACCTCGACTAATAAGATGGATTCTATTGCTATAGGAGTTCGATTTAGAGATAAAGGACAAGAAAGGAGCTGAAAATTTAGCAGCAGATCACTTTTCAAGATTGGAAAACATGTAACCCACATATCTCGATAAGATAAACGACTTGTTCCCTGAAGAACAACTCCTATCTTTAGCAGATACAATAGTGCCTTGGTTTGCCGATTTTGCAAATTATTTAGCAGCTAACATAACCCCAAAAGGGTTGACACATCAGCAGATTCTAAATCACTGCGATTCTTTGTTAATGTGAAAAACTACTTTTGGGAGGATCCTTTCCTTTTTCAAATTTGTGCAGACCAGGTTATTCGGAGATGCGTTACTGAAACAGAAGCATACCAGATTCTAAATTACTGCCATTCAAGACCCACAGGAGGACATCACAGTGGAGCTAGAACTGCTCATAAGGTACTCGAATCCGGCTTTTACTGGCCTACAGTTTTTAAAGATACCAAAAGGTATGTGACCTCTTGTGATAAATGTCAACGAACAGGTAACATCTCTCAACGTAATGAAATGCCTCAGAACTATATACTTTCTTGTAAAATATTTGATGTATCGGGTATTGTTTTCATGGGTCCATTCCCTACTTCATTTGGGAATAAGTACATATTAGTAGCAGTAGATTACATGTCAAAATGGGTGGAAGCCCAAGCCTTGCCTACTAATGATGCTAGAATGGTAGTACAATTTTTAAAGAAACTTTTCTCTTGATTTGGAACACCTAGGATAATTATTAGTGATAGGGGTACTCATTTTTGCAATGCCCAATTTGAAAAAGTTTTAAAAAGGTAAGGAGTGCACCATAGGACAGCTACCCCTTATCACCCACAAACCAGTGGTCAAGTCGAAGTAACAAATAGGAATTAAAACACATTCTAGAGAAAACAATAGAAACAAATAGAAAAGATTGGTCAAGAAAAATAGACGATGCATTATGGGCTTATAGAACTACTTTTAAAACACCCATAGGTACATCTCCCTATAAACTCGTCTATGGAAAAAGTTGTCATCTACCATTTGAACTCAAACACAAAGCATTCTAGGCTATAAAATTTTTAAACCTTGATTTCAAGCTTGCAGGTGAGAAAAGATTAATGCAGTTAAATGAACTAGACGAATGGCACTATAATGCTTACGAGAAGTCACGACTGTATAAAGAAGCCATGAAGCGACATCATGATGAAAGGCTGAAACAACCTAAGCAGTTCAAAACAAGAGATCTCGTCTTACTCTACAACTCAAGGCTAAAACTATTCCCTGGAAAACTCAAATCAAGGTGGTCAGGTCCATTCACTGTTCTAAATGTTTTCCCATACGGCACCATTGAGGTAACTCACCCTAACCATGGTACATTCAAGGTAAATGGCCATAGGCTTAAACGTTATAGAGGTGAGAATTTTACAGATAATAGGGAGGGGCTTCAGCTCCATGAAATTCCATCATGACACATCCAGGTAGAGTCGAGCTTAGACTCTAAGATAAGCGCTTCTCGGGAGGCAACCCGAGCACTAACTTAGCAACTTTCTTTCTTAAAAATTTTTTTTGGTATAAACTAACACGTCTTCATGCAGAAGTTTAGGACCACACGGCCAGGCACACGGGCGTGCCTCAGGCCGTGCGAACACTTAAAACAGAGACACGGTAGTGCACCCAGACTGTGTACAAATAGAGCAGAATTTTTCCAAAACACGGGCCACCGATATCACCCCACAGCCATGTGAGATGGCCGTGGCAACCTTTCGACTTCAACATGGACTACCAACAACACCCCACAGCCGTGCGACATAGCCGTGGCAACCCTGCAGTATCAACACGGGCTCACACAATTCCACACGCCCGTATTCCCAGACCGTGAAAGACACTGTCAAATTTCACACGGCCATGGAACCTATCACACGACCGTGTAAAACACGAACACGATCACACATGGTCGTGTATACCATCACACGACCGTGTGAGTAACAAAGATCCGATCTCCTACGGCCGTGCGAATCAAGTACACGGGCGTGCTCATCCAAACCAGGCACGCCATAACCACCGTTTTTCAAAAGACACGAGCAAAACACGACTCACACGGGCGTGTCACATGCCCGTGTGACCCAAAAACTATAAATAAGAGGCCACTATTCACCTTCCTTTGCACTCAAACTCTAAATTCTCTCATCCAAACTCCTCTCCAAACCACCACTAGCGCCGCCACAGCCCTCAAAACACCACCATACCCAAATTCAGCCAACCCATACCCGTGTAAACTCAACCCACGAGCGTGCACCCTCAATTTTGGTTCTATTCTCTCAATTTTTCTCATTATTATTTGTTTATAACTCATTTTCATTATCTATATTTTTAATTTTTCTTTCTTCTTTATAATAATTCAAGCATGGAATTAGGAAAAATAGGATGAATAATCTAGAATAGTATAGAATATATTAGGATTGCATGCCACTTAATTTCATTTTTGCTTGCCATTTAGATTTCATTTTCTTTGCCATTTAAACTCATATTTGCATGCCATTTTGTTATAATTTTAGTATATATACATACCCATAGTTCTTCATTTTGTTACAAGTCAATATGATTAAATTCTACTATTTAGGTTAATCCTCATTTTTATTTTTTAGCACATTGTCATTTTAATCTATATTTTACTATCTAGTTTAATTTCATTATTTATGACTAATACTTATTTTATTTTATTTCATATACGATGTCATCATCACGCAGTAGGAAAACCGCCGTCCCCATCTCTAAAAAATGAAAGGGACCAGGAAGTTCCTCATCCAGGCCCATATCCGAGGAGCGCTACCCGTTCATCACCTTCTTGTAAGCCTCCCAGGAGGAATGTTATCAACTACTCCGGACCCGCACTATCTCCACAGGCCGCTGCATAGACTGGGACGCCCTCGCGCAGATACAGTTAGTAGATGACATCTGGGCCTTACTGATGACAGAGCCATAGGAGCAGTTCTTCCAGATCATAGAGCCGACATATTTAGAACTTACCGTCGAGTTCTGCTCCACATTTCACCTACAGACCGTGATAAGTAGATTCGACGATCCAGGCACGGTCCAGTTCCGTCTGGGAGGACTCGTGTGACACCTCAGCATGCCAGAGTTCGGCACAGCACTTGGGCTCTACACAGAGCAATTTACGATAGATGAGGACTTCCCCACCCTTTCTCGTCGCATCCACATTCGGCCCGTCGACTGCTAGAATGAGATCGCCCCAGGACGACAAACCTATAACCCCAGCGTCAGCAAGGCGACTGCCCTCGTGCCTTCTCTGAGGTACATTCATGCTCTACTTGCTCACACTTTGACAGGTAGGCGGGAGAGTACAAGTGTTGTCAATACTCACGACGCCTATTTCCTCTGGTGCATGGCCAATAGACACACTATCGACCTCGCATACTTCATCGCACTTGCCATGCAGCACCAGACAGAGAGGCACCGCAGAGGCGTCTTATCGATGGGGCCCTATATCACACACCTAGCTCGTCACTACGAGCTCCTCAAATCTATAGCCCAGACATCCTCCTATACCCTACTCGGCCAGATGTCCTCGTAGGGCATCCAGAGCATGCTGCACATGAGGATGGTAGAACGACGGCCAGGTGGCGGCCACTTCCACTTCCGCCTTATACAGGAGGGCGAGGACCCAGAGGACATTGCTGATGATGTCCTACCACCACCACCGGAGGAGGATGAACCCGTCGAGCCACCACGCCCCAGACGACCCACCCAGACGGTGGCCCCACATGCTGACATACACAAGCACCTAAATCGATTTGAGCAGCAATACTTCCGGCGCCTCGATTATATCGACGCCACTTTGGCACAGATATGTCAGCACTTGAGCATCACCCCGCCACCGCGTGATCCATCCGAGGACTAGATCCTCTTATGTTTATTTTTTTTCTTTTTATTTTTATCTTCACTTAGATTTGAACACTAATCTTTATTTTTATCTTTTCTACTTACTTTGTTTTTCTTTTTTTATATTATCTTTCATTTCATCTTTTTCATTTTTTGCATATTAGTATTTTTAATATTTTGTTTTGTTTTATTTATTTTTCATAACGGCCAACCCCTAACAAGTAATTCCTATTGATCCAAATTCCCCACGACTAATAAATCTATTCACAGTTCTAAAGGAGCTATCCAGCTCCAATATCTACGAATATGGGAACACCGTGCCACAACAGCCGGCTCTTCCAAGCCCAATCTCTGTCTCACATATTCATCCAAAATTCAGGGAGTTTCATACCCTTCCCTACCTTATGATTTAATGCTTATATTGCTACTAATGTTATCGTTGTACATTGAGGGCAATGTACATCTTAAGTGTGGGGGGGAAAAACTTACTTTCAAATCATTACATTCTTTTTAAAATCCCTGAAATTTTTCTAACTGATTGCACTGTTCTCAATAGCATCATCTTCAGTCTCCTATTAGGAATTAATTCTGATTGATTTATGATTTTTATTGATATGTGAGAATTAAGAAATAGATGATTGTACTTTGAATATTCAAACTCTAAAACATTAGGGAATCGAGCATGATAAGTTGAAATTTTTGAGAACTCCAATTTTTGCATAAGTTCTTCTCCCTAATTCTAAGTATTATCTTGAGATTTGAAATTCACAGGATTGCCATCAAAAGCCATAATTCTGGTGAGATTTTTTAGCCTTTTGAGTATACATTCTTTCGTGCTCACTTTTATTATTGCTTTGAGTGAGTAAATACTGATTTGTTACTCTAGAACTTGCTTTGATTATACATGTCGAGACCACATCATTGATTTGATATACTGAGATGATAAAGGCACCTAGGAATTAACCTACTTACTCCGCAAAAAACCTACCTCCATAAATTAACCCCTAGTGAACCCCATTGAGCCTAAAAACCTTTTCTTTAACTTACCCCTAATTATTAACCAATAACCCAATTTTTGTTGAATCCCATTCAATTATTTTAACCTCTATTTTGTCGAGATTTGAGTTGAAAACTTTATCTAGCTTTATTCTCTTTTCAGATTGTAAAGTTTTGTTCAAAGTATTGTATCATATTTGAATTGTTCTTAAAAAAAAACATATGTATTCAGTTGTAATCTATAATAGTTCAAATAGTTTTTGCATATTTCTATTTTAAGGCTACCAAGGCAGAATTGATATTATCTTAAGGATTAGCTGGGAAATATGTTCCAGTGATAGAGATTTTTCTAGCTCGATAATTTTTCAATTCGATCTAGATTCTAACCCTCTTTTGCAGCCTGTGACAACACCCTAACCAAGCCCCATTACAGCCTTTAAAAGACCTTTTGATTGATGTATCATATCAATCTACAGTGGCGAAGACTTGATTTTCTAGCAAGCCTATGGTAATAACTTTTCAGGTTGACTAGAGAGTGCTTAATTTTTGAACCCTAAACACTTCGAGTGGATAGAGTGAATCCTTAGTAAGGATGTCAACTCCTGTTAATTAAGATGGAGAGATAACTACTTAGGAGAAAGAAGAAAACTTATGTTTCAATGATAAAATTCTCAACTTAAAGTAATTGAGTCTTTAATGTTCTTTTGATTGAATTTTCATTGTATGCTTACCTGTGGATTAATTTGAAACATTATTGATAAAGATTGTAAGTTGAGAGGAATGATTCTTATTTAGGGATTGTGATTTTGCTTGAGGACAAGCAAAGGCTTAAGTGTGGGGGTATTTGATAAATGCTAAATTATGCATATTTTTACCCCATGTTTAACCTATATTTTGGATGAATTATTATCAATTTAGTGAGAATTGCTGCTCTTGATCTTTCTTTTTCATATCTTATACTCAGGAGAGCATAGGGAAGAGAAAAAAACAGAAAATGGACCAAAAACCGGAGAAAATAAACCAAAATATGCAAACGCACGGCCCAAGAAGTCACCACACGGCCATGGCACACGGCCGTGCCATACAAAGATCACACGGTCCAGCCTCGACAAGCACGGCCAGGCCACACGGTCGTGCCTCAATAGACAGAATATCACACGGCCTCTTGTCGAAGCACACGGGCGTGGCACACGGGCGTGTTCTAGTCATGAGGAAGAGGAATTTCACTCTGATTTGGATGCTTAGAGGCTAAGAAAGGCTCTCCAAAGCTCTATATAAAGACCCTAGGAGGCAACTCTAAGGGTGTGCTCTTTTTCTCCCAATTGGAGTGCCATCTTTCTACCAACACGAGGAGTGAAAGCAAGGAATTAGTCCAAGGGAAGCCGATTGATTCATCCCAGAAGCCAGAATTCTACATCAAGACAGAGGATCTCCCTAAATTCCTTCAGGAGTTTTTGGTTTCTTTATGTTTTGTTATTTATTATCTTCTGAGATGTCTCTTTTCTTAATTATGAACTAAACCCCTCAAATACTTGAGGGGGATGAAACCAAAGACAGATCTTGTTATTATTTATTGAGTTATATGACAATTGCTTGAATTGTTCTTAATTATGTGTTCTTCATTCTTGATTTAATAATCCTAGGTATTACTTCAAGAAATTGATATGCTTAGAGCAGAGGAGCAAAAGTCCCTGTGATAAGAGTAGATCTACCATAATTAAGCGGAGTTGCATGCAACCCTAGACATAGGGCGACATAAATCTGTCGGATTAGGGTCAAACCTAATATGGGGATCCATAGATCGAATTAATGCAACCTAGGAGTTAATTAATAAAGGAACTTTAATTAATGACTTAGGCCTAGTTTCTCTATGCCTCGACGGAGGGTTTAGCATAAATTAGGGATCTCTACGGATCAATGCAAGTAATCAATTATATAGTTCAAGAAATTAATAACAAGTGAAGTCTACGTGGATCCTCCCTTGAGTATTGCTCATATCAATCAGTTTTCCCTAAAGTTTTTCTTCAATGTACTTTTTATGCACTTTTAGTTAGTTTTAGAATTAGTTTAAATCAATTCTCTTTATTTTTAGGCTAGATAATAGAAAGAAAGTAAGTACTAGTACTTTTGGTTCCCTTGGGTACGATAACTCGGTCTTGCCACTAAACTATACTATTGTTCGACAGGTGCACTTGCCTTTAAGGTCGTGATATTAGTTAGTTTTGCTGTGATCAGTTTTATAAATTTTATTACTTAATATCGCGATAGCTGTATCAGTAAGTTAATTTTAGAAATCAAAATTTACTTCCATTATTTAGCATGAGGGTTTTTGCAATTTAACCCCCCATTGTCGAATGCCTCTTATTCAAAAACTATTATTATCACAATATAACAAATCTAGAACTCATTTACCATTAGTTCTATGCCAAAACATCAAAATACCATTGAATTTGCACCTAACACAAATGACCGATTGTCATATAAGTATAGAATTCATCACTCACAAAATTACCAAGCTTCAACTTAAAAATCACATGAATTAACATCATAATGCCAACTTACAAGCTCCAACCCACCTTGGTTCAAATTCGGCAAGCATATAACTACTTACTAACAATTCAATTATCAAATTCCAAAATTTAGTACAAATTCCACAATTCACCTTAATTGCCGAATGCAATTTGCTCACTTTAGTTACATATAGTAACATTTAACTAGTTTGTAATCATCCATATCCATTTCTCATTACACAAACATCAACTAACAATGAATTGGCACATTTTTAACCATGACTGAATGCTTCATGCATTTCAATTTCACAAATTAACATATGGGTTGTATGAAAAACTTAATGATCAACCAAATTTCACAAAATCTAAAGAAAATAACATAATTTCATACTTTAATTAGACCCTCACTTAGCTGAATGTCCCTTGTTCTTTTTATTTCTTTTCTTCCTTGAAGAATTCGACAAAACCAAAGAAAATTAACAACCATTTCATGATCACTATTACATGCATGTTATTTTATTATTAAAGTACCAAATTAGCCCTCTTATTTTCAAAGCCTCTTCACTATCACATGGCCGAAATTGTCCATGCAATTTATGCATGGTCTGTTTGCATCTTAAGGCCATGATATTAAAAGAACATTTATAATTCGGCATTTACACTTTGACCCAACTAATTTTCCTTTCATGTAATTAAGCCATAAATTAATAATTTGACATCCAATTGGAAAAATTAAAACACCAAATTTTCACACATAGCAATTCACATAATAAAAACATATAAAATAATATTTTTAAAATTTTTTGACTCGGTTTAGTGGTTCCGAAACTACTTTTCTGATTAGGGTCAAATTAGGGCTGTCACACTGTAGACACCGACGGCGGCACTAAGGAGGTTGGGGGAGAGGGTGGCTTCAGAGGATTTAGGGTTTAGAGTCAGAGAAGGTGATAAATAGTAGCCCCTTTTATAGTTTTTGGGTCACACGGGCATGGCACACGCCCGTGTGACTTGGGTTTTGCCCGTGTGATTCAAAATTCGGTGGTTTTGGTGTGCCTAGTTCAAGGTCCACGTCCGTGTTAGCCATCTTGCACGGCCGTTTGCGATCTTGTTCGCTTTTCACACGATCATGTGGTTCAGTCACACGGCTGTTTGTGATGAGGCTTCACTATTCACATGGTCGTGTAGGTAGTCACATGGCCGTGTCTAAATTGATAGTGTTGGCCACGGTTTGGTGACACGGGCGTGTGGTATTGTCCAAGCCCGTATCTAAATTGAAGGGTTTCCACGGCCATGTCGCACGGCTGTGGTGATTTGTCGTTAGCCCGTGCTTTTGGGAAAAAATTTCCTCTATTTGTACACGGCCTGGGTACACGATTGTGTCTCTACTTTAAATGTTCACACGGCCTTAGGCACGCCCGTGTGCGTAGCCATGTGGTCCTAAATTTCTGCATTTAAAAGGGTTAGTTGATGTATTAAAAGACTAAAATTAAAATAGGAAGAAAGTTTACTAAGTTAGTACTCGGGTTGCCTCCCGAGAAGCGCTTATTTAGAGTCTAAGCTCGACTCTTCTTGCATGTATCACGAAGGGAGTTTATGGAGCTGAAGCTCCTCTCTGTTATCTTTAAAATTCTCACCTCTATAGTGTTTAAGCCTATGGTCGTTTATCTTGAAAGTACCGTGGTTAGGGTGAGTTACCTCAACTGTGCCGTATGGAAAAACTTTCATTACCGTGAAGTAAGGTGTATCATTTGTATGTTCTTCTAAATTTGAGGTTCGAGGATCGTCGTCCCTTAAAGTTACCTTATCCCCTATCTTGAACTGATTCGATTGTTTCTGAGGGTCATTTTGGTGAAGCTCTAGGTTGGTGTGGCATATTTTGGGTTTTTCATGATAGTTCAGCCACTCATCTAGTTCCTCGATCTGAAGTATTCACTTTTCAGGTGCATATCCCTCGGATAGACTTATCTGTTGGTTGGTTGCCTCTATGTAGAGTGTATCCTGCATAGAAGGTTGGTCGGTGAGTTTAGTGTTTTTACAAGGACTCGTAGCTATATTATTATCTGCTGTCTTAATCAATTTCTGAGCTTGTAAAGTGACTGTGTCATCACCTACATGTAATGTGAGTTCGCCTGTTTCTAAATCAATTTTTGTCTTAGTGGTTGCTAAAAAGGGTCGCCCTAGAATTAGGGGTACATTGCTGTCCTCATCAATGTCTAAAACAACAAAGTCAACTGGGAATATAAATTTATCAATTTTGACAAGTACATCTTCAATTATTCCCTTAGGTGCCCTAATAGTATTGTTAGCTAGTTGAATGCTCATATTGGTTTTCTTAGGGTTTCCCAGACCTAGTTGTTTAAACAGTTTATATGGCATAACATTTATACTAGCCCCTAAATCAGCTAAAGCATTTTTGGCATCTAGGTTACCAAGTAGACAAGGAATAGTAAAACTCCCTGGATCTTTTAGTTTGGTTGGCAATTTATTTTGTAGAATACCTGAGCATACTGCATTTAGTTCCACATGAGGTTTCTCATCTAGCTTCCGCTTGTTTGTCAAGAGTTCTCTTAAGGATTTAACAGCGTTTGGCATCTGCAAAATTGCTTCAACAAATGGTAAGTTAATATGTAATTTCTTTAAAAGTTTAAGAAACTTACCAAATTGCTCATCTGTGCGGTCTTTCTTTAGTGCTTTTGGGTATGGGATATAAGGCTTGTGTTCTTTGATGTCTGGCTTGTTATTGCTTACCTCTACCTTACCTTTACTCACCTCTGGCTCCTTGTATGACTTTGGGTCGTTTTTGGTTAACGCCTCATCATCTATTGTGTTCATGGCATGAAGTTGTTCTTTAGGGTTGGTCTCAGTGGTACTTGGTAGTCTACCTTGTGGTCTTTCTGATATTAACTTTGCGAGTTGACCAATTTGATTATCAAGTCCTTTGATTAATGCTTGCTGGTTCTTTAATGCTGTCTCAGTGTTTTAGAAACGGGTTTCTGACATGGCCATGAATTTGGTGAACATCTGTTCAAGATTTGGCTTTTTCTCCTGTTGTGGTGGTGGCTGCTAAAATCCCGGAGGAGGCTGTTGTCTTTGAATTCCTTGTCCTCCCCATGAAAAATTGGGGTGATTTATCCAACCTGCTTTGTAAGTATTACTATAAGGGTTATTTTGAGGTCTAGAATTGTTACCCATATAGTTGGCTTGCTCAGTTTCTATGCTGTGTCCATAAGATGAGTAGTCTGGATTGAACATATTTCCTAGAGTTGCGTCGCACTGCATCACCGGTTGTGCATGTGTAGAACCAACAAAATTATCAAACTTTTTATTTAAGAGTTCTACCTGATTAGTAAGCATGGTGACAGCATCAATATTAAAAACTCCTGCAGCTTTTGTCGGCTTTGTCCTCATGACTTGCCACTGATAGTTATTCAGTGACATCTCTTCTATAAACTAATAGGCTACTTTGGGTGTTTTATTGTTGATCGTTCCTCCTGCGGCTGCCTCGATCATTTGCCTTGTTGATGGGTTTAAACCATTATGGAAGGTTTGAACTTGTAACCACAAAGGTAGTTCATGGTGAGGGAATCTTCTCAAAAGATCCTTGTATCTCTCCTAGGCATCGTAAAGTGTTTCAATCCATCTGCACAAAAGAAGAGATATCGTTTCGTAATTTAGCTCTTTTAGCTGGGGGAAAATATTTAAGTAAAAATTTTTTTGTCATCTGTTCCCATGTAGTGATTGAACCTCGTGGTAAAGAATTTAACCACTGTTTGGCTTTATTTCTCAAAGAGAATGGGAATAGCCTTAGACAAATGGCATCATCAGAAACACTATTAATTTTAAAAGTATCACAAAGTTCCAAAAAGTTGGCTGTGTGTGAATTTGGATCTTCATCTTGTAAACCATCAAACTGCACAAATTGTTGTATCATCTGAATAGTATTAGGTTTTAATTCAAAATTATTTGCAGCAATAGTAGGTCTAATAATACTAGATTGAGCACCAGCCAAATTAGGTTTAGCATAATCATACATAGTACGAGGAGCTTCATCTTGATTCACTGGTTGCGCGGCTATTGCGGGAGGTGGTGGAATGTTTTGATTTGCTTCCATCTCTTCCGTAGGTTTAGGTTCTTGTTCTGGATAATGAAGGCTTCGTCTGATCTCTCTGCAGTTTCTACAAACTGTAGCTTCTAAATCTTCGTCAGAAAGTAATGGTCCTGCTGGGTTGTTTCTAGTCATAAACTAGAAATACCTAGAAGGAAAAAGCAAAGAAAATAAAAATAAAAATAAAAATAAAAATAAAAAACGAAAATAAATAAATATAGTAATGGCTAAAGTAATAGAAATTGAGTTTTCTTAATATTTCAGTTCCCCGGCAACAGCGCAAAAAACTTGATATGCGTGATAAAATTTATAAAAATTGATCACACCAAAAACTAACTAATATCACGATTTTAAGGCAAGCGCACCTATCGAACAGTAGTATAGTTTAGCGGCAAGACCAAGATATCGTACCCAAGGGAACCAAAAGTATTAATACTTACTTCCTTTCTATTATTTAACCTAAAGAATAAAAGGGGTTTTTATGAAACTAAACTAATTCTAAAACTAAACTAAGAATGCACAAAAAGTAAATTTGGGGGAAAAGCTCTTTGGGAAAGACTGATTGATTTAGGCAATACTCAAGGGAGAATCCACCTAGACTTCACTTGTTATCAATTCTTGAGCTAGATGATTTATTCACTGGACTTGATCCGTAGAGATCCCTAACTTATGTTAATACCTCCGTCGAGGATAAGAACAACTAATCCTAGGTTGATTAATTGAAATCTCTTTCTAGTTAAAACCCCTAGTCTTACATTAACTCGATCTATGGATCCCCCTATTAGCTTTGACCCTAATCCAGCAGATTTATGTCGCCCTATGTCTAGGGTTGCATGCAACTCTGCTTAATTATGCTAGATCTACTCTTAAACAGGGACTTTTGCTCCTCTTCCTAAACATATCAAAACTTGAATTAATACCTAGGATTATTAAAACAAGCATTAAGCACACATAATTAAGAACAGTTCAAGTATTCATCATATAACTCAAGATAAAATAATAACAAGATCTGTATTAGGTTTCATCCCCCTCAAGTATTTAGGGGATTTAGTTCATAATTAAGAGAGAAAACATCTCAGAAGAAATAAGATAACAAAACATAAAGAACCCAAAAACCCCTGAAGGAATTTAGAAAGATCCTTTGTCTTGATGTAGAATTCAGCTTCTGGGATGAATCAATCGGCTTTCCTTGGAGTAATCCCTTGCTTCTACTCTTTGTGTTGGCAGAAAGAAGGTGCTCTTTTTTGGGAGAAAAGAGTACACCCTTAGATTTTCCTCCTAGAGTCTTTATATAAAGCTTTGGGATGCCTTTCTTAGCCTCTAGGTATCCAAATCCGAGTGAAATTGCACTTCCTCACGACAGGGACACGCCCGTGTGCAACGCCCGTGTGGATCGACAAGAGGCCATGTGCGAGACTGTTGATGGAGGCACGGCCATGTGGTCAGGCCGTGCTTGTCGGGGCTAGGCTGTGTTGGTCCTCATGTGGCACGGCCATGTGCCACGGCCGTGTGGTGACTCTTTGGGCCGTGTTATTTTCACACTTTAGCCCATTTTTTTTGTTTTCAGTCCGTTTTTCGTTCTTTTCTCTTCCTTATGCTCTCCTGAGTATACAACATGAAATAGAAGGGTTAAGAGCACCAATTCTCACAAAATTAATAATAATTCATCCAAAATATAGGCTAAACATGAGGTAAAAATATGTATAATTTATCGTTTATCAGTAAACCTGACAGATCTTCAAGCAACACATTAGTACATTCTTAGACTGTTGGTACTTATTCTATCTTTGATCTCGACACTCTAGTATCTAAAATTTAGGCTAGATACACTTCACAAGCTTTTCTGATCAATTCTCGAGCATATATTGCTAATATAATATTGGTAGAATAATCAGACTTATCTGCTTCAACATTTACCAATTCACCATCTTGACATCTCAACAGTATTCTTTTCTATCTAGAATTGACTATAGCATCATGTAGAGTTACCAGTCCATATCGAGAATAATATCAAACTCGTCAAGCCACAATAACCTCAAATTACCTAGAAAATCACAACCCCAAATGTTCGGTAGACAACCTTTACATATTTTTTTTTATCAATGACACATTGACCTAATGGGTTTGTTACTCTAACATCATATTTAGTCAACTTTACTGACATATTTCTTTCGATTACTAATGCAATGCATATATATATATATGAATCCGTTGATCGAGGATCAATCAAGGCATGTACAGTAACATTGAAAAGAGAAAATGTACCAGTTATGACGTCAGGACTAGTAGCCTCTTCTCTGGCTCGTATTGCATAAGTTTTGACAGGTTCAAGAGCTTAAGATCTCATCATTATATCTATGGTTCCACCTCAGCTGGCTCCAGCATTAGTACTAGTTCCTGGCTTTTTACCTCTTGACGAGGTTGTCACCAACTTAAGACTGCTCTTTACATTGATCTAGTCTATTCGAAAAATCCCGCCTCAAACATTCTTTGGAGCCACACAAAAAGCAAGCTCCACTTTTCAATCTACACTCACCACTATGGTTTCTTCCACAATGTCCATAGGCTGGATTATTTGTATTACGAACACTACCAACACTAGCTACTAATGTACTATGAGGTTTCAAATTACTCAGGCTTGGTCCATCTATCCCAGAAATCTCTAACAGCATAGAGAATCAACTGTGAACATCCATTGACCTTTTTGGTGGAGGAATCGAGAAATATTTAGATATACTTTATTTACCAGAATCCCGAATCTTAGATTTAGCTTGCTTCTTTTCATTGCACAAGTCTTCTATTTTCTGAGCTTGTTCTAATAGAACAACAAATTCTTTTATTTTCAAAGGTCTCACTAGCATTCGGATGTCTTCATTTAAGCCTTATTCAAAATGGATGCACATCTCAGCCTTATTGGACACAAGTTTTCAAGATTACTTACTGAGTCGAACAAATTCATGCTCATATTTAGATCCACTCATATTTCCTTGTTTTAGTGCCATAAATTCTCTCTCTTTTCTTTTCGAGGTATAGTCCACAAACATATTCCTTTTTTCAATCTTTAGGAACAAGCAATATCAACATCGTCCACCACAAGTACGATTCTTCTTTCAGTAATGATACGACACATCTCAAAATATCTTCAGGTGAGCACATCATTTCATTAAGTACTCTCAAAGTATTTTCCAACCAATATTCAACTTTATTCGGATCGTCATCCTTTTTGCCTCTAAACTCTTTTGCCCCACACTTTTAGATTTTATTAATAGGGGGTTGGTGAACATTTACTGTATTTTGAGGACAATGGGGTGCCACAGGAGGCACAATCGATGGTGAAGGACATATTAGAGGTTGTGAAGCTGAAAGGGTAGCTCACATAAAATGTGTGAACATCTTGAAGAATGCGTCTCTTGTCTCTTTCCCAAGCCCTTAAGAAATAGGTAACAGCGAAGCTAGAAACTTTTTTAAAAGGCGAAATTAATTTGTATTTTTTTTGATACATAGGAGTGGTCCAAGACTACTTTAATGAATAAAAACCCTAGCCTAGCTACACCAATCATGTCTTATTGGATAATCCTTGTTAAGGCTACTAAAAGGTGAACCAACTTAGAGGCGTCCAAAGGCCTTTGAAATACCCAGCTTGCCAAAAAATCTGCACACATATTAGCTTCACGATAAATATGAACAAGACTACAATTCGAATTGTGGCGAAGCTACGCTTTATAATTCTGGGTCACTAAAGAAAGAAGATCAAGTTGTTGCAAGGGGTTCAAAATCTTATTAACAGCCATAAGTGAATTTGACTCGATAATAAGATTCCTCAGGCCATGTTCCCAAGCTAAACAAAAACCATTATAAATAGCATAAATCTCAGCTTTGCTGATGTGCCCATGTCCTAATTTCCCAGTAAAGCCAAATAGCTAAGAACCATCAGTATCCTAACATAAACCCTACATAGCTAGATCTTCAAGATTCGAAGTAGCCGCATCATCCATATTCATTTTGACAAAGCCAGGTGATGGCCGAGACCAAGCAATAAGAGAATTAACTTGGCAATTAGGTAGTTGTAGATTGACCTTATGACTATTAAAATTACAAATACTAGTAGCTATTAAGTGGGAAGCTTTACTTGACCATTAATAATTTACTACAAACACTACCTTGTTTCTCTACCACCATATTAGCCAACAAGTAAATACAAAGTATTGGTACCAAACAACCGAATTTTCCACTAGGAAGGAGTTGTTAGAACAATTTACATGTTGCCATTCACTTAAATTGCATGAGTTGAAATGCACTAACCTTCCACCACGAAGATAATATGACCATAATGTTTGAGATGAAGGGAAATCTTGAAGCACATACAACATAGTTTCCTCGTGACACCCATATTTAGGGCTAGTTACATCGTTGGTAATATGTCGACGAACACATGCTGCCTTAGTTAGCAAATGGTTATGGGTGACCAGCCATAAGAAAAAATGAATACGATGAGAGACATCCAACTTCTAAACTTTCATCCAAAACCCATTGATAGAGGCATTAGACGTCAACAATTTATAGGCAGAGGAGAAAAAAAATTACCATCGGAAGGGGCATTTCAAAAGTTGTGATCACTCTCACCCTCCAAAACATGCACTATTGATCATCGTTCCCGAAATTCAACTAACATAAAAGCTACCAACTCTTTATAAGAACCAGGATCCAGGAACACGACCTTAATAGTTAAGTGATGGAACTCAAAGGAGACAGCAACCTCAAAATTCTTCATAATAGAGCCATTGCCTAATTATCTATCATACCAAAAGGAAATAGTGACACCATCACCTAGGAAATGTGCATAACCTTTATGGATTAGAGTTTTGAAGACTAAATACTCCTCCAAATATGGGATGAGTTTGGTTTAGGTCTAGAATTAAAGAAATTCTCACCCTTCAAGTATTTGGATCGCAACTCTCAAGCCCAAAGAGTCAAGTCCCCATTCTCTAATTTCCATCCCAATTTAGCAAGAAGAGCTATGTTCATGGAAGCTGAACAATAGAGACCTAGACCACCTCTACTTTTCTCTTAACACACAGTCTCCCACTTAACCAAAGACACATTTTTATTCTCTAAAGAAAAACCCAAAAGGGAATTATGACTTAGACAATTGAATTCTTTTGTCAGTGAAGCAGGTAATTGTGAAGTCTACATAGTATAGAGAGTTATAGAGCTAGTAATTGACTGTACCAAAACTGCCCTCTCTGCCAAAGAAATGTAATTAGCCTTCCAAGATGCCAAACGCTTCTTCACGTTGTCTAAAAGATAAGTATATGTATGCTTGGTAACACAACCATCATGCAACGAGACACTAAGATAACACCCAAAATTAGTGCAATAAGACATCTGAAAGCAGCTAGAAATATTCTTAACCACCTCAATAGGAACATTAGGAGATATAAGAAAGAGATATTTAGAATAATTAACCTTTTGTCCTAAAACAGAACAAAATCAATTAAGACATTCCATCATAAAATTGCACTGTTCATTTGAAGATTTACCCAATAGAATCAAATCATCTACGAAGAAAATATGTGAGACAAAGGGGTCCCCCTACAAAGAGAAAGAGGTTTCCAACCCCCATTTTTAACTACATAATCAATAATATCAAACAATTTCTGCAAACAAAAAACAAATAAATATGGAGACAACGGGTCACACTATCTTAAACCTTGAGAAATTTTAAAATACTTCATCTTTTCCCATTCCAAATAACATTCATCTCCATCAAAGTGACACATATCATAATCAATGAGATTAAAGAAGAAGGTAACCCCAAATCCATAAGAACCCAGTGCAAAAAGTCCCAATTGATCCTATCATAAGCCTTTTCCAAACCAATATTCAAAATCATACCTCCCCTTTGGCTGTTCTTTTTCATTAAAGAATAGACTGTCTCTTGGACCACAATAATGTTATTAGTGGTCCCTCTACCCAAAATAAAACTACTCGGGGTAGGAGAAATTAGATCTTTCAACAAAGGACGAATTTTATTCACCAAAATCTTTGAAAGTTGCTTGATAGTTACATTGCACATTGAAACAGGATGAAATTGACAAACTTTCTTCAGATTCTCAACCTTAGGCACCAACATTATCAAAATCTACTCAAAGATTCATCAAATGAACATGTTATGAAAGCATTCCCGACAAAAGTACATAAATAGTGTTGCACCATACCCCAATTAGCTTGGTAAAATCCCGTTTGAAATCCATTAGGACCAGGGGATTTCCAAGGAGCCATAGACTTAAGAGCTACATGAATTTCATGATCGTTAGAAATATGCAAAAGTTGAGCAAGTTGTTGGATGGATAACCAAGGAACAGTTGTCCTTAGGCAAAACTAAGACAAGTTCAAATTGACATGTTCCTCTTAATAGACAGACTGAAAATAGAAGATGAGCATTTGTTGTAACACTTGTGGGTCTGAAATCTATTCTCCACCATCAAATTTTAAAGAAAGAATTTTATTTCCACTCCTCCTCATCAATGCAGTAGTGTGAATAAATATCTTATTCTTATCACCAAATTGCACCCATGAGACCTTGATTTCTGGTACCAAAGAGATTCCTCCTGAGCCAAAACAATTTTGTATTCAACCATAAGATCTTTTTCAAGTCTAAAAGGAAACGAGTTAGGCCAAATTTCCAAAGCTTTTTGCGCATCATTTAAACGAGCAAGCATATGACATTTTCTTTTGAAAATATTACCAAAAAAATTTGTCCCGCCAAGAAGCTTGAAGCATATTAGAGAAATCTGTGTGAGTCTACTAGGCCATAATAAAACAAAATGGACGTGCTTCTCTATTAATAACATTTCTAACAACCCATTTTTAGTCAGATCAGAACAGTAGTTTTGGAACCACAAATTTGATGCTGAAAAACTTATTTTATTATTATTTTAATTTTGACAGCATGCTAGAATGATTGTGTGAAAATTTCGTTAAGAAATTTTATCGTTTGATTGCTTAATTCGATAAAAAGAACTAAATTGCATAAAATACAAAAGTGATGTTCTCATAGTTTAAAGTATCAATTGGGCTATGAAATTGAAATGTGGAAGTCCTTATAATGAGATTAGACCATTTTTAAGGATAATGGACAACTTTGGGCATATATTTGGTGATTTAAAAGTTATTAATTAAAGGATAAAATGGTAATTTGTGAATTAAGTTAATTAAAATAAAACAGAACAATTTCATTTCAACATTTTCTCATCTCTTTCACTGAAAATCAAAAGAAGAAAACACCATTGAAGCTTATTTAGGTTTGACTCTTGCATGATCAAATTGTAAGTCCATTTTTGCTCGGTTTTTGATGATTTCTATGTTTTTGTGATTGTTGCAACTAGGTCTATCTAGCCCAGGCACTATTTTACAAAATTGTTAAATGTTTTGAGGGTTTCCATTGATGAATATATGTGTTATTTTATGCTTGATGATGAAATATGAAACTTTGTTGTTAGATTAACAAGTTTTATAAAGTGATTTTGAGTAAAAATGTCATTTAGGGATTAATTTGAGAAATGTTGGAATTGTGTGGTTAAATGTGTGAAAAGTTGATAAATATGGGCTGCTAGGGGCATAATAATAATCTGGCAAGCATGGGTATAAAAGGAATTTCATGAATTTGTGATTTTTTGAAATAAGGACTAAATTGTAAAAATGTGAAAGTTTAGGGACAAATGTGTAAAATAGCCCTAATGTGTATGTTAGACTAAATTGAATAAGTAGATGATTAAATAAGTTAAATTTGATTACATATAGATCAAGAAAGGAAGAATTCAGACTTAGATTGGGGGAAAAACAAAGTAATCGAATAGTTGATTTGTTTCGTCATTTCCATATATGAGGTAAGTTTGTATGCTAATAAATTTTGTTATATTTGTGTTATAAATGCATTATTATTGAATTGAATTGTAAAGTTGGTTGGAAATGAGCTTACGGATATGAACGACAAAGATTCAACCGTTGAAAGTCCCGTATGAACCTTAGGAATAGTTTAAGATACAAATGTCATGACATAGGGATTTACCGAGATGATGTGATTCGGGTGTTGGTCTCGTACGTCCTACCAGTAGCTAGGTTCTGACATGTGTTACGATTCCTGACAGCTTATGTGAGCAGCACCGTGTAGCTACGTCTTGACTGAAAGCTTGTGTGAGCAGGCCCATTATTAGCTCGAGAGTGAGCATATATGTGATATGAGATAGCTTCGGCTATATATGAGGCACTTAGGTGCGATATGTTACCCGCGTATCCTTTAGTGATTTCGAATGGCTCAACGGGCATAATCGATACAAGAATGAAAGTACGATCAAATTAAGTGATGCAGGTACGTACGGAACTTGTATGAGTATCAAATAGTGGTAACTTGATGAATTCATATTTGATCATGTCATGAACATGAGAAAGGTTTGTGAAATTGATATGTGTTATACCCTATTATGCTTATTTGGTTGTTTTGTGTTTATTTGATATGTTAAGTTTATTATCATACGAGCTTATTAAGCTTCAAAGCGTACTTCGTTTTACTTTCCATGTTTTATAGTGTTTCAGAGCTAGCTCGAATCTGGGGATCGTCAGAGATTTCATCGCACTATCGAACATCTATTTTGGTACTTTTGAAATTGTATATATATGGTATATGGTATGTATAGGCTTTGGTCATTTTGATATGTTTGTTGGTAATGTATTTAGCCATTGGAAATGGCATGTAAATGATATATGGTTTTATGTATGTATAGACATGTGATATGGTTTATCTTGATATGTTTCGTGATGGTTTAGATGGTTCAAATGATCATGTGATTTGTGATGTATAATTGATCTAGAAATGCTTGATTTTGGTTTGGTATTTACATGCTAATTTGGTTTGCTATAAGGTAGAATTATGGGACATGTTCTGTATGTCAATTATAGCTAGAAAAGCATGCAAGTTTGGTATGTGATTTGAATAGGTAAATGGTATTGAATTGAGTATTGAAATGGTTGAAATAGATATGGCACGATTGGTGTATCGGATGATGTTATTTGGTTGCATATTGTGTCTTGATTTGGTGCAAATTGAACTTGTGTAGGTGTGTGTAAATTGGGTGGCAACTTGGCTTTGTAAATAGCCTATTTTTGTCCACACGGGCGTGTGTCTAAGCCCTGTGCGACACACGGTCATGGTTCATGGTCGTGTGTCCCCTGAAGCATTTAATAGAAACAGGTCAGTGAGTTACACAGTTTAGACACACAGGCATATGGTCGGCTATGTGACACAAGTTAGAGAGTTACACGGGGTAGGGCACGATTTGGGACACGGCCATGTGCTCCCATTTCGAATGTCCACACGGCCTGTGACACAGGCGTGTCTTGTAGTCGTGTGAGACATACGGCCTATTCACACAGACATGTATCCCCTGTTTTAGGCATAATTTTATAAGTTTCTTAACGTTTTCTTGAGTTATCGGTTTAGTCCCGAACCACTCCTATTGCATGTTTAAGGTCTCGTAGGCCCTTTTAAGGGAAAATGTGATTGATATATGCTTATGATTGATAATGAATGTGAAATGAATGTTGAAATATGATATAAGTTTAGTAATGCCTCTTAACCCTATTCCGGCGACGGATATGGGCTAGGGGTGTTACAATATTGGAACCACAAAAAGAGACAATAATAGAGCAATTATCACTATGAGAATGAGAAAGGTTTCTAACAACGACATCCTCAAAAGCTTGCCTCCACGCCACATTGCAAAGAGCCTTATCTAATTTCTTACGAATTAGACCATTAACATACTGACCATTACTCCAAGTGAATTTACATCCACTAGCATCAATTTGCATAAGTTGCCTGGTAACCATTACATCCCGAAATTGATCCATTCTCCTAAAAGACTCAGATGTTCCACCTTATTTAATATCAGAAGACAAAATTTGATTAAAATCACCAATAAGGAGCAAAGACAGAGAGTCAAAATCTGAAAAATCTTGCAGGTAATTCCAAAAAAAAATCTCGAATTTAAAGTGTTGGACTTGCATAAAATACTATAAGAGCCTATCACAACTTATTTCCATCATCAATAATAAGGGAAATAAATTGTCTCCTTCAACAAACAACTTCTACACTACCAACAGATGACTTGCATAGAACCCATATACCTCTTAAAAATCGCAACACATCCACCTTTGTGCGATTATCAAACTGTAGACTTTGAATAACTTTATCAGCATTCTCCCCACTAATACGTGGTTCCGCAATAATCAAAATAAGAACTTTATGTAACTGAACTAGCTCATTTATGTTGTGCCTAGCTTCTAAGCTAGCAGCACATCAACAATTCCAAAAGAAAATCATGAAAAATAACAACTCAAGCAAGAAGCCAAAGCTTAAAAACTCATTCTTGCATAATCAACACCAAGGTCGTTGCCTCACTACCACAAATAGCATTGTTCACACTAGAAGATTCCAAAGAAGACTTATTACAAACCAACCCCATTGGCAATTCAGAAGGGGGATGTTGAGGAGGTAACAAATCAAGGCTAGTAAAAGACGTAGCCATATCTTTCGAGACAACAACTAAAGCTAGTTGACCAGCATCCTTCAAAGAAGAAGGAACATGATTTGAATTGACTACAGGATTAGAATGAGCCTTATCAGTGATATTAACACCAAAAGATGGCCCAATTAAAGGCCCAAACTTGTTGAGGAAGAGTTGACTTTAAAATGAAAGCTCAAAGAAGGGCTTTTCAAAGGAGTTGAATAAAAAACAACATCCTTAGACTTACCAGTCAACTTTGCACCTTGCTTCTTCAATTGACCCTCCCGTTTCCTAGGGTGAATTTTAATCCCTCCCTCTTTCCTTGGATTCCAGTCTTTTTTCATCCCCACCCTAAAACTACTTTTATTCTACTTAATAAAATCCTTCAATGTAGCCCCAAATTTAATCTTATCATTATTACCAAAATCATCAATCGCATGATTCAAGGTAGAGAATCTCCCCATGTCATGCCGAAAATCTTTTCCAACCAAAGATTTGCCATTGGAAACTGGGTCTCTCATTGATTTACACGTTTTGCGTTGTAACAGCATCCAAAGTTAAAAAAACATTTTCGTTGCCTGTAATGGCGTTTTCGAAGGCATGTCCGATGCAACATGAGTCAGAGAAGAAGGAACCTTATCAATGTCAGGAGCAGCAGTAGTGGACATGGAACATGAGTCTTTCCTATGACCAAACTTACCATATTAAAAATAAATCAATTGTAGCCCCTCATATGCAACACGCTGACAAACCTTTTTGAGACTAACAGAGGAACACAATAGTTTGGTTAAATCCAAATCAATACAAACCCTTGCAAATCCCTCTCTTCAAACATCTTTCGTATTCTGATCAATGCAAATTACTCGCCCCACACAAGAAGCAATCCTCTGAAATGCCATAACTGTGTAATATTCCAAAGATAATTCTGAAAAATGAACCCAAGAAACAAGAGACTCAATCTTATCACAACTTTGCTGAAAATTCAGAAACCATTAACGAACAATAAGATAGTGTCCACCAATGAATCCAATGACCTCTTTCCAAGACATGATTATAATATATTTTCTGTTGAAACTTGACTACAAAATAGTCATTACCCAGATCAATGATCTTGTAATTCCCCTCTAAACGCTAGAGTTGTTGCACTTTAGAAGAGAGAGTTTTGAATCCCAGGATTTTCTCCAAGAGTTTTACAATCAATGAAATGCACCAAGGCTTACACATCTCCCATTTTTTCTCCATTGAAAAGACCGCACGAGCACTAGAAACAATTGCTTCCCCCGAGTCTAAAATGGCATCATCAAAATAGACATCACCATCAATATCCCAATCTTGCCAAGTTTGTTGTTGAGATGGTTTAACCCCAACCAAATGATCCTTATAAGAAACATTTTAAGATTGGGGACTACTCCTACCGTTAACCATCCATTCATCACAAGCCTCAACCAAATCTTCCTGATAATAAAAAAACCGTACGAGTTTGCTTGAATTTCCTCAAAGAACGTGGGACATCTTCTGTCGACGTTGGAGCCTAGAGAGATTCCTCCAAAAAAAATTTAAATAGTAAAAATGTAATTTTACCATTTTAATAGTCTATATCTTTATAATTTTTGAATGATTAAATCAAATTTTTATCATTTTGGGGGGCCAAAGTGCAATTTCACCATTACAAAATTAAAATTTTAAGGGCCCTAAAGGAAAATTTTCCATTTTAAGAGGGGTCAGGACCCTTGCCAACCCCCTGGATTCGCCATGGGAAATGGGCACACTATGTGTAGCTACCTGATTAAAAGTGGGAACATTACTAGTTACTTCATCAAATTGACACGATTTGATTCAACCGACATACTTTATCTATATGAAAAACATAGTCAATTCAGATAAAAAAGCATCACATAATCACAAGTTATTATGGAATATATTTCTAAACTCAAGACATCCTATGTTTCAGTCTTAGAATCGACTGAACCGTAGCTCTGATAATACTAACAATAACACCCTTTGTTCGACCCGATTGCTGGGTCCAAGCTACGGGATGCCACATCCGTTGTAGGAGAAACTACTGTAAAAATACAATAAATATATCAATCAAATATACATTAATAACTTAAGCATATTCACAATATGGTACATAAACTTTTCCAAGTTTTAATCGAGCTTACGAAAGCTCTTTTTCTAACTCGAGCATGACATATGACCAAATTGCAAAGTTTCAAAATATCAAGGCCAATGTCGAGATGTCATCACTTCCACTTCGTGATGTCACCAAATAGTTTGTCACATCACGATGTCAAGCCATTCGACATTGCAACGTCACATACTGTTAGTCAGTATTGTGACGAGAAAGTATGGTCATCAGGACGAGGACTCTATTTTTTGCAAAAATTAAGCCTTTTGGTATCTATTTCATGTTAAGCTTTCAAACTCCAATTACATGTCAAAACCAACACTATTACATGTCAAAACTATGTATTTAGCCATTTTCAATCATCCAATCCAATATAACTTCTAAATGAAATCAGAACATACCAATTCAATTTGCTCAAATTCAACCTATTCAACCATTCTTTTAGTCATTCAATATCATCATTTTACCTATACCAATTCATACCCAAGCATACCATTTCAATTTCATTCACAATCTTACAACATGCTACCAAAACATACATATACATATGGATATTAACCTTCCCGAAAATCAAACTTTAGATAAGGTTCAAATCATATCAACCTCTAAGTTAACAAAAGCATAACACTTGTATACATGCCACAAAACCGAACTTTATAATGATTGAAAAACTACTTAATTAATAACAGGATAGTGTAAGCTTCTCAACGATCCAATAGACACATTCCACAAGTCAGCAATCTACAAGGAAAAGGGAGGCAACATGTTAAACTAAGCTTTATTTGATAAATGTTTGGATATAATAAAGATAATGTTTTTGAATAAAACTTGATAAATATCAAGTGAAAATTTATTTCAAAATATTTCTAAAGATAAACTTTTAAACCTACACTTCAAACACTTAGAAAATATTTTGAACAAGTTCAAAATGGTTAAAAAAAATTTCAAACATCTTTAACAAGTGA
Organism: Gossypium stocksii; assembly: GCA_020496765.1. NCBI lineage: Eukaryota > Viridiplantae > Streptophyta > Magnoliopsida > Malvales > Malvaceae > Gossypium > Gossypium stocksii. The sequence goes on from CM035623.1 coordinate 11,615,579, forward strand.
AAATTTCTTCCAGCGATCAAAGTATTGATACCTTCAATAACATATCGATAACTTGAACAAAGTATAGATACCCATGTTTGGTATCGATGCCAAATTGAGCTTCAAAGTTCAGAAATATTGAGCAAAATCCAAAAGTATCGATACCTTAACAAAGTATCGATACTTTTCCTATTTTATCGATACCTTTAACACAGTATCAATACATTTCCTATTTTATCGATACCCCTACATGGTATTAATACTAATTTAAGCTTCGATGTTTAAGAAAATTAAGCAAAAATAAAAAGTATTGATACCCTAAAAAAGTATTGATACCGTTTAAAATTTATTAATACCCAACCTGGTATCAATACCATTTTGAGGTTCGATATTTTGAAAAATCAAAGAAAAATTGCTCGAATAATGATACCTCATAGCAAGTATAGATACAATCCCTATTGTATTGATACTATAAGATTTAACATTTGAGGCATTAAATGTCCAAAGCATAGATACTCCTCCAAAGGTATCAATACATTTTGTTGTAGGACTCATTAATGCTCTATTCAATTCCTCAACAACCAAAACAATTGGAAATTAATTAGGGGTTACAAATACCAACTTCCAAAGCTTCTACAACAACAAGAGAGATTATAAAAGATTAAGAGCTATAAAAAAAGATGAACAACTCTTTTATCAACCTTTTGTGATTTAATTCTTCATCTTTTCTTGTAAAAACTTGTGAGCATTTATTATATTCTCTAAGCTCAAGTGGTTTTCATTGGGCGTGTGCTTAACTTGCAAACACTCTAATCTTCTAAGAATTGTTTCTTTGTTTGCTTATTTGCTTACTCTTTTGAGAGGGTTTAAGTCTTAATATTTGGGTAGAAATCTTGGGAGTTGTAAGGTTAAACCTTGTCCTAAATGGTTGATCAAATTAATGAATTTGGGAAATTCCTTAGTGGTGTAAAGCTAAGGTAGTGGAGTAGGCAATTGAGGTTGAACCGCTCTAAATTATTTGTGTTCATTGTTTCATTTTCTTGTCATTCCTTCCACAAATTTTAAAAGCCAATTCACCCCCTCTTCGTTATTTCGGTTGATCGATTGAGCTAACACAACGAAGTAAGAAAATGGAATACTTAGTAAGTCCATATGAAAATTACCTAACTTACCTTGATATTTCATGTACAATTTAGCAACACAACCAATAGGTTAGTTCATTTACATCACAAGAACTTATAACTGAAATCATATGCAAGTTCAATTATTACATCTTATAACATGTACTATTCAAGGCATATACAATTTGTAACCAAAGCAATTCAATTCATATCCGATCATTTAAACCATGTCATTTCCGTTAAGTTACCATCTTCTCACCCAAGGGAAACTTAGTAACTGAAGTCAGGTACACGAGACTATAATGCTCACACAAGCTAGCAGTGATCAGGGTTGCTCACACAAGGTAACATTTTTAAATCGAGAATCCACAGCAAATGTTAAATCTCAAATAACCATGTAAATCCTTGATCGTTTTCATATTTGACTCTAATGGCATGCCGTACGTATCCTAATCTTGTACTAAGTTCACACGAGCATTATTACTGTCTTCATATCAACTCAATCCTTGTAACAATATATACATATTATATAAATCATGTAAACATTTCATACCCAGTCGGTACCTTGTACCTATTCGTAATTGTCATATAATTCATACTTGACAATTTAGTCCATTGGATGCCAAAAGTCATTACATTCGCATCAATACAAACTAATAGGTAAAATAACACAATACAAGAATAACATGAATTAACATAGTAAGTTCCATATGAACTTACTTGGTAAAAAAAAAATAAACAAACAATCTTTAAGGACTAATCAACAATTTTTACTTTTCCCAGGTTATCCTTGGTTTGATTCAGTTCTCGATGTATATATTAATTTAATTTATCAATTTAGTCCGTAAACTAAAACTGCCATAACTTTCAAATTTAAGCTTCAATTTTGAAATCGATCTCAATTACATTCTTATAGGACCCTCTACTATCAATAATTATAGGAATTTTTCATTAATTTTAAAATTTATACACTTTAGTCTTATGTTCAAAAACTTGCAATTAAACTTTACGAACCAGTCCTTTTTCACTTTTAAACTTAAAATCTAACAATTTAGTACCAATCCCTTTAATCACTCATCAATGGGATCTTTTGAAAACTTTAACAGTTTTGGAAATTGGTACATAGACTAGTTAGAGCAAGCTCTCACGACCTCAAAAACATGAAAAGTACAAGGACTAAATTGAACTCTCCTATTAATGATCAAAAGTTTAAGCTCCTGAAACCCTTTTTTTCCCTTTTTCTCGTGAAGAAGAAGATGAGCATGAAAATGTTTTGTTTTTATTTTAATTTATATCTTATATACTTGTTTATTTTTTAATTAATCATAATTATTTAACCTTAAACATAATTAACTAATTTGGATGATTACAACTAGCTCAACCATCTTTTGGCTATATAATAATGGTCTAAATGCTTAATTGGACCATTTAGTTAATTAAAAATCTATAGCGATTAACTCTTACAACTTTTACAATTTAGTCATTGCACCTTAATTAACTATCATATGATAAAATTAAAGGGCAAAACTTTAATTAACCTTTATATTGACCTCGTAAATATTATTATAAAAAATGGGGTTCCAAAACCACTGTTTCTAACACCACTAAAAAACAAGTTGTTATAGTTACCTTCAGATACAAAAATATATATCTTTTGTCAAATACAGGTACCATATTAAAAAAAAGTACCAAACTTGAGTGCCAAATAATATATTAAGTCATTTTTAAATTATTACTTTAACTCAGTTAAATTTTAATATAATAGAATTTTTGTTTTATTGTTTTCTGAAACTATATTTTTAGCGATTCAAGTTTCTTTTAGCACATAAAAAATTGTGCATTGGATGGATACAAAAATTAATTATAAAATATTATTTTATTATAAAATAAATTTGATTGCTAAAGAGAGATATCTCTATAATATTTTGTAATAAATATAATTTATGTTGTGTTTATTTCATTAAAAAAATTTCATGAAAATTAGTCAAAGAACAAAAAGTATTTTAAGTAGAATCATTTGAACATGGAAAAATATATTTTTCTTTAGAAAATCAATACACTTTCTATATAAAATTTTATTTATGTAAAAAAAGAGACTTTAACAATTAGGTTTTAATTTTATTTTTTGACACATTTGAAAGAAACAAAATTTTTGCTACGAAAAGTTAATAAAGACTTTGGAAGCACAAGTCACTTATTGTTTAGTCTCTTTCCTGAGCTGCTAGTTGTCAGTGGTCTATTATTGAATGGTGCCCGAGTGGGGAAGATGCTGGATGCCATATCAATTGTCGGTTGGAGTTTTTATCTTCCAATGGTGCGTCCAAGGATAATATTGAACCATTTTTATCCATGCCTAGAAGCCTACAAGAAGCAATATTGTTTGTTTCAAGAATCAAAAGTATAGAATACAAAGTTAAGATTCTAGCTTGAAGTTTGCTGACAAATTTGAAGCTTTTAATAGACAATAGTTGAGAGCCATTGGGACCTTTTGAAATTGATGCTCCACCTATAATATTTTTGAGATTGCTTTAAATAATGTTTAAGTAGAGAATACAATGAGGAGTTCATCTTCCGATGTTAATAGGTCTCAAGATCCTTAGTTAGGCGGCTGGGGGAGGGTTAGAGTTGAAAGAGTGAAGAACAAACTAATAGAAATCATTAATCCTTATAAGGGAACCCATCAAATTAGGATCAATTTTTTTAATAAGCTCATTTCTTTATTTCCAAATGAACAATATAGAACAAGCAACAAGGGTATAAATCTCGTTGAGTCTTGAAAAGTAATGTCATTTGATTCAAGCTGTTGGAGGATCCAATTGGAGATGAAAGGGGCATTTAGAGAATCTGGACGGAGAGATATGGTGGAACCAAACTAGATGGCCCATGTAAATCCTTCTAGGTAGCGCAAAAAGTATAAGTGTAACCATTGGAATACAATTGCCTCAAGAGGAGATCTTTATTAGAGAGGCAATTATTGAATATCTTCCATAGAAAGACAAAGATTTTATAGAAGAGTTTGAGGTGCCAGAGATTGGTCTAGGCTTCTTTCAAAAAATTTTAGGGAGTGGTATAGGGGACCATCTGAATAAGCTGAGAGCAGACATTTTTAACTAAGGAAAGGCCACTATAATCATATTTTCAAACAATTTTATCTCTACCACCTTGGATAGAGAGCGTCCTATTAAGAAGATCAAAGGCACAAGTAGGATCAAGAATATCTAAATTTTTACTTTGATTCCAATTATTCATGTTAGGTTTAGACATGAATGAAATTGGATGTTAGAATCAGTGTACCTAACAATGTCCAAGAGGGAAAATTTTAAATTTCTGCAAATCCAATAGTTACTTCCACTCTAGAGTTGAACGTCTTTTCCTTGGTTGCAAATATTTCCTTCGAGTAAAATACCTTTCTAAGCTCGGGATTCTGAAGAGAGTTTGAAAGTTTCGAAAGGGAGTTGTTTGAAGTAATTGGCCCTTAGAACTCTTGAGAGGAAGCAGTTAGGGTCAGTCATAATTCACCATACAATCTTTAAGACAAGGGCTTCATTAAATTGTTTAGCCTTTCGAATTCCTAGGCCCCCTTCGCACAATGTGGTACAGAGTTTATCCCAATGACAAAGATGAAGCTTCCTTTCATCGATTTTGTGATCCCACTAAAAAGCACATATGGCTTTGTCAATACTTTTACATACATTATTTGGAGCTTTGAAAACAAAGAGAGAGTAGAGATGGAAAGTGGCCAGAGGGGATTTGATAAGGGTAAACCTCCTACCTATTGATAGATATTTTGACTTTTATGAAACAAGCTTTTTATCCACCTTATCAATAATGTTATGGAAGAAATCTTTTTTCTTATGCATTTTCCCAAGCTCCAGGCTTAAATATTTGCCAGGTTAGTCCACTCTTTTAGGATTCAAGATATTGCTAAACCATCTCTCTGCTTGAGACTTAGTGGAAAGATTAAGAAAGAGCTCAAATTTGTTAAAATTAATGTGGATCCCAGAGAAAAAGTAGAAATTCTTGAGCAAAGCCTTTAGTGATAGACTGAGGTGTTGTAAAAGATAAAGTAATTGTCAACAAAAATGAGGTGATTAATAGGGGGAACTTTTAGAAATATTCACACCCTGAACAAATCCATCCATTTCAACTTTTTAGAGCATGAAAGAAAGAGTGATCATGCATATGACAAATAGGTATGGAGAGAGGGTCCCCCTAACATAGTCCTCTAACTAGATTGAAACATTTAGTGAGAGAGCGATTTATAAATATTGGTAGAAAGTCATGGAGATGCACTGGTGGATTAAGTTAATCAATTTTTTGTTAAAGCTCATAACTTCGAGAACAACTTTAATGAAGACCCAGTGATCCTATCAAACATTTTACGCGTGTCAATTTTGAAAGCGACAAGAGTCCTTTGCCCTTTATTTTTCTTTTGATAGTGTGAAGAATTTACTGGCCATTATAATATTTTCAGAGATGAGGCAACCAAGGATGATTGCATTTTGTTGGCAAAAGATTAAGGTAGGAACAACTCTTTTTTAGACAACTAACAAGGACCTTAGATATGATTTTGTAGGAAACATTGCAAAGGCTAATAGGTTTGAAGTCAGTTGGATGAGCTTGAGAATTGCCTTTTGGATAAGGGTAGTGATAGTTTTGTTGGGTTCTCTTAGTAATACGCCTGATTGGAGAAAAAACAAAGAAGATGAGATAATGTTATTTCCCATAATATCCTAAAATTGTTGGTAAAAAAAGCCTAGTTTACGATCAATACTCGGGGCTTTAAGAAAACCAATTTCAAAAACATTTTAACTTCATTAGTCGTAAAGCGTTGGCTGGGACAAAAGATGTCATTTTACGAGAGACGGGGTGTTATAACCTGTTTTTCAGTGGTACCAAAAATGGTGGTTTCGAAACCTTGTTCTTTGATGATCGAGTCCATAAATATTATTAATTAATATTTATGAGTTAATTATGGCATTATAGTAATGACCCGAATTTTACAATTATCGAAAAAGTATATTTTCGAGTCTCTGTTACTGAAAAACGGATTCTTAAATATTTATAAAAAATATTTTAAAAAATTAAGTTAATTAATTGAGTGGTTAATTAGAGTTTAATTAAGTGAATTTAGCTTAATTAAGGATTATTGGATAAAAGGATTAAATTGAATAAAGTATGGAAATTTAATTATAAATTAAAAGAAAATAAAAAGGACCAAAATGGAAATTATGCCATTTAGCATAAATGAGGCGACATAAAAAGTAAAAATCTAAGATTTTTACTTAGATTTTAATTATAAAATATATATATTTATTAGTAACAAATAATATTAAATTAATTTATTATAATTATATTATAAGATATTTATATGATAAATAAATTAAATTGTGACAAGTGTGTGATAAAAATAAAATACATGTGTAATAAGTATTATACATACATTTGTAATATATGTATATATTTATTTATTATTTAAGTAAATATTAATGTTATTGTTATTATTAAATTGATATTATATTATGAAATAAATTAAATAAAAACAAATGTGTGGTAAATAAAATATACAAGTTAATACATATATTTGTACAATTGTAGTATATTTTATTTAATTACTTTTTATTTAAGTAAATAGATTTTTATATGAAATAAATAAAATAAATAAAAGAAAGACAAGTGTATAAAAATGATTTGGTACAAGTGTAATAATATATATGCATACAAGTGTTAAATAAATATTTGTTATTAAATAGATTTTTAATATAGATATTTTATTGTTATTATTATATAAAATAGCTTAATGAAAATAAAAGAAAGAAAAATAAGGAAAGACAGAAAGAAAGAAAGGAAAGAAAAAAAAGGGAAAATTTAGGATTTGAAGCTTGAAGTTTAAATAGGTAAGTTAATTTAGTCCTTTTTACTTAATTGTGATGTTTTAGAAGCTTTGGAATAAGGTTTTAATGAAATTAAGTTGATATTTTGAAAGTTTTTAGATTTCTAAATATCGTTCATGTTGAATAAAATAATGAATTAGGGATTAAATTGATAGAAATTCAAGTTAGAAGTGAAATAAGGATTGAATTGTAAAGTAATTCATAAGTTTTATGCATTAGGGACTAAATTGAGAGAAATTCGATATTAGTGATTTATGGGAAATTAGAGAGTTGAAATTTGATTTTAAGTGATAATTGAGTGAAAAAAAAAATAGATAATAAATTGTAAAGAAAACAAGTTAGTTTGAGATTAAATTAGAAGTTATGTAAATATTGAGTTGAAATTGGAATAAATAAAATGAAATTGTATATTGATGAATTTTTAATTGTTTTAATTTCCGTAGCTAACATTGTGCCGGAAACCTCGGCTAAACAAGGAAAGAGGCAAAGTCGACGGGGGTTAGCTCGGAAATTACGGTTTGTATTTCTATAATCCGAACTTAGTTATTAATTGTGATATTTTATTTAAAGTATATGGGAAAAAAATGCTAAGGTAAGAATTATAGTGTTGTATAATTGAAATGGATTAATTGATATATGTTAAATTTATTGTATTTATATAGATATATGTGATTGATGTGAAATTGAATATGAATGTATGTTATATTGAAAAATATATTGATTTGGAAATGTGATGAAATAAATATGAATATATGATTATTATGGTATTAAAAAGAAATTGAATTGATTTGTAAATAAATTGAAAGTGATACTGAACTAAGAAAGTGAACCAAAAACCCTATTAACAGTACTGGGCTAAGTTGGATATAGTTGGCATGCCATAGGATATGGAAGAGTACGGGTTTTGCTGGCTTACTGATCAGGCACTTATGTGCCGAATATTGTTACCGTTGCCGTTATTGTTACCAATTCGGCATTTTGTGTGTCGAATACTGTTACTGTTACCGTTACCGATTCAGCACTTTGTGTGTTGAATACTGTTACTATTACTGTTACTGTTCCGGATTTGTTCTGATGAGGTACTCTGTGTGTCGTACTGTTACTGTTACCGTTACTGTTACTCTTCCAGCTTCGGTCGATGAGCACTATGTGCTACTCTAGTGTGTGGGTTGGATCTGTGTATCCGTCCAGGTCCGAGTCATGTTAATAGGGGCAAATAAAAGTACTGAATAATTATCTTCTACTGAATAACTGACTGTTATTGGATAACTGGCTGCTACTGCGTAAAAAAAATTGTTACTGAATAATTGATTATTACTGAATAATTTATCGTTACTGAATAACTGACTGTTAAAGAGTGACTGAATATTATTAAACAAGTAATTGTTATTGAATGATTGAATGTTACTGAATGAAACTGAAAAAAATTTGATCGATACTGAAAATTATTTACTGATATTGAATAGTGAACAGAAGTATAAATGAGACATATGAATGGAAAATATTATTATTTAAATGATTGTGAATTTATTTTCGAAAGCTAATTGGGTTAATAGATGATAAAAATCGAAGGAGTTATAAATGATGTATTTATGAATTGTATAATTATACAATTGTATATGACATATGATTTTTAAGTATTTGTTATATTTTCATTTTATTAAGTGTTCAGATTATAGAAATACCACTGAGTTCATACTCAGCGTACGACTGTTTCTATGCGCAGGTTAAGTTAAAGCTAGATCGTTGAATCAGCATCCCAGGTCGATCCTAAATTCAATGAGGTAAAGAGTGTTAATAATTGGTAATGGCATGTACCTAGGATGTTTTATGTATGTGTCGTTTTGGATTGTTAATGTATTGATGAAATAAGTATAATTAAGCTTGGTAATGGTATATAATAGGACTTGACTAATTTAGTATGAATTTGAATCATATTGGCAATATATGATAAGTGATTGGAATTAAGTTTTGGATAATATATAAAATGTATAAATTTAACAAGTTTTGAGCATATTTAAATGTGTTTAGATTGGTTGAACATAGGTATTTTATATAAATTGTCCGATAGGTCCGGTAATGCTCCGTAACCCTATTTCGGCGACGGTTTGAGGTTAGGGGGTGTTACAATTATATTGAATTTTGGTCTGACAAGTTTGTTAATTGAATAATTAATTAATGTAAAAGTGTTTCGACCCTAAAGTCAGTTGTGTTAGAAAATGAGGTATTGGGACCTCATTTCCATAAACTGAGCCCGTAAATATCTTTATTAATTTTTTTATACGGATTTATTATGTAGGTGAATTGAATTTTGGATAGATAATTTTTCTGGATTACTGATTAAGTAATGTACAAGGACTAAATTGTAAAATTGAAAAAAAATAATCGTTATGGATTTTTAATTAACCAAAGGACCAATTGAGCAATTGGACCAATTTTATTATGGCATTCGATGGTGGATGTGTTTTGTAACCAGCTAATCTTGTTAATTTAGATTAAGAAATAATTAAATAAACATTAGTTAAAATAATCAAGATTAACTAACTTAATCGTAAGTATAAAAGCTAAATTAAAAGATATCATCTTTTTATTTCTTTCCTTGTTTCACCGAAACCACAAGAAGAACCCTAAGAAGCCATTGTTTAAAGCTTCAAATATTTGACCCTTCTATGGTATGTCCATTTTAGTCCCTTTTTTTTATAATTTTTATGTTTTTGAGATCCTAGGACTTTAATTTAGCTTGCCCGAGGATTAATTTGTAAAACTATTAAAATTTCTAAAAGTTACCATTTTTTAATCTTGACTTTTTTGGTACTAAATTGTTAGATTTTCATCTTAGAAATGAAAATGGACTAATTTGTAAAGTGAAAATTGTTAGTTTTGGACATATGGACTAAAGTGCAATAATTTCAAATATGGCATGAATTTTCTACAATTATAGATTTTAGTGGTTTGTAGAATGATGAAATTGAGATTGATGAAATCGAAGCTCAAATTTGAAAGTTATGGCATTTTCAGTTTTAGGAACTAAATTGAATAAAATGAAAAACTTTAGGGAACATTCAAAAATCAAAATTAAAATGTCATAAGCATATAATAGTATGATATTAAGTATTTGGAATTGATAATTGAAATGAATTATTATAGATCGAGAATTGAAACAACCAAAAGATAATTAAGGAAAAAGGAAAATTATATATTAGTCCCTGACTTCTTATCATCATAATTTCTGCCAGGTAAGTTCATATGGTGTAATTATGTGTATTAGTAATATATATTTGATTGAAATATGAAATTTCTTGTGAGCAAATGAAAATTTAAAGTTATTACGATTTGGTACAAAAAGGTGAGACATGGATTAAATTGTAAATAAACGTTCTATTTTGGGATGATACGAATACAGTGTTAATGCCTGTGTGAATTTAGTAAACGATTAGGATACAATTGGTATGTCAATAGGGTTAGTTGCGCACTTGAACGGATTTGCACTTCGGTACCCCTATTTGCACTTCGGTGCTCTTCGGTGTGTAGTTTCTCATGTATCCGAATTTATTTACTAGAGTTCATCGAGCCATTTGGATAATAGAAAGTGACTTGAAAATGATTTGTTATGAGCTAGATGTTCAAATGGTATATGATGATCTGATAATGTATATGCTATTGTAACGTGAATTTTAGGTGAATGTTACCAAATTGGATAGCATTATAAATATTGAAATTACTATGTGATTCGATTTATAATGAACTCACCTATTTGTTGTAAATCTTCTATGTCAAGTTATTTGTAATGTGTTACGTTATTGAGTTATTCAATTAATCATATATTGAGGTAAGTTATCATTATTTACCTATGAACTTACTAAGCATTTGAAATGCTTACCTAGCTGTTTTACGTTTATGTAGATCTCATTTGCGGAATTCGTCAGTTAAGTTAGTTGAATATCGCATTATCCCTTTATTGACTTGGTAAACTTTTACTTGTTTAAGGTTGATATTGTGGCATTTATCTAGTAGAGTGTATTTCTGTTAGTTGCGAATGAATGGTTAGTTAAGCCTTGGTTAATGCTAGATTTTAAAACTACTATATATACATATGTCAAGATATGTTTTGACCATATGGTAAACTTATGTTTATGTTGTGGTATGAATTAGTTATGCATGAGACCACAGAAGTTGTGTTGAATGACAAGTTTAGAATAGTTAAAGTGATGTATATAAATGTAGGTTTGGTTAATGGATGAAATTGGTGTGATTGAGTAGGAATGGTGCCATGTTTGTGGCATATTGGTTTAGATGAAACTAGGATTTTTTTAATGAATGTTTAGACATGTTTTTGGAATGGTTTTGTGCAAGATATAAGTGTGCATTTATACGCCAATTGGCTAATGGTTTGGCTTGACATAGAATAGGTACCAAATGGCCTAAAATGCACCAAAATAGAGTCCACGTCGAGACGAGAAACTCTTATCATCGCAACATTGACCAAAAGTTTGTGATGTCTCGAAATTGAGTGGTCGGACATTGCAACGTGACGAATTGTTTGGCAACGTCAAGATGTGGAGAAGGCGACGTCATAACGTCAACCCTGAATTTTCAAAATTTTATAATTTGGTCCTAATTCATGCTCGGGTCAACAAAGAGATTTCATAAGCTCAATTTTCCCTTCTATGTTTGGTAATAAGATGAAAGAAATTTTGTATTTCTGTATTTGAATTTCTACCACTGTAGTCTAGATCTTTTAAACCAATGTATTTGCTTTTGTTATGTAAGAAGCTTCAGGTTGGTTCTAATAGTTTTTTCATGTTTAATAGAGTGGATAGAAGAAATACCTGATTGAGCAATCATGGAAGCATTTTTTAAGTCCAATTTCTCTTTCGAAAGTTACAAAATATATCCTTATTCCATTTTCAGAGAGATGAGCCAATGATCTTGATTTTACAAACCAAGTTGTTAGAAGTGGATCTTTCTACGCGTAAATTCTAAGATTCTTTAATAATTTCCCTAAATTGTGGGTGTAGGGTCCATATGGCTTCAAAATTATAGGGCCTCTTCTGAAAGGGTGTTATATTGTTGATAGATACGATTATTGGCCCATGGTTCAAGTGAATGATGGGAAGATTAAGAGTAGACAAATTCATGAATGGCTAAAGTAGTGGCTGAAGCAATGGTCATTTGCAAAGGCCCTATCCAGTCTTTCCCATACCATATCATTCAATTGTCAATTGCTTGTCCATGTGATGTAAGAACTTTCTTAGGGATTTTTGAGAGGTTACACAAGTCAAGACAATGTAGCAAATCATAAGCCTTTTTAATATAATCAAAATAGGGTGAGAATTTATCTTTATACCAAATAACTTGATTGAAATCACCTAAAACAATCCAATTTTCATCTCCAATAATGGCTTTAAAGAACTGGACAAGTTCATCCCATACCACTTTCCTTTAATTAAACTTAGGACAACCATATATGCATGTAAACCATGTTTTGAAGTTGTTCTCCTCAATGTAGCAAAAAAACGAGTTTTTATTAAGAGTTAAGGCAAAGCAATTGACATGATTTCACCACAAGAAATAATACCACCGTTATTTTCTACACAATCAGTACCCACAAAATGATCAAAATTTCATCTTGACATAAGACTTCTGTAATTATCATAAACTTGGTTTCCATTAAAAAAACAACAACCGACTTCAAACTTGTTGATAAGCAGGGAGTAATGGAACATTGTTAGGGTATTTCCCATTCCCCTAACATTCCAACTTAGCATGATCATGGTTGTTTAGGAGGTTGATCAGGGATAGTGTGCTAGAACCTATCAATAACATCATCATCATTAGGTATAGTGGTGGTATAATAGATAGCTAGTTCAATGTCAATAGTATGAACATGATTAGTAGCATTACAAATTAGAGGAGCATCAATAATTGAGTCATTCATGGCAACAACAGAAGAAACAAAATGGAACGTATGGGGTGGAGATGATTCATTCAGACGAGTATCAAGATCTTCAGTATGGGATTTTGTGAGAGAGTGCTTTCTTCTTTAAGGGGATGGCAGCAGAGGAGCGTTCACTAAAGTCTCATTTTCTTTTTGGATCAACACTCGAAGATTCATTGACTGTCATGGTATCAAGTCAACTGTGCGAAGGATTGCCCTTTGGGCCACATTGCCCACAAGAGGCATCAAAAAGGTAATCATGCCTTAGGTTATTTCCTGTAAGGAATTGTTAAGCAAAACCATGTCGTGTGTAATTATCTAGGCTAAGAACATCCTCCGGTTCAAGTTCAACAACTGACACCATATTCGACCTATTTCAAACAATGATATCATCTTAATTAGTGGCTATAGTAAGATCAATATCATTAGAAGGAACATAAACATTTCGATTATCAACGTAGATGATACATAAAAAAAACATTTCTATGGATAAGATCATTACAGATAGTTGTATCTGTCAAGGCATTGAAAGGAAGATTGATTATTGAGGAAAGTCTCTTTCTTTCTCTTTTAACCCTTACAAGACTAGACTCAGATTGGTTGCCAAATTCTTTGAGAAGAAATCTAGCATTTGCAAAAGTGATACTTGTGTTTAGGAGTCCAATGAACCTTGGGACATTGTCCCTTGACTAAACAGAGGCTTCAACAAGGCAACTATTCAGGTATATTTCTCTAGGCATGTAAAACATTGATAATTTAGTTAAAAACTTTTCAATTTGTTGGAATTGCTTGTTTGTCCACCACTCTTAGAGCCTTTCTCTCAAACAACCAGTAGTAGCATGGAACTTGATGTACTCTTATATTTGACACTTTTTGCTTGCTAATTCCTTTGTCTTGTGAACTTTTCAATACTTAATTTGTTACATTTGATTTATTTCTTGTGTAGTGAACCCAATATTGAAAATGGCAACAAAAGGATGTAATCTGTAGTTTTTTTCGTTCTTTTTATTTTGCTGTGGCTGGAGACGTGGACACGACGCTGGGCACGACGCGGATCTGACGTGGCAGATCAGAAGTCAATGCGGGGAATATTCTGGAAACAACTCAGCTTGATCTGTTGACGTGATTTAGGGGACTTTGGATTTCATTTTCATAATTTTAGGATATTATCTTGATTAGTTTCCTTGTTGTTTTGGGAATTTGAAGCCTATAAATACCCACCTTTGGGTAAGGCTAAGGATTATTTATTGTCTTTAGTTCTTGTTGCTACTTTGTTTTCATTTTCAATAAAGTTTTCTTCTTTTGTTTTATTTTTTCTTTCTTTTATTTTATTTTATGCTTTTACATTATCAAAACATGTTAAGCGTGATAATCAATTCATGCTTGGCTAATTTTTCTCAAGCTAAGAGCTAGTACGAATCAATTCCATGCGTGAGAATTGAATATTGCTTAAATCCCATTAGGATACTTTTTCGTCTTTCTACTCAGATAGTTTGGCAATCGGCCTAACTAAAACTTTTAAACGTTTTTCAAATCAAAAGGGATCCGTTAGTTTGGAATCGTTTAATTATACAGTTGGGAGGAAGGATCGGCCTGTGGCATTGACTTCCTATGAACACTCTTAGCGGCGGTCCGCTAAGGAAAGACGAGATTGGAAACGATTCTCGGTGAGACAACTTCCGAGTCGGGCTTTTCTTGTTTAAAAACTAAGTATTTTAACAACGATAGACGTGGCTGATTTACTTAAGAATCGACTTTCGAAGATAGACTTGGGAAGATTGGTTACATGAGAGAAAAGCAAGTAACGATGGGTTGGGCCTTGTAGACTGTAACCGATATAAATCCTGGAGCAAAAATCTATTTTCGATGATCGTGGGAATTGACGAAACTAGCACGAGGCGAATCTTATACTCCTCCTAGGTTGAAAATAAGAAATTAAATTGGCGCCATTACCGAGGAGTTTTATTTTTGACAATTATTGATTATTTTGTTTGATTTTTATGACCAGAAGAAACCTGGGGATTCTAGTTCAATATAACCCGAAAATTGAAGCAAGCGCTCATAGAAACCACGGTCAAACACTTCGACGAAAGAAGCAGCAAGAGCAAAGAGAATGACAATCCAATCTGGAATCCACTTCTGCGACGCCACCACGTGAACCGGAACCAACTCCCAACGAAGGACCATCTCTCAATGCCACTACTCCAATCACAAATCCCATGTTTGAACCGGAGCCAATGGCAAACCAAACCATTAAAGAGCTTGCCGTCGCTCCCGCCGTACAACAACCACTCTACATTACCTTTCCTCAAGGCACCACCTCTTTTCAACTCAAAACGGGGTTAATTCATATCCTCCCTACATTCAACGGTGTCCCTAACGAAAGTCCACATAAATATCTCACTGAATTTCACATAGTGTGTAGTAGCATGAAGCCGCAAGGAGTCTCGGAAGACCAAATCAAGCTAAGGGCATTTCCTTTTTCCTTAGCCAGAATGGCTAAGGAATGGTTATTTTACCTTCCGCCTAACTCAATAACCACATTGGCTGAACTATCTCGTGTTTTTCTTGATAGGTATTTTCCAGAGGCAAAAGCGAGCGAGCTTAGGCGAAGCATTTTGGGAATCAAGCAAAAGAGCGATGAATCTCTCTACGACTACTGGGAGAGGTTCAAAAAGTTATACGCAAGTTGCCTGCAGCATGGCCTATCCGAGCAGACCCTCCTTCAGTATCTCTATGAAGGGATGCTTCTAATGGACAAAAAGATGGTAGATGCTGCAAGTGGTGGTGTACTCGTCAATATGACGCCAGAAAATACGAGAACTCTAATCTCTACTATGGCCACAAACTCGCAACAGTTTAGCTCTTCAAGTGAACCTAGCTGACGGGTTCACGAAGTAAGTATTGTTTCTTTGGAAAATAAAATAGATAAGTTGACTGATATTGTTAACTCTCTTGTTACAAGTAAGATGGGAGCCGCGAAGGTTTGTAAATTCTGGATGATGCTAAACCACCCAACCGATTCATGTCCAATGCTACAAGATGAGACGGGTGCCCAAGTCAATGCCATAAATAACTTCCCAAGACCTTCTCAAAGGCCATACAATCCCTACGGTAACACTTTCAATCCCAGTTGGAGAGATCACCCAAATATGAGCTATGGAAACAAAAACTAAAATTACCAACCGAGACCACCTCCCTTTCCAAATCAATCACCACAAAAAACCTTTCTTGAGACCATTATTGAAAAGTTGGCCATTTCACAAGAGAAATTCCAAACCCAAACACAATCTCATCTCCAAGAAATTGACAAACAAATAAGCCAACTAGCCCAAACCATTGGTCGCCTAGAGTCTCAACGATGATTGCCCTCTTAAACTGAAACAAATCCGAGGGAAAATGTGAGCGTGATTACTTTACGAAGTGGTACCGTCATTTCACCAGAGCTGACAAAGGAGCCCGAGAAAACTAACAAAGATAAAGAAGACATTTCTTTGAAGGGTCAAGTAGAAAAATCCTCGCCTACCTCAAGTAAAGTCATTCCTAGTCATTCTTTTTCTACTTACGAGACTCCTCCTCCCTTTCTGGGAAGGCTTGCAAGGCATGACAAAAAGGAAGAGGAGAAGGAAATTGTGGATATATTCAAAAAAGTAGAAATCAATATTCCACTCCTTGATGTCATTCGAAAGGTGTAAAAATATGCAAAGTTTTTGAAGGGCTTATGCACAAATTGGAGGCGGTTGTCCGGTAATGAAAGAGTTAACCTCAGCGAAAATATTTCGGTCATTTTTCAAAGACGCCTACCACCGAAATACAAGGACCAAGGAATGTTCGTAATTCCGTGCAAAATCAAAAAAGTCAGAATAAAAAGGGCGATGTACGATCTAGGTGCATCTATTAATGTCATGCTGCTAAGCGTCTACAATAAAATTTCAACAGAATCATTAAAGGAGACGTGAGTGACGGTTCAATTAGCTGATCGGTCAGTTATCTACTCCGAAGGGGTACTAGAAAATGTGTTGGTAAAGGTAAACGATCTCATTTTCCCCGTTGATTTTTACATTATTGACATAGAAAATGACCGCAACAACAACGGATCAAAAATCTTGCTTAGGCGCCCTTTCTTGTCAACAGTGCATACAAAAATCGATGTCCGTAACGGTATCTTAACCATGGAATTTGACGGGGAAGTGGTTAAATTTGATGTGTACAAAGCTATGAAGTATCCTGATTCCATCGCAAGTTTAAATTTTGTTGACATTATAGATTCGTTAGCCAATGATTTTATCGAAACATATTTGTTTTATGATTTTTGTAGGGAATTGGAGAATCTCAACGATGAAAGTGAAATCATTTCAACTCTTTCCTGCATTTTTGATTTTTGATTAATTCTATGTCAATCTAAACCCCTTTCCTCAATTTTTCAGGCGCCACAACTAGAATTGAAGCAACTTCTATCGCATGTCAAATATGAATTTTTGGGCGATAACCAAACCTTGCCAATTATCATTTCAAGTGAATTATCACAGCAGAAAGAGGAAGAATTGATTGCTGTTTTGCGCACTTATTAAAAGGCAATTGGATGGACATTAGCTGATATCCAAGGGTTAAGTCCATCCACTTGCATGCATAAAATTAAAACAGAGGAGAATGCGAAACCAACGAGAGAAGGCCAGCGACGTTTAAACCTGCCAATAATGGAGGTTGTGAAGGAGGAGATTCAAAAGTTGCTAGATGCTGACATTATCTGCCCCATTTCCGATAGCAAATGGGTAAGTCCGGTCCATGTTGTGCCAAAGAAGACTGAAATCACAGTGTTCAAAAATGCCGAAGAAGAAATGATTCCGAAGAGAGTACAGAATGGTTGGAGAATGTGTATCGATTATAGGAAACTTAACTCACAAACCCGAAATGACCATTTTCCTTTACCATTTATTGATCAAATGATCGAAAGACTTACCGGAAAATCACATTATTACTGTCTTGATGGATTTTCTGGATTTTTTCAGGTTTCGGTGGCACCCGAAGACTAAGAAAAAACAACATTCACTTGCCCTTTCAAAACTTTCGCCTATAGGAGAATGCCTTTCGGTCATTGCAATGCTTCGGCCACATTCTAACGATGCATGTTAAGCATTTTCTCTGATCACATCGAGCGAGGAATAGAGGTATTTATGGATGATTTTACTATTTACGGTAATTCATTCTCTCAATGCCTTTCCAATCTTTCTTATGTTCTTAATCGATGCATTAAATTTAAATTGGTTTTAAACTACGAGAAATGCCATTTCATGGTAAGTAAAGGATTGGTACTCGGTCATGTGGTTTCGGCCTAAGGAATTGCTATTGATAAGGGAAAGGTTGATGTAATTTGCTCACTTCCATACCCCACTTCGGTGAGAGAAATTCGTAGTTTTCTTGGCCATGCAGGTTTTTATCGACGGTTCATAAAGTACTTTTCTAAGTTGGTGCAACCTCTTTGCCGATTGCTACAAAAGGATGTGAATTTTGTTTTGCATCAATCTTGCAAAGATTCGTTCGATAAGCTTAAGGGAAGGCTTATATCCGCACCAATCGTACAACCACCAGATTGGACTTTACCATTTGAGATTATGTGTGACGCATCAAACCTTAGCGTGGGAGTCGTTCTCAGCCAAAGGAGTAAAGAAGGACCACACGTGCTGAACAAAAAAGAAGGAAAGTCGAGGTTAATACGATAGATTCTCTTACTGCAGGAGTTCGATCTTGAAATCAAGGATAAAAAAGGAAGTGAAAACTCAGTGGCTGACCACCTAAGCCGTTTTCCTACTTCAACGGTCGAACCTCCCCTACGAGAACAGTTTCCGGATGAAACCTTGATGGAAGCTCACGCATCATTCCCATGGTTCACCGATTTGGTGAATTTTCTAGCTATGGGTAAATTTCCGAACAATCTATCTCGACCTGAGATTAAACGCATAAAAAGAGAATCTCGATACTACATTTGGGACTATCCATATTTATGGAAAAATTGCTCAGATCAAATCATCCAACGATACGTAAGTAACAGTAAGGTAAAATTCATACTTGAGTTTTGTCATTCCTACGCTTGCGGTGGACATTTCGGCCCTAAACGAACCACTCACAAAATTCTTGAGTGCAGATTTTATTGGCCAACTTTGTTTAAAGACACTTACAAATTTTGCAAAGCATGTGACAGGTGCCAAAGAGTCGAAAATCTAAGCCGAAGGAGTGAGATATCGTTAAATCCTATACACATATGTGAAATTTTCGATGTGTGGGGGCTCGATTATATGGGGTCGTTTACCTTATCATTTGGAAATTTATACATTATTTTGGCCGTTGATTACGTTATGAAATGGGTAGAGGCGAAAGCCACCCGAGAAAATGATGCGAAAACCACAACTAATTTTTTGCGTGATTTTATTTTCTCCAGATTTAGAACTCCGAGAGCGATCATTTGCGACAGAAGAACACATTTCGTTAACCGAGTTGTCGAAGCTTTAATGAAGAAATATGGCGTGACTCAGCGGATAGCGACAGCTTATCATCCGCAAACCAACGGACAAGCAGAGGTTTTAAATCGAGAAATTAAGTCAATCCTAGAAAAGACAGTTAAACCAAACCGGAAGGATTGGAGCTTGAAGTTAGTTGATGCGTTGTGGGCATACCGCACGGCCTACAAAGGACCTATCGGGATGTCACCTTACCGACTTGTTTTCGGCAAGCCTTGCACTTGCCTGTCGAACTCGAGCATAGGGCGTTTTGGGTGGTGAATGAATTTATTATAGAGATGAACGCTGTTGGCGAAGCACGAAAACTTCATATCCAATAGCTTGAGGAGATTCTCCGAAACACTTACGATAGCGCACAACATTATAAAGAGCGAACAAAAGCATTTCATGACAAGCGCATTTCATTTAAATCTTTTTTTGTTGGGCAGAAACTTCTCCTATTTAACTCAAAATTAAAATTTTTTGCAGGAAAACTTAAGTCTAAGTGGAACGGACCATTTACCGTGATCAATGTTTTTCCTCATGGAACCGTGGAAATTGAGTATAGCTCAGGTGCACGGTTTAAAGTTAATGGACAATAGCTAAAACCTCTCTTCGAGAGCACACCAATCGGACTGATTGAAGAAATCAGGAAAAATCTGACAGGAAAATGTCAAGCTTAATGATGTTAAACAAAGCGCGAAATAAGAGGCAACCCATTTGTTTACTTTTCGTCAATTTTGGTTTTCGCTTTTTTATTTGTCGTTTGTTTAGACCCCTCCAGGCCCTCAGGAGAACATCATGAAAATATTCTCCTTCCTTTGCCCCAACCGTGGCCGTGGCCGCAGTCATCATTGATCACGAGGAGTATCCTTTACCTTCTTTATTCTTAAATGTACTTTATATTTTTCCGTATTGGGACAATACGATTAAGTGAGGTGGAGGGTAAAGGATGACATTAATTTCACCTTGCTTGTCATATTTGTTTGATGATATATTTGTTTGAATTGATTAGAAGAACAACTCATTTGCCGTTGCTTGCCGCTAAGCATGTTATGATTATTTTAGTTCATAAAGATACTTGAATTCTAGCATGCTTGATAATTGAATGATATGAGTAAGTCCAATTTTGACAACCCTTGCAATTTGTCTTGATGTTGTTAGTTGAATTCCTCACCTAGCTTAATTAATTAGTCCATTTTGTGAGAACTTGAGCCTTTAGCATGAATGACTATATTTTTTATGCTTTTTTTCTTGCCCGAGAGTGTCAATTTGGACATTGGAATCTAAAACTTGTGGCTTGTATGCATTTTGAAATTATATTGGAATTTGATGCATTAACATGATTTAGGCATTAGAATTCACCCTTTTGTTTTGTCAAAGGTGAAAGAGAGGGATAAATGAAAAGGCTCAAGTTTAAAATCTTGGTGAAAATAAAGAACACGGGATTAGGCTTCAACTTGGTTCACTAGGGAAAAAGAAAGGGTAGGCCTTTTAGTGAGGTAAAAAAAGGGGCAAAAAAAAAAGAAAAAGAAAAAGAAAAAAGAAGGAAAAAAAGACAAAAAAAAAAAGAAAAAAGAAAAGAGAAAAAAAAAGAACAGTTTGATGACTTGTTCATTGTAACTACCTTTGTTTAGTTTGCTTATTCTTGTTGCCTATGTTTTCTAAGGTTGTAGACATGATTTAGTTACTTGTTGGGAAACTCTTGTCTTGATTTTCTTTAGCCTCATTTTAGCCTTATTCCCCACCTTTACCTAAGCCCCATTACACCCTTTATTAAAAGTCCTAATGATTTTTGCATCTCATTTCTTTTGATCTTGCCACAAGCCTATAGAGACCCTTATTCAAATTTTAACTTTGAGTGAATTTGCTTTCTACACCCAAAACATTTTGAGTGATTTGAGTGCATCTTGGTAAGAATTAAGCTTAGGTTAGAATTTGATTGATAATTGATAGACAATGGTAAGGTTGAATAATTGTTCTTGCTTGCACCTATTCGTTTTGATTCATGTTTTATTCGCGTCATTTTTTGTGCACTTGGACTCTCATAACTTTGCTTAGACTTGCAATGGTTTAGGAGAAAGATGATTAAGCTTTTGATTAATTTATTTCAAACATACTTGAGGGCAAGTATGAGACAAGTGAGGGGGAATTTGATGTACTCTTATATTTGACACTTTTTGCTTGCTAATTCCTTTGTCTTGTGAACTTTTCACTACTTAATTGGTTGCATTTGATTTATTTCTTGTGTAGTGAACCCAATACTGGAAATGGCAACAAAAGGATGTAATCTGCAGTTTTTTTTCTTTTTATTTTTGCTTTATTTTTGCTTTATTTTTGCTTTATTTTATTTTATTTTATTTTATGCTTTTACATTATCAAAACATGTTAAGCGTGATAATCAATATCATGCTTGGCTAATTTTTCTCAAGCTAAGAGCTAGTACGAATCAATTCCATGCATGAGAATTGAATATTGCTTAATTCCCTTCAGGATACATTTTCATCTTTCTGCTCAGATAGTTTGGTAATCAGCCTTACTAAAACTTCTAAATGTTTTTCAAATCAAAAGGGATTTGTTGGTCTGGAATCGTTTAATTATACAGTTGGGAGGAAGGATCGACCTGTGGCATTTTGACTTCCTATGAACACTCTTAGCGGCGGTCCGCTAAGAAAAGACGAGATCGGAAATGATTCTCGGTGAGACAACTTCCGATTCGGTCTTTTCCTATTTTAAAAACTAAGTATTTTAACGGTTATAGACGTGGCTGATTTACTTAAGAATCGACTTTCGAATATAGACTTAGAAAGATTGGTTACATGAGAGAAAAGTAAGTTACGATGGGTTGGGCCTCGTAGACTGTAACCGACATAAATCCCGGAGCAAAAATCTATTTTTGATGATCGTGGGAATTGACGAAACTAGCTCGAGGTGATTCTTATACTCGTGATTATTCAACTTAGTCTTTCACCTTCTTTATTTTACTGCTTCTATTTTAATACATCTTTCTTTGCAATCTTACTTGTTTATTTTATTTCCTTGTTACTTCTCAAATCACGCCTATTTTTTTTTTACTCTCTATTTCAGCTCCTAGGTCAAGAACAAGAAATTTAATCAAGAATTCCATTAAACTCCTTGTGGATCGACCATCTTCCACTATTCTACCTTTTTATTTTATTTTTGAAGAGGTTTATTTTATTTTGATACTGTGAATTACATCTTCAACATCATCACTAGATATGATAACAATCAAACTAGGGAATTGAATTTATGAAAGGATTTGGTTGTGAGGCAACAACATGAGGTAAGCTTGAAAATACAACCATAACAAGGGACAGAGAGTCGTTAGCTTGGACTTGGTAAGTATCTATCAAAGGCACTTATTCAATAAGAACTCTGTTTGACAGGGTGTGTTCACCACTTTCATTTTCCTTAAAAGCCATTAAGGGACAAACTTCATCTCATCGTCATTTGAATTTTTTTCTTGAGTGTTATTCTCATTTTTTTATTTTTGTTATCATTTTTAACTTATTCATTTTTGTTGGCATCATCATTGTCATCATCCTGTATGTTTTCAACATTGTTGGCCCCAAAACGAAAATGACATGAAGAGGATAGGTATGAGGAACTGGTACAGAGAGAGACAAAAAGGGTAAGTTCAATATATGTTGACATAATGGTACCTCTTGATCAAAGCTCGTGAAATAGATTTGGTTAACATCAAATTATATTTCAAAACCCAAGCTTTTGCTTGATCTCCTCCATTTGCTCATTAGTCATGTCTTCAACTTCCTGTTCATCTTGGGGACAATTATTCCTTAAATGGCTTATGGTTCCACATTTGGTGCATATTCTACACACACGTTCATATCGAAAATCAACCCATTACTAACTCCATCTCTTTGGATTGTGCAGCCTGTAATCAAAGGACTCCAAGGATTAATATCAACACAGACTTTGAGAAAATGTATGTTCTTGGGGGTTTACCATTGTCATCGACTTAGATAACTCTTCCCACAATTTGACCTAGGAGGGAAGCCACAAAAGGCCTAAGATACTCAAGAGGAAGGCTTCAAATTTGAATTCGTACTTGTCATGAAGAGAAAAGATCAAGGCTAGGAGAGATATTTAGGGTACTTCTTGCTATCATTAGCAAGGAACCGTCAACCGCCCAAGGTCCTTCTTTAAGGATAAATAGGAGGTTAGAGAGGAAGTCAAGGATGAAAATAAAAAAAAAGCCGTCATCCCTTGATGAAAGAGTGTTATGCTTTCATAGATTCCATATTCTATTAATGATTCGTTGAAACATCTAAGAAGAAAAGTTCTTGTAGTCATGAATGTGCTCGATTAAATAGTAGATTTAGTAGGCTTTGCTCAGTTCCAATTCTTGTTGGTTAAAAGGAATGACAAGTCCCCTTCTAATGGAGATGTTGTTTTGGGGGTAGAGTTCACCTTGCAGAGTATGTTGTATAACATTATCTTCATCCGATAAAGATTTTGAATCAGAGTGTTCAATCCAACTATAGTTGTAAATGGGACTTATGCTTATTTTTGGGGGTGCAGAAGGAAAGGAAGGTTTAAGAGGGCGGGAGACAACAATAAAAGCAATAGAGTGAGAGTAGGTGGAAAAATAGCTCGGAAGAGGAATAAATTAGATGGAAAAGTGTTATGCATGTCAATTTTCTAGCATTTAAAATGGTTGAGTCACAAGAAGGGAAAAAGGAAGGAGTAAGAATAATTGATGAGAATAAAAGAGCATCACTTAAAGATCCATTGCAAGTTCTAAATGGGCCAATTATAAGAACAAGAACTAGACGATTCAAAGAAGCACTTAATGGGCTAATCCAAGAGATATGGGTTGATTATGAAAAGAAAAAGTCCAAGATTGGACCACATAAAGATCAAGGCTTATTTAATGTTATAAAGGCAAATTGAAATGGCTATTTAGCTTTCAAATTCATAGCCTTTGTACAGATTATCTATGGGACATATTTATCTTTTATTAAAGTTATTTAGTTGCTCTTAGATGCATTGTATAGATGGTTAAGTTAGATTCATTGTATGGTTGGGTTCATACAAATATTAATTTGTTGCTTTAAATATGATTTTTCCTATTACTGGAGGGTTGTTCCAAGTATAAATAGGGGGATATGAGTCTGTAATAGGATTTTATTAGAACCTAATATATTTAAAGAGTGTTCAACGAATTTACTGTTATGGAATATTTGACAATTCATCTCTATGTTTGTTATTTCTGCTATTAGTCATAGTTGAACGTTGCGTTTCACTTTGTTTTATTTTGTTTTTCTCTTTAGTCATACGATGCGTTTCGCATTAAAACGTATCGTTTTACTTAAAACGTTGTTGTGTAAACGGATGTTAGAGTCTGTTGTTATCGTTGTAGAAAGACCGTTATTTATTTACCATTTATACCTGCATGTTAACAGAGGGCGGTTATGAATTGAAAAATCTGAAATTCTGCTCTTTCTCTTTTCTCTCCAACCTCAGATCTCCTTCTCTATTTCCTTTCTTATTTTCTCTTTCGATTTATTCCGTAACAAAGGTATCAGAGCGGGTCAATTCTCATGGTCGGGGATGATGTGGCCACCAGAATTGTAGAGACTCCTTGCTGAATTTGAGGATGTATTTCAAACCCCGATAGAATTGCCTCCTTCTCAGTTACACGATCACTGAATTCCTGTGGTTGATGAATTTCAAGTGGTTAAAGTACGGCCTTATCGATATCCTACAATTCAAAAAGATGAGATAAATAAGTTGATTGACGAAATGTTGCAGGCTGGCATAATCAGAGACAGTAATAGCCCATTTGCATCTCATGTAGTGATGGTTAAAAAAAAAATGGAAGCTAGAAGCTGTGTGTGGACTATAGACAGCTTAACCAATTGACCATTAAGGATCGCTTCCCTATTCCAATTATTGAAGAGCTTTTGGACTAGTTGGGGTAAGCAAATTTCTTTTTTAAATTGGATTTACGGTCCAGATATCACCAAATTCGGATGTGTGAGCAGAATGTCCATAAAACAGCTTTTCGAACACATGCGAGACACTACGAATTCTTGGTCATGCCATTCGGCTTGACCAATACGCCCTTCAACTTTCAGTCTTTGATGAATTCAATTTTTCGATCATTCTTGAGGAGGTCAGTTTTGGCTTTTTTTATGATATTCTCATTTACTCTCAGCATTGGTCTGAGCATTTGATTCATTTGAAAGAGGTGCTCCAAGTGTTGCAGACTCAACAATTATACGCTAAACGCTCTAAGTTTATGTTCGGGGCTACTCAAGTGGAATATCTTGGTCACGTTATTTCTCATGGAGTGGTTTGTATGGATCGCACCAAGGTGGAGGAAGTTCTTGATTGGCTACCTCTCACCTCTGTCAAAGAATTACGCGGGTTCCTTGGGTTGTCTGGGTATTATAGGCGATTTATTAAAGGTTATGGGTTGTTGGCTAAGCCCCTTACAGTCTTGTTGAAAAAGAATGTTCGTTGGCAATGGACATCGGAGGAACAACTTGCTTTCGAGGCAGTTAAAGTTGCTGTATCCAAGCACCAGTCTTAGTGTTACCAAATTTCCATGAACCCTTTTGTATAGAAACGGATGCCAGTGGCCAGGGGGTTGGGCCGGTGCTGCAGCAGCAGGGCAAGCCTGTAGCTTACTTTAGCAAGGCATTAGGGGTTAAATATCAAGCCTTGTCCATATATGACAAGGAAATGCTTACGGTTTTGTTGGCAGTCAAAAAGTGGCATCAATATCTAGTTGGCCACCATTTTTACATAAAAACTTACCATCAAAGTTTAAAGTTCCTTTCGGAGCAGCAAGCCATCACATCGTACCAACAAAAGTGGGTTGTAAAGATGTTGGGGTATGATTATTCTATTTCGTATCGAAAGGGCAACTAAAACACCGTGGTAGATGCTTTATCTAGGATATCTCCGGACCCTACTCATCAACTGCTACAATGTGAGGGCAGTTTGCATTCTCCTTGGTCAGAGATTTGGGAAGGTATTTTGGATTCTTACACCAAGGATACAAAACTTACTCGCTTGAGTCAAGAGGTTCAACAACAGTCACACTTGCACCCAAAATATTCGTGGCATGGCAAATTTCTCCATAGGCGTGGTAAGGTTGTGGTTGGAAATGATCCCTTTCTTCATAAACATATTTTTACTCGCTTCTATGATAGTGCCTTAGGGGGTCATTCCGGTGTGCATGCTACTCGTCACCATCTTTCAGCCCTACTCTATTGGAAAGGTCTTTCTAAAGATGTCAAGCAATAGGTTCGGGAATGTGTTGTGTGTCAGCGATGCAAGTCAGACACGTCTGCTTCACCTGGTCTTCTCCAACCTTTGCTTATTCCTGATCGTGCTTGGGCTATAGGTAGCTTAGATTTCATTGAAGGTTTACCTGTGTCTCAGGGTAAATCCACCATCCTCAGTGTAATTGACCGATTAACTAAGTACAGTCATTTTATTACTTAAGCTTACCCCTTTACTACCTTGACGGTGGCTCAAGAGTACCTGCACCATATTTACAAGTTACATGGGGTACTAGAGGCGATAGTGTCTAATAAGGATAAAATTTTTTAAGCAATTTTTGGAAGGAGTTGTTTCTCATTTGGGGGCCAAGCTGAAGCTGTCCAATACATATCATCCCCAAACAGATGGTCAGACTGAAATTCTTAACAAATGCTTGGAAGGATATTTACGTTGCATGACCAGGGAAAAACCTTCTACATGGCTAACGTGGCTTCCGTTGGCCGAGTGGTGGTAATTCACACTACGCCATATGCTGCTCTTTATGGTCAGGAGCCGCCACTTCATTTACCTTATTTTGCGGGTGCTTTACCAGTTGCTATTGTCGACCGTACTTTACAACATCGGGAAACTATGCGTAAGTTATTGATGTTTCATCTTTTCCGTGCTTAGGATCGCATGAAACAAATGGCTAATCGTCATCGTTCCGAGAGGGAGTTCCAAGTGGGTGATTTAGTATATCTTAAACTTCAACCATATCGTCAGCATTCCATATGCAAGTTCAAGAACCAAAAGTTGTCTCCGCAATATTTCGGGTCTTTTCCTGTCGAAGCTCATGTTGGTCAGGTCCCTTACAGGTTGACACTGCCACCTTCTGCCCGTATTCACTTTACTTTTCATGTTTCTCAGTTGAAAAAACATATTGGTTCAACAGTATGTGCCTCTGGCTTACCACCAGTAGAACCCGATGAGGCTCTTGCCAAGACTCCAGTTCGTGTTTTAGATCGTCACATGGTCAAGCAGGGTAATCATGCCGGGGTGAAGGTCCTTGTTGAGTGGGCTGACACGCTTCCTGAGGACGCTAGTTGGGAGAATCTTCAGGCATTATAACATTGTTTCCCTCTGTTCGATCCTTGAGGACAAGAATTCTTTTCAAGGGAGGGGTATTTGTTATGGAATATTTGACGGTTCATCTCTATGTTTGTTATTTCTGCTATTAGTCATAGTTGAACGATGCGTTTCACTTTGTTTTATTTTGTTTTTCTCTTTAGTCATACGATGCGTTTCGCATTAAAACATATTGTTTTACTTAAAACGTTGTTGTGTAAACAGATGTTGAAGTCTGTTGTTATCGTTGTATAAAGACCATTATTCATTTACCATTTATACCTGCATGTTAACAGAGGGCGGTTATGAATTGAAAAATCTAAAATTCTATTCTTTCTCTTTTCTCTCCAACCTCAGATCTCCTTCTCTATTTCCCTTCTTATTTTCTCTTCCGATTTATTCCGTAACATTTACCAAGATCACTTTTGTAGCATTCTAACCTCTGTCTTATCACTCACAAACCTTTTTTTCTTGAGTGTGGTGATTATTTTCTTTCTTTCATATCTCTTTATAGGTATCGGGTTAAGGTCCTTTAATATTCTAAATTCTGATTTTAGAACAATCCAAAATATCCTTGTTCTAAATTGAATTCTTAGGTCTCATAACTTTGAACTCGCATTAGTAATGATGGAGACCAATTAGGGGGATGAACCAGAAAAAAAAAAGATGGAGAGGGAAAGGGAATATGATTGGTTTCTCACAGAATATTAAAGAAGCTTCTTGGGAAGAGGCAGAGGCAAGGATTAATTGCAAACGGTTTATTTTTGTTTTATCATTTAGTCCTTTTAAAAAGGAAGCAATTCAACAATCAAAATTTTAGCTTGGCTCAATACCTAAACAATTTGTCGAAAAAAGAAAGAAAATTCTTCTTTGTACTGAATTTTACATATTTGCTGAAAAGCAATAGCATAAAAGTTGTCTTAGTAAACTAAAGCTATGTTTAGCAATACTGTTCAAAATTTTTTAATTTTTAAAAATACTTTTCGCTAAATAAAGAAGTTAAAAGTTTTAACTTTTCTTTAAGTGCTTAATTATTTTTTTATCTCTCATCTGTTTTTTTTTTTTTTTTTTGCTACAGAAAAGAAAAAAATCTATTATTTCACAATATTATTTTTTAAAATAATATAAATGTATTAATATTTAATTAAAAATATTTAATAATTATTTTTAAATATTTAAAATATATTTTATATATTCTAATTAAATTTTATAAATAATTAATATTAATTACTTAAAAATATTTAAAATTTATAATTCATATATTAAAAAATTAACAAGTTATAATAAATTATTTTTATATTCATACTAAAATATAACAATATTAATTAATTTAAACATTATTTAAATACATATTTGTTATTTTATAATATTATGCTTAAAATAGACATTTTATTTCTTAAAAACACTTTTTGACAACAATACTAAATACTAAAATCTTAAATTAATATTTTCAAAATACTTCCACATTTTAGAAAAAGGACTTTTCAAAAAGTAATGTTAAACTACTCCTAAAACAGTAACACGGGAAAACCACAGAATGCACAAGTTGGAAGAGAAATAAAGCAGAATGTGTGTTTAATTCATCTGTTGAAATTGCCATTTTCCTTTTCTTTCCCTAAAAGAATTCGAGCAATTTCCTGTGCAGACAATTCCCTTCGCTTGATAATTGATGATAACTAGAACCACAAAACCAAAGACCTCCCATGTATTTACACATCCCAAAACAATAATTATAAGAGCAACCCAGCTCTTATATGTTTTTAACTTTTCTCAAAAATTCAAGTGGGGAAAAAATGTATTCATCTATTTGATATGATAGGAACGGGAGCATACCGAGTCAAGTGCCTCAGTAAATACACCAGAAAAGCTGGTTAATGCTCGAAAAACGCCGGGCAAGCCTGTTTGAAGATTATTCAGGGTCATTGCTCTAGTTACCTCTACTGCTTTGGCATGCCTCATCATTTCATCTTCCACCCGCCTTTGACAGGCTGCAAGCTCTGATTTCTTTTCAGAAAGGGGATCCCGAGCATCCAGAACCGGTCCTTGCTCAGATCCCGAATCAGGAGGCCCTATACCAACCATAGAGTACGAGTGGTAGAACTTCCTTTCTATGTTACGGAGAGATGATGCCTTTTTCTCAAGCTCCTTTGATGCATTTTCTGTTCGCTTCTTAATCTTAAGCTCTTCAGTTTGTTTGGAAGATATCACACGGACAACATTGATGAAACTTTTGATACCTTCAGAAGCTACTGTGTCAGGTACACGTTCAAGAGCAAGCTTCCACTCGTCACAAAATGCATATACACCAGAAGGGTCTGCATTGCCATCAACATTGTCGTTGCTGAGAGGAAGAAGGGAAAGCTTGAACCAGCCATGGAGGGTGCAGATAAAATCACGTTGAAATTTTATTAAGCGACAGAAACTAGAGTGCCACGCAGTGACAGCAGACTCAAGATCTCGTGTTGCCTGCCGATGCAGTTCAGAAGTGGAATCACCTTTCACTGATCTGTTTATAAGGCCACGGACTTGCTGTACAATGTTGCTCTGAACTTCATGGTATTGATGCATTGAACCCCACATATACCTCAAGCTGCATTCAAACGCAAGTTGTATAAATGTTCAAATAGAAATTATTTAGCACAATAAAATTCTACTGTGCTGAATTTCTATAGAAAAAGGAACCAAAAATTATAGTATCTAATATAATTGAAACTTATTTGGCCAAAAAATATATATAATTGAAACAAAAATGACCAAAAGAAAGTATTCACGATATGGTTTTCATCTAATTAACAAAAACGGCCGTTAAGAGAACTATCATTCTATACTTCAACTTTCATACATGGCACATCATATTTTTCTTCAGGTAGCGTATGAGATGAAGTGTTCAAAAGTCACTCAAAAAAATACTAATTTAAGTACAACACAAGGTTTGCAGGCATGTTCTGTGTAAATTAGCTGATCCACTATGGAGAGCTTAAGCAGCCTACAATTGAATTATTATGACCCATCTGTTTGGCAGTTTTGTTTTAGCAATAAACCCCATTGGTCAGCTGCAAGTCAGTCTGCTCAATCTAATCTAACAAGTGTTACACTTCAGGATTTGCAAACTGTTTCAGGTGTTGCAGTTAATCATCATACTTCTTCTACTCGATTTAATCATGCCACTGAACAACAATGATAGCAACATCAATGATAATCGTGGGCTTTGATTAGTTTACATTCTCAACAAACTGTCAAAAAAAGATTATGGTCGGTCTCCAATGCACCTAACCCCCAGCCCCCACTTGGCCTAAAAGATGTTCATAGATCAAAGAAACACTGTCAAATAGTACTGGGGCCACTGTCTGACTCTAAAAGATAAAAAAATTAAAAATTTGCAGGACTACAAGGCACATGTGCTACCAGAGTGGACAAATCATAATGGTTCACCTACCGTATGACTCACCTACCCAGCAACATGCCAAAATCTACACTCACGATGTTTGAAAGGAGATGAAACAAATTTAACATTCAATTCCCCTCCCAAATAAGAACCAAAGCTACCAAGGGACAAGTTCCCTTGAGTACGAAGGAATTTCAATGAGTGAAAATAATGGGAAATGGAGGAAAAGCAAAATTTGTACCGACTTCGCTGAAAAATAATCTTTAATTGGGGCAAGAGTTGAAAAGATGAACATTTCTTTTTTGAGGGGGCAGAAGGTTTGGAACTCTAAGAATAGTTTACTCCATTGCTAACATTGGTACTTAGATTGGTATTTCATGACCAGGATACCATTCCCAAGAGAGTGTTAGAGAATACTTACGGGTCCATGGATGCAAATAGTTGCATTGCATCATTAACATTTCAAAAGAATGGCCTTTATCCATTTCAATACAAAAAAAGAGAGGAACCCAGGGAGAAGAAGAGTACTAACCCATGACAGACTTCAACAAGCTGAGGAACAAGATTACCGTCTCTAAGCCCGATAATGGCAATAGAGGTGGTAGAGACAGCCTGAGATGTGACAATAATTAGTGATTGCAGCCTTGTTATTGAGGCCTTGGTCTTGTTTATCTTGGCTTCATCCTCTCCCTTGTATTCTTGATTTTGCAATGCTGACAACTTTTTCTCATGCTCAATCTTTACTCCTTCTCTAGCCTGAAATTGTTAAAAAAATTATTGTCTACATTAGCACTCATCTGAACAACATGGCTTTACCATAATTCACCCTCCCAGGAAGCCAACATATATGGAAAGTATCAAATTATCTTTGCACCGCATATTTCTTTCCTTATCAAGATATTTTGATACCAGAATCCTCATATCCAACCAATTTATGAAACTACCAACAAGTATTATTCCCCTTGCATTGAATATAAAAGATAAGCAGCAAACTATCAAACTGAATAATTTGTTGTGGAAGGAAATAGGTAAATTAAGTGAGAGCACCTTCGTTCTATACCAACCAGCACTGATTTAAGCAAACTCGAAGATAAGAAACGAAACATCATTCACCGATGCAGAAGAAAATATTCCCAGACAAGAAAACTTCCACTAAATTGACCAGGGATTTAAATTGTGGTCGCGGCCGCGTTTTCCGTCGCGTTGCGTTTATTGCAGTTGCGGACATAACGGATGCTATTGCGGTCACTGCGGGTATCGCGGTCGTGAATTTTTTTTTTAAATTCACACAAATATTGTAAAACATAATAGCGGTTTCGGCAGTAGCGGTTTCAGATGGTGCCGCTACCGCTACTGCCATATAGCGGCTGCTATACTGGTATCGGGCCGCTATTTAAGTCCCTGACATTGACAATCAAGAAAAGCAGGACAGGAAACAATGCTCCAATACTAACCCAAGCTTCACCTCTCCGACCCAACCCCCCTTTTTTCTTGTCTGAGATCCCTCGGTGTCTAGTAATCATATTAATTTAGACTAAATTCAGAGTTGAGCCAGATTGGATCTAAGTAGTACATAAGAAAAAGTAGAAGTAAAAGAGAAAGGGAAAGGGAAAGGGAAAGGGAAAGCATTTATGTTACCTTAACGTCCTCGTAGAGTTTCTTCTCCCAAGCAAGGAGCCGGTCCAAAGTAGAACAAAGGCTCTTTGAACCGCCCGGTTCATTGAGGGCAGTCGCGTCAAGTCGGTATTTCACCGCCAACGGTGGCTTTGAAGTCCAGCTTGAGCTCAGGTTGCTGAATATGCTACTTGAATGATATACTGTCTCTGTAAATTTAAAAATAAGTAAAATAAATTATAAATTTAAGTAAACAAGTTGACATCAATTTGAACTGTAAATAAAAAAAGAACTAAAATAAGCTTAAATTTCCATATCCCAAGCTTACTTTTCAACTGTCTGAAACTTTTATCAAGCTGAGCTCTACTGATCTCAAGCATCTCGGAAACTTGATCTCCGGCGGCGGCAGCCTTATCGAAATTCTCTTTGATCGCATCGACGATCTCTTTCAAATCCTTATGCCTAACAACCATCGTCATATCCATCATAGCGCCCGCTCCATAACCGCCCGCAGACAATCTTGCATCCTCCGACTTATCATCCATTTTATTGCCTGCGGCTGCTCCGTACATCTGCTGCCGTGGCTGCGGTTGTACCGGCGGAGGAGTCTGACGAAGATGATGCAACTTCTCTGACTCCCCTCTCCTCGAAGACCGGAAACTGTCGCGGGTCCCGATCTCGGATCTGGATGCCACGTCCTCATATCCCTCTTCATCCGATGAACTCGTGGTAGTAAAACGATCATGATCATGGTCCCCCCATTCGCTACAATGCACTTCTTCCCTTTCCGTTTCCTCGTCAAAATTACTCTTGGCATTACCGGAACTGATGTTGTAACGGTGGTTCAGCTTTTGTGGACGGAAGAAATCATATTCTGATTTTTCCGTTTCGGTATCTTCCGTATCTTCAGGGTAGTTAGAATCTAAATGATGAGGTTGCTTTCGTTGTTGTACTTTTTGGTCAAAGAATTCGGAGTCTGGTGGTGAGGGAGGGTAAAAATTTTCC
Source organism: Gossypium stocksii (assembly GCA_020496765.1). NCBI lineage: Eukaryota > Viridiplantae > Streptophyta > Magnoliopsida > Malvales > Malvaceae > Gossypium > Gossypium stocksii. Next base: position 11,649,391 of record CM035623.1, read on the forward strand.
CAGTTCCAAACGGAAGAAGCTTGGGAAGGAGTGGCTGAGTACGTGGAATTAGCTGGATAAGCTGTAGGGAAAAAGTGGTTGGAAAACCCAGATTTCGAGCTTCGAGGAGAAGAAGAAAGGCTCGATTCGGACAAAATGTGAGGGAGTTTCGGGGGTATCTTACGTGGCCGACGACGATTGGGTGCGAGTGCCGGAGATGAGACACTAGAACCGGAGAGTATGTGAGGGAGTTTCGAGCTAGCTATAGTCGGAGAAGGGGAAGGGGAAGGAAAGAAAGGAGGAGGGGGAGGGTGCAGGGAAGGGGAGGGAGATAGAGGGACACGTGGAGTGGTGGGATTGGCTGGTGGAGGAGATGGGTTGGGAGGGTGGAGAAGAACGGCAGGGGTTTCGTCGGAGACAGAAATAGGCTCACCGGCCGCGAAGGAGGCGAGAGCCGAGCCGGTTACACGAAGAGAGCGGCAGTAGTCGGCGTGAGCCGAGGCTAGGTGATGTCGAGCATGAACGGCTTCCTTCATCAAGCGTCGCCGGTCCTTGCACCGCCTTACGATCTCTTCATTGTCTAGCTTTGACGCCGTACAACCCATCCTAACACACTATTTGGTCAAACATGAAAAATGAAAAAAAAAAGCAAATAAATGCTGAGCAAACGGTGGCGCGTAGTGTAGCGGTGGCGCCCGGTTTAAGCTTTGTTAACAACTGAATAATGAAAGGAACTGAAGTGCAAGGTAATAATAGCTGATGGGGTATTTGAACTTTTTCCTTTTTGGTATTGTGGCGGGGTCTTCTAGGGCTTTCAAAAATAAATCCAAAAATCATAAATCAAATCAAATGCTAGTTTTTTGTTCGGATAAAAAATTGAGTAAATTTTTAAAAAATGCCCTTTTTTTTTAATAAATTATTAGATTAAGTGTAACATTTGATATTATGTTATTTGTTAAAAAAAACGATTCTGTATTATTCAAGAATAAGTTGTATATAGACTCATATCCCACGTTAGTGGCACTAAAAAAGATAAATATATATATATATTAAGAACAGTTAGAAGTATTTTTCTACAAATCAATTGAAACTAATTTTATAAAATTAATCTAATCTCATAATTTAAAAAATATTTGATTTAATAATTTGTGTAGTTTTAAGAAATTGTCTAAAAAATTACTATGATTAGGATTAAATTTTATTTTAAATATTAGAAGTATTTTATTAAAAAAAATTAGAGTTGGATTGGGTGAGTTTAAATGCGTGGAAGGAGGGGGATTTAGCAATTAATTATGTGTAAAAATAGGTTGGTTAATTAAATAAGTTGGAGTTTGCGGTTGCAGAAGGCTGCTTTTTGTTTTCACATTGTGGGTTACAGTGGGGGCGGGGGCGGTGGGAAAGATAAGGGCATAATTGAAGGGTAGACATTGATCCTCCACAAACAGTTTCGTAAAAGAGAGGATTAAAAAATTGTGTTGTTTTTTAGGGTGGGGGGTGTCTTGATTATAAAAAAAAAAGCCAGATTTGTTGCCCTTTCAGTCCAGGTTAAAGATGGATGCCGTTTTGGTCTTGGGATAACCCTAAACCTTGAGCCTAAAAAACTGCTTTGCCTAGGTCTTGTTTTTCGCGCAAAGGATAATTTTTGAGATTTTTGTTTTATTTTCTTATATATATATATTTAATTTTTTTTATAAAAGGACCTCTCTGATCCCCTTAATTGTAAATTTAAACAAATTTATCTCTTAAAATTAATTTTAAAAATGAGTAATTAAAGATAATTAAATTTATTATCAATATTTTTTATCAATTGTACATGAGTTTGATTGTTATAATAATAAATTTAACCCTTAAAATTTACACATTTCTGTCAATTTAATCTTAAATTAACAGATTTATATTGCAATATTTATATAACTTTTTAGAATTTAGGCCAAAATTACAAAATATGTAAATATCGAACGCTAGATTTATTACTATACTAATTAAAATTATGTACAATTGACGGAAGCTATTAACACTATTAATTCTCTTTAGTTACTCACTTTTGAAATTGGCAGAGATTAAATTACTCTAATTTTTTGTTAGGGATTAATTTGCCCAATTTCAAAATTAAAATTTACTAAAAAAAAGTCATTTACTTATTTTTTATCTCGAGTATTTTTTTAATTTAACATATTTTTAAAACACGATGTCACATATACGATATATAGTTGAACAAATACTATATATATTTTTTACTTAATGTACACTTTAGTCCTTAAATTATATCTTTTTTTCACTTTAGTTCTTAAAGTTTTTTTTTGGCCTACTTCAATCTCTAACGTTATCAAACATTCTCAGTTCAATCATGTGGATGTTAAAAAATTCAATTACTCAATCATATGTTGTTACGTGTCATACAATGACGTCATTGTTACATCATCATTTAGAAGAAAAAACCTTTAAAATTACAAAAAAATTAAAAATTACAAAAATTATTAAAAATAGAAAATTTATAAATTTACAAAAAAAATTATAAAAATATAAAAAAACTTAAATTTGCTAAAAATTTTAAAAGATATATTAGAAATTTTAATATTTTTAAAATTTCATAAATCAAATTTATTAGAGCTTGAGCATGGGATCGTTGTCTCTTGGAAGAATATCACCTACGAAAATTGTTTTATAATTCAATCAATCAAAACTTATAATTGTTAGATTTTTTTTATGTCATAAATTTGGACAAGGTTTTTTTCAAATTATTTAAATAATAAAAAATAATTTTATTTAATAATTTTATTTCAAGAAACAACGATCTCATGTTCAAGTTCTAGTAAACATGATTTATAAAAATTTTAAAAAATATTAAAATTTCTATTTTTTTTAATTTTTAGTTAATCTTAAAAATTTTCATATTTTATAATTTTTTGTAATTTTATAAGTTTTCTATTTTTAATATTTTGTAATTTTAAATATTTTTTATTTTTTAATATGTATTTTTTTTGTAATTTTATAATTTTTATTTTTTATTTCAATAGTTTTAACGTTTTTCTGTATTTTTTAATTTTATATTTTTTCTATTTCTTAATAATTTTAATATTTTTATAGTTTTTTATTTTTTTAAAGCTTTTTAATAACGTTAGGGACTAAACTAGAAATATATGATAATGTTAGGGACTGAAATGTGCATTAATCCTATACTTTTTTAAGGAAACATTTGAAGCTATTTTTATTTTTTTTAAAACGTGTTAAAAAAGTTGTCTAATTATAAAAATTATATATATATATATATATATATCAAGTCTTTACATATTTTAAAAAATAATGGATAACTCAAAATATAAAATTTAACAAGTATAAAGGAAATAGAAATAAGTAATTTATAGTAAAAAATTAAAATTGCAAAAAAAAATTGACTTTTGTTTTTGTTTGGAGAGATATAAATGGTAAAATCCAACATGCCAGATTCCTTTGAATATTGAACTCTATGAGTAAAGATTAAATGTAGTGGTCTTCCTCTTGTTCTTTAATGAGCAAGAAAAAGACGCATAAAATGGGGAACCCAAATTCAAAAAGAAAGACCCACACCACAAAGCACTGCAAACATAGATATTCCACACCAAATGTAGTGGGAGGTTAAAGGCAAAAGATTGAAAATGGTGATAGGGAGGTTTATTTTCCCTCCTATTTCACTCACTGGACCTTCTTCTTTTTCTTATACTTTTCTTCTTTCAAATCACAACTTTTGCAGTAGACTTTCTTGCTTCAAGACTTTGAGCCTTTCTAATTCAGCTTAGAGCCATGAAGATGCCGCTGCACTATGCTGTAATCACGGGCATCTGATTCTCCATCCCTCTTTAACCCTTTTTTTTTTTTTAATTTTTTTTCCCTCTAACTTTTAACCCTCTTCCACAAGTGGAGATTCTTTTACTGTAAAAGTCAAATTATACTTTACCCCTTTCACTTATAAATGGATAAAATACATTAGAATAATGAGTAAATAATTCTTCTATTAAAAATTTTATTTATTCGTATGATTAAAAACTAGTCCTTATATGTTAGAATGATGATATACATGGCACGTTACAAATAATTATTTAATGTCAGTCATCCATTTTTACTAAAAAGAACCAATTTGCTATTTAATTTAACGTGTAGTGACTAATTTACTTATTTTTTTAGTAAAGGGGTCAAATGCATTCTAACTCTTAATACAAGGACCTCCATGGTACTTTTATCGGAATATAGATAATAATTTGTATTATTAATTTTTGTATTTTAATTTGATCATTTTTAGTATCGTACATTTTGAATTTTAAAATTTTAGTTATAACTAGCTGTTAGATTATGCTAATTCAAAAGTTTTATGTATTAAATATATTATCACATATGTAATGTCACATCAGCTTATTATTTTCATAAAATGCTAAAAAAAAATGTCATTACAATTAATGAAATTAAAAATATTTATATAAAAACTAAGAATATCAAATTTAAGAATATAAACTATATTCACAACTTATATAGATTGGAGACTAAACGTAAAGATTTACCTAATAAGACTAAAATCTCGAACGATGAAACTGAAGTAAATAAACTCCAACTTAGGTATGTTATAGATAGGGGTGAGTAAAACTCGATTTGATTAAAAAAAATTTAATTTCGAGTTAATCGAATTGAGTTATCCTAGTTATTCAAATTATTTGAGTCAACTTGAATAAGTAATTCAAGTTTCGAGTTCGAATTGAATTTTACATTTTGAATAATTTGAATAACAAATTGGTATAAATACATTTTTTGTTTGAAAATGAGCAAATTAATCTCTTTTAACAAAAATTACAAAAAAAATCAAAATATTAAAATTTTCAAAAAACTTCTAAAAATATATATAAAGAAAGTTAAAAAATTAAAAAATTTCTAAAATTATAATTTTAGGACCTAAATAAGTTAACTAATGATTCATGTTTATCATAGTAAATTATTATTTTGCTTTGAAAAAGTTTTCAAATATATATGATTTCAAATTTACGTGCGTTGACATAGAATTAGTTATACTGTAACAAGATTTCAATTTGACATGTTTAATTTTTTAATTTAACTCGAATAATTTCACTCAATTCGATACGACTCAACTCAAATTTCATTTCACTTGAATTGATTAGAAAAAAATTAAATCGAATTAGGATGATAAATAAGATTCATCAACTCGATTAACTCGAAAATTTTTAACTCAATTTAGTCCAACGTTGACCACTAACTATAAAAACTACTAAAACAAAATTTTAGGTAATTAAAACTACAAAAAATAGGGTTGAGATGTTGATTGAAGAAGATGATTTATTTATGTATCCTCACCCACTAGCTTTAACGAGATTAAGTTGAAATTGAGATAGTGTGAATGCAAGACAAAGGACCTTAGCTAATCCAAACAACGTCGAGTATCAATATGATAGATAAATGAAACGACGAAGAGCGGTATAAGAATGAATAAATAAACTAATAAAAGCGGTTAACTAACAAAACGTGAAGTACACTTGTCAGGTTTTTAAAGAATTTAAGTACAACTGGGGCAAACCAGCCTACTGCTCTAAGCTATAAATAGAGGATCACAAAAGCTGCAAACTAACATTTCACCTATCTATATTCGTCTCAACTCTCAACTACAATGCAATCTTTAGTCGTCTCGTGCGACATTGACTTCAAACAAATATATTTATATTATTAAATATGTTAATTCAATTTATTTTACAACTGTTACTTAACCCATGACTCAAAATTTTAATTTTTTTTTTTATTTTGAAAAGAGTTTTCTCGTATGGTGACCTCCATCATTTAATAATTTAGAGATATATAATTATAATGAATATAAAATAAATTTAAACTCAAGATTAAATTTAAAATAATATGAATTTGAAAAAGATTTAAACTCAAAATAACTTGATTTGTAATCCACTTTAATCTAATTGATTGTCATCTCTACATTTAATCATACATAGGGATGTTCAAATGGTTGGTTCGGTAAATACTCAAACTAAATTATAATTAATTGAAATTTTAAAATCCCTAATCGTTAACTAAATCGATTTTTTTTAGAAGCCTATTAATCAACTAGAATAATTTTGACGAATTCGGATGATTAACCGAATTAACCAAAATTTTTATATTTTTTTTTTTACTTTTTGCTTATCTTTTTAGTTTTATTTTATTTTTCAAATAATTTTAATTTTCATGCTACCTTTTGAAGCCTATTATGATAATATATATATATATATATATATATTAATTTTTATATTTTGAGTTTATATAATGTATTGGACCTATCTAATATATTGGGCTTAAAATATATTATTATTAAGGGTAAATTACACCATTAGTGACTAAATTATAGGTAGGTTTTTGTTTTGGTCACTTAACTAAAAAAAAGTTCCAATTTGATCACTAAACTATTTGAAAGTTTTCATTTAAGTCACTAAACTATTCAAAAGTTTTTATGTAAGTCATTAGGTTGTTAAGTTTTCTTTTTCTAAAAAAAGTTCCGCCAGCAAGCTCCAAGTGATGATTCGACGATTGATAGCAAATAGAAGAACATACCTTAAATCCAAGTTGATCTAACGATCAATGTTAGAGATTAAGAAAAACAAATTGTTTGTATTTTGGTAGACTCGTGATGTCCAAACCTGTTTTATGAAAAAAAAATTGAACTGTAGAAGAGGAGAGGAAAGAGAGCTTTCATTTGGTGTAAGCAATATGAACAAAGAAAGTCATATAGCATTGAGTTTAATAGTCCAACAATTTTTTATGAAAAAAAATTGAACTGTAGAAGAGGAGAGGAAAGAGAGCTTTCGTTTGGTGCAAGCAATATGAACAAAGAAAGTCATATAGCATTGAGTTTAATAGTCCAACGATTTAAATGAAAACTTACTCATAATTCAGTGACAAATAGTGGAATTTACCCTATTATTAATAATTTTGATTAATCAGTTCATTCGGTTAATTACCCAATTTTAAACTGAATTAACCAATAACATAAATTTAAAAAGAAAACATTTAACTGGCCCTTTACTAAATTAGATTCGATGGTCGATCATTAACTGAATTAATTCACTTTGATCGGTTAATTTGGTTAAAACCAAAAAAACACACACCCCTAATCATATAATTATTAATTATATGATCTTAATAAAATGAATTATAAATAGTCGTACATTTAATGATCCAATTAAATTGTCTCTATATAAATGTAATGAAATTATGTGCATTTGCATTTACCTAATTATGAATGTAATCAAATGAATTATAATATTAATCATCTAATCATTGATCCAATTGAATTGAACTATGTGAAAATGTAATTGAATGAATATACTATTAATCATACAATCATTAATTATTCGAACATAAATGAATGAATTATATAATTAGTCGTACATTCAATGATCCAATTGTATTGTTTATGTACTAGTGTAATGACATTTTGTGCATACACATTTTCCTAACTATGAACCTAATTGAATGAATTATAAAATTAATTGTACAAGTATTAATTCAATTGAATTAGTTTATGTATAAATGTAATGACATTATGGTATACAAGTAATTTTAAAAGTATTTATTAATTGTTTATTCCTCTAATTGTTAGCGCAATCGAATGAATTATTAGATTAATACTACAATCATTGATTCAATTGAATGAATTATATATAAATAATCTTAAGGGTATTGTTTAGATCAAAATATATTTCAATTTGAATTCAAATAATTTCAAGTTTAGTTTCATTTAGTTTTGATATTTTATATGTAAACTCTAAATGATATAAATTAGAAATATGCAAATCTAAAAACATCAAAACTTGCTAATTTGAGTTTGAATTAAAACTCGAATGTCAATTTTGTAAATAGTACATTTAATTTATTTTTTTAGTTTTGAAAAATAAACAAATAGTATAAAATTAAAATCCATGGAAAATTCAACTAATTAAGATGCGAGCTTAAATTTATTTGATTAAAAATCGTTACATCTTAAATTCATAAAAAAAATAATTTTATAATTAAAATATAATAAAAAATAAAACCTTAGAAAGCCAACTTTGTTGGCTGTCAAGGGGTTGAGCTCCTTAAAAAGTTGAATGCATATTATGAGGGTGACCACACCTCTCACCAAAGACGATTAATACGTGGCAGAGCCGTAGAGGTTTTTGAAAATAATTTTAAATGTTAAAAAAATAAAAAGAAAAAGAAAAAAAGAAAAAAACATTATCTATATATAAATTTGATTTTTTTTAAATTAAATTTTGAAGTAAGAGAAAATCAATGAAAAAAAGGAATCCTCGCACATATCATTAAAACTTCTTTGCATGGATGGATGCTTCAGATTTATTTTTAAGATTCAAGTTATCACATGGTTCACATCATTAAAGATAACACTATAGTTGATACCATCTATATGTCACGGTCCACTTGTGAGCAAAGTTACACAAAAGACTATATCAAGTTTAAAATGATGCGAGCATGACGAAAATGATTTCAGAGGTTACTTGAGTGTCCCGAAAAACTTTAGAAGTCCAAAAGAAGAATAGGATCATTGTAAAACCATGTAGAAAAATTTGGAAGATCTAGGTTGTCCATTGAGATGACTCGTAACCGTTGGATCGAAAAGGGCTTGCTTATATAAGTAGAGGCTCCCCTTCCTCATTTGTACATAAGATAGTTTTTATTGAAAAATATATTTCCACATTCTCCATTTTTTCTCTTGTTCTTCTAAGTGCTCTCTTCCTTCTGTGCTTATCTAGGCTAAATTATATATTGAATTATTTAGAATTAAGATATAATTGATAGAATGTGTAAGTATTTAGGACTAAATGTGTTATTATACTAGTTAGAAAAATGCCACATCATCACTTCTGTTAACCATTTAACGGAAGTAACCAAAATAGAAATGATCTAAAACATTAGTGACTAAACTGAAAATTTTCATAGTTGTGTGACCAAAACAGAAATAGACTCATAGTTGGGTAACTAATTCTATAGTTTACGCTAAATATAATTGATTAATATATTAATAGTTTATATATATATATATATATATATATATATTGATAGGTGAGGTAATTGGTTGATATAATATTGTTGGTTCGGCTTTGATTTTGAAATTAAAAACTGTTTAGACCAAATTAATCGAATTTCCTCCTATTAAATATAATATATATTTGAACCCAAACCTAATACCAACCAAACATAATATCAACCAAACCCAAACTCAAATTAAACCCAATTTAAATTTTATTCAAAAACTAAGGGGAAAATTTGGTGAATATGAGACACACGCTCATGTCTTTACCACGTGTCCAATTTAGAGCATTCTGTTTCTCAATTTTAGGATGCAGGGGACACACGGCGAAGCCACATGCCCATGTACCAGGCTGTGTGTCACACACGGTCAAGACACACGCCCGTGTGTCTACCCATGTGGACAAAATAAAGTCATTTTCTAGCTTTATTTTCTCACCCAAACTTCTCATTAACCTACACCAAAACTTACAAATATATATCAGCCAATTCAAGCCTTAGAACCAAGCCAATCCTATCAATGTAACATGGTATATTCACACATGTACATGTACTCATGTTTATAATCTTACCCTTTTATTATGATTTATATTTTACCCTAATTCAACGAAATCATACAATATGTTTATATACTATACAAGATATACCTTACAGCAATATACCAAAATATATTATCATTAGCCATTCCAATGGCTATATTACAACCATTTACATACCAATATTTGCAAAGTTAGCCTATACATGCCATTATACCAAAATAAGTTTTCTAGTTATACCAAAATAAACAGGTGGATAGTGTGATGATACTCCGACCGATCTTCAATCTTTACGAGCTTCCGAGCACTATAAAACAGGGAAAAGAGAATCTAGTAAGCATTTAATGCTTAGTAAGTTCGTATAACAGGAATTAAATTACCAATCATGTTTATTAATATTAATCATAAAATAACATGCTTCCCATAATTTATAAAATAGCCTAAACACATACACTCAATCAAATAAGTTAGTCATGTAATCCATATATATATCAAATATGTATAGATGAGCTCATCATGCCATAACTTTCAGGTATTTCATATACATTCAATACATCTTTTTTTTCTCACGATTTCTCATGTCAGGGGTATTGTCCGTTGAATTACTGAAATATCGATGTATACTCCCGTAGTACACTTAAGGTGTACAATTCAGACATCCGTCAATTCATTTCCAGGGTACCCTTTTGGGCACAGAATCAGAGTATACACTCTCAAGCCACTTATCAGAATGTTCTTATGAGCCATGTATCAGAATGTTCATCCAGGCTAAATCTCAGGAGTGCTTATTAGAGCCACAACTCAAGAAGTTCACAAAGAACTTTTAATCAGGAAACTCTCAAGGAGCTTAAAGAGCCATGTAACAGAAGCACTAGATAGCCATATCAGAGAGTTCAAGCGAGCTATATCAGGACACTCACGAAGAGCTGCATTTTTGTTTGTAACATATGCCGAAACACAACCAATCGAATCATATCAAGACGCTCACAAAGAGCTATGGTAGTGCACAACACATGCAAATTCACTACCAATCAGGTTGCTCGCAGGAACTATTAACAAGATGCTCGAGAAGCTATATTAGGGATTACTCGTCCGAGTTAAATCCTGTCTGCAACATATGCAGGACCATATTAAATACGGGAAATCACATATATCCATCGAATTTCTATATTCAAACAAAACTTACCCATTTTTCTAACACTTCCGAGCATATGATCATATTTTACACTTGTAACATTCATATAATTCTCATAATTTATATCACATTCAACCCAAATACAACATCAATTCAAACATATTTACATGTTCAATTAAGTTACACGAACTTACCTCGACACTTGTTCGTGTGTAAGTCTACTAATCCAAAACTTTTTCTTTTCCTCGGTCTAGCTTCAAATTTGAGTTATACGGATCTATATAAATGAATTTAACATCAATTTAACACATTTCATATTCAATTGAGTTTAGTTTACATTCTAAGTAAAATTACCATTTTGCCCCTAAACTTTTCATAAATTCCAATTTTATCCCTAGGCTCGGAAAATGAAATTCTTGCAATTTAACCCTTATTCCAAGCCTAGCCAAATTCTATATATCACAATAACAGCTTTTGAATTTCACAAAAATCAAAATTTTTCCATGGGTTTTACAACTTTTCAATTTAATCCCTAAATCATGTTTTCACCAAAATTCTCTTTGTAAAAGTTGTTTAGCTACTAACAACCTTTCACTTTCTACCATAAATTTTAAATTTTAAATTTGCAGCATATTAATCAATGAAACTACTTCTATACTTTGATATCTTTTCAAATTAGTCCCCAAAATAGAAAGATTAAACTATCCCGATCTCAGAAATATAAAATATACTAAAAATGGGACTTGAATACTTATCCAATTAAGCTTGAGTAGTCTAATCTCTCTCTCCTAGGGTTCCATGTCAAATTTTGGGGAAGATGATATAAAATAAGATGATATTTCTTTTATCATATTTTAATTATTTTAATTTTCAATTTAGTCCTTAGCCTTTTCTAATTTGCATGGATGAATCACCAAAAATATCTACTAACTTTTCTTTAATGGTCTAATTACCATATAAGGACCTCAAGTTTTGAATTCCATAGCTATTTGATACTTATAGCTTCTAGAATTTAACTTTTTCATTTTATGCAATTTGGTCCTTTCCACAATTTGTAACAGCCCAATTTTGACCCTAATCGGAACAGGTGGTTTCGAGACCACTGAACCGAGTCAAAATATTATTTTTATTATTTTATTATGTCTTACAGCATGATAGTATTACGGTGTGAAAATTTCGTAAAGAAATTTTATCGTTTAAATAGCTAATTCGGTAAAAAGGACTAAATCGCATAACGCGTAAAGTATAAATTCTACTAGTAAAAGAGCTAATTTGACCATGGCTTTATAAATGGAGGTCCTTATGTGGATAATATCCCTTTATTAAGGTTAGTGGACATTTATGTCCATAATTGAAATGATTTTTATATTGTTTAAATAAGGTTAAAATTGTCAATGTTTGATATGCTATTATTAATAAAATGAAACATGAAAATGGCCAATGTTTTGGTTCATTTAGCCGAATATTAAAGAGGAAGAGAAGCCATTCTTAGGGCTAAGGTTCGGCTAGTTTTAATCTTCAATTAAAGGTATGTTTTGCTTCGGTTTTTAATGATTTTTATGTTTTTGAGCTCGTTGTAGCTCGGTATAGCTAGCCCGTACCTCAATTTCTGAAATTGGTTGTGTTTTTTAAATGTGCCATTGATGAATACATGTTTATTTTGATATTTCTTGATAAATTATTGATGGTTGTTTATAGATATACAAGTTTTATAAAGTAATTTTTGATAAAATTAAATATTTGGGATTAAATTAAAATAGATAGAAATTTTGTTGGTAGAAATGTGAATAACATGAAAGTATGGGCTTATGAGGACTATAGGAGTATTCAGCCATAGTGAATTTTAGCTAAAAGTGTGTAATTTGTTATTTTGAGAATTTAGGACTAAATTGTCAAATTATGAAAATACAAGGGCTATTTTGCAAAATGGCTAAAATACATGTCTTTGGACTAAATTAAATGTGTTGTTGAATAATTGAGTTAAATTTTATTAATTTAGATCAAGACAAACAAATCCTAGAACTTGATCGGGGGAAACGGAAAGTAGACGAGTAGATATTAGAATTACGAGCTTAATCGAGGTAAGTTCGTATAATTCGAATTTAATTTATATTTATAATTGAAATGGTTGAATTACATATTGTATTAATGTGTATTTATATGAAATAATGAACTGAATGCCTATTGGTTATACGTTTTGAATAAGTACTGAGTCCCGTTCGAACCGTAGAAAGTCGTAGGATACAAGTGACATGTCACTAAGGCTACAGGTTGGTTGAGCTCCTGCATTTGTTGCGGACTCACCATAGCTCATGAGCTTACATGTTCAGTCTTCAGGCTTACCGTTCAACCTTCGGGCTTATATGTTTAGTCGTTGGACTTACTGTTTAGCCTCTGGGCTTATATGTTCAGTCTTCGAACTTATCGTTCAGCCTTCGGGCTTATATATTCAGTCTTCAGACTTACCGTTCAATCTTTGGGCTTACATGTTTAGTCTTCGGGCTTACCGTTACTGGCTCAAAAGAGCATACCGTACATGGCTCGAAAGAGCATACATGATAACTTGACAGATTTACAAGTTACATATATACACTGTGCGTGTATCACTCGAGTATCCCTCGATGTTTCCAAAGGTTCAACAGGAAAATTTACTGATTTGTAGTACTTGAAATACATGTTACATGAGATATAAGAAGTACATGTTTATATGATGCATGTTACAAGAAGATACAATAAGTATAAGATTATATGATAAATGATACAGGAAATACAAGATACATATGAATTATTTAATATATAAACTATATGGGTTACATGAAATACATGTTACAAGAATGTGTTTACAAAATATATGTTACATGAATTACATGTTATATGAGAAATATGATATGTATAAATGAATTGTTACATGATTATTTGATTGTATGTTACATGCTTATAAGATAAATGAATAGATTGATACATGAGTTGAGATTACATGGATGACATATATATATATATATATATATATATGTTTTACATTTGGAATGGATAAGAACATGATTCATTCATGACTAACATGTGTATATTGGTTGGATAGTCATTTGGAATATATGACTTTGTTGGTATTGTTGTTTACATTTTAAATGTCGATTCGGTAAGTTAAATTCTATATTATACGGGCTTACTAGGCTCTTTAAAGCTTACTTTGTTTATTTTTCCGTGTTTTATAGATTTGGAAGCTAGCTCGATTTCGGACAAAGTTGGAGATTTCAATCACACTATCCACTCAAGCTTTCGGTACTTTTGAATCTTTGTAAATGTTATAAATATGGCATGTATAGACTAGTTTATAAGTTAATGTTTATAACCATCTTTATGTTGATGAATATGGTATGTTTTGGTACTTGTTCAAGCTATGAGAGATGGCTTGAAATGATAATGGTTAGCTTGATGTGAATGCATTATATGATATGTCTTTTATATGGTATTATTGATAAGTAGTACATGGCATATGTGATGCTTGAATATGGTTATTTGTTAGGTTTCATTTGTGATGAAAATGGTAAGTTAAAATAGGTATTGATTTGGCTCATTTAGTACATGTTTAATGATGCAAATTGGTATGAATTGTGGTTGTTTATAAGTTGGTATAAATGTGCTTGTTTTCGGCTGAATTGGTTGCCCATTTGGTATATGAATTGTTGTAAATTGATGCTTGTAGGTATATGAGCATTTGGGGTGTGAAAATAGCTTATATCAAGCCTATTTCATGCCATATGGCCAGAGCACACGGGCGTGTGTCTCAACCGTGTGACCCCTGTTTTATTACTTGTTAAGTCAATATTGCACACGGGCTGGACACACGGGCGTGTCTGATACCCGTGTAACCAAGTCAGGTTGCCACATGGCCAAGACACATAGGCGTGTCTTATGGCCGTGTGGACAAGTCAGTATGTATGCCCTGTTTTGCTATGGCCTGGACACATGGGCGTGTCTAGCAGCCGTGTGCCTGGACACACGGCTTGGGCACACGGCTATGTGACCCTATTTCGAAAATTTTCTTAAGTTTCCTCATATCTTATATATGTTTTCAAATTAGTCCCTGTTGAGTGATTGAAGCTTTATATGTCTGTTTTAAACATGTTATGTTTAGATATGGTTGATATTACTAAAATGAGTTGATGTTTGATAAAATTTAAAGTTTTACAGTTCTGTTCTGAATTACAAGTCCGGTAATGCCCCTTACTTATTCCAGCGACGGTTATGGGATAGGAGTGTTACATAATTAATCACTTAATCGGTAAAATTTTCTTATCATTATTTTCATATGACATACCTATCATAATATAAATCATGCAATAATATTAAAATAATTTTTCTTTCTAATTTGGATTTGTGGTCCCAAAACCACAATTCTGATTTCACTGAAAATGGGCTGTTACAACTCTCCCCCTTAAGGATTTTTGTCCTAAAAAATCTGACCAGTAAAAAGATTTCGATATTTTTTTCTCATGGTATCCTCTGGTTCCCACGTAGCCTCTTCTATACCATGTTGTTGCCAGAAAACTTTTACTAATGCTACCTTTTATTTTCTTAATTCATTTGTTTCACGTGCCAATATTTTGATTGTGTAACATCCCGAATTAGGGCCTAATCGGAATAGTGGTTTTGTGACTACAAGTCTGAGATAGAAATAATTATTTTGAGGTTTATGATATGATTTCATGATTTTGTGAAAATTTCGTGAAGAAATTCTATGCATAAAGTGCTTAATTTGAAATTAGGGACTAAATCAAATAAGTTGCAAAACTTGCATTCTAGAAGCTTTTAGTATGAAATTGCCTTGGAATATTAATTAGAGGGTCTTAAATAGCAATTTGATCAATTTCTAAAATTTTGGACAAAAATGGGCTTGTACATGAAAATTTTCAAAGAAAGGCATTAATGGTATTTTGGTCATTTGGTAATTAAAATGAATTAAAAGGGAAATTAAGGCCAAATTGTGTTCATCTTCTTCAAGCCTTGGCCGAACCTTACCTCTCTCCATAGCTAGGGTTTCTTCAACTTCCAAGCTTCATAGTAAGTGCATCCAAGCCCCATTTTTAATGATTTTTATGTTTTTGGAATCCCGGAAGCTCGATTTAGCTTATGCTAGCAGTAATTCAACCTAGGGTTCATATTTGGAAAAATACCCATAGGTGAAATTTGTTTATTTTGGTGTTTTATGATAGAATATGAGGTTTTAAATTATGCTAGACAACTTGTGCTACTCGGTTTTAAGTAAAAACGAGTAAAAGGGCTTAATCGGTAAAAATACCTATTGTTCATAAGTATATGTTATAGTGGAAATTTGAGGTTGTTGTTGGTAAATAAATGATCAGCATGTCCTAAAACATATGAATTTGGGATAAAGTTTAATTTCTGAGCCTTGGGGCAAAAGTGTAAATATGCAAAAGTTTAGAGGCAAAAATGTAGTTTTGCCAAAGTTCGAGTTAAGGGCTGTTTGATAAATGTGAGTATTAAATAAGCTAAATTGCTATTATAGATCAAGAAGAACGAAATTCGGGAGTAGATCGGGGAAAGGAAAAAGTAAAGGACTAAATTGTCAAGTTTAACCGTATTTTGTATCGAGGTAAGTTTACGGTAAATAAATGTAATATTTCATTATTTTACATTAATGCTGTTAATTTCCAGCATATATATATTTACTTTATGAAAATATTCGAAGTTGAACCAAAGACGAGATGACAGAGAAAAAGTATCAGAAAGCCCCGTTTGAACTTTAAGAATGTTTAGGATACGGAATGTCATGACATTTTGGGTTATCAGACAAGACAAGAATATCCCATGTAAGTCCATATTAGAAGTATGGCTTTGGTAGGACAGGAAACATCTCATGCAAGACCATGTCTAGAACATAGCATTGATAGGCTAATATCAAGCAGGAAAACCCGAGTATCCTTAGTATTCCGAGTGGTTCAACGGGCTATTGTACAGGTTAAATTACAAGAAATTCTCAGCAAAGGAAAGGTAAGTTATATTCATAAGTTTATTGAATAATCAAGTAAGAAAGAAAGTAAGTGAATAAGGAAGAGGGTATGAAATGAGGTGTAAGGAAAGCTTATGATGCTTGATGATATTATAATTAACTATTAATTAGGATGAATGTTGTGATTTATTTACTTGTAAACTTACTAAGCTTAGTGCTTACTCTCTTTATTTTCCTTCTTTTTATAGTTCTTGCCAAGCCAACTCGGGGATCGCAAGGAACGTCGGAGATCCAGTCACACTATCAACAGGATCATTTTGGTATAGCTAGACGTTTCATTTCGCGTATGGCATGTATAGGGACTTGGCTTCTTTTGGTATGAATGTCCTTAGGATATGTTTAATGAATGGCATGTAAATACTTGTTGATGATTAGCTATTGGAATGACTAATCAAACATAGGTTTAATACTATGTATGCCTAAAGGGTAATTATCACATGGAAGCCATGAAAAAGGTGAAAATAGCTTAAAAACAGATTCGAATAGCAGTAATGATGTGATTTTGAAAAATCACTAAAAATAGTAGAAATGGAATTAAATAGTGAATGAGGCATGAAATTAAAGATTAATGAGTCTATTTTCATGTGGAAGAAACAGAGTAAGTAAAAGAGTTTTATATTATGAGTTATTTGCAATTGAGTGAGACTGCTCCAGATTGACTTCGTGATCCCCTGTTTTGACTTTAAAAATTCACCATAAATTGTGCATAAATAATTAGGCGTTATAGCTTATATGCTTAGATTCCTTATTGAGTGTAGTTTCAAATGAAATAAAAACATACCTATTTGAATTTTTTACAGAAAGAAAATCAATTTGTAGTGAACAGAGGTTAGAATAGTCGAATTGCGTAATAGGAGAGACTTTAACTAATAAAATGTACTAATTGGCCTGACTAAAAATTCTATAAAAAAATTAGTAAGAAGGTATATGAGTCTAGTTTTAGGGAAAATTCATGGAATTGAATTCTGAGTTTCGTAACTCGAGTTATGATTTATTTAGTGACTATGATGCAGTTGGACAGCTTTATAAGGAACAGAGAAATAATTTATTTTGGTTCGTTTAAGTAATTGGAAAAAAAATTTTTATTGATCTCGGTTTGGCCCCGAACCATTTCAATAGCATGATTCAAGGTCTCGATGACCCTTCTTAGGAACTTATTGAATGAATGAAAATAAGTTAATTTTAAAAGCAAATTTTTATGCCCGATTGAGCAAGTTAAGTCTGGTAACGCCTCGTGCTCGACTCCGGCGACGGTCTCGGGTAAGGGGTGTTACAAATTGGTTCTTCACTGTATGTCATGTCGGGTTGAATCTCAACTTCTGTCGGAGAAATTACATGTGAAGGATCTGATTTATACCGTCATAACATAGACACATGAAAAATATTATGAATTCTGTCAAGTTCTGGTGGTAATGCTAATCGATACGCAACAGGTCCGATTCTTTCTATAATCTCATAAGGTCCAATGAATCGTGGACTCAAATTTCCTTTACAGCTAAACCGGAGTACTTTCTTCCAAGGTGATACTTTCAAGAATACTTTGTCACCAACCTGAAATTCTCTCTCTTTTCGTTTGAGATCGGCATATGACTTTTGGCGATTTGAGGCTGCTTTCAAACTATCCTAAATCACCTTTACCTTTTATTCAGTTTCTTGGACTAAGTCAACCCCGTGTATCTTTTTCTCATTGAGTTTTGTTGATCGTGATGATTGTGATGAAGTAATAAAATCTGATCGTACTTGGAAACTAACTAATATTATGATAAAAGGCAAGCACACCTATCGAATAGTAGTATAGTTAGTAGCAAGACCGGAATATCGAATCCCAGGAACTAAAAGTACTAGTAATGACTTCCTTCCTATTATCTAGCCTAAGAAATAAAAGGGTTTTGGTTGTAAACTATTCTAAACTAAACTAAAGAAACGACAAAGAGTAAATTGGGAAATGCTTTTAGGAAAACTAATTGATGAGGGCAACACCTAAAGAAGAATCCACCTAGACTTCACTTGTTATCTAACTCTGAACCAGATGATTTATTCAGTTGATTTAATCCGTAGAGATTCCTAAATTATGTTAATACCTTCGTCGAGGATAAGAACAACTAATCCTAGGTTGATTAATTGAAATCTCTTTCTAATTAAACCCTCTAGTCTTGCATTAACTCGATCTATGGCTCCCCATATTAGATTTAACTCTAATCCGACAGATTTTTGTCGTCCTATGTCTAGGATTGCGATCAACTCCGCTTAATTGTGTTGGATCTACTCCTATGCAGGGACTTTTACTCCTCTACATAAGCACATTTGACTTAAATGAATATCCCAGAAATATCAATTTAAGAATTAAAAACACAATTAAGAACAAATCAAATATTTATAACACAGTTCAGATAAACAATAATAAGATCTGTCTTAGGTTTCATCCCCCTTAGATATTTAGGGTTTTAGTTCATAATTGTAAAAAGAAACATCTCAAAATATATAAAATAGCAAAACATAAAAAAACCCAAAAACCCCTGAAAGGATAGAAGGGAGATCCTCTATCTTGATGTAGCTCATGGCTTTTGAGATGGATCAATCAGCTTTCCTTCGAGTAATTCCCTACCTTTAACTCCCCGTCTTGGCGAGAATAATGTGTGTCCTTGTAGTTGCCTCCTAGGGTCTTTATATAGAGTTTAGAATGTCTTTCTTATCCCCTAAGTAGCCTTTTTCGAGTGAAATTGAACTTCATCCCGACAGGGACACGCCCGTGTGCCACGCCCATGTGAGTTGACTTCCAGGCCATGCTCGAGCCTGTTAATGTGGCACGACCGTGTGACACGTCCATGTAGTGAACCTCCAGGCCGTGTTGATTATTGATTCGGGCCTAATTTTCCCGTTTTTGCCTGTTCCTTGCTCTTTTCTCTTCCTTATGCTCACCTAAGTATAAAACATGAAATTAAAGGTTTAGGAGCATCAAATTCCACAAATTCAATGATAATTCATCTAGAAATTAGGTTAAGCATGAGGTAAAAATATGTATAATTTACGGTTTATCAAATACCCCCACACTTAAGCCCTTGCTTGTCCTTAAGCAAAATCTCAATTTACAATTAAAAATCATTCTTCTCAGCTTATAATCCTTATCAATAATGTTTCAAACTAATCCACAAGTAATCATACAATGAAAATTCAAACAGAAGAAAATTAAAGTCTAAAAGACTCTAAGTTGAGAATTTTATCACAGAAACATAGGTTTTTTCCTCTTTCCTAAGTAATTACCTTGAACTTAAAATCAACAAGAGTTGACATCCTCACTAAAGATTCACTCTATCCACTCAAAGTGTTTAGGGTTCAAAAATGAAGCACTCATTAGTCAACCTGAAAAGTTATTACCATAAGCTTACAGGAAAATCAAATCTCTACCACTATGTATTGATATGACACATCGATCAAAAGGTCTTTCAATGGTTGTAATGGGGCTTTGGTTAGGGGTGTTGTCACAAGCTAAAAAAGAGGGTTAAAATCGAGATTGAATTGAAAAAAAATCATCTAACTAGAAAAATCTCTATCACTGAAACATATTCCTCGAATAAAGCCTTTTTGATGACATCGTTTTGGATTCGGAAGCTTATAATAGAATTATGCAAAAATATTGAATTACAACTGAAATATGAATTAAATGTATATAGACTCTTTTTTTTAAGAATTAAAAACACAGCAAATAAATTGAATATTTATAAACTTTACAAATTGAAAAAGAGAACGAAACTAGATAATTATTCAACTCAAATCTCGACAAAAATAGGGATCAAAATAATTGAAGGGAATTCAACAAAAATGGGTTATAGGTTAATATTGAGGGTAAGTCAATGAATGGGTTGTTAGGCTCAATGGGGTTCACTAGGGGTTAATTTATGGAGGTAGGCTTTTATGGAGTAAGTGGGTTAAACCTAGGTGCCTGTATCATTTTGTTATATCAAATCAATGATGTGGTCTCGACATGTATAATCGAAGCAAGTTCTAGAATAACAAATCAGTATTGACTCACTCAAAGAAACAATAAAAGTGAGCATGAAAGAATGTATGCTCAAAAGGCTCAAAAATCTCACCAGAATTATGACTTTTAACGTCAATTCTGCGAATTTCAAATTTCAAGATAATATTTAAAATTAGGGAAAACAACCTAGAAAAATTTAAATTCTCAAAAATTTCAATTTATCATGCTTGATTCCCTAATGTCTTAAAGTTTGAATAATCAAAGCATAAGTACCTATGTCTTAATTCTCAACATATTAATAAAAATCATAAATCAATTAGAATTTATCTTAATAAAGGATTTAGGATAATGTAGAGAGTTTGAAATTTGAGAATAATGCAAAAAGTTAGTGGTAAAATTTTCAGGGGTTTCAAAGATAATACAAAGAATGAAAGTGAGTTCCCCCCCACACTTAAGATGTACATTGCCCTCAATGTACAAAGATACATTAGTAGCAATAGAAGCATAAAATCATAAGATAGGGAGAGAAGTAAGACTCCTTGAATATTTGGATGAATTCCTTGAGTTGGAGGTGTGAAGATTTGGAGAAATGACTACTTGAGGTTCGTGATTCTGGGTGACTGAAGAGAATAAGTACAATTTTGTGTAAAATTCAAGTATTACTTGATAAGAATTTAAAAATAAGGGGGAAAAGGGGAATATAAAGTAAAGAAGATGAAAATTTAAAATTAAAATTTAAATAATAGGGATTTGGCCCCACGGTCGTGGCGCACACCCGTGTGACATGTAAGTTGGCCTTGTGTTTCATGATCCTATCAGTGCGGCCATGGTTGGTCGGCACGGGCGTGCCCTATGCCCATGTTAATTTCTCAGTTTTGCCCACGGCTTATTGGCACGGGCGTGTTGGGACACACAGCCATATAGCACGGTCGTGTCTTTTGGTGTTCGCTTCTCCCATGGCCGTGTTTGGGATCACACGCCCGTATATGAAATGGCAAGTTCGGCCACGGTCTTGAGACACGGGCATGTCACACGCCAGTGTTGGATTAACAGGATTGGCCACGGCTTTGGGACACGGGCATGTCGCACGGCCGTATTGAATTGTCAGGATTGGCCACGGCCACCTCGCACGGCCGTATTGAATTGTCAGGATTGGCCACGGCCACCTCGCACGGCCGTGGCTAGTTGTCGTAGCCCATGTGTTAGTGTCTTTGCTCATGGTGTCCACACGGCTTTAGGCACGCCCGTGGGCATGGCCGTGTGGTTTGAAAAACCTACATTCAGAGGGTTAGTTGATGTATTGGAGAGCCTAAATAAAAGAATTTACTATGTTAGTGCTCGGGTTACCTCCCGAGAAGCACTTGTTTTTAGTCTAAGCTCGACTTCCCTCAAGTTTTCATGGTCACGGTGGTTTGAAGAGTTGAAACTCTTCTATCCTGCTTTCAATTTTGTTATCAACATAAGGTTTGAGTCGAGTATGATTTACCTTGAAAGTGCCGAGTGACTCATGTGTTATCTCAACTGTACCATAGGGAAAGATTTTTATTACTGCGAAAGGAGGTATGTCACCTGTATGAAGTTTTGCATTTGAAATTCGAGGATCTTCCTCCTCTAAGAATACTCTATCCTCTACCTTAAATTGATTCGTTTTTACCTGAGGGTCGTCTTGGTGATGCTCTAGGTTAGTGTGACATATTTTGGGCTTTTTTTGTTGATAGTTCAGCCACTCATCTAGTTCCTCAATTTGGAGCATTCGTTTTTCATGTACGTCTCCATTGGATGGACTCGCCTGTGGTTGGGTCGCCCTTATGTGAAGTGTATCTTGCGAAGAAGGTTGGATGGTGAGATCATTCTTATTACAAGGACTCGTAACAATATTTTTATCATCAATAATCTTATTAGAGTTTCTAGCTTGTAAAGTAACTTTGTCATCACCTACGCAAAGTGTAAGCTCGCCTGTGCCTACATCAATTATTGTTCTAGCAGTTGCTAAAAAGGGACGCCCTAGAATTAAGGGTACATTGCTATCTTAATCAATGTCTAGAACAACAAAGTCGACTGGGAATATGAATTTATCAATTTTGACAAGCACATATTCAATTATGCCCTTTCGAAATCTAATGGTTTTATTAGCCAATTAGATGCTCATATTAGTTTATTTAGGTTTCCCAAGACCTAGTTGTTTAAACAATTTATAGACATTATGATATGTGTGATATGAAGTAATAAAATTTATAATAATGATCGTACCAAAAACTAACTAATAGCACGATTTTAAGGCAAGGGCACCTATCGAACAGTAGTATAGTTTAGCGGTAAGACTGAGTTATCGTACCCAAGGGAACCAAAAGTACTAGTACTAACTTCCTTTCTATTATCTAGCCTAAAACGAAAAGAGATTTTTCTATGAAACTAATTCTAAAACTAAACAAAGAATGCACAAAAAGTAAATCGGGGAAAAACTCTTGGGAAAGGCTGATTGATTTGGCAATACTCAAGGGAGAATCCACCTAGACTTCACTTCTTATCAATTCTTGAGCTAAACGATTTATTCACTTGACTTGATCCGTAGAGATCCCTAACTTATGTTAATACCTCCGTCGAGGATAAGAACAACTAATCCTAGGTTGATTAACTAAAATCTCTTTCTAGTTAAAACCCCTAATCTTGCATTAACTCGATCTATGGATCCCCTTATTAGGTTTGACCCTAATCCGGCAGATTTATGTCGCCTTATGTCTAAGGTTGCATGTAACTCTGCTTAATTATACTAGATCTACTCTTAAACAGGGACTTTTGCTCCTCTGAATAAGCACATCAATACTTGAATTAATACATAGGATTATTAAGACAAGAATTAAGAACACATAATTAAGAACAATTTAAGTATTTATCATATAACTCAAGATAAAATAATAACAAGATCTGTCTTAGGTTTCATCCCCCTCAAGTATTTGGGGGGTTTAGCTCATAGTTAATAAGGAAAACATCTCAGAAGAATAAAAATTTCGTAAAGAAACATAAAGAACCCAAAAACCCCTGAAGGATTGAAGAGAGATCCTCTATCTTGATGTAGAGTTCAGCTTCTAGGATGAATCAATCGGCTTCCTTTGGCGTAATTCCTTGCTTTCACTCTCTGTGTTAGTAGAAATACGACATTCTCTTGTGGGAGAAAAGGCACACCGTTAGAGTTGCCTCCTAGGGTCTTTATATAGAGCTTTGGAATGCCTTTCTTAGCCTCTAAGTATCCAAATCCGAGTGAAATTGAACTTCCTCATGACAGGGACACACCCGTATGCCACACCCGTGTAGATTGACAAGAGGCCGTGTGAGAGACTGTTGATGGTGGCATGGCTGTGTGGTCAGGCCGTGCTTGTCGGGGCTAGGCTGTGTTGGACCTTATGTGGCACGGCCGTGTGGTGAATCCTTGGGCCATGTCATTTTTACACTTTGGCCTATTTTCTCCGTTTTCGGCCCATTTTTCGTTCTTTTCTCTTCCCTATGCTCTCCTGAGTATACAACATGAAATAGAAGGGTTAAGAGCACCAATTTCCATAAATTCACTGATAATTCATCCAAAAATTAAGCTAAGCATGAGGTAAAAATATGTATAATTTATCGTTTATCAAATACCCCCACACTTAAGCCTTTGCTTGTTCTCAAGCAAAATCCCAACCCACAATCAAGAATCATTCTTCTCAACTCACAATCTTTATCGATAATGTTTCAAACTAATTCACAAGTATACATACAATAAAAATTCAATCAGAAGAACATTAAAGATTCAAACACTCTAAGTTGAGAATTTTATCACAGAAACATAAGTTTTCTCCCTTTTCCTGAGTAATTATCTCTCAATCAAAATTTACAAGATTTGACATCTTCACTAAATATTCACTCTATCCACTCAAAGTGTTTAGGGTTCAAAATTTAAGCACTCATTAGTCAACCTGAAAAGTTATTACCATAGGCTTGCAAGAAAATCAAATCTCCACCACTATAGATTGATATGATACATCGATCAAAAGGTCTTTCAATGGTTGTAATGGGGCTTTGGTTAGGGGTGTCGTCATAAGCTGAAAAAGAAAGGGTTAGAATCGAGATTGAACTGAAAAATTATCTAGCTAGAAAAATCTCTATCACTGAAACATATTTCTAGGGCTAAGCTTGATGATGACATTATTCTAGCCTTGGTAGCCTTAAAATAGAAATATGCAAAAATGTTAATTATGAATTACAATTGAATTAACTACATATGTACTTTTTTTTAAGAACAAATTGAATACAATAAATTGAATATTTACAACTTTACAACCTGGAAAAGAGAATAAAGCTAGATAATAATTCAACTCGAATCTCGACAAAAATAGGGATCAAAGTAATTGAATGGAATTCAATAAAAACGGGCTATAGGTTAATATTAGAGGTAAGTCAAAGAATAGGTTGTTAGGCTCAATGGGGTTCACTAGGGGTTAATTTATGGAGGTAGGCTTTTATAGAGTAAGTAGGTTAAATCCTAAGTGCTTTTATCATTTCGGTATATCAAATCAATGATGTGGTTTTGACCTGTATAATCGAAGCAAGTTTTAGAATAACAAATCAGTATTGACTCACTCAAAGTAACAATAAAGGTGAGCACGAAAGGATGTGTGCTCAAAAGGCTTAAATTCTCACCAGAATTATGGCTTTTGATGTCAATCCTGCGAATTTCAAATATCAAGATAACACTTAAAATTAGGGAAAATAACTTATGAAAAAAATGAGATTCTAAAAAATTTCAACTTATCATGCTTGATTCCCTAGTGTTTTAAAGTTTGAATAATCAATGTACAAGCACCTATGTCTTAATTTTCAACATATCAATAAAAATCATAAATTAATTAGAATTAATTCCTAACAGGAGATTGAAGATGGTCTTGAGAACAATACAACAAGTTAGTTTAAAAATTTTCAGAGATTTTAAGAAGAATGTAATGACTGAATTTAAGTTCCCCCCCACACTAAAGATGTATATTGCCCTCAATGTACAAAGATAACATTAGTAGCAATAGAAGCACAAGATCATAAGATAGAGGAAGACATAAAACTCCCTGAATTTTGGATGAATTTGTGAGACGGAGATTGGAATTGGAAGAGCCGGCAGTTGTGGTAGGGTTGTCCCATTTTCATATGGATATGAGCTGTAAAGTTCCTTTGAAACTGCGAAAGTATTTGCCAGTCGTGGGGAGTTTGGAATAATAGAATATGTTTGTTAGGGGCTGGTTGATATGAAATAAGTAAAAATAAAGAAAGAACATAAATTAAATTCTAAAAATACTAAAATTCAAATAATGAAAAAGATAAAATGAACTAAAAATAAGAGTAAAAGGAAAAAGGAAAATAAAGGAGAAGAAAAGAAAAGGTGAAAATAGAGATCAGTGAGAAAATATAAATTAAGATAAAAATAAAGTTAAGAGGAATAGAGGTCTTTAATCCTCAGATGGGTCACGCGGTGGCGGTGGTGAAGTGATGTGGAGGTGCTGGCAAATCTGCTGTAGTGTCACATCGATATGATCGAAGCGCTGGAAGCATTGCTGCTCGAATCGTGATAGGCGCTTAGATATGTCAGCGTATGAAGCTGTCGTATGAACTGGGCGGCAAGGGGATGACGGCTCGGTAGGTGCATCCTCCTTCGGTGGCGGGACATCATCAGGAATATCCTCGGGATCCTCTTGCTAGGCATTTCTAAGTAGCTGGTATTGTAGAGGATCAGTCCCATGGCAGCGCTGGATCATCCTCATGTGAATCAAGCTCTGGATGCCTTGTGGGGACATCTGGCCCACTAAAGTGTATGAGGATGTTTGGGCTGCGGTGTTGAATAGGCCGAAGTAACGGCCTAATCTCGTTATGTATGGGCCCATAGAAATTACGCCTCACCGATGTCTCTCTATCTGATACTGGATTGCATGGGCGATGAATTAAGCTAAGTCAATAACGTACGCATTCGCCATGCACCACAGGAAATAGGCGTCGTGGGTGCTGACGACCCCTGTGCTCTCACGCCTGCTGGTCAGTGTATGTGTGAGAAGGGTATGCAGGTACCTCAAAGGTGGGACGAGGTTAGTCACTTCAGAACGACTAGGGTCGTATGTTGATGATGCAGGGACTAGGGCCTTCCAACACCTAGATGGTGATAGATAGATATGGCGATGAAGCTTGGAAAGGTCCTCCTCTTCCATAAATTGCTCGGTGTAGAGACCAAGAGCTATGCCGAATTCTTGGACACTAAGCTGTCGTACGAGACCTCTTAACCGGAACTGTACTGTCCCTGGATCATCGTATCTGTTCATCATGGTCTGAAGGTGGAACGTGGAACAGAACTCGAGAGTGAGTTCCAAGTATGTGGGTTCCATGATCCGAAAAAATTGTTCCCATGGATCGGTCATCAATAAGGCCCAGACCTCGTCTGTTAGGTGTATTTGCTCGAGGGCGGCCCAATCTATGCATCGGCCAGTGGTTAGAAGGCAAGCTCAGAGTATTTGAAATCGTTCCTCCTGGGAGGCTTGTGGAAAATGGAGGAAAGGATAGTGGTTCTTAGCAATGGGTCGCGAGGATGAACCACTAGGTCCTTTGCATTTTTCGAAGGCGGGACGGTAGCTTTCTTGCCGCATGATGTCGACATAATGCCTAAAAATAAAATAATAAACATTAGTCCTAAAAATTGAAATTGCATCAAGAACTATGGAAAATAAGAAATATTTATGCTTTAAATGGCAATGTGGCTAAAACAATTTGGAATGAAATGTGGACTAACATAAATAATATAATTTATCCATCCTAACATGATATCAAATTTTAAGAGGAATGGGTATGATTTTATCCTAAATCATGTTAGTTTTGATATAAAAAAAATGGCAATCAAATGTGAATCTAAGTGGCATGATATCATGAAACATTCTAGATTATTCATCCTAATTCACTTAATTCCATGCTTAAAACAATGCTAAGCCTAAATATAACATGATATTAAAATAAAACTAGAAATAAACAGTAAGAATTTGAAGAAAAATGATAAAATAGAACCAAATGGGAGAGGAATGAGGTGGAACGCGGTCGTGGTGTGGGTAGCACGGTCGTGGAGGCACTGTGGATACCGGCGGTGGCGCTAGAGAGGTTTTGGGTAGGGTTTGGGTGGGAGGATTAGGGGTTTAAAATGGAAGAAGATAATGAATAGTGGCTCTTTTTTATAGGTTTCAGGTCACACGGGCATGGCACACGCCCGTGTGGCTCGGGTTTTGCTCATGTTGTTTGAAATTTGAGGATTTTGGCGCGCCTGGTTCAAAGCACACGCCCGTGTACCTAGGGCGTGTTGGGGAACACGGCCATGTCCCACGGCCATGTCTTAAGGTGTTCGCTTCGCACACGGTCGTGTAAGAGGTCACACGCCCGTGTTGGATTTGACAGTGTCGACCACGATTTTGGGGCACGGGCATATCACACGCCCTTGTTGGGGTCTCATGGCTGTATCGCACGGCCATGTTGTTCTCGTTTCAGCCCGTATTCTTGGAAAATTTTCACCCTGCTTATACACGGCCAGTTTGCACGACTGTGTCTCTGCTTATAGCATCCCCACGGCCTTAGACACACCCGTGGGCATGGCCGTGTTGTCCTAAAATTTTGCATTTCAAAAGGGTTAGTTGACTCAAATGAAAATAAAAGAGATGTTTCTAAGTTAGTGCTCAGGTTGCCTCCCGAGAAGTGCTTATTTAGAGTCTAAGCTCGACTCTGCCCTGATGTATCACGAAGGGATTTCATGGAGCTGAAGCTCCTCCCTGTTATCTTTAAAATTCTCACCTTTGTAATGTTTAAGCCGATGGCTGTTTACCTTGAAAGTACTGTGATTTGGGTGAGTTACCTCAACTGTGCCGTATGGAAAGACAGTTTAAACAATGAATAGACCTGACCACCTTGACTTGAGTTTTCCAGGAAATAGTTTTAGCCTTGAGTTGTAGAGTAAGACAAGATCACCAGTTGAACTGCTTAGATTGTCTCAGTCGTTTGTCATGGCATTGTTTCATGGCTACCTTATATAGTCGTGAGCTTTCATAGGCATTGCAACGCCATTCATCTAGCTCATTTAACTGCATTAATCTTTTTGCACCTGCGAGCTTAAAATCAAGATTTAAAAATTTAATAGCCCAAAATGCTTTATGTTCAAGTTCAAATGGCAGATGACAGCTTTTTCCGTAGACAAGTTTATAAGGAGATGTTCCTATGGGTGTTTTAAAAGCAGTTCTATAGGCCCATAAAGCGTCATCTATTTTTCTTGACCAATCTTTTTTATTTGTTTTTATCGTTTTCTCTAAGATGCGTTTTAATTCCCTATTTGTTACTTCGACTTGACCACTAGTTTGCGGGTGATAAGGGGTAGCTATTTTGTGGTGTACTCTATATCATTTTAAAACTTTTTCGAATTGAGCATTGCAAAAATGGGTTCCCCTATCACTAATAATTATCATAGGTGCTCCAAATCGAGAGAAAAGTTTCTTCAAAAAGCGTACTACCATTCTAGCATCATTAGTAGGTAAGGCTTGGGATTCCACCCATTTTGACATATAATCTACTGCTACTAGTATGTACTTATTCCCAAATGAAGTGGGGAATGGACCCATGAAATCATTACCCCATACATCAAATATTTTACATGAGAGTATATAGTTCTGAGGCATTTCATTATGTTGAGACATATTACCTGTTCTCTGGCATTTATCACAAGAGGTCACATACATGTTGGCATATCTAAAAATTGTAGGCCAGTAGAAACCTAATTTGAGTACCTTGTGAGCAGTTTTGGCTCCACTATGATGTCCTCCTGTTGGTCCTGAATGGCAGTGATCTAAAATTTGGTATGCTTTTATTTCAGTAACGCATCTTTGAATAACCTGATCTGCACAAATACAAAAAAGAAAAGGATCTTCCCAAAAGTAGTTTTTCACATCAGCGAAGAATCACTTCTTTTGCTGATGGGTCAACCCTTTTGGGGTTATGTTAGCTGCTAAATAATTTGCAAAATCAGCAAACTAAGGAACTGCTTCTTCTGCTAAAGCGAGGAGCTGTTCTTCAGGGAACAAGTTGTTTATTTTATCGAGGCACTTGGGATGTGTGTTTTCTAATCTTGAAAGGTGATCTACTACCAAATTTTCAGCTCCTTTCTTGTCTTTTATTTCTAAGTCGAATTCCTGTAACAATAGAATGCATCTTATCAATCACGGTTTTGCATCAGTTTTAGTTAGAAGATAACGAAGAGCAGAATGATCAGTATAAACGATGACTTTTGATAATATTAAATAAGATCTGAATTTATCAAATGCAAAAATAACAACTAGCAAGTCTTTTTCTGTGGTTGTATAATTTGCTTGTGCGGCTGTCAGAGTTCTGCTAGCATAATAGATCGGTTGAAAGTTCTTGTCTCTTCACTGTCCCAAAACTGCATCTACTGCAAAATCACTCGCATCGTACATTAGTTCAAAAGGTAGATTCCAATCAGGTGAAATCATAATCGGGGCATTGACTAACTTTTCCTTAAGAATGTTAAAAGATTCTAAACATTCTTGGTCAAAGTTGAAAAGCACATCTTTTTCTAGAAATTTCGTCAAAGGCTTAGCTATTTTAGAAAAATCTTTAATAAATTTGCGATAAAAACCAACATGTCCTAAAAAACTTCTTATAGCCTTAACCGAATTAGGGGGAGGTAATTTTTCAATAGTTTCAATTTTTGCTTTGTCTACCTCTATCCCTTTACTAGAAATTTTATGTCCTAGGACAATACCTTCTTGAATGATGAAGTGACATTTTTCTCAATTTAGCACTAAATTCGTCTCTTCACATCTTATCAGAATGTGTTTTAAATTATTAAGACAAAGTTGGAAAGAATTACCGAAAACTGAAAAATCATCCATAAATACCTCCATGATGTCTTCCACGAATTCGTCAAAGATAGCTAGCATGTATCGCTGGAAAGTAGCAGGAGCATTACATAACCCAAAAGGCATTCTACGATAAACAAACGTACCGTAT
The DNA here is from genome assembly GCA_020496765.1 of Gossypium stocksii. Lineage (NCBI taxonomy): Eukaryota > Viridiplantae > Streptophyta > Magnoliopsida > Malvales > Malvaceae > Gossypium > Gossypium stocksii. The sequence goes on from CM035623.1 coordinate 11,680,152, forward strand.
TGGCATGTGAATGTCATCTTCTCCTGATCTTCTGGAGCTATCGGGATTTGGAAGTAACTAGAGAGGCCATCTAGGAAACAGTAATACTTATGACCTGATAATCTTTCCAACATCTGATCAATGAAAGGTAAGGGAAAATGATCTTTTCGAGTTGCGTCATTCAAGTTTCTATAATCAATGCAAACTCTCCATCCAGTGACTATTCTCGTAGGTATTGATTCCTTTTTGTCATTGGATACCACGGTCATGCCTCCCTTTTTAGGAACAACCTGCACAGGACTTATTCAAGAACTGTCAGAAATAGGATAAATAATGCCTGCATCTAGAAGTTTAATTACCTCGGCTTTTACGACTTCCTTCATATTGGGATTTAATCATCTCTGAGCTTGCACCGATGGTTTATATTCATCTTCCATTAGAATTTTGTGGGTGCAAAAAGAAGGGCTAATTTTTTTAATGTCAAAAATCTTCCAAGCTATAGCCTTTTTGTGTTCTTTTAATACTTGACGTAATTCCTTTTTCTTTTCAGTACTTAAGTCTGATGTGATAATTACTGGTAATGTCGAATTATCTCCTAAAAATGCATATTCTAAGTGTTCAGGCAACTGTTTTAATTCTAATTTAGGAGGTTCATCAATCGAAGGTTTTCGTCTTAGTTCATCATTCATCTTAAGACTTTCATAACTTATGTGCCTCGTGATAAGTTCATTAGAGTTTAACTCCTTCATTACTTCTCTAACTTCAGTGGTGGCTTCATCTTTCTGCCCACCTTGAACAAGACACAGTTCCAACGTGTCTGCGAGAGAAATTTCCTGAAATTTATCTTGAACAAAATAATCAATAACATCAAGAAAATAACAGGAGTCATCCTGTTCTCTAGAAAATCTCATAGCATCATAGATTTTAAAAACGACTTCTTCTTCACCAACTCTAAGCATTAATTTACCATCCCCTACATCGATAATGGCTCTAGCAGTAGCTAAGAATGGGCGCCCCAAAATTAAAGGCACCTCAGTATCCTCATCCATATCAAGCACAACAAAATTAACCGGGAATATAAATTTATCTACCTTTACCAGCACATCTTCAATGATTCCCCTAAGGTATTTAACAGATCTATCAGCTAATTGAATACCCGTCCTAGTGGGTTTTGGTTTCCCTAAAACCCAGTTGCTTGAATATTTTGTAGAGCATTAGATTAATACTAGCACCTAAATCAGGTAAAGCTTTATCAATGATTAAACTACCAATTAAGCAAGGAATAGTAAAACTCCCTGGATCTTTTAGTTTGGCCGGTAGTTTATTTTGGAGAATAGCTGAGCATTCCTCGTTGAGTTCCACTGTGGCTAATTCTTCCAACTTCCTTTTATTTGTGAGTAGTTCTTTAAGAAACTTTGCATACTTCGGCATCTGCGAAATCGCTTCAAAAAAAGGTAAGTTAATATGTAACTGTTTAAAAAGTTTAAGAAATTTACCGAATTGAGCATCTGTGCAGTCTTTCTTTAACTTTACCGGATATAGTATAGGTGGTTGATACTCCTTAAGTGTTGGTGGAGTACTCTCCTTGGATTCCTCTTCTACGACTTTGTCTTTTGTGGATTCTTAAACAGGCTTCTTTTCTAATCTGCCAGTACTTTCCCATTTCTTAGAGTAATTGCTTTGACATGTTTTCTGGGATTTGGCTCAGTGTTACTTGGTAGTCCACATTGTGGTCTTTCTAATATTAATTTGGCAAGTTGACCAATCTGATTTTTGAGCCCTTGAATGGATGCTTGTTGATTCTTTAGTGTCGTTTCGGTATTTTGGAAATGGGTTTCTAACATGGCCATAAATTTGGTGAACATCTCTTCAAGGTTTGGGTTTTTCTCCTGTTGTGATTGTGGCTGTTGAAATCCTGGAGGAGGTGGTTATCTTTGATATCCTTGTCCTTCCCATGAAAAATTAGGGTGATTCCGCCAACCTGTATTGTAAGTGTTACTATAAGGATTATTTTGAGGTCTAGAATTATTACCCGCATAGTTGGCTTGCTCGGTTTCCATGCCATGTCCATAAGAGGAGTAGTCTGGATTGAACATATTTCCCTGAGTTGTGTCACACTGTATTACTGGTTGTGCCTGCGTAGAACCAACAAAATTATCAAACTTTTTATTTAAAAGCTCTACCTGATTAGTAAGCATGGTGACATCATCAATATTGTAAACTCCTGCAGCTTTAGTCGGCTTTGTCCTCATAACTTGCCACTTATAGTTATTCAGTGACATCTCTTCTATAAACTCATAAGCTGCTTCGGGTGTTTTGTTGTTGATTGTTCCTCCTGCAACTACATCGATCATTTGGCTCGTGGATGGATTCAAATCGTTGTGAAAGGTTTAAACTTGTAACCACAAAGGTAACCCATGATGAGGGCACCTTCTCAATAGATCTTTGTATCTCTCCCAGGCATCATAAAGTGTCTCTAGATCCATCTGCACAAAAGAAGAGATATCGTTTCGTAATTTAGCTGTTTTAGTTGGAGGAAAATATTTAAGTAAAAATTTCTCTGTCATCTGTTCCCATGTAGTGATTGATCCTCATGGTAAAGAATTTAACCACTGTTTAGCTTTATTCCTTAGGGAGAATGGAAATAGCCTTAGACAAATGGCATCATCAGTAACGCCATTAATTTTAAAACTATCACAAAGTTCAAAAAAGTTGGCTACGTGTGAATTTGGGTCTTCATCCTGTAAACCATCAAACTGCACAAATTGCTGCATCATCTGAATAGTGTTAGGTTTTAATTCAAAATTATTTGCAGCAATAGTAGGTTTAATAATACTAGATTGAGCACCAGCCAAACTAGGTTTAGTATAATCATACATAGTACGAGGAGCATCATCTTAGTTCACTAGTTGCGTGGCTATCGCGGGAGGTGGTAGATTGTCCTGATTTGCTTCCATCTCTTCCGTAGGTTCTGGCTCTTGTTCTTATCCTTGTTATGGATAATGTAGGCTTCTTCTGATCTCTCTACGAGTTCTGCGAACTATCGCTTCCAAGTCTTCGTCAAAAAGCACTCGTCTTGCTGGGTTCCTTCTAGTCATAAACTAGAGATACCTAGAGGAAAAGAAAATTTTAGTAAAATAAAAATAAAAATAAATAAGCTAAAAATAAATAAAAATAAATATGGCTAAAGTAATAGAAATCGAGCGTTCTTAATATTTCAGTTCCCCGGCAACGGCGCCAAAAACTTGATATGTGTGATATGAAGTAATAAAATTTATAATAATTATCGTACCAAAAACTAACTAATATCATGATTTTAAAGCAAGCGCACCTATCGAACAGTAGTATAGTTTAGAGGCAAGACCGAGTTATCGTACCCAAGGGAACCAAAAGTACTAGTACTAACTTCCTTTCTATTATTTAGCCTAAAAATAAAAGAGGTTTTTTCTATGAAACTAATTCTAAAACTAAACTAAGAATGCACAAAAAGTAAATCGGGGAAAAACTCTTGGGAAAGGCTGATTGATTTGGCAATACTGAAGGGAGAATCCACATAGACTTCACTTGTTATCAATTCTTAAGCTAGACGATTTATTCACTTGACTTGATACGTAGAGATCCCTAACTTATGTTAATACCTCCGTCGAGGATAAGAACAACTAATCCTAGGTTGATTAACTGAAATCTCTTTCTAGTTAAAACCCCTAGTCTTGCATTAACTCGATCTATGGATCCCCTTATTAGGTTTGACCTTAATCCGACAGATTTATGTCGCCCTATGTCTAGGGTTGCATGCAACTCCGCTTAATTATGCTAGATCTACTCTTAAACAAGGACTTTTGCTCCTCTGAATAAGCACATCAATACTTGAATTAATACCTAGGATTATTAAGACAAGAATTAAGAACACATAATTAAGAACAATTCAAGTATTTATCATATAACTCAAGATAAAATAATAACAAGATCTATCTTAGGTTTCATCCCCCTCAAGTATTTAGGGGGTTTAGTTCATAGTTAATAAAGAAAACATCTCAAAAGAATAAAAATAACAAAACATAAAGTACCCAAAAACCCCTGAAGGATTGAAGGGAGATCCTCTGTCTTGATTAGAGTTTGGCTTCAAGGATGAATCAATCGGCTTCCCTTAGAGTAATTCCTCGCTTTCACTCTCTGTGTTGGCAGAAATACGACACTCTCTTGTGGGAGAAAAGGCACACCCTTACAGTTGCCTCCTAGGGTCTTTATATAGAGCTTTGGAATGCCTTTCTTAGCCTCTAAGTATCCAAATCCGAGTGAAATTGAACTTCTTCATGACAGGGACACGCCCGTGTGCCACGCCCGTATGGATCGACAAGAGGCCGTGTGAGAGACTGTTGATGGTGGCACAGCCGTGTGGTCAGGCCGTACTTGTCGGGGCTCGGCTGTGTTGGACCTTATGTGGCACGGCCGTGTGGCGAATCCTTGGGCTGTGTCATTTTTACACTTTGGCCCATTTTCTCCGTTTTGGTCTGTTTTTCGTTCTTTTCTCTTTCCTATGCTCTGTTGGGTATACAACATGAAGTAGAAGGGTTAAGAGCATTAATTTCCACAAATTCAATGATAATTCATCCAAAAATTAAGCTAAGCATGAGGTAAAAATATGTATAATTCATCGTTTATCACATTACATTAATGCTAGCCCCTAAATCAGCTAAAGCATTTTTGATGTCTAAACTACCAAGTAAGCAAGGAATTATAAAACTCCTGGATCTTTCAGTTTTTTGGGTAGCTTATTCTGTAAAATAGCAGAGCACACTGCATTCAGTTCCACATGAGATGTCTCATCTAGCTTTCGTTTATTCGTCAGTAGCTCTCTTAAAAATTTAACAGCGTTTGGCATCTACGAAAGAGCTTCAATAAACGTAAGTTAATATGTAATTTCATTAAAAGTTTAAGGAATTTACTAAATTGTTCATCTGTGCGGTCTTTCCTTAGCGCATTTGGGTATGGGATACGAGGCTTATACTCTTTGACAATTGCTTCTTTGGAACTTACCTCATCATTACCTTTACTTACCACAGTCTCTTTACCTAGCTCTGGGTTGGTTTTGGCTAACCCTTCCTCATCTATTGTATCCATGGCATTAAGTTGCTCCTTAGGGTTAGTCTCTGTGTTGCTTGGTAACCCACCTTGTGGTCTTTCAGAAATTAGCTTAGCCAGCTGGACTATTTGAGTTTCGAGTCCTTGAATGGATGCTTGCTGGTTCTTCAGTACCATTTTGGTGTTCTGGAAACAGGTTTCTGACACGGTAATAAATTTTGTGAGCATCTCTTCAAGGTTCGGCTTTTTTCTCTTGCGGGTAAGGCTGTTGTTGAAATTCCAGAGGGGGTGGTTGCCTTTGATTTCCTTGTCCTCCCCATGAGAAATTTGGGTGGTTCCTCCAACCTGCATTGTAAGTGTTACTATAAGGGTTATTTTGGGATCTAGAATTATTACCCATATAGTTTGCTTGCTCAGTTTCCATGCCATGTCCATAGGAGAAGTAATCGGGATTGTACATGTCTCCTTGAATTAAGTCACACTGCATCACTGGGTGTACCTGCGTAGAACCAACAAAGTTATCAATCTTTTTATTAAGAAGTTCTACTTGATTAGAAAGCATAGTGACTGCATCAATATTAAAAACTCTGGTAGCTTTCTGTGGATTTATTCTCATGACTTGCCACTGATAGTTATTCAATGACATTTCTTCTAGAAACTCGTAAGCTGCTTCTGATGTTTTTTTGTTGATTGTTCCACTGGCGGCTGCATCGATCATTTATCTCATCGAAGGATTCAAACCGTTGTGAAATGTTTGAACTTGGAACCACAAAGGTAACCCATGATGAGGGCACCTCCTCAATAAGTCCTTGTATCTCTCCCAAGCATCGTAAAGTGTTTCTAAATCCATCTGCACAAAAGAAGAGATATCATTCCTTAATTTAGCCGTTTTAGTCAGCGAAAAATATTTGAGCAAAAATTTTTCAGTCATTTGTTCCCACGTAGTGATAGACCCTCGTGGTAAAGAATTTAACCACTGTTTAGCTTTATTTCTCAAGGAGAATAGGAATAACCGAAGATGAATGGCATCATCAGAAACGCCATGTGTTTTAAATGTGTCGCAGAATTCCAAGAAATTGGCTAAATGAGCATTAGTATCCTCATCCTGCAAACCATCAAACTGAACAAACTGTTGTATCATCTGAATAGTGTTAAGTTTCAGTTCAAAGTTATTTGCAGCAATAGTAGGCCTAACAATGCTAGATTCAGTGCCTGCTAAATTAGGTTTAGCATAGTCATACATAGTATGCGGAGTAGGATTTTGCTCGATTGGATTTGCGGCTACTACAGGGGGTATGTAACACCCCCTAACCCCAAACCGTCGCCAGAACGGGGTTATGGAGCATTACCAGACCTATCTGACAATTTACATAAAATACCTATGTTCAACCCATCTAAACACATTTAAATATGCTCAAAACTTGTTAAATTTAGACATTTTATATATTATCCAATACTCAATTCCAATCACTTATCATATATTATCAATATGATTCAAATTCATACTAAATTAGTCAAGTCCTATTATATACCATTACTAAGCTTAATTCTACTTATTTCATCAATAGATTAACAATCCAAAATGACACATACATAAAACATCCTAGGTACATGCCATTACCAACTATTAACACTATTTACCTCATTGAATTCGGGATCAGCCTGGGATGCTGATTCAACGATCTAGCTTTAACTTAACCTGCGCACGAAAACAACTGTACGTTGAGTGTGAACTCAGTGGCATTTCTATAATCCGAACACTTAATAAAATGAAAATATAACAAATACTTTAAAATCATATGTCATATACAATTGCATAATTATACAATTCATAGATAAATCATTTATAACTTCTTCGATTTTTATCATCTATTAACCCAATTAGCTTTCGAAAATAAATTCACAATAATTTAAATAATAATATTTCCTATTCATATGTCTCATTTAAACTTCTGTTCACTATTCAATATCAGTAAATAAATTTTCAGTATCGATCAATTTTTTTTTTAGTTTCGTTCAATAACATTCAATCATTCAATAATAATTAGTTGTTTAATAATATTCAATCACTTTTTAACAGTCAATTATTCAATAACGATAAATTATTCAGTAATAATCAATTATTCAGTAACAATTTTCTTTTTTACGAGTAGCGGTTAGTTATCCAGTAATAGTCAATTATTCAGTAGCAGATAATTATTCAGTACCTTTATTTACCCCTATTAACATGACTCGGACTCGGACGGATGCACGGATCCAACCAAACACACCAGAGTAGCACATAGTGCTCATCGGCCGAAGCCGAAACAGTAACAGTAGCAGTACGGTACACAGAGTAGCTCATCAGAACAAATCCGAAACAGTAACAGTAACAGTATTCAACACACAAAGTGCTGAATCAGTCATGGCAACAGTAACAGTATTCGACACATAAAGTGCCGAATCGGTAACAGTAACGGTAACAGTAACAGTATCTGGCACATAAGTGCCTGATCAGTAAGATGGCAAAACCCGTACTCTTCTATATCCTATGGCATGCCAACTATATCTGACTTAGCCTGATACTGTTAATAGGGTATTCAATTCACTTTCAATTTTTTTTTCAATCAATACACATTTTAATTAATCACATAAATTCATAACTCAATACAATTCAATTCACTTTTCAATAACAAATATTCAAATTCCACAATAATCACATATTCATATTTATTCCATCACAGTCCTAATCAATTTAAATTTTAATATAACATACATTCAATAATCAATTTCCACATCAATCACGTATATCTCATACAAAATCAATCAATTCAATTGTAAAACACAATACAAATAATTTTCACCTTAATTACTTACCATAATATTTAATCAAAATACAAAAATTAATAATTAAATTCACTTTTCAATTTCAACCAATGTTCACTCAAATTCAAATAATCATCTCAATGCACTTACCATACATATTAAATAATAATTTCAATAATTAAATATCAAGTTTGGATTATAGAAATACAAACTGTAATTTCCGGGCTAACCCCCGTCGACTTTGCCTCTTTCCTTGTTTAACCTAGGTTTCTGGCACAATGTTAGCTACGGAAATTAAACAATTAAAAATTCATCAATATACAATTTCATTTTATTTATTCCAATTTCAACTCAATATTTACATAACTTTTAATTTAATCCCAATTCAAACTAACTTGTTTTCTTTACAATTTATTATCTATTTTTTTAACTCAACTATCACTTAAAATCAAATTTCAACTCTCTAATTTCCCATAAATTCCTAATTTTGAATTTCTTTCAATTTAGTCCCTAAAGCATAAAACTTATGAATTACTTTACAATTCAATCATTATTTCACTTCTAACTTGAATTTCTATCAATTTAATCCCTAATTCATCATTTTATTAAACATAAACCATATTTAGAAATCTAATAACTTTCAAAATATCAACTTAATTTCATCAAAACCTTATTCCAAAGCTTCTAAAACATCAAAATTAAGTAAAAAGAACTAAATTAACTTACCTATTTAAACTTCAAGCTTCAAACCCTCAATTTTCCCTTTTTTTTTTTCCTTTCTTTCTTTCTTTCTTTCCTTCCTTCTCTGTTTCGTTTCTTCTATTCTGTTTCTTTCATTCTTTTTTTTTTTTCATTAAACTATTATATATAATAATAACAATAAAATATCTATATTAAAAATCTATTTAATAACAAATATTTATTTAACACTTGTATGTATATATATTATTACACTTGTACCAAATCATTTTTATACACTTGTCTTTTTTTATTTATTTTATTTATTTCATATAAAAATCTATTTACTTAAATAAAAAGCAATTAAATAAAATATACTACAATTGTACAAATATATGTATTACACTTGTATATTTTATTTACCATACATTTGTTTTTAACAATAACAAAAACATTAATATTTACTTAAATAATAAATAAATACATACAAATATTACAAATGTTTGTATAATATTTATTACACATGTATTTTATTTTTATCACACACTTGTCACAATTTAATTTATTTATCATATAAATATCTTATAATATAATTATAATAAATTAATTTAATATTATTTATTACTAATAAGTATATATATTTTATAACTAAAATCTAAGTAAAAATATTATATTTTTACTTTATATGCCGCCTCACTTATGCTAAATGGCATAATTGCCATTTTTGTCCTTTTTATTTTCTTTTAATCTATAATTAAACTTTCATACTTTATTCAATTTAATCATTTTATCCAATTATCCTTAATTAAGCTAAATTCACTTAATTAAACTCTAATTAATCACTCAAGTAACTTCATAAATATTTTTAATAAATATTTACAAATCCATTTTTCAGAAACGGAGAGCTGAAAATAAACTTTTCCGATAACCATAAAATTTGGGTCGTTACATTTCTCCCCTCCTTTAATAAATTTCGTCCTCGAAATTTACTTGAAAAGAGGTAGGGGTACAGAAATCTCATTGTTTCTTTCGGTTCCCATGTTGCTTCCTCAATATTATAACTTCATCTACTCAAGCTAGTTTCTCAATCAGTTCTTCCTCACACAATAAATCAAATTGAACTTCAATATCCTCTGTCGAAGTAACATGTAAAAGATCTGTTCTTTATCATCTGAGCATCAAATCCTGAAAAACCCCATAAATTTTCTGTAATTTCGGAGGTAAAACCAAATAATATGTCACCGATCCGACTTTTTCTGCAATTTCACATGACCTAATAAAACAAGAACTCAATTTCCTTCTTCTTCTTTTTTTAACCCGGTCTCAGAATTTTCTTCCAAGATGATACTTTAAGAAATACCTATCACCAACAGAATACTCGATATTCTGATGTTTCAAGGCCACATATGATTTCTATCTGTCAAAAGCTACTTTCAATCTATCTGGATCACTTTCACTTTTCTTCAGTTTCATGAATCGAACAGCTCCACATATTCCTTTTCTCATTGTATTCAATCAGATATTATGCAATTTTACACTCACTATCATATAGAGCTTCATACCATGCTGAAAACTGTTATCGCGTACCCATAACTTCTTGTACTTATTCAGAATAAAATATGTAGACTTTATGATACCCTCAACAATTATTCAAATTTCATCTTTCTTTTTCGAAGATAGAGATTATTCCAATTCAAACCCATAGAAATTCTATCCCATTTCCATTCTGATATCATCACTGACTGTAATAATTCTGGAAGTATTAGTATCTGATGTTCAGTTTTATCTTGCTGACATATAAACATTTATATACAAGTTCAAAATATCACTTTTCATTCTAAGTCATCAGCACATTTGTTTCAAATAACCGTATAACTTATTCCTTCCAGAATGCATAGACATGATACCCCTATAAATTTCATGCAATTTCTTCTGTATAAGCCTCTGAATTCTTTGGTACAACTTCTGTCTCCAAATAACAGGCAATCATTAGACCTAATCTGAAATTTTTAGTCAAAAGTCATCTGTATACAATACCTATTTAACCAGTAACTCGTTATCACATTTCTGAGCTTTCCAGATCTACTATAGATAAGTCAGTTTATCTTTTATCTCAACTACCCCTGAGCCATCATCAGGTAATAACAATCAAGTGCTCATAGCTTATAACACAAGACAAAACTTTCAATTCTGAGTACACATAACTTCATTTATGTAACAGCCCGATTTAGACCCTAGTCGGAACAGTGGTTTCGGGACCACAAATCTGGGGTCAAAAAATTATTTTAATATTATTTTTGGTATTTACAACATAATATTTGATATGTGGGAAAATTTTATGAATTAATTTTATCGTTTGAACGGTTAATTTGGAAAAAGGACTAAATCGCGTAAAATGCAAAAGTTACATTCTATTTGTTAATGGGCTATAATGCTATGTTCTTTTAATGTAGAGGCCTAAAAATGAAATTAGGCCATTCAATAATAGCTTGGACGGTAGTGGACATGGTTAGGTAGATATATATGTTATTTTATAATGGTTAAAATGGTAAATTAATTATTAAAAGGTAATAAAATAAAACTAAAACTTAAAATGGCCATGCATTCATTTTATTTTTCCGAAACTAAAAGAAAAAGAATGCTTTGGTTGTGGTTTTAAGTTCGGCACCTCGAAGTTCAAATTAAGGTATGTGGTTTGCTCGATTTTTGATAATTTTTACATTTTTGAGATCGTTGCTTCGTATACGTACTAGCCCATGCTTTAATTTTCAGATTTGATGATGAATTTGAGACTTTCCATTGTTGATAGCTTGAGGTTTTTGTGGTTTGATAATGAAAAATAAATCTTGGTTGATAGATTATCATGATTTACTAATTGAATTTTGGTAAAAATGCCGAATTAGGGCTAAATTGTGAAATTTGTAAATTGAGGGACTTTAATGTGAAATTGATTAAATAAGTGGGCTTATTTAAGCATTATTAAAATTCAGCCAAGCTTGGGCAATGTGAATTTTTTTTCATATTTTGTGTTGATTTGAATTAAGGACTAAATTGTGAAAATGTGAAATGTCAGGGGCAAAAGTGTAATTAGTCCATTTATGTGTTTTTGGATGAATTTGATTGAATATTTGATTAAATGAGTCAAATTTATATTGATTTAGATCATGAAAGGAAGAAATCAGATTTGAGACCGGAGAAAGTCGAAAATTGTCAAATAGTTGTTCGGTCTGTTCGTGTCCGTACGAGGTAAGTCTATACGCAAATAAACGTTGTTAAATTAGAATGTATATAATCTTTATATGCTAAATTTAATTGTATGAATTTTTATATTAATAGTCGAATGTATAAATACTTGTGAGATTGGGTACAAGTTCGATTCAACTGAGACACTACGTTCGAAAAGCTCCGTGTGAACTTTAAGGAATAATTAGGATTTCTGATATATGAATTATGTGTAAGACTAACTTTGTATCTGTGATATTCGGGCTCTATGCTTAGCAGGCTTCGTGCTGGTGTATTATATTAGGCTTTATGCCTAGCAGGCTTCGTGCCGGTGTATTATATCAGGCTTTATGCCTAGCAGGCTTCATACTGATGTATTATACTAGGCTTTAAGCCCAGCAGATTTTATGCGGACAAAAATAAAAAAAATAATCAAACGTGATAAACGAGCTGAAATGATCAGATATGTGATGGTTGGTTACATATTTGAAAATAAGGTAAGTTGGTTACTTGATATGTGATAAAAATGATACATGATGCTATTGTATGTATATGTGTGAATATGAGAAGTATATTCGGCCTTATAGTAGTATAAGTATGAAATATTAAAGTATGATTAATGAGATGTGGCTAATAGCAAGTGATTATGAACAAATAAGTTCATGAGAATGAAATGTATTATATGCAAGTCAAATATGATCAAATGAACGACAATATGAAAGTATACACGATTCAGGTACGTATGAGATGAATATGTTATTCAATAATGAATAGTGAGCATGTTCTAAATGCTGATATGTGAAATGATTATTCAATGATGTGTTATTTATGCGTCTTATATGAAATTGTGATCTTATGCTCGAACATAGTGTAACACCCTGAATTTGGGCCTAGAAGTATTGGGCCTTGGGCCTGGGTGCGGGTGTGAGATAGTTCGAAATAAAATTATTGATGTGTTGAATTCTGCTATGGAAGGTTATTATTAATGGGTTAATGTGGTATTTTAGTGAACTGCGAAGGATTCATAGTGTGGGGAAAAGTCTTGGGCAAATTTCTGGGATTCTGGGATTTTTGTGATATTTGGTGTAATGTTGAAATTTTGATATTTGGATATGTAATTCATGTTTGGAGTGTGTTATTGGGCCTATAGAAGGCCCAAGTGTCGGTTAAAAACCCGGAGAATTCTTGGATTTTTGGACTTAAGGAATAGAGGACTTGGAAAAGAGGAGTTGTAAGGAATTATGTGTGTAATAAGACACAAAAAAGGAATGTGGTGTAGTGGCAAAGTAGCGCCACTTAGGGGACAAGGAAGCAAAGGGTCCAAGGTTCAAGTCTTGGCTCTTGCAATTTATTTTGGTTTTTCTTTTAAATAAATCTGGAAGCAAGTAGGTGAGCTTTAAAGTTAAATGTGTTGGACTTATGACACAAAGGAGCTTGTGTCCGAGTGGTGATGGCTTGACAGGGTTATTGAGAGGACTTTGGTTCGAATCCCGTTGCACGCAAAGGTTGATTATTTTGCTAATGCTTTAATTTTGGGAGGATTGATGGAAAATCCCACATCGGAAAGCTAACATGAGAGCAGCTGAGGAGCGAGCTTTAAATAGAGCAACCAGGAGGAGAGTAGGCACAGTCTTCTTGGCTGATCCCTTTCGCTTTATGGCGTGCCCGTTTGGGTTGGGCATCGGCTAAGAGTGTTTGGGGCGCAGATTAACTTCAGTCTCCTATCAGGTGTGTATTTCTCACTGCTCTAGCGGTAGGACGGCTGCTTCGGGCTGCGATGGGCCGAAGAGGCCATGTGGGCCCAATGGGCCTGCGGGCCCAATTGGATAAGTTGTTTAATTGTATAGTAAGTATTGGGCTAGATTAGGTGAACTCATATCTGTAGCTAGATTTGGGCTTAAAGGGCCACACGAGCGTGTGGGCCCATTTGGTCCGATAATGGGCCCTAGGCCCATTCGCATTGTTATCTCTGTTTAGAAATGCTTTAGTTTACAAAGTTACTAAAATACCCTCGACTTATAAAATTACCAAAGTACCCCCGATTTACAGAATTACCATTTTGCCCTCGATTTACAAAATTATTGAAATACCCTTAGTTTACAAAATTACTGAAAGACCTTGGTTTATAAAATTACCGAATTACCCTCGATTTGCAAAATTACAAGAAATATCCCGATTTATAAAATTATCGAATTACCCTTGATTTGTACAATGATAGAAGTACCCTCGATTTGTAAAATGATGAACATACCCTTAATTTGTAAAATTACCATTTTACCCCTAATTTGTAAAATTACCATTTTACCCATGATTTGTAAAATTACCGTTTTACCCTTAATTTGTAAAATTACTATTTTACCCTTAATTTGTAAAATTACTATTTTACCCTTAATTTGTAAAATTACTATTTTACCCTTAATTTGTAAAATTACCATTTTACCCCTAATTTGTAAAATTACCATTTTACCCATGATTTGTAAAATTACCGTTTTACCCTTAATTTGTAAAATTACTATTTTACCCCTGATTTGTAAAAATTACTATTTTACCCTCGATTTGCAAATTTACTGAAATACCCCTGTAGGGTAGAATTACTGAGACACTCTTATGGGGTAAAATTACCGTTTTGCCCCTAGGGTGTTAAATGACTGTTTTGCCCCTCGTGGGTAAATGACTAACTTGTGTGATGATTGGGCTAGTTTGACCGTGGATATAGGTTGGTGATATGAATGACTTGACTGTGATCTATTCTTATTTTTGGGATTTGGAAAAGTTGGAATCCCTATGTGTTTAGGGAGGCTATCGAAATAGTGCCTAGGGCTTTAAGGGGCTGTTACCAATTATTTTACTCTGTGCTTGTAAGGGTTAAAGGCTGCTGACTAAGGGCTTGGATCAGTGGAGCGTTCGGATCTAGATTTGGATATCAACTTCAACAAAGGTAAGGATTTAGGGCCTTGTTCATGGATGCCCGGATATGGTAAGAGTATGTTAAATTTAGTTATCATTGATTCATGGTCTAATATTTTAGTAATCGAATGTAGGATTGACTTGGATCGGATGTAGTCATCGTTCGTTGCAAGCAGGTGTGTAACTTACCCCTTGTAGTAGCTTAGATTAATGTCGGCTGAAAAGCCGAAATGTCGAATCCCGACATCGTTAAATTTCTGGTAATGAGATAAACAGTGAATAGGTTAGAATAAAATGGGCTCGGTTAACGAAATCGATGGAACAGGTAAGATTACGATTTTGAGTATGTTGGTAAGTTGGGCCTCGATGGGCTGAATTAGGCCCAATGGGCCTACGGGCCCATTTGGAGTAAAAATTGCTAAAACAGAATTGTGATAAATGTATGATTAACCCAGATAGAACGATAGTAGTATTTAGGCTAAATGGACTTAGAAGGATAAATCGGTACTCGTTAGGCCCATTAGGGGTTTTGGGCCCAATAACTCGGTTTTACTAAAATAGGCTAAAATTTCTGTTTAAACACTTGGAATTGATGAATAAGTATGAAAAACCCTAATAAGTGTTAAAATTACGTAATTATCCTTATAGCTTAAAAATGACTATTTTACCCCTAGGTAGAAATGACCACGATACCCCTAGGGTTGTAAAATGATTATGTTGATTGTGATATTGATATTTTTCATGAAATGATATGATATGCACATGATATGCACATGATATGCTATGATATGTATACGATATGCCATGTTATAATCATTACATGCATAGGTTGGGTTTATATGATTGGAGGAAGTGTTAAAGGGCTTTGCCCCAGTATACCGAAAGGGCTTCTGCCCCAGTTATTAAAAGAGGCTAGGCCTCCAGTTATATGTTAAAGCAGCTATGCTGCCAGTGGTGTGTTGGTTGGGTGGGTTGAGTTATTCCCCACATGGTGTGTTGGCTGGTACGGGTGGAGAGTAGCGGTTGGTGGGTTAAGTAGTCTCTCCAAATGGGCTTTGCATACATGCATTGACGTTTACATGTGTTACTGAAATGGGCCTATGGGCCATACCGGTTACAAAAAAGGCTTCGGCCCAGTGATATGATTTATGAAAGGCTTCGGCCCAGTAACTGTTAAATGGAAAGGCTTCAGCCCAGTAACTGTTAAATGGAAAGGCTTCGGCCCAGTAACTGTTAAATGGAAAGGCTTCGGCCCAGTTATATATTGAGACTAATTTGGGGGCTCAGGCCTAGTATGCTGATATTGATTTGGGCTCTGTAAGTGGCTTGTTGCACACTGAGTTTTCCAAACTCACCCTTTTTCCTTCCATCCTTGCAGGTGAGCCTTAGATTGGTGGACTTGGAGTTGGGAGGGATTCAGAGTGGCCACATGGACTGGACTGTTGGATTTCTAATTAAGTTACCTACTTGAATTTAGATTTAATTATTTATTTCTGGTTTTGGGTTGTAAAAAGGGCCTCTTTAATTATTTTTATTTGGGGTTTTATTCTTTACTTATTTAAATTGGTTTTAGCTTACGTAGGATATTATTTAAATCGAGTTAAAAATAAATGATTTTAAGACGTGATTTTTATAAAAGTTACTTGTTTTCAAAATAACACGATAACCAAGCAAAGCTTCCGCAATTTTTTAAATGATCTTGTAGATAAATATTTCAAATAGTTAAAGTGTGGCAATGGTAGTGTGCATGTCTAGGAGTGGATCCAAGAAGAGCTTGGTACTTAAGCAGTCTATTCGACTCACCTCCTCTTTTCTGGAATCCTACCTGGTGCATAGCTTCCATTCACTTTAAGTCTTAACGAAAAAAGTCAAAATTATTTTATACTTAAACCGTTTTTAAGATAACATATTTTATAAAGGTTACAAATCTGATTTTTCGATATTTGATCTATTTTTAAAATAACATGTTTTTGCAAACTACAAGGGTTTATAAGCTTTCATAAAACTTTTGCAAAGGTTTTAACAATGTTTGCAAAGGGATGATTATTTCAACGAATCACGTTTTGGAAAAAGACAAGCTAAGGTTTTATACAAGGTTAACGGTAAGAGTTTTTAAACATTAAGAAGGGTTTTCAATGAAAACATGGTTTTCGAAAAAAAACACTTCAATGTGGCACACCAGTCTTGGCCATAACGTCTAGGCCGGGTTTGGGGTGTTACATTTAGTGGTATCAGAGCTAAGTTGCAACAACTCAGCTGTGGAACGGGTCTAAAAACGGAAGTTTTTAGAGGGTAAAACAAGGATTTCCGAAAGTCGCTTTAAGAATGTGTTTTCAAAATTGTTTATAAGATTTTCTTTCTACAAATAAATAATTAAAATTTTTTTTTGGGAAATTTTAAGTTTAAGTCTAAGGAAGGGTATTTTTGGAAAAATTAGATTTTTGGAAAATTCTGTTTAAAAGAGAATTGTTTCAAACTTGTTTTCTCTAAAATTAACATGTTTTGAGAATTTGATTTTAAAAGGCTTGAATCTTTCTGAGTTTTTCTAGAATCTGATAAATTGAGATGTGGCACACTGAATCCCAGGCACCAAGTCTGTAAGTATTTCTGCTTTATATTCTGTAATGTACTGAACTGTACTGTAAATAGACTTGAGACTTTTCTATGATACTGTAGATAGAGTAATACTGAAAAATTGTAGAGACTGAAACTGTAGAGAAACTAAAAGTTTGAGACTGTAGCTATGATATGATCTTGAATAAAATAAAAGCTTTAAAATACTATCTCTGCATAAGACATAAGAATAATAAAATTTTGAGAACTCTGTAGGTATTTGATATGTGTACTGGTAGTGTAGAGTATTGATATGGATTTTGAGGGTAAGCAAAGTCTGCCAACTTCGGGTAGCGTTAACTCAGAGATTGGTATTGAGGCACTGGACAAGCTAGTAAGGAAAGTGGTAGAAGAAGTTTTGGACACCAAAAATTAAGGAAATTAGGGAAATGTTTCAAGCAGGGTGCTTGGAGTGTAAGAAGAGGAAGGATCCTAGTTCACAAAGGATAGAGTCTCGTTCAGTGAAACATGCTAGGGCACGACTAAGACCTCCGATTTGCAACAACTGTAATAGACGTCATCTGGGTGAATGCGATAGGGAGAAAAGAGCGTGCTTTTTATGTGGGTCCCTCGAACATCGAGCTCTTGATTGCAAAGCTTAATCTAGTTAGGAATGTGTGATGTTTGGTTACGAATTGTGTGCGCTAGTGTTAATGTTTATTTCAGTAATTAGATGTTCTGGGTCGTACTAAAATTATTTGGATCAGAGTGCGCAGTAGAAGCATAGTGGTTGGACTTGAGTAATACAGTTAGTTGATAGTTTAAAATTTCGAGGACGAAATTTCTTTAAGGAGGGTAGAGTTGTAACACCCTAAATTTGGGCCTAGAAGTATTGGGCCTTGGGCCTGGGTGCGGGTGTGAGATAGTTCGAAATAAAATTATTGATGTGTTGAATTCTATTATGGAAGGTTATTATTAATGGGTTAATGTGGTATTTTAGTGAACTGCGAAGGATTCATAGTGTGGGGAAAAGTCTTGGGCTAATTTCTGGGATTTCGGGATTTTTGTGATATTTGGTGTAATGTTGAAATTTTGATATTTGGATGTGTAATTCGTGTTTGGAGTGTGTTATTGGGCCTATAGAAGGCCCAAGTGTTGGTTAAAAACCCGGAGAATTCTTGGATTTTTGGACTTAAGGAATAGAGGACTTGGAAAAGAGGAGTTGTAAGGAATTATGTGTGTAATAAGACACAAAAAAGGAATGTGGTGTAGTGGCAAAGTAGCGCCACTTAGGGGACAAGGAAGCAAAGGGTCCAAGGTTCAAGTCTTGGCTCTTGCAATTTATTTTGGTTTTTCTTTTAAATAAATCTGGAAGCAAGTAGGTGAGCTTTAAAGTTAAATGTGTTGGACTTATGACACAAAGGAGCTTGTGTCCGAGTGGTGATGGCTTGACAGGGTTATTGAGAGGACTTTGGTTCGAATCCCGTTGCACGCAAAGGTTGATTATTTTGCTAATGCTTTAATTTTGGGAGGATTGATGGAAAATCCCACATCGGAAAGCTAACATGAGAGCAGGTGAGGAGCTAGCTTTAAATAGAGCAACCAGGAGGAGAGTAGGCACAGCCTTCTTAGCTGATCCCTTTCGCTTTATGGCGTGCCCGTTTGGGTTAGGCATCGGCTAAGAGTGTTTGGAGCGCGGATTAACTTCAGTCTCCTATCAGGTGTGTATTTCTCACTGCTCTAGCGGTAGGACGGCTACTTCGGGCTGCGATGGGCCGAAGAGGCCATGTGGGCCCAATGGGCCTGCGGGCCCAATTAGATAAGTTGTTTGATTGTATAGTAAGTATTGGGCTAGATTAGGTGAATCTCATATCTGTAGCTAGATTTGAGCTTAAAGGGCCACACGAGCTGTGGGCCCATTTGGTCCGACAATGGGCCCTAGGCCCATTCGCATTGTTATCTCTGTTTAGAAATGCTTTAGTTTACAAAGTTACTAAAATACCCTCGACTTATAAAATTACCAAAGTACCCCCGATTTACAGAATTACCATTTTGCCCTTGATTTACAAAATTATTGAAATACCCTTGGTTTACAAAATTACTAAAAGACCTTGGTTTACAAAATTACCGAATTACCCTCGATTTGCAAAATTACAAGAAATATCCCGATTTATAAAATTATCGAATTACCCTTGATTTGTACAATGATAGAAGTACCCTCGATTTGTAAAATGACGAACATACCCTTAATTTGTAAAATTACCATTTTACCCCTAATTTGTAAAATTACCATTTTACCCATGATTTGTAAAATTACCGTTTTACCCATAATTTGTAAAATTACTATTTTACCCTTAATTTGTAAAATTACTATTTTACCCTTAATTTGTAAAATTACTATTTTACCCCTAATTTGTAAAATTACCATTTTACCCCTAATTTGTAAAATTACCATTTTACCCATGATTTGTAAAATTACCGTTTTACCCTTAATTTGTAAAATTACTATTTTACCCCTGATTTGTAAAAATTACTATTTTACCCTCGATTTGTGAATTTACTGAAATACCCCTGTAGGGTAGAATTACTGAGACACTCTTATGGGGTTAAATTACCGTTTTGCCCTTAGGGTGTTAAATGACTGTTTTGCCCCTCGTGGGTAAATGACTAACTTGTGTGATGATTGGGCTAGTTTGACCGTGGATATAGGTTGGTGATATGAATGACTTGACTGTGATCTATTCTTATTTTTGGGATTTGGAAAAGTTGGAATCCCTATGTGTTTAGAGAGGCTGTCGAAATAGTGACTAGGGCTTTAAGGGGCTGTTACCAATTATTTTACTCTGTGCTTGTAAGGGTTAAAGGCTACTGACTAAGGGCTTGTATCAGTGGAGCGTTCGGATCCAGATTTGGATATCAACTTCAGCAAAGGTAAGGATTTAGGGCCTTGTTCATGGATGCCCGGATATGGTAAGAGTATGTTAAATTTAGTTATCATTGATTCGTGGTCTAATATTTTAGTAATCGAATGTAGGATTCACTTGGATCGGATATAGTCATCGTTCGTTGCAAGCAGGTGTGTAACTTACCCCTTGTAGTAGCTTAGATTAATGTCGGCTGAAAAGCCAAAATGCCGAATCCCGACATTGTTAAATTTCTGGTAACGAGATAAATAGTGAATAGGTTAGAATAAAATGGGCTCGGTTAACGAAATCGATGGAACAGGTAAGATTACGATTTTGAGTATGTTGGTAAGTTGGGCCTCGATGGGCTGAATTAGGCCCAATGAGCCTACGGGCCCATTTGGAGTAAAAATTGCTAAAACGGAAATGTGATAAATGTATGATTAACCCAGATAGAACGATAGTAGTATTTAGGCTAAATGGACTTAGAAGGCTAAATCGGTACTCGTTAGGCCCATTAGGGGTTTTGGGCCCAATAATTCGGTTTTACTAAAATAGGCTAAAATTTCTGTTTAAACACTTGAAATTGATGAATAAGTATGAAAAACCCTAATAAGTGTTAAAATTACGTAATTACCCTTATAGCTTAAAAATAACTATTTTACCCCTAGGTAGAAATGACCACTATACCCCTAGGGTTGTAAAATGATTGTGTTGATTGTGATATTGATATTTTTCATGAAACGATATGATATGCACATGATATGCACATGATATGCTACGATATGTATACGATATGCCATGTTATAATCATTACATGCATGGGTTGGGTTTATATGATTGGAGGAAGTGTTAAAGGGCTTTGCCTCAGTATACCGAAAGGGCTTCTGCCCCAGTTATTAAAAGAGGCTAGGCCTCCAGTTATATGTTAAAGCAGCTATGCTGCCAGTGGTGTGTTGGTTGGGTGGGTTTAGTTATTCCCCACATAGTGTGTTGGCTGGTACGGGTGGAGAGTAGCGGTTGGTGGGTTGAGTAATCTCCCCAAATGGGCTTTGCATACATGCATTAACGTTTACATGTGTTACTGAAATGGGCCTATGGGCGATACCGGTTACAAAAAAGGCTTCAGCCCAGTGATATGATTTATGAAAGGCTTCGGCCCAGTAACTGTTAAATGGAAAGGCTTCGGCCCAGTAACTGTTAAATGGAAAGGCTTCGGCCCAGTAACTGTTAAATGGAAAGGCTTCGGCCCAGTTATATGTTGAGACTGATTTGGGGGCTTAGGCCTAGTATGCTGATATTGATTTGGGCTCTGTAAGTGGCTTGTTGCACACTGAGTTTTCCAAACTCACCCTTTTTCCTTCCATCCTTGCAGGTGAGCCTTAGATTGGTGGACTTGGAGCTGGGAGGGATTCAGAGTGGCCACATGGACTGGACTGTTGGATTTCTAATTAAGTTACCTACTTGAATTTAGATTTAATTATTTATTTCTGGTTTTGGGTTGTAAAAAGGGCCTCTTTAATTATTTTTATTTGGGGTTTTATTCTTTACTTATTTAAATTGGTTTTAGCTTACGTAGGATATTATTTAAATCGAGTTGAAAATAAATGATTTTAAGACGTGATTTTTATAAAAGTTACTTGTTTTCAAAATAACACGATAACCAAGCAAAGCTTCCGCAATTTTTAAATGATCTTGTAGATAAATATTTCAAATAGTTAAAGTGTGGCAATGGTAGTGTGCATGTCTAGGAGTGGATCCAAGAAGAGCTTGGTACTTAAGCAGTCTATTCGACTCACCTCCTCTTTTCTGGAATCCTACCTGGTGCATAGCTTCCATTCACTTTAAGTCTTAACGAAAAAAGTCAAAATTATTTTATACTTAAACCGTTTTTAAGATAACATGTTTTATAAAGGTTACAAATCTGATTTTTCGATATTTGATCTATTTTTAAAATAACATGTTTTTGCAAACTACAAGGGTTTATAAGCTTTCATAAAACTTTTGCAAAGGTTTTAACGATGTTTGCAAAGGGATGATTATTTCAACGAATCACGTTTTGGAAAAAGACAAGCTAAGGTTTTATACAAGGTTAACGGTAAGAGTTTTTAAACATTAAGAAGGGTTTTCAATGAAAACATGGTTTTAAAAAAAAAACACTTCAATGTGGCACACCAGTCTTGGCCATAACGTCTAGGCCGGGTTTGGGGTGTTACACATAGAATTATGAGACATGAAACATGACTTTAATGTATAATTGCTTGGTTCAAAAATTTGAACAGATAACGAAATGAAGATGGTTGAGTTTGGAATGTGTTTATATGTGATATATGATTTGTAAAAAAAAAAAGGGTTAATCCTAGTTAGTTATATGATTCAGGTATGCAAATTTGGCTATGTGAATAAACGAATATTGAAAAGTCGAGGTTAAAAGTGTTCATAAAGAGGTTGATATAGCGTTAAGCATGAATTGTAATAAATGACCATGTTTTGGTTGATTATATAATGAAGATATGTAAACTTGATTTATATGTTTGAGTTAACGGTTGTTATTCGAATTTGAAAGCATGGTTATATGATTTTGTAATGAATTAATTGCTTATTGCTTACTAAGCTTCCAAAGCTTACTCTGTGTGTTTTTACTATGTTTATAGAGTTTCAGAAATTTGCTCGGGTTGGAAGTCATAGGAGATCTCATCACACTATCCAGTTATCGCTTCGGTAAATAAGAGTTTTGAGTTTTGGTTATGTGGCATGTATAGGTTAGTTTTTATATGATTGGTTTTGAAATTGTATATATTTATAGCCATGCAAAAATGGCTTATTAATGATGATGTATAATCAACCATGAATTTTGGAAGTATGATTTGCGGTATAGTTTGTGTGGTGGTTGATTATATAATTCAAATTAGGTCAGGTAAATATGGTTGATGGATGTGTTTTGGTTGTGGTTTATTATTGATTTATTTTGGATGCATAATATGTCTTGTGTAAGGTTTAAAAGTGATAAATGATGTGTTTTTGATATAATACATATGCTCACATAAGCTAAATTATGTAAATGCGATAGCTTGCATATTGATTGTTAAGTACAATTTGTGATAGTAAAGTATGAATATGTTTTGTAATTTATTTGATGGTTATTTAGGTACGGTTATAAAGGGTAAAAAAAAATTAGCTTTGATTTGAGTTGTGAAGTTGGTTAGATGATCGGTTTTGCATATGTATTTTAGTAATGGTAAAGGGTGTGCACTTATATTTGGCCAACAATAGGTAAAATATACTTTAACATGCCTGTAATATGTTTTGCTCTTGATTTGGTCATTAATGGTAAGTTGTTAAGTTAAATGCTGGAATTTAAAATGTGCCAAATGTGTGGTTTATGAATTTGGTAAATGATAGATAGGTATTTTGGATATTTCATTATTCAAGTGAAATTAAAATTATGGTATGATTTGATTCGACACTTATGTATAAAATTGGTAGTTATTATTTTGGTAAAATGTGCATAATTTGGTAAAACTAAATTTTATACTTGATCATTATGTGATAATGTTAATGCCATATATATATTTATGTTTAATATATCATGTGGTTTGGCTAGACTTAGTAAAATGTGATTAAGTGCATAATTATAATTAGTGTTTTTAAAAAGTAGATAATAAAATAGTTTAATATGATTGGAAGTCTTAATATATGATCGGAATATGAAATGAATTATATTTAATTATAAGTTAAACATTCGATTGCCATGACTCATTGGTTATACATTTGAATATGAAATTTTGGGAGGTATATGTATTATAGTAGCAAAGCATGTTTAATTTTAATTAGTTAAATGGTTCATATGTGCGCATTTGATTTTTATGGATTGAAAAATGGTTGCTATTCAAGTTGGTATTCAGATGCCATGAAATGATGGACATATGCTTTGAACATTGAATTGATGAAGCATAAGAAATAGGATATTGATATTACTTATTTGGTTTTGAATATTTGAATAAGTAAATGGTAATGACTTGGTTGAGTTTCGGAGCATGATTTGTAATGTGAAATTGGTTATGTGATTAAGAGAAATGTGTTTTTGTCCGGTAATGCCTTGTAACCCTAACTGGTGATGGATACGGGTTAAAGGGTGTTACATTTGGTTGGTATCAGAGCTATGGTTTAGTCGATTCTAGGACTACCATAGTGTTTGTGAGTCTAGCTATACATGCCACATCTAACCTGTGATAGTGTGATATCTCCCGACTCTGACGAAAATTATTTGGATGAGACAGATAAGTTTTCCAACCGAGCTAATTCTGACAGAACGGAATGTGTGCTCAAATGCTTGAGTGAAAATGTGTTGATAATGAGTTGAGACTTATAAAGGTATGAATAAGAATACAAGTTATTCTGTTGTTGATAAATGATGAATTGATATAAGTATCTGAGCTGTGATACGTGATCAATGATTATTGTAAGAATGCTTTGATTGTGAATTAGTGATTTGAGTTAGCATATGAATTATGTGGATATGTGATAAGTACAAAAGTGATTAAAAGCAAATGTTTATTAAATGATTTGAAAATGTGAAATTAGTATCAAATTAGATATTTGTGATAGTATGTGTTATGTGCATTTATGTGCAAGTTAAATTTGAGGCTGTACTACCCTCACCTCCCTTATCAGTAAAATATTACTTTGAAATCTGTAAGATTTTAGGTTGAATAAGCTTAAGAGAGTAGAGTTACAGAGATCTATGTATGAAAGATTACTAATGTGGTCAGAAAAGAGAATGAATTAGCAAAGGAATTAATTTAATATTATTTATTACTAATAAATATATATATTTTTTATAACTAAAATCTAAGTAAAAATCTTAGATTTTTACTTTATATAACGCCTCACTTATGCTAAATGGCATAATTGCCATTTTGGCCATTTTTATTTTCTTTTAATCTATAATTAAACTTTCATACTTTATTCAATTTAATCATTTTATCCAATTATCCTTAATTAAGCTAAATTCACTTAATTAAACTCTAATTAATCACTCAATTAACTTCGTAAATATTTTTAATAAATATTTACGAATCCATTTTTCAGAAACGGAGACCTGAAAATAAACTTTTCTGATAACTGTAAAATTTGGGTCATTACAGGGTAGCTAATTATTGTGATTTGCCTCCATCTCTTTAGCAGGTTCAGGTTCTTCTTCTTGACTTTATTCTGGATATTGCAAGCTTCTTCTTATCTCTCTGCGAGTTCGACGGACTATAGCTTCTAAGTCGTCGTCAAACAATAATGGTACTCCTGGGTTTCTTCTAGTCATAAACTAGAGGCACTTAGAAGGGAAAAAGAAAAAGAAAATTTTAGTAAATGAAAACTAAAATAAAAATAAAAAAATAAATTGCAATAAAAATAAAAATGTATAAAGTAATAGGAATCGAGTGTTCCTAATATTTCAGTTCCCCGACAATGGCGCCAAAAACTTGATCGCGATGATTGTGATGAAGTAATAAAATTTGATCATACCTAGAAACTAACTAATATCACGATAAAAGGCAAGCGCACCTATCGAGTAGTAGTATAGTTAGTGGCAAGACCAAAATATCGAATCCAAGCAACTAAAAGTACTAGTAATGACTTCCTTCCTATTATCTAGCCTAAGAAATAATTTTGGTTGTAAACTATTTTAAACTAAACTAAAGAAACGACAAAGAGTAAATTGGGAAATTGCTTTTGGGAAAACTAATTGATGAGGGCAATACCTAATGAAGAATCCACCTAGACTTCACTTGTTATCTAACTCTGAACCAGATGATTTCTTCATTTAATTTGATTTGTAGAGATCCCTAAATTATGTTAATACCTCTGTCGAGGATAAGAACAACTAATCCTAGGTTGATTAATTGAAATTTCTTTTTAATTAAAACCCCTAGTCTTGCATTAACTCGATCTATGGCTCCCCATATTAGATTTGACTCTAATCCGGGAGATTTTCGTTGTCCTATGTCTAGGTTTGTGATCAACTCCGCTTAATTGTGTTGGATCTACTCCTATGCAAGGATTTTTACTCCTCTACATAAGCACATTCGACTTAAATCAATATCCCAAAAATATCAATTTAAGAATTAAAAACACAATTAAGAACAAATCAAATATTTATCACATAGTTCAGATAACAATAACAAGATCTGTATTAGGTTTCATCCCCCTTAGATATTTGGGGTTTTAGTTCATAATTGTAAAAACAAACATCTCAAAATATATAAAATAGCAAAACATAAGAAAACCCAAAAACCCCTGAAAGGATAGAAGGGAGATCCTCTATCTTGATGTAGCTCCTAACTTCTGAGATGGAGCAATCAGCTTTCTTTCGAGTAATTCCCTGCCTTTAACTCCCCGTCTTGGCGGGAATAATGTGTGTCCTTGTAGTTGCCACCTAGGGTCTTTATATAAAGTTTAGAATGTCTTTCTTATCCCCTAAGTAGCCTTTTCCGAGTGAAATTGAACTTCATCATGACAGGGACACGACTGTGTGCCACGCCCGTGTGAGTCGACTTCCAGGCCGTGTTCGAGCCTGTTAATGTGGCATGGCCGTGTGACACGCCTATGTGGTGAACCACCAGGTCGTGTTGATTATTGATTTGGGCCAAATTTGCCCATTTTTGGCCCGTTCCTTGCTATTTTCTCTTCTTTATGCTCACCTAAGCATAAAACATGAAATAAAGGTTTAGAAGCATCAAATTCTACAAATTCAATGATAATTCATCCAGAAATTAGGCTAAGCATGAGGTAAAAATATGTATAATTTACGGTTTATCATTTGTCCAATACAATGGTGTTCTACATTTGCGACCATACAAAGCTTTATACGGTGCCATTTTGATACTAGACTGATAGCTATTATTGTAAGCAAATTCAATTAAAGGCAGATACTTTTTCCAATTACCTTCAAATTCTAGCACACAACACTGAAGCATACTTCCAAAATTTGTATAACACGTTCAGACTGGCCATCAGTATGTAGATGGAATGCAGTATTGAAATGTAATTGTGTACCTAGAGCTTCTTGCTACTTGTTTCCAGAATCAAGATGTGAACTAGGGATCTTTGTCTGAAATAATGGAGACTGGCACTCCATGTAATCTAACAATTTCAGAAGCATATAATTCAACCAATCTATCAACGGAATAATCCATATGTACCAGAATAAAGTGTGCAGACTTTGTCAATCGATCAACTATTACCCAAATAGCATCTTTCTTTTTTGGAGACAGAGGTAGCCCCAATACAAAATTCATGGTAATCCTTTCCAATTTCTATTCCGGTATCGTGATTGGTGGAATGCAGTACTGAAATGTAATTGTGTACCTAGAGCTTCTTGCTACTTGTTCTAGAATCGGGATGTGAACCAGGGACCTCTTTTTGAAATAATGGAGATTGGCACTCCATGTAATCTAATAATTCCAGAAGCATATAATTCAACCAATCTATTTAAGGAATAATCCATACGTACCAGAATAAAATATGCAGACTTTGTCAATCGATCAACTATTTGTAACACCCCTAACCCTAAACCGTCGTCGGAATAGGATTACGAGGTATTAGTGAACACATCGAACAATTTACAGATAATTCTTAAATAAACATCAAATAGTTCAAGTCTCATTCCGCATGTTTTGTCTAAAGCTTCAAATTTGAAGTTCAAGGTTTCTTCATACTTCACCCGGGTATATTACGCTATTTAAAGTTTATTCATATTTCATCCGAGTTTATTATGTTATTCAAGGTTTATTTATACTTCATCTTGGTTTATTATTCCAAAACTAATATAACCATTTTTATAAATATTTAACCTTTTCTGCACTTTCAATTCACAACCAATACCAGTTCAAGTATTTCAACCAACATATTTGTATAATTAAACATACCTAAATCATATCCACATCATTATCTTAGTAATTTAATCAATTAGCAACATAACATTAACTTAAATTTCAACCATTAATTTAGACAATAAAATAATTCATTTCACTCAATTTGGTCATTTTTGGATTTTTTTCAAAATTACCCCTAAAGTTTTATTTTTTTTTCAATTTAGTCCATGCGCTTAAAACATGTAAATTAGCCATTTTTTATGTAAACCCTTGATAGCTGAATATTCATATTTATATATTTTTCTCCTACTCCTCTCCATTCCTCATCCTTAATGTATATGTATATAATTCCACTATTTTATTATATATTCATATCGAGTTGTCCACTGGAGTCATAGTCACTAAATTATTTATATCTTGAATTACAGATCTCCAAATTAAGATCTGTAAATTTTCCCTAAAACTAGACTCACATATCTTCTTATCATAAAATTTTTAGAATTTTTGGTTTAGTCAATAAGTACAGTTTATTCTTTGAAGTTACCCCTGTTCTGTGATCTAACAATCCTGATCTTTCTTCACTAAAAATTAATTATCTCTTTGTACAAGATTCGGATGAGGTTCCCGTTCATTTCTCTTGAAAATAGATTTTAAACATATAAATCATAACTCATAATCATTTTTATACAATTTTTAATGATTTTCCAATGTCAGAAAAGAGGAACCTGAAATCATTCTGACCTTGTCTTACAAAATTTATTATATCTCATGATTTACAATTTCATTTCTTACACCGTTTCTTCTATAAGAAACTAGACTAAATAAGATTTAATTTCATATTTTATTCATCCTCTAATTAGATTCCCAAAATTTTTGGTGAATTTTCAAATTTAAACTACTGCTACTATCTAAAACTATTTTAATGCAAATGTTGATTACCAAGTTATAACACCCTTATTTTCTTTGTCTACAATATTTCTCACCACTTTCTCTTATTTTTCTTCACTAATATATCAAGAGCATAGAACCATATATAAGAAAACTCTACTCTAACATCATTTTCCATGCGTTTTCAATAATATCAAACTTAAAAATATATGGAAATCTTGATGTTCTTACCTTGCCCTCTTGATTTTAATCTTTAACTTGATTTTCTCTCTCCTCCAGCTTCCATTTCTTGAGTCTAACTTGGAATTCTAACTCCCCATAATCTCCTTAACATTTTTCTGTTTTGGTAGTTATGAAATTCTTTTGATTTCTAGGTAAAAATTGTGAATTTTTAATGGAAGGACCAAATTGTAAAGAAAGGAAAGTTTCTTTCTTCTCTTCTCTCCTCCCACGTTGGTTGCATGCAT
Source organism: Gossypium stocksii (assembly GCA_020496765.1). Lineage (NCBI taxonomy): Eukaryota > Viridiplantae > Streptophyta > Magnoliopsida > Malvales > Malvaceae > Gossypium > Gossypium stocksii. Next base: position 11,709,504 of record CM035623.1, read on the forward strand.
GGAAAGATGAAGAGAATTCTTCATCTTTCCTTCTTTATATACTAAATAAATAATAAAATAATAATAAATATCTTATTATAATATTAATAAAATGATATTTATGTAATTAATTAATTTAAAATATCTTCAATATAATCATTACATTCTAGAATTCTCTCTTACTAATTGACCATTTTGCCCTTTATGTTCTTTTTAAATTCCATCATTGAGTCATCACTTAATTTGGTAAAATTACTATTTAGTCCTCATAATTCTTCACCTATTCAATTTGGTCCTAATTCATCCATTTTTCTTAGTTTCTAGATCATTCCACCCATAAAATATTTGCACTATTGGTCCTTAAACTTTTTCATATTTACACTTTAACCCCTTAAATTTTGAATATTTACTCTTGATCAACAAAACTTTTCTCACTTTTGCGATTTAGTCCTTTCTTGGAATATATCATAATATACTTTCCAATGTTGACATAACTCAAATTTCCCTTTTTGTCACTTTATTTCCTTACTTAACTATATCAAGAATAATATCTTACTTTCTTACTCTAGTAATTTTCGGGGTATTACACTATTACCTAAATAGCATATTTCTTTTTCAGAGATAGGGGTAACCTCGATACAAAATCCATGGTAATCTTTTCCTATTTCCATTTCGGTATCGTGATTGGCTGTAATAATCCCAAAGACACTTGATGTTCACCTTTTACTTGTTGACATATAAAGCATTTGGATACGAATTTAGAAATATCACGTTTCATTCCCAACCACCAATATATTTTCTTCAAATCATTGTATATTGCATTACCACCAGGATGAATAGACATTGTACCATTGTGAGCTTCATGTAGAATTTTCTGTACCAACTTCGAATTCTTCAGTACACATACTCTGCCTTTGAACAATAAACAACCATCAGACCCGATCTGAAATTCTGAATTAGAATTTCCTCACATTGGACCCATTTAGCCAGTAGTTCAACATCACTCTTTTGAGCTTCATAGATTATTGCAGAAATGTTGATTTAGCTTTTAATTTAGCTATGATGGAACTATCATTAGATAAAGTTAGCCGAGTATTCATTGCTCGCAAAGCAAATAAAGACTTTCTGCTTAGAGCATCAGCAACTACATTAGCTTTTCCCGGATGATAATCTATAACCAGATTATAATATTTCAATAGTTCAAGTCACATGCACTATCTTAAGTTCAAATCTTTCTGTGACATCAAATACTTCAAACTTTTATGATCAGTAAAGATATGACATTTTTCACCAAACAGTTAATGCTGCCAAATTTTCAATGCAAACACAATTGTTGCCAATTCAAGATCATGTATCGGGTAATTTCTTTCATGTGGCTTTAGCTGTCTAGAAGCATAGGCTATTGCTTTGCCCTCTTGTATTAGTACACAGTCTAAACCATTCAACGATACATCACTATAAATTACAAATTCTTTACTTGATTCAGGTTGAACTAACAGATGTGCTTCTGTCAATAATGCTTTCAATTTGTCAAAACTCTGCTGACATTTATTAGACCATTCAAACTTCACATCTTTTTGCAACTGGCGAGTCATCAGAAAAGCTATCATCGAAAATCCTTGTACAAATCTCTGATAGTAACCGGCTAATCCTAGAAAACTTCTGACTTCTGCCACATTCTTTGGTGGTTTCCAATTAACAATTGTTGAAATTTTACTCGGATCTACTTTGATACCTTCAGCAGAAACTATATGTCTGAGAAAACTAATTTCCCATAGCCAAAATTCACATTTACTAAATTTGACATATAATTGCTTCTCACGCAAAGTTTGCAACACAATTCTTAAATGATCAGCATGCTCATTTTTATTTAGGGAATAAACCAAAATATCATGAATAAATACCACCACAAACCTATCTAAATATGGTTTGAAAATTTTATTCATCAAATCCATAAATACCACAGGTGCATTAGTCAATCCAAATGTCATCACAAGAAATTCACAGTGCTTGTAACTGGTTCTAAAAGCTGTTTTTGGAACATCTGATTTCTTTACCTGTAACTGATAATAACCCAAACGGAGATCAATCTTTGAAAATACGATGACGCCCTTCAACTGGTCAAACATGTCATCAATAGGAGGCAATGGATACTTGTTCTTTATTGTAACCTTGTTGAGTTGTCTGTAATCAATGCACAACCTCAATGATCTATCTTTCTTCTTTACAAACAAAACCAGTGTACCCCAAGGTGAATAACTAGGTCGAGCAAAGCCCCTATCTGTCAATTCTTGTAACTATGCTTTCAACTCTTTTAATTCTATCAGAGCCACTCTTTAGGGTGCTATAGAGATCGGTGTAGTTCCCGGAACAAGATCTATAGAAAATTCAACTTCTCTATCTGGAGGTAAACTAGGTAATTCTTCCAGAAATACATCAGGAAATTCACAAACAACTGGTACTAATTGAATTTTCGTCTCAATTACTTTAGTATCCAACACATATGCAAGATAAGCATCATAACCCTTTTTGACATATTTTTATACTGATATGGCTAAAATCACAGTAGATAATCCATCCCATTTATCAGATTCAGCGTGAAGTAGCTCACCATTCTGACATTTCAACACAATATATTTCTATATTTCTGTTTACAATTTATCACTGCATCATGCTGGGTTAGCCAATCCATTCCCAAAAACACATCAAATTCATCAAAGGGCAGTAGCATCAAATTAGCTGAAAAACAATACCCCTTTACCATCAAAGAACAATTTTTACAAATTTTATCCACCATAACACATTGGCCTAGGGGGTTTGAAACTTTAACCACAAATTTAGTGAACTCAATAAATAAATTTTTAACAGATAACAAATTTGTACATATGTATAAATGCGTTGAACCAGGATCAATTAAAGTAGTAATATCAGTATCAAGTAGAGAGAATGTACCAGAAATAACATTTGGTGCAGAAGCATCTTCTCTAGCACGTATAAGATACGTTCTTACCGGTGCTCGTGCTTCAAATTTAACTGTTGAATCTTTTGTAGTACCTCGGCTAGCACTGACATTGCTAGGGTAACGAGGTGGTCTTTCTCTCGAGGCGAGATTACTCGGCTTTAAAGTTTGATCAGTATCCTTTTCAATCTTTTCTGGGCAATCTTTGAGGAAATGATCAAGAGAACCACATTGATAAGTGGCTCCACTTCTCAAACGACACTTCCCAAAATGAAAGTTATTGCAATATTTACATTTAGGTTTAGGATTACCAACACTTCCAACACTAGTTACAGATAGAAAAAGAGATCTCAGGTTAGAGCGTTGAGATCCCTGCTCTCTACTAGAATACCCCGTAAAGGTGGTAGAACGATCATGATACTTCTTTGATTTCTTCGAAAAAGATGATTGTGACTTAGTCATAAATCTTTTACCAGAAACTCGAGCTTCTTTTTCAGCTTGTTTCTTTTCATTACTCAATTCTTCAGCTTTTTGTGCTCGATCAGCCAAAACCACAAATTCCCTTAATTCACGGTGTAACACCCACTAACCCTAAATCGTCGCCGAAACAAGGTTACAGAGCATTATCGGATGTTAATGAACAATTAGCACATGTAGTATAACTTAATCATATTATCCTTTTAATGGGCTATTGAAGCCCAAAATATACGTTAAAAGCCAGTTGGGACCAGTTTGAGAAATCTGAGAATTTTTTGTAAATTTTGAAAATTTTCCTTAAGTGTAGGGCTTACACGCCCGTGTGGATCACGGACACGCCCGTGTGGTCAGGCCATGTGGTAGCACACGCCCGTGTCCCTAACCCTTATAACTCTCTGACTTGTAACCTAAGAACAAATTGAAGTCATACGGCCGTGTGCTAGGCTGTGTGCCTCACACGGCTGAGACACACGCTCGTGTCTCTACCTGGGTGCTTAAATCTGGGCATTCTGCTTCAAATTTTAAGGTGCAGGGGACACATGGCCATTTCACACACCCATGTGGTAGCTGTGTGTCTCACACGGCCTGATCACACACCCGTGTGCCAGCCTATGTGGAGTCTATATGAGCCTTATACCTCAAGCTAACCAACCCTGCAATACTTAAACTACAAGCCACTCAAAATTTAATATTTCAACCAATTCAATTATCTTCAAATACATCTAAATTTTATCAGAAACCTTAACCTAAATACATATCCATCTTATAATCATAATCATTTCATATTTAATATCCAAATCAATCTAAATCTAACACATTCAACCTAATTTAAGTTTTGTTCCAAATGTACCATTTCCATAACTTAACTTCTCATATATATATAATCATTCAAGTTCATATGATATATATATATATATCAATTTGCAACCCATTACCAAATGACCAAAATACATATACTATGTGCATGCCATTTGTCAAAAGAACTATACATTACCACTCCATTGAGTTCGAGATTGACTTGGATGCTGGGCCGAAACTTTGATTCTACTATCTTGCATACGGAAACAAACCGTACACTAAGTATGTATACTCAGTGGTATTACTATAATTCAAATACTCAAAGTAAAATATTAAACATATATAATCAACCATAAAACCATTTTCTCTAGATAAATCATTCATGTATTCACCTTTTAATTTCATAATTCTAACTAGCTTAGTTAGTTTTTCTTTATTTCAATTGCATTTCAATCCACTATATCCTTATCCATTTTTTGGAATCTTTATTTCATACATTTTGTTTTCACATTTCAATCCAATGTCTCATTTCATTCAAACACAAGATTTCTCAAATCATTCAATTTGCCAAGTCATTTATTTACCCTTATTAACGTAACTCAGACTTTAGCGGATACAAGGATCCAACCAACACACCAGTACGGCATCTTGTGCCTCATCGGTCTAGCCGAAGTAAAACGATACTCAGTACCTCATTGGAATTATCTGAAGCAATAATATGACACATATAGTGCCTTATCGGAATTAATCGAAACAATAATACGACACATAAAGTGCTTCATCGACTCGAGGTCGAAGTATCCCTGAACACTTCCAATTCTATGGCATGCCAACTATATCCGACTTAGCCCGATTAGTTAATAGGGTATTCCACACACTTTCTCAAATTTAATTTCAATCAATTTGCATTTCAAATACTCACATATAATCATAATTCAATTTCACATCTCAATCGATGTTTCATTCGATTTCAATAATCAAATTCACTTTCAATATCAATATCACAACATCCAATACTTATCTCATTTACTTACCATGCATAATAATCAATTTATTACAATTAATAAATATTAGATTTGAATTATAGTAATACAAACCGAAATTTTCTCGAGTTACTGCTCGTCGATTTTTTCCTTCCCTTTCTTGGCCAATGTCTCTGACATGATATTAGCTACATAATTTAAACAATTAAAATCATCAATAATATAATTTCACTCTAAATATTTCCATTTATACATAGATTTTACCTAAATTCCAATTTAATCCCTAATCCAAAACTAATTTTAATTTCCCAACAAATAACTCCATATTTTCACTGAAATTCCTACCATAAACTCATTTTAACTATTCAATTTCACCATAAATCTCTAATTTTGAAATCCTTTCAATTTAGTCCCTACTATTCAAAACTTATGTTTTATTTTACAATTCAATCCTTTACTTACTTCCAATTTGAATTTCTATCAATTAAACTCCTAAATCATTAATTTATCCAACATAAACTATGTCTAAACATTTACTATCTTTTAAAATTTCATCATAAATCCAATGATACTTTGTTCTAGGATTCCAAGAACACAAAAATTATAAGAAAAGGCACTAAATTGACTTGCCAACTTAAGTTTGAATCTCAAAAACACTATTTCCCTTTTTCTTTTCTTTCCCTTTTCTTCCTTTCTTTTTCGTTTGAGCTTCTGTTTCCTTGTTCTTCTTTTGTTTCTTTATTTTGTTTTATTTACTTAATTTATAATATAATATGATAATAATATAATAATAAAATATCTTTTACTTATATAATAAGAAAATGTATAAATGTATTGCAAGTGTATATAAATATATAATTACACATTTATAGTATTATTACCAAACAATTGTCTCAATTTGGTTTATTTTCTAATTTAGTCCATTCTCTTTTCTATATTTTATAATTCAACCTTTATACTACATTCAATCTAGCCCTTATTTCTATTTACTCCTAATTAATACAATTTCACTTATTCAAAACGTAATTAAACTCACAACTAATTTCATAAATATTTTTAATAAATATTTACGAGTCCGTTTTACATAAACGGAGACCCGACAATACACTTTTTCGACGCCTGTAAATTTTTGGGTCATTACGATTCTCCCTCTTAATAAATTTCATCCTCAAAATTTACCTGTAAAGAGGTGAAGGTACTGAGACCTTATAGTCTTTTCCTGTTCTGAAGTCACTTCTTCTATACTATGACTTCTCCATAGTACTTTCACTAAAGGAACCCGTTTATTTCTTAAGTCTTTCACCTTTCGTGCTAATACCTCTATCTACTCTTCTTCATAAGACAAATTAGTTCGAACTTCTATATCTTCTGTTGGTAGAACATGAGAGAGATCTGATCTATATCTCTGTAGCATCGAAACATGAAAAACATCATAAATTTTTTGTAGTTGTGGAGGGAACGCTAAACGGTAGGCAACCGACCCAACTCTTTTCACAATTTTATATGGCCCAATGAAACGGGGACTTAACTTTCCCTTCCGGTCAAATCTTAAGATTTTTTTTCCAAGGAGACACTTTGAGAAATACTTTATCACCGACAGAATACTCAATATCTCTATGTTTCAAGTCTGCATATGACTTCTGTCTGTCAAAAGCTACTTTTAACCTCTTCCGAATCTTTTGAATTATTTCTTCTATTTCTTGAATTAATTCTGGCACAATCATTTTTCTTTCATTTAATTCCATCCAACACACAGTTATTTGACATCTTTGACCATGTAATGCTTCATATGGAGCCATTTGAATACTCGATTAGAAATGATTATTATACACAAATTCAACTAAAGGAAAATAACGCTCCCGACATAATTCAAAATCAATGATACAAGCTCAAAGCATGTCTTCTAAAATCTAAATAACTCTTTTAGATTGTCCATCAGTCTGTGGATGAAACGCTGTATTGAAATTGAGTCGAGTACCAAGATTTTCATGTAACTATCTCTAGAACCTTGAAGTGAACCGCAGATCCTGATAAAAAATTATCGATTCTAGACTACCATGGAACCTCACAAATTCCTAAATATAAACTTCAATAAGCTTCTGAAGTGACTAAACAATTCTAACTGCTATAAAATGAGTCGACTTTGTAAGTCGATCAACAATCTCCCAAATAGCATTTATCTTACTTGCTGATAGTGGTAACCCTGTAACAAAATCCATTGTAATACAGTCCCACTTCCATTCAGGAATGTTAATTGGTTGGAGTAATCCAGTAGGAACCTGATGCTCTTGTAACACCCCAAACCCGGCCTAGACGTTATGGCCGAATCTGGCGATGTCACATGATAGGGTGTTTGAAAACTAAGTTGTTACCAAAAAAACATTTCCGTTTAATTACTTTTATACAACTCTTATAAATTCCAAAATCATTACTTGTTAAATTGATTGTTTTAAAACATAACTCGTTACGGAAGCTTTAGAAACCATTTATTTTGAGAAAAATTGAGACATTTAAGTAAAACAGTTCATTTTAGGAAAACCCCTTTGTTTTAGTGAAATTCATTTGTTCGTTGAGTTTTCATAAACTTAGTGTATAATCCCCACAGAAACATGCATACAGCCAATTAGTAGTAAACAATCAAATGCATTCTAGGGCCCAAGCCCATTGCAGTTTTAGTAGCAGTTTAGGCCTTAGCCCATTTCAGTTACGTATCAGATATGCATTAGGGCCTTAGCCCATCACAGTAATAGTCATGAAAACAATAATCAATAAACAGAGTCCTACCCACCAGCCTCTACACACCATCTCTGTCCATCCCTACACTCCATGTGGGGTTTAAAATAGCCACCCATTCCTACACTCCAAGTAGTACCAAATGCGACACTTAATTAGTAAATTTGTAGCAGAGCTGCCAGATAATAGGCTTAAGAGCCTTTCAGTACACTTCCTCCAAATATCATCATTCCAACCCAATACAATGCAAACATACAGTATATCATGCGTATGCACCATCATTCATACGTGTATATATATATATATTAGTAACATGCATAAATTATCATGCTCACTACATGCATTTCATACAGTCAGATCACACATTTTTTGGTCTAGGTAACACTTACCGACCCTACAGTAGGTTCATAGTCGACTTGGGCGACCCGTGCAACCTTAGGAATCATTTCAGTTAAATGGGCTCACATGTCCATGTGGCTTGCCCGTGTGGCCCACACGACCTAATTTGACCTTGGCCGTGTAGATCACACGGCTTGGCCTAAAATCCTACACGCCTGTGTGGACTACCCGTGTGGACCCATATGGCCGTATGGCCCATATTGCTCAAATCAGTCTAGCCCGTATGTCGCATATTTTTGACCTAATTTTTTATATTTTCGGGTACACACCTGGTTTTGATTGATGCTAAAATAATCCTTGAGCAATCTAGAACCTATTTTTGACCAAAATACCACTTAATTAGTCACTTAATCAACGAACCAAAACCAAACCCGAAATGGGTTACTCATCCAATAAGCGATTGAAACTTACCCTAGCACTTCAAATCGACTCCTTCACGAAACAATATAAGGAGAGCCTTGATCCTCACGATGTGCTACTGCCAAAACTCATGAATTAGCTTAACGAAAATGAGAATAACATCTAAGAACGGTTACAAAAGATATACTACTTACCACATGCCTGTGATTGACATTGCAAGGGAAAAAGAAATGGAATTAAACACAAAAAAGAAGAAAAGGTGAATTCAAAAAACCAAAAATGACAGTGGAGAGGGAAATAATAGAAAAAACACAGGGAGAGGGATGAAGGAGAGTTGAAATTTACTGGGAAAGAAAACTGAATAGGATCTAACAATCACCCTATCCCCTCCTCAAATCTCTCCCCACTAACCCACTCAACCTCTACTACTCAGTGTCCTACTTCAATACAACTCTAGCCACTTTTTAAGCAAAAATACTACGGATAGGGCTTTATTCATAAAAATGCCAAAATTTTGCCAAAGGCATGGCTTTAACTAGGGACCTCACACACACGCCTAGAGTAGTTAACCATTGAACAAATAGACATTTGTGTTACACATTCACAAAAACAAACATAAGAATTTTGGGGTGTTGCAACTCTACCCCTTGAAAGAAAATTTCATCCTCGAAATTTTCCTAATCAGAACAGAGAAGGATACTACTAACGAATCGCATCCTTAGGCTCCCACATGGCCTCCTTAGTGTTATAATTCCACCACAGCACCTTTAACAAAGGGATAGACTACTTCCGCAGAACCTTAACATCATGATCCAGAATCTGAACTAGCTGCTCTTCAAAAGTTAAGTTTGGCCTAACCTCAATCTCTTCAATAGGGACAACATGAGTAGGATCAGACCAGTAGCATCTCAACATCGAGATGTGGAACACATTTTGAATACGATCCATCCCCAGAGGTAGCTCCAATTGATAAGCAACCAGTCCCACTCGCTTTAGAATATGGTAAGGTTCAATAAACCTAGGGATCAACTTGCCCTTACAACCAAACCTCAAAATCTTCTTCTATGGCGAGGCCTTGAGAAATATGAAGTCTCCCATAGAATACTCAATCTCGTGTCTCTTCGGATTGACATAAGATTTCTGCCTATCAGAAGCCACTTTCAGTCTATCCTGAATCAATATGACCTTATGCTTAGTCTCAGAAATCAACTCAAGACCTAGAATACGTTGTTCACCTAACTCAGTCCAACATAGAGTAGTATCACACTTACAACCATATAGAGCCTCGTAAGGTGCCATTTGAATGTTAGACTGGAAACTATTATTATAAGCAAACTTCGCTAGCGGCAAGTAATCCTCCTAGCTGCCTCAAAAATTAATAACACAACTCCTCAACATATCCTCTAGTATCTGAATCACCCTATCAGATTAACCATCGGTCTGAGGATGGAATGCAGTACTGAAGTCCAACCTTGAACCCAAAGCCGTATGTATCTTTTTCCAAAATCGAGACGTTAAAAAAGGATCCCTATCAGAAATGATAGAAACCAAGATCCCATGTAGCCTCGCTATCTTAGAGATATAAAGCTTTGCTAGCTTCTATAGAGAATAATTTGTCCTAACTGGTATGAAGTGCGTAGACTTGGTCAATCGATCCATGATGACCCACACTGAATCCTTCTTAGTGGGTGTTAGAGGCAACCCACTAACAAAGTCCATTGTCACTCGCTCCCATTTCCATAGAGGAATCTTAACCGGTTGCAACAAACCCGAAGGCAACTAATGCTCAGCCTTAACTTACTGGTATGTCAAACATCTCCCCATAAGATCAGTAACCTCTCGTTTCAATCTTGGCCACCAGTACAACTCGTAGAGACCTCGATACATCTTATTCCCACTAAGATGCATAGCATAAGGGCTAGTATGCGCCTCCCTTAGAATGGACTGTCTCAAATCAGTAGCATTCGACACACATATTTGGTCTTGAAAACACAACACACCCTCAAAGTTCACCCCAAAATCTGTAGTGCTACCACTTTCAAACTATCGGAACCGAAGACTGAAAGACTATCTCCCAACTGTTTATCCCTAATCTGCTCGATCCAAGCAAGTTTAACATGAAGCTTGGCTAACAGACTACCATTATCAAATAAGCTAAGGCGAGCAAACATCGCCTTTAGATCAGTCATAGCTCTACGGCTCAGTGCATCAGCCGCCACATTAGCCTAGCTAGGATGGTACTCAATAGTACAGTCGTAATCCTTAAGCAGCTCAATCCATCTATGCTGTCTAAGATTTAACTCATTTTGAGTGAGGAGGTACTTGAGGCTTTTGTGATCAGCTTAGATGCTACACTTCTCATCGTATAAAAAGTGTCTCTAAATTTTTAGAGCGAATACTACGGTGGCCAATTCCAAATTGTGCGTCAGATAGTTTGCCTCATGTATCTTAAGCTGACGAGATGCATATGCTACTACCTTACCATCCCGCATCAACATACATCCCAAATCGACATGTGACGCATCGCTATAAACCGTGAACTCCTTTTTAGGTTCAGGCTGTATCAGAATAGGTGCCTGAGTCAGAACAGTCTTAAGCTTCTCGAAGATCTCTTGCTGCGCATCAGTCCAGACAAACAGAACACCCTTACATAGCAGCTTAGTTGAAGGCACTATAATCAGGGAGAAGCCTTCCACAAACCGCTAATAATAACCCCCTAGTCCCAGAAAATTGTGGATCTTAGACACGTTCCTAGGCTTCTTCCACTCCAACATAGCCTTAATCTTTTGAGGATCAACTCGAATCCCCTTAGCTAAACTTACTATAGAGCTGCTTTTCCCTCAAAGTCTGAAGAACAACTCTAAGGTTCTCATCATGCTCATCCTCCATCCTCAAACAAACCAGTATGTCATCGATGAATACTACTACAAACCAATCTATATAGGGTTGAAACACTCAGTTCATCAAATCCATGAAAGGTGCTGGTAAATTAGTTAGTCCAAAAGGCATCACTAGGAATTCATAGTGACCATATCAGGTTTTAAATATTGTATTATATGTATCAGCTTCCTTAACCCTCAACAGATGATACCCAGGTCAGAGGTCAATCTTGGAGAATACCGAAGCTCTTCAAAACTGGTCAAACAAATCATCAATCCTGGGAAGTGGGTACTTGTTCTTAATGGTCAACTTATTAAGTTGTCAGTAGTCAATGCACATCCTCATGGATCTATCCTTTTTCTTAACAAATAGTATCGATGCTCTCCACGGAGACACATTAATACGGATGAACCCATGATCCAATAACTCTTGAATTTAAGCCTTAAGCTCTGTAAGTTCCTTCAGTGCCATTTGATAGGGAGTGCTAGATACCAAGTTGTACCAGGAAGAAGCTCAATCCCAAACTCCACTTCATAATTCAGAGCTAAACTCGGTAGTTCCTCAGGAAAAATGTCTGAAAAATCCCTTACAGTCTTGATGTCCTTAACAGTAGATTCCCTAGAAATAGAAACACTTACATAGGCCAAGAATGCCTCACATCCCTTACGAACCAATATCTCAGCCACCAGTGCAGAAATCACATTAGACAGGTAGTTCCGACGTTTTCCAATCACGACTACCTCATTGTCCTCCTTAAGTCTCAAGATGACCCTTAGTCACACAATCCAAGCTAACACGGTGTTTGACTAACCAGTCCATCCCTAGAATTAGGTCGAACTCCTCAAACAGAAGCCCCATAAAGTCAGCCAAAAAGATCGCCCCTTGAACCTCAAAAGGTACATCTATGAATAACTTATTAACCCTTATAGACTGCCCCAATAGTTCAGTACGATAACCTCACTTGTAGTACTCTCAACCGAAATCCCCAAGTTCCCAGATATGTTGCCAGTAATGTATGAGTGAGTAGACCCTTTGTCTATCAAAGTAAAATATGGTACATTATAAATAAAAAAAAATACTCGTAATGATGTCCTGAGCATCTCTTTCCTCTCAGCGACGTGCAGCGTAAATAAGGCCAGGCTGCCTCACCTGAATCTATCCAGCATCTCTACCCGGTCCTCTCTGACCACGTCCTATACCGTTACCACCCCTAGCCTAACCATGACCCCTCGATGGCTGCTGAACTACCTTCTGTGGTTGTACAGTACCAGTACCCGGAGCTTGCATCTAATCGGCCCTAAACAGACACTCCCTAATGTGATGCTTCATTGACCCACATCTTAAACACACCCTAATCTCGCCCTGATGGTTGATCTCTCGTGATTGTGATGAAGTAATAAAATCTGATCGTACCTGGAAACTAACTAATATCACGATAAAAAGGAAAGTGCACCTATCGAATAGTAGTATAGTTAGTGGCAAGACCAGAATATCGAATCCAAGGAACTATGAGTACTAGTAATGACTTTCTTCCTATTATCTAGCCTAAAAATAAAAGGGGGTTTTGTTTCTAAATTAACTAATCTAAACTAAACTGAAAAGGAACGACAAGGAGTAAAGAAAGAGATTGCTTTTGGGAAAACTGATTGATTAAGGCAATACCTAAGGAAGAATCCACCTAGACTTCACTTGTTATCTAACTCTGAACCAGATGATTTTTTCATTTGATTTGATCCGTAGAGATCCCTAAATTATGTTAATACCTCTGTCGAAGATAAGAACAACTAATCCTAGGTTGATTAACTGAAATCTCTTTCTAGTTAAAACCCCTAGTCTTGCATGAACTCGATCTATGGCTCCCTATATTAGATTTGAATCTAATCCGGTAGATTTTCGTCATCCTATGTCTAGGATTGCGATCAACTTCACTTAATTGTGTTGGATTTACTCGTATGCAGGGACTTTTGTTCCTCTACATAAGCACATTCGACTTAAATCAATATCCTGAAAATATCAATTTAAGAGTTAAAAACACAATTAAGAACAAATCAAATATTTATCACACAACTCAGATAACAATAATAAGATCTGTCTGAGGTTTCATCCTCCTTAGATATTTGGGGTTTTAGTTCATAATTATGAAAGAAAACATCTCAGAAGAAATAAAATAACAAAACATAAGAAAACCCAAAACTCTTGAAAGGATTGAAGGGAGATCCTCTATCTTGATGTAGATCCTGGCTTCTAGGATGGATCAATCGGCTTCCCTTCGAGTAATTTCCTACCTTTAACTCCCCGTCTTAATGGGAATAAAGTGCACCCTTGTAGTTGCCTCCTAGGGTCTTTATATAGAGTTTTGGAATGCCTTTCTTAGCCCCTAAGTAACCTTTTCCAAGTGAAATTGAACTTCCTCACGACAAGGACACGCCCATGTAGATCGACTACCAGGCTGTGCTCGAGCCTGTTAAAGTGGCATGGCCATGTGACACGGCCGTGTGGCGAACCTCCAGGCAGTGTTGATTATTGAAGTAGGCCTAAATTGCCCGTTCTCGGCCTGTTTCTCGTTCTTTTTGCTTCCCTATGCTCACCTGGGTATAAAACATGAAATAAAAGGATTAAGAGCACCAAATTCCACAAATTCAATGATAATTTATCTAGAAATTAGGCTAAGCATAAGGTAAAAATATGTATAATTTACGGTTTATCAATAGTGTCTAGCACAAGCTTCACATGGTTGTGGTCCAGTAGCAATAGCAGGGGGCCTAGCTCTAACTTGCCCATTAGATCTTGCCTTTTTCTTAACTCCCTGTACATAACCCGAGGGCTTCAAATTCTTCTTGTTCTTAGCCCTTTCTCTATCTCTATTTTGGCACTCAGTTAGCTTAACATCCTCGGTGATCTTCACCTTCTCGACCAGAACAGAAAAATCTTAATCCTTCTGCGGAGCTATCAAAACCCTCAGATTATCTCTGAGGCCATCCTCAAAGTAGACAAACCTCTTATACTCTGATGCCACCATACCTCGAGCATAGTTGCTCGATATCAGGAATTCGACCTCATACTCGGCCACTGATCGATATCCTTGTGTAAGGTTCAGAAACTCCTTCCTACGGGCATCCACATAACTCACCCCACATATTTTCCTTGAACAGCATTCTTAAAGATTTCCCAAGTTATTCGTTCGGGTTGAATGCCCTCATTAACGGTTAATGATATTCGCGTGATATGAAGTAATAAAATTTATAATAATGATCGTACCAAAAACTAACTAATATCATAATTTTAAGGCAAATGCACCTATCAAACAGTAGTATAGCTTAGTGGCAAGACCGAGTTATCGTACCCAAGGGAACCAAAAGTACTAGTACTAACTTCCTTTCTATTATCTAGCCTAAAAATAAAAGAGGTTTTTATGAAGACTTAAACTAATTCTAAAATTAAACTAAGAATGCACAAAAAGTAAAGTGTGGAAAAGCTCTTTGGGAAAGACTGATTGATTGGGCAATACTCAAAGGAGAATCCACCTAAACTTCACTTGTTATCAATTCTTGAGCTAGATGATTTATTCACTTGACTTGATCCGTTGAGATCCCTAACTTATGTTAATACCTCCGTCGAGGATAAGAACAACTAATCCTAGGTTGATTAACTGAAATCTCTTTCTAGTTAAAACCCCTAGTCTTGCATTAACTTGATCTATGGATCCCCTTATTAGGTTTGACCCTAATCTTGCAGATTTATGTCGCCCTATGTCTAGGGTTGCATGCAACTCCGCTTAATTATGCTAGATCTACTCTTAAACAGGGACTTTTGCTCCTCTGTATAAGCACATCAAATTCTTGAATTAATACCTAGGATTATTAAAACAAAAATTAAGAACACATAATTAAGAACAATTCAAGTATTTATCATATAACTCAAGATAAAATAATAACCTGATCTGTCTTAGGTTTCATCCCCCTCAAGTATTTGGGGGAATTAGTTCATAATTAATAAAGAAGACATCTCAGAAGAAATAAGATAACAAAACATAAAGAACCCAAAAACCCCTAAAGGAATTTAAGGAGATCCTATGTCTTGATGTAGAATTCGGCTTCTGGGATGAATCAATCAGCTTCCCTTGGAGTAATACCTTGCTTCCACTCTCTGTGTTGGCAGAAATAAGGCACACCTTTGTGGGAGAAAGAGTACACCCTTAGAGTTTCCTCCTAGGGTCTTTATATAGAGCTTTGGGATGTCTTTCTTAGCCTCTAAGTATCCAAATCTGAGTGAAATTGCACTTCCTCACGACAGGGACACGCCTATGTGCCACGCGCATGTGGATCGATAAGAGGCCGTTTGTGGGACTGTTGATGGTAGCACTGCCGTGTGGCTTGGCCGTGCTTATCGGGGCTGGGCCGTGTTGGACCTTATGTGGCACGACCGTGTGCTACGGCCATGTGGTGAATCCTTAGACCGTGTTGTTTTTGCACTTTGGCCCATTTTCTTCGTTTTCGGCCTATTTTTCGTTATTTTCTCTTCCCTATGCTCTTCTGAGTATAAAATATGAAATATAAGGATTAAGAGCACCAATTCTCACAAATTTAATGATAATTCATCCAGAAATTAGGCTAAACATGAGGTAAAAATATGTATAATTTATCGTTCATCAGTCAACCACCATTGGTATGCCTCGTCGCAAAGCAGTGAGACTGCACCCTTGAATTTCTGCTCAAGGGTGCAATATAATTCATCCATAATCCTTTACGTGGCCTCAATCTAGTATTCGACTACACTAAGGGTGACTTCAGTGACACCCTTAAATAACTCAGCTCCATTAGATTAGAGTTGTTCTGTAACCGACCCTCAGCCTCCAGATCTAGTATTGGGCCCAGCGACCCTCTCTAGTATCCTTAGCGTAGCCTGGGGCAATGCGTCGTCCCCAGCCATGCAATCTTGAGACCCAGGCTCAATAGTCGGTAACACAGGTGTCTCACAAATGTCTACATTTAGCATGCCGCCAGAAAAGAAAGACTCGGCACGAGCCCTTCTACGGCCTCTACCTCGGCCTCTAATACCTCGTCCACGGATACCTCGTGCACTCATATCTAATTGGATATATCTGTATTAAGAATTTTATGAATCAGTTATAGTTTAATATTTATTAATAGTTGTTTTATGTAAACAGGTTCAGTAATTCAGAGTTTGTTTTTGTACGTTACAGTCTCTATCAGTTTTACTATAGTTTCAGTATACACTAACTAGAGTGTTTTCACAGTATGCTCCCCACAGTAGTTTCAGAATATATTTGATGAACGATAAATTATACATATTTTTACCTCATGTTTAGCCTATATTTTGGATGAATTATTATTAATTTTGTGAGAATTGGTGCTCTTACTCCTTCTATTTCATATCTTATACTTAAAAGAGCATAGGGAAGAGAAGAGAACGGAAAATAGACCAAAAATCGAAGAAAATGGGCCAAAATATGAAAACGCACGGCCCAAGAAGTAACCACACAGCCGTGGCACACGGCTGTGCCACATGAAGATCACACGGTCCAGCCCCCGACAAGCACGGCTAGGCCACACGGCCATGGCTCCGCCGATAGAATCACATGGCCTCTTGTCGAAATCACACGGGTGTGGCACACGGGTATGTTCTAGTCGTGAGGAAGAGGAATTTCACTCGGATTTGAATACTTAAAAGCTAAGAAAGGCTCCCTAAAACTCTATATAAAGACCCTAGGAGGCAACTCTAAGGGTGTACTTGATTTCCCCCTGCCAAGTGTAATCTTTTCCCTAAAGTGGGGAGTCGTCTCTCTACCGACACGAAGAGTGAAAGCTAGGAATTACTCCAAGGGAAGCCGATTGATTCATCCCAAAAGCCAGAATTCTGCATCAAGACAGAAGATCTCCCTAAATTCCTTCAGGGGTTTTTGGTTTCCTATGTTTTGTTGTTTTATTTTTTCTGAGATGTTTTCTTCTTTAATTATGAACTAAACCCCTCAAATACTTGAGGGGGATGAAGCTTAAGACAGATCTTGTTATTATTTATTCTTGAGTTATATGATAAATACTTGAGTTGTTCTTAATTATGTGTGCTTAATTCTTGATTTAATAATCCCAGGTATTACTTCAAGAATTAGATGTGCTTAGAGCAGAGGAGCAAAAGTCCCTGTGATAAGAGTAGATCTACCATAATTAAGCGGAGTTGCATGCAACCTTAGACATAGGGCGACATAAATCTGCCGGATTAGGGTCAAACCTAATATGGGGAGCCATAGATCGAATTAATGCAACCTAGGGAGTTAATTAATAAAGGAACTTTAATTAACAACTTAGGCCTAGTTGCTCTACGCCTCGACGGAGGGTTTAGCATAGGTTAGGGATCCCTACGGATCAAGTCAAGTGAATAAATCGTCTAGCTCAAGAACCAATATCAAGTGAAGTCTAGGTGGATTCTCCCTTAAGTATTGCTTATATCAATCAGCTTTTCCCTAAAGTTTTCCACAATTTACTTTTTGTGTACATTTAGTTAGTTTTAGAATTAGTTTAAATCAACTCTCTTTATTTTTAGGCTAGATAATAGAAAGGAAGTAAGTATTAGTACTTTTAGTTCCCTTGGGTACGATAACTCGGTCTTGCCACTCAACTATACTACTGTTCGACAGGTGCGCTTGCCTTTAAGGTCGTGATATTAGTTAGTTTTAGTGTAATCAGTTTTATAAATTTTATTACTTAATATCGCGAGCCGTTATCAAGTTTTTGGCGCCGTTGCTAGGGAACTAAAATATTAAGAAAACTCGATTTCTATTACTTTAGCCATTACTATATATATATATATATATTTATTTATTTTTCTTTTATTTTTATTTTCAGTTTGTATTTATTTATTTTTATTTTCTTTTAAATTTTTGAATTTTCTTTGCTTTTTCTTTTTAGGTATTCTTAGTTTATGACTAGAAACAATCCAATAGGACCACTACTTTTTGACGAAGATCTAGAAGCGACAGTTTGCAGAAATCGCAGAAAAATTAGACGTAGTTTACATTATCCAGGACAAGAAGAAGAACCTGAACGTACTGGAGAGATAGAAGCAAACCAGGATAATCAGCTACTTCCTGTAGTAGCCGCAAATCCTGTTGAGCAAAATCCTGCTCCGCGTACTATGTATGATTATGCTAGACCTAATTTAGCAGGCACTGAATCTAGCATTGTTAGACCTACTATTGCTGCAAATAATTTTGAACTGAAAGCTAACACTATTCAAATGATACAGTAATTTGTTTAGTTTGATGGTTTGCAGGATGGGGATCCTAACTCGCATCTAGCCAATTTCTTGGAAATATGCGATACATTCAAAATAAATGGTGTTTCTGATGATGCCATTTGTCTTAGGCTATTCCCATTCTCTTTGAGAAACAAGGCTAAACAGTGGTTAAATTCTCTACCACGAGGCTCAATTACTACATGGGAACAAATGACCGAAAAATTTTTACTTAAATATTTTCCTCCAGCTAAAATAGTTAAATTGCGAAACGATATCTCTTCTTTTATGCAGATGGATCTAGAAACACTTTCATGGGAGAGATACAAAGATCTTTTGAGAAGGTGTCCTCATCATGGTTTACCTTTGTAGCTGCAAGTTCAAACCTTCCACAACGATTTGAACCCTTCAACGAGACAAATGATTGATGCCGCAGCAAGAGGAACAATCAACAATAAAACACCCAAAGCGGCTTATGAATTTATCGAGGAGATATCATTAAATAACTATCAGTGGCAAGTCATGAGGACAAAGTCGACAAAAGCTGTAGGAGTTTATAATATTGATGCTATCACCATGCTTACTAACTAGGTAGAACTTTTAAATAAAAAGTTTGATAATTTTGTTGGTTCTATGCAGGCACATCTAGTGATGCAGCGTGACGCAATCCAGGAAAATTTGTTCAATCCAGATTACTCCTCTTATGGACATGGCATGGAAACTAAGCAAACCAACTATATGGGTAACAATTCTAGACCTCAAAATAACCCTTATAGTAATACTTACAATACAGGTTGGTAGAACCACCCCAATTTTTCTTGGGGAGGACAAGGGAATCAAAGACAACCACCTCCTCTGAGATTTCAACAGCCACCTCCACAACAAGAGAAAAAGTCGAACCTTGAAGAGATGTTCACAAAATTTATGGCCGTATCAGAAACCCGTTTTCAAAATACCGAAACGGCACTAAAGAACCAGCAAGCATCAATTAAAGGCTTTGAGAATCAAATTTGTCAACTCACCAAGCTAATTTCAGAAAGACCACAAGGTGGACTCCCAAGTAACACTGAGACCAATCAAAGAGAGCAAATTCATGCCGTCAGTATAATAGAAAAGGAGACATTAACCAAAGACAATCAAGAATCAAGCGATGAACCTGAGTTGAATAAAGGTAAGGTAGAGGTAAGCAGCAATATGCCAGATGATATCCGCGTTCGCGATACTAAGTAATAAAATTTATAAAGAACTTGATCACACCAAAACTAACTAATATCGCGACGCTTTAAGGCAAGCGCACCTATCGAATAGTAGTATAGCTTAGTGGCAAGACCGAGTTATCGTACCCAAGGGAACCAAAAGTACTATTACTTACTTTCTTTCTATTATCTAGCCTAAGAATAAAAGAGGGGTTTGTTTAAACTAATTCTAAAACTAACTAAGAAAAGCACAAAGAGTAAAATTGGGAAAACTTTTAGGGAAAAGCTTGATTGATATGGACAATACTTAAGGGGGAATCCACTTAGACTTCACTTGTTAGTTTTGGTGTGATCAGTTTTATAAATTTTATTACTTAATATCACGAGCCGTTATCAATATTATCTATAGTATTTTCAGATTTAAACTTATAACAATTTTAGAATACTTATAGGATCAGCGCAGGAGACTCGGTGTACAACATATTCAATCAAATCATTTCAAATCTGTTGAAATTCAATTATTTAAAAACCAAGTTTTACAACCTCAAATCCACAGCCGAGTTTTGTATCCTGACTTTGATACCCTAAACCCCGCCTAGACGTTATGGCCAAATCTAGAGATGTCACATGATAGGGTGTTTGAAAATTAAGTTGTTACCATAAAAACGTTTCCGTTTAATTGCTTTTATTTAACTCTTATAAATTCCAAAATCGCTACTCATTAAATGGATTATTTTAAAACAGAACTCGTTGCAAAAGCTTTAGAAACCATTTATTTTGAGAAAAACTGAGATAATTATGTAAAACTGTTCATTTTAGTAAAACCACTTTATTTTAGTGAAATTCATTTGTTCGTTGAGTTTTCGCAGTTATAAAATCCATAAGAACAAATAAAATGAAAATAAAGAAAAAAGTCCAAAAGTCCCAAAATTACATCTAAATACCTTAAATAAAATAATAATAAAAATAATAAACCATGGAATAGAATAAAATACGTGTGGCCACTGTTGAGTCCTGTGTATTGAGCCATCAAGTCTAGGGATTACTTGTATACATTACACAGAAGGGGTGAGTTTACGTAAACTCAGTGTGTAATCCCTACAGAAACATGCATACTGTCAATTAGGAGTAAACAGACAAATGCATTTTAAGGCCCAAGCCCATTGCAGTTTCAGTAACAGTTTGGACCCTAGCCCATTTCAGTTATAGTATCAGATATGCATTAGGGCCCTAGCCCATCACAGTAATAGTCATGAAAACAGTAATCAGTAAATAGAGTTTCTACCCACCAGCCTCTACACACCATCTCCGTCCATCCTTACACTCTATGTGGGGTTTAAAACAACCACCCATCCCTACACTTCAAGTAGTACCGAATGCGGCACTTAATCAGTAAATTTGCAGTAGAGTTACCAGATAATAAGCTTATGAGCCTTTCAGTACACTTCCTCCAAATATCATCATCCCAACCCCATGTAATGCAAACATATAGTATATCATGCTTATGCAACCATCATTCATACGTGTACATATATATAACAGTAACATGCATAAATTATCATGCTCATTACATGCATTTCATACAACCATATCACACATTTTGGGGTCAAGGTAACGCTTACTGACCCTACAGTAGGTTTACAGTCCATCTGGGCGACCCGTGCAACCCTAGGAATCATTTCACTTAAATGGGCTCACATGCCAATGTGGCTTGCCCGTGTGGCCCCACACTACCCAATTCAGCCTGGGCCATGTGGATCACACGGTCTGACCCAAAATCCTACACGCCGGTGTGGACTACCTATGTGGACCCACATGCCTGTGTGGCCCACACTGCCTAAATCAGTCTAGCCCATGTGTCGCACATGGCCTACCTGGCCATCACACAGCCATGTCTTACGCACACGACCTGGCCTCATTGATCACACGCCCGTGTCCAAGTACACAGCCTACCACATGAGTAACTACAAGTCCGTGTGGCATCCACTGTGAGGTATTTAGCTTTTGCTGAAACCTCATTTTCTGCGTTTCTGGGTACACACCTAGTTTCAATTGATGTTTCAATGATCCCTGAGCAATCCAGAACCTATTTTTGACCAAAATACCACTCAATTAGTCACCTAATCAACGAACCAAAACCAAACCCAAAATAGATTACTTATCCAGTGAACGATTGAAACTTAACCCAGCACTTCAAATCGGCTCGTTCACGAAACAGTACAAGGAGATCCTTGATCCTCATGGTGTGCTACTGCCAAAACTCAGGAATTGGCCTAACAAAAATGAGAACAACATCTAAGAATGGTACCAAACGATATACTACTTACCACATGCCCGTGATTTATGTTGCAAAGGAAAAAGAAATAGAATTAAACACAAAACGAAAGAAAAGGTGAATTCAAAAAGCCAAAAATGCCAGATGAGAGGGAAAGAATAGAAAAAAATGTAGGGAGAGGGAAGAAGGAGAGCCAAAATTTTCTGAGAAAGAAAACTGAACAGGATTCTCTAACAATCCCCCTATCCCTTCCTCAAATCTTTCCCCACTAACCCACTCAACCTCTACTACTCGGGTCCGACTTCAACATAACTCTAGCCGTTTTTAAGGAAAAATACTACTCCTTGCCATCGTAAAGAATCAAACATAGGACCTCTAACCCACCTACACTCCTCTTAACCACCAGACCAGCAGACCCATTCTTTTATTTACTTACAACCTTTTAATTAAAAGCCTACTGACCAAAGATAGGGTTTTATTCATAAAAATACCAAAATTTTGCCAAAGGCATGGCTTGAAATAGGGACCTCACACACACACCTAGAACACTTAACCACAAAATAGTTAGACATTTGTGTCACACATTCACAAAAACAAACATAAAAATTTTAGGGTGTTACAACTCCGTCTTTACTCTTTGACATGTCAAACATTTACTCACATATTCAACTATATTTCTCTTCATTCCTGGCCATTAATATAATTCTCTCAAATTCTGATGCATCTTTGCTTCTTCAGGATGTAAAGCAAAAGAATTGTCATGACCTTCTCGAAGTATCAAATCTTTTAACTCAGAAACAGTTGGAACACAAGTCCAATCAAGATATCTCAAGAAACTATTCTCATCAACACTGAAATCCTCTATCATGCCATTCTGAACCATTTCTCTTTTCTTTATCAAGTTGTCATCTTCTAACTGTGCTGACCTGATCTGACCAAACATCATTGGTTTAACTCTTAACTCAGCCAATAAGCTTTCATCATCGCTGATACTGAGCTGAGCAAACATTGCCTGTAACTCAATTATTGCCTTTCTACTTAGTGCATCAGCTACAATATTAGCTGTACGCAGGTGATAATCTATAACACAATCATAATCTTTTAGAAGCTGAATCTACCGACGTTGTCTCAAGTTTAACTCCTTTTGTGAAAAAAGATATTTGAGACTCTTATGATCAATATAGATGTAGCACTTCTCACCATATAAGTAGTGTCTCCAAATTTGCAATGCAAAAATCACAGTAGCCAATTCCAAATCATGTGTCGGGTAATTACAGTTGTGCAGTTTCAATTGACGAGATGTATAAGATATTACTCTTCCATCGTGCGTTAGTACAAAACCCAATCCATTTAAGGAAGCATCACTGTACACAATAAAATCATTTCCCAACTCTAGTAAAGTAAAAAATGGTGCCTCGGTCAATATTTGCTTTAACTTCTCAAAACTTTACAGGCACTGCTCATTCCAAATAAAAGGAATATTCTTTTGTAGTTTCGTCATTGGCAATGCTATCTTTGAAAATCCATTTACAAACCTTTTATAATCCCCAACCAAACCAAGAAAACTACATACCTTTGACACATTCCTTGGTGCTTTCTACTAACAATTGCTTCAATCTTCTTCGGATCGACTCTAATTCCATCCACTGATACAACATGTCCCAGAAATACAACCTCTAAAAACCAGAATTTACATTTACTAAGCTTCCCATACAACTATTTTTCTCATAATATTTGTAGAACAATTCTGAGATGTTGATCATGTTCCAATTGAGACTTGTAATAAACCAAAATGTCATCAATAAAAACCACCACAAACTGATCCAAATACGGTTGGAAAATACAGTTCATAAGGTCCATAAAAGCAGCTAGGGCATTAGTCAACCTAAAAGGCATTACTAAGAACTCATAATGGTCATACCTTGTGTGGAAAGCTGTCTTCGGTACATCACTTTTTTTAACCTTCAACTAATAGTATCTCAATAATCAAATTTTGAAAACACTGAAGCTCCTTTCAATTGATCAAATAAATCATCAATGCGAGGTAATGGATAGCGATTCTTAGTTTTCACTTTATTCAACTGTCGGTAGTCAAAACAAAGTCGCATTGAACCATCTTTCCTTTTGACAAACTGTACTGGAGCTCCCCACGGTGAAATACTCGGTAGAATAAATCCTCTATCCAATAAATCTTGCAACTATATCTTCAATTCTTTTAATTCTGTAGGTGACATTCTATACGAAGGTATTAATATTGGAGCTATACCCGGATAAACCTTAATTGAAAATTCAACTTTGATATTTGGTGGTATTCCTAACAACTCTTCAGGAAATAGATCAGGGATATCACAAACTATTCAAATTTTGCTGCATTGGCTCTGAACAAAATCAAAATTAATTACATAAGCTAAATAAGCTGTACCCACTAACGAAGTAATCTATTTTCTTAAATTGCTGAAATAATACGAGTTGATCTATTAGTCCTAATCCCATTTACCTCAATCTTATCTCCATTCTCACTCTGAACAGTAAATTTATTTTTATAATAGTCTAAAATCACACCATTCTTTACCCCAATCTTATCTCCATTCTCATTCTGAATAGTAAATTTCTTTTTATAACAGTTTAAAATCACACCATGCTCAGACAGCCAGTCCATTCCGAGAATTATATCAAAATCACCAAATGGCATTATCAACAAATCAACAGGAAAGATTTTGTTCTGTATCATTAACGGGCATCTTCGACATATTTGATCTACAGACACTATTTGCCCTAGTGGACTAGACACTGCTATCGATACTATAGACATTTCAGGTTTTAAATTTCCCGATTTAACTAGTTTTTTTTTAACATACGAGTGTGATGATCCCGGGTCTAATAAAGCATAAAAAAGTTCTAAATACAATGAAATATACGTATTACTACATCATGTGCTTCACCCTATTCTCGAGTTTGTACCACATAGCCTTGGGCTGGTACTCTAGCTTCAGACAGTTGAGTGGCAACATCACTTCCTCTTCTCACACCTCCTCTAGAAACTGAACCACTTCTACCCAATCCTCAACCTCTAGTAGTAGATACAGATCTCTGTGGTGTGACAAATGTAACATTTTTATTTTTCAGACAGTCTCTAGCAAAATGCTCGATAGATCCACAATAAAAACAACCTCCAGTCAATCTTCAACATTCACCCTTATGTTTCTTCCTGCAATGTTCGCAATCCGAGATTTCAGTATCCTGTGATGAGCCTTTGACGCTACTTGTAGAGATGGTCATCGGTTTTCCCTCACTTCTATCACCTTTATCAGATTTGGAACTCGGTCTCCAACCATTGCGAAACTTCATTGACCTTTTCGGTTGTGGACTTGAACTAACAGCCCCAGATCGTTTCCCAGTCGAACGAGTAATTTTAGGCTTTTTATTGAGGCCCAAAACTTACTCAACCATCTTGGCTCTTTCTAGCAAATCTACAAATTTTATTATTTTGAGAGATAACAATTGTACCTTTAATTCATCTCTTAAACCCCGTAAAAGTCACGTACAACTTTCAGCTTTAGTCGGTACAAATTTAGATGCATATCTACTAAGTCTCGAGAATTCCTATTCATAGTCTATCACCGACGTCTTACCTTGTTTAAGCATCAAATATTCCTGCTTCTTATCTTCTATGTACAGTTCCCCCACGTACTTTTTCTAAAATTCTTTCTGAAAGAAGTCTCAATTTACTTGCTTGGTCGGTACACGCCTAATCAATGATTCCCACCATACATATGCCTCTCCTTGTAATAATGATACAGCACATGATAAACTTTCTCGAGGAATGCATTCCAGTTTTTGTGAAATCCTTTTCATTGATTCCATGCAGTTTTCAGTAGTTGATAGATCAACTCCCTTTAAACCCATGAATTTAGTAGCTCCATACTTACGCAATTCTTTAATCGGGGCTCGTCAAGTAGGAGTGGTAGATGTCGTAGTAGGTACAGTCCTTGCTACTCGTTGAAGGGCATTGGCAATAACTCTTAGTAACTGGGAATCATCCCTCTCTCTAACATTTCCCCTTTCCACATTAGGGGGTTGATTTCTCACCGGATTTATACTAGGGGCAATAGCCTCTGTTTCATCTTGTTCATACAATTCATCATCTCCAGTATAAATTTCTTTGTCAGTGTCATCAATACGTTCATTTGACATCTAACTATAAAATAGAAATAAAAAAATATATATCACCATCCAAATCATGAATCAATTTTGACTAAAATATGGCATGTACCACTAGACTCAATTACTAGCTTAATTTAGTCCAAAAATCAGCTAAACCTAAATAGCTCTGATACCACTAGATGTAACACCCCTTAACCCTAAACTGTCTCCAGAGTAGAGCTACGGAACATTACCAAATGTTAATGATCAATTATCAATATCATATGAACAATTATCATATGTAGTATAACTTAATCATATTGTCCTTTTAATGGGCCATTGAAGCCCAAAATATACGTTAGAAGCCAATCGGGACTTCTTCGAGCAATCTGAGAATTTTTCGTGAATTTTCAAAATCTTTCTTAAGTGCAGGGCTCACACGCCCGTGTAGATCAAGGACACACCAGTGTGGTCAGGCTGTATGGTAGCACATGCTCACGTCCCTAACCCGTGTAACTCTTTGACTTGTAAACTAAGAAGAAATAAGTCACATGGCCAAGTCACACGGCCGTGTGCTAGACCGTGTAACTCATACGGCTTAGACACACGCCCGTGTCTCTGCCCGCGTGCTTAAATCTAGGCATTCTGTTTCAAATTTTTAAGGTGCATGGGACACACGGCCATTTCATACGCTCATGTGCTAGCTGTGTGTCTCACACGGCTTGGTCACACGCCCGTGTGGTAGCCCTTGTGGACTTTATATGAGCCTTAGACCTCAAGCTAACCAACCCTGCAATACTTAAACCACAAGCCACTCAAAATTTAATATTTCAACCAATTCAATTATGTTCAAATGCATCTAAATTTTATCAGAAACCTTAGCCTAAATACATATCCATCTTATAATCACAATCATTTCATATTTAATATCCAAGTCAACCTAAATCTAACACATTCAACCCAATTTAAGTTTGGTGCCAAATGTACCATTTCCTTAACTTTTCATATATATATATATATAACCATTCATGTTCATATGATATATATATATATATATCAATTTACAACCCATTACCAAATGACCAAAATATATATCCAATGTACATGTCATTTGTCAACAGAACTATACATCACCACTTTGCTGAGTTCGGGATTAACTTGGATGTTGGACCAAAACTTTGATTCTACTATCCTGCGCACGAAAACAAACCGTAAGCTGAGTATGTGTACTCAGTGGTATTACTATTGTAACACCCCTTACCCGTATCCGATGCCAGGACAGGGTACGAGGCAGGACAGGGTACGAGGCATTAACTTACTAAAACACGTGCAAACATCTATTTTCAAGTCAAGAAATTTCGTCCCAAAGTATAACTTTTCAAACATTGTCTTACGGTCCTTAATATAAACCTACAAGGCCCAAAACATGATTTAGAAACAATTTGGGACCATTCTATATACTTAAAATTTTTTTAAGAAAAACTACTAAAAGCAAGGCACATGCCCGTGTGGATGGGCAACACGCCCGTGTGGCCTCTAGATGTAACACCCCTTACTTGAGCCCGATGCCGAGATGAGGTACGAGGCGTTACTGTACTTGGACCTGCTTGCATACACTAAAACCAAACTTTATCTTTCACTCTAATTTAAGACTTTTTCAATTGAATGTTTAGTAACATTAATACGAGCCTACGAGGCCCAAAACATACTCGGAAAGCGGTTTGGAACTAATCTGGGAACTTTCAAATTCTTTGAAAAATTCTACTTGAAATAGGGTTACACGCCCGTGTGAGGTGGGACACGCCCGTGTGGGCTGGTCGTGTGATCACACATGCCCATGTCCTTAGCCTATGCTGAATTTATTTCTTACTTCAAACCTACAGACCTGAACACGGCATGAGCACACGCCCGTGTCTATGGCCCATGTCTCTTACACGGCCTAGACATGCCCATGTCAATAACCTGTGGAGCATTCTGACTTAAAACTCCATAAACCTCAGGGGTTCACATGGCCAAGGCACACGCTCGTGTGGAATTCTGAGTTAACTACTAAAGATGCAGGGGGACACACGATCTACTAACATGCTTATGGAGGCTGATCGTGTGTCACACACTACCTGGGCACACGCCTGTGTGCCCAACTGTGTGGACAACAATAGGCTATTTTCCAAGCCTTTTTACCACCATAAAACCGAACCAGAGTAATACCAATTCAACAACATATATCAAGATATAAATATATATACTTATAAACACTTAAAAATAAGGTATATGTATGCCACCATTCATTCATCATACCATACTTGTAAAAAAAAACACTTA
Source organism: Gossypium stocksii (assembly GCA_020496765.1). Classification (NCBI taxonomy): domain Eukaryota; kingdom Viridiplantae; phylum Streptophyta; class Magnoliopsida; order Malvales; family Malvaceae; genus Gossypium; species Gossypium stocksii. The sequence continues at coordinate 11,738,259 of CM035623.1, forward strand.
CTCATGCATAACTCCATGAACTTGTATAGCTTTAACTTGAACAATATTAGCCATTTCTTATAGCTATTACAATAAGACTAGAGTGATATCAAAATAACTTACAACAAAATTATCACATTCCTATACATGCCATACTCAAAATAACTAAGCTATACTGTACCAAAATAGATGGCTTGATAGTGTGACTTCGCGGTCTGACTTTGAAGATCCCCAAGCTAATTCGGCAAATCTACATGGAAGAGGAAAAAGAAAGAGAGTAAGCACATATATGCTTAGTAAGTTGTATGAATAAAATAGCAACACATTTTATAGAAAATCATTCAAGTAGGGCATTATAAAATTCTTATGACATCTTACTTTTCCGTGTGTCTTACTCATTCTTATGACTTGATCATTCTCATGACATACTTACTCTTGTAACTTGTTCTTTCCCATGACTTTCTCATTCACAAGTCTTGTAACTTGCTCTTTCCCATGACTTACTCATTCACAAGTCTTGCTCATTCTCATGCCTTACATTTTTTACACTTTTCTTATGGATTATTCAATTGTACCTGTAACACTGATAAACCGTAAATTATACATATTTTTACCTCATGCTTAGCCTAATTTCTGAATGAATTATCATTAGATTTGTGGAATTTGGTGCTCTTAATCCTTTTATTTCATGTTTTATACTTAGGTGAGCATAAGGAAGAGAAAACAGCAAGGAACGGTCCACAAACGGGCAAATTAGGCCCAGTTCAATAATCAACACAGCCTGGAGGTTCGCCACATGGTTGTGTCACATGGCTGTGCCACTTTAACAGGCTCGAGCACGGCCTAGTAGTCGATCCACACGGGCGTGGCACACGGGCGTGTCCCTATCATGAGGAAGTTCAATTTCACTCAAAAAAGGCTACTTAGGGGCTAAGAAAGGCATTCCAAAACTCTATATAAAGACCCTAGGAGGCAACTACAAGGGTGTGTTTTATTCCTGTTAAGACGGGGAGTTAAAGGCAGGAAATTACTCGAGGGGAAGCCGATTGATCCATCTCAGAAGCTAGGATCTACATCAAGACAGAGGATCTCCTTTCAATCCTTTTAGGAGTTTTGGGTTTTCTTATGTTTTGTTATTTTATTTCTTCTGAGATGTTTTCTTTTTTAATTATGAACTAAAACCCCAAATATCTAAAGGGGATGAAACCTAAGACAGATCTTGTTATTATTATCTGAGCTGTGTGATAAATATTTGATTTGTTCTTAATTGTGTTTTTAACTCTTAAATTGATATTTTTGAGATATTGATTTAAGTCGAGTGCACTTATGTAGAGGAGCAAAAGTCCCTGCATAGGAGTAGATCTAACACAATTAAGTAGAGTTGATCACAATCCTAGACATAGGACGACGAAAATCTACCGGATTAGAGTCAAATCTAATATGGGGAGCCATAGATCGAGTTAATGCAAGACTAAGGGTTTTAACTAGAAAGAGATTTCAGTTAATCAACCTAGGACTAGTTGTTCTTATCCTCGACGGAGGTATTAACATAATTTAGAGATCTCTACGGATCAAATCAAATGAAGAAATCATCTGGTTCAGAGTTAGATAACAAGTGAAGTCTAGGTGGATTCTTCGTTAGGTATTGCCTTAATCAATAAGTTTTCCCAAAAGCAATCTCTCTCTTTACTCCTTGCCATTTCTTTTCAGTTTAGTTTAGATTAGTTAATTTAAAAACAAAACCCCCTTTTATTTTTAGGCTAGATAATAGGAAGAAAGTCATTACTAGTACTCATAGTTCCTTGGATTCGATATTCCGGTCTTGCCACTGACTATACTACTAGTCGATAAGTGCACTTGCCTTTTTATCATGATATTAGTTAGTTTCCAAGCTCGACTTTTCTCAAGCTTGTTCGGTCACGGTGGCTTGAAGAGTTGATACTCTTCTATCCTACTTGCAATTTCATTATCAACGTAAGATTTGAGTCGAGTGTGCTTTACCTTGAAAGTGCCAAATGACTCATGTTTTATCTCAACTGTACCATAGGGAAAGATTTTCATTACTATGAAGTAAGGTGTATTACTTGTAGGCTTTTTTGAATTCACGATTTGAGGATCGTCTTCCCCTAAGATTACCTTATCCCCTACCTTGATTTGATTTGTTTTTACCTGAGGGTCGTCTTGATGATGTTCTGGGTTGGTGTGGCATATTTTGGGCTTTTCGTGATAGTCCAGCCACTCATCTAGTTCCTCAATCTGAAGCATTCACTTTTCAGATGCGTCTCCCTTGGATGAACTTGTCTGTGGTTGGGTCGCCTTTATGTGGAGTGTATCCTGCACAGAAGATTGGGTGGTGAGATCAGTGTTTTTACAAGGACTTGTCACTATATTTTTGTCAGCAATAGTCTTAATCGAGTTTCGAGCTTGTAAAGTAACTTTGTCATCACCTACTCGTAGTGTAAGCTCACCTATTCCTACATCAATTATTGTTCTAGTCGTTGCTAAAAAGGGACGCCCTAGAATTAAGGGTACATTGCTATCATCATCGATGTCTAAAACAACAAAGTCAACTAGGAATATGAATTTATCAATTTTGATAAGCACATCTTCAATTATTCCCTTTGGAAATCTAATGGTCTTATCAGCTAATTGGATGTTTATCTTAGCTTGTTTAGGTTTTCCAAGACCTAGTTGTTTAAACAATTTATAAGGCATGATATTAATACTAGCCCCTAAATCAGCTAAAGCATTTTTTGCGGCTAAGCGACCAAGTAAACAAGGAATAGTAAAACTCCCTGGATCTTTTAGTTTGTTGGGTAGCTTATTCTGTAAGATGACTGAGCATACTACATTCAACTCCACATGAGATTTCTCATCTGGCTTCTGCTTGTTTGTCAAGAGCTCTTTTAAAAACTTAACAGCGTTTGGCATCTGCGAAAGAGCTTCAATAAACGGTAAGTTGATATGTAATTTCTTTAAGAGTTTAAGAAACTTACCGAATTGCTCATCTGTGCGGTCTTTCTTTAACATATTTGGGTTTGGGATACGAGGTTTATACTCTTTGACAATTGTTTCTTTGGAACTTACCACATCCCTACCTTTACTTACCACAGTCTCTTTATGTGGCTCTGGGTTGGTTTTGGCTAACCCTTTTTCATCTATTGTATCCACGGCATTGAGTTGCTCCTTAGGGTTAGTCTCAGTGTTCCTTGGTAATCCACCTTGTAGTCTTTCAGAAATCAGCTTAGCGAGCTGGCTTACTTGAGTTTCGAGACCTTGAATAGATGATTGCTGGTTCCTCAGTGCCGTTTTGGTATTTTGGAAACGAGTTTCTGGCACGGTGATAAATTTTATGAGCATTTCCTCAAGGGTTGGCTTTTTTTATTGTGAGCATGTCCTACTTAAGCTAAAAACAATTAAATAATTAAAGAATTAAAAACCCAAAATAAAATAAATAGAGCGCCCTTATTACAACCCAAAAACCAAAATTAAATAATCTAAATAAATAATAAAATAAAATAATTGAAAACCAGAAATTTAAATCTTCGTGGCCACTCTGAATCCCTCCCAGCTCCAAGTCCACCAACTAGGGCTCACCTGCATGGATGGAGAGAAATGGGGTGAGTTTGGAAAACTCAGTGTGTAAAGAATGCCCATCCACAGCCTAAATCAACTCAAGCCCACTGGGCCGAAGCTCTATCCAGTCACAGTGGTAACTGGTCCGAAGCCCTATCCAAATACAGTAAACTGGGCCTTAGCCCTTTTCAGATAACAGTACGGCCCATAGGCCTATTTCAGAATAGAACAAATATTAACATGTATGCAAACCCAACCCAGCCTAAATCCAACCGCTACACTCCACCCGTACCAGCCCTACACACCATGTGGGGAATAACTCAACCCACCCAGCCCTACACTCCACAGTTGCAGCATAGCTGCTCAGATATCAGTAAATTGAGGTAAAGCCTTCAGTACGTAGACAAACCACTTTCAGTACTTCCTCCATCAAGATCCCAGTCCCATGCAACAAATAATAATGACATGGCATGTAGAAAACAGTAACAATATAATCATGCTTTTTGCTCAAACTTAGCCCTAGGGGTATAACAGTTATTTTGCTCCTAGGGGTAAAATAGTAATTTTCCACCTCTAAGGGTATTTCAGTAATTCTATCAGTTTTTAGGGTTTTCATGCATATTACACTCCCTAATAATCCATCCGTCATTGCGAAAGTCTATTCAACTTAGTTTATCAGTTTTAGCTATTAGGCCTAAAACCCCTAATAGGCCCTACAGTGTCTATTAACAAATTAAGCCCATTTAGTTCAAATTTTATGATCAATTTATCAGTTTAAAAGATTTTGAACCTACAGTGTATCAGTATACATTATTTACCTATTTTCGCCCATATGGGCCCGTAAGCCTATTGGGCCCATTCTCAGCCCATCGAGGCCCGATTACCGAAGTGCGCAAAATTTCACACACAACTAACTTACCACTTTGCAAATTCAGATCTATCGTTTCCTAAATGTCTTGTGAGCACTCGCACACTTACAAGCCCACAAAATGCTAGAATTTCGGCATTTTGGCTTTTACCGAATTGAACTAGAGAGGGTGTTCGATACACACTTGTTTCGGAACGACTGCTATAGAGATCCCCCACGATGTCCTACAATCAATTACCATAATTCTTAAATTGCAAAACTACAACAAACAATCCCAATATTCATTTACCCATATTCGGCCAATGCCCCTAAAGCCTTCAAAATCTTACCTTTGCCGAAAACCGATGACTAGATCTAGATCTAGTCGATCCACTTGTCCAATCCTTCGATCAAATGCCTCTAGAACACGCTATTCACCAAAAGAAATCATTGATTAATGACCCTTAGAGCCTTATGCCCAAATCGACAGCCTCCCTAGATTTTAGGGACTTTAGCTTTTTCTAAATTGTAAAATAACTTATAGATCTAGGTTAATGAGCACTTACCACTGATTTCCCTTCTATTTCTACTCAGATCTGATATAGATCTAGCCCCTAAACGATAGTAGAACTCTAATCTTAGAGATCTAAAGATTCGACTATGAGCTCCTATGGTTATGGCAGTTTTGGCTTTTTGACTGGTGAAGAAGATGATGATTTGGGGTTATAATCTTGGAGTAGTGTTGCCGACAGGTACTAATGGTTTAGAGAAGATGAAATTCGGTCAAAAGGAATGAAAAGAATAGGGGGAATTGGCTTGGAGAAATCGGTACAAGAAGTAAGTTTTTGAGATTTCAGCTTTTATGGCAATCGGCTATGGTGGTTTTAGGGAGGATGGAATTGAAAGAGAAGATCGATTTGAGTAATAGGGGTGTTCGGTTGAGGTAGGAAGCAAAAAGGAAAAGAAAACAATGGAGGAGAAGAAGAGGAAGAAGAAATCGGCACAAAAGAGAAGGAATTTGCGTTTTCGGCTTTTGTGAAAACTTAGAAAAGGATGAATGAAATTGAAAGCTTTCAGGTGGCTAACCCTAATTCTCCAAGACAAACAAAAGAAAAGAGCCTAACCCTAATATCAGCTAAAACAATTGGCCCAACCTCCCTAAGGCCCTTGCCGAAATTCATTTAAGTGATCACATGCCCGGCACATGCCTAAAAACTAAAAAGTAACAATACGCTTACCTTGCAACTTGAACCCTAGACCTTTAATTCCTTCCCAGGTGCCACTTTTTTAGGAACTTAGTGGTGCCACCTTGCCACTTTGTGCAAGCTCTTCTTGTATCATAATTTACAAGGTTTTTCTTAAAAGCCCACTTAACCAAGTCTCCTATTCACTTAAAAAGTAAACTTGATATTACCGGTTTTAACCTAGGCTTGGGCCTTCTAAAGGCCCACTAAGACATTTAAACTCAATTCCAATATCCAGAACACCAAAATTTTAAAATTTTACCAAGAATTCACGAAACCCAAAAAATCCAGAAAATCAGGGCGTTACAACTCTACCCCTCTAAAAGAAATTTCGGCCTCGAAATTTACTTGATCCAAATAATTGAGGGTATTGTTGACGCATAGTCTTTTCTGGCTCCCAGGTAGCCTCTTCCCTTCCATGATTGCGCCACAGTACTTTTACTAACGGAACCAACTTCCTTATTAAAACTTGAACCTCTCGGTCTAGAATTAGCACAGGTTCCTCCTCAAAGGTCAAATCAGTCTTAACTTCAATCTCTTCCACTAGTCCAATATGTGGAGGATCCGATCGATATCGTCTCAACATGAACACATGGAAGACGTCATGGATTCTATCCAACTCTGGTGGTAACTCCAACTGATATGCTACAGGCCCTACTCGTTTGAGAACCCGATAATGCCCTATAAACCGCGGACTCAGTTTGCCTTTCTTGCCAAACCTCAAAATCTTCTTCCAAGGTGACACCTTCAGGAAAACCATATCCCCAATAGCGAATTCAATCTCTTTACGCTTTAGATCTGCATACGAATTCTGTCTATCAGAGGCCTCCTTTAACCGATCCGTGATCAACTTAACCATACTTTCAGTATCCGCCACTAATTCCAGTCCAAGAACTTGTCGCTCTCCCAACTCTGTCCAACACGTAGGCGTACGGCACCTTCATCCATACAGTGCCTCATATGGAGGCATCTGAATACTCGCTTGATAACTGTTGCTATACGCGAACTCCGCCAACAGACTTCCATCATCGTACAAACTCAAACGAGTAATCATAGCTCTTAAATCAGCAACAACCCTTCGAATTAATGCATCAACCACCACATTAGCCTTGTCTGGGTGGTACTCAATCGAACAATCGTAATCCTTAAGCAACTCTATCCATCTTCGTTGCCTAAGGTTTAACTCCCTTTTGAGTCAACAGATACTTTAGACTTTTATGATCTGTGTAGATAATACACCTTTCTCTATACAAATAGTGTCTCTAAATTTTCAACGCAAAGACCACTACGGCCAACTCTAGATCATGCGTAGGGTAATTCGCATCATGAGGCTTCAGCTGTCACGAAGCATAAGCGACTACCTTACCTTCTTGCATCAATACACAGCCTAATCCCACATGTGACTGTACACAGTGAAATCCTTTCCAGACTCTGGCTGAATTAACACTAGCGCCTCAGTCAATACCTTTTTCAACTTGTCGAAAGCCTTTTGTTGTTTCTCAGTCCAAATAAATGCTACTCCTTTCCTCAACAGTTTTGCTAGCGGTGTAGCAATCAGAGAAAATCCCTCTACGAACCTTCTGTAATAGCCTGCCAGACCCAGAAAACTTCAGATTTTTGATACTGACCTCGATGGCTTCCATTCCAGAACTGCCTCAATTTTTCGAGGGTCTACTCTAATTCCTTCAGCAAAAACAATGTGCCCCAGAAAAGTCACTTCTCATAACCAAAATTCACACTTACTGAACTTCGTATAGAGTTGCTTCTCTCTCTGCACTTGTAGCACAATACGGAGATGCTCATCATGCTTCTCCTCAGTTTCTGAATATACCAGAATATCGTTGATAAAGACGACCACGAATTGGTCCAAGTAAGGTTGGAACACCCGATTCATCAGATCCATAAAAGCTGCAGGTGCGTTCGTCAACCCAAATGGCATAACCAGAAACTCGTAGTGACCATATCGAGTCCTGAATGCTGTCTTGTGAATATCCACCTCCTTTACCCTTAGTTGATGATATCCAGATCGAAGATCGATCTTGGAAAATATTGAAGCTCCCCTAAGCTGATCGAACAGGTCATCGATCCTTGGCAGTGGGTACTTGTTCTTTATCGTCAGTTTGTTCAACTGGCGATAATCGATGCACATACGCATCGTCCCATCCTTCTTCTTCACAAACAACACAGGTGCTCCCCATGGAGACACATTCGGTCTAAAGCCTCTATCCAACAACTCTTGGATTTGAGCTTTTAGTTCCACCAACTCCTTTGGTGCCATCCTATAGGGCGCGATGGACACTGGAGCCGTTCCAGGCAACAAATCAATCCCAAACTCGACCTCTCGATTCGGGGTTAATCCAGGAAGCTCCTCTGGGGAAACGTCTTGAAATTCCCAAACAGTTCTGACTGTCTCCACAGTCACATTCTCAGTTTCAGTTTGGCTTACAAAAGCCAAATACGCCTCGCATCCCTTGCGAATTAGCTTTTTAGCCCTTAAGGCTGAAACCACATTGGACAAGTGGTCCCTTCGTTCTCCAATAACCATTACCTCCTCATCCTCTACAGTCCTTAACACCATCCTCTTAGCCGCACAATCCAAAGTTGCCCTATGCTTAGTCAACCAATCCATTCCTAAGATCAGATCGAACTCGCCAAATGGTAACTCCATCAAGTCTCCACAGAAGATCCTACCTTGAGTCTCTAAAGGCACCTTCCTAAAGAGTTTATCTACCCTAACTGAGTGACCTAGAGGACTTATCACAGTTACCCCACTTATAGTTTCCTCAGAGTGCACACCCAACGTCCCAAAAATGTCACATGCAACATACGAATGGGTTGATCCCACATCTATCAGAGCAGTATAAGGTACGCTAGAGATAAAAAACGTACCAGTTATTACGTCAGGTGCATCACCCTCCTCTTGGCGACGAGTAGCATAAACCAAAGTTGGTTAACGAGCCTATGCATTACCAGCACCCCTGCTAGGTGCTCCACGTCCATGGCCATTACCACCTCGACATTGTCCATGCCCTCTCGGCGGCAGCGGTCCACCTCACACTGGTTGAACAGCCCCTTGCTCAGCAACTGGAACCTGAGCTAGCCTCTGAGGATAATCCTTGATCCTATGTTCCTTTGACCCACAACGAAGACATGCCCCAGTACGTTTCCAGCACTCTCCCAGATGCACTCTACCATAGTCTCCACAAGCCTGAGGTCTAACTGTGTTTACCGGAACTGCTCGAACTGGTTCTTCTACCCTAGCTCTTTTAACATTCCAATTTGCAGCACCAGCTGGTCTAGAATCTCTTTTGAATCGATTTCAATCCCTATCGCAGTTCTTTCATTCAGCTTGCTTCACCTCCTCGGCTATCTAAGCCTTCTCTACCAATGTAGCAAAATCATGCTCTCTCTGCGGAGCTATCAGCACCCTTAGTTCATCCCTGAGGCCATCCTCAAAGCGAACACTACGCTCATACTCAGTAGCAACAATTCCGCTGGCATATCAACTCAGCCTCAGAAACTCCGCCTCATACTCAGCAACTGACCTATTGCCCTGGGTCAGGTTCAGAAATTCCTTCCTACGAGCATCCACATAGCTGGCTCCGACGAATTTTCCCTTGAAAACCGTCTTAAATAATTCTCAGGTTACCCGCTCAGCTGGGGTACTCTCTCTCACAGTAATCCACCATTGGTATGCTTCATCTCGTAGCAGAGACACTGCTCCCTTCAGTTTTTGCTCCACCGAGCAGTCCAGGTCGTCCATAATGCTTTTCGTAGCTTCCAGCCAATACTCAGCTACGTTCGGGGTTACTCCAGATACGCCCCTAAAAACCTCTGCTCCGTTAGCCCGGAGTCACTCAAAAATGTACCCTCTATTAATAGGCCTGACATTAGCTCCAACAACCCTTTCCAGAACCCTCAACATAGCCTGGGACACAGCGTTGTCCCCTGCGGCTCGATCGTGTGGCCCATTTTTAGCTACTGGTGGTGGTCGTGCCCACCAGCTGGCATATGCTCTGAGGATGAGGACCCAACTTGTGCGCTGCCTCGGCCTGGTCCTCGGCCTCGTCCACGAGCAGCTCTCGTACTCATATCGACTTATCTGATTCAGAATTTTATGACAGTAGGTTAATATTTCAGTTATTTATTACAAATGTCTTATGTAAAGATAGAGTTTTAGAGTTGTTTTCGCGAATATGTTACCTAGTTACAGTCTCAGTTTTTCTAGGGTTTAGTTTCCCTATAGTCTCAATCTCTACTGTTTTCAGTTCTACCCTCTCTACAGTATCATAGCAGGGTCTCAGTTCTATCTACAGTATTATTTCAGTACAGTATAGTATATAAAGCAGGAATACTTACAGACTTGGTGCCGGGGATTTAGTGTGCCACTTCTTCGGTAACCAGATTTCAAAAAACTAAAAAACTTTTCAAAACCATTAAAGTGTAGGTATTCTAAAGGAAACAAGTTTGAAAAGAGTTTTCCTAAATTTTCAAAAACTGATTTCCAAAAATACCCTTATTGAGCCTAAGTTTTAAAATTTTACGAAAATGTTTTTGGACCCAATCTACAGCTGAGTTGTTGCAACTGGGCTCTGATACCACTAAATGTAACACCCCAAACCTAGCCTAGACGTTACGACCAAGTCTGGTGTGTCACATTGAAGTGTTTTTCGAAAACCATGTTTTCATTGAAAACCCTTCTTAATGTTTAGAAACTTTTACCAGTAAACTTGTATAAAACCTTTATTTTTTTCCAAAACGTGATTCATTGTAATAATCGAAACAACTTTGTAATTTCTTATGGAAAAATTACGAAAGCTTTTAAACCTTTGTAGTTGCGGAAACATGTTATTATAAAAATAGTTTAAGCATCGGAAAATCAGACTTTCTTTGTTATGGCATAAAGTGAATATACTACGCACCAGGTAGGATTCAAGAGAAGAGGAGGTGAGTCATTTAGACTGCTTAAGTACCAAGCTCTTCCTAGATCCAATCCTAGACATGCACACATCCATTGCCACACTTTAACCTTATGGCTTGTCCATGAACAACAAATTAAGTTTAAAAGTATTTAAGTTATTTATTTTTGAAAACATTTATGTTGCGGAAGCTTTGCTCTATTTTTCAAATATTTTGAAAACAAGTAACTTTTACAAAAACGCGCCGTAGAGCTAACCGATTTCAAAACGATTTAAAAAATGTCCTACTTAATCTAAAAACAATTAAAGAATTAAAGAATTAAAAACCCAAAATAAAATAAATAGAGCGGCCTTATTACAACCCAGAAACAAAATTAAATAATCTAAATAAATAATAAAATGAAATAATTGAAAACCAGAAATTTAAATCTTCGTGGCCACTCTGAATCTCTCCCAGCTCTAAGTCTACCAACTAGGGCTCACCTGCATGGATGGAAAGAAAGGGGGTGAGTTTGGAAAACTCAGTGTGTAAAGAATGCCCATCCAGAGCCCAAATCAACTTAAGCCCACTGGGCCGAAGCTCTATCCAGTCACAGTGATAACTGGGCCGAAGCCCTATCCAGATATAATAAACTGGGCCTTAGCCCTTTTTAGATAATAGTACGGCCCATAGGCCTATTTCAAAACAGAACAAATATTAACATGTATGCAAACCCAACCCAGCCTAAATCCAACTGCTACACTCCACCCGTACCAGCCCTACATACCATGTGGGGAATAACTCAACCCACCCAGCCCTACATTCCACAGTTGCAGCATAGTTGCTCGGATATCAGTAAATTGAGGCAAAGCCTCTAGTACGTGGACAAACCACTTTCAGTACTTTCTCCATCAAGATCCCAGTCCCATGCAACAGATAATAATGACATGGCATGCAGAAAACAATAACAGTATAATCATGCTTTTTGCTCAAACTTAGCCCTAGGGGTATAACAGTCATTTTGCTCCTAGGGGTAAAATAGTAATTTTCCACCTCTAAGGGTATTTCAATAATTCTATCAGTTTTTAGGGTTTTCATGCATATTAAACTCGCTAATAATCCATCCGTCATTGCGAAAGTCTATTTAACTTAGTGTATCAGTTTTAGCTATTGGGCCCTAAAACCCCTAATAGGCCCTACAGTGTCTATTAACAAATTAAGCCCATTTAGTTCAAATTTTATGATAAATTTATCAGTTTCGACAATTTTGAACCTAAGTCTATCAGTATACATTATTTACCTATTTTCACCCATATGGGCCCGTAAGCCCATTGAGCCCATTCTCAGCCCATCGAGGCCCAATTACCGAAGTGCGTGAAATTTCACACACGACTAACTTACCACTTTGCAATTTCAGATCTATCATTTCCTAAACGTCTTGTGAGCACTCACACACTCACAAGCCCACGAAATGCCGGAATTTCGGCATTTTGGCTCTTGCGACGACTGCTACAGAGATCCCCCACGATGTCCTACAATCGATTACCATAAATTTTAGATTGCAAAACTACAACAAACAATCCCAATGTTCACTTACCCATATTCGGCCAATGCCCCTAAAGCCTTCAAAATCTTACCTTTGCCGAAAACCGATGACTAGATCTAGATCTAGTCGATCCACTTGTCCAAGCCTTTGATCAAACGCCTCTAGAACACGCTATTCACCAAAAGAAATCATTGATTAATGACCCTTAGAGCCTTATGCCAAAATCGACAGCCTCCCTAGATTTTAGGGACTTCGGCTTTTTCTAAATTGTAAAATAACTTATAGATCTGGGTTAATGAGCACTTACCACTGATTTCCCTTCTGTTTCTACTCAGATCTAATATAGATCTAGCCCCTAAGTGATAGTAGGACTCGAATCTTAGAGATCTAAAGATTCGGCTATGAGCTTCTATGGTTATGACATTTTCGGCTTTTTGACTGGTGAAGAAGATGGTGATTTGAGGTTATAATCTTGGAGTAGTGTTGCCGACAGGCACTAATGGTTTAGAGAAGATAAAATTCGGTCAAAAGGAATGAAAAGAATAGGGGGAATTGGCTTGGAGAAATCGGCACAAGAAGTAAGTTTTCAGGATTTCGGCTTTTATGGCAATCGGCTATGGTGGTTTTAGGGAGGATGGAATTGAAAGAGAAGATGGATTTGAGTAATAGGGGTGTTCGATTGAGGTAGGAAGCAAAAAGGAATAGAAAACAATGGAGGAGAAGAAGAGGAAGAAGAAATCGGCACAAAAGAGAAGGAATTTACGTTTTCGGCTTTTGTGAAAACTTAGAAAAGGATGAATGAAAGTGAAAGCTTTCAGGTGGCTAACCCTAATTCTCTAAGATAGAAAAAGAAAAGAACCTAGCCCTAATATCAACTAAAACAATCGGGCCAACCTCCCTAAGGCCCTTACCGAAATTCATTTAAGTGATCACATGCCCGGAACATGCCTAAAAACTAAAAAGTAACAATACGCTTACCTTGCAACTTGAACCCTAGACCTTTATTCCTTCCCAGGTGCCACTTTTTTAAGAACTCAGTGGCACCACCTTGCCACTTTGCCAAAGCTCTTCTTGTATCATAATTTACGAGGTTTTTCTTAAAAGCCCACTTAACCAAGTCTCCTATTCACTTAAAAACCAAACTTGATATTTTACTGGGTTTTAACCTAGGCTTGGGGCTTTTAAAGGCCCACTAACACATTTAAACTCAATTCCAATATCCAGAACACCAGAATTTTAAAATTTTACCAAGAATTCACGAAACCCGAAAAATCTCAAAAATCAGGGCGTTACACTTATACGGGATCTATCTCTTAGATGCCTACGCCTTGTCCCAAACATGGCCTTACAGGAGATCTATGTCTCGTCTCGGTGCCAATGCCATGTCCCAGACATGGTCTTATATGGGGCCTCATATGGATGCTAATGCTATGACCTAGACATGGTCTTACATGGGATCTCTGTTTGGTGCCGATGCCATGTCCCAGACATGATCTTACACGGGACCTACATAACTCTTGTCATTACTTCAATATCCCTCACATTCTTTAGCACTTATTTGTAACCTTTCTTTCATGCCTCTCTCAAGTCTTGACAAAAATACATATCATTAAGTTTCATGAAATTTTACTATCTCATATATTGGCTTAGCAATAAGCCTCATGAGACTTCATGGAATTCTAGGAAATCATTACCTTAAGCATTCATAAAATTTAAGGTAAATTATTACACACAACTTACCTCAAGTCCAAAATATGGGTAATTGACGGTTTAGTCCACAACTTTGCTTTTGCCTCAGTTTCAGTATGGGCTTCGTGTGTCTTGATCTAAAATGAAAACTTTAGCTTATTTAGTACTCACATTGACTAAATAGCCCATAACTCATATTTTGGAAAAAATTTATAATTTTGACCCTAAACTTTTACATATTTGCAAAAATGGTCCCTAAGCTCGTAAAATAAAATGCACTTATTTTCTTAGGTACCCAAGCCTAACCGAACCCCATACGAACTCACAACAGTCCACATTACTCATCAATTTTCACTTTACTACTCATTTTACTAACTTTGCAATTTGGTCTCTATTAGGGACTTCCATGAAAAATCACCTAGAGAAAAGTGTTTACTACACCTTAAACTTTCATTTTCTACCACTAGGCATCAAAATACTTGCATGTCATGCATGGGTATATTTTTGAACATAAACCCTAGCTCAAATTAGTGGTAGAATTAGCTAGATTAAGCTATGAGGATTTCAAAAATACGAAGAGCATGAAAAACAGGGCTTGGAGTCACTTACTTGGAGCTTGAAAATGAAGGAAACCCTAGGTATGGAGTCCATTGGAATTTCGGCACCTAGGAGGAAGAAGATGGACACTTTTTGGCTTATTTTTCCTTTTTTATTCTTTAATTTACCAAATAACCAAAATGCCCTTATGGCATTTCCTTCAAATTTTACCCTTCCATGGGCATTTTTGTCCGTCATGCCAAAAATTGGTCTAATTTCCAAATAAGGACTCCTAATAATTTTTCTATTGCTATTTCATACATAAACCTTCTAGAAACTCATACTTTGCAACTTTTACAATTCATAAAATTTTCTTCATGAAACTTCCTCACTATCATGCAAGCATGTCATAAATTCAAAAATAATCATGAAATGAAATTTTCTACTTCGGATTTGTGGTCTTGAAACCACTATTCCAACTAGGCTCTAATTTGGGTTATTACACTAGACATGGCCGTGCTGAAGACACATGTGGTGTACACGGCCTAAGCATTTAGGGACATGCCCGTGCCCCTCGTCTATATGAATTTATTTTCTAGCATCGAACTTATAGGGGTTTTCACGCAGCCTGGCACACGCCTGTGTGCTCAACCCATGTCCCTCACATGACCATGACACGCCCATGTTGCAACCCAGATGCAAAAACCTAGGTATGTTGTTTCTGACGTCAGCAATCCTTAATGGCCATACGACCAAGGCACATGCCCATGTGCTAGGCTATGTCTTCCACACGATTGTGACACACGATTGTGTCTCAGCTCGTGTGTTTACTACTAGGCATTTAATTTTGACAACCTAAGGTGCAGGGGATAGACGACCTAACCATATGCCCATGGAGCGGATCGTGTGTCACACACGGCCTAAACACACGCTCGTGTGTCTACTTGTATGGACAAAAATATGGCTATCTACTAAGCCTCTTGCCACCTTGAAACAAGATCATACACATACCAACATATAGCAAGGCACAAATACTCAACCAATAACCAGAATTTGACATTCATACAACTTCACATGGCCAATTCAACTACACAATAATACTAGTATCATTAGTACACATGTTCCTCCAAAACTACTTTGCACATTCATGAAAACATCAACATTTGCATTTATAAACCAATAGCAAATATAAGCCAATATCTTTGGCCTTATGCAAAATGAGGTACTTCGAAATCAAGCCAACACACTTGGCCCAAAATAAAACGACACTTAACAATGACTAGTTCCTATACATGCCATTTCTCAAAATGCTGGAAACTAACTATACCGAATGCATTGAATGATAGTGTGAACGAAGCCTCTGATGTCTGTTCATCCATGAGCTAAATTGGTGACACTATAAGAAAATGGAAAGGAGAGGGAGAAAGCATAAAGCTTAGTAAGTTGCATGAAAATAAATAACAACAATTTACCATGCTATAAGATGATCTCAACACATCACAAATTTTGCATGATATGCAAGAATGGCAATAGGCATAACTTAGTCATTTTTCATCTTTTACTAATGATACAACATAATATTGAGCATAAAACCATTTTTCTCTGGATAAATCATTCATGTATTCATCTTTTAATTTCATAATTCTTACTAGCTTAGTTAGTTTTTCTTCATTTCAATTGCATTTCAATCCACTATATCCTTATCCATTTTTTGAAATCTTTATTTCATACATTTTGTTTTCACATTTCAATCTAATGTCTCATTTCATTCAACTACAAGATTTCTCAAATCATTGAATTTGCCAAGTCATTTTTTACTCCCATTAACGTAACTCGGACTTTGGTGGACACACAAATCCAACCAACACACCAGTACGACACCTTGTGCCTCATCAGCCTAGCTGAAGTAAAATGGTACTCAGTACCTCATCAGATTTATCCGAAGCAATAATATGACACATATAGTGCCTCATCAAAATTAACCGAAGCAATAATACGACACATAAAGTGCCTCATCGACTCAAGGTCAAAGTATCTCTGAACACTTCCAATCCTATGGCATGCTAACTATATCCGGCTTAGACCAATTAGTTAATAAGGTATTCTACACACTTTTTCAAATTTAATTTCAATCAATTTGCATTTCAAATGCTCACATATAATCATAATTCAATTCCACATCTCAATCGATGTTTCATTCGATTTCAATAATCAAATTCACTTTCAATATCAATATCACAACATCCAATACTTATCTCATTTACTTACCATGAATAATAATCAATTTATAACAATTAATAAATATTAGATTTGAATTATAGTAATACAAACCGAAATTTTCTCGAGTTACTGCTCGCCAATCTTTTCCTTCCCTTTCTTGACCGATGTCTCCGACACCATATTAGCTACGTAATTTAAAAAATTAAAATAATCAATAATACAATTTCACTCTAAATATTTCCATTTATACATAGCTTTTACCTAAATTCTAATTTAATCCCTAAGCCAAAACTAATTTTATTTTCCCAAAAACTAACTCCATATTTTCATTTAAATTCCTACTATAAACTCATTTTAACTCTTCAATTTCACGATAAATCCCTAATTTAGAAATATTTTCAATTTAGTCCCTACTATTTAAAACTTATGTTTTATTTTAGAATCCAATCCTTTACTAACTTCCAACTTGAAATTCTATCAATTAAACTCCTAAATCATCAATTTATCCAACATTTACTATCTTTTAAAACTTCAACATAAATCCAATGATACTTTGTTCTAGGGTTCCAAGAACACAAAAATTATAAGAAAAAGGGACTAAATTAACTTACCAACTTAAGTTTGAATCTCAAAAACCCTATTTCCCTTTTTCTTTTCTTTTTGTTTTCTTCATTTCTTTTTCGTTTGAGCTTTTGTTTCTTTGTTCTTCTTTTGTTTCTTTATTTTGTTTTATTTACTTAATTAATAATAATATAATAATAAAATATCTTTTACTTATATAATAAGAAAAAGTATAAATTTATTGCAAGTGTATATAAATACATAATTACACACGTATAGTTTTATTACCAAACACTTGTCTTAATTTCGTTTATGATAACGACTCGCGATATTAAGTAATAAAATTTATAAAACTGATCACACCAAAACTAACTAATATCACGACCTTAAAGGCAAGCGCACCTATCGAACAGTAGTATAGTTTAGTGGCAAGACCGAGTTATCGTACCCAAGGAAACTAAAAGTACTAATACTTACTTCCTTTCTATTATCTAGCCTAAAAATAAAGAGGGTTGATTTAAACTAATTCTAAAACTAACTAAAAGTGCACAAAAAGTAAATTGGGGAAAACTTTAGGGAAAAGCTAATTGATATAAGCAATACTTAAGGGAGAATCCACCTAGACTTCACTTGTTATTGGTTCTTGATCTAAACGATTTATTCACTTGACTTGATCCATAGGGATCCCTAACCTATGCTAAACCCTTTGTCGAGGCATAGAGCAACTAGGCCTAAGTTGTTAATTAAAGTTCCTTTATTAATTAACTCCCTAGGTTGCATTAATTCGATCTATGGCTCCCCATATTAGGTTTGACCCTAATCCAGTAGATTTATGTCGCCCTATGTTTAGGGTTGCATGCAACTCCGCTTAATTATGGTAGATCTACTCTTATCGCAGGGACTTTTGCTCCTCTGCTCTAAGCACATCTAATTCTTGAAGTAATACCTAGGATTATTAAATCAAGAATTAAGCACACATAATTAAGAACAACTCAAGTATTTATCATATAACTCAAGAATAAATAATAACAAGATCTATCTTAGGCTTCATTCCCCTCAAGTATTTGAGGGGTTTAGTTCGTAATTAAAGAAGAAAACATCTCAGAAGAAATAAAACAACAAAACATAAGAAACCAAAAAAACCACTGAAGGAATTTAGGGAGATCTTCTGTCTTGATGCAGAATTCTAGCTTCTGGGATGAATCAATTGGCTTCCTTTGGAGTAATTCCTGGCTTTCACTCTTCGTGTCGGCAGAGAGACGACTCCCCCACTTTAGGGAAAAGATTACCCTTGGCAGGGGGAAATCAAGTACCACCTTAGAGTTGCCTCCTAGGGTCTTTATATATAGTTTTGGGGAGCCTTTCTTAGCCTTTAAGTATTCAAATCCGAGTGAAATTCTTCTTCCTCACGACTAGAACACGCCCATGTGCCACGTCCATGTGATTTCGACAAGAGGCCGTGTGATTCTATCGGTGGAGGCACGGCCGTGTGGCCTGGCCGTGCTTATCGGGGGCTGGACCGTATGATCTTCATGTGGCACGGCCAAGTGCCACGGCCGTGTGATTACTTCTTGGGCCGTGCGTTTTTACATTTTGGCCCATTTTCTCTAGTTTTTGGTCCATTTTCCGTTCTCTTCTCTTCCCTATGCTCTCCTGAGTATAAGATATGAAATAGAAGGATTAAGAGCACCAATTCTCACAAAATTAATAATAATTCATCCAAAATATAGGCTAAACATGAGGTAAAAGTATGCATAATTTATCGTTCATCAAATACCCCCACACTTAAGCCTTTGCTTGTCCTCAAGCAAAATCTCAATCCCTAATAAAGAATCATTCTTCTCAACCTACAATCTTTATCAATAATGTTTCAAATTAATCCACAGGAAATCATACACTGAAAATTCAATCAAAATAACATTAAAGACTCAATCAATCTAAGTTGAGAATTTTATCATTGAAACATAAGCTTTCTCCCTTCTCCTAAGTAATTATCTCTCCATCTTAGTTAACAGAAGTTGACATCCTCACTAAAGATTCACTTTATCCACTCGAAGTGTTTAGGGTTCAAAAATTAAGCACTCTCTAGTCAACCTGAAAAGCTATTACCATAGGCTTGCAAAGAAATCACATCTCTACCACTATAGATTGACATGACATATCGATCAAAAGGTCTTGTAAGGGTTGTAACGGGGCTTGGTTAGGGGTGTTGTCACAGGCTGCAAAAAAAGGGTTAGAATTGAGATTGAACTGAAAAGTTATCTAGCCAGAAAAATCTCTATCACTGGGAACATATTTCTAGGGCTAGTTTTTATGATAATATCGTTCATGCCTGGGTAGCCTTTAAATAGAAATATGCAAAAACTTTTGAACTATTACATATGACAACTGAATTTAATTGTAAATACAGGTTTTTCTCTTTTTTTTTAAGAACAATTCATAATAATCTTGAATATTTACAACTTTACATGCTGAAAAAGAGAATAAAGCTAGATAATAATTTCAACTCAAATCTTGACAGAAATAAGGGTCAATGTAATTGAATGAAATTCAATAAAAAATGGGTTATTGGTTAATAATTAGAAGGCAAGTCAAAGAATGGGTTGTTAGGCTCAACGGGGTTCACTAGGGGTTAAATTATGGAGGTAGGCCTTTGTGGAGTAAGTAGGTTAAATCCTAAGTGCCTTTATCATTTCGGTATATCAAATCAATGATGTGGTCTTGATGCGTATAATCAAAGAAAGTTCTAGAATAACAAATCAGTGTTGACTCACTCAAAGAAATAATAAA
The DNA here is from genome assembly GCA_020496765.1 of Gossypium stocksii. Taxonomy (NCBI): domain Eukaryota; kingdom Viridiplantae; phylum Streptophyta; class Magnoliopsida; order Malvales; family Malvaceae; genus Gossypium; species Gossypium stocksii. Next base: position 11,758,147 of record CM035623.1, read on the forward strand.
AGTGAGCACGAAAGAATGTATGCTCAAAAGGCTCACAATCTCACCAGAATTATGGCTTTTTGATGTCAATCCTGTGAATTTCAAATTTTAAGATAATACTTAGAATTAAAGAAATAACTTATGCAAAAATTGGGGTTCTCAAAAATTTCAACTTATCATGCTTGATTTTCTAATGTTTTAAAGTTTGAATAATCAGAGTACAGGCACCTATATCTTAATTCTCAACATATCAATAAAATCATAAATCAATTAGAATTAATTCCTAATAGGAGACTGAGAATTATTTGAGAATAAAGCATGAAAAATTTCAAGGATTTCATAGATAATTATTGATTTAAAGTAACTTCCCCCCCACACTTAAGATGTACATTGCCCTCAATGTACAAAGATATAGATAGCAAGAGAAGTATAATATCATAAGATAGGGGGAGGATTGAAACTCCCTGAATTTAGGATGAACTTGTGAGGAAGAGTCGGCAATTGTGGCAGGGTGTTCCCATTTTCGGTTGAATATGAGCTGTAGAGCTCCTTTTTGAAACTGCGAAAATATTAATTAGTCGTGGGACTTTTGGATTAATAGAGATTGCTCGTTAGGGATTGGCCGATATGAAAGATAGAAAAATAAATAACAGAAAAATAATAAACTAAGTTCTAAAAATACTTAATAATGTAATGATTAAAAGGAGTTAACATAATAAAAATAGGATTTGAAATAAAAATGAGACTAATAAAGGAAAAATAAAAATGAAAAATGAGAAAGATAGAACTGAAAGGGAGAATAAAGGCATACGCTCGTGTGGCTCGGGTTTAGCCCGTGTTGGCCATATTCCATGGTCGTGTGTGATCTTATTCGTACTTCACATGATCGTGTAGGACGTCCCACGGATGTGTACGATGAGGCTTCGCTACTCCCACGGTCGTGTGGGAGGGCACACGGTCATGTGATATATTCCACGGCCGTGTCTTAATTGACAGTGTTGGCCACAGTCTGAGGACACGGGCGTGGGGATTTGTGCAAGCCCATGTTGAAGTTGAAAGGTTGCCACGGCCATATCGCACGGCTGTGGCTATATATCGGTGGCCCGTGTTTTGGGAAAATTTGTGCTCTATTTATACACGGCCTTGGTACACGACAGTGTCTCTGTTTGAAGTGTTCACATGGTCTCAGACACGCCCGTGGGCATGGTTGTGTGGTCCTAATTTTCTACATTAAAAAGGGTTAGTTGATGCATAAAAATACTAAAATCAAAAATAAAGGAAAAGTTACTAAGTTAGTGCTCGGGTTGCCTCCCGAGAAGCGCTTATTTATAGTCCAAGCTCGACTTTGCTCGAGCTTGTACGTTCACGGTGGTTTGAAGAGTTGATACTCTTCTATCCTGCTTTCTATTTTATGATCAACATAGGATTTGAGTTGAGTGTGATTTACCTTGAAAGTGCCGAGTGACTCATGTTTTATCTCGACTGTGCCATAGGGAAAGATTTTCTTTATCGTGAAGTAAGGTGTATCACTTGTATGCTCTTTTGAATTTAAGATTCGAGGATCGTCTTCCCCTAAGATTACCTTATCCCCTACCTTGAGTTGATTCGTTTGTACCTGAGGGTCAGCTTGGTGATGCTCTGGGTTGGTTTGGCATACTTTGGCCTTTTCATGATAGTTCAGCCACTCATCTAGTTCCTCGATTTAAAGCATTTGCTTTTTAGGTGCATCTCCCTTGGATGGACTTGTCTGTGATTGGGTTGCCTTTATGTGGAGCGTATCCTGCACAGAAGGTTGGGTGGTTAGTTTAGTGTTTTTCCAAGTACTCGTAACTATATTATTATCAGCAGTCTTAATCGAGTTCCAAGCTTGTAAAGTAACTTTGTCATCACCTATGCGTAGTGTAAGCTCACCTGTTCCTACATCAATTATAGTTCTGGCAGTTGCTAAGAAGGGACGCCCTAAAATTTAAGGTACCTCAATATCTTCATCCATGTCAAGCACAACAAAATCAACAGGGAATATAAATTTATCTACCTTTACGAGCACATCTTCTATGATTCCCCTAGGATATGTAACAGATCTATCAACTAATTGAATACTCATCCTAGTGGGCTGTGGTTCCCCTAGACCTAGTTGCTTGAACATTTTGTAAGGCATGAGATTAATGCTAGCACCTAAATCAGCTAAGGCTTTATCAATAAGTAAACTACCAATTAAACAAGGAATAGTAAAACTCCCTGGGTCTTTCAGTTTTGTTGGCAGTTTATTTTGGAGAATAGCTGAACATTCTTCGTTGAGTTTCACTGTGGCTAATTCTTCCAACTTCCTTTTATTTGTCAGAAGTTCTTTAAGGAACTTCGCGTATTTCGGCATCTGCGAAATTGCTTCAACAAAAGGTAAGTTAATATATAATTTCTTTAAGAGTTTAAGAAACATACCGAATTGTTCGTCTGACTAGTCTTTCTTTAATGCGTTTGGGTATAGGATACCAGGCTTGTATTCTTTGATGTCTGGCGTATTGCTGCTTACCTCTACCTTACCTTTATTCAACTCAGGTTCCTTGCTTGATTCTGGATTGTCTTTGGTTAATGTCTCCTTTTTATTGTACTGACGGCATGAATTTGCTCTCTTTGATTAGTCTTAGTGTTACTTGGGAGTCCACCTTGTGGTCTTTCTGAAATTAGCTTGGCGAGTTGACCAATTTGATTCTCAAGGCCTTTAATTGATGCTTGCTGGTTCTTTAGTGCTACTTCGGTATTTTGAAAACGGGTTTCTGATACGGCCATAAATTTTGTGAACATCTCTTCAAGGTTTGACTTTTTCTCTTGTTGTGGAGGTGGCTGTTGAAATCCCGGAGGAGGTGGTTGTCTTTGATTCCCTTGTCCTCCCCAAGAAAAATTGGGGTGGTTCTACCAACCTGTATTGTAAGTATTACTATAAGGGTTATTTTGAGGTCTAGAATTGTTACCCATATAGTTGGTTTGCTTAGTTTCCATGCCATGTCCATAAGAGGAGTAATCTGGATTGAACAAATTTCCCTGGATTGCGTCACGCTGCATCACTGGATGTGCCTGCGTAGAACCAATAAAATTATCAAACTTTTTATTTAAAAGTTCTACCTGGTTAATAAGCATGGTGACAGCATCCATACTATAAACTCCTATAGCTTTTGTCGGCTTTGTCCTCATGACTTGCCACTGATAGTTATTTAATGATATCTCCTCAATAAATTCATAAGCCGCTTTGGGTGTTTTATTGTTGATTGTTCCTCCTGATGCAGCATCAATCATCTGTCTCGTTGAAGGGTTCAAACCGTTGTGGAAGGTTTGAACTTGCAGCCACAAAGGTAAACCATGATGAGGACACCTTCTCAAAAGATCTTTATATCTCTCCCATGCATCGTAAAGTGTTTCTAGATCCATCTGCACAAAAGAAGAGATATCGTTTCGCAATTTAGCTATTTTAGCTGAAGGAAAATATTTAAGTAAAAATTTTTCAGTCATCTGTTCCCATGTAGTAATTGAGCCTCGTGGTAGAGAATTTAACCACTGTTTAGCCTTGTTTCTCAAAGAGAATGGGAATAGCCTAAGATGAATGGCATCATCAGAAACGTCATTTATTTTGAATGTATCGCATATTTGTAAGAAATTGGCTAGATGCGAGTTAGGATCCTCATCTTGCAAACCATCAAACTGAACAAATTGTTGTATCATTTGAATAGTGTTAGGTTTCAGTTCAAAATTATTTGCAGCAATAGTAGGTCTAACAATGCTAGATTCAGTGCTTGCTAAATTAGGTCTAGCATAATCATACATAGTACGTGGAGCAGGATTTTGCTCAATAGGATTTGCGGCCACTACAGGAAGTAGCTGATTATCCTGGTTTGCTTCCATCTCTTCAGTAGGTTCAGGTTCTTCTTCTTGTCCTGGATAATGTAAACTGCATCTAATTTCTTTGCGATTTCTACGAACTGTCGCTTTTAGATCTTTGTCAAAAAGTAGTGGTCCTGTTGGGTTATTTCTAGTCATAAACTAAGAATACCTAAAAAGAAAATGCAAAGAAAATTAAAAAATTTAAAAGAAAATAAAAATAAATAAATAAAAACTGAAAATAAAAACAAAAGAAAAATAAATAAATATATATAAATATAGTAATGGCTAAAGTAATAGAAATCGAGTTTTCTTAATATTTTAAATCCCCGGCGACGGTGCCAAAAACTTGATAACGACTCGCGATATTAAGTAATAAAATTTATAAAACTGATCACACCAAAACTAACTAATATCACGACCTTAAAGGCAAGCGCACCTGTCGAACAGTAGTATAGTTTAGTGCCAAGACCGAGTTATCATACCCAAGGGAACTAAAAGTACTAATACTTACTTTCTTTCTATTATCTAGCCTAAAAATAAAGAGAGTTGATTTAAACTAATTCTAAAACTAACTAAAAGTGCACAAAAAGTAAATTGGGGAAAACTTTAGGGAAAAGCTGATTGATATAAGCAATACTTAAGGGAGAATCCACCTAGACTTCACTTGTTATTGGTTCTTAAGCTAGACGATTTATTCACTTGACTTGATCCGTAGGGATCCCTAACCTATGCTAAACCCTCCGTCGAGGCGTAGAGCAACTAGGCCTAAGTTGTTAATTAAAGTTCCTTTATTAATTAACTTCCTAGGTTGCATTAATTCGATCTATGGCTCCCCATATTAGGTTTGACCCTAATCCAACAGATTTATGTCGCCCTATGTCTAGGGTTGCATGCAACTCCGCTTAATTATGGTAGATCTACTCTTATCACAGGGACTTTTGCTCCTCTGCTCTAAGCACATCTAATTCTTGAAGTAATACCTAGGATTATTAAATCCAGAATTAAGCACACATAATTAAGAACAACTCAAGTATTTATCACATAACTCAAGAATAAATAACAACAAGATCTGTCTTAGGCTTCATTCCCTTCAAGTATTTGAGGGGTTTAGTTCATAATTAAAGAAGAAAACATCTCAGAAGAAATAAAACAACAAAACATAAGAAACCAAAAAAATCCCTGAAGGAATTTAAGGAGATCTTCTGTCTTGATGCAGAATTCCGGCTTCTGGGATGAATCAATCGGCTTCCCTTGGAGTAATTCGTGGCTTTCACTCTTCGTGTCGGCAGAGAGACGACTCCCCACTTTAGGGAAAAGATTGCCCTTGGCAGAGGGAAATCAAGTACACCCTTAGAGTTGCCTCCTAGGGTCTTTATATAGAGTTTTGGGGAGCCTTTCTTAGCCTTTAACTATTCAAATCCGAGTGAAATTCTTCTTCCTCAGGACTAGAACAATCCCATGTACCACGCCCGTGTGATTTCGGCAAGAGGCCGTGTGATTCTATCGGTGGAGGCACGACGTGTGGCCTGGCCATGCTTGTCGGGGGCTGGACCGTGTGATCTTCATGTGGCACGGCCAGGTGCCACGGCCGTGTGGTTACTTTTTAGGCCGTGCGTTTTCACATTTTGGCCCATTTTCTCCGATTTTTGGTCCATTTTCTGTTCTCTTCTCTTCCCTATGCTCTCCTGAGTATAAGATATGAAATAGAAGGATTAAGAGCACCAATTCTGACAAATTTAATAATAATTCATCCAAAATATAGGCTAAACATGAGGTAAAAATATGTATAATTTATCGTTCATCAGTTTATTTTCTAATTTAGTCCCTTGACTTTTCTCTATTCTATAATTCAACATTTATACTATATTCAATCTATTCCTTATTTCTATTTACTCCAAATTAAAACAAATTCACTTGTTCAAAACCTAATTAAACTCACAACTAATTTCGTATATATTTTTAATAAATATTTACAAGTCTATTTTACATAAACAGAGACCCGACAATACACTTTTTCGACGCCCGTAAATTTTTGGGTCATTACATAAGGATTCCAATTAACAACTTAATATCTTCACTTAATCTCTCTTCAAATCGTTTACACATATCAACCTCAGTTGGAACCCATTCTCTGACATACTTACTCAACTAAACAAATTCTCGCTCGTACTCAGATATAGTCATGTTTTCCTGTTTGAGCTCCAAAAGTTCTTTCTTTTCTGATCCAGAAATCTTTGACTAATGTATTTCTTTTTGAATTCAGTCTAGAAGAATTCCCATGTAATATTTTCTCTCCGTACCATAGAAGTTATGGTATTCCACCAATGGTAGGCTATGTCTTTTAGTAAGGAAAATGCACATTTTAAACATTCAACTGGAGTACAAGATAATTCATCTAACCCAAATGGTATTTTATAACCAGAATTAAGCTCTTTCTACATCGTCATCAGTAGTGGCTCTGAATTCCTCTACCCTATATTTTTGAATTTTATCAATCGAAGGCTTACTAGTTCTAACAGATTCAACACATTGTGGCATCTCAGGAACAGGTTGAGGAGCAGGTAGGGGAGGTTGTTGAACAACAGGGTTTTTTTTATCATATATTCAGTGAACCATTCATTTATCATTTCAAGTAAGGCTACTTTCGCCTCCTCACCTCGGCCCTCAGTTACATGCCTCCTACTACTACTAGATATAGCTCGTTATACGAAAGCCTAAGCAGTACTCTCAGCTTCCTCAGATTCAGCTCTAGCTTGGTTGGAAGACACCACTATATTAAAAACACATTTAAAATGGTAAAGAGATATCACACTATCAAAATTTATATAATGGCATGTATAGCTATTCCTGTACATACTACGTTAGTTTGAGAATCGGCTAAACTGTAGCTTTGATACCAATAAATGTAACACCCCTAACTCGTATCCATCACCGGAATAGAGTTACGAAGCGTTACCGGAGTTTATAGAAGAAATACAATTAATTTATGTTATTTCTTATTCATATCTGAAACTAATCCTGTCGTCCCTTAATTGGACCCTCGTGGCCTAATTTAAGCATTAGAAGTAAGTCGGGACTAAACCAGGAACTTAGGGATTTTTTCGCAAAATTTCAAAAATTTTCTTACATACAAGGGTCACATGCCCATGTGGTCAGGCCGTGTGGCTCACACGGCCATGTGACATGCCCATGTCTCAAGCCGTGTGGCATACAAGGTAGGGCACATGCTCGTATCCTTAACCCGTGTAACTCTCTGACTTACAACTTAGTTAAATGCATGGGTTACACGACCGAGTGACATGGCTGAGTCACACACTCGTGTGCTAGGCCGTGTAGTCAATTTAATTTTTGAAAATTATGTGTAGGTTTCACACGGCCATGACACACACCCGTGTACTAGGCCATGTTTTTCACATGGCTAAGACACACGCCCGTCTCATTACCCGTGTGCCCAATGTAGAGCATTATGTTTCTTAATTTTAGGATGTAGGGGACATACGGCCAAGCCACATGCCCATGTATTAGGCCGTGTGTCACACACAGGCGTGACACACAGTCAAGACACACGCCCGTGTGTCTACCCACGTGGACAAAATAAAGCCATTTTCTATCTTTATTTTCTCACCCAAACTTGTCATCAACCTACACCAAAACTTACAAATATATATCAACCAATTCAAGCCTCATAACCAGGCCAATACCATCAATCTAACATGGTATATTCACACATGTACATGTGCGCATGTTTATAATCTTACCTGTTTGTGAAGATTTATATTTTACCCTAATTCAATCAAATCATAGCATATGTTTATAAATTATACAAGATATATCTTATAGCAATATACCAAAATATATTATCATTAGCCATTCTAATGGCTATATTACAACCATTTACATACTAACATTTTCAAAGTTAGCCTATACATGCCATTATACCAAAATAAGTTTTCTAGTTATAACAAAATAAACAGGTTGACAGTGTGATGATACTTGGACCGATCTCCAATCTTTGCAAGCTTCCGAGCACTATAAAACAGGGAAAAGAGAATCTAGTAATGCTTAGTAAGTTCGTATAATAGGAATTAAATCACCATTCATGTTTATTAATATTAATCATAAAATAACATACTTCCCATAATTTAGAAAATAGCCTAAACACGTACACTCAATCAAACAAGTTAGTCATGTAATCCATATATATATCAAATATGCATAGATAAGCTCATCATGCCACAACTTTCAAGTATTTCATATACATGCAATACATCTTTCCTTTGATCTCATTATTTCTCATGTCAGGGGTATTTTTTATTGAATTACTGAAAGATCAATGGATACTACGATAGTACACTTAAGGTGTACAATTTAGACAACTGTCAATTCATTTCCAAGGGTACCTTTTGGGCACATAATCAGAGTATACATTCTTGAGCCACTTATCAGAATGCTCTTATGAGCCATGTATCAGAATGCTCATTCGGGCTAAATATTAGGAGTGCTCATTAGAGCCATAACTCAGGAAGTTCACAAAGAACTTTTAATTAGGAAACTCTCAAGAACTTATCAGGATTGCTCTTAAAGAGCCATTAATAGGAGCACCAGATAGTCGTATATTAGGGAGTTCAAGCGAGCTACATCAAGACACTCACGAATAGCTGCGTTTTTGTTTGCAACATATGCTGAAACACAACCGATCGAATTATATCAGGACGATCACAAAGAGCTATGATAGTGTGCAACATATGCAAGTTCACTACCAATCAGGTTGCTTGCAGGAACTATTAATAGGATGCTCGAGAGGCTATATTAGGGATTACTCGTCGGAGCTAAATCCCATCCACAACATATGTAGGACCATATTAAATACGAGAAAGCACATATATCTATCGAATTTCTATATTTAAATGAAACTTAACCCTTTTTTCTAACACTTCTAAGCATATGATCATATTTTACACTTGAAGATTCATATAATTCTCAAAATTCATATCACATTCAACCCAAATTCAACATCAATTCAAACATATTTACATGTTCAATTGAATTACATGAACTTACTTCGACACTTCTTCGTGTGTAAGTTTACTAATCCTAAACTTTTTCTTTTCCACGGTCTAGCTTTGAATTTGAGTTATCCTGATCTACATAAATGAATTTAACATCAATTTAACAAATTTCATATTCAATTCAGTTCAATTTACATTTTAGGCAAAATTACCATTTTGCCTCTAAATTTTCATAAATTCTAATTTCGTCCCTAGGCTCAGAAAATGAAATTCTTGCAATTTAACCCTTATTCGAAGCCTAACTAAATTCTATATATCACAATAAGAGCCTTTGAATTTTGCAAAAATTAGAATTTTTCCATGGGTTTTACAACTTTTCAATGTAGTCCCTCAATCATGTTTTCACGAAAATTCTCTTTGTAAAAGTTGTTTGATATACGTGATATGACGTAATAAAATTTATAATAATGATCAAACCAAAAACTAACTATTATCACAATTTTAAGGCAAGCACACCTATCGAACAGTAGTATAGTTTAGTGGCAAGATCGAGATATCGTACCCAAGGGAACCAAAAGTACTAGTACTAACTTTCTTTCTATTATTTAACCTAGAAATAAAAGGGGTTTTTATGAAACTAAACTAATTCTAAAACCAAACTATAAATGCACAAAAAGTGAATTGGAGAAAAACTCTTAGTGAAAACTGATTGATTTGGACAATACTCAAGGGAGAATCCACCTAGACTTCACTTGTTATCGATTCTTGAGCTAGACGATTTATTTACTTGACTTGATCTGTAGAAATCCCTAATTTATGTTAATACCTCCATTGAGGATAAGAACAACTAATCCTAGGTTGATTAATTAAAATCTCTTTCTAGTTAGAACCCCTAGTCTTACATTAACTTGATTTATGGATCCCCTTTTAGGTTTGACCCTAATCCGGCAGATTTATGTTGCCCTATGTCTACGGTTGCATGTAACTCCGCTTAATTATGCTAGATCTACTCTTAAACAGGGACTTTTGCTCCTCTGAATAAGCAGATCAATACTTGAATTAATACCTAGGACTGTTAAAACAAGAATGAAGAACACATAATTAAGAACAAACTAAGTATTTATCATATAACTCAAGATAAAATAATAACAAGATCTATCTTAGGTTTCATCCCCCTCAAGTATTTGGGGGATTTAGTTCATAATTAATAAAGAAAACATCTTAGAAGAATTAAAATAGCAAAACATAAAGAACCCAAAAACCCCTGAAGGATTGAAGGGAGATCCTCTTTCGTGATGTAGAATTCGGTTTCTGGGATGAATCAATCGGCTTCCCTCAGAGTAATCCTTGCTTCCACTCTCTGTGTTGGCAAAAATAAGGCACTCTTTTATGGGAGAAAAAGTACCATTTTGAGGAGAGAAAATTATATATTTGTAGTTGCCCCCTAGGGTCTTTATATAGAGCTTTGGAGTGTCTTTCTTAGCCCCTAAGTATCCTTTTCCGAGTGAAATTGCACTTCTTCACTACAGGGACACGCCCTTGTGCCACGCCAGTGTGGATCGAGGCCTAGGCCGTGGTCGGGTCTGTTGATGATGGCACGGTCGTGTGGTCCGGCCGTGTTTATTGGGGATGGGCCGTGTTGGGCTCAAGGTGACACGGCCGTGTGACATGGCTGTGTGGTGAATCTCCGGGCCGTGTTGTTTATTGAATTGGCCTAATTTGCACGTTTTTAGCCCGTTCCTTGCTCTTTTCTCTTCCTTAAGCTCAACTGGGCATAAAACATGAAATAGAAGGATTAAGAGCACCAATTTCCATAAATTCAATGATAATTCATCCATAAATTAGGCTAAGCATGAGGTAAAAACATGTATAATTTATCGTTTATCAAATACCCCCACACTTAAGCCTTTGCTTGTCCTCTAGCAAAATCTCAACTCATAATTAGGAATCATTCTTCTCAACTTATAACCATTATCAATAATGTTTCAAACTAATCCACAAGTAATCATACAATGAGAATTCAACTAGAAGAACATTAAAGATTCAAACATTCTAAGTTGAGAATTTTACCACAAAAACATAGGTTTTCTCCCTTCTCCTAAGCAATTACCTCTCAATGAAAATTAACAAGATTTGACATCCTCACTAAAGATTCACTCTATCCACTCAAAGTGTTTAGGGTTCAAAATTTAAGCACTCATTAGTCAACCTGAAAGGCTATTACCATAGGCTTGCAAGAAAATCAAATCTCCAGCGCTATATATTGCTATGACACATCGATCAAAAGGTCTTTCAATGGTTGTAATGGGGCTTTGGTTGGGGGTGTTGTCACAAGCTGAAAACGAGGGTTAGAATCGTGATTGAATTGAAAAATCATCTAGCTAGAAAAATCTCTATCACTGGAACATATTTCTAGAGCTAAGCCTTATGATGACATCATTCTGGATTTGATAGCTTATAATAGAAATATGCAAAAATATTAAACTATAATTGAAATATGAATTACAACTGCATATACCCTTTTTTTTAAGAATAATTCAAATACAATACTTTGAATATTTACAAACTTTACAAATTGAAAAAGAGAACAAAGCTAGGTGATAAATCAACTCAAATCTTGACAAAAATAGGGATCAAAATAATTAAATGGAATTCAACAAAAATAGGTTATAGGTTAATATTAGAGGTAAGTCAAAGAATGGGTTGTTAGGCTCAATGGGGTTCACTAGGGGTTAAATTGTGGAGGTAGGCTTTTGTGGAGTAAGTGGGTTAAAACCTAGGTGCCTTTATCATCTCAATGTATCAAATCAATGATGTAGTCTTGACATGTAAAATCGAAGCAAGTTCTAGAATAACAAATCAGTATTGACTCACTCAAAGCAACAATAAAAATGAGCACAAAAGAATGTATACTCAAAAGGCTCAAAAATCTCACCAGAATTATGGCTTTTTTATGTCAATCCAGCGAGTTTCAAATCTCAAGATAACATTTAAAATTAGGAAAGATAGCCTAGAAAAAATTTTAATTCACAAAAATTTCAACTTATCATGCTTGATTCCCTAGTGTTTTAAAGTTTAAATAATCAAAGCATAAGCACCTATGTTTTAATTCTCAACATATCAATAAAAATCATACATCAATCAGAATTAATTCCTAATAGGAGATTGAAGATAATGCGTAGAGTGAAAGTGAGAATTCGAAATTTTGAGAACAATGCACAATGTTAGTTGTAAAAATTTTCAGGTGTTTCAAAGCAAATGCAATGACTGAAAGTAAGTTCCCCCCCACACTTAAGATGTACATTGCCCTCAATGTACAAAGATACATTAGTAGCAATAGAAGCATAAGATCATAACATAGGGAAAGGCATGAAAATCCCTAAATTGGATGAATTTGTGAGGTGGTGGTGCCTATAGAGTGTCTAGGACAAATGAAGGTGCAGAGGTGGATACTCCGGTGGTGGTAGTGTTTGTTTGTCCATAGCTTTCATGTTGAGAGTGTAGGCTTTGGCGGTGTCAACTGGGTGAAGTTGTGGCAAGGTTCCCATTAGATTTTTTACCTAAGCTGTAGAGCTCCTTTGAAACTGCGAAAGCATTTATCAGTTTTGGGGAATTTGGATTAACAAAATATGTTTGTTAGGGGATAGCCGATTTGAAATAATAAAAATGAAGAAATAAAATAAATTAAGTTCTAAGAATACTAAAATTCAAATAATGAAAAAGATAAGATGAAATAAAATAAAAGAAAAAATAAAAAGTAAAATAAAAGAGAAGAAAAGAGGATTAGGAAATTCTAATCCTCAGATGGGTCGCGTTGTGGTGGTGTTGTGGAGATATGAAGGTGCTGGCATATTTGCTGAAGTGTAGCATTGATATGATCTAAGCGTTGGAAGCACTATTACTCGAATCGTGTGAGGTGCTCAGATATGTCTGAGTGTGAAGCTGCCGCATGAACTGGGCGGCGAGGGGGTGGTGGCTCAGCTGGACCCTCCTCCGGTGGTGGTGGGACATCATCAGTAATGTTATCTGGATCCTCGGCCTCTCGAAGTAGGCGGTATTGTGGTGGGTCGGTCCCTGGTCTACGCTGGATCATCCTCATGTGGAGCATAGTCTAGATGCGCTAAGGGGACATCTGCCCGATCATTGTATGAGGATGTCTGGGCCGCGGTGTTGAGTAGCTCGAAGTGGCGGGCCAACCGTGTGATATACGAGCCCATGGATATCACGTCGTTACGATGCTTCTCTATCTGATGTTGGATAGCGTGTGTGATGAAATAGGCGAGGTCGATGGTATGCGTGTTTGGCATGCTCCATAAGAAGTAGGCATCATGTGTGCTGACAACACCTGTGCTCTCGCGTCTGCCTGTCAAGGTGTGTGCGAGAAGGGCGTGAAGGTACCTCAAAGATGGGAGAGGGTGGTCGCCTTGGAGCGATTAGGGTCATATGAGGGCGATGCAGGGACTAGGGCGCGACAACAGTTGACTGGGGAGACGTGGATGTGGCGGGAGATTGTGGGAAAGTCCTCGTCCGCTATGAACTCATCCACCGAAGTGAAATTGAATGGTGCCTGGGTCATCGTGGTTTGTCATCACTACCTAAAGATGAAAAGTAGTGCAGAACTCTAATGTCATCTCAGGGTAGGTGGGCTCTATGATGTTGTAGAGTTACTCCTATAGGTCGGTGGACAGTAGGGCCCGAACAGCATCAGCAAGCTGGACTTGCTCCAAAGTGGCCCAATCAATGCAATGGCCAGCTCTTAAAGGGTGGGCTCGTAGGATCAGAAATAACACCTCTTAGGAGTTCTAAGGGAATTGGATGAATGGATGGCGGGTTTTGGCTGTGGGTCTGGACGATGAGCCACCGGGCCCCTTCCGATTCTTTGAGACAGGGACGGCAACTTTCTTTCCACGTGATGAAGACATATTTCCTAAAACCGAAAACAATATGCATTAGTAAAATTTGAAACTAAATTAAAGAAAAGTAATATGCATCTTATTTAAACAAAACAAAGCCTAATAGTATTGAGATGTTGATTCACTAACCTAAGTAAAATATTCTACTCATCCTAAACATGATATCAAAATGGGTGTATGGGTATCAATTTATAGTAAGTGAATATTACTCTAGATAATGAAAAGTGGCAAGCAAATAGGAGTCTAAATGGCATGGCTTTATGAAATTCTCTAAAATATTCTAGATTGCTCATGCTAAATCAATGAATTTCATGCCCAAAAATAATGCAAAAACTAAATAAAATATTTTTCTAACATAAAAATATAGAAAAACATTAAAAATTAAAGAGAAAATTAATAAAATAAAACCGAATGGGTGACTAATGAGGGTGGAGCACGGTCGTAGAAGCGTTGCACGGTCGTGGGGATGCCTTGGGAGGCTGTTGGCGGCGCTTTTGAGGGCTAGGATAGGTTTTGGGTGGGAAGATTTAGGGTTTAAGTTGGGGAAGAAGGTGAATAGTGGCCTGTTTATATGGGTTTTTGGGTCACATGGGCATGTCACACACCCGAGTAGCTCGAATTTTGCCCGTGTGGTTTGAAAATCGGTGATTTTGGAGCGCCTGGTTTGAGGCACATGCCCATGTACCTAGGGCATATTGAGGCACACGGCCGTGTTGCACGGCCGTGTCCTTCGATGTTCGCTTGTCCCACGACCGTGTAGTAGGTCACATGCCCGTGTCTAAATTGACAGTGTCAACCACGGTCTTGGGGCACGGGCGTGTTGCACGCCCGTGTTTGAATCAACACGGCTATTTTGCATGGCCGTGTCAACTAGCCTTAGCCCGTGGTAAAATTGACAGTGTTGGCCACAGCCATATCGCACGGCCGTGGCACTTTGTCGTAGCTCGTGTCTTTGAAAAATTTTTACCCTGCTTATACACGGCCAAATTGCACGGTCGTGTCTCTACTCATAATGTCCACATGGCCTTAGGCACGCCCGTGGGCATGGCCTTGTGGTTTGAAAATCCTGCATTCGAAAGGGGTAGTCGATGTATTAGAAGACTAAAATAAAGAGAGTTACTAAGTTAGTGCTCAGGTTGCCTCCTGAGAAGCGCTTATTTAGAGTCTAAGCTCGGCTCTGCCCATATGTATCATGACGAGAGTTCATGGAGTCGAAGCTTCTCCCTATTATCTTTGAAATTCTCACCTCTATAATGTTTAAGCCGATGGCCGTTTACCTTGAAAGTGCCATGGTCTGGATGAGTTACCTCGACTGTGCCATATGGAAAGACAGTTTGAACAGTGAATGGACCTGACCATCTTGATTTAAGTTTTCCAGGGAATAGTTTAAGCCTTGAGTTGTAAAGTAAGACAAGATCACCAGTTTTGAACTGCTTATGTTGTCTCAAACGATTGTCATGGCGGCGCTTTGTGGCTTCCTTATATAATCGTGAGTTTTCGTAGACATTGCAGCGCCATTCATCCAGCTCATTTAGTTGCATTAGATGTTTCTCACCTGCAAGCTTAAAATCAAGATTTAAAAATTTAATAGCCCAAAATGCTTTATGTTCAAGTTCAAATGGTAGATGACAACTTTTGACAAGTTTATAAGGAGATGTTCCTATGGGTGTTTTGAATGAAGTTCTATAAGCCCATAAAGCATCATCTACTTTCCTTGACCAATCTCTCCTATTTGCTTGTATTGTTTTCTCTAGAATGCGTTTTAGTTCTCTATTTGTCACTTCAACTTGACCACTGGTTTGAGGGTGATAGGGGGTAGCTATTCTATGGTGCACTCCATATCTTTTTAAAACTTTATCAAATTGGGCATTGCAAAAATGAGTACCCCTATCACTGATAATTATCCTAGGTGTTCCAAATCGAGAGAAAAACTTTTTAAGGAAACGTACTACCATTTTAGCATCATTAGTAGGTAAAGCTTGGGCTTTCACCCATTTTGACATGTAATATACTGCTACTAGTATGTACTTATTCCCAAACGAAGTAGGGAATGGACCCATAAAATCAATACCCCATACATCAAATATTTCACATGAGAGTATATAGTTTTGAGGCATTTCATTGTGCTGAGAGTGTTGCCTGTTCTCTGGCATTTATCACAAGAGGTCACATACCTGTTGGCATCTTTGAAAAGAATAGGCCAGTAAAAACCTGATTCGAGTACCTTCTGAGTAGTTCTAGCTCCACTGTGGTGTCCTCCTGTTGGTCTCGAATGGCAGTGCTCTAAAATTTTATATGCTTCTATCTCTGTAACGCATCTTCGAATGACTTGGTCTGCACAAATACGAAAAAGGAAAGGATCTTCCTAAAAGTAATTTTTCACATCAGCGAAGAATTGCTTCTTTTACTGATAGGTCAACCCTTTTGGGATTATGTTAGCTGCAAAATAATTTGCAAAATCAGCAAACCAAGGAACTGCAACGTCTGCTATGGCTAGTAGTTGTTCTTTAGGAAACAAGTTGTTTATTTTATTGAGGTCCTTGGGGTGAGGATTTTCCAATCTTGAAAGGTGATCTGCTGCCAAAATTTAAGCTCCTTTATTGTCTTTTATTTCTAAGTCGAATTCCTGTAACAATAGAATCCATCTTATTAATCGAGGTTTTTGCATCAATTTTAGTTAAAAGATAACGAAGAGCAAAATGATCAGTATAAACGATGACTTTCAACAATATTAAATATGATCTGAATTTATCAAATGCAAAAATAATGTCTAGCAATTCTTTTTCTGTGGTAGTATAGTTTGCTTGTGTGGCTGTCAAAGTTTTGCTAGCATAATAAATCGGTCGAAAGTGCTTGTCTCTTCGTTGTCCCAAAACTGCACCTACTGCAAAATCACTTGCATCACACATTAGTTCAAAAGGTAGATTCCAATCAGGTGAAATTATAATTGGGGCATTAACTAACTTCTCCTTGAGAGTGTTAAAAGATTCTAAACATTCTTGGTCAAAATTGAAGAGCACATCTTTTTCTAGTAATTTTGTTAAAGGCTTAGCTATTTTAGAAAAATCTTTAATAAATCTACGATAAAAACCAGCATGTCCTAAAAAGCTTCTTATGGCCTTAACTGAATTAGGGGGTAATTTTTTGATGGTTTCAATTTTTGCTTTATCTACCTCTATCCCTTTACTAGAAATTTTATGTCCTAGTACAATACATTCTTGAACCATAAAGTGATATTTTTCCCAATTAAGAACCAGATTCGTCTCTTCACATCTTATTAGAACACGTTTTAAATTATTACGACAGAGTTGAAAAGAGTTACCGAAAACTGAAAAGTCATCCATAAATACCTCTATGATGTCTTCCACGAATTCGTCAAAGATAGCTAGCATGCAGCGCTGAAAAGTAGCAGGAGCATTACATAATCCAAAAGGCATTCTACGATAAGCAAACGTACCGTATGGACATGTGAATATTGTCTTTTCCTGATCTTCTAGAGTTATCAGAATTTGGAAGTAACCAGAAAGGCCATCCAAGAAATAGTAATACATGTGTCCTGATAATCTTTCCAACATCTGATCAATAAAAGGTAGGGGAAAATGCTCTTTTCGAGTTGCATCATTCAACTTTCTATAATCAATACAAACTCTCCATCCAGTAACTGTTCTTGTAGGTATTGACTCCTTTTTGTCATTAGACACTACAGTCATGCCTCCCTTTTTAGGGACAACCTGCACAGGACTTACCCAAGAACTGTCAGAAATAGGATAAATAATGCCTGCATCTAGAAGTTTAATTACCTCAGCTTTTACGACTTCCTTCATGTTGGGATTCAATCGTCTCTAAGCTTGCACCAACGGCTTGTATTCATCTTCCATTAAAATTTTGTGGGTGCAAAAAGAAGGGCTAATTCCTTTAATATCAGAAATCTTCAAAGCTATAGTCTTTTTGTGTTCCCTTAATACTTGAAGTAATTCCTCTTTCTTTTCAGCACTTAAATCTGATGCGATAATTACTGGTAATGTAGAACCATCTCCTAAAAATGCATGCTCTAAGTGGTCAGGCAATTGTTTTAGCTCTAATTTAGGAGGTTCATCAATCGAGGGTTTTTGTCTTAGTTCTTCATTTAACTTAAGACCTTCATAACTTATGTGCCTTGTGACAATCTCATGAGAGTTCAACTCCTTCATTACTTCTTTTACTTCAGTGGTGGCTTCATCTTCCTCCCCACCTTGAACGAGACACAGTTCCAATGTGTCTTCAAGAGTGATTTCCTGGCAAATATCTTGAATAACATAATCAATAACATCAATGAAGTAACGGGAATCATCTTGTTCTCTAGAAAATCGCATAGCATCATAGATTTTAAAGACAACTTCTTCTTCTCTAACTCTAAGCACTAATTTACCATCCCCTACATCAATAACAGCTCTAGCAGTAGCTAAAAAGGGGCATCCTAAAATTAAAGGTACTTCAATATCTTCATCCATGTCAAGCACAACAAAATCAACAGGGAATATAAATTTATCTACTTTTACTAGCACATCTTTAATGATTCCCCTAGAATATTTAATAGATCTATCAGCTAATTGTATACTAATCCTAGTGGGTTTTGGTTCCCCTAGACCTAGTTGCTTGAACATTTAGTAGGGCATTAGGTTAATACTAGCACCTAGATCAGCTAAGGCTTTTTCAATGATTAAACTACCAATTAAGCAAGGAATAGTAAAATTCCCTGGGTCTTTCAGTTTGGCTGGCAGTTTATTTTGGAGAATAGCTGAGCATTCCTCGTTAAGTTCCACTATGGCTAGTTCTTCCAACTTCCTTTTATTTGTGAGAAGTCCCATTAAAAACTTTGTGTGCTTCGGCATCTGCGAATTTGCTTCAACAAAAGGTAAGTTCATATGTAGCTGTTTAAAAAGTTCAAGAAATTTACCTAATTGAGCATCCGTGCGGTCTTTCTTTAACTTTGCCGGATATGGTATAGGTGGTTGATACTCTTTAATTGCTGGTGGAGTACTTTCTTTAGGTTCTGCCTCTTCTGCCTTGTCCTTTTTGGATTCTTGAACATGCTTCTTTTCTGGTTCAGCCAATACTTTGCCATCCCTTAGAGTAATTGCTTTTACATGTTCTCTAGGATTTGGCTTAGTATTACTTGGTAGTCCACCTTGTGGTCTTTCTGAAATTAACTTGGCAAGCTGACCAATTTGATTCTCAAGCCCTTGAATGGATGCTTGCTGATTCTTTAGTGCCGTTTTGGTGTTTTGGAAATGGGTTTCTGATGCGGCCATAAATTTGGTGAACATCTCTTCAAGGTTCGGCTTTTTCTCTTGTTGTGGTGGTTGTTGTTGAAATCCCGGAAGAGGCTGTTGTCTTTGATTTCCTTGTCCTCTCCATGAAAAATTGGGGTGGTTTCGCCAACTTGCATTGTAAGTGCTACTATAAGGGTTATTTTGGGGTCTAGAATTGTTACCCATATAGTTGGCTTGCTCAGTTTCCATGCTATGTCCATAGGAGGAGTAATCTGGATTGAATATATTTCCCTGAGTTGTGTCACACTGCATCACTGGGTGTGCCTACGTAGAACCAACAAAATTATCAAACTTTTTATTTAAAAGTTCTACCTGATTAGTAAGTATGGTGACAACATCAATATTAAAAACTCCTACAGCTTTTGTCGGCTTTGTCCTCATGACTTGCCACTGATAGTTATTCAGTGACATCTCTTCTATAAACTCATAGGCTGCTTTGGGTGTTTTATTGTTGATTGTTCCTCCGGCGGTTGCATCAATCATTTGTCTTGTTGAAGGATTCAAACCATTGTGAAAGGTTTGAACTTGTAACCACAAAGGTAATCCATGGTGAGGGCACCTTCTCAAAAGATCTTTGTATCTCTCCCAGGCATCATAAAGTGTCTCTAAATCCATCTGCACAAAAGAAGAGATATCGTTTCGTAATTTAGCTGTTTTAGCTGGAGGAAAATACTTAAGTAAAAATTTTTTGGTCATCTGTTCCCATGTAGTGATTAAGCCTCGTGGTAGAGAATTTAACCATTGCTTAGCTTTATTCCTCAAGGAAAAAGGAAATAATTGGAGGTAAATAGCATCATCAGAAACACCATTGATTTTAAAAGTATCACAGAATTCCAAGAAATTGGCTAAGTGTGAATTAAGATCCTCATCCTGTAAACCATCAAACTGCACAAATTGCTAAATCATCTGAATAGTGTTAGGTTTCAATTCAAAATTATTTTCGGTAATAGCAGGTCCAATAATACTAGATTGAGTACCAGCCAAATTAGGTTTAGCATAATCATACATAGTACGAGGAGCACCGTTTTGGTTCACCGATTCTGCGGCTATCGCGGGAGGTGGTAGATTGTCTTGATTTGCTTCCATCTCTTCAGTAGGTTCAGGTTCTTGTTCTTGTTCTGAATACTGTTGGCTTCTTCTGATCTCTCTATGATTTCTACAAACTGTAGCTTCCAACTCTTCGTTGAAAAGTAATGGTCATTCTGGGTTTCTTCTAGTCATAAACTAGAGATACCTAGAAAGGGAAAAACAAATAAAAATAAATAAATAAAAAAATTAATAATTAATAATTTATATAAATATAAATGGTAATGGCTAAAGTAATAAAAATTGAGTGTTCTTAATATTTTAGTTCCCCGGCAACGGTGCCAAAAACTTGATATACGTGATATGAAGTAAGAAAATTTATAATAATGATCAAATCAGAAACTAACTATTATCATGATTTTAAGGCAAATGCACCTATCGAA
The DNA here is from genome assembly GCA_020496765.1 of Gossypium stocksii. Taxonomy (NCBI): domain Eukaryota; kingdom Viridiplantae; phylum Streptophyta; class Magnoliopsida; order Malvales; family Malvaceae; genus Gossypium; species Gossypium stocksii. Next base: position 11,778,702 of record CM035623.1, read on the forward strand.
CAGTAGTATAGCTTAGTGGAAAGACCGAGATATCGTACCCAAAGGAAACAAAAGTACTAGTACTAACTTTCTTTCTATTATTTAACCTAGAAATAAAAGGGGTTTTTATGAAACTAAACTAATTCTAAAACTAAACTATAAATGCACAAAAAGTGAATTGGGGGAAAACTCTTAGGGAAAACTGATTGATTTGGACAATACTCAAGGGATAATCCACCTAGACTTCACTTGTTATCGATTCTTGAGCTAGACGATTTATTCACTTGACTTGATCCGTAGAAATTCCTAATTTATGTTAATACCTTCGTCGAGGAAAAGAACAACTAATCCTAGGTTGATTAACTAAAATCTCTTTCTAGTTAAAACCCCTAGTCTTGCATTAACTTGATCTATGGATCCCCTTATTAGGTTTGACCCTAATCCGCCAGATTTATGTCGCCCTATTCTAGGGTTGCATGCAACTCCGATTAATTATGCTAGATCTACTCTTAAACAGGGACTTTTGCTTCTCTGAATAAGGACATCAATACTTGAATTAATACCTAAGACTATTAAAACAAGAATTAAGAACACATAATTAAGAACAAACCAAGTATTTATCATATAACTCAAGATAAAATAATAACAAGATCTGTCTTAGGTTTCATCCCTCTCAAGTATTTGGGGGATTTAGTTCATAATTAATAAAGAAAGGATCTCAGAAGAATTAAAATAGCAAAACATAAAGAACCCAAAAACCCCTGAAGGATTGAAGGGAGATCCTCTGTCTTAATGTAGAATTCGGCTTCTGGGATGAATCAATCGGCTTCCCTTGGAGTAATCCCTTGCTTCCACTCTCTGTGTTGGCAGAAATAAGGCACACTTTTGTGGGAGAAAAAGCACCCTTTTGAGAAAAGAAAATTATATCTTTGTAGTTGCCCCCTAGGGTCTTTATATAGAGCTTTGGAGTGTCTTTCTTACCCCCTAAGTATCCTTTTCAGAGTGAAATTGCACTTCTTCACTACAGGGACACGCCCTTGTGCCATGCACATGTGGATCGAGGCCTTGATGATGGCATGACTGTGCGGTCCGGTCGTGCTTGTCGGGGCTAGGCTGTGTTGGGCTCAAGGTGACACAGCCGTATGGTGAATCTTCGGGCTGTGTTGTTTATTGAATTGGGCCTAATTTGCTCGTTCTGGCCCGTTCCTTTCTCTTTTCTCTTCCTTAAGCTCACCTGGGGATAAAACATGAAATAGAAGGATTAAGAGCACCAATTTCCACAAATTCAATGATAATTTATCCATAAATTAGGCTAAGCATGAGGTAAAAACATGTATAATTTATCATTTATCATTGTTTATCTACTAACAAATTGCAATGCCCTAAAAATTCAAACTTTTGTTTCTGTGCAAATGTGACACAAATCTGTATCTACTTCAGTTGTTAAGTGTTCTGGGTGTGTGTGTGAGGTCTTAAGTTCAAGCCTTGACTTGGGTAGATTTTGGTATTTTTATGAATTAAACCATAGCTCTCATCAGTAGGCTTTTAATCAAAAGTTAGTAAATTTATATCAGAATGGGCTTGCTGGTCTGGTGGTTAAGTGGAGTGTAAGTTTGCTTGAAGTCCTATGGTCGATCCTGTACGATGGCAAGGGAGTTCATTTTTGCTTAGTTGATGGGTAGAGGTTTGTTGGTTTTCAAATACTGAAGTGGTTGAGATTGAGTAGTGGTGGGGAGTTGGAAAAAAATCTGATAGAGTTTTATTTTGATTTCTTTTTGCCAAAATTTGGTTTCCTCTCCTCTCCACTATTCTGACATTTTCTCCTCCCCTATTTGCCGAATTTTTATTTCTTGCCCTCCCTCTCTTGTCGTTTTCCATTAGTCTCCGTCCTGTTCTATGTTATCGCACTTGTTCGGTAAGTGGTATTTCCATAGTTCCACCATTATTTTGGATTAAGGGTTTAACAGGGAGTTTTATTTATTCTTGTTTAGGGGCTACTCGAAGGGTTTAAATGAGTATTGTAGTGTGTGGTGACCGTTCGATACTGTATTCATCTTGGTAAGTTGTCGAATCGTCGTTTGGTCTAGTTCTCGAATTATGCGTTTGGGGGTCTAGATTGTGTGATTAATCAAGTGATTAATTAAGTGTTAAATTGGTTAAATATATCTTCTTGAAGGCTCGGGTCACTTTTCATAGCGAATCGATACTAGGTGTGTACCCGGAACGCAGAGAACATGTAACACCCCTAACCTCAAATCGTCACCGGAACAGGGTTATAAGGCATTACTGGACTTATACGCTAGTAAATAAACAAAATCGAGTCATAAATCTATGTTTTAATCTAAGACTTTCTAAATTCCATCAAAAAGTCCTAATATTGGCCTACGAGGCCTAAAATATGCTTAGGAAGTGATTTGGGATTAAACCGGAAACTTTGGAAATTTTTCCTTAAAAATAGGGGCACATACCCATGTGGCCTAGGACATGCTCGTGTGGCCTGCTCGTAGGGCTCCCATAGCCGTGGGGCCAGCCCGTGTGCGGATCTAACTTGCTACACATAGCCGTGGGACTAGCCTGTGGGCAATTCTGATTTTGCCACACAGCCTGGGCACACGCCCATGTGACTAAACCGTGTGAAAACCTTATTTTTCACTATTTTAAAGCTATTTTCACATACTAAGCACACCTAATTCATGCCCAACTCATTTATATATAATTCTTTAATCAAATAACATCATCATACCTTTCAAACTTAGCAAATATTCATACATTCATACCAAAAACTTCTTAAGGATTATGTACCACATTTACAATCAAAATATAAAATATTTACAAGTGACAAACACCAAACCTAGTACATGCCACATTTACCAAAAGATTGATTCATCACCAGAATTGAGCTGAAGCCAAGATTGATTCGGATGTTGAGCCAGACTTTAACTTGACGTAACCTGCGCACGGAAAACAAACCGTACGCTGAGTATTGGAAATACTCAATGGTATTACAATAATTCAAATTATAACAATAATAATATATCATATCATACACAAATCATTCATATAATTGTATACCAAGCTATCATATTTCCATTGTATCATTTCCAATATTTGAATCACTATCTCATCAATAAGATTTCCAATTATTCATGAACCTTTGGTTCATCTCTCAATCTCATATAAATATTCAATTCATATTTCAAATAAGAACAATTCATGACTTGGACTTTGGCAAATACACGGATCCAACCAAACACACCAGAATGGCGACCAACACCTCATCAGATAGTTCGAAGCAAATAAGTGACAACCAACGTCTCATCGGCTGAGCCTAAGTAAAGTGGCGACCAACACCTCATTGAATCTATCCGAAGCAATATAATGACACACCAAGTGTCTTATCAACTCAAGGTTGAAGAATCCTTGAACTCTTTCAATCCTATGGCATGCCAACTATATCCGACTAAGCCCGACTAATTAATAGGGTATCGGAATACCTTCTCTATCTTAATCAAATTCACATCAATTTACACTTTGATCACATTTCTCACATATTTCTCATTCAATCACACATTGTTTCCAATTCACATAGTTATGCATTTTCACTTTGATACATATAAAATTCATAAATCAATTTCACCCACATATATAAATTCATCAATCATATCCAATCACATTCAATTCAAATATCACTACTTATCTTAATTCATTTCGATGCATATATATATAATAAAATTTAACATATAATAGTAAATAACTTGAATTATGATAATACAAACCGATATTTTTCTTGAGCTACTCCGCGATAACTTTTTCTTTTCCCTTCGTATTCGATGTCTCGGTTTCCTTGTTTGCTACAAAAATTACATAATTACAAATTATTAATTACACACATTTCACATTAAATATTAAATTTCCATATTCTACGTTATTGCGCTTGTTCGGTAAGTGGTATTTTCATAGTTCCATCGTTATTTTGGATTAAGGGCTTAGTAGGGAGTTTGATTTATTATTGTTTAGGGGCTGCTCGAACGGTTTAAACGAGTATTGCAGTGTGTGGTGACTGTTGGATACCGTATTCGTCTTGGTAAGTTTTCGAATCGTTGTTTGGTCTTGTTCTCGAATTATACGTTTTGGGATCTTGATTGTGTGACGAATTAAGTGGTTAATTAAGTGTTAAATTGGTTAAATATAGGTTCTTGAAGGCTCGGGTCACTTTTCACAGCGATTTGATATTAGGTGTGCACTCAAAATGTAGAGAACGGGGTTCGACAAAAAGCCAAAAAACTATACTGTCGATGCCACATGGGCGTGTGGCCGCCCGTATGGTAGCCCCAGTAAGGGGAGACGGTTATGTGATCGACAAAGCCAAGCCATGCATGCATAACATAGTCATGTGATGGCCAGACTGGCTGTGTCCAAAACACGGGCTGGACTGATTTCAGCCCTATGGGCCCACACGAGCAGAGCACATGGGCGTATGAGCCCATTTTTACTTGAATGTTTGTTAAGGTTGCACGGGTTTCCCAAGCCAACTGTAAACCTTCCGTAGGGTCGGTAAGCACTACTTAGACCCCTAATTGAATGATACTGATTATGTGAAATATGTATTGAGCATGTTATATACCAGTATGTATACTGAGCTCTATGTGTTTCTGATAGATTTGTGATAGCATGACATATCATTGTATGTTGCATTGCATTGGGTTGGGATGGATATTATTCGGAGGAAGTGTACTGAAAGGCTCTTAAGCCTAATATATTGGTAGCTCAGCTGCAAATTACTGTTTTGTGTCGGTACTTCTTAGAGTGTAGGGATGGGTGGGTTGATTTAATCCCCATATGGAGTGTAGGGTTGGATGGAGATGGTGTATAGAGGCTAGTTAGGTAGGACACTATTACTATATACTGCATGATTGATTCTAATACTATGATGGGCTAAGGCCTAATGCATAATCGATACTATACTGAAACGGGCTAAGGCCCAAACTGTTACTTATACTGAAAAAGGGGCTTAAGCCCAGGACTCTTGACTGTGCATTGTGTTTTGCTATTATTTGTTTTTCTGTGGAGTTACACACTAAGTTTACGTAAACTCACTCTTTGTTTAAATGTGCACAGATAATCCTAAGACCTAGATAGATTGGTGCGACGGAGGACTCAACGATGACCATAGTAATTTTTGGACTTCATGGTTTTAAATTTACGAATGATTTATTTATTGTTGATTATTTGGGTTGTAATTTAAAAACTCTCTAGGACTTTGGTTTTAAATTTGGGTTTTTATTTATTTTATGGATTTATAACTGCTAGTCATAGGATATTTGGTTTTCAAAAAGGTAAAGTATTTTTTAAATGCGTGATCACCTAGATTGTTTTTATTAAAGCTTCTGCAACGAGTGTTGTTTCAAAAGAAATGTTTTAAATGAATGAAAACAACTTCCTTTAGATCTAATAAGTGTTTATGAAAGATAATAACATGGAATTGTTTTCATCGTAACAACGAGGTTTCAAGGACACTATCATGTGACATTTCCAGATTCGGCCATAACGTCTAGGCCAGGTTTGGGGTGTTACACAACCTTTCATTTTCTATCATAAATTTCAAATTTTCAGCATATTCATCCATTTCACTACTTATATACTTTGATATCTTTTCAAATTAGTCCCCAAAATAGAAAGATTAAACTATTCCGATCTTAAAAATATAAAAAAATACTAAAAACGGAACTTGAATACTTACCCAATTAAGTTTGAGTAGTCTTCTCTCTCTCTCCTAGGGTTTTTATGTAAAATTTTGGGGATGTAACACCCTATAACCTTCATCTATAGCCGGAATAAGGTTTCTAGGTAATACAATACAAAACACAACCTTAGGACATTCGAAGATAAACATAGAAATTACTTTCAGCTGACTGAATTTAAACAGAGAGCAATGCATCTCATTCCTTCACTTCAAATTTATTTGAAGAATTATCAACGATATAAGCATTAAAGAAACAACTATTGAACGTATATGTATATATGTATATATAAATGTATACCTTAGCCGAATATGTCAAGTCATAACCGAACATTTCACAACTAAGGTTCAACTAAGAAACTTTACTAACTTCATGAAAATGTTATACCTCATTTTAAATTGTTGATCATATTTGATCTTTTCTTTGCTTTTAAAACATATAACACAAAATGACCGAGCCATTTTTGCATGGCTTTTAACTATACATGCCATACCAAAACCTAATGTTTTTGTAAGTACCGAATTAGTTCAGATAGTATGGACGACTTCGAACAGGAACCCCCGAGCTCGTAGTAGGTATCCAAGATCTATAAAACAGAGAAACACAATGAACGAAGTAAGCTTTTGTAAGCTTAGTAAGTATCAAGCAATATAAACATCTAAAACAAATTAATGATCAAACATTCGACTCCCAAGTAACTATTATAGGTATAATGCCACTAGGCCGGACAATACACAAATACATAATATAAAATTAGCATTTTAATATTTTGACTTGCTTCCAAGCTCATATGATATTGGTACAACAACTTCTTCATATAACCTCAAACCTTGGCCGAATGTGTCATAATTAAGTAGATAATCTTAATACTTATTCGCATATACCCCTCTCACGACTCACTTGTGTTTTAATTCAAATTGAAACGTAAATAAAAAAAAAACTTAGGATATATATATATGTACCTTGCCAGCTTACCGTATTAAGCTATCTCAATTATCATTTTAACACAAAGTCTCAAAGTCATATAAATATCCAATTTCATCACCTAAATAGTTTATTCATAACTAAAAATCGAATCACACATATTCATATAACCTTCCACATTGACCAGAGTAATATCATCACAAAGTTACCTATAATTTAACCCAAATTTAAAATTATGAACGAGTATGTAATACATACTGACTGAATTAGGGTATTGAGCATAATTGTTGGAAAGATTATCGTAAATCACCAAATCTTACCTTTACTTTCTTTTCCGACGGGACCTTTAACCCGGATATAATTTCAGAGTATCAAGTATACTTATTCGCATGCTAATTCATTTCACGTAAAATATCTCACTCATTATTCATTTGCTTCATTCGAATATAAGCATAGGCCATTTTCGTTTGTCTCATATCATATAATTTACTTAGAGCCTATATTTAGCATAAAGTCACATACACATATAGATAAACCATTTACACTTCATTCAATCTTTTACTCAACCTCAGCTCACATGTATATATATATATTTATACATATTGACATTTACTCAAGAAGACTAATACAAAGCTTACTTAAATTCTTTGTGTGCCATTCAACCATAAGCTTAATGCCACACTATACCATATCATTTCATCATAGTTATAAAAATCACACTCGGTTTAAGAAATAATTTATTTCAAATGCTTAAAACTTACCTCGTATTTTCGAATGGTTACGGACCAGCTACTCAATTACTTTCTCTTTTCCCCTATCCGACTTTGATCCTCTTTGCTCTTGAGCTTAATTGAACAAATTTTTTTTAACTTTATTAAAACTCAACTATTCAAGCATTATAACAAGCATATTCGGTTTTTCACACATATAAAACATAGCAATAGTCATGTGTATTATAATTCATCTTTGACCTTTCTATTTCACTCAATTTGAATCATTCCACACAACCAATTACATTCGGCACTTTCTTCTAAAATTTAGCCAACATTACTTATAATTAAAGTGCAAATAAACTCCTACACAAAACATACGGCACTTCACTTCCATCTACTTGTAAATTGTAAATACATTAGCCGATTCAACCCCTCCATACCACACATTCAGCTTTTAAATCTCCATAAGCAAATTTACCTTAAATCTTAACTTCATAACAACAAACCAAATATACATCTATCAAAGAAACATTTAGGCCGAATGTATTCATAGCACTCTTAGAACAACAATACACACAAATTAATTCTAATAGACCAAATATACTAAATCATAATGTACATAACATCCTTTAACATTACTCCATGGTTGTTTATACTCAATATGCTAAAACAAAAAATCACATAACAGCTCTTTCAAAGTCTAATATTAACAATTAGGTCCTATCCAAATTCATATGTAAATATTTAACATTTTACTCAATGTACTTTAGCCGAATACTTCCCAACATATCTAATTATTTACAAATCAAACCAAGTGTATATATAAACTAGCATAAATGAATTTCTCCATGGTGCTTTTAAACCGAACATTCCATAGCAAATTTCTAAGCTCTTACAATTTAAAATAAGTTCATGAAAAATAATAAAAACAAATTCACCAAAGACCATTTTAACCGAAAGAAATCTTATCACATATAATTCCTTCTAATTCACCATTTTACCAATTTAATCACATATATTTATGGTTTCATCACTTTATCTTCTAATTATCAAAAACAACCAAATTTGATTCATTATCATGCTATGACCAAATGCACATACCTCAACCAATACCAAAATTTCATCATGGGCTATGTAAACCACTTAACAAGTATCTCAAATTCATAAAATTTTAAGAAAATCACATGGTAAACTTACCTTAATCAAGCTACTTCCATGTCGAAAGCCTTAAACTTTTCTTTTTCTTTTCTATTTAGAATTGGCCAAGAAAGAAGCCATTTGCATGTCCCCCCCTTTTTTTTTATTCATCCTTTATTATTTAATACATTTTATTATTACATTTTCTAGCCAAATTCCAATTTAATATTATAAGAAAACATGAATTAGTGGGATGTTTCATATCATGGCCGGCCACTAATTATTTTTGGGCAATTTGACATGCAAAGTCATCTTTAGACCATGCTATTAATTGGTCATCACACTTTTACCTAGCATACTTTCAAAGTTTCACAACTAAGCCCTTTTAAGTGTAATTCACATCCAATTGACTAATTCGAAGCACAAAAATTTTCACACATGGATTAACACATAAAATGGACATAGAAATGAGCATTTAGAAAATTTTTCAACTCGGTTTTTTGGTCCCAAAACCACATTCTGACTAGGGTCAAAATAGGGCTGTCACAGGGGAAGATGGTATAAAATAAGATTATATTTCTTTTATCATATTTTAATTATTTTAATTTTCAATTTAGTCCTTAGCCTTTTCTAATTTTCCATGGATGGATCACCAAAAATATCTACTAAAATTTATTTAATGGTTTAATTACCATATATGGACCTCAAGTTTTGAATTCCATAGCTATTTGATACTTATAGCTTCTAGAATTCAACTTTTGCATTTTATGCAATTTGGTCCTTTCCACAATTAATCACTTAATCGGTAAAATTTTCGTATTAGTATTTTCATATGACATACCTATCATAATATAAATCATGCAATAATATTAAAATAATTTTTCTTTCTAATTCAGATTTGTGGTCCTGAAACCACTATTCTGATTTCACTGAAAATGAGTTGTTACAATAGTAGTGAATGTTAGAGTTATCGTTTCTACAAAAACTAATTTTCAATCATAAATTACAAAATTAACAAATGACAACTTGGATAATAAATAAAAATCTAATTGAATTTAAACAAATATGCAAAGCAAATTAAAAACAGTAACTCAAAATTAATAGTAATGAAAAAAAGAGTCAGAACAATTATTTCCCCCTAATATGTAACTATTGGTAGAAATGCTGCAACAATGCTGCGACATTATGACAATTTATTAATCCAAAATTGATAGTTTATAGGCTTCTCTTGAAGTCACTATTCAGTCTTTTAAAGAATTAAACATATGTCATACCAATTTAATGTAAAAAATAATTACAAGCACCATTCCTATAGGATTACGAACGGTGACAATACATGTCTATATCATTATACATTTAAAATCAAAGGAATTAAACATGCACCATTCAAGTTTTACATCCATTAATCATAACATTTTGAAGATTAGCAACTAACTTAATTACCCACTAATATTGATCAGGAAATAACAAGCATTAAACAGGAATAACACTTGAATGAATAATCTCATATTGCAACAAGCATTCTTAGCAAAGTACTAATAATCCCATATTAAGGTTCTGTATTTATTCTAACTAACAAACGTTTAGCCCATAATTGTCAAATTGAAAACAATCAAGCAAAACTTAACCATGGTTCAAAATAGCAAAAGAAAAGAAACAAAAGGTAAAGAGAAAGGTGAAGAGATGTCGAGCCGAATAAGGTAGTTCTCCTCCAGTCATTCTTCTCTCGTTCTTTCTCTTCCTATCTTCTTCTTCTCTGACTTGCTTTCTTCTGAAAATTAATGTTCTACTCTTTTTGCACTAGGCGACTCCCCCTCTTTGTTCTAAAAGTGTGATATTTATATTCCCTAAAAGATTGTGGACTAGGTCAACTCCTTTTCCTATTCTATTTTTGTCCTTTTGTCACAGCCCAAGTATTTCTTGTTCGTATTTTGGTTGGTTGACCAGGTAAACTTGACGGTGACTCACATATGAGCTAGTCAAGTTCGCGAGAATTAACTTATTTCATTGGCGAAGTTTCTCTTGTGGAATATTTCGCTAGGTTCCACCATCTTGTGGATCCCTATTCTACATTTGACAAGCTTTTTCGTTATGAACCTGCCATTGGTGAATTCAATTGTGGCGTATAGATCTGTTGCTTTAGAATCTGAAATCAGTAGGACACTTACAGGAAAAGCGTCAAGTCTTATGTAGGAAATGTGTCATTTTTCATGACCCCTGTAAAGCCTCGTTAATGATGTTTGATTAGTGGAATTGTAATAACCCATTTTCAGTGGTGTCAAAAATAGTGGTTTTGGGACTACAATTCCAGCTAGTTGGATAGAAAATATTATTTATTTAATATTTATGAGTATTTATTAGTGTCATATTAAAATTTGGTTAAGAAATTTTAACGTTTAAATATGTAATTAACTAATAAGGACTAAATTGTAAAAGTTGCAAATTTTAGTTTATATTAGTTAAATGTGTTAAATGGCTATGGAAATGTAAATTAATGGACTTAGATGGTAAATAGACCATATGGATATATAGTGGACGATTATGGACATTATTTTGTTAATTGTTAAGTAAAATTCTTAAGGGTAATATGGTAATTACATAAATTATTACATAATCAAATTGGTAAAATGCTATCATCTTTTTCCTTTCTTTGGTTTAATCAAAAATCACCAAGGTAGCTTAGAGATCATTCAATCAAACCTTTTTCTTCATGCATGGCATGTAATTTTTACCCGTTTTTAATGATTTTTATGTTTTTGTAATCATTTTAGCTTAATTTAGTTAACCTGGGGGTTAATTCGTAAAACTAGTAAATGTTTTGAAAGGTGTCATTGATGAGTTTGAAGTGTTTTTGAAGTTTAATGGTAGGTTATTAAGCTTTGTTGTTAAATAAGACTATTTTGTAAAGTAGTTTTTAGTAATTTTAATGTTTAGGGACCAAGTTGTTAAAATAGTAAAATTACATGAAATTCTTGTGAAAAATTAACAAATTTGGGCTGAATAGGGAGTATATAGAAATCGATTAGCATGGGTTTTCTTAAATGTGGTTAATTTCTAAGTTTCAGATTTAGGAACTAATTTGCATAAAAAGTAAAATATTAGGGGTAATTTTATAAATTTATATTGAAAAGCGTTATAAGCTTAAGTTTAATTATTTGAGATGTTGGAATCGATTACTTGAACGAAAACTATTATTTAGATCAAGAAACAAATCAATCGGACACAAATCATGGAAAAGCTAAAGTAGTGGAATAGTCATTGGCATAGTGTTCGTAATCGTTTTTGTTTAGGTAAGTTCATATATTTTTTAAACTCATTAATTGTTGCTTTTGGTAACATGTTAACAAATTTTCATGTTATGTATGGTTAAATTGAATTAAATATGTCAATTAGTAGTTTGGATTAAATTGAGATGTTGATCAAATTGATAGTTATGTTTGAAAAATGTGAATTACATGGATATATGTTTGTAATGGTATAATGGAAATGAAGTTAAAGGATTCAGATATGTAATGTGTCCTATTTGAACCTCGTGAATACTTTAGGATACAAATGACATGTCATTAGGGTTATTTACAGTGTTGGGTGTTGGTCTTGGATGTCTTACCGATGGCTGATGTCTTGCATTTGTTACAGATCCTCCATAGCTCGTGCGAGCAACACCGTGTAACCTAACATCTCGACCCAAAGCTCATGCGAGCAGGCCCATTTCACAACTCATGTGAGCATATACGATTAGTCATAGCTTGTGTAAGCATTTTTCCGAGTATCCGATGTTATTTCATTTCGTTCAACGGGTAATAAAGGCTTAATCGAGTAAACTTAATTATAGAAATGTTATATGATATTGATAGATGAAACAGAAAGTGTTGGTATAAATACTTTGAAATGAAAAAGTGATCCATATTAGAGATATGATGAATGAATTGTATATTTGACATGTTACAAATACATGTTCCATGATATGTTAAGATTATATGTTTCATTGTTAAACTCACTAACTTGTAAGATTTGTAATGTGTATAGGAATTGATTAAACTCACGAGCTTGTAAATGAAACTGTGCATGAATTGTATAAATTGAGCCTATTTGGTAAGTTTATGTTTATGATTTATACTAGCTTACTAAGCACTAGTTGCTCATATTAGTTGTTTTCTTTCTATGTAGATCATCAAAAATCTCAATCGGTTGGACGTTCAAATTGGAGCACAAATACTATCCACTCTTCAACTTGGTAAAAGTTTTGGCTATTTTGATGTTGGGTTACAAATGGCATGTACTAGGAGCTTTTAAGTTCTTTTTCTATAATGATGTTTTTAAAAGTGGTTTAAGCATACTTGTGTATATATTTTTTTGATTTAGCTTGTAAATGTCCATATATAAGTGCCTTTAGTTATGTGGTTTATGCTTCTTGGAAATGGTTGAAATATGGTAAAATTTTATGCGAATGGAATGGATGAAATGGTATGTTTGGCATGTATATAAGGTAAGGGCTTGTGATCTTTGAATTTTATTTTAGTTTGGTGTATGAAATGTGGTGCCAATGAGGGCATATTGGTTAGGCACTTCGGTTGAAAGTTTTGGTATGTTTTAAAAATGTTTGAATGTGTTTTGAAGCTACAAATGTGCTTGATATTGGTTTGGCTTGGTACATAAGAAACAAGTGGTGAATTGTCATGTTTTAGAAGTCATTTTAGGTACACATAGCATGGGATATAGGCTATCATATGACCGTGTGCCACTTACGATTACACCACACGACCATGTGGCCTATTTAATTTTGGTATAGGTTTGTCCCACACGGTTATAGGTTGTTACATAGCTTGGCGACATAGTTGTGTGACCTTATTTTCAAATTGTACACAGTTTGGCCACACAATCATGTTCCTGAGCCACATGGCCTGGCCACAAAGCCATGTGACCCTTGTTTTCAGTTTTTCTACATTTTTCTATTTTCTTTCAAATTAGTCCCTAATTGTTTCCAAATTGATTTTTAGGTTCCGTAAGCTGGATATAATGCCCTTATTCGTATATATGCTATGAATGACGATTGGTTTTGAATATTATATATTTACATTAATATTTGAATGGTTTTATGTTGTCATTTGATTTGTAAAGTGTCATAATACTCAATAACCTAAATCTGGCAACACAAACGAGTTAGGGGTGCTACAGGAATTGTGTTTGATTAGTGGAACTGTGTGAGATTAGTGGAATCATGTGTGCATGTAAAGTGATTAGGTAACTCGTTATAGTGGAATTACAAGCTAATTCTTATATAAATAGAATGAAAGCTTAACAAAGGACTTTATTTCCCGTTTTTCTGTTCATCCTTGTTCTGTTAGAAAAAACCTAGTGTATGTTCTTAGCTATGTGGAGAAGGTACCAGCCTTTAGCTTGATTAGTAATTGACTTTTTCAAGCAATTTTTTGGTAATTTCTTAAGTCTTTCTTTAGTTTAATACTAGAGAATGATAGAGTTGTAGGAATCGTTTATAAGGGTTTCTACTAGAAGTCAAAGGGAAGGAAACTTCTTTCTTGCTAATGTTTGCATGTTTCTAATTCTTTTTTTTTTTTTTACATTAAAAGTTTAGTTGTTTTTGTACTTAATAGAGTGTTTGGTCTTATTTAGTTGAAGAAACGGGAGAAGGATTTAGTGCAAAAGGGAAAGTACCCATAGAATAGGTAAGGCATTTCTAGGTAATCTCTGGTAAGTTCCTTTCACTTGTGTCTTAGTTAAATTCTAGCTAACTTTATGATGATGTTGCCTTCCAGGTACGCCTATGTAAAAATCAACTGTGCATGTCTGTGTTAACAAACTAAAATTATAAAAATAGTATATGCATAGATGGTTTTGAATGGAAACTCTTCCTTGGTGCACAAGCTTCGTATTTGGAACGGTGGAAGAGGGAAATGGTGGAAATTGTGGAGATGTAATGGGAGAAATGTTTGGAGATATGATATGATATGAGATTTACCTTCAATAAGGTATGTAAATGCAGACCGTGACTGGTGAATGCCTTGGCCTTACAAGGGAACACGTAAGTGTTCGAATTAATAAGGAGGATTTATGAAGGTTCAGTTTGATATATGAAATATTGGCTTAATACAGCATTATTGTGAATATAAAATTATGGCTCTTTGGAGCGATATGTGGATCAAAAGCTAATGCAAGGAAGGGGTCCGTTAACAGTCGACACAGAACATGCACATCTCAAATTGTCTTTAAGGGAACATACCATTTCATCAAAAACTCTTTAAGCATTTTCTAACCAATATTCAATTCTGGTCAAGTCATCTTCTATTTTTATCTCAAAATTCTTTAGTCTCGCATTTTAAAATTTTATCAATAGGAGGATTATGAGCATTTATCGGATCTTGAAGACAAAGGGGGTGCCATTGGAGGCACAATTGGGGGTGGAGGTTGCGGAGCCACAGGTTTAGCTCTTACAAACTCTAAAAGCCATTCATTCAATATTTGAAAGAATACATCACGCATTTCACTTTCTAGCATTTGCAAAACAGCCATATTATGACTAGCTTCCTAATTGGAAGCGGGAACATTACTATAAACTTCATCATGTATTGGTACAAAATGATTTGACTGGGCCGACATAGTTTATCTATAAGAAAATAGAGTTAGATAGGATCAAAAGGCATTACATTGTCATAGGTTATTGTAGCATGTATTTCTAGACTCAACAGATGCCACATTTAGTCATAGAATTGACTATATTGTATCTTTGGTACCATTATATGTAACATCATGTCCGATATCCAGACTCGAGTTATGGAATGTTACCACAGGATTAGAATTGAAAACTTTAAAATAAATCATGCAGCAGTTATTCTTAATACAATTGTAATCATATGATGATATTTAAATGATAATCGAGACTAAATCAAGCTTATGAAAGCTCTTAAGTCAACCTGAGCATGAAGAATGACCAAAATGCAAACGTTTTTAAAATTTGAGGATAGGTATTGGTAACAAAATTAGGTATCGATACCGTTTTGGCATTCTACCAATTTTCAAAATCTAAATCAAGTCATTTGTATCGATACCATTATACAAGTATCGATATTTATCCTCAAGGATTGATACTTTATGCTGGTATCGATACCAAATTAACATTCGATCATTTTAAAATACTATTCATTTAGTAAAGTACCAATATTTAAGACTAAGGTATCGATACGTCTTCCCAAATGGCCAAAATCATCACATTTACAGTACCTTTTCATGATCAAGCCAATGACTCATTTAAATTGTACTTTAAACATTCACCAAACTTGCATAAATTAACCGATATTAATATCGAAAGTAATATAAATAACCGTACCAAATGTCCGCAACCCATTAAGCCTCAATTAGGTACCTAAACAAAACCTTACAACTTATACTTTCATTAACCATTCAAACACTTTCAATCATTTATACCAATTTGCCTCAAATGGCACCATTTCACATTAAATTTACTTGTACTAGATCAAGCCATTCATGTTCAAACATGTAACCATAGATACACACATATAACTCAATATTTTACTAAGCTATGCATATATACCATTTACTAACTATAATATAAGTTCATAGCAACTAATGTTCCAAACCCAAATTAACATATTAAGGTTCAACATTTCCATTAACATTCAAACTCAGTCAATTCACAATCAAAATTTACTAATCACATACTTCAAACTTTGCTTGACACCTTGCCATTATACTTATTAGAGTTCACAACATATGACCATAAAAAGGAAAGCATTACTTATAGATCAAAGTCACAATTGTTCATGCAAACACATATACATATGAAAGCCTATATACATGCCACATGATCGATCTAAACATGATCAAAAGACTACCGAAGCGAAGACTAGATAGTGTGAGTTTCGAGTTGATCCAATTTTCATATTCCGCAAATAACAGCTACAAAATAAGGAAACATAACAGAGTAAGCATTATGAATACTTAGTAAATTCATAAGTATTAAAACGGTAAATTTACCTTAAATTAAAAATTTAAACATGTCATAACAACTAACTTAAGACCTCTGCCTATTATGCCAATTTGCAACAACAAGGTGAGCTCATCAGACATTCAAATCATATATCAATCCAATGCTTACTTGCTATTTTGACTTGTATCGTGCAACAGAGTTGTCATCAATATACCATTAACATCATTCTATTAACAAATGTCTGTATCCATTCAGAACACATGTTGTCATTAACCTGGTATGGCATTTATAGTAATAAGGTGAACCTCACGTATATTCGAGTATTAATATATCGATATAGCACTATCAAAAGTAATATATATCATTCAAGACATTACCATCCACCTACATTATAACAATTCAATACTATACATATAATTTATTCATCATATATCATTTGAATATAATATCATAATGATTAACAATCATTTCCCTTTTCTATTAATTCAATAGCCTAATGAACATTGGTAAATAAATTTAGATACCTGTGTAACAGCCTGTTTTCAATAGGTGTCTAAAACAGTGGTTACGGGACCATGATTTCGACAAGTGAGTTAATGTTTAATTAATTATTTAATGTTGAATATTAATTATTAAGGTCATATAAAAATTTGGTAAAGAGATTTTAAGGTTTAAATAGTTAATTAGGTAAAAAAGACTAAATTGAAAAAAGGTGCAAAAGTTGGTTTCTACTAGTTAAATGGATTAAATAGCTTTAAAAGGGTGAATTAGTGACATTGGATGGTAATTATACCATATCTAGGGATAATGGATGTTCATTGATAGGTTTTGTTGTAATTTATATAATTTATAAAGGGTAAACTAGTAAATAGATAAGTAAACTTAAATTAAAATTAAATAAAATGGTCATCTTCTTCATTTGGATGACCTAAGAATCGAAACACCATAGAAAAACCATAGTAAGCTTTCGACCATTGGTAATTCACATGCATGGTATGTTTTCAAGCTCCGTTTTTAATGATTTTTATGCTTTTTTAACTCATTTTAGCTTAATCTACTTAGCTTAGGGGTTAATTTGCAAATTTGTTTAAGGTTGAGGACCTACCATGAATGAAATTGATGTGTTTTTGATGTTAAGTGATAGATAGTTAAATTTGGTTGTTAAATGAACATGATTTGTAAAGTGAATTTTGAAGAATTTGGGATTTAGGGGTTGAATTGTTTAAATGAAAAATTTTAAGTATATTTTGTGAAATAAAGGAAAATGTGGGTTGATAATGGTATAGAGGAAATTCGGCTAGCATGGGATTTTATCAATTATGGTTAAATTGTAAGTTTTGGGTTAAGGACTAAATTGTATAAAGTTAAAATGTTAGGGGTAAAATTGTAATTTCATATAAATTGGTTATAAGTAAGAATTAATGATATTAAGTTATTTGTATACTTTAATTCAATGAAATTTTTTATTTAGATCAAGAAAAGAATCAACCAGATTTGAATCGTAGAAAGGCCAATATCTGAAATTATTCTCGATTTAGTTTTTCCAACCGTTGTAGTCGAGGTAAGTTCGTACTACATGTAATGTGTTAATTAAATAATTGTGGTGTTTATTATTTTGAATGTTATTTGCTGAAAATTAATAATGAGATTGATTTGAAATGGAGATAGTGATTCAGGCTTTGTGCCTAACAGGCTTAGTGCTGGTGTATTATTCAAGCTGAGTGCCAGTGTATTGATTTAGGCTTTGTGCCTAGCAAGCTTCGTGCTAGTGTATTGATTTAGGCTTTGTGCCTAGCAAGCTTCATGCCAGTGTATTGATTTAGACTTTGTGCCAAGTAGGCTACATGCTGGTGTATTGAATAAGGCAATTTACACTGAAAATGTTATGACAAGTATCCAATGATATGTTATTATGTTCATGGATAAATAACGGTTAATAAAAAGGTATGAATAGAAATTAAGTGTTGAAAATGATCCTATTAAATGGTAAATTTATGTGTGCAAAGTTGGAAAGGGCTGTTATCCAAAAATGGGAGAAGGATGGATAAATGTAATTAGTCTCATGTTTCATGTTATGTTTTCTTGATGTTAAAACTTAAGTTTTCTAGTAATTAAATGTTGAGGAATGGTGAGTTGAGTTTCTTCTATACAAACTTACTAGGCACTAGTTGCTTACGTTGTTTTTTTTTTTTTTGTAGATCGTTGGAAGCTCGATCAATTAGAACCTCGTTGGAGATTTATCACACTGTCCAGAAGTCATTTTGGTAGTTTTTGATGTATTTTGGTTTTGGTTATAAATGGCATGTATAGGGATTTTATGGAATGAGATTTCTTGAAAGTGCTATTTGGACATTTTGGTGTGATTATGCTTATTATGTACAAATTTTTTTGGGGCTTGCAATGTGTTGGTAATTTTGTGTCCTTTGGTCACTTTTAAGTGCATAGTAATATATGTTTTGAGGCATATTTAGATGGGATTGAGATGGTTGAATGGTGTGTGGTAATGGTGATGTATGTTTGGGTATAGTGTAATTTTGACTTGGTATGAATTGAGGAGCCTTTAAATGGCATATTGGTTAGAAATTATATGTTGATTGATTTGTCTTGTTTGAATATGTTTTAAGAGTGTTTTGGTCAAGTGAATGCATGTGTAAATGGTGTTTCTTGTTAGGCAAGATTAGGTATTGAAATGGCTTGTTTTAGGGGTTAAATTTGGTGCACATGGATTAGGACATGGGCTGTTAGACGGTCGTGTGCCACACACGATCACCTCACATGGTCGCGTGTCATTTATATTTTAGGTGCAGGTTTCACACGGTCTGAGACATGGTTGAAAACAGGGCCGTGTGTCTTAAAACAGTTTGTCACACAGTCTAGCACACGATCTGCAACATGACCGTGTAACTCAACATCGAATGTAGACACGGTCTAGCACACGGCCGTGTGGCCCTATTTCAAATATACACACAGGTGGACACACGGGCTAGGACATGGCTGTGTGTCCCTACTTCGATTGCCCACACGACGGTATGACCCTTGTTTCCAATTTTTCATGGTTTTCCCATATTTTTTTGATTTCTTTCAAAATGATTCCCGATTGCTTAAAAAATTTTTATGGCCCCGAAAGCTCGATTTAAGGCTAAAATGTGTATGTTTGATATGTTTGTATTGAGATATTGGAAATTATGCTTAAGTTGAAATATTTATTATGTTTTAAAGTTTAAAGTTCTATTTTGTACAGTAACGCTCTGTAACCCTAATCCGGTGATGAAGACAGTTTAGGGGTGTTACAACTTGGGTAACTATACCACACTAGAAAGCACCTTTGTTCTGTATAGAGGTATCGAAGTATAACCAGAGGCACCGAAGTGCATACAAAGGCACCGAAGTGTATATAAAGGCATCGAAGTGCAAACAGAGGTGCCGAAGTGCATACAGAGGCACCAAAGTGCATACAGAGGCATCAAAGGGCAAATAAAGGCACCAAATTCGAAATAATTTCATTTTAATCTCTATACTAAAAACTAACAAATTTCACTTTACAAATTAGTCCTATATCACATCCAAGCTTACAATCAAACCATTTAACAACAAAAACTTCAAGAACCATCAATGGTATTATTTCAAAACTTTAACAATTTTACGATTTGGTACCTAGACTAGCTAAATCAAGCTTCCGAGATTTCAAAAACATAAAATGTACGAAAAATAGACCTTAAATATATGTACATGTAGGGGAAGAAAGCTTGGAATGTTTGAAGCTTTTTCTTCCTCTTTCTATGGTGGTGAAACGGTGGAAGAAGATGAGAATGAAAAACTATCCTCTTTCTTTCCACTTTTGTTTATTTTAATTATAATGATAACTTTTATTATTTTAATCAAAACCATGTAAAATTATGCCTGAACCATCCAAATATTTCCAAAAATGTCTAATTTTTCATTTAAAAGCTTAATAATTACTATTTAACCCTTTTACCCAATAAAAATCTATAACGATTAGCTTTTATCGCTTTTACAATTTAGTCATTGTAACTTAATTAATCACTAATTCCGTAAAATTTCCTATTCAAAATCTAATTCATATATATAATAACTCCGTAAATCTTTAATAAAAGATTTATGAGCTTAGTTTACGGAAACGAGGTCGCGATAACTCATTTTTTTACACCACTAACTTTAAGGTCAAAACACTTGTACTCTAACTAACTATCCAATTAACAAATTTGTCAGACCAAAATTTAATATAATATTATAATTAACTAATAAATATTATTTAATAATATTTACGGACTCGATCATTAGAAAATGAAGTTTTGAAACCACCGTTTCTGGTACCACTAAAAAACAGACTATTACACTGGCATTTCCTAATAGGAGCTTTGTAACAACACTGTGAAACTACTACAAAATCGTGTGCTTGGACTTTCTACTTCTTGTTCTCGAAACAAATTTATTGAAACTGTTGTCGAACTTAGATCACCTTCTTCAACATTAACAAACTAGGCATATAACTATAGTATAACATTTCCACTAGAGAAATGTATATCGAGCATTGCCTCGACATCCATGTCGCCTTTGAGCTCAAATATATCATATCTAACGAGGTTTAGTGATGTTAGGTATCTATATTTCAAGCTCGAAATTCTCCTCTTGCTTGAAGTTGACACTTTCCTTCTAATTCTTGATCGAAGCTAGTTCAATTTTATGCTTTGGTTGAAAGCCAATTCTGGAGATAAGGCTGATATAAAAATTGCCCCAATATCAGTGTCACAAATTTTATCGTCCTAATAAATAATGAATCTAATTCATCTACTCATCTTCGCCCAAAAAACGTGTTTCACTTGTTTAAAACGAAACCATTATACAGAAAAATAAGTATTCATTATCCAAATTCAAAGAACGACACTTACTTGAACTAATTTACTTTACCGGGTCAATTTTTGAACTTCAGATTATTAACATCAACAATCTTCTTATACAAATCTCCTTATGAAAACAATCTACTTGAAATTTAACTATGAAAACCTCTCCATAGAATGTCTTCATTTTATAGGAAACTCTACCACCAAATGTGAAACATAATTTCAAAATGTTGGAAAGATTGCACATGACTTTTCAAAAAAAAAAAGCTTCTAACAAGAAACGCTTTTCTAAAAAGTTTTAAAAGATTCTTGTTCTACCATGGAAAAGATGGGATAGGATTAAATTTATCCCTGGATCCCCGAGTTTCAGAAACTTTATTCTGGGATTCTCAGATTTAGGGTTAGGGTCATGGGTTTTCATAAATGCATCGTGGGGGACGTGTTTCAGTTGTAGGACATGTTTTCACCTTCTCTCCTGCCACGCCAACTGAAAACACTCCCTGTAGGAGGCATTTTTACTTTCTCTCTCTAAAAATGACCTATTTCCTTAATTTTTTGAAAATCTAGCCTAAATTCTTAAATTTTCTTTAAAATTAACACATATCCCTCGTTATCCCCAAAACCCAAACTAAATAATAAACCCATTCCAGATTAAAAATAAATATAAACATAATAATATTAATAAAAATTTAATATAAATAAAAAATTTATCAATAAAAAAACTAAAAGTAAAACCTAAATTCCCAAATCATAAAAGAAATTTAAAGTTCCCTAAATCATTAAAATTATTATTTCTTATTAGTATTACATAATAACTCATGGTTAATCATTTGTGATAACTATAACATTAATTATTGTATTATTAAATAAATATGTTATGTCATTTATATTTTATATTATCTTTAAATTTAATTTTTATTGATTTTAATAATTAACAAATTTATGTATTTATTATAAATATATAATTATAGTATTAAAAATATTTTATATTCAATTAATATCGTTAAAAGTTTATTTTACTTCATAATTTAAATAAAAATTTATTATTAATTACTTTTGCTATTAATAAAATATTAATACAAATATTAATACAAACATGTAAGGCTTGTGAACACGTTTTCATAAAACAAATAATTATCATTTATTTTTATTTTTATTTTAAGTTATTATACAATTATATTAGTTATTAATGTCCATTATGATGGTTCAATTATAAATTCGAGCTTTTTCGAACTTTTTAAGTTAGATTTACCTTAAACTCAAGTTAAATCAATTTCGGACTTAGAATCTACTGAACTTCAATTTTTTCAATCTCAAATTTCCTTGAACTCGAACTTTTTTGGGCTCAAATTAGCATGTACAAAATTTCAGTCTTCGAACCTATTTTTTAGTTCTAGGAGTTATATTTACCCTACTCTTTTGTTTTACTAAACTTCTATAATCAGCATTCATTTTCCCTATCCTTTGTTCACCAATAATGTTTGGATTATGTTTTTTCTTTATTCCTTAGGATCTAATTAGTAATCAAAGCTCCTTTCCAGATTTAATTGCATCTTTACTCAAATTACTTTTTATATAAATCACTAAGATTCCCCATAACTACTCTCCTGTTTTCCTTTTCCCTCTAATCCCCAACTCTCTTAATCTTAATCCCTTCTCCTCAACTCCTTTAACCTCTTAACTCTTCTTCCCATTCCTTTATCACTCTTTCAGAGTTCCCTCCAAATCTGATTTCATCTTCACTCTTACCTTTCTCTTCTACCCTTGTCTTCCTCGTTACCCCTCTCTCCTCTCATTCTTATTATCTTTAGAACCCTCTTTTATCAAGATCATCCCCCAAACTTCAAATCTTTCATCATTCTTATTTATAAACCGATTCACTCTCATAGTGTGATATATGCATCCATAGTTATAACAAAATTCTTGTAACTTCTTATACCTCATTCTTGCCTAGAATTGACCCTTGTTATGCATTGGAACCTAAACTCCCTTGATCGATGGCTTGCTCACCTTTATTCCAATCCTTAGATGCAAGAAGCAAACTAAAACAACCAAGGATATTCCTTAAAACGAAGCTAACCAAGGATATTTACATGATGAAAGACCATGGCTAAAATAAGTTGGCATAGCTTGGCAAAAATAATTATAGTGATTAGTAACACTCAACAAGGGCATTTCTAGTCTATGGTTCTGAATAAAAGTCACAAAAAGCAAACTAGAGCAACCGAAGATATTCCTTAAAAAGGAAAAAAAAAAGAAAAGAAAAAAGCTAACCAAGGATATTTACATGATGAAAGACCATGGCCAAAATAATGTGGCATACCTTGGCATCATTGATTGAGTGTGGAACACAATAAGTTCTTTGAAAATTAGTAGTTTCAAACAAAAATCAACGATAGCAAAAATAACATAATTTGTTACACAAAAGGTATTAAGCAATACATACAAAATTAATTCCAATGATTTTCATTTCAAATCCATTTTCACCATTATCCTCTCCCTTCTCTCAAGAGAGTTCTTTTATATCTCTACCAAGCTTGGTTCTTGGTTTGCTTATGAGCGGGGTTGCTCGATCTCCGTTCACTCCTTTCCTTTCATTTCTTAGGTCTTTCAGCATAATAACTCAAGATCCTTTCTCATCTCTTCTTCATCAAACTTAGGCCATCTATAAGAGGTAGTTGTCTTGGTGCTCCATTGGTTTACCCATGTTTTGGCTGTCTATTCCTCAAGTCTCTATTAAGGCTTTTTGGCAAACTTTATTTGTTTTTCCTCTATTTTGTTTTTTGGTCTTGTGATATCAATGTCTCCTTCTGATGGCAATAGAGTTGGCTGCTAGGGTTTTTCTTGAGAACTGGATTCAGTTGGGCTTAACCCTTTTGTTGTAACTAGTTATTCTTTATGAATGACATCTCATTTTGAAAAAGAAAAGAAAAAAAAAAAACCTTGGATGAAATCCACTATCATTGTATAATATAAGAATATCCATCCAGCGCACCATCATCACTATTATTTTAAATTATCCTTATTTCTATGTACTTTCAATTGCTTGCATGTGCTAAGAACTAGTTATATATATTCTTTTTCATGGTTGTTGGAACATGAGATGATAGATGCTACTGTGCTAACAAAATGTTATGTTATAAAAGACAAAGGTCCTTGTCAATGTCAACTACTACTCTATATTCTATTTTAAACCTAAACCTCACTCTTCATTATATATTTGAAATGAAAAGCAAGGCCAAATTATTCTTATCTTTGCACTATCGAATTGTAAATGTATAATGACGATTTTCCATTAATTAATGAGCTTCGACGGAATCTTGTCTTTTTTTTTTAGTTTAAACACGCAAATAATTGGGGATGTATATAATGTATTTCGTTTTTCAATCATACTCATTTTCTTATTTTAATATTTAATTTTTATTTTAAATTATTTTTTATTTTAATACCTAAAATATGCTTTCGTTATATTTTAAAATTTTATAAATATTTTAAAAATTTTTATATATTATGTATATATTTTTTATATTTTTAATTAATGTAATATATGATAAAAAATATAAAAAAGAAACATGTGGCATATTTTAATAATGCCACATAGCAGGTCAACATTTGGTCAATATCGATCAATATTCGGTCAACAACAGTCAATAGCTGATCAACGATCGATCAAAATCAATAATGTTTTTAATATTTAAATGTTTAATATTATACATTTAAATTTATTATGTTTATTTTCAATAAATCTAATTGGTATGTGGCATTTTTTTATTGGTAAAAAATAAATCACGTGGCACTTTTCCATTAGTCAAAGTGGCTTAACCAATTTTCCTTTTTTAAGGGCCATTACAAAATGAATAAAAAATTAGAGAAAATTGATTTATTAAATTGAGACAAAAAAAAGTTTAAGCACTAAAGCAAAAAAAAAAAAAGAATACACTTCAGGGGCTAAATCTTAAATTAAGCCAATATATACAACAATATGAGTGAAGTCGGTAATTATAGGATTTATGGATACAAGTAGTTATATATAATTACTACTCTTGGGACAATTTTGAAACTGTTGGAATGAAAAGGAAGGTCAATACTGGAATGTGGTGAGTTAAGTACATCCATGGGAATATAAACTATAATTTTGTTATTTAAAATTCATCTGATATCAACTGATACATGTCTACTTTAAACTCAGTTTTACTAAAATAGTTCATCACACTTCTCCGTTTCGACTTCGGAGTTACGTCATCAGACGTCAACGTGGACGAAGGAGATGACGGCGACTGAGCCGATGAACAAGAGGAAGACGGCTCAGGGGATCTTCGCTTGATACTGCTCACTCTCACCGGCTCCACCTGATTCGAGCCGATGAGGTGGGGAAAATTCAGCTTCGCTTTTGCGCCACGCATATTAAAAGCCGCTCTGTCGTAAGCTAGGGCAGCACCCTCGGGAGTCTCGTAAGTTCCGAGCCAGATCCTCGCACCGTTTCGTTTGGGATCTCTTATCTCCGCCGCGTATGTCCCCCACGGCCTTCTCCTTACTCCCCTGTAATTCACCTTCTTCGGCAGCGCCTGAGGTTTAGGGACAGCCGCAGTAGTCTCCATCTTCGAAGTCACTTCTAAGCTGGGAAATGAAACATTATTAACGGCAACTTTCTCCTCCGCTGCATCAAACAACTGATCAAAATTTATCCATTGATCCACATTAATCGCATCATCATGAAGCTCACTCTTTGGTAGATTTTCCAAAACCTGTCCTGGAATTGTATCAAAATCATCTTCCAAAAGATACCGACGAATCGAGTCCAAGAGGCTGAGATCAAAATTTGAAGCACTATCACAGTACATGTTTGCGTGTTGCTAGAAACGACTTTGACGCTTTGAGACTGCCAGGTATGGGTTTGATTTCAATGGTTCCGTTGAGTTTCTATAATTTGCTGTTTGATTATATATATATATATATATATGTATGTATGTACACCTTGAAACTCTGGGTATTAAAATATGGCTATTTGCTTTCTATTTCTGTTTTGTTTAGACAATTCCAGGAAGTTGCTGATGGCTGAGATCCGAAAATATTTTCATCACGTTTTTGAAGTGCTGCAACTGTTCATTTATTTAGTTTACTTTATCCTTTGCGGTGACAAAAGCTCCATTACTTCATATTCCATAATTGTCCATCTAAGAATCAATGAATAAACAAAAATTAATTCTTATCCGTTTGTTGAATGATTTCTCCACTATATGATAAAAGGGTCTAATTAAATATTCATCCTATAATTGAAAGGTTTAAATATAAGTATTAAATCTCTTTCCCTCTGTATTTTTAAAGAGAAGATTCAAATTAGTTGGCAGAAGTATCATTGAACAGATTTAATGTAGTAATTCATAATAATAAATTTAACTTTTAATATTTATATTTTTTAATTTAATTTTAATTATTATTTTAGTTACATTTAATTATTTTTAAAATAAAAATACTAATTGAAACATTAATTTCTTTTATTGATATTAAACGCATGGTAATTCATATATATTTCGTGTTGACGTGATATTATTTATTTTATATATCACATCAATAAATAACTTAAAATTTATAAAAATATTTAAAATTAAAAAAAATATGAAATACACATAAATTACTATGCGAGCTATCATACTTAAAAAAATTAATATTTTATTCATTATTTTTATCAAAAAAGTAAATCAACTCTTTTTAAAAGATCAATGGTCAAATTTAATTCTTTTAAAAAGATTAAGGTCGAATTTAACTAAAAAATATATCAAATTAACAAAAGATAAAAACACCAAACCTAAAAAAAAATTTTGGAAAGCATATGAAAATTTTAAACGAGATTTTCAAATATATGATTAAGATTAATTTGTCATTTATTTTCTATATTCCATTCTTATTGTCATTGCTTGTGTTTTGCGTTCATATGTTTCCCAACACAGTGGCAATTATAATTAAACAATGCTTGGCAGGCGCGAAATGTATTTACTAATCATACCTTTTCAATTTAGCAAAAGCAAAGCAAAGCTAATCCTTAAAGGGAACGTTTAGGTTTCATAAAAAAAAATGCAAAAAAAAAAAAAAAAATTAAGGTCAAGGGGCTTATTTGATATGATTAGGCCTTTTTATTTAGACAAAAATTCTTGGACTAATTTAGTGTTAAGTTAGTAAGTTTGGTTGTAAGTTGTGACAATTTGTTGTGGTTTGCTTTGTGTTCACAAATTTTGTTAGAAGTACTGCCATAATAATATTAGAAAACCAATAAACATTAGAAATAACACAATTAAATTGGTAATGCAATTTGATGCAACATCTACTTCTACGAGGTTTTGTCCAGAGAAGAAATCTATTACTAAACTCACAGTATAAGAAAAGATTTTAATACATAAACTGAAAAACATGTAGAGGGAGGGATAATCCTTTTCTAGCGTAAAATGAAATATCCAACTATCACCCACTAGGATATGCCTAATTGTTGTCTAGGTGCCACGCCATAGTCATTAAATAGGTCCTACATGAAGTCAGGAAAAAATAGTGTGAACTCAGCTTCAAGAAAATGTAGCAGGAGGTAGAAGCCAGGTCTCTCACCACTGTAGTCAGGTCCAAACACTTCATTCAAATGGCAGGTTCCCTCCAAGACATTAAACTCATACTTATAGTGTTTGCCAGTCAACCTGCAATACCTTAATAACCTCTGTATCTCCAATTTTGTGGTTCGACACAAATAGCTAAAGCTCGCTACTAGCTCATAAACTATTCTCTTTGGTTGCCTGACAATAACCTTCTGCTCTTTCTCTGCCCCCTTTAGTGGAGCAACACTAGATTTGCCACCATCTCTGGCTGGAATGTTACTAGATTTGCCCCTACCTCTAGCCATGGTCTTCATGGGAAAAAAACACTGAAACGATGGCTAAAAAGGCAATAGCGCACCAAAAATCAAAACAGGAAAGCCTCACGACAAGAAAATGCCACATAAATTGAGCAAGAAACCCATAATGTAGGAAAACTTTAGAAGTAATAACACAATTGCAAAGCAAGAAGCAACAATAAATTTTGAAAAAAAACACAAAGGCTTTGTGTAGAAAAGAAGAACAAACAAAGAATATATAAAGATCCTTTTGAAATGCATCGTTTAATCATCTGTTGCAGCAACCAATAACAGTCCAACACATGCAGCTGCAAACTAGTGATTATCTTTATCCCTATTCTCTAGGTATTGTCTCCAGAAGATATTTATTGCAAAACACTATAGAAGTTCATAGTGACTCTTCACTTTCCACGGCAAGCTGCACCTGCACCTCCAACCATCCGGTGTTGCTCCTTCCGCTAAAATAGCAAGAACAGTTTCGCTCAAGGCAGACCACTTTAAGACCTACCTCTCAACTTAAGGGATATTGTTAGACCTATTTCAGAAGGAGACACATGGTAACACAACAGGTTACTCAGAAGATTCCCCTGTGTTTGCTACCTGTTAGCCAGTCATTAGAAGACCAATAGCTCAAAAAGCTTGACTCCACCTAACCTTCTGTCTTTTCCGATGGGCCCAGGTTGACGATCCATACAAGGCAACCACCCAATTTCTATGGAAGGTCTTGGCACGATGAAGAAAGGATAAACTGTCAAGCATTCAAGCCTCCTTACTATTGAACAACCCTAACCTCCTTACTTACTCACCTTCTTCGACTGTCCAGCCAAACTGTGTAACACCCCGAACCCTTCCCCGTTATCGAAGTAGGGTTATGAAGTGTTAGTCAAAACATTTAATATCAAATAGAAACAATTGTACACATTAAACAATAACATTCAATAATTCATTTTTAATATAGTAAAAAATGCAGTTATGAGCCTTAAACTAAGCTTACGGGGTCCTAAAAATAGTTTGAAAACATTTTAGGATCATTTTGAAGCAAAATAGAAAATTTTGGAAAATTTAAGGGTCACATGACCGTGTGACATAGCCCAGGCCGTGTGAGTATTTGATGTATGGGATACACGGTCGTGTCCCAGCCTGTGTGGGTATTCAAAATAGAGTCACATGGCCGTGTTGCATGCCCTATGCCAGATCGTGTGTGAATTCGAAGTTTGGTCACACGGCCGTGTAACTCTCTAAGACCGTGTGGCTCATCCTGCACCTAAAATTTAAATAACACACGGCCATGTAATAGACCGTGTCCCAAGTCGCGTGCTCCCTATTTATCCCCTAATGCAAGCCAAATCAAGCACAAATTCTTACACACAAGACACACCATACCTAGTTTATTTCACATGGTTAAAAACACATTCAAGGGTACCAAGAGCATACAAAAAAATCATCCATCTTATATCTAACCAATATGCCATCGAAAGACACTACAATTCACATATCAAACTTAATACAATTCAAAATCCCAAGTTCATTCACTTAACATAAATCATAATTACTAAACAACCATTTCATTTGCATAGCATACAACCATAATTTAACTACTTTAAACAAAAACATGCAAAAACCCAATATCACATATTTATATCATCATTTGCAAACCAACAACAACTAAGGCATTTTGTCACACCCCAAATTTGGGCCTAGGAGTTTCAAGGGTAAAATGGGAATTTTAGCTCATATGTGTTTGAAATTTTGTAGCATGGTAAACCGAAAATGTCTTGGTCTATGGCTTTTAGGAAATTATATCAAATTTTGAAAATGAGTTTCAAAAGATGTTTAATTTTGAAATAAGGACTGATTTGTAAAAGGGGTTAAATTTGGAGTGTTTATAAAGCAGTTAAACCAAATTTTAAAATTTAACCTAATATCTTTCCTCCACCTATAGGTTTCACAATAGTTTTCCTCATTGCTTTGTTTTGCCATCCCTTACTCTCCCAAGCTTCTCCCATTCGATTTTATTTTTCAAACCTTAATTCCTTTGATTTCTATCATTATCCATTCAATAAACCTCCATAGAATTTTAATATAAACACCTAAAAACACCATAGATTTCTCTATTGTTTAACTTTTGGGTTTTTCAGATTTTCAATCAAATGCTC
Source organism: Gossypium stocksii (assembly GCA_020496765.1). NCBI lineage: Eukaryota > Viridiplantae > Streptophyta > Magnoliopsida > Malvales > Malvaceae > Gossypium > Gossypium stocksii. The sequence continues at coordinate 11,809,051 of CM035623.1, forward strand.
GATTCCTCGACAACTAAGGTAATGAAGCATTTTAATATTAGTTTTAGATATTATATAGTCTATTAATTGAGTTTTTACCCATTAAATCGCATGTTTTGAATAAAAGTAAAAAATTGGGTCAATAATGGTGGATTTCAAGATTTTGAGTAAAAATGTGGTTTCAAAGTAGTTTTCAATTAGTTTTGATATGAATAAAATTTTTCTAAATCAAGTTTAAAGTTCTGTTAAATATTTCTTGAGTTTTAATGAATTTTTGTGAAAATTGCCATAACATGTTGAAAATTTCAATAACATGAACTGCGTAGTTTTGCGTAGTTTAAAGGTTGAGAATCAGTCGTAGGTGAATAATTAGATGCATGGAATTAGTTTTAGGCAAAAATATTAAGTATAGGCCAAGATAATTGAGTTTCAAGTTTGTTATGTCGAAGGTTTCAGTCATAAGTGAATCTAGCTTAGACTTGTGTTTTTTATTGAATTAGGAGAGTCTTTGGCTGAATGTTGACTGTGTTTGTTGTATGATTTACTTTTTGAAGCTTCAGATTATTAGAACCTTCTATAAGTTAAGGAAAAGCTAGTTTGAACTTTCGATGTCTAAGCGAAAGCGTGAAGGATGAGTGTTTGGAATCGCTTCTTGTAGCCAATTAATTGCGTTAATTGGGAATAGCTAAATTTCGAGTGTAAGCTTTCTCAAACTCTTGATTTAATATGTGATTGTGTATTGTGAAATTGTGGATTAAAATATGATATTTTGACATATGAAATAAGCTTATGATGACTATTATGAAAGAGTTGATTGCAGGCATGTTATACGTACCAAATGACAGTGATTATGTTGTACTTATAATGTGAATCCGATAAGCATGCATTGTATACAAATTTGTGATATGAAATGATGATTATGAACATAGATTATGTGCATTAAAACAGTAATTAAATGTGTGTATTTGCAAATATTTTGGCCTTGTGATCTTTGAGACCGTTGGATATAGTTGGCATGCCATAGGATTGTGAGTACTCACCTTTGTGTTGTGTTTCTAGGGCATTAAGGCCTGGGACAAATTTAGAAAGATAAAGGAATGTGAGCTAAAATCTATTCATCGAGACATGTTTGATGTGTTGGAGATCCGTGTATTCAATGAGTGGTGACATAACCCATTTTTATGTTTCATAGCTTAAGTGCCAAATTATCATAAAATGTGAATATATGAATGTGATATAATGAGTATGTGATTGCTATGCAAATGAATCAATGAATAATGCATGAATAAGTAATATGACACTAAAGTTTGAAATGTTGTAATTGTGCTATATGGTTGTTTCGATAATGCATGATGACATGTTTGTGTGGTAGTTATTCTGATCATTCACTGATCTTGTAAAGCTTACCCACTCCTTTTTAAACCATTGCAGATTGTTAGTGATGCGGTGTGAGCGGTGTGGAATTTTCCAAGAAATTGATCCAAGTAGTTTAGCATTTGAGTATGTGTTTATTAGTTATTATTTTGAAATTGTAGGAATAAGACAATGTGGTAGAATTGTTGCATAAATATTGTCATGATGTTTTGGATATTTTCATAACTTATTTGTTCATAGGGTTTAAGGACTTGGACTTCGATATATTAATTATTGTTCCGTCATGTTTTAGATGTTTTGAAACTATTAATATAGTCGTTTTGACAATGGTTTGATGATGTAATAGATGCATGTTGGATAGTTATTAGTTAGAATGGATTAAATCCTTAAAATATTGTATGTTTGCTGTTTGGAGTAGAGATATCAATATTCGAGTTTTAAAATTGATACTTCCATGAGATTTCAAATGTGCTAGAAGTCAGTAACTCAATTTGGTATCAATACCATTTCTCGAGTATCAGTACTCGAGGTAATAATATAGATACTTTTGATAGAGTATTGAAAATTACTGAGTTTTAAATTTTTGCAAGAAAATAGAATGCTAATTTAGTACCGATTTTCTAGGTGGTATCGATACCATCTAGGAGAATTATTGACATCTTTGATCCAGTATCAATACCTACATGATTTATTCAAATTTTTTCTTAGTGGTTTAAAAGTATGTTTAATTTTTGTTATAAGTTCATTTCATGTATGTTTAGCATGCTTATATGATGATTAGGATATATTTGACTTAAAAATTCTAATAAATGCTAGAATAAGTGTTGTTTGCTAGCTAATGGGACGATTTATAATGTATGTGATATGTGATGGTGGTGTAGCGTCCTATTACTTGGGCTTGCCGATCGGGCCAAGTATAAGGTGTTACACATTTAACCACAAATAGTCTGAGCACAAACTCAAAACAACCAAAGGACCAATATAACATTTTAGCCTTATACATCCCATTTATAACCATTTTCCAAGATAACCAAAAACTACCAAAATGACAGATGGATAGTGTGATTGTGCTCTAACTAGATTCCAACCAATCGAGCCTTTGGATGATCTACAAAACAACAGAAACAACTACATAAGCAACTAATGTTTAATAAGCTCGTATAAATGGAAATCAAACTTACCGAACATAATATGATTTAAACCAAGCATAATTTCATTATATCATGAGTAAAATTTGCTTCCCTAATGCACCACCTCACAAGGTTAGTAGGTGAATAGATAAACATATAATTACATCCTATTTCATGAAACATAACTCAATAAGCAATCAATATACATATCATCCATCATGTATTCAATTAATACCCTTTTCATTTTAAACACATGCACCAACATTTTCCATTCCATCTTATAATAACATACACCTTTTCATATACATATTCAAATTAAACCTTCATCACTTGTTGAACCAGATAGAATATCATCAGATGCTCAGGAAATGCTCACACGATTTATGACTATAACATATAATTGTATATGCTCACACAAATGTGGATCAGGATGTTAAGCTACATGATACTACTCACACGAGCTTTGGAGAATCCACAACAAATTCAGGAGCTCAGCCATTAGTAGGACATCCAAGACCAACACCTAAATCCGTGTAACTCCTAATGACATGTCATATGTATCCTAAGTATTCACAAGGTTAAAACAGGACATTTACTCATCGAAAACCTTTCATTTCTGTCTAGTATATTGTTTCAATATACTTTCAAGAACTGCACATTTCAAAACATAACTTCTAATTTAATTAATTTCGTAATTTGATCCGTAATACCATAATATCACAAATTTTCAATCTAGACTATACATATCATTAATATTCATTAACATTTCATCCAATTTAGAAAATAACATATTTAATCCTTATACGAACTTACCTATACCCAAAAATAACTTTTAACATGAACCGACAACTACTCTGATACTTTAGCCTTTCCGCAATTTGTGCCCGTTTGAGTTGTTTCTTGATCTACATAAATATTTTTATTCAATTAATCCAATTCCAGCATTTAAAATAATTAATTTAAGCATACAACCCATTTAAATATGAATTTACAAAATTACCCCTAACATTTTAACCTTTATGTAATTTCGTCCCTAAATCTGAAACTTGAAATTTTACCATTTTTAAAGAGAACCCATGCTAGCCGGTTTTCTTAGGGTCCAATAAATCCTACATATTTCACCATTTCACCCTAATTCCATTGAATTTTACTATTTTCTCAAATAGGTTCCTAAACATTAAAATCATAAAAATTACTTAACAAAATACTTATATTTCACTACCAACCTTAATAATTTATCAACTAAATTCACAAAAACCTCTAGTTAATTCATGGAAAATCCCTAAACATTTAACAATTTTAAGAATTGACCCCCGAGTTAGTTAAATTAAATTAAAACAATAACAAAAACATAACAATTATAAAAAAAGGGGGCCAAAATATCATATCGTGCAAATAAAAATGTGTCGAGCAAAGCTTTTCCTCCCTTGGCTGTAGTGTTTCAATTTTTAGGGTGAAAGAAAAGTTGAAGATGATGATTGTTTCATGTTTTGTTTATTTTGTTCTAATTTTTTTTGTCTAATTGTTATTTTAGCCTTAAAAATTAATTAACAATTAACAATTCAATGTCCATAGCTGTCCTCTATTTCTATATATCGTATATTTACCATTTAAGTTCATCAATTTACTTTTCCATAGTTATTTAATACTTTTAGGTAATAAACATCAACTTTTGTAACTTTTATAATTTAATCCTTTTGAATTAGACTATCATTGAATGATTCAACTTCATCATCAAAATTATACAAACTTCCCACATTATTTAACCCCTTCATATAACGACCACTACTCCTAAAACTTTAAAGCTAAATTCAAAAGTTTGTTTATTTGCACTATAAACAAATAATGTTTACGACACGAATAATCTAAAACTTTAACTTCATATTGTTTGTGATTCTCCCTTTCACACCAACCATAGAATGTACAATTATATGAGGTTTAGTTGGTCTGTTTCAATAAGCATTTGTCATTTGAATATTTCTTATTTGTTAATAATTAACTTTTCTTTATTCATTATTTACAATAGTTATTCGTTCATTATTTGCATTTCCTCTAAAATGACTTTTTAGTAATATTTTCATATGTAGTTTTTCTTATCTTCTAGGTTTGTTATACCTCCTCTAGACTTGGAAAAATGTTAGCATGATAGGCTACTTGAGAAATGGTTGTAGCCAGCTCTTCGATGCTATCTGAATGCATCGGCGACTAGCCTTCCTAAACCCCTATACTTTGTTCGGCCCTCGGCCCTAGGCCCTGGCAAGGGATTTAGATCACCAACTTCCTTCTGAAAGACTTGGACCTTCTGTTTCCAAGGATAATGCACCCACTCGACAAGCATCCTTGCTAGGCACTCACTTTTTAGCGTGAACACTCCTTAAGTGTAAATATGACCTTAAAGATCATTGCGCCCCACTTGAGTATAACGACCTCATACTACCATAACATAAGGGGTCCCACGGTGCACGTCCTTCATATACTCCCTGAAAGCAACCTCTCTATAATAGCCTGCCATGTCACACAGGCAGAAAAGAGGATCTCTCCTATAAATATTCTTCCAAACAAGAAGAAGAGGATCTTTTGGGCTTTTAAGCAACCTTTGAGCATTTATCCTTCTCAACCTCCTCGTTAGCTTTCTCCCTATCCTCTCGTCTTTTTTGGTTTTTCTCCTTTCAAGGTGGACTAGCCTCCTCAACACCACCACATCCTCCTCCTCGGTCTCCTCATTATTCGCCTCTCAAGATGAATCGGTCTCATCCTCCTCCACTCATGAAATTCATGATAAACCATCCACTTCTATTCAATAATAACAAAATATAAAAAAATGCAATAAAAATATTATCATAATGAATATATGCAAAACATAAAAAATCGAAAATCCAACGAAATTACAATATAAAGCAATGCAATAAATTATTTAAATAAATATTAATAGTAAAAATTTAAATGCAAAACAAACATTAATAGATAGGTAAAATGCCTTCGAATTTATCAAATGAAGCAATAGGATATATCGAAAAATATTTTATAATAATATAGGAAAACAAATTAAGAACACCCAAAATTAATAAGAATACAATAAATATATTTGAAATTTAGATATTAAAAATCCAAATACAAAATATTTTGGGTGTTCTTATTAATTTTGGTTTGCTAAGAAATTCTAAAGCCAAAATAGCTAAGGTTTTACAGTAGAAATGATATGAAAAGAGTATTTGGCATTAATGACAGAAAGAACATTCACGTTAGCATTAGAATCAATAGAATTGCATTTTTGGTGAATCTAATATTTAATGGTGAAAGATCGATTCAAAATTTTCAGAGGAGGTTGTATGATACACCATTCTAAAGCCAAAATAGCTAGGGCCATATTTTATAATAGCAAAGATATGGAAAGGATATTTAGCCAATATATGCATATTAGCCATTGTAGTTGCACTTATAAAATACCAAAATTACCTTTCATTCACTAAAGAGAAACAAAGGAACTATTAGAATATCTAATTGTTATAACCTAATTAAAAAATGAGTGACGAAATAGTTGAAGAAACATGCTAAATTACTAACAGAAATAAATAAAAATACTGAAAGAACAAAGACAAATCTGTAAAATCCAAGATGAGAAGTAAACCGATAAACAATAGTTTAAAATACAAAAGTTAAATTTATGTAAAATTAACAATGAAAATAAAATAAAAGGGAGTAGAATACTATACACCTCTCTAGATAAAGAAAAGGGAGAATTTCTTTTAGACTTTAGTAAACCTGTCGGTATGGACACATTTGAACTTTAGCACATTTGTCAATCTGATATGAAACCGCCATTTTTTAAAATTATATCTATGGATTAGTTATAGATGTACTTTTGAAATTTCATCTCTTTTGCTTGTATGAGATAATCTCACGTCTAGAATTTAATTCTTGCAAACTACAGGATATTAGTAAAAAATTTAATCTAAAATTTACCTTAGTTTAACTCTCAAAAGATAAAAATTCTCAATAGAAACTTTATAAGACATTGAAATAAATCGAAAGCAAACACAAAAAGCAAAAAAACACGAACCAAATTTAGTTTAGAAATGGTACATTTCTAGGCAATTGTCTTGAGACATGTTGAATAGGTCTCGAAAAAATAAATCGTAAACCCCGGGATATGTATCCCACGGTCTCCATAGGAGTGAACATTGAACTTAAATAAGTTTTTTTCCTATTCCAAGTCTCAAGACAAGAACCCTTGTCTTAAGATATCCAAACATCAAAGCTAAAATAGCAAAACAAGAAAGGTCTGTCTCGAGACTTAGTCTCCAGACTTAAGAATTTATGTTTTGAGACATGGGTTTCAATGCTTGAGACATGTCAAAATTGAAGGTAAAATAGCAAATCAAGGAGGTATGTCTCGAGACTGAATCTCTAGATTAGAGAAGTTATGTCTTGAGAAATAGATTTCAATGCTTGATACGAGTCAACATCGAAGCAAAATTTTTAGAAATAATTTGTAGTCTGTCTTGAGACATGGAGACCTTGTATCAAGACTTCATGCTGAAATTTTATGAATAGAGTTTTGATTTGAATCTTAATTCTATTTTCGATCAAACACAAACTTGTAACCCTATTTGTAGGATCATATAACATTGAATCATCATGTTTATGTTGATAATTGTGATTGTATGTGATTATTATGAATTAATGATAAATTGTTTGATTAAATTACTTGAAATATTCTGAGTTGCTTCGACAATGTAATATAACGTCACACATTTAGATCCGACGATCAGCTCGAGTGTGGGGTGTCCCATCATGTCTGTAGAATAATCCCCAAAAAGGAGAAAGACAAAATGACAATATTCACAACACTGAAAAAATTCAAAAACAAACTAGTAATGTATCACCTTGATCGAACCATTGAAAATTGCATCTTAGCCTGCCAAATGATGAACTTCAATCAACCAAAAAGCCATTGTTAAGAGCCTTAAGAGACTCAATGCATCAGCGATGCATAAAAAATCAAGTCTTAAATGATTTATTTTTCTCTTTATTATCTCATATTCTAATTTTACAAATATCATTATTCTATTTTATCATTATAAGATCCTTCGAGAATGATTTCATATAAACCTGATGACACTCTTACCTTGCAAAATTCATATATAATAATAAAACTATGACTAAATTAGCCAAATATGCTAATTTTATTTTTTTAATTATTCAAATAGGCTATTTTTTTAAAATTTAGGGAAATAGGTTGATTTTGGAGAGAGAGAATGAGTGAAAGCGCACCATCTAGATGCATTTGATGGTGCGCTTTTCACACACTCTCTCTTTGGCCTCTTTTTTTATTTTTTAGGGTTTGAATTTTGTGTTTATGAATTATGGATTAGGGTTTTAGGAGTGAAATCGTGAAATTTTATAGGTGGATTTGAGGGGTCGGGGATGCGATAATGTGTCTCAGATGACATACATTTCATATGTCATGTTGGGATAGGAACATTACCTCAGAAACTCATCCTATGGAAGTCAGGTTTTTAGGTGACAGTTCTTGATATGGTCACGGGTCGAAGTCTAAGTGGAGGTCCCAGTTGACGGTTGTTATGTGGTCATGAGTTCAAGCTTTTTGGATACCCGCAAATGATGCCTTATATATACCATACATAAGATTGATACCATAATCGTAGAGAAAATTAATGGCTTTCCGGTGTAATCAATGTAATTTTTTTCTTTATTTCCAAGAAGTCGGTATCTTTAACCTTTCATTCTTATCCAAAGGCTGACATCGAGGCGAACATAGGGGGCTCTCAGGCGGAGAGTGGATGTTCCGACACAATAGAGGCCAAACTCGGGTCGGTGCAGCAGAGGTTGTGGTTATTAATGGGTTGTTTAATAATGATAGCCGTTGTCACCCCGAAAGGAGCATCACCTTTACTACACCACAATAGTTATTACCCGTTTGAGAGTCCTGCATCCATGGCGGTGTCAGCCTTCGGATAAGAAAGAAGGTTAAAGATACCAACTACATAGAAGTAGAGAGAATTTTACGTCGATTATAGCGTGACGCCCTATAGTTTTTCCCTTTGATTATACCCTCAAACTTTTTGTATAGTACTTATAAGGTAACATCTTCGGGTATTCAAAAAGTTTGAGCTGGTGCCCACATAAGGACCATTAACTGGCTCTCCCATTATACTCCGATTCATAACCTCATAACGGCCTTCGACAGAGACCTTTGTGTAGACTTCTAGCAATGATCATATAAAGCAAAATCACTAAGGTAATGGTCCCATCTCGATAGGGTATATCAAATGTGTGTATCTCGGAGTGATATCGCATCACCGACGATTCAAGAATACCTCAAATAGGAAATTTTATTAGCGATAAATTTTTTTTAACACTAAAGCAAGGAAGAAAATTGAGAGAGATAAATATTTTAAAATTGAGGGATAGAGGCTCGGAAAGATGATGGGTTTAGGGATGATTGAGTATGGATAGAAAGCCCTCCTTTTATAGGCGCGGTGGAGGGGTGAGATTGGAAAAAAACCCCATGGTTGAAAACCCGTCATAGGAGAGGCATTTTCATCGACTATCTGAAAAAGGAGCTTTGTATTTAGTGGAAAACATGTCTAGCTAAGTGCGCTTTCCTACCATGTAAGCAGGAAAGCTCGCCCAACTGAACGAACTTTCTTACAATTTCCACTAAATGTTTATGAAAAGTGTCCTGACCCCGATAATCCCGGGTACGTTTTGAAGCACTGAAGACCCTTTGAAGCACCTGTCTGATGAAATTAGTTAATATCTGAAACACATTTTCAAGCACAAAAAGGCCTTTCATTATTATTATTTGATGAAAGCGCATCTTATGAAACTTATTTTGAAGCACGTTTTCCCTCTCTCCTTAGTTTTTTATTAAACTATCGAAGTATTCAAAACTTTGACATGTAGCAAATTTATTCTATTTTAAAAAGTTGCACTACAAGTGTTGTCTTCATTTCTTTAGATAACCATCTAAAGATTTTTTTTGTTCTAAATATCTAATTAGTTTTAAATTGAAATGAATCAACGAGTAAAATCTGTAATTTATTACAACAGTCAAATTTACAATACGAACGTTGAGGTCGTATTTGCAAGAGCTTAGTCCATGGAATTGGCTTTCAACTATACTATTCAATCGCATGAGCTACGGGCTAGAATGAAGAGGAAAGTTAGGGGTTCGATTTGAGGAAGACTTTCAAACTTGCAATGTAGATAGTTGGAATCGGTTGACCCCTTTAAGTATGAGCTATTTGATATGAAAGGCAAGCTCTAGTTAAAGTTGGTCATATAATCTCCAAGTGGAAAGCTATAATGGAGTTATATGTCGAGTTTGCTAAGGTTGATAGATCTGGTCCATATTTGACCACTATTGTACGGCTAATGCAAGAACTGAAGCAGAAAGTCCTACTACACGGTTGTGTAGTGGGTTCACTACTTTGTTACAAACCTCCTATTATGATGTCTCTGAAGCATCAATAGGTAGATGTTCTTTGATTTCAGGCACTAATTTCAACTTCGATGACCATTACTAGTGAGGGTATGAGTGTAACCTAAACCTCGACACTCGAGTACGAGATTTGGTTAATGTGTTTGATTTTAACTTTGCTGATTCGATTTCTTAGGGCAGAAGTACTTATATCGAGGGGCCATCAACCTACACCGATTGGCAATCTGATGCAGATATGGACTGTAACATGGGGTATAGAAGAACTAATAACTTACTCCCTATGATCAGGTCTGATAAGGGTACATCAAACCCTTTATTTTGAACATGGCAATAAAGATGCGACTGAGGAAGAAGATGCAATTGAGAAAGAAGTGGTAGCAAATGTTCTTGATGGATCAAAATTAGACCCTAATCTAATTCAACAATCTGGCCCGGATGGTTCCAAAGTAGCACTTTTTTTCGAACCAAAATAGATTCCAACTGAGCCAGAACATTACGATTTTGATGATGATGGTTTGGACAATTCTTTGGATCTAGGTCTGCTATTCAGGGTATATGAACCTCTGCCCCACATGACCAACATTTACCTCTCCGTTGAGGGTGGTTTAGAGTTCTGACAGCTCCTGCACAAAACACTTGACCATGTAGTTTTATCGTTAAATGTCTGGGTATTGGAAGTTGGCATGAAGTATCCCAACAAAGATGTGTTTCTTACTATACTGAAGCAGTATAATGAGAAGAACAAATTGAACTATCATGTCACAAAATCCTGTTCGAAGAAATTTGAGAGAAAGTGCATAATGTGCGATGAGAGGTGCAAATGGAAAATTATGACATCTTTTCGGAAGAAGATGACCTTGTAGATGATAAAGAAGTATATCGATTCACATACTTGTGTTGCATCAAGTGCGCAATGTGGTCACCTGATATTTGACATAATGTGACCTAATCGAGGTCTTCGTTTTTTCCAAAAGCATAACTTTAACTCGTATTTTGTATGTGTAAGTTAGAATTATCTAAAGCTAAACTTCGACATAATATCTGATATAATTCTACCTATGGTGAAAGCGAGTCCCAAGATTTCTATCCCGGTGTTGATTGTCAACATCCGTAGTCAGTACAATTACATGTCATCATACTAAAAGGCAAGGGTTACAAAATAAAGGGTTATAGATAAGTTGCTTCATGGCTAGGACAATCGTATAGTGATTTGTGGCAATAGTGTCAGGTACTAGATCGGTACATAGTAGGTTCCCTAACTGATCTGGAAATGCACCTAGTGTACTTTGGCAATTCTCTGGTCCATGAGAAAAGAGTATTACACTAATTCTTTTAGACCTTCGATGTAACACCCAGTGCCCAACCCGTTCACCAGATCTAGGTATGGAGCATCACAACGAAACTATACTTGGTTCTGCTAACTTAATTGTCATAAAATGGTCTAAAAATATAACTATCTAATAATGAAATTAAAAATAGTAATCTTTACAACAAAAGCAGCAAGCCACTAAATGTTTTATTTCTTACAGTTTCAATTCTTAACTAGACTATTTGTTTACAAAGAAATTCTTGAAAGTTTTCCTAAAGACTATCTGTCCTAAAATTCTAGATTCTAAGTATGCTAATTAGCTTTGCTGTTATAGATCCTGATGCGAAACCTCCTTCAGTCCCCCCTTCTTATATGTACGACTTGATCCATCGACGATCCTTGGTCTTAATCCCATCTGGCTTGGTCCCTCCTCTGAGTCCTCGAACATCCTCACAAGTTCTACGAACATCATCACACTATTGTAAGTTCAAATGAACTTAATGAGTTCCTTTATCACATCATAATTAAACCTTGTTGCACGAGGGTAAAAAATGAAAATAAACCTAAATAAATTTAACTCTCTGACTGCTCAAGGCAGGTATTTCTGTACCAGGGTGGTGGACTTCACCTGACCCTTTGAGCTATGCAACTTGCGTTGAAACCTTCCTTTGGTCGAACTCCCTATTCGACCTAAAATCTAGAAATCGCCACTTCTGCGAGTCCTATCTTTATTTCTTTTCTTTCCTTCTTCTTTTCTTACACCCTATATGCGGGATGTTCACCAACCTTCATTTTACTTGGTTATATGCCTATTTTCCCATCTTGTACCACTATGGTATCCCTTTTTACCTTTCTACCCAAGGGTCCGTAGCTCCGAATTTTGGGCCTAAAAGTTTTGCGTTTGGTGAATAGGGATAGTAAGGAGGATGCACATGTGAGTTAAGTTGTGCATTTTAGTGACAAGAATAGGCCTGCTCGTCTGGTGGTTAAGTAAGTGTTAGCGAACCTCAAGGTTGTGGGCTCGAGTCTTGTGTTCGTATGTTGGAAACATTTTATTTTATCTAGCTTTAAGTTAGTATTTTTATCGATTTATTTTATTAAATATTAGTTTTATTTTATTTATTTTAATTTTTCTTCTCAAAATTATTTGTTTATGTTTGGCTATATGTTCTTTCTCCCTTTTTCCTTTTTTTTTTTTTTGGTTTTTTCTTTTAGGCTATTCTCTTTTTTGCAAAATTGGTCTTAGTCTGTGGTAGTTGAAGAGCTTCAATTCTTGTCGCCAAATCTGTGACTAAATGTCTCCGTTGTTACCTCTAATCATGCAATAGGTGTGGGATTCGAATCTTGTCTACAATTCTTATCTGTTTATTTTGTTTTGTGAATCTTTGCTTTCGACTTTTTTTAATAGTATGCTAACCCGTTGGTTTTGGGTTATTAGTCGATGGGAGTGATGGGAAATCGTCACTTTCTGATATATGTTGATAGGTCAAAGGTTAGGGACGGTTCTAGTGGCTAAAACGGCTGTTTTGGGGCTGTTTTAGGGTGATTTTGTAATCACTTCGACAGGTACACGGGCGTGTGCCGAGACACACGGCCGTGTGGATTTGGGAATTAGGGTTTTCGGTCAAAATTGGGTGCCACACGGCTTGGCCACATGGCTGTGTGTTGATTTGGGGATTTTTTTTATATTCACACGGTTGTGTCCTCTGGTTACATGGGCGTGTAAATTTTGGAATTAGGGATTCGATAATTTAGTGCCACATGGCCTTGCCACACAGCCGTGTGATTGATTTGGGGATTTAGGGATCCCACACATGCGTGTGTTCGGGACACACGATCGTGTCTGGTGGGTACATGGACGTGTGAGACCCTCACACGGCCGTGTCTGCCCTGCATTTCATTTTAGCAAAATTGGATAGTGAGTTATGCTGCATGTTCACACGACTACGTCCCTACTTCACACGGGCATGTACCTCTATCACACGGCTGTGTGGATTTGAAAACTAGGGTATCCGGGTGAAATTGGGTGCCATACGACCTAGCCACATGGTTGTGTGGCCGATTTGGGGATTTTATCGATATTCACATGGTCGTGTCCTCTGGTCATACGAGTGTGTGAATTTGGGAATTAGGGATTTGAGAATTTGGTGTCACACGACTTGGCCACACGGCCGTGTGACTGATTTGGGGATTTAGAGATCCCACACGGGCATTTGTCGAGACACACGGCCGTGTCTAGTGGACACACGGGGGTGTGAGACCTTTACACGGCCGTGTCTACCCTGCACTTCATTTTAACGAAATTGCACAGTGAGTTACACAGCCTATTCACACAGCCGTGTCCCTGCTTCACACGGGTATGTGCCTCTGTCACACGGCTATGCGCTACCCTTCACATGGGTGTTTGGACCCCCACACGACCTAGATTGTCCCACACGACCGGGACACACGGACGTGTGGCCCTATCTCACTGGTTTTGGATTTTAGGTCAAGTTAAGTGTAATTGTGGCTCTCTATATTTCGAATATGGGCTAAGATTAGAGAGGGTATCTTCCCTTCAATATTTATGATCGTGTACTGATCGTGATCTCGAGTGATGATGATAAAGTAATAAAAATCTGATCGTACCTGTAAACTAACTAATATCATGGTAAAAGGCAAGTGTACCTATCGAACAATAGTATAGTTAGTGGCAAGACCGGAATATCGAATATGAGTACTAGTAATAAGTTTATTTGTATTATCTAGCCTAAAAATAAAGAGGGTTTGGTTGTAAACTAAACTAATTAAAAAGGTGACAAAGAGTAAAGTGGGAGATTACTTTTGGGAAAGACTGATTGATTAAGGCAATACTTAAGGAAGAATCCACCTAGACTTCAGTCGTTATCTAACTCTGAACCAAATGATTTCTTCATTTGATTTGATCCGTAGAGATCCCTAAATTATGTTAATACCTTCGTCGAGGATAAGAACAACTAATCCTAGAATGATTAACTAAAATCTCTTTCTAGTTAAAACACCTAGTCTTGCATTAACTCGATCTATGGCTCCCCATATTAGATTTGACTGTAATCCGGTAGATTTTTGCCATCCTATGTCTAGAATTGTGATCAACTCTGCTTAATTGTGTTGGATCTACTCCTATGCAGGGACTTTTGCTCCTCCACATAGGCACATTCGACATAAATTAATATCCCAGACATATCAATTAAAGAGTTAAAAACACAATTAAGAACAAATCAAATATTTATCACACAGCTCAGATAACAATAACAAGATCTATTGTGACAGCCCTAATATGACCCTAGTCGGGAAGTGGTTTCGGGACCGCTAAACCGAGTTGCAAAAATATTTGAATATAATATTTTATGTCTAAAATATGTGATCACGCATGTGTGACATTTGAATGCTTTGATTTTTTGCCAATTTGAATGTGTTTCTAAATAAAAAGGACTTATGTGAAAAGATTTAAATATATGAGTGGCTAAATTCCAGAGATTTATAAATGAATGAAGTAAAATAAGAAGGGTTTGCATGTCAAGTAACCACTTTTAAATGTTAATGGCCGGCCATGCTTTTGTTTTAATGATTGTGTTTGAATTTTATAATATTAAATAATCCTTAGTTTAATGTTATCATATTATGGATATTAAAGAAATGGGTGAAAAGAACAAAGTTCTTTTATTTGTTCTTCATGGCCGATTATGTTAGGGAAAAAGGGGAAAGAAGAACATTGAGTTTCGGTATTTTGATTTCTTTCATTAGGTAAGCTTCTTTGAAAATTTTGAATGGATGTTTGATTTGTTGTCATGGTTATGTGGTTATCTATTCAACCCATGGATTAATTTTTGTTTATGTATTTGATATATATATATGTTTCGATCATGAGAGTGATGGTAGAAAGGATTGTGATTTTCATTAATGCTTTTGTTAGGTAATGAAATTAGTTGTTGTTTGAGCTAGTTAAATGTCTTTTTATGAGGATTATGGATAATTAGAATCGGTTTGTGTGTGTTTAAGCTCTTTCCCATAGTTGCCGAGTTTAATTTAAGATTATTGGTCAAATAATTAGATGTTAAATTATGGAAGTATGATGCTAAGGGGCTGTTTTGAGTATTAGTAAATTGGTGAAGTGTTCGGTTGTTGTAAAGTGTGGATTCATCTTTGGCGGTATAAAAATGAGATTTGCCGTGTGTTAGAAATAGTTAAGATAATATTTGCTTTAAAAAAAAAATGAGCTTGTAAAGTAATAAATTATGTGATAATTGAGTGATTTAAGTTGTTAGCATGGGAATTTAATTAGTGAAAGACCAATGTTATTTATGTGTGAAGTTCGACCTTAGTATAACTTTCATTATAGTATGACCAATTCTTGACTTTTGTATATATATGTTAATTGATTATGATATTGAATATAGGATTTGAGTGTAATGTATCGAAATTTAAATGATTGATGTTAAATTAGAAATGTATAAAGAGAAAGATTGAGCTTGTTATAAATTGGTATTTACGACTTAAGTGGTTATTGAAATTTGTTATTGAGCTCGTATGTTTGTGTAATGTCCGAATGAAAGCCTAAGTGAGAGGGTAATATTCGGCTAAATTATTTTGGTAAAGCATTTTAAGGTATGCATCTTTAATTTTGGGGTTGGATGCTTTAAGGGATAAGTCATAAGATTTGTAGGTGGCTAAGATAAATTGTTGTGAAAAGTGTAACTAAAGACTAGAAAACATGATAGTAAATACTAATCTATGCATGAACTCTTGGCCGAATGATATGTTTGAGAATGAAGTGAGTGATATTTGTGTTTAAAAGAAAATGTGATTATGATTAATGTGGTAACTATTTATATGCATGTGTTTTATATGAATCTTAACTTTTCCTTAAAGGACATTCGGCTATAAGCCATAATGGAAAGATTTTGATTAGTAAATTTTGTAACATCCTGAAATAGGGCCTAATCAGAATAGTAGTTTCGTGACCACAAATTCGAGATAGAAATAATTATTTTATTATTATTATGATGTTTATGATGTGATTGCATGATGGTGTGAAAATTTCATGAAGAAATTCTATGCATAAAGTGCTTAATTTGAAATTAGGGACTAAATCGAATAAGTTGCAAAATTTGCATTCTAGAAGTTTTTAGTATGAAATTGCTTTGGAATATTAATTAGGAGGTTTTAAATAGCAATTTGACCAATTTCTAAGTTTATGGACAAAAATTGGACATGGGTGGAATTTTTGAAAGTTTAGTAAGGAAGGGCATTTTGGTCATTTGGTTATTAACATGATTAAAAAGGGAAAAAGATGACAAAATTGCTATCATCTTCTTCATTAGCACGAAATTTCAAGGGTTCACCATAGCTAGGGTTTGTTTCAAGCTTCCAAGCTCCATAGTAAGTGATTCTAAGCCCCGTTTTTAATGTTCTTTACGTTTTCGGAGTCCCGGTAGCACGATAAAGCTTATGTTAGCAATATTTTAAGTTAGGGTTCATATTTGGAAAAATACTCATAGGTGAAATTTGTGTATTGTGATGTTTTATGATAGAATATGAGGTTTTAAATTATGCTAGACAACTTGAGCTACTCGGTTTTAGGTAAAAACGAGTAAAAAGGCTTAATAGGTAAAAATACCTATTGTACATAAGTGTATGTTATAGTAGGAATTTGAAGATGATGTTGGTAAATAAATGATCAGCATGTCTTAAAATACAAGAATTTGTGATAAGTTTTGATTTCCGAGTCTTGGGGCAAAAGTGTAAATATGCAAAAGTTTAGGGGAAAAATGTAATTTTGCCAAAGTTTGAGTAAAGGGCTATTTTGATAAATGTTGATATTAAATAAGTTAAATTTGCTATTATAGATCAAGAAGAACGAAATTCGGGTGTAGATCGGGGAAAGGAAAAAGTAAAGGACTAAATTGTAAAGTTTAGTCACATTTTGTATCGAGGTAAGTTTACGGTAAATAAATGCAATATTCTGTTTTTTTACATTACTATTGTCAATTTCCAGCATTTATATATTTATTTTATGAAAATAATCAAGTTGAATATAAGGTGATATGACAGAGAAAAGCAGTAGAAAGTCCCGATTGAACCTTAGGAATGTTAGGATACGAAATGTCATGACATTAGGGGTCGACAGGACAGGACAGGACAGAAATGAGCCATGTAAGTCTGTACTAGATATACGACTTTGGAGACAGGAATGAGCCATGTAAGCCCATATTAGATATATGGCATTGGAGACAGGAATAATTCATGTAAGTCCATGTCAAGGACATGGCATTGGCAGGATATTGTTAGACAGGAAAGACCCTAGTATCCTTAGTATTCCGAGTGGTTCAACGGGCCATTGTACAAGTTAAATTACAGTGAATTATCAGCAAAGGAAAGGTAGATTGTATTTATGAATAATGAAAGGTCAGATAAGAAAGAAGGTAAGTGAATAAAGAAGAAGGTAGAAAATGAGATGTAAAGAAAGTTTATGATGCTAGGTGACATTATGCATAATTATCCTTTATGATGAATGTTGTGATTTATTTGCTTTTAAACTTACTAAGCCTAGTGCTTACTCTCTTTATTTCCTTCTTCTTATAGTTCTTGCCAAGCCACTCGGGGATCGAAGGAAATGTCGGAGATCCGATCATACTATCGAAGGAATCACTTTGGTATAGTTAGACGTTTCGTTTCGTGTATGGCATGTATAGGAACTTGGCTTCTTTTGATATGATATGATCAATGAATGATGTGTAAATACTTACAGGTGATTAGCTAATAGAATGGCTGATGATCTACATGTTTAATAGTATGTATGATTGAGTAATAACTATCACATGGAAATTAAGGAAAATGTGAAAGTAGCTTAAAAACAGATTCAAGTAGCAGAAATGACGTGATTTTGAAAAATCACTAAAAGTAGTAGAAACATGGTTTGATAGGGAATAATATATGAAATTAAAGCTTATTGTGTCTATTTTCATATGGAATAAGAAAAACAGGTAAAGGTATTGTATTTTATGAGATATCTGAGTTTTAGTGAAATAGGGCCAGAGCAATTTCTAGATCCCCTATTCCAACTTTGGAAATTCACCATAAATTGTACAAAAATAATTAGGTGGTGCACTTTTACGTTAAGAATCCTTATTGAGTCTAGTTTTAATAGAAACAAACGGAATGGTCATATGAATTTTGTACAGGGAGAAAAGTGGTTCGTAGTAAGTAGAGGTAAGTGCAGTCGAGTTCTAAAATAGGGGCAAATTTAACTAATAAACTGTATCAATCGGCCCAGCCAAAAATTCTAGAAAAAAATTATCAGATAGATACATGTGTCTAGATTCAAGGAAAATTTACGGATCTTGATTTTGAGTTTCTTAACTCAAGATATGAATTTTTAAGCGACTATGACGCAGAATGGCAGCAAATTTCAAGAAGTTTAAATAAACGATTTAAGGTTGCTTAAGTGATAGATTAAGTTTAGTAGCACATCATGCTCGATTCTGGAAACGGTCTCGAGTAAGAGGTGTTACAAATTTTGTTTAAATCTATGCTCAAGATCCAAGAGAGAGACCAATTCGGAAAAAGGGAAAGAGGGATTGATGGAATAGTCATCTGTAATAACTTAACCACATTGAGCTCAAGAACCAAACTCGAATAAAGGAAAAGCTAAACTCATGGAATAGTGGATCCATAGTCATTCGTCGACAATAGAGGTAAGTTCTTAAGTAATGGAAATTGATTCGTTTGTATGTTTAAGATTAAATAAATCTAATAATTGAGTATTGGATCTTTAAATGTTTGCACAATTGAAATGAATCAAGTGTGAAGATGAATTGTAAGTTTTGAGTAGTTAAATTTAGCACCTACTTGAAGATGACATATATAGTTAGATTAGAGGCATTATGACTATTTGATCTCCTTTGAATAAAACTATTTGTGAAATGAAATGGTATAAGATTTGTAGCCGTATGGTTATTAGGAAATGAAAGTAAAGAGATGTGTGTGAAATAAAACACTGCTTACCATCATAGGTAATTAAGTTATTACGAGAACAGAGATGTGTGTGAAATAGAACACTGCTTACCATCATAGGTAATTAAGCTATTACGAGAACAGAGATGTGTGTGAAATAGAACACTGCTTACCATCATAGGTAATTAAGCTATTACGAGAACAGAGATGTGTGTGAAATAGAACACTGCTTACCATCATAGGTAAATTAGCTATTATGAGAACAGAGATGGGTGTGAAATAGAACACTACTTACCATCATAGGTAATTAAGCTTTTACGAGAACAAAGATGAAAAATGAAATGAAGGTAAGAGTATAATATGTTGTATAGCCGAATGACAAATCTTTGCCATGAAAATGATGCTTTGCTGTGTGTTAAGGCCAATTGGCAAGTTATGAAAATTAAATAATATGATTAGTATGTGCTTATGATTGAATAATGCAAAGCTTTTGTTAATATGTTTGGGCTATGTGGAAACTAGAAATATATGGTTTGATATGTATTCGGGCCTTTGTGCCTAGCAGGCATCATGCCGGTGATGTGTATTCGGGCCTTCGTGCCTAGCAGGCTATAAGCCGGTGATATATTCAGGCTTCACGCCTAGCAGGCTTAATGCGAGAATATTATCCAGACTTAATGTCTGCAGGCTTAACGTGATAATATTATTCGGACTTAATGTTTGCAAGCTTTATGCAGGAATATTATCCGGACTTAATGTCCGCAGGCTTAATGCGAGAATATTATCCAGACTTAATGTCCGCAGGCTTAACGCGAGAATATTATCCAGACTTAATGTCCCCAAGCTTTATGCAGGAATATTATCCGGACTTAATGTCCGCAGGCTTAATGTGAGAATATTATCCAGACTTAATGTCCGCAGGCTTAATACGAGAATATTAGCCGGACTTAATGTCCGCAAGCTTAACACGAGAATATTATCCGGACTTAATGTCCGCAGGCTTTATGCAGGAATATTATCCGGACTTAATGTCCGCAGGCTTTATGCAGGAATATTATCCGGACTTAATGTCCGCAGGCTTAATGTGAGAATATTATCTGGACTTAATGTCCGCAGGCATAACGCGAGAATATTATCCGGACTTAATGTCCGCAGGCTTTATGCAAGAATATTATTCGGACTTAATGTCCGCAGGCTTCGTGTTCGTATTATACCTGGGTTTAAAGACCCGAAGGCTAAATGCTGAGATTCAAGTAAGTTTATGATATTGAGTATCCGTAGTAAATTACCATTAAGTAAGTACTATACATTTAAGGTGTTCAGGTACGTATTACCTCCTCATTTGTAAATTGACTTCGAAGTGAATCATTAACATCAAAGAAGAATATATATATATATATATATATATGTGATTGATGATTATTATATCTATGAATAAAGGAATGATCTATTCTGTCAATGGTTGTTAGTATATGAAAGTATTTGATTTAAATTTATTGTATGAACTTCAAGTAAAGAAAAGTATGTGCTGAAACATCTATTTGTATTTGTGCATATTCGGCAAAAGGACCTTATGATTTAAGAATGAGTTGTATTCGGCTATATGTGCAAATGCAAAGTAAGGATTATATTCTGTCAACTTACGTATATGTGATAAGGAATATGTCTGGTTCTTTATGTACCTATACAGTAATTTAATACTTGTCATGTTGAAGTACTCGAGATATTGATATGATTATGAACTAAGGAATTAAGTTTCTAGATACGTATATATATATTCACGTACGCGCACGAGATGAGTACATATGAGCAAGTGATTAGGATTATTGAAGGATTTAAATTAAATTAAGTGAAATTTTGGTTAGGTATATTCGGGCAAATGAGATTTTACTTAGATTTAAGTATATGAGATAATCATCTTTGATTCAGCATAATTAATGTTTTGCTTAAGACTTACTAAGCTTATGAAAGCTTACTCTGTATGTTTCGTGTCTTTGTTTCATAGATTGTGGATTCTGACTATCAACTCGGGGATCGTCAGCATTTCATCACACTATCTACTATTACGGTAACCATGTGATTGGACTTAGCTTATGGCATGTATAGGATAGACAATAAGTAGAACGATACTTTGACTTTCGTATATAAGTCATGTTAATATGCATGTTATGGAATTTTTTTATTTTTTTTCTTCCTTTCTTTTGTATAAGTCTTAAATTCGAACTTCGTTCGTGTCCAGCAATTTAGTAAATGAATGATCTTTATTCAAGAAAATGTTCAAATTTTACCGTCCTGATCCGATTTCCAATTTTTGGTAACGCCTCGTCCTATTCTAGCGACGGTTACAAGATAGGGGTGTTACATCTATCTTAGGTTTCATCCCCTTAGGTATTTAGGGTTTTAGTTCATAATTATAAAAGAAAACATCTTAGAAGAAATAAAATAACAAAACATATGAAAACCCAAAACTCCTGAAAAGATTGAAGGGAGATCTTCTGTTTTGATGTAGATCCTGGCTTCTGAGATGGATCAATCGGCTTCCGAGATGGATCAATCGGCTTCCCTTTGAGTAATTCCTTGCCTTTAACTCCCCGTCTTGGTAGGAAAATAATTTGTCCTTGAAGTTGCCTCCTAGGGTCTTTATATAGAGTTTAGAATGGCTTTCTTAGCCCCTGAGCAACCTTTTCCAAGTGAAATTGAACTTCCTCACGACAGGGACACGCCCGTGTGGATTAAGGCCCAGGCAGTGCTCGGGCCTGTTAAGGAGGCACGATTGTGTGGTCTGGTCGTGTGAGTTAGGGCTAGGCCGTGTTCAAGCCCAAGGTAGCACGGCCGTGTGGTGAACTTTCGGGCCGTGTTGATTACTAAACTGGGCCTAATTTGCTCGTTTTTGGCCCGTTCCTTGCACTTTTCTCTTCCCTAAGCTCACCTGAGTATAAAACATGAAATAAAGGGATTAAGATCACCAATTTCCACAATTTCAATGATAATTCCTCCAGAATTTAGGCTAAGCATGAGGTAAAAACATGTATAATTTATCGCTTATCAAATACCCCCACACTTAAGCCTTTGCTTGTCCTCAAGCAAAATCTCAACTCACAATTAAGAATCATTCTTCTCAACTTATAATCATTAGCAATAATGTTTCAAACTAATCCATAAGTAATCATACAATGAAAATTCAACCAGAAGAACATTAAAGTTTCAAACACTCTAACTTGAGAATTTTATCACAGAAACATAGGTTTTCTCTCTTCTCCTAAGTAATTACCTTTCAATCGAAATCAACAAGAGTTGACATCCTCACTAAAGATTCACTTCATCCACTCAAAGTGCTTAGAGTTCAAAAATTAAGCACTCATTAGTCAACCTGAAGAGTTATTACCATAGGCTTGTAAGAAAATCAAATCTCCACCACTATAGCTTGATATGACACATCAATCAAAAGGTCTTTCAATGGTTGTAATGGGGCTTTGGTTAGAGGTGTTGTCACAAGCTGAAAAAGAGGGTTAGAATCGAGATTGAATTGAAAAATTATATAGCTAGAAAAATCTCTATCACTTAAAACATATTCCTCGAGCTAAGCCTTATGAAGACGTCGTTTTGGATTCGATAGCTTATAATAGAAATATGCAAAAAATATTAAACTATAACTAAAATATGAATTACAACTAAATTAACTGTATATACACTTTTTTTTAAGAACAAATCAAATACAATACTTTGAATGTTTACTGAAAAAGAGAACAAAGCTAGATAATAATTTCAACTCAAATCTCGACAAAAAATAGGGATCAAAATAATTGAATGGAATTCAACAAAAATCGGGTTATAGGTTAATATTAGAGGTAGGTCAAAGAATGGGTTGTTAGGCTCAATGGGGTTCACTAGGGGTTAATTTATGAAGGTAGGCTTTTATGGAGTAAGTGGGTTAAACCTAGGTGCCTTTATCATTTCAGTGTATCAAATCAATGATGTGGTCTCGATATGTATAATCGAAGCAAGTTCTAGAATAACAAATCAGTATTGACTCACTCAAAGCAATAATAAAAGTGAGCATGAAAGAATGTATGCTCAAAAGGCTCAAAATTCTCACCAAAATTATGGCTTTTGATGTCAATCCTGCAAATTTCAAATCTCAAGATAATGCTTAAAATTAGAGAAAATAACCTAGAAAAAATTTAAATTCTCAAAAATTTTGACTTATCATGCTTGATTCCCTAGTGTCTTAAAGTTTGAATAATCAAAGTATAAGTACCTATGTCTTAATTCTCAACATTTCAATAAAAATCATAAATCAATCAGAATGAATTGCTAATAGGAGATTGAAATTAATGCAAAGAGTGAAAGTGAGAATTCGAAATTTTGAGAACAATGTAAAAAGTTAGTTGTAAAAATTTTCAGGGGTTTCAAAGAGAATGCAATAACTGAAAGTAAGTTCCCCCCTACACTTAAGATGTACATTGCCCTCAATGTAAAAAGATACATTAGTAGCAATAGAAACATAAGATCATAAGATAGGGAGAGAAGTGAAACTGCTTGAATTGGATGAATTCCTTGAGGTGGTGGTGGCTATAGAGTGCCTGGGACAAAGGAAGGTGTGGAGGTGGATACTCAGGTGGTGGTAGTGTTTGTTTATCCATAGCTTTTATGTTAGGAGTGTAGGCTTTGGTGGTGTCAACCGGGTGAAGTTGTGGCAGGGTTCCCATTAGAGTTGGAGTGTGAGCTATAAAGCTCCTTTGAAAATGCGAAAGCATTTATCAGTTTTAGGGAGTTTGGATGAACAAAATGTGTCTGTTAGGGAATAACCGATATGAAATGATTGAAATAATAAAGTAAACTAAGTTCTGAAAATACTAAAATTCAAATAATGAAAAAGATAAGATGAAAGAAAAGAAAAAGGAAAAATAAAAATGAAAATAAAGGAGAAGAAAAGAGGATTCGAAAGTCCTAATCCTCAGATGGTTCGCGAGGTGGGGGCGGTGATAAGATGTGAAGATGCTAGCATATCTACTGAAGAGTAGCATTGATGTGATCAAAGCGTTGAAAGCACTACTACTCAAATCGTGTGAGGCACTCGGATATGTCAGCTTATGAAGCTGCCGCATGAACTGGGCAGCGAGGGGGTGGTGGCTCAGATGGTGCCTCCTTCGGTGGTGGGACATCATCAGTAATGTCCTCAGGTCCTCTTGCTTGGCAGAATGAGCTAACTGGTACTGAGGAGGGTTGCTCCCATGTCAGCATTGGATCATCCTCATATGTAGCATAGTTTCGATGCCCTGTGGGGACATTTGGCCGATCAGTGTATAGGAGGAAGTCTGGGCTGCCGTATTTAGTAGGTCGAAGTGGCAGGCTAGTCGAGTGATGTTATCATGCCCTTGCGGTGTCGCTCCATTTGGTGTTGGATAGCATGGGCGATAAAGTAGGTGAGATCGATCACATGAATATGCGCCATGCTCCACAAAAAGTAGGCGTCGTTGGTGTTGACGACGCCGGTACTCTTGCGTTTGCCCGTCAGTGTGTGTGAGAGTAGGGCATGTATGTACCTTAGAGATGGGGTGAGATTGGTCGCTTTGGAGCGACTGGGGTCGTATGTGGGCTGGCCAGGGACTAGGGCATGGCAGCAGTTGACTGGAGAGACGTGGATGTGGAGGTGGAGCTCAGAAAGGTCCTCTTCCTCCATGAACTGCTCTGTGAAGAGGCCCAACGCTGTACCAAACTCTGGTACACTAAGTTGACAAATGAGGCCTCCTAAACAGAATTGGATCGTCCCTGGATCATCGTGTTGGCTCATCACTGTCTGAAGGTAAAATTTGGAGCAGAACTCGAGGGTGAGTTCAAGATAGGTGGGCTCCACAATCTGAAAGAACTGCTCCCATGGGTCCGTTGTTAATAAGGCCCAAACCTCGTCAGCTAGCTGGACCTGCTCTACTGCGGCCCAATCAATGCACCTTCTAACTCCGAGAGGTCGTGCCAGTAATATTTGAAATAACTCCTCTTAGGAATTCTGCGGGAATTGGAGGAATGGGTGTCGGACTTCGACAGTGGGTCTAGAAGAGGAACCACCAGGCCCTTTGCGCTTTTTGGAAATAGGGGCTACAGCTTTCTTTCCGCAAGAAGACGACATGATTCCTAAAAACAAAACGAAAAAAAGGTATGCATTAGTCCTAAAAATTGGAACTAAAAATATGAGTTTTTAATAAGCTTAAACGACAATTTAAACAAAATGTATTGTATTGAAATGCCGATTGCACTAACTTAGCTAATATAATTAGTTCATTCTAAGCATGGCATCAAATGATGGAGGCATGGATATCATTTTATACTAAGTGATAACTACTCTAGATACGTAAAAGTGGTAGCCAAAGAAGAGGTCTAAATGGCATAATGAACTTTTCTAAAATGATCATACTAAATGAATGAATCTTTTATCAACAATAAAGCAAATAACTAAATGAATGAGATAATGAACAAATAAATAGATAAAAGATATTAAAATTAAAGAGAAAAAAGTGAGAAAAGGGGAACCGAATGGGTGGTTATGGGGCGGAACACAGTCGTGGCGAGGTTAGACGGGGGTGGTGGGGCTTTGAAGCCAGTGGCGAAGCTAGAGAGGGTGGTATAGGAGTTGGGTTAAGGGATTTTTAGGGTTTAGGTGGGGAAGAAGGTGAATAGTAGGCTGTTTATATAAGATTTTGGGTCACACGGGCATGGCACACCCCCGTGTGACTCAGGATTAGCCCGTGTTGTTCGAAAATTGGGGGTTTTGGTATGCTGAATTCGTGTCACACGCCCATGTTCATAGGGCGTGTTGGTGCACACGGCTGTGTCGCACGGCCGTGTCCTTCGATGTTCGCTTCTCTCACGGCCGTGTGGATGGTCACACGCCCGTGTCTAAATTGACAGGTTCAACCACGATCTTGAGGCACGGACATGTCGCACGCCCGTGTTGAATTAACAGGTTTGGCCACGGCCACATCGCACGGTTGTGGCAAGTTACTAAAGCCCATGTGTAGGAAGATCTTACCCTGTTCATACACGGCCATTTTGCACGGCTGTGTCTTTGCTCGTAGTGGCCACACGGCCTTAGGCACTCCCGTGGGCATGGCCATGTGGCTCAAAAAACCTGCATTTAAAGGGTTAGTCGATGTATTAGATAGCCTAAATAAAAGAATTTACTAAGTCAATGCTCGGGTTACCTCCCGAGAAGCGCTTGTTTATAGTCTAAGCTCAACTTTTCTCAAGCTTGTTCAGTCACGGTGGCTTGAAGAGTTGATACTCTTCTATCACGCTTACAATTTCATTATCAACGTAAGATTTGAGTCGAGTGTGATTTACCTTGAAAGTGCCGAGTGACTCATGTTTTATCTCGACTGTACCATAGGGAAAGATTTTCATTATCGTGAAGTAAGGTGTATCACTTGTATGTTCTTTTGAATTCAAGATTCGAGGATCATCTTCCCCTAAGATTACCTTATCCCCTACCTTGATTTGATTCGTTGTTACCTGAGAGTTGTCTTGGTGATGCTCTGAGTTGGTGTGACATATTTTGGGCTTTTCGTGATAATTTAGCCACTCATCTAGTTCCTGATCTGAAGCATTTGCTTTTCAGGTGTGTCTCCCTTGGATGGACTTGTCTGTGGTTGGGTCGCCTTTATGTGTAGTGTATCCTGCATAGAAGGTTGGGTGGTGAGTTCAGTGTTTTTACAGGGACTCGTAATTATATTCTTATTATCAACAGTCTTAATCGAGTTTCGAGCTTGTAAAGTAACTTTGTCATCACCTGTTCCTACATCAATTATTGTTCTAGCCGTTGCTGAAAAGGGACGCCCTAGAACTAAGGGTACATTGCTATCCTCATCAATGTCTAAAACAACAAAGTCAACTGGGAATATGAATTTATCAATTTTGACAAGCACATCTTCAATTATTCCCTTTGGAAATCTAATGGTCTTATCAGCTAATTAGATGCTCATCTTGATTTGTTTAGGTTTTCCAAGACCTAGTTGTTTAAACAGTTTATAAGGCATGACATTTATACTAGCCCTTAAATCAGTTAAAGCATTTTTGGCGTCTAAACTACCAAGTAAACAAGGAATAGTAAAACTCCTTGGATCTTTTAGTTTGCTGGGTAGCTTATTTTGTAAAATGGCTAAGCATACTGTATTCAGCTCCACATGATATTTCTTATCTAGCTTCTGCTTGTTTGTCAAGAGCTCTCTTAAAAACTTAATAGCATTTGGCATCTGCGAAAGAGCTTCAATAAATGGTAAGTTGATATGTAATTTCTTTAAGAGTTTAAGAAACTTACCGAATTGCTCATCTGTGCAGTCTTTCTTTAACGTATTTGGGTATGGGATACGAGGTTTATACTCTTTGACAATTGTTTCTTTGGAACTTACCTCATCCCTACCTTTACTTACCATAGTCTCTTTATGTGACTCTGGGTTGGTTTTGGCTAACCCTTTTTCATCTATTGTATCCACAGCATTGAGTTGCTCATTAGGGTTAGTCTCAGTGTTGCTTGGTAATCTACCTTGCGGTCTTTCAAAAATTAGCTTAGCGAGCTGGCCTATTTGAGTTTCGAGACCTTAAATAGATGCTTGCTGGTTCTTCAGTGCCATTTCGGTGTTTTGAAAATGGGTTTCTGATACGACAATAAATTTTGTGAGCATCTCCTCAAGGTTTGGCTTTTTCTCTTGTTGAAATGGTGGTTGTTGAAATCTTGGAGGAGGTGGTTGTCTTTGATTTCCTTGTCCTCCCCATGAAAAATTGGGGTGGTTCCGCCAACCTGCATTGTAAGTGTTACTATAAGGTTATTTTGAGGTCTAGAGTTATTACCTATATAGTTGGCTTGCTCAGTTTCTATGCTATGTCCATAGGAGGAGTAATCGGGATTGTAACTGTTCCCTTGAATTGCGTCGCATTGCATTACTGAGTGTGCCTGTGTAGAACCAACAAAATTATCAATCTTTTTATTTAAAAGTTCTACCTGATTAGAAAGCATCGTGACTACATCAATATTAAAAACTCCTATGGCTTTCTGTGGCTTTGTTCGCATGACTTGCTACTGATACTTATTTAGTGACATCACTTCTATAAATTCGTAGGCTGCTTCTGGTGTTTTGTTATTGATTGTTCCACTGGCGGCGGCATTGATCATTTGTCTTGTTAAAGGATTCAAACCATTGTGAAATGTTTGAACTTGTAACCATAGAGGTAACCCATAGTGAGGGCACCTTTTCAAGAGATCCTTGTATCTCTCCCATGCGTCGTAAAGTGTCTCTAAATCCATCTGCACGAAAAAAGAGATATCATTCCATAATTTT
The DNA here is from genome assembly GCA_020496765.1 of Gossypium stocksii. Taxonomy (NCBI): domain Eukaryota; kingdom Viridiplantae; phylum Streptophyta; class Magnoliopsida; order Malvales; family Malvaceae; genus Gossypium; species Gossypium stocksii. The sequence continues at coordinate 11,837,614 of CM035623.1, forward strand.
GCTGTTTTAGCTAGAGGAAAATACTTAAGTAAAAATTTTTCGGTCATTTGTTCCCATGTAGTAATAAACCCTCGTGGTAAAGAATATAACCACTGTTTAGCTTTGTTTCTCAAGGAGAACAGGAATAGCCTAAGACGAATGGCATCATTAGAAACGCCATTTATTTTGAATGTATCACAAAATTCCAAAAAGTTGGCTAGGTGCGAGTTAGGATTTTAGGTCAAGTTAAGTGTAATCGTGGCTCTGTGTATTCCGAATATGGGCTAAGATTAGAGAGGGTATCTTCCCCTCAATACTTTTGATCGTGTACTGATTATGATCTCGAGTGATGATGATAAAGTAATAAAAATCTGATCGTACTTGTAAACTAACTAATATCACGATAAAAGGCAAGTGCACCTATCGAACAGTAGTATAGTTAGTGGCAAGACCGGAATATCGAATCCAAGGAACTATGAGTACTATTAATGAGTTTCTTTCTATTATCTAGCCTAAAGATAAAGAGGGTTTGGTTGTAAACTAAACTAACTAAAGAGGCGACAAAGAGTAAAGTGGGAGATTGCTTTTGGGAAAGACTGATTGATTAAGGCAATACTTAAGGAAGAATCCATCTAGACTTCAGTTGTTATCTAACTCTAAACCATATGATTTCTTCATTTGATTTGATCCATAGAGATCCCTAAATTATGTTAATACCTCCGTCGAGGATAAGAACAACTAATCCTAGGTTGATTAACTGAAATCTATTTCTAGTTAAAACCCCTAGTCCTGCATTAACTCGATATATGGCTCCCCATATTAGATTTAACTTTAATCCGGTAGATTTTCGTCGTCCTATGCCTAGGATTGCGATCAACTCCAATTAATTGTGTTGGATCTACTCCTATGCAGGGACTTTTGCTCCTCCACATAGGCACATTCGACTTAGATCAATATCTAGAACATATCAATTTAAGAGTTAAAAACACAATTAAGAACAAATAAAATATTTATCACACAGCTCAGATAACAATAACAAGATCTATCTTAGGTTTCATCCCCTTAGGTATTTAGGGTTTTAGTTCATAATTATAAAAGAAAACGTCTTAGAAGAAATAAAATAACAAAACATAAGAAAACCCAAAACTCCTGAAAGGGTTAAAGGGAGATCTTCTGTCTTGATGTAGATCCTGGCTTCTGAGATGGATCAATCGGCTTCCCTTCAAGTAATTCCCTACCTTTAACTCCCCGTCTTGGCGGGAAAATAATTTGTCCTTGAAGTTGCCTCCTAGGGTCTTTATATAGAGTTTAGAAAGGCTTTCTTAGCCCCTAAGGAACCTCTTTCGAGTGAAATTGAACTTCCTTACTGTAACACCCCTAATCCCGTATCCGTCGCCGGAGGGATTTGAGGCATTACCGGACAAGCGCTAAATCTTAAATATACCTTATTGCATAATTCGCATTAAAACCTTTGTGAATAATAGCTTAGGCATGTATATGTATACATATAACAGAGTTCAATTGAAATTGTAGGTGATCACATGTATGTATACTCTATATGACTTCAAACATTCATGAGTCTAACACATATGGGCATGCCTGACAGATTCACATTAAGCCGATTATAAAAGTTAAAAAAAAGAATCACTATTCATAAGGTAATATTATTAAACCTAAGTCAAATGCATAACCCATCTATTAGGGCCGAATGAGCATGTATACACATTTCCTTCAATGGGTACCCTGGTCTCATGACATTTTAACAATTTCCAAACATGCTTCAATGCATTTTTCCATAAACTCTTTTTACTCTAGTCAAATGCTTAGAACCAACTAGTTGCCAAATCCCCATATGCATAAAGAACATCCACACACCATGAAGTTCTTCCGGTTTTGCTTAAAATTCTAATGCCACTTAACTATGTACCATTCAAATAATTTGAACCAAGTATCATCTAATAATTCAAAAACTAGCCGAATACATATATCTATCCATACTCAGAATTTAGTTATCTTTAACATAATCAACCATTACTTATTCTACCAAAATATCAACCACAACAAGCATATCACACCAAGCATTTATAACCGAAAGAACATTTCTTTCACACAAAACAACAATGGAGTTCATCAAGCTTAAATCCACATGCACATATGTATAGGATAATCAACAAGCCATTTTCGCATGGCTATTCATGTTTACAATGTCGAAATGACACTTACTTACTCACAAAAGTCAAACCTATACATGCCATTATCAAGATTTAGCTACAAGTACCGAAAGGGCTTGGATAGTGTAGATGACTTCAACTCTTGAAATTCCTGAGACCGTGGCTAACGAACGAGATCTATAAAACAGAGAGTTAAGGGAAACAAAGTAAGCATTCATATGCTTAGTAAGTTTTAAACAATGAACTTAAAGTGTATTTCTATCATTTCAATGCTAGACTAAGGTTTATACTCATTCCCACATAACATGTAGCATCGTACTTTAAAAGAATCATATATGCATACAGCTAAGGGTTCAACTTATCACAGTTCTACTTGAATTGAAGTTCACACCTCATAAGTATGTTATTGACATTTCATAAAAAATTAGCCGATAGTCAAAACATCACAACCCCAATATGTGGCCAAAAATGTAAACGAAGTAACTTCACAACGGGTATGGGGGACGTACCTAACGGCTTCAGGAAATAAATACCTTTATCTGAGACGATCAAAACATAAACTAGGTATTTTTAGCGTAAATGCCTTTGGGTTTAACCCGGCTATATCATTAGCCTTAAGGCTCTTCGAGCTTAGCCCGGATGTAACAATGGCATAAATGCCCTTCGGGTCATAGCCCGGATTTAACACTAGCCCGAAGGCTCTTCGGGACTTTGCCCGGATACAACTCTGACAAAAATGCCCTTCGGGACATAGCCCGGATGTAACACTGGCACTAAGGCCCTTCGGGACTTATCCCGGATTAACTCATTTCAACTTTGTATAATTAAATCTTTCAAGCATAATTTCACACATTTGATTTCAAATAACATTCACATACCTATCTCACACATTAACACATGGCATAACTTGTCCACTAAATGCTTGGCCTATACGCACATTCATATTTCTCCTATCAAATTGATATTCATAGACTTTATTTCTAATAAAGTCGCGGCTCTATTGCCATTTTTCCCACTTACTTTGCAACATTCAATATCAACATGAACAATTAGACATGTACATCATGTTTGATTGAATAATAGGCTAGATTACTCTATTTAAAACTTACCTTAATTATCGTCCAACAACACTAGACCGGCTAATCCACCACCTTTGATTTTCCTTTATCTGAGTGTGGTTCTTTTTGTTCTTGAGCTTACATTAAAACAAATAAACTATTTTAATTTCTTTTCCAATTCATCTAAACCGAAGTAGCAATATTCACACTCAAATTGAACAAGCGGCACTTTTACTCTTCTCTAAACATACACATAAATCAACTTAACATTTCTATTTTAATTCACATACCATGGGAAATACCCAATATCAATTTTCCAAACCATTTGAGCCTAGTCGAAAGTCTTGTCCAAATTATAAAAGGTATGTTTAAGCAAATTCACAAATATAGTGACCAAACAAAAAGGAACATACCCGTTGTTCAATACAACTATGGTATAGGTATCATAGACAATGGAGGTGTTTCATTTTCAATTACACAAACACGGCAACTTCTATAACCAACAAAATTTCAGAAATTATGGGCCTTACTCTCACTTCAAATATAATATTCAATCAAATTCACTATAACAATTAGACTAAAATAATCAATTATTAACTTATCCTTGTTACATTCGGCTATAACTAATCTTCTTCATGAAAATGGCTATATACGAATGGTCCTTAACTATTTTAAATCACAAAACACAATTTATGACCCTTAACTCACAAGCTTCCTAACATGAACTCATCTAACAAAATTTTCCAAAGCATCTATTCATTCCCAATTACCATATTAGCAATCTAATACATCAATATGCGGCAATTACAATCACCCAAGCATAATAACCGATTCCCTTTAACAAGATATCCATTCCTATGCACATTTTACTAACTCAATCTCCCTATCCATCATTCCATAAATACAATTGAAGCCACAACCATTTCTATAAATCTTCTATATGACCGAATGCTCAAGAGCCAAACAAATTCAAAATCGAAACATGGGCTAGTTAAGATATACTCTAGCCATTCAAATTTCTCAAAAATATAAGAAACTAATATAAATTTTCATGCCTTATTGAGAGATTAAAGTGACTGAATTTTCCTTAAGCTTCAAAAGCTTCTATTCTTTCTCAACTCACGGCAAAGGAAGAAAAAAATATTTCTAACCTTGGTTTTTCCTCCCATTATCACTTAATATTATTAATAAATTCATTTTATGCATATAATATACATATATTCACAAAGTAAAATGAATAAATAAAAATAACCAATCTAAATAGCATCATGATGTAGGTTGGCCGGCCACTAAGTGTCAATTGGCTAATTTGACATGCAAGTCCCTAAATTTGCAACCTTATACAATTTCTCTCTTGAATTTTAGCCACATATATTCTAGTTTCTTCTCACATAAGTCCTTTAGTTTAATAATCACATTAAAATTTTCCGATTCAAACATGTAAAAATTCACACATACGTTTATCACATAACTCAGATATAGAATATATTATCTTCAATTATTTCAATAACTCGTTTTAGCGGTCCCGAAACCACTTCCTGATTAAGGTCGAAATAGGGCTGTCACACTCATGACAGGGACACACCCGTGTGCCACGCCCGTATAGATCAAGGCCCAGGCTGTGATAGGGTCTGTTAAGGAGGCACGGCCGTGTGGTTTGGCCATGTGAGTTGAGGTTGGGCTGTGTTTGAGCCCAAGGTAGTACGGTCGTGTGACACGACCGTGTGGCGAACTTTCTAGCCGTATTGATTACTAAACTGGGCATAATTTGCTCGTTTTTGGCTCGTTCCTTGCTATTTTCTCTTCCCTAAGCTCACTTGAGTATAAAACATGAAATAAAGGGATTAAGAGCACCAATTTCCATAATTTCAATGATAATTCCTCTAGAATTTAGGCTAAGCATGAGGTAAAAACATGAATAATTTATCGCTTATCATGTACTCTACTTAAGAGATGTTTTCGATTAATGATTGATTCAAAAATTGATTGACTGAATTTGAGTATCACTGTTATGTGAGACTAATTTGCTATCGAACCTGAAACTGGGTGAGTGATTTTACACCTCTTTGATTCTGAATTACTGGATGTGAACAACTATATGAAATTAGTAATTTGTTTCTGTTTGTTTGTTTGCACTCATACATACATATGCATAAAGCATTTTTGGGTGGGGTTTTGAAGAGAATGAAGACTGATACTGAACTAAACTGGCAGTTTTAATGCAACTTAACTATACAACGGATTATCGCACTGCATCGTTGTGAATGTACCAACTGTATTTGTATAGCACAGTAAGTATGTTCTGTCTCTAAACTGCTTATTACTTTTTGCTTTCTGATTCTGTTTCTGATTCTGTAGATAGTTGGCTTAATCTCACACTAAGCTCGAGTAGCTCACCTCTTCTTCTGTTTCCCCTTTCAGGTACATTTTTTATTTCTGACGCTGGGCTTGGTATGCGAAGGTCTCAAACAGTTTCGATAGTGGATTATCAGTTTGTGATTTCCAGTTTTAATCTTATACCTAGTTTTCGAACTGTAAGATTTTATAATATTGTGGTATACGTTTCGTTAAAATTTTAATGTCTTGATTTGCAATGTATAAAGGTTTTCAAAAATTAAGAGAAATGATAAAAATAAGGTGATTTGTTTAATGAAATCTTCCTACGATCACTTAGGTGATCAATGTAGCATCCCAGATTCGGTCTAGACTTCTAGGCCGAGTTTAGGGTGTTACACATACCTTTCTTGATAGACTTCTATGGTCGAACCATCCTTTGGTGGAATCCCTCTTACCCTTATGCTAGTTCCGAGGGTCCTTTTGACATGCCCGTATCATGGTAACTGTCCGCATAACTCGCCACTCTAGGGAATTCGTTTACATTTCTTTCCTTAGTTTGGAGCTCTTCAGTCTCATATGTGAAAGTCGATCGTACTTGTTGAACCTATATGCTAACGTCCATGTGGTTATATGAGCCTACCATATTACTCGTTTATTTCTTCCCTATGAGGCTATCTTGGTGGTGGTATACTAGCATTAGACTTTCATCATAGAGTAATAATCTTGATAGACATATTGTCCCTTGGAAAGTATCTTTATCGTGGGAGTGAGACTCCCCTCCCTTTACACGAGATTCACTTCTCGGGTACAACTTCTTGGAGCACTTCCTAGTGGATCTTTTTTTGGATCCTTGCTTGTGATCCTTAGACATTTTCCCTTCTTATGCCTCCATACTTAGGCTAGCTTCTGCACACTCTTTTTCTTTACCTAATTCTTGTCAAATCTTTACCCTTGCTTTATTGGCTTTCATGGCTAACTCTACTACTTTTCTGATTTTAGTACATACCTCATAATCCGCTTGCCATACTTATGCTTTCCTTAACGCTCGTATACCTGTTAATTTCTCATACTTGATGCATAGGCCTAAACTACTCACTTGAGGTTCTAGTGTACTTTTCACATTTACTCTCTTGACGAACTATCTTTGATCTGTGTTTACTGTCTCAGTGGACTCTATCTCTATGGGTTCCTTGGAGTATTTCATCCATGATCTTACACTGATCCACCATCCTAACATACTAACTTATGATGCCATGGAGTATTTCATCCATGGTATTACTTATCATACCTGGATGCCATAGCACCTTTCATCTATGGTCTTACACCGTATACCTATTACCATATACCTTACTGCCATAACATCTTTCATCCATGGTCTTAAGCCATTATCATTACCATGTACAGTGCCACCATGGCATCCTTCTTCGATGGTTTTACATTACATATCATATATCTAGACTGCTATAGACTCTTTCATTTATGGTCTTACGTCATATATCGTTATTACAGTATCGCCCCGAAGGACCAATCGGTACCATCATCACAGTAAATAGCATTCCACTATTTCATTTTCAGAATCCTCCTCTCATTACCTCATTTACACCACTTAACATTGATGTTTGAACATCGCAGTGTTCCCTTCACAAGGTTCAGATTTCGCCTGAGGCAGTAATTAGAGGTTCACTCTCCATTTTCCATCCTAACTTCATCTATCCCCTTAGGGTTTACCCACAATCATGCAATACATGTACATATTATCATGCTTCATTCTTATGCAACCATGGCATGCTTAAACAATGTAGATTATAATAACAGGTTCAGAGTTTAGAACTCACTTGAATCCTTATAGTTTCCATGGCTTATCCATTTTTCTTGAGCACCAAAGCTTCCATCCACCAGGCAGTAGCTTACAACAAAAAATAACCATGGGTTATACTCCGCATTCTTAAGTTAAACCCATTTTCCAGAAATATGAACCTTCAAAATAGTTCTCAGGTTCATAAACTTTACCCTATACACATAGAAGAGTTAAGATCCTTGCCCGTTTGCTAGTTTCCCTACTTTTCCAGCTTCTTTATCATTATGTTTGCTCCGTGCAAAACCTTTCATGACTATTCCTTCTTTGAACTATCGAAGAAGATGAAGACAAGAGAATTTGGACAAGGTCGGGAAGAAAATCATCCCTAGGAGCCATCTCTCAGCTATTTATAGCCTTTCCCGCGCTGTTACCACCTTCATGTGAGTTGTGCATCACTAATCATGATGTCTTCTACTATGGAATCGGCGGGTTCCATCCTTATCGAACCATAATTGGATGTTAACCATGTCCAATTAAATTTTTAACTATCCCGTTTCTTCCAATATAGGCCGTCAACTTGTGACTTCTTTCAATTTAGTCCTTTAATTGTTCTAAATTTTGGGTTTACAACTCCACCCCCTTAAAAAGAAAGTTTGTTCTCAAAACTTCACGTCACGCGAACTCTGATGGTGGACTTAGTAAACCCTTCTTCATTCTAGCTTTAATGGATGTTCAAAGGTGAGCATCGCTTGACTTAGCATCACTTTGTTCTTGGCAAAATGCCTCAAGATTTCTAAGCTTGTTTGAACACTAACCTTTCCCTCTCGATGGGTTAATTCTTTTTTATGACAAGGCAGCTAAGCTCGGCCGTGACTCCCCCATTTATTACCATATCAGCAGAGTTTTAGAACAACTACTTTGACTTCGAAATCCTACTACAATGAAAAACAAGGCTTTCTACCATAGCCCTAGAGGGCTGTCATTAATCAGTCCTATGGCTAGGTCTTCTTTTTGAGAGTTAAGTCATAATGGATAATAGTTCAGAGTTTGAAACTCGCCTAAATACTTATCATTTCGTGCCTTATCCATTTTTATCGAGCACTGGAGCTTCCATCATCCAGGCAGTAGCTTACAACAAAAAATAACCATGGGTTATATGTAACACCCGTTTTCAGTGAAATCAGAACAGTGATTTCGGGACCACAAATCCAAGTTAGAAAGAAATTTTATTTTAATATTATTGCATGGTCTGCATTACGATAGGAAAGACGTATGAAAATTTTGATAAGAAAATTTTACCAATTTCATGATTAATTATGGAAAGGATCAAATTGCATAAAGTGAAAAAGTTAAATTCTAGTAGCTAGAAGGATTAAATAGCTATAGAATTCAAAACTTGAGGTCCTTAAATTAGACCATTAAGAGAAGTTAGTAAATATTTTTGATGATTAATCCTTGGAAATTCAAGAAAAGAAAAGGACTAAATTGGAAAAGGGGAAAATTAAAAAATGATATTTTAATTAAAAAGAAAATATCATCATTTCATATAATCTTCCCCAAATTTTTCTATGGAAACCTTGGGAAAGAGAAAGAAAATCAAGCAAACTTAATTAGGTAAGTAATCTTGTCCCGTTTTTAGTAATTTTTATATTTCCGAGATTGGAATAACTTAGTCTATCTAATCTGGGTAGGGGTGTTGAATCGGTTAACCGACTGGTTAACCAACCCAAACTACCATAAATCGAATTAATCGACCCTTTTAAACCCTTAACTGTTCGCCAAATCGAAATTTTAAAAAAAAAATTAACTGAACCGAACCTTTTCGGTTAATTCGGTTAACCAATTTATATATTTTTTATTTTTGGTGAAAACAAGTATAAAACATAAAAAAATTAACCGACTTAACCGACCAATTAATTTATATTTCCAAAAAAATTAACCGACCCGACCGAATACTTATATATTATAATATTATTTATTAAATTCGATTAATTCGGTTAACTGACCGATTTTGAACCAAATTAACTATTAACCAAACTTTCAAAAAATTATTAATCGACCCCCGACCAAATTCATTTGGTTAACTGACCGATTAACCGAATTCATTCTGTTAACCGAATTAATTTAGTTTTACCCAAAATTTGCACGCCCTAAATTTGGGGATCAATTTGCAAAGTTATCAAAGTGTAAATTTTTTTCCATGGATGAGTATGCTAAAATTTGAAATTTATGGAAGAAAATGAAAGTTTTTTGATAGGTAAACAACTTTTGAAAAGGGAATTTTGATGAAATTATGACTTAGGGACTAAATTGTAAAGTTGTAAAATTCATGGAAAAATTTTATTTTTGTGAAATTCATGGCTTGTTATTGTGACATATAAAATTCGGTTAGGCTTGAAATAAGGATTAAATTGTATGAATTTCATTTTTTGAGCTTAGGGAAGAAATTGTCATTTATAAAAAACATAGGGACAAAATGGTAATTTTTCCTAGGAAGTGAATTGAGTAAAATTGAGTATAAAAGGGATTAAATTGATGTTAAATTCTTTTATATAGATCCAAAAAGAGGAAATAAAGAGTTAGATCGAGGAAAAGAAAAGGTGACAGATTAGTAGATATACCTACACGAACAAGTGTTAAGGTAAGTTCGTGTAACATAATTATGTATATTAATGTGTTTGACTTGAATGTTGTATTTGTGTGAATTGCATAAATGTTTAATGTATAAAATTTATCACATGCTCGATATTGCATGATAAATAATAAGTCCCGTTTGAATAACGAAATGCGATTGATACAGTATTTTTCCGTATTGATTATAGTCCTGCATATGTTATAGACATTATAGCTTAGACGAGCACCTTGTTAAAAGTCTTCTCGAGCATTCCTGTTACATGGTTCTTACGAGCATACTGATCGTTAGTGATCCTGGATGTGTTGCGCACTACCATAGCTCTTTGTAAGCGTCCTGTTACATGATTCGATCGGTTGTGTTCCAGCATTTATTGCGGACACAAACGCAGCTCTTCATGAACGTCCTGATATAAGCACTTATGAGCTTCCTGACATGACTCACTTGAACTCCCTGTTATGCTATCTAGAGCTCCTTGATAATAACTTTTCGGGGTTACTTGTTAAGCTTAATCAACTTCCTGTTCTAAACTCTTATGAGTTTCCTGTTTAGCTTGGATAAGCTTCCTAATACATGGCTCACATGAACATCCTGTTACAAGGCTCGAGAGAGTGCTTCCTGATTATGTGCCCTAATTGGGTACTTCTGGATACAAATTGACGGATTCATAGTTTTGTAAACTTTGAGTGTACTACCGATGTATCCATCGATATTTCAAATAAATTCAAAGGCAAAGTTTCAACATGTCTAAACTGAAATTGAGATGACAAATATGAAAATGTATGAGTTAAATGAAAAAATGATTTAAAGGATTGTGTGTATGAAAGTTATTACCTGATGAACTCATCTTTGTTCACTTGAAATTATATGTTAATTATATGACTAACTTGTTGGACGAGTGCATGTGATTAGGCAAATGGTCAAAATGATTTGGATGCTTGTTTTGTATGCTTATTATAAAAGAAGAAAAATGGTAAGTTAAATTCCCGTTATGCGAACTTACTAAGCATTAAATGCTTGCTCTATTTTATTTCCTTTGTTTTATAGTGCTCAGAGGCTCAAGATGTAACACCACTTACCCGAGACCGTCGCCGGAGTCGAGCACGAGGTGTTACCGGACTTAACTTACTCATTCGGGCATAGAAATTTGCTTTTAAAATTAATTTATTTTCATTTATTCAATATATCCCTAAAAAGGGTCATCAAGACCCTAAATCATACTATTAAAATGGTTCGGGGCCAAACCGGGATCAATAAAATTTTTCCGATTACTTAAACGAACCAAAATAAAATTATTTCTCTGTTCCTTATAAAGCTATCCAACTGCATCACAGTCACTAAATAAATCATAACTCGAGTTACGAAACTCAAAATTTAATTCCGTAAATTTTATCTAAAACTAGACTCATATACCTTCTTACTAATTGTTTTATAGAATTTTTAGTCTAGCCAATTAGTACAGTTTATTAGTTAAAGTCTCCCCTGTTACGTAGTTCGACTACTCTGACCTCTGTTCACTAAGAATTAGTTTTCTCTCTGTAAAAAATTCAAATAGGCATGCCGTTTTTTAATTTGAAACTATACTCAATAAGGAATCTAGGCATATGAACTATAATGCCTAATTATTTATGTACAATTTATGGTGAATTTTTAAATTTAGAATAGGGGATCACGAAGTCAATCTGAAGCAGTCTCACTCTAATGCAAAAAACTCATAATATACAACTTTGTTACTTACTATGCTTCTTCCACATGAAAATAGACTCATTAAGATTTAATTTCATGTCTCACTCACTATTTAATTCCATTTCTACTATTTTTAATGATTTTTCAAAATTACATCATTGCTGCTCTTCGAATCTGTTTTTAGGCTATTTTCACCTTTTTCATGGTTTCCATGTGATAATTACCATTTAGGCATACATAGTATTAAACCTATGTTTGATTAGTCATTCCAATAGCTAATCATCAACAAGTATTTACATACCATTCATTAAACATATCCTAAGGACATTCATACCAAAAGAAGCTGAGTCCCTATACATGCCATACGCGAAATGAAACGTCTAGCTATACCAAAATGATCCTGTTGATAGTGTGACCGGATCTCTGACGTTCCTTGTGATCCCCAAGTTGGCTTGGTAAGAACTATAAAAAGAAGGAAAATAAAGAGAGTAAACCCTAAGCTTAGTAAGTTTACAAGTAAATAAATCACAACATTCACCCTAAATAATAGTTAATCATAATATCATCAAACATCGTAAGCTTTCCTTACACCTCATTTCTTACCCTCTTCCTTATTACTTGATTATTCAATAAACTCATGAATATAACTTACCTTTCCTTTGCTGAAAGTTTCCTGTAATTTAACCTGTACAATAGCCCGTTGAACCACTCGGAATACTAAGGATACTCAGGTTTTCCTGCCTGATAATAACCTGTCAATGCCATATTCTAGGCATGTCTTACATGAGATGTTCCCTGTCCGCCATATTTTTAATATGGACTTACATGGGATATTCCTGTCCTGTCTGATAACCCAAAATGTCATGACATTCCGTATCCCAAACATTCCTAGAGTTCAAACGGAGCTTTCTGATACTTTTTTTCTCTGTCATCTCGTCTTTGGTTCAACTTCGAATATTTTCATAAAGTAAATGTATATATGCTGGAAATTGACAACATTAATGTAAAATAATGAAATATTGCATTTATTTATCGTAAACTTACCTCGATATAAAATACGGCTAAACTTGACAATTTAGTTCTTTACTTTTTCCTTTCCCCGATCTACTCCCGAATTTCATTCTTCTTGATCTATAATAGCAATTTAGCTTATTTAATACTCACATTTATCAAACAGCCCTTAACTCGAACTTTAAAAAAATTACATTTTTGCCCCTAAACTTTTGCATGTTTACACTTTTTCCCCAAGGCTCGGAAATTAAACTTTATCCCAAATTCTTATGTTTTAGGACATGCTGATCATTATTTACCAACAACAACCTCAAATTCCCACTATAACATGTACTTATGAACAATAGGTATTTTTACCAATTAAGCCCTTTTACTCGTTTTTACTTAAAACCGAGTAGCACAAGTTGTCTATCATAATTTAAAACCTCTTATTCTATCATAAAACATCAAAATAAACACTTTTCACCTATGGGTATTTTTCCAAATATGAACCCTAGCTTAAATTATTGCTAGCATAAGCTAAATCGAGCTACCGGGATTCTAAAAACATAAAAATCATTAAAAATGGGGCTTGGATGCACTTACTATGAAGCTTGAAAGTTGAAGAAAACCTAGCTATGGAGACACATGAAGTTTCAGCCAAGCTTGATGAAGATGAACACTTTTTGTCATCTTTTTCCCATTTTATTCTTTTAATTACCTAATGACCAAAATACCCTTAATGCCTTTCTTTGAAAATTTTCATGTACAAGCCCATTTTTGTCCAAAATTTTAGTAATTGGTCAAATTGCTATTTAAGACTTAATATTCCAAGGCAATTTCATACTAAAAGCTTCTAGAATGCAAGTTTTGTAACTTATTCGATTTAGTCCCTAATTTCAAATTAAGCACTTTATGCATAGAATTTCTTCACGAAATTTTCAAAAAATCATGCAATCATATCATCAACCTCAAAATAATTATAAAATAATTATTTCTATCTCAGATTTGTGGTCACAAAACCATTATTCCATTCAGTCCCTATTTTGGGATGTTACACGAGAAGGTTAGACCTTGGTCGGAGTTACATCACACTATCCCTTGGACTTCTCGGTATATGAAACAAGTTAATTTTTAGTATAATGGCATGGATAGTCTAACTTGGCCAATGTTGGCATGTAAATGGTTGTTTGTAATCTAGCCATTGGAATGGCTAGAATGATATGTTTTGGTACATATTTATAAGGCCATAATGTGTTTGAGGAATTTTGAAATGGTTAAATGGTAGATGATATATAAACCAAATGGTGAATGGTTTTGAATTAGTATAATTTATAAAATTTGCAACCTAAACATAAATAAATTTAAGGTAAGTTAAACATTTAAACATATGTGTTACTAAGTTATACATAATACTTAGATTTGGTTTGGTTTATATGTACCAAACTGGTTTGGAAATGTGTTGAGATGTTGTTATAGTTTGATGGCAAGTTTTAGTGAGAAATAAGGCTAAAAAATGGCCTTATTTTGTCCACACGGGTAGACACACAGGCGTGTGTCTTGATCATGTGTGACACACATTCATGCACACGGGTGTGTGGTTTGGCCGTGTGTCCCCTGCATCTTAAAATTGAGAAGCCAAATGCTCAAAATTAACCACACGGCCCGGCACACGGGAGTGTGTGTAACAGCCCAATTTTTGTCAAATCGGAATAGTGGCTTTGAGATCACAAATCTAAAGTAAAAATATTTATTTTATTATTTTATTAAGGTTTACAGTATGATATAATAATTGTGTGAAAGTTTCATAAAGAAAGTTTACCGTTTAAATACTTAATTCGGAAAAAAGGATTAAATCGTATAAAATGTAAAAGTTGAGTTCTATTAGCTAAAAGGGTCTAATAGCTATAGAACTTCAAAGGAAAGGTCCTTAAATTGTAATTAGCCCATAAATATTGATAGTGGAATTTTATGGCATGGTATTGTTGAAATTAGTGATAATTTAAAAGGTTATAATAGTAAATTAGTAAATTATGTTTAATTAAAATAAAACAAATTGAATCATCTTCTTCCATTATCTATTCACCACCGAATTTAGAGAAAGAAAATAGCCATTGGAGAGCTTAAGGTTCAGCAAAGCTATTTGTGCTCATCTGGGTACGATTTTTGCTCGGTTTTTAATGATTTCTACGTTTTTGAGATCGTTGCAGCTTAATCTAGTTAGCCCGTATCTTTTATTTAAAAATTGCTAAAGATTTAGCATGTTGTCATTGATGAAGTTATATGAGCTTGAATGTTTGATGATAGATTATGAAGGTTTAATGTTAGATAAACAACTTTTGTTAAGTGATTTTGAGTAAAAATGTCATTTAGGGATTAAATTGAGAAATGTTGAAATTTGATGGTCAAAAGTGTGAATAAATGAAATATATGGGCTCCTATAAGCATGATTAAAATTTGACTAGGCTTGGGTTTTAATAAAATTGAATGAATTTTATTTTACGAGCCTAAGGACTAAATTGTAAAAATGTGAAACATTAGAGGCAAATGTGTAAGTTTTCCAAAATATGAATTGTAGGCTAAATTGGATAGAATGGTTACTGAATTTGATAATATATAGATCAAGAAAAGCCAAGATTGGATCAAAATCGAGGAAAAGGGAAATTAATCGAATAGTCGATAATATCTATCCAAGCGTCACGAGGTAAGTTCGTATAAGTAGAATTGAACTTTTAAATGTTTGAAATTATAGAATTGAATATTTATAATTGAGTAATTAGTTTACTTGAAATTGGAATGCCTTATAGATATAATCTGATGATTATCGAGCACCGTTTGAACTATAGGAATTCATAGGATACAAGTAACATGTCACTAGGCTTACCGTTTTGTTGAGATCTTACATTTGTTGCAGAATCACCGCAGCTCGTATGAGCTTACCGATATCTTAGCTCATAGGAGATTACTGATTTTAGCTCGACAGAGCTTATTGTCCATTACCTCAGGAGGAGCTTACCGATCATAGCTCGAAAGAGCGAATATGATAATAAATTGACAGATTACTAATTAATACACTTTGAGTGTACCACTCGCGTATCTATCGACATTCTAAAAGTTTAGTAGGCATAAATGAATTACTGTTTATACGAATGAAATACTTGTTTATATGAATGACTTATTGGTTATATGAATGAATTACTAGATATACGAATGAAATACTAGTTATATGAATGATTTATAAGTTATATGAATATGGATGAATTGTTACAAATGTGTCACAAGTTACACGAATTTGGTGTGATATTATGCATTGAAGTATGCATTGGAATGATGGTTGATTATATACTTGTGAATGGATGGTTAATTGTATTTATATGACTAACAAGTGGATGGATACTTGTGTATAGGCATTTGACAAGTTAATTGGATATACTATGTTCACTTGTTTTGATTGTGTATAAATGGTAAGTCAAATTCTATATTATACGGGCTTACTAAGCTATATAGCTTACTCCTTTTTCATTTCTATGTTTTATAGATATTTAAAAGCTCGCTCGATTCGAAAGACGTCGGAGATTTGCATCACTCTATCTAGTTGATGATTAGTACTTTTGAACTTTAATAAATGTGTAAATATAGCATGTATAGGCTATTTAAGAAGATGATGTGAATTGTCATTTTAGCTTGTGAAGCTTATACATATTTTTGTATGTTTAAGCCATGTGATTTGACTTAGCTTGGCATAAGTTTTGGTTGTGTATAAGTTATTATGATATGGTATGTTTTGGCAAATTTGATGATGGAAAGAAATTGTGCAAATGGTCATTTTGGTATGTGATGTATAATTGCTTTGAAAATGATTGATTGTGGATTAATGTTGGATAACCAAATGGTTGAATTATAGAACATATTTTATAGGTGTTATATACCTATTGAAACATGTTATTTTGGTATGTATTTTGAAGAGGCAAATGGTGTTGAAATGGATGAAATAGATATGCCATGATTTAAGTATTGAATGATGTTGTTTGGTTGCCTATTTATGTCTTGAAATGTTACCATTTATGCTTGTGTAGGTGTGCAAGCTATCTCAAAGGGCTTCCATTCAGACCAACTCATGGGGATGGCTTGGTAGATAGCTTATTTTTGTCCACATGGGTAGGGACACGGGCGTGTGTCTCAGCCGTGTGAGACACACGGTCATAGTACACGGTCGTGTGTCCCCTGGTGTTGTAATTAAATGCAAGTCAGTATGCTCCACACGGACTCACACACGGGCGTATGACTGGCCATGTGGCATAAGTCAGTATACACTATAGGATTGACACGGCCTAGCACATAGCCTAGCACACGGGCATGTATGGCCATTTCAATTAGGCACACAGGCTAGACACACGAGTGTGTGGTCAACAATGTGACCTAAGTTAGGGAGTTACACGGGGTTGGACACGAGCTGCGACACGGCCATGTGATCCTATTTCAAATGTCCACACAGCTTGTGACCTGGGCGTGTCTGGTGGCCATGTGAGACACACGGCCTATTTGCACGGGCGTGTGTCCCCTGTTTTGAGAATTTTCCTATGTTTTCTCAAATTGTTCATATGATACCAGTTTAGTCCCGAATGCATGTTTGAAGCATCGTAGGCTCATTTTAATGACTATGTGACTGTATATAAATAATAAATATTGAAATTTGATAATTCTATGAGAAATGTATATTTTGAATTGTGTTCAAGTCTGATAATACCTCGTAACCCATTTCGGTGATAGATACGAGTTAGGGGTGTTACATTTATTAGTATCAGAGCTACGGTTTAGTCGATTCTAAGACTAACGTAGCGTATACGAGTCTAGCTATACATGCCATATATAAACTGTGATAATGTGATATCTCCTGACAATTTCTGAATTTTGCTTTATATAGTAAATTGATTCCAATCGAGCTGACTCCGACGATGTAAAGAGTAATGCGCCACCTCTGTTCATGGAGCCGCACCTTTTAAATTGAGACCCGTATCTGAGGGTCGTGGAGGAGAGGCCAAAGAAGCCTTCTTCCAGATGATGAATGAATGGTTTTCTAAGTATGTCTGAACTGATCTGGCTACTCAACAACCTCCACCCTGGAAAAATGAAAATATACACACTTTTTCATGCCCTTTTTAACTCAATTTCTTGCAAATTCGGTAAAATTCTTGTCGAAAAATATATAATTATTATAAAATAATTATTTTGTATTTAAATTATTAACATAATTAGTTTTAATTATGAGTAAATTTGATTAATTTTGATTATTTTCTATAGATTTTGCACAAAAGGCGAAAAATGACTCGATAGACATTACTAAAAGCGCAAAACTGATAAACAATTTTGAAACATCAAGGCAAATTAATTTTTCAGCCTAAGACAGTCCAGATTATGTGTACTAATTCATAATACAATTAATTTTAATTTATATCTAATTAAATTTGGGTTAAATAAATTATAATTAATTAATTATGAAAAGTGACCCCAGTTGAGCTGAACCAAGAAAACCGAACGGCCAAGTACTGGGCAGCCCAAAACCGTCCCACATGCTGACCCAATCAGCTTGATTGGCTGATTAATTAGCTTTAAAAATGGGCCTTGAAGATTTTTTCAAATTGCAAACAGACCTCTCCACTATTTGTGTCTTTATAGATTTGCCCCTTCCTTAATATAGCAAGTTTGAAAACTTCAAACTTGCCACATGTGTGGCCGGCCAAGGGAGGCCTCTTTGGCTGCTGATTTTGGCTATTTTAGCAGCCCTCTCAACCTATAAAAACACCCTCTTGGCTGCTCATTTGAAACACACCTCAAGCATTCACTTCTCTTCTCTCTTCTCTTCACTTTCTCTATTCATTTCCCATCCAAATTCCTTTGCTCTCTTGCTTATTTCTCCTCTTTGAAAAGGGGCATTCATCAGCCATTTGGAATGACAATTAAGTATTTGTAGTAGCCTTGGTTTGACGAGGACAACAGAGAAGGAAGAATGGAGCAAACTAGTCCAGCCACGGAAAAATACCAGATTTGATTCTTGTTCCCTATCTTTTTAATTTTTGTGGTTGTTATGATGAACATGTCTATTAATATTTATGTTGTTGGAATGGTTAATTTAATTAATTTAGTTTGAATTTAATTCGTGTTAGGTTGATTACATTTCATCTACTTAAATTGTTAAAATTGTGTTTATGTTGTTATAGGCCTCGGTAAGATGCTTGATTAAGTAAAATCATGCTAAGTTATTCTTGCATTACAATTGTAATGTAGCTAATGAATTAATTATTTAAATGGATTGAAATTGTAATTAATGGACATAGTACTTAACCAGTGTATGTTTAATCATCTAAGGTAGCTGAAGGTTAAATTAGCAACGGTATCTAACAATACATTTGCCTTGCATAACTTGCAAGATTATTGTGATTAAACTGTTTCAAGATAGGGATACCTTGTTACCTGAAGTAGTCTTTTATGTGCTTATTAGATTTAATTAATCATTTGAATCGACATAGAGATATATACAAGAGATTATTTCAAGTTAATAAGTATGTATGTGCAATAACATATTTGCTAATTAAGATTTGTTTGATCGGTTGAATTGACATAGGGATATAGTTAAGAGATGAATGGATTTTGGTAGGTGAGTTTGTTCATAAGTTAGCAAATTACAAGTTGCCGTGAATTTATTCATAACAACATAAACATGAGTTTAATAATTCTACGTTAAGAAATGTAATTAATCTAACAGAATTATGTCATCTTGATTAAAATCATATTTTGAAATCGTGCATTAGAATTTTTATTTTCTATTTATTTATTTTACTTAGTTTTAAATCTTAGTTTTTAATCACCGTTTTTAAAACAAAATATTTTTCTCCACCAAAGTGTTTTAAATAGCATTCATAAATAATCCTTTTTACAGTCCCTGTGGGTACAATAACTTGACATTTACTTGTCACTTTATTACTTGTTGTGATTGTGTACACTTGCACATTTCTGTCATTCCACACCCCCACCTATTCCCCAATCAATCCCAGTAGCTCCTCAAGTTACTGAACATATACGATTGAATAAGCCACCTGTTGATAAGATCCGAAAATACAGGGCTAAAGAGTTTAGAGCTACTATTGATAATGATCTTGAGAGACCTGAGTTTTGGCTCGAGAATACAATTCGAGTACTAGATGAATTATCTTGCACTCCAGTAGAATGTTTGAAATATGCTATATCACTTTTGAGAGACACTGTGTATCAATGGTGGAATACTTTAGTATCCGTCGTATCGAGAGAAAGGGTCACTTGGGAATTCTTTCAAGTTGAATTTAGAAAGAAATACTTCAGTCAATGATTCATTGATCAGAAGCGTAAAGAGTTTTGGGAATTAAAACAGGGTCAAATGTCTGTGACTAAATATGAAAGAGAGTTTGTAAGACTCAGCAAATATGCTCGTGAATGTATTTCTACTGAATCTATTATGTGTAAAAGATTTAAAGACAGGTTGAACGAAAACATCAGACTATTAGTTGGGATTCTTGAACTAAAAGAATTCGTTCTGTTAGTTGATCGAGCTTGCAAGGCCGAAGAGCTTAGCAAAGAAAAGAGAAAAGTTGATTTTGAAGCCAAAGATTTCAGAAAAGATTTACTGGAAAGTCACATCAATCTGCATCGAAGAAATCTAAAGAATATCTTCATTGTCCCACTATTTCTATAAGATTATCGATCAGAGATAGAGATGCGAGACACTTCAGTTTTAAACCTCATACGACATTTGTAGCCAGTGTGGGTGGTGTCAGAAATGTTAGACTTGAATGTAATCACTGCAATAAGCAACATTACGGTGAAAGTCAAATGAAGAGCAGGGCATGC
Source organism: Gossypium stocksii (assembly GCA_020496765.1). Classification (NCBI taxonomy): domain Eukaryota; kingdom Viridiplantae; phylum Streptophyta; class Magnoliopsida; order Malvales; family Malvaceae; genus Gossypium; species Gossypium stocksii. The sequence continues at coordinate 11,858,146 of CM035623.1, forward strand.
TTTAGATGTGATCTCTTAATCATTATCTCAGAGATTGTCCAGAAAAGTCTGTGACTGAAAGAGTTCAATCAACGAAATCGAGTGGTACAGCTACTAAGGGAAGACCACCCCGAAACACTGGAAATGCTAGTGGTAATAGCGGAGTTACGAGAGATTCTCTAGGGAGATCTGAGGCACGAGCACCGGCCAAAGCATATGCCATTCAAGCACATGAGGAGGCTTTGTCGCCAGATGTTATTACTAGTACTTTTTCTCTTTATGACACTAATGTAGCTGCGTTGATAGATCCTGGATCAACTCATTTATATGTTTGTATGAATTTAGTGTTTAAAAAGAGTTTACCTATTGAGTCTATTGAGTTTGTAATCAAAGTATCGGACCCCTTAGGAAAGTCTGTTCTAGTTGATAAGGTTTGTAAGAACTGTCCTTTAACGACTCAGGGTTACTGTTTTCTAGCTGACTTCTTGCTTTTATCGTTTGATGAGTTTGATGTAATTCTGGGAATGGACTGGTTGACTTTGCATGGTACGGTAGTGAATTGTAGACGAAAGACTATTGAATTGAAATGTCAAAACGGTGAAATTCTTCGAATTGAAGCTGATATTTCGAGTGATTTGTCTAATGTGATATCGTCTATGCTAGCTCAAAGATATGTGAGAAAGGGTTGTGATGCATATCTCGCATATGTACTAGATACAAAAGTGTTTGAATCGAAGATTGAATTTGTGCCAATTGTTTGTGAGTATTCGGATGTATTTCCAAAAGAATTACCAGGATTGCCACCGATCAGAGAGGTTGAATTTGGTATTGATTTAGTATCAAGAACAACACCGATATCAATAGCTCCATACAGAATGGCTCCGACAGAGTTAAAAGAATTGAAACTTTAGCTACAAGAGTTAACCAATAAAGGATTTGCACATCAAGTTTCTCGCCCTGAGATGCACCCGTATTATTTGTAAAGTAGAAAGACGGATCAATGAGAATGTGGAATGACTATAGACAGATCAGTGAAGTAACGATCAAGAACAAGTACCCTCTGTTGTGGATTGATGATTTATTTGATCAATTAAAAGGGGCTACAGTATTTTTAAAGATTGATCTGAGATCGGGTTATTACCAGCTACGAGTTAAAGAATCGGATGTACCGAAAACTGCATTCAAAACAAGGTGTGGACACTATGAATTTTTAGTTATGTCGTTCGGATTAACCAATGCTCCTGTCGTTTTTATGGATTTGATGAATCGAATATTCAGACCATAGTTAGACACATTCATTATTTTGTTCATTGATGACATATTGATCTATTCTCGAGATGAGACAGAGCATACCGAACATCTGAGAATTGTGTTACAGACTCTAAGAGATAAGCAACTGTATGCTAAATTCAGCAAATGTGAATTTTGGCTACAAGAGGTTGGATTTCTGGGGCATATTGTTTCAGCTGAAGGCATTAGAGGTGACCTCAGTAAGATTTCTACAATTATCAACTGGAAACCACCTAGAAACATATCTGAAATTAGAAGTTTTTTGGGTTTAGTGGGCTATTACCAGAGATTTGTGAAAGGATTCTCGATGATTGCTACACCGATGACTCGATTGTTACAAAAAGATGTGAAATTCGAATGGTCCGAAAAATGTCAATAGAGTTTTGATCAGTTGAAAGCTCTGTTAATTGAGGCACCAATTCTTGTTCAACCTGAACTGGGTAAAGAATTGTAATTTATAGTGACATGTCCTTGAACGGTTTGGGTTGTGTTTTGATGTAGGAAGGCAAAGTAGTAGCTGATGCCTTTAGACAGTTGAAACCGCACGAAAAGAATTATCTGACACACGATTGAGAGTTGGCTGCGATTGTATTTGCATTGAAGATTTGGTGACATTACTTGTATGGTGAAAAGTGTCACATATTTACTGATCACAAAAGCTTGAAATATTTGATATCATAGAAAGATTTGAACTTGTGATAACGAAAATGGCTCGAGTTACTAAAAGATTATGAATTTGTGATTGATTATCATTCAGGGAAAGCAAATGTAGTTGCGGATGCATTGAGCAGAAAATCTATGTTTGCATTACGAGCAATAAATACACAGTTGATGTTGTGTTATGATGGATCAATTTTAGCTGAATTAAAAGCTAAATCAATATTTCTTCAGCAAATCTGTGAAGCTTAGAAATATGATAGTGAATTGCAAGCTAAACAAGTTCTATGTGAGTCTACTCCTAATTCAAAGTTTCAAATTGAAGCTGATGATTGGTTACTGTTCCAGGATAGAATTTGCATACCGAAAGATCAAGAGCTTATTCAGAAAATCTTACATAAAGCACACTGTGGTTATTTTTTTGTTCATCCAAGAAGTACTAAAATGTATAATGATCTGAAACAGTTATACTGGTGGTCGGGCATGAAACGAGACATATCAAAGTTTGTATTGAAATGTTTAATCTGTTAGCAAGTCAAAGCTGAACATCAAGTGCCTTCAGGATTGTTACAGCCTATGATGATACTAGAATGGAAATGGGATAGAGTTACAATGGATTTTGTATCTGGATTGCCCCTATATCCGAAAAAGAAAGATGCTGTTTGGGTTGTCGTTGATCAACTAATGAAATATGCACATTTTATACTGATACGTACAGATTATTCATTTGATAGACTAGCTGAATCGTACATTTCTGAGATTGTCTGATTGTACGGGGTGCCACTATCTATTATTTCTAATAGAGGTCTGAGATTTACGTCGTGGTTTTGGAAGAAACTACAAGAAGCTTTTGGTATAAAGTTGGATTTTAGTACTGCACTTCATCCTTAGACCGATGGTCAATTTGAGAGTTATTCAGATTCTCGAAGACATGTTGCAATGTTGTATTATTAGAGTTTGAGGGCAGGTGGGAGAAATACTTACCATTGATTGAATTCGCGTGTAATAACAACTTTCAATTGAGTATCAAAATGGCACTATATGAAGCTCTATACAGTCGTAAATGTTGAACATAGTTGTACTGGACCGAGCTGAGTGAGAAAAAGATTCATGGGGTTGATTTAATCAGAGAGACTGAAGAAAAAGTGAAAGTAATTTGCGATAGTATGAAAGCAGCTTTAGATCGACAGAAATCAGACGCGGATTTGAAACGTAAAGAAATTGAATTTTAGGTCGGGGACCGAGTGTTTCTGAAAGTGTCACCATGGAAAAATTTACTTTGTTTTGGCCAAAAAAACTAAATCCATGATTCATCGGACTGTATGAGACCATAGAAAGAATAGGGCCCATAGCATATTGGCTAGTAGAATAGGGCCCATAGCATATTGGCTAGCTTTACTGTCAAAACTTGAAAGGATTCATAATGTGTTCCATGTTCCCATGCTACGAAAATATCGGTCAGACCCTTCGCATATCATTTCTCCGACATAGATTGAGATTCAGTCTGATATGACATATAGCGCAGAACCAATTAGGATTCTACCTCGTGAGATCAAGGAGTTGAGAAATAAGGTATAGCTCTAGTATAAGTCCTTTGGCATAGAGATGGGATCAAGAAATTTACGTGGGAACTTGAGGAAGCTATGTGAAAATAGTACCCTAACCATTTCACTGGTAAGATTTTCGGGGATGAAAATCCCTGAGGGGGGAGAGTTGTAACAACCTGATTTTGGTCAAATCAGAATAGTGGTTTCGGGACTAGAAATCTGAAGTCAAAATATTTATTTTACTATTTTATTAAGGTTTACAGCATGATATAATAATTGTGTAAAATTTTCGTAAAGAAATTATACTATTTAAATGCTTATTTCGGTAAAAAAGATTAAATCGCATAAAGCGTAAAAGTTGAGTTCTATTAGCTAAAAAGGGTCTAATAGCTATAGAACTTCAAAGGAAAGGTCCTTAAATGATAATTAGCCCATAAATGTTGATAGTGGAATTTTATGGCATGGTATTATTGAAATTAGTGATAATTTAAAAGTTTATAATAGTAAATTAGTAAATTAAGCTTAATTAAAATAAAACAAATTGAATCATCTTCTTCCATTATCTATTCACCACCGAATTTAGAGAAAGAAAATAGCCAATGGAGATCTTAAGGTTCGGCCAAGCTATTTGTGCTCATCTAGGTACGATTTTTGCTCGATTTTTAATGATTTTTATGTTTTTTAGATTGTTGCAGCTTAATCTAGCTAGCCCGTATCTCTAATTTTGAAATTGGTAAAGATTTAGCATGTTGCCATTGATGAAGTTATATGAGCTTGAATGTTTGATGATAGATTATGAAGGTTTAATGTTAGATAAACAACTTTTGTTAAGTGATTTTGAGAAAAAATGTCATTTAGGGATTAAATTGAGAAATGTTGATATTTTGTTGTCAAAAGTGTGAATAAATGAAATATATGGGCTCCTATAAGCATGATTAAAATTTAGCTAGGCTTGGGTTTTGATAAAATTGAATGAATTTTATTTTACTAGCCTAGGGACTAGATTGTAAAAATGTAAAACATTAGGGGCAAATGTGTAAATTTAACAAATATGAATTGTAGGCTAAATTGAATGGAATGGTTACTGAATGTGCTAAATTTGATAATATATAGATCAAGAAAAGCCAAGATCGGATCAAGATCGAGGAAAAGACAAATTAATCGAATAGTTGATAATTCCTATCTGAACGTCATGAGCTAAGTTCGTATAAATAGAATTGAACTTTTAAATGTTTGTAATTATAGAATTGAATGTTTATAATTGATTAATTAGTTCACTTGAAATTTGAATACCTTATAGGTATAATCTGATGATTACCGAGCCCTGTTTGAACCATAGGAATTCGTAGGATACAAGTGACACGTCACTAGGGTTACCATTGCATTTGTTGCAGACTCACCACAGCTCGTATGAGCTTATCAATATCTCTGCTAAAAGCAGTTATTGATTTTAGCTCGATAGAGCTTACTGTCTATTAGCTCAGGAGGAGCTTACCGATCATAGCTCAAAAGAGCGAATATGATAATGAATTAACGGATTACTGATTAGTACACTTTGAGTGTACCACCCGTGTATCTATCAACATTCTAAATGGTTCAATGGGCATAAATGAATTACTATTTATACGAATGAAATACTGGTTTATATGAAGGAATTACTGGCTATATAAATGAATTACTGGATATAAGAATAAAATACTAGTTATATGAATGATTTATAAGTTATATGAATGTGGATGAATTGTTACAAATGTATAACAAGTTACATGAATTTGGTATGATATTATGTATTGAAGAATTGGAATGATGGTTGATTATATACTTGTGAATGGATGGTTAAATGTATTTATATGACTAACAAGTTGATGGATACTTGTGTATAGGTATTTGACAAGTTAATTGGATATACTATGTTTACTTGTTTTGATTGTGTATAAATGGTAAGTTAAATTCTATATTATACGGGCTTACTAAGCTATATAGCTTACTCTATTTTTCATTTCTATGTTTTATAGATATTCGGAAGCTCGCTTGATTCAGAAGACCTTGGAGATTCGTATCACACTATCCAATTGACAATTGGTACTTTTGAACTTTAATAAATGTGTAAATATGACATGTATAGGCTATTTAAGAAGATGATGTGAATGGTCATTTTAGCTTGTGAAGCTTATACATATTTTGGTGTGTTTAAGCCATGTGATTTGGCTTAGCTTGGCATAAGTTTTGGTTGTGTATAAGTTATTATGATATGGTATGTTTTGGCAAATTTGATGATGGAAAGAAATTGTGAAAATGGTCTTTTTGGTATGTGATGTATAATTTCTTTGAAAATGATTGATTGTGGATTAATGTTGGATGACCAAATGGTTGAATTATAGAACATGTTTTATAGGTGTGATACCTGCGATATTAAGTATAAAATTTATAAAAACTGATCACACTAAAAACTAACTAATATCACGATTTAAAGGCAAGCGCACCTATCGAACAATAGTATAGTTTAGCAGTAAGACTGAGTTATCGTACCCAAGGGAACCAAAAGTACTAGTACTTACTTCCTTTCTATTATCTAGCCTAAAAATAAAAGAGGGTTGTTTGAAACTAATTCTAAAACTAAACTAAAAGTGCACAAAAAGTAAAGTGGGGAAGGACTCTTTGGGAAAAGCTGATTGATATAAGCAATACTCAAGGGAGAATTCACCTAGACTTCACTTGTTATTAACTTCTTGAACTAGACGATTTCTTCACTTGACTTGACCCATAGAGATCCCTAACCTATGTTAATACCTCCGTCGAGGATAAGAACAACTAATCCTAGGTGGTTAACTAAAGTTTCTTTATTAATTAACACCCCTAGGTTGCATTAATTCGATCTATGGTTCCCCCTATTAGGTTTGACCCTAATCCGGCAGATTTATGTCGCCCTATGTCTAGGGTTGCATGCAACTCCATTTAATTATGGTAGATCTACTCTTAAAACAGGGACTTTTGCTCCTCTGCCTTAGCACATCAGTTTCTTGAAATAATACCTAGGATTATTAATTCAAGAATGAAGAACACATAATTAAGAACAATTCAAGTATTTATCATATAATTCAAGAATAAGTAATAACAAGATCTGTCTTAGGTTTCATCCCCCTCAAGTGTTTGAGAGGTTTAGTTCATAATTAATAAAGTAAACATCTCAGAAGAAATAAGATAACAAAACATAAAGAACCCAAAAACCCTGAAGGAATTTAGGGAGATCCTCTGTCTTGATGTAGAATTCTGGCTTCTGGGATGAATCAATCTGCTTCCCTTGGAGTAATTCCTTGCTTTCACTCCTTGTGTTGGCAGAAATATGGCGCTCCTTCTTGGGAGCAAAGAGTACTCCCTTAGCGGGAAATAAGCACACCCTTGAAGTTGCCTCCTAGGGTCTTTATATAGAGTTTAGAATGGCTTTCTTAGCCCCTAAGTATCATTTTTCGAGTAGAATTAAACTTTCTCACGATAGGGACACGCCCGTGTGCCACGCCTGTGTGGATCGATAAGAGGTCGTGTGCGGGCCTGTTGATGGTGGCACGGCAGTGTGGTCTGGCCGTGCTTGTCGGGGTTGGGCTGTGTTGGACTTTATGTGGCACGACCGTGTGCCACGGCTGTGTGGTGAATCCTTGGGCCGTGTTGTTTTCACACTTTGGCCCATTTTCTTCGTTGTCGGCCCATTTTTCGTTCTTTTCTCTTCCCTATGCTCTCCTGAGCATGAAACATGAAATAAAAGAGTTAAGAGCAGTAATTCTCACAAATTTAGTGATAATTCATCCAAAATATAGGCTAAACATGAGGTAAAAATATGTATAATTTATCGTTTATCAAATACCCCTACACTTAAGCCTTTGCTTGTCCTCAAGCAAAATCTCAATCCCTAATTAAGAATCATTCCTCTCAACTTTCAATCTTTATCAATAATGTTTCAAACCAATCCACAGGTAATTATACAATGACAATTCAATCAAAAGAACATTAAAGATTCAATCACTCTAAGTTGAGAATTTTATCACGGAAACATAGGTTTTCTCCCTTCTCTTAAGTAATTATCTTTCAATCAAAATCAATGAGAATTGACATCCTCACTAAGGGTTCACTTTATCCACTCAAAATGTTTAGGGTTCAAGAATTAAGCACTCTCTAGTCAATCTGAAAAGTTATTACCATAGGCTTGCAAGAAAATCAAATCTCCACCATTATAGATTGATACGGCACATCGATCAAAAGGTCTTTCAATTGTTGTAATGGGGCTTTGGTTAGGGTGTTGTCACAAGCTGAAAAAGAGGGTTAGAATCAAGATTGAATTGAAAAATCATCTAGCTAGAGAAATCTCTATCATTGGAACATATTCCTAAAGCTAAGCCTTATGATGACATCGTTCTGGATTTGGAAGTTTGTAGAAATTATCTGTCTTAGGTTTCATCCCCCTCAAGTGTTTGAGAGGTTTAGTTCATAATTAATAAAGAAAAAATCTCAAAAGAAATAAGATAACAAAACAAAAACAACCCAAAAACCCCTGAAGGAATGTAGGGAGATCCTCTATCTTGATATAGAATTCTAGCTTCTGGGATGAATCAATCGGCTTCCCTTGGAGTAATTCCTTGCTTTCACTCCTTGTGTTGGCAGAAATATGGTGCTCCTTCTTGGGAGAAAAAATTACTCCCTTAGTGGGAATAAGCACACCCTTGAAGTTGCCTCCTAGGGTTTTTATATAGAGTTTAGAATGGCTTTCTTAGCCCCTAAGTATCATTTTTTGAGTAGAATTGAACTTCCTCATGATAGGGAAATGCCCATGTGCCACGCCCGTGTGGACCGATAAGAGGCCATGTACGGGCCTGTTGATGGTGGCACGGCCGTGTGGTCTGGCTGTGCTTGTCGGGGTTGGGTTGTGTTGGACTTTATGTGGCATGGCCGTGTGCCACAGCCGTGTGGTGAATCCTTGGGCCGTGTTGTTTTCACACTTTGGCCTATTTTCTTTATTTTCGGCCCGTTTTTCGTTCTTTTCTCTTCCCTATGCTCTCCTGAGTATAAAACATGAAATAGAAGAGTTAAGAGTACCAATTATCACAAATTTAGTGATAATTCATCCAAAATATAGGCTAAGCATGAGGTAAAAATATGTATAATTTATCGTTTATCAAGGTGTTATATAGATATTGAAACATGTTATTTTAGTATGTATTCTGATGTATATGAATAATAATTGTTGAAATTTGATAATTGTATGAGAAATATATGTTCTGAAATGTGTTACAAATCCGGTAATACCTCGTAACTCATTTCAGCGATGGATACAGGTTAGGGGTGTTATAGTGTGACTTTGTTGTATGACCCCTGCACTTAATTAAGTTGCAAGCCAGAGAGTTACACGGGTTAGTGACACGGGCGTGTGCCCTACCTTATATGCCATACGACATGAGACATGGATATGTCACTTGGCAGTGTGAGCCACATGGCCTGACCACACAGGCATGTGACCCATGTACCTTGGAAAATTTCTAAAATTTTGTTAAAATTTTTTTGAGTTTTTGGTTTAGTCCCGACCCATTCGTAATGTATGATTTGGGCTTCGAAAGCCCATAAAAGGGACGATGTGGTTAAATTATAACTAGTTTTCAATACAGTTGTGAAATAACATAAAATATCTGAATATGATTTGTAAACTCTGGTAATGATCCTAAACCTTATTCCAGTGACAGTACGGGTTAGGGGTGTTACATTTGTTTGTATCAGAGCTACGATTTAGTCGATTCTCAGACTAAGGTAGCGAAATATGAGTCTAGCTATACTTGCCATTATATAATTTGTGTTAGTGTGATATCTTCTGACCATTTTAAGCATGTTTTTCATATAGTAATGGCATCCAACTGAGCTAAATTCGAGTAAGTTGAGAGCCATGCTCAAGTTTTTGTTCAAAGAGAAGTATCCAGTAGTAGAAGGCTCGTATCTGAAGGTCGAGGTGAGGAGGCAAAAGAAGTCTTCTTTCAAATGATGAATGAGTGGTTCATTGAATACTCGAGAACAAATTCTGCTGTACAACAACCTCCCCCTCCTACTCCTCAACCGATTCCTGAGATGCCATAGGGTGCTGAACCTGTTAGAGTTGGAAGACCTCCAGTCGATAAAATTCATAAGTATGGAGTAGAAGAATTTAGGGCTACTACCTAAGATGATCTGAAAAAGGATGAATTTTGGTTAGAAAATACAATCAGGGTTTGGATGAATTATCATGCACACCAGCTGAGTGCCTAAAATGTGTTGTATCACTGTTGAAAGACATAGCTTATCAATGGTGGAATACTTTGATTTCTGTTGCACCAAGGGAAAATGTTACATGAGAATTTTTCGAAACAAAATTCAAAAAGAAGTATATTAGCCAGAGATTCCTTGATCATAAAAAGGAGTTTCTAGAGCTAAAATAAGGAAATATGACAGTGTCTAAATACGAGCGGGAATTCATTCGGTTAAGCAAGTATGCTAGAAAATAGGTTCCCACTGAGGCTGATATGTGTAAACATTTGGAAGAAGGATTAAATGAAGACATCAAACTATTGATAGGAATTCTTGAATTAAGGCAATTTGTAGTATTGGCTGATCGGGCACACAAAGTTGAGGAATTAAGCAAAGAAAAGATACAAGTAAAGAGAGAAGCCCAGATTTCTAGTAAGAGACTTCTGGGGAAGTCACAAGCATCTATTTCAAAGAAATCAAATAAATACCATGATCATTCTACCACATTTACGGGGTATTCTAGAAAAGAACGAGGCTTTCAACACTCTAATTTGAGATCTCTATCTCTATCTGTAAGGAGTGTTGGAAGTGTTGGTAACCCCAAACCTAGATGTAAACATTACAATAAATTTCATTTTGGGGAGTATCGTATGAGAATTGGAGCCTGCTATAAATGTGGTTCCCTTAACCATTATCTTAAAGATTATCCACAAAGAATTGAAAAAGATACTATTCAGACTTCGAAACCAAGTAACCCTGGCTTAAGAGGTAGACCACCTTGTTACTCTAGAAATGTTAGTGGTAGCCAAGGTACAACAAAAGATTCAACTACCAAATCTGAAGCACGAGCACCTTCAAGCACATATGCTATTTGTGTAAGAGAAGATGCCTTTACACCAGACGTCATTACTGGTACATTTTCTCTTCTTGATACTGAAATAACTGCTTTGATTGATCCTGGTTCTACACATTCATACATATGCACAAATTTAGTGTCTGTTAAAAATTTACCTATTCAGTTCATTGAATTTGTGGTTAAAGTTTTGAACCCCTTGGGCTAGTATGTTATGGGGTATAAAGTTTGTAAAACCTGTCTGTTGATGGTAAAGGGTTATTGTTTCTCGATTGATTTGATGGTACTACCTTTTGATAAATTTGGTGTAATTTTGAGAATAGACTGGCTAACTCAGAATGATATAATGGTCAACTGTAAATAGAAATACATTGTGTTAAAATGTCAGAACGGTGAATTACTTCATGTTGAATCTAATAAACTGGATGGGTTGTCTAATGTGATCTCAGCTATAACAGCACAGAGATATATCAAAAAAGGGTCTGGTGTCTATCTTGCTTATGTGTTGGATACTAAAGTGTATGAATAAAAAGTTAAATCAATTCCAGTTGTCTATGAATATCCTGATGTATTTCCAGAGGAATTACCCGGATTACTGCCAGTCAGAGAGGTGGAATTTTCTATAGCTCTTATTCCGGAGACAACTCCTATATCTATAGCACCCTACAGAATGGCTCCGACCGAATTAAAAGAGTTGAAAGCACAGTTGCAAGAACTGACTGATAGGGTTTTTGCACGACCTAGTTCATCACCTTGGGGTGCATCGATTTTATTTGTAAAAAAGAAAGATGGATCGTTGAGGTTATGTATTGATTATAGGCAGCTCAAAAAAGTTACAGTAAAGAATAAGTATCCGCTACCTCGTATTGATGACTTGTTTGATCAGTTGAAAGGTGCCACTATATTCTCGAAGATTGATCTCCATTCTGGTTTCTATCAGCTAAGGGTAAAAGAATCAAATGTTTCGAAAATAGACTTCAGAACCAGGTATGGGTACTATGAGTTTCTTATGATGCTGTTTGGCTTGACTAATGCACCGGCAGTATTTATGGATCTGATGAACAGAATTTTTAGACCATATTTAGATAGATTTGTGGTGGTATTTATTGATGATATCCTGATATATTCCCGAGATGATAATGAACATGCTGATCATGGAAGGATTATTCTGCAAACTCTTGTGAGAAGCAACTATATGCCAAATTTAATAAATGTGAATTTTGGCTTCATAAAATTGGTTTTCTAAGACATATAGTGTCGACTGAAGGCATTAGAGTTGATCTGACTAAAATTTCAGCAATTGTTGACTGGAAAGCACTGAAGAATGTGTCTGAAGTTAGAAGTTTTCTAGGATTAGCTAGTTATTGTCAGAGATTTATTTAGGGATTTTTACTGATAGCTTCTCCAATGACACGGTTACTTCAAAAAGATGTAAAGTTTGAATGGTCTGACAAATGCCAGCAAAGCTTTGACAGATTGAAGGCCCTACTGACTGAAGCACCAGTTCTAGTTCAGTCTGAATCGGGTAAAAAATTTGTAATTTACAGTGGTGCATCATTGAATGGTTTAGGTTGTGTTTTGATGCAAGAAGGCAATGTAATAGCTTATGCCTCTAGACAGCTTAAACCACATGAAAGAAACTACTCGATACATGATTTAGAGTTAGCAGCTATTGTTTTTGTATTAAAAATTTGGTGACACTATTTGTTTGGTGAAAAATGTCACATATTCACCGATCATAAAAGTTTAAAGTACCTGATGTCACAAAAAGACTTAAATTTGAGACAGCGCAAGTGGCTTGAATTGTTGAATGATTATGATCTGGTTTTTGACTATCATCCAAGAAAGGCCAATGTGGTTGCTGATGCTCTGAGTAGAAAATCTTTATTTCCTTTGTGAGCAATGAATACCCGGTTGTCATTATCAAATGATGGTTCAATCCTAGCTAAATTAAAAGTTAAACCAATGTTTCTACAGTAGATCTGTGAAGCTTAGAAAAATGATAATGAGTTACAAGCTAAATAGGTACAATGTGAATCGATTTCCGATTCAAAATTTCAGATTGGGTCTAATAGTTTTCTGTTATTCAGAGGCAAAATATGTGTACCAAAGAATTTAAAACTTATCCAGAAGATTTTAATCAAAGATCATAATGGTATTATGTCTATTCATTCGGGGAGTAACAAAATGTATAACGATTTGAAAAAGTTGTACTGGTGGCAGGGAATAAAACGGGATATTTCTGAATTCGTATCTAGATGTTTGATATGTTAGCAAGTTAAAGCCGAACGCTAGGTACCTTCGAGATTATTACAACTAGTTATGATACCAGAATGGAAATGGGAAAGAATTACCATGGACTTTGTGCCGGGATTACCCTATCTACGAAAAAGAAAGATGCCATTTGGGTAATCGTTGATCGATTAATGAAGTCTGCACACTTTATTCCAATACATATGGGTTTCTCCCTAGATAGATTAGCGGAATTGTATATTTCTAAGATTGTTAGATTACATGGAGTGCCAGTCTCCATTATTTCTGACAGAGATATGCTATTTACATCACAATTTTGGAATAAGTTTCAAGAAGCTCTAGGTACATAGTTACATTTTAGCACCGCTTTCATCCTCAAACTGATGGACAGTCTGAGCGTGCGATATAGATTTTAGAAGATATGCTACGGTGCTGTGTGTTGGAATTCGAAGATAACTGGGAAAAGTATTTTTCATTAGTTGAATTTGCATATAATAATAGTTATCAGTCAAGTATTAAAATGGCACCATGTGAGGCTTTGTATAGTCATAAATGTAGAACTCCATTATATTGGACAGAACTCAATGAGAAAAAGATACACGAAGTTGACTTAATTCATGAAACTAAAGAAAAGGTGAAGGTGATTCATCATAGCTTGAAAGCAGCCTATGATCGTCAAAAGTCTTATGCCTATCTTAAACGAAAAGAAATAGAATTTCAAGTCAGTGACAAAGTATTCTTGAAAGTACCACCTTGGAAGAGAATTCTCTTTGGTAAGAAAATTTTATCAATTTCCTGATTAATTATGGAAAGGATCAAATTGCATAAAGTGCAAAAGTTGAATTCTAGTAGCTAGAAGGATTAAATAGCTATAGAATTCAAAGCTCGAGGTCCTTATTTAGTAATTAGACCATTCGGAGAAGTTAGAAGATATTTTTGATGATTCATCCATGGAAATTCAAGAAAAGAAAAGGACTAAATTAGAAAAGGGGAAAAATAAAAGATGATATTTTAATAAAATAGAAAATATCATCATTTCATATCATTTTCCCCAAATTTTTCTATGGAAACCCTAGGAAAGAGAAAGAAAATCAAGAAAGATTAATTTGGTAAGTAATCATATCCAGTTTTTAGTAATTTTTATATTTCCGAGATCGGAATAACTTAGTCTATCTAATTTAGGGATCAATTTGCAAAGTTATCAAAGTAAAAAAAAAATTCCATGGATGAGTATGCTTAAATTTTGAAATTTATGGTAGAAAATGAAAGGTTGTTGATAGGTAAACAACTTTTGAAAATGGAATTTTAATGAAATTATGATTTAGGGAATAAATTGTAAAGTTGTAAAATTCATGGAAAATTTCTGATTTTTGTGAAATTCATGGCCTATTATTGTCACATATAAAATTCGGTTAGGCTTGAAATAAGGATTAAATTGTATGAATTTCATTTTCTGAGCTTTGGGATGAAATTGTCATTTATGAAAAGTATAGGGGCAAAATGGTAATTTTGCCTAGGAAGTGAATTGAGTTCAATTGAGTATAAAAGGGATTAAATTGTTGTTAAATTCATTTATATAGATCTGGAAAGAGGAAATAAAGAGTTAGATAGATGAAAAGAAAAGGTGACAGATTAGTAGATATATTGACACGAACAAGTGTTAAGGTAAGTTCGTGTAACCTAATTATGTATATTAATGTGTTTGAATTGAATGTTGTATATGTGTGAATTGCATAAATGTTTAATGTATAAAATTTATCACATGCTCGATATTGCACGATAAATTATAAGTCCCGTTTGAATAATGAAATGCGATGGATATAGTATTTTCCCATATTGATTGTAGTCCTGCGTATGTTGCAAACATTATAGCTTGGACGAGCACCCTGTTAAAAGTCTTCTTGAGCATTCCTATTACATGGTTCTTGCAAGAATCCTGATTGATAGTGATCCTGTATGTGTTGCGCACTATCGCAGCTCTTTGTAAACGTCCTGTTACATAATTTGATCAATTGTGTTCCATCATTAATTGTGGACACAAACACAGCTCTTTCTGAGTGTCCTGATATAGGCTCTTATGAGCTTCTTGACATGGCTCGCTTGAACTCCCTGTTATGCTATCCAGAGCTCCTTGATAATAACCATTTGGAGTTACCTATTAAGCTCAATAAACTTCCTATTCTAAACTCTTATGAGTTTCCTGTTTAGCTCGGATAAGCTTTCTAATACATGGCTCACATGAGCATCCTGTTATATGGCTCGAGAGAGTGCTTCCTGATTATGTGCCTTAATTGGGTACTCCTGGATAAAAATTGACAGATTTAAAGTTTTGTACACTTTGAGTGTACTACCGATGTATCCATCGATATTTCAAATAAATTCCACGGGCAAAGTTTCAACATGTCTAAACTGAAATTGAGATGACTAGATATGAAAATGTATGTGTTAAGTGAAAATATGATTTGAAGGATTGTGTATATGAAACTTATTACCTAATGAGCTCATCTTTGTTCTCGTGAAGTTATATGTTAATTATATGACTAACTTGTTGAATGAGTGCATGTGATTAGGCAAATGGTCAAAATGGTTTTGATGCTTGTTTTGTATGCTTATTATAAAAGAATAAAAATGGTAAGTTAAATTCTCGTTATGCGAACTTACTAAGCATTAAATACTTACTCTGTTTTATTTCCTCTGTTTTATAGTGCCCGGAGGCTCGAGAAGGTTGGACCTTGGTCGGAGTTACATCACACTATCCCTTAGACTTCTCGGCATATGAAACAAGTCAATTTTTACTATAATAGCATGTATAGTCTAGCTTGGCCAATGTTGGCATGTAAATGGTTGTTTGTAATCTAGCCACTAGAATGGCTAGAATGATATGTTTTGGTACATATTTATAAGGCCATAATGTGTTTGAGGTGTTTTGAAATGGTTAAATGGTAGATGATATCTAAACCATATGGTGAATGGTTTTGAGTTAATATAATTTATAAAATTTTCAACTTAAACATAAATAAAGTTAAACATATGTGTGATTAAGTTATACATAATACTTGCATTTGGTTTGGTGTATTTGTACCAAATTGATTTGCAAATGTGTTGAGATGTTGTTATAGGCTGATGGCAAGTTTGGGTGAGAAATAAGGCTAGAAAATGGCCTTATTTTGTCCACACGGGCGTGTGTCTTGACCGTGTATGACACACTGTCATGCACACGGGCGTGTGGTTTGGCTGTGTGTCTCCTGCATCTTAAAATTGAGAAATAGAATACTCAAAATTAACCACTCGGCCTAGCACACAGGTGTATGACTTTGCCGTGTGACCCCTGCACTTAATTAAGTTACAAGTCAAGGAGTTACACGAGTTAGGGACACGGGCATGTGCCCTACCTCATATGCCACACGACGTAAAACATGGACATGTCACTTGGCCGTTTGAGCCACACGGGCGTGTGACCCCTGTACCTATGAAAATTTTTGAAATTTTGCGAAAAAATTTGAGTTCCCTATACAGTCCCGACCCATTCCTAATGTATGGTTTGGGCCTCAAAGGCCCATAAAAGGGACGATATGGTTAAATTATAACTACTTCCCGATACGATTGTGAAATAACATAAAATATCTTAATATGATCTGTAAACTCTAGTAATGCTCCTAAACCTTGTTCCAGCGATGGATATGGGTTAGGGGTGTTACATTATACTCCACATTCTTAACTTAAACCTATTTTTTAGAAACATTAAGAACCCACAAAATAGTCCTAATGCTCATAAAATTTGCCCTACGTAAATAGAAGGGTCAAGATGTCTACTCCATATACAACCTTCCACAACCACTCCTTCTTTGAACTACCAAAGAAGATGAAGATAGGAGAATTTGAACAAGGTTGTAAAGAAAATCATCCATGTGAGTCATCTTTCAGCTATTTATAGTTCTTCCCGTGCTATTACCAACCTTATGTAAGCTGTGCATCACTGATCGTGATGAGATAAAGTAATAAAAACCGATCGTACCTGGAAACTAACTAATATCATGATAAAAGGCAAGCGCACCTATCGAATAGTAGTATAGCTAGTGGCAAGACTAGAATATCGAATCCAAGGAACTAAAAGTACTAATAATAACTTCCTTCCTCTTATTTAGCCTAAGAATAAAGAGGTGGTTTGTGTAAACTAATTAACTCTAACTAAACTGAAGAAACGACAAAGAGTAAATTGGGAGATCGCTTTTGGGAAAACCTGATTGATGAGAGCAATACCTAAGGAAGAATCCATCTAGACTTCACTTGTTATCTAACTCTGAACCATATGATTTCTTCATTTGATTTGATCCGTAGAGATCCCTAAATTATGTTAATGCCTCCGTCGAGGATAAGAACAACTAATCCTAGGTTGATTAACCGAAATCTCTTTCTAATTAAAACCCCTAGTCTTGTATTAATGATAAGCGATAAATTATACATATTTTTACCCATGCTTAGCCCAATTTCTGGATGAATTACCCCTTGATTTGTGTAAATTGATGCTCTTAAACCCTTAATTTCATGTTTTATACTCAAGTGAGCTTAGGGAAGAGAAAAAAGCAAGGAACGGGCCAAAAACAGGCAAATTAGGCCCAGTTCAGTAATCAACATGGCCTGGAGGTTCGCCACACGGCCGTGCCACTTTAATAGGCTCAAGCATGGCCTGGGCCTCGATCCACATGGGCGTGTCCCTGTCGTGAGGAAGTTTAATTTCACTCGAAAAATGCTGCTTAGAGGCTAAGAAAGGCATTCCAAAACTCTATATAAAGACCCTAGGAGGCAACTACAAAGGTGCACTTTATTCCCACCAAGACGGGGAGTTAAAGGAGGGAATTACTCGAAGAGAAGCCGATTGATCCATCTCAGAAGCCAAGATCTACGTCAAGAAAGAGGATCTCCCTTCAATCCTTTTAGGAGTTTTGGGTTTTCTTATGTTTTGTTATTTTATTTCTTCTGAGATGTTTTCTTTTATAATTATGAACTAAAACCCCAAATATCTAAGGGGGATGAAACCTAAGACAAATCTTGTTATTGTTATCTGAGCTGTGTGATAAATATTTGATTTGTTCTTAATTGTGTTTTTAACTCTTAAATTGATATTTCCGGGATATTTATTTAAGTCCGAATGTGTTTATGTTGAGGAGCAAAAGTCCCTGCATAGGAGTAGATCCAACACAATTAAGCGGAGTTGATCGCAATCCTAGACATAGGACGATGAAAATCTACTAGATTAGAGTCATATCTAATATGGGGAGCCATAGATCGAGTTAATGCAAGACTAGGGGTTTTAACTAGAAAGAGATTTCAATTAATCAACCTAGGATTAGTTGTTCTTATCCTCGACAGAGGTATTAACATAATTTAGGGATCTCTACAGACCAAATCAAATGAAGAAATCATTTGGTTCAGAGTTAGATAACAAGTGAAGTCTAGGTGGATTCTTCCTTAGGTATTGCCTTAATCAATCAGCCTTTCCCAAAAGCAATCTCCCACTTTACTCTTTGTCGCTTCTTTAGTTAGTTTAGTTTAGTTTAGTTTAGTTTACAACCAAACGCTCTTTATTTTTAGGCTAGATAATAGAAAGAAAGTCATTACTAGTACTCATAGTTCCTTAGATTTGATATTCCGGTCTTGCCACTAACTATACTATTATTTGATAGGTGCACTTGCCTTTTATAGTGATATTAGTTAGTTTCCAGGTACGATCAGATTTTATTACTTCATCACAATCACGAGATCAATTAACTCGATCTATGGCTCCCCATATTAGATTTGACACTAATTCGGCAGATTTTCGTCATCCTATCTCTAGGATTGCGATCAACTCCGCTTAATTGTGTTGGATCTACTCCTATGCAGGGACTTTTGCTCCTCTACATAAGCACATTCGACTTAAATCAATATCTCGTAAATATCAATTTAAGAATTAAAAACACAATTAAGAACAAATCAAATATTTATCACACAGTTCAGATAACAATAACAAGATTTGTCTTAGGCTTCATCCCCCTTGGATATTCGGGGTTTAGTTCATAATTATAAAAAGAAACATCTCAGAATAAAGAAAATAGTAAAACATAAGAAAACTCAAAACTCTTGAAAGGATAGAAGGGAGATCCTCTGTCTTGATGTAGATCCTGGCTTCTGAGATGGATCAATCAGCTTTATTTCAAGTGAGTCACTGCCTTTAACTCCCCCGTCTTGGCGGGAATAATGTCCCCTCTACTGTACACCCTTGTAGTTGCCTCCTAGGGTCTTTATATAGAGTTTAGAATGTCTTTCTTAGCCTCTAAGTAGCCTTTCCCGAGTGAAATTAAACTTCCTCATGACAAGGACACGCCCATGTGCCACGCCCGTGTGAGTCGACTTTGGGCTATGCTCAAGCCTGTTAATGTGGCACGACCGTGTGACACGTCCATGTGGTGAACCTCCAGGCCGTGTTGTTTTCACACCCTGGCCTATTTTCTCCATTTTTGGCCCGTTTCTTGTTCTTTTCACTCTCCTATGCTCTCCTAAGTATAAAACATGAAATTACAGGATTAGGAGCATCAAATTCCACAAATTCAATGATAATTCATCCATAAATTAGGCTAAGCATGAGGTAAAAATATGTATAATTTACGGTTTATCAAATACCCCCACACTTAAGCCTTTGCTTGTCCTTGATAAGCGCTAATTTATACATATTTTTTACCTCATGTTTAGCCTATATTTTGGATGAATTACTATCAATTTAGTAAGAATTGGTGCTCTTAATCTTTCTTTTGCATATCTTATACTCAGGAGAGCATAGGGGAGATGAAAGAACAGAAAATGGGCCCAAAACGGTGAAAAATGGACCAAAAAGCACGAATCACACGGGCCAAGGGATGCCACACGGTCGTGCCACACGGGCGTGCCTCACGAAGATCACACGGACAAAGCCCCGACAAGCACGGCCACTATACACGGGCGTGCTAAATCACACGGCCTCTATCGAACCCACACGGGCGTGGCACACGGGCGTGTTCTAGTCACGGGAAAGACGAATTTCACTCGAATTGGGATGCTTAGGGGCTAAGAAAGAATCCCCAAAACCTCTCTATATAAAGACCCCATGAGGCAACATAGAGGAGGGCCTTCTTCCATCTTTTACACACCCTCTATATTCTTTTCCTCTCGTCTTTCTGCCACACCATAGGTAGAAGCAAGGGATTACTCGAAGGGAGAAGCCAATCGATTCATCTCAGAAGCCGAAATTCTGCATCAACATAGAGGATTCTCCTAAATTCCTTCAGGGGTTTTTGGTTTCTTTTATGATTTGTTATTTTATAACTTCTGAGATGTTTTCTTTTATTATTATGAACTAAACCCCTCAAATACTTGAGGGGGATGAAACCTAAGACAGATCTTGTTATTTATTCTTGATTATTATGAGAATTACTTGAATTGATCTTAATTATGTTTTTTTAATCCTTGATTTAATAGTCCTAGGTATTGATTCAAGAATTGGATGTGCTTAGAGCAGAGGAGCAAAAGTCCCTGTGATAAGAGTAGATCTACCATAATTAAGCGGAGTTGCATGCAACCCTAGACATAGGGCGACATAAATCTGCCGGATTAGGGTCAAACCTAATATGGGGAACCATAGATCGAATTAATGCAACCTAGGGAGTTAATTAATAAAGGAACTTTAATTAACAACTTAGGCCTAGTTGCTCTTCACCTCGACGGAGGGTTTAGCATAGATTAGGGATCTCTACGGATCAAGTCAAGTAAATAACTCGTATAATTCAAGAAAATAATAACAAGTGAAGTCTAGGTAGATTCTCCCTTAAGTATTAATCATATCAATTAGCTTTTCCCTAAAAGTTTTTCCCAATTTATTTTTCCTGCTTTTCTTAGTTAGTTTTAGAGTTAGTTTTAAATAAACCCTCACTTAATTTTTAGGTTAAATAATAGAAAGAAAGTGAGTAATAGTACTTTCGGTTCCCTTGGGTATGATACTCGATCTTATCACTAGACTATACTACTGTCGACAGGTGCGCTTGCCTTAAAAACGTCGTGATATTAGTCAGTTTAGGTTTGATCAAGTTCTTTATAAATTTTATTACTTCATATCACGCCGATATCAAGTTTTTGGCGCCATTGCCGGGGACATAACTGAAATATTACGAAAGCTCGATTTCTATTACTTTAGCCATTATTTATTTGTTTAATTATTTTTATTTTTATTGTTATTTTTTTCTTTTAATTATTTTATTTTATTTTATTTTATTTTTAGGTTTTTCTAGTTTATGACTAGAAGCAATCTGTCAGGACCACTACTTTTTGACGAAGATTTGGAAGCTATAGTCCGCAGAAATCGTAGAGAAATTAGACGAAGTTTACATTATCCAGAGCAGGAACTTGAGCAAGAGCCAGAACCTACAGAAGAGATGGCCGCAAATCAAAATATTCACCAACCTCCAGCACTACCCGCTGAACCAGAAGAAGCTCCGCGTACTATGTATGATTATGCTAAACCTAGTGTGATTGGTACTCAAACTAGTATTGTTAGACCTGCTATCGCTACTAATAATTTTGAATTAAAACCTAGTACTATTCAGATGATTCAGCAACTTGTGCAGTTTGACGGTTTACAGGATGAAGATCCCAACTCACATCTAGCCAATTTTTTGGAACTATGCGACACTTTTAAAATCAATGGTGTTACTGATGACGCCATTTGCCTAAGGCTATTTCCATTTTCCCTAAGAAATAAGGCAAAACAATGGTTAAACTCTCTACCACGAGGCTCAATTACTACATGGGACCAAATGTCTGAAAAATTTTTGCTTAAATATTTTCCCCTGCTAAAACTGCTAAATTACGAAACGATATTTCTTCTTTTGTGCAGATGGATTTAGAAACACTTTATGATGCCTGGGAAAGGTACAAAGATCTTTTAAGAAGATGCCCTCACCACGGATTACCTTTATGGCTACAGGTTCAAACTTTCCATAATGGGTTAAACCCATCAACTAGGCAGATGATCGATGCAGCCGCAGGCGGAACCATCAATAATAAAACACCTGACGAAGCTTACGAATTTATTGAGGAAATGTCATTGAATAACTATCAATGGCAAGTCATGAGGACAAAGCTGACAAAAGCCGCTGGAGTCTATAATATTGATGCTGTTGCTATGCTCACTAACCAAGTAGAACTTTTAAATAAAAAATTTGATAATTTTGTTGGTTCCACGCAGGCTCAACCAATGATGCAATGTGATGCAGCCCCAGGAAATATGTTTAATTCAGACCATCTACACAACATGGAAGCCAAACAAGCCAATTATATGTGTAACACCCCAAACCCGGCCAAGACATTACGGCCAAGTCTGATGTGTCACATTGAAGTGTTTTTCGAAAACCGTGTTTTCATTGAAAACCCTTCTTGATGTTTAAAACCTCTTACCGTTAAACTTGTATAAAACCTTAACTTGTGTTTATTTTTTTTTCCAAAACGTGATTTATTAAAATAATCATCCCCTTTCAAACATTGTTAAAAACTTTGTGTAATTTTATAGAAAATTTGTGAACACTTGTAACCTCTTTGTAACCTTTATAAAACATGTTATTTTGAAAACAAGTAACTTTTATAAAAACCGCATCTTAAAATCATTTAGTTTCAACTCGATTTAAATAATATCCTACGTAAGCTAAAACCAATTTAAATAAGTAAAGAATAAAAACCCAAAATAAAAATAATTAAAGAGGCCCTTTTTACAACCCAAAACCAGGAATAAATAATTAAATCTAAATTCAAATAGGTAACTTAATTAGAAATCCAATAGTCCAGTCCATGTGGCCACTCTGAATCCCTCCCAGCTCCAAGTCCACCAATCTAAGGCTCACCTGCAAGGATGGAAGGAAAAAGGGGTGAGTTTGGAAAACTTAATGTGTACAGAAGCCCATCCAAAGCCCAAGTCAACTCAAGCCCATTGGGCCTAAGCCCTAACCCATCACAGATCAAATACTGGGCCGAAACCCTATTCAGATATCAGTAAACTGGGCCTTAGCCCTTTTCAGATAACAGTACGGCCCATAGGCCCATTACAGATACAGATCAGATATGATATGCAAACAGAAAACCCAACCCAGATCCACCCATAACACCCTCGTACCAGCCTTACACCATGTGGGGAGACTACTCGACCCACCCAACTGCTACACACCACAGAAATTTGCAGCGAGGCTGCCAGATATTGTGACGAGGTCACCAGATACAGATATTGTGGCGAGGCCACCAGAACAGTTATATATGTAGCGAGGCCACCAGAACAGATATATATGTGGCGAGGTCACCAGAACAGATATATGTGGCAAGGCCACCAGAACAGATATATATGTGGCGAGGCCACCAGATTGCAGCGAGGCTGCCAGAACGCTTCCTCCATCATAAACCCAAACCCCATGCAGCAGGCATACATGCTATGACATATAACATACAGAATCACATGCATCAGATATATACATATGTTATGAGATATGACATGCAGAAACAGAAAATCATACATTTCATACAGAATTTACCCTAGGGGTATAAAGGTCATTTTACACTTAGGGGTAAAATGGTAATTTTCCATACTTAGGGGTATTTTAGTACTTGTTCCAATATTACGAGTTTTATGCATGTTACAGTCATATATAAGCTTTAGTTCCATCTTAGCAGTCAATTTAACAGATTTTAACAATTTCAGTCACTGGGCCCTAAAACTCCTAATGGGCCCTACAGTGTCTATTTAGCAAATTAAGCCCATTCAGCCCAAATTTCCTATCTAGCTACAAGTTTTAGCAGTTCCGATACTACAGTCTAACAGAACACATTTATTTCCTATTTTTACCTATATGGGCCCGAAAGCCCGTGAGCCCATGTTTGGCCCATCGAGACCCAACTTACCGGGGTGCACGAAATTGCACACTCAACTAACTTACCACTTACGGTTACAGATCTCAGGATTTCCAATCATCTTGTGAGCATTCGCACACTCATAAGCCCACATAATACCAACTTTTCGGTTACTTGGCCTTTGCCGAATTAGACTAAAGAAGGGTTCGATACACACCTGATTACGACGAACGATGATGATATCTGCTCCAACTCAATCCTATATTCGATTACTAAAACATTAGACCACGAATCAATGATAACTAAATTTAACATACTCTTACCATATTCGGGCATCCATGAACAAGGCCCTAAATCCTTACCTTTGCTGAAGTTGATATCCAAATCTGGATCCAACCGCTCCACTGATCCAAGCCCTTAGTCAGCAGCCTTTAACCCTTACAAGCACAGTGTAAAATAATTGGTAACAGCCCCTTAAAGCCTTAGGCACTATTTCGACAGCCTCCCTAAACACATAGGGATTCCAACTTTTCCAAATCCCAAAAATAAGAATAGATCACAGTCAAGTCATTCATATCACCAACTTATATCCACGGTCAAACTAGCCCAATCATCACACAAGTTAGTCATTTACCCACGAAGGGCAAAACAGTCATTTAACACCTAGGGGCAAATGGTAATTTTAACCCATAGGGGTATCTCGGTAATTCTACCCTACAGGGATAGTTCAGTAATTCTACCCTAAAGGGGCATTTCAGTAATTTCACAAATTAAGGGTAAAACAGTAATTTTACAGATCAGGGGTAAAATGGTAATTTACAAATCAGGGGTAAAATAGTAATTTTACAAATCAGGGGTAAAATGGTAATTTTACAAATCAGGGGTAAAATAGTAATTTTACAAATCAGGGGTAAAATGGTAATTTTACAAATCAGAGGTAAAATAGTAATTTTACAAATCAGGGGTAAAATGGTAATTTTACAAATCAGGGGTAAAATAGTAATTTTACAAATCAAGGTATTTCAGTAATTCGGTAAACTAAAGTATTCTAAACAGAGATAACAATGCAAATAGGCGTAGGGCCCATTCTCAGCCCAAATGGGCCGACACGCTCGTGTGGCCCTTTTAGCCCAAATCTAGCTACAGATATGCGATTCACCTAGTCTAGTCCAATATTTGCTATACAATCAAACAACTTGTCCAAATGGCCCCGTAGGCCCATTGGGCCCACATGGCCCCTTTGGCCCATCGCAGCCCGAAGTAGCCGTCCTACCGCTAGAGTAGTGAGAAAGACACACCTGATAGGAGGCTGAAGTTAATCCGCGCTCCAAACACTCTTAGCCGATGCCCAACCCAAACGGGCACACCATAAAGCGAAAGGGATCAGCCAAGAAGGCTGTGCCTACTCTCCTCCTGGTTTGCTCTATTTAAAGCTAGCTCCTCACCTGCTCTCATGTTAGCTTTCCGATGTGGGATTCTCCATCAATCCCCCCAAAATTAAAGCATTAGCAAAATAATCAACCTTTGCATGCAACGGGATTCAAACCAAAGTCCTCTCAGTAACCCTGTCATGCCATCACCACTCGAACACAAGCTCCTTTGTGTCATAAGTCCAACACATTTAACTTTAAAGCTCACCTACTTGCTTCCAGATTTATTTAAAAGAAAAACCAAAATAAATTGCAAGAGCCAAGACTTGAACCTTGGACCCCTTGCTTCCTTGTCCCCTAAGTGGTGCTACTTTGCCACTACACCACATTCCTTTTTTGTGTCTTATTACACACATAATTCCTTACAACTCCTCTTTTCCAAGTCCTCTATTCCTTAAGTCCAAAAATCCAAGAATTCTCTGGGTTTTTAACCAACACTTGGGCCTTCCATAGGCCCAATAACACACTCCAAACACGAATTACACATCCATATATCAAAATTTCAACATTACACCAAATATCACAAAAATCCCGGAATCCCAGAAATTAGCCCAAGACTTTTCCCCACACTATGAATCCTTCGCAGTTCACTAAAATACCACATTAACCCATTAATAATAACCTTCCATAACAGAATTCAACACATCAATAATTTTATTTCGAACTATCTCAGACCTGCACCCAGGCCCAAGGCCCAATACTTCTAGGCCCAAATTCAGGGTGTTACAATATGGGTAATAATTCTCGACCTCAAAATAATCCTTATAGTAATACTTATAATGCAGGTTGGAGAAATCACTCGAATTTTTCATGGGGAGGACAAGGAAATCAAAGACAACAGCCTCCGGTATTCCAGCAACCACCACCTTAACAAGAAAAGAAGCCAAACCTTGAGGACATGTTCACTAAATTCATGGCCGCCTCAGAAACTCGTTTCCATAACACTGAAACAGCATTAAAGAATCAACAGGCCTCTATCCAAGGACTCGAGAACCAAATCGGTCAGCTTGCAAAATTAATCTCAGAAAGACCTCATGGCGGGCTTCCAAGCAACACTGAACCAAATCCCAGAGAACATGTGAAAGCAATCACTCTAAGAGATGGTAAAGTGCTAGCAGAACCAGAAAAGAAGCATGCTCACGAACTACCGAAGGATAAAGTAGAGGAATCTAAGGATGACACCACTCCAACACTTAGGGAGTACAAACCGCGCATCCCATACCCAACAAGGTTAAAGAAGGACCAAACAGACGCCCAATTCGGTAAGTTTCTTGAACTTTTCAAATAATTACATATTAACTTACCCTTTGTTGAAGCAATTTCAAAGATACTGAAATACGCGAAATTCCTAAAAGAACTCCTGATGAACAAAAGAAAATTGGAAGAATTAGTCACAGTGGAACTCAGCGAGGAATGTTCAGCCATTCTCCAAAATAAACTGCCAACAAAGCTAAAGGACCTAGGGAGTTTTACTATCCCTTGTTTAATTGGTAGCTTAATTATTAATAAAGCATTGGCTGATTTAGGTGCAAGTATTAATCTCATGCCCTATAAAATGTTCAAACAACTAGGTCTAGGGGAACCTAAACCCACTAGGATGAGCATTCAATTAGCTGATAGATCTGTTAAGTATCCTAGGGGAATTATTGAAGATGTGCTAGTAAAAGTCGATAAATTTATATTCCCTGTAGATTTTGTTGTGCTTGACATGGATGAGGACATTGACGTACCTTTAATTTTAAGACGCCCATTTTTAGCCACTGCTAGAGCTATCATTGATGTAGGGGATGGTAAATTAGTTCTTAGAGTTGGTGAAGAGGAAGTCATTTTTAAAATCTATGATGCCATGAAATTTTCCAAAGAACAAGATGATTCTTGTTATTCTGTTGATATGGTTGATTACTTTGTTCAAGATAATTTGCAGGAAATCTCTATCACCGACACTCTGGAATTGTGTCTTATTCAGGGAGAAGGTGGAACCTCCTTAGAAGTGGAAAAAGTAAGAAAAGAATTAGACTCTAGCGAAACTATCACTAGACACATAAGCTATGACAATTTAAAGATGCATGATAAGCTAAGACAGAAACCTTCCATTGAGGAACCCCCTAAATTAGAATTAAAACAACTGCCCGAACACTTAGAATATGCCTTTTTAGGAGAGAACTCAACTTTGCCAGTCATTATTACATCAAATTTAAGCTCTAGAGAAAAGGAAGAACTGCTCCAGGTATTAAGAAAACATAGGCAAGCCATAGCCTGGAAAATTTTAGATATCAAGGGAATTAATCCCTCTTTCTGTACTCACAAGATTTTAATGGAAGATGAATATAAACCAGCAGTGCAAGCTCAGAGACGATTAAATCCTAACATGAAGGAAGTCGTAAAGGCTGAGGTAATTAAACTTCTTGATGCAGGTATCATTTATCCTATTTCTGATAGTTCTTGGGTAAGCCCCGTGCAGGTTGTTCCTAAGAAAGGTGGGCTAACCGTGGTATCCAATGACAAAGAAGAACTCGTGCCAACACGAACAGTCACAGGATGGAGAGTATGCATAGATTACCGAAAGCTGAATGACGCCACTCAAAAAGATCATTTTCCTTTGCCCTTTATCGATCAAATGTTAGAAAGATTAGCTGGTCACATGTATTATTGCTTCCTAGATGGCCTCTCCGGTTACTTCCAAATTTCGATAGCTCCAGAAGATTAGAAAAAACGACGTTCACATGCTCATACGGTACGTTTGCATATTGTAGAATGCCTTTTGGTTTATGTAACGCTCCTGTTACTTTTCAGCGATGCATGCTAGCTATTTTTAACGAATTTGTGGAAGATATCATGGAGGTATTCATGGACGATTTCTCCATTTTCGGTAACTCTTTCCAACACTGTCTAAATAATTTGAAACTTGTTTTGATAAGATGTAAAGAAAAAAATCTAGTGCTAAATTGGGAAAAATGTTATTTCATGGTTCAGGAAGGTATTGTACTAGGACATAAAATCTCTAATAGAGGAATAGAGGTAAAGAAAGCTAAAGTTGAAACTATTGAGAAACTACCCCCTCCCAGTTCAGTTAAGGCTATAAGAAGTTTTTTAGGACATGCCGGTTTTTATCGTAGATTCATTAAGGACTTTTCTAAAATAGCTAAGCCTTTAACTAAATTGCTAGAAAAAGACATACCTTTTAACTTCAACCAAGAATGTTTAGAGTCCTTTAGCACCCTTAAAGACAAGTTAGTCAGCACTCCAATTATGATTTCACCTGATTAGAATCTGCCTTTTGAACTAATGTGCGATGCAAGTGATTTTGCCGTAGGTGCAGTTTTAGGACAGCGAAGGGACAAGCACTTCCAACCGATCTACTATGCCAGTAGAACATTGACAGCTGCTCAAGCCAACTACACCACCACGAAGAAAGAATTACTTGCTGTTATCTTTGCTTTTGATAAATTCAGATCTTATTTAATCTTGTCAAAAGTCATTGTTTTTACTGACCATTCAGCTCTTCGTTATCTCTTAGCCAAACCTGATGCAAAACCTCAGTTAATAAGATGGATTTTACTTTTACAGGAATTCAACTTGGAAATTAAAGACAAGAAGGAGCCAAAAATTTAGCAGCAGATCACCTCTCGAGACTAGAAAATACACAACCAAGGTACCTCGAAAAGATAAACGATATATTCCCTGAAGAACAACTCCTAACTTTAGTAGGTACGACACTTCCTTGGTTTGCTGATTTTGCAAATTATTTAGCAGCCAATATAACCCCAAAAGGGCTAACCTATCAGCAAAAGAAGCGATTCTTTGCTAATGTGAAAAACTACTTTTGGGAAGATCCTTTTCTTTTTCGAATTTGCGCAGATCAGGTCATACGGAAATGCGTTGATGACATAGAGGCATATCAAATTTTGGAGCACTGCCACTCAGGATCCACAGGAGGACACCACAATGGAACCAGAACCGCCCATAAAGTTCTCGAATCAGGTTTTTACTAGCCTACACTTTTCAGAGATGCCAACAGGTATGTGACTTCTTGTGATAAATGCCAACGAACAGGTAATAGCTCCCAACTTAATGAAATGCCTCAAAACTATATACTTTCATGTGAAATATTTGATGTATGGGGTGTAGACTTCATGGGACCCTTCCCTAATTCATTCGGAAATAAGTACATACTAGTAGCAGTAGATTACATGTCAAAATGGGTAGAAGCTCAAGCCTTACCTACAAATGATGCTAGAATGGTAGTACGATTTTTTAAGAAGATTTTTTCTCGATTTGGAACACCTAGGATAATCATAAGTGATAGGGGCACACATTTTTGCAATACCCAATTTGAAAAAATTTTAAGAAGGTATGGAGTACACCACAGAACAGCCACCCCTTACCACCCACAAACTAGCGGCCAAGTCAAAGTGACAAACAGAGAACTGAAGTGCATCCTAGAAAAAACCATAGAATCAAATAGGAAGGACTGGTCTAGAAAATTAGATGATGCACTATGGGCTTACAGAACTGCGTTTAAAACACCCATAGGAACATCTCCTTATAAACTCGTTTATGGAAAAAATTGTCATCTACCATTTGAACTCGAGCATAAAGCATTCTGGGCTATAAAATTTCTAAACCTTGATCTTAAAAGTGCAGGTGAAAAGAGACTTCTGTAGCTAAATGAGCTAGATGAATGGCGCTACAACGCATACGAAAATTCACGATTATATAAGGAAGCCGTAAAGCGACGTCACGACAAAAGGCTAAAACAACCTAAGCAGTTCGAAACAGGTGATCTCGTTCTACTTTACAACTCAAGATTGAAACTATTCCCTGGAAAACTCAAATCAAGGTGGTCAGGTCCGTTTACCGTTCTCAAAGTCTTTCCATACGGCACTGTCGAGGTAACACACCCTAACCACGGTACTTTCAAGGTAAATGGCCATAGGCTAAAACATTATAAAATTGAAAATTTTGCAAAAAACAAGGAGGAGCTTAGGCTCCATCCCGTTTCTTCTTGACATCTCTAGGAAGAGTCGAGCTTAGACTCTAAATAAGCGCTTCTCGGGAGGCAACCCGAACACTAACATAGTAACCTCCTTTTTTTTTAAAATTTTTCATGATTTTATTGCATAAACTAACACTTTTCCTGCAAAAAATATGGACCACACGGCCAGGCACACGGGCGTGCCTAAGGCCGTGCGCATACCGAAAAGCAGAGACACGGTCGTGTGGGCAGACTGTGTGCAAATAGAGTACCGTTTCCCCAAAACACGGGCCTCCGATAAAATCCCACGACCGTGCGAAATGGCCGTGGCGACTCTTCGACATCTACACGGGTAAGACAGAAAAACACACGGCCGTGCGATATGGCCGTGGCAACCCTGCAACTTCCACACGGGTAAACATAGAGCCACACACCCGTGCCACAAGCCCGTGGAAGCTACTGTCAATTCAAACACGCCCGTGTACTCTATTACACGCCCGTGTGTTTAACGAAGGACTAATCTCCACGGCCGTCCTCAAAGGAAACACGGGTGTACTCATAGAACGTGGCACGCCAAAAACCTCTAATTTTCGAAAAGCACGGGCTCAACACGACTCACACGGGCGTGCAATATGCCCGTGTGACCCAAATGTATATATACAGGGCCATTTCTCCCTTCCTATTTCATCTAAACCCTAAGCTTTTTCCCTCAAAACCTCCCCAAACCTCCAAAAACACCACCACAGCCCTCTAAAACGCTACCATTCTAGATTTTCTCGATCCACACGCCCGTGCAACAGTACCCACGACCGTGTGACACCAAATTTGGTTCTATTTTCTCCCTTTTTCTCATTTATTTTATTTTCACTACATTTTTTATTAATGTTATTATTGATTTAGGCTATTAGAGAATCAGGAAATAGAGAATAATCTAGAATAGTTTAAAATTTTGCTTGCCATTTTAGATTCCATTTGCCAAATTTATGCCATTTAACACCATAGTTAGTTGCCACCTAATACACATTGTAAATATGCCACTTAAACACACATGAATATGCCATTTGTTACTTAGTTTAGTACATATACATCCATTCATAAAAGGAATCCCTATGCAAATTTTAAAAATGATTAGATTCTACTACTAAGGTTAATTCTCATTCATATTAGGAATTATTTTATTTTATTACTCAGCCTCTTTATTTTTAATTATTTGCATTTCTTATTACTATTTTTTTGTAGATCCCATGTCATCTTCCCGAGCCAAGAAAGCTGTCGTCCCTGCCTCTAAGAAACGAAAGGGGCCAGGGAGTTCTTCGACTAGGCCCACTTCCGAGGTGCGCCACCCATTTCTTACTTTTTCACAAGACTCCCAGGAAGAACGCTACCAGCTGCTGCGTGCGCGCAATATCACGATGGGCCGATGCATCGACTGGAGGGCCCTCGAACAAGTACGCCTGGTAGATGATGTCCGGGCCCTGCTCGCCACTGACCCATGGGACCAGTTCTTTCAGATCGTGGAGCCTACATACCTTGAACTCACACTCGAGTTCTGTGCCACATTCCACCTTCAGACGGTGATGACACGATTCGATGATCCTGGGACAGTCCAATTTCGGTTAGGGGGCTCGTTCGACAACTCAGCGTCCCAGAATTCGGTGTGGCACTCGGCCTTTACACCGAGCAGTTTATGGCTGAGGAGAGTTTCCCCACCCTTTCTAGGCGCATCCATATCCGACCCCTTGATTGCTGGAAAGAGATTGCCCCAGGAAGACAACTATACAACCCCAGCGTCAGCAAAGCCTCCGCTCTCCCTCCCTCTCTCAGGTATATCCACGCACTCCTAGCTCATACTATTACAGGTCACCGAGAGAGCACAGGCGTCGTCAACACACACGACGTCTACTTCTTATGGTGCATGGCAAATGGCCACCTCATTGACCTTGCATATTTCATCGCACTCGCCATGCAACATTAGACCGAGAGGCACCACAAGGGAGTCGTATCCATGGGCCCATACATCACTCGACTAGGCCGTTACTTCGGCCTATTTAACACTACAGCCCAGACCTCCTCCTACACCTTACTTGACCAGATGTCCTCCTAGGGCATCCAGAGCATGCTTTCGATGAGGATGGTCGAGCGACGTCTCGGTGGAGACTACTTCCACTTCCGCCTTGTCCAAGAAGTCGAGGATCCAGAGGACATTCCTGATGATGTCCCACCGCCACCACCAACAGAGGACGCGTCAGTTGAGCCACCATGCCCTAGACGACCACCGCAGACGGCAGCATCCAGTGTTGACATATCCGAGCGCCTGGACCACTTTGAGCAGCGCTCGATTACATCGACGCCACCTTATCGCACATATGTCAACACCTTGGCATCGTCCCACCACCACGAAACCCACCAGAGGATTAGATCCTCTTTTATTATTTTTATTTTTATTTTATTTTATTTTATTTTTACTTTTGTTTTTGTTTTTGTTTTATTTTATTTTATCTTCTATCTTTCTTTTTCTACCTAGTACACACTAATCTTAACCTCTAAATGTTAATTCTTCTTTTTCCTTTTGCAACTTTTAATTTTCTTATATTTTTCTTTATTTTGAATTTTAGTAAATTTTCTATTTTATTATCATAACGGTTATCTCCTAACGAAATAATCCCTCTTCATCTTAACCTCCCACGACTAATAAATCCCTTCGCAGTTTCAAAGGAGCTCTACAGCTCAAATCTCTACGAAAAAGGGAACACAGTGCCGAACCTACCAGCTCTTCCACTAATCCATCCAAAGTAGGGAGTTTCATACCCTTCCCTATCTTATGATGCTATGCTTTTAATTGCTATTAATATTCTCCTTGTACATTGAGGGCAATGTACATCTTAAGTGTGGGGGGGTAACTTACTTTCACTTTTTATACTATCTTTGAAACCCATGAACTTTTCCTAATAGCAATATCTTCAGTCTCCTATTAGGAATTTATTCTGATTAATTTATGATTTCTATCGATATATTGAGAATTAAGATATAGGTGCTTGTACTTTGATTATTCAAACTTTAAAACATTAGGGAATCAAGCATGATAAGTTGAAATTTTTGAGAATCCCCAATTTTTGCATAAGTTATTTTCCCTAATTTTAAGCACTATCTTGAGATTTGAAATTCGCAGGATTGACATCAAAAGCCATAATTCTGGTGAGATTTTTGAGCCTTTTTGAGCATACATTTTCTTCGTGCTCACTTTTATTATTGCTTTGAGTGAGTCAATACTGAATCGTGATTCTAGAACTTGCTTTGATTATACATGTCAAGACCACATCATTGATTTGATATACTGAAATGATAAAGGCACATAGGATTTAACCCACTCACTCCACAAAAAGCCTACCTCCATAAATCTAACCCTTAGTAAACCCCGTTGAGCCTAACAACCTTTTCTATTGACTCACCCTCTAATTATTAAACAATAACCCATTTTTTGTTGAATTTCATTCAATTATTTTGATCGTTATTTTTTGTCAAGATTTGAGTTGAATTTTTCATCTAGCTTTATTCTCTTTTCTAAATTGTAAAGTTTTGTTCAATTTATTATAAATACTTGAATTGTTCTTAAAAAAATGAATGGATGAGTACATACAGTTAAATTCAATTGTAACTTGTAATAGTCGAACAAGTTTTTGCATATGTCTATTTTAAGGCTACCAAGGCAGAAATGATAGTTTCACAAGAATTAGCTGAGAAATATGTTCCAGTGATAGAGATTTTTCTAGCTAGATAATTTTTCAGTTCAATCTCGATCTAACCTTCTTTTTGTAGCCTGTGACAACACCCCTAACCAAGCCCCGTTACAACCATTAAAAGACCTTTTGATCAAAGTATCATATCAAAATTTAGTGGTGGAGATTTGATTTTCTTGCAAGCTTATGGTAATAACTTTTCAGGTTGACTAAGGAGTGCTTAAATGTTGAACCCTAAACACTTCGAGTGGATAGAGTGAACCTTTAGTGAGGATGTCAACTCCTGTTAATTAAGATGGAGAGATAACTACTTAGAAGGAAGGATGAAACTTATGTTTTCAATGATAAAATTCTCAACTTAGAGTGATTAAGTCTTTAAATGTTCTTGAGATTGAATTTTCATTGTATAACTACCTGTGGATTAATTCGAAACATTATTGATAAGGGTTATAGATCAAGAAGAATGGTTTCCTTTAGGGATTGAGATTTTGCTTGAGGACAAGCAAAGGTTTAAGTGTGGGGGTATTTGATAAGCGCTAATTTATACATATTTTTTACCTCATGTTTAGCCTATATTTTGGATGAATTACTATCAATTTAGTAAGAATTGGTGCTCTTAATCTTTCTTTTGCATATCTTATACTCAGGAGAGCATAGGGGAGATGAAAGAATAGAAAATGGACCTAAAACGGTGAAAAATGGACCAAAAAGCACAAATCACACGGGCCAGGGGATGCCACACGGTCGTGCCACACGGGCGTGCCTCACGAAGATCACACGGACAAAGCCCCGACAAGCACGGCCACTATACACGAGCGTGCTAAATCATACGGCCTCTATCGAACCCACACGGGTGTGGCACACAGGCGTGTTCTAGTCGCGGGAAAGACGAATTTCACTCGAATTGGGATGCTTGGGGGCTAAGAAAGAATCCCCAAAACCTCTCTATATAAAGACCCCATGAGGCAACATAGAGGAGGGCCTTCTTCCATCTTTTACACACCCTTTATATTCTTTTCCTCTCGTCTTTCTGCCACACCACAGGTAGAAGCAAGGGATTACTCGAAGGGAGAAGCCAATCGATTCATCTCAGAAGCCAAAGTTCTGCATCAACATAGAGGATTCTCCTAAATTCCTTCAGGGGTTTTTGGTTTCTTTTATGATTTGTTATTTTATAACTTCTGAGATGTTTTCTTTTATTATTATGAACTAAACCCCTCAAATACTTGAGGGGGATGAAACCTAAGACAGATCTTGTTATTTATTCTTGATTATTATGAGAATTAGTTGAATTGTTCTTAATTATGTGTTTTTAATCCTTGATTTAATGATCCTAGGTATTGATTCAAGAATTGGATGTGCTTAGAGCAGAGGAGCAAAAGTCCATGTGATAAGAGTAGATCTACCATAATTAAGCGGAGTTGCATGCAACCCTAGACATAGGGCGACATAAATCTGCCGGATTAGGGTCAAACCTAATATGGGGAACCATAGATCGAATTAATGCAACCTAGGGAGTTAATTAATAAAGGAACTTTAATTAACAACTTAGGCCTAGTTGCTCTTCACCTCGACGGAGGGTTTAGCATAGATTAGGGATCTCTCCGGATCAAGTCAAGTAAATAACTCGTATAATTCAAGAAAATAATAACAAGTGAAGTCTAGGTGGATTCTCCCTTAAGTATTAATCATATCAATTAGCTTTTCCCTAAAAGTTTTTCCCAATTTATTTTTCCTACTTTTCTTAGTTAGTTTTAGAGTTAGTTTTAAATAAACCCTCACTTAATTTTTAGGTTAAATAATAGAAAGAAAGTGAGTAATAGTACTTTCGGTTCCCTTGGGTACGATACTCGATCTTATCACTAGACTATACTACTGTCGACAGGTGCGCTTGCCTTAAAAACGTCGTGATATTAGTCAGTTTAGGTTTGATCAAGTTCTTTATAAATTTTATTACTTCATATCACGCCGATATCAGTCCTCAAGCAAAATCTCAACTCACAATTAAAAATCATTCTTCTCAACTTATAATCCTTATCAATCATGTTTCAAACTAATCCATAAGTAATCATACAATGAAAATTCAACTAGAAGAAAATTAAAGTCTCAAACACTCTAAGTTGAGAATTTTATCACAGAAACATAGGGTTTCTCCCTTCTCCTCAGTAGTTACCTTTTAATTCAAAATCAACAAGAGTTGACATACTCACTAAAGATTCACGCCATCCATTTAAAGTGTTTAGGGTTTAAAAATTTAAGCACTCATTAGTCAATCTGAAAAGTTATTACCATAAGCTTGCAGTAAAATCAAATCTCCACTAGTATGTATTGATATGACACATCGATCAAAAGGTCTTTCAATGGTTGTAATGGGGCTTTTGTTAAGGGTGTGGTCACAAGCTGAAAAAGATGGTTAGAATCGAGATTGAATTGAAAAATCATATAACTAGAAAAATCTCTATCACTGAGACATATTCCTAGAAATAAAGCCTTTTTTTTATGACATCGTTCTAGATTCGGAAGCTTATAATAGAAATATGCAAAAATATTGAATTACAACTGAATTAACTTTATATACTTTTTTTTAAGAACAAATCAAATAACAACAAATTGAATATTTATAAACTTTACAAACTGAAAAAAAAAAACAAAGCTAGACAATTATTCAACTCAAATCTCGACAAAAATAGGGATCAAAATAATTGAAGGGAATTCAAAAAAAAATGGGTTATAGGTTAATATTGAAGGTAAGTCAATGAATGGGTTGTTAGGCTCAATGGGGTTCACTAGGGGTTAATTTATGAGGGTAGGCTTTTGTGGAGTAAGTCGGTTAAACCTAGTTACCTTTATCATTTCGGTATATCAAATCAATGATGTGGTCTTGACATGTATAATCAAAGCAAGTTCTAGAATAACAAATCAGTATTGACTCACTCAAGGCAACAATAAATTTGAGCACAAAAGGATGTATGCTCAAAAGGCTCAAAAGTCTCACCAGAATTATGGCTTTTGATGTCAATCCTGCGAACTTCAAATTTCAAGATAACACTTAAAATTGGGGAAAACAACCTAGAAAAATTGTAAATTCTCAAAAATTTTAACTTATTATGCTTGATTCCCTAATTTCTTAAAGTTTGAATAATCAAAGCATAAGTTCCTATGTCTTAATTCTCAACATATCAATAAAAATCATAAATCAATCAGAATTCATCTTAATAGGGGATTAAGAATAATGCAGAGAGTGAAAGTGAGAATTCAAAACTTGAGAACAATGCAACAAGGTAGTGGTAAAAATTTTCAGGGGTTTCAAAGATAATATAAAGAATGAAAGTGAGTCCCCCCCACACTTAAGATGTACATTGCCTCAATGTACAAAGATACATTAGTAGCAACAGAAGCATAAAATCATAAGATAGGGAGAGAAGTGAAACTCCTTGAATATTTGGATGAATTCCTTGAGTTAGAGGTGTGAAGATTTGGAGAAAGGACTACTTGAAGTTCGTGATTCTAGGTGACTGAAGAGAATAAGTACAATTGTGTGTAAAATTCAAGTATTACTCAATAAGAATTTAAAAATAAAGGGAAAAAGGAGAATATAAAGTAAAGAAATGAAAATTAAAATTAAAATTAAAATAATAGGAATTTGGCCCCACGACCGTGGTGCACGCCCATGTGACATATGGGTTGTCCGTGTATTTCGTGATCCTATAGGTGCGGCCACGATTGGTCAGCACGGGCGTGTCCTATGCCCGTATTAATTTCTCAGTTTTGCCCACGATTTATTGGCACGGGGGTGTTGGGACACACGGTCATATAGCACAGTTGTGTCTTTTAGTGTTCGCTTCTCCCACGGCCGTGTTTGGAACCACACGCCCGTATATGAATTGATAGGTTTGGCCACAGCAGTATCGCACGGTCGTGTTTCTAACCGTGGGGTTCCCACAGCCTTAGGCATGCCCGTGTGTCTGGTCGTGTGGTCCTAGGGGATCTACATTTTAAAGAGTTAGTTATGAATCTAAGAAAATCAAACTTGTT
Source organism: Gossypium stocksii (assembly GCA_020496765.1). Classification (NCBI taxonomy): domain Eukaryota; kingdom Viridiplantae; phylum Streptophyta; class Magnoliopsida; order Malvales; family Malvaceae; genus Gossypium; species Gossypium stocksii. The sequence continues at coordinate 11,896,056 of CM035623.1, forward strand.
AGTGCTCGGGTTGCCTCCCGAGAAGTGCTTGTTTATAGTCTAAGCTCAACTTCTTACCTGCACCTTAATGAGGGATTGTGGAGCCTAAGCTCCTCTCTATCATTCTTAAAGTTGTCACCATAATATAGTTTGAGTCGATGACCGTTTACTTTGAAAATGCCTTAATTTGGATGCGTTACCTCAATTGTACCGTAGGGAAGAACACTTTGGACTATGAATGGGCCTGACCATCTCGACTTTAGCTTTCCAGGGAATAATTTAAGCCTTGAGTTGTACAGTAAAACAAGATCGCCAGGCTTAAATTGTTTATGTTGCTTTAGATGAGCATCATGGCGTCGCTTTGTGATTTCCTTGTATAAGCGTAAGTTTTCATATGCATTGCAATACGATTCGTCCAACTCATTTAGCTGCATGAGTCTCTTTTCACCTGCAAGATCAGGGTTGAGGTTTAAAAATTTAATGGCCCAAAATGCTTTATGTTCTAGCTCAAAGGGTAAATGATAACTTTTCCCATAAACAAGTTTATAAGGCAATGTTCTTATGGGAGTTTTGAAGGCGGTTCTATAGGCCCATAAAGTATCATCTACTTTTATTGCCCAATCTTTTCTATTTGCTTGTACAGTTTTCTCTAAATGCATTTTAGCTCTCTATTAGCTACTTCAACTTGTCCATTGGTTTGAAGGTGGTAAGGGGTGGCTGTTCTATGGTACACTCCATATTTCTGTAAGACTTTCTCAAACTAAGCATTGTAGAAATGCGTTCCCCAATCACTGATAATTGCTCTTGGTGTTCCAAATCGAGAAAAAGGTTTTTTAAGGAATCTTACTACCATTCTAGTATCATTAGTAGGTAAGGTTTGAGCTTCTACCCATTTAGACACGTAATCAACTGCTACTAAAATGTATTTATTTCCGAATGAACTAGGGAATGGACCCATGAAATCTATGCCCCACACATCGAATATTTCACATTCAAGCATATATGTCTGAGGCATTTCATCACATTTAGAGATATTACCTGTTTGTTGACATTTGTCACAAGAAATAGCATACCTGCTGGCGTCTTTGAATAATGTGGGCCAATAAAAACCTGATTCGAGTATTTTATAGGCGGTTTTAGTTCCACTGTAATGTCCTCTTATCGGTCTTTAATGGCAGTGTTCCAAAATCTTGTTTGCTTCAGTTGTTGTGACACATCTTCAAATGACTTGGTATGCACAAATACGAAAAAGAAAAGGGTCTGCCCAAAAGTAGTTTTTCACATTAGTAAAGAATCACTTCTTTTATGTGTCAACCCTTTTAGGGTTATGTTAGTAGCTAAGTAATTTGCGATGTCAGCAAACCAAGGTACCTCAAAATTAGGTATGACTAAGATTTGTTCTTTAGGAAACGAGTCGTTTATTTTAGATTCATCAAATTCTTTGAGATGTAGATTCTCGAGCCTGGAAAGGTGATCTGCTGCTAAGTTTTCAGCTCCTTTTTTATCTTGTATTTCCAAGTCGAATTCCTGCAACAATAGAATCCATCTTATTAGTCGAGGCTTTGCATTGGACTTAGTTAAAAGATAGCGAAGAGCGGAATGATCAACATAAATGATGACTTTAGACAATATTAGATATGGTCTAAATTTGTCAAACGCAAAAAGCACAACTAGTAATTATTTTTCTGTGGTAGTGTAGTTCTCTTATGCTGCTGTTAGAGTTTTGCTAGCATAGAAGATTGGCTGAAAATGCTTGTCTCTTCGCTGTCCAAGAACTGCACCTACTGTGAAATCACTCGCATCATACATTAGTTCAAAAGGTAAATTCCAATCAGGTGCAATTATAATTGGAGCATTGGTGAGTTTCTCTTTGAGAGTGTTAAATGCCTCTAAACATTCCTGATCAAAATTGAAAGGTAGTCTTTTTCTAGTAATTTCGTTAATAGCTTAGCTATTTTAGAAAAGTCTTTAATGAATCTTCTATAAAAATCGGCATGTTCTAAAAAGCTTCTAATTACCTTAACTGAACTAGGGGGAGGTAGTTTTTCAGTGGTCTCAACTTTTGGTTTATCTACTTCTATCTCTTTACTATAAACTTTTTGTGTAACGCCCTAATTTTCGGGTTTCTTTTAGATTGTTCTTTATCTGATAAAATGTTTAAATTCTAGTATTTGGGTGTGTAATGCATGTTTGGAGAGTGGTAATGGGCCTATGGAAGGCCCATGTGTTGGTTGGAAGCTCGGTAAAATTTTGTATTTTTGACTTAGGAGATAGGGGTCTCTTGAAGATAGGTGTTATAAGAAAATATCAGGGAAATAAGACACAAATTGTTCAGTGGTAAAGTGGCAAGGGAGGCGCCACTAAGCTCCTTAAAAAATGGCGCCTAAGTGAGCTTAGAGGTCAAGGGTTCAAGCTCCAAAGGTTGCAAGGTGACATTTTATTTTGTGCAGGAAGCAGGCAAGAAGTTGAAGCTCAGTTAAACTCTGCTTAGGGAGATTTGAATCGGTCAAGGGAGCAAATCATGGAGGAGGTTGAGGAGCAAATCAAGGAACAAATTAAGGACTTTTTGAATTTGAATGAAAGTGGCTGGCCAAGGGACTCTCTATGGTGCAAATCGGCAAATAAGGCTAGGCATAGAACTTTCGGTAATTAGGTGTGAATGGTGCCGAATTCCCTTAGTTTCTTCTATGATTTTGTGCCGATTTCCCTAAGTAAGTAAGCTTCTTTCTTTTGTCGATTTTACATAGCCTATTAGGTACCTTTTTGCCACTTTGTTCTCCCTATCAAACCTAATAGCCGAACCTCTTACCCCTCTAAAACCCCATTGCCGAATTCACTTTTTCTTTTCATTGTCGAATGTAGAACTTCCAAAAACCCCATCTTGTGCCGTTCTTCTCTTGTTGAACCGATTGCTTATTTCTTACCCTCTCAAATCTCTTTTCTTATTTTCTTCCTTTCCATTTTCTTCTGCTATCACCTACATACCTTCTTTTGACATTACTCTCTGGTTGATAGACACAAAAGCCGGAAGCAAACACCCACTTTGCCGAAACACTTCCTTTTCACTCTCATTCTTTTCTTCTTCTTCTTTTAAACCCTTTCATAAACCGAAACCCTTATTGTGCTTAGCCGAATCCTCTGTATTCTCAACTCTTCCTTTCTTCTATTTAGAACGTGACTAAGGGAGCATCTAGAGGCACTTCTTGAATCGATTAGCACCTTGGTAAGTACTCAACCCAGTTCTCTCGTTAACCTCCTATTAAAGTTTAAGTTAAAACCCTGGTAAGGGTGGCTATCATTGGACTAAAGCATTTGGGGTCTTTTGCGTTAATGCTGTTGTGCTAGCGTAGACAAAAAGGGGGCAAGTTGCAGGGACTCGAAGAGTGGCACGACTGGGCTCATAGACTTAGTCTATTCCTTTCAACAAAGGTAAGGACCTTGCAAGTTTTAGGCTATGTTAGCCGATTATGGTAAGGAGATTTTGGCTTAACGTTTGTCGATTATTAGGCTAACACTTTAGTATAACTGTAGGCCTTCGTACGTGGACCTCGTCGTCGTTACATTCGTTAACAGGTGTGTAACTAATCCCAACTGTTAGACTAAAGTGGTAAAAGCTGAAAAGGGCGTAACGTTACCGACATCTGGTGTAAATGACCGAAAACGCATTCGTTTGATGGTCGAGAGTAACCATTTACTCCATTGGGCTTAACAATGAGTTCGGTGCTGGAGGAATTGCAGACGGTGCAATTCTGAACGTTTCGGTAAGTTGGGCTATAATGGGCTAAGATGGGCCCAATGGGCTTCCGAGCCCAAATCGATAAAGTGATTATTATAGGCTTTCTGGCGACTTGGTTAATGATAACATGCTTAATTTGGTAAGCTAGACCTAAAAATTAGACTTAACAGGTTTGAGATGATAATGGACTTAGTAAGGCCCATTAGGGGTTTTAAGTTAAAAAGGGTAAAACTGGAAATTTGGTTCAAATGGACTTCCGTGGTAATTTATGGACTAATAATTAATCGAACGTGCATAAAAACTCTGAAAATATGATAAAGGACTAAAATACCCCTGAATATGGAAAATTACAAAAATACCCCTAGGTGTAAAAAGACTATTATACCCCTAGGGTCAATTCTATATGAAATGTATGATTTTATGTATCTGCATGAGTTACCATTTAATATGAATATATCTGATGCATGAGATGCTATATGTTGCATGCTAGTATGTATATATCTGATGCATGGGGTATGGGTTTTATGATGGAGGAAGCGTTCTGGTAGCCTCGCTGCAATCTGGTGGCCTCGCCACATATATATCTGGTCTGGCAGCCTCGCTGCAATCTGGTGGCTTCGCCCCATATATACATCTATTCTGGTGGCCTCGCCACAATATCTGTATCTGGTAACCTCGTCACAATATTTGGCAGCCTCGCTGCAAATTATATCTGGCAGCCTCGCTGCAAATATCTATGGTGTGTAGCGGTTGGGTGGGTCCAGTAGTCTCCCCACATGGTGTAAGGCTGGTACGAGGGTGTTATGGATGGATCTGGGTTGGGTTCTCTGTCTGCATAATATATTTGATCTATATCTGTTATGGGCCTATGGGCTTAATCTGATTTCTGTAATGGGCAAGGCCCAATTATGTCTGATTTTGAGGCTTGATCTGTTTAGGCCTATGGTTGAGATTATGTTACATACTGAGTTATCAAACTCACCCTCTTTTTATTTCATCTCTGCAGGTAACCCTCAACCATAGTGGGCTTGGAGCTGCGAGAGATTTGGAGTGGCCATAACATCTGCAAATTCGGTTTTTGTTTCACTTTAAGTATTTTCATTAAGCTATTTTGGGTTTAATTTGTAATAAGGCCGCTATTTAAATTTCTTTACTGATTTTATATTCTTTTATGGTTTAATTCATATTTTATCGAGACTGCTAGTTATAAGCTGCGCGGGTTTTTCAAACTACTAAAAAGGTTTTCAAAATTCAACAAATTCAAATATGGATAACCTAAGGGCTTATATAAATGATTTTTCATAATCTTGCTGTTTTAGTAAAATATCCTCTAAGTCACAACAAGCAAAAAGGTCATAAGTTTAGTTGTAGGATCATGTGACACACCAGATCTGGTCATAACGTCTAGACCGGGTTTGGGGTGTTACATTTAGTGGTATCAGAGCCAAGTTACAATAACTCGGCTGTGGATCGGGTCTAAAAATGGGAGCTTTCAAACAATCAAAACAAAGATTTTCGAAAAAAATCATGTTTTTACATTGTTTCCAAATTACTTGGAACTAGTTTTGATGAACTTCTTTCGTACCAAAAATGATTCATTTTTTTTAGAATAAATTAAGTTTTCCTATGAAATCTTTCGAGAGAGTGGCACACCGAATCTCCGGCCCAAGCCTGTAAGTTTTCTGAACTTTTCTGGTTAATTCTGAATTTCTGATTATATGCCTGACTAAGACCCTATTATGATACTTTAGCTAGGGTATTACTGAAACTATAGAGACTCTGATAGGTGGACTGAGACTGTAGCTAGGTTACAGTGGAAGAAGATAACCTCTGAAATGCTACTTATTCATAAGACCTCTGTAATAAACACTGAAATATTAATCTGACTCATAAAATTTCTAAAACAGAAAATACGAAATGAGTACGCGAGCAGCTCGTGGTAGGGGCCGTGAACGTGGCCGAGGTAGTGCACGAGCTGAAACTTCATCTTCGGGTCATGCGCCAGCGGCTGATATACCGATACCACCAGCAACAGAGGTGGAGTCCCATGATCGAGGTGTTGGGGACGACGCCCTATCGCAAGCGATGCTTCGAGTTCTGGAAAGGGTTTCTGGGGCAAGTACTGGTAATGGATTTTGGGGATCCATTTCTGAGCGACTCCGAGCTAATGGGGCAGAGTTCTTTAGGGGTGTGTCTGGTGTAGCCCCAAATGTGGCTGAATATTGGCTAGAGGCCACAGAGCGAATCATGGACGATCTGGATTGCTCTATGGAGCAGAAGCTGAAAGGAGCCGTGTCGTTGCTTAGAGATGAAGCTTATCAGTGGTGGCTCACAGTAAGAGATGGAACTTCCGATGGTGAGGTAACGTGGGAGCTGTTTAAGAAAGCCTTTAAAGGAAAATATGTTGGGGCTAGCTATGTGGACGCCCGCAGGAAAGAATTCTTGAATTTGGTTCAGGGAAGTAGGACAGTATCTGAGTACGAGGCTAAATTTCTGAGGCTGAGCTGATATGCTTCGGGGATAGTTGCCACTTAGTATGAGCGTACCGTGCGTTTCGAGGATGGTTTGAGAGATGAACTAAGGGTACTGATTGCTCCGCAGAGAGAGCGTAACTTTGCTGCTTTGGTTGAGAAAGCTAAGATAGCTGGAAGTAAAGCGTACCGAGAGACAGAATCGCGAAAAGGATAGAAACCGCTTCCGGAGGGATTCTGGATCATCAGGTGGGGCTAATAGAAATGTTAAGAGAGCAAGAGTGGTAGAACCGGTGCGAGCAGTGCCAATGAATGCTGTCAGACCGCAGGGTTGTAGGAGTTGTGGTAAGATACATATGGGCGAGTGTCGGAAACGTTCTGGAGCCTATTTTCGATGTGGGTCGATGGAGTATAGGATTAAGGACTGTCCCGAAGAACCGGATCAAGGACAAGTTATGGCTCAAAGGGTTGTCCAACCAGTGAGGGGTGGACCACCAGCTCCGAGGGGTCGTGGACAAGGTAGAGGCGAAAATGGTAATGGTCGAGGACGAGGAGCACCTGGCAGGGGTGCTGGTTTTGCTGAGGCTCGTCAACCAGTGTTAGTTTATGCAGCTCATCGCCGAGAGGAGGGTGATGCCCCCGACGTCATAACTGGTACGTTTTTGATTTCTAGTATGCCATACACTGCGTTGATAGATGTTGGATCTACGCATTCTTATGTTGCATGTGCCATATCTGGGTCGCTGGGAGTGCATTCTGAGGAGACAGTGAGTGGGGTAACTGTACTAAGTCCTTTGGGTCACTCGGTTAGGGTAGACAAACTGTATAGAGACGTGCCTATAGAAATTCAAGGAAAAATCTTTTCTGGAGACTTGATGGAGCTACCTTTCGAAGAATTTGATCTCATCTTGGGAATGGACTGGCTTGTAAAGCATAGGGCTACTTTGGATTGTGCTACGAAACGAATGAGGCTAAAGACTACAGAGGATGAGGAAGTTATGGTGATAGGTGAACGTAGAGATTATTTGTCCAATGTGGTGTCAGCATTAAGAGCTGAGAAGTGGATTCGTAAAGGATATGCGGCTTATTTGGCATTCATAGGTCAAGTAGAAACTGGAGAACTAACTGTGGATCAAGTTGGAACCGTTAAGGATTTTCAAGATGTTTTTCCAGAAGAGCTTCCAAGGCTACCTCCGAATCGAGAGGTTGAGTTTGGGATCGACTTGTTGCCTGGTATGGCACCAGTGTCTATTGCACCGTATAGGATGGCACCAAAGAAGTTGGTGGAGTTGAAAGCGCAAATTCAAGATCTGTTGGATAGAGGCTTTATTAGGCCAAGTATGTCTCCGTGGGGAGCACCAGTGCTATTCGTAAAGAAGAAGGATGGGTCAATGCGAATGTGCATCGATTATCGGCAGTTGAACAAACTGACGATTAAGAATAAGTACCCGTTGCCAAGAATTAATGATCTGTTCGACCAGCTTAGAGGAGCTTTAGTATTCTCCAAGATTGACCTTCGATCTGGGTACCATCAGTTAAGGGTAAAAGAGGTGGATATACACAAGACAGCATTCAGAACTCGTTATGGTCACTATGAATTCTTGGTTATGCCATTTGGACTGACCAATGCACCTGCAGTATTTATGGATCTGATGAATCGAGTGTTCCAGCCATACTTAGATTGATTCGTGGTCGTCTTTATCGACGATATTCTGGTTTATTCTGAATCCAAGGAGAAACATGATGAACATCTCCGTATTGTGCTGCAAGTGTTAAGGGAAAAGGAGCTTTATGCGAAATTCAGTAAGTGTGAGTTCTGGTTAAGAGAGGTAACCTTCTTGGGCCATGTTGTATCTACTGAGGGGATAAAGGTAGACCCTCGAAAGATTGAAGCAATTCTGGAGTGGAAACCACCGAGGTCAGTGGCAGAAATTCGAAGTTTTCTGGGTTTAGCTGGATACTATAGAAGGTTTGTAGAAGGATTTTCTGTGATGGCAACGCCATTGACAAAACTCGTTAGGAAAGGAGTGCCATTTATATGCACTGAGCAGCAGCAAGAAGCTTTTGAGAAACTAAAGAAGGTTCTGACCGAGGCACCTGTACTGATTCAACCAGAGTCTGGAAAAGATTTTACTGTGTACAGTGATGCATCACATGTTGGGTTGGGCTGTGTGTTGATGCAAGAGGGTAAAGTGGTTGCTTATGCATCGCGACAGCTTAAACCTCATGAAGTGAACTACCCTACCCATGATCTGGAGTTGGCAGCAGTAATCTTCGCACTTAAGATCTGGCGACATTATCTGTATGGAGAAAGGTGTATTATATACACAGATCATAAGAGTCTTAAGTACTTGCTAACGCAGAAGGAGCTGAATCTGAGGCAACGGAGATGGATTGAGTTGCTTAAGGATTATGATTGTGCGATTGAGTATCATCCAGGCAAAGCTAATGTGGTGGCTGATGCCCTAAGTCGTAGAACTGTATCTGATCTGAGAGCTATGTTTGCTCGTTTGAGTCTGTATGATGATGACAGTCTATTAGCAGAATTGCAAGTAAGACCGACCTGGGTGGATGAGATTAAGGAAAAGCAGTCGAAGGATGAGTCTCTGGTTTCTCGATTTCAGTAGGTTAAGGATTCCAATTTGAGGCAAGCAATTCTGAATGAAGCTCATAAAGGACTGTGTGCTATGCATCCTGGAGGTAATAAGATGTATCATGACTTAAAGGAGTTGTATTGGTGGCCTGGACTGAAGCGAGAGGTAACAGAATTTGTGGGGAAATGTCTGACTTGTCAGCAAGTGAAAGCGGAACATCAGTTACCTTCTGGACTTCTGCAACCGGTGAAGGTACCACTCTGGAAGTGGGAAAGGGTGACCATGGATTTTGTAAGTGGGTTGCCCTTAACGCCATCAAAGAAGGACTCGATTTGGGTGATTGTGGACAGGTTGACTAAATCTGCTCATTTCATCCCTGTACATACTGATTATTCGCTTCAGAGGTTAGCCAAGTTGTATGTGGCAGAGATTGTGCAACTGCATGGGGTGCCAGTGTCTATTATCTCTGATCGAGATCCTAGATTCACATCTCGGTTCTGGCAAAAGTTGCATGAGGCGTTGGGAAAGCGACTGAACTTTAGCACGGCTTTCCATCCTCAAACTGATGGTCAGTCAGAAAGGGTTATTCAGATTCTGGAAGATATGCTGAGGGGATGTGTTATTGACTTTCGAGGCAGTTGGGAGGATTATTTACCGTTGGCAGAGTTTGCGTATAATAACAGTTATCAGGCTAGTATCCGTATGGCACCTTATGAGGCACTGTATGGGCGTAGGTGTCGTTCACCTAGTTGTTGGACCGAATTGGGCGAGCGGCAAGTTCTTGGACCTGAGTTGGTAGCAGAGACTGAAGAGAAGGTCGAAATAATAAGGGATCGGTTAAAAGAGGCATCTGATCGACAGAAGTCTTACGCAGATTTGAAGCGTAAGGAGATTGAGTACTCAGTGGGTGACATGGTCTTCTTGAAAGTTTCACCTTGGAAGAAGATACTAAGATTTGGTAAGAAAGGCAAGCTAAGTCCGCTGTTTATTGGGCCTTATCGGGTTCTTAAGCGAATAGGCCCGGTGGCGTATCAGTTGGAATTACCTCCAGAGTTAAATAGAATCCATGATGTGTTTCACGTATCTATGCTAAGACGATATCGTTCTGACCCTACCCATATTCTACCCGTTACAGATGTAGAAGTACAGCCTGATTTGACTTTCGAGGAGGAGCCTGTACAGATTCTGGATCGAGACGTGAAGGTCCTAAGGAGAAAGTCGGTTCCATTGGTAAAGGTACTTTGGCGTAATCATGGCAGAGAGGAAGCTACTTGGGAACCAGAGGAGGCAATACGTCAGCAATATCCCCATTTGTTTGGATAAGGTAAATTTCGAGGATGAAATTTCTTTAAGGAGGGTAGAGTTGTAACACCCTAATTTTCAGGTTTCTTTTAGATTGTTCTTTATCTGATAAAATGTTTAAATTCTAGTATTTGGGTGTGTAATGCATGTTTGGAGAGTGGTAATGGGCCTATGGAAGGCCCATGTGTTGGTTGGAAGTTCGGTAAAATTTTGTATTTTTGACTTAGGAGATAGGGGTCTCTTGAAGATAGGTGTTATAAGAAAATATCAGGGAAATAAGACACAAATTGTTCAGTGGTAAAGTGGCAAGGGAGGCACCACTAAGCTCCTTAAAAAGTGGCGCCTAAGTAAGTTAGCTTAGAGGTCAAGGGTTCAAGCTCCAGAGGTTGCAAGGTGACATTTTATTTTGTGCAGGAAGCAGGCAAGAAGTTGAAGCTCAGTTAAACTCTGCTTAGGGAGATTTGAATCGGTCAAGGGAGCAAATCGTGGAGGAGATTGGGGAGCAAATCAAGGAGCAAATTAAGGACTTTTTGAATTTGAATGAAAGTGGCTAGCCAAGGGACTCTCTATGGTGCAAATCGGCAAACAAGGCTAGGCATAGAACTTTCGGCAATTAGGTGTGAGTGGTGCCGAATTCCCTTAGTTTCTTCTATGATTTTGTGCCGATTTCCCTAAGTAAGTAAGCTTCTTTCTTTTGTCGATTTTACATAGCCTATTAGGTACCTTTTTGCCACTTTGTTCTCCCTATCAAACCTAATAGCCGAACCTCTTACCCCTCTAAAACCCCATTGCCGAATTCACTTTTTCTTTTCATTGCCGAATGTAGAACTTCCAAAAACCCCATCTTGTGTCGTTCTTCTCTTGTTGAACCGATTGCTTATTTCTTATCCTCTCAAATCTCTTTTCTTATTTTCTTCCTTTCCATTTTCTTCTGCTATCACCTACATACCTTCTTTTGACATTACTCTCTGGTTGATAGACATAAAAGCCGGAAGCAAACACCCACTTTGCCGAAACACTTCCTTTTCACTCTCATTCTTTTCTTCTTCTTCTTCTAAACCCTTTCATAAACCGAAACCCTTATTGTGCTTAGCCGAATCCTCTGTATTCTCAACTCTTCCTTTCTTTTATTTAGAATGTGACTAAGGGAGCATCTAGAGGCACTTCTTGAATCGATTAGCACCTTGGTAAGTACTTAACCCAGTTCTCTCGTTAACCTCCTATTAAAGTTTAAGTTAAAACCCTGGTAAGGGTGGCTATCGTTGGACTAAAGCATTTGGGGTCTTTTGCGTTAATGCTGTTGTGCTCGCGTAGATAAAAAGGGGGCAAGTTGCAGGGACTCGAAGAGTGGCACGACTGGGCTCATAGACTTAGTCTATTCCTTTCGACAAAGGTAAGGACCTTGCAAGTTTTAGGCTATGTTAGCCGATTATGGTAAGGAGATTTTGGCTTAACGTTTGTCGATTATTAGGCTAACGCTTTAGTAAAACTGTAGGCCTTCGTACGCGGACCTCGTCGTTGTTACATCCGTTAACAGGTGTGTAACTAATCCCAACTGTTAGACTAAAGTGGTAAAAGCCGAAAAGGGCGTAACGTTACCGACATCTGGTGTAAATGACCGAAAATGCATTCGTTTGATGGTCGAGAGTAACCATTTACTCCATTGGGCTTAACTATGAGTTCGGTGCTAGAGGAATTGCAGAAGGTGCAATTCTGAACGTTTCGGTAAGTTGGGCTACAATGGGCCAAGATGGGCCCAATGGGCTTCCGAGCCCAAATCGATAAAGTGATTATTATAGGCTTTCTGGTAACGTGGTTAATGATAACATGCTTAAGTTGGTAAGCTAGACCGAAAAATTAGACTTAACAGGTTTGAGATGATAATGGACTTAGTAAGGCCCATTAGGGGTTTTAAGTTAAAAAGGGTAAAACTGGAAATTTGGTTCAAATGGACTTCCGTGGTAATTTATGGACTAATAGTTAATCGAACGTGCATAAAAACTCTGAAAATATGATAAAGGACTAAAATACCCCTGAATATGGAAAATTACCAAAATACCCCTAGGTGTAAAAAGACTATTATACCCCTAGGGTCAATTCTGTATGAAATGTATGATTTTATGTATCTGCATGAGTTACCATTTAATATGAATATATCTGATGCATGAGATGCTATATGTTGCATGCTAGTATGTATATATCTGATGCATGGGGTATGGGTTTTATGATGGAGGAAGCGTTCTGGCAGCCTCGCTGCAATCTGGTGGCCTCGCCACATATATATTTGTTCTGGCAGCCTCGCTGCAATCTGGTGGCTTCGCCACATATATACATCTGTTCTGGTGCCCTCGCCACAATATCTGTATCTGGTGACCTCGTCACAATATCTGGCAACCTCGCTGCAAATTATATCTGGCAGCCTCGCTGCAAATATCTGTGGTGTGTAGCGGTTGGGTGGGTCCAGTAGTCTCCCCACATGGTGTAAGGCTGGTACAGGGGTGTTATGGATGGATCTGGGTTGGGTTCTCTGTCTGCATAATATATCTGATCTGTATCTGTTATGGGCCTATAGGCTTAATCTGATTTCTGTAATAGGCAAGGCCCAATTATGTCTGATTCTGAGGCTTGATCTGTTTTGGCCTATGGTTGAGATTATGTTACACACTGAGTTATCAAACTCACCCTCTTTTTATTTCATCTCTACAGGTAACCCTCAACCATAGTGGGCTTGGAGCTGCGAGAGATTCGGAGTGGCCACAACATCTGCAAATTCGGTTTTTGTTTCACTTTAAGTATTTTCATTAAGCTATTTTGGGTTTAATTTGTAATAAGGCCGCTATTTAAATTTCTTTACTGGTTTGATATTCTTTTATGGTTTAATTCATATTTTATTGAGACTGCTAGTTATAGGCTGCGCGGGTTTTTCAAACTACTAAAAAGGTTTTCAAAATTCAACAAATTCAAATATGGATAACCTAAGGGCTTATATAAATGATTTTTCATAATCTTGCTGTTTTAGTAAAATATCCTCTAAGTCACAACAAGCAAAAAGATCATAAGTTTTGTTGTAGGATCATGTGACACACCAGATCTGGTCATAACGTCTAGACCGGGTTTGGGGTGTTACATTTTATCCTAGCATAATACCTTCTCGTACCATAAAATGGCATTTTTCCCAATTGAGGACAAGATTTGTTTCTTCACATCTTATCAAGACTCGTTCTAAATTTTTGAGGCAAAGTGGGAAAGAGTTACCAAATACCAAGTAGTCATCCATGAATACCTCCATGAAATCCTCCACAAGCTCGTTAAAGATTGCTAGCATGCAACGCTGAAAAGTAGCAGGAGCATTACATAATCTAAAAGGTATTCTACGATAAGCAAACGTACCGTATGGACAAGTGAATGTCGTCTTCTCTTGATCTTCAGGAGCTATCAAGATTTGGAAATAGCCAGAAAGTCCATCCAAAAAATAGTAGTACATATGTCCTGATAGTCTTTCTAACATCTGATCAATGAAAGGTAAAGGGAAGTGATCCTTTCTCGTGGCATCGTTCAATTTCCTGTAATCAATACAAACCCTCCAACCTGTGACAGTTCTTGTAGGGATTAATTCATTCTTTTCATTAGCAACCACAGTCATGCCACCTTTCTTATGAACCACCTGCACAGGACTTACCCAAGCAGTGTCAGAAATAGGATAAATAATTCCAGCATCTAGAAGTTTAATTACCTCGGTTTTGACCACTTCCTTCATGTTGGGGTTCAGTCTTCTTTGAGCTTGCACACATGGTTTGTATTCATCCTCTATCAAAATTTTGTAGGTGCAAAAGGAAGGACTGATTCCTTTGATGTCAGAAATTTTCCAAGCTATGGCTCTTTTATGCTTTTGTAACACTTGAATTTATTCCTCTTTTTCCTTAGGTTGCAAGTTTGAAGCAATAATGACTGGTAGTGTAGAATTCTCTCCCAAAAGTGCATATTCTAAGTGTTTGGGTAATTGTTTGAGATCTAGTTTAGGAGGTTCGTCAATAGAGGGTTTTTGTCTTAGCTCATCCTTGATTTCAATGCCCTCATAATCTATTTGTCTTGGCAAAGATTCATTGGAGTTTAGCTCAGTTATTACCTTTTTCATCTCAGTGGTAATTTCATCTTCTCCCCCACCTTGAACAAGACACAGTTCCAACGTGTCTTTAGGAGTGATCTCCTGAAAAGAATCTTGAACAGAATGATCAATAGAATCAATAAAATAGTAGGAATAATCTTGTTCACTAGAAAATCGCATGGTATCATAGATTTGAAATAAAATTTCTTCATCCCCTACCCTAAGCACAAGTTTTCCATCTCTCACATCAATAACAGCTCTAGCAATAGCTAAAAATGGTCGTCCTAAGATTAAGGGTACCTCAACATCCTCATCCATGTCTAACACAATAAAATCAATAGGGAATATAAATTTATCCACCTTAACTAATACATCTTCAATAATACCCCTAGGATATTTAACAGATCTATTAGCTAATTGAATACTTATCCTAGTGGGTTTTGGTTCCCCTAGTCCTAGTTGCTTGAACAATTTATAGGGCATTAGATTAATGTTGGCACCTAAATCTACTAGTGCCTTTTTAATATTTAAATTACCGATCAAACAGGGAATAGTAAAACTTCCAGGATCCTTCAATTTGGTCGGGAGTTTATTCTAAAGGATCGCTGAACATTCTTCGTTAAGTTTCACTATGGATAACTCTTCAAACTTCCTTTTGTTTGTTAGAAGTTCTTTCAAAAATTTTGCATATGTGGGCATCTGTGAAATAGCTTCAACAAAAGGTAAGTTAATATGTAATTGTTTAAAAAGTTCAAGAAATTTACCGAATTGAGCGTCCATGCAGTCTTTCTTCAATTTTGCTGGGTATGGGATGGGTGTTTTGTATTCTTTGAGTACTGGTGGGGTGTCTTCTTTGGGCTCAGCTTCCTCAATGTTTTCCTGTTCATGTTCTTGTACTACCCCCTTTTTAGGTTTGGCTAGTGTTTCCCCGCTCCTTAGTGTAACTGCTTTAACATGCTCCTTAGATTTAATCTCTGTGTTGCTGGGTGATCTCTCGGAGATTAGCTTACTAGTTCTTGAGTGTCGTTTTGGTGTTTTGGAAATGGGTTTCTGACACGACGATAAATTTTGTGAACATCTCTTCAAGGTTCAGCTTTTTCTCTTGCAGATAAGGTGGTTGTTGAAATCCCGAAAGGGGTGGTTGCCTTTGATTTCCTTGTCCTCCCCATGAGAAATTTGGGTGGTTCCTCCAACCTGCATTGTAAATGTTACTATCAGGGTTATTTTGGGATCTAGAATTATTACCCATATAGTTGGCTTGTTCAGTTTCCATGCCATATCCATAGTTGGGATTTTCAGAATAGCTCATGTTTCCTTGAATTGAGTCATACTGTGTCACTGGGTGTATTTGCGTAGAACCAATAAAATTATCAATCTTTTTATTAAGTAGTTCTACCTGATTAGAAAGCATGGTGACTGTATCAATATTGAAAACTCCGACAGCTTTATGTGGCTTTGTTCTCATAACTTGCCACTGATAGTTATTCAGTGACATCTCTTCTATAAACTCGTAAGCTGCTTCTGGTGTTTTATTGTTGATTGTTCCACCAGTGGCTGCGTCGATCATCTATCTCGTCGAAGGATTCAAACCATTGTGAAAGGTTTGAACTTGTAACCACAGAGGTAACCCATGGTAAGAGCACATTCTCAATAAGTCATTGTATCTCTCCCAAGCATCGTAGAGTATTTCTAAATCCATCTGCACAAAAGAAGAGATATCATTCCTTAATTTAGTCGTTTTAGCCTATGGAAAATATTTGAGCAAAAATTTTTCGGTCATTTGTTCCCATGTAGTGATAGACCCTCGTGGTAAAGAATTTAACCACTATTTAGCTTTATTTCTCAAGGAGAATAGGAATAACTGAAGACGAATGGCATCATCAAAAATGCCATTTACTTTAAATGTGACACATAATTCTAAGAAATTGGCTAAATGAGCGTTAGGATCCTCATCCTGCAAACCATCAAACTGAACAAACTGTTGTATCATCTAAATAATGTTAGGTTTCAGTTCAAAATTATTTGCAGCAATAGTAGGCCTAACAATACTAGATTCAGTACCGCCAAATTAGATTTAGCATAATCATACATAGTACACGGAGCAGGATTTTGCTCAATAAGATTTGCGGCTACTACAAGAGGTAGCTGATTATCGTGATTTGCTTCCATCTCTTCAGCAGGTTCAGGTTCTTTTTCTTGACTTTGTTCTGGATATTGCAAGCTTTTTCTTATCTCTCTGCAAGTTCTATGGACTGTAGCTTCTAAATTGTCGTCAAACAATAATGGTCCTCCTGGGTTTCTTCTAGTCATAAACTAGAGGCACCTAGAAGGGAAAAAGAAAAAAGAAATTTAAAAATCTAAAAAAAATAAAATAAAATAAAAGCTGAAAATAATTTTGCAATAAAAGTAAAAATAGCTAATGTAATAGGAATTGAGTGTTTCTAATATTTCAGTTCCCCGGCAACGGCGCCAAAAACTTGATCGTGATGAGATGAAGTAATAAAAATCTATCGTATCTAGAAACTAACTAATATCACGATAAAAGGCAAGCGCACCTATCGAATAGTAGTATAGCTAGTGGCAAGACCGGAATATCGAATCCAAGGAACTAAAAGTACTAGTAATAACTTCCTTTCTATTATCTAGCCTAAGAATAAAGAGTTGGTTTGTGTAAACTAATTAACTCTAAACTTAACTGAAGAAACGACAAAGAGTAAATTGGGAGATTGCTTTTTGGAAAAACTGATTGATGAGGGCAATACCTAAGGAAGAATCCACCTAGACTTCACTTGTTATCTAACTCTGAACCAGATGATTTCTTCATTTGATTTGATTTGTAGAGATCCCTAAATTATGTTAATACCTCCGTCGAGGATAAGAACAACTAATCCGAGGTTGATTAACCGAAATCTCTTTCTAATTAAAACCCCTAGTCTTGCATTAACTCGATCTATGGCTCTCCATATTAGATTTGACTCTAACCCGATAGATTTTCGTTGTCTTATCTCTAGGATTGCAATCAACTCCGCTTAATTGTGTTGGATCTACTCCTATGCAGGGACTTTTGCTCCTCTACATAAGCACATTCAACTTAAATCAATATCCCGAAAATATCAATTTAAGAATTAAAAACACAATTAAGAACAAATCAAATATTTATCACACAGTTCAGATAACAATAACAAGATCTGTTTCAGGCTTCATCTCCCTTAGATATTTGGGGTTTAGATCATAATTATAAAAAGAAACATCTCAGAATAAAGAAAATAGCAAAACATAAGAAAACCCAAAACTCTTGAAAGGATAGAAGGTAGATCCTCTGTCTTGATGTAGATCCTAGCTTCTGAGATGGATCAATCAGCTTTCCTTCAAGTGATTCCTTGCCTTTAACTCCCCGTCTTGGCGGTAATAATGTCCCCTCTACTGTACACCCTTGTAGTTACCTCCTAGGGTCTTTATATAGAGTTTAGAATGTCTTTCTTAGCCCCTAAGTAGCCTTTCCCAAGTGAAATTAAACTTCCTCACGACAGGGACACGCCCGTGTGCACGCCTATGTGAGTCAACTTTGCGCAGTGCTCGAGCCTGTTAATGTGGCATGGCTGTGTGACACGCCCATGTGGTGAACCTCCAGGCCGTGTTGTTTTCACACCTTGGCCCATTTTCTCCGTTTTTGGCCCATTTATTGTTCCTTTCACTCTCTTATGCTCTCCTAAGTATAACACATGTATTATTATGTTATACATAATATTTGCATTTGGTTTGGTTTATTTGTACCAAATTGATTTGGAAATTTGTTGAGACGTTGTTATAGGTTGATGGCAAGTTTAGGTGAGAAACAAGGCTAGAAAATGGCCTTATTTTATCCATATGGGCGTGTGTCTTGACCGTGTATGACACACTATCATGCATACGGGTAGTTGGTTTGGCTATGTGTCTCCTGCAACTTAAAATTGAGAAATAGAATGCTCAAAATTAACCACACGGCCTAGCACATGGGTGTGTGACTTTGCTTTGTGACCCCTACACTTAATTAAGTTGCAAGTCAGAGAGTTACACGAGTTAGGGAAACAGGCATGTGCCCTACCTCATATGCCACACGGTGTAAGACATGGACATGTCACTTAGACGTTTGAGCCACACGAGCGTGTGACCCTTGTCCCTATGAAAATTTCTGAAATTTTGCAAAATTTTTTTTGCATTCCCTATTCAGTCCCGACCCATTCCTAACGTATGATTTGGGCTAGTAATGTTCCTAAACCTTGTTCCGGCGATGGATATGGGTTAGGGGTTTTACATTATACTTCACATTCTTAACTTAAACCTATTTTTTAGAAACATTCAGAACCCACAAAATAGTTCTAATGCTTATAAACTTTGCCCTACGTAAATAGAAGGGTCAAGATGTCTGCTCCATATAGAACCTTCCACAACCACTCCTTCTTTGAAATACCAAAGAAGATGAAGACATGAGAATTTGAACAAGGTTGTAAAGAAAATCATCCATATGAGTCATCTCTCAGCTATTTATAGCTCTTCCCGTGCTATTACCAACCTTATGTAAGCCATACAGCGCTAATCGTGATGAGATGAAGTAATAAAATCGATCGTACCTGGAAACTAACTAATATCACGATAAAAGGCAAGCGCATCTATCGAAGAGTAGTATAGCTAGTGGCAAGACTGGAATATCGAATCCAAGGAACTAAAAGTACTAGTAATAACCTCCTTCCTATTATCTAGCCTAAGAATAAAGAGGTGGTTTGTGTAAACTAATTAACTCTAAACTTAACTGAAGAAACGACAAAGAGTAAATTGGGAGATTGCTTTTTGGAAAAACTGATTGATGAGGGCAATACCTAAGGAAGAATCCACCTACACTTCACTTGTTATCTAACTCTGAACCATATGATTTCTTCATTTGATTTGATCTGTAGAGATCCCTAAATTATGTTAATACCTCCGTCGAGGATAAGAACAACTAATCTGAGGTTGATTAACCAAAATCTCTTTCTAATTAAAACCCCTAGTCTTGCATTAACTCGATCTATGGCTCCCCATATTAGATTTGACTCTAATCCGGTAGATTTTCGTCGTCCTATCTCTAGGATTGCAATCAACTCCGCTTAATTGTGTTGGATCCACTCTTATGTAGGGACTTTTGCTCCTTTACATAAGCACATTCAACTTAAATCAATATCCCGAAAATATCAATTTAAGAATTAAAAACACAATTAAGAACAAATCAAATATTTATCACACAGTTCAGATAACAATAACAAGATCTGTCTTAGGCTTCATCCCCCTTAGATATTTGGGGTTTAGTTCATAATTATAAAAAGAAACATCTCAGAATAAAGAAAATAGCAAAACATAAGAAAACCCAAAACTCCTGAAAGGATAAAAGGTAGATCCTCTGTCTTGGTGTAGATCCTGGCTTCTGAGATGGATCAATCAGCTTTCCTTCAAGTGATTCCCTGCTTTTAACTCCTTGTCTTGGCGGTAATAATGTCCCCTCTACTGTACACCCTTGTAGTTACCTCCTAGGGTCTTTATATAGAGTTTAGAATGTCTTTCTTATCCCCTAAGTAGCCTTTCCCGAGTGAAATTAAACTTCCTCATGACAGGGACACGCCTGTGTGCATGCCCATGTGAGTCGACTTTGGGCTGTGCTGGAGCCTGTTAATATGGCATGGCCGTGTGACGCGCCCGTGTAGTGAACCTCCAGGTCGTGTTATTTTCACTCATTGGCCTATTTTTCCGTTTTCGACCCGTTTATTGTTCTTTTCACTCTCCTATGCTCTCTTAAGTATAACACATGAAATTAAAGGATTAGGAGCATCAAATTCCACAAATTCAATGATAATTCATCCATAAATTAGGCTAAGCATGAGGTAAAAATATGTATAATTTACGTTTTATCAATAGCTAATCATGATGTCTCCCACTATGGAACCAGTAGGTTCAATTCTAACTGAATAATAATTGGATCTTAACCATATCCAATTCAATTTCTAACTATTCCATTTCTTCCAATATTAGCTGTCAACCTGCGGTCTCTTTAATTTATTACTTTAATTATTCTAAATTTTTGGTCTATTGAAAAATGGGTGTTACATTTGATCAATGCAGAGAAGCTTTTCGGCACTACAAGCCTCTGGTACAAATTGATGGCACCTGGCTAGAAGGGAGGTATGAGCACTGGTTGTTGATGGTCGTTGCCTAGGATGGTAATCAGAGGATACTGTCAATAGCGTTTGCAATAACTCCTTTCGAAAAGGTAGATGATTGAGATTTCTTTCTTAGATGATTGTTCCATCGTGCTTCTTGCCCGCAACCCAACATATGTGTCATCTCCAGTAGAGGACTTGGAATCTTGGCCACTATTGAATGACATGGTAGCCTTTGAGGTCACACACACCATAAGTAACGTATACGACATGTCAGCTCCAAGTACCACTGGCCTTTAAAAAATGAGTGAGATCAATGTGTTGACATGGGTATGTAGTTGTCATTATTTCCTCAATCATGCTAAACCATATTTTGTTCATTGTAAGCATGCATGGATATAATTATTTTAATAGAGTATGAGCTCATCCATCATGGTTTCAATAACATGTTGGATAACTTGTGTGCCATCAATAGCTCCAGTGCAGATACCTCAGCAACATATCATTCGAAAAGTAGACACAATCGTATGATAGCGCTCTACGATACGGGCAAATGACAATAAAGCCTAATGGAATGCATCAATTTCGTACTGAAGGGGACGCGTTATTTTTCAATAACCTCGGTTGTCAAAAAAATATACTCTCGCTCGGTAACCTTATTTCTTAAGCAGCCCGTGGCATATGCTGGAAATATAGTAGGTGATCACATTTGTGCGAGGATGTCATGAAAGAAAGTAGATGAAATGTAGAGAGAGCGAACACTATGTATGTAGTGTGCCACTTGCATTAAAACCTAAGATTTTGGGTCGCAGAATGTTAGGGTTGGCCCCGGATATGAACTTACATCGCGTTCCAAAAGGTCATCCACATTCTACTCAAATACGCACAAATATGGATATTTGGGAGAGGGACAATCAATAGAGGTTATGCTGCTACTGTAGAAACCTAAGGCATACGAAGGCAACATGTTCTATATTGAGGGATACATTGAGGCCCCAACGTCACTAACATATTTTTGTGTAAAAAAATTGATTACAATGCATTTTTTTTGTAAAAAATCTGTTCATACTTTAAGCGCTACTTTAAGTATCAATTACAATTTCTCTAGCAATTGAACTTTTATCATTTTTACTATTTAGTCCTTATACATTAATTAATCACTAGTTCGATAAAAGTACCTATCCAAAGTTCAATTCGCCTACTATATAAGTCCATAAATATTGAATAAAAATATTTATGGCTCTGATTTACAAAAATGGGATCTTGAAACAACATTTTACATATTTCATATAAATATCATATATGGAAAATTACGTGCAATTTACATTATAATTTAACAAAGACAACTATGAGTTACAATAGATATATAATTTTTTATTAATATATTTACATCACAAAAAGTAAATGAAAAAGACATCATCGGCGTTGGCAGACAGAATTTGTGCCAGAAAGCAGTGGTTGACGATTGCGGGTAAGATTTCTACGTACAAGTTGTGGTGTCAACTCCTCCTCTCAGTCGTGATCATCATCTTCATCTTCTTCGTATTTACCTCGCTGTACTCATTTTCATCTCACCCTCGTCTTCACTTTCATCTCCACCCCATCTTCGTTTTCGTCTCCATTGCCTTCTTTCGTGCTTAAGTGCAGTGCTATCCTAGCCTTCCATTGTGTGTCCTCCATTGTACGAGAAGGTGGTTGGGATGATGCGCCACCTTGATAAAACAATCATATGATGTCGCAAAACCCAGATATGTCGATATTGATGTGGGCATTGATACTGAAATTCATGACGACATTGGTGTCAGTATAGATGTCAGCATTTGTTTTGACATTTGTGTCAACATTGACGTCAGCATTGGGGCGTAATATGATGGGGACAGAGGTGACGCGAAATACATACATGCAGAAGATGTATATGTAGGGTGCTACGATACTGCATAGTGAGGTGTTTGTGAATAAAACATGGGGTTAGTGAAAAAAACAACAATATATGGAGGGAACTGACCAGGATGTGGTGTAGACATCAGTGGCCTTTTTTGGGTTGGAGCCAATGATGAACCTGTCGCGACACTTGCTTTGGACCTACGATATTGGGGCAATCGTATGGCCTATTGGAACGTAGTTGTCTACTCCTCGCCCCCGTCAACAGTAGATATGACTTGTCGATGACTCTAAACCAAGGCATGTTCTCCAAACAGGTCGTTGTGTCCTATGAGCAAAAGGGTTCACGAATGGGTAAGAAATTCATCCTAAGATCTCAAATGTCAATGGACTCCTTGTGGAAATCTAGCCAATTTTTGTCGGTCTTCTTCCGCAGATCAAGCTTGTGTAGTGCTTCCATATCTTGCGATGGCGGTGAAATTTTTTTGCCTCCACCCGAACTATCACATCACTCGATTTTATTTTTGCATCTCCACCTTCGCATAAACTTCCAATAGGACCTTCGCTTCCCACCTACTTCAAATGACCAAAAATTCAGCCAGGACGTATTTTATTATATGTGGATTGACGTATGGTATCCATTCAAACTATAGTGCACAATTATAAATTTTGTTATGTATAGAATTTTAATTTTCAAATCATTACGTAATTATTATAGGTTTGAAAAAAATTCAATAACTAACATCGATTTCTGAGCATTGATCTAACAGCAGTCGAATATTTTTGAGCTACTTTGGTAGTCCCACATAACTTGACCCATGGTTCTACCTACTCAAGCAATATGTTAATTCAAACATACAATAAATAAACAACATTTACTATATTAACTATATATTATTATCAAATGAATTTTACCTTGTCACCAATGAGAATGTATAAGGGTCTTTCACTCGGAGACGTAGAAATGGTAGTCGCCACCACGCCCATGACTACAGCAAGAGCAGGTAACCATTGATTGACATCTTATCTGGTTCTATTGCCCGACACAAATCCCGGTACAACGTGACCAACACAGTTGATCCCCAACTCAGTCGTCTGCATTGTTTGAAGTTAACTAGGTGCAGTAGCCACCTTATTTCTACCAAATTCCAAGATTTATTAGGCATTAGAGTACTCTCGATTAACCTTAGGATGAATACTCAGGCAAATTGTTCTTTGACGACATCGGTCGCATCCTTAGGAAGTTCTTTGAAATTATTTTCCAACCATTTCATATCTATCCGGGCACTTTGAAACTTGGTCGACACCTTCCCTAAAAATGCCTCACAAATGTCCTTTTTACTAGGAACAATTGTTGTTCTCGTAATGACTAGCCTATCTATTGGTAAACCAAGTTGTAAAGCTACATCCTCGAGTGTGATTGTACACTCACCGCATGGAAAGTGGAATGCGTGTATCTCAGGTCTCCATCTTTCCACCAACACGCTGATAAATGTAGGGTCCAATTTGAAGTCCCTGAGCATACAAGACACATGTAAGAATACCGCGTCTTGCAAATAATCACGAATTTCGATGTCTAGGCTCTTTGAAAAAATATGTATGAATAACTCCAAAACACGGTCATCTGTCTATTTATATCGACAAAATAAAATATTTTAAAAATTAAATAACTTTAAATTTTACTTAATTAAAAATAAAGAAATTTAAAATTTCTCCTTACCATTATCGATTGTGCAACAAAAATGTGCTTGTCGCCAAAATGAATCAGAGAGCTTATCATTCGTGAAAATTTAATCGTACGAAATAATAAAATAAAACTATAATATTTTTAAACAAGTGTACTGAAAAATTTCGAACAAAACGTGAGAGAATTGAGAGAATTGAGAGTTTGGAGAGAATAGGAATAGTTTAATTTTAGTGAAAAGAATGAAAAAACACATGGTATTTATAAGAAAAAATTATCGTTGGTCCTTAAAAAATTTTACCGTGGGCAACGTTTAAAAAGTCGTTGAAAAGTAACTGTTGTAGGAAAGCACGCCAAGACAATGTTTCAGACAATCTCTCTAAAAATGACTTATTTTTCTAAATTAAAAAAAAAAGACATATTTAACCCATTAACAGAAATCAACGTATTTATCTAATTTAGACTTAAACTACAATCGATAAAGTGGGCAAAATAAAAAAAACACAAAAAAGTAGAGAATATAATTAAAGAAACCATGATCAATAAACAACCAAACTCTTGAAGAAAAATTCAAAGATAAAAGTGTAAGAATATCTGATACATATGTAGTATTAATATGTCAGTAACAATGGTAATGTAATATAATAAGTAGCAATAACACAATAGAATACCTGTAATCGGACAAAGTTAAAAATTAGAAGAAGAATTTTGTTGAGGCCTATATTAACAGTTTCCTTAAGACAAATTCGACCCCTCCTCGATGCTTTGAGTAATGTTGGACATTTGTCTCCCAGGATACAACAACAAACGATCACAGTAATAGCACAACAACAGTGATCAGTCGAACACAATCTTGCCTTTCTCTATTACCAAGCGAAATGATTTTAGAAGGAATTTTTGATCTTGATAGTTTTTTAATGATATGTTTTTGAAATCTCCTAACTTGGCTTTATATAGAGGGGAAGAAATGAATGAAGTGGTTTGTTGAAAATTTAATAGACATGATTAAATAGAGACAATGGATGAAAAAATTCAATATTAAACCAAGAAATACATTTTTCAAAAGATACAACTGTATGAAAAAAATGCAATATTAAACCAAGAGATACAATTTTTTAATTTGAGTATCAATTTATCATTTATCACTTAATAATTATTTTCCAACAATCCCCCACATGAATGAAATTGATAGATCAAAGAGATTCAAGACTCAAAGAGGTGATAGGTTTTACGTTCGATATTTGCATAAGATAAAAAGACATCAACCCTTGAACCTTCCCTTGTGAAAGTATATTTACGTTACTAGCTAACTAGTAGACGCGATGTCCTTCAACTTTTCTGTTGTTTGTGTAAACTATAATATTCCTCACGCAAATACCACCCTAGCAAGATTTTTGGTTCTCATGGGTATGTTCATATGGCAGTGGACATCCTCTTGGTTCTACAAGACCTTAGAGAAATATGCCCCAATAGTCTCCTTGAAGCGGCCCCACTTCACTCTCACATGGGTGACTTATGTTGTCCGTTTCACTGAAATAGACAATGGTCAGTAAAAGTATTGCAAAACCTTTTCCACATTTTAATCACTATTTTTATCATAGCAATGGACTCGGGATAAGAACTGCCATAGTGACCTCACAAGGTCTATGCAAGTAGGTTGCCCTATTGAACCTAGATCTTGGGATCTCCAGTCAATTAGGTTGGGTTTTCCTTCACATAGTGCCTTAAATATTCATGGGCTTTAGTCTTTTTCCTTTCGATGTTTTATCAACTTGATCTCAGTTTAACCCTTTGGTTAGCGGATTTAGAGTGTTATATTTTGATCTTACAATATCAATAGAGATATCTCCGATTAAGAACAATTGTCTAACGGTATTGTGTTGATGACACATGTGTATCGACCTACCATCATACATTATGTTATGTGCTCTACCAAAAGTTGTTTTGTTATCATAATATATACATATTGTGGGCACATGCTTTGGCCATTCAAGAATATCCTCTAAAAAGTTTTGATGCCATTCTACCTCTTTTCCAAATTTTTCTAGAGCTACAAACTCAGATTTCATTGTAGATCTGGTTATAGTCATTTTCCTTGAGGATTTCCATGACACAACTCTTCTTCCCAATGTGAAAATATAACCATTTGTGCCTTCGGTATCTTAAATATCAAATATTCAACTGGCATCAGAGAATCCTTCTAATACAACAGGATCTCTAAATTAATGTAATTTGTAGTTCTAAGTATATTTGAGATATTGCAGTACCCTCACAATCGCTTTCCAGTGGTTCTACCCTGGATTTCTTGTAAATCTACTTAAACTGCTTACAGTGAAAGCAATATCAGGTCTAGTGCAACTCATAAGGTACATTAGACTGCCTATGACTCTTGCATATTCCACTTCATCAATACTTTCACCTTTCTTTTTGGATAGATGTTGATTTATATCTATCAGAGTTCTAGCTACACCAAAATCATACTTGCCAAATTTCTCAAGAATCTTGTCTATGTAATGTGAGTGTGTCAATACTAGACCTTCAAATGACCTTCTAATTTGGATGTCCAATATCAGGTAAGCAAGTATCATATCTTTCGTATCAAATCTTGAATTTAACAAGTTTTTGGTACGTTTTACCATTTCATTGTTACTTCCAACAATGAGTATGTCATCAACACATAAACATAGAATTACATATCTATGAACAGTGGTTTTGACATATATGCATTTATCACACTCATTCTATTTAACTCCATTTGATATCATAACACTATCAAACTTTTCATGTCACTACGTTAGTGCTTGCTTAAGTCCATACAAAGATTTTACCAATCTACAGACTTTCTTTCTTGCCCTGGACCCATATGACCTTTAGGTTGTTCCATGTAAATCTCCTCATTAAGATCTCAATTTAGAAAAGATTTCTGAATAGCCATTTGATGAACATCTAGATTTTGCAAAGCGGCAATAGCAAGTATCATCCTTGTAGAAGTTATTCTTGATACAGGAGAAATGTATCAACGTAATCAATGCCTTCCTTTTATTTATAACCTTTTATAACTGATTTGGCCTTGTACTTATCAATTGTTCCATCTGTTTTCATTTTTTGTTTGAAAATTCATTTAGAATTTAGTGGTTTAATCCCCTGATGTAGATCTATTAATTCCCACATATGATTTTTTATGATGAAATCAATTTCACTCTTGATAGCATCTTTCCAGAAAATGCTTTTAGATGAGCATATAGCTTCATTATAAGTTTGAGATTCAGCCTCTAGCATATAGGTTAGAAAATCTGATCCAAAGGACTTTTCCACCATTGTCTTTTTACTTCTTCTTGGTTCTGCCTTGACTTCAACTTGTAGTTGGAAGTCTTGACTATCAATAGTTTATGAAGTTCATTTTGTTAAACTTGACCCATCTTCCCTAGTCTTACAAGGGAATATATTTTCAAAGAATGAGGCATTTTTAACTTACAATATTGTATTCTTGTGAATTTCAGGATTCTTTGATTCATGTACAAGAAATCAATATGCATTGCTATGGCGTGCAGAACCAATGAAAATACAATCTACAATTTTAGGACCTATTTTTATTTGCTTCAGAAAATGAACCATTACCTTTGCAAGACACCCCCACACTTTCAAATAGTTGTAGGAAGTTTTCTTTCCCTTTCATAACTTATATGGTGTTTTGTTTTTTTTTCTTACGGAGCACCTAGAACTTCCTAGCATTTAGTTCATCATTTCCTTTAGGGTTCAATTTTTACGCTCTGCTACTCCATTGGATTGAAGAGAGTATAGTGGTGTCAAATCACGAATAATATCATGTTGTGCGTAAAATTTTACAAATGGTTCAACATATTCACAACCATGGTCAATTCTCACCCTCTTAATTCTTTTATTAAGTTGGATTTCAACTTCTTACTTACATAGAACAAATTTCTCTATGGCTTCATCTTTGCTTTTCAGCAAATATACATAGCAATATTTTATGCTATCATTAATGAAAGTAATAAAATATTTATTCCCACCTCTAGTTTAAATTAACTTTTAAGTCACAAACATCATTATGTATTAGATCAAGTGATTCAGTATTTCTTTCAACAGATTGAAATGAAGACCTTGTTAGTTTTGCCTCAACACACGTTTCACATTTATGATTGTATTCATGTGGAATAAAAGAATATACTCTAAGTTTATTAATTTACGTAAAGTATTAGAATTAACACGTTCGGGCCGACCATGCCATAAATCAAATGACTCAAGCATACAAACAAAAGAAGAAGCATTATTCTTATTCATAATATTAGCTTTTACAAAGATAGCATTGAGTTTCCACATATCATTTAATACATATCCCCTTCCCACAAATGTTCCACCATTTGACAAAGCTAACTTTTGGGATTCAAATATCATCCTAAAGCCATGCATACTTAGGAGGGTCCTAGAGACAAGATTCTTGAGTATGTTAGGCATATACAACACATTTTGAAGTTTCAACTCTTTGTTAGAAGTCAACTTCAAAATCACAGTGCCTTTCCCCTTAATCTTGAAAGTTATACTATTGCCCATATAGAGTTTCTCCCATTTCTCACAAGGAACCAACTGAAAAAAGGAGTCCTTAGCGCAAAAAATATGATGTGTAGCACCAATATCAAGCCACCATTCTCTTAGACTTGAATCAACCAAGTAGATTTCAAAAATCACAATGCAGAGGTCAAGATTAGATACTTCCTTAGAAATATTTTCCACAGCGTTGGCCTCGTTTGTTTCGACCCTCTTTGGAAGCTTACAATCGGATGACTTGTGTCCCATCTTATTGTAAATAAAGCATTTTCCTTGGAATTTTGGCTTTTTGAAAACACCGCCTTTTAGTCCTAGCTGAGACCTAGTTTGAAAATGTTTTCTTTTTTTTGGGGTCCTTCTTAACTTGCACTATGTTTTCTTTTGCAAAGTTAAGATTGGTTGCTTTGTTTAGTCTTTTAGCCACACCTCTATTGTCTTCTTTAATTTGAAGTCCGACAATCAGATTTTTCACTGTCATTTCCTTTCTCTTATGCTTAATATTGTTCTTGAAGTCATTCCAAGCAGAGGAAAGTTTTTCAATAGTGGCTGCCACCTGAAAGGATTCACTTATCTTCATCCCTTCTGTGAGTATACCATAAATGATTAGTTGGAATTCTTGCACCTGAATTATAACAGCTTTGGAATCAACCATTACAAAGTTTAAAAACTTGGCAACAAAGAATTTCTTAGCATTGGCATCTTCAATTTTGTATTTATTATCCAACGATTCCAATAATTCCTTAGCCATTTTCTTGATACTGTATACATCATAAAGTTCATCAGATGAACTGTTCAAATTGTTCCATGCTTTGTCAATGTTGAAGGCGATAATAGCATCTTCCTCATCCTCTCTAAAAATAGGAGGACCAGCCTTCAGAAATTTTTCCATATTCAACATGGTCAAATAGAACAACATTTTCTGTTGCCATGTTTTAAAATTCTCTTCAGTGAATTTTGTGGGCTTTTCATTGTGACTCATAGTCACAGGTAACGTTTGGCTTGCACCTTGAGCTTAAGCAGTGACAATTGCCTCAGCCTTTGAATTGGATGAATTGTTTAACGTATGAGACATTTTTTTCTATAATCAGAATAAAGAACCATAATCTATAAATAAATTAAAATCTGAAATAGAAGTATAAACCAATCTTAAATAAGTTATAATGGTAATTTGTATGCCTGATATTAAAACTACAACAATTAATTTTTCTTAAGATTGAAAGAATTTCTGATATCGTATGTAGTATGAATATGTCAGTAACAATGATAATGCAATACAATGTAATAACAGTAGCACAACCAAATACTTGTAATTGGACAAAGTTAAAAATTAGAAGAAGAATTTTGTTGAGGCATGTATAAACAATTTCCTTAAGACATATTCGACCTCTCCTCGGTGCTGTAAATAACGTAGGACATCTGTTTCCCAGGATACAACAACAAACGACATGGTAGTAGCACAACAACAGTGATCAATCGAACACAATCTTGCCTTTCTCTATTACCAAAAGAAATGAATTTAGAAGGAATTTTTTTATCTTAATAGTTTTTTGATGATATGTTTTTGAAATCTCCTAACTTGGCTTTTTATAGAGGAGAAGAAATGAATGAAGTGATTTGGTGAAAATCTAATAGACATGAGTAAATAGAGACAACGAATGAAAAAATTCAATATTAAACTACGAGATACATTTTTTCAAAAGATACTGTTGTATGGAAAAAGTGTAATATTAAAGTAAGAGATACAGTTGTTTAATTTAAGTATCAATTTATCATTCATTACTCAATACTTATTTTCCAACAATCCCCCACATTAATGAAATTGATGGATCAACGAGATTCAAAGACTCAAAGAGGTGATAGATTCTACATTCGATATTTGCATAGGATAGGCAGGCATTAATCCTTGAACCTTCCCTTGTGAAAGTATATTTACTTTACTAGTTGACCGGTAGATGAGATGTCCTTGAACTATTCTGCCGTTTGTGTAAAAAATGATATTCCTCACGCAAATACCTCCCTGGCAAGATGTTCGGTTCTCGTGGGTATGTTCATATGGCTGTGAACATCCTCTTGGTTACACAAGATCTTAGGGAATTATACCCCAATAGTCTCCTTGAAACGGCCCCAATTCACTCTCGCATAGGTGGCTTATGTTGTCCGTTTCACCGAAACAAACAATGGTCATTAAAAGCATTGCAAATTTTTTTCCATATTTTAATCATTGTTTTCATCATAGGAATGGGCTTAGGATAAGAACCCCTATAGTGACCTCACAAGGTCTATGCAAGCAGGTTGTCTTATTGAACCTAGATCTTGGGATCTTCAGTCAACTAGGTTAGGTTTCCTTCATATAGTGCGTTAAATATTCATGGGCTTTTGATACGATCATGCCCCGGGCACACTCTTAGTCTAGCCCACTAAGTGATACAATCGAGCTTGGGAAGAACAAGAAGCCAAAACCATTAGTCATGCGTGGATTAACCCAATTGGCGTCACTAGCAATTTATTGCAAGTTGAATTTGACTTTTAATAAATTCATCTTAAGTTTAATAAATGAGTTGCTAGACTTAATTCAACTCATCTTAGTTTAATTAATAAGTGTTTTTGTTGAACTTTATTTAATAAGTGATGCTCTTAATTAATCTAGTTACTAGGATTATTTATTGATGTATGAGTTTAAGTTTATTTAATTATGCTTCTTTAATTAACTAGTTGTTGGAATAATTAATGCATATGTTTAGTTCATTTATTTAAGTTAAGTATTTGTTTTTGATATGTTTAATAAGTGTTTAAATGTGATTAATATGCTCATTTTAATGTGTTTATTACAGGAGTCTTTTCAACTCATAACCGTTACATTACAAATGCTGTTACAAATTTATTGAAGTGACTTTTCAAGTGTTTTCAGTTACATCATTAAAAAGCTATTTCAATAAGTAAAGGAGAGCATTAATTCACCTTTAAATTTGGTAGCAACCATTTGAGTCTCACTCCATAATCATTAGCTTCTTTGATCTCGTGATTGTGATGAAGTAATAAATTGATCGTACCTAAAAACTAACTATTATCATGATAAAAGGCAAGCGCACCTATCGAATAGTAGTATAGCTAGTGGCAAGATCAGAATATCGAATCCAAGGAACTAAAAGCACTAGTAATGACTTTCTTCCTATTATCTAGCCTAAAAATAAAGAGGGGTTTGGTTGTAAACTATCTAAATTAAACTAAAGACTCGACAAAGAGTAAATTGGGAAAATTACTTTGGGAAAACTGAATGATAAGGACAATACCTAAGGAAGAATCCACCTAGACTTCACTTGTTATCTAACTCTGAACTAGACGATTTCTTCATTCTACTTGATCCATAGAGATCCCTAAATTATGTTAATATCTCCGTCGAGAATAAGAACAACTAATCCTAGGTTGATTAATTGAAATCTCTTTCTAATTAAAACCCCTAGTCTTGCATTAACTCGATCTATGGATCCCCAAACTAGATTTGACTCTAATTCGGCAGATTTTCATCGTCTTATGTCTAGGATTACGATCAACTCTGCTTAATTGTGTTAGATCTACTCTTAAACAGGGACTTTTGCTCCTCTGCCTAAGCACATTCGACTTAAATTAATATCCCAGAAATATCAATTCAAGAATTAAAAACACAATTAAGAACAAGTCAAATATTTTTCATATAGTTCAGATAACAATAACAAGATTCATCTTAGGTTTCATCCCCCTTAGATATTTGGGGCTTTAGTTCATGTTTATAAAAAGAAACATATTAGAATAAAGAAAATAACAAAACATAAGAAAACCCAAAACTCCTAAAAGGATTAAAGGGAGATCCTTCTGTCTTGATGTGGCTTTTGGCTTCTGAGATGGATCAATCGGCTTTCCTTCGAGTAATTCCCTACCTTTAGCTCTCCGTCTTAGCGGGAAAACTGTACACCCTTGTATTTGCCTCCTAGGGTCTTTATATAGAGTTTGAAATGCCTTTCTTAGCCCCTAAGTAGCTTTTTCTTCGTGAAATT
Organism: Gossypium stocksii; assembly: GCA_020496765.1. Lineage (NCBI taxonomy): Eukaryota > Viridiplantae > Streptophyta > Magnoliopsida > Malvales > Malvaceae > Gossypium > Gossypium stocksii. Next base: position 11,928,572 of record CM035623.1, read on the forward strand.
GAACTTCATCACGACAAGGACACGCCCGTATGGCACGCCCGTGTGAATCGATGTTGGACCATGCTCAAGCCTGTTGATGTGGCACGACCGTGTGACACGCCCGTGTGGTGAACTCTAGGCCGTGTTGTTTTCACACCTTGGCCTATTTTCTCTATTTTCGGCCCATTTCTTGTTCTTTTCACTCCTCTATGCTCACCTGAGTATAAAACATGAAATTAAAGGTTTAGTAGCATCAAATTCCATAAATTAAGGAATAATTTATCAAAAAATAGGCTAAGCATTAGGTCAAAATATATATAACTTACGGTTTATCATTCTTAAATAAACATTACAAGCATTCAAAACACCATTAAGGAACTGGTGTCTATTCGGCTAGCCAAGGGACAATTCAAGGGTCATCTTTCAAACATTCAAGAACATTCATTCAGCTGAATTGAAGTGAATTCAATGGTGGAGTTATTTGGTTCAAGAATGTCAAGAGACTTGAATTTTATTTCAGCTTTTATTTAGCACATTAAAATGAATACTTGTGACTATTTGGCTACCCTATTCTAGCACTATAAATAGGTGAAATCAGCCTTTGTAAAAGGGACTTTTGAAACTTATTTTGAATGAATTATTATTATTTGGTGAGAATAACTTCTCTCAAATTTAGTTCTAAGACTTGTTGGCTTATTTGTTAGTTCAATGGTGTCAACCTTGTCTTTTCTAAACTTATCACTCCAAAAGAGTATGGCGTTTACCCCAACCTGATACCTTTGGTTCTTGTCTTGCTAGACAACGGGTCAAGGTTCTATTCCTTCCATAACCGAACCTCCTTGAGCCCTATAAGTTCCGGGTTAGCATTTCTTTAATGTTGGTTCGATCTTGCTACCTAAGATCTTAATTTCATCCAATTTTGACCTATCACTATCCCTTTAGTATTTCTTGTTAGCTGATTTACTTCACCCATCCTTAGCGTTTTGAACCTATTTTAATATATACTATCTTATTTAGCCAAAGTTCACCTTCACAAAACGAACGAAGACTTCATCGTTAGACGATCGGGTAACACAAATATGACTCAAAATCAAACATGAGGACGAGATCGTATCAGCTTTAGTCTCATTCCTTTTGATGGTTTATCAACTTGGTCTCGGTTTAACCCTTCGGTTAGGGGATCCATAATGTTATCTTTTGATCTTACAAAATCAATAGAGATAACTCTAGTTGAGATTAATTGTCTAACGGTATTGTGTCGACGACGCACCATTATTCATTACGTTCTGTGCTCTACCAATTGTTTCTTGGTTATCACAATATACGCACATTGTAGGCACAAGCTTTGGCCATTCATGAATATCCTCTAAAAAGTTTCGTAGCAATTCTTCCTCTTTTCCAGATTTTTCTAGAGCTACAAACTTAGATTTCATTATTGATCTGGTTATAGTTATTTGCCTTGAGAATTTCCATGACATAGCGCCTCCTCCTAATGTGAAAATATAACCATTTGTGCCTTCGGTATCTTAAATATCAAATATCCAACTGACATCAAAGAATCCTTCTAACACAACAAGATATCTAAAATAATGTAATCTGTAGTTTTGAGTATATCTAAGATATCGCAGTGCCCTCACAATTGCTTTCTAGTGGTTCTACCCTAGATTGCTTCTAAATCTACTTAAACTGCTTACAGTGAAAGCAATATCAGGTCTAATGTAACTCATAAGGTACATTAGACTACCTATGACTCTTACATATTCCACTTCGTTAATACTTTCACCTTTGTTTTTGGATAGATGTTGATTTATATCTATTGGAGTTCTAGCTACACCAAAATCATACTTGCCAAATTTCTTAAGAATCTTGCTTATATAATGTGATTGAGTCAATACTAGACCTTCAAATGACCTTCTAACTTGGATGCCCAATATCACGTAAGCAAATATCATATCTTTCGTATCAAATCTTGAATTTAACAAGTTTTTGGTACGTTTTACCATCTCATTGTTACTTCCAACAATGAGTATGTCATCAACATATAAACATAGAATTACATGTCCATCAACAGTGGTTTTGACATATACGCATTTGTCACGCTTATTAATTTTAAATCCATTTGATATCATGACACTATCAAACTTTTCATGTCACTACTTTGGTGTTTGCGTAAGTCCATATGACGATTTTACCAATCTATAGACTTTTCTTTCTTGCCCTAGAGCTACATGACCTTTAGGTTGTTCCATGTAAATCTCCTCATCAAGATTTCCATTTAGAAAAGTTATCTTAACATCCATTTGATGAACATCTAGATTCTGCAAAGCAGCAATAGCAAGTATCATCCTTATAGAAGTTATTCTTGATATAGTAGAAAATGTATCAAAGTAATCAATGCCTTCCTTTTGTTTATAACCTTTATAACCGATCTGGCCTTGTACTTATCAATTGTTCCATCTGCTTTCATTTTTTGTTTGAAAATCCATTTAGAATTTAGTGGTTTAATCCCCTTAGGTAGATCCACTAATTCCCACGTATGATTTTTCATGATGAAATCAATTACACTCTTGATAGCATCTTTCCAAAAAATGCTTTCAAATGAGCATATATCTTCATTATAAGTTTGAGATTCAGCCTCTAGCATATAGGTTAGAAAATCTGATCTAAAGGACTTTTACACCATTTCCTTTTTACTTCTTGGTTCTGCCTTGACTTCAACTTCTTGTTGAAAGTTTTCACTATCAATAGTTTATGAAGTTTGTTTTGTTGAACTTGACACATCTTCCTTAGTCTTACAAGGGAATATATTTTCAAAGAATAAGGCATTTTTAGATTCCAATATTGTATTCTTGTAAATTTCAAGATTCTTTGATTCATGTACAAGAAATAGATATGCATTACTGTAGCATGCATAACCAATGAAAATACAATCTATCATTTTAGGACCTACTTTCATTTGCTTCAGAAAATGAACCATTACCTTTGCAAGATACCTCCACATTTCAAGTAGTTGTAGGAAGTTTTCCTGCCCTTCCATAACTCATAGGGTGTTTTGTTCTTTTTTCTTACAGAGTACCTTATTTAAAAGGTAATTTGCTGATAAAACAGTTTCCCCCTACATGTTCTGTGATAACCCAGAACTTCCTAGCATTGCGTTCATCATTTTCTTTAGGGTTCGATTTTTACGCTCTACTACTCCATTAGGTTGAAGAGAGTATAGTAGTGTCACTTCATGAATAATACCATATTGTGCACAAAATTTACCAAATGGTTCAACATATTCACGACCATGGTCACTTCTCACCTTCTTAATTTTTTATTAAGTTGGCTTTCAACTTCCTACTTATAGAGAACAAATTTCTTTATAGCTTCATCTTTGCTTTTAAGAAAATATACATAGCAATATTTTATGCTATCGTTAATGAAGGTAATAAAATATTTATTCCCTCCTCCAGTTTGAATAAACTTTAAGTCACAAATATCACTATATATTAGATCAAGTGATTCAATATTTCTTTCAACAGATTGAAATGAAGACCTTGTTAGTTTTGCCTCAACAGACGTTTCACATTTATGATTATAATTAATGTGAAATGAAAGAATGTGCTCTAAGTTAATTAATTAAAGTAAAGTATTAGAATTAACATGTCTGAGCCGACCATGCCATAAATAAAATGACTCAAGCATATAAACAGAAGAAGAAGCATTATTCTTATTCATAGTATTAGCTTTTATAAAGATAGCATTGAGTTTCCACATATCATTTAATACATATTCCCTTCCCACAAATGTTCCCCCTTTGCCAAAGCTAACTTCTGGTATTCAAATACCATCCTAAAGCTATGCATATTTAGAAGGGTCCTAGAGACAATATTCTTGAGTATGTCAGGCACATACAACACATTTTGAAGTTTCAACTCTTTGCTAGAAGTTAACTTCAAAATCACAGTGCCTTTCCCCTTAATCTTAGAAGTTGCAACGTTGCCCATATTGAGTTTCTCCCCTTTCTCACAAGGAACCAACTCAACAAAGGAGTCGTTATCGCAGCAAATATGACATGTAGCACCAATATCAAGCCACCATTCTCTTGGATTTGAATCAACCTAGTTGATTTTAGAAATCACAGTGCAGAGGTCAAGATCAGATACTTCCTTAAAAATATTTTCCACAGCGTTGGCCTCATTTGTTCTGACCCTTTTGGGAAGCCTATAATCGGATGACTTGTGCCCCATCTTATTGAATTAAAATATTTTCCTTGGAATTTTGGCTTCTTGAAAACAACGCCTTTTGGTCCTAGTTTAAACCCAGTCTGAGAATGTTTTCTTTTCTTGGAGTCCTTCTTGACTTCTACTAGATTTGCCTTGGCAAAGTTAGGATTGGTTGCTTTGTTTAGCCTTTTAGCCGCACCTCAATTGTCTTCTTCAATTCAAAGTCCAACAATCAGATCTTTCACCGTCATTTCCTTTTTCTTATGCTTAAGATAGTTCATGAAGTCATTCCAAGCAGGGGGAAGTTTTTCAATAATGGCTGCCACCTGAAAGGATCCACTTATCTCCATCCCTTCTGCGAGAATACCATGAATGATTAGTTGGAATTCCTACACCTAATTTACAATAGTTTTAGAATCAATCATTACAAAGTTTAAGAACTTGGCAACTAAGAATTTCTTAGCACCGGCATCTTCAGTTTTGTATTTATGGTCCAATGATTCCTATAATTCCTTAGCCGTTTTCTTAATACCGTATATTTCATAAAGTTCACTAGACAAACTATTCAAACTGTTCCATTCTTCAGCAATGTTAAAGGCGGTAATAGCATCTTCCTCAGCCTCTCTAAAAATAGGAGGATTAGCCTTTAGAAATTTTTCTATTTTCAACATGGTCAAATAGAAAAGTATTTTCTGTTGCCTCTTTAGTGAATTTCGCAGGCTTTTCATTATGACTCATAGTCACAAGTAACGTTTGGCTTGCACTTTGAGCTTCAGCAGCGACAATCGCCGTAGCTTTTGAATTGGATAAATTGTTTGACGTATGAGACATTTTTTTCTATGATCGAAATAAAAAACCAAAATCTATAAATAAATTAAAATCTGAAACAGAAGTCTAAACCAATCTTAAATAAGTTATGATGGTAATCTGTACACCTTAGATTAAAACTACAACAATTAATCTGTCTTAAGATTGTAAGAATATCTGATATTGTATGTAGTATTAATATGTCAGTAACAATGATAATGCAATACAATGCAATAGTAGTAACACAACAGAATACTTGTAATCGGACAAAGTTAAAAATTAGAAGAAGAATTTTGTTGGGGCCTGTATAAACAGTTTCCTTAAGACAGATTCGACCTCTCCTCAGTGCTTTGAGTAATGTTGGACGTCTGTCTCTCAGGATACGACAACAAACGACATAGTAGTAGCACAACAACAATGATCAATCGAACACAATCTTAACTTTCTTTATTACCAAGAGAAATGAATTTAGACGGAATTTTTTATATTGATAATTTTTGATGATATGTTTTTGAAATCTCTTAACTTGGCTTTATATAGAGGAGAGGAAATGAATGAAGAAATTTGTTGAAAAATTAATAGACATGAGTGAATAGAGACCAATGAATGAAAAAATTCTATATTAAACCAAGAGATACATTTTTTCAAAAGATACAACTGTATGGAAAAATGGAATATTAAACCAAGAGATACAATTGTTTAATTTGAGTATTAATTTATCATTCATCACTGAATAATTGTTTTCCAACAAAAAATTTTAAAAAGAGTTTTTAACTCAAACCAAAACTATATTTTGCATCTCTTTTAAATGAAAGTGGAAGTAAATATTGGAATAGGGTGGGTCAAAGTACAGATATGGTAAATTACTTAAAAAAAAAAAAAAAGAATTTCTAATAATGTGAAGTAAAACTCTTACCATTAGAATAGAAATGATATATGAGAACATGTACAATTCAGTTACATTAGCATATCAGGGTTTGGCAAAATTCAGTTGGCATCAACTGATACCTGTCTACTTCAAACTCCGTTTTAATCTCACCCCTCCTCCGTTTTGACTTCGGAGTTCCGTCATCCCATGGAGATGATGGCGACTGAGCCCATGAACAAGAAGAAGGCGGCTCGGGAGATTTTCGCATCTTACTGCTCAGTCTCACTGGCTCCACCTGATCCGAGCCGATTCAGTTTGGCGCCTCGCATTTTAAAGGCGGCTCGATCATAAGCTAGCGCAGCACCCTCTGGAGTCTTGTAAGTACCGAGCCAGATCCTCGCTCCGTTTCGTTTCGGATCCCTTATCTCCCCAGCGTATGTCCCCCACGGCCTTCTCCTCACTCCCCTGTAATTAAACTTCTTCGGCGGCGCGCGAGGTTTAGGCACAGCCGCAGTAGTCTCCATCTGAAAACTCACTTCGAAGCTGGGAAATGAAGCATTATTAACGGCGTCCATCTCCTCCGCTGCGTCAAACAACTGATCAAAGTTTATCCGTTGATCCACATTAATCGCATCATCATGAAGCTCATTTTTTCGTAGATTTTCCACAACCTGTCCTGGAATTGTATCAAAATCATCTTCCAAAAGATACTGACGAATCGAGTCGAAGAGGCTGAGATCAAAATCTGAAGCACTATCACAGTACATATTTGTGTGTTGCTAGAAACGGCTTTGACGCTTTGAGACTGCCAGGTATGGATTTGATTTCGATGTCTTCGTTGCGTTTATGTTTGCTGTTTGATTATTTATAAATACCTATAAACTTAGGTATTAAACTATGGTTATTTACTTTGCTTTTTTGTTTTCTTTAGACAGTTCCAAGAAGTTGCTGATGGTTTAGATCTCAAAACATTTTCATCACGTTTTTGAAGTGCTGCAACTGTTCATTTATCCTTTGAATTGTTTATTCATTGAGCGTTAATGGCGACAAAATCTCCATTACTTCATACTCCATACTTGTACATTTAAGAATCAATGAATCAACTTAAATTAATTCTCATCCATTTTTTGAATGATTTGTTACTTTTAATTGTCTCCAATAGAATTTTAAAAAAATACTGGATAGCAAAGCAAAATTTTCCATATTCCATCCTTACTGAGTTTTGGGATAGCAATTTTATTTTTAAGAAAATTTTCTCCCATCTAGTATTTTGTATTTTGCTTTGAAAATTTCCCAACATACAGGCAATTATAGCTAAACATTGCTTGGCAGGCAAGAAATGTACTTACTGATTATACCTTTTTTATCTGGCAATCAAAGCCAACCTTTAGAGTGAAGGTGTAGGATTCATTGATCCATATTCCCCTCATTAAGGGATGCTTTTTCAGTCACAGACTTCCATAACTTGTAATATCATGGCTAACTCTGTTTCGGTTCTTGAGAATGGAATGGACTCTATATATTGAAACCTCACATACCATGGGATCTTCTCTCTTGGTTTATTGTTTTTCCGTTTTTTATTTCAAAGTATTTGGATTGCTAGAAATTCTATTGTTTTCTCCTTAACTATCGACTGCTGTGCTTTATTGTCCAATGTCAACAATGCTAGTAATACGACCCTCGTCCAACTTAAACGGTATCCTTCCACGTTTAGATGGTTTAAGCTTAACAAGAATGATTCTTCCATCGGCAATTCGAGTCGTTGGTGCTGGCACTATTATACGAGACTATAATGGGAATTGGATTCCCGGCTCTTGTTGGTTTATTGGTCACGCCCTAATATGGTTGTTAAGCTTTGGGCTCTTTGGGATGGTGTTTTACTTGCTAAGCATTTGCACATCACTTATCTTATTGCAGGGCTATGTTGACAAGCTTCCAAAGTAGTTTTGTTCTTCATATTTTCCAAAAAAGCAACCAATAGGTGGATGCTTTGATTACAGAGGGTAGTAATGTTAGGACTAATAATTATTTTGATTCTAGAAATTCCGGTGATGACTTTATTGTTTACTTTGAAATCTCGAACTTCATGATTTCTCTGGTTACACTATAGCAAAACAAATTTTTAGCGGCGTTTAGACAAAAAACGTCGCTATAGATCGAGTATTAGCCATACTTTTTGAAAAATACCGCTATAGATCGAGCATTAGCGGCGCTTTTTAAAAACCGTTACTATAGATCATGTACTAGCGGCATTCGGGCAAAAAACGTCGCTATAGATCTAGTATTAGCCGTGCATTTTGAAAAACGCCGCTATAGACAGAGCATTAGCGGCACTTTTTGAAAAACGCCACTATAGATGGAGTATTAGTGGCATTTTTTGAAAATCGCCGCTATAGATCAAGCTTTAGTTACGCTTTCTAAAAAACACCGCTATAAAACGAGCATTAGCGGCGTTTTCTAGAAAACGCCGCTATAGATCGAGCATTAGCGGCGCTTTTTGAAAATGCTACAAAAAATCCAACAAGATGCCGTTGTTGGGCTTTAGTGGCATTAGCGACGCTTTTTGAAAAACGCTCTATAGATTGAGCTTTAGCAGCACTTTGTCAAAAACACTGCAAAAAACATTTTATCTGTCTATTTATTATTTAACTGATTTATTTATATTAATTAAAATATAATTTATTTTTAATTGAATATTTAAATTCTTCAGAAAAAATAATGACACGTATAAAAAATTTGAAAGTAAAAACATAGAAAAATATATGTTAAAAATGAAAAAATTAAAATAATATTATTTAAATTAATTTTAAAGTTTTTTAGGTATATGACTAATTGTTTTTTAATTTATATATTAAATAATTTCTTATATAATCGTAAAAGAGATAATATTAATTTTAAAATATTGAATTAATTATTATTATAATTTAGGGTTTATGGTTTAGGGTATATGGTTTAGGGTTTAAGGTTTAAGAGTTACTATTTTAAGGTTTATGGATTATGGGTTTAGGGATCATGGATTTTGGTTTAAGGGTTGGGGTTTAAAGTTTAGGGGTTAATGGTTAGGGGTTTAGGGGATAAGAGTTAGGGGTTTATGGTTTATATTTTATGGTTTATGGTTTATGGGATAGGGGTTAGGGGTTTAGGGTTTAGATTAATTAGTGTGAAAAATATATGTTAAAAATTTGAAATACTATTATTTAAAATAATTTTAAATTTTTTGGGTATATGAGTGATTATTTTTTAATTTATATATTAAATAATTTCAAATTTTAAATAATTTTCAAGATTTCAAATTTTATCTATTCTTTTAAATATTACTTAAATTTTAAAAAAATTATTTATTTAAATGAAAAAAATAAAATACTATTATTTAAAATAATTTTAAAATTTTTTAAGTATATGACTGATTATTTTTTAATTTATATTGTTTTTAATTTATATATTAAATAATTTCAAATTTTAAAGGCATTAGCGGCGTTTTCTCATAAACGCTGCAAAAAGTAAGCAATAGCAACGTTTTTGATAAAAACGCCACAAAAATTTATTTTGTTCTAATAAAAAAGGGACCGTTTTATTAACTTTTTAGTGGCGTTTTTGTTAAAACGCCGCAATAGGTGGGATTTAGCGGGGCTAAGAAAAAAAAATGCCACAAAATGTTATTTTGTTTTAATTAAAACGACGCCCTTTTGTAGGTTTTTTTAGTGGCGTTTTTTGGTTAAACACCGCAATATGTAGGGATTTAGCGGCGCTAGTGGATAAACGCCGCAAAGGTTGACTTCTTTTAGGCAAAACGTCGTTATTTTGCTCTCCTCCTTTTTTACCCAACCAATAAACCCGATAAACCTTATTCATTTCCCCATTTTTCTGAATTTCATTTCCCGCTTTTTCCCCAGTCTGAAATCCCAAATTTCTCTCAAAATTTGTAGTCCAACCTTTTTTCCTCTGCTTGTTTTCCCCAACCTTTTCTCCTTACTCTTCCCTCCCTCGAAATCCTTAAGTTCCACCTAAAATCAGTAGCCCAACTATTTTTCCCCAAATCAGCAGCCTTGAAATCGATTTTAAAGGTTTGTTCTCGGGTCTTTTGAACTCATAACAATGTTTATATGTTGTTGTTGCCAACAATAGAAACAAGGTTGTTCATCTATTCCTATATATGATCGATCCTTGAATGATTGCTGTGTTTTTATTATTACTGTTTGATATATCTAAACTCTTTCCAGTAGTTATAGTTAGCTTGTTCTCATTTGATTATCCTTGCTAAAACTTCATGCTATGTTTTAATGAGATTTTGGCGCATATTCCAAACTCCTTTAATAAGATACATCCATATTCCATGGCATAGAAACTGTAACTTGCTTGCATTTTGAGCTCTATGGTAGTATATAACAAATAACAATTAGCTATTCTAGAGATTGAGAGAATTAGAAGGTAACAAGGTTCCGAACCAGATATTTGGAGAAGGTTAGTCATCTCTTGCGATATGACATCGAGTATTATCTGCCTTTCTTCTCTTACTCTCACATCCTTCCCTGCTTGATATGGGTTTATTATATAAAAATTAATATAAAAATTAAGCCTTATTCTATAAGTTTTCATGGCTACTTTGTTGTGATATAAATACAATATATATAATTTCATAGTCGTTCATGGTTGTTCATCTTTAGATTAATTTTTGAATTATTATTTTGTTAAGCCAATTTTTTTATCTTCAAATGCATTTTGGATTGAAGTATTTAACTAGATGTTTGGAAAATACATTAATGGATCATGTTTTTATAGCTTTTTGGTTTTTATCCTTAAATTAAATAATTTATAGCTTCTTGGTTTGGAAAATACATTAATGGATCATGTTTTTAACTTATTTAATTCTTGTTTATCCTTAGATTATTTTTTTGTAATAGGCCAATTTAGCCCGGGTCCATACAAAAATAATAATAAAATAAATTCTAAGTCCAGTCCAAAATTACAAATATATCATTTGGCCCGATCGAAATGGCCCATTACTTGAGAAGATTGAAGGTCCATCTACAAGCTTAATGCATATGGAAACAAAATCTTCAAGGATATGCAATCTTAGATATGATATGCAATTTTAGATATGATATGCAATCTTAGAAGATATGGTATGCAATCTTGGAAGATATGATTTTGTAATCTTAGAGATTTAATTTGCAGATACCCTTTAATCTTAGCCGTTGATGTAATTAATCTGTACCGTTGGATTTAGGGAGGCTCAACTATAAATAGAGGCATCTCCCTTCATTGTAAATCACTGGAGTTTTGGGAAAATAATACGAATTCTTGAGAGCATTCACTCAAATTTCTCTCTTTCTTGCGTTCTTATTTTCTGCGGTTTGTTCTTATTTTATTCTTCGTTCATCTTCGTCTTTCAACTTTTTTATTTTGATTTAATCCATGTTTCCTCGGTTTTTTTATTCTTTTTTATTTGCAACATTTTATCCAAAAAAAATTTCTTAAATAAGGCAATGTTTTGTATTTAAGAATTCAGGAAATAGTGCCCTAACGTGCTGGGTTTCGATTTTCCGTTTGACTAAATAACTAAATATCTTTTAATGAATTTTGTAAATAATGAGATAATTTTGATTACGAAGGTTTAAAACATCATGTCCTAATGTGCTGGATGTGATGTTTGTATTCTTTCGAAACAAAGGAATCTCAAGTTCTAACTCAAATTGTTCAAGTTTTTAAAGAAATCATGTTTTAAGATCTTTTCGAATTTTCGACATTAGGACAAAAAACTAATCAATTCGGTACCAATTTTGGGCGTTACGAGGGTGCTAGTCCTTCCTCGTACGTAATCGACTCCCGAACCCGCTTTCTTGAATTTCGTAGGCCAAAATCAATATTTTCCAAATAAAACGTTTTATAAGGTGATCCGATCACACCTAAGTAAAAAGGGATTGGTGGCGACTCCCATTTTCGTTTTTAAAGGTCGATCCCCATTTTTTCAAAACTTAAAAATGGTTTCGATAGCTTGGCGACTCCATTGGGGACCAATAAGAGAGTCAAGCTGTAAAGTTGATTATTTTTTGTCCTAGTGTTGAAATTTTGAAAACTTTGTTTTAAAAAGAAATCATACATCTTTTATTACATTTGGTTGCTTTTGTAAATATTGCCGCATTGCATTGCATGACCGTTGTGGTCACACCCTCTAAGTGGGAGTGAGAATCTACGCCTTCGTGAGATTTCACCTTCGCATGGGCTAGTGGATCACTTCCAGGATACATCCGTACCTATGTCTCCGTGAGATTTTCATCTCCGTATGACCATAGGGAAATGTGTCCCCCTGAACTGAACTTGGTCCATATGAGCCTATAATAGGTGAGGATTGAGGAATCTGCTGGTTCAGATACCCTTCTCTTTAGAACCAAAAACACATAGAGTCAACCCTAGGAACTCACCTTAGGTAGAACTATGTTAACCTATAGTAATTACCCATGCAGGTGCTTGTTATTCTCTTTGAATTATGTCTTATATACATGACACTAACCAATTTTATTTTGTTATCATGGCATGTCATTCAACATTTAAAGGTGTCGATTCACAGTTCAATTTCTAAATTAGAAAGTTTTGTTATGGAGAATGAATTTCTTGATAAAATGGAGGACAACGCTACAGTCCATGCATGGTCCGAGGATACCCAGTTAGAAAAAGGAGATAGTATCATTGAGGGATATACACCGGAATGGTGGGACTTCATTCGCATCAGTGCGGCGCCGAATGACCTCCAAGAATTGGAAGATATATGGGCCCAATGGGATGACGAGACTAAGCAGCTGTTCTACCATAATTATGGTGATCTATCCTACTTACTTGATGTTAAGGTGGATAAGCATTTTTTTCGGGCTATGACTTAGTTTAGAAACCCTACCTATAATTGTTTCACTTTTAGGACGATGGATTTAGTACCTACTATGAAGGAGTACTTACGAGTGGTCCCATCAAAGTTAGAGATTATAAAACAAGATTTTGAAAAAAAAAAAGAGTCTTCAGCTTGCAAAGAGGATAGAGAATTTGGAGGAAAAGAGAATGTACTTGAGGCTAGACGTGGATGTTTAAAAGCTAAAGGTAGAAAAAGTAAGAAAAGAGAAGAGGAAGGTAGAGGAAGATCAAGATGATTTGAAGACAGAATACAAGAAGATACAGCTATCGATAAAAGAGCCAGATTAGGGAAAACTTTGGAGCAGTGGCAACATGAGATTCAAGAGGGAAAAACCAAAGCTAATCAATGGAAGAGGAAGTGTCAAGAAATTCAGGCACAAAACCATGCCCTAGAAAGGAGGTTGGTAGAGAGTCAGAAGGAGAAATGTGGATTAAAGGCTAAAGTGGCTGAACTTGGACAGTTGCTTCATCTCCACCAAAGTCGTAATTCTGCGATCGAGCTAAAGTCAAGTTTGGACAAGATCGAGAAAATGAAGGGCAAGATTGAAGGGTTGGAGTCGGCATTACAAAACTGTGAACTCTGGATCAAGCATCTTGAAGCAGGAGAAGAACATTGGAAGGGAGAGCTTCAACATTTTCAAGATCAAGTCAGAAATAAGGATTATCTCATGGGAGAAGCCATAGCTCAGATTCGAGAGATAGCTAACCATCTACAGACCCTGGCAGTACAGGCAGATACATTGAGCGCGAAATATAAGCTACAGTCAGATTGTGGTCAAGAGTTAGCCTTGTTGTTTAGGAGGGATAAAGCTTTGGGCCTTAGGGCGAAAGCGTATTTGTAATCCGTTTTGTGTAAAGAATTTTATTTTCTAAATAAAGTTTTCTAAATGAAACTAAATCAGAATCGATGTCTTTTTTTTTTTTTTTGCATTCATGCATTTGCATTACATTACATCATATGCATTTAAATCCATAGAAAGACCCTAATTAGTGGGAGTTATTACAGAAGAGAGGAAAAATCTGGAAACTACACACCGTTACAGTACACGTGCAAGATAAAGAACATGGATCAAAGATTTGAACAGCTCCAAAAGGATATGCAAGACCAGTTGCAAGAGCAGTTGGCAAAAATGCAACAGGATATGAGAGAGCAAATGATGGAAGTTCAGAGGAATATGATATCCCAGATGTCCCAACTGCTGACTGGGGAAATGGATAAAGGAAAGGGCCCTATGGCTATTACTGGAGAGGATAATGAGGACTATCCTCCAGGTTTTACCCCACCATATGCGCAAGTACAACTTGAGGTGTATCCTTGAAGGCTGTCTGTCACAATTAGGCCTCAACAATGGCAAGCTGATACTGGAGTGCCCATGAATTTCCAAGTTGGCTCAGGATCTAACCCAGGAGATAACCCTGCCAATCCTATCATCCCCGATTTAGACATAGTCGAGAGGGAAGGAATAAGAAGTGAATCCTCGGGGCAGCTAGAGGACCATTGTAGATGGTTAGAAGAAAAGTTCAAGGCTTTAGAGAATGCTGATAGTCATCATAGGATTGATGCTAAAGACTTGAGTTTGGTCACAGATTTGGTGCTTCCTCATAAGTTCAAGATGCCAGAATTTGAGAAGTATAATGGGATTAACTGCCCTGAAGCCCACATCACCATGTTCTATAGACGGATGACTAGCTATGTTAACAATGATCAGCTGTTGATCCACTGTTTCCAAGATAGTTTGGTTGGGGCAGCATGTAGGTGGTACAATCAACTGAGCCGTGCTAGGATTGGCTATTGGAGAGACCTCGCGCAAGCTTTCATGAAACAATACAGTCATCTGACAGACATAAAGCCTGGAAGAATCACCTTGCAAAATATGGAGAAGAAGTCAAATGAAAGCTTCAGACAATATGCGCAAAGATGGAGGGAAGTTGCCATGTAAGTTCAGCCACGGCTCCTAGAAAAGGAGACTACAATGCTTTTTATCAATACTTTGAAGGCTCTATTCATTACTCACATGATAGGGAGTACCACAAAGAGCTTCACGGATATAGTAATGGCAGGAGAAATGATTGTGAATGCCATAAGAGGTGGCAAGATTGAAGCAGAGGAAACAACTAAAAGGTTAGCTCCAAGGAGGAAAGAGAATGAGGTGAATAACACAAATACATATAGCTCGAAGTCAATTACTGTCAGTCAACCAAAAATGACTTCTGCTGGGCAACAGAGTTCGTAAAGGCAGGAATCGGGCACAAGGTAAAATACTGAAAGACTCCAGTTCACACCCATCCAAATGACATATAAAGAGTTATATCAAAATCTTTTTTATGTGCATGTGGAGTCTCCATCTTACTCGGAACCCGTGCAACCTCCATTCCCAAAATGGTATAATGAGAATGCCCAATGCGAGTACCACGCGGGAATAACAGGTCACTCAATCGAAAACTGCACTACATTTAAGAGGTTGGTCGAAAGGTTCATTAAGATGGGAATTGTGAAGTTTGAAGAACTAATTATTATAACGAGGCAGTAAATGCGATAATGAAAGGAGGAGGCAAGAAAATGGTGACTCCTTGAAGAAGTTGAAAACTCGGAGGGAACCGGGAAATAAAGTTTCCAAGCCTTTGCATACTTGGGAGTGTTTTAAACAATGGGACTGTGGAAGAGATCCCTGTACTTTTAGACATAATCTAGAGCAGTATTCAAAACATGCTTATTACTTTAAGCCTAAAGGCAATAAAAACCCTTTTTGTGAAATAAGCTTGTGTTCAAAATTTTTATTTTAATGAAATGCATCT
Organism: Gossypium stocksii; assembly: GCA_020496765.1. Taxonomy (NCBI): domain Eukaryota; kingdom Viridiplantae; phylum Streptophyta; class Magnoliopsida; order Malvales; family Malvaceae; genus Gossypium; species Gossypium stocksii. Next base: position 11,944,133 of record CM035623.1, read on the forward strand.
TTTTGAACAAATATTCTTTTATTCTTTCCCTGTATAGATTATTTTGTTCTTTAGACCTTCTTTCATATATTCTTTTATTCTTCATTCATGATCATACCATACAAATAATCATTCTTTGAATTATTTAATTTTTTGGAATATTCCTTCGAACCTACAATAGGTCCCTAGATATCAATGACATGAGCGACATTGCTAGTGACTCAAAATCTCCTTTTTGAGTGATATAGGTGTTTAGGGGGATCTCAGGACTTTGAAGATGACAGAGGTTGTAATATTATTTCTTGACTTGTGAACAAGATGATAAACAGATCCTACTTTACAAAGGATCAATGAACATTATGAACCTAGGGGAAAAGAAAGGATCAGGGCTCGCACAAAGCGAGATATCATTAAGTCATTCCAAGAACTCAAAGATGTTTTTGCATGATTGTATATGCCTGGGCTACTTAGACCTATGGATGCTATTAAAGCTGGAGGAGGTCCATAAGAATGTCAGAAGGACACATACAGATGGTTTTACAATGGCCAGACTAAGCATGAGGTTTGGGCACTGCTGGTCCATAATGGAAGGGGGCTGATCAGTGACACCACAAATGCCGAATTGTAGAAGACAAGATTTATGTGCCTCTGCCATTTCTTCATAGATTTCTTTCGGATGTGGGGCATGGATGTAATGGAGCCAATCTTGTCAAAAGCTTCTAGTTGACATCATCTTTGTGGTCTTCAATTGCTTCGCTAAAAGGCTGAACGTTGCTTCATATACCAATATTACAAAGTCAACAGTCATCAAATTTCCAAAAAAAATCAAATGCCAGAAAGAATCATATTTTATAATACATAACTGTACAATGTCAAAAGATTATAGTTTGTTCAAAGATTAGGTGTCATATTACAATGCAACAAAGGTTGCCAAAAGAAAAAGTACAAAAAAAATTATGGAAGGTGATCGAAACTTGTAAAGATTGGCATAAGAAGCTACCATTTACTCTCTGAGCTTATCAAACGTCGACCAAGACCTTCGCTGGGGCAATAGAGGTAGTTCTATGGAAATCAAGATTCTTTTCTCCAAGCTTTGATCGAGTCAAGAAGTAGAATGTTTCCGGTGAACTTGGCTGAAGAAAAGGGTTTGAAAATATTAATCATAGTCAAATGTGCCAGAAATGGATGATGCTAAGTTACGATGAAAAAGGTTTACCCAAAGGAATTTTATGATGGGAACCTAATATTGAAGAAGATCCTCTATACAAAAGGATTTCAAAGGAAAATGAATGCTTAAGAACTTCATGTGGTAAAGGAGGCTTTCCTTGGAGAAGCACTGATTTTTGACTGAGATAAACTTATCCAATCCTGTAAATTAGATTTAATTTAGAGATACCTAAAAGAGGCGAGGCCAAGGTGAAAACCCGCAAAGGGCGCTTTGTGACCTTCAAAAAAAAAAAGAAGAAGAAAAGAAAAGAAAAGAAAAGAAAAAAGAGAAAAAGAAAAAGAAAATAGAGAGGCCAAGGCGAAAACTCGCAAATGGCGCTTTGAGACCAAAGATGTTTTGAGTTGAAAACCCAAAAAGGGCGACTCAAATTTTGATCAAAATGGGGCAAATGGTAGTCTTGCTATACCTAAATTAGCAATGAAGAAGTATGCTACATCTTGGGGCATCGACAAAATACTCCGGATCCCCTAAACACATATTGAGCTCTAAAGGGTCCTCAAAAGGTTGGTACAGAGACGCTCAGATTGCGATATCTGGGGTACCTACTGTCCATTTTACCCATTATTTGCTATCTTATTCTTTTCAAGATACATCCCAATGATAAATGATAAATTATACATATTTTTACCTCATGTTTAGCCTTTATTTTGGATGAATTATTATCAAATTAGTGAGAATTGGTACTCTTAATCTTTCTTTTTCATATCTTATACTCAAGAGAGCATAGGCAAGAGAAAAGAACGAAAAATGGACCGAAAACGGAGAAAATGGGCCAAAATGTGTAATCGACATGGCCCAAGGAGTCACCACACGGTCGTGGCACACGGCCGTGCCATACGAAGACCACACGGTCCAGCCCCCAACAAGCACGGCTAGGCCACATGGCCGTGCCACCTAAACAGTCCCGAACACGGCCTCTTGTCGAAATCACACGGACGTGGCACACGGGCGTGTTCTAGTCGTGAGGAAGAGGAATTTCACTCGAATTTGGATACTTAGGGGCTAAGAAAGCCATTCTAAACTCTATATAAAGACCCCAAGAGGCAACTCTAAAGATATACTCTTTTCTCTTAGGAAAGAGCGACATATTTCTGCCAACACCAGGAGTGAAAGCAAGGGATTACTCTAAGGGAAGCCGATTGATTCATCCCAGAAGCCAGGATTCTACATCAAGACAGAGGGTCTCCCTAAATTCCTTCAGAGGTTTTTGGGTTCTTTATGTTTTGTTATTTTAATACTTCTGAGATGTTTTCTTTCTTTATTATGAACTAAACTCCTCAAATACTTGAGGGGGATGAAACCTAAGACAGATTTTGTTATTATTTATTCTTGAATTATATGATAAATACTTGAATTGTTCTTAATTATGTGTTCTTCATTCTTGATTTAATAATCCTAGGTATTACTTCAAGAACTTGATATGCTTAGGCAGAGGAGCAAAAGTCCCTGTTTTAAGAGCAGATCTACCATAATTAAGCGGAGTTGCATGCAACCCTAGACATAGGGCGACATAAATCTACCGGATTAGGGTCAAACCTAATAGGGGGAACCATAGATCGAATTAATGCAACCTAGGGTGTTAATTAATAAAGAAACTTTAGTTGACAACCTAGGCCTAGTTGCTCTTCGCCTCGAAGGAGGGTTTAGCATAAATTAGGGATCTCTACGGATCAAGTGAAGTGAATAAATCGTCTAGTTCAAGAAGTCAATAACAAGTGAAGTTTAGGTGGATTCTCCCTTAAGTATTGCTCATATTAATCAGCTTTTCCCTAAAGTTTTCCCCAATTTACTTTTTGTGCACTTTAGTTAGTTTTAGAATTAGTTCCAATCAATTCTCTTTTATTTTTAGGCTAGATAATAGAAATGAAGTAAGTATTAGTACTTTTGGTTCCCTTGGGTACGATAACTCAGTCTTGCCACTAAACTATACTACTGTTCGGTAGGTATGCTTGCCTTTAATATCGTGATATTAGTTAGTTTTGGTGTGATCAGTTTTATAAATTTTATTACTTAATGTCGCGAGACATTATCAAGTTTTTGGCGCCGTTGTTGGGGAACTTAAATATTAAGAAAACTCGATTTCTATTACTTTAGCCATTACTATATTTATCTATTTTCAGTTTTTATTTATTTTTATTTTTATTTTATTTTTTAATTTTATTTTTATTTGTTTTTTCCTTTTAGGTATTTCTAGTTTATGACTAGAAACAACCCGACAGGACCATTACTTTTTGACGAAGATTTAGAGGCAACAGTTCGCATAAATCGTAGAGAGATCAGACGCAGCCTACAATATCCAGAACAAGATCAAGAACAAAGACCAGAACCTATAGAAGAGATGGAAGAAAATCAAAACGTTCCACCACCTCCTGCAATAGTCGCGCCACCAGCAAATCAAGAAGAAGCTCCTCGCACTATGTATGATTATGCTAAACCTAGTTTGGCTGGTACCCAAACTAGCATTCTTAGACCTACTATTGCTGCTAATAATTTTGAATTAAAGCCTAACACTATTCAGATGATACAGCAATTGGTGCAGTTTGATGGTTTATAGGATGAAGATCCAAATTCACACATAGCCAATTTTTTGGAACTTTGTGATACCTTTAAAATTAATGGCGTTTCTGATGATGCCATTCGTCTAAGGCTATTTCCATTCTCTTTGAGAAACAAAGCCAAACAGTGGTTAAACTCTTTACCACGAGGCTCAATCACCACATGGGAACAGATGACCAAAAATTTTTACTTAAATATTTTCCTCCAGCTAAAATAGCTAAATTACGAAATAATATCTCTTCTTTTGTGCAGATGGATTTAGAAACACTATATGATGCCTGGGAGAGATACAAAGATCTTTTGAAAAGATGCCCTCATCATGGCCTACCTTTCTGGCTACAAGTTCAAACCTTTCACAACAGTTTGAACCCATCGACGAGACAAATGGTCGATGCAGCCGCAGGAGGAACAATCAATAACAAAACACCAGAAGCAGCTCATGAATTTATTGAAGAGATGTCACTGAATAATTATCAGTGGCAAGTCATGAGGACAAAGCCGACGAAAGCTGCAGGAGTTTATAATATTGATATTGTCCTATGCTTTCTAATCAAGTAAAACTTTTAAATAAAAAGTTTGATCATTTTGTTGGTTCTACACAGGCACAAGCAGCAATGCAGTGCGACACAACTCAGACAATATGTTCACTCTTCTGCCAATGGCACAGAAACCGAGCAGGCCAATTATATGGGTAACAATTTTAGATCTCAAAATAATCCATATAGTAACACATATAATGCAGGTTGGCGAAACCATCCTAATTTTTCTTGGGGAGGACAAGGGAATCAAAGACAATAACCCCCTCAGGGATTTCAGCAGCCACCGCCGCAATAGGAGAAAAAGCCCAATCTTGAAGAGATGTTAACCAAATTCATGGCCATGTCAGAAACCCGATTCCAGAACACTGAAACGGCACTAAGGAACCAGCAAGCATCTATTCAAGGACTTGAAACTCAAATCGGCCAGCTCGTCAAACTAATCTCTGAAAGACCACAAGGTGGGTTACCAAGCAACACTGAGACTAACCCTAAGGAGCAACTCAATGCCGTGGATACGATAGATGATAGGGGGTTAACCAAAACCAACCCAAAGCCATGCAAAGAGCCTGTGGTAAGTAAAGGAAAGGATGAGGTAAGTTACAAAGATGAAATTACCGAAAAATTTAAACCTCGTATCCCATACCCAACCGCGCTTAAGAAGGACCACAAAGATCAGCAATTCGGTAAGTTTCTTCAACTCTTAAAGAAATTACATATCAACTTACCATTTGTTGAAGCAATTTTGCAGATGCCGAAGTACGCAAAATTTTTAGAGGAACTTCTCACAAATAAAAGAAAATTGGAAGAATTGTCCATAATGGAACTCAACGAGGAATGCTCAGCTATTCTCCAAAATAAACTGCCAACCAAACTGAAAGATCCAGGGAGTTTTACTATTCCTTGTTTATTTGGTAGCCTAGACACCAAAAATGCTTTAGCTGATTTAGGGGCTAGTATAAATGTCATACCTTATAAACTGTTTGAACAACTAGGTCTTGGAAAACCTAAGCAAACTAAGATAAGCATTTAACTGGCTAATAAAACTATTAGGTCTCCTAAGGGAATAATTGAAGATGTGCTCGTCAAAATTGATAAATCTATATTCCCAGTTGACTTTATTATTTTAGACATTGAGGAGGATAGCAATGTACCATTAATTCTAGGGCGACCCTTTTTAGCAACTGCTAGAACAATAATTGATTTAGGAACAGGTGAACTTACACTACGTGTGGGTGATGACAAAGTTACTTTACAAGATCGAAACTCGATTAAGACTGTTGATAATAATATCGTCACGAGTCCTTGTAAAAAGAATAATCTCACCATCCAACCTTCTGTGCAGGATACACTCCACATAAAGGCAACTCAATCACAGACAAGACCATCCAAGGGAGACGCACCTAGAAAGCGAATGCTTCAGATTGAGAAACTAGATGAGTGGCTGAACTATCACGAAAAGCCCAAAATATGCCACACCAACCTAGAGCATCACCAAAATGACCCTCAAAGACAAACAGATCAACTCAAGGTGGGAGATAAGGTAATTTTAAGGGAAGACGATCCACGAAGTTCAATTTTAAAAGAACATACGAGTGATACACCCTACTTCACAGTAATGAAAGTCTTTCCATACGGCACAATCAAGGTAACTCACCCAACCCATGGTACGTTCAAGGTAAACAGACATAGACTTAAACATTATAAAGGTAAGAATTTTAAAGATAAAAGGGAGGAGCTTTAGCTCCACGAAATCCCTTCGTGATACATCCCGACAGAGTCGAGCTTAGACTCTAAATAAGCGCTTCTTGGGAGGCAACCCGAGCACTAACTTAGTAATTTTTCGTCTATTTTGATTTTAGTATTTTTCATGCATCAACTAACTCTCTTTAATGCAGAGATTAGGACCACACGGCCAGTCCCACGGGCGTGCCCCAAGCCATGTGAACACTTCAAACAGAGACATGGTCGTGTACCGAGGCCGTGTATAAACAGAGTACAAATTTTTCCAAAACACGGGCCACCGATATCTCACCACGGTCGTGCGATATGGCCGTGGCAACCTTTCGACTTCAACACGGGCTACCAATAACACCCCACGGCCGTGCGACATGGCCGTGGCAACCTTGCAGTATCAACACGGGCTAACACAAAACCCCACACCCGTGTCCCCAGGCCATGGAAGATACTGTCAAATTTCACAGGACTGTGGAACCTATCACAAGACCGTGTAAAGCACAAACATGATCGCACACGGCCGTGTATCTCATCACAAGACCGTGTGAGTGATGAGGAACTGATCTCCCACGGCCGTGTACAATATTCCCACAGGCGTGCACTGCGAACCAGGAGGTCAAAAACCTCCGGATTTCAAAAAACACGGGCGAAACACGACTCACATGGGCATGTGACATGCCCGTGTGACCCAAAAACTATAAATAGGGGCCACTATTCATTTCTTTCTTCACTCAAAACTTCAAATTTCTCTCATCCAAACTCTCCCCAACTACCATAAGCGCTGCCACAACCCTCAAAACACCACCACCCTCGAAATCAATCGACCCACGCCCGTGCAAACCCACCCCACGACCAACCCACGACCGTGCAACATCAAATTTGGTTCTATTCTCTCATTTTTCTCCTTTATTTATTTATAGTTCATTTTCATTATTCAATTATGTAATTTTACTTTATTCTAGATGTTTAATCAAGCATGGAATTAGGAAAATTAGGATGAATAATCTAGAATTAGATAGAACACATTAGGATTGCATGCCACTTAATTTCAATTTTTGCTTGCCACTTAGAACTCATTTCCTTTTCCATTTAAATTCATATTTGTTTGACATTTTCTCCAAGATTAGTATATATACCCATAGTTCTTAGTTTGGTTACAAGTTTCAACATGATTAGATTCTACTATTTAGGTTAATCCTCATTTTTTTTCTTTCTTATTTTTATTTTTGGGAACATTGTCATTTTAATCTATATTTTAATTATTATCTATCTAGATTAATTTCAATCTTTAGGACTAATGTTTATTATTTTATTTCAGATAATATGTCATCATCACGCACTAGAAAGGCTGCTGTCCTCGCCTCTAAGAAACGAAAAGGGCCAGGGAGTTCTTCATCGAGGCCCACCTCCGAAGTTAGACACCCATTTATCACATTCGCCCAAGCCTCGCAAGAGGAGCATTATCAACTACTTCGAGCTCGCACTATATCCACGGGCCGCTGCATAGATTGGGTCAGCCTCGAGTAGATACATTTAGTGGACGACATCTGGGACCTCTTGATGATCGAGCTGTGGGAGCAATTCTTCCAGATTATCGAGCCCACTTACTTAGAACTCACCCTCGAGTTCTGCTCCACCTTCCACCTCCAGACGGTGATGACCAGATTTGATGATCCAGAGACGGTCAGTTCCGTTTGGGAGGACTCGTGTGACGCCTCAGTGTGCCAGAGTTCGGCACAGCATTTGGGCTCTACACGGAGCAATTTATGGCAGACGAGAACTTCCCTAACCTTTCCCATCGCATCCACATCCGGCCCATCGACTGTTGGAACGACATAGCCCCGGGGTATCAAACCTATAACCCCAGCGTCAGCAAGGCAACCGCCCTCGTGCCATCTCTGAGGTACATCTATGCTCTTCTTGCTCACACTTTGATAGGTAGATGAGAGAGCACAGGCATCGTCAACAATCACGACATCTACTTCCTGTGGTGCATGGCAAATGGACATATCATTGACCTCGCATACTTCATCGCACACGCCATGCAGCACCAGACAGAGAGGCACCGCAAAGGCGTCTTATCTATGGGGCCCTACATCACACGCTTGGCCCGGTATTTTAGACTCCTCAACACTTCAGCCCAGACATCCTCTTACACCCTGATTGGTCAGATGTCTCCCCAAGACATCGCGACTATGTTACATATGAGGATGATCGAGAGGAGGCCAAGTGGCACCCCCTTCAGTTTCGACTTGTTCAGGAGGGCGAGGACCCAGAGGACATTACTGATGATGTCCCACCACCACCACCACCGGAGGAGGATGCACCGACCGAGCCACTACCCCCTCATCGCCCATCTCATGCAGTAGCCGCCCACGCTGATTTATCTGAGCGCTTCTCCCATTTCGAGCAGCAATGCTTCTGTCACCTCAATTATATCGACGCCACCTTAGCGCAGATATGCCAGCACCTCCGCATCACTCTACCGCCGCATGATCCATCTGAGGATTAGAGTCCTCTTAATTTTATTTTTTTCTTTCCTTTATTTTATTTTTCTAACTTTTGAATACTGATCTTTATTTTCACTTTTTCTTCTAAATTTATTTTCCTTTTTACGTTTTATTTTATTTTCTTTCATTTTATCTTTTTCATTATTTAAATTTTAATATTTTTTAGTATTTTGTTTTATTTTATTTTATTTCTTTTCCTAACGGCCAACCCCTAACAAGTAATTTCAATTGCTCCAAACTCCCCACGACTAATAAATTCTTTCACAGTTTCAAAGGAGCTTTACAGCTCAAATCTCTATGAAAAAGGGAACACATTGCCACAACTGCCAACTCTTCCAATATCCGTCTCACTAATCTATCCAAAGCAAGGAGTTTCATACCTCCCCCTATCTTATGATTTTATATTTTTATTGCTACTAATGCTATCTTTGTACATTGAGGGAAACTTACATCTTAAGTGTGGGGGGGAAATCTATTTTCAGTCTTTACACTCTCTTTGAAACCCTTGAACTTTTCTCGCTTTCACTCTTTACATTATCTTTAATCTCCTATTAAGAATATATTTTGATTGATTTATGATTTTTATTAATATGTGAGAATTAAGACATAGGTGTTTGTACTCTGATTATTCAAACTTTAAAATATTAGGGAATCAAGCATGATAAGTTAAAATTTTTTAGAACCCCAATTTTTTTTCATAAGTTCCTTTCCTTAATTCTAAGTGTTATCTTAAGATTTGAAATTCGCAGGATTGACATCAAAAGCCATAATTCTGGTGAGATTTTTTAGCCTTTTGAGCATAAATTCTTTCGTGCTCACTTTTATTATTGCTTTGAGTGAGTTAATATTTATTTGTTATTCTAAAACTTGCTTTGATTATACATGTCAAGACCACATCATTGATTTGATATACTGAAATGTTAAAGGCACCTAGGATTTAACCCATTTACTCCACAAAAGCCTACCTCTATAAATTAACCCCTAGTGAACCTCGTTGAGCCTAACAACTCATTCTTTGACTTACCTCCTAATATTAACCTATAACCCATTTTTGTTGAAATCCATTCAATTACTTTGATCCCTATTTTTGTCGAAATTTGAGTTGAACTTATTATCTAGCTTTATTCTCTTTTCCATATTGTAAAGTTATAAAATTTCAATATAAAATACTTGAATTGTTTTAAAAAAAAATGTATGTTCAGTTGTAATCTGTAATAGTTCAAATGGTTTTTGCATATTTCTATTTTAAGGCTACCAAGGCGGAAATGATGTTATCATAAGAATTAGCCCGAAGAATATGTTCCAGTGATAGAGATTTTTCTAGTTAGATAATTTTTCAGTTCAATCTCGATTCTAACCCTTTTTTGCAGTCTGGAACAACACCCTTAACCAAGCCCCATTACAACCATTGAAGACCTTTTGATCGATGTATCATATCAATCTATAGTGGTAGAGATGTGATTTTCTTGCAAGCCTATGGTAATAACTTTTCAGAATTGACTAGAGAGTACTTAATTTTTGAACCCTAAACACTTCGAGTGGATAGAGTGAATCTTTAGTGAGGATGTCAACATCTGTTAATTAAGATTAAGAGATAATTACTTAGGAGAAGGGAGAAAACTTATGTTTCAATGATAAAATTCTCAGCTTAGAGTGATTGAATCTTTAATATTCTTCTGATTAAATTATCATTGTATGAATACCTGTGAATTAGTTTGAAACATTATTGATAAAGATTGTAAGTTGAGAAAAATGATTTTTTATTAGGGATTGAGATTTTGCTTAAGGACAAGCAAAGGCTTAAGTGTGGGGGTATTTGATAAATGATAAACTATACATATTTTTACCTCATGTTTAGCCTTTATTTTGGATGAATTATTATCAAATTAGTGAGACTTGGTGCTCTTAATCTTTCTTTTTCATATCTTATACTCAGGAGAGCATAAGAAAGAGAAAAGAACGAAAAATAGACTGAAAACGAAGAAAATGGGCCAAAATGTGTAATCGACACGGCCCAAGGAGTCACCACACGGCCGTGGCACATGGCCGTGCCATACGAAGACCACACGGTCCAGCCCCCGACAAGCACGACCAGGCCACATGGCCGTGCCACCTAAACAGTCCCGAACACGGCCTCTTGTCGAAATCATACGGGCGTGGCACACGGGCGTGTTCTAGTCGTGAGGAAGAGAAATTTCACTCAGATTTGGATACTTAAGGGCTAAGAAAGCCATTCTAAACTCTATATAAAGACCCCAAGAGGCAATTCTAAAGATATACTCTTTTCTCTCAGGAAAGAGTGCCATATTTCTACCAACATAATGAGTGAAAGCAAGGGATTACTCCAAGGGAAGCCAATTGATTCATCCCAGAAGCCAGGATTCTACATCAAGACAGAGGATCTCCCTAAATTCCTTCAGAGGTTTTTGGGTTCTTTATGTTTTGTTATTTTAATACTTCTGAGATGTTTTCTTTCTTTATTATGAACTAAACTCCTCAAATACTTGAGGGGGATGAAACCTAAGACAGATCTTTTTATTATTTATTCTTGAATTATATGATAAATACTTGAATTATTCTTAATTATGTGTTCTTCATTCTTGATTTAATAATCCTAGGTATTACTTCAAGAACCTGATATGCTTAGGCAGAGGAGCAAAAGTCCCTATTTTAAGAGCAGATCTATCATAATTAAGTGGAGTTGCATGCAACCCTAGACATAGGGCGACATAAATCTACCGGATTAGGGTCAAACCTAATAGAGGGAACCATAGATCGAATTAATGCAACCTAGGGTGTTAATTAATAAAGAAACTTTAGTTGACAACCTAGGCCTAGTTGCTCTTCGCCTCGAAGGAGGGTTTAGCATAAATTAGGGATTTCTACAGATTAAGTCAAGTGAATAAATTGTCTAGTTCAAGAAGTCAATAACAAATGAAATCTAGGTGGATTCTCCCTTAAGTATTGCTCATATCAATCAACTTTTCCCTAAAGTTTTCCCCAATTTACTTTTTGTGCACTTTAGTTAGTTTTAGAATTAGTTCCAATCAGTCCTCTTTTATTTTTAGGCTAGATAATAGAAAGTAAGTATTAGTACTTTTGGTTCCCTTGGGTACGATAACTCGGTCTTGCCACTAAACTATACTACTGTTCGATAGGTGCGCTTGCCTTTAATATCGTGATATTAGTTAGTTTTGGTGTGATCAGTTTTATAAATTTTATTACTTAATATCGTGAGACATTATCACCCAATAACTTTCTTCTTAATTGCATTTGCTATCCTTGATTAACTTGTTCACTTCGAGCTATGCACCTAATTAATTTTCTTCTTGTCCATTATTATGATCTTTTTCAAGCATTTCGCATTGAAATAACGATTAATGGACTAATCATACTTTCATAAAAGGAGTTTTGCATATTACTCTAGAGGTCACTAAATAGTATAGGAACCTGAAACAGGACTGTTATTTAGAACTCACCAAGCTTAAGGAAGAAAGAGTTTAAATTGAGACTATCTCCTCATATTTTCAGTTAGACATGGCGGTTGAACAAAAAGTAAGATATTGCGTCGGTGATAAAATCCTGATGAAAAATGAGCAATGACAACCCAAGCTTAGAAGGAATCATTATCGTAAAATGATATTCTGCATACATACGAGTATCATGCATACACATCTGGTAGGGTCACCTAGGGAGTGATCAGTGGATGGAACACGTTACAGATCCTATACCCAAAGTTGTAGTGGGATGGATTGAAAAAAATACAAGTCCTATACCCTTGAATTGCAGTGGTGATGGATTAAAAAGTTTCAAAACTGCAATGGGATAGGTTGAAAAGGGTATAAGCCTTGTGTCCCTAAGGTTCAAGTGAAGTGGGCCCCAAAATTTCCATGGGGCAAATTTGAGCAGAATATGATACTTCAAGAGAAACGAAGATGAAACCTTGGTGAGTGCTGACACCAGAAATAGGAATCATTCTCATAATATTTTTTTCCATTCATATATCATAGCATGTCTAATTAGGAGCATTTGACTCATTTCGATCAAGGCATCCTAATCATTAGGCATAAGCATATACCCATTCTACAGGTTATATCCTCTAAGGGACAATGTAAATCAAAGATTGAAGATCTGGCATCCTTGAAGTTTTGCAATGAGCAGATTGAAGACAACGATCTGGCAATCCCTGTGTTGGTAGGGAGCAGATTAAAGAAAGTAGATATGGCATCCTTGAAGTTTTGCAATGAGCAGATTGAAGATAACAATCTAGCAATCCTTGTATTGGTAGGGAGCAGATTGAAGAAAGTATATCTGGCATCCTTGAAGTTTTACAATGAGCAAATTGAAGATAACGATCTGGCAATTCCTGTGTTGGCAGGAAGTAGATTGAAGAAAACAGATCTGGCCTCCTTGAGTTTTGCAAGTAGCAGATTGAAGACAATGGTCTGGCAATCCCTGTATTGGCAGGGAGCAGATTGAAGAAAATAGATCTAGCATCCTTGAGTTTTACAAGGAGCAGATTGAAGACAACGGTCTGGCAGTCCCTGTGTTGGTAGGGAGCAGATCAAAGATAGCAGATTTGGCAATCCCTGAGTTGGCAGGGAGTAGATTCTAGTGTCCCTGAGTTTGCAGTGGAGCAGATTAAAAATAGAAGATCTTGTCTTCTTAAGTTTGTAGCGAAGAAGATCGAAGACACCAGTCTAGCATCCCTAAGGTTGCAGGAAGTAGACTAAAGATAGCAGATATTGCCTTCCTGAAGTTACAGTGAAGCAGATTGAAGCCATCAGACTTATAGTCCAATACCTCTGAAATTGCAGATAGGTTGGAAGAAGACAAGCACCAAGAACTCAAGACTTCGCAAGACCAAGCAAAATTGGCCTTTTATAGTCTTTGCTCTATTCCTGTTACATGACAATGAGCAAAGAGGGGTAGCTGTAATAGGCCAATTTAGCCCGGGTCTATGCAAAAAATAATAATAAAACAAAGTCCAAGTCCAGTCCAAAATTACAAATATATCATTTGGCCCGATCGAAATGGCCCATTACTTGAGAAGATTGAAGGTCCATCTACAACCTTAACGCAAATGGAAACATAATCTTCAAGGATATGCGATCTTAGATATGATATGCAATCTTAGAAGATATGGTATGCAATCTTAGAAGATATGATTTTGTAATCTTAGAGATTAAATTTGTAAATACCCTTTAATCTTAGTCGTTGATGTAATTGATTTGTATCGTTGGATTTAGGGAGGCTCAACTATAAATAGAGGCCTCTCCCTTCATTGTAACTCACTAGAGTTTTGGGAAACAATAAGAATTCTTGAGAGCATTCACTCAAATTTCTCTCTTTCTTGCATTCTTATTTTCTGCGGTTTGTTCTTATTTTATTCTTCGTTCATCTTCGTCTTTCAACTTTTTTATTTTGATTTAATCCTTGTTTCCTCGATTTTTTATTCTTTTTTATTTGCCACATTTTATCCAAAAAAAATTTTCTTAAATAAGGCAATGTTTTGTATTTAGGAATTCGGGAAATAGTGCCCTAATGTGCTGGATATCAATTTTCCGTTTGACTAAATAACTAAATATCCTTTTAATGAATTTCGTAAATAAAAAGATAATTTTGATTACGAAGGTTTAAAACATCATGTCCTAACGTGCTGGATGTGATATTTGTATTCTTTCAAAACAAAGGAATCTCAAGTTCCAACTCAAATTGTTCAAGTTTTTAAAGAAATCATGTTTTAAGATCTTTTCGAATTTTCGACATTAGGACAAAAAACTAATCAATTCAGTACCAATTTTGGGTGTTACGAGGGTGTTAATCATTCCTCGTACGTAACCAACTCCCGAACCCGCTTTCTTGAATTTTGTAGGCCAAAATCAATATTTTCCAAATAAAACGTTTTATAAGGTGATCCGATCACACCTAACCAAAAAGGGATTGGTGGCGACTCCCATTTTCGTTTTTAAAGGTCGATCCCCATTTTTTCAAAACTTAAAAATGGTTTTGACATTTTTAATTTCATGTTTGTTCATTGTTTGTAGGTGTAATTTAATTTGCTGGAATATAACATTACTGTTATTCTGGGTATTAGTCTTATTTATAAAGGAAGATTAAATGACTTTGATTTCATTAGCATTACACTTCCATAACACTACTTAGTACACATTTTTTTGTAGGTTCATTTTGACTGGTTGCTATGATAGTTTGGGAAGGTAAATAGATTAAATTTCATGTTTTTTTTATGGACGTTTTATTCGAAGGAATTTAATTTGATAGAAATTGTGTTTTTGTTTTCTTTTCTATATAATTTCCTTAAGGATATGGAAACAATCTGGATGGTGTATGCATATGCTAGAAGGACACAATGGTGCAATTTTATATGTTCGTACCATCAACTCAGAAGGTTTAGTGGTCATCTATAACATTTTAGTCATCGATATTAAGCATTTATGACATAACCATTTTTTCTAAAGAATCTTGGGCATTTATTTATAAGCATTAGCTTTTCTTTTACATCCTTCATGTTTTGTGCAGGGAGAGGTCGTCTCTACACTTGTGGGCCATACACAGTACGTCTCCTTTGAAGTTATTTCTATAAATTTATTACGAGTTATTTCTCATCTAAACAATGATCATGCACATCCAATATTTTTCATTTTGGATCTACCTTAAGCTTAACTACTAGTTACACACATTGTTACTAACCTTTGACTTTGTTCTTTCTACCACTTCTAGGATAGGTCCAAGGTCATAATTATGGATGCTAATGGTAGTCACTCCAAAGGAATTGCAAGATCATTGAGAAATCTTGGGGGTTAAGGTATGTGTTCCTAAATTTTCAAAGTACTATAAGAAAACATACTTGAGATACACAAAAATATGATGAAATAGGGGAGTCGCCTTATCAGGAATTCACAAGAGTGTATCATTTTTTTGCACCTAATAAAGTATGTAAACAACTTCCTATGGGAGCAACATTTTTGTTAGTCCATGATAATTCCTTACTTTTGATCCTTATTTTTGTTCGTAATTTAAGTGAACTTATTGAATATCCAACCTAAAGGTAATTGGTAATAGATGAAGGGGATCCACTTTTAATATAAGACAATGATAAACCAGTACTTAATAAGATGTTAGTCAGCACCACTTAATATTCCCCTTCCATGTAGCTCATAGGATCTTGTTACAACATACAACTATTTAATGACTATGCAAGCAGTTTGCCCAAACCTTAATTTCATTTATATAGAATGATTTGTTTGTAGCATTTACGATTTCTTTGCTATTAGATTTGAGATGATTATGGATTTTCTTGCTGTGATATGTGCTATAATAAGTTGGTTGTCTGTTTAATATCCAAAAAATAGACAGATTCATATTGTTCTATCATTCAACAAATGATTTTGTTTTACAGGTGCCTCTAAACCTAGATTGCCCTTCTTGAATGTGTGTCTTTTGTTTTTTTGAACAATTCTTAAATGTATGTCTTGAACGTGAAGAAAAAGACTATATGTGGAAATGAGTGAAGATTAACAGTAGGATTTAGGTTTATTTTTACCCTAACATTTAACATCTTATGAACCACAACTTAAAAGGGATTTTCTTGATATGGTCTTCATACAGCATTGAGAAAGTATTGCTCAGGATAGAATCCTTGAAAAGCCAAATACAAGTCTTGGAGAAAAACATTGAGGACCTGGATGCTAAGATTCATAATGCTGAATAAACCCTGAAGGAGCTATGAAAGCTAGAGGACTAGAAATCTATAGAGACTGCTGAAAGGAGCACTATGTTCATGGAACAGCAGAGACAATATGCTGCTCTTGTTGAGGAAAATGAAGGTTTGTCAATTCAACAGCAGAAGTAGGATTCTTTCTTAATTTTTTTTCTTTCTGTGGGAGCTATGTAAATCCTGCATTTATGGAATAACTAATTTTTTATGTATATTTTCTTGTACTGTACTGTTAGATACTGATGAAGAGTTGATGGAATAGAAAACCAAGTTTGAGAGGATTATGTTATTGGATAATTAAATTTAGAAAACTTAATTTAATTAATATTTTTTATTTATCCTTAAAAGTACATAGTTTAAAGTTCAAATTTCAAAAATAAAACATATAATATTTATCATAGAAATAAATATTATTCAATTAAAATTTTTTTAGGTTTGTTCTTCAGTGGCGTTTTTGGGAAAAGTGTCTCTAAAGGTCATGTTCTTTAGCGGTGGTTGTGGGTAGAGCACCGCTAAAGCTTATGTTCTTTAACAGCGTTTGTGGGAAAAGTGCCGCTAAAGGTCATGTTCATTAGCAGCGTTTGTGGGAAAAACGCCGCTAAAGGTCTGTTTTAGAGCGGTGTTTTTGGAAAAAGTGCTAATAAATATCATGTTTTATAGCGGCGTTTTTGGAAAAAGCATCGCTAAAGGTCATGTTCTTTAGCTGCGTTTGTGGGAAAAGCGTCGCTAAAGGTCATGTTCTTTAGCGGCATTTTTTACATAAACACCACTAAAGGTCATGTTTTATAGCGACTATTTTTTTACATAAATGCAGCAAAATGTTAATGGCGTTTTTTACGGCGCTTATAAAAGCAGTGCAAATAGTTTTAGCGGCGCTTTATAAGTCGAAAAAAATGTCGCTAAAAGCCTGTTTTGCTGTAGTGTTAAAGCCAATTTTATTGGCTTATGATGGATTGAAGGCTTTCAAAATCAATGTTTTGCACCTTTCAGTGAAAAAAAAAGAATTAGGGGCTAATGTGATATGATTAAAGCTTTTTTTTTTTAGTTTACTTAAAAAAAGTTTGAATCTTCTTGTTAGTAACTCGCTACCCTCACGTCACACAACAATAATCTCGCCAAATTGCCACTTCGTCCGAGGGTAATTTTTCACAATTATGGATATCACATGCACATACATATTCACATGTATACATGGCACGATAAATTCCTTTGATCTACCTTACTAGGACAGGTATAAGATCTCTCTAAATATAGATCACACGTGGAGTCTTACTTAATTCAAGTCAATCCCATCACCACTTATCTATATAACTACTATACTCCCTAAGTGCCTAACCTTAATAAGATTAGTGTCGAACATGTATAAAGGCCTAACGCTAGAGATAGGCAACCTCACCTATAAATACTCATCCTTAACCTTAAGAGGGTTTCTTCAATCTCTTCTCTTGAGGTGTTCAACCTTGATTAATTCTCATTTACAAATGACTCTCAGCTTGTCACCACCATGTGAACTGCCACTTTCTTCTTCCTATTAGGATCTATGTCTTAAGTGTAGTTTATTCATCATTTATACATGTAATTTTTGGAGCAAATTGATTTAAATAAATTTATTTATTTTTGATATTTTTTATTTTTTTAAAAATATTTTTACGTCAACATGAGGTATAAGTTACACGCCACATGCAAATGAATGTTTCCTCTGTCAATCACATCAACATTTAACAATAGAAATTGAGAAAAATTTTAATAGAAGGTCTAATTTGCTCTTTAACCTAACGTACATAAGCTAATATGCTCATTTTTTTAGTAGAGAGAGCAAAATGTAATTCGACTCCTAGTGCAACTTCCATGGTACTTTTATCTAATCCTAATCATCCTTTAATTCTAGGTCATTTGTATAAAAAAAATTGAAAAAGCCAAATCATCACTTATCAACACATATAGGTGAAATTTTTAATGGAAAAATCAATTTGTACTATTTTTAACGTAAAGAAACTAATTTTCTTATTTTTAAGTAGTGAGAACAAAATATAATTCGTCCTAATATAAAGATTACCATAATACTTTTACCGAAAACTAAAAATCAAAACAAAATAATAAATCCAATCAACTATACAGCAAAGCAAGCTTTAAATCTTTTTCAAGCAACCTTTTTTCCAAGAAAGAAGATTTCTTAACATTTCCTTCTTATTTTGTTTCCTTTTTCCCCCAATTAAAGCTACAAAGAAGAAGGATATAATCATTTTCTCCGATAGAGTTTCAAAAGAAAAATAAATGTGTATTTACTTAATCCGTGAGAATAAAACAAAAAGATTAAGAAGAACTTATTAGTAGGGGCAGAGTCAGAATATTAATCTTGTGGGGTCAAATTAAAATTAGAAGTGCTATGTCACAGTTGATTTAAATATATAAATAATCGATTTAAAAGAAGCAGTATTCTAACATAACAATCGATTTAAACATATAAAAAAATATATATTCAAAAGAAGCAGTATTCCAACAATTAAGACCAAATAACTATCATTTGACTCGATTAACCATTTTTTATTCCGTTTTCATAATAATACTCACTACTTCACAAGCTATCATTTAACATAACTTTAAACAAAGTGAACAAGGTTTTCTTCCTCCCTTTCACTTTGGCCGAAATTTACTATAACATTATCTAATTATTTTTGTTTCATTTTTACACTTCTAACAAGTTAGAAACCGTCTCCTAATCATTTTTCATCAAAAAACATACACATTTCACTTAATTTTATAAGCTTCCAAGTTCTATCATTATCTTTTAATGGCAACTTTTAATATACTTGATAAAACAAAAAAAAAACTATTGGTACATATATGTATAAAAAGTTTCAAATATTCAAAATCTATGAAAAGTTGGAAGAAAAACATACCTTTTACTTCAAATTTGGAGGAAAAATGATAAAGAATTTTTTTTTGTACTTTTCTTACTAAGCACCAATATGAAGAAGAAAGATGATAAAAATCTCTTCATCTTTTCTTTTCTTTTTATTTATATTATTATATTATTTATAAAATATTATTATGTTAAGTAAGTTATTAAATAAACATTAATTTAGTATTATTTAACAAAAATATCATTCAAAAGTAATCATGGGTAATTTAACTTCTTCAAGAAAATTTTATTTTTATTTTTATCAAGAATAAATTTTTTAATATTATTTTTAATCCTATAAAAATATTGGAGAAGTCTACTTACTTTTTTAAGAGGGCTATAATATATATACAGAAGAGAAAATTGGTAAAATCTTAAACCTTAAGAGAGTCTACTTATATTTTTGGAACAGACATAATGTAAATTTATAAAAGATTAAATTGAAAATTTTAAACTTTAAGGAGCCATGACCCCTCAAGTCTCAACGTGACTCTGCTGCTGCTTATTAGTTTTTGACAATGGTACACAAATTAGGGTTAGTGAGAAGGTATCATTTTTTTATCAGTTATTAAAATTTTTAATTTTCATAACATTTATCTAATTCTTTATAATTCTTACTTAGTCAACGTCGGCAACTTTTAAGCATGGAGATTTACACGCCCAACCAATATAAATAATCCACACTAGATTTTTTACATGTAAGCATTATTTTTTTTTTTTATCCTATTCATTAAAGAAAACAAAAATTCTCTATCAAACTATCGGGTCAAAAACTCCAGTTAAAAACTTCAGCAGAGTAATTGTCTTAATTGTCTTCTTGGAGCATTATATATATATATATATATATATATATATAACTTACTTGGTAAAACAGTTTTTGTATTTAGTATAATGCTTCTACCTTCATGTACTCGCGAAGTCAAGAGGGTTTCGTGCTTTAAAATAGAAAAATTTTTATTTAAGTGTTTTATAAATTATAAAATTTTAAATTAGTAATAGTAAAATTATATTTTGACTCTTAAAAATAATAAAAAATTGATTTAACTCTTTAAAAATTATAAAAATATAAATTATTAAAGTGATGAAATTATATTTTTACTATCATAAAAATATACCATTTAATTTCGACTAAAAAAAAATTTCTAACTCCACTGCTTTTGAAGTTTTAGGAGGGGTTTTTTGACGCGGTGGTTTGATAGGGATGAATTTGGGTAGATTAGGTATATATATATTTTTTATCTTTAATGAATAGGGTAAAAAAAATAATGTTTTGAGAGGTAAAAAAATCTTATGTGGATTATTTTTATTGGTTGGACCTCATGTAAACATGATTTTTTTTTTACCCTATTTATTTAAAAAAGAAAAAACCTCTACCTATCTACCCAATTTCTTCCCTACCACACTATGGGGTGAAAAACTCCAGCTAAAAACTTCATCAGAGAAATTGTCTTCTTGGAGCATTATACTAGATACAAAAACTATTTTACCAAGTTATATATATATTTCAATCGAGAAAAGTCTGGTATAAGTATTTACTCTTTTCATCACCAATGCTATTGAATTGATTTATCGATATAAGTCATATGTATTTACATTGATAAAAGTGATATATATTTACTCATGTCATTACCAATTTTTCCAAGAAGTGCATTATCTTCGAAAACAGTAGTTTTTGCATCTAGTATAATCCTTTAAGAAGGCAATTACTAGGGTAAAGTTTTTAGCTAGAGCTTTTGACGTGATAGATTGATAGGGATGAAATTGGGTAGGTCGGCATTGGTTTTTTTCTTTTTCTTTTTTGTCTTTAATGAATAAGGTAAAAAAAAAAAAAAGTCGTAACTGTAAATATTGCAGTTAAAAAAAGAGTGCAACAATATTGAATGCAACAATAAGAAAATTTTATTTGAACCGTGTTACATCATTTCCCACATTTATATCAAAAAATATATATTTAAAGTTGCAACCTCAAATTATACTCCAAATGCAACTCCAAGAACGTCAGGAAACATCGGAACATAATGCTCAAGCTATTCAAGAGCTTAGAGAAAAGCACTAAACCAACCAGGACTATGGCAGGAGAATGTTAATTCCTCAATGTCGGGCCACTGGTGTAACCAAAACACTGAAAACATGCCAGTAAATGAGAACTATGAAGAATACAAGACCAAAGTAGTACCTCCCTAGAACCAGAATGCACCTTAGAGGGTTAAATAGAAGCCCAAAGAAGAGAGATTTAAAATCTCTTCGTAGAACGAGATCTGATGATGTCCTACTCTAACAATCCCTTGGCTTTAGAAGTTGATGATGCAAATATGATTTACTCTTTTTAACCACCGAAAGAAACATATGATTGAACCAAGGATCTCACAGACAATCTTGTCAAACACAACAATTACATGAAATCTCGGGTGCCTTTAATGGACTATAGTGAAAGGTCTTTTTCATGACTTTGAAGCGACATGCTGGTATTTTGCCTGACCAGTAGGAACCATTCAAAGCTTTGAAGAGTTGGCACACTAGTTTTATTGTTCACTCCCTTGCCAATAAAACTGCCTATAAAGATCTCGTAAGCCTGTTCGCCATCAAGTAGAGGGACAACCAGCCACTCAAGGACTAAGTACATCACTTTAACGTCGCGACCATGGAGCAAGTCCCTCCGTTTTACAAAATGAGAGAAAGATTGTTTTTCTTTCTTTCTTTCTTTTTTTAACACGCTTTTTGGAATATGAAAGTAAAATCATTATTAAAATAGAATATATCAGAATATGTAAAATTTGATTATTAGTAGATAAGGGTTTGGCAAAATTCAGTTTGCATCATCAACTGATGCATGTCTACTTCAAACTCGGTTTCAATACTCGAAAACTTAATCTCAGTTTGCTTCCGTTTCGACTTCGGAGTTTCGTCATCCAACGTTAAAGTGAACAACGGAGATGATGGTAGCTCAGCCGATGAACTAGTGGAAGACGGCTCAGGGGATTTTCGCTTGTTACTGTTCACTCTCACCGGCTCCACCTGATTCGAGCCGATTAGGTGGGGAAAATTCAGCTTTGCTTTGGCGCCTCGAAATTTAAAGGCGGCTCGATCGTAAGCTAGGGCAGCACTCTCGGGGGTCTCGTAAGTACCAAGCCAGATCCTCGCACTGTTTCGTTTCGGATCCCTTATCTCCGCTGCATATGTCCCCCACGGCCTTCTTCTTACTCCCCTATAATGTACCTCCTTCGGCAGGGAGTGAGGTTTAGGGACAGCTGCACCAGTCTCCTTCTGAAAGCTCACTTCGAAGCTGGGAAACGAAGCATTATTAACACCGACTCTCTTCTCCGCTGCATCAAACGACCGATCAAAGATTATCCATTGATCAACTTTAATCGCATCATCATGGACATGAAGCCCATTCTTGTCTACATTTTCCACAACCTGTCCTGGGTTTGTATCAAAATCATCTTCTAATAGATACCGACGTATCGATTCCAAGAGTCTGAGATCAAATTCTGAAACACTATCACAGTACATATTTTTGTGTTCTTGATTTGAGATTAAACACAAAAGGGTAATCAAACTTTGTAGGTAGAAAGGATTTGAACTCAATGGCTTCGTTGAGTTCCTCTTTGCTGTTTGATTATGTATATATACCTCGAAACTTTGTTATTAAACTATGGTTATTTGCTTTCTTTATTTTTTTGTTTTGACAATTCTAGAATGTTGCTCATTGTTTAGATCAGAAAACATTTTCATCACATTTTTTAAGCGCTGCAAATGTTCATTTAAAAATTTTTTTTTACTGTTTTTGCATTGTTTATTCATTGAAAGTTAATGGTGACAAAAGGTACGATACTTTTCTCTCCCTCACAGAAAAAACAAAAAAAAAAAAAAAAAAAAAAAAGATTAGATTACTTCATATTCCATAATTGTAGAATCAATGAATGAACTCACATTAATTTAACTATATTAATTATTAGGGTAAGCAACGCATTTGGGTGAGTGTTTCCATTTTCATCGCTTAAATTTCTTTTAATTTCATTACTGCTTTTATTTTCATCATTGAACTTTTGGGTTGCTTTCTTTTTACTCAACGAAAAAAACAATTTTTAAGTCTTGATGTAAGTAAATAAAAAATAAAGGGAAAAAGTGGTAGATGTTATGAATATTTTATTAAGTGATTATCTATCAAGGTTAAGATAAGTTTTTATAAACTTTAAATTCTAATAGTTATTAGAAGTAGAGTTTTTATAAACTTTTTACTCTCACATTTACTTTATTCTTCATTTTCTATTTTTATTTTAAAACACGTTAGCACAATTCTCTTTTAATTGTTTTTCTCCATAAATCAAAAAATATCCTCAAAACATGTAGAGACTTATCCTCAACAGTTGGCCACTTGAGCAAGGATCCTTAACTACTAATTTTCACATTTTTTTCCTTTTCACTATGCCTTACCCCTTTCAAGTAGCAACCAATGCAATAGCCAGTCACTCCAAATTTGCTGCTCAAGTTTTTGTCGATTGCCTTCTACAGCTACTACTGTTTCAGTCTTCAATTGAGGCTTGTATACTATGAGTAATCATTATGCAAAGAAATTTGTATAATCCTTACGTGTGCTCGTGATAATAACCAGGGTGATAACGATGATGTTAAAGAATCTCAGGTATATTTTAATATGATTTATTTATTATATCATGTTTATTATAATTGGAGACTAATCGTGACAACATGAATAGATAAATTTTGATTTGAAATCCATGCATGTTTGTGATGATGATTATAAAATAAAGAATCTACTAGGACATTTATAAGTTCGTCCTAGTAAATTTATTGCATTCCCCAAAGTGAACGCAAGTATAAAAAAAATAAAATCAATATTATTCCAGTATTTGGTAGCACAAAATTAGTTGAAAGCTCTAGAAGAGCTAATAAATTAATACCTTGTGATGGTCAATCCATTGGTTTTAAAAGATATTCATAATGGATATCATATAGAGATTGTGAATGAGGAAAAGATTATATTTCATATGAATCAAAAGAGGATTGGGTTATTTACATTTTGAATCGAACTCAGGACCTCTCGCACCCTAAGTGAGAATCATACCACTAGATCAAATACCTTACATTTGAAGATTTTGGAATATTCCCTAAAGCGAATATTGCATATAATTATTTTGAAATTATATTTATTTTGTTGACTTAGTGACATTATAGACTTCATATTGATTTAGACATTTTCAGTAGTAACTGTCACAATAGTACTTATATGTGGATACAAAGTAAAAAGAATGACAGTAAAAGTATCAATTTGCCACAATTTATACATTATTAGTACAATTAAAATGTATGTTAAAGTAAACTAGAAGTTTACTGATACAAATGCATTTACTACTTGGCGTGACTAGTTAGACCATCCTAGATCATATATGATGTGAATTTAATTGAAAATTTATATGGACATTCATTAAAGAACCAGAAGATTCTTTAATTTAAAGAATTTTAATTTGTTGTTTGTTCTCAATGAAAATTGATTGTTAAAAACTCATTAGCTAAAGTTGAGATTTAATGTCTTACATTTTTGAAATTAATATAGGTTCATTCATCCACCATGCAGATGGTTTTGATATTATTTTCGTAGATGCATTTACAAAATAATCACTATGTGTCATCACCTTGCAACCTATCGTTTGTAAGATTGCTTGTTTAAATAATTAATTTCAGATCATGCAATTAAGACAATTCATCTTGCTAATGCTAATGAGTTTATATTTGAGTTCTTTTATTGATTGAGTTTGAAAAACTTTTGTATAAGTTTGTTATTTATGTGCATAATGGTTAGAGAAATTATTGTTTGAATACCTCTAATTAATGTCTAAATCATTACTTGTGAGAACTAAACTTCCTATTTCAATATGAGATTATGTTGATTTATGTGTTATACGCATCAAGTCAATAAGTTATAAATACTTCCCATTACAATTGATTTTTGGTCAATAGTTAAATATTTCTCATCTTTGAATTTTTGTATGTGCGTATATGTTACAATTATTCCATCACAACAAAGTTGAGTGAATAGTCAAAGAAAATTGGGAATATATATATTAATTAAGTGTCTCATTGTATTATTATATGTTTTAAATGTACTAGAGTTTCAATTATGACATGATTTGTGATTACTATTTTGATTCGATAGTTTTCTTGACATTAGGGGGAGAGAAATAATAACTTGTAATGACTTAGGGGGAGTGTAATTTGAATCAGAAGTTCAACAATGATAACTCATTACAAGTTCCAAGTATAAAAATTCTCATAAAAGAAAATAATAAATCTAGATGGTCATATAGTGAACGCGGGTCCTTCAGAAGAGACCAAGACATAACTAATAGGTAAAACTCAAGAAAGATTCAGGCACCTAAAACTAAAGATAAAGAAATCTTGAAAAGTTATGTTAATTTGAGAAAATGTGGAACCAAATAACAAAAGTGATTGACAATGGTTTTGCATGCAATACTATTGCTTAAATGAAAGGAGAATCTTGAATAAATCTATTGAAAAATATAGATATGAAATAGATTGTTTCAAAATAGAAAGACGCAACTAAAGTACAATTAAATTCGTGGAGTTTTTGGACCAATAGTCCAAATATCAAAAGGCATAAAGCTAGTGAGGGTACAAATGAAGTACTTTTGCAAAAACTAAATAAAATATAAAGTTTTTGCTAAGTCCTGGCATTGATTATAAAAGATATAATATTTTTTTTATAGTGAATACAATAAATTTTAGATATATTATTAAACTAACAGTTCATAAAAGATTTAACTTGCTTCTAAGGGTTGTTATTACAACCTTTTATGAAATACTATATAGTAAAGTTTACATTAAAATCTTTGAATGATTTAAAATACCAGAAACATATTGAAATTATCGGGAAATTGTTCATTTATATGAATTAAAATATTTGGTAAATTTTACTTAGTCAATAGTAGTTGAAAGAGGATTATAAAATGATCCAAAATACACATTTGTATTTTTATAGAGGGATCATGATTAAAGTTTGCTATGATTATTATTGAAACTTCTAAAGAGTTATATTTTCCCAAATTTCTCCTTACTTATGACTTTTAAAAGGATGGTGATATAAATGCTTAGCAAATATGTTCAAATGGTCATTGGAAAAGCTAGTATTCAAGATTGAATATATAGAATATGGGATATTATGTGATGTTTTCATGAGGGGGAGTAAATACGCGCTGTACTATTTTTTCCTTAACCGAGGTTTTGTTCCATTGGGTTTTCTTGGTAAGGTTTTTAGTGAGGTAGCATGTTATACATATTATAGATATGTGTGCTCTTTTTCCTTCACTAGGAATTTTTTTCCTATAGGGTTTTTATCTTAGTAAGGTTTTAACAAGACACATTATCTACAAATGGACATCCAATGAAGAGTGCTATGAATATTGTATTAAGTGCATGTTCATCAAGATTAAGATAATTTTTGATGAACTTTAAATTCTAATAGTCATTAGAAGTAGAGTTCTATTTCATTTATACTTTCTATGCTACAAATATAGACTTTAGGGAAGCATTGTAAATTATTCTGATTGATCAAAAATACACTCTCTCTTTATTCTTTATTCTTTGTTTTTATTTTATAACAGTAGAAGCTAAAATAATATTAAAATTTTGTCCTAAAATAAGTTCAATGAATTGTTGAAAGTTTTTTATCTGTTGAAATTAATTAATTTAATTTCATTCTAAAATTTAAAGCTTTATTTTATATTTCTTAATTATCCTTAATGAAATTAACTCAAATAACACATATTTAATAATTGTCTATGAAATTTAAATTTCTTTTAATTATATAATTTCAAATCTTTCATGCTAAGCTAAAAGCAAATAAAAAATCAATGCAATTGATTAAATTAATTGGTTATTCATCGATTGGGTAAAAAAGTGATAAAAATAATTATGGGTTTTGTTTGGCATGAAAAGTAAAATTAATTAAATTAATTGCAATGAATTTTTTTTTTTTTCACTTTTAGCTTAGCATGAAAGATTTAAGATCATATCATCCAAAAAAATTTGAGTTTCGTAAACAATTATTAAAAATGATTTATTTGATTTGATTTTAATTTAGAACTAAATGAAATTTTAAATTTTAGAAGGAGATTTAATTAATTAGTTTAATTAATTTGAATATTATAGTAACAAATCGACTAATGCTATCAAGAGATAAAAAAATTCAACTATTTATTTAATTTATTTTGATGTTGTGGTATTTAAATTTTCAATAATGAAAAAAAAGAAATTTATAACTTTCGACAAGGAGGTAAGCAAATACAATATGAAAAAAAAATGATGGGTGATCAAAACGAAAGTGTAAATATGATGTGATGTGTACAGTCAATCGTCATTAAAGATTTGACATTTGGGTGACTAAAATGAAGTTGGATGACGAAATTGTAAGGAGGTTTTTTTTTTGGTTGAGCAAAATGAAAGCACCTTAAAAGTTGGGTGACCAACTGGTAGTTTACCCTAATCATTATCCATTTTAGGATGATATAATGACTTATTTGGCCCTCAACAAAGACGAGTGAATAGTCAAAGAGAGTTGGGAATATATATTAATTAAGAGTCTCCTTGTATTATTATATGTTTTAAATATATTGGAGTTTCAATTATGATACGATTAGTGATTCTATTTTGATTCAATAGTTTTCTCAACATTAAGAGGAGAGAAATAATAACTTGTAATGAGTTAGGGAGATAGTAATTTGAACAAGAAGTTTAATAAGGATAACTCCTTACAAGTTTCAAAAAAGAAAATTTTCATAAAAGAAAATAATAAATCTAGATGGTTATATAGTAAAAGTGGATGGTCCAGAAGAGACCCAAAACATAACTAATAAGTAAAACTCCAGAAAGATTTAGACACCTGAAACTGAAGATTAAAGTAGTGAAAATAAAGAAATCTCGATAAGTTATGTCAATTCGAGAAAATATGGAACCGAATAATGAAAGTGGTCGACAATGGTTTTGCATGCAATATTATTGTTCAAATGAAAAGAGAATCTTGAATAAATAAATCTATTGAGAAATATAGATATGGAATAGATTGTTTCAAAATAGAAAGATGCAACTCAAATATAATTAAATTCGTGGAGTTTTTGGACCAGTAGTCCAAATATCTAAAAGTATAAAGGTAGTGAGGGTACAAATGAAGTACTTTTGTAAAAAAAGAAATAAAATATAAAGTTTTTGCTAAGTCTTAGCATTGATTATGAAAATGCATAATATTATTTATGGTGGATACAATAATCTATAGATATATTATTAAATTGACAGTTCATAAAAGAATTAACTTGCGTCTAATGGTTGTTGTTACAACCTTTTATGAATCACTTTATATTAAAATCCTTGAAGGATTTAGAATGCTAGAAGCATATTGAAATTACCGGAAATTGCTCATTTATATAAATTGAAATAATTGGACATATGTGGTAAATTTGACTTAGTCAATAATAGTTGAAAGAGGATTATAAAATGATCCAAAATACCTATTTGTATTTTTATAGATGGGTCATGATTAAAGTTTGTTATGATTGTTGAAACTCTTGAAGAGATAAAAATGTATTTTCCCAAAATTTCCCCTTACTCATGACTTTCAAAAGAATGGTGACATAAATTTTTAGCAAATATGTTCAAATAGTCATCTGAAAAGCTACTATTCAAGATTGAATACATAGAATATGAGAAATTATGTGATGTTTTCATGAGGGGGAGAAATACGTGTTGTACTCTTTTTTCCTTAACCGAGATTTTGTCCCATTGAGTTTTTGGTAAGGTTTTTAATGAGGTAGCATGTTATGTGTATTATAGATATGCATACTCTTTTTCCTTCATTTGAAAATTTTTTTCCCACTGAGTTTTTATCTTAGTAAGGTTTTAACGAGACACATTATCTACAAATAGACATCTAAGAGGGAGCGTTATGAATATTTTATTAAGTGGATGTCTATCAAGATCAATATAAGTTTTGATGAA
Source organism: Gossypium stocksii (assembly GCA_020496765.1). Lineage (NCBI taxonomy): Eukaryota > Viridiplantae > Streptophyta > Magnoliopsida > Malvales > Malvaceae > Gossypium > Gossypium stocksii. The sequence continues at coordinate 11,973,345 of CM035623.1, forward strand.
CTTTAAATTTTAATAGTTATTAGAAGTATATTTCTATTTCATTTATATTTTCTATGTCTATAAATATAGACTTTGGAGAAGCATTGTAGATTATTCCGATTGATCAATAAAATACGCTCTCTCTTTGCTTTCCCATTCTCTTTATTCTTTATTCTCTATTCTCTGTTTTTATTTTATAATAGTAGAAGCTAAAACAATATTAAAATTTTGGTAAATTGTACTTGTTTATTCCATTATCAAAAGTTCTAATTTTTTCAATATTAAAATTTTAAATTTTGAAATATGAAAATAAATTAAATAAATTGTTGAAAGTTTTTTTTTATGTTGATAATGTCAACCTAATTGCTATAATATTGAAATTAATTAATTTAATATAATTCTAAAATATAAAGTTTTATTTTATGTTTCTTAATTATCCTTAATGAAATTAACTTGAGCAATTCATATTTAATAATTGTCTACAAAATTTAAATTTTTTTTATTATATAATTTCAAATCTTCTGGCTAAATCAAATAAAAAAATCAGTGCAATTAATTAAATTAATTAGTTATTCATTGACGGGGTAAAGAAGTGATAAAAATAATTATAGGTTTTATTTGGCATGGAAGATAAAATTAATTAATTTAATTAATTACAAAGATTTTTTATTTTTTTGGCTTTTAGCTTAGCATGAAATATTCAAGATCATATCATCAAAAAAAAATTAGATTTCGTAAACAATTTATTAAAATGATTTATTTTATTTGATTTTAATTTAGAACCAAAAAATAAAATTTTAAATTGTAGAAGGAGATTTAATTAATTAGTTTAATTAATTTGAATATTATATTAACAAATCGGCTAATGCTATCAAGAGATAAAAAATTTTCCAACTATTTATTTTATTGATTTTAATGTTATGATATTTAAATTTTCAATAATGAAAAAAAAAATTATAACTTTCAATAAGGAGGTAAATAAATACAATATGAAAAAAATGATGTGTGATCAAAATAAAAGTATAAACATGGTATGGTAGAAATTTAACATTTTGGTGACTAAAATGAAGCTGGGTAACGAAATTGTAAGAATTTTTTTTTTTTGGTAGAGCAAAATGAAAGCACATTAAAAGTTAGTAATTAATTATTTTTTAAAAAATTTAAAAAATAAATATTATTATATTTTTAAATATTTTTAAATATTAAAAAATTAATTGCTAACGTGATATACACATGGTATGACATCTATGTGATAATTCATGTATATACCACATTAGTAAAATTAATAAATGTTAATTTTTTAACTTATTTTGGAGGTATTTGAAAATAATTTAAAATTTAAAAAAGGCGAAGAATAAAATAATTTTTTTATTATATAAAATTAGAGGTTAAAAAAAGTTATTAATGATTCATGATGAAAGCCTTTATATTTTTTTACAAAAAAGAATCTAGTTTTGTTAATTAAGGTTAATTTTACGAAAGCATATCGACAGCAAAATCTTCGTCATATGATTTAATATTAGTGAAATTTGTCAAAATTCAGCTGCGAAAATAAGAAAAAATCAGGGTTTAATTAATGTAATTGACTGACTGGGTACTTCTTTTTCTCTTTTATTTATTTATTTATTTAAAATTTGAAAACGTGGAGATTTTATTATATTGTTTGGGTAGTTGGAATAACATGTGCTTCGTATCATATTTTTAAATTTATTGTTGGTGAATGTAATCAGTTCACATGAGTTTGTTTAAAATTGTTTATACTCCCTGCCAAAAAACAATAATTTTTTAGAACCTTCTATTTCCCTCCAAATTTTCCAAAACTACCCTAAACAGAATCTACAACTACTACCAACATCAAATCTGGTTATTCCTTCGTCTTGCATTTTTTATAAATATTGAAGCAACGTGAGCACATGCCATGTTAGTTTGATAAATAGTGAAGCAAAGTGAGCGCATGCCATGTTAGTTAGGGTGAGTTTGATTGGGTATTAGAATGTAATACCATGTGTTTAGTTTAGTTTTTATCTTATATTATAGTATTGTTATAGTATTTAATTTCACCGCCATTGTTATTTTTACACTAATCACATATAAATATATTACTCATCTAAATTCACCCTTAATTTATGTACGAACTTGATTCTATTTATCTTTTTAAACCTTCATAAATAATTGTTATCTCAGCTATCTAAATTATTTAAATAATAATAATAATAATAATAATAAAGTAAAGTAAGCCCACATGCGTATATCAGTTATTTCTTTATTTTTATTTATCATTAATGAACTAATTAAAATTGGAAATATTCTTATTTGAAGAAATTACTAAATAAGGCTTTTCTCACCACCTATGATGTGGAACTTCAATACTTCTTTAAGTTGTGAGGCTCATTGAGGGTCAAACTGTTAGATATTTCTAATTTAGAGTGCTATTCTAGATTGTATAAACAAATATACGAGTATTTGATTAATATATGTGATAAAGTTTGAAGAGTTGATATTAGGGATCAATTATATCAACTCATTCTTTTAAATTATCTTGCTTGTAGTTAAAAAAAAAAGTATTCTCGTTACTTTCAATCATTTTGATTTAAATAATTTTCTTGATTAAAATATTTACCTTTTAAAGATATAGTATTTTATTTGCCATATTTTATTTTTAGTAATAGAGTGGTTGTTTTGGACCAACTGCATTTACTTATAATGATTTTTGTACCTAGAAAAAGATACATGAATGACAAAATTGTGCTTTTTTGACACATATGAGAAAAATATCCAAATTTTCCTTAGAATAATGCATAAAGAGCCTAGACAGATTTAATGGATCAAAGCTCAACATATTGAAGCATTGTTTAATAGGCATACTACACAACAAATTATAACTAATTGTCTACGTCTTAAAATTAGTATAGATGTTTGATGGTTGACGTTTCAAGATTGTGCTTTTAGAGGAAACGATAAAAGCTTAGAATAACAAAAATAGTGAGTATTTTCCTAAATTAGTAAATCTACTAGCTCATTTAGTGTCTATCAATGAATTAGAAATTAAAATATGTATGAATCAAGTTGGCACTTTGCATCGTCTTGGTGAGACTTGACGATGTTCTCATTTGAATTCAATTACTAACTTTTTGACCATGTATAATTTAACTAACACAATTCTTGAAAATTTAAAAGATACTATGCCTAACTACTTTCTGCAAGGAGATGCTCATGGTGCATGTATTAGATTAAAATCTTTTGAATTTATTTTTATTATGCATATGATAAAGGGAGTTATGGGAATCATTGATAATATTTGTCAAGCTTTGCAATGTCGATCTCAAGATATATTAAATGTCATGAGTTTTGTTCATATAACAAAAGAATTAATTTAGAAATTGACAGAAAATGGAAGAGATGAATTGTTGAACAAAGTGATACCTTTTTGTGAAGCTCATGAGATTGATGTCCCAAATATGAATGCTTAGTACATGGTAGGTTGTAGTCGTAATAATAAAACAAGATGTTATAGTGTAGCATTATTATTGAATGAATATATGTATTTTTCTGTGATAGATACTCAGTTGCAAGATTGCAGACTTGATGAACCTGTTATTGAGTTCCTTATTCTCACTGCAACTTTAGATCCTAGAGAGTCTTTCAGATTATTTGATATTGAAAAATTTGTAGCCTTGCTAAGAAGTTTTATCTGGAAGATTTTTTTCAATAAGAAAAAGAAGGCTTCCATATGAGTTGAAACATTATGAACTTGACGTGTGCCAGCATCCAGAATTTAGAATAATATTAATACTTTTTTTGATCTTTATAAAAGGCTAGTTGAGAGTGGAAAGTTAATTATGTATCCAATTGTTAGTAGATTAATTTGTTTTAAGTGATTATTGTGAAAACTCGATTTCGTAACGATATGGAAGATGATTTTTGTTTATTGGCGCACTTGCGTCAACTTTCAGATTTGATTGATGTTTTCTTAAAATGGTACCTGCAGGTCTCAATTCTACTCTTGAGGATGGTAACAGTGGGAAAACAATGGCGAGATTATGTTTAGATTGTGAATCTGTAAGCTAAGGCTTTGGCCTTCTTTTTCTTATATAGAGAAAAAGTACACGCTTGGTAAATTACTAAAAAAAAGTTTGCTAAAAACATGGAGTAAAAGTACTGCCATTAAATATGTACACTTCAATTACGTTAACAGATAATGGTTTGGCCAAATTCAGTTGGCATCAACTGATACATATCTACTTCAACCTCAGTTTTAATACTTGAATACTTCCCACTCCTCATCTGTTTCGACTTCGGAGTTCCGTCATCCCATGTAGATGACGGCAACTGAGCCGATGAACGAGAGGAAGAATGTTCAGGGGATCTTCGCTTGTTATTGCTCACTCTCACCGGCTCCACCTGATTCGAGCCAATGAGGTGGGGAAAATTCAGCTTTGCTTTCGCGCCACGCATATTAAAAGCCGCTCTGTCGTAAGCTAGCGCAGCACCCTCGGGAGTCTCGTAAGTACCGAGCCAGATCCTCGCACCGTTTTGTTTCGGATCTCTTATCTCCGCCGCGTATGTCCCCCACGGCCTTCTCCTTACCCCCCTGTAATTCACCTTCTTCGGCAGCGCCTGAGGTTTAGGGACAGCTACAGTAGTCTCCACCTCAGAAGTCACTTCTAAGCTGGGAAATGAAACATTATTAACGGCGACTTTCTCCTCCGCTGCATCAAACAACTGGTCAAAGTTCATCCATTGATCAACATTAATCGCATCTTCATGAAGCTCAGTTTTGGGTAGATTTTCCACAACCTGTCCTGGAATTGTATCACAATCATCTTCCAAAAGATACTGACGAATTGACTCCAAGAGGCTGAGATCAAAATCTGAAGCACTATCACAGTACATATTTGTGTGTTGCTAGAAACGGCTTTGACGCTTTGAGACTGCCAGGTATGGATTTGATTTCAATGGCTTCGTTGCGTTTCTGTTTGCTGTTTGATTTTATATATACCTTGAAACTTAGGTATTAAACTATAGTTATTTACTTTCTTTAGGCAATTCCAGGAAGTTGCTGATGGTTGGGATCTCAAATTAAACATTTTCATCACGTTTTCAAAGTGCCGCAAATGTTCATTTATTTAGTTTACTTTATCCTTTTAATTGTTTATTCATTGAACGTTAATGGCGACAAAATCTTCATTTAAGAATCAATGAATAAACTTAAATTAATTTAATTATATTAATTCGCATCCAGTTTTTTTTTTAATGATTTGTTACTTTTAATTGTCTCAAGTATATATATATATATAATATTGGGTAGCAGAGAAAAATTGTCCATATATTCCATCCTTGACAGTGCTTATTGCTTTTGGGATAGCAATTTTAATTTTATAGAAAAAATTTAGAATTTTATATTTAGATAAATTACACTAAAACAGGGTCATTTTTATTTTAATTATTTAAATTTTTTTATCAATTTAATTACTTTAATTAAAATAACGTTAAAAATTCTATTAATTTATTATAATTATTAAGGCGAATTTTTTAACTTTTTAATTAAAATCAGAAATCTCTCTATAATTAATCTTAATTATTTGTAATATAAAAACTACTAATCTTCGTTAATGTCCAACAGCTACCATAAGAACTATTAATCCTCATCCGTACCCGTCTTGTAACTCCCTTATCTCTATCGTTCCTTGCTCCATCACCCTCGCACCATAAGAGCCACATTACACCATAACAACATGGGCGATACCATGGTTTCTTCATGTCCTCACTTTGGTTCACCCCCTTTATTTTCTCAAGTGGAACCATTGTAATTGACTGTCCTGTAATGGAATTTTCTCATCTTTTGGCTTTTGGAACGATCATTTGGTGATGCCCAACGTTTTCTTTAGCATTAATCATCGTTTTAACTTTACTCGAGTCATGCAGCATTCACTGGCAAAAATACTAGGACACTACTCCTCACCTACTTTTATTTTCTATGCCAAAGTTAATTTAATATAATATAAGAGGTAAAAGCAACATCAAAGCTTTAACAGTGTAGATCAAAAAGAGCAAACTGAAGGACCAAATTATACCATTTACTTTAAACATCAAAGCTTTAACATTGCAGCAACCAGTAAACAATAGGTTTAAACATAAGCCCAACTGTAGCAACAGAAACCCAATGCCATTGTCAAAGCTTGAAAAAGCTTCCTGTTCAATATTCCTGTGCACCTGATTTTTTATAGTTAATACTAACTTTCATCAAGGTTTCACAATGCCTAAGTTGTCCCACTTGGATGTCAGAAAAAAAAAAAAAAAGGAACTACTAATGGAGTCAATCAGTAAATATCTGTTGAAAACAACTCATTTAACCTTAAACAATCAGTTTTTTCACTGTCCCAAAAGCAAAGAATGAGCGTAGGAGGAGCCATAGAGATTGACGGTGATGAAAATTGGTAGTTTTTATAGTGGGTATTATGGTGTGATGAAAATGAGTGGTTCTTATATTGTAAATAAGTAAAAAAAAAATTTAGACTAATTATTGTAGAGCCCAATTTTGGCCCGGGCTTAATAAGATACAAAACCAACAATAAAAATGAAAGTCCAAATTACAAAAAACCCAACATTGAGCCCAAATCAATAGGCCCACTACCTAATCTAATCTAGAAACCCTAGTGCTCCATGGGCGCCGCACCTATCCGTTCCCACGTGCCTCCGTCGGCGTGCACACCGCCCCAGGTTCGGCCCCATTGCACCAAAATAGGCCAACATCTGCTCGTTGACCACCCATTAACCTACAAAATGAACAAAAGCAGACCAAAGCAGAGACAGATGCAATATAACATGAAAAAAGGACAGAAAGGAGACAATACAGAAGAGATAACAGAGCATAAAACATAGTAGAAATAGTAGAAAGGAAAATCTATTGTAATCGGCTATAAAACCGTGTTAAAATCAATGTAAACGGGGGGGGGGGGATCCCATTCGTTGTACAAGGGGGATTGAAAAAATATACAGAGATCAATAAAAAGAGAAACTTTGAATCTGAAATTTTTGGCAGAAGGTGATTTCTTTTTACATTTATTTTCATTTAAGTTTCTGTTTGTTTGGATTTCTTTCTATTTTTTTTATTTTCTTTAGGTTGCATTCGGATAATAAAAAAAAAACCTTTGATTCGTTGATTGGGTTTGTCACCAACATCTCTTTTGCCCGATCTGAAGGTCGTCGAACCCCTGGGGGTTCGGCCAAGGGCCATGGCAGAGATTGAGGAGTCGAAGGGTTCCCTCGCGTGTTGGTCTCTCCTTTTGCCTTCTCTTCCATTTCCGTCCTTAAATATTAGGATATGGAGTGTAGAGGTAACGAATGGTGGGGTTTTTCAGAGACTTTAGCCACCGCATGTGGTGGCATATCGGCGACGGCGCAACAAGTGGGTTAAAAAAAAACACAATCGCCGGAGTAACTGAAAGGGGGAGCGTGGGTGAGAGAGTAGAAGTGTTAAAGCCTTTTCTTGTTTTTTAAAAATAAAGGGTTGCAAAAATAAAAAAATAAAAATGGGTTTTAAAAACGTTGAGTGAAACAGCTGTTTGGTGGGCGGTGAATCCGCGTGTTCCCACCTTAAAAGGGAGATTTTCGTTTCAGGTCCCTCCACTCTCTTTTGCACTTACATTTTGTCCCCTTTTCTTTATCTGCTTTTAAATTCGGCCCAAATCTTCTGTTTTATTTCTAATTTAATCCTTATTTTTTTTACTATTTCGATATTCTATTAATTATTGTCTGTTATTATTATTATTATTATTATTATTATTATTATTATTATTATTATTATTATTAGTTTTATTTTACATAATTTATTTATTATTATTACTATTCTTATTATTATTGTTTTTTTTTCTTAACTCACTTATTATTATTATCATTATTATTTCTATTATTTTTATTACTATTATTATTTCGGTTATTATACCTTTTTACAGTTTTAAACCCGTTTAATTATTATTATTACTATTATTATTATTATTATTAATGTAGTGTTATTTCCTTTTATTTTCATTATTAACATTATACTATTATCATTTATTTTCATTATTTTTATTTTATTTTATTATTAACGTATTGTTATCATTATTATGGTCACTATTACTTCTATTATTATTATATTACATTTAAATTTTTTAACACTAGCATTAATACTATATTTTTATTATATTTTACTATTAACAGTTTATTATTATTAGCTACATTAGTACAGTAATATTACTATTATGTTTTACTTTAGAACTATTATATTATATTATTACTCCAATTATTATTAGTAATATGATTATTTTCATTTTTATTCTCATTATTACTACTTTTCACTATTATTAGTTTAAACTTTTTATTTGCATTTATATTATCATTATCATTATTAATATGTTATTATTCATTGCTTCTTATTGTTATTTACTATTTTTGACGTATTAATGTTACTATTCTTATTATTTTATGTTTCATCGTTATTATTTCGTTTTCACATTTTGTTGTTCCACTTAATCTTTTATTATTTACATATCAATTCTTTATGTGTTACTTTAGTTTATTTCTATCCTTATATTTTCGCTCATTGCTGTTATTTATATCATTGCTTTCGTTATTACCTCATGCATGTTAAATTCTTTTGTAAAAGCAAAATTCCGCGTTCAGAAATCCGAGGAAAATCGTACTCTAACTTACTGAGTTTCGACTTTTCTCATCTAACTTGAACAACGGAATATCATTTTAAAATCGCGATACAAGTTTTGAAATAAAAACTTATTCTCGGAGACTCGAGACGTCATGTTCTAACTTACTGAATACGGCATCTTGTTGTCTCGAGATAAGATCTTTTACAGAATAAGGCAATATTTGGTGTTTAAAAATACGTGAAATCGTACCCTAACTTACTGGGTTTCGATTTTTCTCATTTAAATTAAAGAACCAAATATCCTTTTTTTTTGAATTTTAAATAGAAAGCACGCTCGTTCTCAAAGGTTCTAAGTGTCGTATCCTAACTCGCTGGACGTGATATTTTATTGCTTTGAGACGAGAGGGTCTTTAATGTTCGTTTCAATTTATTCAAGCACTTTTAACAAAAAGGGATCGTATTATAAAATTCTCCCAAGATTTCAAACATTCGATACTAAGACACTAATTAATCAACTAGGTACCAATTTTGGGCGTATCAAGGGTGCTAATCCTTCCTTGTGCGTAACTGACTCCCGAACCCGTTTTCTGGATTTCTTAGACCAAAATAAGTTGTTTTGATAAATTAAACTATTTATTGAAAACAACCACTTTTTCAAGGTGACCCGATACACCTTAATAAAAATGGATCGGTGGCGACTCCCGTTTTAATTTTCATTTTCAAAACCCTAAGTCGATTCCCCGTTTTCAAAAAAATGGTTTCGACAATTATAAATAGGTAATCAAAAATAAAAAGAAAATATAATGTCAGTAATCCATTAATAATTTAATGAATTTTTTAATAATAATGATCAATTTGAGTAATTATCTTAAATAGAGTAATTAAATTAATAAAAAAAATAATCAAAAGAAGAACAATACTATTTCAGAGTGAACTGCTATATAGTTTACCCTCTATATTTTACTTGAAATGTTCCCAACATACATGCTCGGTAAGGAAGAAATGTATTTACTAAGTAGACTGTTTTTTGGGCAATCAAAGCCAACTTTTAAAGGTTTATGAGATTGAATAGAAAATAGTGTATTTAAATATAGCAGAAAGTTTTTTTTTTAAAAATAAATTTTGTGATATTTTTAATAATAAATCTTTAATCGAATTATTATATGTGTTTTATATAAGGCTGTGTAAGTTTGTTTTCCTACTTTTTACTGTTAATTTTTTTTTTTTTTTGCTATTTACAAACCTTGAATTATTTTTAGTATAAGCTCAAACAAAACGAACAACGTGCATAGAATGAGAAATTTTATCAACTTTCTATAAAAAAAAAAAAATTCTCTCTATAAAAGAAGAAATTATAAACTTTTTCGAAAAAATAAAATTTATTCTTAAAATAAATTGTCACTATTTTTTTGGGCAACATAACAATACTCAAAAAACTTGTGTAAGTAAGTTAGCTTATTGTTAATATTTATAAATAATAATATTTTAATAGAAATTTTAAATAATATTATTTAAAGGGAACTAGGGCTTGCAACCCCTTATATGCTTCTAAGCCTTTCTCGCATATGAGGTATAATTATATGTGTTATCCAGAATTTTATCCGATACTTATAATTTATCCAACCCAATAGTTATTTTCTATTTCTCAAAATATTATTTATTAAATTAAATTAAAATTTTTAATTAAATTATTTTCTCAACTTAATTCTAATTCCGTCAAATTTATAACAAATTTACTTTATTAAAATCTATAATGAAATAACTTAAATTTCTTCATTCAATAAATCTACAATGACTTAATTTAATTCTTACATCAAATTTCAATTATTTAATTACAATAAATTAAATAACAACTCGAAGAAATTAAATTAGTTTCTAAGTCATCTTTTGTACTTAGTGAGAAAACACATTTATTGCGGATATTGATACATGCGATCCATTTATCATACTTAATGTTTTCATTCATTCCATGGTTATCAGTTCTACATGCAATTCGTTTTAAGTTAGCTAGCGGAGGGACTAACTGAACATATATAATAAGAGTTCAAATAATTTGAAATTAAGTTATAGTTTGTCTCCTATTAATTACAACATTATTTAATCATGGAGTCATTCCGCTACAATACCATGACTAAACTCTCCCGTATTTTATACCATTACGAAAGTTATTCAATAAGTGTCTGTCTAATGATTTTTTCATAAGTGTGTTACTCTCATACGATATCATTAATCTCTTTGGATAAAATTCCTTCTCCCAATGCGATCCTATATTATCGCATGGTATCCATTACATCTTTTGATATAGAAAATTCAATTACTAACACATATTAATTAAATCATATGTCTTATGGCGAATGACACGTGGCCACATTCCTTTTTCAACAACCATGTAATACTAATAATAGGATATCATTTACCTTACAAGGCTATGTTTCCATTATTGTGGAATGGTGTTACATCATGCAGAAGTCGTATGCCCAACGTACTAGCTTTTGGTTCCTTATCTATTTGAACTCAAGCTTTTAATACATCAAAGTATACGAGTCATGCATACATAGTCCATCATCCACACAAGATTCAAGTATACCACACTATGAACGTCACAAGTGAATGAATCCATAAACAAATCTAGGATAAATTCAACTTGGGTCATGTCTTATATATTATCAGTCCATACAATCACTTTATGTCTCTACCATCTATGACGTATCTGCTATGATACCCAAGACAAGGTATCTCCCCAATTGGACTTTGATAGACATCATAATAGTCTTTAAACCAATTTGTTCAATTTCAATTAGACTATAAATAATTTAGATTATCTTCTAATATAAGTTGTTGACCGCCTCCGAACATACTAACGTCCAGAGTGTGAATACTGCAATAAGATATAGAAATATAAAGCAGTATCCACAAGTATACAGGTCAAATTGTAATATAGTTTTACAATGAAGTAGGTGAGTACTCCAAGGAACGTACCCAAGGGAGGCGAGTGTTAGATCAATTCTACCCTAAACACTAAATGATCTAATTAGTATTTTAAATTAGTTATAGTATGAGAACATAATAAAAAGGGTTTTTAAGGTCTTTGTAATGATAAAATAAAATACATAAAATAAATAAAATTCAAGAGATAGAAGAGTAGAATAAATCAAATCTTGATTATGGGTGATTAGCTGGCTTCGGCAATCCCCATCAACTATTGTTTCGGGTTCCTCGTCAATCAACTAGTCATTATCCTTGTAGGATCTTTCGATTTTCCACTAACATAACGAGTCAACAATGACTACTTATCTTTCGACCTCACAGTCCAGACTGGCTTGGGGTGAAGGTGTTCACGAATGGACAATACCAATTTTGGGTTATTTCCCACCTTGATGACTTCCTAGAGTTGTCTGGCCTAGGGTTTGTTTCACGTTCTTCCTTTGCCAAACAACTGATCCGTTGAGTAACCCTACAAAATAGTTAATAGATCATACCTCTACTTGCTAATCCCCCATAGGAGGATTAGTTTCTCATGACTTTCATAAAAAATATAGAATAGGTGAAAAGTGAAAACATGATAAATGGATTAAAGTGTAGAGTTTAAGAAAACACCTAATTTGTATTAAAGATGGAAACGAATCCATAGAGTTTGACGATCTCTACAAATCAAATCTCTTGAAACCAAATACTAAAAACCAAAGAAAGAAAGAAAACTAAACTAAATTTAAAAGAGAGAATCTAGGTTAATTGAATGATGTCCATAACATGTGCCAAATGAGCCTATTTATAGATTTTAAGTGGTCGTCGTCCTTAACCTTAGGTTAACTGACGTTTTCGAGCTTTAAGTTTGATTTTATAGACTAAAATGCCCTTGTTTCGTGTTTACCTCCCATCCAGAGTCGATGTTGCAACACACCAAGACCTGTGTTGCGACATAGCAGCCAGTATACTCCTCTTAAGCTATCTTCAGGGGTATGTCGCGACACCCTCAGACTGTGTTGTGACATTGAAGGCAGTTTTGAGATTTCTCCATTATGCTCCCTATGTTATGACATCGGACATCCCATATTGCAACATAACGACCCGTATCAATTTAGCATGCCTTCTAAAGATCTCCTACGCACTCACAAAAGTGTGTCAGTTCACCTTTAGGCCTCATTTGGCCCTTAAGGTCAATAAAAGACTCAATTTGCACATTTTATTAACTTATTAAAAACTTAAGAAAACATAATTCAAACATATTGAAAATGCTTGTTTTCAAGCTCTTAAAGTGCGATAATTAGTTTAATTTGCTACACCGAATTACGACAGATAAGTTGTCTTATTACGTTATGATCCAACCACATAATGCAACTTAATATTAGTCAAACATTATATTGTAACACCCCAAACCCGGCTTAGAAGTTAGGCCCGAATCTGATGTGTCACATTGAAGTGTTTTTTTTTTAAAACCATGTTTTCATTGAAAACCCTTCTTATTTAAAACTTGTTGCTAACTAAAATTTATGTTTGTTTATTTTCCAAAACGTGTTCATTGAAAAGTTAATCACCTTTAAAAATGTTATTAATCTCGTTGAAAATCTTTTATAGTTGCGAAAGCTAATTTGAGGTAAAGAAGTTTAAAACATATGTTTTGAAAACACAAATTGGTTTGACAACTCTTCTACGTCTAAGTCTAACAGGCATAAAACGTAATAAAATCCTAAACTTAAAAAAAATCCAGAATAGCCTTATTACATAAGTTAAAACCCATTGGAATTTAAAACATATATAAAATCCAACATAATAACTGCAGTCATGTGGCCACCTCTGAGTCCCTCGCAACACCAATCCTCCTAACATCAGGGATTACCTACACAGTTAAAAACGAGGTGAGTTTATGAAAACTCAGTGTGTAATCCCCTTACTAGAGTAACAGTCAATATACAGAAATAGAAATAGAAACAATTGGGCCAGAGCCCTTTTACAGTAATAGTACGGTCCAATTCAAAGCATACGTGGGCCCAAGCCCACTACAATATCATTTGGGTCACAGTCCATAACAGAATCAATTGGGCCTAGCCCAAACCGATAACAGAACAAATGGGCCTAAGCCCAATACAGTAACAGATCTCATAAATAGATATGCAACAGTGTGGGTATGCATCCCAACCCAATCCAACCAGCACAACACCCGTACCAACCAGCATACCTTGTGGGGATTAAATCAACCCACCCAGCCAACACAGTAATAACGCAGCAAGGCTGCTAATAACAGAAAACGTGGCGGAGCCACCAGAATCAGAATACGTGGCAAAGCCACTAGCACAGGACTTCCTCCAAATCAAGCCCAACCCTATACAGAATATTGTGTATGGCATGCTCAAACATCACCCATATATGCATAATGGCCATGCTTAGTAACAGTCATTTAAACATATATTAAAAACATATCTATCATACAACCACGGTCACGTCAGTTAAAACACTGTCATATGATCATAGTAAAAACAGTCAAATACACAGTTCAAGTTAGTCACTTGCCCACAAGGGCAAAACAGTCATTTTACTCCCTAAAGGCAAAACTTTCATTTTACCCTATAGGGGTACTTCGGTAATTCTACCCTACAAGGGTATTTTGGTAATTCTACCTTATAAGGGTATTTTAGTAATTTTACAAACCAGGGGTATTTTGGTAATTTTACAAATCAAGGGTATTTCGGTAATTTTAACGACCTCCTAGAAGGCCTACAGTTGCGTCGAGCGACTTAAGAAACCTAAATTGACTTAACGGTGCAAATAGGCCTAAGGTCTATTACTTGGCCTAAGTGGGCCCACACGCTCGTGTGGCCCGTCTAGCCTAGATCGACCATGGCTTTGGGAATGATACAGCCAAAACAACAATTACCGTACCACATACATTTTATCTGTGTGGGCCCACAAGCCCATTGGGCCTACACGGCCCATCGAGGCTCAGAACGGCCAATGCCATGTACACAACATGACAAGCCTCAGTAATTTCCACCTGATAGTTAGATTTGCATTCGCGAGCCCCACGGCCCATTCAGCCCATCGTCCAATTCCGGCCCAAGTAGCCCACTATGGCCCAAGCCCATGAATTCGCTCACGGTGGCCTTTCTCATCGCACGCTTACGCTCCGTGAGCTCGGTTCACCACACGCGTGATCACACGCTCGTGTGGCATTATTCGCTGGTACATCGACTTTTCGGCATTTTGCCGATCTACAATGAAAACAGTACGAAATACGCACTTTCAATTTTTCAGCCGATCAACAATCAGAATAGTGTATACGAATACACACCTTATCACGTTGAGTACTAAATATTCACGAGCGCCATCACCTATATTAAACATAACACACAGTTAAACCACTTATCAATAGTGTTAGAAGAACTTTAACCAACACTTAACTGAAAAATCGACTAACACTTGCCTTGACTAGATCGATCGACTGTGATTAACTCACTTGATCTACATTTTGGTGCAGTTACCTCGCCACAACCAGGCGGAAAATCCCAAATAGCCGACACTTTACGCCGCTTAAACTTTGGGGCAGAGAGTACAACTCCATTTCCAGTAGGCACTACTGTTATAACCTTCTTGTTAGAACTCCCTTTACCCAACGAAAACTCTAGACCCAAAACACATATAAGAAAAGGGACAAAGGAATCATCATTCATAACAGAGAGGGGTAAGGTATAGAAGAAGACAGGGAAAAGTCTAGTAACTTACCAATTGCCCAATTAATGAAGAGAGGGAACAAGCAATATTTGGCCTAAGGGAGATAATTGATCAAAGAAAGAAAGAAGGTTCGACCAAGCACATAAACAAGGGGTCGAAAGTTTAAGGTGATCGGTTTAGAAAAGGGACCGAAAAGAGATAAATTAGAGTGGAAGGAGATGAAGTTTAATTTGGTTTGGTAGAAGAGAAGAAGAGAAGCCACCCACAATCATAGAACACACAATAAAGAAATGGGGAAATAAAGAAAGAAAAAATTGAAGATATAGAGATGAAGGGAAAGGAAGGTTCGGCCATTACTCAAAGAAGATAGAATAAAAATGCCGAGATGAACATGATAAGAAGAAAAAGAAAACTGAAGAGAAAGCCAGAGAAGGGATGTAACAGCCCGTTTTTGACCCTAGTCGGAATGAGTGGTTTTGGGACCACTCAACCGGGTCAAAGTATTAATTTTATTGCTTAAATATGTTTTACAACATGATAGAATTACTGTATGAAAGTTTCGTTTAGAAATTTTAGTAATTGATCGGTTAAATTGATAAAAAGGACTAAATCGCATAACGCGAAAAATTAGAGTCCTAGTTTATAAATGGCTTATTTGATGTTGGCTTTTAAAGTGGAAGGCCTTAAATGGTTATTTTACCATTCCTTATGCTAGTGGACATTTATGTCCTTAATGATATGTTTTTAAGTGGTTTTAGTTAAAGGGCAAAATGGTCAAATGGCATTATTATATGTTTTATTAAATAAATATCATTAAATGTTTTCATTCTTCATCTTCTTCCACCGATTCTTCAGCCAAAAATTAAGGGTTTACAAGCTTTTAACATTTGGCTATTTCAAGCTTCGATTGGAGGTTCGTTTTTGTCCCGTTTTTGGTAATTTTTACGTTTTTGAGGTCGTTGTTTCAAATACTAGCTAATCCTTACCTCAATTTCTGATTTTGAACATGTCTTTAAAAAGTGCCATTGATGAATCCTTATTATATTGATAGATTTTGATGAAATATTGTTTATTAAGTGAGAATATACAAGAATTTTGAAGTAGTTTTTGAAGAAATTGAGTTTTAAGGATTTAATTGTAAAAGGTAGAATTTTTGAAGTTAAATGTGTGATTAATTGAGTTGTATGTGCTTGTATAAATCCCTTGAATATTCGGCTATGATGAATTGGGGGATTTATTATGCAAATTGTCATTTTGTGATAAAAGGGCTAAATTGCAATGTGTTGAAAATATAGGGACTAAATTGTTAACATGCCAAAATATATGTTTTGGGCTTGATTGATCAAGTTAGTGATTAAATAGCTGAAATTTTTATTAATATAGATAAAGACGACCAAATTCCGGAACTCGATCGGGGAAAAAGAAAAGTTGACGAGTAGATACGGAATTTCGAGGTAAGTCCGTATAATGAAATTTATTGTGTATATGCTCATATTTGTTGTTAATTGAATACATGAAATACTAGTCGATTAAATGGCCTATCTGTATGTATACATGTGAAATTGTTACAAGAGAAAAATGAATACCGAGCCCCGTTAGAATCGTAGAAGTTGATGGGATACAAGTGACGTGTCACTAGGGTTACAGGGTGGTTAGAGCTCCTGCATTTGTTGCGGACTCACCACGTGCTCATTGAGCTCTCTGATATAGCCCTCCCGAAGAATATGTGGATAATGGATTTAGCCCGGACGGGTAATCCAAATTAGGGTCTGAATTTAGCCTGGACTGGAAATTCAGATCCTAGCTCATTAGAGTAATTGTCGTTGCAGGGGATTAAGCCTAGACTGGTAATCCCGACAATACTCTATGGGTTTATATTACAGGGGTAATCCCACTGTAAGAATGAGGTTCGCGGAAGTGTGCTCTCTGTTTAGTCTTCGGACTCTCTGTTCAGCCTTCGGGCTTACTGTTCATCCTTCGGGATTACTGATCAGCCTTCGGGCTTACCGATACTGGCTCGAAAGAGCATATATGATGCATTGACGGATTTCCGGTTACATGTATATACACTGTGTGTGTATCACCCGAGTATCCCTCGACGTTCTTAAAGGTTCAACGGGCAATTACCGATACATGTTACATGAAAAGTGAATAAAATCTATATTACAAGTTATACGAATACTGGAAGATGTGTGAATTACATGTTACATGAGCTACACATGGATTACATGATATATGTATTATGAGAATTACATGAATTATATGGATACATGTTATATGAGATTGATATGGATTATACAGCATATGTTATATGAATGACATTATATGTTACATGGACTAACAAGTGTATACTTGTGGATTAGGCAACTTGCTTATATGAATTGAATTGGCAATGTATTGTAATTACTGCATTGATTCGGTAAGGTTTAAATTCTGTACCACGGACTTACTAAGCTTTAGAAGCTTACTCCGTTTATTTCTGTCAATGTTTTATAGATTCGGAAGCTATCTCGATCCTCGGACGCGTCGGAGATTCGCCATCACACTATCCATCAAGCTTTTGGGTACTTTTGAATCTTTTGTAAATGAAATGGTCATGGCATGTATAGGCTAGTTATTTTGTGTACATGATGTATTTTTGTAAGTGATCAAGCCATGGGATGTGGCTTGGGTCATATATGTTTATAATGAAGTATTTGATTTGTTCTTGGATATGTTGTATTTGGTAAAATTGGCTTGGAAATGTTGTTTATTATTGGCTGAAAAGAAATGACCCTTGTTGGGTGGCAATTTGGCTTAAACCAAGCCTACATTGTGCCACACGGCCAAGGGACACGAGCGTGTGCTTCGACCGTGTGTCCCCTGCACCTTAAATAAATTTTGACAGTTTTGACCACGGGCTGAGAACACGGGCGTGCCTTGGCCGTGGGAAGCACACGGCCCTATCCCACGGGCGTGTGAAATTAACCATTAACCGTGTGGTGTAAGTCAGTAGCTTCCACGGCCTCTAGACATGGGCGTGTGAAGGCCACACGGCCTCATCACACGGCCGTGCTAAAAGTCACACGGGCGTGTGTGACGTCATTTTCAGAAAAAAAATTTCTGAGCTTCCGATGCGATAGGATTTGAATCCTAATCATCCGAAATGACCTTAATTAGCCTGAGAATAATTAATACGGACGTTTATGCAATATTCTGTGTTCACTTTCAATTAAATTCTGTAAAGATCCGATAAGTCCAATAATGCTCCGTACTTGATTCCAGTGACGGTCTCGGGTATAGGGTGTTACAAAGGAAGAAAAAGGAACTCAAAGAATATTTATCAAAAAAGGAAAACCAAATGGTCAAAACGTAAAAACGTACCAAAACAAAAAGAGAGGAAAGCAGAAATGCGGATTCTCGAAATTGCAAAAAAGAACTCACGGCACCTACATACTCATAATTTACCGAAAAATGCACCAAATGCACTCCCTAGCTGATTTTTACACTCAAACTCTCCCAATTCGACACTTTTCTCCCCACAATCAAACTCCTTGAAAATCTCCACAAATCACTCCCCTTATCCCTCATTGATTCACTCCAACTCCTCCCGTTTCAAATTCAAATCAACAACCTTGACCAGTTCAAATTTCCTCCTTTTACCAAGTCCACAACAACCTTCTAGTATTTGAACCCTTTCAAACTCTTGCCGCCTCCATGTAGCAAAATAATTGTATTTTGCTTGCAAGGGGATTTGAACACACTCCTTCCCACATGCACACACACCACTTGCCACCAAGCCACAAGGCTTTTTGTGACATAAAACACATACAAATAATTATAAAGCCTACCTACTATCGTCCAGCTTCATTAAAGAGCGAATATTAAACAACTTACAACGCCAATGCTTGAACCCCAAACCACCTGTATATTCTTAACGCCTCCTTGCCACTAGACCACATGCTCCCTTGTATCATATTTCAACCAAACATATTTATAAGGCCTTCCAACTAACGCCAAGATCTACCAAAGGGAAAAACTAAAAATTTTACTAGAGCCCTGATTTGAACCCAGGACTTCTCCAACACTCCCAACTCTTCCTAAATCACTTAGCCACTAAACTAAACATGCAATTTATGAAATTTTTCTCGCACAACTAAAATCTAATTTCTCTAACACACGAAGCCCTTTTCTTCTAGGCCTAAAATTTGGGGCGTTACATATATAATCAATTAGCCAAAATTTTTTTACATTTTCCTTTACATGGAAAAAATATTAAGAACAAATACAAATGATATTAATAACTAATGAAATTTTATTTAAACCAATTTGGTTGAAAAAATTACAAATATACAATGAAGACTACACTACACTTAGGGCACTAGATCCAAACATAGGATTCATTGATACATGTTCCCCTCAATAGGAACGATAGGATGTTTTTTCAATCAAAGAGTTCTATAACTTGTAAAATCATAGCTACCCTTATTTTTTTACTTAAAAAATTATGGACCTCACACGTATATATGCGTGCATACATACGCACAAACATAAACATGGCACTTGAAATGCCTTTGATCTACTTCACCAAGGACAAGTGTTAGATCTCTCTATGTATGGATCACACGTGAGGTCTTGTTTGGTCCAAGCCAATCTCATTACCACCTATTTAGATAGCTACCATGCTCTCTAAGTGGCCAACCTCGATATGACTAGTGTTGAACATGTATCAAAATCTAATGTAGAAAATGGGCAACCTCGCTTATAAATACCTATCATTGACCTTAATAGAGTGTCTTCAACTGTTTCTCTTGAAGTTCAACCTTGATCAATCCTCATTTACAAACAACTCACATAATGTCACCACTAAGTGAACCACCACTTTCTTCCTTCTTTTTTTCTTCCATCAACAATTTGGTGCCATGGCATAGATGACATGGCTCATCCTAAAAAAATCCCTAAAAATCCTCATTCACTAATCCTTCCACTCAATAAGTCAGCCAGACTAGTTACCCCCACCTAACACCTCCTAACAACCCTTATAGTAACACTTATGATAATTTATACTATGAAAAATTTGGGCATAACATTCCATTTCCTCATTTACCAAATACATGATTGATACCAATATATAGTGAAAAAACTACTCAAGATCATAATTCCAACCCTAACTCTTCCTCTTAGTAATTCTTAAAACTACAAGAAATTGATGAGGACTCTGAAGCACCAAATAATGTAGAAACTATTTAGGCATGATCAACAATGCCAACAATACTAAGAGGAACATCACCAAAACATCAAAATTATAAGAGAATTAATGTAACAACACGTTTTTAGTCAAATCAGAATAATGGTTTCAGAACTACAGATTTAAGGTTAGAAAATTTATTTTATGATTATTTAAGTGTTTACAACAAGATAGCATGATTGTGTGAAATTTTTGTGAAGAAATTTTATTGTTTAAATGCTCAATTCGATAAAAAGGACTAAATCGCGTAAGGTGCAAAAGTAGTGTTCTAATAGCTATAAGTTCCTAATAGCTATAGAACATTAAAGAAAAGGTCCTTATGTTGAAATTATACCATTTATGTTGATAGTGGATGTACATGGCTTGGTATAAGTGAAAATTATAAAAAAAAATTAAAGGTTAATTAAGTAATTTAGTAATTAAAGTTAAAATAACAAAAGTAAAATGCAATCATCTTCTTCATTTTTATCATCCATACTAAAATTATCAAGGGAAGCCATAACTAGGTTCTATTTTCTTTGCATTGTAAGTGATTTTTGTTCCATTTTTGATGATTTCTATGTTTTTGAATTCATTGTAGCTTAATCCAGCTACGCTGTACCTCCGATTTCAAAGCTGTTAAAGTATTTGAATATTTCCATTGTTGAATTTATGAGTAATTAGATGATTAAAGATAGATTATGAATGTTTAATGATAGATTAACAAGTTTTATAAAGTGATTTTTAGTGAAAATGCAAAATACGGATTGATTTGTGAAATGTGTAAAATGTGTAGTTAAAAGTGTGAATAATTGATAAATATGGGCTGCTAGGGACCTAATTGTGATTCGGAAAGCATGGGTTTGAGCGGAATTGCATAAATTTGTAATTTTGTGAAATAAGGACTAAATTGTAAAAATGTGAGATATTAGGGGCAAATGTGTAAAGTTACCTTAATGTGTATTTTGGATTAAATTAAAAAGGGTGATAATTGAATAAGTTAATTTTGATTACATATAGATCAAGAAAAAAGAAATTCAAACTTAGATTGGGGAAAGAACAAGGTTTTAGACTAGTCAATCTGTTCCGTCATTTTTACACTCTGGGTAAGTTTGTATGTTTATGAGCTTTGATATAATTATATTTTATATGCTTAAATATCATATAATATGTGAATACGACCTTGTGGAGATGTTCAACGATGAATCGACTATGTGGAAATTTCGTTTGAACCTTAGGAATAGATAGGATACAAATGTCATGACATTAGGGATTACCGTGATGATGTGATTAGGGTCCTGGTCTCGTACTTCCTACCGATGGCTGGGTATCCAGCATATGTTGTAGTACCTGACAGCTTGTGTGAGCAGTACCATGTAGCTACGTCTTGACTGATAGCTTGTGTAAGTAGGCCCTGGGATAGCTCGAGAGTGAGCATATATGTGGTATGAGATTGAGTTGTCTTCGGCTATATATGTAGCACTTAGGTGTGATGTGTTCCCAAGTATCCGATAGTATTTTGAATGGTTCAACAAAGTAGAGAAATAAATGAATATAAGGTGATTATGAGTTGGTACAGGTACGTATACGAACTATATGAGAAATGAATGAAAGGGGATTTGAGAATTTCATATCTATTCTTGTGAATAATAAGTAAAGGTTTGTGATTTGGTATGAGTTATGTTATAACTTGATATATAGATTGAAGTTGTGTATAATTGGTATGTGATATTTTATGCATACGAGCTTACTAAGCTATAAAGCTTATTTTGTTTTATTTTCCATGTTTTTATAGTAATTTCAAAGCTAGCTCGGATTTAGAGATCGTTGGAGACTTCGTCACACTATTGATCTTCTACCTTTGTACTTTTGAATTTATGTATATGGTTATATGGCATGTGTATGGACTTTAGTCATTTTGATTATTTGTTGTTGATGAATCTAGTTATTTGAAATGGCTTGTAAAAATTAATGTTTTGGTTTGGTAAATGGCCACAAGAGTTAGCTTAATTTGCTTGTGTATTCATATGTGCATATGGTTTTGGTTATGTGATTATTGATGGATATGTAATGCTTGTTGATAATTGGTTAGTAGGGATATTATATGGTTGGAGATTGAGATGAGTTTGCTTGTGATTAAGGTAGATTATTGCATATATGAAAATGACTATCTAGGTGACTTGTGACTGTGAAGTTGGTAGGATATTGAAATGTATATTATGGTACTTTTGTGCCTTATAATGGTTGGTGTCGAAATGGTAATAATTATGCTTGATTGAATGTTAGTTGAATGCTTAATTAGGTCATGTTATGTGCCAATTTTATTTGTGTAGGTGAATGAAGGTTTGGGTGAGAAATGTGACTTGTAAACTAGCCTATTTTCATCCACACGGGTAGAGACACAGTCGTGTGTCTTAGCAGTGTGTGACACACGGTCAGGTGACACAATCGTATGTCCCCTGTAGCATTTAATAGATACAAGTCAGTGAGTTACACGGCTTGGACACACGGGCGTGTGGTTGGCCATCTAACCCAAGTCAGAGAGTTACACAGGGTAGGGCACGGGCTGGGACACAGCCATGTACTCCCATTTCAAATGTCCACATGGCCTGACACGGGTGTGTCTTGTGTCCCCTGTTTTGAGAAAAATTTTCTAAGTTTTCCAAAGTTATCCTGAGTTATCAGTTTAGTCCCAAACCACTTTTATTGCATGTTTTGGGGCTCGTATGCTTAAAATAGGGATAATGTGAATGTATATGAATAATGTAAGTTTGAAAGTGCGAAATGTATGTGTAAATATGTTATAAGTCCGATAATGCTCAATAACCCTATTCTAGTGACGAATACGGGTTAGGGGTGTTACAGTTAAGAGCAGGTCAGAATCCCCTACCATAGCTTTCAATCTAACATGATGAAGTTGCCTCCTTTCTCAATGCCCAATATCAAGCTTATAACCCCCACCCATATTGAGCACAACAAATTTTCTCTAAAAACAATAATAGACATGACACAATGAAATAGAAGCATTAAGAAGAGATCTTCAGGCTTTAAGACCTGACACTAAAGATGTCAACTGGCTTTCTTGTTTCATTAACCCTTCAAGCATATCAACAATAATACAACATTGTATATCAAGAACATTCTTTTTCTGGTCTTATACAAGCGTACAAATGCTTTAAAGTCAACCTGATATCAAATGGAGACCCTTTTGTGACATTTTTAAAATGTTAGATCAAATACATCATAATTAAATTATTCAAATATTCAATCATGTTATAAATACCTAGATAATATGATACATAATTAAATTGAAGCCTTAATTGAGATTATGAAAGCTCTTTTGTAGACCTGAGCATGAGTTAAGACCAAATTGCAAAGTTTTCAAAATTTCCAGATTAGGTATCAATACCCCATATAAGTACCGATGCCAATCTGAGCTTTGATGTTTTGGGAGTATTCATTTAAATCAAGTGGTATCAGTACTAAGCTTGAAGCATGGATACTTTCTTTTTTATATTGATACTTCCCTTAGTATCGATACTATTTTGGCATTCTGTTTTGCAAAATCTTGATTGAAAGGTAATAGGAACTGATACCCTTACCTGTGGTATCGATACCTTGAAGCTAAAATGGTAAAAATTGTGCATTTTGGCCCGTCTTTCATGCCTAAACTAACACTAACTTAACTTGTGCTTGTAAACACATTACCAGCTTGCAAAAATGAATACAAAACATGTATATTTCAAATTACCAACCTTCCAACTCATTCAATATATTCATACATCATATAAACACCACTTCATATAATTTCTTTACTTATAACCTTCTCATACATTCTCATTTATATCATCAACCCTTTATATCATCATAATCATGCCAAAAACTATCAAGATATGCTATTCAAGTGATACATGTGCAACCGCCATCAAATACTTAGTTTTCATATAACCATTACTTTACCAAGATTAAGCACTCATCAAGGTTCAAATTAAAATCTACCAATCAATATTTTTACATTCAATGGATTCATTATGACCAAAAAATTTATTTCCATTTTTGAACTTCATTTAATTCAAAAACCATAAATTCATTTCAAGGTCATTTTCATTTAAAGAAAACCACATTCATTGCCAAATGTTTCTCATTTCTCTAACCTTACCATTTCCATCCATTTCTGTTCATTTGATTCAACATATAATTAATTTTTAGTTTCAAAGAGCTAGTGGAGGGACCAATTGGACATATACAATTAGGGCTCAAGTGATTTATAATTTGTCTATTAATTATAAACTTATTTAGTCACGAAATCATCTCACTATAGTATCATGAATAAGCTCTCCCCCAAAAACATACCATTACGAAAGTAACTCGATCAGTCCTCGGCCAATGACCTTATCATAAATGTGTTACCCTCATAGGATATCCTTAATCTCTCTGGAATAAATCCGTTCTCTCAATATGATCCTATTTTATCTCATGGTAACCATAACATCTTCCTTCATGAAAATTCAATTACTATAAAATAATAATCAAGCCATTCATCACAAAGACGAACGACCCGTGACCACATTTACTTTTCATCAACCATGTAATGCTAATGAGAGGATATCATTTACCTATATCTCGGGCTATGAATTCCACTGTTGTGAATGACGCTACATAGTACAGAAGTCGTATACCCAATGCACCAGCTTTTGGTTCCTTATTTATTTGAACTTAGGCTTTTACTTACATTAAAGTATACGAGTTACGTATACATTATCTGTAATCAACTTAGGGTTAAAGTACGTCACACTTTAAACATCACAAGTGAATACATCCATCAACAAATTAAGGATCTATTCTTCTTGGGTCCATTCTGATGTACTAGCAGTCTAGCCAGTCACATCTATGTCTCTATTTTCTGGGAGTCATCACTCCGATGCCCAAGACAAGACTCTCCCCAATTAGACTTGAAAGACGACATATTAGTCTTTCAATCAGCTTGCTCATTTCTGATTAGACTAAGGACATGTTTAGGTCTGTCTACTAATACGAGTTATCTTTTCGTATTACGATCTGACCACGTAATACCATTTAGGATTAGTTTAGACATTAGGCAACCAATGAGCCAATATTTACTTCTGTTTTGCTTTGCATGCAAAAACCATATAAGGGCATTATACAAAGTATATTAATATAAGCTATGAATTATTTCATTAAACAATTTGTTAAAAAAAATATTACAATTGTACATAGACGAAAATAATAGACTTAGGGCACCAAATCCAAAATGAAGAACATAAGTATAAACAGAACTCTAACACTCTTTCAACCCATCGATACTGTCGTTTCACCAACCCTTTTCCCAACCAAACCTCGACCCCTTATTACACCAAAATTTTTTTTACATATCATATATCATACTTGTTATCATGAAATTTATTATATTTAACTTGTAATTCTTAAAGTGTAACGCCTTAATTTTTCCTATTTTCAGCTTTTTACAGAATTGTGGTTATAATAATATCTAAATATGTTTTGCATGAATTGGACATAAATAATTGTCTACTTAAGTGAGTATGTGCTTTGGGTATGGTTGGGGAGGTCCCAAGCTCAAGTCACAACTTGGGAAAAATGTTGGCTTTTCATTGAATAAGGCCTAACTTTTGGTTTTTAGACTTTTAAGTTAAAGTGGGATAGGATATATCAGAATGGGCCTGCTGATTTGGTGGTTAAGTGGCAAAGGATTATGCTTGGGGGCCTAAGTTTGATTTCTTACGTTGGCAAGGGGGCTTTATTTTTGCAGCTAGGGTTTTCAAAAGTTGGAGTTGTCAAGTTACCCTAGGTTATCTAAAATTTAGTTATTCACTTTTGTTCTTTTAATTTTTTCCGTCTCCTCTTTTCCTGTGCAGCCAAATTTCTATCTTTTCCCCTCAACTCTCTTCCAAAATTCTTGTGCAATTCTCCCTCTCCATATTCTTTTTTGTTTCTCCATTTTTCTTCTCTTAGTTTTGGGTTTTCCTATCTTATTTGTGCATATTTGCGATAAGTGTGTTTCAGTAAGTGATCTCTTTCTCTCTAAGTGATATTGAAGTTGAATAAATTATTAATGGAGGTCTGATTACTGTATAGGAGACAATCTTGATTCAGTAGACTGCTAATCGACTTTCTAACAGTGGGGAATCGTAGTTTTTGGAAGAAGGTAAGGTTGCCGTTAAATTTCAGGATTTACCCACTCGTATTAATTCATGTTAAGTGACTAAAATCTGGGCTTTCTATTAACGATTTTAGGTTCTGGAAGTGCTCAGGAGTGTTTAGGCTTCAATTGAAACCAGGTGTGTACCCCAATCGCTCTAAAATCATATTTTGGTGAAAACTGAAAATGAAGCTGTCGACGCCACACGGGCGTGTAGAATGCCCGTGCCGTGTGCAAGACATGACCATGCAGTCGATAAAGTAGGCCGTGTGCGAGGCAATGGCTAGGCCAATTAGGCCGTGTGGGCCACATAGGGGTGTGGGACCACACGGGTGAACCATATGGGCATGTGGGATTTTAGGCCAGACCATCTGATCTACAAAGATAAGGCCAAATTGGGTGTGTGGGCCACACGAGCAGGTGGGCCCATACGGGCAGGCTACATGAGCGTGTGAGCCCATTAATCTGATTTGTTCTGAAAGGTTGCACAGGTCGCCCTAGTCGACTGTGACCGGTTTAAAGGGTCGGTAAGCGTTACTTAGACCCTATTCTGTAATATGAATATATGAGATAGCATGTGATATTAGCATGTGTAATGACTCTATTCTATATATGACTGTATGTATGACCATCTATTCTGCATTAAAGCATGTCATGATATTTATTTTGCATTGCATTGGGTTGGGTTTGGTATTAAAGAGAAGGGAGACTGTAAGGCTTTCTAGTTGGATATTTGGTAGCTTCGTTGCCTTTATTTATTGTATGCCGTTCTACGGTACCTCGAGGTGTGTAGGGTTGGATGGGTCAATTTTTATCCCCATACTTGGTGTGTAGAGCTGCATGGGTCAATTTCATCCCCGCATGGTGTGTTGGGTAGACTGAGATAGTGTGCAGGGTTGGTGGGCTTACACTATACTGATTGATATACATGCTTATTTGTATCGGCTAAGGCCCGAAGGTATCTATTACTGTTCTGGGTAGGCTAAGGCCTGCACTAATTCTGTTAAGGGCTCAGGCCCGAATTATAATTATTTTTTTATATGTATGTATGCTTGCTTTACTGTGGGGATGTACACACTGAGTTTACGAAAACTCACCCTTTTTATTTTATTTATTTGTCAGGTAATCCCTAGCAGTAGATGGATCGATGCAGCGGCGGGCTCGAGGGTGACCACTGACGAACTTTACTGGACTTCTTATTTTTAGTATTGGTTATTTATTATTTTATTGACTTATTATTTTAATATTTTATTATTCTGAACTGTTTTATTTTATACTTAGAGTTTTCAAATTGTTTATTACTATTTTTTATTTTAGTAAATCGCGACACTTTAAAAGCATTTTAAAACTTAACTTAAGATTTTTGTTTAACAAATGACTTATAAGCTTTCGCGATAAATGAAAGATAATAATCTGGACAAAGTTTTGTTAACTGAAATAGATTTCTAAAAAAAACTCCCATGCGACGCCACCAAATTCAGCCATAACATCCAAGTCGGGTTTGGGATGTTACATATAGTGGTATCAGAGCGAGATTTCAAAATTTGACTGTAGTTTTTAGGTTTTTAAGTATGGTTTTGAGAAAATGATCTTGAAATATTTTGTTACCGAGTAAGTGGTACACCGAGCCTCCGATGCTGATCCAAGTAAGTTACTGAAACTGTAATAAATTTGCTGAAAACATGTTTAGATATTCTGAGATACTGTCTGATACTGATTGAAAAACTCTGTTTGTATGTGATGAGACTACTTAGGTAAGACTCTACTGAAACACTTTAGATAGTGTAAACTGAGACTTTAGGGAGACGATTTCTTCTCTCGCGATAACTGACTTTACACTCTGAGCATAAAACATATGTTAATAATATATTGGAACTGTAAACTAAGTTGTATAAAACTTTTAATACAGATAACTTCGAATTACAATGAGTACATGCGGTACTCGTAGATGGGGTACTAGAGGCCGAAGTAG
Source organism: Gossypium stocksii (assembly GCA_020496765.1). NCBI lineage: Eukaryota > Viridiplantae > Streptophyta > Magnoliopsida > Malvales > Malvaceae > Gossypium > Gossypium stocksii. The sequence goes on from CM035623.1 coordinate 12,001,990, forward strand.
AGGCCGTAAAGTGGCTCAAGTTGAGTCCGTTGCTTCTGATACCATACTGGTGATGGATGCTAGTAGGACATCAGTTTCGCATATGACTGATAGTGGGACGAGACCGTATGATCTTATGGCTGGGGATGATGCAGTGTCCCAAGCCATGCTTCGTATTCTGGAGAGGGCCGCTGGACCCAACACTAGATCTGGAGGCCGTGGATCGGTTACAAAATAACTTTGGGCCAATGAGGCTGAGGTGTTTAGGGGCAGCTGGAGTTGCTCCGAGTGTGGCTGAGTACTGGATAGAGGCGACAGAGCATATTATGGACGATCTAGACTTCACTGATGAGCAGAAGCTCAAAGGGGCTGTATCTTTGCTTCGAGATGAGGCTTATCAGTCGTGGCTTATAGTTAAGGAGGGGACTCAGCCTGATCGACTATCTTGGGGTCTGTTTAAGGCATCTTATCAGAGTAAGTACGTTGGGGCCAGTTATACTGATGCTAGGCGGCGTGAGTTCCTTAATCTCACGCAAAGGGACCGATTTGTGGCTGAATATGAAGCCGAGTTTCTGAGGCTAAGTCACTATGCGAGAGGCATGGTGACCACTAAGTTTGACTATTGTGTACAATTTGAAGATGGCCTCCGCGACAGTTTGCGTGTTTTGATATCTCCACAGAGGGAACGAGATTTCTCCACCTTGGTCGAGAAGGCCAAGATAGCTGAGGAGGTGAAGCGCATTGAGCGCCAAAACTGTGATAGAGGGAAGGATAAGAGGGATCTAAAGCTTTCTAGTTCTGCTGCGAGGCCTAGGAAAAAGGCCAGGACTGATGGTCCCGTCAGAGTTGGGCCTACTGTGGCACCTACTGTGCCTATTCCTGTGAGAGCGGCCCTTTACCAGTATTGTAATAGGAGTCATCCAGGTGAGTGTTGGAGGATTACTGGAGCATGTTTGAGGTGTGGGTCTTCTGAGCACCAAGTTAGGGGTTGCCCACTAAGGGGTAATCAGACGCAAGCACCAATTGTTGAGACTGCATAGCCGCTGAGAGGAGTCGTACAGCAGCCACCTAGGGGCCGAAGGTAGGCTAGAGTTGGTAATGGTATGGGTCAAGGATAGAGAGCACTGGGTAGAGGTGCAAGACTGACTAAGGTGAGACAGCCTGCACTGGTTTATGATGCACGTCGCCGTGAGGAATGAGATGCTCCAGACATCATAATGGGTACGTTTCTCATTTTTAATGTACCTTATGTTGCACTGATAGACATAGGTTCTGCATACTCCTATGTTGCATGCACTGTATCTGAGACTTTGGGCATTGCATATGAGAGTATCTCTAGTGAGATTTCTGTGGTGTGTCCATTGGGACAGTCTGCTAGGGTTAGTAGACTGTTTAGAGATGTCCCGTTGGAGGTTCAAGGGATGGTATTTCTGGCAGACTTGATGGAACTTTCGTTTAGGGAGTTCAACATAATTCTGGGCATGGACTGGTTGGTGAAGCATCATGTGAGTCTAGATTGTGCTGAAAAGAGGATTATTCTAAGCATCGAGGAGGATGAGGAGATAATCATTATTAGAGAATGATGGAATTATCTAAGTAATATGTTATTTGCATTGGTAGCATAGAAGTTGGTGAGAAAGGGATGTGAGACATTTATGGCCTACATCAGTATTTTGGATTCTGGGGACTCTTCGGTTAATGACATTCGTACAGTAAGGGACTTTCCAGATGTGTTTTTAGATAAGCTACTAGGTTTACCTCTGAGCTGAGAGGTGGAGGTTGGGATTGACTTGATTCCTAGTATAGCTCCGGTGTCTATCATCCCTTATCGCATGGTACCAAAAGAGCTGACAGAACTTAAGGCTCAGATTCAGGAGTTGTTGGATCGTGGGTTTATTCATCCCAGTGTGTCTCTATGGGTAGCACCTATTCTCTTTGTGAAAAATAAGGACGGCACGATGAGGATATGTATCGACTAACGTCAGTTGAATAAGTTGACGATAAAGAATAAGTACCCACTTTCGAGGATCGGCGACTTGTTTGACCAGTTCAGAGGAGCTCCAGTATTCTCAAAGATTGACTTGCCATTAAGTTATCATCAGTTGAGAGTAAAGGAGGTCGATGTGCATAAGACATCATTTAGGACTTGGTATGGACACTTTGAGTTCTTGGTTACTCCATTTGGGTTGACTAATGCACCAGTGGTGTTTATGGACTTAATGAACCGTGTGCTCCAACCATACTTGGATCAGTTCGTGGTGGTGTTCATCGACGAAATTTTGGTGTATTCTAAGTCAGAGGATGAGTACGATGAGCATCTCAGGATTGTTTTACAAATTTTAAGCGAGAAACAGTTATATGCGAAGTTCTCCAAGTGTGAGTTTTGGCTTCGCGAGGTGACTTTCTTAGGGTATGTGGTGTCCGCTGAGAGGATTCAAGTGGATCCTCGAAAGATTAAGGCTGTGTTAGATTGGAAACAGTCGAAGACGGTATCAGAGATTCGTAGTTTTCTAGGATTGACTGGATATTACCGTCATTTCGTGGAGGGGTTCTCGTTGATCGCAGCTCCACTAACTAAGCTACTGCGTAAGGGAGTCCCCTTTGTATGGACTAATGCACAGCAGGAGAGCTTTGAGAAGCTCAAGATAGTTTTGACACAGGCTCCAGTGTTGATTCAGCCTGAGCCTGAGAAGGACTTCGTGGTATACAATGATGCGTCACATATGGGTTTGGGCTGTGTTCTGATGCAAGACGAAAAGGTGGTAGCGTATGTATCTCGACAGCTCAAGACCCATGAGGTTAAGTATCTGACGCACGACTTAGAGATGGCGTAGTGGTTTTTACTCTCAAGATTTGGAGGCATTATCTGTATGGTGAGAAGTGTACCATCTACACTAATCACAAGAGCCTTAAGTGTCTCCTTACCCAGAAGGAGTTGAATCTTAGGTAGCGTTGTTGGATAGAGCTGCTTAAGGATTATAACTGCAGCATTGAGTATCATCCAGGTAAGGCTAACGTGGTGGCTGACGAGTTGAGCCGTAAGGTTATGACCAACCTAAGAGTGTTGTTTGCTCAATTAAGTTTATATGATGATGGGAGTCTACTGGCTGAGTTGCAAGTAAAAACGTCATGGATTGAACAGATTAGAGCTCAACAGCTAGAAGATAAAACTCTTGAGGTGTGATTTTGACATGTTGAGATTGGGACTACTACGGATTTTAGGCTTAATAATGATGGGTTTTTGTGCTTTCGAAGACAAATTTGTGTGCCTAATGGTGAGGGCTTGAGACAGTTGATTTTAAGGGAAGTGCATAGTAGCCCTTATGCTACGCATCCCGGTGGGAGAAAGATGTATGAGAAACTTCAAGAGTTGTATTGGTGACCGGGGTTAAAGCATGAGGTGACTGATTTTGTTGCTCACCATCTGATTTGTCAGCAGGTTAAGGCTGAGCACCGGTTGCCCTCAGGGTAGCTACAGCCTGTTTAGGTACCGATGTGGAAATGTAAGCGAGTGACGATGGACTTCGTTAGTGGGTTACCTTTAACACCCACTAAGAAGAATTCAGTATGGGTCATCGTGGATCGATTGACCAAGACTACTCACTTCATTCTGGTTAAGATGGATTACTCTCTTCAGAAATTGGAAAAGTTATACATTTCTGAGATAATGAAGCTGTATGGGGTTCCTGTGTCAATCATCTCTAATAAAGACCCTCGACTTCTCGGTTCTGACAGAGGCTTTACAAGGCTTTAGGCTCACGGCTTGACTTTAGTACTGCTTTTCATCCTCAGACAGATGGTCAGTCAAAGAGAGTGATTCAGATATTGGAGGACATGTTGAGGAGCTATGTGATAGAGTTCCGAGGCAGTTGAAAGAGTACCTGCCCTTAGTTGAGTTCGCTTATAAAAATAGCTATCAGTCTAGTATACAGATGATGCCGTATAATGCATTATATGGCCGTAAGTGTCGCACTCCACTGTACTGGACTGAGTTGGGTGAGTGGCGTGTTCTAGGTCTAGAGTTAGTATAGGAGACTGAGGACAAGGTTTGTCTGATTTGAGAGCGTCTGAAAGTGGCTTCTCATAGGCAAAAGTCTTATGCTGATTTAAAGAGGAAGGACATTGAGTATTCTATGGGGGACATGGTTTTTCTTAAGGTCTCGCCATGGAAGAAGGTTCTGAGGTTCGGTCGCAAGGGTAAGACGAGTCCTCGGTTTATTGGGCCATATCAAATTCTGAAACGAGTGGGGCCAGTCGTGTATAAGTTGAAGCTACCTCCGGAGTTATATCGCATTCACGATGTATTTCATGTTTCTATGTTGAGACGTTATAGCTCTGATCCCACGCACATAGTGCCTGTGGAGGATATTGAGATTAGACCAGATCTGACGTTCGAGGAAGAGCCAGTGTAGATTTTAGATAGCGATGTGAAGGTCCTACGCAAGAAATCTATACCCCTAGTAAAGGTACTGTGGCGAAATCATAGCACTAAGGAGGCTACTTGGGAGCTGGAGGATTCGATGCGACAGCAGTATCCTCATCTCTTTTGATCAGGTAAATTTTGAGGACGAAATTTCTTTAATGAGGTAGAGTTGTAACGCCCTAATTTTTCCTATTTTCAGCATTTTACAGAATGTTGGTGATAATAATATCTGAATATGTTTTGCATGAATTGGACGTAAATAATTGTCTGCTTAAGTGAGTATGTGCTCTGGGTGTGGTTGGGGAGATCCCAAGTTCAAGTCACAACTTGGGAAAAATGTTGGCTTTTCATTGAATAAGGTCTAACTTTTGGTACTTAGACTTTTAAGTTAAAGTAAGTTAGGATATATCAGAATAGGCTTGGTAGTCTGGTGGTTAAGTGGCAAGAGATTATACTTGGGGTGCCTGAGTTCGATTCCTTACATTGGCAAGGGGGCTTTATTTTTGCGGCTAGGGTTTTCAAGAGTTGGAGTTGTCAAGTTACCCTAGGTTATCTAAAATTTAGTTTTTCACTTTTATTCTTTTAATTTTTACCGTCTCGTCTTTTCCTGTGCCGCCAAATTTCTATCTTTTTCCCTTAACTCTCTGCCGAAATTCTTGTGCAATTCTCCCTCTCCACATTCTTTTTCATTTCTTCACTTTTCTTCCCTTAGTTTTTGGGTTTTCCTATCTTATTTGTGCATCTCTGCGATAAGTGTGTTTCAGTAAGTGATCTCTTTCTCTCTAAGTGATATTGAAGTCGAATAAATTATTAATGGATGTTTGCTTACTGTTTAGGAGACAATCTTGATTCGGTAGACTACTAAATGACTTTCTAACAGCGGGGAATCATAGTTTTTGGAAGAATGTAAGGTTGCCGTTGAATTTCGAGATTTACCCACTCGTATTAATTTGTGTTAACTGACTAAAACTCAGGCTTTCTATTAACAATTTTAGGTTCTGGAAGTGCTCAGGAGTGTTTAGGCTTCAATCGAAACTAGGTGTGTACCCCAATCGCTCTGAAATTACGTTTTGGCGAAAGCCAAAAACGAAGCTGTCGATGCCACACGGACATGTGGAATACTCGTGTGGAGACCATGTATGGGACACGACCGTGTGGTTGACAAAGTAGGCCGTGTGCGTGCCATACGGGCGCGATGGACACTGACGTGTGAAGTCACACGGGCGTGTGGAATTTTGGGCTAGACCGTGTGTGAGGCACGGGCTAGGCCATGTACGAGGCACGGGCTAGGCCAATTGGGCCGTGTGGGCCACACGGGCGTGTGGGATTTTGGGCTAGGCCGTGTGATGCACATGGGCAAGGCCAAATTGGGCCATGCGGGCCACATGAGCGTATGGGCCCACATGGGTAGGCCACATGGGCATGTGAGCCCATTAATCTAATTTGTTCTGAAAGGTTGCACGGGTTGCCCTAGTTGACTATGACCGGTTTAAAGGGTCGGTAAGCATTACTTAGACCCTATTCTGTGATCTGAGTAAATGAGATAGCATGTGATATTAGCATGTGTAATGACTCTATTCTATATATGACTGTATGTATGACCATTTGTTCTGCATTAAAGCATGTCATGATATTTATGTTGTATTGCATTGGGTTGGGTTTGGTATTGAAGAGAATGGAGACTGTGAGGCTTTCTAGCTGGATATTTGGTAGCCTCGCTACCTTTTTTTATTGTGTGCCATTCTATGGTACCTCGAGGTATGTAGGTTTGGATGGGTCGATTTCATCCCCACATTACACAGGGTCGGTAAGCGTTACTTAGACCCTATTCTGTGATCTAAGTAAATGAGATAGCATGTGATATTAGCATGTGTAATGACTCTATTCTATACCTGACTGTATGTATGACCATTTGTTCTGCATTAAAGCATGTCATGATATTTATGTTGCATTGCATTGGGTTGGGTTTGGTATTGAAGAGAAGGGAGACTGTGAGGCTTTCTAGCCGGATATTTGGTAGCCTCGCTACCTTTATTTATTGTGTGCCGTTCTACGGTACCTCGAGGTGTGTAGGGTTGGATGGGTCGATTTCATCCCCACATGGTGTGTTGGGTGGACGGAGATAGTGTGCAGGGTTGGTAGGCTTACACTGTACTGATTGATATGCATGCTTATTTGTATGGGCTAAGGCCCGAAGGTATCTGTTACTATTCTGGGTAAGCTAAGGCCTGCACTGATTCTGTTAAGGGCTCAGGCCCGAATTATGACTGTTTCTATTATATGCATGTATGCTTGCTTTACTGTGGGGATGTACATACTGAGTTTACGAAAACTCACCCTTTTTATTTTATTTATCTGTCAGGTAATCCCTAGCAGTAGATGGATCGGTGCAACAGCGGGCTCGAGGGTGACCACTGAAGGACTTTATTGGACTTCTTGTTTTTAGTACTGGTTATTTATTATTTTATTGACTTATTATTTTAATATTTTATTATTCTAAACTATTTTGTTTTATACTTAGAGTTTTCAAATTGTTTATTGCTTTTTTTGATTTTTAGTAAATCGCGACACTCTAAACGCATTTTAAAACTTAACTTATGATTTTTGTTTAACGAATGACTTATAAGCTTCCGTGATAAATGAAAGATAATAATCTGGACAAAGTTTTGTTAACTGAAATAGATTTCCAAAAAAACACTCTCACGTGATGCCATCAGATATGGCCATAACGTTTAGGTCGGGTTTGGGGTGTTACATAAAGATTATAATAACTTTTATTTATTCTCTTTTTTATACAAATGCACATGTAAATTTTTTTCTCTCTTATTTTACTAACATGCTTATATATGTATATATCCATTATTAAATTCAATATACATACTCAATAATCATAATCACATTCTATTTCATAAATATATTCATTTATCATACTCATTCACTTGTAAATTTGACATTCATATCTTACTTTTATTTAAACATAATTCTTACAACAATTTAACTTAATCACATAACTTCTAAACTACATTCATCATAGTATACTTTCAAATTAATATCTTAATTAGTTATTTAAGATTAAATTTAAATATTCAATATCTAAATTAAGGCAAGCAAACATAAATTGAATTAAATACTTACTATTTTCTTCACTTGAATTCAACTCTTTCAATCCAAAGCTTCCGTTTTCCCTTTGTCAACTTCTTTCTTTTTATACATAAATACATAAACCATAATTAATATCATGTTTTCAATATAATGTCTACTTGATTTCACTTCCAAATAACATGAAAATCTTGAGAAAATCATAAATCATACCTTTCTCCTTTACTTTCCTAAGTTTTTCCATAATAGATGATGAAATTTAACTATGGCTTTAAGGTAGAATTCAAGAAAAAATTCAAATTCATGGAAAATTTTCTTTTCCCCTTTTTCTCTCTTTTTCTTTCCTTCAATTTTCACTCTTTTTCTTTTCTTTATTTCCTTATCAATTGCTGCTGCTTGTTGTCATTTCCCATGCCAAAATGTTGAAAATTCTACATATTTTTTATTTCAAGTTAATCTATTTATTTTCCACCTACCAAATAAATTTCAACAACTTCCATTCTTAATTACCAAACATTTCCACTAAACTTTACACCTCATTGCATGAAAACTTTAATTCCATTATGTATTCAAAAATATATTAAAGATAAAAAAATTGCATTTAGATCCCTCCTCCATAAGAATAAAAAATTGTATTTTGATCCTTACATTTCTCAATTTATTCAATTTATTCAGTTTAATCTCCAACTCGAATTTCCAACTTCATATGTCAATGCATATCCATGCCACATTCTAAAAAAATGATAAATTTACACTTTTAGTCCTCCAACTTCACCAATTTTCAATTTAGTCTTTACTAAAATTTTCATTATTCATATTGCCTCTCCAAATATCTAATCCATCTCCAATATGTTTATTCCGGTAAAATCAATTCATTTTATTAATAATTATTCTTATATATTCCTAATACAATACCATTTACTATATAAGAAATTTTGAGGTGTTACACTCACACCTTAAATACCTAGTTACCTTTATTTGATTCAACATAAAGTATCAAATTCTTTTTCCAACAACATAAAGTATCAAATTCTGAACTAAATTTGGGCTTGAACCCATACCATAGACCAGACATAACTTGGACCAAAACTGTAATAAAATTCAAAATGTGCCTCAATATGGGGCATGTCAAAGCAAATCTAAAATGATTTTATTTTAAAAATATTTAAAAATAATAAAAAAGAATGATTTTATTCAAAATGGGTTTGACAAATTTGTACATTTTCTAAACTGTCAAGGATCTAAGGAACATTTACATCAACTTATTATTTGAGTTATTCGAATTGTTCGAATTCTAAAATTTAACTTGACTCTAGTTTAAAAATCAAATTATTTATTTGAATTGATTTGAAAAACCAAATAACTTAATTTCATTAACTCAAAATTTTAAAAAAATCATTTTTTGGAATCAAAGCAAGTTTATTGTAACAGCTCGTTTTCAATGAAATCGGAATAGTGGTTCGAGACCACAAATTCGTGTCCGAAAAGAAAATTATTTTAATATTATTTTATGGTTTAAATTATGATAGGAAGATTGTATGAAGATTTTGTAAAGAAATTTTTACTGATTTCGTGTTTAATTTAATGGGAAGGATCAAATTGCACAAAGTGCAAAAGTTGAGTTCTAGTAGTTAGAAGGACTAAATAGCTATATAATTCAAAACTTGAGGTCCTTATATGGTAATTAGACCATTAAGAGAAGTTAGTAGATATTTTTTATGATTCATCCATGGAAATTTAGAAAAAGAAAAGGACTAAATTGGAAATAAAAGATGATAAATGATTAATAACAAAAAAAAATCATCATATTATCATCTTCCCCAAATTAAAATCCATCAAACCCTAGGTGAGAGAAAAGGGTTCAAGCAAACTTTCTTGGCTTAGTTAGGTAATTAACCTTGTCTCATTTTTAGTAATTTTTATATTTTTGAGACCGGAATAACCTAATCTAGCTATTTTGGGGATCACTTTGTAAAGTTATCAAAGTATTAAAATTTTTCCATGGATGAATATGCTGAAATTTTGGAATTTATGATAGAAAATGAAATGTTGTTGATAGATAAACAACTTTTGAAAAGGGAATTTTGATGAAATTGTTATTTAGAAACTAAATTGTAAAGTTGTAAAATTCATGGCAAATTCTGATTTTTGTGAAATTTATGGATTATTATTGTTATATATGAAAATCGGCTAGGCTTGGAATAAGGGATAAATTGTATGAATTTCATTTTCTGAGCCTAGAGACAAAATCATTATTAATTAAAAGTATAGGGGCAAAATAATACTTTTGCCTAAGATGTGAATTAGGTTGATTTGAATATGAAATGTAATCAATTGATGATTAAATTCATTTATATAGATCCGAAAAGACCAAATATAGAACTGGATCGAAGAAAACAAAAAGTAGCGGATTAGTAGATTTCAACTCACGAACATTGTTGAGGTAAGTTCGTGTAACTTAATTATGTAATTACATGTTTGAATTGATTTGAATGATTTGTATGTGAATGTTGTATTAGCCATGTGTATGAAATCTGCTCGCTTATTTAGAAAATACCCGATAAAAATTACATCCCGTTTAAATGAATGAAATCCAATTGGATACACTGTTCTGTTTCCTAAAATGATTGTTGTCCTGAATATGTTGCAGACATTCCTTAGCTCGAAAGAGCGTCTCGTTACAAGGCCTCTCACACTTCCCGTTATAGTGTTCTTGCGAGCTTCTTGTTTATAGCTCTTCGGAGCATCTTGATTGGTTGTGATCCTGGATATGTTGCAGACACAAACGTAGCTCTATATGAGCATCATGTTAGTGCTCTCTTAAACTTCTCGTTATGTGGTCATCCAGTGCTTTCTGTTAAAGTGCTCTTCAGAGCTTCCCGTTAAGTGCTCTCTGGAGCTACCTAATATAGGCTCTTTGTGAGCTTTCCGTTACCAATCCCAGATAAGCTTTCTGTTACATGGCTTAATGAGCTTCTCATTATACTGCTTGAGAGAGAGCTTTTCTAATTTAGTGCTCTAATAAGTACTCCCAACTATAAATTGACAGATTTTTTATTTGTACACTTATTTGTACTACCCTTGTATCCATCGAGATTTCAAATGAATCAACAACTGAGACTATGACATGAAGACAAGTGAAAATCAAAATGAAATCAATATCTGAAAAATACATGAAATGCATGGAACTTGGTATTTAATGAGCTCATCTTTGTTATTGATAATTACATGAACTCAATAACTAATTTATTTGATGAGATTGTGTGTTTAGGCTATGGCCAAGTTGTTTGGAATGCATGTAAATGTTTACTTAATGTGAAAATGAATGGTAAGTTAATTTCCTGCTATACGGAATTACTAAGCATAATATGCTTACTCTATTTTATTTCATCTATTTTATAGTAATATGAAAGCTCGTTGGATTGGACGCTTGGTGGAGATCACTCACACTAATTATAGATATAATGGCATGTATATGTTTTGGTTAGCCAATGTTGGCTTACAAATATTTTAATTGTAAATAGCCATTGGAATGGCTTGTAATGAATGTGTTTTGGTATATTAACATATGAGTTAATTTCATATTTGATATAAGTGCTTAATTTGGTTTATGAATATTAGTATGATATTAAGTAAATATAGTCAAATAGATAAATTCATAAACATGGATTATGAAGCAATATGTGATGTATGAGACTTGAGTTTTGCATGATTTAAATGTTTAGATTAGCTTTTCGATGTGTTAAAATGTTGGTGTAGGTAGAAGACCAAATCGGTGAGAAATAAGGCTTGAAAATGGCCATATTTTGTCCACACGAGCGTGTGTCTCAATTGTGTGTGACACACGACCTAGCACACGAGCATGTGTTCTGGCCGTGTGTCCCCTGTATCTTAAAATTGAGAAATAGAATGCCCAAAATTAACCACACGGCTTGGTACACGGGTGTGTGGCTTGGCCGTGTGACCATTATACCTTAATGCTTTACAAGTCAAAAAGTTACATGAGCTGGGGACATGACCATATGACCTACATCATATGCTACACAGCCTAGGACATGGTTGTGTCACTTGGCCATGTAAGCCACACGGCCTGACCACACGAGCGTGTGACCCCTGTGCTTAGGAAAAATTTTAAAATTTCACGAAAAATTTTTGAGTTCCTGATCTAGACCCGACTTGTTTCTAATGATGTTTTGGGCCTCAAAGGCCTAAAGAATGGACGATATGGTTAAATTATAATTAATTTTTGATACAAATGTAAAATAACATAACATATCTGAATATGATCTGTAAACCTCGGTAATACTCCTAGACCCTGTTTTGACGATGGATACAGGTTAAGGGTGTTACATTTTTTTGTATCAGAGCTACGGTTGAGCCGATTCTCGAACTAACGTAACTAAATACGAGTCTAGCTATACATGTCATTGTATGATTTGTAATAGTGTGATATCTCCTGACCATTTTAAACATGTTTTTCATATAGTAATGTCGTCCAACCGAGCTGAATCCAAGGAAGCTGAGAGCAATGCTCAAGCTTTAGTTCAAAGAGCAGCATCTAGTAGTAGAAGGCCTGTATCTGAGGGCCGAGGTGAGGAGGCAAAAGAAGCATTCATTCAAATGATGAATGAATGGTTCACCAAATACTTGAGAACAACCTGTTGTACAACAACCTTCCCCACCTGTTCCTCAACAGGTTCCTGATATGTCACAAGGTACTGAGCTAGTTAGAACTGATAAGCCTCCAGTAGATAAAATTAGTAAATATGGGGCAGAAGAATTTAGGGCTACTACCGAGGATGATCCGTACAGGGCTAAATTTTGGTTAGAAAATACCATCAGAGTACTGGATGAATTATCTTGCATACCTGCTGAATGTTTAGAATGTGCAGTATCTCTGTTAAAAGACTCAACCTATCAGTGGTGGAATACCTTGATATCCATTATACTGAGAGAAAATTTACATGGGAATTTTTCCAAATAGAATTCAAAAAGAAGTATATTAGCCAGAGATTCCTTGACCAGAAAAAGAAGAAATTTATAGAACTCAAACAAGGGAATATGACTGTATCCAAGTATGAACAAGAATTTGTCTAATTAAGCAAGTATACTAGAGAGTGTGTCCCAACTGAAGTTGCAATGTGTAAATGGTTTGAAGAGGGCCTGAATGAAGACATAAAGCTATTAGTCGAGATTCTTGAATTAAAAGAATTTGTTGTACTGGTTGACCGAGCACATAAAGCTGAAGAATTAAGTGAAGAAAAGAGGCAGGCAAAGATGGAAGCCCAAACTCCGAGTAAAAGATTTATGGGAAAGTCACAATCATCCGCTTCAAAGAAATCAAAGAAAAATCATGATCATTCTATCACATTTATAGGATATTCGGGTAAAGATCGAAATATTCAACGCTCTGTTCCGAGATCTTTGTCTCCATCCGAGACAAGTGTAGGAAGTGTTGGAAGTCCTAAACCAAGATTCAAACATTGCAATAAATTACATTACGGTGAATGATGCATGAGGAGGGGAGCTTGTTTTAGGTGTGGTTCTTTTGACCACTACCTTAAAGATTGCCTAGAAAGACTTGAAAAAGATATAGTTCAAACTTCAAGATTGAGCAACCCAGCTTCTAAAGGTAGACCACCTCGTCACCACGAAAATGTCAGTGGTAACCGATGTGTAACAAAAAATTCAACCAATAAATCTAAAGCACGAGCATCGGTTAGGACATATGCTATGCGTGCAAGAGAGGATACCTCTGCACCAGATGTCATTACTAGTACTTTTCTCTTCTTGATACTAATATTACTGCTTTGGTTGATCCTGGTTCAAAACATTCATACATATGCACAAATTTAGTGTCTGTTAAAAATTTGCTTGTTGAGTCCACTGAATTCGTGGTTAAAGTCTGAACCCCCTGGGCTAATATGTGATGGTTGATAAATTTTGTAATAATTATCCGTTAATGATACGAGGTTATAGTTTTCTTGCTAATTTGATGTTATTGCCATTTGATGAATTTGATGTAATTCTAGGTATGGACTGGTTAACTCAACATGATGCAGTGGTAAATTGTAAATAGAAGTACATTATGTTAAAATGTCAGAATGGTGAATTGCTCCGTATTGAATCTGATAAACTGGATGGGTTGTCTAATGTGATCTCAGCTATATCAACACAGAGATATATCAGAAAAGGATGTGATGCCTATCTTGCTTATGTAATGGATACTAAAGTGTCTGAATCGAAGATTAAGTCAGTGCCAGTTGTTTGTGAGTTTCCTGATGTATTTCCAAATGAATTACTTTGATTACTGCCGGTTGGAGAAGTGGAATTTTCTATAGACCTTGTTCCGAGGAAAACTCCTATATCTATAGCACCCAATAGAATGGCTCCAACAAAATTAAAAAAAGTTGAAGCATAGTTGCAAGAACTGACTGATCGGGGTTTTGGACGACCTAGTTCATCACCTTGGGATGCACTGATTTTGTTTGTAAAGAAGAAAGATGGATCCCTGAGGTTATGTATAGATTACCGACAGTTGAACAAGGTCACAATTAAGAATAAATATCCACTACCTCGTATTGATCATTTGTTTGATTAGTTGAAAGGTGCTACAGTGTTTTCAAAAATTGATCTCCGTTCTAGTTATTATCAGTTACAAGTAAAAGACTCAGATATACCAAAGACAACCTTTAGAACAAGGTATGGGCACTACAAGTTTTTTGTGATGCCATTTGGCTTGACTAATGCACCAGCGGTATTTATGGATCTAATGAACATAATTTTTAGACCATATTTAGATAGATTTGAGATGGTATTTATTGATGATATCTTGGTGTATTCCTAAGATGATAATGAACAGCTCTATATGAGAAGCAATTGTATGCTAAATTCAGTAAAAGTGAATTCTGGCTCCGAAAGTTAGTTTTCTGGGACATATAGTGTCGGCTGAAGGTATTAGAGTTGATTCGAGTAAAATTTCAGAAATTGTTAATTGGAAACCACCGAGTAATGTGTCTAAAGTTAGAAGTTTTCCAGGATTAGTCGGTTATTATCGGAGATTTGTATAGGGATTTTCGATGATAGCTTCTCCAATGACATGATTGTTACAGAAAAATGTGAAATTTGAATGGTCTGATAAATATCAGCAGAGTTTTGATAAACTGAAAACCTTGTTGACTGAAGCACCTGTACTAGTTCAACCTGAATTGGGTAAAGAATTCATAATTTACAGTGACGTATCATTAAATGGTTTAGGCTGTGTTTTAATGTAAGAAGGAAAAGTAATAGCTTATGCTTCTAGACAACTTAAACCACATGAAAAGAATTACCCGATACATGATCTTGAGTTGGCAGCTATTTTGTTTGCGGTGAAAATTTGGCGACATTACTTGTTCGGTGAAAAATGTCACATATTCATCAATTAAAAAAGTATAAAGTACCTGATGTCGCAAAAAGACATAAATTTGACACAGCATAGATGGCTTGAATTATTGAAAGATTATAATATGGTTATTGACTATCATCTAGGAAAGGCAAATGTAGTTGCAGATGCTCTAAGTGGGAAGTCTCTGTTTGCTTTGCGAACAATTAATACCCGATTGTCATTGTCTGATAATGGCTCAATCATAGCTGAGTTAAAAACTAAGCTGACATTTCTGCAGTAGATTTGTGAAGTTTAGAAGAGTGATGGTGAATTACAAGCTAAACGGGCACAATATAAACCACTTTTGATTTCGAATTTCATATTGGACCTAATGATAGTTTGTTATATAGAGGCAGAGTATGTGTACTGATATTCGTGATATGAAGTAATAAAATTTATAATAAATGATCACACCAAAAACTAACTATTATCACGATTTTAAGGCAAGCGCACCTATTGAACAGTAGTATAGCTTAGTGGCAAGACCGAGATATCGTACCCAAAGAAACCAAAAGTACTAGTACTAACTTTTTTTCTATTATTTAGCCTAAAAAAAGGGGATTTTATTAAACTAAACTAATTATTGGACTAAGCTAAGAATGCATAAAAAGTAAATTGGGAAAAAACTCTTAGGAAAAACTGATTGATTTGGACAATACTCAAGGGAGAATCTACCTAGACTTCACTTGTTATCAACTCTTGAACTAGACGATCTATTCAATTGACTTGATCCGTAGAAATCCCTAACTTATGTTAATATCTCTCTCGAGACTAAAAATAACTAACCCTAGGTTGATTAATTGAAATCTCTTTTTAATTAAAACCCCTAGAGTCGCATTAACTCGATCTATGGATTCCCTTATTAGGTTTGACCCTAATCCAGCAGATTTTCGTCGTCCTATCTCTAGGATTACGATCAACTCCGCTTAATTGTGTTGGATCTACTCCTATGCAGGGACTTTTGCTCCTCTACATAAGCATATTCGACTTAAATCAATATCCCGGAAATATCAATTTAAGAGTTAAAAACACAATTAAGAACAAATCAAATATTTATCATATAATTCAAGAGAAAATAATAACAAAATCTATCTTAGGTTTCATCCCCCTCAAGTATTTGTGGGATTTAGTTCATAATTAAAAAAGAAAACATCTCAAAAGAAATAAAATAACAAAACATAAAGAACCCAAAAACCCCTGTAGTAATTTGAAGGGAGATCTTTAGTCTTGAGGGAGAATTCAGCTTTTGAGATGAATCAATCGGCTTCCCTTGGAGTAATTCCTTGCTTCTACTCTCTGTGTTGGCAGAAATAAAGCACTCTTTTGCGGGAGAAAAAGTACACCCATGAAGTTGCCTCCTAGGGTCTTTATATAGAGCTTTGGAATGCCTTTCTTAGCCTCTAAGCATCCTTTTTTGAGTCAAATTGTACTTCCTCACGATAGGGACACGCCCGTGTGCCACACCCGTGTGGATCGAGGCCCAAGCCGTGGTCAGGCCTGTTGATGGTGGCACGACTGTATGGTCTAGCTGTGCTTATGGGGTTGGGTTGTGTTTGAGCTCAGTGAGGCATGGCCATGTGGCACGGCCGTGTGTTGAATCTCTGGGCCGTGTTGTTTTCATTCTTTGTCCTATTTTCTCTGTTTTTGGCCCGTTTCTTACTCTTTTCTCTTCCTTAAGCTCACCTGGGCATAAAACATGAAATAGAAGGATTAAGAGCACCATTTTCCACAGATTCAATGATAATTCATCCATAAATTAGGCTAAGCATGAGGTAAAAACATGTATAATTTATCGTTTATCAAATACCCCCACACTTAAGCCATTGTTTGTCCTCAAGCAAAATCTCAACTCACAATTAAGAATCATTCTTCTCAACTTATAACTCTTATCAATAATGTTTCAAACTAATCCACAAGTAATCATACAATGAGAATTCAACCAGAAGAACATTAAAGATTCGAACACTTTAAGTTGAGAATTTTATCACAGAAACATAGGTTTTCTCCCTTCTCATAAGTAATTACCTCTCAATCAAAATTAACAAGATTTGACATCCTCACTAAAGATTCACTCTATCCACTCAAAGTGTTTAGGGTTCAAGAATTAAGCACTCTTTAGTCAACCTGGAAAGTTATTACTATAGGCTTGCAAGAAAATCAAATCTCCACCACTATAGATTGATATGACACATCGATCAAAAGGTCTTTCAATAGTTGTAATGGGGCTTTGGTTAGGGGTGTTGTCACAAGCTGAAAAAGAGAGGTTTAGAATCGAGATTGAATTGAAAAATCATCTAGCTAGAAAAATCTCTATCACTGGAACATATTCTTAGAACTAAGTCTTATGATCATTCTGAATTCGGTAGAAATATGCAAAAAGTGTTAAACTATAACTGAAATATGAATTACAACTGAACTAACTCTATATACACATTTTTTTAAGAACAAATCAAATACAATACTTTAAATATTTACAAACTTTATAAACTGAAAAAGAGAACAAAGCTAGATAATAAATCAACTCAAATCTCGACAAAAATAGGGGTCAAAATAATTGAATGGAATTCAACAAAAATGGGTTATAGGTTAATATTAGAGGTAAGTCAAAGAATAGGTTGTTAGGCTCAATGGGGTTCACTAAGGGTCAATTTATGGAGGTAGGCTTTTATGGAGTAAGTGGGTTAAATCCTAGGTGCCTTTATAATCTTAGTGTATCAAATCAATGATGTGGTCTCGACATGTATAATCGAAGAAAGTTCTAGAATAACACGTTAGTATTGACTCACTCAAAGCAACAATAAAAGTGAGCACGAAAGAATGTATGCTCAAAAGGCTCAAAAATCTCACTAGAATTATGGCTTTTGATGTCAATCCTGCGAATTTCAAATATCAAGATAACACTTAAAATTAGGGAAAACAACCTAGAAAAATTTTACATTCTCAAAAATTTCAACTTATCATGCTTGATTCCCTAGTGTTTTAAAGTTTGAATAATCAAAGCATAAGCACCTATGTCTTAATTCTCAACATATCAATAAAAATCATGAATCAATCAGAATTAATTCCTAATAGGAGATTGAAGATAATGCAGAGAGTGAAAGTGAGAATTCGAAATTTTGAGAACAATGCAAAATGTTAGTTTTTAAAAATTTTCAGGGATTTCAAAGAGAATGTAATGACTGAAAGTAAGTTCCCCCTCACACTTAGGATGTACATTGCCCTCAATGTACAAAGATACATTAGTAGCAATAGAAGCATAAGATCATAAGATAAGGAAAGGCATGAAACTCCTTGGATTGGATGAATTTGTGAGGTGGTGGTGCCTCTAGAGTGGCTGAGACAAAGGAAGGTGCAGAGGTGGATACTCCGATGGTAGTAGCATTTGTTTGTCCACAACTTTCATGTTGTGAGTGTAGGCTTTGGCGGTGTCAACTAGGTGAGGTTGAAGCAAGGTTCCCATTACATTTTTTATTTGAGTTGTAGAGCTCCTTTGAAACTGGGAAAACATTTATCAGTTTTAGGAATTTGGATTAATATAATATGTTTGTTAGGGGATAGCCGGTATGAAATAATTAAAAGAAAGGAATAAAATAAAGTAAGTTCTAAAAATACTAATATTCAAATAATGAAAAAGATAAGATGAAATAAAATAAAAGAAAAAATAAAAAGGAAAATAAAAGAGAAGAAAAGAGGATTGGTAAGTCCTAATCCTCAGATGGTTCGCAAGGTGGGGGCGGTGAGGAGATATGGAGGTGCTAGCATATCTGCTGAAGTGTAGCATTGATATGATCTAAGCGTTGGAAGCACTGCTGCTCGAATCATGTAAGGCACTCAGATATGTCAGCATGTGAAGCTACCGCATGAACTGGGCGGTGAGGGGGTGGTGGATCGGTTGGGGCCTCCTCTGGTGGTAGTGGGACATCATCAGTAATGTCCTCAGGATCCTCCTACTCAGCATCTCGAAGTAGGTGATATTGTAGAGGATCGGTCCCACGTCAGCGCTAGATCATCCTCATATGTAGCATGGATTGGATGCCCTTGGGGGACATCTGACCGATCAAAGTGTATGAGGATGTCTGGGTTGCGGTATTGAGTAGGCCGAAGTGGTGGGCCAATTGTGTGATGTACGGGCCCATAGATATCACGCCCCTGCGATGCCTTTTGGTCTGATGTTGGATGGCATGGGCCATGAAATATGCGAGGTCAATGACGTGTGCATTCGCCATGCTCCATAAGAAGTAGGCATCATGTGTGTTTACGACGCCTGTGCTCTCACGTCTGCCTGTCAATTTTGTGCGCGAGGAGGCCGTGTATGTACCTCAGAGATGGGGCGAGGTTGGTCGCTTTGGAACGACTAGGGTCGTATGTGGGCTGCTCAGAGACGATAGCGCGCCAGCAGTTCACTAGAGAGACGTGGATGTGGCGGTGGAGTGTAGAAATGTCCTCCTCCTCCATAAACTGCTCGATTAGAGGCTGAGAGCTGTACCGAACTCCGGTACACTAAGCTGAC
This sequence comes from Gossypium stocksii, assembly GCA_020496765.1. Classification (NCBI taxonomy): domain Eukaryota; kingdom Viridiplantae; phylum Streptophyta; class Magnoliopsida; order Malvales; family Malvaceae; genus Gossypium; species Gossypium stocksii. The sequence goes on from CM035623.1 coordinate 12,021,427, forward strand.
GTACTAGGCCTCCTAAACGAAACTGGACCGTCCCTGGATCATTATATCGGTTCATGACGGTTTGAAGATGAAATGTGGAGTAGAACTCGAGAGTGAGTTCGAAATAGGTGGGCTCTACTATCTGGAAGAACTGTTCCCAGGGATCTATCAACAGCAGGGCCCGGACCTAGTCTACTAGGTGGATCTGCTCTAAGGCGGTCCAGTCGATGCATCGTCCGACTCCTAGAGGGCGGGCTCGTAGAATTTGAAATAACTCCTCTTGGGAGTTCTGTGGGAATTAGATAAACGGATGGTGCGTCTGGGCTGTAGGTCTCGACGAGGAACCAACAGGCCCTTTTCGCTTCTTTGAAGTAGGGACGGCAGCTTTCTTACCGCGTGAGGATGACATAATTCCTAAAAAACAAAACAAAAAATGCTATGCATTAGTCCTAAAAATTGAAACTTAAATTAAAAAGACAATATGAATAGTAATAAGTTCTTATACTTAACTGAAACAAAACATATTAAGAATAGTATTGAAATGTTGATTCACTAACCTAAGTAATACATTCTATTTATCCTAAGCATGTTAACAAATGGAGGCATGGGTATTAATTTATACTAAATGAATACTAATCTAGATAAGAAAAAGTGGCAAGCAAAGGGGAGTCTAAGTGGCATCATGAAGTTCTCTATAGTATTCTAGATTGTTCATGCTAAATCAATGAATTTCATGCTCAAAAATAATGCAAAAACTAAATAAAACAAGTTATTAATATAAAAATGGATAAAAATGTTAGAAATTAAAGAGAAAAATAAGAAAAAGGAACCGAATAGGTGACTAATGGGGAGGAACACGGTCGTGGAGGAGCTTTGGAGGCTGGCGGCGGTGCTAGGAAGGCTTGATGTGGGTTTTGGGTGGGAGGATTTTAGGGTTTCAATTGAAGAAGAAGATGAATAGTGGCCTGTTTATATAGGTTTTTGGGTCACACAGGCATGTCACACGCCCGTGTGGCTCGGGTTTTGCCTGTGTGGTTCAAAAATTGGGGATTTTGGTGCGCCTGGTTCGAGTCATACACCCGTGTACCCAGGGCGTGTTGAGGCACACGGTCATGTCGTACGGCTCAGTCCTACGATGTTCGCTTCTCCCACGACCGTGTAAGGGGTCACACGCCCGTGTCTGAATTGACAGTGTCGACCATGGCCTTGAGGCACGGGTGATAAACGATAAATTATACATATTTTTACCTCATGTTTAGCCTAATTCTGGATGAATTATCATTGAATTTGTGGAAATTGGTGCTCTTAACCCTTCTATTTCATGTTGTATACTCAAGAGAGCATAGGGAAGAGAAAAGAACGAAAAACGGGCCAAAAACAGAGAAAATGGGCCAAAGTGTAAAAACGACACGGCCCTAGGATTCGCCCCACGGCCGTGTCCCAAGGCCGTGCCACATAAGGTCCAACACAGCCCAACCCTGACAAGCACGGCCTGACCACACGGCTGTGCCTCCATCAACAGTCTCGCACACGGCCTTCTGTCGTGGCACACGAGTGTGGCACAAGGGCGTGTCCCTGTCGTGAGGAAGTTCAATTTCACTCGGATTTGGATACTTAGAGGCTAAGAAAGGCATTCCAAAGCTCTATATAAAGACCCTAGGACGCAACTCTAAGGGTGTGCCTTTTCTCCCATAAGAGAGTGCCGTATTTCTACCAACACAGAGAGTGAAAGCAAGGAATTACTCCAAGGGAAGTTGATTGATTCATCCCAGTAGCCGAACTCTACATCAAGACAGAGGATCTCCCTTCAATCCTTCAGGGGTTTTTGGGTTCTTTATGTTTTGTTATTTTTTTTCTTCTGAGATGTTTTCTTTATTAACTATGAACTAAACCCCCCAAATACTTGAGGAGGATGAAACCTAAGACAGATCTTGTTATTATTTTATCTTGAGTTATATGATAAATACTTGAATTGTTCTTAATTATGTGTTCTTAATTCTTGTCTTAATAATACTAGGTATTAATTCAAGTATTGATGTGCTTATTCAGAGGAGCAAAAGTCCCTATTTAAGAGTAGATCTAGCATAATTAAGCGGAGTTGCATGCAACCCTAGACATAAGGCGACATAAATCTGCCAGATTAGGGTCAAACCTAATAAAGGGATCCATAGATCGAGTTAATGCAAGACTAGGGGTTTTAACTAGAAAGAGATTTCAGTTAATCAACCTAGGATTAGTTGTTCTTCTCCTCGACGAAGGTATTAACATAAGTTAAGGATCTCTACGGATCAAGTCAAGTGAATAAATCGTCTAGCTCAAGAATTGAGAACAAGTGAAGTCTAGGTGGATTCTCCCTTGAGTATTCCCCAAATCAATTAGCCTTTCCCAAGAGTTTTTCCCTAATTTACTTTTTGTGCATTCTTAGTTTAGTTTTAGAATTAGTTTCATAGAAAAAACCTCTTTTATTTTTAGGCTAGATAATAGAAAGGAAGTTAGTACTAGTACTTTTGGTTCCATTGGGTACAATATCTCGGTCTTGCCGCTAAACTATACTACTGTTCGATAGGTGCGCTTGCCTTAAAATCATGATATTAGTTAGTTTTTGGTACGATCATTATTATAAATTTTATTACTTCATATCACGCATATTAAGTTTTTAGCGCCATTGACGGGGAACTGAAATATTAAGAACGCTCGATTTCTATTACTTTAGCCATATTTATTTTTATTTATTTTCAGCTTATTTTTATTTTTATTTTACTGAAATTTTCTTTTCCTCTAGGTACCTCTAGTTTATGACTAGAAGGAACCCAGAAGGACCACTACTATTCGACGAAGACTTGGAAGCGACAGTTCGCAAAACTCGTAGAGAAATCAGGAGAAGCCTACATTATCCAGAACAAGGACAAGAACAAGAGCCAGAACCTACGAAAGAGATGGAAGCAAATCAGGACAATCTACCACCTCCCGCGATAGCCGTACAACCAGTGAACCAAGACAATGCTCCTCGTACTATGTATGATTATGCTAAACCTAGTTTGGCTGGTGCTCAATCTAGTATTATTAGACCTACTGTTGCTGCAAATAATTTTGAATTAAAACCTAACACTATTCTGATGATACAGCAATTTGTGCAGTTTGATGGTTTACAGGATGAAGATCCAAATTCACACATAGCCAACTTTTTGGAACTTTGTGATACTTTTAAAATTAATGGCGTTTCTAATGATGCCATTCGTCTAAGGCTATTTCCATTCTCCTTAAGGAATAAAGCTAAACAGTGGTTAAATTCTTTACCACGACGCTCAATCACTATATGAGAACAGATGACCGAAAAATTTGTACTTAAATATTTTCCTCCAGCTAAAACAGCTAAATTGCGAAACGATATCTCTTCTTTTGTACAGATGGATTTAGAGACACTTTACGATGCCTGGAAGAGATACAAAGATCTTTTAAGAAGGTGCCCACACCATGGGATACCTTTGTGGTTACAAGTTCAAACCTTTCACAATGGTTTGAATCCATCCATGAGGCAAATGATCGATGCAGCCGCAGGAGGAACAATCAACAATAAAACACCTGAAACAGCTTATGAGTTTATAGAAGAGATGTCAATAAATAATTATCAGTGGCAAGTCATGAGGACAAAGCCGACAAAAGCTGCAGGAGTTTACAATATTGATGCTGTCACCATGCTTACTAATAAGGTAGAGCTTTTAAATAAAAAGTTTGATAATTTTGTTGGTTCTACGCAGGCACAACCAGTAATGCAGTGTGACACAACTCAGGGAAATATGTTTAATCCAGACTACTCCTCTTACGGACATGGCATGGAAACCGAGCAAGTCAACTATGCGGGTAATAATTCTAGACCTCAAAATAATTCTTATAGTAACACTTACAATGCAGGTTGGCAGAATCACCCCAATTTTTCATAGGGAGGACAAGGAAATCAAAGACAACCACATCTTCTGGGATTTCAGCAGCAACCACTACAATAAGAGAAAAAGCCGAACCTTGAAGAGATATTCACCAAATTTATGGCCATGTCAGAAACCCGTTTTCAAAACACTTAGACGGCACTGAAGAACCAGCAAGCATCAATTCAAGGGCTTGAGAATCAAATTGGTCAACTTGCAAAGTTGATATCAGAAAGACCAGAAGGTGGACTACCAAGTAACACTGAGCCAAATCCCAGAGAACATGTCAAAGCAATTACTCTAAGAGATAGAAAAGTGCTGGCAGAATTAGAAAAGAAGCCTGTTCAAGAATCCACAAAAGACAAAGTGGCAGAAGAGGAATCCAAGGAGAGTACTCCACCAACACTTAAGGAGTATCAACCATCTATACCATATCCGGCAAAGTTGAAGAAAGACCGCACAGATGCCCAATTCGGTAAATTTCTTGAACTTTTTAAACAGTTACATATTAACTTACCTTTTGTTGAAGCGATTTCGCACATGCCGAAGTATGCAAAGTTTCATAAAGAACTACTCACAAATAAAAGGAAGTTTGAAGAATTAGCCACAGTGGAACTCAACGAGAAATGCTCAGCTATTCTCCAAAAAAAACTACCGGTAAAACTGAAAGATCTATAGAGTTTTACTATTCCTTGTTTAATTGGTAGTTTAATTATTGATAAAGCCTTAGCTAATTTAGGTGCTAGCATTAATCTAATGCCTTACAAAATGTTCAAGCAACTAGGTCTAGGGGAACCAAAACCCACTAGGATAAGTATTCAATTAGCTGATAGATCTGTTAAATATCCTAGGGGAATCATCGAAGATGTACTAGTAAAGGTAGATAAATTTATATTACCTGTTGATTTTGTTGTGCTTGACATGGATGAAGATATTGAGGTGCATTTAATTTTGGGACACCCATTCTTGGCTACTGCTAGAGCCATTAACGATGTAGGGGATGGTAAATTAGTGCTTAGAGTTGGTGAAGAAGAAGTCGTTTTTAAAATCTATGATGCTATGAGATTTTCTAGAGAACATGATGACTCTTATTATTTTATTGATATTATTGATTACTTTGTTCAAGATAATTTTTAGGAAATTTCTCTCGCAGACACGTTGGAATTGTGTCTTGTTCAAGGTGGGGGGAAGATGAAGCCACCACTGAAGTAAAAGAAGTAATGAACGAATTAGACCATAATGAATTTGTCGCAAGGCACATAAGTTATGAAAGTATAAAGATGAATGATGAGTTGAGATAGAAACATTCGATTGATTAACCCTCTAAATTAGAGTTAAAGCAACTGCTAAATCATTTAGAATATGCATTTTTGGGGGATGATTCGACATTACCAGTAATTATCACATCAGATTTGAGCACAGTAGAAAAAAAGGAACTACTCCATGTGTTAAGAGAGCACAAACAGGCTATAGCTTGGAAAATTTCAGATATTAAGGGAATTAGCCCTTCTTTTTGCACCCACAAAATTCTAATGGAAGATGAATATAAACCATCGGTGCAAGCTCAGAAACGATTAAATCCCAATATGAAAGAAGTCATAAAAACCGAGGTAATTAAACTTCTAGATGCAAGCATTATTTATCCTATTTCTGACAGCTCTTGGGTAAGTCCTGTGCAGGTTGTTCCTAAAAAGTGAGGCATGATCGTGGTATCTAATGACAAAAAGGAATCAATACCTACAAGAATAGTCACTGGATGGAGAGTCTGCGTTGATTATAGAAAGCTGAATGACGCAACTCGAAAAGATCATTTTCCCTTACCTTTTATCGATCAGATGTTGGAAAGATTATCAGGTCATAAGTATTACTATTTCCTAGATGGCCTCTCTGGTTACTTCCAAATCCCGATAGCTCCAAAAGATCAGGAGAAGATGACATTCACATGCCCATACAGTACGTTTGCTTATTGTAGAATACCTTTTCAATTATGTAATGCTCTTGCTACATTTCAGCGATGCATGCTAGCTATCTTTGACGAATTCGTGAAAGACATCATGGATGTATTTATGGATGATTTTTCAGTTTTCGGTAATTCTTTCCAACTTTGTCTTAATAATTTAAAACGCGTTCTGATAAGATGTGAAGAGACAAATTTAGTGCTAAATTGGGAAAAATGTCACTTTATGGTTCAAGAAGGTATTGTATTAGGACATAAAATTTCTCGTAAAGGGATAGGGGTAAATAAAGCAAAAATTGAAACCATTGAAAAATTACCTCCCCCTAATTCAGTTAAGGCTATAAGAAGCTTTTTAAGACATGCTGGTTTTTATCGCAGATTTATTATAGACTTTTCTAAAATAGCTAAGCCTTTAACAAAATTACTAGAAAAAGATGTGCTTTTCAATTTTGACCAAGAATGTTTAGAGTCTTTTAACACTCTCAAGGAAAAGTTAGTTAATGCCCTGATTATAATTTCACCTGATTGGAATCTACCTTTTGAACTAATGTGTGATGCAAGTGATTTTGCAGTAGGTGCAGTTTTGGGACAACGAAGAGACAAGCACTTTCGACCGATTTATTATGCTAGCAGAACTATGACAGCCGCTCAAGCAAATTACACTACCACAGAAAAAGAATTGCTGGCCGTTATTTTTGCATTTGACAAATTCAGATCTTATTTAACATTGTCGAAAGTCATTGTTTATACTGACCATTCTGCTCTTTACTATCTTTTAACTAAAACTGATGCAAAACCGCGATTGATAAGATGGATTCTATTGTTACAGGAATTCGACTTAGAAATAAAAGACAAGAAATGAGCTGAAAATTTGGTAGCAGATCACCTTTCAAGACTAGAAAACACACATCCCAAGTGCCTCGATAAAATAAACGACTTGTTCCCTGAAGAACAGCTCCTCACTTTAGCAGAAGAAGCATTTCCTTGTTTTGCTAATTTTGCAAATTATTTAGCAGCTAACATAACCCCAAAAGGGTTGACCCATTAGTAAAAGAAGCGATTCTTCGCTGATGTGAAAAACAACTTCTGGGAAGATCCTTTTCTTTTTCATATTTGTGCAGATCAGGTTATTCGAAGATGCATTACTGAAACTGAAGCATACCAAATTTTAGATCACTGCCACTCAGGACCAACAGGAGGACATCACAGTAGAGCCAGAACTGCTCACAAGGTACTCGAATCAGGTTTTTACTGGCCTACAATTTTCAGAGATGCCAACAGGTATGTGACCTCTTGTGATAAATGCCAGAAAACAGGTAATATCTCTCAACATAATGAAATGCCTCAGAACTATATACTCTCATGTGAAATATTTGATGTATAGGGTATTAATTTCATGGGTCCATTCCCTACTTCATTTAGGAATAAGTACATATTAGTAGGAGTAGATTATATGTCAAAATGGGTGGAAGCCCAAGCCTTACCTACTAATGATGCTAGAATGGTAGTACGTTTTTTGAAGAAACTTTTCTGTCGATTTGGAACACCTAGGATAATTATTAGTGATAGGGGAACTCATTTTTGCAATGCTCAATTCGAAAAAGTTTTAAAGAGATATGGAGTACACCACAGAACAGCTACCCCTTATCACCTGCAAACTAGTGGTCAAGTCGAAGTAACAAATAGGGAATTAAAACACATCTTAGAGAAAACGATAGAAACAAATAGAAAAGATTGGTGAAGAAAAATAGACGACACTTTATGGGCCTATAGAACTGCTTTTAAAACACCCATAGGAACATCTCCTTATAAACTTGTCTACGGAAAAAGCTGTCATCTGCCATTTGAACTTGAACATAAAGCATTTTGGGCTATTAAATTTTTAAATCTTGATTTTAAGCTCGCAGGTGAAAAAAGATTAATGCAGTTAAATGAGCTAGATGAATGGCGTTGCAATGCCTACGAAAGCTCACGACTATACAAGGAAGCCATGAAACAACGCCATGACAAAAGACTAAGACAACCTAAGCAGTTCAAAACCGGTGATCTTGTTTTACTCTACAACTCAAGGCTGAAACTATTTCCTGGAAAACTCAAGTTAAGGTGGTCAGGTCCATTCACTGTTCAAACTGTCTTTCCATACGGCACAGTTGAGGTAACTCACCTAAATCACGGTACTTTCATGGTAAACGGCTATTGGCTTAAACATTACAGATGTGAGAATTTTAAAGATAACAGGGAGGAGCTTCAGCTCCATGAAATCCCTTCGTGATACATCAAGGTAGAGTCGAGCTTAGACTCTAGATAAGCGCTTCTCGGGAGGCAACCCGAGCACTAACTTAGAAACGTCTCTTTTATTTTCATTTGAGTTAACTAACCCTTTTGAAATGCAGAATTTTAGGACCACACGGCCATGCCCACGGGCTTGTCTAAGGCCGTGGGGACACTATAAGCAGAGACACGGTCGTGCAACCTGGCCATGTATAAGCAGGGTGAAAATTTTCCAAGAACACAGGCTACGATAAAGTGCCATGCCCGTGTCTCCAAACCATGGCCAACACTGTCAATTGAGACACGGGTTGAAACGAGAACGACATGGCCGTGCGATACGGCCGTATGACCCCAACACGGGCGTGTGACACGCCCGTGCCCCAAGACCATGGTCGACACTGTCAAATCTGACATGGGCGTGTAACCTATTACACGACCGTGTGCGAAGCGAACACCTTAGGACACAGCCGTGTGACATGGCCGTGTTCTCTAACACGCCCTAGGTACACGGGCGTGTGCTTCGAACCAGGCACGCCAAAATCCCTAAATTTTGAACAACACAGGCAAAATCCAAGTCACACGGGTGTGTGCCTTGCCTGTGTGACCCAAAACCTATAAAAGGGAGCCACTATTCATCATCTTCTTCCATTTTACACCCTAAATCCTCCCACCCAAACCCTACCCAAAACCTCCCTAGCATCGCCGCTGGTATCTACAGTGCCTCCATGACCGTGCTACCCACTCCACGATCGTGTTCCGCCTCATTCCTCTCCTATTTGGTTCTATTTTTCTCATTTTTTCTTTAAATTCTTACTGCTTATTTCTACTTTTATTTTAATATCATGTTATATTTAGGCTTAGCATTGTTTTAAGCATGGAATTAAGTGAATTAAGATGAATAATCCAGAATGTTTCATGATATCATGCCACTTATATTCACATTTGATTGCCACTTTTTTATATCAAAACTAACATGCATTTAGTATAAAATCATACCCATTCCTCTTAAAATTTAATATCATTTTAGGATGAATAGATTATACTATTTAAGTTAGTGAAATCCACATTTCATTAACATATTTTTATTTTTATTTGTAATTTGATTTCAATTTTTAGGACTAATGCCTGTTATTTTGCTCTTAGGCACTATGTCATCGTCACACGGTAAGAAAGCTATCGTCCCCGCTTCAAAGAAACGCAAGGGGCCCGGTGGTTCATCCTCTAGGCCCACAGCCGAAGCCTGTCATCCGTTTATTACATTCCCACAAGACTCCCAAGAGAATTTATTTCAGATCCTCTGAGCCCGCCCTCTAGGAGCCGGCCGATGCATCAACTGGACCGCCCTTGAGCAAATACACCTAGCAGACGAGGTCCGAGAATTCTTAATGACCAATCCATGGGAACAATTTTTCTAGATCATAGAACCCACATACTTGGAACTCACACTTGAGTTCTACTCCACATTCCATCTTCAGACCGTCATGAGCAGATAAGATGATCCAGGGATGGTCCAGTTCTGTTTAGGAGGTCTTGTACGTCAGTTTAGTGTACCAGAGTTCGGTACAGCTCTCAGCCTCTACATAGAGCAATTCATGGAGGAGGAGGACCTTTCTATGCTCCACCGCCACATTCATCTATCACCAGCTAGGTGTTGGGAGGCCCTAGTCCCTGCATCGTCCACATATGACCCTAGTCGGACCAAGGCGACTGCCCTCGCCCCATCCTTGAGGTACCTTCACGCCCTCCTCGCACATACATTGACGGGTAGGCGCGAGAGTACGGGAGTTGTCAACACACACGATGCCTACTTCCTATGGAGCATGGCAAATGCGTATACCATCTACCTCGCCTATTTCATCGCACTCGCCATCTAACATCAGGCAGAGAGGCATCGTAGGGGCATTATATTCATGGGGCCGTACATCACGCGGTTGGCTCGCTACTTCGAGCTGCTCAACACCACAGCTGAGACATCCTCATACACACTGATCGGTCAAATGTCCCCTCAGGGCATCCAAACCATGCTACATATGAAGATGATCCAGCGTAGATATGGGACAGATCCTCCACAGTACTAGCTACTTAGAGATGCCCAACAGAAGGACCCCGAGGAAATTTCTAATGATGTCCTACCATCGCAGAAGGATGCACCCACCGAGCCACCACCACCTCACCGACCAACTCATACGGCAGCTTCTTATGCTGATTTATCTAAGCGCCTCTCACGATTCGAGCAGAATTACTTTCGGCACTTTGATCATATCGATGCCACACTTCAACAGATTTGTCAGCACCTTCACATCACCGCACCACCACCACCGCGCAACCCATCTGAGGATTAGGCCTTCCTAATCCTCTTTTCTTATCTTTTAATTTCCTTTTTATTTTTTCTTTTATTTTCTTTCATTTTATCCTTTTCATTATTTGAATCTTAGTATTTTTAGATTTAGTTTATTTTATTTCAATTATTTCCTATCGGCTATCTCCTAACGAGTAATTTTTCTAATCCTGAAATTCCCTAAAAATGATAAGTGCTTTCGCAGTTTCAAAGGAGCTCTACAGCTCAAAACAAACACCTAATGGGAACCTTGCTTCAACCTCACCCAGTTGACACAGCCAAAGCCTACACTCACAACATGAAAGCTGTGGACAAACAAACACCACTATCACTGGAGTATCTACCTCCGCACCTTCCTTTGTCCCAGACACTCTATAGGCACCACCACTTCACTAATTCATTCAAAGCAAAGAGTTTCATCTCTTCCCCTATCTTATGACCTTGTGCTTCTATTGCTACTAATGTTATCTTTATACATTGAGGGCAATGTACATCTTAAGTGTGGGGGGGAAACTTACTTTCAGTTATTACATTCTCCTTGAAATCCCTGAAAATTATTAACTTGTTACATTGTTCTCAAGACCATCTTCAATCTCCTATTAAGATAAATTTTGATTAATCAATGATTTTTATTGGTATGTTGAGAATTAAGACATAGCCGCTTGTACTTTGATTATTCAAACTTTAAAACACTAGGGAATCAAGCATGCTAAGTTGAAATTTTTGAGAATCTAAATTTTCTTCATAAGTTATTTTCCCTAATTTTAAGTTTTATCTTGAGATTTGAAATTCGCAGGATTGACATCAACAGCCATAATTTTGGTGAGAGTTTTGAGCCTTTTGAGCATACATTCTTTCGTGCTCACTTTTATTGTTGCTTTGAGTGAGTCAATACTGATTTGTTATTCTAGAACTTGCTTTGATTATACATTTCGAGAGCACACCATTGATTTGATATACTGGAATGATAAAGGCACATAGGATTTAACCACTTACTCTATAAAAGCCTACCCCCATAAATCAACCCCTAGTGAACCCCGTTGAGTCTAACGACCTATTCTTTGACTTACCTCTAATATTAACCCATAACCCATTTTTGTTGAATCCCATTCAATTATATTGATCCCTATTTTTATCGAGATCTGAGTTGAAATTATTATCTAGATTTATTCTCTCTTTCTTAATTTGTAAAGTTTGTAAATATCCAAAGTATTATATTTGAATTGTTCTAAAAAAAGTATATATACAGTTAATTCAGTTGTAATTCATAGATAACAATTTTGAATATTTCTATTTCAAGGCTACCAAGGCTAGAATGATGTCATCATAAGGCTTAGTTCGAGGAATATGTTCCAGTGATAGAGATTTTTCTAGCTAGATAATTTTTCAGTTCAATCTTGATTCTAACATTCTTTTTCAACTTGTGACAACACCCCTAACCAAAGCCCCATTACAACAATTGAAAGACCTTTTGATCAATGTATCATATCAATCTATAGTAGTGGAGATTTGATTTTCTTGCAAGCTTATGGTAATAACTTTTCAGATTGACTAGAGAGTGTTTAGTTTTTGAACCCTAAACACTTTGAGTGGATAGAGTGAATCCTTAGTGAGGACGTCAATTTTAGTTGATTTTGATTGAGAGATAATTACTTAGGAGAAGGGAGAAAACCTATGTTTCGATGATAAAATTCTCAACTTAGAGTGTTTGAATCTTTAATGCTCTTCTGATTGAATTTTCATTGTATGAATACTTGTGAATTAGTTTGAAACATTATCAATAAAGATTGTGAGTTGAGAAGAATGATTCTTGATTGTGGGTTGAGATTTTCCTTGAGGACAAGCAAAGGCTTAAGTGTGGAGGTATTTGATAAACGATAAATTATACATATTTTTACCTCATGTTTAGCCTAATTTCTAGATGAATTATCATTGAATTTGTGGAAATTGGTGCTCTTAACCCTTCTATTTCATGCTGTATACTCAAGAGAGCATAGGGAAGAGAAAAGAACAAAAAACGGGCCAAAAACGGAGAAAATGGGCCAAAGTGTAAAAATGACACGGCCCAAGGATTCCCCACACGGCCATGTCCCAAGGCCGTGCCACATAAGGTTCAACACGGCCCAGCCCCGACAAGCACGGCCTGACCATATGGCCGTGCCTCCATCAACAGTCTCACACACAGCCTCCTGTCATGGCATACGGGCGTGCCACACGGGCGTGTCCCTGTCATGAGGAAGTTCAATTTCACCCTAATTTGGATACTTAGAGGCTAAGAAAGGCATTCCAAAGCTCTATATAAAGACCCTAGGAGGCAACTCTAAGGGTGTGCCTTTTCTCCCACAAGAGAGTGTCGTATTTCTACCAACACAGAGAATAAAAACAAGGAATTACTCCAAGGGAAGCCGATTGATTCATCCCAGAAGCCGAACTCTACATCAAGATAGAGGACCTCCCTTCAATCCTTCAGGGGTTTTTGGGTTCTTTATGTTTTGTTATTTTTTTTCTTCTGAGATGTTTTCTTTATTAACTATAAACTAAACCCCCCAAATACTTGAGGGGGATGAAACCTAAGACAGATCTTGTTATTATTTTATCTTGAGTTATATGATAAATACTTGAATTGTTCTTAATTATGTATTCTTAATTCTTGTCTTAATAATCCTAGGTATTAATTCAAGTATTGATGTGCTTATTCAGAGGAGCAAAAGTTCCTATTTAAGAGTAGATCTAGCATAATTAAGCGGACTTGCATGCAACCCTAGACATAAGGCGACATAAATCTATCGGATTAGGGTCAAACCTAATAAAGGGATCCATAGATCGAGTTAATGCAAGACTAGGGGTTTTAACTAGAAAGAGATTTCAGTTAATCAACCTAGGATTAGTTGTTCTTATCCTCGACGAAGGTATTAACATAAGTTAGGGATATGTACGGATCAAGTCAAGTGAATAAATTGTCTAGCTCAAGAATTGATAACAAGTGAAGTCTAGGTGGATTCTCCCTTGAGTATTCCCCAAATCAATCAGTCTTTCCAAGAGTTTTTCCTCAATTTACTTTTTGTGCATTCTTAGTTTAGTTTTAGAATTAGTTTCATAGAAAAAACCTCTTTTATTTTTAGGCTAGATAATAGAAAGGAAGTTAGTACTAATACTTTTGATTCTCTTGTGTACGATATCTCGGTCTTGTCGCTAAACTATACTACTGTTCGATAGGTGCGACTGTCTTAAAATCGTGATATTAGTTAGTTTTTGGTACGATCGTTATTATAAATTTTATTACTTCATATCACGCATATCAATGGGTGTGTCGCAGACCCATGTTGGCATTGACAGTGTTGACCATAGCCATATCGCACGGCCGTGGCAATTTGTTGCAGGCCATGTGTGATTCAACAGGTTTGGCCATAACCACATCGCACAGCCGTGGCAATTTGTCGAAGCCTGTGTGTTAGAAGAATTTTTACCCTACTTGTATACGGCCGAATTGCACAGCTTTGTCTCTAACAGTAGTGTCTACACGGCCTTAGGCACGCTCGTGGGCATGACCGTGTGGCTCAAAAAACCTGCATTTAAAAAGTGTTAGTCGATGTATTAGAAAGCTGAAATAAAAGGATTTACTAAGTTAGTGCTCGGGTTGCCTCCCGAGAAGTATTTGTTTAGAGTCTAAGCTCGACTCTACTTGTGTGTACCATGACAGGAGTTCGTGGAGCTAAAGCTCCTCCCTATTATTCTTGAAATTCTCACTTCTATAATGTTTAAGCTGATGGCCGTTTACCTTGAAAGTACCGTGGTTTGGATGAGTTACCTCGACTGTGCCGTATGGAAAGACAGTTCAAACAGTGAACAGGCCTGACCATCTTGATTTAAGTTTTCCAGGGAATAGTTTAAGCCTTGAGTTGTATAATAAGACGAGATCACTAGTTTTGAACTGCTTAGGTCGTCTTAAACGATTGTCATGGCGTCGCTTTGTGGCTTCCTTATATAATCGTGAGTTTCGTAGGCATTGTAACACCATTCATCTAGCTCATTTAGTTGTATTAGGCGTTTCTCACCTGCAAGCTTAAAATCAAGATTTAAAAATTTAATAGCCCAAAATGCTTTATGTTCGAGTTCAAATGGCAGATGACAACTTTTTCCGTAAACAAGTCTATAAGGGGATGTTCCTATTGGAGTTTTAAATGCAGTTCTATAAGCCCATAAGGCGTCATCTACTTTCCTTGACCCATCTTTTCTATTTGTTTCTACTGTTTTTTCTAGAATGTGCTTTAATTCTCTATTTGTCACTTCAACTTGACCACTGGTTTATGGGTGATAGGGGGTAGCTATTCTATGGTGCACTCCATATCTTTTTAAAACTTTATCAAATTGAGCATTGCAAAAATGAGTACCCCTATCACTGATAATTATCTTAGGTGTTCTGAATCAAGAGAAAAGTTTTTTAAGAAAACGTACTACCATTCTTGCATCATTAGTAGGTAAGACTTGAGCTTCCACCCATTTTGACATGTAATCAACTGCTACTAGTATGTACTTATTCCCAAACGAAGTAGAGAAAGGACCCATGAAATCAATACCCTATACAGCAAATATTTCATATGAAAGTATATAGTTTTAAGGCATTTCATTATGCTAAGAGATATTACCTATTCTCTGGCATTTATCACAAGAGGTCACATACCTGTTGGCATCCTTGAAAAGAGTGGGCCAGTAAAAACCTGATTCGAGTACTTTGTGACCAATTATAGCTCCACTGTGGTGTCCTCCTGTTGGTCCCAAATGGCAGTGGTCCAAAATTTTATAGGCTTCTGTTTCAGTAACGCATCTTTGAATGACTTGATCCGCACACATACGAAAAAGGAAATGATCTTCCCAAAAGTAATTTTTCACATCAGCGAAGAATCGCTTCTTTTGCTGATGGGTCAACCCTTTCGGGATTATGTTAGCTGCTAAATAATTTGCAAAATCAACAAACCAAGGAATAGCAGTTTCTGCTATGGCTAGTAGTTGCTCTTCAGGAAACAAGTCTTTTATTTTATCGAGATCCCCGAGGTGTGGATTTTCCAATCTTGAAAGGTGATCTGCTGCCAAATTTTCAGCTCCTTTTTTGTCTTTTATTTTTAAGTCGAATTCCTGTAACAATAGAATCCATCTTATTAATCGAGGTTTTGCATCAGTTTTAGTTAAAAGATAATGAAGAGTGGAATTATCAGTATAAACGATGACTTTTGACAATACTGCACCTACTGCAAAATCACTTGCATCACACATTAGTTCAAAAGGTAGATTCCAATCAGGTGAAATTATGATCGGGGCATTAACTAACTTTTCCTTGAGAGTGTTAAAAGACTCTAAACATTCCTGGTCAAAATTGAAAAGCACATCTTTTTCTAGTAATTTTGTTAAAGGCTTAGCTATTTTAGAAAAGTCTATAATAAACCTGCGATAAAAATCAGCATGTCCTAAAAAGCTTCTTATAGCCTTAACTGAATTAGGGGGAGGTAATTTTTCAATGGTTTCAATTTTTTCTTTATCTACCTCAATCCCTTTACTAGAAATTTTTTGTCCTAATACAATACCTTCTTGAACCATAAAGTGGCATTTTTCTCAATTTAGCACTAGATTGGTCTCTTCACACCTTATCAGAACACATTTTAAATTATTAAGAAAGAGTTGAAAAGAATTACCGAAAATCAAAAAAATCCATAACTACCTCCATGATGTCTTCCACGAGTTCGTCAAAGATAGCTAACATGCATCTCTGAAAAGTAGCAGGAGCGTTACATAAACCAAAAGGCATTCTACGATAAGCAAACATACCGTATGGGCATGTGAATGTTGTCTTTTCTTGATCTTCTGGAACTCTCGAGATTTGGAAGTAACCAGAGAGGCCATCCAAGAAACAGTAATACATGTGTCCTGACAATCTTTCCAACATCTGATCAATAAAGGGTAAGGGAAAATGATCTTTTCGAGTTGCATTATTCAGCTTTCTATAATCAATACAAACTCTTCATCCAGTGGCTGTTCTTATAGGTATTGACTCCTTTTTGTCATTAGACACCAGAGTCATGCCTCTTTTTTTAGGGACAACCTGCACAGGACTTACCCAAGAACTGTTACAAATAGGATAAATAATGACTGCATCTAGAAGTTTAATTACCTCGACTTTTACGACTTCTTTTATGTTGGGATTCAATCGTCTTTGAGTTTGCGCCGATGGCTTATATTCATCTTCCATCAAAATTTTGTGGGTGCAAAAAGAAGGGCTAATTCCTTTGATATCAAAAATCTTCCAAGCTATAGCCTTTTTGTGTTCCCTTAATACTTGAAGTAATTCCTCTTTCTTTTCAACGCTCAAGTCTGATGCGATAATCGCTGGTAATGTAAATCATCTCCCAAAAATGTATATTCTAAGTGGTCAGGCAATTGCTTTAGCTCCAATTTAGGAGGTTCATCAATTGAGGGTTTTTGTCTTAGTTTGTCTTTTAACTTAACACCCTCATAACTTATGTGCCTTGTGATAAGTTCATGAGAGTTCAACTTCTTCATTACTTCTTTTACTTCAGTGGTGGCTTGATCTTCCTCCCCACCTTGAACGAGACACAGTTCCAACATGTCTTCAAGAGTGATTTCCTGGAAATTGTCTTGAACAAAGTAATCAATAACATCAATAAAATAGCATGAACCATCTTGTTCCCTAGAAAATTGAATAGCATCATAAATTTTAAAGACAACTTCTTCTTCACCAACCCTAAGCACTAATTTACCATCCCCTACATCAATAATAGCTCTAGCAGTAGCTAAGAATGGGCGTCTTAAAATTAAAGGTACCTCAATATCTTCATCCATGTCAAGCACAACAAAATCAATTGGGAATATGAATTTATCTACTTTTACTAGCACATCTTTAATGATTCCTCTAGGATATTTAATAGATCTATCAGCTAATTGTATACTCATCCTAGTGGGTTTTGGTTCCCCTAGACCTAATTGCTTGAAAATTTTGTAGGGCATTAGGTTAATACTAGCACCTAGATCAGCTAAGGCTTTTTCAATGATTAAACTACCAATTAAGCAGGGAATAGTAAAACTCCCTAGGTCTTTCAGTTTGGCTGGTAGTATATTTTGCAAAATAGCTGAGCATTCCACGTTGAGTTCCACTGTGGCTGGTTCTTCCAACTTCCTTTTATTTGTGAGAAGTTCTTTAAAAACTTTGCATACTTCGGCATCTGCGAAATTGCTTCAACAAAAGGTAAGTTAATATGTAGTTGTTTAAAAAGTTCAAGAAATTTACCGAATTGGGCATCCGTGCGGTGTTTCTTTAACTTTGTTGGATATGGTATGGGTTGCTTATATTCTTTAAGTGCTGCCGGAGTGTTTTCCTTAGGTTTCTCTTCTTTTACCTTGTCTTTTTTTTTTATTCGTGAACAGGCTTCTTTTCTGGTTCAGCCAGTACTTTCCCATCCGTTAGAGTAATTACTTTTACATGTTCTCTAGGATTTGGCTCAGTATTACTCGGCAAACTTCCTTGTGGTCTATCAGATATCATCTTTGTGAGTTGACCAATTTGATTCTCGAGCCCTTGAATGGATGCTTGTAGGTTCTTTAGTGCTGTTTCGGTGTTTTGAAAACGGGTTTCTGATGCGGCCATAAATTTGGTGAACATCTCTTAAAGGTTAAGTTTTTTCTCTTGTTGTGGAGGTGGCTGTTGAAATCCCGGAGGAGGTGGTTGTCTTTGAGTTCCTTGTCCTCCCCAAGAAAAATTGGGGTGATTCCGCCAACCTACATTGTAAGTGTTACTATAAGGATTATTCTGAGGTCAAGAATTATTACCCATAAAATTGGCTTGCTTAGTTTCCATGCTGTGTCCATAGGAAGAGTAATCTGGATTGTACATATTTCCCTAAATTGCGTCGCGCTGCATCACTGGTGTGCCTACGTAGAACCAACAAAATTATCAATCTTTTTATTTAGAAGTTCTACCTGATTAGAAAGCATGGTGACGGCATCAATATTAAAAACTCCTGCAGCTTTTGTCGGCTCTGTCCTCATGACTTGCCACTGATAGTTATTCAGTGACATCTCTTCTATAAACTCGTAAGCTGCTTCAGGAGTTTTATTATTGATTGTTCCACCAGCGACGGCATCGATCATTTGTCTCGTTGAAGGATTCAAACCATTGTGAAAGGTTTGAACTTGTAACCACAGAGGTAACCCATGGTGAGGGCACCTTCTCAAGAGATCTTTGTACCTCCCCCAAGAGTCATAAAGTGTTTCTA
Source organism: Gossypium stocksii (assembly GCA_020496765.1). Lineage (NCBI taxonomy): Eukaryota > Viridiplantae > Streptophyta > Magnoliopsida > Malvales > Malvaceae > Gossypium > Gossypium stocksii. The sequence continues at coordinate 12,040,177 of CM035623.1, forward strand.
AATCCATCTACACAAAAGAAGAGATATCATTCTGCAATTTAGCTGTTTTAGCTGGAAGGAAATACTTAAGTAGAAATTTTTCAGTCATCTGTTCCCATGTAGTGATTGAGCCTCGTAGTAGAGAATTTAACCATTGTTTAGCTTTATTCCTTAAGGAAAAAGGAAATAGTCAGAGGTGAATGGCATCATCAGAAACACCATTGATTTTGAAAGTATCATAGAATTTCAAAAAATTTGCTAAGTGTGAGTTGGGATCCTCATCCTGTCAACCATCAAATTGAACAAATTGCTGAATCATCTGAATAGTGTTAGGTTTTAATTCAAAATTATTTGCAGCAATAGCAGGCCTAATAATACTGGATTGAGTACCAGCCAAATTAGGTTTAGCATAATCATACATAATACGAGGAGCATCGTTTTGGTTCACCGGTTCTGCGGCTATTGCGGGAGGTGGTAGATTGTCTTGATTTGCTTCCATCTCTTCAGTAGGTTCTTGTTCTTGCTCTTGATATTGTAGTCTTCGTCTAATCTTTCCGCGATTTCTGCGAACTGTGGCTTCTAAATCTTCGTCAAAAAGCAGTGGTCCTCCTGTGTTTCTTCTAGTCATAAACTAGAGATACCTAGAAAGGGAAAAGGAACAAAGAAAATTTTAGTAAATAAATGAAAATAAAAATAAAGGCTGAAAATAAATAAAAATAGTAATGGCTAAACTAATAGAAATCGAGTGTTCGTAATTTCTTAGTTCCCCGACAACGACGCCAACAACTTGATATTCGTGATATGAAGTAATAAAATTTGTAATAAATGATCACACCAAAAACTAACTATTATCACGATTTTAAGGCAAGCGCACCTATCGAACAGTAGTATAGCTTGGTGGCAAGACTGAGATATCGTACCCAAGGGAACCAAAAGTACTAGTACTAAACTAATTATTGGACTAAGCTAAGAATGTACAAAAAGTAAATTGGGAAAAAACTCTTAGGAAAAACTGATTGATTTGGACAACACTCAAGGGAGAATCCACCTAGACTTTACTTGTTATCAACTCTTGAACTAGACGATCTATTCAGTTGACTTGATCCGTAGAAATCCTAACTTATGTTAATATCTCTCTCGAGACTAAAAACAACTAACCCTAGGTTGATTAATTGAAATCTCTTTCAAATTAAAATCCCTAGAGTCGCATTAACTCGATCTATGGATTCCCTTATTAGGTTTGACCCTAATCCGGTAGATTTTCGTCGTCCTATCTCTAGGTCTGCTTAATTGTGTTGGATCTACTCCTATGCAGGGACTTTTGCTCCTCTACATAAGCACATTTGACTTAAATCAATATCCAGAAAATATCAATTTAAGAGTTAAAAACACAATTAAGAACAAATCAAATATTTATCATATAATTCAAGAGAAAATAATAACAAGATCTGTCTTAGGTTTCATCCCCCTCAAGTATTTAGGGGATTTAGTTCATAATTAAAAAAGAAAACATCTCAAAAGAAATAAAATAACAAAACATAAAGAACCCAAAAACCCCTGTAGGAATTTTAAGGGAGATCTTTAGTCTTGAGGGAGAATTCAGCTTCTGAGATGAATTAATCGGCTTCCCTTGGAGTAATTCCTTGCTTCTACTCTCTATGTTGGCAAAAATAAAGCAATCTCTGTGTTGGCAGAAATAAAGCACTCTTTTACGGCCCAACCCCGACGAGCACGGCCAGACTACACGACCGTGCCACCATCAACAAGCCCGACCACGGCCTGGGTCTCGATCCACATGAGCGTGGCACACGAGTGTGTCCCTGTCATGAGGAAGTTCAATTTCACTCGGAAAAGGTTGCTTAGGGGCTAAGAAAGCCATTCTAAACTCTATATAAAGACCCTAGGAGGCAACCTCAAGGACACACATTATTTTCCCGCCAAGACGGGGAGTTAAAGGCAGGGAATTACTCGAAGGGAAGCCGATTGATTCATCTTAGAAGCTGAATTCTCCCTCAAGACTGAAGATCTCCCTTCAAATTCCTACAGGGGTTTTTGGGTTCTTTATGTTTTGTTATTTTATTTCTTCTGAGATGTTTTCTTTATTAATTATGAACTAAATCGCCTAAATACTTGAGGGGGATGAAACCTAAGACAGATCTTGTTATTATTTTCTCTTGAATTATATGATAAATATTTGATTTGTTCTTAATTGTTTTTTAACTCTTAAATTGATATTTTCGGGTTATTGATTTAAGTCGCATGTGCTTATGTGGAGGAGCAAAAGTCCCTGCATAGGAGTAGATCTAACATAATTAAGCGGAGTTGATCGCAATCCTAGAGATAGGACAACGAAAATCTGCCGGATTAGGGTCAAACCTAATAAGGGAATTCATAGATCAAGTTAATGCAACACTAGGGGTTTTAATTAGAAAGAGATTTTAATTAATCAACCTAGGGTTAGTTGTTTTTAGTCTCGAGAGAGATATTAACATAAGTTAGGGATTTTTACGGATCAAGTCAAGTGAATAAATCGTCTAGTTCAAGAGTTGATAACAAGTGAAGTCTAGGTGGATTCTCCCTTAAGTATTGTCCAAATCGATTAATTTTTCCTAAGAGTTTTCCCCAATTTACATTTTGTGATTTCATAGTTTAGTTTTAGAATTAGTTTAGTTTAATAAAAACCCCTTTTATTTCTAATTTAAATAATAGAAAGAAAGTTAGTACTAGTACTTTTGGTTCCATTGGGTACGATATCTCAGTCTTGCCACTAAGCTATACTACTTTTCGATAGGTGCGCTTGCCTTAAAATCGTGATAATAGTTACTTTCTGGTGTGATCATTATTATAAATTTTATTACTTCATATCACGAATATCAAGTTTTTGGCGCCGTTGCCGAGGAACTAAGATATTAGGAACACTCTATTTCTATTACTTTAGCCATACTATTTTTTTTATTTATTTTCAACCTTTATTTTTTTATTTGTTTTATTTATTTATTTTAATTTTCTTTGCTTTTTCCCTACTAGGTACCTCTAGTTTATGACTAGAAGAAACCCGGGAGGACCACTACTTTTTGATGACGATTTAGAAGCGACAGTTCGGCGAACTCGCCAAGAGATAAGAAGAAGCTTGCAATATCCAGAAGAAGGACAAGAAGAAAAACCTGAACCTACTGAAGAGATGGAAGCAATTCAGGATAATCAGCTCCCTCTTGTAATAGCCGCAAATCCTGTTGAGCAAAATCCTGCTCCGCATACTATGTATGATTATGCTGGACCTAATTTAGCAAGCACCGAATCTAGCATTGTTAGGCCTACTATTGCTACAAATAATTTTGAACTGAAACCCAACAGTATTCAAATGATACAGCAATTTGTTCAGTTTGATGGATTGCAGGATGAGGATCCTAACTCGCATCTAGCTAACTTTTTGGAATTTTGCGATACATTTAAAGTAAATAGCATTTCTGATGATGCCGTTCGTTTTAGGCTATTCCTCTTCTCCTTGAGAAACAAAGCTAAACAGTGGTTAAATTCTTTACTACGAGGGTCTGTCACTACATGGGAACAAATGACCGAAAAATTTTTACTTAAGTATTTTCCTCCAGCTAAAATAGCTAAAATACGGAATGATATTTCTTCTTTTGTGCAGATGGATTTAGAGACGCTTTACGATACTTGGGAGAGATACAAAGATCTCTTGAGAAGGTGCCCTCACCACGGGTTACCTTTGTGGCTACAAGTTCAAACCTTTCACAACGGTTTGAATCCCTCAACAAGACAAATGATCGATGCAGCCGCCGGAGGAACAATCAACAACAAAACACCCGAAGTAGCTTACGAATTTATAGAAGAGATGTCACTGAATAACTATCAGTGGCAAGTTATGAGAACAAAGTTGACAAAAACAGCAGGAGTTTTTAATATTGATGTAGTCACAATACTTTCCACTCAGGTAGAACTTTTAAATAAAAAGATTGATGGTTTCATTGGTTCTACGTAGGTACATCCAGTCATGCAGTGTGACTCCAGCCTAGGAGGAGTAAGCAACCTAGAATACCATCCTTATGGACATAGCATGGAAACTGAGCAAACCAACTATATAGGTAATAACTCTAGACCTCAAAATAACCCTTATAGTAACATTTACAATGCAGGTTGGCGGAAGCACCCCAATTTTTCATGGGGAGGACAAGGAAATCAAAGACAACCACCTCCTCTGGGATTTCAACAGCCACCACCCCAACAGGAGAAAAAGCCAAATCTTGAAGAGATGCTCACAAAATTTATCGCCGTATCAGAAACTCGTTTCAAAAATACGAAAATGGCACTGAGGAACCAGCAAGCATCTATTCAAGGTCTCAAAACTCAAATAGGCCAGCTCACTAAGCTAATTTCTGAAAGACCGCAAGGCAGGTTACCAAGCAACACTAAGACTAACCCTAAGGAGAAACTCAATGCCATAGATACAATAGATGAAAAAGGGTTAGCCAAAACCAATCCAGAGCCACATAAAGGGACTGTGGTAAGTAAAGGTAAGGATGAGGTAAGTTCCAAAGAAACAATTGTCAAAAAGTATAAACCTCATATCCCATACCCAAATGCGTTAAAAAAAGACCGCACAAATGAGCAATTTGGTAAGTTTCTTAAACTCTTAAAGAAATTACATATCAACTTACCATTTATTGAAGCTCTTCGCAGATGCCAAATGCAATTAAGTTTTTAAAAGAGCTCTTGACAAACAAGCGGAAGCTAGATGAGAAATCTCATGTGGAGTTGAATGCAGTATGCTCAGCCATCTTACAGAATAACCTACCCAACAAACTAAAAGATCTAGGGAGTTTTACTATTCCTTGTTTACTTGGTAGCTTAGACGCCAAATATGCTTTAGCTGATTTAGGGGCTAGTATTAATGTCATGCCTTATAAACTGTTTAAACAACTAGGTCTTGGAAAACCTAAACAAACTAAGATAAACATCCAATTAGCTAATAAGACCATTAGATTTCCAAAGGGAATAATTGAATATGTACTTGTCAAAATTGATAAATTCATATTCCCAGTTGATTTTGTTGTTTTAGACATTGATGAGGATAGCAATGTACCCTTAATTCTAAGGCGACCCTTTTTAGCAACTACTAGAACGATAATTGATGTAGGAACAGGTGAGCTTACACTACGTGTAGGTGATGACAAAGTTACTTTACAAGCTCAGAACTCGATTAAAACTGTTAATAATAAGAATATAGTTACGAGTCCTTGTAAAAACACTAAACTCACCACCCAACCTTCTGTGCAGGATACACTCTACATAAAGGCGACCCAACCACAGACAAGCCCATCCAAGGGAAACGTACCTGAAAAGTGAATGCTTCAGATTGAAGAACTAGATGAGTGGCTGAACTATCACGAAAAGCCCAAAATATGCCACACCAACCCAGAGCACCACCAAGATGACCCTCAGGTAACAACGAATCAAATCAAGGTAGGGGATAAGGTAATCTTAGGGGAAGACAATCCTCGAATCTTGAATTCAAAAAAGCATACAAGTGATACACCTTACTTCACAGTAATGAAAATCTTTCCCTATGGTACAATTGAGATAAAACATGAGTCACTCGGTACTTTCAAGGTAAATCACACTTGACTCAAATCTTACGTTGATAATGAAATTGTAAGCATGATAGAAGAATATCAACTCTTCAAGCCACCGTGACCGAACAAGCTTGAGAAAAGTCGAGCTTAGACTATAAACAAATGCTTCTCGAGAGGCAACCCGAGCACTAACAAGTTTGATTTTTTTAAATTTTTAACTAACTCCTAAAAACACAGATTTCCCAGGACCACACGACCAGACACACGGGTGTGCCTAAGGCCGTGGACACACCACGAGTAGAAACACGGCTGTACGATACTTCTATGGCCAAACCTGTCTATTCATACACGGGCGTGTGATTTCAAACACGACCGTGGGCAAAACGAACACCAAAAGACACGACTGTGCTATAAGGCCGTGTGACTCCACACGCCCGTGCCCAATGGCCGTGTGCCCAATTCCCTATTAATTTTATTTTATTTCTATTTCTATTCTCTTCACTTTATGTTTTTCCTTTTATTTTACACTTCACTTCTTATCGAGTAAGACTTAAATTCCCCACGCAGCTATACTTCAAGTTACCCAGGATCATGAACTTCAAGTGGTCATCTCTCCAATCCAGCTTTCACAACTTTCAAGGAATTCATCCAATTCAGGGAGTTTCACTTCTCTCCTTATCTTATGATTTTATGTTTCTATTGCTATTAATGTATCTTTGTACATTAAGGGCAATGTACATCTTAAGTGTGGGGGGGAACTTACTTTCAGTCATTGCATTCTTTTCGAACCCCTGAAAAAAAATTTTACAACTAACATTTTGCATTGTTCTCAAAATTTCAAATTCTTACTTTCACTCTCTGCATTATCTCAATCTCCTATTAGAAATTAATTCTAATTGAGTTATGATTTTTTTTGATATGTTGAGAATTAAGATATAGGTACTTATGTTTTGATTATTCAAACTTTAAGACATTAGGGAATCAAGCATAATAAGTTGAAATTTTTGAGAATTTAAATTTTTCTAGGTTATTTTCCCTAATTTTAAGTATTATCTTGAGATTTGAAATTTCCAGGATTAACATCAAAAGTCATAATTCTGGTGAGATTTTTGAGCCTTTTGAGCATACATCCTTTCGTGTTCACTTTTATTGTTGCTTTGAGTGAGCCAATACTGATTTGTTATTCTAGAACTTGCTTCGATTATACATATCGAGACCACAGCATTGATTTGATACACCGAAATGATAAAAGCACCTAGGTTTAACCCACTTACTCCATAAAAGCCTACCTCCATAAATTAACCCCTAGTGAACCCCATTAAGCCTAATAACCCATTCTTTGACTTACCTCTAATATTAACCTATAACTCGTTTTCTGTTAAATTCCATTCAATTATTTTGATCCCTATTTTTGTCGAGATTTAAGCTGAAATTATTATCTAGCTTTGTTCTCTTGTTCAGTTTATAAACATTCAAAGTATTGTATTTGATTTGTTCTTAAAAAAACAAAAAAAAAACAAAAGTTATTTATACAATTAATTCAGTTGTAATTCATATTTTAGTTATAGTTTAATATTTTTTTGCATATTTCTATTATAAGCTACCGAATCCGGAACGATGTCATCAGAAGACTTGAACTTTAGAAATATGTTCAAGTGATAGAGATTTTTCTAGCTAGACAATCTTTCAATTCAATCTCGATTTTAACATTCTCATTCAGCTTGTGACAACACCCCTAACCAAAGCCCCATTACAACCATTAAAAGACCTTTTGATTGATGGTGGAGATTTGATTTTCCTACAAGCTTATTGTAAGAACTTTTCAGGTTGACTAATGAGTGCTTAATTTTTGAACCCTAAACACTTTAAGTGGATAGAGTGAATCTTTAGTGAGGATGTCAACTCTTGTTTATTTCAATTGAAAGGTAATTACTTAGGAAAAGAGAGAAAACCTATGTTTCCGTGATAAAATTCTCAACTTAGAGTGTTTGAAACTTTAATGTTCTTCTGGTTCAATTTTCATTGTATGATTACTTGTGGATTAGTTTGAAACATTATTGATAATGATTATAAGTTGAGAAGAATGATTCTTAATTGTGAGTTGAGATTTTGCTTGAGGACAAGCAAAGCCTTAAGTGTGGGGGTATTTGATAAGCGATAAATTATACATATTTTTATCCCATGCTTAGCCCAATTTCTGGATGAATTAACCCTTGATTTATGTAAATTGATGCTCTTAAACCTTTAATTTCATGTTGTATACTCAGGTGAGCTTATGAAAGAGAAAAGAGCAAGGAACGGGCCAAAAACGGGAAAATTAGGCCCAATTCAATAAACAACACGGCCAGGAGATTCACCACACGGTCGTGCCACACAGCCGTGCCACTTTGAGCTCGAACACGGCCCAACCCCGACGAGCACGGCCAGACTACAAGGCCGTGCCACCATCAACAGGCCCGACCACAGCCTGGGCCTCGATCTATACAGGCGTGGCACACGGGCGTGTCCCTGTCGTGAGGAAGTTCAATTTCACTCAAAAAAGGTTGCTTAGGGGCTAAGAAAGCCATTCTAAACTCTATATAAAGACCCTAGGAGGCAACCTCAAGGACACACATTATTTTTCCGCCAAGACGGGGAGTTAAAGGCAGGGAATTACTCGAAGGTAAGCCGATTGATTCATTTTAGAAGTTGAATTCTCCCTCAAGACTGAAGATCTCCCTTCAAATTCCTACAGGGGTTTTTGTGTTCTTTATGTTTTGTTATTTTATTTCTTCTGAGATGTTTTCTTTATTAATTATGAACTAAATCGCCCAAATATTTGAGGGGGATAAAACCTAAGATAGATCTTGTTATTATTTTCTCTTGAATTATATGATAAATATTTGATTTGTTCTTAATTGTGTTTTTAACTCTTAAATTGATATTTCTAGGATATTGATTTAAGTCACATGTGCTTATGTAGAGGAGCAAAAGTCCCTACATAGGAGTAGATCTAACACAATTAAGCGGAGTTGATCGCAATCCTAGAGATAGGACAACGAAAATCTACCAGATTAGGGTCAAACCTAATAAGGGAATTCATAGATCAAGTTAATGCAACACTAGGGGTTTTAATTAGAAAGAGATTTCAATTAATCAACCTAGGGTTAGTTGTTTTTAGTCTCGAGAGAGATATTAACATAAGTTAAGGATTTCTACGGATCAAGTCAAGTGAATAAATCGTCTAGTTCAAGAGTTGATAACAAGTGAAGTCTAGATGGATTCTCCCTTGAGTATTGTCCAAATCAATCAGTTTTTCCTAAGAGTTTTCCCCAATTTACTTTTTGTGATTTCATAGTTTAGTTTTAGAATTAGTTTAGTTTAATAAAAACCCCTTTTATTTCTAGGTTAAATAATAGAAAGAAAGTTAGTACTAGTACTTTTGGTTCCCTTGGGTACGATATCTTGGTCTTGCCACTAAGCTAAACTACTGTTCGATAGGTGTACTTGCCTTAAAATCGTGATAATAGTTAGTTTCTGGTGTGATCATTATTATAAATTTTATTACTTCATATCATGAATATCACCTTCAAAGTGGGTGTTAAGGGCAACTACTAATGAAGTCCATAGTCACTCACTCCCATTTCCATAGAGGAATCTTAACTGGCTGCAACAAACCCGAAGGTAACTGATGTTTAGCCTTAACGTGCCGGCAAGTTAGACATTTAGCCACAAATCAGTAACCTTTCATTTCAATCCTGGCCACCAGTATAACTCACGGAGGTCTCGATACATCTTATTTCTGCCAGGATGCATAGCATAAGGGCTACTATGCGCCTCTCTCAGTATAGACTGTCTCAAATCAGTATCATTTAGAACACAGATTCTCCCACGAAAACAGAGTACCCCATCACTATTCAATCCAAAATTCGTTGTGCTACCACACTCAATCTATCAAAACTTTAGACCAAAAGACTCGTCCTCCAACTGCTTACCTTTAATATGCTCAATCTAAGTCGATTTAACCTGAAGCTCGGCTAATAGACTACCATCATGAAATAAGCTGAGGTAAGCAAACATCGCCCTCAAATCGGTCATAGCTCTACGGCTCAGTGCATCGGCCACCATATTGGCTTTATCAGAGTGGTATTCAATGGTGCAATCATAATCCTTAAGTAGTTCAATCCATCTACGCTACCTAAGATTAAGCCCCTTCTGAGTGAGGAGATACTTGAGGCTCTTGTAATCAGTGTAGATGATACACTTCTCACCATACAAATAATGCCTCTAGATTTTAGTATAAATACCACGGCAGCTAACTCCAAGCCATGCGTCGAATAATTCGCCTCATTAGTCTTAAGCTAACGAGATGCATATGCAACCACTTTACCATCCTAAATCAACACACATCCCAAACCGACATGTGACACATCACTATAAACTGCAAACTCCTTTCAAGATTCTGACTGTATCAAAATAGGAGCCTCAGTTAGTACAGTCTTGAGCTTCTCGAAGCTCTCTTGCTGTGCATCAGTCCAGTCAAATGGTACACCCTTACGTCGTAGCTTAGTTAAGGGTGTTGCAATCAATGAGAAACCCTTTATAAATCGCCGATAATAATCCGCCAGTCCTAGAAAACTACATATCTCAGACATGTTCTTAGGCTGTTTCCACTCCAAGACAGCATCAATCTTTCGAGGATCAACCCAAATCCCTTCAGCCAAAACCACATGACCTAGAAATGTCACCTCACGCTGCCAGAACTCGCGCTTGCTAAACTTAGTGTAGAGCTATTTTTCCTTCAAAGTCTGAAGAACAACTCCAAGGTGCTCGTTATGCTCATCCTCAGTCCTCGAGTAAACCAGTATTTCATCAATGAACACCACCACAAACCGGTCTAGACAGGGCTGAAATACTCAGTTTATCAAATCCATAAAAGATACCAGTGCATTAGTCAGTCCAAATGGCATCACTAGGAACCCGTAATGACCATAACGAGTCCTAAACGCTGTCTTATGTACGTCAGCCTCCTTAACCCTCAACTGATGATACCCAGATCGAACGTCAATCTTAGAGAATACCAAAGCTCCTCGAAACTAGTCAAACAGGTCATCTGTAGTGGGTAATTATTCTTAATGGTCAACTTATTCAATTCCTGATAGTCGATGCACATCTGCATGGATCCATCCTTCTTCTTTACAAACAGAACCGGTGCTCCCTACGGAGACACACTAGGGGGATAAACCCACGATCCAATAACTCCTGAATCTAAGCCTTAAGCTCCACAAGCTCTTTCAGTACCATTCGATAGAGAGTAATAGACACCAGAGTTGTGCCCAGAAGTAGCTCAATTCTAAATTCCACTTCACGATCTGGAGGTAAACCCGATAGCTTCTCAGGAAAGACGTCCAGAAAGTCCTTCACCGTTCTGATGTCTTTAACTGTAGAGTCCCTAGAATCAAAAACACTTACATAGGCCAAGAATGCCTCAGATCCCTTACGAACCAACTTCTCCTCCGCCAGTGCAAATATCACATTAGATATATAATCCTGGTGCTCTCTAATCATGACTACCTCGTTATCCTCCTTAGTTCTCAATACGACCCTCTTAGTCACATAGTCCAAGATAACACGGTGCTTGACTAACCAGTCCATCCCCAGAATCAGGTCAAACTCTCCAAATCGAAACTCCATCGGATTAGCCAGAAAGATTACCCCTTGGACCTTTAAAGGAACGTATCTAAATAATTTATTAATCTGAAGAACTACCCTAATGGGCTTAGTATAGTAACCTCACTCGTAGTGCTCTCAACCAAAATCTTCAAGTTTTCAGACATAGTACCGGCTATATAGAAGTGAGTGGATCCTACATCTATCAATGCAATCTATGGCACATCATAGATTAGGAACGTACCCATGATGACATCCCGAGTATCTTCATCCTCTCGGGGATTTGCAACATATACTAGAGACAGCTATCTCTCCTCAGCCTGTCCAACACCTCTGCCTGGTGCTTTCTACCCACGGCCCATACCATTACCACCCCTAGCCTAACCACGGCCTCTCGGTGGCTATTGTTCTATCCTTTCTAGTTGTGCAGTACCAATACCCTGAGCTTGCATCTGATCGACCCTCAGCGGACAGTCCCTAATATGGTGATTCAAAGAACCACACCTCAGACACACCCCAATCCTTCTCCAAGGCAATATCCTCGTAAGAGCAGCAGGAGGCCCAACTCTAACCGGCCCATTAGCTCTGGCCTTTTTTTAGGCCCCTGCACAAAACTCAAGGGCTTCAAATCCCTCTTGTTCCTACCTCTCTCTATCTCAATTTTGGCGCTCCGAGCGCTTAACCTCCTCGGCGATCTTCGCCTTCTCAACCAGTCAGAAAAATCACGCTCCCTCTATGGAGCTATCAGAACCCTCAAATTATCCCTGAGGCCATCCCCAAAGAGGACACATCGCTCAAACTCCGATGCCACCATACCTTGCGCATAACGGCTCAGTCTTAGAAACTCGGCCACTGGTCAATCCCCTTGTGTCAGATTCAGAAACTCCCTTCTACAGGCATCCACATAACTAGCTCCCACATATTTCCCCTAGAAGGCAATCTTAAAGACCTCCCAGGTTAGTCGTTCGGGCTTAGTGCATTCCTTAACAGTAAACCACCACTGATAGGCCTCATCCCACAATAGCAAGACTGCACCCTTTAATTTCTGCTCGGGGGTACAATCTAGATCATCCATGATCCTCTTCGTGCCCTCAATCCAGTACTCAGCCACATTAGGGGCAACTCCAGTGGCACCCTTGAAGAGCTCAGCTCCATTAGACCGGATTCATTCCAGAACTGAACCTCGGCCCCAGATCTAGTATTGGGCTCAACGAGCCTCTCCAAAATCCTTAGCATAGCCCGAGACAACACGTCGTCCCCAGCCATGCACTCTTGAGACCCAGTTTCAATAGCAGGCAATACTAGCGTCTCACTTGTGTCCAAATTTGATATGTTGCCAGATACAGATGACGAGGACTCAGCTCGAACCCCTCTACAGCCTCTACCTCGGCCTTTAGTACCCCGTCCACGGATACCTCATGCGCTCATATCTATCGATTTTTTTTGTATTAAGAATTTTATACATCTATTACAATTTAATTTTTTATTAACAAATGTTTTATGTAAACAGTTTCAGTAATTCAGAGTTTGTTCTTGTATGTCGCAGTCTTTAGCAGTTTACTATAGTTTCAGTCTTACTACAGTTTCAGGGTATACTAACTAGAGTATTTTTACAGTATACTACCTATAGTAGTCTCACAATATCATAGCATTTCCAATTTAAGCATATATATCAGTTTCAAAATACTTACAGGATCGGCGTTAGAGACTCGGTGTACCATATACTCAGTCAAATCATTTCTAAATTATTTAAGAATCAGCTCTTTAAAAACCAAATTTTAAAACTCATAATCCACAACCGAGTTTTGTAACCTAACTCTGATACCACTAAATGTAACACCCCAAACCCGGCCTAGACTTTATGGCTGAATTTGGCGATGTCACATGATAGTGTGTTTGAAAACTAAGTTATCACAATAAAATCATTTCCATGTTATTACTTTTCTTTATCTCTTATTAGTTCTAAAAGAAATCATTTTACTTATTCAAATCATTTGCTTAAAACATTTCTCATTGCGGAAGCTTTTAAAACAAAGCAGTTTAAGTAATCGTGAGTTTAGTAAATACTTTAGCTTTTTGAAAACCGATCTTTTACGACTAGTAGTTATAATTCCAAAAATATAAAAATAAAAAACCAAATTTAAGTAAAAGTTCCAAAGGGTCCTCAAATTACATCAAAATAAACCAATAGTAAAAACAAAACCAAAAGTAATAAATTAAAACCATGAAGTCCAGAAACTGTGGTCACCGTTGAGTACTCCACTGCACTGATCCGTATAGGTCTGGGGATTACCTGTGCATATCAAACAAAGAGGGGTGAGTTTACGTAAACTCAGTATGTAATCCCACAGAAAACAATAACAATAATCATAGTGCACAGTCAAACAGTCTTGGGCCTAAGCCCTTTCAGTATCAATCACAGTTTGCACAAGGACTTTATCCCATCACAGTATTAGTAACAGATGTACAGTATTCAGTAGCAAAGTCCTACCCAACCAGCCTTTACACACTATTTCCGTCCAACCCTACACTTCATGTGGGGATTAAATCACCCACCTATCCCTACACTCCAAGTAGTACCGAATGCTGCACATAAATAGTAATTTGTAGCTGAGCTGCCTGATATTAGGCTTAAGAGCCTTTTAATACACTTCCTCCAAATATAATCAACCTAACCCAATACAATACAAACATACAATAGATGACATGCTTTTATGCAACTATCAGTAAACATAATATATCAGTAATCAGGCATATAGGCATACAATTTATCAGGCTTAGTCGACTCATCATTTATTCAGTTCACCTAATTAAGGGTCTAAGTAGTGCTTACCGACCCTACAGTAAGTTCACAGTTGACTTAGGCGACCTGTGCAACCTTAGTAATCAATTCAGTAAAAATGGGGTTATACACCCATGTGGCCTATCCGTGTGGGCCCACACGCCCGTGTGGCCCACATGGCCCAAATTGGCCTTGACCGTGTTGATCACACAACTTGGCCTAAAATTCCACATGCCCGTGTGGACTACCCGTGTGGGCCCACACGCCTGTGTGTTGCACACAGCCTGGCTTTGTCGACTACACGCCCGTGTTGGGGCACACAGCCTACCACACGGGCGACTACACGCCCGTGTGGCGTCGACGGTAGGGTTTTTGGCTTTCGCTGAAACTTTATTTTTTACATTTTTGGGTACACACCTAGTTTTGATTGATGCTAAAGCAATCCCCAAGCACTCTCAAGCCTATAATTAAGTAAATAACACTAATTTAATCGATTATAACGCGATCTCAAATCGAAGCCAAATCGAGATTTTAACCCAAAAACAACCAAACCTTACCTTCAATCGATGAATAACAATTCCCACACAAACTAAGACTCTGATAGGTGCTTATGAGATCTTGAATTCACCCCCAATTGGCATAAACAAAACACTTCGGAGGAGAGTTAACAAACAGAGACAAATCACTTTGCTAAAACTTACCGAATAATCGCAGTCAAACATGGAGTGACACGAGACAGAGTGGGGAAAGAAATCAAGAAGACGAAGGGTGAAAAATAGCAGAACTTTGGTAGCAATAAAGAGAAAAGAGGCAAGAGGGTGGAGAGATTTTGGGGGAAAAAGGAAAATAGAAAAGAAGATAATGAAAAACTAACTACCATTACCCCCAAATCCCTCAAATTACTCCCCTAATATCCCACTAACACCCAACTACTTAGAATTCTGCTTTAACACAACTTCTAGCCAAAATTTAGGGCAAAAATTACTACTTACGCTCGCGCGAGGATTCGAACAAATGGCCTCCTTCACACCAGCACTCCACCTATCCACCAGACCAGTAAGCCTATTCTGTTAATTATTTACCAACTTTTTTAAAAGCCTACTAACTAGAGATAGAGATTTATTCATAAAAATACCAAAATTTGTCCAAGCCATGGCTTGAACTTGGGACCTCACACACACCCAGAACACTTAACCATTTAAGCAGACAGATATTTTTGTCATATTTTCACAAAAAATAAAATAAGAATTTTGGGGCGTTACAGGAATGGAAATGGGAAAGGATTACTATGGACTTTGTGTCGGGATTGCTCCTCTCTCTGAAAAAAAGATGTCATTTAGGTGATTGTTGATTGTTGAACGAAGTCTGTACATTTTATTCTAGTACGTATGGATCTTTCCTTGGATAGATTAGCTGAATTATATGTTTTTAAGATTGTCAGATTGCATGGAGTGCCAGTCTCTATTATTTCTGATAGAGATTCGCGGTTCACATCCCGATTCTAGGAAAAGTTGCAAGAAGCTCTACGTACACAGTTACGTTTCAGCACCGCTTTCCATCCTTAGACTAATGGAAAATCTGAATGTGTGATACAAATATTAGAAGATATGCTTTGGTGTTCTGTACTGGAATTCGAAGGTAACTGGGAAAAGTATTTACCTTTAGTTGAATTTACATATAATAATAGCTATCAGTCAAGTATTAAAATGTCACCGTACGAAGCTCTGTATGGTCGTAAATGTAGAACTCCATTGTACTGGACAGAGCTCAGTGAGAAAAAGATAGATGGAGTTGATTTGATCCGTGAAATTGAAGAAAAGGTAAAAGTGATTCAAGATAGTTTGAAAGTAGCCTCTGATCATCAAAAGTCCTATACCAATCTAAAACGAAAAGAGATAGAGTTTCGAGTCGGTGATAAGGTATTTCTGAAGGTTTCACATTGGAAGAAAGTTCTTCGATTTGGTCGTAAAGGAAAATTGAGTCCACGATTTATCGAACCATATGAAATCACTGAAAGAATTAGACTTGTTGCATACCGATTGGCATTATCGCCAGAGTTTGAACGAATTCATAATGTTTTCCATGTGTCGATGTTGCGACGGTATCGGTCAGACCCTTCACATATTATTTCTCTGACAGACATTGAGACTTAGCCCGATATAGCTGATAGAGAAAAATCTATTAGAATTCTCGTACAAGAAACAAAAAAGTTAAGAAATAAAAAGGTAGCTTAGTGAAAGTCCTTTTGCAACGATAGAATAGAAGAAGCTACCTGAGAACCGGAAGAAACAATGAGGAAGCAATACCCAAACCTCTTTACTGGTAAGATTTTCGAGGACAAAAATTCTTAAATGGAAGAGTTGTAATAGCCCATTTTTAGTGAAATCGAAATAGTGGTTTCAAAGCCACAAATCTGAGTTCGAAAACAAAATTATGTTAATATTATTTTACGGTCTAAATTATAATAGGAAGATTGTATGAAAATTTCGTAAAAAAATTTTTACTGATTTCGTGTTTAATTTAATGGGAAGGACCAAATTGCACAAAATGAAAAAGTTGAGTTCTAGTACTTAGAAAGACTAAATAGCTATAGAATTTAAAACTTGAGGTCCTTATATGGTAATTAGACCATTAAGAGAAGCTAGTAGATATTTTTGATGATTCATCCATGAAAATTTAGAAAAAGAAAAAGACTAAATTGGAAATAAAAGATGATAACTGATTAAGTAAAAAAAAATATCATCATATTATCATATTCCCCAAATTAAAATCCATGGAAACCCTAGTTGAGAGAAAAAGGTTCAAGCAAACTTTTTTGGCTTAATTAGGTAAGTAACCTTGTCCCATTTTTAGTAATTTTTATATTTTCGAGACCAGAATAACCTAATCTAGCTATTTTGGGGATCAATTTGTAAAGTTATCAAAGTATTAACATTTTTCCATGGATGAATATGCTGAAATTTTAGAATTTATGGTAGAAAATGAAAGGTTGTTGATAGATAATTTTGATGAAATTGTGATTTAGGGACTAAATTGCTGTAAAGTTGTAAAATTAATGGAAAAAATATAATTTTTGTGAAATTTATGGACTATTATTGTTATATATGAAAATAGGCTAGGTTTGGAATAAGGGATAAATTGTATGAATTTTATTTTCCGAGCTTATGGACGTAAAAGTATAGGGGAAAAATAGTACTTTTTCCTAAGATGTGAATTAGGTTGATTTGAATGCGAAATGTAATAAATTGATTATTAAATTCATTTATATAGATCCGAAAAGACCAAATACAGAATTGGATCAAGGAAAACAAAAAGTAACGAGTAGATTTCAACTCACGAACATTGTCGAGGTAAGTTTGTGTAACTTAATTATATAATTACATGTTTGAATTTATTTGAATGATTTGTATGTGAATTTTGTATTGGCTATGTGTATGAAATCTGCTCGCTTATTTGGAAAATACCTGATAAAAGTTACATCCCTTTTAAATGAATGAAATCCAATGGATACAGGGTTCTGTTTCCTTAAATGGTAGTTCTCCTACATGTGTTGCAGATATACCGTAGCTCGAAAGAGCGTCCCGTTACAAGCCCTCTCAAGCTTCCCATTATAGTGTTCTTGCAAGCTTCCTATTTATAGCTCTTCGGAGCATATTGATCGATTGTGATCCTACATATGTTGCGGACACAAACGCAACTCTTTTGAGCATCCTGTTATATGATCATTTGTGATCCTGCATATGTTGCAGATACAAACGCAACTCTATATAAGCGTCCTGTCAGTGCTCGTTTGAACTTCTAGTTATGTGGCTATCCGATGCTTTCTATTAAAGTGCTCTTTGGAGCTTCCCGTTAAGTGCTCTCCGACGCTACCTGATATAGGCTCTTTGTGAGCTTCTCGTTACCAAGCCCAGATAAGCTTCCCATTACATGGCTCAATGAGCTTCCTGTTATAGTGCTTAAGAGAAAGCTTTCTGATTTAGTGCTCTAATGAGTACTTCTAGAGATGAATTGACAGATTTTTTATTTGTACACTTGTGTGTACTACCCTTGTATCCATTGAGATTTCAAATGAATCAACAAGTGAGACTATGACATGAAGACAAGTGAAAATCAAAATGAAATCAATGCTTGAAAAATACATGAAATGCATGCAACTTGGTATTTGATGAGCTCATTTTTGTTATTAATATTTACATGAAATGAATAACTAACATATTTGATGAGATTGTGTGTTTAGGCTATGGCCAAGTTGTTTCGAATACATATGAATGTTTACTTAATGTACAAATGAATGAATGGTAAGTTAATTTCCTGTTATACGAACTTACTAAGCATAATATGTTTACTCTGTTTTATAGTAATACGAAAGCTTGTTGGATTAGACGCTTGGCGGAGATCACTCATACTATCCACCGGCACATTTCTGTACAAATATGATACTAATTATAGATATAATGGCATGTATAAGTTTTGGTTAACCAATGTTGGCATACAAATATATTGATTGTAAATAACCATTGGAAAGGCGTGTGATGAATGTGTTTTGTTATATTAACGTATGAGTTAATTTCATGTTTGATATAAGTGCTTGATTTGGTTTATAAATATTAGTATGATATTAAGTAACTATGGTCAAATAGATAAATTCATAAACGTGGATTATGAAGTGATATGGTATGTATAAGACTTGAGTTTTGCATGATTTAAATGTTTGGATTGGCTTTTGGATGTGTTAAAATGTTGGTGTAGGTGGAAGACCAAATAGGTGAGAAATAAGGCTTGGGGATGGCCTTATTTTGTCCACACGGACATGTGTCTCAGCTGTGTATGACACACGGCCTGGCATACGGGCATGTGTTCTGGCCGTGTGTCCCTTGCATCTTAAAATTAAGAAAGAGAATGCTCAAAATTAAGCACACGGCCTAGCACACGGGCATGTGGCTTGGCTGTGTGACCCCTGCACCTTAATGCTTTGCAAGTCAGTGAGTTACACAGGTTAGGGACATGGCCATATGATCTACTTGATATGCCACACAGCATAGGACATGGGTGTGTCACTTGGCCATGTGAGCTACACGGTCTGACCACATAGGTGTGTGACCCCTGTGCTTAGGAAAAATTTTGAAATTTTACAAAAAAATTTCTAAGTTTCTGATCTAGTCCCGACTTGTTTCTAATATATGTTTTGGGCTTCGAGGGCCCAAAGAAGGAACAATATAGTTAAATTATAATTAATTACTGATACAATTGTAAAATAACATAACATATCTTAATATAATCTGTAAACTCCGATTATGCTCCTAGAGGCGACGAATACGAATTAGGGGTGTTACATTTACTCACCTAACATAGCCACATAAGTGATATAATTTCACAATACGTACATTATTCATTTTAACATAACACCTCTCTCGATGAAATGTGATAGTCTATACCAAGCTTACAAAATATTATCTATTTGGTCCATCAAATTTCATGGTTTTGTTCGCAAAATGCATTTCACAAGTAATTTAACACCTGTAACCCAACACCAAATTTAATTATGAGATTGAAGACCATCTGTAGGACCATAACACAACTATCCCATCCCATGATGTGGCAATAAAGAAGTAACTGAAACAGCAGAGATAATGCAAAAAAGCATATCCTCTTTTACTTGTCGAGGCAGCCAAATAAATGACATTTGAAAGCAAAGAAGCAGCCAAAGTATCGTAACTGCTATTGTTATACCTCGACCTATATATGTCCATCTTGGACCTTCCATTTTATAATCACCACACACATCGAGAGATCAAGCTCAAGGCTCAAAGCAACTATTAATTACTTAATACCAAAAAAAGAAAAAGGAAAATGAAGGGCTTTTTTATCTCAGTTTTGGTGGTGCTAGCCATGGTTCAGTTGATGGTTAGGCCAGGAGAGGCGACCATAAGTTGTGAAGAAGTTGTTAATCTTGTGAGACCTTGCGCTCCTTACATTATGACTGGGATAGGGAATCCCACCGTTGCGTGCTGTAATGGTTTGGACCAACTCCGGAAAAGTGCCACAACCACCGCTGACAAGCAGCAAGCATGCCAATGTGCTAAGGACGCTGCTGGTGGTTTCCCCATAATAAATGAACAAGCTGCCGCATCGCTTCCTGCTATCTGCAAAATTCATATTGATTTCCCAATCTCCAAGAACATCAATTGCCAGGAGTGAGTCACTATTTTATATATTTATTTATATATATATCATGCATTTCTTGCCATTATTTTTATTTTCCTTCTTTTTTGCCAGTATCCACTAAGATGGAAGCCATCAAGAAATTAAAGAAATAAGGGTGTCGATGGGGGAGCCAATAATTAGGTGTTGCAATCCTAATATATTTATGTTCCAACCTCAAAAGTTTATTGATTATGCACCTTGTAAGAGATCATGCACTGTGTATCTGATCGATTGAACCTAATAATAATTACAATTAATTATAATAATGAAATTAAGTTTATGAAAGTTCCCTGTGAGCTCGCTGTACCAGTTTGAAGGATTTCATTTCTATAATTATATTTTAAGTTGGTAGTTATATTACCTATACTTCTTTAAAATCTCTGGTAGAGACAGCAAACAAGCGGGTTTGGATGTACAAAGATTTTTATAAACTTGAGCCATTTCAGATTCAGGTTTTTTTTTTTTTTTTTAATTCTAGTCGGATAGGCTTAAATAGATTTAAATAATTTTGATATTTTATAAATTATATTTCGAACGTAATTGTAACACTCTATACCTGATCCGAAAGACAATAGAATTTACGATGCCACATTAGTTACCTAAGTAACCTTAATAAATTTAACAGTTCAATATTTTGATTACTAGACACATTGAAAAGATAATTTAAAGCACTCAAACATATTTGACAGTAATTAATTAATAGCACAACCAAAATGAACTTAAAAACAATACCCAGGGCTCAAAGTATAAAAAACAATGGTCAAGTTCCGATACTTAGCCCCTTGGGTACTGATACCCATATCTAAATTTCAAACAGGCAATTACAGGATCGCATGTTTCAATACATAAACACCTATATACTAATACCTCATAACAAAGTACTAGAGGTGTACATGGGCCGGGCGGCCCGGCCCGGCCCGAAGGCCCGCCCGAAATGTGGGAGGGTTTGGGCAAAAATATAGGCCCGAAAAATGGGCTTGGACAAAAAATTAAGGCCCGTTTAAAAAATGGGCCGGGCTCGGGTAAGAAATTTTTGGCCCGAGCCCGGCCCGGCCCGGCCCGAATTCACTAAGGACAAAAAATTTTATTTTTTTAAATATTGTTTTCTTATTGTTTTTCTCCCTATTTTGCTACCATTTTACTATTATGTTGCTATTATTTTGTTGTTATTGTTTAGATATTGTATAAAATTTATTTTATTGTTAATTTTGTTATTATTTTAAAGACATTGGTTAATTTTGTTATTATTTTAGAGGCATTTGCTTGTTAAGTTACATCTATTTTAGTGTTATTTAAGTCTACATATTTTTTAAAATTTATTTTCAATTTCTTGAAAAATATTTATTTTAATTTTTTTAGTATTTTTGATATATTATATATATTTAAAATTTATATAAAATAATATAAAAATAATACGGGCGGGCCAGGCCGGGCCCGGGTTTTAGCATTTTTATATGGGCCGGGCTTGGACAAAATTTTAGGCCCATTTTTTGGGCCCGGCCGGCCCGAGCCCAATGAATGGGCCTAAAATTTTAGTTGGACCCGGCCCGAACCCGGCCCGGCCCGGCCCATGTACACCTCTACAAAGTACTAATACTTCTTATCTAGGTTCTGATACCTCATCCTTAGAACTTAGAATTTTTCAAAAAAGTCATTTGAAACCATTAATCAAAAACCATAAATTCATTTTAAGGTCATTTTCATTTAGAGAAAATCACATTTATTTCCAAATGTTTTCCATTTCTCTAATATTACCATTTCTATCCATTTTTGTTAATTTGATTCAACATGCAATTGATTTCTAATTTCAACGAGCTAATGGAATGATCGATTGGACATATACAATTAGAGCCCAAATTATTTATAACTAATTTTCAGCTTTTTGCCTATTAATTATAAGTTCCAGAAATATCAATTCATTTTTTTTATAATTATTCTTATACATTCCTTATACAATACCATTTACTGCATAAGAAATTTCAGGTGTTACACTCACACCTTAAACACCTAGTTACCTTTATTTGATTTAATATAAATCAAATTCTTTTTTCAACAACAGTAATTTTCAAATTATGAACTCAATTTGGGTTTGAACCCATACCTTAGACCAGACATAACTTGGACCTGGGCTCTAATAAAATTTAGAATGGGCCGCGATATGGGGCATGTCAAAACAAATCTAAAATGATTTTATTTTAAAAATATTTAAAAATAATAAATAAGAATGATTTTATTCAAAATGGGCCTAACAAATTTGTACATTTTCGAAACTGTCAAGGATCTAAGGAACATTTACATCAACTTGTTATTTGAGTTATTTGGATGGTTCGAGTTTTAAAATTTAACTCAACTCTAGTTTAAAAACTCGAATTACTTATTTGAGTTTATTTAAAAAACCAAACAACTTAATTTCATTAACTCAAAATTAAAAAAAAAAAGAAAATTGAATCAAAGTGAGTTTACTCACCTAACATAGCCACATAAGTGATATAATTTCACAATATGTACATTATTTATTTTAATATAACACCTCTCTCGATGAAATGTGATGGTCTATACCAAACTTACAGAATATTATCTATTTTGGTCCATCATATTTCATGGTTTTGTTTGCAAAATGCATTTCACAAGTAATATAACACTTGTATCCCAACGCCAAATTTAATTATGAGATTGAAGACCATCTGTAGGACCATAACAACATTATCCCATCCCATGATGCGGCAATAAAGAAGTAACTGAAACAGCAGAGATGATGCAAAAAAGAATATCCTCTTTTACTTGTCGAGGCAGCCAAATAAATGACATTTGAAAGCAAAAAAGCAGCCAAAGTATCGTAACTGCTAATGTTATGCCTCGACCTATATATATCCAACTGGACTTGCCATTTAATAATCACCACACACATCGAGAGATCAAGCTCAAGGCTCAAAGCAACTATTAATTACTTCATACCTAAAAAAGAAAAAGGAAAATGAAGGGCGTTGTTATCTCAGTTTTGGTGGTGCTAGCCATGGTTCAGTTGATGGTTAGGCCAGGAAAGGCGACCATAAGTTGTGAAGAAGTTGTTAATCTTGTGAGACCTTGCGCTCCTTACATTATGACTGGGATAGGGAGTCCCACCGTTGCGTGCTGTAATAGTTTGGACCAACTCCGGAAAAGTGCCACAACCACCGCTGACAAGCAGCAAGCATGCCAATGTGCTAAGGACGCTGCTACTAGTTTCCCTATGATAAATGAACAAGCTGCCGCATCGCTTCCTGCTATCTGCAAAATTCATATTGATTTCCCAATCTCCAAGAACATCAATTGCCAGGAGTGAGTCACTATTTATATATATTTTTATATATATATCATGCGTTCCTTGACATTATTTTTATTTTCCTGCTTTTTTGCCAGTATCCTCTGAGATGGAAGCCATCAAGAAATTAAGGAAATAAAGGCGCTAATGGGGAGAGCCATTAATTAGGTACTGCAATCCTAATATATTTATGCTCCAACCTCAAAAGTTTATTGATTATGCACCTTGTAAGAGATCATGCACTGTGTATCTGATCGGTTCAACCTAATAATAATTATAATTAATTATAATAATGAAATTAAGTTTATGAAAGTTCCCTGTGAGCTCGCTGTACCAGTTTGAAGGATTTCATTTCTATAATTAATTATATTTGAAGTTGGTAGTTATATTACTTATACTTCTTCAAAGTCTTTGGTAGAGACAGCAAACAAGCGGGTTTGGATGGACTCGAATTAGGCTTAAATAGATTCGAATAATTTTGATATTTTATAAATTATATTTCGAACGTAAACATTTTACACTTGACCTGAAAAACATAGAATTCATGATGCCACATTGGTCACCGAAGTAACCTTAACAAATCTAACAATTCAAATTTTCAATTACTAGACACATTGCAAAGATATTTTAAAGCATTCAAACATTTTTTATAGTAATTAATCAACAGCGCAACTAAAATGAACTTAAAAAAACAACACCCTGTTTCACCAAAAAAAAAAAAAACACCCTGAGCTCAAAATATCAAAAACTATGGCAAGTTTCGATACTTAGCCTCTTGGGTACTGATACCCATATAATTTCAAACAGGCAATTACAAGACTACATGTTCCAATACATAAACACCTATATATTGATACCTCATAGCAATGTACTAATATTTCTTATCTAAGTTTTGATACCTCATCTTCAGAACCTAGAATTTTTCAGGAAAGTCATTTCAAACCACTAATCAATACCTTTAAACACTTCTAACCAATATCAAACATGTACGAAAAAATACCCAACACATTTAACATATTAAATTAAGTCTAAAACACTATATAATGTAACACCCCTTACCCATATTCGACGCCAGAATAGGGTAGGAACAACGGGAGATTAGATCTCATAGAGTTCAATTCCCGTTCTCAACCCATGACCAATATGAACTCGAAGTTTCCTTCGTAACCCCCGGAACTTCTTCGTAGTGGCTCCGTTCCATGCCTCATTTCATAGGGAACCTCAAAGTGGCTCTATTTCATTATATTCCATCCAGATCCCAATTCCATTTTTATATTGTCATTGACATGACATAAGAGATGTCGGTTCTAGTCTATCTTTTTCTATTTCTATATATGTATATGGAAAGTTCAAAAATCATCATATAATAATCCAGAAATAGAAAAGAAAAAAGGGAGGTTAATGATGATTTTAAAATCTTTTATACCAGGGAATCTAATATCCTTATACATGACGATAATCAATTCGGTCGTTATGGTAGGACTCTATTATGGATTTCTGACCACACTATCCATAGGTCCCTCTTATATCTTCCTTCTACGAGCTCGGGTTATGGAAGAAGGAGAAGAAGGAACCGAGAGGAGAGTATCAGCAACAACTGGGTTTATTGCAGGCCAGCTCATCATGTTCATATCAATCTACTATGTACCTCTGCATTTAGCATTGGGTAAACCTCATACAATAACTGTCCTAGCTCAGGCATTACCGGACTTATCACACGAACAAACATTCAAATTCGGGTTACACATGCACGTCCAAATTTAAAAACTTTGGAAACATGCCTAACCATGTCCATTTTTGTCCATCATGAGATATAATAGTCTAATTACTAAAGAATGACCTCTAATTTACAAATTCATTTCAATTAAGCACTCAAAGCTTCTAGAACACATATTTTGCATTTTTTTGCAATTTAGTGCTACTAGTCAAATTAGACCCTCTATTGATAAAATTTATTGACGAAACTTTCACACATGCATTCAATCATACTATAGACCTCAAAATAATATCAAAATAAATTTTTTTACTTCAGATTCGTGGTCCTGAAACCACTGTTCCGATTTGGCCCTAAATCGGGCTGTTACATATAACATGCCTTTAAACATAAACGAATGAAAATTTAACCCCTTAAGTAAAATTTTCATTTAACAATTACTACTTGTTATACCCTATGTAGCGAAACTCACTGAGCACCAATAAAGAGCTTGACATATCTATCACAATGGAACCTGCGCTATCGTGAACCCGCAACTAGTTCGCGAACCACAACCTGGCGAACTTTAGAGCTATGCACCCACAACTAGGGCTTGTGATGCCAACCTAGGACTTAGAAGCTCTTGATGCCATCATAGGAAGGAAATTTCAGGGACGAAATTTTCTTTTAAAGGTGGGAGAGTTTTCACACCCCAGATTAGAGGACCTGTATTTTGGTGGATTGACCAAGACGGGTCAGTAAGGATTTTAGTATGAGCTAAGCTTGATTCGTAAGTTTGTACTAATTTGCTTTGTCACTTCGTTTCGAGTGAACTGTTTTGTGGTGATTCATCATCTTATGGACTCCAATTCTCTTTTGGCAAGCTCTTCCGTTAGTGGAGATAGTTGTGGCAAGCCCTTCTTTGGCAGATTTTTCCTTTTATTATGGGGCCCCTGGTAGTGGACACGAACTAGATACGTGTCAAGTCTTTGGTAAGAATGTGTCATTTTGCATGACACTTGGTGAGTTTCGTTTGTTGAGCCGAATTGGTGGATTCGTGTATGCAAGTATCCTAATTGGTAGCTGGCCAAAAGTGTCGTTTTGTTTGTGTTATATTTCTTTATGTGTGTATATATATATATCGTGGATGAGAAGGATGAAGAACTTTACTTCTCTTTTCTCTATTTTTCCTTGTTCTTTCTATCTGAGGCTGGAGGTATTAACTCGTGGCCTGTGGAAAGAACCATGTGTAGATTGGAGCTCTCTAGGAAGATTTTCCAAGTGAATTCCCTTCCCCTCTTGCTTGATGAGTTAAAGAACTATTTAATGATGTTGCATGTCCAAGTAAAAGATCCTATTGGGTTTGTGTGCTAATAGAGTTGTGTATAGTCATCCTTCACAATATAATCGTACTGATCGATGGTAGAGTTACCATCTCACATAACTGGTTGTTCAAGTATTGTTGTTGTACCCATGTGAGTGCGTATATATTACAAGATGTGCATGTTTGTGTGAACAAATTGAAATGATAATAAAAAGATAAAGATTGATCAAGTATGAATAATTGAATGGATACTTCTTCCTTGAAGCACAGCTTAGTATCCAGGTTGGTGGAAAAATGGGTTGTAGACGTAAATCATTGATGTGTGAATGTGATTTGAGAAATGTTTGGAGATTATGATATTACGATATTTACCTTTAGAAATGCATGTTAATGCAAAATGTGATTGGTGAATGCCACGACCTTGCAGGGGAACACGTAGGTGTTCGAATTAATAATGAGGATTTACAGAGGTTCAGATGGATATATGAATTACTAGCTCTATGGAACAATACCCTACCATGGCTCTTCGAAATGTTATGACAATCAGAAGTTAACTCAAGGAAGAATGTCCAAACATCTGTAAGAGTACTACATGTAAACCGTCTCAAATGTAAAAATGTTTAATAGTTAATTGTTTTATTAAAATGGTATTTAAATTGTGGATGGTATTCGCTATATAGTTATAATTAGTGGCGACATGTATCTGAATGTGAAATGTACTACAAATGGTAATTTTTAATGCATGGGCATATTGTATTATTAATATTTGTGTGATCTGTACTTGTATGCGAACCTTTTCTATGAGTTGCCTTATGTGAATAGAAAAAGAAGTGTTAGAGACTACGTAAGGGAAAGTTTTGGATAGGATGGTAGTAGGTGAACTATTCTTAGAAGAGATAGTACCCGTCTGTGGAGTGTCTTGTTGAAACAGATAGAATCTGTCGTGGAATGTGATTCTATTGTAACTAATATCCACATGTGATTTGTCACTCCAAGAAAATCAGGACATGGAATGAATTGTATTCAAAGGCAAACCATAATTAGTGGAGGCTATGTTTCAATGCACTCTGGAGGTTTTTTTGAATTGAAAGACTGTGTGATGCTTTGGCGAAATGTATGATGTTTAGTTCTCTTATTACGGATAAGTATCTGTTATCCACCAGTTGTTGTGTGTGTAGATATGTATTCAATATCTATAGTGTAAGTGCAAGTTTGTTTGATAATGTTTGACACGCCTAATTGTAGACTTGTTTGTACCTATCTTCTTGATGATTTGTACTGTTGGGTTGAAAAGTTTCTGGTTTCTGTGGAACTCATTAAGTTCATTTTGAACTTACCCTGTTTCCTGTTTTCCTTTTAGGTGTTTTGGGTCAGTTGTGTTCGTGAAGGGACTCAGCTAGATTGTCCCTATTTTGTGTGTTTTCCTTCGTTTCTTCTGTAACATGTACATATCGGGAAATTCTCATATTTGTTTATTTCATGTATATGTTTGGGTTATAATTATAATTCACACTCTTATTCAAACTGTAACACCCCTAAATCGTCTCCGTTAACGGATCAAAGTTACAGAGTGTTACCAAGCAAAACAAGACATTTCACTTCATTTCAGAACAATTACTCAAATTAAGTATAAATTTAACATAATTTATTCCAATTATAGCAAACATACATATTTGGGCATTTAAACAAGCTTTAAGGCCCTAAAAAAAGTTCAGGAACAAACCATGACAATTTGAAACAAATTAGAATTTCAAGAAAAAGTTGTAAAATTTGAATCTGTGTAACACAACTTAGACCGTGTAAGTATTCGAAGTAAGGACACACGGTCGTGTCCCAACCCATGTCATAGACCATGTAACTCACTAACTTGAGACACATGGCACTCTCAGCTCGTGTCTCAGACTGTGTGAAACCTGCACCAAAACTAACAGAGCACACACAACTAAGTAGGGTGATTGTGTGTGGCACACGGTCGTGTGACAGACCGTGTCCTAGGCAAG
Organism: Gossypium stocksii; assembly: GCA_020496765.1. Classification (NCBI taxonomy): domain Eukaryota; kingdom Viridiplantae; phylum Streptophyta; class Magnoliopsida; order Malvales; family Malvaceae; genus Gossypium; species Gossypium stocksii. The sequence goes on from CM035623.1 coordinate 12,068,706, forward strand.
GCCGTGTGACAGACCGTGTCCTAAGCAATGTGCTTCCAAATTAACCCTTTAAACAAGCTAAAAATCAAGCCAAAAATTACACATTTAAATCACACCATTTCCACAAGCATTCATAAAACCAAAACTCATTCCAAACTTGCTCATAATATACTAAATTAATCACCCTATATGTCCTAACCAATCTACCAACAATAGGTACCACAATTAAAATCAATTTTGAACCTATTCAACAATATACATTCAAATCATACCAAAATGACACACAACCATATACATGCCAATTTTAACCATTTCAATATGTTCAAAAGCTACCGAATTAAGCTGATGGATAGTGCGATCGTACTTTGACAAAGTTTCAAATCATTCGAGCTTTCCAATGATCTACAAAACAAAGAAAACAACTATATAAGCAACTAATGCTTAGTAAGCTCATATAAAAGGAGTTAAACTCACCAGTTGTAATAAATTTATCAACTATGAGTAATTCCATTTAGCCATAAATCATATTTCCCTTTTAACTATACACCAAACCTCACAAGGTTAGTAGGTGAAGCAATACACATATAATTCTAACCCGGTCAAGGCAAATAGCATATCAAACATTTCAGTTTCACCATTCATCTATTATATGACTATCGTATACCTTCATTTTCTTTTAACTATGCTTATCATATGTTTCATACTCTTGCTTTAAATCATAGATCATTTCATATGGTTATATACTCTGTAAAATTTTAATTACCCGTTCATGTCATAAAAAGAATTTTACTATATAAATTATTCATCCACATAATTCAAATGTTACCTTTCCAATCCAAACACATCAACACAAAGTCCATTTCAAAGGACATTTCCATACCACAAACCACATTTACGCAAGGTAACAAACAATACTTGTAAATAAGAAACTCATTACAATATCTTTCACTTACCAATACTATAAATATGTCACAATATATATAAGCACATAAATAAATTGTAATTCATTTATTTCATAGCCCGATGAATTAGTAATCTAACTAGAGTACTAGAGTAACTACACCAAATCCATGTAACAATCCATATCATTTAGTCCAAATCATTAGTACTCAGTTCACATACTCGGTCATTATTCTATTTTTAAGGGCATCGTAAATGCAGAACAGGGGCACATATGTGCATTCAGGGGTACCGAAGTAAAAATAGGGGCACGTATGTTCATTCAAGGACATTTTCCTCATTTTTGAATACATACTTAAATTCATTTCATTCTTATATAAACTTAACACCAATCAAAGAGAAACATTACAACATTCTCTATTACTTTCAATGATAGAAAATATTTGTAACATTCATAACTATATAAATTCTCCAAATTAAATTGGGTAAATTACACCAACAGTCACCCAACTTTGGGGTAATTAACAAAACAGTCACTTGGGTTTCATTTCAGTCAGCCAACTTTCAAAAAGTAACAAAACGGTCACTTTAACCATTTTCCATTACGTCTGTAATAGAAAAATGACATGGCATTAACGGTGGCTTAGCTATCATTTTAATAGTCTTCTTCAACCCTAAACAGCCCTGGGCAGTAGAAAAAGGAGAGAAAAATAGAGAAGAAGAAGAAAATGGAAGTGTCTGCTGAATTGTTCCTTTCTTTTGATTTTATTTCTTTCTTTCTTTTTGATTTTCTTTCTTTCTTTCTTTCTTTTACAATTTTCTATCTGGACATAGCAAAAAACAAAGAGCAATACAACTGTTACTTGGGGAAGAGTTCTTCCAAGAGATGCTTTCTTGCAGATTATTACTCGGCAACTGCTTATTACTTGGTGGGAAATTGGATAATTGAACAGTGCCTTGCCAATTCTCACTGCATCTATCATGTTCAAGACAATTAGAAGAACCACGAACACTCAGGTCACTAGATTCCTGATTCAGTGATGTCATACCAAAAGAGGGTAGATTTTCAAATGCAGCACTACATTGCACCTGTTGTGTGTTTCCTTGTACCACCAAAGCATTGCCTAAGGCAGTTGACAGAGAATTGCTTGAGCTACCAACCACCACTCTAGCATCTGGGAAGCTAGAGGAAATATGAAAAGCATTCTGCTCATCAACACAATTGTATTCTCCAAAGTGATTAGTGGACTTGGTCTGCGACAGTTGGTTGAGCTCTATAGAAGCCGTGATCCCTTGAAACAAAGCTCTATTTTGATTCTGGTTTGCAGGTAATACCACAGGCTGAATCTTTTCAAGACCATTAACAGAATTTTCGGGTTGAATCACACCAGAAGAAATGCCGCTTAGGGTCAAAGCAGCTGAGGAGTTCAATCTACCAAACGTTCCACGTGATTGATACGATGGTAGGGAAGCACTTGAAAACCTTGCAGGTCCAATGAATGAGCGAAAATCTCCAAAGCCATCCAGTAAACCTGTACGTAAGTGAGAGGGATATCTACTGCCTAATGCAACAACCATGTTTGCTTGTTGTGTTGCTACACTGCTGAGTCTTCTCAGCTAAAGCCTATATTTCTGCAAAACAACATAAAACCGTGAGCTTAAATGGGAGACAAATATCCAGTTAACACACATTTTTATAGGAGGTTGTGGTTTAAGTATCTGCACTTTTATACAAAACGGACAGCATCTTGACTCGATCTCATGTCTACCTCAAGCTTAAACATGCATACTGTACTAATTGATAATTGTTGCAAGGCAATATATAGAAGACCATGGTGCTTTAGTGCTTGGTTTTTCAGGGACGTGAATGGCTTGGGGTTGTTCAGCAACAGTTGTTGTGGCTCCTGATTTGTAGCCATTGTTCTGTTGTGGGTTTGACCTTTTAGTTTTTGTCAAATAGCAACCCATTTGGATTGAAAGAAAAAGACCCAAATCCAGGAGATGGTAAAAGACGAGGTTGAGGGAGAAAGAAGATGAAGAGAAATGAGAGAAAAACAAGAAAAAATAAAAGCAGCATAAAGAGAAAGAGGTTGAGGGAGAAGATGATGAAGAGAAAGATGAGAAGAAAAGGAAGAAAAATCATTCTGACCAATCATCTTTTCTTTTCTTGTTTGACATTTTGACTTCTAGTCCAACGTGGCAAGTTAACTTGCCACATCAGCTAGTTAACTTGCCACGTCATCAATTCTGTTAACACATTAATGGTAACTGTTAATTAGTGACTGGTTTGAAACTTTTTTATAACGTTGGTGACTGTTTTGTTACTTTTTGAAAGTTGGGTGACTAAAATGAAACCCAGGTGACTGTTTTGTCAGTTACCCCAAAGTTGGGTGGCTGTTGGTGTAATTTACCCAATTTACCCAATTAAATTCACCTATTTACATATATTCATCAATTAATTAAAGATCATTAATATAATTCACTAGCAAACTACATTTCCATATTGAAATACTATGAATTTACCTAAGTTATGTTTTCGGTTGACTCGTAGGGACTAATCTGAAATTTTCTCTTTTTCCCATTTAACCTCCTTACGATTCGATTTTCAATCTATATAATGACTAAATTCAATATATCCAATTAAAATACATATTTCAATTCATTTTATGCATATGACCCTTAGTTTTATTATTTACACATTTTTCCTAAACTTCTACATTTCTCACAATTTAGTCCCTAAACCCGAAATTCCAAATTTATCAAAATTTCTTAATTTCTCATGTTAACAGAATTTTTATTTATACAACTACAACTCATAAGTATTCCAAATTCAAAAGAATTCCTATCAATTTTAATATTTTAACAATTGAGTCATTTAGTTAAAACTAACAAAAATCACTTTACAAAATAATCTTAATCAACAACTAAAACTACAAATTTACCATTTCAATCCAAGAAAAACTAAAATTCATTAATTGTAAAATCCAAAATCTTTAACATTTCAAAAAACAAAGATATGAGTTAGCTAGACCTAGTTGCAACAATCTCAAAAATATAAAAAAATTATAAGAAATGGGTTAAAAATTCATACCATGCAAAAGGAATTGCCATTGTCGAAACTCAAGGCCTTCAATGGTGAATTCCATTTTCAGTGGTAAGAAACATTAAAGAAGATGATACCTTATTTTTATTTTATTTATTTAAGTTTTATTTATTTAATTATAAATTTGTCCTTCAATTAAACATAGAATTTTTGCATTTTTAATGCCTTAACCGTCCATGCTAAATAGGAATTGTATAATTTCCATATAAAACCTTCCATTTAAATTAATTAATCCATTTAATCATTATAATTCAATAACAATTAAGTTTTATGACTTTAACAATTAGTCATTTTTAATTAATCAACTATCTAAATATTAAAATTGCTAAATCGTACTTTCACATAACAAAACAATATCTCCATAAAAATTTTTAAAAATATTTACAACCTCGATTTTCAAAAGCGAGGTCTCGATATCTCATTTTTCAAAACCACTTAACTTTCAAGATAACCACTTACACTTAATTATTTAATCAATTCACCAAGTCAAAACTCAATATCAATTATAATTGACTCATATGAATTAGATAATAATTAATATGAACTAACTCGTCGAGTTTGTGGTCCCGAAACTACTATTTTCGACACTACTGAAAACAAGCTGTTACACGAATATTGTAGAAGATAAATGTATTCTAGTGTATTGCCATATTTCAACCTTCATATGCAGTGAATGATCCTTGCGTTTTCCTTTTACTCCATCAAAAGATAAAGAGAAATATAATATTTGTATCGCCAATATCGTTCAATTGTTTTTTATTTTCTCTTTTTATCTCTAAATGCTGAGAACTTCAAACTTCATTCTTGAAAAAGTCATTACAACCTCTTTTTATATACTTTGGTTATAATATGAAATTGTTGCTCACCTAACATTCTTTAAATTCTTTGGTCGATACCCCTTTTCAGCAAAACTTCTTAAATGAAATCTTAAAATGTTGTTTTCACTAGTTCAACTGTTCTTCTGGTAATGCTACAGTTCATCAGTCGAGCCTTTGGACATAGGGTGTTACATGCTAATCCTCAAACCATATATCAATATGTATATGTCACAAGGTACACCAATTATGTCAAATGAATCAACTATATATTACCTCAATTAACAAACTAGTTGAACATATCATACTAATGTCATTAATGTTCACATTTCTATTCAATTTAACACATTCAATCAAATCTGAATTTCATTTCCAAATTGAATATATTCATTTGTTATCTTTCCATATCATCCTTCAGGCTCGTTTAACCGATTCATATGGTCTTTCACATGCTATAGAAAATCATATATCACATATAAGTACCTGTAGTACAATTTCATAACATTAATTTATTTCAAGCATCATTTAATCAATTAAACAATTTATATCCCCTATTAACATGACTCGGGCTCAAATGGATGCACGAATCCAGCCAACACACTAATTTGGCACCTAATGCCTCATCTAAATGTCCGAAGTATATAAATTATACCCTTCGCTCATCAGTATAACCAGAGTAAAGGTTTTTTTCATCACTCATAGAACGTCCAAAACAAAATGCGCCCAATGCTCATCGACATATAGTCGAAGTGACTTGTACTCAATCTATCCTATAGTACACCAACTATATCCGAATCTACCCAAATAGTTAATAGGGTAATCAATTTTTTGATTTCATCATATAGTTTAGTTCACATTATATCATTCACAAATCATCATCAATTTCCCTATTTCAACATATCATATAACTTGTTTCAACCTAATTCCATATCTAATAACATATATCAATTAATTCATGTAATTTCTCTTTTATTCAATTTAGTCCACTATCTAGATATTCAATTTCTAACATAGAAATTCAATTCAAATAATCATTGTTAACTCACCCAAAATGTCATATTATGCAAAATACTACAAATATACAACAATTAAATTGATCCCCGATAATAGAAATACAAATTGAGTTTTCAAGTCACTCATCGACAACTTTCGTTTTTCCTTTCCCTCTCGCAGAATATACGTTAATGTTATCTAGTGCAGTCACAAAACATATACATTATCAATTTTCCATCCAACTTACATCCAATTACAAAGACAAACATATTTTTTAAATCTATTCAATTTAGTCCCTAAATTTGGGACAAGCATAACTTTCGATCTAACGCTTCGGATTAAAATTCGATTTCACATTTACTCATGAGGGATATTCTACTTTCTATTCCTAGCTTAATTTCATAAAAATTTTGCATTTTATTCTATTTGGTCCCAAATGTAACCAAGCTTACAATCAAGCTTGTTAAACTTTACAATTTAGTACTCTTCATAATCTAAGCTTAATTTCTATCAATTTCAAGCCTAATTCATCAATTATTAATAATAGAAACTTATCAAAATTTAAAAAATTGGACAAATACGAGCTAGTTAAATCAAGCTCCCATGACCATAAATGTATAAAAATAAAAAAAAATGACTTAGGGACTTACTTGATAAATTTGGCTAAATGTTCAAGGGTTTAAAGATTTTCTTTCTTTCATCTATGGAGGATGACATAAAGAATGAAGATGATGATATTTTTTCCACTAACATTTAACTTATATAGTTCAATTAATTACGAATTTACCTTAATTAGCTTAATTAAATTTGTTTGTACTTTTAATTAACCTTGATTTAATACTAGTTTAATATTTAATGGATATCATCATCAAAATCCACTAAAAGATATTCTAATTTGGTTAATTAACCATTTTATTCTGTTGGATGATTGCTATCTAAGTCCTTAAGCCTTTTTCTAATTAAGAATTCATAGCAATTGAACTTTTACAATTTTGTCCATGTGACTTAATTAACTATTTTTTCGACTAAATTACTTTAACTAAATTTCAATATATTTTTAAACTAACCCTTTAAATATTCATATTTAATATTTACAGACTCAGGTTATGAAAATGAAGTTCCAAAATCATATTTTTCGACACCACTAGATATCGAGTCATTATAGAGCAAGTCATTACACAAGGCTATTTCCCACTCCTTTATCTACTAAATTACTTGAATTTTTTATAGGAGCTTCGTAATGACTCAGTTATAAGAGTTAATAAAGGAATTCAAATGCTCAACCATCCTCCTATTGAACCCAACAAGGTTGCTTGAAGAGCATGTGGAAATAGGCACTTCAGCTACCACTTCAAGTGTTTTTGCCTTAGGTTCTTCCTCTTCCTCAGTTGGTTGTTCAGATGGACCAGTGGAGACATGCTTTCTTTCAAACCACTTTGGGGGTAATTTAAGCTCAAGAATAGCTCACTCATATTGTTTAGTTTCCCTTACCAGTCTTGGATTTAAAACAAAGAGAACTTAAAAAAAAAAAGAGAGAAAAAGGGTAGAAGATACCTCACATGGACCATGTAACACCTCGATACCTGACCCGATCATTGGGTCTGAGCTATAGGATGTCATATTCATTTCTAGAGCAACCACGATCAATTAGGAGCAACACATGCATATAATACGATATGAAATCATTTTCGGGTCTTATACGAGCTTACCGAAAGCTCTTTACTAAATCGAGATTGAAATAGGACCAAATTGTATAGATTTCAAAGTATCGGGTTGTCATCGTGAAATTGGTGGTTTCTCACTGACTACATCTAGTGAGGATGTTGAGAGTATGTCATTGAGACGTAACTTTATGTTTGCAAAAGGTCCAATCTGGTACAAGTTTAGATCAACTCAAATAATACTTAAACATTTCAATTTCAGTTAATTTACTGACATACCAAATACATTCACATCAAAATATGTCAAAATGGCACTCCAAGTTAACATTAGCCAACAAACTTTTAAAATGATTATTTTATTGGATCTGGTGCCTTGAGTATAGCCTATTTGTTCGTAAACTTCTAATTTTTTTGAACAAACTGGTTAATAAAACAAATTCATTAATGACATTAATATACTTTGTATAATTGTCCTCATATGGTTTTTGCATGCAAAGAAAATAAAAACAAATGTTGCTCATTGGTTGTCTAATGTTTAACTAATAATAAGTGGTATTACATGGTCGGATCGTAATACAGAAAGACAACTTATATTAGTAGATGAACCTAAAAATGTCTTTAATCTAATCGAAAATGAGCAAATTGATTAAAAGACTAATATGTCGTCTATCAAGTCCAATTAGGGATATGCTTTGCCTTGGAATCAGAGCGGATGACCCCCAAAAGATAGAGATATAGATGTGACTAATTGGACGAACAGGACATTAGATTGGACCCAATAAGAACGGATCTTGAATCTTTTTATAGATTTATTCACTTTTGACATTCATAGTATGGCATACTTAGATCTTGAGTGGATGACGAACTATGGATGTATGACTCGTATACTTTGATGTAAGTAAAAGCCTGAGTTCAAATAGATAAGGAACCGAAAGTTGGTGCGTTAGGTATACGACTTATGCAGTAGGTAACGTTGACCACCTCCTGACGTACCAACATTGAAAGTGAGAATACTACTACTAAGGATGTGAATGAAGGTAGTATCCACAAGTATACGGGTTAGGTTGTAATATAATTTTACAACGAATTATGGAAGTACTTCGAGGATCGTACCCATAGGAGGCGAGACTAAAATAAGATTCATTCTTACGCTAATGGGACTAGTTAGTAATTTACTTAAATTATATTACAATAAATCCTAAGTTGATGAGAAAATATATTTTACAAAAATAAGATAAATAACAGTGGAAATAGATTACAGATTCTATCAGTTTTAATGATGGAAAACTAACTTGTTGCGGGGTTCATAATTAATTCCTACTTTGGGTTCTACTCAATCAACTAGTAATTAACCTATCATGGCTTCATGGCCTTCCACTAACCTAATGAGTCAGCAAGAACTACTTATCTCTTGATGTCACAGTCAAGACCAGATTAGGGTAAGGTTTTCACGAATATAGAAGACCAATTTCAGGTTCATTCCCACCTATATGACTTTCTAGGACCATCAAACCTAGGGTTTTAAGTTCTTCCTATCCCAAATAGTTCATCTGCTAAGAAACCTTACATAGAAGTTAATCAATCTCACATCCACTCGTTAATCTCCCTTATCGGATTAGTTCCCCATAGATTTAACACATGTAAAGTAATTTATAAGAAAGATAAACATTATGAAAGAGATCAAGAACATAGATCTGATAATATAATAATAATCGCGCGAACAATAATCCGCTGAAGGGTAATGGCAATCTACAATTTGATCCCTACAAAGAACAAAACGAAAAACTAAAAGAAGAACTAAAACTAAAGAAAAATCTAAATTACAAGGGAAATTGAAACTAAGTAAAAACTAACTGAATGAAAATTTGTCCATAAAGTGTTCAAAGTTATTCTATTTATAGGACTAGGGTTGATCGTTGATTGTTGACCTAATTCGATTGACGTTTTTACTTTCCTACAAGCTAATTAAATACAGAAAATAGTTTAATCTGCTACAACAAATTGTGGTAGATCAAGTGTCATTCACAACAGTGGAATTTATAGCTCAAGACATGGGTATATGATATTCTCTCATTGGCACTACTTGGTTGACAAAAATTAAATGTGACCACTAGTCGTTCGTTTTTGTGATTGTTGACTTGATTACAATTTGATAGTAATTGACTTTTAATGAAGGAAGATGTAATGGTTACCATGAGCTAAAATAGGATCATACTAGGAGAACAGATATTATCTTAAAGAGATTAAAGATGTCTTATGAGGGTAACACACTTATGAAAATGTCATTGGATGAGTACTAATCAAGTTGCTTTCGTAATTGTATGTCATTAGGGAGAGCTCAGTCATCATACTATAGTGGAATGACTTCGTGACTAAATGAGTTTATAATTAATAGGTGAAAAGTTGAAACTTAATTATAAATTATTTGAACCCTAATTATATATGTCCAATCGGTCCCTCCGCTAGCTTATTGAAACCATAAATGAATTGCAAATTGAATCAAATGAACAAAAATGAATAGAAATGGTGAAAATGAAGAAATAGGGAACATTTGGAAATGCTTATCATTTTCTCTTAAATGAAAATGAAAATGGAGAAATCAAATCACTTGGAAATGAAAGTGGTTTTCTCCAAAATAAAAATGAAAATGACTTGAAAAATAAATTTATATTTTTTAAATTAAAAGAAGTTCAAAAATGAAAATAAATCGTTTGGTCATAGTAAACCATTGAATACAGAAAAATTAAATATATTTTTTCATAGATTTTTTTACGATAAAGTCGTCATGATTTTAACGGAATTAGAATTGGGTTGAGAAGATTATTTAATTGGAAATATATTGAGAAGTTTATTTTGGGAAATAAATAAATATTGAGTTGGATCAAATTATAAAGTATTGAGTTAAAAGGATGAAAAGTACTTGTAATTGAACTCAATATGGGACAGGCCCAAAGGCCCTTCATGTTAAAAAGGGTAGACGACAAACCCTAATAATATTAATTAGGGTTTTCGCCACCTATACTTCTAGTTAGATTAGGAGTTCATTTTTCTAGTTGAAATAAACTTCTATAATTCAACAAGAGTTCTACCTTCTCTCCCTATAAATAGATCGCACTAGTAGGGCTATTTACACAAATTTAAAATATTGTTACTCTACCCGAAAATAGAGAGAATTTATTCTCAATTATTGAATCTACTTTCTAAAACAACAAATTTTTTCGATTTCTATATGAGAAAATATTTTTCATTTTCACACTAAAGAAAAAAACTATTTCTAATTTTATGTTTTGATTCAAATTGTTCGAGCCCACAATCAAAGTAGTTCGTGGTATTAGAATAGTGGAGAAGATCATTTGGTTGAAAGCCAAGAATGATAAGGATCCGTCTATCCAAAAACACAAGTGCGAATTCGATCTAGGGTATATTACTATAAATATCACAAATCGGGTCAATTTTCAAAATTTTTATTTTTCGCTATGCAAGAAAATCGTTTTCAAAATGGATTTTTTCCAACATATTTAAGGTACAAAATCTGTTCAAACCTTAGTTGCATGTCATATACTAAGGAACAAAGGACTATACAAACATTGCTGAGTCAGGAATCACTTCCCAGATGCTAGAATTACTTATCGTAATCTCAAAGTTCACCTATACCTGTGCATGAAGAAAGCAAATTGTACGCTTAGCGATAAAGCTCAATGTTATTTTCATGATTCAAGCCAGTATAACATAAGTTTCAATCAATTGCATACATTCAATGTAATTTCAAATGTCCACCAAGTTATATACAATTCATGCCAAATCTCATTTAATGCATCACCATGCTAACATACCAATATCAATAATGTTTACATTTCTATTCAATTTTTAACATTTGATCATATCACATTTCATTTCCTAATCTAATCAATTCATTTGTTATCTTTCCATATCAGCCCTCAGGCTCGTTTAACTTGTTCGCATTGTCACACCCTGTTTTTATTAAGTCTAGAAAATTAAAACAATTGGAAGGCTAAATTGAAAAAAGCCCTAAGCTGGTAGCTTCTACTAAAACATTAGAAAACTTAATGACTAATTTTGGATGTGGTTGAGATCCAATTCTGGTTCGGTTGGATTAAAATCAGCCGGTCCTATAGTGGGAGACAAAATGATTACAAACGGGTGGTTTCTATGAGGTTGAAAATCGAGCGTGAGGGGATATAAATAGATAGGAAATCACTTCTCGAAGTGACTCCTTCTCAAGTTTGTTTCATTATCTTCTCTTCTTCATCTTCTTCCTTAGTTGCTCCGAGGAAGTGATTGTTATGGAAAGCTCTGCATAGAGCGATGATCATGAGGAATTAGTCGAAAAAGTAGAAAATCTGGGGAGCTGGTAAGGTTTTAATTCAGGACGTTAAATACGGGGTAGCCTGCCAGGACATTAAACATGGGATAAACCACCAGGACAGTAATTATGAAAAATCACGCATATAGAAAAAGAGTTAGAAGGAAAATGTAAGTATTGGCAAGCGGGTTTGGGAAATCCACTGAACAAGGCAAAAGTAGTAGAAAGAGGGAATAGTCCACCAAAACAGTAACTATGAAAGTCGGTATGGTATAAGGGTGGTGACCCAGCAAGAATCAGACATGTGAAACGATGTGCCAAAATGTATTATAAGTAGGCATGGGAAGAGGACTTATCCATAGATCACAGATAAGGATTTGTCATTGAGAGCCATCAAAGAAGTGCTCAAAGAGGCTTTGTACGTGAGAGGGAAACCTCGAAAGGTTATTGGGAAACTCGCTTCCAACATAAGGCTCATTGAAGCTAGATTTATGCGGGGAGGATTGATTGTTGATACCCCAAATAGACAAAAGGGTAAAGAGGGGATAGTTAGAACCCCCTTTGACAGAAAGAGGTACTAGAAAGGTTAAACTGAGTGACAGATATGTTTTTCAAGACTATTCCTCTCTAAGGGGAACCTATTAAGGAAGTACCAGCCAATAGGCTAGTTCCATAGGGAACCATCGTGTGAGAGAAAACAAAATCTTGAATGGTCACCTAGCTAATAGTTCGCTGGGTACCGTAGGCCGAAACGACCAGAACATATAGGCATGATACATTGTAAAGCCAGAGTGTCATGAATAAGGTGGATTACAAGAAAGTAATCCAAACGCTATTATGGACTTGGTCCACCAAGGTGGTGTGGGACCTCATTAGTTAACCTATCGGATGGAATGTTAGTAAATCTTTCAGGATTGCGATAAGAAAAAGAGTCTATGAAGGACTAATTAGATTTGGTATGACCACCAAAGAGGACATAACCAAAGGGTCATTAAAAGGGTAGGCCAAAATACTACCTTATAAGGACTTGGTGGAAAGAAGAATCCACACTAGGAATAGACGAAAGAAAGAATACAAGTAAAGGAAGGATAGAGTCCGCAGTTACAACGAGACACCTAAGAAACTGTCAAAATTTGTCAAAAGGCTATAGGATTAACCAAGGGAAGATCGCTTAAAGGCCTAATCACTTATAGATGAGTCCGGGAAATAAATCAAAGGCCACCAATTCGGATTAAAAGAAATTGTCTCCAAACGATTAAGGAGTTAAATATGGTTAGTTTCTATTTTTATTCCTCCAGCAAGTTGGGGCTATTTTGCAAAGTTTAATGAAGAAACTTACTAAATTCTTTCAAACTTGATGAAATTCGACTTATGTCTACAGGAATTGTAAACGAACATACATGAATTTATTAATGAACATAAATAAACTGAATAAGATTTGTTTTTATTTGGTTTGTTTAATAATGAATAAGTCTAAAAATTTTATTCTTATTTATTTAGTTAGTTCAATAAACGAATAAGAATTGAATTATTCATAGGCTATTTATTACAAGCTGTGTAACCATAAAAGTGTGATATGATGCTATAAAAAAGAAAGAAATTACGTAAGTTGTGTTGTTTAGTTGTGTGTGTACAAGTGGGTTGTTGTTTATCGCAATTTACATCTATTAGGTGTAAAGATGTATCTTTTTATGGGAAGAGGGATGACAATCATTGAATTTGAACTCTGGTTTTTGTATTATCGATGGCCATTTTATGTAGGGGAGAGCAATTTTTAATTAAAATAAAAAAATGCTGATTAAATTGATTTAATTAGTTTATTTAAGTTCAATTTACATGATTTGATGAATTTTTCAGTCATGGATTCAGTTTTATTGGTTATTTTTATTGGGTTTTAAATTTTCAATTTAACTCAACTAAAAATAACACTTAATTTAATATTTTTTAATTATTTAAAATATATTTATAATTTATAATTCATAAAATAAATATAAATTTTTTAAGTCCAATAACTAAAGTCAGTTAAGTTAGTTAACCGACCAATCTAAAGTTGGTTAAGTTGCATCAATTTTTTATTTTTAATTCAGTCGAGTTGGTTTTTACATATTATAATAAGTTAAGTTGGTTTATAAAAAAATGACTAAATCAAGTGAAAAAAAAAAGTTCTCTTTTAGTTTAAAGTTTCATGTTCAAAGTTTGGTTTAATAAAAAATAAATCAATTAAATCAAGTGAAAAAAAAATCAAATATTCTTATTAATTTTATCGTCCATATTCAAAATTCTTAATTTTTTCATAGTCTTTTTAAAATTTATATTCAAAATCTGTATAACTCTTTCCAATAATATTATCTCTTATATTTAACCTTAACTTGTATTCCCTCTAATACAATCTTTTTCCTTTTAATTTAGTATTGAACCAATTTAATTAGGAGTTTACAAATAATATAAATAATAACTAAATTGGCTCATATTGGCCAAATTGAGCTAGATCTGAATTTGCACCTTTAACATTCAAGTATCGTCCTACAAAACCAGACCGAACCCAATATATTACTCTCTTTGGTTTCTCTGAGCATCTCGGTTTCTCTACCTTCCTTCTTCACCCAGATAACGATTTTCTCTCATGTTAGAGTTCCAACCTTAACACAACTGCAACTTTCTCTTGTTTTTATTTTTATTTTTTAGACCGAACAGCCTTCTTTTGTTTCCATGGATCGTTGGAGTGGTGTTTTCAATGTGAAATTAGACCCAAACTGTAAAAATTACTACCGAATCGCCGCATCTCTCTGTTTCTCCTCTGCTTCCAAATCCCTAACTGTAAGTTTCTTTCATTTTTCTTTCTCTCAAACTTGAAAAGTATGGCTCGAAATCTATAATATATCTTGAGATGATTGGAAATAGGTGCCATCAGCGAATGCCATATTTTTCAATGGAGACAGAGTTGAAGGGACAAGGAACCCTGTGGTTGAGAGGCTATCGGATCTGCAAAACGTAGCTCAAGTTTTGGTTTCTAAATTTGGCGGGTCTGTTAATGCTTGGGTCATCCAGGCTTCCATTTTCAATGGACCTTTTGCTGTTTACAAGGATTTTATCCCATCAGTCAATCAGTATGGTGAGCCTAAATCATATTCCCCTGTTGGATTCCCGGCTGCTACATCAACTGTCTCTCTCTTATCAAATTGTCTTCAACAGGTATATGCTTGATTGAAAAAACTAGGTAAAAACACTTTATACTCTCAATTTCATATTAAGCAAATAGTTCTCTCAAAAATAATTGAGTAATTGAAAGTAAGCAACAGGAAGAATGAATAATATTTTTTAAAGATTTATATAATAATAAATTTAACTCTCAACTGCATAAATATTGTCATAATGTATAAATATTGCGGGTTAATTTTTTTAAATCAAGTGAAAATATTTCAGGCTGAATTAATCAAATTAAGACCAAGAAGATTTTCTTTTATATAATCAAATTTATTATTATATTAAAAAGGGATGTGTATAATTGACGGAAAACATTAATTATTATGATTAATTATCTTTGGTTGCTCGCTTTTAAAATTGAAAAGATTAAAATGTTTTTTATTTAATAGAGGGATTAATTTGCTAGTATTAAAATTGAGATGGAGCTTTTAAACAAAAAAGCAAATTTGATGAAATTGCACATATTGCTATAACGTCTTTGCTTGGATTGTTCCCATGTACTAAATTTATATCATTATTGCAGGCAAAAGATGTAGTTTCAAGTGGAAAGAAGAAACCATGCTCCATTAGTTCATCATCTACATCACGACCCAAAACCGTAGTTCTTGGTTTCAGCAAAGGTGGTACTGCAGTTAACCAGCTTGTGGCTGAACTTGGTTCTTTGGATGACAAATCCCACGTAAGAGAACAGCCTGCAGGGGTTAATTTCCAAGAGGAAGTTCAAATACTTCCCACGACTAAGGAAAGCTTATTGAACAGCATCACTGAGATTCATTACGTGGATGTGGGGTTAAACTCTTGTGGTGCATACATCACTGACCAAGACGTGATCGAAAGGATATCAAAACGGGTTGCGGATGGAGGCCCCAGGGTTCGTTTCTTGCTGCATGGAACTCCTAGGCAGTGGTGCGACGGCCGGAGAATTTGGATACAGGATGAGAAGAACAGATTGTATCGTATGATTGAAAGTGAAGGTGAGAAAAGTGGTGGGAAATTGAAGGTGTGTGAGAGATTTTATTTTGCTGATAGGAAGCCTGATATGCAGATGCATTTTGAAGTTATTGAAAAGATGGATGTTAGTTGATTGAAAAATAATAATCTGAATTCAAAATAATCCAAAATGTTGAACTGAAAATTGCTCGATTTAAACAAACTCAACCACTCGGTTTCATTTTCTTTTACACGCCTCTGTTTTGCATGGAGCAGCAACTCCCTTGTTGGGAGTTAGGTAATAGAACCCTAAACTCTCAAGGTAGCCACTTTATATCATTCTTTTTACCGGCGATCACCTCTGTTTCGCACGCGAAGAGGAAAAAGCATGCAAGACCGTGGTGAAGATATTATAAGATTAGATAATAAACCCGTATAAAATTAAGGGGAAAGTAGCATTTAAGGCAATTCCTTTAAAATTTTTAAACAAATTCAAATGATTTTTCTGTTCGAAATCTAAGCCAAAGGGACAAAAAAAGAGCGGCGTTGATAGATGAGAGACAAAGAAGAGCCACACTTGCAGTTGCACTCGCTATGGCGTCCGGTCGAGAGAAAATGCATGTTTCTTCTCCAACAAAAGAACACGAAAACCACTCTCCTCCAAATCCACGCTTTCATGCTCCGTCACTCCGTCGAAACCAACCTTAATATCTTCACTAAGTTCATCAGGGCATGCGCTTCTATTTCCTCTCTTTCCGCTATAAACCACGCCCGCCGCTTGTTCGATGTTAGGCCTCACCGAAACGACACTCTTCTTTGCAATTCTATGATCAAAGCCCATCTGGGTGCTAACCAATTTACCCAATCTTTCACTCTTTATAGAGATCTTAGGAAAGATGAGGAGGGTTTTGTTCCCAACAAGATCACATTTTTGACCCTTGCGAAGTCTTGCGCTTTAAACACGGCAGTCTGTGAGAGTTTACAGATACATAATCATGTGATGAAATTTGGGTTTTGCTTGGATTTGTATGTTTCAACAGCTTTGCTTGATATGTACGCAAAGCTTGGAATCATGGGTTCAGCAAGAAAGGTTTTCGAAGAAATGCCTGACAGAAGTGTAGTTTCATGGACAGCTCTGATTTGTGGCTATGCAAAAGCTGGGAATATGGAGAGAGCAAAGAAGCTTTTGGATGAGATGCCTGAGAAGGAGGATTCTGTCTTATACAATGCTATGATCGATGGGTATGTTAAGTTGGGAGATTTGGATTCGGCTCGTAGTTTGTTTAATCAAATGCCAGATAGGAACGTAATTTCTTGGACTATCATGATTAATGGATATTGCAATAGCGGTGATGTTGTGTCTGCCAGATTCTTATTTGATTCCATGCCTGAAAAAAACCTAGTATCTTGGAATGCAATGATTGCTGGGTACTGTCAGAATAGGCAACCTCATGAAGCATTGAAATTGTTTAATGAACTGCAATCGACCACATTGTTTGAGCCAGATAAAGTTACCATTGTGAGCATTCTTCCACCTATTGCTGATTTGGGTGCTCTTGAATTGGGTGAATGGGTTCACCATTTTGTTCAGAGGAATAAACTTGATAGAGCAACCAATGTATGTACAGCTCTTGTTGATATGTATGCAAAATGTGGAGAGATAAATAAAGCGAAAAAAGTTTTTGATGAGATGCCAGAAAGAGAAATAGCTTCATGGAATGCTTTATTAAATGGATATGCAGTAAATGGGTGTGCCAAAGAAGCGTTGGGTGTATTTTTGGAAATGCAGAATCGAAGAATCGTGCCAAATGATGTGACCATGATTGGTGTTTTGTCTGCTTGTAACCATGGTGGTCTGGTGAAGGAAGGTAAGAGGTGGTTTAAAGCAATGGCAGAATTCGGGCTCACCCCGAAAATCGAGCATTATGGTTGTATGGTTGATCTGTTAGGGAGGGCAGGACGTGTGGAGGAAGCAGAGAAGCTGATGGAAAGTATGCCATATGAAGCCAATGCAATAATTCTCACTTCACTCCTATTTGCATACTGGTCCTTGAATAATGTTGAAAGAGCAGAGAGAGTGCTAAATAACTTGGTCCATATGGAGCCAACTAATCACGGCAGTTACGTGATGTTAAGGAATTTGTATGCCGCTGAGAAAAGATGGGAAGATGTGGAAGAAATTAGGAGAGAGATGAGAAGGAATGGGGCTAGGAAAGAGGCTGGCTGCAGTCTTATTGAGGTTGATAGGAGGGTTTTGGAGTTTGTATCTGCAGATAAACTGCATCCTCAATGGGAATTGATACAGTCTGTGTTGCTGCAGTTGCGGATGCACATGAGGGGACAACCAGAGATGGAAGCTGTTTAAGTTGAAGAATGTTTTCTTTTTCTAATGATGCTTGGGCAAAACTCAAAGCTAAAGCAAGTACAGGGAATAATTTCATTAGCTAATGATGTTCTGTGCATGAGATTAGAGCTCTCAACTAGGCCAATCGAGTTGAATTTTGATCAAGACAAATCCGCATCTGCAATTTGAGTCACTTGTAATTCGAATCATTTGCGGTAATTCAATTTTAACATTTAAATTATTTGGTTTCAAATAATTTTAAGTTTTCATAAGGGCATAAATTACATAATTGTTCCAATTAATACAAAGACAGAAATGATGAGTTACATGCTTACAAATCCTCATGCAAAGATTAGTTGCAGGGAAGGAGAAAGTAAATTTACCCAATCCTAAAAGTATGAAAATATTGAACAGACTTTGTATATTTGAATGTTACAGTGGCATCTGAAACCCTTGGCTAACACTAAGGTGGTTCCTGAATTAGAAGGAATGTTCTACTTGGTAGTGCTCGAGGTTTCGGAGTACGATTCGTGCAAATATTTTAGCCTCAATAGGAGCATTTGCTGCTGCAGCTGCAGAACGTAGAGCCCTTGCTGCTCCAGCACCCTGCATAAGGCTAGCATGGTGCACTGCATGTCGACCACCAGGGATGGTAAACTGCAATTATCAAATAAAATTATATATATAATAACTAACAAAGGAACATGTAAGAATCCCTTGAGTAATATTTTAGCAATATATATTATGCTTAAGAAGGAAATCATAGATATAAATTACCTGGAGTAGAGCAAATGCAGCACATGTCTTGAGTATTGAAGATGAGTTTCGAAGCATGGAGACAAATCTTCCAATTTCAGCCCCACTAAGGAATATAAAAAGTTAATTCGGGGAGGTGACATGAAAGCAAGCATGACATAAAGAAGAGACAGCTCTAGCATCAAAAAGTGACCACCACTATTCAACATGATTAATGAATTCCAAGCACTAAAGAATAGCTGGAACAGGTTTTTAATAAAGAAAATTTGGTAAGTGAGCAGCAAGCTCACTGAACTGGTTATTTTATCGAGTGTCGCACAAACGGAGACAGATATCATACTGGGGTTATCTTTTTGTAACTTCATTTAAATTGAGAACATAATTATCTCGAAAGTACAGATGCTTCTGCAATACAAACAGAGAAAAGGCAAACCTGCATCTTAGATGCCCTGCTTCTTGAATGCGAGCTTTTTCAGTTACTTGTGCCAATGCTGCTGGAGCTGATGAAACAGCTGCCGCTGCAAATGCTTGTGCATCGGAGAATCTGAGAATAAAAGCTTCGATATGCTTCAAAGCCAGTCTTCTGGGCCCATCCATGCTCACACTCTTTAAACTGCTTTCTGATGATGTGACCATTGGTGTAAACTCATCAGTTCTGCTTAAAATATCATTCACAGAAAAAATATTACCAAGATGACTATGGATATTATTCAACAAGATACATGGATATTAACATGATATGGTATCTTGCAATGCATAATAAACCACTAACTGCTTGGTCATATCAACCTCATCTATCAGGATATTCATCATTCTGGCCCTTCGATTTATCTTCTACCAGATAGCAACCCTCAGAATGTAATTTCTGAAAAGAAAACTATTTAATACCCTTTAAAGTCACAATTGCCAATGCCATCTAAAATTTCAATTCAATCTATCAAAGAAAGTTTCTGTAGGAAATACTGAGTTTAATTGATCAGTTGGCTTAATTTTTAATGTGTACCTCTTATTCAACCAAGGAGGATATATAAGGGAAAACCACGTCCCAAGATTTGAAGGTAAAAACCAAAATTTAACTTTCTATCACTGTTTACACTCCATAAAATGTGAATGTAGCTTCCACTAGTTCTAATTGATCTTAACTCGTTACTTAGGTAGGAATAATGGTCAGCATCCACATCA
Source organism: Gossypium stocksii (assembly GCA_020496765.1). Taxonomy (NCBI): domain Eukaryota; kingdom Viridiplantae; phylum Streptophyta; class Magnoliopsida; order Malvales; family Malvaceae; genus Gossypium; species Gossypium stocksii. Next base: position 12,088,897 of record CM035623.1, read on the forward strand.
GGTTCTAACAAAACCAGTAACAAAGCTATTGCCTTGTTTTTCTCTAAAATTAACTGATATATAATTTTTATCCATATATAACTTTACTGATTTGCTCTGTTTTTAAGCTGTTATAAGGATAGAGATAAATTCCAGCTTTCAGCCCTTGTTAAAAATGGTCTTTAACCTTAAATTTCATCATGATAAGGAACACTACAACAATACAATACCAATTACATATTATAGTGATCAGCATACAAGTAAACTTAACACTACAAGGTCCTGAAAACAATTTAGACAGAAAATAGAGAAAGATATGTTAGTTAAACTTTATGTAATTAAGGATAGCAACGATTACCTTCCATCAAACATGTATGCCAGTGCCAATGCAGCCATGAAGCATGCCATCTTTGATTCTGATGTCAAACAAAGATGAACAAGAGCAGGAACCCCACCTTCTTCAACTATCCGAAGAGCGTTACTATGGTTAAAAGCAAGGTTCCAAAGAGCCCCTGCAGCAGTTTCATGAACATCCTGAAAGTGAAAGCAAAAGTTAAGATCAACTAAGATTCCACCGGAACAAAAATAGATTATGCACAAACTATGAGTGCTGGATTATGAAAATGCTTACTTCAGCATCAGAGCGAGCAAGAGCAATCAGAGGTGCAACACCACCTTCTTGTCCAATAGCAATGCTGACAAAGAACGATACAAATAGCACCAATATTCTGCCTATTAGCTATGGTATCACAAAATGAGAATATCTTATTTGAATAATGTATGAACTTGAAGAAAAATGCAGTCGCATCGTTAACATTAAGAAATTCTTTAATACAAGTTCAGCCCATTATTCAGTAAGAAGCTTTGGTAGCGGTAATCATGATAATTATTGCCAACTCCCTCATAAGCCATGTCCACATACAGAACCAAAAACTGCAATACCTGTTGGCTTCTGACACTGACAATCCCCAAAGAGCACCAGCTGCCCTCTCTTGAAGACCTGGGGAAGCATTTGAACAGGATTGGGCAAGAGTAACCTGCGCAAAAAATAATAATAAAAGAAAATTAGATAAAAAGCCAATACTTTTAAGATGTAATGAGCTCTTTAACAAATGAAGCACATACTAGTATTACGAAAAAAAATTTATTCCCATTGGCTCTACCAGAGAATATCATGAAGCCAAGAGCATAATTCAACTAATCTTCAATTAAAATTACTCAATTTCCATAGCACTTCACTGTAGTGTTTAATATTATTTCAGGATTCAGACTTTTGCACCGTCTCACCAAAACAAGGGAAAAGGAATGAAACATTAAAGATGTCTGTTGGAATCCAGGCATACATGAAAGAGAAAGCTTCAGATGACTAAGACACATCCGCTCCACATTTAAACATATTAAGGTAAATTAAGGAATTATTAAACATAGTTTAAGTCTATTGAGAACAATTTGCCCAAGCAAAATTTATGTAATCTGTACACTGAGTTACTGGATATCTGGGAAGCCTTTAAATGGACCACCAACAATTATCCAGTTTTTATTTCACATAATGGTAACCAAGACTAGCCCTGCTTAGATGGAGAAAAAAATAGGGGCTAAAAAAAACAGAAAATCATACCAAGGCCTCAATACCACCACCAGCTGCAATTGCTTCTCGATTTCTGTCGTCAAATGATAAATTCCACAATGCACCAGCAGCTTCTTGCCTGTTTCAATCAGCAGATATCATATACATTAAAACAAACCTATTAAGGAAACACAACATAATTTTGTGCATGGAGAAAAAAGAACCTAAGGTCTATGATTATAGACAGGATTTATTATTGTGGATCAGCACGAAAAAGGAAGAGAAAAGAAACAATATTGTCGGACCACAAGATGAACGCTGACCCTATGTACAGGCAAAAGCATCTAAAAAGTTGTATAGAGATAGCAAGGTGTTCAGCAGAAGAGAATCAGCACTTTGAACAGGTATCTGATGGAACTAGAGGGAACAATCAATGAAAACCTAGGACAGAAAAGCTTTCAGCTCCAGCCAAAATCAATTCTAAAGCATCAGTTCTGTGCTGCCAAATACGGCAAAAATTATAATGAGAAAATGCACTTACACTAAAGATGCGGAAATGAAAGCATTTAAGATATCAAAGAGCCAGAAGAAACATGTAATTTAAATTACCTGACACCTTCATGAGGAGAACGAGTAAGCTGAACTAGTGCCTCAAGAGCACCAGCCTCCTGTCCTACAGCAGCATTGTTACTGTTGCTATCACCATGAGCAGCCAAATTTGCTAAGGCACGAGCAGCCTAGTATTTTCAGACATGACATTAAACAACTCGCAACAAACATGCAGTACATGTACACAAGTAATACTAGAATGCTGAAAAGGAAAAAAAATGGAATATTGAATTTACAAGCTTTCCTAATTCCATGACTACCATAGAGCTGAATGCATTGCATAATTAGCATTTGCACATGATAGGATTTTTAGCATCAAAGATGCAGTATGGCATTGATAAGGGTACTAACAAAGTGTTCAACAATCTAGAACAATGTGACAAAATATCCTAGATACTGTGGTACCAATTTCTGAGTTGTTGAGACTAGGTGTTGTAACATAGAAAAATCAGATAACTCTAATCATTTCTAGTCAAAACAATTCAATGGAACTTTAGGGCATATATGATGCAGAGTCAAAGGTGCACTTCTTAATCGTGAAAGTAACAGCACCTGTTCTTGCACTCCTTCAAACTTGCAACTACGAGCAAGCATCACCAATGCATGCACACCTCCTGCAATGGCAACTTCCGTACTACATTTATCATCAGCTGCCAAGTTTGCCAAGGCACCAGCTGCACGCTCCTGAAAAACAGAAAAAGGAAATCATGATCCAACCAACGAGGTATAAGCCTGAAACCATGTGCTGATGCTCACATGGTATTTAAAAATAGCACACACGCCAAATACATTGCATAAAGAGAAACATACAAGAACTCCATCACAACCAGATGACCATTTGAATATAAGGTCAACCAAAGCTTTGACTCCACCAGCTTCAGCAATTGCAGCCTAAATTGTTAAAAAGGAAAGTGATTAGAACTAGAGATCAAAAGCTTATGTTCCCAGGTATGAGAAAAGGTGCTGATAGTACAAACCTTGTGCTCTTCCCCGACAGAAAGGTTCCATAGCCCTCCGGCAGCCTCCTCAGCTACCATCCTGTTCATGGACCTTGCCAACAAAGCAAGGATATCAATTCCTCCTTCTTCAGCCACAGCTTTTGCAACATTTGCATTCACAGACAAGTTAGCTATAGCCTACACCATTCAAAAGTCCAAATCAACTACACCGAATAATCCTATAATCACTAAAGAAAATCAGATAAAAGGAAGGAATATGATGTAGTTGTTACTGTGATGATAAAACCATAATTTTTCAAAAAAATATATACATATATATATATAAAAAACCTTTGCAGCCTCTGCTTGTAGCCCTTCCCGCCAACATTTCGCTAGGTTCAGAAGAAGTCGGATGCCACCATCTAGCATAACTGCTTCAGCCCTTCTGCAATCTATGCTAGCATTTTCATCATCAATAACAACAAAAGTCGCAAGTCCAGTGGCTGCCCTTTCTTGAACATCCTCTTGAAAGCTCTGCATTAAGCTGAGCAACAGTGCCGCTCCTTGCTTAAGCCAGAAATCATCAAGACCTTGCGGATTGCTCTCAGCAGTACGCAAAAGTGTATGAGATAGGATCCATTCAAGCCAAGTCATGATCTCATTCAAGTTTTTATCTTTTTTCTTTGAGCACCTCCAATCCAAAAGCACATTCCTCCCTTTTTTTGTGGTGTCGGCAAATAAAGAAGATAGTTCTACAAAAATATCTGAAAAAAGAGAAAGCAACAATTTCCCTTTGGTTTTAATTGTGCTAACACTAGTGTCCTCTTCAAGAACCGGACAATTTAAAGCACACAAAACCTTCAAGCTCTGGGATGAGAATAGTAATCTAGAAACATCAGTTGAACCAATATCAGTTCTTGAAACATCCAACCCGATCAATTTAGGCAGCTTGTGCCAGAGATGTGAAACCACAGTCCAGTTCATATTTGACGACCCTGCAACAGAGAGAAACCGGACAGATAAAATATTTCCCAAGGCTGCCTCATCAACATTTAAACAATCAAGGAACCCAATGTCAATCAGATTAGGACAGTGCTTAGCCAAAGCGTTGATTGCATCAGCAAAAACATCCTTTATTCCAGATAACCGAAGTTTCTTCAGCTTTGGACAGCAAAAAGCTATTGCTTTTATAGCATCACCAGTGATCCTTTCACAAAAGTCTGGACCAAGCTGAATACTTTCCAGAGCCTCATGTCGAGCAACAATCACAGATAGAGTAGCATCAGTTATTTTCCTGCAGTAATCACCATTTATTTCACATAAGTTCTTAGCTTGAAGATGAATTACTGCATCAGCAGACTCTGCCCCTCGAAACTTTAGCTTTTGAAGATTCATACACCTGGGGGCAAGCGAAGTGGCCATTGTGGTATCAAATTTATGAGCACGGACATCCAATGAACTCCATAAACATTGAGAAGCAGCCAAAACCCTCCATGCCCTACAAGTCGATGACAAACTCGCCCGATCACGATAATTCAGCCGCGAAAATAAGTGAATCACTGTATCATCGGGTAAGATTGTCCAATCCACGACCCCATTTCTCTCAGTACCTAAATCCTCAACTCCGGTTTCGTGGCAACTTAGTGATACAACGCCATCCTTCCCTTTATTTGCCACCTTGCGCCGCACCCTACGGCTCATATCTTTTGATCAATCTAATAACAACTTCAGATGCCGAAATCCTTGCAAGTTGCAACCTCGAAGCAACTTAACCCTATAAGCCTCTAACCACTCGATGCACAAACAAGGAACTAAAATACACAAACGCTTCAAACACAAATACCCAATTCATAAAACCACTAAAGAAGCATAGAAAGACCCAAAAAAGCAACAGTCTTTGGCCTCAAAAACCCTAACCCTCTAACCAGCAATCGAATATTGTATGTATGTCACACGCAACAAATCTTGAATTTTGATAATTTACAACAATCGACAAACTCAACAACCAAATATCATCTTGAATGATAAATGCATTGCAGGGAAGGAAATCGAACGTCTCTTCTCAAACATACGAGATTCCAGGGCCTTCTGGGTGCGTGGGTGAACCATTAAAAATCTCGTAACTTTCAGATTAAATCACTAAGCCCTTTTCTTTTCTTTTTTTATCGGATGGCATTGAAAGAAGCTTCAATGAAAGCACGAAAAATAGGCAAAGAAATGAACCATCCCTCAAGCCATGTGTCTACAACTCTGTTGGTTAATAATTTCCATTTTGTGTTAGGCACGCAAGGAAGAGAGATAGAGAAGGATAATGGGAAAAATTGTAGCGACAAATTTTTACAGCATTATATTAAGATGAACAAATCATGGGCTGGGCAGACGAGGTTTTGCTTTTTTTCTTTTTTTTCCCCCATTTTATACATCAATGGAGATATATACACATATGCATACACATATCTAGAGTCCTCATTCCATTGCAGAATGTAAATTTTATTCTCGTTACGTTACAGTATTGAATTCCTTATATTAGTACGTTAATTGGTGTCAACATCTCATTTTGGTCTTATTTGTACTCCTATACATAAGTCAAGTATGCATGTTTATTTAATTGAATAGTATTTATACTATAGTATTTGAAACAGATGGACCGATAATTGGTTGGTCAAAAATCGATACCAACCGGTTAAATAATTAGTTGAACTAATTTTTTATTTTTTAATAATTTATTTAGTCTCTAATGAATTAATAACTTGATCGGTTCGACCATCAATCTAAATTATTTTTGTTTACCAAAACATTAAATAGTATTTTCTATGCATAATTCTAAGATATTTGATCCTATTTCATTCTAATGGTAAATTTTAGATTTAACATTAATATCTCAAGTATTGAGTCTTATAATACGTAAATATGATGTATGAATTCTCTCTCAATTTTTTTTTGAGTTTATGTCTCACTATGTGTGATGTAAGTTCATCCCGATTATTATAATATAGCTCATATATATTATAGTTTTTTAATTTATTGTGTTTTATAATATGTATTATTTGTATCTATGAACTTGTGTTTTGTATTGTTTAAATTATAGTTATAATATCTAAACTAATACTTATATTTAAGTATTTTGCCAAGTTAGTGTCACCCCGAGTCACAGCTCAATTGAGAAATCATTAAAATATCTCTTGTTTTAAATTATCTTCTAATATTATTATGATGATTTTTTTTTCTTTTCATATTTTTTATAATCTTATTACTTATATTTAAAATTTTCATTGAATTGGTGAAATCATTGACCAAGTCACCAACTCAATTATATAATTTCAAAAAATTCATTTCTTTTAAATTATAATTAATATTATTATGATGACATATTTATTCCTTTATATTTTATATCATTTTTAAATAAAACTATCATAAATTATAAATCCAAGAATCAAGCACGTGTTCAATAGTATTAAAATACAAGTTTGACATTACTCCGCCTTATTCTTTATTAAACAAATTTTAAAAGAAAATATTTGTAACATAAAATATTTCATTTCACCCACATCGTGGGTATGAAAAAAATCTAGTATTTTATTTGTGCTTGTACTCCTCAAAAACTTATATATGTTTTCCAAATTATATATTTGGTTTTATGCAAGGATGAAGCCAAAAAAATATTTTAGGGGGCTGAAATTAAATTATATATTTTTACGATAGTAAAAATATAATTTCACCATTTTAATATCTATATCTTTATAATTTTTAAAAGATTAAATCAAATTTTTATCATTTTTAGAGGGGGCCAAAGTGCAATTTTACCTTTACTAATTTAAATTTTTATAAAATTTCAAGGGACCTAAATGAAAATTTTCCATTTTAGGGTTGTCAGGACCCCTGCCAGTCCCCTGGCTACGCCCCTGGTTTTTTGTTCAAATTTTCATTTTCAGGGATAAATACCAAAATTATACATGAACTTTGATATAATTTGTAATATTATACATTAACTTTAATTTTATGCATACATCAAATTTTAATGTTGATTCAATTTTCACATTTCAGTAACCACATTATCTCTATGGTGCAATTTTCCGTTAAGTCATATGTAAATTGCTTATATGACAATTTTTTAGGTTAATGAACAAATAAGCAAATTTAAATTATTTCCACCTAGATTAAAAAAATTAGGAAAATAAAAAACTATTTTCTCAAGGGTTTATTTTTTTAATCTAGGAGGAAACAATTTAAATTTATTTATTTATTTTTAATTTAATAAAATGTCATGTCAACAATTTACACATGATTTAATGAAAATTTGTACTACATAGATAATAGGGTTAGTGAAAGGTGAAAATTCAACTAAAATTAAAATTTTATGTATATAAATGTACCAAATTAAAATTAATACATAATATTACAAATTGAATCAAAGTTCATGTACTTTAATACTTATTTATTTTATTATATATTTAATTAATTGAGGTAGTTTTTGCATTACTTTTTTTAATATTTTAAAATTCATAATAAATGAATTCAGTCCTTTCAAAAATAATAAAATCATAATTTATTACATTATAATCTTTATATTTTGAAATCTTAAAATTTTACAATTCAATTTTGACTGCATCCAAAATTTATTACAGTTACTTTTATGATTTAAAATGATAGGTCAAATCAGATTTCTAAAATAACTTTTTTAATTGAAATAGGAAATTTAAAAATTTTCTTTTTTTAAATCTTGTTGGGTGTCTATATAAATTATCCTTTTATTTTTTATTAACTATATAAATTATAAATATAATTTATATATTAAAATTATTTACACAATTTGTATTAATTTATTAAAAATAATTAAAATTTATATTTCTTATTCATAATATTAATAATGAGTTATCATAAAATATTTTAAATATTTTACCTTGAATATTTATTAATATCAAAATAATACGAACATTGCATTATGGTAATAATAAAGACATGGGAAAGGAATAATATTTTGTATTTGAGTCAATTATTTCATTACTTATGAAAGATTTATATTTATAAGAGTCGCGCTTATATGTGATTTAAATATTTAAATTGAATTTTGCAAATAATTTTTATTAATTACTTAAAAAATATTTAAATGAAAATTTCATCTTTTATAATTAATTTGAATATCATTAAATTATTTTTCTTTACATCATATTTAAATTAGATATTTTAAATTTTTTATATCATTTATTTATAGCAATGTTAATCCTGAAATTTTAAACCACATTTTTCAAAAATAATTTTCACATTATTTTTTTATTTTTTTTTTCAAAACAAAGTGAAATTAGCCTTTTATCTAATTCCCCTCCATTACTATTATTACCATTATTATATAATACATGCTTGATAACCATTATAAATGAGTGCTACATAAAATTATTAGATATTAATGGACAAAAAAGTAATGGATGTTACATTTAATGTTGTTTTTTGTGTTTTGAAGATCGATATTTATAATTAGTTCATTCACACACACTATCGTTATTTTTGGAGAAAAATTTCTTCGATGAAGAGTTACTTTTGTATTTTGGAGGGAAATTTATTAGAGGCGGTGCTATAAGGAAACTGCTCTATGTATATACATGGTTTGATTTGAATCTTAACACAACCACTTATTTATGATTTTTTAGTAACCTAGTCCTTTAAAGTTCTTGTAATTATAGTTGCTCTTACTCTTAATCTTTCTTGTTTCTTGAAAGTCTAGTTTTTTTTATCTTTATTGTAACACCCCCAAATATGGCCTAAGAGTTTTAGGGGTAATTTAGGAATTTTAACCTTAGAGTGTTTGAACTTTTGTGACATGGTATATCTGTAATGTTTTCGATTATGATTTTTAGAAAATTAAATCAATTTCTAAAAATGAGTTTTAAATACCTTTAATTTTGAATATAAGAATGATTTATAAAAGAGTCAAAACTTAGAGTTTTTAAGAGGCAATTAGACTAGATTTAAAAATCCAACCTAAAAACCCCATTTGTAGTTTTATTTTCACATTAGCTCTTCTCCATTACTTGTTCTTGTCGTCCCTTTGTTCTTCCAACTCTTCCATTCAATTTTCTTTGCCAAACCTAAATTCATTTGATTTCTATCATCTTCCTAGTCATAAACCTTAGAAGTTAAGAGAAGCACTCAAAAACAACATAGTTTTCTCCATTGTCAAGCTTTCGGGTTTTTCGAGTTTCCAATCAAACGCTTGGTTTTTCGTCAACTAAGGTAATGATTCAATTACTAATTAATTTTAAATGATATTTGGTCTTTTAAACAGAATTTTTAGCTATTAAATCGCATGTTTTAAATAAAAGCTGAAAATTGGGTCGTTAATGGTGGATTTCGGGATTTTAGGTAAAAACATTGTTTCAAAGTGTTTTTCAATTAGTTTCATTTCTAAACTTACTTTAAAGTTTCGTTAAAGATTTCTAAGGTTTTAATAAGTTTTCATGAAAAATGTGTATTGTATGTAGAAAATTTTTAATACCATGAATTGAGTAGCTTTGTGTAGTTTAAAGGTTGAGAATTAGCGATGGGTGATTAAATAGATGAACGGAATTAGTTTTAGACTAAAAGATTAAGTATAGGTCGAGGTATTCGAATTTTAAGTTTTCTATGTCGAAGGTTTCGGTCAAAAGAGAACCTAGCTTAGGCTTGTGCTTTTGGATTGTTTGATGTGAGTATTTGGCTGAATGTTGATTGTGTTGTTTGATTTACTTTGTTGAAGTGTTGGAATTGATAAGACCTTTTACAAGTAGAGATAAAGGCAAGGAAATGCTAGTTTGAGCTTTTGGCTTTTTGGCGAAAGCATAATTTGCGAGTGTTTGGAATAATTTCTTGTGAACATGATTAAATGCATTGTTTGGAAATTTAGTAGTAGCTTAAACCCCCTACTCTAAATTTTGAGTGTAAGCTTTCTCATACCTATGTTATCTTGTGAACTATATGCTCATGTGTTTGTGAATATATGAATTATATGTAGTTATGATAACTGTTGTGAAAGTGCAAATGTGTACATGTGATGTATATGTTAAATGTTAGTGACAGTGTTTTGCTAAAAATGCAAATATGCAGTGATAGTGCACAGATAATTGTTAAATGATATGTGTTTGATTTCAGATATTTTGCCCTTGTGATCTTAAAACCATTAGATATAGTTGGCATGCCATAGGATTGTGAGTACTCACATATATGTACAATGATTTTGGGCATTGAGACTTTGGGACATGTTGGAAGGATAATGGAATGTGAGCTAAGCTCCATTCAACGGGACATGTGAGGGGAAATAAGGAGAGCGTTAGCTTTATGCTTCACATTTGGGACATGTTTGGCTCTATGAGTTTATGTAGTGTGTTGGAGATTTGTGTATCCGATGAGTGGCGGCAATGCCCACTTTTACATTTTATAGCTCAAGTGCCAATTTTTCTATAAATATATTTTTGAGTATTGTGATATATGCTTGAATATTATGTGATTATATGAGTATTTTGATATATGTTTGAATGTTATGTGATTATATAAGTATTGTGATATATGCTTAAATGTTATATGATTATATGTGTAATGTGATATGTGCTTTAAAGTGAATGTGATTACCATGTAAATGAACTAGTAAATAATGCATGAGTGATTATAATATGATACTAGAGTTAGAACTGCTGAGGTTGTGCTATATGTTTGTTTCGTTAATGCTTGATGAAATATTTGCATGGTGGTTGTTCTAGGCATTTACTGAACTTGTTGAGCTCACCCACTCCTTTTAAACCCTTGTAGAGTAGTTAAGTGACAGTATAAGCGATATGGTTTCAAGGGGTGATCCAAGCAAGTCCATTTCTATTATTTTGTAGATGTTATTGTTATTTGTTTATGTTTTGGGAACAACCATGTGGTGGACTTTTATTGGTATTTACCATGATGTTTTAGATGCTTCTATAGATTATTTGTTCCTAAATTTATGAGATCCGTTTCGCATTATGTTGATTATTACTCGGACTTACTTTCAATGTTTGAGACTATTACTACTGTCATTTTAATGTTTATTTGATGATGATATGATAGCATGATGAATTGGTACAAGTTGGAATGACTTATATGCTTAAAAATGTTGTAATTTTCTAGTATGTAGTACAGGTATCGATATTTGTGTTGTCAAAACGATACCTTTATGATTTTAAAATGTGCATAAAGTCAAATTTAAAAATTGGTATCGATACCCTATTGCGAGTATTGATACTCGGGGTAATTTTATCGATACTTTTTCAATTGTACGATATTTTTTTGTGTTTTAATTTTAGACAATAAACAAAATGTTGATTTGGTACCGATTTTCCATACGTTATCGATACCGTGCAAGGAAAATATCGATACCCATGTTCTGGTATCAATACCTATGTGATTGTCTTGGATATTTTGCTAAGTGATCTTAATGCATATTCAATTATTATTATAAGTTTATTTAAAGTATGTTTGGCATATTCTAATGATGATTAATATATGTTTAACTAAAAAATTATAAGATCACTAATAAAGAGGATAGTTTCTTAATAATAAGACAATTTACTATGAGTATGGCATGAGATGGTGGTGTGGCATCCTGATATTCGAGCTTCGAGACCAGGCCAGGTATAGGGTGTTAAATCTGTGGCTCGAGCTAAGATCACATATGAAGAAAATGAGAAATCTCAATAAGCACAATAAATGGAAGAGTCCTCTGCTAATACACCAATGCCACAACCAATTGGCACTACTACTAGCACTAGTGAAGCACATTCATCTAAAAGATAGGCTCAATTTGTTGGAAAAACAAGTTTGGAAAATGCAGTGGAAAATAAATTTAGGAAAAAACCAGAGTTCTAAAATTTTTCTAAAACAAGATCTTGGTTGTGATATCTAAAGTAATAAACACTAAATCAAAATTGTACATTTTCTATTCGTTTAGGATGAACGCTTCAACTGAATAGTCTTCTCCGTTATCCTCAAGCTCACGTCTGCCGAGTGTGGGCTCACTTTGAATCAGAAAATTTTTCACACAAATTACCAGTGGGGTAATTTTACAATTTCTCTAAACTTTTGGGTCAATCTGTAACACCTTATACCTGACTCGATCCATAAGTTCAGGTACCGAATGTGACAATCAACTCAAATAACTTAATAAGACTTCTAGACTGACTTGTTTGAATATTTTGAATATCTTAAATTATAAGATTTAGCTTCAGTAAAAATAATCCTCATCATTCTAACTTCACAATTCTTACAATTCCATTACATTAACAAAAATTGTAGTGCATACATATAATTCAGACTTCATCCTATATCACGAATATATCTTATTTAATCTCTGAGGCGTAGCCTCTAGGAATTTGCCCATCTATATGCATGAATGACATCTACATCCACCACTCAAACTAGCGGTGTTTGGTTTGGTCCCTCCTCTCGATTCCCAGGTTAAACCCTTTTCCTACCAATAAGCAACAATTTCTTAAGTTTAATTGAACTTAGTGAGATTCTATGAAAATTGTGCACATTACTCTTTCATAAACCTTTAGGAAATAATTTTTTTAAAAATCAGATATTTCCAACTCCCTGTCTATTATTGGCCTTCAATAGATCTCATCGGCATGGTCATCGTCTAGCCCCTTCTCGTAGTTCGCCGTTGACGAACTTACTCTTTAACTTAGATGGATACGCCTACGCCCATTTTCCTAACACAATTTCTCTATGGACTTAGCTTGATTTCACCTCATCCCAAATTCTTTTACACCTTAACCAGGCTACCTCACACTCTTGGATATAGGTTCATTACCTAGCATTGGCTATCTTCCACTAATATTCAACTTAATTTCGAAACATTACCCTTACAAACTAGCCCGAAGCTATTGTATGATCTCATTCCAATCTTTGGATAACTGGAATTAGCATCTAATTTCTATCAAATTTTATCCTGCCACTTCTTCTTAGTAGATTATCAGTCCCAAGTAGTCCTTGGCGGATTCCTTCTCTTGTTAGCCCCGTATGGTCTAACCAGTGTTATCTAGCTGTGATCAACATTCCTCTTCTCTAAAGATTCCTGATTAACTCTAATAGTTAGATTGATAAACATGTTAATTTGCATATTTTCTTTGTTTAATTTGGTTTATTTTTGAATTGAACCATGCTAAATTAAGTGTTTTTATGATCTAATCTTGTCAGGGATGTAATTGAAGCAAGACAAGCCAAAAAGGGGCCAAATTGTAATGCAATCATAGAGATGGAGCCAAATAAAAAATGTGGAGGAAGCTAAGGATTCATCATATATTTTGACCTTGTAAAAAGCTAAAAATAGGAAGATATCATTTTATTTTATTTTTATTTTATTTTATTATATTATATTAAATTAGTTAGGCTATTTTTAGTAAACCCCATGAATATAAATAGGGGTATTTTTTTATTTGAAAATCATCCCTTATTTTTTGTATTCCTACTTCAATTTGGAATAGAATTGTTCTACCTTTTCTTTCAAATTGACGTGAGCTTACTGCCATTTTTCATTTTGCATTTGCTTGCTTTTATAAATTGGGTTAATTGCCTTTCAAGTCTTTCCATTCCCCAATTTCCTCCATTATCATCAACCTATCCTTCAGAACATTCAAAGCATGAATAATTTCATGCTACACTAAGTTTCATCTTAGCCTTAGGCCTATGTTCTTTCTGATCAGGAATCGTAAGATTCGTATTCAAGCTAAAAATCATTCTAATCGATATTCATTTTTTCCTAAGTTTTAGGATTTACAACCCATCCCTTAAGGTTAACTCAATTACAAGTCAAAAAGTGTACGTTGGTTTGGAGTCATGTTAGTCGACAGTTGAAGAAACGAGTCGGCCATGCTGCATTCGGATCTCCGAGAACAAATCGAGGAAGAGGCGATCGGGTTTAAACGACCCACACAGTTGAGGCCGTTAATTCAAGTTGGGTTCTTCAGAATGCAAGGCTGCAAGAATCTTGAATCGGGAACACGTGTATCTTGGTTAGATAATCGATAAGGGTTGGTTTGCAGGTTGTACCGGGACCAGCTACGAAAGGAAGAATTGGTGGTTAGGACATTCTTAACTGTTATAACCAGCTTATCGTTCAGAGGAGAAGATCAATTTTTGAGGATCGATTCTTAACACGAAATTTACCGAGTCTAAGGTTAAGGCTTATTTTATCTGTTTACAAAAGTCTAAATTTATCTCCAGTTTACATTTATTTTCAATAGTAGTCAATCGTTTATTTAAGTTGATTACATTATTTTCCTTTCTTAAACATTCACAAACTCCCTCGATTTAATTGTTTATTCTTGTTGTAGGTACATTTGGCATCGTGGGCACAACTCTTGACACGACGTTTGACGCGATGAATTTTCTGTTCATAAGTGAACACAGAAGTTGATTACGACATCCAATCCCTGTGGATTTGACCCTACTACCACTCTTTACTACTATTTAGAGTTATTAGTAGGAATTAGTTTTTATGGTTTTGACGCCCATCAAATTTTGGCGCCGTTGCTGAGGATTGGAGATATTTTTTCAAATTTTTGTATGTTTACCTTATGACCAGATCAGAACCAAGAACTTTAGAGTTTGAGCCAGAAATTGAAAAATTGGCCCGACAACTGCGAAAGAAAGCTATTCGACACGGTAAAAGGCCAAATCCCAGATTCGAAACCATATCTTAAACTAATGAATTTTTTTATGAACCAGACGAGATGGTCGAACAAATGATACGCCAGTTCATAGTGGCACCGGATGAACAGCAACCCTTATGTATAACCTATCCAACAGGAGGAACGTTATTCGAGCTAAAGTCGGGTTTGATTCATTTACTACTCACCTTTCATGGACTACAGAATGAAAATCTGCACACCCACCTTAAGGAATTCCATATGGTATGTACAAGCATGAAGCCTCAGGGAGTAACCGAAGACTAAATTAAACTTCATGGTTTTCCTTTTTCACTTACCGACTCTGCTAGAGAGTGGCTATTTTATTTACCTCTAGGATCTATCAACACATGGTCTGACATGTCTCGTTTATTTCTTGATAGGTTCTTCCCTGCAGCTCGAGCGGCCAAACTAAGAAGGGACATCGTAGGAATCTATCCAAAGGATATTGAATTACTCTACGGTTACTGGGAGCGGTACAAAAAGTTGTGTGCAAGTTACCTACAATATGGACTGACTGAACAGTCACTCTTACAGTATTTCTATGAAGGATTGCACCCGATGGAAATGAAAATGATAAATGCTGCAAATGGGAGGCACTAGTCAATATGACGCCTCAAAGAGCGAGAGAGTTGATTTCAACCATAGCTGCCAACTCTAACAATTTCGACCGGCCACAGAACCCACAAGACGGGTTTACGGGTTAAGTTCTTTATCTCTAGAAAATAAAATTGATAAGCTAACTAATATTGCTCAAACTTTACTTACAAATAAAACGGGCCCAGCACGGTTGTGCGAAATCTACGCTAAGCCATCCATCTGACGGACTCATGTCCAATTCTACACGAGGATTCGAAAAAACAAGCAAATGTTATCGGGAACTTTCAGGACCGCCCTAAATCGATATGACCCCTACTCAAACTTGTATAATGTGGGGTGGAAAGATCAGCCGAATCTAAGTTACGAGTCGAATACTCGGTTTAATCAACCGTACCAACTAAGGTCGCATCCGAATCAATAGTTACCACCCCCAAAGTCATCCTTGGAAGCCATAGTGGAAAGGCTAGCCAATAGTACTGAGAAATTTCAACAAAAAGCTGAAATGCATTTGCAGGAGTTGGATAAGCAAGTGAGCGTCCCGAGGTAAGCTGCCTTCCCAAACTGAGCCGAACCCTCGACACAATGTAAGTGCTATGACATTAAGGAGTGGGGGGGTTTTAGAGCCTATACCTAGCACGAGCCGCGCCCACCACTCTAGTCAAGATAAGGAGAAACTTAACACAAAGGCTCCAATAGAATCAGCACCACAAAAATTATTTGCAATACCACCTCCGTTTCCTGAAAGACTTGTTCAGTACAAAAAGGAGCGAGAAGAAAAGGAAATCCACGACACCTTTCAGAAGGTAGAAATCAACATACGTCTTATCGACGCAATCAAGTAGATCTCATGATATGCAAAATTCTTAAAAGAATTATGCACAAGTAAAAGGAAACTCCTGGGCAATGAAAAGGTTAGCGACATGGAGGGCGACAACTCGGCCAATTTATAAACTACTTAATGCGGGTCCTTTGAAGGAAACATATGTAATTATTCAACTTGTAGATAGGTCTGTGGTGCATCCAGAGGGGGTGTTGGAGGATGTTCTTGTTAAGGTAAATGAGCTAATATTTCCTGCAGCTTCTACATTATCGACATGGAGGGCGACAACTCGGCCAATTTGTCTGAGATACTTCTTGGGAGACCATTCTTGAGTACTGCGCGAACGAAAATTGATGTTTGGAATGGAACACTCACTATGGAATTTGATAGTGAAATGGTTAGGTTTAATGTTTATAAGGATATGAGACATCCTAATGATAAGTTACAAACTGTCCTTACAGGAATGTAGATCTCGATGTTAAGCGAGAGGAATTTTTCGTGATCCAAAAACCAATATATGAAACTGTCATGGAAGCCTTGAAAGTAGAAATCAAACCGCTTCTAGAACATACAATGATTCTAATAAAGAAAAATGCAACTGTGAACGAAGAAGCTCAAATGAAAGGAGAATCTGAGAAATGCTTCAAGGATAGTGGAAAAAGGTCGAAAGTTTTCTACAAGAACATCCAAGTGCACAAGATTGAAAAATTAATTCTCAATAAGACAAACGGATAACATTTAAGGTCGTCGAGCTAACGACGTTAAACAAAAGCGCTTTTTTGGAAGCAACCCAAATTTATTTCATTTATTTAATTTTGAGTTTAAGTAAGATTTAGGTTGTAAATAAATAAATAATTTTTTAATCTAGTTAATTTGATGTTTTCAGGAACGTAATGGATGTTTTTCAAAAATCGGATAATGATGGTGGCGTGGGCACGCCATGCTAAATACTAATAATTATTTCTCAATGCCGACAACATCATTAGAAACACATAGGGAGTATTCTTAACCTTTCTCTTTGCTTGTTGCTTAAGCTACTGTCCTTTATTTCAAATAACACATGCTTGAGGATAAGCTAGATTAAGTAGGGGGTTGAGTTGGTACGTAAAATGGTAAATTTGCATGATTTCTGCTGCATGTCTCTTTGCATATGTTCAATCTTATGCTAGATTCATTCGATAGTTTATTTGACATTGAGCCTCTAATCTCATTACT
This sequence comes from Gossypium stocksii, assembly GCA_020496765.1. Classification (NCBI taxonomy): domain Eukaryota; kingdom Viridiplantae; phylum Streptophyta; class Magnoliopsida; order Malvales; family Malvaceae; genus Gossypium; species Gossypium stocksii. Next base: position 12,106,306 of record CM035623.1, read on the forward strand.
TAGTCAAATTTAGACAATTGGGCAATTTTTGAATTAAAATGTTCAAGTATATAGATTAGTCGACATTTTTGTTTTAAGGTTGATATATGTAGCTAGATTTTTCATATAAATTGATTGTTTAAAAAAAATATTTTCTTGTGCATAAATTAATAAAATTAAAAATAAATAAATAAAGGCTCAAGTTATGAGTGAAAGTTTCGAGAACGTGACCAGGTTGAGTAACAGGGGTGAGGTGCTTAGGTTGTCATCTCATCTCACGTAAAAAGATTTGAGTGACAAATCGAGAACTTAATAACATTCCGCTAACAGAGCCTGAAAAAAATAATAAAAAGACTGTTTGAACTAAGTAACTGGGATAGGATGCTTAGGTTGTCATCCTAGTTCGCATAAAAAAGGTTTGATCATGTCTAAAAAATTTTGCATAGGTAATAATATCTTGCAAATTATTGGATTCAAACTCAATTTAATGAAATGATCTGGTTTACATATTTCAGTTTTATGACACTTGTTGATTGAACTATATATTCTGAGCATTTATTTATTTTTTCCATATTGTTTGCATTGATTTTGGATGTGGAAAAAAGGCTCGATTTTTAATAAATTATAGAATGAATTCTAATGTTTGAAAGAATAACATGCTTGAGGGCAAGCATGAGCTAAGTAGGGAGGATTTGATAAACATGTTAATTTGCATATTTTCTTTGTTTAATTTGGTTTATTTTTGAATTGAACCATACTAAATTAAGTGTTTTTATGATCTAATCTTGTCAGGGATACAATTGAATAAAGACAAGCTAAAAAGGGGCCAAATTGTAATGCAATCATAGAGATGGAGCCAAATAAAAAATGTGGAAGAAGCTAAGGATTCATCATATATTTTGACCTTGTACAAAGCTAAAAATAGGAAGATATCATTTTATTTTATTTTTATTTTATTATATTATATTATATTATATTAGTTAGGCTATTTTTAGTAAACCCCATGTATATAAATAGGGGTATTTTGTTATTTGAAAATCATCCCTTATTTTTTGTATTCCTACTTCAATTTGGAATAGAATTGTTCTACCTTTTCTTTCAAATTGACGTGAGATTACTGCCATCTTTCATTTTGCATTTGCTTACTTTTATAAATTGGGCTAATTTCAAGTGTTTCCATTCCCCAATTTCCTCCATTATCATCAACCTATCCTTCAAAACATTCAAAGTATGAATAATTTCATGCTACACTAAATTTCATCTTAGCCTTAGGCCGGTGTTCTTTTCGGACGAGAATCATGAGATCCGTATTCGAGCTAAAAATCCTTCTAATTGGTATTCATTTTTTTCTAAGTATCAGGATTGACAACTCATCCCTTAAGGTTAACTCGATTACAAGTCAAAAATGTATGTTGGTTTGGAGTCGTGTTAGTCGACAGTTGGAGAAACGAGTAGGTCGTGCTGTATTCGGATCTCTGAGAACAAATCAAAGAAGAGGTGATCGTGTTTAAACAACCCACGCTGTTGAGGCCGTTAATTTGAGTTGGGTTTTTCAGAATGCAAGGTTGTCGGAATCTTGAATTGGGAATGCGTATATCTTGGTTAGATAATCGGTAAGGGTTGATTTGCAGGTCATACCGGGACTAACTCGGAGAGGAAGAATTGGTAGTTAGGATGTTCTTAACCGCTATAACTAGCTTATTGTTTGGAGGAGAAGATCAATTTTTGATGATCAATTCTTAACACGAAATTTACCGACTCTAAGGTTAAGGCTTATTTTATCTGTTTACAAAAGTCTAAATTTATTTCCAGTTTACATTTATTTTCAATAGTAGTCAATCATTTATTTAAGCTGATTAGATTATTTTACTTTCTTAAACATTCACAAACTCCCTTGATTTACTTGTTTATTCTTATTGCAGGTACGTTTGGTGTCGTAGGCACAACTCTTGACACGACATTTGACGCGACGAATATTCTATTCATAAGTGAACACAGAAGTTGATTACAACATCCAATCCCTGTGGATTCGACCCTACTACCACTCTTTACTACTATTTAGAGTTATTAGTAAGAATTATTTTTTGTGATTTCGACGCCCATCATAAACCGTTCGAGTAACCATTACCTCCATGTGAACCTAGGTAAACTTACCTGTCTTTGGCTATATTTTTTCCATAGACCCCTTTAGATTAGGTTTCGCTTGATCATCTATTATAACCTACAATTCGGGTTTATTCGCCCAAGACCTACAACCTCATAGCCATAGGTTCTCATATAACTTAACATAGTTAATCCTTGTTAAGAGGCTTACCTACAACTTCAGACTTTTCTACCCGTTTTTTCTTATCCTTACATGTTTTATGATCTTTGAGTTGTCTCATTTACGTGCATTAATTTGTGTGAGTTGTACCTTGATCTCTATTATTGTGTCCTATCAGCTTTCATGTTTATCATTTTAGTGGACTTTACTTGATGTCATAGTCGAGATATGGTCTTACTCAGTATAGACCCATGTTTAATGTCCTAGCAGACTATCCCGTGTTTTATGTCCCAACAGGCTCTATTGGTTGTCATAACTAAGCTATGGTCTTACACCTTAAACCTCCTCTGAGGTGTTGTAACACTCGAATTTCTAATAACTCAAAAATTTAGAATAAATATGAGATTAAATTGAAAGAGACCACAAGCTAGCAGCCTATTTTTTGAGAAATGGGAAAGCTAAAAACTGGATTAGACATGGTTAAAAACTAAATCTGGTTCGGTTAAAATGGAACCAGACGGTTCCTTAGTGGGAGACATAAAAAATAGCAATGGACTATTCTTATAAGGTTAGTAATAATGCGGGAAGGGTCATAAATAGCTGGGAGATGGCTCCCCGGGATGATTTCCTTCCCGACCTTATTTTAATTTCTCCTGTTCTTTTTCTTCTTCGGTAGCTTGAAGAAGGAGCAGTCATGGAGGATTCTGCATGGACCAAACTTCATGAGGATAGAGCAGGAAAAGTAAGGAAACCAGTAAGCGGGTAAGGTTCTTAACTTTTCTGTATACGTAAAATAAAGTTAGGGACTTAAAAACCATTTTAAAGGTTTTGCATGTTTATGAAAAATAAGTTTAGATTAAGAATATTAAGTATAACCCATGATTTTTTGTTGTAAGCTATTGCCTAAAAAATGGAAGCTCTGGTGCTCGAGAGAAGGAATAAGTTATGGAAACGGTAAGGATTCAAGTGAGTTCCAGACTCCAAACTTGTCATTAGGTTTTATGTTTTTTAAGTATGCCATGTTTCTATGAGCATGCATTGCATGTCTGTGGGATAAACCTCAAGGGGATAGATAAAGTTAGGATGGAAAAATAGGGAGTGAATCTATCAATTATTGCCTTAGCGAAGCTCCGAGCCTTGTGGAGAAAACACTATGATGTTTGAGCATCAATGTTAGGTGGAATAAATGAGGTAATGGGGGTAGGATTTACAAAATGAAATAATAAAATGGTATTTACCATGATGGCAGTATCGAATGGTCTTTCAGGGCGACACCATGATGACGGTATATGGCGTAAGACTATAGATGAAATAGGCTATAAAAATTTGATATGAAGTACGTAGTGTAAAACCATGGATGAAAGTTGTCATGGCAGTAGGGTACAAAGTATAAGATTTACTGTGTAAGACCATAGATGAAAGATGCTATGGTAGCCAAGTATGACGAGTAAGACCATGGATAAAAGACTCTATGGCATCATGAGGTAGTACACCAGAATAGTGAAACGGTATAAGACCATAAATAAAAGACTCTATGGCATCCACAGAGATAAAGTGCACTAGGATAGTAAACACGGAACAGAGTAAGTTCGTCGAGACAGTAAACACAAAACAGAGTAAGCCTGTCGAGATAGTAAACACGAAATAAGTCCGTCGAGATAGTAAACACAAGGTAAGTTCGAGAGAATGCAAAGAATTAGGAAGAAAGGTATAAGACCATAGGTAGGCAACAGTAACTCTAGGATTCACTATGGAATAGATGTGAAAGGTACACTAGGACCTCAAGTGAGGAGTATAAGCCTATGTGGCAATCATGAAGATCCACACAAGTGGAAGAAAAGTTGAAAGAAAACATAAGTAAAGCAAGCGAATTTGTAACGCCCCAAAAACATGATCTTTTTAATTTTGTGTATTGTGGCTAGAATGCATGTTAGTACTATTGGATTAGTGATTTTGGAGTGTTTGAGGGTCTTTATGAAGTTCGGGGTTCAAGCTTTGATATAGGGAAAATTTTTATTTTTAGCGTTATGGGAAACCTGGCTTCAAGTGTTTAGCCTTTTAACTAATTGTGATTAAAAAGTGACACAAAAAGCCCAGTAGTCTAATGGCTAGGTGGCGTTACAAGTAAGGCAATGAGGTGGCATTACAAGGGTGGCAAGGAGGTCTGAGGTTGGATTCTTGGACTGAGCAAGGGGTATTTATTTTGCACTTGTGGACGCATAGTGGTTGAGTTGGAATTGAACTCTGGTGGAGAGAATTTGAATTAGTCAAAAGAGAGATTTAAGGAGTGGATCATAGAGTGATAAGGGGAGAAAATCAATGGGATTTGATTTGTGGGGAGTTGGAGCCGAAATGGGCAGCAGGTAGGCACAGGTTTTGGTTTTGGCCTTTTGTTTTGGGTTTTAGAGGTTGGGCATGTTTTGGTATTGGCAATTATTGAATTTGTCTTCTTTCGTATTTGGACATCTTTCTTATCTTCGGGATTTCGGCATAGGCGTATATTCTTGCTCTCTTAAGGACTGAATTTTACCTTTCTTCTCATAAGCATTTCTTAGTTTTCTTTTCGCCGAACCTTGCCTCTCCTCTCCATCTATCTTTCTCTTATTCCCGAATTTCAGAACATACAATTCATTTTCTTCTCTTTTCTCCCTCTCTTAAACGCAACTGAGCATTCCTCTCTTCTCAATTCTTTTCTTTGCCAATCTAAAACCAAGTTCTCAACACTACCCATTGTGAGCCGAATTTTCCTTTCCCCCAACTTTTTTTTCTTCTTCACTCTGTTGACTGATACTGTTGCAATAGCCGAGTACCATTCTTTCTTAAGCTGATAGAAACCAATTGTCTTTTTCAAATATTCTTTTTTTCTTTCAAAACTTGGCCTAATAACCTACCCTTGCTATTCGATTTTCATTAGTTGTTTACAACTCTACTTATTCTTCTCTTTTGCGTCTCTTGAATCCGTTTTTGGGTTAATAAGTGAACTCTATTAAGTGGTAAATGGATTTGATTTATTTTTAGTTGTTCTGATCTTTTTCAAAGCATCCTATTCTGGTATTACTTAAAAGCCAAAGGTATTTTATCTCTGGCATGGTGCCGATCTCCTTCCTTCTCTGATAGGTAGGGTGTTATCAAGGCTGGGGTAGTTGAAACCTTTCACTCATCGTTCGATTGAAGGTAAGTATTCGGCCAAGGAGTCATGGGTAAGACCGAATGTTAGATCTTTGTGTGGGGCATATGTTCTCGTTGGATTAGCATATGATTAACACTAGTTATTAGATATTAATAACTGATAGAGTACGTTTATGATTTAGATATTTCATAAGAAAGTGAGGGCATTCCGTAACCAAATGAGCTACGAAGAGATAAGTTGATTTGGACAAGGTGAGTATCGATTATTGATTTGGGGTAAGTTCTTTAGGATCTTTATCGAAAGAAAGACTAATGATACATCTCGATTGATTATAGGTTTGAGGCTCATGGACTAGAGTGCGATTTCTCAAAAAGGTATGTACCCACACCACTCTAACTATAGATTGGCAAAAGCCGAATTATCGAAAAGCTGAAATGTCGAAAAGCTGAAAATATAGCTACAGTTGCAGCACAGGTGCACGAATGCTCATGTGGAAAGGTTGATACATCAATAAAGGCTTCTGTGGGTGCTCTCATGGACTTGGGCCACTTTTAGGCCAAACGAACCGAAATGGGCTTTGTGGGCCCAACGGGCTCGTGGGCCCCATACAGACAATCTCATGGATGGATAGATATTAGTGAGCCGGTCATATCGTTCACATGACCAATGGCAGTTTTGGACTTAGTGGGCCTCTCGAGGACGTGGACCCCACTTGGGCCACATATTGGGCTATTGGGCCTAATTGTATCATTTGATTGATAAAGGCTACACAAGTCGTGTGGAGCAACTGTGGACTTATTGAGGGGCTGACACATGTATTTAGACCCCGCTGTGCAAAATGACTGTTATGACCCTAAAGGGAAAAATGACTAAAATGTCCCTACATGATATATGATTGATTTGATATGCCATTTATTGATATGCTTGTATTCATTCATATGATATTATGTTACATGGGATGGGATTATGGAATGGAGGAAGTATATGATTTGTTAGGGTTGCATGGTCGCTTGATGATTGTGGATCCACCGATGGCTTTAAGCCATTATGTGATTGGCAGCTCTGCTGCATTATTAGTTAGTGCCCCAACTGGTGCTACATCTGGAGTGTAGGGATGGTGGGTCGATTTAATCCCCACAGGAGTGTAGAGTTGGACGGGACGTGGAGTGCAGGGTTGGTTAGGGGTTTATCTGTGCATTCATATTCTGATTCTGATTGTGATATGGGCTCAGGCCCAACTGAGGCTATTATGGGCTAAGGCTCAAATGCCACCGCCCAAATAGATGTGATACATGCTTATGATCAATGAGGGTTGTACACACTGAGTTTTCATAAACTCACCCTCCACTTTTTAATTTTTCGGGTAATCCCTAGTAAGCGGTTTGACGTATTGGAAGACTCGGAGCTGGCTACACTACGAACTCTTGGCTTCGTAATTCAGTCTACTTTACTTTTATTACTTTTCTGTTTTAGGGTTTTGTTTTGATGTAATAAGGCCTTTTCTCCATTTACATTTAATTTTGGGATTTTATTACGATAGATTGCATGACATCTAGATTTAAATCGTGAGTTTTAAAAAGGAAATAACATTTTTCAAATCCTACATAAGTACATGAACATTTTCAAAGAAAAAGCTTCCGCTATAATTGAGACATGAGAATTTGTTAATGAATATAAAAACTGATATTTTCAAATAACAACTTAAAGTTTTTAATTAACCCTTAATATTTTTATAAGTTCCACTAATAATTATTTTTGACTAAAGTATTTCTCAAACGAGGCTTGTTTGAAATTAAAAACATATTTTAAAAATACTATTTTGAATCGCGAACATCCAAGTGTTTTAAGGATTTTCATCAACATCAAATTATACGATTTACCTTTCAATGTGACGTAGCTAGATCCGGCCATAACATCTGGGCCGGGTTTGGGGTGTTACATTTAGTGGTATTAGAGCCAGATTGCAAAGCTTGGGCTGTGAAATAAGCTTTAGTTTTGGGTTTTAAAGTTATAATTAAAACATTTTGAAGGATTTTAATGTGTGGCACACCGAGTATTCAACGTCAGGGCAAGTAAGTTCTCTTGATACTAAAATTACTTTAAACTGTTATATTGTAGATACTATAGGGATAATTTTATATAGGAGACAACTGAGACACTTTAGTTAGAGTAAAACTGAAATTGTAGGAGGCTAAAACCGTAGAGGGCCTGCGACTACGAAAATAACTCAGAACTACTACTCCCATAAAAAATTTGCTTAATTACTGAAACTGTAAGCTAAATTTCATAAAAATTTTAATTCAGATAATACGCGAAGTGATAATGAGTGCTAGAAGAGGTGCCAGAGGTCGTGGCAGAGGCAATGGAAGCTCTAAGGCTAGATATTCGGCATAAGGCCATATGCCCAATGTGGAAGCGAGAGAGGCTCTGGCTTCACAGATAGCCGAGGATGTGAAGCGCACTGAGTGCCTAAACTAAAAGAGAGAAAATGGCAAGAATAAGAGAGATCCAGAGTTTTTCGGTGCTGTGCTGAGGCCTAAGAAAAGGGCCAGAGTGGATGGGTCAGTTAGAGCTGGGCCCCCAGCGGCTATTATTGGGGTGCCGCCTTGTGCCATTTGTGGGAAAGGCCATACAGGAGAGTGTTGGACGAGGACAGGAGCCTGTCTAAGTTGTGGTTCCATGGAGCATCATATTAGAGAGTGTCTCAGAAGACCAGATCAGGTGCAAGCTGTTGGAAGGGGTAATGTACAGCCGCCGAGGGGTAGTGGTCAGGCCAGGGGCGGTAATGGTTTAGGACGTAGACATGGAGCACCGGACAGAGGTACAAAACATATCGAGGTAAGGTCGCCAGCCTTGGTGTTTGCTGCTCGTCGCCGTGAGGATGGAGATGCCCTAAATGTGATAACCAGTACGTTCTCTATTCATAAGGTACCTTATACTGCATTGATTGACATTGGGTCAACACATTTGTACATTGCATATAATATGACTGAAACCTTGGGTGGTATGTTTGAAATTACTGCAAGTGAGGTTACTGTGTTAAGTCCTTTAGGCCAATCTATGAAATTGGATAAGTTATTTATGGATATTCCAATAGTAGTTCAAGGGGTTACCTTTTTAGCGGACTTGATGGAATTTCCTTTTGGCGAATTTGACTTAATTTTGGGCATGGATTGGTTGGTTAAACATTGGGCGACTCTGAATTGTGCTACAAAGCGTAAGGTGCTGAAAACTACAAAAAATAAGGAAGTGGTAGTAATTGGGGAGCATTAGGATTACCTGTCAAATGCAATTTCTACATTGAGGGCCGATAAGTTGGTTCGTAAAGGTTGTGAGGCATATTTGCCCTATATTAGTGATATAGATTCTAAGGGTCCTTCTGTCAAGGACTTGAGAATAATTGAATTTGCCTTATGAGCTACCTGGATTACCTCTCAATGAGATACCTAGATTACCTCCCAATCGAGAAGTTGAATTTGGAATCGAGCTTCTACCCGGTATAACTCCAGTGTCCATCGCTCCTTACAGAATGGCACCGAATGAGCTGGTGGAACTTAAATCTCAGATTCAGGAGTTACTGGACCGAGGAGTTATTTGATCAAGTGTACCTCCGTGGGGAGCACCGGTGTTATTTGTGAAAAAGAAGGATGGGTTCATACAAATGTGCATTAACTATCGGAGGTTGAATAAGCTGACTATTAAGAACAAGTACCCTCTACCAAGGATAGATGACCTTTTTGACCAGTTGCGAAGAGCTTCGATTTTCTCAAAAATTGACCTTCGTTCAGGGTACCATCAACTGAGGGTTAAGGAGGCAGATGTCTACAAGACTGCTTTTAGGACTCGTTATAGTCACTACGAGTTACTTGTGATGCCATTTGGGTTAACGAATACACCAGCCACCTTCATGGATCTCATGAACCGAGTGTTCCAACCCTATCTAGACAGATTCATGGTAGTGTTTATAGATGATATCTTTCTGTATTGAAGAACCGAAGATGAACATGATGCGCATCTACGAGTTGTGTTACAGATTTTGAGGGAGAAGTAATTGTATGCCAAATTCGGCAACTGCGAATTTTGGTTGAGAGAAGTCACTTTTCTGGGACATGTGGTTTCAGCTGATGGGATTAGAGCGGATCATCGGAAAATTGAAGCGGTGTTGGACTGGAAACTGCCTAAGACAGTGTCTGAGATTTGAAGTTTTCTGGGTCTGGCAGGGTACTATAGACGCTTTGTTGAGGGGTTTTCGTTGATTGCTGCACCCTTAACTAAGTTGTTGCGCAAAGGGGTACCGTTTGTTTGGACCAATAAGCAGCAAGAAAGCTTTGAGGAACTTAAAAAGGTTTTGACAGAGGCCCTTATTTTGATTCAGCCAGAGCTTGGGAAGGAGTTTACGGTCTATAGTGATGCTTCGCATGTAGGCTTGAGCTGTGTGTTGATGCAATAGGGTAAAGTAATTGCTTATGCGTCGCGCCAGCTTAAGACTCACGAGGCGAATTACATAACCCATGACTTGGAGTTAGCTGCAGTGGTATTTGCTCTAAAAATATAGAAACATTACCTGTATCGAGAGAAGTGCATAATTTAAACGGATCACAAAAGTCTTAAATACCTCCTTACCTAGAAGGAGTTAAACCTTAGGCAGTATAGATGGATTGAGTTGCTGAAGGATTATGATTGCTCAATTGAGTACCACCCTAGTAAAGCGAATGTGGTAGCCGACGCTGTAACGCCCCCATACCTGAGACCGTCGCCGGAGTCAAGTTTGAGGTGTTAATAAACTTAATTTATCGCTTAAACAATTTTTAAACCATTTACTTTACCTTTCGGAATAAGCTGTTTGTCTGCGTCACAGTCACTAAAAAATTCATATCTCGAGTTAAAAAAGTCAAAATTGAAATCCGTAAATTTTCCCAGTAACTGGACTCATATATCTATCTACTAATTGTTTTCCAAAATTTTTGGTTGGGCCAATTAGTACAGTTTATTGGTTAAAGTCTCCCCTATTTCAATGCTCAACTACTTTGACCTCTGTCCTTTACGAATCACTTTTCTCTCTTTATAGAACTCAAATGACTATGATGTTTGTCTTCCTTAAAACTAGACTCAATAAAGAATCTGTACATATGTAGCATGGCTCGTAATTATTTTTGTACAATTTTTAGTGAATTTCTAAATTCAAAACAGGGGAGCTCAAAATCACTCTGACCTTGTCTCACATAAATTCAAATATCTCCTAATATAAAAGTCTTTCGCTTACACCGTTTATTCTATGTGAAACTAGATTCAATGGGATTTAATTCAATATCTTATCCAACCTCTAATTCGATTTTCATAATTTATAGTGAATTTTCAAAGTTGAATTACTGCTACTAACCAAAAACTATTTTAGTACATAATATTGCTAACTAATTTATAACATCCTTACTTCATTTCATTTAAACTCTATACATGCCATATAAATCTATAACCATAAAACAAAAGCTACCAGAATTGATCTGGATAGTGTGCCTTGTTGTGTTGATCCGATCTACCAACTTCACTTCAGTTCAATCTACATAACAATGTCAACCACACACAAGTAAGCTTATTGAAGCTTAGTAAGTTCATAGGTTTAAAAGTAATGCTTATCAAATATAATAATTCCAAAAAATACCAAAACATTTACTAAAGTTTCCTGCCATTCACAACCATTGTTATAATACGTTACATAGTTGAGCTTTCATTTGGTTCACTTCTCTTGTATTTCTTAATATCAAATTAGCTAACGGCTTATGAAATTGAGTACGTCGTTGTTCAGTGCCACGATTCATAACTCAGTATGGTTTTCCTCATTGAAATACCATACCTACATTTTACAACTCGGTATGGGAAATGCCATACCTACATTTCTTAACTCAGTATGAATTTGATAATACCATACCTACATTTCGCAACTCAGTATGGATGATACCATACCTACATTTCACACTTTGCCATGGAACAATCATGGTCTTATCCGTCAATTCATCACATATCACGATACGAACGTACTTAATTCCTGCATTTTTCCTAATTTGGATTACCGCCTTTGTTATTCCATTTTATCACAATTTCCACAATTCCACGACAAATTCATATTTAATAACACATTACATCATTCAATCATTCACAATTAAGCATGAACATTCAACCATATAAACTTACCCGGCTGATTTGTAGAAGATATTGAAATTCAGGGACTATTCCGTAACTTTTTCTTTTCCTCGTTCTTCTTTAGATTCTTGATCTATAATGTAAAATATTTTCACTCATTAGCATTTATTTGATTTCTATTTCACTTCACAATTTATGCTGTTCAACTTTCAAAATTGCACTTTTACCCCAAAATTTACAGTTTTTACAATTTAGTCCCTGCTCAATTCACCCATCAATTGAACTAATTTTTCTCAATTAACACTTTATTTTATCATTATAAACTATTTCACAAACTTTGATATTCTAAATTTCAACACCAACCTCTAATTCACAACTTTTTCACAATTAGGTCCTAAATACCATTTTCTATCAAAATCACTTAATAAAACCACATTAATATGAAATTAAAACTTAAATTTCATAATAATTCATCATAAAATTCCCTTAATCAGCTAGGGTAACTTCCAATTTCACCCACCAAATCAAAAACTAATGAATTCTATAAGTGGACCTCGTTGTAAAAGTCATAAAAACATAAAAATTATCGAGAAAAAGAAAGAATTAAACTCAAATGATGTAAAAATATGAAAAACCAGCTTTCTCCAGACCTTCTATGGCGTTTTGGCTGAGAAATATGAAGAGATCTCTAGATTTCTCAATTTTGTCCTTATTTTATATGGTAAAATTATGAAATTTCCAATTTTGCCCTTATTTCCCTTATTTTTCTGCTGATTTTCTTGCCCTTGCCGTCCAACCTATTCACTTTTAGGCTTAATTGCCCTTTAAATCCTCTTTCTTTTAACACTTAAGCTATTTAATCATTCTAGCAAATTTTGCATTTGTTACAATTTAGTCCTTTTTATTTAATCAACCACCCAAACGATAAAATTTTCTAACGAAATTTTAACACCACATTACTAACACTCCATAAATATTTATAAAAAAATTTTCGGCTTGATTTTAGAGATCGAGCCTCGATACCTCATTTTCAACTTAATTTATTTAATAATTTCTCTTTTAAATTTTAATTTAACCTATTAAAGTATTTCTAATATTTCATTCACTTCTAAATATTACTTTATTTTAATTTCTGAATCGTAGTTGTCAGATTTAGTGATCTCGAATCACTGTTTCAACACCACTGAAATTTTAGGCTGTTACAGTTCTCCCCCTTTTTGGAAATTTCGTCCACGAAATTTCTTACCTGGGAATAGATTTGGATATTGTGATCTCATTGATTTTTTGGTTTCCCAGGTTGCCTCCTCCGACCCATGTCGATGCCATAACACCTTAACTAATGGCACATGTTTGTTTCGTAATTCTTTAACTTCCCGAGCTAAAATCTTCACTAGCTCTTCTGAATAGCTCTTCTGAATAAGTAATATCGGGTTGAAACTCAATTTCGGTGTGCGAAATCACGTGAGAAGGGTCTGATCTATAACGTCTCAACATAGATACATGAAACACGTTATGAATCTTTTCCAGTTCAGGAGGCAGAGCTAGTCGATATGTTACAGGGCCGATTCTTTTAGTGATCTCATATGGTCCAATAAATGTTGGACTTAATTTTCCTTTTCTTCCGAACCGTAATACTTTCTTCCATGGTGAAACTTTTAAAAATACTCGATCACCAACATTAAACTCTATTTCTCTCCTTTTCAATTCGGCATATGACTTTTGACGATCGGAAGCAGCTTTCAAACAATCTCGAATAATTCGAACCTTCTTTTCAGTTTCCCTAATTAAATCTACCCCCACTAACTTGGATTCGCTCAATTCTGACCAATACAATGGAGTCTTACATTTTCTTCCATATAGAGCTTCAAATGGTGCCATTTTTATGCTGGATTGATAGCTATTATTATAAGCAAATTCGGCTAGAGGTAAATATCTTTCCCAGCTACCGCCAAACTCAAGTATACAGCACCTCAACATATCTTCCAAAATTTGAATTACTCGCTCTGACTACCCATCAGTTTGAGGATGAAAAGCGGTGCTGAAATTTAGTTTTGTACCCAAAGCTCTCTGTAGCTTACTCCAAAACCTTGATGTAAATCTCGGATCTCGATCCGAAATAATAGATGTTGGAACCCCATGTAATCGCACAATCTCGAAAATATACAATTCTGCCAGCTTCTCCAGTGGAAAGTCCGCTCTGATTGGGATAAAATGTGCTGATTTTGTCAATCTATCAACAATTACCCAGATGGAATCTTTCTTCTTCGGAGTTACTGGTAACCCGGATACAAAATCCATCGTAACATGTTCCCATTTCCATTTTGGAATCATAATAGGTTGTAACAAACCCGTTGGCACCTGATGTTCTGCTTTCACCTGTTGACATATCAGACATTTTGCCACAAATTCACAAATTTCCCTTTTCATACCAGGCCACCAATACATCCTTTTCAAATCACAATACATCTTTGCACTACCGGGATGAATAGAATATCTACTGCTGTGAGCCTTAGAAAGAATATCATTTTTCAAGTCTGAATTATTCGGAATATAGATTCTATTACGATAGTACAACATACCGCTTTCATCGATGCTATACTCTGATTCTGACTTGCCTCGTGCTTCTTGTTTCTTTAACACTAACTTCAGATCATCATCTTGCAATTTCTGGATTCGTTAGAGGAATACAGGCTTGGCTTTCAATTTCGCTATTACTGATCCGTCTTCATTAATGAACAAATGGCATTCATTGACCGGAGTGCAAACAAAGATAATTTCTGACTAAGTGCGTCAGCAACTACATTAGCCTTCCCCGGATGGTAATCGATAACAAGGTCATAATCTTTTAATAATTCAAGCCATCTTCTCTGTTTCAGATTCAACTCTTTCTGAGTCATCAAATACTTCAAACTTTTATGGTCAGTATACACATAACATTTTTCACCATATAAATAGTGTCTCCAGATTTTCAAAAAACAATTACAGCTAACTCCAAATCATGTGTGGGATCATTTTTCTCATGCGATTTTAACTGCCGAGAAGCATAAGCCACTACTTTCCCCAACTACGTTAAAACACAACCCAAACCATTCTGAGATGCATCACTGTATATAACATACGGTAGACCTTATTCTGGCTGAGTTAACACTGGGGCTTCTGTTAACATTTTCTTCAATTGATCAAAACTCTGCTGACATTCATCAGACCACACAAATTCAACATTCTTCTGTAGCAGTTGTGTCATAGGCAAAGCAATCATCGAGAAATTCTTTACAAATCGGCGGTAATATCCTGCTAAACCTAGGATACTTCGCACTTCAGTTACATTCTTTGGAGTTTTCCAATTCACCACTGCAGATACGTTACTCGGATCCACCCGAATCCCTTCAGCTGAAACTATATGACCCAAAAATCCAACCTCGTGGAGCCAGAATTCACATTTGCTGAACTTTGCATACAACTGTTTTTCTCACAAAATCTGTAGCACAATTCTTAAGTGCTGAGCATGCTCCGATTCTGATTTTGAATAGATCAGTATATCATCAATAAACACAACCACAAATCTATCTAAATAAGGCTGAAAAATCTGATTCATCAAGTCCATAAATGTAGCAGGGGCATTAGTTAAACCAAAAGGCATTACTAGAAACTCGTAATGACCATACCGAGTTCTAAAGGCAGTTTTTGGTACATCACAATCTTTAACTTTCAGCTGATAATACCCAGGCCGGAGATCTATCTTCGAGAACAGGGTAGCACCTTTCAACTGATCGAACAAATCATCAATACGAGGCCGAGGATAATTTTTTTTAATCGTAACCCTGTTCAGCTGCCTGTAGTCTATACAAAGCCTTAGAGATCCGTCTTTCTTTTTCACAAACAAGACTGGTGCACCCCAAGGTGACATACTCGATCTAATAAATCCTTTGTCTAGCAACTCCTGCAATTGTGCCTTCAACTCTTTTAATTCAGCTGGTGCCATTCTATACGGTATTATTGATATCGGAGCTGTACCTGGAATCACATCAATTACGAATTCAACCTCACGATCTGGGGGTAAACCACGTAATTTCTCAGGAAATACATCAGTAAACTCATTAACAACTGGCAGTTGTTCCAACTTCAATTCAAAACCCCGAGTATCAAGTATATAAGCTAAAAATACTTCATTACCCTTCCGAATCAATTTTCGAGCTGTAAAGGCTGAAATAATTCTGAAATCATTCTTTTTAGCTCAAAACTCAGCTGAAACTATTTCCCTGTTTGACATTTTAAATTAATCCGTTTTTCCCTACAATTTACTATGACATCATGTTTAGTCAACCAATCCATTCCAAGAATAACATCAAATTCTCGGAAAGGTAACAACATTAAATCAGCAGAGAATTCACAGCCTTGTATTTTCAGTGGACAATTCTGACATATTAAATTAACTAACACACTTTGCCCTAGTGGATTAGTGACTTGCATATCAAAGTCAGTGGACTCAACAGTCATTTTCCTTTCTAACACTAATGCAGTGCAAATATATGAATGCGTAGATCCAGGATCAATTAAAGCATACACAGAATCATCAAAAAGATAGAAAATACCAGCTATCACATCTGGAGCAGAAGCTTCTTCCCTTGCCCGGATAGCATATGTACGTTCAGGTGCCATTGTTTCAGATCGAGCTGCGGTATCTTTCATTCCCGAACGAGCAGTCCCAGCAACAATGCTTTGACCCGAATGTCTACTTTTCTGAGGAGTATTTGCCTGCTTCTCACCTTGTTCTTTATCTTCTCTTAACAATTGAGGATAATCCTGAATAAAATGGTCAGTTCCACCACATTTATAACAAGCTCCGGTTCTTCCCCAACATTCACCAATATGAAATCTACCATAATTTTTGCATCTAAGTCTCGAAATATTTTGCACACTACTAACACTAGCTGCTGGTTTATTTGTTACTCCAAGATCTCATTGAGTTGTTTTACTTTTATTTGATCATTTCGGATTTGTAACAGGTCGACTAGAATCATCTCTGAACTTTTTAGCCGAAAAAGTTAGGTTGGTCTAGAGAAACTTCTTTTGGATACCTCTTTACGTCTTCTTTCTCTTTGTATCTTTCTGTTATACACTTCCTCCATCTTTTGAGCTCGATCAGACAGAACCACAAATTCTCGAATCTCTGTGCCTCCAATCATCATTCTGATTTCATCATTAAGCCCTTCTTCAAATCTAATGCACATTTCTTCCTCTGTCGGTACAACATCCCGAGCATATCTACTGAGATACACAAATTCTCTTTCATATTCAGCTACTGTTTTATTCCCTTGTCGAAGATCAAGAAATTCCCTCTTCTTCTTATCTAAATATCTCTTTCCCACATACTTCTTTTTAAACTCAGTTTGGAAAAATTCCCAGGTAAGTTTATCTGCAGATACCACTGCCTCAATGGTTTCCCGCCAATTATACGCTTTTTCTTTCAATAATGAAACTGCACACCTCAGTTAGTCCTCTAGAGAACACATCATCTGTTTAAAAACTCTCTCCAAACTCTTTAACCAATACTCTGCTTTAACTGGATCATCGTCCGATCTCCCTCGAAATTCTTCAGCTCCGAACTTTCTGAGTTTCTCAATTGGTATTCTTTTGCTAGATTCATCCATTAAAGGAGGAGCAATTGGGGCTGTAACTGGTGGTATAGTAGGGGGAGGAGGTGGTGGTTGTGCCTGACTTCTTCCTTGTATTGTTTCACTATACCACTGATTCATTAACCCGTAAATCATATTTTTAAGTTCTGCCTCTCTCATCAAAGAAATTGGAATATTACCACTTGTTCCCTGCTCAGAAGTCTGTATTCTACTATTAACTTACTCTTCTTGACCAGCACCCTCGGGTCTATCAGACATCTTTACAATCTATAACAAAAATTAATAGTTAGATCGGCTTATTCACATCACACTATCACAGATTTATATGGCATGTATTTCTAAACACTTTACACATCACATTCGTTCCAAGAATCGACTAAACCAAGCTCTGATACCAATAAATGTAACGCCCCCATACCCGAGACCATCACCGGAGTTGAGTTTGAGGTGTTAATAAACTTAATTTATCACTTAAACAATTTTCAAACCATTTACTTTACCTTTCGGAATAAGCTGTTTGTCTGCGTCACAGTCGCTAAAAAATTCATATCTCGAGTTACAAAATTCGAAATTGAAATCGGTAAATTTTCCCAGAAACTAGACTCATATATCTATCTACTAATTATTTTCCAGATTAGTACAGTTTATTAGTTAAACTCTCCCCTATTTCAGTGCTCGACTGCTTTGACCTCTGTCCCTTACGAATCACTTTTCTCTCTTTACAGAATTCAAATGACTATGCCGTTTGTTTTCCTTAAAACTAGACTCAATAAGGAATCTGTACATATGTAGCATGGCTCGTAATTATTTTTGTACAATTTTTAGTGAATTTCTAAAGTCAGAACAGGGGAGCTCGAAATCACTCTGACCTTGTCTCACATAAATTCAAATATCTCCTAATATAAAAGTCTTTTGCTTACACCGTTTCTTCTATGTGAAACTAGATTCAATGGGATTTAATTCCATATCTTATCCAACCTCTAATTCGATTCTCATAATTTATAGTGAACTTTCAAAGTTGAACTACTGCTACTAACCAAAAACTATTTTAGTACATAATATTGCTAACTAGTTTATAACATCCTTACTTCATTTCATTTAAACTCTATACATGCCATATAAATCTATAACCATAAAACAAAAGCTACCGGAATTGATCTGGATAGTGTGCCTTGTTGTGTTGATCCGATCTACCAACTTCACTTCAGTTCAATCTACATAACAATGTCAACCACACACAAGTAACCTTATTGAAGCTTAGTAAGTTCATAGGTTTAAAAGTAATGCTTACCAAATATAATAATTCCAAACAATACCAAAACATTTACTAAAGTTTCCTGCCATTCACAACCACTGTTATAATACTTTACATAGTTGAGCTCAACATTAACAACTACTCAATCTCTTTCATTTGGTTCACTTCTCTTGTATTTCTTAATATCAAATTAGCAAACGGCTTATGAAATTGAGTACGTCGTTGTTCAGTGCCACGATTCATAACTCAGTATGGTTTTCCTCATTGAAATACCATACCTACATTTTACAACTCGGCATGGGAAATGCCATACCTGCATTTCTTAACTTAGTATGAATTTGATAATACCATACCTACATTTCGCAACTCAGTATGGATGATACCATACCTACATTTCACACTTTGCCATGGAACAATCATGGTCTTATCCGTCAATTCATCACATATCACGATCCGAACGTACTCAATTCGTGCATTTTTCCTAATTTGGATTACCGCCTTTGTTATTCCATTTTATCACAATTTCCATAATTCCACGACAAATTCATATTTAATAACACATTACATCATTCAGTCATTCACAATTAAGCATGAACATTCAACCATATGAACTTACCCGGCTGATTTGTAGAAGATATTGAAATTCAGGGACTATTGTGTAACTTTTTCTTTTCCTCGTTCTTCTTTAGATTCTTGATCTATAATGTAAAATATTTTCACTCATTAGCATTTATTTGATTTCTATTTCACTTCACAATTTATGCTGTTCAACTTTCAAAATTACACTTTTACCCCAAAATTTACAGTTTTTACAATTTAGTCCCCGCTCAATTCACCCATCAATTGAACTAATTTTTCTCAATTAACACTTTATTTTATCATTATAAACTATTTCACAACCTTTTATATTCTAAATTTCAACACCAACCTCTAATTCACAACTTTTTCACAATTAGGACCTAAATACCATTTTCTATCAAAATCACTTAATAAAACCACCTTAATATGAAATTAAAACTTAAATTTCATAATAATTCATCATAAAATTCCCTTAATCAGCTAGGGTAACTTCCAATTTCACCCACCAAATCAAAAACTAATGAATTCTATAAGTGGACCTAGTTGTAAAAGTCATAAAAACATAAAAATTATCGAGAAAAAGCAAGAATTAAACTCAAATGATGTAAAAATATGAAAAAACAGCTTTATCCAGACCTTCTATGGCGTTTTGGCTGAGAAATATGAAGAGATCTCTAGATTTCTCAATTTTGTCCTTATTTTATATGTTAAAATTATAAAATTTCCAATTTTGCCCTTATTTCCCTTATTTTTCTGCTGATTTTCTTGCCCTTGCCGTCCAACCTATTCACTTTTAGGCTTAATTTCCCTTTAAATCCTCTTTCATTTAACACTTAAGCTATTTAATCATTCTAGCAAATTTTACATTTGTTACAATTTAGTCCTTTTTATTTTATCAACCACCCAAACAATAAAATTTTCTTTTATTTTATCAACCACCCAAACGATAAAATTTTCTAACGAAATTTTAACACCACATTACTAACACTCCATAAATATTTATAAAAATATTTTTGGCTCGATTTTAGAGATCGAGCCTCGATACCTCATTTTCAACTTAATTCATTTAATAATTTCTCTTTTAAATTTTAATTTAACCTATTAAAGTATTTCTAATATTTCATTCACTTTTAAATATTACTTTATTTTAATTTCCTAATCGTACTTGTCAGATTTAGTGATCTCGAATCACTGTTCCGACACCACTGAAATTTTAGGCTGTTACAGACGCATTGAGCCGTAGGGCTATGTCTGACCTAAGGGCTATTGTTCGCTCACTTAAACTTGTTTGACGATGGTAGTCTGCTGGCAGAGCTTCAAATTAAGCCATTATGGATTGAGCAGATTAAACAGAAACTTTGGGTCCTCGATTTCGACAAGTTGAAAAAGGTGAAACTTCAGATTTTGCATTGAATAATGAAGGGGTACTGTGCTTCTGTGGGAGAATTTGTGTACCGGGGGATACTAATTTAAGGCAGTTGATACTGCGGGAAGCGCATAGTAGTCCTTATGCTATGCATCTAGGAGGTAACAAGATGTATCGAGGCCTCCGCGAGTCATATTGGTGGCCAGGACTTAAGCGCGAGGTTACTCAGTTCGTGAGTAAGTGTTTAACATGTCAGCAAGTCAAGGCGGAACATGAGTAAGTGTTTAATATGTCAGCAAGTCAAGGCGGAACATTAGTTACCTTCAGGATTACTTCAGCCAGTTAAAATTCCACTTTGGAAGTGGGTGAGGGTAACTATGGTCTTTCTTAGTGGGCTGGCCTTGACACCTACTAAGAAAGATTTGATATGGGTTATTGTGAATCAGTTAAATAATTCTACCTATTTTATACCGATTTGAACTAATTACTCATTACAGAAGCTAGCTAAGTTGTATGTGGCGGAGATAGTAAGGCTGCATAGGGTACCAGTCTCCATAATATCTAACAGAGATCCTCGTTACACGTCTCAATTTTGGAAGAAGTTACACGAGGTATTGGGTACCAAATTGGATTTCAGTACGGCGTCCAACCCTCAGACAGATGGTTAGTCAGAGAGGGTAATTCAGGTACTAGAGGATATATTAAGGGGATGTGTAATCGAGTTCTAAGGCAGTTGGGAGGACTATTTACCGTTAGCAGAATTTACGTATAATAATAGCTATCAGTCTAGTATTGGGATGGCACCGTATGAAGTGTTATATGGTCGTAGGTGTCGGACTCTGACATGTTGGACTGAATTGGGCAAGCGGCGAGTTTTGGGGCCAAAGTTAGTAACTGATACTGAGGATAAGGTGAAACTGATTCGAGAACGATTGAAAGAAGCATCTGATAGGCAGAAATCATATGCCGATCTTAAACGCCGGGAGATTGAGTACGCAGTGGGGGACCTCGTGTTTCTTAAGGTCTCTCCTTGGAAGAAGGTACTAAGGTTTGGGCGGAATGGTAAGTTAAGCCCTAGATTCATTGGGCCATACCGTATACTAAAGCGTGTGGGATCGATTGCCTATCAGCTAGAATTACCTTCAGAGTTGAATCAGATTTATGACGCATTTCATGTTTCCATGCTGAGACGTTATCGCTTGGATCCTTCACATATAGTGTCGGTCGAGGAGATTGAGGTTAGGCCTGATTTAACATTTAAGGAAGAACTAGTGCAGATAATTGATCGTGATGTTAAGGTACTAAGAAGGAAATCCGTCCCATTGGTCAAAGTGCTTTGGTGTAACCACGGCCCAGAGGAAGCCACGTGGGAATTCAAGGAAGCAATGCGGTAACAATACCCTCATCTGCTTTATCAGGTAACTTTCGAGGCCGAAATTTCTTTTAGAGGGTAGAGTTATAATGCCCCAAAAACTTGAGCTTTTTAATTTTGTGTATTGTGGCTAGAATGCATGTTAGTACTGTTAGATTAGTGATTTTGGAGTGTTTGGGGGTCTTTATGAAGTCCCAGGTTCAAGCTTTGATATAGGGAAAATTTTTATTTTTAGCATTATGGGAATCCTGAATTTAAGTGTTAAGCCCTTTAAATAATTGTGATTAAAAAGTGACACAAAAGGCCCAGTAGTCTAATGGCTATGTGGCATTACAAGTAAGGCAAGGAGGTGGCGCTACAAAAGTGGCAAGGAGGTCTGAGGTTGGATTCTTGGATTGAGCAATGGGCATTTATTTTGCACTTGTGGATGGCTAGTGGTTGAGTAGGAATTAAACTCTAGTGGAGAGGATTTGAATTAGTCAAAAGAGTGATTTAAGGAGTGGATCATTGAGTGATAATGGGAGAAAATCAAGGGATTTGATTTGTGGGGAGTTAGAGCCGAAATGGGCAGCAGTTAGGCACAAGTTTCAGTTTTGGCCTTTTGTTTCGGGTTTTGAAGGCTGGGCATGTTTTAGTATTGGCAATTACTGAATTTGTCTTCTTTCGTATTTGGTATTATTCTTATCTTCGGGATTCCGGCATAAGCGTATATTCTTGCTCTCTTAAGGATCGAATTTTGTCTTTCTTCTCATAGACACTTCTTAGTTTTCTTTTTGCCGAACCTTGCCTCTCCTCTCAATCTATCTTTCTCTTATTGCCGAATCTCGGCGCATACAATTCCTTTTCTTCTCCTTTCTCCCTCTCTGAAACGCAATTGAGCATTCCTCTCTTCTTAATTCTTTTTTTTGCCAATCTAAAGCCGAGTTCTCAACACTACCCATTATGGGCTGAATTTTCCTTTCCCTTAACTATTTCTTCTTCTTCACTCTATCGACTGATATTGTTGCAATAGCTGAACACCATTCTTTCTTAAGCTGATAGAAACCCTTGGTCTCTGCATCTCTTGGATCCATTTTTGGGTTAATAAGTGAACTCTGTTAAGCGGTAAGTGGATTTGATTTATTTTTAGTTGTTCTAATTCTGGTATTACTTAAAAGCCGAAGGTATCTGATCTCTGGCATGATGTCGATTTCCTTCATTCTCTGATAGGTGTAATGTTATCAAGGCTGGGGTGGTTGAAACCTTTCGCTCATCATTCGATTGAAGGTAAGTATTCGGCCAAGGAGTCATGGGTAAGGTCGAATGTTAAATCTTTGTGTGGGGTGTATGTTCTCGTTGGATTAGCATATGATTAACACTAGTTATTAGATATTGATAACTAATAGAGTACGTTTATAATTTAGATATTTCATAAGAAAGTGAGGGCGTTTCGTAACCAAACGAGCTACAAAGGGATAAGTTGATTTGGACAAGGTAAGTATCGATTATTGATTTGGGGGTAAGTTCTTTAGGATTTTTATCAAAAAAAAGACTAATGATACATCTCAACTGATTATAGGTTCGAGGCTCGTGGACTAGAGTGTGGTTTCTTAAAAAGGTGTGTACCCACACCACTCTAACTATAGATCGGCAAAAATCAAATTGCCGAAAAGCCGAAATGCTGAAAATTCAAAATTACGGCTACAGTTGCCACACGGGCGCGAGAACGCTCATGTAGAAAGGTCAATACATCGATAGAGGCCTCCGTGGGTGGTCTTATAGACTTGGGCCGTTAGGCTAAACGGGCCGAAATTGGCCTCGTGGACCCAATGGGCTCGTGGGCCCCATACAGGCAATCTCATGGATGTATAGATATTAGTGAGCCAATCATGTCGTTCACATGGCTAAGGGCAGTTTTGGTCTTAGGGCCAGTTCTGCATTACTTTTCAAAAGCACTTCTGGCTCCAAAAGCACTTCTGGAAGAAAAGCTGTGCAGAACAAGCTGCTTTTGGCTGAAATTTTTAGCTTTTCCTCTCCCAAAAGCACTTTTAGTGCTTAATTACTTTTTTACCCCTCCAATAACATAATACTTTCTCTTTTTTTTTCTTGATACTTAATTACAAATGTATTAAAATCATTAATTAAAAATAAAAAATATTTTTTAAAATAATAATTACAAATATTTAATAGTTATATTTAAATATTTAAAATATAGTTTATATATTCTAATTAAATTTTATAAATAATTAATATTTATTGCTTAAAAATATTTGAAATTTATATTTTTATATTAAAATATTAATAAGAAGTTAAAATAATATTTTTATATTTTTACTAAAATATAATAAATTAACTAATTTAAATATTATTTAAATGCATATTTGTTACTTGATAATAACATGTCTAAAATGGACATTTTATTTCTCAAAAGCACTTTTTCACAGCAATGCCAAACACTCAAAATTTTCACAGCACTTTTTAAAAGCACTTCTTAAAAGCACTTCTCAAAAGCACTTTTCAAAAGCATTGCCAAACTAGCCCTTAGTGGGCCTCTCGAGGATGTAAGCCCCACTTGGGCCACATATTAGGCTTTCGGGCCCAATTGTATCATTTGCTTGCTAAAGGCTGCACAAGTCATGCGGAGCAACTCTGGACTTATTGAGGGGCTGACACATGTATTTAGACCCCACTGTGCAAAATGACTATTATGACCTTAAAGGGAAAAATGACTAAAAAGCCCCTACATGATATATGATCGATTTGATATGTTATTTTTTGATATGCTTGCATTCATGCATGTGATATTATGTTGTATGGGATGGGATTATGGAATGGAAGAAGTATATGATTTGTTAGGGTTGCATGGTCGATTGACGACTATGGATCCATCGATGGCTTTAAGCCATTATGTGATTGGCAGCTCTACTGCGTTATTGGTTAGTGCCACAACCGGTGCTACATCTAGAGTGTAGGGATGGGTGGGTCAATTTAATCCCCACAAGAGTGTAGGGTTGGACGAGATTTGGAGTATAGGGTTGGTTGGGGGTTTATCTATGCATACATATTCTGATTCTGATTGTGATATGGGCTTAGGCCCAAATGCCACAGCCCAAATGGATGTGATGCATGCTTATGATTGATGAGGGTTGTACACACTAAGTTTTCGTAAACTCACCCTCCACTTTTTAATTTTTCAGGCAATCCCCAATAGGCGGTTCGATGTATTGGAGAACTCAGACGTGGCCACACTACGGACTTTTGGCTTTGTAATTCAATTTACTTTACTTTTATTACTTTTCTGTTTTGGAGTTTTGTTTTGATGTAATAAGGCGTTTTCTCCATTTACATTTAATTTTGGGATTTTATTATGATAGATTGCATGACATCTAGATTTAAGTCGTGAGTTTTAAAAAGGAAATAACATTTTTCAAATCCTACGTAAGTACATGAACGTTTTCAAAGAAAAAAGCTTCCACTATAATTGAGACATGAGAATTTGTTAATGAATATAAAAACTAAAATTTTCAAATAACAACTTAAAGTTTTTAATTAACCCTTAATATTTTTATAAGTTCCACTAATAACTGTTTTTGACTAAAGTATTTCGGAAATGAGGCTTGTTTGAAATTAAAAACTCGTTTTGAAAATACTGTTTTGAACCGCGAACAACCAAGTGTTCTAAGGTTTTTCATCAACATTGAATTATATGATTTACCTTTCAATGTGACGTCGCTAGATCCGATCATAATGTCTGGGCCGGGTTTGGGGTGTTACAGAATTATAAGGTATCTGCTAAAATGTTGAACACGATAAAGGTAGATGTGAAAGTTAACAAGACACAAGCGAAGACCCAATATGAATTAGAGAAAGATAGGAAGTGTAGGAGTTGGCCTAAGTATGGATGGTAAGCTTGTATAGATGTATGGATGGCACCTGTTAGTCCAGCAAGTAAGATCGACCCTCGAGTATGAAACGGGTGAAGACCCAAGTAAGAGCTGATGTAGAAGGCGGATTACTAGAAGTAATCCCTACTGTGAAGAATAAGGTGGGACGAAGAAGGGTTTGCTAGAATGGCAAGTCATGTTGTAGGTCAACATAATATAGAAACGTTAATGAGTCTTTCGAGACTAAGGAATGGATAGAAAGAGTCCACCAATGACTAATATGATCAAGTCCACCAAGGAAGGTATGCTCTAAGAATCCTTGGGTGGATAGTTGAAAAGCTTTCATAAGGGCCCATGATGGGAAGCTAGCTAATAACCAAGTCAGATTAAGGTTAATAAACACACCATTTAAGAGGAAAATGGTAAGTAATAACAGATAGGAGATAAAGATAAGTGCCACTGATATGGCGAGGTACCTGGATTACAATCATGTAAAGAGTCTGACCAGATGATGGTCTTGTGGTGAGCTAGGTAGCTTAAAAGATCAGGTGGAGTCTGCCATCCTGACAAGGTAGCTTGACATGATTAAACAGAGAGTATTAGGGTTTATTTTATGTTACTTCCCTCGTGTGATAGGGTTAAAATTATGATACCGTAAGGGAACCTACTAAGTTCATTCGAACTTACGAAGTTGATTGATGTTCACAGAACTTGTGAGGCTGAACGAGGACTCAGAAGAGTGACCAAACTAGATGAAGTGGAAAGATCGGGGAGTACAGGAAGGTTAAGTCATACATATAGGAATGAGGTACTATTGGAGGTTTCGCCTCAATATAAAAAAAAATGGTGTGGCCAGACGTCGTCCTTAGAGTCTGGACATTTAGGACAGATAATCCTTAATAAGATTTTAAGAAATTCCTGTAAACACACCATCTGATTAAAGATAGAAATGAATTGAATGATTAAATATTTAGTGGCTTAAGGCTTTAACTGTAAGGATTATTACTTCTATTTTTTTCATTATTAAATAGTTTTATTTTTCGATTTTTTTTAATAGTAGCTAAGTTAGCCAAATTAAGTATAAGTTTATTTGTGACATTCCATGCCTGGATCTGGCGGTCGGGGGTGGGGTGTTACAAGTGTTATTCTAAAGGACCTTACCATTGTCGCGGTGTCGCCCCATAGAGCCTACTAACCGTCATTGCGGTGTTGCTCTACGGAACCTAATAGTCGTTGTTATGGTGTCGCTATAGCAAGCCAATCGAGATCATTCTACCTCATTTCTAACCTTGATGCTCGAATACCATAATGTCCTCTCCATAAAGCCTGAAGCTTTGCACATTACAATTTTCACATAGCAGCACCAGGTTGTGAAATCTAACGAAAATTCCATGTCCCTATCCATCTGCCTATTCTTCAATTTTTCCATTTCTAACCTTGATGCTCGACAATCACAGTGTGCCCTTCGTAAGGCCCGGAGCTTCGCACATTACGATTTGCACCCAATAAAGTCCATATGACGATATACAAAAACTCCATTTCCCAATTTCAAACTTCATCTAACCCATCAATAATTTCCCCTATGCACTCCACCTCATGCAATACATGCATTTCACATACCCACTAGTGCACTATATACCCACAAACATAATACGCCAAATATTCAAAAATCAAAACATAACTACTAGATGGAAAACAATTGTTCCTACAACATTCGGTTGCTTCTACTAGTCTATGCGCTCATAGCATGCCCATTCATCACTTTCCATTCACAATCAAGATTCTAAGCAAAATGCGTAACAAACAAGAAGGTATTTCGGTCTAGAAACACAACTTCATAAACCTCTAAAAATATAGTCTTTGTCATCCTAGTAGCTAAGCATGACAACCATTTATCGGCTAAACTAAAGGTGGTCAATCCTTCAAAACCCAGAACCTTAAATTATGCAGATGCTTTGAGAATCATTACTCTATTTCTTCTTTTAGTCCACAGTTGAGAGAGATAAGGAAGCTTACCAGTTCTCTAATTTCTCTATTTTCATACTTCAAATCACAAGATGGATGCAACATGTAAAACTTTTTTAGCTACATCATCTTCTCCTTCGGAGTGGCCGAAGAATATGATGCTTTTGAGAGAGAAAACTTGGTGAACTAAATTGAGAAAATTTTGTTTCCACACACACACCTATATATATATCCCATTGGCATGGTCTCCATAGACCAAAACAACCCCTCAATCCTAATCACTTTGTCTCCTACCACGGGACCAGCTGATTTCAATCTAACTAAATCAAGATTGAAAATCTGACTATTCCCAACCATCCACTTAACTTTCTAAATATCTCAACAGAGCCTGCAAATTTCTAATTCTATACAATCAGCTCCTCAACTCTTCTTTGAGTCTGGGTCTTTAGGAGAACCCGGTGTGACACGGTCCCAACTTTTTACACAACTGTGTGACTTTTGTTGAGTTTTTTTGCACTTTAGTCCACAAGTCTTTAGTGAGTTACACAACATGGCCCCACGACTATGGTACTCCTTCTTCACATGACCACGGTTTTTCACACGACTAAGGTACACGGCCGTGTGACCCTTATTTGCTGAATTTTCGTACTTTTTGCTAAGTTTTCAAATAAGTCTTTATTTATTTTTAGGTTAAATTAAGAGTTTTCATAAGCTCATTTAAGACTTAGTTTTGTTTGTGAATGGTTTGAAACACGAATGTATGATATGTTTGCTATTTCTTTTAAGTTTTAATATTATTATGAATGTGTTTTATTATGATATTTGTTGAAGCATCCTATAGCTCTGGTCTGGTGACCGGACTTGATGAGGGGTGTTACACCTTTGTCTCCAATAGCAAAGAAAGTATCAGAGAATAAAGCTTCCACACCAATAAACTCTCAGTCTAAAGAAAAAGACATTGCTCAAGAATATGGGCCAAACATTACTCTCCACTACCTGCACCAACCAGTATCTATTACTTTCCATGAAGAACTTTATCGTGTAACAAAACATCAATGAGAGGAGTTTGGGCACAGAGGTATTGATGTTATCCTTAAAAAGAATAATTTTCTCCAATTTTTAAGTTTTGTACAACCTTATTAAAATAGGTTGTTCATGAATTCTATGCAAATCTTCTAAAGTATGTTAGCGAGCCTAGTAGAAAACTATATTACAAGGCCTATGTTAAAGGGAAATGACATAATGTTGGTCCAGCTCAAATTAGAGAGCTCTTACTTTATTATTGCTCCTCTAATGTTAAGTTTAATGAGTCTTTTGACTTCATGGCCAAGACTATCACTAATGGCATTCATCTCACTTAGCCACGGGTAACTAAACTTCAAGCATCCACCTTGGAGTCTACTGATACTAGCTTATTTTCCATTGCAACCTGGAACTGGATTCTTAACAAACAAAGGAATATAACTACCAAGAAGATGGACACATTTCTAAGAAAGATATATGATACAGTTCAATTCAACTTGGGAGAGATTATATTCTAAGAAATCATCAAGCATACTGGGAGAATCTACCCCCAAGCTATGTTTTCCTTCCCCTTCTTTATTTTTTTAGATTCTTTATAAACAAAACTCTAAGCTTGTCAATGCCACTAAAAATTTTGAAAAAATGCCTACAAAGTTTAAGTTCTTATACAAATGGCTAGAAGGAAAGCATACTAAGGCAAATCCAAGAATTGTGCTTGCAGATGAAGTTGGTTCTGGAACAGCAGTGCTTGTGACAGTTGGCACTGAAACTAGCATTCCTGGATGTCTTTCAGCCTTTGAGCAAAGAATGATACAACACATTAATGTCGAGATTACTTCTCAAGAAATAGCCATTCAACAACTTCAAGCAAATGTGCGTCGAGTTAAGGCCTTGAGGAATAATTTGCTAGTCAAACAGCTACAGTTGATCTTTGGCAAAGTTATTGAGTAGAGCTTAGAGATTGGAGCTATTTTGTTTTCTTTTTTTCTGCTATTGTTTCAGTTTTTTTTTTTACAAACTTTATTACTATTATTATCTGGGGGTGTTTTTGATGAATTATAATTACTTTGGTGGTTATTTTGTGCACCATTGTTCAAATTAACTTATTATAATATAATTCTAAGTGTAACAACCCGTTTTTTAGTGGTGTCAAAACAATGGTTTGGGAACCCCATTTTTGATATTTGAGTATGTAAATATTAAATATTTATGATGTTAGTATAAAGTTTATTTAAAGTTTGGTCCACTAATTTTGTTAATCGGATAGTTAATTAAGGTACAATGACTAAATTATAAAAATGGTAAAAGTTAATCACTATGGATTTGTAATTAATGAAATGACCAATTAAGCAATTGGACCTTCCTTATTAAGTCAAATGGTGGTGGTGGACAACTATTATCCACCAAAATTAGTTAAGTGAGATTAGTGTTAGTTAATTAAATGTTAATTAAGTTAGTTATGATAAATTATATATTAATCTTAGTATAAATAATAAAACAAAAAAATTGCTTCTGTTGCAGGCCAATTTTTGACCCACATATACATGCCCTTAAACCCAATCTTAAACCCCTCATAACCCCAAAAACAGAACCCAACAGCAGCCCAAATAACCCCTAGCCCACACCCATTTACAGCAAACCCAATTTAAACCTATTACATCAGACCTAATACAAAAACCCAAGTCAGAATAGCCCAATAAAGCCCAACCTAAACTAAACCCAAATCCAACTAAATCCTAAACACAAAAGACAAAGTTTGCAAACCCTAGCCGCCTTAGCCTCTGACTCCATCGGCCACCTACTCTGCCACTGCCATGGGACTCCACTTGCATCGCCACTTGCACCTGCAAAAAGAAGAAAAGACAACAAGCAATAATATATTGTATTTTAATGGCTATAAAAGCCCAATCAAATTCATGTAAAGGGAGGGGCAATTTCAGAAATAAGAAAGAAAGTTTTAAACCCAAAAACAGTTTCAAAAATATAAATCAATAGAGATCCAAACACTAAACAATCAAAGAAGCAAGCTAGGAGAGAAACAAGGTTTCTTATTTTCGTATTTTCATTTTCGAACCAATATTCATCTATTTTATTTTCGTTTCTACATTTTTACGCAAACATTTACATAAAATAAATACATACATATCTATATATATTTTAATAAAAAAAAATTTTACCTTTTCCGGCCACCGTGGGCTGTGGCCGGCGACGGCGGTCTGGCGACCGGACGGTGACAGGCCCGGTGGCCGAAAATCGCTCTCCCTCTCCCCTCTCCCTTTTTTTTTCTCTTTGCCCAGGTAAAAATGATTTTTTTTCAAGGTTTTGGCCCTTTTATAGCCTCCCAAAACGATGTCGTTTTGTGGGCTGCATTTTAATCCCAAAACGAAGTCGTTTTGAGCCGACCCGACCCGTCCGGCCTAGGGTCCGCGTGTTTTTGAACGGAAGGGCTAATTGCGCATTTAGCCCTTCTGCATTTTTATCATTTTACAATCAGGTTTTATTTATTTTAATTTGGCCCGTTGATTTATTTTTGTTTGCAATTCAACCCTCCCTGTTGCTGTGTGTTTTGGAAAGAAGGGTTATTATCCGTTTTAGTCCCTATTTTGTTTATGCGTGTTCAATTCGATCCATTTCTCCTTCCTTATTTTTAAAATTTGGCCCAGAATTTCTGCTTTGTTTTTAAATTAGTCCCTTTTCCATTATTTTAGTACTTTATCAATTATTATTATTATTATTATTATTATTATTATTATTACTATTATTATCATTATTATTACTATTATTATTATTATTATTATCATACCTGGCATAACATTATTACTAATTTCATTATTGTTAGTATTATGATTATTATATTATCGTATTACTAATTTTGTCTTTGTATTATTATTATTATTATTATTATTATTATTATTATTATTATTATTATTATTATATTTCATTTTTAAATATAAACATTACTATGATTTATTATTATCTTTCTTAAATATATTTTTATGCATGATACCATTTTTTATTTACTTCTATTTTATTATTTATATCATATTATTACTGTATTATTTTTAACATTTTTCTTTTATTATTACTATTAGTATTATTATTATTATTATATTAACTATTATATTTTATTATTACCACTTAGTACTATTATATTAATATTTCATTATTATTTTCTTTCCATCATCATCAGCATTATTAACACATAAATATCTTGTGCATATTTTTGGTTTTCTATATTTATTACAAATATATTATTTTCTTATTATACATTATTTTTATTATTTTCTTTTATTGTAAATATTATTGTTATTATAATTCTAATATATATATATATATTGCATTCACACTTTTAATATTACTATTATGTATATGTTTTTTGTTTTTAACATTATTGTTGTTCTTAATGTGTATATATTATGTATATATTCTTAGTATTACCTTTCTATCTATATCACGTGCATATTTTCAATATTATTTTATTTACATACTTTTATACATTGTGTATATATCTTTTAATATCATACCCTTTTTATATATTATGTACATACTTTTAATATTATTATGTATTTATTTTTAATATATATATGTATATATTTATGTATTTATTATTAATAGTTGTTTTGATATTAATATTATTCTAATATGTATATATTATATTTTAATACTATATTATGTATATATATTTTCAATATATTTTTTATATATTATTCATATATTATATTTATATATATATATATTTTAATGTCATAGTTCTATATTATTTTATACTATCTTATGTATATACTTTTGATACTATTATGTATGTATATTTTTGTATATTGCGTATATATATATTTTTTTAATATTATATCTTTATATATTATGTATATATTATATTTTTATATATATTATACGCGTATTTTTCATTTTATTAGTTACATACTTTTTATATTATATCATATAAATATTCTAATATTATATTATGTGTACATATTTTTCAAACACTATGTGTATACTCTTTTAAATACACTCTTCTTATATTTCCTTTTACTGTAAATATTATTGCTATTATCGTTCCAATATTCTAATATTACGTTTTAATATTTTTATTAATTGCATCATTGTCCTTAAAAATGTATATACTTGATTTAATCCAAAAAATGTTTTAAAAAAACGAGGCAATATTTTTGTGTTTAGGGATTTGGGAAATAGTGCCCTAACGTGCTGGGTTGCGATTTCCCGTTTTTCTAAATACCTAAAATATCCTTCTAAATAAATTTTGCAACTCACGAGACGATTTGTAGTTTCGAAGAGTTTAAGAACCTCGTGTCCAATCGTGCTGGATGTGATGTTTGAATTCTTTTGGAGCAAAGGAATCTCGGTTTTTTTTAACTCAAATTATTCCAGTTTTAAAAAAGGGATCCTTTTTTTTAAATCTTTCCAAATTTTTGACCTAAGATAGAAAACTACTCAATTTGGTACCAATTTTGGGCATTGCGGGGGTGCTAATCCTTCCCCGTGCGTAACCGACTCCCGAACCTGTTTTATCAATTATTCGTAGACCAAAATGTTTTATAAGGTGATCCAATCACACCTAAAAAGGTTGGTGGCGACTTTCATTTTTCGTTTTAAAAAGTCGACTCCGTTTTTCCAAAAACGCCCCAAAAAATGGTTTCGATAGCTTCATCCTCATCTTGACAAATCAAAAAGGAGGAAATAGGTTTTGGAGCATTTCAACTTTCAATCAAAAATTGAATAGGTAATTTGAGTTTGTTTCTTATAATATTTATGTTTTTAAGGTCCCAAGAGCTTGATTTAGCTAACCCATGTACCAATGTATAAAACCGTTGAAGTTTTCAAAAGTTTTTATTGATGAATACTTGATGAAATTGGTGTTAATTTGTTAGATTTTAAGCTTAGGTTTGAAAATAGACTAGTTTATAAAGTTTAATTGTTAATTTTTTTAGCATATAGGCTAAAGTGCATAAACTTAAAAATTAATGCTAAATTTCTGTAATTATAGA
Source organism: Gossypium stocksii (assembly GCA_020496765.1). Classification (NCBI taxonomy): domain Eukaryota; kingdom Viridiplantae; phylum Streptophyta; class Magnoliopsida; order Malvales; family Malvaceae; genus Gossypium; species Gossypium stocksii. The sequence continues at coordinate 12,139,878 of CM035623.1, forward strand.
TAATAGAGGACTGTAAAAAGATGAAGTTGAGATCGGTTTCGAAATTGAGGCTCAAATTTGAAAGATATTGCAATTTTAGTTTTAGGGAATAAAATGACAAACTTTAGGGAACATTTGAAAAATGAAATTGAATTGACATATGCATATAATAGGATGTTCTAAGGTAATTAGAATTGATAAATTGAAATGAGTTATCGTATAGATTGGGATTTGAATCAATCGAAGGATAATTAAGAAAAAGGTAAAATTACGGATTAGTCATCGATGTTTTGTTTGTTGTTGTTTTTGCCAGGTAAGTTTATATGAAACTTACTATGTTATCTGTGTTGTGTTTGAATTATAATTTCTATTAGTTTAGGGCAATTGTAATTTGATAATGTTAGCATCTAAAGGATTAAATCGTAAAGTACAAAAATATAGTTATTCTGAATAGATACAGATACAATGTATTGAATGAATTTGAAATGGTTATATTATTGAGTTATATGTATATTATGATATTACAAGATTTTAAATGGTACGAAAATGGTAATAGCGCCCGTGTGAACTTAGTAAACGATTAGGATACGAATGTCACGCCATTAGGGTCTAAACGGAAAAAGTAAATGGTTCAATCTACAACAATGAAAAAGAGTGTATGATCAAGGATTAATACGATGGCTTGAGATCTAGCATAGGTTGCGGATTCTTTAAAACTAGTGTTAGCAGAATCGAACTAAGCTCATATGAGCAACTCTAGTCTGAAGCTAGTGTTAACAGCCCGATTATGACAGCTCGTGTGAGCAAATTATTCCCATGTATCTAAGTTCATTTGCTATAGTTCTTCGGGCGAAACAGAAATGAAAATTGTAATTAAAAGCAAAAAAAGAAATTATTGATCGTAGATTGGAAAATGTGATATTTAAATTAAGCACCATTTAATAGTATATGTTATGATATGAAATGGTTATATATATATATATATGATTTTGATATTATGGTTTGATATGCAAATGAACTAACATAGTGACTGTATGATTGAATTGTACATGAAAGTATAGGGTTGCCGAAAGATGTCATGTTTGTACCAATGTGTTTCAATTGCTAAATTGTTATAAATGTCAAGGTAAGTTAAGTAACTTTTATATGGACTTACTAAGCATTCGTTATGCTTACCCGTTACTTTTTCTTTTCCTTGTAGATCATTAATTTGCGGAACTTGTTGATCAAATTAGCTTGAAGACCACACTATCCTACCATTTATTCGGTAGTCTTCGAACCGTTTTAGACTCAGTTTTGTGGCATGTACATAGGTGTTACTTTATCAACTTAAAAATGTTAGTTTGGTTTGAAACTTTGGTTAATGCTTGATTTGAGCAAGCTAATGTCAAGTTTTGTATATGTTTAATTTTGTAATTCTATGATTTAGTGTATGGCATTTTGAATAGCATAATTAAGCTTAATATGGTATGATTAAATGTTGTTTTGAATGGTTTAAAAACATGATTGTATAAGTAATGTTTGAATAGGTTGAATTGGTATGAAATGGTGCCAAATTGAGGCATATTGGATTGATTGATTTTGGAAATGGTTAAATGATTATTATTATTATTATAGAATGTATTTTGGTTGATTTTGTGTAGGTACAAAGGTGCAATTAGAATCCAAATGAGTTAATGTTGTTGATGGCTTGAATTAGGTATCAAAAGGTCAATTTTATGCCAAAATCAGAGTTCAAGTCGTGACATCAAGCGATGGTCATCACACGAGACTTGGACTCTGGGCCACAGCGTGACGAGGAACCCCGTCGTCACAACGAGGAAAGTCAGTATGTCACGTTGCGACATGTCACGATGAGGAAACCCCTTACGTCGCGACATTGTTTTGAAATCTTAAAATTTTTGCAAATTGGTCCTTGTTCGATTCTGGGCTAATTCTAGAGCATACGTAGGCTCATAGAAGATCGAAGAAAAGTTGAATATGGTGATTATGAATTGAAATGGTTATGATTGTATGATTTATGTTTGATTTGAGTTTTATTTGTTCGTAGTTGCTCTAGAAACCACTATAGCATCCCGTAACTCGAATCTGGCGATCGGGTTGGGGAAGGGTGTTACACTAAATGCCTTGATTATTAACGCTATTATTTTTTCAAAAGCATTAATTGTTGATTTACTTGATTATATTAGTAGCTAAGATTATTTGGTTACGGGAGTTTCTTATGGGGGACACATGTTTCATTTGTTGTATATGTTCTCCTATTATGGTTTTGTTTAAATGGGGAGATTGTTATGGCTATTTTTGATTAGTGCCCACTGGTGTCTGGCACTGCTCAGCTCAAAAACTTGTCATATTTTTTGTGTTGGCAAATTTTAGTAACAAAATCCTTGAGCATTAATCTTTATTGATAATCTGAACGTGTGCAAGCCCATCTATGATATCCAAACCTTTTATAGCAATATATCTTAAAGATTGGTTTAGATCGGATCAAGGAAATCAACTTCCCTACTTTGAAGAGATTGGTCGAATCAGGTAAACTTGAAAGCATATCTTGAAGATTTAAAGACTTATCCTAGACTCATTGAAGAAATTCTAGTGCTGATTATCTTATTGTTTTTATTAGGAGAATTGATTATAATTGATTTACTAAGCCTCGATTCCTTATATATTGAGGAGACTTGTATAGGTGATATACAAATTAGAGAGCACTTATTCTTATTCATTGAGGAACATTTATTGTGAGTGCATTGAGTGCAAAATCAAGTGTGCTACTTGATTTTTGTCTAAGTTTTTAGGGGAAAACATAGAGGAGAGTTTGTCGAGATCTTAAGTACAAAAAAGAGGTTCTAATATAGGGCATGTTAATATATGTAATCACTTGTAAAAAATGCTAAGATAGTGATTTATCACTTTGGACAAGGCCTGGTAGACGTAGGGAAACCAAATTGCGTAAACATTTTGAGTGTTCATTATTTTCCTACTTTGCTCTAGAGGTGTTCAATCGGTTAACCGACAGGTTAATCAACCCAAATTACCATTAATTAAATTAATCGACCCTTTTAAACCCTTAAGCGTTAATCGAACCGAAATTTTATAAAAAAAATAATCAAACCGAACTTTTCCTGTTAATTTGGTCGGTTAACCGAATTAACCGAAATTTATATATATATAATTTTTGGTTAAAACAAGTATAAAACATATAAAAAATTAACCGAATTTAATATATGTAAAATGTATATAAAAAATATAAATTTTCAGTTAATTCGATTAATTAACTGATTTTGAACCGAATTAACCATTAACCGAACTTCCAAAAAATTATTAACTGACCCCCGACTAAATTAATTCAGTTAACCAACTGATTAACTGAATTCGACTAATTAACCGAATTAATTCGATTTTACTTGAAATTTACACACCCTACTTTTTGCTCATCGCCAGTGCAGTTGACAATCCCCTTAACCAGTGCGTATTCATCACCAATGCCTGAAGCAATTGGCAATGCTGTGAAGCACATTTCAGATCTATCAATTTTAAATTGGATCCGCCTCATATTCGGAGTTTTTGAGGGCCTGCCAACTCTTTTTTTTTTTTTTTATAATCATGGTAAATCTTATTATCAAAATAAATTCATTTTTTATCATTGCAATATTTAAAAAAAATAACAAAATTTCAACTTTGTATCATAAGTACCAAACAAAAAGTTTAACTACAACTCCAAAAAAATTTTAACAATAAAGTCATTTAAGCAAAATCTTTTAATAGAATAAAATATTTAAAATGACAGCTGATAGTACAATGAATAAAACTTGTAATTAGAAAAACAAAGAACGTACATGATATGTGCTTTTTTTTTCTTTGATAATTGAGGGTGTGAATAAGGCCAATTCTCATTCCTCACAACATAATGTTGTTGCCGCTAAACTTTATAATTCAATTTTCACTGTAAAGTTACCCATATATTGATGATAATGGGGTCTCGATTCGAGGAAGTGCTGACCAGATTGTAATCCAAACAATTCAATGATGTATTCCCAAATGCATTCTTTTAGTTAATCTTCTTAATTAACACTAGAAACAAGCATGGGGATTAGTTCTTGTTAAGAAAAAATCATGATATATCACATGATAAACTTTTCAAAAGAGGCCTGTTTTAAGGACTTAAGATTTTTCCCAATCACTCAATTGCATACAACATCTGAATAAAAAGCTATGGTTCTCCTTTGACAGTTCTGTATGCTGAGTAATTCTATATCGAATACTTCGAACTGTTTTGAGCTGAAAAACGTTGAAGGTCCCACCTGCACAGGGAAGCATACTTTCCTATGAATCCAGATTAATCCGAATTGATTCAACCCAAAGCATAAAAGGGGATTTAAACACTGAAATGAACATTATACACATTAATTATTACAGTTTTCTCGTCAGAGTTTTTCGGTCAGTCTTTGTTCTTCCCACTAATAAAAGGGAATTAAACTCTCAAGAAGGACCTCACTTTATTGAGCTTAATGAACATATGATCCTAACATAATCCAATAACCTATGTAGCTGACCCTGCATGCTAAGAAACGACGTCGTATGTTTTTTTCGTAAGCAATTGTTGTTTAATGTTCAGAAGCACAATACAATAGGCAGAAGCATATTGAAGGAGTAATATCACTACCCATCATGCTAAAATAAGCAGAAATAAGAAACAGGAATCACTAACCGGAGGTCCAAGCTCCGGAGGAATGATTATCCTTCTCTTCCCCCCTGGCCTCATGGCCCGAATTCCTTCCTCAAATCCTGCATGTATCATCTATTTCAATCATTTCTACGTGCACATTTGGTTTTACAATTTATTGTTTATATTTTGCAGGGGCAAACTGCCACTACCAGATAGTCATGAAGGTCAGATTTATAATCTATTCACCTGGAACTACTGCATTAGTTCCCATGCGGATTCTGGCAGGAGCACCTTGTAAATAGGTGCTATCAATGCGCCGACCGGACTCGTTATAACCAATATAGTGAAAGGTGACCTGAAAACCATTTTATAGTTGGCAGGCATAAATGGATATAGCAGTAATAAACGAGGTAGCTGCAACAGTAAAATGTGCTTGATCAAAGTAGCCTAGGTGAAACAGCTAGAAAAGATTTTAGAGAGAAGCCACTGTGGACTTGATCATGTTTTGCAGAAAGAAGAATGTTGAGACTAAAAGTATTCTATTTCTCTTAATGAAATGGGCCAAGATACGTGCCAAGATAATGATGTGCAGGTCGATAACAATCCCATCGTATGATGAAAATTTATTAAGGTATCCTAACACAAAAAATGGAAAGGAAGAGATTGTTGAAAGACAATGAAAGAAAAAACCTGTTGACCAGCCTTTGGGCAATCACCTTTACCAACTTCATAATCCCGGTATATAAGCCCTGAATCACTCTTTCTGTAATCTTCTGAAGTTACAACCTTAACCTCAAAGCCTGAATCAAATGTTTAAAAACTAGAGGTGGTTAGAAATGATTTGCAAAACAAAAAAGAGAGAATAACAGACGCGGAAAGAATCTCAAACACCAGAAATGGATGAATATTTGAAGATGGAGTTCATCCTGCTAGATATTAAAAGTCAGTTTGACTTCCTATCGTTGCAACACAAACCTTCTCTGATGAAATTTGGGAAGTCCTCAGGAGCATTGTTCTCTTTCTGTCTCCGTTTATTCTGTTCTAGCAAGCGTTTTTCATCATACGGGTTCTTACTCTTGGTCTTTCCAGAAGAAGGCAAGGTCGGAGACAAGCCTGATGAGACTAAAAGAAAAAGAAGAAACCTACGGCTCAAGTTTTCCTTCCTATGCAATAGGCATCCACTCTGCAGACTGGCTCTAAACAAAATGCTGAGGGTAAGGACCTAAGCAATATTTAAAACATAGCAAAGAAAGAGATTATAAAGCTGCCTCACCCATTGTCTTTTAATCTGTGACTCGAGCAGAAAATTGCAATTTTCTTCCTTTGAGTGGAAACAATTCCTACCCTGGCATATGCTGAAATGTAATATGTCAAGAAGTACGAAAAAGATACGCTAATATAAAAACAGTGAAGCATAGAAAACATCAAAGCTCATTGCTTAATTGAGAAAAGAAATTTTTGAAATATACAAGCATCTTAAGGCAAGAATTGTCAAGATCCATTGTAGATAACAGTTCAAAGATCAAAATAAACTGAAAGGCACCACCATTCAATTAGCGATCAAGAAGGTCACCCAATTATGCTCAAGTTTCTTCCAGATTGGAAAAGAGGGTTTCTGTGAAAGAGACTAGAGTCTGTTGGCAGTGTATCTGTCATCTCATCCCATGTCTGAATGGAGATTGGCGATCAAGGATTTATCAGCATGGAACGAAGGTTGCATATTGAGGAGCCTTTGGGCAGTTTACACACAAGGTGTCTACTTGGGTGGCACGGATACATTCTTATGTTTCAAAGGATAGAAGTATTCCACAGGTTTCGCCAACACAAAATGCTGGCTGGGGGGATAGCTATCATTTCCCTTCTCATTAAGCATCAGAATGGAGAAATAGTTTGGAGGGGCTCTTGGTAACACCAAATCTGTTGCTTTTACCTGGCAGGAGACCAGGCACAAACTAGACAAGGCTGCTTGTCACAGGTTAATTTGATTTCAGTTTCATATCCCCAGGCATGCCTTACTTGCCATAATGGCTTTACTGGACCGTTTGCCATTCCGGCACTAATGCATGTTGTTCAATTTTGTTTCTGAAGTGGTTAGATTCAGGCTTTATGGAATTAAGGAAAATTACTGGGGGGCCTTGATTAACAAGGTCACTTCTATCACTAGTAAATGAATAAATTCAATTATCAGAATCACTGCAGCACATAGTAAGCATATTCTAAATAAGTAAGAAATTTCTTCCAATAAACACAGTAATAATATGGAGTGAGCAGTCATCTTTAAATTAGGAAAAGACTGAAAAAGATTAATCAAATACAGTGTTGTTTCAGGCACGTTGAGTCGTTTAGTTACTATTATCAACATAAATACATACATATATATATATATATATGTTCTTTCCAGAATCACCTCAAGGGTCAACTACTTTCCACTTAACTCGTCAACCCAGGTTCTTCTGAGTCCATTTGAAGGGGAGAAAGAACTAAGAAATTATTTAAAAGGTCAAAATAGAAAAACCCAGAAAAATGGAAAGCAAAAATCTTTTCCAAGAACAACATGAACAATTCCATCTTTCTCAGACATGTTTCTGTAGAGATAATGTAAATGTAAATGGATGTTAGGTACTTACAGAGAAACGATGGTTCAGACAGAAGAGGAGTTGAGAGAATCATGAGCATGGCTTGTTTTCCGGGCTAGACTCGAGTAGCCGTTTTGCCCATAGCAGTCATGTTATCCTCAGTTGTGACTGAAATGTCAAATTATCAAACAACCCCTGCAGTTTCTTAATATTTCTCTTATCACCCCAAAGGTTTATTATATGTTCGATTTAGTGTGTTTTCTTGTTTTCATCCTTTTTCCACCATGAAATCGTTTTAACTTTTTAATCAATTGAATTTCCATCGTCATACTCACAAATTCTAATAATAAAAGGGTCTAAAATGGCTATTATAAAATATCTTATATATAATTAATAAAAAAAGCACAAAAGGGAGTTGTAAAAGATTAATAGCATGGGAGCAAAAGAATCAACACAGATGCTAATAGCATAACATTAAAACTCAAGGAGCAACTCACATTATATAACAGTGTTGGGACCAATGTCTCGTACGTCTCAATAAGTCACCATTAACAAGCAAGTGAAATTCCATCCTGTCTCAGATCTAGCAAACCAAATTTGGGTTTAATTTCATCGTCTGTCCCTTTAAATTGCTTTCCAGTATTGAATTGTGTATGCTATGTAATAACTCAAAATTTACGGGGACTGGAAAAGTGAGTTATAGGGCCTATGTCTTAGTAAATCGAGTTCGTAAATATTTATTGAAAATATTTACGAAGTTAGTTATGAGTCTAATTAGGTTTGGTTAGGTGAATTTAATTTAATTAGAAATAATTAGTAAAAAAGATTAAATTGAATAGAGTGTAAAAGCTTAATTGTAGAGTAGAGAAAAGTCAAGGGATTAAAATAGTAAATAAACAAAATTGTGATACAAGCACATGGTAATAAAAATATACATGTGTAATAATTGTATAAATACAAATGTAACAAAAATATGTATTTACTTATTATTTAAGAAATAATAATTAATATGTTAATATATTATAATAATATAATAAAATAATCCTAAAGTAAATAAAAGAAATAAAACAAAGAAAAAGAAAGAAACAGAACAGCATATTGAAACGAAAGAGGGGAAGAAAAAAGGAAAGAAAAAGAAAAAGGGAAATTAGGGTTTTAAGGCTTCAAGCTTTAATTTGGTAAGTTAATTAAGTGATTTTCTTATAATTTTGATGTTTTTAGAGTTTTAGAGTTGAATACTATTGAATTTAAGTTGAAAATTTGAAAGATAGTAGATTTTTAAATAGGGTTCATGTTGAAAAAATGATTAAATTAGGAGTTTATTTGATAGAATTATTTATTAGAATTGATTAAAGGATTAAATTGTAAATTAGGTTATAAGTTTTGTGTTGTAGGGACTAAATTGAAAGAAAATCAAATTTATGGAATTATGATGAAAATTTGATAGTTAAATTTAAGTTTTGATGGAATTTGGATAGAAATAAAATATGATTTGTAATGGGAAAGTAGATGAAATTAGTTAGGACTAAAATGGAATTTAAGTGAAAGTTGAATAAAAATTCAATATTTATTGTAAATTAATATTATATTAATGATTTGTAAATTATTTAATTTTCGTAGCTGACAAAGAATTCGAGACATCGGCCCAAAAAGGGAAGGAAAAGATGTCAAGGAGTAGCTCGAGAAAATTTCGGTTTGTATTACTATAATTCAAATTATTATTATTTAAATGTTACATTTTAATTAAAATGCTTGGTAAGTGAAATTAAGGTGAGTATTGAAGTTGAATTGAATTATGAATATAATTAAAATGCTTGGTAAGTGAAATTAAGGTGAGTATTGAAATTGAATTGAATTATGAATATATGTGAGTATTTGAAATGTATATTGATTGGAAAGTGGAAAGTGAATCGAATTGAAGAATGAGAAATTGTGATTGAAGTGAAATTGATATGATATTGAATGAAATTAAAATGTGAATTGAATATCCTATTAACTAGTCGGGTTAAGTCAGATATAGTTGGCATGCCATAGGATTGGAAGTGTTCAGGGATACTTCGACCTCGAGTCGATGAGACACTGGGTGTCATTATTTTACTTCGAATAGATTCGACGAGGTACTGGGTACCACTATACTTCGGCTAGGCCGATAAGACACTGGGTGTCACTTTATTGCTTCGAACTATCTGATGAGGCACTAGGTGCCATTCTGGTGTGTTTGGTTGGATCCGTGTATCCACCAAGGTCCGAGTCTTTTTAATAGGGGTAAATAAGGTGAGAAGGCAAAATTGAATAGAAATGAGAAATTTGTACATATAAAGTGAAATGTGATATGAAATTGAGAAATGAGATTAAATGAATGAACTAAAAACTCAAAAGAACATTAGTATTTAAATGTGAATTAGTACCATATGTATTTATGTGTTTTATGGTTAAATATGTGAAATTCATTTAGTTATTTATAAATTGAATTATAGTAATACCACTGAGTATATCCATATTCAATGTACGTTTGTATCCTGTGCGCAGGTTAGTAGAAATCAACATTCCGATACAGCGTCCAGAATCGATCCTGACTTCAGAAACCTCGGTGATGTGTTTTTTCTTTTTGGGTAAATGTGGCATGTACTTAGGTCAAATATTTGGGTCTTAGTAATTTTGATTGTAAGTAGTGAAATTTGGGACTTGAATGGTTATGTTATATGATGAAACTATGATATGTTACTTTGGCATAGTTTTGAAGTTAACAAAGTTCTTTTTTATTCAAATTAAATGGTTATTTAATAAGTTCTAAAGTTGATATTTTGGTATGTGTTAGATGTTTATGTATATAAATTGAGTTGGTTATGTCATTGGTATTGGATTGGTTGTGGTTTGAAATTGCAAGGTTAGCTAAGTAATTATAAAAGACTCATATAGAGTCCACACGGCCTGGCACACGGGCGTATGGCCAGACCGTGTGAGACACACGGCTAGCACATGGGTGTGTGGTATGGCCGTGTGTCCCCTACACCTAAAAATTTTAAAACGGAATGCCCAGGTTTTAGCACACTGGCAGAGACACAGTCGTGTGTCTCAGCCGTGTGAGGGACACGGCCTTGGACATGGGCATGTGCCATAGCCGTGTGAAAACTGCACTAAATTCGAATTGAAAAATAAATCAACACGGGCGTGTGGCTTGGCCGTGTGAAATCAATTTGTTCATGGGTTGGAAGTCGAAATGCTCCCAAAAATCGCAAGGTAAGGGACACGAGCGTGTGTGACCACACGGCCTAAGACATTGGCATGTCACATGGCCGTGTGAGCCACACAGCTTGACAACACGGATGTGTTACAAGGTCACACGGGCGTGTCCCTAGTCCACATAGGCGTGTGAGCCCTGTACCTAGGAAAAATTTTGAAAATTCAAGTAAAATTTTCGGAGCACCCGAACAAGTCCTGATTTACTCTTAACTCGTATTTTGGGCCTCAAATGTCCATATAAGGGACTTTATGATTATTTTACATTATGTTAGATAATTATTTGTATATTATTCGTTAATTGTCCGAAAGGTCCAGTAATACTCTGTAACCCTGTTCCAGTGACGGTTTAGGGTTAGGGGATGTTACAGGGTACGCACTCATCAAGAAAGGATCACTATGGGACCATTGTGGGACTACTGAAGCCTAACAATCATGTACTACTTCAATAAAGGAAATGTTAAGAGTCGTACTACATTTGATGATAACTAGTGCATTAATGGCCTTATAAATACCCCAAGACACAACAATAAAGAGATCCTCTCCCTCTTTAGCAACCCTAACAATACACCTTAACACACAGTCGCCTCTTCCTCTCCTTATCTCCCTTTCTTTTCCTCTCCCCCTACTTCCTTACCCCAACTCTTCACATATCACAGATGAACCAACTCCCTTGTCGTCACCACCATCTCCTCTTTGCTAATACTCAATATCAACAATTTAAAAATCATTGATGTAGGATTTGGAAAAAGAGCTTGGAAAGCAATTCATACGAAAATGTCAAGAGTTGCTAGTAGGAGACCTAAAAGAACCAGTTCACATGAAAATGTTGAGAACTACTATTATGAGTTCTAAAGGAGCTAGAATAATCTAGAGATATTTAGGCAGAGTCTCGATCGAGTTGAATTTGCTTCGAGCTTCCTTGACGATGGAAGAGTTTGTATAGGGAAAAAGCTTGACTCGAGTGTCTCTAGATAGACATCTTCCTATCTAGGGCTGGTGATACTATCATAAAGTGTGGAAGGTAAGGCTATAAAGTAATCTATTTAGATGTTACTGTTATAGTCTAGCCCTAGCATTGTAGAGTCAATTGTAGGGCGACAAGAGACTTTATTAGGTGTGATAGAAGTAGCTACTACATGAATCTTAACATGACCATGTGGAAGCCAACATGGCGGGCACATGTCTTTTGTAAGATGAGCCTCATAGAGCTGAACCCTTCTTAAGACTAGTTTCTCATTGCTTTTGAAAAGTGTTTTGAAATGAGAAGTGATTTTGAAATGTTTGATTTACTATTTAAGAGTTTAATATTACTGTCACATAGTACTTTTGAGAAATAAAATATTTATTTTAAGATATTTTGTTCTAAAGTAAAAGTATGCATTTAAAGAATACTTATAGTCGATAATGTTATGATATTTTAATAAGAATATAAAAAATTTATTACAACTCATTATTAATATTTTGATATTTGAAATATAAACTTTAAATACTTTAAAAAATTAATATTAATTGTTTGTAAAATTTAATTTAGATATATAAACTATATTTTAAATTAAAATATAACCCCAAAAAAATTAAATATACAATATTATATACTTTAGAAAAAATTAAACGAGGAAATAATTGTATGACATAAAATTTGGATTGCAAATAAGAGTTAAAAACCGTCATTTGATTCAAAGTATTTTTCCTAAAAACTTATATGTTTGAGTTAAAAACACATGTTTAGCAACCCTTTTAAAAAAGCAATGTTAAATTCAAAAGCAATTTGTTGGGAACTTCTAAGGCGAGCTAAAAAAAAAAATTGCGAAAATTTTTATCGGATGCACCAATAATCCCAATATTTCTAAAACATTATCAAATTTAATCTTTTACCAAAATATCTAAAAAAATTTACCAATATTTTTAATATTTCTAAAATATTACCAAATTTGATCTTTTGCCAAAATATCTAAGGATATATCGATATTTCTAGTACTTAGAAATATTGATACATCCTTAAAAATATTAGTAAATCATTGTATATTCTGGTAAAGGAAATTTCTCAGCTGAAGCTGAAAAAACTTTTTCTACTGCAGCTCCTGATAAAAGTGCATCAATTTGTTAATAGCACTTTAAAAAAGCAAAGAGACAACTTGTAACGGAGTGTTTTGCTCTGGCAGTTGATGAGGCATGTCCTAGACGTGGCAACAGATTGATCTATTGAAAACGTAATTTTCATTTGCTCTTTTCTGGATGCGGTTTGAAAAGAGACTTTTTTGGGTATTGTCCGTGGAAGGAATAATTTAAAGGCTTTTCACAGCACACTGATGGTTTGAGACGATAAGGTGGCCGTGAATCCAATGGATCTAAGGATTCATTGGGTCTATCGGCAGCATGACTAGTTTACAGGAGTAGCCTCCAAACAGTTGCAAGAGACAGCAATGGAATGAACCAGTAAAAAGAATAATTATACTAAACACTTCACACGAAGATAGTACATATATATATGTGTATATATAAATCCAAAACTATTGTGTTCAAAAGGAAAAGGGAATAGATAAATTTTGAGGCAAAAATATTGACAACCAAAGCAGTAATGATGAACCATTCCGACTTTCTAATCATGTTATGTCAATTTCGATGTTATGATCTTTCAACCTTCATCCACCACCGCTTCTAGTTTCAATAATTAGTAGAATACAAGCCTGCTCTATATGTGAAAAACAGCAAATTATAATCTGGCAAATCACTTGTTCATCCATGGAGAAACAAAAGCCACCCAATATTTAATGACTTTCCAATCTTAGCTACAAGGTCAGAAGGTGAAACGATACTGAGACAATACTGGCCTTCAACTGTTAATGATCCCAAAGATATTCAGTTGCACCTTCATTACATCTGCAAACTGAGAGATATATGTGTTAGCTTAGTGAAGAACCAGAAAACCTTTGGATATGTATCTAAACAAGCAGACACAAATTGCACAATCTTTAAAACTTTTACATCATAAGATTTTGTCATCGAAGGAGACATCTAATAGTCAAACATAATAATGAATAAGATAGTGTATCGATAGTACAGATAGTAAAGACCATAGATTATAACTATAATGAACATGATACCATGATAAGTAACTTCCTCAAATACAGACTACTTAAACACATGTTGAGATGAAGTACTTGGTGTTTAATCGATTATCAGGCAATATTGTACCACTTTGGTGCTAAAAGCCTAAAACCCAGTTTTGAGCATTAATGTGCTCATTATACATGCCCAAGTTTCATAAGTGTGCATGGATATAGTAAACTAAATCTGTACGCAATGACGTATAGAAACAGAGTTTTAATGATTATCATGTAAGAGTGTTTCTTTGTGTTAATTGTTAAATATGTTCCCAACCAAATGACAAGATGGAAAGACAAATATAGTAGGAAAAATTACCCTGGTGGTTGAGTACCAGCTTGTTGAATCATCTGAGAATATATGCATTCATCAACCCTCTGCTTTGCTAAGGCAACCTAAGAAACATCCATAATTAAAACAAGATGAGAAACATGACAAACAAATAGAGCAGAGCTTTTATTCTGGTTTTAACATGCAATCTTAGTATGTCAACAACCTCTGTATATCTCAAAAAATCTTTGGGGTAAAAAATGCCGAATCTTCCAGCCTTTATAAAAAAATTACCTGCTGAGAACTACCACTGAACTGAATATGCCTCACATTTTGTTCTCCTTTCCCGCCATAAACCTGCAACAGTAGAACTACTGTATTTAGAACTCAAGAAAGTCACACCTAATTCGTAAACATGGATACTTGACCAAGAATAACTAAAGATTGAATCCACAGAGAAAGTTAGAACAAGCCATCTGCCTACCTTTATGGTTGCTCCAGACTCGATCCTGATCCTTGAAATATTGGAGCCACATCTTCCGATCAATCCACCAATATATGTCTCCGAAACCACCATCTCGAAAGTTACATAATCAGCTGCAAGAGTGGTTGTCCTAAAGATGATGTGGTTATAAGAAAATATTAAAACTTGATAGCCACATAATGTAGCGGTTGAAAGCTAAAAATAAGTAATGTAAAATATTGAATAACCTGAAGTTGGGTCCACAAATGGCTGTGGAAGGGTTGGGCGAAGCAAGTTAAAATTATATGCTGGACTAACGGAAATCACTTGACGTGGTGGGTTTTCCCTGAACAAGGATCCAACAAAAGTTTTGAATATTTCATCTTCAAGCATGATAACTAGTTCATCGTATTTAGGAACTAAACTCAAGCAGAACTCAAACTTATACCTGAGTTGATAACCAGTCTCCGCCAGAGCCTTCAATACTGCAGGAACATCGCCTGATATCTGTGGCCAATAAGAATTCAATCACAATCCAGCCATCAGAACAAACAAACAGTAGAGTAATATAAAGATAGGATTCAAATATTTTAAAAAATAAAATTTGCAAGCCTATCTCATTAAGCTTCAACCATGTAAAATCTAACCTGAACAACTCGATCAGATTCATGAGCTGATGCACACAATGGCAGCTGGTTTGGAGCAAGAATTGTGATAGAGGCTCCTGAGGAAGTCCTCAGTTTCTCAATGTTTTGACCGGACATCCCAATTAAGCCGCCTGCTTGCGACCCAGCAATCAAAAGTCTTATCGTATTTGCAGCAACATGTCCCGCACTGACAGCACCTACCTTTGCTGCCTCCGCACTACCATCATCTTCCTATTAAGAAATACAATCCAAGCAAAACATCCACAGTTCAAAAAACAACAATAAACCCAATAAAGAATTAACAATAAGACATAATTTTGCGTGTAATTGTGTCTTGAAATTCATCATCTTTGTTTATCAGTTATCACCACAGTTAAACTGGCAATAAAATAAATAACTGAGAGATAATAGAGAAAACAAAGGGGTACCTTTAGGATTAAGGTAGCTATTTGTTGAAGTGCATTTTCCGCATCAGAAACCATGTTCTCACAATCTTTAGAGCTTATAATGATGACACGTTCTTCATGTCGCTGACATTAACAAATATAGAAGGATGGGTAAAGGAATAATTAAATGAGAAAAGGAAATACAAAAAAAATTCATGATATTCCTAAACTTACGACGATTGCATCGGCAATCTTGATGGTGGCTTTGGTGTCTTCACGAATCTTTTGGATTCTATGACCTCCTTTGCCGATGACTTTACCGATCTGCCTCGAAGGAACAACGATTCGGAAAATGACGTCCTGGGCTTTGGCCTGTCGTTTGGGAGCCGATTCGCCTGTATCGTAGGCGGCCGTGGGGTCATCTTCGTCGCGACGGCGCTTGGCAGTGGATAAAGGGTCTTTGGGGGGAATAGGCTTGGATTGGACAGCGGTGAGAGGTTGAACTTTGATTTGGGAGGCGGGTCGCATTGGGGGGTTTACAGGGAATTCACCAGGCTGGGCCATCGCCGTTGGTTCGGCAAAACCAGAGCGAGAAAAAAGAAAAAGAGAAAAGAACGAATCCGTAAGAAGCTTGGAAGTCAAGGGCTTTAATCGTTTCAGAGTGTGGATTTACATATATACCCCGCTAAAAGGGCATTTGGAACTTCAGACTCGGATCACAAGAAGTCACGAGCACCGAGCCACAACCCGCACACAAATCTTTCAGCTAATTTCACTCTTTTTCTTCTTCTTCTTCTTTTTAAATAAAAATAATATATATATATATATATGGCTTCTTTTTTGAAATCTAATAGATCTCATTCGTATAAATTGTAGCTAGATTTTTACTTAAATTTGAAATTTTTGGCTTGTTGTCATAATTGGTTTTACGCCACGTGTCAATGGTTTAATACTGTTCATTTTTTTAATATTCTTGCTATTAGTGTTGGCTGGTTAAATTATTCAAAAATGCCTGATTAAAAAAATGACATATTTATTGGAATAGGTTAATTTTGAATAGGGAGTTGGACTTATTTTTAAATGATAATCTTTCCAACAGTTGAATTCTCAACTATCATAAAAAAATCAGCTAATTTTATTTTTATATAAACTCAAATCTTTTCCTCATTTTCTCTTCCAAATTCAATTCTCTCAAAAATTTTAAATCTCTCAATATTTTAATTATAAAATTTTAATTTAAATTCTCTCAAGTTCGTCTTGATTTGATTCTATTTTTCGATTTTTATTCGTGTTAATTTAATTTTGGAATGGTGAATACTCTTATTCATTTCAATGACAACCACATTTCTGCGTACAAGTTGCAAATGGTAAGAAAATATTTCTAACTTCTATAATTTTATTTAAGTTCATTGTTAAGTTGTTAAAAAATTATTTTTTTTATAATTAGACCGAAAGTCGGATTTTGGAGACTTATACACAATCTATCTTCGAGGCCATCGCGTATGATTGAACCCTATATGGAAGATGCGGGATTCTTGTCCTGTATGCTCAGGAAGTGTAAATTGGACCCCACACTTATCAGCATGTTGGTGGAAAGATAGAGACTCGAGACACTCACATTTCATCTTCAAAACGATGAGTGTACAATCACACTCGAGGACGTGCAATTATAACTCAATTTACTAGTGGATAAGCCAGTCGTTACGGGATTAGTGTTTGTTGACAATTAGAGTGGCATTTGCGAGCAACTGTTAGGTAAGGTGTCAGACAAGTTTTTCGGTAGGCAGATAGAGATGAAATGGTTAGAAGAAAATTTTCAAAATCTCCATGAGAGGTCGTGTAACACCCCTAACTCGTATCCGTCGCCGGAACAAGGTTACGAAGCATTATTAGAGTTCACAGAACAAATACAATTAATATATGTCATTTGCTATGCATATCCGAAACTAATTGTGTCATCCTTTTATTGGACCCTCGAGGCCCAATTTAAGCATTAGAAGTAAATCGGGACTAAATCAGGAACTCAGAGAATTTTTCACAAAATTTCAAAATTTTTCTTTTATACAGCGGTCACACGCCCATGTGGTCAGGCTGTGTGGCTCACACGGCCATGTGACATGCCCATGTCTCAGGCCGTGTGGCATACAAAGTAGGGCACACGCCCGTGTCCCTAACCTGTGTAACTCTCTAACTTGCAACTTAGTTAAATTCATGGGTCACACGGTCAAGCCACATGCCCGTCTGCTAGGCCATGTAGTCAATTTAATTTTCGAAAATACATATTTCACACGGCCATGACACACACCCGTGTACTAGGCTATGTTTTTCACACGGCTGAGACACACGCCCGTGTCTCTGCCCGTGTGCCCAATTTTGAGCATTCTGTTTCTCAATTTTAGGATGCAGATGACACACGGCCAAACCACATGCCCATGTGCCAGGGCGTGTGTCACCGTGTGTCACATACGGTCAAGACACACGCCCATGTATTTACCCATGTGGAAAAAATAAAGCTATTTCCTAGCCTTTTTTCCTCACCCAAACTTGTCATCAACCTACATCAAAATTTACAAGTATATATCACCCAATTCAAGCATCATAACCTAGCCAATTTTATCATCTAACATGGTATATCCACACATGTATATGTACTCGTGTTTATAATCTTACCTATTTGTGAAAACTTATATTTTACCCTAATTCAATCAAATCATACCATATGCTTATATATTAAACAAGATATACCTTATAACAATATACCAAAATATATTATCATTAGCCATTCCAATGGCTATCTTACAACCATTTACATAGCAACATTGGCAAAGTTAACCTATACAAGCTATTATACCAAAATAAGTTTTCTGGTTATACCAAAATAAATAGATGGATAGTGTGATGATACTCCGACCAATCTCCAACTTTTGCGAGCTTCCGAGCACTATAAAACAGGGAAAAGAAAATCTAGTAAGCATTTAATGCTTAATAAGTTTGTATACCAGGAATTAAACTTATCAATCATGTTTATTAATATTAAGCATGAAATAACATGCTTCCCACAAATTTAGCAAATTGCCTAAACACATACACTCAATCAAACAAGTTAGCCATGTAGTTCATATGTATATCAAATATGCATAGATGAGCTCATCATGCCACAACTTTCAGGTATTTCATATACATTCGATACATTTTTCTTTTGATCTTACAATTTCTCATGTTAGGGGAAATTGTCCGTTGAATTTTTGAAATATTGATGGATACTCAGGTAGTACACTCAAGGTGTACAATTCAGAAATCTATCAATTCATGTCTAGGGGTACCCTTGTGACAACCCGTTTTTGGCTAAATCAGAAAGTGGTTTTGGAACCACAAATATGAGGTAAAAATATTATTTTAAGTGTTTACAGCATGATAGCATGATGGTGTAAAATTTTCGTGAAGTAATTTTATCGTTTAAATGCTTAATTCGATAAAAAGGACTAAATTGCATAAAATGCAAAAAGTAGTGTTCTAATAGTTTAAAGTACCTAATGGCTATGAAATTTAAATGTGGATGTCCTTATAATGAAATTAGACCATTTATATGATAATTGGACATTAATGGAGATATATTAGATGATTTTGATGTTATTTAACAATGGTTAAAATGGTAAATCATGAAATAAGGTTAATAAAATAAAACAAAACAAAACAATTTTATGTTCATTTTTATCATCTCTTTCACCAAAAATAAAAGAATAAGAAGCCATTAACAAGCTTCAAAGGTTCGGCTCTTGCAAAAACAAATTGTAAGTCCGTTTTTGCTCGGTTTTTTATGATTTCTATGTTTTTGTGATCGTTGCAACTAATTCTAGCTAGCTCAGGGACTATTTTGCAAAATTTTTAAAGATTTTGAAAGTTTCCATTGATGAATATTGTTGTGCTTTAATGCTTTTTGATGAAATATGAAACTTTGTTGTTAGATTATTATGTTTTATTAAGTGATTTTGAGTAAAAATGCAAAATTAGGGATTAATTTGTGAAAATGTATGGTTAAATGTGTGAAAAAGTGATAAATATGGGCTGCTAGGGATATTATAGTAATTCGGCTATCTTAGGTATTAAGAGAATTTTATTGATTTCTGATTTTGTGAAATAAAGATTAAATTGTAAAAATTTGAAAATTTAGGGGCTAATGTGTAAAATAGTCTAAATGTGTATTTTGGACTCAATTGAAATAAATAGATGATTAAATAAGTTAAATTTGATTACATATAGATCAAGAAAGGAAGAATTCAGACTTAGATCGGGGGAAAAACAAAGTAATTGGATAGTTGACTCGTTTCGTCGTTTCCGTATACGAGGTAAGTTTGTATGCTAATAAATGTTGTTAAATTGTGTTATAAATGCATTATTATTGAATTGAATTGTGAAGTTAGTTGGAAATGAGTTACGGAAATGATCAACAGAGAATCAACAGATGAAAGTCCCGTACGAACCTCAGGAATAGTTTAGGATACAAATGTCATGACATAGGGATTTACCAAGATGATGTGATCGGGGTGTTGGTTTTGTACGCCCTACCAGTAGCTAGGTTCCGAGATGTGTTGCGGTTCTTGATAGTTTGCGTGAGTAGCACCGTGTAGTTATGTCTTGACTGACAGCTTGTGTGAGCAGGCCCGTTGTTAGCTCGAAAGCTAGCATATATGTGATATGAGATAGCTTCGGCTATATATAAGGCACTTAGTGTGCAATGTGTTCTTGAGTATCCTTTAGTGATTTCGAATGGTTCAACGGGCATAATCGAGACGAGGGAGAAAGTAATATCAATTTAAGTGACACACGTACGTATGGAACCTATATAAGTATCAAAATGAGGTAATTTGTAGAATTCATGTGTAACCATGTTTCAAACATGAGAAAGGTTTGTGGATTGATATGTGTTATACCATATTATGCTCATTTGGTTGATTTGTGTTTATTTGATATGTTAAATTTATTATCATACAAGCTTACTAAGCTGCAAAGCTTACTTCGTTTTACTTTCCATGTTTTATAGTGAAATCAAGCTAACTTGGATCCGGGGATCATCAGAGACTTCATCACACTATCGGACATCTATTTTGGGTACTTTTGAAATTGTATATATATGGTATATGGCATGTATAGGCTTTGGCCATTTTGGTATGTTTGTTGGAAATGTACTTGGCCATTTGAAAAGGCTTGATTGTGATATATGTTTTGATGTATTTATATTACCATATGACATGGTTTATCTTGCTATGGTTGATGATGGTTTATGTTGCTAAAATGGCTATTTGGTATGTGGTGTATAATTGTTTGAAAAATACTTGGTTGTGTATTGGTTTGGATGATGAAATGGTTGATTTAGGTGACATGTTGAATATGTGAATTATGATTAGTAAGCATGTTGATTTGGTATTTGTTTGAATAGGTAAATGGCATTGGATTGAGTATTGAATTAGTTGAAATAGATATAGTATATTTTGTGCATTGGTTGATGATATTTGGCTGCCTATTGTGTATTTGAAATGGTACAAATTGAGCTTCTATAAGTGTGCACAATTGGGGTGCCAAAATGGCTTTGTAAATAGCCTATTTTTGTCCACACGGGCAAAGACACGGGCATGTGTCTCAGCCGTGTGCGACACACGGTAATGGTACAAGGTCATGTGTCTCCTTAAGCATTTAATAGAAACAAGACAGTGAGTTAGATGGCCTAGACACACGGGCGTGTGGTCGCCCGTGCAACACAAGTTAGAGAGTTATACAGGGTAGGACACAGTCTGTGACACAACCATGTGCTCCCATTTCGAATATCTGCATGACCTGTAACACGGGCGTGTCTTGTGACCGTGTGAGACACACAGCCTATTCACATGGGCGTGTGTCCCTTGTTTTAGGAAAAATTTTCCAAGTTTCCAAAAGTTGTCTTAAGTTATCGGTTTAGTCTCGAACCACTTTTAAAGCATGTTTAGGGCCTTGTAGGCTTGTTTAAGGAACAATGTGATGATATATGCTTATGAATGATAATGAATGTGAAATGAGTTTGTAATTATGTTATGAGTTTAATAATGCCTCTTAACTCTATTTCGGTGACGAAAAATGGGTTATGGGTGTTACAACCCTTTTGGGTACATTATCAAATAATACACTCTTGAGCTACTTATCAGAATGCTCTTATGAGTCATGTATCAGAATGCTCATCCGGGCTAAATCCCAGGAGTGTTCATTAGAGCCATAACTCAGGAAGTTCACAAAGAACTTTTAATCAGATTGCTCACAAGGAGCTTATCTAGATTGCTCTCAAATAGCCATGTAACAGGAGCATTGGATAGTCGTATCTCAGAGAGTTCAAGTGAGCCATATCAGGATGCTCACGAAGAGCTGCGTTTGTGTTCACAACATATGTCGAAACACAACAGATCGAATCATATCAAGACGCTCACAAAGAGCTATGGTAGTGTGCAACACATGCAAGTTCACTACCAATCAGGTTGCTCGCAGGAACTATTAACAGGATGCTCAAGAGGCTATATTAAGGATTACTCATCCAAGCTAAATCCCGTCCACAACATATGTAGGACCACATTAAATACGGGAAATCACATATATATATCGAATTTCTATATTCAAACGGAACTTACCCCTTTTTTCTAACACTTCCGAGCATATGATCATATTTTACACTTACAACATTCATATAATTCACATAAATTTATGCCACATTCAATCCAAATACCACATCAATTCAAACATATTTACATGTTAAATTAAGTTACACGAACTTACCTTGACACTTGTTCATATGTAAGTTTCTTTTCCTCGACTTAGCTTCAAATTTGAGTTATTCGGATCTATATAAATAAATTTAACATCAATTTAACACATTTCATATTCAATTGAGTTCAATTACATTCTAAGAAAAATTACCATTTTACCCCTAAATTTTTCATAAATTATAATTTCGTCTCTAGGCTCCGAAAATGAAATTCTTACAATTTAATCATTATTTCAAGCCTAGCCGAATTCTATATATCACAATAACAGCTCATGAATTTCACAAAAGTTAGAATTTTCCCATGGGTTTTACAACTTTTCAATTTAGTCCCTAAATCATGTTTTCACCCAAATTCTCTTTGTAGGAGTTGTTTATCTACTAACAACCTTTCATTTTCTACCATAAATTTTAAATTTTTAGCATATTAATCCATGGCACAACTTCTATACTTTGATATCTTTTCCAATTAGTCCCCAAAATAGAAAGATTAAACTATCCCGGTCTTAAAAATATAAAAATGACTAAAAACGGGACTTGAATACTTACCCAATTAAGCTTGAGTAGTCTTCTCTCTCCCTCCTAGGGTTTCCATACAAAATTTTGGGGAAGATGATGAAAATAAGATGATAATATCTATTTAATTTAATTATCATCTTTTAATTTTATTATTTTCTAATTTAATCCTTAACCTTTTCTAATTTTTCCATTGATGAATCATCAAAAAATATCTACTAACTTTCTTTAATGGCCTAATTACCATATAAGGACCTCAAGTTTTGAATTCTATAACTATTTAATACTTATAGCTTCTAGAATTCAACTTTTACATTTTATGCAATTTGGTCCTTTCCATAATTAATCACTTAATCTATAAAATTTTCTTATCAATATTTTCATATAATATTCCTATCCTAATATGAACCATGCAATAATATTAAAATAATTTTTCTTTCTGACTCGGATTTGTGGTCCTAAAATCACTGTTTCGATTTCACTAAAAATGGGTTGTTACAGTTCGAGTCCCTTTGAAAGAGAACAACTCGCCTAAGTGTACATCCTAAGGTTAATCGAAAGTGTTCTAATGTTTGATAAATCTCGAATTCTTCTACATTTAAGGTGGCTGCTACAACTCATCGATTTAAAAGAAATGGGCTGACTTAGTTCGGGGTCAGCCATGTTGGCAACATTGTACCGAGAGATGTGTTGGGCGACGCAACCACAAAAAATTAAAACTGGTGATTGCGTACTCCATTTTCAGTCATGGACATGGTTCCGACTACCATTTTTATGTCCTCAAGCCAACTATCATTGTACTTTCTCACTCGTAATAAGGTAAAATCAAATCTATAATACAATTATCATAATATTATTTAACTAGGCCGATTTTTGAAAAAAAATATTATTTGAATAGGTGAAACAATAGCCCGAGTTATGTAGGACTACCAGAAGAGCTTAAAGATATCCAACTACTATTAGGTCAACGATCGGAAGCCGAGATTAGTTTTTTTAAATTTTTAATTATATAATATTTATGTAAGGATTTCAAAATTAATATTAACTAGATAATAAACCTTATTATTTCATACTATAGTTTAAATAAATACCATACTTCGATCTGAGAATTTAACAATGCATCCCGTCCGAATTCTTTGTCAATCTCAATATCTAGCACGTGAATGTGCCATTGATAGTTTACTCCATGATGGTGTTGGAAAAAATCTGGTTTGAAAACGATTTTCTTGCACAATGGAAAAAAATCTTTTGAAAACCGACTCGGTTTGTGATATTTATAGCAATAAACTCTAAACTGAAATCGTACCTATGTTTCAGATAGACGGATCATTGTCGTTCTCTTTTAATAGACACTTTTGACTGTGACCGACTATTGACTGACCGTTGACTGACATTGACCAACCATTTACTAGTACTGACAGGATGTTGACCGACATTGATTGATAAGTGATCAGCGTTGATCGATCGTTGGTCAAGCATTGGTTGATGTTGACTAATCATTAAGTGTCTTGATTGACCGTTGACTGATATTGACTAGCCACATGGCATTATTAGAACATGCCACATGTTTTTTTTTTAAATATTATATATACTATATTGGTTAAAAATATAAAAAAATCAAAATAATGCCAATTGAGTCAATTAGCATCTACATTGTTGTCATTGCAGGAGGACGTGGGTTTGAGTGCATTGAAATGTATTAACCCCTTATTTAAGGGTTGGGAAAGAATTATGGGTAGTTCCAGGTATTTAATCAAAAAATAAAGATTAGGAATCAATGTAATATATATTATTAATTCTTTTAAAAAGACATGTGGAGTGTTCTAATAGCGCTACGTGGCCAATCAATGATCAGTTAAGAGTCGGTCAACGCCAATCAATGGTTAATCAATAGTCAGTCAAAGTTAAAAGTATTTTTTAATATTTAAATATTTATGATTATAAATTTCTAATTTCTAATTTTTAAATTTAAATTTAATGTTTTTATTTTAAATTAACCTAATTGCCACGTGGCATTTTTCATTGGCCAAAACGTGCCACGTGGTTCTTTTCCATTGACCAAAGTTGCTTAATTTTTTAATAGCCGTTACAAAATAGACGAAAATAGAAGAAATTGATACTTTAGGTACCAAACTGGGATAAAAAAAAGAAGTACCAAAGTGAAAAAATGGGTATACTTTAGGGGCCAAATTGTGGATTAAGCCTATACTAAAAACATAAAGGGATAAATCTCAAAATTGTAAATGAACTTTAATTTAGTGTGCAATTGTATACATGAACTTTAATTTTATGCAAGTATACACCTGAAACTCTAATTGTGGTTTAAATGTATATTTGAAACTTTAATTTTGATTTAATCATACACATTTAAAGAAATAAATAGATCAGTTTATTTTTATACTGGATAATAAAATTATTTATGTATGCAATATATAATCATAAAATGATGTTATATCAATAATTGTGTTAATAATTTACAAAAATATATGCAATATATAATCATAAAATGATGTTATATCAATAATTGTGTTAATAATTTACAAAAATTAGATCAAATCAAAATTTTATGTATAAAATTACACAAAATCAAAATTTATGTATACAATTACATATTAAACCATAATTCATGTATAGTTTTGATATTTATTCCAAAAATAAAAGCATATTATAAAAATGTGAAATCAACCAGGCTTTGACTATGAACGAAGCCCAAGCTCAGGATATATTTAAATGGACTTAATATTTTTGTCCAAACACAATTTTTAAATTTTTTTTAAAATTTTGTCCAAATCCTTCTATATTTCAAACAAACATTTTAACTTTAACAAATAACTTGCCAATTACCATATATATATATATATATATTATATATTAAAATTAATATATTTCCATATATATTTTTTGAGAAATGTTTCCATAAATATATATATATATATATATATATATATATATTATGAAGCCAAAATAGATTACCATATACATGGACAAGTATATGTAGAATATATTAAATTTGCAATAAATATTACCATATATATTTTACCCCATATATTTAGTGCAAATTAAAGTTAATATGTTTCTATATATATTTTATGAAATCAATATTTATATTACCATATATATTGATATGTTGCCGTATATATATATATTTTACCATACAAAATAATATTTTGCCTTATATATCAATTGATTTGTTACCATACATGGATACGTATATATTAGGGTGCTTAATTGATTTTTGGGTAAATTATACTCAATGTTACTAAATTATTATTAAGTTTATATTTTGGTCATTTAATTTTAGAAAATTACAAATGGGTCATTGAGATATTCAAAAGTTTTCATTTAAGTCACTAAGTTGTTAAAATAATTGTTGTATAGCCTTTTTCTATTCGCATCACTTGCACCAATCGAAAACTCTTATTCTGTGACTTTGAGTGTAGTTTACCATTGATTTTCTTTTTTCAAAATATATTAAAAACTTATGATCCCATTAAGCATTTACTATATTATTTTAATTTATTATAATTTTTTTTTATAATATCGTTAATTAATCTAAATAATTAACACATTTAAATATGTTGACACGATTTTTTTTAAAACATACTTTTTAACTTTAAAAAATATCATTTCAAAGTAATGAGCATAGAGGGATTTAAAAAATCACTTCAACATTTTAAATTTAAATGGTTAACTTTATTACCTATTTAAACTAATTAATAATTATATAAAAATAAAATGAGTAATTTATGTTAAAATAAAATATAAATTTTAAAATTTTAAAATTTAAGTATAAAAAAATTAATATACTATTTGGTATCTAAATTTGGTTTCAATATTCAATTTGATATCTATTAAGGGTGATTAACTCCTTCGATAAAGGTCTTTAAAGTGTTATCCATTAAGTAGCCAATGTAGCCTTCAACAATCAAATGTTTTGTCCTTGTGCCGAAGTTTTGTCCGCAACCTTTGTGGAGATCCGTTGTACGATTCATCAAGGGGGCACTTGGATTGGTGGAGATACGACCTGTAAGAGCTCCAGAGAAAAGTGTTAGTATTATGCACAATAATAATCATGGAGAATGTGCGTGCGGAGATTCAAACCACCAATCAAGGCATATGTAGCATTTACCTCGCAACCATGGTACTTCTTGGGATTTTGTCCTCAATCTTTGTGGAGAGTCGTGTATAGTTCACGGAGGGAGCGCCTCATTTAGTGGAGATATGATCTGCAATAGCCCAAGAGAGAAACTTTAGTATTGTGCACAATTACAATCATGGTGAATGCGCGTGCCGGGATTAAAACCACCAACTAAGGCATATATAGCTTTTATGTTGTGACACAGGGATAATACCTTTGGTTGTTGAAGACAGCGTCGACTACTTAACTAATGACGCTTCGAAAACTTCTTCTGAAATTTGAAGGAGTCGATCTCCCTCAACAACTTTTAACTCGTCGAATTTAAAAAAAATCAATACATTTTAGGACAGAGCTCCACCATCGATTATAAAATTAAAAGTAAATTATTATTTTTATAATAATAAACATTTTAGCTCATATTTAATTTTGAAATAAAGAAATAAAAACTAAAAGTATTAAAAGATGCTAATTAATCATGTTTCTTTTTAAATATGTTAATTAATCATTTTTAAGCTGATGAAGAAAGAGCAACATGCTAAGATGTCATGTGGAGTTTTTTTAGGGTAAATTACATATATTTAATTATATAAAAAGAATTCATTTCAAGCACCCAAAATTAAAAATTTATAATTTAAGTACCTACATTACATAGTTAAACTATTTTAGTCACTCTTGTTAAAATTACAAACAGCAAGCTGACTTGTCAATTAAAAATTAGGATAATAATAAATTTAGCCCTCAATTTGTACATATTATATCAATTTAGTCATAATTTAAAAAAGAACCCTCAAAATTTACAAATAATCTCAATTTGATCCTAATTCTAAAAATTTCAAAGGCATAAATACTTTCAAAAAATATAATAATAAAATTAAATTTTATATTAATATTGATATCAAATTGTATTTGTGTTTGTTTTAAGATTTAAAGATTTAATTTCAATAGTAAAATGAAGGTGTCAAGAATTTTGAAATTATGAATGTGTGTAAATTTGTAACCAACTATGATTAGGAAATTATATTTGAGGAACAAATTTAATTGATTATCAGACAAAATCTAAAAACATTGCTTAAAATAATACTGGTGGAATTTACAAAAATAAACTGAAAATTTCCTTTTCTACATTTTAAAATAAGAATTAAAATGTTATATTTGCTGATTTTCGGAAAAGATTGTGGGTTGTGTTAAAATCTGTTCAAAGAATCTTAAAAGAGGACACGTGTGCTTCATGCAAAACATTATTATGCACATATTGAGTTGGTACACCCGGGATTTTCTGTGGTTTAGCTTCTATATTAATGCCCCTTTGTTTTTTTTTTCTTTAGAAAATCTTTCAATTTTTGCGATTTTGAAAATAAAATATAAAGTATGGCAAGCAAATTAAAATTTATAATTTTTATTATCATTATATTTGGAATATTTATTGTTATTCACATGAGTGGTAAAGTTGAGTTATTGACATTGAAAATTATATTTATGAATGCTGAGTTGGATGCTAAAAAGTAATAGTCCAAATAAAGCTAAAAATTTAAACCCAGATTCTCAATAATTATCATTTGTGTAAACATGCCAAATATATTTATGATACCATCGAAGTTTGTGACCTTTTCTAACCTTTTTTGTTTTTTTCTAAATTTTTACAAATCTATTTTTATTATATTTTGCTTTCATTTCTCCTCATTTTAATTATATTAAATAATTTAAATATTATAATAAATTTTTTAAATAATAATTAAAATGTTTTTTAGTATATTCAACATCAAATATAATTTTACTTTAGGTATCAATGTAAAGTAACATTATTTTTTTACGTAGGATAAATTATAATTATAATTATAACAAATATTTTATTCAAGTAATAACTCTTTTTTTAAATTAATGTATAATTATCTCAACTTCTATTTTATTCCAACTAATGATTTTAAATTAAATATTATAATTATTTTTAAATGTGAATTTAATAATTCAGTGAAAAATAAAAAAAATACTCTTATATAGAAATAAGGAGCTCAGATATAATTTGTTGATTTAATAAAAATATAAATTCAGTTATTTTTATTTGTGCCCAAATTTAACTTGATTTTTTAAATTTTAATTAAAAAACTTTAATAAGCTCTCAATTTATTTAATATAAGCGTTGAAATATTTAAATAACTCGTGATTTCACATTAATATAATTTAATTAAATTTAAATAACTAGAAAATATTGATTGTTTGAGTACTAGTTAATTTGATTATTAGAGAACGTGAATTGAGCTAAATTTTCATTTGAATTTTGAAAATATATCGTGTTTTTATTTTTATTTTTAGGAATCCATTTTTTATTTTTTAAAATAGAGAAACATATGTGATGTTTGGGTGAGTTTACTTTGATTCGTATTAATTCTGCTCGGTCCAATTTAATTTGTGTTTTTTCATATTGATTTTTGGATTTATTTTATTAAAATGGACTTTATTTTTTTATTTTTAAATATTATTTGATAAAATTTTAAAATATTTTAATTAAAAGTCTAAGTAAATAAAACATAACTAATAAAAATTTTAAATAATAATTAAATTATGACACACGCATGATATAAAAAATAAAATAGTAAATGGTATTTTAAGTATAAATTTTATTATGTATATTTATTTTTATTTATATGTAAATGATATAAATACATAATCAAAATAATATGATGGGTGGGGAGAGATAATTTAAGGATTTAAAATGAAATATAATTAAAAATTCAAATATTAAGACACATTGCATAACGGATATAAATGTTAAAAAACGCTCAAACAAACTAAAAAATATTAGCGTCGAAATTGTGGGCCAACGACAGAACAGACCACAGTCGACTCAACCGGTTTCACACATAAAAGGTAATAAGCAAAAACACTAAGGATAAAACCGGAAAACCAAAAGAAAATAAATCTTTGTTTTCTTCCATTGTTTTGTTTGTAGTTTGAGAGTATCGTAACTGCCCTTTTTCTTCTTCCTTCTTCCTTCTCCTTTCTTCACAATAAAAGCCTCAAACAACACTCTTTCACTTTGTCCTCCATTTCTCTGTTTCTCTCTCTTCTCTCAAATTTCCCTTTTTTCTTTTTGTAGCGTTTCATTTCTTCTCAGTCCGATAAAGGACGGAGAATTCCTTTTTTCTCTGTTTTATCAATCAATGGTCTTTCATTCAATCTCAGAAACGAGAAATAACTCGAACGTAACCGTAACCGAAACCGAAGGTGTGGTGATGGCTTCTTCTTCGACCTTGAAATCTCAGCCTCTTCATAATTTTCAATTACATGACCTCAAATGGGCCATGAACCACAGTAACAATCAACGCCTTCGAAAGCTCGCTGATTCCTCTCAGAAATCTCCTCAACGCAGCGATACCGATACCGACTCCGACAATAACCGGAAGGGGAATACAGTGCGGGAAGCTCCTTTCAATAACGGAGCTTCTTCTGGTTCTTCTCTCGATCATAAGACTGGAAAATCGGAGAAGAAAGTTATCAACGGTCCTGATCCTCTGGTTGATAGTGACAGCTTGGGGAAGAAAGTTGCTCCACCGGAAGGTAGATCGAAGATCTACATACGTTTGCGAACGAAGAATCAGAAACCTGTTGAGGAGGTCGTGGACGTAGGAGATCAGAGCTTGAATGTGGAAGACGTTGAGGAGTTTGTTCCCAAGACGTGGAATCTGAGGCCTAGGAAGCCGATATCAAAGCCTCGGAATCAAAATGGAGGTGCGCCGAAGATGGTTGCTTCGGCTCATGACAACAAAATTCAGAGGCCAGAGTCGAGTCGGTCTAGGAATGTAACCGAGTCCAAACCAGCTGAGAAGAAGGCGAAGAAACAGAAGTTCTCAATTTCGCTTACTAGGGAAGAAATTGATGAGGATATCTTTGCTATGACCGGTTCAAAGGCTTCTAGAAGGCCAAAAAAGCGAGCCAAGAATGTTCAGAAACAACTTGATGTAAGCTTTTGATTTGCTTCATTATCTTATCTTCTGAAATATGGATTTTCTTTTTCTTTTCTAAATTCGTATTCTTTTCTTTTCCATTTTTTGAATCCTGTACAGTGCGTGTTTCCTGGATTGTGGTTATCTTCCATAACGCCTGATAGCTACAGAGTCCCCGAGCCTCCTCTAAAGGTCTGACGGTTTGGCTATTCAAAATGTTTAATCTTTTTAATTACGTGCTTAACTGATTCCGAGTTAAGGTTTGATTTTTGTGATTGCAGGGTTAGATGGGAGTGCTGCTAAAACCAGTGCTTCTGGAGGGTGGGGATAAGAGTGACTGCTAAACACCTTTTTTTGCAGTTGTAGATTGAGCTTGTAGAGATGAAAGGGTAACAAATGTATCTTGTTCTTGTGCCTTTTTGTCTAATCCATGAAGAGGTTACTGGGATGGCTGGAGACAGTATATTATGAATCTTGTTATGAATAGCTACAGATTGTAAATATGACTTATCAGACTCATAATAGGGTTTTAACCTTTTTTCAGTTTATGTAAAAGGAAACCGTTTTTTCCGGTAGATCGTTTAGATCCTTAGACTATCAGTACTTGTTAGCTGTTTATGGAACTGGTTAAATGTTAAAGCATTATAAGTGTTTACAGATCCAGAAAGTTCGGGATAAATACTTGTTTTTGATGTGCATGTGTTTCTTTCTCATTTTGTTCTTTCCAATATGCACCGCTCAGAGTACTAGTTATCTGACAGTTGATTGATTGGAGAAATGTGTTAGTAATTATTGGATAGTAGTTATGAGCTTTGTTAGTCATTGATCGATTAAGTAGATATGACCACGTGTTGGTAACCAACCGATTAAGTAGATATGAACACGTGCTTGTAATCAACTGATTGTGTAGCTCTGAGCGCATGTTATTAAGTAACGGATCGAGTAGTTCCAAGCTCCTTTTAGAAATTAACGGTTAAGTACTGAGCACGTGTTAGCAATTAACACCACGTGGTAGTAATTGACGGATTAAGTAGTTATGAGCACGTGACCATGCTTGAGCTACTATCCTTGGACTATTGCTCATGGAACTGGTTAAATATTAAAGCATAATAACTGTTTACTGATCCGGAAAGTTTGGGATGCATACTTTTGTTTGTCGTGCATGTGTTTCTTACTCATTTTGTTCTTTCCATATGCACTGCTCAGATAAACTGTACTAGTTCACTGACAGTTGATTGATTAGTGAAACTTGTTAGTAATTATTGGAACTGGTTAAATGTTAAAGCATTATAAGTGTTTACAGATCCAGAAAGCTCGGGATGAGTTCTTTTTTTTGATGTGCACGTGTATCTTTCTCATTTTGTTCTTTCCAATATGCACCGCTCAGAGTACTAGTTATCTGACAGTTGATTGACTGGAGAAACGTGTTAGTAATTATTGGATAGTAGTTATGAGCTTTGTTAGTCATTGATTGATTAAGTAGATATGACCACGTGTTGGTAATCAACCGATTAAGTAGATATGAACACGTGCTTGTAATCAACTGATTGTGTAGCTCTGAGTGTATGTTATTAAGTAACGAATTGAGTAGTTCCAAGTGCCTTTTAGAAATTAACGGTTAATTACTGAGCACATGTTGGCAATTAACATCACATGGTAGTAATTGATGGATTAAGTAGTTATGAGCACGTGAGCATGCTTGAGCTACTATCCTTGGACTATCAGTACTTGTTATAGTTGCTCATGGAACTGGTTAAATGTTAAAGCATAATAACTGTTTACTGATCCGGAAAGTTCGGGATGCATGATTTTGTTTGTCGTGCATGTGTTTCTTTCTCATTTTGTTCTTTCCATATGCACTGGTTGGATAAACTGTACTAGTTCACTGACAGTTGATTGATTGGTGAAACTTGTTAGTAATTATTGGAACTGGTTAAATGTTAAAGCATTATAAGTGTTTACAGATCCAGAAAGCTCGGGATGAATACTTGTTTTTGATGTGCATGTGTTTCTTTCTCATTTTGTTCTTTCCAATATGCACCGCTCAGAGTACTAGTTATCTGACAGTTGATTGATTGGAGAAACGTGTTAGTAATTATTGGATACTAGTTATGAGCTTTGTTAGCCATTGATCGATTAAGTAGATATGACCACGTGTTGGTAATCAACCGATTAAGTAGATATGAACACGTGCTTGTAATCAACTGATTGTGTAGCTCTGAGCGCATGTTATTAAGTAACGGATCGAGTAGTTCCAAGCTCCTTTTAGAAATTAACGGTTAAGTACTGAGCATGTGTTAGCAATTAACATCACGTGGTAGTAATTGATGGATTAAGTAGTTATGAGCACGTGACCATGCTTGAGCTACTATCCTTGGACTATCAGTACTCGTTATAGTTGCTCATGGAACTGGTTAAATATTAAAGCATAATAACTGTTTACTGATCCGGAAAGTTCGGGATGCATACTTTTGTTTGTCGTGCATGTGTTTCTTTCTCATTTTGTTCTTTCCATATGCACTGCTTGGATAAACTGTACTAGTTCACTGACAGTTGATTGATTGGTGAAACTTGTTAGTAATTATTGGAACTGGTTAAATGTTAAAGCACTATAAGTGTTTACAGATCCAGAAAGCTCGGGATGAATACTTGTTTTTGATGTGCACGTGTTTCTTTCTCATTTTGTTCTTTCCAATATGCACTGCTCAGAGTACTAGTTATCTGACAGTTGATTGACTGGAGAAACGTGTTAGTAATTATTGGATAGTAGTTATGAGCTTTGTTAGTCATTGATCGATTAAGTAGATATGACCACGTGTTGGTAATCAACCGATTAAGTAGATATGAACACGTGCTTGTAATCAACTGATTGTGTAGCTCTGAGCGCATGTTATTAAGTAACGGATTGAGTAGTTCCAAGCGCCTTTTAGAAATTAACGGTTAAGTGCTGAGCACGTGTTGGCAATTAACATCATGTGGTAGTAATTGATGGATTAAGTAGTTATGAGCACGTGACCATGCTTGAGCTACTGTCCTTGGACTATCAGTACTTGTTATAGTTGCTCATGGAACTGGTTAAATGTTAAAGCATAATAACTGTTTACTGATCCGGAAAGTTCGGGATGCATAATTTTGTTTGTCGTGCATGTGTTTCTTTCTCATTTTGTTCTTTCCGTATGCACTGCTTGGATAAACTGTACTAGTTCACTGACAGTTGATTGATTGGTGAAACTTGTTAGTAATTATTGGAGCTGGTTAAATGTTAAAGCATTATAAGTGTTTACAGATCCAGAAAGCTCGGGATGAATACTTGTTTTTGATGTGCACGTGTTTCTTTCTCATTTTGTTCTTTCCAATATGCACCGCTCAGAGTACTAGTTATCTGACAGTTGATTGACTGGAGAAATGTGTTAGTAATTATTGGATAGTAGTTATGAGCTTTGTTAGTCATTGATCGATTAAGTAGATATGACCACGTGTTGGTAATCAACCGATTAAGTAGATATGAACACGTGCTTGTAATCAACTGATTGTGTAGCTCTGAGCGCATGTTATTAAGTAACGGATTGAGTGGTTCCAAGCGCCTTTTAGAAATTAACGGTTAAGTACTGAGCACGTGTTAGCAATTAACATCACGTGGTAGTAATTGATGGATTAAGTAGTTATGAGCATGTAACCATGCTTGAGCTACTGTCCTTGGACTATCAGTACTTGTTATAGTTGCTCATGGAACTGGTTAAATGTTAAAGCCTAATAACTGTTTACTGATCTGGAAAGTTCAGGATACATACTTTTGTTTGTCGTGCATGTGTTTCTTTCTCATTTTGTTCTTTCCATATGCACTGCTCAGATAAACTGTACTAGTTCACTGACAGTTGATTGATTAGTGAAACTTGTTAGTAATTATTGGAACTGGTTAAATGTTAAAGCATTATAAGTGTTTACAGATCCAGAAAGCTCGGGATGAATTCTTTTTTTTGATGTGCACGTGTATCTTTCTCATTTTGTTCTTTCCAATATGCACCGCTCAGAGTACTAGTTATCTGACAGTTGATTGACTGGAGAAACGTGTTAGTAATTATTGGATAGTAGTTATGAGCTTTGTTAGTCATTGATCGATTAAGTAGATATGACCACGTGTTGGTAATCAACCAATTAAGTAGATATGAACACGTGCTTGTAATCAACTGATTGTGTAGCTCTGAGTGCATGTTATTAAGTAACGGATTGAGTTGTTCCAAGCATCTTTTAGAAATTAATGGTCAAGTACTGATCACGTGTTAGCAATTAACAGTTTGAGTAGTTCGGATCACATGGTAGTAATTGATGGATTAAGTAGTTATGAGCACGTGACCATGCTTGAGCTACTATCCTTGAACTATCAGTACTTGTTAGTTGCTCATGGAACTGGTTAAATTTTGGAGCATAATAACTGTTTACTGATCCAGAAAGTTCGGGATGCATACTTTTGTTTGTCATGCATGTATTTCTTTCTCATTTTGTTCTTTCCATATGCACTGCTCAGATAAAATGTACTAGTTCACTGATAGTTGATTGATTGGTGAAACGTGTTAGTGATTATTGGACGGTAGTTTTGAGCTTCGTTAGTTATTGACCGATTAAGTAGATATGAACACGTGCTTGTAATCAACTGATTGTGTAGCTCTGAGCACATGTTAGTAATTAATGGATTGAGTAGTTCTGAGCACTTTTTTGAAATTAATGATCGAGTACTGAGCATGTGTTAGCGATTAACAGTTTGAGTATTTCTGATCGTGTGATAGTAATTGATGGACTAAGTACTTATGAGCACGTGACCATGCTCAAGCTATTGTCTGTTATGTTAAGAATACAGACTGCTTGATGAGAGTATATGGAATCATATATGGTAGGAATGTATGGTTATGATTCATTTGCAACATTGGAATCTCCATTTCCTTCTTTCTTCTTAAATGTACTTTTGTTGAAGCAAAAACGGTTAGTTTACTGGCTTCAATTTATTGAGGAAACTGTGGTTATTTAGTAAAACTAAGTAGTTCTGTTTGTTCTTTGGTTTTATCCCTAGATAGCGCGAGTGTTAAACACGTGCCAGTGGCCATTGAAGGCAAGATGCGTGCCTGTGAAAAGTAAAAGTAGTTTTGCTTGTTCTTTCTGTTTTATCTTTAGTGCGAGTGACAAACACGTGTCAGTGGCCATTCAAGGCAAGACATGTGCCTCTGAATAGGCTGAAACATTGACTATAATGCCCTTCTATCGGCTTGCATGCATTGTATCTTTATATTCTTACATGCTATTGAAAGCAAACTTCCATGATGAAAAAAGGTTAATTCACTGGCATATGATTGGCTTGAGATGAAGTTCAATTGTTAAATGAACTATAAAGTTCGTTTTCTTGTGAACCATTTTTGTTGAAGAGATTGTGAGCTAGAGGCCTCACCATTATTTCTTGATACAATTGATAGATCAGCAAGACTTGCTTGTCATTGAAGCTTTGCATTGCGTGACTTAAAATCTTTTTATCACTGAGTTTAGCTCTTGCTTTGAGATTGCATTTCTGAAAAGTAAAAGTGATCCGTTTATCACTATTGACCAGATCTTAGAAACATGTGAAGCTCAATTAGTTTACTTGTTTATCTCCCCTACTAGGAAGTTTTACTGTTTATTCTCAGATGTGTGTTTCTGATCAACTCAAGAAGGCACACCTTCTTGTCTGTATGATAGCCCACAAGCCAAATAATCGGCCTGATGCTCTTGTGAAAATATTGGCATTCTTTAATTGCCTATTTGAAATGTGGGAAATTTGTTTGTGTGTAATTGCAAGATGTGAATGACTGCTTAGGCTTAGCATTTCATGGAAAATATTAGTGTCTGAGACTAAAGAGTTTGGTTAGACTTCTGTGATTGACCTCAATGCCTTACATGTGTATCTGGTGTTTATGTTTCCATCTAAAGAAAAAACTGCTTTTGGTCACCTCATGACAAGTTTCATTTTTTGGAAACTCTATGAATGCTAATCCTACTATAGCACACATATTAATTGGGCATATAATGAGGTTTTATTTTTATTTTTTAAATTTATCTGATTTGGTGTGTGGTTGCCAGCTGTACCTGCTGTTAGTTCCTTCTCAAGCCAGCACAACTTGCACGAGCACACGCGTGCATGCACATATATTCGAGCAGAGCACGGGCCTTAAATTTGTTAGGATGTGCTTTTTCTCAGATAAATGATGGTTTGATTTGTTATTTTGATATTTCTACTGGAAATCTCTGGTGAACCATGACTTATACATGCATCTGGCTGGGAACATTGAATGCAAAGCTGTTTCAGGTTAGATGCTCGGCTCATATGAAAGGAAGATCATTAAGTGCCGTAGTATTCATGTTTTTTCTACTGTGTTTTGATTTCTTCTTCAGTGTTCCATTGAAAAATGCTGAGTTGTGCTGTTTAAAGCTTGAGCCTAACTGAATGGCATTACCTCCATTGTTCTCACCTTCTTGAAAATTTTTCACGAGCACATGCGTTTTGATGACAACATGGCAGGTATCATGCTCGGTTCTGGTTCCTGCTTTCTCTTTTGGTGGGTAAGATTTATATTGTGTTTATTCCACTTCGTGTCAAATTTTCAGTTTCCAGCAGATTATGTGTTGGCAGACTAACAGAAAGGGATAATTGTTAGCATCGTAGATGTGGTTCAAACTCCAAACTGCTCCCAGCTGTTTGGTAGCATCCTGGTTGGTTCCCAGCAAAGGACCGACTATCTTGGACTATCTGGCATGCTTACTATATGTAGATGCGATCTGATGCAACTCACAGTGCTACATTCTGGTATATATCTGGTCTCTGTAGTGCAGTGAATACTTGGATGCTGCTGCTGCGGCTGCTTTTCTTTTAGGCAATGACGGGAAGAAGAGTGGGTAGTAAACTATGAAGCTTAGGTCATGTATTTCCCACTTGAAAAAGTGGTCCAGGTTTCAACTTTTTACTGCTGTATGTTGGCTGTAAATGAAAGAAATTTGTGGTGGGGAAAGTTGCCATTCCAAACGATGTTTGTAGTAAATGGTGGTCGGCACGGCAAGTATTGTTATCAATTATCATATATATAATATAATATATATATTGTTGGCTTTGTTTCTAAGCATTGTTGGTTTTATCATGTAGACATGTACCTAGTATCAAATATCACCAATAACTGTGATTTAATTTTCATGTCAAAATATAAATTTTGGATAAAAATAAGTGATAGTGGGTGGAGCAGATATGATCATATCATTTATAGAAGTGACATGTTCCTTCCAAGCTCCAACCCAATTGAGGAAGCAGTAGTCTGGGGGTGGGAAAGGTTGCAGGAGGAAGACAAGTGATAAAATGGCATCTATTTCATTATTCGTATTAATTGCTAAACTTTTTTAACTTTATTTTCAATCATATTCTAGTTGTTACGTTCAGTGCTCCATACTGCCCGCTTCCTCTTTTCACTAATGCATTTATAAAAATGAAGCTTTAAATGAATCCGTTTTTGTATAAATAATTGAATTGAATTGAATCATTTACCGTCTTTTATCGTATCCTTGCCCCCTTTAGTGTATGTGACTCATTTTCAATAACTAAATTATTAGGACAGTTGAACAGATTTTTGAAGAAAAAATCAATGGGAATTGTTTCTTAGGGAAGTTGAGTTCATCTAACATGTTCCACGGAGAATATACCAGAAACATAAGGTTCAAGTTGTATGACCGGTACTGCCATTTTCTGACAGTGATTAGCATGAATGTTTAGCTCGGTACAGCAAATTACAAGGCCGTGAATCTGGTGAGAATAAGACAAATCCATCAAATAATATCCGAAACATGGGGCGGGCCTGCACTGCTGGTATATTATTCACTGTAACCTGTATAGAATCAATCCATGCCATGCATCCACCATCACTAAGGGGTAAAGTTAAAATGAGTAACAAAAGCCTAACTCCATTCACAATTAGGGGAATGGACAAACAATTCTCAATCAAATCTATAAAATCCCCAAACACTTTTTTTTTTACCTCATTCCAGTAGAGGGCAACTAGAGGTGACTATGATAAAATGAGGGACACAAAAAAAAGCTCAACATCCAGAAAATTGTTCAATCCATGTTAGTTTGTGGAAGACCTCATCTCAGCTGCCGGTAAATAAGACTCCAGCATTAGTTCTGCCCGTGAAGGGGAATTGATCTGAACTATCAAGTACGTATACTTCCATTTGTTGTCTGTTTTGTCTTTGAACATTTCTGCAAATACTTTCCCGGCTCCATGGGGTCCACGAATATAGAAATTAACCTGTTTTTTGTTTTTTATTTTTTATTTTATAATGGGATGCAATCACCAGATCAAAATTTGCATACAAGTGATCTAGGACGCTAAAAAATTGTGGTAATACAAAGTTGCTTATAAGCAGCTAACAAATACGAAAGACTCTTTTTCGATAAACTAGTAAAGATTAGAGAATAACCTCCACATGCTCTACACCATTTTCGTCTGTGTATATCCTGTTTGGAATACGTTGGCGGGCAGCACGATTTCTAGTTTCTTGACCATAGCCGGTAATAGGATGTCCGATCCTCACCCTAACCTGACAGAAACAAATGTAATCCCATGTGACATAGAATTACAATGACCACCCCTAATTGGTACTTCAAAATGCTTAGAGTCATATATAACATGGCTGTCTGTTGAACTGTCTCAAGTCTCAGGGCACAAATTGATGCATCTAAGAAAAACAGAAACATACTTATAGTTTATGAAGCTAATATATGTCAAATTCATCCAAAATAGGGCCTCTAACATCTGATTTTGACGCTCATGCTTCAGAACAACTATTTTTCACAAACCTGGCTTTCGTTCTGAATTCTTTCTAGAGCTTGGTTGAATATCTTATACCTATAAAACCATAGTTTTGAATTAGGGTGCAAATAACAGAGGGAGAAACTTAGTAACCCAATCACCAACTAGGCATTTGACACTTACTCTTTTGGTTGAAATATCAACTCCTTGAAGACGGCGTATCCTGCAGCAGCTGCAATCCCAAGCCCAACAAGGATGATCAGACTGTAGCTAGCTCCCTCTGTAAACGTCACAGGTTTGTCTGGGATATTATATGTAGGAGCATCAAATGGATCCTCAACATTAGATAATTCTTTTCTAGTCTGCCGAAGGGATAAAGACAACAACTCAGCCCAACTGATGTGAAGCATGAAGAAACCATAAAGGCCAGAGAACAAAAGATGCAGCAATTGTATATTGATCAGCATGACATTTGATGAGTACAACTCAGATAATGGATTTACTTAATATAAAATAAACTTCAATATTTTGTTTAACCTTTATTGCTATGCAATAACCGAAATATGATGAAATAATGCAAGTCATTTCATGCTCAATTAGGAAAGAAAGATGATGATAAATCCTGAACACTTCTCAAAACATTCCCTTTAGCATCCTTTCAGCATTAAGGTATAGATAGCCTCACCATAGAAGTGGATAAAACATGCGTTTATTCACATATCAGAATAACAAACTATGCAAGCAACATGAAAACTATTTTTATCAATCATTTAAAGCTAACAGAGATGAGAACACAAAAGGCTAAAAATTGAAGTTAAGATCTAAACCTCAGATGTTTCTTTTGATTGCTTTGAGGTTCTTGATGCAAAGGATCTAGCAAAGCAAGTAGAGATGACCTTCGATCCATGATTTTCTATGTGAGGGGCTGATGCTTGAAAGCGAATCATACAATCTCTACCATAGTGTCCTCTAAACGGAAGAGGAATGCCTGTTGGACATTATTGTCAAATAAAAACATATGAGAAAAAAGAAGGTAATAATTAATCTTATGCTAATTCAACTTGACATAAACCTTTTATGCACTCCACAAAGTAGGTCACTTATGCATGATGCAATATTCTATGCAACGAAATAATGAAAAGAAGGTTAGGCCAACATGGAATTTCAGCATTATGGATACCAAAATGGACAGTGATAATAACTGTAAAGTTCTGCTTTATCGGCATCACTAATACAAGAACCCCATAGGCCACAACTTTCAGAAAAATTAGATGAAACTGAGAGGTGGGGGGGCGATTCCCTTCCAAAAAGAGTTCAAAAAATCATTATAAATGTATCGCAAATTGGCTAAAACAGTAATAAATTAAACATAAATGTTGAAAGATAAACATATATGAGAAATAACTAACCAGTAGCTCCAAGTACACCCTGCAAAATGAAAGAAAAAGGCATTTAGTTTGCACTTTGCAGCTAATGTAGAGAGGAACACACACACACACACACACACACATAAAGCACTTACTCTGCACCCAACAGAAATTTAGAGAAAAAATGTTAATAGAATAAGAACTACTGCCTCACCTTTGACATATTATTGGCACCTGTCACATACTGTCTTGTAAAATTAGAATTCCCCAACGCTGAAAACTGCAGTAATCAGCAAGTCATCAGCAAATGGTTTAGCAACTGATACAGATTCATCATATCTAAGAAATACTCTTAAAAGATTATCAAAAAATATAATGCAATCATATTAACCAAGTCATAAAAGCAGAAGAAGTTCCAACAAAGTTGATTGGGTCATAGACCCTTTTCGTTTACTAATAAGTACTCGCTACTATAGAACTTATGTTACTATATCCCTACATTTCATATAAAAACTCACCATTGCAAACTACTTTGTCAGCTAATATCACACGTAAAAAGAGTCGATATATTCAGTAGGCAAGCAAAAAATAAAGACCTCAAAAAAGCAAAATGAAAGAACAGTAATGTCCATAAAGAAAAACTACCCATGCAAAGCAAGGTATAGTGGGAATACACCATCGTACCCTTTTAGCAGCTGATGCAAAATCATCCAAATAAAGCTTAGATTCCACAAATGATCTGAAGGAACCACTCCATCTGCTCCTACTAGATATTATAGACCGCCTAATGTTCTGCATCTTCAACTATACAAGCTTAAACCTTTTCTTCTACAACTCTATGAAAAAACACTTCCTTTTTGAATTACCAATGAACAATAAATCAAAACAAGAAAAAAACCCAAACCCCAACAAAACAAAATCAATTTAAAACGTATGAGCCAGTAAGGACAATACAGCGGGATGCAATTGGGGGAAAGGAGAAAACCCCAGCGGTTGAGGTTTTATTCTACGAAAATGCCACCAAGGCCGCCTGTGTTTTTACGAGCCCAATAGTCGCCAGAAATAGATAAAAAAACCTCCCTCAGGGCCCAGTATCAAGAAGGATATAACAACAAACATTTATAACATAGAGGGTTCGAAGAGTAATTATGAGAGATAAAAAGGGTTTTCTCTATTGCAAAATATAAAATATTAATCACGG
Organism: Gossypium stocksii; assembly: GCA_020496765.1. NCBI lineage: Eukaryota > Viridiplantae > Streptophyta > Magnoliopsida > Malvales > Malvaceae > Gossypium > Gossypium stocksii. The sequence goes on from CM035623.1 coordinate 12,181,973, forward strand.
CGCATAATAGGCATTTCATTCTCCTCCCTCTCTCCTTGCGTCTGTAGTCTGATTAAGTAAGACAGAGAGGAAACAAAGGGGCTTGTTTTAGCTGCCTTTGTCAGGTAACCATCCCTTACCTTAATTTCTGTGCATATAATTATGTATCTACCATATTCCTATATAAAGTTTAACAGTGTATAAAAATATGGTTTGTCATGTTATTGTACTTTCAGTTGAGCAAAGTGACCTGCAAAAGCTGGAGCTTTTTAAGGTTTCTTTGGTTTCCTGGGAGTAATGATAGAGGTGGAATGAATTAATGGAAAGCTTTTGAGTGTTGGGGCATTAAAAATTTAAAACCTTTGCTCTTGAAGAGGCTAATTGAATGGCTTTTCTATTTTGATAGTAGAGAACCTCGGAGGATACTTATCGATATCGACACCTTTTTGTGTGTGTGTGTGTGTATTTTATTCTATTGTGCCTCAAGTTCACTGAAATTTGGTTGAAGCCGCCTGAGTTAATTCTTATTCTTGCTCCAGGTTTCTGTTTTCTTGTTTGCATTTTGGCTGTGACCTATGAATACGAACAACTTATATAAATAAGATGTGGTATTTATGATGATTTCTATTATTTGAATGGCTTTCTCGTGGGCGTTGGGGAAAAGGGGTTGTGGCAACTTGGGTTTATTATTTGATAAGAGGGGTTTTGCCCTAGTTTGCAAAAACTTTGCTGACAAGTAGTGTAATCAGTGGTTCTTCTAATATAGATGGCTAGATGGGATGAGATTCTGTCTCTTCCGGTACAAAACCCACCAACCTTGGAGTTCTCTGCTCATGATATTGTATGGTCAAAGGTGGAAGGTTGGCGTGACAATATAGATAGAGTTGCTTTGATCCCTTTTGCTAGAGTGGATGACTTTGTTAGGGGTGAATCCTCTAACAAAGATTGTCCAACTAGATTTCATGTTGAAGCAAGAAGGCGGAGATCGCCAAAGGCACCTTACAAGCCAAAGGTTGATGGTATTCTTGAATATATTCTGTAGGTTCTGCTTCTTTTCTTCCATGTTTTCTTTTTAGTTTTTTTTTTTTTTAATCTTTTGATAGCTTGTGCTCAATGGTCTTGCACCATGATCTGTTTGTTTAAATTTATACTGTTCAACTTGTAGGTATTGGTGTTCATTTGGTCCTGATGACCATAGGAAAGGGGGTCTTGTACGTCCCAGCCGGAACACATACATTCCTAAGAAGACAAATGCTGGTCGACCTAATACAAAAAGAGGCTGCACCTGTCACTTTATTGTAAAACGCTTAATTGCTGAACCGTCAGTAGCACTGATAATATATAACCAGGATAAGCATGTAGATAAGAAAGGGTTGCCATGCCATGGACCACAGGACAAAAAGGCAGCAGGCACACGTGCTATGTTTGCACCGTACATCTCAGAGGATTTGCGCCTCCGTGTTTTATCTTTATTGCATGTTGGTGTGTCTGTGGAGACCATAATGCAGCGGCACAATGAATCTGTAGAGAAACAGGGTGGTCCATACAACCGTGATGACCTTTTGACCCACAGGTATGTTCGAAGACAGGAGAGGAGCATTAGACGTTCTACATACGAGTTGGATGCAGATGATGCAGTCAGTGTAAGCATGTGGGTTGAAAGCCACCAGATTTGTGTATTTTTTTACGAGGATTTCACTGATTCAGACCCTTTTATCTTGGGCATTCAAACTGAGTGGCAGTTGCAACAAATGATTCGATTTGGAAATCACAGTCTCATTGCCTCTGATTCAAGGTTTGCAACAAATAAACTTAAGGTTTGTCTCTTTTCCCTTTTTTTGCCTTTTCCCAACCTCTAACCTCTTAAGTTGTATGACTCAAATCCTCTAATTGTCACTGTCACTATCAGTCCATGACTTCTTCTAATGCTTTGAATCTAACTGTTCTCTCTATGAATCATTTTCAGTATCCTATACATAGTCTCATTGTCTTCAATTCAGACAAGAAAGCAATCCCGGTAGCTTGGATAATAACCCCAAGATTTGCTAGTGTAGATGCTCATAGATGGATGAGGGCTTTATACAACAGGGTTCGCACTAAAGACCCTACTTGGAAGTTGGCTGGGTTTATTGTGGACGATCCTTCTATTGATGTTCATACAGTCAGGTTTGCTGTGAAGTCCTTTGTCTGAGCTGATTTTACATTACTATATTCTTTAAATATGTTGTAGAAGAATATTGTTCCATTGTCTATTGTGTTAGATGAGGACTGAGGAGCTTGAGCTCATATGATTTCTTCAATCGTCCTCTTTTAGTTATTAGATTTAGGACTTAGGACCCACTGATTTCTAGCACTAGAATAGCTACTCCCTTGCTAAATCCAGGCATCTAATGAGATGCCTTTTAATTCAAGATTGTATATTTTGTTCATCAGCTCCTTGCTTGGTTTTGTCTCCTATGGCTTCTCTAGCCTTGGAGTTCCTCTGCTGAATTCTAACAAATGTGGAACAAGCTGTGGGGTTTTATTTTTTCCATTTTCTTTTGATTTAAACTAGGAGGAACCTAGTTTAGCTTGATTAGGTGAGCTTCTTTAGTGGCATATTATAATGGTTATGTCATTAAAGCATGGAGAAGGTTATGATTTTTGCTCTATTTTATAGATAGATGGAATGTGCTCCATGTCACACTATCTTTCTTTGCATGGTATTCAGGGATGTTTTTGAGTGCACTGTATTGATATCCTTTTGGAGGGTCCGCCATGCATGGCATAAAAACTTAGTGAAGAGATGTTCAGAGACAGAGATGCGTGTTGAGATATCAAGACGACTTGGGCAGGCAGTTGATGATATTTGCAGAGGATGTGGAAATGTTGATTTGTTTGAGAAATTCATGGAAGATTTTGTTGATTGCTTGGATTTTATGGATTACTTCAAAGCAGTCTGGTATCCTAGAATAGGTTCGTTGCTGCATTTACCTTTTCTTTCTTATCTGGTTTACACCTGTTGCCGAATTCTTGTTTTAAATTATCAGTAGGGAGCCACCTCGTTGAACTATTTCTTCTGAATATAATGTTGCACTTTCAAATTTGTTTCCATTTTTTTCAGTCCATTTCATCTCTCTATATTTTCCAGTCCATAAAACACAGATGCAGAGTATATAATTGTAATTGGAAACAGATGGTCAGACGGTTATGGTTGTATTGAGTGAACAAAGATTTATATTTCACTAACAGATGAAGGCACTTTTTCCCGTTGTGAAAGCCTTTTAACTTGTGGGGAAAGAAATTATAACTTTCTCTTTGTTTCAGGGACGTGGGTCTCTGCCCTTAAAACGCTTCCACTTGCAAGCCTGGAGACTTGTGCAGCAATGGAATTTTACCACAATCAACTAAAGCTCCGATTGTTGAATGAGAAGGATCCTGCTGTCTGCCAACGCACTGATTGGCTGGTTGATAAGTTGGGTACGAAAGTGCATTCGTACTTTTGGCTGGATGAATATTCGGGGAAAGATGATTTTGCACGATATTGGAAGGATGAGTGGGTAAGCGGTTTAACATCTTGGAGGAAGGCATTGAAGATTCCTGATTCTGATGTGGCCAGTGAGAGGAGATTTGCAAAAGTTACCGATCAGCTTGATCGAGATACAGTTTCTGTTGTTTGGAACCCTGGGTCTCAGTTTGGGATCTGTGATTGTTCTTGGGCAGAGATGGGCTACCTTTGTGAGCATGTCCTCAAGGTTATAAAGGTCTATCGTGAAAAAGGTTCTATTTCACCTTCTGTCGGCATATTTCAGTACAACAAGGCATTGATTGATATGCTACATTGCCCACCTCACGATTCTTTGATCCGTGATCATGCTGTTTCTTTAGCAATTTTTGTGCAGAAACAGTTAAATTCACTAGTTGGTCATGTTCAGAAACAAACTAAGGATGCTATTGAGCAAGAAAGTGCACCTGTAGCTTCTGCTAAACAAAATGGAGGATTAGCTGATGAGGATCACTGCGAGAACAGGAACGTAGTGCCTAATCATAAATATGGTTACCTAGATTGCTCTGAGTCTCTGGCTGGTATTGCAAGTGATTTGGGCAGTGAATCAATTGATCAGGGAGTTGGTGTAAACGGTGAGACTGCTGGAGAAGGAATATTTGGTTCTGAGATGGATGTTGACCCACCCTCCAGTATTTGTCGACCTGAATTACCATCTCTTAGTGAGGAAATTGTAGCTGGTAATGCCTTTCCAGGGCATGGAGACAGTGCTTTTATTAACAAGGTCCCTAATATGGATGGTTATTCACTTCCCAAAGATGATGCTTTAAGAGATAACGAATGTGAAGAAGAAATATTTAACATAAATTGTCACGAAAGTGCAATGGCTGTCGAGCCACAACCAGATGAGGTTCCCCAAACAGAACAGCTTTTAAAGCCGTGCACAGTGACAAATCAAGATCATTTGGGCAGCAAGTGTATTGAACCTTCAGTGCCATCCCCATCCTTGTGCTGTACTTTGAAGCCACAAGTGCTTGATACTGCTGAATCCTCAGGTGTTCTGAATCTGGATATATCAGTGGTGTTAGAAAGTGAGAATGAGAACACAAGCAAGAATTGTTCTACTGATACTGGTTTCGCATCAGAGGATCATGTTAATTTGGAAATTGTTGCTGATCTTGGTCATGAAGCAAAGGTAGTCGATAGCAGTATGGCTGAACTCTTGGAAACATCCCAAAATCATTTAACAACAACACCTAATGGTGATGGTCAACCATCTACTGAAGTTGCAGCTCGTGAAACAGATGATTCTGGTGACAAGGAACTTCTTAGCAACAAGGAACCTTCTACAACTAATTCTGAAAGTGTTGAAGATGGAAGATGTGATAATAAGGAAATTCATGAATCGGTGACTAATGATCAGAATGGTGCTGTTGATATGGAAATTGTTTCAGAAGAGGCTACCATTGACTTTACAATCAGTGCTGGTTCTCACAAACAATAGAAAGATAGCTCATCAATTCCTTATTTCTTTCTTTGTACATGCTTATAAATTTAATTGTAATTTTGTGATTCAGCCAGTTGCTTTAAATTATAGCATCAATCAGAATTTTTTTTTTCTTGATACACAGTTTTCTTATGGCATGATAAAGTTACTCTTTTCTGTCAAATTGTTAGGCTCCAAAGTCCAATTCATCAATGGCGGAATGAGTGCCAGTCTGGCTCACCATCCTACATTGAGAACCTGAAGACTATTAAAATGGAGTAAGTTCCAGATCTTCTGAATCTGAAGTAGTGTGATATTATGCTGAGGCTCTACCACAAATTAGTTTTTCCCTCAGATCCCACAACCCCAATTGTACCTAACCTTATCTTTAGAAAGCCAAGATCCTTCGGCTAATTTTGAGGATCCTTGCTTTTTCATTAGTGTTTGCACCAATGGATGGTCCTGACAAGGGAGAATGTGTGGGGCAACTATTTCTTGAACCAGCCAGAAGTAAGATGATTAGGTCTAAGAGTTCAATCAAGCCATGGAGACAGAGGAAAGAAGAAAAAAGAAATACTAGGACAACTCAGGTTTTGATTCTCCTAAAATTAATAGGGAAACGGAATTTATTTTTCCTCCTTGTAAGCATTGTGGAAAGAAAGGTCATCGACCGTTCAAATGTTGGCAAAAGCCAGATCAATAGTGTGAGAAATGTCAAAAGATAAGGCATCATCAAAAGATTTGCAAAAACAACTTTCAGCAAAAAGAAGTTGCATGGTAGCTGATCAAGAAGAGGATGAGCAACCTTTTTTTTAGCAACTTGTTTTGGAACTAGCAAATCTAGTGACAAATGACTTATTGATAGTGGTTGCACAAACCATATGACATTTGATCGTGATTTTTTCGGGGAGTTAGATACTTCGATAATTTCCAAAAAACAAATTTATAATGGAGACTATATTGTTGTTAAAGGCGAAACACTGTGGCAATTAGATGCCCTTTAGGTACAAAGCTAATCAATAATGTGTTATTTGTACCTAACATAAATCAAAATTTGTAAAGTGTTGGTTAGTTGCTTGAAAAGGGCTTCAAAGTTGTTTTTGACATCGATCATTGTCAAATCAAGTATGCAGAAGGTAAGGATTTATACAAAGTAATGATGAACGGAAAGAGATTTACTCTGGATTATTTAGAGCAGAAGCAAAAAGCCTATGCTGTAGCTAAGATCAATGCAGAAGTGTTGCACAAAAGGTTTAGGCTTTTCAATCATGTTGCTTTAATAAACCTATGAAAGAAGGATTTGGTTCAGGGTCTGCCTCACCTTGAAGCTAATATACCAAATTGGAAAACTTGTCAATTTGGTAAGCTAGCAAGACTTCCATTCAAAAAAGCAACCTAGAAAGCTACTGAAAAACTGAAATTAATCCACACAGACCAAGCTGGACCTCACATCACTCAAAGGGAGTAAGTATTACATAGTTTTTATTGACGACTATACTAGGATGTGCTTGATTTGTTTCCTTAAATTCAAGTTAGAGGTTGCTGGTATGTTCGGGAAATTTAAGCAATGGGTTGAAACTTGAAGTGGCTTTAAGATTCAAGCTTTAAAGTCTGTTAATGACAAGGGGTACACATTTGATCAATTCAATTTGTTTTGTGAAGAAGTTGGGATTGAACACCAACTCACTTTTTCATATACTCCACAATAGAATAGAGTTAGTGAAAGGAAGAATCGTACCATAAAAAAGATGATTAGATGTTTATTATTTGAGAAGTGTTTGCCAAAAGAGTACTGGGCAGAAGCTGCACATCCTGCCGTCTTTCTACTCAACAGGCTTCTAACAAAAGCAGTGGAAAGAAAGGCACTATTTGAAGTCTGATATGATTATAAACCTTCTTTAAAAAATCTCAAGGTGTTTGGATGTTTATATGCCATAGATCAAAAGAGATAAGCTGGACAAAAAGATAGAAGTCAAAATCTTTGTGGGTTACAACACTGTTTTCAAAGCTTACAGAGTTTTCCAACCTCATATAAGGAAAATTCTGATAAATAGAGATGTGCATTTCATGGATTATGGACAATGGAACTAGAAAGAAGTATGACAAACATTAATTACAGAACAAAGTAACAAGCTCCAGTTGAAAGAAAATGAACTTGTGGATGATGTCCCAATAAGAGGCACGAGATCACTTTTTGATATCTATCAAAGATGCAACATAGGCCATCTTTGAGCCAACAAATTTTTATCCCAAATAGATAGCTGCGATGAAGGAAGAAATCATCATGCTTTAGAAGAATCAAACTTGGAAACTTGTGAAAAGACCAGAAGATAGAAAATTCATTGAAGTGACGTGGATTTTTAAAACCAAGTTGAATGCGAATGGCTTTATCAACAAACACAAAGCCAAACTTGTTGCAAAATGGGTGCATTCAAATCTTTGGTGTCAATTTTTTTGATAATTTTGCATCTGTTGCTAGATTAGAAACCATGAGATTATTATTGGCTATAACTGCACAAAAGGTTTGGAAAGTGTTTAGATAGACACTAAATCTGCATTCTTGAATGAATTTCTTGAGAAGGAGATTTATGTTGAGCAACCTGAAGGAATTTCAGTCTAAGGTTATCAAGATGAAGTGTATCAACTTAAGAAATCTTTGTACGGACTACAGCAGGCGCCTAGAGCCTGGTACAGCAGGATTGATGGTACAAAAGAGATATGCAACATACTTTTGAGATGACAGACCTGGGAGAAATGGTTTATTTTCTTGGAATAGAAATCAAGCAAAAGCAAAATGAAATTTTCATCTGTCAAAAGAAATACGCAAGTGAGATTTTGAAAGAGTTCAGAATGGAAAATTGTAAAAAACCAACTACTCTAGCATGTCAGAAGGAAAAGTTGAGCAAGAATGATGAAGCTGAAAGAGTGGACGAGACTCTTTACAGAAGAATGGTTGGCTCTCTCATGTATCTTATAACTACTAGACCTAACATTTTAAATGCTGTAGGTCTTTAATCTAGATTCACAAATTTTACAACTAACACCCATTTTAGAGCAACTAAAAGGGTGATGAGATATATTAAAGGAACGCTGAATTTCATAATCAAGTTCTATGCAAGTCAGAAGTACCTGCTGCAAGCATATTCTAACAGTGATTGGGCTGGTTCGTCGAATGGTATGAAGAACACTTTTGGTTATTATTTTAATCTTGGTTCAAGGGTATTTTTTTGGTGTTCCAAAAAGCAAGAAATTGCGGTACAATTTATAACTGAAGCTGAGTTTATTGCAGCAACAACTGCCGCAAATCAAGCCTTATAACTTAGAAAAGTGTTACGTGATTTGAATTTATAGTAGGAAAGTGCACAAAAGTGTTTGTAGATAATCAAGCAACTATTGTTATATCAAATAATCTCGTATTTCATGGGAAAACCTAGCATTTCAATATCAAATTATTCTTTCTTAGAGATGTGTAAAAGGGAGGTTCAATTGCATTAAAGTACTGAAAGAATGAGGAGTGTTGAAGTCAAGTAGGAGCATGTTATTGAGCCTTTACAACAAATCCAACTGTGAAATCTATTGCATTTGATCTTGCCGTTTTTGTGTTTGAAATTTACCAATCTAATTCTTCTGTTGGGTTCGTTTTCTTGCCTTTAAAGCCTTGTAATAAGAGGAAGATAATGGAATCAAATTGGACTGTGTAAAATTGCTTTTTCTGTTGGGGATTTTGAAGCCTTTAGAGATGATGGAACTAAATCTTCGAAGCTTTGCTCCTTTGGGATTTTGATTTTGTTTTTTCCCCCTCTTTCTACTGTAATGATTAACTTTTACATTCTTCATTTTTCATTGCTATTTTTGTTTATAGCTCCATTTTCTTATCTTATGGAATATCTCTGTTTTCATTGTCATAAGTTCCTCTTGAGCAAGATTTATGTTTTTTGGCATTGAATTTCAGTTTTCTTCAATTTGTTTATAGATTTCAGGGGTTATGTGAATTATGGTTCAGAATTAATTTTGAGGCAAATATTTTATCAAATTAAACCAATTACAACTCTTTGAAAATAAAATAAAGATACCAAGTAGAGCCAGAGGAATTTGTTCCTTGTATATCATTGTTATTTCCAAGTGTTTGAGGCTTTCCTCTTCTCACTACCCTAATCATAAATACTTTTTGAGCAACAACATGCTAATTTGTTGGGCAGATTAAAGTCCATATTCAAATTGAGACACCAACTTTAGCAAAATGGAATCAATATCATCAATTTCATCATCCAAAGAAAAGAAAGGCATTGGTTCATCGTCATGCAAGGGAAGTAAAAAGACAAGATTTTCATGAAAGAAGAATTGATTATTTGTTGAAGCATTCTTTAATCAAAATAAGTAATCCCACTCTGGCCACTTTTTGTAAGCACCAAAAAGTTTCCAGCAGTGGTTGACCCATTTTTGCATGTCATTAATCTTTTTAACTCTGCATAACCACAATATTCTACTTCAACCACTTTTGTGTGCTCCAAGAACCCAGATATCGAAACTCCAACTCCTTCCCCTACCATATGACACAAACAACAAATGAGACTCAAACATTTAGAAGCAATGAAATCACTATAATTATGTTTGGTATAAAGAGGATGAAGCTTACCATGTGTGACTAATAGCAAGTTCTCATAGGGGTATTTATCAGCCAATGCCTTAATAATTTGTTTATATCTACTTCTAGATTCATCCACCGTTTCTTCCCATTGTGGCATCTGTGAATTTTTTAGACAAAAGATGTTGAATTAGGCATATCATGTTGCATCCAACTATTCTGGAAAGACTAAAAAATGCATGAACATGAAACAAAAGCAATGCAACTGAAGAAGACCATAGACTAGAGAAAATATAACAAAAAAAAGAAGAAAGAAAGCTTTTTAGAGAGATAGAACAACCATCAGTCTTATTTTTTACTAGTATCAACACACGTATTTATACTCCAAGTACAATATACAACTAATTAATAACCTACTAACAACTAGTTCTTCACTTCCCCCTTTTAAGCACCGGATAACTCTTCCAAAGAAAACACTCACAACTTTTTCTTTAGCCCCCAAAAGGTGGATGATACTAATGGCTTAGTTAAAATATCTGCAACCTGAAAACCTGCTAGCACATAATTCACTTGTAAATTGACTCTCTTTTACACAAAATGTATGTCTAGAACTATATGTTTGCTGCGAGCATGGTACACCAAATTAACACTCATTGCAATGGTGCTGGGGTTACCACACCAGATAGTTAGAATACGTATAACTGAAACCTCGAGATCTTTAAGAACTGTGTGCACCTAAAGAACCTCAAAAGTAGTGTCAGCAATACTATGATACTCTGCCTCCATAGTAGACTAGAATACAGTCTTATGCTTCTTTGAACTCCAAGAAATAAAATTAGAACCCAAGAAAACATAGTATCTAGATGTTGAACATCAATAATCAATGTTACTACTCCAATCCACATCAGAAAAGGCTAAAAGATGAGATACCTCCCCTGGTGCAATAAGCAAGCTATGACCAATGGTGCTCTTCAAAGACCTCAAAATACATTTTACTGCAACCAAGTGTGTATCGAACGGTTAAGGTATAAACTGCACCACATTATTCACATTAAAGGCAATATCAGGCCCAGTATGACAAATATACTGTAAGGCCTCTACAATACTAGGAACCCCTTGTACTTCATCGATAGCTCAGCCCACAGGTTTAATAAGTTCTATAGAAGTAGCCATCGGAGTAGAACAAGATGTGGCACCATTCATCTTGGTTCGAAGTAATAGATCATGGATATACTTTTGTTGCGCGAGTAACAAACAACCATCATTCTTTTTCACTTCAATTCCAGGGAATGATTGAGTAGTTCCAAACTTTTGAGAGAAAACTTGGCACTTAACTTGGTAATAACATCAACAACTTCGACAAAAGGACTCCCTGTAACCGAAATATCATCAACATAAACCACAAGATAGGTCAAATAACCATCACCAAACTTAGAAAATAATGAAACGTCAATTTTAGATTGACGAAATCCAAGCTCCAACAAGTCGTTACGCAATGTTGAAAACCAATTACGTAAAGCCTTCCACAACCCATAAATATCTCGCAGAAGCTTGCACGCTGATATGGAACCATTAGGTGCGAACAAATCAAATCTTGTAGGTTACTACATAAAAACTTCCTCCTCTAGCTTCCCATTAAGGAAAATATTAATTAAATCAATTTGGTGCACTTCCCATTGATTGGTAACCGCCATAAAAATCAAGAAGTGCTGGGAAATTTATGTACTTAAGTGTAGTAATTTTTTCATATTTTAAATTATTGAAATAGTCAAATTGATTATTCATAGAAATAAACAAACATTATTCATCGTTATGCTAGTATCACGGGGCTAGAATTTTATTCTGACAAACCGCGCAACCTTAGACGATTTCTTGAGTTCATATCCGCCTAATTCAACCTTACTCTCGAAAAATGAAAATTCTCGTAGAAATTCTCTAAGGCACGCAAATGAAGTGAAAGTAAACTAAAAAAAAATGAAACCATAATAGTGCACACGAAGTATTTGAGTAAATACTCTCAGAAGTATTTGAGTAAATACCCTCAAAGGTATTCTATCAGTTTGAAGGATTACAACTGAGTGATTACAAATGAAGGGAAATACCTCTATCTATAGTTGAGCTCCCCTAGATCTAATGGTACATATCGAATTATATCAATGGTTAAAATTTATGCCTATCTACAAAATGAGAGTTCAGAGGGATTTAAAATCTATACATCCTTATCCCTTAGGATTTACAATAATTATGTTGGTAACTCTAACTCTAATTTTAATTTTATTGGAGTGTTTCACTAGGTTACCAAAGCTTTAAGTAGATGGGTTTCTTCATGTGTTTTACAAATCGGGCCAGTTCAAGTAGATTAAATGAGCCCCCATTTGATCGGTTAATCTCCATGATACATTCTGTTGGAACATTTTAAAATATTTATAGTGTTCCAATAACTATAAATGAATGGGTGTAATTAATCAAAATATTATATTATTTGATTTTTTGAAAAGAATTATAACTATTTAAATAATATTATTTGAATAGTTATAATATTAAATAAATAATTATGTGTTTATTTTAAAGACATTATTATTTAGAAAGACATCTATTGATGAAAGAAGTCTCTATGAAGATTCCTATAAATAGGAATGAGATTTCATTTGGAAATCATACCAACAAAATCTAATATTCTTTCTTTCCTTCCTTCATTTTCTAATATTATTAGATTATTCTATAAAGTATTACTACAGAAATCCTTTATAGAAATTGATTTTCTTGTCATACATTGCTTAGTGTATAGTGGGCTATTCTCGTCAATGCAAAATGCAAATAGTCATTGGCTTCATTGTATCATCGAGGTTAATTTTCTTGGAACTCGTTTGCACACCGAAGATAGGTGGGGGTGAATATAACCTTAAAGATAGTGGCTTGATACAAACCTTAGAGCCTTGTCCTATTTCTTCTTCTGTTCAAGTTCCGTTCATGTGTTCGAGATTTTTCTCACTGGAGATTTGTACTAACACGTTCCGTGTGTATTTGTCACGAGTTTTGATCCGTGGCTTATGACATCCTCGCGACGCCCTTGTTGCGTCCTTGGGATCATACTGGTTTGACTTGTCTTGATGCCTCAGCTGATTCCTAAATAATCTTTCTGTCGAGTAGTTCCTCCCCTCGAAATATTTACCTCAGTTTATGTCTTCGCTGCCCCCTAACTCAAACTGTTTTCCTATTTTGTACATCTCAATTGTGAGAAGTCACCGCTCTTACTTGCCTCTATTGTGACTTGCCTCAATTGAGATCCTCTTGATCCACATAAAAAGACTTTAGCACACTCACATTTAACATCAGGTTAACTTTAAGTATTGCTACTAACTCTAGTTTATAAACCCCTCGGCTTACGTGCTTCAGAACTCCGAAAGGGCCCCTATGTCTTTGCTAAGCTAATGGTAAATCATAATTTAAAACACTAGAAAAATGTTTGAAATGTACCTCGCTCATAGCATTTACTCAATACGACTGTCCAATTAGTATAATTATTTTTCTGTCAAAGTCTTATGCACAACTCACCTCTCTCATAGGTAATAGTCCCATTGATAACTCAACAGACTTCAAATAAGTTTTCTACCCCTATAGCATTTCCAAGAGGGTCTTCGTAACACTCTGACCTACTAAGTCAATATTCCTACAACACGAAACATCCTTAACTAGCTGGATTGCCAACAATACATTGATGCCACCCCTTATGGCTCGACTCACCAATACAACACATTATTGTTGTCGAGAATCCAAGATACATATACAATCGGCAAAAAGAACCAAGAAAGCATTAATATTATCAAGAAAATTCAAGCCAAGAACAAAGTCGAAATCATCCAAGTGAATGACCTCAAAACCTTTATTATCTTTTCATTAACCAACTTGTACCTCAACTCCTTGTGCTACTCCCACAATTGGGACCAACTTGATCCTCTTAGTCAATTTACTAATTGAGAGACCAAGCTTACTCACAACTTTCTCTGATATGAACAAGTCTGATTCCTCCGTATCAAGAAGAGCACTCTTTCTTTGACCTGTGATGTTGATGTCCATATACATTAATCATTTTTGCTTGCGATCCCTCTTCACTTTTGCATAATTAAGTATCATTAATCCAAGCTTTAAAACCTCTCTCTAGCTCCATTCTATCTTTTTTTAATGACTGCGGATAACTTAGATCACTCTGGACAATCTCGCATCCTATGCGAACCATAACATAAGAAACACTTCACTGAGTTCTTTTCATTCTCTTTGACCCTCTTGGCGTCGACAAATAGAGTCAGGGGTTGACAAGTATTCTATAGAGATATAAAAATATGGAAAAAAAAGAAAGAAATATTCTGAAAAACAAATAACAACTTTTTAAGGCTGCTTATGAAATAAAAAAGTACTAGTATACCAAATACTAATCATTTAAACTAATGTTATATATAATGAAATTATTTTGATTATTATCCCTTGGGCAAAGTTTCAACCCAATTTATTAAAGAACTATATTAATCTTAACTCATCTCGAAACTAAATGCAAAAAAAAAAAAAAAAAACCTCTATCAAATTGGCTCATGTTTGAATTCTTTTTACCAATCTCTAAAAGTAAGATTGGAAAAAATTAAGTAAATTACACTCTTGATTAAAATAAGTTACAATTTAGTCATTAAATTATTTGAAAATTTTCATTTAAGTTATTAAACTATTTAAAAAATTTTATTTTTATTTTATGAAAAAATTAAATTATAAAACTCAACTATAAAAGAGAAAAAAAAGTGTTCACAATGCCTTCACCCTCTTTTTTTTAATGATTTAAATTAAAATTTTTAAATAATTCAATGATTAGCGAAAATATGTAGTTAGAATAAAATTATGATAAACCGGATCATGTCGACTTCCCGAGGAAAAAAATGCAAACTACATTGATAAAATTCTTAAATTGTTAGGCAATGGATAAAGATGAAAATCCACAGCGAATGCTACCTTTCCGTAAACTCGTTCAAGACTAGGATCCAACGTCCCACTCGGGAACATAGTCTCGAGCAGTGGAACATCGAAACCGAAGTTTCCATCTTTCGGCGCCACATCAACCCTAATCGCTTCTTTGTTTAACATCTCACACAAACCATACTCAATAGAAACCTGTAAAAATTACAACAAAAAGCTTTGCAGAAAACAAAAAAAAAAAAAAAAGCAACAACAAAGAATCGTTTTTCTATGTAAATTGGTCTGACCTTGACTTTTGATGGGTCGAATTTTATGACGTCGGTAGATGACTTGGCATTGGCCTCGACATCGACGGCGCACAGGGCGGCGACGACCTCGGATGCGGTTTGGACGCAGCGGATAAAAGGGGAGACGAAGACTCGGTGGATCTGGAAGGGTAGGATGGTGCGAAAAGTGCGACCGGTTCGGAAAGCCCTAGCCATGCCGTTGTCTACAAGCGGAGGGTCCCACGGCCTCTCCGCCGTTTTTATCCACGTAGGATCGAAGTTATCCTTGCGGTCGCCGTGCCTCATTACGACGACGTTTTGGTAAAACGTTGTTGTCTCTGACTCAGTCGAAGCCATGGAATGATTTAGAATTCTGCAACAAATGGCGTGGAGATTGGAATTTGCAAAGCAGAGCAAGCACCATCAGAACAGTTGCCATCCTATATTTTTATTTCCTCAAAATAAAAATACAGGTGTTGCAATGTTGGAGATGGGTGCATTGAAAATGTCCCTTTTTTTTAGATCTTCAAATAAAATATTATTTCATATAATATGTGAAATTTTCTCATGCTTAGTCTAATTATTTTATTAAACGCAAATCTTATTTCATATTGAAATTATTAAATAATTTATAAAATTTTATTTAATTCGATGCGTATCTATTTATAGATCGATTGATTATTTATTTTACAAACTCGATTTAATCAGTTAAATTAAGTTTTAATAAATTTGATGTCTGAGATCAATTAAAAAATTAAAAACTTAATTAAGTTTCGGTCATTGCGACCTAAAAATATAAAAAAGTAAAAAAAAGAAAAACAAACAGCATATATAATAACAAAATAAAAATGTCTGCCTCTAAAGAAGAGGATTCATATGGTTTTTTGTCTTCAAAATTTATGGAAAATCTTAAATCGCATGCAACGATGCCATTGTAAAACAGATGACAACCAAAATACAAAAAACACAATTGAAGAAATCAAGAAGCCCCAATCCTCTTAAAAGCTTGAGCCTTTTGGGGGTCAAACATCTTGCACCAAAGCGTCTTCCCATCCAGCATGAACTTGATTTGCCTCTTTCCACACAGTGTCATCACTAATGGAATCCAACTTGTCTTGAATACAACCTTTCCAAACTGCGGTGTTGTTATATTGTTCTCCTCAGAATCCTTGGGCTGCGGCCAATGCACGTACACTCTCTCCACGCAATCCCCATATTGACTGCACCAAAAACAAATCATTTCGAAGTTATCGGTCTTACGTATGGATATAAAAATATGACTTTCAAATATCTTCCATATGAAAAAGATTTAACATAATCTAATAATACCCGTATAAGATACATACCATGTTGGATACAAATGGCTAAAGGCTCATTTATACTTACAGGGTAAAGAATCTGGAGATTTCTTGCTCGGTTACAGGGTGTCCATTGGAGAAGGTCATGAACAAGCACCGATCCTCCTCAGGAGCACCGTCGGTATGAGGAGACCACTCCTTAGCAGTAGGATCCAGTGGTTTGGTTTCAACCGGTTGGGTCATCCACGGCTGAGGATGATATATCATCCACCCACTGCCATCAGAAGACAAGGCCCAGTGTGGTGCATCCATGGGATGTTAGTTGGAGAAGAAACTCTGTATATCTGAAGGGTGTGAGGAAATTGAGAGAAACAGTGGGTATATATAGGGCAATGGCACTGGTTCAGGCACGTTGGCTTTAAAAGGTAAGATGTATCAGTGTAGGGTTTTTTCGTTTAGGGGCGCAACGGTTCCAAATCCTACCAACTTTGCTACATTTTCCACTGACATTTCATAACTTCATTTCTATGATTTTACTTATTTATTCGATATCGGCATTTAAATATGTACTTATCGCGGCGACTTGAATTTCTATATTATTTTATGCTCCAACTTAATTTTTATAATTTTAATTATTCCGTTCCGTATTTAAATATGTATGTATCAACTCTAAAGGAATATCTTCAATTAACTGAAGCCTCTCATTTCTATCAAAAGCGATTTTAGTAATATAATCGGTTTTAAGGTTTATTTCACGAGTAATATATTCGAGCTTTCATTGAACCAATATCCAATAAGTTCTATTAAATGCGTCGGATAAGTGCTGAGGAAGATGTCTTTGAAAAGGATTCCTGAATAACTCAGATAGCTTCCTGACTATTAGTTTTGATTAACATTCCATCATGCTTTTGACTTTTTAAAATCCTCAAGTCGTCAAGAGTATCCCATAGTTCAGCATTAGAAACTGAATATCGATATTTAAATATGCGGTAACTCAACTTTCATAATAAACTTCTTTATTTAGAGTTCTATTTAATATTTATATCATGTTTGCTCCACGTATTCTTGTTGAATTTTTAGTAACATTTCATCAACTTAATTTCTATATTTTTACTTATTTGGTTTGGTATTTAAATATGTACACATCATAACGGCACAACTTTGGTAATAATTTTTTTTATTAGTCAAATTTTGCTATTAATCATTGTATTATGTGTAAGTTGTGAATGTCGTCCATATATTTTAATTTGGTCAAATTTAGTCCTTATGTTTTTTTAAATTTTAACAGTAACAATTAAATTCATTAGGTTAAATTTTGCTATTAGTCTCATATTATGCATAAGCTATGAATTTATTGTCACTAAACTAACTATAAATACGGCTAAGGTAAGCGCACCTATCGAACAATAGTATAGTTATGGTGAGTAGGGAATATCGTATCCACGAGGACTAAAAGTATTAGTAATTACCATTTTTCTATTATTTAGCTGTCAAATTGGAGTGATTGTTTTTAATCCAAAATTACTAAACTAATCTAACTAAGAACGCAAAAGAGAATGAAATAGGAAAAATAATCGAAGATAACTAATGAGATAGACAATACCTAGGAAAAAATCCACCTAAACTTTACCTATTATTATGAATCTGAATTAAACGATTTATTCACTCGTGTCTTGATCCATAGAAATCCCTAAATTATGTTAATATCTCTTTCGAGAGTAAGAACAACTGACTCTAGGTTGATTAGTTGAAATCTCTTTCTAATTAAAACTCCTATTGTCGCATTAACACGATCTATGGATTCTCCTATTAGATTTGATTCTAATCCGATAGATTTATGTCGTCCTATTTCTAGGATTGCATGCAATTCCACTCAATTATGCTATATCTACCCTTAAACAGCGACTTTTGCTCCACTGGAATAAGCACATTAAACATGAATTAATACCCTAAAAATATTAAAACATGAAATAAATATACATAATTGAGAACAAGAATCAAGTATTTATCGTGTAAATCAGAAATCAAATAGTAAGATTTATCATATGTTTCATCTTCCCTAGGTATCTAGGGAATTTAGTTTATAATTTGGAATGAAAACATCTCAAAGTTAGGATAACAACAAGACATAAAGAAACTCAATAAAACTTTGAAGAAAATTAAATGGAGATCTTCAATCTTGAAGGAGATCTGCTTCTGAATTAATTCCCATGGCGTTTTTCGAGTCTTTTCTTCAATCTTTTCTGTGTGCCCCCATAAGTCCTCTTCTAATTGTTATTTATAGACTTTAGAATGCTCAGAAAACCTAAAAATTGAGTTTTTCTGCGTATTTGGGAAGCATGTTGTGTTATTGACACGGGTTGGCCAGGCCGTTTGGAAACAGCTCTATTTATCCGATTTTGACTCATTTTTTTTGTTCCTTTCACTCCCAAGTGCTCTCCTAAGTATAGAAACATGAATTTAAAAGATTAGGAGCATCAAATTCACTAGTTTACATAATTAATCATCCAAAAACACATTAAGAATGGAATTAAAATATGTTACTTTTACAGCTTATCATGAATTTAATCCTTATTCTTCAATTTGATTATTTTTAGTTTTAGGTGTTTCAAAATTTGAAATTTTAATCCTGACTCAAAGAATAATCTTTGAATGTATTAATTGAATTTTTTTTATGAGTATTATGTGAAAATAATAAATTGATTTAGTATTATACATATAATATATTTTTCGTATAAGATAATAGAAATAAAATTAAATGATTATCATTTAAATCAAGACTAGAAATTCAAAATTTAAAAAATGAAAAGAAATTAAATCAAAATATGTCCACATTCATTATTTGGAGTTTTATTTAGAAATTGATATCTGGATTGATATACAAAACACAATAACTTCATGTTTGAGAAAGTAACCTTTATTGGTATTATTCATTAGATAAATAAATTGGTAAGCTGACAAATAGACAGATAAAATCCAAGTTGTCAAGAGCAATACATGGTAACAATGCATCATCCTCACTAATGAAGAAATCTGGTCATAAAAGTGACAGCAATTTCACCTTCAACTACCATTTAAATTTCCATAAATAAATAAATAAAAGAAATAATTCATGAGAAACGCTTGACTTGAGAAACCAGGTTAATTTCTGCTTCCACAATTAAGCTATCACACACGATATAGCCTTTGGATGGATCATGAAGAACCTTGAGCGTCATGAACTGTGGGTAACCCCAGTTAACACTTGTTGCACTAAACCATCGTTCAACTACAATTTCAACACAAACCCAACGTTACAGGTGAATTTTGAGTTTCGGTTTGAAAATTTTGATTAAAAAAGTACCTGAAAATTCCATGTGATTATCATTCATTTGGTTCCTTACTCGTAGCTTGTATTCTGCATAGACTTTCCGCTTAGTAGGAAGCTTATTAGCTTCAACTAGCTCTAAAAACACTGATAGAGCTTTGCCTTTGAATTTCACATTTCCCCTTGGGTAAACTGTCAATTTCCTGTTTAATGTTCATGGGGTCAAGATTATACCATTTTATTATCAATTTTTTTTAGTGAGGGAATGAATTGATTATACCATTTTGAATCCCCAATTGTATGAACAGAAGATTCGTAATACTTCCTGTCTAATTTGGAGAAGTGATCCATCTTGAAAATTATGGTGTTGTCTTCAGGTTGTTTAACCATGGAAAGGCATTCCCATTTACAATTGCGTGCCAATGGGAATACCTCTGCCCCAAATATGCAACAATCACCAACAAGGTACCCATTGCATGTGTCGTTAAATGAGTCGAGGGAGATAAGTTGAGCGAAGCCCCATTCAGTTTTCATCCAGTGAAATCTCTTCACTGCTCCATCACCATCTACCAAGTTTCCCAGACCAAATTAGTGGCGAATTATGTACGTATATGATCATGAAAAAAAGTATAATAGAATGGAAACCTTCAATGGTTAAGTACTTGTCTCGAATCTGGTCAAGCACAAATAACCTGAAGCTGACATTGACTTCCCATGTTAGAGTTAAATTTTCTGTTTCCTCTATTACTAAGTAAAGGGAGATGAAGCCATTTCCATTGCTTTTATTGTCTCCGTTTGGGTACAATGACAATCTCCTAGGCAAGTTTTTAAACCAGGATACAAGATTTAATTCAATATTCTCAAACTACGACTTCTTTAATATATATATATATATATGTGCATACCATTTGTAACCCGAAGCTTCAAAAGCATCGGATTCATACTTTTCAACACCTGTTTTGGCCAACAAAGAGAAGGCTTCAACTTTAAATAAGAAATGAGCTGGTGGGAAATCTCTTGTTATTCTTCTGATTCCTACAAAACATACAAGAGAAAAAAAAAAAAACAAGACTATTTCATTACTAATCAATATTATAAAAAGACAGTTTCAAGGAAGAAGAAAAATGAAAATCAAACCAAGTTTCTTGGGATTATCCTCCATTAGCTAAGCTATTAACACTGTGAAGGTTTTTTTTTTTTTTTTCGTTTCTTTTAAAAAAGTTCTTATTTTATATATGAATGGAAGATGAAGAAATTATATATTGTCCTATAATATATATGTATGAACATTTGCTTGTCTTGTAAACTTTGAACACGTTTTAGGATCCCCCATGGTCGGGTTTCCTGGTTTACATTAAATATGAATACTTATCCTGAGAGACAGGCAATGGTTAGGGGGGACACGTAATGTTGATACGAGGATTGTGTTTGATTCTTACATTATCTGCAAGAAAACCCATCTCAGAACTTTGCCTTCCAAGCATGTTTTTTACCTCAACTCAACAATGAAGATTCTATTTGTATAGAAGCCTGAAATGAAATAAACAATTTTCAATATTTAGTGCTCCTGAGGTTTTTTTCTTTTTGAAGGATTGAGCATAAAAAAAAAAATAAAGGTTACATATTCTTTTTGACATAAGCACACATTACTCTCAAAATGGAAAAAGGTAATAACTTTAATTGGAGTGCCAGATTCTTCCAAAAATATTCTTAGTTTCTTTTTTTCCCTTTTTGAGAAAAGAAAATTCTTAGTAATTAAGAATGAGTCTTTATGTGGAATATAAGAAATTCATGACTTCAAAATTAAACTTTTTTCTTGACAGATTATTCTGAAACCCATTCAAGATGTAGAGGACTCTTTACCATAATCACTTTTAAAAAAAAAATAGAAATTATTATAATTCTTTATATATATATTTTTAAAAGATTATTATGATATTAATTTTTTTTATCTAAGCCATATTGAAAATACTTTATTAAAAAGATAAAAGAAATATCTTTATACATCAACCGAGACTAGCCATCACCAAAAAAGTTAAAATACCAAGCTAGGGCAAAACAGACTTATGTAACACAGCACAAAGAATTCCAAAAATGAAAAATTCTCAAAAAAGCACAATATATATATATATATATATATATATATATTTTAACATTAATTTCATTATAGGTTATTATTATATCTGTTCTTTTTGATACAATGTTTAGAATTATCCATAGCCCCTCCCCAACCTTTAAATAGAAGAATAAGACATTTCAACGCACTTGAACCCTCGTCCTCCCGCACTAGCAACAATGTTGATTCCAATCGAGTTAAAATTCAATTGACAAAAACACAAGATACTTAAGAACACTAGTTAAATGCACATCCAATTTAATTTTTTAAATATTTTAATAATTATAAATAAAAAAATTATAAGTGATCTAAAAGTTATATCACTGGATTAATAACTAAAAATTATCACTAATTAAAGTGATGAATTATGCCTTTTAAATATTAAAAGTTATGTCAGATTAAAGTTTATTCATAATAGATATGATTATCTTAATAGGTGTTTATTGGATAGTAGAGCTTTTATGAATATGAGTTAAATTTCATTTGTAAGGCATAACCAAAAAATATGAAAACAAAGTTTCCTTTTGTTATTCCACCATCTTTTATATTTAGAAATTTTTTATAAAAAATTAATGTAGAATTTTTTATTTGAAATTAATATTCTTGTTATACATTGATCAACGCTTAGTGATTGTTATCGTTACTGTAAATTTAAACTATCACTAGACTTCATTATATCTTTAGGGGTTCATTTAGCAATTGTTCTTTTGCACACCCAGATATATGATGGAACCTTAAAGAAAGGAGCATTGTTACACGCCCTAAAGCCTTCACTAATTTCTCACAAGTTTATTTATTTAACCCCACACATCAACAATTTTAATGTTCTATGTTTGTAAATTTATGAGAAATTAAAGAAGGCATGTTGCTTCACCACACTTCGCATGGCACAACAAGCATAGTATTATAAGAAAGGCTATTAACAATTGAGTCACATAAAAGTAATTTATTTTGTTAAAATTTGATTTAAAAGAAATTTTTGTAGTAAGAAAATCTACATCAAATTTATTGCTTTACACTGGTTTCATGAATTAGATTTCAATTGTTATTTGTTTATTGAAGTATGACACGTAAAAAGTACGGGTTTCTCATGCATCAATTCTTTGATAAAAGATTACATGCTAGTTTATTATATGCATGATATTTTAACATGTGTAGTTATAATTGGTATAGATTATATAATATATAACACATATAACAATCATGAAATAAAGAAAGAACAATAATAGATGGAATGCATGGATCGAATGCAAATGCATAGTTGGAAAAATTTCTATTAATGGACAAAAACAATAATTTTTGTTTTAAATAGTAATGACATTGTTCAAACATTAGTCAAACAAACTTTCATTTAGTTGGAGGATGGTTAATTTTTTAGTTAAGGTAAAATATTAGAAAGCATTGACTTATATAATAAGATTACTATTATGATATGAAATTTTATTGTGAAAATATGTAACATGTTAAAAACATTCAAACTTATATTCTCTAGTAGTTTTTATCGAGCTCTGTCTATACGGTAAAGTTTTTCACTTTCTAACAACGGAAACTATTACAAGATACTGTTGAATATCAACACCAACTTATTAGAAGATATATTTTATTAGTGTTTATGTTGTAAAAAGTTTACCTTTTGTGAGTAGTCTTTAGGAACTAAGTACTTTGTTAGTAAGGGAATGAAGCCCACATCACTTAGGTGCAAACAACAAAAGGATTATGAGTTTATATAAAAACCCATATCCCGCATTGCTTAGAAAATAAGGGTAGTGGGACCTTTGGTCTTTATAAAAACCTATATTGTAAGTATTATTTGCACCCAAAACCAAATATTAAGTTTCTTATTTGGTTTCTTTAAATTCCTTGTTTATTTTTTTATTTTGGAGTGTTGGGAGGTGTAGCTAAATATCAATTTAATGGTTCTTTGGTTGCAAGATTGTTTGATCTTTTGAATCAGAAAAGAAATTTTCATAGCTACTTGAAGATTATCCTTGATTGCATAGTTGTTCGAAGGAAGTGTGGTAATGTGAAGTCTAAGAAAGGTTTTGGCTAAAGAAAGAATTGGTACTTAAGAGTGTCCACTGTGACCCACCTCTCTTTTCCTGATAACCTACCTGGTGCATTGTTCACAAACTACTTTCACTATTTCAATATTCAATTGCAAGAATCATTTGTTGACACAATGACAAACATACAAGTTGTCAGCGAAATGAAAAAGCTTAATAATAAAAACTATAATACATGGTCAACTTGCATAATGTCTTATATACAAGGACAAGACCTATGGAAGGTTGTCAACAGTAATGAAGTGACATAATTGGAAGCCAAGGATGCAAGTGGTACACTAAGAAAATGGAAAATAAAAGTCAATAAGGAAGCTTGGGATATACTCGCCAAGCTGGTTTATAAAAAGAATGATATGAAGCTCTAACTTCTAGAAAGTAAATTATTGTCAGTAACACAAGGAAATATGTCAATAATAAAATATATGTCAATAACATAATATTTCCATAAAGTAAAGATGTTATGTCAGGAGATTTCTGAGTTGGATCCTAAAGCTTCAATTGATGATACTAGAATGAAAAGGATCATCATCCACGGGTTGAAACCAGAATATAGGAGTTTTGTTATTGTTATACAAGGATGACAAAATTAACCTTCCTTGTCGAATTTGAAAATTTGTTAGCTAGTCAAGAAATATTAGCTAAAAAAATAGAAGTCTTGCTAAAGAAGGAAGAAGAGGCACTTTATGCCAATAAGGGCGAAAATAAATTCAAGCAGCATGACAATGTCGAGTCCAAGAAAAATGATGAAAAGTCAAAAGGTCATTAAGGTGAAAGGAACATTCGTGAAAGGGGGATAGTCGAACAACCACAATAACAATAAAAATTTTGAAGGAAAGTGTTATAATTGTGGGAAAGGGGCCATATGACAAGATCTTGTTGGTTGAAGAAAAATCCTTTGAAGAGTAATGTTGTTACTTTCATTAGTGAAGAATATTGGGATCTAGAGGCATTATTTGCTATAAAAAAGGAAGGCATGGTGGAGAGCCAAAGTGATATAACAAGAGGCAAAAAAGACGTATCAAGAGGGAACTCAAATGATGTGGCGACGTCTATGGAGAATAGGCTTGCAAAGGTACATAAATCCATGGTGAATGTCATTGATCAAGTGGAGGACATTCAGGGTCACATGGATGGGCTAGAGATGGGTAGCAGAAAGTCCCATGAAATGCCTAATGAAGAGCTAAAGGGGGAGCTCTAAGGGGCCCTTAATGCAATGATAAGTGATTTGGCCCATAAGAACAAAAACCTTATAGCCTTGGTAGAGGCCATGTGCAACGAAATCGTAGAGCTTAAAGGGGACCTCACGAGACTTAAAACCAAGGAAGGCGTGCTTGGTACCTCGAATCATCATTGGGACATTCTAAAGCCCAAAAGCTTCAAGGATTAGAGAGATGCCAAGGATGTGGAAAATTTCTTGTGGGGTATATGTAACACCCTATACATGACTCAATCACTGGGTTTGGGTACCCAGTGTCATAATTAACCCGACTTTCTTAATAAAGCTTATATTCGATTACTCATAACCTTAGTTAATATTAAATTATACATCCATTGCTATTATACAACCCTTACTCAATTCCATAGATGACATATGATTTCAAAACTTAAATTGTGATTATATCAAGTGCTACGTTTTTGCAACTTTTTAGCCTTATTAGGCGCGAACAAATATTACAATAAATACTAAGGCTTAAAACTTTACTACAAATATACTTAATAAATCCCTAAGGCATGGCCTCTAAAGGTGCCTCTCTATATATGTATGGAACAACTATCACCATTCGTAAAGACTTGGCAATGTCTGGCTTGATCCCTCTACACAAACCTCGATTCATCCTCTGCAACAAGGTAATACAATCGTAAGTCCAAATGAATTTAGTGAGATTCTATACAATAGTGCATCATTAAGACTCTATGTTGGTAGGGAATAAAAATAAAAGCACAGAGTTTAAACTCCCTGTATATCACTAAGTACTCCACAAATTTTCTGACGTAGCTGCTGCCTTACATTCTCTGAGCTAACTGTTGGCAGACACATCCACCGTGTAATGCCCTGATTTTCGAGATTTTTCTGGTTTCTGTGATTTTTGGTGAATTTTAAAATTTTGGTGTTCTGGATATTGGAATTGTGTTTAAATGTGTTAGTGGGCCTTTAGAAGGCCCAACCCTAAGTCAAAACCCGGTAAAATATCAAGTTTAGATTTTAAGTGGATAGGAGACTTGGTTAAGTGGGCTATTAAGAAAAACTTCGTAAATTATGACACAAGAAGAGCTTTGGCAAAGTGGCAAGGTGGCACCACTAAGTTCCTAAAAAAGTGGCACCTGGGAGGGAATTAAAGGTCCAAGGTTCAAGTTGCAAGGTAAGCGTATAGTTACTTTTAATTTTTAGGCATGTGCCGGGTATGTGATTAACTTAAATAAATTTCGGCTAGGGCTTTAGGGAGGTTGGGCCGATTGCTCTATTAGTAATTAGGGTTAGTTTCTTTTCTTTTTCTGTCAAGACAAATTAGGGTTAGCCACCTAAAGATTATTTTTTCTCAACTTCACAAAAGTGACCGAAAACACAATGTACCACTCCTCTGTGCCGATTTCACTTGTCTCTTCTCCTCTACCATTGTTTTCTTTTCCTTTTTGCTTTCTTCTCTAGCTGAAACCTTCTTACCACCTTATTCATCTTCTCTTTCAATTTTATCCTTCTAAAAACCTTTATAGCCGATTGCCATAAAAGCCGAAATCTCGAAATATTACTTCTTGTGTCGATTTCTTCTAGCCAACATTCTCTTATTTTCTTCATCTTTTCTAGTTGATTTCTGTATCCTCTAAGCCCTTAGGCTCTGTTGACAACACCACTCCAAGATTATAACCCCAAATCATCATCTTCTTCATCAGTCAAAAGCCGAAAACGCCATTCCTTTAGGAGCTTATAGCCGAAACTTGAGATCTCTAGGATTTGATCTCTGTGAGTGTTTAAGGGTTAGATCTACATCAGATCTAAGTAAAAACGGTAGGGAAATCAGTGGTAAGTGCTCACCATCTCAGATCTAGTCTTATTTTGCGATTTAGTAAAAGCCGGAGTCTCTAAAATCTAGGGAGGCTGTCGATTGGGGCATAGGGCTCTAAGGGTCGTTAATCAATGATTTCTTTTGGTGAATAGTGTGTTCTAGAGGCGTTTGATCGAAGGCTTGGACAAGTGGATCAACTAGATTTAGATCTAGTCACTAACTTCGACAAATGTGAGTTCTCAAGGGCCTTTAATGGCTATGGCTGATTATGGTAAGGGTGTATTAGGATTGGTTATTGATTGACTTGTAAACTAAAAGTTGTGGTAATTGATTGTAGGATATCGTGGGGGATCTTATTAGCAGTCGTCGTGAATCAGGTATGTATCGAACACCCTCTCATAGTTCAATTCGACAAAAGCCGAAATGCCAAAATTCTGGCATTTTGTGGGCTTGTAAGTGTGCGAATGCTCACAAGACGTTTAGAAATTGTTAGATCTAAAATCATAAAATGGTAAGCTAGTCGCGTGTGGAATTTCGTATACTTTGGTAATTGGGCCACGATTGGCTGAAAATGGGCCCAATAGGCTTACGGGCCCATATGGGTGAAAACGGGCAATTAAGGTGTACTGATAGATTGTAGGTTCAAAACTGCCTAAACTGATAAATCGATCTAAAAATCTGGACTAAATGGGCTTAAATAGCTAATAGACACTGTAGGGCCCATCATGGGTTTTTAGGGCCCAATAGCTAAAATTGTTAAAACACGTTAAATAAACTGCTGAGACGGAAGTTGGGTTAATATTGACTGAAATGAGTATAAAACCCTAGGAAACTGATAAACTACTGAAAACCCCTTATAGGTGGAAAGTTACGGTTTTACCTCTAGGAATAAAATGACTGTTATACCCCTAGGGCTAAGTGTGACCAAAATACATGTTTTACTGTTACTGTTTACTGCATGCCATATCATTATTATCTGTTGCATGGGACTGGGATATTGATGGAGGAAGTACTGAAAGTGGCTTGACCACGTACTAGAGGCTTTGCCTCAACTTACTGATATCTGAGCAGCTATGCTGCAACTATGGAGTGTAGGGCTGGGTGGGTTGAGTTATTCCCCACATGGTGTGTAGGGCTGGTACGGGTAGAGTGTAGCGATTAGATTTAGGCTGGGTTGGGCTTGCATACATGTTAATATCTGTTCTGTTCTGAAATGGGCCTATGGGCCGTACTGTTATCTGAGAAGGGCTAGGGCCCAGTTTACTGTATCTGGATAGGGCTTCGGCCCAATTAACACCATGACTTTATAGGGCTTCGGCCCAGTGGGCTTGAGCTGACTTGGGCTCTGGATGGGCATTTTATACACACTGAGTTTTCCAAACTCACCCCCTTTCTTTCCATCCATGCAGGTGAGCCCTAGTTGGTGGACTTGGAGCTGGGAGGGATTCAGAGTGGCCACGAAGATTAAATTTCTGGCTTTCAATTATTCTATTTCATTATTTAGTTAGATTATTTTTATTTTGGTTTCTGGGTTGTAATAAGGCCGCTCTATTTATTTTATCTTGGGTTTTTAATTTTTTTCATATTTAATTTGTTTTAACTTAAAAGTAATATTGTTTAAATTATTTTTGAAATCAGATTTACTTGTTTTCAAAATAACACGATAAACAAACATTTTCCAAACCAAATGCACTTTCCAAAGAGTATCAAAAGTCACGTTTTTAAATAAACCTTTCACGATCGGAAGTAAATAGGACATTTATTAAGTAAATCGGGAATTTCTCTTAAAATAACAAAAACGGTTTTGCAGAGCTCACCCTAATCTTAATAACTAGGTAACATGGTTAGATGTAGGTGATGTAACACACCAGATTTGGCCATAACGTCTGGGCCGGGTTTGGGGTGTTACACACCAATTTAGTCGTAGGTGTATTCTTCCAAATAACATTTTCTTCTAGGATTTGTCCTTATCTAACATCTCAGTATTTTATAGTGTCAACCATATGTACAGTTATAGAAATTAACGACTTCTAATAGTAGACTAGAAGATGTCTCATTACCAATACTCTTACTAAACTTTGTAAAAACTCATTGTATTACCCCAAAATTTTCTTTTTATGACTTAGCCTATACTTAAAACCTGACTTCTAAGAAAAATCCATTTATTGATATTCTCGTTTGTTGACTTGAATAAAAGGCTTGTTGGATACATAAACTCCCTATTCCTTACAAACCTGTACGTGTAAGACATTGTCACAAGATTTTTCTACTTCAAAACCTTTTACTAAAACACTTCTAATAGCAGGTAGTTCCCAGCGGATTATCTCCTTCTTTGATCTCCCTTGGTGAACTTCCATAATTGATAGTCCAAAGTGTTGGATCTACTGCCTTAAGTTTAGTGTTTTCGTTAATATACACTTGTAATTTTTTTAAACAGATTGATTAATAAAACAAATTCATTGATTACATTAATATTCTTTATATAACCGTCTTCATATTACTCTCTAACTCACGAATCGTACAAAGTGTTGGCATTGTTTCAAACACATACAGAAGTACTGAATTGAAACTTTGAAAAGAAGAATGATTCCGAATAATCTCTCTTTCTCACATATACACAGCTAAACGAAGGAATTGACAAGTAAAGAGTTTTAGTTTTCATCAATCCAAGGATTTTCATCAATCATCAACCTTTTCTCTTCAACCAATGTGAGATATTTATAAAGAACTTATTAGAGTTCTAATTATTTGGAATTACTAATAAAATAAATAGTCCTATGTTGAACATACCTTAAGTTGTATGTAGTACCTTAAGTGTATTATATTCATTTTGTATCCTTGTATTTTCTGAACAAATTGGTTTAATAAAAATATTTATTGATTAAATCAATACCATTTTTATATTGTCCTCGATTTTTTGTACGCAAAGTAATGAAAGCAAATATTGGCTCACTAGTTATCTAACATTTAACTAATACTAAACGATATTATATGGTTGGATCGTAATATAGAAAGACAATATGTATTGTTAGACAAACTTAAACATGTCCTTAGTCTAATCGGAAATGAGTAAATTGATTCAAAAACTAATATATCGTTTATCAAGTCCAATTGAGAAAATGTTTTGTCTTGAACATCGAAGCGAATGACTCCCAGATGATAGAGACATAAATGTGACTAACTGGACTGATAATACATCAGACATGACCCAAGTAGAATAGGTCTTAGATCTGTGTTTATAGATTTATCCACTTGTGATGTTCATAGTGTGGTATACATTAATCCTGAGTGGATGATGAATTATATATGGGTGGTTCGTATACTTTAATGTAAGTAAAAGCCTAAGTTCAAATAGATAATGAACCGAAAGCTGGTGTGTTGAGTATATGACTTCTACAATATGTAGCATCATTCACAATTGTAGAATTCCTAGCCGAACTAATGGGTAAATGATATCTTGTCATTGGCATTACATGATAGATGAAAAGTAAACATGATCACAGTTCATTTGTCTTTGTGATAAATGACTTGACTACTATTTGATAGTAATTAACTTTTCATAAGGAAGATATAATAGTTACCATGAAATAAAATAGGATCATATTAGGAGAACAAATTTATCCTAAAGAGATTAAGGATATCCAATGAAGGTAACACACTTATGACAAGGTCATTGGATGAACACTTATTAAGTAAATTTCGTAATGGTATGTATTAGGGAGAACTTAATCACGATACTATAGTGGAATGACTTCGTGACTGAATAAGTTTATAATAAATGGGGGAAAAGTTGAAATTTAATTATAAACTATTTGATCTTTAATTATATATGTCCAATCAGTCTCTCTGTTAGCTTGTTGAAATCAGAAATGAATTGTATGTAGAAACAAATGAACAAAAATGAATGGAAATAATTAAGTTAGAGAAATGGGTTTTATTCACAAATGAATATTTTTTTTCTCATTAAGTATAAAAATGACTTAAGAATTAATTTAATATTTTCAAATTATTATTTAATTAATTATAATTAAATAAATGAAATGAAATTAATTAATCATTATGAATATGTTGAATAAGGAAATTAAATATATTTTCTCATAGATTTTTTTACAGTAAAGTTTTTATAACTTCAATGGTCTTAGAATTGGGTTAAGATAATTATTTAATTGAAAACTAATTTAGTTGATTAAATTAATGGAACGTATAATATTTATTTTGGGAAATAGAAAATCAAGTATTGGGTTTAATTAAATTATAAAGTGTTGGGTTAAAAGTTCAAAAAGCACATATAATTGGACCCAATACATGAGAGGTCCAAATCCTCTCATACAAGATGACGGCAACCCTAGTAGTTTTTATGGTTGTGCACCCACCTTTACTCCAGTTGGAGTAGGAGTGTGTTTTTTATTAAATAAATATTATTTGTGTAAGTCTTATTCAGCCAATATTCTTTTATCTCTCCCTATAAATAGATGACACTGGCAGAGGTTTTAACATAAGTTTCATATATCATTATTCTGCCAGAAAGCTGTGGAAATTTATTTTTTAGAATAAATTCTATTTTCTGTGGATTGCGATTACTATCGCTTTCTATTAAGAAAAATACTTTCCCACTAAAAGTAACAATTTAGTTTCTTGTTCTCTATTTTCTTCGTGTTGCTCGAGCCCACACTTGACGTTATTCATGGTATGAGGATAGTAGAGAAGGTCAATCAAATGTAAGCTAGGATCGACTCGAATTTGTCTCGTAAAAAGCACATGTACTTTTCGTTAAAAGTTTATTACTATAAATATCACAAACCAGCTTGATTTTCAAAATTTCAAACTTTCACTATTACAATAAGCCGTTTTCTTAACTGAATTTTTCCAACACCTTATAGGTGGCAAACATCCTACAAGGACTTCTTGTTGTGCCACATTTGCTTCGACGACAAGCATTCCACATATTTGTCGACCCACCTAATTGACCCCAATTGAGCCACTTTAAGGGCCATATATCTGTTTGGACTCTTAATTAATTTTAGTAAATAAACCAAAATTAATTACCTAATTAAATAATTTACACAAGCCTTATTTTAATCTTATTAAAGTCAGGACAATCGTATTAAAATGCATGTGTAACTTTATGTAATTAATTTTATTCCATTCCAAACAATTAGATAAAATGAAATCGGACATATATAATTAGGACTTAAATAATAGTAATAAAGTCCCGACTTTTGTTCTATTAAATCATAAGTTATCTAGTCACTAAGCCATCCTACTGAAGTACCGTGACTAATTTCCCTATAATATACCATTATGAAAGCTATTAATTTCAAGCTTTAGTCTAATGACCTTATCATTTTTGTGTTACCCTCATAGGATTTCCATGATCCCTTTAGGTTAAATCCATTCACCTAATTCAGTCAATCTTATCTCATGGTCACAATTATATCTTCTGCAATGAAAACGATTATTACTCGTACTAGTAATGCTAAAATCATTTATCCAAGACAAATGACCTTGTTCAAGTTTCATTTTCATAACATATACAGTGTCAAAGAGAGGATACCATTTACTTTTATTAGAGCTATGAATTCTACTACTATACGTAATCTTATGTCATGCACAAATCATGAACTTAACGTACCAACTTTCGGCCCACTGTCATGAGAGCTCAAGTTTTCAATACATCAAAACACATAAGTTATACACACATGATCTATCACTTACTCAGAATTTAGGTAAGCCACACTATGAACATCACAAGTGAATAAATCCATAAACGAATCTAGGATAAATTTAACTTGGGTCCAATCCAATGTATTGTTAATCTAAACAATCACATCTACGACTTTATTTCCGGGAATCAATCCAACTCTAATAGCTTAGAAAAACTATCTCTCCAATTGGACTCATAAACGACATAATAGTCTTCTATTTATTTAAATCATTTGCTCAATCTAATTCTATAGACTGTGGGTAATTTAGATTAACTACTAATATAAATTGTCTTCTAACATTATAATTCGTCTATATAATGTAACTTAATATTAGTTAAATGTTAGATAACCAATGAACCAATATTTGTTTATATATTTAGCTTTTCATGCAAAAGCAATTAAAGGACAATCTAGCATATAAATAAATGGCATTTGTTTATTTCCATGAATAATCTATTATACTATTTCAGTAACCTATCAAACATGAGAAAATTACTACACTAAGGGCACAAAATTTACAGTAATTCTTTTGCGCATCAACATATATAGTGGGGACAAATAGAACCTTAAAGAAATAGTTACACGCTAAAGCCTTCATTAATTTCTCATAAATTTATTTATATAAACTCATGCTCCGGCCATAGAGATTGTTGCTTTTGGAATCTTTTATAAGGACACATAACCTACTTGATGAGATCTCTAGCTGTTAAGATTTGTCCCCTAGGTGTAGCTAATTTTGTTATTATCTACTTGTACTTTTTTGAATTGATTGAATAAATAAAAATTACCACATGTTTATTTAATATTCTTTATATGATTGTCCTTAATAATTTTTTGCATGTAAAGAAACATGAATAAGCAAATATTGACTCGATGATTACCTAAGGTCTAAATAATATTAAGTTACATTATATGGTCAAGAATTATAATGCGAGAAGACAACTTAAATGAGTAAACTTATATTAGTGGGTAATCTAAATTGCCCATAGTCCATGAATTAGATTGAGAAAATAACTCATGTTAGGAATATTAAGTCGTCTATAAGCCCAACTGAAGGTAGATTGACTTTTAGAGATAGAAGTCTAGATTGGACAAGACCTTAATTTAATTTATCAAGATTTGTTTATGGATTTATTCACTTGTGATGTTCATAGTGTGTCTTATCTAAATCCTGAGTAAGTGAATGCCCTTATGCATAACTCGTGTGCTTTGATATATTGAAAACTTGTGCTCTCAAGACAGTGGAACATGGTCATGGGTTATTTGTTTGGGATAAATGATTTTATCATTACTAGTTTAAGTAAATATATGAGCTTGATTTTTAAGTGCATTAATAGAAGTAACATTAGGAAATTGGATAGGATTTGGATTGACCCAATAAGCCCATTAAGGCATATGTGTTGTGGTTAGAGGTGAGCACAGGCCGGGCCGAGTTCAAGTTGGGCTCAACTAAAAATTAAGGCCCATTTGTTAGGCTCGGGCCCGGCCTGACCAAAAAATAGGCCTAAAATTTTGCCTAAGCCTGACCTAGATAAAAATGTTAAAACCTAGGCCCAACCCAGCCCGCCCATATTAATTTTTATATAATTTTTAAAAATATATAATATATCAAAAGTACTAAAAACATCAAAATAAATATTTCCCAACAAATTGAAAATAAATTTTAAATATATATATACTTAAATAACACTAAGATAGATGCAATTTAACAAGCAAATGTCTCTAAAATAATAACAAAATTAACAAATGTCTTTAAAATAATAACAAAATTAACAATAAAATAAGTTTTATATAATATCCAAACAATAACAAAATAGTAGCAACATAATAGTAAAATGGTAGCAAAATAGGGAGAAAACAACAAGAAAATAATATTTAAAAAAAGTAATTTTTTTTGTCATTTAGTGGATTCGGGCCTGGCCGGGCTGAGCTCGGGCCAAAAATGCTTACCCAAGGCCTGACCTTTTTTAAACGGGTCTTATTTTTTTATCCAAACTCATTTTTCGGGCCTATATTTTTACCCAAACCCTCTCACATTTCGAGCAGGCCTTTGGACCGGACCAACTCTAGTTGTGGCATGCAAAAAGTATCCTCCCTTGGATGTTGTTGTTCGATGTTCTAAGAAGTCTTACTTGGGTTCAAGCTTTCTAGTTTAATTAAATAAAAACTTCAAATGAAAATTAAACTTTTACATATTTTTCTCTATATAATTCTCATGCCAGTAAAAGCTTATTTGAGTAATTTTTTTCTTGCTCTTAAATAAATATTATTTTTCTTGAGTTTGAATTTTAGATTAGACATCGAACAATTATAATTCAAATCTAAAAATTGATTTTCAACTTCGACAATACAAGGGATTTGCACAAAGGGTTCTTTATGGGAGTATCTGGTTTTTTGTCTTGTTTTAATTTTTTGAGTTAGAAATTACTCTCTAAGCATCTGCAAGTTCTAGACTAATGGGGAAAATCAATTTATTGAAAGGTTAAAGACATTAGACTTTAGTTCAAATTGATTGAAATGTCCAAACACTTTTTCGGCCCTTTGCGAAATTTTCTAAACAATTCTAGAATTTTTTTTTTTAAATTTCACCATGTCAATTTTGACATAAATTCTAAACATTTTCTAATATAAACAAACTTAACCTTACCATCCAAACCCAGTTTATTATGACACATTCATTACTTGAGTAAAATTTCTCTGTGTAAAAATATATTTATATAAAGTTTATATATAAAGAAAATTAAACTTTAGTTGAAATGATAAAGTTAAGGCTTTGAGGAAGTTTTTTAATTTGGAAATTTATTTTAGGTTTATAGATTTTATAAAAATATACACAAAAAGAATAAAATATCGTCACAATAATATTTATTACTTTCTCCGTTGATAATTTATTTACTTGTGATATCAACTTAAAAAGAGAAATTTAATATAGAAAATAATGATATAATATATGTTTAAAAAATATTAAAAAGAACTTTTATATATTTTTAGGGTTAATGCACTATTTGTGTATAAATTTGGAAATGTTCCACAATAGGACTTGAACTTTCTTTGTCCAAGTTTGTTCCTGAAGTTAGCAATTATTCTTATATTAAGGCATAATTTTTTTTTCAAATTAGTCTTTAAACCTGACAACCATTTACAAATTGGGGCTTGAAATTTTTTGTCTAAAATATTTTCTTGAAAAAAGGTTGGACCTTAAAAAGATTTAAACCCCAAAGTGGGAATAATTGTTAAGTTTAGAAGTTAACATAAATAAAAAAATATTACAACCCAATGTGAAAATTATTATCAAGTTTAAACCCAAATTAAACCTATTTTTTATTTTAATTATTCAGTCATAGCTTACATATCACTAAATTATCCGGCTACGCTTTGGAATTGATTGTTAGCTTACCTCATCCATGAAATCAGAAAGCTATAGTCTTTTCATACCATTAATATTCCCAATGTCTGGCAAACTCGCATACCATATATTATCACATTTATAGTATTATAAATTATATTTCAAACCATGATCACGACTGATACTTGACAGCTGAATCAGCTTAAATCATGACAGATACATATAAGAATAATAGGTAATTTGTATGTTTAATCATATCAATCTACGAAATCACACTTTGATTAAATGGCAACTTAAAAGGCTGAAGAGCTAACTCAGTGTCTCCCATCATGGAGAAGTAGTAACTTAGGAACTCTTTGTATCGAAAAGCTCTGTATAATGGAGGCTGTGCTGCATTGGTCAGAGATTTTGCTGGTTCTATAATGCTGTCTTCCGAGGAACTGATGAATAATCCGACAGTTGTTCGAGCAACCTTGGAGTTGGTCACTGCTCGATGTTCGGCACTTTTCAGCTTGTTGTTGCTCACAATCTATATCAAAGCCAAATCAACAAATTAATCTACATTCACAAATGATGTCATGATGCAACCATATTAATTCCAGGCCTTGCTCGTGCATGCTATTAGTATGTACCCGTAATTGGTGGCCTATGTTAACCACAAGAGCATTAGGCAGAGGCTGAACACCAATCCATTGTCCATCTTTGAAGACTTGAAGTCCAAAGGTATGTCCTTGAAGTAGGATGGTAATGAGATTAGGGTCACAATGCTTAGGTAACCCCAAGGTCAAGCTTGGATCTGGACATGGTGGGTAATGGTTAGCCACCAATAGCATAGCTTCACTTAGATCCTTCTTGAAGTACCCAGATTCAAGCCCTAAGCCCTCAGTAAGCAACTCCAGGATTGTCAAACCCAGTTTTTTTCCTTCAACTGTGAATGTCCTT
The DNA here is from genome assembly GCA_020496765.1 of Gossypium stocksii. Taxonomy (NCBI): domain Eukaryota; kingdom Viridiplantae; phylum Streptophyta; class Magnoliopsida; order Malvales; family Malvaceae; genus Gossypium; species Gossypium stocksii. Next base: position 12,218,511 of record CM035623.1, read on the forward strand.
ATAACATCCCTGTTAAACAACGGGATTAAGATTTAATGGTTGATCATCATCAGGCCTTATTTAATTAAATTTACCTGTATCGAGTTGGCTTTTGAGGCCAAAGTTTAATGCAGTCGTCTAAAGGATGACAATGATGCTTCAGAATGTCACGCCAAAAGTGATACTTTTCAGTACCATAGTTTATATTGCTTGTGTAAAGCCTGCAGACTTTATTTGGATCCTCCGAGTAGAGGCTTGCCTTTTCCTCCATTGGCATCTTAAAGAACTCCTCCACCACATTCATTGTGTCATTCAATACTTTCTCTGAAACTCCATGGTTAACAACCTGTTTCAACGCAACAAAAAATGAAAAACAGCTACGACTGCCATTTTATATATATATATATATATATATAATTACGTCCAAACCTGAAAAAACCCGAACTCTTGGCTAGCCCTGAGAACATTTAGAATGGTATTACTTGGATTAATCAAAGCTTCCCCGAGGTTAACAACGGGAATGGTGTCACCACTGGGAATGCTGAGCTTGCCGGGCCTTGTTTCTGGTGGACAAATATAAGACTCGGGCAAAGCTCGATGGTTGTACCAGTTTGAAACAAGCCGCTCCATTTTTTAATTCTATCTTAGTGAATTTTATGCTATGAAGAGAGAGGTATTTATAACACTGTGAATAATGCATATATATATATGATGAAGAGAAATGGATGAGTGAACCGTCGTAATCAGGGACAACACATATATGGTAATATTCAAAACATTATTGAACTACAAAAGTCTTCTAAGCTCAAATAAAGTTCAACAAAAAAAAGGAAGGTGGAATCTGATTCTGCAATAGCTGGATGACAAATCCTCAACACATTTCACCGGCGGTATTAATTATACATGTATATTTATAAAACCCATGATTATGACTGACACTTTATAGTTGAACACGTCATCAGCCGAATGATTTTCATTGTCAAAGGGAATGTGATCTACTGCCATAATTAATCCACTAGAATGGAAGCTTGGCTGATGCGGGGCCAAGAGACTTGCAAATGGTTTTTTTTTTTTTTTTTTTTCGAGATGTGATTGAATCAGTGTATGAAGGACTGGTATTTGATGATATGCTTGAACATGACAAATATGCTTAAAGAAATATATGGAATTTGAATGAAATTTTAGAATGATCAAAATGTGCTTGAGATTGTTTATACATTATCACAAGGCTAACAATGGCTCATTGGAGCATGTAACCTTCTAAAATTTGAGTTAGAGACATTCTAGAATCTAACCTCATGATGAATCTTATATACAACAAAGAGAGTTTCCTTTCATAAAACCCTATTCCAACTATGGAAACTCGTTTGTATTCTGTTCGTTTCGATCAATCAAAGCTCAGCAGCCTCAAATTTACTGTGGGAGCTTCAGGAGGTCTACTATATATATCATCAAAATGAAGATTTATATCCCCTCCAGTTTCAAGATCGTCCTCCATGTATGTTGTCCGGGATAACCTCTGAGAATCCCTCCAGTCAAGGGATTGATCTTGCTCTCCCACACTTCTCTCAGACATTTTATCATACCACTTGGCTGAAGAATAACGGTTGAAATCAGGTGGCTCGAGAAAGCTTGTTTGGGGCTGTATACCATGTGGACCACTTCTGGCCCACCAATGGCTCCTTGCCTGGTGCGGTAGTTCATTTGTATCATGATGCTGAAGCACACTCTCGTGGAAGAAAGAAGATGATGTTGAAGCATCAAGATGTGACTGCAACCGTGACCGACCATCATAATGGTGTGGCTGCCAGTATTCTTCATCTCTTGCTTCATCATGTGTCATGTTGGTTGGCATCCAGTAATCTTCATGCTGTAGCTCACCTGGTTCAGATCGCCTTGTTGTAGCAGTGTCTCTCCCAGTTCGAGAGGTATAATACCAATCCAGAAGATATGGGTGATTCTTTTGCTCAGCGTCAATTAGCAATAAAGAACCCAAATCGCGGGAAGTGTCGGGAATATTCTGCTGCATTTCCCTTGGAAAAAGTCCGTTTCTATCTACATGACCTCTCAGTGGGCTTGCTCGCCACAATCTACCCAAAGAATCTGCATGTCTGGTTCCCTGCGTTTGCAACTTTTGCTCCCTGAAAGTTCTAATATTCGACAGGAACTGCTTGCCCTGAGAATCTGGTTCCCATGAAGGATAGCTACTTTTGAAACTGCAATCAGAATAGAATTATTCAAGATGGAACTATGATGGAAGGAAAAAGTAGAAGGGACATCCAAAACAATAAAAAGACGGAAGAAACACCATACCTTTAAAACAGAAACGGAATTATTAGAGTCGGGATATTATGTCTCATCATTTGCATTTTAAAATGAAAATCAAAACTTGTTGTCAGCTTTATATTAACAAAGAAAATTAGGATAAGAGTTTAGGTGATCCTGTTTCAGGTTTCTCAAACTCTATTCACAGCAAAATGATATGTGCAGGGTTTAGGATAGAGGAAGTATATAAATCCAATTAATCTTTGCTACTGATCGTACCTCAAGAACGATTTCTCCATTTTCCCTTGGGAACTCCTCTGGGCGCGAGGTGCATTGCTTGGAGAGCCATAATTGCCATTCCCATGGTTTTGGAAATCAAAGGCACTAAAACTACAAAAATTAAAACGGGACAATCAAACACATCATTTCGTAAATTAAAAGAAAAAGAACAATGTACCTGCAAACATGACCAACACCTTCAATATCCACAGTAAAATCTGCAATGAACTGTAAAATGTCATCCACCCGCTGCAAAATCAACACGAAACATTTTAGTTGAAAAGCTAATATCTATGACAATAGAAATAATTTACCCAAAAAAGGATGAAAAAGAAAAGAACCTTTGGAACAACAAATAGAAGCAAGAATGGAGTGAGGAAAATTGAGGCCATCTCCTCTAGCAACATCATTCCAGTGTACTGCATCAGAAAATTTAAAAAATAAAAAAAAATAATCTAAAAACAAAAGAATCAAAATCATTTATGAATGCAACTTGAAGATTATAGGTAAAACAAAAAAAAAAGGAACTAAGGGGGATTACCTGAAATAGAGTTTCAAACTCTTTCCGGACTGTTTCAGTGTTTTCTTTGCCACGCCATCTCTTTGGCATGTAATGTGTATGTTGAACCACCATAGACATTGCTCCTTCTGGATCAAGGACCAGAAGTTCATCTGTAACAGCAGCCCGGCTTATAGCTGTTATGGTTCCAAAAACAGCAGCATACCAAAACAAATTTCGGCCAAATATCTACACATTTGGGAAAAAATGTAAAAAAAAACAAAATTGAAATATAGAAGAGTTGAAAAGAAAGAAGACTCGAAAACGGTTGAAATTCAAAAATATTACATGGCCCTCCAGCAAAGACTCTTCTAGAAAGGCAATGATGATCAAGATAGCAGCAAAACCACCAGATACAAATGAGATAAACTTTGCTATGATAGAAATAATTGGTGAGGGGAATCGCTTTAAGTACTCAGAAGCATGCATAACACTGCTATTAATCCGATGCTTGAATAAATGGTCAACCTGTAAGACAAAGACAATGGAATATGTACAAATACAGACTACAGTATGTGAAAACAAGAGAATCTATAAGTATAAATATCCATCTCTAGAAACAATTGTGCCATCTTATTTTTCACAGTATGTTCTTAACAACTTTTCTTTATTATGATAATTTTTTTTTTTTTGTAGAAAATATAAGTAACTTCAAACAATTGACTTACACTTACGATGACTACATAAAAGTAATAACACAAGCTTGTGAAGATAGATAGTGTATAAATCCTTCTCGACTTGACAGCACCAAAGAAAAAAAACCAAAGACTTAGCTAACAAATAAAGAGGAGATACGGGGGAATGAAATACCTCATTGAATTCCCTAAACATCCACTTTGACAAATTTGACCATCTGCGGGATGATGCTGTGCTTGGATGATTATAGAATTGTTCAGCATGCCTTAAGAAGAGATAAACCAGCATGAATATAACAAGAAATGGAGAGAGAAGCAGCATAGCAAACCCGACAACCATGAGTCTTTTCTTCAATGTCCTAGAATTAGAAATGAAGTCCCTTCTAACACAAAAGTTTCTGCATCCCAAAATGAAGTTGGCAATAAACCCCAAAATTTAGTTGCTTTTCTTTTTCTGCAAATAATAATAATAGCAAGTTGCATTTGAAACTCAAAGTACTTCATAAATATTTTCTCCCTAATCATACAACAAACGTTGGAATATTAGAAGTGTAAAACCTTTTAAGAATTTTGAAATATTCCAAATAGTTGCAAGTCAAGAAGGTGCAAAAAAGCAGCAATGGGGAAAAAAAAAGCAATAAAATAGTAATTTATGCAACTCTTTCCAGTTACATTATGAATTGACCATTAAAGACCAACCTAAGCAAGACTACCAAAAGTTAATACTTCACGAGAAAAATGAAGAAAACTTAAAGCTACAGCACCAAAGTCAGCCGGCAGGTAACATAACTATGTTAGAGATGCTGCAAAGGAAAACACATTGCGTCTTGATTACAAGAATGTACGTTTCAAAGAACCCATCAGTTTTTCCCAGCGCTATCTACAACATCCCCAGAAAATGTACTTTATTATACCCCTCTTCATACAATAAGAATTATATAATATTCTTGAAATTGAAATATTATGCTTTAAAAAAATGATGAAATAAATAATTTTATCATTAGTCTGAAAGTGGAAAGTTCCGAAACTTGCTTCTATTGACTGTTTTGCAAAATTTACAAGCTGGAACCATATCCATAGCAATGATTATCAAAGAAAGTAACATACATACAACTGAAAGTCAAATGTTATGTAAAATTAAACATACCGGTCAAACATGCTCTGCAGTATACACCAATTTAAGGTCCATTCAAGTGTCTTTGTTAGTATCAGACAATGCTGTGTTCTATAAGGGCCGGATTTGACAGTTGGACTGGCACCTGGGACCCAGGCTGATACAGGAAAAGCAAGCACTCCTTTATTAAGCATTCCAATCAAGTAGTTCTCCTTCCGCATCAATCGCATAACCACATCATGAGCAGAAAGATCCTTGACCACGCACAGTTGTTGTGAACTTTGTAACTGGACAACCTTTTCAAGGATTGTTGCCCATGGCATGGTCTGAATCTCATTATCCGTAACATGGAGACTGCAAAATAAAATACAAACAATGATAATAAAATCATTAACTGTTTATAAGATACTGCTATCGTAACTGCTTTATCTCAATGCAAAATTAAAGCTTACAAAGCATCCTTTAACTTATCAGGATGAACTTACCTGTTATAATAGAAATGGCGTATGCCAAGGGTATCCTTTAATTGAGCAAAAAACCTCAAAAAACAGAACATCCAATAGATGGAAAATAGCCCCAAATATCCAACAATAATAGCTTTTGAAAGTGTCAATGGGGTTAATGGGTGCTGGTGAAGAGCTTCCTTAGCAAGATCACATGGCTTAATTCCAGACTCAAATGCATCCATCCCACACTTTGCATTGCGGAGACCATTCCAATCAACAAATAACAGGAAGAACCCCGAGAAACATATGGTAAAGCCCACACTCAGAAGTTCAACGATCCATTTTATAATTATGCACCAAAGCCCTTTCTCGCAGTAGTAGCTATACAGACGTTCGAAGAATAAGTCCAAATCAGCAATTGGTTCTGCATTCAGAGTCTCACCATTCAGAAGCCCCGAAGGGCTCTCACTACCTGGACTTGGTGGTACTCTTCCATAGTCAGACAACTCAATCACAGAAGGTACATCACCTAGTAAGCCTGTCGTCAAAGACGATTCACCACCCCATCTCCACTTAAATATGCCAAGTGCATTTGCAGCCTTTTGTCCCATGAACATCATTTGTAAATCTTGACGGCAGGGAAAAAGTGCCAGTCCATTCCCCAAAGTGAGTAAATGTTTTGGCAGGGTTCTGCCTATAAGAAGAAAATTAGACAAACTCCCTTTTGATGGTGAATGTATGCACATGCTTGCAGGAACAGAAAGATGTAGAAGTTGAACCAAAAAAGAAAACTAAACTACAGTAAGGACTGCACAAAACTTGACGTCAAATGAAAGAGTCCAAATACCTACTAATCGTAACTTGAAACAAAACCAAAAACCTTTTCTTAAATGAACCAGCAGGCAACAAGTACAACAATTTGGACCTAAAAACTTAAATTGCAGATTCTTCAGCAGAAAATAGCAGCAACTTTATGCAAAATCATAATGTACAAACCATAAAAGATTAATAAATGAATAAATACATTGAAAAATAAAACATGAAAGGAGATAATTTTTGAGCGGATAAGTGAGGTGCCCATTCATAGTTCAACTGAAAGTACTCTGCTTAGCAGCAAAATATGGGAAGGTGAATCTTGGCGAATTTTAAGTCAATCAAGGACTCCAATATCAATTCAAATCAAAACAAACTATTTAAAACCATACGTTAACCCGAATACTATCCACACTCCAAAAATAGAATGAAAATAGAAGTTGCTGAAACAAAAAACATGTCAAGATCATCCATTTATTACAATAAACGAGGGAAAAGAAGTTTCTGAATTTACCTCCGAACCACCAACGAGCAGCTCCAATATCACTCAAAGAATGAATAAATAGCCAAAAAGGGCGAATTTTGCCGGTACCCACTAAGAATAACAGCGAAAAAACGACGCAGAACCCCAACAACAAGTAGGTTAAGTGCCCAAAGCTTTGGTTGAGCAGCAGAAAAGAAGAAGGAAGGACTTTTGATATTATTTTGGTAATGGCAGAACTTTTTTCTCTAATGAAATACTTCACCTCTAAGATATTTTCTAATTATCTATACTAATTATGAAAAATACCAAAAAAAAATAAATAAAATATTTTTATGTTTTAAAAGTAATTTCCTAAGATAAAATGTATATTTTTTATATTAAAAATTTGCCCATACTTACTAATAATATATAACTTCTCTTATTATAATGGTCGATATGAAATTCAACTTCTAAATTTTATTCGGTTGGTTATAGAGTTGTAATTTAAAGGGGACCGGTGAAAGAGCAGGTGTCAGGTGCCGACCAAAAACTAAGACCAAAGGTCAAGACCAAATGTTAAATGATTCACAACATTAACGGCCTTGCCCCAACAAATTTGGAACAAACTAAGTTTTATTGGGCCTTGGGTTCTTCACTTTCTTTGTTAGGCTCTTTATATTATCATTTTGTTGGGAGAGTATACAGGTTGGTTTTTAACCAAGCTTCAAAGTTACTTAAACTATAACTAAATGTGAGTTTAGATAGACGGTACGTTTGCTTACAGGTAATATAAAAATAGTGGTGGCGATGAGATTAGATATTATAGCGATACTGTAGTGCAAGGTAAAAAATAAGCTAAACGCATCGCACCGCACTGCACCCAATTACCCATCCAAACCAACTAAAACAAAGTTCACAAACCCCGGAATTTTCTAAGGCAGAAAAAACTATTAGGGTATATTTCAAGCTTGTCGACTCTTAGTCTCTTAAGACTAGGGCTCCCCTCATCATCCACATGTTTAATTTAGGGCTCACCTCATCATGTTGATTCATTCACTTAATCTCTTATGATTAAGGTTCACTTCATTAGGATCAATCGTTAATTTAGTCTCTTAAGACTAGAGCTTGCTAGCTTACTTTCTCTTACGATTAGAGCTCACCTTATCAAGCTTACCAACTCCAATCACTTCTGTGATCCTTGGGCTACTTTTATGAAGTTCACCTCCCTCTCTCACCTTTTCAAACTTTCCACATAGCCTTTCTTTCGATTGGAAGGGGCAATTGTTAAACCAATACCCCACTAGTCTTGCCCAATTCAAGGTTCATTAACATGAGATCTTGCCCACTTAAGGAACCACGCCTATTCAAGTTAAGATCTGTTAAATGCCTCCTTCATAAAGCCCATCGCATCCCAAACATCATAGCTCCCTACAATCACCCAACTACTACACAACCTTTCTCACTAGTCACATCATAGCAGGAGTCTATAACCTTATTTACTATTGTTCGCTAAAACTCACAAACATCGTCTCCAATATCCTTCTCCTATAAAAGGATCCCACTCTCATAGTCCTACCAAAAGATATTACCATTGGTTCTCTCAAGATAACTTCCCTTTGCGACTCTCAGCACTTGAAATATGGTATAAACCGCACTTAACGTCCAACCCCAAAGTATAGCAATATATTTAATTTTAAATTTTTGGTTAATATATGTTGTTAGTCCTTTTCTTTGACAAAATTTGTTGATTAGGTTGATTTTATATAACATGACATATGATTGACAAAGAATAAATATGTTTTTACAAATTTGAGCAAAACCTACTAATGATAATAACGATTGAACTAGAATTTTTAAATTGAAAAAATAATATGGTTGAATTTTTAATTTTTTAAAATATAAAGATTAAATCTTAAATTTTATAAAAAGTAGAAGGATTAAAAGCATATTATAACCTAATTTTTTATGTATTTTTATAATACATAGATGCCCAATTAAATAAAACGAATCTCATAATATAAATGGGAAAAAGGGGGAAAAATGTCAAAGAAGCGAATGACTTGTAATCAAAGAAGATGTAAAGGGAATCAGATAGTGGACTTGTGCAATTTTGATGTCTATAATGTGAACTGTAAAACAGAAATATGTGCAAAGTGCATTCGATTGGCTGGCCAATGTAAACACTTTTAAAAGGTTCCCCCACTAGACTATTAGGTCAATGCTTGACTTTCACCTATCTCTATTTCACTACGGTCAAATTTTATTATTGTCGTTAAACCAACACCAATTTTGAGAAAGGACAACAGATGGTGCTAGAGTTGTTCAATCTATCTGATGGCACATATCTGCCTAAACACATTCACTCGTTCACTTTTTGTTTAATTTAGCTCTTGCTATGGAATGAATGATCCCCTTTGGGACTTGATTTCCTTTTTGTTATGTGCACAAATATGAAAAAAAGCAGCAAAACTGAGTCATTATTTTGTCATGTCATTTGTTGGACAAAAAAAGGAAGGAAAAGTTTATGGGTTGGTTGAGAAACAATTGTCTTAAGTAGTACTATTGTGAATGAAAGGACATTATAGTAACTTTCATATCCCTTACTACAACTTGTTGGTTTCTTGATGTGGAAAGTTTCTTACAACTTTTTCTTTAATAATCTCATCTAATTTTGAATTTAGATATTATTTATTGGTACAATTTTTTATGTTTATCGTAAAAGTAATTTTTTTTTACATAATATTTAAAATTACATATAATCTCTCTTTAATTTATAAATAAAAGGATAATGCGCTTCAACGTACTAAAACTTATATCCTCTTACATTAACAATAATACTTGTACTAATTAAACTAAGATTCAATAGGGATAAAATACTTATGAGTTTTGTTGTTATGATTTACCAAACTTTCCGACCAATTGAAAAGGCAAAGATGAAATGGAAGGGAAATGGTAGTATGGCACTAAGATATTAGTTTTATGTTGGAAGTGTACTTTCACACGGAATCAAAGGACGTAATCTTACCCAAAATTACAAGTGGTCTTCATGCATCCTCTACCTTCCATGGTGGTAGGTAGGAAATCAATACCATTTTTCAGCAAAAAAATATTCTGAAAATCATAAACATCTTCGATTTTTGGCTACCACTCCTATAACTCTATATCACATTCTACTGATAAGCGATCAAAAGGCTTCCCTTTTGCTTTTTTGCCCTCTTTTTACTTTCCTTCCCTTAAAAAATCTTATGCTTTTCCTCTCTCTATTTTTCACACATTTCAAATATAATTCCTTTATTTCTTATCCAATAATTAAATCTTAATTGATAATATTGTTAAAAAATTTTCACTAAAATAAAGAACAGAAGGTGGTGGCGCATAGTAGATCTACTCATGGATTAGATCATTGTTTCCGAAGGCCAGTTAAAAATTAAGAGAATTTAGATAAAAGTACTAGGTTTAAAAAAATTAGTTTAGATAAAATTTAAAATTTATTTTTTATATGGGTTAATCCTTGGGCAAACTTTGTTGACCTATGTTGTAAAAAATAGTTATAACAATTATATATGTTAAATAATAATTATTTATATTTATATTTATATTAACTTATTAATCTAATAATAATTAATTCTTGTTAAGCCAATTTCGCAGTAACTTCAATGTTAAAAATGTGTTTAATTATTGAAAGGAATGTTGACGTCACCTAGAATAATAATAAATTTAACACTCAATGTTTATTTATTTTGTTAAATTAATTTTATTTTTAAAAAATTTAATAAATTTAACCCACAATATTTATACATTATGTCAATCTAAACATGTTTCTAAAAGTTACAAATATATAAATAAAAATACTTAAATTTTAAAAAATATATAGAATTTTTATAAAAATATATTTAGAAATTATTAAAATTTAATATATTTTATCACCTTCCTTTTTCTTCATTTTTTTTATTTGTTCTCCTTCTTTCACATTATTATTTCCCCCTCTCTTTTTTTTTTTTTCATTTTTCTTCGTTTAACTAATTAACCTTAAACTTTTTTTTTTAACATTTAATCTCCTCCTTTAGCCCTAACTGCCACCGTCCGGTCTCGTCTCTGAATGGCGTCATCGGGCTACTCTTTTTCTTCTCTCTTCAAATCTACGATCAGATTATCTTGGTAAACACTAGAAAACCACAAAACTCCAAGTCGAAATCTGGATCTCCCCTGGCCCGATCTCCTCAGTCAGTCATCGAATTCAACTCCAAACTGGACTGGGGCCTCCTCGTACCTCCCTCTTCATGACCACCGTTCGGACTCATGAGACCCATCGGAAATGACCGCTTATGGAGTACTGTAATTGTAGGTTGCATAGCCTTTAACCCTAGAAATTTTTGTTTTTCTTAATCCAAAAATGAACATTAAAGTATCATAAATTTAATTAGAGGTCTAGTACATCACAATATCATTTCAAAATATGTTTTTGTTTTTAAAATTCTGATCAAATTTCTTGAGTTTCTTCTATTTTTGCTCAGAATTTGTATGGGTTTTGTGTATTTTTGAATTTCCCAAATAAACTATGGAAAAGACGACACACCATTAGCCATTGTTGATTTCCTTGTACAGCCTAACTATCATCTCACTGGAGAGAGAGCTCAACCCAGCATTCTTTGAAATAAGTTCAAGAAATCTTAGACTTGAAATTAAATCATATTTAAGTATATGTAACATTATTGGCGTTTGTGTACGAGTATGGTTTAATTTGTTGATTTTTTTTTAAAGTGAGACTAAATTAATAAAATATATAAATATTGAGGATTAAATTTATTATTACATCTAATTAAATATATTTTAATGAATATATAATGTGATTTAATAAAAAATTAGTGATCAAAATAAGAATATTTTAAAACTTGGGTTATTATGTAAATAATTTATTAATTTTTATTATGTAATTTAAATAATAATTTAAATAAATTATATATTGAAATGGATTTTCAATTCTCACACGATATTTACTGAATCCTAATGGCCACTAGAAATCATTTTTAATGACTCAGGTGACTAACGAGTCATTCCCCTAGATTACATGTTAGTAAAAAGCTAGGCTACAATATCTACTTGGGATCATTATGGTTTCCCAACCCCTCACCCAATAATTAAAATGAAAATATATATATTAGAAATAATTAAAATGAAAATATATAAATTAGAAATTATAAAAGGCAACCTTGGAATCTAGCTACCTTTGCAACATACCTTTTTTCTTATGCGATATGGTCAAGCATTGTGTTATGTTTAAATAATTATAATTAGAGTAAAATACAACTTAAATTATAATTTACATATAGTATTTATATATAGTGTGATTAGAGATGACTAAATTCGAATCATCTAATAGATTCTAAATCGATTAGCTTCAAATGGAGTGAGTTTTTTTTTAATTAGATGTGGGGCAGGGTGAAATTTTTTTAAACCATGGGTATAAAACAATTATGGTAATTGATTGCTTTGCTCCACCTAGCTTGCTATATGATATTACTCTTTTTCCTTTATATAACCATTAAAAGTACGAAAGTGTTATACTTTTATATTTAATCTTTTTCGAAGAATTATGTTTAAATTAAGGTAGGGCAAGGACGAATTTATCCAATATTTGTAGATGTAATTGTTAGGAATCGACCCGATTAAGCAACGAACAAGTAAAATTGGCAAAAGAAATTGAGAAATTGAACCCACAAATTTAAAATGGAAAAATCCCTTCAAAGAAGATAAAAAACCACGTGTAAAGATAATTTTACTATAATGGCAAAAGAACGAAGAGCACAAAAGATGGAAATAATAACTAAACCCCAAAAACCCAAAAATAAGGAACCCTCAAAACGTAAACACAAAATTCTCTAAATGTGTTATGAGTTCTAATCTCTAATGGGTGTATTGTTCTAAGGTTGTAAAAGAGCCTATTTATAGGCTAAACTCATAGGTCAAATAATAATAAAATAATCTAAACTAATCAGTATTTGACTGAAATAAATAAAAAGAGTTTAACTAGAAGATTATTTTTCAAATTTGACTGAAATAGGAGTCATCCTTAACAAATCTCCACCTTGACTCATATTTCCACAAGGCCATCTTTGCCAAAGCTCGTCACGAGCCTATCTTGAACTATGCAGGGAATTACCTGAGTCGAATTTGTGCTTAAAAACTGGAAGACTTCTAGCATTCGACTTGTACACTTCCAAATCAAAATTAACCCGGGTCTGATTTTCACGAACACAGTACCCTAACTTTTCAAAACCTGCATCCAAAAGAGAACCTCTCTTTAACGAAACAGTCATACATTTTTCCTTCCTATGACCGAGTTGCCTTCGCTCCAAACGAGTTGACTTCGACTCTGTAATAGACGAGGGACGTCCGATTTCACCAGTCACTGTAGAACCTTCCAGAATATAAAGACTTCCAATTCTTTTACCTTTTAACAAAATGAGAGCTCCACGAGAGACTTTAATGCTGCTCGACTCAATGTTAGTTCTGTATCCTTTCAGGTTTAAAATACTCAAGGAGATGTGATTTTTTCGTAAATCAAGTACATACTTGACATCTGAGAGTGTATTAATCGTCCCATCGTGTATCTTAATTTTAACAGTACCAATACCAATTACCTTACTAGATGAATCGTTTCCCATGCACACAACTCCACCTTCAACCGAACTGTATGTGGATAACCATTCTTTATTGGGACACATGTGGAAAGAACATCCAAAATCTAGGATCCACTCGGACATAAGCTTGGAGTTATCGCTCGTTGACACTAACAAGAAATCATCACTGCTTTCATCTGCCAAATTAGCACTAGCTACATCTTCTTCATTACTCTCAGCAACTCTTTTATTTCGTAGTTTATAACAATCTGCTTTGACGTGACCTAACTTTTTACAATAGCAACACCTTTTGTCTCGTTTCTTTGATGCTACCAAAACCGAAGCTTGCCTATCTGCCTTGATATCCAAATGAAGCTCATTGTCAAGTTTGTCTCTACTCAACAAATGACCCTTCACATCTTCGAACGAGAGTTTGTCTCTACCATGAATCAGAGTCTCCCTAAAAGACTTGTATGAAGGGGGTAAAGAGCACAATAATAGCATAGCTTGATTTTCATCATCAATATGAACCTCAACGTTCTTTAATTCATTTAAAAGAGTAATAAATTGGCTGATGTGATTTCTAAGAAGCTCAACTTCATTCATGCGAAATGTAAATAGACATTGTTTCAACACTAAATGGTTAGCCAGAGACTTAGTCGCATAAAGAGTTTCTAACCTTTTCTATAAGGCGGATGAGGTCTTCTCCATCAATACCTCTTGTAATACCATATTCACGACGCACAACTAGGTTGCAAACAAAGCCTTTGCATCAAGCTCTTCCCATTCTGTTTATTTAGATTCTCAGGCTTTTTCTCGATAACAATCTTTTTCAAACTGGATTGAACTAGAATTGTCATCATCTGAACTTGCCACAGATTGAAATTTGTCTCACCATCGAACTTCTCAATTTTAAACTTTGTTGCTGCCATATCTGAATGGGCTGATCTATAAAAATTGAACTAGCTCTGATACCACTTATTAAGAATCGACCCGATTAAGCAACAAACAAGTAAAATTAGCAGAAGAAATTGAGAAATTGAACCCACAAATTCAACGTGAAAAAATCCCTCCAAAAAGGACAAAAAACCACAGACAAAGATAATTTTACTATAATGACAAAAGAATGAAGAGTACAAAAGATGGAAATAATAACTAAACCCCGAAAACTCGAAAATAAAGAACCCTCAAAACGTAAACACAAAATTCTCTAAATGTGTTATGAGTTCTAATCTCTAATGGGTGTATTATTCTAAGGTTGTAAAAGAGCCTATTTATAGGCTAAATTCATAGGTTAAATAATAATAAAATAATCTAAACTAATCAGTATTTAACTAAAACAAATAAACAGAGTTTAACTAGAAGATTGTTTTTCAAATTTGACTGAAATAGAAGTCATACTGAACAGTAATAGTGGTATTTAAGATTAAACATTCACTGTAGAATGGGCCAATAGTGGGGGTGGAGTATGCCAACTATCAAGCGGTGGTGGATTTGGCAACATTCGTCCCCATTTTGCTCATTTTCCATCCTTAAGTGGTTGAAGCAAAGTAAAAAAAAATTGAATACTGGGATCAAATTTTGAAAGATTAAAAGATCTAGAAAATTTATATAAACTAATGCATATATATTAACTGTTGAAAAATATGAAATTAGCCATTGAGTGTTAGAGAAATGACCACTTCCCTAGCACTAGAGTTGTTTAGTGACAGTTTGCATATTTGATTGATTGGCAATTTATTGAGCAGTTTAAATGGGTTATACTGAAGATTTGGAGGACATCTAGCGCAATCACGATATCATATTGCTTGAGAAACTTGTATTGAAGATTGGATCAAAACAAGTCACCCAAGTCGATCCCTTAACTATGGACATTTGGATTGGATTGGAACTCTGTTTGATTGGCTGCCAAGAGTCCATATTTGCATTACTTACTATTATTATATTGTAAGCAATTGATTGTATTACTGTTTTAATGGGATTGTTATAAATTGTTTATGTTAGTAAGTCTCAAACATAATCTATTTAATGGAGAGACTTGTATAGGTTATGGAATATAGAGAGTTTTTAGTACTTACCTTATTCAAATAACGAACTTTTCTTAAAGTACAAATTGTTAGTAAAATTTTTTGTATTGTGGTTTTACTTGCTGAGTTCATAGGGGTGAACTTAGTAGTGAGAGTATTGGTCTTTAAGGTTCGAAAGTGAGGAGAATTCTCACATGGTGTGTGATAGGTTATTTTTACTTGTTATAACTATTGAAGAGAGTTCATTTTTCTCACTGGATTAGGCTCTGTAGAAATAGGAAAACTAAATTGTGTGAACAATTCTTGTGTAGGGGTGAGCAAAATCTGATTCGATTCGAAAAACTCGATAAAAAATTCAAATTTTGAATTAAATAGTTCAAGTTATTTGAGTTAATCAAATTATTCGGATCAACTCGATTAAAAAATTAAGTTTTTCGGTTTAACTCGGATATGAATTACACAATTCGAGTTATCCAAAAATTCGAATAAGAAAAGACAAAGCTATGTCATTTTGATAAATGTTTACTTTTTTAAAAGTTAAAATTCAAAATAAGTAAGTTAAAAGGCAAAATTAAGTCATTTTGATATATGTTTACCCTTTGAGTTAAAAGGTAAAATCATAATATTGTTCATGTAGTTAAATAATCTTGTACATCGTCTGCTAGTTAAATAACCGGTCCATTTAAACGCAACATTAAGTATAAATAATATGATTCGTTAACTCGACTCGATGACTCGAAATTTTTTGACTCGATTCGAAAAAATTTCAAATTGAATTCGGTTGCTAAAATAGGATTTGTCAACTCGACTAACTCGAAAATTTTTGACTCGATTCGACTCGACTCGACTCGACCGAATACTCACCCCTATTCTTGTGTGTTTTTTTTGTTTATTGTTTCTCAATTTGGGGCCAATGAAGTGTCTACTTCACTGTCACTCTTTCCAAACACTTAGTCAAATCGCTAGCAATAGTTCAAGAGTTTCATTAACACTCAATAAAACCAATGTATAATGGGTTAGTATTTGGTACACTTATAACATTCTTTTTTAACTCCACAAGCAAAGTTAAAAACTTGTCATGTGTCACATTTCTTTTATATATTTATTTTTTAATATTTTATTATACCTTATATGGTTAAACTCAACATGCCTATCTTAACCCTTTTTTGAATTATTTTGTATCTCATTTTAATAATGTACTCTCTTTTCTCTTCTTGTTTTTTCTCTATTTTACAAGTTAACTTTCTTTTAAGAATTAATATTTGATACATTATTAGAGAAAAAAATTTATTCCATAAGAAAGGTTCAAATATTGCCACATGTCTCAATTTTTAAAAACTTTAATTTTTTATTATTCTACTACACCATAAAACAATATTTTACACCCATTTAACTGGCATTTTTAAACTCCACTACTGTGTATGAAATAATTTCCTTTTTAAAATATTTTTTCATTCTTAATAAACATGAGAAATAAATCTAAGCTTAAACACATAAAAGTTTTCATAAAACTGATATACAACTAGTAATTTTCACAAAAATAAAAACTACTTTAATGTTTTTTAGTGTCATGAGAATGCAATATGCCAAACACAACAATCACAACAATCACACTAGCAACAACAAATTTTAAACAAAGATGCTAAATTTTTAATAATAATAATAATAATAATAATAATAATAATAATAATAATAATAATAACAACTAAATTTTTAATTAATATTAAAAAATAAAGATTATAAAAACAATAAATCCTAATTTCTTTAAGGGTTTGTATCAATCAACCTCTAAAAATTATTATCAATTAAGATGCTAGGAATCTCATGTAAAACTAATATTCCGTTCAATCAATAAAAAATGAATATTGCATGAAAATCCTAATCTATCACAAGAAAAGTCATAATTCGAATTTAATATTTCATTCAATCAATAAAAATTGAATATTGCATGAAAATCCTAATTTATCACAAGAAAAGTCGCAATCCGAATTTCCTACTGATCAATAAAGCTTAAAAAAAAGAAGAATTGTTACTAAATTAGGGAAACCCATTTGAAAGTATTAAAAGATTTATCGCCTTTCTTGTAAAATAGAGAAGATGTGAGAGACTAAGAAAAATTTGAGAGAAAAGTGATGCATGTTGAAAGCAAATAAAGAATTAAAGATTTTTAGATTTTAGAGTATGAAAAGAAAATAATTTATTTTTATATAAATAATTTTTCTCATAAAATAATTTTTTATAAATAATTTTTTTTAATTATGGAATCAATTCTCACAATGAAATTTGAAATTAAGACAAACTGAAAAATTAAGTGCTCAAAAAATAAGTACTGAAAAATTAAATATTGAATTTAAGTTATAAAATCTATTTGGTGTATTACTTAAAATTAAATAGTGATTATAGTTAGATTGTTTGATAAAATATAATATAATCTTAAATGAAATAAAATAAAATAAAAAATAATTAAATTTAGTCTCTATTTAGTAATAAGTAAGATTTATCTTTTTTCACATTTTTTGTTGAAAAAAATACTATGTGGTAAATTTCATTGTGGATTATTAAAATTGTTTAAAAAATTAAGCTGTTAAAAATATTAATTGCCAGTTAATTGAAGTTCCTAAATACTTTATCAAACAGGGTTTAAGATATAAATTAGTTCACTATATTTTGGTTAATATACTATTTGGTACTTAAACTTGGTTTTAATGTTCATTTTGACACTTGAATTTTTTTTTTAATTTGATACTTGAGTTTTTCTTTGTCCTCTATAAATATCTGAGTTTGACTCCAATATTCAATTTAATACTTGAGTTTTTGTTTTTTTTCCAATTAAGTACCTATATTTTTTTATTAGAGCACACAAATCAAACATTCATTAGAGTATATAATATTGTTTAGTTTAAATACTAAATTAAAATAAAAAAAATCAAATACCAAATTGAATATTAAAATTAAATTCAAACATGAAATTAGTAACCGGAAATAAATTGGATTTCCCATAAAAAATCAATAGTTATTGATTAAATATTAGTTAAAAGCTTTAATTGGGAAAAGTAAATATAATTGATGGTCAAATATTTTGATGATGATATTGATAAGTAAAAGTTTTGACCCAAACCAAAAAGCAACAACGGAGGAAATTTGCTTAAGAGGTGTTTTTAATTCAAAATTTTATGATTGTAGTTTATGAACATTGATTTGAGTAAAGATTATTAAGGTCTATTTGTGGTAGATGGATAGAAAAAGATTAGTTGAGGTTTGAAAGGTGAGAAACAAGTTAGATGTACTCCAAAACATTCTTCTATGCTTAAGTTAAAAATAAACAGTTAGTTGGGATTTACTATTCACTCGATAACTATAAATATATAGTATCATTGTCAAGTAATAATTACGACAAAATAAACTCGTTAAAAAGTATTTTGAGGGTCAAACCCACATTTTTACTACTCAATAATTCAATAAGTTACAAATATAAAGACGATAAAGTAAAAATCAAGTTGAAGTCAATAAATAGTAAAATGAGTGAAAATGCAATAAACAAAATATTCAAAGGCTGCCTCAATCCAGTAAGTGTTTAAAGTGTGTTAGTATGATGGTGTGAAATTTTCGTGAATTAATTTTATCGATTGAATGCTTAATTCGATAAAAAGGACTAAATCGCATAAAATGCAAAAGTGATGTTCTATAGTTTAAAGTGCTTAATAGCTTTGAATTATTAAATTGGAAGTCCTTATGATGAAATTATGCCATTAATATGGTAAGTGGACAA
The DNA here is from genome assembly GCA_020496765.1 of Gossypium stocksii. Taxonomy (NCBI): domain Eukaryota; kingdom Viridiplantae; phylum Streptophyta; class Magnoliopsida; order Malvales; family Malvaceae; genus Gossypium; species Gossypium stocksii. Next base: position 12,237,480 of record CM035623.1, read on the forward strand.
TAATGGACATATATTTGATGATTTATATGTTTATTAACTAAGGTTAAATTTGTAAATTATGAATTAAGGTATAATAAATAAAACAAAACAAAATGTTAGGCTATCATATTCTTCATGACCGAATATTAGAAAGAAAAATAGGGTTTGAAGCTTTAACAATTTCGACACTTTGGAAGCTTGATTAGGTAAGCAATTTGTTCAATTTTTTATGATTTCTATGTTTTTGTGATCGTTGCAATTAGGTCTAACTAGCCCAGGGACTATTTCGTAAAACTGCTAAATGTTTTGAAAGTTTTCATTGTTGAATACATGTGTTCTTGGATGATTGATGATGAAATATGAAATCTTGTTGTTAGATTAATATGTTTTATATAGTGATTTTGAGTAAAAATGCAAAATAAGGGTTAATTTGTGAAAATGTGAAAATGTGTGATTAAATGTGTGAAAAGTGATAAATATGGGTTTTTAGGGGCATAATGGTAATTCAGCAAGCACGGGTATTAAAGGAATTTCATGAATTTGTGCTTTTGTGTAATAAGGACTAAATTGTAAAAATGTGTAAGTTTAGGGGCTAATGTGTAAAATAGCATAAATGCATAATTTGGATTAAATTGAATAATTGGAATATTAAATAAACTGATTTTGATTACATATAGATCAAGAAAAGAGAAATTCAGACTTAGATTAGGGGAAAAGCAAAGCGATTGAATAGTCGGTCCGTTTTGTCATTTTCGTATACGAGGTAAGTTTGTATGCTAATAAATACTGTTGAATTATGTTATAATTTGTTATTATTATTTAATTGAATTGCGAAGCTGGTTGAATATGAGTTACGAGACTTGATCGACAGAGATACAACAGCTGGAAGTCCCGTACGAAGGACTAGTATAAGATACAAATGTCATGACATCAAGGTTACTGAGATTACGTGTAAGACCATATCTGGGATATGGCATCGATATGAGATTTTGTGTAAGACCATAGCTAGTCTATGACATCGATACAAGATTACATGTAAGACCATATCTGAGATATGGCATTGGTATTGTATATGTGTGATTCCTGAGTATCCTTTAGTGATTCTAAATGGTTCAACGGGCATAAATGAGATAAGGATGAATGTAAGGTCGATTTAAGTGATAAAGGTACGTACAGAACCTATATGAGTATCGATTGGAGGTAAGTTGATGAATTCATATGTGATCATGTTTTGAACATGAGAAAGGTTTGTGAATTGATATATGTTTTAGCTTATTATGCTTATTTGATTGAATTGCACTTATTTGTTATGTTAAGTTTATTATCATACGAGCTTACTAAGTTGTAAAGCTTACTTCGTTTTATTTTCCTATGTTTTATAGTGAAATCGAGCTAGCTCGAATCTGGGAATCGTCAGAGACTTCATCGCACTATCGAACATCTATTTTGGTACTTTTGAAATTGTATATATATGGTATATGACATCTATAGGCTATGGTCTTTTGATAAGTGTATTGGAGATGTATTTGGTTATTTGGTATGGCTTGTTAATGACTTATAGTTTGGAGTATATATTGCCTTCTGGTATGGCATATTTGGTATGATTGTTGTTGTGGGTTTATTGTGCAAATGGTTAGTGTGGTATATGGTGTATAATTGGTTGAGAATTTCTTGGTTATGGTTCAGTTTGAATGATGGATTGGTTGATTATAGTATAAGTCATATATGTGAATTATGAATAGTAAAGCATGTTGATTTGGTATGTAATTAGAATAGTAAATTGTTATGAATTGAGTATTGAAATGGTTGAAATGAATATGTCATGATTTGTGCATTGAATGAGGTTGTTTGGCTACCTATTTGTGTCTTGAAATGGTACCATTTGTGTAACGACCTCAAAAGTACGAATATCGGAAAATGAGTTATCGGGTCTCCGTTTTTAGTAAAAACGAACTCGTAAATATTTATTAAAAATATTTACAAAGTTAGTTATGTGTTTAAATAGGTTCTAATTGAGTGAATTTATCTTAATTAAGAGCAATTAGGAAAAAAAGGACTAAATTGAATAAGGAATAAAAGCCTAATTATAGATTGAAAGATAGTACAAAGGGCCAAAATGGAAAATATGCCATTTGGCAATAGTTGAGGCGGCAAACTTAGAAAATCTAAGATTTTTTTTTTAGATTTTATGAATTATTATAATGGTTTTCTAATAAAATATTATTACATTATTATGAAATAAAATAAAATAAAGACAAGTGTAAGGTGATAAATGATACATGTGTAAAAGATATTTATTATTATTGTTATTATTTTAGTAATGTTAATTATATTATGGGATTTCTTTTAAGTTATAATTTTGACAAATGTATGGTGATGAATATGTATATGTGTATTAAAAGATATTTATAAAATAATTATAATATAAGATTTTTATAGGATAAATAAATTAAATAAGGACAATTGGATGGTGATGATGATAGACAAGTGTAATATATATGGGTGTGCAAATGTGATATATATATTAGTTATTAAATAGATATTTATTATTTAAAAGATTTTTATTAAATAAAATAATTGTGAGATTTTTTTTTGTAAATAAATTGAAAGTGTGACAAATGTATGGTATAGATTGAATACATTTGTATGTATATAATTAGTTATATAAAAGATATTTAGTGTTATTATATTAATAAAAAAAAGAATGAATATAAATATATATATATATATATATGTTATATAGCATAAAAAGAAAAGAAAAAAAAAAAAGAAACAGAGAGCTTGAACGAAAATAGAAGAAAGAAAAGGGAAAAGAAAAAGAAAAAGAAAAACTATGGTTTTGAGGCTTTAAGTATTAAAAGCAAGTAAAGAACTTGAGACATCGAGCAAGGAAGGAAAAGAGAAAATAAACGAAGAGTAAAAAAACGAGAAATTCAGGTTAGTATTACTATAATTCAAATTTGATTATTTGTTATATTTTAAATTTGTATATATATATATATATATATATATATGATAAGCAAATTGAGGTAAGTATCAAGAATGAATTAAGTGATAAATATGTATTGGAATTGAATTTATTATTAGTAATTGTTGAATTTTGAATAATATGTTTAATAAATAAAAATAACGTTAATATTGATATTGAATTAAATAAAATTGAATTAAATTGTGAATTGAATGAAATTGGAATGAAGTTTGAATATGTATGAACATTTGATGAAATATTGATTGGAAAGTGGAAAAGTGATTGGAATTTAATTAAATTGAATTGAATGTGATTATTTGAAATGTATATGGATTAAAAGTATGAGGAAGTGATTGAGTTGAAATATAATTTGTAGTGAAATTATGTGATTTATGTGAATTTGCTATTGTGATTGAATTGAATCCGAATGATTATGATCAGTTGAAAGTGAAAGTGATATGGATATGTGATTCCGATACCCTATTAACTAGTCGGGCTAGGGTGGATATAGTTGGCATGCCATAGGATTGGAAGAGATCAGGGATTTTTCGACCTCGAGTCGATAAGACACTTGGTGTGTCATAGATTTGCTTCGGATAGTTTCGAAGAGGCATTGGTTGCCACTTTGCTTCAGTTCAGCTAATGAGACACTTGATGTGTCATAGATGTACTTCGAACTATCCGATGAGGCGTTGGTCAACATTTTACTTCGGCTAGGCCGATGAGGCGTTGGTCACCATTCTGGTGTGTATGGTTGGATTCGTGAATCCGCCAGGGTCCGAGTCAAGTTAATAGGGGTAAATAAGTAAAATGATAAATTCCGAATAAATGTGATTGAGCTATTGAAAGAAATAAGAAAGTGAATTTGTGAAATAAATTATGATATGAAATTGGCGATATGAGATTGAATGCATAAACAAAAAGTTCATAATGTGTTCAAAGATGAATTGTGAATTGAAATGTTATATAAGATGGAAAAATGAAACTAAAGTTCACAATTTTGTTTGAAATTATATAAATAATATAAGAAGTTAATTGAAAAGAATAATATAATTGAATTATATGATTTGAGTGTAAATTTGATATGTGAAAATGAAATTGAGAGATGATATCTTAAAATATGAAATAAGGTGCAAGAATTGATTAAAGTAAAGTGATGATATAAGAAATCGATTAGTGAAATTGTTATTGTTGAGACACGACTATAGTAAACACAAATTGCAATAGAATTAATATTGAATAAAGTGATAAAAATTTAGTGAATTGTATATGATACGAAATGAGCTAATGGAATGAGATGTGAAAAATTCAATGTAAATTGGATAGTGAATTAATATATGAATTTGATTAAATACAAGTCTTAAATAATGCTTATTATTATTAAATAATTTGATTAAAGGTATGAAATAATTATTAAGTAATTGTAACATAAATTGAATGTATATAAGTTATTGTATAATTTGAATTATGGTAATATTACTGAGTATACCATATTCAGCGTACGGTTGTTTCCGTGCGCAGGTTAAATGAAAGTCTAGCATCCAAATCAACCCCGACCTCAGAGAAAATTTTAAGTAAAGTACCTTTCTTTTGATAATGGTGGCATGTACCTAGGTAATGAATAGGTTGAGTATATAGGTCTTGTGATTATGGTTGTAAAATAATATTTTAAATTGGTTAAAAGTTTATTAGTATGAATTTAATTGATATATGTATGTATGCTGAACAAATAGACAAATAAATTATTTAAAAATGGTTAGACGTATTTGCCTGTGAAAATATACTGATTGTTATAATGGTTGCCAATTTGCTTTGGTTTGAAATTTTGCAGGGTTGGCAAGGTTAGTTTAAAAAGATTCATAATGAGGCCACACAGCTGGCACACGGGCGTGTGACTTGGCCGTGTGAGAAAATCAGAATGCTCAACGGGTAAGAGACACAAGCATGTCCCAAACCACCACGGCCGTGTTGAATCACATGGTTTATTAACACGGGCGTGTGAGCTCTACTCTTTAGGAAAAAAAATTATAAGTACCTGAATTAGTCTCGAACTACTTTTAACTTGTATTTTTGGACTTCGAATATCCATATAAGGGACTATAAGGTTATTTTATATTATGTTTGACAATAATTGTGTAGCAATTGTAAATTGTCTGATAGTTCCGGTAATGCTTCGTAACCCTGTTCCGGCGATGGTTGGGGTTAGGGGGTGTTACAATTTGAGCTTGTGTAGGTGTGCATAAATTGGGTGGCAAAATGGCCTTGTAAATGACCTATTTTTGTCCACACGGGCAGAGACACGGGTGTGTGTCTCAGCCGTGTGTGTCACACGGTTATGGTACACGGCCGTGTGTCCCCTGACGCATTTAATAGAAACAAGTTAGTGAGTTACACGGCCTAGACAGACGGGCGTGTGGTCGGCCGTGTGATACAAGTCAGAGAGTTATACAGGGTAGGACACGGTCTGAAACACGGCCATGTGCTCCTATTTCGAATGTCCACACGGCCTGTGACACGGGCGTGTCAGGTGGCCATGTAAGATACATGGCCTGTTCACACGGGCATGTGTCCCCTGTTTTGAGAAATTTTTCTATGTTTTTTTGAAGTGATCCTGAGTTATCGGTTCAGTCCTGAACCACCTCTATTGCATATTTAGGGCCTCGTAGGCTCGTTTAAGGGACAATATGATTGTGTTTGAATGAGAAATGTTTGTAAACATTAATGATTGAGAAAATGAATGTGTAAATGATGTAATAAGTTTAGTAATGCCTCTTACCATGTTCCGGCGATGGATACGGGTTAGTGGTGTTACATAAACCCTAGTTTTTATTTTTTTTATCCTCTAAGACAATTATTGATACTCTTTTCATGAAACTAAGGTGAATACTAGGCTTATCTATTGATTTCACTAAGGATTCATAAAAGAAATTGGAGAAATTAAGCTTAAAGGCTTAAAAATGGTGGAAATGACCTATTTGTAATAAGAACAAAAGTTGGAAGGATGGAGAAATGGAGGTGGCGTGAGATGTAGGAGAAAGATGAATGATTTCTTCTAATAAAAATATTTAATTAATTTAATAATTAAAATGATAATTATCAAAATGACCCACCAATCATATTGTTACACATTTCAATCCTTAATTATTACATTTTTCATAATTATCTTGTTTGAGTAATTACCATTTAATCCTCCAAATTTCTCTATAATACCATCCATGAATCATACTTTATTTTAGTAAAATTTCACTTTTAGTCCTTCCTTTTTTTCCTCCAATTCAATGAATCATGTTAAATTTCTAATTTTCTTACTTTTGCCTAAATACTTTTATTCTCTTACAATTAAGTCAATAATTTATTTCTCTTATTTCAATAGTGTTTTTAATTTTCTATCGACTCTAACTACTTACTATACTAACACTCAAAAATTCCTATTTTATCTATTTCTAAAATTCTCATGTATACCTAACCCGACTTAATTGAGCTTACCTAATAGTGATCGAATGCTTAAAGCCTTAGGTTGTTTTTCCTCTTTTCTTTTATTTGAAGAATTCGGGTATGAAGGATGAAGGAGATGATAATTCTCTTTCTTTCCACTTAATTTTGATTTTATACCATGATTTAAACTTGATTTATTTAATTAATCTGTCTTAATTAAAATTCTAATCATGTTTTAATGCCCAAGCCACCATCATCCAATAACACTTCATTAAAAATGGTTTAATTATCATTTTGGGCATTTGGCTAATTGTAATTTAAGTCCCTAAGCCTTTGATCAATTAAAAATCTATAACAATTGGACTTTTACAATTTAGTCTCTGTACCTAAATTAACTATTAATTTGACAAAATTACAAAACCAAACTTAAATATATTTTTGTACCAACTTCGTAGATATACTCGATTTTCAAAAATGGAGTTCGAAAACTGTCTTTTTTGACACCACTGGAAATTGGGCTGTTACAACTCCCCATTGGAAAATTTCGTCCTCAAAATTTACTTGAGAAAATATGAGGATATTGAGATTTCATAGTTTCCCCCGACTCCCAAATAGCCTCTTTTTTACCATGACGATGACATATTACTTTCATTAATTCTACACATTTATTTCTCAATTCTTTTACTTCCCTAATTGGTTATTCACTATACGTCAAATTAGGTTGCAACTCAATTTCATCGAGAGTTAACACATGAAAGGGATATCTTCTTAGCATTGAAACATGAAAAACATTGTAAATTATCCAGTTCTGAAGGTAGAGTAAGCCAATAAGCTACAGGCCCAATTCTCTCGAGAATTTCATACGGTCTAATAAACCTCAGACAAAGCTTCCCTTTTCTGCCAAAACGCGGAACCTTTTTTCAAGGTAAAAATTTTATGAAGACTTTATTGTCGATCTCAATTTCGATATTTTTTCTTTTCAAGTCAGCATAGGAATTTTGTTGATCAGAAGCAACTTTCAAATAATCTCAAATAACCCAAACTTTCTCTTTGTCTCACACATTAAATAGTTGAACACTTTCTTTCACTTAACTCTAACCAGCAAAGAGGAGTTCAGCATTTACGGTTATACAAAGCTCTGTAAGGTGCCATTTTGATGCTCGGCTTATAACTACTATTGTAAGCAAACTCACTAACAGTAACAATCTTTCCCATTTGCCTTCAAATTTAATCAACAACAACGTAACATATCTACGAGTACTTGAATCACTCATTCTAATTATCCACCAGTTTAAGGGTGAAACATCGTACTAAAATTTAACTTAGTGCTTAGAGCTTCGTGTTTTTTACTCCAAAATTTGGCGCTAAATTTCACAATCTCAGAGATAACAATTTTAGCCAATTTCTCAAATGAATAGTTTATTCTCATAGGAATGAAATGAGCCAATTTTGTCAGCTTATCCACTATCACTCAAACTACGTCTTTCTTTCTCTATGTTAACGACAATCCTAATACGAAGTCCATAATGATGTACTCCCATTTTCACTCAGGAATCTTTAGTGGTTGTAATAAACCTAACGGAACCTGATGTTTTGCTTTAACATGTTGACATACCAAACATTTTGCTATGTATTCAATTATCTCTCTTTACATTCCTGACCACCAGTAGAACAATTTCAAGTCATTATACATTTTATTGCCTCCATGATGCATCGTATAAGTACTATTATGGGATTCGTGTAGAATGTCTTTTTTTTTTTTCAATTTTGAATGTTTTGGTACTCATAAACAGCTTTGAAAATACAACTCCCATTATCACATATATTGAATTCGTTGATTTGGTTTTTTTCAACAAGTTTTTGTAATATGTTTTCGTATAATTATTCTGGACTTTTGGGATTGTAATATGTTTTTGGGTTGTGTTTTGGTTTTCGTTTTGCTCATCAGTTTTTGCTATTTTCGATTATTAAACTGCAAAATTGCACGGGTTAACAAATTGAATTCTGGTTTTCAAAACTAAAACTCTGAAATTTTTTGATGCAAAGTAACTCTTAAGTGTTTTTCTATAAACAACTAAATAGTTTTTAACAAATGTTAGCATTAACTGGAAAAGATTTATCCAAAATTGGTACTTTCAAAACCAATGAAATTGAATTAAATTTCTAGGATTGAAATAATTATTTTTGGACTTCAGTTTTTCTGAATGTTTGTGAGAGTTCCACCAAGTTTTATGCTTTTGAAACGCACAACCAAGTTTGATTAAATCAAAAGTTTTAAACAAACTAATGTAATTCCTCTATATTCGGCCAGAACATTTAGGCCGAGTTTGGCGTGTTACAGATCTTTTTATGCAAATGAAACGAGGACAATGGAACCCTTAAAATATATACATATTGACATATGTGGCCTTATGAACATTAGAGAAAGAGGTGGTTATGAGAATTACGTAACCTTTATTGATGATAATTTTAGATGTGGGTAAGTGTACTTAATACATTGCAAAAGTGAAACATTTGATAAATTTAAAGAGTTTACCTATAAAGGCACTTTGATCTGATTAAGGTGGGAATATTTATCAAATGGATTCTTAAGGTATCTCATAAAGAATGAGATTATATCCTAATTAACCGTGTCGAGCACTCCACAACAAAATGAGTGGTAGATAGAAGAAATCAAACTTTTTTAGACATGATTCATTCGATATTAAGTTATTTGAAGCTATCAATCTCCTTTTAATGATATGCATTACAAATGAATTGCTATATTCTAAATGATGCACCAACTAATGCAACATCTAAAAACTCCATACAAATTGTGACAAGATAGGAAGCCAAATCTAAAATCATTTAAAGATTTGGGAATGCCCATACCACGTATTGGATAAAGATGCAAAGAAATTGGATTCACAGATGAAATTATGAATGTTTGTAGGATATCCAAAAGGAAAAAAAGGTGTCTTATTTTATAACCCGAAAAATCAAACTGTGATAGTGTCAAATAATGCTACTTCCCTTAAGGAAAGTTATATGAATAACTTCAAACCTCAAAGTAAAAAACTACTTGAGAAATTTTTAGGAAATATGTAAAGCCTTATAGAAAGAGTTCCAGAACCAACTCTTAATAATAGATCTACAAATGATTAACAACATAGGGTGCTTCGTTGCAGTGGAAGGGTCTCTCGCAGGCCTGAGTTCTTCAAATCTGATGGAAGTGTTTTAAACACTGAATTTGCTAAACAAGAAGTTGATGACCTACGCATATTTGATGAAGTGATACAGAGTGTTGATTCCAAGCTCTGGGAAATAGCTATGAAAGTCGAGATGGATTTTATGAATTTTAACTCAGTGTGGGTGCTTGTAGACTTACTAGAAGGGATAAAACCCATAGGGTGCAACAAGATCTACAAGAAAAAAAGAAATGCAAATGGAAAAGTGGAAACTTACAAGGCCAAACTTGTAGCAAAAAGTTATACTTTGAAAAAAAAAAAGGTACCGATTATGAAGAAACTTTCTCTCCTGTGGCTAAGCTCAAGTCAGTCTGCATATTGTTATCCATTGCAACATCCCTAGATTATGAGATCTAGCAAATAGATGTCAAGACAATGTTCTTAAAGGGCTATATTGAAGAAAGCATCTATATGATGCAACCCACTAAATATATAGCTAAAGGAAACAAGAATAAAGTTTACAATTGCTTAGATCCATATATGGACTTAAGCGAGCATCTCGTTCATGGAATTAAAGATTTGATCAGGCGATCAAAACTTTTAGGTTTGAACAAAATGTAGATGAATCTTGTGTTCATAAACATATTGAGGATGGAAATGTGGTCTTTCTCATTCTATATATTGATGACATTCTACTCATTGGAAATGATGTAGGGATATTTTCATCGGTTAAATATTGGTTAACTCAAAAGTTTAGTATGAAGGACTTGGAAAAGGCTAATTTTGTTTTAGGGACTAAATTGTAAAGTTGTAAACTCATGGAAAAATTCTAATTTTAATAAAATTTATAGACTATTATCATATATGAAAAGCGAATAGGCTTGGAATAAGGGATAAATTGCATGAATTATAATTTCTGAGCCTAGGGATAAAATCGTCATTAATTAAAAGTATAGGGGCAAAATGGTAATTTTGCCTAAAATATGAATTGAGTTATATTAGACCAGAATTGTATTAAATTGAGCTAAATTTACTCGTATAAATCTAAATAGATAAATACGGAGCTAGATCCGGGTAAAGAGAAAGTATTGGATTAGTAGTATACAAACACGAATGTTATCAATGTAAGTTCATGTAACTTAATTATGTAATATATGTTTGACATGATTGAATGATTTGTATATGAATGTTGTATTGGCCATGTGTATGAAATCTGCTTGCATATTTAAAAAATACCTAAAAAAGTTAAATTCCATTTAAATGAATGAAATTCGATTGGATACAGGGTTCTGTTTCCCGAAATGGTAGTGGTTCTGCATTTGTTGCGAACATACCATAGCTCGAAAGAGTATTCAGATATAAGCACTCTCAAGCTTCCTGTTATAGTGTTCTTGCGAGCTTTCCGTTTATAGCTCTTCGGAGCCATTTGATCGGTTTTGATCCTGTATATGTTGCGGACACAAACGTAGCTCTTCATGATCGTCCCGTTATGCCATCGATTGTGATCCTGCATATGTTGCGAACACAAATGCAGCTCTATGTGAGTGTCCTGTTAGTGCTCACTTGAACTTCCCGTTATATGGCTATCCGATGCTTTCTAATTAAGTGCTCTTCGGAGCTTCTTATTAAGTGCTCTCTAGAGCTACCCAATATAGGCTCTTTGTGAGCTTCCCGTTACTAAGCCCAAATAAGCTTCCTGTTACATGGCTCAATGAGCTTTCTGTTATAGTGCTTGGGAGAGAGCTTTGTGTTTAAGTGCTCTAATGAGTACTCTCGGACATAAATTGACGGATTTTTGATTTGTACACTTCACATGTACTACCCTCATATCCATCGAGATTTTAAATGATTTAACATGTGAAATTATAACATGTAGACAAGTGAAAATCAAAATAGAATCAATATCTGAAAAATATATGACATGCATGAAACTTGAAATTTGATGGGCTCATCTTTATTATTGATATTTATATGAAATGAATAACTAACATATATGATGAGATTGTGTGCTTAGGCTATAGCCAAGATGTTTGGAATGCATGTGTATGTTTATTTAATGTACCAATGAATGGTAAGTTAATTTCCCGTTATACGAACTCACTAAATACTAAGTGCTTACTCTATTTTGTTTTCTCTGTCTCATAGTTCTCTGAGGCTCGTTGGATTGGACGCTTGGCGGAGATCACTCACACTATCCATCAGCATTTTTCAGTACAAACATGATATTAATCATAGATATAATGGCATGTATAGGTTTTGGTTAGCTAATGATGGCATACTAATATTTTGGTTGTAAATAGCCATTAGAATGGCTTGTGATGAATGTGTTTTGGTATATTAACATATAAGTTAAATTCATGTTTGATATAAATGCTTAATTTGGTTTAAGAATGTTAGTGTGTTATTAAGTGAATATGGACAAATAGATAAATTCACAAATATGGATTTATAAAGTGATATGGTGTGAATGAGACTTGAGTTTTGCATGATTTTAAATGTTTTGAATTAGCTTTTGGTTATGTTAAAATGTTTGTGTAGGTGGAAGACCAAATGGTTAAGGAAAAGGCTTGGAAAATGGCCTTATTTTGTCCACACGGGCAAAGACACGGGCGTGTGTCTCAACCGTGTGCGACACACGGCCTAACACATGGGCGTGTATTCTGGCCGTGTGTCCCTTGCATCTTAAAATTTAGAAACAGAATGCTTAAAATGAACCATACAGCCTGACAGACGAGAGTGTGGCTTGGCTGTGTGACCCCTGCACTTAATTAAATTGCAAGTCAGAGAGTTACATGGGTTATGGACACAGGCGTGTGCGCTACCTCATATGCCACACGGTCTGAGACATAGGCATGTCACTTGGCCGTGTGAGCCACACGGCCTGATCACACGGGCGTGTGATCTCTAACCTTTGAGTTCCCAGTTCAGTCCCGACTCGATTCTAATGTATGTTTTGGGCCTCGAGGGCTCATATAAGGGATGATATGAATAATTTATAATTAATTCTTGTTACGAATGTTAGGCAATATAAAATATCTGAGAATGATTCGTAAACTTCGGTAATGCTCCTAAACCCTGTTCTAGTGACGGATACAGGTTAGGGGTGTTACAATCATAAGCTTCATACATAGACAAGATATTATAACTTTATGACTGATTCTGTAACACCCTCTACCCAACCCAATTGCCAAGTCCAAGTATTAGATACTACACTAATCAGAATGACTTGACACAATTACTATTTTTTTATTTAATTACATACTTAAACAACTAATATTCGAAACTCAACTGAAAATACAACTTGTATTAAGCTAGTAATATAATTTTAAAACTTTATATCCAACAGTAGTTTACAATTTTGGTCAAAGACTTGTTATCACATATAAACAACTTAAACCCTGAGGCACAGCCTCTACGGGTACCCCTTTATACACATGAGCCGTTATCGCGATTCATAAAATGCCCAAGGGAATCTAGCTTAGTGCTTCTAGATTTTTGAGTCTTTAACTAACCTGTTCTCAAGTAGAAAATTTATAAGTTCAAAATAACTTAGTGAAATCAGCATATAGAATTTTAGAAATTTAAGACTTTTGGCTCAAGATTAACTACCTATTAATCATATCCCTTAATTCTGATTGGCGACACTTGATGACTACTTAAGTAATTGTTGCAACTAAGTTTTTACTAGATTTCAATGTCTTCACTGCTTGGGAGTATTACATCTTACAGCACAACACCATTGTACTCGCCCAATCAGTTTATTTCCTTAAGAGACTTCTTTAGTCATGCAGAGCCTGCCTTTGGTAACTCTGCCAATTATTCGTAGTTATGTCTGATATCTATTTTCCAATATCCTCTGGCTGAATTTGCTAGCCATCTAGCCTTAGGCATACTTTTTCCTTCCAAAAAGACCTTTACTTGTCTAGTTAATCTTTCAACCAACTCGTTGTCAGCTTACCAATATGTGATTGTGTCTTATTGCAACCTAATCCATGCCTGTTTAAACTGTGTGAAATTCACAGCTTCCTTGGTGGACTAGTATTTTTTGTACTACGTTTACCTTCTTATCTGATGAGCCTTTTTTTTCACCTTACCTAGGGTTGAGACATAACCTTGGCATACTCATTATTCTGCTAGTCTATATTCTTCAGCCATACTAACTTATTTTTTCTTGTGACTTATCATTCCAGTTACACCGCGAACTCCATTTTCACCCTTGACATTCTTCATTAATCGTGGACTTTCCAATTATGATCATCATGTCTTTACACCTTAGTGGACTTTCTCATTTTTACTATCTTATCGAACTACCCCGTGTTTATTGTCCCGGTGGACTACCCCATTGTCATAGTCAAATTATGATCTTACACGTTAGACCTTTTTTAAGGTGTTGCTCCGTAAGATCTTACCGTTGTCGCGGTGTCGCTCCATAGAGTCTACTGACCGTCGTCATAGTAATGCTCTATGGAACTTAAATATCGCCGCCATGGTGTGGTCCCAAAGGATTTGTTTCACATTTCAGCTTGATGCTCAAACACCGAAGTGTTCCCTCTACAAGGCCCGGTGTTTTGAGCATTGCGATTTGCTCCCAGCAATCCCAGATAGCAAAATTTTAATAGAATTCCAATTTCTCGATTCCTTTGCCCATTCCTCCATTATGTCTTTCATAACCTCAATGCTCGAACACCACAATATCCCCTCCGCAAAGCCCATAGCTTCGCACATCACGGGTGTACTCTGCGACATTATATGACAACATATAATAGAATCACGCTTTCTTAAGTCTTGCCTTTATCTAACCCATTGATAGTTTCCTTTCCATACCATGGATGCAATAATCATCCATACCACACAAATTATCATTATGCATGCATCATGCCAAATAACCATTCCACAACTATCTGCTATTAAACAATTTGCTAATAATTGGCAAGTTCACACAACATCATTTATCAACTATAAGGCAGGGTGCAAGAACTTACATTGTTTCCTTGTCCTCGATAGCTTAGCTTGTCCAACATTAGAGCTTCCTTCGTCCTAGCAACTAAGCATATAAACCATTCATTGGTTAATCTAATAGTGGTCAATTTTTAGAAACCTAGAACCTTAAATTATTTAGAAGCTTTAAAAGTCTTAATCTACTCATTTCTTCAATCCATAAATAGAGAGATAATGAAGCTTATCAGTTCCTCAATTTCTCTATCACCACACTTAAATTCACACCCCTATTGTGACATGTAAAACTTTCTTCATCTGCATCCCCTTTTCTTAAAAACAACTAAAGAAGATGATGCTAAGGGAATGAGAAGATTTATAAAGAGAATTGAGAAAATTCTATCTCTATTTATGCCTATATATATACTCATTTGGCACGGTCCTTACCGACCATTCCACCATCCATTCTTAATTATTTTGTCTCCCACTTTGGAACCAATTGGTTTCAATGTAACTGAACTGGAATTGAAATCTAACTATTGACAATTCAACCACTAAAATTTTCTAATTTCCTAATGGAGTCCAACAATTTACTAGTCCTTTTAAATTTAATCCTAGCTTTCCTTAATTCCGGGTCAATTAGGGTAACCGAGTCCATAATGTGAATAAGTGTTAAGCAGAGTTACATTGCTAACTTTACTATAAAGAGCCAAATATGAGGTATGAAAAAAGCTATGGCACTATAACAGTGCAAATATAGCTAAACCCCAAAGAAACCACATGAGGATAAAACACATTGATAGAAAGTATCATAAGGGAGGTAGTGGTAGATGAATTCATGGATGAAGTCGAAAGTCATATCAGACTACAACCTTGCGGACCTGTGTACCAAGACTCTACTAATTGAGGGTTTTGAGAAACATGTGGAGAGCATGAGAATGTGGAATATGACTCATCTAATTCACTAGGGCAAATGAGAAATTGTTGGATCTGGTGCCTTAAGTGTTGTATATTCGTTTGTACACTTATAATTTTTTTCGAACAGATTGGTTAATAAAATTATTCATGAATTACGTTAATACCCTTTGTATATTGTCATCATGTTAATACCCTTTTACTTTAATTTTTTTAGAAATTGATCCTTATACTTTACAAAAATTGAATAATTAATCTAATTGAATTACACTATTAAACTTTACGTTTAAATCATTGACATGAAAATCATTCATAAATTTATATGTAAGTAAGAAAAAATAATAATAATTCAGTTCACAGAAGTTAGTAAAAAGATGAATAGTTCAATTTCATGTTTTAAATTCTAGCAAATAAATTGAATTATTAGAATTTTAAGAAATTCCAAGAATTTCAAACTAAGATATGAAAAATGAAATCAAAGTAAAAGAATGGAATTAAAAATTAAATATATTATATTTTTGTTATACTTCTAATAAATATAAAAAAAAATCCCCATGCAGAGCGGGGCAATTATTCTAGTTGTTGTCAAAAGACAACTTTTTGTTTATTTATTTGGTTCTTAGAATGCCATGCATATAAAAATGATATAGAAATAAATCATGATTACGCCTGTTAATACAGTCGGTAATATCTTTTAGCCTAAAGCAACAATGTTTACTGATTTTTTCTTCTTTTGTTAATTTGTATTTTTGTTCATCATATTGAGTAAATTTTGGACTGACTCTCTTATTTAATTGCAAAAATAATTTTTTTTAAAAAAAAAGAGAAAATGATTAGAAATCAATTGCAAGCAATAATCACTAAAGATGGGCATTGCCAAAACATATGATGGCATTCCAAAAATGATGTTTAGTTGGTGTGGTGCATCAAGTTAAAAAACACATGAACATGTCATTTTTAAATATAATTTACTATGTCATTTTTTTATTTTATTTAATGTTAAATTTCATTTCACTCTAAATTTTATAGTGGTAATTTTAGAAATAATATTTAATATAGTTTTATTGTAAAATAATATTCTTTATTCAAAGTGTTAAATATAATTAAAATATATTAATTTTATTTAACAATATGTATATTATAATAATAAATTTTAAATTATAATTAAATCATTTTGACATATTTAATCAATAGAATTGTTTTTATATAAATTACAAAGCTTAATTCTACTCATAATTTCTCTCTAACTTTTAAATCGAAGAAAAAATGTATTTAAGCGCACTTAAATTGACTTTCTCTTTGTTACTACAATAGCAATAGTGTCACTTGAGTTGAGGCTCAATCGACATATACAATATAATTTTACTTCATATAATTATTGCAAAGCAACATTATATTATAAATAATGTTTCTAAATTTCAATGAGGCCTTGGTATTGTTGAAAAAACTAACGTCATAAGTCTTTAAGTACTTAGGTTCAAGTCTCATCATACGCAATTGTTAAGAGTGAGTCTCCAATTTTACCATATACTATTGTCATTTGTGGGTTTTAGTAATGACTAAGTTTTTGTTCGAATTATTTGGCTCTTAGTCCATTTGTCCTCAGTTTGATTTATTTTGTAGTTGCTTGAAAATATATTTATAATAATACTATAATTATATTGTATTTATATCTTAACTTGTATGAAACAATGGTTAAAGTTATTTCCAGATACCCATTTAACATAGGTTTAAATTGTATTACCCCACCTAAAATTATATATAAAAAAAATGTAGGGTAAACTATAAAAATAGTCACTTTTGTTTGCCTCAGATTACATTTTAGTCACTTATGTTTGAAATGTTACGTTTTAGTCACTTACGTTATCGTTTTATTACGAAGTGGTCACTCTACCGTTAAACTCCATTACCTCCCTAACGTTGGTCCTACGTAGCAGTCCAAATGGGTTTTAAATGCAAACTTGGATGTCCATTTGCTGGGATGAAAATAAGTTTTTAAATAAATAAATTTAATTTGAACTACTATGTAGGACATCTAAGTTGGCATTTAAAACCTATTTGGACTACCACGTAAGACCGCTGTTAGGGAGGTAACAAAGTTTAACGGTAGAGTGACCGCTTCGTAACAAAACGATAACGTAAGTGACTAAAAAGTAAAATTTCAAATATAAAAGACTAAAATGTAATCTGCGGTAAACAAAAGTGACTATTTTTATAGTTTATCCAGAAAAATATATTGTATTTATATTTATAAACTGTGAAAATAATATTTTTAAATTCCATTCGTTCCCATTTGTTATTTCATCAATCTTAAAACTCTTATTTTAATTTAATTTTCAAAATTTTAAAAATTACGTATTTACTTGTTTCAAAATCCATAATTACCCTTAATAATCAAAACAATAAAATAATATAAAGCAACATTTATGGTTCTCTAAATTCTCAAATGTCAAAACCCTTAAGAAAGTCCTACAAAGAATTCAAAACTTACGATATGAATAAGGTTTGTTATTAGTGTAATAATAGAAAGGAAAATTTTATTTAATACATATGCATTAAAATAATTAAATATAAAATAAAAATAATTAGTATAAATATAAAATCTAAAATAAAAAATAAATAAAATTTTTGTAAAAGATAAAACTTCTTCAAAAATTTCAAAAAATATTAAATATAAAAATATTTTTAGTGGAAAAAAAAGAAATGTTGAAGGAGTTGATTTAAAAGATGTAAGGAGAAAAAATGGGTATGAAAATGAAAAGATAAGATTGCAAATCTCTCCACTGTGAAATCATTTTGTTGGCCACAAAATAACATTTGGTTGGGAAGTGTACTCAATTACCCACCCCCATTTTCATAAATACATTCCACATTTTATATTTTCTTCCCTTTTATTTTTAAATAATTAATTTATTATTCGAAAGAAGGTTTATCTGATGACGACACAAAGCAGTCAATTCGTAAATATAATGATAAAATTATATTTTTAATTTTAAAATTTTTTTAATAAATTTTTTACTTCACCTCTACTTTAATTATAAATTTTCTTTTAAAATAGTCACTGACCTATGGGTTTATTTTTTTTGGCCACATTTTTTAAATTTGTCACCCTATAATCAAGTTTTGTTTGTCCATTTTGATTAATTTCCGTCAAAAGTCTAATGGGAGGGATTTTAAAAATTTGTATAATCATAAATTTAGCCTCAACTTTTATATATTGTATCGATTTAGTCATACTTCTAAAAGTAACTTTTAAAATTTACAAATAATCTCAATTTGATCCTAGCTTTAAAAAAATTAAAAAAATATAGAAAAGCACATAAATATTTTCAAAAAAAAATAATAAATTTAAATTTTATATTAATATTAAATAAACAACTTTATTAACCTAGTGGAAGTCACTAAAATGCGCCCACTGCGTAGACTTAAAAAAGGACTTCCAATGACGCGCAGGATATTATAAAGTTACGCCGCGCCCAGTTTCGTCAAAAAAGTTGATGATTTATTTAAAACGAAAAAAGAAAGGCAAGCTGACCCAATAAAAATGGCGACAAATGTATCAGAGAGCTTAAGTTCGATTTTTGTTGAAAGCTGCAATCGAAGATTTCTTTAAGCTTTGATCATCTCTTTTTTTTTTTTTCACTTCTTTGTTGCTTCTTTTGCCTCTACTAGTTCAATTCCCTGCTGAATCTCGCTCTAATTTTCTTTCTTGGTGTCGCAATTTTATTTTTGAAAAAAACCGGATAAAATTGATCTTCAACGAGTTCATCGATCCATGTCGTCTGATATAAGCTAGATCTTTCTGCAATATCTTTGTCGCTCTCAATAGTTTCTCAGTTTCTATTCGACGTCTGGAAAAAAAGTTTCTCATCCTTTAGCCAAAAAAAAAAAAGATGGTCAAATGCAGCAGCTTAAACGGAGTTAATTGCGATGAGAGTGTCATGATTGATCTCACAAGTTTGATCTTGTAATCGGCTTCTGCGGCGAAAGTTATATTAGTCTGTTTCTTGTTTTCTTTTCCTTATTGGTTAGAGAGGGAATGGGAACGGATAGTCTGTTGTTGGCAACGGTGAGACCGTCGATTAAACCGCGAGCGGGATTGAGGAGAAAACAGGCTGGAAGAGGTTCTTACAGAGGAAGCTAGGGGCTTTGTTGCAAACAGAGAAAAAAAACTTAGGTTGTGGGGGGTTGATTTTGATTGAAAATTTGCTGTTTTTTAGGTTGAGTGAGGGGCGCTTTTGAACAAAATAAAAAAAGTTGGATCCTTTGTTGAGGGGAAATAGAGATGGCTAGCAGTACAAGTGGATGTCGGTTGCAGCAGCTATTGAGAAGTCTCTGCCTCAATACTGAGTGGAAGTACGCCGTCTTTTGGAAGCTTAAGCGTCGTGCTCGAATGTCAGTACAATTCCTCTTTCATTTTTTTTCTTTTTCGTTCTTTGTTTTAAGTTGATCATCATTTTTGTTTAATTGATTATTTTGCAGTATTTCTTTTTCTTAGCATAGATTACAAAAAAAAAGTATGAACATGTTGTCACGCTCCTTGGGGTCAGCTAATTTGAAGTTTCTGTGCATCTGCATCTAATTATTTGGAGTTTTCTTTATATAAGATGAATTGAGGTTTTGGTTATTTTTAGTTCGCTGTAAGTTGACTTGTTCTTAAGTCGGGTTGGAATGGCTTTGACCCCGGCAATTGGCGTAGGATATAATTCGCACATGCTTGTTTTCTTCCATTTACCCCTCTATTTCTAGTATTTAATTCAAGTTGCCAACGTTGTAGAAGTTCCTGAAATTAGCACACTTGCTTTTTAGCTTTTAATTCCCTTTTTTATTGAGAAAGAAGAAAAAAAAAGGGCCAATACCATTTGATTAGTTCAGGGATGGATTCTCTTTTTTTCCCCCTATGATGTTAACATCCAAAATGTCATACGGAGATCATCAGAGGAGATAAATTAATAGTTAATCTGTTTTACCTCCTATTGTGTGGGATACTCCATTGGGCTATGGTGAAAATACAATTATGTGTTTGTTTGAGTGTTGTTCTTAGTATTGCGTTTTTGCAGGGTGCTGACTTGGGAGGATGCATACTATGACAACCTTGACCAACTTGAACCTTTGGCAAATCATTGTTTCCATGATACAATAAAAAGCTTGCACTCTGGATGCTATTCACATGACTCCCTTGGTTTATCTGTGGCAAAAATGTCTTATCATGTATATTCTCTAGGGGAAGGGTATGGTTCCATCCACTGATAAGTGATAACTAAGTTTGTTGTTCAGTTTTTGGCATGATTTTGGCATTTTTAATGCAATAGTTAAAAAAGGGATACCCGGATGCATCAGGTCAAAGATAGGGTTTTGTGCCCTTTAAATCCTTGTGCACCATTTTTCTTAAGTGTGCATTGAGCAAACAATCTCAGTTAGTACATGTAGCTTATGCAACAACTCTAGTTAGTACTCATCCTTTTTTTTACAGGATTGTCGGGCAAGTGGCAGCTTCTGGAAAGCATCAATGGATATTTGCAGATAAGCATGTTAACAGCTACTGCTTATTGTTTGAGGTGATGAACTTTACCAAGTAATGATAGCAAACATCCTGTTTCATAGTTGATTTTGATATTTTGTTTCATTGCTCTCATATCCTGTTTCATAGTTGATTTTGATATTTTGTTTCATTGCTCTCATACTCTTTTCTGCCTTAATTGGGTTTGAATTTCAGTTATGTGATGGTTGGCAAAGTCAATTTGCATCAGGGATCAGGGTATGTATGCATTTTCCTCCACTTAAAAATATTTGCATTGCAATGTAATTATTGTGATGATTACCTTGGTTCAACACATGGGTGTCAACATCTGGTTAGGTTTCTCGGTAAAAGGTCCAAATCTTTGTGGGAGAGCTTATAATTTAGTGAAGGCATTTTACTCCACTTCAATTTTACAATTTCTTGAGCTTGTTTATTTGACCTTAATTTGAAGAGAATATAAGATTTAACTCTCTTAATTTGTCTATTGAGAGTTTAGAAGTAAATGCACTTCAAAATGTAGTAAAAAAATCATCTTTTACCTAGAATTTAGTTTCGTTCTTATATATATATCGTTACTCTGTTAATAGAAGTGTTTGCATTTTTCCTTGTAGACCGTTGTTGTTATTCCTGTTGGTCCACATGGAGTTGTGCAACTTGGCTCCTTGAATAAAGTAAGATGACTTCCAATTATGTTGATGTATTTCTACTTTATCAATGCTCATCTGCATATCAATGTATATACCTTAGTCAATGTTTGTGCAACTTTGAGGGTCTGGGATGGATATCTTTAACATTATGAGATTTTTGTTTTGTACAAATGTATCTTGCTGGCTTGAAAGATGTTATTACTTTTGAGTCAGTCTCGATGAAGTATTTGGCTTTTGAATATGTAGTATTTTTGTGTTGGTTGATCCTTGTAATTTTCATACACTTTTTGCATCATTTCTATTACTGGTTTATTTTATTTTTCTTAGAATTCTCAACTCTATACTTTTTTTTTGGTTTATTTTAAATGGAATACAGCGAACATTATGGTAAGAAACATTCATGACTTAATTTGTTGAAGTCATTTTTTACATGATAAAGAGTTATTAAAGCATGTCTTCATATGGCAAAACCCTAACATAATTTAATTATTCAGTTTCAATTATTTAGTGTGCAACTTTTTTGGCGGTTCAGGTATTCGGTTAGGTTCTAGTAGATTTTCTACTTGCTTATATATTGGTGCTTCAAATTTGAAGCCTTCTCCAGCTTTGGTATTTTATTGTCATTAGTACTATTATGATGTCAAATACTCTAAAATTTTCAAGCTTATAGTTTGGACTGTATTGTTATTCTAGTTTTATTTATTTGAATGGAGCAGGTGTATGAGGATGTGAAGCTGGTGAGTCACATCAGAAATGTATTTTTTGCTCTTCAAGATTCTTCTGTAGGGCATATATCCAGCTCAATAGAATGTAGTATGAAAAACTCATTATTTAAGGTATGATTTACTTTTTCACTTTCTGCCTCTTTCTTTATGTTAGTGTGTACACATGTGACCTTGTACATAACTACATGTGCATATGTTTATGAAGCATTTTTTTAATTTCCCTCTCTTTATTCAAAAAATATATTATATGTAGTAATAGTTTCTGCTCTTTATTTTGCAGCAAGTTTTTCCAGCACAATTACTAGATTCAGAAGTTATTCCTTTAGATAATGCTGTACAAAATGATGGACCAGATGGTTTGTTGCCTGGGTTTTCACATCCCCAAAAGTACAGTGATAGCTCATTTGTTCTTCCACTGTCCAGTAATATTCCCAAAGGGGCAACTGAAGTGGAGAATAAGCATGAAGGGCTTCAGCTGTCCTCCATAGCGAGTGATTCCAACTTGGAGCATCAAAATCAGTTGGGGAGGCATTTGATAAATAATGGGGCATGTAAAGGGGAGACTAATGGGTGGAAAAAAATGAGTTTGGAACCAGAAAATGTCTATGCTAACAGTCCTGGTGTGGATGGCATAAATTTATTTAATGTTGCATTTCAAGCTGAACAGTATGGAGCCGGTCATGCATGCTACTCCTCAAACTTCCTTAGCTCTGCACTGAATGATATGGTTAAGCCGAGTAGTTTGAGTTCTTATCCAAAGAAGATGCTGGACATACCCAAATCTTCAGACATAAAATTTCACAATAATTCAAAGAAGTTGGGGAATCAAAATGATTTAATTGACATGGACTCAATAAACACTTCCTTAAAGTTTTCTGCTGGCTGTGAGCTTTTTGAAGCACTTGGACCAGCCTTTTTGAGGAATGGTTTCTATGCTGATAGCCAGGTAGATAATGCAGAAGCTGGAGCTAATATTGAAATGCACGAGGGGATGAGCTGCAGCCAGTTGACTTTTGAATCTGGCTCAGAAAATCTCCTCGAAGCTGTAGTGGCAAATGTTTGCCATAGTGGCAGTGATATGAGAAGTGAGAGATCTTTTTGTAGATCAGCACAATTGTCGTTGATAACCGGAAATGCTTCTGAGCTTTCAAGCCTAACAAAGTGTACTGTTAATTCAGCAGGTTATTCAATTAATAAGTCCTCTCTCGTGGAAGATAGCAAACAGCACTGTCTGAATTCATCGGAGTTATGCGGATCAATGTCTTCAAAAGCCTATTCTTCAACATTCCCTAGCAATTCCAAGCAGTTTGAGAAGTCTTCAGAGCCAGCTAAGAACAACAAAAAGAGGGCTAGACCTGGTGAAAATCCCAGGCCAAGACCAAGGGACAGACAACTCATTCAAGATCGGATTAAGGAGCTGAGGGAGCTTGTGCCTAATGGAGCAAAGGTAATTTTCTTGCTGTTTAGATGAGTGTTGGATTCTGATGGTTGCTGTTCATACCCTTATAAATGTCAGTCTGCTAAAATTTCAAGAAAAATCTGCAGTGCAGTATTGATTCATTGCTGGAGCGCACAATCAAGCACATGGTCTTTCTTCAAGGTATCACTAAGCATGCCGACAAGCTTGGTAAATGTGCTGAATCGAAGGTAAATGCTCATGCCATTTACTGGTTAATGATCTTTGTGACTCAGTAAATTAGAAACTGGGAAGTTCTCCATGATCATTTTCCATTGTTGGGGCATATGATTTAAATAAACTCATTCTGAGTTTTGCTAGAATTTTCTCTTTAGGGGCTTGTAGACATATTTATAGATTATTGTCCTTTTTCATGTAATGGCAGCAAAATTAATGATCACAAGCTGAAATCAAGTTTTGTCATGATTTTTCAAGTGTCTCTTAGTGCCAGAACTTGTCCGAAGTTGTTTGGTATAAAATTAGTAAGACTTGGTGGAAACACTGATTATCAGCAAGAGCATACCATGTTTTGTTCTGTCAGTGAACATCTTCTTTTGATTCTTGTAGATGCATCAAAAGGGAGCTGGCATTCTTGGATCGTCCAATTATGATCAAGGTTCAAGCTGGGCAGTGGAAGTGGGAAGCCCTCTAAAAGTTTGCTCAATCATAGTGGAAAATATAAACAAAAATGGGCAGATGCTTGTAGAGGTGTGTATAGGGTCTGTGTAGGTTCATGAGAACTGTTCCAGTAGATAGTATTAGGTATTGTTTGTTAAGTTTATCATTTAATTGGTGGGTTCACTTCTAAGTGTTAATGTAGGAAGTTTTGTCCATTGTTCACTGGTTATAGTTATTGTTTGTTAAGTTAATGATATATGTTATTTAGGAAATTTTGTTCATTATGTTACTGGTATCAGTCTATCAGAAATATGTTAGAAAATTAAGAAGAGTTAAGTAAATAACGAAGGGTGATTCTATGAGAATGTGACACTATAGCTTTCGTACAGTCAAAGATGAGACTTTATATCCAATGAAAACAAGATGATATTTCACTTTTTACTCATTATTATTAATATTATTGTTGTTGTTATTTGCGTTTTAAGTATTTTAGTTGATCCATGCAGCTGTTGTGTGAGGAATGTAGTCATTTTCTTGAGATAGCGGAGGCAATCAGAAGCTTGGGCCTGACAATCTTAAAAGGGATTACAGAAGCACATGGTGAGAAGACTTGGATATGTTTTGTGGTTGAGGTAGGGTTTATTCTCTACAATGAATTGTCTGGCATATTAAGGCTTGCACATGAATTTTATTTCCCGTCTGTAGGATCATTTGGGCATCTAAATGTCCATCTTTATTTGTTTAGTATTTCCTAGCACAAGATCCAAGCATTACTTGTTAATTCGTAAATTTCAAAGTTCCATCTCCTACATGCTGGGTGCTGAAGATTGATGTCTAACTTTCATACACTGATGGAAGCAATTGTGTCAGACCAAAAAAACAGAGAAGGAAAAAATGTAATCAAGAGGACATGATCAACCTCTCTTGTAATGTGTTCTTGTCTTTGCATCTGAGGCTATGGTCTGTGTTTTCAGTTACGTGCCTGCCCAAAACATACACAGGAGATGCTGGTGGAACATGTTATTTGCTTCCTCTTGATATTTATGAAATTTATACATCGAATATATTAGAAGCCATACCTCCTAAGCTCCATGCATGTATGAGTTGCATTCCAAACAATTCAACTTTTAATCCTCTTATAACTTTGCTTCCCTTTTCCGAACACATTGCAGGGGCAGAACAGAGTTATGCATCGAATGGATATCTTATGGTCTCTTGTGCATATTTTGCAATCCAAGGCTACAAGCTAGCAACAATGGCTTGTGAGGTTTTGGAGGCTGTAACATTGGCTTCTATTGTAAAATATCGTGAGTGGTTTGTGGTTTTTTATTGGTTCTCTTGTTTTTGCCTCTTGTGTTTGTCTCTCCATCCCATAAGAAATATATAAAGGAAGGGAAAAGGAGGGAAAGCAGCATACCCAAGAAAACATTTTGTGAAGAGTTTTTGCTTCTGTTCTTCGTTGTTTATGGGAAATGTCATCTATAATTTTCTTCCTTCCAATTCTCATTAGACCATTGTATTCTGTTTGGACTGCCTTAACTGGATATTTTTCCTTTTGTAACTGCTTTGATCTTACGATTAAGAACGCTTAGATTTAACATTCACCATCAAAGACGCTACTGCACATGAGAAAGAGAAAAACATCAAGATCTAAATTGCAGATTACTTTTATATTAATTCTTATCAAATTAATGATTGCGTAGTTACTATAGTGTCATGGCATCATAAGGTTATTGTGATGAGCTTGGTACTTGTCCTGCTATCACCCTATACTCCACACTGAAAAATTTATCATTTGTGATGATGAGCTAACGAAGGAGAAAAGGGAACCCTAAGTTGTCATTCTAGTCTAGGTAAAGCAATGTGCTTGCATGTAACATCCATGCATTGACATCTCCGTTTAAGTATAAAATTATAGTATATTGATGATAATGTCTATACCTGAATGAAGTCGCCAATGTTTACTATAAAAGCTCGAGGAAGAGGAGGGGTCAACAGGCTACTTCGATGAGGGCCTCTGGTATTGTTTTGAAGAAGAATTGAGAGTCAAGATTGGTCTGAATATTGTTTGTAATGCCCGCATATTGGAGGAAAAAATTGGGGTTCTAGTTGATCATCAAGGAAATCAAATGCTTCTAGAGTTAGAAGCATATCTCCATTGCAGAAATACCAAACAGGTTTGCTTATAATCCCGTGTATACCATGTTATTGGCCTACACCACCTTCAGATATGTCAACAAATGATAGCTGGAAAGTACCGAGAGCGATTGGCGTGGGCTAAATTTAGCTGCTGATGATGCCCAACCGAAGCAGGAAAAAGAAAAGGGCAAAGAGGCTTTGAATGAAAAGGATGGCGTTTAAAAGAAGCACTAAGTAGTGATCATTCATGCATGAGCAAGGCTACAAAGATGATTGGTCGAACGAATGAATAAAAAGATTAAAAGAACAAATTCATGCCTTCCGCCTTTGATACTATATATAATATTATAAAAAATATTGAAAGGTGTAGTGTAGGTTGGGTTGATGGTTTAAGGCAGTCACACTGTGTGGGTATCGAGAGTCGTTAAGAGTATTCTTTTAGGTGATCGGAGAAGTCTAAGCACAGTTTTTGTAATAAAGGGTTTTTTGCCTTATTTGATTGAGAGGAGAGATTTTTATAGAGAGTTTGGAGTCTGATGTAAGCCCCATTAAGTAAAGACCTTACCATCTAAGCTTCTGGAGTAGGGTAGCGGCCAGTTAGGTTGACTTCAGTTGACCAATTGGGATAGAGCTTTGTTCTAGGGAGTTGGTGCCGATAAGTAATGACAGGACGAGTGTTGATCATCCAAGGGTTTCCTTGAGTGGTGAGTCTCCCTCCATTAAGTCACTTAATTGAAGTGGGCACACAAATGGAGGTTGCTTAACAATCGTCTCCCATCGGAGGACGAGGTCATAAAGTGGCTTACTCTGATGGAAAGGTCAATGTGAGTTTTGGCGAGGAAAGTGGCAAAGTGACATTTGGTTTTTCTTTATTTGACTCGTTTTCTTGTTTCTTGTCGTCATGATATTATTGTCTAACACGTCATCGCTTGATTAGTAGGGTTTATATTGTGTGATGAACTCGTGCGTCTATTTTATCGGTTCATGGGTTACTCTCCGGCTCAAATAGCTATAAGTAGTGGTTTTAAACTGTACGATTTTCTTTTTCCCCTTTTCTTCTACTTTTGCGTTTTGCTGTCAATCATCCGCTTCTAGATTGTGACCTTTATTAATTTCTACCACGTTGAACAGAGTGCACTGAGAAAAAGAAAAAGACGAGGTAGTTTTTTTTTCCTTTCCCATAAGCAACGCTGATTGTTAATGCAGGGTTTGGGGGTTGGTTGTTTAAGGCGGTTCACACTCTGTGGGTGCTGACAGTCGTTTAAGAGTATTTCTTAGGTGCTTGACAAAGTACAAACAAAGCTTGTGTAGTAGTGAGTCTTGTATCTTCTTTGATGGAGAGGAAATGCTTTTATAAAAACAGTTTGGAGCCTGTTGTGGGCTCTATTGAGTAAACATCCTATCGCATAAGATTCAGGATTAGGCAGATTAAATCAATTTGTATTTTCATAGATTGTTTGGGCTTTTGAAGCGATAATATACTGTATATAGCTTACAGGGTGCTTGCATATGCAATCATTTGTATCTATTTTGGCAGTTCTATTCACCTTAATCCTAAAAACCTAATATATATTGTGGAGACTAGTACAACACTCTCGGCCCAGTCCCACAGCTAGTCTTTGCCTTTGGAAGAAAACCAATGTCTCTCAAGAGCATAACTGTCCTTAATCGTTTATCCATTCGGCCAATGCCTCTCGGACACCCTCAAAACACCCAAGCTATAGTCGATCAAATTAAACGATGTTCCAAGTTGTACCAACTAGAAATGATATATGCCACTATGGTTAAAGCAAATGCAAACCAAGACTGTTTCTTGTCCAACCAGTTCGTCACTGCATGCTCCTCTTTTCGCCGCATGGATTACGCTATTTTAGCCTTTACTGAAATGGAAAAACCCAATGTTTTTGTCTATAATGCATTAATCAAAGCTCTTGTTCATTGTCATCATCCCTTTACAGCTTTAGATTATTACAAACATATGCTCAGAGCTCGAGTTTGGCCCACAAGTTTCACGTTTTCTTCCTTAGTTAAGGCTTGTTGTTTGGTTTCTGAATTTGGTTTTGGAGAAAGTGCTCATGGTCATGTTTGGAAACATGGGTTTAAGTCACATGTCTTTGTTCAAACTGCTTTGATGGATTTTTATGCGAATGTTGGGAAAATTATTGAATCGAAAAGGGTGTTTGATGAAATGCCTGAAAGAGATGTTTTTGCATGGACAACAATGATTTCTGGTTTCTTGAAGGCTGGGGATTTGGGTTCTTCGAGGAGATTGTTTGATGAGACGCCTGAAAGGAGTACCGCCACATGGAATGCTATGATTGATGGATATGCAAGAGTAGGGGATGTAGCGTCAGCTGAGTTATTGTTTAATCAAATGCCTGTAAAGGATACAATCTCTTGGACAACAATGATCAACTGTTATTCTCAGAACAAGCAATATGCAGAAGCATTAGTTCTTTTCGAGGAAATGAGAAGATATAAGGTTAGTCCGGATGAAGTAACCATGGCAAGTGTTATCTCAGCTTGTGCTCACCTTGGAGCACTTGATACAGGGAAAGAAATACATAATTATTTAATGCAAAACTTTTTTGATCTTGATGTGTATATAGGATCTGCGTTAATAGATATGTATGCTAAATGTGGGAGTTTAGAGAGGTCACTTTTGGTGTTCTTTAAATTAAGAGAGAAAAATCTGTTTTGTTGGAATTCAGTAATTGAAGGGCTGGCAGTTCATGGTCATGCAGTTGAAGCACTGGCAATGTTTGACGGGATGGAGAGGCAGCATGTCAAACCGAATAGGGTTACTTTTGTTAGCGTTCTTACTGCTTGCACACATGCAGGACTAGTTGAAGTAGGCCGTCAGAGGTTTTTAAGCATGACTCGTGATTATTCAATTCTGCCTGGAGTTGAACACTTTGGATGTATGGTTGATCTTTTGAGCAAAGCTGGGTTGCTTGAAGATGCTCTGTTCTTGATAAGGAGCATGAAGTTGGAACCAAATTCTGTTATTTGGGGTGCACTGTTAGGTGGGTGTAAACTTCATAAGAATTTGGAAATTGCTCAGGTTGCTGTGGATGAACTGATGGTTTTAGAGCCATACAACAGTGGCTATTATACTCTTTTAGTTAACATGTATGCTGAAGTTAATCGATGGGGCCAGGTCGCTAAGATCAGGCAAATGATGAGAGAATTAGGTGTAGAAAAGAGATGTCCTGGGTCTAGTTGGATTGAAATGGAGAACGAATTTCATCAATTTTCTGCATCTGATAAGTCTCACCTTGCTTCAGATGAGATCTACTTGATTCTGGCTGAATTAGATGTGCAACTGAAGCGAGCTGGCTATTTACCTGCACTTGGGTCTTTACTATAGAAGTTTAGTCTTCATAAGAGGAAACGATATCAAAACCAACCGCAGATTGTGAAAGTTCACGCAGCCGGCAGGGCATGTGATTGATGCTTTGCAAGGAAAGGCTCTGGATAGAGCTCTAGTGAAGCAAAAGCAACCAAGCACGGATTCGATGTAGTTGGAACTTGGAAGGCTTGCGCATTGGTAAGCTCTTGAAACTGGTAATAAGACAATTTCTTTTTTGTTTACTTAACTGCTTTTTGTTTTTTATGCCATACAGGATGACTAAGTGCAGCAACTCTATCCAAACTGAGGAATGAAATTCTTCTAATAGACAGGTAAGCATCCAAATTTTTTCTGATTAACAGATGAAATTTCCTTCTGAAGTTGCATTTATGAGATTTGAAACACAAGAAGCATGTAATATAAGTTCTTTAGTTGGAGGGCAAATCATTTTGAGTAGCAGAAATGCTACAAACCCAATTTAGAACTGATATCTGGGAAAATTTTCACAAGAAAATTGATTTTATTTGCATATCGGTTTGCTTATTTTGATGATGTTGAAGGGAGTCCTAATTTACTAAAATTCCTCTTCGATAAATCCTTGATAGTGGGCCGAATCCTGATTCACTGAAATAATTGAAATACTATTGTATGGTGTGTTTAAAATGTTAAATAATCTACAAGTCTAAAATGTTATAATGAAATTTTTTATGTTCTTTCCATGTGGCTAATTCTTTTGACATAATATAAATGCAGGAAACATAAGCCAAATTCCTTTTAAGGGGAAGGTAATCTGGTTAAGAAGGGAGAAAAACTTGCATCTTGCTGTTGTTAATTAATGCTTTTATAAAATCCAGTGATGTAAAATTCTATCAGGCCTCAAATAATGTGTAGTGATAGAGAAGAATAAAAGATCAAATATGCCGCTGAAATGGGGTTTTATCTCATGGTTCTAAGACTAGGAAATAGAAAGAATGGATTGTTATCCACCCTACCTAATGGGAATCAAACCTAGCCCTTACAAACTCTTAGAAGTAAAACACGTTTCAACACGGCAAGATTTATTCAAGTTTGGATATGTTCCTGTTATTAGTTTGATTGTAATGATTGAATTTGATTATAATTATTCAAATATTGTATTATTTGTGAGAAAAGCCTGCTCCTCTCTATTACACCTGAGGTTGGTTCTTTCAAATCAAAGCCAACTTCTACTTCATTAGATATCAAATCAGGAGGCTGCCTCTAAACTACTCTCAACTCCTATCCTCTTCTCTGCCTTTCTTTTTCCTGAAACCATTCAAGTTTACTTTTTGCTTAATGTAAATTTTGATAATTTTATGTATTTATTTAGTAATCCTGTTTCCTTTTCTATTATATATTGTTGAGGGGAGGTTGGTTTTGAACCCTCAACGGAAGATGTTGTCTTCATGTTAGGGTTTTATCTCCTGTTTTCGAGGGGAGTCTAAAGAAGTTTAAGGAGCATCTCGGTTGGTAGAGATACAACCTACAAGCTCATGGGAGAGGTAAGTGGTACCATTGTTGCAAAGATAAGGCCTATATAGACTAGCCAAGTGGTAGTGTCCTCACCTACTAATACCATATAAAGGTACGAATTCAAACCCTACCAATGTTAAATGCTAAACATTTCTTTGGTGGCAAGTTTCTCCTTTAACTTCGTGAACTTGTTGCCTTTTCTCTAAATTGAGAGACAAAACTTGAAATTAAAATCGAACATAGACACCTTGGACATAATACCGCTATTGTTTAAGGATCCAATTGGTTGCACAGTGGACAACACTTCAAAGACTTTAGAGAGCTGACCCCATAACATGTGTATATCTTGTGGTAAAAATTACTGAATGTGTATATATCCAATAAATAGTGATGACAGGTTTCCCTACCATTACCGACATTAACAAGAAAAGGTATGGCTATACAAAAATTGGCGGTGTTTATTTGCCTGCTCCTTAACCTAGGGTTGGTGTCTTTGTCTTAGTTGAAAACACACTCACTCGTAATAAATATATCCATGTAAATGCAAGCTTTTGTGGTAAACGATAAATTTTTTTTAAAAGAAAAGAAAAATTGATGCTGCAAGCAATAACATATTTTGCTGAATGCACATTGGCATCAACTTTCTACCTAATCATTAATAGTTAAAAAATAGCTTAAAAAAATAAATTCTATTATTGACTACTCTTTTGGAAGCGTCCTATTTGTTCATATTATCGTCTGAAATTAAGCGTTCAACTCTCTAAATTCTGGCCCCATTACTTAACCAACAACACACTCTAAACTAAGCCTCTTTCGCCTTTCTTGTTTGTCTTCTTCCTCAAAGAAATGCCATTTTTCTTCGTAGTTGGGCTTTGTCAATGGTCCTTTATTAATTTAATTTTCTTTAAAAAAAATTTGGCTAACAAATGCTCGAAAAGCATAGATATACACTTTTAGAAGTTTTGAAAAAAAAGAGTTAAACATTTGTTGATATAAAACTTGTTGAGGGGTCAAAATTTGAGAGGGTTGATCAAAAAAGATAAAAAAGCGTATTTATTCAATATTCAAAGATTGAGCTTGATTTAACTTTTTTTTTAATTATCTAATACATTATTTTAGTTCTATATTTATGTAATTTTATATCATATAGAAAATTAAATTTATAATAATATATAATAAATATAATATAGGGCAAATCTAAAATCAACTTGAATTCATTAGCAAATATGAATTGTATTGAACAAAGTCTAAAACTCATTATTTTAAATAAGATAAATCTTAAATAAACATGAAATATACTAATACCATGCATTATTCATGACCCATAAACCCTTTCACCAAACATTACCATTTCATCTTAAATGCTACATCTGCTCTTCCACCAAACCTTGAAAAAAAGAGAGAATAACTCATTCACAAAAAAGAGAAGTTAGGAAAATTATGTTTAAACAATTCATCACGGATAACAAGTATCTTTTTAATAAAAATAATTATGTTTTGAGTAAATTATTCTGATAATCACTCTAAATAGGAGTTATTCCTATTTTACTCCTAATTTTTTTTGTTAAGTCAATCACTACGGTTTAGAAAATGATCAAATTAATCATTCCACAGTTATAGTAACAAAATGTTGATGTGAAATTTTTGAAGTATTTTTTCATTTCCTCTTTATTTCCATTTTCTTTAATTTTTTCCACCTTTCCTTTTTTTCATTTTATTTCTTTTATTTTATTTTTATCTCTCCTCAGTAGAGGTGAGATGGGCCGGTCCGCCCGCCCGAAATGTGGGAGGGTTTGGACAAAAATATAGGCCCGAAAAATGGGCTTGGACAAAAAAATAAGTCCCGTTTAAAAAATAGGCCGGGCCTCGGATAGGACATTTTGGCCCGGGCCCGAATCACTAAATGACAAAAAAAATATGATTTTTTAATATTATTTTCTTGTTATTTTCTCTCTATTTTGCTACCATTTTACTATTATGTTGCTACTATTTTGTTGTTGTTGTTTGGATATTGTATAAAACTTATTTTATTATTAATTTTGTTATTATTTTAGAGACATTTGCTTGTTAAGTGCATTTATCTTAGTTTATTTAAGTATACATATTTTTTAAATTTATTTTCAATCTGTTGTGAAGTATTTATTTTGATATTTTTAATATTTTTGATGTATTATATATTTTAAAATAATATAAAATAATATAAAAATTAATATGGGCGGGCCAGGTCGGGTCGGGCTCGGGTTTTAATATTTTTATCTGAATCGGGCTTGGGTAAAATTTTAAGCCCATTTTTTGGGTTGGGTCCGGCCCAGGCCTAGTAAATGGGCTTAAATTTTTGGTTGGGCCCAGCCCAAACTCGGGTTGGCCCGACCCATGCTCACCTCTACTCTTTGGTTCTCCCTTACTCTTTTTTTTTTTTCTCCCACAAACCCTTTTTCTTTATTGTTGCTGTTGCTAAACTCGGGCATCCTAATTCCTCAACCAACACTGTCGCTTATCCCTTCTTACCACTCTCGACTTTCTCTTCTTAATTCTCTTTTGTTTTAAAAAACCCTAGCTATCATTCCTTTCTCCACCATCGTCGTCGTCTACTGTTTTGTCTCTGACAATGAAAGACACTAAAACACCTATTCTATCTCCTTTCCTCTTCTCCAATATAGTTTCTTTTCAAATGAATGTGGAACCTCTTAAAAATGTCATTTAAACCAAAGCCAAGAACTCTCCAAATTTATCTAATAGCGGAATTAAGATTTCATTAAGGGGGACCAAAATAGCAAACTAGCAACCAATGTCTCTCTTTTTATAATAATTTTTTTCTAGTTGTTGGGGGACCAATCTAAAATTATTTAATCTTTTCTACAAAGTTTTTATAATAATTTTTAGCCGAGTCCAAGGCACCCTCTAGCCCCTGTGATGTTTCGCCCCTGAATTTACCATACCACTCACAACAATAGAAAGAGTTAAGTGGCGTCTAGGTCGGGTAAGGCCACCCAAATTAGACGATAGTGACAATAAGAGGGGTTGCTGTTAGGGTTTGTGGAAGGAAAATAAGAAGAAAGAAGAGAGAGAGAGAAGAGATTAAAAAGAGTAAAAGAAATAAAAAATGAAAGGTGATAAAAAATTAAAAAATGGAAATAAAAAGGAAATGAAAATTCTATATCATCATTTTGTTACCATTTAACAATAGAGTGACTAGTTTGATCAATCTCTCTAGATCAAATTAACAAAATTTTTTTTGAAGGAATCAAAATAAAGATGACCTCTACTTAGAGTGACTAAGATGATAATTTATCCTTATATATTAAAAGGACAATAAAAGAAAACTTTAAGAATAAAAAAATAGTTTTTAACTGAATGATTATTTTTGGTTTTTTTACAAAAATAATATAAAAATAATTAATTATGAATATGGGTCAAGGAAAAATTATTTACGAGAATGGGTTGTTTTGAATAGTCCCCGCTGATGCTGCCTGACTCACTGGCGGCACCAGCCCACTTTCCCCCGTAGAAGTCAACGAAGAGGAAGAGGAAATCTCTTTTTTGGTGTCGAAATCAGCACGAAAGGTCATTGTAAATGGCAACATCGGTGGTTATTGAGTACGGCGACTAGGGTTTTCAGTTGAGAAGAAAGAAAGAAAAGAAATAAAATAAAAAATAGAAGCATTCAACGTGAAAAGAAAAAGAAAGAAAGAAAGAAAATAAAAGAAAGTTATGATGCCTACGATTTCTTTTTTTGGTGCAATATAATCTCAAACAAAACATATGGTTTACATAGAATTATCCATAACTAAAATGCCTCTAGCTTTATCTCAAACAAAACATATGGTTTACATAGAATTATCCATAATTAAAATGCCTCTAGCTTTATCCTCTTTTAAAGCTGCTTGAATCTCCACAGGAGGGTTGTCAACATATACAGGGCCATATCATTCACAAAAGACATTTTTGCAAGTGCATATGCTATTTGATTATTCTCTTTGGGAGTGTATCTAAAAAACCACTTATCTTTATTAGATAGAATCTATTGAATTCTCCTTACTAGTGATGAATTCGATCCGGCTGACTGGCTATCACAAATAGCCCTAATAACCTTGAGATTATCAGAATGGATGATAACCTCATCATATTATTGTTTCTAAAGTAGAATTAGACCATCCAATATGCCTCATAACTCAGCAAAAAAGATTGAGCACTTCCCCAAGAAGCGATTATACCCTAGTATCCACTTCCTGTTTCATCCCGTATCACTCCACCTGCAGCAGATAAACCAGTAGTCGCCTGTAAAGCTCCATCAGTATTGAGATAAAAATGCATACCTAAATATGATTGTTCAGAATATGATTTCAATCCTATCATCAATTATACTATTTTGCCCAACTATACGAGACCTTAACGATTTCATCCGGATTCATGGATTTACCTTGGAAGATAAAGAGATTCCATATTTTCCAAATGCACCATAATAATAACCTGAAGAAATAGACCCATCTCAGCTCTCCGTATTATGATTAGAATGATCTTGTAAGTTTTGAAATTAGCCATTCTGATAGATTACCATAGAAAAGTGCCTCTGTTGAGCTGCTAGAATGACATGGTTTCAAACATCTTTCATATTCGGGCAATCCTTCAACACATGTAAGCCATCCTCAATTCCATAGCCACAAAGAGGATATGACTCATCCTGCCTAGTCCCCCTCCAAACTCTTTCAGCATTGGTTAAGAGCCTGTGCTTTAAAATTATCCAAATGAAATGTCTCACTCTCTGGAGCCTAGAAAATTTCCACACGCTAATCCAAACGGCATCGTTGGGATTTCAAGATTCCTCTTTTAGCATCCAATACACGTTTTTAACTGAAAAGACACCTAAAGTAGTGTGAGACCATGAAATCAAATCTGGTCCTGCAGAAGGCAATGGTGGAGGAACACTAATGATATGATGAATGACGTCTTGAAGCAACCAAACCAAAATAAATTGAGATTCCATGTTCCATTTTCCATCACCATCTCGTTTACCTTACAATTTGAAACAACATTCACATAAGTTGAGACGTGATTAATTAACGGTCCTACGTTGGGAACCCAAGCAGCCTCCCAACAATGAACAATATTTCCATCACTCACTAACCAAATCAAATTATCACGCAATAAAGGCCATACCTTAGCAATGGATTTCTACATAAAGGAACTTCTACTTCACACAATACACTTCGACAATCTATCTTTCATTCCATACTTTGCTCTAAGAACTCAAATCCATAAGGCATTAGTCTTAATAACAATATTGTATCCAAGCTTTATCATGGAGGCATTATTTTGGTCACTTAATCGACGTATCCTTAAACCTCCACACGATCTAGGTTGGCAAATAGCGTCCAACCCAACTATCACTATTTTTCTTTTACCCTCAGACGAGCCCCAAATAAATTGTCTTACCATTTCTTCAATAGAATCACAAGTGCCTTTTAGGACCATTATGAATTGCATGAGATAGCTCGAGATTGATAGTAAAAGTTATTGAGCTAAAGTAACCCTTCCTGCAAAAAAAAGTTTTTGGGCGTCCCAACTAGAGAGCTTGTTTTGAACTCTCTCTACCAGAAAATTTAGTGTGCTTTTAGTGACTCTTTGATGGAAAAAAAGGTACCCTTAAATAATGGCCAAGATCATTAACTTATTGGAACCTAAGAATGTCACTAATCTTCTCCCTTAGATCATCTTTGACACCAAAAGAAAAGAATACGTTAGTATTTCTAGCATTAACCTTATGGCTGGAAAACTCACAAAATCTATTTAGATAGTCTTTGAGAAGTCCACTATGCTTCAAATAAGCTTTGCTAAAAATCACTAAATCATTTGCAAAGAACATGTGTGAGAGGCCCTCTTCGTGGTAATTGAATGGGACTCCACTCCTTAAATGAAATAGCTAAATGAAACCGATAACCCAGCCATTCCATGCACAGAACAAATAGATATAGAGATAAATGACACCCCTGATAGATACCCTTAATAGGTTTGAACTTGGATGTTGGAACTCCGTTCCACAAGACCTGCATAGTAGATGTCGAAATGGCTGGCATAATAACATTTATTAGATAGATAGGAATACCTGTTACTTTGAGCAATGTTTTCACCAAATCCCAATGCACCCTATCATAAGCTTTCTCCAATCCTATCTTGACAGCCATCCACTGGAAAGTCCTCTTGCTTTTCATGGAATGTAGGATTTCTTGCACAATGACAACATTATCAACAATATTTCTCCCTACAATAAAACCCGCTTGCTCTTGGCCTATAATCTTCAGGAATTATTCTTGAAACGGTTCATTATTACCTTCATAACTAACATATATAGCACATAACAAAGACTACTTGGCCAAAACTGCATGAAATTTTAAATGAGCTGGATTTTAAGATGGAAAGTTAAACAAAAAAATAGAAGCATTAAAAGTACACAACCCAATACATAATTTTTTAAAGAAAATTAAAGTGGTATCACCAAGCTATCAGCGGTACCCATAAAAGAAAATAGTTTTTTTGTTCTCCAATATACCCTTATTTTCTTTTTTTTTTTTCAAAAAATACATACCAGTGTCGCCTAACATAGTGGCAGCACAAAAAAAATTCTTTTTTTTTAAACTCATGATCGTTTGATGATTGGGGAAAGTTGGGTGGTGCTGTCAATGTGTCAGGCGACACCGACAGGGACTGTTCAAAATAGCCTACTTTCGTAAATAATTTTTTCGTTGACCTATTTTTCGTAATTAATTTTTTTAATATTATTTTTGTAAAAAAACTTGTTCTTTTTAGATATGTTATTTATTAGTGATTGGTTTATATATATATATATATATATATATATATATATATTTAATTCTATTAGTTATCTTCTATGAATTTATTAAAGTAAACAAAATTTTATTCAAAGGTGTTTTGGTAATTTCTCTAAAATGTCCGATCAATTTACGTCAATAACTCATTTAGAGAATTTGATAATAATATATATTATCATAATCTCTCTCTCTCTCTCTCTCTCTATATATATATATATAATTTATACTATTATTTAAACTTGCGGTTGAGTTGGTGTTGCGATTCTACCGAAAACCAACTTAGTTAGTAAAATTACAAAAAAATGTCTTTCACTATTTAAAATAAGTTATATTATTCTAGAGTACTTTAGTCTTATTAATTTTTTAAAATAAAAACAAATAATTTGTATGTGGTGGAATTTGAACACGTAACATTTACGTCAATAAAACTTACTTTATCACTCAACTAAAGTTTTATCTTAAAGTATTTTGTCCATTTTAATTTTCTTATGCGTGCTTTAATTACCTCCATCAATTGTATATATTGATAATGTTGTTAATTGAATTGGTGTCACAAGTTAACTTGACATCAACTCAAGATTGATGACAACACCATGATAAATAATTGTAGTGCATTTAATATTTTTAATATGATATATTAACATGTTCAAATTTCATTGTACTCCTAGTTTCATTTATTTTTTGAATTTTAATATCGTACACATTATGTATGCAATTATTATTAATTTGTTTTAAACCATTGTTTCATTATTTGTTGTATGTTATTTTAAAACACATTATTGTGTTTTAAATACGTAATTTCTACATGTATACTCATGTGATAGAATTTCTAGGGGTGTTTGGTTTGCCATGCCAAATGTAACATTGTGACCTGTATTGTTACATCCCATAATGAGATTACGGTGATTGGATTGTCAACATTCTAGCCAAGGGTAGAGCCAGGGGGTTGGCAAGGGCCCGACCCCTCCTAAAATAAAAAATTTTCCTTTTAGCCCTTTTATATTTTATAAAATTTTAAATTAGTAGTGATAAAATTGTACTTTGGCCCCCTAAAATGGTGAAAATTTGATTTAATCCTTTAAAAATTATAAATATATAAGCTATTAAAATGGTAAAATTACATTTTAATTATTATAAAATTTTCCAACTTAGTTCCGGCTCCCTTAAAATTTTTTTTTCGCTTTGCCCCTGATTCTGGCCATCGCCTAATCTTACATAATGGAATAGTGCCAATGTAACACCCACACCCAACCTAATTGTTAGATTTAAGATGTGAGATGCCACATTCGTTGCCGAAGCAACTACGATTTTTTTTCAATATCTAAAGGAAAAATTATACAAGTAATTAAATTTCAAAACTTTTTATTTATTCAACTTTGGGTTATAATCAAGCTTACCAAAGCTTTAATTAAACACCAGTAGTGAAAGAGGGACTAGAATGTAAAAATTTCCACATATAGCGGTAATGTCGCAACATTGAAGGATACATGTCGCGACTTTGAGAATTGAAGCATGATGTTGCGACTTCAACCAATGGGAGTTGTGACCCTAAAGACAAACTTGACGCTGTGACCTTAACAAGGGAACGTCACGACTTGGAGAACATGAGGCTCAATGTCACGACACTAACAGGGGAATGCCATGACTATGGGAACAAAAGCTCGATGTCACAACACTAACAGGGGAGTGTTGAGATCGTAAAGGCAGTTCTTTAATTTTTATTTCATTCATCTCAAACCTTCCAAGTGTAGAACTCAAATGGTCTAGGTGACCTAAAGATTCAATCCACTTACCTTGTAGGCATTAACACAAATGCCAATTTACTTCCCTCAACATATCAATGTCGAAACCATTTTTATTTTGAAAAGCGGGAGTCGACTTAAAAACAAAAAATGGAGTCGCCACAAATCCTTTTTGTTTAGGTGTGATCGATTCACCTTGTAAAATGTTTTGTTTTACTACAACATCAATTTTAGCCTATGAAATTTGAGAAAACGAGTTCGGGAGTCGATTACGTACGAGATTAGAGGAAGGATTAGCACACTTGTAACGCCCAAAATTGGTACCTAATCGATTAATTAATGTCCTAATGTCAAAAATTTGAAAAGATTTTAATACACGATCCTTTTGATTTTTCAAAACTCATGTGTTGAAAGGATATTCAATTATTTGGGTCAAAAAGAAAAGTCAAAACCCAGTAAGTTAGGGCATGATCTCTCGAATTTCCAAATACGGAATATTACCTTATTTTTTAGAAATTTTTACCTCAAGACAACAAAATGTCACATCCAGTAAGTTAGGACGCGGCATCTTGAATTCTCAAGAATGAACCTTTATTTGAAATTCATGTGTTTATTTAAAAAAAAAAGGTACTCAAGCATTTGGACTAAATGGGAAAAATCGAAACTCAGTAAGTTAGGGTACGATTTTCCCAAAGCTCCCAAATGTCGAATATGTCCTTATTCTAAAAAGCTTTTGAATAACAGCAAGTGTGGAAATGAAATATATTTTTATTTGAAACAATGGTTTGAATGAAGTTGTCGCGCTAATGCATAATAAAATCATAACATATTTTTTTAAAAATATATTACATAATGAATTAATATTTAACGCTAATATAGACAATTGAAT
Organism: Gossypium stocksii; assembly: GCA_020496765.1. Lineage (NCBI taxonomy): Eukaryota > Viridiplantae > Streptophyta > Magnoliopsida > Malvales > Malvaceae > Gossypium > Gossypium stocksii. The sequence continues at coordinate 12,278,286 of CM035623.1, forward strand.
TAAAAAGCCATATATAACAATTTTTAAAAAACAAAGCAAATTGAAATAAAATGTGAAAACAACCCTAAATGATAATAAGAAATAAAAAGAATAATGAAAAAAAACAGCTTGAAATAAGTACTGCATAAAAATTTGGAATAAGTAAACAAAATACAAATTTACAAAAGGGTGAAAATAAAATAAATCTCTATACAAAAATTATAAATAAACGAATAAAATAAAAAGAATAATTAATAATTAAACAATTAAATGGATCAATAAAAAAAGTTAAAAGAACACCTAAGCCAACCTAACTCCCATAATATGTGGATTCAACGAAATTCGTCTACCAAAATCCAACTCAAACAAAAGTAACTAAAAAAGAAATGAAGATGAACGAAGAACACAATAAGAACAAGCCACAAATAAGAACACAAGAGAAAGAGAAATTTGAGTGAATGCTCTTAAGAATTCTTATTGCTCCCAAAACTCTAGTGCTTTACAATGAAGGGAGAGGCCTTTATTTATAGTTGAGCCTCCCCAAATCCAATGGTACAAATCAATTACATCAACGGCTAAGATTAAAGTGTATCTACAAATTAAATCTCTAAGATTACAAAATCATATCTTCTAAGATTGCATATCATATCTTCTAAGATTGCATATCATACCTAAGATTCCATATCATATCTAAGATTGCATATCCTTGAAGATTATGTTTCCATATGCGTCAAGCTTGTAGATGGACCTTCAATCTTCTCAAGTAATGGGCCATTCTGACCGGGCCAAATGATATATTTGTGATTTTGGATTGGACTTGGACTTTGTTTTATTATTTTGCGTTTATTATTTTTTTGTATGGACCCGGGCTAAATTGGCCTATTATAGCTGCCCCTCTTTGCTCATTGTCGTGTAACAGGAATGGAGTAAAGACTATAAAAGGGCCAATTTTGCCCGGTCTTACTGAATCTTGACTTCTTGGTACTTCTTTTCTTTAAGTAGCTTCATTCCAGTCCACTGCATCTTCAGGGGCATAAAAATTGTTGCTCTGATCCGCTCCACTGTAATTTCAAGAAGATACGGTTTGTGTTTATTTTCTTACTCCACTGTAACTTCAGGGAGATAAGAACTTGGTAATCTCAACCTGCTCCACTACAACTTCAGGGAGATAAGGTTTGTTCATTTTCCTGCTCCACTGCAACTTTAGGGAGATAAGGATTGATGGCTTAAATCTGCTCCACTACTGCTTAGGGAGATAAGATCTGCAATCTTCAGCCTACTCCTCTGTTGCTTAAGGAGATGAGGCTAGTGGTTTCAATCTGCTCCACTACTGCTTAAGGAGATAAGATTCGTCATCTTTGATCTGTTCCACTACTGCTTAGGGAGATAAGATCTACAATCTTCAGCCTACTTCACTGCTGCTTAGGGAGATAAGGCTAGTGGCTTGAATCTGCTTCCCTACTTCCTCAGAAAGACACGATTCGCCGTCTTCGATCTGCTCCACTACTACTTAGGGACACAAGATCTACAATCTTCAGCCTACTCCACTGCTGCTCAAGGAGATAAGACTGGTGTCTTCGATCTGCTTTGCTGCAAATTCAGGAAGACAAGATCTGCTATCTTCAGTTTGCTTCGCTGCAAACTCAGGGAGGTAAGGCTGATAGCTTTAATCTACCTTACTACATCGTCCTCTAGAGGACATAACCTGTAGAATGGGTTTGTGCTTATGCCGAATGATTAGGATGTCATGATCGAAATGAGTCAAATGCTCCTAATTAGACATGTTATGAATGATATATGAATGCAAAATGAGAATGATCCCTTTTTAATACTTAGGGTTGTCACTGTTCGTTGTTCATAAGAGTTTTATTACTGACGTATTACACTGCCATCTCGCTAGGTTGGTATCTTTTCCAGAAAACTCGAAGAAATAATCATATTTTGCTCAAATGATTTGCCCCACTGTAACTTCAAGGTCCATTCCATGGTACCTTTGGGACCTAAGGCTTGTACCATCTTCAAACCCTCCTACTGCAACTTAGGGGTATAAGATATGAATCTTTTCCAATTTATTCCCCCTACAATTTAAGGATATAGGGTTTGTCTCCTCTTCAATCCATTTGGTCTGTTACACCATTCATTGGGTGTCATGACCAGATGTGTATGCATGATATCATGAATGCAGAATATCATATTTTCAGAAATGGTCCCCTTTAATGTTTGGGTTGTTATTCGTCGAGGTTGTATCGCTGACGTAATGTTTTGTCTTTTTTGTTCAAGCTTTGACAGAAAATCTGAAGAGGTAGTCACAATTTAGACTTTTTTTTCTCAAATATTCCTAACCCTTAAGCATGGTGAGTTCTAAACAATAGTTCTATTTTAGGTTCTTGTATTATTTAGAAACTTCTAGAGTAATATGCCAAACTCCCTTTTATGAAAATATTATTAGTCCATTAACCATTATTTCAATGCAAAATGCTTGAAAAAGATCGTAACAATGGATAAGAATGGAATTGATTTGGAGCATAGCTCGAAATGAATAAATTAGAAAAATTAATTGGGAATGCATCTTGAAAAGAAAAAAGTATTCAAAGATACAAAAATTCAATCTGAGTAGGATGAAGAATTAGGTGCCCCAGATATCGCAACCTAAGCTTCTCTGTACAAACGTTTTGACGACCATTTTGAGCTCAATATGTGTTTAAGGGATCTAGAATACTTTGTTGGTGCCCTAAGATGTAGCATACTTCTTCTTTGTTAATTCAGGCATAGCAAGACTACTGTATGCCCCATTTTTTATCAAAATTTGAGCCGCCCTTTTCAGGTTTTCAACTCAAGAGCCATTTGGTTTCAAGGCGCCCTTTGCGGGTTTTCGCCTTGGCCTTTCCTTTTCTTTCTTCTTCTTTTTTTTAAGGTCTCAAAGCGCCCTTTGCGGGTTTTCACCTTGGCCTCTCCCCTTTTGGTAAAATACTTCTTGATTGAATCTGAATTCACTGGATTGGGCAGGTCTTATCCATTCATTTCGGTCAATATCAATGCTCCTCCAGAACAGGCCTTATTTACTATATAAGTTCCTTCCCAGTTTGGCATCCACTTTCCTCTGAAGTCCTGTTGTATAGAAAGGATATTCTTCAGTACCAGGTCCCTTTTCCGTCATAAGTCCGCATCATCCATTTTTGGTACATTTAACTATGATGAATACTTTTAAACTCTTTTCTTCAGTTAGGTTCACTGGAGACATTCTGCTTCATCCGATTCTTGACTCAATCAAAGCTTGGAGGAAAGAAATCTCGATTTCTATGAGCAAGACTGATTCTATTCCATAAAACCCATGAGAAAGGTGTTGCCTCAGTGAAAGTGCTGACCGATGTTTTATAAACATAGAGAGTAAATGGTAGTTTCTTAGGCCAATCTTTACAAGCCTAATTCATCTTCCACAATTTTTGTTATTTTTTTCCTTTTTTTTTACTTTTGTTTTTCTCTTTTTGGCTGCCTTTGCTGCACTGTGATATGGCGGTTGATCTTTGATTAGACCGCAGACTTTTGATATTGTGCAGTTGTGCATTATTAGACATGTTCCTTTCCGACATTATTTGTCAGCACCTAATTTTTTTGGGATTTGATGACTGTCGACTTTGTAACATTGGAATATAAAGCTACTTTCACCCTCTTAGTAAGTAATCAATGACCATAAAGATGAGTTGATGTTATCTAGAAGCTTTTGATGAAATCGGCCCCATAACATCTATGCCCCACATATAGAAAATTTGTGAAGAAATGAAAGAGGCACATAAGTCTTGACTCCCTAAATTTGGCAAAACTGATACAATCCTTTTCGATGGTGAACTAGTAGTACCTAAACCTCATGATTAGTCTGGCTATTGCAAAACCATTAGCATGTGCCTTTTTGACATACTTATGGACCTCTTTTGGCCTTAAAAGCATCCACAGGTCTTAGTAGCCCAGGCATATCTTGATACAATTGTGCGAAAACATCTTTGAATTCTTGAAATAATTCAATGACGTCTCGCTTTATCTTTATGGTAATGCAGGCTCCGATCTTTGCCTCTTTCTCTTCTCCTAGGCTCACGATGTTCACTGACCTTTTGTAAGGTAGGATCTATTTTCCATTTTGTTCTACCATCCTTAACAATTAGGAGATAGGTTGCAGTCTCTGTCATCTTCAAAGTTCTAAGATTCCCGTAAACACATATCTCACTCAATAGGAGACTCTGGGTTAGTAACATTATTACTCGTCGTTGATATCTGAGGACTTATTATAGGTATGAAAGTAGAGTCCAAAGAATAAATGAATCTTAAGAACAATTATTTGTATAGTATGAATAAAGAATAAGAATATCTGAAAGATAGTCCAAAGAACAAAAGAATCTATACATGGAAAAAATTAAAAAAAATATTTGTTCAAAAAACAGATGCATTTTATTGAAATAAAATTTTTGGACACAAGCCTATTTCACAAAAGGATTCTTATTGCTTCTAGGCTTAAAGCAACAAGCATGTTTTGAGTATTACTCTACATTAGATCTAAAAATACTAGAATCTTTTCCACAGTCCCATTGTTCAAAACACTCCCAAGTACGCAAGGGCAGACACTTGGAAACTTTTATTCCCCACCATTAATGTTCAGATTCCCTGATATTCCTTCTGGGCTTTTGACTTCTTCAAGGAATCGCAAGTCTCTTGCATCTTCCTTCAATTATCACATTTACTGCCTAATTAGGTTCTAGTGAATCGTTAAACTTCACAATTCCCATTTTAATGAACCTTTCGACCAACTTTTTGAACGTAGTGCAGTTTTCAATTGAATGTCCTGTTATTCCCACGTTGTACTCGCATTAGGCATTCGTATCATACCATCTTAGGAACGGAGGTTGCATAGGTTCTGTGTAGAATGGAGACACTACATGCATATCAAAAAGATTCTGATACAGCTCCTTATATGTCATCGGGATAGGTGTGAACTAGAGCCTTTCTGCAATTGACCTCAAGTTAGATTCTTGCTTTGAAGAGCCTTGATAGCTAGTGGTTACGACCCTCGGCTGGCCTACAGTGACCGATTTGGAATGCATACTCAGGATATTCACTTCATTTTCCTTGTTTTTAGGGGTTGATCTTTTGACGTTTTCTCCCGTGTCTATCCTCCCATTCCTTACCACATTTTCAATCATCTCACTGGACATTACTATGTCTGAAAAGCTCATAGTGGCACTTCCCAACATATGGTTAATGAACGGGGCTTTCAAAGTATTGATGAAAAGCATCATGGTTTCCTTTTCTAAGCAACTTCCCTCCATCTTTACGCATACTGCCTGGATCTTTCATTCGGTTTCTTCTCCATGCTCTGTAAAGTAATTCTGTCAGGTGTCATGTCTGTCACATGACCATACTACTTCATAAATGCTTGTGCTAGGTCTTTCCACAAATTAATCCTAGCACAGCTTAGTTGATTGTACCATTTGGATGCTGCCCCCACGAAACCGTCTTAGAAGCAGTGAATCAGCAGTTGATCATTGTTAACATACCCATTATCCGTCTGCAAAACATGGTGATGTGAGCTTCAGGGCAGCTAGTCCCGTTATACTTCTCAAATTCTGGCATTTTGAACTTGTGAGGAAGCACCAAGTCCGGAACCAAACTCAGTTCCTTAGCATCAATTCCACCATGATTATCAGCATTTTTCATGGCCTTGAATTTTTCCTTCAACCATTTACAACGGTCCTCTAACTACCTTGGCAGTTCCATTCTTGCCTATTCCTTCTCAGCTATATCTAAATCGGGGATAACAGGATTAGTCAGGTTATCCCCTGGGTTAGAACCTGAGCCAGCTTAGAAGTTCATTGGTATTGAAGCACCCGGCTGACCCTGTTGAGGCGTAATCGTGACAGATGGAATTCGAGGGTACTCCTCATGTTGTATCTATGCATGTGCTAGGGTAAAACCCAGAGGATAGTCCTCATTATCCTCTCTAGTATTGGCCTTGGGGCCTTTTCCTTTGTCCATCGCCCCATTCAGCAGTTGGGACATCTGAGATATCATATTTCTTTGGGCTTCTAGCATTTGATCCCTCTTATCTTGCTGGATCTTGGCCAATTGCTCTTGCAGCTATATTTGTAGCTGGTCTTGCATATCTCTTTAGAGTTGTTCAAGTCTTTCTAATCTTTGGTCCATATTCTTTGTCTTAGTGCGAGTGCCGTAATGATGTTTAATCGATAAGCTTTTGTCGGTTCCCAAGTTAAATGAAATAATTATACCTAATTAGGGTCATTTTGCCAAAATCTAATCTATATGATGAAATGCAATGCAAATGTATGAAATGAATGCAAAAATAAAAAGAGGCGTTGATTCTGAATTCAATTCCATTAGAACAACTTCTCTAGAAAACAAATTTCTTTATATAAAACGGATATTTATACGGCCTTTCCCTCATATTCCAAGCGAAGATATTGATCCCTTTCTTCGTATCCAGATGTTAAAGTCAAATCACGCGAACTTTCTAATATATGTCTCTACTAGCTCATTTTTGCTTGATCTGGGTCGCGACTCATTGCTCACTTATCCCCGTGATACTCGTTAGCTCCTTTAAAAAAGTTGAGACGTGGCGACTTCTAAATAATCTTTATCAGCTTGAATCCTCAAACAATGAATCAAAGTCATATACCTCCATGGGCTATTAGCCTTTTCATGTTGTGTTTGCACGGACCATATTTGGGCAGTCTCATTATATTCTACTTTATCAAGAAATCTATTTTCCATGACAAGCTTTGCTATTTAATAATCGAATTTGAATCAACACCTCTTTTCTATGATGAGAATGCAATACAATCAAAACAAAAGAAAACATGTTAGCATAGGAGAATTAAATAACAAAATAGAGCACTTGTCCGGGTGACCACTAGCGTTCGGCACGGTTCTACCTAAGGTGGGCTCTTAGGGTTCACTATATGTGGTTCGGTTCTAGAGAAAGGGTACCTAAACCAGTAGATTCCTCAATCCTCCCCCATTATAGGCTCATATAGACCGAGTTCAATTCAGGGGAATACATTTCCCTATGGCCATACGGAGATGAAAATCTCACGAAGACATAGGTACGGATGTATCCCGAAAGCAATCCACTAGCCCATGCGGAGGTGAAAACCTCACGAAGGCATAGTTTCTCACTCCCACTTAAAGGTTTAACCACGACGGTCATGCAATGTAATGCAAAAGTATTCTACAAGACTAACTACAACAATCATAACACAAACAAATGCAAAACTTTCGACAAAAGGACAGAAAATAATCAATTTTACAACTTGACTCTCTTATTGGTCCCCAGTGGAGTCGCCAAGCTGCCGAAACTATTTTCATTTTGAAAAACGGGAGTCGACTTAAAAACGAAAAATAGAGTCACCACAAATCCTTTTTATTTAGGTGTGATCAGTTCACCTGATCAGTTCACCTTGTAAAATGTTTTGTTTTACTAAAACATCGATTTTAGCCTACGAAATTTGAAAAAACATGTTTGGGAGTCGATTACGTACGAGGAAGGATTAGCACCCTCGTAATGCCCAAAATTGGTACCTAATCGATTAATTAATATCCTAATGTCAAAAATTTGAAAAGATTTTAATACACGATCCTTTTGATTTTTCAAAACTCATGTGTTGAAAGGATATTTAATTATTTGGGTCAAAAAGAAAAGTCAAAACCCAGTAAGTTAGGGCTTGATCTCTCGAATTTCCAAATACGGAATATTACCTTATTTTTTAGAAATTTTTATCTCAAGACAACAAAATGTCACATCCAGTAAGTTAGGACGCGACACCTTGAATTCTGAAGAATAAACCTTTATTTGAAATTCATGTGTTTTATTTTAAAAAAAAAGGTACTCAAGCATTTGGACTCAATGGGAAAAATCGAAACTCAATAAGTTAGGGTACGATTTTCCCAAAGCTCCTAAATGTCGAATATGGCCTTATTCTAGAAAGCTTTTGAATAATAGCAAGTGTGGAAATGAAATATATTTTTATTTAAAACAATGGTTTGAATGAAGTTGTCGCACTAATGCATAATAAAATCATAACATATTTTTTTAAAAAAATTACATAATGAATTAATATTTAACGCTAATATAAACAATTGAATTAAAAAGCCATTTATAACAATTTTTAAAAAACAAAGCAAATTGAAATAAAATGTGAAAACAACCCTAAATGATAATAAGAAATAAAAAAATAATGAAAAAAAATAGCTTGATATAAGTACTACATAAAAATTTGGAATAAGTAAACAAGATACAAAGTTGCAAAAGGGTGAAAATAAGATAAATCTCTATACAAAAATTATAAATAACGAATAAAAATAAAAAGAATAATTAATAATTAAACAATTAAATAGATAAATAAAAAAAAGTTAAAAAAAAGGCCTAAGCCAGCCTAACTCGCACAATATGAGGATTCAACGAAATTCCTCCACCAAAATCCAACTCAAACGAAAGCAACTTAAAAAGAAACGAAGATGAATGAAGAGCAAAATAAGAACAAGCCACAAATAAGAACACAAGAGTGAAAGAAATTTGAGTGAATGCTCTCAAGAATTATTATTGCTCCCAAAACTCCAGTGCTTTACAATGAAGGGAGAGGCCTCTATTTATAGTTGAGCCTCCCCAAATTCAACGGTACAGATCAATTACATCAATGGCTAAGATTAAAGTGTATCTACAAATTAAATCTCTAAGATTACAGAATCATATCTTCTAAGATTGCATATCCTTGAAGGTTATGTTTCCATATGTGTCAAGCTTATAGATGAACCTTCAATCTTCTCAAGTAATGGGCCATTCCAATCGAGCCAAATGATATATTTGTAATTTTTGGACTGGACTTGGACTTTATTTTATTATTTTGGGTTTATTATTTTTTTGTACGGACCCAGGTTAAATTGGCCTATTACAATCAACATGTATGGATATATTCAATTGTTAACGTTTCCTACCATTTGAACCAAGTCATCCGAAATGAACCTAAAACCAACTTGAGACCTTAGGTACATGCCAATTAATACAAACATAAAAAAATCTATACCAACTTTGATAAGTCGAGAATTGAATCCACGATACAGTTGCACTATTTGAAACCTCGAAACCTAAGGATACATTTGCAAGGAAATAACAAAACCGGATACTAAGCAATAGGACTCAGTGGCGCTAACATAATTTAAAACAATTTTCAAATAGAAACAATATACCAAATACAACAATCATGTAATTTATAACTATTAGAATACAACAACCATTCTTGTCTCATGCCTTATGTTGGTGTTTTCATACATGTTGTAACAAGATACTTACTAACATTTGCTTTCATTTAACATAACATCTCAATCACATGAACTGCATAATATTTCATTTATCATCACATCACAACTACATATGTGCCATAGTATATCATCAAGTCCATTTCTTTTTCTCATTTCCATCTTGAATCCTCTGATTCATTTTATATCCATATCGACCTTCATGGCTTGTTTTAACTGGTTTGTATAATCTTTCACATGCCATCTTTTGTTACTTAACATTAATATACAAGATACATAAGTTACTATTAGCATTTCATATCAAATGTCACTTATCAAGGTAAATGTTTTATTGTCCCTATTATCGTACACAAGATCAAGACGAATACAAAGATCATCCAACCAATGATCATCCAACCATCACAATAATATATCTGACGCTTAGTGCCTTATCAAAATGTTCTAAGTATAATTTGCGCTCTGTGCCTCATTGGTATAAACCAAAGTAATGTGTGCTTCGCATCTCATCAGAATGTTGAAACTATAATATGTGTTCCGTGCCTCATTGGTATAAACCAAAGTAATATGTACCTCATTGGTATAAACCAAAGTAATATGTGTTGGTATATCAGAATGTTGGTATAAACCAACTATACCTGTCTTTGCTCGAGACCGTTAATAAGGTAACCAATATTTCGAATACATTTACGTGATTCACATATCAAATTTCAATACATAACCAACTCATTTCATGCTCAAATCAATTCATACCATTACATGTCATCACTATGTTCCTATTTTAGAAACAATCTATATGGCAATGTCACATATCACATACATATCAAATTTCATGCTTTTGTTTATCTTCTATATAACATTTACGTATGATTTCATACCTTAAATTCCACATATTCATATCGAATCATAACTGTCAAAACCATTTTTAAATTTGAGAAAACGGAGATCGACTTTTAAAACATGGAGTCGCCACTAATCCTTTTTCGAGGTGGATTGGGCCACCTTAAAATTGATCACTTTAATAAAACGTTTTGATTCATTAAAACAATGATTTTGGTCTACAAAATTTGAGAAAACAGGTTCGAGAGTCGGTTACATACGAGGAAGGATTAGCACCCTCATAGCACCCAAAATTGGTACCTAATTGATTAATTAGTGTCTTAGTGTCGAAAATTTGAAAAGATTTTAAAATACGATCCTTCTATTTAAAAGAAAGCTTGAGTGAATTGGATAAAATGTAAAGACCTACTCATCTCGAAGGGGGAAAATGTGATTTGGTACCTAATTTCTCCTTTCAAAATCTTGTTTTATAATTTCTAACTCAGAGGGAACTACTCGTAAATACTCCCCTATCGGCCGAACATCCTCCAAACTCGGCCTAGTGATATTGTCGTTAACTCTCTTACTCAACCATCCATTGTACTTAGAGGTTGTCATTGGATCTGCAGCCAACCTTTTCATTTGATGAGTCTGATTCCAAGCATTAGAGATCTTCTTAACCCTTTTCTTGTAGTCTCCCCTATAAAAAAACTAACATTAAGTAAGCCCATGGGTTACCGGTATGAACTATCTTGTTTCATATTGCCTGAGCACGAGCAATGGAGCATATCCAATGCCACCCCAGATTCTAAGCAAAGGGACCCAGTCAAAACTCCCACATCAGAAAAGAATTTTGTCAGGAACTAACCTAGGAGCCTTCTACTCAACGTCTTCTTCTTGAAGATTTTGAAGGAGCGCTATCCAGTTTTCTTCCGATATGTCATCTCTTCTGGGTGTAGCCGCTATCTCCTCTAGTGGGGAGTAATTCTCAAAGAGAGCCCGATAACGAACCTTATCTACCTTCCAAAAATGACTGTGAAACCAAGCTAATAATAATTGCGCACACCTTATAAATCTGCCCTCGCCAAACCTTCTACATGCATTCAGAGACCTAAATGTCTCGGCCAAGATCGCAGGAACTGGTGTGACCCCTTTGTCAAGTCAGTCGAAGAGATCTGTGACCGCCTCATCAACATACCCCAATGCTCTAGAGAAGAGCATCAACCCGTAGACACTCAAAGCAAAGATGTCAACTTTCTTTTTCATATCAGGATGCGCTAGGATCAAATCTCGCAAATTCTTCCATGGGATGCACTTACACTCCCCCTTCTGCTTGATCTTACCGTAATTTACTATTCACTCATCCCTGTAATATTCATTAGTTTCTTCCAAAATGCCGGAACATAAGCAGCTCTCGAATAGGCCTTATCGACTTGAACTTTCGGGCAATATTATAAGGCTGTATACTCCTCCACAGTGGGTATCAAATCTACCTTCCCAAATGTAAAGCAACTATATGCAGGGTTCCAATACTGAGCGAGGGCCCGAAACAAGTGTCCGTCCACTTTGATATCGAGTAAGTACGGCAGACTCCATAGTTACAGTAAAACAACTATTTAGCCTCATCGTTCCACTGATCCTATACCTCCTTTAATTCTTTAAGATTATTTTGGGTCACGCTGATGCGAGTGTAATCCCATAACTCTGATTTGTACCCCTCGGCTACACTGTCCCCTTTCTCTAATTGCTTTGTCTCTGACCATCTACAGACAACCGCATTATTTTCTACTTTGTCAAGGAATTCGTCCCCCATGCCAAGCTTTCTTCAAAAACCAAACACGAATCAACACCTTTTAAATATGAAATGATATGAAAACATGGCAAAACAAAACACAACAAGTTAGTATTATACTAGAAACATAACTCAAAGTAGAGAAAAGAGAAACAAACACCTATTGGGGTGATCACTAAGGTTCGACGTAGTTCTTTCTAGGGTAGGCCCTTAGGGTTTTCTACATGTGGTTTGGTTCTAGAGTGGAGGTACCTGAACCAGCAGATTCCTCGATCCTCACCCATTATAGGCTCATATGGATCGAGTTCAGTTCAGGGGGATACATTTCCCTATGGCTACGCGGAGATGAAAATCTCACGAAGACATAGGTACGGATATATCCCAGAAGCGATCCACTATCCTGCACGAAGGTGAAAACCTCACGAAGGAAATAGCTTCTCCCTCCCACTTAAAAGATGTGACCACAACGGTCATGTAATACGATGCAGGAATATGCAAAACTTGAAATATAAAAACATGGATAATATGATGAAAACCATAACAAAAATAGATGAAATGCCATGAGAGGATCGTATGTTAAAACCAAGTTTTCAATTTTCAAAAAAAGACATAAAATAATCAATTTACGGCTTGACTCTCTTATTCTTCCCCAATGGAGTCGCGAAGCTGCCGGAACCATTTTTAAATTTGAGAAAATGGGGATCAACTTTTAAAACATGGAGTCACCACCAATCTTTTTTCGAGGTGGGATTGGGCGACCTTAAAATTGATCGCTTTAATAAAATATTTTGATTCATTAAAACAATGATTTTGGTCTACAAAATTTGAGAAAACAGGTTCGGGAGTTGGTTACGTACGAGGAAGGATAAGCACCCGCGTAGCGCCCAAAATTGGTACCTAATTGATTAATTAGTGTCTTGGTGTCAAAAATTTGAAAAGATTTTAAAATACGATCCTTCTATTTAAAAGAAAGCTTGAGTGAATTGGATAAAATGTAAAGACCTACTCATCTCGAAGGGGGAAAATGTCATACCCAGTGAGTTAGGGTCCAACACTTCAAACTTTCGAAACCAAGCTTGTCTCTGATTTTTAAAACTCATGCATTAAGGTTTAAAAAGGATATCCGGTTACTTGGGCCTTATGAAAAATTGGAACCCAGTAAGTTAGGGCACAATTTCTCAAAATACCCAAATATCAAACATTGCCTTTGTTTTATTTTGAAATCCTTACCTCGAGATAGTGAAATGTCACATCCAGTGAGTTAGGGTGCAACATCTCGAGTTCCCGAGGATGAGCTTTTTATTTGAAACTCACGTATTTTGTTTTTAAAAGGGTACTCGGTTACTTAGGACCGACGAGAAAAATCGAAGCTCAGTAAGTTAGGGCACAATTTCTCAAAAAACCCAAATATCAAACATTGCCTTTGTTTTATTTTGAAATCCTTACCTCGAGATAGTGAAATGTCACATCCAGTGAGTTAGGGTGCAACATCTCGAGTTCCCGAGGATAAGCTTTTTATTTGAAACTCACGTATTTTGTTTTCAAAAGGGTACTCGGTTACTTAGGACCAACGAGAAAAATCGAAGCTCAGTAAGTTAGGGCACGATCCACTCAAAGCTCCCAAATGCCGAGCATTGCCTTATTTTGAAGAATAATTTGAGTTTGCGTAAAAATATAACGTTTTAAAAGATATGCCTAGTTGAAATACAATGAACATGTTGACGTATATGATAACAATAAGAACAAAATAATCACAGAGAAATAAATAATAAGAGCAACAATACAATAAATAAGTGGCAATTAATGAAAATTTAAATAATAGAATAAAGAGAAAAATTGAAAGATAAGAAATAAAATTGGGGGGAAATAAAATAAAAAATAATAATTAAAATAAAAAGATAATAATAATGAAAAATAATGATAATGACAAGAATAATTTACAGATAGGTTTATGAAATAAATATTATGTAAGAAGAGATAATATGCAAAATAGTTTAAAACGGAATATGATTGTCTAAAATATGAATAAAAGAACTAATAAATAATATAAATATATATATATATATATATATATATATTTATATATATAAAAGAAAAATATTTAAAATAAGCAAAGTTTAATTTAAAACGAGATTTTTAAGAAAAATAAACTGTATATGTATAATTAGATTTAAAATATATATATATATATATAAACAAATTTAAAAGAAACTATTTATTTAAAATAATAATAGTAATAATAATAAATAATAACACTAACTATTATAATAGTAGAATATAATAAATAATAAAAATAATAATACTAACAATTAACAGTAAAATATAATAAAATAATAATGACAATAAAAATTATAATACTAAAAATAATTAATTTAGTGATAAAATGTCAAAAATAATTGAAGTGTGGCTCAATTGAATTAAGAACAGAAATTTTGGGGCGAAATCAAAATAAATAGGAGACAGGAGGGCCCAACTGAAATGCGCGTACATCCTTAAAGGACCAAAATCAAAAAAATTCCCCTCCTCAAAATGACACCGTCCGCGTATGGGCTAAAATAGAATTGGAACAAAACTGCGGGGCAAATTTAAAAGTAAAAAAAAAAAACTTAATTGAAGCAATATGAAAAAGCGTAGGGGTTAAAAGTGCAATTAGCCTTCCAAAGAAAACGCGCGGATCCTCCCCTTAGGTCGGGTCACCGCTCGGGTTTGAGCTTTAAACGACGTCATTTTAGCTCTTGCACACTGGTACCAAAACGACGTTGTTTTGGGCTTTATATAAATCCTAAAATTTTCCAAAAAACAACTCATTCTCTTCATTTTTCAAAAAACAAGAGAGCCTTTGCTCTCAAATTCTCTCTGCAGGCTCTTGCTCCGGCCAGGGCTCCGGTCGGTCGCCGCCGCCGTCATCGCCACGCACCACCGCCGGCCGCCGTGAAATCATTAAAAAGTAAGTTTTTTTCTTTTTTTTTTTTTGAAAAGCAAGTATGTATATATATGTATATATTATAAAAAAATAAAAGAAAAATAAATAAATAAAATAGTAAAAACAAAAAAAGAAATAACCTTCAACTTTAGATTTCGTTTGTTTGCCTACTGCTTTTAGATGTTTTGGGTGTTTTTGAGTCAGTTTTAGTATTCAAAACTTTGTGTTACTCTCTATTCGAAAAAAGATCATTTTTATAGTGTTTTTCGAAGGCTTTTATAGCATTTTTTTACAATTGATTTTTGCTTATTGTAGCTTGCGTGGTAGACGTGGGCACCGACGTGGAGGCGTGAGTAATGCAGTGCACGGTGCGGAGGGTATGCGGCACTGGGGCGGTTGCGGCAAAGAGAGAAACCCCTAGGGTTTCCTAAAGTGTTTTGAGCTTTGGGCCACTTGGGCCAACGTAATTGGGTCCTAGGGTTTGGGTTAGTTTTAATTTTTAGTGGTTTGTAATTGTATTGGGCCCGGGCATAAATTAGGTCCAACAGTTGCTCCTCTTTGCTCATTGTCGTGTAACGGGAATAGAGCAAAGACTTAAAAAGGGCTAATTTTGCCTGGGCCTACCGAGTCCTGTCTTCTTGATGCTCAACCTCTTCACATAGCTTTATTCCAATCCCCTACATCTCCAGGGGTATCGGACTTGTTATTTCAATCTGCTCCATTCTTGCTCAATGGAGATAAGGCTTGTGGTTTAAATCTGCTCTGCTCCTGCTCAGTGAAGATAAGATCTGCTATATTTAACCTGTTCCACTTCTGCTCAGTGGAGATAAGGCTAGTGGCTAAGATCTGCTCCATTGCCAATACATGGAGATAAGATTCGCTAAAATTTGATCTGTTCCACTCCTGCTCAGTGGGGTAAGATCTGTTGAAATTTGATCTGCTTCGTTCCTGCTCAGTGAAGATAAGATCTGCTGTATTTAACCTGTCCCACTCCTGATCAGTGGAGATAAGGCTAGTGACCGAAATCTGCTCCATTCTGATACATGGAGATAAGATTCGCCAAAATTGATCTGGTCCACTCCTGCTCAGTGGGGTAAGATCTGCTGAAATTTGATTTGCTCCGCTCCTACTCAACGAAGATAGGATCTGCTATATTTAGCCTGCTCTACTCCTGCTCAGTAGAGATGAGGCTAGTAGTCAAAATCTGCTCCATTGTCGATACATGGAAAGAAGATTTGCCAAAATTTGATCTGTTCCACTCCTGCTCAGTGGGGTGAGATCTACTAAAATTTGATCTGCTCCGCTCCTGCTCAGCAAAGATAAGATCTGCTATATTTAGCTTGCTCCACTCCTACTCAGTGGAGATAAGGCTAATGGTCGAAATCTACCCCATTGCCGATACATGGAGATAAGATTCGCCAAAATTTGACCTGTTGCACTACTGCTCAGTGGGGTAAGATCTGCTGAAATTTGATCTGCTCTGCTCTTGCTCAGTGAAGATAAGATCTACTATATTTAGCCTGCTCTACTTCTGATCAGTAGAGATAAGGCTAGTGGTCAAAATCTACTCCATTGTCGATACATGGAGATAAGATTCGTCAAAATTTGATCTGTTCTACTCCTACTCAGTGGGGTAAGATCTACTGAAATTTGATCTGTTCCGCTCTTGCTTAACGAAGATAAGATCTGCTATATTTAGCATGCTCCACTCCTGATCAGTGGAGATAAGGCTAGTATCTTCAACCTGCTCTACTACAACTTTAGAGAGATAAGGTTGGTGGCTTAAATCTGCTCCGCTCCTGCTCAGCGAAGATAAGATTTGCCGAAATTTGTAGTTTTAATCAATCTTGCTACGTTGTCCACTGGGGAATCCATCTGTAGAATTGATTTCCTGGTATTTATGCTTATGCCAAATGATTAGGATGCCATGATCAGAATGAGTCAAATGCTCCTAACTAGATGTATTATGAATGTTATCTGAATGAATGCAAAATGTCATGAGAATGATCCATTTTTAACATTTGGGCTGTCATCGCTCGCCATTTGTTAAATTATTATCCCTGACGTATGTTTTCTTGTTTAGCTGACAACGGAGAATTTGAAGATGTGGACAAACCCTTACCTCTCACATGTTTCCCGCCCCTTAAGCTTGGTGAGTTCTAAATAATTGTCCTATTTCAAGTTCTTGTATTATTTAGAGACCTTTCAGAGTAATATGAAAAACTTCTTTTGTGAAAGCGTTATTGGTTCATTAATCATTATTTCAATATGAAATGCTTGAAAAGATTATAGCGATGGATAAGACTGAAGTTTATTATGATCAAAATTTGTAAAGAATGGATTGAGCAAAGAGAGCAAATATTGCTAAAATACAAAGAATGGGAAGGTGGAACTGGTGCCTCAGATATCACAGCCTGAGCTTCTCTGTACAAACTTCTTGAAGACCACTCTAAGTTCAACATGTGTCTAGGAGATCTGTAGTACTTTATCGATGTCCTTAAGATGTAGCATATCTCATTATTGTTAACTCAGGTATAGGATGGCTAGCGCATGCCCCATTTCTCATCAAACATTTGAATTGCCCTTTTATGGGTTTTCAATTCAAAGCCCCTTTGGTCTCAAAGCGCCCTTTGTGGGTTTTCGCCTTGGCATCTCCGTTTTTTTCGGAACTCAAGGCGCCCTTTGTGGGTTTTCATCTTGGCCCATTTTCCTCCTCAAGCGAAGTACTTTTTGATTGAGTCTGTATTAACTGGGTTAGGTTGAATTTTGCCATCCATTTCGGCTAATATCAATGCTCCTCTAGAAAAGGTCTTTTTCACTACATAAAGTCCCTCCCAATTAGGCATCCATTTACCTCGGAAGTCCTTTTGAGTAGGTAAGATCTTCTTTAATAACAAGTCTCCCTCATGAAATTCCCTAGAATGAACCTTTTTGTTGTAAGCCCGCATCATTCGCTTCTAGTACATTTGACCATGACGGATAGCTTTTAGCCTTTTCTCCTCAATCAAGTTCAGCTGATCATACCGGGATTGGATCCATTCTGCTTCGTCCAACTTTAACTCTGATAAAACCCGGAGTGAAGGAATTTCAACTTCAATGGGCAAAACTGCCTCCATCCTATAAACCAATGAAAAAACCGTTGCCCCGGTGGAAGTTTTAACAAACGTTTGATAGGCAAAGAGGGAAAACGGTAACTTTTCCTGCCAATCCTTATAGGTCTCAGTCATTTTCCCCACGATCTTCTTGATATTTTTGTTAGCTACCTCAACTGCGCCATTCATTTTCGGGCGATATGGTGACGAGTTGTGGTGCTTAATTTTGAACTGACTGCAGACCTCTACTATTGTGCTGTTGTTTAGGTTCAACGCATTGTCCGATACAATCCTTTCTGGTATACCATAGCGACAGATGATCTCCTTCTTCAAGAACTTGCTAACTGCCGACTTTGTGACATTGGCGTATAAAGCAGCCTCGATATATTTGGTAAAGTAATTGATGAAGAAAAAAATAAATCGATGACCATTAGAAGCCTTTGGCGAAATTGGCCCAATAACGTCTATGCCCCACATTGAGAAAGGCCATGGAGAAGTCATAACATAGAGAGGTGAAGGAGGCACATGGATCTTATCTCCATAAATTTGGCACTTATGGCACTTCTTAGCATGACGAATGCAATCTCCCTCCATCGTAGACCAGAAATACCCGAATCTCATGATTTGTCAGGCCATTGTAAAACCATTGGCATGCGTCCCACAGACACCCTCATGGACTTCTTCCAAGATTTTCTTAGCTTCGATGGCATCAACACACCTTAGCAACACCTGATCCTTCCTCTTTTTATACAGGATCTCTCCGTCTAAGACATAGTCACTGGCCAACCTTCGCAACATCCTCTTATCATTTTCAGTTGCTTGCTTTGGGTATTCACGGTTCTTCACATATTGTAGAATATCATGATACCAAGGATGATCATCTCTCTCGTCCTCCTCCTTGATGTTATAGCAATGAGCCGGAGCCTCACAAATACTCATCTGGATTGGCTCATATCTTTTTGTTCATTTATTTTGATCATAGAAGCTAATGTAGCCAGGGCGTCAGCTATCTGGTTTTCATCACGCAGGAGATAAAAGAAGGTGATGTCATCAAACTGCTTAATTAACTCCAGAACTAACTTTCGATAACTGATCAATTTGGATTCTCTCATCTCCCATTCACCTTTGAGCTGATAGATCACCAATGCAGAGTCTCCATATACCTCTAGCACCCTGATTTTACGGTCTATGGCTGCACGAATTCCCATGATACATGCCTCGTACTCTATTATATTGTTTGTGCAGTCAAAATCCAGCTTACAAGTGAATGGATAATGATCTCCACTTGGGGATATCAGGACTGCCCCAACTCCGTTACCAACGGCATTTGATGCTCCATCGAAATTCAATTTTCAAGAATAATCTTCGGGCATGTCATCTTCGGTAGTCGCCACATACATTAGATCTTCATTGGAGAAATCAAAGTTCAAGGGCTCGTAGTCTTCTAGAGCTCTACTGGCCAGAAAATTTGCTATTGTGCTCCCCTTCACAGCCTTCTGGTTCACATAGACTATGTCAAATTCAGAGAGCAGAATTTGCCATCGGGCCATTCTTCTATTTAAGGCGGTTTATTCCATCATGTACTTAAGAAGGTCTAGTTTCGAGATTAGCCAAGTCATGTGGTACAACATGTACTACCTCAACCTTCAAGTTGTCCAAACCAAGGCACAACATAATCTTTCAATTGGCGAGTATCTCATTTCACACTCAGTAAATTTCTTACTGAGGTAATATATCGCCTTTTCCTTCTTTCCTGTCTCATCGTGTTGACCGAGTACACATCCCATTGAATTGTCAAATACTGTTAGATACAAGATCAATGGCTTATCAGGACTGGGTGGCGTTAGTACCAGATTGCTAGACAAGTATTGTTTAATTTTGTCAAAAGCCTTCTGAAATTCGTCATCCCATATGCCTGGATTGTGTTTCTTGAGAAGACGAAATACAGGATCACATTTTTCTGTCAGCTGTAAAATGAACCGGGTGATGTAATTTAACCTTCCCAGAAAACCTCAAACTTCTTTCTGAGTACGGGGCGAAGGCAGCTCTTGTATAGCCTTGACTTTATCCGGGTCGACCTCAATTCGCTTTTCACTGACCACGAAACCAAGTAGTTTTCCTGACCTGGCCTCGAAAGTACACTTGGTTGGATTAAGCTTTAGCTGAAATTTCCTTAACCTCAAGAACAATTTCCTCAAAACCTATACATGATCCTTTTCTGTTCGAGATTTTTCAATCATGTCGTCGATGTAGACCTCGATCTCCTTGTGCATCATGTCGTGAAACCAGGTTACCATGACTCTTTGGTATGTTGCTCCTGCATTCTTTAACCCAAATGGTATCACCTTGTAACAAAATGTTCCCCACAAGGTTATGAACGTGGTCTTTTCCATGTCTTCAAGATGCATCTTGATCTGATTGTATCCAGAAAACCCATCCATAAAAGAGAACAATGAATAACCTACCGTATTATCCACTAGGGTGTCAATGTGAGGCAATGAGAAAATGTCCTTTGGGCTAGCCTTGTTTAGATCTCTGTAATCTACACACATCCGCACCTTTCCATCTTTCTTAGGGACGGGAATGACGTTGGCTACCCATTATGAGTAGTTAACCACCTGTAAGAACCCGGCATCAAATTGTTTTTTGACCTCTTCCCTTATTTTCACTGCAACATCAGGTCTCATCCTCCGGAGCTTCTATTGGACTGGCTTGTACTCCTCCTTTATGGGGACACAATGCATCGCAATATCAGCAATTAATCCAGGCAT
Organism: Gossypium stocksii; assembly: GCA_020496765.1. Lineage (NCBI taxonomy): Eukaryota > Viridiplantae > Streptophyta > Magnoliopsida > Malvales > Malvaceae > Gossypium > Gossypium stocksii. Next base: position 12,298,974 of record CM035623.1, read on the forward strand.
GTCCTGATACGACCATGCAAAAACATCTCTGAATTCTTGCAGTAGCTTAATGAGATCCTGCTTTATTTCCTCACTTATACAAGTGCTAATTTTTACCTCTTTCCCCACTTCCAAAGTCACAATCTCAATTGTCTCCTCGTGAGGCAAAATCTGCTTTTCTTCCCGTTCTACCATCCTCAACAAATCCAAAGATAAACTACAATCTTCGTCATCTTCGTAATCCTGCGATCTCTGCAGACACATGTTTTGCTCAAAAGGGAGTTCTGGGTCCATAGCAGCGTTGCTCATGACATCGATATCTAGGGACCTATTGTAGGTACGAAAGAATGTCTAAGAATACCTTATTTGCATAGTATGATTATGAATAGAATGGAAAGGGGAAAAATGAAATAACAGAAATAATTGCTCGATGAGGTATGAAAATGCATTTTTTATTGAAATAAAAATGACTTGAACATGAGCCCATTTCATAGAAGATTCTTATTATTCCTAGGCGAGAAAACAATAAGTGTGTTTTGAACATTACTCTGTCTTAGTTCTAAAAACTACAGGAAGTTCTTCTACAGTCCAGTTGTTCAGAACACTTCCAGGCTCATAGGAGAGAATGCCTGCTAAGTTTCTTTCCTCTGATCCTTCTCCTAATACGACTTTGATGCTCAAAGTTTTCATCATATCTTCAGCCGTTCCTTCACTTGTGAACTTTAGTTCAGGATGGATAACTCCTCCTGCAACGGATGTCCTGGATATATTGGGAAAGGTCATCGGTTCCTGTTTGACCTCTATCCCATTTAATCTTGCTCTTCTCTTCTCTTGTTTCCTCTCAAACTCTTTCTTCCTCTGTTGTATGTCTGGCTTATATCTCAAGCCAAAACGATCCCACTTGTTTGCTAAAATTGGCACTTCTACCCGTCCGTGGAGATATGTCCCAAGTCTTCTTCCAGGTAATGCTCTTTTTCCCACTGTCAGCTGTAGGCTCATCTTCATAGCTTCAGAGATTTTGGGCACCGAGATCCTGCTTCCTTCAGTGATGAAAGTCGCATTCACAAATTCTAACGACCGAAAAGAGTATTCAATTGCTTCATTATCACTGTTTATGTACGGCGCATCACTAGCAACGGATTCGATAATGTCCTCTTCTGCGTTTATTGTTACTAGCCGGCCCTCCATCACTAACTTTAACCTCTGGTGCAACAATGATGGTATTGCCCCTACTGAATGAATCCATGGCCTTCCTAACAGACAATTATAGGATGGTTTAATGTCCATCACTAAGAAATCTACCTCGTATGTATTTGGCCCAATCAGAAGAGGTATTTCTATCCTTCCCATTACTTTTCTTTCGGTGCCGTCAAAGGCTCTCACTATATTTTGGCATGTCTTCATATGAGAGCTGTCTATAGGAAATCGGTTTAATATGGACAAAGGCAGGACGTTCAATGCCGAACCATTATCAATCAGCATCCCTAATAGTGTATACCCCTTGCAGCAGGTAGTAATGTGCAGAGCTTTGGTAGATCCCATGCCCCCCGGTGGTATTTCATCATCACTAAAGGAGATGAAGTTGTCGGCGCTTATGTTACTGACAAGGCGATCTAGCTTGCTTACCGAAATGTCATCAGTGACATAAGTTTTATTCAACACCTTCATCAGTGCGTCATGATGCGTATCCGAGCTCAAAAGTAAAGTCAATATTGATATGCGAGCCAGCTGCTTATGTAATTGTTCTACAACACTGCACTCACTGTGTCTTAGGAACTTCAGAAATTCTTTGGCTTCGTTCTCTATTACTAGTTCATTAACCAGTGGTTTAGCTTCTGTGTTTGGCGTACTGACCGAACTCACCTTTTCTGGAACTGTCACACTACAGTTATAATTCCAACGCACCCTTTTGCTATCCTTATAAGGGAAAGTTACTGGCTTCTGAATTATTACTCTTGGCATAACCCTTGCCCCAACTTCACTGATTCTGGGCCGCAAGATAATTACCACCGGGTGACCTGGCCCACAGACTTCCTTGTTTGACCCTCCTTCTAAAGAGCACACATCCTTCTCTTCGATAAACTCAAAGAATTCCAACTCCTTGTTGTCCATTAGACCTTGCACTAGGGCCTTGAATTCGCTACAGTTCTGGATCTCATGGTCCTTCTCATGGTGGAACTCATAGTAGTTCCGTGTATCTTGGGACTCGCTCCCCAACTCTTGCAGGACTAACCCTCTTTTCTGCATTTCCTTCCAAACCAACTTCAATGGAGTTCTTACCTCAGCAACATTCAACTTGATTCTCCTCCCCATATTCTCGACTATCGCGTTTACCCCTTTATTAGTATGATTGGGTAACGGATTTCCAGCCCCAGGTGCGTCGTCAAATTTTACAATACCTACCTTAATAAGCCTTTCGACGCACCTTTTGAACAAGGTGCAATTTTCTATCGAGTGTCCAGTGATCCTCGCATGGTATTCGCACTGAGCGTTTGTATCGTACCACTTAGGGTATGGGGGTTGCAACAGCTCTAGGTAGAAAGGGGCAACAACGTGTGTTTCGAACAGACTTTTGTACAACTTCCTATACGTCACTGGTATGGGAGTGAACTAGAACTTCTCCGTATTCTGCCTCATGTTGGGCTCCCGCCTCGGTGAGGCCTGCTGACCCGTGACTACCATTCTCGATTGATTAATAGTGACAGGCTTTGAATAGCATGAGCTTACATTACCTACTTCATTTTCTTTTTTCTTTGGGACTGACCTTCTCGTGCTTTCCTTAGCCTCTATCTTGCCGCACCTTATCTCATTTTCTATCATTTCGCCAGACATCACTATGTCCGCGAAACTTTTGGTTGCGCTACCCAGCATATGATTAATAAATGGTGCCTTCAAGGTATTGATGAAGAGCATAGTTGTTTCTTTTTCCAGCAGCAGTGGTTGGACTTGTGTAGCGACCTCGCTCCATCTTTGGGCATACTTCCTAAAACTTTCACTCAATTTCTTCTCCATGTTCGGCAACGTAATCCTGTCAGGCGTTATATCTATCACATGGCCATACTGTTTTATGAAGGCCTGCGCCAAGTCCTTCCATGACTTGACTTGGGTACGACTCAACTGATTGTACCATTTAGCCGCAGCCCCTGTCAAACTATCCTGAAAACAATGAATCAACAATTAGTCATTGTTGACATACCCCGTCATTCTTTGACGGAACATTGTAATATGGGCCTCAGGACAGCTAGTTCCGTTATATCTTTCAAATTCTGACATTTTGAATTTTGGAGGTAATACCAAATCTGGAACTAAGCTTAACTCATTGGCATCAATTCCGCAGTGGTAATCAGTACTCTGTAGTGCCTTAAACTTCTCCTCTAGCCATTTGCATCGATCCTCGAACTATTTTGGTAGCTCTGCCTTTACCTTTTCCCCTTTAGCATTATCAAAGTTAGGTACCATTGGTTTGGCCAAATTATCTCCGGGGTTGAAACAGTGCTGAGGTACCAGATTGATACTGAGGTCTAATATTAACAGACACCTTTGGTGGTTGGGCACTTGTTGGGGTAAAGCCAGGAGGATATGCAGAGTCTTCATTGTCATCTCCAGTATCACCCATAGGGCCCTTCCCTTTATCAGGCCCTCTAGTTAACAGTTGTGTTAACTGGCTCATCATGCTTCTCTAGGACTCTAGCATCTGGTCCTTCATGTCCTGTTGGATCTTAGCCAACTGCTCTTGCATCTGAATTTGCAACTGGTCTTGCATCTCCTTCTGCATCTGTTCTAACCTTTCCAACCTTTGATCCATGGCTTTCATTTTCTTCCAAGTGCAGTAATAATATTCTAGGGTAATTAAAATACGATCTTTTAGTTAATAAGGTTTTTTATCAAATTTAATGTACATGATGCAATGTAATGCAAATGCATGATATGAATGCAAAAATGAAAGGCGTCGATTCTAATTCAATTTTATTTAGAATAACTTTACTAAAAGACAAAATCCTTTACACAAAATAGACTACATATACGGCCTAGCCCTGATGCTCAAAGCTTTAACTTTCTTAAGAAGACCAGCCAACTCCTGACCTCGGTCTGACTCTAACTCGTATTTCACACTCAGTACATCAGCCTGAATAGCTAAGGACTGTAGATGATCTGCCACTTCTCGTATTTGAGCCATGGCCTCGCCCATGATATAATCTCTTTCCCTGACTTGGTCTTGAGATTGACGAAATTGCTTCTTCCATTGCTCATTATCTGACTCAAGAATTTGAATTTGGAGTTCACGACTCTGAAGCGCAGACTCGAGCTCTTCCACTTTCCCCTTCAAATCCTCAATCCTACCTAGGCTAGCTTTTAAGTCCACTACAGAGTTGCGACTGCGATGCTGATGTAGTGCCTTCTCTAACTCTGCTACTCGAGCTCTTAGCATCTCCTTTTCACTTAGACTGTCAAGCAAGGTCTTTTTTAGAGCATCTTCTCGTGCTCGGGTATCATGGAACCTCCTTTCCCACTGATCGGCCTTATCCCTTTCTTCTTGGATTTCTTGGCGCCATTGTTCTGAAGTTTTACCCAAACCGATATTTCTCATCGATGTATGCAACTTCTTATACTCAGTCTTCAGATCATTTAAGTCTTCTTCGGCCTTTCTCTTTCCCTTTCTCAACTTCTCAACCTCGTACTTCCACACGTCGATATCTAATCCTAAATGCATCTTTTCCTCTTCCAGTTGTTCGATCTTCCTTCCCAACTCTGAATTTCTCCTTTCAAAATCTTGTTTTATAATTTCTAACTCAGAGGGAACTACTCGTAAATACTCCTCTATCGGTCGAACATCCTCCAAACTCGGCCTAGGGATATTGTCGTTAACTCTCTTACTCAACCATCCATTGTACTCAGGGGTCGTCATTGGATCTGCAGCCAACCTTTTTATTTGATGAGTCCGATTCCAAGCATTAGAGATCTCCTTAACCCTTTTCTTGTAGTCTCCCCTATACAAAAACTCACATTAAGTAGGCCCATGGGTTACCAGTATGAACTATCTTATTTTATATTGCCTGAGCACGAGTAAGAAAGCATATCCAACGGCACCCCAGATTCTAAGCAAAGGGACCCAGTCAAAACTCCCACATCGGAAAAGAATTTTGTCAGGAACCAACCAAGGAGCCTTCTACTCAACATCTTCTTCTTGAAGATTTTGAAGAAGCGCTATCCAATTTTCTTCTGACATGTCATCTCTTCTGGGTGTAGCCGCTATCTCCTTTATTGGGGAGTAATTCTCAAAAAGAGCCCGATAACGAACCTTATATACCTTCCAAAAATGACTGTGAAACCAAGCTAACAAAAATTGCGCACACCCTATAAATCTGCCCTCGCCAGACCTTCTACATGCATTCAGAGACCTAAATGTCTCGGCCAAGATCGCAGGAACTGGTGTGACCCCTTTGTCAAGTCAGTCGAAGAGATCTGTGACCACCTCATCAACATACCCCAATGCTCTAGAGAAGAGCATCAACCCGTAGACACTCAAAGTAAAGACGTCAACTTTCTTTTTCATATCAGGATGCGCTAGGATCAAATCTCGCAAATTCTTCCATGGGATGCACTTACACTCCCCCTTCTACTTGATCTTACCGTAATCCACTATTCACTCATCCCTGTAATATTCATTAGTTTCTTCCAAAACGCCGGAACATAAGCAGCTCTCGAATAGGCCTTATCGACTTGAACTTTTGGGCAATGTAATAAGGTTATATACTCCTCCACCGTGGGTATCAAATCTACCTTCCCAAATGTAAAGCAACTATATGCAGGGTTCCAATACTGAGCGAGGGCCCGAAACAAGTGTTCGTCCACTTTGATATCGAGTAAGTACGACAGATCTCCATAGTTACAGTAAAACAACTATTTAACCTCATCGTTCCACTGATCCTATATCTCCTTCAATTCTTCAAGATTATTTTGGTCACGCTGATGCGAGTGTAATCCCATAACTCTGATTTGTACCCCTCGGCTAGACTGTCCCCTTTCTCTAATTGCTTTGTCTCTGACCATCTACGGACAACCTTATTATCTTCTACTTTGTCAAGGAATTCGTCCCCCATGCCAAGCTTTCTTCAGAAATCAAACATGAATCAACACCTTTTAAATATGAAATGATATGAAAACATGGCAAAACAGAACACAACAAGTTAGTATTATACCAGAAACATAACTCAAAGTAGAGAAAAGAGAAACAAACACCTATTGGGGTGATCATTGGGGTTCGACGTAGTTCTTTCTAGGGTAGGCTTTTAGGGTTTTCTACATGTGGTTTGGTTCTAGAGTCGAGGTACCTGAACCAGCAGATTCCTCGATCCTCACCCATTATAGGCTCAGATGGACCGAGTTCAGTTCAGGGGGATACATTTCCCTATGGCTGCATGGAGACGAAAATCTCAGGAAGACATGGGTACGGATATATCCCAGAAGCGATCCATTATCCTGCACAGAGGTGAAAACCTCATGAAGGAAATAGCTTCTCACACCCACTTAAAAGGTGTGACCACAACGGTCATGCAATATGATGCAGGAATATACAAAACTTGAAATATAAAAGCATGGATAATATGATGAAAACCATAACAAAAATAGATGAAATGCCATGAGAGGATCGTATGTTAAAACCAAGTTTTCAATTTTCAAAAAAAGACATAAAATAATCAATTTACGGCTTGACTCTCTTATTCTTCCCCAATAGAGTTGCCAAGCTGTCGGAACCATTTTTAAATTTGAGAAAATGGGGATCGACTTTTAAAACATGGAGTCGCCACTAATCCTTTTTCGAGGTGGGATTGGGCCACCTTAAAATTGATCGCTTTAATAAAACATTTTGATTCATTAAAACAATGATTTTGGTCTACAAAATTTGAGAAAGCAGGTTCAGGAGTTGGTTACGTACGAGGAAGGATAAGCACCCGCGTAGCGCCCAAAATTGGTACCTAATGGATTAATTAGTGTCTTGGTGTCGAAAATTTGAAAAGATTTTAAAATACGATCCTTCTATTTAAAAGAAAGCTTGAGTGAATTGGATAAAATGTAAAGACCTACTCATCTCGAAGCGGGAAAATGTCATACCCAGTAAGTTAGGGTCTAACACTTCAAACTTTCGAAACCAAGCTTGTCTCTGATTTTTAAAACTCATGCATTAAGGTTTAAAAAGGATATCCGGTTACTTGGGCCTTATGAAAAATTGGAACCCAGTAAGTTAGGGCACAATTTCTCAAAATACCCAAATATCAAACATTGCCTTTGTTTTATTTTGAAATCCTTACCTCGAGATAGTGAAATGTCACATCCAGTGAGTTAGGGTGCAACATCTCGAGTTCCCGAGGATAAGCTTTTTATTTGAAACTCACGTATTTTGTTTCCAAAAGGGTACTCGGTTACTTAGGACCGACGACAAAAATCGAAGCTCAGTAAGTTAGGGCACAATTTCTCAAAAAACCCAAATATCAAACATTGCATTTGTTTTATTTTGAAATCCTTACCTCGAGATAGTGAAATGTCACATCCAGTGAGTTAGGGTGCAACATCTCGAGTTCCCGAGGATAAGCTTTTTATTTGAAACTCACGTATTTTGTTTTCAAAAGGGTACTCGGTTACTTAGGACCAACGAGAAAAATCGAAGCTTAGTAAGTTAGGGCACGATCCTCTCAAAGCTCCCAAATGCCGAGCATTGCCTTATTTTGAAGAATAATTTGAGTTTGCGTAAAAATGTAACGTTTTAAAAGATATGCCTAGTTGAAATACAATGAACATGTTGACGTATATGATAACAATAAGAACAAAATAATCACAGAGAAATAAATAATAAGAGCAACAATACAATAAATAAGTGGCAATTAATGAAAATTTAAATAATAGAATAAAGAGAAAAATTGAAAGATAAGAAATAAAATGGGGGGGAATAAAATAAAAAATAATAATTAAAATAAAAAGATAATAATAATGAAAAATAATGATAATGACAAGAATAATTTACAGATAGGTTTATGAAATAAATATTATGTAAGAAGAGATAATATGCAAAATAGTTTAAAACGGAATATAATTGTCTAAAATATGAATAAAAGAACTAATAAATAATATAAATATATATATATATATATATATATATAAAAGAAAAATATTTAAAATAAGCAAAGTTTGATTTAAAACAAGATTTTTAAGAAAAATAAACTGTATATGTATAATTAGGTTTAAAAAAAAAAATATATATATATATATATATATATAAACAAATTTAAAAGAAACTATTTATTTAAAATAATAATAGTAATAATAATAAATAATAACACTAACTATTATAATAGTAGAATATAATAAATAATAAAAATAATAATACTAAAAATTAACAGTAAAATATAATAAAATAATAATGACAATAAAAATTATAATACTAAAAATAATTAATTTAATGATAAAATGTCAAAAATAATTGAAGTGTGGCTCAATTGAATTAAGAACAGAAATTTTGGGGCGAAATCGAAATAAATAGGAGACAGGAGGGCCCAACTGAAATGCGCGTACATCCTTAAAGGACCAAAATCAAAAAAATTCCCCTCCTCAAAATGACACTGTCCGCGTATGGGCTAAAATGGAATTGGAACAAAACTGCGAGGCGAATTTAAAAGTAAAAAAAAAACTTAAATGAACCAATATGAAAAAGCGGAGGGGTTAAAAGTGCAATTAGCTTTTCCAAAGAAAACGCGCAGATCCTCCCCTTGGGTCAGGTCACCGCGCGGGTTTAAGCATTAAACGACGTCGTTTTGGCTCTTGCACACTGGTAACAAAACGACGTCGTTTTGGGCTTTATATAAATCCTAAAATTTTCCAAAAAAACAACTCATTCTCTTCATTTTTCAAAAAACAAGAGAGCCTTTGCCCTCAAATTCTCTCTGCAGGCTCTTGCTCCGGCCAGGGTTCTGGTCGGCCGCTGCCGCCGTCATCGCCACGCACCGCTGTACACGGCGACCGAAATCTTTAAAAAGTAAGTTTTTTTCTTTTTTTTTTGAAAAACAAGTATGTATATATATGTATATATTATAAAAAAATAAAAGAAAAATAAATAAATAAAATAGTAAAAACAATAAAAGAAATAACCTTCAACTTTAGATTTCATTTGTTTGCCTACTGCTTTTGGATGTTTTGGGTGTTTTTGAGTCGGTTTTAGTATTCAAAACTTTGTGTTGCTCTCTATTCGAAAAAAGATCCTTTTTATAGTGTTTTTCGAAGGCTTTTATAGCCTTTTTTTTACAACTGATTTTTGCTTATTGTAGCTTGCGTGGTGGACGTGGGCATCGACGTGGAGGCGTGAGTAGTGCGGCGAACGGCGCGGAGGGTATACGGCACTGGGGTAGTTGCGGCAAAGAGAGAAACCCCTAGGGTTTCCTAAAGTGTTTTGAGCTTTGGGCCACTTGGGCCAATGTAATTGGGTCCTAGGGTTTGGGTTAGTTTTAATTTTTAGTGGTTTGTAATTGTATTGGGCCCGGGCATAAATTAGGTCCAACAATCACAATCATATCATCATTTATACTATCATCGCATTTTTCATCAATTAACAATTTCATGTAAAACTTACCTTTCACGAGACAAAGCACCAATGTCACCTTACTCAATTTAATACTTGGTTAAGCTATGAATTTAAACAAGTCATGAAAGCACAAATCGTAATAGCTAATCGTCTATGGCTTTTGCTGTTTCCTTAACTCGAGATGACCCGCCGCTGTCTTTAGCTATGCTCGATAATTCAATTATAGAAACAGAATTAGTTTTTAGACAATCACATGAAAATGTATGTAATTAGCCCAATTTGCCTGAGCCCGTTCAGAAACCAAATTAAATTAAAACCATAATAAAATAAATTAAAGTCTAAAATCTAATAAATCAATGTCCTTTTACAAATAAATGGCCCAAAACAAAAGTAAAATATCAGTCCATATTACAAAACTTTGGCCCAAATTAAATTAAATAAACCTAACCCGAGGGTCGAATAGAAACCAAAATCTAATAAATCAATGTCCCTATTTGGTTGCGCGCTTTGCGTTTTAACCCCAATTTCTGTTTTAAGGATTTATTTATTTGTGGATTTTCCTGTCTATTTTATTTTTATTTCAATTGAGTCCTTTTTCTTTTAATTTCAGTTTTCTGTAAAATTGCTTTTATTTTATCTATTATTTTATAAAAATAAGGTCATTGTCCATTTTTTATATTAAATTAATTTATATTATTCATAATCTTTTTCTTTAATTTTGTTTTAATATTTATTTTGTATGTTTCATCAATTTTATGTTACATCAATTGTTTTTTTATGTTTTCTTGCGTACATTTTTGAATTGTTTTATTTTTATAAACTATTTATCTTATGTTTATTCTTTGTTTTAAATTATTATGTGATGGCTATTTAAAACATTTTTTTATATATTATTATTTTATATATACACATAACTTATATTAAATTAATTTTTATTCTACGTATAGATTATTGATTTTGAACTATTCAAGTTGTTATCCTTAAATTCCCCTTTAAATATGTTTATCTATATATATATATAAATTATTTCTTTTAAAGACCCTATTTTATATTTTTGTTTATTTCAAACATTTTTATTATTTTTATTTTTATTTTAAGCTTTTTATTTCATGTATATTATTTATCTAGATTGATATATATATATATATATTATTTGTATATTACTTACTTTAATTTTCTTCTTATATAACATTTATTTTAAAATTCATTTATATATTACTATTTCATATATTATTTATTTTTATCTTAATTTATTTTTATCTATTTCCAACTTTTACATATATTACTCATTTTAAAATTTTATACATATAATTTAATTTTAAATTGTTATATATATATTAGGATTTTAAAATTTTCTCATTATTTATTTTTCACATTATTAATTTTAATTCATAAGTCTTTGATTGTTAATGTTGGTATTTGCATAATGTATGATGTAAGCCTATTGCTATTGTGTGTATCTTAATTTGTTCTTTTGTATTTGCATATTATTGGTATTCACTTGTATAATATTATTGCTATGTATTATTGTTTCATGCTTGCAACTATGCTTTCTTGTTTTCGTATGGTGAATCAAATTCCAATGTATATGATCAATATTGGTTGTTGCGTTTTTTTTTATCCTAAACAAACCAAATAAATATATTTTGAACCGGTTTTATAATCGCTTATTTGAAAACTTTTCAAAATAAGGCAATATTTTGTGTTTGAAAATTCGAGAAATCGTGCCCTAACGTGCTGGGTTTCGATTTTTCGTTTGACCGAATAATCAAATATCCTTTTAAAATTTCAATGAATGGGTTTTGGAAATCATGAGATGATCTTGGTTACGAAGGATTAAAATGTCGTATCCTAACGTACTGGATGTGGTATTTTATTCTTTTGGAGCAAGAGAATCCTAAATTCCAACTCGAGTTTTTCAAACATTTTTTAAGGGATTGTATTTTAAAAGCTTTTTAAATTTTCGACATCAGGACGATAATTAATCAATAAGGTACTAATTTTGGGCGTTACGAGGGTGCTAGCCCTTCCTCGTACATAACCGACTCCCGAGCCCGTTTTCTTGAATTTCGTAGACCAAAATCAATATTTTAATAAAATATTTTATAAGGTGATTCGATCACACTTAAACAAAAATGATTGGTGGCAACTCCATATTTTTAAAGTCGATCCCCATTTTTCGAATAAAAAATGGTTTCGACAATATATAATTAAACATAATTTGTATTTTATTCAATTTAGTCCTTAAATACATAATATCCAAAACATTCATTTCTCACGATTTACCTGATTGAATTTAAATTCGGCTTAATAAATATAGTACAGGGACTTCCTATTATCATTGTTTATTTTTAAACCTTATAGTTTTTATCATTTTCAATTTAGCCCATATTTACACAAAATTTAACTATATAATCTATGTTTAATTCTAACTTAATTGCGAACTTTTCACATAAATTCCATCATAAAAATTAATATCCACATCTACTACTAACATGCATGAGGTTAAGCAATTAACTTTCAAATTCTTGAAGTTTCTAACTATGAAATTGAATTTAAATTTCATTAATTCAAAAATCAAATTGACGGGTTAAAAGAATTTAACCTTAATAACTAAAAATTCATCATTAATTAATAAAGAAAACTCAACAACAATTCCTATTAAGAATTTGGTCATGGAAAAAACTTGAAATCTTTTCTTCTTTTTGTTTTGTTAACTTTGTCGAATGAAGAATTCATATATATATTAGTAAATTAATTTAGTTCAACTAATTTCATGTAGTCAATTAACATAAACCATTATTTAAATTAATGTACATAGCTGTTAATGAATGAATCTAATCATGCCATTCACTCACTTATCACTAAATTGGTCTAATTATCATTTAGTCTTTAGTATAATATCTAATAAGGTTCTTTTCGTAACACTCCCTATTTGACCCAATCACTTAATCCAAGTAAAGAGTGCAACAACTTAAACCAAACGAATTTAACAATAAATATTTGGAATTTATAAAAGTACTGAGTTCTTGGCGTAACCCTCAGTATTACAATACGAAACAATCAAATTAATGGTATGTCAAATAAAACATTTGGCGGAAGTCTAACTGCCTCCGAATGTACTAATGTCTAGAGTGTGACTATTGTAATAAAATATATAAATAGAAAGTGGTATTTGCAAGTATACGGGACGAGTTGTAATATAGTTTTTACAACGAAGTAAGTGAGTACTCCAAGGATCGTACCCAAGGGAGGTGAGTACTAGATCAATTTTAACCTACACACTAAAAGATCGAATTAGTACTTGAATTTAGTTATTGTACGAAAACATAATAAGAGGGTTGTTTTTAAGGTTTTTAGAATAATAATAAAAACAAAATAATGTAAAAGGATAACATTCAAGAGATAGGAAATTAGAATAAATCAAATCTTGTTATGGGTAATTAGCTCACTTCAACAATTCCAATCAACTGTCATTTTGGGTTCCTTGTCAATCAACTAGTCAGTACCCTAGCAGAATCTTCCGATCTTCTACTAACATAATGAATCAGCAAGGACTACTTATCTTCCAACCTCACAGTCTAGACTGGCTTGGGGTGAAGGTGTTCACGGATGGTCCATACCAATTTTGGGTTAATTCCCACCTTGATGACTTCTCAGGGTTGTTAGGCCTAGGGTTTGTTTCACGTTCTTCCTTTCCCAAATAGCTGATTCGTTGAGTAACCCTACAAAATAGTTAATAGATCATACCTCCACTCGCTAATCCCCCATAGAAGGATTAGTTTCTCATGGCTTGCATAGACAGTATAAAATCTATATAAGAATAACATAATAGTAACGATAATAATAGTAGTAATAATATATATTCATTTTGAATAACATAATAATGACAATATAATACTAAAATAATAATAATAATAATAATAATAATACGTTAATAATAAAATATATATGTTAACAATTATGAAAAAAATGTATATATATATTAAGAAGAATAATAATAGATAGTAAATAAAGTAATAATAAAACTAGTAATAATAATAGTAGTAATAAAATATAATAATAATAATAATAATAATAATAATAAGAATAAGAATAATGATAATAATAATAGCTACAAAGTAAATGAATCATGAAGCAAATTAAGATAAATAAAATGTAAAGCAAATTCCAAAATGATAATGAATGAATTTTAAAGTAAATAATCTAAAATCATCTATGTACAAAACGATTTTTATATGGAGGATTTTAAAATAGGCAGTATATATGTATATAAAGGTGCGAAATAAATAAAAATTTAAAATAAATGATAACAATAATGAAACATTTTAAATATATAAGTAAAGTTAAAATAGTGTGCATAAAACAATTTAAAATGAGATACAATAATATATAAAGCGTTTAAAATAAAAACTTAAGAAAAATAATTTAAAGTATCATAAAAAAAAACTTAAAAAGGAATATGTAAAGAAAATTTAAAAGTTAAGCAGCTTTGAAAAGGAAACTCAAAATAGGTCATACATATAATAACTAATATATGTTAAAAGAGAAAAATAATAATAATAAAAAAATAAAGAAAACACGACAGTAAGCTAGTTTAAGACAAAATAAAAAGAACAAATTTTCAACTAACATATGATATAGTTTAAATCAAATATTATACAAAATAAAATAAATAATAAGTAAAGCACTGTATTGATTTACGGAATATTTTAAAAATGAACTAAATAAACTAAACAGATTAGGGAAGAATTTGAAATCAAAGTAAAAAGGAAAGATGAAATTGCAAAAGAAAAATAGAGCTACTAAGGACCAAAACAAAGTGCGCCTAAATTTGTGAGGACCAAAAGGAACAATATCCCTAGTCCTAAAGTGTGCGCCAAACCCCACAGGTCAAAGGACCGATTTAAAAAAGGGGCAAAACCTGATGGCCAAATTAAAAGAAAAAGAGAAGATAAAAGAGGGCCTGATCAACGGACGCTAAAGATGGAGGGGCCTCATGCACAAATATCCCAATAATTGAGGATACATGAACCCTCATTCCCACCAATGGCACTGTTTTATTCATCATTTAAAAACCCATTCTTCCTTTCATATTCAGCCCTGTTTTTTATTTTTTAAAAGAAAAAAGAACCAGTGGCTTCTTCTCCCTCTCCTCTCCACCGACGGTCGGGTTTCTTAGTGGCCGCCATACCACCAAACTCGGTGGTCATCGGCATGCGAGGAGGGGCTTTTAGCCCCGTTTTCAAAGGAGTACGAAGGCCGAGCCTTTTTGTTTCGAAGAGAGCAGAAAGAACCTACTTCGTCACCCCTTTTGGATTCGATTTTAACACCGGATGAGAGGTCTCCGGCGACGATATCTCGGGGCGAGTCAGGTACTTCGTTTTCCTCTTTTTTTATCTTTTCGTATGTACAAAATAAAAATGAGAAAAAGAAAAATAGAACAAAAATGAAACAAAAACACATAAATTTTAACACCAAAATGAAAAAAATCACCTCTCCAAACGAAGGTTCTGTTTTTTATTTCCTTTCTTTTGTATTTCGATTCGTTCTTTTAAATCGGGTCCCCCCTCGTTACAATCTGATTTTGTGTGGTTTTTATACCACTGATTACAAAAGTTCCTATTATTTTTTACTATTTTGTTCTACTTAACCTTTTGTTACTGTCTTTGCTGTTGCTTCTCGTCCTTTTTGCATGTTTGCAGGTGCTAGGGGTGGTCAACGGAGCAGGTGGCTGAGCGGAGAAGGCGCTGACACCACGTGGGGGAGTGGCGCACATGGGAGCCGACCTAGGTGCGGCGCACTTAGGGTTTCTTTTGGCTGAGTGTGTTTCAATTTTTTTGGGCTAGGGTTGTTGTAATTTTGGGCTAATTTGGTTTGCAATTGGGTTTGTGATGATTTGTAATGGGCCCCGAGCAAAATTGGGTGTGTACATCCACAACATGTATTCATTTAACATGCATAGTTCATCTCATTATTACAAGTATAATTTCATAATAGTTCATTTCGACTTCAGATTGTTTCATATAAGAACTTTACTCATATTACTCAAAATATCAAGGTCACGATTAATACACTCAAGGCGTACAAGTCTAGAATCAAGAATAAACATATATTCATTAAATAAAGTCCATGTAGAAATATCATCATTTTCATGTATTTCAAGCAGATATCTGCAATAACTCATTTCTTACTCACATCTTCTCATGTTAAGGACTTTTACCCGTTGAATTTATCTGAAATAACAATGGATACAAAAGTAGTACACTCGTGGTGTACACACCAGGATTCGTCAATTCATATTCAATGGTACCCATAAGGTACTATTTCAGAGAATACACTCTCGAGCCATATATATAAACAACAGGATTACCAGTCCAGGCTAAATCCTTTTCATGACATTTGCTCTAAGAAGCTTGATTTAGATTACCCATCGGGGCTAAATCTATTCTATAACATATGCTCGAGAGGATTTATATCAGGAATAACTGTCTGGGCTAAATCCTTTTCTGTAATAAGGTCAATAGGATTGCTCGTCCGAGCTAAATCCCTCAGCAACAAATGCAGAACCTCATTCAGTTTGGGAAATCATATAACCATTAATTTTTATTTATTCAAACGAGATTTAACATTTTTCGAACATAATTACCCATGTGGATATTTCATCTATTTATCACAATTGTATCCAATAATTCCTTTAAATCACATTCACTATTCAAACTAAGTACAAGAATAACATTTTATCATTTAAATTAGGCATTATCATTTATCTGGTATTTCTCGGATATGTTTACAAGACTTAACTTTTGTTAAGCATTCTTGATCATATAACAAAGTTCATATTTATACATTCAAATAATTCACACATATACACATTCAATACAGGCATATAAGTAATATGCTTATCGTTTATCCTTTACCATCTATCGAGCCTTATCATTGAATTTAATCATTTTTATGTATCGAGCTTGTTCGGATATGTAATCACTTCATGTATTTATGCCATATATATAATTTCCATAGACACAATCAATGCAAGCATGTAAATAAACACAATTCAGTTACACGAACTTACCTCGACAATGTTCGTGTACGTAAAATCTACTAATCCGATAATTTCCTCTTTCCTCGTTCTAACTCTGAATTTGATCTTTTCGGATCTATACGAGTAAATTTTACATCAATTTATCATATTTTACATTCAAGTGGACTCAATTTCATCCTAGACAAAATTACTATTTTGCCCCTAACTTTTCCATAAATTCTCATTTCGTCCCTAGGCTCGAAAAATGAAATTTGTGCAATTTACTCCCTATTCCAAGCCTAACCAAAATCCAATTACAAAATTTACAGCACATTTATTCATAAAAAATCAGCATTTTTCTTAAATTTCACAACTTTGCATTTTAGTCCCTAAATCATGTTTTCATCAAAAATCACCTTGTAAAAGTTGTTTATCTATTAACAACCTTTCATTTTCTACCATAAATTTCTAATTGTCAACATATCCATCCATGATCCATTTTTCATACTTTGATAACTTTTCAAATTAGTCCCCTAAATAGATAGATTAAGCTATCTCGATTTCAAAAATATCAAAATTACTAAAAATGGGACAAGGAAACTTACCCAATTTGGCCATGAAAGTTTCTTCTCTCTCTCCTAGGGTTTCCATGTATTTTTGGGGAAGAAGATGAGAAAATAAGATGATATTTCTTTTTATCATCTTTTAATTAATTAAATATTTCACTTTCCAGTTTAGTCTTCACCCTTTATCTATATTTTCATGGATGAGTCACCTTAAAATATCTACATACTTTCTTAAATGGTCTAATTACCATATAAGGACCTCTAGTGTTGAATTTCATAGCTATTTAATCATTCTAGCTACTAGAATTCTACTTTCTTATTTTATGTGATTTGGTCCTTCTCGTAATTAAATATGAAATCGGTAAAATTTTCCAATTTCATTAAAATTGGGCTGTTACACTTATGCCAGCCTTGTACCTAGAATTCAAAGTTAGAATCATATTGTATCAATCGTATTCATAAACACACCCTTTAACTCCTCATATCATTTCTGTTCAGTTATGTATGTTCTCTCGTGATCTGTCAGTCTGGTTTGCAATAAAAGTACTCTATCAGAGGCATCACAAACATATTCCCCTTCTTCACTAACACATCTCACATCTCATATATCATATATCACATATTGGTGGTATGGACTTGTGCAATAAGGAGGGTGTTAAACATCGAAACACAAACAGACCATATTGTAATGTTAGGATTTGTGCAAGTGTACACAATCATTACCAAGTAATAAGTAAGTATAAGAGTTATCATTTCTATAGGGGTTGTGTATGTTAATTAATATTTTGCAAAATTAATGTTAACAATTTGATAAGAAAAACAAAATAATTTTGATTGGTTGATGTTAAGTAAAATAATTATCTAGATGTAAGTTAACATAAATGCAAATGAAATGAATAAATAAAATGTATAAGGTGGATTTAGCAGCAGAATTCACAAGATTTCAACAACGATAACACGAATAAGCTAAAATAATTACATCATTTGACTTAGTTCATTTTCATCATGTTCACAATGTTCCAAAAAAAAAATTCCATGACAACTCTATCTTTCATGAACTTGGAAACTAGTATTAAGTCCGTTCAGAATATTTTACTTAGAAAATATGCATACTACCATGATCATATTTAACTAAGGGTTTCTTAGAATTATGTGAAGTAACAGGGATAGGTCAGGTTTGAAACAATTTAATCTCACAACCCTAAAAGTTATGCAAGGTAATAGAGCTCTCCTGAGTTACTATGAGCCTTTAATTTAATCGGATCAAGATCTAAATTAAGCATGCACCTTCCAATTATTACATCCATTAATCGCCATCTAGTCAGGATCGATAAACTAATTCTAATGCATTCAATCACATTTTAATGAATGAAATACATGTATGATTTTAAATGGAAGCATGAATGATTGATGCATAAAACATCATGAATATAAATCAAATGGACTTCATCAAATTAATGTAATCATTCTAGCTAAAAAAATTAAGCTATCATTATTAATGAAAAAAAATCAAAGCGAATTGCAAACATGTTCAACAATAATAAAGATTAAGGAAGAAAAAACTCTGAAGTAATTTTGGCAGTCCTTTGAAAATTGATCGCGGTGACTTCTTTCGATCCTCGTAATTGCTCCTTTGTAAGATGCTTGTCAAGGTGGCCAACCAAAAGAGAATTTTCTCATTGCTAACTAAATGAAGGGGAAAATAGAGGGTTTTTGTGTGAGAAGGAAAAGAATAAGGGATTGAGAGTTTATTGAATGATGAAGGATGAGATGTGTGGAATGATATGAAAGGTGAATAAGAGGTCTATTTATATTTGAGGGATGGCTAATAGATTTACTAAAAATAGTTTGAAATTCCCTTAGGTTTCTCTCACTCTTGGCCGATCATGAATTGTGGAAAAAAGAGGTTGTTGGTTGATTCATGCATGAATCAAGCAAGGAGGTGGACGGTTTCATGGGTAAAAGTTGTGTGCTGGTTTTTAATTTTTTTTCAAGTGTAGAGACCTTTGAATAAATCTCCCAAAAGTTGATTTTGAGCTGCTCATATGCCCTTGCCGAATTGGGCTTCTTTTGCCCTTGCCGAATTAGGCTTCTTTCCCCATTGCCTAGACAGTTTTGTGACCTAATTAACTTGTCCTTCAATTAAGCCAACTTTAACTGGATCAAAGTGATCTTCTCTTGACCCAAATTGCATGCCTTTGTCGTCCAACTAAGGTAGAATAAAGTTCATATCCATGCAAAATTAAAATAAGCTTTACAAATTATTAATTCCATGACCCCACTGCAACCATTAAATATAGGAAATTAATATGTGACATGAAATAATAAAATTATACACAAATTTGATACATAAAAGTATAAAATTGCATACTTTACTAAATCATGCCCATTATCGTAATATGAAAAAATTCACCCAATTAACTATCAAATATTAGGGATTAACATACTTTTTAAGTAAAAAGGTGTCATAAATGACTATAAAAATTCTATATAATTTAGAGTTTACACATACCCACACTGATAATGCTGGTTGAACACCACAAGACTAACCACCTCACTTACGTTGTTGAAAAGGAACACTTACCTTACACAATTCATATAACAATAGAATTTACAACACATGGAGTAAGAAGGAACTCACAAGAAAGTCTAATACAGTACCTACTCAACAGGTCCTTTACCCTTGTTGCTTGGACCTTCGTTAACTTCTTGAGCTAAAAGAGAAACAAACACATCTATCAGATTATCAAACTATTGAAATTTGACATGCATGCATGAATCGGTAACATGCAACCTAGAATCAAGAAGTTTCCTTCCCCAAGAACAATTCTAACTTATGCATGCATTACTGAAAATATGTAAATTCCTTCGATAATGACCTAAGGGTTTACCAAAAATTACCAGTAATCTGGTGGTAACAACAGTGTTTCTAAATGCAGGAACTCTTTGCTATAGACTCTATCTTAGAATTTCTAAAGCTTCAGCAAAAATACAAGGAAGAAGAAGAAGCAGAAACAAAAACAAAAACGTGAAAACTAGCTAGTCTGTTGCCCTTATATAGTAGAGGCAACTAGAAACAAAACTTAGTGGAAAGTCAAAGGATCCCGCGATTGCTCTAGAAATTCGAAAAGAATTATTTATCAAATCACCTATAGTATCCTAGTTTAGTTCTAACTAGGTCTTAACTAAACTCTAACATCATTTACCACGTCATCGTAACATATACTAACATGGAAACAAACTTATTAAACTGCAAACTAACGAGTTCGCCCAAACATTTGGGGTTGGCGAATATCGTAACAGAAGAGTCCACCAAACCCTAGCGTTTGCCAAAACTTGGAGTTCGCCGAACGGCGAATCTCACAAAATACACCAGACACACCGCCAAAAACAAATACTCTACTAACTTACTCGTTTTCTACTCTTAGCATAAACAACTATATGCCAAACAGTAACTTGATATATTTTCCGCTGGGTGGGATGTTACATTTTTCTTATTTTTCAAATAAAAAATTCAACAAGGATTGCACTTTTATAATTTAATCCCTGTACTTTAATTAATGATTTTCTCAATTAAATTGCTTGACCATTTATTAATATATTTTCATAATAATTTTATAAATCCTTCTATTATAATCTCACGGACTCAGTTTACGAAATTGGATTCAAAAACCACACTTTCCGATACCGGTTAAAAATCGGGTCGCTACGATCAATATGTCGTAATATAAGGTGTAATCTCATTACAGTCTGTTCCTTAAGTTATCTTAGATTACGAGTGTAATCTTAAATTTAAAAACCAATTTGCCCTTTTTATTATTTTAATTAATTTAGATTTTTTTCTTAAATAAAGTTTAAAACTAAATAAAAACAAAAAAAATCTTAATAGTGAACCAATAGGTGTTATACATTACAATTACAATTATTATATTTTATATAATAATTTATTTGTTAATATATTATGGTTATAATTATAATTATGGTTGGTGTTGCAATTACTTTTCATAAATTATTATAATTATGATTTATAAATTTATTTTTCAACATCATATATTTACTTATATTAATATATAAATAATAATAATAATATTGTAATAATTTTTCATAGTTTTATGAAAATTGAGACTAAACAATATTAAAAGAACTAATATTATTAAAAAACAGATTTTATAACATGACAATGGAGTAAAAGGTGTTTGTTTCTAAAGTAATTTTAGATTCCTTCAACCAAATTTTTGAATTTTTAATTCCAGCCAAATGAACTAAATAAAGTAATTTCGTCTTCCACTCATAATCTTACAATCCATAATCTTATTACGAAACATAATATAAGATTTAGTACACCAACACATACCTAATGTTACATTAAGCGATAGGTTTGTCTATTAAGACTACACTTTTTGGAAACATTGCCAACCCATTCCAGAATCATTTATCTTTTACTAATTAAGAAAGCAATTCCAATTCTTTTTGTTTTTTACTTGAAAAAAAAAAAGAAGGAAAAAGAAGATTCAGAGGAAGAAGATAAAAATTTGAATAGGTTTCTATTACTAATATTTAGAGCATAAATTCATTCCAACTTACAACCTTTAAGAATTCATGGTACAGTGGCAAAGTGAGAAAATTTTTTAGGGTGAAATTAAATTATATATTTTTACAATAGAAAAAATATAATTTTATTATTTTAATAAATTATATTTTATAATTTTTAAAAGATTAAATTAATTTTTTTATTATTTTAGAGAATCGAAGTATAATTTTATCATTATTAATTAAAAATTTTATAAATTATAAAATACTTAAATGAAAATTTTTTTATTTTATATATCCTGCCTACCCTTAGCTCCGCCAGTATATGGTAACAAACTCAACTAATTCTCAATGACATATAATCAATAAAAAAAAAACTTTATTTGATTAAGTTCATAAGCCACAGCTGTAGCATCAGAATTTTCCCCATTAATAAATTTAATTGCTTTTTTTTTGCTTAATCTTAAACCAAATCCCAATTAGCTTCTCCAGGTTGTCTCCACCTGTCATTAACTTTATTTCTTCTCTATAAACTTTAATCCATCCACACTTCAGTCAACATAAATTAAAATAATTATTAAAAACTTTAATGCCAGAAAGAATGCAATAGATTTATAATATAAAATATAAATTCTCATGTAAAAAAAAAAAGTTTAGAAGTAAAATAGAAGTTGGAAATGATTTAATTATACAAATTTTTTATTATAATATTTGAATTGATAAATTAATATATTTTAGGTCTATTTAATAATTTAAATACAAAAATATTATTTTACATTAATTATTATAATTAAAAATACAATATTCAAAAATTAATCAAATATTAAACGCATTTGATATTAATACAACATTAATCATGTTAATTATATTTAGATTTATTGCACTATTTTCATTGTTATTAAATATATCGTATTTCTATACATATTTTTTTTACTAAATTGTCAAATATATATATCATCAGTTTTTCTCATATTTGAATTCCAGATTAAATGTGAATTGTATGATTAGATAACAACCAAAATTTTTTCTCATTACATCAATTGTAAGACTTGATAACAATGCAAAATTCTCTTTTTTTTTTTTTTCTTTATATGTTGTCTCGATTTTTTAAGTCCGATCGTTCTTTAAAAACACTAGTAAATGATTGTTTAATCTTGATACGTGAAAATTGAGTGTTAATTGTTCATTACATTCTTTTGAGAAAATCACCTTACTAATTTAACTCGGACAGTCGCTATTACTGATACTAATGTGTATTTATCTAATCCGCTTATTACTCTTGCACGAGGAGTCCGGGGAAGTGGTAGTATGGGTCGATAGTTTTTTTTTTTCTTTTATCTGTTGTACAAAAAAGAAAGTTTAGTTGACGAGAATGAGGATTCATGGCCTAACTGTTATGCTAACCTAGATATTATTGATCCCTATTTTATGGTTTGGACTTTGCTTTCTAATCAAGCTACTTTTTATATGTATATTAATTGGGAATTACTGTTGGTGTTTGAAGGCAAGTATTACCTATGGAGGTAATCTTTGTTCTTGACAGCAAGTTTTTGCTGGTATGACTATTGGTGACGAGGAGAAGTATTACCTATGTAGGTAATTGGTTTGTGTCTGAGAAGGCGTATTACCTATGCTGGTAATCTGTTCTTTAACTGGTGAACGGAAAAGAGTATTACCTATGCTGGTAATGTATGCTTTAACAGCAGGCCAAAACAGAAAACGAACAAGAAAAATCAAGAGGAAGAAAAGCAGAGGAAAAGTTGGAAGATATTGATGATGGATAATGGATTTCATTCATCTGGAAAAATTGGCATTTTGCCATTACATATATCAAATAATAAAAGGTGAAATGAAAGTCAAAATAACTATCAAATCACTTACCTATCCCTACTTAGACTTAAAAAAAAAGACATAGCTTGTACACTTAATTAAAGCTAGTTGACAGCTACATCAATCAAAGGATTACATCAAAATGTTACCAAGCAAGTTGGAATAAAACTAAATAACAAAACATTAGTTCAAATTAAACAACAACAAGAAGCTACAGTTGCTGCATACTTGATCAACATTTGCATGGCCAACTTTCTGCTACCCGTGCTTCATACTAGCTGCATGGAGATCAGCTTCAACACTCCTCCTTGAGCTCCATGCTGCAAACTCCCATGAGCTTTCTCAACTTGATGAATCTTGATGTAGCAAGACCCTTTGTCAAAATGTCAGCTATTTGAACCTCCGAATTGCAATGAACCAGCTTTATTTCACAAGCTTGCTCCATCTCCCTTATCACATGCAACTTTATATCAAAGTGCTTAGTTCTCCCGTGGAAGACAGGGTTCTTTGCAATTGCAACAGCAGATTTGTTGTCACAAAGTATCTCTGTTGCTTTATTCTGGTTTAAATTCAGATCAGCTAAAATTTTTCTTAGCCAAATGGCTTGATTCACTGCACCAGCAGCTGCAACATACTCAGCTTCAGCAGTCGATTGAGCCACCAAAGACTGTTTTTTCGAGCTCCAACAGACCATTGCTGACCCCAATGTGAAGGCATATCCTGATGTGCTTTTCATATCATCTTTAGAACCTGCCCAATCACTGTCTGTGTAGCCTTTCAATTTCAGTTCTTCAGCTTTGCTAAATAAAAGACCAAAGCTTAGAGTACCTTTAATGTATCTTAGTACTCGTTTTGCAGCCTGAAAATGCTGTTCATTACTGCAGTGCATAAATCTAGAGAGTAAACATACTGCAAACATGATGTCTGGTCTTGTTGCAGTCAAGTATAAGAGACAACCTATCAAGCTTCTATAGGTAGTCTCACAAACTCTTTCATGACCCTCTTGGCTCGATAATTTCAACCCAGCTACAATAGGTGTAGGAGTTGGCTTGCAATTCAGCATTGAAAACTTTGTCAACACCTTCAACGCGAATGATTTCTGGTTCAAGAAGATTCCTCCTTGTGTTTGGCTCACTTCCATTCCTAGGAAGTATGTCATCAGCCCAAGGTCAGTCATTTCAAACATTTGCTTCATTTTTGTCTTGAATTCTGCTAAACCAACTTCATCTCCTCCTGTGACCAATAAGTCATCAACATACAATGACACCACAAGCTGAGTTTTAGTTTCTTCTTTCTTAACATAAAGAGTAGGCTCGCTAGCACTTCTTCCAAATCCCAAACTGATTAGATAGCTATCAATTCGAGCATACCAGGCTCTAGGAGCCTGTTTTAGGCCATACAAAGCCTTTCTGAGTCTGTACACTTTGTCCTCATTGCCAGCAACTTCAAAGCCCTGTGGTTGCTCAACATAGATCTCCTCCTCAAGGATACCATTTAGAAAAGCTGATTTTACATCAAGTTGATGTATCTTCCAGTTCATTTGAGCTGCAAATGCAACAATCAGCCTGATCGTATCAAGTCTGGCAACAGGAGCATATGTTTCAAAGTAATCCAGTCCATATTTTTGACTGAATCCTTTTACAACCAGCCTAGCCTTAAGTTTGTTCAGACTTCCATCAGCATTCTGCTTTGCCTTGTAGACCCATTTTACACCAATAATCTTCCTGTGAGCAGGTCTTTCAACCAGCTCCCAAGTCTGGTTCTTCTCGATCATGGCAATTTCATCAGCCATTGCCTGTTTCCAGCCCTCATCAGCTTCTGCCTCTTCATAACAGCTTGGCTCAACTTGTGCAACAGCTGCTCTCTCATAAATCTCAGTTAAAAATCTTGTACCCCTGACTGGTGTATCATCTACATCCATCTCGGGACCGATTTGGTTTGGTTCAACTTGATCTACAATGAGCTCTTCAGAAATGGCCTCTGGTTCATTTTTGTCCCAGCTCCAACTTGACTTCTCATCAAATACAACGTCCCTGCTCACTTGAACCTTTTTGGTTAAAGGATCTAAAATCCTATAACCCTTTTTTACTAGGCTGTAGCCTACCAAAACACCAGGTAAGGCTCTTTTGGAGAGTTTGTCTCTCTTCACAGCTGGTACTTGTGTATAGCATAAGCATCCAAAGATCCTCAAATGAGCCAATGATGGCTTGAAGGTAAACCAGGCTTCAAAAGGTGTCTTGTGAGAGAGTGCCTTGGTTGGAAGCCTATTCTGAAGATAAACAGCAGTGTTTACTGCTTCAGCCCATATGTCTTTGGGCATATTCTTCTGAAATAGCATGCATCTGGCCATATCTAGGAGACTTCTATTTTTCCTTTCACTCACCCCATTCTGTTGAGGTGTATACACATTTGTTAGCTGGTGTTTAATGCCAGCTTCTGCACAAATGGCTTGGAACTGAGCTAATGTGTACTCTGACCCATTGTCTGATCTTATGGACTTTAGCTTGCAACCTGATTCTGTTTCTGCTGCTGTTTTAAACTTCAGAAACACATGTGGTACTTCTGACTTCTGTTTCATGAAAAAAATCCAGCAATATCTACTAAAATCATCAATAAAGAAGATGAAATACCTGCTTCCATTGAGTGATTCTGTTTTCATAGGGCCACACACATCTGTGTGTATTAGCTGCAGTTTTTCATTTGCTCTCCAGGCCTTGTTTGAAGGGAACGGCAACCTGGCTTGTTTCCCTAGTTGGAATACCTCACAAATGTCATCATTTTTAACGGAATTGGTGAAATTCTCAACCAGATCCTGGCTTATCATTTGAGTCATTACCCTGAAGTTGGCATGACCAAGTCTTTGATGCCAGAGGTTGGACTCTTTAGTGGAAGCTGCATAGGCTGAATCAGACCTATTGCTCCAGTCAACAATGAAGCTCTTATCAGTCATAGTGACTGTCATGAAGTGAGATCCACTTGGGTCACTAATGTTGCACTGCTTGCCCTTAAACACAACAGTATAGCCCTTACCAAGCAACTGAGCTACACTTAGTAGATTTCTTTCAATTTCAGGTACAAACAACACATTTGAGATGAGTTTGTTACCTGTTGAAGTGGTTATTACCACATCACCTTTGCCTTCAGCTTTGATGAAGTGACCATTTCCTATTTTGACTTGAGACTTGCAGCTTCTGTCCAATGTCTTGAAAATGGCTGCATTAGCTGTCATATGATTCGTGCAACCACTGTCCAGGAGCCATCCACCAGTGATTTTCTCTTGAGCAATCGAACAGGAGGCTGCAAAAACCTGCTCTTCTTGATCACTGTCATCTTCAGCTACTCGAGCCTCAGCTTTTGGTTTACTAACTTGCTCCTGCCTTGGTTTGTTTTTACAAACTTTCTCTACATGACCTTTCTTTTTACATTTTTGGCAAAAAGCATCTGGTCTAAACCAGCATTTGGCCTCAGAATGGCCAGGTCTCTTGCAGTGCCTACAAGGTTTGTCACCTTTTCTTGTAGCATCAGACTTGGGTCTGTTTTTCCAAGCCTTTTTACCTTTGTAGGTAAATGAGCTTGTGGCAGACTTGGCATTGGCTTGGAATGCACCCTCCTGGTGCTCCTCTAGTCTGCTGGCCCTTCTTTGTTCCTGAGCATATAGAGCATTAATAAGCTCAGTTAGGGAAATGCTCGTCAGATCCCTTGAATCCTCCAAGGAGGATATTTTAGCTTCATATCTCTCTGGTAAAGTAGAGAGAACCTTCTCAACTATCCTTGCTTCATTAAATTGCTCACCAA
The DNA here is from genome assembly GCA_020496765.1 of Gossypium stocksii. Classification (NCBI taxonomy): domain Eukaryota; kingdom Viridiplantae; phylum Streptophyta; class Magnoliopsida; order Malvales; family Malvaceae; genus Gossypium; species Gossypium stocksii. The sequence continues at coordinate 12,326,269 of CM035623.1, forward strand.
GGAGCCTTATGCTGTTTACAACAGCCATTATCCTGTCAGAGTATTGTTTGACAGTTTCCTCCTCTTTCATTTTCAGGTTCTCGAACTCCCTTCTCAGATTTAGTAGCTGCTGCTGCCTCGTCCTTTCAGAACCTTGAAACTCCTCCTTCAATTTATCCCAGGCCTGCTTTGGTGTCTCACAGGCCATAATTCTTGTAAAGATCACATCTGAGACACTATTCTGAATACAGGACATGGCTTTGTGCCTTTTAGTCCTTTCATCAGCATGTTGTCGAATCTGTGCCACCGTGGGGTTGGCTCTGAGGGGGGCTGGCTCAGCATCAGTATTAACCACTTCCCAGAGGTCATATGCTTGTAAATAGGTTCTCATCTTCACTTGCCAGATGTGAAAGTTTTCACCATTGAAGGTTGGTGGAGCTACAGGTGAAAAATTTGAAGAAGACATTTTGTTTTGATTTACTCACAACAGGTCCTCTAAGAAAAGGGCTCTAGATACCAATTGTTGGTGTTTGAAGGCAAGTATTACCTATGGAGGTAATCTTTGTTCTTGACAGCAAGTTTTTGCTGGTATGACTATTGGTGACGAGGAGAAGTATTACCTATGTAGGTAATTGGTTTGTGTCTGAGAAGGCGTATTACCTATGCTGGTAATCTGTTCTTTAACTGGTGAACGGAAAAGAGTATTACCTATGCTGGTAATGTATGCTTTAACAGCAGGCCAAAACAGAAAACGAACAAGAAAAATCAAGAGGAAGAAAAGCAGAGGAAAAGTTGGAAGATATTGATGATGAATAATGGATTTCATTCATCTGGAAAAATTGGCATTTTGCCATTACATATATCAAATAATAAAAGGTGAAATGAAAGTCAAAATAACTATCAAATCACTTACCTATCCCTACTTAGACTTAAAAAAAAAGACATAGCTTGTACACTTAATTAAAGCTAGTTGACAGCTACATCAATCAAAGGATTACATCAAAATGTTACCAAGCAAGTTGGAATAAAACTAAATAACAAAACATTAGTTCAAATTAAACAACAACAAGAAGCTACAGTTGCTGCATACTTGATCAACATTTGCATGGCCAACTTTCTGCTACCCGTGCTTCATACTAGCTGCATGGAGATCAGCTTCAACAATTACACTTTCAATATTAAATAAAATAAAATAAAAGAATTAATGTAGTTACTTCTGGAAAAAAGAAAAAAGAAAAAGCTTTTGGCTTCTATTTCTGAATCATCATCATCAAACATTTTCGGGGCTACTGACATAAAATGTTGGGGATCGAAATTGATGTTTGAACGTCTAGAGCAAGTCATAACTCACATGACACTTAACATCTTAAAAAACCCATTAATATATAATAAATGAAGCCTTGATAGAGACTTAATTCATGGTTAATTTAGGAATATTCTCATCAAATTATATCTAACCATGGTCCCATTCATGACTAGCTATAGGCTGCTTTTGAGACATTAAATTCTTTCAAAAATAAGATATTTTGTAATTAAATTATGGAGGATAAATTCTTTCATAAAGAGAATGGTTGGAAATGTTTATTTCAACACAAGTCATTTAATAGTATTCTATGAGTTTAGTTCAACTATGTATTTTTATGTTTTTTTATTGTCATCCATTTTCGAAATCAATTATTAAATAACTCTTATTCCATACATATTAGTAATATATATATATATATATAAATTCTAAATTATAATTTATTGATCGAATATTATTTTTTAAAAATTTATTTATATATATATATCGTAGAAGCTAAATACCCTAGATTTCTTGGGATATACTGATAAGAAAAGATACTTAAAAAATGGCCCCATGGGAGTCGGTTTGACTGGTCTTTGCAATGACCACTCCTTACACTTGTTTAAAATTGAGGATTTTAAATATCATTAATTAACATAAAACATGAATTATTTGGTGTTATGTACGTAAAAAACATAAGCAACTTATAAATGTTCAACTTTTAATTATTAAAAAATATTTGTATGTGAAGGATGGATGAGTTGAGAGGAAAGCGCGGGTCGAAAATCATGGAATTCTTACACCATTCCACACATATAATAATATACAAGTATCAATGACCCTTAATTTACCCTTTTATGAGCGGCGATGACGTGTAACAGTGTCCACTTCCACTCGTGTGGCATGTCGAGGTCAGAATCAATTGGTCAACAAAGTCTATGGGTATTTTGTTCAATGTGCACGTGCACTCTTGAGGATTTTATATCAAAGAATAAATGATGTTTATGACTATAGTCTCTTGGTATAAAAAAAGGAGGGAAAAAGGACCGTTGCCATGGGAGGCTTTTCTTTTACATATAGTTGTATAGATATACGAGAGAGTCAAACTTTATATAAATATATATATATATATATACACGAGGAAATATTTATTTATATTGGTGTAAAATTAAAGTGATTTTATATTCTTTCATAATTTTTTATATAATTAATATTTTAACTAGTATAAAATAAAAGAGGTTTTATACAATTGTCATATATTTATATTTGAAATCAGTTTGACTGTTGAATTATTAAAATATTAATCATATTAAAAGTTATAGTTAAATGTAAAATTAAAATCTCTTTAATTTTACACCAGTGTAGATGAATCTCTCTCTAATATATTAAAAATAATAAATAAAATTATTGATTATTATGTTTAATATACTAATATTATTTGAACAAGTCATTAAGTAATTTAAAGAAGCACTAAAACCTTTTGTTAGTAAAATGGCTACTTCTATTGAATTTTGGAATCACCCCTTGATTTGAAAAGAATTAGTCTTAATTCAGATGAAGATAATATATAATACCAAAAACCAAAACTGCATTAATAATAATATGAAATAACTTTATAAGCCCTCATTGCCAAAATCTTTCCTAATTCCCTAATTTGGGGAATTAGGGGCTGACAGTAATGGATTACAAAGATTCCACTATAGTAGCAAATAATTGGTGCAGCATAGGCCTACCTAAGAACTGGTGCTCCGTTTGACTCCGTAGCTTTGATTTGGCTTAGGTCTGATTTTGGTAAGAATTTTTAATTTTTCGTCATGAATTTAAAAATAACTTTATTTAAGTTTAAGTATAGAATATAAAATTATATTTTTAATTTTTTTGATAAATTAATAATAATTTTTAAGGTACAGAAAAATGTTAGTGCCAAACTGAATTAATAAAACAGAAAATGGGAATATTGCCAAATACCACCATTGTATGCCAGCTTGTATGTAATTGCAAAGTTAGAAAATTTTTTTGGACGGAATTTAATTATATATTTTTATGATAGTAAAAAGACAATTTTACCATTTTAATAGTCTATATCTTTATAATTCTTAAAGGATTAAATCAATTTTTTTATTTTTCAGGGGGCTAAAATATAATTTTACTATTACTAATTTAAAACTTTGTAAATTATAAAAAGCCTAAATAGAAAATTTTTCATTTTAGGGGCTGAGCCCTACTAACCCCCATTGGCTCCGGGACTGCTTGTATGCATGAATATATTTATTATGACTCGTTACTTTAACGGCTCTTTTATCCTTTTTTTTTATGGTTTAACCAAATCATTTGGTTGAATTCTTTCTTTCTTTTCTTAAACAACTTTGATTTTATGTGATTTTATATATAAATTTTAGTTTGATTTAATTTTAAAAAATTATTAACAATATTATCAAATTAGCACAATTTATGTTATATATTACATACACAAAAAAATTATATTAATCTAATATAAAATAAATATATATTCATTTTTTTCATATGTATATATACAATTGAATAAAAATAAAAAAAATTATATATACATATTGTAGAAAGCCCAATTTGCCCGGGGCCCAAACCAACACCAAAAACCCAAAATACAAAACCAAATAAAAAACCAAAATCCGAAATAATATATCCACAATCCAATCCAAATTACAAAAAAATCTACAACCCAAAACTAAAATACCACCCAAAAAATGTAGGCCCAGTGGCCCAAAATGTCTAAACATTTTCAAAGAACCCTAACCCTAGCTGCTGGCCGCCGCTGTTCCTCCACGTCAACGCCTCTGTACCTTCATACTCCACCGGCCAAAAATAGCTGGCCTTGCACCAAAATCGTACCTGCAAACAGACAAAAAAAGGGACAACAGCAATAAAACGTTGTATACATTCGGCTATAAAAGGCCATGAACAATGTAAATTTTTTTTTACAGAGCAATCGAAGCAAAATAGAAAAAAAAATTCTAATGGTGATCTTTTTATGTTTTTTTAATCTTCTATTTTTTCCTGTTGTCGAAACCACCTTTTTTGGAAGTAAGGGGAATCGACTTTAAAATTTAAAATTGGAGTCGCCACCGGCCCTTTTTCGAGGTGTGGTCGGGACACCTTAAATCAATTTAATAAAACATTTTGGTTTATTAAAATGATTTATTTTTGGTCTACGAAATTTTGAGAAATCGGGTTCGGGAGTCGGTTACGTGCGAGGAAGGGTTAGCACCCTCGTCACGCCCAAAATTGGTACCGAATTGATTAAAAATGTCCTTATGTCGAAAAGTTTTGAAATGTGGTTTCTTTTGAAGCATTTGAACGGCTTAAATTGGACGGAAAGATTCTCTCGTTTCAAAGGAATATAGCATTGCATCCAACACGTTAGGACGCGATCCCTTAAACCCTCGAATCTATGGTCGAATCTTATTCCAAAAAAATTTATACATTTGAAAATTATGAAAAGGGTGTCCACGTATTCGGTCTAACCGAAAGAACGAAACCCAACATGTTAGGGCACGATTTCTCGGATTTCCGAACGGAGAACATTGCCTTACTTTGAAAAATTAAAGAATATGAGTGAAATCGAAAAGGATATTTTAGTGCTTGAACAAACGAAAGAAACGCGGCCCAACACGTTAGGGCACGATTCTTCGAATTTCCAAGCATAAAATGTTGTCTTATTTCAAGACCCTTTGAATTCTTAAATTTGAAATCGATTTAATGCATTTATCTTGAAATTGGGCAAATGTTTGAGTTGGAACCATGAAGCTATAACGATGGTCGCAGACATAGTAAATAAGTATAGAACAAAACATACAATAACAATAATCATGTATAAATATAAGCATTTGACATTAACACCACACGAATACCAATATTAACAAATACAAACAAGAAAAATAAAATGAATATGAAAGAACTTAAAAATAATAAATGTAATCTCTTTAGAAAAACAATGCATGAAGAATAAGTTTAAAATGGGTGCCATGGAGGACAATCCGAAGTTAATGATAAAATAATTTAAAATAATTAAAGTACAAAGTGATTTTAAGGCAAAATAATTTGAAGTGATTCAAATAAATAATTTATGAAATAATTTAAAATAACACATGAGAAATTTAAAACAAATAGTATATAAAAGATGATATTTAAAAGGAGTATGTGCCTAATGTAAGTATGACAAAATGTATGCGTGAAATAATATAACAGTATATGAGCAATATAAAAATATAAAGATGTGTATAATATAAAAGGCATAATTCATGCATAATATATAACATTAAAAGTAAATATATATAATATCCCAAAAATATATGTACATAACAAATAATAATGATGTTGGAAAGAATAAAACACAGTATTTAATAAGGATAATTTTAAAAAGATGTATAAATATGATAATAAAAACACATATAATACGAAAACATGTGTTAGTATTAAAAATGTGCACAAGATAGTACGTATGTATAAATAAATAAATATAACATAAAAGTGTGAACAATATGATATTTAAAATATATGTAATATAAAAAAAATAATGTAAAAATACATATACATAGTAGCGTTAAAATAGATACATAATATAGTTTTTTTTTTTTTAAATATATATATATATATATATATATATGTATATATATACAGTATAGAATATAACAAAATATGATTTATAAAGAGATATATACTAAGAGAATACATATAAGATATACGGGTATGTTAACAGAAAGATAAATAAAAAGCTATTAATAAAACTATATTATAGGTGCATAAGTGAAATGATAAATGTGTCTAATAAATAATACGTAATATATATATAATAATAAAGTATGATAATATAATATAAATATTAAAGTAAAATAATGAGATAGAGTGAAAGAGGATGAAATTGACTTAGAAACAGAATTTTTGGGGTAAATTAAGAATAAAAACGAAGGGCAAGGGCTCATTTGGAAGCGTGTTCAACACAAAAGGATTAAAAGCGCAATAAATCTCTTTTTCCAAACGCACAACGGTATTAGGGACTAAAACCAAAGCGGGACAAAATTACAGGGCTAAATTCGTAAAATTGGAAAAGTAAGCAAAGGGCTAAATTGCAACGAACCGCCAAAGCAGGAGGACCATTCACGCAATTATCCCAAAGGGCACGAAACGCGCGGATCCCCCTTTATCCGGGTCGGGTCGCGCGCTGGTAGCGCCTAAACGGCGCCGTTTCAAATGGGTTGCTAAAACCCTAAATTTTCCTTTCTTTTGCTACCCGTTTCCCTTTTTGCTTTCACAAGCAGCACCCCCTTTCCCCTTTCCTACTCTGCCGAGGGGATCTCCTAGGTCCACCGTGCCACCATTATACCCGGTGGTCGGCAAACCACGAGAGAGGGTACTAAACCCCCTTTGCGAAGCACCATCTGGAAGCCACACCCCCGAATCGCGAAGGCACCGAAGGGAGGAGGCTCTCGGCTCCCATTCGGGCCCGACTCCAGCGATGCACGCGGATTCACCCACGTCACGGCTAAGGTAGGCTCCGGGTAGGTTTCTTCCTCCTTATTCTCTCTTTGATTTTTGAATAAGTCGTAACAACAAAAAAAAAAAAAAAAGAAAAACCAAAAATAAATGGAAAACCGGAATAAAAAATCAAAATAAGAAAAAGAAATAACCTTCAAACTTTCATTTTTTGATTAAAATTTATTTGTTTACATCCGATCCCCGTTACAATGGTTCTTTTTGGCCTTTTATAGCCGATGAAAATAAAAATAAAAATACAATTTTTGCTATCGTGTTCTCTGCTGCTGTTGTTTGTCGTTTGTTTTTGCAGGTACACGGCTACGTGGACGTACGGTGGTTCGCAGAGGCACGGGCACGTACGGAGGCTGCCTGGTACGGGGGTCACGCGCATGGTGGCAGAGGTGCGCTGGAGGCTCGCGTGGTGGCACAGGCATGCGCACGAGGGTACGGAGCCAAGCGGTTGGCTGCTTGCGGCGCGAGTGAACCCTAGGGTTCCTGAGAGCGTGTTTGCTGGCTCATTTGGGCTGTCTTTAGGTTCGGGCCATTCGGGCCTTAGGGTCTGCAAAATGGGTTAAGTATTTTGGGCTTGTTGTAAATGGACACTGAGGACTTTTAATTATTTTTGGTTTATTTGTTTTGGGTTTAGCGGGCCAAAATTGGCTATTACACCTGTATACGTAAAATACAAGAAAGAAAACAAAAGGTTACCTGAGGCGTTTAGTCTCCCTCCGCCATCGGAGGCCCTTTTCCGGCTCCGGAAACCTAAGACCTACTAAGGTTTGGCGCAACGGTTTTGGGGATATTGGAAGCTTTTTTTAGTTTTTTTATTTTTCGAAACAAGGGGGTCAAAAAAAGGTTTGAAAATCTTTTTTTAGGGTCTCCGGCCACTGTGGACGGCGGCACCGTTGCTGGCGACCAGCGGCCGCCACGGTGGTCTGGTGCCAGAGTCCAAGGTCGGACATGGGGAGGCTTGAGAGAGTTTTTGGAAAGGTTTTTTGATTTTTTTTTGAAAAGGGAGACTGAAAATGAAGTTTAAAAAAAAAGGGGGGGCTTAAATAGCCCCATGAAACGACACTGTTTCATTTGGCCTCCCCAAGTGCAAAAACAGTGTCGTTTATGGGAGGCCGACCCGAGACCCGACCTGATTGGCGGAGGATCCGCGTGTTTTTAAAGCCCAATGGGCTATTTTTTGTTTTGATCCTTCCGTTTTTCTTGTACTTTTCAATTCAATCCTATAGTTGTTTTAAACATTTGAAATTTGTCTGTATAATTTTGTTTTCGTTACAATTCAGTCCCCTATGAAGCGGCGCATTTTGAGGACGGGGAATAATTTCCCATTTAGTCCTCGTCCTTTTGTGCGTGTTTTAATTTGGCACTATTTTCTTTTTTCTTTTTTTTTTAATTTGGTCATTCAATTTTATTTTGTTTTTAATTTGGCCCCTCGAGCTTCCAAGCTGAACAGTGCACAGGGAAGTTAGGGAATATTTTTCGATCAGTCCCCTCTTATTTTTCACGTGTTTAGTTTAGTATTTATTTGTGTTTTTTTAGCTTTTGTAATATTTAATTTGTGCCCCAAATTTTATTTTGATTTGCAATTCAATCCTTAACCTTTTAGCTTCATTTTTATACATTATTTATTTTAAACTGTTTATTATGTTACTTATTTTAATTTGTTTTATATACTATTTATTTTAAACTATCTCATATGTTTTTTTTATTTTAAATTGTTTTTATGTATTAGTTATCGTAAACTGTTTTATTATATATTTTTTAAAATTGTTTTATATATTATTTATTTTAAGTTGCTTTATATATTACTTTATTTTAAATTGTTTTATACTATTTACTTTAAATTGTTTTATATATTATTTATTTGAACTTGTTTTTATATATTATTTACTTTAAAATTGTTTTATTACTTATTTTAAACTGTTTTATATATTATTTATTTTAAATTGTTAAATTATTTCATTTTTCTTTGATTATTAATGTTGATATTTAAATGATGTATGTTGTGTAATCATTGCATTGCATGTACTAGAAACTATTTATTAGTATTTTCATGTTGTTGATATTCATTAACATAATATTTTATTCATGTATTATTGTTCCATACTCATTATTACCTTTTTGTTTTATGTCGTCACATCGTGAATTAAGTCCCAATGTATTTATCCAATATAGGCTATCATATTTTACTCTGACTAAATAGCACGCATCGTTTAGGTTTTGTAATCGCTATTATTCAAAAAATTTCCAAAATAAGACAATGATTCGTATTTTAGGAGATTCGAGAAATCGTACCCTAACTTACAGGGCTTCGCTTTTCCCATTAAATCTAAATAACCAAATATCCTTCTAAAATTAAAATACACAAGTTTTAAAATAAAAATTAAAGGCAAGTTTATTCTTGAGGGTTCAAAGTGTCATGTCCTAACTTACAGGATGTGACATTTAGCTATCTCGAGTCGAGAGGGTGTTTGACATTTTTTTCGATTTATTCAAACGCCTTTTTTAAAAAAATAACATGAATAAAAAGGATCGTACTTTAAAATCTTTTCAAAATTTCAACTTTCGACATTAAGACATTAATTAATCAATTAGGAGCGTTACGAGGGTGCTAATCCTTCCTCATACGTATCCGACTCCCGAACTCGTTTTCTCGAAGTTTGCAGACCCTATACCAAAATTAGTTGTTTTAATAAAATCAAATCGCTTATTAAAATGATCAATCTCAAGGTAACCTGATAACACCTCATAAAAAAAAGATCGGTGGCGACTCTATTTTTGTATTTTTAAATAAAAGCTGACGACCCGTTTTTTAAAAAAATGGTTTTGACAGCTTGGCGACTCCACTGAGGAATACCATAAGAGAGCCAAGCCACAAATTGGTTATTTTCTGTCTTTTTGTTAAAAATTGAAAATTCGATTTAAATTTACGATCCTTTCATTGCTTTTCATCCATCTTTGTTACGGTCTTCGTCATTTTGTTCATGTTTGCTCTTTGATTCGAGTCTCTCCGTATATTTTCACATATTGCATTGTATAACCGGTCGATTATACCCTTTTAAGTGAGAGTGAGAAACTATTCCTTCGTGAGGTCTTCACCTCCGTATAGGATAGTGGATCGCTTTTGGAATACATCCGTACTTATGTCTTCGTGAGATTTTCATCTCCGTATAGCCATAGGGAAATGTATTCCCCTAGACTGAACCCATTCCGTATGAGCCTATAATGGGTGAAGATCGAGGAATCTATTGGTTCAGGTACCTTTACTTTAGAGCCAAACCGCATATAGTGAGCCCTAAGAGCCTACCCTAAGTAGAACCACACCAAACCCTAGTGGTTACCCGAAAAGGTGCTCTATTTGTTATTTATTTCTTCTGTACTAACATGTTTTGTTTTATTTACAATTGCATTGCATCATCATAGAAAAGAGGTGTTGATTCACGTTCAATTTCTAAATAGAGAGTTTGTCATGGAAAATGGATTTCTTGATAAAGTGGAATATAATATGGCTGTCCAAATATGGTTTGAGTAAACACAACGAGAGAAGGGTAATAGTCCGTGGAGGAATACACAACTTTGCTTCATTGCCCGAGGATTCAAGTCGACAAAGATTGTTCGAGAGCCATCAACGTTTCGAATTTCTTAAAAAAGCTAACGAGCGTCGCGGGGATAAGTGAGCAATGGGTCGCGGCCCGGGTCAAGTAAAAAGGAGACAATAGAGACATCTTTTGGAAAATTCTCAAGAGTTTATCTTAACATCTGGATATGAAGAAAAGGATCGATATCTTCTCCTAGAGTATGAGGGTCAGGCCGTATATGTATCCATTTTATGTAAAGATATTTGCCTTCTAGTAAAGTTGTTCTAATAGAATTGAATCAGAATCAATGCCTCTTCTTTGCATTCAGTTCATGCATTAGCATTGCATTGCATCATATGCAATAAAACTAAAAAAAGACTCTAAAATAATGGCAGTTACCTTGGAATATCGTTACAGTACACGAGAAAAAACTGAAGCAATGGACCAAATTTTGAAGAGATTAGAGCGAATGCAAGTACAGATGCAAAGAGCAATTGGCCAAAATTCAACAAGATATAAGGGATCAAATGCTAGAATTCCAAAGAAATATGATAAGCCAGTTAACCCAGTTATTGGCTGAAGGGTTAAAAAAGGAAAGAGCCCTATGGTCAATTTCGAGGACGATAACGATGACTAATCTCGTGATTGTGATGAAGTAATAAAATCTGATCGTACCTGAAAACTAACTAATATCACGATAAAAGGCAAGTGCACCTATCGAATAGTAGTATAGTTAGTGGCAAGACCAGAATATCGAATCCAAAGAACTATCAGTACTAGTAATGACTTTCTTTCTATTATCTAGCCTAAAAATAAAGAGAGTTTGGTTGTAAACTAAACTAAACTAACTAAAGAAACAACAGTGAGTAAAGAGAGAGATTGCTTTTTGGGAAAACTGATTGATTAAGGCAATACCTAAGGAAGAATCCACCTAGACTTCACTTGTTATCTAACTCTAAACTAGATGATTTCTTCATTTGATTTGATTGGTAGATATCCCTAAATTATGTTAATACCTCCGTCGAGGATAAGAACAACTAATCCTAGGTTGATTAACAGAAATCTCTTTCTAGTTAAAACCCCTAGTCTTGCATTAACTCGATCTATGGTTCCCCATATTAGATTTGACTCTAATCTGGTAGATTTTCGTCGTCCTATCTCTAGGATTGTGATCAACTCCGCTTAATTATGTTGGATCTACTCCTATGCGGGGACTTTTGCTCTTCCACATAGGCACATTCGACTTAAATCAATATCCCAGACATACCAATTTAAGAGTGAAAAACACAATGAAGAACAAATCAAATATTTATCACACAGCTCACATAACAATAATAAGATCTGCCTTAGGTTTCATCCCCCTTAGATATTTGGGGTTTTAATTATAAAAGAAAACATCCCAGAAGAAATAAAATAACAAAACATAAGAAAACCCAAAACTCCTAAAAGGATTGAAGGGAGATCTTTTATCTTGATATAGATCCTGGCTTCTGAGATGGATCAATCGGCTTCTATTCGAGTAATTCCCTCCTTTAACTCCCCGTCTTGGCGGGACTAAAGCACATCATTAGCGGGTAATAAAAAGCACACTTTTTAGTTGCCTCCTAGGGTCTTTATATAGAGTTTTGGAATGCCTTTCTTAGCACCTAAGTAGCCTTTTCCGAGTGAAATTGAACTTCCTCACGACAGGGACACGCCCGTGTGCCACGCCAGTGTGGATCGAGCCTAAGCCGTGCTCAGGCCTGTTAAAGTGGCACGGCCGTGTGGTGAACTTTCAGGCCGTGTTGATTACTGAACTGGGCCTAATTTGCCTGTTTTTAGCCCGCTCTTTACTCTTTTCTCTTTCTTATGCTCACCTATGTATAAAACATGAAATGAAAGGATTAGGAGCACCAATTTCCACAAATTCAATGATAATTCATCCAAAATTTAGGCTAAGTATGAGGTAAAAAAATGTATAATTTATGGTTTATCAAATACTCCCACACTTAAGCCTTTGCTTGTCATCAAGAAAAATCTCAACTCACAATTAAGAATCATTCTTCTCAACTTATAATTCTTATCAATAATGTTTCAATCTAATCCACAAGTAATCATACAGTGAAAATTCAACCAGAAGAACATTAAAGTCTCAAACACTTTAAGTTGAGAATTTTATCACAGAAACATAGGTTTTCTCCCTTCTCCTAGGTAATTACCTTTCAATTCAAAATTAACAAGAGTTGACATCCTCACTAAAGATTCACTCTATCCACTCAAAGTGTTTAGGGTTCAAAACTTAAGCACTCTTTAGTCAACCTGAAAAGTTATTACCATAAGATTGCAGGAAAATCAAATCTCCACCACTGTAGATTGATATGACACATCGATTAAAAGGTCTTTCAATGGTTGTAAAGGGGCTTTGGTTAATGGTGTTGTCACAAGCTGAAAAAGAGGGTTAGAATCGAGATTTGAACTGAAAAATCATCTAGCTAGAAAAAAAATCTCTATCACTAGAACATATTTTTAAAGCTGAGTCTTATGATAACATCATTCTAGATTCAGAAGCTTATCAAAATATGCAAAAAATATTGAACTATAAATTACAACTGAATTAACTGTATATACATTTTTTTAAGAACAAATCAAATATTATAAATTGAATATTTACAAACTTTTACAAACTGAAAAAGAGAACAAAGCTAGATAATAATTCAACTCAAATCTCGATAAAATAGGGATCAAGATAATTGAATGGAATTCAACAAAAAAGGGGGTTATAGGTTAATATTAAAGGTAAGTCAAAGAATGGATTGTTAGGCTCAATGTGGTTCACTAGGGGTTAATTTATGGAGGTAAGCTTTTATGGAGTAAGTGGGTTAAACCTACGTTCCTTTTTCATTTTGGTATATCAAATCAATGATGTGGTCTCGACATGTATAATCGAAATAAGTTCTAGAATAACAAATCAGTATTGACTCACTCAAAGCAACAATAAAAATGAGCACGAAAGAATGTATACTCAAAAGGCTAAAAAATCTCACCAGAATTATGGCTTTTGATGTCAATCCTGCAAATTTCAAATCTTAAGATAATACTTAAAATTAGGGAAAATAACTTAGAAAAAATTTAAATTCTCAAAAATTTCAACTTATCATGCTTGATTCCCTAATGTTTTAAAGTTTGAATAGTTAAAGCATAAGTACCTATGTCTTAATTCTCAACATATAAATAAAAATCATAAATCATATCAATAAAAATCATAAATCAATCAGAACTAATTCCTAATAGGAGATTGAGACTCATGTAGAAAGTGAAAGTGAGAATTCAAAATTTTGAGAACAATGCAAAAAGTTAGTTGCAAAAATTTTCAGGGGTTTCAAAGATATTGTAATGACTGAAGGTAAGTTTCCCCCCACACTTAAGATGTATATGGCCCTCAATGTACAAAGATAACATTAGTAGCAATAGAAGCATAAAATCATAAGATAGGGAGAGAAGTGAAACTCTCTGAATATTTGATGGAACTCTTGATTTGTGAAAGCTGACTTAGAGGAAAGAATACTTGAGGTTCATGATTTTGGGTGACTGGAGAGATGAAGCATAACCGTGTAAAATTCAAGTATTACTTGATAGGAGTTTAAGTACAAAATAAAAGGAAAAAGAAAAATAAAAAGTAAAGAAAATGAAAATTGAAATTAAAAATTTAAATAATGGAAATTTTGACCCTACAGTCGTGGTGCACGCCTATGTGACATGTGGGTTGGTCGTACGTCTCGTGGTTCTATCGATGTGGCCATAGTTGGTCGGCACGGGCGTGTCCTATACCCGTGGTGATTTCTTAGTCTTGCCCATGGCTCGTTGGCACGGGCGTGTTGGGGCACACGGACATACAGCACGGTCGTGTATTTTGGTATTCGCTTATCCCACGGCCGTGTGTGTAATCCCACGCCTATGTATGAATTGACAGGTTTGGCCACGGAGGTATCGCACGGCCGTGTTTCTACCCATGGGGTGTCCACGGCCTTAAGCATGCCTGTGTGCTTGGTCATGTAGTCCTGGGGAATCTACGATATAAGGAGTTAGTTATGTATCTAAGAAAATCAAACTTGTTAGTGTTTGGGTTGCCTCCCGAGAAGCGCTTGTTTATAGTCTAAGCTCGACTTTTTCAAGCTTATTCGGTCACGGTGGCTTGAAGATTTGATACTCTTCTATCCTGCTTTCAATTTCATTATCCATGTAAGATTTGAGTCGAGTGTGATTTACCTTGAACATGCCGAGTGACTCATGTTTTATCTCGACTATACTATAGGGGAAAATTTTTATTATCATGAAGTAGGGTGTGTCACTTGCATGTTCTTTTGAATTCAAGATTCGAGGATCGTTTTCTCCTAAGATTACCTTATCCCCTACCTTGATTTGATTCGTTTGTACCTGAGGGTCATCTTGTTGATGCTCTGGGTTGGTGTGGCATATTTTGGGCTTTTCGTGATAGTTCAGCCACTCATCTAGTTCCTCAATCTGAAGTATTCGCTTTCCAGGTACGTCTCCCTTGGATGGACTTTTCTGTGGTTGGGTCACCTTTATGTGGAGTGTATCCTGCATAGAAGGTTGGATGGTGAGATCAATGTTTTTACAATGATTCGAAACAGTATTTTTATCATCAACATGTCTTAAGTGAATTTTGAGCTTGTAAAGTAACTTTGTCATCATCTACACGTAGTGTAAGCTCGCCTGTTCCTACATGAATTATTGTTCCAGCAGTTACTAAAAAGGGTCACCTTAGAATTAAGGGTACATTGCTATCCTTATTGATGTCCAAAACAACAAAGTCAATTGGGAATATAAATTTATCAATTTTGACAAGCACATATTCAATTATTCCATTTGGAAATCTAATTGTCTTATCAACCAATTGAATGTTCATCTTAGTTTGTTTAGGTTTCCCTAGACCTAGTTGTTTAAACAATTTATAAGGCATTATATTAATACTAGCCCCTAAATCAGCTAAAGCATTTTTAACATCTAAGCTACCAAGTAAATAAGGAATTGTAAAACTCCATGGATCTTTTAGTTTGTTGGGCAGCTTATTCTATAGAATAGCTAAGCACACTGCATTTAGTTCCACATGGGATGTCTCGTCTAGCTTCCGCTTATTTGTCAGTACCTCTCTTAAAAACTTAACGGCGTTTGGCATCTGTGACAGAGCTTCAATAAATGGTAAGTTAATGTGTAATTTCTTTAAAAGTTTAAGGAATTTACCGAATTGTTCATCTTTGCGGTCTCTCCTTAGCGCATTTAGGTATGGGATACGGGGTTTATACTCTTTGGCAATTGCTTCTTTGGAACTTACCTCATCCTTACCTTTACTTACCACAGTCTCTTTACGTGCTCTGGGTTGGTTTTGGCTAACCCTTTTTCATCGATTGTATCCACGGCATTGAGTTGCTCCTTAGGGTTAGTCTCAGTGTTGCTTGGTAACCCACCTTGCAGTCTTTCAGAAATTAGCTTGGCGAGCTGGCCTATTTGAGTTTCGAGTCCTTGCATGAATGCTTGTTGGTTCTTCAGTGCCATTTCGGTGTTTTGAAAACGAGTCTTTGATACGGAGATAAATTTTGTAAGCATCTCCTTAAGGTTTGGCTTTTTCTCTGGTTGGAATGGTGGCTGCTGAAATCTCGGAGGAGGTGGTTGTCTTTGATTTCCTTGTCCTCCCCATGAAAAATTGGGGTGGTTCCGCCAACCTACATTGTAAGTGTTACTATAAGGGTTATTTTGAGGTCTAGAATTATTACCCATATAGTTGGCTTGCTCGGGTTCCATGCCATATCCATAGGAGGAGTAATCGGGATTGTACATGTTTCCCTAAATTGCGTCACACTGCATCATTGGGTGTACCTATGTAGAACCAACAAAGTTGTCAATCTTTTTATTAAGAAGTTCTACCTGATTAGAAAGCATCGTGACTGCATCAATATTAAAAACTCCTACAGCTTTTGGTGGCTTTGTTCTCATGATTTGCCACTGATAGTTATTCAGTGACATTTCTTCTATAAACTCGTAAGCTGCTTCGGGTGTTTTGTTGTTAATTGTTCCATCGGCAGCTGCATCGATCATCTTCCTTGTTGAGGGATTCAAACCGTTGTGAAAGGTTTCAACTTGTAACCACAAAGGTAACCCATGGTGAGGGTACCTTTTCAAGAGATCTTTGTATCTCTCCCAAGCATCGTAAAGTGTTTCTAAATCCATCTGCACAAAAGAAGAAATATCATTCCTCAATTTAGCTATTTTAGCCGAAGGAAAATACTTAAATAAAAACTTCTCGGTCATTTGTTCCCATGTAGTGATAGACCCTCGTGGTAAAGAATTTAACCACTGTTTAGCTTTGTTTCTCAAGGAGAACGGGAATAGCCTAAGATGAATGGCATCATCAGAAACGCCATTTATTTTGAATGTATCGCATAATTCCAAAAAGTTGGCTAGATACGAGTTAGGATCCTCATCCTGCAAACCATCAAACTGAACAAATTGCTGTATCATTTGAATAGTGTTAGGTTCAGTTCAAAATTATTTGCAATAATAGTAGGCCTAACAATGCTAGATTCAGTGCCTGCTAAATTAGGTCTAGCATAATCATACATAGTACGTGGAGCAGGATTTTGCTTAACAGGATTTACGGCTACTACAGGAGCTAGCTGATTATCCTGATTTGCTTCCATCTTTTCAGTAGGTTCAGGTTCTTCTTCTTGCCCTTGTTCTAGATATTGCAAGCTTCTTCTTATCTCTCAGTGGGTTCGACGAACTATCGTTTCTAAATCGTCGTCAAACAATAATGGTCTTCCCGGGTTTCTTCTAGTCATAAACTAGAGATACCTAGAAGGGAAAAGGCAAAGAAAATAAAAATAAAAATAAAGGCTGAAAATAAATAAAAATAATAATGACTAAAGTAATAGAAATCGAGTGTTCCTTATATCTTAGTTCCCAAGCAACGGTGCCAAAAACTTGATCTCGTGATTGTGATGAAGTAATAAAATCTGATCGTACCTGGAAACTAACTAATATCATGATAAAAGGCAAGTGCACCTATCGAATAGTAGGATAGTTAGTGGCAAGACCGGAATATCGAATCCAAAGAACTATGAGTACTAGTAATGACTTTCTTTCTATTCTATCCTAAACATAAAGAGGGTTTGGTTGTAAACAAAACTAAACTAACTAAAGAAACGGCAAGGAGTTAAGAGAGAGGTTGCTTTTTGGGAAAACTGATTGATTAAGGCAATACCTAAGGAAGAATCCACCTAGACTTCACTTGTTATCTAACTCTGAACCAGATGATTTCTTCATTTGATTTGATCCGTAGAGATCCCTAAATTATGTTAATACCTCTGTCGAGGATAAGAATAACTAATCCTAGGTTGATTAACAGAAATCTCTTTCTAGTTAAAATCCCTAGTCTTGTATTAACTCGATCTATGGCTCCCCATATTAGATTTGACTCTAATCCGATAGATTTTCGTCGTCCTATCTCTAGGATTGCGATCAACTCTGCTTAATTGTGTTGGATCTACTCCTATGCAGGGACTTTTGCTCTTCCACATAGGCACATTCGACTTAAATCAATATCCCAGACATACCAATTTAAGAGTGAAAAACACAATGAAGAACAAATCAAATATTTATCACACAGCTCACATAACAATAACAAGATCTGCCTTAGGTTTCATCACCCTTAGATATTTGGGGTTTTTGTTCATAATTATAAAAGAAAACATCTCAGAAGAAATAAAATAACAAAACATAAGAAAACCCAAAACTCTTGAAAGGATTGAAGGGAGATCTTCTGTCTTGATGTAGATCCTGGCTTCTGAGATGGATCAATTGGCTTCCCTTCGAGTAATTCCCTCCTTTAACTCCCCATCTTGGTGGGACTAAGGCACACCCTTAGCGGGTAATAAAAAGCACACTTTGTAGTTGCCTTCTAGGGTCTTTATATAGAGTTTTGGAATGCCTTTCTTAGCCCCTAAGTAGCCTTTTCCGAGTGAAATTGAACTTCTTCAGGACAGGGACACGCTCGTGTGTCATGCCCGTGTGGGTCGAGGCCTAGGCTGTGCTCAGGCCAATTAATGTGGCACGGCCGTGTGGCGAACCTCCAGGCCGTGTTGATTACTGAACTGGGCCTAATTTGCCCCTTTTTGGCCCGTTCCTTACTCTTTTCTCTTCTTTATGCTCACTTAAGTATAAAACATGAAATGAAATGATTAGGAGCACCAATTTCCACAAATTCAATGATAATTCATTCAGAATTTAGGCTAAGTATGAGGTAAAAATATGTATAATTTATGGTTTATCAAGGACCCTACTTATCATTCAGACTTTACCCCAACAAACACTCAAGCACAACCAAACGTGTGTTCACAAAGAGTGTCCATTAACATCAGACCCCAATATTAGACAGGTACTTCAGCATCGTTAAACTTCTCGATAGGTTCAGGCTCTAGTTCGGGGAATAACCCAATTAATCTTGTTGTCCTTGATCTGGATGATCTAGTGGAAACAAAAAAGGCAAAAGTGGAGCTCCCAAACAATTTAAAGATCGTTACAAATAGAAGGGGTGAGAGTGGAGCTCCTAAATCAATACTTTAAAGGCCCCGAAGAGGAAAGAAAATGAGGTGAATAATGCGAGTATGTATAACAAGGGCTATTCGAAGCTAATCACCGTAAGCCAGCTAAGGACAACAACTACTAGCTATCAGGTCACCCCAAGGCAAGATTCCAATCCAAGATTGAACTCATTCACGCCTATCCCAATCACGTATAGGGAGTTGTACCAAAGTTTGTTTAATGCACATATAGTATCCCCTTTCTACCTAAAACCTATGCAGCCTCCGTTCCCCAAATGGTACGATGCGAACGCCCAATGCAAGTACCACGCAGGAATTATAGGAAACTCGATCGAGAACTGCACCACTTTCAAAAATTTAATCAAAAGACTCATCAAAATGGGTATTGTGAAATTTGATGATCCGTCTGGTGTAGAAAATTCATTACCCAACCATTCAGATAAATGGGTAAATGCAATAATCGAGAATGCGGGGAAGTGAATGGTAGAAGGAGTATTAATCACACAAGATTTAGGGGAAAACCCGGAGAAGTAAGGAACTACTGTGAGTTCCGTGATAAGGAGGGTCACGAGATTCAAAAGTGCAGTGAATTTAGAGCCTTGGTGCAAGGCCTGATGGATAATAAAGAACTATAATTTTTTAAAGATATCAAAGGCCCAAAAAGAATGATGGGGAATCTAAACATTAACGACGTATCCGAAGAGGGAATCGGGGAATAAAATTTTTCAAGCGTCTGCCCATACATACTTGGGAGTGTTTTGAACAATGGGACTGTGGAAGGGATCCCTGTATTTTTTAGAGCTAATTTAGAGTAATACTCAAAACATGCTTGTTGCTTTAAGCCTAAAAGTAAGAAGAATCCTTTTGTGAAATAACTCATGTCCAACATCTTTATTTTCAATGAAAAATACATTCTTATGTCTCACTTTGAGCAAATATTCTTTTATTCCTTCATTTCATTCATATTCATACCACATAAGTAGCTATTCTTAAACTCATTTATTCTTTGGAGTCTTTCTTCGTACCTACAATAGGTCCCTAGATATCAATGACATGAGTAACGCTACTACTGACCTAAAATCTCCTTTTGAGCGAGATATGCGTCTAGAGGGATCTCAAGACTTGGAAGATGATAGGGATTGTAACCTATTTCCTGATTTGCTAAAGATGGTAAAACAAAATGAAAAACAGATCCTACCTTACAAAGAGTTAGTGAACATTGTAAGCCTAGAATAAGAGAAAGAGGTGAAGATCGGAGCCTGTATCACCACAGAGACAAAGTGAGACGTCATTGAGTTATTCCAGAATTCAAAGTTGTTTTCGCATGATCATATTAAGATATGTCTGGGCTACTAAGACGTGTGAATGCTGTTAAGGCTAAGAAAATCTTAGAAAAGGTCCATAAGGGTGTCTGAAGAATACATGCTAATGGTTTTACAATAGCCAGACAAATCATGAGGATCAAATACTGCTGGTCCACCATGGAAGGAGATTGCATCAGTTATACCAAGAAATGTGTAAGTGCCAAATTTATGGAGAGAATATTGATGTGCCTTATTCATCTCTTCATGACTTCTCCATAGACTCTTTATGTGAGGCATGGATGGTGTTGGGCTGATATCGTCAAAAGCTTCTAGTAGGTATTGATTCATCTTTGTGGTTGTCGATTACTTCACTAAGTAGGTGAAAGCTACTTCATATGCCAATGTTACAAAGTCGACAGTCATCAAATTCCCAAAAAAGAAGAAGAAGAAGAAAATAGATCATGTGGCGATAGGGAATGCTAGAAAGGATCATATCTAACAATGTACTAAAATTGAACAGCAGTACGATATCAGAAGTTTGCAGTTTATTCAAGATCAAACGCCATATCACCCTAAAATGAATGGTGCAGTAGATGCCGCAAAATAAAAACAAAAACAAAACAAAAAAATAAAAAGAAAAAAAGATCGTGAGGAAAGTGATTGAGACTTGTAAAGATTGGCATGAGAAATTACCATTTACCCGCTATGCTTATCGAATGTCTGCCAGGACCTCTACTAGGGCAACTCCTTTTTCTTTAATTTATGGAGTGGAGGCAATTTTGCCCATCGAACTCGAAACTCCTTTTCTCCGAGTGTTGGATGGCTGAAGATGGATGAAGCAAAATAGTTCAAATTTTGATATGATCAATTGAATTTGATTGAAGAGAAGAGGTTAAAAGCTATCCGTCATGGTTAGATGTACCAAGAACGAATAATGCGAGCTTACAGCAAAATGGTTCATCCTAGAGAATTCTATGAGGAGGACTTAGTTTTGAAAAGGATCCTTCATATATAAAAGGACTTCAGAGGAAAGTGAATGCCGAATTAGGAAGGACCTTATGTGGTAAAGAAGGCCTTCTTTGGAAAAACATTGATTTTAGCCGAGATGGATGGCGAGAACCTGCCTAATCCCATAAATTTGGATTCAGTCAAAAAGTATTTCACTAAAAAAACACAAAAAAGGAAAAGAAAAGAAAAAAGAAAAGAAAAAGAAAAAGGAAAGGCCAGGGCGAAAACCCGCAAAGGGCGTATTGACACCAAAGGGGTTTTAAATTGAAAACCTTAAAGGGCAATTCAAATTGTGATAAAAAATAGGGCATGCGGTAGTCTCACTTTCTCTGAATTAACAAGAAGGGGAGATGTTACATCTTGGGGCATTAACGGAGTACTCTAGATCCCTTAAACACATGTTGAGCTCAAAAAAAGAGTCCTCAAGAAGTTTGTTAATAAACGATAAATTATACATATTTTTACCTCATGTTTAGCCTAATTTCAGGATGGATTATCATTAATTTTGTGAGAATTGGTGCTCTTAATCTTTCTTTTTCATATCTTATACTCAGAAGAGCATAGGAAAGAGAAAAGAACAGAAAATGGACCAAAAATGAGGAGAATGGGCCAAAATGTACAAATGACACGGCTCAAGGAGTCACCACACAGTCATGGCACATGGCCGTGCCACATGAAGATCACGCGGTCCAGCCCTCGACAAGCATGGCCAGGCCATACGGCTGTGCCTCCATCGACAGAATCTCACACGGCCTCTGGTCGTGGCACATGGGCGGGGCGCACGGGCATGTCCCTGTCGTGGAGAAGAGGAATTTCACTCGAATTTGGATACTTAGGGGCTAAGAAAGTCATTCTAAAGTCTATACAAAGACCCCAGGAGGCAACTCTAAAGATATACTCTTTTCTCCCAAAAAGGAGCGCCATATTTCTGCCAACACAATGAGTGAAAGCAAGGAATTACTCCAATTGAAGCCGATTGATTCATCCTAGAAGCCAGAATTCTACATCAAGACAGAGGATCTCCCTAAATTCCTTCAGGGGTTTTTGGGTTCTTTATGTTTTGTTATCTTATTTCTTCTAAGATGTTTTCTTTATTAGTTATGAACTAAACCCCTCAAATACTTGAGGGGGATGAAACCTAAGACAGATCTTGCTATTATTTATTCTTGAATTATATGATAAATACTTGAATTGTTCTTAATTATGTGTTCTTCATTCTTGATTTAATAATCCTAGGTATTACTTCAAGAACTTGATGTGCTTAAGGCAGAGGAGCAAAAGTCCCTATTTTAAGAGTAGATCTACCATAATTAAGCGGAGTTGCATGCAACCCTAGACATAGGGCGACATAAATCTGCCGGATTAGGGTCAAACCTAATAGGGGGATCCATAGATTGAATTAATGCAACCTAGGGGTGTTAATTAATAAAGAAACTTTAATTAACCACCTAGGATTAGTTGTTCTTATCCTCGACGGAGGTATTAACATAAGTTAGGGATATCTACGGATCAAGTCAAATGAAGAAATCATCTAGTTGAAGAAATTAATAACAAGTGAAGTCTAGGTGGATTCTCCTTTAAGTATTGCTCATATCAATCAGCTTTTCCCGAAAGGTTTCCCCAATTTACTTTTTGTGCACTCTTAGTTAGTTTTAGAATTAGTTTCAATCAATCCTCTTTTATTTTTAGGCTAGATAATAGAAAGGAAGTAAGTATTAGTATTTTTGGTTCCCTTGGGTACGATAACTCGGTCTTACCGCTAAACTATACTACTGTTCAATAGGTACGCTTGCCTTTAAAATCGTGATATTAGTTAGTTTTTGGTGTGATCAGTTTTTATAAATTTTATTACTTAATATCGCGAGCATATCAAGTTTTTGGCGCCGTTGCCGGGGAATGAAAATATTAAGAAAACTTAATTTCTATTACTTTAGCCATTACTATATTTATCTATTTTCAGTTTTTATTTATTTTTATTATTTTTCATTTCTTTTATTTTATTCTATTTTTCTTTGCTTTTTCCTTCTAGGTATTTCTAGTTTATGACTAGAAACAACCCAGCAGGACCATTACTTTTTGACAAAGATTTAGAAGCGACAGTTCGTAGAACTCGCAGAGATATCAGACAAAGCCTACAGTATCCAGAACAAGATCAAGAACAAAGGCCAGAACCTACAGAAGAGATGGAAGCAAATCAAAACGTTCCACCACCTCCCGCAATAGCTGCGCCACCAGCAAATCAAGATGTAGCGCCTCGCACTATGTATGATTATGCTAAACCTAGTTTGGTTGGTACTCAAACTAGCATTATGAGACCTACTATTGCTGCTAATAATTTTGAATTAAAACCTAACACTATTCAAATGATTCAGCAATTTGTGCAGTTTGATGGTTTACAGGATTAAGATCTCAATTCACATCTAGCGAATTTCCTGGAATTATGCGACACATTTAAAATAAATGGCGTTTCTGATGATGCCATTCGTCTAAGGCTATTTCCATTTTCTTTTAAGAAATAAAGCCAAACAGTGGTTAAACTCTTTAGCATGAGGCTCAATCACTACATGGGAACAGATGACCGACAAATTTTTACTTAAATATTTTCCTCTCGCTAAAACAGCTAAATTACGAAAAGATATTTCTTCTTTTGTGCAGATGGATTTAGAAACACTTTACGATGCATGGGAGAGATACAAAGATCTTTTGAGAAGGTGTCCTCATCATGGACTACCTCTATGGCTGCAAGTTCAAACCTTCCACAACGGTTTGAATCCTTCAACAAGACAGATGATTGACGTAGTAGGAGGAGGAACAATCAACAATAAAACACCCGAAGCGGCTTATAAATTTATTGAAGAGATGTCATTGAATAACTATCAGTGGCAAGTAATGAGGACAAAACCGAAAAAAGCCGCAGGAGTTTATAATATTGATGCTGTCACTATGCTTACTAACCAAGTAGAATTTTTAAATAAAAAGTTTGATAATTTTGTTGGTTCTACGCAGGCACAACCAGTGATGCAGTGTGATACAACTCTAGTAAACATGTTCAATCCAGATTTCTCATCCTATGGACATAGCATGGAAACTGGACAAGCCAACTATATGGGTAACAATTCTAGATCTCAAAATAACCCTTATAGTAATACTTACAATGCAGGTTGGAGAAATCACCCTAATTTTTCATGGGGAGGACAAGGAAATCAAAGACAACAACCCCCTTAGGGATTTCAGTAGCCACCGACGCAACAAGAGAAAAAGCCCAACCTTGAAGAGATGTTTACCAAATTCATGGCCATGTCAGAAACCCACTTTCAGAACACTGAAACGACATTAAAGAACCAGCAAGCATCAATCAAGGGCCTTGAGAATCAAATTGGTTAACTCGCTAAGTTAATATCAGAAAGACCACAAGGTGGACTTCCAAGTAACACTGAGACCAATCCTAAAGAGCAACTTCATGCCATAAATACAACTAATGAAGAGGCATTAACCAAAGACGACCCAAAGTTATGCGAGGAACCTAAGGTAAGTAAAGGTAAGGTAGAGGTAAGCAACAACAAGCCAGACATCAACGAACACAAGCCTTGTATACCATACCCAAAAACGCTTCAGAAAGACCGTACAGATGAACAATTCGGTAAGTTTCTTAAACTCTTAAAAAATTTACACATTAACTTACCATTTGTTGAAGCAATTTTGCAGATGCCGGACGCGGTTAAATTCTTAAAAGAACTCTTGACAAACAAGTGGAAGCTAGAGGAGAAATCTCATGTGGAATTAAATGTAGTCTGCTCATCTATTCTACAAAATAGACTACCAACCAAACTAAAAGATCCAGGGAGTTTCACTCTCCCTTATTTACTTGGTAGCCTAGAGGAAAAAAATGCTTTACCTAATTTAGGGGCAAGCATAAATGTCATGCCTTATAACCTATTTAAACAACTAGGTCTTGGAACCCCTAAGAAAACCAAAATGAGCATTCAACTAGCTGATAAAACTATTAGGGCACCTAAGGGAATAATTGAAGATATACTTGTCAAAATCGATAAATTTATATTCCCAGTTGACTTTGTTGTTTTAGACATTGATGAGGCTAGCAATGTACCCTTAATTCTAGGGCGACCCTTTTTAGCAACTACTAAAACTAAAATTGATTTAGAAACAGGTAAACTCAAATTACGAGTAGGAGATGATACAGTCACCCTACGAGCTCACAACTCAATTAAAGTTACAGACGAGAATAGAGTTTTGAGTTCCTGTAAAAACACTAAACTCACCACACAAACTTCTGTGCAGGACGCACTCCACATAAAGATAACGTAAACACTGGCAAATTCACCTATAGGAGATGAACCAGAAAAGTGAATGCTCCAGGTCTAGGAACTAGATGAGTGGTTGAACTTTCACGAAAAACCCAAAATATGCCACACCAAAATAGAGCATCACCAAGACGACCCTCAGGGACAAACAGATCAACTCAAGGTGGGAGATAAGGTAATTTTAAGGGAAGATGATCCTCGAACCTTAAATTCAAAAGAATATACAAGTGATACACCCTACTTTACGGTAATGAAAGTCTTTCCATACGGCACAATTGAGGTAACTCACCCAACCCATGGTACTTTCAAGGTAAACGGCCATCGGCTTAAATTTTATAAAGGTGAGAATTCTATATATAACAGGGAGGAGCTTCAGCTCCACGAAATCCCTTCGTGACACATCTAGGAAGAGTCGAGCTTAGACTTTAAATAAGCGCTTCTCGGGAGGCAACCCGAGCACTAACTTAGTAACTTTTCCTTCTTTAAAATTTTAGTATTTTTCATGCATCAACTAACCCTTTTAAATGCAAAAATTTAGGACCACACGGCCTGGCACATGGGCGTGCCTCAGGCCGTGTGAACATTTAAAGCAGAGACACGATCGTGCACTGAGGCCGTGTACAAACAGAGTGAAAATTTTTCCCAAAACACGGGCTATCGATAAAACCCCACGGCCGTGCGACATGGCTGTGGTAACCCTTCAATTTAAACACGGGCTTGCTCAAATCCCCACGCCCGTGTCCCCAGACCATGGCCAACACTGTCAATTTGGAAAAGGGCGTGTGCCCTTCTACACGGCCTTGTGAAGAACAAAACTGATCGTAAACGGCTGTGGAACTTATCATATGACCGTGTGGAAAGCGAACACGATCGCAAACGGCCGTGCAAAATATCAACACGGGCATGTACTTTGAACCAGGCGCGCCCAAACCACCGAATTTTGATTCACATGGGCAAACCCCAAGTCACACAGGCATACAACATGCCCGTGTGACCCAAAAACTATAAAAAGGAAGCCACTATTCATTCTCTTCCTCACTCAAACCCTAAAATCTCCTCTCTACAACCACCATAAATGCCGCTGCAAACCTTAAAACCACCACCACGCTCACACACAGCTAACACACGCCCGTGCAACCTCACCCCTACACCGTTCGACCTCAACCCACGACTGTGCAACCCTACATTTGGTTTTATTTTCTCATTTTTCTCATTTTATTTATTTATATTTCATTTGTATTATCTATTTAGTTAATTTAACTTTATTCTAGATATTAATTCAAGCATGGAATTAGTTACACTAGGATGAATAATCTAGAATGTTAGAGATCATATTAGGATTGCATGCCATTTAAGTGCACAATTGCTTGCCATTTATCTCATAAATTTAGTATAAATATATACCCATATTGTTTGTTTTTGCTACCACTTAGAATGGATTATATATACTATTTTGGTTAGTTCCTATTTTATTTTTTTAGGCACATTGTCATTTTAATCTACACATTTAATTTTATTATAGTTTGCAATTTAACTTCAATTTTTAGAACTAATAATTCTAACTTTATTTTAGGTAACATGTCATCGCGCGGTAAGAAAGCTACCGTCCCAGCCTCGAAGAAACGAAAGGGACCAGGTGGTTCTTCCTCCAAACCCACATCCGAAGTTCGCCACCCGTCCATCACTTTCTCTCAAACCTCGTAAGAGGAATTATTTCAAATACTACGGGAACGCCCATTGAGCGCTGGTTGATGCATAGATTGGGCAGCACTAGAACAAGTAAACCTCACTGATTCAGTCCGAGCCCTACTTATGACGGACCCTTGGGAGCAGTTCTTCCAGATCATCGAGCCTACATACATGGAGCTCACCCTTGAGTTCTGTTCCACATTCCACCTCCAGACTATCATGAACCGGTTTGATGATCCCGGAACGGTCCAGTTTCGCTTAAGAGGTCGCGTACGCCACCTGAGCGTACCAGAGTTTGGCTCAGCACTCGGGCTCTACACGGAGCAATTCATGGAAGAAGAAGACTTCCCCAACCTCTCCCGTCGCATCCATCTCAGGCCAGTAGACTGTTGGAATGAAATCGCCCAGGGCGTCAGACATACAATCCCAGTAGCAGCAAGGCGACCGCCCTCGCCCCCTCTTTGAGGTACATCCATGCTCTCCTTGCACATACTTTGAGGGGTAGACGCGAAAGCACAGGCGTCGTCAACACTCAGGACGCCTATTTCTTATGGAGTATGGCGAACGCGCACCCTATCGACCTTGCTTACTTCATCGCGCATGCTATACATATCAGACTGAGCGTCACCACAGGGGCATTATATCCATGGGCCCATACATCACACGCTTGGCTTGTCACTTCGGGCTCCTCAATACCGTGGTCTAGACATCCTTATACACTTTGGTGGGTTAGATGTCCCCTCAGGGCATCCAAACCATGCTACACATGAGGATGACCCAACGCAGGCCAGGAGGTAGCCACTTCCAGTATCGCCTCATCCAGGAGGGCGAGGAGCCAGAGGACATTCCTGACGATGTCCCACCACCGGAGGAGGATGCACCAGCCAAGCCACCACCACCTCACCGTCCATCTCGCGCAGCAGCCACCAACGTTGACATATCTGAGCGCTTATCTAGATTCGAGCAACAATGCTTCTAGCGCCTCGATCACATCGACGCGACTTTACAGCAGATATGACAGCATCTACGCATCACTTCCCCACCACCGTCGCGTGACCCACATGAGGATTAGAGATTTCTATTCCTCCTAACTTTATTTTTATCTTAATTTTTATTTTTATTTTTATTTTAACACTGATCCCTATTTTTACCTTTTCCTTTCTTCTAACTTTATTTTTCTTTTTATTTTTATTTTTATTGTCAGTTCATTTTATCTTTTTCATATTTTTTTAAATATTGGTATTTTTAGAACTTAGTTTATTTTTCTTTTATTTATTTGTTTTCTATCTTTCATATCAGCTAATCCCTAACGAGTAATCTCTATTAATCTAAAATTTCCACGACTAATTAATATCTTCATAGTTTCAAAAGAGCTTTTGCAGCTCAAATCTTTACGAAAATCAAAACACCCTGCCACAACTACCGACTCTTCCAATTCCAATATCCGTCTCACAAATTCATCCAAAATTTAATGAGTTTCATGCCTTTCCCTATCTTATGATCTTGTGCTTTTATTGCTACTAATGTTATCTTTGTACATTGAGGGCAATGTACATCTTAAGTGTGTGGAGGGAGGGGGAATCTATTTTCAAGTCTTTACACTCTCTTTGAAATCCTTGAATTTTCTCACTTTCACTCTTTGCATTATCTTCAATCTCCTATTAGGAATATATTCTGATTGATTTATAATTTTATTGATATATTGAGAATTAAGACATAGGTGCTTGTACTTTGATTATTTAAACTTTAAAACATTAGGGAATCAAGCATGATAAGTTGAAATTTTTGAGAACCCCAAATTTTTTTCATAAGTTATTTTCCTTAATTCTAAGTATTATCTTGAGATTTGAAATTCACAGGATCGACATCAAAAACCATAATTCCGGTGAGCTTTTTGAGCCTTTTGAGCATACATTCTTTCGTGCTCACTTTTATTATTGCTTTGATTGAGTCAATACTGATTTGTTATTCTAGAACTTGCTTTGATTATACATGTCAAGACCACATATTTTGATTTGATACACTGAAATGATAAAGGCACCAAGGATTTAACCCACTTACTCCACAAAAGCCTACCTCCATAAATTAAACCCTAGTGAACCCCATTGAGCCTAACAACATTTCCTTTAACTTACCTCTAATTTTAACCTTTCACTTAATTTTTGTTGAATTCCATTCAATTATTTTGACCCCTAGTTTTGTCAAGATTTGAGTTGAAATTTTCATCTAGCTTTATTTTCTTTTCCAGAATGTAAAATTTTATCTAATTTATTGTACTTGAATTGTTCTTAAAAAAAATGTACTAATTCAGTTGTAATCTATAATAGTTCAAATAGTTTTTGCATATTCCTATTTTAAGGCCACCAAGGCGGAAATGATGTCATTATAAGGCTTAGCTCTAGGAATATGTTTCAGTGATAGAGATTTTTCTAGCTAGATAATTTTTTAATTCAATCTCGATTCTAACCTTCTTTTGCAGCCTGTGACAACACCCCTAAACAAGCTCCATTACAACCATGTAAAGACCTTTTGATCAATGTATCATATCAACCTACAGTGGTGGAGATTTGATTTTCTTGCAAGCCTATGGTAATAACTTTTTAGGTTGACTAGAGAGTGCTTAAATCTTGAACCCTAAACACTTTGAGTGGATAGAGTGAACCTTTAGTGAGGATGTCAACTCCTGTTAATTAAGATAGAGAGATAATTACTTAAGAGAAGGGAGAAAACTTATGTTTCAATGATAAAATTCTCAACTTAGAGTGATTGAATCTTTAATGTTCTTCTGATTGAATTATCATTGTATGAATACCTGTGAATTAATTTGAAATCTTATCGATAAAGATTGTGAGTTAAGAGGAATGATTCTTGATTAGGGATTGAGATTTTGCTTGAGGACAAGCAAAGGCTTAAGTGTGGGGGTATTTGATAAACGATAAATTATACATATTTTTACCTCATGTTAAGCCTAATTTTTGGATGGATTATCATTAATTTTGTGAGAATTGGTGCTTTTAATCTTTCTTTTTCATATCTTATACTCAGAAGAGCATAGGGAAGAGAAAAGAACGGAAAATGGACCAAAAACGAGGAGAATGGGCCAAAATGTAAAAACGACACGGCCCAAGGAGTCACCACATGGCCGTGACACACGGCTATGCCACATGAAGATCACACGGTCTAGCCCCCGACAAGCACGGCCAGGCCATACGGCCGTGCCTCCATCTATAGAATCTCACACGATCTCTTGTCGTGGCACACGGGCGGGGTATACGGGCGTGTCCCTATCGTGGTGAAGAGGAATTTAACTCGGATTTGGATACTTAGGGGCTAAGAAAGTCATTCTAAAGTCTATATAAAGACCCCAGGAGGCAACTCTAAAGATATACTCTTTTCTCCCAAAAAGGATCGCCATATTTCTGCCAACACAAGGAGTGAAAGCAAGGAATTACTCTAAGGGAAGCCGATTGATTTATCCTAGAAGCCAGAATTCTACATCAAGATAGAGGATCTCCCTAAATTCCTTTAGGGTTTTTGGGTTTTTTATGTTTTGTTATCTTATTTCTTCTGAGATGTTTTCTTTATTAGTTATGAACTAAACCCATCAAATACTTGAGGGGGATGAAACCTAAGACAGATCTTGCTATTATTTATTCTTGAATTATATGATAAATACTTGAATTGTTTTTAATTATGTGTTCTTCATTCTTGATTTAATAATCCTAGGTATTACTTCAAGAACTTGATGTGCTTAAGGCAGAGGAGCAAAAGTCCCTGTTTTAATAGTAGATCTACTATAATTAAGCGGAGTTGCATGCAACCCTAGACATAGTGCGACATAAATCTGCCAGATTAGGGTCAAACCTAATAGGGGGATCCATAGATCGAATTAATGCAACTTAGGGGTGTTAATTAATAAAGAAACTTTAATTAACCACCTAGGATTAGTTGTTCTTATCCTCGACGGAGGTATTAACATAAGTTAGGGATCTCTACGGATCAAGTCAAGTGAAGAAATCATCTAGTTGAAGAAATTAATAACAAGTGAAGTCTAGGTGGATTCTCCTTTAAGTATTGCTCATATCAATCAGCTTTTCTCGAAAGTTTTTCCCAATTTACTTTTTGTGCACTCTTAGTTAGTTTTAGAATTAGTTTCAATCAATCCTCTTTTATTTTTAGGCTAGATAATAGAAAGGAAGTAAGTATTAGTACTTTTGGTTCCTTTGGGTACGATAACTCGGTCTTGCTGCTAAACTATACTACTGTTCGATAGGTGCGCTTGCCTTTAAAATCGTGATATTAGTTAGTTTTTGGTATGATCAGTTTTTATAAGTTTTATTACTTAATATCGCGAGCATATCATTTGTGCAAAAAAAAAAAAGATAAAAAAAGGAGAGGCGAAGGTGAAAACCCGTAAGGGGCGCTTTGAGACCAAAGGGGTTTTAAGTTGAAAACCCAAAAAAGGCGGCTCAAATTTTGATCGAAGGTGGGACATAAGGTAGTCTTGCTATGCTTGAATTAACAAAGAGGAGGTATGCTACATCTTGGGGCATCGACAAAGTCCTCTAGATCTCCTAAACACATGTTGAGCTTAAAATGATCCTCAAGAAGTTCGTACAGAGAAGCTTAGGCTGTGGTACTTGGGACACCTAGTTTTCATCTTACCTCTATTGAACTTACTATCTTTGATTAATTTATTTGTTTCGAGCTACGCTCCTAATCAATTTCCTTCTTATTGTATTAATTTATTCGTGTCGAGCTATGCTCCCAATCAATTTCCTTCTTATTGCATTTGATATCTTTGATTAAATTTTTCGTTTCGAGCTATGCTCTCAATCAGTTTCCTTCTTATTGCATTTGCTAATAATTTATTTGTTTCGAGCTATGCTCCCAATCAATTTTCTTCTTGTCCATTGTTATGATATTTCTCAAGCATTTTGCATTGAAATAACGATTAATAGACTAATAATACTTTCATAAAAGGAGTTTTGCATATTACTCTAGAAGCTTCTAAATAGTACAAGAACTTGAAATAGGACTATTGTTTAGAAATCACCAAACCTAAGGGTTGAAATGTTTGAGAAAAAGGAGCCCAAACTGTGATTATTTCTTTGGGTTTCCTGTCAAAGATACCAGCTGAGCAAGAAGGCAGTGTAATACGGCAGTGATAAAACCTCGATAAACAATGAGCAATTTCAACCC
Organism: Gossypium stocksii; assembly: GCA_020496765.1. Lineage (NCBI taxonomy): Eukaryota > Viridiplantae > Streptophyta > Magnoliopsida > Malvales > Malvaceae > Gossypium > Gossypium stocksii. The sequence goes on from CM035623.1 coordinate 12,358,753, forward strand.
AAGCATTAAAAGGGGATCATTCTTGAAAAAAAATGGCATTATGCATTTATACAAATAGCATGCATACACATTTGGTCATGTTACCCAAAGAATGGTGTAACAGATCAATTGATTGAAGAAGTCACAAATCCTATACCCCTGAGTTGCAGTGGGATGGATTAAAGAAGATACAGATCCTATACCCTTGAATTGCAATGAGATGGATTGAAGAAGATACAAATCTTATACCCCTGAGCTATAGTGGGATGGATTGAAGATGGTACAATCCTATACCCCTGAGTTGTAGTGGGATGGATGAAAAAAACCACAAATTTTATCTCCCTGAAGTTGTAGTGGAGCAAACCAGCTGAGTAAATGTTGATTATTTTTTTGGATTTTCTGTCAAAGATATTGGCTGAGCAAAGAAGGCAGGGTAACACATCAGTGACAGAATCTTGATGAACCATAAGCAATGACAACCCAAATATTAAAAAGGGATCATTCTCATGATATTCTGCATTCATGCAAATATCATTCATACACATCTAGTTAGGAGCATTTGATTCATTCAGATCATGACATCCTAATCATTTGGCATAAGCATAAGCCCATGAAATTGATTCTACAGGTCTTGTCCCCATAGGACGGTGTAGCAAGATCGGTGAATCAGCAGATCTCGTCTCCCTGAAGTGCAGTGGAGCAGATTGAAGTCGTAGATCTTATCTCCTTGAAGTTGCAGTGGAGTAGATCGAATATGGCGAATCTTATCTTCTTGAAGTTGTAGCGGACCAGATTGAAGTCATTAGCCTTATCTCCCTTAAGTTGCAGTGGAGTAGATTGAAGCCACCATCCTTATCTACCTGAAGTTGTAGCAAAGCAGACTAAAGATAGCGAATCTCATTTCCTTGAAGTTGCAGCGGAATAGATTGAAGCTACAAGTCGCGAGTCTTATCCCCCTGAAGTTACTGTAGGAGCAGACTGAAGATAGTGGATCTTATTTCCCTGAAGTTGCAGTGGAACAGATTGAAGCTGCAAATTACGAACCTTATCTCCCTGAAGTTGCAGCGGAGTAGGTTGAAATTACCAATTCTTATCTCCTTGAAGTTGTAGCGGAGTAGATGAAGCTACAAGTCTCTTCTCCTTGAAATTACATTGGAGCGGATTGAAGCACTAATTCTTATACATTCGAATATGCAGTGGACTGGAATGAGGCTACTTGAATAAAAGAGCACTAGACAAATCGAGACTCGGTGAGACTGAGCAAAATTGGTCTTTCTTAAAAGTCTTTACTCCATTCTCATTACACGACAATGAGCAAAGAGGGGCAGCTGTAGAAAGCCCAATTTGCCTGGGGCCCAAACCAACACCAGAAACCCAAAATACAAAACCAAATAAAAAACCAAAGTCTAAAATAATAAATCCACAGTCCAGTCTAAATTACAAAAAAACCTACAGGCCAAAACTAAAATACAACCCAAAAAATGTAGGCCCAGTGGCCCAAAATGTCTAAACATTTTTAGAGAACCCTAACCTTAGCTGTTGGCTATTAAGCTCCTCCACGTCAGCGCCTCCGTACCTTCATGCTCCCATGGCCAAAAACAGCTGGCCTTGCACCAAAACTATACCTACAAATAGACAAAAAAGGGGACAATAGCAGTAAAACGTTGTATACATTCGGCTATAAAGGGCCATGAACAATGTAATTTTTTTTACGGAGCAATCGAAGTAGAATAGAAAAAAATTTCTAACGGTGATCTTTTTATGTTTTTTTAATCTTCTATTTTTTCCTATATACATAAAATACAAGAAAGAAAACAAAAGGTTACCTGGGGCGTTTAGTCTCCCTTCGTCATCGGAGGCCCTTTTCCGGAGCTGGAAACCTAAGACTTACTAAGGTTCGGCGCAACGATTTTGAAGGATATCAGAAGTTTTTTTAGTTTTTTTTTATTTTTCAAAATAAGAGGGGTTAAAAGAGGGTTCGAAAATAGTTTTTTTAGGGTTTCTGGCCATCGTGGACGGTGATGCCGTCGTCGGTGACTGACGGTCGCCACGGTGGTCCGACGTAGGAGCCCAAGGCCAGACGTGAGGAGGGTTGAGAGAGTTTTTGGAAAGATTTTCTGGTTTTTTTTTAAAAGGGAGGCTGAAAATGAAGTTTTAAAAAAAAATTTAGGCTTAAATAGCCCCATGAAACGACACCGTTTCATTTGGCCTCCCCAGGCGCAAAAACGACGTCATTTTGAGGAGGCCGACCTGATACCCGACCCGCTTGGCGGAGGATCCGTGTGTTTTTAAGGCCAAATGAGCTATTTTCTGTTTTGATCCTTCCATTTTTCTTGTACATTTCAATTCAATCCTATAGTTGTTTTATACATTTGAAATTTGTCCGTATAATTTTGTTTTCGTTACAATTTAGTCCCCTATGAAGCGACACATTTTGAGGACGGGGAATAATTTCCCATTTAGTCCTCGTCCTTTTCCGCGTGTTTTAATCTGTCACTATTTTGTTTTTTTTTTAAATTTGGCCATTCAATTTTATTTTGTTTTTAATTTGGCCCCTCGAGCTTCCAAGCTGAACGGTGCACAGGGAAGTTAGGGAATATTTTCTAATTCAGTCCCTTGTTATTTTCCACATGTTTATTTTAGTCCTTATTTGTGTTTTTTAGATTTTGTAATATTTAATTCATGCCCCAAATTTTATTCTGATTTGCAATTCAATCCTTAACCTTTTAGCTTATTTTTATACATTATTTATTTTAAACTGTTTATTATGTTATTTATTTTAATTTGTTTTATATACGATTTATTTTAAACTGTCTCATATGTTATTTATTTTAAATTATTTTTATGTATTATTTATTGTAAACTATTTTATTGTATAATTTTAAAAATTCTTTTATATATTATTTATTTTAAGTTGCTTTATATATTATTTTATTTTAAATTGTTTTATACTATTTAATTTAAATTACTTTATATATTATTTATTTGAAATTGTTTTCATATATTATTTATTGTAAAATTGTTTTATTACTTATTTTAAACTGTTTTATATATTATTTATTTTAAATTGTTAAATTATTTTATTTTTCTTTGATTATTAATATTGGTATTTAAATGATGTATGTTGTGTAATCATTGCATTGTATGTACTAGAAACTATTTATTAGTATTTTCATGTTGTTGATATTCATTAACATAATATTTTATTCATGTATTATTGTTCCATACTCATTATTACCTTTTTATTTTATGTCGTCACATCATGAATTAAATCCTAACATATTTATCCAATATAGGCTGTCATATTTTAATCTGACTAAATAGCACACATCGTTTAGGTTTTGTAATCGCTATTATTTAAAAAATTTCCAAAATAACGCAATGATTCGTATTTTGGAAGATTTGAGAAATCGTACCCTAACTTACGGGGTTTCGTTTTTCTCGTTAAATGTAAAAACCAAGTATCGTTCTAAAATTAAAATGTACAAGTTTTAAAATAAAAATTAAAGGCAAGCTTATTCTTGAGGGTTCAAAGTGTCGTGTCCTAACTTACGGGATGTGACATTTAACTATCTTGAGTCGAGAGGGTCTTTGACTTTTTTCTCGATTTATTCAAACGCTTTTTTTTTTTAAAAATAACATGAATAAAAAAGGATTGTACTTTAAAATCTTTTCAAAATTTCAACTTCCGACATTAAGACATTAATTAATCAATTAGGTACCAATTTTGGGCGTTACGAGGGTGCTAATTCTTCCTCGTACATAACCGATTCCTGAACCCGTTTTCTCGAAATTTGCAGACTGTAGACCAAAATCAGTTGTTTAATAAAAATCAAATCGCTTGTTAAAATGACCAATCTCAAGGTGACCCGATAACACATCATAAAAAAAATTAGTGGCGACTCCATTTTTATTTTTTAAAATAAAAGTTGATGACCCGTTTTTTAAAAAAATGATTTCGACACATAAAAACGATAATACATTTGTATAATTGTTATGTTGGCAGAGGGCTTCCTCCTGATTTCTTCAGTTTTTGTACAAGGGAAAAATTGAATACGAATACATATAACTTTTCACTCTTCTCCATATAGTCCAAAATGCATCTATAAAGTAACTAGTATTAGGATAAGATTATTAATTTTATGAAAAGTTTTTCCATCAATCCTGTTGTTAATTTAATTGTTAAATGCCTATTTTATTTGATGTAGAACATATTTAGATAATAAAAATTAAATTGTAAATATATGCTATCTACTTCATGGACATTTTAGATTTGAATTTAGGAGGCTATTTTTGTAACTCATATTTAAACAATCCTTGCCATGAGTATGGATATATTTACAATTTGATTTATGTGTGTTAAATATATTATACGTTAAATTTGAGCTAGCATTTAATGCCTAAGATAATAGCTAAGCTGAAAGGAAGACTTGATTAATATATTATTAATGTTTGAGGATTGAATTAAAATGTTTTGTAATTTAGGAATGTGTCCCATATGGTGCATATAAAGTAGGAGTTTAACACCCAGCGAAATCTAGGAATAAGATTTCGGAATAAAATGGAAATCTAGGAATAAGATTGGATGGAGATGCTCTTAATTAATTATTAACTTTATGAAAAGTTGATAAAGGGTACGGATGGATGTATAAAAAGAAAAAATAATGTTTTTTTTTAGTTTAACTTGTAAAATTAAAGTTTTATTTATATAATTATAATACATTAAATTATTTATATATAATATTGAATTATAATTTATATTATACAAAATAAATTTAACTATTGAGTGTCCTAATATCGTTATTAAAGGTTACAATTTTACATTTAAAAGTGAAAAAATATAAACTAAATGTTACATTTAATACAATATTTGGCTACAATAGTATAAAATTTAAAGAGTTTTTATTTTTATTTTCTTTTATAATTGAAGGAAAAGTGAAAGATGGTAGAAATTGAATCTAAATTATCATGATACAAACAATAAACTTGCTTCAAAATATTGTTAGCATCTTTAAAGAGCTTCCTTAATATACTTGTTAGTAAAACTCTATTTGAAATTAATAAAAAATATGTTACTAATTTTTTTTAAAAAATATTATCATTAATAGAAATTATAAACAATAAAATACAAAGACATGTCACATATTATAAATGATAAAATAATATATTGATGCACAAATGTCATGTCCATAGAATAATTTCAAAAAAAAGAAAAGAAAAAAAAGGAAAGGAAAAAAGACAAACTAATAGTAACAACAATACTATAAGAATTTATAAATAAACCAAAGATGTGTCACCTTGATTAAATCGTTGAAAAATGCATCACTTTGATTAAATCGTTGAAAATTGCATCCTAACTCCACCATCATTAGCCCAGCCTGACAATGAACTCCAGTTAGCCAAGAAACAATTGTCAAAATTAAGCACTAAGGGAACCAACTCATCTTGTCATATTCCAATTTTACAAACACTATTACTATGCTTTATCATGATAAAACCTTTTGAAAACGATTCTCATTAGATCGACGACACTATGTTAGAACATAACTAAAATTTAAAACCTAAAACCACTATTGCTTTTAAAAAAATTAAAAATATGGAATTGTAGACAAAACTCATTGTAATACCCCATTTTTGCCCGGGCCCATACCAAAAAATAATAAACACAAAATAATAAAACAAGGTCCAAGCCCAGTCCAAAATATATCATTTGACCCGATCAGAATGGCCCATTACTTGAAAGGATTGAAGGTCCATCTACAAACTTGACATATATAGAAACATAATCTTCAAGGATACGTAATCTTAGAAATGATATGCAAACCTTAGATATGATATACAATCCTAGAAGATATGATATGCAATCTTAGAAGATATGATTTTAGTATCTTAGAGATTTAATTTATAGATACCTTTTAATCTTAACCGTTGATGTAATTGATCTGTACTGTTGGATTTGGGGAGGCTCAACTATAAATAGAGGCCTCCCCCTCATTGTAGAGGATCACTTGAGTTTTGGGGAAGCAATAAACATTCTTGAGAGCTTTCACTCAAATTTCTCTCCCTCTTACGTTCTTATTTTCTGTGGTTTATTCTTATTTTATTCTTTGTTCTCGTTTTTCAACCTTTTTTATTTTGATTTAATCCATGTCTCCCTGGTTTTTAATTTTTTTATATTTTATTTTTTTAATAATTTTAGTATCATATCAAACTATTTCATTTTTTTAATAAAATTTTTTAGTATTACTCTTAGTAAATTGTTTTTTAAATTTAACTCAAATCATTGTTTAAAAAATATATTTCATTTAATTGCCATATTTTATCCAAAAGTTTTTTTTGAAATAAGGCAATGTTTTGTGTTTAGAAATTCGGGAAATAGTGCCCTAACATGCTGGGTTGCGATTTTTCATTTGTCTAAATACCTAAAATATCCTTTTAAATAAATTTTGTAAATTACGAGTTGATTTTAGTTACGAGGATTTAAAAACATCGTGTCCTAACATGCTAAATGTGATGTTTGTATTCCTTCGGAACAAAAGAATCTCAAGTTTTAATTCAAATTGCTCACATTTTAAAAAGGGATCATACTTTTAAATCTTTTCAAAGTTTCGACATTAGGATAGAAAACTAATCAATTGGTACCAATTTTGGGCATTACGAGGGTGCTAATCCTTCCTCGTACGTAACCAACTCCTGAACCTGTTTTCTAAAATTCGTAGACCAAAACGTTTTTTATAAGGTGATCCAATCACACCTAAAAAGATTGGCGGCAACTCCCGTTTTTATTTCTTTAAAGTCAACCCCATTTTTCAAACATCTCTTAAAAAAATGGTTTCGATAGCTTGGCGACTCCACTTGGGACCAATAAGAGAGTCAAGCCGTAAAATTGATTATTTTCTGTCCTTTTTGTCGAAATTTGAAAAATTGTGATCTTTTTGCATGTGTTTGTTACAAATGATTGTTATTTTTTTTCTCGCACACATTGCATTTTGCATGACCGTTGTGGTCGCACCTTTAAGTGGGAGTGAGGAACTAAGCTTTCGTAAGGTTTTCACCTTCGCATGAGTTAGTGGATTGCTTTCGGGATACATCCGTACCTATGTCTTCGTGAGATTTTCATCTCCGCATAGTCATAGGGAAATGTATCCTCCTAAACTGAACTTGGTCTATATGAGCCTATAATGGGTGAGGATCGAGGAATCTGCTGGTTTAAGTACCCTTACTTTAGAACTGAACTACATATAGTGAACTTTAAGTGCTTGCCCTAGGTAGTATGGTGATGACCTTTAGTACCTACCTTTATAAGTGCTTGTTTATTATATCTTTTTATATGACACTGACTTGTTTTTTATTTTGTTATCATTGCATATCATTCATCATTAAAAGGTGTTGATTCAAGGTTCGATTTCTAAGTTAGAAAGTTTTGTAATGAGGAACGAATATCTTAATAAAGTGGAGGATAACTCTTTCATCTGTACGTGGTAAGAGAAAACCCAGTTAGAGAAAGGAGATAGTGTCACCGAGGGATATACATTAGAGTTGTGGGACTTTACTCGTATTAGTTCAACACAGAATGATTTTCGGGAGATGAAGGACATTTGGGCCCAGTGGGATGACGAGGTTAGGCAGCTGTTCTACCAGAACTATAGAGATCTTCCTTATTTGCTAGATCATTGGAGGAAAGCTTACGAGTAGTTCCATCAGAATTAGACGTCATGAAACAAGTGTTTGGAGCTTGGGAAGAAGATCGAGAAACTAGAAGAGGAAAAGATGTATTTGAGCCTAGACGTCGACGTTCAAAAGATTGAGGTTGAAAAAGTAAGGAAGGAAAAGAGGAAAGTCGAAAAAGACCGAGATGATCTGAAAGAGAACTATAAGAAGATACAGTTGTCAATGAAAAAAGCTGGGTTGGGAAAGACTTCAGAGCAATGGCAGCAAGAGATTCAGGAAGAGAGAACCAGAGCTGATCATTGAAAGAAAAATTTTCAAGAGATACAAGCACAGAATCAAACCTTAGAAAGGAGTTTGGCAGAAAACTAGAAAGAGAAGCATGGATTAAAGATTAAAGTAGCTGAACTTGGACGGTCTCTTCATCACTACCGAAGCCGTAACACTGCACTTGAATTAAAGGCGAGCTTAAGCAAGATTGAGGACTTGAACAGCAAGGTCGAAAGGTTAGAGTTAGCTTTGCATAGTTGTGAGCTCCAGATCGAGCAACTTGAGGCACGAGAAGGACATTGGAAGGGAGAGCTTCACCATTCGTAGGATCAAGTCAGAGATAGAGATCACCTCATGAGAAAAGCCTGAACTCAAGAGGTTGCTAATCACCTGCAAGAATTGGCAGTGCAAGCTAATATATTAAGTGTAAAATACGAGCTAGTATTAGATAGAGGTCGAGAGTTAGCTTTGTTATTAGATTGGGTTAAGACTCTAGGCCTACGAGCGAAAGTGTATTTGTAATCCGTTTTATGAAAAGACTTTTGTTCCTTAAATAACGTTTTCTAAAATGAAACTGAATCAGAATCGATATCTTTTGCATTCATGCATTTACATCTCATCGCATCATATGCATTCAAAGTTATAGGAAAACCCTAATTAGTTAAAATTACTACAAAAAAAAGAGAAGTTTAATCTGGAAGCTACACACTGTTATAGTACACGTGCTAAAACTAAGAATATGGATAAAAGATTTGAACAGCTTTAAAAGGATATGCAAGACCAGTTGCAAGAGCAATTAGCAAAAATGCAAAATGATATGAGGGAACAAATTATGGAAGCCCAGAAGAATATGATGGCCCTGATGGCCCAACTACTGACTGGGGCCATGGATAAAGGAAAGGCCCCTATGGCAATTACTGGAGAAGATAATGAGGATTATCCATCGGGCTTTACCCTACCCCATGGACAAACACAAACTGAGGCTCATCCCCCAAGGCCGTCTGTTACAATAAAGCCTCAACAGGGGCAAGTGGACACTGAAATGCCTATGAATATTCAGGCTAGCTCAGGATCTAATCTAGGAAATAATCCCACAAATCCTGTTGACCTTGACCTCAATATAGCTGAGAGGGAAGGAACGAAAATTGAGTCCTTAAAGCAATTAAAAGACCGTTGCAGGTGGTTGGAAGAGAAGTTTAAAGCTTTAGAAGATGTTGACAGTCATCATGGGGTTGACGCTAAAGACTTGAGCTTGGTCCCAGATTTGGTGCTTCCTCGTAAGTTCAAGATGCCAGAGTTTGAGAAGTATAATGGGACCAGTTGCCCTGAAGCCCTCATCACTATGTTCTATAGACGCATGACAGGATATATAAATAATGATCAACTGTTAATCCATTGCTTCCAAGATAGTTTGGTGGGGGCAGCATCAAGATGGTACAATCAGTTGAGCTGGGCTAGAATTAGTTCTTGGAGAGACTTTGCTCAGGCTTTTATGAAGCAATATAACCATGTGACTGACATGACACCAGATCGAATCACTTTGCAGAACATGGAAAAGAAGCCAAATGAAAGTTTTAGACATTACGTGCAGAGATGGAGGGAAGTTAATATGCAAGTTCAGCCATCGCTCTTAGAAAAGGAAACTACCATGCTCTTCATCAGCACTTTGAAAGCCCCATTCATTACTCATATGATTGGAAGCACCACTAAGAGTTTTGCTGACATAGTTATGGCAGGGGAAATGATCGAAAATGCCATAAAGGGTGGCAAGATTGAAGCAGGGGAAACTACCAAGAGGTCAGTTCCAAAGAGAAGGGAGAACGAAGTGAATAATGTGAGTACATATAACAAAGGGTACTTAAGAGCCATTACTGTCAGTCAACCAATAGTAACCGTTATAGGGCAACAAGGTTCGACAAGACAGGAATCGGGCATAAGGCAAAACTCTAAAAAGTTCCAATTTACGCCAATCCCGATGTCGTATAGGGAACTCTATCAGAATTTATTTGATGCACACGTGGTAGCTCCCTATTATTTGAAACCAATGCAACCTCCATATCCCAAATGGTATGATGCAAATGCTCGATGTGAGTACCATGCGGGGATAGCGAGACATTCCATAGAAAATTGTACCACCTTTAAGAAATTGGTCGAAAGGTTCATCAAAATGAGGATTGTGAAGTTTGATAATACCCCTGGTACAAAGAACCCATTACCAAACTATGGTGATAAGGGGGTAAACATAATTGATTAAAGGATCAAGAGGGATATGGCGGAAATAAGAACCCCGTTGAAGATGGAAATGGTATTGATCAGGCTCCGAGGAATGAATTGAGCGAAGAAACCTATTGGGCATTTTTTAAACAATTGGTCTGTAAAAGAATTTCATGTAGTTTTTAGAGATTATACAGAGTAATATTCAAAACATGCTTGTTGCCTTAAGCCTAGAGGCAATAAGAATCCTTCTGTGAAATGGGCTTATGTCCGAAATTTTTGTTTCAATAAAATGCATCTTTTGAATACAATATTCTTTTATTTTTGCCATGTATAAATTCTTTTGTTCTCTAGACTTTCTTTCAGACATTTTTATGTTCATACCCATAACAATCATTCTTTGAATCATTTATTCTTTTGAATATTCCTTTAAACCCACAATGGGGCCTCAGATATTAACGACATGAGCAACGTTGCTATTAACTCAGAATCTCCTTTTTAAGTGAGATGTGTGTTTTGGGGGATCTCAGAACTTTGAGGATGACAGAGACTGTAACATTATTTCTGGACTTGTTAAAAGGATAAATAGGAGCCTGCTTTACAAAGGATCAATAGACATTGTGAACCTAGGAAGAGATCAGAGCTTACAAAAACAAAGCAGGATATCATTGAGTTATTCCAAGAGCTCAAAAATATTTTCACGATTGTATCAAGATATGCCTAGGCTACTTAGACCTAAGGATGTGGTCAAGGCTAAAAGAGGTCTATAAGAATATCGGAAAGACATTCAAGTGGTTTTACAATGGCTAGACTAAGCATGAGGTTTGGGCATTGCTGGTCCACCATGGAAGGGGATCGCATCAGCTATGCCATAAAGGCCGAATTATAGGAAACAAGGGTTACATGACTCTTCTATTTCCTTTATATGTGGGGCATGCATGTTATGAGGCCAGTTTCGTTGAAAGCTCCCAGTTGACATCAAATCATCAAGAGGGTGAATGTTGCTTCTTATGCCAATATTGCAAAGTCAACAGTCACCAAATTTCAAAAAGAAAAAAAGAAAAAAAGAAAAAAGAAAAAGAAAAAAGAAAGAAATTTTTCAAAGAATGCCAAAAATGATCATGTTCAATAAATTCACAACTGTAAAACAACAAAATTTACAGTATGTTCAAAGATTAGAAGGCATATTATAGTAAGCAAAGGAGGCTAAAAAGAAAAAGTACAAAAAGAAAGAAAAGAAAAATAAAAAATATCATGAAAGGTGAACCTAGACTTGCAAGGATTGGCATAAGAAGCTACCACTTACCCTCTATGCTTACGGCGACCAGGACTTTAGCTGGGACAACACTTTTCCCATTAGTTTATGGAATAGAGGTGGTTCTGCCCATCGAGATTTTTTTACTCCGAACCTTGATTGAACCAGGAATTGGATGAAGTTGAAGGAAAGGGTGAAAACGTTCATAGTAAAAAATGAAAGAGGCTGATTCATTACGGAAAAGGTTCACTTAATGGAATTTCATGATAGGGACCTGATATTGAGGAAGATCCTTTCTATTCAAAAGGATTTCAAATGGAGGTGAATGCCAAAATGATAAAGGACCTTAGGTGGTAAAGAAGGTTTTCCCTGGAGGAGCATTGAGTTTGACTGAGATAAACTCTTGTAAACTCAGATTCGGATACCCAGATAAAGAGAGGCCAAGGTGAAAACCCGCAAAGGAGCTTTGTGACCATAAAAAAAAAGAAAGAAAAAAAGAAGAAAAAGAAAAAAGAACAAAAAAGGAAAAAGAAAAGAAAATGGAGAGGCCAATGCGAGAACCCACAAAGGGCGCTTTAAGACCAAAGGGGTTTTGAGTTGAAAACCCGAAAAAGGGCGGCTCAAATTTTGATTAAAGTAGGGCAAATAGTTGTTTCGCTATACCTAAATTGACAATAAAGAAGTACGCTATGTCTCAGGGTATCAACAAAGTACTCCAGATCCCCTAAACACATATTGAACTCAAAATGGTCCTCAAGAAGTTGATACAGCAAAGCTCAGGCTACGATATCTGGGGCACCTAATTTTCATCTTACCCATTTTGAAGTTGCTAACTTTGATTACCTTATTCTTTTCATGATTAGTCCTAATTAATTTCTTGGCTATCTTTGATTAATTGCTTCGAGCTATGCTCTTAACTAATTTCTTTCTTGTCCATTATTGTGACCTTTTTCAAGCATTTTATATTGAAATAACAATTAATGGACTGATAATATTTTTACACAAGAAATTTTATATATTACTCTGGAAGTTTCTAGATAATACAAGAAACCAAAATAGGACATTTGTTTAAAGAATTCCTGTGTGTAAGGGTCAGAGGTACTTAAGGGAATTAAGATTACTTCTGTTGTCCCAAATGGTGGCACAAATTAAGCAAATATCGATTCTAAGAGAGGGTCATTTCACAAACATCTCCAGTGGGTCGCAATATTCGGGGAATGGTACAACAAGACCAAATAGATTCAAAGTATACGAACAGAGTATGATTGATAAATTGAAGAGGAATGAATGAGTGTTGACATCTGAAATAGGGATCATTCTCATAACATTTTTGCATCATAGTATGTTTAATTAGGAAGCATTTGACTCATTTTGATCATGGCATCCTAATCATCAAGTATAAGCATATACACATTCTACAGGTTATGTCCTCTGGAGGATAATGTAGATCAAAGATGTCAGGATGGCGTCCCTGTACTGCCAGGGAGCAGGTTGAAGAAAATAGATCTGGCATCCCAAAATAGTAGCGGAACAGATCAAAGACGATAAGCCTTAACCCCCTAAGCAGTAGGGTAACGGGTTAAAATAAAGCAGATCTCATCCCACTGGCAGGAGTGGAGCAGATCGAAGACTCGCCTTAGTTCCCTAAGCAGTAGGGTAACAGGCAAAGTACAGTAGATCTTATCTTCGCTGAGCAGGAGCAGAGCAGATCAAATTCCAGCAGATCTTAACCCCCTAGGCAGTAGGGTAATAGATCAAATTTTGGCAAATCTTATCTCCATCTATTAGCAATGGAGCAGATTTCGGCCACTCGCCTTAACCCTCTAAGCAGTAGGGTAACAGGCTAAAATTTTAGATCTGGCATCCCTAAGCAGTAGTGGAACAGATCGAGGACGATGTGCCTTAACCTCCTAAACAGTAGGGTAACATGCTAAAATTTCAGATCTGGCATCCCTAAGCAGTAGTGGAACAGATCGAAGACGATGCGCCTTAACCCCCTAAGTAGTAGGGTAACAGGCTAAAATTTTAGATCTGGCATCCCTAAGCAGTAACGGAGAAGATCGAAGACTCGCCTTAACCCCCTAAGCAGTAGGGTAATCGGCTAAAATTACAGATCTTATCTTCGCTGAGCAGCAGCGGATCAGATTAAAGATAGCGGATACTGCCTTCCTGAAGTTGCAGTGAAGCAGATTGAAACCGTCAGACTTATAGTCCAATACCTCCGAAGGGTTGGAAATTATCAATGACCAAAAACTCAAGACTCGGCGAGCCCGGGCAAAATTGGTCCTTTTATAGTATTTGCTCTATTCCTGTTACACGGCAATGAGCAAAGCGGGGCAGCTGTAATACCCCATTTTTGCCCGGGCCCATACCAAAAAATAATAAACCCAAAATAATAAAACAAGGTCCAAGCCCAGTCCAAAATATATCATTTGGCCCGATCAGAATGGCCCATTACTTGAAAGGATTGAAGGTCCATCTACAAACTTGACATATATAGAAACATAATCTTCAAGGATACGCAATCTTAGAAATGATATGCAAATCTTAGATATGATATGCAATCCTAGAAGATATGATATGCAATCTTAGAAGATATGATTTTAGTATCTTAGAGATTTAATTTGTAGATACCCTTTAATCTTAACCGTTGATGTAATTGATCTGTACTGTTGGATTTGGGGAGGCTTAACTATAAATAGAGGCCTCCCCCCTCATTGTAGAGGATCACTTGAGTTTTGGGGAAGCAATAAACATTCTTGAGAGCTTTCACTCAAATTTCTCTCCCTCTTACGTTCTTATTTTTTGTGGTTTGTTCTTATTTTATTCTTTGTTCTCGTTTTTCAACCTTTTTTATTTTGATTTAATCCATGTCTCCCTGATTTTTAATTTTTTTATATTTTATTTTTTTAATAATTTTAGTATCATATCAAACTATTTCATTTTTTTAATAAAATTTTTTAGTATTACTCTTAGTAAATTGTTTTTTAAATTTAACTCAAATCATTGTTTAAAAATATATTTCATTTAATTGCCAAATTTTATCCAAAAGTTTTTTTTGAAATAAGGCAATGTTTTGTGTTTAGAAATTCGAGAAATAGTGCCCTAACATGCTGGGTTGCGATTTTTCGTTTGTCTAAATACCTAAAATATCCTTTTAAATAAATTTTGTAAATTACGAGTTGATTTTAGTTACGAGGATTTAAAAACATCGTGTCCTAACATGCTGAATGTGATGTTTGTATTCTTTCGGAACAAAAGAATCTCGAGTTTTAATTCAAATTGCTCACATTTTAAAAAGGGATCATACTTTTAAATCTTTTCAAAGTTTCGACATTAGGACAGAAAACTAATCAATTGGTACCAATTTTGGGCGTTGCGAGGGTGCTAATCCTTCCTCGTAACCGACTCCCGAACCTGTTTTCTAAAATTCGTAGACCAAAACGTTTTTTATAAGGTGATTCAATCACACCTAAAAAGATTGGTGGCGACTCCCGTTTTCATTTCTTTAAAGTCAACCACATTTTTCAAACATCTCTTAAAAAAATGGTTTCGACACTCATGATAATGTGAATTGAAATTAAAAAGAATAATGTTTTAAGAACCCGTGATCAACATATGAAAGTTGAGCCGCTATCAAAAGTAAAAATTTAATTTAAAAAATTGCAAATATTTTTGTATTTAAATACACCATTTTTGTCAAATTCCACAAACATACTTACAAATTGGAATAGACAATATTTAAGAATTTCTTTTTTTTATTCATTTAAATATTTCTTTATTTAATCAAAATGTGAGTGAATTTATACAAATACATCAAACCAAAACCGGACACTTAATCAATAAATTTTATTGGATTAGCAAAAGAAAAAAAATCCAATAAGAATATATAAAAACATTATATGACTAAAAATAGAGTTTTATATATATAAAAAGAAATTTCGTAAGGGATTGCTGATAAATTTGAAGTATGAAAGTCAGCTTTTAATTAAAGATTATTATATGAATTAAAGCTTTTGATGACTTTAAAGTTGATTATGATGATGGTATAGCAAATTATTAATAATAATGTACATTACATAAAGGCTTAATGACATTGTAATAGTGGCCACTCAAGATCATGTGAGTACATGTTCGAAAAGAAGTGCAAAAAAGAGACTTGAAAGCTGTATTGTTTCGATATTTCTCATCTCATTGTCTTAAAAAAGAGGCCATTCCTCTTAACCTCGAAGAACTTTAATGATAGCATATCATTTAACACTAAAAAAACCAATAAGGGAAATTAATTAATTAAGAAAGATTGAATGTTGTAGTTTGTACACTTTCCGACACAAACACATAGTTCAGGGTTGAATGTCTCCTGATTTAGAACGCTAAAATAAGTTGAAAAATCTAGGAATTGAACAAAAATACTCTTTATATCAAAGAGTGATCCTGCATTCTATCGCTTCATTATATTCATAAGTGAATGAGCAAAATTAAATATTTGAGTTCACACTTAAAATCAAAACAGCTCAGGTCAGCTATCACTAAAACCCTAAAAGAGTCATTTGCTCATGACATAATGAGATTAGGCTTGAAAAATCTCATAAAGGATCCTTACTGTTGGAAGCCTAGTATGTTTGCACGACCTCCCTTCTTATTCATTCTTGAAGCAACAAGAACCTTGTATAAGCTTCTATCAACTCAAGTCATTGAGCATAATGGAGCAAATTTACTAACAGGGAATAGCAGTTAGATTCGGGCACAAAGCCTGGGTAGCTTTATGCAGATGTCACAAAATCTATAAATACCTAACAACATAACATTGACTAGGTATGACCAACCCTTTAAAAACTTTACACCGTTTTAGCTTTTATTCTCAATGTTCTCCAACTTAAGCATCCGAGGGTGCTCTGGATGAAAAACTCTAGCACACTTGACTCGATTTTTGTCTTACAGATCATTCAGAGCATCTATCCAGCCTAATTGAGATCACTTAAATGATTAGTGTTGTTTGAAGGATTTCTCTAAACAAAAGCCATGGATTCTGCTAAGCAACTTGGTTTAACCATTAGATATACTTTGATCCTTGAGTTAAGACCATATTCCAAAAAACCACCATCCAGTCACTTATAACTAAAAGAGCACAATTCGGTTTGCTTTTTGTCCAACTTGATGTCCCAATTGATGTCTAGACATAAGTTCAAACAAGATAGTTTAATAGTAGTTTATAGACGAAGAGTAAAGCAAGGAAAGAAATCAATATACAGTATTTGGTAATGCAAGTCGGATCAACAATCCTATCTACAGAGACTCCCTGTGAATGATTTTATTGAACAATCGTCCATATCACCAATTGGCTTAAACCCAACCTGTCATTACACATGAAGTAATTGAAGCCCCAATAATGATTTAGTGGTGTTAGAAACAACAGTTTCAAAACTTCATTTTCCAACAATCGTGTCGGTAAATATCATTATTTAATAATTACGAGTCAATTATAGTATTATATTGAAATTTGAATTGACGAATTTATTAATTGGTCAGTCAATCCCAGTATAAGTGGTTTGAACCTAAAGTAAGTGATTTTAAAAAATAAGTTATCAGGACCTTGTTTTCGTAAAACAAGCCCGTAAATATTTTTATCAAATATTTACAAAGTTGTTATATAGATGAATTAAATTTTGGTCTAGAAATTTTAGTGATTGGATGATTAATTAAGATATAAGGACTAAATCGTAAAAGTGGAAAAAGTTAATCGCTATTGAAATTTTATTTACTAAAATGCTTAGTTAATAAACGTTTAAGGGCATAAGTGGCCATTGGACCACTTTAAGAAGATGGTGGACGGTTTGTGTCTATTTAAAAGATTTTAAATGTTAAAAATTATACTTAGTTATTAATAATATATGTTAAAATGAAAAATAATAAAAACATCATCATCATTTACCTTTCTTCACCATTTCTTCAACAAGGAAAACACACAAGGTAGCCATTTTAGAAGCCTGAGGATCAAACATGCCCGTTTTTCATAATTTTTATGTTTTTGAGATCATTGCTACTAGGTCTAGTTGACTCGTATTTCTGTTTTCAAAACTATTAAAGATTTCTAAAGTTTCTATTGATGAAAATTAAAGTTTTTGATGTTTAATAGTTTGATTATAAGCTTAGATATGTTTAAAGACTAATTTGGTAAGTAAATTTTGTTAGTTTTGTGTATAAGGACCAAATAGTAATAATGTAAAATTTGTCATGAAATTTCTATAAATCTTGATTGTAGAAAGCTGCATAAGGATAGAATTGAAATCATATTGAAAATTAGAGCTTAATTGTACAAGATATAATAGTTCCAGTTTTAGGAACTAAATTGAATAAAATGCAAAACTTTAGGAAAATTATGGAAAATGATAATAAGATGTCATATGTATTAAATGAGCTGTTATAAGGTACTTATAATTGGAAATAAA
This sequence comes from Gossypium stocksii, assembly GCA_020496765.1. Classification (NCBI taxonomy): domain Eukaryota; kingdom Viridiplantae; phylum Streptophyta; class Magnoliopsida; order Malvales; family Malvaceae; genus Gossypium; species Gossypium stocksii. The sequence goes on from CM035623.1 coordinate 12,376,588, forward strand.
TTACTGTATAGATCAAGAATTAGTGGATAATCGAAAAAAGGAAAAATTACATATTAGTCCCTAACACTCCTGCTTTTGCTGTTTGCTCCTGATAAGTTCATACTGTATAATTATGTGATTTTATATATTGTTTGTGATTGAATTGTGAATTGATTATGTTTGAATGTATGTTTTAAATTGATCATAATTTGGTGTAAAAAATGTAAGAAAAGGGCTATATTGGAAAATTGTGGTGAATACGGATAAGTATACAATATTGAATGATGGCAAAATTTATTATACAAGTGTATGATTATACATGTTGATGTTAGAATGTTAAAAGATACATGTATATATATTGTTATGATATCAAGTAAGCTAAATTAATGTTTTGTAATTATATCTTGAATTATGATTGGAATAGTACAAAATGTCAGTAAAGGAATGAATTGTATTAAATGCTTCGATATGTTAAAAGAGCCCACATGAACGTAGGAATAGATACAATTGACATGCCAATAAGGTTGATTACACACTTGTACAAGATATGTGTAAAAGATGATATAGAGTAAAAGATTTGATGGAGATATCACAATTTACATCAAAATCTTGCAATTGTTGCAGATTACTAAGCTTTGTCTCTACGAAGACTTTGGTGTGGTGAAGGGATGATATAATACATGACATGTAATTGTTCCTACGGGCTTTGCATTACGGTGCACTGATGTGGTGTAGTTATCACTCTTTTGAGCAATTTGGTGTGGTGGAGGTATGATACATTACATGATACGATATTGTGCTTATAGGTTTTGCACAATAGTGTCTCGGTGTGGTGTAGTTAATGCTCTATCAAGCTACCTGCTATGGTGAAGTTACCTGCATACCTGTATCTTATTATTTTAGTTCGCCAGGCTGAATATTGAAAAGAAATGGTACTTGATTGTGAATATGAATTGATATGATTAATTGATTAATATGTTGGATCTTTCCTATTGAATGATATGAAAATGTGTCATACTGAATGATTGGGAGATTATACGATTGATATATGAAATGCTCATATTGTTGTTGTAAATGTCTTGACAAGAAATCATATTAAATTAGTTATATCTGTTTCCTTCATTGTGAACTGAGGTAAGAGTTTTGTTTGAGTACCTATGAACTAAGCATGTTAATGCTTACCTCGTTTCTTTTTTTGTTTCTTGTAGTTACTCCTTTTCGGAACTTGGTTATTGGATCACTTTCAGGGGTCACACTATTCAATGTCGCTTTTGGTAGACTTTCGATTCGTTTTGACTGGCTATAAGTGACATGCAATAGGTGTAAATATGTTTATATGTGTTGAGGATTAAAACTTGTAAACTTGCCTATTTTGATATGATTATATGTGTGATGTGTAAAAGTAAAGTTGATGATGTTGTTTTGGATAGTTGAGTTATACCTATGCTTATATGATGTGAAGATGGGTGTGATTAATTTGAATGTGTTCTAGTGACTTGAAATAAGGTTAATATGATTATTGTATAGGCAATGCATGAATGTATTGGTTTAGCTTTGTTATATTGTGGTTGTAACGACCTGGAAGTCAGTGGTGTCGAAAAATATGGTTTCAAAACCTCGATATCATAAATCAGACTCATCAATATTTTTATTATATATTTATAGAGTTATATTAGAAGCAAATTGAATTTTGGTTAGGTAATTTCGTTGAATTAATGCTTAATTTAAGTACAACGACAAAATCGCATAATTGGTAAAAATACAAATTACCATGGAATTATAATTAGAACCTAAATAAAGGGGTTAAAATAGTAAATATTCTCAAAATTTTTAACGCATGGCCAGTTAATGAAATATGTATGTATGTTATATTATTTATAATAGTGAAATTAAATTATAAAATCTTGGTGGATGGTAAGAGAAAACGTTTTTCTCTTTTCATCTTTATCAGTTAGAAATCAAGGAGAAATGGGAGAAGCACACATAACCTTAGGGTTTATTTTTCAACCTTAAATTTGGTTAGCTTAATTTAGTCTTTTTATCATAATTTTTATATTTTCAGAATCTCGGTAATATAAGCTAACCGACTCTTGTTAAATTTTCAGTATTGTGAAAGAATTAAGAACTTGCCATTTTTAGATAGTTGAAGCTTTTGGTGATATTTTGATAGATTTTAAGCTTAGAATTGATAAAAGATTAAATTGTAAAGTCAACTGATTATTTTGTGCAATAGGGGCTAAATTGCACAAAGTTCAAAATTTTGGGGTAGAAATGAGAATTAAGGAGTTAAATTAGACTTAGAGTGAAATTGGTATAAAAATTGGAGGTTAAATTTTAAAATTATGTTAGTCCCATTTTTAGGGACTAAATTGAATAAAATAAAAAAGTTGCAAAATTAGAAATTTGAATGTGAAAATGGTTGTACATTGATAATTTGATGTGTAGTTTTTAATCTGTAGCTAACATTGACTCAGATTCCTCAAAAAAGAAAGGAAAAAACAAAGTTGACGACGAATAGTTCGAAGTTTACGGTTTGTGTTTCTATAATCGGGACTAACTTGTAATTGCTACATTTTGATTTTGTCGTGCATGGTAAGAATGTAAGGTGAGGTTCCTTGATTAATTGAGATGATTTGAATTGATTGATGATTATAGGGATTAAGTTGATTATATGTGAAAAACATGCATATATTTATATAAATATGGAAATTGAATACAAAATGAGATATTTGATGTTGCCATTTTTTTGAATGAATGAGTTCATGATAAAATTGATGTGAATTGAGTTATTGAATGATATTGAAAAATGAATTGAATACCCTATTCATCGTTCTGGCAGAGTCGAATATAGTTGGCATGTCATAGGATAGAAATAGTTCAAGGTTACTTCGACTACGAGTCGATGAGGCATTGGGTGCCAAGTTGCTTCAAATTAACCAAAAAATAGAGAGAATTTATTCTCATCTATTACATATATTTTTTCTGGAATACCAATTATATCGGTTTCTATTAAGAAGAGAGAATATTCATTTTCACCCTTAAAGGAGAGAAAACTTTTTCTAGTTCTGTGTTTTGATTCAATTGGTTCGAACCTACACTCGAAGCAGTTCATGGTATGAGAATAGTGAAGAATATCGTTTGGTTGAAAGCCAAGAACAACGAACGTTCGCTTAACCAAAAACACATGTAAGAATTTGGTTAAGGTTTATTGCTTTAAATATCACAAACCGAGTAGATTTTCAAAATTTAATTTCCTGCTGTGCAAGAAAACCATTTTCAAACCAATATTTTTCCAACAATTTGTACCAGAGCCAGGTTCTGCTATGTTTATGGTGTAAATCAAGAATGAATCTTTCTTTTCATCTTGTTTTATTAATATTTGATAAGATGTGACATTCTTACAATTATTCGTATGTTTTGGGGAATATATTTGAATAAATGCAATGTTATATATATTTGTTACATAATTATTATTGTTGTCAAGATTATGGTTCTTAGGAATTAGGCAGTGGACTATCATCTCCACATAAGATTATTTTTTATTTATAGAATTCTTGTGAGCTCGAAATGAACATAAGATATAAATGTAATTTATTCCGAAAAGGAGTCTATGACGAGGGGAACATAAAGCAATGTTAGTTGAAGACACAAGAAATGCCTTGTGGCGAAAAGCTATGTAATCTTTTTTTTTTTGGTTTTTAATTTATTTTCTAGAAATAAAACCATAGAAATATTTTATTGTCAATCTCTTTATATATCTGTTTAATAATTATTTATGATATAATTGTGATATATATGCATGAGATGATCCACAGTTGATCTATTAAAGATAAGAAGTGTGGTAATGAGAAAATACGTGTTGTATTGTTCCATTCACTTCTTTAGGTTATTTGATTATTGTGAGAAGTGTGATAATGAGAAGGTGCTTGTCTAGGATTGGATCTTGCAAGGAAAGACTTGGTTTTTAAGTGGTCATGTAACAACCTGTTTTACAGTGTTGACAGAAATAATGGTTTCGGGACCACAATTCTGATGATAGAGTTTGTAGATATATTTAATTAATTTTAATGATTTAAATACTATATTATTGTGAAATGTGGTTTTATAGATTTTATTAAATTCTCAGTTAGTCAAGGTACAAGTGGTGTGTACCGATAGTCAAGTGATTTTAGAAAATAAGGTATCGGGACCTCGTTTTCATAAATTGAACTCATAAATATTTAATATTAAATTTGGTTTAAAAATTATGATGATTAGATGGTTAATTAAGGAAAAAAGACTAAATCGTAAAATATGTAAAACTTAATCACTATTGATTATTATTAGCTAAAATACATTATTAAGGTTTGGTTAAGGATTTAAATGGTAATTAAGCGATTTTTATTAATGTTGGACTATTAGTGGATAAGTTTGTCATAATTTATATGTTATTTTAAAGGTTATAATATTAATAATAAAAGAAAAACATGAGGAAAATTTTAGTCGTCTTTCCTATTTTATGTTTTCCACCTGAAACCATCATAGCTAACCTTGAAACTTTCAGCCAAGTGAAAAAGCTGTTGCATATCAAGAATTGAATTGTACAGAAGAAGAAAAATTGCAGAATAGTCCCTACAAACAAAATTTCTTGCTGGTTGTATTAGTTATGTTCATAGTATTGTTATATATATTGTGTTGTTACAAATTGGTTTTAATTGAATTATTAATGAATGTTTAATATTAGCTTGAAGTTATAAACTGTTAACAATTAAGTACAAGGTGAAAAAAAAAACTTGTTTGAAAATGGTTGTATACTTTTGAAACACGATTTATGTGATTTCAGAATGAACATGACTTGTTTATATTATGTGTACTAAAGTTATGGAAGTGATTTGATTTATAAATGTTACGAACCCTATTAAATGTCTGTTTGAACATAATAAACAATTAGGATATGATTGACATGCCAATATGAATAGAATGCGCACTTGTACAAGTTAGCACTTTGGTGCCTCTGTTTGCACTTTGGTGTCCTTGTTTGCACTTTGGTGTCCCTGTTTACACTTCGATACCTCAGTATAGCATTACCATGCTTCTTAGTCTAGTGTAATTGCTTGCGTATCTAAATTATTTTGCTATAGTTCATGGGCTATCTGTTAAAAGAAAGTATATATATTGACTTCTTGAGTTGCTTGGAAAAGATGTGTTTATATGACTATTGAGATGTTAACTGATGAAATTGAATAAATGATAAATATGTGTTTAAAGGTTGCTTTGAAAAGATATCACAATGACTGTAAAGTTTATAGTTATATGTATGAAACACTTATTTTGTAAAAGTGATATGAGGTGACAAAGCTATATGTTTAAAAAAAATGGTATATGATTGTGAATATGAATTGATATGATCAATTGGTTAATATGATTTATATGCTAGATCTTTCCTATTGAATGAGACAAAAGTATGTCGTACTGAATGTTTGAGAGATTATACGATCGATACATGAAATGCTCACCTTGTTGTTGTAAATGTCTTAATAGGAAACTGTATTACATTAGTTATATTTGTTTACTTAATTGTGAACTGAGGTAATAGTTTTGTTTAAGTACTTATGAACTTATTAAGCTATATAAGCTTACTCTATTTCATTTACTATTTTCTATAGGTGACTGTAATGCCCCAAAATTTTTGTATTTCCGGCTTTTGTGAATTTGTGTTATGAAAAAAAATTCTGAATTTGTTTCTGCAATATTTTGACACAAATAATTGTCTGCTTTAGTGGATATGTGCTCTGGGTGTGTTTGGGAGGTCTCAGGTTCAAGCCTCAACTTGGGTAAAATTTTGGATTTTTATTAAGTAAAGCCTCATCCTTGCTTGTTAGGCTTAAAACAATTTGTTTGTAAACGCTTATTAGAATAGGCTTGCTGGTCTAGTGGTTAAGGGGTGTGTTAATAAGTGGGAGGTCTTAGGTTCGAGTCTGTTCGGAGATATTATTTTATTTACTGCTAGGTCGTGAGAGAGTTTGTGTTGGGTTGAGATTCTAATATGGAGAGATTCAAGGAAAGTGGGATAGAGGATTTGGGAGTTACTCAGCTATTCAGTTTTCTCCCTCTGCCGGTTTTCCCTAGCAATTTTCCCCTTTTCACTTTTTGTTTCTTCCCTTTTCTTTTCAGTCGAAACCTCCCCTGTTGTTGCCGATTTTATTTTTCTCCTCTTATCTCCTTGTTGTTAATTTTCGCCCCTTGTCCATCGTTCTTTTGTTTCTCTGTTTTTTGTGCGAATTTGGTAAGTCTCTGTTTCTCTAACTTGAATACCAGTTATCTAAGTGTTTATTGATGGTATTGGTTGCTGTTTAGGAGCCTTTCAGGAGTTTGGAATTGATGATTTGTAGAGTTGTTTCGAGGTAGTGAATGTTGGGTTGTGGCAAGTCAATTTTGGCGATTTCGGGATTTGTCAGGTTCATAGTAGTTCGAATTAGATTACTGAAATTGGACTTTGGATTGTCAATAATAGGTTCTGGAGTGCTTGGAATAGCGTTGACGTCGAAAATGAACCAAGTGTATACTCCGTTTGTACAGAATCACATTTTGGCGAAAACCGAAAATGAAGCTGTCGACACCACATGGTTGTGTGGACTACCCGTGTGGAGGCCGTGTGGTGATACATGGCCATGTGGTGACAAGCTAGGCCATGCGAGCGCCACACGGGCGCAACAGACACGAGCGTGTGAGGCTGGTTAGGCCGTGTGCGAGGCACAGGCTAGGCCAATTGGGCCGTGTGGGCTATATGGGCATGTGGGCCCACACAGGTGAACCACATGGGTGTGTGAGATTTTGGGCCAGGCTATGTGATCCACATAGGCAAGGCCAATTTGAGCTGTATGGGCCACATGGGCAGGCCACATGGGTGTGTGAGCCCATTAATCTAAATTGTTCTGAAAGGTTGCACGGGTCGCCCTAGTCGACTGTGACCTATTGTATAGTCGGTAAGCGTTACTGAAACCTCTATTCTGTGATATGATAGCATGTTATACTTAGCATCTATACTACTTCTGATCTGATATGTATCTGTATGATCTGTTTACTATATGAAAGTATACCATAACACTATTTATGATGCATTGCATTGGGGTGGGATGGTTATTAAAGAGAAGGAAGACTGTAAGGCTTTGAGCCGTTTGATTGGCAGTTGTACTACCTTTATTTATTATGTGTTGTTTTATGGTACCTTATAGTGTGTAGGGCTGGATGGGTCGATTTTATCCCTATACTTGGTGTGTAGGACTGGGTGGGGCTATTTTATCCCCACATGGTGTGTAGGGTAGACTGAGATGGTGTGTAGGGTTAGTGGGCATTAATTTTATCTGACTTGATATGCATGCATTTTCTGTATGGGCTAAGGCCCGATTATATCTGATCTAATTCTGTATTGAGTGGGCTACGGTCCATACTGACTCTGTTAATAGCTCAGGCTCAATTTATGACTGATTAACTGATATCTGTTTATATGGATGCTTTACTGTAGGGATGTACACACTAAGTTTGCGAAAACTCACCCCTTTATTTTATTTATCTGTCAGGTAATACCCAGCAGTAGATGGATCGGTGCAGCGGAGGGCTCGACGGTGACCACTGTTTGCTACACTTTGATCTTCACGGTTTTCTTACTATTTAATGCATTACAGTTTTAATTATTTTGGGATTATTTATGTAATCTGGACTTGGACTGTTTTTGATTTTTATTTTGGGATTTTAAATGGTTATTTTTAATGACTCTTAAACTATGACACCACAAACGCGTTTTAAAACTTAATTAAAGGTTTTTTGTGTGAATGAACGATTTTCAAGACTTCCGCGATAAAGAAATGTTTTCAAGCAAATCAACCAATACATGATTTCTGGCTAAGAAAAGATAATAATCTGAACAAGTTTCTGATAATCGAAATAGCATACGCCACCAGATTTGACCATAACGTTTAGGCCGGGTTTGGGGTGTTACAGTGACATTTTGCGGAACTAGATAGTCAGATTAACTTCAAGGTTCACACTATCAAACTTTAGTCTCAGTAGATTTTGATTTGTTTATTTCGATTTTGTGGCATGTATATAGGTTATTTTGGGTTGATGGTTTTGAGGTTCTAAATTGAAAATGTAATGTATTCTTAATAGTTGTCATGTAATCAGTTGAATCTAAGATTTCTATGGTATACATATGTGGTAAATGATGAAAGCGTATTTGGAAATAGTGTGTTTGATATTAGATTATGAAATGTTTGGGAAATGGTTAAACTTGAATGAAATGTTTGATTTATGTGTTAATTGATAGCCATGGTATATGTAATTATGGTACTAAGTGGTTTTATGGATACGATAAGCATTGAATATGTATAAAGATAATTATATGATTGAGATATATGTATAATCTACTTTGGTAAGAGTTAAATGTTCTAAAAGGCTTTGTGACATGGTTAAGGGAATAAATGGTTTAAGCATGTTTTATTGATGTGTGCTTATCCTTGAAGTATGAAGAATTATTAAAATGCTTTGATGAATGGTTACTTTGATATAGGATGTTTAGGAATAGAAGCATAATTGAATACCGTTTGAATTTATGAATAGATTTAAGTGAGCATGATTGAATTGTGGTTGTTTGGATGTTTTGAATAATGTTTATGCAAGTTGGTTATGTACTTATATGTACTTTTGTATTGAATTATAGGTTTAGGCATGGAAAGAAAATTTTAAACAATTGATTTTTACTAAATTGGTCAAAAGTATTAATATCAGGTACCAAGGTATCGATACTTAACCAAATAAATAGTTTTCAAATTTTGGTAGAATACCAAAATGGTATCGATATCGACTTTAGTATCGATACCTATCACAAAAATATCAATACTTATTTATTTGGTATCGATACTTAGTTCAAAGTTTTGTGAATTTTCAAGTTGGTCCTTAATTCATGCTCAATTCTAATAATCTATATTTGTATACTCGATTTGATCCTTGGTGCATTCATAATCTCTATTATGCATGTAATTAAAGAGATTAATGATTTAAGATTTGATTAAATGTTATAAAATGTGTTATAATGTTCCTGTAACTGTTGTAGCATCCTGTGGCTCGGGTCCGACAACTAGTCCGGGTATGGGGTGTTACATTTAGTGGTATCAGTGCCATCATTGGCACTACTCCCTTCACATCCTGAACTATTGTCGTTTTGCTCAAAGGGGCCTAACCAACTCAGTTGTGGCTAGTTTGGTCTGGGTTAGTGAAAACTCAATCAATCCTATCCAACCCCCGATTGGACCATCAGTCCAATTTCATACCCAGGGCATTGTTCATCCATTTTTGGGTTTCAGTCTTGGGTTTTGATTTTCGGGTTAAAATTTTGATCTCGAGTCTAATTTTCAAGTTCAATTACCCATTGGGCCAATTTTCTAACTTGAAAATTAATTTTCTAAAATATCATATCTATTTTAATTAATTTGATTAATTTAATTTTACTTCATCAAAATTAATTTTCTGAGAAATCACTGAGATTTTCCAAATTTATTTTTCAAGAAAATTCTCTAGTCAAATTCTTTAGTTGAACAATTCTCACGACCGCCTAATTTAATTCCACATCGAATAAATCAATTCAATTAATTTATTTTTAAAGCCATAGAATTTTCTTCTAATTCAAATGCAGTTCGATCAAGCTTGAGTACTTGTAATTATATCCAAAAGTGCCATTTCGATAATTTGCAATTTACTTAATCATGGAGTCAGTCGACCAGAAGTACAACAATTGAAAACTCTTTATTGTATACTTTTTATGAAAGCAATTCATTTAACTACTATGTCCAATGACCTCGTTATGTGTATGTTACCCTCATATAATATCATTGATTCCTTTAAGTTAAATTCGTTCACTTAATACAATCTTATTTTATCTCATTGTCACCACTATGTCTTTTTAATGATTAATATGATCACTATCAACTAATAACTATGATAAATTGATCGTTCGAGAACAAGCAACCCGTGGCCACGTTCCATATTTATCAATCCACACAATGCCAATGAAAGGATATCAATAGCTCTCATCGAGCTATGAATTCAATTGTTGATAATAAAGCCATGTCATACATAAGTAATGTACCCAACCTACCAACTATCGGCTCGATAATCTTTAGAGCACAAGCTTCCACTTATATTAAAGCGCATGAGTTACATACGCATGGTTAGTTACTAACTCAGGATCTATGGAAATCACACCATGAACGTCACAAGTGAATCAATTCACAAACGGATTCAAAATTAATTCAACTTGTGTCTAGTCCAATGTATCATTCTTCAAATGAGTACATCTCTGTCTTTACCCATGGAGTCAACTACTCCGATAGCCAAACTAGCCATCTCCCTAATTGGAATTATAGATGACATAATAATTCTTCTAAGTATTTGAATCAAATGCTTACTTTGATTCTTTTATAGGATTACATACTCATTTAGATTATTTACTAAAGTAAGTTGTCTTTCTCACAATGTAAATATTTTTATAGTGCCATTTATCATCAGTTTGAACTTAAACAATTAATGAGCTAATATTTGTTTGTCATAGTTTCGCTATGTATGCAAAACATGAAAGATAGAAACACAAAAGATATAATAGTAAAATGTGAAATTAATTTTATTTATTTATTCATCGTTTAAATATTTAGAAAACAATTACATGTTTACTACAATATGAATACATTTCCCAACATGGCATCCCTAGTGTATTTAACTAGGGAGTGTCACCCCCCTTTTCTAGTTAAACTAGAAGGCTAGTTTTTCTATTAAATAAGTATTATTTGTATTATACTAATTCAACTAGGATTCTCATATCTCTCCTTATAAATAGATGACACTATTAGATCTATTCAGAATAGTTCATTTAAGTTTTCAATATTGTTATTCTGCTTGAAAATAGTGAGAATTTATTTTCTAAGTATAAATTCTATTTTTTGGGAATAATAATTTTGTCAGTTTTTATTGAGAGAGAATTACATTTCCACTCAAAGTAATAAATTGTTTCTAATTCTGTGTTTGGTTTGTGATTGTTTGAGGCCACATTCGAAGTAATTTATGGTACGAGAATAGTGGAGAAGGTTGTTCGATTGAAAGCTAAGAATGTCTAAGATCCATCTAGCACAAACCACATGTAATTTTCGGGAAAAGTTTATTCCTATAAATATCACAAACCGACTCAGTTTTCAAAATATTAATTTTCCTATATGACAAAACCATTGTATTAAACTGGATTTTTCCAATAGTAGCAACCATATCTTTAGATTTAACAAAATTCGTAGAAGATATAGGTTTCTTACCAAGTTAATTGCAACCAGGTTTGGATCTCCCAACAGCAGAGATCTCATCTCTTTGGCATTCATATTTATTGAAAGTGGCTTTAACATCATTTAACTCTTGTTCATTTGCTTTAAAGGTTGCACCAGTTTTAACAATAACTTCATCCTTCTTCTTGATAGCCTCATCAAGTGTATCGTTAGCCTTTCTAAGATCAACAATGAAATATCTTTCTCTTTGACCATAATTTTGAGCCTTTCTTTTTCTCCTTTTTAGAATGGAAACTTCTTCTCTAAAAAATTATTTAATTGGTATAACACTCCCATTTTCTTCAACATATGTTTGAAAGCATCCTCTAGGCTATTAAAAGGAGTATCACTATCATTGCCTGTATTTGATGCTTTAATCACAAAAGGTGGATATGGGATATAATGACTTTTTGTTTTGGACTTTTTTACAACAAATGGTAGCGTAGGATCTCCTTCAAGTATGCCTGAAGTATTGTAACACCCCTTACCCATGTTTAACACCGGAACAGGATATGAGGCATTACCAGAATAGCACACATGTAATCGTACTAAACAAAGACATAAAAAGAACATCCAGTTTAAAACCCTTTAACTATTCATCATTCATTTAGACATTGAAATCGTATATATTATAAACCTGTAACTTAACTAATATTAAACCACATCGATAGCATAATACAAGTGATATATCAAATATTAAAGATCAATATTTCAAGTACTATTAATATAATCTACAACAAAATACTCAAGTCTTCTATACATGCCATAGTTCCAAAATATGTTTACAAAATACCAAAAGGAAGGATGGATAGTATTGGTGATCCTCCGACAATTTTCTCGAGTCACGAATGAACTTGATCACACTATAAAATAAGACAAGAAAGAAAAAAAAAAAGTAAGCTTGTAGCTTAGCAAGTAATATGTAAATAATAACAAACTATTAATGACATTTATAAATCCCAAAAATATATTTCCACAATTATACAACCTTAATCATACATGCATTTACCATTTACTTAAGTTTAGTACAAGCTATCCATTCGAGTCATAGTCACTAAATTATTTTTATCCGGAGCTACGGAACTCCAAATTAAGATCTGATAATTTTCCCAGAAACTATACTCATATATCTTCTTATCATAAAAATTTCAAAATTTTTAGTTTGGCCAATTAGTATATTTTATTCATTAAAGTCTCCCCTATTTTGCTACCCGATAGTCCTAACCACTCTTCACTAAAATTTATATTTCTCTTTATACAGAATTCAAATGATGTTCTAGTTTGTTTCATATAAAAATAAACTCATTAAGGAATCTAACCATATAAATTATGTTCCATAATTATTTTTGTACAATTGTTAATGATTTTTCCAAGTCAAAATAGGGGATCTCGTAATTATTCTGAACCAGTCTCACAAGAATTTAAATATCTCAGGATATAGAAAACTTTTACTGGCTCTGTTTCTTTTATATGAAAATAGCTCAATAAGATTTAATTTTATATCTCATTCAACCTCTAATTTGATGTTTACTATTTTTGGTGATTTTTCAAAGTTATCCCACTGCTGCTGTCACAAACTGTTTTATTTCAAATTTCACCTTTTCCATAAGTTTCCTCATATCAATTTTCCAAATAACACTTGTCCACATCAAACTTACCGAAGTTCGATCATTTATCGAACACATTACTCATGTGCTTATATACACCTATATCTGCACTTAGTCTTTACATAATCACACTCATTTTCACTTGGTCATTTCATAAACACATTCATTTTCACTTAACCACTTTCCCATTGAGCACATCGGAATGGAATAATAACAGATATTCGGTGGCCTGCACATAGTACCACCTTTGTAGCTAAAGTTAATTGTAGCTTGCACTTAGTACTATACATGTGATCGAAGTTATCGGGTACGCATAATAGCTTGCACCTAGTACTACACATGCGACCCCAACCATATGATACATGTAGTAGCCTGCACTTAGTACTACACACGTGACCTAAACCATCTTGAACAAATAGTAGCCTGCATATAGTACTACACATGTGTTCTCATCCCGGATCATTCATATCTTTTCCATTCCGAAAGTTCAACCAAGAATTATTCATTTTACCAATTCATTCTTAATCAACTACAATTCATAATTTACACCAAATAATTATTCAATGTCCAACCTCATCTCATATAATATGACAAAATATTATAACATAAATAAAAACAATGCTTTATTTACATATTAACTTACCTTGATGCAAAATATGACGAATTTATATTCTAATCTACCACCTTTTCTTTTCCCCGATCCAAGTCGATTCCACATCTTTCTTGATTTATAATAACACATTTAGCTCATTTAATACTCATACTATTCAATTTGAACCAAAAATCACATTATGGTAAAATTTCATTTTTGCCCCTAAATTTCACAAAATTATGATTTTGCCCCTAGGCTCGTAAAATAATTTTTATTCAATTTCCTTGCATTTTAAGCCTAGCTGAACCTTTTTCCCTCTTATAGCAACTCATGATTCTCACTAAATCACACACACACATTTCACAATTTGTTATAAACTAGTCCTTTTACGCGATTTTATCGAAAATCACTTAGTAAAAGATGTTTATCACACTCCAAACATTCATATTCTTTCATAAAATATAAAAAAACATGCATATCATTCATGGATAAATTTTTAAACATAAACCCTAACTCAAAATAATGATAGAAATAGGTAAACCGAGCTACGAGGATTTTAAAAATATGAAGAATAATGAAAAACGGGGCTAGGATGCACTTACAATCAAGCTTGAAAGTTGAAAAAACCCTAGCTATGGAGGACATACCACATTCGGCCAAGGTAGGAGATTATGAACAAAATTTTGGCCTTATTTCCCTTTTTAATTCTTTTATTTAAAAAATGACTAAAATGCCCTTACTAAAAAAATATCTTATCTCACCTATTCCATGTCCATTTTTGTCCAACAATTTAACAAATGGACTAATTACCATTTAAAGACCTCTACTTTAAAAACCCATTTCAATCAAGTACCTTTATGAATTAGAACACATATTTTTCACCTATTTTAATTTAGTCCTAAACACCAAATTAGACACCTAAACAGTAAAATTTCGTAACAAAAATTTCACACAATAATTCAATCACATAGTAAATATTAAAAGTTAATCGCAATAAATTTTTCTATTTCGAATTTGTGGTTTTAAAACCATTATTCCGTTTAGGCCTTAAATCAGGTTGTCACAAATATGCTTGATAGACTGTCGAGAACTACAAAAAAAATAAAGACCCACATCAAAATATAAGATTAGTAAATAGCAACAAGTAGGGCTATATCCATAGAGACAAATGATAATTTTATTTCTTTAATAAACAAGTAAAATAAAAATAAAAATAAAGATAAAGGAGTTTTAAATTAAAATTAAAAAAAAAAGTAAAACTATATACAATAAATCAAATGAAACAAAGCTTTAGATAAAGGTAAAATCTTCATTTGATTCTAGCTTTCCAATAAGGATAATTACCTTTTTCTAATATGGGGGGACGAGTATTCGAAGATTCTTCCATTGTTAGCAATCAATAACACCAGGTTTCACCACTAATTACAGTAAGTGTTAGGCTCTAATACCAATTGTTAAGGCCTAAAGTCGGTAATTGTTTGAATTGCGTAAGTTGAATGGAAGTGTTTTACGAAAATAGTGTAAACAAAATAACAAAGAACACAAAAGTTTGTTTATGCAATTAAATTTTTCTACGTTTATGGGGTCTGAGCAATTCCACTATTTTTAATCCATAATACAACAAGTGAATCACACTCTATCACTCTCTAAGTATAGATATCTCACCCTTGTACCTACAAACTAAAACACTTACCTTTAAATCCCCCCTGAAAACTTAGACTATAAACATGATTGGTTTACTCTTCAATTGCACTTGCATAATAAATTCCTCAATGAACAAATAAAATGCTATCAATATGCTTTCATCCAAGACCTATAGAAGTCTCGTAATATATAGAAGTTTTTAGACTTGCTAGCATACTAAAGATTGATTGTAATCCAACCCCTTATAATCAACAACTACAAAATAACAAAAGTAATATACTAATAATGTCAAAACAAAATGCGATCTAAGGAGATTCATTCTTCAAGGTAATCTTCAATGTAGTCTTGAACAATTCTCCATAATCAAATGGTTGTATATGTTCAATCTGATCCAACCCAATCTTCATAAAGCAATGGATTAGTTTCCAAAGTTGAGCTTCCATATCTCCAAAATATCAACATAGTTAATAGCCCAAATATTTTATGGCGGGGATGATGGTAATGGCCATTACTGAATGCCACTTAAAATGTTAACCCACAACTTGCCTTAACATGTTCCTTGTTATTGCCTCACAAATGCCATGCCCAAATCTTTCCATTCCAATTATAAACAAATAAAGGGACAACAAATCTTCTTGTCTAATCCCACAAGAAGGTTGGAGCCCCATTCCACAATATTTGCATCAAAGAGTTTGAGATGCAATGCATAATCACATGAGTTAAATGATTCGGTAGGCCTGCATCAACTAAGGAGTCAGTCTTGAAATCTCAACGGATGCGATCATATGTGTTCTTTAAATCAACTTTGAACGCCATCCAACCTTTCTGCCTTTTTCGGTTCTGCATGGAGTACACAATCTCCTTCGCAATTAGTACATTGTTAATTATGTTACGTACTGTCCACCACAAAGCAAGCTTAATTAGGTGCAATGAGAGTTGGCAGTACCTGCTTCATCTGTCCACGATCACATTAGTTAGAATTTTATAGGTTCAAATATATTTTTCTGGTACATGTATTTTTGAAATATTAATAATTGCATTTGTTATATCTTTTTTCGTATTTACAAATTAAACGTACTATATTTTTACGATTTCAAGATTGCTAACTCCTATTGAGATTAATCAAAACCCCACCTACATTATTATGTAAAGGTAATTAATAATATTTTAATAATCCCCATAAAAAAATTAAAAAGAAAATGCCTTGCCATCTTTGTATGTTGATGGGGTTAAGTGGCCAACAAAATACACGAGTTAGAAAAGCCATTTTGGGCAATGGTGGGATAATGGCTGCCATTGCCAATCAGGTCGATCGATGCCAATGCCATGATCAGCAAAGCACCAATCCTTGTCTAGACGTCCACTTGTGTTCTCCAATTCTTCTTATTATAGGTGAGCCTTGTCATATTCATAACCCTATTTTATATAAGGCTCCTTTGGCAACTTTTTAAACAACAGAAAAGAAAAGAAACACACACATGCTTCACGACAAATCTTTTTTGTTTTTAAAACTGAAAATGAAAGGAAAAAATTAAAATGTAGGAAGCAAAATTTTCTTATTTACATTTTTTCCGGAAACATGCTTTTGTTAGTTTCCATCACTACTATTCATAAGTGAATAATATTGACAAAAAAGTATAGATTTAATAATATTATATATTCAATCATCATATTTCGTTTAATGCATGCATTATTTGTATAATATTCAATCAAAATTATGTATTAATTTTATATGCCAGTAAACATGATTAAACATTATTATTAGAAGAGGTTGGAGTGTGGGACTGTGGGGGCAAAGATGAAGAATGGGGGAAGGTCTACATGTTGGGTGTGTGAGAATTAAGGGTGACTGAAAGTGGATTAATGATTATAAATTAAGATTAATTAATGATGATAAATACTGTATTGCCTCGACAAACCCTGTACCTGCTCTGCTTAAACTAATCCAAATCAATACATTATAATTTTCAAAATTAATAAACAACAAAACAAATAAATCCCCTCTCTCCCTTTCTCTTATACGTTCTTCGTCTTCCTGCCACTATCACTATCTTTTGTTCCATTCCTTTTTCGAATATATGCTTCCGACCATTTCATGTCCTCTCTTGGCATTATGTTAGTTAAACTTTGAGTTATTTATATAAAAAAAAGTATGGATATATTAGTATAGATAGGTCAAAATTTCTAAATTACCATGCATGTAGATATGGGATACTTTGACATCAATCAAAAGATAATTAATGCAGCATGATAATTTTAGGGTTCTCAACTCATCTAATCATATAGGAAAATTTTAAAGTCAACTTTCAGGTGAATTATAGCAAAGGGAGAGGGACCACTATTATTTTGATCCTATATATAGCTATTAGGTGCTAGATTGTAATCATATCTAGAGCAGCACTACTATACCATATCAGGTCACCAAAACGAGATAATTTCTTTCTAAGATGATTATTTATAACGGGTAGATGAATGGATGGGTGTGACTATTTAATCTCCAATCAATTTGGCAATATGTTATATCTATGTATGCGCCATTATCATTGGCTTCAGCTACCTGATCATCAACTACCTCTGACTGAAGCAGCAACTTCTTCTCATTATTCGCATATTTAAATAATATTGAGCCACACATGCTGCTGCAGATTTCAGACCTGAAATCATGAAGATAAATATTTTTATAGTAATATTTTGTTTCTTCAAACTGAAAAACTAATTACACCCTATATATAGGTTTTAAATCCCGATGCAAACTTATATGCATATATCAAATTCAAGACTAATGTATTAGTCTGCGAGAGACTTTCATATGGTTATTTGATTAACTATTATTCCGCTATATTGGCCTGGTTACATCGAAAATTAATTTGAGTATTGATTGAAAAAAAATCAATTAAATTAATCTAAAAAATTATAGAAATAGATTAAAATAGATTAAAAATTAATTAAATTAAGATTACATTGATTAAATTAATTTTTTTATTTTTTAATAATTTATTTAATTAAATTGGACAAATTAATTGAATCAATAAACCAATAATTTGACCGACAATCACTAATCTGATGATGAAATCCTTGAAAAATATAGTAAATTTTCTGAAATTGAGCTTTTCTCAATTAAAAAACATATATATTCATATTAGTAGAATATTTTATATTGTAGACCGGAGAGGATAAGACTCGAGAAGGTCCCTAAAAACTAAAAGGTTTTACTAAAAAAAATAGCTCATCTCCATGAATTATTATGAAGGGAAGAAAGAAAATTTGAAACCCAAGGAATTTTATATATGTTATTGAGATAAACTACACAGTGTTTGGTTAATATATTAATTTATTGTCTGGTGATTAGCTTAATTAAAGAATTTCAATACATACATACATACATAGCCAGCTCTACCTTTGTATTTATAAACCTTAAACACCAAATATTTAAAAGGAAAAACCTGAATTAATCTTCATTTTCATTCTTGACTAGTACAAGTATATATGCGTGTATTCCACAGGGGAACAAGAACCAAGATGAAAGCATATAAATTAGTAAAAAATGCAATGATGAAGCAAATAGAAATGGCTTTGGTTTGATGCTATTTCTTTTTTCGTAGAAGGATACGGAATTGAACATCATTTTGAGAGAATGCAAGGCTGCAAGAGGGCTTTTTAAAAGGGAAATAAACAATTAAACATGTAGCCCAATAAGGGGACCGATTGTAATTAACAATTGATTATTAAATGATCCACCTCCCTCTTCCTCCGGTGTTTATAATCCCCTTTTGATGATAATACCAATTAGCTCAAACCTATCCTCTCTCTCTCTCTCTAAGAACCAAAATAAAAATACCCACCAAAGAGAAAAAGAGCAAGATGACAGGTTGTGGTTCACCTTGTGGCGCCTGCAAGTTCTTGAGGAGGAAATGTGTTAGAGGGTGTGTTTTTGCACCTTATTTCTGCCATGAACAAGGTGCAACCCATTTTTCAGCCATCCATAAGGTTTTTGGTGCAAGCAATGTGTCAAAGCTGCTTGCTCACCTCCCTCTCAGTGACCGCTCTGAGGCTGCTCTCACCATCTCTTATGAAGCTCAAGCTAGGCTCCAGGACCCCATTTATGGCTGTGTTTCTCACATCTTTGCTCTCCAACAACAGGTTTTGCGACCAGTACCATTTGACCTTCCTTTTAATGTAAAAACTTGATGATCTGAAAACCCTAACTTGAGTTTCAAGTAGAGATCTTATTACTGCCTTTTCTTGTTTAAAATCTGCACAGGTTGTCAATCTACAGGCACAGCTTGCTTCTCTCAAGGCACAAGCAGCTCAGAGCATTCCCAGTGTCTCTGTTACTGCAAACCCTAATGAAAAATACTTTGGAAAGCTTCATAATCTCCAAGATGTTCAAACTTGGTTTCACCCAAATAATTCAAGCATGGCACCAAATTTTAACACAAATCTCTCTACAAGTTCATATGGGTTGTCGGATCCAACCAGCTCATTAGGGAATTTCGGAAACTCAGTCATCTCATCAGGATCAGAAGATTATGTCTCATTTACTACAACTTTTGAGGATGCTCCTCGTTCCATGTCTTCCTTTGACATGCTAACAAACAACAGACAATGGGGTAATTTTCAGGATGTGGATGATCTTCAAGCAATGGCCTTCGGCTATGCTCAACATTCAAGATGATGAAAGGATTAAAACCTGGTGAAGGCATCATTCCCATCTTCCAGTTTTTGAAATATTGCATGGTGCACATTTTAAGATAAATTTATTTGCACCTTCTGTGGCTATAAATAAGAGCTAGGAACCCTAAAAATTTAAATTAATGT
Organism: Gossypium stocksii; assembly: GCA_020496765.1. Classification (NCBI taxonomy): domain Eukaryota; kingdom Viridiplantae; phylum Streptophyta; class Magnoliopsida; order Malvales; family Malvaceae; genus Gossypium; species Gossypium stocksii. The sequence goes on from CM035623.1 coordinate 12,396,567, forward strand.
TCATAAAATCAGAAATCCTAAAATCTACCATACTATATTTGTTTTATGTATAATCTAGTGTAAACCTGGAATATTAATTTATATAGTAGTGTAATATTTCCTCTCTCTGACAAAACTGGAGAAATTTATCCGATTTCTACTAGGGATATCAATTTTTGACCTAATAAACTACGGTCGTCCATTTTAGTTCCTTTTCTACACATACTTTCTCTTTATAAATCCTGATGTTAGAAATAAAATTTTTTAAGGCTCAACTTAATCTATGTATTTAAGCATTACTCTTTATAAACTCTGTTTATTTGCAAGTATATGAGTCTTAGTTGCTGAAATAATATAAAAGGTAGTTAATTAATTCTCTCATACTGTCAAGAACATAAATACATCATGATCAATTTTATCAAAGATTTAATGATCTATAATTATTCATTGTGTTTGAACTATGAGGATGAAAATTGGGGAGAGTATGCTTACATCATTTCTATTAATACACATGATTATGATCCTAAGAGAAATATAATAAAATAAAATGCCTCAACTTGGAATAGAAAAAAGATGATAGATGATGAAATTTGAAACGTCACCTAGCTGTTAAGAGTTAATTACACAGATTATGATCCGAACTTTATATTGTTTTTAGCATTTTAATTATTTATTTCCCTAATGTTTCCACTATCAGTGGTTTCTGGGAAAAAATTGATCAAAGCTGGGTTGCTCGAAGATGCTCTATTCGTGCATGAAGCTGGAACCAAAATCTGTTGCTTGGGGTGCATTTTCTGTACTCTTTTAGCTAACATGGATGCTTTTTTTAATTATTATTATTCAGTACATTTCAAACTCACACACCCACACTCACCTAAATTGCCACACAGACACAGTTTGCGGATCAATACCGCAACCTTAGGGCCAGGCAGGCAAATAATGAGAGAATTAGGCGTAGAAAAGAGATGCCCTGGGCCTAGTTGAATTGAAATGGAGAACAAAATTCATCAATTTGCTGCATCTGATAAGTCTCACCTTGCTTCAGATGAGTTCTACTCGGTTCTTACTGAATTAGATATGCAACTGAAACTAGCTGGCTGTGTACCTGCATTTGGGTCTTTAACATAAATTTTTAGTCTTTATTTTGATAGAACCGAGATATTTTTTATGGTTATCTAGGAAAGATTAATTCTTTTGGGATTAGTGACTACCCTCTCAATAATATCCTCTCTAAGGTTTGAACTTAAATTCTCCCAAAATGCAAATGACATCTAAAAGCAATGGCATATCGTGAAAGTTGACACACCCGAGGCATATTGTCGATGCATTTTGAAAGGTTCTGGATGATCTTAGTGAAGTAAAAGCAAGCAAGAATTTGATGTAGTTGGAAGGCTTTTAATAAGGTTATTCTTTTTCTTTCGATTAATGCCTTTTTGTATGTTGTGTGGCCTGTACTAAGTGCAACATCTCTGTCAAAGCTGAGGATTAATGAAATTCTTCTAACAGACTGTTAATTATAAGCATGCAAAATTTATCTGATTCACATGTAAAATTTCCTTTTGAGGTTTCATTTATGAGTTTTGAAATAAAGAAGCATGTAAGATAAGATCTTTACTTGGAGGACAAAGCATTTTGAGTAGTAGAAATGCTACAAACCCAATTTAGCATTCATGTCTGGGAAATTTCTCACCAAGAAAAGTGGTTGCAGTTGCATGTTGCTTTGAGTTGAAATTGTTTAAATTAGAAAATTCTTAATTTTCTTATTTATGATTTGAGGTGTTTTTGTTTTGAAATTTGGTAATGTTTTTTTTTTTAAACTAATCATTTAGGAATGTTATTAAGTGTTAAAATTGTAGAGTAGTTATCTTGGGTTAAGTGTCAATCGGGATCATTTTTGTAACCTCTTTAGAGGTTTTTTTTTTTTTTTTTTTAATGGAATAAAATTTACATTGATCGAGCAAATAAAATGTTGAGTAGTTAATTGTTTAGCAACTTAAGAAACAACGGGCAAAAACATAGTAAATAATGAACACAGACAATTGTTTACGTGGTTCTGATTTAATTCTACATCTTGAACTTTATGCAACATGAGATGATTTAAGGTCAACCACACTTTCAAACGTTGTAGTTTCATTTTCATACAATTATAATTAAAAACTTTTGCTAGATTGGGGCTTCTTTGACGAGCTTTCTTGAATCGAGGTTGATTGCTCTTCTATTTTCCAAACTTGTTATTAGTGTTTTTTTTTTTTTTTCTTATTTTAAGTTTTCACTGCTCATGTAGGGGATCCTGTTAGTAGCGGTGTACTCTTCTTTTATTTTGATATTAATAATATTAATATCTTGTTCTGCCAAAAAAAAAAAAAAAAAAAACTCTTATCAACTAAGAGTTTTCTCATGAAAGTTTTGTATAAACTAATACATTGATTCCAATAATTCTCACAAGATAAAGATTTTTCTCAATGAATAGATAAGTGTACACTCAAGTTTGCATATCTCAATGTAAAATGCAACTTTGATATATAGAACCATCACTTAAGTTACATGAAAGTTATACCCACTTAAACATTTTGGCAAGAGAGGTTTTAGGTGTAAGTGTACCGTTTGTTCAATGTAACGGTCATTATACCCATTATCTATATAATTTACCTTCCATTTTCTCACGTTCAAGCAACTCCTCTTAATCCCACTATCCACTATTTTGGCATGTTCATGCCCACTTTCTCTTCGTAACTATTTCCCTTTTTATCTTCCTTTTTCAAGACCTATAAATAAAGGTTTGCAGGTCTCATTTTGAGACTTTTTTTTTTATCTTTTGAGAGCGGACTAAGCACTCTAAAATTCTCTCTTTAACTTTTTTGTCTATGCAACAACCATTATAGCTTTTACCTTTCTCAGCTCCTTATTGCGTCCATCACCACCGTCTACCATAACACCTATTTTCTAAAGGTTGCTCTGATCTTTCTCGTTGCCATTGACTGCCACTGGACGTATTAATGCCAGAGTGTGAATATTGCAATAAAATATAGAAGGACAAGGCTGTATTCGCAAGTATACGGGTCAAGTCATAATATAGTCTTACAACAAAGTAGCTGAGTACTTCAAGGATTGTACCCAAAGGAGGCTGGTGCTAGATCAATTCTAACCTAAACACTAAAAGATCTAATCAATGCTTTTAAATTAGTTATAGTACAAAAATATAAAATAAAAGATTTTTAGGGTTTTTATAATAATAAAGACAAAATAACATAAAAGAAATAGACTTCAAAAGATAGAATGGAAGAATAAATCAAATCTTGATTATGGATGATTAGCTTGCTTCAGTAATCTCCATAAACTATCATTTTGGATTTTTCGTCAATCAACTAGTCGCTACCCTAACAGGATCTTTTGATCTTCCACTAACATAACGAGTCAGCAAGAACTTCTTATATTCTAACCTCATAGTACTGCCTTGGGATAAAGGTGTTCACAGATGGACCACACCAATTTTAGGTTAATTCCCACCTTTATGACTTCTCAGGGTTGTCAGGCCTAGGGTTTGTAGCTGATCCATTGAGTAACCTTACAAAATAGTTAACAAATCATACCTCCACTCGTTCATCCCTCATAGAGGGATTAGTTCCTCATGGCTTTCATAAACAATATGGAATTGCTATAAAGAGAAAGCATGCTAGTTAAATCGATAAGATAGAGTAGACGAATGAGCCTGATTGTATTGAGATTAATTGCAAATCCACAAAGTTTGAATGCTTCCACAATTTAAATCTCTTGAAATTAACAAGAACAATTGAAATAAATCTAAAACTTAAGAATGAAAGAAAATACTAAGCTAAATGTTACACAGAGAATCTATGCTAAAGGAATGATGTCCATAATAAGTAACAAATGAGCCTATTTATAGCCTTCAGGTGGTCGCATCTTTAACCCTATGTTAGCTGACGTTCCTAAGCTTGAAATTGGCCTATTTCTTGTCCATGTGGTAAAAAACGTGGGCGTATGTCTCAGCCGTGTGTGACATACGGCCATGCAGAATCGTCGTGTGTCCCCTATAGGTTTCAAAGGGCATGTGGCTTGGCTGTGTCACCCAAGTCATAGAGTTACACGGGCACGGACATGGGTTGGAGTACGACCGTTTGTCCCTCCTTCAAATGTCAACACAGCCTAAGACACGGGCATGTGTCTCAGCCATGTGAGTCACACGGCCGTGTGACCCCTGGAGTGTGAATTTTTTTCTATTTTTTCCATGAAGTTCTAAATGTTTCCGATTTAGTCTCGAATCATTTCTAAAGTGTTTCATTGGCCTCGAGTGCGCGTATAAGGGACGATATGCATGTGTTTGAATAGACTATGATATGATTTTTGAAATGTCTAAATAAAATGAATGATTATAAGTTACGTTTTTAAAGTAATACTCTGTAACCTTATTTCGACAACGAATACGAGTTAGGGGTGTTACAAATTATACTTAAATATCTAGCTACTTTACTGCAAGTGTGGCATGTTAGTTGTAATATTTATAAGGGATTACCAAATTGGTAAATCTGTTTATCAAGTTAATTACAAATTAAGTAATTACTAATCTAACCGAGTTGGAGATTATTAGTGAAAAATCTAAAATAAATTACTTATAAACTAAATTTAATTTATCAATTAAACAAACTAATCTAATTTTCTTCTCTATTGCTTTTGATAATGAAAATGATAAAACGATGGTCGATTGAATAAAATATTTGTCACTATTAGTTAAGAATCTCCTCTTAGTCCCATCCTAGACTAAAATATACCACCTAGGTTCTCCTCTCGGTCTCACTTAGGAATATAGATCTCCTCTCGATCTCACTACTCGGCATAATTATACTGAACTATCTAATGATACTCTCCTCTCGGTCTTGTTTATCTAGATTTTCCACTAGAGGCGTCAATTCTAGGCTATTAAGCATTTCAATATAATCGAACAACCAATTAATCAAGAATAAACATTAACTTAAACTAGCGAGTGACCAATCAACCAACCATCAATCAATTTAGCATATAATCAAACTTAAATTTCAAACAAGTATTTTATCAAACACATCGTAAGCATAAAATAAAGGTAAAGGGTTAAGAAAATGTTCATTCAATTGATGGAAATCCAATGAAGCCCGAGAGTTTGTTCATCTTTCTTTTGCATAGTTTTTAACAATAAAAGAAGAAATAGAAAGCAACAAAAATAAAATTTATTCTAAACCTAATCTAAAATAAAGAAAGAAAAGAAAATCTAACCTAAAACTATGAGAAACCAAGGACAAATGTTCAACCAGCAAAATCTAAAATCAAAAGCTTATAAAGTAGTATTTGTAGTCTACTAACATTTAACCTAACATTGGTCATTATGCCTTTAAATGAAAAAAAAAAAAAAAAAAAGACTTAAGCTTGTTTGGACACAAAATTGTCCCTGCAATTTTTCACCCATCATGCAGTGGCATAGTGACACCCAACCTTCAGTGTCGTGATACCCAAACAGTAGCTAAATTGGGGTCTTAGGGGTCTCAATGTCGCGATACTCATCCCTCGGTGTCATGATACCACTGGAAAAGGACTCAATTTCTTCACTTCATGCACCTTCAAGGATATCATGACTTCCATGGCATTGTTGTTGTGATACTCACTCAGAATGATGTTCTACTCGAGTCTTATTGTCTCCCTACACCAACTCAATCACATTGTTACATTCCCCATGGCATGTTTGGTCAATTTGAGTCTCAAAAGGATGTAAAACTAAACAAAAACATTTATTAATGCTCATAACTAAAATTCGACAAAAACATATAGAAGACTTGAGAATAAGCTCCCTAAGTGTATTAAAGAGCCTAATTTAATATATCAAATTACAACATATCACTTATCTAGAAAAGGATATTAACAACTTTATGCAGTTTTCAAAGGAAAAAAAATGGTGTTGTCTAGTTGGTTTTAATATGTATACATCCCTAAGTTTCATACAACTAAATAATTAATCCTTTTCTAATTTATATTTAGCTGAGTTATGCAGTTGTAAAACAAATTTACAAGGAAAATCTAAGCCCTTGCAGTTGTGAAACAAAAGCCTGCTCACCTGATGTTGGTTACTAGATAAATGGTTGGAGGTTTAATTAATAATTATGGAATGTGTGCTTCAAAATGATTCCAATTTGGCATTGGAAATACAAATTTTGATATTTTTAATTTTGCATTCACGTCACCATATTTATACCATGTATATCGTGTTTCAAATTACCTACCATTAATTAATGATGAGAGGTTTCCCCACCATTACCGACCTTAACAAGAAAAGGTATGGCTAAGCCAGAATTGGCGGTATTCATTTGCCTGCCCCTTAGGCTTAGCCTAACCTAGGGTTGGCGTCTTTGTCTTAGCATCCTATGTAAAATTGATAAACACACGCATACTCAACATATCAATATAAAACCAAGCTTCGGTGGTGTAGTAAAATTTTAAATCAACTTATTTTTGTATTAAAAAATAAAACAAATATTTCCTCAATGTACGTTAACATAAATTTTACACTAATTTTTAACGTGTAAGTGTTAGATATAATGATAAGATATATTATATTTTTAAAAACATAATAAAGTGTAAATATATTGTTGAAAAAAGATAAATATGAACCCTAAATATAAATCGTAAAATAAATATTAAAATTATTAAAAAGATAATAATTAATTTTTTCTTAAAAGAAATAACTTCGGAAAATTAAATTCTATTATTGACTACACTTTTGGAAGCGTCCTAATTGTTGATTGTATTGAAATCAATCGTTCGGACTCTAAACTATGGCTCAATGTACCAACAATAAAAAACCTAAACTATGGGACTATGCCTCTTGTGCTTTTGTTGTTTGTTTTGATGGTAAACTACACCTAAGTCATTAAATTATTAATAAATTTATGTTTTGATCATTTAATTTTAAAAAGTTATAAAATAGTTGTAGTAAGCCAATTTAGCCAAAGGCAATAAAAGCCTAAACCGACCAGCTCAAATACAAAAATTAAAACCAAAACAAAATATTAACAGTCTAAGGTCCAAAATACAAAGCCCAAATTTTGCAGGCCCAAAATTAAAAACCCTAGCCCAAAAATTACAAGCCCACGTGCCTAAACATTTTCGGCAGGAACCTAAACCCTAATTTCATGCATCGCAACCCCCCATGTGTTACCACAGCACGCTCACTGCCCAAGGTGGCCTCCTTTGCACCAAAATTGCAAATCCCCTCTGTCCCGTTGACTCTATAGACTTGCAAACAAAGCAAGAAAAAAGACAAGACAGAGATGCAGATAACAGCAATGAACAATATCGAAAGAAATAAAAAATATTTTATTTATCGGCTATAAAAGCCATTACTAAACCGATGTAATTTTTACACAAAAAAATTCTAAATACAAAAAAGAAGAAGTTTGAAACAAATTCAAAAAAATCAAAGGTGCTCTTTTTATTTATTTATTTTTCCGAAACAAAATAAATAAGAATAATAAAGTTTTTTTTTACCTATTGTTTCGTTTGGGTGTCGCCGCTGGGGCCACCATCGGTTCACAAGGTTGTCGAATCCTCTAGGATTCGGCCCAAGGCCGCAACGGCAAATGGTGGAAGTCGAAAGGCTTTCTTCCTTTTAGAGTTGTTTTTTTTTTTATTTTAAAGATTTTGGGCCCTAAATCGGTATTTACGCAAAAAAAAAGGGTCAAAATGAGTTCGAGGCAATTTTCAGCAACCGTGGACAGCGGCGGTCCACGGTGGTGTTGATGGCCGGAGCCATAGCTGGACCTGGGGGCTGTTGAGAGAAAAATAAAGAAGGTTTTTTTTTTTTTTTTTCTGAAATGGTGTTAAAATGGATTTTTTTTGAAGATTTGGTGACTTATATAGGGTGCCAAAATAACACCATTTTGGAGGGGTTTAGAAGGCCCCAAAATGACATCATTTTATGTGACCCGACTCGATCCGACCTAAGAAGGCCTTAGGATCCGTGTGTTTATGCGGAAGGGTCTAATTTCATCTTTAGCCCTTTCGCCTTTTCATCATTTTGCAATCCATTTTTTATTTTTTATTTCTTCCCTATAATTTTATTTTGATTGCATTTTGGTCCATACTGAAACTGTGTGTTTTGGAGGATAGGGATATTTTCCCATTTGGTCCCCCATCTCATTCGTGTGTTACAATTTGGGTCTAATATTTTATTTTATTCTGATTTTTTCCTTAAATTTAGTTTTGATTTCACTTTAATCCTAGTTCGATTAATTTCATTATTTATTTATTTTTATTGTTTGTTTTTTTATACTCGAACTTAATAATGTTTATATATTATATTTATTTATTTACTATTCTTTTATTCATTTCTTTTATATTTAAATTTAATGTTATTTACTTGTTGTATTTATTTATTCATTTATCTTTTATGATTATTTATTCGTTTATTGTTTATTTTATTTTATTTTATTTATTTATTACTTCTACTTTTAAATATTTAAACTTATGTCTATTTATCTACATACTTATTATTCTGTTACTTATTACTTATTTATTTATTTTTGTCTTTTACTTTCAAAAATTAGATTATTTATTATTATTGTTACTTTTCATTATTGTTATTAGTATTATTATCATTGTTGTCATTTTCATTATTATTATCATCCTATTATACATTGTTCCTTTCATCACTATTTTATGCATTAAATTTAGATGTGTTCGCCCATTGATGTACCGTGCCCAAATAAAAATGCATATCGATTTAAAAGACAGTTTATTATTATTCAAAGAAGAAAATTTTTAAAATAAGGCAATATTTCGTATTTGGAAATTCGAGAAGTCGTACCCTAACTTACTGGGTTTCGATTTTTCTTGTTGAACATAAATAACCAAATATCCTTTTAAAATTAAAATACATGAGTTTTAAATAAAAGTAAAAGGCAAGCTTATTCTCAAGGATTCGAGGTGTCGTGTCCTAACTTACGGGATGTGTCATTTTGTTACCTCGAGATGAGAGGGTTTTTAACATAGTTTCGATTTACTCAAGCAATTTTGAGTAAATAACATTACTACAAAGAAGAATCATATTTTAAACTCTTTTCAAGTTTTCAACTTTCGACATCAAGACATTAATTAATCAACTAGGTACTGATTTTGGGTGTTACGAGGGTGCTAATTCTTCCTCGAACATAACTGACTCCCGAACCTATTTTCTAGATTTTTGTGGACTAAAAAACATTGTTTTAATAAATCAAGTCTCTTATTAAAATAATTAAATTACGAGGTGACCTAATCACACCTCATAAAAAAAGATCAGTGACGACTCCCATTTTTGTTTTTAAATAAATAGTCGACTTTCAAAAAATAGTTTCGATTGCTTGGCGACTCTGCTGGGGACGTAATAAGAGAGTCAGGCCACGACTTGATTATTTCTCGTCTTTTTGTCGAAAATTGATAATTTGGTTTAAATTTATGATCCTTTCATTGCAATTCATTTTTATGGTTTGCATCATTTTGATATATTTGATTTTGGATATATTTTCGCATATTGCATTTCATAACCGATCGGTTATACCCTTTTAAGTGGGAGTGAGAAACTATTCCTTCGTGAGGTCTTCACCTCCGTATAGGATAGTGGATCGCTTTCGGGATACATCCGTACTTATGTCTTCGTGAGATTTTCATCTCCGTATAGCCATAAGAAACTGTATTCCCCTGAACTGAACTTAGTCCGTATGAGCTTATAATAGGCAAGGATCGAGGAATCTGTTGGTTCAGGTACCCTTACTTTAGAACCGAACCGCATATAGCGAGCCCTAAGAGCCTACCCTAGGTAGAACCGCACCGAACCCCTAGTGGTCACCCTAATAGGTATTTTATTTATTATTTCTTACTTGCTTTAAATTTTAGCTTTGTATATGATGTACTGACTTGTTTTGTTTTACTTTGACTGTGATTGCATGACATTTTCATCATAAAAAAGGTGTTGATTCACGTTCAGTTACTAAATAGAAAACTTACCATGGAGAATGAATTTCTTGATAAAGTGGAAGATAATGCAATTGTCCGAATATGGTCTGAGAAAACGCAATTAGAGAAGGGTGATAGTCTAACGGATGGGTATGTCTCAAAATTATAGGATGTCATTCGTATCAACATCACTTAAAACAATCTCCATGAATTGAAAGAGATATGGGTCCAATGGGATGACAAAATCAAGCAGCTATTTTACTGTAATTATGGTGATTTCCCTATCTACTTGATATCCAAGTGGACAAGTACTTGTTTCGAGCTCTGGCTCAAATTCGAAATCCGCTTATAGCTACTTTACTTTTGGAAAAGTGGATTTGATGCGTACTGTGGAGGAGTACACAACCTTACTTCGTTGCCCGAAAATTCAAGCCGACAAGGTTTATTCTAGAGCCGCCAAGGTTTATTCTATAGCCGCCAACATCCTAACTTTCTTAAAAAGGCTAATGAGTATCACGGGGATGAGTGAGTAATGGGTTGTAGCCTGAATCAAGTAAAAATGAGATAGTAACTGTATCCCTTGGAATAGTTTGCAAGATTTGATCTTGGCACACCCAGATATGAAGAAAAAGGTCGATTCTTTGCTTTGAGCATTTACAAGCTAGTTGTTTTCCCTAAAGCACTATGGCACATAGATGAGGCAGTTTCAGACTTGTTTGATCGACTTGATAAGAGGGTCACGCCCGTCCCGGTAATTTTGGCCGAAACATTCAGATATTTGAATGCATGTCAGAGAACGGGTGAAGGAAGATTTATCGAATGTGCGCAAATCTTGTTGGCATGGTTTTATAGCCACTTTTGGAGGGTAGAAATAAATTTATTATCGAGTATTCTCCGAGAACTACTCTCTATTAAAAGAAATAATTGCTACACCTAGACGAGACGATATTTCAAAAGAAAAATAGATGGCAATTATCCAAAATCTCCAAGATAATGATGTTGAATGGAGGGCTTCTTGGATGATCCCTGATGAGATTTTATACCGATGCGGGGACTTTGACTGGGTCCCTTTACTTGGAATATGGGGAGTTGTTGGATATACTCCTCTACTTGTGTTGAGGTAGTATAGATCAAGGCAGTTCATACCAGCAACGAAAGGGTTAGCTCAGTGCGAGTTTTCGTATAAGGGTGATAACTACAAGAAAAAAGTTTGAGAAATGTCAATGCCTAGAACCAAACCCGCCGAATGAAAAGATTTGCTGCAAGTCCAATGATGACCCCCGAATATAATGGGTGGTAGGGTACAAAAATCAATGCAACCATCCGTGGGCAAAGTCAAGAAGACACTCGACCAATGGAGGAATACCTGCAAGTGATTTCGTCTGAGCTAGAGATTATAAAACAAGATTTTGAAAAAAGAAATTCAGAGCTAGGAAAGAAGATAGAGCAATTGGAGGAGGAAAAAATGCAATTAGGATTAGATGTTGACGTTTAGAGGTTAGAGGCCAATAAACTAAAAAAAGGAAAGAACAAGGCCAAGGAAGATTTGGACAGTTTAAAAATAGATTATAAGAAGCTACGCTTGTTAATGAGGACTGCTGGGTTGGGAAAAACATCAAAACAATGGCATCAAGAAATCAAAGAAGAAAAGAATAGAGTCGATCAACGGGAAAAGAAATTCCAAGATGCTCGAGTTCAAGAAGTGCTTTAGAAAGAGATTTCTTGAAAAGTCAAAATGAAAAGATTAGATTAAAAGCCCAGATAGCAGAATTAGAAAACTCACTTCATCATTATTGTAGTCGCAACTTTGTAATTGAGTTGAAAGCGAGCCTAAACAAGATTGAAGAATTGAAAGGAAAGATAAAAGAGCTTGAAACCGCATAACAAAATTGTAAGCTCAAAGTTGAACTCCTCAAAGTAAATAATAAACATTGGAGAGAGCAATTCCACTATTTTCAAGGTCAAGTTAGGGACAAAGACTATATCATGGGTGAAGCTGTGGCTCAAGTATGAGAGGTGGTCAATCATTTGCAAACCCTAGCAGTTTAGGCTGACGTACTAAGTTTGAAATATGAATCGGAATCAGATCGAGGTCGAGAAATAGCTTGGCTTCTTAGAAAAGTTAAGGCTTTGAGTATTAGGGCAAAGCCGTATATGTAATTCGTTTTATGTAAAGAAATCTATTTTCTAGTAAAGTTGTTCTAATGGAATTGAATCAGAGTCAATGCCTTTTTTTTGCACTCATTCCATTCATTTGCATTACACTGCATCATATGCATTAAATTTCACAAAAAGACCCTAATTAATTGAAATTATGATAGCTAACTTGGAAACTAACAAAGGGTTATCAATTGAACACCGTTACAGTACTCGCACCAAAACAAAGTAATGGATCAAAGGTTGGAAAGGCTAGAACAGATTCAAAAAGACATACAAGATCAGTTGCAAGCGCAGCTGCAAGAACAGTTAGCGAAAGTACAACAAAAGATGAGGGATCAAATACAAGAATCCCAAAGAAGTATGATAAGCCAATTGACCCAGTTGCTAGTTGGAGGACTTGAAAAAGGGAAGAGCATTGTGGTCAACTCAGAGGATGATAATGAGGACCCCACTTACCCCCCGAGTTTCACCCTGACGAATGCCCAGGCACAACCAGATGTGTACCCATGAAGGGTACCCATCACAATCAGATCCTAATAGTATCAAGCTGGTACCTCGGCATTGATGAACTACGAAATAGGCTCAGGTTCCAACCTGAGGATAATCTAACCAATCCCATTGTTCCTAATCTAGATGATATGGCAGAAATGGAAAAAGTAAGAGTAGAACTACCAAAGTAACTTGAAGATGGGTGCAGATGGTTAGAAGAAAAATTCAGAGCAGTGGAAAATGCTGACTACCACTGCAGGGTTGATGTTAAAGATTTGAGTTTGGTCCCTAATTTAGTGCTTCCACCGAAGTTCAAAACTCCAGAGTTTGAAAAGTATAATGAACTAGTTGTCTTGAAGCTCATATTACTATTTTCTGTCGAAAGATGACAGGATACATCAATAATGATCAACTGTTAATCCACTACTTCCAAGACAGTCTGGTCAGGTCAGCAGCTAAATCGTACAACCAACTGAGCCGTGCTAAAATCAATTCATAAAAAGACTTAGCAAAAGCTTTTATGAAGCAATATAGTCATGTGACAGACATGACACCCTACAGAATCATGTTGCAGAATATGGAGAAGAAGCGAAGCGAGAGCTTCAGACAATATGCCCAAAGATGGAGAGAGGTGGCAACGCAAGTCCAACCACCTCTTTTGGAGAAAGAAACCTCAATGCTTTTCATCAATACTTTAAAAGCCCCGTTCATCAACCATATGTTGGGAAACGCTACTATGAGCTTCTCGGATATAGTAAGCTCCGATGAAATGATTGAAAATGCAGTGAAAAGTGGTAAGATAAACGCAGGAGAAAGCGCCAAAAGATCAGCCTCGAAGAAGAAGGAAAATGAGGTAAATAGCGCAAGCACATATAATAAAGGATATTCCAAACCAGTCACAGTTGGCTAACCAAGGGCTGTGGCTACCAACCTTCAAGGTCCCCTGAGGCAAGAATCCAACCCGAGGCCAAACACAGAAAGAGTCTAGTTCACACCCATCTCGATGACATATAGAGAGCTATTTTAGAATTTGTTTGATGTGCATGTGGTATCCTCGTTCTACTTGAAACCCATGCAACCTTTGTTCCCAAAATGGTATAATGCAAATGCTCAATGCAAGTATCATGCGGGAATAACAAGACATTCAATTGAGAACTGCACCACATTTAAAAAATTAGTTGAAAGGTTCATCAATATGGGCATTGTGAAGTTCGACGATCCATCAAGACCTAATGTGGCAGGAAATCCGTTGCCCAGTCATTCAGACCTAGGGGTAAACGCTATAATTGAAAGTGAGGTAAAAAAACTAAAATTGACGTGGCAGAAGTAAAAACCCCACTAACATGGGTTTGGAAAAGAATGGTAGATGGAGGATTAATCACACAAGATTCAGAGGAAAGACCTAGAGGAGCAAGGAATTACTGTGAGTTCCATGCTGAGGAGGGTCATGAGATCCAAGAATGCATCGAGTTTAGGGCCCTAGTGCAAAATTTGATGGATAATAAAGAAATTGAACTTTATGAAAATTTCAAGGGTTTGGAAGGAGGAGATGTTTATGCTTCAGATAAAGGATCAATGGAGAAGGTCCATAAAGTCAATCACCTAGTAGTGATTATTTCATGACCAAGAAGCAATAAAGTAAGAGTACAAATGCCACCAAGGGTCATAATTCAGAAACCCATAGCTTTTCCCTATAAGGATAGTAAAAGGGTTCCATGGAGCTATGATTGCAATGTGATGATCTCGGGAGAGGATAACCTGGTTAGCACTCTTGAAGAGGGCCAAGATATAGGTTCTATAGGTACAGTGAAAGGAGCTATGATTCATCAAATATAAGAGTTAAACCCGTTAAAAGAAAAGCCTTGGTGGTTGAACAAAAGAAGGAAAAGACGGTTAGGCTTGAATCGCCTGTTAATGAGTAAGTAACTGAAAGAGAGGCTAAAGAATTCTTGAGATTCTTAAAGCATAGTGAGTATAACGTTGTAGAGCAGCTACACAAACAACCAGCTCACATATTGGTGCTAGTTTTACTCTTAAGCTTAAAGATGCATCGTAGTGCGTTAATGAAAGTGTTAAATAAAATATATGTCTCTGATGATATATCTCTAAACAAGCTAGACCATCTGGTTAATAACATAAGTGCCGATAATTTCATTTTTTTTAATGATGAAGAAATACCACCAGGGCGCATGGGATCTACAAAGGCTCCACACATCACCACCCGCTGCAAAGGTTATACATTGCTAGGGGTATTGATTGACAATGGATCTGCACTAAATATCCTGCCCCTATCTACACTGAATAGGTTGCCAGTGGACAACTCTCATATAAAGACATGCCAAAATATAGTAAGGGCATTCGACAGCACCGAAAGGAAGGTAATGGGAAGGATTGAGATACCTCGTTTGATTGGTCCAAACGTATACGAGGTAGACTTCTTGGTAATGGACATCATGCCTTCTTATCATTGCTTGTTGGGCAGGCCTTGGATTCACTTAGTGGTGGCAGTACTGTCATCACTGCACCAAAAGTTAAAGTTGGTAACAAAGGGTTGACTGGTAACGATAAACGCGGAAGAAGACATTATTGCATCTTTTACCAGTGATGCACCATATATAAGGGCAGACAGTGAAGTGATAGAATGTTCCTTTCGATTACTGGAATTTGTGAATACAACCTTCATCATTGAAGGGAACAAGATCCCAATGCCTAAAATATCCAAAACTACGAGGATGTGCCTACAACTGACGGTAGGAAAATAAGCATTGCCTGGAAGGGGACTCGAAAAATACCTCCAAGGAAGAGTTGAGGTACCAATTTTGACAAACAGACGAGATCGATTTGGTTTGGAGTATAAGCCAGATGCGAAGCAAAAGAAGAAGGAGCTAGAGAAGAAGCAAGAAATGAGAAGAGCACGATTAAGCGGGGAAGAGGTCAAATGTGAACCAATGACCTTTCCCCATATATTCAAAACATTCGTGTCAGGAGGAAGTATTTACCTTGAAAGTGAGATGACAAGAAAATAGTATGCTAAAGAAATAATGGGAAATCTGAATATCAATGCCATATCTGAAGAAGGAATTGAGGAGGAAAACTTATCAGACATTTGCCCTTATGTACCAGGGAATGTTCTGAATAATTGGACTACGGAAGAGGTTCCTGTAGTTTTTAGAGCTAATTTAGAGTAATGTTCAAAACACGCTTATTGCTCTAAGCCTAGGAGCAATAAGAATCCTTTTATGAAATAGGCATATGTCCAACATCTTAATTTCAATAAAATGCATCTTTGCGTATAATCTTGAGTAAATATTCTTTTATTCTTTCCATTTCATTCATAATCATAACATACAAATTGTTATTCTTAGATTCGTTTGTTCTTTGGGTCTTCTCTCGTCCCTACAATAGGTCTCCAGATATCAATGATATGAGTGACACTGCTATTGACTCAAAACCTCCTTTTGAGCAAGATATGTGTCTAGAGGAACCTCAGGACTTTGAAGATGATTGAAACTATAACTTATCTCCTGATTTGTTAAGGATGGTAGAACAAGATGAGAAGCAGATCTTGTCTTCCAAAGAGTCAGTGGAAATTGTAAGCCTGGGAGAAGAAAGAAAAGTGACGATTGGAGCTTGCATCACCGAAGAGACAAAGCGGGACCTCATTGAGTTACTTCAAGAATTCAAAGATGTCTTCGCATGGTCGTATCAAGATATGCCTGGTCTAAGTACTGATATCGTAGTACACCGACTCCCTATAAAAGAAGAGTGCAAGCCAGTTCAACGGAAGCTCTGAAGGATGAGGTTCGACGTTTTACTGAAAATAAAAGAAGAGGTTAGGATGTAATTTGACGCTGATTTCCTACAAGTGGTTAAATACTCGGAGCGGGTAGCCAATATAGTCCCTGTCCCTAAGAAAGATGGGAAAGTACAAATGTAACACCCTTATCCTGTAACCGTCGCCGAATTAGGAAAGGGGCATTATCGGAGTTGTAACTCAAATCAGATCAGTAAAATTTTAAACACAACATTCATCAATATATTTCTATAACCAACATCAAAGCATGCTTTAAAGATTCGTAAAATGATACATAAATTCGTTAGGCGTCAAATTAAAAACATGAGAAAGATAGGGAAAGCTTTGAGAAAATTTTCAAGTTAGGGACACACGGCCGTGTCCCTAGCCCGTGTACACCAACACGATCGTGCCCCACCAGACACGCCCATGTACTCGGTCCGTGGGCAACACTGTCAAGCCCCACACGGTCACTAGACACACCCGTGTGTCCAGTCCGTGCCCAACACTGTCAAATACCACACAAATACCAAACACGCCCGTCTGTCTAGGCCGTGCGTAAGACTGCCTAAAATATTTTATGTGCAGGGGTTACACTGCTGAGCCACACGCCCGTGTGCTCAGACCGTGTGGCACAATGTAGGCTTGGTTTAAGCCATTTTGCCACCCAAATGGGTCATCCCTACAAGCATCAAAATAACCACAACATTTCATACACCATTTGGCAATCAAAACAAGCATTTCAGACATAAAATGAACAATTTCATAGCTAACCAATTCAAGCATAACACTTACCACTTCTATCAACATCCTTCATCACAAACTTTACCATATAGAACACATACTAATAGTTATTCAAAATAGGTTAAACATACACCAAACAAGCCATATCTCATAGCTTGAATAAGTGCCCAAAACATACCACATTCATTAGCAAAGCTAAACATGAACATTCACTTAACAACTAGCCTATGCATGCCATGACCATCTTATTTACAAAGATTCAAAAGTACTAAAAGCTTGATGGATAGTGTGATAGCAAGTATTCGACTCGTCCAAAAATCGAGCTAGCTTCCGAATCTATAAAACAAGGGAAAGTAACAGAGTAAGCTTTAAAAGCTTAGTAATCCAGTATAATGTAGAATTAAACTTACCGAACATTAGAGATAAGCACATAAATAATTTCAAACCAAGTCATGAACTTATTTTGCCTACTCATCAATAAGGCACAAGTTAGTACTTGCAAAATCTTATGATCATTCATTCACCAAATGGACCATTCACATGGCACAAGCATATATCAAATACTTATAACATATAATTCATTGATATTCATACCATATAGTTCATATAATTCTTATAACACATGTAACTTGTAATTCATATACTCTTTGATTATCATGTAACATGTATCGATATTTGCCCGTTCAACCTTTAAGAACATCGAGGGATACTCGGGTGATACACACACAGTGTATATACGTGTAACTTGTAGTCCATCAATGCATCATATATGCTCTTTTGAGCTTGAAACGGTAAGCCCAAAGGCTGAACATGTGATCCCGAAGGATGAACGGTAAGCCCGTAGGCTGAACAGTAAATCCAAAGACTGAACATGTAATCCCGAAGGATGAACGATAAACCCGTAGGCTGAACGGTAAGTCTAAAGACTAAACATGTAATCTCGAAGGATGAACATATTGCTCATAAGCTGTGGTGAGTCCGCAACAAATGCAGGAGCTCAAACCATCCTGTAGCCCTAGTGACATGCCACTTGTATCCTACGACTTTCTACGGTTCGAACGGGACTCGGTAATCATTTGGACATATAACCAATTTGCATTTCTATTCATCATTTCACATACACACCATATGAAATTCAACATATATCAATTAGGCGAACCTAAGTCTATGGTTCATTATGCATTCATATAGCATTAAAACAACATTTATAAACCTTAAACAAGTTCGATTCTAATTATACGAACTTACCTCGATTCCCCGATATCTACTCGTCTACATTTCGTTTTCCTCGATCCAGTTCCGGGATTTGATTGTCTTTATCTATATTAATGCAAATTCAGCTATTCAATCACCAACATATTCAATTTAGTCTAAAAACATATATTTTGGCCTATTTACAATATACTTTAGCACTTTACAATTTAGTCCTTTAAACACAAAATAGCAAATTGCACAATAAGACCCTATATATATCAAAAATGAATATTTATATATCTTATATAAGCACATATCTTTCATAAAATCACATTTCTTACCACATAATTTCTATTTCTTTTCAATTAAATCCTTAAAGCTCATTTTCATCAAAAACTACTTTGTAAAACTTGTATATTTCCAAATAAACATCAATAATTCACCATTATTCATCAAAATAACCATGTATTCATCAATGGCATATTTCAAAAACACAACCAATTTCAGAAATTGAGGTACGGGTCAGCTAAACCAAGCTGCAACGAGCTCAAAAACATAAAAATCATTAAAAACCGAGACAAAACCATACCTTAATTGCTAAATGAAGCTTGGCCGAATGAAAAGCTCAAACCCTTCTTTTCTTTTGTTCAAAATTGGTGGAAGATGAAGAAAATGAAGCATTTTTATGTTTTAATGAAATTAATAAACATTTAATTATAAAATACCATAATAACCTTTACAAAACCATTAAAAAATCATATAACATAAGGACATAAATGTCCACTACCATTTAAAATGGTAAAATAACCATTTAAGGACTCTCACTAACAAAGACAAAGTCATATAAGCCCTTTATGCAATAGAACTCAAGTTTATCGCTTTATGCGATTTAGTCCTTTTTACCGAATTAATCTATCAAACGATAAAATTTTTATACGAAACTTTCACACCATATATCTATCATGCTGTAAAACATATTAAAGCAATAAAAACAATATTTCGACTCGGTTAAGTGGTCCTAAAACCACTCGTTTTGATTAGGGTCTAAAATGGACTGTTACAACGAATGTGTGTAGACTACAGATATTTAAACAAGGCTAGCCCAAAAGATAATTTCTTGTTGCCTCACATCGACACCTTAATGGATAACATGGTGGGTTATTCACTGTTATCCTTTATGGATGGCGTATTAGGATACAACCAAATAAAAATGCATCTTTAAGACATGGATAAGACCATATTCGTAACCATGCGGGGAACATTTTGCTATAACGTGATGCCATTTGGATTGAAAAACGCTAGAGTGACATATCAGAGAGCCATGGTAATCCTGTTCCATGATATGATGCATAAAGAAATTCAAGTTTATGTCGACGATATGATTGCCAAATCCCGAACAGAAAAGGAGTATGTGCAAGTCTTGAGGAAATTATTCTTAGGGTTGAGAAAGTTCCAGCTAAAGCTCAATCCAGCAAAATGTATCTTTGGGGCTAGGTCAGGGAAACTACTAGAATTCATAGTCAACGAAAAGGGGATTGAGATCGACCCAAACAAAGTCAAAGTTATACAGCCTCTACCGTGTACTAAAAAAGAAGTGCAAGGTTGATAAACTATAAATTATACATATTTCTATCCCATATTTAGCACATTTTTGGATGAATTATCATTACATTTGTGGAATTTGATGCTCCTAATCCTTTAAATTCATGTTTTGTACTTAGGTGAGCATAGGGGAGTGAAAAGAACGAGAAACAGGCAAAAAACGGAGAAAATGGGCCAAAGTAAAAGATAAACACGGCCTAGAGTTCCTCACACTAGTGAACCACACGCCCGTGCCACATTAGCAGGCTTGAACACGACCTGGGCTTGATTCACACGAGCGTGCCACACGGGCGTGTCCCTGTCGTAATGAGTTTCAATTTCATGCAAAAAAAGCTACTTAAGGGCTAAGAAAGACACTCCAAACTCTATATAAAGACCCTAGGAGGTGACTATAAGGGTGTACAGTATCCCTGCCAAGACTCAGGGTAGAGGACAGGGAATTACTCGAAGAAAGCTGATTGATCCATCTCAGATGCCAAGATCTACATCAAGATTGAAGATCTCCCTTCAATCCTTTCACTGGTTTTGGGTTTTCTTTATGTTTTGTTACTTTCTTTTGTATTCTTTTATAAACATGAACTAAATCCCCAAATATGTAACACCCCTAACCCACATTCGTCTCCAAATAGGGTTACAAGGCATTATCTGATAGACTTCAATTATCAACAATCATAGTTAGACATATTTTAATAATCTTAGTCCTTTTTCAAATTAAGGGTAAACCAGCGTAAACAAACATATAATCATGATTACGATACACTTGATAAATTTCATTAAATTATAATCGAACTTATAAGGCTAACAATCACATGGAACAAAGGTTTCATTGATCAAGAATTTCCAACATCATTTAGTAAAGGCACATTACCAAATTTAAGTCAACCAATCATTTGTACCAAAACAAAGCCCCATTCCGAAAAGCACTATTCATTTCGTAAATTTTCTTTTTTACTTGAAACCTAACCTTAAGCTACATAAATAAAATTTTACCCAATTTATCCATCATTGCCGAAACCTAAGGTACATTACCATGCATTTAATTTAATAATCCAATGTCAAATCCTATCACATAATTTACATGCTCATTTTGTAACTTAATCATCCATATAACATGCAAAACAACTCATATATATAACTAACTATATGATAACCCATTTCACACCCAATACAAATCACAATAGCCAAATACCAATTGAACCAAAACCAATACTAAAATTTACTAATTACATAAGTACTAAAACCGATCCATTAATAACTAACTACATTTATTATTTAATCAAGCATGACATTTCACCGCATAAATCAATTCAACCACACCTCAAGTTTACGACATCATTATAATATAAATATTCATGATTCCATAATAAATACTTAACTTTCAATATATGCTTAAACCACAACTAAGATTACCAAATTATAATTAAGCATAGCATACCTAAAACATTACTCCAATATAACATCAACTTGTAAATTCAGTTCTTGTGCCATTTTCGCATGGCACATTTAAACACATAACTTAAATTCAGTCCTAAAACAGGCTAGTCTATACATGCCATATAATCAAACTAAAACTTCAAAAGTACAAAAAGATAGGTGATAGTGTGACGAGCTTCATTGACGATCCACGAGTGCGTAACAGATCCCAAAAATCTATCGCACAAAGAACAAACACAAACACACCAAGTAAGCTTTAATAGCTTAATAAGTTATAAGCAATTTTAATAAGTCAATCAATTAAACTCTTAATAATAATTTCATATATATAAAGAGAAGGATTTATCAAGTAACAACTTACTTACTTACTCGACCATATAGCATTTCTTATTCTCAACTCAAAACTGAATCTAGTAAGTAACTCCATTCACTTGAATAATCATAACTGCAACCACAAATCTATTCAAATATATATATATATATATATATTATGCACACTTCCAAGAAGCCATTTCATGTTTAGCCTTTCACATAAACCACAAGCAAAACACGCATATATTTAATTTCACATGTAAACCCCTCTTAGCATCAAGATTTATCAAACTTAATCTTTGAGCTTAAAAATTTACTCACACACTTAGTGCTCAATAACCAATTTCGCACACTTAGTGCTCAATGATTCAACTCGTACACTTAGTGCTTGAACCCAACTCGCACACTTAGTGCTCAATGATCGATTTCGCACACATAGTGCTCGGTAATCAATTTCGTACACTTAGTACATCTCTCAAACTTGCTACTCATTTGGTTAAATACACAAAAAACTTAGACATCAACCATAAATAAATGCATTGACTTATTCATCTCCCTAATCAATATCACATTCGGATGTCTCAAGAGTATATATATCCTAGATTCGGCTAAACCATCACTTATATATATATCCATTCAAATATCCTAATAACATATATATATATATATATATATATCACGTTCAGCTCAATTAACCACATATAAATTTTGACATTCAGCTATATAAATTGAGGCATATATATATAATCACTCATTAATTCATGAATACCATTACAACAAAATTCAATTCAACTTAATTGCTTAAAAACTTACCTCAAGTATTGACGGACTATGTTTCTCGACTATTCAACTAATTTCACTTTTCCTAGATCCGATCTCGATCCTTTTTGTTCTTGATCTAAATTGATTTCAAATTAAGCTAAATAAGAAGAGGTTTCATTCAATTTAATCCTAACCACATAGTTGGATAAATTCCCAAATTGCCCTTCAATTAAAACATCTTTGCAAAATAGTTCAAAATACATAACACCTAAAATATACTCAATTTCTTGTCAACCTATAAGGGCCGAATCTACACTAGACTTATATAAGTCCTTGCATTTTATTTATTTCGCAAATTAGCCCTCCTATTTACAATTTTATTTTATTTTTTTATTTTCATTTCAGCAAATCAATCCAATACACATTACATCACTAAAAATCTTATTAGTAACTTAGATAACCTAACACCAAGCTTTTATTTTCTAACATAAACAACAAAAAACTCAAACATTCTCTCATGGCCGATTACAAAAACATCATTTTTTTTCAAGATTAATTCATGGGCATTATAAATCACTTAACAAGGATCTTAAAGATGTAAAATCAAACAAAAACTAGTATAAAAACTCACCTAATTTGAGCTTGGAGTAGCCAAATGTACCAAAGCTTCAACATTTCTTTTTCTTTTCTTAGTTTCGGTGGTGGAGAGTAAAAATGATATGAACCAAAATGCTTTCATATTTTATTTTAGTTAAAACATATTATAAATTTTCAAATTACCTAAATAGCCTTCATAAAATCATTTCATTCCCACTAACTAATAACTAATTTTGTCCATACATAATTCCCTCGGTATATTTGCATCTTAAAACCTCCAAATTAAAAGAACATCATCAATTAATTACTTACACATAAACCATCAAATTTTCCTGTTATACGATTAGGCCCCTTTTTATCAAATCGATACTCAAACGACAAAATTAAAACACGAAAATTTAAAACATGTAAATTCACACATAATAAATACTGAAAATAAATTTTTAAAAATTTTTCTGACTCGGATTCGTGGTCCCGAAACCACCGTTCCGATTAGGGTCGAAAAATCGGGCTGTTACAAAATACCTGAAGGGGATGAAACCTAAGACGAATCTTGTTATTGTTATCTGAACTATATGATAAATATTTGATTTGTTCTTAATTGTGTTTTTAATTCTTGAGTTAATATTTCAGGATATTAATTCAAGTCGAATGTGCTTATTCAAAGGAGCAAAAGTCCCTGTTTAAGAGTAGATCCAACACAATTAAGCGGAGTTGATCGCAATCCTAGACATAGGACGACAAAAATCTGCCAAATTAGAGTCAAATCTAATATGGGGATCCATAGGTCGAGTTAATGCAAAACTAGGGGTTTTAATTAGAAAGAGATTTCAATTAATCAACCTAGGGTTAGTTGTTCTTATTCTCGATGGAGATATTAACATAATTTAGGGATCCCTATGGATCAAGTCGAATGAAGAAATCGTCTAGTTTAGAGTTAAATAACAAGTAAAGTCTAGGTGGATTCTTCCTTGGGTATTGCCTTTATCATTCATTTTTCCCAAAGTAATTTCTCAATTTACTCTTTGTCATGTCTTTAGTTAACTAGAATTTTAGTTTACCAACAAATCCCTCTTTATATAATAGGAAGAAAGTCATCACTAGTACTTTTAGTTCCTTGGATTCGATATTCTGGTCTTACCACTTGCTATACTACTATTCGATAGGTGCGCTTGCCTTTTATCGTGATAATAGTTAGTTTCTAGGTACGATCATTATTATTACTTCATCGAAATCATGACCAAGTTTTTGGCACCGTTTTCGGGGAACTAAGATATTAGTAACACTTGATTCCTATTACTTTAGCTATTTTTGCTTTATTTGCAATTTATTTTCTATTTTTCTTACTAAATTTTTTTCTTTTTCCTTTCCCTGACAGGTGTCTCTAGTTTATGACTAGAAGAAACCCATCAGGACCACTATTGTTTGATACCGACTTAGAAGCCACAGTTCGTAGAAACTGAAGAAACATAAGGCAAAACCTACAATACAGAGAACAAGGACAAGAGAATGAAACCGAATCTACTGAAGAGATGGACGCAAGTCAGAATAATCTACCACCTCCGACGTTAGCCGCAGATCCTGTGAATCAAAACCCAATTCCTCGTACTATGTATGATTATGCTAAGCCTAATTTAGCTGGTACTGAATCTATTATTGTTAGGCCTGCTATTGCTGCAAATAATTTTAAACTGAAACCTAGCACTATTTAAATGATACAACAATTTGTTTAGTTTGATGGTTTGCAGGATGATGATCCTAACTCACATTTAGCTAATTTTTTAGAATTCTGCGACACATTCAAACTAAATGGCATTTCTGATGATGCCATTCATCTTCGGTTATTCCCATTTTCCTTGAGGAATAAAGCTAAACAGTGGTTAAATTCTCTACCCAAAGGATCAATCACTACTTGGGAACAAATGATCGAAAAGTTTTTACTCAAATATTTCCCGCCAACTAAAATGACAAAGTTGAGGAATGATATCTCTTCTTTTGTGCAGATGGATTTAGAAACACTCTACGATGCTTGGGAGAGATACAAGGATTTATTGAGAAGGTGCCCTCACCATGGGTTACCTCTATGGTTACAGGTTTAACCTTTTCACAATGGTTTGAACCCCTCAACAAGACAAATGATTGATGCAGTCGCCGGTGGAACAATCAATAACAAAACACCAGAGGCAGCTTACAAGTTTATAGAGGAGATGTCACTGAATAACTATCAGTGGCAAGTCATGAGAACAAAGCCGTAAAAAGCTGCCGGAGTGTTTAATGTTGACGCAGTCACTATGCTTTCTAATCAGATAGAACTTCTTAATAAAAAGATTGATAGTTTCGTTAGTTCTACGTAGGTACATTCAGCAATGCAGTGTGACTCAACTCTAGGAAACATGAGCAATCCAGAGTACTCCTCTTATGGACATAGCATGGAAAACGAGCAAGTCAACTATATGGGTAATAATTCTCGACCTCAAAACAATCCTTATAGTAACACTTACAATGCAGGTTGGAGGAACCACCCTAATTTCTCATAGGGAGGATAAGGAAATCAAGGAAATCAGAGACCACCACCCCCTCCGGGATTTCAACAACCACCTTACCAGCAAGAGAAAAAGCCGAATCTTGAGGAGATGCTCATGAAATTTATCTCCATATCAGAAACCCATTTTCAAAACACCAAGACGACACTTAAAAATCAGTAAGCATCCATTCAAGAACTCAAAACTCAAATAGGCTAACTCGCTAAGCTAATCTCTGAAAGACCACAAGGTGGTTTACCGAGCAACACTGAGACTAACCCTAAGGAGTAACTCCACGCCATTGACATGATCAATGAAGGGGGTTAGCTAAAGCCAAATCAAAGCCAAGTTCGGAAACTATGGTAACTAAAGGTAAGGGTGAGGTAAGCTGCAAAGAACTAACTGTCAAAGAGTGTAAGCCTCGTGTCCCATACCAATGTAACACCCCATACCCAGCCTAGAAGTTAGGCCCGAGTCTGGCGTGCCACATTGAAGTGTTTTTTGAAAACCATGTTTTCAAAGAAACCCTTCTTAAAAAAACTTGTTGCAAACTAAAACTTGTGTTTGTTTATTTTCAAAACGTGGTCAACTAAAAGTTAATCCCTTTTAAAAACATTATTACCTTTAAAACCTTCTTTGTTGCGAAAGCTTAATTTAGTTAGTTACGGAAGACGTAGTGTTCAAAAACAGTTAACATTTTGGAAAACCGCGATTCACCTCTAGTAGATATAATTCAAAGTAAATAAAAACCTTAAAATAAAAATCCAGAAATTATAAAAGGCCTTATTACAAACCAAACCCAAAATAAAGTACTTGAAAGTAAATAATCAAAATAGAAAGCACAAGCAGTGTGTGGCCTTCTCCGAGTCCCTTGCAGCTCCGATCTGTCTAAGGCTGGGGATTACCTGAAAGGTTAATAAACAGGGTGAGTTTACGAAAACTCAGTGTGTAATCCCCTACTACAAAATACGAACAGTCAGTCATGTAAAAGAATTAAAAAGTTTGCCCTACCACAGTTCCAGTATCAATTGGGCTTTAGCCCACTATAACAGACTGCACCAGATGGGCCTTAGCCTATTAAAAATCAGAAAACATTATCAGAACTAGAATCAAAATGAGAATCAGAATCAGAATCAAAATCAGAATCAGAGTCAGTATCAGTATCAGAATCAGAATCGAAATCAGAACTAGAATCAGTGTCAATTAACAGAATTAGAATCAGAATCAGAATCATTAACAGAATCAGAATCAGAATGTGAATGTAATCCCAACCTAGTCCAGCCATCACACCACCCGTACCAACCAACACACCATATGGGGAATAACTCAACCCACCTAGCCTACACACCAATGGGCAGCAAAGCTGCCAATAACAAAATATCGTGGCAGAGCCACCAGAATCAGATAATGTGGCAAAGACACTTAACAGCATACGTGGCACAAAGCCATCAGTAACATGTCTATAATCAGCACAAAGCTGTGATATTGGCACAAAGCCTTCGGTAATGGCACAAAGCCCATAATAACTGCACGAAGCCCACAATATCGATACGAAGCCCACAATAACGGCACACAGCCTTCGGTAATGGAACAATCCCATAATAACGGTACGAATCCCACAATATTGATATGAAGCCCACAATAACGGCACACAACCTTCGATAACATGATCTGCACTCAGCCATCGATCGGTCCACAGTCGTCTTAGGCGACCCGTTGACCTTATCAAATCAGTACGAATATACGGCTCTTAAGCCTTCAGTGGATCCACAGTCGTCAAGCAACCATGCGATCCTAACAGATCAGATCTTCCTCCATACAAAATCCCAACCCATGCAACATGTTATGTATGCAGAATGTCATGCCCATCAAACAATCACAGTCAAGTCATTCATATCACCAACATATATTCACAATCAAATCCGTCAAACACACAGTCCAAGTCAGTCACTTGCCCACAAGGGCAAAACAGTCATTTAGCACCCTAGAGGCAAAATGGTAATTCTATCCTACAGGGGTATTTCGGTAATTCTACCCTATAGGGGTATTTTGGTAATTCTACCCTACAGGGGTATTTCGGTAATTCTACCCTTTAGGGATATTTTAGTAATTTCACAAATCAAGGGTAAAACAGTAATTTTACATATTAGGAGTAAAACGATAATTTTACAAATTAAGGGTAAAACGATAATTTTACAAATCAAGGGTAAAACAGTAATTTTACAAATTAGGGGTAAAACGGTAATTTTACAAATTAGAGGTAAAACGATAATTTTACAAATTAGGGGTAAAACGGTAATTTTGCAAATTAAGGGTAAAACGGTAATTTTACAAATTAAGGGTAAAACAGTAATTTTGTAAATTAGAGGTTAAACGATAATTTTACAAATTAGGGGTAAAATGATAATTTTGCAAATTAGGGGTAAAACGATACTTTTACAAATCGAGGGTATTTCTGTAATTTTACAAATCGGGGGTATTTCTGTAATTTTACAAATCGAGGGTAATTCGATAATTTTACAAATCGGGGGTATTTCTGTAATTTTACAAATCGAGGGTAATTCGGTAATTTTACAAATTGGGGGTATTTCTGTAATTTTACAAATCGAGGGTAATTCAGTAATTTTACAAATCGACGGTATTTTTGTAATTTTGTAAACCAAGGGTATTTCAGTAATTTTGTAAACCAAGGGTATTTCAGTAATTTTGTAAATCGAGGGTATTTCAGTAATTTTGTAAATCGATGGTAAAACAGTAATTCTGTAAATTGGGGGTACTTTGGTAATTTTACAAGTCGAGGGTATTTCAGTAATTTGGTAAACTAAAGTATTCTAAACAGAGATAATAATGCAAATGGGCCTAAGGCCCATTCTCGGCCTAAATGGGCCTATACGCTCGTGTGGCCCTTTTAGCCCAAATCTAGCCACAGATATGCGATTCACCTAGTCTAGTCTAATATTTACTACACAATCAAACAACTTATCCAATTGGGCCCGTAGGCCCATTAGGCCCACATGGCCCCTTTCGGCCCATCGCGGCCCGAAGTAGTCGTCCTACAGCTAGAGTAGTGAGAAATACACACCTGATAGGAGACTGGAGTTCATCCGCGCTCCGAGTACTTTAAGCCGACGCCCAACCCAAACGAGCCCACCATAAAGCGAAAGGGATCAGCCAAGAAAGGTACTTTTACTCTCCTCATGGTTCTCCCTATTTAAAGCTAGCTTCGCATCCACTCTTATGTTAGCTTCCCGATGTGGGATCCCCCCATCATCAGAGTTTAAATTCAACACCAACTCTTACCGCCCCCTGTTAGCAAAATAAAAGCTCTTTGATTGCCATGAGTTTCGAACCGTGGACCTTCTTGCCAACTCTATGACGCCACCTTCCTGCCTCTTATGTGGCGCTACTTTGCCGCTAGACCACAAGGCTTTTTGTGGCACAAATTCTCCAACAATATTCTTAAGGCCTACCTACTGCACCCAGGGTTTAATTCACCTTAAACCAAAATTTTTGCTAGAGTCCAGGTTTGAGCCCAGGACATCTCCAACACTTCTCAACACATTTAACCACTGAAACAAGCCTTCATTAACAAAATTTACATGCACAACAAAATGTTATAAGCTGCTTCCAACCGCTCCCATGCTCAAGGCCCAAAACTTCTAGGCCCAAATTCAGGGTGTTACAACCAAAATGCAACAAGGAAAGATATAGGATGAGCATTTAACTGGCTGATAAAACCATTAGATTTCCTAGGGGTATAATTGAAGATGTTCTAGTTAAAATTGACAAATTCATATTCCCAGTGAACTTTGTTGTTTTAGACATAGATGAGGATAGCAATGTGCCATTAATTCTAGGGCGACCCTTCTTAACAACTGCAAGGACTATAATTGATGTAGGCACAGGTGAACTCACACTTCGTGTAGAAGATGACACAATTACTTTGCAAGCTCGTAATTCTAATAAGACTGTTAATGATAAAGATTTTATTACGAGTCCTTGTAATAAAAATGATCTCACTGTCCAACCTTCTCTGCAGGGTACTCCTCATGAAAGTGCAACTGAGCCACATTCGAGTTCATACGATAACAAAGAAACAATCCATGAAGAACGAATGCTACAAATTGAAGAACTAGACGAGTGGCTAAACTACTGCCAAGGGAAACCTAAGATATGCCACATCGAAACAAAGCATTACCATGACGACCCTAAGGTAAAGGCGAATCAATTTAAGGTAGGGGATAAGGTATTATTAGAGGAGGAGGATCCTCGAATCTCAAATTCAAAATTTCATACAGGTGACACACCTCCCTTCACGGTAGTGGATATTTTCCCCTATGGTACAATTGAGATAACACATAAGATATTTGGCACTTTCAAGGTAAATTATAATAGACTTAAACCTTATTTTGATATTAAAACTAATAGAAGGAGAGAGGAGTTTGAACTCCTCAAACCACCGTGATCATGCAAGCTTGAGAGAAGTCGAGCTTAGACTATAAACAAGCACTTCTCGAGAGACAACCCGAGCACTAACATAATTAATTTCTTTAACTTAACATCTAAATCTTAAACTGACTTCATGAATACAGATTTCCCAAAGCCACACGGCCAGGCACACAGGCGTGCCTAAGGCCGTGGACATACCATGGGAGGAGACATGGCCGTGTGACACGGCCGTGTAAAGACTGAGCAAAAATTTTCCCAGACACAGCCTTCGACAAATAGCCATGGCCGTGTAATAAAGTCGTGGTCAAACCTGCTAAATCAACACGGGCGTGCGACACGCTCGTGCCTGACGCCCATGGTCAAACCTGATAAATCAACATGAGCGTGTGACCTCATATACGAGTGTGGGAGAAGTGAACAAAGCAGGACACGGCCGTGTGACACGGCTGTGTGCCCCAACAGGCTCAACGAACACAGGCGTGGGTGAAGCATCAGGCGCGTCGAAAGTTGAAATCCACGAACCACACGGGCTGAACACGAGACACAGGGGCATGTGACACGCTCGTGTGCCCTAATTTCTATATAAACCCCTCACTATTCATCATCTTCCCCATTCAAAACCCTAACCCCCTTAGCCTTCGCTCAGCCTCCATCGTCTCCAACTCCAACCACCACCTTTTTAAACCCTCCCCTTTCGTTTCCTACTACTCTCCTTCCTCCCCTTTCACTCAAAACACCAAACCCCCTCTTCAATACTCTCCTTCTTCCCCTTCCCAAATCACAACCACCATCACTGTCGGCAAACCACCACCCAACCACTAGCATACATAGTTTATGGCTGTGCGCCACTACCATGCCCGTGCACCGCCCTTATATCATTTCTGGCCACTATCACTTATCATATTGGTTCTAATTTCTTTCATTCCTTTTAATTATTATTTTTATTTTTATTTTTAAGTTATTTATTTATCTAGTTATTCTCTTATTTTTCATATGTTTCTCATGATCTATCACTTTAGATTAATCTCATGCCATTTTGCAACCTCATTTACTACCATTTGTAACTATCTCAACAATAATCTAATACCCATTGCTTTGTTAGTTTTAGGATATTTAGAACATTCACTTGAACATGCTAATAAATTATGAAATTGAGTTCCTTGGTTGATTAACTTATGATATTCTTTATGCATTCGTTAATTCTCTATCTTTTCAGGCACATAATGTCGTCCTTATGTGGCATGAAAGCCGCCGTTCCCACTTTCAAGAAGCAACAAGGACCCGATGGTACCTCTTTTAGTGCCACCACGAAAATTTGACACCCATTCCTTCAGATCCCCTAAGGATCCCAAGAGGAACTATTCCAGATACTTAGGGCGAGGCCCCTCGGAGTGGGGAGATGTATTGATTGGGCCGCCCTAGAGCAGGTCCAACTCGCGGACGCGATTCGGGCACTATTGACGATGGACCCGTGGGATCAATTTTTTGACATCGTCGAGCCAGCAT
The DNA here is from genome assembly GCA_020496765.1 of Gossypium stocksii. Taxonomy (NCBI): domain Eukaryota; kingdom Viridiplantae; phylum Streptophyta; class Magnoliopsida; order Malvales; family Malvaceae; genus Gossypium; species Gossypium stocksii. The sequence continues at coordinate 12,428,079 of CM035623.1, forward strand.
ACCTTGAGCTCACTCTAGAGCTCTGTTCTACTTTCCATCTTCAGACGGTCATGTCCCACTATGACGATCCCAGAACGGTCTAGTTCCTCCTCGGTGGTCTGGTACGCCAATTAAGCGTACCTAAGTTCGGTACAACTCTGGGCTTATATACCGAAAGATTCATGAAGGAGGAAGACCTCTTCAAGCTTCACCGCCATATCTATTTCTCTCCTTCCAAGTGTTAGCATGCCCTCATCCTTGCTTCAGCCACCTACGACCCTAGTCGCTCCAAGGCGATAGCTCTCGCCCCATCACTGAGGTACCTTTACGCCCTACTCATACATACATTAACGGGCAGACGAGAGAGCACTGGCGTCGTCAACACCTACGATGCCTATTTTCTCTAGAGTATGGTGCACAGGCACGTGTTCGACCTCGCCTATTTCATCGCCCTCGCCATTTAGCATCAGACAAAGAGGCATCTTAGGGGGTGATTTCGATGGGCCCATATGTGACTCGTCTGGCTCGCCACTTCAGTCTTCTCAACACCGCAGCGCAATCATCCTCTCTCACTCTTATCGGCCAGATGTCCCCATAAGGCATCCAAAGGATGCTATACATGAGGACGATCGAGCGCCGATATGGGACTGATCCTCCTCAGTATCGTCTAGCTCAGTCTACCGAGCAGGAGAATCCAGAGGATATTACTGATGATGCCCCACCATCTCACGAGGAGCCACTATCTCAGCCACCGCCCATTTACAGTCCAGTTCATGTGGCTACTTTATATGCTGACATATCTGAGCGCCTTACACAATTTGAGCAGCAATGCTCCCAACGCTTTGATCATATTGACGCTACTCTATAGCAGATATGCCGGCATCTCCATATTTCATCACTACCCCCACCTCACGAACCATCTGAGGACTAGGACTTTCGAGTCCTCTTATCTTTTTCTTTATTTTCTTTTTTATTTTTATTTTGATTTAAGTGCTTATTTTTATTTTTAGGTTTCTTTAAATTTATCTTTTTCTTTATTTCAATTTCAATTTCTTTTATTCTAAGAACTTAGCTTAATTAATTTTAAACATTTCATATCAGCTATTTTCTAACGAGTAAACTGTGCTAATCTACATTCCCTAAAGTTTTATTAATGTTATCGTAATTTCAAAGAGCCTAAAAGCTCACATCCAACTCTAATGGGAAAACCCTACCACAACTGCTAGGTCCTACTCGACCACGATCATAGCCAACACGACACTAATTATAATATTCTTTTGGCATAGAGATTGTGGATAGACACCCTTTCCTACAAGTTTCCACACTTCCAACTCAAGGAATTCATCCAATATTCAGGGAGTTTCACTTCTCTCCCTATCTTAAGATTTATGCTTATATTGTTAGTAAATTTAACCTTGTACATTGAGGGCAATGTACATCTTAAGTGTGGGGGGGTTATTAAGTTGACTTTTAGAAAATCCCTAAATTTACTCACTTTCACTTTTTGCATTGTTCTCAAATCCCTGAATCTTGGCCTTAACAATTAGAATGAATTCTGATTGATTTATGACTTTTGTTGATATGTTTAGGAATAAGACATAGGCATTTGTGCTTTGATTATTCAAACTTTAATACATTAGAGAATCAAGCATGATAAGTTGAAATTTTTGAGAATCTAAAATTTTTCTAAGATATTTCCCCCAAATTTAGGTATTATCTTGAGATTTGAAATTCACAGGATTGACATCAAAAGCCATAATTCTAGTGAGATTTTTGAGCCTTTTGACCATACATCCTTTCATGCTCACTTTTATTGTTGCTTTGAGTGAGTCAATATTGATTTGTTATTCCGGAACTTGCTTCAATTATACATGTTGAGACCACATCATTGGTTTGATATACTGAGATGATAAAGGCACCTAGGTTTTAACCCACTTAATCCATAAAAGCCTACCTCAATAAATTAACCCTTAGTAAACCCCCTTGAGCCTAACAAACCATTCATTGAATTACCCTCAATATTAACCTATAACCCATTTTTGTTGAAACCCCCTTAATTACTTTGATCCCTATTTTTGTCGAGATCTGAATTGAATAATTATCTAGCTATGTTCTCTCTTTCAGTTAGTTAAGTTTGTAAAGTACTTGATTTGTTCTTAAAAAAAACTAGTTGTAATTTAATGTTTAGCATATTGTTATTTAATTATGTACTATGGATATTAAAGGATGTTATTTATGAGAAAAAAACTCAAATGTATGAATTTATTTTAGTGATAAAGATTTTTCTAGTTAGATGATTTTTCTGTTCAATCTCGATTCTAACCCTCTTTTTCAGTTTGTGACCACACCCCTAACTGAAGCTCCATTACAACCATCTAAAGACCTTTTGATTGATGTATCATATCAATCTATAGTGGTGGAGATTTGATTTTCATGTAAGCTTATGGTAATAACTTTTCATGTTAACTAATGAGTGCTTAATTTCTGAACCCTAAACACTTCGAGTGGATAGAGTGAATCCTTAGTGAGGATGTCAACTCTTATTGATTTTGAATTCAAGGTAATTACTTAGAAGAAGGGAGAAAACCTATGTTTCTGTGATAAAATTCTCAACTTAGATTGTTTGAGACTTTAATGTTCTTTCAGTTGAATTCTCAATGTATAATTACTTATGGATTGATTCGAAACATTTTTGATAAAGATTCATAAGTTAAGAAGAATGATTTTTAATTGTGAGTTGAGATTTTGCTTGAGGACAAGCAAAGGCTTAAGTGTGGGGGTATTTGATAAACTGTAAATTATACATATTTTTATCCCATATTTAGCACAGTTTTGGATGAATTATCATTAGATTTGTGGAATTTGATGCTCCTAATCCTTTAAATTCATGTATTGTACTTAGGTGAGCATAGGAGAGTGAAAAGAACGAGAAACGGGCCAAAAATAAAAAAAATAGGCCAAAGTAAGAGATCAACACGGCCTGGAGTTCCTCACACGGGTGAACCACACGCCCGTGCCACATTAACAGGCTTGAACACGGCTTAGGCTTGATTCACACGGGCATGCCACACGGGCGTGTCCCTGTCGTAACAAGTTTTAATTTCACGCGGAAAAAGCTACTCAGGGGCTAAGAAAGACACTCCAAAATCTATAAAAAGACCCTAGGAGGCAACTATAAGGGTGTACAGTGTCCTCGCCAAGACTTAGGGTAGAGGACAGGGAATTACTTGAAGAAAGCCGATTGATCCATCTCAGAAGCCAGGATCTACATCAAGACTAAAGATCTCCCTTCAATCCTTTCAGGGGTTTTGGGTTTTCTTTATGTTTTGTTACTTTCTTTTGTATTCTTTTATAAACATGAACTAAATCCCCAAATACTTAAGAGGGATGAAACCTAAGATGAATCTTGTTATTGTTATCTGAACTATATGATAAATATTTGATTTGTTCTTAATTGTGTTTTTAATTCTTGAGTTGATATTTCAGGATATTAATTCAAGTCGAATGTGCTTATTCAGAGGAGCAAAAGTCCCTGTTTAAGAGTAGATCCAACACAATTAAGCGGGGTTGATCACAATCCTAGACATAGGACGACGAAATCTACTAGATCAGAGTCAAATCTAAGATGGGGATCCATAGATTGAGTTAATGCAAAACTAGGGGTTTTAATTAGAAAGAGATTTCAATTAATCAACCTAAGGTTAGTTGTTCTTATTCTCGACGAAGATATTAACATAATTTAGGGATCCCTACGGATCAAGTCGAATGAAGAAATCGTCTAGTTCAGAGTTAAATAACAAGTAAAGTCTAGGTGGATTCTTCCTTGGGTATTGCCTTTATCATTCAATTTTCCCAAAGTAATTTCCCAATTTACTCTTTGTCGTATCTTTAGTTAACTAGAATTTTAGTTTACCAACAAATCCCTCTTTATTTTTAGGCTAGATAATAGGAAGAAAGTCATTACTATTACTTTTAGTTCATTGGATTCGATATTCCAGTCTTACCACTAGCTATACTACTATTCGATAGGTGCGCTTGCCTTTTATCATGATAATAGTTAGTTTCTAGGTACGATCATTATTATTACATTATCGAAATCACAATCAAAGGTTTTCTAGGAAGACTAAATTTCATCGCTCAGTTCATTTCACAACTAACTGAGAAATGTGACCCCATATTCTGTCTCCTTAAGAAACACAACCCAGGTGTGTGAGATGCGGAGTGCTAGAAAAATTTTGATAAGGTCAAACATTACTTGTTTAATGCTCCAGTATTGATGCCACTTAGTTGAGATAAACCACTGATACTGTACTTGGCAGTATTTGGGAATTCCATAGGATGTGTGCTGGGCCAACATGATGAGTCAAGTATGAAAGAAAGAGCGATATACTACCTCAGTAAGAATTTCACCGGATGTGATACATGGTACATGCTGATAGAGAAATTGTGTTGTGCCTTAATCTGGATGACTCGAAGACTGAGACAGTACATATTGTACCATACAACTTGGCTAATCTCAAAACTAGACCCTCTAAAGTACATGATGGAGTGGACTGCTTTGAATGGAAGAATGGCCCTAATGGCAAATTTTACTTTTCGAATTTGATATAGTCTATGTGAATTAGAAAGCTGTAAAAGGGAGTGCGATAGTAGATTTTCTGGCTAGTAGAGAACTCGTAGATTATGAGCCTTTGAACTTTGATTTCCCAAATGAAGATCTAATGTATGTTGCAACTACTGAAGAAGATTCTTAAGAAGGTCACCCTTGGAATCTAAACTTCAATGGAGCCTTAAATGCTATGGGTAATGGAATCAAGGCAGTCTTAGTATCCCTAAATAGAGATCATTATCCATTTACTAGTAAATTGGATTTTGATTGCACAAATAATATGGCAGAATACGAAGCATGCATCATGGGTATCCGTGCAGCCATAGAACTCAAAATTAAAGTGCTAAAGGTATATAGGGATTCTGCGCTACTGATCTATCAACTCAAGGGTGAATGGGAGACAAGGGATCTCAAGTTGATTGATTATAGAAGGCTGGTACTTGAATTAATTAAGGAGTTTGATGACATCACCTTTTGCTACATCCCGCGAGATAAAAATCAGATGGCTGATGCCCTGGCTACCTTAGCTTTCATGGTCAAGATAAACAAACAAAAAATGTAAAACCTATCCAGATGAGTATTTATGAGACTTATTATGACAATATCGAGGAAGAAGAAAAGGATGACCGTCCTTGGTACCATGATATTTTACGATATGTGAAGAATCGTGAATACCCTGACCAAGCAACTGAGAATGATAAAAGGACGTTGAGAAGACTGGCTAGTGATTATGTCTTGGATGGGGAAATCCTATATAAAAGAAGAAAGGATCAGGTGCTACTAAGATGGGTAGACTCTATTGAGATAAAGAAAATCTTGGAAGAAGTCCATGAGGGCGTCTACGGAACACATGCTAATGGTTTCACAATGGCCAGAAAAATAATGAGATTTGGGTATTATTGGTCCACCATGGAAAGAGACTGCATCAATTATGCTAAGAAATGCCAAAAGTGTCAAATTTGTGGAGATAAAATTCATGTACCTCCTTTACCTCTTCATGTTATGACTTCTCCATGGCCCTTCTCTATGTGGGGCATAGATGTTATTGGGCCGATCTCGCCAAAAGCTTTTAACGAATATCGATTCATCTTTGTGGTCATCAATTACTTCACCAAGTGGGTAGAAGCCGCTTCATATTCCAATGTCACAAAGTTGACAGTCAGTAAGTTCTTAAAGAAGGAAATCATATGTTGATATGGAATGCCGGAAAGGATCATATCTGATAATATATTGAATTTGAAAAATATCACGATATTAGAAGTCTACAGTCAGTTCAAGATCAAAGACCACAACTCGTCACCGTATCGTCCAAAAATGAACGATGTAGTTGAGGCAGTCAATAAGAACATTAAGAAGATCGTAGGGAAAATGACGGAGACTTATAATGATTGGCATGAGAAGTTACCATTTACCCTTTACCTTTTATGCTATCGAATGTCAGTTAGAACCTTTACCGGGGTAACGCCTTTCTCATTAGTTTATAGAACAGAGGTAGTTTGCCTATTGAAGTTAAAATTTCGTCTCTCTGAGTATTGGTAGAATTGAAGTTGGATGAAGCAGAATGGATCCAATCTCGATATGATCAACTGAACTTGATTGAAGAGAAGAAGCTGAGAGCTATCCGTCATGGTCAGATGTACCAAAAACGAATAATGTTGGCTTATAACAAAAAAGGTTCACCCCAGAGAATTCCATAAGGGGGACCTGGTATTGAAAAAGATAATTCTCATACAAAAGGACTTTAGAGGAAAATGGATGCAAAATTGGGAGGGGCCTTATGTGGTAAAGAAGGCCTTTTCTGGAGGAGCTCTAATTTTGACAGAGATAGATGGCAAAAACTTGTCTAATCCTATGAATTCAGATTCAGGTAAGAAGTAATTCACCTAAAGAAATAAAAAATAAAAAAGAAGGAGAGGCCAAGGCGAAAACCCGCAAAGGGCGCATTAAGACCAAATGGGTTTTGAATTGAAAACCTAAGAAAAGGACAATTCAAATTTTGATTGAAGGTGGGGTATACGGTAATCTTACTATTCCCAAACTAACAAGAAGGAAGAATGCTATGTCTTGGGGCATTAACAGAATATTCTAGGTCTTCTAAACACATATCCAGTTCAAAAGGTCCTCGAAGGAGTTTGCGCAGGGAAGCTCATGCTACGAAATCTGGGGACCTTTTTTTACCTTATTCATTTAATATTTTAGCAAAATTTGATATTCTAATAAATTTGTTTCAAGCTTCGCTTTCAATAAATTTTAATATTGTCTACTGTTAAGATTTTTTTCAAGCATTTTACATTGAAATAACAATTAATGGACTAATAATATTCAAGTAAAAGGAGCTCTGCATATTACTCTGAAAAGCTTCTAGATAGTATAAGGACCTGAAATAGAACCACTAGTTAGAACTAACCAAACCTAAGGGATGGAGACATTTGAGAAAGAATGATTTAAATTGTGACTATTTCTTCGAATCTTCTGTCAAAGATACCAGTTGAATAAGAAGGCATTGTAACACGTCAATGATAGAACCTCGATGAGCAATGAGTGATGATAACCTAAGCATTAAAAGGGGATCATTCTTAAAAAAATAAACATTTTGCATTCATACAAATATCATTCATACACATCTAGTTAGGAGCATTGATTCATTCTGATTATGACATCCTAATCACTTGTATAAATAGGCCCATGAAATGGATTCTACATGCCATGTTCCTTAGAGGACGGTGTAACAAGATCAATGAATCCACAAATCCCATACCCTTAAAGTTATAGTGGGACAGATTGATGTTGTTATGGAAAATCTTATCTCTCTAAAGTTGCAGTAGAGTAGATTAAAGCTATAAACCTTATCTCACTGAAGTTACAGTAGAGTAGATTAAAGCTATAAACCTTATCTCACTGAAGTTGCAGTGGAGCAGATTAAAAATAGAAAATATTATCTCTCTGAAGTTGCAGTGGAGCAAATTAAAGCCACAAACATTATCTCTCTGAAGATGCAGTGAAGCAGGTTGAAGTTACAAGTCTTATATCCCTGAAGTTACAGTGGAGCAGACTGAAAATAGCAAATCTTATCTTTCTGAAGTTGTAGTGGAGTAGACTGAAAATAGCAAATCTTATCTCTCTAAAGTTGCATTAGAGTAGATTAAAATCACAAACCTTATCTCCTTGAAGTTGTAGTGGAGCAGGTTGAAGTTACAAGTCTTATCTCGCTGAAGCTGCAGTGGAGCAGACTGAAAATAGTAAATCTTATCTCTCTAAAGTTACAGTAGAGCAGATTAAAGCTATAAATCGTATCTCCCTAAAGTTGCAGTGGAGCAGGTTGAAGTTACAAGTCTTATCTCCTTGAAGTTGCAGTGGAGTATACTGAAAATAGTAAATCTTATTTCTCTAAAGTTGCAGTAGAGCAAATTAAAGCCACAAACCTTATCTCCCTGAAGTTGCAGTGGAGAAAGTTGAAGTTAAAAGGCTTATCTCCCTGAAGTTGTAGTGGAGCAGATTGAAAATATCAAATCTTATCTCTCTGAAGTTGCAGTGGAGCAGATTAAAGCTATAAACCTTATCTCCCTGAAGTTGCAATGGAGCAGGTTGAAGTTACAAGTCTTATCTCCTTGAAGTTGCAGTGAAGCAGACTGAAAATAGAAAATTTTATCTCTCTGAAGTTGCAGTAGAGCATATTAAAGCTATAAACCTTATCTCCCTAAAGTTGCAGTGGAGCAGGTTGAAGTTACAAGTCTTATCTCCCTGGAGTTGCAGTGGAGCAGGCTGAAGACAGCAAATCTTATCTCTCTAAAGTTGCAGTAAAGCAGATTAAAGCTATAAACTTTATCTCCCTAAAGTTGCAGTGGAGCAGACTAAAGATCGCAAATCTTATCTCTCTGAAGTTGCAGTAGAGTAGATTAAAGTTGTAAACCTTATCTCCTTGAAGTTGGAGTGGAGTAAGTTAAAAAAACAAATCTTATCTCCCTAAAGTTGCAGTGGAGCAGATTAAAGCCACAAACCTTATCTATCTGAAGTTGCAGTGGAGTAGGTTGAAATTACAAGTCTTATTTCCTTAAAGTTGCAGTCGAGCAGATTGAAGATGCGAATCTTATTTCCCTGAAGTTGCAGTGGAATAGATCGAAGCTACTAACAAATCTTATACTCCTAAAGTTGCAGTAGGTTAAAATGAGGTTACTTGAAGAAGAGAAGCACTAAAAGAAGTCGAGACTCGGCAAGACCGGACAAAATTGGTCATTCTTAAAAGTCTTTGTTTCATTCTCGTTACACAACAACGAGCAAAAAGGGGCAACTGTAGGAGGCCAATTTAGCCCGGGGCAATAAAAGCCCAAGTCGACTAGCCTAAATACAAAAATTAAAACCAAAACAAAATATTAAGAGTCCAAGGTCCAAAATACAAAGCCCAAATTTTGCAAGCCCAAAATTAAAAAACCCTAGCCCAAAAATTACAAGCCCACATGCCTAAACATTTTCGACAGAAACCTAAACCTTAATTTCATGTGTTGCAACCCCCATGTGCTACTGCAGCACGCCCATCGCCTGAGGTGGCCTCCTTTGCACCAAAATTGCAAATCCCCTCTACCCCGTTGACTTCATAGACCTGTAAGCAAAGCAAGAAAAAATGGCAGGACAGAGATGCAAATAACATCAATGAACAATAGCGAAAGAATTCAAAAATATAGTATTTATCGGCTATAAAAGCCATTACTAAACCGATGTGATTTTTACACAAAAAAGAAGAAGTTTGAAATAGATTCAAAAAAATCAAAGGTGCTCTTTTTATTTTTTTATTTTTCGAAACAAAATAAATAAGAATAATAAAGTTTTTTTTACCTGTTGTTTTGTTTGGATGTAGCCACTGGGGCCACCATCGGTTTACAAGGCCGTCGAATCCTCTGGGATTCAGCCCAAGGCCGCGACGACGAACAGTGGAAGTCGAAAGGTTTTCTTTCTTTTAGAGTTCTTTTTTTTTATTTTGAAGATTTTGGGCCCTAAATCGGTATTTGCGCAAAAAAAAAAGGGTCAAAATGGGTTTGGGGTAATTTCTAGCAACCGTGGATGGTGGCACTGTCACCACGGCCAACAGCGACGCTGATGGCCAGATGTTGGCTAGAGCCATGGCCGGACTTGGGGGTTGTTGAGAGAAAAATAAAGAAGTTTTTTTTTTAGATGGTGTTGAAATTAACTCTTTTTTTTTTGAAGATTTGGTGACTTATATAGGGTGCCAAAACGACACCGTTTTGGAGGGGTTCAGAAGGCCCTAAAACGACGTCGTTTTATGCGACCTGACGCGATCTGACCCAGGAAGGCCTTAGGATCCACGTGTTTATGCGGAAGGATTTAATTTCATCTTTAGCCCTTTCGCTTTTTAATCATTTTGCAATCCAGTTTTTTTTTCTTCTTCCCTATAATTTTATTTTGATTGCATTTTGGTCCATACTGAAACTGTGTGTTTTGAAGGACAGAGATATTTTCCCATTTGGTCCCCCATCTCATTTGTGCGTTACAATTTGGGTTCGATACTTTATTTTATTTCTATTTTTTCCTTAAATTTAGTTTTGATTTCAATTTAATCCTAGTTCGATTAATTTCATTATTTATTTATTTTTATTATTTTTTCATACTCGAACTTAATAATATTTATATATTATATTTATTTATTTACTATTCTTTTATTCATTTCTTTTATATTTAAACTTAATGATATTTACTTGATGTATTTATTTCTTCATTTATCTTTTTATGATTATTTATTCATTTATTGTTTATTTTATTTTATTTTTTTATTACTTCTACTTTTAAATATTTAAACTTAGTATTATGTATATCTATTTATTTACATACTTATTCTTCTGTTACTTATTGCTTATTTATTTATTTATTTATTTTTGTCTTTTACTTTCAAAAATTAGATTATTTATTATTATTGTTACTTTTCATTATTTTTATTAGTATTATTATCATTATTATCATTTTCATTATTATTATCATCCTATTATATATTGTCCATTTCATCACTATTTTATGCATTAAATTTAGATGTGTTTGCCCATTGATGTACCATGCCTGAATAAAAATGCATATCGATTTAAAATACGGTTTATTATTATTTAAAAAAGAACATTTTCAAAATAAGACAATATTCCGTATTTGGAAATTCGAGAAGTCGTATCCTAACTTATTGGGTTTCGATTTTTCTCATTGAACTTAAATAACTAAATATCATTTTAAAATTAAAATACATGAGTTTTAAATAAAAATAAAAGGCGGGCTTATTCTCAATGATTCGAGGTGTCGTGTCCTAACTTATGGGATGTGATATTTTGTTACCTTGAGATGAGAGGGTCTTTAACATATGTTTCAATTTACTCAAGCAATTTTTAAGTAAAATAACATTACTAAAAAGAGGAATCGTATTTTAAACATTTTTCAAGTTTTCAACTTTCGACATCAAGACATTAATTAATCAACTAGGTACCGATTTTGGGCATTACGAGGGTGCTAATTCTTCCTCAAACGTAACCGATTCCCGAACCTATTTTCTGGATTTTTGTAGATTAAAAAAATATTGTTTTATTAAATCAAATCTCTTATTAAAATAATCAAATTATGAGGTGACTCGATCACACCTCATAAAAAAAGATCGGTGGCGACTCCCATTTTCGTTTTTAAATAAAAATTCGACTTTCAAAAAATAGCTTCGACAATGGTTACTAAACTATTCAAAAGTTTTCATTTAAGTTATCGGGATGCTAAAATGATTGTTGTATATCATTTTCTATTCGCAAGTTTGCATGAATTGAAAGCTCTCATTCTCTTCTATAATATAGTTTTTTCTTTTCATAAAATAACTTTGAACATTACGAATCTACGAACTAAAATCCAAACATCTTTTTTCTTCAATGTCTAGCACTAACTGTTAAATCAACTTGAACCTAAGATATGTTTTTCTATTCGTTAATGGATACTAGTTCCACCGTATCAATCATTGCATCATCATTTAGAACTCATTAGCCGAACTTTGAAAGAAACCTTAACAACCTAATAACTTAAATAATTTTTTTAATAGATCAATGAGTTAAATGAAAATTTTTGAATATTTAGTGATCAATTTATAACTTTTTAAAATTAAATGACTAAAATATAATTTAATGCTCTTGAGTGTAATTTTTATATATTTTTAATTATAATTCTAGTTGGGGTTTGTAAAATAGTCGGTTATTACTTTTACTTTCTATTTTTTAATAAGATTTGTCTAACTAATATTAGAAATGGTTAAGTATACACGATTAATTTTTTAAGGTGGGTGTGTTTGGAAGAAAAATTTTAAAAATTTTAGTATTTTAGAATTTATTAATTTAAAATGCAGTTAAAATATTAAATTATTAAATTATTTTGTTTGGATAGATAATTGATTTAGAAAAAAAATTAGGTTAATGAAATTTTATAAATTAAAAAATAATTATAAAAGATAAATAACTACATTGAAAATAAATAATAATAAAATATTCAATATCGATATCATTATATTTGTAAAAGTTTATAAATAGTTTTAATGAAATAAAATTTAAAATATATATTATAATTAAATAAAATAATATTTGAAGGTAAAGTTTTTATCTGGGACTATGTGTATTAAATCAAATAAAATTATGATGAATTTTAAAAAACTACCAATTAAGGTTTGAGCAAATAAAATTTCCATTACTCACAAATTTTAAAATTCTCTAGTATATTTACCCATACAAATAAATCTATTTTTAAAATTTTGAAAATCTTAACAGAAATAAAGGAAAAGAAATCTCAATAATATAAATGCTACCATTTCATCTTAAATGGTGAATCCATATTTTGTTTTTACGAAAAGTTAAAAAATAAAACAAGTAATTAATTTAATTAGCTTACTGTCACAAATTCTTTGAAAACAATTGTTGATATGAAGATAGTTGCTAATTGTTGGAAGAAGTGATCGAGAAAGTTGACACTTTTTCAAGCACTGTAAAATAATAAATAAAATAGGAGATACAAAGATTGTTTACGTAATTCAGTTTCTCTACGTTTACAAAGCTTAACTCAATGAGAAATATTCACTATCTCTAACATTTATAACAAATAATCCTAAATCTATCGAACCCCGGTGACAATTCTCTCACTTTTGTACTATTGAAGGCTGATACTCTCACCACAAAATTCATCTCTGTGAACTTAGCTTATAAAACCACATCACGCGAGAGTTACAATCACATGCACTCTCACAAATAATGTTCCTCTCTTGAACAAATTAAGTGCTCTTAATTCTCTATACAATAAACTATACAAGTCTCTCAATTATGTAGAGTTTATTGAGACTTGCTAACATAATGACGATCTATATCAATCTTTGTTAAACACAAGCTAAACTAGTTGAATATAATTGAATAATAACAAACAAAGTAAACAAGGATTGTTGGCAGGTAAGCTTTCACGATTTCAATCCGGTCCGACTTTCTCGATCCAAGGGATTAGATATACATAATCCGATCCGATTATCTAAATATATTTTCCCAAGTGATATGATCTTATTTGATAAACTAGATACAATCTACAATATCATCACAACCAAAATATGATTCAATAAATTGTCAATAACCTAAATAGAGGTGAATAAAACACGATTTGATTCAAAAAAATCGAAAAAAATTCAAATTTTGAGTTAATCCAATCGAGTTATTCGGATTATTCAAGTCAACTTAAATAAGTCGAGTCAAGTTTCGAGTTCGAGTTGAGTTGAATTCTACAATTCGAATAACAGATTAGTGTAAATACTATTTTGGTCCCTGTCGATTTTGAGAATATGCAAATTGATTTCTATCTCAACAAAAATTACAAAAAAATTCAAAACATTTATACAAATTTCAAATTTTATATTTTTAAAAAAATTATAATATATATATAAGTTAATATTTTAAAATTTTTCTAAAATAATAATTTTGGAGACTTATTTAATGGTTCACATTTATCATACTCAAGTATTTTCTTTTGTTTTGAATTTATGTGCTCCAATATAGAATTAATAATACTGTAACAATATTTTTATTTGACATGTTAAAATTTTTATTTAATTCGAACAATTTCACTTGATTCAACTCGACTTGATTTTCATTTCACTCGACTCGATTAAAAAAAATTTAAATTGAGTTAGGATGATAAAATAAGACTCGTGAACTCAATTAACTTGAAATTTTTTGACTTGATTCAATTGAACACCCACCTAAAACCTAAATATGGAAACAAACCAGTTTATGAGAGTGTTTGGAGAAGTAGAAACTTTTTTAGACACATCTCAACTATTTCATATTTTTCAGCAAAAAGCATAATGCATCTAAATTTAATTATTCGTAATTTTTAGAACTTGAAAAGAATATCAACAACAATTAAACTAATATTTAATAGAATTTTGTTCCAAATATAAAATATTTTTCCGAGAACTGATGAAATAAAAAGTAAAACATTGTTTAATCAAGTTTATAAATATTTCCTTTCAAAAAAGCTATAAATAATGAGAAGCTACAGCTGTAGCATCATATTTTCCCCCATTAATAAAGGTTACTTTTTTTCAGTCATTGTTGAACTAAATTCGATTAGCTTCTCCAGGTTGTCTCCACCACTGATTTAACTTTAATCCATCCACACTATTAAAAACATTAATGCGACCATTTATTGCACTATTTTCATAGTATAAATAATTCATGAATAATTCTTTTGAACCGAAAAATGCAGTCAATTGTTGTAATAAAAACATCCACAAATAATTTATATTTGTATACATATTTTATTACGAATTTGCCACCTATATAGTCGTACATATTTCGTTTTTCTTATAGGAAAGGGTTAGGATTCTTTAAATTTAAATTCGAAATTAAATGTCAGCAATAAAATTTAATAATATGACTAGTCATGGCCCTATCTGTTATGCAAACCTGGAGATTATTGGCCCCTATTTTGTGGTTTGGACTTTGAACCTTCAAATTTTGCTCCATTATATATATATATATATATTTTCTTATAATACTTAAACAAAATCTAATGTAGTTAATTATGAATATGGGTGTTTGTGAATCATCATCAAACGACAATTTCGTGGCTAATGACATCAAAATGTTGGGGATCGAAATTGATATTTCAACGTCTAGAACAAGTCATAACTCACATCACACTTAATATCTAAAAAAAACCCCATTACTATATATAAATAAATATTTGATAGGGACTTAATTCATGGTTTAGGAATTTTTATCAAATAATATCTAACCCTGGTTTTTTGTCCCATTCATGACCATAGACCACTTTTAAGAAATTATAAAAATTTCTAGATACTTCAGGGCATTTTTTGATTAAATTATGGAAGATAATTTTTTTTTAAATGAGATAACTAAATGTATATTAATATAATGACAAATGGTTGGTGTTGCTTAAACTTTTGTGACCTGCATAACTTATTTCTGTACCCCTAATAATATATATTGAAGAAGTTAAACCATGGGAATTAAGAAACCTTAGATTTCTTGCAATATATTGCAAAGAAATGCACTTACGAATGGCCCCATTTGTAACATGGGTGTCCGCTTGACTGGTCTTTGCAATGATACAAAGGTTAGCATCACTCTCCAACATGGTCTTTGTCCATCAACTAAAACTTGCCCTTCTTCAAACCCTATGAAACAATGCCCCCACAAGCTTTTCTAAATATGGCTATTTATGTACCATATTTAGTATTTAAAAATTTCAAACATAATTCGACCGATATGGGTATTGTTGTTAATGCAAGAAAATGTGGTTTCGAGTAGTCTGAAACGTATTATCCTCCTATTTATAGGTTGAGGGAACTATTCGTAGTTCTATGCATTGTATCAAAAAGAGCAAATATAATTAGAACATACAATGAGATTGTTAAAAAAAGTTAAAACATAAAATGGCTATACAACAGATAACATGTATGCAACTTATTTTCAAAACCCTTGACATTGTTAAGAATTAAAAGAAATTTGAGTTCTTGTCTAATACATAATTGAAAATTAATATTTTTAATGATTTAATTTTTTACATGCCTTTGATAATTCAAAATAAAAATAACTAGATATTTTTTATAAAAATGTGTGGAAAATGATAAGTAGACAAGAGCTACTTATTACTTAATGGAGAGTATTTTTAATTAATTCAAAACATTATATCATCCTATGAAGACTTTATGTTTTAATTTAGCTAAATGCTCAAATTGGAGCCTAACCTTTTAGGGATTGTTCAAATAAGAGCCAAACCTTTCACAATATTCATATAAAAGTCTAACATTTCCAAAACTGCTCAAATAAAAGTCAAATCTTTCAAAGTGCTCAAATAAGGACCAAGCCTTTTTGAAAGTGCTCAAATATAGGCTTCTTAAATGTCGTATGCCGGGTCTCAAATTATGTTTTTTTTTTATTTTTTATTTTCAAGCAATATTTGATTCAATTGTCATGTATTTTATTTTAAATATGTTAGAATTCACCTAATTTTTACTCAAATTAGGTTGAAGTGTGTGAAAAATCCTTATTTAAATATTTTTATAAAAATTGGGCCCTTATATGAGTATTTTGAAAGATATAACCATTATGTGAGCAAGGTTGGCTTCCAATTTGAGCATTTAGCCTTTAGATTTTGATTTTGTTTAGATTAAGTTGAAATATTTTAAAAAAATAAAGATAAAATGTACAATAAAATTTTTTGTAATTTTATTTTAATTTTCTTTATATATCATATGTTGGTTCATATATAAAAAAAATCATAATTTGAAATTGATATTTACAAAATAATCTAATCATATTTAGTATTTGATTTGAAGTAATATATTAAATAGATTTTAAACATTTATATTTTTACACTTTCATTTTTTATTTATCAAACAATAGTCTAGTAATAAATATTTAAAAGAAAGTCAGGAAGAAAACTAGAAAATGTAATTTGCATTGTTTATTTATTTCATTTACTTGAACCGTGGGTAAAAAATAAAAGATAAAACTTTATCAAAACCAAAAATAAATAAGGGATAAATAAATATTTTTAAGATAACTTACTGAATTACTTGCCTTTTAAGGAAAGTCAAGATATTATTATTTTGATGAAAAGGATCATTCAAAATATTGACTTGAAATTGAAGTTGAATTATAAAATTAGAGCGCCGCTCGAAAATCATGGGAAATTTCCAACAAAATTTTAATGTGGATCTTGGCAATTCATTATAGAATTTAAAAGAAATAATAATATTATAGGGAGGGGTAAAATATGTACGCAAAACCAATTTAGATAGTATTAAGTATTGGAAAGTTTTAATTTTACCACTAGAATTTAGATTTTTTCATATTTCCCTAAATTATATTTAAAATTTTAAAAATAAATAAGTATGATTTGGCAAAATCTCAACTCTGTTTGTCGAATAAAAACTTTCTAGTTTTTTGTACCAAATAATTACACAAAATTAATTACCTTGAACATACTTTTTCTTTTTCTTTTTTCTTTTTTTGTTTTTCAAGGTATACACTGGAGTGAGCTCACTAATTAATCTTTCACATTCTGTTAAGGGGATGACACTAAACATTCTTTTCCGAGTTTCTTGTTAAATTTTTACTTAATCTGCCAACAAGGTGTTTTAGAAAAAAAAAAGTAAAGAAATTATTAGGTTAAGATATAAAGTTTGTGTACTCTTTATAATTTGAAAGTTGGCCCCTATACTTTTAACTTTAATAATTTAATTCTACTTTTTAGATTTGAGAATTTAGGTTCAATTGTTAATACTGTTAAAATTATTTTGTTAAATTCAAGTTCATTACAACATCATTTTTTTAGTTACATGACTACCAAGTGAGTATTTTTTTTTAATTTCAAAATGTCACATAAAAAATTTAACAAAAAAAATTATTAGTTTTAATAACTAGACTTGAATTTTGAAATCTAACAAAATAAAGGACTAAATTCCTAAAAATGAAAATAGCGGGACTAAATTCTTATTTTATGAAGAGTACAAGGTCTTATGAGATATTTTAACCAAACTATTATGTGAGGTTCTTAAATGATCCTTAATTTATCTTTTTATAAGTGGCAATGACGTGGCCCGTGGAGCCTGCATGTGCAACACTGCCCGCTTCTGTTCGTGTGGCATGTCGAAGTCAAAATCAATTGGTCAAAAAATTTTATTCTTTTTGTTCAGTGTGCACGAGCACCGGAATCTATAAAGGCTTTGTTTTTTTGGCATAATAACTTATTTAACCCTTCAAATTTTCAAAAAGTTATTTTAGTTTTCTATTTCATTTTTCATTTTTTTAATCTTTAAAATTGCAATTTTTTTTGTCAAATTGTCTCAAAATGGATGAAAAAATTATTATTATTTAACTTTGTTGATGTGTCATATGTCATGGGTTGATATTCAAAGCTCGTGACCAAAGCACAAAGAGCATCCCATGGAGGTCTACATATTAAATGAGGCTCATTTGACCTACTTGAACTAGCTCGATTAAAAGAACAAGTGAAAAAGCCCATCTACTTGAAGCCTTGGTGGCCTAGTGAAGCACTTATGGGAAATTAGGGCTACCTTAGTAAATAGGGAACGTAATGTTCCAAGATTTGTAATCAGATAATATTAGATTTTGGATTATATAAATCCCTTAATTGTAGATATGATTCGATCTTGCCTATCAATGTAATTCGATCAATGCTGTCAATTTAGAGGAAGCCCAACAATTAATAAAGAGCCTCCATTTCATTTGTAGTCATCTATTGTGTCCATTGTATTCCATTCTTTAATAGTGAATACTAAATTGAGAGCATTTACTCAAACACTTTGTGTGTATTGCTTTTTTGTAGCTATTCTGCTCTTTTGAGCATTTTGTCTTTGAGATTGCTTCTCTTATATTTTGGTGCCTTAGAGGAATTCTGCGAGAATCCTCACTTTGAGAGTTTGGTTGACTTGGGTATATTTGAAGTGAAAGAATCGCATAAAGTGGCATGGATTGCGAGACAAAAGATCTAGCCCTATGACAATTGGAATCAAAGCTAAGATTGGAAGACACCGATTAAGATGTCGAAAGAAGTTACCAATTAGATTGAGCCAATGGAGGCCCGTGGGAGGGCCAAGAAAGCAAGTTGATCGAAGGACATGTTGTTGGCTTTGGAAAAATGAGTGGTCAATCTCGAGGAATCCATGAGGGATATGAGGAGGACACTCGAAGAAGTCGAGGGACGCATGCAAGGTTGGACCTGAAGGTAGAGCAACTCAATGAAGTGGTGTTGGAGTCTCCCAATTCCAATCTAAAAGAGATGTGAGGATGTTCAATTCTACTATAGATAAACTACAAGTGAGGGATGATGTCTCGAGGCCATGGTGATGGCTTTGAAGTAGGAAATAATGGCCACGAAAAGGGCTTTGAACATAGGGATTGAGGGGCTCGAGGGAAAGCATGTCGTGTGTTGAGTTATTGTGGGTAAATGAATGTTGGGTGCCAGACTCAAGTACGAGATAAAAGTCTAAAACCAGAGAAGTTCAAGGGGATAAGGTCCTCAAGGGAAGTGGAGAACTTTTTGTGAGAGATGGAACATTACTTCCGTGTCATGGGCATAAAAGATAATGATGTTAAGGTAAATATTGCTAATCGATATTTTACTAATTTTGCTTTTTTTATGGTGAAGGTGTAGGTCCACAAGTGAAAAGTATGGTCAGACTGAGATTAAGACTTGGGAAGAGTTCTAGAATGAGTTCAAGGAGTAGTTTTACCCCAAATATGTCAAGAAGGAAGCTCATTCTAAGTTGTGTTAGTTTTCATAAAAAGTCACAATCTAAGAGTATGTGAATGAGTTCAACAAACTAATGCTACAAATCACGAAATTAAGTGTGGATAAGGCATTCTTCTCTTTTATGGATGGGTTGTAGTCGGGGGTTAAACAAGAATTGGAATGTTAAGGGGTCCAAGAATTGTTAAAAGCCATTATCATAACAAAGTCTTTGATTTAGCTTGCTTTGAGGAAAGACAAGTTCGAGTCTTCCAAGCCCAATGGGAAGCGAAATTGTGGGGAAGATAAAGAAGGACAAGTTGAGCATGACAATGACAATGATGGCAATGGGAACCACAAAACAAAAAGTACAAAACTAACAACAATCTAAGGGAGAAGAAGAGCGAGATAAAATGTTTCGTTTGTGAAGATCCGTATATGGTAAGGAATTATCCAAAAAGATTCTTGTTTTCAACTATCAGAGGGGATGATGAGCTGAAAGAAGAGGCTATGAGGCTTGGTTTGATTGTGATGGTTTTCAAAGCCAAGAAGGCCAAGGAAAGTGAGAAGAAGCCAGTGAAGTATTTCTTGTGTTGTGGGCCGTATAGGTTGCGGAACTATCCAGAGCTCGAAGCTATCTGTGATCAGTAAGGGAAAGAAAGCAAAGCTCGATGAGTGTAAGGTTTCAAAGCTTGGGTCAATGGTACTCATTTCTGCAAAAGAAGAATAACAAGCAGGTAGGGTTGATGTTTGTGGACATCATCATCGTAGACCAGAGAAAGAGTGCTCTTGTTGATACGGGAGCATCAAACTTGTTCATATAAGAGAAAGTCGTGGGCAAACTTGGTCTCTTAATTAGAAAATTGAATAAGAAGATCAAGAAAGTAAAATCTGAAAAAGTCTCTGCTATGGGAGTAGCACAAGGAGCCGAGCTACAAATTGGTGAATGGAAAGGCAAGAAAAATTTCGAGGTAATCCACTTAAATGATTACGACTTTGTTCTTGGTTTGAATTTCCTTGACAGGATTAAGGCGTGTCTTTTTCCTTTTGTCGATTGCATTCATATCTTTGATGATCTAATATCACAAATTGTTTTGTCGGTAAATCGTGACATGAGGATTGTGACCAAGGTATTGTTGGCAATCCAACTAGTCGAGGATGTTTCATATGGGAGGGACATTGACTTGGTAGATTGGAGTGCTAAAGAAGTCCCTTTGGAAATGTTAGTAGAGCAAAAAATTAATTTGAAACCTGTTGAGCTATTAGTAGAGCTACCACCTATGAGAGTGGTGGGTTGTGCATCAGCCTTTAGGGATAAAATGGTGATGCAAACTGGATAATTGAGGTGAGTAAATGCTACGATTGAGGTACCTTTCAAACACTTTGGTAGTGTTTTCATTCTAACTTATTTGCATGGCAAGGACACAAAGGCTCTTTTAGAATTCTGAGGTAGGGAAGCTGAGGGGCTTACAAAGCAGAGTTAATGGGAATACTAAAGGTTAACTCAGTGTTCAATGTGGGCATGTCGAAGTCAATGTTTGCATATCAAGAGGATTCTGATCGAGGCAAGTCACAATGTGGGTGAGTAAGAGCGACGGGCTCTTGCGAAAAAAGATATGCCAAAGATGAGTGAAACGATTCAAGTTAGGAGATGAACGAAGCTGAGGAAAAGGTTCTGAAGGGTGGGACTACCCGATAGTGAGACTAGTTGATAACTCTTGAAAAGAGTTATATTGCAAGCCTCTAAACTTGATTAATTTTCTGTACTTAAGTGGATATATTTGCATTTTTAGGATATTTTTGTACATTGCATCATGAAACTTGGACTGTGCTTCTGATATTACTATATGTTACTTTTGCTGGTAGAAGGAAATGAATTGTTTGTATTTGTAACAGTTGTAAGAAGGAAGAAGAGAAATAAAAGAGTGAAGTATTGTTGTGGCAAAAGGTTGGGCAGATTGCCAGCATAAATACCATGGCAATTCTAGGAAGATTCTGATGCTACACTCAACCCTCGTCACTCCTCCAGCTGGACGTGTACTAGATAAATCCACTTGAAAAAAAAGGGAGAAAAGTGTATGCTAAGAGAGGGGACCTACCTTATAAAAGAGAAAAAAGAGGAGAGAAGTATTGACACGAGAATTTAGGAATGGTTCTTCTCTAACAAACTCTTGTGAAAAAAATCTAGAGAAAAGAATAGAAGGTAGCAGCTAAAGCACAGAGCAGAGACGTAAAGAAAGGGACGAAGCATTCAACCCTGGGTCTTGCACAATATTGTGGCATTGGAGTGGGGAGCTGATTTGGTGAAAGCTTTTTAAAGTTCTTCCTTCATTATCTTGATTAATTTCTGTGGATTTTTAACTGTGAAATGATGTTGTTGAATGATACCTTTATTTTGAATGTTAATTTCCAACCCATGAGCGAATCTCATCGAGTTCGAATTACTTGACGAATCTTTATTTCCATTAATGATCAGGCATTATCTTGACTAGATCTATTGTTTCATTCGATTTTCATTATTTGAATGCATGCATCCAATCTCTAGACATAGATGGATGTATGATATGTTCACATACTTGATTTAATTCTAAAAAGGTTAGACTAATTGGATTGTGATCAAATGGTACAAGCAAGTATTTGAAAGAATATTCGTAGCACTCAAGATATAGAGTTGAGCTCTTTACAGAGTAAGAAAAAAAAATTAGGTACCATCCTTAAAGCTTGTAGACATAGAAAGCCTTAAGAATAGTAGTTTGAAGTCTGACTCTCGAAAAAAGTAGACTACTATAGCTAGAATCTGAACAATAAACTAGTTACAACTTTTCCGTGGCATTATTATGTTTTAAGGATGTAATTTGAGCAATTCCAACTTTCCCATTCAATAGTGTTTTTCCTTTGAACTTTGTTTCATTACATTGCCATGGCATTTTAAGTTAGTTATCTGATTTTAATATTGCATTCGTGATTATCATTTATAAATTTGTTATTTTTTTTTCATAGCTTGATTTATATAGTTCAGAGTGATAACTTAACCAAATTAAACCTAATCTATCCTTGTGGAGACGATCTTTCTTACTACTTTCTTACTTGATTTTACATGTACACTTGCACAATCGCATATCATTTCACATGCGACAAGCTTTTGGAGCCATTACTGGCGAGTGTCAACTTGGTGAACTTTGGTTTGTTATTACTGATTTAATTTTTTTTAGTTTTAGCTTATTGAGTTGTTTTTGATTCTTTTCAGGTTTGTTGCTAGTTTATGAGTAGAGGTATTCCTGAAAAATAAGAGTATTATTTTGAACATGAAATTGAGAGAACCTTGAGGAGAAGGAGGAAATAATTGCGAGAGATGACAAGGATTGAAAATGATCCAGATAAAGAAGATCTATTACATTGAATGATAGGGACACTGATATTCTTCGTGTGATAGATGATAGAGACAGACCCATTAGAGAAGATGTAGTGCCTATCTTGGATGATTTGAATCCAGGGATCATTAGGCCACAAATTCAAGCTCAATATTTCGAGTTGAAACTAGTGATGTTTCAAATGCTACAAACAATACCTACTGAAGGTCCACAGCTACATTTAAGACTCTTTTTGGAGGTCTGTGATTCATTTAGGCAACAAGGTGTTCCTAAAGATACCCTAAGACTCAAGTTATTTCCGTATTCATTGCTAGATCGTGTCAGAGCATGGTTAAATGTTTTGCTATCAAGAACGGTGCCATCTTGGAATGAACTTTGTTAAAGGTTTTTGTTGTAATGCAACCCTCCAAACATGAATTCCAAGTTAAGGAACGATATTACATCTTTTTTGTAATCCGAGGATGAGATGTTGTATGAAGCTTGGGAAAGATTGAAAAAATTAATTAGAAAATACCTGATGCATGGTTTCCAACATCGGACATAGACGGAAATGTTTTACAATAGATTAAACGCATGTACAAGGATGGTAGTTGATGCATCTGCCAATGGCACTTTGCTAGAGAAATCATACAATAGGGCATATGAAATTTTAGAAAGGATATCTAACAATGATTATTAATATCTGACTACAATAGTGGGTATAGGTAGAAAAGCTGCTGGAGTAATGGAGCTTGATGTGATCACCTCATTAATAGCTTAGGTATCATCCCTAGCTAATATGATCAAAACATTGAAGAGACCAACTATAGTGTAGGAAATGAAAGCAGCTGAGCTAACATGTATTTATTATGGGGAATATCATGATTTTGATGAATGCCCATCGAACCCAGTCTCAGTATATTATATGGGAAATTTCATTCAGAATAATTGTAACGCCCCTCACTCGTAACCATCGCTGGACATGGGTACGAGGCATTACCGAACATACACTTGCACGATCATTTGATTTCGACACCTAAATTTCACGTAAATTTTAAAAAATTTTCATTCATACGTATAACATCCACATTATGGGCCTATGAGACCCAAACGATGCATTGGGTATGATCCGGGACCAAATCAAAACTTTTTGAACACTTATGAAAATTTGAATTAAAACAGAGCACACGCCGGTGTGGGATAGAGACACGCTCGTGTGGTCGCACAAGCCCATGTCCCTAGCCCGTGCTAAATTACTTTTCATTTCAAACCTACAGGGCCTTTCACACGGTCGAGCACACGCCCGTGTCTCTGGCCCGTGTCCTTCACACGACCTCAACACGCCCGTGTCCTCACCCCGTGTCCTTCACACGACCTCAACACGCTCGTGTCTCTGGCCCGTGTCCTCACTCGTATCCTAATGATTCCTAAGGTTCAACTGGGACTTTTCTTAACTTAACGGTTTTATTTCATCACATTTTATGATAATTTGATATAAAATTTCAGAATTTCAAAATAATTAATATAATTAAACTTAATGATTAGTAATAACTCATTATTTACATATAGGACTTACCTCTGTGCAACAATGCAAATCTTTTCGATTTAGTCCGATACCTTGCATTTTCCATGGTCAAGGTCGATTTCATGTCGTTCTTGATTTATAACATCAAATTTAACTCATTCAATACATACATTACTCAATTTGGCACAAAATCATCTTCTGGTAAGTTTTACCATTTTACCCCTAACTTTGTCAATTTTTACACTTTAGTCCCTAGGCTTGTAAAATGAAATGTACCCATTTTTCTACATTCCCAAGCCTAGCTGGCCATATTTCTCTCTTATAACAGCCCAAAATTCTCAACATTTCACAACTTATACTCATATTTTTCAACTTTTGCATCTTAGTCCCTAAATACATTTTCATGGAAAATCACTTAGCAAAAGTTGTTTACTACACATTAAACCTTCATTTTCTACCAATAAATATCAAAATGCTTTCATGACACACATGGGTAAATTTTTGAACATGAGCCCTAGCTTAAAATGGTGGTATAGAAAGCTAGTTCAAGGTACGAGGATCTCAAAAATATGAAGAACATAAAAAATGGGGCTAGGAGTCACTTACTTGGAGCTTGAAAAAGAAAGAAACCCTAGTTATGGAGTCTTTGCAATATTCGACCAAGGGTAGGAGAAGATGGACACATTTTTGGCCTTATTTTTCCTTTTTATTTCTTTTAATATCCATATGACCAAAATGCCCTTAATAACCTTCTTTGCAAATTTTTCCTTCCATGGGTATTTTTGTCCATGTTGCCATAAAATGGTCTAATTGCTAAATAAGGACCTCTTGTTTATGGTTCCATTTCAATTCCACACTAGAAGCTTCTAGAGCTCACATTTTGAAATTTTTGCAATTTAGTCCTATCACTCAATCAGGTACTTTATCAGTAAAATTTATTTACTAAATTTTCACTCATGCATTCAATCACACAATAAACCTTAAAACTTTATCGAAATAAATTTTTCTATTTGGCATTCATGGTCCCAAAACCACCATTCTGTTTAGGCCCTAATCCGGGTTGTTACAGCTCTCTCCCTTAAGGGATTTTCGTCCCCGAAAATCTTACCAGTAAGGAGATGTGAGTACTGTGTCCTAATGGTGTCCTCCGACTCTCATGTAGCCTCTTCTACTCCATGTTTTTGCCATAATACTTTTACCAAGGCTGCACTTTTTTTCCTTAACTGTTTCACTTCTCGAACTAAGATCTGGATTGATTTTTCACTATATGACATATCCGACTAAATTTCCACTTTGGTCGGTGAGATCACATGTGACGGATCAGAACAATAGCTTCGTAGCATCGATACATGAAATACATCGTGAATCTTCTCTAACTTTGTCAATAGAGCCAATCGATATGCCACTGGTCCTCTCCTCTCCATGATTTCATACGGTCCGATAAAACACGAACTCAATTTGCCTTTCCAACAAAATCTCAAAATCTTTTTCCATGGAGACACTTTCAAAAACACTTTATCACCCACTTGAAACTTGATCTCTCTTCTCTTTAAATCTACATAAGACTTCTGTCGATCCGATGCAGCTTTCAAATAGTCACGAATTATCTTCACTTTCTCTTCAGTCTCTTTAATTAAATCAACCCCATAAATTTGCTTTTCACTAAGCTTAGTCCAATACAATAGAGTCCCACATTTGTGACCATACAATGCCTCATAAGGTGCCATTTTGATGCTTGATTGAAAACTATTATTGTAAGCAAATTCAACAAATGGTAGATACTTTTCCTAACTACCTTTGAATTCAAGAACACAACATCGAATGCATCTTTCTTTTTTGGGGTTAATGGCAAACCTATAACAAAGTCCATAATGATTCGGTCCTATTTCCATTCGGGAACCATTATTGGCTATAGCAATCTAGAAGGCACTTGATGTTCAACTTTTACTTCTTGACAAACTAAGCACTTTAACACAAACTCAGAAACATCTCTTTTCATATCGGGCAACCAATACAATCTCTTCAAATCGTTATACATCTTTGCACTACTAGGATGGACAGATAAACAACAATTATGGGCTTCATGTAGAATACTCCGAATCAACTCATCATTTTTTGGTACACATATCCTGTCTCGAAACATCAAACAATCATTCGAACCAATGTGAAAATCTGTCTCACCATTCTTTTGACATTGAGCTATTTTTGCTTGCAACTCACTATCACCCTTTTGAGCTTCACAAATTTGTTGGATAAACGATGGCCTAACTCTTAGCTCTACCAAAATCGAGCCATCACTGGATAGGGTCAATTTCATGTTCATAGCTTTCAAGGCAAGCAGGGATTTTTTTACTTAAAGCATTAGCAACCACATTCGCCGTTCCTAGATGATAGTCGATCACTAACTCATAGTCTTTCAACAACTCGAGCCATCTTCATTGCTGCAAGTTCAAATCTTTTTGTGGCATTAAGTACTTCAAACTTTTATGGTTGGTAAAGATACGACATTTCTTACCATACAAATAATGTCACCAAATCTTCAAAGTGAAGACAATGGCAGCTAACTCTAAATTGTGGGTCGGGTAATTCCTTTCATGTGGCTTCAATTGTCTTGAGGCATACGCCACCACCTTATCTTCTTGCATCAATACACATCCAATGCCATTTAGAGATGCATCATTGTAAATCACAAATTCCTTACCGAACTCAGGTTGCACTAGCACTGGCGCCTCTATCAACACTGCCTTTAACTTCTCAAAACTTTGTTCACACTTCTCTGTCCACTCAAACTTAACATTTTTTTGTAGCAACTTGGTCATCAGAGAAGCAATCATTAAAAATCCTTTTACGAAGCACCAATAATAACTAGTCAAACCCAGAAAACTTCTGACTTTTGATATATTTTTTGGCGGTATCCAATCCACTATTGCCGAGATCTTACTCGGATCCACTCAGATGCCATCTCTTGAAATAATATGGCCCAAATATCCAACTTCATTAAGCTAAAATTCACTTTTACTAAATTTTGCATACAACTATTTATCTCGCAAAATGTGTAAAACTATCCTCAAGTGTTCAGCATGCTCATTTTTATCACGAGAATAAATCAAGATGTCATTGATAACGGCTCGTGATATTAAGTAATAAAATTTATAAAACTGATCACACTAAAACTAACTAATATCACGATATTAAAGGCAAGCGCACCTATCGAACAGTAGTATAGTTTAGTGGCAAGGCCAAGTTATCGTACCCAAGGGAACTAAAAGTACTAATACTTACTTCCTTTCTATTATCTAGCCTAAAAATAAAAGAGGTTTGATTGGAACTAATTCTAAAACTAACTAAAAGTGCACAAAAAATTAAATTGGGGAAAACTTTAGGGAAAAGCTGATTGATATGAGTAATACTTAAGGGAGAATCCACCTAAACTTCACTTGTTATTGACTTCTTGAACTAGATGATTTATTCACTTGACTTGATCCGTAAAGATCCCTAATTTATGCTAAACCCTCCTTCGAGGTGAAGAGCAACTAGGCCTAGGTTGTTAACTAAAGTTTCTTTATTAATTAACACCCTAGGTTGCATTAATTCAATCTATGGTTCCCCCTATTAGGTTTGACCCTAATCCGGTAGATTTATGTCACCCTATGTCTAGGGTTGCATGCAACTCCGCTTAATTATGGTAGATCTACTCTTAAAACAAGGACTTTTGCTCCTTTGCCTAAGCACATCAAGTTCTTGAAATAATACCTAGGATTATTAAATCAAGAATGAAGAACACATAATTAAGAACAATTCAAGTATTTATCATATAATTTAAGAATAAATAATAACAAGATCTATCTTAGGTTTCATCCCCCTCAAGTATTTGAGGGGTTTAGTTCATAATAAAGAAAGAAAACATCTCAGAAGTATTAAAATAACAAAACATAAAGAACCCAAAAACCCCTGAAGGAATTTAGGGAGATCCTCTGTCTTGATGTAGAATTCTGGCTTCTTGGATGAACCAATCGGCTTCCCTTGGAGTAATCCCTTGCTTTCACTTTTTGTGTTGGCAGAAATATGGCGCTCTTTCTTGAGAGAAGAGAGTATATCGTTAGAGTTGCCTCTTGGGGTATTTATATAGAGTTTAGAGTGGCTTTCTTAGCCCCTAAGTATCCAAATCCGAGTGAAATTCCTCTTCCTCACGACTAGAACACGCCCATGTGCCACGCCCGTGTGCCATGACAAGAGGCCGTGTGAGAGTCTGTCGATGGAGGCACGGCCGTGACACACGGCCGTGCGATGATCCTTGGACCGTTTCAATTACACATTTTGGCCCATTTTCTCTGTTTCGATCCATTTTCTGTTCTTTTCTCTTCCCTAAGCTCTCCTGAGTATAAGATATGAAAAAGAAAGATTAAGATCACCAATTCTCACTAATTTGATAATAATTCATCCAAAATAAAGGCTAAACATGAGGTAAAAATATGTATAATTTATCATTTATCAAATACCCCTACACTTAAGCCTTTGCTTGTCCTCAAGCAAAATCTCAATCCCTAATAAAGAATCATTCTTCTCAACTTACAATCTTTATCAATAATGTTTCAAACTAATTCATAGGTATTCATACAATGATAATTCAATTAGAAGAACATTAAAGACTCAATCACTTTAAGTTGAGAATTTTATCATTGAAAAC
The DNA here is from genome assembly GCA_020496765.1 of Gossypium stocksii. Taxonomy (NCBI): domain Eukaryota; kingdom Viridiplantae; phylum Streptophyta; class Magnoliopsida; order Malvales; family Malvaceae; genus Gossypium; species Gossypium stocksii. The sequence goes on from CM035623.1 coordinate 12,457,001, forward strand.
ATAAGTTTTCCTCCTTTCTCCTGAGTAGTTATCTCTCCATCTTAATTAACAGGAGTTGACATCCTTACTAAGGATTTACTCTATCCACTCGAAGTGTTTAGGGTTCAAAAATTAAGCACTCTCTAGTCAACCTGTAAAGTTATTACCATAGGTTTGTAAGAAAATCAAATCTCCACCACTATAGATTGATATGATACATCGATCAAAAGGTCTTTTAGTGGTTGTAATGGGGCTTGGTTAGGGGTGTTGTCACAGGCTGCAAAAGAGGGTTAGAATCGAGATTAAATTGAAAATTTATCTAGCTAGAAAAATCTCTATCATTGGAACATATTTCTCAGCTAATTTTTATGATACTATCATTTCTGCCTTGATAGCCTTAAAATAGAAATATGCAAAAACTTATTCAACTATTATAAGTTACAATTGAATTTCACTGTATGTACACTTTTTTTTTTAAGAATAATTCAAGTAATACAATAAATTGAATAAAACTTTACAATCTGGAAAAGAGAATAAAGCTAGATGAAAAATTCAACTCAAATCTCGACAAAAATAGGGGTTAAAATAATTGAATGAAATTCAACAAAAATGGGTTATTGGTTAATAATTAGAGGGTGAGTCAAGGAAAAGGTTGTTAGGCTCAATGGGGTTCACTAGGGGTTAATTTTTGGAGGTAGGCTTTTGTGGAGTAAGTGGGTTAAATCCTAGGTGCCTTTATCATTTTGGTATATCAAATCAATGATGTGGTCTCGACATGTATAATCAAAGCAAGTTCTAGAATAACAAATCAGTATTGACTCACTCAAAGCAATAATAAAAGTGAGCACGAAAGAATGTATGCTCAAAAGGCTCAAAAAATCTCACCAGAATTATGGCTTTTGATGTCACTCCTGCGAATTTCAAATCTCAAGATAATACTTAGAATTAGGGAAAAGAACTTATGAAAAAAATTTGGGGTTCTCAAAAATTTCAACTTGTCATGCTTGATTCCCTAATGTTTTAACGTTTGAATAATCAAAGTACAAGCACCTATGTCTTCGTTCTCAACATATCAATAAAAACTATAAATCAATCAAAATAAATTCCTAACTAGGAGACTGAAGATGATGCTATTGAGGACAATGCAACAAGTTAGAAAGAAAAAATTCAAGAATTTCAAAGAGAATGTAATGACTGAAAGTAAGTTCCCCCCCCCACACTTAAGATGTACATTGCCCTCAATGTACAAAGATAACATTAGTAGCAATAGAAGCACAAGATCATAAGGTAGGGAAGGGTATGAAACTCCTTGAATTTTGGATGAATTTGTAAGACAGGGATTGGACTTGGAAGAGCCGGCAATTGTGGCACGGTGTTCCCATTTTCGTAGATATTTGAGCTGTAGAGCTCCTTTGAAACTGCGAATGGATTTATTAGTCGTGGGGAATTTGGATCAATAGAAATTACTTGTTAGGGGTTGGCCGTTATGAAAAATAAATAAAACAAAACAAAATATTAAAAATACTAATATTTAAAAAATGAAAAAGATGAAATGAAAGAAAATATAAATAAATTGAAAAAGAAAAACAAAGTTAGTAGAAAAGATAAAAATAAAGATTAGTGTTCAAATCTAAGTGAAGATAAAAAGAATAAGAAAAAGAAAATAAACATAAGAGGATCTAGTCCTCGGATGGATCACGCAGTGGCGGGGTGATGGCCAAGTGCTGGCATATCTGCGCTAGAGTGGCGTCGATGTAATCGAGGCGCTGGAAGCACTGCTGCTCAAATCGATCTAGGCGCTCGGATATGTCAGCATGTGTGGCTGCCGTCTGGGTAGGTCGTCTAGGATATGGTGGCTCGGCGGGCTCATCCTCCTCCTATGGTGGTGGTGGGACATCATTAGCAATGTCCTCTGGGTCCTCGCCTTCCTGCACAAGGCGGAAGTGGAAGTGGCTACCTCCTGGCCGTCGCTCTATCATCCTCATGTGCAGCATGGTCTGAATGCCTTACGGGGACATCTGGCCGATCAGGGTGTAGGAGGATGTCTGGGCTATAGTGTTGAGGAGCCCGACGTGACGAGCCAGACGCGTGATGTAGGGCTCCATGGATAAGACACCTCTGCGGTGCCTCTCCATCTGGTGCTGCATGGCGTGTGCGATGAAGAATGTGAGGTCAATGACATGTCCATTCGCCATGTACCACAGGAAGTAGACGTCGTGAGTGTTGGCGATGCCAGTGCTCTCTCGTTGACCTATAAGGGTGTGAGCAAGAAGAGCATGGATATACCTTAAAGAAGGGACAAGGGCGGTCACCTTGCTGACGCTGGGGTTATATACTTGCCGTCCAGGGGCGATCTCGTGCCAGCAGTCGACAGGCCTGACATGGATCCGATGAGAAAGGTTAGGAAAGTCCTCGTCCACCATGAACTGCTCGGTGTAGAGCCCAAGTGCTATGCCAAACTCTGGCACGCTGAGACATCACACGAGGCCTCCCAAACGGAACTAGATCGTCCCTGGATCGTCGAATCGGTTCATCACCGTCTGTAAGTGGAATGTGGAGCAGAACTCGAGGGTGAGTTCTAAGTATGTCGGCTCTATAATTTGGAAGAATTGCTCCCATGGCTCGGTTATCAGTAAGGCCCGGACGTCATCCACCAAATGTATCTGCTCAAGGTAGCCCCAGTCAATGCAGCGGCCCGTGGATATAGGGCAGGCTCGGAGGAGTTGATAATGCTCCTCTTGCGAGGCTTGGGCGAATATGATAAATGGGTGTCTAACCTCGGAGGTGGACCTCGATAAAGAACTTCCTGGCCCTTTTCGTTTTTTAGAGGCAGGGACAGCAGCCTTTCTAGCGCGTGATGATGGCATAGTATCTGAAATAAAATAACAAAAGCATTAGTTTGAAAGATTGAAAGTAAACTAAATAGATAATTAAAATATAGATTATAATGGTCCTAAGAAAACATAAACTAAGGATTAACCTGAATAGTAGAAATTAATCATGTTGAAACTTGTAACAAAACTAAGAAATATGGGTATGTATATATAAACAATTTATGAAAAATGGCAAGCAAATGTGATCCGGAGTGGTAAACAAGCAAAAATTGAATTTTCAATTACAAGCAATCCTAATATGTGCTATATTATTCTAGATTATTCATCCTAGTTTATCTAATTCCATGCTTGGATTAACAATTAGAATAAAGTAAAACTAAATAAAATGAAAAGAATGAAATATAAATAAATGAGAAAAATGAGAAAATAGAACCAAATATAAGGTTGCACGGTCGTGGGAGGCTGTTACACGGGCGTGTGGTGGTTGTTTTCGAGTGTGGTAGTGGTTTTGAGGATGGTGGCGGTGCTCACGGTGGTTGGGGAGAGTTTGGATGAGGGAATTTTAGGGTTTGAGTGGAAGGGAAAGTGAATAGTGGCCCCCCTATTTATAGTTTTTGGGGCACACGGGCATGGCACACGCCCGTGTGAGTCGTGTTTTACCCGTGTCTTTCGAAATCTGTGGGTTTTGGCGCGTCTGGTTTGAAGTACACGCCCGTGGGAATGTTGTACATTACCGTGGGAGATCGATTCTTCGTCACTCACACGGTCGTGTGATGATATACACGGCCGTGTGCGATCATGTTCGTGCTTCACATGGTCGTGTGATAGGTTCCACGACCATGTAAAATTTGACAGTGTCTTCCACAATCTGGGAACACGGGCGTGTGACGTTGTGTGAGCCTGTGTTGGTACTGCAGGGTTACCACGGCCATGTCGCATGGCTGTGGGGTGCAGTAGGTAGCCCGTGTGGAAGGCGAAGGGTCACCACGGCCATGTCGCATGGCCGTGGGTATTTGTCGACATCCCGTGCTTTTGGGAAAATTTTGCTCTGTTTGTACACGGTCTGGTTGCATGACCGTGTCTCTGTTTAAAGTGTGCACACGGCCACGAACACGCCCATGGGCATGGCCATGGGGTCCTAAATCTCTGCATAAAAAGGTTAGTTTGATGCATGAAAAATACTAAAAATTTTAAAGAAAGAAAAGTTACTAAGTTAGTGCTCGGGTTGCCTCCCGAGAAGCGCTTATTTAGAGTCTAAGCTCGACTCTACCTGGATGTATCATAGAGGGATTTTGTGGAGCTGAAGCTCCTCCCTGTAGTCTATAGAATTCTCACCTTTATAAAATTTAAACCGATGGCCGTTTACCTTGAAAGTACCGTGTGTTGGGTGAGTTACCTCAATTATGCCGTATGGGAAGACTTTCATTACCGTGAAGTAGGGTGTATCACTTGTATGTTCTTTTGAATTTGAGATTCGAGGATCATCTTCCTTTAAAATTACCTTATTTCCTACCTTGAGTTGATTTGTTTGTCCCTGAGGGTCGTCTTGGTGATACTCTAGGTTGGTGCGGCATACTTTGGGTTTCTCATAATAATGTAGCCACTCGTCAAGTTCCTCAATTTGAAGCATTCATTTTTCAGGTGCATCTTTATTGGATAGACTTGTCTGAGATTGAGTTGCCTTTATGTGAAGTGTATCCTGCACAGAAGATTGGATGGTGAGTTCAGTGTCTTTACAAGGACTCGTGACTATATTATTGTCAACAATCTTAATTGTAACCTTATCGTTACCTACACGTAATATAAGTTCTCCCGTTTCTAAATCAATTTTTGCTCTAGCGGTTGCTAAAAAGGGTCGCCCTAAAATTAAGGGTACAATTCTAGCCTCATCAATGTCTAAAACAACAAAGTCAATTGGAATATAAATTTATCAATTTTGACAAGTACATCTTCAATTATTCCCTTAGGTGCCCTAATAATTTTATCAGCTAGTTGAATGCTCATCTTGGTTTTCTTAGGGGTTCCAAGACCTAGTTGTTTAAACAGGTTATAAGGCATGACGTTTATACTTACCCCTAAATCAGCTAAAGCATTTTTTTCCTCTAAGCTACCAAGTAAACAAGGGATAGTAAAACTCCCTGGATCTTTTAGTTTGGTCGGTAGTCTATTTTGTAGAATCGCTGAGCAGACTGCATTTAATTCCACATGAGATTTCTCCTCTAGCTTCCGCTTGTTTGTCAAGAGTTCTTTTAAGAATTTAACCGCGTCTGGCATCTGCAAAATTGCTTCAACAAATGGTAAATTAATGTGTAATTTTTTTAAGAGTTTAAGAAACTTACCAAATTGTTCATCTGTGCGGTCTTTCTGTAACGCTCTCGGGTATGGTATACGAGGCTTGTGTTCGTTGATGTCTGGCTTGTTGTTGCTTGCCTCTACCTTACCTTTACTCACCTTAGGTTCCTCGCCTAACTTTGGGTCATCTTTGGTTAATGTCTCCTCATCTGTTGTATTTATGGCATGAAGTTGCTCTTTAGGATTGGTCTCAGTGTTACTTGGAAGTCCACCTTGTGGTCTTTCTAATATTAACTTGGTGAGTTGACTGATGTGATTCTCAAGGCCTTTGATTGATGCTTGCTGGTTTTTTAATGCCGTTTCAGTGTTCTGAAAGCGGGTTTCTGACACGGCCATGAATTTGGTAAACATCTCTTCAAGGTTGGGCTTTTTCTCCTGTTGTGGCGGTGGCTACTGAAATTCCTGAGGAGGCTGTTGTCTTTGATTTCCTTATCCTCCCCATGAAAAACTGGGGTGATTTCTCCAACTTGCATTGTAAGTATTACTATAAGGGTTATTTTGAGGTCTAGAATTGTTACCCATATAGTTGGCTTGTTCAGTTTCCATGCTATGTCCATAGGATGAGAAATCTGGATTGAACATATTTCCTTGGGTTGCGTCGCACTGCATCACTGGCTGTGCCTGCGTAGAACCAACAAAATGATCAAACTTTTTATTTAACAGTTCTACTTGGTTAGTAAGCATAGTGATAGCATCAATATTATAAACTCCTGCAGCTTTCGTCAGCTTTATCCTCATGACTTGCCACTAATAATTATTCAGTGACATCTCTTCAATAAATTCATAAGCTGCTTCGGGTGTTTTATTATTGATCGTTCCTTCGGCGGCTGCGTCAATCATTTTCCTTGTTGATGGGTTCAAACTGTTGTGAAAGGCTTGAACTTGGAGCCATAAAGGTAGGCCATGATGAGGGCATCTTCTTAAAAGATCTTTGTATCTCTCCCAGGCATCGTAGAGTGTTTCTAAATCCATCTGCACAAAGGAAGAAATATCGTTTCGTAATTTAGCTGTTTTAGCTGGAGGAAAATATTTAAGTAAAAATTTTTCGGTCATCTGCTCCCATGTGGTGATTGAGCCTCGTGGTAAAGAATTTAACCACTGTTTGGCTTTATTTCTCAAAGAGAATGGAAATAGCCTTAAGCGAATGGCATCGTCAGAAATGCCATTTATTTTAAAGGTATCACAAAATTCCAAGAAATTTGCTAGATGCAAATTGGGATCTTCATCCTGCAAACCATCAAACTGCACAAATTGCTGTATCATCTGAATAGTGTTAGGCTTTAATTCAAAGTTATTAGCAGCAATAGCAAGTCGAATAATACTAGTTTGTGTACCAATCAAACTAGGTTTAGCATAATCATACATAGTACGAGGAGCTTCATCCTGGTTTACTGGTTCTGCTGGTAGTGCTGGAGGTGGTGGAACATTTTGATTCGCGTCCTTCTCTTCTGTAGGTTCTGGCTCTTGCTCAGGTTCTTGTTCTGGATAATGTAAACTGCATCTAATTTCTCTGTGATTTCTGCGAACTGTCACTTCTAGATCTTCGTCAAAAAGCAGTGGTCCTGTTGGGTTGTTTCTAGTCATAAACTAAAAATACATAAAAAGAAAAATCAAAGAAAATTCAAAAATTTAAAAGAAAATAAAAATAAATAAATAAAAACTAAAAATAAATAAATAAATAAATAATAGCTAAAGTAATAGAAATCGAGTTTTCTTAATATTTCATTTCCCCGGCAACGGCGCCAAAAACTTGATAACGGCTCGCGATATTAAGTAATAAAATTTATAAAACTGATCACACCAAAACTAACTAATGTCACGATATTAAAGGCAAGCGCACCTATCAAACAGTTGTATAGTTTAGTGGCAAGACTGAGTTATCGTACCCAAGGGAACTAAAAGTACTAATACTTACTTCCTTTCTATTATCTAGCCTAAAAATAAAAGAGGTTTGATTGGAACTAATTCTAAAACTAACTAAAGTGCACAAAAAGTAAATTGGGGAAAACTTTCGGGAAAAGCTGATTGATATGAGCAATACTTAAGGGAGAATCCACCTAGACTTCACTTGTTATTGACTTCTTGAACTAGACGATTTATTCACTTGACTTGATCCGTAGAGATCCCTAATTTATGCTAAACCCTCCTTCGAGGCAAAGAGCAACTAGGCCTAGCTTGTTAACTAAAGTTTCTTTATTAATTAACACCCTAGGTTGCATTAATTCAATCTATGGTTCCCCCTATTAGGTTTGACCCTAATCCGGCAGATTTATGTCGCCCTATGTCTAGGGTTGCATGCAACTCCACTTAATTATGGTAGATCTACTCTTAAAACAAGGACTTTTGCTCTTCTGCCTAAGCACATCAAGTTCTTGAACTAATACCTATGATTATTAAATCAAGAATGAAGAACACATAATTAAGAACAATTCAAGTATTTATCATATAATTCAAGAATAAATAATAACAAGATCTATCTTAGGTTTCATCCCCCTCAAGTATTTGAGGGGTTTAGTTCATAATAAAGAAAGAAAACATCTTAGAAGTATTAAAATAACAAAACATAAAGAACCCAAAAACCTCTGAAGGAATTTAGGGAGATCCTCTGTCTTGATGTAGAATTCTGGCTTCTTGGATGAATCAATCGGCTTCCCTTGGAGTAATCCCTTGCTTTCACTTTTTGTGTTGGCAGAAATATGGCGCTCTTTCTTGAGAGAAGAGAGTATATCGTTAGAGTTGCCTCTTGGGGTATTTATATAGAGTTTAGAATGGCTTTCTTAGCCCCTAAGTATCCAAATCCGAGTGAAATTCCTCTTCCTCATGACTAGAACACGCCCGTGTGCCACCCCGTGTGCCACGACAAGAGGCCTTTGGAGAGCTGTCGATAGAGGCACGGCCGTGTAGCCTGGCTGTGCTTGTCGGGGGCTGGACCGTGTGGTCTTCGTGTGGCACGGCCGTGTGCCACGGCCGTGCGATGATCCTTGGGCCGTGTCAATTACACATTTTGGCCCATTTTCTCCGTTTCTGGTCCATTTTCCGTTCTTTTCTCTTCTCTATGCTCTCCTGAGTATAAGATATGAAAAAGAAAGATTAAGAACACCAATTCTCTCTAATTTGATAATAATTCATCCAAAATAAAGGCTAAACATGAGGCAAAAATATGTATAATTTATCATTTATCAGTCATCAATAAAGACCACTACAAATTTATCCAAGTACGGTCTAAAAATTCGGTTCATTAAATCCATAAGCACAGCTGGGGCGTTAGTCAGACCGAAAGGCATTACGAGAAACTCATGGTGTCCATACCTTGTTCTAAAAGCAATTTTTGATAGATCGGATTCTTTCACACTTAGTTGGTAGTATCCGGACCTTAAGTTAATCTTTGAAAACACAGTTGCCCCTTTTAATTGATCAAATAAGTCATCAATTCTTGGTAAGGGGCACTTGTTCTTTATTGTCACCTTGTTGAGTTGTTTATAATTGATACAAAGTCTCATGGATCCATCCTTTTTCTTCATAAACAATACCGGAGCACCCCAAGGAGAAAAACTTGGCCTTGCAAACCCTTTTTCTGTCAACTCTTACAGCTGCGCTTTTAACTCTTTTAGCTCAGTCGGAGCCATTCTATAATGAGCTATAGATATCGGGGCAGGCCTCGACAACAAGTCGATAGTAAACATAATTTCTCTAATAGGAGGTATACCCGACAATTCCTCAGGAAATACATTCGAGAACTCACAAACCTTCACAACCCTTTCTCAAACACTTCTGAGTAGTCATTGACAAAATCAAAGTAGGCAATTCGCTAAACTCATCTGTTTCAACCTGGAGGATTTCACGACTTTCACACTTTAACTCAATAACCTACTGTCTACAATTCACTTTAGCATCATGCATTGATAGCCAATCCATGCCCAAAATAACATCAAACTCATCAAATGGCAATAGCATTAGATCGGCTAGGAAATAGTGACCTTGGATCACTAAGGGACATTTCTTGCAAATCTTGTCGATTAACACACATTTGCCTAGAGGGCTTCACACCTGAATCACAAACTCGATTGACTCTATAGGTAATTTCATATCATTTACCAATTTCATGCAAATGTAAGAGTGTGTGGACCCAGGATAAATTAGTGCAATTATATTAACATCATAAAAAAGAGAATGTACCTGTGATCACGTCAGGGGATGACGACTCTTCCCAGGCACAAATAGCATAGGTTCTTGAAGGCGCTCTGGCCTCCGATCTTGCAGCTGAATCTCTAGTTATGCCTCTGCTACTAGCTCCCTCTTTCACATTTCTGGTAGGCCTCCCTCTAGCGTGTACATTGCTTGGTTGAGTGCTCTGAGTAGTTTCTTTCGTTACTATCACTAGATAGTCTTTGATGAAGTGGTCTTGGAAGCTACATTTGAAGCAAGCCCTGGTGACCACCCAACACTCACCGGGATGTCTCTTTCCAAAGTATTGACATTCAAGGTTACTTGGCTTGACATTGCCAACACTAGCTACAGAAGTAGTTTGAGCCTTAGAACCCGTATTTTATCTCTCACGAGTTCTACCCGGATTTTTAGTTGAAACAATCGGTCGAGTTGGCACATTTCTCACTTTCTTTGATAATGGTTGGAAGGACTTACTCATTGATCTTTTCTTCACATCCCTAGCCTCCGTTTCTACTTTCCTCTTTTCCTTACATAATTCCTTAGCTTTGCATGCTCGATCAACGAGCACAACAAATTCCTTCAATTCCAAAATCTCCACATATATCTTAATATTTTCGTTTAGGCCATCTTTAAACCTCTTACACATAATTTCTTCTGTAGAAACGCATTCCCGAGCGTACTTGCTAAGTCAGACGAATTCTCGCTCATATTTGTACACAGTCATGCGGCCTTGTTTTAGTTCTAAAAACTTCTTTCGCTTTTGATCAATGAAGCTCTGACTTATATACTTCTTCCAAAACTCCACTTGGAAGAAGTCCCAAGTAACTCTTTCGGTAGGCACTACCGAGACTAGCATTTTCCACCACTGATATGCTAAGTCTCTCAAAAGTGAGACGGCACATTTTAAACACTTCTCGGGTGTGCAGGAGGGTTCATCAAATACTCGTATTGTGTCCTCTAACCAAAATTCCTCCCTCTCGGGGTCATCATCAACACTGGCTATAAATTCTTCGGCCCCATACTTATGAATCTTGTTAACAGGGGCCTTACTTAGTATTGTCATTTCCGCACCTTGTGGGGCTACTGGGGTCGGTTGAGGGATGGGAATAGGTGGGGGAGGTTGAGCATTTATACCACTAACTCATTCTATAAAGAAAGGCCTCCCGAGCCTCTTCTCCTTGGCTAGATTCAACATTTCTACTCTCTGGTGACGCGATCCCTTGAGCGGGAGCTGACGCATTACTTTTAGGGTTGTCAGCTACTGCCGGGTCGGGATCCATTTACTATACGAAAATACAATTTAAGGATTAGAAACCATCACACTATCAATATTCACAATTATGGCATGTATAGCTAGACTCTCATACTTGCTATGTTAGTCTAAAGACCGACTAAACCATAACTTCGATACCACTAAATATAACACTCCTCACCCGTAACCGTTGTCGGACACGGGTATGAGGCATTACTGAACATACACTTGCACAATCATTTGATTTCGACGCATAAATTTCATGTAAATTTTAAAACTTTTTCATTCATACTATAACATCCACATTATGGGCCTATGAGGCCCAAACAATACATTGGGTATGATCTGGGACCAAACCGAAACTTTCCGAATACTTATGAAAATTTGACTTAAAATAGGGCACACGCCCGTGTGGGACAGGGACACACCCGTGTAGGCAAGGTGTGTGGTTGCACACGCCCATGACCCTAGCTCCTGTTGAATTATTTTTCATTTCGAACCTATAGGGGTTTTCGTACAGCCGACCACACGTCTGTCTCTCTGGCCCGTGTCCTTCACACGACCTCAACATGCCCGTGTCCTCACCCCTGTGTGAAAGATTGGGGTATTCTGTTTATGACGTCATCGCAAAATTTTCGTCACACAGTCAAGCCACATGCTCGTGGGCTAGGCATGTCTATCACACAGTCGAGACACATGGCCCTGTCTCCACCCCGTGTGTTGACTACAAAACATTTAATTTTCATAATTTTAGGTGCAAGGGACACACGGTCTATCAACACGTTCGTGGGTCGGCTGTGTTACACATGACCTAGACACATGCCCGTGTGTCTACCCGTGTGGACAATTATAAGCTATTTTCCAAGCCAATTTCCACCCTAAAACCCAAACCAATATCAACCAATTTTGCCAATTCACGTTGTAACATCAAAACTCATTAAAACATACATGTTAAGCCATCCACACCCTAACTTTATCTAACATCATCAAGCATGCACATCCACACACATTTTACTCATACTAGGCAAGCTTTCATATTAGTAGATTACAACATTTTTGACAAAATAAGACTTGACCATTCATCGCTCATTTCTCATGGCCAAAGTACCAAAGCACCACTATCAACAAATGGTCCCAAAAGAACTATGACACATAACCAAAACAATAGACCACCTATACATGCCATAATATTCAAAGTTCATAATCAAATACCCAAAATAATAGTTGATAGTGTTGATGGAATCCCGATGATCACCGAACCTCGGACTAGCTTGACGAACCTATAAGGGAAGGGAAAAGAGAAGGGGTAAGCTATAAAGCTTAGTAAGTCTATATGCAAAATTAATGAGCATCAAAACTAATACTTCATATAAAAGGAAATAGGCTATCTTATGATCACATTTATTTTGAGATTATCACTTACTCATATAATCTTACCATATTAGTCAATACATACATTAGGCACTTAGAACATATGAAAGTTTTCATATAACTTACACATACATATTCTTAAACATACGGTCAAATCTTTTACATACAATCACATTTTATCAAATCGATTCGAATAACTTGATGAACCACGTGGAATACTAAAGGATACATGAAATAAGGCACAAGTTCCACACATGATGTAGCCGAAGCTACCACTTATCACATAAGTGCTCAATAATGAGCCATTCTCGGGTCTGCTTACACAAGCTGACGGTGTAATCGATACTACTCAGTGCTGCTCACACAAGCTGACAGGTTTCCGCAACTAATGCAGGATTACCTAGCCACTGGTAGTCAAACTAGACTAGCACCCAGAATCACATAAACAATTGATAACAGTCAATGGTTTCCCAGTGACATGTCACTCGTATCCTAATGATTCCTAAGGTTCAACCGGGACTTTTCTTAACTTAACGGTTTTATTTCATCACATTTTACGATAATTTGATATAAAATTTCAGAATTTCAAAATAATTAATATAATTAAACTTAATGATTAGTAATAACTCATTATTTACATATAGGACTTACCTTGGTGCAACAATACAAATCTTTTCGATTTAGTCTAATACCTTGCCTTTTCCACGGTCAAGGTCGATTTCGCGTCGTTCTTGATCTATAGCATCAAATTTAACTCATTCAATACATGGATTACTCAATTTGGCACATAATCATCCTATGATAAATTTTACCATTTTACCCCTAACTTTGTCAATTTTTACACTTTAGTCCATAGGCTCATAAAATGAAATGTACCTATTTTTCTACATTCCCAAGCCTAGCTGACCATATTTCTCTCTTATAACAGCCCACAGTTCTCAATATTTCACAACTTATACACATATTTTACAACTTTTGCATTTTAGTCCATAAATGCATTTTCATGGAAAATCACTTAGCAAAAGTTGTTTACTACACATTAAACTTTCATTTTCTACCAATAAACATCAAAATGCTTTCATGACACACATGGCTAAATTTTTGAACATGAACCCTAGCTTAAAATAGTGGTATAAAAAGCTAGTTCAAGGTACGAGGATCTCAAAAATACGAAGAACATGAAAAACGGGGCTAGAAGTCACTTACTTGGAGCTTGAAAAAGAAAGAAACCCTAGCTATGGAGTCTTTGCAATATTCAGCCAAGGGTAAGAGAAGATGGACACATTTTTGGCCTTATTTTCCCGTTTTATTTCTTTTAATATCAAAATAACCAATATGCCCTTAATAGCATTCTTTGCAAATGTTTCCTTCCATGGGCATTTTTGTCCATATTGCCATAAAATGGTCTAATTTCTAAATAAGGACCTCTAGTTTATGGTTCCATTTCAATTCAACACTAGAAGCTTCTAGAACTCACATTTTAAAATTTTTGCAATTTAGTCCTATCACTCAATCAGGCACTTTATCAGTAAAATTTATTTACTAAATTTTCACACAAGCATTCAATCACGCAATAAATCTGAAAACTTTATCGGAATAAAATTTTCTATTCCTGATTCGTGGTCCCAAAACCACCATTCCATTTAGGCCATAATCCGAGCTATTACAACAATAATCCATATCCCAATACATATAATCCATGGTGGAAACAACATCCTAACTTCAGCTGGAGTAATCAATGATTGGGAAATTCCAGTAATGTTGTTCAATAGAATGTCATAAGCACCACCTGGATATAATCAACCCAAGCTACGGAAAAATGTTCAACAAAGTTCAGCATCATCTTTTTCATCAATGGAAGCTTTGTTGAAGGAATACATTGTGACGCCCCTAACACGTATCCGTTGCCAAAATAGGGTTACAGGGCATTACCAGACAAACAGAATAGTAAACCATTCAATTCATACATCAATGCAAACATAATCTAATTACGATCAAATAAATTCATAATGTCCTTTAATCGAGCCCTCGAGTCCCTAAAAATACTATAGAAATAGTTCAAGACTAAATAAAAAAACATTTGGAAATTTTAGGAAAAAGTTGAAAAATTTGGTCTGCAAGGGTCACACGACCATGTAGCTAGGCCGTGTGACTCACATAGCTGAGACACACGCCCGTGTCTCAGGTCGTGTGGACATTCAAAATAGGGACACACGACTGTGTCCCAACCTGTGCCTATACTCGTATAACTCACTGACTGGGGTCACACAGCTAAGCCATACGCCCGTGTGCAGGCCGTGTCACCATTAAAATATCCTCACACGCCTGTGTGCCAGGCCATGTAACTGCCTAACTTGTATGCTTTTAACCTACAGGCGACTCAAGGCCGTGTCGCATGACCGTGTGTGACACACGACTGAGAGACACGCCCGTGTCTCAGGCCGTGTGGCCCCAAAGTGAACCTTAAAACATAAGTTTACCATTTCAAGTTTGGTTGGACCTTAAGAAACTTAAATGCCAACCAAAATACCAATCCAAATGACATTAATTGACCCAAAAAACACCAAAACCAACCTAATAAGTGCCTAACCAATGTACCCTCATTGGTACCACAAGTATATATTATTTAATAGCAAAATAAACATCAATTGAATTCATCAATTCACTCAAGCAATACCTAATCAAAATACCTATAAAAGGTACCACAATCACAACATTTCATTTATATATACCATACACACTAGCATAATAAATATACCTCATTCTCATGTAATATGTAAGTTGGTTATTTGTACAAAATGTTATTCATAATATTTAAATAAGCCAAACATTAATCAAAACCTCACAAGGGCCTATACATCCATATAATCTGTATTAAACATTCTAAAACTACTAAGATGAGCTGGATAGTGTGACTTGAGTGACGATTTGATCGTCCAACCTTCCGAGAATCTACAATGACATTAAACAACACAAGTAAGCTTAATGAAGCTTAGTAAGTTCGACATATTAAACGATAAATCTTACCGAACTAATTATAATAATTCAAACAATAATAATCATCCAAGAGAACTCACTGTTATTCACAACTTTAATCGATGCATTCATCCATGTTCAGGTCAATGTGAAATAGATAACATATCTTTCAAATTTATTAAACAGACTACCTTACCAAGATTTTCCATTCGAAGAACAACTTACGGGTAAGAGTTCATCGTCAATAGAAGCTCATAAGAGCTGGTCCTTTGGAACACGTCAACAGAAGCTTAAAAAAGCTGAATAGAAGTTCAAAAGAGCTAAATAGAAGCTTAAAAAAGTTGATCCACCCGAATCACGCCAAACAGAAAGTATAACATGCGAGTTCACAACAAATGACGAACCTTGGTTTACTTGGGTAATATACCGATATCTCCCTCCAATACCATCTCCACGCCAAACCCCCATAATATACTAAAGCACAAATGTACTTTAATCCTACGTTCAATCCAAACTGAGTATCAAAATCAATAATATATCTCAATTTACTATTCATTACACAAATAAAAATAAATATATAAGTTGCTCAATGATAATCTACTCAATAATTCATATTGATATTAAATTCTAAACTGTACGAACTTACCTAGACTAAATTGTAGTAATTGCAGAAGTTCAGGGACTATTCCATTATTTTTCTTTTCTCACGAGTATCTACGAGATCTTGATCTAAAATGTAAAATTCCTCATTTATCAACATATATTTCATTTCCAAACCAATTTACAAAAAATACCTTTTTATTTTTCAAAATTTCACACTTACCCCAAACTTTTACCATTTTTACAATTTAGTCGCTTAACCTTAAATTTATCAAATTAACCATTTTTCTCAAATAAATAATTTATCCAAATATACTAGGCCCTCAAAAAGCCCCTAATAAATATCAAATTTACTAACAAACCCTAATATTTTGACATTTTCACAATTTAATCCTAAAATCAAAATCTAACAAAAATCACTTTACAAATGCATCAAATAGCATAATCAAAGCTCCAAATAGATGGTAATCATAAAAACATTCAATATTCATGATAAACGATAAATTATACATATTTTTACCTCAGTTTAGCCTAATTTCCGCATGGATTATCATTAATTTTGTGAGAATTGGTGCTCTTAATCTTTCTTTTTCATATCTTATACTTAGAAGAGCATAGGGAAGAGAAAGGAATGGAAAATGGACCAAAAAACGAGGAGAATAGGCCAAAATGTAAAAACTACACGGCCCAAGGAGTCACCACACGGTCGTGGCACACGGCCGTGCCACATGAAGATCACATAGTCCAGCCCCCGACGAGTACGGCCAGGCCACACGGCCGTGCCTCCATCGACAGAATCTCACACGGCCTCTTATCGTGGCACACGGGCGGGGCATGCAGGCATGTCCTTGCCGTAGGGAAGAGGAATTTTACTCGAATTTGGATACTTAGGGGCTAAGAAAGTCATTCTAAACTCTATATAAAGACCCCAAGAGGCAACTCTAAAGATATACTCTTTTCTCCCAAGAAGGAGCACCATATTTCTGCCAACACAAGGAGTGAAAGCAAGGAACTACTCCAAGGGAAGCCGATTGATTCATCCCAGAAGCTAGAATTCTACATCAAGACAGAAGATCTCCCTAGATTCCTTTAGGGGTTTTTGGGTTTTTTATGTTTTGTTATCTTATTTCTTCTGAGATGTTTTCTTTATTAGTTATGAACTAAACCCCTCAACTGCTTGAGGGGGATGAAACCTAAGACAGATCTTGCTATTATTTATTCTTTAATTATATGATAAATACTTGAATTGTTCTTAATTATGTGTTCTTCACTCTTGATTTAATAATCCTAGGTATTACTTCAAGAACTTGATGTGCTTAGGCAGAGGAGCAAAAGTCCCTGTTTTAAGAGTAGATCTACCATAATTAAGCAGAGTTGCATGCAACGCTAGACATAGGGCAACATAAATCTGCCGGATTAGGGTCAAACCTAATAGGGGGATCCATAGATCAAATTAATGCAACCTAGGGGTGTTAATTAATAAAAAAACTTTAATTAACCACCTAGGATTAGTTGTTCTTATCCTCGACGGAGGTATTAACATAAGTTAGGGATCTCTACGGATCAAGTCCAGTGAAGAAATCATCTAGTTCAAGAAATTAATAACAAGTGAAGTCTAGGTGGATTCTCCCTTAAGTATTGATCATATCAATCAGCTTTTCCCTAACGTTTTCCCTAATTTCCTTTTTGTGCACTTTTAGTTAGTTTTAGAATTAGTTTCAATCAATCCTCTTTTATTTTTAGGCTAGATAATAGAAAGGAAGTAAGTATTAGTACTTTTGGTTCCCTTGGGTACGATAACTCGGTCTTGCTGCTAAACTATTCTACTGTTCGATAGGTGCGCTTGCTTTTAAAATCGTGATATTAGTTAGTTTTTGGTGTGATCAGTTTTTATAAATTTTATTACTTAATATTGCGAGCATATCAAGTTTTTGGCGCCATTGCCGGGGAACTAAAATATTAAGAAAACTCAATGTCTATTACTTTAGCCATTACTATTTTTATTTATTTTCAGCTTTTATTTTTATTTTTATTTTCTTTGCTTTTTCCTTTCTAGGTATCTCTAGTTTATGACTAGAAGAAACCCAAGAGGACTATTACTTTTCGACGACGATTTAGAAGCGACAGTTCGTCGAACTCGCTAAGAGATAAGAAAAAGTTTACAATATCCAGAAGAAGGACAAGAAGAAGAACCTGAACCTACTAAAGAGACGGAAGCAAATAAGGATAATCAGCTACTTCCTGTAGTAGCCGCAAATCCTGTTGAGTAAAATCCTGCTCCGCGTACTATGTATGATTATGCTAGACCTAATTTAGCAGGCACTGAATCTAGCATTGTTAAGCCTACTATTGCTGCAAATAATTTTGAACTGAAACCTAACACTATTCAAATGATACAACAATTTGTTCAGTTTGATGGTTTGCAGGATGAGGATCCTAACTCGCATCTAACCAATTTCTTGGAAATATACGATACATTCAAAATAAATGGCATTTCTAATGATGCCATTCGTCTTAGGCTATTCTCATTCTTTTTGAAAAACAAGGCTAAACAGTCGTTAAATTCTCTACCACGAGGCTCAATCACTACATGGGAACAGATGACTGAAAAATTTTTACTTAAATATTTTCCTCTAGCTAAAACAGCTAAATTGCGAAACGATATCTCTTCTTTTGTGCAGATGGATCTAGAGACACTTTACGATGCCTGGGAGAGATACAAAAATCTTTTAAGAAGGTGCCCTCACCATGGGTTGCCTTTGTGGTTACAAGTTCAAACCTTTCACAGCGGTTTGAATCCATCAACAAGGCAGATGATCGATGCGGCCGCCAGAGGAACAATCAACAATAAAACACCAGAAGCAGCTTATGAGTTTATAGAAGAGATGTCACTGAATAACTATCAGTGGCAAGTCATGAGGACAAAGCCGACAAAAGCTGTAGGAGTTTATAATATTGATGCTGTCACCATGCTTACTAACCAGGTAGAACTTTTAAATAAAAAGTTTGATAATTTTGTTGGTTCTACGCAAGCACATCCAGTGATGCAGTGTGACGCAATCCAGGGAAATATGTTCAATCCAGATTACTCCTCTTATGGACATGGGATGGAAACTGAGCAAACCAACTATATGGGTAACAATTCTAGACCTCAAAATAACCCTTATAGTAATACTTATAATGCAGGTTGGCAGATTCACCCCAATTTTTCATGGGAAGGATAAGGAAATCAAAGACAACAGCCTCCTCCGAGATTTCAGCAGCCACCACCACAATAAGAGAAAAAGCTGAATCTTAAAGAGATTTTCACCAAATTTATGGCCTCATTAGAAACCCGTTTTCAAAACACTGAAACGGCATTGAAGAACCAGCAAGCATCCATTCAAGGACTTGAAACTCAAATAGGCCAGCTAGCCAAGCTAATTTCTAAAAGACCGCAAGGTGGGTTGCCAAGCAATACTGAGACTAACCCTAAGGAGCAACTCAATGCCGTGGATACGATAGATGATAAGGGGTTAACCAAAACCAACCTAAAGTCATGCAAAGAGCCTGTGGTAAGTAAAGGAAAGGATGAGGTAAGTTACAAAGATGAAATTACCAAAGAATTTAAACCTCGTATCCCATACCCAACTGCGCTAAAGAAGGACCGCACAAATCAGCAATTCGGTAAGTTTCTTAAACTCTTAAAGAAATTACATATCAACTTACCATTTGTTGAAGCAATTTCGCAGATGCCAAAGTATGAAAAATTTTTAGAAGAACTTCTCACAAATAAAAGGAAGTTGGAAGAACTGTCCACAGTGGAACTCAACGAGGAATGCTCAACTATTCTCCAAAATAAACTGCCAACCAAACTAAAAGATCCAGGGAGTTTTACTATTCCTTATTTACTTGGTAGACTAGGCGCCAAAAATGCTTTAGCTGATTTAGGGGCTAGTATAAATGTCGTGCCTTACAAACTGTTTAAACAACTATGTCTTGAAAAACCTAAGCGAACCAAGATGAGCATTCAACTGGCTGATAAAACGTTTCCTAAGGGAATAATTGAAGATGTACTTGTCAAAATTGATAAATTTATATTCCCAGTTGCCTTTGTTGTTTTAGACATTGATGAGGATAGCAATGTACCCTTAATTTTAGGGCGACCCTTTTTAGCAACTGCTAGAACAATAATTGATTTAGGAACAGGTGAACTTACACTACGTGTAAGTGATGACCAAGTTACCTTACAAGCTCGAAACTCGATTAAGACTATTGATAATAATATAGTCACGAGTCCTTGTAAAAAGAATAATCTCACCATCCAACCTTCTGTGCAGGATACACTCTACATAAAGGCAACTCAATCACAGACAAGTCCATCCAAGGGAGATACACCTGGAAAGCGAATGCTTCAGATTGAGGAACTAGATGAGTGGCTGAACTATCACGAAAAGCCCAAAATATGCCACACCAACCCAGAGCATCACTAAGACGACCCTCAGGTACAAATAAATCAACTCAAGGTAGGGGATAAGGTAATCTTAGAGGAAGACGATCCTCGAATCTTGAATTCAAAAGAGCATAAAAGTAATACACCTTACTTCACGGTAATGAAAATCTTCCCCTATGGTACAGTAGAGATAAAACATGAGTCACTCGGCACTTTCAAGGTAAACCACACTCGACTCAAATCTTACATTGAAAATAAAGTTTTAAACAGATAGAGGAGTATCAACTCTTCAAACCGCCGTGACTAACCAAGCTTGAGCATAGTCGAGCTTAGACTCTAAATAAGCGCTTCTCGGGAGGCAACCCGAGCACTAACTTAGTAACTTTTCTTTTATTTTTTTTATTTTAATATTTTTTAATACATCAACTAACCCTTTTTTGAAGAAATTTAAGACCACACGGCCATGCCCACGGGCGTGTCCAAGGCCGTGTAAACATTTAAAGCAGAGACACGGTCATGCACCTAGGCCGTGTACAAATAGAGGAAAATTTTTCCAAAAGCACAGGCCACCGACAAATCCCCACAGCCGTGCGACATGCCCGTGGCAACCCTTCAGTTTAGACACGGGCTTACACAACGCCACACGCCTGTGTCCCCAAACCGTGGCCAACACTGTCAATTTAGACACGGCCGTGTGACTTCCTACACAATCGTGTACATAGCGAAACCTCATTGCACACGGCCGTGTGACTTCCTATCTCTACTTTCACCTTCTAACTTCTTCTCCTTTATTTTCCTTTTTACATTTCTTTTTATTTTTAGTTCATTTTATCTTTTTGTTTTTCATCATTTGATTATTAGTATTTTAGAACTTTATTTATTTTACTTATTTTATTTTTCTACTATTTAATTTTCCTATCTTTCATATCTGCCAATCCCTAACGAGTAATCTCTATCAATCCAAAATTCCCACGACTAATTAATATCTTCGCAAAGGAGCTCTACAGCTCATATTCAAATAGAAATGGGAACACCCCACCACAACTGCCGACTCTTCCAATTTCTGTCTCACAAATTCATCCTAAATTCAGGGAGTTTCAATTCTCTCCCTATCTTATGATATTATGCTTCTCTTTTTATTTATGTATCTTTGTACATTGAGGGCAATGTACATCTTAAGTGTGTGGGGGGGAACTTACTTTAAATCTTTATATTATCTGTGAAATCCCTGAAATTTTCTTTAACTTTATGCATTGTTCTCAAACCTACATTATCTTCAGTCTCCTAATAGGAATTAATTCTGATTAATTTATAATTTCCATTGATAAGTTGAGAATTAAGACATAGGTGCTTGTACTTTGATTATTCAAACTTTAAAACATTAGGGAATCAAGCATGATAAGTTGAAATTTTTGAGAACCTCATTTTTTGCATAAGTAATTTTCCTTAATTTTAAGTATTATCTTGAGATTTGAAATTCACAGGATTAACATCAAAAGCCATAATTCTGGTGAGATTTTTGATCCTTTTGAGCATACATTCTTTCGTGCTCACTTTTATTATTACTTTAAGTGAGTCAATACTGATTTGTTATTCTAGAACTTGCTTCGATTATACATGTCAAGACCACATCATTGATTTGATACACCGAAATGATAAAGGCACCTAGGTTTAACCCACTTACTCCATAAAAAGCCTACCTCCATAAATTAACCCCTAGTAAACCCCATTGAGCCTAACAACCCATTCTTTGACTTACCTCTAATATTAACCCATAACCCATTTTTATTGAATTCCATTCAATTATTTTGATCCCTATTTTTGTCGAGATTTGAGTTAAATTATTATCTAGCTTTCTTCTTTTTTTTTCAGTTATAAAGTTTGTCAATATTCAAAGTATTGTATTTGATTTGTTCAAAAAAAAAAACAAAAAAAATTATATACAATTAATTCAGTTGTAATCTGTAATAGTTCAATAATTTTTGCATATTTCTACAAGCCTCCAAATCCAGAACGATGTCATCATAAGGCTTAGCTCTAGAAATATGTTTCAGTGATAGAGATTTTTCTAGCTAGATAATTTTTCAATTCAATCTCGATTCTAACCCTCTTTTGCAGCCTGTGACAACACCCCTAAACAAGCCCCATTACAACCATGTAAAGACTTTTTGATCGATGTATAATATCAACCTACAGTGGTGGAGATTTAATTTTCTTGCAAGCCTATGGTAATAACTTTTCAAGTTGACTAGAGAGTGCTTAAATCTTGAACCCTAAACACTTTGAGTGGATAGAGTGAACCTTTAATGAGGATGTCAACTCCTGTTAATTAAGATGGAGAGATAATTACTTAGAAGAAGGGAGAAAACTTATGTTTCAATGATAAAATTCTCAACTTAGAGTGATTGAATCTTTAATGTTCTTCTGATTGAATTATCATTGTATGAATACCTGTGAATTAATTTGAAATCTTATCGATAAAGATTGTGAGTTAAGAGGAATGATTCTTAATTAGGGATTGAGATTTTTCTTGAGGACAAGCAAAGGCTTAACTGTGGGGTATTTGATAAATGATAAATTATACATATTTTTACCTCATGTTTAGCCTAATTTCCGAATGGATTATCATTAATTTTGTGAGAATTCGTGCTCTTAATCTTTCTTTTTCATATCTTATACTCAAAAGAGCATAGGGAAGAGAAAAGAACTGAAAATGGACCAAAAACGAGGAGAATGGGCCAAAATGTAAAAACGACACGGCCCAAGGTGTCACCACACGGCCGTGGCACACGACCGTGCCACATGAAGATCACACAGTCCAGCCCCCGACAAGTACGACTAGGCCACATGGCCGTGCCTCCATCGACAGAATCTCCCACAGCCTCTTGTCATGGCACACGGGCGGGGCACACAGGCGTGTCCCTGTTGTGGGGAAGAGGAATTTCACTCGGATTTGGATACTTAGGGGCTAAGAAAGTCATTCTAAACTCTATATAAAGACCCCAGGAGGCAACTCTAAAGATATAATCTTTTCTCCCAAGAAGGAGCGCCATATTTCTGCCAACACAAGGAGTGAAAGCAAGGAACTACTCCAAGGGAAGCCGATTGATTCATCCCAGAAGCTAGAATTCTACATCAAGACAGAAGATCTCCCTAGATTCCTTTAGGGGTTTTTGGGTTCTTTATGTTTTGTTATCTTATTTCTTCTGAGATGTTTTCTTTATTAGTTATGAACTAAACCCCTCAAATACTTGAGTGGGATGAAATCTAAGACAGATCTTGCTATTATTTATTCTTGAATTATATGATAAATACTTGAATTGTTCTTAATTATATGTTCTTCATTCTTGATTTAATAATCCTAGGTATTACTTCAAGAACTTGATGTGCTTAGGCAGAGGAGCAAAAGTCCCTGTTTTAAGAGTAGATCTACCATAATTAAGTGGAGTTGCATGCAATGCTAGACATAGGGAAACATAAATCTGCCGGATTAGGGTCAAACCTAATAGGGGGATCCATAGATCGAATTAATGCAACCTAAGAGTGTTAATTAATAAAGAAACTTTAATTAACCACCTAGGATTAGTTGTTCTTATCCTCGATGGAGGTATTAACATAAGTTAGGGATTTCTACGGATCAAGTCAAGTGAAGAAATCATCTAGTTTAAGAAATTAATAACAAATGAAGTCTAGGTGGATTCTCCCTTAAGTATTGCTCATATCAATCAGCTTTTCCCTAAAATTTTCCCCAATTTACTTTTTGTGCACTTTTAGTTAGTTTTAGAATTAGTTTCAATCAATCCTCTTTTATTTTTAGGCTAGATAATAGAAAGGAAGTAAGTATTAGTACTTTTGGTTCCCTTGGGTACGATAACTCGGTCTTGCCGCTAAACTATACTACTGTTCGATAGGTGCACTTACCTTTAAAATCGTGATATTAGTTAGTTTTTGGTGTGATTAGTTTTTATAAATTTTATTACTTAACATTGCGAGCATATCAATTCATCAATGGCAACTTTCAAAATTTTTAACAAAATAAAAATGAAGGTACGTGCTAGCTGAACCTTGTTGCAACGATCTTAAAAATATAAAAATTATAAGAAATGGAACTCAAAACTTACTCATGCAAGAGGGTGAATTAGCCGGACCTTTAAACCTAAGCTTTGATGATGTTTTGGCTATGGAAAGAAGAAATGAAGAAGAAATGTCTTCTAATTCCTTTAATTTTTGTTTTGATTTTATAAAATTTACCATTTTGCCATTAAATCATGTAATATTTAATAGTTTTCATCCATAATGCCATCCAAAATTAATATTAAGGAATACTTACTTTATTGATCCTTTCTAATTTAATAATCAAGCTATTAAATCAGTTAAATACTATAATTTTTATATTTGTCCCCTTTTTCAATTTAGTCCTTTTTCTTTAATGATCTAACTAAACTTTAAAATTTCTTAATGAAATTTTAATACAACCTTAATAATACTTCGTAAATATTTTAAATAAAATTTACAGTTTGTTTATAGAAACAAGGCCCCGATACCTCATTTTCTAAAACCATTTGACTTTGAGGTCATACCACTTGAACTTAATTATTCTTTCAAATAGTATAATTTAGTAATTCAAAATTTATTTTAACACCATAATTGTCTCGTAAATATTAAATAATAATATTTATGAACTTACTCATCGGATATGTGGTCCCGTAACCACTATTTTTGACACCACTAAAAATCAGTGTTTCATACACGACCAAGAACGATTTTGTAATATAGAGTCAAGCTGCATCATTAAGAGCTTTGGAAAATCAAGTAGGCGGATTGCCAGTGCATTAAGTTCAAGATTGTAAGGAGCAATACCGAGTGATACTAAAAATTCAAGATCTTAAAGGAAGGAGCATTGCAAGGCCATTACACTCAGAAGTGGTGCTCAACTACCTGAAGTTATTAATGATGCTGTTGTTGAATAGGACAGCTCAGATTTCACACATGGAATGAATTTAGAACCATTCATGGAATAGTTTACAACTTAGAAGGTAAAACAAAATAATGTTGAAGTAGAACCAACTCGTGTTACTAATAAGAATGCCATGGCAAAGTAATCGCAAGAAGTTGTAGGAAGGCCACCACCACCTTTTTCTTAGTAATTCCAGAAGTATAAGCAAGATTTTCAATTCAAAAACTTTTTGGATGTCTTGAAGCAACTTCATATCAACATACCATTGGTGGAAGCATTGGAGCAAATGCTAAATTACGTTAAGTTCATGAAGGATATCTTGTCAAAGAAGCAACGATTAGGGGAATTTGAAACTGTTGCTTTGACTAAAAGGTGTACAGCAATGTTGATGAACAAATTACCTCCAAAGTTGAAGGACCTAGGGAGTTTTACTATCGCTTGTTCAATTGGAAATCATTATGTTGGCACGGCATAAGGAAGACAAATATAAATTTAATGCCTATGTTTATTTTCAAAAAGCTAGGAATTGGGAAGGTAAGACCTACCACAGTCATGCTGTAGCTACTAGATTGCTCCTATGAACATCTGAAAGGTAGGATTAAAGAAGTCTTGGTAAGTGTTGGTAAATTTATTTTTCCAGTAGATTTTATTATTCTAGAGTGTGAAGCTAATAAAGAGGTACCAATTATTCTTGGTCGACCTTTTCTAGCAATAGGTAGAATGCTACTTGATGTGCAGAAAGGTGAGTTAAGAATAAGGGTCAATGGCCAACAAATAACCTTTAATGTTTTTATTCCATGAAGTGTGCAGATGAAAATGAAGAATGTCACGCCATTGGATTTCTCGACTCAGCAGTAGAGAAAGAATTTACAACGTTTTGTCACAAAAATTCTGATGATGCTGGATATCCATTTGAGTTAACTGAAGCAAAAATGACTAGTGAACTTGGTGAACTTATGGAGACCAAGCAACTTGAATGTCGACAAAGGAGGAGTTTCAAATATTTAGATTTGTCAAACCATTCTTTCAAGCCTCTTAGACCTTCTATAGAGGACCCTTCTGCATTGGAGTTAAAGCCTTTGTCATTACACTTAAAGTATGCCTACTTGAGAGATAATAACACTTTGCTGGTAGTCATATCTACAGAATTGACACCTGAACAGGAGAAAAAGTTATTAAAAGTTTTGAATAAATCTAAGAAGGCATTGGGGTGGACAATTGCTAATATAAAGGAATTATTCCTACTATTTACATGCATAAGATTTTATTGGAGGATTGCAATGGCAATTCTATTGAGTAGCAGAGAAGATTGAACTGTCTTATGAAGGAAGCTATTAAAAATAAGATTATTAGATGGCTTGATGCTAAAGTAATATACCCTATTTCAAATAGTTTGTAGGTAAACCCTGTTCAATATGTACCAAAGAAAGGAGGTGTCACCTTAGTTAGCAATAACAATAACAAACTCATCCTAACTCGCACTGTTACAGGATGAAGAGTATGCATAGACTATCATAAGCTTAACAAAGTAACTTGGAATGACCATTTCCCTTTGTCGTTCATCGATAAAATGTTAGATAGATTAGTGGGGAAAGCCTTCTATTGCTTCTTGGATGGTTATTAGGGTATAACCAAATATTCACATCTCCTACTGATAAAGAAAATAACACGTTCACATGTCCGTATAGAACCTTTTCTTTTAGACGAATGCCATTTGGGTTGTACAATGCCCTAGCAACATTTCAACGCTACATGATAGCATTATTTTTGAATATGGTAGAGAAATTCTTAGATGTTTTTCAGGATGACTTCTCTATGCTTGGTGATACTTTTGAAGGTTGTTTGAAGAACTTGGAGCTAGTTCTTTGTCATTGTGAAGAAACTAACCTTGTTTTAAATTGAGAGAAATGTCTTTTCATCATATGTGAAGGCATTATTTTGGGTTATAAAATTCATAGCAAGGGATTGTCATAGACAAAGCAAAGATTGAAGTTATTGAGAAGTTTTCACCAACTACTATGGTTAAAGGTATTTGAAGTTTCCTTGGCCATGCAGGATTTTATCGACACATTATTAAGGATTGTTCAAAAATATCCAAACCCCTGTGTTCATTGTTAGAGCATAATAGATCTTTCAAGTTTAATGAGTATTGTTTACAAGCATTTGAAGAATTAAAAAAGCAACTAGTGACAACATCCATTGTCATAGCATCGAACTGGACACTACTTTTTGAACTTATGTGTGATGCTAATGATTTTGCTATCGGAGCAGTGCTTGGGCAAAGGAAAGATAAAGTGTTTCATGCCATTTATTATGCAAGTAGTACCATGACAGATACACAGCTAAATTACACAACTACTGAAAAGGAGCTATTGGTTGTGGTATTTGCATTTGACGAATTCAAATAGTATTTAGTTGGTACCCAAGTTATAGTTTATACAGACCATTTTGCAATAAAGTATTTGGTGACCAAGAAAGATGCCAAGCCAAGGTTAATTCAGTGAATCTTACTGCTGTAGGAATTTGATCTTGAAATTTGAGATAAGAAGGGGACCAAAAATCAAGTGTCTGAACACTTGTCGAGACTTGAAGTAGGCAATGAAAACGGCAATATTCAACTCATTAAGGAGGATTTCCTAGATGAGCAACAGCTAGTTGCTACGACATTACCTTGGTATGCCGATATCATTAATTTCCTAGTAAGTGGGTTAAGGCCACCCGAGCTCAATAGTCAAAGACAAAGGAAATTTCTCCATGATGCCAAGCAATATTATTAGGATGAGCCATTTTTATTCAAACGTTATGTAGATCAAATAATTTAATGGTGTGTTTTGAATGACGAGATTTATAGTATTTTACACCACTGTCGTTCTGCATCGTATAGGGGACACTTTAGGGGAGTGCGAAATGATACAAAGGTTCTCCAATCTATCTTTTATTAGCCAAGCATGTTTAAAGATGCTTATGAATTTTAACAAGCTTATGATCGTTGTCAAAGAATTGGGAACCTATCAAGGAGTCATGAAATGCCACTGCAAAATATTTTAGAAGTTGAGTTATTTGATGTGTGGGGAATCGAGTTTATGGGTCCATTTCCACCTTCTTGGGGCAACATGTACATATTTTTAGCTCTTGATTATGTTTCCAAGTCGGTAAAAGTTGTCGCTCTCCCTACGAATGATGCCAAGTCGGTACTAAAGTTCTTGCATAAGAATATTTTCACTAGGTTTGGTACACCTTGGGCACTTATTAGTAATGAAGGCACCCATTTTGATTGCAAATTAGTTGCTACTACCTTGATGAGATATGGGGTAAAGCATAAGATTACCACAGCATACCACCCTCAGACAAATGGACAAGTTGAAGTCTCTAATAGAGAAATTAACCAGATTTTGGAGAAAGTGGTGAATCCAACTTGCAAAGATTGGTCATCAAGATTGGATGAAGCTTTATAGGTGTATCATATTGCGTTCAAGACACCATTAGGAATGTCGCCATTCAAGCTTGTATATGGAAAACCTTGCCATTTACCCGTTGAACTTAAACACAAGGCATTTTGGGAAATTAGGAAATTGAACATGGATTAGATTACTACTGGCAATAATGGACTATTGGAGCTTAATCAGATGAAGGAATTTAGAGCTTAGGCTTATGTGAACGCCAAAATACATAAAGAAAGGACAAAGTGATGGCATGATAACAAGATTTTGCCATGGCTATTTGAACCTGGACAATAAGTGTTGTTGTTCAATTCTAGGCTAAAATTGTTTCCTAGCAAATTGAAGTCTCGTTGGTCTGGCCTATTTGAGATAGTGCATGTTTACCCTCATAGAGCTGTAGAAGTCAAAGATGGCAAGATTGGCCTTAATTTCAAAGTCAATAGCCAAGAAGCATTATTGGGGTGTCCTTATAACTCGGGATAAACATTCCATTGCTCTTTGAAGTGCTTAAGTTTCCACCTTTGCATTAGTTTATTTGCTTTATTTTTCTTTATTTGATTGGGATAATTAATTTCTTTTAATTTTTTTCCTTTGCAAGTATATTAAGGATTGGGCTTGGTAGATTAGTAGTTGCCCATTAGAAATACTTGATAGATTTACTTTATTTACTCCCAATAAAATTTTTATCTTCCTGCCTAAATTTTCTTTTGCCGTGTCAAGCCATAATTTTAGCCTTTTTATCACCCACGTCACGGTCTGATTTTTCTTTTTCTTTTATCCTAATCGATTCATCTTCTTTCACAGTTACTATCAGTTTCCTTTTTCTTCAACATTTTCATTGTTTATTCCATAACTGCAAACTTCTTACCTTTTTCTTTTTACAGTTACTCTAACTTGTTTTGAATGGCTCGATGTGCTCTCTTCCACAAGCTAATGCGCCACCAAGAACCTTTTTCAACCAAGCAGCAGAAGAAGGATATACCTATAATGTAACACCGCTAACCTGAATCTGTCGCCAGATTGGGGTTAAGAGGCATTATTAAAAAATACACAATTTTCGAACCTTACTTAATAGCACATGTCATAATTATATAAACAAAGCATATAGCTGAATATAACTTTTAAAATTAAAATTTTAAAAGTTGGTAACTGAATTCAAATCGTGCATTTAATCAAAGTTACACTATAATAATCATGCCTCACGCCACACCAAGCAAAATATATTACAAAATTATAATCAACCACATGTGCGGCATTAACCATAATGCTAAAATGAACAAACCATTTTCATTGAGTAAATAATCTTAGGCAAATTTATTCACATTTAAAATATAATATTTAAATAAAATTTTATAAACACACAATGCTAATATTTCTTTCTTCCATTCGGCAAACAAATGTCATTTAATTCACATCCAAACCATGCATTATTCATTTAATATTATTAATCACCAAACCAATCATTAATAGTCATGTCATGTGTATACATATCCATACTTTCAATTTATATAACCTTGGTCAACGTTATCATATTTATCATTTTCCAGCTATGCACCAATTGCATAACAACATGCATATATTTTTAGCATCATATGAACATATTAAAATAGAACCAATTTAAATGTAAAAATTAATCATATTATAATACTCATTTTGCATACTTATAGAACCACTTTAAATGTAAAAATTAATCATATTATAATACTCATTTTGCATACTTAATACCAAACTTTAATTAACTAGA
Organism: Gossypium stocksii; assembly: GCA_020496765.1. NCBI lineage: Eukaryota > Viridiplantae > Streptophyta > Magnoliopsida > Malvales > Malvaceae > Gossypium > Gossypium stocksii. The sequence continues at coordinate 12,487,105 of CM035623.1, forward strand.
AACATATACGTTAGTACATATATAAATAACTTACCTCCAACATGCATTTCGGTTACTAATCATTATAATATAGATACAACCATCAAATATTACTCATTAACAAGCCAATATGTAAATTTTAGATTATAAACATCAGTTCCCATTGGAAACCAAACCTAAAATATCGATTCAATCACAATCAATGAACGTTTTTCATTTCTTGCTCCTATTATCTATACTTAATAGACGATTAATAGCAAATATATATATATATATATATATATTGCTTAGCTGATTAAAACATACCAAAATCAATACATTTATTTATTCACAAAACCGAAGTACATAAGTGCAATATATCAACTTATAAACCAACTCATCATATATATAAGTATAAGTGCCAAATCATGAGCAACTCATAATCATTATTCATAACTATTTCATCCCATAACTGATTACCATTACTTCAAACTATAGCCATTTATCACATGCATCACACTCATAAATCATGCATATTACTCAACTAATATATCCAATCACAATTTCACATCATACCAAATATGCCACACTCATATACCTTGACCTAGCTTTACCAACATGAGTAAATATATCCATCATTTGATCAAAAGCATAAAAACCAAAGTTAACATTATAAACAAGCCATTTTCGCATGGCTCATATTTACATACCCAAAATCAATCATAAAAATAAACTAGCCTACACATGCCATAGATATAAGTTCAACTTTATAAAATAGCGAAACAGTCGATAGTGTGATAGACTTCTCTGACATTCCCCGAGCCCGTAACTAGCTTCCAAAATCTATAAAACAAAGAGCAAACATACACACAATAAGCTTCCACAGCTTAGAAAGTCATAAGCAAATAAAACATTCAATGATATTAATAGCTCAATTTAAATAAACCAATTCATGCTACTGTAATCACATATAATTTCAAGCTTGCAGATTCATATAACAAATCTTTCATCTAAGTATAATACCAACTTGGCCGAATACATATATATTCAATCACAAAGTTATCATTTACTCTCAAAGTCGCATTCTCCTCGTATGGCCAAATATATATACATTCATATATGTATACACATAATTCGCACTTTAATATCACATACATAAACCATTTGGCCAAATATATTTGCATTCAAATATCCATATATTTAACATTATAACATGTATAATTCATATAATCTTTTCAAATCAACTCATTTTTATCCTTCATTCTCATACTCTTTCATCTATTTCACATTTATTAATATCAATCACATAGGTTTAAACTCAATATCATTAACCACATAGATTCTATACATACTTGTACTATCACGTACTTATATATCACATTTACCACCTTAGAACTCAATGTATTAACTTGTTCGATCACTTTTAATCACTCAATGGATTCACAAACTTAGTGTTAAATAGTTAGCCGAAGCTGTAATGAAATCGCACACTTAGTGCCCGCATTAAACCAAATTGGTCTCAGTATCGCACACTTAGTGCCCGTTATTCAATCACTATCGTTTTAGTTTCGCACACTTAATGCCATTCTTATAGCTGTAGCTATTTTATACTCGCACACTCAGTGCTAAATATCAACAAATCACATCCACATCTATTCATGCTTCCCAATTTCATTTTCATTAATCTATTCACAAATAAACATGACCAAACAATAAGTATTACATAAGAACTTACTTCGAACGTAGAAACAAAGATACTAGTCGATCAATCGAGCACTTTATTCAAACATTTATAATAATTCAATTCAGCATTTATAATTTACCTATATTGAAATTTAACATCTATTTGCTTATAAACTTACCTCGGATATCGACGAACAGAATAAAACAACTATTCAAATACTTTTGCTTTCCCCCGATCCAAGTTTGATTTCTTTGGTTCTTGATCTAAACATATTCCAATTAAGCTTATTCAAACACACATTCATTCAATTTAGCCCAAAAACACATAAATGGATAAATTACTATTTTGCCCCTGACATTTTACACTTTTCACAATTTAGTCCCTATTGCACAAAACACAAAACATGCAAAATTTCACTATGCCATGCTTAGGCCGAATTTTACCCATGTCCATACAAGTCCATACATTTCATTTGTTTCACATTTTAGTCCCTCAATTTATTATTTTTACAATTTAGCCCTAATTACTCAAATTCATCAAAAATTCCAATACAAAACATGTCAATCTATCACATATCTTTTATTTTACAACATCAAAAAACAAAAATCACAAGCTTTCAACAATGGCAAAATACAAAATCATCATCAAATTCAAAAATTGAGACATGGGCATTGTAGATGTCATAACAACGATCTCAAAAACGTAAAAATTATCAAAAATAAAGCTAAAAGTCACCTTGAATCAAGCTTGCTAATGGTCGAATGTGGCTTTCTTTTTCTTTTTCTTTTCTTTAAGCATTTTCGGCTTTAGAAATAAAGATGAATGCATGAAACCTTGTTTTATGTTTTATTATTATAACATTATTAACATATTACTTAATTACCCTTTTAAAATTAATATAAAACCATTATAAAATAATACCAAAATCATCCATCATATTTATCTAAGGTAAAATTACAACATAAAGCCTCCACATTAGAAGAACATAGCAATTAAGCATTTTAATAAATAGCATGTTGATTTTTCATTTAATACGATTAAGTCCTTTTTATTAATTGGACACTCAAACGATAAAATTAAAACACAAAAATTTCACACACATAAATTAACACATCACAAACACAGAAAATAATATTTAAATATTTTTTAACTCGAATTTACGATCCTGAAACCACTATTCTGAATAGGGTCTAAATCAAGGTATTACATATAATATCTCCAAGCGATCGCTCTGTCTTGAAAAAGGATTCATTTTTAAAGATGAAATTCTCATGGGGTATGATGAGTCTATAACGTCCTTCATTGAAAAGCATGGATGGCAAGTTTTTATATCCATCTTGTTTTAACAAAGGTTGTCAGGGAGTTTTATGTACATTTGACGTCTCCCAACAATGCTTTTATCTATGTACGGGGAGCTTCGGTACTTTTTTACGCATACTCCATTAATGCCTAGTATACCCTGCTTGACGAACAAGATGAACACACCCAATTTGCCGCTACAATCACCACAATTGTTCTAACTCAAGTTTTGCAAAACCTTTGTATTGAAGGAACCAAATGGACGGAGTCACGCCAAGACTGTTACACCATGGAAAGAACCTTGTTGAAACCTAAATGTCAAGCATGGTACCATTTCCTTAAATCCCGCCTCAGCCATACGACTTAAAACTCCATTATTTCTAAAGAAAAGATGTTACTGCTTCAGTCCATTATGACATGAAGGAAAATAAATGTAGGAAAAATTATATTCAAAGAAATGCACCACTGCGCTCAGAAAAATGTCAGAAGCATCAACTTTCTATCTCTTATCATGGTAATGTGCCAGCATGTTAATGTTCTTCTTCAAGCCAATAAGGATACTATTCCCAACAAAGAGGCCATCACAAAGTAAATTGCTATGATATTTGCAAGGGAGGAAATGCCACGTTACCCACCCCCTGGTTTTGTATCTACATCTTCTACTCCAAATTGTGCCTTAATAATAAACTATAAATTATACATATTTTCTATCCCATATTTAGCACATTTATGGATGAATTATCATTGAATTCGTGGAATTTGATGCTCCTAATCCTTTAATTTAATGTTTTATACTTAGGAGAGCATAGGAGAGTGAAAAGAATAAGAAATGGGCTGAAAACGGAGAAAATGGGCCAAGGTGTGAAAACCACATGGCCTAGAGGTTCACCATACGGGCGTGTCACACGGCCGTGCCACATTAACAGGCTCGAGCACGGCCCAAAGTCGACTCACACAGGCGTGGCATACGGGCGTGTCCCTGTCGTGAGGAAGTTCAATTTCACTTGGGAAAGGCTACTTAGGGGCTAAGAAAGACATTCTAAACTCTATATAAAGACCCTAGTAGGCAACTACAAGGGTGTACGGTAGAGGAGAATGTTAAGCACATTATTCCCGCCAAGATGAGAAGTTAAAGGCAGGGAATCACTCAAAGGAAAGCTGATTGATCCATCTTAGAAGCCAGGATCTACATCAAGATAGAGGATCTCTCTTCTATCCTTTCAGGAGTTTTAGGTTTTCTTATGTTTTGCTATTTTCTTTATTTTGAGATGTTTCTTTTTATAAACATGAACTAAACCCCAAATATCTAAGGGGGATGAAACCTAAGATGAACCTTGTTATTATTATCTGAACTATATGATAAATATTTGATTTGTTCTTAATTATGTTTTTAACTCTTGAATTGATATTTCTGGGATATTAATTTAAGTCGAATGTGCTTATACAGAGGAGCAAAAGTCCTTGTATAGGAGTAAATCCAACACAATTAAGCAGAGTTGATCGTAATCCTAGACATAGGATGACAAAAATCTGCCGGATTAGAGTTAAATCTAATATGGGGAGCTATAGATCGAGTTAATGCAAGACTAGGGGTTTTAATTAGAAAGAGAATTCAATTAATCAACCTAGGATTAGTTGTTCTTATCCTCGACGGAGGTATTAACATAATTTAGGGATATCTACGGATCAAATCAAATGAAGAAATCATCTAGTTCAAAGTTAGGTAACAAGTGAAGTCTAGGTGACTTCTTCCTTAGGTATTGCCTTCATCAATCAGTTTTTCCCAAAAGTAATCTCCCAATTTACTTTTTGTCATTTCTTCAGTTTAGTTTAGAGTTAATTAGTTTACACAAACCACCTCTTTATTTTTAGGCTAGATAATAGGAAGGAAGTCAGTACTAGTACTTTTAGTTCCTTGGATTTGATATTCCGGTCTTGCCACTAGCTATACTACTATTCGATAGGTGTGCTTGCCTTTTTATCGTGATAATAGTTAGTTTCCAGGTACGATCGATTTTATTACTTCATCTCATCATGGCCAAGTTTTTGGCGCCGTTACCGGGTAACTGAAATATTAGGAGCACTCGATTCCCATTACTTTAGCCATTTTTTATTTTTATTGCAATTTAATTCCTATTTTTATTTTAGGTTTTATTTACTAAAATTTTCTTTTTCTTTTTTCCCTTCTAGGTATCTCTAGTGTATGACTAGACGAAACCTAGGAGGACCATTATTGTTTGACGATGATTTAGAAGCTACAGTCTGTCGAACTCGCAGAGAGATAAGAAGAAGCTTGCAATATCCAGAACAAAGTCAAGAAGAAGAACCTGAACCTGCTGAAGAGATGGAGGCAAATCACGATAATCAACTACCTCATGTAGTAGCCGCAAATCCTGCTGAGCAAAATCCTGCTCCACGTACTATGTATGATTATACTAAACCTAATTTGGCTGGTACTGAATCTAGTATTGTTAGGCCTACTATTGCTGCAAATAATTTTGAACTGAAACCTAACACTATTCAGATGATACAACAGTTTGTTCAGTTTGATGGTTTGCAGGATGAGGATCCTAACGCTCATTTAGCCAATTTCTTAGAATTCTGCGACACATTTAAAATAAATGGCATTTCTGATGATGCCATTCGTCTTCGGTTATTCCCATTCTCCTTGAGAAATAAAGCTAAATAGTGGTTAATTCTTTACCACGAGGGTCTATCATTACAAGGGAACAAATGACAGAAAAATTTTTGCTCAAATATTTTTCGCTGGCTAAAACAGCTAAATTTAGGAATGATATCTCTTCTTTTGTGCAGATGGATTTAGAAACACTCTACGATGCTTGGGAAGATACAAGGACTTAATGAGAAGGTGCCCTCACCATGGGTTACCTCTGTGGTTACAAGTTCAAACCTTTCACAACAGTTTGAATCCTTCGACGAGACAGATGATCGATACAGCCACTGGTGGAACAATCAACAATAAAACACCAGAAGCAGCTTACGAGTTTATAGAAGAGATATCACTGAATAACTATCAGTGGCAAGTCATGGGAACAAAGCCACAGAAAGCTACCGGAGTTTTCAATATTGATGCAGTCATCATGCTTTCTAATCAGGTAGAACTCCTTAATAAAAAGACTGATAATTTTGTTGGTTCACGCAGATACACCTAGCAATGCAATGTGACTCAATCCAAGGAAACATGAGCAATTCTGACTACTCTTCCTATGGACATGGCATAGAAACTGAGCAAGCCAACTATATGGGTAATAATTCTAGATCCCAAAATAACCCTTATAGTAACACTTACAATGCAAGTTAGAGGAACCACCCAAATTTCTCACGGGGAGGACAAGGAAATCAAAGGCAACCACCCCCTCCGGGATTTCAACAACCGCCTTATCCGCAAGAGAAAAAGCCAAACCTTGAAGAGATGCTCACAAAATTTATCGCCGCGTCAGAAACCCATTTCCAGAACACTGAAACGACACTGAAGAACCAGCAAGCATCCATTCAAAGACTCAAAACTCAAATAGGCCAGCTCGCTAAGCTAATTTCTAAAAGACCATAAGGTGGGTTACCAAGCAACACTGAGACTAACCCTAAAGAGCAACTTAATGCTGTGGATACAATAGATGAAGAAGGGTTAACCAAAACCAACCCAGAGCCATGTAAAGAGACTGTGGTAAGTAAAGGTAAGGATGAGGTAATTTTTAAAGAAGCAATTGTCAAAGAGTATAAGCCTCATATCCCATACCCAAATGCGCTAAGGAAAGACCGAACAGATGAACAATTCGGTAAATTCCTTAAACTTTTAAAGAAATTACATATTAACTTACCATTTATTGAAGCTCTTTCGCAGATGCCAAACACCGTTAAGTTTTTAAGAGAGCTACTGACGAATAAACGAAAGCTAGATGAGACAGCTCATGTGGAACTGAATATAGTGTGCTCAGCTATTTTATAGAATAAGCTACCCAATAAACCAAAAGATCCAGGGAGTTTTACAACTCCTTGTTTGCTTAGTAGTTTAGACGTCAAAAATGCTTTAGCTGATTTAGGGGCTAGTATTAATGTAATACCTTATAAATTGTTTAAACGACTAGGTCTCGGGAAACCTAAACAAACTAAGATGAGCATCCAATTGGCTAATAAAACCATTAGATTCCCTAAGGGCATAATTGAATATGTACTTGTCAAAATTGATATATTTATAGTCCCATTCGACTTTGTTGTTTTAGAAATTGATGAGGATAGCAATGTGCCCTTAATTCTAGGGCATCCCATTTTAGCAACTACTAGAACCATAATTGATGTAGGCACAGGCGAGCTTGCGCTTCATGTAGGTGATGACAAAGTTACTTTACAAGCCAGAAACTCGAATAAGATTGTTGATGATAAAAATATTGTTTCGAGTCCTTATAATAAGAATGATCTCACCATCTAATCTTCTTTGCAGGATACACTTCACAAAAGGATGAGTCGACCGCAGATGAGTCCATCCAAGGGAAACGTACATGAAAAACGAATGCTCCAAATTAAGGAACTAGATGAGTGGCTGAACTATCAACAAGAAAAGCCCAAAATATGCCACACTAACCCAGAGCATCACCAAGACAACCCTCAGGTAAAAACGAATCAATTTAAGGTAGGGGATAAGGTATTCTTAAAGGAAGAAGATCCTCGAATTTCGAATGCAAAACTTCATACAAGTGACACACATCCCTTCACGGTAATGAAAATCTTTCCTTATGGCACGGTCGAGATAACACACAAGACATCCGGCACTTTCAAGGTAAATCATACTCGACTCAAACCTTATGTTGATAATAAAATTGAAAGCAGGATAGAAGAGTTTCAACTCTTCAAACCACCGTGACCATGAAAGCTTGAGGAAAGTCGAGCTTAGACTATAAACAAGTGCTTCTCGGGAGGCAACTCGAGCACTGACATAGTAAATTCTTTTATTTAAACTCTCGAATCCATCAACTAACCCTTTGAATGCAGATTTTTCAAACCACACGACCATGCCCACGGGCGTGCCTAAGGTCATGTGGACACCATGAGTAAAGACACGGCCGTGCGATATGGCTGTGTATGAGCAGGGTAAGATTTCCCCAACACACGGGATACGACAACTAGCCACGGTCGTGTGAGGTGGCCGTGGCCAATCCTAACAATTCAACACGGGCATGCGACACGCTTGTGTTCCAAAGCCGTGGCCAATCCTATTAATGCAACACGGGCGTGCGGCACACCCGTGTTCCATAGATGTGGTCGAACCTACCATTTCAGACACGACCGTGTGACCCCCTACACGGTCGTGGGAGAAGCAAACATCGAATGACATGGCCGTGCGATACGGCTGTGTGCCTCAACACGCCCTAGGAACACAGGCATGTGTCACGAATCAGGCGCACCAAAATCCTTAAATTTGGTACCACACGGGCTAACCTCGAGTCACACGGGCGTGTGACACGCCCGTGTGCCCCAAATCCTATATAAAACCACCACTATTCCTCTTCTTTTTCACTAAAACCCTAAAAACCCATCCACCCAAAACCCGTACCAGCCCTCTCTAGTGCCGCTGTCGACCTTAGCCACGCCACCACGCCCGTGCAAGCACCACGATGACCGTATTCAGCTTCTAACCTCACGTTTTTGGTTCCCCTTTCTCACTTTTCTCATAAATTTTAATACTTTTCATCATTCCTCTATTTATGAATTCATTTTTCTTAGTTGTTTACATCATTGTTGATAGTATTATCACATATTTTGCATGATTCATCTAAGAAAACTTATTATGCCATTTAGAAACATTTTTTGGCTGCCACTTATAACTATCTTGAGAAATTTGAATTTTCTATATATATTAATACCCAATTTTCAATTATATGATTCTATGCTTGCATGACTTAGTTAGTAATCTTGGTTAGTTTAAGTTGTAAACCAGTTTAGGAACTTATGAATATTCCTATCTTTATTTTCATTTTTCTATTTTCCTTTTAGGCCTAATGCATGCACATCTTATTATTTTCTTTTTATTTTTACTTATAGGAACAATGTCATCATCTCGCGGAAAGAAAGATGTCGTCCCTGCTTCTAAAAAACGAAAGGGACCTGGTGGTTCTTCCTCTAGACCCACTGCTGAAATCTGACATCCTTTTCTCCAATTTTCACAGAGTTCCCAGGAGGAACTATCCCAAATTTTAAGAGCGATACCACTTGGAGTGGGGAGATGCATTGATTGGGCTACACTAGAGCAGGTCCAGCTAGTAGACGTGGTTCGGGCCTTGTTGACGACGGATCCATGGGCCGAATTCTTCCAAATCGTGGAGCCACTTACCTCAAGCTCACCCTAGAGTTCTACTCCACATTCCATCTCCAGATGGTCATGAACTGACATGACGATCCAGGGACGATTCAATTTCGTCTAGGAGGCCTTGTTCGACAGCTCAGTGTACCAGAGTTTGGCACAGTACTGGGCCTATACACTGAGCAGTTTTAGAAGAGGAGGACCTTTCTGAGCTCCATCAACACATCCACTTCTCACCCTCAAAATGTTGGCGGGCCCTAGTCCCAGTCTCAGCCACATACGACCCCAGTTGCTCTAAGGCAACAACTCTCACCCCACCTCTGAGGTACCTTCATGCCATACTCGCACATACATTGACGGGTAGGCGAGAGAGCACCGGCATCGTCAACACACACGACGTCTATTTCTTGTGGAGCATGACGTACGAGCATGTGCTTGATCTTGCATACTTTATCGCCCATGCCATTCAGCACCAAACGGAGTGGCATCGGAGGGGTGTGACTCGATGGGCCCCTACGTGACCCGCCTAGCCCTCTGCTTCGGCCTTTTCAACATAGCGGCCCAAACATTCTCCTATACTCTCGTTGGCCAGATGCCCCCACAAGGCATCCAGAGCATGCTCCATATGAGGATGATTCAGTGCCGACACGGGAGCGATCCACCATAATACTAACTTTTCTAAAATGCCGAGCAGGAGGACCCCGAGGACATTACTGATGATTCTCACCACAGGAAGAGGCACTGATTGAGCCACCACCTACTCGCCCCCCAGTTCATGCAGCAGCTTCAGGCTACGTCACTTCCGAGCAGTTCGCCCAATTCCAGCAACAATGTTTTCAACGATTTGATCACATTGATGCAACCTTAGCTCAGATTTGTCAGCATCTTCACCTTGCACCACCACCCCCACCTCACGAACCATCTGAAGATTAGGACTCATGAGTCGTCTTATCTTCTCTTTTATTTTCATTTTTATTTTTCCTTTTTCTTTTATCTTATCTTTTTCATTATTTGAATTTTAGTATTTTCAGAACTTAGTTTATTTTATTTAAATTATTTCATATTGGATATTTCCTAACGAGTACATTTTGCTAATCCAAATTCCCTATAATTGATAAATGCGTTCGCAGTTTCAAAAGAGCTTTACAGCTCATATTCATATCTAATGGGAAAACCCTGCCACGACTGCTGGTTCCTACATGACCACGACCATAGCCACCACGACCCCGATCATCATATCCTTTTGGAATGGAAATTGTAGATAAACACTCTTCCCTACAAATCTTCACACCCAGCTCAAGGAATTCATCCAATGTTCAGAGAGTTTCACTTCTCTTCCTATCTTATGATTTGATGCTTCTATTGCTACTAATGTATCTTTGTACATTGAGGGCAATGTACATCTTAAGTGTGGGGGGGAACTCACTTTCATTCTTTGTATTATCTTTGAAACCCCTGAAAATTTTTACTACTAACTTGTTGCATTGTTCTCAAATTTTGAATTCTCACTTTCACTCTCTGCATTATTCCCAATCCCCTATTAAGATGAATTCTGATTGATTTATTATTTTTATTGATATGTTGAGAATTAAGACACAGGTACTTATGCTTTGATTATTCAAACTTTAAGACATTAGGGAATCAAGCATGATAAGTTGAAATTTTTGAGAATTTACAATTTTTCTAAGTTGTTTTTCCCCAATTTTAAGTGTTATCTTGAAATTTGAAGTTCGTAGGATTGACATCAAAAGCCATAATTTTGGTGAGATTTTTAAGCCTTTTGAGCATACATCCTTTCGTGCTCACTTTTATTGTTGCTTTAAGTGAGTCAATACTGATTTGTTATTCTAGAACTTGCTTCGATTATACATGTCAAGACCACATCATTGATTTGATATACTAAAATGATAAAGGCAACTAGGTTTAACCCACTTACTCCACAAAAGCCTACCCTTATAAATTAACCCCTAATAAACCCCATTGAGCCTAACAACCCATTCATTGACTTACCTTCAATATTAACCTATAACCCATTTTTTGTTGAATTCCCTTCAATTATTTTGATCCCTATTTTTGTCGAGATTTGAGTTGAATAATTGTCTAGCTTTGTTCTCTTTTTCATTTTGTAAAGTTTATAAATATTCAATTTGTTATTATTTGATTTGTTCTTAAAAAAAAGTGTATATACAGTTAATTCAGCTATAACTCATATTTTAGTTGTAATTCAATATTTTTGCATATTTCTATTATAAGCTTCCGAATCCAAAACGATGTCATCAAAAAAGGCTTTATTTCTAGGAATATGTTTCAGTGATAGAGATTTTTCTAGTTAGATGATTTTTTAGTTTAATCTCGATTCTAACCCTCTTTTTTAGCTTGTGACAACACCCCTAACCAAAGCCCCATTACAACCATTAAAAAACCTTTTGATCGATGTGTCATATCAATCTATAGTGGTGGAGATTTGATTTTCCTGCAAGCTTATGGTAATAACTTTTCAGGTTGACTAATGAGTGATTAATTTTTGAACCCTAAACACTTCGAATGGATAGAGTGAATCTTTAGTGAGGAAGTCAATTCTTGTTGATTTTGAGTTCAAGGTAATTACTTAGGAGAGCGGAGAAAACCTATGTTTCTGTGATAAGATTCTCAACTTAGACTGTTTGAAACTTTAATTTTCTTTCAGTTGAATTTTCAATGTATGATTACGTGTGGATTAGTTTGAAACATTATTGATAAAGCTTATAAGTTGAGAAGAATGATTTTTAATTGTGAGTTGAGATTTCGCTTGAGGACAAGCAAAGGCTTAAGCGTGGGGGTATTTGATAAATTGTAAATTATACATATTTTCTATCCCATATTTAGCACATTTATGGATGAATTATAATTGAATTCGTGAAATTTGATGCTCCTAATCCTTTAATTTCATGTTTTATACTTAGGAGATCATAGAAGAGTGAAAAGAAAAAGAAACGGGACGAAAACGGAGAAAATGAGCGAAGGTTGAAAACAACACGGCCTAGAGGTTCACCACACGGCGTGCACACGGCCTTGCCACATTAACAGGCTTGAGCACGGCCCAAAGTTGACTCATATAGGTGTGGCACACGGGCGTGCCCCTATCGTGAGGAAGTTTAATTTCACTCGAGAAAGGCTACTTAGGGGCTAAGAAAGACATTCTAAACTCTATATAAAGACCCTAGGAGGCAACTACAATGGTGTACAGTAGAGGAGAGTGCTGAGCACATTATTCCCGCCAAGACGGGGAGTTAAAGGCAGGGAATCACTCAAAGGAAAGCTGATTGATCCATCTCAGAAGCCAGGATCTACATCAAGACAGAGGATCTCCCTTCTATCCTTTCAGGAGTTTTGGGTTTTCTTATGTTTTGCTATTTTCTTTATTCTGAGATGTTTCTTTTTATAAACATGAACTAAACCCCAAATATCTAAGGGGGAAGAAACCTAAGATGAATCTTGTTATTGTTTTATGAACTATATGATAAATATTTGATTTGTTCTTAATTGTGTTTTTAACTCTTGAATTGACATTTTCGGGATATTGATTTAAGTCGAATGTGCTTATACAGAGGAGCAAAAGTCCCTGTATAGGAGTAGGTCCAACACAATTAAACGGAGTTGATCACAATCCTGGACATAGGATGACAAAAATTTACCGGATTAGAGTCAAATCTAATATGGGGAGCCATAGATCGAGTTAATGTAAGACTAGGGGTTTTAATTAGAAAGAGATTTCAATTAATCAACCAAGGATTAGTTTTTCTTATCCTCGACGGAGGTATTAACATAATTTAGGGATCTCTACGGATCAAGTCAAATGAAGAAATCGTCTAGTTCAGAGTTAGGTAACAAGTGAAGTCTAGGTGGATTCTTCCTTAGGTATTGCCTTCATCAATCAGTTTTTCCCAAAAGCAATCTCCCAATTTACTGTTTGCCATTTCTTTAGTTTAGTTTATAGTTAATTAGTTTACACAAACCACCTCTTTATTTTTAGGTTAGATAATAGGAAGGAAGTCATTACTAGTACTTTTAGTTCCTTGGATTTGATATTCTGGTCTTGCCACTAGCTATACTACTATTCGATAGGTGCGCTTGCTTTTTTATCTTGATAATAGTTAGTTTCTAGGTATGATCGATTTTATTACTTCATCTCATCACGATCACTTGACAACTCTTTCCACTTCTCACAATGCCTTTGAGAAACATGTGTTCAATTCGCTTGAGAAGTTGCACAAAGTATTCAGTATGTTTGAAAAGCAGCAAGTGTGGATTGCCACAAACTTAGACAGAGCAAAAGAAAAGATGTTCCTATTTTAGGGCTATGTAAGGAAGAGGGACGCTGCTATCAAGAAGTCCCTTTAGAAGAATTTTACTAGGCTAATGCCCACGTTCCCTAACTTTCCAAAAGAAGTGCTACCTAGTGCAGAGGAAGGGGAAGAGGATGAAGTCGAAGTTGATGCAATTGAACCTACCACCATTCAAATTGCCACTAAGGAGAAGGACCAAATAAGACCAGAGGGAGAGGAAGAGAAAATAGAATTTGTGAACATTGAGTCTGACAAAGAATGAGAAGAAACAAACCTAATTTCTGCACCAGCTGAACCTCCTACTACACCTATCCCACCTGCATCGACTGCGCCAATATCAGAGAAAGATAGTGAGATTAATAAGCTGTTTGATGATATCACCAAATCATATGATAAGGAGGACGAGGTGCCAATCAATTCCTTGAGATGGAAGCAACGTTACAAGCATGCTGCCCGCAAACCCACTCGCCCAAACTTAAGTAACAATGCTATCTTTCCAAGCTTTCATTTTTAATTTCATTTCATCATGCATTCATAACTATTCTCTTTCCATTTTCTTTCTACATAGGTTTTTACAATTATTATTATTATTTTTCTTTGTTCATACATTAAGGGCAATGCATCCCTTAGGTTTGGGGGTGTGTTGTGTATTAGATAGTTGTTTTGATATTCGTTCATCTTGTCATTCATTTTGCCATAACACATAAATGCCAAAAAACTGTTAGATTGCAATGAGTATATTTTTGTTGATGATGTTCGATGAGAAATTTAATTCTTCGGCATACCTAGAAATTTTTAATAGTGAATTGAGTGAGTTTAGCTTAGAATGATTACTTGAGGATTGACCTTTAAAAAATAGAATGCCCTAATTCCAATTCCAATTAGTCTATAGTAGGTGTATTTTAATAATATTAGAAATTCTTGAGGCTAAGAATAGGATATTGGCAATTTTCAATAGAAAAACATTAAATAAATAAATGCCATAAGTTACTTTAATGCTCGAAATTGCCAAGTAGGTGAGCAACATTTTGTTTGCTCCATTATGTTGTTAATTAGAAAAGTAAATTTAAGAGTAATACAATAAAAGAAGCAGTTTAGGGACACTCCAATGTAGTGTTAGGCTGAGTAGCTAAGGAGGTAGTTGTTTGCTCCATCCATCTTCTAAGTTAAAAACCTTAACTTCATGAGTGCATTTCATTCAAATTGTGACATGATGGAATACCTGGCGATCTAGTGTATGCTCCACTAAAATTGTCAAATAAAGAAACTATGTGACAAGATGAATTCCCTAGTAAAAATATTTGTAACTGAGTTATGAAAAACCAGATTTAATAATAAGAAAATGAAACTAAGTTTAGATGAAAGATAAACTAAGTACATTAGGAGGTACTTACTACAGTCGAAATTGTTTAAGCAATTAGGAAGTTTTATTTTTAGGGCAATATTTTCTACACTTACTTTGTTGAATAAGCTTATGAAACTTGAACCGATTCTTGGAGACTGAAGATAGTTGAGAATGGAGTAAAAGAAATGTGCTTCATACGGTTTGGCAGTACAAGAGGTAATTATGTGTTATGGAAATTCTTACATTCATGCATACATGCATTCATACATATTTTGCTTGAGGACAAGCAATAACTCAGGTTTGGGGGTGTGATAACTCTTGAAAAGAGTTATATTGTAGGCCTTTAAACTTGATTAATTGTTTGTACTTAAGTGGATATATTTGCATTTTTAGGATATTATTGTAACATTGCATCATGAAGCAAGGACTGTGCTTTCAATATTACTATATGTTACTTTTTTTATGGAGGGAAAGGAATTGTTTGTGTTTGTAGCAAGTGTAGGAAGGAAGAAGAGCAACAAAGGAGTGAAGTATTGTCATGGAAAAAGGTTGGGTAGATTGCCAACATAAATGCCATGGCAATTCCAAGAAGATGCTTATGTAGCACTCAACCCTCGTCACTCTCAGCCAGCTGAACGTGTACCAAATAAATTTAATTGAAAAAGAAGGAGAAAAGTGTGTCCTGAGAGAGGGGACTAACCCTATAAAAGAGAAAAAAAATGAGGAGAAATGGATGGACACGAGAAATTAGGAGCGATTCTTCTCTAATAAACTATTGTGAAAAAAATCTAGAGAAGAGAAGAAAAGGGTAGCATCTAAAGAACATAGCAGAGACACAAGGAAGGGGACGAAGCATTCAACCTTAGGTCTTGCACAATATTGTAGCACTAGAGTTGGGAGTTGACTTGGCAAGAGCTTTTTGAAGTTCTTCCTTTGTTACCTTGATTAATTTCTATGGATTTTTAACTGTTAAGTGATGTTGTTGAATGATACCTTTATTTTGGATGTTAATTTCCAACCTGTAATATCCCGAATTAGGGCCTAATCGGAATAGTGGTTTCGTGACCGCAAATTCGAGGTAGATAATTATTTTGAGGTTTATGATATGATTGCATGATTGTGTGAAAATTTCGTGAAGAAATTCTATGCGTAAAGTGCTTAATTTAAAATTAGGGACTAAATCGAATAAGTTGCAAAACTTGCATTCTAGAAGTTTCTAGTATGAAATTGCTTTGAAATATTAATTAGGAGGTCTTAAATAGTAATTTGGCCAATTTTAATTTCATGGACAAAATTTGGACATGGATGGAATTTTTGAAAGTTTAGTAAGGAGGGGCATTTTGGTCATTTGGATATTAACATGAAATAAAAAGGGAAAAATAACACAAAATTGATCATCTTCTTCATTTCCATGAAATTTCAAGGGTTCTCCATAGCTAGGGTTTGTTTCAAGCTTCCAAGCTCCATAGTAAGTGATTCCAAGCACCGTTTTTAATGTTCTTTACGTTTTCGTAGTCCCGGTAACTCGATAAAGCTTATGTTAGCAATAATTTAAGTTAGGGTTCATATTTGGAAAAATACCCATAGGTGAAATTTGTGTATTTTGATGTTTTATGATAGAATATAAGGTTTTAAATTATGTTAGACAACTTGTGCTACTCGATTTTAAGTAAAAACGAACAAAACGGCTTAATCGGTAAAAGTACATATTGTTCATAAGTATGTGTTATAGTGGGAATTTGAGCTTGCTAATAGCAAATAAATGATCAGAATGTCCTAAAACATAAGAATTTGAAATAAAATTTAATTTCCGAGCCTTGGGGTAAAAGTGTAAATATGCAAAAGTTTAGGGGCAAATTTGTAATTTTGACAAAGTTAGGGTCAAGGACCATTTTGATGAATGTGAGTATTAAATAAGCTAAATGTGCTATTTTAGATCAAGAGAAACGAGATTCAAGTCGTGATCGAGGGAAAAACAAAGTTTACGAGGAATAGGCTGATCGTTGATATTTTGGTATCGAGGTAAGTTCTTGTGTAAATAATGTAACATAATTGCTATTTTAAGTGATTTAATGCTATTTATATGATATGATACTTGTTATTATGAATATTATGCTTTGTGAAATATTATGTATTGGTATGAAAAGTATGTGATTAAATTGATAAGTATGAGATGCAAGCAACGTATTGGTTCCGATATTCCGAGGAGAACGACTGGGAAATGTGTGATTGAGGAAAATCCCGTTTGAACCTTGGGAATAGATTTGGATACAAGTGACATGTCACTAGGATGGTTGAGCATCTGAGCTCGTTGAGTTGAGTCCGAGTTCACTTATGGATGCAAATGTCCGAACTCGTTGAGTTGAGTCTGAGTTTGTGAGATGTAACTAGGCATCCGAACTCATTGAGTTGAGTCCGATTTCACTTATGGATGTGAACTCCCGAGCTCGTTGAGTTGAGTTCGAGTTCGTTTATGGGCAGGTTATATGGTCGCTTGATTACATATGTGGCACTTATGTGCAAATTATCCATGTATCCGAGTTATATTCCGATGTGTTCAACGGGTAAAATTTTAGCGAAATGGAAGAATGCTTGAGATGCAAATGATATTTTGGTAAGTTTCGTGAAAGGCACACTTTGGACAGGTATGTATTTAACCCTCGGGTTGAAACTTGATACACGATGGCTAGAAATGTGGAATATGTCTTGGTGATAACGTGCTATTGCTATTTGGTATAATTGCTTTGTTATGTTACTCGTTATTTGCATATGGACTTACTAAGCATTTATGCTTACTCCCTCTTTTCCAGTCATTGTAGTGTTGGACAAGCCGGCTCAGGAATCGGGATAGGTCGAAGGCTCGATCACACTATCCGAAGGACTTTTTGGTAAAATGGCTTGTATAACTTAAGTATGGCATGTATAGCAATGTTCTTATTTTGTGTAAATAATCTTATGATATGGTTGTGGTTTGGTTAAGAAAATGCTTGGTAATGATTAGTCATTGGAATGGCTAGCCTAGATAATGTTGGATGCTATGTGAGACTAATATGTTATGTAGTTCATGAAAATTCATAAAAAGATGAAATTTGCCATAAAACAGAACATTACTGTAACAATGATGTGAGTTTGAAAAATCACTAAAAATAGTAGAAACTGAATTAGGTGATAAATTAAATATTTAATTAAAGATTATTGTGTCTACTTTCATATGGAAGAAGTGAAACAGGTAAAGGAGTTATATGTGATGAGATATTTGAGTTTTAGTGAGACAGGGCCAGAGTAATTTCTAGATCCCCTGTTCCAAAATTGGGAATTCACCATAAATTGTACAAAAATAATTAGGAGGTATGATTTATATGTTCAAAACCCTTATTTAGTCTAGTTTTAAGAGAAACAAAGGCATAGTCATATGAATTTGGTAGAGAGAGAAAAGTGGTTCGTAGTAAGTAGAGGTCAGTGCAGTCGATTCCTGAAACAGGGGTAAATTTAACTAATAAAATGTACTAATTGACCCGACCAAAAATTCTAGAAAAAAATTATTATATAGATATATGAGTCTAGTTTCAGAGAAAATTTACAGATCTTGATTTCAAGTTTTGTAACTTGAGATATGATTTTTTTTGTAACCATAATTCAGGTAAACAGTATGCTGTGAATGTAGAATTAAATGTTTCAAAGTTCTTAAAATGGAAAATTATGTTCAGTAACACCTCAAGCTCGACTCCGGCGACGGTCTCGGGCGTGGGGGTGTTACACAACCCATGAGCTAATCTCTTTGGGTTGGAATTACTTGATGAATCTTTATTTCCATTAATAATCAGCATTATCTTGACTAGATCTACTATTTCATTTAAGTTGCATTATTTTGAATGCATGCATGCAATCTCTAAACATACATGGATGTATGGTATGTTTACAAACTTGATTTAATTTTGAAGATGTTAAACTAGTTGGATTGTGATCGAATGATACAAAAAAGTACTCGAAAGAATATTCGTAGCATTCTAGACATAAAGTTGCGCTTTGTATAGAGTAAGAAAAAAACATTGGTTATCATCCTTCAAGCTTGTAGACATAGAAAGCCTTAAGAATGGTAGCTTGAAGTCTGACTCATGAAAGAATTAGACTACTATAGCTAGAATCAGAAAAGTAGACTAGTTACAACTTTTCCATGGCATTATTGTGTTTTAAGGATGTAATTTGAGTAATTCCAACTTTCCCATTCAACAGTGTTTTAACTATAACACCCCTTACCCGTGTTCGACGTCGGAACATGATACAAGGTGTTATCGGACTTAAACATACATGTAACCGAACATTTTCGAGTAAAAAATTTCTGTTCAAATTTAAAACTTTTCACTCATACTCATAATGTCCCTAATTTGGGCCTACAAGGCCCAAAACATACATCGAGAGTGGTTAGGGACCAAACCGAGAATTTTGGAAAACGTTGGAAAATTTCTTGAAAATAGGGGCATACGCCTATGTCTAAGGCCGTGCCCTTCACACAACCATTCGCATGCCACATTTATCACATCAACATCATGCACTAATTCATCCACACACATATGCAAGCATGCTCATCCATGAATTGCATCATTTTAACTTATAACATAACCAATAATAGCTACATTAAATGGCCTTATACAACAAAGACCTTCAAATAGCATAGGCCAATCTTTTAGGCCAACTCATAATAACATATAAACAATTAACCAAGTCCTTATACATGCCATAGACTTATAAATACTTGTAAACCTTTTTATATCTATCAATAGCTTGATAGTGAGATTGAGTCTCCGGTGACCTCCAACTCGAGCTAGCATCTGTGACACTATAGGAAAGAGGAAAGGAAAGGAGTAAGCATTATAGCTTAGTAAGTAAGTATGCAAATAACAAGCAATTCATTAACATGCTATTATAAATCTTCACAATATGTCCTCCAAATAATATAATCATTACTACACATAGATCCACTATTTACTCAAGTTCAAAACAAGTTGCCTATTTGAGTCACAGTCACTAAATTATTTATATCTGGAGCTACGGAACTCAAAATTAAGATATGCTAATTTTCCTTGAAACTAGACTCACATATCTTCCTACCATAAAATTTTTAGAATTTTTGGTTTAGCCAATAAGTACAGTTTATTCATTAAAGTCTCCCCTATTTCACTATTTGACAGTTCCGACCCCTCTTAACTAAAAATTAATTATCTCATTGTACAGAACTTGGATGATGTTCTCGTTTGTTTCTCTTGAAAGTAGACTCAAGAAATTTAACCATATAAATTATATCCCATGATTATTTTTATACAATTTTTAATGATTTTCCCAAGTCAGAACAGGGGATTCCGAAATCATTCTGACTCTATCTCACAAAAATTCAAATATCTTAGAATATGAAATTCTTTTGCTTACATCGTTTCTTTTATATGAAAATAGACTCAATAAAATTTAATTTAATATCTCATTCAACCTTTAATTCAATTTCCACCATTTTTGGTGATTTTTCAAAATCACACAACTGCTGCTGTCCAAAACTATTTTATTACAAATTTCACTCTTACATAATTTCACTTACTCCATTTCATCTTACCAAAAGTTCGATCAATTATCGAGCGCATTGCTCATAAATTTTCACACACATATACCTGCACTTATTAATCACATAGCATATCCAATTACACTAGTCATTACATGATCACATGTTTTTTCACTTAGTCAATTTCCCGTTGAACTCATCGAAATAATAATAGATACACAGTGGCCTGCACATAGTACCACCCTTATAGCCGAAGCTATCTGGTGCACATAGTAGCCTACACTTAGTACTACATCTATGAACAAAACCAGCTCTTACACATAGTGGCCTGCACTTAGTACCACACATGTGATCGAAGCTATTGGGTACGCATAGTAGCCTGCACTTACATGTGATCGAAGCTATTGGGTACGCATAGTAGCCTGCACTTAGTACTACACATGCGACCTAACCATCTGGTACACGTAGTAGCCTGCACTTAGTACTATACGCGTGACCTAAAGCCATCTTAAACACATAGTAGCATACACATAGTAATACACATGTGTTCTCACAACGGATCATTCGTATCTTTTCTATTTCGAAGGTTCAAGCGGGAAATTTCTCACTTTTCAACATTTTTACCAATTCATCCATACTCAATTTCAATTCATAATTTACCTCAAGTGATCATTCAATATGCAACCACATCTCATATAATAAAAAAATATTATAACATAAGTAAAAACGATATATTATTTACATACAAACTTACCTCGACCCAAAAATGACAAACGGACGTATTCGACATTTTCTTTGATTTTCTCTCGTTCTAAGTCCGAATCTCGTTATTCTCAATCTATAACAACACGTTTAATTCATTTATTCAATATACAACTCAAATTAACCCAAATTCACATTTCGAAAAAATTATATTTTTGCCCCTAAACATTGTCATAATTACACTTTTACCCCTAGGCTGGTAAAATGATTTTTATTCAATTTCCTTGCACTTTAGACCTAGCCAAACCACTTTTATAACTATAGCAGTCCACATTTCCAACTTAATCACACATTTACAGACATTTTTACAACTTTTACAAACTAGTCCCTTTTAACAATTTCATCGAAAATCACTTAGTAAAAGTCATTTATTACACTCTGAACATTCATATTCTACCATTAGACATCAAAACACAAACATTTCACATATGGATAAATTTTCAAATCTCAACCCTAGCTCATAATAATGGTAGAAATAGAGAGTTCATGTTACAAGGATTTCAAAAACGTAAAGAACATTAAAAACTGGGCTAGAACGAACTTACAATCGAGCTTGAAAGCTTGAAAAACCCTAGCCATGGTTTTCCCTTGTGTAATTCAGCCAAGGCTTGAAGATGGACAAAAATTAGCTTTTAATTTTGTTTATTTAATCATTTAATCACTAAATGACCAAAATGCCCCTAACTTAAAAATATCCTATTTCACCTATTTCATGTCCATTTTTGTGCAACAAATTAACCAATGGTCTAATTACCATTTAACGACCTCCAATTTAAAATTTCATAACAATTGGACACCTATAACATGTAAAACTCAACTTTTTTCACTTTTTACAATTTAGTCCTTTTGACTAAATTGAGTGCCTAAACGTCAAAATTTTCGAACAAAATTTTCACAAAATCATTCCGTGAAATTGTAGACCATAAAAATATAATAAAAATAAAATTTTCCTCTTCGGATTTGTGGTCTCGAAACCACTATTTCGACTAGGCCCAAGTTTAGGCTGTTACAATTCCTCTCATCTTTGTTTTGTTACATTGCCACAGCATTTTAAGGTAGTTATCTAATTTTAATATTGCATACGTTATTATCCTTTACAAATTTTTTATTCTATTTTTTTGCCATAGCCTGATTCATATAGTTCATAGTGATAACTTAACCAAATTAATCCTAACTGATCCTTGTGGAGACGATTTTACTTACTACTTTGTTACTTGATTCAACGTGTACACTTTCACATTCGCGTATCATTTCACGCTTGAGATTAGTCAGGAAAGGGCCAAGGCATCGAGAAAGTTCCCAGGTGAATCAAACAAGTGCCATTCCAAGGGTGCAACGATGCCAAATGTATGGTATGCCTAGATTGTATGGAATATTGTGCTAGTTAGATTTTAAGTGATCTGGTTAGAAACCAATAGTATAGTTTAACATGATAAGTTTGATTAAGGGAACTTATTTATATTTTTCTCTAAAAAATTGTAGGCCAATAATAAGGCAAGTTCTAATACGTATCACACTTGTTGAATTCGACTAAGCAAGATGAGTCATATTTATAACTGAAACATCCTACCTCGATGATCTTGAGGCTAAGGTTATTTTACGACCAGAAGTTACTTCGCATCAGGGTAAGTATTTTAGCTCTACATGTTAAGTTCCGAATGAGTAAATCTGTATTTGGTAACTGAACAGGGAAATAAGTATATGGTTTCTACATAGGATTGAAAATGATTTAAATGATTAGCAACTTGTATGTATAAGAGTAGTAATAATGTTCTTATGTCTTGTAAGCAGTGGTTGTTGCGGTCTCATGATGGAATTTTAAACCTACAGTTCAAGCTATTGTATGTGGGTATCAGGTAAGTTCTATACTGACTGATGCATGTATAATGTTCATATTGTGAGTCACCTATTGATAATTGATTGAACTATGGATCCGAAGTAATGAATAGTATAGTATGTGATGATTGGTGTACAAGTATTAAAATATTGAAGTATGGTTGAATATGTATATGTCTGTAATGTATGCTATGAGATGTGTATTCTGTTTGGGTGTATGTTAGAAGGGAGTCTGTGTCTGTTCATCGTGACGGTGTCTAATGGAGCCCATCGGGACTAAAAACACGAATTCTGATATGAACTCTAATGGAAAAGTCCATGGCCATTGCATCCTCTGAATAAGAATTGAGGAACAATGGGGTTCTCAGAGTGTTTAGGATGATGATGGGCAAACCTCACATAATGTGAGTTTAGGGAAATCCATATCGTAAACACAATAGCTAAGAATAACCCTTGTGGCTAACTTTGGAAAGAATAACCTTTGTGGTGAACTTTGAAAAAAATAGCCTTTGTAGCAAACTCTGAAAAAGATGCCTTTATGGCAAATTCTGAATGGATCGCCTTAGTGGCATGTTCTATCTGATTGCCTGTATGGTGTATTTTGCTAAGTATATGTGGCACGAACTATTAGGAATGTTTGGTAAGTTACGAATCTGAATATCTGTCTCTATGGTAATACTCGAATACGCCCTTCGAATTTGTCTTAAAATTTATTTTTCTAACTTATAAAGATCTGTATCAATTCTGATGTAATAAGTTATTTATCACATATTTTATTCTAGATTTTCAGATGCTAAGTTTTTCTTTTGGAACTTCAAATAACAAGTTTTAAATAAATGATAAAATGTAAACTGATTTTTGTTAAATGTTTTGTATTGTTTAGTAACACTTGAGATCCAGACACGGTGAATCGAGTCAAGTTGAGGGTGTTACATACCCTATTAGTTCTTTTGGCTTTTTTGAAAATAATTGGCATGCCATAAGATTGTTTGTGTACGGGATTACACGCTTATGCGCTATAATGCACTTTGCGTGCGAAGATGAACCTCGTGTGCCATATATATGCTTCATGTGCAAAGATGCACTTTGTGTGTCAGGATGCATTTCGTGTGCCAATTTGTGCTTTGTGCACTAGGATGTGTTTTGTAGGACAATATGCACTTTATGTGTTGGTTTACTCTGCTTCAGTTTATTCAATGATGCACCTCGGTGCTAGTTTGGTGTGTTGGTTGGACGATCCGTGTATACGTCAGAGTCTAAGTCATGTTAATAGGGGTGTGAATGATAACCTTGTTAAATAGTATTGAAATGAAATGATATATATGATCAAATATGTGTATATATGAGTTTGATAAAGAAATTTTATACTTAATGTTTAAACCAATTGAAAACGAGCCTCGGAGGCCAAATTGAATGCGGATGAGTCAATAGACTCCAAGAATAAGTTGAATGGTATAAGATCAAAGTAAATGATATGAGGGTTGTAACACCCCAAACTCGGCCCAGACGTTATGGCTGAATCTGGCGTGTCACATCTAAGTGTCATTCAAAAACTGAATTTGTCGATAAAAGTTCATTTCTATGTTTAAATCTTTTTTTTTTTTATTTAGCAAATCATCTTGTCAAAAGCTTTCCAAAATTTGGACTTGTTGATAAAAATCCATATTTAAGTTAAAACCCATTTAGTTTTTTTATTGCTTGAAAAATTTTGGCAAATTACGTTATTACAATTTGAAAACAACTTATCAAAACAATTGCCATATCTATTACTGTTGATTTCTTAAACTGAATAAAGCCGCGGAAGCTTTTCTAATTCAAAACCTTGAAGTTTAAATTGCGTGTTTTTCCTTGAAAATAGTTATTATTTTGAAAACTCATTTTTCCTACTCTTGCAGTTTAAAATAAGAAATCAAAGCCCAGTTTTAAAAATTAAAACCAAATGGCCTTATTACATAACCAATAGCCCAATATGAAATTTAAATAAGTAAGTCTAAAGCAGCGCATCAACGATCGTATGGTCACCTCCGAGTCCCTCACGGCTCCAAATCACCTAAGGCTGGGGATTACCTGTACAGTTAAAAGAAAGGGTGAGTTTACGTAAACTCAGTGTGTAATCCCCTATCAGTCGAACAGTAAACAGTGCATGCAGAAACAGTCTGGGCCTGAGCCTTATTTAGTAACAGAATAGTAACCCTATACAGTAATAGTATGGACCGAAGCCCAATATAGTATCAGTACAGTGTAGATATGCAACCCATCCCAATCCAACCAACGCACCACCTGTACCAACCAACACACCATGTGCAGATTAAATCGACCCACCTAGCTAACACACCAATATCGTAGCGAAGCTACTAGTAGTAGTAACGCAACATAGCTGCTAATAACTGTAAGCGTGGTAAAGCCACCAGTATTAGAATATGTGGCAAAGCCACCAAAAATAGTAAATACATGGCAGAGCCACCAGTACTTCCCCCGTAACAGTATCCCAACCCCATGTCATATGACATGTCATAAATATTACGTGTATGCAGTATGTTACGCTCGGTTTTGGTCATATAAATATCATACACACATCAATCAACCTACCACTAGGGGTGTAACGGTCATTTCGACAGTCAGGGGTAACACAGTAATTTTACCCCTCAGGGATATTTTAGCCATTAACTAATTTTGAGGTCTCGGTACAAATGGCGACCCTTCAAAAGGTCTACAGTCATCTTGGATGACTCAGATGACCTAAGTGGTCATAACAGTGTAAATGGGCCCAAGGCCCATTACTTGGCCCAAGTGGGTCCACACGCTCGTGTGGCCCATTTAGCCCGAATAGACCAAATGCTCGTGGTGGCCTTTACAATATATCGCCCATGATTTGTGGGCTCGATTACCACACGAGCAATCGCACGCTCACGTGACTTCAAATCTGAAGTTTCGGCTTTTTGGCTTTTGCCGACTCACAATATAGAGGGGTGTGAGTGCACACATTTTCTGGCTTTTCGACAGTAACAGACTTCAGTGTATAGTTACACACCTGATTGTAAAATCGAGAGAACCGTCCTACTAGCACCAAAGGCCTTGTTGACTATACTTCTATTTATATGCTAATCGAACAACGACTATACCATTTTCTGCCAAGAAGTTGTATTATCAAAAGACTCCATTAATCAATAACCATATGACTAAAACTTAAATCGATACTCATCGCTGAATACAAATTCAAAACCAAGATAGAGCATTCGGCTAAAATCAGCCCACTTACCCCAATTCAAGATTGAAAGCCGAAAGAAAGATTTGAACGCCTTCTAACACTTGGTAAACCCCCATTTTTCTCTATGAGAGTTTCCAGAACCCAAACACACGAGAAAGGCAATGAATCAGCACCCATCAACTGAATCATTCAGCTTAATCAGAAAAGAACAAAATAAGAAGGATAAGAACGAGGCACCGGAAATAATGCACTTACCCAAAACCTAAAGTTGGAGAAACAAAGGGACGACGGAAACGGTTAGCAAGAAAGGAATAAATATATTCGGTCAACACAATAGAGAGAGGGGATGAAAGTACTTGGAAGGCCTTTGGTCTATTTGACTGGAATGGAAATCAAAGAAATAAGTAAGGAAAAGATAGAGGGGGATTCGGCTTAGAAGAGAGACCGAAAAGAAAGGAAGATCAAAAATTGGAGAGGAAAGCAAAAAAATGGCGTGTACGATCAATAATGGAAGAGGTGAGAAATGGAAAAGTTCCGCTAACTCCACGTAAAGATGTTAAGGGAAAAGAGACTTGTTTCAGAGAGTATAAGGCAAACCCAAAAGGCATAAAAGGAACTCGACTTACCGGGAATTGACCAAAATGTGTTTCTAAATTGTCAGGAAACAGTTAATGTTCAGCCAGAGAGAAAAATGCAACTGAAAAGTGTCAAAAGAGAAAACTGAACAAGGAATACACCCTAAACTCTCAAATTGTTGAAAATGCACACCAAGGGACCCCTTAGTCGAATTTGCACACACAAATTCCCCAATCGGCTACAACTCTTCTCCAAGTTGAATTCCACGATTTTCTCCACCAAATTCTCTTCCATATCCATAACAACCATCATCATATTCCTCGATTCTCTCCCTTTGACCAATTCCACAACCACCTCAGCAGAGTTTTAGCCCAACTCTACCTCTCTCACCATATGGAAACAAAATAAATATACCTTGCATGTCATGGGATTCATACCCAAGCTCTCACAGTTGCCAAGTCACTCCACCACCACTAGGCCACAAGCTCATTTGTGACATAAATCTACCACATTTATTTAAAAGGCCTACTATCCAGAGTCAAGGTTTACTTAGGAGGAAAAACTAAAGTTTTGCTAAAGCCTAGGTTTGAACTCAGGACTTCTCCAACACCCCCAAACATAACCAAATCATCTAGCCAACACACCAAACATGCAATCTGTGTCAAATCATACAAAAATTAAAAACTTAAATTTTTGAGGCGTTACATGGGTCATGAAATATGAATTGTATATTGTTATTCGCATGTGGTAAAGATACATAAATGAGTACTTGATTTTTGAATGATATTGAATTGATATGCATTGATTAATTAGTAAATGATAAGCAAGTTAGAGTTGCTAATATATGTTGTAATTCGAATAGGTTGTTTTGACATTGTTATAATTATGCTTATATATATTGAATGATGATAGAAATGTTTGACACTTAGAACAACAGTTTGTTTGATTTTAAGAACATATATGCAGGTATTATATTGAAGAATTTTGTTAATGCTTATGTATATAGATAGATAGATAGATCTTGAATCATGAATCTACCACTGAGCCCTATTGCTCAACGTACGATTTGTTTTCTCTATGTGTAGGTATAGGAGATCCTTGAGAACACAAAAAGTAGTTCCAACATCTAACTCAAAAAATTTTGTAAACTTCTCTTTTTATTAGTATATGACATGTACCTCGTGTTTAAGCTAGTTTTGCATCACAAATGCTCAGTTTTGAAAATTGGTTGATTTGTGTTATCTTGAAGTATCATTTTGGTGTAATTTGGCATTAATGCAATTGGTATGTTATTGAATTTGTTGTATTTGAATGTTTAGGTGTTATTCTAGGTAGCCCAAACTTGTACCAAGTTGGCCCTTTTGGAAATAGTGAGTCACATCGCGATGATGTACTCCCAACGTCGCGACGTGATCAAACAAAGAGTTACATTGTGATGGCGTATACTCAATGTCCTAACAAGCCTAGTCAATAAGTTGTGTCATGACGAGAAAACCTTGAAGTCGCGACAACAACTCGTGCAACACCCCTAATCCGTATCCATCACCAGAATAGGGTTACGAGACATTACTGAAGTTTTATAGAACATGTACAACTAAATCGAGTCAATTACTATTCATTTTTCAAGTTTCATCAAAATGTCCCTTAATTTGAACCTCGATGCCCAATACATGCAGTAGAATCGAGTCAGGACTAAATCAGGAGCTCAAGAAATTTTTCGCAAAATTCCAAAACTTTCCTTATATAAAAGAATCACATGCCCGTGTGGTAAAGGACATGCCCGTGTGGTCAAGCCGTGTGGTTTCACACGCCCGTGTCCCTAACCTGTGTAGCTCTCTGACTTGTAACTCATGAAGAAATTGAAGTCACACGGCCAAGTCACACGCCCGTGTGCTAGGCCATGTGGTTAATTTAATTTTTGAAAATTAGGTGTAGGATTCACACAGCAAAAAGACATGCCCGTGTTTTAGACTGTGTACCTCACACGGCTGAGACACACCCTTATGTCTCAATTCAGAGCTTTTTGTTTCTCAATTTTAGGATACAGGAGACACACGACTAGGCTACATGCCCATGTACCAGACCGTGTGTGACACACGGCCTAGACACATAGGCGTGTGTCTACCTGTGTGACAGAATAAGGCTATTTTCCAAGCCTTATTCCTCACCCATTTTCATTCAAAACCTGCATAAAACTTTACCAATACCAACCAACCAATTCAAGCATTTAAATTCAACCAAATTTATCATTCAATATGTTATATTTTCACATATTCACTTATTTCAAATCTTTCCTCATTTAACACACATGATTATTCTACAAACGCAAACCATACCCATATACATGTAAAACCATAATTTACTTTATAAACATACCAAAATCAAGTCATCACTAGCCATACCAATTGCTAGTTTACATTCAATCATTTCAACATATACATTAGCATTACTAGCCTATACATGCCATTATACCAAATAAGATCTATATTTATACCAAAATGAGCTGGAGGATAGTGTGATGTTGCTCCGACCGTTACCAACCTTCACAAGCTTCCGAGCACTATAAAATAGAGAAATAAAACGTAATAAGCATTTAATGCTTAGTAAGTTCATGTAACAAGAATCTAACTTACCATGTATTTTCGTGCATCTTAATCACATACATAAACATCCAAATAAGTGAATTATTAGTCTATTACACAACTTAAACAATTCAAGTTAGTCAAGTAACTTCACATAATCTCATTAACTTAGGGCTAGTTTGGCAATGCTTTTGGAAAGTGCTTTTGAAAATTGCTGTGGAAAAGTACTTTTGAGAAGTGCTTTTGAAAAGTTTGGTTTAAAAATTGAGTGTTTAGCATTGCTGTTAAAAAGTGCTTTTGAGAAATAAAATATTCATTTTAGACATGGTGTTATCAAGTAACAAATATGCATTTAAATAATATTTAAATTATTTAATATTATTATATTTTAGTAAAAATATAAAAAAATTTATTATAACTTGTTAATATTTTAATATATGAAATATAAATTTTAAATATTTTTAAGCAATAACTATTAATTATTTATAAAATTTAATTAGAATATATAAACTATATTTTAAATATTTAAATATAACAATTAAACATTTGTAATTAGTATTTTAAAAAACATTTTTTTATTTTTAATTAATGATTTTAACACATTTGCAATTAAGCACCAAGAAAAAAAAGAAATTACTATGTTATTAGAGGGGTGAAAAAGTAATTAAGCATTAAAAGTGCTTTTGGGAGCGGAAAAGCTAAAAATTTTAATTTCTCCTTTTTAGAAGTGGTTTTGAAAAGCACTTCTGAAAAGAAAAAAATTTCAGCTAAAAGCAGCTTGTTCTGCACAGCTTTTCTTCCAGAAGTGCTTTTAGAGCCAAAAGTGCTTTTTTTAAGCAATGAAGAACAGGCCCTTAGATAAGCTCATCATATCATGTTTTCCACATTCTTATCATTTTTCCATATCACATATACATTTTCAAGATAAATTCATTCAAATTCCATTAACCATTTCCAAGTTTTGCCTGTTGAATTTATTGGCAATATCGATGGATACTCTTATGTAGCACACTTAAACTGTACAAAACTCTCGAGCCACCTTTTCAAGTCATTCGGGTAAATCGTGTAACATGTATCATGAAGCTAATCCGGGCTAATCAAGTATGCTCATAACAGCCATGTTTAATGTATTAGTTCGCAAAGAACTTCTAGTCGGCAAAGTTGTGTAATAAAATCACTAGATAGCCATATCTCATGTAGTTCGTGCAAGTCATGTCTGGACACTCACACAGAGCAGCGTTTGTGTCTGCAACATATGCAAGATCACAATCGGGCAAGTCGTGTATCAAGATGCTCACATAGAGCTACGGTAGTCCACAACTTATGCGGAATTACTACCAATCACTATACTCGCAGAACTTTATCTCATAATGCTCAAGAGACTTATCAGGATTACTTGTTCGAGCTAAATCCTATTTGCAACACATGCAGAATCACGTTCACACTAATCCATCGAATTTCCTTCATTCCACCGAGACTTATTCCTTTTCTTGAGTAATATCAAACATATTATCACATTTTACATATTTAACATTTATGTAAGCATTCATATAATGTAACATGTAAATTAAACATTTTACTATTCAATATTAAGTTACACGAACTTACCTCGATATTTATTTATACGAAAATCTACTAATTTGAAATCTTTTCCTTTCCTCGATCTAACTTCGTATTAGAGTTTTCCAAATCTATATAAATGAATTTAGTCATCAATCTATCACATTTCATATTCATTTAGACTCAATTTACACTCTAGGCAAAATTACTATTTTGCCCCTAAACTTTCATAAATTCCAATTTCATCCCTAGGCTCAAAAAATGAAATCCATGCAATCTAATCCTTGTTCAAAGCCTAACAAAAATTTCCATATATCACTTACAGCACTTATGATTCACAAAATTTAGAATTTTTCTTTGAATTTCACAACTTTACTATTTAGTCGCTAAATCTCAATTTCATGCAAATTCACTTTGTAAAAGTTGTTTTTCTACTAACAACCTTTCATATTCTACCATAAATTTCAAATTTTTAGCATGTTCATCCATGGCACAAACTTTATGCCTTGATAACTTTTCAAATTAATTCCCAAAATAGAAAGAATAGGTTATCCTAATATCAAAAATTTAAAAATTACTAAAAATGAGACTTGATTACTTACCTATTTATGCCAAGAGAGTTTTCTTCCTCTCTCACATGGTTTCCATAGAAAATTTGGGGATGAAGATGATGAAAATTTTGTTTTATTTCATGTTAATTAATTATCATCTTTTATTTTCCTTGAATTCCAATTTAGTCCTTTTCTTTTTCTTAATTTCCATGGATGATTTATCCATAAATATCCACTAACTTTTAATTAATGGTCTAATTACCATATAAGGACCTCAAGTTTTAAATTCCATAACCATTTAATCCTTCTAGCTTCTAGAATTTAACTTTTACATTTTATGCAATTTGGTCCTTTCTTTAATTAATCACTTAATCAGTAAAATTTTCCCATCAGTATTTTCATACGACTTTCCTAACATAATATAGACCATGCAATAATATTTAAATAAATTTTCTTTCTAGCTCAGATTTGTGGTCCCAAAACCACTGTTCCGATTTCACTAAAATTGGGCCGTTACAACCCGATACTTTGAAATCTTTACAATTTGGTCCTAATTCGACCTCAGATTAACATTAGAGCTTTTGTAAGCTCATTTAAGACTTTGAAATGATTATGTATCACATCATATGATTATAATAATCATAAATGAATGGTTAATGGTGTTAATTGAAAGTACTTTATCATAGTTGCTTCAACAACAAATGTTCCATCCTATAACTCAAGCTCGACGATAAGGTAAGGTATAAGGGTGTTACATGATGGAAGTGACCACATCCGAATGGCATTTAGCTTGCCAGTTTAAAAACTTGCCTCAATAATCTCCCACTTCAGCAATATTTTAAACAAAACCACACAAACTAGGAAGCTAATAATTATAATAACTTGCTCTTAGCACAATACTCAATCCATCGTAATTAACTTAAAACACAATTAAAAAATTTTAACCATCAATACTTGTCTAGAATTTGTATCAATAATCAAAATACTAATTATATCTAAGTAAGATGATAGTAAATAAATGTGCACCAAGGTAAAGTCATCCAAATAACATTGGTATTCATAAGTCTTTCAAATTTACAATTTTTTTCAAAAATATATATAAAAAGAAGATAAAATTGAAAATAACTCTCATCAGTAGATTAGTAATCAAGCTTGCTTAACTCTACTCACTCTTTTTATTCAAAGCAAATACTAAAAGCTTCACTACTTGGGTAAGTAAGTGACCATTGTATAAGGTTATCTCTCAATCTCGTATTTGTTGGATGATTCAGATTTCAGATTAGAGTTTGGCAATGACTTAGTTGTGAGAGTCAATGGAGGAAGAAATGTGATCAATCATTCTTCTATTGAACCCAACAAGGTAGGCACTTCAACTACCACTCTAAGTGCTTCTACTTTAGGTTATTCCTCTTCCTCAACAGGTTGGTCAGTTGGACCAACAGAGATGTGCTTGCCTTAAAGCCACCTTGGAGAGAATTTAATCTCAACTACAGCTCTTTTAGTTTGCTCATTAGCATGCACAAGCCTTGGATTCTAAAGAATTAGTACTTGAAATATTAAAGAGAGGAAATGTATTAAATATATAAACCTTCTCAACACGTTTCACAATCTATTCAAAAACTAGCTGGCCTAGATCAAATTCAAACATCTCCACTACCTTCTTGATCAACATTACAGCTTTCTTACTCACTATATCCCTTGGGCTATTGGGAAGCCATTTCCTTGTAGCAATGTTCAACAAGGCTTTATTAATAAGTGTTAAAAGTAACATTTTTAATCTCATTATTAATGCATTTTTTGGGTGATTATTTGATTTTAATGGTGAATTTTATGCTACTAATCGTTTAAATTCATGTTTTTATACTTAGGAGAATATTTGGGAGAAAAGGGAGCGAAAAACAAGTAAAAACTGGAAAATCAGAGCGAGTTATAGGAGCCACTTGGGCTGGACCATTCCACATGACCTAAACACACGACCGTGTGAGCCACACGGCCATGTGGCAGGTTATGTCGATTTCACGATTTACACTCTAAACCTACAGAAAAACATTAGGTTTTTGGGCATTCCAAGACATATATATGACAAAAATAAGAAGATAGGAGAGAGCCATCATAGAGAACTCAAGAAAAAACTCAAAAAACATTACAGCTAATTCTAAAGAAGATTTCTGTCAAGATTGAAGACTCTCAGTTGAATTTTTGGAGATTATCATGAGTTACTTTATTTCTATCAGATATACTATCTTTGGGATGTTTTTATTTGCAAGCATGAACTAATTTTTTAAATACATTGGGAGATGAATACTATGATGAATTCTGTCCTTTGATTTTTATTTTACTCAATAAATACTTAGATCTTGTTTTTAATTATGTGTGCTTAATTCTTGGTTTAATATTTCTAAACTATTGATTGATATTTGATGTGCTTAAATTAGAGGAGGAATGGACGTTGTTTAAAAGTAGATCTAGCATAATTGTTGGGACCGACGGTACGCCATTTGGCGTAGCGAAAAAATTATTTCGGTGATCCACAGCCATAGATCTATGTACAAGGAATGAAACGGTTTCAGATAAGATTGAACATATACCTTTTTAATCTAAAATGATGAGAGGATGCTGTTGATTCGATGTCGATTCCAAGCACAACAAAAACGTTCCGACCTCTACGTACGACAAAACTCTCTTGGAACTATTCTAAAGTGAAATCTCCTAAAACGACTGCTAGACCCTTTTTGTCAATTTTTCTTTTAAACAAACTTACCCTAATTCGGGATTTTGGTATGCATATATTGAAAACAGATATTCTGTGTGCTTGGAATTATAACATATATAAAGTATTAAAAAATATTATATTCTTTCTAAAAAGAATTATAAATAATAATTTATTATAATAATTTCGATAAACTATATTCTTTTAAAATTTTATATGAATCAAATGCATATATTAATTTTAACTATGTTCTCCATTTGTGTACAACAAGCTTGTACATTTAATTCATTTAATATTTAACTGTCAAATTAAATTAATTCAATAATTAATTTAATTCATGTGACAACTAAATACAATATCATATGTGTTTTGATTTTGTTCATTTTAACTAAACGGTGTAACCCTGTAGGTTCTTGTAATGTTAGTAGTAATACTAGAACATTTCTAATAATACAAGCAATGAGTGGCATCTAGCAATGCATCATTGCTACCTAAGTTACGAGAAGTCGTAATTTGTCATAATCTTTTTGTGATAATCTTTTTGTGTATTATATGCTTTTATCCTTAATATCTATATTGGACACAAGTCATGGAATAGTCAAGCTTGTATAGTCCAATCTCATATTTCTTAATTTTTTGAGTAGACTACATTGAACAAATAAATGTGATATCTCATATCAACTTATTTGAGCATGTCCATGCATTTTTAGTCTCACTCTATCAAGAGGCCTAAGATATTACTCCCATTATGTAGGAGGGATAAACCCTATCTTGATCAACCGTATCCCACTACATGGATTATGGTATATCCAACGTCAGTCTTTATAGTACAACCTGTTACTGTAGATGTTTGACTATATCAAAATATACGACTCACGATGTTGGGACAATGATGATCTCAAGTCTGAGGATCATGTATATAGTTATCACTATAAGTAATATTGTGACCGTTACATAATAATCCAATAAACATACTCATAGTGAGCTAGTCCAATATGTTTTTCTCTAACATATACTCATGTATTGATTTCAACATCCCTATGTTAATGACATGTTTTTGTCATCAATCAACTACACATTAGTCTCAATGCATTATTGTTGTCCAAGCGCACAATAATACTTGACTAAGGACCTTTTAAAAATAATCATATTTTCTTAGGACTTTATTACAATTCAATTTATTTATGTACATAGAAAAAGAAACTGAAATAATAATGACAATGCCTTATATTAATAAACAAGCTCAAACAAGTATGTAATTACAATTATCTATTGATTGGTCTTTTGGCATACTATAACAGCATACAATCCTAGAAATAGGATGACATAAGCCTACCAAAGTAGAGTCAAATCTAATAGGAGAATTCATAAATCGAGTTAATGCGATAAAAGGGGTTTTAATTAGAAAGAAATTTCAATTAATCATCCTAGAGCCAGTTGCTCTTATTCTTGAAGAGAGATATTAGCATAATTTAGGGATTTCTACGGATCAAGATATTAAGTGAAGAAATTGCACAGTTTAGATTGATAATGACAGATGAAATCTAGGTGAATTCTTTCCTATGTATTATTTCACTTCTTGGTTATTATTTGATTATTTTCCTAAATTTTTCTTTATTACATTCATAGTTAATTAATTTAGTTAATTTTAGTTTTAATCAATCACTCGAATGCATTAGTTAAATAATAGAAAGATAAAAAGTACTAGTACTTTTAGTCTTCGTGGGAACGATATCTTTGTTTATCGTAGCTCTACTATTAATTGATAGGTGCACTTGCCTTAGTTGGATTTTTAGTTGGTTTATGACGCACCATCCATAATGGCTTGAATGTTACCTTTCTCTGGCTA
This sequence comes from Gossypium stocksii, assembly GCA_020496765.1. Lineage (NCBI taxonomy): Eukaryota > Viridiplantae > Streptophyta > Magnoliopsida > Malvales > Malvaceae > Gossypium > Gossypium stocksii. The sequence continues at coordinate 12,523,214 of CM035623.1, forward strand.
AATGATATGGATAATGTTTGTGATGATGGAGTTTGTTGTATCCATGGATTCCTTTAAATCTACCATATTTTGGAAGTAGCAATTCATCACCTTCCTGATCATAGAAGGATTGAAGGTGTACCATCTCCCTCTAACAAATACCTTTTGATAGAGTTTGCTCTGGTCATTAGTGATGCTCTTCAAAAGATTGGCATAGAACTTGAGCACCGCTTGCCTCACATATTGCTTCACAAAGCTGACGGAGCTAGTAAGGCTAAGCCATTGTTATCGATGAGAGTGTCTATACAATACTCTACAAAGTTGGCTCCATCTTTGCTTTGTTCCTTGATGAAACTTTTCTTCAACAAGGACAAGTTCCTTTTGGAGCAAGCACGAGTGGGGAACATTTGTTCTTGTTTCTACAACAAGGCATCTTCCTCTATTTTTTGCCTTGACTGTGGGATCTGATGCCCTAAGTGTAGTATTTTCTTCTATGTACACTTGTAATTTTTTCGAACAGATTGGTTACTAAAACAATCCATGGATTACATTACTATACTTTGTGTAATTGTCTTTATGTGGTTTTTTGCATGCAAAGCAAAATAGAAGCAAATATTGGCTCACTGGTTGCCTAATGTTTAAACTAATACTAAGCAGTATTACATGGTCGGATCATAATACGAAAAATTAGCTTATATTAGTAGACGAGATGGAGACATAGATGTGGCTGACAATACATTGGACTGGACCCAAGAAGAATAGATCCTAAATCTATTTATGGATTTATTAACTTGTGATGTTTAAAGTGTGGAATACCTTAATCCTGAGTGGATGACGTGTAACAACCTAAACCCGACTGATTCATCAGGTTTGGATTCAGGTGTTTAAACTCAATCATTAACAAAAACAATTTACAATTACCTATTTTTTTTAAACATGTACTACAGCATTTTAATTAAATACTTATTATAAGAAAATAAGGGATGTGTTTAAAATATATTTGATTACAACAAACCCGAATCAAACCTTTACAAAATGGAAGTTTATTTAATACACAAACTCAAAAGGCGTATTCTTATACTACACCATGTATCCACTGTATGCATAATAACTCACTCTACCACCACCTTAGTGTACCCCTAGCGTCGTCCCTCCAGGCAAAGTCTCCTCACAATACCTGAAATACAATAACAAATCTTGTAAGTACATAAGTACTTAGTGAGCTCATTATAACATTTAGTGAGCTCATTATAACATTACCTTGATGGATTTTTTGCACTCTTGTATGAAATTTTGGGTGCCAATTATTCAATATCATTTATTTCAGCGATAGAACCATAGATACACATCTCTTTTTCATAGAAATCCTTAAGACTTACTCACTCTTAACTCAAAACATATTGATACATTAACATATCTTTACTTATCACAAAACTAAAAGAATTTCATTATATCTTAAAATAGAGATAGACATTTAGTCTTATATCTTACTAGACATTCCTGACAGTTCATGCTACATAAGCTTAATAGAGCACATCATAATAGAAACAGACATTCAGACCCATATCTTACCAGACATTCCTGATAGTTCATGCCACATAAGCCTAATACAGTACGTCATAAAAGCAATCATATAGAGTCTCATGTTTATTGTCTCAGCAGACTTCACAGAACACATCAGAGACAAAAAAATGATATCTTGTACATGTCATAAGTCCTTATTATAGAATACACCACAAAGACAATCCATACAGAGTATGCCACAAAGGCTATATATATAGAGTATGCCACGAAGGCAATTCATTCAAAGTACGTTATAAAGGCTAACAGAATGCCACATAAGCATCCCAAAACTGTCGTTTTGCAAAAAGAATGTGGCTAAACTCACATTAAGTGAGGTTTGCCCATCATTGCCCTGGAAACATGCAGAGAACCCTATTAAGTAATCATCATCCATTAGTTCCTGTTCAGAGGGTGCCATGACCATGGACTTTTCCTTTAGAGTTTCAAATCAAAGTTTGTGTTTTTTGTCCCGATGAACTTCATCACACACCATCGCGGTGACTAGACACAGACTCACTTTACAGACTTTTTGTATGTTACCATAATCTAATGTAACAATTTAATTCTCTGACAAACACCCAACAAAATTACGCATCCCATAGCATACATTCCAGACATACATATTCACCTATACTTCAGCGTTATAGTGCTCATACACCAATCATCACTTGAATTTATCATATTCTTTATCAAATATACATATTATACTTTTCATGGTTTCAAATTCGTAGCTCAATAAATTTCTTATAGGTAAATCTCGATATGAACAATGTACATACATGAGTTAGCTTAGAACTCACTTGACACCCACAAATGCTCTGCTCCAAACCAAACATCCATCAAGCAAATCAACAGCAAACACTACCATAGAACATAGAAAAATCATTAAAACTTATTCACATACATTTTACCATCATCACTAACATTGGAAATCCATATATAAATGCCTTATATCTTTATCTTATTATTCAACCGCTTCTAACAGACTTACTCTTTCAGAACTTAACATACAGAGTCATATAACTTACCCAGACATGTAGTAAATACTAATATGATCTAAAATTACGGATTCTAGCTTAATGGAGAAATAAATACTTTTGGTTCTAGAAAGAATCAAATAGTAGCATTTTAGAAGAAGAAAGAAAAAGAACATTTCTCCCTCTCTAACCTTATACACATATATATAATCCAATCTCACTTATAATAGCTCAACATGTGTCACCTAAATTTAAGGCTTGTCTTTTATAATGGCCTACAAAATCTGAGAATGAGATAAATAAAAATCCAATATTTTAAATACCCGATGATACAATCCTATTGACTCCTAACTAGATTACTTTGTATTATAACTTGAACAATACTTCAAACATACATGTACACTATACTTCTAGCGTGACCTCTTACCATAACTCACTTTTCACTTTGATGTTATCATAATCTAATTAGCATAGTAATTTGACATAGAACTATTATAAACTTAAATGTTTATTGGTATACGCCCATCTTATATGCCTAACAGAAGTACTTGGGTGGATACTACCTCACCACACAAATTATTTTGAACTATGCGTCAAAACCTTGAATCCCACAAAATTTGGATGTTACATGACAGATTATGTATGCGTGACTCATATACTTGATGTAAGTAAAAGCCTTAGTTCGAATAGATAAGGAACCAAAAGTTAGTGCATCGAGTATACTACTTCTCCAGTATGTACCGTCATTCACAACAATAGAATTCATTGCCCGAGATATGGGTAAATTATATCCTCTCATTGGCATTACATGTTTGATGAAAAGTAAATATGGCCACGGGACATTCATCTTTGTGATGAATGACTTAATTAATATTTTATACTAATTGGCTTTTCATGAAAGAAGATGTAATGGTTACCATGAGATAAAATAGGATCATATTGGGAGAACAAATTTATCCCAAAAAGATTAAGGATATCCTATGAGGGTAACACACTTATGACAAAGTCATTGGACGAGTATTGATGGAGTTACTTTTATAATGGTATGCCATTAGGGAGAGCTTAGTCACGATACTATATTGGAATGACTTCATGACTAAATGAGTTTATAATAGGAGAAAAGCTGGAACTTAATTGCGTATGCCCAATCGATCCTTCTACTAGCTTATTGAAAACAGAAATGAATTGCATGTTGAGTCAAATGAACAAAAATGAATAGAAATGGTAAAAAAAAAATGAAAAAATGAGAAACATTTGGAAATGAATGTGGTTTTCTCCAAAATGAAAATGAAAATGGGTAATGACCTAGAAATGAATCTATGGTTTTTAAACTAAATAAAGTTCAAAAATGAAAATAAATCATTTGGTCATAATGAATCTGTTGAATGTAGAAATATTAACTATATTTTTTCATCGATTCTTTTATGATAAAGTCATCATGATTTTAATGTAATTAGAATTAGGTTGAGAAAATTATTTAATTGATAAATTAATTTATTAATTTAAAAAAATTTATTTTGGGATATAGAAAAATAAATATCGAGCTGGATTGAATTATAAAGTACAAAGTTAAAAATTTATGAAGTACTTGTAATTGGACTCAATAAGCGAGAGGGTTAAAAATTTAAAAATTTAGTTTGTTGAACTAAGGTTGCCACCCCCTATACTTCTAGTTAGACTAGAAGTTCATTTTTTTCTATTTGAAATAGACTTCTACAATTCAACTAAGAGTTCACTTCTTATACATATAAATAGATAGTACCAATAGTGTAACACCCCAATTTTTGCTTATTTCTATTTCTGTAAAATTTTGAACAAATATTTGTCTACTTCAATGGTTAAGTGTTTTGGGTGTGTGTGTGAGGTCCTAAGTTCAAGCCTTACCTTTAGCAATTTTGTTATTTTTGGAATTAAGCTTGAGCCCTGGTGAGTAGGCTTATATTTAATTGTTTGCTATTTGATATCAGAATGGGCCTGATCATGGTTAAGTGGAGTGTTGGATTGATGAAGGTCCTAAGTTCAATTCCCTACGTGAGCAAGGAAGTTTATTTTTGCTCGGTTGTCTGGTAAAGAGTTTTGGTTGTGATAGAGTTCTGAGTAATTGGGAGTTGGGTTGAGAGAATTTAGGAGAGTTGGGATATGGATTTAGGGGTTATCAAAATATTTTTCATTTTGATTTTTATTTTTCAAAATTCACCCCCTCTCTCTCCTCTTCTCAACTTTCTATTGAAAAATTCTGTTCTCCATCCTTTGCTGTCAATTATTTTGTTTCTTTCATTTTCGACTACTTGCTCAATCTTGGTATTGCATTGTTTCAGTGTTTCTGTGCATTTTGGTAAATGACTCTGGTGCTCGGTCATATGGATTTCTGAATTATCGATTGGGAATTTATGTTTCTATTTTGGGCAACAGTGAACCGCATAGAGTGGGACTCTTCTTGTGCAGATTTTTAGCCAGAATCGATCAATATGTTGGGGGTAAGTATCAATTGTGTGAGTGAATTATCGTCGATTTCATAAGTCATGAGTTAAACATGTTCTAAGTCTTATTATGAGTGTTGGTATTTCATTTTTAGGTTCTGGAAGGTTCGTAGTGTAGGAGATTTGAAATGATACTAGGTCTGTACTTAGAAACACAAAAAACGAGGTTTCAGTAAAAGCCAAAAACCATTCTGTCAATGACATACAGGCGTGTGGTCACCCGTGTTGTATGCTGTGTACGATGACACGGCCGTGTGATTGACAAAGGCTAGACTATACGCTGGACACAGTCGTGTAGTGGTTGGAGTGTGGCCATGTGGGCCACATGGGGGTGTAGGCCCACACGTGTGTGTCACACGAGCGTATGAACTTTGGGCCAGGTCGTGTCATGCATACAGGTAAGTCATACGGGCATGTGGGCCCAATTATCTAAAACTTTCACTAGGGTTGGATGGGTCTTCCCAAACGATTGTGGGCCTATTGTAGGGTCGGTAAGGGCTAAATAATCCTTATTTTGTGTGTTAATATAATCTGATAGACTGATATTCTGTACTGAGCATGTTTGTACTATGCATGTCTGATAACTGTTATGTATGCCTATCTATTATATGATTATAAGCGTGACGAGCATGTTAAATTGCATAATTGTTTCTGTTATTGGGGTGGGAAGATGTATATTGGAGGAAGTGATATGAAAGGCAATTTATGCCTATTATCTGGCAGTATGGTTACAATATATCTGATATGTAACACCCTAAATTTGGGCCTAGAATTATTGGGCTTTGAGTCTAGGTTCGGATAAAAGAAAACCTGAATAATTGAGAAATTTTAAATATTATTGTTATAAAAAAATTAAATTATTATTATTAATAAAATATTACTGTTATTATTAGGTTAGTTTTTAAATAAATTAAGAGGGATTTATAGTGTGGGAAAAGTCTTGAGTTCGATCCAAGACTCTAGCAAAAAAAATTAATTTTTGCTTCTTTAAGGGAATCGGGGCAATAGGGCTTATATTTAGGTTGGGCTAGGTTTAGGCACAAAGAGAGTGCTTGGCCCAATAGCTAAGCACGCTAGGAAGCAAGAAGGGGAACCAGGTTCGATTCCCAACCTGCGCAAATGTTGGTTTTTTTTTAAAACAAACCTGGAAGGCAGTTGGAAGGCTTATAAATAAAGCCTGGGGAAAAAAGACGTAAGTGGCGCGCTAGCCCAGTGGCAAAGACACTAGGAGCGTGAAGAGAGCCTGGGTTCGAGGCCTCGCTCACGCAACATTTGTTTTTTTTAGTAATCTGGTTCTGTTAAAGAAGCCTTAAAAGAAGTTGTGACGGGAGTATGCCACAAGAGCGCCGGTGGCGCAGTGGCAGCAGTGCGCTAAGGGGGTCTGAGCAGGCGCTAAGGGGGTATGCAAAATTTTAGTTTTATTTTTCAGCAAGCCGTGACAGAAGCAGGTAAGTGCTATAATTTAATCCGACCGTATTATACTAAAGAACAAGCAGCGGCGCAGTGGCCAGCAGCGTGCTAGGTTACCTAGAGTCCCGTGTTCGAGTTGAGGTGCGCACAGGAGGACGGCCTTTTTGCTGTACGCACGTGGAAAAGAGCCGTGCGGGATTGAAACTCCCCCTGGCAGCAAATTGGGTCACATGTTTGGTGGGGGGAGTGGATTAAGGCTGCTGTTAAGCGGTGGGGAGAAGTTTGAATGAAATTCAAACTTTGTTATTCCCTAAAATCATGAAATTTGATTTTGAAAAGGACTCTTGTGCCGAATAGGACTTATTCGGCTATAGGCAAATAAGTGTCGAATAGCTTTTATTATTTTAGCCTTTATGAGAGATTTTCTTCTTGGTTAGTTTAGGGTATTCTTCATTGTGTTAGCCGACATTTTTTTCTTTCTTTCAATTGGTTCTTGCTTCTTTATTTTATTTTATTTATTTTATTCTTGTCCATCTCCTCTTTGCCCAATTCTTTTACCCATATTCTTGAATTTGTTTTCCTTTTTATTTTTTTTCCATGATAGCCGAATATTGCTAAACCCAAATCTTTCTTAGCCAAACTTCTTTTAGCCGAATCTCACAATTTCCATAGCTTTGCCGACACCTTCTCTTTTTCATTACAACTTCTACTTTCTCTTTTTCATTATACTAAAAGCCGAAACCTTCGTATTTGTAGTGATTCGGGATCTAAACCTCTAGATCTATTCTCTACTCGCACTTTAAGTTGGATTCATTGTGGATTTGAGATAGTAAAGGGTTGAAAGCATTCGTGTCTAGTAAATCTTCGGTAAGTTATCGAAACTCTTTTTCCATTCATTATTTTGGGATCTAAGAAAAGCCGAAAATCCCTAAGTTTTAGGGAGGCTGTCGATCTTGGTAAAGAGTAATGCTAGTTTTACTTTGTGTTGTTTTTATGTGTTTTAGTCATAAGAAGGGGAATTGGCAAGGAGCAATAAAGGCTAAAGTCGTGGAAGCGATTTAGATTTAGATCTAGATCTAGATCTGATAAGTTAAGATCGGTAAGGTAAGTTGTTAATAAAGCTTCATAGTGGCCAAATATGGTAAGTAAGTATGATGTTAGTAATCATCAATTTGTAAACTAATATCATAGTGATTGGTTGTAGGATACCATGGGAGATCACGTTAACGTTCGTCGCGGTGTGTATCGAACACCCTTCTATAGTCTAAGTCGGCAAAAGCTGAAAAGTCGAAATGCCAAAATTCTGGCATTTCTTGGGCTTGTAAGCATGCGAATGATCATGAGTCGGTTGGATATCACTGGATCTGTAATCGTAAGTGGTAAGATGGTTGAGTGCATTTTGATAAATTTAGGCCTCGATGGGCTGAAACTGGGCCCAATGGGCTTACAGGCCCATATGGGGAAAAAGTAAGTGGTAAGTGTGTTCTGATATTTTGTAGGTTAAGACTGTTAAGCTAGACTAAGAATTTGGGCTAAACGGGCTAAATTAGCTAAATGACACTGTAGGGCCCAATGGCTAAAGACTGTTAAAATGAGCTTAATAAGTTACTGAGATGAAAGTTGGATTATTAATGACTGAAATATACATAAAACCCTAAAAATTGGAATAATTACTAAAATACTCCTTGAGGGTGAGAAATTACAGTTTTACCCCTAGGTGCAAAATGACTGTTATACCCTTAGGGCTAAATTTGACTGAATGCATGATTTGCTGTTTCTGTTTATTGTATGCCATGTCATGTTTATCTGTTGCATGAGACTTGGGATTATTGATGGAGGAAGTGCAAGTGGCGTTGCCACGATTACTGAAAGAGGCTTTGCCTCGTACTGATTACTGAAAAGGGCTTTGCCCATACTGTTTACTGAAAGAGGCCTTGCCTCGTATTACTGTTAGCGGCCACATTATCTGAGCAGCGATGCTGTAACTATGGAGTGTAGTGGCTGGGTGGGTCGAGTTGTCTCCCCACATAGTGTGTAGGGCTGGTACGGGTGGAGTGTAGCAGTTTGACTTAGGATGGGTTTTGGGCTTTATATTCATACATGCATATCTACTGATCTGTTACTGTAATGGGCCTATGGGCCGTACTATTGACTGAGAAGGGCTAAGGCCCAGTTTACTATATCTGAATAGGGCTTCGGCCTAGTTATTACTGAGACTGGATAGGGCTTAGGCCTAGTGGGCTTGAGCTGATTTGGGCTCTGGATGGGTTTCTTTACACACTGAGTTTTCCAAACTCACCCCTTTTCCTTCCATCCATGCAGGTGAGCCCTAGTCTGGTGGACTTGGAGCTAGAGGGATTTGGAGTGGCCACGTGAACTGTCTTTGGTTATATTTTCTTAAAATTATTTATTACAATATTTTCTTCATTTATCTTCTTTTGGGTTTTAATATGTAATAAGGCCACTATTTAATTTGTTTTTAGCTTAAGTTTGATATTGTTTAAATCGTTTCGATATCGAATAGCTCTAAGGCGTGCTTTTATAAAAGTTACTTGTTTTCAAAATATCACGATAACAGAGCAAAGCTTCTGCAACATAAATGTTTTCGTAAATAACTATTTTAAATAGACTTAAACTTAATTTGTTGTTCGTGGACAAGTCATAAGGTTAAAGTGTGCCAATGGGTGTGTACATGTCTAGGATTGGATCATGGAAGAGCTTGGTACTTCAGCAGTCTAAATGACTCACCTCCTCTTTTCTGGTATCCTACCTGGTGCATAGTACCCATTCACTTTAAGCCATAACGAAGAAGATCTGATTTTCTGATACTTAAACAGTTTTAAAATTACCATGTTTCCGCTAGCTACAAAGGTTTACAAGCTTTCACAATTTTCCATAAAATTTTAAAGAATTGTTAACAATGTTTGAAAAGGGAATGAGTATTTCAATGAACCACGTTTTGAAAAATAAACACAAGCTAAGGTTTTATACAAGTTTAATGGTAGAAGTTTCTAAACACTAAGAAGGGTTTTCAATGAAAACATGGTTTTCGAGAAACATTTCAATGTGACACACAAGACTTGGCCGTAACGTTTGGATCAGGTTTGGCCCTAAAGCCTCTTTCAGTAATCGTGGTAACGCCACTTGCACTTCCTCCATCAATAATCCCAAGTCCCATGCAATAGATAAACATGACATGACATACAGTAAACAGAAACAGCAAATCATGCATTCAGTCAAATTTAGCCCTAAAGGTATAACAGTCATTTTGCACCTAGGGGTAAAACTGTAATTTCTCACCCTCAAGGAGTATTTCAGTAATTATTCCAATTTTTAGGGTTTTATGCATATTTCAGTCATTAATAATCCAACTTTCATCTCAGTAACTTATTAAGCTCATTTTAGCAGTTTTTAGCCATGGGGCCCTATAGTATCATTTAGCTAATTTAGCCCGTTTAGCCTAAATTCTAAGTCTAGCTTAACAGTCTTAACCTACAGAATATCAGAACACACTTACCGCTTACTTTTCCCTATATGGGCCCGTAACCTATTAGGCCCAGTTTCAGCCCATCAAGGCCCAAATTTACCGAAGTGCACAAAATTGTGCACTTAACCATCTTGCCACTTGCGATTACAGATCCAGTGATATCCAACCGACTCATGATCGTTCACACGCTCACAAGCCTACGAAATGCCAGAATTTCAGCATTTCAGCTTTTCGGCTTTTGCCGACTTAGACTACAGAAGGGTGTTCGATACACACCTATTTTGCGACGAACGTTAACGAGATCTCCCACGGTATCCTACAACCAATCACTATGATATCAGTTTACAAATTTATTATTACTAACATCATATTTGCTTACCATATTCGGCCACTATGAAGCTTTATTAACAACTTACCTTGCCGATCTTAACTTATCAGATCTAGATCTAGATTTAAATCTAAATCGCTTCCACGACTTTAGCCTTTATTGCTCCTTGCCAATTCCCTTTCTTGTGACTAAAACACATAAAAACCACACAAAGTAAAACTAGCATTACTCTTTACCAAGATCGACAGCCTCCCTAAAACTTAGGGATTTTTGACTTTTTTTAGATCCCAAAATAACGAATAGAAAAGGAGTTTCGATAACTTACTGAAGATTTACTAGACACGAATGCTTTCAACCCTTTACTATCTCAAATCCACAGTGAATCCAACTTAAAGTGTGAGTAGAGAATAGATCTAGAGGTTTAGATCCCGAATCACTACGAATACGAAGGTTTCAGCTTTTAGTATAATGAAAAAGAGAAAGTAGAAGTTGTAATGAAAAAGAGAAGGTGTCGACAAAGCTTTAGAAATTGTGAGATTTGGCTAAAAGAAGTTTGGCTAACAAAGATTCGGGTTTAGCAATATTCGGCTATCATGGAAAGAAAATAAAAAGGAAAACAAATTCAAGTAAAAGAATTGGGCAAAGAGGAGATGGACAAGAATAAAATAAATAAAATAAAATAAAGAAGCAAGAACCAATTGAAAGAAAGAAAACAATGTCAGCTAACACAATGAAGAATACCCTAAACTAACTAAGAAGAAAATCACTCATAAAGGCTAAAATAATAAAAGCTATTCGGCACTTATTTGCCTATAGCTGAATGAGTCCTATTCGGTACAAGAGTCCTTTTCAAAATCAAATTTCATGGTTTTAGGTAATAACAAAGTTTGAATTTCATTCAAACTTCTCCCCACCGCTTAACAGCAGCCTTAATCCACTCCTCCGCTGCTAGGGGGAGTTTTAATCCCGCACGGCTCTTTTCCACGCATGCACAGCAAAAAGGTCATCCTCCTGTACACACCTCAGCTCGAACACGGGACCTTCATGTAACCTAGCACGCTGCTGGCCACTGCGCCGCTGCTTGTTCTTTACTATAATACGGTCGCATTAAATTATAACACTTACCTGCTTCTGTCACGGCTTGCTGAAAAATAAAACTAAAATTCCACATACCTCAGGGCTTGAACTCGAGCCTGCTCAGACCCCCTTAGCGCACTGCTGCCACTGCGCCACAAGCGCTCTTGTGGCATACTGCCGTCGCAACTTCTTTTAAGGCTTCTTGAACGGAACTAGATTACTAAAAAAAACAAATCTTGGACGAGCGAGGCCTCGAACCCAGGCTCTCTTCACGCTCCTAGCGCCTTTGCCACTAGGCTAGCGCGCCATTTACGTCTTTTTTCCCCAAGCTTTATTTATAAGCCTTCCAACTGCATTCTAGGTTTGTTTTAAAAAATAACCAACATTTGTATAGGCTAGGAATCGAACCTGGTTCCCCTTCTTGCTTCCTAGCGTGCTTAGCCACTGGGCTAGGCACTCCCTTTGTGCCTAAACCTAGCCCAACCTAAATATAGGCCTTATTGCCCCGATTCCCTTAAAGAAGCAAAAATTAATTTTTTTGGCTAAAGTCTTGGATCAAACCCAAGACTTTTCCCACACTATAAATCCCTCTTAATTTATTTAAAAACTAACCTAAACATAACAATAATATTTTATTAATAATAATAATTTAATTTTTTTATAACAATAATATTTAAAACTTCTCAATTATTCAGGTTTTCTTTTATCCGAACCCAGACTCAAAGCCCAATAATTCTAGGCCCAAATTTAGGGTCTTACAGTTCACCGCTCCTAAAAAAAATTTAGTCCTCGAAATTTCTAAATAATAAGATATCCGTGTATCGACTATTCTACTTCGTTACCACTGCGTACTCTAATCTAAATAATTTTTAGTACGATTCAAAACATCTAATTACCGAAGTAAATAAACATTTATCACGCGTGCATACAATTCGTATCCAAACATTACACACACCTAACTAGAATAAGCTTGGCAATCCAGAGCTTGATGTTCTAGGGACCCGCATCTAGAGCATGCTCTTTTCTCCCTATGAAATTCACCCGGATAACGTCTGTTGCAGTTCTTACAGGTCGCAAAGTTTGGTCGTGCCCTAACATGTTTCACAGAACGAGACTCTGTCCTCTGCGAACTAGGATCCTTCCTCTTTTACACTCCAAGCACCCTGCTTGAAGCGTTTCCCTAATTTTCTTAACTTTGGTATCCAATTCTTCTTCTACCACTTCCCTTACTAACTCGGCCAGTGCTTCAGTACCAAGCTCCGAGTTACCACTACCCGAAGTTGGCAAATTTTGCTTACCCTCAGAATCCATATCAATGCTCTACATTACCAGTATACATATCAAATAACTACAAAGATCTCAATTCAAGTATTTTAGTGTTTTATTCATATGTTTTATGCTGAGATAGGATTTCAAAGTTTCTATTTTTACAGAATCATAGCCTAGCTACAGTCTCAATCTTTTAGGGTTTTTAGCTTCTCTACAGTCTCAGTCTCTACAGTCTCAGTACTAACTTAGCTACAATATCATAGTAAAGTCTCAGTACTATCTACCATAACATTGTAGTACAGTATAGTATAAGTGAAGAGTACTTACAGACTTGGTGCTGGGGATTCAGTGTGCCACTCCTTCAGATACCAGATTTCAGAAAAGCCAGAAAACTCAAATTTTAAAATCAAACCTTAAAACATGTATGCTTTGAAAAAAGAAACAGATTTGAAAAATAAAGTTTTTACGATATTTCTAAACCATTTTGAAAATACCCTTCTTGGGCCTAAATTTTAAAATTGTTCGAAAAGCTTTTTGGACCCGATCCACAGTCGAGTTGTTGTAACCGGGCTCTGATACCACAAATGTAACACCTCAAACCCGGCCCAGACGTTACGGCCAAGTCTGATGTGTCACATTGAAGTGGTTTTCGAAAAACACTTCAATGTGACATATCAGACTTGGCCGTAACGTTTGGGCCGAGTTTGGGGTGTTACATGATATGTGCCGCATTCGGTACAACATGCTGTGTAGGGCTGGGTGGGTGTTTTAAACCCCACATGGTATGTAGGGATGGTCAAAGATGGTGTGTAGAGGATGGGGGTAGGATTTCTGATTCTGATTTGCATATCTATATCTATATCTAAAAATGGCTTAGGCCCAAATCTGCATTTGTATCTGTAATGGGCTTAGGCCTGAATCTATATCTGTCTGACTCTGATTTTTTTACTATGTGCATACTTAATTCTGTGGAATTACACACTGAGTTTATGTAAACTCACTCTTTTCTATTTGTTTTGTTTAGGTAATCTACAGTCTTAGACGGATCGATATAGTGGGGGACTCGACGGTGACTGCTCGGCTGTACTGTTTTGTTTTAGTCACTTAAAATTAATTAAGGTTTTGGAATTTCTTTTGAGGGTTGTATCAATTGGGACTTTTCAGACTATTTTCTTAAATTTGGGTTTTAACTGCGATTTTATGATTTTATGACTGCAAAACTTGATTAAAGCTCGGATTTTACTAAAAGCAATGGTTTCTTAAAATTACAAATGGTTTTACTTAAACACAACGATTTCTAAAGCATCCGCAATAAATAATGTTTTGACAATAAATTAATTTACAAACATTTCTGAATACAAATGGTAAGAAATGAACATTTTGATTTAAATAGCAGTTTAATGCTTAATCCAACTACGCGGCTTTTCAAAATCCATTCCATGTGACATCGCCAGATTCGGCCATAACGTCTCGGCCGAGTTTGGGGTGTTATATTTAGTGTATCAGAGCCAGGTTGTAAAACTCGATTGTGAATTTTGGGTTCTAAAATTGTGATATTAAAGAATTGGTTTCCAAATGGTTTAAAAATATTATAATTGAGTATGTGGTATACCGAGTCTCTAGCGTGATCCTGTAAGTTTTCTATATAAAACTACTTTGACACACTATAGATAGTTTGCTTGAAAACGCTATAGTTAGTACAATCTAAAATTGTATTGAAATTGATAGAGACAGAAATTTACGAAAACAACTCTGAACTTTTGATACTTTTTGCATAAAACATCTGTTAATAAATATCAAAAATAATTTATAAAATTGTTAATGTAGATAAAACTCAAATTAGACAATGAGCGCTCGTGGTATTCACGAACGTTGTATTTAGGACCGTGGTAGAGGCCGAAAAGGGGCTCGAGCTGAGTCCTTATCTCTGGGCAGTATGTCGAATCTGGATACGAGTGAGACACCGGTTTTGCCTGCTAGTGGGACTGGGTCTCAAAACCATGTGGCTGGGGATGACGCATTATCCCAAGCCATGCTGAGGATATTAGAAAGAGCCGGTGGACCCAATTCTAGATCTAGGGGCCAAGGGTCGATAACTAAACGACTCTAGTTAATGGAATTGAGTTGTTTATGGGTCTCACTAGGGACCCAATTCGCCTCTAGTCAAGGAGGGGACTCAGTCTAATCACTTGACTTGGGAATTCTTTAACACTGTATTGCAAAGTAAATATGTGGGAGCTAGCCACGTTGATGCTCGTAGAAGTCAATTCCTAAACCTACGCAAGGTGACCGATTTGTAGTCGAGTATGAGGTTGAATTCCTGAGACTGAGCCGCTACACTTGAGGCATAGTGGTATTTAAGTACGAAAGGTGCGTCAGGTCTGAGGGTAGCCTAAGGGATAATCTAAGGGTTCTGATTGCTCTGCAGAAGTAGCGTGAGTTCGTGATTTTGGTTGAGAAGGCAAAGATCACCGAAGATGTCAAGCGTGCTAAGCTACAAAATAGAGACCGTGAGAGGGGTAAGAATAAGAGGGATTTGGAGCCTTCGAGTTCTGTACAGAGGCATAAGAAAAAGGCCAAACCTGATGGGCTAGTTAGAGTGGGAGCCCCTGTTACTTCTATTGGGATGCTACCTTGCAGAGACTATAGTAAACACCATCTGCGAGATTGTTGGAGTAGGATTAGGGTATGTCTGAGGTGTGGGTCTCTAGAGCACTGTATCCGAGAGTGTCCTTTGAAGGCTAGTCAGGTGCAAGCTCTAGAATCAAGTACTACGCAGCCTCAAGAAGTAGTTCAGCAGCCACCTAGGGGCCATGGTCAGGCTAGGGGTGGTAATGGTTTGGGCCATGGAGAGAGAGCACCGGAAAGGTGCTAGTCAGGTAGAGGCGAGGCAGTCTTCTTTGGTCTATGTTGCTCGTCACCGAAAGGATAGAGGTGCTCCTGACATTATCACCAGTACATTCTTTATATTTGATGCACCATACACTGCATTGATAGATATAGGGTCTACTCAGTTCTATATAGCATGTTTCGTTTCAGAACACATGGGGATTTTGGTTGAGAGCACTTCTAGTGAGGTTACTGTACTGAGTCCGTTGGGGCAATTGATTCGGGTTAGTAAGCTATATAGAGATGTTCCTTTAGTGGTTTAAGGGGCGGTATTTCTGGGTAATATGATGGAGCTTTGACCTAATTCTGGGAATGGACTGGTTGTTTAAGCACCGAGTTAGTCTGGATTGTATGACCAAGAGGGTTATTTTGAGCACTGAGGAGGATAATGAGGTGGTTGTGATTGGAAAGTATCAGAATTACCTGTCTAATGTGATCTTCGAGCTTATGGATGGGAAGCTAGTTCGAAAAGGGTATGATGCTTACTTGGCCTACGTCAGTGTTTCTACTTTTAGGAACTCTACTATCAAGGATATCCGAACTGTGAGGCATTTTCTAAACATCTTTCCTGAAGAGCTACCAGGTTTACCTCTAAATCGAAAGGTTGAGTTTGGGATAGAACTTCTTTCGGGTACAGCTCCGATATTTATCGCTCTGTATCGTATGGCACCGAAGGAGCTTACAGAGCTTAATGCCCAAATTCAAAAGCTGTTAGACCGTGGTTTCATTCGCCCTAGTGTGTCTCCAAAGGGAGTACCAGTTTTGTTTGTTAAAAAGAAGGATAGGACCATGAGGATGTGTATTAACTACCGGTAGTTGAATAAGCTAACAGTGAAAAATAAGTATCCACTTCCAAGGATCGACAACCTTTTTTATCAGTTCTGAGGAGCTTCTGTATTCTCTAAGATTGATCTTTGATCTAGATATCATCAATTGAGGGTTAAAGAAACAGATGTGCATAAGACTGCATTTATGACTCATTATGGACACTACGAGTTCCTAGTAATGCCATTTGGTTTAACAAATGCTCCGGCAGTATTTATGGATCTGATGAATTGAGTATTTTAGCCGTACCTAGATTAGTTCACCGTGGTCTTTATCGACGATATTTTGGTTTATTCTAATATTGAGGATGAGCATGACGAGTATCTGAGAGCAGTGCTTCAAACCCTCCGTGAAAAATAGTTGTACGCTAAGTTCAGCTAGTGTGAGTTTTGGCTACATGAAGTGACTTTTTTGGAACACGTAGTTTCTGCTGAGGGGATCTGACTCGACCCTAAAAAGGTTGAGGCTGTGTTGGATTGGAAACAGCCCAAGAATGTATCTGAAATCCGCAGTTTTCTGGGTTTAGTGGGTTATTATCAGTGTTTTGTGGAAGGATTCTGTTTCATTATAGTGCCTCTAACTAAGCTTATGCGTAAATACGTTCCATTTTTTGGACTGGTGTATAGTAATCGAGTTTCAAGAAGCTCAAGTCTGTTCTAACTCAGGCTCCAGTTCTGACACAGCCTAAACTCGGTAAAAAAATTACGGTATATAGTGATGCATCACACGTCGGTTTGGGATGTGTTTTGATACAAGGTGGGAAAGCTGTGGCTTATGCATCCCATTAGCTTAAGACATAAGAAACTATCTGACGCATGACCTCGAGCTAGCTGCTGTGGTCTTTAAATTAAAAATCTAGAGGCACTATCTGTATAGTGAAAGGTGTATTATCTGCACTAATCACAAGAGCCTCAAGTATCTCTTTACTTAGAAGGAGTTAAATCTTAGGCAGCGTAGATGGATTAAGTTGCTCAAGGACTCTGACTATACCATTGAGTACCATCCTAGCAAGGTTAATGTGGTGGCCAATACACTAAGCTGTAGGGTGATGACTAATCTACGAGTAATGCTTGCTCGACTTAGTCTGTTTGATGATAAGAGTTTGTTGGCTGAGCTGCAAGTCGAACCGACTTGGATCGAGCAGATTCAAGATAAACAGTTGAGGAATGGGTCTCTTGGTTTACGATTTCATCAGGTTGAGAGTGCCAATATTACAGATTTTGGGTTGAATAATGAGGGTGTTTTGTGTTTCTAAGGTCAAGTTTGTATACTAAATGATACGGATCTGAAACAGTCTATTCTGAGGGAGGCGCATAGTAGCCCTTACACTATGTATCCCTGTGGAAATAAGATGTATCGTGATCTCTGTAAGATGTACTGAAGGCCAAGGTTGAAGCGTGAGGTTGTGGATCTCGTTGCTCATTGTCTGACATGACAGCAGTTTAAGGCTGAGCATCAGTTTCCTTCAGGTTTGTTACAGCCGGTTAAGATCCCCTTGTGGAAATGGGAATAAGTAACGATGGACTTCGTTAGTGGGTTGCGCTTGACACCCACTACGAAGGATTCTATTTGGGTCATCTTAGATCAATTGACTAAGTCTGCTCACTTCATTCCAGTTCGGATGGACTTTTCTTTACAGAAGCTAGCGAAGCTGTATATTTTTGAGATAGTAGACTATATGGGGTACCTATTTCGATTATTTCTGATAGGGATCCTCGATTCACATCTCAGTTTTGGAAGAAATTACACGAGGTTCTGGGTTCAAGATTGGACTTTAGTACTGCTTTCCATCCTTAGACCGATGGTCAATTTAAGTAGGTGATTCAGATACTGAATGATATGTTACGGAGTTTTGTGATCGATTTTCGAGGTAATTGGGAGGATTATCTATAGTTAGCTGAGTTCGCCTATAATAACATCTTCTAGTCTAGCATTAAGATGGCCTTATAAGGCTCTGTATAGTCGTAAGTGTTGTACTCTTTTGTGTTGAACCGAGTTGGGTGAATGACAGGTTTTGAGTCCTAAGTTAGTTTATTGGAAAAAGGTTTCGCCATGGAAAAAGATTCTGAGGTTCGGTCGTAGTGGCAAGCTGAACCCTATATTTATTGGACCATATTGGATTCTGAAACATGTGGGACTAGTTGCTTATCAGTTGGAGTTACCCCCTGAACTAGACCGTATCCATGATGTGTTCCATGTTTTGATGTTGAGGCGATATCGGTCTGATCTATCTCATGTGGTATTTGTTGAGGAAATTGAGGTTAGACTAGATTTGACCTTTAAGGAGGAGCCGGTTCAGATTCTGGATCGCAATGTTAAGGTTCTGCAGAAAAAGTCCATTCCATTAGTGAAGGTGCTATGGCAGAATCATGGCACTGAGGAAGCCACGTGGGAACCTGAGGATTCGATGCGGCCACAATATCCTCATCTATTCTAACCAGGTAAATTTCAAGGTCGAAATTTCTTTTAGGGGGTAGAGTTGTAACTCCCCGATTTTTACTTATTTCTATTTCTATAAAATTGTAAATAAATATCTATATGCTCCAGTGGTTAAGTGTTCTAGGTGTGTGTGTGAGGTCCTAAGTTCAAGCCTTACCTTTAGTAGGCTTATATTTAATTGTTTGTTGTTTGATATTAGAATGGGCCTGTTCGTCTGTTGGTTAAGTGGAGTGTTAGGTTGCTGAAGGTCCTATGTTTGAATCGCTGTTTGAGCAAGGGAGTTTATTTTTGCTTGATTGTCTAGTAAAAAGTTTCGATTGTGATAGAGTTCTGAGTAGTGAGGAGTTGGGTTGAGAGAATTTAGGAGAGTTGGGATATGGATTTGGAGGTTATCAAAATATTTTTCATTTTGATTTTTGTTTTGCAAAATTCAGATTCCCCTCTCTCCTCTTCTCAACTTTCTATCGATAAATTTTGCTCTCCATTCTTTGCGACAAATTCTATTCTCCATTCTTTGCTGTTAATTCTTTTGTTTCTTTGATTTTTGACTACTTGCTCAATCTTGGTATTGTGCTATTCGGTGTTTCTGTGCATTTTGGTAAGTGACTCTAGTGCTCTATAATTTTGATTTTGAATTATCGATTGGGAATTTATGTTCCTATTTTGGGCAATAGTGAATCATGTAGAGTGGGACTCTCATGTAGATTTCTAGCCAGAATTGATCAAAATGTTGGGGGTAAGTATCGATTGTGTGAGTGAATTATCGTTGGTTTCGTAAGTCACGAGTTAAACGTGTTCTAAGTCTAATTCTAAGTGTTGGTATCTCGTTTTTAGGTTCTGAAAGGTTCGTAGTTGCAGGAGCTTCGAAACGATACCAGGTGTGTACCCGAAAACGTAGAAAATGAGGTTTTAGCAAAAGCCTATGACCATTCTGTCGACGTCACACTGGCATATGGTCACCCGTGTGATCGGTCATGTATAATGACACGACCGTGTAATTGACGAAGGCCAAGTCGTGCACTAGACACGGCCATGTAGTGGCTGGAGTGTGACCGTGTGGGCCCCACGGTCTACATCAAACTGGGCGTGTGGGCCTACACAAATGTGTCACATAGGCATGTGAACTTTGGGCCAAGCTGTGTGATCCACACGGGTAAGGCCAATCTGTCCGTGTGGCCCATACTGGCATGTGGGCCCAATTATCTGAAACTTTCCTTAGGGTTGCACGGGTCGTCCCAAACGACTGTGGGCCTACTGTAGGGTCAATAAGGGCTGAATAATCCCTATTCTGTGTGTTAAGATAATCTGATAGACTGATATTTTGTATTGAGCATGTTTGTACTATGCATGTCTGATAACTATTTTGTATGCCTATCTGTTATATGATTATAAGCATGATTAGCATGTTAAATTGCATAACTATTTCTGTTATTGGGGTGGGATGATGTATATTGGAGGAAGTGATCTGAAATGCAATTTATGCCTATTATCTGGCAACATGGCTGCAATATATCTGATATGTGCCGCATTCAGTACAACATGGTGTGTAGGGCTGTGTGGGTGTTTTAAACCTCACATGGTGTGTAGGGATGGTCAGAGATGGTGTGTAGATGATGGGGGTAGGATTTCTGATTTTGATTTTCACATCTGTATCTGTATCTAAGAAGGGCTTAGGCCCAAATCTGCATCTATATCTGTAATGGGCTTAAACCCAAATCTGTATCTGTCTGACTCTAATTTTCTGACTATGTGCATGCTTAATTCTGTGGGGTTATACACTGAGTTTACGTAAAATCACTCTTTTCTGTTTGTTCTATCCGTAATCTTAGGCGGATCGATGCAGCGGGGGACTCGACGATGACCACTTGACTGTACTGTTTGTTTTATTCACTTAAAATTAACTAAGGTTTTGGAATTTCTTTTGAGGGTTGTATCAATTAGGACTTTTCGGACTGTTTGCTTAAATTTAGGTTTTAACTGCGATTTTATGATTTTATGACTGTAAAACTCGATGAAAGCTCAGATTTTACTAAAAGCAATGGTTTCCTAAAATCACAAACGGTTTTACTTAAACACAACAATTTCTAAAGCTTCGCAATAAATAATGTTTTGACAATTAATTAATTTACAAACGTTTCTGAATTCAAATGGTAAGAAATGAATGTTTTGATTTAAATAACAGTTTATGCTTAATCCGACTACGCAGCTTTTCAAAATCTATTCCATGTGACATCGCCAGATTCGGCCATAACGTTTAGGCCAGGTTTGGGGTGTTACAGATAGGGCTAAATACAAAATTCTTGAGATATTCTTATTCTGCCCGCATATAAAGAGTTTTATTCTCCAAGTATAAATTTTTTTTTTTTAAAATAACAATTCTACCGGTTTCTATTGAGAGAGATTTTGCTTTCACACTGAAAGTAAAGAAAACTATTTCTGGTTCTATGTTTAATTCGAACCCTTCGAGCCCACACTCGAAGTAGTTTGTGGTACGATGATAGTGAAGAAGGTTGTTCTGTTGAAAGCTAGGAACGACAAGGATCCATCTAGCTGAAAACACATGTACAATTTCAGTAAATGGTTTACTGCTATAAATATCACAAATCAGTTCAATTTTCAAAATTTTTATTTTTAACTATGAAAAAAACTATTTTTGAATCGAACTTCTTCAAAACATTGGTTATAGCTTCAGCCAACATGGATGGCTCTCTGGCTGGTTTCAATCTGTTGTTCCTTTTTTGGGTTGTCATAGACACATTAGGCCTCAACAAGCATGTAATCAATTATTTTTCGACTTACCAAATGGGAATAAACAATATTTAAGATTTTCTTTTTTATTTTATTTCTCTATTTCAACAAAATGAGCGTGAATTTGTATATATAGATCAAAAGAAAACCAAAAGAAGTATCAAAGAATGGATTTGAGTTGGTAGGTTTGAAGCAAAGTCGACTTGTTGAATGCCAACATTTAATAAAAAAATATATGGATCATCTGTACTAAGACTTTTAAAGTTGATTATGATCATGCTATGTCTAATTAATAATAATCTACGTTTTTTAAAGGCTTGACATTGTAATAGTCGCCACTCAAGATCATGTCTACATGTTCGAAATATAAAGGGAAAAAAAAGAACAGAACTGCAAAAAGACACTTGAAAGTTGTACTGATTCGATATTCTTGATCTCACTGTCTTCAAAAACGAGGCCATTCCTCGTAACCTCAAAAAACTTTAATGATGAACTGATTTTCTTAACCTAAAAAAGCATCATAGACTTTCAATCTGATTAGGCAAATCTCTTTGAATAAAATAATAGTACATTTTTTAACATGAAAAGAAATTAATTAAAAAAGGCTTTAAATATGTATATTTTCTAACTTGTGCAGATGGTCGAGTACATACAAATATATTTGAATGTTGTAGTTTATGCACTTTTTGACACCAAAACATTGTTCAACGTTGAATGTCTTCAGATTTAGAACATGATTATTTACAAAAATAAGTTGAAAATCCATAGTCCAATAAATGTACTTTTTAGGATTTGCTTGATAAATTAGAAGAAAATTTAAAAGATGAAAAATTATAAGGATAGAAAATTAGAAAGATGAAAAATATAATTTTTCTTTCTATAATTGTACTTAGTAGGGAAGATGAAAAAATTGAAAGAAAAAATAATTTTCTTTCTCTCTCTTTTTTGGTAAAGTTGAAAAAGGAAAGGAAGAAAATCAAACATATAAAAAAAATGCATACTTTTGAACTAACATACACTTCTCTGTCATTTTCTCTTCTATCATCATTCTAATTTGGAAGGTTTAATTTTTATGCATTAGGATGGAAAATTATTATCTTTGTTATTTTCTTTCCTCTCAAATTGCTTCCTTACCAAATAAACTCAAGATTTGTTTTCTTTCCACTTTTCCACCCTCTTCTTCCATCCCTCTACTTTTCTGCCAACCAAAACATACTCTTAATGTTTATTCAAATAGTTGCCTTTTGGACCCATAAAAAAAGTTGCCATTCATTATTAAAAAAAATCCCTACATTTAATTACCCAATTATTCAAAAGTATGGAAATTAACTATTGCTTCAATAATTTCAAACATCCTACTGTCTACTGGTAGTGAACATCTTAGTGTCTATTAGTTTTTTTTCCTACAGGTAGGTTTATTGATAGTGTCTCAACTATTAAAGGAGTAATCTCCTTCATTTATTTGTATTGAACACAATTGGAGGTGTATGGTTCTAGTGTTGGTAATCGAAGGGTGGATAGGTCGAGAGGCATTAGTTTGGCTATCTATCAGTTGTGAATTAGGCAATGTTAAACTAGAGAACATCAAGGTGATGTGGTCTTATTTGGTTGGTAGGGCATAATAGTAAGGGGTGGAAAGGTAGTGTTGTTTTTTAGAGAAGGTTATTGGGGAGACGATTATGGGAGGAGGAGGGAGGATGCAGTGGACTGTGAGGACATTTAAGGCGAGTAAGAGTGGTTAGGGTTGCTTTAAACGATGTTAGTGGGTCATGGATAGTGGTAGGAGGTATTAAGAGGTTGTTTTAATATAGGAATATGTAATTTCGATGAGGCACGAGCTGAGCCCTCGATTGGCACTAAGTGCCTTAGTGTTTTTGGCTTTGATTAGCCTTATAAGGAAAGTTGTGTTACGGTATTGTACGAATTAATTGGGGCTTCCCTTATTTACCATTTTCATATAGCCTTACATATTGTCCGGTTTTAACTGGTTGTCTAAGGGGTTTTCAAGGTCTAAAGTTGGGATTCCATATTTTATTTTAAAAAATTCTTTGAGTTTTGAAGTCTTTACCACTACTTTTGATATTGGGTATGTTTTGACTTGTGTTGGTTTAGTGCGAACATGTTTTACCAACTATCTTTTTCAACTTTTTGATGGTCTTATTTTTATGTGGTGTGAGTATGGTAGATGAGATTAACAAGTTTCTTAGCCAATTGCCTTTTCCTGATTTAGTGGAGCTGAGATTAGAAAAATGGATAGTGGTCAAATTGATTATTAAAGGGAATTACAATAAAAATGGAATAGTCTATGTGTTTATAAGTGTTTAGTATTATGATCACAATGTGACTTTCTTGAATCTAAATTCTTATATGTTTTTAATTACACTTGACTTAAAGGAATATAGAAGGAAGATTTGAAACTTGGGATCATGGAGCTTTGACAAAATGTTGCTTGCAATGAAAGATTTTAATCCCTCATTTAGTCCTTTAAATTATGACTTCTCACTAGTACCTTTCTATGGGGATGAATAAGGTAGCCACTTGTTATTAGGAAAAGTAGTGAGTAGGTGATTTTCATAGATTTGCATGATAGAGAATGAAGGAAGGGAGTGAAAAACCCTAGTTCTAGTGGGTTTAAAGTTTTGGCACATAGCAGTAAAAAGTTTGTCTGTCATAGTGTAATTTGCACAAATGATTATTTGGTGTATACATGTGGATGTATAGTAACCTCCATGAGAGTAAGTAAGAATTTAATTTCTTGATCTTCTGTCATATATTAAGGAGAATTCTATGTTAAGTGGTTAAGATTATGTAACAGCTCCCCCGGCAAAGTCCTAGTATTCAGTTATTGTTTAATGAGATAACACCTTGGTAAAGAGATGATTTCAAAAGGCGTACTACGCCATGTTATTAGAGTAACAATGCTAGTTGTATTGTGAGTATAGTAATTAGGACTCCTCTGGTTAGGGTAACCAAGTATTGTTCATATTAGATTTTTATTTATATTTGCATTTACAGTTGTAGACCATTAACGAAGATTTTTAAAAAGGTGTGACAAGTGTTAAGTTTCTATGGGAACATAGGTCCTATCTATAAATAAATATTAGTTAAATGGGCTAGAGAGAGAGAGACATCTTATCTTCTTCTTTCCTTTAAAGATGCTGTTGTAGCTTTCTTTGGAAGCCGTCTAAGGTTCACTGCCCTTGAGTTGGAACTAAAGATCTGATCTAAAGTAGAATATTACTTCGTATTCTAGTAAGTATTTCAATTATGCAAGTGGAATTTTGAAGAGTAAGTTGTTAATTTGGTTGAAAGTTAAGATTAAAGAAAAAAAGGTTTTGTACGAGATTGTCCATGTTTGAGAAATGGTTAAAGGTACATGAATGGGTATTGATGATGTTTTTATGTTCTTTGAGAAGTGATTTCTAGTCAGATGGTTGGATCTAGAGTTTTGAAAGGAAATAGGTGAGGAATGTATGATATTAGATGTACTAAAACATTGAAGTATAGTTGTAATAATATGTCTGAAATGAATGGTATGAGATGTATACTATGTTGATTATTTGTTGGTAACCTAAAATGATTGTGCTAGTTTGTTTCAATGCATGATGCGATTCTTGTTAGAAATCGTGATCCAACATTTGTTGCAGACTTGAAGATACATGTGACAAAAATTTAGTTTAGACTGGTAATCTGTTATTGTTTTAAAAGTTTAGCATGGACTCGTAACCTGTTGTTGTTTTAAATATTTAGCCTAAACTGGTAACCTTACATGTATGGTACCTTCTAAAAAGGAATTATGAATGACGATTACCTAAAGGGGTTCTATACATGTCCCAGGATGATGATTGGCAAACCTCACAAAATGTGAGTCTAGGCAAATCCATATCATAAACACACTAAGAAAGGAATGCCTTTGTGGCAATATACAAAAGGAATACCTTCATGGTAGACTCTAAAGGGAAGGCCTTGCTGGTGTACTCTATATGATGGCTCGTGTGACAGCTTCTATGTGACCCTTGTGGCACGTTTATGGTAAGTTCTGAATAAATTTTGATAGTTCTATAATAATTACTAATGAGAGAAGGTTATGATATGTTTAAAGTCAGGGGTTGAATAAGATCCATGATATAATTGAATAAGCTTTAAAGGGGATTCTTAAAAAGAAATGTGTATTTGTATGTTAAGAAGGGTATATGCCATGATAATCTGCTAGTATTGAATATGAACATGTGCGTAGCTACATGTGACCTAAGAAGTAGTCAATGCGAGTTCATCTGTGTTATGTAGTGGTTGAATTAGATTTACCTAGAATCTACCATATTTGGTTGTGTAATGATTTCTACCAAAATTTGTATGAAATTTGAGTTTTGGTTATCTTAAGTATCTGGGGTCTTAAAATAGAGTGATATGAAATTTATCTGAAGGATCTATGTAGCACAATATCAGTATGGGTTTGTGTGGTATTGAACCAAGGTATGAATTGATCAATTGTTAACGGTATTATTTCTGTGTAAGTATTTGCCAACATGTATGAGTATCCGTCTGCAATAAATGTCAATAACAACTATTTGAAATAGAAATATGAGTTAAGAGATAGATAGTTGGAAGGGGTTTCTGAGGGAATGTTCTATTAAGAAAGTATTATGGGACTAAAGATTTAGGAAATGATGGAAGGGATTTCCTCAGTTTACTAAACATGAAAAATTAATATAGCAAGGTTTGGATGACTGGAAAATATAAGAGTGATAAAATTATAATGGTATCAACTGAAGTAAATGATACAGAGTAATAGTCGACTCATACAAATCCATAAAAGATTTGAAAAGTATCATTCAAAGGTATGGTTATAAACCTCACCAAGTACTCTTGTACTTACAAAGTTTGTTATTTCATTTTAGGCATTTGAGGAAAGTCTACGCCTGGAGGGACAACACTAGGAGTTCGCCAAGATAGTGACGAAGTGAGTTATTATGCATATAGTGGAAATTTTGGCCTAGCCTAGGAATACACCCATTTTAGTCTATTTTGTTGAACTTTTTTTTTGTAAAGATTTGTATCTAGATTCACATTATAAACTATTGTAGGGCATTTTCTCTACCCTCATTTATTAAGCATTTTAATTGGAATGCCATAAGAAATGTGTAATACCCCATTTTTGCCCGGGCCCACACAAGAATTGATAAACTCAAAAAAAAAAATAAAGTCCAAGTCCAGTCCAAAATATATCATTTGGCCCGATCGAAATGGCCAATTATTGGAAAAGATTAAAGGTCCATCTACAAGCTTGACTCATATGGAAATATAATCTTCAAGGATATGCAATCTTAGATATGATATGCAATCTTGGATATGATATACAATCTTAGATATGATATGCAATCTTAGATATGATACAATCTTAGATATGATATGCAATCTTAGAAGATATGATTTTGTAATCTTAGAGATTTAATTTGTAGATACCTTTTAATCTTAACCGTTGATGTAATTGATTAGTACCGTTGGATTTGGGGAGGCTCAACTATAAATAGAGGCCTCTCCCCTCATTGTAAGACACACTTGAGTTTTGGGAAACAATAAAAATTCTTGAGAGCTTTCACTCAAATTTCTCTCCCTCTTACGTTCTTATTTTCTGCGGTTTGTTCTTATTTTATTCTTTGTTCATCTTCATTTTTCAACCTTTTTAAATTTTGATTTAATCCATGTTTCCCTGATTTTAATTCTTTTTTTTATATTTTATATTTTTAATAATTTTAGTATCATATCAAACTATTTCATTTCTTTAATAATTTTTTAGTATTACTCTTAGTAAATTGTTTTTTTTTTTAATTTTACTCAAATTATTGGTTTAAAAAATATATTTCATTTAATTTTCATATTTTATCCAAAAGTTTTTCTTAAATAAGGCAATATTTTTCGTATTTAGGAATTAGGGAAATAGTGCCTTAACGTGTTGGGTTGCGATTTCCCGTTTGTCTAAATGCCTAAAGTATCCTTCTAAATAGATTTTGTAAATCACGAGATGATTTTAGTTACAAGAGTTTAAGAATATCGTGTCTTATCATGCTGGATGTGATATTTGTATTCTTTCGGAGCTAAGGAATCTCGATTTTCAACTTAAATTATTCCGGTTTTAAAAAGGGATCCTATTTTTAAATCCTTTCAAATTTTTGACATTAAGACAGAAAACTATTCAATTTGGTACCAATTTTGGGCGTTGCGAGGGTGCTAATCCTTCCACGTATGTAACCGACTCCCGAACCTGTTTTCTCAATTTTCGTAAACCAAAACGTTTTATAAGGTGATCCAATCACACCTAAAAGGATTGGTGGCGACTCCATTTTCATTTTTCTTAAAGTCAAACCCGTTTTTTTAAAACCTCTTAAAAAATGGTTTCGACATCTTGGCGACTCCATTAGGGACCATAAGAGAGTCAAACCATAAAATTGATTAATTTTTGTCCTCTTGTCGAAATTTGAAAACTTGATTTGAAAAATATGATCCTTTTTACATGTGTTTGGTGCATATGGTTGTTACTTTTCTCGCACACATTGTATTGCATGACCGTTGTGGTCACACCCTTAGGTAGGAGTGAGAAACTAAGCTTTTGTGAGGTTTTCACCTCCACATGAGTTAGTGGATTACTTCTGGGATACATCCATACCTATGTCTTTGTGAGATTTTCATCTCCGCATGGTCATAGGGAAATGTATCCCCCTAAACCAAACTTGGTCCATATGAGCCTATAATGGGTGAGGATCGAGGAATCTGCTAGTTTAGGTACCCTTGCTTTAGAACCAAACTACATATAGTGAACTTTAAGCGCTTGCCCTAGGTAGTATGGTGATGACCTTTAGTACCTACCTTTATAAGTGCTTGTTTATTACATCTTTTTATATGATACTGACTTTTTTTTTGTCATCATTACATGCCATTCATCATTAAAAGGTGTCGATTCAAGGTTTGATTTCTGAGTTAGAAAGTTTTGTAATAAGGAACAAATATCTTAATAAAGTGGAGGGCAACTCTTTTGTCTATGCTTGGTCAGAGAAAACCCAGTTAGAGAAAGGAGATAGTGTCATCGAGGGATATACATCAGAGTTGTGGGACTTTACTCGTATCAGTTTGACACAGAATGATTTTCGAGAGATGAAGGACATTTGGGCCCAGTGGGATGACGAGGTTAGGCAGCTGTTCTACCAGAACTATGGAAATCTTCCTTATTTGCTAGATCATTGGAGGAAAGCTTACGAGTGGTTCCATCAGAATTAGACGTCATGAAACAAGAGTTCGAGAGAAAGAATTTGGAGCTTGGGAAGAAGACCGAGATGATCTGAAGGAAGAGCTATAAGAAGATACAGTTGTCAATGAAAAAAGCTGGGTTGGGAAAGACTTCAAAGCAATGGCAGCAAAAGATTCAGGAAGAGAGAACCAGAGCTGATCATTGGGAGAAAAAGTTTCAAGAGATGCAAGCACAGAATCAAGCCTTAGAAAGGAGTTTGGCAGAAAGCCAGAAAGAGAAGCATGGATTAAAGATTAAAGTAGCTGAACTTGGACGGTCTCTTCATCACTACCGAAGCCGTAACACTGCAGTTGAATTAAAGGCGAGCTTAAGCCAGATTGAGGACTTGAATAGCAAGGTCGAAAGGTTAAAGTCAGCTTTGCATAGTTGTGAGCTCCGGATCGAGCAGCTTGAGGCATGAGAAGGACATTGGAAGGGAGAGCTTCACCATTCGCAGGATCAAGTCAGAAATAGAGACCACCTCATGGGAAAAGCCATAGTTCAGATCCAAGAGGTTGCTGATCACCTGCAAGACTTGGCAGTATGAGCTAATGTGTTGAGTGTAATGTATGAGTCAGTGTCAGATAGAGGTCGAGAGTTAGCCTTATTATTAGATAGAGTTAAGACTCTAGGCCTACGGGTGAAAGTGTATTTGTAATCCGTTTTATGAAAAGACTTTTGTTCCTTAAACAACGTTTTCTAAAATGAAATTGAATCAGAATAGATATCTTTTTGCATTCATGCATTTGCATCTCATCACATCATATGCATTTAAGTACATAGAAAGACTCTAATTAGTTAAAGTTATTACAGAGAAAGAGAGAGTGTGAGAATAAGATAAGGTTAACCTGGAACCCACACATCCTTACGGTACCCACACTAAGATGAAAGGTATGGATCAAAGACTTGAGCAATTCCAAAAGGACATGTAGGATCAGTTGCAAGAGCAATTGGTGAAAATTCAGCAGGACATAAGGGAGCAAATGATAGAGGCACAGAAGAATATGATGGCTCAGATAGCCCAACTGCTGGCAGGGGCAATGGATAAAGGAAAGGGCCTTATGGCCATTGCTGGAGAGGATAATGAGAATTATCCATCGGGTTTTACTCTACCTCATGCGCAAGTACAAACTGAGGCACCTCCTCGAAGGCCGCCTGCAACAATTAGGCCTCAGCAAGGGCAAACTGATACTGGGATGCCCATGAATTTCCAAATCGGCTCGGGATCAAATCCAAGAGATAATCCCGCAAATCCTATTACCCCTGACTTCGACACAATAGAAAGGGAAGGAATGATAAATAAATCCTCAAGGTAGTTAGAGGATCGCTGCAAGTGGTTGGAAGAAAAGTTCAAGGCTTTAGAAGGTGTTGATAGTCATCATGGGGTTGATGCTAAGGACTTGAGCTTGGTCCCGGATTTGGTGCTCCCCTATAAGTTAAAAATGTCAGAGTTCGAGAACTATAACAGGACTAGTTGCCTTGAGGCCTATATTACTATGTTTTGTAGACGTATGACGGGATATGTAAATAACGATCAGCTACTAATACACTACTTCTAAGATAGTCTAGTTGCGTCTAGATGGTATAACCAATTAAGCCGTGCAAAAATCAGTTTATGGAGAGATCTTGCGCAGGCCTTCATGCAGCAATACAATCATGTGACTGACATGACTCCTGATAGAATCACGCTGCAGAACATGGAGAAGAAGCCTAATAAGAGCTTTAGGCAATACGCGCAAAGATGGAGAGAGGTTGTTATGCAAGTTCAGCAACCACTTTTGGAAAAAGAAAATACAATGCTCTTCATCAACACCTTGAAGGCCCCATTCATTACCTATATGATTGGAAGTACTACAAAAAGTTTTGCTGACATAGTTATGGGGGGGAATGATTGAAAACACCATAAGAGGTGGTAAGATAGAAGGGGAAACTACTAAGAGATCAACCCCAAGGAGAAATGATAATGAGGTGAACAATACGAGTAATTATAACTCGAGATCAGTTACGGTTAGTCAACCAAGAGCAGTAACTGTAGGACAGAAGGGTTCGCAAAGGAATGAATCTGGTACAAGATAGAATTTTGAAAAGATCCAGTTCACACCCATTCTAGTGACGTACAAGAAACTCTATCAGAATTTATTTGATGCACACGTGGTAGCTCCCTTTTACTTGGAACCAATGCAACCTCCATATCCCAAATGGTATGATGCAAACACTCGATGTGAGTACCATGCGGGAATAGTAGGACATTTCATAGAAAATTGTACCACTTTCAAAAAATTGGTTGAAAGGTTCATCAAAATGGGGGTTGTGAAGTTTGATGATACCCCTGGTACAAAGAATCCATTACCAAATCATGGTGACAAGGGGGTAAACATAATTGATTAGAATATTGCGAGAAGGATCAAGGGGGATATTGCAACCCCATGGAAGATGATATTATCAGGCTCTGAGGAATGAATCAAGCAAAGAAACCTGTTGGGCATTTGTCCTTACAAACTTGGAAATGTTTTGAACAGCTGGTCTGTAGAGGAATTTCATGTAGTTTTTTAGAGATTATACAAAGTAATATTCAAAATGCGCTTGTTGCCTTAAGCCTAGAGGCAATAAGATTCCTTTTGTGAAGAAGGCTTGTGTTTGAAATTTTTATTTCAATAAAATGCATTTCTTTGAATAAATACTCTTTTATTCTTTCCATATACAGATTCTTTTGGTTCTTAAGACATTCTTTTAGCTATTCTTTAATTCTTCATTCATGTTCATACCCTTAATCATTCTTTGAATTATTTGTTCTTTGTAATATTCCTTCGAACCCATAACAGGTCCCTAGATATCATGACATGAGCAATGCTGCTACTGACTCAGAATATGTGCTTTGGGGATATTAGAATTTTGAAGATGACAGAGGTTGTAGCCTTATTTTTGGACTTGTTAAGACAATAAGCAGGATCCTACCTTACAAAGGATCATTGAACATTGCGAACCTAGGGAAAGATAAGGAGGAAAAGATCAGTTATACCACAGATGCCAAATTAAAGAGGTCAAGGTTTATGTGAAGCTTCTATTTCTTCATAGATTGTTCATATGTGAGGCATGAATGTTATGAGGCAAGTCTCGTCAAAAGCTCCCAGTTGACATCGAATCATCACGAGGGCGAATGTTGCTTCATATGCCAATATTGCAAAGTCAACAGTCATCAAATTTCAAAAGAGAAAAATTCAAAAAAATCAAAAAAAGAAAAAAGAAAAAAACAAAGGAAAAGAAAAAAAAAGTTCATATGCCGACAAAGAATGCCAAAAATGATCATGTTCAATAATGCACAACTATAAAACAACAAGATTTATAGTCTGTTCAAAGATCAGGTGGCATATTATAGTACAGCAGAGGATGCTAAAAGAAAAATACAAAAAGAAGAAAAAATATATTATGAAAGGTGACCGAGACTTGTAAGGATTGGCATAAGAAGCTATTATTTACTCTCTATGCTTATCAAACGTCGACCAGAACTTTCGCTGGGGCAACACTTTTCTATGAGATGGTTCGGTCCATGGACATCGAGATTTTTTTTCTCCAAACCTTGATTGAACCAGGAATTGGATGAAGTTAAAGGAAAGAGCTTGAAAGCGTTCATAGTCAAAAAATGAACACCTAAGGGAATTTCATGGTAGGGACCTGATGTTGAGGAAGATCCTTTCTATACAAAAGGATTTCAAATAGAGGTACATGCCAGAATAAGGAAGGACCTTATGTGGTAAAGAAGGTTTTCCCCGGAGGAGCATTAAGTTTGACTGAGATAAACTCTTGAAAACTTAGATTCGGATACTTAAAAGAGAAGAGGCCAAGGTGAAAACCCACAAAGGGTGCTTTGTGACCTTCAAAGAAAAAAAAAGAGAGAAGAAAATAAAAGAATAAAAAAGAAAAAAGAAAAAAAATGGAGAGGCCAAGGCAAAAACCCACAAAGGGCACTTTGAGACCAAAGGGGTTTTGAGTTGAAAACCCGAAAAGGGCAGCTCAAATTTTGATCAAAGTGGGGCAAATGGTAGTCTCGCTATACCTAAATTGACAAGGAAGAAGTATGCTACATCGTGGGGCATCGACAAAGTACTCCAGATCCCCTAAACACATATTGAACTCAAAATGGTCCTCAAGAAGTTGGTACAGCAAAGCTCAAGCTACGATATCTGGGGCACCTAATTTTTTTCATCTTACCCATTTTGAAGTTGCTAACTTTGATTATCTTATTCTTTTCAAGATATGCCCTAATTAATTTCTTGGCTATCTTGATTAATTATTTCAAGCTATACTCCTAATTAATTTCCTTCTTGTCCATTATTGTGACCTTTTTCAAGCATTTTAATTGAAATAACAATTAATGAACTGATAATATTTTCACAGAAGTAGTTTTATATATTACTCTAGAAATTTCTAGATAATACAAGAAACTGAAATAGGACATTTGTTCAAAGAATTCCTATGTATAGGGGTCAGAAGAACTTGATTACTTGTTCTGTCCAAACAGTGGGACAAATTAAGCAATATCGATCTTAAGAGAGGATCATTTCACAGACATCTCCAATGGGTCGTAACATTCGGGGAATGGTACAGTGGACCAAATTGATGGAGAAGATTCAAGGCATACGAGCAAAGTGTGATTGATACGTTGAGAACAATGAAGATGAAATCCAGATGAATGAATGAGAGATAACACCTGAAATAGGAATCATTCTCATAACATTTTTGCATCATAATATGTTTAATTAAGAAGCATTTGACTCATTTTGATCATGGCATCTTAATTATTTGGCATAAGCATAAATTCCAGGAAATCAATTCTACAGATGGATTCCCCAGTGGACAATGTAGCAAGATTGATTGAAACTATAGATCTTATCTCCCTAAGCAGTAGCGGAGCAGATCAATGATGATGTGCCTTAACCCCCTAAGCAGTAGGGTAACAGGCTAAACTTGCAGATCTTATCTCCCTAAGCAGTAGCGGAGCAGATCGAAGACGACTCGCCTTAATACCCTAAGAAGTAGGGTAACAGGTTAAACTTGCAGATCTTATCTCCCTAAGCAGTAGCGGAGCAGATCAAAGACTCGCCTTAATCCCCTAAGCAGTAGGGTAACAGGTTAAAATTGCAGATCTTATCTCCCTAAGCAGTAGCGGAGCGGATCAAAGACTCACCTTAACCCCTTAAGCAGTAGGGTAATCGGCTAAAATTACAGATCTTATCTCCCTAAGCAGTAGCGGAACGGATCGAAGACTCGCCTTAACCCCCTAAGCAGTAAGGTAACAGGCTAAAATTACAGATCTAATCTCCCTAAGTAGTAACGGAGCAGATCAAAGACTCACCTTAACCTCTTAGGCAGTAGGGTAACAGGCTAAAATTACAGATCTTAACCCCCTAAGCAGTAGGGTAACAGATCAAATTTTGGCAAATCTTATCTCCATGTATCAGTAATGGAGCAGATTTCGACCACTCGCCTTAACCCACTAAGCGGTAGAGTAACAGGCTAAAATTACAGATCTGGCATTCCTGAGTCAACAGCGAAACAGATCGAAAATATTAGCATGGCGTCCCTGTACGACCAGGGATCAGGTTGAAGATAGCAGATTTGGTGTCCTTGTATGGGCGGGGAGTAGATCGAAGATTTCAGCATGAGATCCCTGAGTTTGTAGTGGAGCAGGCTGAAGATGGCGGATATTTTTCTTCCTGAAGTTGTAGTGAAGCAAATTGAAGTCGTCAGACTTATAGTCCAATACCCCTGAAGGGTTGGAAATTATCAAGGACCAAGTACTGAAGACTCGGTGAGCTCGGGCAAAGTTGGTCCTTTTATAGTCTTTGCTCTATTCCCATTACACGGCAATG
This sequence comes from Gossypium stocksii, assembly GCA_020496765.1. Lineage (NCBI taxonomy): Eukaryota > Viridiplantae > Streptophyta > Magnoliopsida > Malvales > Malvaceae > Gossypium > Gossypium stocksii. Next base: position 12,557,837 of record CM035623.1, read on the forward strand.
AGCAAAGAGGGGCAGCTGTAATACCCTATTTTTGCCCGGGCCCACACAAGAATTGATAAACTCAAAAAAAAAAATAAAGTCCAAGTCCAGTCCAAAATATATCATTTGGCCCGATCGGAATGGCCCATTACTGGAAAAGATTAAAGGTCCATCTACAAGCTTGACTCATATGGAAATATAATCTTCAAGGATACGCAATCTTGGATATGATATACAATCTTAGATATGATATGCAATCTTAGATATGATACAATCTTAGATATGATATGCAATCTTAGAAGATATGATTTTGTAATCTTAGAGATTTAATTTGTAGATACCTTTTAATCTTAACCGTTGATGTAATTGATCAGTACCGTTGGATTTGGGGAGGCTCAACTATAAATAGAGGCCTCTCCCCTCATTGTAAGACACACTTGAGTTTTGGGAAACAATAAAAATTCTTGAGAGCTTTCACTCAAATTTCTCTCCCTCTTATGTTCTTATTTTCTGCGGTTTGTTCTTATTTTATTCTTTGTTCATCTTCATTTTTCAACCTTTTTAAATTTTGATTTAATCCATGTTTCCCTGATTTTAATTCTTTTTTTTATATTTTATATTTTTAATAATTTTAGTATCATATCAAACTATTTCATTTCTTTAATAATTTTTTAGTATTACTCTTAGTAAATTGTTTTTTTTTAATTTTACTCAAATTATTGGTTTAAAAAATATATTTCATTTAATTTCCATATTTTATCCAAAAGTTTTTCTTAAATAAGGCAATATTTTTCGTATTTAGGAATTAGGGAAATAGTGCCCTAACATGCTGGGTTGCGATTTCCCGTTTGTCTAAATGCTTAAAGTATCCTTCTAAATAGATTTTGTAAATCACGAGATGATTTCAGTTACAAGAGTTTAAGAATATCATGTCCTATCATGCTGGATGTGATATTTGTATTCTTTCAGAGCTAAGGAATCTCGATTTTCAACTTAAATTATTCCGGTTTTAAAAAGCGATCCTATTTTTAAATCCTTTCAAATTTTTGACATTAAGAAAGAAAACTATTCAATTTGGTACCAATTTTGGGCGTTGCGAGGGTGCTAATCCTTCCTCGTACGTAACCGACTCCCGAACCCGTTTTCTCAATTTTCGTAGACCAAAACGTTTTATAAGGTGATCCAATCACACCTAAAAGGATTGGTGGCAACTCCATTTTCATTTTTCTTAAAGTCGACCCCGTTTTTTTAAAACCTCTTAAAAAATGGTTTCGACAAAATGTTTTAAGGAAGTAAGAAATTGTGAGCTGGTTTTGCTAAGTGGTTAAGTTTTATGCTGTAACACCTGAAATCTGAATCCGATGAACCAGGTCAAGTTGAAGGTGTTGCATGAAGAGTACATCAGGTTCCAAGTTTTGGTAGAAATAAGTAAACTATTGTGTAAGGTTGTTGTTAGTGCCAATTTCACTATTAGTTGCAACTCATTTTGTAATTGGATTTTTATGGAACCTATCATATCTATTAGCATATTTTGCATAAATTACTCATAAATTGGGAGTTAGAAGCATTTATGCTTTGCCATATGTGTTTAGGGCATGCAGGTGAAAAATCCTTAAACTTACTCATAAATCAAGGATTATTGAAAGGAGTAAGAACTTGTAATGTGGATTTCTATGAGCATTGCATCAAGGGGAAGTAAACAAGAGTGAAGTTTGGGGCTACAATCCATGATACTAAAGGCATCTTGGATTATGTTCACTCATATGTCTTGGGTCCTTCTAAAATAAGCCTTTTGGGAAAAAAACATTATTATGTAACTTTTTTTGATGATTATCCCCAAAGAGTGTAAGTGTATACAATGAAGACAAATGATGAAGCGTTAAGAATTTTTCGTAAGTGGAAAACGATGATGGGAACTCAAACAGGAAAAAAGATCAAACATTTTTGCATAGACAATGGTGAAGAGTACAAAAGTGATCCATTTACAAAGATTTGTGAAGATGACGACATTATCAGGCACTTTACTGTCAAATCTACACCACAATAGAATGGGGTGGCAGAACGCATGAATCGAACATTGCTAGAGAACATTCGATGTATGCTATCCAATGCTGGATTGGATAGAGATTTTGGGCTAAGGCTATAACATATGCATGCCATCTCATTAATTGTTTACCACCCAATACAATTGAAGGAAAAACACCATTAGAGAAATGGAGTGGGAAGTCTACTATAGATTATGATTCCTTACCTTTGTTTGGTTCCACTCCATACTATCATGTTAAGGAACCAAAATTAGAACCAATAGCTAAGAAAAGAGTGTTCTTAAAGATCACTTCAAGCATAAAGGGTTTTCACCTATGGTGTCCAAAAATAAAGAAAATTATCTTTAGTCGGGATGTCACCTTTGATGAATCTACCATGTTTTCAAAGATGAAAAATGAGTAGTCAGGTGATACTTATAAGCAAGTGGAGTTTCAAAGAGCGGTGATTCCAACAAATGCAAAAGTCAATGATTTTCTTATGGTAAGAGACTCTAGTAGGGAGGATCTAATGGAAGAAGAAAAGTTCAATGAAGAGGAGTTTCAAACCCAAGAACTTTCACAACAACTTGAATTAATTTTAACCAATAATCCTAGGAAAATAATTAGAAAACCTACTTGCTTTGCTAATATGGTGGCTTATGCATTCCCAGTTGTAGCTAATGACATTTCTACCACTTTTAATGAAGCATTTCAAAGTTCTAAAGAAGAAAAATAGAGGATTGCCATAAATGAAAAAATACAGCCCCTTCATAGAATGAGACTTGGAAGCTAGCTAGTCTACCAAAGAGAAAAAAGATAATCAAGTGGATGTTTGCAAAGAAAGAAAGATTTTCGGGACAAGATGAGGTGCGCTACACAGAAAGGCTGGTGATGAAAGGTTATGCCTAAAAGGAGAGAATTGATTACAATGAGGTATTTTCTTTAGTTCTGAAATATTCCTCTATTAAAATTTTATTAGCTTTGGTGGCATAGTTGGTTTGGAACTAGTTCAGTTGGATGTAAAAACTGCTTTGTTACATAGAAACTTGGAAGAGGAAATCTATATGACCCAGCCAGAAGGATTCAAGGTTGCTGGAAAAGAAAATTTAATGTGTAAACTTGAAAAATCATTGTACAGTTTAAAACAATCTTTGAGGCAGTGGTAAAAGATATTTGACAAGTTTATGATAGAACCGAGGTACACAAGAAACAAATATGATCAATTTGTGTATTTTCGCAGGCTTTAAGATGTTTCTCTCATATATCTTCATCTTTATGTTGATGATAAGTTGATAGCTTCCAAAAGTAAAATAGAGCTTGAAAAGCTAAAAACATAGTTGAAAAAGGAGTTTGAGATAAAGGATCTAGGAGAAGCAAAGAAGATTTTGGGCATGGAGATAACTTGAGATAGAAGCTTGAAGAGGCTTTGTTTAACTCAGAAACAATATCTAAGAAAATTGTTAAAGCATTTTGGCAAGCATGAAAAGTCAACCTATTAGCACTCCCCTTGTTTCTCATTTCAAGCTTAGTGCCTCTATGTTGCCAAAGAATGATGGAGAACAAGAATGCATGTCAAAGATACCATATGAAAATGTTATTGGTAGCTTAATGTATGTTATGGTATGTACATGACCTGACATTTCACAAGCAGTTGGAGTTGTGAGTAGGTATATGCATGATCCAGGAAAGGAATATTGGCAAGCTATAAAATGGATTATATGATATATCCAGAATATAATGGATATTAGATTGATTTTTGAGTAAAAAGATAATTAGGATGTGGTTGGATTTGTGATTTAGACTAAGTTGGTGATCTGGACAAATGACAGTCAACTACTAGTTATGTGTTTACTCTTACAAGGGCACCGGTTAGTAAGAAGTCTACTTTACAGTAAACAGTTGCTTTATCTTTTATAGAAGCGAAATATATGACAATCATAGAGGCCCTAAAATAGGCAATTTGGCTTTACGGGTTGCTTGGAAAATTGCAGAAGATTAACCAGAAGTATGTCAGAGTTCATTGTTATAGTCAAAGTGCTATTTACTTTGCAGAGAATCAAGTTTATCATACAAGGATGAAGCACATTGATGCCCGATATCATTTTGTATGAGATATTCTAGAAGAAGGTTGAGTAAAGGTCAAGAAAATTTCAACCACTAAAAGTCCAGCAAACATGATGACTAGAGTTGTGATTGTGGTCAAGTTCCAACTATATTTGGACTTAATCAATGTTAAAACTTGAAGGTTGAAATTTGAAGACACTATCAAATGTTGTTTTGCAAGGAGATTGAAGATGCGAAAATTTGCTAAGCTAGAGATTTCTTGAAATAGCACTACCTCACATCTAAAAAATATAAGATTGTGGAGTGTTTGTACTACTATAAATAGAGGTGGTTTCTCTGTAACACCCTTAAACCGTATTCGTTGCTAGAATAGGGTTAGGGAGCATTACCAGACTTATCACATAAACATTCATACATTTCATGTTCATTACTTATATCCAAACATAAATTATTCAATTATAGTCATATAGTCCCTAATACGAGCCCTCAAGGCCCAAATCAAGCATAAAAAACAATTTGGGACTAAATTGAGAACTCAAGGAAATTTTGGAAAAACATTAAAAATTTTCAAGGTACAGGGGACACATGCCAGTGTTGCCAGGCCGTGTGTCTCACATAGCCAAGAGACATTCCCATGTCTCAGGTCGTGTCGGCATTCGAAATGATATCATATGGCTGTGTCCCAGCCCATGTCCAACCCCGTGTAACTCACTGACTTGGGTCACACGGCCAACTACACGCCCGTGTGACTAGCCCGTGTAACTCACTGACTTGATTTCTAAAGAGGTATCAGGGGACACACGGCCGTGCCACCTAGTAGTGTGTCACACATGGCTGTGACACATGCCCGTGTCTCTGCCCGTGTGGACAAAAAATAGGTTATATTCCAAGCCATATTTCTTACCCAAATTTTCATCAACCTAAATACTTCAATTGGCATATAACCATAACATAAATAGGCATTCTGATAAACTGTAAATTATACATATTTTTACCTCATGCTTAGCAAATTTATGGATGAATTATTCCTTAATTTGTGGAATTTGATGCTTCTAAACCTTTAATTTCATGTTTTATACTCAGGTGAGCTTAGGGGAGTGAAAAGAACAAGAAACGGGCCGAAAACGGAGAAAATGGGCCAAAGTAAGGAATCAACACAGCCAGGAGTTCACCATACGGGCGTGTCACATAGCTGTGCCACAAAAATAGACTCGAGCACGGCCTAGACTCAATTTACATGGGCAACCCACACGGCCGTGCCACTTTAACAGGCTTGAACACGGCCTAGCAACGACTCACACAGGCGTGGCACACGGGCGTGTCCCTATCATGAGGAAGTTCAATTTCACGATGAAAAAGCTACTTAGGGGCTAAGAAAGACTCTCCAAACTCTATATAAAAACCCGAGGAGAAAACTACAAAGAGGGCATCATTCCCACCAAGGGTACAGTCTTCCTGCCAAGACAGAGAGCTAAAGGTAGGGAATTACTCAAAGGAAAGCCGATTAATCCATCTCAGAAGCCAAGGTCTACATCAAGACAGAAGATCTCCCTTCAATTAGGTTTTCTTATGTTTTGTTATTTTATTTATTCTGAGATGTTTCTTTTTATAATTATGAACTAAAACCCCAAATATCTAAGGGGGATGAAACCTAAGACGGATCTTGTTATTGTTATCTGAACTATGTGATAAATATTTGACTTGTTCTTAATTGTGTTTTTAATTCTTGAATTGATATTTTTGGGATATTAATTTAAGTCAAATGTGCTTAGGCAGAGGAGCAAAAGTCCCCGTTTAAGAGTAGATCTAACACAATTAAGCAGAGTTGATCGCAATCCTAGACATAGGACGATGAAAATCTGCGTGATTAGAGTCAAATCTAATATGGGGATCCATAGATTAAGTTAATGCAAGACTAGGGGTTTTAATTAGAAAGAGATTTCAATTAATCAACCTAGGAATAGTTGTTCTTATTCTCGATGGAGATATTAACATAATTTAGGGATCTCTACGGATCAAGTTGAATGAAGAAATCGTCTAGTTCAACGTTAGATAACAAGTCAAGTCTAGGTGGATTCTTCCGTAGGTATTGTCTTTATCATTTAGTTTTCCCAAAGTAATCTCTCCCAATTTACTCGTTGTCATTTCTTTAGCTTAGTTTAGATAGTTTACAACCAAACCCCCTTTTTTTTCTTAGGCTAGATAATAGGAAGAAAGTCATTACTAGTACTTTTAGTTCCTTGGATTCGATATTCCGGTCTTGCCACTAGCTATACTACTACTCGATAGGTGCGTTTGCCTTTTATCGTGATAATAGTTAGTCTTTTAGGTACAATCAATTTAGTACTTCATCACATCACGAGATCACATTCGAACAAACAAAAATCAAGACTAAAACATCTAGTTTCATTATCAACAATCATAAGCTTTTAAGCATTACAAAGGATCAATTTAAACATGCCAAAATCATTTCCAAAAGCTACATAATTGGTCATTTGCATATATGCACCATAATGCCTAAAGCATAACATGTATACAATTCCTCTAATTTATCTAATAGGTACAAAATTACCAACTCACGAACAAGGCATTCCTAAGGCAATCATAGAATATATAAAATGAAGCTAATTACACTTATATATACAAACCAACATAGACCAAAACAAGCCAAATCAAATGGCTATTTACATAACCAAAATACAAAAGCTTTCATTAGCCAAATGACCTATACATGCCATATAACCAAGATACAATAAGTCCAAAAGTACAAAAATAGCTGATAGATAGTGTTATGAGATCTCTGACGACTTCCAATCCAAATGAGCTTTCGAAACATTATAAGATACAGAAAAATAAACAGAGTAAGCAATTAAGCTTAGTTAGTTCATATAACATAGAATTTAACTTACCAATTAATCACAATTTAGATAAAAAACACTGTATATACCACTCAATTTGGTCAAATGCCTAAGCACATGTATTCACCAACATGTTAGCCATGTAAATTACATATAACAATCAAATAACATGGATGAATACAACAATTAAACAAACTTAATGTACATATATCTTCCATTTCATACTTCAATATATCATATAATGTCATTTTCATTTAGCTCATGTATCATTTGTGCTAATTCACATCGTACTCATATGATCTGTAACAAAATTGTGCCCGTTGAACCATTTAGAATGTCGTTAGATATACGAGTAGTACATGCTAAGTGTACTGAATGGTAATCTGTCAATTCCTGTACATGTATGCTCTTTTGAGCTATAAACAGTAAGCTCTTACAAGCTAAGAATCGGTAAGCTCTTACGAGTTGTGGTGAGTCCGCAACATATGCAAGAACTCAACCAAATCGGTAACCCTAATGACATGTCATTTGTATCTTACAATTCCTAAGGTTTATTCGGGACTCGGTATTCTTTATACCTCATTGTTTAGTCATTCGATAATCATATATCTTAATGACATAATCCATATTCAAACATTTCAATTAAAGTATATATACAAATATTCAATTTTAATTACACGAACTTACCTCGAACACGAACGACGAAAATTTATCGTTTAGTCGATAACTTTGTCCTTTCTTTGATCTAGTTCCGTAATTTTTTTCTTGATCTATATAATCAAATTTAACTTATTTAATTTACTTTCTACTCAATTCAATCCAAAATTCATATTATGGCAAAATTACTATTTTACCCCTTAAGTTTTAACTTATTTACAATTTTGTCCTTATCTCATAAAAATGCAAATTCATACAATTTAGTACCAATCCATTATAGTCAAATATCACTTAAGCCCTTAGTAAGCCCTAAGTTTCATTTATTTCACGCATTTACAACATAATTTTCACTTTTCTCAATTTAACCCCTAATTTGAAATTTCATTCAAAATCACTTTACAAAACTTGTTTATCTATCATTAAACTTTCATTTTCATCCATCAAACATCAAAAACGACCAACACACATTCATGGAAAAACTCTAAACTTTTAATAGTATTGCAAATTAGTCTGCTAATTATTTAGATTAAGCTATAACGATACAAAAAACATAAAAATCATTAAAAACGAGATTAAAATTCACTGATATGCCCAAAGAAGACTTGGTCGAACCTAGCAAGCTTCAATGGAAGTTTATTTCTTCTTCAATTTTGGTGGATGATAGCATTTAGCAAGATGATGGTTTTTGTTTATTTACCAAATTACTTAATTAACCTTATAAATTAACCTTTAAAAATCACTTAAATGATGTCCATCTTTTTTCACTAAGTATATTAAGGTCTAATTACCATAGAAGGACTTCTACTTTAAAGTTCTATAGCTATTAGACACCTTTAGCTAATAGAACTCAACTTTTACACTTTACGCGATTTAGTACTTTTTATCGAATTAAGTATGCAAACGGTAAAATTTCTTAACAAAATTTTTATGCAATCATACTATCATGCTGTAGACATTAAAATAATAATAAAATAAATATTTTGACCTTTGTTGTCCTGAAACCATTGTTCCGATTTCACTGAAAATGGGTTATCACAACTCTCGCCCATTAGGAATTTTCGTCCCTGAAAAGCTTACCAGAGAATAGGTTAGGATATTGTTTTCTCATAGCTTCCTCAGGTTCCCACGTAGCCTCTTCAATGTCGTGACGTTGCCAAAGAACTTTTGCTAAAGCTATTCTTTTATTTCTCAACCCTTTGATCTCTCAGGCTAAGATTTTGATCGGTTCTTCACTATACGACATGTCAGGTGAATATCAACCTCTGTCGGAGAAATAATATACGAAGGGTCTGATCTATACCGTCGTAACATAGATACATGAAACACATTATAAATCTTCTCAAGTTCTGATGGTAAATTAAGTCGATAAGCCACTGGTCATATTCTCTTAATAATCTCATACGGCCTGATAAATTGTGGACTCACTTTCCCTTTGCAACCGAATTGAAGAATCTTCTTCTACAGTGATACTTTTAGAAACACTCTATCACTGATCTGAAATTCAATGTCTTTACATTTCAAATCCGCATATGATTTCTATCAATCTGAAGTTGCTTTCAAACTATCTTGAATTACTTTTACTTTCTCTTTAGCCTCTCTAATCAAATCAACCCCGTGAATCTTTTTCTCACTAAGCTCGGTCCAGTACAACGGAGTTTGACATTTACGACCATATAAAGCTTCATACGGTGCCATCTTTATGCTCAATTGAAAGCTACTATTATACTCGAACTCAACCAACGGTAAATATTTTTCCCAGTTGCCTTCAAACAACACAGCAATGAAGCATATCTTTGAGAATATGAATTACTCTCTCAGACTAACCATCGATTTGAGGATGAAATGCGGTGCTAAAATGAAACTGTGTACCTAAAGCCTCTTGCAGTTTCTTCCAAAATCGTGATGTAAGCCACGGATCTCTATTCGAAATAATAGAGGCCGGTGTCCTATGCAATCTGACAATCTCTGAAATGTACAACTCAACCAATCTATCAAGTGAAAAGTTGGTATGTACCGGAATAAAATGTGCAGATTTCATTAAACGATCAACAATAACCCATATAGCATCTTTCTTTTTCAAAGATAGGGGTAATACTGATACGAAATCCATCGTAACTCTATCCCACTTCCACTCGGGTATCAACACTGGCTGTAACAGCCCTGAAGGTACTTGATGTTCAGCTTTAACTTACTGACAAATTAGACATTTAGACACAAATTCAAAAATATCACATTTCATACCTGACCAGCAATATAACTGTTTCAGCTCATGGTACATCTTGTAACTCCTCGGATGAACAGACAAGCTACCACTATGAGTTTCTTGCATAATTTTTTGTATAAGCTCAAGATTTCTTGGCACGTAAACTCTACCTCGGAACAACAAACAATCATCAGTTCCAATCTAAAACACTGAATCAAGAGTCGACTCGCTTTGTACTCATTTAGCTTTTAATTTACTGTTACATTTCTAAGCTTTGCAGATTTGCTGGAGAAACATCGGTTTAGCTTTTAACTCAGCTAAAATCGAGCCATCATTAGTCAAAGTCAACCGTTCATTCATCGCTCTCAAAGCAAACAAGGATTTTCTACTCAAAGCATCCACAACAACATTTGCTTTCCCCAAAAGGTAATCAATGACTAAGTCATAATCTTTCAACAATTCGAGCCATCTTCGCTGTTTCAAATTCAGATCTTTTTGTGACATCAGATACTTTAAACTCTTGTGATCAGTAAATATGTGGCATTTTTCACCGAACAAATAGTGTCACCAAATTTTTAATGCAAATACAATAGCAGCCAACTCTAAATCGTGTGTCAAATAATTCTTTTCATGTGGCTTCAACTGTCTAGAAGCATAAGCTATCACTTTGCCTTCTTGCATTAAAACACATCCCAAACCATTTAACGACACATCACTACAAATCACAAATTCTTTACCCAACTCAGGCTGAACCAGAACTAGTGCTTCGGTTAACAGTGCTTTCAGCTGATCAAAACTCTGTTGACATTTCTCAGACTAATCAAATTTTACATCTTTCTGTAACAACTAAGTCATCGGTGTAGCTATCATCAAGAACCCTTTTACAAATCTTCAATAGTAGCTTGCTAATCCTAGAAAACTTCTAACTTTGGAAATATTTCTTGGCGGTTTCCAGTCAATAATTGTTGAAATCATACTCAGATCAACTCTGATGCCTTTTGCTGAAACAATGTGTCCCAAAATCCAACTTCTTGGAGCCAAAACTCGCATTTGCTGAATTTAGCAAATAGTTGTTTATCTCTCAACGTTTGTAACATAATCCTCAAATGCTTGGCGTGTTCAAACTCATTTTGGGAATAGATCAGAATATCATCAATAAATACCACAACGAATTTATATAAATCTGATCTAAAAATTCTATTCATCAAATCCATAAAGACAGCAGGAGCGTTACTTAACCCAAATGGCATAACAAGAAACTCATAATGTTCGTACCTAGTTTTGAATGCAGTTTTTGGCATATCTGAATCTTTAACCCGCAACTGATAGTAACCATATCACAAATCAATCTTTGAAAATACTGTTGCTCCTCTCAACTGATCAAACCAATCCTCGATTTGCGGTAATGGATACTTGTTCTTGATCGTAACTTTATTGAGCTGTCAATAGTCGATATACAATTTCATTGATCCATCTTTCTTTTTAACAAACAGAAACGGTGCACCCCAGGGTGAAAAACTAGGTTGTGCAAAACCTATATCTGTGAACTCTCGCAACTCAGCTTTCAACTCTTTCAATTCTGTAGGATCCATTCTGTACAGAGCTATCGATATCGGTGATGTTCCCTGTATTAACTCAATAGCAAATTCAATCTCTCTGACTGGTGGCAACCCAAGTAACTCTTCTGGAAGCACATATGGATATTCACAAACCACTAGCACTGATTTGATCTTCAACTCGGGCACTTTTGTATCCAGTACATATGCAAGGTAAGCATTACAACCATTTCTTACATATTTTTGAGCTAGAATAGCCGATATCATAATAGGCAATCCATTCAAATCGTCGGATTCAATACAAAGAATTTCACCATTCTAACATTTCAACTCAATAGTCTTTTATCTACAATTTACAATAGCATCATGCAGAGTCAACTAATCCATACCTAAAATCACATCAAATTCATCAAACAGTAAAAGCATCAAATCGGCCAGAAAATAGTAACCCCATATCATCAAAGGACAATTCTTGCAAACTTTATCCACTAAGACAAACTAACCTAAAGGGTTCGATACTTTAACCACGAATTCAATGGACTCAATAGGTAAACTCTTACTAGACACTAAATTCATATAGACATATGAATGGGTTGAGCCCAGATCAATCAAAGTAGTTACATAAGTGTTATAGAGAGAAAAAGTACCAGTAATAATATCTGGTGATGATGCATCTTCGCGAGCTCGAATAGCATAAGCTCAAGCTAGCCCTCGTGTCTCGGATCTCATAGCAGAATAGTTTGTTGCACCTTTGCTACTATTCGCATTTCCAGTATTTCGAGGTGGTCTCCCTATGGCAACTATATTGCTCGGCCTCGCGGTTTGAAATTTTTCTTTCTCAGACTTCTCAAGACAATCTTTAAGATAATGGTTGAAAGAACTACATTTGAAACATGCTACACTTTTCACCCGACATTCACCATAATGTGGCCAGTTGCAATGTTTGCACTTGGGTTTTGCATTCCTAACATTACCCATACTTGCTACAAATGTAGTCTGGGGTTTAGAACTGGAGTGTCTAGCATCTCTATCTCTATTAGAATGCCCCGTCAAAACAGTGGAACGATTGTGATGTTCTTTAAATTTATTAGATGCTAACTTATAAGACTTTCTCGTAAATATCTTCTTCGAATCTCAAGCTTCAAATTCAACTTTTTTCTTTTCTCGGCTGAGCTCTTCGGCTTTGTGAGCTTTGCCACCTAACTCTACAAATTCTTTAGTTTAAATAGCCTGACTAAAAGCTTAATGTCTTCATTCAATTCGTCTTCAAATGTTTGTACATAACCTCTTCAGTTGGAATGCACTCTCGGGCATACTTGCTCAGTCACACAAATTCTCCTTCATATTCAGATATGGTCATATGACCCTGTTTCAGCTCTAAAAATTCTTTGCGCTTTTGATCAAGAAACCGCTGACTTATATATTTCTTTCTGAACTCAGTCTAAAAGAATTCTCATGTGACCCGATCTCTCAACACTACAGATATCAAAGTGCTCCACCATTGGTATGCTGTATCTTTCAAAAGAGATACCGCACATTTAACATATTCTGACGGTGTGCAAAATAGTTCATCAAAAAGTTGAATCGTATGATCAAGCCAAAACTCAGCTCTCTCAGGGTTATCATCAACTATAGCTCTAAACTCTTCAGCCCCATACTTTTGAATTTTATCAATAGGTGGTTTACTCATACGCAAAGGTTCCAAATCTTGAGGAGCTATGGGGATCTATTAGGGAATAGGAGCGGGTGGAGGTTGTTGAGCAACCGGATTTGTTTGGATAAACTCAATGAACCACTCGTTTATTATTTAGAAGAAGGCTTCCTTGGCCTCTCTTCCTCGACCCTCAAATACGGGTCTCGATTCAAACGGCGTTGCTCTATAAATGGAGGCTGGCATATTACTTTCTACATCATTGGAGTCAACTTAATTAGAATCCATTACTATATGAAAACACAATTTAAAAATTATCAAGAGATATCACACTATCACAGGTTAAATATGACAGGTATAGCTAGACTCATAACGTTACGTTAGTCTGAGAATTGACTAAACCGTAGCTCTGATACCAATAAAATGTAACGCCCCTAATACGTATTCGTCACCAAAATAGGATTACGAATCATTACCAGACTTATCACATAAACATTCATACATTTCATGTTCATTACTTATATCCAAACATAAATCATTCAACTACAGTCATATAGTCCCTAATATGAGCCCCTAAGGCCTAAATCAAGCATTCAAAACAATTTGGGACTAAATTGAGAACTCAAGGAAATTTTGGGAAAACATTAAAAATTTTCAAGGTACAGGGGGCACACACCCGTGTGGCCAGACCGTGTGTCTCATAGGACCAAGAGACACGCCCATGTCTCAGATCATGTGGGCATGCAAACTGAGATCACATGGCCGTGTCCCAGCCTATGTCCGACCCCATATAACTCACTGACTTGGGTCACACGGCTAGCCACACGCCCATGTGATTAGCCGGTGTAACTCACTGACTTGTTTCTAAAGAGGTATCAGGGGACGCACGGCAAAACCACTAACACACTACTAAGACACACACCTGTGTCTCTACCCGTGTGGATAAAAATAGGTTATATTCCAAGCCATATTTCTCACCCAAATTTTCGTCAACCTAAACACTTCAATAGCTATATAACCACAACATAAATAGGCATTCAAACAACCAAAAACCAAGCCTAAAACATATAGTTTCATTACCAACAATCATAAGCTCTTAGGCACTATAAAGGATCAATTTAAACATGCCAAAATCATTTCCAAAATCTACCTAATTGGTCATTTGCATATATGCACCATAATGCCTAAAGCATAACATGTATACCATTCCTTCCATTCATCTAATAGGTACAAAATTACCAACTCACAAATAAGGCATTCCCAAGGCAATCATAAAACATATAAAATGAAGCTAATTATACCTATATATGCAAACCAACAAAGACCAAAACAAGCCAAATCAAATGGCTATTTATTGAGTAAGCAATTAAACTTAGTAAGTTTGTATAACATAGAATTTAACTTGCGAATCATAATTTAAATAACAAACATAGTATATCCTACTCAATTTGGTCAAATGCCTAAGCACATATATTCACAAACATGTTAGTTATGTAAGTTGCATATAACAATCAAATAACATGGATGAATACAACAATTAAGCAAACTTCATGTACATATATATTCCATTTCATACTTCAATATATCATATAATGTCATTTTCATTTAACTCATGTATCATTTGTGCTAATTCACATCGTACTCATATGATCTGTAACAAAATTGTGCTCATTGAACCATTTAAAATGTCGTTAGATACACAGGTAGTACACACTAAGTGTACTAAATGGTAATCCATCAATTCCTATACATGTATACTCTTTCGAGCTATAAACGGTAAGCTCTTCTGAGCTGAAATAACAGTAAGCTCTTACTTGCTGTGGTGAGTCCGCAACACATGTAGGATCTCAACCAAATCGGTAACTCTAATGACATGTCATTTGTATCTTATGGATTCCTAAGGTTCACACGGGACTCGGTATTCTTTAGACTTCATTGTTTAGGCATTCGATAATCATATATCTTAATGACATAATCTATATTTAAACATTTCAATTAAAGTATATATACAAATACTCAATTTTAATTACACGAACTTACCTTGATCTAGTTCCGTACTTCATTTTTCTTGATCTATATAATCAAATTTAACTCATTTAATTTACTTTCTATTTGATTCAGTCCAAAATTCATATTATGGAAAAATTACTATTTTACCCCTAAACTTTTAACTTCTTTACAATTTAGTCCCTATCTCATAAAAATGCAAATTCACGCAATTTAGTACCAACCCATTATAATTGAATATCACTTAGGCCCTTAGTAAGCCCTAAATTTCATTTATTTTGCACATTTATCACATAATTTTCACTTTTCTCAATTTAACCCCTAATTTGAAATTTCATTCAAAATCACTTTACAAAACTTGTTTATCTATCACTAGACTTTTATTTTCATCCATAAAATATAAAAAAAAAACCAACACATATTCATGGAAAAACTCTAAACTTTTAACAGTATTGCAAATTAGTCCCCCAATTAGTTAGATTAAGCTACAACGATACGAAAAACATAAAAATCATTAAAAACGAGATGAAAATTCACTCACATGCACAAAGAAGACTTGGTTGTAGAGGTTTATTTCTTCTTCAATTTCAATGGATGGTAGCATTTAGGAAGATGATGCTTTTTGTTTTTATTATTTTTACTTAACTTATTTACCAAATTATTTAATTAACCTTATAAATTAACCTTTAAAAATCACTTAAATGGTGTCCATCTTTGTTCACTGAGTATATCAAGGTCTAATTACCATATAAGGACTTCTACTTTAAATTTCTATAGCTATTAGACAACTTTAGCTAATAGAACTCAACTTTTACACTTTACGCGATTTAGTCATTTTTATCGAATTAAGTATGAAAATGGTAAAATTTCTTAACGAAATTTTTATTCAATCATAATATCATGCTTTAGATATTAAAATAATAATAAAATAAATATTTTGACCTCATATTTGTTGTCCCGAAACCACTGTTCCGATTTAACTAAAAACGGGCTGTTACATTCTCCACATTTAGATCATCTCAAGTTGTCATTTTCTTCATAAGGAATTTTTTTTCCTATTTGTAATTTTTTACTTGTATCTTTTGTAGTGAATTATATTTGGTAGTATCCGAGAATGTAAACGTAATCTGTCGAACCTCGTTAAATTTCTAGTGTTCTTTAGTTTTATATTTTTCTTTCAATATTTTGTAGGGTACAATTTTAATGATATATTGTGCTATTAAATTACATTGTATGGAGATTCTATTTAGGAAGTTTAGTCTTAGCGAGACCGTTTGTAACCCCTCTAATCTTTTCCAAAAATTGAACCTAGTGTAATTTTCTAATAGAATAATTTACTCTCTTTTACCGTATTCATACAACACTCCTTCTGCAGATGAATCATTTCCTTTTGCTCCCTTAAAATAACCCACTAGCCCTCCATTTAATGCTATTGAGAATCTAGTAAAAGTTATACATATCTTTAAAATAACCCACTAGCCCTCTTCTTATTTCATCTTCAGATATTCATCAAACAGCCAATGAATTGAATCATAGGAAGCAGAAGCATGGAGAACGTGGAACTGAAGGTTGGAGAGAGTGGATCTGTGAAAACAGTTTTCGTTTACAATATTCTGACTTCTATGCATTGGAAAGGTTTGTGGGCCTTATTTGGATATCATGGTGATGTTATTGGCACTTTTATTCCGTCTAAAAGGTGTAGAAATGGCAAAAGATTTGGTTTTGTGCGATTTTCTAATGAAAGGGATGCGCTAAGGGCGATTATGAGGTTAAACGGATTCTTTTTATTGGGGATGAGAATCAAGGTGAAAATGGCGAGATATAATGGTAAAAGAAAATTTTGGAGGTACGCTTCGGATAAAAAGGATCAGGAACAGAGTGTAGAGATGTTACAAGAAACAAAAACTGAAGATAGGATCGATAATTTTGTTAGAAACGATTTGAAAACTGAGATAAGAAAAGTGCAAGGTCATGTTGAAGACGAACTACTATGGAATCTACAAAAATGTTTGGTATGTGAATTGGTTTCCGTATGTGATTCAAAAAGTCTTATTGACCGTTTAGCTAAGATTGGTCTTAGAGAAATATTAGTAAGAAGGATTCAAGGTAGATTTTTTTTGGTCGAAATTCCGGATGAAGAATTGTTGGATATGTTAAGGCAAACTGATTGGTCCTATTTGAAAGATTTTTTCATTAATATTGTGCCATGGTCGGAGAAACTAAAGATTAAGGAGAGGGTGACTTGGATCGAAGTCTCAGGAGTTCCACTACATTGTTGGAATTATGAAACTTTTAAACAAATGTCTAGATTATAGGGGAGGTTGGTACCATTAAGCGAAAATCCTTCTAAAGTCCACAATTTCAAAAAAATTTAGCTTTTGATCTCTATTTCTCAATCAAATTTTGTTGACGAGATTGTTAACATGGAAGTAGGTGACGATTTATTTTTGATTAGAGTAAGAGAAAGGGGATTGACGGAGGTGGAAAATAACAGCCTTAAAAATAAGGGTTGGTGGAATAAAAATGTTGATGATAGTATTTCAGAGATGGGATCGGTGGTGAGAACTAGGCCGGAGGTTCTGTCAGAGGGAAGTGAAAGAGTCAAGTCAGGAGTATTAATGGATGTGAATCTTGATATTGGGAATATTTCTAATGAGTGTCAGAAACTGCTGGAGTTGGAAAATGAAGTGGCAGAGATGGAGTATGTTTCCAAAGAAATTAATATGGGAGTGGCAGACAAAACAGTGAAAGGGCTTTGAAGGATGTAAGGGATATGGGCTTGGATATTAGAGAGGATTCTTTTGGAGTCTCCAATGAAGGGGGAATTAATATTGGATTGAGCTTGGGGAAGGGCTGTAGAAAATGAGGAAATACTATCACTGAAGTATTTTTGTGTCCAGAAGAAGGCAATAAAAGCGACGAGGATAACGAAAATGATAGACATGATTTTTTAGCCTCTAATTTGGAGTTAGAAGAAGAATTGAACAGGGTGTTTCTTCGCAGGAAAAAAAAGAAAATCTTGAATAAGAAGATTAGGTCTATGAACGAAATTCAAAACAGTCGTTTAACATTAAAGGAGGGGAAGAAGAGGGATAGAGCCCTACAAAAGGAAAAAGGAAGGGGGTGTCATAAGGAGGATGAGAGGATTGTCAATTTATCCCTTTCTGATTCGGATATTAGTAACAGAATGAGGGTGATTCTTAGGGAAGCTAATAACGCTTAGGCTGTTAGGAAGAAATTGGGTTTTAGTGTTCTGGGAGATGAAGAAGATGTAATTGAGGAAATCATGAGAGCAGAGATTTAGTAGCTAAGTTTCGAATCTATTGCGAGAGAGATGATCATATTTTAGTGGTCGTTATAGAGAGTTAAAGATCTTGATCTGTATTTGGTTAGGAGAAGGAAGGAGATTCAAAAGAGGTTTGGGAATTTGGGTACACATGATGTTGTGAGAATGCTTTTTATTTGAAAAGTCGATCATGTGGTGTGAATTATTGGAAATTACAAGGGATTCTTGTACAGATTTTGGTTTGATTTTGAGTCTTTGAGATGGGTGTTCTGGATCGATTGTCATCAAGGGTTTTGGTTTTCTTATGGTGCAGGTATAGTTTGTTTGATGTTGGTTTTTTAAGTTTTTTATTGGATATTGTCGAATTTAGATGTGCATGATGTTTCAATTAATATGGTTTTACGTGATGTTAAGTGGGACTTGTTTTTATTCTGGTTGGTTGATACCGTATAGTATGCTGGAGTTTATGTTGGGTGCTTTTGTCTACAATGGAGCAAGTTCGTTTATATTATTCAGCCTGTTGAATCTTTTTGTTTGGCTTATTTCTCATGTTGTTCTGTGTTTAAGTGCGGGTTTGTATACGAAGATTGAGTTGGTCGAATTGGTGGAGTTGGCTGGTGATTTGATGAGTGGGTGGAGGCAGATTTGAGTGTTTGTTTGGGATTCTTTCTTTCGGCGATGTTCAATCATGTTGATGGGTTTGTTTTGGTAGTGTTTTGGGGTTTCAGGTGGGGTATGGTTTTGGTTGTTTGGGGGGTGGTTTTGGCTTTATTTTCTGATGGATATGCAGTGGAGGTCTTTGAAATGGTGGTTCTTATGGCAATTATTGAGGGCATAGTGAAGTATGTCGACTTCGATTGTGGTTGTTTGTTGGAAGATGTTCGTGATTGTGGGGGGATGTTTCTGGTTGTGGTTGAAGTGTAATAGAAGTATAATGTTGCCGGTTGAATGGCATGGTGTTTGATTCAGTTTCTGCAGTTGTGGTCCAAAAGCATGTGGCAAGAATCTGACTTTTTCCGGTTTGGTAGATGTTTTCGAGGATGCTGTGGTTGAGAATGGCGTTGTTTAGCAATTTTTGTTGGCATCGATTGAGTTGTTAAGGGCTGGACTATTGTTTTATCGGCGGCTGATATGCAAGATAATGATTTGGTTTCTTTATTGGTGCGTGCTGGTATGAGTAGGGTAATAATGTTTTTGGCTTGGTGGTGAGTCTTTTGTTTTGAAGCTCTTTTGTTGTTATAAGGGTTGTAGATGTTTTTTTTTTGTCTGTTGTTATTTGGAAACTATGTTGCTATTCTGTTTTGTTTTTGACAACAGTTCAGTTTGAATGTTGCAATTATTAAATTTTCTTTGACAATTTCGAGATTGTTAACTCCTATTGAGATTAATCGAAACCCCTCCTACGTTATTGTGTAAAGGTAATTAACAATATTTAATTAATTCCTATACAGTAAACTGAAAAGAAATGCCTTGCCATCTTTGTATGTTGATGGGGTTAAGTGGCCAACAAAGTACACATAAGCTAAAAAGCCATTTTTGGGCAATGGTTGGATAATGGCTGCCATTCCCAATCAGGTCCATCGATGCGAATGCCAACGCCAATGCCATGATCAGCAAAGCATCAATCCTTTGTCTCCAGTTCTTATTATAGGTTAGCCTTGTCATACTCATAACCATAGTTTATTTAAGGGTCCTTTTAGCAACTTTTTTTTTTTAATCATAACTTGTTTTTAAACAACAGGATAAGAAAAAACACGTCTCTCGACAATGCCTTTTGTTTTTAAAAATGTAAATGAAAGCAAAAATAAAAAATAAAACTTTTCTTATTTCCATTTGTTGCGGAAACATGCTTTTGTTAGTTTCCAACACTTGAATAATATTGACAAAAATTATAATTAACAAAAATTTTAAATTTAATAAGAGTGTTAACATGGTATATTTCATTTAATGCATGCATTATTTAATTAAAATTCAATAGAAATAATGTATTAATTATATATATATATATATATATATATCTCAGTAAACATGATTAAACATTTTGAATTTATTATTGGAAGAGGTTGAACTATAGAACTGTGAGGACAAAGATGCAGAATAGGGGAAGGTCTACATGTTGGGTGTGTGAGAATTAAGCATGACTGAAAGTGGATTAGTGATTATATATTAATATTAATTAATGATGATAAATACTATATTGCCTCGACAAACCCTGTAACTGCTCTACTTAAACTAATCCAAATTAACACCTTATAATTTTCGAAATTAATAAACAAAAAATAATAATAATACAAATAAATCCCCTCTCTCCCTTTCTCTTATACGTTCTTTGCCTTCTTTCCACTGTCACTATCTTTTATTCCATTCCTTTTTCTAATATATGCTTCCTACCATTTCATGTCGTCTCTTGGCATTATGTTGGTTAAAATTTGAATTATTTATATATAAAAATATATGGATATATTAGTATAGATAGATCAAAATTTCTAAATTACCATGCATGTAGATATGGGATACTTTGACATCAAGAAAAAGGTAATTAATGCAGCATGATAATTTTAGGGTTCTCAACTCATCTAATTATATAGGAAAATTTTAAAGTCAACTTTCAGGTGGATTATAGTAAAGCGGGAGGGACCACGATTATTTTGATCCTATATATAGCTATTAGGTGCTAGATTGTAATCATATCTAGAGCAGCACTACTATACCATATCAAGTCACCAAAACGAGATAATTTCTTTCTAAGAATTTCATTTCCATGATTATTTATAATGTGTAGATGAATGGATGGTGTGACTATTTAATCCCAATCAGTTTGGCAATATGTAATATCTATGTATGCGCCATTATCATTGGCTTCAGCTACCTGATCATCAACTACCTGACTGAAGCAGGAGCTTCTTCTCATTATTTGCATATTTAAATAATAATAATAATGAGCCACACAAGCTGTTGCAGATTTCAGACCTGAAATCATAAATTATCATATATACAATTATAATGGTTCCTTGTAAAATATTAGGCTTAAATACGCATTTCAACCTTGAATGAATTTGGTAGTTTCTCTCAAATTGATATTTGTAGTTTTTTTGTTTCAATTTAGTATTTGAATTATTTTTTTATCTACTATTCCAGTACTTTTTTGTAACATATTTAAATTTAAGTCAGATGACACATTGTGACATTGACACATGGCAATGATAATATTATAATGACATCATCATCCAAAAATTATAAATATATATAAATTTAAGAATAATAAAAAAATAAAAATCTAAAAATAAATATATACATCCAAAATTTAAAATTTTTAAATATATATAAATTACAAAAAGAAAGTTATAAAAAGCATCTCTAAACTCATAAATATCAAACCCCAAAAAATTCCAAAACAATTATCTTCTTTTCCATCATCTTCTTATTCTTCAATTTAACATCATCGTCTTATTCTTCAATTTAGTTAAAAAAACTCTAAACCTAAGAGTGTAACACCCTATACTCAATCCGATCGTCGGATTCGAGCAATAAGGTATCACATTCGTTGCCAAAGCAATAACGATAAAATTACAATTCAACTTACAACCTTAAACATTGGTTTGAGGGTGTAAAAAGCCCTCAAACTTTTTTAAAGAAAGCAATTAAGCCCCTATTTTTTTCCACTCAATTGGATACTTAAATTTTCAAAATGCAACAACCTTTACCTGGCCCGATCATTGGACCCGAGTAACAGGATGCCACAACAAAAATCAAAACCACCTACATGCACACCACACTTCAATCAAGAACAATAGCTACCACGTTCAATCATTCAGATAAGAGCGTTTGTGTCTAATTTACATTATACG
The DNA here is from genome assembly GCA_020496765.1 of Gossypium stocksii. Lineage (NCBI taxonomy): Eukaryota > Viridiplantae > Streptophyta > Magnoliopsida > Malvales > Malvaceae > Gossypium > Gossypium stocksii. Next base: position 12,579,970 of record CM035623.1, read on the forward strand.
ATACTAGAAATCGTTTAATTCATAATTAGGGTCTATTTCTTAAAATTTCCAAGCAAACAATGTAGGTATTGATACAAGATCCTAGGTATCGATAATTTTGTAAGAAATGTATCAGTACTAACAAGAAAATTGATACCAAACTAGCATTCTACCAAATTTTATTAAAAAGCATTTTATCGATACTTAGGCAATGGTATCGGTATTTTTACCCCAAGTATCGATACTCATGATTGGGTATCGATACCAAAATGAGCTATTAACTTCTGAAAATACGATCCAACATCAAGATATTGATATTTATTCCTCGAGTATCGATACCTCTACTCAAATTTGCAAAAACACAACAAAACAAGATATACTTCATGTTCAACATATTCCCTTTCCAACATGCAATATCTACTATAGCATTAAACATTAAATTTGCCCAAAACATAGTCCAACATAACATCAATACCTTATTGGTCCAAATTCATAATAAAACAATTAAGAGTCATAACAATAACGATAGTAATAATAACCAACCAAAAATTCTAACCCACATTGCCTTTATTCAAAGAGTCCAAAAATAATTATAAAACCACTACTCAAAAGTTTATTGCCTTCCTAGGATCACTTCTTTTGTCGCATTGTTCACACCGAAAACACTACTTATCTGTAAAGATTTAGTGAGGTGTGTGAGCTTAAACAAGCTCAGTGAATGATCGGAATTAATACAAGTATACACAATACCACTTGTTAAACAAAAGCAACCAAAGCACATTTATATCAAGTTATTCGTCAAGTCCGTGTTTCGTTGACCCAAATAAGTTAACTGACACATTAACATGCATTTACGTACAATATAATTTATAAAAAAATCATTTATGATAATTTGGCAACTTGAGATTATGAAACATAAGAGTGGGTTCTATCACCACACATTGGATACACGGATCTCCATCACATCAATGACTCAAAGAGTCTAACATATCCCATAAGTGTAGCATCAAGATATCACTCTCCAACACACCAACATATCCCAATGAATGGAACTTAGCTCACATTCCCTTATTTCTCCGAGTTGTCCTGCGCCTCAATGTCTAAATTAAAACACAAGGGCTAGTACTCACAAGCCTATGGCATGTCAACTATATCCAATGATCTCAAGAGATCACAAGGTTAAAATATTCACAATTATACACATTTTTACTTGCAGTTTTAGTGCACAATATCACTTCTCTTAATATCATACATGCAATACTATCACTTCCACATAGAATTCTTACCATGCTCTTTATTTTTGCACTCACAAGTGCTAACATATAGCTCAATAAACTATAATCACAGTCAATCACATATATGTGTTTAAACCAATAATTTCATTTACATATTAACACAATCATACAGTACTTGCAGTATTAACCACTATATTGCATATTTCACATCACAAAATCACAATTTTGTAAAAATTAACAAAAGGAGTAAGAAGGCTTACACTCGAAACTTAGGATAGAGGTTTAGGTTACTCCTAAACTCTCGTTTAACATAATGAATCATGCCTACTAGTAGCAACACCAAATCACTCACCATTCACATTTTTGCTTGATAAATGTAAGCTCAAACTAGCTTTTCTTTACCATTTGCCTTACCCAAAGAGGGTTCCAACAATTTCGAATCTTCTCACATATTAACCACACAACATATACAAACAATTAATAGCCAAAACATATATTAATTTAAACAAAAATGTAGGTCTAAAACTAGCTCTTCTTTAAACTGAAATTTTTTACTAGATTGACCGAAACTCAAATTTCTTTGTCTAAACTTATTCCTATCACTTAAAATCAATTCCAAACATCTAATTACTAATTAAAGAACGATTCTCAACTCTTAAAACACCCAAAATTCTTCAGATTTATGGTTCCAAAAAATTTCGACACTCATGGTTATTTTCAATGAAAACTCAAAATAACCTTCAAATCTTTTAACAAAAGTCTAAAAGGAGTTGAAAAACCTTCTAATCCCATCGAAACACGTTAAAAACACTTAAAAACAATAGTTTCATTTACAAATCTAAATTCTGCCATTAACAACTCCAATTTTGGCTAACACACAAATTTCTTGCTTTAATGGATTAAAACTTGATTTGAAAGACTAGTTTGTATCAAAATTAAATAGAAAAATGAAACCTTACCTTGATTTAGGGGAAAACAAATGGTTGATGGAAATCTAAGAAAAACCCACAAAATGAATGATAAAGAAATTAATGGTGTTCTTGGTGTTCCTCTTTGGATTTGGGTTTTGAAAGGTGATAGAAATCAAAAGAATTAGAGTATTAAGGATCAAAATCGATGAATGATGGTTTGGGGTTTTCAATTGATGATAAGAAAATGTGTAATACCCCTAATCCATATGCGTCGTCGGAATAGGGTCACGGAGCATTACCAGAAATTTTAAAATAGTTAACAAACATTACACATCATACAGTTTTCATATAAAAAATCTATCATAAAGTCCCTTATAAGAGCCCTCACGGCCCAAAATATACATTAGAATTGAGTTGGGACTAAACCGGGAACTTAGGAAATTTTTCTTAAAATCTCAAAATTTTTCCTAGGTTCAAGGGTCATACGTTTGTGTGACTGACATGACCAAGTAACAAGCCCATGTCTCAGGCTATGTGGCATATGAGGTAGGGTACACGTCCGTGTCCCTAACTTGTGTAACTCTCTATTTTGTGATTTAATTAAGTGCAGGGGTAACACGGCCAAGCCACACGCTCGTGTGCCAGGCCGTGTGATCAATTCTGAGCATTCTGTTTTAAATTTTTAAGATGCAGGGGACACACGACCAGAATACACGCCCATGTACTAAGCCGTGTGTCACACATGGCTGAGACACATGCCCGTGTCTCTGCCCGTGTGGACATAATAAGGTCAATTCCAAGCCTTATTTTTCACCCAATCTTGTCTTTTACTTACGTCTTCATTTTAACATATTACCAACCAATTCAAAACAATTAATTCAAGTCAAAATCAAGTCTCATGTATGGCATACCTACACATACAACTAATGTGCTCTTAAGCACCTCAAATGACACTTTACTATCTTATAATCAAATATACAAACTTATATAACTTATCAATTTCAATTATATGCATATTTTACCAAATATGCTTAAAGCATCCATATGCCAACATTATATCTATTAATCAACTATTTAAGCACACAATAAACATGTTATAGTCTCATTTATACATATCAAAACACATTCATCACAAGCCATTCCAATGGCTAGTTGTAACCAAAACATTTACATGCCAGCATTGGATAATCATCCTATACATGCCATTATAATCGTAATTAATTTACCATAATTATCAAAAGCTGATGGATAGTGTGAGTGATCTCCGCTGAGCTTCCAATCCAACAAGCTTCTGAATTATTATAGGATAGGGGAAAATAAAACAGAGTAAGCATATAATACTTAGTAAGTTTGCATAACATGGTAATTAACTTGCCATTCATTTTATATTCAAGATAAACATACAAGGCACATTTAATCAATTGATCACGAGCCCTAACACATATCCTCATCACCCTTTTTAGTCATATATTTCATACAAATATCAAGAAACATGTATGGGCTCAACAATAATTAGATTTCCATGTACATATACATTCTATATTATGAATTCATATAACATGTACAAATCTCATTCTTGTAATTCAAGTATGTTTTCATAATAATTCGTCTCGAGTTCAGATTATTTCATATCGGAACTTTACCCTTTTAATCATTTGAATTAACATTGTCACATGGGTAGTACACTTGAGGTGTACAATTCTTTAATCACAAATGAACATATTCATCAAGCATATTTCTATGTTCATATATCATCATCTCATATTTCCATATATTATATATCATCCTTTTCAATTACTCTGGCAGATACTTGTAATAATTCATTTCGTGTTCATATATTCTTCTGTCACAATTTTACCCGTTGAATCATTGAAAACATCGATGGACACACTGGTAGTACACTCAAAGTCTACAATTCAAAATCCATCAAATCATGTCCGGGGTACTCATTAAAGCACTTAAACAGAAAGCTCTCTCTCAAGCGCTATATCGGGAAGCTCATTGAGCCATGTAATGGAAAGCATATACAGATAATACAACAGAAAGCTCACAAAGAGCTTATAATGGGCAGCTCCAAAGAGCACTTATCGGGAAACATTGGATAGCTTATAACGAGAAGTTCAAGGGAGCCATATCAAGATGCTCATAAAGAGCTGGGTTTGTGTCCACAACATATGCAGGATCACAACCAATCATATAATAAGACGCTTACAAAGAGTTGCGATAGTCTGTAACACATGCAAATCACTACCGATATCAAGGTACTCATAGGAACACTATGACGGGAAGCTTGAGAGGGCTTATTACGAGACGCTCTTTTGAGCTACGGTATGTCTGCAACATATGCAAGATCAATACCAATCAAGAAAATCTAATTTCCATCAACTTTCATTCATTCAAACGGGACTTGACAATTTTTAAGTGTTGTCGGATATGTGATCATTTATATATTTATGACATTTATAAAATTCATATATATACACATTCATCAAAAATTCAATCAATTTCATTTACACAGCAATTCTATAATTCACATGTGCAACATTTATTTCAATCATATAAATAAACACAATTTAGTTACACAAACTTACCTCGACAATTGTTCGTGTATATACAATCTACTAATCCGACATTTCTCTTTTCCTCGTTCTAACTCTGAATTTGGTCTATCTGGATCTATATGAGGAAATTTAACTTTAATTCATACTCAATTCAGTCCAATTTACATTTTAGGAAAAATTACCATTTTGCCCCTATACTTTTAATTAATGACGATTTCATCCCTAAGCTCGAAAAATAACATTCTTACAATTTAATCCTTATTCCAAGCCTAGACGAATTTTACATGTAACATTTACAGCCCATTTATTTCATAAAATTTAGAATTTTTTCATAGATTTCACACTTTTACAATTTAGTCCCTAAATCACAATTTCACCAAAATTCCCTTTACAAAAGTTGTTTATCTATTGACAACCTTTCATTTTCTACCATTAAACTTCATAATTCATGCATAATAATCCATGGAAAAACTATAGTACTTTAATAACTTTGCAAATTAATCTCTAAGATAGCTAAATTAAGTTATTACGATCTCAAAAATATAAAAACTCATTAAAAACGAGACAAGAAAACATACCTAATCAAGTAAAATAAGTTGTCTTCAGCTTAGGCTTCCATGGCTAGGGTTTCCATGGATTTTATTTGGGAAATATGATACAATGATGATATTTTTTTTTATTATTTATCAACTTATTTTTTTCATCTTTCCAATTTTGTTCTTTTCTTTATTTTATTTTCCATGGATGAATCATCATCCTTAACCACTAAGCATTTTTAAATGGTCTTACCATATAAGGACTTCAAATTTTGAATTCCATAGCTATTTAATCCCTTTAGCTATTAGAAATCAACTTTTGCACTTTGTGCAATCTGGTCCTTATCGAATTAGACATGTAACCGGTAAAATTTCTTTACGAAATTTTTCATATGACATTTCCTTCATACTATAGACTATAAAATAATATTAAAATAAATTTTCCTTCTGAAATTAGATTTGTGGTCCCGAAACCACTGTTTTGATTTTTACTAAAAATAGGCTATTACAAAATGGGAAAAGGAGTGTTATGCATTAATAGTAGGGTGAAGGGGGAAAATAGATTGATTTTAAAATTCTAGTCTATTTGCCCTTATGTTACTCTTAACTTAAACCCCCTTACAAAGCAGTCCTCTTTTTAAAATTGAAAGTCTTTTCCACATTATTTTCATAAATCGATTTAATTTTCAAAAGCCATTGAATGAAGATATTTTTCGGTTACATATTCCAAATTCCCGAACCCAATTTTAGGCCATAATTTCCAAAATTAACCCTGAAATTTCTAGACCAAATTTTGGGATGTGACATAAAATGCATCAAAAAGACCCTCAAACTTTTTCAAACAAAGCAATTAAGCCCCCCCTTTTTATACTCAATTGAGTACTTGAACTATTAAAATGTATCAGAAAGGCCATTTAACCGTTAACTTTAACAATTGGCCGTTAAAGTTAACTGGCCCTAATTTTTTTCAATTAAAGCCACCTATATCACAACCACGATGTGACATGAGACAAAAAAAATAAAAAATTAATAAAATATAAAAAATATTAAACTTTAATAAAAATATTTAAAATTTATTAAGAATTATAAAAAAATTATAAAAATCGTAAAAAAATATAAGATTTTATGAAATTTTATAAAAATCATAAAAAAATTTATTAAAATGCATCAAAAAGGCCCTTTAACCGGTAACTTTAACTATTTATCGTTAAAGTTACCGACCCCCATTTTTTTCAGTTAAAGCCATCAGGTGTCGCAACACAGCTTGACATGTAGCGAAAAATGGTAAAAAATAAAAATAAAAAAATTGTAGAAAAATTATAAAATACTTCTTTTGGTATGATAATTTTTATAATTTTTTTACGAATTTTATATTTTTTTATATTTTTATAATTTTCTTACGACTTTATAAAATTTTATAATTTTTTCTATATTTCTATATATTTTATATCTTTCTACGATTTTTATAATTTTTTTAATTTTTAATAAATTTCAAATATTTTTATATTTTTATTAAAATTTAATAAATTTTATAACTTTTATTTTTTTATCATTTGTTGCCACATGTCACTTCGTGGTTGTGACACGTGGTGGCTTTAATTGAAAAAAAAATTAGGGGTAGTCAACTTTAATGATCAACTATTAAAGTTAATTGTCAAAAGGCCTTTTTAATTCATTTTGGCAATTCAAGTAACCAATTGAATGCGAAAAAAAAAAGTATGGGCTTAATTTTTTTTTTGTAAAAATTTGAGGGGTTTTTTTATGCATTTTGAAAGTTCAAGTACCCAATTGAGTGAAAAAAAAAAAGAGCAGGGCTTAATTGCTTTTTTTGAAAAGGTTTGAGGGCTTTTTACACCCTTAAGGTGACACATTCATTTCCAAAGCAACTATAATCAAATTACAATTCAATTTACAACCTTAAGCATTCAAATTTAAATAAAACAGGGATATAAAACAATTCGAATCCATTTCCAGGTTTTATACAAGCTTACGAAAGCTTTAATGCTAACTTGAGATCAGATTAAGAAAAAAACTGTAAAATTTTCAAAAGTTCAGGTTGACATCGCAATGATGGGGATTCCTTGTCGCGACAACACAATGCAACATACTATTTGAGTCTCGTATCAATGAACCATGCTCGATGTCACATCGTGGCATGGTGGCTTAATCTCGTCATGACGACATATATTCGATGTCGCGACATGACATTCTATTTCTATAAAATACCAAATAGTTTCAACATACTACACCTAGTACAACAAATTATACATATATTATTCACCAAATCAACCAAACATATCATTCATAAAGGCTCAATTATAGAATAATTCATTACTTATGTCTTTAAACTACCTATATACATACTTTAATTAAACAACTATGCTATCTATCATAAGTTAATCAAAAATGATATACATACAACTATATATAAACTTCCAAAATGACCAACTATCATAAACAAAATATACAAGTCAATTCACTTGTGCAACTACATCTTTTCAACATTATTAGGCCACCTATTCAAGTATCAATATAGCAAAACCATTAAACTTAATTGTAGCCAACTCAATTTAGGTGCATGTCATACTTAACTCAAAAAAAGACTATACAAACTTTGCTGAGTTGAGGATTGCTTTCAAGATGTTGGATCAACAACTTACGATCTCAAGAATCAATTATACCTGCGTATAGAGAAAGCAAACCGTATGCTGAGTGAAAATGCTTAGTGGTATTTCCATAATCCAAGTCAATATAAAACAAATTCAAAATCAATATGCATTTGTTCTATTCAAGTTAAATACATAGGTAATCCTTATATAAATGCATACTAACTACTTACTATACATTATAAGCATACATATTAACATATTAACATACACATTTACTATATAAACATACTAACTTGCCATATATCATTCAGTTCTTATGTAATTTAATCAATTCATACTAACATCCAGAGGTGCTTATACCTAGTCATTTATAAACAACAACAATTAAGCATATATATTCAAACCCATATCAACATTTCAACCATATTGGAGCCTAACGGCCCATTCATACTCATTTGGTCCCCAAGACTCGGTTTCAACTTATTTTGCATTTTATCACTGACCACTTTTCAAATTCATTTCATTTTCAAATACCATTAGTCGAATCACATGTTTACAATGCTATTAACCAGACACAAACTCGAAACGGATACGCGGATCCATCACCTCGGGTTGCCCAGCAACAATGACACTAACATGTACATACTACCACCCTGGGTTGCCCAACAACGATGACTCTAATAGTACAATCTACCATTTTGGGTTGCTTGGCAACGATGATTTTCAATCAATAATCTAACCCTATGGCATGCCAACTATATCTAACTCTGTTCGAACAAATAATAGGGTAACCAATTTTCAGTCCATTATATATAGTTCAAATTTACATTCCAATATTCTCCATTCATTAGCATTTCACAGCTTCATAACATTTTATAACATGTTTGAACCCAATTTCATACCAATCATCACATATCAAGTAACTTATGCAACTTTCTATTTTATTCAATTTAGTCTGTCTCAGTATTCAATCACTACCATAGTAGTTCAACTCAAATAACCAATAACAACTCACCTCAATGTCATATTATACAAAATGACATGAACATGCAGAAAATAAATACTTCCCGAATCATAGAAATACAAACAGAATTTTTGAGCTATTCATTGACAAAGTTCGATTTTCTTTTCCCTCTCGACAGTTCCATGTCAACTTTAGCTAAATAAAATCATAAAACATATAATATTGTCAAATTCCATTCAAATAAGAACTAATCGCAATATCAAGCATATTTTACAATTTATTAGCCCCTAAACCTAAGACAAACATAACTTTCAATCTAAAGCTTCATATTGAAATATGATTTCACAACTACTCATTAAAGACCTCCTATTTCTTACTCCTACAAAAATTTCATGTCAATTTTACATTTTATTCAATTTGGTCCCTAATATATTAAACTGACAATTAAGCTTTACAATTTAGCCATTTTTCTAAACTAGGCTTAATTTCTATCAATTTCACACCTAATTCTACAAAAATCAATAAAACTTTAACAATTTTACAAATTGATATGTGGGCCAGCTAAATCAAGCTCCCATAGCCTTAAATCTATAAAAATCAAAGGAAAATAGTAAGGGACTTATTGAAATTGAAGCTAAAAGCTTTAAACCCCTTAAAAATGAAATTAAGCCTTTCTTCTTTTCTTCAATTCGCCTGGAGAAGATGAGTTCCTCTCTTTCCACCGAAATTTGACTTATATAGTGGGATTAATTTTTTAATTAAGTTAATTAACCTTAATTAATTCAACAAAGCTTAATTTACTTAAGTTAATGATTATACAATCACACCGTCCATTAACACACACTTTAGCATGATCTAATTGTTGTTTTGAACCTTTGGTTAATTACAATTTAAGTCCCTAAGTCATTTCCTAATTAACAATCTATAGCAATTGGGCTTTACAATTTAGTCCCTAGGTCCTAATTAGTCACAATTTTGGCTAAATCGACTATTCAAATTTTAATTCATCTATATAATAACTCCCTAAATATATTTATTTAATATTTACGAACTTGATTTATAAAAATGGCGTCCCAAAACCACAATTTCAGATATCATTGAAAATCGGATCATTATAAAGAGCGTTGACCCTCACAATTTGACTTAACCCAACCATCCACCACATTATATATATGTACTCTCATAAATCAAATTGGATTTTTTTTCAGCAAGAATAAAAATTATCCCATAAAGTTGTAAGCTAGAAAATCAATGAGTTACATCGATTTGATTCTTTGAATGGCAGCAAAGCAAAAATCGTTTCTATCTCTTGCAGTAATTGGGTTTTCGTAACATGGAATTTGAAAACAAGGAGAATTAGCTTATATTTTATTTTACCCGATCCTTTTTTAACAATGCAGGAAAAAAGAGTGACGCATGGTAATTTGATTTTCTGATTTTGTATAGTAGCAAACCAAAAAATCAATTTTATAACTATGAGTGTTTTGAGAGGGTCGAATTTTGTGAAGAATTCTAAGGGCAATTGGTGGGAGAGTTGAAGATCAATTTTTTAGTGGGTTTTTATTTGAATGGGAAAGAGGAGGATTTCATGGTGTGAAATTGAAAATCCAGAAAAAAAAAAAAAAAAAAAAAAAAAAAAGAGTAGTCAAATTGCATGGATGATCTTGATGGAAAGAGAGTAAAAAGAGATGAAGAAGAGAAGCCCAACAAAAAGATAAGCAAAGAAGAAGCACTGCAAAGTTTTTATATTTATCAAAGATGAAAGTAAGAAACTCAAGAAAAAGATGAACAAAGAAAACCTGATATTAGACTTTTCAAAGACAAATTATGTTTTAAATTTTTTAAAAGAAATTATTAGATTTCTAACTATCCAAAAATAAGAAAAAAAACCTTTTGATTTTTCATTTATTTTCTAATTTTTTGAATTTCTAAAATATTTTTATATTTTTTATAAATCTTAAACATTTTAAAAATAATTTTTAATGGTAACATCATTATTATCACGCGTCAGCATCACAAGTAGATCTGATCATAGTTGGGTCACCCACCCAAACCTGAAGGCTCACTCGAAAAATAGGAGGTTTTGGATAAAAATATAAGCCCGAAAAATGAGTTTGGACAAAAAATAAGGCCTATTTACCGGCCCAAATCTGTCTAAAATTTTTTTTGTTGTTCTGCTACCATTTTGCTGTTGTTTTGATGTCATATTGTGCTATTTTGTTATTATTATTTGGATATTATATAACTCTTATTTTATTTTTAAGTTTGCTACTATTTAGAGATATTTATTTACTAAGTTGCAACTATTTTAGTGTTATTTAAGGATAAAGACTTTTTTAATATATTTTTGTTGGAAAACATTTATTTTAATGTTTTTAGTATATTTGATGTATTATATTTTTTTAATTTATTTTCATATAAAAATAATATAAAAAATTAATACAGATGGGCCGAGTTGAGCTCATGTTTAGCATTTATTAACTGAGTCGAGCTTGATAAAATTTTAGACCTATTTTTTGGGTTGGGCCTAGATAACAAGCTTAAAATCTTTCAACGGTCTGGCCCATGATTAGATCTAATCACAAGATATCTTCTATCTTAAATTTAATGGCGTTACAAAAAAGAACCAGAATACATTTTATCTTAGATTTAACACCAAAAAATATTAGAATGATGAAGGGAGAAATAATTCAGATATCAATATGGAAAAAAAAAACCATTAATGCTAACTTGGGAAAAAAGTTGAAATTCAAAGACTGAATGTATATTTAAGCCATAATTTTATAACATGTTTCTTCAAAATGAAAAACTAATTAGAATATTCATACCAAAAGAATATTTTATGGTGTAGACTCGAGAGGATAAGCCTCGTGAAGGCCCCTAAAAACTAAATAGTTTTACTAAAAAAAAAAAAAAGGTTATCTCCAGGAATTATTATGAAGGGGAAAATGAAAAAAAAAAAGGAATAAAGAAAACAGAAAGTTGAAGCCCATGAATTTTTATTAAAGAAATTCAAGAGAAGATGAAGCTGTAAAAATTAGAACAATGGTGGCAATAACAAAATATTATTAAGTGATTAATGGATGGAATGTTTACATATGTATATGATCCATTGCCAGCTCTATCTTTGAACGCCAGAGAGTCAAAAGGAAAATCCTGGATTAACCTTCAGTTTCATTCTTCACTAGTACAAGTATGTGTGTGTGTCATATAAATTAGAAATAAATGCAATGATGAAGCAAATAAAAATGGCTTTGGTTTGATTCTATCTCTTTTGTCGTATAAGGCCGATATCATTTTGAGAGTCTAAAAAATTTATAATGCAAGGCTGCAAGAGGGCTTTTTAAAAGGGAATAGACAATAAAAGATGTAGCCTAATAAGGGGACCAATTGCAATTAACAATTGATTATTAAATGATCCACCTCCCTCTTCCTCTGGTGTTTATAATCCCCTTTTAATGATAATGGTAAGTAGCTCAAACCTAACCCCTCTCTCTGTCTAAGAACCAAAATAAAATAAAAGAATACCCACCAAAGAAAAAAAAGGGCAAGATGACAGGTTGTGGTTCACCTTGTGGTGCCTGCAAGTTCTTGAGGAGGAAATGTGTTAGAGGGTGTGTTTTTGCACCTTATTTCTGCCATGAACAAGGTGCAACCCATTTTGCAGCCATCCACAAGGTTTTTGGTGCAAGCAATGTGTCAAAGCTGCTTGCTCACCTCCCTCTCAGTGACCGCTCTGAGGCTGCTCTCACCATCTCATATGAAGCTCAAGCTAGGCTCCATGACCCTATATATGGCTGTGTTTCTCATATCTTTGCTCTCCAACAACAGGTTTTACGACCACCCTTTGACCGTCTTTTTGATGTAAAAACTTGATGATCTGAAAACCCTAACTTGAGATTCAAATAGAGATGTAATTCTTGGCTTTTCTTGGTTAAAATCCCAACAGGTTGTCAACCTACAGGCACAGCTTGCTTCTCTCAAGGCACAAGCAGCTCAGAGCATTGCCAATGGCTCTGTTACTGCAAACCCTAATGACAAATACCATGGAAAGCTTCATAATCTCCAAGATGTTCAAACTTGGTTTCACCCAAATGATTCAAGCATGGCACCAAATTTTAACCCAAATCTTTCTACAAGCTCATACGGGTTGTCGGATCGAACCAGCTCATTAGGGAATTTCGAGAATTCAGTCATCTCATCAGGATCAGATGATTATGTCTCATTTCATAAAAATTTTGAGGATGCTCCTCGTTCCATGTCTCCCTTTGACATGCAAACACACAACAGACAATGGACAAATTTCCAGGATGTGGACGACCTTCAAGCAATGGCCTTGGGCTATGCTCAACATTGATGACAATGGAAGGGATTAAAACCTGGTGAAGGCATCATTTCTACCTTGCAGTTTTGAATTGCATGCTGCACATTTTCAAACATATTTATATGCACTTATTGTTGTTATAAATAAAAGCTAGGAAGCCTAGAAATTAGAATTATGTTCATAGAACCAGAAACCCTAAAATCTACCCTACTATTTGTTTTCTATATAATCTAGTATAACCCTTGAATATTGATATATAGAAATAATATTTAGTCTCTGTGAGAAATCAATCCGGTTTCCATGGACCTCATTTTTTGACCTAATAAATTACAGTTCCTATTTTCTACTTTATAAACCCTGTTATTATGTAGTCTGAAATCAGATTGTAAGTAATCTTTTCAACATTGCTTGCTTACTAATGGGTCATCACTACATAAAAATACTAATTGACCTCATAAAACAAAAATTATTGATGGGGAAAAAATAAAACAATAATACATTCAGAGTAATGTGATCATATTTATTTTAGAATTTTGGAGAAAACTCTCATGGAGAAATAATCATGAATCTATAAATGATATGAAGTAAAAAGAAAAGGGTATAGGAAAGTTACCAATTTTTATAGAAATAATGAAATTTAGGGTTCCCCCAGATGCTTGTTTTCATATTTTGTTTTGGATCTTAGGAGGGGGGCCGAATAAAAGGGGTTCCCACCATTAACCCACTAAGTCGGTCATAAATGGGTTGCAAACTTGCAATTAAGAACAAAATGTTTGATTCTTTTCAAGCTATAATTTATTTAATAAAACTTTACTACTTTATTAGACAAAATATTAGGAGCAATTTTTTTTTTTAAAGAAAAATAGATCAAGCAATTTAATCTTTTTAACTGAATTATTTTCAAATTATAAGCAATTTAAATGAGACAAATTAACCTATGGCTAAAATTTTATTTATTTACCAAAAAAATTTTAATTAAAATTTTACATTTGTAAAAGTTGGCATGAGGAAAAGATAAATACAATTTTTTTTAAAAAATCTATATATCCTCAATTAGTTAAATTAAATAATATTAGAAAAATAATAAATATTTCCAAATTTTTGAAAAAATTAAGATTTTGAAGAACATTTTCTTTTTTTTAATTATTACTTTTTTGAGTTTCTGGAATATTTAAAGGCTTTGTAATATTTTATAATCTTTATGAAATCATATTGTTTATTTTTGTCAACTTTCTTAAAATTCAACCGATTATGCATTATATATACATATGATCATGTTTTTCACAACTATATCTATTTATTTGAAAAAAAATGATTAATATTGTTTCAATTTCGAATCTTTTAGAGACTCCATTTATAAATTTCTTCCAATTTATTAAAAAAATAGTTAAATTTTTTTGGGTGGCAAAAGAGAGAGCATGAACTAAATTACTGTCTTTTTCTTTGAAGGAAAACTATTATTTTGGTTATATTACATGAGTCCAAGGTTGAAGTGGTATTGGATGAAATGGATTTTAAAGCAGCTCTACACTCCTCCCTATAGAGTGAATCCAACTCCCAACCCTCCACATGGCCCATACGTTTGGGTTAAAAATATATTTGAAAACCCTAATAACATGTGTAAGTTGTTACTCATGGGTTGGGTTGAGTTTGGGCTGAGTCTAAATGTAATAATAACAACATATTTTATACTTGTTCAAGTTCGGTCTGACCTACTCTAAAATATAAGTTTAAAATTTTGTCCAAACTAACTAATTTTTTCAAAAGATTAATCCAAACTCATTTTAGATCCGCTCATATTATTTTTTTAATTTTTTAAAAAATATTTATATTATATTATTTTAATATTTAATAATTTTATGCAATTTTTATTTATTGAAATTTGTTATCGAGTCATCTTAACATTATTTTAATGTTTACATTAAAGTAGTATTATATATTTAGTATAGGTTTATTTTTTTAATGTGTTTTAAATTACATAATATAAAGTATTATAAACTTAAAAACAGGTCAAGCTTAGACCTTAAATGTTCAGGCCCGAGTGTAGTTCATATTTTAAATGGGCTTAATTGTTTTGCCCAAACCCATTGTTTAAGCTTAATATTTTTATCCAAATCCTCTCAAATTTCGAACTAACCTTGAAGCGTCAACAGGTCTAGTTGTTACACTCCATGCTTCTTTCTTATATTTTGGGTTTAAAATTGATAATGTTGAAATTAATGATTAACATCTTCATTATACATGAAGAAATTAATTCCAATAAGTAATGCTTAATAATTAACATAAAAGAAATAGGTCCAAGGCTGCAAACTTTTCACTGATCTTTTGACAAAGATTGGTGTTGGTTGTAACATCTAAAACATAAATATAATTAAATTTTATAACATGGATTCCTGTCCTTTAAGAATAAAAAGAGTCCAACAAATAGACCCTGCTCTCTTTTCATCTTTTTTAAACATATTTTATTGAATTTTTATAATTAAAAAACGAAGGCGACAGCTTTTAATCTTCAATTCACATTCAATAATGATCACTTATCTCGAAATCAATTGTTTTTCTTTGGAATAATTACTTTTAATGCCTTAATATTCCCTTGGTCTTTGCAATTTGCCTAATGGAAGGATGGAGAAAGTGATTACTGCCGCTTGCCTTTTTTTTAATTAATTAAATAATGATAAGATTTTTATGACGCCAAAAAATGTGTGGAGTTACGAAGGATGTATGGAGCTTCATTAAAATATCCTCAAATAAGATTGTTGACATGTAGCCCTAAGGGAACATTTTGTCTAAAAATATGAATACAAGGGCATTCAAATTTGAAAAGAAATACTTAATGTTAGGTAAACCGAATTTAGAACATAAACCCTAGGTAAAGTGGGTCCCATCCCAAGATGCCCCCTCAAGGGCCTCTAATCACCATCATAGCACTCACCGTCCCTTCCCAGATATCCCTATTTGTAAACAAAGTCCAGGTGATCTGAATTTGGACCAAACAGATGTTGGGAAGGAACCCTTTGCTTAATCAGTTTTTCACATTTGTAAAGTATTTAGACTACTCATTGTGTTATTTCAACTTTTCTATTCAGTTCATTTAAATATTTTAAAACTATTTCTAATTGCTATACCACACCAAATCAAAGGCAAAGCATTTGCCCCATCAGTCCATTATACAAGGCAAAAGGAAAGAGCCAATCACAATGTAAAACTAAGAATGCTATCACATGAAAAGACCTAGACAGATTTCAAATACTCATTCCTCCATTGGACCTAATGACCGGAAGAAATTAACACTTACCAACTGAAAACTATTTATTAAGCCAAGTGGTGAGGAAAGATAAATTCTGGATGATGATAATATAATAATGTTATCTACAAAACCCTAACAACTGCTTGCTTAGTTGAGTAATCTATCATTAATCTTGATAGGTAGAATTAAAAGCAAACAATATTGAGTAGAGCCCTGATTTCAATGCCTAGTTTGTTAAACTGAAGTTGCTCTATAATTGTGGCTCACAAAACAGTAAACTACTATCATATAAAATTGTGTGAAATTCATATTGAATTTTGATTTAATTGAGTGAAGTAGAGTCAGATTTCAAGACAGAGAGCAAATCAGCACTGTTTTCTACTGTTACAAAACTTTGAATTCGATACTTAAATAATATTAATGAAATTTTTTATCGCTTGATCCATCACTATCCAAATTAACTATGATTTTCAGAACATATTATCATTCATCTACCACCATCAACTTATGCACCATAGCTGAATAAAAAAGATTACAGAAAAGAAAGAGTGTCATGCTAATATTAGTCTGATAAAAAAGTTAAGGTACTCAGTCTTCTTCAGAACAGTTTCCATATGTATATATATATCATGGATTGGAAAGAAAAGAAAAAAAGATCATCTGGCTCATATTCCATAGAGAAAATAAAAAATACAAAACGATAGTTCAGCTTAGTTCCTCATCATTCTAAGGGCAAGTGTTTGAAGCTCACCCAAATCACTATTATTATTTAATCTCGTCTTATGGTAACCCTGGAAACAAAACTCCTCATGTCTGCTTTGTATTTCTTGCAGGTTCACGCTATCACCACTGTTGAGCTCAACAGACTCAAGTGAGCTTTGTGGGGAGAACTGATTCATATAGCTTGGAACAGTGCCAGAAAGGTTTCCTTGCCATTGATTCTCTACTATGTTATGCGATGAATTCATATCCTTTTGAGCTAGGTGGGCTTTGATTTGCATTAGTTGAGCTTGCAGACATGCAACCTACAAGAAACCACGAACAGATGTAATATGCAACAACGATTAGAAAGTGTTCAAATTATAGCATGGAAAATTGAGAAAAAATGGAAAGGGAATAGGAACCTGTTGTTGTAAGGCGAAAATATGAGCAACGCAACCATAAACGGGATTCCTAATTCTGGCTTCAGCTTCATAAGCAATGGTGACGACCGCCTCACAACGATCATGAGCTGGGATATGCAACAATAATTTGGACACATTGCTAGCCCCAAAAACTTTATGAATGGCTGCAAATCTTGCAGGGCCTTGTTCTGAGCAAAAGTAAGGAGCAAAAATACAGTCAGAGGCGCATTTTCGTCTCAGAAACTTGCATGCACCACAAGGGGAGCCTGTTCCAGTGGTACTACTGCTTGATGATGCCATGGCAGAGATAAAAAAGTGCTTTAAGAGAGAATTATAACACCAGAGCAGAAATTAGGGAGAAATAATAATTCATAAAATTAAAGAATTACAAAGCACACGAGCATACTAGGAAATGGTGCTAAAAAAAAAAAAATGGGGTTTGAGGGTTGGGGAGAGGATGGTTGGCTGGTTGGCTAGGTCAGAGTGGGGCTGTTGGGAAGGTACTAAATTGCACAACAAAAAGGGGTAGGCTTATAAAAAGTGTGAATGGGGAGACATTGAAGGGCCTTTATGTAGGGTTCTAAGGGAGCATTTAATAATGGTTTCTGCAATATGGGGATTGTTTTTTTAATGGCTATATACCAAATTACTAAATGATTTAGACTTGGTTTATGTTATTTGAATTATTTTATTACTTCAAGTTTGATTTTTGTGGTGGTTTCGGGTTTTCTTTAAAGAAAATTTAATTTCCCTTTTCCGCCGTTCGCCGCACCTTGAAACTGCTGCTGCTTGTCTCTTTGTGGGCTCTGCCCCGAGTGCCACCTGCCGTTAAAAGCCTACCGACAACCACTTAGGTGAATTACGACATTTTTTAGTGCATTTGGTTTGTTTTGTTGTATTAAGTATGAAAAAAAAAAGAAAAGGAAAAACCTTCTAGAACACCAGTGAGACTCGAATAAATGTCTGAATTAAGAAAACCTACTCATTTATGACAAAATAATCTTACATATTAACCTAATTCTTATTCACATTGAGTATGAATTTTAATATAATTTTGTTGATTGAAAATTATTTTGGGTTTAATCTTATATTAAGTAAGAAATTTTGGAAAATAAAGACTTTTTTGGGTAATTTATAAGTAATTGTCTCGTCTTAATCTTTAGAATTATTAGAAATATTTGTACAAGAAATGAGTTTTGTAGGAATGTAAGAAAGAATTTGATGAAATGGAAGCATTTCATCGGACCGAACCATGTGTGACATAGGGACATGTTCCCTTAAATAACATTAGAAGGCATTTATGCTACCAATTATCCACTCTCAACGGACATCACGTCCTAACTATATATGGAGACTGATAGTTTTGGTAGCTACAGCTAGCCCTCGTGTGTATAAAGTTGAAGGAGAGAGAGATTAAGAAAGAGAGAAAGGTGTAAATGAAAAGCAGAAAGCGACAAGATAGTTAAGCTAGTTGGGAAGTGAGGGTGAGTGTGAGGGCGGCCATAATTTTTCCTTCAAAAGTCCAAGCGCATGTTTAACAAAGTAACAACCAATGATTCAAATACGAATTAAGCTGCCCCGTGCAATGGGCAAAGGGGAAACGAAAGTAGCTTAACATGATGAATTTGGAGGCAGATTCACTTCATTTCCTTTATTGTCTGCTCATTGTCGGAAACCTCTCTTTGATTCAATGTTTCTTGTCCCCAATGCACGTTCACTCCTCTCCATTTGTACCCAAAGTTAATGCCATCTTAGCTTCTCTACACCCTTTTAATTCATATTAATTTCTTTTCTTTTTATAGGCTTAAATGTTAGATATTAGTGAAATACATATATCTTTCTTGCCTTGCGAACGTCATTTATCTCCTTAATCTAGAAGAACAGGTGATCAATGCTATATTAAGCAAACTTCCAATAATTTCACAAAGGACTACAGTACTGCTAAAATAGTTACCAATTACTATCACTATCCACAAGAGTAAAATGCTTCAAATTTTTTTCTTCACATATCTGCTTAAGTCATGATGATCTTATTAGTTCTTTTATTTTTATTTTGTAATCCTCAAAACCAATGTGTATATATAATAATGTAGCAATCAATACCAATTCATCAGCAAACCTGGAACTATATATATGAATGGATCCAACCAAAAGGCTAAACCGAGAACAGCTGCAACTAACTAGAGCGAAAGTGGCGTGGCGCATTTTACCGGCGCAAAGAATACGACTCACCTATAAAGAAGAAAAAAAAAGGATGAAAAGCATAAATGGGTTAAAGTTTCGTGACTCCCTAACGGAGGACAATGGCTATTTGCACCAAAAAGAAAAAAAAAGGAAGAGTAGATTTTGAATGTCATAGTTGTGACTTCATATATTGCAGGCTAACCGTGTAACGCCGCAGGCATATAGAAACTGATAATGGGGAAATTAAAATGGTAGGCACTCAACATCACCAGTATTTATAGTTGGAAGTCTAAGTTGCAGCGTCACCCAAGCACATGGCTCACATGCATGCATAACTAGCTATTTCTATGTCAGGAGGGAATTAGGAGTGAGGAGCATTTATAGCTTGAGATACGTACCCTTTGGTTATCTCGGCCAGACAACCTTCAACTCTTGGGTTGGATGTTTATGGTTAGTGCTACAATCATGTGTGGAGAATTCTGGCCTCAAGTAACAAAAGCCGCATGAAATATGGCTTAAACAATTAAGCCATACACGAGAACCCAATTCTTTAAACAATTAAGCCATACACATGAGAACTCAATTCTTAGAAGAATGGTACGAAATCGTAATTTCACGTCATCCATATTACTTCTCAATAATAGAATGACAAATGAACTCTTTTTAAAAAACTTCTTATTTGAGGTATGTTTAGGCAACATTTAATATAATTTTGATAACCTTAGTAAATTTTTAAAAGAAATTTTAGTAACTTTTTTATAAAACTTCGTTAATCATAGATATTTCACAACATCAATGATAAGTTGGATATCCTATAAGTCTACAACATAATTTTAATAAGTTATAATATTATACCAAAAAATTTATAATATAACTTTAATAAGGTAGAATGATTTATTTGGCTCTTTAACTTTATTAAAGAAATCATTTTTATCATTCATTTAATTTTTCGTATTTTTTAATCTTTAAACTTTTATTGTTTGTCAAATCATTCCAAAATGGATGAATAAGTTACCGTGTGTTAACCTTGTTAACTTGATAATTCACGTGTATATCATGTCAGCAATTAATTATTTTTTAAAAAAACAAAATAATTTTTTTATAATTTCTATACTTTTTAAATATATTTTTACTTTTTAAAATTTAAAAAATAATTAATTCCTGGCATGGCAATCCACATGAATACCACATTTACAAGGAGTTAAAAGAGACAAGAAATTAAATATAAGGCTAAAAACACTTTTTTTTTTGTAAAGTTGGAGGACCAAATCAATATGCCTTTTAGTAATTTCTAAAATAATTTTATCTACGTCAAATATTATTTATACTAGATTAAGACACTTATTTATATTTATAAAAGATTATGTAACTCAAAATTTTAGGGGTTTTGGTGTGCTAAGTTCAAGTCTTACTATATGTTTTTTTCCTAAATTTCGAGCAAGCCGACCTCAAGAGTACTTTAGCTGACACATAAGACCTTATCTGGGGGTGAAGCCAAAAAAAAAAAAGAGGGAGACAAAATTGGATTTTAAATTTTTGTGAGGTTAAAGTATAATTTTATCTTATATTAACTTATGATTTTATCACTTTTGAAAGGACTAAATAGAAATCTTTTCATTTTTAAGAGGTCAAAAGTAAAATTTTATTATATAATAACTTTATTAGGGTACTAAAAAATAAAATTTTCATTTGAGGGTGCCAACACCTGCACTCCTCTAAGTTCACCCCTAGCCCCATCACCGTACCCAAGGGGAAGGGTAATTTAATGATTGGAATCATCGCCAATCCTTGTTCCTCTATAAATATCGATCACCAAGGTAGCGAAAAAGTAAACAACCTTACTCTATAGAAACTGTTTTTCATAATCTCTTTAAGGATGAAAGTGATAATTAAATGTAACTTTAAGGGTAAATGATCCATTAACCCTTTCTATAAGAAACAAATGCCACTATAGTTGAGTATTCTATTGTTGGATTTTTGTAGAAAACCTACAACCTTTCCTTGGGTTGGAAATTGGGAACAACCTTACTGTTGGGCTTATATTGGCCCATTTGACTTTGCTGTTCTTATAAGATGCAGACCCAAAATCACAATACAAATTTCAGACCCTTAATTGCGGCAATTAACTTTGTTAGGAGGATATTAGTTTTCAATTTCAAAGCATGCCTTCCGCAAGGATTACCACCTATATATCTTTTCCAGTTTCAACACCTCCAACCCACCGACGCTGTGCCTTTAACTTGATCATTTATTCCAGTTTACGTATACATATACTTTGTTACTAATTCCTACTCCATGCACAGACGATAAGATATTGTTTATGAGATCCTCAATTTGTTAATATCTACAGTAAGCTAAGTAAAAACTAGATTGCGTATTGAAAATGTATTTCTGTATTATTTTTATATTTTTAGAATGGTACAATACAGGTATTTATAGAATATGTAAGCTAGTTGTTGCTAGTAATTGCTGCTAACAGCATAACAGATTTGGAATAACAGACTAACAACTTATACTAACAGAGTCGTTATATTCTAACGTTCACCCATAGGCAAGACCCGAAGAAAACTTATAAACCCAGCAAAGGATGAAACAGAGAGTGGCTTGGTAAGAATGTCAGCAACCTGATCACACGCAGGTACCTCACCAACGACAATAACCATCAGTAACTTTCTTACAAACAAAGAACAAATCTAGCTCCACATGTTTGAATTTGGAATGTAAAATAGGATTGGCAGCTACTGCGACTACACTAGAGTTGTCATACTAAATAATAGGTGGATTGGTAAAGTGAAGTTGTAATTCTTTTAGTAACGAGACCAACCAAGCAACATTACTGGTAGCTGCAGCAAGACTCCGATATTCAACTTCTGCCGTGGACCGCGAAATGACTTGTTGCTTCTTAGAACACCAAGAGACTAGGGTATGACCAAAATACATATAGTAACCTATTGTAGAAGACAATTATCAAAATCCAGCCCCCAGTTAGCATTGGCATAACCGACTAAAGAAAGTGGAGCAGAGGGGCGAAAAATAATAAGAACCACATATTGTAAAGCACTCACAATACTTCTATATTCAGTAGGGTCACTCAGATGATCTCTGTCATCCTTGGATAGAGGAGATGAAGAAATCATAGGAGTATGCACATTCTTTGCATGAGTCATGGTCTCGTGTCTAGTAGATCACGAATGTACTTCACTACAGCAAAACAGGGCTTTAGCGGCGTTTTTAGTGGCGTTTTTGATAAAAACGCCGCAAATACTTTACATTAGCGGTGTTTGCAAAAAAACGCAACTAAAAATCGAGCAATAGGGGCGTTTTTAAGGAAACGCCGCTAAAAGTCTGAGCAATAGCGGCGTTTTTCAGGAAACGCCGCTAAAAGTCTGAGAAACAGCGGCGCTTTTACGAAAACGCCGCTAAAAGTCTGAGCAATAGCGGCGTTTTTAGGAAAACGCCGCTAAAAGTCTGAGCAATAGCGGCGTTTTTGGTAAAACGCCGCTAAAAGTCTGTGCAATAGCGGCGTTTTTCCGAAAACGCCGCTAAAAGTCTGCGCAATAGCGGCGTTTTTCCGAAAACGCCGCTAAAAGTCTGCGCAATAGCGGCGTTTTTCCGAAAACGCCGCTAAAAGTCTGCGCAATAGCGGCGTTTTTCCGAAAACGCCGCTAAAAGTCTTCGCAATAGCGGCGTTTTTCCGAAAACGCCGCTAAAAGTCTTGTTTTGAATTATATTTTCATAGTTAAGTTTTAAGGTTTAGTTCTTATTTTTTGGGTTTAGGGTTTAATATTTAAGGTTTAAAGTCTATAGTTTAGGGTTTAATGTTTAGAATATTAATTTATGGTTTAGGGTTTTGTTATTTTGGGTTTGAAGTTTAGGGCTTAGTGTTTGTGATCTTAATGTTTAGCAGTTTTAAGGGTTTATGGTTTATGGTTTATGGGTTTATGGGTTTAGGGTAAGGGTTCATGGTTTATGTTTTTGTCGTTTAGGGTTTAAGGGGTTAAGGGTTTGTGGTTAGTGGTTTAGTGTTTGTTATTTATAGTTTGTGGTTTAGGGTTTATGGTTTTATAGTTAGGGTCCCAGTACTCTTCATGATTTTAGGGGTTAGGCTATTAGGGTTTAAAGGTTAGGGTTTTTGATATTTAACGGTTCAAGTACTATGGTCTAGAATTTATGATTTAAGATTTATATATGGTTTTTAATAGATCACGTAGTTTGGGGTTTGGGATTTGGTGTTTGGTGTTTGTGGTTTAGGGTTTAAGTTTCAATTTATAAAATATATATTATAGATAATTAAGTTTATAAAATATATAAACATATATTGGTAATTTATCTATAATATATTTTATATCTCAATGCAGTTAAGAATATCCCAAAATCTCATTTCATTTACAAAATAATAAATATTATTATAATGATATTTTTTTTGAGTAAAATAACAATGTTTTTATTTTTTATAATCTTATTTAAAGCTAGAGAAATAAACAAACTTTATGATATTTAAATCCAAAATTCTATAAACTTACTATTTCAACCAAATTCTTTACACAACGAATTTATTCTAATTATACTCTCTTAAAAAATTGGAATTTTTATTAAAACCTTTAAAAACTTTTACATTTTTTTTTATTTTTAAAATTTTGAATAGAAGTCAAATTGAATAAATGTGTAAAGGTCAAGAATTAAATTCATTCTTATGTCTTATATATAAAAACAAAAATATGCATTTAATAGCAAAATTTTAACAAAATGACTATTTATCTATTATTTAAAAATAAAAAACCAATTTATGTATTTTCATATCAGGGGATTATAATAATTAAATAAAGCATTATAAATTTAAAAAAATAAAAATTATATCCATTTTCTTTTAAAAAAACCATTTTTCCTATTGTTGTTAATTTGTTACTAAATATTTTTTCTATAATTATTGTATCAATGATAAAATTGAATCGAATTGAGTAAACCGAAAATTAATAGGATCAATCAAATAAAAAGTTAACAATTTAATCAATTTGAGTTTCGATTTCATAATTAGAAATACAAATATTTAATTGAAACTTTTCAGAAATTTTATGAATTATTTTAAATAATTCCATTTAACGATAGAGTTGGAGAATGGTTAGGTTGTTAACTTGATCCAACACAACATTTTTAAAGCAAATTACAGTGAAGGTCAAATGATTCAATCAATTGGATTCCACGTGATTCATTTAAACAACATTTTAAATATTTTTTAATAAATTATCAGCACAAAACACAAATAATTAACTCAAGTTATCATAATCAAAATTAATCATTATTAATACATTTTGTAATTTATAACTGAAATAATTTGTTACCAGTTTAAATTTTATTCCTGAAAAAATTTCAAAGATTTTTCATAAATATTTCTAAAAATTTATAAAATGTTTTCACTATTTATCTTTATGTCATAAAAATTAAAATTAAAATACACGCATTTTATAAATCATTCAAACCTTTTGATTCGAGTGGATTTTCCCTTTAACCCTAATCCCTTGCCAATCAGTGGAGACACACACCGTATAATTGGGTTCAATAAAAAGGAAACTAAAACACCTAAGAACTAAAACACCTTTATACAACGAGCAGCTCCTGAGAAGAAAACTGTTGGCCTTTTGTTCTTTCAATGTGTCTTCTCCCGTTCTGTGCCTTCTTCTCCAGAAATTAGTCCAGATTCGGGTTCCTCCTCCAACCCCGATCAGTCTCCGCTTCTGTGATTCCAAGACCAGTCGCTCCGTTCACAAGGTAAGCCTGATCTCCCCTTTTTAATCCATCTGTTGCCAAGAAGCAGACTCATAAAGAACCTATTGGGTTGTCTGAGAAAAAAAAAAATAGAACCTTAAGTCTAAAATCAATCCTTGTTTCTATAGAACATAGTTAAATTTTTCTTTATTTTCTTTACGAAATTACACCCATTGATTAAAGGTGTCATTCATGGATTCGAACAATGAAACCTAAAACGACGTAAAAAGTTATTATAATCTAGAAAATTGAGTTGAAATTTGAATTCGAAAAACCCTAAAGAGTGCTTAAATCCCTATTATATGGTTTCCAATTTCTTTTTGTTAATTGGTTTAGATAATGTGTTTTTGAGATCGAAATATGTTAGTCTTAAAATGGTAAGTATGATTTTGTTTTTGAGATTTTTAATACACTGTTCTCAGTGTGCTGAAGACGTTGAAACAATTTGAAAATTATTGTTCTTCTGTTCTCAGTGTGCTAATTTTCCTATGTTTCCCGATCAAATTTCAGCTGTAAGTAATTTATTTATTTGGTTTTCTATGGTTTCTTGCATTTTCTCGCAAGCTGCACAGTTTTTAAGATCTGGGTTTTGTTTTTGCTTAATGATTCTGTTATCTAGGTTTTGATTAATTATAAAACTATTTGTTTGTTATTAAATCTGGAATGAATGTTCAAAGAAATTAGCAAATTTAACATGAAAAACCATGGAACAACAGTATCATATTGGAGTTTGAGTTTGCAGATGATGTTTCCATTGAAGCAAGTAGATTGGCTGTGTGATTGGTAAAAGAATATGGGATTATTTTTCTATGTTGAAAGAATGATATTGAAGAGAAAAGAAAAGAAAAGAAATTGATTGAATTGTGAGGTCTTGGGTGGGGTATTTAAAGGGCATGGAAAACCTTGCTAAGTTTTCAGAGGCGGTTTGATTTGAAAAGGGAAATTGCCTGTATGGTTCAGCCCCATGACGATTGTCCACCGCCATGAAATAAATTAAGAAAAGAATGGGTCTTTCTTCTTGTCAGATACCAAGATGTAAATCAATGGGGGTGGTAAAAGAGAGGAAATTTCGAACATCCTGCATTATGGGAGTAGCTGGAAATATTTGGTCAACTTGGACCTTCGCTTGGTTGGCCTACCTTTGTTTTGTCTTTATGTGCTGCCATTTCTCTGCTTTGTTTCTTAGAACCTGCTACCTTCTGTCTTGTTTAACTGCATTACTTTATTATTATTTATTATATACGTCATTGGT
Organism: Gossypium stocksii; assembly: GCA_020496765.1. Classification (NCBI taxonomy): domain Eukaryota; kingdom Viridiplantae; phylum Streptophyta; class Magnoliopsida; order Malvales; family Malvaceae; genus Gossypium; species Gossypium stocksii. Next base: position 12,606,659 of record CM035623.1, read on the forward strand.
AGGTTGAATGTAGCCATTTGTGATTTATAGTTTGTAAAATTCTTCCATTAATTTATTTGTTGCTCATTTCTATTTTGTAGTTCATATTCGAGTTTACTGTAAATTTACTGTAAATTTTACTTTAGGACTTAAATTCTCCCATTAATTTATTTGTTGCTCATATTCGAGTTTACTGTAAATTTACTGTAAATTTTATTATAAACTAAGTTTCAATTTAGATCATATTTAAATTTATTTTATATTTTAGTTATTAACCATGTTTGTATATTATAATAATTAATTTTGAACATAATTATGCATATGTTTTGATTAAAATTGCAATTCTATTTTGTACACTATATTAATGTCTAATGATAGTAATACGATAATGTCCTGTACTTATGCATATGTGTTGATTAAAATTGCATTCTTCTTTTTAGTTGCAAATTACAATTATACTACGTAGATATAGTGTAATGGCCAGCCGTGTGGTTACAAGGAAAAACATGCTGTAAATGCAAAACATGTATATGTCGTTCACATGCTAAATTGACCGTTAGTGAGCTTAAAATTGATCTATCTGAATGTGTTAAATTCATCGTTCAATGTGATGTTATTTATGCAATTTATGGATCCTGTCAATTACATTAGCATCACTTGTTTAGTTATTCCTTTCTTTTTCCTACATAAACAAGAAGCCTTGGAGGCTCATGATGGTGTGAGCAAAGGAAAATACACCATTGGACTTGGAGAAGATTGTTTGGCCTTCTGTACTCAGGTCGAAGATGTTATCTCAATGAGGTTTTGATCCTACATTCTATGCCTATTTTTCTTAATATGTGTTGTATGGTTATTTTGCGTTTTTCTGACTCGGGATCTTCGATATGCAGTTTGACAGTTGTTACTTCACTCCTTGAGAAGTCTTTCCTAATGCAAATTTTTGAGGTAATATTCCGATCATCATGATCTTATTACATTAGATAGTTGCCCCTTTCTTCATCTTAGATAGATAAAAGAACTAATCAAAACCTATGCTTTGAAACATCATCAAATTGCTTGAAATATTATTTGAAAATGATAACTTCTGGCACTTATTTGGGATCATTTTTTCAAAAGCTTTAACATTGCTATATGGCAGCCATCTTAGTCAAATTTGCAGCCTTAAATTGTCCGCTGTGAATGGAGAGCTTATCGATTGCGCCACTTTATTTGTCTAACTTAACAACACTGTTTCTTGATCAGTCCAAAGAAGCTTTTGTCGTCGATTACCCTCTTATTCTTCTCCAACAATAACACCAATTATCAAATAAAATAAATTGCAGGTGGAGGCCTTGAGAGTGTAATGGGATAATTTCTTGTTCAGTTTCCAAGTGTATGCCTTGCCCTGCTACTGAATATGGAAACTGCAGAGCTGTATTTCTTGGTTTTTTTTTTCAATTATATTGCTTTTATATATTAATACATGAAGAATAAAAATTTCTAATTACTTAACTGAATTTGTATTTGGTCAAGTGCTTCTGGGCACCATTTTATTATTAATTGTTTTTTTTTGTCTCTTGCGATGTACATGAATATATTTATTTAGTAAATTTATTTTTAATAAAATAATTTTATATAATATTCATGGCTATAATATTTTAGAATTATTTGTTGCTTATTTTAGTAAGATTTTTAGTTTATTTTATAATTTAATTTACATCATGAAGTTTCATCAGGACAAGAGTTTGTTTCCTTGCATGGGTTTGGAATACTGACTATTTTTCATCTCTTTTAGATGCTAGTGTTGACTAGGAGTGATGCAGGAGCAGAGGGTACATAGCTTTTGATGTTCAATTGGCTATGCTTCTAGTGGGCATTCATTTGCTTGAGCTTATAAGTTTAGATTTGCTATTCACAGGCAATTTATCTTTTCTTGCTTTCTTCTTAATTCTCATAATGGCTTTTTTTTTTATTATTCCTATGATTGTCTAGATTTGTACCTTTAGATTTTCTTGAAGCGTTTAATTTTAGCATTTAGAAAAGTTGTCTTTCATGTTGGTTCCTCAAATTCTATTTCCTTTGCTTCTTAAAAATATTTCTTCTTTCAAATTTAACCATCTTTGAGGAAATTTATCTTTCAAGAGCCATTTGACATTAGTTTGATATTTTCACAAGGTTTTAGTTTGTGTGTTTCTTTGGAGACAGTATGCCTGCAATGCTGTCCTTATTCCTTCCTAGAAAACCCACCAGTTGAATGCTCAGCTTCACAACTACTGCATTTGTGTGAGTGCTAACTTTTTTATTTCTGTTAGTTATTTCTTGAGATCATAGCTAATTGTGTTTCGTCTGCAATATTGAAATTATGTTGCACGTGTAATTATTATTTATTATTATTATGATTTCAGGAAGTATTGAAATCGACAAGGACTCAGCTGGAAAGAGAACTTCAAATGGACGATGTGTTGCGGATTGAAGATATGCCTTCTTATACCCTTCTCTGTTAGTCAACTTAACCAACTCTATTATTATTAGTGAAAGAGGAGCCCCCAAAACCACTAGTTCAGTAAAGCTGTCTGTAGCAGAAGGAAAAAGAAAATCTTTATCATTAGATTCTTTGAACTTTGTTAATGTTGTGATTCACTTTCATATTAGTAGTTAAATGTTAGATTTTCTCTACTCCAATGGTAAAATTGGCAACGGAATTTGTATTTGTGGTTTTGTCTAATATTAGCATATTAAATTTTTGAAAAATATTTTTTTATATATTTAGAAATAAATATTATTTAATTAAAATATTTAATGGCAAGCTGTTTAGTGGAAGTTGATGCAAATATGCTATTTTGATAAATTTTTATTTTTTTTTAATTTTTTATGACATTTAGTGGCGTTTTTGAAAAAAGCGCCGCTAAAGGCTGGGATTTTAGCGGCGTTTTTCTAAAAAGCGACGCTAAAAGTTTGATTTTTAGCGGCGCTTTTTCTAGAAACGCCGCTAAAAGTCTCGATCTTTGGTGGCGCTTTTCTAAAAAACGCCGCTAAAAGTCTCGATCTTTGGTGGCGCTTTTCTAAAAACGCCGCTAAAAGTCTCTATCTTTGGCGGCGCTTTCCTAAAAAGCCGCTAAAAGTCCCGATCTTTGGTGGCGCTTTCCCAAAAACGCCGCTAAAAGTCCCGATCTTTGGCGGCGCTTTTCTAAAAACGCCGCTAAAAACCCAGATCTTTAGCGGCGCTTTTTCTAGAAACGACGCTAAAAGCCCTGGTCTTTAGCGGCGTTTGTGAGTAAAGCGCCGCTAAAAGTCCTGATCTTTAGCGGCGTTTATTTTTAATAAACGCCACTAAAATTTGCGGCGTCGTTTATAGCGGCGTTTTTTGCGGCGCTTTTGAAAACGCCGCTAATAGTTTTAGCGGCGCTTATAAACGCCGCTAAAGGCTAAAAAAACGCCGCTAAAAGTCAATTTTGCTGTAGTGCTTCCATTGGCATATATGAAGACACCCTTCGGTAGTACGAGTAACTTCAATCCTTAGAAAGTAATAGAGATTACTTATATCTTTAAGTGAAAACTCCTTATTCAACTACTGAACAAAGCTATTTATACATGTAGGCACGCTTCCAGTAATGATAATACCATCCACATACACAAGAACATAAAGAGTGGAGTTAGGTGTAACTTTAACAAACAAAGATGCATTAGACTTGGATAGAAGAAAACTAACAGAAAGGAGAAAACACTTCAATTTATCAAACCAACCACGTAGAGTCTGATGTAGACCATACAAAGCCTTCTTCAGACAACAGACCAAAGGTTTACCATCAGAACCACATTGAACATACACTGGAGGTTGCTACATAAACACTTCATCAATAAGATCACCATTTAAAAAAGCATTATTCACATTCACCTGACAAAGTTGCCAACCCTTGGAAACAACAATAGATAGAATGATTCGAATAGTAGCATCTCTTATCACCGGACTAAATGTTTCTTTGAAACTGCACCCAAGTACCTGAAAACATCCTTTAACTACTAACCGAGCCTTACGACGAGCAATCGTGCCATCAGGATTTTTTTTCACTTTGAAAAGCCATTTACATCCGATCACTTTGTGATTATTTGGTACCAGAACAAACTCTCAGGTAGAGTTATGAATAAGGGCATCATACTCAGTCTGAGTAGCGGTACCTTATTTGATGGTAGACAAGGCTTCCTCAATCATGCGAGGCTCAACAGATTCAATAGTTAAAGCATTGGGCTTAAAAACGTCGGTCTTAGACCGAGTAACCATCGGATGAATGTTTGTGAGAGGTAAAGGAGCTAAAAGAAGAGTAGGAGATATTGGAATATTAGAAGCTATCGTGGTTGGATTGGGTACACCTTTATTATCAGGTAAAAAAGATACATGATAGAGCTTATGGGCAGAGCCCAAAACAACTTGAGGAACTTCAAAGGTAAAAGGTGAGGGACAGAAACCAGGAGGTCAGGTCATCATAGGAGGTTGAGCGACTGAACACTCCGTGATTCGAGAATAGACAGACTGAATAATAGGAATATATGTCAGTGAGAGAATTGACTGAACGAAGATGTGGATCCTCCGTTAACAAATGTAGGAAATAAAAAACGGTGCTCATCAAACACAACATGACGAGAAATAACAACCTTGTGTGAGACATTGATATCCTTTATGCAGGGAACTATATCCTAGAAATGTACAAGGTTAAAAGCAAAAATCTAATTTGTGACGTAGAAAGGGACGCAGACACGAAAAACAGCCGTAAATGATCATATATGGGATCTTTTCCATGCAAAATCTTGTACAAATTGTCCATTCAGAACTGATGTAAGAAGACGGTTGATGAGATGAATAGCACAATAGAATGCATAGCGCCAATAATCAATAAGAAGATTTGCTTGGGCCAAAAGTGTAATACTCATGTCATAAATATACCGGTGTTTGCGTTCGACCACCCCTGTTTTGTTCGAATGTATGAGGACAAGACAACCTATGAATTATCCTTTGAGTCACCGAAAACATGAAACTCTCCTCCCCAATCACTTTGAAATTGTTTGATATTTTTTCCAAATTGAGTTTTGATTAATCGCTGAAACTGAACAAAGCAATCCACCGCCTGAGACTTTTGATGAATAAGACAAATCTAAGTAAAACGAGTGTACATATCAATAAAAGAGACATAATACCAATTACGTCTACATGCAACCGACGCAAGTCCCAATAGGTCGAAGACTACCAAAGCAAAGGGATCGGTATATTTAATAGTAGATGTTGGAAAGGGCAGTCTATGAGACTTTCCTTTTTGGCATGTAACACAAACATTATCAAGAAAAACTTTATTAGAAGCAATATTACATTTATCTAAAATAGATTTAACAATAGAAGTAGGGGGATGACCAACACGCTTGTGCCACAAAGTAAAACTATCATAGCTGGCAGTCTGAGTTTGAAGTCCAATGTTGGCAATAAAAGGGGCCATAATAGACAGAGCAAACGCAACTGGCGGAGAGAAATGATAGAGCCCATTACGAATGTGGCCCTTTAACAAAATTTCCAAAGCTTGATGTCCTTAACAACACAATAAGTCAGATGAAATTCAAAAAATACATTATTGTCAGTGGCAAACTAAGATACAGATAATAAATTCTTCCTTATAGTCGGTACACACAAAACATTAGACAAACGAAACAATTTATTCTGGTAGAAAACACTAAATTTCCAATGGACGAGATACTAGTGGGTGCCCCATTACCTATTAAGAGAAATGATGTACCTAAGTAAGGTGTAGAATCATTCAACACAAAGGCATCGCAACAGACATAGTGTGTAGCCCCTAAATCTGGATACCAATACGTAGTTCCGATAGGTATAGGGATATAAGAATCAGTACCATCAAGGTTGGAGACAAATTGAGTGGCATGAATATTAGACCTAGTAGAATTGTATACATAAGACGTATGTAGATCAGGTAGCCGCGGGAGCCCAATACACCAATCAGACCTAGTGTAAACATAAGCCCTAGGTTTGGTCCACCATAGAACAGACGACCTAGACGCATAATAACCACCGTCATTAAAAGGCCCAATCTCGTGTCCATGTCCAAGAGAAGTAGCAAACTCCAAACAATTGGACGTTGGCCCACTTGGAAAATTAGTAGCATGCAGCCCATGTAGAGGAAATTTACCATTAAATTTCTGGTCTAGGCCAGATGGCCTGTACGCACGGGCTGACTAGACTACAGGCCATATTCATGCGGCCTATTAGTGGCAGGACCAAATCTAGCAACAGTAGCAGACGGGCCAAAATGTGATACTTGCCTAGGTACTAAATGAGCAGACGACCCAAACTAGGAGACCAGCCCAAGTGTTAAATGAGCAGACGCATGCCCAATCCCAAACTGTAACTGTGACCCAGCAGTATTGTGCCTAAATCCATCATAAAAAATAATAAAAGGATTAGAAACCCTATTATTCACCCTAGGCATTTGAGGTGCAGCGTAACCAGAGAAGGGACTTTGCAGCGCTGTCATTTGCAAGCCATCAAAAACCACCAGAACCCTATAGTGGAAATGAAAATCCAACGACTGAGTTTTGACCCGGATGACTGACCGAAGTTGACGCCTTAGTGACCGATGACTGACCAGCAGAGTTGTAATTGTAGTGATAATAACACTGCTGGGCTAAATGCCCAAATCAGTCGCAAATTTAGCATTGGATGTTGGACCAAAACCCTCTACCACGACCGTCAGTCGAAGGATGACAACCACGAAGAGAATCCACAATCAGTGGTGACAACGCAGACTCCACAAGATTCACATGAATCGGCAGTTCATGAACCGTACGTAGTTGTCGCGTCTCATATTCTAGTAACATGTCAACAAGACATTGAAATAGTAGGGTTTCAGATGAGAATGATGCTAAAGTCAGCACAGCGTCGAAATCTGAAAGTAGACCTGCAAGAACAATCTCAACCTTTTTCCCCTCCGAGACCTGAGAGCCAGAAGCCTCAATTAAGGCACAGGTAGTCTAAATTTTTGCTACATATTCTTGGATTGAGAGGTTACCTTTCTTATGGGAGTGTAGATCGTGACGAATGTAAGATAATTCTGCACCTATGATTGCTGCGAAAAGACGAGTGGCAATATTCCAAACATCAGACACTGTTCGAGCATCTGTAAATAAGGCTAAGAGTGAAGAAGTAATAGTGGAGAGTAACCAAGAGGCAAGCAAACGATCCTGTTAGATGAATGCCAATGCATCCGGATTTAGAACGAGAGATCCCTCTGGCAACTGCACAAAATGCAGCGGAATAGGTAGAGTGCCCTCCAAAAACCTGATCAGCTCGTAACCTTTAATAATGAGCCGAATATGTTGCTGTCGTTGAATGAAATTTCCAACATCCAATTTAACAGTGTTATGACGAGGGAATGATTGAATGATTCGAGCACTAATGAACGCCAGACAACCATGCTCAACAGAGGCAAAGTCAGTAGAAACAGTGGTAGTCATGGAGGCAAACGAAGAACAAATCACCAGTACCGAGGTGACTGATACCATGTTAATATCTACAGTAAGCTAAGTAAAAACTAGATTGCGTATTGAAAATGTATAGCGTCGAAACCATTTTTAATTTTGAAAAAATGAGGATCGATGTTAAAAGAAAAATAGAGTCGCCACCAATCCTTTTTGCGTAGGTGTAATCGGATCACCTTATAAAACATTTTGTTTTATTGAAATATTGATTCTGGTCTACGAATTTCAAGAAATTGGGTTTGGAAGTTGGTTACATACAAGGAAGGGTTAGCACCCTCGTACCCCAAAAATTGGTACCAAATCGATTAAATGATGCCCTAATGCCGAACATTTGAAAAGTTTTGAAAACACAATTCCTTTTAAAGAATGTTTGAACAACTCAAGTTGGAATTTAGGATTTTCTCATCCCAAGGAAGTAAAATACCACATCCAGTACGTTAGGATATGACATTTTAAATCCTCAAAACTGAAAACATCTCATGACTTTCCAAAACCCATTCATTGAGATTTTAAAAGGATATTTGGTTATTTGGTCAAACGAAAAATGGAAACCCAACACGTTATGGCATGATTTCTCGAATTCCCAAAGCACAAACATTGCCTTGTTTAAGAAAATTTAAAGTAAAAGTGTTTATAAAGGCTGACTTGAAATACGTTTATTTGGTTTATTTTAAGCAAAAGAAAATGAAATGACCAATTTTAGGACAAATAAGATGGCAATCTCAATTGCAGTACCATACCCGAAAATGAAAAAAACAAGGTTACAAACATGGAAAATATACACGGACAAAGTAATATACAAATGAATGATAATAATATAAAAGACACAATTGTATAAATTAAAATATACTCAATGCTAACAATCTCACAACATGCACTATTCAAATACTAGTATTAACATTCAAAACTAATGGATTAGAAGACAACTTTAAAAGAAATACCAAGTAAATTAACACAAATCAAATGTATCAAATTTTAAACCATAAAAGAAATGAATAACATGAGGGAAAGACAATTTGAAATCATCAACATGCGAATAATAAACTATATGTACAAAAATTTTAAAACAAGTAATGTACGTAAAAGTTTGAAATAGATTAAAAAACAAAGATAAAAATAACTAATACATGAAATAATAATAAAAATGAATTTTAAAATAGATATTGTATAAGAAGAAAATCAAAATAAGTAATATACAAAATAATATATATCAATTTACCTAAATAATATACATTAAATAAAAACTTAATATAAATAATTTATATATGAAAAAATATAAAAGTATTTAAAATAAGTAAAAATATATAATAGAATACAATCTTTATAGAAAATAAACTATACACATAAATAGATTTAAAATAAAATATATATGTACATAAATAGATTTGAAAGAAAATATATACATAAAATAATATGAAATCAATAATATTTACATAGAATAAAAATAATTTTAATATAAATTATGTATGTCGGTATAATATATAAGAGTATTTAAATTAAATATAGTACAAATCTTTAAAACAAAGTAATATAAAATAGAATTTTAAAATAAATAGCTATATAATTAAAAATATTAAAAAATATATAAATGAAAGTAAAATAACAAATTAAAACAGTGTAAAATTAGTAAAATAATTCAAAATAATATATTAATATAATTCTTTAAAAAATGAATAATGAATAAATTAAAGAAATAAAGAATTGTACATATTGAATTAAGGAAAAAAACTTAATTGAAGTAAAAATAAAGTCAAAAGGAAAATTTATAAATAAATGAAATTATTAAATTGAATCAAGGACCAAAATAGAGCGCGTTTAAAGAAAAGGGGACTGATTGAGAAATTATTCCCTTCCTCTATACGCACCGTTTAATAAGAACGAAAATGATAAATTTAAAAATAAACGGGGTGAAAATAAAAAAGAAAATAGAACCGCATTGAAACCAGGGTGAAAAGCGGGGGACTCAAAGTGAAATTAGACCCCCTAAAGCGAAACACACGGATCCAAAGCTGCGTAGGTCGGGTCACGTGGGTTATAGTCCCGAACGGTACCGTTTTAGCGTCAAAACCCTATCACCTACACGATGCCATTTTGTGCACCTATTTAAACCATTTTTTTACCCATTTTCATTTTTGCCGAAACAAATAGCAAAAAAAACCTTTAAAACCTTATATTCTTCTCTGCTAGGGTTTCAATATGAATCGATTGTGAAGTCGCCGCACCACCATTAAACTTGGTGGCCGACCACGCGTAGAAGGGGATGATTCCTGCGATGAGAGGCCGAAGGTAAGTATTATCCTCTCTTTATTTTTTGTGCGAAAGAAAAGAAAGAAAAACTAAAAAACACTCGGAAAAGAAATGAGATCCGAAATCTAAAGGAAGAAATTGAAATCTCAGATCACTTTGAATTTTTGATTGCTTTGTATTCAGTATCTGTGCGTGTATACAAAAAGATCAGATCCTTTTACATTGTTTACAAATGGCTTTTATAGCTGAAACGAAAAATGAAAAAAAAAAATTTATTTTCTGTTATTTCTCTCTTACTGTTATTTGCTGTCATATTTGCTTGTGTTTTGTTATTCTGTTTTGCAGGAACTAGCTGGAAGGTGGCGCGTGGAGGCCGTACAACGGAGATCAGCACGTGTGGGGCTGGCACAAAGGCAGCAACGGTGGCACATTGTTGGTTAGGTTGAAGTTATTTAATTTTGGGCCATTAGGTTTTGTTTAGTTGGGCAAAGGTGCTTAGTTTATGTAATTAGGCCTGTTGGGTTGTTCAAATTGGACTACTGTAATTGGGTTGGGTTAGGCTAGAATCGGGCTTTGAGTTTGAAATTACAATCTGTTTTGGATTTTATAAGTGGATTTTAAAATTTGGACTTCAACTTATATTTTGATTAAATGAACTGTAAAATGAACTTTATTAGTTTTTTTTTTTTGTTTTATATTTTTCTTTGGTTTTATTTTGGTTTGTATGGGCCCAAGTAAAATGGGCCCAGGCGAAATGGGCCTTCTACATACAGTATTTATAGAATATGTAAGCTAGCTGTTGCTAGTAACTGCTGCTAAGAGCATAACAGATTTGGAATAACAGACTAACAACTTATGTTAACAGAGTCATTATATTCTAACACAACTCTATTGAAGTTGCAATGAAGAGAGTTACGGACTGCTTGTTGCTGAACATTCTCCAACAATATGCACCAATATATTGTACTTAGCTACTGTATCATATATTCTGAAGTTGTCTTTTTTATGCAATGTCCAATTTAAAGCAGCATTTGTAGTTAAAACTTTTGAGATTGTGAGATTGGTATCTGCAGATTTTGCTGTGACAATAATGGACCCTGCTGAAGGGTAAAATTGCATGTATAGAAACTTTTGCAAGTGTTCTCATTGTAGCTTGAACCATATGTATAGTTTATACACTTATATACCAACTTGATCTCCACTTTTCACCAATTGGTATATTCACCGATATGAGCAAATGGGGTTAAAGTTTTTTGCAACCCTTTTTTTTTTAATTTGTCATGTATATACAGTACATGCACTGATCAAATGATATAAAGTAGGCATTAAAAAGGGAAATGATTTGCAGCTGTCAGCTTTATAGTGTTGTTCTATCACACATAGCTTCAAGAATCATATCATGCTTTTGGTAACTTCACAGATCAAACAGTAGTAATGCAAATAGAGATGGGTGGTCATTCAATCACAATTGAAATCAATGCAAGCTAAAAATTCGTTCTGGGAACCAAACAAAGTAAAGGAGACATTGGGGTTGTGTCGCCTACTGATCATCTCCTGAATTTCATTAGCTGGCAAGAAATGGTGGTGATTTTTTTTGGATAAATGTGACAATTTGTGAGAGGAAAGCAGTGCCCAAAAAGAAATCGTCTGCGAAATTTGTCGTGAAAGACTTAGTTCACGACAGGATGGGAGTTAAGCAAGCCAACCACAAGCAAAAGTCTGCTTTACAATCTGCTTTATTCTCTGGGATTTGATTTAGTGCCCCACTCATATTTTGATTAATGCTTCTGTTTTTAGCAGATTCAACATTCCCTCGATCATTTTTTATACTTGTTCTTGAATCTTGATCATTTGTATACGAATTGTCTCCGTGGATATGTATTGCAACCAATAAACTACCAAATGGAAGTTTTTAACTAATTTAGATCCTCCACTTATGCTGCAATAAACATATTTCAATCAAATAAATTATTAAAAGGTATCTATAATATATAAATAAAAGCATAAATTTGAAAAAAAAATTTGAATTGATGAGAGTAACTTCATTAATTTTTATTTTATTAAATTGATATTAGAATTTTTTTATTAAGTTAACCTTTAATTATTGTGATAATTAATATTAAAGTGTCGTCTTTTAAAAGTTTTACTAAATCATAAACTTTTGTTTATATATACTAGCAATAAGTATTGAGTATAGTAGTAAGGTATATTGTATTTTTAAGAGAGAACGTAAGTTCGAATCTTAAATACAATATTAATGAAAAGGGTAATCACAAATTCCCAAAATCATGAACAGTAAAACTACTTTAAATAAGCAACATTTTTATCTAAAAAGTATCATATAAACAATCATAATTTTTTTAAAAATAAGTAAAGTATAAATTTGAGTTGATTATTATAGAATGAATTTGGCAATTGTTTTCACATTGTAGCATTAATGTTTTTATATTAAAGTTAGACACTAAACTTGATAATATTTTCACATTGGGTGAGCTTTTTTTATCCAAATTAATCCTTGATATTTCCTTAAAAGCTCTAAAACTTAGGCCTCAATATGGGAACAATTACTTAGTTCAGGTCTCAATGTGAAAATAATTACCAAATTAAGGAACTAACTTGAAAAAAAAATTTAAACCGCAAAATAAGAATAGTTGCCAAATTCAGGCCTTAAATTATAATTTAACCCTTATAATTTGCATACGGATAACAATATATCTTTCTTAAATGTTAAAATCAACCATAAATAAAGGGTTAAAAAAAAAAGTGGTGTAAAAGCTTTTTCTCTCTTGGTGCACTATAGCGGGTCTAACGTGAACCTTGAAGGATTTTGTTCATTTGTTTATCTTTTCTTTCCTGATTTCATTGATTTTGATTGCGTTCCCAAATTGGTTAGAAAAGTTTACTGGTTTTATGGTGGATTTAAGCAATTTGGAAGGCTAGTGTTGTAAGTCATGTCAATGCTTTTGCAAGAAAGATTTTCCTTTTGTTCAAGCAGTACATGGAGGAAGCATTATTGGTGAATCGGGACTAGTGATAGAAAAAGAGATCAGTATTGCTGGGAAGTTATCTAATCCAAGTATTATAATAGTGAAACCTTTTTAACTGGTGATATAAGATTCAAGCTTTTACAAAAGTGCTCAAATGAAAGTAAAATATTTTAAAATGGTTAAATATAAGGGTTAAACTTTTTTTAAAGTGCTCAAATAAATATTTTCAAATGTCATATGTTAAGTCTTAAATTATGTTTTTATTTTTTCTTTTCAAATAATATTTAATTCAACTGTCATATGTTCTATTCTAAACACGTTAACATTCACCTAATTTTCACTAAATACATAAGAAGCCCTTATTTGAGCACTTTCATAATTTTTTTTATTTTTATATGAAAATTTTGAAAGGCTTACCGCTTATGTGAGCAACCTTTAAAAGGTTGTGTCCTAATTTGAGTAGATAACCTATATAAATTGACCTAATAAAGTCATATGGGATAAGCTAGTGTGGTTCTCTTTTCACATTCCTAAACACACTATTCAGGGCGAATTTGAAAGGAGGCAGGCAGGGGCCTTGGCCCCCAGACAAAAAATTTCTATTTAAGTCCCAATAAGATGATCAAATTAAAATTTAATTTATGATAAAATTACACTTTGGCCCCCAAAAAGAACATTATTTTAATCCCTTCAAAAATGATGAAAATAATAAATTAATACATTATAAATTTATTTTTTTAATCTCTCAAAAATTTATTATTCAATTCTAATCCCCTCTAAAATTTTCTAGATTCGCCCTTAACTCTATTGTGGCTTGGATGGCTATTTTAGATAGGTTTCCCACCAAAGAGAGATTAAGTAAAATGGGAATGAATGTAAAGTAGGCTGCAATATTTGTAGCAAGGGATAGGATTGTAGGAATCATCTTTGTAACAACTCGTTTTTGGTCAAATTAGAATAGTGATTTCAGAACCACAAATCTGAAGTCAAAATATTTATTTTATTATTTTATTAATGCCTACATTATGATAGTAGAATCATGTGAATGTTTCGTTCAGAAATTTTATTGTTTGAGTGTTCAATTTGATAAAAAGGACTAAATCGCATAAAGTGCAAAAGTGGCGTTCTATTAGTTAAATGAACTAAATGAATATGAAATTGAAAAGTGGAAGTCCTTATGTGGTAATTAGACCATTATAATGGTGAGTGGACATTTATGGACATGTAGTAGGTGAAATTTTGATGTTATAAAATAAGGTTAATTTAGTAAAATATTAAATAGGTTATGCTAAAATACATAAAACAAAATTGTCATCTTTTTTAGTGCATTCATCCACCAAATTTAGAGAAAGAAAAACACTATTTTTGTGAACTCAAACATTCGGCCATATCTTACTTGTGCATGTAAGTGTATTTTGTTCTATTTTTAATAATTTTTATGTTTTTGAGATTGTTGCAACTAGGTCTAGCTAGCCCAGGAACTAATTTTAGAAATTGTTAAAAGTTTAGGGTTTTTCGATTGATGAATCTATGTGTATTTTGATGTTTGATGATAGAAAATGCATGCTTGTTGTTAGATGAACAACACTTATAAAGTGATTTTTGGTAAAATTGTCATTTAGGGATTAAATTGTGAAATGTGAGAACTTTGTGGTTAAAATGTGAAATAAATGAAAAATATTGGCTACTAGGGACCTAATTGAAATTCAACTAGCATGGATTTAGATGGAATTGCATGAATTTGTGTTTTTATGAAATAAGGACTAAATTGTAAAAATGTTGAAATAGTAGAGGCAAAAATGTAATTTTTCCATAATATGATTTTTGGATTAAATTGAATAGAGTGATATTTAATAAGTTAAATTTGATATTATATAGAATAAGAAAAGTGAAATACGGGTTTAGATTGAGGGAAGAACAAGGTTTCGGAATAATCTACTTGTTTCGTCATTTTTACATTCGAGGTAAGTTCATATGTAATAAGCATTATTATAATTTTGTTTTAAATGCTTTAATATTGCATAAACTATGAATACGACTTTACGGACATATTCGACGACGATTCGGTGAGTGAGAAATCCCGTTTGAACCTTAGGAATAATTTAGGATATAAATGTCATGACATTAGGGTTATTGTGATTATGTGATCCGAGTGCATGTCCTGTACATCCTACCGGTGGTTGAGTATACCGGCATGTATTGCGGTTACTTGACAGCTTGTGTGAGCAGCACCATGTAGCTATGTCTGGATTGACAGCTTGTGTGAGCAAGCCCGTTGATAGCTCGAGAGTGAGCATTATATGTGATATGTGATTGAGATAGCTTCGGCTATATATGTGGCACTTAGGGTGCAAGATTCCCGAGTATCCAATAATATTCTGAATGGTTCAACGGGTATAACCGAAAGGTGAATAAGTATGAGATTGAGACAAGTTGGTACAGGTATGTACAGAAACTATACGAGCATTGAACGGAAGAGGCTTGTGAATTTCATATCTAACCTTGTGAATGAAAATGTGGTAGGTTGATGGTTCAATATGAGACATGTTATGATATGTTTAAATGTTTAAATTGTGCATATTTGGTAAGTTAAGTTTATTGCTATACGAACATACTAAGCTTTAAAGCTTACTCTATGCATTTTTCTGTGTTTTATAATGTTATCGAAGCTAGCTTGAACTCGGGGATCATTAGAGACTTCATCACACTATCAAGCTATCACTTTGGTACTTTTGAATCTAAGTTTTTGGGTATATGGCATGTATAGGAGCTTTAGTCATTTTGGTATGTGCTAGTTATGGATTTTAGTCATTTGAATTGGCTTGTAAATGAAAAGTGTTTTGTTTTGTGTATAGCCATGTGAGTTGGCTTATTTTGGTTGATATGGTTGTATATATATATATATATATATATATGCAAATGGACTTACTCATATGTTGATAATTACCTTGCAAATGCTTGTGGTGAATAATTTATATTTGAGAATTGATATGCTTATGAGTTTAGACAAAATGATGCATAATTGGAAGTGTCTATATGGATGACTTGTGAAAGTGAGTTTTGGTATGAAATTTAATGGCACATTATGGTATTTGTGTACCTTGTATTGGTTGGTGTAGAAATGGTATGAACCATGCTTGGTTGAGGTTAATTGAATGCCTATTTATGCCATGTTTTGGTGCCATTTGGTTTGGTGTAAGTGTGTACAAGCTGGGTGGCAAGATGGCTTGGTAAAAGCCTATTTTTGTCCATATGGCTAGAGACACGAGCGTGTGTCTCAGTCGTGTGTGATACACGGTCAGGTGACACAAACATGTGTCCCCTTTAGTTTCTAATAGAAGCAAGTTAGTAAGTTACATGGGCTAGTCACACGGGCATGTGGTTGGCCGTGTGATGCAAGTCAAAGAGTTACACGGGGTCAAACATGGTCTGGGACACGGCCATGTGCCCCCATTTCGAATGTCCACACGACCTGTAACACGGGCTTGTCTTTTGGCCGTGTGAGACACACGGCCTGGCCACACAAGCATGTGTTCCCTGTACTTAGATTTTTTAATGTTTTTCTTAAAATTTTCATGAGTTATCGGTTTAGTCTTGAACCACTTCCAATGCATGTTTTGGGCCTCGTAGGCTCATATTAAGGAAAATGTGATTGATATTGAATGATCGTTACATGAAATTGAAAAATATATGTGAAATGTATGCCTATTTATGTAACAAGTCTGGTAATGCTCCGTAACCTTATTTCAGCATTGAATACAGGTGAGGGGTGTTAATTTATTGGTATAAGAGCTACGGTTTAGTGAGAGTCTAGCTATACATGACATATATAACCTGTGATACTGTGATGTCTCCTGACAGTTTTAAATTGTGTTTTTATATAGTAAATGGATCCCAATCGAGCTGTAGCTGATGATGTTGAAAGTAATGCGCCAGCCTCCATTCATGGAGTAGCGCAATTTGAGTCGAGACCCGTATTGGGTAGTTAGGGATAAGAGGCCAAAGAAGCCTTCTTCTAGATGATGAACGAGTCATTTACAGAGTTTGTTAGAACAAATACGGCTGTTCAACAACCTCCACCCCCACCTAATCCTCAACTGGTTCCAGTAGCTCCTCAAGGTTTGGAACTTCTACGATTGAATAAGCCGCCTGTTGATAAGATCTGAAAATATGGGGTTGAAGAATTCAGAGCTACTATTGATGATGACCCTAAGAGAGCAGAGTTTTGGCTAGAAAATATAATCCGAGTATTTGATGAACTATCTTGTACGAGAGAGGAATGTGTGAGATGCGCTGTATCACTTCTGAGATATGCTGCATATCAATGGTGAAATACTTTAATATCCGTGGTTTCAAGAGAAATGGTCACCTGGGAATTCTTTCAAGTTGAGTTTAGAAAGAAATACATTAGCCAATGATTTATTGACCAGAAGCGCAAAGAGTTTCTAGAATTGAAACAGGGCTGTATGTCTATGACTGAGTACGAACGAGAGTTTGTGAGACTTAGTAAGTATGCTCGGGAATGTGTTTCCACTAAGGCAATCATGTGTAAAAGATTTGAAGACGCGTTAAACGAAGACATCAGACTGTTAGTTGGGATTTTTGAATTGAAAGAATTTGTGGTGTTAGTTGACAGAGCTTGCAAAGCTGAAGAACTTGGCAAAGAAAAGAGAAAAACTGATTCTAAAGCTAGAGATTCGAGGAAGAGGTCAATGAGTAAATCCTATCACTCCTCATCAAATAGATCACGGGATTGGTATAATCGATCAACAGCTTCAAAGGGATATTCAAATAGAGATAGTAAAAGGCAAAAGACGAGTTCTAAAGCTCAAGTTACTTCAGTGTCAAGTGTGGGTAGTGTGAGAAACAATAGACTTGAATGTCAATGGTGCAGAAGACGACATCCTGGTAAATGTAGAATGAATGATCGAGCTTGTTTCAAATGTGGTTCGTTAGATCATTTTATTAGAGATTGTTCTGAGTTAACTGAGAAAGATGAATTTCAGAATGCAAGACCGAGTAGCACATCCACTAGAGGAAGACCACCTAGAAATGTGGGAAATGTGACTAGTAGCAAAAGAGCGACAAAAAGACTCTGCTATGAGATCTGAGGCTAGAGCATGATAAACGATAAATTATATATATTTTTACCTCATGTTTAGCCTATATTTTGGATGAATTATCATTAGATTTGTGAGAATTGGTGCTCTTAATCCTTCTATTTCATGTCTTATACTCAGGAGAGCATAGGGAAGAGAAAAGAACGAGAAACGGGCCAAAAACAGAGAAAATGAGCCAAAATGAGAAACGACACGGCCCAGGGATTCACCACATGGTCGTGGCACACGGTCGTGCCACACAAGGTCCAACACGACCCAGCCCCGACAAGCACGGCCAGGCTACATGGCCATGCCACCCTCAACAGGCCCACATGGCCTCTTGTCGAAACCACATGGGCGTGGCACACGGGCGTGTCCCTATCGTGAAGAAGTTCAATTCTACTCGAAAAAGGATACTTAGGGGCTAAGAAAGCCATTCTAAAACTCTATATAAAGACCCTAGGAGGCAACTTCAAGGGTGTACTTGATTTCCCCTACCAGGGGTACTCTTTTTCTCCCAATTGGAGTGCCATCTTTCTGCCAACACGAGGAGTGAAAGCAAGGAATTACTCTAAGGGAAGCCGATTGATTCATCCCAGAAGCCAGAATTCTACATCAAGACAGAGGATCTCCCTAAATTCCTTCAGGGGTTTTCGGGTTCTTTATGTTTTGTTATTTTAATTCTTCTGAGATGTTTTCTTTCTTTATTATGAACTAAACCCCTCAAATACTTGAGGGGGATGAAACCTAAGACGAATATTGTTATTATTTATTCTTGAGTTATATGATAAATACTTGAGTTGTTCTTAATTATGTGTGCTTAATTCTTGTGTTAATAAGCCTAGGTATTAATTCAAAAAACGGATGTGCTTAAAGCAGAGGAGCAAAAGTCCCTGTGATAAGAGTAGATCTACCATAATTAAGCGGAGTTGCATGCAACCCTAGACATAGGGCGACATAAATCTGTCGGATTAGGGTCAAAACTAATATGGGGATCCATATATCGAATTAATACAACCTAGGGAGTTAATTAATAAAGGAACTTTAATTAATAACTTAGGCCTAGTTGCTCTATGCCTCGACGAAGGGTTTAGCATAAATTAGGGATCTCTACGGATCAAGTCAAGTGAATAAATCGTCTAGTTCAAGAAGTCAATAACAAGTCTAGGTGGATTCTCCCTTAAGTATTGCTTATCAATAAGCTTTTCCCTAAAGCCTTCCCCAATTTACTTTTTGTGCACTTTTAGTTTTAGAATTAGTTTCAACCAAACCTCTTTTATTTTTAGGCTAGATAATAGAAAGGAAGTAAGTATTAGTACTTTTAGTTCCCTTGGGTATGATAACTCGGTCTTGCCGCTAAACTATACTACTGTTCGATAGGTGCGCTTGCCTTTAATATCGTGATATTAGTTAGTTTTGGTGTGATCAGTTTTATAAATTTTATTACTTAATATCGCGATAGCCGTATTAGAGCACCTGCTAGAGCTTACGCTATTCGCGCTCGCGAAGATGCGTCATCACCGGATGTTATCACCAGTACATTTTCTCTATATGACACTAGTGTGATTGCTTTGATTGATCCTGGATCAACTCATTCATATATCTGTATGAATTTAGTGTCTAGTAAGAATTTTCCTGTTGAGTCTACTGAATTTGTGATTAAATTATCGAACCCCTTAGGCAAGTATGTCTTGGTTGATAAAGTTTGTAAAAGCTATCCTTTAATAACTCTAGGTTACTGTTTTCTAGTTGATTTGATGTTGTTACCGTTTGATAAATTTGATGTAATTTTGGGTATGGATTGGTTGATGCTGCATGATGCTATTCTAAATTGTAGATGAAAGATTATTGAATTGAAATGTCAAAATAATGAAATTCTTCGAATTAAATCAGATGAGTTGAGTGGATTGCCTGTTGTGATTTCATCGATGTCAACTCAAAGATATGTGAGAAAAGGTTGTGATTCTTATCTAGCGTATGTTTTGGATACAAAAGTGTCTGAATCGAAAATTGAATCAGTGCCAGTAGTGTGTGAATATCCGGATGTGTTTCTAGAAGAATTACCAAGATCGCCACCGATTCGAGAGGTTGAATTTGCTATTGAATTAGTACCGGAGACTTCACCGATATCGATAGCTTCGTATAGAATGGCTCCGATAGAGTTGAAAGCTCAGTTGCAAGAGTTAACAGATAGAGGATTTGCATAACCCAGTTTTTCACCTTAAGGTGCACCAGTTTTATTCGCAAAGAAGAAAGACAGATCGGTGAGAATGTGCATTGATTATCGACAGCTCAATAAAGTGACAATTAAGAATAAGTATCCTCTGCCATCAATCGATGATTTATTTGATTAGTTAAAGAGAGCAACAGTGTTTTCGAAGATTGATCTGAGATCGGACTATTATCAGTTACAAGTTAAAGATTTAGATGTGTTGAAAACTGCATTCAAAATAAGGTACGGGCATTATGAATTTCTTGTTATGCCATTCGGATTAACTAATGCTCTTGCAGTTTTTATGGATTTGATGAATCGAATCTTTAGATCGTATTTAGACAGATTTATTGTTGTATTCATTGATGACATTCTGATCTATTCACAAGATGAGTCTGAACATGCCGAGCATTTGAGAATTATGCTATAAACTCTGAGAGATAAGCAATTGTATGCTAAATTTAGTAAATGTGAATTTTGGCTACAAGAGGTTGGATTTTTGGGACATATTGTTTCAGCAGATGGTATCTGAGTTGATTCGAGCAAAATTTCAACAATTATCGATTGGAAACCACCGAGAAATGTGTCCAAAGTTAGAAACTTTCTAGGACTAACTGGCTACTATCGATAATTTGTAAAAGGATTCTCGATGATTACTACACCGATGACTCGTTTGCTACAGAAAGATGTAAAATTTGAATGGTCTGAGAAATGTCAGCATAGTTTTGATCAGTTGAAAGCATTGTTAACTAAGGCACCAGTTTTGGTTCAACTTGAGTCGAGTAAGGAATTCGTGATTTTTAGCGATACGTCATTGAACGGTTTAGGTTGTGTTTTGATGCAAGAGGGCAAAGTGATAGCTTATGCTTCCACACAGTTAAAGCCGTATGAAAAGAATTATCCGATACACGAGTTAGAGTTGGCCACCATTATGTTTGCATTGAAAATTTGGTGACATCATTTATACAGTGAAAAGTGCCACATCTTTACAAATCACAAGAGCTTGAAGTATATAATGACTCAGAAGGACTTGAATTTGCGACAACGAAGATGGCTTGAATTGTTGAAAGATTATGAGTTAATGATTGATTATCATCCGGGGAAAGCGAATGTAGTCGCGGATGCTCTGAGTAGAAAATCCTTCTATGCTTTACGAGTGATGAATACGCGGTTAAGTTTGTCTAATGATGGTTCAATCTCAGCTAAGTTAAAAGCTAAACCGATGTTTATTTAGCAAATCTGTGAAGCTCAGAAATGTGATAATGAATTGAAAGCTAAAAGAGTATAGTATGAATCGACTAGTAATTCAAAGTTTCGGGTTGGATCTGATGATTGTTTGATGTTTCAAGGTAGAATTTGTGTACCGAGAGATCCAAGACTTATACAGAAAATTTTTAACGAAGCACATAGTGGTTGTTAATCCGTGCATCCGGGTAGTACTAAAATAGATAATAATTTGAAACAACTATACTGGTGGTCAGGCATGAAACAAGACATTTCAGAGTTTGTGTCGAGATGCTTAATTTGTCAACAAGTTAAAGCTGAACATCAAGTGCTTTCAGGATTGTTACAACCAGTGATAATACCATAGCGGAAATGGAATAGAATTACCATGGATTTCATATTGAGTTTGCCCCTATATTAGAAAAAAAGGATGCCATTTGGGTTGTCGTTGATCGACTAACGAAATCTGCACATTTTATTCTGGTATGTACAGACTATTCACTTGATAAATTGGCTGAGTTGTACATTTCTAAAATCGTTAGATTGCATGGGGTGCCAGTTTCGATTATTTCGGGTAGAGATCCGATGTTAACATCGTGATTTTGGAAGAAATTACAAGAAGCTTTGGGTACGCGATTCCATTTTAGTACCACATTTCATCTGCAAATAGATGGTCAATTTGAGAGAATTGTTCAGATTCTCGAAGATATGTTGCGTTGTTGTGTTTTAGAATTTGAAAGCAACTGGGAGAAATATTTGCCGTTGGTTAAATTTGTGTATAATAATAGTTTTCAATCGAGCATAAATATGGCATCGTATGAAGCATTCTATGGTCGTAAATGTCGAACTTCGTTGTACTGGATCGAGCTTAGTGAGAAAAAGATTCACCGGGTTGATTTGATTAAAGAGACTGAAGATAAAGTGAAAGTGATTTGCGATAGTTTGAAAGCAGCTTCAGATCGACAGAAATCGTATGTTGATTTGATACGTAGACATTGAATTTCAGATCGGCAATAGAGTACTTTTGAAAGTATCTCTGTGGAAGAAAATCCTTCGATTTGGTCACAAAAGAAAACTAAGTTCGCGATTTATCAGACTGGACGAGATTATCGAAAGAATAGGGCCAGTGGCTTATCAGCTAGCTTTACCATTTGAACTTGAAAAGATCCATAATTTGTTTCACGTGTCGATGTTACGACAATATTTATCGGACCCTTCGCACGTAATTTCTCCGACTAAGATTGAAATTCAACCTGATATGTTGTATAACGAAGAGCTAATCAAAATCTTAGCTCGAGAGATCAAAGAGTTAAGAAATAAGAATATAGCTTTAGTACTTTGGCAATGTCATAGGAGCGAAAAAGCTACGTGAGAACCCGAGGAAGCTATGAAAAAGCACTACCCTAACCTGTTCACTGGTAAGATTTTTGGGGACGAAAATCCCTAAGGAGGGAGAGTTGTACAGCCGTTTTTGGTTAAATCAGAATAGTAGTTTCAGAACTACAAATATAAAGTCAAAATATTTATTTTATTATTTTATTAAAGCCTACAGTATGATAGTAGAATCATGTGAAAGTTTCGTTTAGAAATTTTATCGTTTGAGTGTTCAATTTGATAAAAACGACTAAATCGCATAAAGTGCAAAAGTGGTGTTCTTTTAATTAAATGCACTAAATGACTATGAAATTGAAAAGTGGAAGTCCTTATGTGGTAACTAGACCATTATAATGGTGAGTGGACATTTATGGACATATAGTATGTGAAATTGATGTTATAAAATAAGGTTAATTTAGTAAAATATTAAATAGGTTATGATAAAATACATAAAACAAAACTGTCATCTTCTTTAGTGCATTCATCCATCGAATTTAGAGAAAGAAAAACACCATTGTTGTGAACTCAAGCGTTTGACCATATCTTTTTGTTCTATTTTTAATGATATCTATGTTTTTGAGATCGTTGCAATTAGGTCTAGCTAGCCTAGGGACTAATTTGAGAAACTGTTAAAAGTTTAGGGTTTTCCTATTGATGAGTCTATGGGTATTTTGATGTTTGATGATAGAAAATGCATGCTTGTTGTTAGATGAACAACATTTATAAAGTGATTTTTGGTAAAATTTTCATTTAGGGATTAAATAGTAAAATGTGAGAACTTTGTGGTTAAAATGTGAAATAAATGAAAAATATGGGCTTCTAGGGACCTAATTGAAATTTAGCTAGCATGGGTTTAGATGGAATTGCATGAATTTGTGTTTTTATGAAATAAGGACTAAATGTAAAAATGTTGAAATAGTAGGGGCAAAATTGTAATTTTTTCATAATATGATTTTTGGATTAAATTGAATAGAGTGATATTGAATAAGTTAAATTTGATATTATATAGATCAAGAAAAGTGAAATACGAGTTTAAATAGGGGGAAGAACAAGGTTTTGGAATAATCGACTTGTTTTGTCGTTTTTACATTCGAGGTAAGTTTGTATGTAATAAGTATTGTTATACTTGTGTCTTAAATGCTTTGATATTACATAAACTATGAATACGACTTTGCAGACATATTCAACAATGATTCGGCGAGTGAGAAATCTCGTTTGAAGATTAGGAATAGTTTAGGATACGAATGTCATGACATTAGGGTAGCTGCTATTATGTGATCTGGGTGCTGGTCCCATACATCCTACCGGTGGCTGAGTATACCGGCATGTGTTACGGTTATTTGACAGCTTGTGTAAGCAGCACCGTGTAGCTACGTCTGGACTGACAGCTTGTATGAGCAGGCCCATTGATAGCTCGAGAGTGAGCTTTTATATGTGATATGTGATTGAGATAGCTTCGGCTATATATGTGGCACTTAGGGTGCAAGATTCCCGTGTATCTGTAACACCCCCTAACCCTAAACCGTCGCCAGAACAGGGTTACGAGGTATTACCGGACTTATACACTAACATACGAAATAAAAACGAGACATAAATTTGAGTTTCAACCTAAAACCATCTAATTTCTATCAAATAGTCCTTAATATAGGTCTACAGGGCCCAAAATAAGTTTAGAAATTGATTTGGGATTAAACCGGGAACTTTAAAAATTTTACTTTGAAAACAGGGACACATGGCCGTGTGGCCTGGGGCATGCCCGTGTGGCCTGCCCGTGTGGATCCCCATGGCCGTGGGGCCAGGCCGTGGGCAGTTCTGACTTGCTACACACGGCTGTGTGGCTAGCCCGTGTGCGAGTCTGTTTTTCCCACACGGCCTGGGCACACGCCCATGTGTCTTAGCCGTGTGAAAACCATATTTTTCATCATTTTTAAGCTACTTTTACCTACAAAACATACCCAATACATGCCCAAATCATTGACTTATAAACCTTAATCAAATACCATTCATTTTATTTCTAAACTTAGCAAAAACTCATTCATTCATTCCAAAAACTTTTTAAAGTTTATAAACGACTTTTACATACTAACATAAACATTTACAAGTAACATATATTAAACCTAGTACATGCCACATTACCAAAAGATAGATACATCACCACAAATTGGAGCTGAGGTCGGGATTGACTTGGATGCTTAACTGAACCACAACTTTACCTAACCTGCGCACGGAAAACAACCGTACGCTGAGTATTGGAAATACTCAGTGGTATTATCATAATTCAAACTATAGCACCAAAACAGTTTCATAACATGTATGAATAACTAATAAATCTTACATATAAATTCATACTAAATCAACACAATTCAAATAAAGGGTTCAATATATAACCATCAAGATTTCTAATAATTCAAGAATCTTTGGTTCCTTCCATAACCACATATAATTATCCACATTCACATTTCAAGTATTACACTTCATGAACCTTTGGTTCATGTCTCAATCTCATTGCACAATCTCATTTCACATTTCATATCACAACATCTCTTTCACTTTTCCTTCACTGATTCAAATAATCAAATTCATATAACTTACTCATTTCATTTATTTACCCCTATTAACATGACTCGGACCTTGGCGGATACACGGATCCACTTAACATATTAGAATGGCGACCAACGCCTCATCGGCTTAGCCGAAGTAATTGGCTACCAAAGCCTCATCGGATAGTTCGAAGTAAATCTATGACACACCACGTGTCTCATCGGCTGAGCCGAAACAAAGTGGCTACCAAAGCCTCATCGAAACTATCCAAAGCAAATCTATGGCACACCAAGTGCCTCATCGACTCGAGGTCGAAGAATTTCTGAACTGTTCCGATCCTATGGCATGCCAACTATATCCATTAAGCCCAACTAGTTAATAGGGTATCAAAAACACATATCAATTTCAATCACTTTCTCGTACTTTCAATCAAATTCACTTCATTTGCTCTTTGGCCACATTTTCTCACATATTTTTCATTTCAAGCATAACTTGCTTCAATTTCATATTTTCACATATTTTCACTTCATTCCATTTCCAATTGTACAAAATCATTCAAATTCAATCAATCACATAAATAGCATTTCAATCCCAATTTGCTTTAAAATCACATAATCACATATTCACCAATCAATTCACATTTCAACCATTTCAACACTTCCTCATACTTTCAACCCATATACATTTCAATAATCACATCCAATCGCATTAAATTCAAATAGTACTACTTACCTCAATTTCATTTTCATGCATTTATTCATAATGAAATTGAACATATAATAATAAATAAGTTGAATTATGATAATACAAACCCGAATTTGTTGTATCTACTCCTCGATTACTTTTTCTTTTCCTTTCGTATTTATCGTCTTGGTTTCCTTGCTTGCTAGAAAATTAGCATAATTACAATTAATTAATAACACACATATTTTATATAAATTTCTAACTTTCCATACAACTTTTTCCTTAATACCAACTTTGTCCTAAACACATTCATCTTCTTCCTTTTTGCAATTCACATCATTTTCTTATTCAATTTCTATCAAAACTTCAATATAACTATCAAATTTTCATCAATTTCCCATAATTTCAAATTTCTTTAAAATTAGTCCTTAAAACTCAAAACTTATAGCCTAGTTTATAATTAAGTCCTTTAACCAATTCAAATCAATAATTTTATCAAATTAATCCCTAATTTCATCATTTGTTCAACATGAACCCTACTCAAATATCTATCAACTTTCATTATTTCCTCACAAATTCAAGAGTACCTTTCTCTAGGACTCCAAAAACATCAAAATTACAAAGAAAAGGACATGATTGACTTACCAATTTAACTTCCAAGCTTCCAAACCCTAATTCTCCCTTTTTCTTTTCTTTTCTTCTTTCTTTCTTCTCAATTTCGTGACTTCTTACTCCCTTTTTCTTTTGTTTTCTTTATTTTATTTACTTATTTCTTTTATTTACTACTTTAATAATTAATAATAAAATATCTATTTAATTCAAATAAAAATGCTACATGTGTATTCATACACTCATGTACACATGTATTAATTCACACCATACAAGTGTTATCTTTTATTTATTAAATAAATAAAATAATATTTACATAATTATTAATAATAATTATAATAAACAATTAAATATCTTTTACTTAATTAATAAGTAAATACACATATAATACACTTGTACCAATAATATAAATACACATGTATTTATTCTATATCTTACACATTTCATTAATTTGGTTTAATTACTAATCTAATCATTTAATATTTTTATATTCCATAATTAAACTTTTATACTCTATTCAATTTAGTCCTTTCTACTAACTATTTCTAATTAAACTAAATCCACTTAATCAAAATCTAATTCAATTCATAACTAACTTCATAAATATTTTTAATAAATATTTACGAACTCATTTTTCCTAAGACGGAGGCCCTAAGACTCGTCTTTTCGGTACCCGTGGAATTTAGGTCGTCACAGTATCCGATTGTATTTTGAATGGTTTAACGGGTATAACCGAGAGGTGGATGAGTATGAGATTGAGACAAGTTGGTACAGGTATGTATAGTAACTATACGAGCATTGAATGGAAGAGACTTGTGAATTTCATATCTAACCTTGTGAATTAAAATGTGGTAGGTTGATGGTTCAATATGAGACATGTTATGATATGTTTAAATGTTTAAATTGTGCATATTTTGTAAGTTGATTTTATTGATATACGAACTTCTAAGCTTTAAAGCTTACTCTGTGCATTTTTCTGTGTTTTATATTGTTATCGAAGCTAGCTCAGATTCAGGGATCGTCAAAGACTTCATCACACTATCAAGCTATCACTTTGGTAATTTTGAATCTAAGTT
Organism: Gossypium stocksii; assembly: GCA_020496765.1. Taxonomy (NCBI): domain Eukaryota; kingdom Viridiplantae; phylum Streptophyta; class Magnoliopsida; order Malvales; family Malvaceae; genus Gossypium; species Gossypium stocksii. The sequence continues at coordinate 12,634,206 of CM035623.1, forward strand.
TTTGGGTATATGGCATGTATAGGAGCTTTGGTCATTTTGGTATATGCTAGTTATGGATTTTAGCCATTTGAATTGTCTTGTAAATGATAAGTGTTTTGTTTTGTGTATAGCCATGTGAGTTGGCTTATTTTGCTTGATATGGTTGTATATATATGCGAATGGCCTTACTCATATGTTGATAATTGCCTTGCAAATGCTTGTGGTGAAAGATTTATATTTGGTAATTGATATGCTTATGAGTTTAGACAAATGATGCGTAATTGGAAGTGTCTACATGGATGATTTGTGAAAGTGAGTTTTGGAATGAAATTTAATGGCACATTGTTGTATTTGTGTACCTTGGATTGCTTGGTACGGAAATGGTATGAATCATGCTTGGTTGAGGTTAATTGAATGCCTATTTATGCCATGTTTTGGTGCCATTTTGTTTGGTGCAAATGTGTACAAGCTGGGTGGCAAGATGGCTTGGTAAATAACCTATTTTTGTCCACACAAGTAAAGACACTGGCGTGTGTCTCAATCGTGTATGACACATGGTCAGGTGACACGACCGTGTGTCCCCTTTAGTTTCTAATAAAAGCAAGTGAGTGAGTTACACGGGCTAGTACACGGGTGTGTGGCTTGCCGTGTGATGCAAGTCCGAGAGTTACATGGGGTTGGACACGGTCTGGGACATGGCCATGTGCTCCCATTTCGAATGTCCACACAGCCTGTGACACGGGCGTGTCTTTTAGCCGTGTGAGAGACACGACCTGGCCACACAGGCGTGTGTCCCCTGTACTTAGAATTTTTCAATGTTTTTCTTAAAATTTTCATGAGTTATTGGTTTAGTCCCAAACCACTTCCAATGCATGTTTTAGGCCTCATAGGCTCATATTAGGGACAATGTGATTGATATTGAATGATCGTTACATGAAATTGAAAAATGTGAAATGTATACCTATTTGTGTAACAAGTCTAGTAATGCTTTGTAACCTTATTTCGGCATTGAGTACGGGTGAGAGGTGTTACAATCTTTTCTTTGAGCATGATTACTCAAAGAAAGTAGTGTAGGAAAAAAATTCTAAAGCTATGTAAAATATTACGATTTGTTAGGAATTAAGATGGAGAGTTTCAATAGGCACTCAACAATTTGGAAAAAAAAAATGTTGAATATCAACACCAACTTATTAAAAAATATATTTTTTCAATGTTTATATTATAAAAAGTTTAACTTTTGTGAGTAGTCTTTAGGTACTAAGTTTATTCTTGAGTTTTATATTAGTAGGGAAATGAATCTCACATTATTTAGGAATAAAAAAATCAAAGGGATTGTAAGCTTATATAAAAACTCATATCCCACATTGATTAGAAAAACAAAGGTAGTGAGACCTTAGGTCTATATAAAGACTTATGTAGTAAGTGTTAGTGCACCAAACCAATTATTGAATCTTCTATTTGGTTCTTCAAATTCCTCTTTTATTTTCCTATTTTTGAGTTTTAAGAGGTGTAGCTAAATTTTAGTTTAATGGTGTCTTGGGCCTGAGTGTTCTATAATTGGTATCAGAGACAAGCAGAAGGAGTGAAACTTTTCTTTGTATGCTCTATGGTTGTAGTATTGTCTAATCTTCCACATCAGAAAAGAAATTCTTATAGCTACTTGAAGATTATCCTTGGTTGCTTAGTTGTTGGAAGGAAGTATGGTTGTGTGAAATTGCATGTCTAGGAAAGGTTTTGATTAAGGAAAGACTTGGTACTTAAGAGTGTCCGTTGTAACCAACCTTTCTTTTCTAGGAACTACCTGGTACATTGTTCACGAAATACTTTCACTTTTTAAGTATTTAATTGTGAGAATCATCTGTCGATATGATGACGGACTTGTCAATTATTGACGAATTGAAGAAGCTTAATAATAACAATTATAATACATGGTCAACTTGCATAGTGCCTTATATACAAGGACAAGACCTTTAGGAGGTTGTCAATGGTAATATAGTGACACAACTGAAAGCCGATGATGCAAGTGGCACGCTAAGAAAATGGAAAATTAAATCTAGTAAAGCAATGGAAAATAAAATCTAGTAAAACAATGTTTGGTTTGAAGACGACGATTGAAGAGGAAGTACTAGAGCACATTTGGGATGCTAACACTACCAAAAAAGCGTGGAATACATTGGTAATTTTGTCCTCCAAGTGAAATGACACGAAGCTTTAGCTTCTTGAGGGCCAATTATTGTCGATGGCCCAACATGACATGACAATCTCACAAAAATTCCACAAGGTGAAGTTGTTATGTCGAGAGATTGGCAATTTGGATCCACAAGCTCCAATCGAGGACATTAAGGTGAAGAGTGTAACAACCCGTTTTCAGTGAAATTAGAATAGTGGTTTTGAAACCACAAATCTGATGTCAAAATATTTATTTTAATATTATTTTGAGGTCTACAGCATGATAGTATGATTGCATAAATTTTCATTAAGAAATTTTACCGTTTGAGTGCTTAATTTGTGAAAAAAGACTAAATCACGTAAAGTGTAAAACTTGCGTTCTATAAGCTAAAGGTGTCTAAGAGCTATATAATTTTTAAGTGGAGGTCCTTATGTGGTAATTAGACCATTAACATTAAAAATGAACAAGGATGGGCATATTTTAAGTGATTTTTTATGTTTAATTAAATGTTATATATGTAATTTAATAATAAAACCAAAATAAGTAAAAACAAAACCATTTCTTTTGTCCATCTTCTTCACTTAACCCAAAATTAGAAGGAGAGATGCCATTTTTAGGGTTGAAGCATTCGGCCAAGTCCCTTAACTTGCATGTAAGTGAATTTTGTCCTGTTTTTAATGATTTTTATGTTTTTAGAATCGTTGTAGCTTAATCTAGCTAGCCTAGAGACTAATTTGCAAAATTGTTAAAGAGTTAGGGTTTCACCATTATTGAATATGCATGTGTTTTGATGTTTGATGATAGAAAATGCATTCTTGTTGTTAGTTAAACAACATTTGTAATGTGATTTTTGTTGAAAATGTCAATTAGGGGTTAAATTGAGGAAAGTAAAAATTATGTGGTAAAATGTGTGAATAAATGAAATATATGGGCTACTATGGACTTAGGTGAAATTCGGCTATGATGGGTTAATATTAAATTGAATGAATCTGTAATTTCATGAAATAGGGACTAAATTATAATAAAGTCAAAAGTTTAGGGGAAAAATGATAATTTTGCTATAGTATGAATTTTTGGATTGAATTGATTAGAATGATGATTAAAATAGTTAAATTTGATTATATAGATCAAGAAAAGCAACGTACTGAATTAGATCGAGGAAAAGACAAAGTTATCGATTAGACGGTCGTTTTCCATAGTTCAAATTTGAGGTAAGTTCGTATGTTTAATAAGCTTTAAATTATATGTGTTTAAATGCTTAATTGATATAATTGTGATAATACGACACTGTGGAGATTCTCGATGAACTATCGGTAATGTATGGATCCTGTTTGAACCTTAGGAATATATAGGATACAAATGACATGTCATTAGGGGTTACTCTGTTATGGGTGCTGGTCCTGTACGTTCTACCGGTGGCTGAGTTTTCTGGCATGTGTTACGGTTACTTGACAGCTTGTGTGAGTAGCACCGTGTAGTTACGACTTGACCGACAACTTGTGTGAGCAGACCCAATAATGGCTCGAGAGTGAGCATTTATATGAGTTATGTGATAAAGATGGTTTTGACCATGTGATGGCACTTAGTGTCCAAGATACCCGAGTATCTGATATTATTCCAAATGGTTCAATGAGCAAAGATGATGGTACAAGGATATAAGGAATGATATGGATCAATTCAGGTATTCGTGAGAAGTATGACAAGTAAGTTGTAATGGATGTATTCATACATGACTAACATGGTGATGTTTATATGCTAATCTTTGGATTGATTGAAACTTACCTATGTTTACTTATACTTCTTTAAATTCTAGATGAATGGTAAATTGTACTTATTAGCCATACGAGCTTACTAAGCTTAATAGCTTACTTTGTTTACTTTTTCGTGTTTTATAATGATTCGGAAGCTTGCTCAGATTGGACATTGTCGGAGATCTCATCACACTATCTAGTAGTTGTTTTGGTACTTCTGAACTTAATATATTTTGGTTATATGGCATGTATAGGTCATTTTGGCTAATGAAATTCTATATATGTTATGGTTATGTATTGGCCAATTAATGTGGTTTGAATTGGCATATGTGTTGGTATGTATATATGAGTGGTTGGCATTATTTTGTAGATTGTGTGAATGTCATAGAATTTGCCTCAATTGTGAATTGGTAGTTGGTACCTAATAGGTTAATTTGATCAGTAATAAGTATGGTAAGTTAGGGTATAAGTTAAAGTGAGCAAATGTATGCGCTTATGGATATCATGTTGTGTAGATGGATATTACATGTTTTAGGCTTGATTTTGGGTTGGTTTGAATGCCTATTTTTGGTTGTGGTTATATGCTATTGAAATGTATAGGTTGATACCAAAGTTGGATGAAAAATGTGGCTTAGAAAATAGCCTAATTTCGTCCACACGGGCAGAGACACGGGCTTGTGTCTTAGCCGTGTGTGACACACGGTCAGATGACATGGCCGTGTGTCCCTTGAGATTTCTAATGAAAGCAAGTTAGTGAGTTACACGGGCTAGTCACATTGTAACGCCTCCATACTTGAGACCGTCACTGGAGTCGATCTTGAGGTGTTAATAAACTTAATTTATCACTTAAACAATTTCCAAACCATTTATTTTACCTTTTAGAATAAGCTGTTCATTTGCATCACAGTCACTAAAAAAATCATATCTTGAGTTACGAAACTCGAAATTCAAATCCGTAAATTTTTTTTAAAACTAAACTCATATATCTATTTACTAATTTTTTCCAGAATTTTTGGTAGGGCCAATTAATACAGTTTATTAGTTAAAGTTTCCCCTATTTTAGTGTTCGACTGCTTTGACCTCTATTCACTACGAATCACTTTTCTCTCTGTATAGAATTCAGATGACTATGCCGTTTTTTCTCTTAAAAGTAGACTCAATAAGGAATCTGTAAATATATAGCATGAATACTGATTGTTTTTGTACAATTTTTAGTGAATTTCTAAATTCAGAATAGGGGATTCAAAAATCTCTCTGACCCTGTTCCACCAAAACTCAAATATCTTATAAAATACAACTCATTTACCTGTTTCATTTCTTCCATATGAAAATAGACACAATAAGCTTCAATTTCATATTTTATTCACCATCTAATTTTGTCTCTACTATTTTTAGTGATTTTTCAAAATCACGTCATTGCTGCTATATGATACTGTTTTATAACATCTTTCACCTTTTTATGCATTTTCATGGATTAGGTATCACCTTAAACATACATTGTAACACCCCAACCCGTATCCGTCGTCGGAATAAGATTTCGGAACATTACTCGGATTTACATATCATTTAGCAAAAATTTCCGTTAAATACTTATCGATTCAATGCATCATATAGATAATTATATTATCATTCAATCAATAGCTTGGCACTTGTCTTAGCATCAATCAACATTGTTGGTATACTTACGCATATTTTATATAATATGCTTATAAGTAACATTCGCTTACCGTTTAAAATCATTTATTTCATTATATTATAATTTCACGTACCGTAATTTCCATATATTTCACTTATATTTATTCCGATAATAATTCATATCAAACTTAATATAAATCAAATTCTATATGCACATACTGTAACGCCCCTAACCTGAATCCAACACCGGATTAGAGTTACGAAGCATTACTGGAGTTACTGATTTATTTATCAAATATATTATTTAACAATCTAACATTTATATATTTCGAAGCACTTAAAATTAGACATATTTTTCCCCAAACATATTTTTTTTCTCGACGTATTTTATTTGGATATATTATTCGTCTCAACATACTTAATTTCCTTGTATTAACGTCTCAAAGGTAATCACATATGTACATGTCATGATAAATGTCATTTTTCTTTCCATATTCCAGTCTCGTTTTTGAGTCATGCAGATTTTTATAATAAATTTGGTCATCGTTTTCATTTATTCTATATTCTAATACATTTAAGTAATGATCTAGGAAAAATTACCATTTTGCCCCTAAATCTTTAATTAATAACGATTTTACCCTTAGGCCCAGAAAAATAAATTCTTGCAATTTAATCCTTATTTCCAACCGTTATCATCATACATATTGATAATAGCCCATAAATTCGATAAAATATCAGAATTTTTCCATAATTTCAACACTTTTCAATTTAATCCCTAAAACATGTTTTTCCCCGGTCTTGAACTATATTAATAATTTCATACAGTTTCATAATTTAAATAATAAAATAATCCATTTCATGCGATTTCATCATTTTTGACATTTTTACAAAATTGCCCATAAAGTTTTACCTTTATTCAATTTAGTCCTTGAGTCTACAACTTGCAAATTAACCATGCCAACTAAATATTCACACATATTTTCCTCCTCCTCCACTCCATTCCACATCCTTAATTTATATAACATGCTTATGAGTAACATTATCAAAACTTTCACTGTTTACTTATATGTATTTTCAAAGCTGTCCATTTGAGTCATAGTCACTAAATTATTTATATCTTGAGCTAAAGAACTCCAAATTAAGATCCACTAATTTTTCCTGAAACTAGACTCACATATATTCTTACCATAAAATTTTCAGAATTTTTGGTTTGGCCATTTAATACAGTTTATTTATTAAATTCTCCCTTATTTTACTGTTTGACAGTTCTGACCACTCTTTGGTAAAATTTAATTATCTCTTTGTACAGAATTCAAATGATGTTCTCATTTATTTCTTATAAAAATAGACTCATTAAAGAATCTAACCATATAAATTATGTCCCATAATAATTTTTATACAATTTTTAATTATTTTTCCAATTCAGAACAGAGGATCCCGAAATCATTCTGAATCAGTCTCACAAAAATATAAATATCTCAGAATACAGAATTTATTTACTTGTTCTGTTTCTTTTATATGAAAATAGACTCAACAAGCTTTAATTCCATATCTTATTCAACTTCTAATTCAGTTTCTACCATTTTTGGTGATTTTTCAAAGTTAGCTTACTGCTGCTGTCCAAAACTGTTTTAATGCAAGATATTAATTACTAAGTTTATAACACTCTTATTTCCTTTCTCTACAATATTTCCCATCACTTTCTCTTATTTCTCTTCATTAATGTATCAAAAACATTGAACCATAAATAAGAAAACTCTACTTTAACATCATTTCCATGCTTTTTCGATAATATCAAACTTAAAAATATATTGAAATCTTGATATACTTACCTTGTCTCATTGATTTCAATCTTTAACTTGATTTTTCTCTCTCTTCCAGCTTCTATTTCTTGAATCCAATTTGATATTCTAACTCCCCATAATCTCCTTAACATTTTTCTCTTTGGTAGCTATGGAAATTCTCTTGATTTCTAGGTAAAATTGGTGAATTTTTGGTGGAAGGACCAAATTATAAAGAAAGTAAAACTTTCTCTCTTTCCCTCTTCCTCTCACGTTGGTGCATGAAAAATGGTGGGTTGATGTGTTTTTTTTTCCTCCCTTTCTTACTTTCCACACACACATATATATACTAAATAAAATAATAAAATAATAAAATATCTTATTAAAATATTAATAAAGTAATATTTATCTTATTAAATAATTATAAAATATCATCACATCATCATTACCTTCTAGATTTCTCTCTCCTTCTAATTGACTATTTTGCCCTTCATGATCTTTTAAAATTCCATCCTTGAGTCATCACTTAATTTGATAAAATTACGATTTAGTCCTTCATAATTCTTCTCCTATTCAATTTGGTCCTAATTCATCCATTTGCCTTAGTTTCTAGATCATTCCATCCTTAAAATATTTGCACTATTGGTCCTTCAACTTTTCCATATTTACACTTTAACCCCTTAAATTTTGAATATTTACTCTTGGGCCACAAGACTTTTTCTCACCTTTACGATTTAGTCCTTTCTTGGATTAATACATCATAATATACTTCCTATATAGATTTTGTTGACATAGCTCAAAATATCTCTTTTTATCACTTTATTTCCTTACTTAACTATATCAAGGATAATATCTTACTGTAAAAATATTCGGGGTGTTACATACATAACACCAAATATGATCATAATTAGCCATTCCAATGGCTAATCATTATTGAGCATTTCCTTATCACTAAATAGCCATATTATAAGATCGTATATACAAAATGATTATAATGCTATACATGCCATATTCAAAATATACAAGCCATTGTACCAATTGGTCTTCGAATAGTGTGAGTGAGTCTTCGACCTTCCCGATTTCCAAGCTAGCTTGCCAAAACTACAATGAGTAGAAGGGAGGGAGTAAGCATAAATGCTAAGTAAATTCACATGCAAATAGCAAGTAACATAATTCATGAAATCCAACATGAAACATCAATTGTATAAATATCACAAAACTATTCATGTTACAAGGGTGTTTACTATCTTACCCCAACATCATCATACCAAATTCTCAACCCGAGAGTTTAAGTTCATACTTGTCAAATTTTCTCATTCATCATACTTATCAACATATCACTTTCGTTTAGGTATTCTCCTTATTCATTTATGATTTGCCCATTAAACATATCAGAATATAATTCGGATACATGGATTGCATACACATAAGCACTATATCCGTAGCTAGACAAAACTCAATAGCCTACGGAATTTATGTAGCCGAGCTACCATGTAACCCGCCCATAAGCTAACTCGGACTCAACTCAATGAGCTCGGGCCTTTGCATCCATAAGTGAACTTGGACTTAACTCAACAACCTCGAATGCCTAGTTACATCTAACGAACTCGGACTCAACTCAACGAGCTCGGAATTCAATCATCCTAGTGACATGTCACTTGTACCCTAATCTATTCCCAAGGTTCAAACGGGATTTTCCTCAATCACACATCCTTGTCGTCTTCCTCGGAATGTCGTAACCAATACTTGATAGCATTTCATATGTGTCAAGTAGCTCACATAATTTACGCATTACTAAAAAATAATTCACCAAACATAATATTTCATGATAATAAGTATCATATCATATAAATAACATTAAATTACTTAAAATGACAATTATGTTACCATATTTACACATGAACTTACCTCGGTACAAAATATAAAAAATTTGCAATTTAGTCCACAATCTTTTCTTTTCCTCGATCAAGGTCGATTCCACGTCTTTCTTGATCTAAAATAACACATTTAGCTTATTTAATACTTACATTTATCAAAATAGTCCTTAACTGTAACTTTGGCAAAATTATGATTTTGCCCCTAAACTTTTGCATATTTACACTTTTGCCCTAAAGTTCGGAAATTAAAATTTTTCCCTAATTCTTATGTTTTAAGACATGTTGATAATTTATTTACCAACAGCAACACCAAATTCCCACTCTAACATGTACTTATGAACAATAGGTATTTTTACAGAGTAAGTCGTTTTACTCGTTTTTACTTAAAACCAAGTAGCACAAGTTGTTTAGCATAATTTAAAACCTCATATTCTATCATAAAACATGAAAATGAACACTCATAAAACATGAAAATGAACACTTTTCACCTATGGGTATTTTTCCAAATATGAACTCTAGATTAAATTATTGCTAGAATAAGCTAAATTAAGTTACCGGGACTCCGAAAACGTAAAGAACATTAAAAACGGGGCTTGGAATCACTTACTATGGAGCTTGGAAGCTTGAAACAAACCCTAGCTATGGCGAACCCTTGAAATTTTGTCCTAATGAAGAAGATGGACATATTTTGCCATCTTTTTCCCTTTTTTAATCTTTTAATTACCAAATGACTAAAATACCCTTCATTAAAAACTTTGGTTATTTCTACCTATGTATGTCCATTTTTGTCCAAAATTTTAGAAGTTGGTCAAATTGCTATTTAAGACCTCCTAATTAATATTCCAAAGCAATTTCATACTAAAAGCTTCTAGAATGCAAGTTTTGCAACTTATTCGATTTAGTCCCTAATTTCAAATTAAGCACTTTATGCATAGAATTTCTTCACGAAATTTTCACACAATCATGCAATCATATCATAAACCTCAAAATAATTTTAAAATAATTATTTCTATCTTAGATTTGTGGTCACGAAACCACTATTCCGGTTAGGCCATAATTCAGGATATTACACACATGGGCGTGTGGTTGGCCATGTGACCCAAGCCAATGAGTTACACGGGGTCCGACACGGGCTAGGACATGGCCATGTGATCCCATTTCAAATGTCGACATGGCTTATGAAACGGACGTGTCTCTTGGCCGTGTATGACACATGGCCTGGGCACATGGACGTGTGTCCCCTATACTTTGAAATTTTTATTATTTTCTCAAAATTCTCATAAGTTTATGTTTAAGTCCCGAATTGTTTTAAAGGCTTGTTTTGGGCCTTAAGGGTTTGTGATAGGGACTATATGATTGAAATTGAGTTATTTATGTTTGGATATGGTTATTGAATATAAAATGTATGATTAATTATGTGTTAAGTCCGGTAATGCTTCGTAACTCTATTCTGGCGACAGATATGGGTTAGGGGGTGTTACAAAGAGAATAATCATCTATGGTTTGAAACCAATGTTTAGAGGCTTTGTTGTTGCAGTACAAGGATGGCAAACCCAACCATCACTTGTTGAGCTTGAGAATTTTCTTACTAGTTAAGAAGCAATAGCAAAGAATATAGGAGGAGCAAACACTCTATGCCAACAAGAGAAGTTGGAATTCCAAGCAGTAAGATGGATCGAAAAGAAATGAGGACAAGGTGAAGAGTTTACAAGATAAAAAGAGTTCTCATGCATGGGGAGCTGCAAAGTCCCATGTTAGTGGTAGAAAGTTCAAAGGGAGTTGTTACAATTCTGGTAAAAAGGGTTACAAGGTGCACGCCTACTGGTTGAAGATAAAGCCCGTGGAAGGTAATGTTGCTACCGCCAACAGTGAAGAAGAATGAGATGTCGAGGCACTGTTTGCTGTGGAAGAGGAAATGGCTTTTACAACTATAACATCTAATCAAATTGATTATGAGGACAATTGGATTGTTTATTTGGGCTGATCAAATCACATGATAGCTGTAACACCCCTAGCCCAACCCGATTGTTAGACCCAAACTATGGAATGCTACAATAGTTACTGGAGCAACCACATACAATTCATTACATTATTTAATGAAGACATAATTTCATGCATAATATGGTATACAATCAAAATAGGGTCATATTAAAGCTTACAAAAGCTCGTAAGTTGTCGTGAGCACGAAAAAGGACCAAACTACAAACTTTTCAAAATCTAAGTATAGGTATCGATACCAAGGTAAGTACTGATACCATTTTTAGGTTTGATATTTCAATAAAATCAAGTTAAAAGGTATTGATATTATTTTGGCATTTTATTTTGTAAAACTTTAAAACATAAGTTCAATGGTACCAGTACCCTTAAAGTATCGATACTCCGGAATCAAGTATCGATACTTTATTCCAATATCGATACCAAATTGACATTCGATGTTTGAAAATTTAGCTGAAAATGCAAAGTACCTATACCTTTACTTAAGGTATCGATACCTTATTGCCAAAAATGCCAAAAACCTCCCATTTTGGTCCCTTTCCATTCCTAAACCAAATATTTCCCTAAAACCCTACACAAAACAATCTAAAACATAACATATAACCATCCTTCTAAACATCTAACCAATATGCCACAGTTGAAACCAATCACATCACACCTATTTATGCCATTTGATGTACTTAACCACTCATTTCTTCAATTCAATTCATGACCAATTTTGCAACTATTGATGTCAAACATTCATATTATACCACATTACTCAACTTGTGCACAAATACCATTTACCATTTACATTATAAGTTCAATAATAGGTAAAGTTTCAAATCAAACTTGGCATTTCAAGATAACATGACAACTCTAAGTACATGCCATGTATAATCGATTTTAAACGATAAAAAATCTACTGAATCAGGATGTGGATAGTGTGATCTCTTTGAGGATCCGATCGTCACGTTCCACAAGTCAAAATCTATAGGAAAAGAAATGCAATAGGGTAAGCATTTTGGAATGCTTAGTAAGCTCATATGTATACAAACGATTAACTTACCTCATTTAACAAATACATAGGTTAAACTAATGTGTATAATCAAATTTACCTAGCACATTAAAACATAATCATAACAAGGTGAGCTGATTCACATTCAATTATGTAACATATCAAGTACAAGCATAACATTTCATATCTTCTAAATCCAATTGAACCTCAACTCAATCATATGTATATACTCAACTTTTCATTAAATCTTCCACTTTAATAGCTTTGATCATTAAGCACATTACATGTTGTTCAATTTCCACATTTCGTATATTGTAAGTTACCCGATGGAACACTATAAAAAAACTCGTATACATTGGTACTAATCACACTTGATGCTCGTTTGAGCTGAACATATCGATTTGTGTCAGGTTACTCATTTAGGCTAAACTTTTTATTGACACATCAAATAGCTTAGTCAGGGCTGTATATACATGAAAGGTTACTTGTTCGGGCTAAACCTATAAAATGACGTCAGGTTACTCGTCTATGCTAAACCTGTGTCACATGTATCTTCGAGTCCAAAACAAATGCGGGATCTCGAAATCATCAAAAATCAACCTGTAAACATGTGTACGATACATTTGCGAAGTTTCATCAAGGTAATTTCCATCATGTAAGTTCATGCTTATTTTTTTCAATTTAATCCCAATCTCACTCATTAGTACTAATTTGCATACAATTCAAAGTTCACTAGAACTTATATGTATTCATAATATGATATACATAAGGATCAAATAATAATTACACCATATGAACTTACCTAGCATAAACAACAACCGATAAGGTGTCAGGGACTAATCCATAATTTTTCCTTTTTTACGATTATCCTTGAATTGGTTTAAACCTCGATCTATATCATAATTCAATTAAATTATCAAAACCAAACATCAATTAATAATCTACTATAGTTATGTATCAGTTCAATTTCATCTACAGAATATTTCCTCAAGTTTTGGATTTTATTCAATTTAATCCCTAAAATCAAAATTGTCATAACTTTCAAACTTGAGCTTCGATTTCGAAACCGATCTCAATTTCATACTTTTAAAAACCTCTAATATCAATAATTATAGAAATTTCATGTCAATTTCAAAGTATTTACACTTTAGCCTCTATGACCAAAATCAACAATTTCCACTTTACAAATTAGTCACTTTTTATATCTAAGCTTGAAATCTAACTATTTAACACTCAAAGTTCAAGCATTAATCAATGAAAATATTTTGAAACTTTAACAATTTTAAAAAATAACATATGGGTTAGTTAAATTGAGCTACTACAATCTTAAAAACATAAAATTTCTGAAAAATAGCTTCCAAAAACTTACCATGCAAAATAGCCAAGCTTTGAACTTCAAAAATGGCTTCCAAGCCTTTCCTGTTTTTTTCTTTTTTGACAGTGAGGAAAGAAGAAACAAGGAAAAGATGATAAACTTATGTTTTATTTTACTACTTTGAACATATTTTAATAATTTAATTAAAGTTAACATATAAATCACTTAAATTTAAGATATTAACCGTCACCATATTAAAAATGGCCTAGTTGCCTTATTAGCCCTTGGTTGATTGTTATTTTACCTTTTTAACTAATAAAAATTTATAGTGATTAACTTTTACATTTTTACGATTTAGTCATTGTACCTTAATTAGCTATCTGTTCAACAAAATTATTGGATCAAAATTCAATATAACACTATAATTGACTCGTAAATATTATTATATAATAATATTTACCGACTCAAATATCTAAAAATGGGGTCTCGAAACCTTCGTTTCCAGCACCACTAAAAAACGAGTTATTACAATAGGTGATAATAAGAAGTTGCAAAATTTGTCAGAGTACAAAAGAAGTTGTGTGTATTTGACTGCAAACTTGTTTTCAAAAGACTTGTGTGACGACAAGCTCAAAAGTTTCTATCGTTAGTTTGGCGCGGTGAAAGTTGGTGTTGAGGGGGAGTGTTGAATATCAACACCAACTTATTGAAAAGTATATTTTGTCAATGTTTATATTGTAAAAAGTTTAACTTTGGTGAGTACTCTTTAGATACTAATTTTAGTCTTAAGTTTTATTTAAGTAGGGGAATGAATCCCACATTATTTAGGAATAATAAAAAAAAAGGGATTGTGAGTTCATATAAAAACTCATATCCCCCATTGCTTAGAAAAACGAAAGTAATGAGACTTTCGGTCTCTATAAAGACTTATAAATGTTAAGTGCATCAAACCAAATATTGAACCTTTTATTTGGTTCTTTAAATTCTTTTATTTTCTTATGTTAGAGTTGTAAGAGGTGTAACTAAATTTTAATTTAATAGTGTCGTGGGCCTGGGTATTATGCAAGGAAATCTTTTCTTACTCTTATTATGAGAATAGCATAGAATGCATATATATATATGGTATTGGAGAGAAAGAGACAAGAGACACTTTAAAGGGCATCAAGCTAGTGAAATGATCATTGTAAATGGTATTAGAGATATAGTGAGAATGAAATTATGGGAAAAAATATAAATAGGGACATTGTAAACATGTGATTTTGTATTGATTAGAGATTAATTGAGTATTTAACCGCTACTGTTTTTGTTTGTGGCAACTCATTGTTTCTTTTGGATAATATAAAGAAATACTTATCCACAAAATTCGACCTAATAAGGTTACACATATGGAGAAGTTATAGCCCCGATTTGTGTAACAAAATCAATTTATGTATGCTTTTCCTGGGTGCATTGCATTTCTCTTAGCTTGTAGCATGACAAATTTTGCCTATCTTATTAAAAATTTTATTGCCGAAAAAAGAATTAATGTATATAATATTATTTTTCATCAAATCCAATTTATAATAATCGATTCTAAAAATAATATATGCAATATTAAATTCTGGTTTGAATTGATTAGGTTTGCTGCAGTTGACTTGGATTTCATGCTGCTAATTGCCTGCACTGCTATTGTCAAGTCATGCATGCTGTAGTTTGCTGTTTTACTTGATATAATTTGAAGTTTGATCGAGGAAAAAAGAATCCTCAACGTAAGGGAACTGTTTGTTTTTCGTCTGGACGAATAACGACGAAAGGGGAGTGTATAATATATAGTGAAAAGTTTTGAAATGAAAGGCATTTTTCTAGATGGGTCCGGCACTCAAACCTAGGTTTTAATTTGAGTGAAGCTGAAAGAAAAAACCCTAAATGCTTGAACCAGGAACCTAATTCAAAACCCTAGTGAGAGAAATCCCATCAAATCTTCCCTACCAAGCTTGTAATTTAGACATCAAAGTTGTATTTAGTTTAAAAAAAATCCAATTGCTTATCACCAAACCATTGCCTTGGGTGTTCAAATAAGCCTAAAAGGAAAATGTGCATTGCAAATTTGATATCTATAATATCTGTTTGAAGCAAGAGATTTTTCCATATTCAACCAAATTTACATGAATTGGGGCAAAGCCTGATTGATCGCTTTTTTGTCCACTGTTTTATTGTTCCGTTTTAATTCTTCTGTAAAAAGAAATTAGGGTTTCCTGTGGAAATTCAGAAACGTTACAAATTGAGAAATAGCTGACAATTATAGAATTTATTAAGCAAGCTCCATTTCTACTAATAATTAATTTCACATGAAAATATTTCAAGTTTACAACTTCACTAAAACATGAAGACTGTGCAAAAGATCACATAAGAAAGAACATCTTACAGAATCCATCTTGCGGGCCTTCCATCTTTGAAGTATATATTAGGCATAAAAATAACCCCCTTTTCCTTCTTCTTTCTGTAAGTAATCATTCTTCTTATTTTGTGTGATTTATAAAGAATATATCCACAACTGCTGTACATTGAGAAACTTCTTTATTATAAGTATTTAATATAGAATATATAGTGATATATGTACTAGGGATCATTTCCTAATCGAAGCTCCAAGTCTAATTCATCTTCTTTATCATTATATCCATCAGCCTTCTTGTTTTCATGATCATCTTCGCCAAACGGATTCAGATGCTTTGAATTGTCTACAAACAGTTGAGCTGTGTGCGGGGGTAGCCTAAAACCCCAACCTGAAACTGGAAGAAAAGCTTGATAACTTACATGTACCTCAGGAGCAATGGAGTAATGCGGCTGATAGCTTTGGATTGGCAGATAGGAATAAGGCCTAAAACTTGGGTAATTCTTATCATCAGCTTTGTTGCCTGAAAGTGAAACTATAGGAACTGACCTAGGCCTGCTCTTGGCTCTATCTTTCCTGTGGATGTTCATATGCCCACCTAAGGCTTGTGCTGTGGTGAACCCTCTCTTGCAAAACACACACTCGTAGGACCGACGACCAGTGCGCATATCATCGATGCCTTGCTCTGATTTATCAGTCTCTTCACTCGAGCTCTTTGAATCTTCAAGATGGTTGGCTTCCATGGAAATTCTTAACTAAGACTCCCAAATTCTCACCAGGAAATTTATCACTTGTTGGAGATTAAGGGTTTATCATTATAATGGGAAAGAAGTACATGAGGAGAAAAAGTCAGACAAGGGACATGAGTTGTGTGAAGAAATGTTGGGAGAGACAAAAGTCTTATAGACATTTGCAGGGAGGTCAGCTTTGGTTGATAGCCGGCTGAGGTTAGTGGATATCCGTCTCTAGCTGGCAGTAATTGGTATATTTTATCTGCTATTTGTCTGCCATTTTTAAGCTCTCTCTTGTTGCTTTCATCTAACTTTTTCCTTAAAAGTAGACTCCCTTTTGTCACCTCTCCCTTCCCCTTTGCATGTATTTTCACTCATATATATTAAATTTATGTGAGAACTTATGTGTATATACACACACACAAGACACTTTTGATGCATTGGAATATATAGTCTTTTGGGAAACGCTAAATGAACCTTTGATTGTAAGCAGAGAAAGGCTCTGCAGATGTGTCAATCAGTCCATGG
Organism: Gossypium stocksii; assembly: GCA_020496765.1. Classification (NCBI taxonomy): domain Eukaryota; kingdom Viridiplantae; phylum Streptophyta; class Magnoliopsida; order Malvales; family Malvaceae; genus Gossypium; species Gossypium stocksii. The sequence goes on from CM035623.1 coordinate 12,651,336, forward strand.
TTATAAAATACAGGCAGAAAAGCTTTTCATTAATAGAACAAAAAATGGCCCTTCAATTAATGATAAATGCTTATATTTACACACTATATACTTGAAATGAAGGCTAATGATCACACTGGTAAGGAAAGGTGCAGGAACCTTCCTGCAGAATACATGATGATGAGGAGAAAATAGTGTATATCTTTGTACTTAGCACTTGTCCTTAAGTAAAACCTTTCTTTTGCACCATAATTAATGGAAAACACATCATCTTTTTGTCACAATCAGATTCATGATTTACTATAATGATCCTCTATTAGGTTTAACTGATCATTTCAATTTGATTACTATTACTAATTAGTGTTTGCTTGGGAAAGTTGTGATTGTTGTGTCACATTAATAGAAACATCTTATCACAGTTTTGGTTTAGTCACCTTAAGGAAAATCCAGCAATTAATAACTCTGCTAATTAATCTGCCATCCATGTATGTTATCGATGTTAATCTTAAATGATATGTATTTAACTAAGTTTTATCATATATATTATCAAAAGGTCTGGCGTACGCATGCATTCTTGGTTTTATTTCTGTGGCGGCTATTTGTTTTAGGTATCAAGACCAAACTGAACTTGAGTCACATTTCTTCTTATTCTCAGGGTCGTAGAAGTGTGTAATGGACAGTTCAGTTAAAAAGACTTTGAAAAAAAAATGATCTTAATGGAAAATACTAATAATTGAATCTATTGGTTTAAATATATCTATTTTTTAATTTAAAATTTATTTCTTATACTTTAATTTTGAAACATTAAATTTCTATAATTTTTTATTTAAAAATGTTGGTCCCTCTATTTAATTTTGGTGTTAAACTTAACAATGTTGAAGGTAAAATTACTTTTATAGCCCTCAACATTTACACGTTTTTTATTAATTTGGTCATTATCCTTTAAAAGTATACATAAAAAGTTTACTTTTTTCTTCATATTTTAAATAAAACATAAAAATAAATATATATAATTTTTAAAATAAAAAATTATGAAAAAATAAAAACTCTTTAAAGTTCAAAAAATAAAAATGATTTTGAAAAATATAAAATAATTCCAAAATTCAATGTTATCTATAGGGGTCTGGACCGAGAATTGATTAGGTTATCAATCTTGTGAGAGGTAAAAAATCGATTAATCTACGAACCCATACAGACTGGTTGAACTGATTTCAAACAGGTTTGACCAATTGGTTGCCAAAATAATTGGTTCGACTGCTCAAAGTAAATAAATTATTACAAAATTAAAAATATTAAAAAATCAACCAATTTCCAATTCAACTACTTTTTCATCCTGATTCAACTAGTCCATACGGTTGGTTGTTCAACCATTTTTTTTTTTTTTTAAATTTTGAATCTTTTTAGACTTCAACATTTATAGTTTTTTGTCAATTTGGTCCATACCCTTTAAAAGTACGTATTTTTTTAACAAAAATAAAAATTAATTTTCTTTAAATATAAAATTTAAAAATTATAATTGTAACACCCCTAACCCGTATCCGTTGCCGAAGGTGTTACAAGGTATTACTAGATAAAGCACATCATCATCCAAACATTCATAGTCATACACATGTTTAACTTCTTAACCGGTCATATTTATAATTCAATCAACTAATAGAACTTATTTCAATCCATTTATAGACATATAACAGACAAATTTATATATCAAACGTACACCATATTAACAAATTAATGAACATGTCTTAACAAAAATCATATCATAATTACTTAAACAATACATTACTCAATTCATGTACTCATAACTTTAATTGCATTCGAACACTTATTAAAAAAAAACAAATACTTTATTTCATAAATCATTCATGCACATTTTAGACCAACAAATTAAAATTACAAAGCTTTGTGACCATAATATAATCGGCACAAACAAATTCACAAATAATCAAGTTTCGTCTTTAAACCATCTATCGGTCATATGCACAAATATTTTTATCAAATATGAGTCATTCAAGCATAAATTATATATACTCAAAGACATACATCCCATGTTATATTCGGCTAACAAAATGGCTTATAAAACTACTCCAAATCATGCACTTTTAGTTTGACTAATAATGACCATTTCAAATCAAACTACATATAAACATAACAAATGCATTTTTATAACTGTGTTCAAATTATCTATCTCTATCTGTACCTAATGGTCAAATTTTAGCAATAATACAAACATCACTTAACCCATTTAACGTATACCAAATACCTAACATACAACCAACTTTTAACTCATTTCCAAACCAAATTATAAGTCTATATATATCACCAAGCATAACATTATAATCATTTATTCAATTAGGTTAACTTCATAACCAATTGATCAACTTACCCTACTCACGTATACCACACTTGTAAGCGCATACAACATCCATTCAATATATCAATCCATTACATCCCATAACTATAAGTATAAGTATGCAAATGCCTAATCAATACACTACCACAAATAGTTCTAATCAACCATTAAACTCCATCTTTAAAATATACTTAATATTTATCAACTCATACCCCAACATATCATGATTCCAATTTAAAATTTAACTTACTGAAACATAAATTCATCCATCACTCATTTCAATTCATAAACAAATACTTCCAAACATAAACTTAAACCATAATTTAATAAACACATACATAGCCATTAACTTAGCCATTTTCACATGGCTTAGTAGATATATATCTAAAAAATTCAAACACTTTAACTAGCCTATACATGCCATAAGTTCAAAAGCAAACTCTTAAAAGTACCAAATATAAACGATAGTGTGGATGACTTCGCTGACGATCCCCGAGCCCGTAACTATTCTCAAGAATCTATAAAACCGAGATAAAACATGAACACAAAGTGTAAGCCATTATAACATAGTAAGTCATAAGCAAATAATCATATCAACAACATAATCAAATCAATTAACCAAATCAATTTGTGCTATTACAATACATTTATAAATTCAAGCTTATAATTTCATATATATATATAACATATATTTTTATAAATAATTTTATCTTGGCCGAATGTACATATGCACATTATAAATACACTTCTCCAATCTCAAAGTCATAATATCTATTATAACCAAATATTTATATGTATCCATATTCGCTTACTCATTAATAAATCTTTAATATCACATATTCATACTATTATAAGGCCGAATACACATCTCATATTCACACATATACTTACAATAGCATAATGTATCATTTTCATCACATATCGAGTAACCAAATTACCTTATTTTCACATAAAAAAATAAACTATCACGTACCTGATCATTTTAGCTCGATTAAATATTCATTAATCGATACACTTAAAGGATCAGCAGACTCACACACCCAGTACCAAATCCTTGTAACGTATCACACACTTAGTGCCATCACATTTAACATCTCGCACACTTAGTGCCATAACGTATCGCACACTTAGTGCCGTCACATTTAACAACTCGTACACTTAGTGCCAAATCCTTGTAATGAATCGCACACTTAGTGCCGTCACATTTAACAACTCACACACTTAGTGCTATATTTCATACTATCATTTCTGTATATTACTTTCACATATTACAAATCAGCAGATAGATCTCATGTTTATTTATAATTAACAATACATATATGCTTATAAACTTACCTTGGAGAACGGTAATCGAAGCAGGACGACTAATGGACGAATTTAGTTTTTCCCCGATCCAAATCCAATTTCTTTGGTTCTTGATCTAAATATATTCAAAATAAACTAATTCAAACTTAATTCTAATCAATTTAATCCAAAAACACATAATTGGGCAAATTACCATTTTACCCTTGACATTTTACACTTTTTACAAGTTAATCCAATTTGCATAAAACACAAAATACTCAAAATTTGACTATTTTATGCTTAGGCCGAATCTTTCTTATGCTCATATAAGTCCACACATTTCATTTATTTCACATTTTAGTCCCTCAATTTATAATTTTTACAATTTAGCCCTAATTGCTGAAAATCATCAAAAATTCCAGTACAAAACATATTAATCCAAAACATATATTTCATAATTCATCATCAAACTTCACAAAACACAAATATTCATCAATGTCATAACTCAAAATATTCATCAAAATAAAAAATTCAAACATGGGTCGGGTAGTATTCAAAGTAACGATCTCAAAAACGTAAAAATTTTCAAAAACCGAGCTGAAGCCATGCCTTGATTCAAGCTTCAAAGTGCTGAAACCTTAAACATATTCTTTCTCTTTTTCTTTTTCAATGTTCGGTCTTGAAAAGATGAACTAAAAGATGGCTTATTATTTTATGTTTTATGAATTATAATGTATTTGTTATTTTATTAATTTATCCTTTGTTAAAACATATAAAAAAAACATTCTATCATAAGTCAATACCGTCCACTTCATTTAATAATGGCTAAATTTCAACTTAATTACTCTATATTAAAAAGACATGTTCAATTTGACCCTTTTACCACTAAACCATCTAATTTTCATTTTACGCGATTAAGCCCTTTTATTAAATCGGGCATCCAAACGATAAAATTTAAACACAAAAATTTCACACATGCAAATTCACACAATTTAAACATAGAATAAAATTTTAAAATATTTTTTTGACTCGAATTCGTGGTCCCGAAACCACTGTTCCAAATAGGGTCAAAATCGGGCTGTTACAACTCTCCCCCCTTAGGGATTTTTGTCCTCGAAAATCTTACCGGTGAATAGGTTTCTTTCATTGCATCTTTGGCTCCCAAGTTGCCTCTTCAACTCCGTGTTTATGCCACAATACTTTTACTAATGGAATTTCTTATTTCGTAATTCTTTCACTTCGCGAGCCAAAATGCGAATCTGTTCTTCTTCATAAGTCATATTAGACTTAATCTCAATCTCTGACAGATTTAACACATGTGAAGGATCAGATCTATATCGACGTTGCATCAAAACATGAAATACATTATGGATCTTTTCTAAATCAGGTGGTAATAATAATCGATATGCAACTAGCCTAATGTGCTCAATAATCTCATACGGTCCAATAAATCACAGACTCAACTTGCTTTTATGACCAAATCTGAGTATTTTCTTCCACGGCAAAACTTTCAAAAACACTTTGTCCCCGATCTGAAACTCTATATCTTTACGTTTCAAGTCCGCATATGATTTCTAATGATCTGACGTTGTTTTCAGACTGTCGCGAATCACTTTAACTTTCTGTTCAGTCTCTTTGATCAAATCAACCCTGTGTATCTTACTTTCACTGAGCTCAGTCCAATACAAAGGTGTACGACATTTACGACCATACAAAGCCTCATAAAGTGCCATTTTGATACTCGATTGAAAGCTATTATTATACACAAATTCAATCAGAGGCAAGTATCACTCCCACGAACCTTCAAACTCGAGAATGCAACATCTCAACATATCCTCAAGTATTGGAATGACTCGTTCGGATTGGCTATCCGTCTGGGATGAAAAGCAATGCTAAAATGCAATTTGGTACTAGGGCATCTTGTAATTTCTACCAAAATCGAGATGTAAACCTCAGATCTCTATCAGAAACAATAAAAATAGGTACTCCATGTAATCTTACGATCTGAGAAACATATAACTCTACAAACTTATCGAGCGAATAATCCGTACAAATCGAAACAAAGTGAGCCAATTTATTCAATCTATCTACAATAATCCGAATTGCATCTTTCTTGCTCAGTGTTAGTGGTAAACTAGATATGAAATCCATCATAACTCTGTCCCATTTCTAGTCAGGTATCAAGATCGGCTGAAGCAAACCAGAAGGTACCTGATGCTTGGCTATTACTTGCTGACAGACTAAACATTTTGAAACAAAGTAAAAAATGTCTTGTTTCATGCCGTGCCACCAATAATGTTGTTTCAAATCATTATACATCTTCATGCTACCCGGTGAACAAACAATATACTATTATGAGCTTCGTTGCAAATCATCTGAATCAACTTGATGTTTCTCGGAACACATATTTGGTGTCTGAACCGAAGACATTCCTCAGTATCAACTTGAAATTCCGAATCAACATTCGAATAACTTTGATCCCTCTTTGTTATCAAATCATTATCAACTTTTTGAGCTTTACAAATTTGCTGAATAAATAACAGTCTCGCTTTTAACTCGGCTATTATCGCACCATCATTAGACATAGCCATATGCGTATTCCTTGCACGCAAAACAAACAGTGATTTTCAGCTTAGGGCATCAGCAATAACATTAGCCTTTCCTGGATGATAATAAATCATAAGATCGTAATCTTTTAGCAACTTTAACCATCGCTGCTGTCTCAAATTCAGATCCTTCTGAGTCATCAAATATTTCAAACTTTTGTGCATTTTTCACCGAACGATTAGTGGCGCCATATTTTTAATACAAACACAATAGCTGCCAATTTTAGATCATGCGTCGGATAGTTCTTTTCGTGCGATATTAACTATCTCGAGGCATAAGCTACAACTTTGCCTTCCTACATCAAAACACAGCCCAAACCATTCAAGGATGCATCACTATAAATAACGAACTCTTTGCCTGATTCTGGCTGAACAAGCACTGGAGCTTCGGTCAAAAGGGCTTTCAACTGATCAAAACTTTTCTGGCACTTTTCTGACCACTCGAATTTAACATCTTTCTGTAGTTGCTTCGTTATCGAGATCGCAATCATAGAGAAACCTTTCACAAATCATCTGTATTAACTAGCAAGTCCCAAAAAATTTGGACTTCAGAAACGTTTCTCAGAGGTTTCCAATCACATATAGCTGAAATTTTACTTGGATCAACCCAGATACTTGATTCTGAAACAACATGTCCCAAAAAGCTAATTTCGCTCAACCAGAACTCACATTTACTAAACGTCGTATACAACTGTTTATCTTGCAAATTTTGCAACACAATTCGTAAATGTTCGGCATGTTCGGTTTCATCATGAGAGTAGATCAGAATATCATCAATAAATGCAACCACAAACCGATCCAAATACTGTCTAAAAATCTGATTCATAAAATTCATGAAAACAGCTGGTGCATTAGTAAGCCCGAAAGGCATAACCAGAAACTCATAATGTCCGTACCTCCTTCAGAAAGCAGTTTTTGGCACATTAGAGTCTTTAACTCGTAGCTGATAGTAGCCTGATCTCAAACCTATCTTCAAAAACACTTTAGCCCCTTTTAGTTGATTGAACAGATCGTCAATCCATGGCAATAGATATTTATTCTTTATGGTCACTTTATTGAGCTGCCTGTGTAATCAGTGCACATTCTCACAGTCCCGTCTTTCTTTTTCACAAACGAAACCGGTGCACCCCAAGGAGAGAAAATCGGTTGCGCGAAACCTCTATCTGTCAACTCTTGCAACTGTGCTTTCAACTCTTTTAATTCAGTTGGTGCCATTTTGTATGGAGCTATTAAAATCGGAGTCATGCCTGGGATTAACTCAATACCAAACTCTACCTCTCAGATAGGTGGCAAACCTGACAATTCGTTAGGAAACACATCCGAATACTCACACACAACTAGTACTGATTCAACCTTGTTTTCGGTCACTTTACTATCAAGCACATATGGAAAGTAAGCTTCGCAACCCTTTCTCACATATTTCTGAGCTAACATTGAAGATATCATTGCTAGTAAACCGTTTAGATCATTAGATTCAATCCGAATGATCTCATCATTCTGGCACTGCAAATCAATAGTTTTTCTTTTGCAATTTACAACTGCATCATGCAAAGTCAACCAGTCCATACCTAGAATTATATCAAACTTGTCAAATGGTAACAACATCAAATCAGCCGAAAAACACGAATCTTGAATCATCAACGGACAATTCTTACACACTTTGTCAACCAAAACATAACGGCCCAGGGGGTTTGAAACTCTAATCACAAACTCAATAAACTCAACGGACAAAGTCTTACTGGATACTAAAGTTTCACACACATATGAATGAGTCGAACCAGGATCAATCAATGCAATAACATTCGTATCATAGAGAGTAAAAGTAACGGTGATAACATTTGAGGATGAAGCCTCCTCACGAGTGCGCATAGCATATACTCTGGCAGGTGCATGAGCCTCAGATCGAACTGCAGTGTCCGTAGTCCCTCGCTGAGTACCACTCTTAACTCCCATGGTTCTGGGTGGTCTACCTCTAGCTGCCGCGCTATTCGACCTCCCACTCTGAACATTATCCTTCTCAACTAGCTCCGGACAATCCCGAATAAAATGATCTTGCAAACTGCATTTATAACACACTCGGCTATTATACTTTCCCCAGCATTCACCAACATGTCGTCTTCCACATTGTCGACACTCAGGTTTATTCGGTCGAACATTACCAACACTGACAATCGATGTAGCTCCTGAACTCATAGGAGGTCTGTCTCGATCACGTCTGGAAAAGCCCGCAGTAGCCTTAGGTCGGCTAGAATCATCCCTAAACTTCTTTGATGCTGAGTGAGAAGTCTTACCCGATGATCTTTTACGGGAATCTCTAGCTTCAAAATTAGCTATTCTTTTCTCTTTCCCAAGCTGTTCGGCTTTACAAGCTCACTCGACAAGTATCATGAACTCTTTGATTTCAAGTATGCCAACTAGCAGTTTAATGTCTTCATTCAACCCGTCTTTAACTCTTTTACACATGATAGCTTCGGTCGAAACACACTCACGAGTATATCAACTGAGTTTCACAAATTTTCAGTCATATTCTATGACAGTCATATGACCCTATTTTAACTCGAGAAATTCCTTGCGCTTCTGGTCATTGAATCTCTAATTGATATATTTCTTATAGAACTCAGTCTGAAAGAAGTCCCAAGGCACCCGTTCTTTCGGAACCACCGATACTAGTGTATTGCACCAGTGATATGCAGTGTTTCATAGTAAAGATATGGCACATTTTAAGCACTCATCCAGGGTACAAGATAACTCATCAAACACATGGATAGTATTATCAAGCTAGAATTCAGCTCGCTCAGCATCATCTTCATCAATAGCTCTGAATTCGTTAGCTCCGTTTTTTTTATTTTATCAATAGGAGGCTTATGTAATCTCAATGAATCACTCACTTGAGACATAACAGGTATGGAAGAAGGATTAATCGGAGGTAGAGGTTGTTGTATAGCCGGATTCATCCAGATATACTGAGTAAAATTACCATTCATCATTTGATAAAAGGCTTGCTTAACCTCTCCCTCTTGATTACTTGAAGTCGATTGAGAATCAACTGGCACTGTCGCTTGAGCGGGAGCAGGCGCTATACTCTTAACATCATCAGCTATGGCTCTGTTGTGATCCATGTACTATACCAAAACACATTTTCAAAAGTCAAAAGTCATCACACTATCGCAGTATAAAATATGGCATGTATAGTTAGACTCACACACGCTACGTTAGTCCTAGAATCGACTAAACCATAGCTCTGATACCAATCAAATGTAACACCACTAACCCGTATTCATTGTCAGAGGGGTTACGAGGTATTACCAGACAAAGCACATCATCATCCGAACATTCATAGTCATACACATGTTTAACTTCTTAACCAATCATATTTATAATTTAATAAGCTAATATAACTTATTTCAGTCCATTTATAGACATATAACAGACAAATTTATATATCAAATGTACACCATATTAACAAATCAATGAACATGTCTTAACAAAAATCATATCATAATTACTTAAACAATACATTAGTCAATTCATGTACCCATAACTTTAATTACATTTGAACACTTATTAAAAAAAACAAATACTTTATTTCATAAATCATTCATGCACATTTTAGACCAACAAATTAAAATTACAAAGCTTTGTGACCATAATATAATCGGCACAAACAAATTCACAAATAATCAAGTTTCATTTTTAAACCACCTATCGGTCATATGCACAAATATTTTTATCAAATATGAGTCATTCAAGCATAAATTATATATACTCAAAGACATACATCCCATGTTATATTCGGCTAACAAAATGGCTTATAAAACTACTCCAAATCATGCACTTTTAGTTTGGCTAAAAATGACCATTTCAAATCAAGCTACATATAAACATATCAAATGCATTTTTATAACTGTGTTCAAATTATCTATCTCTATCCGTTTAGCAATGATACAAACATCACTTAACCCATTTAATGCATACCAAATACCTAACATACAACCAAATTTTAACTCATTTTCAAACCGAATTATAAGTCTTCAATTAAATTAACTTCATAACCAATTGATCAACTTACCTTACTCACGTATACCACACTTGTAAACACATACAACATCTATATAATATCTATTCAATATATCAATCCATTACATCCCATACCTATAAGTATAAGTATGTAAATGCCGAATCAATACACTACCACAAATAGTTCTAATCCACCAAATTTATGAAATTAAAATCCATCTTTAAATTATACTTAATATTTATCAACTCATACCCCAACACATCATGATTCCAATTTAAAATTTAACTTACTGAAACATAAACTCATCCATCACTCATTTCAATTCATAAACAAATACTTCCAAACATAAACTTAAACCATAATTTAATAAACACATACATAGCCATTAACATAGCCATTTTCGCATGGCTTAGTAGATACAATATCTCAAAAATTCAAACACTTTAACTAGCCTATACATGCCATAAGTTCAAAAGAAACTCTTAAAAGTACCAAAAATAAACGATAGTCTGGATAACTTCGCTGACGATCCTCGAGCCCGTAACTATTCTCCAAAATCTATAAAATCGAGATAAAACATGAACACACAGAGTAAGCTATTATAGCTTAGTAAGTCATAAACAAATAATCATATCAACAACATAATCAAATCAATTAACCGAATCAATTTGTGCTGTTATAATACACTTATAAATTCAAGCTTATAATTTCAATATATATATATAACATATATTTTTATAAATAGTTTCATCTTGGCCAAATGTACATATGCACATTATAAATACACTTCTCCAATCTCAGAGTCATAATATCTATAATAACCAAAAGTTTATATGTATCCATATACGTTTACTCATTAATAAATCTTTAATATCACATATTCATACTATTATAAGGCCGAATACATATCTCATATTCACACCTATACTTACAATAGCATCATGTTTCATTTTCATTACATATCGAGTAACCAACTTACCTTATTTTCACAAAAAAAAATCAACTATCATGTACCGGATCATTTTAGTTTGATTACATATTCATTAATTGATAGACTTAAAGGATTAGTAGACTCGCATACTCAATGCCAAATCCTTATAACGTATCGCACACTTAGTGCTGTCACATTTAACATCTCACACACTTAGTGCCAAATCCTTGTAACGTATCGCACACTTAGTGCTGTCACATTTAACAACTCGCACACTTAGTGCCAAATCCTTGTAACGTATCGCACACTTATTGCTGTAGCATTTAACAACTCGCACACTTAGTGCTATATTTCGTACTATCATTTCCGCACATTAATTTCACATATTACAAATCAGCATATAGATCTCATGTTTATTTATAATTAACAATACATATATGCTTATAAACTTACCTTGGACAGCGGTAATCGAAACGGGACGACTGATCGTCGACTTTAGTTTTTCCCCGATCCAAATCTAATTTCTTTGGTTCTTGGTCTAAATATATTCAAAATAAACTAATTCAAACTTAATTCTATTCAATTTAATCCAACAACACATAATTGGGCAAATTGCCATTTTACCCTTGACATTTTACACATTTTACAATTTAATCCAATTTGCATAAAACACAAAATACTCAAAATTTGACTATTTTATGCTTAGGCCGAATCTTCCTTATGCTCATATAAATCCACACATTTCATTTATTTCACATTTTAGTCCCTCAATTTATAATTTTTACAATTTAGCCCTAATTGCTCAAAATTATAAAAAATTCCAATACAAAACATATTAATCCAAAACATATATTTCATAATTCATCATCAAGCTTCACAAAACACAAATATTCATCAAGGGCATAACTCAAAATATTCATCAAAATAAAAAATTCAAACATGGGTCGGGTAGTATTCAAAGTAACGATCTCAAAAACGTAAAAATTTTCAAAAATCGAGCTGAAGCCATACCTTGATTCAAGCTTCAAAGTGCTGAAACCTTAAACCTATTCTTTCTCTTTTTCTTTTTCAATGTTCGGTCTTGAAAAGATGAACTAAAAGATGGCTTATTATTTTATGTTTTATGAATTATAATGTATTTGTTATTTTATTAATTTAACTTTTGTTAAAACATATAAAAAAAACATTATATCATAAGTCAATACCGTCCACTTCATTTAATAATGGCTAAATTTCAACTTAAATACTCTATATTAAAAAGACATGTTCATTTTGACCCTTTTACTAGTAAACCATCTAATTTTCATTTTACACGATTAAGACCTTTTATTAAATCGGGCATCCAAACGAATTTAAACACAGAACAAAATTTTAAAATATTTTTCTGACTCGAATTCATGGTCCCGAAACCACCGTTTCGAATGGGGTCAAAATCGGGCTGTTACAACTCTCCCCCTTAAGGATTTTTGTCTTTGAAAATCTTACCGGTGAGTAGGTTTGGATAATGTTCTTTCATTGCATCCTTTGACTCCCAAGTTGCCTTTTCAACTTCGTGTTTATGCCACAATACTTTTACTAATGGAATTTCTTATTTCGTAATTCTTTCACTTCGCGAACCAAAATGTGAATCTGTTCTTCTTCATAAGTCATATCGGACTTAATCTCAATCTCTGACAGATTTAACACATGTGAAGGATCAGATCTATATCGACGTAGCATCGAAACATGAAATACATTATCGACCTTTTCTAAATCAGGTGGCAACAATAATCAATATGCAACCAACCTAATGTGCTCAATAATCTCATACGGTTCAATAAATCTCAGACTCAACTTGCCTTTACGACCAAATCTGAGTATTTTCTTCCAAGATGAAACTTTCAAAAAACTCTGTCCTCGATCTGAAACTCTATATCTTTATGTTTCAAATCCGCATATGATTTCTGATGATCTGACATTGTTTTCAGATCTCCGAATCACTTTAACTTCCTATTCAGTCTCTTTGATCAAATCAACCCCGTGTATCTTGCTTTCACTGAGCTCAGTCCAATACAAAGGTGTACGGCATTTACGACCGTACAAAGCCTCATAAGGTGCCGTTTTGATACTTGATTGAAAGCTATTATTATACGCAAATTCAATCAGAGGCAAGTATCGCTCCCACGAACCTTCAAACTCGAGAATGCAACATCTCAACATATCCTCAAGTATCGAAATGACTCGTTCGGACTGACCATCCGTCTGGGGATGAAAAGCAGTGCTAAAATGCAATTTGGTACCTAGGGCATCTTGTAATTTCTACCAAAATCGCGATGTAAACATAAGAACTCTATCAGAAACAATAGAAATAGGTACGCCATGTAATCTTACGATCTGAAAAACATATAACTCCACAAACTTATTGAGCGAATAATTCGTACAAACAGGAACAAAGTGAGCCAATTTATTCAATCTATCTACAATAATCCATATTGTATCTTTCTTGCTCGGTGTTAGTGGTAAACTAGATACGAAATCCATCGTAACTCTGTCCCATTTCCATTTAGGTATCATGATCGGTTGAGGCAAACCCGAAGGTACCTGATGCTCGGCTATTACTTGCTGATAGACTAAACATTTCGAAACAAAGTAAAAAATGTCTAGTTTCATGACGTGCCACTAATAATGCTGTTTCAGATAATTATATATCTTCGTGCTACCCGAGTTAACGAACAATATACTATTATGAGCTTCATTGTAAATCATCTAAATTAACTCGGTATTTTTCGAAACACATAATCGGTGTCTGAACCGAAGACATTCCTCAATATCAACTTGAAATTCCGAATCAACATTCGAATCACATTGAGCCCTCTTTGCTATCAAATCATTATCAACTTTTCGAGCTTCGTAAATTTGCTGAATAAATAACGGTCTCACTTTTAACTCGACTATTATCGCACCATCATCAGACATAGCCATATGCGTATTCCTTGTACGTAAAGAAAACAGTGATTTTCGGCTTAGAGCATCAGCAACAACATTAGCCTTTCCCAGTTGATAATAAATCATAAGATCGTAATCTTTTAGCAACTCTAACCTCCACCGCTGTCTCAAATTTAGATCCTTCTGAGTCATCAAATATATAAGACTTTTGTACATTCTTCACCGAACAAATAATGGCGCCATATTTTTAATACAAACACAATAGCTGCCAACTCCAGATCATGCGTAGGATAGTTTTTTTCATGCGACTTTAACTATCTCGAGGCATAAGCTACAACTTTGCCTTCCTACATCAAAACACAGCCAAAACCATTCAAGGATGCCTCACTATAAATAACGAACTCTTTGCCCAATTCTGGCTGAACAAGCACTGGAGCTTCGGTCAAAAGGGCTTTCAGTTGATCAAAACTTTTCTGGCACTTTTCTGACCACTCGAATTTAACATCTTTCTGTAGTAGCTTCGTCATCGGGATCGCAATCATAGAGAAACCTTTCACAAATCGTCTGTATTAACTAGCAAGTCCCAAAAAAATTTGGACTTCAGAAACATTTTAGACCAACAAATTAAAATTACAAAGCTTTGTGACCATAATATAATCGGCACAAACAAATTCACAAATAATCAAGTTTCGTCTTTAAACCACCTATCGGTCATATGCACAAATGTTTTTATCAAATATGAGTCATTCAAGCATAAATTATATATACTCAAAGACATACATCCCATGTTATATTCGGCTAACAAAATGTCTTATAAAACTACTCCAAATCATGCACTTTTAGTTTGACTAATAATGACCATTTCAAATCAAGCTACATATAAACATATTAAATTCATTTTTATAACTGTGTTCAAATTATCTATCTCTATCCGTTTAGCAATGATACAAACATCACTTAACCCATTTAATGCATACCAAATACCTAACATACAACCAACTTTTAACCCATTTTCAAACTGAATTATAAGTCTATATATATCACCAAGCATAATGTTATAATCATTTATTCCATTAAATTAACTTCATAACCAATTGATCAACTTACCCTACTCACGTATACCACACTTGTAAACACATACAACATCTATATAATATCTATTCAATATATCAATCCATTACATCCCATACCTATAAGTATAAGTATGCAAATGCCGAATCAATACACTACCACAAATAGTTCTAATCCACCAAATTTATGAAATTAAACTCCATCTTTAAATTATACTTAATATTTATCAACTCATACCCCAACACATCATGATTCCAATTTAAAATTTAACTTACTGAAACATAAATTCATCCATCACTCATTTTAATTCATAAACAAATACTTCCAAACATTAACTTAAACCATAATTTAATAAACACATACATAGTCATTAACTTAGCCATTTTCGCATGGCTTAGTAGATACAATATCTTAAAAATTCAAAAACTTTAACTAGCCTATACATGCCATAAGTTCAAAAGAAACTCTTAAAAGTACCAAAAATAAACGATAGTCTGGATAACTTCGCTGACGATCCCCGAGCCCATAACTATTCTCCAAAATCTATAAAATCGAGATAAAACACGAACACACAGAGTAAGCTATTATAGCTTAGTAAGTCATAAACAAATAATCATATCAACAACATAATCAAATCAATTAACCAAATCAATTTGTTCTATTATAATACACTTATAAATTCAAGCTTATAAATTCAATATATATGTAACATATATTTTTATAAATAATTTCATCTTGGCCGAATGTACATATGCACATTATAAATACAGTTCTCCAATCCTAAAGTCATAATTTCTATTATAACCAAATATTTATATGTATCCATATACATTTATTCATTAATAAATCTTTAAAATCATATATTCATATTATTATAAGGCCGAATACACATCTCATATTCACACCTATACTTACAATAGCATTATGTATCATTTTCATTACATATCGAGTAACCAACTTACCTTATTTTCGCAAAAAAATCAACTATCATGACCTGATCATTTTAGTTCAATTACATATTCATTAATCGATACACTTAAAGGATCAGTAGACTCGCACACTTAGTGCCAAATCCTTATAACGTATCGCACACTTAGTGCCGTCACATTTAACATCTCGCACACTTCGTACCAAATCCGTAGAACGTATCGCACACTTAGTGCTGTCACATTTAACAACTCACACACTTAGTGCCAAATCCTTTTAACATATTGCACATTTATTGCTGTAACATTTAACAAATCGCACACTTAGTGCTATATTTCATACTATCATTTCCGTACATTAATTTCACATATTACAAATCAGCATATAGATCTCATGTTTATTTATAATTAACAAGACATATATGCTTACAAACTTACCTCGGACAACGATAATCGAAACGGGACGACTAATCGATGACTTTAGTTTTTCCCCGATCCAAATCCAATTTCTTTTGTTCTTGGTCTAAATATATTCAAAATAAACTAATTCAAACTTAATTCTATTCAATTTAATACAAAAACACATAATTGGGCAAATTGCCATTTTACCCTTGACATTTTACACTTTTTACAATTTAATCCAATTTGCATAAAATACAAAATACTCAAAATTTGACTATTTTATGCTTAGGTCGAATCTTCCTTATGCTCATATAAGTCCACACATTTCATTTATTTCACATTTTAGTCCCTCAATTTATAATTTTTACAATTTAGCCCTAATTGCTCAAAATCATCAAAAATTCCAATACAAAACATATTAATCCAAAACATATATTTCATAATTCATCATCAAACTTCACAAAACACAAATATTCATCAGTGGCATAACTCAAAATATTCATTAAAATCAGAAATTCAAACATGGGTCGGGTGGTATTCTGTAACACCCTTATCCCGTACCCGTCGCAGGAATAGGTAAGGGGCATTACCGGACTTGTAACTCAGATCAGAGCAGTAAAAATTTTGAACTTTTCAAAACAAAATACCGTTCTATAATCATATATCCAATCATGCTTTAAAGCTCATATAACTATACACACATTCATTTAGGATTAGATTGAAAACATGTGAAAGATAGGGAGAACATTTAAGAAAATGTTCAAGTTCGGGACACACGGCCGTGTCCCTAGCTCGTGCATACCAACACGGTCGTGCTCCACCAGACACTCCCAATTCACTCAGACCGTGGCCAGCACTGCCAAATCCCACACGGTTACTAGACAAGCCCGTGTGTCCTGGCCGTGGCCATCACTGTCAATTACCACACGGCTACCGGACAAACTTGTGTCTAGGCCGTGTGCAAAATTACCTAAAACATTTAAGGTGCAGGGGTTACACGGCTGAGTCACATGCCCGTGTGCTCTGCCCGTGTGACACAAGGTAGGCTTGGTTTAAGCCATTCTTGTCACCCAAAATGGGTCAATTCTTACAAGCAATACATAGCCATACTAGCCACAACATTTCATGCTCAAATACAACCATTCATCACCATATAAACATATAATGAACCATTTCAAACACAATTTCCAAACATTATTCATCATCTAATCATGTACCAAGTATGCATCATTTTCTTAGCTAACCAATTCAAACATGACATTTACCAATTCTACCAACATCACTCATCTCAAACATTGCCATATAGAACACATCAAATTGGACATTCAAAATGGATTAAACATTTACAAAGCAAGCCATATCTCATAGCTTGAATAAGTATCAAAACATACCATATTCATTAACAAGCTAACCATAGACATAAACTTAGTAACTAGCCTATACATGCAATGACCCCTTTCAAAACAAAGGTCCAAAAATACCAAAAAGCTATTTGGATAGTGCAATGGTGATCTCTAACACGTCTAAAAGTTGAGCTAGCTTCCGAATCTATAAAATAGAGGAATAAATAAACGAAGTAAGCTTCAAAAGCTCAGTAAGCCCGTATAACATAGAAATTAAACTTACCGAATCGATTAGATAGACACATAAACAATGCCAATTCAATTCATGTACTCATGTTGCCTATTTCACAAGCATACACTTGTTAGTCCATGTAATTTCATAACCATTCATGTATAAGATACAACATTCATGTATCATAAGCATA
Organism: Gossypium stocksii; assembly: GCA_020496765.1. Taxonomy (NCBI): domain Eukaryota; kingdom Viridiplantae; phylum Streptophyta; class Magnoliopsida; order Malvales; family Malvaceae; genus Gossypium; species Gossypium stocksii. The sequence continues at coordinate 12,669,596 of CM035623.1, forward strand.
ACTTCAATACTTATAACATGTAATTCATGTAAATCAATTCATATAACATGCAATACATATATCTCTAGAGCTTTATGTAACCTGTATCGGTAATTGCCCGTTGAACCTTTAAGAATATCGAGGGATACTCGGGTGATACACACACAGTATATATAGGTATAACCTGTAATCCGTCAATGCATCATATAAGCTCTTTTGAGCCTAAAACGGTTAGCCTGAAGGCTGAACATGTAATCCCAAAGGATGATTGGTAAGCCCGTAGGCTGAACGGTAAGTCTGAAGACTGAACATGTAATCCTAAAGGATGAACATATAGCTCATGAGCTATGGTGAGTCCACAACAAATGTAGGAGCTCGAACCACCCTATAGCCCTAGTGACATGTCACTCGTATCCTACGACTTTCTACAGTTCAAACGGGACTCGATACTCAGATCGTATTTATAATCTTTGAACATTTCCATGCCATTTCATATATGTATAACCAATATGCAATTCAATCCAATAATCTCATACATCCACTTGATAATTAAGCAACAGTTATAAACATATTCAAATTCAATTCTAATTATATGAACTTACCTCGGTTTAGTCGAATCTTGAGTCTATTCGTCTACCTTTCTCTTTTCCCGATCAAGTTCTGGGATTCGATTATCTTGATCTATATTAATGCAAATTTAGCTATTTAATCACTAACATATTCAATTTAATCCAAAAACATATATTTTGACATATTTACAAGTTAGCCCCTAAATTTTCAACACCTTGCAATTTAGTTGTTTTAACACAACATAGCAAATTGCACAATAGAACCCTCAATTTGTCATAGTCGAATATTCATATACTTCATATAAGCACATATATGTCATTCATTTACAATTCCAACCACAAAAATTCCACCTTTTTCAATTTAATCCTTAAAACTCATTTTTATAAAAAAATTACTTTATAAAACGTGTATATTTCCAAATAAACATCAATAATTCACCATTTATCATCAAAATAACATGTATTCATTAATGGAATTTTTCAAAAACACAACCAATTTCAGAAATTGAGGTATGGGTCGGCTAGTATACGAAGCAACGATCTCAAAAACATAAAAATCATAAAAAACCGGGACAAAACCATACCTCAGTTGAGCAAAATGGGTGCCGAATGTATAAACACTTCAAGCCCTAAGTTTTTCTCTCTATTTTCGATGGAAGAACATAAAAATTAAGACATTTTTCATGGTTTGTTTTAATATAAAACATATAATAAACCAAATGACCATTTTACCCTTTACTAAAACCATTAAAATCATTAATAATATGGATATGGATGTCCACTACCATTTAAAATGGTAAAATAAACATTTAAGGACTCCCATTTCTAAAGCCATGACCAAATAAGTCATTTATGAAATAGAACTCCTATTTATCATTTTATGCGATTTAATCCTTTTTACCGAATTAACTATTTAAACGATAAAATTTCTAGACGAAACTTTAACACAATACATTTATCATGCTGTAAAACATATTAAAGCAATAAAAATAATATTTCGACTAGGTTAAGTAGTCCCGAAACCACTCGTTCCGATTAGGGTCTAAAATGGGCTGTTACAACTCTCCCCCCTTTAGGGATATTCGTCCCCGAAAATCTTACTGGTAAATAGGTTAGGGTATTGTTTTTGCATAACTTCTTCGGTTTTCCACGTAGCTTCCTCTATCCCATGTTTACACCAGAGAACCTTTACAAGTGCTATACGTTTATTTCTCAATTCTTTGATTTCTCGAGCCAGAATTTTGATCGGTGCTGCAGTATACGACAAATCAGACTGTATTTCTACATCGGTAGGAGATATGACATGAGATGGATCAGATCTGTATCGACGAAGCATCGAAACGTGAAACACATTATGAATCTTTTCGAGTTGAGACGGTAATGATAGTCGATAAGCTACAGGTCCTATTCTTTCCACAATTTCATATGGCCCGATAAACCGAGGACTTAACTTTCCTTTCCGACCAAAACGAAGAATTTTCTTCCACGGTGACACTTTCAGAAATACTCTATCTCTGACCTGAAATTCTATTTCTTTTCATTTCAAATCTGCATAAGATTTCTGTCTGTCAGATGCTGCTTTCAAATTGTCACGAATTACTTTTACTTTTTCTTCCGTTTCTCGGATCAAATCAACCATGTGTAACTTTTTCTCATTCAACTTAGTCCAGTACAATGGTGTTCGACATTTATGACTGTATAGTGCTTCATACGGAGCCATTTTCAAACTCGTCTGGAAACTGTTGTCATACGCAAATTCAATTAGGGGTAAATATTTCTCCCAGCCACTTTCAAATTCAAGAATACAACACCGTAACATATCTTCTAAAACCTGAATAATTCTTTCAGACTGACCGTCGGTCTGAGGATGAAATGCTGTACTGAAATTCAAGTTCGTTCCCAAAGCTTCTTGCAATTTCTTCCAGAATCTCAAAGTAAATCTTGGGTCTCGATCAGAAATAATAGACAACGATACACCATGTAGTCGTACAATCTCTGATAAATACAATTCAGCTAACCTATCTAGAGAATAGTCTGTACGTACCAATATAAAATGAGCAGATTTGGTCAATCTATCAACGATGACCCATATTGCATTTTTCTTCTTCGGAGTCAGGGGTAACCCTGATACAAAATCTATTGTAACTCTGTCCCATTTCCATTCCGGCATCAGAATAGGCTGTAATAAACCTGACGGTACCTGATGTTCGGCCTTAACTTGTTGACAGCTCAGACATTTAGATACAAATTCAGAGATATCCCTTTTCATTTCCGACCACCAGTATAGTTGTTTTAAATCATTATACATTTTCGTGCTACCCGGATGAATTGAAAAACGATTGTATGTGCTTCGTGCAAGACTTTCTGAATAAGTTCACTATCATTCAGTATGCAAATTCTATTTTAGAACATTAAACAATCATCAGTCCCAATGGAAAATTTAGAATCAGAATTTAACTCACAGTGAAGCCGCCTAGCTTGCAGTTCATGATCATTCTTTTGAGCTTTGCAGATTTGTTTCTGAATCGTCAGTTTAGCTTTTAACTCGGCTACAATAGATCCGTCATCACAAAGCTTCATATGAGTATTCAAAGCCCGCAAAGTAAATAAAGATTTTCGACTTAATGCATCAGCTACAACATTAGCTTTTCCCGGATGATAGTCAATTACAAACTTATAATCTTTCAATAATTCAAGCCATCTCCATTGTCGCATATTCAAATCTTTTTGGGACATCAAGTATTTTAGACTCTTATGATCTGTAAAGATTCGACATTTCTCACCATATAGATAATGTCGCAAATCTTTAATGCAAAGACTATTGCAGCTAACTCAAGATCATGCGTCGGATAATTCTTTTCGTATGGTTTTAGCTGTCGGGAAGCATACGCTATAATTTTCCCGTCTTGCATCAATACACAACCCAGTCCAACTATCGATACGTCACTGTAAATCACAAACTTTTTTCCCGATTCAGGTTGAACTAAAATCGGTGCTTCTGTTAATAAGGCTTTCAACTGTTTGAAACTCTGCTGACATTTATCCGTCCACTCAAATTTCACATCTTTTTGTAGCATTCGAGTTAACGGTATCGCAATCATCGAAAATCCTTTCACAAATCTTCGGTAATAACCCACTAATCCCAGAAAACTTCTAATCTCAGAGACGTTTCTCGGTGGTTTCCAGTCTACCATTATAGATATTTTACTCGGATCAACTCTTATGCCTTCCGCAGAAATAATGTGACCCAGAAATCCAACTTCTCGAAGCCAAAATTCACATTTGCTAAATTTAGCGAATAACTGTTTATCTCTCAAAGTCTGTAACATGATTCCCAGATGTTCAGTATGTTCTGTCTTATGACGTGAATAGATCAGAATGTCGTCAATGAATACAACAACAAACTTGTCTAGATACGATCTGAAAATATGATTCATCAAATCCATAAACACTGCAGGAGCGATAGTTAACCCAAAAGGCATAACCAAAAATTCATAATGACCGTACCGTGTTCTGAAAGTAGTCTTTGGTATGTCTAACTCTTTTACTCGTAATTGATAATAGCCCGATCTCAAATCAATCTTTGAAAGTATAGTAGCTCATTTTAGCTGATCAAACAAATCATCAATTCGCAGAAGAGGATATTTATTCTTGACTGTTACTTTATTCAACTGTCGATAATCAATACACATTCTCATTGACCCGTCTTTCTTTTTCACAAACAATACGATAGCACCCCAAGGTTAAAAACTCAGTCTTACGAAGCCTCTATCTGTTAATTCTTGTAACTGTGCTTTCAACTCTCTCAATTCAGTCGGTGCCATTCTATACGGAGCTATCGATATTAGTGTAGTACCCGGTAATAACTCGATACCAAATTCAACCTCTCTGATTGGCGGTAAACCTGGTAACTCTTCTGGAAAAACATCTGGAAACTCACAAACAACTGGTACAGACTCAATTTTCAATTCTGACACTTTAGTATCCAACACATACGCTAAATAAGCATCACACCCCTTTGTCACATATTTTTGAGCTCACAAAGCAGATATAACTATCGGAAATTCATTCAAATCATTTGACTCGACCTAAAGAATTTCACCATTCTGACATTTCAACTCTATACTCTTTCGCCTGCAATTCACAACTGCCTCATGTACATTTAACCAATCCATACCCAGTATCACATCAAACTATTAAATGGGAGAAGCATCAAGTCAGCCAGAAAACAATATCCCCGAGTCATCAATGGACAATTCTTACATATTTTATCAACTAACACTGACTTGCCTAACAGATTCGATACTTTAACTACAAATTCTGTAGACTCAACATGTAGACTCTTTTTAAACACTAATTCTATACAGATATATGAATGAGTTGATCCAGGATCTATCAACGCAACTATATCAGTGTTATGAAGAGAAAAAGTACCAGTAATAACATCAGGCAACGAGGCTTCCTCACGTGCACGTATTGCATAGGCTCTAGCAGGAGTGCGTGTCTCGGATCTCACATTAGTATCTCGTGAAGCATTGTGATTTCCACTTTGATTTCTGGTATTTCGAGACTGTCTACCTTTAGTCATAGCATTAGTCGCCTTGGTTAATTGTTCTTTATCAGCTATAGATTTTTCAAGACAATCTCGCAGATAATGATCCAACGATCCACATATAAAACAAGCTCCGCTCTTCAATCAGCATTCACCAAAATGTTTTCGGTTACAGTGCTTACAATCAGGTTTGGGAGTTCTTACACTATCCCCACTAGCCACAGAGGTTGTCTGGGGTCTCGAATGAGAAGATCTAACATTTCTTTCTCTGATGGATATACCCGTAGAAGTAGTAGAACAATGATGGAAGTCTTTTGATCTCTTGGATCCAGATTAGTGCGACTTATTCGCAATTCTCTTTTTGAATTATCTGGACTTAAAATCAGCTTTCCGTTTTTCTTTAGCAAGTTCTTCGGCTTTACAAGCCCGATCAACTAGAACTACAAACTCTTTCAACTCAAGTATCCCGACTAACAATCGAATTTCTTTATTTAACCCGTCTTCGAATCGTTTACACATAATTGCTTCGATAGAGACACATTCACGAGCATATTTATTGATTATTACAAACTCTCTGTCGTACTCAGTCACGGACATTCGACCCTGTTTCAGTTCTAAAAACTCTTTTCTTTTCTGATCGATGAATCGTTGACTAATGTACTTCTTTTTAAATTCTATCTGAAAGAAATCCCAGTTAACTCGTTCTCGCGGTACAACCGATATCAAAGTATTCCACCACTGGTATGCCGAATCCTGTAGCAAAGAAATAGCACATCTCAAGCATTCATCAGATGTACAAGCTAATTTATTAAAAACCCTGATCGTATTCTCAAGCTAGAACTCGACCCTCTTAGCATCATCGCTCGCTGAAGCTCTAAATTCTTCGGCTCCATATTTCTATATCTTGTCAACTGGAGGTATGTTTAATCTCAGAGGATCCATAACTCATACATTTTCAGGGTTAGGTTGTGTGACCTGAGGGGGCGGAGGTTGTGGAGCAGCCGGGTTTGCTCGCACAAACACGCTAAACTATTCAGACATCACATGGAAGAAAGCTTGCTTAGCTTCTTCCTGATTACCCGCAGTAAGCTCGATTCAGAAGGCACAGCCCCTTGAGCAAGTGCTGGCACAATACTTTCAACATCATCGGCTATTGCTCGATTCAGATTCATTGCTATATAAAACAGATTTCAGAGGATGTCAGGAGATATCACACTATCACATTTCATAAACATGGCATGTATAGCTAGACGCATATTTACTATAGTAGTCCTAGAATTGACTAAATCATAGCTCTGATACCAATAAAATGTAACACCCCTATCCCGTAACTGTCGTCGGAATAGGTAAACGACATTATCGGACTTGTAACTCAGATCAAATCAATAAAAATTTTGACCATTTCAAAACACAATACAGTTCTATAATCATATATCCAATCATGCTTTAAAGCTCATATAACCATACACACATTCATTTAGGATTAGATTGAAAACATGTGAAAGATAGGGAGAATATTTGAGAAAATTTTCAAGTTAGGGACACACGGCCGTGTCCCTAGCCCATGCATACCAACACGGTCGTGCTCCACTAGACACGCCCAATTCACTCAGACCTTGGCCAACACTGCCAAATCCCACACGATTACTAGACACGCCCGCGTGTCCAGGCCGTGGCCAACATTGTCAATTGCCACATGGCTACCGGACACGCCCGTGTCTATGCCGTGTGCAAAATTACCTAAAACATTTAAGGTGCATGGGTTACACTGCTGAGTCACACGCCCGTGTGGTTTGCCCGTGTGGCACAAGGTAGGCTTGGTTTAAGCCATTCTTGTCACCTAAAATGAGTCAATTCCTACAAGCAATACATAGCCATACTAGCCACAACATTTCATGCTCAAATACAACCATTCATCACCATATAAACATATAATGAACCATTTCAAACACAATTTCCAAACATTATTCATCATCTAATCATGTACCAAGTATGCATCATTTTCTTAGCTAACCAATTCAAACATGACATTTACCAATTCTACCAACATCACTCATCTCAAACATTGCCATATAGAACACATCAAATTGGACATTCAAAATGGATTAAACATTTACAAAGCAAGCCATATCTCATAGCTTGAATAAGTATCAAAACATACCATATTCATTAACAAGCTAACCATAGACATAAACTTAGTAACTAGCCTATACATGCCATGACCCCTTTCAAAACAAAGGTCCAAAAATACCAAAAAGTTATTTGGATAGTGCGATGGCAATCTCTGACACGTCTGAAAGTCGAGCTAGCTTCCGAATCTATAAAATAGAGGAATAAATAAACGAAGTAAGCTTCAAAAGCTCAGTAAGCCCGTATAACATAGAAATTAAACTTACCGAATCGATTAGATAGACACATAAACAATGCCAATTTAATTCATATACTCATGTTGCCTATTTCACAAGCATACACTTGTTAGTCCATGTAATTTCATAACCATTCATGAGATACAACATTCAAGTATCATAAGCATAACTTTAATACTTATAACATGTAATTCATGTAAACCAATTCATATAACATGTAATACATATATCTCTAGAACTTCATGTAACCTGTATCGGTAATTGCCCGTTGAACCTTTAAGAACATCGAGGGATACTTGGGTGATACACATATAGTGTATATAGGTATAACCTGTAATCCGTCAATGCATCATATATGCTGTTTCGAGCCTGAAACGGTAAGCCCGAAGGCTAAACATGTAATCCCGAAGGATGATCGGTAAGCCCATAGGCTGAACGGTAAGTCTAAAGACTGAACATGTAATCTCGAAGGATGAACATATAGCTCATGAGCTATGGTGAGTCCGCAACAAATGCAGGAGCTCGAACCACCCTATAGCCCTAGTGACATGTCACTCGTATTCTACGACTTTCTACAATTTAAACGGGACTCGGTACTCGGATAGTATTTATAAACTTTAAACATTTCCATGTCATTTCATATATGAATAACCAATATGCAATTCAATCCAATAATCTCATGCATCCACTTGACAATTAAGCAAAAGTTATAAACATATTCAAATTCAATTCTAATTGGTTAGATTAGTTCAACATCGGTTCAATTGATTTTGTTTGCTCGGTTCAATCAATATGTACCAATTCGTGGTTCAACCGATTTTTTACGTCTCGTCAGATCAATACCTTAGCCAGTTCCCAGTCCAATTAGTTGGTTCGATCCACTTTAGATATCATTGAATTTTGAATTTTTTTATACTTTTAAAATCATTTTTTACTTTTTAAATTTTTAAAGAGTTTTATTTTTCATTTTTTTTAAAAATAATATGTTTTTTTAATTTTTAATTTTTATTTAAAATATGAAAAAAATTAATTTTTAAACTTTTTTGTGCTTTCAAATGGTAAGGACCAAATTGACAAAAAATGTAAATGTTGAGGACTAAAAAAGTTATTTTACATTTCACACTGCTAACTTTAATGACAAAATTAGATGAGAGATGAAGATTTTTAAATAAAAAAGGATGAGACTCAATTTCTCAAAACTAAAGTATAGGTTCTAAACTTTAAATTTCAAAAAGAGTAAAAAAACTTTTGGCATATTTAAACCAATCTATTTAAGGTTCATTTTAATGGACAAAAAGACTGGTTTTGGACTTTTCGTTAAACCTGTTTATAGGTTGGGCCAAACTGTGACTTGATTTAAAAAAAAAAATTTATTGGCTCAAGTCCCACCACGGCCCACCCAAATAGCTTATTTTTTATTTTAAAAATAATAAAATATTAAAAATATATTTTTATATTAATATTATATAATTTTATTAGAACTTTCTTTGTCATACTATGAAGATACAAAGTATGTTGCAACATGCTTTTTGTCTAGTTTTGCATCTAGACTGAAATTGTTTTCTTATCATGTGTGTTGAATGTTCTTGACTTGTAAGATATTTATTTAGTGATATTTATTATTAATTTTATGAAAAAAATAAGATTTTTTGTAAAAGGAAACTAGAATAGGAGAGTTGAGAGTCCTTAAAATATGAATTTTATGATCTCGTCCCTTTTGTGATTATCCTTTGATTAGGATGAGAAGATATTTCAAGAGTTTATTTGGAAAGGGATTATGATCGAATTATGGAGGATTATAAGTTTTTTTAAGAGATTTACTAAAGTACTTATCAACCACCTAAGCTACATGTCTATAAAGGAAGAGTTTATTCCTCCATATTGTGTAGAATTGAGCTAAGTATTTTGTGATCATTAATTTGTTTACTTAAAACACTTTCTTTATGTGTTTTTTGAAAGCTAACTATACTCAACTTTAAGTATGTTTACTAGCCTTCTATAGAGAGGTTTGGGTTGAGTGTAAGCTAAGTGAACACATTTTTGTGGTTGCAATTATCTTTATGGCTTGCGTAGGTTAAGAAAATTTGTACTATTGAAGTTTGTATAAGGACTCGTTCTCTGAGTAAGGCCCCTCAAAGCTAGGTTTTTGAATTGAATTGCTTCAATAAATTCCCGATCTTTATTTTTATTTTATCTTATTGTTTTATTTTTTGTCGCAACTGTTAGATAGAACTTACATTGCAACACCAGGTGAGTCTACAAACTAAACCAAGTTGTTTATCAAACTTAACAAACTATTAATTTGTATCAGAGCTATACACTAACTATATTTGATGAGATCTTGAAGTTTGGTAAGCTATGAGGGCCGTGAGAAAAGGAAGCTCTACTACTAGACCACTTATGTTAATCGATGCTACAAATTACACCTATTAGAAAGTGAGAATGAGGGCATTTGTGAAATCCATTGATGAGAGAGCTTGATGGCTATAGAAGATGGTTGAACAAAGCAGAAAAAAACTGATAAAGATGGGTTTCACTAAAGGCAAAAAGCAACTACATCACTGATCAACCACGAATTACACTATTATTTACATCTCTTTTTAGATATAAGTGTAGCTTGTTTAATAGTAAATCAAATCAACTTAGTATATATCTATGGTTTCATGCTTGAAGTAGTGATTTATGTTTTTTAGTATTTTTTTATTACATCTTGGATATCTAAATAAGGTTATGTGGTCTTGTAGGACATATCGAGAGCTAAATATGCATCTTTGATCTAAAATTGTTGCTTATGTCATGACACCAAAGATAAAAGCAAAAATAAGTATTGGAGCAAGACTGCCTACTATGTTGTGACATGCCCCCTACTTTTTCGTGACACTGACCTATGTTGCAACACTGCAAGCCTATATTGTAACACGATTTCTGCGTGGCCCAAAAATCCCTACACGTGACAGTTGCGTTTTTATGACAATTAGCCCCACACAGGTAAATCGCACAGATATATGGGAAATATTGGACCTGGCTGTGTCATTCATATGGCTAAGGTCATTGTTGGGCTTAGTGGGCTACACGGGCGTGTGGACCCCACATGGGCTACTTAATGAGCTTTGGGCCCATTTTTTCTGCTTGTACTGTTATGGTTGCACAGGTCGCTTGAGACGACTGTGGACCTATTGATGGGTCGGTAAGTATACCTAGACCCCAAACTGATAAATGACCGTTATGCCCCTATGGGGTAAAATGACTATTATGCCCTTATATGATGTTTGATTGATTAAGCATGCCATTTGATATATTTTTATGAGGTGCATACTTGCATGATATTGCGATATGCTGCATGGGATGGGATTATTGAATATGGAGGAAGTGTACTGAACTGAAAGGTCACACGGGTCGGCCGAGATGACTGTGGACCTACTGATGGCTTTAAGACACTTATAATACTGGCAGCTTTGCTGCGATACTGTTTAGTGCTGCAACCGGTGCTAACATTTTAAGTGTAAGGATGGGTGGGTGATTTATTCCCCACAGGAGTGCAGGGTTAGACAGAAGATGGAGTGCAGGGTTGGTTGGGTATTTTTTTGTAATAAGGCCTTTTTCTGGTTTTTATTTTTAATTTCGGGATTTATTTTTCTTTGGATATAACTATTAGTATAGAACTCGAGTTTTTTAAAAAAAGGAAAAACTTTTGTACAAAACAAATGCAAATATGCAACTATTTTAAAAAGAAAAGTTTCCGCTGTAAACGAGATTTTAAAGCTTAATAACGTTTTAAAGAAAGTAAATTTTGATAAAAACGTGAGGTTTCAAATCATCTTTCAAAGAAGCTAAATAAAGATTGGGTTTTTCAAATGAAGTCACGTTTTAAAAGTGAGTAACTTATCATTGACGCATGTTTTAGAAATGAATGGCCTATTTTGGAACCACCTTTTTAATCACAACTTGGTTGACTGATTTAAGGGTTTTCAACGACAACGAGTTTTACGCATCACACTTCAATGTGGCACCGCCTGATTCAGCCAAAACGTGTTGGCCGAGTTTGGCATGTTACATTTTGTGGTATCAGAGGCATGTTGCAAAACTCGACTGTGGAGTGGGGTTTTAATTTTTTGAATTTTTGAAAATTGTTTTCAAATAATTTGAAAGGTTAACTAATTGTGTGGCACATCGGGTCTCCGGTGCCGAATCCGTTTCCTAAATACTATTGTCAGTTTAAAACTAAAATGTAGTAAGACAGGAAATACTGTGATTACTTTAGAAATTAGACTGTAGTACCCTAGTTAAAATAAACTGAAAACTGCAGGAAACTGAAACTGTAGTGAGCCTTCGATTGCAAAAACAAACATTAGACTACTGCTTCTCATAAAAAATCTGCTTAATTATTGGAACTGTAAACTAATCTGTATAAAATTTCTAATACAAATAATACGCAAAGCGATAATGAGCACTAGAGGTACTCGTGGAAGAGGTACAAGAGGCTGCGACAGAGGACGTGGAAGTGCTAGGGCTGGGTCTTCGTCATCAGGCCACATGCCTAATGTTGAGGCTAGGGAGGCACCGACATCACTGATAACTGAGATGGGGTCATATGATTGAGCAGCAGGGGATGACGCACTATCCCAAGCTATGCTCCAAATTCTAGAAAGGGTCGCTGGGCCCAATACTGGTACTGAGGGCTGTGGGTTGATTAGGAAATGACTCCGGTCGAATGAAGCTGAGATCTTTAGGGGTATTGCTGGAGAATTGAATAAACTAACCATCAAGAATAAGTACCCTTTGCCGAGAATTGATGATCTTTTTTATCAGCTCCGAGGAGCTTCGGTTTTCTCCAAAATTGATCTTCATTCTGGGCACCATCAACTGAAAGTTAAAGAGGCTGATGTCTACGAGACAATGTTTAGGACCTGTTATGGTCACTATGAGTTCCTAATGATGCCATTTGGGCTAACGAATGCATCGGCAGCCTTTATGGATTTGATAAGCCGTGTGTTCCAGCTCTATCTAGATCGGTTCATAGTGATGTTTATAGATGATATCCTGGTCTATTCAAGAACCAAAGGGGAACATGATGCACATCTCCGAGCTATTCTACAGATTCTGAGGGAGAAGCAGCTATACGCAAAGTTCAGTAAGTGCGAATTTTGGCTACGAGAGGTGACATTTCTGGGCCACGTGGTAGCTGCCAAAGGAATTAGGGTTGATCCCCGAAAAATTGAGGTTGTTCTAGATTGAAAACCACCTAAGACTGTATCTGAGATTTGAGTAGCAAGAGAGTTTTGAGAAACTTAAAAATGTTTTGACTGAGGCCCCTGTCTTGATTCAACCAGAGCCTGGGAAAGAGTTTACTATCTACAGTGATGCTTCACACATTGGGTTGGGATGTGTGTTGATGCAAGAGGGTAAGGTTGTTGCATATGCGTCTCGTCAGCTTAAGACTCATGAGGTGAATTACCCAACACGTGACTTGGAGCTGGCCACAGTGGTATTCGTACTGAAAATTTAGAGGAATTACCTGTACGGTGAGAAGTGTATTATTTACACAGATCACAAGAGCCTCAAGTACCTCCTCACTCAGAAGGAGTTGAATCTTAGGTAGCGAAGATGGATTGAGCTGCTTAAGGATTATGATTGCACGATTGAATACGACCCTAGTAAAGCGAATGTCGTAGCTGAGGCACTGAGCCGTGGGGCATGTCTGATCTGAGAGGATGTTTGCTCGCCTAAGTTTGTTTGATGATGGTAGTTTATTGACGGATCTTCAAGTTAAATCGACATGGATTGAGCAGATTAAGAGTAAACTGTCAGTGATTGAGTCACTAGGTCCTCGTTTCCAATAGATTGAGAATGGGGAAACTTTAGATTTTGGACTGAATAGCGAAGGGGTACTGTGTTTCCATGGGAGAGTTTGTGTACCAAGGGATACTAGTTTGAGGCAATCTATACTTGATAAACCGTAAATAATACATGTTTTTACCTCATTATTAGCATATTTATGGATGAATTATTCCTTGATTTATGGAATTTAATGCTTCTAAACCTTTAATTTCATATTTTATACTCAAGTGAGCTTAAGGGACTGAAAAGAACAAGAAACGGGCGAAAACAGAGAAAATGGGCCAAAGCAAGGAATCAACATGGCATAAAAGTTTACCACATGGGCATGTCACACGGCCGTGCCACATAAATAGGCTCAAGCACGGCCTAGAATCGATTCACATAGGCAACCCACACGGCCGTGCCACTCTAACAGGCTAGAGCACGGCCCCCACATCAACTCACACAGGCGTGGCACACGGGCGTGTCCCTGTTGTGAGAAAGTTCAATTTCACTCAGAAAATGCTACTTAGGGGCTAAGAAAGACATTTTAAACTCTATATAAAGATCCTAGGAGGCAACTACAAGGGGGTGAGTGCCGAGTACATTATTCCCGCCAAGACGGGGAGTTAAAGGCAGGGAATTACTCGAAGGAAAGCTGATTGATCCATCTCAGAAGCTAGGATCTACATTAAGACGGAGGATCTCCCTTCTATCCTTTCAGGAATTTTGGGTTTTCTTATGTTTTGTTATTTTATTTATTCTGAGATGTTTCTTTTTATAATTATGAACTAAAACCCAAAATATCTAAGGGGGATGAAACCTAAAACGAATCTTGCTATTGTTATCTGAACTATATGATAAATATTTGATTTGTTCTTAATTGTTTTTTTAACTCTTGAATTGATATGTCTGGGATATTAATTTAAGTCGAATATGCTTATACAGAGGAGCAAAAGTCCCTGTATAGGAGTAGATCCAACACAATTAAGCGGAGTTTTAATTACAAAGAGATTTCAATTAATCAATCTTGGATTAGTTGTTCTTATCCTCGACGGAGGTATTAACATAATTTAGGGATCTTTACGGATCAAGTCAAATGAAGAAATCGTCTAGTTCAGAGTTAGATAACAAGTGAAGTCTAGGTGGATTCTTCCTTAGGTATTGCCCTCATCAATCAGTTTTCCCAAAAGCAATTTCTCAATTTACTCTTTGTTATTTCTTTAGTTTAGTTTAAAATAGTTTACAACCAAGACCCTTTTATTTCTTAGGCTAGATAATCGGAAGGATGTCATTACTAGTACTTTTAGTTCCTTGGATTCAATATTTTGGTCTTGCCACTAGCTATACTACTATTTGATAGGTGCGCTTGCCTTTTATCGTAATATTAGTTAGTTTATAGGTGTGATCAGATTTTATTCCCTCATCTTATCACGATCAAGTTTTTGGCACCGTTGCCAGGGAACTAAGATATTAGGAACACTCGATTCCTATTACTTTAGCTATTTTTACTTTTATTGCAAATTATTTTCTATTTTTTATTTTATTTTAGGATTTTAATTTTCTTTTTACCTTTCCTTTCTAGGTATCTCTAGTTTATGACTAGAAGAAACCTAGGAAGACCGTTATTGTTTGACGACGATTTAGAAGCTACAGTTCGTCGAACTCGTAGAGAGATAAGAAGAAGCTTGCAACATCCAGAACAAAGTCAAGAGGAAGAACCTGAACCTGCTGAAGAGATGGAGGCAAATCACGATAATCAACTACCTCCTGTAGTAGCCACAAATCCTGTTGAGCAAAATCCTGCTCCGCGTACTATGTATGATTATGCTAAACCTAATTTGGCTGGTACTGAATCTAGTATTGTTAGGCCTACTATTGCTGCAAATAATTTTGAACTGGAACCTAACACTATTTAGATGATACAACAGTTTGTTTAGTTTTATGGTTTGCAGGATGAAGATCCTAAAGTTTATTTAGCCAATTTCTTGGAATTCTGCGATACATTTAAAATAAATGGCGTTTTTGATGATGCCATTCGTCTTTGGTTATTCCCATTCTCCTTGAGAAATAAAGCTAAACAGTGGTTAAATTCTTTACCACGAGGGTCTATCACTACATGGGAACAAATGACCGAAAAATTTTTTCTTAAATATTTTTCATCGGCTAAAACGACTAAATTAAGGAATGATATCTCTTCTTTTGTGCAAATGGATTTAGAAACACTTTACGATGCCTAGGAGAGATATAAGGACTTATTGAGAAGGTGCCCTCACCATGGATTACCTCTGTGGTCACAAGTTCAAACCTTTCCCAATGGTTTGAATCCTTCGACGAGGAAAATGATTGATGTAGCCGCCGGTGGAACAATCAATAACAAAACACTAGAAGCAGCTTATGATTTCATCGAAGAGATGTCACTGAATAACTATCAGTGGTAAGTCATGAGAACAAAGCCACAGAAAGCTGCCGGAGTTTTTAATATTGATGCAGTCACCATGCTTTCTAATTAGGTAGAACTTCTTAATAAAAAGATTGATAATTTTGCTGGTTCTACGCATGTACACCCAGTGATGCAATGTGACTTAATCCAAGGAAACATGAGCAATTCTGTTACTCCTCCTATGGACATGACATGGAAACTAAGCAAGCCAACTATATGGGTAATAATTTTAGATCCTAAAATAACCCTTATAGTAATACTTACAATGCAGGTTGGAGGGACCACACAAATTTCTCATGGGGAGGGCAAGGAAATCAAAGGCAACTAGCTCTTCCGGGATTTCAACAGACACCGTTCCAACAAGAGAAAAAGCTAAACCTTGAAGAGATGCTTACAAAATTTATCGCCGTGTCAGAAACCCATTTCCAAAACACCGAGATGACACTGAAGAACTAGCAAGCATCCATTCAAGGACTCGAAACTCAAATAGGCCAGCTTGCTAAGCTAATTTCTGAAAGACCACAAGGTAGGTTACCAAGCAACACATAGACTAACCCTAAGGAGCAACTTAATGCCGTGGATACAATAGATGAGGAAGGGTTAACCAAAATCAACCCAGAGACATGCAAGGAGACTGTGGTAAGTAAAGGTAAAGATGAGGTAAGTTCCAAAGAAGCAATTATCAAAGAGTATAAGCCTCGTATCCCATACCCAAAAGCACTAAGGAAAGATCGCAGAGATGAACAATTCGGTAAATTCCTTAAACTTTTAAAGAAATTACATATTAACTTACCGTTTATTGAAGCTCTTTCGCAGATGCCAAACACCGTTTTTAAGAGAGCTACTGACGAATAAACGAAAGCTAGATGAGACATCTCATGTGGAACTGAATGTAGTGTGCTCAGCTATTTTATAGAATAAGCTACCCAACAAACTAAAAGATCCAGGGAGTTTTACAATTCTTTGTTTACTTGATAGTTCAGACATCAAAAATGCTTTAGCTAATTTAGGGGCTAGTAGTAATGTAATGCCTTATAAATTGTTTAAACAACTAGGTATTGGGAAGCCTAAACAAACTAAGATGAGCATCCAATTGGCTGATAAAACCATTAGATTTCCAAAGGGCATACTTGAAGATGTGCTTGTCAAAATTTATAAATTTATATTCCCAGTAGACTTTGTTGTTCTAGACATTGATGAGGATAGCAGTGTACCCCTAATTCTAGGGTGACCGTTTTTAGCAACTACTAGAACCATAATTGATGTAGGAACAGGCGAGCTTACACTTCATGTAGGTGATGACAAAGTTACTTTACAAGCCCAAAACTCGATTAAGATTGTTAATGATAAAAATACTGTTACAAGTCCTTGTAATAAGAATGATCTCACCGTCTAACCTTCTTTGTAGGATACACTTCACATAAGGGCGACCCAACCACAGATGAGTCCATCCAAGGGAAACGTACATGAAAAATGAATGCACCAGGTTGAGGAACTAGATGAGTGGCTGAACTATCAACAAGAAAAGCCCAAAATATGCCACACCAACCCAGATCATCACCAAGACGACCCTAAGGTAAAAATGAATCAATTTAAGGTAGGGGATAAGGTATTCTTAAAGGAGGAAGATCCTCGAATTTCGAATGAAAAACTTCACACAAGTGACATACCTCCCTTCACGGTAATGAAATTCTTTCCTTATGGTACAATCGAGATAACACACAAGACACTTGGCACTTTTAAGGTAAATCATACTCGACTCAAACTTTATGTTGATAATGAAATTGAACGTAGGATAGAAGAGTTTTGACTCTTCAAGCCACCGTGACCGAACAAGCTTGAGAAAAGTCGAACTTAGAATATAAACAAGCGCTTTTCGGGAGGCAACCCGAGCACTAACGTAGCAAAATTCTTTTATTTAAGCTTTCTAATACATTAACTAACCCTTTGAATGCAGGTTTTTCGAGCCACACGGCCATGCCCACGGGCATGCCTAAGGTCGTGTGGACACCATGGGTAAAGACACGGCCATGTGATATGGCCGTGTATGAGCGGGGTAAAATTTTTCCAAAACACGAGCTACGATAACTAGCCACGACCGTGTGAGGTGGCCATGGCCAATCCTAACAAATCAACACGGGCATGCGACACGCCCGTGTCCTAAAGTCGTGGCCAATCCTGTTAATTCAATATAGGCGTATGAGACGCCCGTGTCTCAACCTCATGGTCAAACCTGCCAATTCAGAGACGGCCGTGTACCCCCTACACGGGCGTGGAGAAGCGAACACCGAAGGACAGGCCGTGCGACACGGCCGTGTGCCCCAATACGCCCTAGGAACACGGGCATGAGTTACGAACTAGGCGTCCCAAAATCCTCAAATTTTGAACCACACGGGCTAACCCCGAGCCACACGGGCGTGTGACACGCCCATGTGCCCCAAATCCTATATAAAACCCCCACTATTCATCTTCTTCTCCACTAAAACCCTAAAAATTCCTCCACCCAAAACCCATACCAACCCTCTCTAGCGCCACCGCCGACCTCAGCCACGCCACCACGCCCGTGCAACCCGCACCACGACCGTATTCTGGCCTCTACAACTGCCCATTCGGTTCCCTTTTCTCTTTTCTTTAACTCTTATTTTTATTTTATTTAGTTTCTAATTACTTCATTTATTCATTCATGTTTTCTTTATTCTCAAATGCTTAAGTTGATATCCATGTAATATCCATGATCTATTGATTTAGAATAATGCCACTTTGAATCATTCTTTTGCTACCACTTTGAACTATCTCATGCAATTAGCTTTAGGCATACATTGATTATAAAAACCCACTAGAGCAACCATTGTCTTCATTATTTCTGCCTAGGATGAATCTAATATGGTATCTAGGTTAGTGAAATTACCCTTTGCATGAAGCACTTAGTAATTCTTGATTAAGCTTAATTTGTTATTTAATACTTTATGAGTATCGATAATATAGTTCTCTCTTCTTCTATTTTATTTCAGGAAAAATGTCATCATCACAAAGGAAGAAAGCTACCGTACCCACTTCTAAAAAATGAAAGGGACCCGGTGGTTCATCTTCCAGACCCACCGTTGAAATTCGACATCCTTTCCTCTAATTCTCGCAAAACTCCAAAGAGGAACTATTCCAAATTTTATGGGCGAGACCACTCGGAGTGGGGAGATGCATCAATTGGGCCACACTAGAACAGGTCCAACTAGCAGACGCGGTTCGGGCCTTGTTGACGATGGACTT
The DNA here is from genome assembly GCA_020496765.1 of Gossypium stocksii. NCBI lineage: Eukaryota > Viridiplantae > Streptophyta > Magnoliopsida > Malvales > Malvaceae > Gossypium > Gossypium stocksii. The sequence goes on from CM035623.1 coordinate 12,688,586, forward strand.
ATGGGACCAGTTTTTCCAGATCATGGAGCTTACTTACCTCAAGCTTACCCTAGAGTTCTACTCTACGTTCCATCTCCAGACGGTCATGACCCAACACGATGATCCAGGGACGATTCAATTTCATCTAGGAGGCCTTGTTCGACAACTCAGCGTACCGAAGTTCGGTACAGCACTAGGCCTATACACCAAGCAGTTTATGGAGGAGGAGAACCTTTCTGAGCTTCACCGCCACATACATCTCTCACCAGTCAAATGTTGGCAGGCCTTAGTTCCTGTTTCGGCCATTTACTATCCCAACCGCTCAAAGGCAACAGCTCTTTCCCCTTCAATGAGGTACATTCATGCCTTACTCGTGCATACATTGACAGGAAGACGCGAGAGCATCGGCATCGTCAACACCCACGATACCTATTTTTTTTGGAGCATGGCCCACGCACACGTGATCGACCTCGCTTATTTCGTCGCCCATGCCATCCAGTACAAGACAAAGCGACACCATAGGGGTGTAATCTCGATGGGCCTGTACATCACACAATTGGCCCGCTACTTCAGCCTACTCAACACCGCGGCCCAAACATCCTCCTATACTCTCGTTGGCCAGATGTCCCCACAGGGCATCCAAAGCATGCTTTACATAAGGATGATTCAGCGCCGACACGAGACTGTTCCTCTATAATACCGCCTATTCCAAAATGTTGAGCAGGAGGAGGACCCAGTGGACATTCCTAATGATGTCCCACCACAGGAGGAGGCACCGACTGAGCCACCACCTACTCGCCGCCCAGTTTATGCGGTAGCTTCAGGCTACATCACTTCTGAGCAGTTCGCCCAATTCCAGCAACAATGTTTTCAGCGATTTGATCACATTGATGCAACCTTAGCTCAAATTTGTCAGCATCTTCACCTCGCACCACTGCCCCCACCTCACGAACCATTTTAAGATTAGAGCTCACGAGTCCTCTTTTCTTCTCCTTTATTTTCATTTTTATTTTTCCTTTTCCTTTTATCTTATCTTTTTCATTATTTAAATTTTAGTATTTTCAGAACTTAGTTTATTTTATTTCAATTATTTCATATTGGCTATTTCCTAACAAGTACAATGTGCTAATCCAAATTCCCTAAAATCGATAAATGCTATCGCAGTTTCAAAGGAGCGTTATAGCTCAAACCCATCTCTAATAGGTTAACCCTGCCATGACTGCCATGTCCTACTCGACTATGACCCTAGCCACCATGACCATAGCCACCACGACCTCGATCATCATATCCGTTTGGCACAGAAATTGTGGATAAACACCCTCCCCTACAAATTTTCACACCCAGCTCAAAGAATTCATCCAAAATTCAGAGAGTTTCACTTCTCTCCTTATCTTATGATTTTATGCTTCTATTGCTACTAATGTATCTTTGTACACTGAGGGCAATGTACATCTTAAGTATGGAGGGAACTCACTTTCATGCTTTGTATTATCTTTGAACCCCTAAAAATTTATGCCACTAACTTGTTGCATTGTTCTTAAATTTCAAATTTTTACTTTCACTCCCTGCATTATTCTCAATCCCCTATTAAGATGAATTCTAATTGATTTATGATTTTTATTGATATGTTTAGAATTAAGACATAGGTACTTATGCTTTGATTATTCAAACCTTAAGACATTAGAGAATCAAGCATGATAAGTTGAAATTTTTGAGAATTTAAATTTTTTCTAGGTTGTTTTCCCCAATTTTAAGTGTTATCTTAAAATTTGAAATTCGCAGGATTGACATCAAAAGCCATAATTCTGGTGAGATTTTTTAGCCTTTTGAGCATACATTCTTTCGTGTTCACTTTTATTGTTGTTTTGAGTGAGTCAATACTGATTTGTTATTCAAGAACTTGCTTCGATTATACATGTTGAGACCACATCATTGATTTGATATACCGAAATGATAAAGGCACCTAAGTTTAACCCACTTACTCCATAAAAGCCTACCTTCATAAATTAACCCCTAGTGAACCCCATTGATCCTAACAACCCATTCATTGACTTACCCTCAATATTAACCTATAATCCAGTTTTTGTTGAATTCCCTTCAATTATTTTGATCCCTATTTTTGCTGAGATTTGAGTTGAATAATTATCTAGCTTTGTTCTCCTTTCCAATTTGTAAAGTTTATAAATATTCAATTTGTTGTTAATTGATTTGTTCTTAAAAAAAGTGTATATACATTTAATTCAGTTACAACTCATATTTCAGTTGTAATTCAAAATTTTTACATATTTCTATTATAAGCTTCCGAATCCAAAACGATGTCATCAAAAAGGCTTTATTCTAAGAATATGTTTCAGTGATAGAGATTTTGCTAGTTAGATGATTTTTCAATTCAATCTCGATTCTAACCATCTTTTTCAGCTTGTGACCACACCTCTAACAAAAGCCCCATTACAACCATTTAAAGACCTTTTGATCGATGTGTCATATCAATACATAGTGGTAGAGATTTGATTTTCCTGCAAGCTTATGGTAATAGCTTTTCAGGTTGACTATTGAGTGCTTAAATTTTTGAACCTTAAACACTTTGAGTGGATAGAGTGAATCTTTAGTGAGGATGTCAACTCTTGTTGATTTTGAATTAAAAGGTAACTACCCAGGAGAAGGGAGAAAACCTATGTTTCTGTGATAAAATTCTCAACTTATATTGTTTGAGACCTTAATTTTCTTTTGGTTGAATTTTCAATGTACGATTACTTGTGGATTGATTCGAAACATTATTGGTTATAAGTTAAGAAGAATGACTTATAATTGTGAGTTGAGATTTTGCTTAAGGACAAGCAAAGGCTTAAGTGTGGGGGTATTTGATAAACCGTAAATAACACATGTTTTTACCTCATGCTTAGCACATTTATGGATGAATTATTCCTTCTTTTGTGGAATTTGATGATCTTAAACCTTTAATTTCATATCTTATACTCAGGTGAGCTTAGGGGAGTGAAAAGAACAAGAAACAGGCCGAAAACGAAAAAAAAAGGGCCAAAGAAAGGAATCAACACGGCTTGGAAGTTCACCACATGGGCGTGTCACACGGCCGTGCCACATAAACAGGCTCAAGCACGGCCTAGAATCGATTCACACGGGCAACCCACATGGCCATGCCACTCTAACAGGCTAGAGTACGGCCCCCACATCGACTCACACGAGCGTGGTACACGGGCGTGTCCCTGTCGTGAGAAAGTTTAATTTCACTTGGAAAAGGCTACTTAGGGGCTAAGAAAATAAAGACCCTAGGAGGCAACTACAAAGGGGAGAGTGCCGGGTATATTATTCCCGCTAAGACGGGGAGTTAAAGGTAGGGAATTACTTGAAGGAAAGCCGATTGATCCATCTCAGAAGCCAAGATCTACATCAAGACAGAGGATCTCCCTTCTATCCTTTCAGGAATTTTAGGTTTCCTTATGTTTTGTTATTTTATTTATTTTGAGATGTTTCTTTTTATAATTATGAACTAAAACCCTAAATATCTAAGGGGGACGAAACCTAAGACTAATCTTGTTATTGTTATCTGAACTATATGATAAATATCTGATTTGTTCTTAATTGTGTTTTTAACTCTTGAATTGATATGTCTGGGATATTAATTTAAGTCGAATGTGCTTATACAGAGGAGCAAAAGTCCCTGTATAGAGTAGATCCAACATAATTAAGCAGAGTTGATCGCAATCCTAGACGTAGGACGATGAAAATCTGCTGGATTAGAGTCAAATCTAATATGGGGAGTCATAAATCGAGTTAATGCAAGACTAGGGGTTTTAATTAGAAAGAGATTTCAATTAATCAACCTTGGATTAGCTATTCTTATCCTCGGAGAAGGTATTAACATAATTTAGGGATCTCTACGGATCAAGTTAAAAGAAGAAATCATCTAGTTCAGAGTTAGATAACAGGTGAAGTCTAAGTGGATTCTTCCTTAGGTATTGCCCTCATCAATCAGTTTTCCCAAAAGCAATTTCTTAATTTACTCTTTGTTGTTTCTTTAGTTTAGTTTAAAATAGTTTACAACTAAGACCCTTTTATTTCTTAGGCTAGATAATAGGAAGGAAGTCCTTACTAGTACTTTTAGTTCCTTGGATTCAATATTCCGGTCTTGCCACTAGCTACTATTCAATAGGTGCGCTTGCCTTTTGTAGTGATATTAGTTAGTTTATAACTGTGATAATATTTTATTACTTCATCTCATCACGATCAATACTACAAGAGTAGCATAGTAGTCCTTATGCTATACATCTTAGCAAGAACAAGATGTACCGAGACCTTCGTGAACTGTACTAGTGGCCAGGACTTAAGTGCAAGGTTACTTAATTTGTGAGTAAATGCTTGACTTGCTAGCAAGTTAAGGCTGAGCATCAACTGCTTTCTAGGCTACTATAGCCAGTTATGATTCCACTTTGGAAATGGGAGAACGTAACTATGGACTTTGTTAGTGGGCTGCCTTGACGCCTACTAAGAAGGATTCGGTATGTGTCATCGTAGACCGATTGACCAAGTCTGCTCATTTTATACCCGTCCGTACTGATTACTCGTTGCAGAAGCTGGCTAAGTTGTATGTGGCTAAGATAGTATGACTGCATGGGGTATCAGTTTCTATAATATCTGATAGAGATCCTCACTTCACGTCTCGGTTCTAGAAGAAGTTACACGAGGCACTGGGTACAAGGTTAGGCTTCAGTACTGCGTTCCATCCTCAGACAGATGGTCAGTCTGAGAGGGTGATTCAGATATTGGAGGACATGTTAAGGGGTTATGTAATAGAGTTCCGAGGTAGTTAGGAAGACTTCTTGCCGTTAGTAGAGTTTGCGTATAACAACAACTACCAATCTAGCATAAAGATGGAATCGTACGAGGCATTATATGGCCGTAGGTGTCGTACTCCAGTGTGTTGGACTGAACTGGGTGAGCAGCGTATTCTGGGGTCGGAGTTAGTTTCTAATACCAAGGACAAAGTTAGATTAATTCAGAATCAGTTAAAGGTGGCTTCAGACAAATAGAAGTCGTATGCGGACTTGAAGCGCAAAGAGATTTAGTATTTTATGGGGGACTTCATGTTTTTCAAGGTCTCCCCCTGAAAGAAGATACTAAGGTTTGGACGAAAGGGCAAGTTGAGCCTTAAGTTCATTAGGCCTTATCGCATACTAAAGCGTGTGGGACCAGTTACATATCAACTTAAATTACCTCCAGAGTTGGACCGGATTCATGATGTGTTTCACGTCTCAATGCTGAGGCGTTACCGCTTTGATCCCAGGCATATAATAATAGTTAAGGAGATCGAGATTAGACCAGATCTAACGTTCGAGGAGGAACTGGTACAAGTATTGGTCCGCGATGTTAAGGTACTAATAAGAAAATCTGTAACACTAGTTAAGGTACTTTGGCGTAATCATGGTTCTGAAGAGGCCACGTGGGAACCTAAGGAGGCGATGCGTCAACAATACCCTTATCTATTTTGACCAGGTAAATTTCGAGGCCGAAATTTCTTTTAGGGGGTAGAGTTGTAACGCCAAAAATCTAAGTTTTTAATTTCTGTATCTTTTGGCACAATTGCATGTTTGCTTTAATGACTAAGTGAAATAGGAGTGTTTAAGAGTCTCTGAGAAGCCCTGGGTTTGGGCCTAGGCTTATGCAAAATTTTTGTTTTTCTTACTTGAAGGGACCCTGACTCTAGCATGTAGTCTTTTAAATTATGATGATAAAAAGATGTCACAAAAGAGCTTGATAGTCCAGTGGTAGTGGCATGTGAATGCATCTAAAATGGACTTAAGTTCGAGTCACGCTTAGCATAAATGAGTATTTATTTTACTTATTTGCTGTGTGAGTAGTGGAGTTTGACCCAAACACTGCTGAGTGGTGGAATTTGAATTAGTCATGGAGAAACTTGAGAAGATATTTGAGGAGATAACTTGGGATGTTAGAAGAAAATCAAGGAAAATTTGAATTGTGGGAGTGTTGGAGCCGTAGTGGACTAATGAGGGCATTCTAAATTCGGTCTTTGAGTGTTTGAGGGAGTGAATACCGATTCTTTTTGTAGGATTTCGGTTGAGATTTATCCTGGGGTTTTGGTAAATTTTTCTTGTGCTTTTGCTTCTATGCCGTTTTTCTGCTAGGTTGATTATTTCAATTTTGCCGATTTTATTTTAATCCAGGGTTTGGTTATCGATTCTTTTTCTTCTCTCACCACGTTTCCAACTTTTTTACCTTTTGATTTTGGCTGGGTATCCATCTTTGCTCCCTCATTATTAGCCGATTCTCTCATTCCTCTTTTTCTCAACACTCTCTGACAACTTATTTCTCTACTATTGTTTTCTTTCCCCTACCTTTAGCACTCCTCTACCTTGGCTGAACACTGCTAGTCTCTCCCTCTCTGTTTTTAGCTTTTGACAATCCTTCTTTTTTTTTATTTATTTATTCTCTGCCAATTCCTCCCATATCATTTGTTTTCTCCTCCATTAGGCATGTAGTGTTCTTTGTGGTAACCGAATATTGTCCACTCATTCTTTCTACTCTGAATTGTTCTTCTATGCTCTCTGTTGATTCAAAAGGTAGTACAACTAACTGGTGGTGTTTCTTTCACTCCCTTTTACTGTTTAAGCCAATTATTCTTGGCTCTAATTTCTGATTCTCATTTCCCTTCTCTCTTGTGTGGTGTGTGTTTTTGGGTTCTTGAATCTCTCGAAGGGTGAAGGAGTGGCAAGCAATATTGAAGTGTTCGAAACCTTTCTCTTAACACTCAATCAAAGGTAAATCCTTTGCCTAACACTTGTGAGTTTAGGCTGAATGATTTCCTCCTTACTTTCGGGATTCTGTGGTTCTGTAAGGAATCATGAGTAGACTCGAGCCTTAGGTATAACAACTCTGTTTAACTAAATCCTCTTGTAGTGTAAATAATCGACAGGGGACGTGTGGTCAATTCTAGCCAGCAATCTAAGAGAGGGATAAGTCATTTGTTATTCAATCAATGTGTGTATTAGTTAACGATTTGGGATTGATCGTGATCTCAAGTGATGATGATAAAGTAGTAAAATCTGATCGTTCCTGGAAACTAACTAATATCACGATAAAAGGCAAGTGCACCTATCAAATAGTAGTATAGTCAGTGGCAAGACCAGGATATCGAATCCAAGGAACTATGAGTACTAGAATGACTTCCTTCCTATTATCTAGCCTAAAAATAAAGGGGGTCTTGTTGTAAACTAAACTAAACTAACTAAAGAAGCGACAAAGAGTAAATTGGGAAATTGATTTTGGGAAAGACTGATTGATTAAGGCAATACCTAAGGAAGAATCTACCTAGACTTCACTTGTTATCTAACTCTGAACGAAATGATTTCTTCATTTGATTTGATCCGTAGAGATCCCTAAATTATGTTAATACCTCCGTCGAGGATAAGAACAACTAATCCTAGGTTGATTAACTAAAATCTCTTTCTAGTTAAAACCCTTAATCTTGCATTAACTCGATTTATGGCTCCCCATATTAGATTTGACTCTAATCTGACAGATTTTTGTCATCCTATCTTTAGGATTGTGATCAAATCTTCTTAATTGTGTTGGATCTACTCCTATGCAGGGACTTTTGCTCCTCCACATAGGTACATTCGACTTAAATCAATATCCCAGACATATCAATTTAAGAGTTAAAAACACAATTAAAAACAAATCAAATATTTATCACATAGCTCAGTTAACAATAACAAGATCTGTCTTAGGTTTCATCCTCCTTAGATATTTAGGGTTTTAGTTCATAATTATAAAAGAAAACATCTCAGAAGAAATAAAATAACAAAACATAAGAAAACCAAAAACTCCTGAATGGATTGAAAGGAGATTCTCTGTCTTGATGTAGATCTTGGCTTCTGAGATGGATCAATCGGCTTCCCTTCGAGTAATTCCCTTCCTTTAACTCCCCGTCTTAGGGGGAAAATAATGTCTCCTTGGTGGGAGAAAAGTACACCCTTAGCGGGAATAAATGAACCCCCTTGTAGTTGCTTCCTAGGGTCTTTATATAGAGTTTTGGAATGCCTTTCTTAGCCCCTGAGTAGCCTTTTTCGAGTGAAATTGAACTTTCTCACGATAGGGACATGCCCGTGTGCACGTCGGTGTGTATCGGGGCCCAGGCCGTGCTCAAGCTTGTTAAAGTGGTACGGCCGTGTGGCACGGCCATGTGGCAAACCTCCAGGCCGTGTTGATTACTAAATTGGGCCTAATTTGCTTGTTTTTAGCCCGTTCCTTGCTTTTTTCTCTTCCTTATGCCTACCTAAGTATAAAACATGAAATAAAAGGATTAGAAGCACCAATTTCCATAAATTTAATGACAATTCATCCAGAATTTAGGCTAAGTATGAGGTAAAAATATGTATAATTTATGGTTTATCAATGATTAAATGTTTTGTGAACCCTAACAATTAGAAGACTGACTATACATCTTGATTAAATATAGGTTCGGAGCTAATCTTAGCACATTTTTGCAAACAATTGTGTACTCACACTATTTTAACCGTAGGACGGCAAATGCCGAAAATTTGAAAAGTACGACAACTGATGCCACACGGGTGTATGAACGCACATGTGGAAATTCAAGCCCTCGAAACATGGGCATATAACGATAGAAGCCACCATGAGCGATCTCATGGGTTTCGGCCGTTTTGGGCCACGTTGGGTCGAAATGGGCCGTGTGGGCCCAATGGGCTCGTGAGCCCCACACGGGTAAATCTTATGGACGTATGGGAAATATTGGACCTGGCTATGTTGTTTACATGGTTAAGGTCATTGCTAGGCTTAGTGGACCACACTAGCATTTGGGCTCCACATGGTCTGCTTAATGGGCTCTGGGCCCATTTTCTCTGCTTGTACTGTTATGATTGCACGGGTCATCCGAGACGACTGTGGACCTATTGATGGGTCGGTATGTATACCTATACCTCAAACTGATAAATGACCGTTATGCCCCTATGAGGTAAAATGACTATTATGCCCTTATATGATGTCTGATTGATTAAGCATGCCATTTGATATATTTTTATGACTTGCATACTTGCATGATATTGTGATATGCTATATGGGATGGGATTATTGAATATAGAGGAAGTGTACTAAACTGAAAGGTCGCACGGGTCGCCTAAGATGACTGTGGACCTACTGATGGCTTTAAGCCACTTATAATACTGGCAGCTTTACTGCGATACTGTTTAGTACTGTAACCAGTGCTAACATTGTAAGTGTAGGGATGGGTGGGTGATTTATTCCCCATAGGAGTGCAGGGTTGGTTGGGTTATCATGCATCATTCATGCTGATTACTGATACTGTTATGGGCTGAGGCCCAATTGATACTGTTACTGTGAAAGGGTTTAGGCCCAATTTGTCTGTTATATTTTGCTTGTATGATTGGGGAATTACGTACTGAATTTTCGTAAACTCACCCTTTCTGTTTTAACTGTACAGGTAATCCCCAATCTTAGGCGATTCGGTGCGATCGGGGGACTCAGAGGTGGCCACGCTTTTCTTTAAGATTATTTCAACACTTATTAATAATTTTGGATTTATTTTGGGTATTTGGTTTTTAATAAGGCCTCTTTCTAGTTTTTATTTTTAATTTCAGGATTTATTTTGCTTTGGATATAACTGTTAGTATAAAACTCGGGTTTTTAAAAAAAGGAACAACGTTTATACAAAACAAACACAAATATGCATCAATTTTAAAAACAAAAGCTTTCGCTATAAACGAGATTTTAAAGCTTAATAATGTTTTAAAGAAAGTAAATTTTGATAAGAACGTGAGGTTTCAAATCATCTTTTAAAAAGGCTAAATAAAGATTGGGTTTTTCAAATGAAGTCACATTTTAAAAGTGAGTAACTTATCATTGATGCATGTTTTGGAAATGAACGGCCTATTTTGGAACCACCTTTTTAATAACAACTTGGTTGACTAATTTAAGGGTTTTCAACGACAGAGTTTTGCGCATAACACTTCAATGTGGCACCACCTGATTTGACCATAACGTCTAGGCCGAGTTTAGCATGTTACACAGGCTATTCACTTGATAGATTGGCGGAGTTGTACATTTCTAAGATTGTTAGATTTCACGAGGTGCTAGTTTCGATTATTTCAGATAGAGATCCGAGGTTTACGTCTTGATTTTGGAAGAAATTGCAAAAAGCTTTAGGTTGCATTTTAGTACCGCATTTTATCTGCACTGATATTCAGTCTAAGAGAGTGATTCAGATTCTTGAAGATATGCTCAGATGCTGTGTTTTAGAGTTCGAAGGAAACTGGGAGAGATATTTACCGTTGGTTAAATTTGTGTATAATAACAGTTTTCAATCGAGAATAAAGATGGCACCGTATAAATCATTGTATGGTCATAAATGCTAAACTCCGTTGTACTGGACCGAGCTTAGTGAGAAAAAGATTCACGGAGTTGATTTGATTAAAGAGACTGAAGATAAAGTGAAAGTGATTCACGATAGTTTGAAATCAGCTTCAGATCGACAGAAATCGTATGCGAATTTGAAACGTAAAGATATTAAATTTCAGATCAGCGACAGAGTATTTTTGAAAGTATCTCTGTAGGAGAAAATTCTTCGATTTGGTTGCAAAGGAAAATTGAGTCCTCGATTTATTGGACCATATAAGATCATCGAAAGAATAGGGCCAGTGGCATATTAACTAGCTTTACCATCAAAATTAGAAAAGATCCACAATGTGATTCATGTATCAATGTTGGCCGATATAGATCAAATCCGTCACACGTAATTTCTCTGACTGAGATTGAAATTCAACCTGATATGACATATAACGAAGAACCGGTCAAAATCTAAGCTTGAGAGATCAAAGAGTTGAGAAATAAACATAGCTTTAGTGAAAGTACTTTGGCAACATCACGGGATCAAAGAAGGTACGTGGGAACCCGAGAAAGTTATAAGAAAATAGTGCCCTAACTTATTCACTAGTAAGATTTTCGAGGACGAAAATCCCTAAGGGGGAGAGTTGTAACAGCCTATTTTTAATCAAATCAGAACAGTGGTTTTGGAACCATAAATCTGAAGTCAAAATATTTATTTTATTATTTTATTAATGTCTACAGTATGATTGTATGATTGTGTGAAAATTTCGTTAAGAAATTTTATCGTTTTAGCGTTTAATTTGATAAAAAGAACTAAATCGCGTAAAATGTAAAAGTTGAGTTCTATTAGCTAATGGTGTCTAATAGCTATAGAGCATTAAAGTAATGGTCCTTAAATGGTAATTAGACCATTAGTGTGATATTGGACATTTATGAGATTGGTATTATTAAAATTTGATTTAAATTAAAAGGGTAAATAAGTAAATTAGTAAATAAGGTTAAAATTAATAAAACAAAAACCATATTTTGATGTTATCATCTTCCTTAGTCAATTTTAACAAGAGAAGAACACTGTTTAAGGTTTGAAACATTCGACCACTTTGAAATCTTGATTAAGATACAATTTTTGTTCCGTTTTTAATCATTTTTATGTTTTTGAGATCATTGCAACTAGGTCTAGCTAGCCCAAGGACTATTTTGCAAAACTGTTAAAGGTTAAGGATGTTTCCATTGATGAATATGTGTGAGCTTTAATGTTTGATGATAGATTATGAATGTTTGATGATAGTTATACAAGTTTTGTTAAGAGATTTTTAGTGAAAATGCAAATTAGGGATTAAATTGTGAAATGTGAGAAATTTTTGGTTAAAATGTGAAATAAATGAAAAATATGGGCTGCTAGGGACCTAATTGAAATTCAACTAGCATGGATTTCGGTGGAATTGCATGAATTTTTAATTTTGTGAAGTAAGGACTAAATTGTAAAAATGAAAAATATTAGGGGAAAAAGTTTAAAGTTTCCTTAGTGTGCATTTTTGACTAAATTGAATAGAATGATATTGAATAAGTTAATTTTGATTGCATATAGATCAAGAAAAGCAAAATACGGATTTTGATCGAGGAAAGAATAAGGATTCAGATTAATCGATCAAATTCATCATTTTTGCATTCGAGGTAAGTTCGTATGTAATAAGCATTGTTATATTTTTTTATTAAATGTTTTGATATTGCATAAATTGTGAATACGACCTTGCGAAAAATTTCGACGACGATTCGACAAATGAGAAATCCCGGTTGAACCTTAGGAATAGTTTAGGATATGAATGTCATGACCTTAGGGGTTACTGTAATTATGTGATTTGGGTGCTGGTCTTGTACGTTCTATCAGTGGCTGACTATACTGGCATATGTTGCGACTACTTGACAACTTGTGTGGGCAGTACTGTGTAGCTACGTCTTGACTGACAGCTTGTGTGAGTAGGTCCGTTGATAGCTCAAGAGTGAGCATTATATGTGATATGTGATTGAGATAGCTTCGTCTATATATGTGGCACTTAGGGTGTGAGATTCCCGAGTATCTGATATTATTTCGTATGGTTCAATGGGTATAACCGAGAAGTGGATAAGTATGAGACTGATACGAGTTGGTACAGGTATGTATAGTAACTATACGAGCATTGAATGGAAGAGAATTGTGAATTTCATATCTAACCTTATGAATAAAAATGTGTTAGGTTGTTGGTTCAATATGAGACATGTTATGAGATGTTTAAATGTTTAAATTGTGCATATTTGGTAAGTTAAGTTTATTTTTATACGAACTTACTAAGCTTTATAGCTTACTTTGTGTATTTTTTCGTGTTTTATAGTAATTTTAAAGCTAGCTCAGATTCAGAGATCGTCAGGGGCTTCATCACACTATCAAGCTATCATTTGGGACTTTTGAGCTTATGTATATGGTTATATGGCATGTCTAGGAACTTTGGTCATTTTGGTATATGTGTTGGTGATGAATTTAGTCAATTAAGTTGGCTTGTAAATGATAATTGTTTGGTTTGGTATATAGCCATGTGAGTTGGCTTATTTTGGTTGATTTGGTTGTGTAAATATTTGTGCAAATGGTCATGTTGTTATGTGGTTGGAAATGGCTATATTCATGCTTGTTGTGAATTGGTAAATCAAGATTAGTATGCTTGTGATTATAGGTACATTAGTGCATAATGGAATATAACCAATTAGATAGTTGAAGAATTGTTGAATTGGTATAAATTGAATGGACTATTGTAATGCTTGGGTGACTTGTGATGGATGGTATGGGATTAGCATGAATTAGGCTTCATTGAGATTGATTTGGATGCCTATTTATGTCATGTTTTTATGCCATTTTGTTTGGTGTAGGTATATGCAAATTTGGATGGCAAGATGGCTTGGTAAATAGCCTATTTTTGTCCACCCAGTCAGGTGACACGGCCATGTGTCCCTTGTAGCATTTAATCAAAACAAGTCAGTGAGTTACACGGGCTAATCACACGGGCGTGTGGTTGGCCGTGTGACCCAAGTCAGGGAGTTACATGGGGTAGGACACATGCTGGGGCACGGCCATATGCTCCCATTTCGAATGTCCACACGGCTTGGGACATGAGTTTGTCTTTTGGCCGTGTGAGACATACGGCCTGGCCACACGGGCCTGTGTCCCTTATACTAAGAATTTTTCAAAGTGTTCTTAAAATTTTCCTAAGTTATCGGTTCAGTTTCGAACCACTCTTAAAGCATGTTTTGGGCCTCTAGGCCCGTAATAGGGACAATGTGAGTGTATTTTATTGATTGTTTTTTGAAAATGGAAAATGTATGTGAATTGTATGTTTACTTGTGTAATAAGTTCGGTAATGCTCATTAACTCTATTCCATCATTGAATACAGGTGAGGGGAGTTATAGAACACATATATGGCCAGATATGTGATAGAGCGAAGTTTCAATGAGCATTATTGTGGCACATAGAGTGAAATTGAATGTGAATCCGATAAGCATCCATTGTGTACAAGTTGTGATGTAAATTGATGAATATGAATATAGATGATGTGTATTAAATCAGTAATTAAAAGTTTGTAATTGTGGGTATTTTGGCCTTATGATCTCTTGAAACCATTGGATATAGTTAGCATGGCATAGGATTGTGAGTACTCACCTATATGTATTGTGTTTTGGGGCATTGAGGCCTTGGGACATGTTGGAGAGAAGTGGGAATGTGAGCTAAGCTCCATTCAATAGGACATGTTTGGTGTGTTGGAGACTATTAGCTTTATGCTTCACTTTTTGGGATATGTTCGACTCTATGAGTCAATTGGAGTGTTGGAGATCCGTGTATCCATTGAGTGATGGTAGAGCCCACTTTTATGTTTCATAGCCTCATGTGCCAAATTATCGTTTAAATGTGATATTATGTATTGTAATAATACGATGCGAGATAGATGTATAAACATGTGAATAATATGCTAAATGTGTTGATTTAAGTTTCATGAAAATGTTAGTATGTTCTCATGGTAATTGTATATGTAATTGTGGTTTGTGTCATTTTCATTTAACTTGTGAATGCATGTGAATACATGAGCTAGACTTGTGAGTTATTAAAGCATGTATACATTGTTTAGTCTTGATGAATTATTATTAAATGAATTATATATCTAAGCAAGTTGAGTGTAATTGCATGTAGGAGCATATGTTAGTTTTATGATTGAATGAAACTTGAACATGTTCTGGTATGCTCTTGTTTAACCTTTGATATTGTGTATACTTTTTGGTTACTCCGACATTCACTGAGCTTGTTTAAGCTCACCCACTCTCTCTAACCATTGCAGATATTTAGCGTTTACAGTGTGAGCGGTGCTGAGATACCAAGGAAGTAGGTTTTAGTATTTCCGTAGGTGGTATTAATATTATTCTTTGAACTGTGGGGATAAGGTAATGTAGTTAGACTTTGATTGATTATTATTGTGGGCCTCATGATATTTTATAGGTTTAGTTTTCTAGCACTTTTGATGGATGTCATAATTATTTCATTAGTATTATTTTGGTTTGAATATTTGTTATGTTGAAGTTCCATGAACTATATAAATGGTCAATGGATGTTGAATAATATGGTAGAACTATTGTATGATATTGCCATGACGTTTTGGATATTTTGTAGCTTAATTATTCCTATGAACTATAGGCTTGGACCTTGGTATGATGATTCTTTCTCAAACATGTTTTTGATGTTTTGAATTGTTATTTTGGTCGTTTTGACATTGCCTTAAAAAAGTAAATGATGCATGTTGATTAGATATTTGTTGGAATGGATTAAATGCTTAGATGTGTTGTATTTTTGTGTTCTGAAGTAGAGGTATCGATATTCTTGTTTTAAAAATGAAACTTATGTGATATTTCTATGTGCATGAAGTCAATATTGTAATTTGGTATCGATACCTTACCATAAGTATCAATACTTGGGTTAAAATAATCAATACATTAATAAAGTTATTGATAAATTATAGGGTTTGATTTTTAGACGAGAAACAGAATGTTGTTTTGGTATTGATTTTCCAATCGGTATTGATACCATATAAGAGAAATATTGATACCTTTATTTCAGTATTGATACCTGCGTAACTTGTTTTGGAATTTGGCTGAGTGGTTCTAATGCATGTTTAATTGATATTATAAGTTTGTTTGAAGTGTGTTTGACATGTTTTAATAATGATTAATATATGATTGACTTAAAAATCTGTAAGAATGCTAATAAAGAGGACGATTGCCTATTAATGTGACATTTTGGAATGCTTATGATGTGTGAGGTGGTGTGATATCCTGATATTCGAGCTCGACAACCGGGCCGGGTATACAGTGTTACATGTCTATTATCAGCACTGCTTTTTTTTCTTCTTCTCATTTTTCTTCTTATTTTCTTTACATTATATTTCATAGTTTCTGTCATAGTATTTTTTTTAGATACTTCTCCATTCGCTTGAAACACACATATTCCAAGACTATTAAGAAAATAGGGAATCGACCCTTCAAGGAAGTTTCTTTGTTTATGCTTATGTTTTCTTTATATTGGAGATAATGTATGTACTAAAGTGTGGGGTAAGTAAATAGGATTAGTTTATGTGCTTTCATCTGTGTGTTTACATTGTTTTAGTTTATTTTTAAAAAACTTATTATTTTTGTTGCATGGGGCTTGGATAATATTAATACTGTGAATAGTGGTTGAAAATAATAAAACATGTAATGATTTTTGTCAAGCATGAAATTTTTTATTTGTATGAGATAATTTGATTATTTTAAAAGGAAATTGATTAGATTACTCAGTTAAATTGAATAATATATTAGAAGCACCTAGGTAAGAATGTTTGATGATGTCGTATGAGATATAAGTCTTATAGATAGTCGTAGAGACATGAATGCTTGAATTGATTATTATTCACTCAGTCTAATTCAAAGCATAAAAGAAATTGTGTATGGTGGGATGCTTGAGGATGACCTAAGGCATTGTTTGAATAGCCAATTCTCAAGTGACCATACCTTAATGCTATAAATCACTAGTCTCCTTATTTGAGTATGATAACACTTTTTTTATGAACCAAGGAAAATGAAACTCAAAAGCCAAATATAAATTGAAAACTTGAACTTTTCCATATCCTTATTCCTTTAATACATTACAAAATAAACATCATGCCATTGATATTGAGGGTTTAGGTAGATACAACACATGGTTTCAAAAGATTATAGCGAAAAAGGAAGAAATTATGTGATACATTAATTATAGGTCAGGAAAAAAATGTGTGAAAAAGAAAAAAATCCAGAAAAAGTCAAAACTAAGAACAAGAAGAAAAAGTATCGCAAAAGTGATACCAAGTGAAAGTGGGATAGTAAGTCTAACTCCCCCAACTTCAGGATCGTATGAATGGGACTATGACTCCTCCGAGAGAAGCTGATAAAGGGCTAAACCTCGATGGCTCTTTCATCTCTAAGGGAATAAAAGGAAGTCGAACTCTTAGGATCCCACCAGTCCAAGACTATTCATCCCTTGATCGTCTAGAATTCTGAGTGTTCGAGAAGGGTTCATTCCAAGCGAATCAGTACAGTAGCAAGCAGTCTAGTGAGCTGAAGTTTTCAAGGAAGTACACTTAGTTGATAGTAAGTCAAGGAAGTCAAAGAAAAAGAATAGGCTGTCTTCAAAAGAACTTCTTCTTAAAAGAGAATAGGTTGTAGATCTTATATACTTCTTCTCCATCTTCCCTTCAAATAGAAGGATAGAAACAAAAGTATTATGAGTGAGAAAAGAGTAAAAAGTCAAGTGACAAAAATAAAGTCACAAAAATGAGAAAAAAAACTCAATCATCAATGTATCAAAACTCATTAAGCTGGCCGTAGTTGCCAATATTGAATTGTATCTTTCTACATAGAGAGATAAGGAAGGTGAGAGAAGGAAATAAAAGGCGATAAGCTTGGAAGGGACACTTAAGAGGAAGAGAGGGAACAATGTCAGGTGCCTAACTATTTCTAGTGTTTGAACCATTTTGAACCATGTCTTTTTTTAAACTTGTATTGTGTTAAGCCCCGGACCATGGCAAGCCTAAAAGACCAATGTGACTTAAGCATTCTCTATGCATAATCTTCTAGAATTTCTAACAATTATACTTAATGAATATTTTTTACTTGCATGATTGTGTTTGCTACATATCTATTTGATTTATATTAATGGCGATATTGTTAAACATTTGGCCATGGGAATTACTTTTAAAGTTGTTAGTAACTTAACTTTGTAAACTACTCTTAATTTACTTTAAAAAGTTTTCAAGGCATCGAACTATCAAGATTAAGATGCATGTGTAATAAGAATTGTTATACCTTTAATGTTTGAGAATCATGTTTGTAGTATTTATAAAATCCAAGGAACGTCTTGTAACACCCCTAACCCATATCCGTTGCCGGAATTAGATTAAATCATTCAATTCATACATTAATGCTAACATAATCTAATTACATTCAATTACATTCATAACATCCATTAATCAAGCCCTCGAGGCCCTAAAAATACTTTAGAAACAATCTGGGACTAAATTGGAAACATTTGAAAAGATCAAGAAAAAGTCAAAAAATTGGGACTGAAGAAGTCACACAACCATGTGGCCAAGCCATGTGACTCACATAGTTGAGACACACGCTCTTGTCTCAGGTCATGTAACAATCAAAATAGGGACACACGACTGTGTCCCAGCCCATGCCCTTACCCGTGTAACTCTTTGAGTTGGGTCACATGGCCAAGCCACATGCCTGTGTACCAGGCCGTGTGCTGGGCCGTGTAATAGCCTGTATGCAATGGAACCTACAGGGGACACACGGTCATGTTGCCAAGCCGTGTGTCACACACGGCTGAGTCACACGCCCATGTATCAATCCATGTGGACATTAATTTTCCTAAAACCAAGCCATTCTCAACACCAAACCATGCAACCACCTAAAGACTTTTTGTATATATCTTCAAGGCATCAAAACATGACCAAAACCTACATGAAATGATCAAATAAATAGTCTAAGATCATTCAACCAATATGCCATACAAGGCACCTCCATTGCAAACATTCAAACATACCTAAACATATATACTCTACCACATTTTAATCATACACATCTAGTTCAACACCATCTCAAAAACATACCATTTCATGGCCATATTAAAACCAATTTATCACAAACCATTATGTCCATTCAAGCAAGAATTATAACATAGCCACATTAACACATACTAATATGACACCAAAAATACCAAAAAGGTGTATCAACCAAAACAACTAATACATTCAAGATCATACCTAACTACTTTCATATTCAAAACATCAATATCAACATTCAATCCTATTACATGCCATATAATCTGAAAGAAATGTTCCAAAACTACTGAATTATGTTGGATAGTGTGACTTGAGTGTCGATTCAATCATCCAACCTTACCGAAGTAAATAAAATAATTCAAAAAATAATAGTTCAACCATGAAGGTTCCATGTCATCCACAATCTCAATCGATAAATTACAAACGTTCGATTCAATACTCAAATATATAGCAAATCCATCAAATTCATTAAACAAATTACCTTACTGAAATTTTCAATTCGAAGAATGACTTATGGATAGGAATACATCGTCATTCCATCCAAAACACACCAGATGCTCGCACGAGCCAATCCCTTCTTAACACACCAATTCTCATAAGAGCTAATCTAACCGAAACACACCAATGCTCATAAGAGCTAGTCTAACCGAAACACACCAAACAAAGAGTATAACATGAGAGTTTGCAACAAATGTTGAACCTTAGTTTACTCGGGAAATATATATACATTACTCCAAAACCATCTCCACTCCAATCCTCCACAACACACATATCACGACTGTACTCTATCCCGCGTTCAATCTAATCCGAACATCAAATTCAATAACATATCTCAAATAATCATTCACTACCAAAAATTGAATATATATATTTTATCAGGTTATACCATTCAAAAATTCATATAGATGTTAAATTTTAAAATGTACGAACTTACCTATACTGAATTATAGTAGTTGTAGAAGTTTAGGGACTATTCCACAATTTTTCCTTGTCCACGAGTATTTATAGGATCTTGATCTAAAATATAAAATTTATCAATTATCATCTTACATTTCACATTCCAATCCATTTTACAATTAATACCCTTTTATTTTTCAAATTTACACAATTACCCTAAACTTTAATAATTTTTGTACTTTAGTCTCTTAACCCGAAATTCATCAAATTAACCATTTTTCTCAAGTCAATATTCCATCCAAATATAATAGGCCCTTAAAAATCCCCTAGTGAACATTAAATTCACTATCAAACCCTAAAATTTTGATATTTTCACAATTTAATCCTAAAATAAAAATATAACAAAAATCACTTTACAAAATCATCAAACAACACAATCAAAGCTCCAAATACATGGTATTGATAAAAAAACTCAAGATTCATCAATGGCATCTTCATAAAATTTTAACAGAATCAAAGACAAAGGTATGGGCTAGATGGACCTAGTTGCAACGATCTCAAAAATAAAAAAATTATAGAAAACTAACTCAAAATGGACTTACATGCAAAGCCTTTTTGCTAGCCTAATATGAAGCTTCAAAAATGGGGGAGTTTCCTTTTAGTTTTCGACGAAACATCAAAAAGATGATGATAATTTTGGTTTTGTTTTATTAAACATTAATTTAATTACCAATTTACATGTTTATCCTAAATATAAATTTATAAACCAACTATTTAGAAACCCATTATTGTTCATCAATATCCTAATGGGTTAATTACTAATTAAGTCCCTTTTCATTTCATAATTAAACTATCAAAACAATGGAATTCAAGATTTACTAAAATTTGCACCTTTTTCAGTTTAGTCATTTTTCCTAAATTAACTATCTAAATGTTAAAATTTCTTAACCAAATTTTAATACAACTCTAACGAATCTATAAATATTCTAAAAATAATATTTATGAGTCAATACAATAGAAATTTTTGGTCCCAAACCACTATTTCGTCACCACTGAAAATTGGGCTATTACACGTCTACTTATTACGTGCTATGTGTCTAGACTTAGTTTGTTTGAGGACAAGAAAAAAGTTAAGTGTGATGGAGTTCAAGTGTGGGAATCTGATTTGCCACGATATAGTTTCTTATCTATATCCATCTTCATTAACCTTAGCTTGTTTAAAGAAAGAAATCAAGTCATTTTCATATTAAAATTTTTTCCCTTTTTTTTATCATATATGTGCTTTGCTTGCTTAAGGACACACCCCTTGCTGTGTCGCAACATCGACCTATGTTGCAACACCATAGGCCTATATTGCAATAAGGCTTTTGCACGGACCAATAATCCCTACATATGACAGCTACATTTTTAGGAAAATTAGGAGTATTTTTCCTAATCTAACTCTAAGTACTTCAAGGATAGTTTAGACACTCTAATATTTTGAGTTTAACCTATATAAATGCCATTGTAACCAGATTAGAAACACAATTTTAAGGAGACAAAAATTATTCTTCGGTTTTTATTTCATTCTTATTTTTTTACTTAGTTTATTTTATGTTCGTCGAATTGGAAGATCCTATTCTGACGTTAGATGATCGCAAGCAGAGATTACTTCGGAGCCACAGTTTTATATTAGTGAAATCCATAAGCATCTCTTTCCTTTATTTTATTCTATATTTCTTTCTTTAACATTGGTAATTGAATGTTTGTGTAAAGATTAGAGTCAATTTATGCTTTATACATATTTCGTATGTTTCAACTGTATTAACCTAATTAATTTATTGATAGGTAAAGTTTAAACCCTAGGATTGACTACCTTAGGAAGTCATTTAGGTATGAATTAACCCAAAATTAGTATTGCCTACCAAGCATCACTTAGCAGGTTAGTGGTTAGGGAAAGAAAACCTTAAACCATAAGATTGATGACCTTAGAAAGTCATGTAAGAAGGCTATAACCTGAAATCAGTATTACCTATTCGTGAAAACTTTACCTTACCCCGGTCTTAACTATGTCATCAAGAGGTGAATAGCTCTTAACGGTTGGTTAGGTTAGTAAAAGGCTGAGAAGCCTTACTAGGTTAATTAGTAACCATCTATTTAGAACCCTACATCAATAATTGATCAAGTAAAATAATTGGATCCAGGCTAAAGGAACTCGCATAGTTGAAACAAGGGATAGGAGAAGTCGATACATGAACTTAGAAATAGATTTAGGCTTAATTTAATTTATTTGGTTATTATTATAAACTTGCTTCCAGATTAACACTACTAATTCAGGACTTGAGTAGATTAGTAGTTATTTTTGGTAATTGGCTTAATATCAGCTTTCCCTAAACTGTAATCCCTAGGGTCCAAGTAATCCCTAGGGTACGATCTTCGGAATACTTACTAAGTGTTTTGTTGTAAAGAAACTATATTACAACTTGACCTGTGGGTACACCTCCTTAATTCATATCTTTAGTTACAGTATTGACACTCTCGACATTAGTACATTGGGAGGCAGTCAATCACCTAAGAAAATAAATTGCCAATTAGAACTTGAGGATAATGAAAAAAGCACAGGCTATCTTTAAAAATTAACATGAAGGAACAAATTTTGTTAAACTATCAAAGCTTAATATACTTAACACTAAGTTCAGAAATTTGAAAATGAGTTAAGATAAAAATATTTCAAAAATTTATGGTTGTATGTGTGAGATTTCTAACAACATTTTTCTATTTTGGCAAGCATTTTCTTAATGTAAAATTGGTGTGAAAGATGCTTGGTTATTATCATAAATATTTTCCATAAAAGTGATCACAATCAAGGAAGCCAAGGACATTACCACCATTTGGCTAGATGAGCTTGTGGGTTATCTTAGAACCTTTGAAATGAACTTGAAAGAGGCAAAAAAAGAAAGGGTGAAAGCTGAGAAAAACATTTCGTTCACCGTTCAACTACCATTGCAACAACAACTCTATCTGCTACCACCTTAAGAGAATTAAAAGAAAAATGGAACTCTTGTAAAAGAAATTTAACTAGGCTTTCAAAAGGTTATCCAATAAGAATAGTAGTGCTGATGAAGAGAAGAAATTCCCAAGGAACAAAGGGAAGGAAATGGTTAAAGATGAAAAATCTCATTCTAAAAAGAAAAGCATTTAATTTCTTGAATGCGAGGGGTTTGGTCACATCCAATATGAATGTGCTAATACTCTCAGTAAGAAAAGGAAATCTGTAACAGCCTATTTTTTAGTGGTGTCTAAAATAGTAGTTTTGGGGACACCAAATCTGACAAGTAAGTTTGTAAATATTAAAATATGGTTTTTAAAAGGTTTTTGATTTGATAATTTATGTTGTATAAGCTATTTATAAAGTTCAAGTGGTAAGACCCTAAAGTTAAGTGATTTAGAAAATGAGGTATCAGGACCTCGTTTCTATAAACAAAGTTGTAAATATTTTTATAAATATTTATGGAGTGTTATTAAGGTGGTATAAAAGTTTCGTTGAAAAATTTTAACGTTTCGATAGTTAATTAATTAAAAAGGACTAAATCGTAAAAGATGTAAAATTTAACGGTTATAGCATTATTTGTATCTAATGGATATAAAAGCATGAAATGAGGGCCTAAAGTAGTAATTCAACCAATTTAGAGGATCTTGGATGAACATGGCTTGGCATTTGGTGAAATTTGGTTGAGTTTTAAAGGTAATATGGTAATTAGTCAATTAAATTAAATTAAATCAAAATGCTTTATCATCTTTTACAATCTTTCTCCACCGATTGTTAATAGAGGTTTCGGCAAGTTCAATTCTAAATTGGTATGTGATTTTAGCCCCGTTTCTAATAATTTTTATATTTTTGAGATCGTTGCACTAGGTCTAGTTAGCTTGTGCCTTCGATTTTGAAATTGTTAAATATTTGAATGTTGACATTGATGAATATAATGATTTGTATGTTAAATGATGAATTTGAAATATTAGTTGTAACGCCCCAAATCTCCTTAATTTCAGCTTTTGTGAATTTGTAGCATAGAAATATTTGTATGTGTTTCTGAAGTTAATTTGACACAAATATTTGTCTGCTTCAGTGGTTAAGTGTTCTGGGTGTGTTTAGGAGGTCCCAAGTTCAAGCCTCAACTTGGGCAAATTTTGGGTTTTTATTGAATAAAGACTTATCTTTAGTTGATAGGCTTATAAGTAATTATTGGTAAAAGCTTATCAGAATGGGCTTGCTGGTCTGGTGGCTAAGGAGAGTGTTGGGATAAGGGAGGTCTTGTGTTTGAGTTTGAACGGAGGCATTATTTTTGCTGCTAATGCCGTGGGAGTATTTGAGTTGGTTTGGGATACTGAGTAGTTACAACAGATGTGGTTTAGTTGGAGTAAATCAAGGGAATGGGGAGTTACCCAAATTTTCTGCTTCCTCTTTGCCGAATTTCTCTACAAAAAATCCCCCCTCTCCACCTTCTTTTTCTTTTCGCTCAGCCAAGTCTCCTTTTTTTCTTTTTCGCATTTTTATTTTCTTTTCTTTTCTTCATACTATTAATTTTCTCCCTTTCCATCTTCTTTTTTGCTTCTCTGTGTTTGGTACGAATTTGGTAAGTGTAGAGGTGTGTTATGTTTCATTTTAATGAGTATTGGGTTATTAAGAAATTGTTTTCTGTTTAGAAGACAATCAAAATTATGTGGACTGCTAACCGGCGTTCTAATCAACGAGGAATCACCGTTGCTCATTAGAGGTAAGATGGTCGTTAACTTTCGAGATTTGCCTATTCCTAGTAACTCGGTTTAAGTGACTAACTTTGGACTCAGGATTGTCGATTTCAGGTATCGGGGTGCACAGGTGTGTTTGCACGTCAAAATCGTATTAGGTGTGTACTCCGATTGTATAGAAAACAAGATTCAGCGAAAGCTGAAAAGTAATCTGTTGACGCCACACAGACATGTGGATTGGCCGTGTGGTAGGCTGTGTGGTGATACACGGCCATGTGAACGATGAACCAAGCCGTGTGTGTATGACACAGGCACACGACACAGCCTTGTGAAGACCGATGAGGCCGAGTGCGAGACATGGCTCGACCAATTAGGCCATGTGGGCCACACGGGTGTGTGGGCTCACACTGGCATGTAGAATTTTAGACCAGGCCGTTTGATCCACACGGTCAAGGCCAATTTGGGCCTGTGGGCCACACGGGCGTGTGGGCCCACACGGGCAGGCCACAAGGGCGTGTGAGCCCATTTTTTTGAAATGTACTGTAAGGTTGCACGGGTCACCCAAGTTGATTGTGACCTAACGTAGGGTCAGTAAGCATTACTTAGGCCCCTGATTCTGTGATTTGATATTGTGATGTATGTGTTAGCATGTTGCTATAAGCATGTATATCTGTCTGATCGTATAATCTGTTAACTTGCATTATAGCATGCCATATTTTATGATGGATTGTATTGGAGTGGGATTGGTGAAGTTGAAGGAAGTATCTGAAAGGCTTCTAAAGCCTATGTGTAGGGATAGAAGGGTTGATTTTATCCCCTATTTTGTATGATAGGCTAGGTGGGTCGATTTTAACCCCACATGGTGTGTTGGGTTGGACGGAGATGGTGTGCAAGGTTGGTGGGCATAAGTTGTTATTCTGATCTATTTTGCATGCTATATTTGAAATGGGCTAAGGCCATAAGTCATATCTGAATCTGTTTCTGAGTGGGCTAAGGCCCACACCAGTTCTTTAAAGGGCTTAGGCCTAAATTATGGATAAATTATGACTGTTTTCTGTTATCTGACTGTATCCATGCTGTTTATGGAGAATTACACACTGAGTTTGTGAAAACTCACCCTTTTATTTATTTTATCTGTTCAGGTAATCCCCAATAGTAGACGGATCGGTGTTATGGAAAGCTCTACCGTGACCACTATTACAGAACTGTTTGACACGGTTTATAAGTTTTTATTCTACCTTATTTATTTTTGGGAAATTTATTTAATTTTCTGGACTTTGGACTTTCTAGTTTTAAATTGGTTCTTTTGAAACTGCTGAGTTGGATTATAACTACGACCCAACAAAGTATGATTTTCCTAAAATAAACTAAAATTTTCATAAGTAAAAACAGTACCGAATATGTGGTTTTATAGCTTCCGCGTAAAATAAATGTTGTTAAGCATATCAATTAACACACGTATAATGCCCCAAAAATATAGGGTCTTTGGTTTTGCATGATTTGACATAAAATGCATGTTTGCTTTAATGGCTAAGTGTTTGGGCGTATTTAAGAGTGTTAGAGAAGCCTGGTTCAATCTTTTCTTTTGCAAAATTTTTAATTTTTGCTCTTAAATGAATCTGGACGCTAGTATGTAGGCTTTATATTTAATTGTGCTTGTTTTAGACCACAAAAAAGCCTAGTGGTTAGATGGCAAGTGGCGTGTGTGAGTGTCCTTGAGGTTTGAGGTTCAAGAGTTGGTAGCATATATTGAGGTATTTATTTTGCAGCTGGGACACCTAGTGGTTGTGTTTAAGTGGGATTCTGATGGATGAGAAGTAGAGTGGTTTGAGGAGTGTATCAGGGAGGATATCATGGAGAGATAAGGGGAGAGATTTGTGGAGAGAATTAAGGAGTTTGAATTGGGAAGAGAGTTGTGCCGATTGGGAATTCAAGCCAGGAGATTACGGCTGTGGGGATGTTCCTCATTTTCAACTCTTGTGCATTTTGGAAAGTAGATGTTGCCAAATTTTCTTTACTATCATTGCTAAATTTGCTTGCTACCACTTTCGGTTTCTTGTCATTTCAACTTTGGCTATTTAGAAAATGAGTTAGTATTGCCGAATTCACTTTTCAATCATTGCCTAATTGCCCTTCTTCATTCTTTCCATTTCTTTGATTCTCAAAACCAAATAGTGCTTCTCTCATTCCTCTCTAATTCTTCTTCTTTTGGACTCTTTTCTTAACTGAATCTTCTCTCCACCTTTCTTCATTTTCTGCTTACCATTCCTTCACAATTTTAGCCGAACGCTTCTTAGACTTTTCAAGTACTTTCATTTTATCATCTTTTCTCCCTATTGTGCTTGGCTGAACATACCTATTCTCCTTTTAAACCGATTCCATCATTATTCTTTTTCCTTTGTACCAAGCCAGATACCGTAATCCTTAACTACTCCTTGGCAATTGGTTGAATCCCTCTACACAACTCTTTTGCTGTCATAAATTTCAGTAAGTCTTTCAACTTTTTTAAGTGAGTTATTTTGTTAACATTGTGTTCCTAAGCCACTCTTATTTGTATGTTCATTGGGGTCTAAATATCTCGAGGAGAAAAGGGATTCTCAAGCATGTAGAAGCGTTCCAACCCTTCTCTCATCAACTAATTGATTAGTTGGGGTGAGTTGGTCTGTTGGTTGAGTGGCCTATGATTATAGTATTGAGGATGATAAGCCTTCTTGCTTACAAATAATCTTGCCTAATATATTCGTAGCAATGCAGATATTCGACAAAGGAGCATCCATTGACTCTAGTAGGTAATTCTAGGGTAGTAGGTGGTGTCACTGTTAGCCAAGGTAAATATTTAGTGATAGGATGGATTTGGGTTAAGTAAGTATTTATCTTTTTAGGAAATGAGTAATGAAGTATCTCATTTCTGTGTAGGGTTGGTGCTCGTAGATCTCATTTGCACTTTTTGCAAAACTAGGTGTGTATCTATACACCGTAAACCATTACTGTCGTAAAGCCGAAAAGGTGTGTATTCACACCCATCTTCACTGTGAGTCGGTAAAAGCCGAAAAGCTAAAATGTCGGCATTTGAAGCCTCGTGAGCTTCTAATCTCTTGTGTTGTAACTGAGCCCACAAATCATGGGCGATAGATTTAGAGGCCACCACCGGTATTCTCGTGCATTTGGGCCGTTATAGGCCTCGATGGGCCATGATGGGTCGTGTGGGCCCAATGGGCTCATGGGCCCTACATGGATAAAATCTACGGTAGGTGACAAATAATGGATTGGGCTATGAAGTTTGCATAGTCGTGGCTGAATTTGGGCTAAATGGACCACACGAGCGTGTGGGCCCACTTGGGCCGAGTAATGGGCTTTAGGCCCATTTACACTATTTTGCCCACATGGGTTACCTGAGTCGTTCGAGGCATTGGTAGACTGTCTGAGAGGTCGTTATCTGTACCGAGACCCTAAAATTAGTAAAATAACCAAAATACCCCTAAAGGAAAAATTACTATTTTACCCCTACGGATGGAAATGACCATTATACCCCTAGAGGTAGGTTGACTGATGAGTGTATGATATATGTATTACTGTGCTGAGTATGACACTTTGCTTACACGTAACATTTATGACATGACATACTGCATGGGGTTGGGATTCTGATATGGAGGAAGTATTGTACTGGTGGCTCTGCCACATTCACTGTTACTGGTGGCCTTGCCACATATACTATTAGTGCTGGCTTTGCCATGTATACCATTATTGGAAGCTGTGCTGCGTTATTTTTACTGGCAGCTATGCTACAATATTGGTGTGCTGGGTGGGTGGGTCGATTTTATTCCCACATGGTGTGTTGGTTGGTACGGGTGGTGTGTTGGCTGGATTGGGGTGGGTTGCATATTTGCACCGTACTAATACTGTATTGGGCTTAGACCCACACTATTACTGTATAGGGATAAAGCCCAGACTGTTCTGTTACTGAATAGGGCTCAGGCCCAGACTATTTCTGCATGCACCGTGTACTGTTTGACTGATAGGGGATTACACTCTGAGTTTTTGTAAACTCACCCTTTCTTTTAACTATACAAGTAATCCCCAGCCTTAGATGATTTTAGCCACGAGGGACTCGGAGGTGGCCACACGAATTAGACTTATTTATTTAAATTTCATATTAGGCTATTGGTCATGTAATAAGGCCATTTGGTTTTAATTTTTAATTGGGCTTGATTTCTTATTTTAAACTGCTAGAGTAGGAAAAATGAGTTTTCAAAATAATAATTGTTTCCAGAAGCATTGCAAAACACACGTTGTATATTCTAAATTTTGGTAGCTTTCGCGATTTAAAATAACCTAAAATAACAATGTTAGACATTAAGGCAAACGTTTTGACGAGATGATTTGCTAAAACAAATAAAAAGGATTTAAACATAGAAATGAACTTTTATCGATAAATTTAGTTTTGAATGACACTTTGATGTGACACGCCAGATCTGACCGCAACGTTTGGGCTAGGTTTGGGCGTTACATTTAGTGGTATCAGACCCAGGTTACAAAACTCAGCTATGGAATGGGTTTTGAAAAATATTTTCTGAAAGTTTATTTTAATGCTTGAAAACATTTTGAAAGATTCATAGGTGTGGCACACCAAGTCTCCGACGCCAAATCTGTAAGTTCTCTTATACTGTTAACTGTTAGACTAAAACTACTATGGATAGTAGGACTATACTGTGAAACTCTAGATAGAGGAAACTAAAAACTATAGGGAGATTTCGATCTGCGAAAACAAAACTTCAACTACTACTTTTTCATAAAATATCCGTTAGTAATTATTGAAATTGTAAACTGATACAGAAAATTCTTCAATAAGATAATACGTTATCCAATATAAGTACAAGAGGTACAAGCAGAAGGGGTACACGAGGCTGCGGTAGATGCCGAGAAAGTGCTAGAGCTGGGTCTTCAGCATCGGGTCACATGCCTGCTAGGGAGGCACCAGCTTCACCCGTAACTGAGATGGGGTCTTATGATCGAGCAGCTGGGGATGGTGCTTTGTACCAAGCGATGCTTCGCATTCTAGAGAGGGTGGCTGGAGCTAGTATGGGAACAGTGGGCCGAGGGTCAATTTCAGAGCGACTCCGGTCTAATGGAGTGGAAATCTTCAGGGGTGTTTTTGGTGTAGTGCCAAATGTGGCAAAATATTGGTTAGAGGCCACCGAACGAATAATGGACGACCTCAACTATACTGTGGAACAAAAGTTAAAAGGAGCAGTGTCCTTACTGTAAGATGAGGCTTACCAGTGGTGGCTCACCATGAGAGAGGGTACGCAGGTCAACCGTTTGATGTGAGATTTCTTTAAGGTGACATTTCAAGGGAAGTATGTGGGCGCAAGTTATGTAGACACCCGAATAATGGAATTCCTAAGCCTGACTCAGGGGAATAAGATTATGGTGGAGTACAAGGCAGAGTTTTTACGGCTAAGTCGTTATGCTCGTGGGATAGTAACGACTGAGTATGAACACTGTGTGCATTTCGAGGATAGCCTCCAAGAAGTGTTGCGAGTATTGATAGCTCTGAGGAGGGAGCAAGACTTTGCTACCGTTGTAGAAAAGGCAAAAATTGCTGAGGATGTGAAGTGCTCTGAGCACTAAAACCGCGAGAAAGATAATGGTAGATATAAGAAGGATTCAATGCCCTCAGGTTCTTCAAGAAGGCCTATAAAGGAGGCCAGATTTGATAGGCCAGTATGAGCTTGAGTTCCTATTGTTGTTGCTAGACCACAGCCTTGCGTAAATTGTGGGAGATCTCACCAGGGTGAGTGCTGGAAAAGAACTGGGGCGTGCTTCAGATGTGGGTCCATAGATCATCAGGTTAGGAATTATCCTCAGAGGCCTATTCAGATACAAGCTGTAGGACAGGGACATGTTCATCAGTATAAGGTGGTCAGCAGCCACCGAGAGGCCGTGGTTAAGCCAGTGGTAGAAATGGTATGGGACGAGGTTGTAGAGCACCGGACATAGGCGTTGGTAACACTGAGGCGAGGTAGTCAGCTCTGGTTTATGCTTCTCGTCACCAAGAGGATTGTAATACCCCAAACCCGGCCCAGACGTTATGGCCAGATCTGGTGTGTCACATGGAAAGTGAACTACACCTCATTCTTCTTTTAATAAGTATAGTGTGTCTTAGCAAAATCATGTTTAGGAGTTTTGAGAAAAAGCTGGTTGTCAATTTATGAAATCCTATCCACTATCAGTTTTATTTCTTTAAAAGATCTTTCTTATCATTAGGTTATCCATTTGATGCGTACGATGTGTTTTGAAAACATTGATTAATTTTAAATAAAAATCAGCGCAGCCTTAGTCTATGCATTTTAAGCAAGTTATAATTAAATAAATAAAAATCAAAATAAAAATAAAATACTTAAAGAGCGGCCTTATTACAAATTAAAAACCCAAAAGAAAATAAATTTGGAAGTATTGAAATAAATAATTTAAGACAGTATTTTAACCAAGTGCAGTTCACGTAGCCACTCCGAATCCCTCCAGCTCCTGGTCTACTAAGGTTGAGGCTCACCTGCATGGATGAAAAGAAAAGGGTGAGTTTGGGAAACTCAGTGTGTAAGCTAAACCCAACCAGAGTCCAGATCAGTTCAAGCTTAACTGGGCCTAGGCCCTATCCAGATACAGTATTAACTGGGCCTTAACCCTATTCAGTAAACAGTAATTACTGGGCCTTAGCCCTATTCAGAAAACAGTGTGGCCCTTATGCCCATTACAGTAATAGAACAGTGATTATGCATGAATGCAAAGCCCAGCCCAATCCAACCCTACACACCACCTGTACCAGCCCTACACACCATGTGGGGAATAACTCAACCCACCCAGCCCTACACACCACAATCGCAGCTTAGCTGCTTAATCAGTTAACGTGGCCAAGCTATTGAACAGTAAAACAAGGCAAAGCCCCTAACAGTAAACGTGGCATTGCCACTTAGCACTTCCTCCGTAAAAACCCAATCCCATGCAACAGTATAATATGTCTTGGCATACAGTGAACAGATTTAAGTTAGCATGCAATTTAGTCAACTTAGCCCTAGGGGTAAAATGGTCTTTTTGCACCTAGGGGTATAATAGTAATTTTCCACCCTTAGGGGTATTTTAGTAATTTTGCCAATTTTTAGGGTTTCATGCTCAATACAGTTTGTTAACAGTCTTAATGGCATCCAGTTAACTTATTTAGTTCATTTTATTAATTCAGAGTCATTGGGCCCTAAAACCCCTGATGGGCCCTACGGTGTCCACTAGCTATTACAGCCCATTAAGCCCATATTTTACGCCTGTTTTAGCAAAATTAACAGTCCAACTACTAGATTAAGCTCACCAGTCATTTTCACCCATATGGGCCCGTAAGCCCATTGGGCCCAAATTCAGCCTTGGGCCCAAATTCACCAATGTGCATAAAATCGTACACACATCAACCT
The DNA here is from genome assembly GCA_020496765.1 of Gossypium stocksii. Lineage (NCBI taxonomy): Eukaryota > Viridiplantae > Streptophyta > Magnoliopsida > Malvales > Malvaceae > Gossypium > Gossypium stocksii. The sequence goes on from CM035623.1 coordinate 12,720,199, forward strand.
TACCATTTGCGATTACAAATTTTACCGTGTTAATTGACCCACGAGTGCTCGCACGCTCGCAAGCCCATGAAATGCCAGAATTTTGACATTTCGACTTTTCAGCTTTTACCGATCGAGTCTACTAATGGGTGTCAATTACAAACCTGATTTGCGAGATTTGCAGGAATCCCTCTAACGATAAACCTACAGTCGATTCAACCATATGTCACTAAAATCTAATTGAATAATCGACATCAATTTAACATGCCTATTTGGCCAACACCATCTAAGGCCCTTTGTCCCTTACCTTTGTCGAAATCGATAACTAGATCTAGATTTAGATTGCCCCACGGTCCTAGCCTCCAACGCTCCTTGTTAGATTGCCTTCTATCCACACTAAAACACAAAGAGCTAAAAGAAAGAGGCTAATAAGGCCCTTAGTCCAAAACGACAGCCACCCTAAATAGTTAGGGGTTTCCGGCTTTTCTTGAATCACAAGGTAAAGAATGAGGAGAGTTTTGAATACTTACTAAAGATCTACTTGCCCGAGAAATGTCCCAAAATACCTTCCTATTCCAGATCTGGTATAGATCTAATCGAAACTTAAAAGAAAATGAATCCAAGAGATTTAGAGGCTCAGATCCCGAATCACTATGAATAAGGAGGCTTCGGCTTTTGTATGAAGAAGAAGAAGGTTAGAAGTTTATGTAATAGAGACGAGAAGATGTCGACAGAGGTTTAGAGTATTGTGAGGTTTGGTTTTTGAAGAAAAAGGAGAGAAGAATGGAGATTCGGCCAATGGAGAAAACGACAATAAGAGAAGGTTACTTTTGTTGATGAAGATAAGATGAAGAAGAAGAGAAGAGAGTGGAGAGAAAAGGTAGATGCTTGGTTCAGCTAAACAAGAGAGGTGATGAAGAGAATTTGGCTTGGAAAAGAAAGAAAAGAAAGAAAGAACAAACTTGGTTCTTTGCACAATCGGCCCTAAAGGAGTTGATGTTTGCGTTTTCGGCTTTTAAGAGAGGAGAACAGAGAAAAAGTAAAGAACCCTAAGAGGTACTGCACTAATTCGGCAAGAAGGAATTGCCAAATCCCAAAGACTAACTACTAAAGAGTTCGACACCTACACCTACACCCAACTGCCAAAACTAAACCCTAATAGGACCCCAGTCACAATCGGCTAATGATACTCGCGATATTAAGTAATAAAATTTATAAAAACTGATCGCACCAAAAACTAACTAATATCACGATTTTAAAGGCAAGCGCACCTATCGAATAGTAGTATAGTTTAGCGGTAAGATCGAGTTATCATACCCAAGGGAACCAAAAGTACTAATACTTACTTCCTTTCTATTATCTAGCCTAAAAATAAAAGAGGGTTGTATGAAACTAATTCTAAAACTAACTAAAAGTGCACAAAAAGTAAAGTGGGGAAAGACTCTTTGGGAAATGTTGATTGATATGAGCAATACTCAAGGGAGAATCCACCTAGACTTCACTTGTTATTTACTTCTTGAACTAGACGACTTCTTCACTTGACTTGATCCGTAGAGATCCCTAACTTATGTTAACACCTCCATCGAGGATAAGAACAACTAATCCTAGGTGGTTAACTAAAGTTTCTTTATTAATTAACACCCCTAGGTTGCATTAATTTGATCTATGGATCCCCCTATTAGGTTTGACCCTAATCCGGCAGATTTATGTCGCCCTATGTCTAGGGTTGCATGCAACTCTGCTTAATTATGGTAGATCTACTCTTAAAACAGGGACTTTTGCTCCTCTGCCTAAGCACATCAGTTTTTTGAAGTAATACCTAGGATTATTAATTCAAGAATGAAGAACACATAATTAAGAACAATTCAAGTATTTACATTTAATTCAAGAATAAATAATAACAAGATCTGTCTTAGGTTTCATACCCTTCAAGTATTTGAGAGGTTTAGTTCATAATTAATAAAGAAAACATCTCAGAAGAAATAAGATAACAAAACATAAAGAACCTAAAACCCCTGAAGGAATTTAGGGAGATCCTCTGTCTTGATGTAGAATTCTAGCTTCTGGGATGAATCAATCAGCTTCCCTTGGAGTAATTCCTTGCTTTCACTCCTTGTGTTGGCAGAAATATGGCACTCATTCTTGGGAGAAAAGAGTGTTCCCCTAGAGTTGCCTCCTAGGGTCTTTATATAGAGCTTTGGGATGCCTTTCTTAGCCTCTAAGCATCCAAATCCGAGTGAAATTGCACTTCCTCACGACAGGGACACGCCCGTGTGCCACGCCTGTGTGGTTTCGATAAGGGCCGTGTTCGGGCCTGTTGAGGTGGCACGGCCGTGTAGCTTGGCCGTGCTTGTAGGAGCTGGGCCGTGTTGGACTTTGTGTGGCACGGTCGTGTGCCACGGCCTTGTGGTAACTTCTTGGGCCTGTCGTTTTCGCACTTTGGCCCATTTTCTTCATTTCTGGTCCGTTTTTCATTCTTTTCTCTTCCCTATGCTCTCCTGAGTGTACAACATGAAATAGAAGGCTTAAGAGCACCAATTCTCACAAAATTAATAATAATTCATCCAGAAATTAGGCTAAACATGAGGTAAATTATGTATAATTTATCGTTTATCAAATACCCCCACACTTAAGCCTTTGCTTGTCCTCAAGCAAAATCTCAATCCCTAATTAAGAATCATTCCTCTTAACTTACAATCGTTATTAATAATGTTTCAAACTAATCCACAGGTAATCATACAATGATAATTCAATCAAAAGAACATTAAGGATTCAATTACTCTAAGTTGAGAATTTTATCATTGAAACATAAATTTTCTCCTTTTTCCTAAGTAATTATATCTCCATCTTAATTAACAGGAGTTGACATCCTCACTAAAGATTCATTCTATCCACTCAAGGTGTTTAGGGTTCAAGAATTTAGTACTCTCTAGTCAACCTGAAAAGTTATTACCATAGGCTTTCTAGAAAATTAGATCTCCACCACTATAGATTGATATGATACATCGATCAAAAGGTCTTTCAATGGTTGTAATGGGGCTTGGTTAGGGGTGTTGTCACAGGCTGCAAAAGAGGGTTAGAATCGAGATTGAACTGAAAAATTATCTAGCTAGAAAAATCTCTATCACTTAGAACATATTTCTCGAGCTAATTCTCATGATAATATCATTTCTGCCTTGGTAGCCTTTAAATAGAAATATGCAAAAACTATTTGAGCTATTACAGATTACAACTAAATTAGTACATACGTTTTTTTTTTTAAGAACAATTCAATAAATCGAATAAAACTTTACAATCTGGGAAAGAAAATAAAGCTAGATGAAAATTTCAACTCAAATCTTGACAAAAATAGGGGTCAAAATAATTGAATGGAATTCAACAAAAAATGGGTGAAAGGTTAATATTAGAGGTAAGTCAAAGGAAAGGATGTTAGGCTGAATGGGGTTCACTAGGGGTTAATTTATGGAGGTAGGCTTTTGTGGAGTAAGTGGGTTAAATCCTAGGTGCCTTTATCATTTTGGTATATCAAATCAATGATGTGGTCTCGACATGTATAATCGACGCAAGTTCTAGAATAACAAATCAGTATTGACTCACTCAAAGTAATAATAAAAGTGAGCACGAAAGAATGTATGCTCAAAAGGCTAAAAAATCTCACTAGAATTATGGCTTTTGATATCAATCCTGCGAATTTCAAATATCAAGATAATACTTAGAATTAAGGAAAATAACTTATGAAAAAAATTTAGGATTCTAAAAAATTTCAACTTATCATGCTTGATTCCCTAATGTTTTAAAGTTTGAATAATCAAAGTACAAGCACCTATGTCTTAATTTTAACATATCAATAAAAATCATAAATTAATCAGAATATATTCCTAATAGGAGATTGAAGATAATGCAATTGAGAACAATGCATCAGATTTCAGGGTTTTCATAAATAATGTAATGTTTAAAAGTAAATTCCCCCCCACACTTAAGATGTATATTGCCCTCAAAGTACAAAGATAACATTAGTAGCAATAAAAGCACAAGATCATAAGATAGGGAAAGGTATGAAACTCCCTGCTTTGGATGGATTAGTGAGACGGAGATTGGAAGAGTTTGTGGCAGGGTGTTCCCATTTTCGTAGAGATTTGAGCTGTAAAGCTCCTTTGAAACTGCGAAAGGATTTATAAGTCGTGGGAATTTTGGATGAACAGAAATTACTTAGGGGTTGGCCGATATGAAAATAAAATAAAGTTATAAAAATAATAATATTCAAATAATTAAGAAGATAAAATGAAAGAAAATAAAAGTAAAAGTAAAAAGGAAAATAAAGTTAGAAGAAAAGAAAAGGTAAAAAGAGGGATCAGTGTTAAAATAAAAGTTAAGATAAAAATAAAGTTAAGAGGAATAGAAGTTTCTAATCCTCAGGTGGATCACGAGGTGGCGGTGGTGAAGTGATATGAAGGTCCTGGCATATCTGCTGTAGTGTGGCGTCGATATGGTCGAAGTGTTGGAAGCATTGCTGCTCAAATTGGGATAGGCGCTCAGATATGTCAGCATAGGTGGCTGCTGTATGAGGTTGGCGGCGAGGGGGTGGCGGCTCGGTGGGTGCATCCTCCTCCTGTGATGGTGGTGGGACATCATCAGGAATGTCCTCAGGGTCCTCGCCCTCCTGGATGAGGCGATACTGGAAGGGGCTGCCTCCTAGCCTCCGCTCGATCATCCTCATGTGAAGCATGCTCTGAATGCCTTGTGAAGACATCTAGCCCACCAAAGTGTATGAGGATGTCTGGGCTACGGTGTTAAATAGCCAAAATAGCGGCCTAATCTCGTGATGTAGGGCCCATAGAAACATCGCCCTTGCAGTGTCTCTCTATCTGATGCTGGATTGTATGGGCGATCAAGTAAGCTAAGTCGATGACATGTGCATTCGCCATGCACCATAGGAATTAGGCGTTGTAGGTACGGACGACCCTTGTGCTCTCTCCTCTGCCAGTTAGTGTGTGTGCAAGAAGAGAATGTAGATACCTTAGGGCCAGGATAAGCTTAGTTGCTTTGGAGCGACTAGGATCGTATGTTGATGACGCAGGGACTGGGGCCTCCCAACACCTAGATGGTGCTAAATGAATATGGCGGTGAAGCGTGGAGAGGTCCTCCTCTTCCATAAATTGCTCGGTATAGAGACCGAGAGCTATGCCAAATTCTGGGACACTGAGTTGTCGCACGAGACCTCCCAAATGGAACTGGACTGTTCCTGGATCATCGTATTTGCTCATCACGGTCTGAAGATGGAATGTGGAGCAGAACTCGAGAGTGAGTTCTAAGTATGTAGGCTCCACAATCTGGAAAAACTGCTCCCATGGATTAGTCATCAATAGGGCCCTGACCTCGTCTACTAGGTGTATTTGCTCGAGGGCGGCCCAATCTATGCATCGGCCAGTGGTTATAGTGCGAGCTCGAACTATTTCATATCGCTCCTCTTGGGAAGCTTGCGAAAAACGAAGGAAAGGATGGCGGTTTTTAGTAATGGGTCTCGAGGACGAACCACCAGGTCCCTTGCGTTTCTTTGAAGCGGGGACGGCAGCTTTTTTACCCCATGATGATGACATGATGCCTAAAAATAAAATAACAAGCATTACTCCTAAAATTAAAATAAAAATGACTATAAATGAAATATAGGGAAGATTAAAATAACGATGTTCCTAAAAACATAAAATGGGGACTAACCTAAATAATATAGATTATTCATCCTAATGTGATATTAACAATAGGCAACATAATTATGTATTTATACTAAATGCATGAGATAAATGGCAATCAAATGTGATTTTAAGTGGCATGCAATTATGAAATGTTCTTTATTATTCTAGATTATTCATCCTAGTGTAACTAATTTCATGCTTGAATTAATTCTAAATCTAAATATAATCATGATAAAAATAAATAAAATAGATTAGTAAAAATTAAAAAGAAAAATGAGGAAAATAGAACCAAATAGGAGATGTGCACGGCCGTGGGGGAGGTTCCAAACGGTCGTGGGGTGCTTTGCACGGGCGTGGGATAGTCTTATACGAGCATGGTGGTGTTTTAAGGGTCGGAGGCGGCGTTTATGGTGGTTGGGGGAGACTTTGGGTGGGAGGATTTAGGGTTTGAGTGAAAAAGAAAGTGAATAGTGACTTCTTATTTATAGTTTTTGGGTCATACGGGCATGGAACACGCCTGTGTGACTCAGGGTTTGCCCGTGTGATTCAAAATTTGGTGGTTTTGGCGTGCCTGGTTCAAAGTACACGCCCGTGTTGCTATCTTGCATGGCTGTTTGCGATCGTGTTCACTTTTCACACGTCCGTGTAACGATCACATGGTTGTTTGCGATCGGTTCTTCATTAATCACACGGTCATGTAGGTCGTCACACGGCCGTGTCTAAATTGACAGTGTTGGCCACGGTCTGGGGACACGGACGTGTAGCTTTATGTAAGCCCGTGTTTAAGTTGAAAGGTTTCCACGGCCATGTCGCATGGCCGTGTCAATTTGTCGGTTGCCCGTGTTTTTAGGAAAATTTGTGCTCTATTTACACACGGCCTGGGTGCACGACCGTGTCTCTACTTAAAATGTTCACATGGCCTTAGGCACGCCCGTGTGCAAGGCCGTGTGGTCCTAGATTTTTGTATTTGAAAAGGGTTAGTTGATGTATGAAAAATACTAAAATTTTAGAGAAAGAAAAGTTACTAAGTTAGTGCTCGAGTTGCCTCCCGAGAAGCGCTTATTTAGAGTCTAAGCTCGACTCTACCTGGATGTATCACGAAGGGATTTCGTGGAGCTGAAGCTCCTCCCTGTTTCTTTAAAATTCTCACCTATATAATGTTTAAGCCTGTGTCCGTTTACCTTGAACGTACTGTAGTTGGGTTGAGTTACCTCAATTGTGCCGTATGGAAAGACAGTTTGAACAGTGAATGGACCTGACCGCCTTGACTTGAGTTTTCCAGGAAATAGTCTCAGCGTTGAGTTGTAGAGTAAGACAAGATCATCTGTTTTGAATTGCTTAGGTTGTTTCAGTCGATTGTCATGACGTCACTTCATGGCTTCCTTATATAGTCGTGAGCTCCCGTAGGCTTTGCAACGCCATTCATCTAGCTCATTTAACTGCATTAATCTTTTCTCACTCGCAAGCTTAAAATCAAGGTTTAAAAATTTGATAGCCCAAAATGCTTTATGTTCAAGTTCAAATAGCAGATGACAACTTTTTCCGTAGACAAGTTTACAGGGAGATGTACCTATGGGTGTTTTAAAAGTAGTTTTATAGGCCCATAAAGCATCGTCTATCTTTCTTGACCAATCTTTTCTATTTGTTTCTATTGTTTTCTCTAAGATGAGTTTTAGTTCCCTATTTGTCACTTCGACTTGGCCACTAGTTTGTGGATGATAAGGGGTAGCTGTTCTATGATGTACCCCATACCTTTTTAAATTTTTTTCAAATTGGGCGTTGTAAAAATAGGTGCCCCTATCACTGATAATTATCCTAGGTGTTCCAAATCGAGAGAAAAGTTTCTTCAAAAATTCTACTACCATTCTAGCATCATTAGTAGGTAAGGCTTGGGCTTCCACCCATTTTGACATATAATCTACCGCTACTAGGATGTACTTATTTCCGAATGAAGTAAGGAATGGACCCATGAAATCAATACCCCATACATCAAATATTTCGCATGAAAGTATATAGCTTTGAGGCATTTCATTATGTTGAGAAATATTACATGTTCTCTGGCATTTATCACAAGAGGTCACATACCTGTTGGCATCCCTGAAAAGTGTAGGCCAGTAAAAGTCTGATTCGAGTACCTTATGAGCAGTTCTAGCTCCACTGTGATGCCCTCCTGTGGGTTCTGAATGGCAGTGATGTAAAATCTGGTATGCTTCTGTTTCAGTAACGCATCTTTGAATAACCTGATCTGTACAAATTCGAAAAATAAAAGGATCCTCCTAAAAGTAGTTTTTCACATCAGTAAAGAATCGCTTCTTCTGCTGATGGGTCAGCCCTTTTGGGGTTATGTTAGCTACTAAATAATTTGCAAAATCAGCAAACCAAGAAACTGCTGCATCTGCTAAGGCTAGGAGTTGTTCTTCAGGAAACAAGTCGTTTATTTTATCGAGGTACTTGGGCTGTGTGTTTTCTAATCTTGAAAGGTGATCTGCTACCAAGTTTTCAGCTCCTTTCTTGTCCTTTATTTCTAAATCAAACTCCTGTAACAATAGAATCCATCTTATTAATCGAGGTTTTGCATCAGTTTTAGGTAAAAGGTAGCGAAGAGCAGAATGGTCAGTATAAACAACGACTTTTGACAAAATCAAGTAAGATCTGAATTTGTCAAATGCAAAAATAACGGCTAGCAATTCTTTTTCTGTGGTAGTATAATTTGTTTGAGCAGCTGTCAAAGTTCTGCTAGCATAATAGATTGGTTGAAAGTGTTTGCCTCTTCGCTGTCCCAAAATTGCACCTACTGTAAAATCACTTGCATCGCACATTAGTTCAAAAGGTAGATTCCAATCAGGTGAAATCATAATTGGGGCATTGACTAACTTTTCCTTAAGAGAGTTAAAAGAGTCTAAACATTCTTGGTCAAATTTGAAAAGCACGTCTTTTTCTAGCAATTTTTGTTAAAGGCTTAGCTATTTTAGAAAAATATTTAATAAACCTGCGATAAAAACCGGCATGTCCTAAAAAGCTTCTTATAGCCTTAACTGAATTAGGGGGAGGTAATTTTTCAATGGTTTCAATTTTTGCTTTATCTACCTCTATCCCTTTACTAGAAATTTTATGTCCTAATACAATACCCTCTTGAACCATAAAGTGGCATTTTTCCTAGTTTAGTACTAAATTTGTCTCTTCATATCTTATCAAAACGCGTTTTAAATTATTAAGACAAAGTTGGAAAGAATTATCGAAAACTAAAAAATCATCCATACATACCTCCATGATGTCTTCAACGAATTCGTTGAAGATGGCTAGCATGCATCACTGAAAAGTAGCAGGGGCGTTGCATAAACCAAAAGGCATTCTACGATAAGCAAACGTACTGTATGGACATGTGAATTGTAACGCCCTAATTTTCGGGTTTTTTTTAGATTGATCCTTATCTGATAAAATGGTTAAATGATAGTATTTGGGTGTGTAATGCATGTTTGGAGTATGATAATGGGCCTATGGAAGGCCCATGTGTTGGCTAAAAGCTCGGCAAAATTTTGTATTTTTTGACTTAGGAGATAGGGGACCATTGAAAGTAAGGGTCTTAAGAAATTGTGTGCGAAATATAACACAAATGGATCAGTGGTAAAGTGGCAAGGGGGATGCCACTAGGCTCCTTAAAAAGTGGCGCCTAAGTGTGCTTGGAGGTCCAAGGTTCAAGCTCAAGAGGTGGCAAAGAAGACGTTTTATTTTTCAGCTTGAGCAGGTAAGAGTTTGAAGCAGAATTGAACTCTGCTTGGGAGAATTTGAATCGGTCAAGGAGCAAATCGTGGAGGAGGTTGAGAAACAAATCAAGGAGCTTTTGAATTTCAAAAGAGGTGGCCGGTTTAGGGACTCTGTAAGTGCCATTCGGCTAGGGAGTTTGGTGTTGGTGATTTCGGCAATTAAGGGCTTAGTATGCCGATTTTCTAAAGGTCCTCTTTAGGTGTTTTAGCCGATTCTTTTAGGTTAGTAAAACTCCCATTCTTTTGTCGATTTTTTCATAGTCTATTAGGTATTTCTTTTAGCCACTTTGTTTCTCCTATCACAACAAGTAGCCGAACCTTATTCCACCCTTGTGCCGTATTTTCTTCTGTAAAACTGATTGCTTACCTCCTTCCCTACTCAATCGCAAATCTTTGGTCTTTTCTTCTTTCATTCTCTTCCATTTCTCCTCTTCTATTATTCGTACCTCTTTGTTTCTCATTTTGCTTTGGAAGTCACAAAAGCTAGCAACCCCCATTGCCGATTCTTGTATTGACCAAAACCCCTCTGCACTGTCCCGATTTTTCAATAGCCATATACTTCTTTTCTCCCTCTTCTCTGTCGATATCATCTTCCATAACCCCTTGGCCTAATCATCTCATCATCTCTCTCACTCTCTCTTCTTCATCCATTTCATAAAAACCTCCTGTCTCTTGTCGAACCGAATACCTTGAGGACCAAAACCTTATCTCTTCTTTTGGGAACCGAAAGCCTCCACACCTTGTGGTGATTTAAAGCTGAATTCTAAGTCATCTTTTATCCCTTCTGGCGGTGGCAAGTGGATCTGTTGTAGATCGTGGTTAGATTGGTAAGTACCTTAAGACTTATTTCGTTAGTTCTTCAGGTTTTAAAGCTGTAAACCGAAACCCCTTTATGGGGAGGCTAACGTTAGTGTCTAAGGGCTTGTTGGCCGCTCTCTTTTGGGTTGATTTTGTTAGTGCGATCAAGAGACTGTGCAACTAGGGACTTGGAAGGCTAAACGCTACGGGACAGTAGGATCTGGTCCACTTTCGACAAGAAGGTAAGGGTTTTTAAGGACTTAGGCCATGTAGGTCGATTATGGTAAGGGGTCATAGTTCTTTGGTTATCGTTTATTAGACTGAAAGTTAGCGTTCGATTGTAGGTTTTTCGTACGTGGATTTCTTCAACGGTTTCGACAGTAACAGGTGTGTAACTAATCCCAACTTTTAGTCTGAAATGGTAAAAGCCGAAATGGCCATAAAGCGACCGACGACTGGTGGAAAGTGACCAAAAATGCACTCGTTTAATAATCAAGAGTAATCGTTTACTCCGTTGGGGTTAACCATGAGTTCGGTGGTGAAGGAATTGCAGAGGGTGCAATTCTGAACGTTTTGGTAAGTTGGGCTTCAATGGGCCAAAGAAGGGCCCAATGGGCTTCCGAGCCTAAAATCGATAAAGTGACTATTATGGGCTTTCTGGCGACGTGGTTAATGATAACATGGTTAGATTGGTAAATTAAACCTAAAATTGGGCTTAATAGGCTTGAGACGATATTGGACTTAGTAAGGCCCATTAGGGGTTTTAGGCTAAAAAGGGCAAAAGTGGAAATTAAGATTAAAATGAACTTCTGTGGATATCTATGGACTGATAACCAATTGAGCATGCATAAAATCTCTGAAAATGTGATAAAGGACTAATATATCCCTGAACCTGGAAAAAATTACCAAAATACCCCTAGGTACAAAAGGACTATAATACCCCTAGGGTCAACTCTGTATGAAATGTATGATGTTATGTATCTGCATGAGTTATCTATTAATATGAATATATCTGATGCATGAGATGCTATATGTTGCATGCTAGTATGATTACATCTGTTGCATGGGGTATGGGTTTATGATGGAGGAAGCGTTCTGGCAGTCTCGCTGCAATCTGGTGACTTTGTCACATTATTATCTGGCAGCCTCGCTGCAATCTGGTAACTTTGTCACATTATAATCTGGCAGCCTCGCTGCAATCTGGTGGCCTCGTCACAATATCTGTATCTGGTGACCTCGTCACAATATCTGGCAGCCTCGCTGCAAATTATATCTGGCAGCCTTGCTGCAAATATCTGTGGTGTGTAGCGGTTGGGTGGGTCGAGTAGTCTCCCCACATGGTGTAAGGCTGGTACGGGGGTGTTATGGATGGATTTGGGTTGGGTTTCTGTTTGCATATTATATCTGATCTGTATCTGTTATGGGCCTATGGGCTTAACCTGATTTCTGTAATGGGCCAAGGCCCAATTAATCTGATTCTGAGGCTTGATCTGTTTTGGCCTATGGTTGAGATAACGTTGCACACTGAGTTGTCAAACTCACCCCCCTTTAGTTCATTTCTGCAGGTAACACTCAACCATAGTGGGCTTGGAGCTGCGAGAGATTCGGAGTGGCTACAGCATCTACAATAAAACTGGTTTCCGTTTATGGTTTTTAAGTATTTTCATTATGCTAATTTGGGTTTTAAATTTGTAATAAGGCCGCTATTTAAGTTTTCTTTATTGGTTTATTTTCTTTAATGTTTTAAATCATGCTAAATCGAATCTGTTAGTTGTAGGCTGCGTGGGTTTTCAAAATCTCAACAATGTTTTCAAAACGCTTTAAGATCAAAATACGGATAACTTAAAGGGTTAATAAACTGGTTTTTACAAACTCACTAATGTGATTTGAACCTCACTTAAGGCACAACAAGTTAAAAGACCGTAACCTTAGTTTTTGGATCATGTGACACACCAGATCTGGTCGTAACGTCCAGGCCGGGTTTGGGGTGTTACATTTAGTGGTATCAGAGCTAAGTTGCAACAACTCGGCTGTGGAACGGGTCTAAAAATGGAAGTTTTCAAACTATTACAACAAAGATTTCTGAAAGATCATGTTTTTAACCTTGTATTGAAAACTAATTGGAACTTATTCTGATGAACTTCTTTTCGAACACAACTGAATTATTTTCAAAAGAAAACAAAATTTATTAAGTTTTTTTTCTATGAAATCTTTTTGAAAGAGTGGCACACCGAATCTCCGGCCCAAGCCTGTAAGTTTACTAAATGTTTCTGATTGTTTTCGAAAATTCTGATTTCATGCCTGACTAAAGACTCTGTTATGATACTTTAGCTAGGACATTACTGAAACTGTAGAGACTCTGACATTACTGAAACTGTAGAGACTCTGACATTATTGAAACTGTAGAGACTCTGACAGGTAGACTAAGACTGTAGCTAGGCTACCGTGAAAGAAGATAACCTCTGAAATGCTACTTATTCATAAGACATCTGTAATGAACACTGAAATATTAATCTGACTCATAAAATTTCTAAAACAAAAAATACGAAATGAGTACACGAGCAGCTCGTGGTAGGGGCCGTGGACGTGGCCGAGGTAGTGCACGAGCTGAGACTTCATCTTCGGGTCATGCACTAGCAGCTGATATACCGATACCACCGGCAACAGAGGTGGAATCTCATGATAGGGGTGTAGGGGATGATGCCCTATCACAAGCGATGCTTCGAGTTCTGGAAAGGGTTGCTGGGGCAAGTACCGGTAATGGATTTCGGGGATCCATTTCTGAGCGACTCTGAGCTAATGGGGCAGAGTTCTTTAGGGGTGTGTCTGGTGTAGCCCCAAATGTGGCTGAATATTGGTTGGAGGCCACAGAGTGAATCATGGACGATCTGGATTACTCTATGAAGCAGAAGCTGAAAGGAGCCGTGTCGTTGCTTAGAGATGAAGCTTATCAGTGATGGCTCACAGTATGAGATGGAACTTCCGATGGTGAGGTAACATGGGAGCTGTTTAAGAAAGCCTTTAAAGGAAAATATGTTGGGGCTAGCTATGTGGACGCTCGTAGGAAAGAGTTTTTGAATTTGGTTCAGGGAAGTAGGACAGTATTTGAGTACGAGGCTGAATTTCTGAGGCTGAGCCGATATGCTTCTGGGATAGTTGCTACTGAATATGAGTGTAGCGTACGTTTCGAGGATGGTCTGAGAGATGAACTAAGGGTATTGATTGCTCCGCAGAGAGAGCGTAACTTTGCTGCTTTGGTTGAGAGAGCTAAGATAGCTGAGGAAGTAAAGCGTACCGAGAGGCAGAATCGCGAAAAGGATAGAAACCGCTTCCGGAGGGATTCTGGACCATCAAGTGGGGCTAATAGGAATGTTAAGAGAGCAAGAGTAGCAGAACCAGTGCGAGCGGTGCCAATGAATGCTGTCAGACCGCAGGGTTGTAGGAGTTGTGGTAAGATACATATGGGCGAGTGTCGAAAACGTTCTGGAGCTGTTTTCGATGTGGGTCGATGGAGCATAGGATTAAGGACTATCCCGAAGAACCGGATCAAGGACAAGTTATGGCTCAAAGGGTTGTCCAACCAGTGAGGGGTGGACCACAAGCTCCGAGGGGTCGTGGACAAGGTAGAGGCGGAAATGGTAATGGTCGTGGATGAGGAGCACCTGGCAGGGGTGCTGGTTTCGCTGAGGCTTGTCAGCCAGCGCTAGTTTATGTAGCTCGCCGCCGAAAGGAGGGTGATGCTCCTGACGTCATAACTGGTACGTTTTTGATTTCTAGTATGCCATACACTGCGTTGATAGATGTTGGATCTACCCATTCTTATGTTGCATGTGCCATGTCTGGGTCGCTGGGAGTGCATTCTGAGGAGACAGTGAGTGGGGTAACTGTACTAAGTCCTTTGGGTCACTCGGTTAGGGTAGACAAACTGTATAGAGACGTGCCTATAGAAATTCAAGGAAAAATCTTTTTTAGAGACTTGATGGAGCTACCTTTCGGAGAATTTGATCTCATCTTGGGAATGGATTGGCTTGTAAAGCATAGGGCTACTTTGGATTGTGCTGCAAAACGAATGAGGCTAAAGACTGCAGAGGATGAGGAAGTTATGGTGATAGGTGAACGTAGAGATTATTTGTCCAATGTGGTATCAGCATTAAGAGCTGAGAAGTGGATTCGTAAAGGATGTGCGGCTTATTTGGCATTCGTAGGTCAAGTAGAAACTGAGGAACTAACTGTGGATCAAGTTAGAACCGTTAAAGATTTTCAAGATGTTTTTCCAGAAGAGCTTCCAAGTTTACCTCCGAATCGAGAGGTTGAGTTTGGGATCAACTTGTTGCCTGGTACAGCACCAGTGTCTATTGCACCGTATAGGATGGCACCAAAGGAGTTGGTGGAGTTGAAAGCACAGATTCAAGAACTGTTGGATAGTGGCTTCATTAGGCCAAGTGTGTCTCCGTGGGAAGCACCAGTGCTATTCGTAAAGAAGAAAGATGGGTCAATGCGAATGTGCATCGATTATCGGCAGTTGAACAAACTGACGATTAAGAATAAGTACTCGTTGCCAAGAATTGATGATCTGTTCGACCAACTTAGAGGAGCTTCAGTATTCTCCAAGATTGACCTTCGATCTGGGTACCATCAATTAAGGGTGAAAGAAGTGGATATACACAAGACAGCATTCAGAACTCGCTATAGTCACTATGAATTCTTGGTTATGCCATTTGGGCTGACCAATGCACCTGCAGCATTTATAGACCTGATGAATCGAGTGTTTCAGCCATACTTAGATCGATTCATGGTCGTCTTTATCGACGATATTCTGGTTTATTCTGAATCTGAGGAGAAACATGATGAGCATCTTCGTATCGTGCTGCAAGTGTTAAGGGAAAATGAGCTTTATGCGAAATTCAGTAAGTGCGAGTTCTGGTTGAGGGAGGTAACCTTCTTGGGCCATGTTGTATCTACTGAGGGGATAAAGGTAGACCCTCGAAAGATTGAAGCAATTCTGGAGTGGAAACCACCGAGGTCAGTGGCAAAAATTTGAAGTTTTCTGGGTTTAGCTGGATACTATAGAAGGTTTGTAGAAGGATTTTCTGTGATGGCAGCGCCATTGACAAAACTCGTAAGGAAAGGAGTGCCATTTATTTGGACCGAGCAGCAGCAAGAAGCTTTTGAGAAACTAAAGAAGGTTCTGACTGAGGCACCTGTACTGATTCAACCAGAGTCTAGAAAAGATTTTACCGTGTACAGTGATGCATCACATGTTGGGTTGGGCTGTGTGTTGATGCAAGAGGGTAAAGTGGTTGCTTATGCATCGCGACAGCTTAAACCTCATGAAGTGAACTACCCTACCCATGATCTGGAGTTGGCAGCAGTAATCTTCGCACTTAAGATCTGGCGACATTATCTGTATGGAGAAAGGTGTATTATATACACAGACCATAAGAGTCTTAAGTACTTGTTGACTCAAAAGGAGCTGAATCTTAGGCAACGGAGATGGATTGAGTTGCTTAAGGATTATGATTGTGCGATTGAGTATCATCCAGGCAAAGCTAATGTGGTGGCTGATGCCCTAAGTCGTAGAACTGTATCTGATCTGCGAGCGATGTTTGCATGTTTGAGTCTGTATGATGACGGGAGTCTATTAGCAGAGTTGCAAGTAAGACCGACCTGGGTGGTTGAGATTAGGGAAAAGCAGTCAAAGGATGAGTCTCTGGTCTCTCGATTTCAGCAGGTTAAAGATGGGAGTACTTCTGAGTTTGGACTTAACAGTGAAGGAGTTCTATGCTTCCGTGGTAGAGTCTGTGTTCCTAAGGATTTTAAATTGAGGCAAGCAATTCTGAATGAAGCTCATAAAGGGTTGTGTGCTATGCATCCTGGAGGTAATAAGATGTATCATGACTTAAAGGAGTTGTATTGGTGGCCTGGACTGAAGCGGGAGGTAACAAAATTTGTGGGGAAATGTCTGACTTGTCAGCAAGTGAAAGCTGAACATCAGTTACCTTCTGGACTTCTACAACCAGTGAAGGTACCACTCTGGAAGTGGGAAAGGGTGACCATGGATTTTGTAAGTGGATTGCCCTTAACGCCGTCAAAGAAGGACTCGATTTGGGTGATTGTGGATAGGTTAACTAAATCTGCTCATTTCATCCCTGTACGTACTGATTATTCGCTTCAGAAGTTAGCCAAGTTGTATGTGGCAGAGATTGTGCGACTGCATGGGGTGCCAGTGTCTATCATTTCTGATCGAGATCCTAGATTCACATCTCGGTTCTGGCAGAAGTTGCATGAGGCATTGGGAACGCGACTGAATTTTAGCACAGCCTTCCATCCTCAGACTGATGGTCAGTCAGAAAGGGTTATTCAGATTCTGGAAGATATGTTGAGGGGATGTGTTATCGATTTTCGAGGTAGTTGGGAGGATTATTTACCGTTGGCAGAGTTTGCGTATAATACCAGTTATCAGGCTAGTATCCGTATGGCACCTTATGAGGCACTGTATAGGCGTAGGTGTCGTTCACCTAGTTGTTGGACCGAATTGAGCGAGCGGCAAGTTCTTGGACCTGAGTTGGTAGCAGAGACTGAAGAGAAGGTCAAGATAATAAGGGATCGGTTAAAAGAGGCATCTGATCGACAGAAGTCTTACGCGGATTTGAAGCGTAAGGAGATTGAGTATTCAGTGGGTGACATGGTCTTTCTAAAGGTTTCGCCTTGGAAGAAGATACTAAGATTTGGTAAGAAAGGCAAGCTAAGTCCGTAGTTTATTGGGCCTTATCGGGTTCTTAAGCGAATAGGTCCGGTGGCGTATCAGTTGGAATTACCTCCAGAGTTAAATAGAATCCATGATGTGTTTCACGTATCCATGTTAAGACGATATCGTTCTAACCCTACCCATATTCTACCAGTTGCAGAAGTGGAGGTACAGCCTGATTTGACTTTCGAAGAAGAGCCGGTGCAGATTCTAGATCAAGACGTGAAGGTTCTAAGAAGAAAATCAGTTCCATTGGTAAAGGTACTTTAGCGTAACCATGGCAAAGAGGAAGCTACTTGGGAACCAGAGGAGGCGATGCGTCAGCAATATCCTCATTTGTTTGGACCAGGTAAATTTCGAGGACGAAATTTCTTTAAGGAGGGTAGAGTTGTAACGTCCTAATTTTTGGGTTTTTCTTAGATTGATCCTTATCTGATAAAATGGTTAAATGATAGTATTTGGGTGTGTAATGCATATTTGGAGTATGATAATGGGCCTATGGAAGGCCCATGTGCTGGCTAAAAGCTCGGCAAAATTTTGTATTTTTTGACTTAGAAGATAGGGGACCATTGAAAGTAAGGGTCTTAAGAAATTGTGTGCGAAATATAACACAAATGGATCAGTGGTAAAGTGGCAAGGGGGACGCCACTAGGCTCCTTAAAAAGTGGCACCTAAGTGTGCTTGGAGGTCCAAGGTTCAAACTCAAGAGGTGGCAAAGAAGGCGTTTTATTTTTCAGCTTGAGCAGGTAAGAGTTTGAAGCAGAACTGAACTCTGCTTGGGAGAATTTGAATCGGTCAAGGAGCAAATCGTGGAGGAGGTTGAGGAACAAATCAAGGAGCTTTTGAATTTCAAAAGAGGTGGCCGGTTTAGGGACTCTGTAAGTGCCATTCGGCTAGGGAGTTTGGTGTTGGTGATTTCGGCAATTAGGGGCTTAGTATGCTGATTTTCTAAAGGTCCTCTTTAGGTGTTTTAGCCGATTCCTTTAGGTTAGTAAAACTCCCATTCTTTTGTCGATTTCTTCATAGTCTATTAGGTATTTCTTTTAGCCACTTTGTTTCTCCTATCACACCAAGTAGTCGAACCTTATTCCACCCTTATGCCGTATTTTCTTCTGTAAAACCGATTGCTCACCTCCTTCCCTACTCAATCGCAAATCTTTGGTCTTTTCTTCTTTCATTCTCTTCCATTTCTCCTCTTCTATTATTCGTACCTCTTTGTTTCTCATTTTGCTTCGGAAGTCACAAAAGCTAGCAACCCCCATTGCCGATTCTTGTATTGACTGAAACCCCTCTGCACTGTCTCGATTTTTCAATAGCCATATACTTCTTTTCTCCCTCTTCTCTATCGATATCATCTTCCATAACCCCTTGGCCGAATCATCTCATCATCTCTCTCACTCTCTCTTCTTCATCCATTTCATAAAAACCTCCTGTCTCTTGTCGAACCGAATACCTTGAGGACCAAAACCTTATCTCTTCTTTTGGGAACCGAAAGCCTCCATACCTTGTGGTGCTTTAAAGCCGAATTCTAAGTCATCTTTTGTCCCTTCTGGCGGTGGCAAGTGGAGCTGTTGTAGATCGTGGTTAGATTGGTAAGTACCTTAAGACTTATTTCGTTAGTTCTTCAGGTTTTAAAGCTGTAAGCCGAAACCCCTTTATGGGGAGGCTAACGTTAGTGTCTAAGGGCTTGTTGGCCGCTCTCTTTTAGGTTGATTTTGTTAGTGTGATCAAGAGACTGTGCAACTAAGGACTTGGAAGGCTAAACGCTACGGGACAGTAGGATCTGGTCCACTTTCGACAAGAAGGTAAGGGTTTTTAAGGACTTAGGCCATGTAGGTCGATTATGGTAAGGGGTCATAGTTCTTTGGTTATCGTTTATTAGACTGAAAGTTAGCGTTCGATTGTAGGTTTTTCGTACGTGGATTTCTTCAACGGTTTCGACAGTAACAGGTGTGTAACTAATCCCAACTTTTAGTCTGAAATGGTAAAAGCCGAAATGGCCATAAAGCGACCGACGACTGGTGGAAAGTGACCGAAAATGCACTCGTTTAATAATCAAGAGTAATCGTTTACTCCGTTGGGGTTAACCATGAGTTCGGTGGTGAAGGAATTGCAGAGGGTGCAATTCTGAACGTTTTGGTAAGTTGGGCTTCAATGGGCCAAAGACGGGCCCAATGGGCTTCCGAGCCCAAAATCGATAAAGTGACTATTATAGGCTTTCTGGCGACGTGGTTAATGCTAACATGGTTAGATTGGTAAATTAAACCTAAAATTGGGCTTAACGGGCTTGAGACGATATTGGACTTAGTAAGGCCCATTAGGGGTTTTAGGCTAAAAAGGGCAAAAGTGGAAATTAAGCTTAAAATGGACTTCTGTGGATATCTATGGACTGATAACCAATTGAGCATGCATAAAATCTCTGAAAATGTGATAAAGGACTAATATATCCCTGAACCTGGAAAAAATTACCAAAATACCCCTAGGTACAAAAAGACTATAATACCCCTAGGGTCAACTCTGTATGAAATGTATGATGTTATGTATTTGCATGAGTTATCTATTAATATGAATATATCTGATGCATGAGATGCTATATGTTGCATGCTAGTATGATTACATCTGTTGCATGGGGTATGGGTTTATGATGGAGGAAGCGTTCTGGCAGCCTCGCTGCAATCTGGTGACTTTGTCACATTATTATCTGGCAGCCTCGCTGCAAATATCTGTGGTGTGTAGTGGTTGGGTGGGTCGAGTAGTCTCCCCACATGGTGTAAGGCTGGTACGGGGGTGTTATGGATGGATTTGGGTTGGGTTTCTGTTTGCATATTATATCTGATCTGTATCTGTTATGGGCCTATGGGCTTAACCTGATTTCTGTAATGGGCCAAGGCCCAATTAATCTGATTCTGAGGCTTGATCTGTTTTGGCCTATGGTTGAGATAACGTTGCACACTGAGTTGTCAAACTCACCCTCCTTTATTTCATCTCTGCAGGTAACACTCAACCATAGTGGGCTTGGAGCTGCGAGAGATTCGGAGTGGCCACAGCATCTGCAATAAAACTGGTTTCCGTTTATGGTTTTTAAGTATTTTCATTATGCTAATTTGGGTTTTAAATTTGTAATAAGGCCGCTATTTAAGTTTTCTTTATTGGTTTATTTTCTTTAATGTTTTAAATCATGCTAAATCGAATCTGTTAGTTGTAGGCTGCGCGGGTTTTCAAAATCTCAACAATGTTTTCAAAATGCTTTAAGATCAAAATACGGATAACTTAAAGGGTTAATAAACTGGTTTTTACAAACTCACTAATGTGATTTGAACCTCACTTAAGGCACAACAAGTTAAAAGACCGTAACCTTAGTTTTTGGATCATGTGACACACCAGATCTGGTCGTAACGTCTAGGCCGGGTTTGGGGTGTTACATGAATGTTGTTTTCTCCTAATCTTCTGGAGCTATCGGGATTTGGAGGTAACCAGAGAGGCCATCTAGGAAACAATAATACATGTAACCTGCTAATCTTTCCAACATCTGATCAAAAAAAGGTAAGGGAAAATGATCTTTTCGAGTGGCGTCATTCAACTTTCTATAATCAATGCAAACTCTCCATCCAGTGACCATTCTTGTAGGTACTGACTCTTTTTTGTCATTAAACACCACGGTTAAACCTCCCTTTTTAGGAACAACCTGCACAGGACTTACCCAAGAACCGTCAGAAATAGGATAAATAATGCATGCATCTAGGAGTTTAATTACCTCAGCTTTTATGACTTCCTTCATGTTGGGATTCAATCGTCTTTGAGCTTGCACCGATGGTTTAAATTCATCTTCCATTAAAATTTTGTAGGTGTAGAAGGAAGGATTAATTCCCTTAATATCTGAAATTTTCCAAGCTATAGCATGCTTGTGTTCCCTTAACTCGTGGAGTAGTTCTTCTTTTTCCGCAATGCTTAAATTTGATGCGATAATAACTGGTAAAGTTAAATCTTCCCCTAAAAAGGCATATTCTAAATGACCTGGCAGTTGCTTTAACTCTAATTTAGGGGGTTCATCAATGGAAGGTTTCTATCTTAACTCATCATTCATCTTTATACTTTCATAACTTATGTGTCTCGTGATAATTTCAGTAGAATCTAACTCCTTTCTTACTTCCTCAATTTCAGTGGTGGCTCCATCTCCCCCCACCTTGAACAAGACACAATTCCAACATGTCTGCGAGAGAAAGTTCCTGAAAATTATCTTGAACAACGTAATCAATAATATCAACAAAGTAACAGGAATCATCTTGCTCTTTAGAAAATTTCATAGCATCATAGATTTTAAAAATGACTTCTTCCTCACCAACTCTAAGTACTAATTTACCATCCCCTACATCAAAAACAGCTCAAGCAGTGGCTAAGAATAGACGTCCCAAAATTAAAGGTACCTCAATATCCTCATCCATATCAAGAACAACAAAATCAACGGGGAATATAAATTTATCTACCTTTACTAGTACATCTTCTATGATTCCCCTATGATATTTAATAGATCTATCAGCTAGTTGAATACTCATCCTAGTGGGCTTTGGTTCCCCTAAACCTAGTTGCTTGAACATTTTGTAAGGCATGAGATTAATGCTAGCACCTAAATCAGCTAAGGCTTTATCAATAAGTAAACTATTGATAACGACTCGCGATATTAAGTAATAAAATTTATAAAACTGATCACACCAAAACTAACTAATATCACGATATTAAAGGCAAGCGCACCTATCGAATAGTAGTATAGTTTAGTGGCAAGACCGAGTTATCGTACCCAAGGGAACCAAAAGTACTAATACTTACTTCCTTTCTATTATCTAGCCTAAAAATAAAAGAGGATTGATTGGAACTAATTCTAAAACTAACTAAAGTGCACAAAAAGTAAATTGCAGAAAACTTTAGGGAAAAGCTTATTGATATGAGCAATACTTAAGGGAGAATCCATCTAGACTTCACTTGTTATTGACTTCTTGAACTAGACAATTTATTCACTTGACTTGATCCGTAGAGATCCCTAATTTATGCTAAACCCTCCTTCGAGGCGAAGAGTAAGTAGGCCTAGGTTGTTAACTAAAGTTTCTTTATTAATTAACACCCTAGGTTGCATTAATTCGATCTATGGTTCCCCCTATTAGGTTTGACACTAATCCGGCAGATTTATGTCGCCCTATGTCTAGGGTTGCATGTAACTCCGCTTAATTATGGTAGATCTGCTCTTAAAACAGGGACTTTTGCTCCTCTGCATAAGCACATCAAGTTCTTGAAGTAATACCTAGGATTATTAAATCAAGAATGAAGAACACATAATTAAGAATAATTCAAGTATTTATCATATAATTCAAGAATAAATAATAACAAGATCTGTCTTAGGTTTCATCCCTCTCAAGTATTTGAGGGGGTTAGTTCATAATAAAGAAAGAAAACATCTCAGAAGTATTAAGATAACAAAACATAAAGAACCCAAAAACCCCTAAAGGAATTTAGGGAGATCCTCTATCTTGATGTAGAATTCTGGCTTCTAGGATGAATCAATCAGCTTCCCTTGGAGTAATCCCTTGCTTTCACTCCTTGTGTTTGCAGAATTATGGCACTCTTTCTTGAGAGAAGAGAGTATATCTTTAGAGTTGCCTCTTGGGGTCTTTATATAGAGTTTAGAATGGCTTTCTTAACCCCTAAGTATCCAAATCCGAGTGAAATTCCTCTTCCTCACGACTAGAACACGCCCGTGTGCCACGCTCGTGTGATTTTGACAAGAGGCCGTGTTCGGGACTGTTTAGGTGGCACGGCCGTGTGCCCTGGCCGTTCTTGTCGGGGGCTAGACCGTGTGGCGTTCGTGTGGCACGGCCATGTGCCACGGCCGTGTGGTGACTCCTTGGGCCGTTTCAATTACACATTTTGGCCCATTTTTTCTGTTTTCGGTCCATTTTTCGTTCTTTTCTCTTTGCTATGCTCTCTTGAGTATAAGATGTGAAAAAGAAAGATTAAGAGCACCAATTCTCACTAATTTGATAATAATTCATCCAAAATAAAGGCTCAACATGGGGTAAAAATATGTATAATTTATCATTTATCAAATACCCCCACACTTAAGCCTTTGCTTGTCCTCAAGCAAAATCTCAATCCCTAATAAAGAATCATTCTTCTCAACTTACAATCTTTATCAATAATGTTTTAAATTAATTCACAGGTATTCATACAATGATAATTCAATCAGAAGAACATTAAAGATTCAATCACTCTAAGCTGAGAATTTTATCATTGAAACATAAGTTTTCTCCCTTCTCCTAAGTAATTATCTCTTAATCTTAATTAACAGAAGTTGACATCCTCACTAAAGATTCACTCTATCCACTCGAAGTGTTTAGGGTTCAAAAATTAAGTACTCTTTAGTCAACCTGAAAAGTTATTACCATAGGCTTGTGAGAAAATCACATCTCCACCACTATAGATTGATATGATACATCGATCAAAAGGTCTTTCAATAGTTTTAATGGGGCTTGGTTAGGGGTTTTGTACAGGCTGCAAAAGAGGGTTAGGATTGAGATTGAACTGAAAAATTATCTAGCTAGAAAAATCTCTATCACTGGAACATATTCTTTAGGCTAATTCTTATGATAACATCATTTCTGCCTTGGTAGCCTTAAAATAGAAATATGCAAAAACCATTTCAACTATTACAGATTACAACTGAGCATACATTTTTTTTATAATAACAATTCAAGTATTTTACATTGAAATTTTATAACTTTACAATATGGAAAAGAGAATAAAGCTAGATCATAAGTTCAACTCAAATCTCGACAAAAATAGGGATCAATGTAATTGAATGGAATTCAACAAAAATGGGTTATAGGTTAATATTAGGAGGTAAGTCAAAGAATGGGTTGTTAGGCTCAACGGGGTTCACTAGGGGTTAATTTATAGAGGTAGGCCTTTATGGCGTAAGTGGGTTAAATCCTAAGTGCCTTTATCATCTCGGTATATCAAATCAATGATGTGGTCTCGACATGTATAATCAAAGCAAGTGCTAGAATAACAAATCAGTGTTGACTCGCTCAAAGCAATAATAAAAGTGAGCACGAAAGAATGTATGCTCAAAAGGCTCAAAAAATCTCACCAGAATTATGGCTTTTGATGTCAATCCTGCAAATTTCAAATCTCAAGATAACACTTAGAATTAAGGAAAAGAACTTATGAAAAAAATTGGGGTTCGCAAAAATTTCAACTTATCATGCTTGATTCCCTAATGTTTTAAAGTTTGAATAATCAAAGTACAAGCACCTATGAATAATCAAAGTACAAGCACCTATGTCTTCGTTCTTAACATATCAATAAAAATCATAAATCAATCAGAATATATCCTTAATAGGAGACTGAAGATGATGCAGTTGAGAACAATGCAAAATGTTAGAAAAGTTCAGGGATTTCAAAGATAATATAAAGATTTAAAGTAAGTTCCCCCCCACACTTAAGATGTACATTGCCCTCAATGTACAAAGATAACATTAGTAGCAATAAAAGCATAAGATCATAAGATAGGGGGAGGTATGAAACTCCATGCTTTGGATGGATTAGTGAGGCGGAGGTGGGAAGAGTTGGCAGTTGTGGCAAGGTGTTCCCTTTTTCGTAGAGATTTGAGCTGTAAAGCTCCTTTGAAACTGCGAAAGTATTTATTAGTTGTAGGGAATTTGGATCAAGAGAATTTACTTGTTAGGGGTTGATCGTTATGAAAAGAAAAAAAATAAATAAAACAAAATACAAAAAAATATTAATATTTAAGTAATGAAAAAGAGAAAATGAAAGAAAATAAAAATAAACCTAAAAAAGAAAATAAAGTTAGAAGAAAAAGTAAAAATAAAGATTAGTGTTAAAATACAAATAAAGATAAAAATAAGAATAAGATAAAAGATAAAAAAAATAAGAGGATCTAGTCCTCGGATGGATCACGCGGTGGCAGGGTGATGCTCAGGTGCTGGCATATCTGCGCTAAGGTGGCGTCGATATAATCGAGGCGTTGGAAGCACTGCTACTCAAAATGATCTAGGCACTCGGATATGTCAGCATATGTGGCTGCTGTCTGGGTGGGTTGTCTAGGGCGTGGTGGCTCAGCTGGCTCATCCTCCTCCTATGTGGTGGTGGGACATCTTCAGCAATGTCCTCTGGGTCCTCTCCCTCCTGGACTAGTCGGAACTGAAGGGGGTTACCTCCTGGCCTCTGCTCTATCATCCTCATGTGTAACATCATCGCGATGCCTTAGGGAGACATCTGACCAATCAGGGTGTAGGAGGATGTCTGGGCTGAAGTGTTGAGGAGCCCAAAATACCGGGCCAAGCGTGTGATGTAGGGCCCCATGGATAGAACGCCTCTGCGGTGCCTCTCCGTCTGGTGCTGCATGGCGTGTGCGAAGAAGTATGCGAGGTCAATGACATGTTAGTTCGCCATGCACCACAGGAAGTAGACGTCGTGAGTGTTGATGATGCTTGTGTTCTCTCGTCTACCTGTCAAAGTGTAAGTAAGAAGAGCATGAATGTACCTCAGAGATGGCACGAGGGCGGTCGCTTGCTGACGCTGGGGTTAGGTTTGACATCTTGGGGCGATCTCATTCCAGCAGTCAACGGGCCGAATGTGGATGCGACGAGAAAGGGTGGGGAAGTCCTCATCCATCATAAATTACTCTGTGTAGAGCCCAAGTGCTATGCCGAACTCTGGCATGCTAAGGTGTCACACGAGTCCTCTCAGATGGAACTGGACCGTCCCTGGATCATGAAATCTGGTCATCACCGTCTGGAGGTGGAAGGTGGAGCAGAACTTGAGGGTGAGTTCCAAGTAGGTGGGCTCTATAATCTGGAAGAACTGCTCCCATGGTTCGGTCATGAGTAGGGCTCAGACGTCGTCCACTAAATGTATCTGCTCGAGGCCGGCCCAATCTATGCAGCGGCTCGTGGATATAGTGCAAGCTCGGAGTAATTGATAATGCTCCTCCTGCGAGGCTTGGGAAAATGTGATGAATGGGTATCGAACCTCAGAGGTGGGCGTCGATGATGAACTCCCCGACCCCTTACGTTTCCTTGAAGTGGGAACGACAGCTTTCTTACCACGTGATGATGACATAGTATTTGAAAGTCAACAAGCATTAGTCCTAAAAATTGAAATTAAACTAGATAGATAATAATTAAAATGTAGATTAAAATGACAATGTTCCCAAAAATAAAAATAAGAAAGAAAAAAATGAGGATTAACCTAAATAGTAGAATCTAATCATGTTGAAACTTGTAACAAAACTAAGAACTATGGGTATATATACTAATCTTATGAGAAAATGTCAAACAAATATGAATTTAAATGGCAAAGGAAATGAGTTCTAAGTGGCAAGCAAAAATTGAAATTAAGTGGCATACAATCCTAATGTGTTCTATCTAATTCTAAATTATTCATCCTAATTTTCCTAATTCCATGCTTGATTAAACATCTAGAATAAAGTAAAATTACATAATTGAATAATGAAAATGAACTATAAATAAATAAAGGAGAAAAATGAGAGAATAGAACCAAATTTGATGTTGCACGATCATGGGTTGGTCGTGGGGTGGGTTTGCACGGGCGTAGGGCGGCTGATTTTCAGTATGGTGGTGTTTTGAGGGCTGTGGCGGCGCTTATTGTGGTTAGGGAGAGTTTGGACGAGAGAAATTTGGGGTTTTGAGTGAAGAAGGAAATGAATAGTGGCCTTTATTTATAGTTTTTGGGTCACACGTGCATGTCACACGCCCGTGTAAGTCGTGTTTCACCTGTGTCTTTCGAAATCCAGAGGTTTTGGCGCGCCTGGTTCACAATGCACGCCCGTGGGAATCTTGTACACGGCCGTCGGAGATCAGTTCCTCGTCACTCACACGGTCGTGTGATGAGATACACGGCCATGTGCGATCATGTTCGTGCTTTACACGGTCGTGTGACATGGTCTACGGCCGTGTGGAATTTGACAGTGTCTTCCATGGTCTGGGGACACGGGCTTGTCAAGTTGTGTGAGCCCGTGTTGATACTGCAGGGTTGCCACGGCCATGTCGCACAGCCGTGGGGTGTTGTTGGTAGCTCGTGTTGACGTCGAAAGGTTGCCACCGCCATGTCGCACTACCGTAGGGTGATATCAGTGGGCCGTGTTTTGGGTAAATTTGTGCTCTATTTGTACACGGCCTCAGTACACGACCGTGTCTCTGTTTAAAGGGTTCACACGGCCTGGGACATGCCATGGGCATAGCCGTGTGGTCCTAATCTCTGCATTAAAAAGGGTTAGTGTGATGCATGAAAAATACTAAAAAAAAAATAGATGAAAAATTACTAAGTTAGTGCTCGGGTTACCTCCTGAGAAGCGCTTATTTAGAGTTTAAGCTCGACTCTGGTTGGATGTATCATGGAGGGATTTCGTGGAGTTGAAGCTCCTCTCTTTTATCTTTAACATTCTCACCTCTATAATATTTAAGCCTATGACCGTTTACCTTGAACGTACCATAGTTGGGGTGAGTTACCTCAATTGTGCCGTATGGAAAGACAGTTTGAATAGTGAATGGACCTGACCACCTTGACTTGAGTTTTCTAGGAAATAGTTTCAGCCTCGAGTTGTAGAGTAAGACAAGATCACCTGTTTTGAACTGTTTAGATTGTTTCAGTCTTTTGTCATGACGTCGCTTCATGGCTTCCTTATATAGTCGTGAGCTCTCGTAGGCATTGCAACACCATTCATCAAGTTCATTTAACTGCATTAATTGCTTCTCACCGCCAAGCTTAAAATCGAGGTTTAAAAATTATAGCCCAGAATGCTTTATGTTCAAGTTCAAATGGCAAATGGAAACTTTTTCCATAGACAAGCTTATAAGGAGATGTACCTATGGGTGTTTTAAAGGCAGTTCTATAAGCCCATAAAGCATCGTCTATTTTCCTTGACCAATCCTTTCTATTTGTTTCTATTGTTTTCTCTAGGATACGTTTTAATTCCCTATTTGTTAATTTGACTTGGCCACTGGTTTGTGGGTGATAAGGGGTAGCTGTTCTATGGTGTACTCCATACCTTTTCAAGACTCTTTCAAACTGGGCATTGCAAAAATGTGTGCCTCTGTCACTGATAATTATCCTAGGTGTTCCAAATCGAGAGAAAAGTTTCTTCAAAAATTGTACTACCATTCTAGCATCATTAGTAGGTAAGGCTTAGGCTTCTACCCATTTTGACATGTAATCTACTGCTACTAGTATGTACTTATTCCCGAATGAAGTAGGAAATCGACCCATGAAATCAATACCCCATACCTCAAATATTTTGCATGAAAGTATATAGTTCCAAGGCATTTCATTACGTTGAGAGATATTACCTGTTCGCTGACATTTATCACAATAGGTCACATACCTGTTGGCATCCCTGAAAAGTGTAGGCCAATAGAAGCCTGATTCGAGTACCTTATGAGCAGTTCTAGCTCCACTGTGATGTCCTCCTGTGGGTCCTGAATGGTAGTGATTTAAAATGTGGTACGCTTCTGTTTCATCTATGCATCTTCGAATAACCTTATCTGCATAAATTCAAAAGAGGAAAGGATCCTCCCAAAAGTAGTTTTTCACATCAGCGAAGAATCGCTTCTTTTGCTGATGGGTCAGACCTTTTGGGGTTATGTTAGCTGCTAAATAATTTGCAAAATCAGCAAACCAAGGAACTATTGCATCTGCGAAGGCTAGGAGTTGTTCTTCAGGGAACAAATCGTTTATCTTATCAGGGTTCCTAGGCTGCGTGTTTGCTAGCCTTGAAAGGTGATCTGCTGTTAAGTTTTTAGCTCATTTCTTGTCCTTTATTTCCAAATCAAATTCCTGCAACAATAAAATCCATCTTATTAATCAAGGTTTTGCATCGGTTTTAGTTAAGAGGTAACAAAGAGAAGAATGGTTAGTATAAACAATGACTTTTGACAAAACAAATAAGATCTGAATTTATCAAATGCAAAAATAACAGCTAGCAATTCTTTTTCTGTAGTAGTATAATTTGCTTGAGCGGCTGTCAAAGTTCTGCTAGCATAATAGATTGGTTGAAAGTGCTTGTCCCTTCGTTGTCCCAAAACTGCACCTACTGCAAAATCACTTGCATCGCACATTAGTTCAAAAGGTAGATTCCAATCAGATGAAATCATAATCGGGGCATTGACTAACTTTTCTTTAAGAGTTTTAAAAGAGTCTAAACATTCTTGGTCAAAGTTGAAAAGCACGTCTTTTTCTAGCAACTTTCTTAAAGGCTTAGCTATTTTAGAAAAATCTTTAATGAATCTGCGATAAAAATCGACATGTCCTAAAAAGCTTCGTATGGCCTTAACTGAGTTAGGGGGAGGTAATTTTTCAATGGTTTCAATTTTTACTTTATCTACCTTTATCCCTTTACTAGAAATTTTGTGTCCTAAAACAATACCCTCTTGAACCATAAAGTGGCATTTTTCCCAATTTAGCACTAAATTTGTCTCTTCACATCTTATCAAAACACGTTTTAGATTATTAAGACAAAGTTGGAAAGAATTACTGAAAACTGAGAAATCATCCATAAATACCTCCATGATGTCTTCCACGAATTCATTGAAGATAGCTAGCATGTATCGCTGAAAAGTAGCAGGAGCATTACATAAACCAAAAGGCATTCTGCGATAAGCAAACGTACCGTAAGGACATGTGAATGTCATTTTCTCCTGATCTTCAGGAGCTATCGGGTTCTGGAAGTAACCAGAGAGGCCGTCTAGGAAACAATAATACATGTGACCTGACAATTTTTCCAACATCTGATCAATAAACAGTAAAGGAAAATGATCTTTCTGAGTGGCGTCATTCAGCTTCCTGTAATCAATGCAAACTCTCTATCCTGTGACTGTTCTTGTGGGTATTAACTCTTCCTTGTCATTAGACATCACGGTCAATCCACCTTTCTTAGGAACAACCTGCACAGGGCTTACCCAAGAACTGTCAGAAATAGGATAAATAATACCTGCATCTAGAAGTTTAATTACCTCGGCCTTTACAACTTCCTTCATGTTGGGATTCAATCGTCTCTGGGCTTGCACTAATGGTTTGAATTCGTCCTCTATTAAAATTTTATGGGTGCAAAAAGAAGGATTTATTCCCTTGATATCTAAAATTTTCCAAGCTATAGCACGTCTGTGTTCTCGTAACACATGGAGTAATTCCTCTTTTTCTACGATGCTCAGATCTGATGCGATAATAACTGGTAAAGCTGATTTTTCCCCTAAAAAGGCATATTCTAAATGATCTAGCAGTTGTTTTAACTCTAATTTAGGGGGTTCAGCAATGGAAAGTTTCTGTCTTAATTCATCACTCATCTTTATATTTTCATAACTTATGTGCCTAGTGATGATTTCATTATATTCTAACTCCTTCCTTACTTCCTCTATCTCAGTGGTGGCTTCATCTTCCCCCCCCACCTTGAACAAGACACAGATCCAACGTGTCTGCGAGAGAAAGTTCCTGAAATTTATCTTGAACAAGATGATCAACAATATCAACAAAATAATAGGAATCATCTTGTTCTTTAGAAAATCTTATGGCATCATAGATTTTGAAAACAACTTCTTCATCACCAACTCTAAGCACTAATTTACCATCCCCTACATCAATAAAAGCTCTAGTAGTGGCTAAGAATGGACGTCCCAAAATTAGAGGTACCTCAATATCCTCATCCATGTCAAGCACGACAAAATCAACAGGGAATATAAATTTATCTACCTTTACTAGCACATCTTCAATGATTCCCCTAGGATATTTAACAGATCTATCTACTAATTGAATACTCATTCTAGTGGGCTTGGGTTCCCCTAGACCTAGTTGCTTGAACATTTTGTAAGGCATGAGATTAATGCTAGCACCCAAATCAGCTAATGCTTTATTAATAATTAAACTACCAATCAAACAAGGAAGAGTAAAACTACCTGGATCTTTCAGTTTTGCCAGCAGTTTATTTTGGAAAATAGCTGAGCATTCCTCGTTAAGTTCCACTGTGGCTAATTCTTCCAACTTCCTTTTATTTGTCAGGAGTTCTTTAAGGAACTTTGCATACTTCGGCATCTGTGAAATTACTTCAACAAAAGGTAAGTTAATGTGTAATTGTTTAAAAAGTTCGAGAAACTTACCAAATTGAGCGTCTGTACGGTCTTTCTTTAATCTTGCCAGATATAGGACGGGCGGTTTGCAACACCCCAAACCCGGTCTAGACGTTATGACCAGATCTGGTGTGTCACATGATCCTACAACTAAACTTATGATCTTTTTGCTTGTTGTGACTTAGAGGATATTTTACTAAAATAGCAAGATTATGAAAAAACATTTTGATAAGCCCTTAAGTTATCCATATTTGAATTTGTTGAATTTTGAAAACCTTTTTAGTAGTTTGAAAAACCTGCGCAGCCTATAACTAGCAGTCTCGATAAAATATGAATTAAACCATGAAAGAATATAAACCAATAAAGAAATTTAAAAAGCGGCCTTATTACAAATTAAACCCAAAATAGCATAATGAAAATACTTAAAGTGAAACAAAAACCGAATTTGCAGATGTTGTGGCCACTCCGAATCTCTCGCAGCGCCAAGCCCACTATGGTTGAGGGTTACCTGCAGAGATGAAATAAAAAGGGGGGGTGAGTTTGACAACTCAGTGTGCAACGTTATCTCAACCATAGGCCAAAACAGATCAAGCCTCAGAATCAGATTAATTGGGCCTTGGCCCATTATAGAAATCAGGTTAAGCCCATAGACCCATAATAGATACAGATCAGATATAATATGCAAACAGAAACCCCAACCCAAATCCATCCATAACACCCCCGTACCAGCCTTACACCATGTGGGGAGACTACTCGACCCACCCAACCGCTATACGCCACAGATAATTGCAGCGAAGCTGCCAGATATAATTTGCAGCGAGGCTGCCAGATATTGTGACGAGGTCACCAGATACAGATATTGTGGCGAGGCCACCAGAACAGATGTATAGATGTGGCAAAGCCACCAGATTGCAGCGAGGCTGCCAGAACAGATATATATGTGGCGAGGCCACCAGATTGCAGCGAGGCTGCCAGAATGCTTCCTCCATCATAAACCCATACCCCATGCAACAGATATATATATATATATACACTGGCATGCAACATATAGCATCTCATGCATCAGATATGTTCACATTAAATGGTAACTCATGCAGATACATAAAATCATACATTTCATACAGAATTGACCCTAGGGGTATAATAGTCTTTTTACACCTAGGGGTATTTTGGTAATTTTCTATATTCAGGGGCATTTTAGTCCTTTATCATATTTTCAGAGATTTTATGCATGTTCAATTGGTTATCAGTCCATAGATATCCACAGAAGTCCATTTTAAGCTTAATTTCCACTTTTACCCTTTTTAGCCTAAAACCCCTAATGGGCCTTACTAAGTCCATTATTATCTCAAGCCCGTTAAGTCTAGTTTTTAGGTCTAGCTTACCAACTTAACCATGTTATCATTAACCACGTCGCCAGAAAGCCTATAATAGTCATTTTACCGATTTAGGCTCAGAAGCCCATTGGGCCCATATTTGGCCCATCAAAGCCCATCTTACCAAAACGTTCGAAATTGCACACTTTGCAATACTATCACCATCAATTCTAAGTTTAGCCACAACAGAGTAAACGGTTACTCACAGATTCTCCCAATACCGATTTTTCGGTCACTTTCGGTCAGTTCTCAGTCACTTTTCAGTCATTACGGCCTTTGCCGTTCTAGTCTATAGTGGAGATATGGTACACACCTGTTAACTGTCCAAGCTTTGACGAAATCCACGTAAGAAGAGCCTACAATTGAACACTAACTTTTTAGTCTAAAATTCGATAACCAAAGTGCCATAAACCCTCACCAAAGTCGGCCAACATGGCCTAAGTCCCTAAAGTCCCTACCTTCTGCCGAATATGGAGTAGATCCCGCTGTCCACCTGCGTTAGCCTTCAAAACTCCCTTGCTGCTCGTCCTTTTGTCCACACTAGCGAAAACAGAACAAAAGATAAGACCACACGACCCTTAGCCCAAAACATTAGCCTTCCCCCAATGGGGTTTCGGCTCATATCTTAACCACATGAACCAACAAAATTTCTGAAT
Source organism: Gossypium stocksii (assembly GCA_020496765.1). Taxonomy (NCBI): domain Eukaryota; kingdom Viridiplantae; phylum Streptophyta; class Magnoliopsida; order Malvales; family Malvaceae; genus Gossypium; species Gossypium stocksii. The sequence goes on from CM035623.1 coordinate 12,753,357, forward strand.
ACTTACCAAAATGCTAGTCGGTTCAAGAAGTGTCTCTACACGCCCTCTTAATCACGATCTAAGTAAAAAGAAAGAAAGAATTGAGACTAAAGAGAATTTGGCCAAGCACAATGAGAGTTTCGGTCAAGCAAGAGAAATCGATTTTACTGGCTTTTGGTCTCAAGAGAAGTCGGCAATGGTTGTAAGATGAGAAGGAAAGATAGGGTTGATAGGAGAAGATGGATTTAGCTACACTAGGAAACGATGGTATGGAGTTGGTTTATGGTCTGAGAAGAAGAGAAGAAAGAAAATGAGATGGGAAAGAAAACGAAAAGAGATGCTTTAGTCAAATGAAGATTCGGCAACCAAGGGTGGAGTAGAGTTCGGCTACTAATTTTGATAGGAGGGACAAAGTGATAAAAAGAGAACCTAATATGCTACGTAAAATCAACAAAAGAAGGGAGCTTACTAACCTAGAGAAATCGGCAAAAGATACTTCAAAAGGAACCTTAACAAAATCGACACATCTAGCACCCTAATTGCCGAAAATGTTCACCTAAGCATATGACCGAAATTACACCATCAAGAGTCCCTTGGCTGGCCACTTCCATTCAAAATTCAAAGGCTCCTTGATTTGTTCCTCAACCTCCTCCACGATTTGCTCCCTTGACCGATTCAAATCTCCCTAAGCAGAGTTTAATTGTGCCTGAAATTCTTACTTGCTTCCTGCATAAAAATAAAACGCCATCTTGTAACCTCTGGAGCTCGAACCCTTGACCTCTAAGCTCACTTAGGCGCCACTTTTTAAGGAGCTTAGTGGCGCCTCCCTTGCCACTTTACCACTGAACAATTTGTGTCTCATTTCACTGGTATTTTCTTATAACACCTATCTTCAAGAGACCCCTATCCCCTAAGTAAAAAATACAAAATTTTGCTGAGCTTCCAACCAACACATGGGCCTTCCATAGGCCCATTACCACACTCCAAACATGCATTACACATCCAATACTAGAGTTTAAACATTTTACCAAATAAAGAATTATCTAAGAGAAACCCGAAAATTAGGGCGTTACAACTCTACCCTCCTTAAAGAAATTTCGTCCTCGAAATTTACCTGGTCCAAACAAATGAGGATATTGCTGACGCATTGCCTCCTCTGGTTCCCAAGGAGCTTCCTCTCTGCCATGATTACGCCAAAGTACCTTTACCAATGGGACTGATTTTCTTCTTAGAACTTTTACGTCTCGATCAAGAATCTGCACAGGCTCTTCTTCGAAAGTCAAGTCAGGCTGTACCTCTACTTCTGCAACTGGTAGAATATGGGTAGGGTCAGAACAATATCGTCTTAGCATGGATACGTGAAACACATCATGGATTCTATTTAACTCTGGAGGTAATTCCAACTGATACGCCACCGGACCTATTCGCTTAAGAACCTGATAAGGCCCAATAAACCACGGACTTAGCTTGCCTTTCTTACCAAATCTTAGTATCTTCTTCCAAGGCGAAACCTTCAGAAAGACCATGTCACCCACTGAATACTCAATCTCCTTATGCTTCAAATCCGCGTAAGACTTCTGTCGATCAGATGCCTCTTTTAACCGATCCCTTATTATTTTGACCTTCTCTTCAGTCTCTGCTACCAACTCAGGTCCAAGAACTTGCCGCTCGCCCAGCTCAGTCCAACAACTAGGTGAACAACACCTACGCCCATACAGTGCCTCATAAGGTGCCATACGGATACTAGCCTGATAACTGTTATTATACGCAAACTCTACTAAGGGTAGATAATCCTCCCAACTGCCTCGAAAATCGATAACACAACCCCTCAACATATCTTCCAGAATCTGAATAACCCTTTCTAACTGACCATCAGTCTGAGGATGGAAGGCTATGCTAAAATTCAGTCACGTTCCCAACGCCTCACGCAACTTCTGCCAGAACCGAGATGTGAATCTAGGATCTCGATCAGAAATGATAGACACTGGCACCCCATGCAGTCATACAACCTCTGCCACATACAATTTGGCTAACTTCTGAAGCGAATAATCAGTACGTACAGGGATGAAATGAGTAGATTTAGTCAACCTATCCACAATCACCCAAATCGAGTCCTTCTTTGACGGCGTTAAGGGCAACCCACTTACAAAATCCATGGTCACCCTCTCCCACTTCCAAAGTGGTACCTTTACTGGTTGCAGAAGTCCAGAAGGTAACTGATGTTCAGCTTTCACTTGCTGACAAGTCAGACACTTCCCAACAAATTCCGTTACCTCTCGCTTCAGTCCAGGCTACCAATAAAACTCCTTTAAGTCATGATACATCTTATTACCTCCAGGATGCATAGCACACAGTCCTTTATGAGCTTCATTCAGAATTGCTTGCCTCAAATTGGAATCCTTAGGCATACAGATTCTACCGTGGAAACATAGAACACCCTCACTGTTAAGTCCAAACTCAGAAGTACTCCCATCCTTAACCTGCTGAAATCGAGAAACCAGAGACTCATCTTTCGACTGCTTTTCCTTAATCTCATCCACCCAGGTCGGTCTTACTTGCAATTCTGCTAACAGACTACCATCATCATATAGGCTCAGACGAGCAAACATCGCTCTCAGATCAGACACAGTTCTACGACTTAGGGCATCAGCCACCACATTAGCTTTACCTGGATGATACTCAATCGCACAATCATAATCCTTAAGCAACTCAATCCACCTCCGTTGCCTCAGATTCAGCTCCTTCTGAGTTAGCAAGTACTTAAGACTCTTATGATCTGTGTATATAATACACCTTTCTCCATACAGATAATGCCTCCAAATCTTAAGGGCAAAGATTACTGCTGCCAACTCCAAATCATGGGTAGGATAGTTCACTTTATGAGGTTTAAGCTGTCGTGATGCATAAGCAACCACTTTACCCTCTTGCATCAACACACAGCCCAACCCAACATGTGATGCATCACTGTACACGGTAAAATCTTTTCCAGACTCTGGTTGAATCAGTACAGGTGCCTCGGTCAGAACCTTCTTTAGTTTCTCAAAAGCTTCTTGCTGCTGCTCGGTCCATATAAATGGCACTCCTTTCCTTACGAGTTTTGTCAACGGCGCTGCCATCACAGAAAATCCTTCTACAAACCTTCTATAGTACCCAGCTAAACCCAGAAAACTTCGAACTTCTGCCACTGACCTTGGAGGTTTCCATTCCAGAATTGCTTCAATCTTTCGAGGGTCTACCTTTATCCCCTCAGCGGATACAACATGGCCCAAGAAGGTTACCTCCCTCAACCAGAACTCACACTTACTAAATTTCGCATAAAGCTCCTTTTCCCTTAACACTTGCAGCACAATACGGAGATGCTCATCATGTTTCTCCTCGGATTTAGGATAAAATAGAATATCGTCAATAAAGACGACCACGAATCGATCCAGGTATGGCTGGAACACTCGATTCATCAGATCCATAAATGTTGTAGGTGCATTGGTCAGCCCAAATGGCATAACCAAGAGCTCATAATGACCATAACGAGTTCTGAATGCTGTCTTGTGTATATCCACCTCTTTCACCCTTAACTGATGGTACCCAGATCGAAGATCAATCTTGGAGAATACTAAAGCTCCTCTAAGCTGGTCGAACAGATCATCGATTCTTGGCAACGGGTACTTATTCTTAATCGTCAGTTTGTTCAATTGCCGATAATCAATGGACATTCGCATAGACCCATCTTTTTTCTTGACGAACAACACTGGTGCTCCCCACGGAGACACACTTGGCCTAATAAAGCCTTTATCTAATAGCTCTTGAATCTGTGCTTTCAACTCCACCAACTCTTTCGGTGCCATCCTATAAGGTGCAATGGATACCGGTGCCGTACCAGGCAACAAATCGATCCCAAACTCAACCTCTCGATTCGGAGGCAAACCTGGAAGCTCTTGGGGAAAAACATCTTGAAAATCCCTAACGGTTCTAACTTTGTCCACAGTTAGTTCCTCAGTTTCTGCTTGACTTATGAATGCCAAATAAGCCTCGCATCCTTTCCGAATCCACTTCTCGGCTCTTAATGCCGACACCATATTGGACAAATAATCTCTACGTTTTCCTATCACCATAACTTCCTCATCCTCTGCAGTCTTTAGCCTCATTCGTTTTGCAGTACAATCCAAAGTAGCCCTATGCTTTACAAGCCAATCCATTCCCAAGATGAGATCAAATTCTCCGAAAGGTAGCTCCATCAAGTCTCTAGAAAAGATCTTTCCTTGAGTCCCTATAGGCACGTCTCTATGCCATTTGTCTACCCTAACCGAGTGACCCAAAGGACTTAATACAGATACCCCACTCACTGTCTCCTCAGAACGCACACCCAGCAACCCAGATATAGCACATGCAACATAAGAATGGGTAGATCCAACATCTATCAACGCAGTGTACGGCATACTAGAAATCAAAAACGTATCGGTTATGACGTCAGGAGCATCACCCTCCTCTCGGCGACGAGCTGCATAAACTAACGCTGGTTGGCGAGCCTCAGTAAAACCAGCACCCCTTCCAGGTGCTCCTCGTCCTCGACCATTACCATTTCCACCTCTGCCTTGTCCATGACCTCTCGGAGCTGGTGGTCCACCCCTCACTGGTTGGACAACCCTTTGAGCCATTATTTGTCCTTGATCCGGTTCTTTAGGACAGTCCTTAATCCTATGCTCCATCGACCCACATCGAAAACAGGCTCCAGTACGTTTCCGACACTCGCCCATATGCATCTTACCACAATTCCTGCAACCCTGTGGTCTGACAGCATTCATTGGCACTGCTCGCACTGGTTCCACCACTCTTGCCCTCTTAACATTCCTATTAGTCCCACCTGATGGTCCAGAATCCCTCTGGAAGCAGTTTCTATCCTTTTCGCGATTCCGCCTCTCGGTACGCTTTACTTCCTCAGCTATCTTAGCTTTCTCAACCAAAGCAGCAAAGTTACGCTCCCTCTGCGGAGCAATCAGTACCCTTAGTTCATCTCTCAGACCATCCTCGAACCGCACGCTACGCTCATACTCAGTGGCAACTATCCCAGAAGCATATCAGCTCAGCCTCAGAAATTCAGCCTCGTACTCAGATACTGTCCTACTTCCCTGAACCAAATTCAAGAATTCTTTCCTGCAGGCGTCCACATAGCTAGCCCCAACATATTTTCCTTTAAAAGCTTTCCTAAACAGCTCCCATGTTACCTTACCAGCTGACGTTCCATCTCTTACCGTGAGCCACCACTGATAAGCTTCATCTCTAAGCAACGACACGGCTCCTTTCAGCTTCTGCTCCACAGAGCAATCCAGGTCGTCCATAATCCGCTCTGTGGCCTCCAACCAATACTCGGTCACATTTGGGGCTACACCAGACACGCCCCTAAAGAATTCTGCCCCATTAGCCCGGAGTCGCTCAGAAATAGAACCTCGAAATCCATTACCGGTACTTGCCCTAGCAACCCTTTCCAAAACTCGAAGCATTGCTTGTGATAGGGTATTATCCCCTACACCCCTATCATGAGATTCCACCTCTGTTGCCGGTGGTATCGGTACATCAGCCGCCGGCGCATGTCCCGAAGATGAAGATTCAGCTCGTGCACTACCTCGGCCACGTCCACGGCCCCTACCACGAGCTGCTCGCGTACTCATTTCGTACTTTCTGTTTTAGAAATTTTATGAGTCAGATTAATATTTCAGTGTTTATTACAGATGTCTTATGAATAGGTAGATTTCAGAGGTTATCTTCTTCCGCGGTAGCCTAGCTACAGTCTCAGTCCACCTATCAGAATCTCTATAGTTTCAGTAATACCCTAGCTAAAGTATCATAATAGGGTCTTAGTCAGGCATATAATCAGAATTTCAGAAACAATCAGAAAAGTTCAGGAACTTACAGGCTTGGGCTAGAGATTCGGTGTGCCACTCTTTAGAAAAATTTCATAGGAAACTTAATTTATTCTTTGAAAGTAAATTATTTATATACGAAAGAAGTTCATCAAAACAAGTTCCAATTAATTTTGAAAACAATTGTCAAAAACATGATCTTTCGAAAAATCTTTGTTTTGATTGTTTAAAAACTCCCATTTTTAGACCCGATCCACAGCTGAGTTGTTGCAACTTAGCTCTGATACCACTAAATGTAACACCCCAAACTCGGTCTAGATGTTATGACCAGATCTAATGTGTCACATGATCCTACAACTAAACTTATGATCTTTTTGCTTGTTGTGACTTAGAGGATATTTTACTAAAACAGCAAGATTATGAAAAAACATTTTGATAAGCCCTTAGGTTATCCATATTTGAATTTGTTGAATTTTGAAAACCTTTTTAGTAGTTTGAAAAACCCGCACAGCCTATAACTAGCAGTCTCGATAAAATATGAATTAAACCATTAAAGAATATAAACCAATAAAGAAATTTAAAAAGCGGCCTTATTACAAATTAAACCCAAAATAGCATAATGAAAATTCTTAAAGTGAAACAAAAACTAAATTTGCAGATGTTGTGGCCACTCCGAATCTCTCGCAGCGCCAAGCCCACTATGGTTGAGGGTTACCTGCAGAGATGAAATAAAAAGGGGGGGTGAGTTTGACAACTCAGTGTGCAACGTTATCTCAACCATAGGCCAAAATAGATCAAGCCTCAGAATCAGATTAATTGGGCATTGGCCCATTACAGAAATCAAGTTAAGCCCATAGGCCCATAACAGATACAGATCAGATATAATATGCAAACAGAAACCCCAACCCAAATCCATCCATAACACCCCCGTACCAGCCTTACACCATGTGGGGAGACTACTCGACCCACCCAACCGCTACACGCCACAGATAATTGCAGCGAAGCTGCCAGATATAATTTGCAGCGAGGCTGCCAGATATTGTGACGAGGTCACCAGATACAGATATTGTGGCAAGGCCACCAGAACAGATGTATATATGTGGCGAAGCCACCAGATTGCAGCGAGGCTGCCAGAACAGATATATATGTGGTGAGGCCACCAGATTGCAGCGAGGCTGCCAGAATGCTTCCTCCATCATAAACCCATACCCCATGCAACAGATATATATATACTAGCATGCAACATATAGCATCTCATGCATCAGATATGTTCACATTAAATGGTAACTCATGCAGATACATAAAATCATACATTTCATACAGAATTGACCCTAGGGGTATAATAGTCTTTTTACACCTAGGGGTATTTTGGTAATTTTCCATATTCAGGGGTATTTTAGTCCTTTATCATATTTTCAGAGATTTTATGCATGTTCAATTGGTTATCAGTCCATAGATATCCACAGAAGTCCATTTTAAGCTTAATTTCCACTTTTACCCTCTTTAGCCTAAAACCCCTAATGGGCCTTACTAAGTCCATTATTATCTCAAGCCCGTTAAGTCTAGTTTTTAGGTCTAGCTTACCAACTTAACCTTGTTATCATTAACCACGTCGCCAGAAAGCCTATAATAGTCATTTTACCAATTTGGGCTCGGAAGCCCATTGGGCCCATATTTGGCCCATCAAAGCCCATCTTACCAAAACGTTCGAAATTGTACACTTTGCAATACTATCACCATCAATTCTAAGTTTAGCCACAACAAAGTAAACGGTTACTCACAGATTCTCCCAATACCGATTTTTCGGTCACTTTCGGTCAGTTCTCAGTCACTTTTCAGTCATTACGGCCTTTGCCGTTCTAGTTTATAGTGGAGATATGGTACACACCTGTTAACTGTCCAAGCTTTGACGAAATCCACGTAAGAAGAGCCTACAATTGAACACTAACTTTTTAGTCTAAAATTCGATAACCAAAGTGCCATAAACCCTCACCAAAGTCGGCCAACATGGCCTAAGTCCCTAAAGTCCCTACCTTCTGCTGAATATGGACTAGATCCCGCTGTCCACCTGCGTTAGCCTTCAAAACTCCCCTGCTACTCGTCCTTTTGTCCACACTAGCGAAAACAGAACAAAAGATAAGACCACACGACCCTTAGCCCAAAACGTTAGCCTCCCCCCAATGGGGTTTCGGCTCATATCTTAACTACATGAACCAACAAAATTTCTTAGTACTTACCAAAATGCTAGTCGGTTCAAGAAGTGTCTCTACACGCCCTCTTAATCACGATCTAAGTAAAAAGAAAGAAAGAATTGAGACTAAAGAGAATTTGGCCAAGCACAATGAGAGTTTCGGTCAAGCAAGAGAAATCGATTTTACTGGCTTTTGGTCTCAAGAAAAGTCGGCAATGGTTGTAAGATGAGAAGGAAAGATAGGGTTGATAGGAGAAGATGGATTCAGCTACACTAGGAAACGATGGTATGGAGTTGGTTTATGGTCTGAGAAGAAAAGAAGAAAGAAAATGAGATGGGAAAGAAAACGAAAAGAGATGCTTTAATCAAATGAAGATTCGGCAACCAAGGGTGGAGTAGAGTTCGGCTACTAATTTTGATAGGAGGGACAAAGTGATAAAAAGAGAACCTAATATGCTACGTAAAATCAACAAAAGAAGGGAGCTTACTAACCTAGAGAAATTGGTAAAAGATACTTCAAAAGGAACCTTAACAAAATCGGCACATCTAGCACCCTAATTGCCGAAAATGTTCACCTAAGCATATGACCGAAATTACACCATCAAGAGTCCCTTGGCCGGCCACTTCCATTCAAAATTCAAAGGCTCCTTGATTTTTTCCTCAACCTCCTCCACGATTTGCTCCATTGACCGATTCAAATCTCCCTAAGCAGAGTTTAACTGTGCCTCAAATTCTTACTTGCTTCCTGCATAAAAATAAAACGCCATCTTGCAACCTCTAGAGCTCGAACCCTTGACCTCTAAGCTCACTTAGGCGCCACTTTTTAAGGAGCTTAGTGGCGCCTCCCTTGCCACTTTACCACTGAACAATTTGTGTCTCATTAAACTGGTATTTTCTTATAACACCTATCTTCAAGAGACCCCTATCCCCTAAGTAAAAAATACAAAATTTTGCTGAGCTTCCAACCAACACATGGGCCTTCCATAGGCCCATTACCACACTCCAAACATGCATTACACATCCAATACTAGAGTTTAAACATTTTACCAAATAAAGAATGATCTAAGAGAAACCTGAAAATTAGGGCGTTACACGGTTTGTATTCTTTGAGTGCTGGCAGAGTGTTTTCCTTGGGTTCCTCTGCCTTTTCTTTTGAAGGTTCTGGAATAGTCTTCTTTTCTGGCTCGGCTAGGACCTTTCCATCTCTTAAAGTAATCGCTTTGACATGTTCTCTGGGATTTTGCTCAGTGTTACTAGGTAATCCACCGTATGGTCTTTCTGAAATCAATTTCGTAAGTTGAACGATTTGGTTTTCAAGCCCTTGAATTAATGCTTGTTGATTCTTTAATGCTGTGTCAGTGTTTTGAAAACGAGTTTCTGAAGCGGCCATAAATTTGGTAAACATCTCTTCAAGATTCGACTTCTTCTCTTGTTGCGGTGGTGGCTGCTGAAATCCTGGAGGAGGCTGTTGTATTTGATTTCCTTGTCCTCCCCATGAAAAATTGGGGTGATTTCTCCAACCTGCATTGTAAGTATTACTATAAGGGTTATTTGGAGATCTAGAATTATTACCCATATAGTTGGCTTGTTCAGTTTCCATGCTGTGTCTATAGGATGCGAAATCTAGATTGAACGTGTTTCCTTGAGTCACGTCGCATTGCATCACTGGTTGTGCCTGCGTAGAACTAAAAAAATTATCAAACTTTTTATTTAGAAGTTCTACTTGGTTAGTAAGCATAGTAACAGCATCAATGTTAAAAACTCCTACAGCTTTCGTCAGCTTTGTCCTCATGAATTGCCACTGATAGTTATTCAGTGACATCTCTTTGATAAATTTACAAGCTGCTTCAGGTGTTTTGTTGTTGATTGTTCCTCCTGCGGCTGCATCGATCATTTGTCTGGTTGATGGGTTCAAACTGTTGTGGAAGGTTTGAACTTGCAGCCATAAAGGTAGACCATGATGAGGGCACCTTCTTAAAAGATCTGTGTATCTCTCCCAGGCATCATAAAGTGTTTCTAAATCCATCTGCACAAAGGAAGAAATATCGTTTCGTAATTTAGCTGTTTTAGTTGGAGGAAAATATTTAAGTAAAAATTTTTCGGTCATTTGCTCCCGTGTGGTGATTGAGCCTCGTGGTAAAGAATTTAACCACTGTTTGGCTTTATTTCTCAGAGAGAATGGAAATAGCCTTAAGCGAATGGCATCGTCAGAAACGCCATTTATTTTAAAGGTATCACAAAATTCTAAGAAATTTGATAGATGAGAATTGGGATCTTCATCCTGTAAACCATCAAACTGTACAAATTGTTGTATCATCTGAATAGTGTTAGGTTTTAATTCAAAGTTATTAGCAGCAATAACAGGTCGAATAATGCTAGTTTGGGTACCAATCAAACTAGGTTTAGCATAATCATACATAGTACGAGGAGCTTCATCCTGGTTTACTGGTTCTGCTGGTAGTGCTGAAGGTGGTGGAATGTTTTGATTCACGTCCATCTCTTCTGTAGGTTCTGGCTCTTGCTCAAGTTCTTGTTCTGGATAATGTAAACTGCGTCTAATTTCTCTGTGATTTCTGTGAACTGTAGCTTCTAGATCTTCGTCAAAAAGCAGTGGTCTTGTTGGGTTGCTTCTAGTCATAAACTAAAAATACCTAAAAAGAAAAAGCAAAGCAAATTCAAAAATTTAAAAGAAAATAAAAATATATAAATAAAAACTAAAAATAAATAAACAAATAAATAATAATAGCTAAAGTAATAGAAATCGAGTTTTCTTAATATTTCCGTTCCCTGGCAACGGCGCCAAAAACTTGATAACGACTCGTGATATTAAGTAATAAAATTTATAAAACTGATCACACCAAAACTAACTAATATCACGATATTAAAGGCAAGCGCACCTATCGAACAGTAGTATAGTTTAGTGGCAAGACCGAGTTATCATACCCAAGGGAACTAAAAGTACTAATACTTACTTCCTTTCTATTATCTAGCCTAAAAATAAAAGAGGATTGATTGGAACTAATTCTAAAACTAACTAAAGTGCACAAAAAGTAAATTGCGGAAAACTTTAGGGAAAAGCTTATTGATATGAGCAATACTTAAGGGAGAATCCACCTAGACTTCACTTGTTATTGACTTCTTGAACTAGACGATTTATTCACTTGACTTGATCCATAGAGATTCCTAATTTATGCTAAACACTCCTTCGAGGCGAAGAGCAACTAGGCCTAGGTTGTTAACTAAAGTTTCTTTATTAATTAACACCCTAGATTGCATTAATTCGATCTATGGTTCCCCTTATTAGGTTTGACCCTAATCCGGTAGATTTATGTCGCCCTATGTCTAAGGTTGCATGCAACTCCGTTTAATTATGGTAAATCTGCTCTTAAAACAGGGACTTTTGCTCCTCTGCCTAAGCACATCATGTTCTTGAAGTAATACCTAGGATTATTAAATCAAGAATGAAGAACACATAATTAAGAACAATTCAAGTATTTATCATATAATTCAAGAATAAATAATAACAAGATCTATCTTAGGTTTCATCCCTCTCAAGTATTTGAGGGGATTAATTCATAATAAAGAAAGAAAACATCTCAGAAGTATTAAGATAACAAAACATAAAGAACCCAAAAATCCCTGAAGGAATTTAAAGAGATCCTCTGTCTTGATGTAGAATTCTGGCTTCTGGGATGAATCAATCGGCTTCCCTTGGAGTAATCCCTTGCTTTCACTCCTTGTGTTTGTAGAATTATGGCACTCTTTCTTGAGAGAAGAGACTATATATTTAGAGTTGGCTCTTGGGGTCTTTATATAGAGTTTAGAATGGCTTTCATAGCCTCTAAGTATCCAAATCTAAGTGAAATTCCTCTTCCTCACGACTAGAACACGCCCGTGTGCCACGCCTGTGTGCCACGCCCGTGTGATTTTGACAAGAGGTCGTGTTTGGGACTGTTTAGGTGGCACGGCCGTGTGCCCTGACTGTGCTTGTCGGGGGCTGGACCGTGTGGCCTTCATGTGGTAGGGCCGTGTGCCACGGCCGTGTGGTGACTCCTTGGGCCGTGCCGATTACACATTTTGGCCCATTTTCTCTATTTTCGGTCCATTTTTCGTTCTTTTCTCTTCGCTATGCTCTCCTGAGTATAAGATATGAAAAAGAAAGATTAAGAGCACCAATTCTCACTAATTTGATAATAATTTATCCAAAATAAAGGCTAAACATGAGGTAAAAATATGTATAATTTATCATTTATCAACTACCAATTAAACAAAGAATAGTAAAACTCCCTGGATCTTTCAGTTTTGCCGGCAGTTTATTTTGGAGAATAGTTGAGCATTCCTCATTGAGTTCTACTGTGGCTAATTCTTCCAACTTTCTTTTATTTGTCAGAAGTTCTTTAAGGAACTTCGCGTACTTTGGCATCTGCGAAATTGCTTCAACAAAAGGTAAGTTAATGTGTAGTTGTTTAAAAAGTTCAAGAAATTTACCGAATTGAGAGTCTGTACGGTCTTTCTTCAACTTTACCGGGTATGGAATAGGCGGTTTGTATTCTTTGAGTGTTGGTGCAGTGTTTTCCTTGGATTCCTCTGCCTTGTCTCCTAAAGATCCTGGAACAGACTTCTTTTCTAGTTCAGCTAGTACTTTCCCATCTCTTAGAGTAATTGCTTTGGCATGTTCTATGGGATTTGGCTCAGTATTACTTGGTAGTCCACCTTGTGGTCTCTCTGAAATTAATTTTGCAAGTTGACCAATTTGATTCTCAAGCCCTTGAATTGATGCTTGCTGGTTTTTTAGTGCCGTTTCAGTGTTTTGGAAATGGGTTTCTGATGCGGCCATAAATTTGGTGAACATCTCTTCAAGATTTGGCTTTTTCTCTTGTTGCAGTAGTGGCTGCTGAAATCCCGGAGGAGGTTGTTGTCTTTGATTTCCTTGTCCTCCCCATGAAAAATTGGGGTGATTTCTCCAACCTGCATTTTAAGTATTACAATAAGGGTTATTTTAAGGTCTAGAATTGTTACCCATATAGTTGGCTTGCTCAGTTTCTATGTTGTGTCCATAAGATGAATAGTCCGGATTGAACATATTTCCTGGGGTTGCGTCGCACTGCATCACTGGCTGTGCCTACGTAGAACCAACAAAATGATCAAACTTTTTATTTAAAAGTTCTACTTGGTTAGTAAGCATAGTGACAGCATCAATATTATAAACTCCTGCAGCTTTTGTCGGTTTTATCCTCATAACTTGCCACTGATAGTTATTCAGTGACATCTTTTCAATAAATTCATAAGCTGCTTCGGGTGTTTTATTGTTGATTCTTCCTCCTGCGGTGGCATTGATCATTTACCTTGTCGAAGGATTCAAACCGTTGTGAAAGGTTAGAACTTGTAGCCACAAAGGTAACCCATGATGAAGGCATCTTCTCAAAAGATCTTTGTATCTTTCCCAGGCATCGTAAAGTGTTTCTAAATCCATCTACACAAAAGAAGAGATATCATTTCGTATTTTAGCTGTTTTAGCTAGAGGAAAATATTTAAGTAAAAATTTTTCTGTCATCTGTTCCCATGTAGTGATTGACCCTTGTGGTAAAGAGTTTAACCACTGTTTGGCTTTATTTCTCAAAGAGAATGGAAATAGCCTTAGGCGAATGGCATAATCAGAAACGCCATTAATTTTAAAAGTATCACAAAGTTCTAAAAAATTGGCTATGTGTGAGTTCGGATCTTCATCTTATAAACCATCAAACTGCACCAATTGCTGTATCATCTGAATAGTGTTAAGTTTTAATTCAAAATTATTAGCAGCAATAGCAGGTCTAATAATGCTAGTTTGAGTACCAGCCAAACTAGGTTTAACATAATCATACATAGTACGAGGAGCTTCATCTTGATTCACTAGTTGCGCGGCTATTGCGGGAGGTGGTAGAATGTATTGATTTGTTTCCATCTCTTCTGTAGGTTCTGGCTTTTGTTCTTGTCCTTGTTCTGGATAATATAGGCTTCGTCTGATCTCTCTACGAGTTTTGTGAGCTGTCGCTTGTTAATCTTCATCAAAAGCAATGGTCCTACTGGGTTATTTCTAGTCATAAACTAGAAATACCTAGAAGGAAAAAGTAAAGAAAAATAAAATAGAATAAAAATTAAAATTTAAATAATAATAAAAAAACTAAAAATAGAAATATAGTAATGGCAGAAATCGAGTTTTCTTAATATTTTAGTTCCCCGACAACGGCGCCAAAAACTTGATACTCACGATATTAAGTAATAAAATTTATAAAAACTGATCACACCAAAAACTAACTAATATCACGATTTTAAAGGAAAACGCACCTATCGAACAGTAGTATAGTTTAGCGGTAAGATCGAGTTATCATACCCAAGGGAACCAAAAGTACTAATACTTACTTCCTTTCTATTATCTAGCCTAAAAATAAAAGAGGTTTGTATGAAACTAAATCTAAAACTAACTAAAAGTGCACAAAAAGTAAAGTGGGGAAAGACTCTTTGGGAAAAGCTGATTGATATGAGCAATACTCAAGGGAGAATCCACCTAGACTTCACTTGTTATTAGCTTCTTGAACTAGACAACTTCTTCACTTGACTTGATCCGTAAAGATCCCTAACCTATGTTAATACCTCTGTCGAGGATAAGAACAACTAATCCTAGGTGGTTAACTAAAGTTTCTTTATTAATTAACATCCCTTGGTTGCATTAATTCGATCTATGGATCCCCTATTAGGTTTGACCCTAATCTGGCAGATTTATGTCGCCCTATGCCTAGGGTTGCATGCAACTCCGCTTAATTATGGTAGATCTACACTTAAAACAGGGACTTTTGCTCCTCTACCTAAGCACATCAGTTTCTTGAAGTAATACCTAGGATTATTAATTCAAGAAGGAAGAACACATAATTAAGAACAATTCAAGTATTTATCATATAATTCAAGAATAAATAATAACAAGATCTGTCTTAGGTTTCATCCCCCTTAAGTATTTGAGAGGTTTAGTTCATAATTAATAAAGAAAACATCTCAGAAGAAATAAGATAACAAAACATAAAGAACCCAAAACCCCTGAAGGAATTTAGGGAGATCCTCTGTCTTGATGTAGAATTCTAGCTTCTGGGATGAATCAATCGGCTTCCCTTGGAGTAATTCCTTGCTTTCACTCCTTGTGTTAGCAGAAATATGGCGCTCCTTCTTGGGAGAAAAGAGTGTTCCCCTAGAGTTGCCTCCTAGGGTCTTTATATAAAGCTTTCGGATGCCTTTCTTAGCCTCTAAGCATCCAAATTTGAGTGAAATTGCACTTCCTCACGACAGGGACACGCTTGTGTGCCACGCCTGTGTGGTTTCAATAAGGGCCGTGTTCGGGCTTGTTGAGGTGGCACGGCCTTGTAGCTTGGCCGTGCTTGTCGGGGCTGGGTCGTGCTAGACTTTGTGTGGCACGGCCGTGTGGTGACTTCTTGGGCCATGTCGTTTTCACACTTTGGCCCATTTTCTTCGTTTCTGGTCCGTTTTTCGTTCTTTTCTCTTCCCTATGCTCTCCTGAGTGTACAACATGAAATAGAAGGGTTAAAAGCACCAATTCTCACAAAATTAATAATAATTCATCCACAAATTAGGCTAAACATGAGGTAAAAATATGTATAATTTATCGTTTATCATCTAACACCACAATACCCTTTGCCGATTATGCCAAGCCAAAGACCCAAAACCGAAATTGCTTCCCTAAGAGTCCCATGTTCGGCCAATACTTCCTCCCTTTCAAAAATCTTAAAATTTCTCCCCTTATCCCTCCTTGATTCAATCCCATGAGCATCTCAAACTCTGCTCAATAGAGTTTCACTTGGAATCCATCACACACCTTGCACATGCATTAAAAAAAAAAATAAAACACCACATTGCTTACCATGAGACTTGAACCTTAGCTCTTACATAGCCTGCACACGCCACTCCCTTGTGTCTTAAGTGGCAGCACCTTGCCACTTTAACACAAGCTTACTTGTGTCTTAATTTACCAACATATTCTTAAAAGCCCACTTAGTCAAGCACCTTCTCCCTTAAGTCTAAAATTTTAAAATTCTACCGGGTTTTAACTTAAGCTTGGACCTTTTAAAGGCCGACTAACACACCCAACATAATTCAGTAGATCCAGACAAGCAAAGTATTAAGTTCACTCAACATCACAAAAATCCCGAAAATTAGGGCGTTACAAGGATGGTAACGCCTCTGACGTTATAACCAGTACGTTCCTAATTCATAATGTACCTTACACTGCTTTAATTGATATTGGGTCTACACACTCGTATATTGCATACACTATGTCTGGGATGTTGGGCATTCAGTTTGAAAATACTGTGAGATGACTGTGATAAGTCTATTAGGACAGTCGATTAGAATAAATAAGTTATTCAGAGATGTGCCCCTAGAGGTTCAGGGAATAATCTTTCTAGTGGATTTGATGGAACTACCGTTTGGTGAATTCGACCTTATATTAGGTATAGATTGGCTAGTGAAACATCGTACGAGTTTGAATTGTGCTGCTAAGCGTATGGTGTTGAAGACTACTGAGGATGAGGAGGTGGCTATGATAGAGGAGTGAAGAGATTATCTATCTAACGTAATCTCAGCATTAAGGGTCGAGAAACTGGTTCGTAAGGGTTGTGAGGCATTTTTAGCTTATGTCAGCATTTTTTTTATTCTGAAGGTCCTTTTATTGGAGATGTCAGAATTGTTAAGGAGTTTCTGGATGTATTTCCTAATGAGCTCCCTGGGTTGTCTCCTAATCGTGAAGTGGAATTCAGTATTGAGCTTCTACCTAGAACAGCTCCAGTGTCCACCATCTAGGATTGATGATCTTTTTGATCAATTTCAAGGAGCTTCAGTTTTCTCCAAGATCAATCTCCGTTCTGGGTACCATCAATTGAGGGTTAAAGAGGCCGATGTCTACAAGACAACATTTAGGACTCGGTGTAACACCCCTCACCCATATTCAAAGCCAAAACAGGGTTCGAGGTGCTACCGGACCTAAATTCAACCAATCATTTAAAATCGGGCCAAAAAAATTTCTTTCAAAACAATTATGCTATTCACTACATCACAAGAAATAGTAACATACAAGCATAAGAATAATTATAAAGGTCTATAACATTATTAGCCGACATAAGCCAATTTGTAAGAATACATACTACCTTAACCACAAGCCAATGCCTTTAGCAAAATCATAATATTACCCACTCAACTTTACAACCCTATATATGCCATAGATTCAGAAACACTTGGATTTACTTACGCCGATGTCGTAAACTTGCCAGTGTGATAATATCTCTGTCGACCCCCAACCGAGCTAACCTGGCAACCTAGGGAATAAGGGAAAGAAAGGGGGAGTAAGCTTTACGCTTAGTAAGTTCATAAGAAAACAATAAACAATTCATTAATAAGTTTACCCAAGTTTACAACATAATCACAAATTCACTACAAGCTGTCTTCCTGAGAAACATTCACTAAATTATTTATAACTGGAGCTACGAAACTCCAAATCAAGTTTTGTAAATTTTTACTGAAACTAGACTCATGTATCTTTCTACCATAAAATTTCCAGAATTTTTTACTTGGCCAATTAATACAGTTTAATCCTCAAAGTTACCCCTAATTCACTGTCAGAAAATTCCGACCCTTCTGTACTAAAGTTCAATTATCTCTTAGTTCAGGACTCGGATAATGTTATCATCTATTT
The DNA here is from genome assembly GCA_020496765.1 of Gossypium stocksii. Classification (NCBI taxonomy): domain Eukaryota; kingdom Viridiplantae; phylum Streptophyta; class Magnoliopsida; order Malvales; family Malvaceae; genus Gossypium; species Gossypium stocksii. The sequence goes on from CM035623.1 coordinate 12,771,115, forward strand.
CTCTTGAAAATAGACTCATTAAGGATTCTAATCATATAAATTACATCTCATGGATATTGTTGTACAATTTATAATGATTTTCTCAAGATAGAACAGGGGATTTCGGAGTCATTCTGACCCCATCTCACCCAACTTCAAATATCTCATTATAGGCAATTATTTTGCTTTCAAGGTTTCCTTTATAAGAAACTAGATTCATTAGGATTTAATTACATATTTTATTCAGCCTATAACTCATCTCCTTCTATTTTTAGTGTATTTTCAAAGTTACACCACTGCTATAACCCAAAGCTGTCCAGGTTAAATCTACTCATTTACAATTATTGCTTACTAAATCAATACCATTATATCCATTTCAATGTCATATCATTTCTTCAAATCTCGAAGTCACATAATCACAACATTTAAATGCCTCGATGTAATTCTTTGATTCGACTTAATATGGCTAATTCAAAGTACCACATTCACATATGATTTCAATGTTCATAGTCACATATAACGCATACTTTCATATATTAAATTTCACAATAGCCGAATATAGATATACATGAACTAAGTGTAATATCATTTGGCCGAATAGGCCTAACTACAATGTGCACTTTTCCATTAACATCTCATATACTTAAAATTTGGAATCACATAATCATATCATCATATAACACAAAGTCATTCATCGATTCAACTCAATAGAGTTAATTTATGGCATCGTATCATCATTTAATATCATCGACCTAACTCACATATGAATCGGATTTATTTTCCAGTGTATATAATTCCTCAAGGCCGAATATATATATATACATATATAATCACTTCACATTTAAAACATTCCTTCTTTATTCAAAGCCACTTACATACAATTTTACTTCCATGAATAATATCACATGAGCCGAATGTTCACAAACGAACAAATCCATAATTCAATTAGAATCATTCTCATATAAATAGGTAAGTATCACATACCTAGAAAACTTAATGCTTAATGCAAATTCAATTCGCCATTTTAACACAGGATCTCATAGTCATATGCTTTTACCAATTCACTGGCACTTGGCCTGCTGGGTATAAGACCCGAGTTTTATCACCGACTCAAAGCCTGCTAGACTTTTTAAGTCTGAAATTACTTCACCGGCATTATGCCTGCTAGTCTCAAGGCCCGATATCCTTTCACCGGCGTTATGCTTGCTAGGCTCAAAGCCCAAATATCATATCACCAGCATTACACCTGCTAGGCTCAAAGCCCGAATATCATATCACCGGCATTATGCCTGCTAGGCTAAAAGCCCGAATATCATATCACCGGCATTACGCCTGCTAGGCTCAAAGCCCGAATATCATATCACCTGGCATTATGCCTACTAGGCTAAAAGCCCGAATATCATATCACCGATATTACGCCTGCTAGGCTAAAAGCCCAATATTATTCACCAGCTTAAAGCTTGCTAGGCCAATGCCTGAATAGCTCATTACGATAATCACTTCACATATTCTTTAATATTTTCGTAACTTATGCTTCAACTTTACATATAGCCGGAACATATACATTTGTACAAAAGTTTTCATCATTCGTATAAAACACACATTTGACATATCGTATTATATTCAAATCTCATATCTCAATCATATTCGACTTCCACACATAACTAATAATAAAGTCATATCCAACATGGTTACTCATGGGTTCCTAATAATCACAATTAGTGATACCCCTTTCATCATGCATACGACATAGTACATTCATCAAAATGTTCATTTATCACATCATATTTTCATATCCAATTCAATTTAGATATATTAGCTATCTTCGGTTTATAGCATTAATTCCATTCTCATTCGGATATATAACTGTCATACAAACACATTTTATATAATTTAATTGCATAATAAAACACATACGTACTTTATTACAAGCTAACAAAATTTTAGCTCATGTTTAACTTTTCCATGTGTATTAACTCACATAATAGCATAATCGATCCAAAGTCTCGTAATAACATTTGAGCATATTGCTCGTTAAGTACCAATTTGATTCGAATACAACGGCACAATACCTGCTAGGTTTAAAACCTGACTATATTTTATAAGTATAACTTATATCATCGATCACTAAAATTTACCCCATCGAAGTTCACATTTAATCACCTTAGTACCAAGCCACATTCGGCTTATATTCTTAAATCAATACATATTCTGCACATTAACTAAATAAAATTTACATTCTCTTTGTCATATTAATTTAACTTTTAGGCATATAAAAATAATCAAGCTTAAACACTTATGAACTTAACTCTATTATCGACGAATGATTATGGATAAACTATTCTACGTTTTTTGTTTTCCATTTATCCGAAGTCGGCTCCCTTTGTTCTTGAGCTAAATTAAATGAATTAACTTGTTAAATCTCTTAACCAAGTTGTTTTTCATTCAAATATGTATATATATAAATATACATACAAAATTTTAACCTAGTCCCTTTCATTAAGCACATTGCTAATTAAATCAAATTTCAAGAAATATTTAACATAAAATTCACACTTTAACCACATTAGCCGAATACCATTAAGCCCTTGAAACATATTTATGAACTTTAAAACACCAATTCCATGCATTAATTTATGAATGTACCAAGGCCGTATACTTCATAAAGCTACCAAAGCTCACCATTTGCCCATTGCACACACACACAACTAAATTCTTTTATTTGATACCTAATTTCATTGTTTCATAGCTCATTTCAATAATGACATGATTAATTCGACAAAGAAAATTTCTGTTCTTATTAACACATATACGGCAACTTCTCTTTTCAGCATTTTAATACTCAAACACTTAGTCAAATCATCATTTAATCTAATATTTGGCAACTAAAAGCACACATGTTAACATTCAAGCTTCACTTTTCTAGCATTTAACAAAAGTTACACTCATGCACAAACTAGCCGATTGCCACTTATCGTCTAAACCACATATACATATAAATTTAGCAAACTCTACCTCACCCTCCTACCCTTACTAATAAAAAACATCAAAGCACCAACCTTTCTATATATAATTCTTACAAGACTGAAAGTATACAAAACCAAAACTTTAAAATTTAGCTCATAAACCCATTGACCGTATGCACATAGCTTTCACCATCATCCTTAACACAATTTATCAAGCTTCAAATTCTAATTTTTACCTTATAATATTTAAAACATCCACCACAAACTCTTTGTACCAAAATAGACCATTGCCGAATGCCCCTCTTAAGGAATTTAACCACATAAAGCACTTATTTCATAATTTAAGCTTACAACTTATAATCTCATGAATTTAACATCATAAAATCCATTTAACATTCACTAAACAATTGCCAACATCAAATTCAAACATTTATAACTTTTTCCACTCATGGCCGAAAGCATACTTCACCATAAACTCACAAATTCAGTCACAGGTTATGTTAAGGGCTTTACAAACAACTCAAATTCACAAGAATTTAAAAGAAATCACATGAAACTTACCTTAATTAGACATTAGTAGCTGAATGCCTTGGCTTTTCTTCCTTATTTTTATTCTTCTAGTTTCAGAAAGAAAAATGGGGAAAGCAATGGACAAAAACTTTGTTTTTATCACCCACTTTCTTCTTTTAATTTTATGTATTTTATAATATAAGATAATTTGAATTTTATAATATTATCATTATTATAAAGTTCATATAATAACAGCTACTTACTCCCACTACTGTGCATCAATTTAATAAAAGGATTATTTGCCATTTAGCACCCCAATATTTAAGAAACATGGCACTTTGGAAATTTTCATAATGACATGCATATAATTTATTTAGTGCAATTTAATCCTTTCTTAGTAATTAAGCACTCAAATTTCAATATTTAAACACGAAACTTTAGCACATCATAGTTCTCACATTCAAACACGAAAAAAATATTATTTAAATATTTTTTGACTCAGTTTTGTGGTTTCGAAATCACTTTTTCGATTAGGGTTAAAATCGGGTTATTACACTCGGTATGGTCACTACGAGTTCCTAGTGATGCCGTTTGGACTAACGAATGCACCAGCTGCTTTCATGGATTTGATAAATCGAGTGTTCCAACCTTACCTAGATCGGTTCATAATTGTTTTTATAAATGATATTCTAGTGTATTCGAAAATCGAAGAGGATCATGATGCACATCTCTGAATTGTTCTGTAAATTCTAAGGGAGAAGTAGCTATACGTAAAATTCAGCAACTGTGAGTTTTCACTGCGATAGGTGACATTTTTGGGTCATGTGGTGTCTGTTGAGGGGATTTGGGCTGACCCTCGAAAAATTGAAGCCGTACTAGATTGGAAACCACCTAGGACCATATCTGAGATTCAAAGCTTTTTGGGTCTGGCTAGGTATTACAGACATTTCGTTGAGGGGTTCTCTGTGATTGTTGCACCTCTTACTAAGTTACTACGTAAAGGAGTACAGTTTAACTGGACTGATAAGCAGCAAGAGAGTTTTGAGAAACTGAAGAAGGTCCTGACTGGGGCCCTTGTCTTAATACAACCAAAATCTGGGAAGGAATTCACCGTTTACAGTGATGCATCACACATTGGTTTGGTTTGTGTGTTGATGCAAGAAGGTAAGGTGGTTGCTTATGTGTCTCGTCAGCTTTAGCCTCAAGAGGCGAATTACCCTACTCACGACTTGGAGTTAGCCGCGGTGGTATTCACGCTAAAAATATGGAGGCATTAGTTGTACGGTGAGAAGTGTATTATGTACACAGATCATAATAGTCTCAAATAGAGAGACTGCAGATTTTGGGCTGAATGGTGAGGGAGTATTATGTTTTCGTGGGAGAGTCTGTATACCAAGGGATTCTGATTTGAGGCAAGCTATACTGTGAGGGCACATAGTAGTCCAAATGTTATGCATCCTAGTGGAAACAAGTTATACCAAGATCTTCGTGAGCTGTACTGGTGGTTAGGACTGAAATGTAAAGTTACTGATTATGTGAGTAAGTGTCTGACATGCCAGAAGGTTAAGGCTGAGCATCAGCTGCCTTCTAGATTACTACAGCCAGTTAAGATTTCACTCTGGAAATGGGAAACAGTAACCATGGATTTTGTGAGTGGGTTGCCCTTGACGCCTACAAAGAAGGATTCGGTATAGGTTATCGTAGATTGATTGATGAAATTTGCCTATTTTATACCAGTCCGCACTGATTATTTACTGCAGAAGTTGGATAAGTTGTATGTGGCTGAGATTGTGAGACTACATGGGGTACCATTTCTATCATATCTAACAGATATTTTAGATTCACATCGCAGTTCTGGAAGATATTATATGAAGCTTTGGGTTCAAGGTTGGACTTCAGTATTGCGTTCCACCTTCAGACAGATGGTCAGTCAGAGAGGGTGATTCAAATACTGGAAAACATGCTAAGAAGCTGTGTAATTGATTTTTGAGGCAGTTGAGAAGATTACTTACTGCTAGTAGAGTTTGCATATAACAATAGCTATCAGTCCAGTATTCAGATGGCACCATATGAGGCTTTATATGGTCATATGTGTCGTACTCTTACATGCTGGACTAAGTTGGGTGAGCGGCGAGTTTTGGGGCCAGAGTTGGTTTTTGATACCAAAGAAAAGGTAAGGTTGATTCGGGGTCGGTTAAAGAAAGCATCTGATAGGCAGAAGTCATATGCAGATTTAAAATGTAAGGAGATCGAGTACTCTGTGGGGGATTATGTTTTCTTTAAGGTCTTACTGTGGAAGAAAATTTTGAGATTTGGATGGAAAGGCAAGTTGAGACCTAGATTTATTATGCCTTACCGAGTTCTAAAGCGAGTAGGACCAATTGCCTACCAGCTTGACCTGTCTCCAGAGTTGGATACGATTCATGATGTTTTCATGTTTCAATACTGAGGTGGTATCACTCTGATCCCTCACACATAGTGCTAGTTGAGGAGATCGAGGTTAGGCCTGATCTGACCTTTGAGGAAGAACCGATGTAGATAATAGATCGTGACGTTAAGGTACTGAGAAAGAAATCAGTCCCACTGGTTAAGGTGCTTTGGCGTAATCACAGTCCAGAAGAAGCCACGTAGGAACCTAAGGAGGCGATGTGACAGCAATACCCTCACTTATTCTAACGAGGTAAATTTCGTGATTGAAATTTCTTTAAGGGGGTAGAGTTGTAATGCCCCAAAAATATAGGGTCTTTGGTTTTACACGATTTGACATAAAATGCATGTTTGCTTTAATGGCTAAGTGTTTGGGCGTATTTAAGAGTGTTAGAGAAGCCTGGGTTCAAGTCCTTGCTTTTGCAAAAGTTTTAATTTTTACTCTTAAATGAATCTAGACGCTAGTATATAGGCTTTAGATTTAATTGTGGTTGTTTTAGACCACAAAAAGCCTAGTTGTCTGATGGCAAATGGCATGTGTGATTGTGCTTGAGGTCTGAGGTTCGAGTGTTGGTAACATATATCAGGGTATTTATTTTGCAGCTGGGATGCCTAGTGGTTGTGTTTCAGTAGGATTCTGATGGATGAGAAGTGAAGTGGTTTGAGGAGTGTATCAGAGAGGATATCATGGAGAGATAAGGGGAGAGATTGTGGAGAGAATTAAGGAGTTTGAATTGGGAAGAGAGTTGTGTCGATTGGGAATTCAAGCAAAGAGATTTCGGCTGGGGGATGTTCCTTATTTTCGGCTCTTGTGAATTTTGGAGAGTAGATGTTGTCGAATTTTCTTTACTATCATTGCTGAATTTACCTTGATACCACTTTCAGTTTCTTGTCATTTCGACTTTGGCTATTTGGAAAATGGGTTAGTATTGCTGAATTCACTTTTAGTAATTACCTAATTATCATTCTTCATTCTTTCTATTTCTCTATTTCTCAATACCGAATAGTGCTTCTCTCCTTCCTCTCTAATTCTTCTTCTTCTGGACTCTTTTCTTAACCGAATCTTCTTTCCACCTTTCTTCATTTTCTTCTCTGCTTACCATTCCTTCACAATCTTAGCCGAACGCTTCTTAGGCGTTTCAAGTACTTTCATTTTATCATCTTTTCTCCCCTATTGTGCTTCGTCAAACATACCTATTTTCCTTTTAAATTGATTCTATTATTATTCTTTTTCTTTTGTACCAAGCTGGATACCATAATCCTTAACTACTCTCTGGCAATTGGTTGAATCCCTCTACACAACTCTTTTGCTATCATCAATTTCGGTAAGTCTTTTAACTTTTCTAATTGAGTTATTTTGTTAACATCGTGTTCCTAAATCACTCTTATTTGTATGTTTGTTAGGGTCTAAATCTCTCGAGGAGAAAAGGGATTCTCAAGCGTGCAGAGGTGTTCCAACTCTTCTCTCATCAACTGATTGATTAGTTGGGGTGAGTTGGTCTGTTGGCCGATTGGCCTATGATTATTGTATTAGGGTTGATAGGCCTTATTGCTCACAAACAATCTTGCCTAATACATTTCGTGGATATCTAGATATTCAAGAAGGGAGCATTTGTTGACTCTAGTCGCTGATTCTAGGGTAGTAGGTGGTGCCACTGTTAACCAAGGTAAATATTTGGTGATAGGATGGATTTGGGTTAAGTGAATATTTGTTTTTTTGGAAATAACTAATGAAGTATCTCATTTTTGTGTAGGGTTGGTGCTCGTAGATCTGATTCGTACTTTTCGTAAAACTAGGTGTGTATCTGTATACCGTAAACCATTACTATGGTAAAGCTGAAAAGGTGTGTATTCACACCCCTCTTTACTGTGAGTCGGCAAAAGTCAAAAAGCTAAAATGTCTGCATTTGAAGCCTCACGAGCATGTGATTGCTCGTGTGGTAACCGAGCCCGTAAATCATAGACAATAGATTGTAGAGGCCACCACAGGCATTTTCGTGCATTTGGGCCGTTATGGGCCTCGATGGGTCGTGTGGGCACAATGGGCTCTTGGGTCCTACACAGATAAAATCCACAGTAGGTGACAAATAATGGATTGGGCTATGAAGTTCGCATAGCCGTAGCTGAATTTAGGCTAAATGGGCCATACGAGCGTGTGGGCCCATTTGGGCTGAGTAATCGGCCTTGGGCCCATTTACACTATTTTGCCCACATAGGTTACCTGAGTCACTCAAGGCGATGATAGATAATCTAAAAGGTCGTTATTTGTACCGAGGCCCTAAAATTAGTAAAATAACCAAAATAAAACTAAATGAAAAATTACTATTTTACCCCTAACGAATGGAAATAACCATTAACCCCTAGAGGTAGGTTGACTGATGAGTGTATGATATATGTATTACTGTGTTGAGTATGACACTTTTCTTACACATAACATTTATGACATGACATACTGCACGGGGTTGAGATTCTGATATGGAGGAAGTACTATACTGGTGGCTTTGCCACATTCACTGTTACTGGTGGCCTTGCCACATATACTGTTACTAGTGGCTTTGCCATGTATACCGTTACTGGCAGCTGTGCTGTGTTATTTTTACTGGCAGCTATGCAGCAATATTGATGTGCTGGGTGGGTGGGTCGATTTTATCCCCCATGGTGTGTTGGTTGGTACGGGTGGTGTGTTGGCTGGATTGGGATGGGTTGCATATTTGCACCGTACTGATACTGTATTGGGCTTAGGCCCACACTGTTACTGTATAGGGCTAAAGCCTAGACTATTCTGTTACTGAATAGGGCTCAGGCCCAAACTGTTTCTGTATGCACTGTGTACTATTTGATTAATAAGGGATTACACTTTGAGTTTTCGTAAACTCACCCTTTTTTTTAGCTGTACAGGTAATCCCCAGCCTTAGATGATTTGGAGCCACGAGGGACTCGGAGGTGGCCACACGGTCGCTGATGTTCTGCTTTAGACTTATTTATTTGAATTTCATATTGGGTTATTGGTTATGAAATAAGGCCATTAGGTTTTAATTTTTAATTGGGCTTGATTTCTTATTTTAAACTACTAGAGTAGGATAAATGAGTTTTCAAAATAATTACTATTTTCAGAAACACTCCAAAACACACGTTTTATATTTCAAATTTTGGTAACTTCCTCGATTTAAAATAACCTAAAATAACAATGTTAGCCATTAAGGCAAATGTTTTGACGAGATGATTTGCTAAAAACAAACAAAAATGATTTAAGCATAGAAATGAACTTTTATTGACAAATCCAATTTTGAACGATACTTTAATGTGACATGCCAGATTCGACCGTAACGTCTGGGTTGGGTTTGGGGTGTTACAACACGTTTTTTGATTAATTAAAAGATTATAATTTGAACGATTTTTATGATACGAAACGGTTTTCCAAAAACACTCCTATGTGTTATCACCAGATTCGGCCATAACATCTAGGCTGGGTTTGGGGTATTACATTAGTTGTTATTTAAAAGTATTTTATTAAGTGATTTTTGATGAATTTATTAATTAGGGACTAAATTGTTTAAATAGTAAAAGTATAAGGATTTGATGTGAAATTGTTGAAAATATGGGCTGAAATGGGTACCATGAATATTCGGCTGATATGAATTGGCAATAAAAATGGTTAATTTGCATGTTTTAGGCTCAGGAACTAAATTAAATAAAATTAAAATGTTAGGGTAATTTTGTAAAAATATAAAAAAGACTAAAATGCATAAAATAAGTTATTTTACTATCTAAATTAATAAATTGAATGAAATTATTAGTTTAGATCAAGATAAATGAAAAATCGAGGAGAATAGAAAATTACCAAAATGCCCCTATACTTTATCATTTCTACAATTTAGCCGGTAAGTTCGTAACTTGATTAGTTCAATTAATTACTATTTTGATAAATTATTATCTATTTATTTATATATGTGAATCAAATTTGTCATCTTGAAGGAAACGAATATGACCATGATTGAAAGACACTATGGCAACACAACATAAATGGTACAAGACCATGGTTGGACCATGGTGTAACATCTCGATATAGGGCCTAGTCAGAATAGTGGTTTCAAGACCACAAATCCAAAGTAGAAATTTTTTTTATGATTTTTTTGAGGTCCATGATATGTTTGCATGATTGTGTGAAAGTTTCATGAAGAAATTTTGTGAATAAGAGTCCAAATTGACTTTTAGGACTAAATTGCAGAAGTTGAAAAATATGATATTCTAGAAGCTTTAAGTATGAAATAGTTTTGTATTATTAATTAGGGGTTCTTAAATAGCAATTTGCTCAATTTTTATATTTTTGGACAAAAAATGGACATGCATAGGTAAATTTTGAAAGTTAAGTAAAAAGGGTATTTTGGTCATTTGGTTATTAAATGAATAAAAAGGGAAAAAAGGAAAGCAAAAATGTCCTCATCTTCCTCAAACAAGTGCCCAAATTTCTAAACCCTCCATAACTAGGGTTTTTGACATTTTCAAGCTCACAAGTAAGTGCATCCTAGCCCCATTTTTAATGTTCTTTATGTTTTTGAAGTTGTCATCAATCGAACTAGCTATTTCTACCATTATTTTGAGCTAGGGTTCATGTTCAAAAATTTACCCATGTATGATACGCAAGTATTTTGATGTTTAATGAAGGAATATGAAAGTTTGATGTGTGATACACATCTTTTACCAAGTGATTTTTCATGAAAACACCTAAAAAGGACTAAATTATAAAAGTTATAAAGTGGGTAGTAAAAATGTGTTTTAAAAGAGAATGTGGATTGTTATGAGCATGAAAATGGTTTGGCTAGGCTTGTATGTTAAAAAAATTGAGTACGTTTCATTTTATGAGTCTAGGGACTAAGTTGTAACTATGTGAAAGTTTAGAGGTAAAATTATAATTTTGCGAAAGTACGATCTATGGACTGATTTGAATAATGTGATGATTAAATAAGTGAAATTTGCTATTATAGATCAAGAGGAACATAGTCCGAACCTAAACCGAGGAAAAAAAAGTTGCGGACTAAATTGTATAACTAGTCATATTTTGTTACCGAGGTAAGTTTGTGGGTAAATAATGCAACATTACTTCATTATGTATTTCATGCTTTATTATTTCATGATATGTACAATTTTTCTATGAATTTTGATTTACAATGACTCAATGACGTTGTGACGAGGTTTTGATGTCTCGAAATCCCGGTTGAACCTTAGGAACATATAGGATACAAATGACATGACATTAGGGTTATGAGATCCCGTGTAAAACCATATCTGGGATATGGCATCGGCATCTGATTGTATGATTACGTATAAGACCATATCTGGGATATGGCTTCGTTATGAGATTTCATGTAAGACCATGTTTGGGACATGGCGTTGATATGAGATCCCGTGTAAGACCATATCTGGGATATGGCATCGGCATCAATTTGTGATCCCATGGAAGACCATGTCTAGGATATGGCGTTGGCATCCTACCATGTGTATGTGATTTCCCAAGTATCCTTTAGTATTCCAAGTGGTTCAACGGGTAATTCAAGAGTATGTCAAAGAAATGACAAGTTATGAACATGTTGAAAAGGTACAGGTATGTACACAAAGCTCATAATTCTTGAGTTATACATCGATAAGGTCTCAGTGAGAAGTGAATAAAGGAACCATGAACATGAGTTTTATGGTACATTACATAAATGACATGACCTAAGATGTATCTATGATACTTGATGACATTGTGACAAGTTATATTTATGTCATGTGTATGATATTGCATGACTAATGCTGTTAATTATTTACATGCAAACTTACTAAGCTTTATACGAATATGATGATGTTATTCATGAAAGTGATAGCTTGCATGTTTAAGTTGCTAAGTATGTGATGTATAGACTTGAATGATGTGTAGATGACTTGGTTTTGAGATATGTGATAACTTAAATATGTTATGTTATTTCCCTTTGAATTGGGGTAAGTGTGCTTGTGTTTCAGGGTGGCAAAATGCTTGGTAAATAGCCTTATAATTGTCCATACGGGTAGACACATGGGCATGTGTCTAAGCCGTGTTGACACATAGTCAGCCCCATAGGCGTGTTGATAGGTTGTGTGTCCCCTGCACCCTCATTTTGCAAAACAAAATGTCCAGTAATAAGCACATGGGAAGAGACACGGCCTTGTGTCTCCTCTTTGTGAGAGACACGACCTCAAGACATGAGCGTGTGCCCAAGCCGTATGAAGTCTACACATTAAATGCGAGAATTAAATTCGCCACATGGCCTAGTACACGGCCGTGTGACTGGACCGTATGACCATAAATGGGTGATGATGTCATAAACAGAGAGTTACATGGGTGGAGGACACGGGCGTGTGACTCTCCAAAACATGAAAATTTTCTAAGTGTTGTAAAAGTTTTCAAAGTTCTTGGTTTAGTCCCTAACCACATCCAATGTATGTTTAGGGCCTTGTAAGCTCGTGAAAGGGACGATATGCTCAAGTATGAATGATTTTAAGTTGAATGAAATTTTATGGCTCGATTTCGTTTGAGTGTTTATGTTTAAGTCCGGTAATGCCTCGAACCTTGTCCCGTCATCGGATGCGGGTAAGGGGTGTTACACATGGCAATATTTACGTAATACCATAGCAAGGATGTGGCAGTTTTTCAGACGTAAGACCATGGTTGGACTATGGAAGTTTATATATTTATATATGTAAAACCATAGCTGGGCTATGACATTCTAATGATAAGACCATAACTGAGTTATGGCACGATGAGCGTAAGACCATGGCAGTGCACATGTCAGACCATATTTGGACTATTGCATAACATGAAATAGGTAACGGGGTTTCAATCATCTTTATAGTGTTCATCGAATATGAAAAGGGATGGTTTCGACCATCCATTAAAGAAAAATGATGGTTTCGACCATCGTTTAGCACGCTTGTGTGAGATCCGGTAAGGGTTTCGATTGACTTCACGATGAAAAATATGGAAAGGTATGATGTACCAATGATCAAAGTATGAATATTCATGATTTGAAAGGTATGATTTAAGTAATGCTATGTTTATGTATCATATCTTACCATGTGATGATATTGCTAAGTTATGTGTTTAATCACTAGCTTGTGACTATGATAAATGTTATGTTTATGTCTTTTGTGTTATGAAAATGAAATGGTAAGTGTTCAATATGAACCAAGACATGTGTGTATGAAACTTATTGAAATGTTGATACATGGAAAACATGATATGTTATGAAGGATGACAAATCCAATTGGATCATGCTCAAGTATAATGGCTATCTATGTTAAGTTCACATGAATTATATTCAATTATGCTAACATGTGTTGTTATCGATGCTTGGGCTTGTGCCAAGTTTATGATTGAATTATATTATGTTTAATCTTAATGAAATACATTGAAACGATAAATGCTCAATCGGCAACATGCTTATGTCCATGAAAAGATGAAATAAATCAAAGTATGTAATTTCTTATGCAATGGTTGATTATGTAGTTGATGCCAAATGAGCTATGTTTCAATGCCCTAGTTTGTAGTTATGGTTAATATTATGTATATATCTTATGTGTTATGCATATGAAACGGGTGAGGAAAGGTAATGAAATGGTAAATTTATAGTTGAAATGAAATTTGATGAAAAGGGAGTAATGAATTTGAATGATGTACTATACATGAGAAGTTTACGAATGCTATGAATGAATATACCTATACCATGGATAGATACACTCACGGCTTGGCCACATGACCATGTGACCACTATAGTGTGAAATTTTCTATCTTTTTCCATAAAGTTCTAAATGTTTCTGATTTAGTCCCGAATCATTTTTAAAGTGTTTATAAGTCCTCGAGGGCTTAAATAAGGGAAGATATGCATATGTTTAAATGGACTATGATATGATTAATGAAATGTTTGGAAATGAATGTTTTTAAGTTATGGTTTTGTAACACCCCAAATTTTGGGTTAGAAGTTTTGGGTTTTTGTGGTTAGGGCCAGTGAGAAGGAGGTGCTATTGTGTTTGGTAGCATGGTTAAGTGAAAGAATAAGCCTGTTAGTTCGATGGTTGAGTGAGTGTTCGTGTAACCCAAAGTTCCAGGTTCGAGTCCTTGTGAGAGTGTATTTGGAGAAGTATTATTATGTTGTTTTGTTCTGTTAAATAGTAAATTTGATTTAAGTTAATCTATAAAAACTATTATCATTACTTCTTATTTTTATTTTTATTTATTTATTTATTTAGACGTTCTACTTCTTCTTTTTCTTTTGTCTTTTTCTTTATTTTCCTTTGAAACCAATTTTTGGCTTGTGGATTCTGGAAAGCTCGCTCCTCTGTCGTCAACTTAGATTGCAGAACAGGTGTGGGATTTGAATCTTGTCAACGTTATTTTGTTTTACAAATTTTTGCTCTGGCATTTCTTGAGTGTGCGTTCCCCTTTTCAATTCGAGTTTTTGATTGCTGAAAGTGAAGGGATTACTCCCTTTTTCTGTTATATAATTGATATTGCTATAGTTAGGTACGGTTTTTATGGCTAAAATGATGTTTTGGGGGCTATTTAAGGATGTTTTCCTGACCACTCCGACGGCCACACAGGCGTGTTTTGATACACACAACTGTGTACTTTTGGGGAATTAGGGTTTTGGGCCAATTTGGGTGCCACATGGCCGTATGGCCAATTTGGTGATTTTTGTCGATATTCACATGGCTGTGTTCTCTGGTCACACGAGCATGTGTATTTGGGTATTAGGGATTCAAAGTTTTAGTATCACATAGCCTAGCCATACGGCCGTATGACTGATTTGAGGATTTAGGGATTCCACACGAGCGTGTGTTTTGGAACACACGCCCGTGTCTGGTGGGCACAAAGGCATGTGAGACCATCACACAACCGTGCCTGCCCTGTACTCTTTTTAGCATATGGACAGTGAGTTACACGGCCTGTTTAGACGGTTGTGTACCTGGTTCACACAGGCATGTGCCTCTGCCACACGGCCGTGTGCTACCCTCCACATGGGCGTTTGGACCCCCACGACCTAAGTTGTCTACACAGCTAGAGCAGACAGACGTGTGGCCCTATCTTCTCAGATTTTGGTTCTAGGTTAAATTAAAACGTAATCATGACTCTGTGTTCCAACCCTTTGCTAGGCTTTAGTGAGAGAAATTACAACTCTGACCTGGGCTTGGGTTTATATGATATTTGTGATTGGTTGCGTAACATGTTTGATTCTAAACCCGATTGACGGGGTGTGTGTGTATGTGCAAATTAGTTATGTCTGATTGTTTGATTAGGTGTCCCTATTCTGTGAGGTTACTTTGCCATTGAATCTGAATCTGGGTAAATGAGTATGCTCCTTTCTGATTCTGATTAACTAGATGTGAGTTCTGTCTCTAAATGACTATCTGAAACCTTGTACTTTTATTCTGTTGTCTGTTTTTACACATACATATGCATAAAATGTTTTTGGGTGGGATTTTGAAAAGAAAGGAGACTGTATCTGAAATGAACTAGCAGTCTTACTACAATTAGCCTGTACTGCAAATTACCGTACTGCACCGTACAGCGCATACGTTAGCCTTGCTGCGTACACTTATCTGATCTGGCAGTTTAACTACAATTTATCAGTATAGCAGTTTACCGCATACACGTCAGCTTCACTATGTATCGTCACTATCTGATCTAGCAGTTCATACTACATATCTGTACTGCGGTTTATCGCATGGCATTCTACAGCTTATACGAATGCATTGTTGCGTAGTATATATGTTTTGGCAGTTTAACTACTTACTATTAGTCCCAATACCCAGAGGGTCGTGGGCAATACCAATACCCTGAGGGTCGTGGACTACATTGATAAGCCATCGTTGCTGGGCAACCCAAGATGACTTTATATGGCGTGCAAGGTTGGATGGGCCTACAAGGTCTTACGAGGTGTGTTGGTTGAATGAGCTCAATAGTTCTTATGTGGTGTGATAGGGGGACGGTGAGGTGTATTGGCGAGATGGGTGGGATTATACAACTTAACTTCATTCATATGCATCTGATTATTTTGTTTAACTGAGAAATGCTTTTAACTATGTGAACTTTGTGAGCTCTGGTTGCTTTTGACTGACTGAATAGTACTTGTGACTGATTGTGATTTGATATGTATGAATTATTAATATCTGTTAGGATGTCTATTCCGAGTTTATCATCTGGTTTGAATAACTCTGTAAGCACATTTCACTTTTGAACTGCTATCCGGCTTTCTGTTCCTGATTCTGTAGTTAGCTAGTTTTGAACTCACAATGAGCTCGTGTAGCTCACCCCCTCTATTTTCCCCTTTCAGGTACATTTCTGAATTCTGATGTTGAACTTGGCATGCGGAGGTCTTAGATAATTTTGACAAAACAGACTATCAGTTAGTGTTTTTCAATTTTTACATTTGGTTTGAACTATAAGGTTTTATAAGACTATGGTACAATTTCTGTTTTAAACTTTTATCTATTCATTTAATTTTGGTTTAAAATAAAACGGACTTTTAAGCGATTACATGTTTTGGTTAACAAATAATTGAATGGTTTCGGAAATGGAAATAGGATTGACTTGTTTTGAAAAATTTCCTTACGATCACTTCGATGATCAATGTAGCATCTTGGATTCGGTCTAAACTTCTAAGCCTGGTGTGGGGTGTTACAGGTTTTTTGGTAATGCTCTGGAACCTTATTCCAGCGACGGGTATAGGTTAGGGGTGTAACAAATTCTCTAAACCTTACCAATGCTAAATCATCCTAAAACATGCCATTTCAATTTCATTTTAACCACTTAAAAACACATATGCATATCTATTATATATAAACGTTAAACATAACTATCAACTTTAAAATTAAGCTATATGACACAAGCATGCTGCAAGTTACTTATGTTCAAGTACATCTACATTTCATTCACCAACTTAACAAGCTACCATTTCTACCTCATTTCATACCATTCCATATGCTACACACTTAGCTATAGATCATCACATCATTAAGCATGAGATGCATACATATATCCATCTCCATATATGAATCCCAAACATCAATATGTCACAAAATTACTAGACTCATCAAGATATCCTATACATCAAGGTGTATGCCAAAACACTTATATACATGCCACAATCCCTTGACTCAAAATGATAAAAAAAAGGAACCAATTTGGTGATAGGATAGTGTGAGCTTCAAGACGATACGACTTGACAAGTTCAGTAAAGTGTCGATCTACAATGAATAGAGAAAACAAGCGGGGTAACAATATATAATGCTTACTAAGTTCATAGGCATTAAACAAAAACATACATTATCTTTCAATTAAACACAATAAGTTACTAAGCTTGGCATAGCTGACTAGACATGGCAAACCAATAATCAATAAAGTGGGTATTAACTTGTAAATAAAACATATAGTACCATAATTTTACCCTTGTTGGGTGGGCTTATATCAAATTGCTTGTTAATTAATATAAGAATGAGTCTGTTGGTTCAAGTAGTAAGGGAGCTGGTGTGTTGGAGATCCTATGTTTGAATCCTTACGAGCATGGGTATTATTTTTTTGCTTAGTTTTCTGGAAGAGTCTTGGTGGAGTTAGATTCTGAGAAGTTGCTTGTTAGTGGGTTTGTGGGGAGGAATTTGAAGGATTGTGGATATCCTTTTTATTTTATTTTTTTCTCTCTCTTCAATATTTACAAAAGAATTCTAACATTAATTTTTCTACCTATTCTCTGCCACATTCTTCTTCCTTTTTCCTTTTCGGTAATTCTGCTTCTCATCTCTTTATTTGTTGTTGTAATCTCGTATCTTGTTATTTCGGTGTTGTTGTCCGTTATTGGTAAGTGTGGTAAGTGTGGTTTTTACTTTTATTAGTGAATCTTTTGGTTGATGGGATTCATTTTGTGGCTTAGAAGAAGATCGAAGGGCTGGGGGCTGCTAATCGGCACTCTTGTTGTGCAAAATCATCTTTGTTCATTCAAAGGTAAGGGTGTTGGTAGATTAAAAGGTTGCCTATCTCGATGTAGTTTAGTTCAGTCTCATTTTAAATGGCTAATTTGGTGATATGTTGGACAATTTTAGGTGTTGTGTCACTCAGGAGTGCTTTTGCATCGAAACCGTACTAGGTGTGTACCCGAAACGTAGAAAATCAAACTTTGGCAAATGCCAAAAAACTATTCTATTGATGCCACAAGGGCGTGTGATCGCTCGAGTGGTTGGCAGTGTGTCGAGACATGGCCGTGTGATCAATAAAGGCAGGGTCGTACGCATGACACTGTCATGTAGTGGTGTGAGTGTGGCCGTGTAAGCCACACGGGCGTGTAAGTTTTGGGCCAGGCAATGTGGGCCACACAAGCAAGGCCAATCTGGACTGTGAGCCTACCGTAGGGTCGGTAAGGGCTAACCAAACCCTAAAACTATGTGATCTGCTAGTCTGATATTTTAATCCGAATTTATATCTGTTAAGCATGTCTAATTAATCTGATGTATGTATATATCTGATAACTGTACACCAACATGATAAGCATGTTATATATGTATCTGTATCTTGATTCTGTATTTGTTTTGGGGCGGGAATTATATATGTGGAGGAAGTGTTATGTATGGCGTTCACTGCCTATATTCTTGATGCTTGTCTGCACATTATCTGATATGTGTCATATTGGCACGAGACGGTGTGTAGGGCTGAGTGGGTGTTTTTAACCCCACATGGTGTGATGGGATGGTCAGAGTTGGTGTGTAGAGGATGGGGGTAGGATTATGTTTGCCTAATTTGCATATATGTATTTGTTATTAGTATCTGAAATGGACAAGAGTCCAAATCTATATTTGACTGTTTATGTTGGTTTCCGTATTAATTGTTTGTCTATTTCTATTGGGTTACACACTGAGTTTATGAAAACTCACATCTATTTGTTTGTTTTGTTCAGGTAATCCACAGAATTAGGTGGATCGGTGCGACAGAGCCTCTTGCTGTCCACGAGTTTTTAAACAGTTAATGATTATGATTTCATATAGATTTTTAAGAGTTATTTCTTGAGTTTTGTAATTTATGAACTCTCCAGACTGTTTGATTTTTATTTGGGATTTGGTTTTGACCATACTATTTATTTGCGATGGTTTTTACTAAAACAACTGTTTTTAGAAAATATGAACGGGATTACCAAATTAAACATATGCTTTTGAAAATAGATACAAATGAATATGAGTTTTGAAACAGGAATGATTTGATGAAACGACTCCGTTTTCAAAAACCCTACCTTGTGACATCATCAGATTTGGCCATAATGTCTAAGCCAGGTTTGAGGTGTTGCAAACCCTATTAGCATGCCAATCATATCTTAACCTTTACTAAGTTCACCAAGGAATCTTTACCACATATAAGCATTTCTTTACATTTTAGTCCAATTCTAGCCTTTTTAATCAATTCACCACCAATCAACCCACAATCTAACATACATACATAAATCAAATACATAATAACTTAAATACATTTATATCATATGAACTTACCTTGAAAAATATAGAAAACAAGTTAAACCTTTAAGTACTAGTCAATAATTTTGGTATTTCCCCCATTATCTCGAATTTGATTCAATTCTTTATCTGTAAAATTATTCCATTCAATTCATCAATATTAAACATTTATTGTAACATCCCTTGCCTGGTCTAATCACAAGACTCAAGCCACAGGAGGTTACTATGTGAACTCACAAAATGTTTACATACTTTAAACATTCGTGGAGGATTATACAGCGGACCAATATGTGGAGGATCGTTGCGGCGGATCATTCATCTTTGTGTAGAATTTTAGATGACTAAACTACGAATTATTTTTTGAATACTAATTCAAAAGTAAGGTGGATATAAAATTTCAAAACATTTCTTGTGACTGCCCAAAAGAATGACAGATTGTTTCGTGGATACCTCATATTATGGGAGATCCCATGGAACATAAAACACGAAACATAACTATTAATCCAAGCTTTATTTGATAAAAGATCTTGACATAACAAATTGAGTGTTTTTTAATATAAGTGAAAATTGACAAAATGATTTTTAAATTTGAAGTCTAAGAGATAAAATTTTGAATACTTAAATCAAACTCTTAGACAATTTTGAAACAATTTTCAAATCAAATTAAAATGATTTTAACCAAGTCAAAATGATTTCAATCAAGTTAAAATCATTTTAACACACCAGAATGATTTTCAAACAAGGCAGAATTGCTCCAAGCCAAAAAGTTCCGATACCATTTGGCAAAGTATTTATAATTTTGAAACTATTGATACCCTGAGAAAAATTGAGACCAAACTTACATCCTGTTTTTAGAAATCTAAAAAATTATCAATATCATTTTTGAGGTATCGATATTTTCTAAAAATAATAGATACCTTCATTAAAAACAATACCAAAATAGCATTTTTGCTTCTTACAAACCCTACAAAGTATCGATCTAGTATCAATACCTTTTTCCAAAGGCACTAATAAAATATTTTTGGTACCGATTAATAAATCCCAACGGTTACTAAATGAGCATTTATTACAAAAAAAATATTGATACCCTTTTATTTGGTATCAATACTCGCAGTTGCATGTAAAATAAATGCTCTGGTTTTACTACCCCAACGGCCATATTCATTACAACAATAACCTCAACGATTGGAAATCAATTAGGGGGTATAAAAACCATCTTCCAAAGACTTAAAATAACAAGAAAGCACTTTCAAGCAAAAATTATCAATCAAACAACCTTAGAGCTTAATACTTTCATATTATTTTTACATACATTTGTGAGCTTTATTTCTATTCTTTTGCTCAAGTGTATTTATTGTAATTGAGTTTCATTTTGCAAGTAATTCAATCTTGTAAGGATTGTTTCTTTGTTTGCTTATTTGTATCTCTTTGAAAGAGGTTGTAACTTAAATTTCGGATAGAAATCTTAAGGAGTTGTAAGGTTAAACCTTGTCCTCAAAGGTTGAACAAATTAATGAATTTGAGAAAATCCTTAGTGGTGGAAAGCTAAGGTAATGGACTAGGAAATTGGGCCGAACCACTCTAAATCTGTGTCAATAGTTTTAATTTTCTCTCTTTACTTCCACCATTTCTTAAAAGCCCAATTCACCCCCTCTTGGCATTTTCGGTTTATTCTATCAAGTTAACAATAACAAAACTGAACATCATATTTATTATCATACATCACGAAAATCAAAATAATCCGCCTTTAAGGTTTAACAAGTTTGCTTACTAATAATCAAATGAATATATAAATTCCACTTAGACTGAATCAAATAAACCAGGAGTCAACCACAACGTCTAGCGGATAGTGTGAGCTCCTTGCTAATCTAATCTATGCATTCTGAATAATCCAAAATCTACAAGGTAAAAAGATATAGATGTAAGTATTTAAAATACTTAGTAAGCTCATCTAAGTTTGATAGATTACTTACCTCGGACAATAATTATATGATAACTAAATATACAAATACAGTTTACCTATTCCCCAACACTGTTCACCAACACTATTCGCCAATAAGTTAAATGCATATATTTCATTTCCTATAGTATATTGAGTAAGCAACATGATTCAATGACACTCTTCATGTTGAATTCAACCTCATACCTTTCGTTAACACGAACTTTAGTCATTGTAATTAATTCATTATTTTCCCATTTTTCTTATCTTGTAAATTTCACATTTCACGTGCTTTATGTTACTTGACGAACAAAGTATAAGGACTTAAAACACTGGTACACTTCACGTCGGAGGCTCATTTGAGCTAAACACATACAAAGGTGTTAGGTTACCTGTCGGAACCAAAACTTTATCAACACAATGAAAGCCAAGCCAAGGCTATATACATGTAAGGTTACCAGTCTTGGCTAAACCTGTAACGTCCTGATTTTTCAGGATTTTTTGGGTTTTGTGACTTTTGGTGAGGTTTTAAAATTTTGGTGTTCTGAATGTTGAAAATGTGTTTAAAGGTGTTAGTGGCCTTTAGAAGGTCCAAGCTTAAGTTAAAACCTGGTAAAATATCAAGTTTGGATTTTTTAAGTGAAAGGGGACTTAGTTAAGTGGGCTTTAAGAAAAACTAGGCAAAACATGACGCAAAGAGAGCTTTGGCAAACTGGCAAGGTGGCACCACTAAGTTCCTAAAAAAGTGGCGCCTAAGTGGGTATTCAAGGACAAGGGTTCAAGTTGTAAAGGAAGCGTATTGTCATTTTTTATTTTTAGGCATGTGCCGGGCATGTGACTAACTGAGGTGAAATTTCGGCAAGGGCTTTAGGGACTTGGGCCGATTGTTAAGTAGGATTATTAGGGTTACATCTTTTTCTTTTTCTATCATGACAATTAGGGTTAGCCACCTTAGGTGTTATTCTTCTCTTTTACTGTCAAAAAACCGAAACTTACCTCCTTAAAACTTCTTCATCAAAGCCGAATCTACACTCCTTCATCTTCTTCTTCTATTCTTTTTCTTCCATTCTCTTCTTCTTAGATCTTCCTACATCTTTAAACTGATTCCATTCCATCATCTTCGCTTAAAGCTGAATCCTTCTCTATTGTTTTCAAGCTTTTGTCGACAGCCATTAAAGAGTCGAAATCCCGAAGGTGCTTTTGTGCCGATTTCTTATAAGTCAAAATCCTCCTATTCTCTTCGCCTGTGGTGGCCGATTATTGCATCCTTTAAATGCCTACCCTTGTCGACATCATCACCCAAATCTATAGCCCTAAATTATCACCTTCTTTACTAGTCAAAAAGCCGAAATCGCCATTTTCTTAGGAGCTTTTAACCGAATTCTTAGATCTCAAAGATTAGGGTTCTGCCTGCGTGTAGGGGTTAGATCTACTTCAGATCTGAGTTAGAATCAAGGGAGAAGCTGTGGTAAGTGTTTTTCAACTCGGATCCATAAGTTATTTCATGTTTTGGAAAAGCCGAAAGTCCCTAAAGTTTAGGGAGATTGTCGACTTGGTCTATTAGTGATTCAGGGCTGTATTTTGGTTCTTATGAGTGATAGCTAGTGAAGGAGGTGAGCAAGTGAGGAAATGAAGGCATCGGTACAACCAGATCTAGATCTAGTGCATCTAAATTGTCAGAGGTAAGATTTCATGGCCATTAGAGGCACTGGCCGAATATGGTAAGGGGATTTCTACTTTGATTTCCACAGATCTATAGTCTAATTGATTAAGTGATGGATTTTAGGAATTAACGCATAGAGGATTTCGTCGGTGGAATCACAAACAGGTGTGTGTATCGAACACCCTCTATGGTTCATAGCGGCAAAAGCCGAAAAGCTGAAATGCCGTAGTTTTGGCATTTCGTGGGCTTGTGAGCGTGCGAACGCTCTCAAGTCTATAGGAGTATGTTAGATCTGAAATCGGTACTAGTAGGTGTTTCAAACACGAAATTTCAGGCACGACGGTAAGTTGGGCCTCGGTGGGCTGAATATGGGCCCAATAGGCTTTTGGACCCATTTAGGGTATAAATAGGTTTAAAGGTATTTTTGGATAGACTATAAGTTAAAACTGCTAAAATGGGTAATTAGTTATGGAACATAGCCTAAATGGGCTTAAACTGCTAAATGACACTTTAGGGCCCATTAGAGGTTTTAGGGCTTAAAAGCTGAAACTGCCAAATTAAGTTAACTGAACTTCTGTACCAACTACTGGATTTCTAGGAACTGTAATAGACATAAAAACTGTAATAAAAGAGCAAAATTACTGAAATACCCCTTTAGGGTGAGAAATTACTGTTTTACCCCTAGGTATAAAATTACCATTATACCCCTAGGGTTAGAATCTACTGTACTGCTTGATATAACTGTTACTATACTACTTACCATGATATGTATATCTGTTGCATGGGCTGGGGTTATATTGAAGGAAGTGTGAGTGGCACTGCCACGTTACTGAAAGGGGCTATGCCTCGTATTGTTTCTGAAAGGGGCTTTGCCTCGTTATACTGTTTATCTAAGCAGCCATGCTGCGACTGTGGTGTGTGGGCTGGGTGGGTCGAGTTATTCCCCACATGGTGTGTTGGTTGGTACGGGTGGTGTGTAGCTGTTGGGTGGGTCGAGTAGTCTCCCCACATGATATGGGTTGCATTCATACTGTTATTCTGTACTATACTGTTCTGGGCCTATGGGCCATACTGCTATCTGAATAGGGCTTCGGCCCAGTATTTGTTATCTGAATAGGGCTTCGGCCCAGTATCTAACTGAGACTGGTTAGGGTTTAGGCCCAATGGGCTCGAGCCGATGTGGGCTTTGGATGGGCTTCTGCACACATTGAGTTTCCAAACTCACCCTTTTCCTTTCCATCCTTGCAGGTGAGCCCTAGTTCGTGGACTTGGAGCTGGGAGGGATTCAGAGTGGCCATGTAGACTGAACTCGGTTTTAAACTAGTTTTATTATTTTATATTTTTAACTACTCGTTTTATTTTCGTTATGGGTTGTAATAAGGCCGCTTTAACTTTTCTATTTGGGTTTTATATTTCTTACTTATGCATGGTTTACTACAACTCGAATGATGTACATTTTCCAAATTGAATCAATGTTTTTAAAACCAATCTTGCAATACGATCGACTAAACTAGATAATAGTACTAAATTGAATCGTTTAACAAATAGATAGAGAGTAGGCCAATTACTAAATAAACTGGAAACTTCTACTAAACTAAGGCAATGTTTTACAAAACTCACCATCAGTCTTAGTAACTAGGTAACGCGGAGTAGTTAGGGTGATGTAGCACACCAGATTTGGCCATAGCGTCTAGGTCGGGTTTGGGGTGTTACAAAACCTTCAAAATGCCATCAGATTATCAATCCAGGCTAAATATGTGCCACATGTATCTTCAAGTCCGCAACAAATTTTGGATTTCAAAATCATCAAGAAATAACATGTAACCATGTCCATGAATCTTTTACTAAGGTAATTGGGATACTATCTTTTTGTAATTCCATTCGCATTTTTTCATAACATGTTTCAGTATTCTTACCTCTCTCTCTATATATATATTTTGTAACTACATCTATTTACCACATTTTTATTTATACAATTTAAGAAAAAAAGAACAAAATGTTAAATAACGTTCCTATTGCACGAACTTACCTGGCAGAATGATAATTTGCCACAATAGTCTGCTCCACAACTTTTCCTTTCCCATTATCTTCTCTTAGCAGATTCAAATCTTGATCTATAACATCATTTTAATTCAATTTTCATTAACCAACACCATTCATTAGTTCATGAAACACATAAGTTGGTTTTTTTTTTTATCACTTTAGCTTCCTTGAAACTTAACGCTTAAACAATCACACCTTTTATAAATATGTTCATGGAAAACCTAAGCTAGTTTTGAAATGTCTTCATTTTAGTGATTATCTAACAAACAATTTCTTATTCTACCAAGTAACCCCCTTTCTCATCATTTTCATCTAATCTAAACATTTAACATCATAATTTCAAGCATTAAACTATGGTAATCTCAAGAACTCTTTAATAGTTTTGAAAACAAACACCACTTTTAGCTAGATTGAAACACGACAATTTCAAAAATATCAAATTCAAGCAAAACAGACTTAAACTAGCTTACCATGCAAGAACACAAATCTTGGCCAAGGTTTTTTTTCCTAGCTTAACAAAACAGAGAAACGGCGATAGAGAGGATGAAGAAAGGAAAAATGAACCGCCTCTTTCCATCCATTATGCTACTATATATATATATATATATATATATATATATATATGTATATATGTCTAGTCTAATTATTACTTAAGATTGACATCATTATAGGTAAGGTAAAAACCAACACTTGTTCAACCATTAACTATGAAAATGGTTGAATTAAAAATTCAATCCCCAACCTATTATCAAGTTACAATAAGCGAATGAAATCCATAGTGGTCAACTTTTACCACATTTACAATTTCATCCTTATACTCAAATTAATTATTCCATTAATCAAATTAACAACCAAAATTACACATAACAATATGACATACTAACAAATATTTAATATTAAAACTTACTGACTCAATCATCGATAAAGGTTTCGAAACCATTATTTTTGGTACCATTAAAACCAGTTGTTACATTTATAATTTGTATCAAGATATGAATGAACCTATGAAACTTCATTTTTGATACTGCTAAATTTTTTCATTTTATTCAATTTAATCTCTGAAATCGAAATAATTATATATTTCATTTTGAGCTTTGATTTTAAAATTGATTTCAATTACATTCATTATAGACCCTTTGATATCATTATTACCAAAACTTTACATCAATTTTACATTTTATTCACTTTAGTCCTTATGAACATAACTAATAATTAAACTTTACAATCTAGTCATTTTTCATATTTAAGCTTAAAATCTATCAATTTAACATCAATTTCTTCAATAAAATAACAATGGAAACTTTCAAAAACTTTAGCAGTTTTACAAATTGGCACATGGGCTAGCTAAATTAAGCTCCCATTACCCCAAAAACATAAAAATTACAAAAAAAAAAGACTTAGAAAAACTTACCAATTAGGGACCGAATAGTTTGAGCTCAAAAATGGTTTCTCCTTAGGTTTCTAGGTTTCTTCGATTGAAGAATATGATAAAGATGAGTAAACATCTACTAATTTAAGCTTATATATTAAGATTAATACCTTAATCTTCTTAATTAATTAGTTTAATTATATTTTATTTACTTAATCCACCATTAACTTATATAAGTGGATTCTCTCATCATAATCCACTAACATATATAATAAAATGATTTAATTGCCATTTTGGACCTTTTTTAATTGCAATTTGAGTCCCTAAATCTTTGGCTAATTAAAAACCCTTAGTAATAAGACTTTTACAATTTAGTCCCTATACATTAATTAAGTAATTAATAAGCAAAATTGAAGGACTAAAATTTTATATTTTACTATACCAATTAAATATTTACAAACTTAGTTTACAGAAATGGGGTTTCGAAACCATTTATTCCAACACCACTCAAATCGGGCTTTTACGACTCTCCCTTTTAAGAAATTTCATCCTCCAGTATCCAGAATATAGCCTAGATATGCCTCATGCCCTTTTCTGATCAATTCGCGAGTTCACATCACTGGTATGATATTAGTTGAACAATCAAATCTGTCAGCCTTAACATTTATCAATTCACTATCCGCGCATTGCAGTGACATTCTCTTCTATTTACCATTAACCACAGTATCCTAAAAAGTTAACCAATCCATACTAAGAATTATATCAAACCCATAAAAAAAAAACAACATCAAATTCAATAGAAACTCACGACCCTGGATTTTTAGTGGGCAATTCATACAAATTTTATTAACAACGACACTCTATCTTAACACGTTGGTTACCCGAAAATTAAACTCTATCAGTTTTGCTAGTATATTACTTTCTATTAGCCATGAAGTGCAGATGCATGAATGAGTTGACCCAGGATCTATCAATGCATGCATAGGAGTATCAAATAAGAAAAAAGTACCAACAATAACGTCAGAAGTAGTGACATCCTCGCTAGCCCAAATAGCATAGCTTTAGTAGGTGCACAAGCCTCAAATCTCACTGATATATCTCTGGTTCCACCTTGATTGATGACATGCCACAAATTGTAGTGGCAATTTAAGTACTTCTCGGCACTTAACAAGCATTTTTTCTAGGTATTTTTGTAATAGCCCGTTTTCAGTAAAATCAAAATAGTAGTTTTGGGACCACAAATTCAAGGTCAAAATATTTATTTTAATGTTATTTTGAAACTCTATCTTTTCCCTGATCTAGATCTGTACGTTGCTTTTCTTGATCTATATAATCAAATTTAACTATTTTAAACATCATTCTATTCAATTTCATCCAATTTTCATATTTTGGTAAAATTAAAATTTTAACCCTTAACATTTTGACTAAACGGTTGTTTTCCGTCATCTAAAATTAAGGTAAGTTCGTATGATTAATAAGCTTTATGTTATATGTGTTTATATGTTTAAATTATGTAACTGTGATAATACAACACTGCGGTAATTATAGACAAGGCATTGACAAATAATAGATCATGTTTGAACCTTAGGAATAGATAGGATACAAAATGACATATCATTAGGGCTTAATGTGATTATGTGATTCGGGTGCTGGTCCTATACGTCTTACTGGTGGCTGAGGTTTTTGGCATGTGCTGCAGATACTCAACAGCTTGTGTGAGCAGCACTGTGTAGCTACGTCTTGACCGTTAGCTTTCATGAGTAGACCCAATGATGGTTCGAAAGTGAGCATAATATGAGATATGTGATAGAGGTGGTTTAACCACGTATATGGCACTTAGTGTGCAAGATACCCGAGTATCCTATATTATTCCGAATTGTTCAACGGGCAAAGATGATAGTACGAAGGTATAAGAGATGATATGGATCAATTTAGGTACTTGTCGTAAGTTCGAAAAGTAAGTGATAGTTAATAAATTCATATGACAAGTAAGTGATATTTGATGAATTCATATATGTGATTAATATGGCTGAGTTATTATGCAAATCTTGGAATTGAATGAAACTTACTTATGTTTCTTTAATTTGTGAATAAATAGTATGATATACTTATTAGCCATACAAGCTTACTAAGCTTCATAGCTTGATAAACTATAAATTATACATATTTTTACCTCATACTTAGCCTAAATTCTGGATGAATTATCATTACATTTGTGAAAATTGGTGCTCCCAATCCTTTTATTTCATGTTTTATACTTAGGTGAGCATAAGGAAGAGAAAAGAGCAAGGAACAGGCCAAAAAGGGGCAAATTAGGCCCAGTTCAACAATCAACATAGCCTGGAGGTCCACCACACGGCAGTGCCACACGGCCGTGCCACTTTAACAGGCTGGAGCACGGCCTGGGCCCCGATACACATGGGCATCGCACACGGGCGTGTCCCTGTCGTGAGGAAGTTCAATTTCACTTGGAAAAGGGTACTTAGCTGCTAAGAAATGCATTCCAAAACTCTATATAAAGACACTAGTAGGCAACTACAAGGGTGTGCTTTATTCCCGACAAGGGTGCTTTTCTCTCGCCAAGGAGACATTATTTTCCCGCCAAGACGGGGAGTTAAAAGAAGGGAATTACTCGAAGGGAAGTTGATTGATCCATCTCAGAAGCCAAGATCTACATCAAGGCAGAGAATCTCCCTTCAATCCTTTCAGGAGTTTTGGGTTTTCTTATGTTTTGTTATTTTATTTAGGATGTTTTCTTTTATAATTATGAACTAAAACCCCAAATATCTAAGGGGGATGAAACCTAAGACAGATCTTGTTATTATTATCTGAGCTGTGTGATAAATATTTGATTTGTTCTTAATTGTGTTTTTAACTCTTAAATTGATATGTCTGGGATATTGATTTATGTCGAATGTGCCTATGTGGAGGAGCAAAAGTCCCTGCATAGGAGTAGATCCAACACAATTAAGCAGATTTGATTGCAATCCTAGAGATAGGAAGATGAAAATCTGCCGAATTAGAGTCAAATCTCATATGGGGAGCCATAGATCAAGTTAATGGTAGATTATGGGTTTTAACTAGAAAGAGATTTCAGTTAATCAACCTAGGATTAGTTGTTCTTATCCTCGATGGAGGTATTAACATAATTTAGGGATCTCTACGGATAAAATTAAATGAAGAAATCATCTGGTTCAGAGTTAGATAACAAGTGAAGTCTAGGTGGATTCTTCCTTAGGTATTGCCTTAATCAATCAGTCTTTCCCAAAAGCAATTTCCCAATTTACTCTTTGTCGCTTCTTTAGTTAGTTTAGCTTAGTTTACAACCAAACCCCCTTTATTTTTAGGCTAGATAATAGGAAGGAAGTCATTACTAGTACTCATAGTTCCTTGGATTCGATATTCTGGTCTTGCCACTGACTATACTACTATTCGATAGGTGCACTTGCCTTTTATCGTGCTATTAGTTAGTTTCCAGGTACGATTAGATTTTATTACTTTATCATCATCACTCGAGATCACGATCAAGTTTTTGGTGCAGTTGTCGGGGAACTAAGATATTAGGAACACTCGATTTCTATTACTTTAGCCATTATTGCTTTTATTTATTTTTAATTTTTATTTTTTCTTTTATTTTTATTTACTAAAATTTTTTTTCCTTCTAGGTATCTCTAGTTTATGACTAGAAGAAACCCAGGAGGACCATTGCTTTTTGACGACGATTTAGAAGCTACAGTTCATAGAAATCGCCGAGAAATAAGAAGAAGCTTGCAATACCCAGAACAAGGATAAGAAGAAAAACCTAAACCTACTGAAGAGATGGAAGCCAATCAGGATAATCAGCTACCTCCTGTAGTAGCCGCAAATCCTGTTGAGCAAAATCCTACTCGCGTACTATGTATGATTATGCTAGACCTAATTTAGCAGGCATTGAATCTAGCATTGTTAGGCCTACTATTGCTGCAAATAATTTTGAACTGAAACCTAACACTCTTAAGATGATATAGCAATTTGTTCAGTTTGATGGTTTGCAGGATGAGGATCCTAACTCGCATCTAGCCAATTTTTTAGAATTATATGATACATTCAAAATAAATGGCGTTTCTGATGATGCCATTCCTCTAAGGCTATCCCATTCTCCTTGAGAAACAAAGCCAAAAAATGGTTGAACTCTCTACCACGAGGGTCTATCACTACATGGGAACAGATGACAGAGAAATTTCTGCTTAAGTATTTTCCGCCAGCTAAAACTGCTAAATTGAGGAATGATATCTCTTCTTTTGTGCAGATGGATTTAGAAACACTTTACAATGCTTGGGAGAGATACAAAGATCTCTTGAGAAGGTGCCCTCACCATGGGTTACCTTTGTGGCTACAAGTTCAAACTTTCCACAACGGTTTGAATCCTTCAACAAGGCAAATGATCAACACAGCCACCGGTGGAACAATTAACAACAAAATACCAAAAGCAGCTTATGAGTTTATAGAAGAGATGTCACTGAATAACTATCAGTGGAAAGTCATGAGAACAAAGCCGCAAAAAGCTGCAAGAGTTTTTAATATTGATACAGTCACGATGCTTTCTAATCAAGTAGAACTTCTTAATAAAAAGATTGATAACTTTGTTGGTTCTACACAGGCACACCCAGTGATGCAGTGTGACTCAATTCAAGGAAACATGTATAATCCCGACTACTCCCCCTATGGACATGGCATGGAAACCGAGCAAGTCAACTATATGGGTAATAATTCTAGATCTCAAAATAACCCTTATAGTAACACTTACAATGCAGGTTGGCAGAACCACCCCAATTTTTCATAGGGAGGACAAGGAAATCAAAGACAACCACCTCCTCCGGGATTTCAACAGCCACGATTCCAACAAGAGAAAAAGCCGAACCTAAAAGAGATGCTCACAAAATTTATTGCCGTGTTAGAAACCCGTATTCAAAACACCAAAACGGCACCGAAGAACCAGCAAGCATCCATTCAAGGACTCAAAACTCAAATAGGCTAGCTCACCAAGCTAATTTTTGAAAGACTGTAAGGTGGGTTACCGAGCAACACTGAGACTAACCCTAAGGAGCAACTTAATGCGTTGGATACAATAGATGAGGAAGGGTTAACCAAAACCAACCCAGAGCCATGCAAGGAGACTGTGGTAAGTAAAGGTAAGGATGAGGTAAGTTCCAAAGATGCAATTGTCAGAGAGTATAAGCCTCGTATCCCATACCCAAATGCGCTAAGGAAAGACCACACAGATGAGAAATTTGGTAAATTCCTTAAACTTTTAAAGAAATTACACATTAACTTACCATTTATTAAAGCTTTGTCGTAGATGCCAAACACCGTTAAGTTTTTAAGAGAGCTACTAACGAATAAGCAAAAGCTAGATGAGACATTCCATGTGGAACTAAATGCAGTGTGCTCAGCTATTCTATAGAATAAGCTGCCCAATAAACTGAAAGATCCAGGGAGTTTTACAATTCCTTGTTTACTTGGTAGCTTAGACGTCAAAAATGCTTTAGCTGATTTAGAGGCTAGTATTAATGTAATGCCTTATAAACTGTTTAAACAACTAGGTCTTGGAAAACTTAAACAAACTAAGATGAGCATCCAATTGGCTGATAAAACCATTTGATTTTCAAAGGGAATAATTGAAGATGTGCTTGTCAAAATTATAAATTCATATTCCCAGTTGACTTTGTTGTCTTAGACATTGATGAGATAGCAATGTACCCTTAATTCTAGGGCGACCCTTTTTAGAAACTGCTAGAACAATAATTGATGTAGAAACAGGCGAGCTTACACTATGTGTAGGTGATGACAAAGTTACTTTACAAGCCTAAAACCCGATTAAAATTGTAGATGATAAAAATAATGTTTCGAATTCTTGTAAAAAGAGCGATCTCACCATCCAACCTTCTATGCAGGATACACTCCACATAAAGGCGACTCCACCATAGACAAGTCCTTCCAAGGGAGACGTACATGCAAAGTGAATGCTTCATATTGAGGAACTAGATGAATGGCTGAACTATCAAGAAGAGCCCAAAATATGCCACACCAACCCAGAGCATTACCAAGACGATCCTCAGGTAAAAATGAATCAAATCAAGGTAGGGGATAAGGTGATCTTAGGGGAAGACGATCCCCGAATCGTGAATTCAAAAGAATATACAAGTGATACACCTTACTTCATGGTAATGCAAATCCTTCCCTATGGTACAATCAGGATAAAACATTAATCACTCGGCAATTTCAAGGTAAATCACACTCGACTAAAATCTTACACTGATAATAAAATTGAAAGCAGGATAGAAGAGTATCAACTCTTTAAGCCACTGTGATCGAACAAGCTTGAGAAAAGTCAAGCTTAGACTATAAACAAGTGCTTCTCGAGAGGCAACCCGAGCACTGACTTAGTAAATTCTTTTATTTAGGCTCTCTAATACATCAACTAACCCTTTGAATGCAGGTTTTTCGAGCCACACAGCCAAGCCCACGGGCGTTCCAAAGGCCATGGGCACACCATGGAAAAACACGGGCTGAGACAAAAAGCCACGGTCGTGCGATGTGGCCGTTGCTAAGCCTGACAAATTGACACGGGCATGCGACACGCCCGTGTCCCAAAGCCATGGCTAAACCTGTTACTCCAAACACGGGCGTACGACACGCCCGTGCCTTAATACCATGGACGAACTTGCCATTTCATACACGGGCATGTGACCTCCGACACAAACGTGGGAAAAGCAAACATCGAAGGACACGGCCGTGTGACATGACCGTGTACCCCAACACACCCTAGAAACACAGGCGTGTGACATGAATCCGGCACTCCAAAATCCCTAATTTTTGAACCACACAAGCTAACCCCGAGTCACACGGGCGTGTGCCATGCCTGTGTGACCCAAAATCCTATATAAACAGCCCACTATTCACCTTCTTCCTTACCTAAACCCTAAAAACCCCTCAACTCAACTCCCATACCATCCCTCTCTAGCGCCGCCGTCGGCTTCAACAACACCACCACGCCTGTGCAACCCTCGCCACGACCGTGCTCCACTCTATAACCACTCATTCGGTTCCCCTTTCTCACTTTTTTCTCTTAATTTTTAATGTCTTTTATCTTTTTATCTATTAATGATTTCATTTATTTAGTTATTTGCATTATTATTGATAGAAAATTCATTCATTTAGCATGATTAATCTAGAATACTCACTATGCCATTTAGGAACATTTCTTGGCTGCCACTTATCACTATTTTAAGAAACTTGAATTCTCTATATATTAAGACCCATTTTTCTTCAATGAGATGATCCTATGCTTGCATGACTTATTTAGAAATCTTGGTTAGTTTAAGTTGTAAATAGGAACTTATTAATATTCCTATCTTTATTTTCAGTTTTTAGGACTAATGCATACATTTTTCCGTTTTGTTTTTAGGAA
This sequence comes from Gossypium stocksii, assembly GCA_020496765.1. NCBI lineage: Eukaryota > Viridiplantae > Streptophyta > Magnoliopsida > Malvales > Malvaceae > Gossypium > Gossypium stocksii. The sequence goes on from CM035623.1 coordinate 12,804,964, forward strand.
TCATGTCATCTTCTCGTGGAAAGAAAGCAGTCGTCCCTACCTCTAAAAAGCGCAAAGGACCCGGTGGTTCCTCTTCTAGGCCCACCGTTGAAGTCCGACACCCCTTCCTCTAATTTTCACAGAACTCCTAAGAAGAACTGTTTCAAATACTACGGGCACAACCCCTCGGAGTAGGGAGATGCATTGATTGGGCCGCATTAGAGTAGGTCCAGCTACCTGACGAGGTCCGCGCCTTGTTGACAATAGACCCATGGGACTAGTTCTTTCAAATCATAGAGCCCGCCTATCTCGAGCTCACCTTCAAATTTTGCTCAACATTCCACCTCCAAACGGTGATGAGCTAACACGACAATTTAAGAACGATACAATTTCGTCTAGGAGTCCTCGTCCATCAACTCAGTACACTAGAGTTCGGTACAGCACTAGGCCCGTACACTGAGCAGTTTGTGGAGGAAGAGGACCTCTCAGAACTCCACCGCCACATACACATCTCTCCAATCAACTGCTGGCACGCCCTAGTCCCTAGCCAGCCCACATACGACCCCAGTCGCTACAAAACTACTGCTCTCGCCCCATCCCTAAGGTACATACATGCCCTACTCTTGCACACACTGACGGGTAGATACGAGAGTACCGGCATCGTCGACACCCACAACACCTACTTTTTATGGAGCATGGCGCTTATTCACATGATTGACCTTGCCTATTTCATTGCCCATGCCATCTAACACCAGACGGAGTGACACCATAGGGGCGTGATCTTGATGCACCCATACATCACGCGATTGGCCCCCCACTTCGGCCTACTTAACACCGCGGCCCAAACATCCTTTTACACATTGATCAGCCAGATGTCCCCACAGGGAATCCAAACTATGCCATATATGAGGATGATTCAGCGCTGACGTAGGAGCAACCCTCCTCAATACCAGTTAGCTCACTCTTCTAACTTGTTTTCAGTTTCATTATCAAAATAAAGTTTGAGTCGGGTTTCATTTACCTTGAAAGTATCGAGTGACTCATGACTTATCTCGACTGTACCATAGGGAAAGATTTTCATTACCGTGAAGTAAGGTGTGTCACTTGTGTGTTCCTTCGAATTCAAGATTCAAGGATTGTCTTCTCCTAAGATTACCTTATCACCTACTTTGATTGGATTCGTTTCTATCTAAAGGTCGTCTTGGTGGTGCTCTGGCTTGGTGTGGCATGTTTTGGGTTTTTCGTGATAGTTCAGCCACTCGTCTAGTTCATCAATCTGAAGCATTCGCCTTTCAAGGACATCTTCCTTGGATGGAACTGTCTGTGGATAGGTTGCTTTTATGTGAAGTGTATCCTACACAGAAGGTTGGATGGTGAGATTATTCTTCTTACAAGGACTCGTGTCAATATCTTTATCAGCATTTTTATTTTAGTCACGAGCTTGTAAAGTAATTTTATCATCACCTACACGAAGAGTAAGTTCACCTGTGCCTATGTCAATTATGGTCCTAGCAGTTGCTAAAAAATGTCGCCCTAGAATAAGGGGTACAGTACTATATTTCTCCATGTCTAACACAACAAAATCTACTGGGAATATAAATTTATCAATCTTGACAATCACATCTTCAATTACACCTTTAGGGAATCTAATCGTTTTATCAGCTAAATGAATGTTCATCTTAGTTTGTTTAGGTTTCCTTAGACCTAGTTGTTTAAACAATTTAAGCGGCATGACATTTATACTTGCCTCTAAATCAGCTAAAGCATTTTTAACATCTAAGCTACCGAGTAAGCAAGGAATAGTAAAACTCACTGGATCTTTCAGTTTGTTAGGCAGCTTATTCTGTAGAATAGCCAAGCACACTGCATTCAATTCCACATGCGACGATTCATCCAACTTCCGTTTGTTCGCTAAAAGCTCCCTTAAAAATTTGACTGCATTTGGCATCTGTGAAAGAGCTTCAAATAACAGTAAGTTAATATGTAATTTCTTTAAGAGTTTAAGAAATTTACCAAATTGTTCATCAGTGTGGTCTTTCCTTGTAGCATTAGGCTATGGCACACGAGGTCTATACTCTTTAACTATTGGTTCTTCGTTGCTTACCTCAACCTTACCTTTATTTACCACATCGTTTGCCTAGATTCTAGTTCATCTAACCTTCCTTCATCGAGCACAGTGACAGCATAGAGTTGCTCTCTTGGGTTAGCTTCTGTGTTACTTGGCAAGCTACCTTGTGGTCGTTTAGAGATTAGTTTAGCAAGTTGTCCTATTTGTGTTTCAAGTCCTTAGATTGAAACTTGCTAATTTTTAAGTGTTGTCTCGGTATTCTAGAAACGAGTTTCTGACACTGAGATAAATTTTGTCAGCATCTCCTCAAGGTTCAGCTTTTTCTCTTGCTGATAAGGTGGTTACTAAAATCCTGGAGGAGGTGGTGGTGGTCTTTGATTTCCTTGACCGCCCAATGAGAAATTAGGGTGATTCCTCCAACCTGCATTGTAAGTATTGCTATAAGGATTATTTTGAGGTCGAGAAGTATTACCCATATAATTCATTTGTTCGCTTTCTGTGCTATATCCAAAGGGTTGTACTCTGGGTTGCTCATTCCTCCTAGGTTTGAGTCGCATTGCATGACTGGATGTACCTCCGTAGAACCAATAAAACCATCAATCTTTTTATTTAAGAGTTCTACCTGAGTGGAAAGCATTGTAACTGCATCAATATTAAAAACTCCTGCTGCTTTTGTCGGCTTTGTCCTCATGACTTGCCACTGGTAGTTATTCAGTGACATCTCTTCTATAAACTCGTAGGCTACTTCTGGTGTTTTATTATTGATTGTTCCTCCAGTGGCTACATCGATCATTTGTCTTGTTGAAGGATTCAAACCGTTGTGGAAGGTTTGAACTTGTAGCCATAGAGGTAGCCCATGGTGAGGGCACCTTCTTAATAAATCTTAGTATCTCTCCCAAGCATCGTAAAGCGTCTCTAAATCCATCTGCACAAAAGAAGAGATATCATTCCTTAATTTTTCTATTTTAGCCGGCGAAAAATATTTGAGCAAAAATTTTTCAATCATCTGTTCCCATGTAGTGATTGATCCACGTGGTAAAGAATTTAACCACTGTTTAGCTTTATTCCTTAGGGAAAAAGGAAATAATCGGAGGCGAATGGCATCGTCAGAAACACCATTTATCTTAAAAGTGTCGCAAAATTCAAAGAAATTGGCTAAGTGCAAATTGGGATCTTCATCCTGTAAACCATCAAACTGCACAAATTGCTGAATCATCTTAATAGTGTTAGGTTTCAATTCAAAAGTATTTGTAGCAATAGAAGGCCTAACAATACTAGATTCTGTACCAGCCAAACTAGGTTTAGCGTAATCAAACATAGTACGTGGAGCACTATTTTGGTTTACTGGTTCTGTAGCTATTGCGGGAGGTGGTGGATTTACTTCCATCTCTTCAGTAGTTTCTAGCTCTTGTTCTTGTCCCTATTTTGGGTATTGCAGGCTTCTTCTTATCTCTCGGTGAGTTCTGTGAATGGTAGCTTCTAAATCTTCGTTGAAAAGCAGTGGTCCTTCTATGTTCCTTCTAGTCATAAACTAGAGGTACCTGGAAAAAAAGAAACTTTTGATAAATAAATAAAAAATAAAAATAAAAATATAAAAATAAGCTAAAAAATAAATAAAAGTAAAAATGGCTAAAGTAATAAAAATAGAGTGTTCCTAATATTTCAGTTCCCCGGCAACGGCGCCAAAAACTTGATATGCGTGATATGAAGTAATAAAATTTATAATAATGATCACACCAAAAACTAACTATTATCACGATTTTAAGGCAAGCACACCTATCGAACAGCAGTATAGCTTAGTGGCAAGACCGAGATATCGTACCCAAAGGAACCAAAAGTACTAGTACTAACTTTCTTTCTATTATTTAACCTAGAAATAAAAGGGGGATTTTTATGAAACTAAACTAGTTCTAAAACTAAACTCATAATGCACAAAAACTGAATTGGGGAAAAACGCTTAGCAAAAACTAATTGATTTAGACAATACTCAAGGGAGAATCCACCTAGACTTCACTTGTGATCGATTCTTGAGCTAGACAATTTATTCGCTTGACTTGATCCGTAGAAATCCCTAATTTATGTTAATACCTTCGTCGAGGATAAGAACAACTAATCCTAGGTTGATTAACTGAAATCTCTTTCTAGTTAAAACCCCTAGTCTTGCATTAACTCGAACTATGGATCCCCTTATTAGGTTTGACCCTAATCCGGCAGATTTATGTCGCCCTATGTCTAGGGTTGCATGCAGCTTCACTTAATTATGCTAGATCTACTCTTGGATAGGGACTTTTGCTCCTCTGAATAAGCCCATCAATACTTGAATTAATACCTAGGAATATTAAAACAAGAATTAAGAACACATAATTAAGAACAAATCAAATATTTATCATATAACTCAAGATAAAATAATAACAAGATCTGTCTTAGGTTTCATCCCCCTCAAGTATTTGGGGGAGTTAGTTCATAATTATAAAAGAAAACATCTCAGGTGAATAAAGATAACAAAACATAAAGAACCCAAAAACCCCTGTAGGAATTTAAAGGGAGATCTTCGGTCTTGTAGGAGAATCTGGCTTCTGAGATGGATCAATCGGCTTCCTTTGAAGTAATTCCCTGCTTCTACTCACTGTGTTAGCGGGAATAAGGCACCTTCTTGAGGTGAGAAAAGTACCCTCTTGAGGGGAGAAAAGTTTGTTTTTGTAGTTGCCCTCTAGGGTCTTTATATAGAGCTTTGGAGTGCCTTTCCTAGCCGCTAAGTAGCCTTTTCCGAGTAGAATTGAACTTCCTCACGACAGGGACACGCCCGTGTGCCACGGCCGTGTGACTTCAATAATGGGCCATGTTCGGGTCTGTTTGGTGTGGCACGACCGTGTGAGTCGGGGTTGGGCCGTGTTTGAGCTTTTAAGGTGGCACGGTCGTGTGGCGAACTCCCAGGCCTTGTTGATTATTGAATTGGGTCTAAATTGCCCATTTTTGGCCCGTTCCTTGTTCTTTTCTCTTCCCTATGCTCACCTGAGTATAAAACATGAAATTAAAGGTTTAAGAGCATCAATTTACACAAATCAAAGGTTAATTCATCCAGAAATTGGGCTAAGCATAGGGTAAAAATATGTATAATTTATCGTTTATCAAATACCACCACACTCAAACCTTTGTTTGTCCTCAAGCAAAATCTCAATCCACCGTTAAGAATCATTCTTCTCAACTCATAACCCTTATCAATAACGTTTCAAATTAATCCACAAGTAATCATACAATGAGAATTCAACCATAAGAATATCAAAGTTTCAAACACTCTAAGTTGAAAACTTTATCACAGAAACATAGGTTTCCTCCTTTTCCTTAAGTAATTACCTTTCAATCCAAAATTAACAAGAGTTGACATCCTCACTAAAGATTCACTCTATCCACTCAAAGTGTTTAGGGTTCAAGAATTAAGCACTCTTTAGTCAACCTGAAAAGTTATTACCATAGGCTTACAAGAAAATCAAATCTCCACCACTATAAATTGATATGACACATCGATCAAAAGGTCTTTCAATGGTTGTAATGGGGCTTTGGTTAGGGGTGTTGTCACAAGCTGAAAAAGAAAAGGTTAAAATCGAGATTGAATTGAAGAATCATCTAGCTAGAAAAATCTCTATCACTAGAACATATTCCTAGAGCTAACCTCATGATGACATTGTTCTGGGTTTGGAAGCTTGTAGAAATATGAAAAAACTATTGAACTATTACAAATTACAACTGAATTAATTGTATATGCGCATTTTATTTTAAGAACAAATCAAATATAATACCTTGAATATTTACAAACTTTACAAACTGAAAAAAAGAATAAAGCTAGATAATAATTTCAACTCAAATTTCGACAAAAATAGGGATCAAAATAATTGAATGGAATTCAACAAAAAATGGGTTATAGGTTAATATTAGAGGTAAGTCAAAGAATGGGTTGTTAGGCTCAATGGGATTTACTAGGGGTTAATTTATGAAGCTGGGCTTTTGTGGATTAAGTGGGTTAAATCCTCGGTGCCTTTATCATTTCGGTATATCAAATCAATGATGTGGTTTTGACATGTATAATCGAAGCAAGTTCTAGAATAACAAATCAGTATTGACTCACTCAAAGCAACAATAAAAGTGAGCACGAAAGAATGTATCTCAAAAGGCTCAAAAATCTCACCAGAATTATGGCTTTTGATGTCAATCCTGCGAATTTCAAATCTCAAGATAATACTTAAAATTAGGGAAAATAACCTAGAAAAAATTTAAATTCTCAAAAATTTCAACTTATCATGATTGATTCCCTAATGTCTTAAAGTTTGAATAATCAAAGCATAAGTACCTATATATTAATTCTCAACATATCAATAAAAATCATAAATCAATCAGAATTCATCCTAATAGTAGATTAAAGATAATGCAAAGAGTGAAAGTAAGAATTTGAAATTTTGAGAACAATGCAAAATGTTAGTTTTAAAAATTTTCAGGGGTTTCAAAGATAATGTAATAACTGAAAGTAAGTTCCCCCCCACTTAAGATGTACATTGCCCTCAATGTACAAAGATACATTAGTAGCAATAGAAGCATAAGATCATAAGATAGGGAAAGGCATGAAACTCCCTAGATTGGATGAATTCGTGAGGTGGAGGTGTCTATAGAGTGTCTGGGACAAAGGAAGGTGCAGAGGTGGATACTCCGGTGGTGGTAGTGTATGTTTGTCCACAGCTTTCATGTTGAGAGTGTAGGCTTTGGCGGTGTCAACTGGGTGAGGTTGTAGCAAGGTTCCCTTTAGTTTTTGGATTTGAGCTGTAAAGCTCCTTTGAAACTACAAAAGCATTTATCAGTTTTAGGGAATTTAGATTAATAAAATAGTTTGTTAGGGGCTAGCCAATATGAAATAATTAAAATAAAGGAATAAAATAAATTAAGCTCTAAAAATACTAAAATTCAAATAATGAAAAAGATAAGATGAACTAAAATAAAAAGAAAAAGGAAAAGGAAAATAAAAGAGAAGAAAAGAGGATTATGAAGTTCTAATCCTCAGATGGGTCGTGAGGTGAGGGCGGTGAGGAGATGTGAAAGTGCTGGCATATCTGCTGAAGAGTAGCATCTATATGATCGAAGCGCTGGAAGCACTGCTGCTCGAATAGTGTGAGGTGCTCAGACATGTCAGCGTATGAAGTTACCGCATGAACTGGGCGGCAGGGGGGTGGTGGCTTAGCTGGGGCTTCCTCCGATGGTGGTGGGACATCATCAGTAATATCCTCTCGATCCTCGGCCTCTTGGAGTAGACAGTACTGTAGAGGGTCAGTCCCAGGTCTGCATTGGATCATCCTCATGTGTAGCATACTCTGGATGTCCTGCGGGGACATCTGGCCGATCAAAGTGTAGGAGGATGTCTAGGCTGTGGTGTTGAGTAGCCCGAAGTGGTGGGCCAACTGTGTGATGTACAGGCCCCTAGATATAACGCCTCTACGATGCCTCTCAGTCTGGTGCTAGATGGCATAGGCGATGAAAAAGGTGGGGTCGATGGTATGCGCATTTGCCATGCTCCATAAGAAGTAGGCGTCATGTGTGCTGACGACACCGGTGCTCTCGCGTCTGCCCGTCAAGGTGTGTACGAGGAGGGCGTGAAGGTACCTCAAGGATGGGGCGAGGGCAGTCGCCTTGGAGCAACTAGGGTCATATGTGGGCTGCTTAGGGACGATGGCGTGCCAGCAGTTGACTGGGGAGATATGGATGTGGCGGTAGAATGTGGGGAAGTCTTCATCAGCTATGAACTCATCTATGTAGAGCCCTAGTGCAATACCAAATTCGAGAATGCTCAGATGGTGAACAAGGCCTCCTAAACGGAACTGGATCGTCCTTGGATCATCGTATTGGCTCATGACAGTCTGGAGGTGAAATGTGGAGCAGAACTCGAGGGTGAGTTCGAGATAGGTGGGATCCACAATCCCAAAAAACTGGTCCCAGGGATCTGTTGTCAATAGGGACCTGGACCTCGTCTGCTAAGTGGACCTGCTCTAAGGCGGCCCAATCTATGCCTCTTTCCACTCCTAGTGGTCTTGCTCGTAGAATCTGAAATAACTCCTCTTGCGAGTTCTACAGAAATTGAATGAAAGGATGGTGAGCTTCGGCTATCGGTCTGGAGGATGAACCACCGGGCCCTTTTCGTTTCTTTGAGAAGGGGACGGCCGCTTTCTTTCCACGTGACGAAGACATAATTCCTAAAATAAAATGGAAAACAATATTGATAAACGATAAATTATACATATTTTTACCTCATTTTTAGCCTAATTTCTGGATGTATTATTATTAATTTTGTGAGAATTGGTGCTCTTAACCCTTCTATTTCATGTTATATACTTAGGAGAGCATAAGGAAGCAAAAAGAACGAAAAAACAGATCGCAAACGAAGAAAATGGGTCAAAGTGTGAAAATGACACGGCCTAATGAGTCACCCCACGGCCGTGGCACATGACCGTGCCACATGAGGTCTAAAACGGCCCAGCCCCGACAAGCACAGCCAGGCCACACGGCCGTGCCACCCTCAACAGGCTCGACCACGGCCTCTTGTCGAAACCACACGGGCGTGGCACATAGGCGTGTCCCTGTCGTGAGGAAGTGCAATTTCACTCGGATTTGGATACTTAGAGGCTAAAAAAGGCACCCCAAAGCTCTATATAAAGACCCTAGGAGGCAACTCTAAGGGTGTACTCTTTTCTCCCAAAAGGAACGCCTTTTTTCTGCCAACACAAGGAGTGGAAGCAAGGGATTACTCCAAGGGAAGCCAATTGATTCATCCCAGAAGCCGGAATTCTACATCAAGACAGAGAATCTCCCTAAATTCCTTCAGGGGTTTTTGGGTTCTTTATGTTTTGTTATCTTATTTCTTCTGAGATGTTTTCTTTATTAATTATGAACTAAACCCCTCAAATACTTGAGGGGGATGAAACCTAAGACAGACCTTGTTATTATTCATTCTTGAATTATGTGATAAATACTTGAATTGTTCTTAATTATGTGTTCTTAATTCTTGGTTTAATAATCCTAGGTATTAATTCAAGAAACTGATGTGCTTAGGTAGAGGAGCAAAAGTCCCTGTTTTAAGAGTAGATCTAGCATAATTAAGTAGAGTTGCATGCAACCCTAGACATAGGGCGACATAAATCTACTGAATTAGGGTCAAACCTAATAGGGGGATCCATAGATCGAGTTAATGCAAGACTAGGGGGTTTTAACTAGAAAGAGATTTCAGTTAATCAACCTAGGATTAGTTGTTCTTATCCTCAACGGAGGTATTAACATAAGTTAGGGTTCTCTACGAATCAAGTCAAGTGAAGAAATCGTTTAGTTCAAGAAGTTAATAACAAGTGAAGTCTAGGTGGATTCTCCCTTGAGTATTGCCTATATCAATTAGTTTTCCCGAGAGTTTTTCCCCAATTTGCTTTTTGTGCATTCTTAGTTTAGTTTTAGAATTAGTTTCATACAAACCTCTTTTACTTTTAGTTTAGATAATAGAAAGGAAGTGAGTACTAGTACTTTTGGTTCCCTTGGGTACGATAACTCGGTCTTGTCGCTAAACTATACTACTGTTCGATAGGTGCGCTTGCCTTAAAATCGTGATATTAGTTAGTTTTTGGTGTGATCAGTTTTTATAAATTTTATTACTACATATCACGCGATATCAAGTTTTTGGCACCGTTGCTGGGGAACTAAAATATTAAGAAAACTCGATTTCTATTACTTTAACCATTGCTATTTTATTTATTTTCAGCTTTTATTTTTATTTTTTATTTTTATTTAATTTAATTTAATTTAATTTAATTTTCTTTGCTTTTTCTCTTTTAGGTATCTCTAGTTTATGACTAGGAGAAACCCAGAAGGACTACTACTTTTTGACGAAGACTTAGAAGCAACAGTTCACAGAACTGTAGAGAGATTAGACGAAGCCTACATTATCCAGAACAAGACAAAGAACAAGAACCTGAACCTACGGAAGAAATGGAAGCAAATCAAGACATTCAACCACCTTCAGCATTACCCACAGAACCAGATGAAGCGCCTCGTACTATGTATGATTATGCTAAACCTAGTTTGGCTGGTACTCAAACCAGCATTATTAAACCTGCTATTGCTGCTAATAATTTTAAATTAAAACCTAACACTATTCAGATGATTCAGCAATTTGTGCAGTTTGATGGTTTACAGGGTGAAGATCCCAACTCACATCTAGCCAACTTTTTGGAATTATGCGATACGTTTAAAATAAATGGTGTTTCTGATTACGCCATTCGTCTCCGATTATTTCCTTTTTCTCTAAGGAATAAAGCTAAACAATGGTTGAATTCTCTACCACGAGGCTCAATCACTACATGGGAACAGATGACCGAGAAATTTTTGCTAAAATATTTTCCTCCAGCTAAAACAGCTAAATTACGAAACAATATCTCTTCTTTTGTACAGATGGATTTAGAAACACTTTATGATGCTTGGGAGAGATACAAAGATTTGTTGAGAAGGTGCCCGCACCATGGGTTACCTTTGTGGCTACAAGTTCAAACCTTTCACAATGGTTTGAATCCATCAGCAAGGCAAATGATCGACGCAGCCGCAAGAGGAACAATCAACAATAAAACACCTGAAACAGCTTATGAATTTATTGAAGAGATGTCACTGAATAACTATTAGTGGTAGGTCATGAGGACAAAGCCGACAAAAGCTACAGGACTTTATAATATTGATGCTGTCACTATGCTTACTAACCAAGTAGAACTTCTAAATAAAAAGTTTGATAATTTTGTTGGTTCTACGCGGCACAACAAGTGATGCAGTGCGACACAACTCCAGGAAATATGTTTACTCCAGACTGTTCATCTTATGACCATGGCACAGAAATGGAGCAAGCCAATTATATGGGTAACAATTTTAGGTCTCAAAATAATCCTTATATAGTAACACATATAATGCAAGTTGGCAGAACTACCCCAATTTTTCTTGGGGAGGACAAGGGAATCAAAGACAACAACCCCCTTCGGGATTTCAGCAGCCACCACCACAGTAGGAGAAAAAGCCAAATCTGGAAGAGATGTTCACCAAATTCATGGCCATGTCAGAAACCCATTTTCAAAACACTCAGACGGCATTAAAGAACCAGCAAGCATCAATTAAAGGACTTGAGAATCAAATTGGTCAACTCACAAAGTTAATATCAGAAAGACCACAAGGTGGACTACCAAGTAACACTGTGACCAACCCTAAAGAACAACTTCATGCCATGAACACAATAGATGAGGAGGCGTTAACCAAGGACAACCCAAAGTTATACAAGGAGCCGGAGGTGAGTAAAGGTAAGGTGGATGTAAGCAATAACAAGCCAGACATCAAAGAATACAAGCCTCGTATCCCATACCTAAATGCGCTAAAGAAAGACCGCATAGATAAGCAATTTGGTAAGTTTCTTAAACTATTAAAGAAATTACATATTAACTTACCATTTTTTGAAGCAATTTTGCAGATGCCAAACGCTGTTAAATTCTTAAGAGAACTCTTGACAAACAAGCGGAAGCTGGATGAGAAACCTCATATGGAACTAAATGCAGTATGCTCAGCCATTCTACAGAATAAATTGCCAACCAAACTAAAAGATCTAGGGCATTTTACTATTCCTTGTTTACTTGGTAACCTAGATGCCAAAAATGCTTTAGTTGATTTAGGGGCTAGTATAAATGTTATGCCATATAAACTATTTAAACAACTAGGTCTTAGAAACCCTAAGAAAACCAAGATGAGCATTCAACTAGTTGACAAAATTATTAGGGCACCTAAGGGAATAATTGAAGATGTACTTGTCAAAATTGATAAATTTATATTCCCAGTCGACTTTGTTATTTTAGACATTGATGAAGACAGCAATGTACCCCTAATTCTAGGGCGACCCTTTTTAGCAACCACTAGGGCAAAAATTGATTTAGAAATAAGAGAACTCACATTACGGGTAGGTGATGACACAGTCACTTTACAAGCTCAGAACTGGATTAAGACAGCAGATAATAATATAGTTACGAGTTCTTGTAAAAACACTGAACTCACCACCCAATCTTCTGTGTAGGATACACTCTACATAGAGGCAACCAACCAACAGACATGTCCATCTGAGGGATATGCATCCGAAAAGAGAATACTTTAGATCGAGGAACTAGATAAGTGGCTGAACTATCAGGAAAAATCTAAAATATGCCACACCAACCTAGAGCTACACCAAGATGACCCTCAGAAGCAAACAAATCAGTTCAAGATAAGGGATAAGGTAATTTTAAGGGACGACGATCCTCGAACCTTAAACTCGGAAGAACATACAAATGATACACCATACTTCACAGTAATGAAAGTCTTTCTCTATGGCACAATTGAGGTAACTCACCCTAACCACGGTACTTTCAAGGTAAACGGCTATAGGCTTAAACACTATAGAGGTGAGAATTTTAAAAATAACAGGGAGGAGCTTCAACTCCATAAATTCCCTCCGTGATACATCCAGGTAGAGTCAAGCTTAGACTCTAAATAAGCGATTCTCGGGAGGCAACCCGACCACTAACTTAGTAACTTTTCTTTTATTTTTGATTTTAGTATTTTTATGCATCAACTAACCCTTTCTAATGCAGAAATTTAGGACCACACGGCCACGCCCACGGGCGTGCCTATGGCCGTGTGAACATTTAAAGTAGATACAAGGTCGTGCACTCAGGCTGTGTGCAAATAGAGTATAATTTTCCCAAAAGCACGGGCTACAGACAAATCACCACGGCCGTGCGACATGGCCGTGGCTACCTTTCAATTTAGATACGGGCTTGCACAAATCTACACACTCGTGTCCTCAGACCGTGGCCAACACTGTCGATTTAGACACGGCCATGTGACTACCTACACGACCGTGTAAAAAGTAAAGCCTCATCGCAAATGGCCGTGTGACCAATCACACGACCGTGTGAAAAGCGAACAAGATCGTAAACGACCGTGCGAGATGGCCAACACAAGCGTGTACCTCAAACCAGGTGAACCAAAACCATCGAATTTCGAATCATACGGGCAAAACCCGAGTCACACAGGCGTGTGCCATGCCCGTGTGACCCAAAAACTATAAATAGGGGCCACTATTCATTTTCTCCCTCACGTAAACCCTAAAAATTTTCCTCCCCAACCACCATAAACGCGCTGCCGATCCTCAAGACATCACCATGGTCGCACAAGACCATCCCACGCCCGTGAAAAGTGCCCCACAACCGTTCAAATCCTCTCCCACGACCATGCACCTCTCCCATTTGGTTCTATTTTCTTATTTTTTCTACTATTTTCATTTTAAATATTATGATTATATTTAGGTTTAGCATTGATTCAAGCATGGAATTAGTTACACTAGATTGAATAATCACATTTGATTGCCATTTTTCTCATGCATTTAGTATAAATACATACTCATGTTGCTTACTTTTGCTACCACATTAGGATGGATAATTTATACTATTTAGGTTAGTCCCCATTTTACGTTTTTAGGAACATCGTTATTTTGATCTACATTTTATTTCATATATAGTTTTTGAGTCAATTTAATTTCGATTTTTAGGACTAATGTTTGCTATTTTGTTTTTAGACATCATGTTATCATCACGCGGCAAAAGAGCTGCTGCTCAGCCTTCAAAAAAATGAAAGTGGCCAGGTGGTTCATCATCGAGGCCCACCTTAGAGGCTCGCCACCCGTTCATCACATTTACCCAGAACTCCCAAGAGGAGTTCTTTCAGATACTATGGGACCGTACATTAAGCGCCGGTCGATGCATTGATTGGGACGCACTAGAGCAAGTTAACCTCGCAGATTTAGTCCGGGCCCTACTGATGACGGATCCTTGGGAGCAATTCTTCTAAATCATCGAGCCTACATACCTTGAACTCACTTTAGAGTTCTGCTCCACCTTCCATCTTCAGACTGTCATGAGCCAATTCGATGATCCCGGGACTATTCAGTTTCGCTTAGGAGGTCGTGTACGCCACATTAGCATACCAGAGTTCGGCTCAGCTCTCGGCCTCTACACAGAGTAATTCATAGAGGAGGAAGACTTTCCCCCGTCGCATCCACCTCAAACCTGTAGATTGTTGGCACAATATTGCCCCAGGGTATCCCTTCTACTACCCCAGTCGCATGAAGGCGACCACCCTCACCCCGTCATTAAGGAACATTCACGCTCTTCTCGCGCATACTTTGACAGGTAGACGGGAGAGCACAGGCGTCGTCAACACCCATGACGCCTATTTTTTATGGAGCATGGTGAACGCGCACCTCATCGACCTCGCCTACTTTATCGCGCATGCCATCCAGCACCAAACCGAGCGACATCGCAAGGGCGTCATATCCATGGGCCCATACATTACACGCTTGGCCTGTCACTTCGGGCTCCTAAACACAGCAGCCCAGACATCCTCATACACACTGATAGGTCAGATGTCCCCTCAGGGCATCCAGATTATGCACCATATGAGGATGATCCAGCGGAGGCCAGGAGGTGACCCTTTTCAGTACCGCCTCATCCAGAAGGCCGAGGATCCAGAGGACACTCCTGATGATGTCCCACTACCACTACCACCGGAGGATGATGCACCAACCGAGCCACCACCCCGCCGACCAATTCATACGGCAGCCTCTCATGCTGACATATCTGAGCACCTATCCAGATTCGTGCAGCAATGCATCCAGCGCTTCGATCACATCAATGCGACATTACAGCAGATATGCCAGCACCTTCACATTACTTCACCACCGCCACCGCGTGATCCATCTGAGGATTAGAGATTTCTATTCCTCTTAACTTTATTTTTATCTTAATTTTTATTTGAACAGTAATATTTATTTTCACCTTTTCTTCTAACTTTATTTTCCTTTTTACTTTTACTTTTACTTTTATTTTCTTTCATTTTATCTTTTTCATTATTTGAATATTAGTACTTTTAGAACTTTATTTATTTTATTTCTTTTTCATATCAGCCAACTCCTAACAAGTAATCCCTATTTATCTAAAATTCCCCACGATTAATAAATACCTACGCAGTTTTAAAGGAGCTCTACAGCTTAAATCTATATGGAAATGGGAACACCCTGCCACAACTATCGGCTTTTCCAATCCCAATATCTGTCTCACAAATTCATCCAAAATTCAGGGAGTTTCATTCCTTTCCCTATCTTATGATCTTGTGCTTCTATTACTACTAATTTTATCTTTGTACATTGAGGGCAATGTACATATTAAGTGTGGGGGGGAATTTACTTTCAATCATTACATTATCTGTGAAAACCCTGAATCTAATGCATTGTTCTCAATTTTGCATTATCTTCAGTCTTCTAATAGGAATTAATTCTGATCGATTTATGATTTTTATTGATAAGTTGAGAATTAAGACATAGGTACTTGTACTTTGATTATTCAAACTTTAAAACATTAGGGAATCAAGCATGATAAGTTAAAATTTTTTAGAACCCCATTTTTTTGCATAAGTTATTTTCCTTAATTTTAAGTATTATCTTGAGATTTGAAATTCACAGGACTGGCATCAAAAGCCATAATTCTGGTGAGATTTTTGAGCCTTTTAAGCATACATCCTTTCGTGCTCACTTGTATTATTGCTTTGAGTGAGTCAATACTGATTTGTTATTCTAGAACTTGCTTTAATTATACATGTCGAGACCACATCATTGATTTGATATACCGAAATGATAAAGGCACTTAGGATTTAACCCATTTACTCCTCAAAAAGCCTACCTCCATAAATTAACCCCTAGTGAACCCCATTGAGCCTAACAACCTTTTCTTTGACCTACCTCTAATATTAACCTATAACCCGTTTTTGTTGAATTCCATTCAATTATTTTGACCCCTATTTTTGTCGAGATTTGAATTGAAATTATCATCTAACTTTATTCTCTTTTTCAGATTGTAAAGTTTGTAAATTTGGACTTGAAATGTTCTTAAAAAAAGCATATGCATTAATTCAGTTGTAATCTGTAATATTTCAATAGTTTTTGCATATTTCTATTTTAAGGCTACCAAGGCGGAAATGATGTTATCATAAGAATTAGCTCTAGAAATATGTTCCAGTGATAGAGATTTTTCTAGCTAGATAATTTTTCAGTTCAATCTCGATTTTAACCTTCTTTTGCAGCCTGTGACAATACCCCTAACCAAGCCCCATTACAACCATGAAAGACCTTTTGATCGATGTATCATATCAATCTATAATGGTGAAGATTTGATTTTATTGCAAGCCTATGGTAATAACTTTTCAGGTTGACTAGAGAGTGCTTAAACCCTAAACACATTGAGTGGATAGAGTGAATCTTTAGTGAGGATGTCAAAACTTGGTAATTTTGATCGAGAGATAGTTACTTAGGAGCAGGGAAGGAACTTACGTTTCAATGATAAAATTCTCAACTTAGAATAATTTAATCTCTAATGTTCTTCTGATTGAATTTTCATTGTATGACTACTTGTGACTTAGTTTGAAACATTATTGATAAAGATTGTAAGTTGAGAGGAATGATTCTCAATTAGGGATTGAGATTTTGCTTGAGGACAAGCAAAGGCTTAAGTGTAGGGGTATTTCATAAACGATAAATTATACATATTTTTACCTCATGTTTAGCCTAATTTCTGGATATATTATTATTAATTTTGTGAGAATTGGTGCTCTTAACGCTTCTATTTCATGTTATATACTCAGGAGAGCATAGGAAAGAGAAAAGAATGAAAAAATGAACTGAAAACAAAAAAAAAGGGGCCAAAGTGTGAAAATGACACAGCCCAAGGAGTCACCACACGGTCGTGGCACACGGCCGTGCCACATGAAGTCTAACACGGCCCAGCCCCGACAAGCACGGCCAGGCCACACAGGCGTGCCACCCTCAACAGGCTCGACCACGACCTCTTGTCGAAACCACACGGGCGTGGCACACGGGCGTGTCCTTGTCGTGAAGAAGTGCAATTTCACTCAGATTTGGATACTTAGAGGCTAAGAAAGGCATCCCAAAGCTCTATATAAAGACCCTAGGAGGAAACTTTAAGGGTGTGCTCGTTTCTCCCAAAAGGAGTGCCTTTTTTCTGCCAACACAAGGAGTGGAAGCAAGGGATTACTCTCAGAGAAGCCGATTGATTCATCCCAGAAGCCGGAATTCTACATCAAGACAGAGGATCTCCCTAAATTCCTTCAGGGGTTTTTGGGTTCTTTATATTTTGTTATCTTATTTCTTCTAAGATGTTTTCTTTATTAATTATGAACTAAACCCCTCAAATACTTGAGGGGGATGAAACCTAAGACAGACCTTGTTATTATTCATTCTTGAATTATATGATAAATACTTGAATTGTTCTTAATTATGTGTTCTTAATTCTTGGTTTAATAATCCTAGATATTAATTCAAGAAACTGATGTGCTTAGGTAGAGGAGCAAAAGTCCCTGTTTTAAGAGTAGATCTAGCATAATTAAGTAGAGTTGCATGCAACCCTAGACATAGGGTGACATAAATCTACCGAATTAGGGTCAAACCTAATAGGGGGATCCATAGATCAAGTTAATACAAGACTAGAGGGTTTTAACTAGAAAGAGATTCCAGTTAATCAACCTAGGATTAGTTGTTCTTATCCTCGACGGAGGTATTAACATAAGTTAGGGATATCTACGGATCAAGTCAAGTGAAGAAATCGTCTAGTTCAAGAAGTTAATAACAAGTGAAGTCTAGGTGGATTCTACCTTGAGTAATGCCTATATCAATTAGTTTTCCCGAGAGTTTTTCCCTAATTTACATTTTGTGCATTCTTAGTTTAGTTTTAGAATTAGTTTCATACAAACCTCTTTTACTTTTAGGTTAGATAATAGAAAGGAAGTGAGTACTAGTACTTTTGGTTCCCTTAGGTACAATAACTCGGTCTTGCCGCTAAACTATACTACTGGTCGATAGGTGCGCTTGCCTTAAAATCGTGATATTAGTTAGTTTTTGGTGTGATCAGTTTTTATAAATTTTATTACTACATATCACGCGATATCAAATATGCATTAGTCCTAATAAATATTGAAACTAAATAAGTTTTTAAGATTAAATGACAAAATAAGAAAAACATGAACATATTGTATGGAGGTTTTACTAACCTAACTAATATAACCTACTCATTCTAATCATGGCCTAGGTATCATATTATACTAAGTGTTAACTACTCTAGATAAGTAAAAGTGGCAACCTAAGGAGAGTCTAAATGGCATCATGAAATTCTCTATAGTATTTCTAGATTGTTCATGGTATGAACACCTCTTACCCGAGACTGTCGCCAGAATCGAGCACGAGGCGTTACTAAACTTAATCTATCACTTAAGCAACCTTAAATCATTTATTTAAACTTCTCGAAATATATTGCCATTCTGCATCATAGTCGCTTAAAAATTCATATCTTGAGTTTCGTAACTCGAAATCAAGATCCGTAAATTTTTCCTGAAACTAGACTCATACATCTATCTACTAATTATTTTCTAGAATTTTCTATTTAGCCAATTAGTACAATTTATTAGTTAAAGTCTCCCCTAGTACATAGTTCGGCTGCTCTAACCTCTGTTCGCTACGAGTTAATTTTCTCTCTCTAAAAAATTCAAATAGGCATTCCATTTATTTCATTAAAAACTAGACTTAATAAGGAATCTAGGGATATAAATTATAATGCCTAATTATTTATGTACAATTTATGGTGAAGTTTTAAAGTCAGAACAGGGATCACAGAGTTAGTCTGGAGCAGTCTCACTTAAGTGTAAATAACTCATAATATACAACTCTTTGCTAACTCTATTTCTTCCATAGTAAAATAGACTCATTAAGCTTTAATTTCATACCTCATTCACTATTTAACTCCATTCCTACTATTTTTAGTAATTTTTCAAAGTCACGTCACTTCTGCTGTTAAATATGTTTTTAGGCTACTTTCACATTTTCCTTAGTTTCCATGTGATAGTTACCATTCAAGCATACATACTATTAAACATGTGTATCATTAGCCCTTCCATTAGCTATTCACTAGCAAGTATTTACACACCATTCATTGAACATATCATACCAAAAGAAGCCAAGTTCTTATACATGCCATACATGAAATGAAACACCTAACTATACCAAAGTAATCCCTTCGATAGTGTGTCCGGATCTCCGACGTTCCTTTCAATTCCCGAGTGAGCTTGGCAAGAACTATAAGAAGAAGGAAATAAAGAGAGTAAGCACTAGGCTTAGTAAGTTTACAAGCAAATAAATCACAACATTCACCATAAAGGATAATTATGCATAATGTCACCTAGCATCATAAACTTTCTTTACATCTCATTTTCTACCTTCTTCTTTATTCACTTACCTTCTTTCTTACCTGACCTTTCATTATTCATAAATACAATCTACCTTTTCTTTGCTGATAATTCACTATAATTTAACTTGTACAATGGCCCGTTGAACCACTCAAAATACTAAGGATACTAGGGTCTTTCCTGTCTAACAATATCCTGCCAATGCCATGTCCTTGACATGGACTTACATGAATTATTCCTGTCTCCAATACCATATATCTAATATGGGCTTACATGGTTCATTCCTGTCTCCAAAGCCATATATCTGATATGGACTTACATGGCTCATTCCTGTCTTGTCCTGTCCTGTCAACCCCAAATGTCATGACATTTCGTATCCTAACATACCTAAGGTTCAATCGGGGCTTTCTAATGCTTTTTTCTATTACATCGTCTTTAATTCAACTTTGAATATTTTCATAAAATGAATATATAAATTCTGGAAATTGAAAATATTAATGTAAAATAAAGGAATATTGCATTTATTTACTGTAAACTTACCTCGATACAAAATGTGACTAAACTTTACAATTTAGTCCTTTACTTTTTCCTTTCCCCGATCTACTCCCGAATTTCATTCTTCTTGATCTATAATAGCAAATTTAACTTATTTAATATTCACATTTATCAAAACAGTCCTTTACCTAAACTTTGGCAAAATTACATTTTTGCCCCTAAACTTTTGCATATTTACACTTTTGCCCCAAGGCTCGGAAATCAAAATTTATCACAAATTCTTGTATTTTAAGACATGTTGATCATTTATTTACCAACAACATCTTCAAATTCCTACTATAACATACACTTATGTATAATAGGTATTTTTACCTATTAATCCCTTTTACTCGTTTTTTACCTAAAACCGAGTAGCATAAGTTGTCTAACATAATCTAACACCTCATATTCTATTATAAAACATAAAAATAAACACTTTTCACTTATGGGTATTTTTCCAAATATGAACCCTAACTTAAATTATTGCTAGCATAAGCTTTATCGAGCTACCGGGACTCCGAAAACGTAAAGAACATTAAAAACGAGGCTTGGAATCACTTACTATGGAGCTTGGAAGCTTGAAACAAACCCTAGCTATGGAGAACCCTTGAAATTTCGTGCTAATGAAGAAGATGATAGCAATTTTGTCATCTTTTTCCCTTTTTAATCATGTTAATAACCAAATGACCAAAATGCCCTTCCTTACTAAACTTTCAAAAATTCCACCCATGTCCAATTTTTGTCCATAAACTTAGAAATTGGTCAAATTTCTATTTAAAACCTCCTAATTAATATTCCAAAGCAATTTCATACTAAAAACTTCTAGAATGCAAATTTTGCAACTTATTCGATTTAGTCCCTAATTTCAAATTAAGCACTTTATGCATAGAATTTCTTCACGAAATTTTCACACCATCATGCAATCACATCATAACCATCATCATAATAATAAAATAATTATTTCTATCTCGGATTTGTGGTCACGAAACCACTATTCCGATTAGGCCCTATTTCGGGATGTTACATGGTAAAATCAATGAATTTCATGCCCAAAAATAATGCAAAAACTAAATAAAACATTTTAGTAACATAAATATAGAGAAAAACATTAGAAATTAGAGAGAAAAATAAGAAAAAGGAACTGAATAGGTGACTAATGGAGTGGAGCACGGTCGTGGGGGCATTGCACGGGCGTGGTGGTGCTATTGGAACCGGCGGCGATGTTGGGGAGGCTTGGTGTGGGTTTTGGGTGGGAGTTGTTAGGGTTTAAAATGGAGAAGAAAGTGAATAGTGGCCTATTTATATAGGTTTTTGGGTGTCACGGGCACATCACACGCCCGTGTGACTCGGGTTTTGCCCGTGTTGTTCTAAAATTGGGGATTTTAGCGCGCCTGGTTCGAGACACAACCCCTTGTTCCTAGGGCATGTTGGGGCACACGGCCATGTTGCATGGTCGTGTTCTTTGATGTTCGCTTCTCCCACGGCCGTGTGTATGGTCACACGCCTGTGCCTTGAATGACAGGCTCGACCACGGCCTTAGGGCACGGGCGTGTCGGACACCCGTGTGTAATTTGACAGTGTCAACCACGGGGTAAGGGCACGGCCATGTTCGATCATACACACCCGTGTATATTTGGTGCCACGCCAGTGTAGTGCTTGACAGGTTCGCCCACGGGCACCTCACACGCCCATGGGCATTTAACGCATCCCGTGTTGGGGAAATTTTTAGCCCTGTTTTCACACGGCCTTAGGCACGGCCGTGTGTTTGGTCGTGTGGTTTGAAAATCCTGCACTAAAAACAACATAAAAACAAATTAGAATAAAATAAAATGGTTAGTGGTGTTAATGCTAGAGTTGCCTCCCGAGAAGCGCTTATTTAGAGTCTAAGCTCGACTCTGCTTATGTTGGTACGGTCATGGTGGTTTGAAGAGTTGAAACTCTTCTAACCTATTTTCAGTTTCATTATCAAAATAAAGTTTGAGTCGAGTTTGATTTACCTTGAAAGTACCAGGTGACTCATGACTTATCTCGACTGTACCATAGGGAAAGATTTTCATTACCATAAAGTAATGTGTGTCACTTGTATGTTCCTTCGACTTCAAGATTTGAGGATTGTCTTCTCCTAAGATTACCTTATGACTGACTTTAATTGGATTCGTTTCTATCTGAGGGTCGTCTTGGTGGTGCTCTGGCTTGGCGTGGCATGTTTTGGGTTTTTCGTGATAGTTCAGCCACTCGTCTAGTTCATCAATCTGAAGCATTTTCCTTTCAGGGACGTCTTCCTTGGATGGAACTGTCTGTGGATGGGTTGCTTTTATGTGAAGTGTATCCTACACAGAAGGTTGGATGGTGAGATTATTCTTCTTACAAGGACTCGTATCAATATCTTTATCAGCATTTTTATTTTAGTCAGGAGCTTGTAAAGTAATTTTATCATCACCTACGCGAAGAGTAAGTTCACCTGTACCTATGTCAATTATGGTCCTAGCAGTTGCTAAAAAAGGTCACCCTAGAATAAGGGGTACAATACTATCTTCCTCCATGTCTAACACAACAAAATCTATTGGGAATATAAATTTATCAATCTTAACAAGCACATCTTCAATTATACCTTTAGGGAATCTAATCGTTTTATCAGCTAATTGAATGTTCATCTTAGTTTGTTTAGGTTTCCCTAGACCTAGTTGTTTAAACAATTTAAGCGGCATGACATTTATACTTGCCCCTAAATCAGCTAAAGCATTTTTAACATCTAAGCTACCAAGTAAGCAAGGAATAGTAAAACTCCCTGGATCTTTCAGTTTGTTAGGCAGCTTATTCTGTAGAATAACTGAGCACACTGCATTTAATTCCACATGCGATGATTCATCCAACTTCCATTCGTTCGCTAAAAGCTCCCTTAAAGAGCTTCAAATAACGGTAAGTTAATATGTAATTTCTTTAAGAGTTTAAGGAATTTACCAAATTGTTCATCAGTGTAGTCTTTTTTTGTCACGTTGGGGTATGGCACACGAGGCCTATACTCTTTAACTATTGGTTCTTTGTTGCTTACCTCAACCTTACCTTTATTTGCCACATCGACTTGCCTAGATTCTGGTTCATCTAACCTTCCTTCATCGAGCACAGTGACAGCATGGAGTTGCTCTCTTGGGTTAGCTTCTGTGTTACTTGGCAAGCTACCTTGTGGTCATTCAGAGATTAGTCTAGCAAGTTGTCCTATTTGTGTTTCAAGTCCTTGGATTGAAGCTTGCTAATTTTTAAGTGCTGTCTCGATATTCTGAAAATGGGTTTCCGACACCGAGATAAATTTTCTGAGCATCTTCTCAAGGTTCAGCTTTTTCTCTTGCTGATAAGGTGGCTACTGAAATCCCGGAGGAGGTGGTGGTGGTCTTTGATTTCCTTGATCGCCCCATGAGAAATTAGGGTGATTCCTCTAACCTGCATTGTAAGTATTGCTATAAGGATTATTTTGAGGCCAAGAATTATTACCCATATAATTCATTTGTTCGCTTTCTATGCTATGTCCAAAGGGTTGGTACTCTGGGTTGCTCATTCCTCCTAGGTTTGAGTCGCATTGCATGACTGGATGTACCTGCGTAGAACCAATAAAACCATCAATCTTTTTATTTAAGAGTTCTACCTGAGTGGAAAGCATTGTGACTGCATCAATATTAAAAACTCCTGCTGCTTTTGTCGACTTTGTCCTCATGACTTGCCACTAGTAGTTATTCAGTGACATCTCTTCCATAAACTCGTAGGCTGCTTCTGGTGTTTTATTATTGATTGTTCCTCCGGAGGCTACATCGACCATTTGTCTTGTTGAAGGATTCAAACCGTTGTGGAAGGTTTGAACTTGTAGCCATAGAGGTAACCCATGGTGAGGGCACCTTCTTAATAAATCTTTGTATCTCTCCCAGGCATCGTAAAGCGTCTCTAAATCCATCTGGACAAAAGAAGAGATATCAATCCTTAATTTTTCCGTTTTAGCCGGCGAAAAATATTTGAGCAAAAATTTTTCAGTCATCTGTTCCCATGTAGTGATTGATCCACGTGGTAAAGAATTTAACCATTGTTTAGCTTTATTCCTTAGGGAAAAAAGAAATAATCGGAGGTGAATGGCATCGTCAGAAACACCATTTATCTTAAAAGTGTCGTAAAATTCCAAGAAATTGGCTAAGTGCGAATTGGGATCTTCAACCTGTAAACCATCAAACTGCACAAATTGCTGAATCATCTGAATAGTGTTAGGTTTCAATTCAAAATTATTTGCAGCAATAGAAGGCCTAACAATACTAGATTCAGTACCAGCCAAACTGGGTTTAGCGTAATCAAACATAGTACGTGGGGCATTATTTTGCGAGAAACAAAATTATCTCCGGCTAGAAACAAATAATGGTCAACAGGGAGCACGACGATCTGATTGTATCGACAGTGACAAAACTTTAGTGATACTAAAATTTTTGTCTAAATCATATATAGTTGCTTAGTCATGTTAAACTTTGACAATTAGACTAGAGAACCCAAATTGAAATTGATTATAAGAACTGTGAGTTTTAGTTGTTGGAATAATCTTATGAATGTCGATCATTGCCCCTTATAAATGACCAGCGTCTCATAGAATTGGGGAGTGCGATGCTCTCGGTGAATTGAGGAGACTATTTGTCTCCAATGACGTTGTAACTGTAACACCCCTTACCCGTATCCGTCACGAGACTAAGGTACGAGGCATTACCAGACTTAATCACACATAATAGACCATTTTCGAGTCACAAGTTTTCATTCAAATTTAAAACTTTTCATTTGTAATCATATTGTCCCTATTATGGGCCTACGAGGCCCAAAACGTATGTAGGAGTGGTTAGGGACTATACCAAAAACTTTCAGAATTTTTAGGACTCTTAGAAAATTTTTAAGTTTTGGAGAGTCACACGCCCGTGTCCTCAACCTGTGAAACTCTCTGTTTTTGACGTCATCAGAAATTTAGGGCCACACGGCCAAGCCACACACCCATGGGACTGACCGTGTGTCACACATAGCCCAGACACACGCCCCTGTGCCTGCTCATGTGGACAACAACAAGGCTATTTTCCAAGCCATATTGTCACTTTTAATTTACACACATTCACTCCACATAACATAGCCCCAATTTAAACATATACATACACTCAATTCAGCCACAATCAACACCATAACTTGACACTTGCAAGCACATACACTGTCTTAAAATAGGCCAACTTAAATAGCCAAATACACATTATTAAAATGAATCAAAACATTTGGTTACTTCTATCCAACACACTTAGGCTTCAAAAACAAAAGACTCATACACTTCTCAGCCAACTAGCCTATACATGCCATATACTATATTTACAACTTTTCCATACCAATGCATTAATTGGATAGTGTGATGGAATCTCCGATAGCTTCCAACCCATGCAAGCCTTGCAAATCCTATAAACATAGAAAAGATAACACAAGTAAGCTATAAAGCTTAGTAAGCTCGTATGTAAAATTATTTAGACAATTCATTTACATGCTTTTAATAATCCTCATAATATGTTCACAAGATAATTAAATCATATTTGCACTAAGTTACACTACTCACTTAGGTTCATATTAAGTTGTCTGCGTGAGTCATAGTCATTAAATTGTTTATATCTCATGCTATAGAACACCAAATTAAAATTCACTAATTTTCCATAAAATTAGACTCATGTATCTCTTTACCATAAAATTTCCAAAATTTTTTGTTTAGCCAATAAGTACAGTTTATTCTTTAAAGTCTCCCCTATTTTGCTGTCTGACAGTTCTAACCTCTAGTCACTAAAAATTAATTATCTCATCATACAGAATTTCAATAACATTCCCATTTGTTTCTCTTGAAAGTAGACTTATTGAGAAATTTAAGCATATAAATTATATCCCATAATTATTTTTGTACAATTTCTAATGATTTTCAAAGTCAGAACAAGGGATTCCAAAACCATTCTGACCCTGTCTCACTAAAATTCAAATATCTCAAAATATTTACTTACACCATTTCTTTTATTTAAAAATAGACTCAATAAGCTTTAATTTCACATCTCATTCAACCTCTAATTCAGTTTCTAACATTTTTGGTAAATTTTCAAAGTCACATAACTGCTGCTATCCAAAACTGTTTTATTTCAAATTTCACTCTTACATGACTCTTCATTTACTCTAGATATGAATTTAGCAAAACAATTCTTTTCAATATTCATATGAATCAAATACATTCATACCAAACTATAACTTTAATGTCACATTCCATGACTTAACAAGGCTATCTAAAACATACACCCTCTACTTAACAAGTCATAGTATACAATTTATTTAACCATGAATTGAACTTTTCGCAACTTATAACATAACGAATTTATTAGTCATATAGAATGGCATTATACAACAGTACCTCCAACTATCATAGGTCAATATTCTAGACTAATTCATAACCATATGTGCCCATGACTTAATTTCCTATACTTGCCATACTCTTAAATATTAGAAAATCATCGATACCTAAAGTGCACGATCGATAGTGTGATAGGTTCTCCAACGACTTCCAACCCTAGCTAACCTGAATACCATACAGGCACCAAAAATAATGAAGTAATCATTAAGCTTAGTAAGTTCATATGTTAATAATAATAATATTATTTATCAAGTTATTAACTTGCTTCTAACAAACCTCATGGCATGATTTAAAATGATATCATCATTTCCATACAATATTCATGAATACCTATGTTCATTTCAAGCAATTTATCCGAGTCATAGTCACTAAATTATTTTTATCTAGAGTTTAAAAACTCCAAATTTAGATCTGCTAATTTTCCCTGAAACCAGACTCATATATCTCTTAACCATAAAATTTCTAGAATTTTTGGTTCAGCCAATTGATACATTTTATTCATTAAAGTCTCCCCTATTTTGCCATCCGATAGTTACAACCATTCTTCACTAAAAATTTATTATCTCATCGTACAGAACTCGGATAAAGTTCTCATTTGTTTCTTTTGAAACTATACTCATTAAGGAATCCAAGAATATAAACTATAAACCATAATTATTTTTGTTCAATTTTTAATTATTTTCTAAATTTGGAACAGGGGATTTCTGACACCATTTTGACCCTATCTCACTATAATTTAAATATCTCATAATGTAGAATTCATTTTCTGCACCATTTCTTTTTATGTAAAAATAGACTCATTGAGCTTTAATTTCATATCTCATTCAACATCTAGTTCAATTTCCACCATTTTTGGTTATTTTTCAAAATCACGTAACTGCTGTTGTTTCAAACTGTTTTAATGAAAATTTACTCTTCCATGTTTTCCTTCTTTAACTTCCATTATATTCACATATCACCAAACATATTCAATATTAGCCATTCCAAGGGATAATCGTCATCAATATATATGTATATATACAAGTATCCATAATAGCATTTACATCATCTAAACCTTACTACAAGTTTAATTACATACCAAGTACATTATTTACGTATACTCAAATTTACATGCATCCTTGCATCACATTTACACCTTACCAATATCCTCTTGCATATCATGCACATTTCTCACACATACACATGCTCACACCCTTGTACTTATACAACACATAATCACACTTAGCATCTCTTAGCAAGGTTTCCCAATGAACACTCTGTAATGGAGGCCAAGGTTCGGTGGTTTTCAGCTTATAGCTCCACCAACACATAACTCAGCTCTCGTTTACACATGGTGAAGCTCACATTATCACCCATATGACCTAGCCATTAAGTCTTGTAGCTCTCATGTCTACATGGTGTCCAGTCCCTCAGATCTGCCCATATGACCTAACTACATATAACATAGCTCTCATGTACACATGGTGAAGTTCACCTTATCACCCATGTGACCTAGCCATCAAGTCATATAGCTCTCGTGTCTATATGGTGTCCAATCCCTCGGATCTACCCATGCGACCTAGCTACATAAATATAACTCTCATGCACACATGGTGAAGCTCACTTTATCGCACGTGTGACTTAGCCATTAAATTTCCGTAGCTCTCATGTCTACATGGTAAAGCTCACCTTATCACCCATGTGACCTAGCTACATTTTATCCGTATCTCTCGTTTTTCTGAAGGTTCAACCGGGAACTCAAATTTCCAAAACTTTCAACAATCATAGAAATTTACCAATATTAATATTTCATAACATACATTAAAATTCTTAATGTACAAACAAAATTGACATATTACTTACATATAAACTTACCTTGAACAAGAAAAAGACTAATTTTCTATTTTGGTCCATAACCTCCATCCTTCCCAATCTAAGCCCGAATTTTGTTTTCCATGATCTATAATGACACAATTAGCTCATTTATTAGTCATATTACTCAATGTGATCTAAAAATCATATTATGGAAAATTTATATTTTTGCCCTTAAACTTTCACATATTTACACTTTTGCCCCAAGGCTAGTAAAATGATTTTTATTCAATTTCCATGTATTTTGGACTTGGCCAAATCATTTCATGGCTATAACAGTCCATAATTCTCACTAAATCACATATGTATGACCAATTTACAACTTTTATAAATTATCCCCTTTTTCTCGATTTCATCGAAAATCACCTAGTAAAACTCGTTCCTCTCATCATACACATGCATAATCCACCATTAATCATCAACATACACAATTATTCAACATGGGTAAATTTTTGAAATCAAACCCTAGCCCAAAATGATAAAAGAAATAGCTAAACCAAGTTACCGGGATCTCAAAAATACGAAGAACATTAAAAACGGGGCTTGGGTGCACTTACTATTGAGCTTGGAAGCTTGAAAACCCTAGCCATGGTGTCTCTCTTTCTATATTCGGCCAATTGAAGAAGATGGACACCAATTTTGCTTGATTTTTCCCTTTTTAATTCTTTTAATTACTAAATGACCAAAATGCCTTTAAAGGCTTTTCTTTCAAATTTGTCCTATTCATGCCCATTTTTGTCCAAACATATTATAATGGTCTAATTGTCATTTAAGGACCTCCACTTTAAAACCCCACTTCAATCAAGTACCTTTATAAACAAGAACACACATTTTTCACCTTTTACAATTTAGTCCTAAACACCAAATCGAACACCCTATCGATAAAATTTCTTAACGATAATTTCACACAATCATTCTATCACCCTATAAAATTTAAAACTTAATTGAAATAAATTTTTCTACTTTAGATTTGTGGTTTTCAAAACCACTGTTCCGTTTAGGCCATAATTCGGGCTGCTTCAATTCCGTTAAACTATTTATTAGACCTCATGTAATGCTAAAGGATACTCAAAAGTTTTACACATAGTGCGACACTTACATGTAGCCGAAGCTACCACTTATATGTAGTCGAAGCTGCTACTGATATGTAGCTGAAGCTACCACTGATATGTAGCCGAAGCTACCACTTATCACATTTCACTTAGATGCTTGTTTTCGAGCTAGTCACGGGTCTGCTCACACAAGCTGACGATCAGAACATAGCTACACAGTGCTACTCACACAATCTAACATGTATCCGTAACATAAGCTGGACTACCTAGCCACTAGTAGACGTATGAGACTAGTACCCAGAATCACTTATTCACTTGACACACATAAGCTCGTTCTCAAGCTATTTCACGGGTCTGCTCACACAACCTAATGGTCAGACGTAGCTACACAATGCTGCTCATACAAGCTGACAGGTATATACAACATATGTCAGATTACCTAGCCACTGGTAGGACGTACTAGACCAGCACCCGATTCACTTAATCACTTAACTCCGATGCCATAGCCCATCTATGGTCTTATATAGAAATCACTTATCACTTGATGCCATGGTCTACCCATGGTCTTTTCCGTCAATTCATCACTTTAGAATGCCATAGTCAAGCTATGGTCTTACATCCTCACTATGCCATGGTGAAACCATGGACTTATCCATCAATTCATATATCACTATAAAAAGATTATAACCGATCTTACATTTTTACCAATTTTGAACATTTTGCTTAAATTTCACAATTCAATAAATATATGAAATCATAATGTATTTTTTATCACTATTCGCTAACATTATTTACATACGAACTTACCTCGACATAGAAGTGACGAAAAAGGACTGAATCACCCAAATACTTGTTTTTCCCCTCATTTTAGTTTCGAACCTCATTTTCGTGATTATTGAGCTTGAAAGCTTAGAAACCCTAGCCATGGTTTCTCCCTTACTATATTCAGCCAAATGAAGAAGATGGACACCACTTTGGCTTGATTTTTCCTTTTTAATTCTTTTAATTACCAAATGACCAAAATGCCCTTCATTAAAACCTTTAGTATTTTATCCATCCTTGTCCATTTTTGTCCAAACCAAAATATATTGGTCTAATTGCCATTTAAGGACCTTCACTTTAAAAACCCATTTCAAATAAGTACCTTAGCTTCTAGAACTCACATTTTTCACATATTACAAATTAGTCCTATTAAATTGGATACCCAACAATAAAATTTCGTAATGAAAATTTCACACAATCATTCTATCACACTACAAACATTAAAACTTCATCGCAATAAATTTTTCTACTTCGAATTTATGGTTTTTGCAACTATGATTCTGTTTAGGCTCTAATTCAAGCTGCTATAGTAACTCGAGCTAGTAATTTTGTGGACAAACCACTAATTCTTGACCATGGATTAGACTTCTCTATGCAATTTTTTCATAAGCCAATAATAACCCAGGTTGAGCAGTTATAGTGGTCCTAATATTGCTAGAAACCTCTAAAACTGGCTATTATATTGATTGTGTAGGAATTCTATGTGAATTTCCTGAAGGTAAAAGACAATAAAGTCTTTCTGAAAGGCATTTTCGTAGATGCCTCCTCTACCTTAATCGAAGCAATTCATAAAACACCTCATTATATCCCAAAAATTTTACGAAAATTTACAAGTTAGTGAGATGGATTACGTAGAAATTATAATCTTTTTAATTTAAGGAAGAGGTACCTGGGTTCGGAGCACAGTAACCAGAGAACCTTTACTATTCTAACAGTCAATTATGACCCAAAAGCTAAAATTTAGATGTACTTCATTAGCGCCAATTGTTTTCTTGCTCAGAACGCCACAGAATTTACCCGTGATCGTGCTCTTCTCTTGTATGCTATTTTGCAAGGTTGGTAGATAAATATTGGAGACTAGATCCTCTACAACATGCGACAATGTGCCAGAAGGCACACACGAGGACTTCCATACCCACATTTGATCATAGAGATGTGTAGGAGGGTTGGTGTTGCGATAGATCCTGAGGAACCAACTTTCCAACCAAAAGGTGTTTTAAAGGAAATTATTTTCCAGCTGTTCTGTAACCAACATGCAAGTTAAGTGTAAAGGAGTAACGAGTAGGAGGCAAACTCAGGAGTACTTTAAAGACCACGGGCTCCCGAAACCAATGGAAGAGCCTCAATTTGTACCACCAAGGGTACAATGAACTCAAGCGATTCTAACAAACTTAATGAATAAGGAGATACTCATGCACACGGTTACGTATGTCAAGGAACAGTCAAGGTGGATGGCCCATTCGGATGAGTTATCAAGCGTAAGAAGCTTCCAATGGTCGTCGTTCTGGACCACTCCAATAGTGGCTAACCCCTCAATTCCACCACAAACTAGCGGTACATGATCTAACCCTAAGAAGAAGGAATCTCCATTCGCAGCCCACTTGATACCACCTAGCTCGTACAAAAAGGACCATCCACATCAAGATGGAGGGAGACGAGAGCTACCTCTAAAAAGAATGCTGGTAGCATAGACAAGTTTGATGACGACCTTTTTGCCAACTTATGACGTTATTTTTTATTTTCTCATTTGATTTTTTTAAGTGTTTAAAAAATAATTTTTAGTTATCTATTTTTAGTTAGATCTTAGAAAAAACTAGGATAATTTTTAATTTTCCACTTTACTTAGATTTTATATTTAATTTTTTTTAATTAATGAAAAAAAATGTGTGTTTTCCTGTGTAGGAGGCCCATATTTTTTGCAACACAAATTTTTGGGAGCTAATTCGAGAAGGACAATATGACTTGACATCAATTGTGGCACTGACACGCCAAAATGGGTAATTTCGTTCCTTAATTTATTTTTTAGCACATTAGGGACAATGTGCTAAATAAAGTTTAGAGGTGGCAAAGAATTTTAAATTTTAAAAATTTCATTGTTATTTCTATTAAATTTTTGTAATATTTTAAGTTAATTTTTTTATGTTGTGTCTGTGCTTGAGCTTGTAGAAATACAAGCGATTGGTTAGGAGCATCTACATAGGTTGTTTGCGTAAACTATAAATTTAGCTTGAGAATAAATGATTTTACGTTATTTGCATTTAGACTCGTTAGTTCAATTTATTAAACTATGAATATGAAAAAGGAGTTAAATGTACCAAATGACATAGGTATTTACGAATATATATATATATATATATATATATGTTTGTTGAATAATAGGTTGTCTAAACTCAAATACTTAGTAATTGAATCCATGGTTGTTGAAACGGTATAGTATAATAAGTATAAAATCCTTGCAATTATGTGTCTTAAATAAAAATGAATGTGTGAACAAAGCATTGTGAGGATTAAAAGCAAAGCGAGTGTGATAAAAGCATAGAATAGATAAAGGCCAAGAAAGTTAGAGTGATTACAATGAATTAAATCAAAAATATGAGAAACTGAGAAAATCTCACTCATAGTGGCACAAATACGTGTGAACTACTTGTACTTATAAATACTGCTTGTACTCATACTTTAACAGTTTTGCAAATTGGTATAATGGCTAGCTAAATGAAGCTCCCATTACCTCAAAAACATAAAAATTAAAAGAAAGGCTTTGATTGAACTCACCAATTGATAGCCGAAATTTTTGAAGTAACAAACCCTATCTTCCTTTGTCTTCATAGCATGAACAGTGGAAAAGAAGAAAAATATGACAATTTTCCACCATTTCATCTTTTTATACCATGCTTAAGTCTTAATAATTTGCTTTAATTAAGTAAAACTTACTTTAATTAATCTAACCCTTAATCAAAAGTTAGTGGATTATTCCATCATATTCCACTAACATACTTTCTAAAATGGTTTAATTGTTATTTTGGTCCTTTGGCTAATTAAAAATCTATAACATTAAGCTTTTACAATTTAGTCCATGTACCTTAATTCAACAATTAATAGGCAAAATTGAAGGACCAAAATCTAATAAAATTTTATATCAAATCCGTAAATATATCGAGTTTACAGAAATGGAGTTCTTAAACCACGTTTTTCTAATGCTACTGAAAATTGGGCTATTACAAATCTCCCCTTTAAGAAATTTCATTCTCAAAATTTACCTGGAAAAAGATGATGGAATTGGGATTTTATAGTTTCTTTCAGCTCCAACGTAGCTTCTTTTGTACCATGACAATGCCACGACACTTGTATTAATTCCACTCATTTGTTTTTCAGTTCTTTTACTTCCCGAGCCAAAATCTTAATTGGTTCTTCACCATACATCAAATCAGGCTGCAACACAATTTTACTAGAAGATAATACATGAGAGGGATCAGATCTATATGTTTGTAACATTGACACTTGAAACACATTATGAATCTTATCAAGTTTTGGAGGTAGAGCTAGTCAATAAGCTATCGATCCAATTCTTTCGAGAATCTCATGCGGTCCAATAAACCTCGGACTGAGCTTTCCTTTTCTGCTAAAATGTGCAGAACCTTTTTCTAGGGCGATACTTTTAGAAAAACGTTATCACTAATCTCAAATTCAGAGTTTTTTCTTTACAAATTAGCACAAAATTGTAGTCGATCGGAAACAATTTGTAAATAATCTCGAATAATTCAAAATTTTTCTTTCGTTTCTTGCATCAAATGTGTTCCTGCTAATTTTCTTTCACTCAATTTTGACCAACATAGGGACTAATTGATAATTTTTGTTTTTTCTTGATTATCTTCGATTTGATCCAATTCTCGATTTAAACAATTATTTGAGACAATTAATCAATACCAAACATTTACATGTTATGTCATGATATGTATGAAACTACAAAAATTCATTTTTTTTATAACTATAAAGTTTTAAATTTATTTGGTTTAGTGTACCAGTTCGATTTTCAATAATGATAGAAATAGTGGTTTCAAGACCATAACCCCGGCAAAATAATTCGTAAATATTATTTAATTAGGATATTGACGAATCCTTTAGAGTCATGCTAAATTTTGGAAAAGAAATTTTATCATTTAGATGGTTTAATAAGTAAAAGGGGCTGAATCACAAAAACTATAAAATTTGAATAGTTAAATTAAAGGGGTTAAAAGGATAATTAAACCATGAAATTTAGTTAGTGGAATCGAATGATGATTTTAATTAGTGGAAATGGATTTATTAGGCTTAAAATTAGATTAATTAAGGTTTGATTAAGAAAGTTGAAATATTTACAAAAATACTAAAGCATATATATTAAATTAAAACCTAAAATTAAGAGAAAATTTTAAGTTCTCTTCATCTTATCCATGGCTAAAGTGGAAAAAGTTAGGGTTCCTACCCTTTTTATTGAAGCATTGATTTGGTAAGTGTATTGACGCTCGTTTTTAGTAATTTTTATATTTTTGGACTTGTATTATCTTAATCTAGCATGTCCAAAGATTAATTTGCAAAACTGTCAAACTATGGGGATTGTGCCATTCTTGAGTTGAGTTGTTTTCTTAAAAATTTTGAAAGATTCCTAAGCTTTGTTCTTATATTTGACTATTTCATAAAGCAATTTTTGATGATTTTAATGTTTAAGGACTAGATTACTAAAATGGAGAAATTGTTCTACTTGAAAAGAAATAAATGCAAGTAAGGGTAGGTATGAGGCCATGGAAGAATAAACTAGAATTTTCGTGTAAAAGAATTGGGTCAATTGCATGTTTGGGGTTCAGGGATTAAATTAAATAAAGTGAAAAATTCAGGGCAATTTTGTAAAATGTTAATAAAAGACTAAATTGTATAGAATGATTAATTATGGTTGTTGATTTCGTTAATTGAATGAAACTATTGTTTTAGATCACGAGCGTGTTGACGATCGTGGAAAAGGAAAGATTATGGAGTAGTTTCTGTGTTTTTGCGGTTACTGTAAACCAGTCCAGTAAGTTCTTTTTACTAATTTGTATGTTATATAAGTTCTTTTTCAATGGGTTGATCATTAAATTCTGTATTCGTTAATATATGTTAACTTATTAAGTATATTTTTAAATGTATGATTGTATATACGGTGTTATCAGGCTATATGCCTAGAAGGCCTTTGTGTCGGTATTATCAGGCTATGTGCCTAGCAGGCCTTTTTGTCGGTGTTATCAGGCTATGTGCCTAACAGGCCTTTATGCCGGTGTTATCAGGCTATGTGCCTAGCAAGCTTCATGCTGATCTTTAATGGCATTGTTAAATTGACTTTTAAAACTTATATGATTGGTTTTTATGAATGTAGGTCTCTGTAATCTTGGCATCAGTTGGATAAATTTAGGAGTTCACACTATCATCCATACTTTTGGTAGATATCTTTTGTTAATTTTGGAAGTTGGTTAAAAGTGGCATGTAAATAGGGTGTTTAGTATGTATATGTTTTTGGAGTTCGTGTTTCGTTGATGGAGTTAATGTCTTGACAAGTTAGGTCATTTTGACCACTTTTTGATACTTGTAATATAATACCTTTTGGTATGTTGTGGTGGATTGAAAATGGTCAATTTGTGATTTTTTTTAGTACATATTTGAACTAGGGCTTTATGCATGAAATGAAGCAATGTTATCTTTTTTTGATAAATGATATTTTGATGACTTGGTATATTATGGTGCCTTTGAATGGCATATTGGTTAGTTGAATTAGGGTCTTAGAAATGGCATATATATATGTGTGTGTTTAGGTGAGGTTTTGGTGTTTTGAAGGTATGCATTATTAGTCTAAATGTTTATCCATGACATGGTTTTGAAATGGCTTGATTTTCAGTAAATTTGGGTCCACACGCCCTGAGACACGGGCGTGTGACTCAACCATGTGAGACACACGGCCTGGCGACATGACCATGTGGGGCAACTTAAAGAGTTACACAGCCTAGCATACGAGCGTGTGACATGGCTGTGTGACCTTACTTAGAAAGTTACACAGGTGAGGTAACGAGCTGGGACACAACCGTGAGTCTCTAGTTTGAAGGCTACACAGCCTGAGTCACAGGTGTGTGTCTTAGCTGTGTGAGGCACATGGCCTGGCCACACAGTCGTGTGACCCCTATTTTACAAATTTTGTATCTTTTTCCTAAATTTCCAAACGTTTTCAAATTGGTCCCGAATTGTTTCTAGGTTATTTTCAAGGACTCGAGGGCTCGATTTAGGTACAATATGCATGTATATGAATGGTTTATGGTATGATTAAATTATTGAATGATATTAAGCTTAAATGTTTCTTATTGTACAGTAATGCTTCGTAAACCTAATTCGACGATGGATATCGGTTATGTGTGTTACATTTAGTGGTATCAGAGCTACGATTTAGTCAGTTCTATGACTAAATGTAGCATATGTCGAGTTTAGAAAGCCATGCTAGTTTATAACCGATGATAATGTGAAGACTCTTGATCAATTTTAAATGTATGTATATAGATAAAAGATGTCATGGGATCCAATCGAGCAAATTTTGATGAGATAGAAAGTTTTATTCCACCTACTGATGAGGAAAGTACACAGAATGAACCTAAACCACAAAGATCTGGAGAGGTAGCACCTAATGCTTTTCTTCGCATGATGCATGATATGTATGATGCATACTTAAAGGTAAACTAAATAACTCAACAAACTGGTTCCCTACATCCTCAAAGTTTGACTCGTCAAAATGTTTCGAGAATCACTATCGATAAGGTTAGAAAGTGTGGTGCCATGGAATTTTGTGGTAATGTCAATGATGATCCACCCAAGGCTGAGTATCTGTTGGAGCATACTTAGAAGGTGTTTGATAAAATAATGTATTCTCCGGAGGATTGCTTGCAGTGCCCGGGGTCGTTGTTAATAGAATAGGCTTTTTAATGGTGTTCCACATTAACGTCAATACTACTGAAAGGGAAAGTCAATTGGTATTTCTTTAAATTTTAGTTTCGTAAGAATTATATTAACAAACGATATTGGAACGAAAGAAGAAAGAATTTCTTGAATTAAAGGGAATAGAACCGTAGTCGAGTATGAGAGACAATTTGTACAGCTTAGTAAATATGCTCGTGAGATTGTACCTTCAGAAGAAGATATGTGTTTACATTTTGAAAATGGATTAAATAATGAGATCAAAATGTTAGTTAGAGCCTTGGAGATTCATGAGTTTGTGATTTTGTCTGATCAAGCTCAAAAGATGGAAGAAATTTGTGCTAACAAAAGACAAAATGAGGCGAAATCTTGTGATTTTGGCAAACGCACTAGGTCAAAAACTTTATTTGGTTCTCTGTAAACGAAGTCAAGGAAATCCAATCATAGATTTTCAAAACCATCAAAATTTTAGGGAAAAGATCATTCGAAGTAGAGTAACAAGAAATTTCCAACTCCTTCAGTGGCAAATATGGGCAGTATGCAAAATACCAACAAGACTGAGAGCAAACAATGTAGTAGATATCATTTTGGAGTATGCAGGGCTAATGAGAGGACTTGTTTTATTTGTGGATCCCCTGATCACTTATCAAAATGAGCATACTAAAGATCAAAATACAAAATCTGTGACTACTCCTACATGATGTTGGTAACTTAGAAATAGCAATTTGGCTAGAATTAATCAGAGTGGAGCTATGGACAAGTCGAATAAACCTAAAGCTAGAGCTCCTACCAGAACTTATGCTATTCATGCACGAGAGGAGGCCTTAGCTCCCAATGTCATTGTTGGTACCTTTTCTCTTTTTCCTGTTAGTGTATATGCATTAACTGACCTAGGGTCAACGCACTTATATATATGCACTATGCTAGTGTCAGAAAAGAATTTACTTGTTAAGTCCACTGATTGTGTTGTCAAAGTCACGAAACCTTTAGGTCATAGTGTTATAGTTGATTTACTATGCAAGCAATGTCCACTAAAAATTCAGGGTTACAATTTTCCCGTCGATTTAATGTTGTTACCTTTTAATAAGTTTGACATCATTTTGGGAATGGACTAGTTGAATTTGCATAATGAAGTGATTAATTATCGACGAAAAGGGTTGATTTGAGATGTGCTGATGGTGAGATAATTCCTTTTAGATTTAATAAAACCGATGGTATTTCAAGTATGATCGCAGCAATGAAAGCACCAAAACTAGTACGGAAAGGTTGTGACGCATTTTTAGCTTACATTCTGGACACTAGAGTACCAGAGAAGAAGGTGGATCAAGTATTAATAGTATTGGAATTCTCATATGTATTTCCTAAAGAGTTACTGGGATTGCCGCCAGGGAGAGAAGTTGAATTTTCCATTGATCTAATACTTGGGACAACTCTGATATCAATTCCGCCATATAAAATGGCACCAACTAAGTTAAAAGAACTTAAAGCACAGTTGCAAGAATTATTAGACAGAGGTTTCATTCAGCCGAGTATTTTTCCTTGGGGAGATCTAGTATTATTTGTGAAAAAGAAAGATGGTTTGATGAGACTATGTATAGACTACAGACAGTTGAACAAGGTAACAATAAAAAACAAATATACATTGCCTCGTATTGAAGAATTGTTCGATCAATTGAAAGATGTAACAGTATTTTCTAAGATAGATCTTAGATCCAGATACTATCAAATGCAGGTGAAAGATTGTAATGTACTGAAGAGTGCCTTTTAGACACGATATGGACATCATGAGTTCTTGGTAATGCCTTTTGGATTGACTAATGCCCCAGCAGCTTTCATAGATTTGATAGACAGGGTTTTTCAACCTCAATTAGATATATTTGTGGTGGTATTTATTGATGATATACTGATTTATTCCAAAATAGAGACCAGACACACTCAACATTTAGGAATAGTTCTGCAGCCCTTTCGTGAAAAATAGTTGTATGCAAAATTTAGAAAAAGCAAGTTTTGGCTGCATGAAGTTAGATTCCTTAGACAAATGGTTTCCGCAAAAGCTATACGTGTGGATCTGAGTAAGATCTTTGCTATTATAAATTGAAAAGCAGCAAAGAATGTTTATAAGGTACGTATTTTTTTGGGAATGGTAGGTTATTATCGTCATTTTGTCAAAAACATTTCTATTATAGCCTCGCCAATACCAAGTTACTATAGAAGAATGTTTAGTTTGTTTGGTTAGATAAGTGCCGTCAGAGTTTTGATCAGTTAAAAAAATATTGATGGAATGTGTATCCCCTGCATTTTAAAATTTAGAAAAAAAATGGTCAGAATTGATCACACGGGCAGAGACACAGGCATGTGCCTCAGCCGTGCGAGGCACATGGCCTAGCACACGAGTGTGTGTCTTAGCCGTGTGAAACCTGCACCTAATTTTTAGAAATTAAATTTTCCACACGGCCCAGCACACGGGCGTATGGCTGGCTGAGTGATATAAGTTAGAGAGTTACATGGGTATAGACACGGGCTGGGAAAGGTCGTGTGCCTCACATCGAAAGCCCACATGGTTTAAGACATGGGCGTGTCACTTGGCTGTGTGAGCCACATGGCCTACTCACATTGGCGCGTGACCCTTGTATATAAGAAAAATTTTGAACTTTTGATAAAAAAATTTTGAGATCCCGATTTAGTATCGACTTGTTTCTAATGCTTAAATTGGGCCTCGAGAGTTCTTTCAAGGGACGATATGATCAGTTTCGGGTATGAACAGTAAATGACATAAATGAATTGTAATTGAACTATAAACTTTGATAATGCTCCATAACCTTATTCTAGCGACGAATACGGATTACTTATATTTTTTGGTATCAGAGCTATGGTTTAGTCGATTCTCAGACTAACGTAGCAAGTATTAGTTTAGCTATACATGCCATTATATAATTTTTGATAGTGTGATATCTCCTGACCATTTTAAATGTGTTTTTCATATAGTAATATTGTCCAACCAATCTAGAGCTGAATCCAAAGAAGCTGAGAGCAATACTCCAGCTTCAGTTTAAAGAGCTGCATCTAGTAGTAGAAGGCCTGAATCTGAGGGTCAAGGTGAGGAGGCAAAAGAAGCCTTCTTTCAAATGATGAATGAGTGGTTTACTGAATATTTGAGAACAAATACTGTTGTACAACAACCTTTCCCACCTGCTCCTCAATTGGTTCCTAAGGTGCCACAAGGTACTTAACCTATTAGAATCGGTAAGCCCCTTGTAGATAAAATTTAAAAATATAGGGCAGAAGAATTTAGGGCTACTACTGAGGATGATCCGAAGAGGGTTGAGCTTTGGTTGGAAAATACAATTATGGTTTTAGATTAATTATCTTGTACACCAGCCGAATGCTTGATATGCATAGTATCTTTACTGAAAGACTCAGTTTATCAGTGGTAGAATACATTGATTTTTGTTGTGCCAAGGGAAAATGTTACATGGGAATTTTTCCAAATAGAATTCAGAAAGAAGTATATTAGCCAGAGATTTCTGAATCAGAAAAAGAAAGAATTCCTAGAACTTAAACAAGGAAATATGACAGTATCTGAATACGAGCAGAAGTTCATTCGATTAAGCAAGTATGCCAGAGAATGGGTTTTGACTGAGGCTGATATGTGTAAACATTTTGAAGAATGATTAAATGAAGATATCAAGCTATTGATTAGAATTCTTGAATTAAGGGAATCTGTGGTACTAGCCGATTGAGCACACAAAGCCGAGGAATTAAGTAAAGAAAACAAACAAGAAGAAAGATAAGCCTGAATTTCTAGCAAGAGATATATAGGAAAGTCACAAGCATCTGTTTCAAAGAAATCAAAAAAACACTATGATCGTTCTACCACATTTACGAGATATTCTAGAAGAAACGAGTCTCTCAACGCTCTAATCCGAGATCTCTGTCCCCATCCTTACAAGTGTATGAAGTGTTGGAAGTCCTAAACCAAGATGCAAACATTGCAATAAATTGCATTTCGATGAATGTCGCATAAGAAACGGAGCTTGCTTTAGATGTGGTTCTTTTGACCACTATCTCAGAGACTGTCCAAAAAAGCCTGTAAAAGATACTCTTCAGACCTCTAGGCCGAGCAATTCCGCCTCGAGAGGTAGACCACCCCGACACCCTAGCAATGTTAGTAGTAGCTAAGGTGTGACAAAAGATTCAACAGTCAATTCTGAAGCCAGAGCACCAGCAAAGACATATGCTATACGTGCAAGAGAGGATACCTTTGCACCAGATGTTATTACTGGTACATTTTCTCTTCTTGACACTAATATAACTGCTTTGATTGATCCTGGTTCAACATATTCATACATATGCATGAATTTTGTGTCTGTAAAAACTTATCTATTGAGTTCACTAAATTTGTGGTTAAAGTTTCAAACCCCCTGGGCTAGTATGTTAAGGTGGATAAAGTTTATAATAACTTTCCATTGATGTTAAAGGGTTATTGTTTCTCGGCTGATTTGGTGCTACTGCCTTTTGATGAATTTCATGTGATTTTGGGAATGGACTGGCTAACTCAACATGATGCAGTAGTGAATTGTAAACAGAAGTACATTATCTTAAAATGTCAGAATGGTGAGTTACTCCATGTTGAATCTGATAAATTGGATGGGTTATCTAAGGAAATTTTAGCGGTATCAGTACCGAAATATATCAGAAAAGGGTACGATACTTATCTTGCTTATGTGTTGGATACTAAAGTATCATTATCAAAAATTAAATCAGTACTGGTTATTTGTGAATTTCCTGATATGTTCCCAGAGGAATTACTTGGTTTACCACCAGTTAAAGAGGTAGAATTTTCTATGGATCTTGTTATGGGGACAACACTGATATCCATAGCACCCTACAGAATGGCTCCTACTGAATTGAAAGAGTTGAAAGCACAGTTACAAGAACTTACTGACAGGGGCTTTGCTCGACCTAGTCATTCATCTTTGGGTGCATCGGTTCTGTTTGTAAAGAAGAAATATGGATATTTGAGGTTATGTATTGATTATAGACAGCTCAATAAAGTCACAATAAAGAATAAGTATCCATTACCTCGAATTGATGACTTGTTTGATCAGCTGAAAGGTGCTACTGTGTTCTCTAAAATAGATCTCCTTTCTGGATACTATTAGTTGCGAGTGAAAGACTCAGATGTACCGAATATAGCTTTTAGAATCGGGTATGGCCACTATGAGTTCCTTTTGATGCCATTTCGTTTGATGAATGCACCTACAATATTTATGGATCTAATGAATAGAATTTTCGGACCATATCTAGACAGGTTTGTGGTAGTATTTATTGATGATATCCTAGTATACTCCCGAAATGAAAATGAACATGCTGATCATTTAAGAATTGTGTTGCAAACTTTGCGTGAGAAAAAATTATATGCCAAATTTAATAAATGTGAATTTTGGCTTCGGGAAGTTAATTTCCTTGGACATATAGTATTTGCTAAAAGCATCAGCGTGAACCCGAATAAAATTTCAGCTATTGTTAATTGGAAACCACTTAAAAATATGTCTAAAGTCAGAAGTTTTCTAGGACTAGCTGGATATTATCAGACGTTTGTGAAGGATTTTCAATAATAGCTTCTCCGATGACTCAATTGTTGCAAAAAGATGTGAAATTCGTGTGGTTTGATAAATGTCAGTAGAGTTTTGATAGATAGAAAACCTTGTTGACTGAAGCACCCGTACTGCTTCAGCTTGAATCGGGTAAGGAATTTGTAATTTACAGTGATGCATTGTTGAATGGTTTAGGCTGTGTTTTGATGCAAAAACGTAAAGTAATAGCTTATGCTTCTAGACAGCTAAAACCACATGAAAGAAATTACCCAATACATTATTTAAAGCTAGCAGCTATTGTATTTGCATTGAAAATTTGGTGGCATTACTTGTTTGGTAAAAAATGTCACATATTCACTTATCATAAGAGCTTGAAATATCTGATGACATAGAAAGACTTGAATTTGAGACAACGTAGATGGCTCGAGTTATTAAAAGATTATGACATGGTTCTTAATTATCATCGAGGAAAAGCCAATGTGGTTGCTAATGCTTTAAGCCAAAAATCACTATTTATTTTATGGGCAATGAACACCCTGTTATCATTATTAGAGAATGGTTCAATCATAGTTGAATTAAAAGCAAAACCTACATTTCTACAGCAGATCTGTGAAGCTCAGAAAGATGATGATAAACTACAAGCTAAACGGGTACAATGTGAGTTGGATTCTGAATCAGAATTTTAGATTAGGTATGATGGTTGCCTGTTATTCAAAAGTAGGATATGTGTACCAAAGAATTTAGAACTTGTATAGAAGATTTTGAACAAAGCTCATAATAGTACTATGTTTGTTCATCTGGGAAGTAATAAAATGTACAATGATTTGAAAAAGATGTATTGGTGGCCGAAAATGAAACGGAATATTTTTAAATATGTAACTAAATGTCTGATATGTTAGCAAGTAAAAGCTGAACATCAGTTACCTTCGAGATTATTACAGCCAGTTACAATACCGTAATGGAAATGGGAAAGAGTTAATATGGATTTTGTATTAGGGTTACCCTTGTCTCCAAAGAAGAAAGATGCTATCTGGGTAATCGTTGATCGTTTAACGAAGTCCGCATATTTTATTCCAATATGTATGAATTTTTCCCTAGATAGATTGGCTGAATTATATGTTTCCAAGATTGTCAGATTACACGGAGTGCCAGTTTCCATTGTTTTAGACAGAGATCCTCGGTTTACATCTCGATTCTTGAGCAAATTACAAGAAGCTATGGGTACGCAATTACATTTCAGTACTGCATTTCTCCTCAGACTGATAGTC
The DNA here is from genome assembly GCA_020496765.1 of Gossypium stocksii. Classification (NCBI taxonomy): domain Eukaryota; kingdom Viridiplantae; phylum Streptophyta; class Magnoliopsida; order Malvales; family Malvaceae; genus Gossypium; species Gossypium stocksii. The sequence continues at coordinate 12,848,910 of CM035623.1, forward strand.
AATCTGAACGTGTAATACAAATTTTAGAGGATATGCTCCAATGTTGTGTCTTGAAATTCGAAGGTAACTGGGAAAAATATCTACTTTTGGTTGAATTGCATATAATAATAGTTATCAGTCCAGTATTAAAATGTCACTGTATGAGGCTTTGTATGGTCATAAATGTATAACTTTGTTGTATTGGATAGAGCTTAGTGAGAAAAAGATACACGAAGTTGACTTAGTCCGAGAGACTGGAGAAAAGGTAAAGGTGATTTGGGATAGTTTGAAAGCAACCTCTGATCGTCAAAAGTCTTATGCCAATCTTAAATGAAAAGAAATAGAATTTCAAGTCGGTGACAAGGTATTCTTGAAAGTATCACCTTGGAAGAAAGTTCTCCGGTTTGGCCGAAAAGGAAATCTGAATCCACAGTTTATCGGGCCATATGAGATTACAGAACAAATCGGACCTGTTGCATACAGACTGGCATTACCACCAGAACTCGACAGAATTCACAATGTTTTCCATATGTCTATGTTACGATGATATCGGTCAGATCCCTCACATATCATTTCTCCGATGGAAGTTGAAATTCAGCTTGACATGACTTACAGTGAGGAACCAATTAAAATTTTAGCATGTGAGACGAAAGAGTTAAGAAACAAAAAGGTAGCTTTAGTAAAAGTTCTTTAGCAACGACATGGGATTGAAGAGGCTACCTAGGAACCGGAAGATACCATGAGAAAGCAATACCCAAATCTCTTTACTGGAAAGATTTTCGAGGATGAAAATTCTTTAAGGGGGAGAGTTGTAACAGCCTATTTTTAGTGAAATCGAAATAATGGTTTTGGGACCACAAATCTGAGCCGGAAAGAAATTTTCATCATTTTCCCCAAAATTTTTATGGAAACCCTAAGAAAGAGAAAGCAAGCTTTTTTGGCTTAATTGGGTAAGTAATTTTGTCTCGTTTGTAATAACTTTTATATTTTTGAGATCGGAATAGCTTAATCTATCTATGTTGAGGATTAATTTGTAAAGATATCAAAATATAGAAATTTTTCCAAGCATGAATATGCTGAAAATTTGAAATTTATGGTAGAAAATGAAAGGTTGTTGATAGATAAGCAAATTTTGTAAAGTGAATTGTCATGAAATTGTGATTTAGGGACTAAGTTGTAAAAATGTAAAATTCATGGAAAATTTCTGATTTTTTATGAATTATATGTGCTGTAAATGTTATATGAAAATTTTAGTTAGGCTTGGAATAAGGATTAAATTGCATGAATTTCATTTTCTGGGCCTAAGGACGAAATTGTCATTTATGAAAAGTATAGGGGCAAAATGGTAATTTTTCCTAGGATGTAAATTGAATTAAATTCAATATGAAATGGATTAAATTGATGTTATTCATTTATATAGATCTGAAAAACACAAATACGAAGTTAGATCGAGGAAAAGAAAAATTGTCGGATTAGTAGATTTCTGTATACGAACAAGTATTTAGGTAAGTTCTTGTAACTAAATTGTGTACATTTATATGTTTGAATTAAGTGTTGTATATGTGAATTGTATAATTGTCATGTATATGAAATAGATTGAATATTCGATATTGTAATGACCCGAATTTTACGGTTATCGGAAAAGTGTATTTTCGAGTCTCCGTTACTGAAAAGCGGATCCGTAAATATTTATCAAAAATATTTAAAAAATTAATTGAGTGGTTAATTAGAGTTTAATTAAGTGAATTTAGCTTAATTAAGGATAATTGGATAAAAAGATTAAATTGAATAAAGTATGAAAACTTAATTATAGATTAAAAAAATAAAAAGGACCAAAATGACAATTATGCCATTTAGCATAAGTGAGGCGGCATATAAAGTAAAAATCTAAGATTTTTACTTAGATTTTAATTATAAAATATATATATTTATTAGTAATAAATGATATTAAATTAATTTATTATAATTATATTATAAGATATTTATATGATAAATAAATTAAATTGTGACAAGTGTGTGATAAAAATAAAATACATGTGTAATAAATATTATACATACATTTGTAACATATGTATGTATTTATTCATTATTTAAGTAAATATTAATCTTATTGTTATTATTAAATTGATATTATATTATGAAATAAATTAAATAAAAACAAATGTATGGTAAATAAAATATACAAGTGTAATACATATATTTGTACAATTGTAGTATATTTTATTTAATTACTTTTTATTTAAGTAAATAGATTTTTATATGAAATAAATAAAATAAATAAAAGAAAGACAAGTGTATAAAAATAATTTGGTACAAGTGTAATAATAAATATGCATACAAGTGTTAAATAAATATTTGTTATTAAATAGATTTTTAATATAGATTTTTATTATTATAATTATTATTATTATTATTATTATTATATACAGTAAATAAAGAAAGAAAAAAAATGAAACAAAGAAAAGAAACAGAATAGGCAAACGAAAAGCAGGGGAAGGAAAGAAAGAAAGGAGAAAGAAAAGAAAAAGGGAGAATTAGGGTTTGAAGGTTTGGAAGTTTAATAGGTAAGTCAATTTAGCCCATTTTACTTAATTTTGATGTTTTAGAAGCTTTAGAATAAGGTTTTGATGAAATTAAGTTGATATTTTGAAAGTTATTAGATTTCTAAATATGGTTCATGTTGAATAAAATGATGAATTAGGGATTAAATTGATAGAAATTCAAGTTAAAGTGAAATAAGGATTGAATTGTAAAGTAATTCCAAGTTTTATGCTTTAGGGACTAAATTGAAAGAAATTTGAAATTAGAGATTTATGGGAAATTAGAGAGTTGAAATTTGATTTTAAGTGATAGTTGAGTGAAAAAAAATAGATAATAAATTGTAAAGAAAACAAGTTAGTTTGATTTGGGATTTAATTAGAAGTTATGTAAATATTGAGTTGAAATTTGAATAAATAAAATGAAATTGTATATTGATAAATTTTTAATTGTTTTAATTTTCGTAGCTAATATTGTGCCGAAAACCTCGGCTAAACAAGGAAAGAGGCAAAGTCGATAGGGGTTAGCTCGGAAATTACGGTTTATATTTCTATAATCCGAACTTAGTTATTAATTGTGATATTTTATTTAAAGTATATGGAAAAATGCTAAGGTAAGAATTATAGTGTTGTATAATTGAAATGCATTAATTGATATATGTTAAATTTATTGTATTTATATAGGTATAGGTGATTGATGTGAAATTGAATATGAATGTATGTTATATTGAAAAATATATTGATTTGAAAATGTGATGAAATAAATATGAATATGCGATTATTATGGTATTAAAAAGAAAATTGAATTGATTTGTAAATAAATTGAAAGTGATGCTGAACTAAGAAAGTGAACCAAAAACCCTATTAACAGTATCGAGCTAAGTCAGATATAGTTGGCATGTCATAGGATATGTGTAACGCCCTCTTACCCGAGACCGTCGCCGGAGTTGAGTTTGAGGTGTTACTACACTTAATTTATCACATAAAGGATTAAAAATCATTTATTTCAACTTTCGTAATAAACTGTTCGACTGCGTCATAGTCACAAAAATATTCATATCTCAAGTTCCAAAACTCAAAATTAAGATCCGTAAATTTTTCCTGAAACTAGATTCATATATCTATCTACTAAATTGTTTCTAGAATTTTTGGTTGGGCCAATTAGTATAGTTTATTAGTTAAACTTTTCCCTGTTTCAATGTTTAACTACTCTGACCTCTGTTCACTACTAATCACTTTTCTCCCTGTACAAAATTCAAATGACTATGAAATTTATTTCTCCTAAAATTAGACTCAACAATGAATCTGTACATATAAAGTATGACTCCTAATTATTTTTGTACAATTTTTAGTAAATTTTTAAAGTCAAAACAGGGGATTCAGAAATCGCTCTGACCCTATTTCACTAAACTCAAATATCTCCTAAAATACAACTCCTTTACCTGTTTCGTTTCTTCCATATGAAAATAGACACAATAAGCTTCAGTTTCATATCTTATTCACCACCTAATTCTATCTCTACTATTTTTAGTAGATTTTCAAACTCACGTCATTGCTGCTATAAGATTCTATTTTATAACAAAGTTTACCTTTTTATGGATTTTCATGAACTAAGTAGCACATTAAACATGCATGACACCAAATATGATCTAGATTGGCCATTCCAATAGCTAATAATTACCAAGCATTTCCTTACCAAACCATCACCATATCATAAGATTATTTACACAAAATGATTGTAATGCTATACATGCCATACATCAAAATACACAAGCCATTATACCAAATTGTCTCCGGATAGTGTGAACGTTCCTTCGACCTTTCCCAATTTCCAAGCTGGCTTGTCAAAACTACAATAAATAAAAAGGAGGGAGTAAGCATAAATGCTTAGTAAATTCACATGTAAATAACAAGTAACATAAATCATGGAATTCTACGTGAACCTCAATTGCAATAATTATCACTAAGACTTCCATGGTACAATTATACTTACCATCTTACCAAAATCTTATCTTACCAAGTTCTTAACTCGAGGTTTAAGCTCATACCTATCAAATTTCCTCTTTCACCACACTTTCCAACATACCTCATTCATTTCGATGTTCTCATTATTCATTTAAAAATCTACTCGTTGAACACATAGGAATATAATCTCGGATACACAAATCGTATACTCATAAGTGTCATATCCGTAGCCAAGCTACCATGTAACCCGCCCATAAGCGAACTCGAACTCAACTCAACGAGCTCGAGTGTTCGCATCCATAAGTGAACTCAAACTCAACTCAACGAGTTCGGATGCCTAGTTACATCTCACGAACTCGGACTCAACTCAACGAGTTCGAAACTCAACCATCCTAGTGACATGTCACTTGTATCCTAATCTATTCCCAAGGTTCAAACGGGATTTTCCTCAATCACAAATTTCCGGTCGTCTTCCTCGAAATGTCGAAACTAATACTTGCTAGCATCTCATACTTATCAAGTTAACCACATACTTTGCATATCAATAAACAATAATTCACAAAGCATAATCTTCATGATAATAAGTACCAAATCATATAAATACATTAAATTATTTAAAATAACAATTATGTTACCTTATTTACACATGAACTTATCGATACAAAAAGGTTAAGAATCGAGCCTATTCCTCGAAAACGTTGTTTTTCCCTCGATCACGACTCGAATCTCGTTTCTCTTGATCTAAAATAACACATTTAGCTTATTTAATACTCACATTTATCAAAACGGTCCTTGACCCTAACTTTGTCAAAATTACGAATTTGCCTCTAAACTTTTGCATATTTACACTTTTGCCTCAAAGCTCGGAAATTAAACTTTATCCCAAATTCTTATGTTTTAGGACATGCTGATCATTTGTTTACTAACAGCAACCTCAAATTCCCACTATAACATGTACTTATGAACAATAGATATTTTTACCGATTAAGTCGTTTTACTCGTTTTCACTTAAAACCGAGTAGCACAAGTTGTCTAGCATACTTTAAAACCTCATATTCTATCATAAAACACCAAAATAAATAAATTTCACCTATAGGTATTTTTTAAAATATAAACCCTAGGTTGAATTATTACTAGCATAAGCTAAATCGAGCTACCGGGGTCACAAAAATATAAAAATCATTAAAAACGGGGCTTAGATGCACTTACTATGAAGCTTGAAAGTTGAAGAAACCCTAGCTATGGAGAGATGAAATATTCGGCCAAAGCTTGAAGAAGATGAACAAATTTTGGCCTTAATTTCCCTTTTAATTCATGTTAATTACCAAATGACCAAAATACCCTTAATGTCTTTCTTTGAAAATTTTCATGTACAAGCCCATTTTTGTCCAAAATTTTAGAATTTGGTCAAATTGCTATTTAAGACCTCCAAATTAATATTCCAAAGCAATTTCATACAAAAAGCTTCTAGAATACAAGTTTTGCAACTTATTCGATTTAGTCCCTAATTTCAAATTAAGCACTTTATGCATAGAATTTCTTCACAAAATTTTCACACCATCATGCAATCATATCATAAACATCAAAATAATTATAAAATAATTATTTCTATCTCGGATTTGTGGTCACGAAACCACTGTTCTGATTAGGCCCTAATTCAGGATATTACAATATGGAAGAGTACGGGTTTTGCCGGCTTACTGATTAGGCACTTATGTGCTGAGTACTGTTACTGTTACCGTTACTGTTACCAATTTGACACTTTGTGTGTCGGTTACTATTACCGATTCGGCACTTTGTGTGTCGAATACTGTTACTGCTACTATTACTGTTACTGATTCAGTACTTTGTGTGTTAAATATTGCTACTGTTACTGTTAATGTTCTGGATTTGTTCCTATGAGGTACTCTGTGTACTGTACTATTACTGTTACCGTTACTGTTACTGTTCCGGCTTTGGCCGATGAGCACTATGTGTTATTTCGGTGTGTGGGTTGGATCCGTGTATCCGTCTAGGTCCAAGTCATGTAAATAGGGGTAAATAGAGGTACTAAATAACTGACTACTACTAAATAAATGACTGTTACTGAATAAATGATTGTTACTGAATAATTGACTGTTACTGAATAAACGGCTGTTACTGAATAAATGATTATTACCGAATAACTGATTAATATTGATGACTGATTGATACTGAACAATAAAGATCAATTGATTGTTACTAAAGAATATTGACTGTTATTGAAATGGAAAAGTATCGAATATTGAATGAAAGGTGAATAATATTATTCTTCAAGTAAATTGTAAATATATGTTCAAAGCTAACTATCAAAGAATAATTGATTATTACTGAATGATAATGATAAACTGATTGATATTGAAAAATATTGACTGATATAGAGGTTGAATTAAAACAGATTACTGATTGAAAAGTAAATAGTTGATTATTACTTAATGATATTGAACAATTATATCATTGTGTTTATTATATGATTTTAAGAGTTTGTATTATTTATTTTTATTATTATGCTTTCGGATTATAGAAATATCACTGAGTTCATATTCAGCGTACGGTTTGTTTCCGTGCACAGGATAAATAAAGCTAGATCGTTGAATTAACATCCCAGGTCGATCCCGAATTCAATGAGGTAAAGAGTGTTAATAGTTAGTAATGGCATGTACCTAGGATGTTTTATGTATGTTTCGTTTTGGATTGTTAATGTATTGATGAAATAAGTAGAATTAAGCTTGGTAATGGTAGATAATAGGACTTGACTAATTTAGTATGAATTTGAATCATATTGATAATATATGATAAGTGATTGGAATTGAGTATTGGATAATATATAAAATGTCTAAATTTAACAAGTTTTGAGCATATTTAAATGTGTTTAGATGGGTTGAACATAGGTATTTTATGTAAATTGTCCGATAGGTCCGGTAATGCTCTATAACCCTATTCTGGCGACAGTTTGGGGTTAGGGAGTGCTACAGATATTGCCCGATAAATGTTAAGTTCCGTTTGAATAAATGAAAATTGATGGATACAAGTTTCCCATATTGGTTGTAGTTTTGCATATATTGTAGACATACCATAGCTCAAAAAGAGCATCCCGTATTAACCCTCTCGAGCTTCCCGTATAAGGTTCTTGCGAGCTTTCCGTTATAGCTTCACGTTATAGCTTCCCTATAGGTTGTGATCCTACATTTGTTGTGGACACACCTTAGCTCTTATAAGCATTCCTATTATAGGCTCTTTATGAGCTTCTTGTTAAATTGTCTCTTTTTGAGCTTCCTGATAATGCTCACTTGAACTTTCCGATATTTGGCTATCCGGAGTGAGCTTCCCGATATGGTTCTTTGTGAACTTCCTAATTATGGCTCTTATGAGCTTCTCGTTATATAACTTGGATAAGCTTCCCGATAGGCTCTGATGTGATAAGATCGTACCTGCAAACTAAACTATTATCACGGTAAAGGCAAGCGCACCTATCAAATAGTAGTATAGCTTATGGCAAGATCGAAATGTCGAACCTAAACTATTATCACGGTAAAGGCAAGCGCACCTATCAAATAGTAGTATAGCTTATGGCAAGACCGAAATGTCGAACCTACAGGGACACGCCCATGCCCTTCACTCATGCAAAATTATTTTCTAACTTCGAACCTATAGGGGTTTTCACACGGCCTAGCACACGCCCATGTGTCCAGCCCGTGTCTGTCACACGGCCATGACACGCTTGTGTCGCAGCCCGTGTGCAAAAACCTGAGTATTCTGTTTCTGATGTCAGCATCCCTTAAAGGCCACACGGCCAAGGCACACGCCCCTGTGCGACACTGACTTGGCCAACTTAAGGTGCAGGGGACACACAGTCGAGTCACACGCCCTTGGGGTGGACCGTGTGTCATACATGGCCTAGACACTCGCCCGTGTGTCTACCCATGTGGGCAAAAACAAGACTATCTACCAAGCTTTTGCCACCATTTTCTTGTGCCATCCTACACAACATTACAAGGATACCTTCCTAACATATGCATACATCCTAAACATTCATAATCAATATCTCAGTACATTATTCAAATGCTTCTTTAACCAACCAATATCTTCACATAATTTAATAAGCCAAATTCATGGCTAAACATGTATTGAACACTAAAACAACCATGGATTAAACTTACTTTACACTTAATACGACAACTAGCTTATACATGCCATATAACTAAAATTTGCAAAGCTTAAAGTACCAAACATGACGGGATAATGTGTTGAGATCTTCATTACCTTCCAACTCGAGCAGACTTCCAAAATCCTACAACATGAGAGAATAAACAAGGTAAGCTATAAAGCTCAGTGAGCTCATATGATCATTTGATTTATGTTAGCTATCAAATACATTTTGAGTAATTACACAAGCATAAAAATTTTATATGGTCTTACCGTTCAATCATTTACTCCTTTATAGGGTTTACCGTGACTTTTGAAATCTTATTCATTTAAATTATCGTATGAAATGATTACATACTTAGGAAATCACTTACCATTATTTATGCATAACGGTATGAAATATTTCACATTCGATTCTTTGATCATTTCATAAGCTGAAAATATTATCTAGCATGTCAACCTGTGACCTTCCTCGTATTTACAATATTGATTTATTTTACGCCTTTAAGTTACTACCACTCGATATTCACATGAAATTCATACGTACTTATCTCATTTAATTCGATTACATTTTCACTATCTTCTTGACCTTATCCATTGATTTACTTACACATCAATAACAACACGTTATCTCAAGTCATTATCAATGAATTTCATAAATTCATAAATCTTTCACATCTCATTATAAAACCAGATATGAATTCCACAACATTTGTCTTACCCGTCAAGTTATTCAGAACACCATCGAATGCATCGAAAATCATGTATGTACGGTACCACTGCCACATCCTAGATATGGTCTTACATGGGGTCGTCTGCCTATGCCATGTCCCAGACATGGTCTTACACTGGCTCACATCTATCCGTGTCGATGCCATGTTCCAGACATGGTCTTACACTAGCACCCGCATCAAGGCTGATGCCATGTCCCAGACATGGTCTTACACTAGCGCACATAACGAGCCGATCCCATGTCCCAGACATAGTCTTATACTGACTCTCTCGTACCAAGGTCGATGCCATGTCCCAGACATGGTCTTACACTAGCTCTCCTCTGTCTGTACCGATGCCATATCCCAGACATGGTCTTACACTGACACATATCCAAGTCGATGCCATGTCCCAGACATGGTCTTACACTAGCTTGCTCGTCGAGGCTGATGCTATGTCCCAGACATGGTCTTACACTAGCACTTGTATCATCACCGATGCCATGTCCCAGACATGGTCTTCAACTGGGCAACAAATCTCGGTGTCGATGCCATGTCCCAGACATGGTCTTACACTGACACTCGTATTGCCATGGTCCAATTATGGTCTTTTTCTGTCAATTCATCATAAGTCATAGTACAGTTGTACTTGACCCTACATCTCTCCTGATTGGTCTTTCAATCTGATTTCCTACTTAGATTTCATCATGGTTAGATAACAAGCATATGAAATAATAAAATATCCCATTTCAAAATTAATAGTCATTCACTGTAAATTAATCATATGAACTTACCTCGTTTGCTGCAACAACGAACTAAGTCGATTAATTTCGATCCTTTACTTTTCCCTTGTCTTCTGTCCGAGTCTTGTCTTTCCCAATCTATTTAATAGCAACTTTTAGTTATTATTCATCCACTTATACAATTTAGTCCAAAAATTCGCATCAGGGTAATTTTGCACTTTTGCCCTTAATATTTCACATTCTTACAATTTAGTCATTGTCACATAAAAGTGCCAATTCATGAAATTAAACACAATCCATGCTTAGCCAAATTTTATAATTACTATTAGCTGCCCATAAACACACTTTGGAAAATTTACAGTTTTGCCCCTTAGCTTTCATAAAATTATGATTTTGCCCCTAGGCTCGTAAATCAATTTTTATCAAATTTCCTCACTAACCATGCCTAACCGAACATTTTCTAAGCTTATAGAAACTTCTAATTCCTACTACTTCACCCAATTATCATCAATTTTACAACTTTGCAAAATAGTCCAATATAAGTGTTTTTCTTAAAAATCCTTTCACAAAAGTTATTTATTTTGGCAACCAAGATTCATTTTCTTCCATAAAAACTCAGCAAACATCAATACTATTCTCATGGCATATCCTTAGACTATCAACCATTTTGCAAAATAATCCCTTCAATAGCTAAATTAAGCTTTAGAGGTCTCAAAAATACAAAAATCTTTAAGAAAGACCATTAAAATCACTTACTTGCATGAGAAATAGGTGGCTAAAAGTTTGAGTTCATAAAACTCCCATGTTTACTGCCATTTTCATTAACTAAAGAAGAAAGAAGAAAGAAATATGACAACTTTTTCTTTTTGTTTTCTTTTATTACCTAGTAGTTACCTAATACCCCCAACTTTGACTTTTCAACCCCTTTTTGCCTCCTATGGCTGGCTATCACTATAGGGAAGGTCTAATTGCCCTTTAAAAGTCCCACATTATGGTTCTCAAGCAATTTAACTCCCTTAGCTATTAAAATAAAACTTTTACCCTTTATGCAATTTAGTCCTTTTTCAATTTTGCGCGTGCAATTGCCAAAATTATTTCACCCAAATTTTCATGCACTCATAGAGACATACTATAACACATATAATAATATTAAAAATATTTTCTCTGACCTCAAATTAGTGATTTCAAGACCACTGTTCCAACTAGCCCCTAAATCAGGCTGTTACATTATATGCTAACCTGGAATGAAAAGATGCAGAGTTTGTTGTTAGGGATCGAGTATTCTTAAAGACCTCACTATGGAAGAAGGTGTTTTTTTTGGCAAAATTGGAAAGTTGAGCCCGATGTTTATTAGGCCGTATGAAATCATTGAAAGAGTTGGTCATGTAGCTTACAGATTAGCTCTGCCCCTAGAGCTTGAAAAGATTCATAATGTTTTTCATGTTTTGATGTTGAAGCGATATAGATCTGATCCATCACATATAATTTCTCCATTTGAGGTGGAGACTCAACCTAATCTGTCATATTCTGAAGAACAGGTAAAAATTTTAGCATATGAGATAAAAGAACTCCAAAACAAAAGAATATCGTTGGTTAAATTCTTGTGGAATCTACGTGGGAAATAGAAGAATTGATGAGATCACAGTACCCGAACCTATTTTTTGGTAAGATTTTCGAGGACGAAAATTCCCTTAGGGGGAAGAGTTGTAACAGTCTAATTTTTAGTGGTGACAGAAACAGTGGTTTTGAGACCATAATTTTGATGAAATAATTCATAAATATTATTTAATTAGGATATTTATGAAGCCTTTAGAGCCATGTTAAATTTTGGAAAACATATTTTATCATTTAGATGGTTTAATAAGTAAAAGGGACTGAATCACAAAAATTGTAAAAGTTGAATAGTTATATTAAAGGGGTTAAAAGGACAATTAAACCATGAAATTTAGTTAGTGGAATGGAATGATGATTTTCATTAGTGGAAATGGATTTATTAGGTTTAACCTTAGATTAATTAAGGTTTGATTAAGAAAGTTGAAATATTTACAAAAATACTAAAGTATATATATTAAATTAAAACTTAAAATTGAGAGAAAATTTTAATTTCTCTTAATCTTCTCCATGACTAAGGTGGAAAGAGTTAGGGATCTTACCCTTCTTATTGAAACTTTGATTTGGTAAGTATATTGATGCCCATTTTAGTAATTTTTTTTTTTTTGTTTTTAGACTCATATTAGCTTAATCCAGCATGCCCGAGGATTAATTTGTAAAATTGTCAAACTATGTGGATTGTGCCATTTTTTAGTTGAGTTATTTTCTTGAAACTTTTGAAAGATTTCTAAGCTTTGTTATTAGATTTGACTATTTCATAAAGAAGTTTTTGATGATTTTAATGTTTAAGGACTAGATTGCTAAAATGGTGAAATTGTTGTACTTGAAAAGAAATAAATGCAAGTAGAGGCAGGTATGAGGCCATGGATTAATTGGCTAGAATTTTGGTGTAAAAGAATTGGTTCAATTGCATGTTTGGGGTTTAGGGATTAAATTGAATAAAAGTGAAAAGTTGAGGGCAATTTTGTAAAATGTTAATAAAAGACTAAATTGTATAGAATGATTAATTATGGTTGTTGATTTCGTTAATTGAATGAAACTATTGTTTTAGATCATGAGCGTGTTGAATATCATGGAAAAGGAAAGATTCTAGAGTAGTTCCTATGTTTTTACGGTTACTGCAAACCAATCCAGTAAGTTCGTTTTACTAATTTGTATGTTATATAGGTTCTTTGTTAACGGGATGATCTTTAAATACTATACTAGTTAATATATGTTAACTTATTAAGTATGTTTTTAAATGTATGATTGTATATACGGTGTTATCAATCTATGTGCCTAGCAAGCCTTTGTGTCGATGTTATCAGGCTATGTGCCTAGCAGGCCTTTGTGCTAGTGTTAGTAGGCTATGTGCCTAGCAAGCTTCGTGCTGATCTTTAACGGGATTGTTAAATTGACTCTTAAAATTACATCATAAAGTTTTCATTAACTTATGATCGTTAAGTTGCTCATCGAACTTACTAAGTTACATCAAACTTATATGATTGGTTTTCATGAATGTAGGTCTTTGGAATCTTGGCATCGGTTGGATCAATTTAGGAGTTCACACTATCATCCACGTTTTTGGTAGATACCTTTTGTTAATTTTGGAAGTTGGTTAAAAGTGGCATGTTAATAGGGTGTTTAGTATGTATATGTTCTTGGAGTTTGTGTTTTGTTGATAGACTTAATGTCTTGACAAGTTAGGTCATTTTGACCATTTTTTGATACTTGTAATATGATCCCTTTTGGTATGTTATGGTGGATTGAAAATGGTCAATTTGTGATATTTTTTAGTACATATTTGAACTAGGGCTTTATGCATGAAATGAAGCAATGTTATCTTGTTTTGATAAATGATGTTTTGATAACTTGGTATATTGTAGTGCCTTTGAATGGCATATTGGTTAGTTGAATTAGGGTCTTGGAAATAGCATATATATATATGTGTGTTTAGGTGAGGTTTTGGTGCTTTGAAGGTGCGTATTATTGGTCTAAATGTTTATGCATGACATGGTTTTGAAATGGCTTGATTTTAAGTAAATTTGGGTCCACATGCCCTGAGACACAGGCGTGTGACTCAACCATGTGAGACACACGACCTGCTGACCCGACCGTGTGTCATCTAGTAATTTCTTTAGGGTACAAGTCAGTGAGTTACACGACCTGGCACACGGGCGTGTGACCTTACTCCAAGAGTTTACACGACCTGGCACAGGGGCATGTGACCTTACTTCGAGAGTTACACGGGTGAAAACACGAGCAGGGACACGGTCGTGTATCCCTAGTTCATACACAGCCTGAGACACGGGTGTGTGTCTCAGCCGTGTAAGCCACACGGCCGTGTGACCCCTGTTTTGCAAATTTTGCATCTTTTTCCTAAATTGCCAAACGTTTTCAAATTGGTCCCGAATTGTTTCTAGGTTATTTTCAAGGCCTCGAGGGCTCGATTTAGGAACAATATGCATGTATATGAATGGTTTATGGTATGTTAAATTATTGAATGATATTAAGTTTAAATGTTTCTGATTGTATGGTAATGCTCTGTAGCCCTAATTTGGTGATAGATATGGGTTATGGGTGTTACATTTAGTCTCTAAAATCGAAATAATTATATCTTTCAAATTTGAGCTTCGTTTTCAAAACCAATCTTAATCACATCCATTATAGAGCCTTTACTATCTATCATTATATAAATTTCTCATAAATTTCACAATTTATTTACTTTAGTCCTTATGGAAAAAAAACTAACAATTAATCATTACAATTTAGTCATTTTTCATATCTAAGCTTAAAATCTATCAATTTAACACCCAAAAATTCAAGAAACCAACAATGGAAACTTTTAAAAACTTTAACAGTTTTGCAAATTGGTATATACGCTAGCTAAATCAAGTTCTCATGACCTCAAAAACATAGAAATTACAATAAAATGCTTGATTAAACTCACCAATTGATAGCCAAAATTTTCGAAGCAACAAACCCTATCTTTATTTGTTCTCATATGCACAAACGAATAAGAAGGAAAAATATGACAATTCTCCACCATTTCATCTATTTATACCATGTTTAAGTATTAATAATTTGATTTAATTAAGTAAATATTACTTTACTTAATTTAATTTACCCTTAATCAAACCCTTAATCAAAAGTTAGTGGATACTTTCATCATGTTCCACTAACACACTTTATAAAATGGTTTAATTTCTATTTTGGTCTTTTGGTTAATTAAAATCTATAGCGATAAGACTTTTACAATTTAGTCCATGTACCTTAATTAAGCAATTAATTGACAAAAATAAAGGAGCAAAGTCTAATAAACTTTAAAACCAACTCCGTAAATATTTATTTTTAATATTTATAGGCCTGGTTTACGAAAATGGAGTTTTGAAACCACTTTTTTTGACACCATTGAAAATCAGGCTGTCACAAGAAGACTTTCAGGGAGGGAGTGACAATGACAGTGGAGAAAAGTTGAAACGCGGCTCAAGGCAGCAATGATTACTTTGATTAAAGACTCATTAGTAACTACAATTACTGCCGCCACGAGTCACATTTTAGCTTGTTTCCATCGCCACTGTACTCCCTCCTGAAAGTCTTCTTGTCACCACCTTTGACAGAAATTCTAGACAATGAGGTTAAGGATACTACTTTGATGGAGAAAAAGAATAAGTTGATTATACTGGTGAGCCCCCTTTTTCCCTATGATTATGATCTCAAAATTATATTTGGGGTTTATAAAGCATTCTTTTTCAGTGGCATGAAACTTGAACTTGTGACCGCATAACCACCGCCAACTGGAGGCCCGAATTATACTTAAACCCGTGATTACATAACTACCATCAACTAGAAGCCCTCGTTATACTTGAACCCATGACCATATAACCACCCTGAATTGAGAGCTCGAGTTGCAATGTAACATAATCTAAGGTAATGTTGCACTCCCCACATGAGAAATGAAATGTGCAGGTCTTCGAGTGCTACTGCATCACTGTAAACTCAAACATACCTTAAAATTATCACAATTTCTCCCTAAAACACAAACATAAATAAATTTCTCCCCTAAATTTCCAACACCCAAAACACAAAAAAAAATTCGAAAGGACAAATGCTTCCTACTAGTTTCTGTTTCTCTCTCCAAATTCGGCCTATTTTCTTAAATTTGGGGAAAAAACCAACCTAGTTCCCTCATTATCTTTCAAAATTGGCATTTTTACCTAATTAACCCAAAAAAGAATACTTTATATAAAACTTTAAAAAAATTCTATAATTTAGATAATTACTCACAAAATTTAAATATTTTAATTTAGGGTTAAATATAAAATTGGTACCCGAACTTGTTCACTTCTCCCAGATTGATATCAATGGCTTTTTTGTCCTAGATTGGTACTCGAACTTTTTTCTCCACTAGTTTGGTACCTGAGACTAACAATGTTAATTTTTTGCTAACATGGCAACTCTAGCCAATAGCGTGCCACCACGTGGCATCCTCTTATACTTTCTTTTTTTATTTTTGTTATTTTCCCTCCTCTTCCCTTTTTATTTTATTTTCTTATTTTTTGTTTTCTGGGCCTTCTTTTACTTCATCTTTCTTCTAGTAAAAAACCCTTAAATTTTCCCTCACTTTCTCACTATCTAATCACCACCAAAATCCCCATTTTTTGCTATATTTATAAATATGTGTTATCACCATATAGTATTAAAAATTTCAAGATAAAAAGTAATGAAATGCAAAAAATGAAATAACCAATGGAGTTTAATTCATTTAAAAACTTTCCCTTTGAAATATGAACTATTTTCTTTTTTTTTTTAGATTTCATATTCTTGTCATGAGCTGCCTCTCTTCAAGTTTTCACCTGTATGCCCATTTATTTTTAAATTAAACATCTTTAAACGTAAATTTAAAGGAAACTAATCAATCAATGCTATACTTTAAAAATTTTAGGTAACAAGTAAAGAACCTTTTTTGTTATTTCTACAAACTTGTTGACTGCATACCCCCTCCAAAACATTGAACAGAGTAAATTACATCAAATAGAAAATGAGTGGGAGTTATGAATAGAAAAGTGAACAATAATCATTACAAAACCCATCAATCCATAATAACATAAAATCAAACAAGAAGCAAATGACTTCTCCCTACACTCCTCTTCTTGCCCATCTTCACTCCTAAACTTGGACTTAGACAGGCTCACTTGAAAGAAAAGTACGAATGCAGCTCAAAAGAGCGGTTTTCATCTTGTGCGAAAGACTCATATTAGGAAAGTCAAAGAAAAGATCAGACAGAGCAGCACCTTCGAGCAGCTCCCTCTACTCCAGTCGATTTGAAGAAGAGCTGGTTTTTTACTATAAGCTATCAACAAATTGAGATTCAGGATGCGATGAGGAGAAGCCACAATCCAAGATGATTCAACGGTGGTGGCTCGGTTCAACATCAGAGAGTAGCAATAGTTAAGCGGCAGCTAGAAGCTTTGATAACAAAAATAAAATAGAAAAAAAAGGAGAAGCGGGAGAGAGAAAGGAAAGGTAGATCGTTTGGTGCTTCTCCTATTAGAAAGGAAAAAGTTGATCGGAGAACAAATGTCGGTGACAACATCGAAATGCGACTGTAGTGCATGCTGACGGCGGCTATGGTTGGGAAAGAAAAGTGGTGAAGAAGAAGAAAAAAAGGAAAAAAAAATGGAAGTGGAAAAAAATAAAAGAAAAAGAAAAAAAAGTAAAAATAATAAAAAGAAAAAGGAAATGACATCATGATCATCATGATGTCATTATGCCATGTGTCACAATTTCATTCTATCACTTGTTTCAAACCTGATGATGTTAAAAAAAAGTACTAAATTAGTGAACCAAAAAAAAAATTCAAATATCAATATGAGACAAAAAAAATTATATATATTAATATGGGATAAATAAATAAATTCGGATGCTAATTTTATAATTAACCCTTTAATTTATTTATATATTTCTTGAACTTAGTACACTTTAGATATTTGTGTGCGATATGGTATTGTACGTGTCAAGGAAGTGTAGCATATAGGAGCTGTTACTTTCCTGCATCTATGGAAAATAATTTTTTAATAGGGTAAAAGTAATCAAAGGTACAAGCTGCAGCAGCTGCTTGCTGGGAAATTAAACGATTTTAGTTTCTGGAACTGAAACTCAATTGTCGCAGAGGGGAATATTAAAAATAAAATATGCCAATTCCTCCATCATCAGCATCCACGCTTCTTCACCAGATCGATCAAGACCAAGCCCTAATCCCCGGCCTTCCAAACGACGTCGCTGCCCTTATCCTTTCCTTCCTCCCATACTCTCACCACTGCCGCCTCAAGCCCACCTGCAAGCCCTGGTACATCTTCCTCTCCTCCAAAACTCTCCTCTCCCTCCGCCGTCACCACCGGCGCCGCTCCCTCTCTCACCTCCTCTGCATCTTCCCCGAGGATCCTCACATCTCTTCCCCTTTCCTCTTCGACCCCCAACACCTGGCCTGGCGCCCGCTCCCTCCCCTGCCTTGCAACCCCCACGAGTACGGCCTCTGCAATTTCACTTCCGTCTCTCTCGGCCCCCACATCTACGTCCTCGGCGGCTCCCTCTTCGACACCCGCTCTTTCCCTCTAGACCGTCCTTCTCCTTCTTCATCCGCTTTTCGTTATAACTTCCTTACTTCCTCCTGGGATCGCCTCGCTCCCATGCTTTCCCCACGCGGGAGCTTCGCCTGTGCTGCGATTCCCAGCGCTGATCAAATCATCGTAGCCGGGGGTGGCTCCCGCCACACCTTGTTTAGGGCAGCTGGGAGTAGGATATGTTCGGTGGAGAGGTACGACGTGGAAAGAGATGAGTGGGAAGCATTAGACGGATTGCCCAGGTTTCGAGCTGGTTGCGTGGGGTTTGCGGTTAGAGAAGGTGGGGAAGAAAGGGAGTTTTGGGTGATGGGAGGGTATGGAGATTCGAGGACTGTCTCGGGAGTGTTTCCAGTGGACGAGTATTATAAGGATGCTTTGGTGATGGAATTGAAGGGAAATGGCGGTGGGAAATGGAGGGAACTTGGGGATATGTGGGGGGCAGGGGAGACTCCTAGGTTTGGGAAAATCGTTATGGTGGAGGATGAAGATGGGGGTAGTCCTCCTGCTATTTTCATGCTTGATGATAATGATATCCTCAGGTAAATTACACTTATTTTTTTCTAGATAACAACAATTATGTAGGTATCATCGAATTTTTTTGTTTTCTTGGAAAAATTAATTGTGGAATTCTAGCATGTTTGCAAAGTTGCTTTTATCTGAGGATATTAGAGATGGTATTATAAGGTTGCCAAGTGTTTCAATGAGTTGATAGTTTTGCTAGGATTAAACATTGTTGTAACTTGTGAGTACTAAAAATCTTGTTTCGGTTTCTACTATGTCGTCGGGGAGCTATATTCTTATATCCAAGTTTGATGCATTACATCTATCAGTAATGAAAGCATCGTTATCAACTAAATTCAAATATTGAAACAAATTGCACATTGTGTTTCCGTTGGTATCACAACTATATATTGCAACAACATAGCCCAAAACATTGATTCGTTATGTGTTTTTTTTTTTTAAATTCTTTTCGGTGATAATGATTAGAACCATCCTTCCCTTCAAATGTACTTGTCAAGTTAGAATATGTCACTTTAATCACTGGTACTTGTTTGATTAGTTACTAGTTCCTATAGACTATTTAATTGATTCATGTACTGAACAACTTGAGTGAGGATGTGACAGACTATCTGGTTTGCCAGATTTGATGTTTTAAATTCGTATGTATTATTCAGCAGTGAAAATCACAGCCAGTTCAAATATTGATTATTTTTGTATCTATAGACGGATGCAGATAATGGCTAGTCCAAATCTTTTGGAGTGTTCTGTTCAATTTTAACTTGGCTAGAATTTACAGTATTTCGATAGCAGAACTTCATAACTTCATGTGTTTTGTGAGGAAAAAATATAAGCTGTATGCATCAAGATTTTAAAACCCTATAAACTTCTAATGGTCTTACAAACTATATTTTATAATTGTGATGCTACTGCCATCATTTAATAATATTATCATTAAAAAGGAAGGAAAAAAAACTTTGTTCCCACTTGGGAGGTTCAGCATTTGATACCTAGAATCCTGTCTTCACAGATTTTATCAATGTATTTCTCCCTAACCGCTTGCTAAGTCTTGGTTACTTGAGAGAATAAGCTTACATTTCAGCGTTTCCTTGACGTAGATGCATGTGAGCTTGTTTTAGCCTAATTACCAGTTTCAGATAATTGTCTTATCTCTTCTGTTAGAAAGCTGATAAATCTCCTATGACATTTGTCTCTTTGTGATAGGTTTTATTTACTTAGATGCTTGTATTGAACTGTATGATTCCCTCTCCTATCAACAACAATTGCATTTTATATAAACATTCTCTGCAATTTTAGTTTCCCTTTTGGATGTTCTTTTTGAAGGAAAGACAGAATTTGAAGTTTTTTGCCTTTATGTTCTTCTTGGGTAAAATGGCAGAGTCATCTTTGTTTTATCTATGTGCAGATACGACATGGCTTCAAATCGTTGGCAAAAGGAATGCAGTGTACCAAGGAGAGCTCCTTGTAAGAGTTCTTATGGTTTAGTTGTCCTGAACGAGGAGTTACATGTAATGACAATTGTAAATGGAATTGATTCAACTGAAACTCGACGGTCACGACAGCAGAAAAGGGCGGGGACATTGTTCGTGCAGATATATCATCCTAGGAAGAAGACCTGGAGGTGCCTTGTCACAAAGCCCCCATTCCGGCAACCATTGGATTTCAGTACCACAGTTATGTGCCCAATTCAACTGTAAATGTAAGAAAATCCCCTGCTTATTGCAGTTAATCACACGTAAATAATCTGGCCATTCATATATTATGTCTGTTGATACTTCTGGTTCTTTATTTGTATTGTGCAGTCTGTATGATATATGGTTTATCGAAATATAATATGTAAATGCCTCATGGATAGAAGAAACAATAGCTTACGCAATTGAACTACTATAATCTACGTTTTGTCATGTTACTTGTGTCCTATTCTTGCATTTTCATTTCAAACATCAATCTCATATTACCTGGAGACTAGAACCATAACTATGGAAGTTTTATCCTTCATCATTATTCATATAGATTGTGTGAAGGGTCCAGTATATATCCTGTAAAAGCTATAATAATTACATAGTTTCAGTTTTTGATGGTTCTTCTAGCTCAATTTGAGGTCTAAAATATGCTAGAATAAACATACCCCAAGGAAAAGTTAGGTAACTAAAAGTTGACTTTTTAATATAGCTAATCAGTCAATGCAAACTGTTGTTTACGTCTTTGAGCAGCAGTCGTTTATGGGGTTTCTGCTGATTAAATGTTAATTAAAAATATTTATATTCATTAGATTTTAAAAATTTTGCATTAATCACATTTGTTTATCACTTGTCTTAGAAATGCTTGTATTCTGCCCCAAGTGATCACAGTTAACGGTTACATGACATGACGTTTGGTTTTAGAAAAAGAACGTAAGGGTTACGTAAATACTAGGAAACGTGACTTACATTTAACTATTATTTAAAAAAAAAAGAATAAAATCGTTTTTTATTAAAATTATTTTTTTAAGGTGTGACAATTTAGTGTTTTTTATTATAAAATGACATTATTTGTTATATTAACAAATAATTTAAAAATTATAAAATTATAAAAATTTAAAAAGATATATAAAGTATATGTGGATTGCCTGGTAGGCAGTTATGTTTAAAACTTCTTTTTAGTCAATATTTTTATTAAAAAATTAATCAGATTCTTTTTAAAGGTTAATGGTTAAATACAATATATTTTTAAAAGAATGAAGGGCAAATTTAACTAAAAATAAAAGGGTCAAATTGACAAAATATGTTAATACTAAGCAATAAATTTGTCATTATGTTTACATATTAAAAATTGATTGAGTTGGTATAATTAATCAATTGAATTTTAGTTTAGTTAAAAAAAAAAAAAAAAAACAATCCAAAAGCTCCTTTTCTACCATGTAAGAAATGTTATTTGGAGAATATTTATATATTTTTTATTTTAATAACTTTAGAAAAATAAATACACATAACGGGTTAGGTTTTAATTTTATATCCAAGTTATTATGCTTTTCAATAAATTAACTTTATCCGTTTAATCAAAGTCATATTTAATTTTTATAAGTTTTTATAATTTTGTTATATAAATATTTTTATTCACATCATGGGTGTCATAATCTAATCTAAATTATATTATTGTAAAGTAATGAAAATTATATAATTATAGAAAAATAATTATTGAAATAAATAATAGATAGTCATTTTTAATTAATATGATTGTATGATATAATTCAAATAAAAAATATACGCATTCGGTGAAATTTATACATCTTTTATGCCCATTTTATAATCTATAAAAAATAAAATTTTGAGAAATTCTTAATTATCACTTTCAATAATTTCTAAGAACGTGAAATTAAAATAATGAATCAAGGTTTCGTAGCAGTAAACATCCAATCAGCAGGATACAGTGTAGATGCTTTAACTACCCAATCAGCAACCCTATATGAGTGAAATCATGAATGTGATGCATGAATTATAGCATCAACCTCCCATGGAAGCTTAGACATTGTTACGTCTTTTGACTCCAAATCCCAAGTGGCAGGGATAGCTGCGGCTTCCAGAGACTTGACTAGCTAGTAGGGAATCAAGCAATGAGATTGGAAGCTTCATTTCAGGGTAATGGTTTTATATAAATTATTATATGCAATAAATCAAAGGGATTTTAACTTACACATTGATGATCTTTTCCTTCATGACACACTTGCATGCTTTCAATTTCTAATCATGGGTTCACAAGATACCACAGTTCCAGGAATAATAGACAAAGCGAAAGCTCCACTTCACAAGTTGCAGGCAGCAGCCCTGTAACTTTTATTCCATGGAAAATCCAGAAAAAAAAAGGGGAAAATCTCCATCTCAATCGTCTATATATTTCCTATCAAGATGACGGCATATATAACCACGTCTCTTTCTAGTTTCATGTGAATGCTGATGCGTAAAAACAGATGAAAGATGGGTAGCAATTGCCAACAGATAAAGCGACTTCATGATAGTGATTTGCTGTTCTAAAAGCTTCCCTAAAACTGCACAACCGCTATCCCGTGACAAATGTTTGATTTAAAGGCCGCAGCTCTCCGCCAAGGAACACAAAGCAAAGCCTGACATGAAAACCGCCCAAAACCATGCATTCAATTTCAGGTATCTCCTATTCATCCTTCAACTTGTCACAAATGCATATAAATACACACCTACCTTACCATCTAAATCTCATATTCATGAGAGCTCGTCCATTTTGGTTGATTTTGCTATCTTTGCCCCATATTATTATTATATACATAGCAATGAGGTGTTTACATCTTTTTCTTGTCATTACCGTTGTGTTTTTCCTTGTAAGAGCCCATCAATGTGAGTCGTCTCGGGTTTTAAACGAAGACACTGCTGCATTAAAGTCTTTTGAAAAGGAAGTTGTCCCACTCCCACCTTCTGGACACAATGGATGCACTTACATTCCTGACGCTGGTGGCACACCTTGCACCAACGAGAGAGCCCTCGTAGACGACCATGTTATGACTCCTCCTAGGCGCTTGCTACCAGATTTACTGCCTCCGCTAATCTCAAATGAATCCACCTTGTTTTCCTTATTGCAGCAACTGGTTAATTAGTTGCTTACATGTATTAGATAAATTTTGCGTGTATATTGTGTATGACCAAATGGGAACATTCCTTTTTCCTTTTCTAGGATTTAGGTAAAGAATCATAGAGGACATTGATGTTACTTTATCTTTCTGCTTAAAAAAAAATAAGTAAATTAATATCTATATGTTAGATTAAAGAGAAAATTGATTATTGTGTTGAATTATTCATTTGTACTATTAAAAACTTACGTGATATGCGTACCTGATGTTGACATACATGGGCCCATTTTTAATAGTGATAATGGATGAAATTTTTAACAAAAAGACCACTTTGCTATTTCATCTAACATATAAAGACTAATTTACCTTTTTTTAGTAAATGAGGCAAAATGCAATCTAACTCTTAGCATAAGGGCCGCCATGACACTTTTACCATGATTTAGACTAATAATTATATCCTATTGTAATTATAACCAATTTCAATTTCCTAAACATGTTTGGCTAACAGAATATAATTATATCGTAATTTTCTATGTCATATTTGATAGTATAAATTGTAATTAAGCAACTATGGAATTTTAAATTCTAAAAAATAATATTAATTAATATAAAAAATTATCAATAATGCTTACGGAAAAAATTCTAACAAGTAAATTTAAAATCAAATCATCATATATAATATGTTAGCCCATAAAAGTATTGGCAATAATTACCAATAACATTAACAAGAAAATTAAATATCGTACATAATTTTATCTATTTACTCTAGCTTTTAATATTTATTGAGCTATTTCCTCTTTAATATTTAATGTATACATCTTGTCATTATCGAATGGTCCTTGGATAAGTATAAGTAATTTTTTTTTGAATAAAGTATAAGTATACTATGTAATTTAGTTGAAACGAGTATATTCATAAGAAAATATACGGGAAATATTTAGTAGATCAAAATTTTTCTCTTAAATAAAAATTTTAGATTATTCAAATTAGATTAGTAAAATAACATATAATTATATTTTAAAAATAAAATATATGTCTAAAAATTAAAATATTAACATTATATACAAATAACTATTTAAATCATGTATCTGTTTTTGTCTCAAAAAAATCAATGGGTTCTGAGATATATTCCGAGGGAGTATAATCAGGTTGCGAATTGTTTAGCTAAACAAGATTTGATAAAAAAAGCTAACCTGTAAGTATTCGATGTCCCACCCGAAATTACTAATTCCTTTATCGATAGGGATAGCATACAGGCAATTTTTCTGCTTAAGTTTTTTTTTTTTTTTTTTTGTAATTTACCAGTCTGTTATTTTCTTCACCAAATATATATATATATAATTATTTATGTATGGGTGAGTTACCTATTGATCTGCCTAGATCAAATTGTCATTTATTATTAATTGATTACAATGTCTTGCCATTTTAACAATATTAAACTACGATTTTTAGAATTAAATCAATGATTAAATTGAACAAATCATTAACTTATCAATTCAATTAAAATTTATAAAAATAAAAAAAATTTAATTCAATCATCAATTTAACTAATTTTTTAATACAATTAAATCAATTTATTTTGAGTTAATCAACCTAACCATTTATTTTAGATCAATACTCTAATTAATTTCCGATGAAATCTACTTCCCAAGACCATGCATTAAATGCACGTGCTCCTTTGTATACTTTGCAGAATTGGGAAAGCTTTCCGGAATGTTGATTCTGTGAAGAAAGAGGCAGATGATGCCACATGGCACGCTAACAAGATTTATTGGGTTTGGCTTGTAATAAAGTAAATTAGAGAAGAATAAATTTGATTCGAATTTTTAAATTAAATAGTTTAAGTTATTCAGATTAATTTAAATAAAAAATTTAAATATTTCGATTTTACTCGAATATGAATTATATAATTTAAGTTATTTGAAAATTTGAAAAAGAAAAAGTAAAATTATACATCATTTTGATAAATATTTACATTTTTTAAAGTTAAAAGGTAAAATTACGCTGTTTTGATAAATGTTTACCCATCAACCTTACTTATGTAGTTAAATAATCTTATACTTTATCTATTAGTTAAATAATCCGTCCATGTAAACACAATATTAAATATAAATTATAGGATTCGTTAACTCAACTAAACTTAATTTGAATTTTTTTAACTTAATAAGAAAAAATATTTCAATTAAATTCGATTACTAAAATAAAATTTATTAACTCAATTCACTCAAGATTTTATAATTCAATTTAACTTCACTAAATCGAATGCTCCCCCTAGGATTTATGCCTTAGCTGAGCTGGAGCTCTTAATTGCCGTTGGCCTCACATGGGCTTTGTGCTCTGTTTGAGTTGGAGCCTTTCTGAACCACTGTTTATGCCTTAATGGGGTATAATAAAATTGTATGTAACCAAATTTAAAAGAATTTGTTATTAATTTTGAGCCTCTATTTGCGAAACATTTATCACTGTAAATATTAAAAAAAAAAACTGATTGAAGTATTATTGATATATACAATCTGTCTTAATATGAATAATAATTTGATAATACACATAATAATGATTTCTTAATCTTATTCAAATTAATATTATTGATAAAATAACAAATAAGTGTGCAATTTTTATGATTATTTTCACAATAAAATCATTACTATATATGTCCACACATGGGTATATATATTGATACATAACTCTTGATTTTGTATTTAATTTTGTATTGTTTCAAACATTCTGAGCTCATTGAAGCTCGGAATTGATCCTCTAATATTTCCAATCACTAATTAAATGTTTTTAAATAATTTTATATTCTTATCTAAAATTTAATAATTAATTAAATTATTTTAAAGTTTAAATTCTTAAATATTTTTTCAAGATTTTTACAATATATATGCTTCAGTGACATCTCTCATGTATCAAAACCAAAACGAATAAAGGGGTGTTATATATTAAGTATAAATATGACGTTGTTACACTGACAAAAGGTATAATTAAAGTCATTCCTTGTACTAGGTTAAAGACTAGGCCCCACAAATAAAGTAATTATCAAACTGTATAGCTAGCTATTTTTGTTATATGATTTTCCTTTTAGTAAGTTTAATTTATATTTTACTTTTAACATACACTTTCTATTTTATTTATTTACCGAATAAACAAGATTTTTACCAATAAAGATTTTTTTTTTATATTTTACTTTCAAAATACACATTCTATTTTACTTATTTCATGACTATATAAGATTTTTACCAATTTCCTAGCGAATTTAGTTTTTTGAATTTTTTTTTTCTGGATTCCACCCAACTAAACATTCAAGAAACAAATATTATTTTTTAGTCAACGCATGCAAATTTGCATTTTGTGGACTTTTCTTTTTTTAAAACAACGTACAATATATATATATATATATATATATCTTCATTAGAATTTATCACGGGTCAAATCATTCACTCGAACTTGAAGATCCACTCAAAAATAGAAAATTTTAGACAAAAATATAAATTTGAAAAAAAAAGATTTGGATAAAAAAAGATCAAATTTTTAAACAGGTCAAACCTCATGTAAAATTTTTTGGCCCAACCCAAATCAACCTATAATTTTTTTTTGCTGCTATTTTGTTATCATTTTACTGTTATGGCTATCATTTTGCTATTAGATTATTACTATTTTGTTGTTATTCATTAAATATTATATAACTTTTGTTTTATTGTTAATTATACTACTATTTTAGAGACATTTGTTTGTTAAGTTGCAACTATCTTTGTATTTTTTAAGTATAAAGATTTTTTAATACATTTTTAATTTGTTGAGAAATATTTATTTTAATATTTTTAATATAATTGATATATTATATTTTTCTAAAACTTATTTTTAAATAAAATAATTTTAATACTGACGAATTGGGTCGAATTCAAGTTTATTATTTTTTTCATTTGGGCCAAGTTTATACAAAATTTTAAACTTAGACCTAAATTTTTGCATCTGCTGACCGACCCGACCCGCAAATAAATGGTGCACTACTTTTACGGAAAAAAATAACAAACCTGTAAGACTGGTAATAATCCTGAACAAACATGTCCATCGTTTCGGACAAAATGGGAACATGGTTTTGTCCATATGACTGGTGGAAAGATGAGCAAAAGCATTATAAACTGAAGCATGCAACTTTTAAAAGTAAAAAGAAAAAATACAAATATTTTGAATAAAGCAATCAAACTATACATATGTTTCTTGAATAAACCGTCAATTGACAGCCCAACATTACTTGGACTTTGGATGTACTAAGAATAAAGAAAAATAAGTTATCAATCAAGTATGTTGTTAAACAACTAGGAAAATTATTTTCCATCATATTAAGAATCATGATAAGTCTCCTTGGCTGTAGAAGCCAGTACCCCAAACTCAGGTACAACTCCGGTAAGCGCCGGAAGTGCGTGCATAACATTACCGGCTACGTTCATGCCACCCAGCTTTCAGATGCCGGTTTCTCTTCCGGGGATTTCGGTGCATGGATTGTGACCGGTCCCCGTCACCGGACCTTTCTGTAGTGATTGAAGCAGAATCTCATGTTTTGCCAGCCATTGCTCCCCATCCAATGGCCTCATTGCACCAAGTTGAAGCGAGGCTATTAATAAGGTGAAAACCAATAAAGCTGTAAACAGGTTTTCGATTACCATCTTCTTTGAAAGGGCAGAATATTATTGCAATGAGGTGGGTGAGAATGGTGAGAAGGTTCAATAAATATATAGAGAGGCAGCGGTGTTGAGTGGTTATCCTATGGGTGTGGTTTGACTGCAGCGTGAATAGGGCTTTGGCTTTACTGAAATTTCAGAAATTTGACTAAATTAGGCCATAGTTTGAAGGTTGAAAGGAGGTGGAACTGATAAACAACACGGCACCTTCAACCACTGACAGTCATAAAAAGTGGGGAAGGTGCACCATTTTATGTCAATCCTGACTTATTATATAATGTGAAAAAGATAGTGCGTATGGGGAAGTAAAAGGCGAAGAAAACAAAAGATGCGTGTATGTTGAGGTAATATAGCCAAGAAAAAGAATACAAGGTGTTGAAAACCTTTTGTGGCGCCTTGTTTTACAAGCTTTTAGCTTCCACCATGGAATAGAGATGCGCTTCAAATTTAGCTACGATGGTTCATTTGGGTGTTGATTTAGTGATCGGATTGGGATCTAAATGAACTAGTTTAGCTTGGAATTTACAATAGAGAAAAGTTCATTAGTCTTGTGGGCTCATTTTCTAATACGATATTGAATATTTGCACCACTATTTGTACGTCATTGTGTTGAAAACACTTTAAGGAAAAAAAAAGTAAACGTTTATTCTTAAAATTAAAATTAAAGTCAATAATTTAAACTCACTCAATTCAAACTCAAAAATAATTTGTATAAAAAATAATCTAAATTTAAAATAATTTTAATTCAAATTTATCTAGCCTAAAATTACTTTAGTAAATAGTCTAAATTTATCCAAATAGGTGTCAAACCCGATGATTTTAGCAAATAGTCCAAATTTATTCCAATAAGAGTGTCAAATTCAATAATTTTAGCAAATAGCTCAAACTTATTCAAATAGGAGGGTCAAACTTGAGATTATTCGAATCCAAAATGACCTAAACCTAAAATTACCTTAACAAATAATATAAACTTATCCCAAGTTAAGCGTCAAACTGGATACCACGTCAATTTTATGTCACATTAATAATTTCATCTTGAATTTTAGGATTTGAATTTGGATTTTATTTTTTTTAGGATGAAAATGTTGATATGATATAAAATTGTTAGAAATGAGATACAGATGACGTGACGTCACTGTTTCATACAATTCTTTCCCCAAAAGGTAATGATTCAATAAAAAAAATCATCTAAATAATTTAAATAATATGAATAGGAAATTACTTAAACTTGAAAATATGAAAAACTTTGTATACTTGTGAAATGTTTGGAGTTGATTATGGTTCAACTCAAAATAATTCAAATGTAAAATGATGGGAAAAGAAACGTAATGTGATGACCGCTACTAGAATCTGTTTTCTTTTCAGAAAACTTAAGATTGAAATGAAAAATGGTAAACCCTAAATTAGCATTGCGCTATTTTAACTGCGAAATGTTCCCGAGTTTAAAAGGGCAGCGTTTTCATGCTGGCAGGGTCCACCCATTCTAACAAGCACCCATAGGGCCTTAGTGTTAAGCTGGGCACCCACCTCACCAATCTAGTCGATGGGCTTCTTGATGGCCCCTACCCGTCCAGGTAAGTGGGCTTCACCTTCCTTTCGTAGGTTCTTCATAGCCCTCGCCTCATGCTTGTTGATGGGCAAACAACCAAAACCAATACACCAAGTATCTCTAAGTGAAGGAAGATGCGATCTTTTGCTGTTGTGTGTTTCTGAGACTCGTTAACTGTTACTTACTTCCTAATGAAAGGCTTCTGGCGACCCTTTGCTGTAAGTTAAAGGCTCTTGTGCTTCGCTGGTTTCACTTGTTAAAGCTTCATTTCTTGTTGATATTTGAGAAGTTTACTCTTCTTTTTGGGGTTGATTCAAAAGTTGATCTTTTTTTCTTTGGGCAGAGGCTTGGGGATGTTAGGAGTTATTCAGTGTTAAGCAATGATCAACTGAGAATTAACGGGGTTAAAGATGTAATTGCTGTTGCTTCTGGTAAAGGTGGTGTAGGCAAGTCTACCACTGCAGGTAATCTATTCTTTTCAGATTTATGAGGTAGGAATGCCATTTCCCAGGGGTTTCCACTGATATTAGTTGTTTTGCAATCTTTTGCAGTTAATTTGGCGGTTGCATTAGCTAACAAGTGCGGATTGAAGGTGGGCGTGCTTGATGCAGATGTGTATGGACCATCTGTTCCAACCATGATGAACATCCACCAAAAGCCAGAAGTTAATAATGGTAACATTTCTATCTTCCAATAGATATCTTTCTGTCAGTGGATGAAAATGTGGAAAATGTTATATCTATTTGTATATTAATTATCCATTAATTACAAGTTACAACAGGAGTGAAATACTTAAAAGTGTAATCTTTTTTGTTTTTTGGCCAGGGGTGGGGGAGGGGGGGGGGGAGGTTAAAAAAGTTCCATCTGATAGTGCTGAATGTGTTTCATTGTAGATTTCAGTTACGTATGAAATCTTACATAGCAGATTGAGTCTTCAATGATCAATTAACAAATGGTTAAAGATCATATTCTGTATCTCTATCTCTAGTTTAATAAGAATTGGATCGATGCATGCCTGAGTCAAAAATTGTGTCGTCTTTTAGACTAGCTCAGAAAGAATCATTGACAGCAGAATTTTAGCTAGATAGTTTACAATCATTTCTTACCTTTTATATGAGATATGTTTTTAAAGCTCTCTCTCTCTCATATACACACGCACAGATATGAAGATGATTCCTATTGAAAACTATGGAGTGAAGTGTATGTCAATGGGATTCCTGGTGGATAAGGATGCACCAATTGTCTGGAGAGGCCCCATGGTATTCTAATTTATAAAGTTTCTTGTTCTTTTTCTTTCCCTCATTCATTCTGGAACATAAACATTGTTATAGCTTCTGTGTAAAAAGTGGCTTGTTTAACAATCCAGCTGTCCATCTATCTCTTCTTACATTCAGAGAGCAGAGAAAGCAAGATTGTGCTGCCAGCGTATTAGTTTCACATCCAACCTTGGTTGAGTTGGCTTCCCTATTTCATATAATGTAGATATTGTGTTATAAGTCACAGTTGCTTCATTTGAGAGTTTGTCCCATAAATTGGAACTTGTGTATTTCCATCCTTTGCCTACTTTTGTTATTCATAAAATCTACAACCCCTGCAAAAAAAAAAAAAAAAAAAAAAAGACTGCTCATAATATGTGTTACCTGTCTAACAAATGCATTTTCCGATCTCAAGAATTTTGGAAGCTAAACTGTTTTAAACATTCCTTCTCACATTTTAAGTTTACATGGTATTTTATGATTGCTTAAATTTATTTCAGGTGATGAGTGCTCTTCAGAAAATGTCGAGGGAAGTTGCTTGGGGAGTTCTTGATATCCTTGTGGTGGATATGCCCCCTGGCACAGGTGATGCACAACTAACTATGTCCCAGAAGCTTCAGTTGTCAGGTGGATAATAAAATTTTAGCTTCTTTTTTTTACCCTTCTTTTGGGAGAAAGGTGTTTGGTACTGTGCTTGAAAACTGACATATATCAAAATCAAGATGAGCTTGGACTAGTCATAAAACATGAAATACCTCTTTGGCTGGATAGGTGTTCTACTTGCTATGTAAATTCAAGCTTCGTCTATCAAACCTCATTAATGTCATCATCATGCAGATCATTTGTGCCTATATATGATTTTTAGTTGATTTCCTTGATAAAGTTGAATCACTTTGACATCACAATAGCTTGAATGAAAATAATTACTACCTTAATATGTTACCTTTTGGCATCACCTTCGCCTGATTCTTTCTTGCCCGAATAAGAGGCCAAAGTTATGATGTCTTTTATTTTCTAAGGTCTAGTTTGAGAAGGATAAGAACATCACTTTTACCCTCTCCCCAAACTCTCTTTCCTTTCCTACTGTCCAACCACCAACATCCTTGAAGGGGACAAACGGAAATGAAGGGAAGCATATCTTACTTCACTTGCCCTATCTGATATATTCATTAAATTCCAAAACTTATGTTTTTTTTTTTTTTTCTTTAATCATTGTTTGTTTTTCTTAGGTGCTTTAATAGTTTCAACCCCACAAGATGTTGCACTGATTGATGCTCGTAGAGGAGTTAGAATGTTCTCTAAAGTTCAAGTTCCTGTAAGTCATAAGTTCTGCATGTATTCTCTTATCAGGCCTGCAAAGCTTGTTTAAAATTTGTGTATGGTGCCTAAATTTGGTATTGTTATGAAGTTCTGAAAAATGACTGCATTCAACTGCATGTGATATTATGCATTTATATTGTCAGTTACTGTTACTTAGTACTTTAAGTTATAAATCTGTTTGTGGGATAGAAATGTCATTGTTGTCATTGAAAGATTTTGGTTTTATGAAATTCTTTCTGGGAAGAGTATAATATCTGAACTGTTGCCAACAGTGCATGGCTGCATAAAGCATATTGGCTAAGCTTATTGAGCATGTGGATGGTGTCAGCACCTTCCATAGAACTTCCTTACGGTGTGATGTAATAGTTTTGTTATTATTATAGATCGTTATAACAACTATACCCTCTCTACCCTTGTGGAGTTAATTTTGAAATTCCGACTGCTTTTATAGATTTTGGGATTAATAGAGAACATGAGCTGCTTCAAGTGTCCACACTGTGGCGAACGTTCGTTCATCTTTGGTGCTGGTGGAGCCCGTAAAACAGCAGCTGAGATGGGTTTGCAACTTGTTGGTGAGGTCAGTTGTTGATTAAAGTTAACCAACTACATGCAAGTATTGAAGTGACTAGCTATAACAAATCGAAAATCATTAAGGAGGACTTTCTTTGGCCGAACTTGATGGCTATTTATATTGTTTAACGTAGCTGCTAATATTCAAAGCTGCAAATTTATATGATCCGTTACCAATACCTTCTCAGATACCCATTGAATTGGACATTAGGAAAGGCTGTGACAAAGGCATGCCAATAGTGGTATCAGCACCTGATTCCGCTGTCTCCAAGGCTTACCATGATGTAGCTCAAACTGTTGTCATGAGACTTGAGGATCTGGCAAAGGCATGAAAATACTCTCGAGGTTGGTCAGTGAAGTTTACTCGTGTCAACCATCTCCATTCCCATGTTTTCGTGGTGGTGCTTTGTTCATCCTGATATAAATAATTTTTAAGTTTGAGCATTTTTGGTCATGCGATGACACTATTAAGCATTTGGGACCATAGTGATTAGGAAACTTATTGATGAATCACACACTCAGACCAGTTTAGCCAGGAGCATACGATTTACAGTCTGCATTTCTGCACCGCAGATGGAAGGGATGAGCCCTCGATCTGTACATTTTTATCTGGTCTGTCTTTACATGGATGCTGGACACGGTTTCTTGATTGTTTCATGTAAATATACTATTCTGAAATTAGATGACACTGAAATGATTTAACTTTTCGAAATTGAAAATAATCCAAGAACCTTCCAACCGGGAACATAGGTTGGGTGTTGCAACAATTTTGGTACTTGAGCTTTGAATCGTTCAAACAGGCAAAAGATGTTGAAGTCTTAAATCAATGATACATTGAATAATGTAATTTGAGCATATTCATATGCTATTTTGATAGCGGTCGCTCTTTCTGCCAAAGAAAACCACTGCCACATTTATTCTTGAACGTTTCTTAAGATTATATTGTTTGAAAAGTTAACCTGTAATACAATCCAGATAAACATAGATTCTATCTTTTTCTAAAGACAATTACGAGCTATTCAAAGGTCTTTGAAAACCATTCTATTGAAATTATCATGGATTTAACATCTCCATTCAACTTTGTAAGCAAACTTTATCTTTCTTTCTTTCTTTTTTTTTTTTTTGGAAAAGAAGGGATAAAAAGATGAAAATAATGTAGAAATGAAAGAAAGTGACGACATAATTGCAGATTCCATCTAAGGAATCCCCCACTGGAAATCGAAGTTAAAAGATGAATGAACATAAAACAAGCTTTTATAGGAGTCATTACTTTTTCTCTCTTCTATTAACAAATTTAATCTTTCTCTTAAAAATTTAGTTCTTTTCTATTATTTGATTATTTTATCAGTTCATGTACAAATGTAATTTTTTTAATAAATTGAATAAAATTTCTAACAAAAAAAATTAATTTACTTTTTAATATAATATATACAAATTAATTAATTTAATTTGATTTTACTTTTAACTCTATTGGAATAAATATTGTTGCCAGAGTTGGAACTTTGATTGACTCAACCCTTCGGAAATTAAAAAGGTAACATCTTTAGCCAATCGCCACCCATTCATTTATTCCGTAACCTTTTCCTTTTCAGTTTAAGCATAGTTTTTATATTGAAATTACTATTCCAATTTGCTTGCTCTCAACTTCCATTTCTTCTTCTTCGTCGTATCATCAGTTTTTTTGACGCATTTTCACTTTGGCGTTCAGCTGAATGAATCACCAATCAGTAGCCTTTAAGAACACCCAATTCCCTTTCCCTCCCCACCTTCACCATTCCACCCCTATCCCTTCTCGCCTTCTCTTTCCCTTTTTCCTCCATCCTAACAAGACCATCACCAAATCTCCCTACTCTGCCTTCTCTTGCCGGGGTTTCCATACCCCACTTCTCAATCACCCCTCTAGCTCTTTCCACTCTTCCAACGCTACCAAACCCGCCGCCGTCAAAACCGTCGATGTCGCCACTCTCGGCAACCTCTGCGTCGATATTGTCCTCAATGTCCCTAAATTACCCCCTCCTTCCCCGGATTCTCGCAAGGCCTTCATGGAGCAGTTATCCTCCTCTCCTCCCGATAAGGTAAAAAAAGATTTCTTTCCCTAGTTTTTTGGATAATGGTAAAAGGAATGGTACTCTTTTTCCAAATGGGTTTTCAAATTTTTTCTCTTTTTGGGTCACAGCAATACTGGGAAGCTGGTGGAAACTGTAATATGGCTATAGCAGCTGCAAGGCTGGGACTTAAGTGTGTTGCAATAGGTCACGTTGGTAATGAAATTTATGGGAAGTTTCTTGAAAATGTGCTTCAAGCTGAAGGAATTGGTATGGTTGGAATGAGTGAAGAAACTGATGTTCTCAACGCTCCTAGTTCTTCTTATGAAACCCTCTTATGCTGGGTGCTTGTTGACCCTTTGCAAAAACATGGCTTTTGCAGGTAAAGAAAAAAAAACCTCGTCTTTTGGCTGTTTTTTTAATGATGTCCACCAAATTTGGTTGAGAAAATGGTTGCTAAAGTTTTATGTGGTTTTGTTTCTGTTTCATTAGTCGGGCGGATTTTAGTAAGGAACCTGCTTTTAGCTGGATGAATACACTTTCTGAAGAAGTAAAGAGGGCAATTAAACGCTCGAGAATCCTGTTTTGTAATGGTTATGACTTTGATGAGCTTTCCCCTCATATGATAATCTCAGCTGTGGAGTATGCAGTCGAAGTTGGCACATCGGTGTTTTTCGATCCAGGGCCGCGTGGCAAGAGTCTTTTAAGTGGAACTGTGGAAGAGCAAAAAGCACTTAAGCATTTCTTGAGGATGAGTGATGTCCTCCTTCTAACATCTGACGAGGTGCTTTTCTGAATCTATGGACATTTTCATTCTATTTTCCTTTATTCTCTGTTTGTGTTGTGCTTTTATATCTATTTTCCAATGCTTTCTATCTCATTTTTGATGTAATTGTAATCATTTCAACTTTCCGAAGTTGCTTCACTTGATCGTTCATAAAGTGCAGGCCATGGCCTTTTCTTTCAATATTTTTGCTGCAGTCGTTTTTGTTCCTTGTTGTCTAAGCGTGGTCTAAGTACCTTCAATTTGAACCTGATGGTCCAGTCTCCTATTAGACCTGTTTCAATTCATGCCCGAATCATCTCAACTTTTGTCTAATCACTTGGAATGATTGTTCCTTTACTGATTAGTTCTTTAGCTGAACCATCAATCTAAGAATATTTGTCAACTATCCGAGATGAAAATGCTGAACTCTATATTTCGTGCATTCATTTTATCAATATTCGTCTTCTTTGCCTAAAAAAACACAGGTGTTTTTAGGTTATAGGACATGAGTGTTCTTCATTCTTCGATTAATATTAGGTATGCCCGCAGCTTCGGAGGTTTGGATCCCAATAGGAAGTATTTGGGCGTTTATGGTATTTGATGTGGAATATATCTATCTAATAGCCTCTTTTGGCTGTTTACCTAATTACTTACATTTATGGACTTTCAGGCTGAATCTTTAACCGGCCTAGTGGACCCGATTCTTGCAGGGCAGGAGTTGCTGAGGAAAGGAAACCGCACGAAATGGGTGGTTGTGAAGATGGGCCCTAAGGGTTCAATTCTGATAACCAAGTCCGGTATTACTTGTGCATCTGCATTTAAGGTGAGTAATAGCTTCATATCCGAAAACTTAAAAAAGGGTTTAGCTACATGGTGATTGTTATTTATGGAAATTCCTTGACTAAGTTGTCAAGTTGCTTTACGCTTGGATGCCTTTCATTTTAGGTTGAAAATGTATTTTTAAAGTTCATGGTCATGTATACCTTAAATAGTAACTAACAGAAGTTTCAGATACATATTTTAAAATGTAAATTGTCCCTGAAAATATGAAGCCTGTTTTCTGAAAATTTGCCTCCTTACAACTTGTAAAGAAGCTAAATATGATTAGACCTATTAATTCTGATCCGAACTTGAAAATCCAACTTGATCTCAAGTCCAACCCAACTCAATTTGATTATAAAATGTCAACAACTTGAATTTGCCTAACCCAAACATGAATTGACCCAAACCTAAATTGGCCTGAATCCGAAGCAATCTGAACCTGGGACAACCCAAACCTACCACCTAACTTGAGATGGCTTGAACTTAAAGTGGCCAAAATCCAAAATGATTCAAATCCATAACGACTTGATCCAAATGACCACTTGAGATGATCTGAACCCGAAATTGACTCAGACCTAAAATTATAGAAAAGTATTAAATCTGAATCGACACGATCTAGATAGATCTAACCCAAAATCAATCTGACCCAATTGATAGGTCTAATATCATTCTTCTAACCTGTTCGAATTCTTTCAACATTTGATTAGGTGAAAATCATGGACACTGTCGGGTGTGGAGATAGTTTTGTTGCTGCCATTGCATATGGTTTTATACATAATATTCCATTGGTTATTACGTTAGCATTTGCAAATGCCGTGGGTGCTGCTACCGCCATGGGTTGTGGTGCTGGTAGGAATGTAGCTACATTGAAGCAAGTGGTGGAATTGATGGAAACACCCGACCTCAATGAGGATGATAAGTTCTGGAATGAGCTACTGAGGGAACATTTGGACTCACAAGAGGTCACATTTCTGTCAAAAATGGTTCTAAATGGAAGCAATGGCAGGATGAAGCATGTTACATTGCAAAAGGTGGTTTCTGAGTTGCTGCCTAAGCTTAAATCAAGTCAATTAGAGGGCACACTGTCATCTTGATGGGATAGCAAAGGAAATTAGATTCACAGCAAACAATACAAATTTCAAAGGACGTCCTTGTATGAAATCAGTCTGGGTTTGATTTGTTTGGCAATATCACAGCAAGTTCTTGACCGGGTTCTGAATGAAGTAGTTCCTGGGAAGACATCAAGTGAGAAATAAAGACGGTGCTTCATATGCTGTTTTTTGAGCATTTTTTGCCACAATTCATGGGTTTGTGCATTGTGCTAGGGTAATATCAGCTTTTGCATACCAATGCAAAGATGTTCTGTTTATGTTTATTTATTTGTTAAAACTGTGTGATTTTGCAGAATCAAATTTATGAAAGTTGTGATTTTTGCTAATAAAATTCCATCTGCTACCAATATGTAATTTTTCCAGTACTAATTCTAAATATGTTTATTTTTCATCTGATACTGGTATTCTTTCGGTTCTATAGTAAACTACATAAAATACCATAAATTAAGTGAAAGAACTTAGCTGTGTGATTATTAATGAAAGAACCAAAATTATTATTTCGATAATTGCATACACAAAAAGTGAATGACCTGGACCCAGAACCAGAGACAAAAAGTGAACTTAAATGCGTGGTTATTAATGAACCAAAGACGTCACATGACCCATTATTGACCTATGTTGTTGACACAATAATTTTCATAAATTTTTTTAATCTTGACTTTGAATTCTGAATTCATGATTTAACATTTAGTTTAGAGTAATGGAATAGAACTGAAATAAAATAGAACTATAATAGAATAGAATTGTAATAGAATATAACTATAATAACAATTAA
Organism: Gossypium stocksii; assembly: GCA_020496765.1. Lineage (NCBI taxonomy): Eukaryota > Viridiplantae > Streptophyta > Magnoliopsida > Malvales > Malvaceae > Gossypium > Gossypium stocksii. The sequence goes on from CM035623.1 coordinate 12,887,210, forward strand.
AATTATTTGGTTGAATGAAATAGAATAGAGCTATAATAATATTCTTGTATTTGGTTGAATGGAATAGAGTTATAATAACATACGAAAAGAAGTTGAAATGACCAAGTACCCTTAGTAGAAATTTTGTTAAAAGTATTATTATTGTTATTAAATTTTAATAAGATTATTATTAAATATAATTTAATAAAAACAATAATACATAATTTATTCCTATTTTAATAAAATTATTATTAAATATAATTTAACAATAATAATATATAATTTAATAATTTTCTTAATATAACAATTAATAAAATATGAATTAATAAAAAAAAAATATAATATTACAAAAAAAACCTACTTTATTATTTTTAAAATATAATGCATATTTAATGTGTTAGAATATTATTAACAAAACAAATATTTAGCATATATATCATAATCTATATGTTACTTAAAGAATAATTTAAAAGAGTAATTTAAAGAGTATCTTGTCTCAAATATTTTTACTCTCAAATAATTTAAAAGAGTAATTTAAAGAATATCTTGCCAATTTCATCTGCATGTTCTATGGATCAAAAGCACGAAATAACACTCAAGTACATGCAAAATTCTAACTCCTAAAAACCATGGATTTAAAAATAGGTCTAGTGGTTGAACTAATCAGACCACTGCCGGTTCGACTACCTGTCCGGTTTTAATTAAATAAATTATTAAAAATTCATAAAAATTTTAACAAAATTATTTAAAAAATTATAAAACCGATTTAAGCACTAATTCAACCAGTTCTTTATCTTTGTTCAATCGGTCCCAAGTAGTTCGCTTAAAAGCCAGTTCAACCCCTTTGTCAGACCGATATATTGGCCGGTTTTTGGTCCGACCAGTATGTCACGCCCGGTTCCAACAACCATGCTAAAATCTCCAAAATGAATTTATGGGCATCAGACTTGATCTTGTAATCTACAAGTTCGTGTTAACAAGGGATCTGATTACCATTTCGGACTACAGTCAAGAAAAAAAAAAACATGTTTCTTTTCACATATGAGAAACAAATATTTTAGCTTACTACATGAGAAAGAGTGAACTCACAATCTTTTCAAATCCAATAAATTAGTTACAGCAATAGGAAAAGGACCAACGATGGATACTGCATAAACTTCCCTATAAAAGAAAATAGTAATAATAAAAATTAAAGGTCAGGGTCAATCTAAGCCAACAGAGTAACATGAAATAGTGAATCAAGGCAGAAAAGTAGTCACTTGAATATCTTTTAAGTAGCCTCTAAAATGAGATAAGATACAAATCGAAAAAAAAAAAAAAGAACACATAAAATGAGAAACCAAAAAGTGTTTGAATTAAATCATGGCAGAACAGTATTCACCTTGGCATCTTTCCCCCAATCCGTAATGTAAGATATAACATAAATGTGAATGAAACATAGAATGTTGAATCAATGGTGAAATACATTTGCATTGTTCATTAGATAAACAAAAGCATTAGAATTCAATCATGGAAGAGCGGTATTCATTTCGGCATCTTCCCCCAAACCGTAACATAAGATATAGATACAAGTTGGAATGAAATATAGAATAAGAATCAATAGCAAAAGGCATTTATATTGTTCATTAGATGGCATTTATGAAGCAAAGACACATCCCTTTCACTAATAAGCATATTAAGCAAAAATATAATGCATAGTAGATATGATACATACAGTTCAGTAACAACTCTATATTCTCCTTAAGTCGAAAATGTTACACTAGACCAAGGCGGTAAATCACCATCTCCACAAGGATCGTCCTCGATCCATGCATAGACAACTCTCCATCCAAGTGATGCTTTTATCTCATTTAAGGCTTTTACTGCAATAAAACTAACCAAATATCAACCCATTGCATCAAAACATATTTATGCTCTATTTTAATTCTCTTAATGATGATAGCTTCAATTCTCACAAAATCTGTAGTAACAATAAACATCAGATATCCCTAAAACCAACTTTAAATTTCTAATTGATCAATTTAAGCTGCTCCACAAGAATTCAAGTTAAATGAGTAGTGTGTTAAAAGTTGGCTAAAAAAGATAAAAACACAAGTGAAGAACCAAGCAGAGCACAATTATTAAATAAACAGTTAGTTTGGACCCAAAAGAACACTGAGAATTTTACTTTATATAAAAAATGACATTTTGGGTAAACTTTTTTTCCTTAGAAGAAAGAACTAGAAAATCTCAGATAATAGATTCAAAGAAGCAAACATATTCCATTAATTTAAGCTAAATACCAAATTGGCACATTAACTAATTTTTTTCCCATTTTGTTTAATGTAAATAAAGTTTCTTCCTTTGTTCAAAAATTAAAAATGATTTGTTATTGTCGGAGTTAGTGGTCTTTTCCTAGAATGTATCATCAAATTCACAGAAAATCAAACATAAAAAAGGAAATATTTAAGAAAATGAAGAAAACAAAGAAAGAAAATTTTACTGAAAACAGAGACGAAGAGCCCAAATATTAAAGAAGGGTAAGTTTTTTCAATATAATACAAATAGAATGGAATCTGAGCGCTCTTCCTAGAAAGCCAAATTACTTGAACAAGGGTAAGTTTTACATTTGCTTTTGCAATCGAAAAAGAAACATTGAAAAATAAATGGTTTGAATTAAAACTTACCAAATCTTGGATCTTGCGAGACGACTCGAAAAACACTTCCCTTCTTTTTTTCAATGAATGAACTGTTAGGGTTAGGGATTGGAGATTTCAGGTGTGAGAATGAGAATATATGAGTTGGGTATTTTAGATTGTGAGAAAGAGAGGAGAATGGCGGGGGTAAAATTGAAAGCGTTCTCTAATTAGTTATTACAGCCAACCAAACAATAGTTTAGTTAAATGGGCTGTAATGTATTACCATTACAGTTAACCAAACATACTGTAAGTTTTGGACTCTAAACCCTAAACCCTGGACCTTGAATCTTAAATCTTAAATTGTAAACCATGGATCTTAAGTTTTAAATCCTGAACATTAGACTTTGATCTCTGAACCTTATACTTTGGACTCTAGACCTTAGACCATAATTTTTGAACCTTGAACCCTAGACCATGAATCCTAAATCTTGGACCTTAGACCCAGGACCTTAAAACTTGAACCATAAACCTTAGACCCTGAACCTTGTGTCCATGGTTCAAGGTCTAAGGTTTAGGGTTTAAAATTTAAAATTTAAGGTTTTAGGGTCACAGGTTTAGAGTCTAGAGTCCAGTGTTCAGAGACTATGCTCTAAGGTCTAGGTATTGTGGTCTAGGGTTAAGAGTTTAATGTTTAAGGTCGAGGGTCTATAGTCAAAGGTTTAGGGTCCAAGATTCAAGTTTACAAATTATCAAAATGATGTGTCAATTACATGGAAAAAAATGTTGAAATGACGTTAAATAAGTGATAAAAGATACAGAAGGGTGTGACGTATCTATTTCATACAATAATATAATTGTTCAAAAGAGAGAAAATAGATTAATATTACTGTGAGTTAAAAGGAAATTTGAAATTGCATTCTGAAAAATGTTATGAAAAATATCTAAGGAATTAATATGGTGGTTTTTAATAATGCTACAAGAGATTTATAAGAAAAAAAAAGGCCGCAAGAGATAAATAGTTTATTTTTAAAGTAAAATACTTATATAATTTTATTAATTTTATTCTAGAATTTTTTTTTGCTTTTTATTCAACTAAATTAGTGTTACTTGCTTTCTAATTATTACAACAATTCCTTTTTTCTTTTTTAATTTTATGATTAAGGTATCTTTGTTTACATTTTCTATTGTATTCCAATAAGCACTTATATGTTTTTTAGTCTATTTTGGATGAACTACCGAATATTTGAATTATATTTTACTAGAGTTTATTAAGGACGAAATGAATTAAAATTTTAATAATGAAACTTTCTAAATGAATGTAAATCGGTATATATGAACTAAGAGGCTAAATGAATGAAAGGAAAAGAAATTTAATGAATGAGTAGTTAATAAAGAATCTGTTATGGAAACTATGGGATAATTGGATTTAATTTTAAGTAAATTAAGATGATTTGATAATCGTATAAGAATATTGAATTAAAAGATAAAGATTTGAGAATTAAATTCCTAATTCGGTATGCCTTTAATAAATGAAATGAAAATGAACTGTTGACACTTATGGATCAAATGAACATAAATGGAACTTATGTGTGGAAACATTAAGAAACTATGGCTAAAAGGGATACATGTTGATTAAACATGATTAAGCACTTAACAAGAGTCTCGATTATGAATGTGAATGACCCATAAACCATTAATGATAAGTTGAGCCCTATAATTTGATAATAAGAAATGAATTTGATTGAAACATTATATATGGCAAAGTGAGTTCAGTAATAAAATATTCGGGCTCAACATCAATGACCAGATAAGACTAATATGATTATCCTTGTGTACTTATTGAGGTTATTGAGTTCACATGTTAGTTGTTTAAACGTGTAGGTTAAAGATTTATCAGGGAGCTTGGACTTCAACTTGAGAGCATCACATCACTATTTGAGGTTTTAAAGTTTCTTTCGTAACTATATTGGTTATTATTTGTCTAAGAATAATAACATGTACACTAAGACTTACTTTGAATATGAAAAATGTAAATTTGATTTGTAATTCAAACCTCTTTTCGTGTTATCAAACAAATTTTGATTAGTCATTTAGTTTAAATGTGATCATGATATGTAATTTAAGCTTAAAAGGAATTTAAATTTGTTTTATAATGTCTTAGAACCCGTGGAAATGATACGGATGTGTTTGCACATGTTTTTAAGTATTTTTGGACTAGTTTTTAGTTTTAGGAACCGGGTTTCGATAACCATGCTATAAGTTTCAAAACAAGGCAAGTCAATAGTTAAAAAGTTACAATTTTTGGCCCAGTTGCCGATACATAGGATCTATGTATCGGAACCTTAGCCCAATTATCAATACATAGATTCTTTGTATCGATACATAGGCCATAAACCTAAATCTCTACACTATTTTGAGTTTTTTGAGCCTACTAAAGCTCAGATTTTGACTAAACAATATTACATGGTCGAATCGTAGTGCGAAAAGATAGCTTGTATTAGTAGACAAACCTAAACATGTCCTTAGTCTAATCAGAAATGAGAAAATCGATTGAAAGACTAATATGTCGTCTATCAAGTCCAATTAGGGGGATGTCTTGTCTTGGACATCAGAGTGGATGACTCCCAAAAGATAGAGACATAAATGTGATTGACTGGATTAACAGTACATTGGACATGACCCATGTAACACCCCTTACCCAATCCGATTGTTGAACCTGAGCTATAGGATGTTACAAATAAATACCAAATAATTACATTTAATTTTAGTTCAAAACTCAATTAAATATCATTCCATCACATAAGAATAAGTATATCCTATAGTTAAATCAATTTCGGGTTACTATCGAGCTCATGAAAACTTTAAACCAACCCGGCAACAAAAAGGGATTAAATTGAAATTAAAATGAAAAGATGGTAAAAATCTGCAAACAGGGGTCACACCATATTGAAATCAACCAACCAGCACTAGTTAAGTATTTGGTTAATTTCTTAGTTTTATACTCTTTGCAATTTAGTCCTTAGATTAGCATATTTAATTTTCCTATCATATTTTCTTACTATGATTCATATGAGTAGCCAGTTAGACTCTCTCTTGTATGCTAGTGGAAACACTAAAATATATAGATTTTTTTCAGCACCTTTTGAGCACTAATTCATGTAGTTTCTAGGTAATTTCTATCGAATTTTATACTTTTATTATAAAATAATTAATTTGAACTCAATTTATGAAAATTTTTTAATTTTAGTTATTTTTAGAATAATTTTGCATAATTTGGTCTATTTTGTTAGTTTTGGACAAATGATGAAAATTCAACTCGGTGATCACCTTGAGTAGATTAGATAGTTGAAGCACTTCTCAAATTATTTAACCCATGAGGATGGCTGATTATTCTCCAGCCAGGGACGCCCCAATTAGACTCCTTAAACCCATTGAAAAATTGTTTTTGGTCCAATAAAAATTGGGTTAAATTTACTCCTAGCCTGATGCAGAGAAAGGGGCCCAATTTTGCTAAGTTGAAGAGGACTGATCCACTAAGAGAATAATAACCTATTGTCGACCCAATTGCTACCCAAATCAGCTAACTGAGTTGATTATAACAATTTCAAAATGGTCCTTAAACTTCTTTTCAAGACACGTTCCAACCCCTCTTCATGCAATTTCTTTCTAGCCACAAGATAAAAATAGCAAACTCATTTAACCACTCCTTCCACCTAAGATGGTCGACCTTATGAAGGGGGATTTCATGCTATTTTTAGCTAAATTGAGCTTCCAATTTCAAGTATCAATAGCCCCCTTCACTTTCTTATTTCACACACCATTCATCATTCACTCATATCTTCTTTCACTTTTCTCCTTTATTCACATTTGCTTTTCATTTTCTTTCCCTTTCCCTTTGACGATTTCCCCTATTGAGAAAGAGCTAGCACGTCTCTTGGAGCAACAACAATTAAGCATTCTTAAAAGCCGTTTGATAAATGATAAAACTAACATATTTTAAGCCTATTCTTAATGCATTTTTGGATGATTATTTATGCAAATTGGTGAGTTTGATGCTCCTAATCCCTTTAATTCATGTTCTTATACTTAGATGAGTATTTGGGAGAAAAAGGAGCAAAAATTAAAGAAAAAGAACATATTTTAGGAGTAACACGGGCTGTGCACACTTTCATGTGACCTACATGAGCTGGACATACACCCATGCGCCATCTAGTGTTAATTTTGCACCTTGCTTCCCAGATAAGCGGAAAAATACAATTTTTAGGCTTTCTGAACATTCTAAAGTATATAAATACCAAATAGAATAAGAGGTATGGGAATGAGGAGAGAAGATCGAAGAAATAATCAAGGAACACCCTTGGAGCCACTTTTGAAACAGATTTCCATTAAGATTGAAGAGCTCATTTTAATTTCTTCTGAAGTTTCTATGAGTTTCATTATTTCTTGTGGTTTTTTTGATTTTGAGATGTTTTATTTCAGAATTATGAACTAATTCCTTAGATACCTAGGGAGGATGAAACCTATGACGAATTCTATTATTTAATTTCTATTTTATATGATAAATACTTGATTCTTGTTCTCAATTATGTGTGCTTATTCCTTGTTTTTATATTTTCGGGATATTAATTTATGTTTAATGTGCTTACTTCAGTGGAGCAAAAGTCACTGTTTAAGAGTAGATCTAATATAATTGAGTGGAGTTGCATATAATCCTAGAAATAGGACGACATAAATCTACCGGATTAGAGCCAAATCTAATAGGGGAATCCATAGATTGAGTTAATGCAACAATAGGTGTTTTAATGAGAAAGAGATTTCAATTAATTAACCTAGAGTCAACTGCTCTTACTCTCGAAAGAGATATTAACATAATTTAGGGATTTCTACGGACCAAGACATCAAGTGAATAAATCATTTAAATCAGATTAATAATAATAGGAGTCTAGGTGGATTTGTTCCTGGGTATTGTCTCTCTCATTGGTTATCTTTCGATTTTTTTCTTTATTCGTTCTTTGTTGTGTTCTTAGTTAAATTAGTTTTGTAATTTTAGATTAAAACTTATCACTCCAAATTGTCGGCTAAATAATAAGAAAATGGTAGTTACTAATACTTTTAGTCCTCGTGGGTACAATATCGTTACTCACCGTAGTTATACTATTGTTCAATAGGTGTGCTTGCCTTTGTTGTATTTATAGTTAGTTTTGTGACTATCAAGTTTTTGACGCCATTGCTAGGGACTAAAATATTAGGAACACTTTATTTTTATTAATTTAACCATTTTTTTTTGTTTATAGTTTAGTTTTTACATTCTAATTTTTCTTTTATTTGCTTCTGGAAGGTTCCTTGTAACACCCCTAACCCATATCCGTCACTGGAACAGGGTTAGGAAATATTACCGGAGTTTACAGAAACATTTACAGATAATTCGTGTCTTTTACTAATCATATCCGAAACTATTCATATCATCCATTTATTGGACCCTCGAGGCCCAATTTAAGCATTAGAAACAAGTCGGGACTAAACTAGAATCTCAGAGAATTTTTCGCAAAATTTCAAAATTTTTCTTATATACAGGGGTTACACGCCTGTGTGAATAGGCTGTGTGACATGCCCATGTCTCAGGCCGTGTGACATATGAGGTAGGGTACACGCCTGTGTCCTTAACCCGTGTAACTTTCTGTTTTGCAACTTAATTAAGTGTAGGGGTCACACGGCCAAGCCACACACCCGTATGCTAGGCTGTGTGGTCAATTTAATTTTTGAAAATTTTGTATAGGTTTCACACGACCAAGACACACGCCCGTGTTCTAGGCCATGTGTTTCACACGACTGATACACACGCCTGTGTCTCTGCCCGTGCGCCCAATTCTGAGCATTCTGTTTTTAAATTTTAAGATGCAAGGGACACACGGCCAAACCACATGCCCATGTGCCAGGCCGTGTGTCACACACGGTCAAGACACACGCCCATGTGTCTACTTGTGTAGACAAAATAAGGCCATTTCCTAGCATTATTTCTTACCTAAACTTGCCAAAAACCTACACCAATACTTGCAATCATATACCAACCAATTCAAGCATAATAACCAAGCCAACTCTATCACCTAGCATGATGTATCATCACATGCATTCATGTATTTCCAATACTTACCTTCCATTGTTAACCATTTCCAACACATATCAAACTTGTTAATCCTATATATAAATATATCAAAGTATATTAAACATTAGGCATTCCAATTGTAACACCCCTTACCTGTGTCCAACTCCGGGACAGGGTTTAAGGCATTATCGAATTTAAACATAAGCAAACTTACATTTCCGAGCCATAAAATTTCATTCAATTTAAAATCATTCATACACAAGCATATTGTCCCTTATACAGGCCCACGAAGCTCAAAACATACATTAGGAGCAATTCGGGACTAAACTGAGAACTTGGAAACATTTGGAAGACTTAGAAAAATGTTCATGAAAATAGGGTCACATGCCTGTATGGGTAGGCTGTGTGGTCACACACGCCCGTATGGCTTGGGACATGCTCGTGTCCTCAGCCCATGTAACTCTCTATTTATGGTGTCATGTGCAAAATGAGATCACATAGCCAACACACGCGCCCGTGAGGGCTGACCGTGTGTCTCACATGGTCTAGACACACACCCGTGTGTCTATCCGTGTGGACAAATACAAGGCTATTTTCCAAGCCATTTTCCCACCCTCACTTGCACACATTCACACAACATCACATGGCACAATCTTAAGCATATAAATGCATTTAAACCAGCCAAAAACAAACAATAGCATGTCATTCACATACCCACATCCCTCTTGCTAATAGCGTCATACTACCAATTCAATTCATACTAAATTCATATTCATGGTCAAAATATACCATATCAATACCATCATATACATACTCTTAGCATCACACTTTACCAAATCCAAACATACCAAATCACATTCAATAATAAGACTAACTTGCCACATTCAACCATTAGGTTTTTAGGCCATAAACTGCTCATAACAAAACTGATAAAAATTATACATATTTTTACCTCATGTTTAGCCTATATTTTGGATGAATTATTATTAGATTTGTGAGAATTGGTGCTCTTCATCCTTCTATTTCATGTCTTATACTCAGGAGAGCATAGGGAAGAGAAAAGAACGAGAAACGGGCCAAAAACGGAGAAAATAGGCCAAAATGAAAAAACGACACGGCCCAGGGATTCACGACACGGCCCAGGGATTCACCACACGGCCGTGGCACACGGCCTTGCCACACAAGGTCCAACACGACCCAGCCCCGAGAAGCACGGCCAGGCTACACAGCCGTGCCATGCTCAAAAGGCCCACACGACCTCTTGTCAAAACCACACGGGCGTGGCACATGGGCGTGTCCCTATCATGAGGAAGTTCAATTCTACTCGAAAAAGCATACTTAGGGGCTAAGAAAGCCATTCTAAAACTCTATATAAAGACCCTAGGAGGCAACTTCAAGGGTGTGTTTATTTCCCGCTAAGGGAATACTCTTTTCTCCCAGGAAAGAGCGCCATATTTCTGCCAACACAAAGACTGAAAGCAAGGGATTACTCCAAGGGAAGCCGATTGATTCATCTCAGAAGCCAGAATTCTACATCAAGACAGAGAATCTCCCTAAATTCCTTCAGGGGTTTTCGGGTTCTTTATGTTTTGTTATCTTAATTCTTCTGAGATGTTTTATTTCTTTATTATGAACTAAACCCCTCAAATACTTGAGGGGGATGAAACCTAAGACGAATATTGTTATTATTTATTCTTGAGTTATATGATAAATACTTGAGTTGTTCTTAATTATGTGTGCTTAATTCTTGTGTTAATAAGCCTAGGTATTAATTCAAGAAACAGATGTGCTTAAAGCAGAGGAGCAAAAGTCCCTGTGATAAGAGTAGATCTACCATAATTAAGCGGAGTTGCATGCAACCCTAGACATAGGGGGACATAAATCTGCCGGATTAGGGTCAAACCTAATATGGGGAACCATAGATCGAATTAATGCAACCTAGGATGTTAATTAATAAAGGAACTTTAGTTAACAACTTAGGCCTAGTTGCTCTTCACCTCGACGGAGGGTTTAGCATAAATTAGGGATCTCTACGGATCAAGTCAAGTGAATAAACCATCTAGCTCAAGAACCAATAACAAGTGAAGTCTAGGTGGATTCTCCCTTAAGTATTGCTTATATCAATCAGCTTTTCCCTAAAAGTTTTCCCCAATTTACTTTTTGTGCACTTTTAGTTAGTTTAGAATTAGTTTAAATCACCTCTCTTTATTTTTAGGCTAGATAATAGAAAGGAAGTAAGTATTAGTACTTTTGGTTCCTTTGGGTACGATAACTAGGTCTTACCACTAAACTATACTATTGTTTGATAGGTGCGCTTGCCTTTAAGGTCGTGATATTAGTTAGTTTTGGTGTGATCAGTTTTATAAATTTTATTACTTAATATCGCGAGACGTTATCAAGTTTTTGGCGCCGTTGCCGGGGAACTGAAATATTAAGAAAACTCGACTTCTATTACTTTAGCCATTACTATATTTATTTATTTTCAGTTTTTATTTTTATTTCTATTTTTATTTTATTATTTTTTATTATTTTTATTTTTCTTTGTTTTTTTTTCCTTCTAGGTATCTCTAGTTTATGACTAGAAGAAACCCAAGAGGACCATTAGTTTTCGACGACGATTTAGAAGCGACAGTTTGTCGAACTCGCCAAGAGATAAGAAGAAGTTTGCAATATCTAGAAGAAGGACAAGAAGAAGAACCTGAACCTACTGAAGAGATGGAAGCAAATCAGGATAATCAGCTATGATAAACGCTAAATTATACATATTTTTACCTCATATTTTGCCTATATTTTGGATGAATTATTAATGATTTAGTGAGAATTAGTGCTCTTAACCTTTCTTTTTCATATCTTATACTCAGAAGAGCATGGGGAAGAGAAAAGAACCAAAAATGGACCAAAAATGAGGAAAATGGGCCAAAAATAGCTTAACGCACGGCCTAAGGATTTACCGCACGGCGGTGGCACACGGCCGTGTAACATAAAGATCACACAGTCCATTCCCGACAAGCACGGCCAGGCCACACGGCCGTGCCCCATAAACAAAATATCACACGGCCTCTGTCGAAGTCACACGGGCGTGGCACACGGGCGTGTTCTAGTAGTGAGAAAGGGGAATTTCACTCAAATTGGGATGCTTAGAGGCTAAAAAAGGCTCCCCACAAGCTCTCTATATAAAGACCTCATGAGGCAGAGGCAGATATACGTTTTGAGATATATTTTTCTTCTCGTCTTTCTGCCACACTGAAGGTAGAATCAAGGGATTACTCCAAGGGAGAAGCTGATTGATTCATCCCAGAAGCTGAAATTCTGCATCAATATAGGGGATCTCTCTAAATTCCTTTAGGGATTTTCGGGTTCTTTTATGTTTTGCTATTTTATATCTTCTGTGATGTTTCTCTTCTTTATTATGAACTAAACCTCTCAAATACTTGAGGGGGATGAAACCTAAGACAGATCTTGTTATTTATTCTTGATTTATTTGATAAATACTTGAATTGTTCTTAATTATGCGTTCTTCATTCTTGATTTAATAATCCTAGGTATTATTTCAAGAATTAGATGTGCTTAGAGCAGAGGAGCAAAAGTCCCTGTGATAAGAGTAGATCTACCATAATTAAGCAGAGTTGCATGCAACCCTAGACATAGGGCGACATAAATCTGCCGGATTAGGGTCAAACCTAATATGGGGAGCCATAGATCGAATTAATGCAACCTAGGGAGTTAATTAATAAGGGAACTTTAATTAAAAACTTAGGCCTAGTTGCTTTTCACCTCGACGGAGGGTTTAGCATAAGTTAGGGATCTCTACAGATCAAGTCAAGTAAAGAAATCATATAGTTCAAGAAAATAATAACAAGTGAAGTCTAGGAAGATTCTCCCTTGAGTATTGTCCATATCAATTAGCTTTTTCCCCTAAAGTTTTTCCTCAATTTACTTTTTGTGCACTTTTAGTTTAGATTTAGAATTAGTTAAACAACCCTCTTTTATTTTTAGGCTAGATAATAGAAAGAAAGTAAGTATTAGTACTTTTAGTTCCCTTGAGTACGATAACTCGGTCTTGCCACTAAGCTATACTGCTGTTTGACAGGTGCGCTTGCCTCAACGTCGTGATATTAGTTAGTTTTGGTGTGATCAAGTTCTTTATAAATTTTATTACTTCATATCACGCGATATCAAGTTTTTGGCGCCATTGCTGAGGAACTAAAATATTACGAAAACTCGATTTCTATTACTTTAGCCATTAATATATATTTATTTCTTTTTCTTTTATTTTTATTTTCAGCTTTTATTTATTTTTATTTTTATTTTCTTTAAAATTTTTGAGTTTTCTTTGCTTTTTCTTTTTAGGTATTTTTAGTTTATGACTAGAAACAACCCAACAGGACCACTACTTTTCGACGAAGATCTAGAAGCAACAGTTCGCAGAAATCACAGGGAAATTAGACGCAGTCTACATGATCCAGAACAAGAACCTGAGCAAGAGCCAGAACCTACAGACGAGATGGAAGCAAATCAAAATGTTCCACCACCTCCCGCAATAGTCGCGCCACCAGCAAATCAAGAAGAAGCTCCTCGCACTATGTATGATTATGCTAAACCTAGTTTGGCTGGTACCCAAACTAGCATTCTTAGACCTACTATTACTGCTAATGATTTTGAGTTAAAGCCTAACACTATTCAGATGATACAGCAATTGGTGCAGTTTAATGGTTTACAGGACGAAGATCTAAACTCACACATAGCCAATTTTTTGGAAGTTTGTGATACCTTCAAAATAAATGGCGTTTCTGATGATGCCATTCGATTGAGGCTATTTCCATTCTCTTTGAGAAATAAAGCCAAACAGTGGTTAAATTCTTTACCACGAGGCTCAATTACCACATGGGAGCAGATGACCGAAAAATTTTTACTCAAATATTTTCCTCATGCTAAAACAGCCAAATTACAAAACGATATTTCTTCTTTTGTGCAGATGGATTTAGAAACACTATACAATGCATGGAAGAGATATAAAGATCTTTTGAGAAGGTGCCCTTATCATGGTCTACCTTTGTGGCTACAAGTTCAAACCTTCCACAACGGTTTAAACCCGTCAACTAGACAAATGATCGATGCAGCCGCAGGAGGGACGATCAATAATAAAACACCTGAAGCAGCTTATGAATTTATTAAAGAGATGTCATTGAATAATTATCAGTGGCAAGTGATGAGGACAAAGCCAACAAAAGCTGCAGGAGTTTATAATATTGATGCTGTCGCCATGCTTACTAATCAAGTAAAACTTTTAAATAAAAGTTTGATAATTTTGTTAGTTCTACACAGGCACAACCAGTGATGCAATGTGATGCGACTCAAGGAAACACGTTTAATCCAGATTTCGCATCTTATGGACACAGCATGGAAACTGAACAAGCCAATTATATGGGTAACAATTCTAGACCTTAAAATAACCCCTATAGTAATACTTATAATGTAGGTTGGAGAAATCACCCAAAATTTTCATGGGGAGGACAAGGAAATCAAAGACAACAACCTCCTCCAGGATTTCAGCAACCACCATCGCAACATGAGAAGAAGTCGAATCTTGAAGAGATGTTTACCAAATTCATGGCCACATCAGAAACCCATTTTCAAAGCACTGAAACGGCACTGAAAAATCAGTAAGCATCAATTCAAGGGCTTGAAAACCAAATTGGTCAACTTGCAAAATTAATTTCAGAAAGACCACAAGGAGGATTACCAAGTAATACTGAGCCAAATCCTAGAGAACATGTCAAAGCGATTACTTTAAGAGATGGAAAGGTCCTAGCCGAACCCGAAAAGAAGACTATCCCAGAAATTTCAGAAGAAAAGGCAGAGGAACCCGAGGATAACTCTCCACCGCCACTCAAGGAATACAAACCGCGTATCCTATATCCGGCAAAATTGAAGAAAGACCATACAGACGCTCAATTCGGTAAGTTCCTTAAACTTTTCAAACAATTACACATTAACTTGCCTTTTGTTGAAGCAATTTCACAAATGCCAAAGTATGCGAAGTTCCTTAAAGGACTTCTGACAAATAAAAGGAAGTTGGAAGAATTGGCCATGGTAGAACTTAACGAGGAATGCTCAGCTATTCTCCAAAATAAACTGCCAGCAAAACTAAAAGATCCAGGGAGTTTTACTATCCCTTGTCTGATTGGTAGTTTACTTATTAATAAAGCTTTAGCTGATTTAGGTGCTAGCATTAATCTCATGCCTTACAAAATGTTCAAACAACTAGGTCTCGGGGAACCCAAGCCTACTAGGATGAGTATTCAATTAGCCGATAGATCTGTTAAATATCCTAGGGGAATCATTGAATATGTGCTAGTAAAGGTAGATAAATTTATATTCCCTATTGATTTTGTTGTGCTTGACATGGATGAGGATATTAAAGTACCTTTGATTTTGGGACGACCATTTTTAGCCACTGCTAGAGCTGTTATTGATGTAGGGGATGGCAAATTAGTACTTAGGGTTGGCGAGGAAGAAGTTGTCTTTAAAATTTATGATGCCATGAGATTATCTAAAGAACAAGATGATTCGTGTTATTTTGTTGATATTATTGATTATTTTGTTCAAGATAATCTCCAGGAGCTTTCTCTCATAGACACGTTGGAATTGTGTCTTGTTCAAGGTGGGGGGAAAGATGAAACCACCTCCAAAATCGAAGAAGTAAGGAAAGAATTGGATTCTAATGAAATCATCACTAGGCACATAAGTTACGAAAATTTAAAGATGAGTGATGAATTTAGACAGAAACCTTCCATTACTGAACCCCCTAAATTAGAACTAAAACAACTGCCAGATCATTTAGAATATGCCTTTTTAGGGGAAGAATCAACTTTACCAGTCATTATCGCATCCGATTTAAGCTTTACAGAGAAAGAGGAACTACTCCATAGATTAAGAGAACATAGACATGCTATAGCCTGGAAAATTTCAGATATCAAGGGAATTAATCCTTCTTTCTGCACCCACAAAATTTTAATGAAGGACGAATTCAAACCATCAGTGCAAGCCCAGAGACGATTGAATCCCAACATGAAAGAAGTTGTAAAAGCTGAGGTAATTAAACTTCTAGATGCAGGTATTATCTATCCTATTTCTGACAGTTCTTGGGTAAGCCCTATGCAGGTTGTTCCTAAAAAAGGTGGATTGACCGTGGTGTCTAATGACAAAGAAGAGTTAATACCTACAAGAACAGTCACAGGATGGAGAGTTTGCATTGATTACAGGAAGCTGAATGACGCCACTCGAAAAAATCATTTCCCATTGCCTTTTATTGATCAGATGTTGGAAAGATTATCAGGTCATATGTATTATTGTTTCCTAGATGGCCTCTCTGGTTACTTACAGATCCCGATAGCTCCAGAAGATCAGGAGAAAACAACATTCACATGCCCATATGGTACGTTTGCTTATCGCAGAATGCCTTTTGGTTTATGTAACGCTCCTGCTACTTTTCAGCGATGCATGCTAACTATTTTCAATAAATTCGTGGAAAACATCATAGAGGTATTTATGGATGATTTCTCAGTTTTCGGTAATTCTTTCCAACTTTGTCTTAATAATCTAGAACGTGTTTTGATCAGACGTGAAGAGACAAATTTAGTGCTAAACTGGGAAAAATGCCATTTTATGGTTCAAGGGGGTATTGTTTTAGGACATAAAATTTCTAGTAAAGGGATAGAGGTAGATAAAGCGAAAATTGAAACTATTGAAAAACTACCTCCTCCTAATTCAGTTAAGGCTATAAGAAGCTTTTTAGGACACGCCGGTTTTCATCGGAAGATTCATTAAAGACTTTTCTAAAATAGCTAAGCCTTTAATTAAATCACTAGAAAAAGACGTACCCTTCAACTTTGACCAAGAATGTCTGGAATCTTTCAACAACCTCAAGGAAAAGTTAGTTAACGCCCCGATTATGATTTCACCTGATTGGAATCTACCTTTTGAACTAATGTGCGATGCAAGTGATTTTGCAGTAGGTGTAGTTTTGGGACAGCGAAGCGACAAACGCTTCCAGCCAATCTATTATGCTAGCAGGACCTTGACAACTGCTCAAGCAAATTACACGACCATAGAAAAAGAATTGCTAGCTGTTATTTTTGCATTTGAGAAATTTAGATCTTATTTAATTTTGTCAAAAGTCATTGTTTATACTGATCATTCAGCTCTTCACTACCTTTTAACTAAAACTGATGCAAAACCTCGATTAATAAGATGGATTCTATTGTTACAGGAATTTGATTTGGAAATAAAGGACAAGAAGAGAGTCGAAAACTTAGCAGTAGATCACCTCTCAAGGCTAGAGACTGCACAGCCCAAATATCTAGACAATATGAACGATTTGTTCCTTGAGGAACAACTCCTAGCCTTAGCAGACACGACACTTCCTTGGTTTGTTGATTTTGTGAATTATTTAGCAGCTAACATAACCCCAAAAGGGCTAAACCATCAGCAAAAGAAGCGATTCTTCATTGATGTGAAAAACTACTTTTGGGAAGATCCTTTCCTTTTTCGAATTTGTGCAGATTAGGTTATACGAAGATGCATTGATGACACAGAAGCATACCAAATTTTGAATCACTGCCATTCAAGACCCACAGGAGGACATCACAGTGGAACTAGAACTGCTCATAAGATACTTGAATCAGGTTTTTACTGGCCTACACTTTTCAGAGATGCCAATAGGTATGTGACCTCTTGTGATAAATGCCAACGAACAGGTAATATCTCTCAGCATAATGAAATGCCTCAGAACTATATACTTTCATGTGAAATATTTGATGTATGGGGTATTAATTTCATAGGTCCGTTCCCTAATTCATTTGGGAATAAATACATACTAGTAGCAGTAGATTACATGTCAAAATGGGTAGAAGCCCAAGCTCTACCGACAAATGATGCTAGGGTGGTAGTACGCTTCTTGAAAAGACTTTTTTCTCGATTTGGAACACCTAGGATAATCATTAGTGATAGGGGTACACATTTTTGCAATACTTAATTTGAAAAGGTTCTGAAAAGGTATGGAGTACAACATAAAACAGCTACCCCTTACCACCCACAAACCAGTGGCCAAGTCGAAGTGACAAATAGAGAGCTGAAACGCATCTTAGAGAAAACAATAGAAACAAATAGGAAAGACTAGTCAAGAAAATTAGATGATGCATTATGGGCTTATAGAACTGCTTTTAAAACACCCATAGGAACATCTCCCTATAAATTCGTTTATGGAAAAAACTGCCATCTACCGTTTAAACTTGAACATAAAGCATTCTGGGCTATAAAATTTTTAAACCTTGATTTTAAAAGTGCAGGAGAAAAGAGATTAATACAGTTGAATGAACTTGATGAATGGCGCTTCAATGCTTACGAGAATTCGCGACTATTTAAGGAAGCCATGAAGCGACGTCATGACAAAAGGCTGAAACAACCCAAGTAATTCAAAACAGGTGATCTCGTCTTACTTTACAACTCAAGGCTGAAACTATTCCCTGGAAAACTCAAGTCAAGGTGGTCAGGTCCATTCACTGTTCTAAATGTCTTTCCATACAGCACCATTGAGGTAACTCACCCTAACCACGGTACGTTCAAGGTAAACGGCCCTAGGCTTAAACATTATAGAGGTGAGAATTTTACGGAAAACAGGGAGGAGCTTCGGCTCCACCACACCCCCTCTTGACACATCCAGGTAGAGTCGAGCATAGACTCTAAATAAGCGCTTCTCGGGAGGCAACCCGAGCACTAACTTAGTAACTTTCTTTTCTTTAAAATTTTTAGTATGTGTTCATGCATAAAATAACTCTTTGAATGCAAAAATTTAGGACCACACGGCCAGGCACACGGGCGTGCCTAAGGTTGTGCGAACTTTAAAAACAGGGACACGGTCGTGCACCCAGACCGTGCACAAACAGAGTAAAAATTTTTCCAAAACACGGGCCATCGATAAATGCCCACGGCCGTGCGGCATGGCCATGGCAACCCTGCAGTATCAACACGGGCTTGCACAAATCCCCACACCCGTGTCCGTAGCCCGTGGAAGACACTGCCAAATTTTACACGCCCGTGGCACATATCACACGACCGTGTGATACACGAACACGATCGCACACAGCCGTGTATACCATCACACGACCGTGTGAGTAACGAAGACCTGATCTCACACGGCCGTGCG
Organism: Gossypium stocksii; assembly: GCA_020496765.1. NCBI lineage: Eukaryota > Viridiplantae > Streptophyta > Magnoliopsida > Malvales > Malvaceae > Gossypium > Gossypium stocksii. The sequence continues at coordinate 12,906,117 of CM035623.1, forward strand.
AACCAGTCACATGGGTGTGCTCATCGTATCAGGCGCGCCATAAAGGCCGAATTTCGAAAAACACGGGCAAAACACGATTCACACGGGAGTGTGACACACCCGTGTGACACTAAAAATATAAATAGGGAACCACTATTCATCTCCCCTTCCACTCAAACCCTAGAAAACTCCCTCCCTAACCACCACAAATGCCGCCCCAGCCCTAAAAACACCACCACTCTTCATTTCTGACAACCCACGCCCGTGCAACCTTCAACCCACGACCGTGCAAGCCCAAAAAAAATTGGTTCTATTTTCTCATTTGCCTCAATTATTCTTATTTTATTTCATTTCTTTATTTTTATTTTTTATGACATTTTTCTTGCATTTTGATTGATTTAAAGCATGGAATTAGGAAATATAGGATGAATACTCTAGAACAATATAGAATCAACTAGGATTATACTTTTGCTTGCCATTTAGAATTCCATTCATTTGCCATTTAAACTTCCATTTGCATGCCATTTGGCCATAATTCCAATATATATATACAACCATAGTTCTTAGTTCTATTGCAAGTCTTCAAAATGATTCGCTCCTACTATTTAGGTTAATCATCCATTTTGTTTTACTTTTAAGCATTGTCACTTTCCATTTTATCTTGTTAATTTTTTAGGACTAATGATCCTGTTATTATAGGTAAGATGTCATCACGTGCTAAGAAGACTACCATTCCCGTATCCAAAAAGCACAAAGGACCGGGAAGTTCATCAAGGCCTACCTTCGAGGCACGCCACCCATTCCTTACATTCTCGCAGGATTCTCAGGAGGAACGCTATCAGTTACTCTGGGCTCGCACTATTTCTGTGGGCCGATGTATCGACTGGGAGGCCCTTGAGTAAATTAATCTAGTAAGCGACATCCGAGCCCTACTGAGTACCGACCCATGGGACCAGTTCTTCAGAATTGTGGAACCAACGTACTTAGAACTCACCCTCGACTTTTGTTCCACATTCCACCTCCAAACCGTCATGAACAACTTCGACGATCTGGGTACGGTCCAATTTCACTTAGGAGGTCTAGTACGACAGCTGAGCGTCCCAGAGTTTGGTACAGCCCTTGGACTTTATTCCGACCAGTTCATGGCTGAAGAGGACTTTCCCACCCTCTCTCGTCGCATACATATCAGGCCAGTCGAGTGTTGGTATGAGATCGCTCTAGGGCAGCAAGTCTACAACCCCAGTGTCAGTAAGGCGACCGCCCTCCCTCCTTCTTTAAGGTACATTCATGCTCTCCTCGCTCACACTCTTACAGGTAGAAGGGAGAGTACAGGCGTCGTCAACACTCATGACGCATACTTCCTCTAGTGCATGGCCAATGGCCACACTATCGACCTTGCTTACTTCATAGCATTGGCCATGCAACACCAGACTGAGAGGCACCGGAAGGGCGTTATCTCCATGGGCCCCTACATTACGAGGCTAGGCCGCTACTTCGGCCTGTTCAACACCACGGCCCAGACATCCTCCTACACTTTCATAGGCCAGATGTTCTCACAAGGCATCTAGAGCATGCTACATATGAGGATGGTGGAGCGACGACTAGGTGGAAGTCACTTCCACTTCCGCCTTGTCCAGGATGCCGTAGACCCAGAGGACATTGCTGATGATGTCCCACCACCATCACTAGAGGAAGATGAGCCTGCTGACCCACGGCACCCCAGACGACCCACTCAGACGGCAGCTTCACGTGTCGACATATCCGAGCGCCTGGATCGATTTGAGCAACAATGCTTTCAGCACTTCGATTACATCGACGCCACTCTCGCGCAGATATGTCAGAACCTGAACATCACACCGTCGCCACGTGATCCATCCGAGGACTAGTTCCTCTTCTTTTTATGTTATTTTTATTTCTATGTTTATTTTTCTTTATTTTCTTTTTCTTAATTTTCAAACTTACCCACTAATATTTAGTTTTCTTTTTTTTTTCTTATTTTTTATTCTAACTTTGTTTTCCTTTCCAGTATATTTTATTCTAATTCCTTTTTACATTTTAGTATTTTATTTTACTTGCTTATTTTATTTTACGTTCTTAACGGCTAATCTCACGGAAGTAAATTCCATTGACTTAAAACTCCCCACGACTACTAAAACCATTCGCAGTTTCAAAGGAGCCTCACAGCTCAAATCTTTACGAAAATGGGAACACAGTGCCAGACCTACCGGCTCTTCCTATCTCACAATTCATCCTAAATTCAGGGAGTTTTCAATTCTCTCCCTCTCTTTTGATATTATGCTTTTATTGCTAGATATATGTCTTTGTACATTGAGGGCAATGTACATTTTAAGTGTGGGGGGGGACATACTTTAATTCAGTATACCTTTCATGAAAAACCCTAAATTTGTACTTCATGCATTGTTCTCTGCATTTTCCTCAGTTTCCTATTAGGAATTAATTCTGATTGATTTATGATTTTTATTGATATGTTGAGAATCAAGAAATAGGCAATTGTACTATGATTATTCAAACTTTAAAAACATTAGGGAATCAAGCATGATAAGTTGAAATTTTTGAGAACCCCATTTTTGCATAAGTTATCTTCCTTAATTTTAAGTATTATCTTGAGATTTGAAATTCACAGGATTGACATCAAAAGCCATAATTTTTGTGAGACTTTTGAACCTTTTAAGCATACATTCTTTCGTGCTTACTTTTATTATTACTTTGAGTAAGTCAATACTGAATTGTTATTCTAGAACTTGCTTTGATTATACATGTCAAGACCACATCATTGATTTGATATACCGAGATGATAAAGGCACCTAGGATTTAACTCACTTACTCTATAAAAGCCTACCTCCATAATCTAACCCCTAGTAAACCCCATTGAGCCTAACAACCTTTTCCTTGACTCACCCTCTAATTATTAACCAATAACCCATTTTTGTTGAATTTCCCATTCAATTACTTTTGATCCCTATTTTTATCGAGATTTGAGTTGAATTTATTTAAGCTTTATTCTCTTTTCCATATGTAAATCTTTACTAATTCATTGTATCACTTGAATTGTAATTAAAAAAAAAACATGTGTATATACAGTCAAATTCAGTTGTAATGTATAATAGTTCAAATTAAGTTTTTGCATATTTCTCTTTTAAAGCTACCAAAATGATGTTATTAAGCTTTGAAATTATGTTCCAGTAATAGAGATTTTTCTAGCTAGATAATTTTTAGTTCAATCTCGATTCTAACCCTCTTTTTGCAACCTGTGACAACACCCCTAACCAAGCCCCATTACAACCATAAAAAGACCTTTTGATCGATGTATCATATCAAACTATAGTGGTGGAGATTTGATTTTCTTGCAAGCTTATGGTAATAACTTTCCAGGTTGACTAGAGAGTGCTTAAATTTTGAACCCTAAACACTTTGAGTGGATAGAGTGAACCTTTAGTGAGGATGTCAACTCCTGTTAATTAAGATGGAGAGATAACTACTTAGAAAGAAAGAAGAGACTTATGTTTTCAATGACAAAATTCTCAACTTAAATTGATTAAATCTTTAATGTTCTTCTGATTGAATTTTTCATTGTATGATTACCTGTGGATTAGTTTGAAACATTATTGATAAAGATTATAGGTTGAGAAGAATGATTCTTATTTGGGATTGAGATTTTGCTTGAGGACAAGCAAAGGATTAAGTGTGGGGGTATTTGATAAACACTAAATTATACATATTTTTACCTCATATTTTGCCTATATTTTGGATGAATTATTAATGATTTAGTGAGAATTGGTGCTCTTAACCTTTCTTTTTCATATCTTATACTCAGAAGAGCATGGGGAGGAGAAAAGAACAAAAAATGGACCAAAAATGAGGAAATGGGCCAAAAATAGCTTAACGCACGGCCTAAGGATCGACCGTGTAACATAAAGATCACACAGTCCATTCCCGACAAGCACGACCAGGCCACACGGTCGTGCTTTATAAACAGAATATCACATGGCCTCTGTCGAAGTCACACGGGCGTGGCACACGGGCGTGTTCTAGTCTTGAGAAAGGGGAATTTCACTCAAATTGGGATACTTAGAGGCTAAGAAAGGCTCCCCACAAGCTCTCTATATAAAGACCTCATGAGGCAGAGGCAGATATACGTTTTGAGATATGTTTTTCTTCTCGTCTTTTTGCCACACTGAAGGTAGAAGCAAGGGATTACTCCAAGGGAGAAGCTGATTGATTCATCCCAAAAGCCAGAATTCTGCATCAATATAGGGGATCTCTCTAAATTCCTTTAGGGATTTTCGGGTTCTTTTATGTTTTGCTATTTTATATCTTCTGTGATGTTTCTCTTCTTTATTATGAACTAAACCTCTCAAATACTTGAGGGGGATGAAACCTAAGACAGATCTTGTCATTTATTCTTGATTTATTTGATAAATACTTGAATTGTTCTTAATTATGTGTTCTTCATTCTTGATTTAATAATCCTAGGTATTATTTCAAGAATTAGATGTGCTTAGAGCAGAGGAGCAAAAGTCCCTGTGATAAGAGTAGATCTACCATAATTAAGCGGAGTTGCATGCAACCCTAGACATAGGGTGACATAAATCTGTCGGATTAGGGTCAAACCTAATATGGGGAGCCATAGATCGAATTAATGCAACCTAGGGAGTTAATTAATAAGGGAACTTTAATTAACAACTTAGGCCTAGTTGCTTTTCACCTCGACAGAGGGTTTAGCATAAGTTAGGGATCTCTACGGATCAAGTCAAGTAAAGAAATCATATAGTTCAAGAAAATAATAACAAGTGAAGTCTAGGTGGATTCTCCCTTAAGTATTGTCCATATCAATTAGCTTTTTCCCTTAAAGTTTTTCCTTAATTTACTTTTTGTGCACTTTTAGTTTAGATTTAGAATTAGTTAAACAACTCTCTTTTATTTTTAGGCTAGATAATAGAAGGAAAGTAAGTATTAGTACTTTTAGTTCCCTTGGGTACGATAACTCGGTCTTGCCACTAAGCTATACTACTGTTCGATAGGTGCGCTTGCCTCAACGTCGTGATATTAGTTAGTTGGTGTGATCAAGTTCTTTATAAATTTTATTACTTCATATCACGCGATATCAAGCTACTTCCTGCAGTAGTCATAAATCTTGTTGAGCAAAATCCTGCTCCGCGTATTATGTATGATTATGCTAGACCTAATTTAGCAGGCACTGAATCTAGCGTTGTTAGGCCTACTATTGCTGCAAATAATTTTAAACTAAAAACTAACACTATTCAAATGATACAACAATTTGTTCAGTTTGATGGTTTGCAGGATGAGGATCCTAACTCGCATCTAGCCAATTTCTTGGAAATATGTGATACATTCAAAATAAATGGCGTTTCTGATGATGCCATTCGTCTTAGGCTATTCCCATTCTCTTTGAGAAACAAGGCTAAACAGTGGTTAAATTCTCTACCACGAGGCTCAATTACTACATGGGAACAGATGACCAAAAAAATTTTACTTAAATATTTTCCTCCAGCTAAAACAGCTAAATTGCAAAACGATATCTCTTCTTTTGTGCAGATGGATCTAGAGACACTTTACGATGCCTGGGAGAGATACAAAGATCTTTTGAAAGGTGCCCTCACCATGGGTTGCCTTTGTGGTTACAAGTTCAAACCTTTCACAGTGGTTTGAATCCATCAACAAGGCAGATGATCGATGCGGCCGCCGGAGGAACAATCAACAATAAAACACCAGAAGCAGCTTATGAGTTTATAGAAGAGAAGTCACTGAATAACTATCAGTGGCAAGTCATGAGGACAAAGCCGACAAAAGCTGCATGAGTTTATAATATTGATGCTGTCACCATGCTTACTAACCAGGTAGAACTTTTAAATAAAAAGTTTGATAATTTTGTTGGTTCTACGCAGGCACATCTAGTGGTGCAGTGTGATTCAATCCAGGGAAATATGTTCAATCCAGATTACTCCTCTTATGGACGTGGCATGGAAACTGAGCAAACCAACTATATGGGTAACAATTCTAGACCTCAAAATAACCCTTATAGTAATACTTACAATACAGGTTGGCAGAACCACCCCAATTTTTTATGAGGAGGACAAGGAAATCAAAGACAACCATCTCCTCCGGGATTCAACAGCCACCTCCACAATAAGAGAAAAAGCCGAACCTTAAAGAGATGTTCACAAAATTTATGGCCGAATCAGAAACTCGTTTTCAAAATACTGAAACGGCACTGAGGAACCAGCAGGCATCCATTCAAGGACTTGAAACTCAAATAGGCCAGCTCTCCAAGCTAATATCTGAAAGACTGTAAGGTGGGTTACCAAGCAACACTGAGACTAACCATAAGGAGCAACTCAATGCCGTGGATACGATAGATGATGAGTGGTTAAACAAAACCAACCCAGAGCTATGCAAGGAGCCTATGGTAAGTAACAGAAAGAATGAGGTAAGTTATAAAGATAAAATTGTCAAAGAATATAAACCTCATATCCCATACCCAAATGCGCTAAAGAAGGACCATACGGATGAGCAATTCGGTAAGTTTCTTGAACTCTTAAAGAAATTACATATCAACTTACCATTTGTTGAAGCAATTACGCAGAATCTGGAGTACGCAAAATTTTTAAAGGAACTTCTCACAAATAAAAGGAAGTTGGAAGAACTGTCCACAAACTCAATGAGGAATGCTCAGCTATTCTCCAAAATAAACTGCCAACCAAACTGAAAAATCTAGGGAGTTTTACTATTCCTTGTTTATTTGGTAGCCTAGACACCAAAAATGCTTTAGCTGACTTAGGGGCTAGTATAAATGTCATGCCTTATAAATTGTTTAAACAACTAGGTCTTGGAAAACCTAAGTAAACTAATATGAGCATTCAACTGGCTGATAAAACTATTAGGTCTCCTAAGGGAATAATTGAATATGTGCTTGTCAAAATTGATAGATTCATATTCCCAGTTGACTTTGTTGTTTTAGACATTGATGAGGATAGCAATGTACCACTAATTCTAGGGCGACCCTTTTTAGTAACTGCCAGAACAATAATTGATTTAGGAACACTGAACTTACACTACGTGTAGGTGATGACAAAGTTACTTTACAAGCTCGAGACTCGAATAAGACTATTGATGATAATATAGTCACGAGTCCTTGTAAAAAGAATAATCTCACCATCCAACCTTCTGTGCAGGATACACTCCACATAAAGGCAACCCAATCACAGTCAGGTCCCTCCAAGGGAGATGCACCTGAAAAGCAAATGCTTCAGATCGAGGAACTAGATGAGTGGATGAACTCTCATGAAAAGCCCAAAGTATGCCAAACCAACCCAGAGCATCACCAAGCCGACCCTCAGGTACAAACGAATCAACTCAAGGTAGGGGATAAGGTAATCTTAGGGGAAGACGATCCTCGAATCTTGAATTCAAAAGAGCATACAAGTGATACACCTTACTTCATGGAAAAGAAAATCTTTCCCTATGGTACAGTCGAGATAAAACATGAGTCACTCAGCACTTTCAAGGTAAACACTCGACTCAAATCTTACGTTGATAATAAAATAGTAAGCAGGATAGAAGAGTATCAACTCTTCAAACCACCGTGAATGTACAAGCTCTAGCAAAGTCGAGCTTAGACTATAAATAAGCGCTTCTCGGGAGGCAACCCGAGCACTAACTTAGTAACTTTTATTTTATTTTTGATTTTAGTATTTTTATGCATCAACTAACCCTTCTTAATGCAGAAATTTAGGACCACACGGCCATGCCCACGGGCGTGTCTGAGGCCATGTGAACACTTCAAGCAGAGACACGGTCGTGTAGCTAGGCCATGTATAAACAGAGCAAAAATTTTTCCCAAAGCACGGGTTACTGATAAATAGCCACGGCTGTGTGACATGGCCGTGGCAACCTTTCGACTTCAACACGGGCTACTAACAACACCCCACGGCCGTGCGACATGGCCGTGGCAACCCTACAGTATCAACACGGGCTTGCACAAACCCCCATGCCCGTGTCCTCAAACCGTGGCCAACACTGTCAATTAAGACATGACCATGGAACATATCACATAACCGTGTGACAAACGAACACGATCGCACACGGCCGTGTAAACCATCACACGACCGTGTGAAGAGCGAACAAGTTCACAAACGACCGTGCAATATATCTGACACGGGCTAAACCCGATAAACACGGTCGTGCACCTCTATTCTCCAAACCGGTACTATTTTTCTCATTTTTCATTTTTTATTTTTCCTTTATTAGTCTCCTTTTTATTTCGAAATTTATTTTTATCCTTTTAATCATTACAATATTAGTATTTTTAGAACTTAGTTTATTATTTTTCTGTTATTTATTTTTCTATCTTTCATATCAGCTAATCCCTAACGAGTAATCTCTATTAATCCAAAATTCCCACAACTAATTAATATTCTCGCAGTTTCAAAAAGGAGCTCTACAGCTAATATTCAACCGACAATGGGAACACCTTGCCACATTTGCCGACTCTTCCTCACAAGTTCATCCTAAATTCAGGCAGTTTCAATCCTCTCCCTATCTTATGATATTATACTTCTCTTGCAATTTATATCTTTGTACATTGAAGGCAATGTACATCTTAAGTGTGGGGGGAAGTTTACTTTAAATCTTTACATTATCTGTGAAAGCCCTGAAATTTTTCTTTATGCTTTATTCTCAAATAATTCTCAGTTTCCTATTTAGAATTAATTCTGATTGATTTATGATTTTTATTGATATGAGAGAATTAAGACATAGGTGCTTGTACTTTGGTTATTCAAACTTTAAAACATTAGGGAATCAAGCATGATAAGTTGAAATTTTTGAGAACTCTAATTTTTGCATAAGTTCTTCTCCCTAATTCTAAGTATTATCTTGAGATTTGAAATTCACAGGATTGCCATCAAAAGCCATAATTCTGGTGAGATTTTTGAGCCTTTTGAGCATACATTCTTTCGTGCTCACTTTTATTATTGCTTTGAGTAAGTCAATACTGATTTGTTATTCTAGAACTTGCTTTGATTATACATGTCGAGACCACATCATTGATTTGATATACCGAGATGATAAAGGCACCTAGGAATTAACCTACTTACTCCACAAAAAAACCTACCTCTATAAATTAACCCCTAGTGAACCCCATTGAGCCTAACAACCTTTTCTTTAACTTACCCCTAATTATTAACCAATAACCCATTTTTTGTTGAATCCCATTCAATTATTTTAACCCCTATTTTGTCGAGATTTGAGTTGAAAACTTTATCTAGCTTTATTCTCTTTTCAGATTGTAAAGTTTTGTTCAAAGTATTGTATCATATTTGAATTATTCTAAAAAAAAAAACATATGTATTCAGTTGTAATCTATAATAGTTCAAATAGTTTTTGCATATTTCTATTTTAAGGCTACCAAGGCAGAATTGATAATATCTTAAGGATTAGCTTGGGAAATATGTTCCAGTGATAGAGATTTTTCTAGCTAGATAATTTTTCAATTCGATCTCGATTCTAACCCTCTTTTGCAGCCTGTGACAACACCCTAACCAAGCCCTATTACAACCGTTAAAAGACCTTTTGATCGATGTATCATATCAATCTACAGTGGTGGAGACTTGATTTTCTACCAAGCCTATGGTAATAACTTTTCAGGTTGGCTAGAGAGTGCTTAAATTTTAAACCCTAAACACTTCGAGTGGATAGAGTGAATCCTTAGTAAGGATGTCAACTCCTGTTAATTAAGATGGAGAGATAACTACTTAGGACAAAGAAGAAAACTTATGTTTCAATGATAAAATTCTCAACTTAAAGTAATTGAGTCTTTAATGTTCTTTTGATTGAATTTTCATTGTATGCTTACCTGTGGATTAATTTGAAACATTATTGATAAGAATTGTGAAGAAGAGAAGAATGATTCTTAATTAGGGATTGAGATTTTGCTTGAGGACAAGCAAAGGCTTAAGTGTGGGGGTATTTGATAAATGATAAATTATACATATTTTTATCTCATGTTTAGCCTATATTTTGGATGAATTATCATTAGATTTGTGAGAATTGGTGCTCTTAATCCTTCTATTTCATGTCTTATACTTAGGAGAGCATAGGGAAGAGAAAAGAATGAGAAACGGGCCAAAAACGGAGAAAATGGGCTAAAATGAGAAAACAACACGGCCCAGGGATTCACCACACGGCCATGGCACATGACCGTGCCACACAAGGTCCAACACGACCCAGCCCCGACAAGCACGGCAGGCTACACGGTCGTCCCACCCTCAACAGGTCCACACGGCCTCTTGTCGAAACCACACGGGCGTGTCCCTATCGTGAGGAAGTTCAATTCTACTCGAAAAAGGATACTTAGGGGCTAAGAAAGCCATTCTAAAACTCTATATAAAGACCCTAGGAGGCAACTTCGAGGGTGTGCTTATTTCCTGCTAAGGGAATACTATTTTCTCCCAGGAAAGAGCGCCATATTTCTGCCAACACAAAGAGTGAAAGCAAGGGATTACTCCAAGGGAAGCCAATTGATTCATCCCAGAAGCCAGAATTCTACATCAAGACAGAGAATCTCCCTAAATTCTTTCAGGGGTTTTCGGATTCTTTATGTTTTGTTATCTTAATTCTTCTAAGATGTTTTATTTCTTTATTATGAACTAAACCCCTCAAATACTTGAGGGGGATGAAACCTAAGACGAATATTGTTATTATTTATTCTTGAGTTATATGATAAATACTTGAGTTGTTCTTAATTATGTGTGCTTAATTCTTGTGTTAATAAGCCTAGGTATTAATTCAAGAAACAGATGTGCTTAAAGCAGAAGAGCAAAAGTCCCTGTGATAAGAGTAGATCTACCATAATTAAGCGGAGTTGCATGCAACCCTAGACATAGGGCGACATAAATCTGCCGGATTAGGGTCAAACCTAATATGGGGAACCATAGATCGAATTAATGCAACCTAGGGTGTTAATTAATAAAGGAACTTTAGTTAACAACTTAGGCCTAGTTGCTCTTCGCCTCGACGGAGGGTTTAGCATAAATTAGGGATCTCTACGGATCAAGTCAAGTGAATAAACCATCTAGCTCAAGAACCAATAACAAGTGAAGTCTAGGTGGATTCTCCCTTAAGTATTGCTTATATCAATCAGCTTTTCCCTAAAAGTTTTCCCCAATTTACTTTTTGTGCACTTATAGTTAGTTTTAGAATTAGTTTAAATCACCTCTCTTTATTTTTAGGCTAGATAATAGAAAGGAAGTAAGTATTAGCACTTTTGGTTCCTTTGGGTACGATAACTCAGTCTTGCCACTAAACTATACTATTGTTCGACATGTGCGCTTGCCTTTAAGGTCGTGATATTAGTTAGTTTTAGTGTGATCAATTTTATAAATTTTATTACTTAATATCGCGAGACGTTATCAAAAACTATTCACTTGGGTCATAGTTACTAAATTATTTATATCTTGAGCTATAGAATTCTAAATTAATATCCGCTTGATTTTTCAGAAACTAGACTCAAATCTCTTCCTACAATAAAATTTTCAGAATTTATGGTTTAGCCAATAAGTACAGTTAATTCTTTAAATTCATCCCTGTTCTGCTGTTTGATAGTTTCGACCTTTCTTCACTAAAAATTAATTATCTCTTAGTACGAGATTTGGATGTTTTTCTCGTTTGTTTCTATTGAGATTATACTCATTAGAAATTAAACATATAAATTTAAACCCCCAGTATTTGTATACAATTTTTAATGATTTTCTAAAGTCAGAACAGGGGAACCCGAAATCATTCTAACCTTGTCTCACAAAAATTCAAATATCTCATAAACTGAAATTCTTTTCTTACATCGTTTCTTTTATGTAAAACTAGACTCAATAGGATTTAATTTCATATTTTATTCAACCTCTAATTTGATTTCCACAATTTTTGGTAATTTTTTAAATTTATCCTATTATTGTTGTCTAAAACTGTTTTAATGCTAATTTTACTCTTTCATGATTTCTTTGTATTAACTTTCATTTAGACATACATAACACCAAAGCATATCCGTAACTAGCCATTCTAATAGCTAGTCATTATCAAATATTTACATGCCATTCATTGGCCAATATAAGCCAATTTACATGGCTACACTTTACATCAAACCTTTAACCATCACAAGCTAATATATTTAGCCAAATCATAATGTCTCTGATAAACCGTATTTTATACATATTTTTACCCCATGCTTAGCATAATTTTGGATGAATTATCCCTTGAATTGTGGAATTTAATGCTCCTAATCCTTTAATTTTTATTTTTTACACTTAGGTGAGCATAAGAGAGTGAAAAGAACGAGAAACAGGCCAAAAACGGAGAAAATGGTCCAAAGTAAGAAATCAACATGGCCCGGAGTTCCTCACACGGGTGCACCACACGCCCGTGCCACATTAGCAGACTTGAACACGGCCTGGGCTTGACTCACACGGATGTGCCACACGGGCGTGTCCCTGTCATGACGAGTTTCAATTTCACGCGGAAAAAGCTACTTAGGGGCTAAAAAGGTATTCCAAAGTCTATATAAACACCCTAAGAGAGGACTTAAGGGACACACAGAGTAGAAGGCAGGGAACTACTCAAGGAAAGCCGATTGATCCATCTCAGAATCAAGGATCTACATCAAGACTGAAGATCTCCCTTCAATTCTTTCAGGAGTTTTGGGTTTTCTTTATGTTTTGTTGTCTTCTTTATTTTGAGATGTTTTCCCTTTTTATTATGAACTAAATCCCCCAAATACCTAGGGGGGATGAAACCTAAGACGGATCTTGTTATTGCTATCTGAACAATATGATAAATATTCGATTTGTTCTTAATTGTGTTTTCAATTTTTGAGTTGATATTTCAAGATTTTAATTCAAGTCGAATGTGCTTATTCAGAGGAGAAAAAGTCCCTATTTAAGGGTAGATCCAACACAATTAAGCGGAGTTGATCGCAATCCTATACCTAGGACGACGAAAATCTATCGAATTAGAGTCAAATCTAATAGGGGGATCCATAAATCGAGTTAATGCATCACCAAGGGTTTTAATTAGAAAACGATTTCAATTAATCAACCTAGGGTTAGTTGTTCTTAGTCTTGACGGAGATATTAACATAATTTAGGGATCTCCACGGATCAAGTCGGATGAATAAATCGTCTAGTTCAGAGTTATATAACAAGTGAAGTCTAGGTGGATTCTTCCTTGGGTATTGCTTTTATCGATCAAGTTTTCCCAAAGTATTTCCCCAACTTGTTCTTTGTTGCGTCTTTAGTTAGTTAAAATTTTAGTTTATAAACAACCTCCCTTTATTCCTAGGCTAGGTAATAGGAAGAAAGTTATTACTAGTACTTTTAGTTCCTTGGATTTGACATTCCGATCTTACCACTAACTATACTACTATTCGATAGGTGCGCTTTCCTTTTATCATGATAGTAGTTAGTTTCTAGGTATGATCATTATTATTGCTTCATCACAATCACGATCAGACTTATACCCTAAATGACTAAGTCCCTATAGATGCCATAAACTTAAGAGGTTTGTATTCACTTTTATCCCACGATGATAGCTTGATAGTGTGGTAACATCTCTGGCGATCTCCAACTCGAGCTAGCATACAACCCTATAAGATATGGGAAAAGAAGGGAGTAAGCTACAAAGCTTAGTAAGTTCATTTGCAAATAATAAGCAATAATAGTGATATATTTTTCATACAACAAACATAACATAACACAACATAAATGTCATTAAATCTTCATAGGCATAACTCACTCAATCATAATCTTACTGGAATTTATCACTTAGCATTCACACTTATGAATATTACGTACACACCTGTATCATATCATCACACTAACATATATTTTCACATTTTTGTTATTTACCTGTTGAACACATAGGAATATTAATGGATACACGAAAGGTTTGCACATAAATACCACACATATGTAGCCAAAGCTACCTCTTATCACATTTCACATATATGCTCGTTCTCGAGCTAGTCACGGGTCTGCTTACACAAGCTAACAGTCAGGATGTAACTACCCAGTGCTGCTCACACAAGCTGATAGATATCCGTAAAACATGTCAAAGTATCTAGCCACTGGTAGGACGTACAAGACCAGCACTTGAAATCACACAATAGGGTCCTAGTGACATGTCATCCGTATCCTATTCTATTCCTAAGGTTCAACCGGGATTTTTCCTCACTTATCACTTATCAAACTTTGTCAAATACATTCGTTAGATCATTTACACAATTCATACAATATATAAGCATATAAACATAAATTAATGATGCATTATTTACATACAAACTTACCTCGATACCGAAAATGGTAAAAATGATCTAACCTTCAAATACTTGTTTTTCCCTCGTTGTAGGCCCGAATCTCACTTTTCTTAATCTATAATATCAAATTTAGCTCACTTATTAGTCAAATTATTCAATGTAACCCAAAAATATATTGTGGAAAAATTACGTTTTTGCCCTTGAAGTTTGACATATTTATATTTTTGTCCCTAAGCTTGAAAAATGAAATTTATTCAATTTCTTCAATTCCCAAGCCTAGCTGAACCTATTTTATACTTACAGCAGCCCATATTTTTCATTAAATCACACTTTTATGACACATTTTATAACTTTTACAAATTAGTGCTTTTAGGCATTTTCACCAAAAATCACTTAGTAAAAGTCGTTTCTCTAACCATAAACATGCACTTTCTACCATTAAACACAAAAATACACACATATTTATCATGGGTCAAACCCTAGATTTTAACCATATCTCAAATTAGTGGTAGAAATAGATAGATCATGTTACGAGGATTTGAAAAATGTAAGAATCATTAAAAACGAGGCTAGAACGGACTTACTATGGAGCTTGGAAAGCTTGAACAAAACCCTAGCCATGGTGGTCTTTAAAAATTCGGCCAAGGGGTTGAAGATAAGCAAAATTTGGCTTTTATTTTGTTTATTTAATCATTTAATCACTAAATGACCAAAATGCCCCTAACTTAAAAATATTCTATTTCACCTATTTCATGTCCATTTTTGTCCAAAAAATTAACCAATAGTCTAATAACCATTTAAGGACCTCCAATTTAAAATTTCATAGCAATTTGACACCGTTAGCTTCTAGAATTCAAGTTTTGCACTTTTTACAATTTAGTCATTTTGACTAAATTGAGTGCCCAAACGTCAAAATTTTTGAACGAGATTTTCACTAAATCATTTCGTGAAATTGTAGACCATAAAAATATAATAAAAATAAAATTTTCCTTGTCAGATTTGTGGTCCCGAAACCATTGTTTCGACTAGGCCCAAAATTGAGCTGTTACACCAATGGCTAATTACAACCAAAATATTCTAACGTATGTACCATTTAACCTATATATGACATTATACCAAAATAGGTTTCCTATTTATTCCAAAACGAGCTGGTGGGTAGTGTGAAGATGCTCCAACCAATATCCAACCCTTGTGAGCTTCCTAACACTATAAAACAGAGGAAAGAAAACCTAATAAGCATTCAATGCTTAGTAAGTTCGTATAACAGGAATTAAACTTACCCAAATTATATTCATTTAGACAAGCATAACAATAACATCCTTGTAACACTCCAAACCCGACCTAGACGTTATGGCTAAATCTGGTGATGCCACACTGAAGTGCTTTTTGCAAAGTGTGATGTCGATGTAAAACCCTCATTTCTATTTAATCACTTTGTGTTACTCAATGATGAGTTTAAAAACGTGACATTCATTTCTAAAACATGAATCATCAAGAAGTTAATCACTTTTAAAAAATGTTATTAATTTCCAAAACGTCATTTACTGCGGAAGCTTTTTAAATCGATTGTGTATTTGAGGTAAATTTGATAAAACATTTATCTTTTGAAAACTTACGTCTTTTCCTACTACTAACAGTTATAAACCAAAACAACAATTAAGTCCCAAATTAAAAATATAAATCCAATGGCCATTATTACAATAAAATACCCTAAAAATTAAGTTGAAATCATAAATTACTAAATCGGATTAGCTAGGTCGTGTGACCACCACTGAGTCCTCCGTTGCACCGATCCGCCTATGTTTGGGGATTACCTGTACAATTAAAATAGATGGGTGAGTTTACAAAAACTCAGTGTGTAATCCCATACTAGCAAACAGACAGAAACAAACACAGTCTAGGCCTAAGCCCTTTTCAGTATCAGTGACCATCTCAGTTTGGGCTTTAGCTCATCTCAGTACAGAACAGTCATGTGCTTGGGTCCTAGCCCATTACAGTAACATTAATCAGTGCAGTAACAGATTAAACGGTATATAGATCCTACCCATCCAGCCTCTACACTCCATCTCCGTCTAACCCTACACTCCATGTGGGGATATAATCAACCCACCCATCCCTACACTACAGAGAGTACCGAATGTGGCACTATACAGTAATATGAATATGGGCTGCCAATAATTTAGGCTTGAAGCCTTTCAGTACACTTCCTCCGATCAATATAAAACCCACCCCCATTCAATGCATCATGCAATCATGCCATGTCACATCAGGATATCATACATGTATTCAGTATAGTTAAAATAGCATGCTAAAATATAGTCATACATGCACATACGTGTATATATATCACACAGGGCATAACAGTCATTCAGTCAATTAGGGTTCTAGGTAAGCTTACTGACCCAACAGTTGGTCCATAGTCGTCTTGGGCGACCCGTGTAACCTTAGAGTCAATCAGTGAAAATGGGCTCGTGGCCCATATGGCTCAAAATGGCCTTGGCCGTGTGGATCACACGGCTTGGCCCAATAATTTCCACACGCCCGTGTGATTTGCTTGTGTGGGGCCCACATGCCCGTGGAGCCCACACGGTCCAATTCGGCCTGGCCCATGAAATCATACTTGGTCGGCCTCATCGATTACTCACTCATCCTTAGGCACACAACCTACCACATGGACGACCACACGCCCATGTGGCGCCGACAATTCCAAATTTTCGGCTTTTCGCCTCTAACATTTGTAGGGGTTGTGTTTATACACCTCGCCTGTTTTTGTCACCTAACCCCACGCGAGCACTCCAAATACCTAATATGTAATCAAAAAGCCATTCCATTACTCACCACACAGGCAAGTTAATCTTAGCCTAAAACAAGTTATTCAACTCCCAGTGGGACTACTCATATCGTTAATCTAATAACAGAGAAGCAAATCCTCTCCTCTAAAGCATCAACGACGATCCTCAGTCCCTTGGTAGACTCCTGATCAAATAATACACCATCCTGTTAGAAAATAATCTTCAAATAACCTAGAAGTGAAGGAACGGATACTTACCAAAAATATTTGAGAGAATAAAAACAACAGTAGTTCTGCAGGAAGGTGATAATTCGACGCTAGAAGAAAAAGCATAGGGAGTCCAAAATTCAACAAATAGGGAGTCCAGAATTCAGGTAATAGAGAGTGAAAATTTTGGCTAAACAAAAAGTAAAGGAGAAAGAGGAGAAGTAGATGGCAGCAACAGTTTGGGAAGAACAAAATCAGAGAAGAGAAGTGGGAAAAGCTAGCACAAAACCACAGCAATATTCGGCCCTTTAGAAAGAGAAGATAACAATCGCCCCAAAGAAACAAAACAGTAGAGAGAGGAGTAGAAAAGAAGAAATTGGCAGCAAAAACAAAACAATTGAAGAGAAGAGCCACTCAAAACCGAACTCTTGAGAAATAAGAGTCCAAATTCGGCACTAACACCCCCATATCCTCAATTCCATTGTTTTTCTCCCCAAAACACTCCTCAAATCCCCAACAACCGAAATTCCCCCAACAACCCCTGAAAAATCGACCACAACTCCCCACACTCCTCAAACACTCAAGTTTCGGTCAAACTACAATACCTCTACGACCAAGCAATAA
This sequence comes from Gossypium stocksii, assembly GCA_020496765.1. NCBI lineage: Eukaryota > Viridiplantae > Streptophyta > Magnoliopsida > Malvales > Malvaceae > Gossypium > Gossypium stocksii. The sequence continues at coordinate 12,924,059 of CM035623.1, forward strand.
AAATAAGTCCCATGTTGGCGCAGGCACTCAAACTCTAGACCTCCTACTCTATTGCACTCCCCTTAACCACCAGACTAGCAAGCCCATTCTGACATATTCTACAAACATTTATTCTTAAGCCTACTGGCTAAGGATAGGGGTTTATTTCAATTAAAAACAAAAATTTACCCAGGCTAAGGCTTGAACCCAAGACTTTTCAGACACTCCCAGAACACATAACCACTGAAGCAAACAGATATTTGTCACAATATACAAAAATAAAAATTAAGAATTACTGGGGCGTTACAATGCTTCCAACAAATTGGCAAAATTCACCTAATCACAAACACTCAAATAAGCAAGTTAGTCATATATTCCTCATGTACAACAATTAAACATGGATGCGCTCATCATACAACACTTTCAGGTATTTCAGAAGCATTTGATAGATAATTCTTTTAATCTCATAATTTCTCATGTCAGAACTGTTAAATTATAGAAATATCGATGGATACTCAAGTAGTATACGCAAGGTATAAAAATTAATAATCCGTCAATTCATGTTCCGGGGTACCCATTTGGGTACATAATCAGAGAGGACATTCTTGAGCTACATATATCAGGATGCTCAAATAAGCCATGTAACAGGATGCTTATCTGGGCGTAACAGGAATGCTCATAAGAGCCATAAATAGGAAGTTCACAAAGAAATTTTTAACTGGGAAGCTCATTAAGAGCCTATCAAGGATGCTCATAAAGAGCCATATAACAGGAGCTTCGGATAGCCACAGATCAGGGAGTTCAAGCGAGCACTAACAGGACGCTCATATATAGCTACATTTGTATCTGCAACATATACGAGATCACAATCGATCACATAATAGGATACTCACAAAGAGCTACGTTAGTGCCCACAACATATCTAGGATCACAACCGATCGAATCATGTAACAGGACGATCACAAAGAACTGCGGTAGTGCGCAATGCATGCATAATCACTACCGATCAGGATGCTCGCAAGAACTATATAACAGGATGCTCGAGAAGGCTTTTAACAGGATGCTCATCTGAGCTATAATATCTGCAACAAATGCAGGATTATAATCAATACGGAAAAATCATGTATCCATCGAATTTCATTCTACAAACGGAACTTATCATTTATTGAGCAATTTCAGGCATGTGATTATTTTCATACATTAATTATTTATACAATTCTTACATAAACAACAATTAATTCAAACATATAAATATACATGATTAGGTTACACGAATTTACCTCGTTACTTGTTCGTATACAAAAGTCTACTAATACGACACTTTTTCTTTTCCTTGATCTAACTTCATATTTGAGTTTTCCAGATCTATATAAATGACTTTTAACATCAATTTAATATAATTCACATTCAATTAGATTCAATTTACACCTTAGGCAAAATTACCAATTTACCCCTATAACACCCCTATACCCGGTCCAATCGTACAGACTCGGTATAAGACTATTACTTTTGGTGCCAAAACGGTGATGGCTAGATACTGTTTAATTTAAACAAGTATGCATAGTATTTTAACTTACCTACCATATTTGCAAACATACTTATAGTTTCACGAATTCATTTCATATATATACCAAAATAATTTAAGTAACCCAAAATAGATAGAATTTCAAGAGTTTACATTTTAGTCCCTAACACACGAAAACACATTTGATCTACCTATGTACATGCCATTTTAATTCAAAATACGGTTCCTACTCCTGAAGCTCTTGAGGATACGATGAGATGAGAGATTTCCTAACCTGACTCTACCACTTCGAGTCTAATTGTAGCTACGCGTTAAAATAAACATGTTAAGCCAGTGAAGGCTTAGTAAGCACTACAAGAATAAATAGGTAAATAAATCATAACTAAAATATTTTAAACTTATTCAATTAATACATATTTACACACATTTAAGCTTCTTTAACTATGCCTTATATTAATAAAATTTAACTTATCTTTTTGTAAGTTATCAAACTTACCTTAACACATTAATGATTCACTTTTGTTCACAACTCATATTCATATCCCAAAGTAGATTTTATAGAATACATAGGATATATGAAACAAATACAGAGGTCCATTTTTATGCACTAATGAACAGAGAGCACTAAAGTGCTACACAAAGAGCAAAAATGTGCTAAATGAAGAGCACTAATGTGCTAATAATCGGAGAGCACTAATGTGCTAATAATCAGAGAGCACTAATGTACTAATAATCAGAAAGCGAGCTAGAGTTCCTTAATGACATGCCACTAATATCCCAATAGTTCTAAATTTCGTCTACTTGGGCATTAAAACTGAGTTTCATATGTTTAAATACTTTACATAAATATTTTGAAAAAGATTTCTCATTTCTCCATCATTACAAGCTAGTGCACATTTTACAATTCACAAATATCACACTTTTTCACATATATACTCTTGTCACAACATTATTACTTAATGATCAAACAATATACCATCTTATATTCACCATCTATAATTTTCTTTACAAATTTCACAATGCCATAATCTATTATTTATATATTTTTATTTACAAATTTAAATACATACTTTACATTTTTATTTCTAAGTAATTCTATACTACAATATTTTTCATTTAAATAAAAATAATTTAAAAATCTTGTAGTACTTACAACAAAAAGGTTGAGATGATGTCTTCCTTCAATCCTTAGCCTTCTCTTTTCCTTTTTCTTCAATTAGATTCTCTCATTTCTTTTCTTTCTCAATCAATTTCATATAAAACATATAACATTTATATGTTAGAAAAAAAAACAATCAAATGACTTTCCTATACTATTTAATAAAAATAAACATGTATGATATAATAATTTCATCATTTCTTACCTTAGCTCACATTTCAATTTAATTCATAACTAAAATTATTTCCACTTCTATCATAATCTATACCTTCTTTTTACTTAAATTCTACTTATAACTTAACTTAACTCTCAAATTTTCACTAATAAACCCTAATTTTGAATTTCTTACAATTTAGTCCTTATTGCAATAAACTTATTTCACAATTTAATCCTTTTTCCCAATTCCAATTTTCCCAATTCCAATTTGAATCTCCATCAATTCAATATCTAATCCATCCATTAATTCAACATAAACTATATTAAAAAATCTACTAACTTTCAAAATTTCAACATATACCTAATAGTATTTTGTTCTAGGATCATAAAAACTCGAAAATTACAAGAAAATGATTTAAACTGACTTACCAAATTGAATTTGAACCCTTAAACCCTAATTTCTCCTTTTTCTTTTTCCTTCTTCCTTTCTCCCCTGTTTGTTTCAACCTATTCTGTTTCTTTGTTTCTTTTTCATTTGTTTTGCATATATATGTAATAATAATATAAATTAATATATTACTTATTTATTAAGTTAATATAATATAATATAATATAATATAATATAATATAATATAAATTTTTAATTAAAATATCTTTGATATTTTTATTGTAAATAGCCTCAACTTTTAAAAATGGCATAATTTTCTCTTTGGTCCTTTTAACTTTCTTTAATCTATAATTAAACTTTCACCTCTATTGTAATTTAGTCCTTTTTCCTAATTACCCCTATTTTAAGCTTATTCACCTAACTAAAACCTAATTAAACTTACAACTAACTTTGTAAATATTTATTAAAAATATTTACGAATCCCATTTAACGGAAAGGAGTCCGGGAATGTACTTTTTTTTTCAATTTGGTCCTTTTTAATCAATCAACCATATAATCAATAAAATTTTCTTATCAAAATTTTCATGCAACCTTCTTATCATAATATAGACCATGCCACAATATTAAAATAGACCATACCACAATATTAAAATAAATTTTCTTTCTAGCTCGGATTTGTGGTCACGAAACCACTATTCCGATTTCACTGTAAATAGGTCATTACAACTTTTCTCCCTTTAAGGATTTTCATCCTTGAAAATCTTACCAATAAAGAGGTTTGGGTATTGTTTCCTCATTGCCTCCTTTGGTTCCCAGGTAGACTCTTCAATTCCGTGTCGTTGCCAGAGAACTTTCACTAGATCTATCTTTTTGTTTCTTAATTCTTTTGTCTCTCGTGCCAAAATTTTGATCGATTCTTCACTGTAAGTTATACCGGGCTGAATCTCAATCTCTGCCGGAGAAATAACATGTGAAGGATCTGACTGGTACCGCCATAACTTGGACACATGGAAAACATTATGAATTCTATCAAGTTCCGGCGGCAAAGGTAACCAGTATGCAACAGGTCTAATCCGTTCATTAACCTCATATAGCCCGATGAACTGTGGGCTCAATTTACCTTTACAACCAAACTGAAGGACTTTTTTCCAAGGTGATGCTTTCAAGAATACCTTGTCACCAACCTAAAATTCCATCTCTTTCCTTTTAAGATCGGCATATGACTTTTGTCGATCAGAAGCTACTTTCAAGCTATCTTGAATCACCTTTACGTTTTCTTCGGTTTCTCAAATCAAATAAACTCCAGATATCTTTTTCTCACTGAGTTCAGTCCAATATAATGGTGTTTTACATTTTCGACCATATAAAGCCTCATACGGTGCCGTTTTAATACTAGATTGATAACTGTTATTGTAGGCAAACTAAATCAAAGGAAAATACCTTTCCCAATTACCTTCAAACTCTAGTACACAATATCGAAGCATGTCCTCTAATGCCTGAAATACACGTTTGGATTGCCCATCTGTCTGAGGATGAAATGCAGTACTGAAATGCAACTGAGTTCCCAATGCTTCTTGCAAGTCCCAGAAACGAGATTTGAACCGAGGATCTCTATTTGAGATAATAGAGACTGGTACTCTATGTAACATGACAATCTCAAATACATACAGTTCAACTAACTTATCTAAAGAAAAATCTATACGTAACGGTATAAAGTGTACCGACTTTGTCAATCGACTGACGATTACCCAAATAGCATAATTCTTCCTCGAAGACAAAGGTAATCCCGACACAAAGTCCATCTTAATCCTTTTCTATTTCCATTTCGGTATCGTAATTGGCTGTAGCAATCCCAAAGGTACTTGATGTTCAGCTTTAACCTGCTGACATATTAAACATCTCGATACAAACGCAGAAATGTCACATTTCATCCCCGGCTACCAATACATCCTTTTAAGATCATTAATCATTTTATTACTCCTGAATGTATAAACATAGTACCACTGTAAGCCTCGTGCAAATTTTTTTGTATAAGATCTGAATTCTTTAGTACATATACTCTGCCTCTGAATAGTAAACAACCATCAGGTCTGATCTAAAATTCTGAATTAGTACCTGATTCACATTGCACCCGTTTAGCCTATAATTCATCATCATTTTTTTGAGCTTCACAAATTTACTGTAGAAACATCGATTTAACTTTCAGTTTAGCTATAAGTACCATCATCAGACAATGACAACTGAGTATTCATAGCTCGTAAAGCAAATAGAGATTTTTGACTTAAAGCATCAGCAACTACATTAGCCTTACCCAGATGATAGTCAATAACCAGATCATAATCCTTTAGTAATTCAAGCCACCTACGCTGTCTCAGGTTCAAATCTTTCTGTGTCATAAAATACTTTAAACTTTTATGATCAATATAGATATGACATTTTTCACCATACGAGTAATGTCGCCATATTTTCAATGCAAACACAATAGCTTCTAATTCAAGATCATGTACCAAGTAATTCTTTTCATGTGGTTTTAGTTGTCTTAAAGCACAGGCTATTACTTTACCTTATTGCATCAAAACACAACCAAAACCATTTAATGAAGCATCACTATAAATAACAAACTCCTTACTCGGTTCAGGTTGTACTAAAACAAGTGCTTTTATTAATATATCTTTCAATCTGTCAACACTCTGTTGACATTCATCAGTCCACTCGAACTTTACATCTTTCTTCAACAGACGTGTCATCAAAGAAGCTATCATAGAAAATCCCTGTACAAATCTCTGATAATATCTAGCTAATCCCAGAAAACTTCTAATTTCTGATACATTCTTCGGTGGATTCCAATTGACAATAGCTGAAATTTTACTCGGGTCTACCTTGATGCCTTCAGCAGATACAATATGTCCAAGAAACCCAACTTCCCGAAGCCAAAACTCACATTCACTAAATTTAGCATACAGTTGCTTTTCACGCAAAGTTTGCAGTACAATTCTCAAATGATCTGTATGCTTATTTTCATATCGAGAATAAACCAGAATATCATCAATAAATACTACCAAAAATTTGTCTAAGTACAGATTGAATATTCTGTTCATCAGGTCCATGATTACAGCATGTGCATTTGTCAGTCCGAACGGTATTACGAGGAACTCATAGTGCCCATACCTTGTTCTAAAAGTTGTCTTCAGTACATCAAACTCCTTTACTCATAACTGATAGTAACCTGATCAAAGATCAATCTTTGAAAATACAGTGGCACCCTTCAGCTGATCAAACAAGTCTTCAATTCGAGGCAATAGGTATTTATTCTTTACTGTAACTTCATAGAGCTATCAGTAGTTGATACATAATCTTAAGGATCCATCTTTCCTTTTCACAAACAGAATCGGCGCACCCTAAGGCGAGTGACTAGGTTGAGCTAAACCCTTGTCAGTAAGCTCTTGCAACTGTGCTTTCAACTCTTTCAACTCGGTAGGAGCCATTCTGTCAGGTGCTATAGAGATCGGAGTTGTTCTCGGAACTAAATCTATAGAAAATTCTACCTCTCTTTCTGGTGGTACCCCAGGTAATTCTTTTGGAAACACATCAGGAAATTCACATACAACCGGTACTGACTGAATTCTTGACTCAGATACTTTATCGTCCAATACATAAGCAAGATATGCATTACACCATTTTCTAACATACCTCAATGTTGTTATGACTAAAATCACATCAGGTAACCCATCTAATTTATCAAATTCAACCTGAAGCAATTCACCATTTTGAGATTTTATTATAATGTACTTCTGTTTACAATTCACTACCGTATCATGTTGAGTTAGCCAATCCATTCCCAAAATCACATTAAACTCACCAAAAGGAAATAGCATCAAGTCAGTTAGAAAACAATAGCCCTTTTACCATCAGTGGACAATTTTTAAAAATTTTATCCACTATAATATGCTGGCCCAGGGGATTTGAAACTTTAACCGCAAATCAAGTGAATTCAACAAGTAAATTTTTAACAGACACTAACTTTGTACATATGTATGAATGTGCAGAACCATGATCAATCAAAGCAGTAATATTAGTATCAAGTAAAGAAAATGTACCAATAATGATGTCTGGTGCAGAAGCATCTTCTCTGGCACGAATGGCATACGTCCTGGCAGGTGCCCGTGCTTCAGATCTAACTGTTTCTCTTACTGATCTTGTACCACTACCAATGCCACCAGAATTTCCAGGTCGTCTACCTCTTTGTGGAACCGAGCTACCTCTCACAGACTGTTTTGTAACAATTTCTGACATTTTTGGACAATCTCTAACATTTTTGGACAATCTCTGATCAAATGACCTTTCGATCCACATCAGAAACAAGATCGAGAATTCAGTCGACATTCCCTAATGATGTCTTCTACAATATTCACATGATGGCAATGTTGGTTTTCTTCTAAAACCCCAGTACTAACCATAGAGGTTGCCTGCTGAGTTTGTCTTGTCTGACTTTTGGATCTTTGCCCAATAGTAGGAGAAGTGTATTTAGAATCTCTAGAATCCCTCACTCTTTTTAAAAATGAGGGTGGCGCAAAACTAGTTGCTAATCTCTTCCCAAAACTCTTTTCTTTTGAACGAGCTAACCCTTCTTCTAGTCTTTGTGCTCTATCAACCAAAATAGGAAATTCTTGTAGATGTAATGGTATAAGAGAAATATAAATTTCTTCATTCAATCCCCACTCAAATCTCCTGCACATATCTGCTTCATTTGTTATTAATTTCATGGCATATTTACTTAATCTGATAAATTCACGTTCGCATTCAGCAACAGACATGTTTTGCTTCAAATATAGAAATTCTCTTTTCTTCTTCTCAAGATATTTCTTTCTAAATTCAGACATAAAGATATTCTAATTAATTTTCTCTACAGGATGAATATTCATGACAGTGGTCCACCATTGGTAAGCCTTACCCTTTAATAAAGATACTGCACATTTCAACTTTTCATCCCTTGTACATTGCGATTCTTCAAATATTCTTCAACTGCTCTCTAACCATTCTTCAGCCTCATCTGGGCCATCATCTTTCTTTCCTTTAAACTCTTCAGCTCTATATTTTCTTATTCTCTCTAAAGGAGATTGATGACTAGTTTTAGATGGTTGTAGATGTGGAACAACAGGAGGAGAATATGGTGGTGGAACAGCTGGGGCATTATTAGTTCTTACAACTTGCTGCAATAACTGATTCATTGTCTGTAACAAGGTTGCAATTGGAATTTCTTCTCTAGGTGGTATCGGCTCAGTTTCAGATTGAGTTCTTCCTTCTAATTCAGGCTCCCTATCATCCCCTAAGTTTACTAATTCACTTCGGGCTTGGGCTCTATGTTGATCTCTTTCCCTAACAAAGTTTAGCGCCTTACTCTCTACTTCATTTTCTAACTCTTCATGAGATCTATTTGACATCTTTAAGTTTCTACAATATTCACAAATTATACAATTAAATAAATAAACCTCATCTCATCACACCAATATTTAAAATGGGATGTACAGATAGACTTGTTCTCGACCCAAGAATTCAGAAAACCTAAGCTATGATACCAATAAATGTAACACCTTTATACCCTGTCCAATCGTACAGACTCAGTATAAGACTATTACATTTGGTGCCTAAACGGTTCTAGCTAGATACTATTTAAATTTAAACATATATACATTGTATTTTAACTTACCTACCATATTTGCAAACATACTTATAGTTTCACAAATTCATTTCATATATATGCCAAAATAATTTAAGTAACCCAAAATAGATAGAATTTCAAGAGTTTACATTTTAGTCCCTAAGACACGAAAACACATTTGATCTACCTATGTACATGCCATTTTAATTCAAAATATGGTACCTACTCTTAGAGCTCTTGAGGATGTGATGAGATGAGAGATTTCCTAACTCGACTCTACCTCTTCGAGTCTAACTGTACCTGCGTTAAAATAAATGCGTTAAGTTGGTGAAAGCTTAGTAAGCACTACAAGAATAAATAGGTAAATAAATCATAATTAAAATATTTTAAACTTATTCAATTAATACATATTTACACATATTTAAGTTTCTTTAAATATGCCATGTATTAATAAAATTTAACTTGCCTTTTTGTAAGTTATCAAACTTTCCTTAACACATTAATGATTCACTTTTGTTCACAACTCATATTCTTAGCCCAAAGTAGATTTTATAGAACACACAGGATATACGGAACAAATACTGAAGTGCATTTTTATGCGCTAATGAATAAAGAGCACTAAAGTGCTATACAGAGAGCATAGATGTGCTAAACAAAGAGCACTAATGTGCTAATAATCAGAGAGCACTAATGTGCTAATAATCAGAGAGTGCGCTAAAGTTCCTTAATGGCATGCTACTAATATTCCAATAGTTCTAAATTCCGTTTACTTGGGCATTAAAACTGAATTTCATACATTTAAATACTTTACATAAATATTTCGAAAAAGATTTCTCATTTCCCCATCATTACAATTTAGTGCACATTTTACAATTCCCAAATATCACACTTTTTCACATATATACTCTTGTCACAACATTATTACTTAATGATCCAACAATATACCATCTTATATTCTCCATCTATAATTTTCTTTACAAATTTCATAATTCCATAATCTATTATATATATTTATTTAAAATTTTAAATATATATTTTACATTTTTATTTCTAAGTAATTCTGTACTACAATATATTTTTATTTACAAATTTAAATATATACATTACATTTTTATTTCTAAGTAATTCTATACTACAATATTTTTCATTTAAATAAAAATAATTTAAAAATCTTGTAGTACTTACAACAAAAAGGTTGAGATGATGTCTTCCTTCACTCCTTGGCCTTCTCTTTTCCTTTTTCTTCAATTAGATCCTCTTATTTCTTTTCTTTCTCAATCAATTTCATACAAAACATATAACATTTATATGTTAGAAAAAAAAACAATCAAATGACTTTCCTATACTATTTAATAAAAATAAAAATGTATGATATCATAATTTCATCATTTCTTACCTTAGTTCACATTTCAATTTAATTCATAACTAAAATTCTACTTATAACTTAACTTAACTCTCAAATTTTCACTAATAAACCCTAATTTTGAATTTCTTACAATTTAGTTCTTATTGCATGAAACTTATAACTTATTTCATAATTTAATCATTTTTCCCAATTCTAATTTGAATCTCTATGAATTCAATCTCTAATTCATCCATTAATTCGACATAAACTATATTAAAAAATCTACTAACTTTCAAATTTTCACCATATCCCTAATAATATTTTGTTCTAGGATCATAAAAACTCAAAAATTACAAGAAAATGAGTTAAATTGACTTACCAAATTGAATTTGAACCCTTAAACCCTAATTTCTCTTTTTTCTTTTTCTTTCTTTCTTTCTTTCTCCCCTGTTCGTTTCAACCTATTCTGTTTCTTTGTTTCTTTTTCATTTGTTTTACATATATATAATAATATAATAGTATAATAATATAAATTAATATATTACTTATTTATTAATATAATATAATATAATATAATATAATATAATACATATTTTTTTAACTAAAATATCTTTGATATTTTTATTGTAAACAACCTCAACATTTAAAAATGGAATAATTTCCTATTTGGTCCTTTTAACTTTCTTTAATATATAATTAAACTTTCACCTCTATTGTAATTTAGTCCTTTTTCCTAATTACCGCTATTTTAAGCTAATTCACCTAAGCAAAACCTAATTAAACTTACAACTAACTTCGTAAATATTTATTAAAAATATTTACGGATCCGATTTACCGGAACAGAGTCTCGGGAATGCACTTTTTTTTTTCAATTTGGTCATTTTTATTCAATTAACCATATAATTAATAAAATTTTCTTATCAAAATTTTCATGCAACCTTCCTATCATAATATAGACCATGCCACAATATTAAAATAAATTTTCTTTCTAGCTCGGATTTGTGGTGATGAAACCACTATTCCAATTTCACTCTAAATGGGCCATTAAAGCCCCTATACTTTTCATAAATTTCAATTTCATCCCTAGGCTTGGAAAATAAAATTAATGCAATTTATCCCTTATTCCAAGCCTAGCTGATTTTCATATATAACAATAACAGTCCATAAATTTTAAAAAAATCAAAATTTTTCCATAGATTTTTCAACTTTGCAATTTTGTCCCTAAATCACAATTTCATCAAAATTCACTTTGTAAAAGTTGTTTATCTATCAACAACCTTTCATTTTCTACCATAAATTTCAAATTGTCAGCATATTCATCCATGGAAAATCTTCTATACTTTGATAACTTTTTAAATTAATCCCCAAAATTGATAGATTAAGCTATCTCGATCTCAAAAATATAAAAATTACTAAAAACGGGAAAAAAAATACTTACCCAATTAAACCAAGAAAGCTTACTTGACACTTTTCTCTTTCCTATGATTTGGGGAAGATGATATAAAATAAGATGATATTTTCTATTCTCATCTTTTAATTATTTTAGTTGCCTATTTAGTCCTTGCCCTTTTTTAATTTTTCCATGGATGATTCATAAAAAATATCTACTAACTTTACTTTAATGGTCTAATTACCTTAGAAGGACCTCAAGTTTTGAATTTCATAGCTATTTGGTACTGATAGCTACTAGAATCCAACTTTTGCATTTTATGCAATTTGGTCATTCTCATAATTAAACACATAAATCGATAAAATTTTCTTATCAGAATTTTCATATGTCTTTCTTATCATAATGCAGACCATGCAATGATATTAAAATAAATTTTCTTTCTGGCTCGAATTTGTGGTCCTGAAACCACTATTTCCGATTTCACTGAAAATGGGCTGTTACATTCCTTTAGTTTATGACTAAAAGAAACCCGTCGGGACCATTGCTATCTAATAGTGAAATTGAAAGTAGAGCTCGTAGAAATCTTAGAGAAGCAAGGCAGAATCGACAAAGTATAGTAGACGAATAAGAGGACATTATTATTATTGAAAAGATGAATGATAACCAGAATATTCAGCTACCTCCTATAGAAATTCCTGTTCCTCGTACTATGTACGGCTATGCTAAGCCCACTCTGAATGAGGCTGAATCGAGTATTGACCATTGTTGCAAATAATTTCAAACTGAAGCCGAACACTATTTAGATGGTACAATAGTTTGTTTAGTTTGATGGTTTGTAAGATGAAGACCTAAATGCTCATTTGGCTAATTTTCTGGAAATATGCAACACTTTCAAAATAAATGGTGCCACTAATGACGCTATTCATTTACGGTTATTCCCTTTCTCGTCGAGGAACAAAGCTACACAGTGGTTAAACTCTTTACCACAAGGTTCCATCACTACATGGGCTCAAATGACTAAAAAGTTCCTTTTGAAGTACTTCTCACTAGTTAAGACAACCAAGTTGAGGAATAATATCTCCTCCTTTATGTAGATTGACTTAGAGACATTATATGATGCATGGGAGAGATACAAGGACTTATTGAGACGGTGCCCTCACAATGGGTTACCATTATAGTTACAAGTTCAAACCTTCTACAACGGTTTGAATCCCTCAACTAGGCAATTAATTGATGCAGTAGCCAGTGGTACACTTAACAATAAAACACTCGAAGCAGCTTATGAATTCATTGAGGAGATGACATTGAATAATTATCAGTAGCAAGTTATGAGGATAAAGCTCATGAAAGTAGACGATATATTTAATTTAGATGCAATTACCATGCTATCAAATTAGGTAGAACAATTAAATAAGAAAATTAATGATTTGTATCTTTTTACGTAGGTACATCCGGTGACACAATGCGACACAAATGGAGGAGGAATGTGTAACACCCCTAACCCGTAATCATCGCCAGAATAGGTTAAGAGACATTACCAGACTTTCAACTCAATTAAGAATGTTTAATCATAAAATATTATCCCATTTCAGTAATTATCCATCAATCATATTCATATCATGCTTAAATCGATCATACAAAGCTTAATTCATACATTCAGGATTGAATCGGTAACATATAAAAGATTTGAGAGAACTTAAAAAATATCAAATAAGGGTCACACAACCGTGTGTCCAGGCTGTGTGCCTCACATGGCTACCAGACACGCTTGTGTGTCTAGGCCATGTGAAAACAGGGCATACATACTGACTTGCACCACACGACCGTGGACATGCCCATGTGCCAGGCCGTGTGAAACCTGGAGGGGTTACTGACTTGGGTCACACGGCCAACCACACACTCGTGTGCCACACATGGCCAGTAGACACACCCGTGTCTTTAGGTCGTGCCAATCCTATAGGGTATATTGACTTAATTCGAAAGGGTACCCTAGGGGACACACGGCCGTGTACTAAGGCCATGTGACACACACGGTCGAGCCACACGCTCGTGTGCTCAGGTCGTGTGGATGAAAATAGGCTTGGTTTAAGCCACTATTCTCACCCGATTTCCATGTACCTACAAGCATACAATTGGTACCAAATCCACATTCAAATAGGCAGCCAAACATCCATTTCCAATACACATTATATACCATTTCAAGACCAAACAATAATGTACTCAACTCCATGCCATTTGTGTATTCAAAAATGTGCTAAACCAACATGATTCATAAAAAAAATTCACATATGCCCTAACCCATAGATCAACTATATAACCATTCACATATCAACTACCATTCAAGCATTTTCAATCTACTAACTCATCTCATATCATAATAACATATGCATCAAATCTTTTATTCATAAACTTGCCAAAATATAACAAGTTATAATCATTCCACCATCTTACCAACTAAGCCAAATCTCATGGCTTAAAACACATCAAAACTTATACTTTATAAGCTAAGGTAACCAAAATATTAACCTATTAACTAGCCTATACATGCCATATTCACATATTTTCCTTGAGTTCAATAGTACCAAAGAGTTGATTGGATAATGTGATGTTTATCTCTGACGTCGTCCGAATCAAGCGAGCTTTTGTAAATCTATAAAACACGAAAAAATAAACTGAGTAAGCTTCACAACTTAATAAGCCCGTATAATATAGAATTAAACTTACCGAATATATATATTCAATATAAGCAATTAAACTCAATTTAATCCAACTCAAATAGTTCAAATACCTATCATATATACACGTCAATAGGTTAGTAAATCAATTTTCATATAACCAATAATTCAATATACCTATCGCAGAATCCGTAACAGTAATATGCCCATTGAACCTAATGAAATATCGAGGGATACTCGGGTGATACACACTAAGTGTACTAATCGGTAATCCGTCAATTCATTATCATTTTCGCTCTTTCGAGCCATGATTAGTAATCTCCTCTTGAGCTGAAAACGGTAAGCTCTATCGAGCTGAAACGGTAAGCCCATAAGACCTGAAACGGTAAGCTCATAATAGCTGATATATCAGTAAGCTCATACGAGCTGTGGTGAGCCTACAGCAAATGCAGGATCTCGACCAAAATGGTAACCCTAGTAACATGTCACTCATATCCTACGACTTTTTACGATTCAAACGGGACTCGGTATTTATACAACATATAACCAATTAGACATTCCAATCCAAATATCTTATTTATACACTTATTTATATTCGACTTAACAATTACAAATATATAAAAGTTCAATTCTAATTATACAAACTTACCTCGAGTCGTTCGTATAGAATTTATCATATACTCGTCCACTTTCCGTTTTCCCCGATCTAATTCTGGTATTCGCATTTCTTGATCTATATAATGTCAAATTATCATATTTAAACTTCCATTCAATTCAATTAAGCCCATTATTTATAATTTTGGCAAATTATACATTTGCCCCTAATATTTCACAACTTTTGTAATTTAGTCCCTAGGCTCGTAAAATGAAATTCATTGAATTTTAACCAAACCCAGGCCTAGCCAAATTCTTCCCATGCTATAATCAGCCCATATTTTCATTTTACTTCACATTTTAACCACAACATTTCAGCATTTCTCAATTTAATCCCTAATTCGCATTTTTATCAAAAATCACTTTATAAAACGTGTATATCTTTCAATCAACATTCATAATCTATCAAGAACTTTCAAAATACTCAAGCATTCAACAATGGCATCATTCAAAATCTATAACAGTTTCAAAAATGAAGGAACGGGCTAGCTAGATTAAGCTACAATGAGCTAAAAAACGTAGAATCATTAAAAATTGAGTCAAAACTGTACCTAATTAAGCAAAAAATCCTTGGCCAAATATCAAGCCCTAAAATGGTGTTCTTCCTTAGCAAAAATTAGTGGAAGAGATGATAATGGATGAAAATTATAATTTGATTTATTGAATTAAACTTTATTTACCAAATGACTAAACTAACCTTTAAAAACATTTGAAATTACACCAAGTGCCATGCTATCATCTTCCACTAACTCCCTAATGGTATATTAACCACTTAAGGACCTTTATTTTAAGATTTTATAGCCATTTAATACTTTTAATTAATAAAACACAAGTTTTTTGCTTTACGCGATTTAGTCCTTTTTACCGAATTAAGCATTTAAACGGTAAAATTTCTCAACAAAATTTTCATACTATCATTCTATCATACTGTAAACCTTAATAAAATAATAAAATAATTATTTCAACTTCAGATTTGTGGTCCCAAAACAACTGTCCTGATTCGACTTAAAAACGGGCTGTTACAAAATGAATAATCCAGAATGTTTACCCTTCACCCCTACCACATAGAATGAGAAAATCAATTATATGGGTATAATTCTAGGCCTTAAAATAACTCGTATAGTAATAACTATAATGTAGGTTGGAGGAACCATTCCTATTTCTCTTGGGGTGGTCAAGGAAATCAAAGAGCACAACCCCCTTCAGGCTTCTAATAACCACCGTATTAGCAAGAGAAAAAGCTGAACCTTGAGGAGATATTGACAAAGTTTATCTTGGTGTCAGAAATTCATTTCCAAAACACTGAGGCAATATTGAAGAATCAACAAGCATCGATTCAAGGGCTCAAAAATCAAACCGGTCAACTTGCCAAATTAACCTCGGAAAGACCATAAGGTAATTTACTGAGCAATACCAAAATTAACCCAAGGGAGCAGCTTCATGCAATTACTATTCAAGAGAAAGAAAAGTTAGTTGAATCTAAACAAGAACTGAGGCAAGAAATTATGGTAAATAACGATAAGCTTGAGGTAAGCCAGAAAGAGCAAAAGCCAGTTGCCAAAGAATATAACCTCGAGTTCCATATCCCAACGCAACGAAGAGAGACCACATGAACGAACAGTTTGGTAAATTTCTTAAACTTTTAAAAAATTACATATTAATTTATCATTTGTTGAAACTCTTTCGCAGATGCCCAATTATGTTAAATTTTTAAAGGAGCTGTTGGCAAACAAACGGAAGTTAGATGATTCATCGACTGTGGAGCTCTATGCAATTTGCTCAGCCATCTTACAAAATAAACTACCCAACAAACTGAAAGATCTATGAGTTTTACTATTCCTTATTTAATTATTAGTTTAAATATTAATAATGTTTTGGTTGATTTAAGGGCTAATATTAATGTCATGCCCTATAAAATGTTTAAATAACTAGGTCTTAGGAAACCAAAACAAATTAGGATGAATATTCAATTAGCAGATAGAACCATTAGATATCCTAGGGGTGTTATTGAGATGTACTTGTAAAAATCAATAAATTTATATTTCCTATTGACTTTGTTGTATTAGACATGGATGAGGATAATGAGGTACCCTTAATCTTGGGTCGACCCTTTTTAGCCATTGTCAGGACTATCATTGATGTTGGTACGGGTGAACTTTTACATTGTGTGGGTGATGAAAAAATTACTCTCCAAGCACGTGATTCTGTGAGAACATCTAGTGATCCATATGATTTTAAATATTCTGTTAATGTGAGTAACCATGTGGCTCAACCTTCTTTGCAGGAAAGACCTCAAGAAAACATGATGGAGCCATGTTACGTTCAAGGTGACATAAATAAAACAACTTATGAAGATCGAGTGTTACAACTCAATGAACTAGATGAATGGTGAACACATGTCAAGAAAGCACGAAGAAGAGCCAAAGCAACACCATGAGGAGCATGAGGATAGAATAAACCAATTTAAGTTGAGGAAAAAGTATT
This sequence comes from Gossypium stocksii, assembly GCA_020496765.1. Lineage (NCBI taxonomy): Eukaryota > Viridiplantae > Streptophyta > Magnoliopsida > Malvales > Malvaceae > Gossypium > Gossypium stocksii. Next base: position 12,941,473 of record CM035623.1, read on the forward strand.
GCTGGAAAAACAGATCCACTAACTCCCCTTTGGAGCTCGAGTCAAATGGATCAACCCTATGTACAAAACTAAATGTCTTTCCATACGGCACAGTCGAAGTGTAACACCCCTTAGCCCCGAACCATCGTCGGAACAGGGTTACGGAGCATTACCGGAACTACCGGACGATTTACAATTAATACACAATTATTAACAAACATAATATAAAATAACCTTATAGTCCCATATATGGATCTTCGAGATCCAAAAATTACGAGTTAAAAGTAGTTCGAGACTAATTCGAATACTTAGAAAATTTTTCGAACATTTTAAAAATTTTCTCAAATACTAGGCTCACACGCCCGTGTTAATGAACCGTGTAGTTCAACACAGCTGTAGTGGTTTGGGACACGCCCGTGTCCCTTACCCGTGGAGCATTCTAATTTTTCTCACACGGCCAAGCCACACGCCCGTGTGCCAGGCCGTGTGGACTCAATTATGAGTCTTAGACACTAAACTAACCTTCTTGCACATTTCAACCAAAAATCAATGTACAATTTATGTAGCAACCAATATATTTACATATCTAACCATTTTTAATTTATTTATCTATTTGTTCATTAATCATACATACACTAATTAAATTCATAAAAATAAACTTTAGTTAATTCCATTTCATACTTATATTTAATATGTCATATTATTTTCCTTTTTATACTTCTAACCAATTTAAAAGATCATTTCACAACCGTCATTATAAAACTCTTATACTTAAAATATTCATTACCTAGGTACATGCCACAACTACCAAAGATAAGGTACATAATTAAAATTTCCCTGAAGTCGGGGTTGACCTGGATGCTGGACTGGACACTGGCCTTCTTTTAACCTACGCACAAAAACAACCGTACGCTGAGTATAGGTATACTCAGTAGTATTACTATAATTCAAATTCATATTGTAACACCCCAAACCTGGGCTGGACGTTATGGCCTAATCTGGTGTGCTACATCACCTAGAACTAATCCACGTAGCCTAGTTACTAAGTTTAGGGTGAGTTTTGAAAAAAAAGATATTTAAACTTTAGAGGAAATTCCTAGTTTGGTTGATGTACGTCCTAGTGTCTACCGGTTCTTAGAAGATTTACTTTTAACTCTTACCCAGTTAGTCCATTGAGTGATTGATTTAAGTTGAAAATGTTGGGTTAAGTTTGAAAAACTTGCATGCCCATATTCAAGATAATTAAAGCAAAGTATAAGTTACGAAATAACAAAACCCAAACATAATTAAAACAACCTTATTGCAACCCAATAGAAAGTAATACGAATAATTTTAAATAATAAAATAATACGTTCAAAAACCAGAAATGCAATCTTTGAGGCCACCTTGAATCCCGCCCAGCTCCAAGTCCACGAACAAGGGCTAACCTACAAGGATGGAAGGAAAGGAGTCAGTTTGGGAAAACTCAGTGTGTGCAGAAAGCCCATCCAAAGCCCAAGACAGCTCAAACCCATTGGGCCTAAGCCCTATCCAGTCTCAGTATCATCTGGGCCGAAGCCCTATTCAGTGCTCAGTTACTGGGTCGAAGCCCTATTCAGATACAGTAATCTGGGCTGAAGCCCTATTCAGTTTCAGTATCATCTGGGCCGAAGCCCTATTCAGTGCTCATTACTGGGCTGAAGCGCTATTCAAAAATAGTAATCTGGGCCGAAGCCTTATTCAGTTACAATACAGATAGTAGTATGGCCCATAGGCCCAATACAGAAACAGATCAGATAGAAAGCATGTATGCAAACCCATAATATGTGGGGAGACTACTTAACCCACCCAACCGCTACACACCACCCGTACCAACTAGCACACCATGTAGGGAATAACTCGACCCACCCAGCCCACACACCACAGTCGCAGCATGGCTGCTTGGATAACGTGGCCAAGCCACTAACAGTATAACGAGGCAAAGCCTCTTTTCGGTAATCAGTACAAGGCATAACCTCTTTCAGTAAACGTGGCAATGCCACTCACACTTCCTCCATTAATAACCCAACCCATGCAACAGATAAATATACAATGGCATACAGTAACAGAAATAGACAGTCATACATTTCAGTCAAATTTAGCCCTAGGGGTACAACTGTCATTTTACACCTAGGGGTTAAACAGTAATTTTCCACCTATCGGGGTATTTCAGTAATTTTATCCGTTTTTAGGGATTTCATGCATATTACAGTCATTACTAATTTAGTTGTTGTTACAGTAGTCCATTTAACTTGGTTTAACAATTTTTTGGTTACTGGGCCTAGAACCCCTAATGGGCCCTACAGTGTCTGTTGGCTACTTAAGCCCATTTAGTCCCAGTTCTACATTCAGTTATCAGTTTTAGCAGTTTCGACCCTACAGTCTATCAGAATACCATTAACGCCCACTTTTACCCATATGGGCTCGAAAACCCATTGGGCCCACATTCGGCCCATCGGGGCCCAACTTACCGAGACATACAAAATTGCGCACCCAACCAACTTCCTACTCGCACTTGTTAGCGTTCGCACGCTCACAAGCCCACGAAATGCCAGAACTTCGGCATTTCAGCTTTCCGGTTGTTGCCGAATTGAACTATGAAGGGTGTTCGATACACACACCTGTTTGGCGATTCTACTGGTGAGATCCCCTACGTGCTTTCTCCTACAATTGATCACTTTAACAGGTTAGGTCATGCTAAATATTTAAACCAAATCAAATCCTCACCACTATCTTAATATACATATTCGGCCATCATCCATAATGGCCCTAAGCTCTTACCTTTGTCGACTTAGATCCACTAGATCTAGGTCTAGTTGTACTAACCATCTTAACTCCCAACACGCCTCTTCTAATCACCTCCTTCAAGCTAACACACATCAAAACTGAATACCAAAACAAGATTAATACCTTAGCCAAGTCGACAGCCTCCCTAAATACACAGGGATTTCGGCTTTTCCTTAAGTTTCAAGAAAATGAATGCACACAGTTTCTCGGCTACTTACCAATAGTTTTACTTGAAGAATACCGCTTGCATGCCCTCTCTAACCTAGATCTGTTGTATATCTATCCCCAATCGCTAGCAAAGAATGGATCTAGGAGGTTCGGCTTTAAGATCTACACTTAAGTACTCTTGTCGACACAACAGGGAAATAGGTGCAGTGAATCAATAGCAAAAGAAATAGATGATTAGGGATTCAGCTTGTTGTAGAATCTAAGAGAAGAAAGAGTTGATTCCAGTCAAAGAGGTATTCGGCAATGGTATGGGTTTGGCCTTTAATGGTTGTCAACAGAGGTTTGAATGAAAAGGGGAAGGAGTAGATGGATTCAGCTTGAAGAGAAAGTGATGGGATGAGATCGGTTCAAGGGTGCAAGGAAAGGAAGAATAAAATTGGAAAAGAAAGAAGAAGCGAATGGAAGAAAAAGAAAAAGAAGAAAAGAAATGAGAAGTAGATTCGGCTAGGGGGAGAAATCGACAATAAGGGTTTGGGGTAGTATGTTTCAGCTTTTGAGACAGAAAAGAGAGAAATACTGAGGCCAAAAGAATATCAAAAGAAGAGACCTAATGCTCTATACTCAATCGACAGAAAAAGAAAGCTCGCTTACCTAAAGAAATCGGCACACTAAAACTCAAATGTCGAATATGCTATGCCTAGAGTTGAATGCCGAAATTGCACTAAATAGAGTCCCTTGGCCAGCCATTACTTCTCAAATTCAAATTCTCCTAAAAACTCTCATTGATCTACTTTTATGAGTAATTCAAACTCTTCTCAGCAGAGTTTCACTGGAGTGCCACCACTTACCAACACATGCACACAAAAATAAAAGTACCATAAGCTTACCTTGCAACTTGAACCCTGGACCTTAATTACCATCCACACACCACTTTTTAAGGAGCTTAGTGGCGCCACCTTGCCACTTTACCAAGAGCTTCTTTGTGTCAAATTCTACCAAGTTTTTCTTAAGAGCCTGCTTAGCCAAGTTCCCTCTTAACTTAAAATCCAAACTTGATAATTTTACCGAGTTTTAACCTAAGTTGGGCCTCCTAAAGGCCCACTAACATACTTAAACACATATTTAACAATCACAACACTAAAAACTCATGTTTTCACCAACATCACAATAAATGCCGAAAAATCCAGAAAATCAGTGCGTTACAACTCTACCCCCTTAAAGAAATTCTGGTCTCAAAATTTACCTGATCCAAACAGTTAAGGGTATTGCTGATGCATCGCCTCCTCTGGTTCCCAAGTAGCTTATTCTCTCCCATGGTTACGCCATAGCACCTTCACTAACAGAATCGATTTCCTTCTTAAGACTTTAACCTCACGATCTGGAATTTGCACAGGCTCCTCCTCGAAGGTCAAATCAGTATTTACTTCAATTTCTTCCACTAGCATAATATGCAAAGGATCTAATCGATATCGCCTTAGCATTGACACGTGAAAGACGTCATGAATATAGTCCAACTCTAGTGGTAACTCCAACTGATACGCTACCGGCCCAATCCTCTTGAGAATCCGATAAGGTCCAATAAACCGCAGACTTAACTTGCCCTTTCTACCAAATCTCAAAATCTTCTTCCACGGTGAAACCTTTAGAAAAACCATATCCCTAATAGACAACTTGATTTCCTTACGCTTAAGGTCTGCATAAGACTTCTGCCTATGAGACGCCTCCTTTGACCGGTCTCTGATTACCTTAACTTTGTTCTCAGTATCTGTCACCAACTCAGGTCCAAGAACTTGTCGCTCCCCCAATTTAGTCTAACAAGTAGGTTTACGACATCTCCGCCCATAAAGTGCCTCATATGGAGCCATCTAAATACTTTCTTGGTAACTATTGATGTATGCGAATTCTGCCAATGGTATGTAGTCCTCCCAACTTCCATGAAAGTCGATAACACATCCTCTTAACATGTCTTCCAGAACTTGAATAACCCTCTTTGACTGTCCATCTGTCTGAGGGTGAAACGCAATGCTAAAGTCCAATCGCGTACCTAACGCCTCATGCAACTTTTTCCAGAATCGAGATGTAAATCTAGGATCTCGATTAGAAATTATCGAAACTGGTACTCTATGCAAACGAACTATCTCTGCTACATACAACTTGGCCAACTTCTGAAGTGAGTAATTGGTTCTAACTGGTATGAAATAGGCAGACTTCGTCAATCTATCCACGATTACCCAAACAGAGTCTTTCTTCGAGGGTGTCAAAGGTAACCCACTCACGAAATCCATAGTTACTCTTTCCCACTTCCACTGTGGAATTTTCACTGGCTGCAACAGTCCAAAAGGCAACTGATGCTCAGCTTTTACTTGCTGGCATGTCAGACATTTCCCAACGAATTCAGTCACATCTCGCTTAAGTCCAGGCCACCAATATACCTCACGCAAGTCTCGATACAACTTATTACCTCCAGGATGCATGGCACAAGGTCCACCATGAGCCTCTCTCAGAATCAACTGTCTCAAGTCAGAGTCCTTCGGAATGTAAACTCTTCCACGAAAGCACAGCACTCCATCAATATTTAGCCTAAAGTCCTCATTCTCACCATTCTTAGCTTGCTGAAACCAAGGAACCAACGAAACATCTTCCAATTGTTTCTCTTTAATCTGTTCAGTCCAAGTTGGTCTCACTTGTAACTCTGCCAACAAACTCCCATCGTCGTACAAACTCAAACGAGCAAACATAGCCCTTATCTCCACAACAGTCCTTCGGCTTAGCACATCAACCACCATGTTAGCCTTGCCTGGGTGATACTCAATCAAATAATCATAATCTTTAAGAAACTCTATCCATCTTCGTTGCTTAAGGTTTAACTCCTTTTGAGTCAACAGATATTTGAGACTTTTATGGTCGGTGTAAATAATGCATTTTTCCCTATATAGGTAATGTCCCCAGATTTTCAATGCAAAGACCACTGCTGCTAACTCTAGGTCATGCGTAGGGTAATTCGCTTCGTGAGGTTTAAGCTGTCGCGAAGCATAAGCGACTACCTTACCCTCTTGCATCAGTACACAGCCTAATCCCACATGCGAAGCATCACTGTACACCATGAAATCCTTCTCAGACACTGGCTGAATTAACACTGGCACCTCAGTCAAAACCTATTTCAGCCTGTCAAAAGCCTCTTATTGCCTCTCAGTCCATACAAACGCTACTCCCTTTCTTAACAGTTTCGTCAATGGTGCTGCGATTAGAGAAAACCCCTCTACAAATCTTCTGTAATAACCTGCCAGTCCTAAAAAACTTCGAATTTCTGATACTGACCTTGATGGCTTCTAGTCTAGAACTGCCTCAATTTTCTGAGGATCTACCCTAATCCCCTCAGCTGAAACAACATGACCCAAAAAAGTTACTTTTCGCAACCAGAATTCGCATTTACTAAATTTCGCATACAGTTGCTTTTCTCTCAACACTTGTAGAACAATACGGAGGTGCTCATCATGCTTCTCCTCAATTTCTGAATACACCAATATATCATCAATAAAGACGACCACGAATCGATCCAAATAAGGCTAGAACACTCGATTCATTAAATCTATGAAAGCTGCAGGTGCATTCGTCAATCTAAAAGGCATAACCAGAAACTCGTAATGACCATACCGATTTCTGAATGCTGTCTTATGAACATCCACCTCCTTAACCCTTAGCTGATGGTATCCAGATTGTAGATCGATCTTGGAGAACACTGAAGATCCTCTAAGCTGGTCAACAAATCATCGATCCTCGGCAGGGGATACTTATTCTTTATCGTCAGTTTGTTCAACTGGCAACAATCGATGCACATACGCATCGTCTTATCCTTCGTCAAACAAGACCGGTGCTCCCCATGGAGACACACTCGATCGAATGAAGCCTCTATCTAACAACTCTTGAATCTGTGCTTTCAGTTCAACTAGCTCCTTCGGTGCTATCTCATAAGGTGCAATGGATATTAGAGCTGTTCCAGGCAGCAAATCAATCTCAAATTCGACTTCTTGGTTTGGAGGTAATCCAGGAAGCTCCTCAAGGCTTCTCAGCCCTCAAGGCTGAGACCACATTGGACAAGTTCTTTAAGGAGCTCTTAGCAAACAAACGGAAATTAGACGAATCATCACATGTGGAGCTGAATGTAGTTTGCTCAGCAATTGTACAAAATAAGATACCCGACAAACTAAAAGATCCAGGGAGTTTCACAATCTCTTGTTTGATTGGTAGCTTAGATGTTAAAAATGCTTTGGCTGATTTAGGGGCTAGTATAAATGTAATGCCTTATAAACTGTTTAAACAACTAGGTCTTGGGAAACCCAAAAAAACTAGGATGAGCATTCAATTGGCTGATAAAACCATTAGATTTCCTAGGGGTATAATTGAAGATGTTCTGGTTAAAATTGACAAATTCATATTTCTAGTGGACTTTGTTGTTTTAGACATAGATGAGGATAGCAATATGCCGTTAATTCTAGGGTGACCCTTCTTAGCAACTGCAAGGACTATAATTGATGTAGGCACAGGAGAACTCACACTTCGTGTACGTGATGACACAATTACTTTGCAAGCTCATAATTCTAATAAGACTGTTAATGATAAAGATTTTATTACGAATCTTTGTAATAAGAATAATCTCACTGTCCAACCTTCTTTACAGGGTACTCCTCATGAAAGTGCACCTAAGCCACATTCAAGTTCATACGATAACAAGGGAACAATCCATAAAGAACGAATGCTACAGATCGAAGAACTAGACGAGTGGCTGAACTACCACCAAGAAAAACCTAAGCTATGCGACATCGAACCAAAGCATCATCATGACGACCCTAAGGTAAGGACGAATCAATTTAAGGTAAGGGATAAGGTATTATTAGAGAAGGAGGATCCTCGAATTCAAATTCAAAATTTCATACAGGTGCCAACCTCCCTTCACGGTAATGAAAATTTTCCCCTATGGTACAGTCGAGATAACACATAAGACATTTGGCACTTTCAAGGTAAATTATACTCAACTTAAACCTTATTTTGATATTAAAACTTGATAAACGATAAATTATACATATTTTTACCTCATGTTTAGCCTTTATTTTGGATGAATTTTATCAATTTAGTGAGAATTGGTAGTCTTAATCTTTCTTTTTCATATCTTATACTCAGGAGAGCATAGGGAAGAGAAAAGAACGGAAAATGGACCAAAAACGAAGAAAATGGGCCAAAATGTGTAATTGACACGGCCCAAGGATCATTACACGGCCGTGTGCCACGGCCGTGCCACACGAAGACCACACGGTCCTACCCTGACAAGCACGGCAGGCCACACGGCCGTGCCCCAATCGACAGAATCTCACACGGCCTCTTGTCGAAGGACATGGGCATGGCACACAGGCATGTTCTAGTCATAAGGAAGAGGAATTTCACTCGAATTTGGATACTGAGGGGCTAAGAAAGCCATTCTAAACTCTATATAAAGACCCCAAGAGGCAACTCTAAATATATACTCTCTTCTTTCAAGAAAGAGCGCCATATTTCTGCCAACACAAGGAGTGAAAGCAAGGGATTACTTCAAGGGAAGCCGATTGATTCATCCCAGAAGCCAGAGTTCTACATCAAAACTGAGGATCTCTCTAAATTCCTTTAGTGGTTTTTGGGTTCTTTATGTTTTGTTATCTTATTTCTTCTGAGATGTTTTTTTTCTTTATTATGAACTAAACCCCTCAAATACTTGAGGGGGATGAAACCTAAGACAGACCTTGTTATTATTTATTCTTGAATTATATGATAAATACTTGAATTGTTCTTAATTATGTGTTCTTCATTCTTGATTTAATAATCCTAGGTATTACTTCAAGAACTTGATGTGCTTAGGCAAAGGAGCAAAAGTCCCTGTTTTAAGAGCAGATCTACCATAATTAAGCAGAGTTGCATGCAACCCTAGACATAGGGCGACATAAATCTACCGGATTAGGGTGAAACCTAATAGGGGGAACCATAGATCGGATTAATGCAACCTAGGGTGTTAATTAAGAAAGAAACTTTAGTTAACAACCTAGGCCTAGTTGCTCTTCGCCTCGAAGGAGGGTTTAGCATAAATTAGGGATCTCTATGGATCAAGTCAAGCAAATAAATCGTCTAGTTCAAGAAGTCAATAAAAAATGAAGTCTAGGTGGATACTCCCTTGAGTATTGCTCATATCAATTAGCTTTTCCCTAAAGATTTCCTCAATTTACTTTTTGTGCACTTTAGTTAGTTTTAGAATTAGTTACAATCAATCCTCTTTTATTTTTAGGCTAGATAATAGAAAGGAAGTAAGTATTAGTACTTTTGGTTCCCTTGGGTATGATAACTCGGTCTTGCCACTAAACTATACTATTGTTCGATAGGTGCGCTTACCTTTAATATTGTGATATTAGTTAGTTTTGGTGTGATCAGTTTTATAAATTTTATTACTTAATATCGCGAGCCGTTATCAAGTTTTTGGCGCCGTTGCTGGGGAACTGAAATATTAAGAAAACTCGATTTCTATTACTTTAGCTATTATTATTTATTTATTTATTTTTATTTTCTTTTAAATTTTTGAATTTTCTTTGCTTTTTCTTTTTAGGTATTTTTAGTTTATGACTAGAAAAAACCCAACAGGACCACTGCTTTTTGACGAAGATCTAGAAGCGACAGTTCGCAGAAATCACGGAGAAATTAGACGCAGTTTACATTATCCAGAACAGGAACCTGAGCAAGAGCCAGAACCTACAGAAGAGATGGACGCGAATCAAAGCGTTCCACCACCTCCAGCACTACCAGCAGAACCAGTAAACCAGGATGAAGCTCCTCGTACTATGCATGATTATGCTAAACCTAGTTTGATTGGTACCCAAACTAGCATTATTCGACCTACTATTGCTGCTAATAACTTTGAATTAAAGCGTAACACTATTCAGATGATACAGTAATTTGTGCAGTTTGATGGTTTGCAGGATGAAGATCCCAATTCGCATCTAGCAAATTTCTTGGATTTTGTGATACCTTTAAAATAAATGGCATTTCTGAAGATGCCATTCGCTTAAGGCTATTTCCATTCTCTCTGGAAATAAAGCCAAACAGTGGTTAAATTCTTTACCACGAGGCTCAATCACCACATGGGAGCAGATGACCGAAAAATTTTTACTTAAATATTTTCCTCTAGCTAAAACAGCTAAATTACGAAACGATATTCCTTTGTGCAGATGGATTTAGAAACCATTTATGATGCCTGGGAGAGATACAAAGATCTTTTAAGAAGGTGCCCTCATCATGGTCTACCTTTGTGGCTACAAGTTCAAACCTTCCACAACGGTTTGAACCCATCAACAAGACAAATGATCGATGCAGCCGTAGGAGGAACAATCAATAACAAAACACCTGAAGCAGCTTATGAATTTATTGAAGAAATGTCACTGAATAACTATCAGTGGCAAGTTATGAGGACAAAGCTGACGAAAGCTGCAGGAGTTTTTAACATTGATGCTGTTACTATGCTTACTAACCAAGTAGAACTTCTAAATAAAAAGTTTGATAATTTTGTTAGTTTTACGCAGGCACAACCAGTGATGCAATGCGACACGACTCAAGGAAACACGTTCAATCCAGATTTTGCATCCTATGGACACAGCATGGAAACTGAACAAGCCAACTATATGGGTAACAATTCTAGATCTCAAAATAACCCTTATAGTAATACTTACAATGCGGGTTGGAGAAATCACCCAAAATTTTCATGGGGAGGACAAGGAAATCAAAGACAACAGCCTCCTCCAGGATTTCAGCAGCCACCACCGCAACAAGAGAAGAAGCCGAATCTTGAAGAGATGTTTACCAAATTTATGGCCGTTTTAGAAACTCGTTTTTAAAATACTGACACAGCACTAAAGAATCAACAAGCATCAATTCAAGGGCTTGAAAACCAAATTGGTCAACTTGCGAAATTGATTTCAGAAAGACCACAAGGTGGATTACCAAGTAACACTGAGCCAAATCCCAGAGAACATGTCAAAGCGATTACTTTAAGAGATGGAAAGGTCTTAACCGAGCCAGAAGAGAAGACTATTCTAGAACCTTCATGTAGTGCCCCCACGCCCGAGACCGTCGCCGGAGTCGAGCTTGAGGTGTTACTGAACATAATTTTCCATTTTAAGAACTTGGAAACATTTAATTCTACATTCACAACATACTATCTACCTGCGTTATGGTTACAAAAAAAATCATATATCGAGTTACGAAACTCAAAATCAAGATCCATAAATTTTCCCTGAAACTAGACTCATATATCTATATAATAATTTTTTTCTAGAATTTTTGGTCATGCCAATTAGTACATTTTATTAGTTAAAGTTACCCCTGTTTCAGGACTTGACTGCACTGACCTCTGCTTACTACGAACCATTTTTCTCTCTCTAAAAAATTCATATGACTATGCCATTTGTTTCTCTTAAAACTAGACTCAATAAGAATTTTGAACATATAAAGAATACCTCCTAATTATTTTTGTACAATTTATGGTGAATTACCAAATTTGGAACAGGGGATCCAGAAATCGCTCTAGCCCTGTCTCACTAAAACTCAAATATCTGATCACATATAACTCCTTTACCTATTTCGCTTCATCCATATGAAATTATACACAATAAGCTTTAATTAAATATTTAATTCATCACCTAATTCGGTTTCTACTATTTTTAGTGATTTTTCAAACTCACATCATTGTTACTATAATGTTCTGTTTTATGGGAAATTTCATCTTTTTATGAATTTTCATGAATTACAGAACATATTAGTCTCACATAGCATCCAACATTATCTAGGCTAGCCATTCCAATGACTAATCATTTCCAAGCATTTTCTTAACCAAACCACAACCATATCATAAGATTATTTACACAAAATAAGAACATTGCTATACATGCCATACTTAAGTTATACAAGCCATTTTACCAAAAAGTCCTTCGGATAGTGTGATCGAGCCTTCAACCTATCCCAATTCCTAAGCCGGCTTATCCAACACTATAGTGAATGGAAAAGAGGGAGTAAGCATAAATGCTTAGTAAGACCATATGCAAATAACAAGTAGCATAACAAAGCAATTATACCAAACAACATTAGCATGTTATCACCAAGACATATTCCACATTTCTAGCCATCGTGTATCAAGTTTCAACCCGAGGGTTAAGAACATACCTGTCTAAAGTGTGCATTTCGTGACACTTACCAAAATATCATTTGCATCTCAAGCATTCTTCCATTTCGCTAAAATTTTACCCGTTGAACACATCAGAATATAACTCGGATACATGGATAATTTGCACATAAGTGCCACATATGTAATAAAGCGACCATGTAACCCGCCCATAAGCGAACTCAGAATCAACTCAATGAGCTTAGGTGTTTGCATCCACAAGTGAACTCGGACTCAACTCAATGAGTTCGGATGACTAGTTACATCTCACGAACTCGGACTCAACTCAATGAGTTCAGACATTTGCATCCATAAGTGAACTCGGACTCAACTCAACGAGCTCGGATGCCCAACCATCCTAGTGAAATGTCACTTGTATCCTAATCTATTCCCAAGGTTCAAATGGGATTTTCCTCAATCACACATTTCCCAGTCGTTCTCCTCGGAATATCGGAACCAATACGTTGCTTGCATTTCATACTTATCAATTTAATCACATACTTTTCATACCAATACATAATATTTCACAAAGCATAATATTCATAATAACAAGTATCATATCATATAAATAGCATTAAATCACTTAAAATAGAAATTATGTTACATTATTTACACATAAACTTACCTCGGTACAAAATATAACAATTTTGCAATTTAGTCCACAATCTTTTCTTTTCCTCGATCAAGGTTGATTCCACGTCTTTCTTGATTTAAAATAACACATTTAACTTATTTAATACTGAAATTTATCAAAATAGTCCTAAATTCAAATTTTGGAAAAATTATAATTTTGCCCCTAAACTTTTACATATTTACACTTTTGCCCCAAAGCTCGGAAATTAAATTTTATTTCAAATTCTTATGTTTTAGGACATCCTGATCATTTATTTTCTATTAGCAAGCTCAAATTCCCACTATAACACATACTTATGAACAATATGTACTTTTACCGATTAAGCCGTTTTGTTCGTTTTTCCTTAAAATCGAGTAGCACAAGTTGTCTAACATAATTTAAAACCTCATATTCTATCATAAAACATCAAAATACACAAATTTCACCTATGGGTATTTTTCCAAATATGAACCCTAACTTAAATTATTGCTAACATAAGCTTTATCGAGTTACCGGGACTACGAAAACGTAAAGAACATTAAAAACGGGGCTTGGAATCACTTACTATGGAGCTTGGAAGCTTGAAACAAACCCTAGCTATGGAGAACCCTTGAAATTTCATGGTAATGAAGAAGATGATCAATTTTGTGTTATTTTTCCCTTTTTATTTCATGTTAATATCCAAATGACCAAAATGCCCCTCCTTACTAAACTTTCAAAAATTCCATCCATGTCCAAATTTTGTCCATGAACTTAAAATTGGCCAAATGACTATTTAAGACCTCCTAATTAATATTTCAAAGCAATTTCATACTAGAAACTTCTAGAATGCAAGTTTTGCAACTTATTCGATTTAGTCCCTAATTTTAAATTAAGCACTTTACGCATAGAATTCCTTCACGAAATTTTCACACAATCATGCAATCATATCATAAACCTCAAAATAATTATAAAATAATTATTTCTACCTCTGATTTGTGGTCCCGAAACCACTATTCTGATTAGGCCCTAATTCGGGATATTACACTTCAGAAGAAAAGGCAGAGGAACCCAAGGAAAACACTCTGCCGCCACTCAAAGAATACAAACCGCATGTCTCATATCCGGCAAGATTAAGGAAAGACCGTATAGACGCTCAATTTGGTAAGTTTCTCAAACTTTTTAAACAATTACACATTAACTTACCTTTTGTTGAAGCAATTTCACAGATGCCAAAGTATGCGAAGTTCCTTAAAGAACTCCTGACAAATAAAAGAAAGTTGGAAGAATTAGCCACAGTGGAACTTAACGAGGAATGCTAAGCTATTCTCCAAAATAAACTGCCGGCAAAACTAAAAGATCCAGGGAGTTTTACTATTCCTTGTTTGATTGGTAGTTTACTTATTAATAAAGCATTAGCTGATTTAGGTGCTAGCATTAATCTCATGCCTTACAAAATGTTCAAGCAACTAGGTCTAGGGGAAACCAGGCCCACTAGAATGAGTATTCAATTAGCGGATAGATCTGTTAAATATCCTAGGGGAATCATTGAAGATGTGGTAGTAAAGGTAGATAAATTTATATTCCCTGTTGATTTTGTCGTGCTTGACATGGATGAGGATATTGAGGTACCTTTAATTTTGGGACGTCCATTCTTAGCCGCTGCTAGAGCTGTTATTGATGTAGGGGATGGTAAATTAGTGCTTAGAGTTGGTGATGAAGAAGTTTTTTTCAAAATCTATGATGCCATAAGATTTTCTAAAGAACAAGATGATTCCTGTTATTTCGTTGATATTATTGATCATCTTGTTAAAGATAAATTTCAGGAACTTTCTCTCGCAGACACGTTGGAACTGTGTCTTGTTCAAGGTGGGGGGAAGATGAAGCCACCACTGAGATAGTGGAAGTAAGGAATGAGTTAGAATCTAATGAAATCATCACTAGGCACATAAGTTATGAAAATATAAAGATGAGTGATGAATTAAGACAGAAACCTTCTGTTGCTGAACCCCCTAAATTAGAGTTAAAAGAACTACCAGATCATTTAGAATATGCCTTTTTAGGGGAAGAATCAACTTTACTAGTTATTATCACATCCGATCTGAGCATCGTAGAAAAAGAGGAATTACTCCATGTGTTACGAGAACCCAGACGTGCTATAGCTTGGAAAATTTCAGATATCAAAGGAATAAATCCTTCTTTCTGCACCCACAAAATTTTAATGGAGGACGAATTCAAACCATCAGTGCAAGCCCAGAGACAATTAAATCCCAACATGAAGGAAGTTGTAAAGGCCGATGTAATTAAACTTCTAGATGCAGGTATTATTTATCCTATTTCTGACAGTTCTTGGGTAAGCCCTGTGCAGGTTGTTCCTAAGAAAGGTGGATTGACCGTGATGTCTAATGACAAGGAAGAGTTAATACCTACAAGAATAGTCACAGGATGGAGAGTTTGCATTGATTACAGGAAGCTGAATGACGCCACTCGGAGGATCATTTTCCTTTACCGTTTATTGATCAGATGTTGGAAAGATTGTCAAGTCACATGTTTATTGTTTCCTAGACTGCCTCTCTGGTTACTTCCAGATCCCAATAGCTCCAGAAGATCAGGAGAAAATGACATTCACATGTCCTTACTATACGTTTACTTATCGCAGAATGCCTTTTGGTTTATGTAATGCTCCTGCTACTTTTCAGCGATGCATGCTATCTATCTTCAATGAATTCGTGGAAGACATCATGGAGGTATTTATGGATGATTTCTCAGTTTTTGGTAATTCTTTCCAACTTTGTCTTAATATTCTAAAACGTGTTTTGATAAGATGTGAAGAAACAAATTTAGTGCTAAACTGGGAAAAATGCCACTTTATGGTTCAAGAGGATATTGTTTTAGGACATAAAATTTCTAGTAAAGGGATAGAGGTAGATAAAGTAAAAATTGAAACCATTGAACCTCCCCCTAACTCAGTGAAGGCTATACGAAGCTTTTTAGGACATGCCAGCTTTTATCGCAGATTCATTAAAAATTTTTCTAAAATAGCTAAGCCTTTAACAAAGTTGCTAGAAAAAGACGTGCTTTTCAACTTTGACCAAGAATGTTTAGACTCTTTTAACACTCTTAAAGAAAAGTTAGTCAATGCCCCGATTATGATTTCACCTGATTGGAATCTACCTTTTGAACTAATGTGTGATGCAAGTGATTTTGCAGTAGGTGCAGTTTTCGGATAACGAAGAGACAAGCACTTTCAACCGATCTATTATGCTAGCAGAACTTTGACAGCCGCTCAAGCAAATTATACTACCACAGAAAAAGAATTACTAGCTGTTATTTTTGCATTTTATAAATTCAGATCTTATTTGATTTTGTCAAAAGTCATTGTTTATACTGACCATTCTGCTCTTCGTTACCTCTTAACTAAAACCGATGCAAAACCTCGATTAATAAGATGGATTCTATTGTTATAGGAATTTGATTTGGAAATAAAGGACAAGAAAGGAGCTGAAAACTTAGCAGCAGATCAACTTTCAAGGCTAGCAAACACGTAGCCTAGGAACCTTGATAAGATAAACGATTTGTTTCCTGAAGAACAACTCCTAGCCTTAACAGATGCAACAGTTCCTTGGTTTAGTGATTTTGCAAATTATTTAGCAGCTAACATAACCCCAAAAGGGCTGACCCATCAGCAAAAGAAGCGATTCTTCGCTGATGTGAAAAACTACTTTTGGGAGGATCCTTTCCTCTTTCGAATTTGTGCAGATCAGGTTATTCTAAGATGCGTAGATGAAACAGAAGTGTACCAAATTTTAAATCACTGCCGTTCAAGACCCACAGGAGGACATCACAGTGGAGCTAGAATTGCTCATAAGGTACTCGAATCAGGCTTCTATTGGCCTACATTTTTCAGGGATGCCAACAGGTATGTGACCTATTGTGATAAATGTCAGCGAACAGATAATATCTCTCAACGTAATGAAATGCCTCAGAACTATATAATTTCATGTGAAATATTTGATGTATGGGGTCTTAATTTCATGGGTCCATTTCCTACTTAATTTGGGAATAAGTACATACTAGTAGCAGTAGATTACATGTCAAAATGGGTAGAAGCCTAAGCCTTACCTACTAATAATGCTAGAATGGTAGTACGATTTTTGAAGAAACTTTTCTCTCGATTTGGAACACCTAGGATAATTATCAGTGACAGAGGCACACGTTTTTGCAATGCCCAGTTTGAAAGAGTCTTGAAAAGGTATGGAGTACACCATAGAACAGCTACCCCTTATCACCCACAAACCAGTGGCCAAGTCGAATTAACAAATAGGGAATTAAAACGCATCCTAGAGAAAATAATAGAAACAAATAGAAAGGATTGGTCAAGGAAAATAGACGATGCTTTATGGGCTTATAGAACTGCCTTTAAAACACCCATAGGTACATCTCCTTATAAGCTTGTCTATGGAAAAAGTTGTCATTTGCCATTTGAACTTGACCATAAAGCATTTTAGGCTATCAAATTTTTAAACCTTGATTTTAAGCTTGCAGGTGAGAAGCGATTAATGCAGTTAAATGAACTTGATGAATGGCGTTGCAATGCCTACGAGAGCTCACGACTATGTAAGGAAGCAATGAAGCGACGTCATGACAAAAGACTGAAACAACCTAAACAGTTCAAAACAGGTGATCTTGTCTTACTCTACAACTCGAGGCTGAAACTATTTCCTGGAAAACTCAAGTCAAGGTGGTCAGGTCCATTCACTGTTCAAACTGTCTTTCCATATGGCACAATTGAGGTAACTCACCCCAACTACGGTACGTTTAAGGTAAACGGTCATAGGCTTAAACATTTTAGAGGTGAGAATGTTAAAGATAAAAGAGAGGAGCTTCAGCTCCACGAAATCCCTCCATGATACATCCAAGTAGAGTCGAGCTTAGACTCTAAATAAGCACTTCTCGGGAGGCAACCTGAGCACTAACTTAGTAATTTTTCATCTATTTTGTTTTTAGTATTTTTCCATGCATCACAAAAACCCTTTTTAATACAGAGACTTAGGACCACATGGCCATGCCCACAGGCATGTCCCAGGCCGTGTGAACCCTTGAAACAGAGACACGGTCGTGTACTGAGGCTGTGTACAAACAGAGCACAAATTTTCCCAAAACACAGGCCACCGATATCACCCCACGACCGTGCGACATGGCCGTGGCAACCTTTCGACTTCAACACGGGCTACCAACAACACCCTACGGTCGTGCGACATGGCCGTGGCAACCCTGCAGTAGCAACACAGGCTCACACAACTTCACACGCCCGTGTCCCCAGACCGTAGAAGACACTGTCAAATTTCACACGGCCATGGAACATATCACACGACCGTGTGAAACACAAACATGATCACACATGGCCGTGTACCCCATCACATGACCGTGTGAGTGACGAAGAACCGATCTCCCATAGCCGTGTACAACATTCCCACGGGAGTGCACTACGAACCAAGTGCGCCAAAACCTCCAGATTTCGAAAGACACGGGCGAACACGACTCACACGGGCGTGTGACATGCACGTGTGACCCAAAAAATATAAATAAGGGCCACTATTCATTTCCTTCTTCACTCAAAACCCCAAATTTCTCTCATCCAAACTCTCTGTAACCACCATAAGGTCACCACAGCCCTCAAAACACCACCATACCTAAAATCAGCCGTCCCACGCCCGTACAAACCCACCCCACGACCAACTGTAGGATCGCCGGTGCCTCCAAGACGCAGCGGAAAATTAGAATAATAAATTTTACCGGCGATCCATACCATGGATCCATGTGTAAGGAACGAATCGGGGTGATAAAGGTTTCGAAATTACCGAAACTTCAATCTGAGTAGACAGCGACGCCAAGGCAACGGGAATCCTGAAGCACTATCGAACCAAGCCGCAACCTTTAACGATGTCGGCCTCTACGTAGTCCACCCAATTGACAATGAACGGAAATCTCTCAGAAAACTATTTTCAGAGAGTATCACTTTTGACGGCTGCTAGGCCTCACTTTTATGGTTTCGGGATTGCCTATGTATATCCCCTTTAGGGTTTTTACCCTTGCCATATTTAAAACTTTGTGTTAATTGGTATATATTCATAATGAATATTTATTACCATAAATAATCCGAATCATAATAATCGTTATTAAATAAATATAATAACGTTTAATCGAAAATTATAATTACGTTAATTATAATAAAGATTTCGGTAAACTATATTTATTTAAATTTATATATATATGAACCAAAATCATATATTAGAAAATTATGTTCTTGATTATGTGTACAACATCCTTGTACATATAGTATGTTCAATAATTTGATTGCCGAATTTAATTAATTCTATAATTAATTTAATTCATGCGACAACCAGACACAATACCAACTATGTTTTACTCCGTTCATTTCAATTAAAAGGTGTGACCCTATAGGTTCTTGTAACATTAGCAGTAATATTAGAACTATTCTAATATTACAAACAATGAGTGGCATCTAGCAATGCATCATTGCTACCTAAGTTACAAGAAGTCATGATTCGACATAACCTTTTGTGATTAACTTTTCATGCATTAATCCTTAAGTCCAATATCTTTAGAATAGACACAAGTCATGGAATAGTCACACTTGCATAGTCCATCCTATGTTTCTTGATACCTTGAGTAGACTATGATATACAAATAAGTATGACATCTCATATCAACTTATTTGAGCATGGCCATGCATTTCTAGTCTCACTCAATCAAGTGGCCTGAGATATTACTCCTATTATGTAGGAGGGACTTATCCTATATTGATCAACCATATCCCTCTACATAGATTGTGGTATATCCAACATTAGTCTTAATAGAACAACCAATTACAGTGTTCGTTTGACTATATCAAAATATACAACTCACGATGTTGGAATGATGATGATCTCAAGTATGAGGATCATATACATATTAATCACTATGAGTAATATTGTGACAATTACATAATAATCCAAGAAACATACTCATAGCGGGTCGGTCCAATATGTTGTTCTCTAACACACACATTCATGCATTGATTCTGATACTCGATATCAATGACAACTCTTTATCATCAATCAACTACATGTTAGTCTCAATGCATTATTATTGTCCTAGCCAACAATAATACTTGACTAAGGATCTTTTAAGAATAATCATATTATTCTTAGGACATTATTATAAAACAGTTTATCTATGCACACAGAAATGAAACTGAAATAATAATGGCAAAGCCTTATATTAATAAACATGATAAATCAAGTATGTTGTTACAACCATCTCGTGATTGATCTTTGGGCATACTCTTACACCAACCCATGACCGTGCAACATCAAATTTGGTTCTATTCTCTCATTTTTCTCTTTTATTTATTTCTATTTCATTTTTTATTCTCTAACTATGTAATTTTTAAATTTTTAATCAAGCATGGAATTAGGAAAATTAGGATGAATAATCTAGATAGAACACATTAGGATTGCATGCCACTTAGAATTCATTTTCATTGCCATTTAAACTCATATTTGCATGCCATTTTTGTCACTACTTTACTATATTTACATACCCATATTTCTTAGTGTTGTTACAAGTTTCAACATGATTAATTTCTACTATTCAGGTTAATCCTTAGTTTATGTTTTCTTCGGACCATTATATTCTATATTTTAATTATCTATTAAGTTTAATTTCAATCTTTAGGACTAATGTTGTTGTTATTTTATTTTCAGATACTATGTCATCATCACGCGCTACAAAGGCTACTGTCCCCGTCTTAAAGAAACGAAAAGGGCCAGGGAGTTCATCATTAAGGCCCACCTCTGAGGTTCGACACCCATTCATCACGTTCGCCCAAGCCTCACAAGAGGAACATTATCAACTACTCAGAGCCCACCCTATATCCATGGGCTGCTGCATAAACTGGGGCGACCTTCAGCAAATCCATTTGGTGGATGACGTCCGGGCCTTACTGATGATAGAGCCATGGGAGCAGTTCTTCCAGATTATCGAGCCCACATACTTGGAACTCACTTTAGAGTTCTGCTCTGCATTCCACCTACAGATGGTGATGACTCGTACGACGTCTTAGCGTACTAGAATTCGGCATAGCACTTGGGCTCTACACCAAATAGTTTATGGCGGACGAGGACTTCCCCATCCTTTCTCATCGCATCCACATTCGGCCCGTCGACTGCTGGAATGAGATCGCCTCAGGTCGTCAAACCTATAACCCCAGCGTCAGCAAGGCGACTACCCTTGTGCCATCTCTGAGATACATTCATGCTCTTCTTGCTCACACTCTTACAGGCAGACGAGAGAGCACCGGCGTCGTCAACACTCACGACATCTACTTCCTGTGGTGCATGGTGAACGACCACATCATCGACTTAGCATACTTCATAGCGTATGCCATGCAGCATCAGATAGAGAGGCACCGCAGAGGCGTCTTATCCATGGGGCCCTACATCACCCGGTTGGCTCGTCACTTCGGGCTCCTCAACACTTCAGCCTAGACATCCTCTTACACCCTAATCGGTCAGATGTCTCCCCAAGGCATCGCGATTATGTTACATATGCGGATGATCGAGAGGAGGCTAGGAGGTACCCCCTTCAGTTCCGACTCGTCCAGGAGGGAGAGGACCCAAAGGACATTACTGATGATGTCCCACCACCACCATAGGATGAGGATGAGCCAGCTGAGCCACCACGCCCCAAATGACCCACCCAGACGGCGCCACACATGCTGACATATCCTAGCGTCTAGATCATTTTGAGCAGCAATGCTTCCAGCGCCTCGATTATATCGACGCCACCTTAACGCAGATATGCCAGCACCTTAGCATCACACCACCGCCGCGTGATCCATTAGAGGATTAGATTTGTCTAGTCCTCTTAACTTTATTTGTTATTGTTGATCTTATTTTTTTATTTTATTTTACTTTATTCTAACTTTTAAACACTGATCTTTATTTTTTCCTTTTCTTTTAACTTTCTTTTCCTTTTCCTTTTTAAATTTTCTCATTTTGCCTTTTGCATTATTTATTTTTAGTATTTTGTTTTCTTTATTTTATTTTATTTCTTTTCCTAACGGCCAACCCCTAACGAGTAAATTCTCTTGATCCAAATTCCCCACAACTAATAAATACTTTCGCAGTTTCAAAGGAGCTTTGCAGCTCAAATCTCTACGAAAAAGGGAACACCTTGCCACAACTGCCAACTCTTCCCACCTTCGCCTCACTAATCCATCCAAAGTAGGGAGTTTCATACCTCCCCCTATCTTATGATCTTATACTTTTATTGCTACTAATGTTATCTTTGTACATTGAGGGCAATGTACATCTTAAGTGTAGGGGGAACTTACTTTAAATCTTTATATTATCTTTGAAATCTCTGAACTTTTCTAACATTTTGCATTGTTCTCAACTGCATCATCTTCAGTCTCCTATTTAGGAATTGATCCTGATTGATTTATGATTTTTATTGACATGTTAAGAACGAAGACATAGGTGCTTGTATTTTAATTATTCAAACTTTAAAACATTAGAGAATCAAGCATGATAAGTTGAAATTTTTGAGAACCCCAATTTTTTCATAAGCTCTCTTCCCTAATTCTAAGTATTATCTTGAGATTTGAAATTCGAAGGAGTGACATCAAAAGCCATAATTCTGGTGAGATTTTTGAGCCTTTTGAGCATACATTCTTTCGTGCTCACTTTTATTATTGCTTTGAGTGAGTCAACATTGATTTGTTATTCTAGAACTTGCTTTGATTATACATGTCAACACCACATCATTGATTTGATATACCGAGATGATAAAGGCACTTAGGATTTTACCCACTTACTCCATAAAGGCTTACCTCCATAAATTAACCCCTAGTGAACCCCGTTGAGCCTAACAACCCATTCTTTGACTTACCTCCTAATTATTAACCAATAACCCATTTTTTGTTGAATCTCAGTATTTGACCCCTATTTTCGTCGAGATTTGAGTTGAATTATTATTTAGCTTTATTCTCTTTTCCAAATTGTAAAGTTGTAAATTCCCAGATTATTGTACTTGAATTGTTCTTAAAAAAATGTATTAATTCAGTTGTAATATAGTTCAATAGTTTTTGCATATTTCTATTTTAAGGCTACCAAGGCGGAAATGATGTTATCATAAGAATTAGCCCGAAGAATATGTTCCGGTAATAGAGATTTTTCTAGCTAGATAATTTTTCAGTTCAATCTCGATTCTAACCCTCTTTTGCAGCCTGTGACAACAGCCCTAACCAAGCCCCATTACAACCATTGAAAGACCTTTTGATCGATGTATCATGTCAATCTATAGTTGTGGAGATGTGATTTTCTTGCAAGCCTATGGTAATAACTTTTCAGGTTGACTAGAGAGTACTTAATTTTTGAACCCTGAACACTTCGAGTGGATAGAGTGAATCTTTAGTGAGAATGTCAACTTTTGTTAATTAAGATTAATACATAATTACTTAGGAGAAGGGAGAAAACTTATGTTTCAATGATAAAATTCTCAGCTTAGAGTGATTGAATCTTTAATATTCTTCTGATTGAATTATCATTGTATGAATACCTGTGAATTAGTTTGAAACATTATTGATAAAGATTGTAAGTTGAGAAGAATGATTCTTTATTAGGAATTGAGATTTTGCTTGAGGACAAGCAAAGGCTTAAGTGTGGGGGTATTTGATAAACGATAAATTATACATATTTTTACCTTATGTTTAGCCTTTATTTTGGATGAATTATTAACAATTTAGTGAGAATTGGTGCTCTTAATCTTTCTTTTTCATATCTTACACTCAGGAGAGCATAGGGAAGAGAAAAGAACGGAAAATAGATAAAAAACGGAGAAAATAGGCCAAAATATGTAATTGACACGGCCCAAGGATCATCACATGGCTGTGGCACACGCCGTGCCACACGAAGACCACACGGTCCAACCCCGATAAGCACGGCCAGGCCACACGGTCGTGCCCCAATTGACAGAATCTTACACGGCCTCTTGTCGAAGTATACGGGCGTGGCACACGGGCGTGTTCTAGTCGTAAGGAAGAGGAATTTCACTCGGATTTGGATACTTAGGGGCTAAAAAAGCCATTCTAAACTCTGTATAAAGACCCTAAGAGGCAACTCTAAAGATATACTCTCTTCTCTCAAGAAAGAGCGCCATATTTCTGCCAACACAAGGAGTGAAAGCAAGGGATTACTCCAAGGGAAGCCGATTGATTCATCCCAGAAACTAGAGTTATACATCAAGACTGATGATCTCCCTAAATTCCTTTAAGGGTTTTTGGGTTCTTTATGTTTTGTTATCTTATTTCTTCTAAGATATTTTCTTTCTTTATTATGAACTAAACCCCTCAAATACTTGAGGGGGATGAAACCTAAGACAGATCTTGTTATTATTTATTCTTGAATTATATGATAAATACTTGAATTGTTTTTAATTATGTGTTCTTCATTCTTGATTTAATAATCCTAGGTATTACTTCAAGAACTTGATGTGCTTAGGCAGAGGAGCAAAAGTCCCTGTTTTAAGAGTAGATCTACCATAATTAAGTAGAGTTGCATGCAACCCTAGATATAGGGCGACATAAATCTGCCGGATTAGAGTCAAACCTAATAAGGGGAACCATAGATCGAATTAATGCAAACTAGGGTGTTAATTAATAAAGAAACTTTAGTTAACAACCTAGGCCTAGTTGCTCTTCGCCTCGAAGGAGGGTTTAGCATAATTAGGGATCTCTACGGATCAAGTCAAGCGAATAAATCGTCTAGTTCAAGAAGTCAATAACAAGTGACGTCTAGGTGGATTCTCCCTTAAGTATTGCACATATCAATCAGCTTTTCCCTAAAGTTTTCCCCAATTTACTTTTTGTGCACTTTAGTTAGTTTTAGAATTAGTTACAATCAATCCTCTTTTATTTTTAGGCTAGATAATAGAAAGGAAGTAAGTATTAGTACTTTTGGTTCCCTTGGGTATGATAACTCGGTATTGCCACTAAACTATACTATTGTTCGATAGGTGCGCTTACCTTTAATATCGTGGTATTAGTTAGTTTTGGTGTGATCAGTTTTTTAAATTTTATTACTTAATATTGCGAGCCGTTATCAAAACTGATAGAAGGAGAGGAGTTTGAACTCCTCAAACCACCGTGATCGTGAAAGCTTGAGAGAAGTCGAGCTTAGACTATAAACAAGTGCTCTTCGAGCGGCAACCCGAGCACTAACATAGTTAATTTCTTTAACTTAACATCTAAATCTTAAACTGACTTCATGAATGCAGATTTTCCAAAGCCACACAGCTAAGCACACGGGCGTGCCTAAGGTCGTGGACATACTACGGGAGGAGACATGGTTGTGCGAGACAGCCGTGTGAAAACAGAGCAAAAATTTTCCCAGACACGGTATTCGACAAACAGCCACGGCCGTGCGATAAGGCCATGGCCAAGCCTGCTAAATCAACACGGGCGTGTGACACGCCCGTGTCCTTAAGCCGTGGTTGAAACTAAGAAATCAGCATGGGTGTGCGACACGTCTGTGCCTGACTTCTGTGTTCAAACCTGACAAATCAACATGGGCGTGTGACCTCATAAATGGGTGTGGGAGAAGTGAACAAAGCAGGACACGACCGTGTGACACGGCCGTGTGCCCTAACACGCCCAAAGAACACGGGCGTGGGTCATTACTCAGACGCACCAAAAATTTGAAATCCAAGAACCACCCGGGCTGAATGCAATACATACGGGCATGTGCCACATCCGTGTGCCCCAATTTCTATATAAACCCTCCCCCAAACGTCACTATTCATCTTCCCCTTCCTCAAGCCACAACCCTAGCCGCCACTCCTACAGCTTCCAACCACCACGTCAAAAAGGCAACCCTGTACCTCCTTCATCCTTCCCCTTTCTCCCCTATTCACACCAAATACAACCACCTTCTTGCCATCTCCATGACCGTGTGCCATCTCAACGACCGTGTGCCCCCACCACGACCGTGCACCACCACCTACCCATCGGTTTCTCTTTCTCCTCTTTCTTTTAACTATCATTTTTATTGTTATTTTAGTTCTATTTTTATCTATTTCTTTATTTATCTATTTTTTCTCTATCATATTCATTTACTTGTTTTATTCTCATATGTTTCTCATGATATATTGACTTGGATTAACCTCATGCCATTTTGCATTCCCCTTTGACTGCCATTTTTAGCTATCCCATAAAAAGTTTAGTCATGATATTCTTGTGCAAACTGCTGTCAAATACCTATCATAATAGCCATCATCTTCATTGTTTTGTTAGTTTTAGGATATTGATCGTGATGAGATGAAGTAATAAAATCGATCGTACCTGGAAACTAACTAATATCATGATAAAGGCAAGTGCACCTTTTGAATAGTAGTATAGTTAGTGGAAAGACTGGAATATCGAATCCAAGGAACTAAAAGTACTAGTAATGACTTTCTTTCTATTAGCTAGCCTAAAAATAAAGAGGTGGTTTGTGTAAACTAATTAACGCTAAACTAAACTAAGGATGTGACAAAGAGCAAATTGGGAAATTGCTTTTGGGAAACTGATTGATGAGGGCAATACCTAAGGAAGAATCCACCTAGACTTCACTTGTTATCTAACTCTGAACTATTTCTTCATTTGACTTGATCCGTAGAGATCCCTAAATTATGTTAATACCTCTGTCAAGGATAAGAACAACTAATCCTAGGTTGATTAATTGAAATCTCTTTCTAATTAAAACCCCTAGTCTTGCATTAACTTGATCTATAGCTCCCCATATTAGATTTGGCTCTAATCTGACAGATTTTCGTCATCCTATGTCTAGGATTACAATCAACTCCGCTTGATTGTGTTGGATCTACTCCTACACAGGGACTTTTGCTTGTATAAGCACATTCGACTTAAATTAATATCTCGAAAATATCAATTCAAGAGTTAAAAAACACAATTAAGAACAAATCAAATATTTATCATATAGTTCAGATAACAATAACAAGATTCGTCTTAGGTTTTATCCCCCTTAGATATTTGGGGTTTTAGTTCATAATTATAAAAAGAAACATCTCAGAATAAATAAAATAACAAAACATAAGAAAACCCAAAAACCCCTAAAAGGATAGAAGGGAGATCCTCTGTCTTGATGTAGATCCTGGCTTCTGAGGTGGATCAATCAGCTTTCCTTCGAGTAATTCCCTACCTCTAGCTCACCGTCTTGGCAGGAGGACTGAGTTGGTACTGTCTTGTACCGTCCCCGCTACTGTCCCCCTTGTAGTTGCCTCCTAGGGTCTTTATATAGAGTTTAAAATGTCTTTCTTAGCCCCTAAGTAGCCTTTTCTGAGTGAAATTGAACTTCGTCATGACAGGGACACGCCCGTGTGCCACGCTTGTGTGAGTCGATGTGGAGGTCGTGCTCGGGCCTGTTAATGTGGCACAGCCGTGTGACACGCCCGTGTGACGAATTTCCAGGCCGTGTTGATTCCTTACTTTGGCTCATTTTCTCCGTTTTCGACCCGTTTCTTGTTGTTTTCACTCCTCTAAGCTCTCTTGAGTATAAAACATGAAATTAAAGGTTTAGGAGCTTCAAATTTTACAAATTCAATGATAATTCATCTAGAAGTTAGGCTAAGCATGAGGTAAAAATATGTATAATTTATGGTTTATCAAAACCGCCACACTTAAGCCTTTGCTTGTCCTCCAGCAAGATCTCAATTCACAATTAAAAATCATTCCTCTCAACTTATAATCCTTATCAACGAGGTTTCAAACTAATCCACAAGCAATCATACATTGAAAATTCAACCGAAAAAAATTAAAGTCTCAAACACTCTAAGTTGAAAATCTTATCACAGAAACATAGGTCTTCTCCCTTCTTCTAGGTAATTACCTTGAAATCAAAATCAACAAGAATTGACATCCTCACTAAAGATTCACTCTATCCACTCGAAGTGTTTAGGGTTCAAAAATTAAGCACTCATTAGTCACCTGAAAAGTTATTACCATAAGCTTGCAGGAAAATCAAATCTCCACCACTATATATTGACATGATACATCGATCAAAAGGTCTTTTAAGGGTTGTAACGTCGCCTTGGTTAGGGGTGTGGTCACAAGCTAAAAAAGATGGTTAGAATCGAGATTGAATTGAAAAATCATCTAACTAGAAAAATCTCTATCACTAAAACATATTCCTAGAATAAATCCTTTTGGATGACATCGTTTAAGAAGAAGAGCTCAGAAATTACATGGAAATATGCAAAATATTGAATTACAACTGAAATATACATTTTTTAAGAACAAATCAAATAACAACAAATTGAATATTTATAAACTTTACAAACTGAAAAGGAGAACAAAGCTAGAGAATTAGTCAACTCAAATCTTGACAAAAATAGGGATCAAAATAATTGAAGGGAATTTAACAAAAAATGGGTTATAGGTTAATATTGAAGGTAAGTCAAGGAGTAGTTTGTTAGGCTCAATGGGGTTCACTAGGGGTTAATTTATGGAGGTAGGCTTTTATGGAGTAAGTAGGTTAAATCCTAAGTGCCTTTATCATTTCGGTATATCAAATCAATGATGTGGTTTTGACATGTATAATCGAAGAAAGTTCTAGAATAACAAATCAGTATTGACTTACTCAAAGCAACAATAAAAGTGAGCACGAAAGGATGTATGCTCAAAAGGCTCAAAAATCTCACCAGAATTATGGCTTTTGATGTCAATCCTGCGAATTTCAAATATCAAGATAACACTTAAAATTGGAGAAAACAACCTAGAAAAATTTAAATTCTCAAAAATTTTAACTTATCATGCTTGATTCTCTAATATCTTAAAGTTTGAAAAATCAAAGCATAAGTACCTATGTCTTAATTATCAACATATCAATAAAAATCATAAATCAATTAAAATTCATTTTAATAGGGGATTGAGACTAATGCAGGGAGTGAAAGTGAGAATTCAAAATTTGAGAACAATGCAACAAGTTAGTGGCAAAAATTTTCAGAGGTTCAAGGATAATATAAAGAATGAAAGTGAACTCCCTCCCACACTTAAAATGTACATTGTCCTCAATGTACAAAGATAAAGCTAATAACAATTAAATCATAAGGTAGGGAGAGAAGTGAAACTCCCTGAATATTGGATGAATTCCTTGATTAGTTAAAGCTGAATTGGAGAAAGGGCTATTTGAAGTTCATGATTCTGGGTGACTGAAGAGAATAGCACAACTGTGTGTAAAATTTAGGTATTACTCGATAAAAATTGGAGTGAAAAAATAAAAGGAAAAAGGGAGGAATATAAAATAAAGAAAATGAAAATTGAAATTAAAGAATAGGGATTTAGTCCTACGGTCGTGGTGCACGTCCGTGAGCCCTTGGGTTGGCCCGTGTGTTTCGTGGACTTTTCGATGTGACCACAGTTGGTCAGCATGGGCATGTCCTATGCCCGTGTTGAGTTCTCAGTTTTGTCCACGGCTTATTAGCGCAGGCGTGCTGCGATACACGGCCATTTAACACGGCCGTGTCTTCTAGTGTTCGCTTCTTCAACGACCATGTCCGGGCTCACACTTCCGTGTATGAGTTGACAAGTTTAGCCACGGTAGTATCGTACGGTCGTGTTCTTACCCGTGGGGTGCCCATGGCCTTAGGCACTCTTGTGTGCCTGGTCGTGTGGTTCTGGGGAATCTACGTTTTAAGAAGTTAGTTATGAATCTAGGAAAATCAAAATTATTAGTGCTCGGGTTGCCTCTCGAGAAACACTTGTTTATAATCTAAGCTCGACTTTTCTCAAACTTGTTTGGTCACGGTGGTTTGAAGAGCTCAAACTCTTCTATCCTGCTTTCAACATAAAGTTTGAGTCGAGTATTATTTACCTTGAAAGTGTCGAGTGTCTTGTGTGTTATCTCGACTGTACTATAAGGAAAGATTTTCATTACCATGAAGGGAGGTATGTCACCTGTATGAAGTTTTGTATTCAAAATTCGAGGATCTTCCTCTTCTAAGAATTCCTTATCCCCTACGTTAAATTGATTCATTTTTACCTTAAGGTCGTCTTTATGTTGCTCTGGGTTGGTGTGGCATATTTTGAGCTTTTCTTATTGATAGTTCAGCCACTCATCTAGTTCCTTAATCTGGAGCATTCGTTCTTCATGTATGTTTTCTTTGGATGGACTCGTCTATTGTTTGATCTGACCGATGTGAACGGTGTCCTGCAAAGAAGGTTGGGCAGTGAGATCATTCTTATTATCAGGGCTCGTAATAATATTTTTGTCATCAACAGTCTTATTAGAGTTATGAGCCTGCAAAGTAACTTTGTCATCACCTACACGAAGTGTGAGCTCACCTGTGCCTACATCAATTATGGTTCTAGCAGTTGCTAAGAAGGGTCGCCCTAGGATTAGGGGTACATTGCTATCTTCATCCATGTCTAGAACAACAAAGTCGACTGGAAATATAAACTTATCAATTTTGACAAGCACATCTTCGATTATACCCTTAGGAAATCTAATGGTTTTATCAGCCAATTAGATGCTCATCTTGGTTTGTTTAGGTTTCCCGAGACCTAGTTGTTTAAATAAATTATATGGCATTACATTAATACTAGCCCCTAAATCAACTAAAGCATTTTTAACATCTAAGCTACCAAGTAAGCAAGGAATTGTAAAACTCCCAAGATCTTTTAGTTTGTTGGGCAGCTTATTCTATAAAATAGCTGAGCACACTGCATTCAATTCCACATGAGATGTCTCATCTAGCTTTCATTTATTCGTCAGTAGCTTTCTTAAAAACTTAACTGCGTTTGGAATCTACGAAAGAGCTTCAATAAACTGTAAGTTAATATGTAATTTCTTTAAGAGTTTAAGGAATTTACCGAATTGCTCATTTGTGAAGTCTTTCCTTAGCGCATTTGGGTATGGGATACGAGGCTTATATTCTTTGACAATTGCTTCTTTGAGACTTACCTCATCCTTACCTTTACATACCACAGTCTCCTTACATGGCTCTGGGTTGGTTTTGGCTAACTCTTCCTCGTCTATTGTATCCACAGCATTAAGTTGCTCCTTAGGGTTAGTTTCGGTGTTGCTTGGTAACCAACCTTGTGGTCTTTCAGAGATTAGCTTAACGAGCTAGCCTATTTGAGTTTCGAGTCCTTGAAAGGATACTTTCTAGTTTTTAAGTGCCGTTTCGGTGTTCTGGAAACGGGTTTCTGACACGGTGATAAATTTTGTGAGCATCTCCTCAAAGTTTGGCTTTTTCTCTTGTTGGAACGGTGGCTGTTGAAATTCCGGAGGGGGTCGTTGCCTTTGATTTCCTTGTCCTCCCCATGAGAAATTTGGGTGGTTCCTCCAACCTGCATTGTAAGTATTACTATAAGGGTTATTTTGGGATCTAGAATTATTACCCATATAGTTGGCTTGCTCGGTTTCCATACCATGTTCAAAGGAGGAGTAATCATGATTGTACATGTTTCCTTGGTTTGAGTCGCATTGCATCACTAGGTTTACTTGCATAGAACCAACAAAATTATCAATCTTTTTATTGAAGAGTTCTACCCGATTAGAAAGCATGGTGACTGCATCAATATTAAAAACTCTAGCAGCTTTCTATGGCTTTGTTCTCATGACTTGCCACTGATAGTTATTTAGTGACATCTCTTCTATAAACTCATAAGCTGCTTCTGGTGTCTTTTTTTTATTGTTCCACTGGCGGCTGCATCGATCATTTGCCTCGTTGAAGGATTCAAACCGTTGTGAAAGGTTTGAACTTGTAACCACAGAGGCAACCCATGGTGAGGGCACCTTCTCACTAATTCCTTGTATCTCTCCCAAGCATCGTAACATGTTTCTAAATCCATCTGCACAAAAGAAGAGATATCATTCCTTAATTTTGCCATTTTAGCAGGTGGAAAATATTTGAGCAAAACTTTTTCGGTCATTTGTTCCCATGCAGTGATAGACCCTCGTGGTAAAGAATTGAACCACTGTTTAGCTTTATTTCTCAAGGAGAATGGGAATAACTGAAGATGAATGGCATCATCAGAAATGCCATTTATTTTAAATGTGTCGCAGAATTCTAATAAATTGACTAAATGAGTGTTAAGATCTTCATCCTGCAAACCATTAAACTGAACAAACTGTTGTATCATCTAAATAGTGTTAGGTTTCAGTTCAAAATTATTTGTAGCAATAGTAGGCCTAACTATACTAGATTCAGTACCAGCCAAATTAGGTTTAGCATAATCATACACAGTAAGAGGAACAGGATTTTGCTCAATAGGATTTGCGGCTACCACAGGCGATAGCTGATTATTGTGATTTGCCTCCATCTCTTCAGTAGGTTCAGGTTCTTCTACTTGACTTTGTTCTGGATATTGTAAGCTTCTTCTTATCTCTCTGCGAGTTCGACAAATTGTAGCTTCTAAATCGTCATCAAACAATAATGGTCCTTCTTGGTTTCTTCTAGTCATAAACTAGAGATACCTGAAAGGGAGGAAAATAGAAAGGAAAATTTAGTAAATAAAAACCTAAAATAAAAATAGAAAATAAGTTGCAATAAAAGTAAAGAATGGCTAAAGTAATAGGAATCGAGTGTTCTAAATATTTCAGTTCCCCGGCAACGGCGCCAAAAACTTGATCGTGATGAGATGAAGTAATAAAATTGATCGTACCTAGAAACTAACTAGTATCACGATAAAGGCAAGTGCACCTATCGAATAGTAGTATAGTTAGTGGCAAGACCGGGATATCGAATCCAAGGAACTAAAAGTACTAGTAATGACTTTCTTCCTATTATCTAGCCTAAAAATAAAGAAGTGGTTTGTGTAAACTAATTAACGCTAAACTAAACTAAGGATGCGACAAAGAGTAAATTGGGAAATTGCTGTTGGGAAAACTGATTGATAACGGTAATAACTAAGGAAGAATCCACCTAGACTTTATTTGTTATCTAACTCTGAACTAGACAATTTCTTCATTTGACTTAATCTGTAGAGATCCCTAAATTATGTTAATACCTCCGTCGAGGATAAGAACAACTAATCCTAGGTTGATTAATTGAAATCTCTTTCTATTTAAAACCCCTAGTCTTGCATTAACTTGATCTATGGCTCCCCATATTAGATTTGACTCTAATCCAGTAGATTTTCGTCGTCCTATGTCAAGGATTGCGATCAACTCTGCTTAATTGTGTGGGATCTACTCCTATACAGGGACTTTTGCTCCTCTGTATAAGCACATTCGACTTTAATTAATATCTCAGAAATATCAATTCAAGAGTTAAAAAAAACACAATTAAGAACAAATCAAATATTTATCATATAATTCAGATAACAATAACAAGCTTCCTCTTAGGTTTCATCCCCCTTAGATATTTGGGGTTATAGTTCATAATTATAAAAAGAAACATCTCGGAATAAATAAAATAATAAAATATAAGAAAACCCAAAAACCCTTGAAAGGATAGAAGGGAGATCCTCTATCTTGATGTAGATCCTGGCTTCTGAGATGGATCAATTGACTTTCCTTCGAGTAATTCCCTGCCTCTAGCTCTCCATCTTGGCAGGAGGACTGAGTTGGTACTGTCTTGTACCGTCCCCTCTACTATCCCCCTTGTAGTTGCCTCCTAGGGTCTTTATATAGAGCTTAAAATGTCTTTCTTAGCCCCTAAGCAGCCTTTTCCGAGTGAAATTGAACTTCATCATGACAGGGACACGCCCGTGTGCCATGCCCGTGTGAGTCGATGTGGAGGCTGTGCTCAGGCCTGTTAATATGGCACGGCCGTGTGACACGCTCGTATGACGAATTTCTAGGCCGTGTTGATTCCTTACTTTGGCCCATTTTCTCCGTTTTCGGCCCGTTTCTTGTTCCTTTCACTCCCCTAAGCTCTCCTGAGTATAAAACATGAAATTAAAGGTTTAGGAGCATAAAATTCCACAAATTTAATGATAATTCATCCAGAAGTTAGGCTAAGCATGAGGTAAAAATATGTATAATTTACGGTTTATCAGATATTTAGAACATTGACTTGAACATGCTACTAACTTATGGAAATGAGTTCCTTGGTTGATTAACTTATGATAGTCTTTGTTTGTTATTATGCATTCGTTAATTCTCTATTTTTCCAAGTACATAATGTCGTCCTCACGAGGCAAGAAAGCTGTCGTCCCTGCTTCCAAGAAGTGAAAGGGACCCGGCGGTACATCTTCCAGTGCCACAACAAAAATTCAGCACCCATTCCTTCAGTTCCCCTAAGGTTCCCAAGAGGAACTATTTCAGATACTTAGGGTGAGGCCCCTCGAAGTGGGAAAATGTATCAATTGGGCCACCTTAAAGCAGGTCCAACTTGCGGACGCAATTCAGGCACTACCGACGACGAACCCGTGGGATCAATTTTTTGAGATCGTCGAGCCAACATACCTTGAGCTCACACTAGAGCTCTATTCTACTTTCCACCTACAGACGGTTATGTCCTAGAATGATGATCTCGGAACAATCCAGTTCTGACTCGGTGGTTTGGTACGCCAATTAAGCGTACTTGAGTTCGGTGTAGCTCTGGCTTATATACTGACAGATTCATGGAGGAGGAAGACCTCTTCGAGCTGCACCGCCATATCCACTACTCTCCTTCCAAGTGTTGACGGGCCCTCGTCCCTGTTTCAGCTACCTACGACCCTAGCCACTCTAAGGCGATAGCTCTCACCCCATCACTGAGGTACCTTCATGCCCTACTCGCAGATACATTGACGGGTAGATGAGAGAGTACCGGCGTCTTCAACACCCACGACACCTATTTTCTGTGGAGTATGGCACATGGGCACGTGTTCGACCTCACCTATTTCATTGCCCTACCCATTCAACATCAGACAGAACGGCATCGCAGGGGGTGATTTCGATGGGCCCATATGTGACTCGCCTGGCTTGCCAC
This sequence comes from Gossypium stocksii, assembly GCA_020496765.1. Lineage (NCBI taxonomy): Eukaryota > Viridiplantae > Streptophyta > Magnoliopsida > Malvales > Malvaceae > Gossypium > Gossypium stocksii. The sequence goes on from CM035623.1 coordinate 12,976,227, forward strand.
TTCGGTCTCCTCAACACTGCAGCACAATCATCCTCTCTCACTCTTATCGGCCAGATGTCCCTACAGGGCATCCAAAGCATGCTACACATGAGGATGATCGAGCGCCGACGTAGGGCCAATCCTCCTTAGTACCGTCTAGCTCAGTCTACCAAGCAGGAGGACCCAGAGGACATTACTGATGATGTCTCTCCATCTCACGAGGAGCCACCATCTAAGCCACCACCTATTCACCATCCAGTTCACGCGTCTGCTTTATATGCTAACATATTTGAGCGCCTTACACGATTCAAGCAGCAGTTCTTCCAATGCTTTGATCACATTGACACTACTCTACAGTAGATATTCCAGCATCTCCACATTTCATCACCACCTCTACCTCACGAACCATCTAAGGATTAGGACTTTCGAGTCCTCTTGTCTTTTTCTTTATTTTCCTTTTTATTTTCTTCTTTCTTTTTCTTCTTCCTTTTATTTTACTTAAGCTTTATCTTTTTGATTATTTGAATTTCAATATTCTAAGAACTTAGCTTAATTTATTTTAAACATTTCATATCGGCTATTTCCTAACGAGTAAACTGTGCTAATCTCTATTCCCTAAATTTTATTAATGCTATCACAGTTTCAAAGAGCCTAAAAGCTCAAATCCAACTCTAATGGAAAAACCCTGCCACGACTGCTGGGTCCTACTCGACCATGATCATAGCCCCCACGACATTAATTATAATATTCTTTTGGCACAGAGATTATGGATCGACACCCTTTCCTACAAGAATCCACTCTTCCAACTCAAGGAATTCAATAAATATTTAGGGAGTTTCACTTTTCTCCTTATCTTAAGATTTATGCTTATATTGTCAGTAAATTTAACTTTGTACATTGAGGTCAATGTCCATCTTAAGTGTGGGGGGGTTATTAAGTTTTAAGTTCACTATCAGAAAATCCCTGAAATTTACTCACTTTCACTTTTTGCATTGTTCTCAAATCCCTGAATCTTGGCCTTAACAAATATAATGAATTTTGATTGACTTATGATTTTTATTAACATGTTTAGGATTAAGACATAGGCATTTATGCTTTGATTATTCAAACTTTAAGACATTAGAGAATCAAGCATGATAAGTTGAAATTTTTAAGAATCTAAAATTTTTCTAGGTTATTTTCCCCAAATTTAGGTATTATCTTGAGATTTGAAATTCGCAGGATTGACATCAAAAGCCATAATTCTAGTGAGATTTTTGAGCCTTTTGAGCATACATCCTTTCATGCTCACTTTTATTGTTGCTTTAAGTGAGTCAATATTGATTTGTTATTCTAGAACTTGCTTCGATTATACATGTCGAGACCACATCATTGATTTGATATACCGAGATGATAAAGGCACTCTAGGTTTTAACCCACTTACTCCATAAAAGCCTACCTCCATAAATTAACCCTTAGAACCCCCCTGAGCCTAACAAACCATTCATTGATTTACCCTCAATATTAACCCATTAACTATTATTGTTGAAATCCCCTTAATTACTTTGATCCCTATTTTTGTTGAGATCTGAATTGAATAATTATCTAGTTATGTTCTTCCTTTCAGTTAGTTAAGTTTGTAAAGTATTTGATTTTTTCTTAAAAAAATAGTTGTAACTTAAATGTTTAGCATATTATTTTGGAATTATGTACTATAGATCTTAAACGATGTTAGTCATGAGGAAAAAGCTCAAATGTATGAATTTATTTCAGTGATAGAGATTTTTCTAGTTAGATGATTTTTTAGTTCAATCTCGATTCTAACCCTCTTTTACAGCCTGTGACCACAACCCTAACCGAAGCCCCATTACAACCATCTAAAGACCTTTTGATCAGTGTATCATATCAATCTACAGTGGTGCAGATGTGATTTTCATGCAAGCCTATGGTAACAACTTTTCATATTGACTAATGAATGCTTCATTTCTGAACCCTAAACACTTTGAGTGATTAGAGTGAATCCTTAGTGAGGATGTCAAATCTTGTTAAATTTTGAATTTAAAGGTAATTACTTAGAAGAGGGGAGAAAACCTATGTTTTTGTGATAAGATTCTCAACTTAGACCATTTGAAACTTTAATGTTCTTTTAGTTGAATTTTCAATGTATGATTACTCATGGATTGATTCGAAACATTATTGATAAGATTTATAAGTTGAGAAGAATGATTTTTAATTGTGAGTTGAGGATTTTGCTTGAGGACAAGCAAATGCTTAAGTGTAGGGGTATTTGATAAATCGTAATTTATACATATTTTTACCCTATGCTTAGCATATTTTTGGATGAATTATTCATTGATTTATGGAATTTGATGCTCCTAAACCTTTAATTTCATGTTTTGTACTTAGGTGAGCATAGAAGAGTGAAAAGAATAAGAAATGGGCCAAAAATGCAGAAAATGGGCCAAAGTAAAAGATCAACACGGCCTGGAGTTCCTCACACGAGTGAACCACACGCCCATGCCACATTAACAAGCTTGAACACGGCTTGGGCTCGATTCACACAAGCGTGCCGCACGGGCGTGTCCCTGTCGTGGTGAGTTTCAATTTCACACAGAAAAAGCTACATAGGGGCTAAAAAAGACAATCCAAACTCTATATAAAGACACTAGGAGGCAACTATAACAGTGTACAGTGTCCCTGCCAAGGCTCAGAGTAGAGGACAGGGAATTACTCAAAGAAAGTAGATTAATCCATCTCAGAAGCAAGGATCTATATCGAGACTGAGGATCTCCCTTCAATCCTTTCAGGGGTTTTGGGTTTTCTTTATATTTTGTTATTTTCTTTACTTTGAGATGTATTCTTTTATAAACATGAACTAAATCTCCAAATACCTGAGGGGGATGAAACCTAAGACAAATCTTGTTATTGTTATCTAAACTATATGATAAATATTTGATTTGTTCTTAATTATGTTTTTTAATTCTTGAGTTGATATTTCAGGATATTAGTTCAAGTCAAATGTGCTTATTTAGAGGAGCAAAAGTACCTGTTTAAGAGTAGATCCAACACAATTAAGCGGAGTTGATCGCAATCCTAGACATAGGACGATGAAAATCTGCCAAATTAGAGTCAAATCTAATAGGGGGATCCATAGGTCGAGTTATTGCAAAACTAGGGGTTTTAATTAGAAAGAGATTTCAATTAATCAACCTAGGGTTAGTTGTTCTTATTCTTGACGGAGATATTAACATAATTTAGGGATCTCTACAGATCAAGTCAGATGAAGAAATCGTCTAGTTCAGGTTTAAATAACAAGTGAAGTCTAAGTGGATTCTTCCTTAGGTATTGCCTTTGTCAATTAAGTTTTCCTAAAGTAATTTCCCAATCTACTCTTTGTCGTGTCTTTAGTTAGCTAGAATTTTAGTTTACCAACAAAACCCTCTTTATTTTTATGCTAGATAATAGGAAGAAAGTCATTACTAGTACTTTTAGTTCCTTGGATTCGATATTTCGGTCTTGCTATACTACTACTCGACAGGTGCGCTTGCCTTTTATCGTGATAATAGTTAGTTTTCAAGTATGATTATTATTACTTCATTGAAATCACGATCAAAGCTCTAATACTAACTCGAGGTCAAATTATGATTAAATTGTAAAATTTTCAAAATCTTGGGTTGACGTCGTGATTTCAGAGGTTTTTTATTGCGATGCAACATATTGACTTAGCCTCATCGCAATGACCAATGGTCGAGGTCACAACGTGGCATAATGACACGGTGCCATAGCCAACACCAGCTTGATAAGATATTGTCCGCTTTGAGCAAACATGACACTTACAACTTTGCTCTGGGGAGCAGCCATGCACCTCCAAAAGACCTCTTACCACTTAAGTGTTGTTGCCCCTTTATATAATCTGGGTCTCTCTCGTGCTTTACCGATGTGGGATTTTCCTAGGGTGTTATATTCACCCTCTTAAGGATTTAGTGTCCTCATTGAGGTTTGTCCCACCATCCTTTAAGAGGCACTACAAGTGGTTCTAATACTAATAAATGTCATAACCAACACCTAGGCCAGTAATATAGTATCGCTTTGAGTGCACATGGTCCTCACGGCTTTGTTCTTGGTAGAGCCCATACACTTCCAAAAGGCCTCCTTCCACTTAAATGTTGCTTCCCCTTTATATAGCCCAGGTTTCTCCCATGTTTTTTCGATATGGGATTTTCCTAGAGTGTTAAACTTAGTCTTATCACAATGAAAAATGCTCGATGTTGCAACGTGACATACTATTTGCTAAAGGTACCAAATAGTTTCAACAAGTTCCACCTAAAATAAAAAAATTCTGCATATTGAATTTACCAATTCAGCCAAATGAACCATTTTCAAATATTCAATCCTAGATTACCTTATCATGCATATCTTTAGATTACCTTAACACATACATTAGCTTAAACAATTATGTCATCTACCATTCATTTATCAAAGATGATATATATAATCATATATAAGTCCCAACATAACTAACTTCCATACCAACCGTATATGCATAGCAAATTGACATATGCAATTCCATCATTTAACCATTGTCAAGCTAACAATTCAAGTTTCAATTACAACATAGTCATTAATTACACTATAAACCGAATCAACCTTAGTACATGCCATACTCATTACAAAACAAAATTATACAAACTTTGTTGAGTCAGGGATCACTTCTTGGATGATGGATCTACTGCTTGAACTTTCGGGAATCTATTATACATGGGCACGGAAAAATCAAACCGTAGGCTGAGCGAAAACGCTAAGTGGTATTTCCACGATTCAAGTTAATATAAAACAAGTTAACCAAATGCATAAATTCATTTCAAATTCAATTCATAACCTAATCTCGGCCATTTCATGACAAAACACTTTAATTTTCATATAAACATGTATAAGACCAAGCTTATAATCAATTCGTGTACATACTCATACCAAAATTTACATTACTACTTAACTTGCACAAACCCATTTTACATTTTCATTCATTACATAAGTACCAAACATACCTTCCATCCTCCTCAATCATTCAAGTATCATTTCTTTCTTTTGTAACAAATTAACTAATAGCATAAGCATAGTAATCAATTCATGCAATTAGACTATGCCATATATGTATATACTTGCCATATCATCTTTCATTCATTTCACATTACCATTCATAATCATATACAAACATCAACTTGTAACATGTACTTATACTCAATTTTTGTCTCATCATTTCAATCATTTTCAAGCCTATTAGCTCATTCATATTCAGTCGACTCCTAAGGCTCGTTTTCAATTCTTTTTGCACAATCTTTCACATGTTGTCATATTTTACAATTCAATAACATTTTGATTATTCTATCACCCCGTTTGCCCAAAAATGATGGTTTTCAACCAGTATTCTGATCCTATGACATACCAACTATATCTCATGCAGTTCGAACAACTAATAGGGTAATTGATTTTTGATTCATTATATATAGTTCAATTCACATTCTTCCATTCTCAATTTATCATCAAATCATCATTTTACCATATAATATATCATGCTTTAACTCAATTTCATACCAAATATCATATATCAATTAAATCATACTATTTTTTATTTTATTCAATTTAGTCATTATCTTGATATTCAATCTCAACATAGCAATTTAGTTCAATAAACATTGACAACTCACCTCAACACCATATAATGAAAAAGGTCATGAATACAAAGTAAATAAATTGATCCCTAATTATAGAAATACAAACTGAATGTTTGAGTCACTCGTCAACAACTTTCGTTTTTCTTTTCTATAATAGCCCATTTTCTAATGGTGTCGAAAATAGTGGTTTCGGGACCACAATTTTGACATGTGAGTTTGTAAATATTATATAATTAATATGTACTAAGTCTTTTGTGTCATATTAAAATTTGGTTTAGAAATTTTCATGTTTGGGTAATTAATTAAGGAAAAAGGACTAAATCGTAAAAGCTGCAAATTAATCGCTATTGATTAATATGGGTTAAATGAGAATAGAAACATATTTGAATGACTTTATATGGTAATTTAGCCGTAATTATTAATAGTGGATGGTTTGCCCATACATGGTTATATTATTTAATTGTTAACTAAGCTTGTAATTTAATAATTAGTTTAAGAAAAGAAAATGCAAAAATTCTATCATCTTTCTCTCTTGACCGAAATTTTAGGAAAGAAAGCCATAAAAATCCTTTTTTTTTAATGCTTTAGGTTCAGCCAAGTTTATAATTCGTGCATTGTAAGCTTTTTTCAATTCTCTTTTTAGTAAATTTTATGTTTTTGAGATGGTTCTAACTTAATCAATCTAGCCCATTGACTATTTTGAAATATTTTCAAAGATTTGAAAACTTACCATTAATTTTCTCAAAGATTTTTTGATGTTTATGTTTGATTTAAAATCTTGATGATGAAATAAAACTATTTTGTAAAGTAATTTTGAATAGTTATGAGTTTAGGGATTAAAATTTTAAATTAGTGAAATTTGCTTAGAAATGTTACAAATTTCATAACTTGAGGGCTATATAGGATGATAATGAGTTCCGCATAATATTTTTGGGCCTAATTGTGAAAAATAAGCTTGTTTCAATTTTAGGGATTAAATTGAATAAAATGTAAAAGTTTTGAGAAAATGTGAAAAATGATAATAGAAGTTCATATGAATTAAATTACATGTTATAAGATAATTGATGCTGATAAATTGAAATAAAATTACTTTACAGATCAAAAACTAATTGATAACCATTGTAAAGAGAAAATTGCTGACTAATCCCTGATATTATTATCTCTGTTGTTTAGCACTGGTAAGTTCATACGATATTGTTTTGTATATTTTGATAACATCTTATTGAATTCTTTATATTGTGGATGTTGTATGTAAATTCAAATCATATAATTGATAAAGGTGAGAAAAATGGATTGAAATGTAAACTGTTATATGGTTATGTGTATCGAGATCAGATGAACATAGGATTGAGTTGTGATGAGATGATGATGATTCATGACTTGTTATTGTACATTGAATATACCGGAGTCCAGCATTTGTTACGGATTACCGAGTTATATTTACAGTGATTCTGGCATGTTTATAGGGCAGATGTAAAGCCTATGGGCTTGTCACTTGGTGCCTAGATGTGTTTTTGGAGGAATGTTAGCCTACGGGCTAAGCACTTGGTGCCTAGGCATGTACTTGGTTGGATTGGCTTGGTTGAGCATGTTGACATGTTTTGGGTAGATAATCGCGTATTTGTATCTATTCATGTAGTTGATTGAGCTGAATTTCAATAGTTAAATTACATGATGATGATATATTTTGATATAATGTCTTGTTGATGACTTGTATATGATTTCATGATTTTTGATACTATATCGTGACTTGATAATAAATGATATCATACAGATGAGCAGATTAAATGACTGTATATATGAAACTCACCTATTGAACGGATGGGGTTGACAGTGTTAATTTTAGTTAATGATTTTATTAATTATTCAACTATGTTTTCAAGGTAAGTTATATCGTTTCAACCTATAAATTTACTAAGCTCCTTGAAGCTTACTCGTGTCATTTTTCTTGTTTTCTTATAGACATCATTTTGCAGAACTAGGCAATCGGATCAAGTTGAAGACCACATTATCCAACTATCTTTTAGTAGACTTTGAAAACATTTATTTTGGGATATGTGGCTTGTAATAGGAGTAACTTGTGATTGTATATAAGTCTTCATTATAGTATATTTTGTACTTGAATATAAGTTCTGTTTGAGGTTAATAATGTGGTTGATCATGGATTGGTATGTGATGATAAAATGGTTGGAATTGTTTTGAAAGGTTTATAACATGGTAGATAAAATTGTGTTTGTCAAATATATATACATATATATTTGTTCATTTGATACTTGGTTGTGGTGTTGTTACCTTGTTGGTTGATGTTGAGATGTTTTAGTTGGTTAAGTGACTTAGTTCATGTGGGCAAATGTATCCCTATATATACTGTAACACCCCAAATTTTGGGCTTAGAAGTTTTAAGTGTTTGTGGTTAAGGTCAGTAGGGAGGTAGCACATATGAGTTTAGATGTGCATTTTAGTGACTAGAATGAGCCTGCTGGTCTGGTGGTTAAGTTGAGTGTTAATTTGCCATTGGGTTCTGGGTTCGAGTCTTTGTAAGTGCGTTTTGAGGTTTTAAGGTAACTATTTAGTTTTATTTTGGTAACTTATTTGTTTTTTATTTTATTTTTATTTTTCTTCATATTTATTTTTCTTTTTTCTTAATTTTGAGGTTTTTTTCTTTTATGTTTTTCATGTTCTCCTTTTCTCTGCCTTTCTGGGTTTTCCTCTTTTTTGTTTTTCTTTGTTTTTGAATATGGTTTTAATGACGGATTCTGGAATTTCGCTCCTCTATTGTCATCTTCGATCGTAAAATAGGTGTGGGATTCAAACCTTAACTACACTATTTTGCTTGTTTTGATTGTTTTGGCTTTTCGTGGCCGTGCACAAACCCGTTGGTTTTGGGTTTTTGTCATTGGGGACAAGGGGAAAATGCCTTTTCTAATATACTGTAGCAGTGGCTAAGGTTGGGAACTGTTTGGATGGCCAAAACAGTGATTTTAGGGTTGTTTTAGTGTGGTTTTGCGACCTCCCCGGCGGCCACACGGGCGTGTGTCTATTCACACGGCTGTGTGCTTTTGGGAATTAGGGTTTCTGGTGTAATTAGGGTGCTACACGGCCTGGCCACATCGCCATGTGGCCAATTTGGGGATTTTTGTCAATATTCACACGCCCGTGTGTCCAGTATTCACACGGCTGTGTCCTCTGGACACACGGGCGTTTGTATTTAGGAATTAGAGATTTAGAGATTTGGTTCCACATGGCCATGTGGCTGATTTGAGGATTTAGGGATCCCACACGAGCGTGTGTTTTGGACACACGACAGTGGTGGGCACACGGGCGTGTGAGACCCTCACATGGCCATGTCTGCCCTACACTTGTTTTAGCACAATTAGAGAGAGAGTTACATGACCTGTTCACACGGCTGTGTCCTTACTTCACACGGGTATGTACCTTTGCCACATGACCGTGTGCTTCCCTCCACATGAGTGTTTTGACCCTCACAAGCCCTAGGTTGTTCCACACGACCGGAGCACACGAGCATGTGGTTTTATGACATTAAATTTTGGTTTGTGTACGTCTTTGAGTCGGGAATGTGTATGTGTAACCCAACCCTTAGCTAAGCTTTAGTAAGGGTGACTGGACCTCTATATCAGTGACTAAGTGTTTTGTTATGTATAATTTGTTATTGTTATAAGTGGGATGTCTGATTGTTGAACTTGTTTGACTGGGAGTGTGTGCACAAATCCGCTGTCTCACTATCTGTTAATATGTCACTGTTCTGCGAGATTGTGTGCATTCTGTATCTGATGGACTGGATGTGAGTTTCTGACTCTGAGTGACTGTCTGAAACTAGCATTCTGATTTGGTTTGTCTGTCTGCATACATTTATAAGCATAAAAGATTTTTGGGTGGGATTTTGAAGAGAAGGGAGACTGTGATGGAATTGATTTGGTAGTTTTACTGAAAATAGTCTGTACAATAGATTACTGCACTGCACCGTACAACATATACGTCAACTTCACTGTGTATTACTATCTGATCTGGCAGTGTAACTACAACATGACTGTACAGCGGATTACTGCACTACACCGTACAACACATACGTTAGCATTGTTGCGTATGACTATCTAATCTAACAGATTAGCTGTAATTTACCGGTATAGCAGTTTACTGCATCGCACTGTACCGCATGTACGTTAGTTATGCTACGTACCATTATCTGATTTGGCAGTTCAATTGCACGTCTGTACCGCGGTTTATCGGATTGCATAGTACAACTTATACAATAGCTTTTGCTGCATAATATATTTGAGTAACTCAATCCATGTATATGGTGTGTAAGGTTGGATGGGCCTTCGAGGTCCTTTATGGTGTGTTTGGTTGAATGAGCTAACAGCTCTTATGTGGTGTGATCGGGGGACAAAGAGGTATGTTGGCTGGATGGGTGGGTTATTTTAATACCATATTGCATACATATGCATCTGTTTGGCCTGTTCTGCGTGAAAGATCATTTGACTGTTTCTGTCTGACTGTATAGTATTTGTAACTATGTGACTGGTTGAGATTTTATATGCTCAACTTGTTATGATCTATCGGGACATCAGTTTCAGGTTTACCATCTGGTTCTGGTTTTGTGTGTTTCTGTAAGAACGATCTGCTTTGAATTGCTATCTGGCATTTGGGTTCTGATTCTGTAGTCAGTTGGGTTTTGAACTCACACTGAGCTTGTATAGCTTCACCCCACTTCTATTTCCCTTTCAAGTACACTTCCATTTTCTGCAACTAGACTCGACAAGTCAGAGATCTCAGACAATCTCGTGAACAATAATTTATCAATTATTATTTTCTGTTACTATTCTAACACTTGTCTTATTTTGAACTGTAAGGTTTTATAATATTGTGGTACAGTTTTCGTTTTAAATTTTTATTCATATAATTTATTCTGGTAATTTTACAGACGACATTTTAAACGATTAAATATTTTTGATTCGTTCAGAAATGAGTGTTTTCGCAAGAGGAATTTAGGTCGATTTATTTTGTAAAATTTTCTTATGATCATTTCGGTGATCAATGTAGCATCCTAAGTTTGGTCTAAACTTCTAGGTTGGGTTTAGGGTGTTACATTTACATTAGTATACGACATGTTGGTTGTTGCAAGATATGATGATGTTTGGAATTTTGCACGATCTTGTTAGGTAAGTTAGAATTTGCTAGAAAATGGATGTGAATCATAGGTTTGATTATTGCCTGTGATGGTGTTTTATGACATATTTGTGACAGCTCTATTTTAGCCCTAATCAGAAAAGTGGTTTCGGGACCACAAAACTGAGTCAGAAAAATTTTTAAATATTATTTTCTGTGGTTATTATATGCTAATTCTCATATGTGAAAGTTTCGTGTTTTAATTTTGTCATTTCGATGTTGAATTATTAAGTAAGCACTTGTTTGCATAAAAAAAAATTAGAGGGTTTATGTATGAGTGCCTAATTGTAGTTGTTCTTTTAATGTGGAGGGTTTAAGGTGCAATTAGACCAAGTAAATTTTGCATGGACATATTCGGCCATGAGATAGTGGAAAAGCTATGATTTTATAAAGGCTAATTTAGTAATTTAATAATTAAAAACATGCATGAAATAGTAAAACATGAAATGGTTATTTATTTCCTCTTGTTTTTGCTGAATTCATCAAGGAAAAAGAAATAGAAAAGAACAAGAGCATTCGGCCTTTGTAATGTCTAATTAAGGTATGATTTCATGTTATTTCTTTCAAATTTTGAGAATTTGAGTTGGTTGTTAAGCTCTTGATATAGCCCATGTGTTAATTTTTGAGTTTGTGGTAAATGATGCATTCAACTATGGTTACTATGTGTTAATTTGTTGATGTTTTGATGTTCTGTAATGAGAGATGATTATAGGTGAGTATGAACTAATTAAACTTTGTTATAAGTGGCTAAAATGAATATTTGCATTCGGCTAATGTGGTTTAATGTAAGGTTCTTGCTAAATATTAGAAAACAATGCTTAAATGTTAACCTTTGTTTGTATGGTTGCCGAATGACATCCTAGCTAATGATTTGAGTAATTGTTGTATTTTGGGATGTTTGAAAATGTGAATAGCTGTATGTGTGTTATTAGGAAAGGAAGAATTAGGATGTGTAAGTGTGGATATGACAAATGATATGCCTTGGAAATTTTACATGGTATTCGACTTTAGTGAGAAATAGAAGAAATGAAATCGTTGAAAATGTTGTGTTTGGCCATGAATATGTTTGAGTGATTTTGATATTGGCTTGTTGTTGGTTAAGCATGTTTAATACTTTCGGTTATATAGTTGATAAACTTAAATTGTGGTCGAGTGTTAATATGCTAAAAGATTTTAAATATTAAGTTAAATGATATTCGATCATGATATGAATTTAAGTAGTGAACTTTGTTTGTTTGTTTAATTTAGCTCAAGAACAAAGAGAGCTGAATTCGGATAGGGGGAAAGCAAAAATAATTGAATAACTGATCCGTAGTAGTTCGACAACATCCGAGGTAAGTTTTAAGTAGTTAAACGTAAATTGCATTCGATTATAAAACGATATATATTATGAGAATTAAACATTCCTTGTATTTTATGATGAGCCGAATAGAAAAGATGAAATAATGACATGTAGTATTATGCTTATGTGCCGAATAACAAATATGTCATTAAGTTTAAGTGGTATGTGGTGAAACGAAATTAAATGTGTGACAAGTGCTATGTTCGAATGATGTTAAACGTTATACGTATATTGGTGCTATATGGAAATTAGAAATATATGTTATTAGATAAGTGAAACTTAGTGATTTGATTATTCGTAATGTGTTACTCAGGCCTTTGGCCTAGCAAGCTATAAGCTGGTGTTATTATCGGGCTTCGAGCCTAGCAGGCGTAATACCGGTGAAGGAATATCAGACTTATAAAGTCTAGCAGGCTTTGTGCCGGTGATAAGCTCGGGATTTTAACTAACAGGCTAATTGCCGGTGAATTAATAAAAGTCTAAGATTATGAGACCTTGTGCTTAAATGGCAATCGGATTAGTTCAATGAATTAAGTTGTCCAGGTATGTGTTATTTATTTATATACATGAGAATGACATGGATAGAATTATGAATGTGTAATTGAGAAGAACTTGTGAAGTTGTTGCATATACATATATACATATATATTCGGCCATTTTGGAAATTTGTATGAAAGTAGATGTTATATATATGATTATCAACCTAGAAATTTAATGTGGATATGGTGTTATAAACTAGTTCAACTAGATTGAATTAGAGATGGCATCGCAAGGCTTAGATGCTTATGACTTTATGATTTCGAATTTAAATGAAATAATATGTTAAGACGTGTACAATGTGGCTATGCATATTCGGCCAAAAGATATTATACATAGCTAATGTCATACGTGGTTTTGGGATATTTGGCTTATAAGTGGTATTGGATTATAAGTGAAACTTTGATATGTGAGTTAGTATAAATGGTTAAAGGCATATGTAAACCTTGATATTGAAATTATTATCAACGAGTTAATATCGTTATACATCAAATGTTTAACTTGCTTGCAGCTTACTAAGCTAAATTAGCTTATCGTGTGTATTTGTTTACCTTGGTTATAGATTTTGGTGGTTATTACGTGCTCGGGGATCGTCGGTGAAGCCATCCACACTATCGTTTGTTTATCGGTACTTTTAGAAACTAAACTTGAAACTTATGGCATGTATAGGTTAAACTGTCTTGTAAACAAGTCTGATTTTGGTATATATATATATAAGCCATGTGAAAATGGCTTAATCATTTTGCTAATTAATGTTTCATGAAATGATCATGATATAAATGTGATGTGTTTATTCGGTTTTGCTTTATAATTAAATGATAAGTATGCATGTGATATAGTTGGAGTTACGAGTGTTTATAGTTGGTGTATTAATGAAAAGGTTGGATTATTATATGATATGATTTGAACATGTCTAATTGGTAATTTAGTTATGTTATAAATATCTATTTACGAATTGACAAAATAAATGTTTCATTAATGTGTAATTGATATGAAAACATGGTTTAAGTATTCAACTTTTGTCATTCATATTAATTGGATTTTTATTATATCATTTGATATTTGTTAATTTAACCATTACGTATATGAGGTCTATTCTTTTGGATATTTGTAAAATGAGTGATAAGTTATTTCTTGATGATCGTGATGCTATGTATATGTGAAGTTAGGTACAATTTATGAAATGGTTGAGTAATGAGCTATGCAAGTTTGTTATAGGGTATTCAGTTAAAGCATTTAGAAGTGACCAAATGAATAGTGATTTTTGGTTTTATGAAAGGCTAGTTGTTTGCATGCAAATTTAGTCTATGGACATGATTACATGCACTTTAGAAATGAACCATTCTATGAAATAGTGAATTCGGTTTAAATGGTAATAATTCTTACAATGTGCTGCATAATTGTAATTATGTCATATATGTATCCTTGAATGTCCGGAAGTTAAGTCTCGGTTGGTAATGCCTCGTAACCCTATTCCGACGATGGATACGGGTTAGGGGTGTTACATTTTATTGGTATCAGAGCTACAATTTAGTCGATTCTAGGACTAATGTAGTGTGTGTGAGTCTAGCTATACATGCCATAATGTGATAATACGATAGTGTGATGACTTCTAAAGGTTAAAATGTGTTTTTCATATAGTAAATGAATTTTGATCCCGATCGAGCCGAAGCAGACGATGTTGAGAGTGTAGCGCCTGCTCCCGCGCAAGGGACAGTGCCGATTGACTCTCAGCCAAATTTGAACAATCGAGATGACGAGATGAAACAAGCCTTTTATGCTATGATGAGTGATTGGTTCACTCAATATATTCGAACTAATCCGGCTGTTCCACAACCCCCACCTCCGAATAATCCACTTCCTATACCTATGGTGCCTCCTGTGATCGATCCGTTAAGATTAAGTAAGCCCCCGATTGATAAAATTAGAAAATATAGGGCTGAAGAGTTCAGAGCCACAGTTAATGATGACTCTGAGAGGGCCGAGTTTTGGCTTGATAATACTATACTTGTTTTCGATGAGCTATCGTGTACACCCGATGAATGCTTGAAGTGTGCCGTGTCTCTGTTACGTGATGCTGCCTATCACTGGTGGAATACCTTGGTTTCGGTTGTACCAAGGGAGCAGGTCACCTGGGAATTCTTTCTGACAGAATTCTGTAAAAAGTATATCAGCCAAAGATTCATCGACCAAAAACACAAAGAGTTTCTTGAACTTAAATAGCGCCGAATGACAGTGACAGAATATGAAAGAGAATTTGTAAGGCTCAGCAGATATGCCCGTGAGTGTATCTCGTCTGAAGCTATCATGTGTAAATGCTTTGAGGACGGGTTGAATGAAGATATCAAACTGTTAGTAGGCATTCTAGAAATTAAAGAGTTCGTAGTACTGGTTGAGTGAGCTTGTAAAGCTGAAGAGCTCAGAATTGAGAAAAGAAAAGTTAAAACTAGAGCTAGAGAGTTTCATAAAAGATCTTTGGGAAAAACATTCCAACAGTCATCGAAGAAATTTCGAGATGAATCGGGCCAACCTAAGAATACTTCGGGCTTTTCCAGACGAGATTGTGATCGACCTCCTGTGAGTACACGAGCTACCTCAGTTGCAAGTGTTGGCACTGATTGTCGGGACAGATCTAAGTGCAAGCATTGTGGTAAATGGCATTTAGGGAGCTGTAGATTGCATGACCACTCCAGTTTTAAATGTGGATCAGCTGATCATTTTATCAGAGATTGTCTGAGATTAGTTGAGCAAGATGCTAATCCGAGTGGGAGACCTAGTAATACTGCAGCACGAGGTAGGCCACCTAGACATGCGGGTAATGCCAATGGCAGTCAGAGAGGAACTAAATAAACTGCTGTTCGATCCGAGGCTCGTGCACCTGCCAGAGCTTATGCCCTCCGTGCTCGCGAGGAGGCTTCTTCTCCGGATGTTATTACTGGTACTTTCACTCTTTTCGATACTGATGTTATTGCCTTGATTGACCCTAGTTCAACTCATTCCTATGTGTGTGAAACTTTGGCATCTAGGAAGACTCTACTTGTTGAGTCTACTGAGTTTGTGATTCAGGTGTCGAATCCTTTGGGCCGTTACGTGTTAGTTGATAAAGTATGCAAGAAATGTCCCTTGATGATTTGAGATTCTTGTTTCCCGGCTGATTTGATGCAATTACCATTTGACGAGTTTGATATCATTCTCGGTATGGATTGGTTAATAGTGCACGATGCTGTAGTAAATTGCCAACGAAAGACAATTGACTTGCGATGTTCGAATGATGAAATAATTCGAGTTGAGTCTACTAATTTGAACGGGTTACCGGTAGTAATATCTTCGATATTGGCTCAAAAGTATGTGAAAAAGGGTTGTGAAGCTTATCTTGCATATGTTCTGGATAGTAAAGTATCAGAAAGAAAGCTCGAGACTGTGCCCATGGTTCGTGAATATCCAGATGTGTTTCCCGAGGAATTACCTGGGTTGCCACATGTTCGTGAAGTAGATTTTGGTATAGAACTGGTACCAGGAACGACTCCGATTTCGATAGCTCCGTATCGTATGGCAGCAATAGAATTAAAAGAATTGAAATCTCAGTTACAAGAATTGACAAATAGAGGTTTTGCTCGACCGAGTTTCTCTCCCTGGGCTGCACCGGTGCTATTTGTGAGAAAGAAAGACAAAACTATGAGAATGTGCATCAATTATCGTCAGCTTAATAAAGTAACGGTAAAGAATAAATATCCGTTACCGTGAATTGATGATTTATTTGATCAGCTAAAGGGAGCTTCAGTATTTTCAAAGATAGACTTGAGATCGGGCTATTATCAGTTGCGAGTTAGAGACTCTAACGTGCCTAAAACTGCTTTCAAAACGAGGTACGGACATTACGAGTTCTTAGTGATGCCGTTTGGGCTCACTGATGCCCCTGCGATTTTCATGGATTTAATGAATCAGATTTTCAGACAGTATTTGGATCAGTTTGTAGTCGTGTTTATAGATGACATTTTGATCTATTCATGCGATGAAATTGAGCATGCCGAACACTTGAGATTGGTGTTGCAGATTTTACAAGACAAACAGCTATACGCAAAATTCAGTAAATGTGAGTTCTGGTTATGTGAGGTCAGCTTTTTGGGACATGTCGTATCTGCATCAGGTATCCAGGTTGATCCGAGTAAAATTTCAGCTATATTTGATTGGAAGCCTCCGCAGAATGTTTCAGAAGTTTGGAGTTTTTTGGGACTTACCGGGTATTACAGACTTTTTGTGAAAGGCTTCTTGATGATAGCAACACCGTTGACAAAGCTGTTACAGAAAGATATCAAATTTGAGTGGTCGAAAAGATGTCAGAAAAGCTTTGATCAATTGAAAGCCCTTCTAACCGAAGCTTCAGTGCTAGTTTAGCCAGAATCCGGTAAAGAATTTGTGGTATATAGTGATGCCTCTTTGAACGGTTTAGGCTGTATTTTGATGCCAGAGGGTAGAGTTGTCGCCTATGCTTCGAGATAGTTAAAACCTCACGAGAAAAACTATCCGACTCATGATCTCGAATTAGCTGCTATTGTTTTCGCTCTAAAAATTTGGCATCACTACTTGTTTGGAGAGAAATGTCACGTTTATTTCGATCATAAAAGCCTCAAATACTTGATGACTCAGAAAGACTTGAATTTGAGACAACAACGGTGGTTAGAATTATTGAAAGATTACGAGCTCATCATTGATTATCATCCGGGAAAGGCTAATGTGGTTGCTGATGCACTAAGTTGAAAATCAATGTTTACTTTGCGAGCGATGAATGTACATTTGTCTATGTCCATTGATGATGCGTTAGTAGCAGAATTAAAAGCAAAACCAATATTGATGAAACAAATCCGGGAAGCTCAGAAAGTTGATGATGATTTGATCACAAAACGAGCCCAATGTAATTCGAAAGAAGTTTCAGAATTTCTAATTGATGCCAATGATTGTTTGAAACTCAGGAATCGATTGTGTGTTCCGAGAAATTCAGAGCTTATTCCGATGATTTTGAACGAAGCACATAACAGTCGAATGTCAGTTCATCCTGGTAGCACTAAAATGTACAACAATCTGAAACAACAGTACTGGTGGCACGGTATGAAATGAGACATTTCTGACTTTGTTTCAAAATGTTTGATATGTCAACAAGTGAAAGCTGAGCATCAGGTGCCTTCAGGATTGCTTCAACCGATTATGATACCTGAGTGGAAATGGGATCAAGTAACGATGGATTTTGTATCTAGTTTACCGTTGACACCGAGCAAGAAAGATGCAATCTGGCTTATTGTTGATAGATTGACAAAGTCGGCTTATTTTATTCCAATTCATACTGATTACTTACTCGATAAGCTAGCTGAATTGTACGTTTCTCAGATTGTTAGTGGCAATAAAAGACAAACGCACCTATCGAATAGTAGTATAGTTAATGGCAAGACCGGAATGTCGAATCCAAGGAACTAAAAGTACTAGTAATAACTTTCTTCCTATTATCTAGCCTAGAAATAAGGGGAGGTTGTTTGTAAACTAAAATTTTAACTACTAAAGACGCGACAAAGAATAAGTTGGGGAAATACTTTGGGAAAACTTGATCGATGAAAGCAATACCCAAGGAAGAATCCACCTAGACTTCACATGTTATTTAACTCTGAACTAGACGATTTATTCATTTGACTTGATCCGTAGAGATCCCTAAATTATGTTAATATCTCCGTCGAGACTAAGAACAACTAACCCTAGGTTGATTAATTGAAATCTCTTTCTAATTAAAACCCCTAATGTTGCATTAACTCAATCTATGGATCCCTCTATTAGATTTGACTCTAATCTAGCAGATTTTCTTTGTCCTATATCTAGGATTGCGATCAGCTCTGCTTAATTGTGTTGGATCTACTCTTAAACAGGGACTTTTGCTCCTCTGAATAAGCACATTCGACTTGAATTAAAATCCTAAAATATCAACTCAAGAATTGAAAACACAATTAAGAACAAATCGAATATTTATCATATAGTTCAGATAGCAATAACAAGATTCGTCTTAGGTTTCATCCCCCTCAAGTATTTAGGGGTTTAGTTCATAATAATAAAAGAAAAAATCTTAAAATAAGGGAGACAACAAAACATAAAGAAAACCCAAAACTCTTGAAAGAATTGAAGGGAGATCTTCAGTCTTGATGTAGATCATTGCTTCTGAGATGGATCAATTGGCTTTCCTTAAGTAATTCCTCGCCTTCTATTCTGTCCCCCCTTTTAGTTGTCTCCTAGGGTGTTTATAGAGAGTTTGGAATGCTTTTCTTAGACCCTAAGTAGCCTTTTCCGTGTGAAATTAAAACAGGTCACAACAGGGCACGCCCGTGTGGCACGCCCGTGTGACTCGGGCTTAGGCCGTGTTCAAGTCTACTAGAAAGACACGGGCATGTGGTGTACCCGTGTGAGAATGTCTAGGTCATGTTGATTATTGATTTGGACCTACTTTGCCCGTTTTTGGCCCGTTCCTTGCTCTTTTCTCTTCCTTATGCTCATCTAAGTATAAAATATGAAATTAAAGGATTACGAGCATCAAATTCCATAATTCTAATGATAATTCATCAAAAAATATGCTAAGCATAGTATAAAAATATGTATAAATTACGGTTTATCAGCTTGTCACATGACCGTGTGACCCCTTTTTTTCTATTTTTACCATACTTTTTTGTTTTGTTTAAAATTAGTCCCTTCTTGTTTGTGAACTGATTTTGAAGTTTCATAGGTTCCATTTAAGCCCTTTTTTTGTATGAATGATTTGATTATTGAATCATTATTTACTAATGGTTGTTGAAGTGAATACTAAATTGAAATTGCATACTCTTGACTTGTTAATTATCGTAGCATCCTATAACTCTAATCTAGTAACAGAGACACGCGAATGGTGTAACATTTTCCCTTTTGAAGGTTCCACATCAGATATAATCATAAAACATGTAACACCAACAATTTCCATTCAATCACAACAAAATACAATATCAAGCATATTCTTACAAATAACTTTTGATTTAGAGCTTTAGATTAAAATCCAATTTCACATATAATCATTAGGAACCACTTATTTTCTATTCCTACCGAAATTTCATAACAATTTTGCATTTTATTCAATTTGTTCCCTAATGTACGAAACTATCAATTAAACTTTACAATTTAGTCTTTTTTTATAATTAAGCTTAATTTCTATCAAATTCACACCAAAGTCATCTATTTCTCACTAATGGAATCTTTCAAAAACTTTAATAGTTTTACAAATTAGTACATGGTCTAGCTAAATCAAGCTCCCATGATTCAATTTCCATAAACATAAAAAAAAATTGGTTAGGGACTTACTTGAATTAAAGACTGAAAATCTTAAAACCTAAAAATGGTGTCCTCCCTTATGGTTTCTTTTCTTTGGTTAGTTGGAAAAGATGACATTTCATCTCTCCTTCCACTAATTTCCTATATATATATATACTTACATTAAGTGTTAATTAGCTTAATTAATCATGTTTTTATCTTAATTAATCTTAGTTTACTTAATTAATCAATAAGCATCATTGTTGCCCATTATATCTTATTTGTAAAGGGTTTAATTACCATTTTAGATCTTTTACTAATTTTAATTTAAGTCCCCAAGCCTTTCTTAATTAAAAATCCTTAGCGTTTGTACTTTACAGTTTAGTCCTTAGGTCTAATAAACCACACTTTCAACTAGATTACTTAACCAAATTTCAGTTCATCTATAACTTAACTCCTTAAATATCCCCATTTAATAATTATAGACTCAATTTACGAAAATGAGGTCTCGAAATCGCATTTTTTGACACCATTGGAGATCGGGTCGTTACATAAAAACAATTTATCTTAGACAAAAGGAATGATTTATCTCCTTTTAATATTATGGATATGCACAATATTTATATTATTTACAATATTCTCCTTTAAATATCCATAATCAATGTGCCTCCTTAAAACCTTACTAATAAAAATTTAGTGGGATAAAAACCGAGTGAAGGAAACCATTATACAATATTAACATTGTTGCCTCATTAAAAACATTTTTCAAAAAAATCCAGTGGGAAAAAACCTTAGATAAGAGAAAAAGGGTACAACTCTTTTACTCCCTCTCATAACATCACTTAATATCTCTTGTTCAACACTTTCTAGTCTTATATGTGAACATGTTATAGTAAGGAATGCTTCAGTGAAAGGATTTGCCATTACTTGAATAAATTTGATAAAAATTATATCACCATTCTTCAAAGAGTAGCCAAAGAAAGATTACATTTCATTAGATCTCCTTCAATATGTTCTTCTTTCAACTAAGCTATGCATGCAACATTAACTTCATTTATTGTTTCTGGACTTTTTATCTAAAAGAAAAGTACTCTTATAGTACTAAAATTTGATACGTCTTGACCAACTTAATTATGGTGTCTTTGGACTAAATATTTCTTTATAATTCTCTTGAAAATAAAAATTGTCTTTATTTATATCTAGCGATCTTACAACCATTAAAGGTACTCAATTGATACATTTTATCTATATTAATCTCTTTAAGATCCTTTTAGTATATGTCTATTGATAGAAAAGAATTCCATACGTTAACTACTCAATCCGTAAGTTGAGACAAATTTAATTTTCCAAGGTCCTTTATCTTTCTTTGGATAATTTACTATTCGGTGACTCTTCATTAGTTCCAACATTATTAAGATCATCATACAATAATTATAATAAACTTCATTCATGATCTCTTTACAATAAAATATAGATGTTGGATCTAGTGTCTTAAGTGTAGTATATTCATTTGTATACTTATAATGTTTTCGAAAAAATTGGTTTAATAAAATTATCCATGAGTTTTATTAATATTTTTTTATATTGTCCTCAATTGTTTTTGCACACAAAGTAAAATGGATGCAAATATTAGCTCACTAGTTGTTTAATGTTTAACTAATAATAAATGTTATTACGTGGTCAGATTGTAATATGGAAAGATAGCTTATATTAATAGATGAACCTAAACATGGCCTTAGTCTAGTAGGGAATAAGCAAACTTATTAAAAGACTAATATGCTGTCTATCAAGCCCAATGGGAATGATGCTTTGTCTTGAGCATTAAAGCAAATGAATCCAAAAAATAGAGACATAGATGTGACTGATTGGACTAACAGTGGATTTATTCACTTATGATGTTCATAGTGTGACATACCTTAATTCTGAGTGGAGGATGGATTATGTATGTCTAACTTGTATATTTTGATATAAGTAAAATCTTGAGTTCAAAAAGATAAGGAATTGAAAGCTGGTGTGTTGTGTATACGACTTTTGCAGTATGTAACATCATTCACAATAGTGGAATTCATAGCTCAAGAAATGAGTAAATGATATCCTCTCATTGGCATTACATGATAGGTGAAAAGTAAACGTAGCCACAGGTTGTTTGCCTTTGTATTGAATGACTTAAGGTCTGTTTGTTCCATTGAAAATGGCTTCTGAAGATTTTTAGAAAATGACTTACTTTTCTAGAAAAATTAATATTTTCTAGTGGTTGGATGAATTTGTGTAAAATATTTTTTTCGTTATTTGACAGATTTCTTACAAATATTACATAAAAGTTGTTTTCAATAAAGCAAACATACATTTGAGATTTTCTTTTCATTTTTTAATTGTGTTTATTTCATATCTATAAATTTATATTTTACATTGTTTTTGCATATATTAAAAATATTTGGTTAAATTTAGATTCATTACAACATCATTTTTTAGTTACTTAACTACCAAGTGAGTATTTTTTTTATTTAAAAATGTGACATCAACAAAATTGACAAAAAAATTAACAATGTCAACAATTAGACTTGATTTTTAAATCTAAAAAGTAGAGGCAATAAATTCTTGAAAATAAAAGTATAGAGACTAAACTGCAAATTTGTGAAGAGTATATAGACTTATGCTATATTTTAACTTTTATACTACAAAATATTCATTATTAATATGTTTATAATTGTGATAAATATTTATTATTAAAATATTAATATTGAATATTTTCAGTCATATGTGAAGAATATTATTTAAAATTTATTATATGACTAAATATAAATAATTAAATATGTATGTTTAATAATATTGAAAAATATAATATTTTATATTAAGTTTTTAATAAATTTAAATATTTTAAAAAATAAAAAAATTTATTATCAATATAGTAATATTAAGTTTGATTTAAGTTAATTTTTATATAAAAATAAAATTAACTATTGAGTAGCTCTTTTCCGAAAAATGACTTACACTTTTCAAAAGGGTAAATCATTTTACAGGAAAAATGGTTTATTTTACGTTGACTTGTAAGTCATTTTTCGTTGACCAAGTTATTTTCTATGAAACAAAAACAAGAAAATATTTTACAGGAAAATATGTTGAATCCAAGCAAATCATTTAGATACTTGAAGATATGTTACGATGTTGCATTCTTGAGTTTGAAGGTATGTGGGAAAAATATTTGTCGTTGATTGAATTTGCATATAATAACAGCTTTCAATCGAGTATTAAGATGGCACTGTATGAAACTCTATATGGTCATAAATATTGAACACTGTGTACTGGACCGAGCTTTGTGAAAATTAGATTCATGGGGTTGATATAATCAAAGAGACAAAAGAAAAAGTGAAAGTAATTCGTGATAGTCTGAAAATAGTGTCAGATACGTAGATTTGAAACGGAAAGATATAAAGATTCAAATAAGAGACAAAGTGTTTTTGAAAGTATCACTGTGAAAGAAAATATTTAAATTCGGCAGAAAAGGAAAGTTGAGTCTGAGATTCACCGGATCTTACAAGATTATTGAACGAGTTGAGCCAGAGGCATATCAGCTATCCTTGCCATCTGAATTAGAAAAGATACATAATGTGTTTCACGTATCAATATTACTATGATACAGATCAGACATTTCACATGTTATTTCTCCGACCGAAGTTGAGATTTAGTCAAATTTGACGTAGAGTGAAGAATTGATTCAAAATTTAGCTCGTGAGATTAAAAAGTTGAGAAATAAGAAAATTACATTACTAAAAGTGTTATGGCATCAACACGAGGTCAAAGAAGCTATGTGGGAGCCTGAGAAAGCAATACCCAAACTTGTTCACTGGTAAGATTTTCGGGGATGAAAATCTCTAAGGGGGAGAGTTCTAACAGCCCGGTTTGAGCCTAATCGGAACAATGGTTTCAGAACCACAAATCTAAGGTCATAAAAATTATTTTTAATATTATTTTATGTGTTTACAGCATGTTAGTAAGTATGTGTGAAAGTTTCGTAAATTCATTTTATTAATTGGATGCTTAATTTGAGAAGATGACTAAATTGCATAAAATGTAAAAGTTACCTTCTAATTGTTTAAATGCTTAATTGCTAAGATTTATTAAATATGAAGTCCTTATGTGGTGATTAAGCCATAGATATAGTGGAAATTGACATGAATAGCCATTCATTAAGTGATTTATAATGTTTTAAACAAAGGTTAACATGGTAATTATGGACTTAATGTAAAATAAATTAAAACAAAACATAATGGTGGCCATTTATCATCTTCTTGAACCGAAATTTAGATGAAAAAGAATTCATCCATGGCCATTTAGGGTTCGATCACTTGAAGCTTCAATTGGTATGTGACTTTTGTCCCTTTTTTATGATTTTTACGTTTTTGAGATCATTGCATCTAGTACTAGCTAGCCCAGGGACTATTTTACAAAATTTTTAAAGATTTTGAATGATGTCATTATTGAATGCTTGGTTTTTTTTATGATTAAAGATAGATTTGGAAGGTTAAATGTTAGACTAATAACTTTTGTAATGTGATTTTTGACCAAAAATGTCAAAAATGGGTTAATTCGTAAGAATGTGAAATGTTGTGGTTAAAAATGTGAATAAATTGAAAATATGGGCTGCTAGTAGAATGTATTAAATTCGGCTAAGCATGGGTTTGTATTAAATTGCATGAATTTGCAATTTCATGAAATAAGGACTAAAGTGCAAAAATGTAAAAGTTTAGGGGCAAATGTGTAAAATAGCCCTAATGTGTGTTATGGATTAAATTGAATGAAAATGTGATTGAATGAATTTAATTTGATATTATATAGATCAAGAAAAGAGGAACCCGGACTTAGATCAAGGCAAGAACAAAGTACTCGATTAATCAACTAGTTTCGTTATTTCTACATCCGAGGTAAGTTCATATGTAATACATATTGTTTTAACAATGGTTATATGTGATGAAAAGAATGAAATTGCAAATGTGGTGTATAATTATGTTCAAAGATGAATCGAGGATATGTGGCACTAAGTGTGCAAGAATGAAATAGCTACCATTATATAAATGGCACTAAGTGTGCGAGATCAAGATAGCTACGGTTGAATAATTGGCACTAAGTGTGCGATACTGAGATAACTTCGGTTTAATGTGATGGCACTAACTGTGCGACTTCATTATAGCTTTGGCTAATTATTTGGCACTAAGTGTGCAAGTTCATTGAATGATTAAAGTCTACCGAATGATTTACGTATCAAGCAAATAAGTGATAAATGCAATAGATAAATACGTGATGGTACAGATATGTACAGAACCTATGTGGTTGATGAAATTTGTGTATGAGATAGATGGAAGGGTATGATAATGAATAATGACAAATGAATTGGATTGAGTAGAATTATGAGTACAATTGATTTGTTAAATTGATTGAGTATTATTTAATTGATGAGTTGATTGTTTTATATTATGAACTTACTAAGCTTTAAAGCTTACTATGTGAAATCTTATCTGTTTTACAGTGAACTAAAACTAGCTCAGGTTAGGGGATCATCAGCTACATCATCACACAATGAACATCTTTTTGGTACCTTTTAAAATTTGTATATAATGGTATATGGCATGTATAGGCTATTAGTAGTATTTTGGTTATGAATATAGCCATGTGATATGGCTTGTTAATGAACATATTTTGATATGCATATATTTCATCTTAGGAAATGTAATGTATAGTATGGGATTGAAATGGATTAACTTGGTGTTGTTAGATTAAGTTGTTATGGATGAGCAAATGATAGAATGATTGTTGGTATATTATGGATGAGAATTGACATATTATTAGCAAGTTTGAGTTTGATTTGCTGGTTGGATATGTGAAGAATTGATGAATGAGATATATGGTTTTCGTTAAGATTTTGGTATATAAATTTGGTGAGTTTTGGTGTGACATTTGTGTATTGAAATTGAGTTGATGAAAGGGTTGGAAGTGGTATTGTAGGTTTAGTGCATAAGATAACATGTTTTGGCTACCTATTAATGTATTGAAATGGCATGAAAAATTTTGTTTTTTCGTATGCTTGAGGAGGGGAAGAAATGTGGCTTAAACAAAGCCTATTTGTGTAATATCCCGAATTAGGGCCTAATCAGAATAGTGGTTTCGTGACCACAAATCTGAGGTAGAAATAATTATTTTATAATTATTTTGATGTTTATGATATAATTTTATGATGGTGTGAAAATTTCGTGAAGAAATTCTAAGCGTAAAGTGCTTAATTTGAAATTAGGGACTAAATCGAATAAGTTGCAAAACTTGCATTCTAGAAGTTTCTAGTATGAAATTGCTTTGGAATATTAATTAAGAGGTCTTAAATAGCAATTTGACCAATTTTAAGTTCATGGACAAAATTTGGACATGGATGGAATTTTTGAAAGTTTAGTAAGGAGGGGCATTTTGGTCATTTGGATATTAACATGAAATAAAAAGGGAAAAATAACACAAAATTGGTCATCTTCTTCATTACCACGAAATTTCAAGGGTTCTCCATAGCTAGGGTTTGTTTCAAGCTTCCAAGCTTCAAAGTAAGTGATTCCAAGCCCCGTTTTTAATGTTCTTTACGCTTTCGTAGTCCCGGTAACTCGATAAAGCTTATGTTAGCAATAATTTAAGTTAGGGTTCATATTTGGAAAAATACCCATAGGTGAAATTTGTGTATTTTGATGTTTTATGATAGAATATGAGGTTTTAAATTATGTTAGACAACTTGTGCTACTCGGTTTTAAGTAAAAACGAGTAAAACGGCTTAATCGGTAAAAGTACATATTGTTCATAAGTATGTGTTTTAGTGGGAATTTGAGCTTGCTAATGGTACATATTGTTCATAAGTATGTGTTTTAGTGGGAATTTGAGCTTGCTAATGGTAAATAAATGATCAGCATGTCCTAAAACATAAGAATTTGTTATAAAATTTAATTTCCGAACTTTGGGGCAAAAGTGTAAATATGCAAAAGTTTAGGGGCAAAATTGTAATTTTGCCAAAATTTGAATTTAGGACAATTTTGATAATGTGAGTATTAAATAAGCTAAATGTGTTATTTTAGATCAAGAAAGACGTGGAATCAACCTTGATCGAGGAAAAGAAAAGATTTTGGACTAAATCGCAAAATTGCTATATTTTGTACCGAGGTAAGTTCATGTGTAAATAATGTAACATGTTTTCTATTTTAAGTTATTTAATGCTATTTATACGATATGATACTTTTTACTATGAATATTATGCTTTGTGAAATATTATGTATTGGTATGAAAAGTATGTGATTAAATTGATAAGTATGAGATGCAAGCAACGTATTGGTTCCAATATTCCGAGGAGAACGACTGGGAAATGTGTGACTGAGGAAAATCCCGTTTGAACCTTGGGAATATATTAGGATACAAGTGACATGTCACTAGGATGGTTGGGCATCCGAGCTCGTTGAGTTGAGTCCGAGTTCACTTATGGATGCAAATGTCCGAACTCATTGAGTTGAGTCCGAGTTCGTGAGATGTAACTAGGCATCCGAGCTCGTTGAGTTGAGTCCGAGTTCACTTATGGATGCGAATGCCCGAGCTCATTGAGTTGAGTCCGAGTTCGCTTATGGGCGGGTTACATGATTGATTGATTACATATGTGGCACTTATGTGCAAATGATCTGTGTATCCGAGTTATATTCCGATGTGTTCAACGGATAAAATTCTAGCGGAATGGAAGAATACTCAAGATGAAAATGATATTTTGGTAAGTGTTGTGAAATGGACAATTTGGACAGGTATGTATTTAACCCTCGGGTTGAAACTTGATACAACAGAAATAAGGTGGTAAGATATTACACGATAGCTAGAAATGTGGTTTGTATCTTGGTGATATCATGCTATTGTTGTTGATATAATTGCTTTGTTATGTTACTTGTTATTTGCATGTGAACTTACTAAGCATTTATGCTTACTCCCTCCTTTACATTCATTGTAGTTTTTAGCGAGCCAACTTGGATATCGGGAAGGTCGAAGAAACGCTCACACTATCCGAGGAAGAATTGGTATATTGGTTTGTATGTTTTGATGTATGGCATGTATAGCAATATACTTGTTTTGTGTAAATAATCTTGTGATATGGTTGTGGTTTGGTTGAGGAAATGCTTGATAATGATTAGTCATTGGTATGGCTAGCCTAGATAATGTTGGATGCCTTGTGAGTTTAATATGTTATATAGTTCATGAGAATTCATAAAAAGATGAAACTTGCCATAAAACAGAACACTACAGCAACAACGACATGAGTTTGAAAAATCACCAAAAATAGTAGAAAATGAATTAGGTGAAGAATTAACTATGAAATTGAAGCTTATTGTGTTTACTTTCAAATGGAAAAAGCGAAATAGGTAAAGGAGTTATCTGTTAAGATATTTGAGTTTTAGTGAAACAGGGCCAGAGCGATTTCTGGATCCCCTGTTCCAACTTTGAAAATTCACTATAAATTGTAAAAAAATAATTAGGAGGTTTAATTTATATGCTCAGAATCCTTATTGAATATAATTTTAAGAGAAATAAACAGTATAGTTATATGAATTTTGTACAGGGAGAAAAGTGGTTCGTAGTAAGTAGAGGTCAGTGCAGTCAAGTCCTGAAACAGGGGTAACTTTAACTAATAAACTGTACCAATTGGCCCAACCAAAAATTTTAGAAAAAAATTAGTAGATATATATGTGAGTCTAGATTCAGGGAAAATTTACGGATCTTGATTTCGAGTTTCATAACTCGAGATATGATTTTTTTAGCGACCATGACACAGAAAAACTACTTATTCCGAAAATCAAAATAAATGATGTAAAGTTGTTTAAATGATAAATTATGTTCGGTAACACCTCAAGCTCGACTCCAGCGATGGTCTTGGGTGTGGGGGTGTTACAATTTGTGTGCCACACGGCTGAGCACACTGGCGTGTGACCCCTGATGTTTAAACAAAACAAGTCAATAAGTTACACGACTTAGACACACGGGCGTGTCTATTGGCCGTGTGTGTGGCACACGGGCTGGCGCATAGGCGTGTGGCCGGCTGTGTGACCCAAGTCAGTAACCCCTCTAGCTTTCACACAGCCTGGCACACGGGCGTGTCCTCGGCCGTGTGGTGCAAGTCAGTATGTATGCCCTATTTTCACACGGCCTGAGACACAGGCGTGTCTGGTGGTCATGTGCACAGGCATGTGATCCTTATATGCATGAATATTTTTTTAAGTTTCCAAAAAGTTTCTAATGTTTTCGGTTTAGTCCCGAACCTCTTTCAAGCATGTTTTAAGGTCCCATAAACCTATGTAAGGGATAGTATGGTTATGTTTGAATGTTATATGTGTATGAATGATAATGAATGTGAATGACTGTAATTTGATGTGATTTGATTGGTAATACCTCGTAACCCTATTTCGATGACGGATACGGGTTAGGGGTGTTACAATAATTATATTAGTTAATAAATAAAACAAAACATAAAGTATAATGAAATAAATATAATGGAAACATCAAAAAATTTTCATTCATTTCTTCATGCAAAATTGAACCAAATGGGGAGAAGAAGAAGACAACGCACGGTTTAGGGTTTTTAATTTCAAGCTTCAATTTGGTTAGTCAATTTAGTCCATTTTCTTGTAATTTTTATGTTGTTGGAATCCCAGTAGCTTAATCCACCTGACCTATGTCCTATTTTTCGGTACTGTTGAAGATTGAAGATGTTGTCATTGATGGGTAGTTGAAGTTCTCGGGGTTAAACTTATAGATTTTAAGTTTAGAACTAAAAAATGAGTAAATTGTAAAGTTAGTTGATGAAACAGCCCGATTTTAGGCCTAGTCGGAACAGTGGTTTCAGGACCACAAATTCGACGAGAAAAATTTTATTTTTATTATATTTTTATGGTCTACAATTTCACGGAACGATTTTTCAAAAATCTCGTTCGAAAATTTTGACATTTGAGCATTCAATTTAATCAAAAGGACTAAATTGTAAAAAGTGCAAAACTTGAGTTCTAGAAGCTAGAGGTGTCTAATTGCTATGAAATTTTAAATTGGAGGTCCTTAACTGGTAATTAAACCATTGGAAAATTTTTTGGACAAAAATGGACATGAGATAGGTGAAATAGAATATTTTTAAGTTAAGGACAATTTGGTCATTTGGTGATTAAAATGAATTAAAAAGAAAATTAAAAGCCAATTTTTGTCCATCTTCAACCCCATGGCTGAATTTCACAAGGGGAAACCATGGCTAGGGTTTTTCAAGCTTCCAAGCTTGATTGTAAGTCTGTTCTAGCCCCATTTTTAATGATTTTCATGTTTTTGAAATCCTCGTAACAAGATCTATCTATTTCTACCACTAATTTGAGATATGGTTAAAGTCCAAGGTTTTTAACCATGATGAATATGTGTGTATTTTTGTGTTTAATGATAGAAAATGCATGTTTATGGTTAGAGAAATGACTTTTACTAAGTGATTTTCGGTGAAAATGCTTAAAAGGACTAATTTGTAAAAGTTGTAAAATATGTGTAGAAAATGTGATTTAGTGAAAAATGTGGGCTATTATAAGAGGGAATATGAATCTGCTAGGCTTGAGTATTGAGAAAAATAGATACATTTCATTTTACGAGCCTCGGGGTAAATTTGTAAATATGTGAAACTTTAGGGGCAAAAATTTAATTTTTCTATAATATGATTTTTGGACTGATTTGAATAGTAAAATAATTTAATAAGTCGAATTTGATATTATAGATCAAGAAAATCGAAGTTCAGACTTAGAACGGGGGAAAACGAGTATTGGATGATTTGGTCCTTTTCGCCATTTTAGGTCGAGGTAAGTTCGTATGTTAATAAGCATTATTGATTTGTGTTAATTATGCAACATTATTATATATTTTATTAAATTGTGAAAATTAAAGTAAATGTTCGAATTGGGTAAAAATGGAGTCTAAGTGAAATAAGTCCATGGCAATGTGCTAAGTGAAATAAATCCATGGCATCTAAGTGAAATAAGTCCATGGTATTGTACTAAGTGAGATAAGTGATCCGAGTGCTAGTCCGTATGTTCTACCAGTGGCTGGGTAGTCCAGCATGTGTTACGGATACCTGACAGCTTCTGTGAGCAGCACTGAGTAGCTACGTCTGACCAACAGCTTGTGTGAGCAGACTCGTAAATGTGAATAGCTCGAGAGCAAGCCTTTGTGAAACTTTGTGAATAAAATAGCTTTGGCTACAAGTGTGGTACTATGTGAAGGTCACCGTGTATCCGTTATTATTCCGATGTGTTCAACGGGTAAGTTAGAAATGAGAATGAGTACCAAATGGTAAGTGAAATGATATAAGTAAGTATATGTATTATACTAGCATCAAATCAAAGAAACTTGTGAAAATCATGCCTAGATTATGAATAAATGTGAAAGAATTATGAACCAATAATAGTATTTGATGTTGAATTGAAATAATGTGTTTTCATTGAGGTTTAAGTGTATCAATTGACATAGTCAAGTTGAAAAATGAAAGTATAACTGAATTAAGCGATACAGGTACGTACGAAATCTATGTGAATGTTGAATGAAAGTTAATACAAAGAAAACATGAAAGAGTAAAATTAGCAATAAAATAGTTTGGACAGCAGCAGTTGTGTGACTTTTTAATTAAGGTTCAACAAATATGAAATTAAATCATATTGAGTCTATTTTCGCATAAAAGAAACGGTGTAAGTAAAAGAATTTCATATTATGAGGTATTTGAATTTTTGTGAGACAAGGTTAGAATAATTTTAGAATCCCCTATTTTGAATTTGAAAAATCATTAAAAATTATATAAAAATAATTATGGTTAAAGTTTATATGTTTAAAATTTTTAAAGATTCTATTTTCAAGAGAAACAATCGGGAACCTCATCCAAATCCCGTACTATGAGATAATTAATTTTTAGTGAAGAAGGGAGGAAACTGTCCAACAGCAAAACAAGAGAGACTTTAAAGAATAAACTGTACTTATTTCCTAAACCAAAAATTCTAAAAATTTTGTGGTAAGAAGATATGTAAGTCTAGTTTTAGGAAAAATTATCAGATCTTAATTTGGAGTTCCGTAGCTCAAGATATAAATAATTTAGTAACTGTGACTT
Source organism: Gossypium stocksii (assembly GCA_020496765.1). NCBI lineage: Eukaryota > Viridiplantae > Streptophyta > Magnoliopsida > Malvales > Malvaceae > Gossypium > Gossypium stocksii. The sequence continues at coordinate 13,008,397 of CM035623.1, forward strand.
GAGTAGATAGCTTGAGATGAACATGAGTAAATAGTGGAACTATGTGCAATTATGATTGTATTATCTTGAGAACATATTGTGAGAATTGGTAAAAGCATGTTAATAAATTGCTTATTATTTACATACCAACTTACTAAGCTATATAGCTTACTCCGTTTATTTTCTATGCTTATAATGTCCTTCGATTAGCTCGGGTTGGAAGTTGCCGGAGAACCTATCACACTATCAAACTAACAAGTTGGGTATTGATGATTCTTACACTTAAGTTCATGGCATGTATAGAGGACTTGGTTATTTTTGTATGTGTCATACTTGTTTTGGCTTAAAATATTGGCCTATGCTATTTGAAAGTTCATTGTTGTGTAAGGCCATTTGATGTTGGTATACTGGCTATATTTTAAGTCCATGATGATGCGTTTGAAGAATGTGTATGTTTACATATGTGGATGAATGTGTGGTGATAGTTATGTGTGATGTAAATTTTTTTGTAATGGCAAGTCAGATTAGTGCACGGGCTAGGGACATGGCCATCGAGCCACACGGCCATGTCCAAATACCACACGAAAGTGTGCCCCTATTTTTCACAAAATTTTTTAATGTTTTCTAAAATTCTCGGTTTCATCTCAAACCGTTTCCAAAGCATGATTTGGGCTTCATAGGCCCATATTAGGGACTTTAGGATGAAATGTGAAAAGTTTTAAATTTGAACGCAAATTCATGACCTGGTTTTATACAATTGCATCTGTTTATGTCTGGTAATGCCTAATACCATATTTTGATGTCGAACACGGGTAACGGGTGTTACATTTAGTGGTATCAGAGCTATGATTTAGACAGTTCTCGAACTAACCTAACATGTGTAAGACCATGGCAATGTGCTAAGTGAAATAAGTCTATGGCATCTAAGTGAAATAACATGTGTAAGATCATGATCGTTGTGTAGTGAAATATGAATTGACGGTAAAAGACCATGGTTAGACCATGGCAATGTGCTAAGTGAAATAAGTCTATGGCATCTAAGTGAAATAAGCCCATGGAAATGTGCTAAGTGAAATAAGTCCATGGCATTTAAGTGAAATAAGTCCATGGTATTATGCTAACTGAGATAAGTGATCTGGGTGTTGGTCCGTACGTTCTACCAGTGGCTGGGTAGTCCGGCATGTGTTGCGGATACCTGACAACTTCTATGAGCAGCACTGAGTATCTATGTCTGACCGACAGCTTATGTGAGTACACCCGCAAATGTGAATAGCTTGAGAGCAAGCCAATGTGAAGCTTTGTGAATAAAATAGCTTTGGCTACAAGTGTGGTACTATGTGAAGGCCATTGTGTATCCGTTATTATTCTAATGTGTTCAACGGGTAAGTAAGAAATGAGAATGAGTACCAAATGGTAAGTGAAATGATATAAGTAAGTATATGTAATGTACGAGCATCAAATCAAAGAAACTTGTGAAAATCATGCCTAGATTATGAATAAATGTGAAAGAATTATGAACCAATAATAGTATTTGATATTGAATTGAAATAATGTGTTTTCATTGAGGTTTAAGTGTATTAACTGACATAGCCAAGATGAAAAATGAAAGTATAACTGAATTAAGTGATACATGTACATACAAAATCTATGTGAATGTTGAATGAAAGTTAATACAAAGAAAATGTGAAAGAGTAGAATTAGCAATAAAATAGTTTAGACAGCAACAGTTATGTGACTTTGAAAAATCACCAAAAATGGTGGAAATCGAATTAGAGGTTGAATAAGAAATGAAATTAAAGCTTATTGAGTCTATTTTAGCATAAAAGAAACGGTGTAAGTAAAACAATTTCATATTGTGAGATATTTGAATTTTTGTGAGATAGGGTCAGAATGATTTCAAAATCTCCTGTTTCATTAAAAATTGTATAAAAATAATTATGGGTCAGAGTTTATATTTTTAAAATTATTAAAGAGTTTATTTTCAAGTGAAAGAAACAGGAACATCGTCCGAATACTGTACTATGAGATAATTAATTTTTAGTGAAAAAGGGTGGAAACTGTCCGACAGCAGAATAGGGAGATTTTAAAGAATAAACTGTACTTATTGCCTAAACCAAAAATTCTAAAAATTTTGTGGTAAGAAGATATGTAAGTCTAGTTTCAGGAAAAATTATCAGATCTTAATTTGGAGTTCCGTAGCTCAAGATATAAATAATTTAGTAACTGTGACTCGAGTAGATAGCTTGAGATGAACATGAGTAAATAGTGGAACTATGTGCAATTATGATTGTATTATCTTGAGAACATATTGTGAGAATTGGTAAAAGCATGTTAATAAATTGCTTATTATTTACATACCAACTTACTAAGCTATATAACTTACTCCGTTTATTTTCTATGTTTATAATGTCCTTCGGTTAGCTCGGGTTGGAAGTCGCCGGAGAACCTATCACACTGTCAAACTAACAAATTGGGTATTGATGATTCTTACACTTAAGGTCATGGCATGTATAGGGAACTTGGTTATTTTTGTACGTGTCATACTTGTTTTGGCATAAAATGCTGGCCTATGCTATTTGAAAGTTCATTATTGTGTAAAGCCATTTGATGTTGGTATATTGGCTATATCGTAAGTCCATGATGATGCATTTCAAGGATGTGTATGTTTATATATATGGATGAATGAGTGGTGATAGCTATGTGTGACATATGTAATAGGCCAATTTAGCCTGAGCCCATACAAAAAATAATAAAATAAAACAAAGTCCAAGTCCAGTCCAAAATTACAAATATATCATTTGGCCCGATTGGAATGGCCCATTACTTGAAAAGATTGAAGGTCCATATGGAAACATAATCTTCAAGGATATGCAGTATTAGGTGTGATATGCAATCTTAGAAGATATGATATGCAATCCTAGAAGATATGATTTTGTAATATTCTTAGAGATTTAATTTGTAGATACCCTTTAATCTTCGCCATTGATGTAATTGATCTATATCGTTGGATTTGGGGAGGCTCAACTATAAATAGAGGCCTCTACCTTCATTGTAAATCACTTGAGTTTTGGGAGCAATAAGAATTCTTGAGAGCATTCACTCAAATTTCTCTCTCTCTTGCGTTCTTATTTTCTGTGACTTGTTCTTATTTCGTTCTTCGTTCATCTTCGTTTCTTTTTTAGTTGCTTTCGTTTGAGTTGGATTTTGGTGGAGGAATTTTGTTGAATCCTCATATTGTGGGAGTTAGGTTGGCTTAGGCTTTTTTAATATTTTTATTTATCCATTTAATTGTTTAATTATTAATTATTCTTTTTATTTTTATTCGTTTATTTATAATTTTTGTATAGAGATTTATTTTATTTTCACACTTTTGCAAATTTGTATTTTGTTTACTTATTCCAAATTTTTATGTAGTAATTATTTCAAGCTGTTTTATTTTTTTTATTATTTTTATTTTTCTCATTATCATTTTAGGTTGTTTTTACATTTTATTTCAATTTGCTTTGTTTTTTAAAAATTGTTATATATGGCTTTTTAATTCATTTCTCTTTGATTATTGATGTTAGTTTCCTAAAAAATATATATGATGTGATTATTGTCATTTTGTGTTCTATAAGATATTTATCTGTATTTTCATATTGTCATTTTTTTATCAAAGTTTTTATGCATCATTTTAATATTTCATCAATTTTCCTAAAATTCAAAAAGAAGTTTTTTAAATAAGGTAGTATTTTGTGTTTGGAAATTCGAGAAATAGTGCCCTAATGTGCTGGGTTTCGATTTTCCGTTTGACCAAATAACTAAATATCCTTTTTAAATTTTTTTTAAAACGGCATGAGTTTTGCAAATCATGAGATGATTTTGGTTTCGAGGGTTTAAAATGTTGTATCCTAACTTGCTGGATGTGATATTTTATTCTTTCAGAATAAGAGAATCTTAAATTCTAACTTGAATTGTTCAAGCATTTTTAAAGGGATCGTATTTTAATTTTTTTTTCAATTTTTTGACGTTAGGACATTAACTAATCAATAGGTACCACTTTTGGGCATTGCGAGGGTGCTAATCCTTCCTCGTACGTAACCGACTCCCGAACCTATTTTTTATAATTTCGTAGGCCAAAATCAATATTTTAAATAAAACAAAATGTTTTATAAGGTGATCCAATCACACTTAAACAAAAAGGATTGGTGGCAACTCCATTTTTATTTTTAAAAGTCGACCCCGTTTTTCAAAATAAAAAATGGTTTCGACAACATAAATTTGTTTGCAACGACAAGTCAGATTAGTGCACGGGCTAGGGACATGGCCATGCGAGCCACACAGCTGTGTCCTAATACCACACGGGAGTGTGCCCCTGTTTTTCACGAAAATTTTCAAAGTTTTTTAAAGTTCTCAGTTTGGTCCTGAACTATTTCTAAAGAATGATTTGGGCTTTGTAGGCCCATATTAGGGAATTTAAGATGAAATGTGAAAAGTTTTAAATTTGAACGCAAATTCATGACCCGATTTTATACAATTGCATGTGTTTATGTCCGGTAATGCCTAATACCCTATTCTGGTGTCAAACACGGGTAAGGGGTGTTATAGTTGATGATTTTGTGCTATAGGGACTAAATTATACCAATTTTGAAATTTTGGGGGAGAAATGAGAAATAGGGAGTTAAATTAGGTCTAAAGTGAAATTAGTATAAAAATTTGAGGTTAATTGTGAAAGTTATGTTATTCTCAGTTTTAACGACTAAATTGAATAAAATAAAAAATTAAATAAATTAGAAATTGAATGTGGATTTGTCTGTGTATTGATGAAATGTATTATTTGTTTTAATTTGTAGCTAACATTGACTCGGATCCCTTGAAAAAGAAAGGAAAAGATAAGGTTGTCAATATAGCTCGGAGTTCATGATTTGTATTTCTATAATCCAAACTATTTCAATTGTTCCATATAAACTTTGCATCATATGTTAAGATTATAAGGTGAGTTGGTTTTTTTTGGAAATATGTGTGAAATACTAATTGAATTGAATGGATGTGGTTGAATTATTAGTTGTGGAAATAAACTTAATTGTTGGTTGTGAAAGTAACGTATATTGGATTATATGTTGAATTGAATTGATATGAGAAATGAACAATGTTGATAGATTCACGATAATGGATTATGAATTGATGGTGTAACGCCCTCTTACCCGAGACCGTCGCCGAAGTCGAGCTTGAAGTGTTACTAAACTTAATTTATCACTTAAAGAACTTTAAATCATTTATTCTAACTTTCGTAATAAGCTGTTCATCTGCGTCACAGTCGCTAAAAAATTCATATCTTGAGTTCTGAAACTCCAAATTAAGATCCTTAAATTTTCCCTGAAACTAGACTCATATATCTATCTATGAATTTTTTTTATAGAATTTTTAGTTGGGCCAATTAGTACAGTTTATTAGTTAAATTTTCTCCTATTTCAGTGTTCGACTGCTTTGAGCTCTGTTCACTACGAATCACTTTTCTCCCTCTAAAAAATTCGAATGACTATGAAATTTATTTCTCCTAAAACTAGACTCAATAAGGAATCTGTTCATATAAAGTATGGCTCCTAATTATTTTTGTACAATTTTTAGTGAATTTTTAAAGTCAGAATAGGGGATTCAGAAATCACTCTGACCCTGTTCCACCAAAACCTAAATAACTCATAAAATAAAACTCCTTTACCTGTTTCGTTTCTTCCATATGAAATTAAACACAATAAGCTTCAATTTCATATTTTATTCACCATCTAATCCTATCTCTACTATTTTTAGTGAATTTTCAAACTCACGTCATTGCTGCTGTAAAATTCTGTTTTATAACAAAGTTCACCTTTTTATGGATTTTCATGGACTAAGTAGCACATTAAACATACATGACACCAAATATGATCTAGATTGGCCATTCCAATGGCTAATCATTTCCAAGCATTTCCTTATCAAACCATCACCATATCATAAGGTTATTCACACAAAATGATTATAATGCTATACATGCCATATTCAAAATACAAGCCATTATACCAAATTGTCCCGGATAGTGTGAACGTTCCTTCGACCTTTCTCGATTTCCGAGCTAGCTTGTCAAAACTACAATGAATGAAAAGAAGGGAGTAAGCATAAATGCTTAGTAAATTCACATGCAAATAACAAGTAACATAATCATGCAATTCAACATTAACATCAATTGCATTAATATCACTAAGACATTCATGTTACAAGTATACTTGCTATCTTACCACAATCTTGTCTTACCAAGTTCTCAACTCGAGATTTAGGCTCATACCTGTCCAACTTCCTCTTTCACCATACTTTCCAACATACCTCTTTCGTTTAGGCGTTCTCATTATTCATTTAAAAATCTACCCATTGAACTCATCGGAATATAATTCGGATACACGGATTTCACATACATAAGTGTCATATCCGTAGCTAGACAACTCAATAGCCTACGGAATTTACGTAGCCAAGTTACCATGTAACCCGCCCATAAGCGAACTCGGACTCAACTCAACGAGCTCAGGCGTTCGCATCCATAAGTGAACTCGAACTCAACTCAACGAGCTCGGGTGCCTAGTTACATCTCACGAACTCAGACTCAACTCAACGAGTTCGGAACTCAACCATCCTAGTGACATGTCACTTGTATCCTAATCTATTCCCAAGGTTCAAACGGGATTCTCTTCAATCGCACCTCTTGGTCGTCTTCCTCAAAATGTCAGAACCGATACTTGGTAGCATTTCATATTTATCAAGTAGCTCACATAATTTGTATATTACTAAATAATAATTCACAAAGCATAATATTTCATGATAATAAGTATCATATCATATAAATAACATTAAATCATTTAAAATAACAATTATGTTACCTTATTTACACATGAACTTACCTCGGTACAAAATGTAGAAATTTTGCAATTTAGTCCACAATCTTTTCTTTTCCTCGATCAAGATCGATTCCACATCCTTCTTGATCTAAAATAACACATTTAGATTATTTAATACTCACATTTATCAAAATAGTCCTTAACTCTAACTTTGGCAAAATTATGATTTTGCCCCTAAACTTTTGCATATTTACACTTTTGCCCCAAAGTCAAAAATTAAACTTTTTCCATAATTCTTATGTTTTAGGACATGCTGATCATTTATTTACTAACAGCAACCTCAAATTCTCACTATAACATGTACTTATGAACAATAGGTATTTTTACCGATTAAGCCGTTTTACTCGTTTTTACTTGAAACCGAGTAGCACAAGTTGTTTAGCATAATTTAAAACCTCATATTCTATCATAAAACATCAAAATAGACAATTATTCAACATGGGTCAATTTTTGAAATCAAACCCTAGCTCAAATAAATGGTAGAAATAGAGAAATCATGTTACTGGGATTTCAAAAACGTAAAAATCATTAAAAACGGGGCTAGAACGGACTTACAATCGAGCTTGGAAGCTTGAAAAACCCTAGCCATGGTTTCTCCATGCTATTTTCGGCCTTAAGGAAGAAGATGAGCAAAAATTGGCTTTTAATTTGATTTTTAATTCATTTAATCACTAAATGACCAAAATGCCCCTAAGTTAAAAATATTTTTTTCCACCCATTTCATGTCCATTTTTGTCAAATAAATTAACCAATGGTCTAATTCCATTTAAGGACCTCCAATTTAAATTTTCATAACAATTGGACACCTCTAACATATAGAACTCAACTTTTGCACTTTTTACAATTTAGTCCTTTTGACTAAATTGAGTGCCCAAACGTCAAAATTTTCGTACGAAATTTTTTTACAAAATAATTTCATAAAAATTTAAACCATAAAAATATAAATAAAACACATTTCAATTTAACACCTTTACCATTTGACAAAAATGCCCTTAATGTCTTTCTTTGTAATTTTTCATGTACAAGCCCATTTTTGTCCAAAATTTTAGAAATTGGTAAAATTAATATTTAAGACCTACTAATTAATATTCCAAAGCAATTTCATACTAAAAGCTTCTAGAATGCAAGTTTTGCAACTTATTTGATTTAGTCCCTAATTTCAACTTAAGCACTTTATGCATAGAATTTCTTCACGAAATTTTCACACAATCATGCAATCATATCATAAACCTCAAAATAATTAAAAAATGATTATTTCTACCTCATATTTGTGGTCACAAAATCACTATTCCGATTAGGCCCTAATTCGGGATATTACAGATGGAAACATGGTTTTGATATTGAAAATTTAGTATGTTGAATTGAATTGAAAAACATGTTACCCTATTAACTATTTGGGTAGGGTCGAGTATAATTGGTATGTCGTAGGATAGGAAGAGTTCAGGGTTATACAACTATGTATCAGGAAGTGCTGGGCACATTTATTTGTTAGTCTTTACCGGCCAGCGTAGGGCGCAATTTATTATTAAAGATTTATCTATCAAGCAATTGGTGCCAATTTAATGTGTTTGTTGGATCTGCGTATCCATCCGAGTTTGAGTCATGTTAATAGGGAATTAAAAATGAAAATCGGAACCATAATGGTGGAACATTTGAATTGAAGATGAATATGAATTTTAAAAGTATCCAATGGTAAATTATGATAATAGAATTGAGATGAGAAATGGAAAAATGAAATTGTGGAATGAGATATGATCATAGATTACTTATGTACAATGAAATCATGAAAATTGAATATGTGATGGAATGTGCTAGTATATGATTTGAATTACTAATTGATACAAGAAATGATTTTGCCTTGTTCTATATTGTTAATAATATAATAGTATTTAGAAAAGAGTAACTGAATTGGTATATAGAAATTGTTATCTTACATCTCATTATTTATTTTAATTTATGCACCATTATGTTAGGCTAAATTTTAATATCTAGATTATAGAAATACCACTGAGATAAACTCAACGTACAACATTATTTTCCGTGAGCAGGTTAGGCACTTAAAGATTCTATCGTCATTCCAACATCAGCGACAATCCCAGACTCAAATGTTGATGATGCTTTTAATTTAGGTTTGGCATGTGCCTAGGATGTCTAATGGTTATAATGACCATTGAGTATTTTGGAGGTTATGTTTATAAGTGTTTACGTATGTGATGAAAATAGTCATGTTGTTATTTTGCTAGGTAGCTTAGATAATATATTTAATGTTTAATGGTGGAGAAAATGATATGTTATATGATATGCTTTGAATGATGATTGGTTATGGAATGATAATTGTAAGATTTTGCTAGGTAGCTTAGATCATTTGTTTAATGTTTAATGGTGGAGAAAATGATATGTTATGTGATATGCTTTGATTGATGCTTGGTTATGGAATGATAATTGTAAGCTTAGGTATGCTGAAATGAGTTGGTAAGCTTGGTGACTAAACATGAGATTGTTTGAATGATCATTTGATGTTTGATTAGAAGATAGTGAAAGAGTCATATAAGGTCTATTGAAGTGATAATTGTACGTGCTCTTTTTGGTTGAATTGTTGAGGTGTCAATTGAGGCATATTGGTTAGACACTTAGGTTGATTCTTAAAATGATGTGTTAGCATATGGATTTGAATAGGTACATCATTGTTTAATGATATTTAAGTTTATAATTGTACTTAAGATATATCTTTTGAGTTTAGGAGGTTTTGGCATGAAATGAACATTTTAAAATGAGATTTTACTATTTCTGGGCTTAAGTACCGATATTTTGGCATTTGATATCTAAACTTGACTATATAAATAATTTTAAAACAAACAGAATGTCAAAATGGTATCGATATTTATATGAGTACCGATACTTTTCATAAAATATCGATACCAGTAAATAAATATTGATACCCTTCTTTTGGGTTAACAAATAGAACCATAAATTGACATCGGTTTTTAATAAGGTATCAATATCCAATTATGGATTATCGATACCAACTTTAAAACTTTAAAATTTTACAATCCATACCCATTTCAGGCCTAGATTTTCACAATTAGGTCCTTATTGACCTCAAGTTATTATGTTTGTATGGTATGTGATTGGTAAATATATAAATTATATATATAAGTTTGAATTTACTTGATGTAAATTGCTTCTGTAACATCCTGTTTTTCAGTGTTGTCGGAAACAGTGGTTCCGGGACCACAAATCTGACAAATAAGTCTGTATTATTATTTAACAATATGGAGTCAATTATAATATTATATTGAATTCTAGTTTAATAATTTTTATAAATTGAACAAATAGATAAGAATAAGTGGTTTTGGAAAATGAGGTATTAGGACCTCAATTTTCTAAATTGAGTTGCAAAATATTTTTATAAAATATTTACGGAGTTTCTATATAGGTGTATTGAAGTTCGATCCAGAAATTTTAGTGATTTAATAGTTAATTAAGGTAAAAGAATTAAATTGTAAAAGAGGTAAAAGTTAATCACTATAGATTTAAAATACTAAAAGGGACCAAAATGGTAATTAAACCATGGTAAAAAAGTCCAAGCGATGGAGGATGTAGCAGCCCATTTTTGCCCGGGCCATAATATAAACCAAAAAATAAATAAATAAATATAATGTCTCTTTACAGTCATTTTACAAGCCCATTTTACAATAACCCAACACCTAAAACTAAAACCCTTCAGCCCCAAATACAAACTCGATTGGCCCAAATAAATTCTAACCCAAATCCAAATAGACCCCGTAGCCCAATAGCAGTATTCGGCCCAAATGCCTGAATGGTTTCGGGAAGCCTAGGGTTTCCAAGAAACCCTCGCGCCCCAAGTACCCCAACACTGAGCCACCTTCAGCGCCCTCGTCTCCGCCGCAATTTTCGCGTGTAGACCTACAAAAGGAAAGAAATCAACGAAGACATAGCAGATATGGCAAAGGATATAAATCAGAGATTGTAAACATTTAAAGACCGGTTGATTTACAGTGGCTATAAAGGGCCAAGCATTATCGTTGTAAAGGAACTTACGGATACTAAGAAAGAAAAACACAAACAGTTTTTTTTAAAGGTGATTTTACTATTATTTCGTTTTTTTTATTTTCGTGTTAATGCATGTAATTTTTTTTCATTTATTTGCAAAAACTACTAAAAATAAACAAAAAAGGGGTTTTTACCTTTTGATTTGCGCTAAAAATTGAAGCCTTCGGACCCTAGCTGTCGTGAACGACGGTGCGTGAACGCGTGAGATGCGCGCGAAGATTCCCAGAGACCTAATGGTCGGGAAAGGCAGAGTACAGGCCTCGGGCTCTCGGTTTTTTTTATTTTTGAGGGTTAAAAAATGTTTTTTTTTTAAATTTTCCATTTATATAGGCGTATCCGTACGACGCCATTTTAGGGGCTGCCCTTAAAGGCCAAACGACGTCGTTTAAAGGCCTTAAGATCCGCACGTTGACCCGTGACCCGGGGAGGATCCGCGCATTTTTTATAAGTGGGATATTTTCCCTCAAAGTCCTTCCGCATTCTTATTTTTGTCAATTTAGTTCAATTACAGTTTTCTTTTATTTTAAATTACCCCCAAATATTTGTTTAGGTTTCAATTTAGTCCTGAAGTCATTTTTTTAAACCCGAATACTGGAACGGTGTCGTTTTGGGAATAGGGCAATTTCCCCAGTGAGTCACTCACTTTTAGCACGCGTTCCTATTCGATCCTAAATTCAATTTTATTCTTTTTTATTTTTTCCAAAAATTTTATTAAAATTTCAATTTAATCCTTTTTTAATTTTAATTTAATTTTATTATTATTTATTTATTTCAATACTTTGGTTTTATTTATCTTAAGTTTTCTTTTGAAAAATTATTTTGTTATACAATATTCTTACATATTATATATTATATATTATTTTAAACTTTATATATATTATATTATATTATAAATCGATTTAATAAGGTAAAGTTTTTTTTGTATATATTATTTCTTCTAAATATGTATATTATTTATAATTCTACTACTATTTTGACTCTATTTTATTTATTTTTAATATTTTATAAATATATATTTTTTAAAAGTTTTTTATATAAATAGTTTTATTACACATCTTATTTATATTTTTATATTATATACATTATATTATGTATTATTTTAAATTTTGTGTATTATGTATTATTTTTATCATTAAAACTTTTTATATATTGTTTTTTTAAATATGTTTTAAAGTGTCATTGCATATTTGTTATAATTTATTCTTTATCCTAAGTTTTTTACACCAGTCTTTTAAAATACATTAATTATTTTACGTGTATATATATTAACCCTTTTAAAGATTGTTATTTATCATTCTTTTTTATTATTATAGTGTTTATTTGCTGTTTTAAATATTTCATTCATTTTCTATCGTTATTCTGCTTTTATTTTTTTTATCATAATTTTGTATTCATATTTAAGTTTTTTTGTATCTTGTAATTTGTATGTTGTTTTAATATTTATACTTCGTAATATATTAATATCACAATTTTGTTCAAAGCATCATTTTAAAATGCATTCAATTAATGTTTTTATTCAAAATCTGTTTATTGAAAATTAAGGCAACATTTGACATTTGGGATATTCGAAAGAAACGTGCCCTAACTTACTGGGCTTCGATTTCTTCCGTTAATTCTAAATGGCTAAGTATCCTTTTTAAATTAAAACGAGCGATTTTTCAAATAAAAACTATCTTTGAAAATCTAAGACATTGTGTCCTAACGTATTGGATGTGATGTTTTGATATTCCAAGATAGGGGTTTCTGAAAAATGAAAGACATTTAACGTTTGGGAAATTTAAAGGGTCGTGCTCTAACTTACTGAGATTCGACCGTTTTTATCCAAATAATTGAATGTCTCTTAAAAGGAATTGTAAGTTTTTAAAACTCAAAAGGATCAAATTAAAAAATCTTTTTCAAATCTTCGACACTAGGACATTTTATAATCAGTTTGGTGCCAATTTTTGGGCGTTACAAGGGGCTAATCCTTTCTCGTACGTAACCGACTCCCGAACCTGTTTTCTAAAATTCGTAGACCAAAACATTTTATAAGGTGATCCAATCACACCTAAAAAGATTGGTGGCGACTCCCATTTTTGTTTTTTTAAAAAGTCGACCTCGTTTTTTCCAAAAACCTTAAAAAATGGTTTCGACAGCTTGGCGACTCCACTGGGGAAGTTTTTAAGAGAGTCAAGCGGTAAAACTGATTATTTTCTGTCCTTTTGTCGAAGTTTGAAAATGTGATTTTTAAAAAAAATTACAAATCCTTTTACATGTGATTGTTGCATATGTTTGTTATTTTCTTGCACACATTGCATTTGCATGACCGTTGTGGTCACACCCTTAAGTGGGAGTGAGAAACTACGCCTTTGTGAGGTTTTCACCTCTGTGCAGGATAATGGATTGCTTCCGGGATACATCCATACCTATGTCTTCGTGAGATTTTCATCTCCGTGCAGCCATAGGAAAATGTATTCCCTTGAACTGAACTCGGTCCGTATGAGCCTATAATGGGTGAGGATCGAGGAATCTGCTAGTTCAGGTACCTCAACTTTAGAGCTAAACTATACGTAGAAGACATAGATGCCCACCACAGGTAGAATTATACCAAACCTTAGTAATCACCCTGATAGGTGTTTGCTTATTTTATTTGCTTTATGATTTATTTTGTGGAACTAACTTGTTGTGTTTTATTTTTTGTGCATGTCATCTCATATTTTAAAAGGTATCGATTCACGGTTAGTTACTAAATTAGAAAGCTAGTTATGGAGAATGAATTCCTTGATAAAGTGGGAAACAATGCAGTTGTCCATAAATGATCAGAAGAAACACAACTAGTAAGAAGATATAGTCTAGCTGATGGATACACATCAGAATTATAGGACTACACTCGCATCAGTATGACGTAAAATAATCCCCAAGAGTTAAAAGAAATATGAGATCGATGGAGTGACGAGGCCAAGCAGTTGTTCTATTATGGGGATTTGCCGTACCTACTGGATATGAAGGTAGATGAACATTTGTTTCGAGCAATCACTCAATATTGGAATCCTGCGTACAGTTGCTTGACGTTTGGAAGGGCTGATATGGTACCCACGGTGGAGGAATATTCGGTTTTGTTGCATTGTCCTAAGATTCAAGTTGATAAAGTTTACTCAAGGGCTAACTGTATTCTAACTTTTGTGAGGAAGTTGATGAGCATCACGGGGAGAGGGAGCGAGCTAAAAAAGAAGAGAAAAAGGGTCGTAGAATTTTGCTGTCTTTTTGAGTTCCTTAGGGTTTCTTGTTTTGTTATTTTCTTTCCAAATTTTAGGGTATGGATTTGCTTGAGCAAGAGGGAAATGGGGCAGCATTCGAATCCTTGCCTCCTCCACCACCAGTGCCTCCTGATGTTGTTCTGATTAAGGCAGAATCAGATGCGAAGAGAATTGTTCGACACCTTCTGGCAAGATGTGGTGTTGGAACTAAAGGGCAGAGGGTAATTATACTCACCAGTCATTTCAAAGTGAGCGTGGGAGTACTGATGGACATTTCTACCAGTACAGCATTTCTATTTCATATGAAGATGGTCGCCTTATGGATGGTAAGGGTGTTAGAAGGAAAGTGATTGACAGAATGCATGAGACCTACAAAAATGAATTGGGTGGAAAGAATTTTGCCTATGATGGTGATAAAAGCTTACTTACTATAGGTCCGCTACTAAACAACAAGCTTAAGTTTACTGTTGTACTTTAGGATGTTGCACCTATCAGAAACAGTGGAAATGCAAGCCCTGATGGCCTGGGTAGCCCAAGTGGACGTGAAAGAAAAAGATTAAAGAAGACCGTATCATTCAAAGACCTTTAAAGAAGAGATTAGCTATGCTGCGAAGATACCAATGCAAGCAATTCAAAATGCTCTGTGTGGGCAGGAATCTGAAAACTCTCAAGAAGCACTGAGGGTGCTAGATATCATTTTAAGGCAGTATGCTGCAAACAGGGATGCCTACTTGCTTGCCAATTTTTTCTTTCAAGATAATCAGAACAACTTCACAGACATTGGAGGAGGTGTCCTTGGTAGTAGGGATTGCCTCATGGGTGAAGCCATAGCTCAAATTCAAGAGGTAGCTAATCATTTACAGACCCTGACGGTACAGGCCGATACATTAAGCACGAAGTATGAGCTATACTTCGATCGTGGTTAAGAGTTAGCCTTGTTGCTTAGTAAAGTTAAAACTTTGGGCATTAGGGCGAAAGCATATTTGTAGCCCGTTTTGTGTAAAGGATTTTGTTTTCTAATAAAGTTTTCTAAATGAAATTGAATCGAGATCGATGCCTTTTTGCATTCATGCATTTGCATTACATCACATCATATGCATTTTAATTCATAGAAAGACCCTAATTAGCGGAAGTTATTACAAAAGAGAGAAAAATCTGGAAACTACACACCATTATGGTACACGCGCCAAAACTAAGAATATGGATCAAAGACTTGAACAGCTCCAAAGGGATATGCAAGATCAGATGCAAGAGCAGTTAGCAAAGCTCCAGCAAGAGATGAGAGAACAGATGTTGGAGGCTTAACAAAATATGATGGCCCAAATGGCCCAGTTGCTAAGTGGGACAATGAACAAAGGAAAATGCCCTGTGACTAACACTGGTGAGGATAATGAGGATTATCCTCCAGGCTTTACCCTACCTCATACACAAACACAACTTGAGGCGTATACCTGAAGGCCATCTGTCACAATTAAGCCTCAACAGGGGCAAGCTGATACTGGGGTGCCCATGAACTTTCAGGTTGGATCGGGATCTAACCCAGGAGAAAACCCGGTTAATCCTATTCTCCCTGACCTCGACATAGCTAAAAGGGAGAGAATGACAATTGAATCCTCAAGGCAGTTAGAGGACCGTTGTAGGTGGTTAGAGGAAAAGTTCAAAGCTTTAGAAAGTTTTGATAGTCATCAAGGGACTGATGCTAAAGATTTGAGCTTGGTCCTGGATTTGGTGCTTCCCCATAAGTTCAAGATGCCTGAATTCGAGAAGTATAATGGGACTAGTTGCCCTGAGGCCCACATTACTATGTTCTGTAGACGCATGATAGGATATGTAAATAATGATCAATTGCTAATACACTGCTTCCAGGATAGTTTGGTGGGGGCAGCGTCTAAGTGGTATAATCAACTAAGCCGTGCTAGAATCAGTTCTTAGAGAGACCTAGCACAGGCTTTTATGCAGCAATACAGTCATGTTACGGATATGACGCCTGATAGAATCACCTTGTAAAACATGGAGAAAAAGCCAAATGAAAGCTTTAGGCAATACGCGCAACATTGGAGGGAGGTTGCTATGCAAGTTCAGCCACCGCTCCTAGAAAATGAGACCACAATACTCTTCATCAACACTTTGAAGGCCCTCTTCATTACTCATATGATAGGGAGTACCACTAAGAGCTTTGCAGACATAGTTATGGCGGGAGAAATGATTGAAAACACCATAAAATGTGGTAAAATAGAAGGGAAAATTACCAAGAGGCCAGTTCCAAAGAGAAAGGAGAACGAAGTGAATAATACGAGGACATAGAACAAAGGGTACTCGAGGACAATAACTATCAATCAACCAAGAGTAACCACTGCGGGGCAACAGGGTTCGACAAGGCAGGAATCGGGCACAAGGCAAAACTCTGAAAAGTTCTAGTTTACGCCAATCCCAATGTCGTATAAGGAACTATATCAAAGTTTATTTGATGCACACGTGGTGTCCCCATTTCATATAAAACCGTTGCAGCCCCCGTACCCTAAATGGTATAATTCAAATGCTCAATGTGATTACCATGCAGGAGTACCGGGGCATTCAATAGAAAATTGTATTGCTTTCAAGAAGACAGTTGAAAGACTCATCAAGATAGAGATTGTAAAGTTTAATGATGCCTCTAGTACAAAGAACCTGTTACCAAACCATGGTGATAAGGGGGTAAGTGCAATTGATTAAAGTATTTTGAAAAGGATCAAGGGGATGTTGCAGAAATAAGAACCCTGTTGAAGATGGTTTGGAAAGAAATAATAAGGAGAATTGATAGTGTCGGATTCTGAGAGATGAATTGAGCAAGGAAATATGTTGGGCATTCTTCCTTACGAACTTGGAAGTGTTCTAAATAACTGGTCTGTAGAGGAATTTCCTGTAATTTTCAGAAATTATACAGAGTAATGTTCAGAACACTTATTATTTTAAAGCCTAGAAACAATAAGATTTCATTTGTAAAATAGGCTCATGTTCAAACATTTTTGTTTCAATGAAACACATCTTTCATGATCAATTCGAGTAAATATTACCTCATTCTTTATTCTTTTGATTTATTAATTTCCATCCAAATTTATTTACTATTCTCAGTCATACCATGTAAATAGTTATTCTTGAATTCATTTATTCTTTGTATATTCTTTCGTGCCTACCATAGGTCCTTAGATATCAATGACGAGGGCAATGATACTATAGGTCCAGAATTCCTTTTTTGAGTGAGACATGTGTTTAAAGGAACCTCAGGATTTTGAAGGTGACAGAGATTGTGACTTATTTCCAAATTGGTAAAGTAAGAAGAGAAACAAATTTTACCACCTGAAGAGGTGGTAGAAAATATAGCCTTAGAGGAAGGAAAGGTTGTGAAATTGGAATGCACATAGCTAGAGAGACAAAATAAGACCTTGTTGATACAATTATGGGAGTTCAAAAACATTTTTGCACGGTCGTATTAAGATATACCTAGGCTAATAAGACTTGTGGATGTTGTTAAGGCTAAAAGAAGTCCCTAAGAATGTTAGAAGAACATATGCGGGTGGATTTACAATAGCCAAGATAAACATGAGGTTTGGAAACTGCTGGTTCACTATGGAAGGGGGATCGCATCAGTTATGCCACAAATGCCGAATTTAGGAAGTCAAGAATTATGTGCTTTCTTCTTTTGTTTACAAACTTTATATATGGGGCATATATGTTATGGGCCCGAGCTTGTCGAAAATTTCTAGCTGACAAGGATTCATCTTTACGGTCGCCGGCTACTTTGTTAAGAGGGTGAAAGTAGCTTCATATGCCAATATTACAAAGTCAACAATCATCCAATTTAAAAAAAAAAAGAGTCCGGAAAAGATCATATCCAGTTGCACAATGTCAAAAGTTTGCAGTCTGTTCAAAGATTAGGCACCATATCACAATACAACAAAGGTTGCCAAAAGAAAAAAGAAAAAAGAAAAATTAGGGAAGATGACCGAGACTTGTAAAGATTGGCATAAGAAACTACCACTTACTCTCTATGCTTATGTCGATCAAGACTTTCGCTGGGGCAACACCTTTCCCATTGGTTTATGGAACAGAGGTGGTTCTGCCCATGAAAATCGAGATTCCTTTTCTCCAAGCTTTGATTGGGTCAGGAATTGGATGAAATAAGAAGAAAAGGTTTGAAAATAGTCCAAGGTGAATGGGACTGATTTATGACGAAAAGGGTTCACCTAAGGGAATTTTATTATGGGGAAGATCCCTTTTATACAAAGAGGATTTCAAAGGGAATGGATGCCAATTGGAGAAAGGCCTTATGTGGTAAAGAGGAGAGGTCAAGGTGAAAACCTGTAAGGGGCGCTTCGTAACCTTAAAAAAGAGAGAAAAGAGAAAAGGAAAAAAGGAAAAGAAAAAGAAAATGGAGAGGCCAAGGTGAAAACCAGCAAAGGGCGCCTTGAGACCAAAGGGGTTTTGAGTTGAAAACCCGAAAAGGGCGGCTCAAATTTTGATCAAAGTAAGGCATGCAGTGATCTTGCCATACCTGAATCGACAAGAAGCGAAGTATGTTACATGCCGGGGCATCAACAAAATACTTTGAATCTTCTAAACACATGTTAAGCTCAAAGCAGTCTTCATGGAGCTTGTATATAGAAGCCCAAGCTGCGATATCTAGGGCACTGGGTTTTTGTCCTATTTACTATCTTGGGATTCTTTTTCTTCCCAAAGATATGTTCCCATATTAATTTCCTTTGTATTTTTGATGATTTCTTCAAACTCTAACTATCCTCAAAGTTCAATTTATTTGCTGCCCATTATTCATAAAGCATGTTGCATTGAAATAATAATTGATGAACTAATCATATTTTTACAAAAGAAGTTTTGCATATTACTCTGGAAATTTCTGGATAATACAAGAAATTGAAACGGGACAGTTGTTTAAAATTCTCATGTGTAAGGGTTGAAGGTACTCGAGAAAATTGAGACTAGTTCTTTTGTCCAAATGGTGATTGGACAAATTAAGCAATGTCGATCCTAAGAAAGGATCATTTTCATAAACATCTCCAGTGGTCAGGGAATGGTAGAAATGGACTACATTGATGGAAAATACAAAGCATGATTATTACGTCGAGAAGAAGGAAGACGAAACCACGATAAACGAATGAGTGATGAGACTTGAAAAAAAGAATCATTTTCATAACATTTTTTGCATCATAGTATGTTAATTAGGGAGCATTTGACTCGTTTCAATCATGGCATCCTAATCAATAAGCATAAGCATATACCCATTCGATAGGTTATGTCCTCTAAGGAACAAAGCAGATCGAAGATATCAGCATGGCGTCCCTGAATTTGCAGGGAGCAGGTTGAAGATTTCAGCATGGCGTCCTTGAGTTTGCAGAGAGCAGGTTGAAGAAAGCAGATCTTGACTTCCTGAGTTTATAGCGAAGTAGATCGAAGATTTTAGTATGGCGTCCCTAAGTTTGCAGGGAGCAGGTTGAAGATTTCAGCATGGCGTCCCTGAGTTTGCAGGGA
Source organism: Gossypium stocksii (assembly GCA_020496765.1). Taxonomy (NCBI): domain Eukaryota; kingdom Viridiplantae; phylum Streptophyta; class Magnoliopsida; order Malvales; family Malvaceae; genus Gossypium; species Gossypium stocksii. Next base: position 13,028,111 of record CM035623.1, read on the forward strand.
ACAGGTTGAAGATAGCAGATCTAGTATTCCTAAGTTTGCAGTAAAGCAAATCGAAGATATCAGCATGGCGTCCTTGAGTTTGCAGGGAGCAAGTTGAATATTTCAGCATGACGTTCCTGAGTTTGCAGGGAGCAAGTTGAAGAAAGCAGATTTGGCATCCCTGTATGGGCAGGGAGCAGATCGAAGATTGTAGATTTGGCATCCCTGTATGGGCGGGGAGCAGATCAAAGATTGTAGATTTGGCATCTCTGTATGGGCGGGGAGTAGATCAAAGATAGTAGATTTGGCATCCCTGTATGGGCAGGGAGCAGATCGAAAATAACAGATTTGGCATCCCTGTATAGGCAGGGAGCAGATTGAAGATATTAGCATGGCGTCCCTGTGTTGGCAGGGAGCAGGTTGAAGATAGCAAATATTGCCTTCCTGAAGTTGCAATGAAGCAAATTGAAGCCTTCATACTTATGGTCCAATACCTTTAAAGTTGCAGATGGGTAGGAGACCATTTAAAGAAGATCAAGGACCAAGAGCTCAAGACTCGGCAAGCCCGGGCAAAATTGGTCCTTTTATAGTCTTTGCTCTATTCCCGTTACACGGTAATGAGCAAAGAGGGGCAGCTGTAGTAGCCCATTTTTGCCCGGGCCATATTATAAACCAAAAAATAAATAAATAAATATAATGTCTCTTTACAGTCCTTTTACAAGCCCATTTTACAATAACCCAATACTTAAAACTAAAACCCTTCAGCCCCAAATACAAACCCGATTGGCCCAAATAAATTCTAACCCAAATCCAAATAGACCCCGTGGCCCAATAGCAGTATTTGGCCCAAATGCCTGAATGGTTTCGGGAAGCCTAGGGTTTCCAAGAAACCCTTGCGCTGCAAGTACCCCAACACCGAGCCACCTTCAGCGCCCTCGTCTCCGCCGCAATTTTCGCGTGTAGACCTGCAAAAGGAAAGAAATCAACAAAGACATAACAGATATAGCAAAGGATATAAATCAAATATTGTAAACATTTAAAGACCGGTCGATTTACAGTGGCTATAAAGGGCCAAGCATTATTGTTGTAAAGGAACTTACGGATACTAAGAAAGAAAAATACAAATAGTTCTTTTCAAAGGTGATTTTACTGTTAATTCGGTTTTTTTTTTATTTTCGTGTTAATGCATGCAATTTTTTTCATTTATTTGCAAAAACTACTAAAAATAAACAAAAAAGGGGTTTTTACCTTTTGATTTGCGCTAAAAATCGAAGCCTTCGGACCCTAGCTGCCGCGAACGCCGGTGCGTGAACGCGTGAGATGTGCGCGAAGATTGCCGGAGACCTAATGATCGGGAAAGGCAGAGTATGGGCCTAGGGGCTCTCGATTTTTTTTTATTTTTGAGGGTTAAAAAATGTTTTTTTGTAAAATTTTCCATTTATATAGGCGTATTCGTACGACGCCATTTTAGGGGCTGCCTTTAAAAGCCAAACGACGTCGTTTAAAGGCCTTAAGATCCGCGTGTTGACCCATGACCCGGGGAGGATCCACGCGTTTTTGATAAGTGGGATATTTTCCCTCAAAGTCCTTCCGCATTCTTATTTTTGTCAATTTAGTTCAATTACAGTTTTCTTTTATTTTAAATTATCCCCAAATATTTGTTTAGGTTTCAATTTAGTCCTGAAGTCATTTTTTTAAACCCGAATACTGGAACGGTGCCGTTTTGGGAATACGGCAATTTCCCCAGTGAGTCACTCACTTTTAGCACGCGTTCCTATTCGATCCTAAATTCGATTTTATTCGTTTTTATTTTTTCCAAAAATTTTATTAAAATTTCAATTTAATCCTTTTTTAATTTTAATTTAATTTTATTATTATTTATTTATTTCAATACTTTGGTTTTATTTATCTTAAGTTTTCTTTTGAAAAATTATTTTGTTATACAATATTCTTACATATTATATATTATATATTATTTTAAACTTTATATATATTATATTATATTATAAATCGATTTAATAAGGTAAAGTTTTTTTTGTATATATTATTTCTTCTAAATATGTATATTATTTATAATTCTACTACTATTTTGACTCTATTTTATTTATTTTTAATATTTTATAAATATATATTTTTTTAAAAGTTTTTTATATAAATAGTTTTATTACACATCTTATTTATATTTTTATATTATATACATTATATTATGTATTATTTTAAATTTTGTGTATTATGTATTATTTTTATCATTAAAACTTTTTATATATTGTTTTTTTAAATATGTTTTAAAGTGTCATTGCATATTTGTTATAATTTATTCTTTATCCTAAGTTTTTTAGACCAGTCTTTTAAAATACATTAATTATTTTACGTGTATATATATTAACCCTTTTAAAGATTGTTATTTATCATTCTTTTTTATTATTATAGTGTTTATTTGCTGTTTTAAATATTTCATTCATTTTCTATCATTATTCTGCTTTTATTTTTTTTATCATAATTTTGTATTCATATTTAAGTTTTTTTGTATCTTGTAATTTGTATGTTGTTTTAATATTTATACTTCGTAATATATTAATATCACAATTTTGTTCAAAGCATCATTTTAAAATGCATTCAATTAATGTTTTTATTCAAAATCTGTTTATTGAAAATTAAGGCAATATTTGACATTTGGGATATTCGAAAGAAACGTGCCCTAACTTACTAGGCTTCGATTTCTTCCGTTAATTCTAAATGGCTAAGTATTCTTTTTAAATTAAAACGAGCGATTTTTCAAATAAAAACTATCTTTGAAAATCTAAGACATTGTGTCCTAACGTATTGGATGTGATGTTTTGATATTCCAAGATAGGGGTTTCTGAAAAATAAAAGACATTTAACGTTTGGGAAATTTAAAGGGTCGTGCTCTAACTTACTGAGGTTCGACCGTTTTTATCCAAATAATTGAATGTCTCTTAAAAGGAATTGTAAGTTTTTAAAACTCAAAAGGATCAAATTAAAAAATCTTTTTCAAATCCTCGACACTAGGACATTTTATAATCAATTTGGTGCCAATTTTTGGGCGTTACGAGGGAGCTAATCCTTTCTCGTACGTAACCGACTCCCGAACCTGTTTTCTAAAATTCGTAGACCAAAACATTTTATAAGGTGATCCAATCACACCTAAAAAGATTGGTGGCGACTCCCATTTTTGTTTTTTAAAAAGTCGACCCCATTTTTTCCAAAAACCTTAAAAAATGGTTTCGACAAAGGATATGATTAATCCAATAACTTTTGGGTTATTTGCTTATTAAGTCCTAATTAGTTTAAAGTTAAATTGAAATTAAGTTTGTTTAGTTGGAATTTAAAATAATTGAAGGACCAATTGTGTAATTGAACCCTCCTTAAACGGCCAAACGGTAGGAATGATGTGGAATTCTCTAGATTTGTGGTTAATTGCAACTAAAAGATTAAATTGAAAAGGTGCAAAAGTTAATTTCTATTAATTTAAAGGTGCTAAATAGTTAATTTAGTAAAGGAATAAGGGTTTATGTGGTAATTATACCATAATTAAATGGCATGCATGGTTTGTAAAAATTTTTTTTTAAATATATGTTATAATTTAAATAATAGTTAAAAGAAAAGTTAAGTTAAAATAAATAAACAAAAGAAATATCATTTTATTTCTTATGTTCTTCTTATGGCCAAGCTCTGCTCTCATGCATGGTTGTTTTTAAGTCTCGTTTTTAATAATTTTTATGTTTTTGTCATCGTATTAGCTTGATCTAGCTAATTCAGGGACTAATTTGTAAAAATATTAAATGTTGTGGATTTTTCCATTGATGATTTTGGTGTGTTTTTGAAATTTAATGGTAGATTATTAAATTTGGTTGTTAAATAGGACTAATTTGTAAAGTAGTTTCTAGTAATTTTAACGTTTAAGGACTAAAATGTTATGGTAAAATTGCATGGACTTGTTGTGAAACAATAGTAATTATGGACTGTAGTGAGGTCTTAATCAGTTCGGCTAAACTTAATTTTGCTTGAAAATGGTTAAATTGCGTTTTTTGGACTTGGGGACTAAATTGCATAAAAGGTAAAATATTGGGGCAATTTTGTAATAATGCTTAAAAGGACTTATTTGCATAAATTAGTTAGCTTTTCTATTGGAATTGGTAAATTGAATGGAATTACTATTTTAGATCAAGAAATAAATCGATCGGACTCGAATTGCGGAAAAGCTAATGTAACGGATTAATTGTTGTCTCGACTTGAACATCGACTTTGGTTAGGTCAGTTTGTTTGGTTTAATTTAGTACAATTCTGACACATATCGTATGGAAAACTTATTTCAATGTTAGTTTAATATATCCACTGTTAAGGTAATGTGAATTGGAATTATGAATTATATATAACAATGATTAGTAATGTGATCTCCTGTGCCGAATGAAAGTAAGAGTACGATTGGCATGCCAATGGGTTATAGTGTGCGTTGTACGGGATTGGTATGAGATGAGATGATGATTCCTGTATATTTCCTGTTCACTGAATATACCAAAGTTCAGCATTTGTTGCGGACTATCATGTTATATTCATAGTGTTTTCTCGTTTGAGTGTTTGGCATGTTTTAGATGGATAACCATGTACTCATATCCTTATTTTATTTATCAGGCAAAGTTCTAGTGAAAAGTGATTGTTATTGAAATATGGAAAGGTTGATTTTGCATTGTTGATAGTGCAGTGATTGAATAATAAATGATTTCATTCTTGTTAAATATTGACTCACCCGTTGTGAACTGTGGTTGACAGGAAACTCTGTGTAATAATCTTGTTATTTGAATTATTATGTTTAATTTGGTAAGCTTTATTATTTAAATTGTCGAACTTACTAAGCTTTATAAAAGCTTACTCATGTTATTTGTCTTGTTTTCTTGTAGATAGCCTTTTTTTGGAAAATCGGACGATTAGATCAACTTGAAGAAATCACACTATCCGAGGATCTTTTGGTAGTTTTTGAATACAAACTTTGGCTTATATGACATGTATTTGGAAAATTTGAATATGTTTTGTAATAGTTTGTAGGTACTCGTATTATAAAGTTGATGTGCATATGATGTTGTGTTAAATAATCATGTAATATATGCATGCATGAGTGCTAAGTTATGGTATATGTGAAAAGGCTTGAATGTGAAGGAGAAATGGTAAGTTTAGCATGAAGTGATATGTGGTGCTTTGTGAATGAATGCAAGTCATTTAGAAGATGTACTTATAGTTTGAGTATCAAGATGATGGATTGTTTAAATATTTGAATTGTGGTGTCAATGATGACACATTGGTTAGGCACCTAGGTTGATTGTTTGGCATGCTTTGAGTGTTTTTAAATCTGTTTTGAAGGCTTGTATGCATGTATTTTTGGTATGTTTATGTACCTAAGAATTTGGGAGAGAAAATGATAAGTTTTGGGCTAAATTTGGATGCACACGACTTGGGACGCGGGCTATTACACGGCTGTGTGTCACACGCAGCCTACTTGCACGACCGTGTGCTTTATTTATTTTTAGATCAGGTTGGTTCACACGAGCATAGAGAGCTGCACGGCCGTGTGACCTCGAGCTACATGGTCATAGTTAGTTACATGGTCTGGCCATACAATCGTGTGACCTTATATTACACAAGCATAGTTAGTTACACGATCAGTGTACACGAGCATGTGGAGTAGCCATACGACCATGTTTTGAGCCACACAGTCGTGTGACACCTGTTTCAAAAATTTTCATATTTTCCCTAAATCTTCTAATTTGTTTCTAATTGGTCCCTGATTATTTCTAAACTATTTTTAAGGCCTCGTAGACCCGAATTTAGGCCAATGAGTGCATGTTTCACTTTAAATTACATGATAATATAAATGTTGATATTTAATTAGAAAATTTGATGCTATTTGATATTAAATGTTTTGCTTTGTGTTGTAATGCTCTATAACCCTACGCTAATGATGGAGACAAGTTAGGGGTGTTACAACTTCAACGACAAATGTGACATTCCGTTATTCGAATCCGACGAATTGGGTCGGGTAAGGTGTGTTACACAATCGGTCCACCCGCTAGCTTATTGAAACCATAAATGAATTGCATGTAGAATCAAATGAACAAAAATGGATAGAAATGATAAAGTTGAGTTACATCCGAAAATAAACGTGGTTTCTCACTTAGTATGAAAATGACCCGAGAATTAATTTTATTTTTTCGAATTATTATTTTAGTAAATAATTGAAGTCTGAAAATAGATTTAAATTAATTAGTCATTGTGAATACAATGAATATGAAAATTAAATATATTTTTAATAAATTATTTTACAGTAAAGTTGTTATTACAATGGACATAGAATTGGGTTGAGAAAATTATTTAATTGGAAAATTAATTAATTTAAATTAATTTAATACATAAAATTTATTTTAGAAAATAGAAAAACATGTATTGAGTTATAAAGTGTTGGGTTAAAAGTCCAGAAAACACACATAATTGGACCAAATACAGAAAGGCTCGAAACCCCTTATAATAAGTATGAGAGGTGGAAACCCTAGTATAATTAACTAGGGTTAGCAACCCCTCTCTCCTAGTAGAACTAGGAGACTTGGTTTTTTATCAGATAAGTATTATTTGTATTTTACTAGTTCAACTAGGATTCTTCTATCTCTCCTTATAAATAGATGAAACTAGTAGAGATAAAATTCACAACTTTGAGATATTATTATTCTGCCCAAAAATAATGAGAATTTATTTTCTAAATATAAATTCTATTTTTTGGGAATAACAATTCTATCGTTTTCTATAAAAAGAGATTTACTTTCCTATTGAAAGTAAGAAAATTATTCGTAGTTTACTTTTTTTTTATCAGATAAATATTTCTCTCACCTTTGGTTTTGCCTAGTTTAGCTTCATCTAAATTCATTTCAAAGGTCTATAAGGACGCTATGAGTTCATCAATCTCCAGAATCTCAAGGTCTTTAGCATCTTTTATAGTTAACTTTGATAGAGAATTCCTTAAGTGGAAATTTCACCACTTCTTGACCAACTTGGTGTTAGAATGTTTACTAGAACTGAGTATTTATAAATTTTAATGTTATTAATAAATTAAATCTAAGCTGATTGAATTTAGGGTTACTTGTTAATAAGCAAAATAAACAATAACTTCATTTTGATTATCGAGAAAGTATTAAAAAATTGGTTTTGATTGTTAGACACTTCATCGATTATTATAAACTAATTCATCAATGAGTATTGAAACTTGTCTTTGCATCGAAAGTTGAACCAACGAAACAAAACTGAACTTTTGTCTTGGTTAGATTCTCATGTTATTAATTTTTTAGATTTTATTTGTGATTTTTCTTTAATAATTTTAATTTTAGTTTTAATTTTAATTTTAAAATTCTCTCTTTTACTTTAAATTTATTTTGTTTAAGAAAACAGAATTACTATCCATTCTCTCAAATATATCCATTCATTGCTATTTTTAAAATTTTATGTTTTTGAATTTTTTTTTTTAATTAGACCACGATTCAAATGGTTGCTTTCATGTCCAAAAAAGAAAACCCACTCCAAAGCATATAATTCCTCTGTGCCTATCCTCAATCACCCCATTTGTGTATCAACAATTCCTTTCATCATCTTATTTTTAGTTAACCACCTGACACTATACCATATTGATAGCAATTGAAAATAAAAAGAAGCAAATGACAAGGGAATTGAAAGACTCTTTCTATAATAATAATAATAATAATAATAAGTCTGCAGAAATAGAAAAATGAAAAGATGCATGCCTTTTTTGTTACGTTAATAGAAAAAGCTTGAATAATGCAGCAAATTGGAAGGTTGGCATGAAACAAATTCGATGCCAAGAAATGTCGTAGAACTTCAATGACTGCAAGCATTGTCATTGTAGTTCGTACAATGTTATTGACAATAGGAAGTGGGGAGAACTGTTCTCACAGATTTGGATGGCTACAAAAAGAGACAATATCTTCAAAAGAATCTAAGGTCTAACACCTATCTCATTACCTACCTGCCTACAACTCTCCTCTGCACTGCCCCCCATTCTCTCTCCAATGAAGTTCGGATCCAAATCATTTCCCAACTTTTATCTTTTTATATCATTCACCGCTTGTGTCCTGCGAGTAATCAGTATGTGATTGATATATAGCTTGAAAATTTATCCAAGTTATCAGATGCCAGGGACCCACAACTGGAGGGGACACACCATGGCCACGGCTGCTCTCAAACCTTTCAATTTCAAAAGTTTGGGGCCTGTTGCCATCTCAACTTTGGCTCGTAGTATAGGCCTAGCGGCCGGGGTTTGGCCTTGGCTCATAAACTAGCTAGGGCTATGTTTCTTTTTTCTGCATGCTTTTAATAATTGTGGGGTTGCACTGTGAATCGTGTCCTTATTAATTGAAAGATTATTTCTTACTATCATCGCTTTCCCTATTTAAACTATGTAGTTTTACGTTACATGTTTAGAATTTATGGTTGTTTTTCTCAATAATATTATCTTCAATTTATACTTTCTTTTTAAGAGTGTAACGTAACTTAGCACTATACCCTATACTTATTACTACAAACCATTGCTTTATGAATTAGGAAGTTTCCCCTTCATCACCAACTTATTCACAAAATCCTTTACTTCATATCATAAATTCTCTCTCGCTCTCTGATCTTCATGTTGGCGCTCTCATGGCTAAGCTTATTGCTGAGGCAGATCTAATGATAAATCATGAGTTATTTCCCAGGAGATTAAACAGTTGCATAATCCCATTATGCACAACATGTGATTCTTTGTTAACTTCTGTATATATACTGGAAACAGCTTAATTGGCGTCAGTTTAGCTTCTTGTTTCTGACAACGATGCCTTCATGTGATTGTGATGCTCAACAAAATTTGTCTTTTGGATGGAATTTTATATGTATATTTTCTTGTTTGAATATTGCTTTTCTAAATATAGTCAAAAAGTTACCTAAATTATATGAGAGAGAAGAGAACCCTTTTAATTACTTGACTATACGTAAGGAAGACTTTATTTAACCATATTCACTCTGGAAAATAGCATAGCCCCGAATTTTTTTAATAAGTCATCCATACGAGATCGAAGGGCAGCATTAATTGTATAATAAAACAACCACCTGTTAATTAAAGTTTTGATTTAATGATAAAATTAACATATCAAGTTGAAGTCGAATATATAAATCATATTTTAGCTTTTGATTATAAGTTTATTTTGATTTAAGCCACGTTATATTATATATGCAAGTTCAGATTACATGGTCATGTGGCAATATATTTATAGAATAAGGAAAAAGAAAAAGATTGAAACCACCAACAACCTAAAAGAGTAAGAGATTAAGGTTCTGTGTTGGCATGTTAAAGTCCATAATTTGAATTTTGGTGATAAACATCCCCTCCCGTAATGTAAAATTTGATTGTATTGAAAAAAAAAAAAAGAGATTGAAAACCAAATATTTATGTTTTACGGCTATTGACATTGGTATTGTTATCAATATAAAATTTCGTGAGTTTAAGTGCGCTGAAACATATTATTCTCTTATTTAAATATTGGAAAGGAGCTATGAGTAATTCAAATATTTATGTTTTATACTATGGATGATTAGAAGAAAATTATTATGATTCGTAATGTATATATATGTTTACCATTAAGCTGCAAAATAATTTACTTGAATAAGTTTGAGAATGATGTATGTTGTTATTCTAACAGAAACATTAAAAATTTTTTTTAAAGAGCAGATAATTGTAAACCTACATTAGGATGACATGGTGGAGGTGAAGACCAATAATTAATAAAAGGAAAAAAAAAAGAAGGGGGAAAGGATGAGATAGATTTTCAATGTTATAATGTATGAATGCATGACTTTATTTATATATATACTTTATAGCCCTAGACATATTAAAGGGAAGTAGCCCTTCTTTGATGATGCATTAGGTAACATATACGCAGACAAGGTCCAATGGTGGCTCCCCTCCCCCTTTTTCTTTTGTGATCTTTGATCTCCTCAAGCCAAGTCCTATCAGTTCCAACAAAAAATACTTTGATTCCACATGAGTCTCAGTTTTGAGGGTTTTATCTAAAACTTTAAAAAAAATAGTGATTTGAAAACTTTTGCTTTGGGTAATGAAATTTTCAAGAATTTGATTGATATGACTGGTGTTCATCATCTCATATTTTCAATTTCAATGAGCCCTAAGGGAAACTCAAAATAGCTTCAGCCATGGAGCTACACTTATTGAACAAACTGACAACCTACGGCAGATCTGAGTTCTCTGGCCCACATAGAATCATGAGTTTCACATGTAAATCGGACTTACTAGTTTTAGTTTTTTGTGTTTTTAAAATATATATATTTATTTATTTTATGTGGAATTGACCCAAATATATCAGCCCCAGCTGGTAGATATAGCATAAATGGAACAAAGAAGTAGCTATGATGAACCCTGAAGGGAAAAAATGAGGCAAATTTAAAGTTACACTTTTTTTTTTTTTATATATCTTTCTCCATTTCACACACGCACATATAGAATAAAAATTGACTGACAGCTCACTGAGTTACGAGTTCTAGTAACTTACATTCCCTGCAAGTCTTTGCAAGCAATCTCCATATCTATACATCCCACATTCAACACTCCAAATCCCACCCACCCACACGCACACACACAAAAAAAAAAGATAACTGTTTACGGAAGCTTACATATTATTTAAGAGAAAGAGAAAACACGAAAATGGGAGGTAGGATTGTACTACCTTGATATGTGGGATTCTGGCTTTGTCTACTTTCTGTTTATGCTTTGGATCCCTCGGAACAGTGAAGCTGTAAATAAGACATAGCTATTAAACCAAGTTGGGGGGAATGAAGCCTGGTCCGAAATCATTCAAAAGACTATTAAGTTTCATATGAATGACTTCGAACCAGACAACATTCCCCGCAACAGTTCATGTTACAGATCCGCGCAGAGCACAAGAAAGAGAACCAAGCATAGCTTGATGTTAGAGAAGGAAGAAGGAGATGGAGAGAGAGAGAGAGAGAGAGAACGCTATAAGGGGAGATGGGATTATTAATTAGTGTGTTTAATATCGCCATGCATTACTTTTATTACCCCATGGGGTCCTTATATATACGTAGTGATGAAGAGAGATTCCTTGAGGGGGTTCACATGATTGATAAGAGTCCACTTCCTGCACCACCCTAAACCCCCCCTTGTTTTCACACATAAGGCCAGGTTGTAGTTAAAACATGTGCATAGTTAAAAAAAAAAAAAAAAAACACATTTCCACAAGTATCCCATTGAATTTCTCGCCTTACAAGTTCTTGATGCCTTTCCCTGTTGGGTACATATAATACATTTTTTTGTTATATAATTCCATTAATGATTTTTAGGTCAACTGAAAGCAGTCACTTTTAGACTCTTAGGATTTTGGCACCGCCATTAGTCTAGTGTCAACTACTTACTTTTTAGGAAAAAATTTGCATTATATATATGCAGCTGGTGTGATGCCAAGCTTGTATCCCAAGCTTGACATAGAGTACTAATGGCTATTAAAGCTAAAAAAAAGAGGAGGAGCAGATCAATTAATTAAAAGGAAGAAAAAGGAAATAATAAAGTGGAATACAAAGTCACCAAAGCTAATTGTTAATGAAATATTTTCATTTCATTTGATTTGCTTTTCTTGGGAATCAGTTGGTAACATGAATTTTCGATAAATATAGTTTGAATTAAGCAGTAAAGTTACTTTTTCATAAAGCAAAAAATGAAATATCAACCGACAGCTTGAATTTGTTAGTAACAAAAGTGTAGTAGCCCTATTGGAAATAACTGTGGATTTTCGTCAGCAGATCTGTCTACAAATATGTAAAAAGTATATTTGATAAATTAAAAGGAATAAGTTACAATTTGTTAATGATTATTATAAGAGAAAACCCAAGGAAGAATCCTCTATTAAACTGTCATATTTGCTGCTGTAATTTCCACTCCTAATCTACACCAGCTAATGCAAACAGCTTTATGCACTTATCCAGGTTACTGTAAATTAGGACTAAGATTTGGTGGACATGGCCAACTATATCATGATAATGTCTACTTTTTTGTTGGTACTAGGTAGCCCGCGGTGCTATAAATCTGTTGTTGAAGCTTTTAGCTATGATTGCATGCATGAAAACTAAGGTGAAGTAGCCAATATCTGGGTTAATTTACCTAAATAATTAAAAAAAATTAAATACTGGAATAGGTTGTGAGTTGGAATATATACGACAATGATATTTTTTTTGGACGCGTCTATCTGATAGGCGCAACCACTTTTTTATATTAAAATATTTTTTTATTTTAAATAAAATAAAATATTATTTAAAAAATATTTAAATATATATATGTCAAAATACAGTCAACTGGTCAAATTACGGGTTAAAAGTACTCAAGACCGGTTGCGCCTGACAGATAAGTGCCACTGCTCCCCCTGCGCCCCCTCTGCCCCGCACTGATACACTGCCTTGGCAGTGTTTAGTCCTTTCACAAGAGAAAAGAAATTTTAAATGGGGGACCTTATAAGCATGGTCCCCCAAGTTCAAGCACTTGAAGAGAGAAAGGAGAAGAAAAAAAGAAAAAGAAGAGAAGAAGAAGGAGAAAGAAAAAAAAAGGTAATGTATTATTTTAGTAAATAATTTTGTTTATAATTTAAAGAGTACAATTAAGAAGTTGTGAAAATTTTTTGTTATTAATTATTATTTATAAATTGTTTATGTTTAGTGTTTATAGCTTTTTGGGTTAATATTTTGTATGAATGTAATTTTTTTATTTTTTTATAATTATTTTAAAATTAATTTGTTAGTAATTTAGGATTATGTTATAAATTGTTGTGTTTAGTTTTAGTATTTGGTGAGTTTTTAGTAATGTAAAATTATTTTGTTAAATATTTTGTTGGTAAGTTATTATAAATTGTTGTGTTTTTGTGAGTTTTTAATAATGTAAATTTTTAAAAAATAATTTTATAGTTATTTGTTAGTAGTTTGTGATTAGGTTATAAATTGTTAGTGTTTTGTGTTTTGTTATAGTTATTTATTTTGTTAGTAATTTATGGGATTAGGTTACAAATTGTTATAGTGTTTAGTATAGTGTTTTGTGATTTTTTTTAGTAATGTAAATTTTTTAAAAAATAATTTTATAGTTATTTTGTTAGTAATTTATGATTAGGTTATATAAGTTGTTAGTGTTTAGTTTAGTGTTTTGTGATTTGTTTAATGTAATTTTTATATAATGTAATTTTATTTGATTTTTATTTATTTGATAATTTTTATTGATTTATTAAAATGCTGATTAAATTTGTTGTTATATAATTTTATAGGTTGTTTGAAAGAAACTAATCAGATATGTTTCTATTTCTATTTTTATTTTTTTAATTCGTATGGTTTTCATGTTTAGATAGTTTATATTTATTTTAATTATATTATTATTATAAACTAACATAATTTTTTTATTGTAGGTAAATTATGGGAAATTGTAATATATTTACCGTGTTTTTTTCTGAAATTTGAAATAATTTATTGTATTTTTTGAAACAAATTAAATGAATTTATTTTTTTAATTGCAGATTTACAACAAATGGGTTCTTTGATTAATAATAATAATCACATATCAAGTACAATTAATGAGAATGTAATGAAGTTTTTATTTGATACCCATGTTATTTGGATAATTAAATTATATTGTATTAACTATTTTGCTAATTTAATAATGCCAGGGCCTGTACCACGTATTGAGGAGCCATGCTAATAGTGTAACGTTTCTGCCAGATGAATGCCTAATATCATACTTAGAGTTAGCTGGGTTTGGATTAGCGGCATTGATCTGGACTTTTGATCTGTGATACGACTTGATTTTTGCTTTAGTCGAGCAATGGCATTCGGAGACCCACACATTCCATTTGTCGTGAAGGGAGTGCACCATCACTCTAGAGGATGTTGCACTACAGCTCGGGCTCCCCATCGACAGGAATGCGGTTACGAGCGTAAGTTCGATCTCTAGGCCGACTACCCTTTGTTATGACTTACTTGGATGCTCGCCAAGTGAGGGGAAATTTACCAGTTTGAGGTTTTCATAGCTAAAGGCCAAGTTTGAGTATTTGTCGAGTACTGCTAATGAATGGGAGGTGATGCAGGCCGTTCGAGCTTACATTATACACCTTATAGGGGGTGTACTCATGCCGAATGCAAACGGCAATACGGTCCACTTGATGTACTTACCCCTACTATCCAATTTGCATAACACCCGTTCATACAATTGAGGGTACGTAGTGTTAGCCATGTTGTATCACGAACTTTGTTAGACGACAAATCCTTCTGCAATAGACATAGGCGGATGCGCCATACTGCTGCAGTCGTGGGCACTTTATTGGATGCCATTCTTGGCATCCATTAGTCACCAATTATATGTATTTTCACTCATTAATAGGTGATGAAATTTTACTGGTTATAACAATTAGTTAACTTTTTTTGGATTATATTTTTTTAACAATTTGTTTTCATAGATGGAGCACTAATCTGGGTATTGAGAGGTCATACACGGTTCCAATATACTGTCTAATGATCGAGAATCATGCTGGAGAGAGGGTAAGTTTTTCTAATATCAACTTAATTTTATTATTTTATCTCACTCGACCTGCGTTAATATAACAATGTTATTAACTTTGCAGTCCATTTGGATGCCGTATTCTGTTCCAAAAATTATGGCGATTGTTCCCTCATCTGCCCAGTCCACTCAAACCTATGGTGCATTAGCACACCTGTTTTCAATTTTCAGACAGTGGAGTGGTATCATGGTGATCGAGTACTCTGGCAGTTCAGTTGCATATAATATATCCCAACACTGCCAGTACAATTGAGAGAGATCCATGGGATTAACAGGAGGGGGAAGTATGGAAATGATTAGGGAGAAGTGCATAAAGTATATATTACAATGTGGAACAGCCGATTGGAGAGGGTACTTCAGATGGATCGTACTTTGGATCTGTAACCATCGTTAGAGTACATACAGTGGTACTGTGAGATAAGGAAACCATTTTTATTTTGTGGATGGTCTATGGTAGTCCCTCCGCATACGACACGACTTGGACAACCGCTTCTAGATCTGCATCATGCACCAGAGCTAGAGGCAGAGTTGGATGTAGAGCCGAAACTACACTCTGGGGATAGTTCTCATCATCTAAATTGAAGGGCAATGATTATTTCCGAGCTCGTCAGGCCACAGATATCATTTAGAGTTTGATATCTTCAGTCCACTACCACTTCAGTACTCTAGACATTCTGGCTCGTATCCACCTCAGTACTTTGCTCCTTCCGGTCCGTATCCACCGCCGTACTCCATTACTTCTGGCTCAAGTTCATCGATGGCGTTTGAGACATATGATTTTTCGTGTATGTTTCGCACACCCCCACATGTGGATGAAGAGAACGTTGATCAATGCAATCGCCCGTAACGTGAACGTCGAGCTCCACAAAAATATACCTCTAGAACCACACCATCAAACCATCAATTTTAAGGGGTTTTATAATTTAAATAACTTCATATTTATGTAATGAATTTTTTTCCATTTTATTTATCAATTTTATGAGTTTTTTTTTTTTTTTTTTGCAATTTAAATAGTCAACTTTGTATTTATGTAATGAATTTTTTGTGATTTTATTTATCAATTTTATGGTTTTTTTTTTTGCAATTTAAATAGTAAACTTTATATTTATGTAATAACTTTTTCACTATTTCAATTATTAATTTTAGGAATTTTTTATAAATTAAATGAATAAACTTTAGACTAACTTTGTAATTCAAATTAGAATAATCGCAACAAATTCTAGACAAATTTTAGATTCAATCCTCCCAAGATGTAGTGAACAACATCTCAATTTCTACCCGATTGTGACGATTGTCCAATATGGTAGTTTCGAAGCAAGCATTTACTTCAATTATGACCAGCTAATCTGCATACGCCACATAGCTTCCCGTTAGATTTCTCCTTAATGTCTATTTCGTTATGGATTCTAGATGATTGCGGACGACCTTTTGGGTTCCTATGCAACCCTTTGTCTAGGACAAGCTCGAAGGTCATTGGAGGAACCTCCCATATAAATAGGTCAGGAAGCACGGGGAACTCGTTCTTCTATACACGCAACGTGCGCTCAAGGGTGTACATTTCATTGATAAATTGTTCTACATTGAGTGAGACTTTAGCACAAGCTGCCATGACATATGTACATGGATAATGAAGTGTCTGGAACCTCCTACAATTGCACTGTCTGTTTTAGAGATCAACTCTGTAGGACCAAGGTGGTATACCGGGTCAACAACCGATGGTCATTATAACTTGAAACGTTTCGTTATGTCATGAATATACTTCTACATTCATCGACCTCACCATCTACCGGTTTGTAACCATTTCATTCTTGACATATTCAAAAATACATGGCCCGCCTCCATCTAGTTGACTTGGTGCTGCCTCATTCTTGGCATCAAGGTAGCCAACCTGTAGAATGTAGCCAACAAGACAGATGAAATCGGAAGATGCCATGTTTTTAACAACATGGAGTTAACCCTCTTCGCCAAATTAGTGGTCATATATGACCATAGCGAAAGCCCTCGTCGAAACTTTGAGCACATTGCCACGGCTTCATGGTACCCAACCATTGTCGAAAAGATGTATTTGTCTAACCTTCCATGTCACTCTCAAGTCGAATCATCCTTTGCCAGAAAATGTGTGGTTCTAGCTTGTGTACTGTGTATGTATTAAGAAAATATAAGTTACAGTCTCACACTAAAACATTAGGTTATATATTGAAATGATAAGGTTATTCTTTACCTATTCTCACAACTTGTCTCCGCCAGTCTGCATTCTTATAATCTCGGTAGAAGTTAGCTACGATGTGCCAAATGCAATAAACAGATCTTCATGGCGCACTGGAATGTCTAATGCCGATAATTAATCCTTTTCCTCTATCGAAAATAATGCAAATATTATCATTACTAATAACATGCTTCCGCAGGTTTGTAAGGAAGAATTCCCACGACTCCATGTTCTCCTTATCTATGATGGCAAACGCAATCGGGAGCACGTTCTTGTTCCCATCTTGAGCAACCACAAGAAGTAAGATCTATGTATATTTATCGTATAGCCATGTCACATCTACTTGCACAAATGGCTTGCAGTAGGGAAATGCACGTACGCATGGATAAAACGTCTAGAACATCTATTGGAAAATTCTTTTTCCCTGTTGTAGTTGGTCATTTAGGTTGTAATAAGGTTGTATCTATAACTCAATGATAGTCCCCAGTACGTACTCCCGCATAGCGCTATCCATCCCTATAACTCATTGTGCGATGTATCGAAATCTCTGTACAATTGCTCAATTTCTATCTGTTTATCTATCTATGTCTTTTAGTATGATACTCGATACTAGAATCGTGCCTATATTTTAGCAATTAGTACTAAAACTTTTATGGTCGGCATGTCTTTCACCATTGGCATGATGCACGTACAGATAGTTTTGGAATCAAGTTTTTGATGATCTTCTGTCATACATGTTGAAGTGCATGTGTGAGGCCCAACAAAGTTTCGTATCTCTCATATCTACGACTTCTGGATAAATGCAGCTCGTATCCGCCAATTGCAGCCTTCCGCCGACCTCTAACATTCCCCAATATATAATGTCAGTTTAGATACGATAACTTTGTAGTCCACTGATATATGCATGCTATACCACTTAATGGCAAATACGTATTTTTCCTTACTTCCAAATTTCTAGCCCACAAACAACTCCTCAAGATCGGAATCTATAACCAGCTAGTGAGCAGGTAGTATTTCAGGGTACTTCGAAAACTCGACCATGTGCATCGCATGTGTACTCCAGGATTATTGTGTATCACAATACGACGAATTTGGTTCCTGACTGAAGATGCATTAATGTTTCCATCGTCATTCACGCCTTCGTCATCAATATCATTCGGGACCTTGTCCACGTCCAGATCACTATCACTATTGACCTCGTGATTAGAAGTATCACTACTATAGTATATATCATCACTTACCACATCAGTCTCAGGTGCAGCATTAAGATCAATGTCGATCCCGTGTATAGTTGATTGACTATCAGTGTATGAAATCGGAACCACCATACACGGCTTTTAAGCTCATTGTTCTTCACCTAATAGAGTGGGATCTTCAGTTGGCTCCACACCAACTAACTCAACAAATAACTGAATCGGTGTATTTTGGTTGCTTCGAGTCCTATAATAAAGAGCGACCATTGTCTCCACGTCTTCATAATCTACAAGTTCCATTTCGGTCAATTTTATGGGATCCTTCGAAACTGGAAACTTGTAGAAAAGTTTCGAGATCCTTCTCCCACAACATCTATAAATTTTTTCACTAATTCTTTTCTTCATATCATCAAATGAGGTATTTCTATTAAATCTCATTGCTACTTGTTTGCGACATTCAAATATAAATCCCACGGTTGTTGTCAAAATTTCTTCATCGAAATAAATGCATACGAAAAACTAATCCTCCATCTTTAATACTAGATCTGTTAAAAAAAATTCAAAATTCTCAAAACAGTTTCGAATAGTAAAAAAGTTACATAAAATTTTTAATGCAAAATTTTTTATTCAGAAGCTAACAAAATTAATAACCTAACAATATAACTTTTAAATAATAAAATTACTAACAAAACTCTACATTTTATTTAAAAAGAAATAAACTAAAATACCTTATCCTTCTTTTTGTTTTTCTTTCTTCTTTCTTCTCCCTATCTTCTTACTTCTGTTCTGCTAAACTTTGTGTATATCTTATGCTCATTTGATTTTCGGGGGAGTATATATAGGGGGAAAATTAAACACCAGTGGCGTCTGTCAGAGAGACGCAACCAGTCACGCCTGTCAAATAGGCTCCATCAGTTGCGCCTACCAGATAGGCGCCACCTACCCCATACCATTTTCGTATCTTTACACGGGTTATATATTGGCCCGGGAAAAAAAATATAAGCAATGGTGCCTATGAGAAAGGCGCCACCAATAAAATAATATTTTTTTAAAAAAATTAATATAAAAAAGTGGTTGTACCTATCAGATAAGTACGATCTAAAAAAATATTATTTTTATATATAATCCAGCCAACAACCTATTTCAATATTTAATTTTTTTAAAAAAATTATTTAGATAAATTAACCTAATATCAGTCTAAAATCCAAAGTGAAATGTCCCCAAAACATTGCTATCATGACACCTAAGAAACAGTGAAGTTTATGTGGAAATTTCAGCACATACTTGACTGATATAAATTTGTAGGTGTTTTCTCTTTTAGCCCCCCAAAAATTGCATACTTGCTTGAAACACATCAAGTTCCCTTTACCTTTGGTATATTTTAATTTACATTAATCTCTAGGATTAAAACTCTTTATTAATACTTCAATTATCAAAGTTGATATTAACTTTGACTTTGTTAAAAAAACAAACAAACATCAATCAAGATAAGTAGACTTCAAGAAAAATGAGAAACTCTATTTTTACCGGCCTTCAATTTCTTCTGTAGGGAATCATACGAAACAAAAGGTGCCTTTTATCTTCTATAATCCCAATAAGGTAATTGCCTATATGATCCCCATGCAAAGGCTTTCCTTGTATTATGAAAGAACATGGACTTTTTTTTTTTTTTTAAGTTTTAACCCCAAATAATTGTGAATCATTGTCAAAAGGCAGTCTGTTGAAGTTTTGAATTAATTGATGTGCTAAAGATATGATAGTCCTATAATTAAATATGTTGATTTAAACCAATTTGGCAGAATCTGTTGATTTATATATTATAAAGACTTAATTTTATTTTTAATGATGTGAGGGAATCGTATACAGTATGAGCCATGATTTATGGATGCAAACAATTAGGCACACAATGATTAAAATTACAGTGGAACATCAAAATGAATTGTGAACTACCATAAGGATGGGATGTATGAGATAAGAAAGGAGGAAAGCCATTTAATTAAAATTTAAACAATATTGAGATCCAGCTAAGGAAACTGTGTTACCATACCACACTGTGGACATTAGTCACTGGATTTCCACCATAAGATATAACATCAAAAGAAAAAAAAAGTTGAAGAATCTGCCTTATGGAAAGCATTGGAATACGTCCAAATCCTGCTTGGCCCAGAAATCTGCATTTTCTGAACAAAAACTTGCATCCCCATTTTAGTCTATGGTGGAAAAACGTCTCAATGGTTTTCCCTCCATTCAGCTCCTTGAATCGTAGCACCCATTTCATGTTTAATTCATTATAAGTTAGAGACATTGAATAAGATTTTAGATTAGATTTTATTTTAATTATTTATATTTTAAAAAATAAAGTTATTAATTAATTGTTTGGATAGCATTGTTTTTTATACTTCTAATATCATTTTTAAAGTTTGTGATTATATTTTCTTAAGTATATAACATATTTTATCATTATACTTAATCACTTGTTAATAGTTAAATGTTGTTTGTTTAAAAATATAATATATTTTACTATTATATTAAATTACTTATCGGAAAGTTGAATAAACATATCATGCATCCCCATGCTACACTATAAAATAATAGCCTCAAAGTCAAGCCAATCTTTTGTATCATCATTGATCTGTTCCCACATTTCAAGCATGTTGCATTAAAAAAAGTGAGCCATCCCCCCACCCCTCTCTCTGTACATAATATATTATATAGTTGAGCTTTATAATCAATTAGATATTCCATAAATACCTGTCAAATTCCAAATGAGCATATTTTCCTTTTCCACATTTTTTATTGCAGATATATATAATTAGGCTAATTAGAGAATCTGTTTCACCGTTCATTACTATCTCAGGTAAGCTGTTATATAATTGTAAGGATAGTTGACATGATTAGACATTAGACGATGATTTGCAGATATTTGTTTTTTCAACAAAAAAGCTAACACTGATGAAGCATTCAATGACATCCAGCATATCTCTCCTGAATTTTGGTGATGGGAAAGGATGGTATACAGAGAAGCTTTAAAACAGATCCTAGGCATTGGTGACGATATGATGAACTTTCATGGATTTGGCCTCGCCTCGCATAGATTAAATGTCTTTACCACCCAAATTTCCGGAACTCTACCCTCTACCGCCATTGATGACATGTATGATCGGTTTTTCCTTTAATTATCAAATCAGGTTTAATTCAACTCAATGATATTTTAAATTTAAGAATAAATATTTAATTGAACTTAAATTTATTAATGTTCGGGTTAGCTTGATTATACTCTTACTCACTCATATCATTTGAATTTTTAATTAATATTTGAGAATATAAAACTTGTAAGATTTTTAGGATTCTTGAGAAATTTGAAAATTTTGTAATAAGTAAAAGTAAAAGTTGAGTAAAATGATTTTTTTAACTATATATAAAGTTAAAATTTATATTATTATTTATATATATATATCTTAAAAAAATATTGTTGGTATAAAAATTGTCACCACAAATATAGAGTAAAAGCATGAAGAGAAAAACCTAGGAATTTGGAGATTCCATATTTGACCACCTTCAATAGTTTGATATTTTCTATTTATCTGAAATATATATATTCACAATTTAAGATTAATTTTGGTCAGGTCAAGAACTATATTTAAATAAAATTTTCTCAACAATAATGATTTCAAGATTTAAACTTAATACAAATATTTGAAGAAAAAATTCACTTTAACTTCTATTCACTTGTTGGTACTAATTTATTGATACTAACTTGAAATATTTGATATTTAAACATTAACTATAAAAGTTATATAAATATATAAATAAAATGAAAGCATGAAAAAGAAAAGAAGGTGAGTGGAAGGAGTAGAAGCTGATTAACATCTTCACCTAATTGATGGGTGAAAGAGAATGTAGATTTTTGGGATTTGAATTTTAAATCAATAAACTATATTTAAATTTCAGTTCATGGTATTTGTGTTTATAATATGAAATCTTTAATTTTTTTAACAATCTCATTATATGTTTTAATTATATCTTTTTTTTTCACAGTGTTTAGAATTATTCATAGCTCTTTCTTAACCCATAAATAGGAGGATAATGTGTTTCAGTGCACTCACATTTACATCCTCCTATATTGACAATAATGATCATGACAATCAAACTAAAACTCAATACGTTATGAAACCTCTAAGTAAACATGATAAAAGAAAAAAAAAACATTAGCAATAATAGTGAGACAAGTATGATAGTTGCCTTTTTTGTTTATACAAACAACTGAATTGGCTTATGGTTTCAACTTCGACCTCCCACATATTTTGAATTTAAATTTTCAGTTTCAATAAATTTGACTTTGCAATTATATATAAAGGGATGGTAAGCATTTTCAAACCACATGGGTGTTGCATTCAGGGCTCATAAAGTCTTAATTACTCTGCCCATTTTGTATTATAGTATCATATATACATTATAGTAAGAATACAAGTTAATTGTGGAATCTTTCCTATATGAAACACTGAAATCCGGTAGTAGGTTTTCTTTTACTTGTAAAGTAAACAAGTTTAATTATTGCTTTTGAATGTTGACTGAGTCTTAATTTGATTGGTATGAGCATTATTGTCAATGTAGGAGGACGTAAGTTTGAATGCGTTGAAGCGCATTATCATCCTATTTATGGGTTGAGGAGGGGTAATGAGTAGTTTTAGACATTGTATCAAAAAGAATAAATATGATCAAAACCTATGTACCTAAAAAAATATAATAATTATAATTAATAATTAATATTTAATTATACTTAAATAAAATATTTAATATTTAATATTTAATAATAAATCTTTCACTTCTAATGGATGATAATAGGACATCACATGAAATACATGCACTATCTAACCATAGTTTATTAGTCTTCACTTTCTTTTCCCTATTTAGTGTTAAGACTTTCAAATCAGAACCACATAAATCATAATGATTTGGTCATGATTGGTGTAAAAGAGGTTAAATTTTGCCTTTTTTTTTTAAAAAGTAATATATACTCTACTCTTGGAAGTTTATGGGTTTCTATGGCCATTTAGAAGAAATTAACCGTTTGTTGTCTCGGGAGTTGTTGCAAGGTCTTTCGAAAGGGGATCATACTCCTTGGCTTGTGATGGGTAATTTTAATGAGATTTTCTTTTCTCATGAGAAACAGAGAGGTCGATTGAGGGATGAACATTGTATGGAGGCTTTCCGTATTGTTTGGAAGGTGGTACATTTGGGAGTGTGGTTAATTTGTGCCACACTAATATTCGAGAAAGGTTGGACCACGGTATGGCTAATACGGGGTGGCGTGAACTATTTTCGAATGCAAAAATCACGCATTGGGTTTACACAATTTTGGATCATTGTCCATTGTTTCTAGATTCGGGCTATGATAGAGACCTATTTGGGTTGCATCATCATTGTTTTTTATTTGAAGCCACTTGGGCGAAGGATGCCTCTTGTGAGGAGGAAGTGTGATGGCTTTGTATGGAGGCAAATGGTGATGTTTTGATGTGTCTGCCTTTGGTGAGTCAAGGCTTGATGAGATGGGCACATCTTTGACGTAGTACTAAGAAGGGAAGGTTAGTTCATCTCTATCGAAGGATCGAAAAACTGAGCATGGACGATCCAACTGATGAGACGATTGAAGAGTGATCATTTTTAAGATGCAATTGAATCTGGAGATTGATAAGTGTGAAAAGTACTAGGAACAATGTGCGCAAGCCAATTGGCTTTGTATAGTTGGATGTTAGTAGTGAGGGTACAAGAAGAGAATTGTCACTTTGTTGGAAAGAAGGATGTTTTGTTACTCTACATTCCTTTTCAAACTACTGATGGTCACTCTTGGAGATTTACGAATTTCTATGGTCATCTAGAAGAAATCGTTTGTTGTCTTAGGAGTTATTGCGAGGTTTCTCAGATGGGGATCATACTCCTTGGCTTATGATAGATGATTTAATGAGATTCTCTTTTCCCATAAGAAATAGGGAGGCTGATTGAGGGATGAACACTGTATGGAGGCTTTTCATGCTGTTATTCAAGATTGTGATCTTTTGGATTTGGGTTTCGAAGGAAGGTGGTACACTTGGGAGAGTAGTCGGTTTGCGCACACTAATATTTGAGAAAGGTTGGACTGTGGTGTGGCTAATATAGGATGGCGTGAACTATTTCTGAATACAAAGATCTTGCATCAGGTTCACACAATTTTGGATCATTTCTGCTGCTTCTGGATTCTGGCTATGGTAGGAATCTATTTGGGTTGTATCTTCCTTGTTTTTTATTTGAAGCCACTTGTATGAAGGATGCCTCTTGTGAGGAGGAAGTGCGACTGCTTTAGATGGAGGTAGATGGTAATATTTTGACATGTTTGTCTTTGGTAAGTCAAGGTT
The DNA here is from genome assembly GCA_020496765.1 of Gossypium stocksii. NCBI lineage: Eukaryota > Viridiplantae > Streptophyta > Magnoliopsida > Malvales > Malvaceae > Gossypium > Gossypium stocksii. Next base: position 13,052,543 of record CM035623.1, read on the forward strand.
TGATGAGATGGGTATGTCTTCGACGTCGTTTTGAGAAGGGAAGGTTAGTTCATTAACTAATATCATGCGTGTGTGCATAAAAATATTATTTTTAAAGACAATTTTTAAAGTACATTTTTACTGCAAGTGTATAGGTCAGTTGTAATTTTATAGTGTTACAATGAAACCCCAGAGTATTCCAAGGATCGAACCCAAAAGAGATAGCGATTGAGTGATAACTAGTTGGGACGATGGAAATGTGCAAGTGTACATAATCATAACATGTAATAAAGTGACAAGTATGTCTAGTTATCGTACCCACATGGACTGTATAAGCAGATATTTATGAAATATAAATTTAAACAAATTGGTAGAGAAAAATATATTGATTTGAAAAAGGTGATCTAATAACTAAGAATCAACTAAGTTAATCAACTAAAATAAGAAAAATAAAATTCCAATGCACGATTTTTAAAAAAAAGGTTTTAATCAATATGTAAGCGTGTTAGATTAATCTCATTCTTTTAACTTAGAATTATTAAAACTATGTTCATGTTATTACGAATAATTTCATGGCAACTTGGTTTTTTGCTAACTAATGCACATACATACTTATTGAATTAATTAAATAAACATATTCCTATGTTGAATTAGTTAATCAATTGAAAAGCAAGTATAAGATAGAGTGAATTAAATATATTTCTATACTGAACAATTTGATCACAACAATCTTACAAGTTATGCCAAGCAAGAATATTGTTTAATCTGATTGTTAATTTAACCCTCATTTACTTTAGAATTTAAACATGCACCAATTAGATATTATGTCAATTAATTATAATTTTGACCTGATTAATAATTAATTCACTTGTCAGTTTACAATTAGAATACAAGCATAACATAGGCATGATTTTATCTAATTCAACAAATTACCAAGGCCTATAACAAAGAAAAAAAAAACATGATTTAAACAATTTAAGTTGACATAATGCAATTAATCTAACAGGAACAAGATTTAAGCCATTTTAATTAAAATAAAAGCATCAAAATAACGAACATTCATGTTTATGATCACAAAATAAACTTAAAAGATAAAGAGAAGGGAACTAGAAGGCAAATCACGATGATTCTCCAAAGCCAAACTAGTGTGCTCCTCTTCCTCTGGGGATAGTCACAAAACTAGCTACAAATACAACAAAGGCAAGCGCACCAATTGAAAAATAGTATAGCTATAGTGAGTAAAGATATCGTATCCACAAGGATTAAAAGTATCAGTAATTACCGTTTTCTTTTTATTTAGCCGATAATTTGGAGTGATGAGTTTTAATCTAAAATTACTAAAATAATTTAACTAAGAACGCAACAGAGAACGGATCAGGAAAATAATCGAACGATAACCTATAACGACCTAAAATTTATGGGCATCGAAAAAGTGTGTTGTCGGGTCTCTATTTTGGTAAAACAGATTCTTAAATAATTATTTAAAATATTTACGAAGTTAGTTATGTGTTCAATTAGGTTTTGGTTAGGTGAATTTGACTTAATCAAGAGTAATTATGAAAAAGGACTAAATTGCAATAGGGGTGAATATAACGCCCCAGATTTTAAATTCTTGTTTTTGTGCATGTGTAACACAAATATCTGTTTGCTTTAGCGGTTAAGTGTTCTGGATGTGTTTGGGAGGTCCCAAGTTCAAGCCATGATTTGGGCAAATTTTGGTACTTTTTTTAATAAAGCACTATCTTTGGTAAGTAGGCTTTTATTTAAATATTTGTAAGTTTATTACAAAATGGATTTGTTGGTCTGGTGGTTAAGAGGAGTGTTGGGGTGAAGGAGGTTTTGTGTTCGAGTTTAGGTCTGCGCATTATTTTTACTCCTATGTGCGGCTAGAGTTGTGCAGAATTAGGTTTATGAGTAGTTGGGGGTTTGTGGATTTAGTAGAGAGTTTTAGAAGGAGCAAATTAGGGGATTTTGGGATCCTATCAATCTTCTTGGTTAATTTCAGTTCATCCGAAATTCTTTTCTATCTTTCCAAAATTTTTTTTTCCATCTTTTTGACTTTTTTTCTCTCCAACTTTCTTGCTCTTCTGCTTCTGTTTTCCTTTTTTCTTTAGTCAAAAATCTTTTGGTCTTTTTTCGTTTCTTCCTTTTCAATTTTACATTCATTATCCCTTGGTGTGCAACGTTGGTTTCTTCATTCAGTAAGTTTTATGAATGCAATTTCCATGGTGGTTGTTGAAATCATTATTTATTGGAGCTTTATTTCGAGTTTAGGAGGTCTTTAAGTGACTGCAGATTTCCAATCAGTGCCGACGAGGTGCAAATTCGTCGGTGTTCGTTCAAGGTAGGGATTACCAGTAAGATCTAGGATTGACTGTTCGTAACGATGTGACTTAGTATCGATTTAAGTAACTAAATTTGGGCTTTGATTGTCAATTATAGGTACTAGAGTGCTTGAAAGTGTTTAGGCATCAAAAACGATAAAGGTGCATACCCAAAACGCAGAAAACAGGGTTTGACAAAAAGCTGAAAAACCTCCACTGTCGTCGCCACACAGACGTGTGGTTACCCGTGTGGTAGGCCGTGTGCCCTAACACGGTCGTATGATCAGCAAGGGTAGGCCGTGCACGAAGGACATGGTCGTGTGATGGCCAGGCAGGCTATGTGCGACACACGGGCAGGCCACATGGGCGTGTAAGCCCATTTTCACTGAATTAATTGCTAAGGTTGCATGGGTCACCCAAGTCAACTATGGACCTATAGTAGGGTCGGTAAACTCTACTTAGACCCTTAACTACATAAACTGATTACTAAGCATGATAACTGTATGCCTATATGCCTGATTACTGTTATATGTATGTTTACTGATATTTACATAAAAGCGTGCCATCTTTTGTATGTTTGCATTGCATTAGATGGGGTTGATTATATCTGGAGGAAGTGTATTGAAAGGCTCTCAAGCCTAATATCTGGCAGCTCAACTGCAAACTACTGTTAATGTGCCGCATTCGGTACTGCTTGGAGTGTAAGGATGGGTGGGTTGATTTAATCTCCACGTAGAGCGTTGGGTTACATGGAGATGGTGTGTAGAGGCTGGTTGGGTAGGACTTTGTTACTGAATATCGATGGATTGATACTAAAACTGTGATGGGCTAAGGCCCTAATGCATACTTGGTTCAGTACTAAACGGGCTAAGGCCCAAACTACTACTGATACTGAAAAGGGCTTAGGCCCATACTGTTTTGACTGTGCATTGTGCATACTGTTTGTTTTTCTCTGTAGGGTTACATACTGAGTTTATGTAAACTCACCCTTTCTTTGTTTAATGTGCACAGGTAATCCTCAGACCTAGACAAATCAATGCGGCAGAGGACTCGGCGGTGACCACGATTTTCTAGACTTTCATGGTTTTATTTTATGATCATTGGTTCTATTTTTATTTTTATTTTCATTGGTTGAGTTTTGTATTGTAATTTGGACTGATGGACATTTGTTTTGATTTGGGTTTTTACTTTATTTATTTTATGGATTTATAATGGCTAGTCGTAGAAAATTCAGTTTTCAAAAAGTTAAAGCTTTCATATTCAACCTCACGATCACATAAACTGATCTTAATAAAGCTTCCACAACAAGAGGTGTTTTGAAATGTTTTAAATGAGGAAAACAATTTCTTTAGAATTAATAAGAATTAAAAGAAGATAATAACATAGAAATGATTTTCTTGAAACAACTTAGTTTTCAACTAAACTATCATGTAACATTGCCAAATTCGGCCATAACGTCTAGGCTGAGTTAGGGGTGTTACATTTAGTGGTACCAGAGGTAGGTTGCAAAACTCAGTTGTGGATTATGGGTTTTTAAAACTTGGTTTTTAAAGAACTGATTTTTAATGATTTGAAATGTTTCTGCTGGGTATGTGGTACACTGAGTCTTCAACGCCAATACTGTAAGTATTTTGAACTTATATATGTTTAAACTGAAAATGTTATGAAATTCTAAAACTGTTATAGGCAGTATTGTAACACCTTCTAACCCCAAACCGTCGCCTGAATAGGGTTACAAGGCATTACCGGGCTTATACACTAGCAGACGAATAAAAACGAGACATAAATTTGATTTTTAATCTAAAATCATCTAATTTCTATTAAATAGTTCTTAATATAGGCCTACGGGGCCCAAAATAGGTTTAGAAAATGATTTGGGATTAAACCGGGAACTTTAAAAATTTTTCTTAGAAAACAGGGGCACATGGCAGTGTGGCCTGGTCACACCCCTGTGTGGCCTGAGACATGGCCATGTGGCCAGCCTGTGGGCAACACTGACTTTGCCACACGGCCTGGGCACACGCCTATGTGTCTTAGCTGTAACAGCCTGTTTTTGACCCTAGTCGGAACGAGTGGTTTCGGGACCACTCAACCGGGTCAAAGTATTAATTTTATTGCTTAAATATGTTTTACAGCATGATAGAATTACTGTATGAAAGTTTCGTTTAGAAATTTTAGTAATTGATCGGTTAAATTGATAAAAAGGACTAAATCGCATAACGCGAAAAATTAGAGTCCTAGTTTATAAATGGCTTATTTGATGTTGGCTTTTAAAGTGGAAGGCCTTAAATGGTTATTTTACCATTCCTTATGCTAGTGGACATTTATGTCCTTAATGATATGTTTTTAAGTGGTTTTAGTTAAAGGGCAAAATGGTCAAATGACATTATTATATGTTTTATTAAATAAATATCATTAAATATTTTCATTCTTCATCTTCTTCCACCGATTCTTCAGCCAAAAATTAAGGGTTTACAAGCTTTTAACATTTGGCTATTTCAAGCTTCGATTGGAGATAAAGACGACCGAATCCCGAAACTCGATCGGGGAAAAAGAAAAGTTGACGAGTAGATACGGAATTTCGAGGTAAGTCCGTATAATGAAATTTATTGTGTATATGCTCATATTTGTTGTTAATTGAATACATGAAATACTAGTCGATTAAATGGCCTATCTGTATGTATACATGTGAAATTGAAATGAAATTGTTACAAGAAAAAACTGAATACCGAGCCCCGTTAGAATCGTGGAAGTCGATGGGATACAAGTGACGTGTCACTAGGGTTACAGGGTGGTTAGAGCTCCTGCATTTGTTGCTGACTCACCACGTGCTCATTGAGCTCTCTGATATAGCCCTCCCGAAGAATATGTGGATAATAGATTTAGCCCGGACAGGTAATCCAAATTAGGGTCTGAATTTAGCCTGGACTGGAAATTCAGATCCTAGCTCATTAGAGTAATTGTCGTTGTAGGGGATTAAGCCTGGACTGGTAATCCCGACAATACTCTATGAGTTTATATTACAGGGGATTTAGCCTGGACTGGTAATCCCGCTGTAAGAATGAGGTTCGCGGGAGTGTGCTCTCTGTTTAGTCTTCGGACTCTCTGTTCAGCCTTCGGGCTTATTGTTCATCCTTCGGGATTACTGATCAGCCTTCGGGCTTACCGATACTGGCTCGAAAGAGCATATATGATGCATTGACGGATTTCTGATTACATGTATATACACTGTGTGTGTATCACCCGAGTATCCCTCGACGTTCTTAAAGGTTCAACGGGCAATTACCGATACATGTTACATGAAAAGTGAATAAAATCTGTATTACAAGTTATACGAATACTGGAAGATGTGTGAATTATATGTTACATGAGCTACACATGGATTACATGATATATGTATTATGAGAATTACATGAATTATATGGATACATGTTATATGAGATTGATATGGATTATACAGCGTATGTTATATGAATGACATTATATGTTACATGGACTAACAAGTGTATACTTGTGGATTAGGCAACTTGCTTATATGAATTGAATTGGCAATGTATTGTAATTACTGCATTGATTCGGTAAGGTTTAAATTCTGTACCACGGACTTACTAAGCTTTAGAAGCTTACTCCGTTTATTTCTGTCAATGTTTTATAGATTCGGAAGCTATCTCGATCCTCGGACGCGTCGGAGATTCGCCATCACACTATCCATCAAGCTTTTGGGTACTTTTGAATATTTTGTAAATGAAATGGTCATGGCATGTATAGGCTAGTTATTTTGTGTACATGATGTATTTTTGTAAGTGATCAAGCCATGGGATGTGGCTTGGGTCATATATGTTTATAATGAAGTATTTGATTTGTTCTTGGATATGTTGTATTTGGTAAAATTGGCTTGGAAATGTTGTTTATTATTGGCTAAAAAGAAATGACCCTTGTTGGGTGGCAATTTGGCTTAAACCAAGCCTACATTGTGCCACACGGCCAGGGGACACGGGCATGTGCTTCGACCGTGTGTCCCCTGTACCTTAAATAAATTTTGACAGTTTCGACCACGGGCTGAGAACACGGGCGTGCCTTGGCCGTGGGAAGCACACGGCCCTATTCCACGGGCGTGTGAAATTAACCATTAACCGTGTGGTGTAAGTCAGTAGCTTCCACGGCCTCTAGACATGGGCGTGTGAAGGCCACACGGCCTCATCACACGGCCGTGCTAAAAGTCACACGGGCGTGTGTGTCGTCATTTTCAGAAAAAAATTTTCGAGCTTCCGATGCGATAGGATTTGAATCCTAATCATCCGAAATGACCTTAATTAGCCTGAGAATAATTAATACGGACGTTTATGCAATATTTTGTGTTCACTTTCAATTAAATTCTGTAAAGATCCGATAAGTCCGGTAATGCTCCGTACTTGATTCCGGTGACAGTCTCGGGTATAGGGTGTTACATTTTAATTGGTATCAGAGCCATGGTTTAGTCGATTCTAGGACTACCGTAGTGAGTACGAGTCTAGCTATACATGCCATGTATATGAAATGTGATAGTGTGATATCTCGTAACATCCTCTGAAAATCTGTTTTATATAGTAATGGATCCGAATCGAGATTTAGCTGATGATGGTGAGAGTATTGCGCCAGCTCCCGCTCAAGGGGCTGTACCTTCTGAATCGGGCCCTGCTGTGGCCAATCAGGAAGAAGTTAAACAAGCTTTCTTCCAAATGATGTCTGGTTGGTTTAGTGAGTTTGTGCGAGCAAACCCGGTTGCTCCGCAACCTCCACCCCCTCCTGTTCCACAACCTAATCTTGATAATGTACGAGTTGTGGATCCTCTGAGATTGAACAGACCTCCTGTTGATAAAATACGAAAATATGGTGCTGAAGAATTCCGAGCTTCAGCTAGTGATGATGCTGAGAGAGCCGAATTTTGGCTTGAGAATACAATCCGAGTTTTTAATGAATTGGCCTGTACTCCTGATGAATGCCTGAGATGTGCTATTTCTTTACTTCAGGATTCCGCGTATCAGTGGTGGAATACATTGACCTCGGTTGTACCCTTAGAACGAGTTGATTGGGAATTTTTCCAGACCGAATTCAGAAAGAAATACATTAGTCAACGATTCATCGACCAGAAAAGAAAAGAATTTCTAGAGTTAAAACAGGGTCGAATGTCTGTAACTGAATATGAGCGAGAGTTTGTACGACTCAGCAAATACGCTCGTGAATGTGTTTCTACCGAAGCCATAATGTGTAGAAAGTTCGAAGATGGACTAAATGAAGAAATTCGACTATTAGTCGGAATACTTAAACTGAAAGAATTTGTAGTTCTCGTTGATCGGGCTTGTAAACCCGAAGAGCTTGCTAAGAAAAGAGAAAAGTAGATTCTGAATTCAGAGAGGCTCGAAAGATATTTTCAGGTAAATCATATCAGTCTGGATCCAAGAGATCAAAAGATTTTCATTCTCGTTCAGCTACTTCTGCGGGCATATCTATCCGAGACAAAACTGCTAAATCTTCCCATTCGAGACCTCAAGCAACCTCTGTAGCTAGTGCCGATAGTGTGAGAACTCCCGGACCTGAATGCAAGTACTGTAGTAAGAAACATTTTGGTGAATACCGTTTGAAAAGTGGAGCTTGTTTCCAATGTGGATCTTTGGACCACTATCTACGCGATTGTCCTAAAAGATCTGTAGCTGACAAGGAACAATCGACTAAAACGCATAGCGTTGCATCGAGGGGTAGACCGCCTCGGAATACTGGAAATCAAAGTGGAAATCGCAGTGTGGCGAGAGATGTTAATGTGAGATCTGAGATACGTACTCCTGCAAGAGCTTTTGCCATACGTGCACGCGAGGAAGCCTCGTCTCCTGATGTTATTACCGGTACTTTTTCTCTCTATAACACTGATATGGTTGCGTTGATAGATCCTGGATCAACTCATTCATATATTTGTATGAAATTAGTGTTTGGAAAGAATTTACATGTTGAGTCTACTGAATATGTTGTTAAAGTATCAAATCCGTTAGGGAAGTCTGTGTTAATTGATAAAATATGTAAGAAATGTCCACTAATGACTCGAGGATATTATTTTATGGCTGATCTTATGCTTCTCCCTTTTGATGAATTTGATGTAATATTGGGCATGGACTGGCTAAATGTGCATGAAGCTATTGTGGATTGTAGAAGTAAGAGTATAGAATTGAAATGTCAGATTGGTGAAACTCTTCGGATTGGATCAAATGATTCTAATGAATTACCGATAGTGATTTCTGCTATGAGGGCTCAGAAGTATGTCAGAAAAGGCTATGATGCGTACCTAGCGTATGTGATGAGTTTTGACAAGACAAAATTGAAAATTGAGTCTGTACCAGTTCTCTGTGAGTTTTTAGATGTTTTTCTAGAAGAATTACCGGGTTTACCGCCGATTAGAGAAGTTGAATTCGGTATTGAATTATTACCGGGCACTACTCCGATATCGATAGCTCCGTATAGAATGGCATCGACTGAATTAAAGGAGTTGAAAGCACAGTTACAAGAATTGACGGATAAAGGTTTTGCGAGACCGAGCTTCTCACCTTGGGGTGCTCCAGTATTATTTATGAAGAAGAAAGACGGAACTAGGAGAATGTGTATTGATTACCGACAGTTGAACAAGGTAACAGTGAAGAATAAATACCCTCTTCCGCGGATTGATGATTTATTCGATCAATTGAAAGGAGCTACAGTATTTTCGAAGATTGATCTGAGATCGGGTTATTATCAGCTGCGAGTTAAAGATTCAGACATACCGAAAACTGCTTTCAGAACACGATACGGACATTATGAGTTTCTGGTCATGCTTTTTGGGCTGACAAATGCACCAGCAGTATTCATGGACTTGATGAACCGTGTATTCAGACCGTATTTAGACAGATTCGTTGTCGTGTTCATTGACGACATTCTGATCTATTCACGTGATGAGACAGAACATGCTGAACATTTAAGAATTGTGTTACAAGTTCTGAGGGATAAGCAGTTATTTGCCAAATTTAGCAAATGTGAATTTTGGCTTCGAGAAGTCAGATTTCTGGGTCATATTGTTTCTACGAAAGGCATTCGAGTAGATCCGAGTAAAATATCTGCTGTCATAGACTGGAAACCCCCGAGAAATGTATCTGAGATCAGAAGTTTTCTGGGATTAGCGGGGTATTACCGAAGGTTCGTTAAAGGATTCTCGATGATTGCGGTACCGTTGACTCGAATGCTATAAAAAGAAGTGAAATTCGAGTGGAATGATAAATGTCAGCAAAGCTTCGAACGGATAAAAGCCTTGTTAACAGAAGCTCCGATTTTAGTTCAACCCGAATCGAGGAAAGAATTTGTTATTTACAGTGATGCATCTATTATCAGACTTGGCTGTGTATTAATGCAAGATGAGAAAGTTATAGCTTATGCCTCTCGACAGTTAAAACCGTACGACAAGAATTACCCGACACATGATCTTGAGTTAGCTGCTATAATCTTCGCATTAAAGATTTGGCGGCACTACTTATATGGGGAGAAATGTAGAATTTTTACCGATCATAAAAGTCTGAAGTATCTGATGTCTCAGAAAGATCTGAATATGCGACAACGGAGATGGCTCGAACTGTTAAAAGATTATGAATTTGTGATTGACTATCATCTGGGGAAAGCTAATGTTGTAGCTGATGCTTTAAGTCGAAAGTCTCTTTTTGCTTTGCGAGCTTTGAATGCTCAAATGATGTTATCTGATGATGGATCTGTTTTAGCTGAGCTAAAGGCTAAACCGATGTTTCTGTAACAAATTTTCGAAGCTCAAAGGACTGATTCTGAACCGCAAGCTAAACGACTTCATTGTGAGTCTAATTCTGATCCTGACTTTTCTATTGGGAATGATGATTGTTTAATGTTCCAAAATAGAATTTGTATACCGAAAGATAGTGAGCTCATTCAGAAAGTTCTACACGAGGCACACGATAGTCGATTTTCAGTTCATCCGGGTAGCACTAAGATGTATAATGATTTGAAATAGCAATACTAGTGGCTAGGAATGAAACGTGACATATCTGAATTTGTATCGAAATGCTTGATCTGTCAGCAAGTTAAAGCTGAACATCAAGTACTGTCTGGTTTATTACAGCCTATTATGATTCCGGAATGGAAATGGGGCAGAGTCACTATGGATTTTGTATCAGGGCTACCGTTATCTCCGAGGAAGAAAAATGCAATCTGGGTTATTGTTGACAGATTGACGAAGTCTGCACATTTTATACCGGTACGTACTGATTATTCTCTGGATAAATTAGCGGAATTATATGTATCTGAGATTGTGCGATTACATGGTATACCGTTATCCATTGTGTCTGATAGAGATCCGAGGTTTACCTCGAGATTCTGGAAAAAGTTCCAAGAGGCTTTGGGAACGAAATTGAACTTCAGTACGGCATTTCATCCCCAGACCGATGGTCAGTCTGAAAGAGTTATTCAGATCCTGGAAGACATGTTACGGTGTTGTACTCTTGAATTTCAATGTAATTGGGAGAAATATTTACCTCTGATAGAGTTTGCATACAACAATAGTTTTCAGACAAGTTTGAAAATGGCTCCCTATGAAGCATTATACGGTCGTAAATGTCGAACACCGTTATATTGGACAGAATTGAGTGAAAGGAAGTTACATGGGGTCGATTTAATCCGAGATACCGAAGAAAAAGTAAAGGTGATACGTGACAATTTGAAAATGGCTTCTGACAGACAGAAATCATATGCCGATTTGAAACGAAAAGAAATAGAGTTTCAGGTCGGAGATAGAGTATTTCTGAAAGTATCACCGTGGAAGAAAATTCTTCATTTCGGTAAAAAGGGAAAACTAAGTCCTCGTTTTATCGGGCCGTATGAAATTGTGGAACGAATTGGACCTGTAGCTTACCGATTATTGTTACCGTCTGAATTTGAAAAGATTCACAATGTATTTCATGTTTCAATGCTTCGGCGATACCGATCTGATCCGTCTCATGTTATTTCTCCCATTGATGTGGAGATACAGCCTGATTTATCGTACAGTGAAGAGCCGATTAAGATTCTGGCTCGAGAAATCAAAGAGTTGAGAAATAAGCGTATAGCACTCGTAAAGGTTCTTTGGTGTAAACACGGAATAGAGGAAGCTACATGGGAACTCGAGGAAACTATGCGAAACCAAAACCCTAACCTGTTTACCGGTAAGATTTTCGGGGACGAAAATCCCTAAAGGGGGGAGAGTTGTAACAGCCCGTTTTTGACCCTAGTCGGAACGAGTGGGTTTGGGACCACTCTACCGGGTCAAGGTATTAATTTTATTGCTTAAATATGTTTTACAGCATGATAGAATTACTGTATGAAAGTTTCGTTTAGAAATTTTAGTAATTGATCGGTTAAATTGATAAAAAGGACTAAATCGCATAACGCGAAAAATTAGAGTCCTAGTTTATAAATGGCTTATTTGATGTTGGCTTTTAAAGTGGAAGGCCTTAAATGGTTATTTTACCATTCCTTATGCTAGTGGACATTTATGTCCTTAATGATATGTTTTTAAGTGGTTTTAGTTAAAGGGCAAAATGGTCAAATGACATTATTATATGTTTTATTAAATAAATATCATTAAATGTTGTCATTCTTCATCTTCTTCCACCGATTCTTCAGCCAAAAATTAAGGGTTTACAAGCTTTTAACATTTGGCTATTTCAAGCTTCGATTGGAGATAAAGACGACCAAATCCCGGAACTCGATCGGGGAAAAAGAAAAGTTGACGAGTAGATATGGAATTTCGAGGTAAGTCCGTATAATGAAATTTATTGTGTATATGCTCATATTTGTTGTTAATTGAATACATGAAATACTAGTCGATTAAATGGCCTATCTGTATGTATACATGTGAAATTGAAATGAAATTGTTACAAGAGAAAAATGAATACCGAGCCCCGTTAGAATCGTGGAAGTCGATGGGATACAAGTGACGTGTCACTAGGGTTACAGGGTGGTTAGAGCTCCTGCATTTGTTGCGGACTCACCACGTGCTCATTGAGCTCTCTGATATAGCCCTCCCGAAGAATATGTGGATAATGGATTTAGCCCGGACGGGTAATCCAAATTAGGGTCTGAATTTAGCCTGGACTGGAAATTCAGATCCTAGCTCATTAGAGTAATTGTCATTGCAGGGGATTAAGCCTGGACTGGTAATCCCGACAATACTTTATGAGTTTATATTACAGGGGATTTAGCCTGGACTGGTAATCCCGCTGTAAGAATGAGGTTCGCGGGAGTGTGCTCTCTGTTTAGTCTTCGGACTCTCTGTTCAGCCTTCGGGCTTACTGTTCATCCTTCGGGATTACTGATCAGCCTTCGGGCTTACCGATACTGGCTCGAAAGAGCATATATGATGCATTGACGGATTTTCGATTACATGTATATACACTGTGTGTGTATCACCCGAGTATCCCTCGACGTTCTTAAAGGTTCAACGGGCAATTACCGATACATGTTACATGAAAAGTGAATAAAATCTGTATTACAAGTTATACGAATACTGGAAGATGTGTGAATTATATGTTACATGAGCTACACATGGATTACATGATATATGTATTATGAGAATTACATGAATTAAATGGATACATGTTATATGAGATTGATAAGGATTATACAGCGTATGTTATATGAATGACATTATATGTTACATGGACTAACAAGTGTATACTTGTGGATTAGGCAACTTGCTTATATGAATTGAATTGGCAATGTATTGTAATTACTGTATTGATTCGGTAAGGTTTAAATTCTGTACCACGGACTTACTAAGCTTTAGAAGCTTACTCCGTTTATTTCTGTCAATGTTTTATAGATTCGGAAGCTATCTCGATCCTCGGACGCGTCGGAGATTCGCCATCACACTATCCATCAAGCTTTTGGGTACTTTTGAATATTTTGTAAATGAAATGGTCATGGCATGTATAGGCTAGTTATTTTGTGTACATGATGTATTTTTGTAAGTGATCAAGCCATGGGATGTGGCTTGGGTCATATATGTTTATAATGAAGTATTTGATTTGTTCTTGGATATGTTGTATTTGGTAAAATTGGCTTGGAAATGTTGTTTATTATTGGTTGAAAAGAAATGACCCTTGTTGGGTGGCAATTTGGCTTAAACCAAGCCTACATTGTGCCACACGGCCAGGGGACACGGGCGTGTGCTTCGACCGTGTGTCCCCTGCACCTTAAATAAATTTTGACAGTTTCGACCACGGGCTGAGAACACGGGCGTGCCTTGGCCGTGGGAAGCACACGGCCCTATTCCACGGGCGTGTGAAATTAACCATTAACCGTGTGGTGTAAGTCAGTAGCTTCTACGGCCTCTAGACATGGGCGTGTGAAGGCCACACGGCCTCATCATACGGCCGTGCTAAAAGTCACATGAGCGTGTGTGTCGTCATTTTCAGAAAAAAATTTTCCGAGCTTCCGATGCGATAGGATTTGAATCCTAATCATCCGAAATGACCTTAATTAGCCTGAGAATAATTAATACGGACGTTTATGCAATATTCTGTGTTCACTTTCAATTAAATTCTGTAAAGATCCGATAAGTCTGGTAATGCTCCGTACTTGATTTCGGTGACGGTCTCGGGTATAGGGTGTTACATTAGCCGTGTGAAAACACCATTTTTCACCATTTTAAAGCTATTTTCACCTACTAAACATACCTATATCATGCCCAAATCATTGACTTATAAATCTTAATCAAATACCATTCATTTCATTTTCAAACTTAACAAAAACTCATTCATTCATTCCAAAAACTTCTTAAGGTTTATAAACCACATTTACATTCAAAACATAAAACATTTACAAGTGATAAACATTAAACCTAGTACATGCCACATTTCCAAAAGATAGATACATCACCAAAATTTTGAGCTGAAGCCGGGATTGATTCAGATGCTGAACCAGACTTTCACTTGACCTAACCTGCGCACGGAAAATAACATTACGCTGAGTATTGAAAATATTCAGTGGTATTATCATAATTCAAATATATAACTACAATCAAATATCATAACATACTTAGATAAATAGTACATCAAACATATAATTTCATGCTAAATTATCATATTATCAATGTGTCATTTTCAACATTCAAATCAATATCCTAACAATAGAGTTCCAATCATTCATGAATCTTAGGTTCATCTCTCAATCACATATACATATCTAATTCACATTTCAATAGGAACCATTCATGAACCTTTAATCTCAAAACATAATATCATTTCTCATATCAATTCTCAATATAGCTTTCATTGTTCGTTCAATGGTTCAAATAATCAAATTCAATAGATTTTCTCATTTCACATAATTACCCCTATTAACATAACTCGGACTTTGATGGATACACGGATCCAACCAAACACACCATATTGGCACCCAGTGCCTCATCGAATAATTCAAAGCAAAGTTGACACACAGTGTCTCATCGGCCTAGCCGAAGTAAAGTGGTACCCAGTACCTCATCGAATCTATCTGAAGCAATATGACACTCCAAGTGTCTCATTGACTCGAGGTCGAAGAATCCTTGAACTCTTCCAATCTTATGGCATGCCAACTATATCCACTAAGCCCGACTAGTTAATAGGGTATCAAATTCCTTTCTCTTTTCTATCAAATTCACATCAATTGCACTTTAGCCACATTTTCTCACATATTTCTCAATTCAAGCACAACTTGTTCAAATTCACACTATCACATATTTTCACTTCATTTCCATTCTCAATTGATCAAAATCATTCAAAATCAATTCAATCACATTAATAGTTCAATTTCAAATCTCAAATTCATATGCATACCAATATTACTCAATTCAATTATATAATTCTATTTCACATGCATATATTTATTCATCAAATAAATCTAACTCACATTCAACTCAACATCAACATTTACTTCACATTTAAATTCCATACACATATATTAAAATTAAACATTTAATAAGAAATAACTTGAATTATGATAATACAAACCGATATTTCTCGAGCTACTCCTCGATCACTTTTTCCTTTCCTTTCGTATTGGGTGTTTCAGTTTCCTTGTTTGCTACGAAAAGTAGCATAATTACAATTAATTAATTTCACACATACCTTATACAAAGTAATAATTTTCCATGCAACTTTTACCTAAATACCAAATTTGTCCTAAACACATTCATCTTCTTCCTTTTTGCAATTCACATAATTTCCTTATTCAATTTGCATTAAAACTTCAATATAACTATCAAATTTTCATCATTTTTCCATAATTTCAAATTTCTTTCAATTTAACCCCTAAAACTCAAAACTTATAAGCTAGTTTAAAATTTAATCCTTAAATCAATTCAAATAAAAAATTTTATCAAATTAATCCCTAATTCTATCATTTACTCAACATAAACCCTACTCAAATATCTATCAACTTCCATAACTTCCACCTAGTTTCAACAAAACTCAATTCTAAAGCTTCTAAAACATTTAAATTAAAGAATAAGGGCTTAATTAACTTACTTTTCAAACTTCTAAGCTTCAATTCTTCAATTTCCCTTTTTTTTCCTTTCTTTCTTCTTTTTTTTTCCCCATTTTCGTTGCTTTCTCTGCAACTTTCTATCTATTTCTTTCTTTTATTTTACTTTATTTCTTTTTATTCGTTACCTAATTAATTATTATTATAAAATATCTATTTAATAACTAATTATATACATACATTTGTATAAATACATGTTACTACACATGTCATTCATTATTGCCATACACTTGTCATTATCACAACTAATTAATAAAAATATAATATTAAATAATTAATAATAATAATAATAAATAAATAAATATCTTTTACTTAATAATTAAGTAAATAAATATATATTATACATTTGTACGAATAATTTAAAAACACATGTATTTATTTTCTAACATACACATGTCACTAATTTGGTTTAATTACTAATTTAATCCTTTAACCTTTCTCCATTCTATAATTAGACTTTTATAATCTATTCAATTTAGTCCTTTCTACTAATTATTTCTAATTAGACTAAATTCTCCTATCCAAAGCTTAATTAAACACACAACTAAACACTCAAATATTTCTAATAATTATTTACTAACTTGATTTACTAAGACAAAAGCCCTACGACTTGTTTTTCCTAAGACAGAGGCCCTAAACTCACTTTTCCGGTGCCCGTAGAATTTGGGTCGTTACAAGTATACTGTCTAAAAACTCTAATTAGTTTACACTAAAAACTATAGTTAAACTAAAACTATAGTAAAACTACTAAAGACTGCGACATACGAAAACTAACTCTGACATTCTGAGACTATTTACATAAAACATCTGCTAATAAATATTAAGCTGTAACTTATTCATAAAACTTTTAATACAGATAAAATCGATTAGATATGAGCACACGAGGTATCCGCGGACCGGGTACTAGAGGCCGAGGTAGAGGCCGTAGAAGGGCTCGAACTGAGCCTTCCTCATCTGGTAACATACCTAACCTGGACACAAGTGAGACGCTAGTATCGCCTACTACTGAGACTAGGTCTCGTGATCGCATGGCTAGGGACGATGCATTGTCCTAGGCTATGCTAAGGATTTTGGAGAGGGTTGATGGGCCTAATATTAGATCTAAGGGTCGTGGGTTAGTTAAAGAATGACTTCGGTCCAATAGAGCTGAGCTCTTCAGGGGTGTCACTATGGTCGCCCCTAGTGTGGCTGAGTATTGGATTGAGGCCACGGAGAGGATCATGAATGATCTGAATTGCACCCTCGAGCAGAAATTAAAGGGTGCAGTCTCACTGCTATGGGATGAGGCTTATTAGTGGTGGCTTACTATTAAGGAGGGCACTCATCCCGAACGTCTGACTTGGGAGTTCTTTAAGACCGCCTTCTAGGGGAAATATGTGGGAGCTAGTTACGTGGATGCCCGTAGGAGGGAGTTTCTGAATCTGACTTAGGGAGATCGATCAGTGGCCAAGTATGAGGCCAAGTTTCTGAGACTGAGCCGCTATGTGCAAGGCATGGTGGCATCTGAGTATGAGCGATGTGTTCGCTTTGAGGATGGCCTTAGGGATAATCTGAGGGTTCTACTAGCTCCATAGAGGGAGCATGATTTTTTTGCACTGGTTGAGAGGGTAAAGATCACCGAGGAGGTTAAGTACATTAAGCACCAAAACTAAGATAGAGAGAGGGGTAAGAATAAGAGGGATTCGAAGCCCTCGAATTCTACACAGAGGTATAAGAAAAAGGCTAGATCTGATGGGCTAGTTCAAGCTGGGCCTCCTGTTACCCCTACTAGACCGCAGCCTTGTAGGGATTGTGGTAGACACTATCAGGGTGAGTGTTGGAAGAGGACTGGGGCTTGCTTGAGGTGTGGGTATTTGGATCATCGTATTAGGGAGTATCCACTGAGGGTCGATCAGATACAAGCTCAGGGTATTGGTATTACGCAGCCATAGAGAGTAGTACAACAGAAACCAAGAGGCCGTGGTCAGGCTAAGGGTGGTAATGGTATAGGCCATGGGAAGAGAGCACCGGGCAGAGGTGCTGGACAAACTGAGGCAAGGCAACCAGCTTTAGTATATGCTGCATGTCGCCAACAGGATGGAGATGTTCTAGACGTCATCAGGGGTACATTTCTTATTAATGATGTACCTTACCTTGCATTGATAGATATAGGATCCACTTACTCCTATGTAGCCTGTACTGTATCTTAAAACTTAGGGATCTTGGTTGAGAGTACTACAAGTGAGGTTACTGTACTGAGTCCGTTGGGGCAATCTATAAGGGTTGACAAGTTGTTTAGAGATGTCCCTTTAGAGGTTTAAGGGGCAATCTTTCTAGCTGATCTGATGGAGCTTCCATTTGGGGAGTTCGAAGACTTAATTTTGGGGATGGACTGGTTGGTCAAGCACCATGTTAGCTTGGATTGTGCAACTAAGAGGGTCGTATTAAGGACTGAGGAGGATGATGAGGTAGTTTTGATTGGGGAACATCGGAATTACTTATCTAATGTGATCTCTGCATTGGTGGCAGAAAAGCTGGTGTGCAAGGGATGTGAGGCATTCTTGATCTACGTAAGTGTTTCTGATTCTGATAACACAATAGTTAAGGACATCAGAACGGTAAAAGACTTTCCAGATATCTTTCTTGAGGAGCCACCGGGTTTACCTCCGAATTGTGAAATGGAGTTTGAGATTGAGCTCCTTCCTAGTATAGCTCTAATGTCTATCACTCTCTATCGAATGGCACTGAAAGAGCTTGTAGAGCTTACGGCTTAGATTTATGAGTTATTGGATCATGGGTTCATCCGCCCTAGTGTGTCTCAGTGGGGAGCACCAATACTATTTGTTATGAAGAAGGATGGATCCATGCGGATGTGTATCGACTATCGGTAACTGAATAAGTTGACCATTAAGAACAAGTACCCACTACCGAGGATTGATGACTTGTTTGACCAGTTCCGAAGAGTTTCGATATTCTCTAAGATTGATCTCTTATCTGGGTACCATCAGTTGAGGGTTAAGGAGGTTGATGTACTTAAGATGGTGTTTAGGACTCATTATGGTCATTACGAGTTCCTAGTGATGCCATTTGGACTGACGAATGCACCAGCAACTTTCATAGATCTAATGAATCGAGTATTTCAGCTTTATTTGGATCAGTTTGTGGTGGTGTTCATCGATGATATACTGGTTTACTTGAGGACCAAGAATGAGCATGACGAGCACCTCAGAATCGTTCTCCAAACTTTGAGGGAAAATTAGCTCTATGCTAAGTTTAGCAAGTGCAAGTTTTGGTTACGTAAAGTGACCTTTTTGGGACACGTAGTTTCTGCTGAAAAGATTCAAGTAGATCCTCATAAGATTGAGGCTGTGTTGAGTTAGAAATAGTTGAAGAATGTATCTGAAATCCATAGCTTTCTAGGGTTGGCAGGTTATCATCGATGCTTCGTAGAAGGGTTCTCCTTGATTGTAGCTCTGTTGACAAAGCTTCTACGTAAGGAGTTTCTTTTGTTTGGACTAATGTGCAGCAAGAGAGCTTTGAAAAGCTCATGACTATACTGACTGAAGCCCTTGTTTTGATACAATCGGAACCTTGAAAGGAGTTTATAGTTTATAGTGATGCATCACACGTCAGTTTGGGATGTGTGTTGATGCAAGATGGTAAAGTGGTTGTGCATGCGTCTCGTTAGCTTAAGACTCATGAGGTGAATTATCCGACACATGACTTAGAGTTGGCCGATGTGATATTTGCACTGAAAATCTAGAAGCATTATTTGTATGGTGAAAAGTGTATTATCTACACTAATCACAAAAGCCTTAAGTATCTTCTCACCCAGAAGGAGCTAAATCTTAGGCAGCGTAGGTGGATCGAGTTGCTTAAGGACTACAACTGCACTATTGAGTACCATCTTGATAAGGCCAATATGGTAGCCGATGCACTGAGTCGTAGAGCTATGACTGATTTGAGGGTGATGTTTGCTCGCCTAAGCCTATTTGATGATGGTAGCTTATTAGTCAAGCTTCAAGTTAAGCCGACATGGATTGAGCAAATTAAGGGTAAGAAGTTGGAGGATGAGTCTTTAGGTCCTTGGTTTCAACAAATTAATAGTAGAGAAACTACAGATTTTGGGTTGAACTCCGATGGTGTGTTATGTTTTTATGGACGGATATGTGTGACGAATGACTCTAATTTGAGATAGTCTATACTAAGAGAGGTGCATAGTAGCCCTTATGCTATATATTTTAGCAGAAATAAGATGTATTGAGACATTCGTGAATTATATTGGTGGCCAGGATTGAAACGAGAGGTTACCGATTTTGTAGGTAGATGTTTAGCATGCCAGCAGGTTAAGGCTGAGCATCAATTACCTTTGCGTTTGCTACAATCGGTTAAGATACCTCTTTAGAAATGGGAGCGAGTGACTATGGACTTCGTTAGTGGGTTACCTCTAACGTCCACTAAGAAGGATTCAATATGGGTCATCATGGATCAATTGACCAAGTCCACCCACTTCATACCGGTTCATACTGATTATTCTCTATAGAAGCTGCGAAGCGTTATATTTTGGAGATAGTGAGACTGCATGGAGTGCTAGTTTCGATCATCTCTAATTGGGATCCTCACTTCACGTCTTGGTTTTGGAGGAAGTTGTATGAGGCTCTGGGTTCTAGGTTGGACTTCAGTACTGTGTTCCATCCTCAAACCGATGGTTAATCTAAAAGGGTGATTCAGATATTGGAGAATATGTTGAAGAGCTATGTCACTGATTTCTGAGGCAGTTGGGATGATTATCTGTTATTAGCAGAGTTTGCCTATAATAATAGCTACTAGTTTAGCATCCAGATGGCACCTTATGAGGCACTATATGGCCGTAAGTGTCGCGCTCCTTTATATTGGACTGAGCTGGGTGAGTGACGTGTTCTGGGTCCTGAGTTGGTTTCTGAAATAGAGGATAAGGTTAGACTGATTCGAGATCGGCTAAAAGCGACTTCTGATAGATAGAAGTCTTATGCGGATTAGAAGAGGTAAGAGATTGAGTATCCTGTAGGGGACTTCATATTTCTCAAGGTCTCACTATGGAAGAAGGTACTGAGGTTTGGTTGTAAGGGCAAGTTGAGCGCTAGGTTTATTGGACCTTATCGCATTCTGAAGGGAGTGGGACCAGTTGCTTATCAGTTTGAGCTCCTTCAGGAGTTGGATCGGATTCATGACGTGTTCCACGTCTCTACGTTGGGGACACTACCGCTCTGATCCTATACACATTATGCCTGTAGAGGAGATTGAGGTTAGACCAGACTTAACCTTTGAGGAGGAGCCGGTTCAGATTCTGGGTTGCGATGTAAAGTTTCTGAGGAGGAAATCTATCATACTGGTTAAGGTTCTATAGCGTAATCACAGCACTGACGAGGCCACGTGGGAGCCTGAGGATGCGATGCGACAGTAGTACCCTCACCTATTTTGATAAGGTAAATTTTAAGGACGAGATTTTCTTTTAGGGGGTAGAATCGTAACACCACAAATTTTGAATTCTTGTTTTTGTGCATGTATGACACAAATATCTATTCGCTTCAGTGGTTAAGTGATAAACCATAAATTATACATATTTTTACCTCATATTTAGCTTAAATTCTAGATGAATTATCATTAAATTTATGGAAATTGGTGCTCCTAATCCTTTTATTTCATGTTTTATATGTAGGTGAGCATAAGGAAGAGAAAAGAGCAAGGAGCAGGCCAAAAACGGGCAAATTAGGCCCAATTCAGCAATCAACACGGCCTGGAGGTTCAGCACACAGCCGTGCCACTTTAACAGGCTTGAACAGGGCCTAAGCCCGGATACACACGGGCGTGTCCCTGTCGTGAGAAAGTTAAATTTCACTCGGAAAAGGGTACTAAGGGGCTAAGAAAGGCATTTCAAAACTCTATATAAAGACCCTAGGAGGCAACTACAAAAGTGTGCTTTTATTCCCGCTAAGGGTGTGCTTTTCTCCTGCCAAGGAGACATTATTTTCCCGCCAAGACTGGAAGTTGAAGACATGAAATTACTCAAAGGGAAGCCGATTGATCCATCTCAGAAGCCAGGATCTACATCAAGACAGAGGATCTCCCTTCAATCTTTTCAAGAGTTTTGGGTTTTCTTATGTTTTGTTATTTTATTTCTTCTGAGATATTTTCTTCTATAATTATGAACTAAAACCCCAAATATCTAAGGGGGATGAAACCTAAGACAGATCTTGTTATTGTTATCTGAGCTGTGTGATAAATATTTGATTTGTTCTTAATTGTGTTTTTAACTCTTAAATTAATTTAAGTTGAATGTGCCTATGTGGAGGAGTAAAAGTCTCTGCATAGGAGTAGATCGAACACAATTAAGCGGAGTTAATCGTAATCCTAGAGGTAGGACGATGAAAATCTGCCGGATTAGAGTCAAATCTAATATAGGGAGCCATAGATCGAGTTAATGCAAGACTAGGGGTTTTAACTAAAAAGAGATTTCAGTTAATCAACCTAGGATTAGTTTTTCTTATCCTCGACGGAGGTATAAACATAATTTAGGGATTTCTACAGATCAAATCAAATAAAGAAATCATCTGGTTCAGAGTTAGATAACAAGTGAAGTCTAGGTGGATTCTTCCTTAGGTATTGCCTTAATCAATCAGTCTTTCCCAAATGCAATTTCCCAATTTACTCTTTGTCGCTTCTTTAGTTAGTTTAGTTTAGTTTACAACCACACCCCCTTTATTTTTAGGCTAGATAATAGGAAGGAAGTCATTACTAGTACTCATAGTTCCTTGGATTCGATATTCCGGTCTTGCCACTAACTATACTACTATTCGATAGGTGCACTTGCCTTTTATCATGATATTAGTTAGTTTCCAGGTACGATCAGATTTCATTACTTTATCATCATCACTCGAGATCACGATCATTAAGTATTTTGGTTGTGTTTGGGAGGTCCTAAGTTTAAGCCATGATATGGGAAAATTTTGGCACTTTTATGAATAAAGCCCTATCTTTGGTGAGTAGGCTTTTATTTAAATATTTGTAAGCTTCTAACAGAATAGGCCTGTTGGTCTGGTGGTTAAGAGGAGTGTTGGGGTGAAGGAGGTCTTGTGTTCGAGTTTAGGTGTGCGCATTATTTTTACTCCCATGTACAGCTAGAGTGGTGCAAAATTGGGTTTCTGAGTAGTTGGGGTTTGTGGAATTAGTGGAGAGTTTTAGGGGGAGCAAATTAGGGGATTTTAGGATCCTACCAATCTTCTTGGTTAATTTCAGTTCAGCCGAAATTCTTTTCTGTTTTCCCAAAAAAAATTTTCATCTTTCTAACTTTTTTTCTCTCCAACTTTCTTACTCTTTCTCTTCTGTTTTCTTTTTCTTCTTCAGCCGAAAATCTTTGGTATTTTTTTCTCTTTCTCTTTTTCAATTTTACATTCATTATCCATTGGTGTGCAATGTTGGTTTCTTCATTCGGTAAGTTTTATGAATGCAATTTCTGTTATTGGAGCTTTATTTCGTGTTTAGGAGGTCTTTAAGTGGCTATGGATTTCCAATCAGTGCTGACAAGGTGCGAATTCGTCGGTGTTCTTTCAAAGCACGGATTACTAGTAAGATTTAGGATTGACTGTTCGTAATGATTTGACTTGGTATTGATTTAAGCGACTGAATTTGAGCTTTGGATTGTCAATTATAGGTACTGGAGTGCTCGAGAGTGTTTAGACATCAAAAACCATACACGTGTCTACCCAAAAAGCAGAAAATAGGGTTCACTGAAAAGCTAAAAAACCCTACTGTTGATGCCACACGGGCGTGTGGTTACTCGTGTGGTAGGCCGTGTGCCCTAACACGGTCATGTGATAGCCAAGCAGGCCATGTGCGACACACGGGTTGGACTGAATTAGGTTGTGTGGGCCCACATGACTAGTCCACACGGGCGTGTGGGAGTTTGGGCCAAGCCGTGTGATCTACACGGCCAAGGCCAATTTGGGCCATATGGGCCACATTGGTGTCTGCGGCCACACGGGCAGGCCACTTGGGCGCGTGAGCCTATTTTTACTGAATTGATTGCTAAGGTTGCACGGGTCCCCCGAGTCGGTTGTGGACCTACTGTAGTGTCGGTAAGCTCTACTTAGACCCTTAACTATGTGAACTGATTACTGAGCATGATAACTGTATACCTATTGTAACATCCCGAAATAGGGCCTAAACGAAACAGTGGTTTCGTGACCACAAATCCAAAATAGAAATAATTATTTTATAATTATTTTGATGTTTATAATATGATTTCATGATGGTGTGAAGATTTCGTGAAGAAATTCTATGCATAAAATGCTTAATTTGAAATTAGGGACTAAATCGAATAAGTTGCAAAACTTGCATTCTAGAAGCTTTTAGTATGAAATTGCTTTGGGATATTAATTAGGAGGTCTTAAATAGCAATTTGACCAATTTCTAAAATTTTGGACAAAAATGGGCTTGTACATGAAAAATTTTCAAAGAAAGGCATGAAGGGTATTTTAGTCATTTGGTAATTAAAAGATTAAAAAAGGGAAAAAGATGGCAAAATATGTTCATCTTCTTCATTAGCATGAAATTTCAAGGGTTCTCCATAGCTAGGGTTTGTTTCAAGCTTCCAAGCTCCATAGTAAGTGATTCCAAGCCCCGTTTTTAATGTTCTTTACGTTTTTGGAATCCCGGTAGCTCGATAAAGCTTATGCTAGCTATAATTTAAGCTAGGGTTCATATTTGGAAAAATACCCATAGGTGAAAAGTGTTTATTTTGATGTTTTATGATAGAATATGATGTTTTAAATTATGCTAGACAATTGGGCTACTCGGTTTTAGGTAAAAACGAGTAAAAGAGCTTAATCGGTAAAAATACCTATTATTCATAAGTACATGTTATAGTAGGAATTTGAGGTTGTTGTTGGTAAATAAATGATCAGCATGTCTTAAAACATAAGAATTTGTGATAAAGTTTGATTTCCGAGCCTTGGGGCAAAAGTGTAAATATGCAAAAGTTTAGGGGTAAAAATATAATTTTGCCAAAGTTGGAGTTAGGGACTGTTTTGATAAATGTGAGTATTAAATAAACTAAATTTGCTATTATAGATCAAGAAGAACGAAATTCGGGAGTAGATTGGGGAAAAGAGAAAGTAAATGACTAAATTGTTAAGTTTAGTCATATTTTGTATTGAGGTAAGTTTACGGTAAATAAATGCAATATTTCATTATTTTACTTTAATGTTGTTGATTTCAAGCATTTATATATTTATTTTACGAAAATATTCAAAGTCGAATCATAGACGAGATGACAAAGAAAGAGTATCGAAAGATCCCGTTGAACTTTAGAAATATAGGGATACAAATGTCATGACATTTGGGGTTGACAGGACAGGACAGGAATGAGCTATGTAAGCCCTGTTATAGGCCAATTTTGGCCTATTAACCAACCCCCAATTGATACCCCTTACAAAATAAACCAAACCCATTTACATTAAACTGACCCAAAATTTAAACCCAAAAATTAAAACCTACTACCTAAACTAAGTCTAAACCCGAAGCCCACTTACAAAACCCAAAATTCAATTACCCAAAACCAAAACCTGTTTACATTTTAACCCAATACCAGCAGCCCTAAACCCAACTACACCCTAACCTGTTACATCATTAGCCTAAATACCATAACAGCCCAAGACCCGTTACACGAAATTAGAAAAACAGTAGAACCCTAGCCCCATTTCAGCGCCGCCCCACTTGCTCTGCCATTCTGCCAGCACCGCCCCAGGTCACATCTCCACCGCTTCTATCCCTGCAAGCATTCAAAGAGAAAGGACAGAAAGCAAGAAATATAGCAAGCAACTTGTAAAAAAATAGGCTATAAAAAGCCGATTGAAACAAATGTAAAAGACGTTCGGCATTTTCTAATACAAACACTAGATTTTAAACATAAACAAAAACTGTAATCCCAGTGACATAAAAAACACAAGGATAACACCGAACCAAGCAGCCAAAATACCAAAATCACAGTCGAATGTTTCAAGTGACTTTAGTTATAGTTTTGTCCTATTTTCGAGTTTATTTTCTCGCACATAACAGAAGAAAAGAATAAAAAAACGGTAAGGAAAAACGTACCTTTTGGAATTCCAGCCACCGTACACGGTGGCCGGTGACGGTGGCCAGCAACGGACCTGAGGCAGAGCTCCTCGGTCCTCTGACCGGGATCTGGGCTCGACCCAGAGAGAAGAGGAGAGCCCTCCTCTGTTTTTTTTAAAAAAACCTGACTAAAATGTTTTTTTTTGAAAATTTTTAGGCTTTTATAGCGTACCAAAACGACACCGTTTTCGTGCCCTAGTCTAGACCCAAAAACGACGTCGTTTTGCCCTGGGTCGGATTGACCCAACCTAAACCCGCCTAGGATCCGCGTGTTTTTAATTTGATGGTCTATTTGCGCGATCGGTCTTTCTGCATTTTTATATTTCGCAATCAAGTTATTTTTATTTATAATTTGGCCTAATGATTTATCCTGTTTCACGATTTGATCCCCTTTGCAACGATGTCGTTTTAAGGACTCGGGTAAATTGCTATTTCGGTCCCCACTGTTTTCACGCGTGTTCAAATAAGCCATTTTCTTTTGTTTTCATCTCGAATTCGCCCCCAAAATTTCATTTTTAATTTAAATTCGTCCTTTTTTTACTTTTTCTCATTATTTTATTTTAATTTTAATATACTTATTATTATTTATATTATTATTATCATTGTTAATATTAGTATATGTTTGGTTATTTATGTATATATCATTGATATATGTGTATGTATGTATTTATGTGGTATTAATATTTGTTTTTAACATTATTATTATTTTCCTATTATATTATTATGTATTTACTTTAATATTATATTATATACATATTTAACACCATATTAGGTACATATTATTATTATATCTATTTTACTACTATTATATTTATTATTTTCACTATTATTATCTGTTACTTTATTTTTTATTATTATTATTATTATTATTATTATTATTATTATTATTATTATTATTATTATTATTATTATTATTACCACTTTTACAATATCTTTACATTAGCATATTATCATATTTTCTTACTAATACATATTATGATTTTTATTATTATTAATTTATTATTATTCCTATCATGTTACTAACACATCATTTTCGTTATTATTTTGTTAATAATAATAATAATAATAATATTATTATTATTATTATTATTATTGTTTTAAATACCTTTATTACGAATCATGCTCCTCTACGCCAAAATAATCCTTTTATAAAGGCAATATTCTGTGTTTAGAAATTTGAGATATCGTGCCCTAACGTATTGGGTTTCGGTTTTCTCGTCTAAATCTAAATAACCGAATATCCTTCTTAAAATATAAAGTTCAAATAAAAACTCGTATATTACTACTATTTTGCATATTGCTCTTATTTATATTTCATTGCCATATTTCATTCTGTTATGCATGCTCTTATTGTCATTCGTTATGCGTTTTATAACAAATTACCCTTGCCCGATACAAAAACGATTCTTTATAAAGGCAATGTTCCGTATTTAGACATTCGGGAAATCGTGCCCTAACGTATTGGGTTGCAGTTTTTCGTTTAAATCTAAATAACCGAATATCCTTTCAAAACGAATGCATAATCTTTCAATAAAAGGCTTATTTTCGAGAATTCGATATGTCATGTCCTAACGCATTGGATGTGACGTTACGTTATCTCGAGATAAGATTTTCAAAACCGAGGCAATGTTCTGTACTTAGGAATTTGAGAAATTGTGCCCTAACATATTGGGTTTCGATTTCCCTAGTCTACTCCAAGTATTCGAATATCCTTTCAAAGTTAAATACGTGAATTTCAAATAAAAGGGCAAGTTTAGCCTCAAAGGTCGAAATGCCGGGTCCTAACGTATTGGATGTGATGTTTTACCTTAACGCGAACCAACCTTTGATACACATTTTCAACCTATCTAAATGTTCTTAAAGTAAATGAGGATTGTATTTTAAATTCTTTCAAATTTTTGAATCTTCGACATTAAGACACTAATTAATCAACTAGGTACCAATTTTGGGTGTGTCGAGGGTGCTAATCCTTCCTCGTGCGTAACCCACTCCCGAACTCATTCTTTGATTCTCGCATACCTAAATCATTGTTTTGATGAATCAAATCGTTTATTAAAAACAACCCTCTTTTGAGGTGACCAATCACACCCTGACAAAAAAGATTGGTGGCGACTCCTGTTCTTGTATTCATTTATAAAATCCCAAGTCGACATCCATTTTCATAAAAAATGGTCTCGACAAGCCCATATCAGATATATGACTTTGGAGACAGGAATAATCCATGTAAGTCCATATCAAATATATGGCTTTGGAAAGATAGGAACATTTCCTGTAAGTCCATGTCAAGGACATGGCATTGGCAGATTATTATCAGACAGGAAAACCCGAATATCCTTAGTATTTCGAGCGGTTCAACGGGCTATTGTACAAGTTAAATTATGGAAAATTTATTAACAAGGGAAAGGTAAGTTATATTCATGAGTACTGAAAAGATCAGGTAAGAAAGAAGACAAGTGAATAAGGAAGAAGGTAGGAAATGAGGTGTAAAGAAAGCTTATGATGCTAGGTGATATATTGAATAATTATCGTTTATGCTGAATGTTGTAATTTATTTGCTTGTAAACTTACTAAGCCTAGTGCTTACTCTCTTTATTTTCCTTCTTTTTATAGTTATTGCCAAGCTCACTCGGGAATCGAAAGGAACGTCGGAGATCCGGTCACACTATCGAAGGAATCATTTTGGTACAGTTAGATGTCTCATTTCGTGTATGGCATGTATAGGGACTTGGCTTCTTTTGATATGATAAGTTCAATGAATGGTGTATAAATACTTGTTAGTGAATAGCTAATGGAATGGCTAATCATATACATGTTTAATAGTATGTATG
The DNA here is from genome assembly GCA_020496765.1 of Gossypium stocksii. Taxonomy (NCBI): domain Eukaryota; kingdom Viridiplantae; phylum Streptophyta; class Magnoliopsida; order Malvales; family Malvaceae; genus Gossypium; species Gossypium stocksii. Next base: position 13,081,380 of record CM035623.1, read on the forward strand.
CTTGAATGGTAACTATTACAAGGAAACTATGAAAAAGGTGAAAGTAATTTAAAAATAGATTCAAACAGCAGCAATGACGTGAGTTTTAAAAATCACTAAAAATAGTAGAAATGGAATTAAAAGGTGAATGAGGCATGAAATTAAAGCTTAATGAGTATATTTTCATGTAAAAGAAAATAGTAAGCAAAAGAGTAGTATATTATGAGTTATTTTCACTTGAGTGAGACTACTCTCAACTGACTCTATAATCCCCTGTTCTGATTTTAAAAATTCACCATAAATTGTACATAAATAATTAGGTGTTATAATTTATATTCATAGATTTCTTATTGAGTCTAGTTTTTAATGAAATAAACTTCATGCCTATTTTAGTTTTATACAGAGAGAAAATTTATTTGTAGTGAACAGAGGTTAGAGTAGTCAGACTGTGCAACAGGGGAGAGTTTAACTAATAAACTGTACTAATTGACTAAACCAAAAATTCTAGAAAACAATTAGTAAATAGATACATGAGTCTAGATTCAGGGAAAATTTATGGATCTTGATTTCAAGTTTCATAACTCGAGATATGATTTTTTTGTAACCGTGATACAGTTGGACAGTTTTATAAGGAATAGAGAAATAATTCATTTTGGCTCGTTTAAGTAACCGGTAATATTTGATTGATCCCGGTTTGGTCCCAAACTATTTCAATACCATGATTTAGGGTTCGATGACCATTTTTTAGGGACGTATTGAACGAATGAAAATAAATTAATTTTAAAAAGTAAATTTTTATGCCCGTTTGAGTAAGTAAAGTCTGGTAGCGCCTCGTGCTCGACTCCGGCGACAGTCTCAGGTAAGGGGTGTTACATTTATTGGTATCAGAGTCGAGGTTTAGTCGATTCTCAGGATAATTAGCATGAGCAAGAGTCTAGCTATACATGCCATACTTGTATTTTGATAGTGTGACGACTCCAGACGATTTTGAAATGCTTTTATTTTATAGTTATGGATCCCAAACGAGCTGAGGCAGATGAGGTAGAAAGTAATGCGCCTGCTCCCGCAAAAGGAGTAGTGCCACCCGAGGATAGGCTAGTGACAGTTGATCAGAGAGGAGGGGCTTGAGAAGCCTTCTTCCATATGATGAACGAATGATTTGCCGAGTTCATTCGTACGAATCCGACTGTTAGACCTCCACCCCCTTATGATCCTCAGGCCACCCATGTAGCTCAAACTCCCCCAGTCACAGGTATAGTGATAAGGGAAAAGCCACCAGTTGATAAAATCAGGAAACAAGGGGCAGAAGAATTTCAAGCAACAAAAGATGATGACGCAGAAAGAGTAAAATTTTGGCTGGAAAATACCATCAGAGTCTTTGATGAATTATCCTGTACACCTGAGGAATGTATGAAATGTGTAGTATCACTCCTTAGAGACTCAGCTTACCACTGGTGGAAGACACTTGTATCAATTGTACCGAAAGAGAGGGTCACTTGGAATTTCTTTTAGGAGGAATTTCGTAAAAAGTACATCAGCCAGAGGTTTATTAATCAGAAGAGAAAAGAGTTATTAGAACTGAAACAAGGTAATATGACAGTGACTGGTTATGAGCATGAATTTGTTAGACTCAGTAAATATGCTCGAGAATGTGTGTCTACAGAGGCTATTATGTGTAAAAGGTTTGAGGATGGGTTAAATAATGATATCCGACTGTCAGTGGGTGTCCTAGAAATAAAAGAGTTCGTTGTTCTAGTTGAGAGAGCCTGTAAGAGGAGTTGTTAAAGAGAAATGGAAAAGTTGAAACTGAGACGCAAGATACAAAGAAAATACAGATGAGCAGGTCATTTCAGGCTACATCCAAAAGGCCCAAAGAGTTTTCTACCAAATCTAGCTTTTCGGCTGGGTATTCTAGTCAAAATAGAGGTAGCAGATTTAAGGACTTGAAGGCTCAAACCACCTCGACTGCGAGTGTAGGTAATGTCAGGCTGGCTAGATCAGGGTGTCCACGGTGTGGTAGACTTCATTATGGTCCTTGTCGAGCAGATGAGAATGTTTGTTTTAAGTGTGGTGCTCCAGATCATTTTGTGCGACAATGTCCAGAGGTGGCTAAACGAGAGGTAATACAGAGTGTGAGATCCAGAAATGCTCCTATTAGAGGCAGATCACCGAGGAACCCGGGAGTAGGAGCGAGTAAGAGAGGCACCTCTAGAGACTCGATAGTGACACCAGTTGCTAGAACACCTACAAGGACTTATGCTATTCGTGCTCGCGAAGAGGCATCCTCCCCCGATGTAATTACGGGTACATTTTCTTTACATGATATTAATGTCATTGCTTTGATTGATCCGGGTTCGACCCATTCCTATGTTTGTATGAAATTGATGCCTAGTATGAGCATGCCTATAGAATATACAGAATTTGTGATTAAAGTATCGAATCCACTAGGCAAGTATGTATTGGTAGATAAAGTATGTAGAAATTGCCCCTTAATGATTAGAGGTTACTGTTTTTCGGCCGACCTCATGTTATTGCTGTTTGATGAGTTTGATGTTATTCTGGGTATGGATTGGCTGACTGCACATGATGTGGTAGTAAATTGTGGAAGGAAATTCATTGAGTTGAAATGTGAAAATGGTGAAATTCTTTCATTTGCCATGATTTCTGTTATGACAGCTCAGAAATGTTTGAGAAAGGGGTATGAGGCTTATCTTGCTTTTGTATTGAATACTAAAGATCCAGAACTAAAAATTGAATTAGTGCCCGTGGTGTGCTAGTATCCAGATGTATTTCCGGAAGAATTACCAGGTTTGCCTCTTGTTAGAGAAGTCGAGTTTGGTATTGAGTTAATTTCAGGTACCACACCTATTTCTATTGCTCCTTATAGAATAGCCCCATCGAAATTGAAAGAATTAAAAGCTCAGCTGCAGGAATTAACTGATAAAGGCTTTGCAAGACCCAGTAGTTCGCCATGGGGTTCACCAGTGCTATTTGTGGAAAAGAAAGATGGTTCAATGAGATTGTGCATAGATTATCGGCAGCTTAAAAAGGTAACTATCAAGAACAAATATCCATTGCCTAGAATTGATGATTTGTTTGATCAATTGAAGGGAGCCACTGTGTTTTTTAAGATAGATTTGAGATCTCGATATTATCAACTGCGAGTTAGAGAGTCAGATGTTTTGAAGACTGCATTCTGAACTAGGTATGGTCATTATGAGTTCCTTGTGATGCCGTTTGGCTTAACTAATGCTCCTGCCATTTTTATGGACTTAATGAACCGGATATTTAGGCCGTATTTGGACGAGTTTGTAATTGTGTTCATTGATGACATCTTGATTTATTCTCATGATGAGACTGAACATGCAGGGCATTTGAGAACAGTTTTACAGATTCTGAGAGATAATCAGTTGTATGGTAAGTTCAGCAAAAGTGAGTTTTGGCTCTGAGAAGTTGGATTCCTTGGACATATTGTGTCAGGTGAAGGTATTAGAGTTGATCCGAACAAAATTTCAGCCATTGTCGATTGGGAGCCTCCCAGGAATGTTTTAGAGGTTAGAAGCTTTCTTGGCTTAGCCGGTTATTATAGACAATTTGTAGAGGGATTTTCTATGATAGCTACCCCGTTGACAAGATTGCTACGGAAAGGTGTTAAGTTTGAATGGATTGAGTAGTGCCAGCAGAGTTTTGACAAGTTAAAGGCGTTGTTGACTAAAGCTCCTATCTTAGTACAGCCAGAACCGGGTAAAGAATTTGTGATTTACAGTGATGCATCCTTGAATGGGCTCGGTTTTATACTCATACAGGAAGGAAAGGTAATTGCTTATGCCTCTAGACAATTGAAGCCACATGACAAAAATTATCCGACGCATGATTTGGAATTAACTGCTATTGTATTCGCGTTGAAGATTTGGAGACATCACTTGTATGGTGAAAGGTGCTGGATATTCACCGCTCATAAAAGCTTGAAATACTTAATGACTCAAAAAGATTTGAACTTGAGGCAAAGAAGATGGTTGGAACTGATTAAAGATTATGAGTTAGTGATTGATTATCACCCGGGTAAGGCCAATGTAGTTGCTGACGCTTTAAGTAGAAAAACTTTATTTGCATTGAGAGCTTTGAATACCAATTTGGGCATATCAGATGATGGTTCTATTTTAGCTTAGTTGATAGCTAAACCGATGTTTCTTAAAGAAATTTGCGAAGCTCAGAAAGATGACAGTGAGTTACAAGCTAAAAGAGCTCAATGTAAGTCAGGCATAGAATCAGATTTTCAGATTGGTTCTGATGGTTGTTTGATGTTTAGAGACAGAGTATGTGTACCAAAGAATGTTGAGCTTATTCGGAAGATCTTACAGGAAGCACATAGCAGTTTTTTGTCTAGTCATCCAGGTAGTACAAAGATGTATAATGATTTGAAGAAGTTGTACTAGTGGGTAGGAATGAAAAGAGATATTTCAGAGTTTGTTTCTAGATGCTTGATCTGTCAACAGGTAAAGGCTGAACACCAGGTACCATCGGGTTTATTGCAGCCTGTGCTAGTTCCGGAGTGGAAATAGGACACAGTTACTATGGATTTTGTGACAGGGTTACCGTTGACACCAAAAAAGAAAGATGCTATATGGGTTATGATTGATAAGCTAACTAAGTTGGCTCATTTTATCCCAGTTCGTATAGATTATTCACTTGACAAGTTGGCCGAGTTGTACATTTCAGAGATAGTTAGACTACATGGAATACCATTATCGATCATTTCAGACAGAGCTTCGAGATTTACTTCACGGTTCTAGAAAAAGTTACAAGAAGCTTTGGGTACAAAGTTGAGTTTTAGTACGGCTTTTCATCCTCAGACCGATGGTCAGTCAAAGAGAGTTATTTAGGTACTTGAAAATATGCTTAGATGTTGTGTATTGGAATTTCAAGGCAGTTGGGAAAAGTATTTACCATTGGTAGAGTTTGCCTATAATAATAGTTACCAGTCGAGTTTGAAGATGGCACCTTATGAAGCTTTGTATGGACGCAAATGTCATACACCTTTATATTGGACAGAGCTTAAGGAAAACCAAATTTACGGGGTTGATCTAGTTAAAGAAATAGAAGAAAAAGTGAAAGTTATCAGAGATTGTTTGAAAGCAGCTTCAGACAGACAGAAGTCATATCCAGATTTAAAAAGAAAAGAGATCGAGTATCAAGTTGGCGATAAGGTATTTTTGAAAGTATCCCCGTGGAAAAAGGTTCTCAGATTTGGCAAGAAAGGCAAGCTAAGTCCATGTTTTATTGGACCATTTGAAGTGACTGAGAGAGTTGGGCCATTAGCATATCTATTAGCCTTACCGACTGAGTTAGAAAAGATTCATGATGTGTTTCATGTGTCGATGTTACGACGTTATCGGTCAGATCTGTCACATGTGATTTCTCCGACATAGGTTGAGATTCAGCCAGATATGACTTATGGTGAAGTATGTTTTCTTTTGTAAAATGGCATGTACTGATAAACGATAAATTATACATATTTTTACCTCATGTTTAGCCTATATTTTGGATGAATTATTATCAATTTTGTGAGAATTGGTGCTCTTAATCTTTCTTTTTCATATCTTATACTCAGGAGAGCATAGGGAAGAGAAAACAACGGAAAATGGACCAAAAACGAGGAAAATGGGCCAAAATGTGAAAACAACACGGCCTAAGGAGTCACCACACGGCCGTGGCACACGGCCGTGCCACACAAGGTCCAACACAGCCCGACCCCAACAAGTACGGCCAGACCACACGGCCGTGTCACCATCAACAGGCCCGCACACGGCCTCTTATCGATCCACACGGGTGTGGCACACGGGCGTGTCCCTATCGTGAGGAAGTTCAATTCTACTCGAAAAAGGATACTTAGGGGCTAAGAAAGCCATTCTAAACTCTATATAAAGACCCTAAGAGGCAACTTCAAAGGTGTGCTTATTTCCTACTAAGGGAGGTACTCTTTTCTCCCAAAAGGAGTGTCATATTTCTGCCAACACAAGGAGTGAAAGCAAGGAATTACTCCAATGGAAGCTGATTGATTCATCCCAGAAGCTAGAATTCTACATCAAGACAGAGGATCTCCCTAAATTCCTTCAGGGGTTTTTGGGTTCTTTATGTTTTGTTGTCTTATTTCTTCTGAGATGTTTTCTTTGTTAATTATGAACTAAACCTCTCAAATACTTGAGGGGGATGAAACCTAAGACAGATCTTGTTATTATTTATTCTTGAATTATATGATAAATACTTGAATTGTTCTTAATTATGTGTTCTTCATTCTTGATTTTATAGTCCTAGGTATTACTTTAAGAAACTGATGTGCTTAGGCAGAGGAGCAAAAGTCTCTATTTTAAGAGTAGATCTACCATAATTAAGCGGAGTTGCATGCAACCCTAAACATAGGGCGACATAAATCTACCGGATTAAGGTCAAACCTAATAGGGGGATCCATAGATCGAATTAATGCAACCTAGAGGTGTTAATTAATAAAGAAACTTTAATTAACCACCTAGGATTAGTTGTTCTTATCCTCGACGGATGTAACATCCCTATGCTGACCCTAGTCGAGAAGTGGTTTCGGGACCACTAAACCGAGTCAAAAAATATATTAAATGTTATCACTTGTGCCTATTATATGTGCAATTGTATGTGTGAAATTATGATTTATTGATTTGTGACATTTGGATGTGAATTTAATTAATAAGGGCTTATGTGTGAAATAGTGAATATAGGTGAGGTTAATTAAAAAGGGGCCAAATATTGCATGGCTTGAAACATAGGGATTTGCATGTCAAATTCCCCATTATTTTAGTAGTGGACGGCATAATGATGATAGAATGACTTTGAATACATTTTGTTTTATTGATAAAATAATAAATAAGTGTTTATAAATTATAAAATATGTTATAATATAAAAGTTTTATATAAAGAAAATTTTTGATAAAAAAAAACAAAGGGAGATTTATTTTTCTTCTCATCTTTGCCAAACCATAAAAGGGAGGGAAGGAAAAATAAAGCTCATAGTTTCGGCCATGGTGATGGCATTAATTCAAAGGTATGTTTGGGTGTTTTACAAATTTATTTTTGTATTTGAGTTGATTGTGGCATAACTTCTTCTACCCACGGTTTAATTTTGAGAATTGAGGGTGATGAGGCATTCGGCCTTGGATGATAGTTGATTAAAGGATTTGAATTTGATTTTTTGTACTTTAAAATTTGGATATTTGAAGCATAATTTGATCATAGGAATGTTTATAACAAAGTTTAGACTATTAGGAAATCCATGGGAGATTCGGCAACGTGCTATGTGTTTAATAATTTTGTTTAATTGTAAAATTTTGTTAAGATTGTCTAAATGGAGTAGTAACATTCGACTATTGTGGAGAATGTGAGGATTATGTTCGTTTTTATTATTTTTGCTAATTAAATTGATAGTATATATTTATATGTTAGCCTAAAATGTGCTAGAATGAGAAATGAAATGATGATTAAGTTTAAATATTTCATTGAGGTTTGAAATGGAGATTGCCGTTTAGGTGTATTTGGGAAAGAAACATTATCTTTGATTAATTTTCCTATGCCATTGTTGAATTGAGCTAGGAAATAGGGAAATTTTGGTGTTAAATAAAAAGGATTCATATTCGGTCATGTTTAGAATGAATTAATTAGAGTGTTTGATGTTTGAGTAGTAATGGTCATTAAGTGAGCTTTCAAATTGTTAAAGTATTGGTATATGTTTGTGTATTAGCCGAATGTGTATTTAAATTGATTTAATGATGTTGTTTGTTAATTGATGTTTGCACCATTATCTAATGTGCTTAACATTAAGGCATGATATAGTTAAATGCGAAATGTGTTTTATGCTACTCTTTGAACAAAAAGGGGATATTCGGCCATATTCTTTTGAATGAAGGAATTAAGTATTTGATGCTTAGTTGATGTTTTTACAAGTTATTTTTAATGGGAAGTTTAATATATATGTGCTTTAGACAAATTCAAGGATTTTATAGGTTTCGGCTAAGAAATTATACATTAGTGGAATTATGAATTGAGTTAAGTTGGTGTTAATGTGCCGTATGTGAGCTTTGAAATAGCTATGTGATGGTTATGCTTCTAGTAGTCAAGAGAAGAATTCGATATTAATATTATGCTTGTATAATGTGAGGTTGGATGCTTAAATGGTTAAATTATAAACAACTGTTTTGTATGTACCTTGATTTCTTTAAGTGACATTCGGTTATTTGGAACAAGTACACGTGAGATATCGTTTTGATATTAAAGGATGATTGAATTGATATTCTTTGAAATGGCCGAATGAGGCTTGTGATGTGTTTAAATGGAAATGATTATAAAGTTATAGTGTCGTATGTATCCATGCATGAAATTACTAGTATTTTGATTTTGATAATTTGATAAGAGGATTAAACTAATTTAATTGTTTAAATTCAAAGCTCAAGATCAAAGAGATACCAATTTGGAAAGAAAAGAATGCGGGATTAGTGGAATAGTGATCCGTAATAACTTAACCACCTTGAGGTAAGTCTCTAAGTAATTAAACCTACTTTGTATTTTGATTAATGGATACTATTATAGAAATGCTTATGCCCTAATATGAAAGTTGAGATGAAAGAATTATAATTAGAAATGTTTTATGGTCTATTCGTAAGGATGAGATATAAGATACGAGTTATTATATGTGCTAAAGCCAAATGGCTAAATTATAAAATATGATGTGGCCATGATAGGTTCTAAGGCCGAATGGAAAATTTTAAGTATTTGAATTAATTCACTAATGTAATTTTGTACCTAAGATGAAATAAAATGACAAGGTGTGATATCTAGGTTAAGATCAAATGACACATAGAAGCTTTAAGTAAGGATTGTATTATGATTTTGAAATGAATGGGAAATACATATATTTATATGTGTTGAGGACAAGTGTGAGATAGAATGAAATGTGAGTAATTCATATATATGTGATGAATGTGAAAGTGTGTACATGTGATAAGGCCGAATTGCCAATGTGATATATGTGTAAGTGTATATATGTGATAAGGCCGAATGGCCAATGTGATGAATGTGAAAGTGTATATATGTGATAAGGCCGAATGGCCAATGTGATATATGTGTAAGTGTATATATGTGATAAGGCCGAATGGCCAATATGATAAATGTGAAAGTGTATACATGTGATAAGGCCGAATGGCCAATGTGATATATGTGTAAGTGTATATATGTGATAAGGTCGAATGGCCAATGTGATGAATGTGAAAGTGTATATATGTGATAAGGCCGAATGGCCAATGTGATATATGTGTAAGTGTATATATGTGATAAGGCCGAATGGCCAATGTGATGAATGTGAAAGTGTATACATGTGATAAGGCCGAATGGCCAATGTGATATATGTGTAAGTGTATATGTGATAAGACCGAATGGCCAATTTGAGATAGGTGTAATTTGTGATTCGTTATATGCTTATAAAATGAGAATGAATAACTTATATGATGTGTGGCGTGGCCGAATGGCTATTATAAAAATGAAAGTAAATCATGTGTTTTATGAGTTGGTCTAATTGAAAGCATTGTCCTGTTAAAATGTTGTGATATGTGAATACTGCAAGCGAATAATATAAAGTGTGATAAACTTTCTGAATGGTCTATCGTACAAAATCATTCGGGACATTGACTTAATAAGCTTCGAAGCTGGTAATCAGAATTGGGTTTTATACTTGGCCGGTCAAGTGACGGTGATTCAAATAAACAACAAATATATATATATATGAATACGAAATCCCACATTAAGATGACAAATGGAGCTCATAATATACATTAAATGACTCAGGTATGTGATACTTACCTTTTGATGTAAGAATGACTCGGACTGAATTTGATTAGATTCAATTGTGAAATTTTGTAATTGAAAGTATAAGATTTAGGTATATGTGATTTTCAGTCACTGGGATTAAATGATGATGGAATACCTTAAGTTGGCCAGGTATGTGTCCTACACTCATAATTAAATCTGCTCTGGATTGAATTACAAGTATGAAATGATTTATATATATATCTATGGGAATAAGTATTAAGACTACTATGTGATTAAGCCATGTTCGACTGATCTGAGAAGTCATGTGAAGTTATTGAATTACTCTGTCGTTTGAGTTTGAAGTTAAGTGACTTATATTTATAAATGGTGCATTGTGTGCTTATATATAATTGGTCATTTATGAAATTATCATGGAAGTGGATATAGCCCTGAGAAATTTGATTGTGGTTGAGTACCTCTACAATTGGCCACTGTGGCAATTTATTTATGAAGTGGTTATGTGTCAATTTCTAAGTAAATGAACCGATGAATAAAGTATGTGCAGTTGTGATTAGGTTCATTCAGCAAATGATTTTTACATATACCAACTTGAATAGGAAATTATGTTTGAAAAATTTAGTAAAGTTAATTGTATTACTTAAGGCTTACTAAGCTTAGGAAAGCTTACTCCGTTGTTATGTCTTCTGTTTTATAGATTGTTGATTCTGGCAAATTGCTCGGGGATCGTTAGCAACTCGTCACACTATCACTATCTAACATTTCGGTATTGTTATATTTTAGAAATGTATGGCATGTATAGAGTAGACTAAAGTGAATAATATTTCGAAACATGTAAATATTACAGCCATGTGAATATGGCATCTTATAGAAGTTCGTTCTCTTTTAAGTTCTTAAATTGATCTTTAAATTGTGCTTAGCAGCATCATTTGAAAAGAAATAATCTTTTATCCAAGAAATTGTTCAAAATCTTACTGTATTGATTTGCTTCCAAATTTTCTAGTAACGCCTCGTCTTATTCCGGCGACGGTTATAGGATAGGGGCATTACAACGGAGGTATTAACATAGGTTAGGGATCTCTACGGATCAAGTCAAGTGAAGAAATCGTCTAGTTCAAGAAGTTAATAACAAGTGAAGTCTAGGTGGATTCTCCTTTGAGTATTGCCCATATCAATTAGCTTTTCCGAAAGATTTTCCCAATTTACTTTTTGTGCATTCTTAGTTTAGTTTTAGAATTAGTTTCACACAAACCCCCTTTATTTTTAGGCTAGATAATAGAAATGAAGTAAGTACTAGTACTTTCGGTTCCTTTGGGTACAATAACTCGATCTTGCCACTAAACTATACTACTGTTCGATAGGTGCGTTTGCCTTTAAATCGTGATATTAGTTAGTTTTTGGTGTGATCAGTTTTTATAAATTTTATTACTTAATATCGCGAGTATCATGTACCTAGGTTGGTTGTATAGGTCACTTAGAAAATGATTGTATATAATGTTATATTATAACTTTGGATGGTTATATACAATATATATAAGCAATGTTGAGTAAAAGAAATGGCATATATTGGAATGATATTGAAAATGGATAGAGTGAAGTTAATTGAATTGGTTTGATTATTTTATGTGAAATACTTGTGAAATTATATTGGATATATCTTAGAGTTGATGTTATTGACATGATTTAAATGAATTTGAACATATTTTGGATTGGTTGAAATGTTATATTTTGAATTGCTTAAGGTTCAAGATTTGTAGGGTTAGTTAATTTGTTGTAAAAAGCTCATTTTGAGTCCACACGGGATGGCACATTGGCGTGTGGCTAGACCGTGTGAGACACACGACTAGCACATGGGCGTGTGAACTAGCCGTGTGTCCCCTGCATCTTAAAATTTAAAAACAGAATACTCTAGTTTAGGCACACGAGCTGAGACACGAATGTGTGTCTCAGCCGTGTGAGGTACACGACCTAGCACACGGGCATGTGACTTGGCCGTGTGACCCATGCAATAAATGGAGTTAAAAGTCAAAGAGTTACATGGGTAAGGGACACGGGCGTATGCTGCCACATGTCTTGGGACATGGGCATGTCATTTGGACATGTGAGCCACACGGCCTGACCACATGGGTGTGTCTTATGGCCACACGGGCGTGTCCCTTAGTCACACGGGCGTGTAAGCCCTGCATATAGGAAAAATTTTGGAATTTCACAAAAAATTTTTGAAGTACCCGAATAAGTCCCAATTGGTTTCTAACGTATATTTTGGGCCTCAGTAGCCCATAAAAGGGACGATATGATTAATTTATAATAAATATGTTAATTATTTGTATAATATTTGAAATTGATAGGAAACGTCCGATAATGCTCCGTAACTCTGCTCCGACGACGGTTTAGGGTTAGGGGTGTTACATTACCAATGAGAGAGACAATACCCAGGAAAGAATTCACTTAAACTTCTTCTATTATTATTAATTTGATTTAAACAATTTATTCACTAGATGTCTTGGTTCGTAGAAATCCTTAAATTGTGTTAATATCTCTTTAGAGAGTAATAACAATTGACTCTAGGTTGGTTAATTGAATCTCTTTCTAATTAAAACCTCTATTGTCGCATTAACTCCATCTATGGATTCCCCTATTAGATTTGACTCTAATTCGATAGATTTATATCATCCTATTTCTAGGATTTGATGCAACTCCACTCAATTATGCTAGATCTACTTTTAAACAGGGGCTTTTGCTCCACTAAATTAAGCACATTAAACATGAATTAATATCCTGGAAATATTAAACCAAGAAATAAGCACACATAATTGAGAACAAGAATCAAGTATTTATCATGTAAAACAGAAATTAAATAATAGAATTCGCCGTAGGTTTCATCCTCCCTAGGTATCTAGGGAATTAATTCATAATTTTGAAATAAAATATCTCAAATTCAGAAAAACCACAAGAAACAAAGAAACTCATAAAAACTTCAAAAGAAATTAAAATTAGATCTTCGATCTTGATGGAAATCTACTTCAGAGGTGGCTCCAATGGTGTTCCTTGAGTGTTTAATTCGATCTTCTCTCCTCGCTCCCATATATCTTCTTCTATTTGGTATTTATAGACTTTAGAATACTCAAAAAGCCTAAAAATTATGTTTTTTTCATGTATTTGGGAAGCAAGGTGCAAAATTGACACGGGTTGGCACATGGGCGTGGGTTACATGGGAATATGCTGAACCCATGTGGCTCCTAAAATGTTCTCTTTTTCTTTATTTTTGCTCTTTTTGCTCCCAAATGCTCACCTAAGTATAAGAATATGAATTAAATAGATTATGAGCCTCAAATTCACCAATTTTCATAAATAATCATCCAAAAACGCATTAAGAATGGGATTAAAATATGTTAGTTTTATCATTTATCAAATATCTCCACACTTAAGCGTTTGCTTGTCCTCAAGCAAAATCATCAACTCACATTAAAATTAATCTTTCTCAACTTGTAATTCCTATCAATAATGTTTCAAAATGGTTCACAAATAATCATGCATTGATAATTCAACTAAAAGGGCACTAAAGATTCAAACAATCTAAGTCAAAATTTTAAAAACATGAAAACATATGTATCTTCCCTTATCTAAGTAATTACATTTAATTAAAAATCTACCAGAATTGACAGCCTCACTAAAGATTCACTCAAATTACTCAAAGTGTTTAAGGTTCAACAATATGCACTCAAAAGTCGAACAAGAAATGTCATTACCATAGGCTTGCATGAAAATCAAATCTCTACCACTATAAAATGATATGATATACAAATAAAAATGTCTTTAAGAGGTTGTAATAGGGCTTAGGTTAAACATGTGGAAAAAGGTTAAAAAAATTGGCTATAATTGAGATCAAGTTGATAAATTGTCAAACTAGAAAAAATAAACAAATGCTAAATTAAAAACAAGTGCATCAATCAAGAACTTATTCAAGATTAAAAATGAGCTTCTTTTTAAAATATGAATTCAACTGTTCAAGTTCAATCAATATGGAACTAAATAATAATCGATAAGTAACTACTTTTTTTTTCCGATTTCTTTTTTTTTTCTTTTTTTAAACAATCAGAAATAATTCAGCAAATCAAACAGAAGAGCATAGTTAGACAACTAACCAAATCAAATCTTGACAAAGAGGGAGTCAATAAAACGGGAAAAAGTTTCAACGAAAAAAGAATCAGTTATGGGTTAACATTAATGGGTTAATCAAGAAATGGTGTGGTAAGCTCAACGGTGTTCACTAAGGGTTAATTAAAAAGGTAGGCTTTTTATAAGATAAATGGATTTATCATCTCAATTTATCAAATCAAAGGTGTGGTCACAACATGCATAATCAAAGCATGTTCTAGAATAACAAATCAAGTTCAGACACTCGTAACCAATTATAGAATAAGCATGAAAAATGTTTGCTCTAAAGGCTCAACCTAATTTTTTTTTTAATTCTGAAAATAAATTATCATTCTTGATTCTCTCATGTCTTAAAGTTTAAATCAACCAATACAAAAATATCAACAAATTGATCTAAAACACATCAACAAAAATCTCAAATCGACAAAAATTTATTCTAATGGAAGTATGAGAAAATTACTTAAATACAAGACATAATTCAAGAATTTTCTAATAATTATATAAATAACCTCTCCACACTTAAGGTATACATTGTCCTTAATTTACAAACAGATATAATCACAATATAAGCAGACTATCATAAGAGAGAGAGAAAACTGAAACTACCCTGAATATTGGATGAAATCGCCAGAATGGTGAAAAGTAGAATTGTAAGAAAATCTAAATGTAGTGCATCATTACGAGCAAACTAATAAGAAAATAAACATAAATAGTAAAGAAGATTAAAATGTTACAACTCAATTAGAAACAACCATAACAATAAAAATATAGTTCAAAAGATAAGAAATGAAATAAGTCTAAGAAAATTATAAAACAACTAAAAACAAAAATAAACATAAACATAAAAGAAAAAGGAAAAGAAAACTAAAAAGACAAAAAAATAAAATCTATGATCCTCATCGTCGGAGGCATCGGTATCATGAGTTATCGGTGCTGAAGAGGATATATGGAGGTGCTGGCAGATCTACTACAATGTCGTGTCAGTACTATCGAACCTCTGAAAGTAGTGCTGCTCAAAGAGAGTGAACTGCTCAGAAAGGTCCTCTAAGGTAACAGTAGTAGAAGTAGGATGGTGACTTAAAGGTGGAACCTCGTGGTCGACAGGGACATCATCAACAAAGTCCTTATGTAACACCTCAAATTTTGGGCCTAGAAGAAATAGGCCTTGGGCTTGGGGAGCGTTTGGAAGTCGGTACATGAGTATTTGCTGTGCAAGAAGTGACTTAAATAAAGGCTTGCTGTAGTGGCTAAGGGTCCTGAAAAGTGTTGGAGAAGTCTTAGGTTCAAACTTGAGCTTTAGCAAATTTTTTGGTTCTAAGTTAATAAAACCCTGGGTGCTTGAAAGTAGGCCTTATAATTAATTGAGGATAAAATGTGATACAAAAGAGCTTATGCTCCAGTGGTAGGTGGCGTCAAGGGAGATCCTTGAGGACTAGAGTTCGAGTCGCACTACACTCAAGGGAGGATAATTATTTTGTTGCTCTTGTCAAGTAAGAAGCAGAGGTTGAGTCAAACACTACTGAAGAGGTTGAAGGTTGAATTAGTCAAGGAGGATTGCATGGAGAGAATTGTGGAGAGAATCATGGAGAGATATGTGGAGAAATTTTAGGGATCATGAAGGAGGGAAGGTGTTGGTGCCGAATTAGGTCTCTAGGCATTCTTGGTGTCGGTTTTGGGGTGTTGAAGGGAAAGTTTTGCCAAATTTTCTTTGTGAAGTTTTTATTTTTGCCATTAAGGGATTTCTTTTCGGGTTTGTGCGTTTTATCTATTGTGATGTCAGTTCTTTTATTTTCTCCCTCTCTACATTTGCCGAATAGGTAAGCTTCTTCTTGTGGTCTTACTTTACATTCTTTGTCGATTACACCTCTCTCTTCTTCTTCATTGTTCTTTTAATTTTCTCTCATATTCAAACGTTCTTTTCTCTTCCTGTATCTTGGCCGATTGTGGCTTCTTCCTTTACTCTTATTCTTTATCAGTTTTTTTTAGTGACTGTCTTTTCTTGTCTTTCTTTTTCCTTCTTAAACCGAATAAATATACCTCATCCCTTGCTCAACGATGTTGTTTGATTGATAGCCTGGTGATTGTGGACCTATTGCTTTTAATCCTTTTTCTCCTCTTAACAGTTCGGTTTTAACTAGTTTTTCTTGGGCCGATTATTGTTGTTCTTCTTTGTGAGAGCGTTTTCTTCTCTTCCTTGCATTGGGCTAGCATTTTCCAAGGTTGCTATTGGAAGTTGGTATTGGTGTTCTTTGTTATTGCCGATTACCACCATCTTTTTGCCATTGTGTCGAATCTGCTCTATTGTATTCTTTGCTTCTTTTGATTCTTTGGGTTCTTCGTTGCACGATTTCGGTAAGTATGTTTCGCTAAAGATCAATTGTTGCATAAATATATGTTAATGGGTGGTTCATTTTGTGTGTAGATATTAATCAAGGAAGGGCTAATCATTGTTGATCAACAGTTAGTTGCAAATATCTGTTGGTTTAAGCAAGGTAGGTGAGTGTGGCTTAAATGATGAAGTTTTTGGATTAAGGTTGGTTATGTTCCTATGGATATACGATTAATCATTTGTTGTGAATGGACATAGGTGGGTATTCGAGGATTGTTCGTGTTTTCGTAATCAAGTGTGTATTCACACCCTTCTTTTCTGTGCGTCAACAAAAGCTGAAAAGCTAGAATACAGCGTTTGAGGCCACATGAGCATGTGAATGCTCGTGTGATGAACCGAGCCTGCGAATCATGGGCGTTAGATTATAGAGGCTGCCATGAGTGTTCTCATGGACTTGGGCCGTTATGGGCCACGTTGGGCCTAAATGGGTCGTGTGGGCGTAATAGGCCATGGGTCCTACATGAATTAAATCCATGTTATGTGGAAAATACTGGACTGGGCTATGGCATTCACATAGCCATGGTTCAACCTGGGCTAAATAGGTCACACGGGCATGTGGGCCCACTTGGGCATAGTAATGGCCTCTGGCCCATTTATGCTGACATGACTATTTAGGTTACATAAGTTTCTCTTAGTGACTTTAAACCTTCTAAGAGGTCGGTATATGACTGAAAGACCCCAACATAGGTAAAATGATTGAAATACCCCTGAGGGGTAAAATTGCTGTTTTACCCCTAACTGACGAAATGACCGTTACACCCCTAGTGGTAGGTTGATTGATGTGTGTATGATATTTATATGACTGATACTGAGTGTAACATACTGCATGCACGTAATATTTATAACACGTCATCCTGCATGGGGTTGGGTTTTTATTGATGGACGAAGTATTATGGCTTATGGTCATCCTATTTAAGGCTTATAGCTAAAATACCAAAATGGCTCAAAACCATAATAGGAAGAGGACTAAGTAATAATAAAATAATAATAATAATAATAATAGTAGTGAATGAAATAAAATAACAAAAAGAGTATAATAATTCAAGTCACTAAAACAATACGATAGGTAAAATGAGAACAATAAACATAAGAGTAAAGGCAATAAACATAATAATTGTAACGCCCAAAAAGTTCCTATTTTTGTGTTTGTGAATGTGTGACACAAATATCTGTTTGCTTCAATGGTTATGTGTTCTGGGTGTGTGTGTGAGGTCCCAAGTTCAAACCATGACATGGGCAAATTTTGGTATTTTTCTGAATTAAGCCTTAACCTTGTTCAGTAGGCTTTTATCTAAATGTTTGTAAGTATATATCAGAATGGGCCTGCTGGTTTGGTGGTTAAGTGGAGTGTTCGTGCGATGGAGGTCTTATGTTCGAGTCTTTGCATGAGTATTATTTTTGCTTGTTCGTCTAGAAGAGTTTGTGTTGGACTAAAAATTTGAGTAGTGGACATAGAGGGAGTTTGGTAGAGAGAATTAAGGGGAAAGATTTAGGGGTTATCGAATTTTCTGAGCATTATCGTTTTTTTGGCAAATTTTGGATTTTTCCGAAGTTCTCCACCTCTCTGGCGCCATCTCTTCTCCCTTCTTCTTCATCTTCTTTTGATTTTCTATTGAAAACCCTATTCTCCATTCCCGTGCTATCATTTTTAATGTTTTTGATTCCCCATCCACTTCTAAATGTTTTATGGCTCGTTAATTCGACTATTGTACATTATCAGTAAGTTTTGGTGAGTTACATTCTCTATTATTCCATTCTAGTCTTCTTTTATTTCTTCATATTTCTTGCTAAATTTATTTTATTTTATTTTATAAAAAAATTAAAAATAATAAATGATAAAAAATAAAAAATAAAATCAAAACTTTGTGTTACCTCCTAAAAGATGCATTTCTTTAACATATTTGGCTAGACATAGTTGCTCTTCATTTTTTGTCTATGTTATAGCATCAAGTGGAAGGATACATTTTTCTCTCAAAATTGTATGATTCAACTTATCAAGTGGTTTCAATCTTATTTGCAATAATAGAAATTCTACAATATTTGAAGAGTGGGATTTCTATCAAAACTTGCAACTTGTCATCATTACTCAAAAAAATAACATCTTCAATAAAAACACAAGACATGTCATTAGGATATTTCATGGCATCATAATTATTGAATTTGATTACTTCATCAAATTATTAATTGTACCATCATACATATCAATTTCCTTTATACATTATATGAAAAGATCTTCATTTGTATTAAATTAGGAGAACAATCATCCTTCATATCAAGTACATAAAAATTAGTAGGAAAAAGTAACTTGTTGGCATGCATAAAAACATCTAGCTTTAAGACTCTCTCAGGGTAAATTTATGGATTTATCGACAAATTGAAATATTGCGCCAATTTCACTTTATTGAGGCAAGTTTTAGAAGTGGCTAATGGAAGTGCCCACTCCGGTCAATCAGTGCACTAGACATGAAACTTGCCTTATTTGTTGGCATGTTTGACTAACATATTTTGATGATTTGTTGGTCTGTTGTTTGAGGATTTTGCATAGCCAATCTCATGTTTGTTTTTAGAGTAAAGATTGAATCAAGTGAGATTATTTTTCAAGGATTCTTATGTGATTTACTTACCTTGTATAATGAGTATACTATCTAAAAATATATGGGTTGACTTTATGATCTTTTGTATCATTATATTAAGGATAATTGATTTGATGTGATTTTGATAGATCAAGATGGATTGAAGCTTACCTTATAAAGATGAATGTCTGCTCTAAATATGGGAGGCTTGATCAACTTTAATAAAGGTTTGACTATGAGGCAAGTTGTGCTCAATGAGCTAAGCGGCACTCAGTAATATCCACTACAAATTGTCGCTAAGGCAGTGAGTTACTTGTCATAATTGAGTTGGCAATTTAGTGAACAAAAATATTTGGATTGGTGAATGTGCTGATATGTTGAAGACACTATAGTCCATCTATGGAAAGCAATCTACGGCTATTAAAGATTGGATTAATTCAAGTGAATCAATTCAACCCGTATTATGTGGAGATTTGATCGAGATCGTGCTACTAATTTTAAGAGACCATAATCTTTGTAACACCCTCAACCCAGCCTAGAAGTTTAGACCAAATTCAAGATGCTACATTGATCACCGAGGTGATCGTAAGAAATTTTATAAAACCCGTCATTTTAAATTCCATTTCCAAAAACATTTATTTCATAACGAACCAAAAACATTTAATCCTTTAAAATTCCATCCATAACTTTAAACAGAATAAAATGTACGAATAAAAGTTTTTAACGGAAGTTGTACCATAGTATTATAAAACCTTACAATTTAAAATTAACCAAATAATAAAGTCGTAACAAAAATCAAAAATTGATACTCCATCCTATTGAAACTGTCTGAAACCTCTGCGTGTCGAGTCCAGCATCAAAAATTAGAATGGTGCCTAAAAGGAGAAACAGAAGAAGGGGTGAGCTACTCGAGCTCAGTGTGAGATCAAACCAGTTAAACTATAGAAATGAAAACAATGACAAAAACAAAAAGCCTGGAAACAGTTCAGATTCAGTTGTGAAGTAGAACTAACTTATAGAACTATTTAGAACCGGTCGATATATGCAAACCAAACTTACCAATAGATGACAGTTGAGCATATTCGCCCAAAATCAATATACCATAGGTACTTTTCAGTCATATGGGACAATCAGACACACATAGTCTCACGTACCATTCAGATGCAGTAGCAATAATTCACAAGTCAATCACACAGTGACAACAATAGTTCAGTCAGACAGTTGCAGATAGAGTCTATAGGATTCACATAGGCACAAGTGCCTTTCAGTCGAACAGTAACACATCTAGTCACAGTATCACATTCAGTCATGGTATCAGTAATTCTCAACCATTCACAAGTTTCAATTCAATCAAACAGATCAACCAGATGTATATGAATGCAAATGAGTTATAAAATTCCCACCCATCCAGCCAACACACCTCTCCATCCCCCATCACCCCTCATAAGAGCTTTAAGCTCGTCCCATTAATCACTACACTCAGGACCTTGTAAGGTCCATCCAACCCTGCACTCCAATTGATATAATTTCGGGTTGCCCGGCAATGATAGTTACCAAGATTGTCCACGACCCTCTGGGTATTAGGACTACCCTCAACCCTCTAGGTATTGGGGCTAACAGTGTGTAGATAAACTGCTAGTCTTGTATATTACACAGCAAAGCTAGCGTATAAGTTGTACTGTGCAATATGGTAAACCGCAATACAGACATATAGTATGAACTACTAGATCAAATAGTAGTACTAGCGTAGCTAACGTTCATGCGGTATAGAGCAATACGGTAATCCACTATACCGATAGGTTGCAGTAAAATTGCCAGTTCAGTCAATGGTACATAGCATAGTTAACGTACATACGGTACAGTGCAATGCAGTAATTCGCTATACCGATAGGTTACAGCAACACTGCCAGTTCAGTCAATGGTACGTAGCATAGCTAACGTACATGCGGTACAGTGTAATTTGGTAATCTGCTATACCGGTATGATGTCATCCTGGATTGCGTGACAACGATGACCATCCCGCATTGTCCACGACCCTTAGGGTATTGGACCACCTACGACCCTCTGGGTATTAGGGGCTCACAACCAGCAGATTAGCTGCTGGTTCAGCCAATCTCAATCTCTCTTCTCTTCAAAATCCCACCCAAAAACAGTATGTGCATATGTATGTATGCAGTTAGATGTACACAATCAGAATACCAATTTTAGACAATCAATCAGAACCGGACACTCACGTCCAATTAGTCAGTTACGTATTTAGACATTTGCACACTCATAGCTTGAACTCAGTATCAAGCTCATCACACAGCCAATTACAAATAACACACATTTCAAGCCCAAAACAAAGCCATACTTACCCTCAATAAAGCTTAGTCGAGCATTGGAACACTCACAAAATTGCGATTATAATTAAATTTGACCTAAAGCCAAAGTTTGGAAAGATGGGGGCATACACCCGTGTGCTTCAACTGTGTGAAGCAATCTAGGCCATGTAGGGGTCCAAACGCCCGTGTGAAGGGTAGCACATGGCTGTGTGACAGAGGCACACGCTCGTGTGAGGCAAGGGCACGGCCGTGTGAACAAGCCGTGTAATTCACTATCCAATTTCACTTAAATAAGGTCCAGGGCAGACACGGTCGTATGAGGGTCTCACACACCCAAGTGGCCACCAGACACGGCCGTGTGTCCATAACACACGTCCGTGTGAGATCCCTAAATCTTCTAATCAACCACACAGCCATGTGGCCAGGCCATGTGACACCAAAGCTCAAAATCCCTAATTCCCAAACCCACATGCCCATGTGCCCAGAGGACACGGCCGTGTAAATTCTAAAAAAATCACCAAATCGGCTACACGGCTATGTGGCTCCCAAATCAGCCTAATACCCTAATTCTCAATGTCACACGACTATGTGGGTCCGCACACTCCCATGTGGCCAACAAAGAGGTCACAAAATTACCCTGAAACAGCCTCGAATTTACCGTTCTAGCCAACCAAACCGTCTCTAATTTTAACCACATCAAGAGTACATCGTAATCTGACATTTTCCCTCACTTTCAATGATTAATACACAAAACCAAGGAGTTTCACACACCCAAATTTGTCGAAATAGTAAATTTGCAAAAATCAAAATTGTGTAGACAATGTTAGAATTCCATACCTAATTCGACGATGAAGGAGACGACAGAGGAGCGAAAATCTCTAACCAACTAGTAAAACTATTTTTTTAAGAATTATTTTGAAAATCCAAAAAGTCTAGAAACTGAGGGAGAGAAAGAAGAATGTGAAAAGGAAATGTAAAAGTAACCCCTGATTGAAAGAAATCCCAAATAAAAATTAAAAGATGAATAACACATAATAAATAACATAATATTACATAATCAATAAATAATAACATAATTAAAGAGAACAAAATAATTAAAGAATAAATTCCCTTGCTTACGTAGAAATTCAAACACAAGACCTCTCTCATACCAATACTCCAGTTAACCACTAGACCAACAAGCCCATTCTATCACTGGATTCCACAAGTAAACACATATGTGAAACCTCCTCGCTGTTCTATGCTCAAAACCTAAAACTTCTAGGCCCAAAATTTGGGGCGTTACAATTCACCCATCCTTAAAGAAATTTTGTCCCCGAAATTTCAAACTAATAGAGCAGATGTATTAACACACTACACCACCACGCTCCCGCTGCACACTCTAATCCCAAAACACTATCACACTTAGCCTGAACTTGGAACTTCTGACACACACCCAGAACACTTAACCATTG
Organism: Gossypium stocksii; assembly: GCA_020496765.1. Classification (NCBI taxonomy): domain Eukaryota; kingdom Viridiplantae; phylum Streptophyta; class Magnoliopsida; order Malvales; family Malvaceae; genus Gossypium; species Gossypium stocksii. The sequence continues at coordinate 13,104,100 of CM035623.1, forward strand.
AAGCAGACAGATATTACACCCACACAATTTCTATTCTCAAATCAGCACATCCAAACCTTTCCAATCATACCTGACTCAAAATCACCGAGGACAATCTCGAACCTGATGGTCCTTAGATCCACATCTGAGACATACTCCTAACTTCCTCCAACAGTCACCCAAATGACACCTTTTACAATGCTCACAAGATAGTATGTTCGTACCACTACCAGCACCACCTCTATTGTTAGTAAGATGTGCCTTAACACGCTTCGCAACATGAGGCTCCAACCTCAAAAAAATGCAATCTCTTTTCTTCCTACAATCTACGCATCTAGCCTAAAGCACTTCACTATTCTCCCTTATCCTAGCTCCAAACACTCCCTCTAGCACTTCCCTCACTACCCGAGTCAGTGCCTTAGTACCAAGCTCTAGGTTATTGCTACCCAAAGTTGGCTGACTCACAATAACCTCTGTCTCCTAAACAATCCCATGGTCTGGTGAAGCAGACAACTCATCGCGATCTTGCTTACCTTCAGAATACATATCAGTCGTATGGCTAACTTAGAAAATGTAACACCCCTGACATGTATCCGTCGCCGGAAAGGGGTTAAGAGATATTACCAGACGAAACACAGCTTCTGAATAATTAGATGCATAATTTTATTCAAAACTCTTAAAATAGATAATTAATAATATAAATAAAGCTAAATTAATCTATTTCCAAATCATATCATAATAATTTGAGGGATTAAAATGTGAAATAAATGAAGCATATGGACTTGTATGAATACTAGGAATATTGGGCCAAACATGGGTATAAAGAATTTTGCATAATTTGTGTTTTGTGCAATAGGGACTAAATTGTAAAAATTGTAAATGTTAGGGGTAAAATGGTAATTTGTACATTTATATGTTTTTGGACTAAATTAAATGAAAATATGGTTGAGTGCACTTAATTTGAATATTTTTAGATCAAGAACCAAGGAAATTGGATTTGGATCGGGGGAAAATGAAAGTTGTCGACTAGCTGACTCGTTCCGTTTTACAGCGTCCGAGGTAAGTTTATAAGCAAATAGACGTACTTAATTTTAATTATAGGCAAGTTGTATATGCTGAAATGAAATATGTGAATTTATATTTACTATAACCAAATGTATACAAGCTTGGTTACTTTACTTCTGAGTCTATTTCGACTGAGTTACGACATTCAAAAGCCCAGTATGAACCTTAGGAATAGCTAGGATACATGTGTCATGACATAGGATTCTGATTTGTAATGTGTGAGTAAGACCATGGCATCGATATGTGATTCCGATATGTGTGTGAGTAAAACCCTGTCTGAGACAGTTGCATCGATATGTGATTACATGTAAGACCACGTCTGGGACGTTGGCATTGTACGATACATGTGTGATTTTTTGAGTGTCTTATCCAGTTTCGAATGGTTCATCGGGCATCGATAAGTTGTGATCGAATGTTCAAAAATGAATTAAAACGATTAGGTATGAATTGGTTTATTACCTATTTGAAATAGAGTGAGTAAGTTACTTTATATTTGTTGCAAATCATGTTGAAGTAAGAATATATGCGAATGTGAAAAATGTTTTCAGTCTTATAAATGAATGATATGAATATTATGAAATTGGTTTTTGAATATGTGTATACAAAACCATGTATATTCGGCCATATAGATATTACATGTACACGATGTTATATTATGATTTTGAGCTAGTGAATATAAGTGTATGTAAAATTAGTTGTGTATATATATATTGACATCGCGTATGGTAATATGTTTCATGCCAATATTGATTTGTTTAAGTTATTTATACATTTATATTATAGTGCTGAATGCATGCATTAATTTTGATAAGTATTATATTCATGTGTGCATTTTTTTAGTCATGTTTGTATTACTTGACTAATTATGATTATATTAAGTTTGTTATTTTCTTAATAGTGCCAATTGGAACTTGCTGAAAATGAGATGTGCTTGAATATCATTATTTATTATGTTTTATATATGTGTTTACAGATTGTAGTATTATATTATATATAAGGTATGAACAAATGCAAAGTGATAAAATGATATGTTCGGTGCTCATTGCTTATCAATTATAAATCTGATTATGTGTTTGGAAAATATTATGATATGATTTGGAAATAGATTAATTTACTTTTATATTATTAATTATCTGTTTTAAGAGTTTTGAATAAAATTATGCATATGATTATTCGGAAACTGTGTTTCGTCTGGTAATATCTCTTAACCACTTTTTCGGTGACGGATACAGGTTAGGTGTGTTACAGAAAATCTACACTTTCTAAAGGCAAACACAGAATAAGTACAACATCTAAATTTCAATTTTCATAGTTTCGAGTTTCTACCTGGACCAGCATTGGAGACTCAGATAGTTCATTTCCGTAAATCATTTACAAAATATCACCCATTTCAACTTTTTGTGGTATTGTTGTTCAAATAGTTTTCAAAAATAATTTCTTAGGCACACCATCACGTAAAAACACAGGTCTGGTTTTTCCAAACCTGGCTTTGATACCACAAAATGTAACACCCTCAACCCGGCCTAGAAGTTTAGATCGAATTCAGGATGCTACATTTGATCACCAAGGTGATCGTAAGAAATTTTATAAAACTAGTCATCCTAAATTCTATTTCCAAAAACATTTACTTCATAATAAACCAAAAACATTTAATCCTTTGAAATTCCATCCATAAGTTTAAACAAAATAAAATGTACGAATAAAATTTTTTAACGGAAGTTGTACCACAGTATTATAAAACCTTACAGTTTAAAATTAACCAAATAATAAAGCCGTAATAGAAATCGAAAACTGATACTCCATATTGGTGAAACTGTGTGAGACATCTGAGTACCGAGTCCAGCATCAGAAATCAGAATGGTATCTGAAAGAGGAAACAGAAGAATGGGTGAGCTACTCAAGTTCAGTGTAAAATCAAACCAGCTAAACGACAAAAATAGAAAGCATGGATGCAATTCAGATTTAGTTGTGAAGCAGAACTAACTTACAGAATTATTCAGAATCGGTCGATATATGCAAAGCAAACTTATCGACAGATGACATTTGAGCATATTTGCCCAAAATCAATATACCATAGGTACTTTTCTGTCACATAGGACAATCAGAAAGACACAGTCTCACATGCCATTCAGATACAGTTGCAATAATTCACAAGTCAGTCACACAGTCATAATAACAGTTCAATCAGAGAGTTGCAGATAGAGTCTACAGAATTCACATAGGCACAAATGCCTTTCAGTCAAATAGTAACACATTCAGTCACAGTATCACATTTAGTCACGATATCAGTAATTCTCAACCATTCACAAGTTTCAATTCAGTCAAACAGATCAACCATATATATATGAATGCAAATAAGTTATAAAATTCCCACCCATCCAGCCAACACACCTCTTCGTCCCCCATCACTCCTCATAAGAGCTTTAAGCTCGTCCTACCAGTAACTCCACTCAGGACCTTGTAAGGTCTATCCAACCCTGCACTCCAACTGATGTCATCCCGGGTTGCCCGGCAACGATGGCTATCAGGATTGTCCACGACCCTCTGGGTATTAGGACTACCCTCGACCCTTTGGGTATTGGGGCTAACAGTGTGCATATAAACTGCCATTCTCGTATATTACGCAACAAAGCTAGCGTATAAGATAAATTGCACAATGCGGGAAATCACAGTACAGACATGTAGTATGAACTGCTAGATCAAATAGTAGTACGTAGCGTAGCTAATGTACATGCGTTACAGTGTAATGCGGTGCTATACTGATAGGTTGCAATAAAATTGCCAGTTCAGTCAATGGTACATAGCATAGCTAACGTACATGTGTTACAGTGCAATGTGGTAATCTGCTATACTGATAGGTTATAGTAAAACTGCCAGTTCAGTCAATGGTACGTAGCGTAGCTAACGTATATGCGGTACAGTGCAATGTGGTAATCTGCTATACCGATATGATGTCATCCCAAATTGGCCGGCAATGATGACCATCTCGTATTGTCCACGACCCTCAGGGTATTGGGATCACCCACGACCCTCTAGGTATTAGGGGCTCACAACTAGTAGATCAGCTACCAGTTCAGTCAATCTCAATCTCCATTCTCTTCATAATCCGACCCAAAAATAGTATTTGCATATGTATGTATGCAGTCAGATGTACACAATTAGAATACCAATTTTAGACAGTCAATTAGAAGCATACACTCACGTCCAATTAGTCAGTTACATATTCAGACATTTGCACACTCATAGCTCGAACTCAGTATCAAGCTCATCACATAGCCAATCACAAAAAACACACATTTCAAGCCCAAAATAGAGTCATAATTACCCTCAATAAAGCTTAGTCGAGGGTTGGAACACACACAGAATTGTGATTACAATTAAATTTGTCTTAAAACCAAAGCTTAGCGAGATAGGGCCAGTGTGAAACAATCTAGGCCGTGTGGGGTCCTAACGCCTGTGTGAAGGATAGCACACGACTGTTTGACAGAGGCATACGCCCGTGTGAAGTAGGGGCACGACCGTGTGAACAGGCCATGTAACTCACTATCCAATTTCTCTTAAATAAGGTATAGGGCAGACACGGCTGTGTGAGGGTCTCACACGCTTAAGTGGCCACCAGACACGGCTGTGTACCCACAACACATGCCCGTGTGGGATCCCTAAATCCCCTAATCAGCCTCATGGCCATGTGACAGGCCATGTGACACCAAAGCTCAAAATCTCTTATTCCCAAACCCACACGCCCATGTGCCCAGAGGACACGGCCATATGAATTTCAAAAAAATCCCCAGATCGGCTACACGGCTGTGTGGCTCCCAAATCAGCCGAATACCCTAATTCCTAATTCACACAGCCATATGAGTCGACACATGCCCATGCGGCTAGTGGAGAGGTCACGAAACCTCCCCAAACAACCCTGAATTCACCGTTCTAGCCATCCAAACCTTCTCCAACCTTAAACACATCAAGAGTACATCATAATATGCGTATTTCCCTCACTTTCAATGATCAATACGCAAAACCAAGGAGTTATCACACACCTAAAATTTATCGGAATAGTAAATTTGCAAAAATGAAAATTGTGTAGACAATGTTAGAATCCCACACCTGATTCGACGACAGAAGAGGCGACAGAGGAACAGAAATCCTGAACCAACTAGAAAAACCGTTCTTTTTAAGAATTATTTTGAAAATCCAAAAAGTTAAGAAACTGAGGGAGAGAAAGAAGAACGTGAAAAGGAAAAGTAAAAATAACCCCCGATTGAAAGAAATCCCAAATAAAAATTAAAAGATGAATAATACATAATAAATAACATAATATTACATAATCAATAAATAATAACATAATTAAAGAGAACAAATAATAAAAAAATAAATTCCCTTGCTTATGCAGAGATTCGAACACTCCACTTAACCACCTTACTGGATTGCACAAGTAAACACATATGTGCAACCTTCTCACTGTCCCTATGCTCAAAACCTAAAACTTCTAGGCCCAAAATTCGGGGCATTACAATCTTCATCAGACTATGCTTTTATTAGTATATTATGTAATTGCTATTTTTAAGGGAGTTGTTTTGTATTCATTTAATTTCTATGTTAACAAGTTGAAACCTATATATGGTTTGAGGTTTGTCTAGGTTTAAAAGAGAGCTTTATTGAGACCACTTTGTTTTGTTCATTGTGGAACTATTTTTTAGAGTGCAATTGAATTGATAACCATTAGAGTTTACTATCTAAATTCTTAAGGGGAGAATTTAGAGATGAATATTATAACTTTTAGGTATAAAGTGATGTCTTTATACTTGGGGAGTGATAGAATGTAATTCACTTGTTGTATATTGAATTAAAGATAGTGAAATTACTCACTGAGATAAACTATAGTGAATTACTCACTGAGATAAACGCCATAGAGGTAGAAGAATCGAACTGCATAAACAAACATTTATGTTATTTGTTATTTTGTTTACATAAATGTTGTGGTGTTAAACCGTAGTGGCCACTACGGTCAAACACTTCCATTCAACTTTGATGGTTCAAGCAATTAACGACTTTAGATAATAACATTTTCAATGGTCCAACATGCAAAGATAAATTAATAGATAAAGACATGATTTTTATAAAAACTTCTAAATCACACATAGCTTTTTTAATCCTACTTTACCTATTAAAATCATGTTTTACTTATTTTAATTAGAACAAAATATTATTTTACCAAAATTATTAAATAGAATATTTTATAAATTGGTTAAAAAAGGTTTTATAGAGAATTTTTAAATATCATGTTTTAAAAATTCCTTATCCTTATGAAGACGTGATATTATTCAAAAACAAATTTTGAATAAAATTTAAATTCTATCACCTTAGAAGTTGCAATTGTGGTTCAATATTTGTGTTTTGAACATATTGCTAGGAACGAAATTATCCATTTAGGTGAACTAGAGGTTTGGATTTGTTTACTTAAAAAAAGAGAAGAAAATATTTCGAACATTTTTCTATATACGATCTATCATTTCGCACGTGAATCTATAGTGTGGTCACTAAATTTTATTTTTCGTTGCATCGATAATGTTTCGAGATCTTAACACAATTATATTATTTATCATTAGTATTAGAATAATTAAATAATTACGATTTAATAACTCTAACTGACAAGATAAATATTCTAAGCTATTAAATATAAATATTATATTTTACAAATCTGAATATTTGTAATCAAAATAAAAGATATGTAAATATCAAAGAATAAAGAAAGCATGAGATTAGATTAGATTAGATTTCACATACATATTGATAAAAAGATAAAAAAAATATAAATTAAATAAAATTTATCATCTACCCAAGTATAAAAATCTCTATTTACAAATAATAAATCCTAAATAAATCAAATAAATTTGAATAAAAATATATAATATAAATACAGTTAACTCTATTTATTACGGCCCCTTTTGTCCGCCAAGATTTTACCTATCATAGAGAAGTAACCATTATATACCTATAGCAACATGTTGTTATAGATTAATAATTATTATAAACCTACAATAAAATTCATATTGTGAATTTTAATCAAATAAAGAATGTGTGAATTATGTTTAAAAAAGAAAATGAGAATGAAATCAACAAAATTAAAAGTCCTATAGCATGTGTATGCATTATTACTTTTATGCACTTTCTTTTTTACATTTTCTCACATGATTAGTTATGAAGTCCATAAATCTAACAAGTTCGATAAACCAATATGAGTTATCAAATTAAATCAATTAATTTATAATGAATTAATAAATTTATTTTATAAGTTTATGATGTTCGAAATTCATAGTAGAATATTTAATTAGGACATTAATAGTTTATTAAATTGATATACTTAATTTCACTTATAAAAGATTATTTTCATTTAACAAAATATGATTAATAGATTTTTTATGTAAAATTTAAACATTTTATAAAATAATATTTTAATTAAGATAATATTTTATTTAATAATTTATAATTGACAGAATTACTTATATGAAATAATTATAATTCTACTTAAAATTTTAGACAATATGTTATTATAAAAAAACTAATTTAATAAATAATGTACTTTAGAACTATAATTATTGCTATTATAAGTGAAAAGCTATTATATAGGATTAAAATAAAATATAAAAAATTGATTATACTAAAAACTTGATTGTTATAACAAAATTTTATTATTGTAGGTGTGGAGATAACCGATTGTAATTGTGAAAAATAGAATGTCGATAATGACAATGTATCGCAAAGAAAAGTGAAAGAAAGATAAAGAACAAATAGATTTTTATATGAAAACCCCTTTTGGGAGAAAACCACGGACAAAGAAGAAGATAATTCACTATGTCAAATTCGAATGATTACAAGAGGAGTAGATTATGTCTATTTATAGGCTTGAAAAACCATATTCTAATAGAAGGAGTGTAGTAAGGTTGAAACACATTATTCTAATCAATATCAAATAGATAAAGTGTAATAAGGTTGAAAAACCTTATTCTAAAATAAAATAAAAGAAGTGTAGTTCTATATGGATTTTACTTTAATTTTCTTTTACCACTGTGTTTTATTTTAACAAGGATTTAGGTAACTCAATTCTAAAAATTTCCACCTTGACACGTATTCTTCAACAAAGACGTTCTTCATCGCGAACTCTCAATGAACAAGTTCTCCACCTCATCCATAAAAATCCTTTAAGGGTTTAACTTCAACAATGAACACCAAGTCTAAGCAATGCTCAAACTTAGTTATGGGAAATGACTTAGTCATCATGTCTGCAAGGTTTTCATGAATACTAATTTTGCTCACAACATATCACCACAAGTAATAATATCACAAACAAAATGATACCGAACATCAATATGCTTTGTTCTCTCATGAAACATTTGATCTTTTGTAAGGAAGATGGCACTTTGACTGTCACAAAATACTGTACTAATTTGAACTTCATTAAGTTCACTAAAGAGTCCCTTCAACCAAATGGCTTCTTTACAAGCCTTAGTAATCTCCAAGTACTCAGCTTCAGCAGTAGACAAAGCGATTGTAGTTTGCAAAGTGGCTTTCCAATTGATTGCACAACCTCTGATTGTAAAGATATAACCTATGAGAGATCTTCTTCTATTAAGGTCTCCAGCAAAATCAACATCAACATACCCAATGAATCCATCTCTAGTTCTTCCAAACTATAAGCAAACATCAGTAGTACCTCGTAAGTATCTTAAAATCCACTAAACTACTTTCCAATGTTCTTTACTGGGATTCACCATGTATTTGCTAGCTGCACTGACTACATATGATAAATCTGGACGTAAAGAAACCATAGGATACATGAGATATACCACTGCACTAGAATATGGAACATGTGACATGTACCCAATCTCATCATCTGATTGTGGAGACAAAGCAGATGAAAGTCTGAAATGAGTTACTAAAAGAGTACTAACAGGCTTAGTACTCTGCATATTGAACCTGCAAAGAAATTTCTCAATGTACCCCATCTAACTTAGGTACAATTTACTTGCTTTTCTATCTCTGAGAATCTCCATACCAAGTATTTTCTTTGCTGATCCCAAATCTTTCATCTCAAATTCTTCACTAAGCTGGGCTTTGATGTAACAACCCATTTTTAGTCGAATCAGAACATTGGTTTCAGAACCACAAATCTGAGTTTAAAAAAATTTATTTTATTATCTTATTAACGTCTACAGTACGATAGAATATTTGTATGAAAATTTTGTTAAGAAATTTTACTGTTTAAATGCTTAATTTGATAAAAAGAACTAAATCGCAGAAAATGTAAAAGTGATGTTCTATTAGCTAATGGTGTCTAATAGCTATAGGACATTAAAGCAAATGTCCTTATGTAGTAATTATACCATTTTAATGACGAGTGGACATTTATGGACAAATATTCTGTAACACCCCAAACCCAGCCTAGACGTTATGGCCGAACCTGGCGATGTCACATGATAGGGTGTTTGAAAACCATGTTGGTGCTATTAAACCACTTCCGTTTAATTACTCTTCCTTATCTCTTAAAAACCAGTTGCCAGTTAAGTCAATTTGTGAAAACGTAATTCGTAGCAGAAGCTTTCAAAATCATTTGTTTTAAGAAAACTGATGTAATTAAGTAAATCCATTCATTTTAGAAAAAAACCCTTTATTTTAGTAAAATTTGTTTGTTGGTTAAGTTGCGTAGTTTTAAAACCCGTAAAACAAATAAAAGCCCACAATTTAAGGAAAAGGTCCGAAAAGTCCCAAATTACATCAAAATTAACCAATAATAAAAATATACTCATAAATCGTAAATCACACTAAAAAGTACTAATAACTGTGGTCACCGCTGAGTCCTCTGCCGCACTAGTCCGTCTAAGTCTAGGGATTACCTATACAAATAAGACAGAAGGGGTGAGTTTACATAAACTCAGTGTGTAATCCCCATAGAAAACAAACAAATAGTATGCAGTCATATAGTCTGGGCCTAAGCGCTTTTCAGTATCAGTGCAATTTGGCCTTAACCTAATTCAGTATCAGTATCAGATAAACAGTGTACAGTAAATCAAATCCTACCCAACCAGCCTATACACACCATCTCCATCCATCCCTACACTCCATGTGGGGCTTAAAACACCCTCCCATCCCTACATTCCAAATAGTACCGAATGCAACACATAATCAGTAAATTGCAGTTGAGCTGCGAGATATTAGGCTTAAAAGCCTTTCAGTACACTTCCTCCAAATAATATCAACCCAACCCAATGCTATGCAACATACAATACATGACATGCTATCTCATGGTTACCAGTACATATAATCAGTTTAGTATACATGCATACTATCATCATGCTCAATACATATATCAATCAATCAGTCAGTTCACACAATTAGGGGTCTAAGTGGTGCTTACCGACCCTACAGTACATTCTCAGTCGACTTGGGCGACCCGTGCAACCTTAGAAATCGTTTCAGTAAAATGGGCTCACACGCCCATGTGGCCTTCACGTGTGGTGCACACGGCCTAAATTGGCTTTGGCTGTATGGATCACACGACCTAGACCAGAATCTCACACGCCCATGTGGACTACCCGTGTGACTCACACGCCCTGTGGCCTACACGGTCTAAATTAGTCTAGCCTGTGTGTCACACATAGCCTACCTGGCTATCACACGACCGTGTCTTATGCGCACAGCCTGGCCTTGTCGATCACACGCTCGTGTCCTAGCACACAGCCTACCACATGGGTGACCACACGCCCGTGTGGCATCAACAGTGGGGTTTTGGGCTTTCATCAAAACCCTTTTTGGCATTTTCGGGTACACACCTGGTATAGATTCGCTGTGAAAAGTAACTCGAGCCTTCAAGAACCTATATTTAACCAATATAACACTTAATTAATCAATTGTTTCGTCATTCAACCAAAAACCCCCAAACAAAAAACTCGAGAAACTAATTCAACAATGATTCGAAAAACTCACCATGACGAAAAAGATAACCAGCCATCACCACACGCCGAAATATTTTTTTAATACCTTTAAATAGCACCTAAACGAGAGTAAAAATGAACTCTCTTGTTAATCGCTTAATTAAAATATGAAAAAACTAAGGGGAAACACCACTTACTGAACCAGCACACTAAAACGCTGCACCAAAAAGGGGGTTCTTCTCTTAGTAAAATAAACGAGAAAGAAAAGAGGGAGGGAGAGGGGAAATTTCGGCAGGAACGAAAAAGGGAAAACAAAGTTTTTTTTTTTGCAAAAAGAAATCAAATGAGAGATTTTCGATAACCCCTATCTCACTTCCCTTAATTCTCTCAACCTAACTCCCCACCACTCAAAACTCTAACACAACAACTGGAACTCTCACCCTTAAAATCAAGCAAAAATATTACTCACGCAGGGATTCGAATACAAGACCTCTAGCATATTAACACACCACTTAACCACTAGACTGGCAAGCCCATTCTGATATGTTTTTACAAACAATCAAATAAAAGCCTACTGAACAAGAGTAAGGCTTTATTTAGAAAAATTCCAAAATTTTACCAAAGGCATCGCTTGAACTTGGGACCTCTCACACACACTCAGAACACCTGACCACTGAAGCAGACAGATATTTGTACACAAAACAAAAATTAAAAATTTTGAGGCGTTACAACTCTACCCCCTTAAAAGAAAATTTTGGCTTTGAAATTTTACCTAATCAGAACAGATGAGGATACTGCTGACGCATCGCATCTTCAGGTTCCCACGTGGCCTCTTCAGTGCTATGATTACACCATAGAACCTTTACTAGAGGAATAGACTTCCTCCTCAAAACCTTTACATCATGATCCAGAATCTGAACCAGCTCTTCCTTAAAGGTCAAGTCTGGCCTAACCTCAATCTCCTCAACAGGAATAATGTGAGTAAGATCAGAGCGATAGCGCCTCAACATAGAGACGAGGAACACTTCATAAATATTATCCAACTTCCGAGGTAGCTCCAACTGATAAGTAACTAGTCCCACTCGCTTTAGAATACGGTTAGGTCCAATAAACATAGGGCTCAACTTGCCCTTACGACTAAACCTCAGAACCTTCTTCCATGGCGAGACCTTGGGAAACACAAAGTCCCCAACAGAATACTCAATCTCACGTCTCTTTAGATCCGCATAAGATTTCTATCTATCAGATATTGCTTTCAGATGATCCCAAATCAGTCTAACCTTATCCCTTGTCTCAGAAACCAGCTCAAGACCTAGAACACATCGCTTGCCCAACTCAGTCCAATATAAAGGAGTGTGACACTTACGACCATACAAAGCTTCATAAGGTGCCATCTGGGTGCTAGACTAGAAACTATTGTTATAAGCGAACTCGGCTAGCAGCAGATACCCATCCCAACTGCCTCATAAATTAATAACATAGCTCGTTAACATATCCTCCAGTATCTGAATCACCCTCTCAAATTGACCATCAGTTTGAGGATGGAACGTAGTACTGAAGTCCAACCTTGAACCTAGAGCCTCATGCAACTTTCTCTAAAATCGAGACGTGAAGTGAGGATCTCTATCAGAAATAATCGAAACCGATACCCCATGCAGTCTTACTATCTCTAATATGTAGAGCTTAGCCAACTTCTGAAGAGAATAAGCAGTACGAACCGGTATGAAGTGGGCAGACTTTGTCAATCGATCCACGATGACCCACACCAAATCCTTCTTAGTGGGTGTTAGAGGCAACCCACTAACGAAGTCCATGGTCCCTAGCTCTATTTTCGGCTGTAACAAACATGAAGGCAACTGATATTTAGCCTTGACTTGTTGGTACGTCAGACATCTAGCCACAAAATCGGTAACCTCTCATTTTAGTCCTGGCCACCAGTATAACTCACAAAGGCCTCGATACATCTTATTTCTGCCAAGATGCATAGTATAAGGGCTACTATGCTCCTCTCTCAATATAGACTATCTCAAATTAGTATCATTCAAAACACAGATTCTCCCACGGAAATAAAGTACCCCATCACTATTCAGTCTAAAATTCATAGTGCTACCACTCTCAATCTGTCAGAACCTTAGACCCAAAGACTCGTCCTCCAACTGCTTACCCTTAATTTGTTCAATCTAAGTTGGTTTAACCTGAAGCTCGGCTAACAGACTACCATCATAAAATAAGCTAAGGCGAGCAAACATCGCTTTTAAATCGATCATAGCTATACGGCTCAATGCATCGGCCACCACATTGGCCTTGCCAAGATGGCACTCAATTGTACAGTTGTATTCCTTAAGCAGCTAAATCCATCTACACTGCCTAAGATTTAACTCCTTCTGAGTGAGAAGATACTTGAGGCTTTTTGTGATCAGTGTAAATGATACACTTCTCACCATACAGATAATACCTCCAGATTTTCAGAGCAAATACTATTGCGGCCAACTCCAAATCATGCGTCGGATAGTTCGCCTCATGTGTCTTGAGTTAACAAGACGCATATGCTACCACCTTACCATCCTGCATCAATACACATCCCAAACCGACATTAGATGCATCACTATAAACTGTAAACTCTTTTCTAGGTTCTGGCTGTATCAAAACAAGAGCCCTAGTCAATACAGCCTTAAGCTTCTCAAAGCTCTCTTGCTGCACATCAGTCCAGTCAAATGGTACACCTTTACATAGTAGCTTAGTTAAGAGTGTTGTAATCAGTGAGAATCCTTCCACAAACAGTGATAATAACCTGCCAGTCCCAGAAAACTACGGATCTTAGACACGTTCCTAGGCTGCTTCCACTCCAACATAGCCTTAATCTTTTAAAGATCAACTCAAATCCCCTCAATAGAAACCACATGACCCAGAAATGTCACTTCACGTAATTAGAACTCACACTTGCTAAACTTAGCATAGAGCTGCTTTTCCCTCAAACTCTGAATAACAACTCTAAGGTGCTTGTCATACATATCCTCAGTCTTCGAGTAAACCAGTATGTCATCAATGAACACCACCAAAAATTGATTTAAATAAGGCTAAAAAACTCAATTTATCAAATCCATGAAAGCTACTGGTGCATTAGTTAGTCCAAATGGCATCATGAGGAACTCATACTGACCATAACGAGTCCTAAACACCGTCTTATGTACGTCAATCTCCTTAACCCTCAACTGATGATACCCAAATCGGAGGTCAATCTTAGAGAATACCGAAGCTCCTCGAAATTGATCAAACAGGTCATTTATCACGGTAGTGGGTACTTGTTCTTAATGGTCAACTTATTCAGTTTTCGATAGTCGTTACACATCCACATGGATCCCTCCTCCTTCTTCACAAACAATACCGATGCTCCACATGGAAACACACTAGGGCGAATGAACCCACGATCCAATAACTCCTAAATTTGAGCCTTAAGCTCCGTAAGCTCCTTTAGTGCCATTCGATAATAAGCGATAGACACTGGAGCTGTACCAGGAAGAAGCTCAATTTCAAATTCCACTTCACAATTAGGAGGTAAACCCGGTAGGTCCTTAGGAAAGATGTTCAGAAAATCATTTACTGTTCTGATGTCTTTAACAGTAGAGTCCCTAGAATCAAAAACACTTACATAGGCCAAGAATGCGTCACATCCCTGACGAACCAACTTTTCTGCCACCAGTGCAGAGATCACATTATATAGATAATTCTAGCGCTCTCAAATCATGACTACCTCAATATCCTCCTCGATTCTCAATACGACCCTCTTAGTCGCACAGTCCAAGCTGATATGGTGCTTGACCAACTAGTCCATCCCTAAAATTAGGTCAAACTCCCCAAATAGAAGCTCCATTAGATTAGCTAAAAAGATTACCCCTTGAACCTCTAAAGGAATGTCTCTAAACAGTTTATTAACCCGAATAGACTACCATAATAGACTCAGTGTAGAAACTTCGCTCGTAGTGCTCTCAACCAACACTCTCAAATTTTTAGACACAGTGCAAGCTATATAGGAGTAAGTGGATCCTATATCTATCAATTCAATATAAGGAATATCATAAACAAGAAATGTACCCGTGATGACATCTAGAGCATCTCCATCCTCTCAGCAGTGTGCAACATATACTAGAGTTGGCTGCCTTGCCTCAGTCTGTCCAGCACCTCTGCCCAGTGCTCTCTGTCTACGGCCCCTACCATTACCACCCGTAGCCTAACCACGGCCTCTCAGTGGCTGCTGTGCAATACCAGTACCCTGAGCTTGCATCCGATCAGCCCTTAGCAGACACTCCCTAATACGGTGCTTCAATGACCCACACCTCAAGCAAGCCCCAGTCCTTCTCCAACATTTACCCTGATGCCATCAACCACAATCCCTATAAGGCAAGACCCTAATAGGAGCAATAGGGGGCCCAGCTCTAACTGGCCCATTAGCTCTAGCCTTTTCCTTAGGCCTCTGCATAGAGCTCGAGGGCTCTGAATTCCTTTTATTCCTAACTCTCTCTATCTCATTTTTGGAGCACAGCACGCTTAACCTCCTCGGCGATCTTCGCCTTCTCAACTAAGGCAAAGAAATCTCACTCCCTCTGTAGAGTTATCAAAACTCTCAAATTATCTCTGAGGCCATCCTTAAAGCGAACACACCTCTCATACTCTGATGCCACCATACCTTGCGCATAGCAGCTCAGTCTCAGAAACTCGGCCTCATACTCGGCCACTGATAGATCCCCTTGAGTAAGATTCAGAAACTCCCTCCTACAAGTGTCCACATAACTAGCTCCCACATATTTCTCCTAGAAGGCAGTCTTAAAGAACTCTCAGGTCAGACGTCCGGGCTAAGTGCCCTCCTTAACAGTTAGCCACCACTGATAAGCCTCATCTCGCAGCAGTAAGACTACACCCTTTAACTTCTGCTAAGGAGTGCAATTTAAATTTTCCATGATACTTTCTATGGCCTCAATCCAGTACTCGGCTACAGTAGGGGCGACTCTAGTGACACCCTTGAAGAGTTCAGCTCCATTGGACAGAAGTCATTTCGTAATTGACCTTCGACCCTCAGATCCAGTGTTGGGCCTAGTGACCCTCTCCAAAATCCTTAGCATAGCTTAGGATTATGCGTCATCCCCAGCCATGCACTCTTGAGACCCAGTCTAAGTAATAGGTGACACTGGCATCTCACTCGTGTCTAGATTCGGTATACCACCCAGTAAAAAGGACTCAACTCGAACGTCTCCACAGCCTCTAGTACCCCATTCACGGATGCCTCGTGCACTCATAACTAATCGGTCTTGTCTGTATTAAGAATTTTATGAATCAGCTATAGTTCAATATTTATTAGCAAAATGTTTTATGTAAACAGTTTCAATAACTCAGAGTTTGTTTTTGTATGTCACATCTCTATCAATTTTACTATCATTTCAGTATACACTAACTAGAGTGTTTTTGTAACATCCCGAATTAGGGGCTAGTTGAAATAGTGGCTTTGAGACCACAAATCTAAAGTAGAAATAATTATTTTATGATTATTATAAGGTCTATGATATGTTGGTATGCTTGTGTGAAAATTTCATGAAGAAATTTTATGTGAAAAGTGTCCAATTTGATTCTAAGGACCAAATTAAATAAGTTATAAAAGTTGAGTCCTAGAAGCTTTTAGTATGAAATTGAATTGGAATATTAATTAGAGGTCCTTAAATATAAATTTTACCAAATTCTAAAAT
The DNA here is from genome assembly GCA_020496765.1 of Gossypium stocksii. Lineage (NCBI taxonomy): Eukaryota > Viridiplantae > Streptophyta > Magnoliopsida > Malvales > Malvaceae > Gossypium > Gossypium stocksii. The sequence continues at coordinate 13,120,811 of CM035623.1, forward strand.
TTTGGATAAAAATGGACATGGAAGGGTAAAATATCAAAGTTTTAAGTGACGGACATTTTGGTCACTTGGCTTTTAAATGAACTAAAAGACAAAATAAAAGCCAAAAAGTGTTCATCTTCTTCATGTGTTGGTCAAAACTTGCATAGGAGCCGTGGCTAGGGTTTTTTTCAAGCTTCCAAGCTCTATAGTAAGTGCAATCTAGCCCCATTTTTAATGTTCTTCGTATTTTTAAAATCCTCATAGCTTAATCTACCTATTTCTACCATTTATTTGAGATATGATATGTAACACCCCGTTACCCGAGACCGTCGCCAGAGTCGAGCTTGAGGCATTAACAAACTTAATTTATCACTAAGACATTCATGTTACAAGTGTATTTACTATCTTACCACGATTTCATCATACCAAGTTCTCAACCCAATGGTTTAAGCTCATACCGGTCTAATTTTTCTCATTCACCACACTTACCAACATGTCACTTTCGTTTTAGGTATTCTCCTTGTTTATTTAAGATTCACCCATTGATCCCATCGGAATATAATTCAGATACATGAATTTCATGCACAGAAGTGCCATACCCGTAGCTAGACAAACTCAATAGACTGCGGAATTTATGTAGCCAAGCTACCATGTAACCCACCCATAAGTAAACTCGGAATCAACTCAACGAGCTCGGGCGTTTGCATCCATAAGTGAACTCGGACTCAACTCAACGAGCTCGGATGCCTAGTTACAACTCACGAACTCGGACTCAACTCAACAAGCTCGGGACTCAACTATCCTAGTGACATGTCACTTGTATCCCAATATATTCCCAAGGTTCAAACGGGATTTTCTTCAATCACATATCTTTGTCGTTTTCCTCGAAATGTCAGAACCGATACTTGGTAGCATTCCATATTTATCAAGTAGCTCAAATAATTTGCATATTACTAACTAATAATTCATAAAGCATAATATTTCATGATAATAGTCATCATATCATATAAATAACATTAAATTTACTTCAAATGACAATTATGTTACCATATTTACACATGAACTTACCTTGGTAAAAAATGTTAGACCTATTCCTCACAAACTTTATTTTTCCCTCGATCGCGACTCGAATCTCGTTTCCCTTGATCTAAAATGCCAAATTAATTTGTTCAATATACACATTCACCAAAATAGCCCCTAATACGGGCTTGGATAAAAATTACCATTTTACCCCTAGCTTTTCAATTATTTACAATTGAGTCTTTAAGTTTGTACAATGAGTTACATGCATTTCCCATGACATCTAGGCATAGCCAAATTTCCTAGTGTCCATAACAGCCCCTATTTCACATCAAAAATAGATTTCTACCATTAATTTTACCCTTTTTATAATTAAGTCCCTTTTTAGGTGTTTTCACATAAAACTACTAGGTAAAAGTTGTTAAACACACATCAAACCATCATATTCCTTCATTATTCATCAAAATATAATTATGTCACACATGGTTAAATTTTCATACATGCATCCTAGCTCAAAATATTGCTAAAAAATGATAGAACATACTTTCTAGATTTTAAAATCGAAAAGAACATTAAAAACGAGCATAGAAATCACTTACAATCAAGGCTTGAAATGTTGAAAACCCTAGCTATGGTGACAAGCAAAATTCAAAAGCCCTATGGAGAAGATGAGTCTATTTTTGTGTTATTTTTCCCTTTTTAATGACTATATTTACCATTTGACAAAAATGCCCTTAATGCCTTTCTTTGTAATTTTTCATGTACAAGCTTATTTTTGTCCAAAATTTTAGAAATTTGGAAAATTTCTATTTAAGACCTCCTAATTAATATTCCAAAGCAATTTCATACTAAAATCTTCTAGAATGCAAGTTTTGCAACTTATTCAATTTAGTCCCTAATTTCAAATTAAGCACTTTATGAATAGAATTTCTTCACGAAATTTTCACACAATCCTGCAATCATATCATAAACCTCAAAATAATTATCAAATAATTATATCTATCTTGAATTTGTGGTTACAAAACTACTATTCCGATTAGGCCCTAATTCGGGATATTACAACTCTCCCCCTTTAGAGATTTAAACAGGTGTGGGTATTGATTCCTCATAGTTTCCTCAGGCTCCCATGTAGCCTCTTCTACCCCGTGCTTTTGCCACAATACTTTCACGAGAGCGGTACTTTTATTTCTTAGTTACTAGACCTCCCGAGCTAAAATCTTAATTGGTTCTTCATCGTAAGTCATGTCCGGTTGTAGCTCAATTTCTGTCGGTGAAATTACATGTGAAGGATCCGAACGATACCGGCGTAACACAGATACATGGAACACATCATGAATCTTCTCTAATTCAGATGGTAATGCTAACCGATACGCTACTGGTCCAACTCTTTCAATTATTTCATACGGTCCGATAAAACGCAGGCTCAACTTACCTTTCTGTCCAAATCTAAGAACTTTCTTCCATGGAGACACTTTTAAAAATACCTTATCGCCGACTTGAAACTCGATTTCTTTTCGTTTCAAATCCGCACAGGATTTCTTTCTATCTGAAGCAGCTTTCAAACAATCTCGAATCACTTTCACTTTTTCTTCAGTTTCTTTAATTAGATCAACTCCGTAAATCTGATTTTCTTTGAGTTCAGTCCAATACAATGGCGTCTGACACTTACGACCGTAGAATGCTTCATAAGGTGCCATGTTCAAACTCGTCTGATAACTATTATTGTAGGCAAATTCCACCAACAGTAAGTATCTTTCCCAACTACCTTGAAATTCCAATACATAACATTTGAGCATGTCTTCAAGAATTTGAATTACTCTCTCTGATTGTCCATCAGTTTGTGGATGAAAGGCAGTGCTAAAATTTAACTTCGTACCTAATGCCCCTTGTAACTTTTGCCAAAACCGCGATGTAAATCTCGGATCTCTATCTAAAATGATTAACAAAGGTACTCCATGAAGTCTAACAATCTCACTAATATACAATTTAGCTAACTTATTAAGAGAATAATCAGTACGTACCGGAATAAAATGAGCCGACTTAGTCAATCTGTCAACTATTACCCAGATGGCATCTTTCTTCCCCAGAGTTAACGGCAACCCTGATACAAAATCCATAGAAATTCGATCCCATTTTCATTCGGGAACCATGATAGGCTGAAGTAGTCCCAAAGGCACTTGGTGTACAGCTTTCACTTGTTGACAAATTAAGCATTTTGATACAAACTGAGAGATATCTCTTTTTATTCCATTCCACCAATACATTTGCTTCAAGTTATTATACATTTTTGTACTGCCTAGGTGAATCAACAAACAACCATTATGTGCTTCGTGCAAGATCTTTTGAATCAACTCATCATTTTTTGGTACACAAATCCGATTTTTAAACATCAAGCAACCATCAGAACCGATTCTGAAATCTGATCCTGTATCAACTTCACATTGCTTCCTCTTGCCTTGCAAATCTTTGTTGCTTTTCTGAGCTTCACAAATCTCTTATAAAAACATCAGTCTTGCTCTCAACTCTGCTAGAATCAAACCATCATTAGACACTGTCAACTGAGTATTCATAGCTCTCAAAGTAAACAACAACTTTCTACTTAAGGCATCAGCAACCACATTCGCTTTCCCCGGATGGTAGTCAATCATAAGCTCATAATCTTTCAATAATTCTAACCATCTCTGCTGTCTCAAATTCAAGTCTTTTTGTGACATCAAGTACTTAAGACTTTTATGGTCAGTATATACTCGGCACTTTTCACCATACAGATAATGTCACCAAATTTTCAAAGCAAACACTATAACAGCCAGTTCCAAATCATGAGTCGGATAATTCCTTTTGTGGGGTTTCAACTGCCTCAAAGCATAAGCCACAACTTTTCCTTCTTGAATAAGTACACGTCCCAAGCCATTTAGAGAAGCATCACTATACACCACAAATTCTTTACCTGACTCGAGTTGTACCAACACTAGTGCTTCAGTTAATAACTTTTTTTTTTCTCAAAGATCTGTTGACATTCTTCCGTCCACTCACATTTAACATCCTTTCGGAGTAGTCTGGTCATTGGAGTAGCAATTATAGAAAATCCATTTACAAACTGCTGACAATATCCAACTAGCCCCAAGAAACTTCTAACCTCAATTACATTCTTCGGTGGTTTCCAATCAATAATAGCTGAAATTTTACTGGAATCAACCTATATACCATCACCTGAACAATATGACCTAAAAATCCCACTTCTCGAAGCCAAAATTCACTCTTACTAAACTTGGCATACAACTGCTTATCTCTCAAAGTTTGCAAAACTATCCTCAAGTGCTCAGCATGCTCTGTCTCATCTTTTGAATAAATTAAGATATCATCGATAAATACCACATAAAACTTGTCCAAGTATGGCCAAAATATACGATTCATTAAATCCATAAACACGGCAGGAGCATTTGTTAAACTGAATGGCATAACTAAAAATTCATAATGACCGTACCTTGTTCTAAAAGCAGTTTTAGGCACATCTGACTCTTTTACTCGTAGATGGTAATATCCAAACCTCAAGTCAATCTTTGAAAACCATGTCGCTTCTTTCAGCTAATCAAACAAATCGTCAATTCTTGGCAACAAATACTTGTTCTTGATTGTCACCTTATTTAATTGCCGATAATCTGCACACAATATCATAGAACCATCTTTCTTTTTCACAAATAATACGAGAGCACCCCAAGGCGAAAAACTCGATCTCACAAAGCCTTTGTCAGTCAACTCTTGCAACTGCGACTTTAATTCTTTCAACTCTGCTGGTGCCATTCTATATGGAGCAATCGAGATCAGAGTTGTTCCCAGTATCAACTCAATACCAAATTCTACTTCCCTGACAGGAGGCAAACCCGGCAACTCTTCTGGAAATACATCCGCGAATTCACATACAATCGACACTGATTCGATTTTCTTTTCAATTTCCTTTGTATTCAGTACATACGCCAAATAAACTTCACAACCCTTTCTCAAATATCTCTGAGTCGACATCGAAAAAATCAAACTAGGCAATGCCTCTGATTCATCTGATTCACCCCGCAGAATTTTACCATTTTCACACTTTAATTCAATAACCTTTTGTTTTACAATTTACTATAGCATCATGCAATGTCAACCAATCCATACCCAATATAACATCAAATTCATCAAACGGCAACAACAAGAAGTCGGCCGAAAAATAAAGACCTCTAATCATTAAAGGACATTTCTTGCATACTTGGTCAACTATAACACATTTGCCTAACGGGTTTGACACTTTAATCATAAATTCCGTGTACTCAACAGGTATACTCATACTAGACACCAATTTCATGCACACATATGAATGAGTAGAACCGGGATCAATCAAAGCAGTAACATTAACATTATAAAGAGAAAAAATACCAGTGATCACGTCGGGAGATGAAGCATCTTCACGCGCCCTCATGGCATAAGCTCTAGCCAGAGCTCTTGCTTCAGATTTAAATGCTGAATCTCTGACTACATTCTTGATGCTTGCCTCATTCCAAGCTTTTCTCAAAGACCTTCCTCTCGGGACCGCACCACTAGTTTTTGCACTCTAAAGTTTTTCTTTCTCAATTTTCTCTGGACAGTCTCTAATAAAATGATCTGGAAAACCACATTGGTAACATTCGTTTGTTCTACATGGACCAAGGTGATTTCTACCATATCGTTGGCACTCGGGTCTAGCAAATCTCGAATTTCCCACACTAGCCATAGATGTAGTCTGATATTTAAGATCCACATTTTGCTTCTTACGATTCCCATACAAATGTCCGTCCGAAACATGAGAACAAGAATACATATTTCTGGATTTTCAAGATTATGGTGAGAATGCACTGCTCATCCGTCTTTTCTTCAAATTTCTAGTGTCAGCCTCTACCTTTCTCTTCTCTTTGATTAGTTCTTCAGCCTTGCAAGCCCGATCAACAAGTACTATGAACTCTTTCAACTCAAGAATTCCCATAAATACTTTGATGTCTTTATTGAATCCTTCAAATCGTCTGCACATTTTAGCCTCTAAAGGAGTACATTCTCTAGCATACTTACTCAACCGGACGAACTCCCTTTCATACCCAGTAACTATCATGTTGACTTGCTTCAACTCAAGAAACTCTTTACGCTTCTATTCAACAAATCTTTCACTGATGTATTTCTTCTAAAATTCTTCTTGAAAGAACTCCCAAGTCATTTTCTATTTCGATACCACTGAAATCAATATCTTCCACCAATAATAGGCTAAATCCCTCAACAAGTATATAGCGCATTTCAAGCACTCTTCAGTTGTACAAGAAAATTCATCAAATACCCAAATAAAATTCTCAAGCCAAAATTCTTTCTCAGCATCATCATCAACATTTGCTCTGAATTCTTCGGCCCCTTGCTTGTGAATTCTGTCAACTGGAGTTCTATGAAATTTCATCAGATCCATACCTTGAGACATTAGGGTACGGGTTGCAAAATCGAGGGAGGTGGGAGAGGTTGTTGAGCATTCAGGTTCGTACGAACAACCTCGGTGTACCATGTATTCATCATCTAGAGAAAGGCTTCCCGAGCCCCTTCTTCTCCTCTTTGACCAACAATAGGAGGTTGGTTTTTAGTCAATACCACCCCTTCAGCAGGAGTTGGCGCATTACTCTCTACATCATCAGCCACAGCTGGATTGAGATCCATTTAATATAAAAAAATCATTTAAAACATCAGAAGTCATCACACTATCACAATATATATATGGCATGTATAGCAAGGCCCATACATACAACACATTAGTCTGAGAACCGACTAAACCGTAGCTCTGATATCACCAAATGTAACACCCCCTTACCCGAGACTGTCGTCGGAGTTGATCTTGAGGCGCTAACAAACTTAATTTATCACTAAGACAATCATGTTACAAGTGTATTTACTATCTTACCACGATTTCATCATACCAAGTTCTCAACCCGAGGGTTTAAGCTCATACCTATCCAAGTTTTCTCATTCACCACACTTACCAACATGTCACTTTTGTTTTAGGTATTCTCCTTATTTATTTAAGATTCACCCGTTGATCCCATCGGAATATAATTCAGATATACGGATTTCATACACAGAAGTGCCATACCCGTAGCTAGACAAACTCAGTAGCCTGCAGAATTTATGTAGCCAAGCTACCATGTAACCCGCTCATAAGCGAACTCGAACTCAACTCAACGAGCTCGGGCGTTCGCATCCATAAGTGAACTCAGACTCAACTCAACGAGCTCGGATGCCTAGTTATGACTCACGAACTCGGAATCAACTCAACAAGCTTGGGACTCAACTATCCTAGTGACATGTCACTTGTATCCCAATATATTCCCAAGGTTCAAACGGGATTTTCTTCAATCACACATCTTTGTCGTCTTCCTCGAAATGTCAGAACCGATACTTGGTAGCATTCCATATTTATCAAGTAGCTCAAATAATTTGCATATTATTAACTAATAATTCACAAAGCATAATATTTCATGATAATAGTCATCATATCATATAAATAACATCAAATTTACTTAAAATGCCAATTATGTTACCACATTTACACATGAACTTACCTAGGTACAAAATGTTAAAAATCAAGTCTATTCCTCGCAAACTTTATTTTTCCCTCGATCGTGACTCGAATCTCATTTCTCTTTATCTAAAATACCAAATTAATTTATTCAATATACACATTCACCAAAACAGCCCTTAATACGGGCTTGGACAAAAATTACCATTTTACCCCTAGCTTTTCAATTATTTACAATTGAGTCTTTAAGTTTGTACAATGAGTTACACGCATTTCCCATGACATTTAGGCATAGCTGAATTTCCTAGTGTCAATAACAGCCCCTATTTCACATCAAAAATCAGATTTCTACCATTAATTTTACCCTTTTTACAATTAAATCCCTTTTTAGGTGTTTTCACATAAAACTACTCAGTAAAAGTTGTTAAACACACATCAAACCATCATATTCCTTCATTATTCATCAAAATACAATTATGTCACACATGGGTAAATTTTCATACATGCATCCTAGCTCAAAATATTGCTAAAAAATGATAGAACATACTTTCTAGATTTTAAAATCGAAAAGAACATTAAAAACGAGCATAGAAATCACTTACAATCAAGGCTTGAAATGTTGAAAACCCTAGCTATGGTGACAAGCAAAATTCGACAGCCCTATGGAGAAGATGAGTCTATTTTTGTGTTCTTTTTCCCTTTTAAATGACTATATTTACCATTTGACAAAAATGCCCTTAATGTCTTTCTTTGTAATTTTTCATGTGCAATCCCATTTTTGCCCAAAATTTTAGAAATTTGGAAAATTGCTATTTAAGACCTCCTAATTAATATTCCCAAGCAATTTCATACTACAAGCTTCTAGAATGCAAGTTTTGCAACTTATTCAATTTAGTCCCTAATTTCACATTAAGCACTTTATGAATAGAATTTCTTCACGAAATTTTCACACAATCCTGAAATCATATCATAAACCTCAAAATAATTATGAAATAATTATTTCTATCTCAATTTTGTGATCACGAAACCCCCTAATTCGGGATATTACATGATGAAGGTCTAAGTTTTTATCCATGTTAGAAATTTGTACATTTTGATGAGTTATGTTTATGGTTAGAGAAACGGTTTTTACTAAGTGATTTTCGGTAAAAATGTTCAAAAGGGCTAAATTGTAAAAGTTATAAAATTGGTCATAAGTATGTGATTTAAAGAGACATGTGGACTGCTATTGCTATGAAAATGGTTCGGCTAAGACCAAAATACAAGGAAATTGAATAAAAATCATTTTACGAGCATAAGGGCAAAAGTGCAAATATGTGAAAGGTTAGGGGCAAAAACATAAATTTGTCATAATAAGATTTTTGGGTCACATTGAATAATTTGACTAATAAATGAGATAAATTTGATATTATAGATCATGGAAAACGAGATTCAGGCTTAGATCAGAGAAGATCGAGGTTATGAACCAAGTCGGAAAAATTAGCCACTTTCATGTCCGAGGTAAGTTGGTGTGATAATAATGCAATGTTATTGTTGTGTATGCTTGAAACCCAAATGGATATGTTAATTTGACTATGTTGGATTGAATAATTATGATGATATGTAATGACTTGAAGTTTTATGTTAAAAAGTCCTTTTCATGACTAATGCCATTATGTGAAAGCATAAGCTTAGTTACCATTATGAGATGTGTGATTTGGACATAAGGATGAGTTCAACGAAAAATGTATTCAAAGAAATCTCAGTTGAACCTTAGGAATATTAGGATACCAAGGTTATGACCTTAACACTATTGCGATCCCGTATAAGACCATGTTGGGGACATGACATCGGAATCGATGTGAGATCCTGTATAAGACCATATCTGGGATATGGCATGATCATCGATGTGAGATCCCATATAAGACCATGTTTGGGACATGCCGTCGGCATCGAGATGAGATCCCATGTAAGACCATGTCTGGGACATGGCATTGGCAATGACATATGATCCCGTATAAGACCATGTCTGAGACGTGGCATCGGCACCGAAATGAGATTTAGATCCCTTAAAAGACCATGTCTAGGACATGGCATTGGCATCTAAAAGTGATCCCATATAAGACCATGTCTGGGACATGGCATCAGCATCGATTTGAGATCCCATGTAAGACCATATCTGGAATATGGCATTGGTATCGTATGATACTTATGAGGTGTCCCTGAATATCCTTAGTATTCCAAATGGTTCAATGGGTAATTCAATGAGTAAGCCATTGAGTAGACCAAAGATGAGAATGTATGTGAATGTGAAGTTTTATGAGACAATATAGGTATGTACTCAAACTCATGAGCAATGCGCTCGATATGTGAATGAATTTTGGTGAGAATATAAACGAGTAAGTAACGCATATGAAGATGATCTTATGATGACTTTGTGATTATAAGTTAATACCTATGGTGTATGAGAATATGATACATTCGATTGATCATGTGTGTGTTTAAAAAGAAACTAAAACAAAGAAATCATGAAAAAGTAAAATTAGCAGTTAAACAGTATTAGATAGCAGTAGTTACATGACTTTGAAAAATCACCAAAAATTGTGTGAATTGAATTAGAGGCTGAATAAGATATGAAATTAAATCTTATTGAGTCTATTTTCACATAAAAGAATCAGAGTAAGTAAAATAATCTTATATCATGAGATATATGTCATGTTGTGAGACAGGGTCAGATCGATTTCAAAATCCCCTATTCTAAATTTGGAACTGTGATATGTTTTACTCAGTAAAAACACTTCAAAGCATTAAAAATAAGTCCTTTAAAAACCAAGTTTTAAAAACCATAATCCACAGCCGAGTTTTGTAACCTGGCTCTGATACTACTAAATGTAACACCCCAAACTAGGCCTAAACGTTATGGCCGAACCTGGCGATGTCACATGATAAGGTGCTAGAAAACCATGTTGATACGATAAAACCACTTCCATTTAATTACTCTTCCTTATCTCTTAAAAACCATTTACCAGTTAAGTTGATTTGTGAAGACGTAATTCGTAGCTAAAGCTTTCGAAATCATTTGTTTTAAGAAAATAGATGTAATTAAGTAAATTCGATCATTTTAAAAAAACCCCTTTATTTTAGTAAAATCCATTTGTTGGTTAAGTTCTGCAGTTATAAAATCTGTAAAATCAATAAAAGCCTACAATTTAAGGAAAAAGTCCAAAAAGTCTCAAAGTACATCAAAATTAACTTTGTTGGTTAAGTTACGCAGTTATAAAATATGTAAAACCAATAAAAGCTTACAATTTAAGGAAAAAGTCCGAAAAGTCCCAAATTACATCAAAATTAACCAATAATAAAAATATACTTATAAATTGTAAATCATACTAAAAAGTGCTAATAAACGTGGTCATTGCTGAGTCCTCTGCTGCACCGATCCGTCTAATTCTGGGGATTACCTATACAGATAAGACAGAAGGGCTGAGTTTACGTAAACTCAGTGTATAATCCCTACAGAAAACAAACAAATAGTATGAAGTCACACAGTCTGGGCCTAAGCGTTTTTTAGTATCAGTGCAATTTGGCCTTAACCCAATTCAGTATCAGTATCAGATAAACAGTGTACAATATATCAAATCCTACCCAACCAGCCTCTACACACCATCTCCATCCATCCCTACACTCCATGTGGGGTTTAAAACACCCACCTATCCCTACACTCCAAATAGTACCGAATGCGACTCATAATCAGTAAATTGCAGCTGAGCTGCCAGATATTAGGCTTAACAGCCTTTCAGTACACTTCCTCCAAATAATATCAACCCAACCCAATGCAATGCAATATACAATACATGACATGCTATCTCCTGGTTACCAATACATATAATCAGTTCAATATACATGCATACTATCATCATGCTCAATACATTTATCAATCAATTAGTCAGTTCACACAATTAAGGGTCTAAGTGGTGCTTACCGACCCAACAGCACGTTCACAGTCGACTTGGGCGACCTGTGCGACCTTCGAAATTGTTTCAGTAAAATAGGCTCATACACCTTCCCGTATGGGCCCACACGGCTAAAATTGGCCTTGGTCATGTGGATCACACGGCCTAGCCCAGATCCCACACGTCCGTGTGGACTACCCATGTGGATCCATACGCCAATGTGGCCTACACGGCCTAAATCAGTCTAGCTAGTGTGTCGTACATGGCCTACCTGGCTATCACATAGCCGTGTCTTGAGTGCACGACCTAGCCTCGTCGATCACACACTCGTGTCCTAGCACACGGCCTACTACACGGGTGACTACACGCCTGTGTGGCATTGACAGGGGAGTTTTCGGCTTTCCCTAAAGCCTCATTTTCTGTATTTTTGGGTACACACCTGGTGTTGATTCACCGTGAAAAGTAACTCGAGCCTTCAAGAACCTATATTTGACCAATATAACACTTAATTAATCAATTGTTTCGTTATTCAACCAAAAACCCCCAAACGAAAAACTCGAGAAACTAATCCAACAACGATTCAAAAAACTCACCATGATGAAAACGATAACCAGTAGTCACCACACACTGGAATATCCGTTTAAAACCTTCAAACATCACCTAAACGAGAGGAAAAATGAACTCTCTTGTTAATCGCTTAATCAAAATATGACAGAACTAAGGGGAAACACCACTTACCGAACCAGCACATTAAAATGCTGCACAAAAAAAGGGGTTCTTCTCTTAGCAAAATAAACGAGAAAGAAAAAAATGAGGGAGAGGGCAAATTTTGACAGGAGGGGAGAAGGGAGAATGATATCTCGTGATATGTAGTAATAAAATTTATAAAAACTAATCACACCAAAAACTAACTAATATCACGATTTTAAGGCAAGCGCACCTATCGAACAGTAGTATAGTTTAGCGGTAAGACCAAGTTATCGTACCCAATGGAACCAAAAGTACTAGTACTCATTTCTTTTCTATTATCTAACCTAGAAGTAAAAGAGGTTTGTATGAAACTAATTCTAAAACTAAACTAAGAATGCACAAAAAGTAAATTAGGGAAAAACTCACAGGGAAGCTAATTGATATGGGCAATACTCAAGTGAGAATCCACCTAGACTTCACTTGTTATTAACTTCTTGAACTAGACGATTTCTTCACTTGACTTGATCCGTAGAGATCCGTAACCAAGAATTAAGAACACATACTTAAGAACAATTCAAGTATTTATCATATAATTCAAGAATGAATAATAACAAGATCTGTCTTAGGTTTCATCCCCCTCAAGTATTTGAGAAGTTTAGTTATAATTAATAAAGAAAACATCTCAGAAGAAATAAGATAACAAAACATGAAGAACCCAAAAACCCCTGAAGGAATTTAGGGAGATCCTCTGTCTTGATGTAGAATTCTGGCTTCTGGATGAATCAATCGGCTTTCTTTGGAGTAATTCCTTGCTTTCACTCCTTATGTTGGCAGAAATATGGCGCTCCTTTTGGGAGAAAAGAGTACACCCTTAGAGTTGCCTCCTAGGGTCTTTATATAGAGCTTTGAGATGCCTTTCTTAGCCTCTCAGTATCCAAATCTGAGTGAAATTGTACTTTCTCATGACAGGGACACGCCCGTGTGGTTTCGACAAGAGGTTGTGTGGGCCTGTCGAGGGTGGCACGATCGTGTGGACTGGCTGTGCTTGTCGGGGCTGGGCCGTGTTAGACCTCATATGGCACGGCCGTGTGCCACGGTCGTGTGGTGATTCCTTGGGTCGTATCGCTTTCACACTTTGGCCCATTTTCTTCGTTTTTGGCCCGTTTTTCATTATTTTCTCTTCCCTATGCTCTCTTGAGTATACAACATGAAATAGAATGGTTAAGAGCACCAATTCTCACAAAATTAATAATAATTCATCTAGAAATTAGGCTAAACATAAGGTAAAAATATGTATAATTTATCGTTTATCAAATACCCCCACACTTAAGCCTTTGCTTGTCCTCAAGCAAAATCTCAATCCCTAATTAAGAATCATTCCTCTTAACTTACAATCTTTATCAATAATGTTTCAAACTAATTCAAAGGCAGTCATACAATGAAGATTCAATCAGAAGAACATTAAATATTCAATTACTTTAAGTTGAGAATTTTATCATCGAAACATAAGTTTTCTTCCCTGCTCCTAAGGATCTTCACTAAAGATTCACTAAATATTTTACATCGCACATTTTGGCCCATTTTTCACCGTTTTTAGCCTATTTTTCGTTCTTTTCTCTTCCCTATGCTCTCCTGAGTATAAGATATGAAAAAAGAATATTAAGAGCATCGATTCGCACAAAATTGATCATAATTCATCCAAAATATAGGCTAAACATGGGGTAAAAATATGTATAATTTAACGTTTATCAAATACCCCCACACTTAAGCCTTTGCTTGTCCTCAAGCAAAATCTCAATCCCTAAAAAGAATTATTCTTTTCAACCTACAATTTTTATCAATAATGTTTCAAACTAATCTACAGGTAATCATACAATGAAACATTCAATCAGAAGAACATTAAAGATTCAATCAATCTAAGTTGAGAATTTTGTCATTGAAAACATAAGTCTCTTCTTTCCTTCTAAGTAGTTATCTCTCCATCTTAATTAACAGGAGTTGACATCCTCACTAAAGGTTCACTCTATCTACTCAAAGTGTTTATGGTTCAAAATTTAAGCACTCTCTAGTCAACTTGAAAAATTATTACCATAAGCTTGCAAGAAAATCAAATTTCCACCACTATTATTTGATATGATACATCGATCAAAAGTTCTTTTAATGGTTGTAATGGGGCTTGGTTAGGGGTGTTGTCACAGGCTGCAAAAGAGGGTTAGAATCGAGATTAAACTGAAAAATTATCTAGCTGGAAAAATCTCTATTACTGAAACATATTTCTAAAGCTTAAAAACATCATTGTAGCCTTGAAATAGAAATATGCAAAAACTATTTGAACTATTACAAATTACAACTGATTTTAACTGTATATGCACATGGGTTTTTTTTAAAGAACAATTCACTATGATACAATACATTGAATAAAACTTTACATTCTAGAAAAGAGAACAAAGCTAGATAATAATTTCAACTCAAATCTCGATAAAAAAATAGGGATCAAAGAATAATTGAATGGAAAATTCAATAAAAACGGGTTAATGGTTAATAATTAGTGGGTAGTTCAAAAGAATGGGTTGTTAGGCTCAACAGGGTTCACTAGGGGTTAATTTATGGAGGTAGGCTTTTTGTGGAGTAAGTGGGTTAAATCCTAAGTGCCTTTATCATCTTGGTATATCAAATCAATGATGTGGTCTCAACATGTATAATCAAAGCAAGTTCTAGAATAACAAATCAGTATTGACTCACTCAAAGCAATAATAAAAGTGAGCACGAAAGGATGTATGCTCAAAAAGCCTCAAATTCTCACTAGAATTATGGCTTTTGATGTCATTCCTGTAAATTTCAAATTTCAAGATACTATTCAGAATTAGGGTAAAGAACTTATGCAAAAATGGAGTTCTCAAAAATTTCAACTTATCATTCTTGATTCCTTAATGTTTTTAAGTTTGAATATTTAAAGTACAATCACCTATTTCTTAATTCTCAACATATCAATAAAAATTATAAATCAGTCAGAAATAATTCCTAATAGAAAACTGAAAATGATGCTATTGAGGACAGTGCAATTAGTTAGAACAATTTTAGGGATTTCAAAGAGAGTGAAATAAAATTTTAAAGTACGTTCCCCCCCACACTTAAGATGTACATTGCCCTCAATGTACAAAGATAGCATTAGTAGCAATAGAAGCATAATATCATAAGATAGGGAGAGGTATGAAACTCCCTGAAATGTGGATGGATTTGTGAGACGGAAGTTGTGGCACGGTGTTCCCTTTTCCGTAGAGATTTGAGCTGTAGAGCTCCTTTGAAACTCAGAGATGGCACGAGGGAGGTTGCCTTGCTGACGCTGGGGTTATAAGTCTGACGTCCTGGGGCTATCTCATTCTAGCATTCGATGGGCCGAATGTGGATGCGTCGAGTGAGGGTAGGGAAGTCCTCTTCCGTCATGAACTGCTCAGTGTAGAGCCCAAGTGCTGCGCCGAACTTTGGCATGCTGAGGTGTCGTATGAGTCCTCCCAAACAGAATTGGACAGTCCCTGGATCGCCAAATCTGGTCATTACGGTCTGGAGGCGGAATGTGGAGCAGAATTCGAGGGTGAGCTCTAGGTAAGTGGGCTCTACAATCCTGAAGAACTGGCCCCATGGGTCAGTCCCATGGGTTAAATCCTAGGTGCCTTTATCATCTCAATATATCAAATCAATGATGTGGTCTCAATATGTATAATCAAAGCAAGTTCTAGAATAACAATTTAGTATTGACTCACTCAAAGCAACAATAAAAGTGAGCACGAAAAAATGTATGCTCAAAAGGCTCAAAATCTTACCAGAATTATGGCTTTTGATGTCAATCCTACGAATTTCAAATCTCAAGATAACACTTAAAATTCAGGAAATTAACTTATGAAAAAAAATGGGATTCTCAAAAATTTCAACTTATCATGCTTGATTCCCTAATGTTTTAAAGTTTGAATAATCAAAGCACAAGCACCTATGTCTTAATTCTCAACATATCAATAAGAATCATAAATCAATCAGAATATATTCCTAATAGGAGATTGAAGATAATGCAATTGAGAACAATGCAAAATGTTAGTAGAAAAAAAGTTCAGGGATTTCAAAGAGAGTGTAAAGACTGAAAGTAAATTTCCCCTCACACTTAAGATGTACATTGCCTTCAATGTACAAAGATAACATTAGTAGCAATAAAAGCACAAGATCATAAGATAGGGAAAGGCATGAAACTCCCTGAATTTTGGATGAATTTATGAGATGGAGATTGGACTTAGAAGAGTCGATAGTTGTGGCAGGGTTGTCTCATTTCCATATAGATATGAGCTGTAAGGCTCCTTTGAAACTGCGAAAGTATTTATTGGTTGTGGGGAATTTGGATTAATGGAATATGTTTGTTAGGGGCTGGCCGATATGAAAAATAAAATAAATAAAGATCTAAAAATACTAATATTCAAATAATGAAAAAGATAAAATGAACTAAAAATAAAAATAAAAGTAAAAGTAAAAAGGAAAATAAAGTTAGAAGAAAAGAAAATGTAAAAATAGGGATCAGTGTTTAAATAAAAATTAAGATAAAAATAAAGTTAGGAGGAATAGAAATCTCTAATCCTCAGGTGGATCACGCGATGGTGGTGGTGAAGTGATGTGAAGGTGCTGGCATACTGCTGTAGTGTCGCATCGATGTGGTCGAAGCGCTGGAAGCATTACTGCTCAAATCGGGATAGGTGCTCAGATATGTCAGCATAGGTGGCTGCTGCATGAGATTGGCGGCGAGTGGGAGATGGCTCAGTAGGTGCATCCTCCTCCGGTGGTAAGACATCATCAAGAATGTCCTCTGGATCCTCGGCCTCCTGGATGAGGCGGTACTGAAAAGGGTCGCCTCCTGGCCTCCGCTGGATCATCCTCATATGGTGCATAATCTAGATGCCCTGAGGGGACATCTAGCCGATAAGTGTGTAGGAGGATGTCTGGGCTGCTATGTTGAGGAGCCCGAAGTGACGGGCCAAGCGTGTAATGTATGGGCCCATAGATATGACGCCCCTGCGATGACGCTCGGTCTGGTGCTGCATGGCGTGTGCGATAAAGTAGGCGAGGTTGATGGGGTGCGCGTTCGCCATGCTCCATAAAAAATAGGCATTATAGGTGTTGACGACGCCTGTGCTCTCCCTTCTACCTGTCAAAGTATGTGCAAGAAGAGCGTGAAGGTACCTCAATGACGGAGGGAGGGAGGTCGCCTTCGTGCGACTAGGGTCATAAGAGGGAAAACCAGGGGCGATGTTGCGCCAACAATCTACGGGTTTGAGGTGGATGCATCGGGAAAGCGTAGGGAAGTCTTCCTCTTCCATGAATTACTCCGTGTAGAGGCCGAGAGTGGAGCCAAACTTTGGTACGCTAAGATGGTGTACACAACCTCCTAGGCAAAATTGGATCGTGCCGGGGTCATCAAACTGGCTCATGACGGTCTACAGATGGAAAGTGGAGCAGAACTCTAGAGTGAGTTCAAGGTATGTGGGCTCTATGATCCGGAAGAACTGCTCCCAAGGATCCGTCATTAGTAGGGCCCGAACTGAATCAGTAAGGTTGACTTACTCTAACGCGTCCCAATTAACGCATCGACCGGCGCTCAAGGTGCGTTCCCATAAAATCTGAAATAATTCCTCTTGGAAGGTCTGGGTGAATGTTATGAACAGATGGCGAGCTTCGGAGGTGGGCCTTGATGATGAATTACCGGGCCCCTTTCATTTTTTGAAAGGTGAGGCAGCAGTTCTTTTACCGCGTGATGTCGACATGATATCTAAAAATGAAATAACAGACATTAGTCCTAAAATTGAAATGAAATTTGCTCAAAAACTCTTAAAACTGAATTGATTCAAAAACTATGTATGGAATACAATAAAGATTAAAATAACGATGTTCCTAAAAACATTAAATGGGGACTAACCTATAATTTATCCATGATATCAAAAATAAGCAACATGAGAATGTATTTATACTAAATGCATGAGATAAATGGTAATCAAATGTGATTTTAAGTGGCATGCAATCATGAAGTGTTCTATACTATTCTAGATTATTCATCCTAGTGTAACTAATTTCATGCTTGAATCAATTCTAAATCTAAATAATCATGATATAAAAATAAATAAAATAGATTAGTAAAAATTAGAGAGAAAATTGAGAAAATAGAACCAAATGGGAGAGGTGCACGGTCGTGGGGCGTTTTGCACGGGCGTGGGATAGTCCTATATGAGTGTGGTGGTGTTTTGAGGATCGGCGGTGGCGTTTATAGTGGTTGGGGGAGAAAAATTTTAGGGTTTAAGCGAGGGAGAGACGAATAGTGGCCCCTATTTATAGTTTTTGGGTCACACGGGCATGGCACATGCCCATGCGACTCGGGTTTTGCCCGTGTGATTCGAAATTCGGTGGTTTTGGCGCACCTAGTTCAAAGTACACGCCTGTGTTAGCCATCTCGCACGGCCATTTGCGTTCTCATTTGCTTTTCACACGGTCGTGTGATAGGTCACACGGTCGTTTGTGATAAGGTTTTCGTTATTCACACGGTCGTGTAGGTAGTTACAAGGCCGTGTCTAAATCGATAGTGTTGGCCACGGTCTAGGGACACCGGCATGTGGCTTTGTATAAGCCCGTGTCTAAGTTGAAAGGTTGCCACGGCCATGTCGCACGGCCGTGTCTATTTATCAGTACCCTGTGTTTTTGGGAAAATTGTGCTCTATTTACACACGGCCTATGTGCACGATCGTGTCTCTGCTTTAAGTGTTCACATGGCCTTGGAGACGCCCGTGGGCATGGCTGTGTGGTCCTAAAATTTTACATTTAAAAAGGGTTAGTTGATGCATAAAAAATACTAAAATTAAAATTAAAAAGAAAAGTTACTATGTTAGTGCTCGGGTTGCCTCCCGAGAAGCGCTTATTTAGAGTCTAAGCTCGACTCTACCTAGATGTATCATGAAGGGATTTCGTGGAGCTGAAGCCCCTCTTTGTTATCTTTAAAATTCTCACATCTATAGTGTTTAAGCCTATGGCCGTTTACCTTAAACGTACCGTGGTTAAGGTGAGTTACCTCAATTGTGCCGTATGGAAAGACAATTTGAACAGTGAATGGACCTAACCACCTTGACTTGAGTTTTCCAAGAAATACTTTTAGCCTTGAGTTGTAGAGTAAGACAAGATCACCCGTTTTGAACTGCTTAGGTTGTTTCAGTCGTTTGCCATGACATCGCTTCATGGCTTCCTTATATAGTCATGAGCTCTCGTAGGCATTGCAACGCTATTTATCTAGCTCATTTAACTGCATTAATCTTTTCTCACCTACAAGCTTAAAATCAAGGTTTAAAAATTTAATAGCCTAGAATGCTTTATGTTCAAGTTCAAATGGCAAATGACAACTTTTTTCGTAGACAAGTTTATAGGGAGATGTACCTATGGGTGTTTTAAAAGCAGTTCTATAGGCCCATAAAGCATCGTCTATCTTTGTTGACTAATCTTTTCCATTTGTATCTATTGTTTTCTCTAAGATGCGTTTTAGTTCCCTACTTGTCACTTCGAATTCGCCACTGGTTTGTAGATGATAAGGGGTAGCTGTTTTATGGTGTACTTTATACCTTTTTAAAACTTTTTCAAATTGGGCATTGCAAAAATGGGTGCCCCTATCACTAATAATTATCCTAGGTTTTCCAAATCGAGAGAAAAGTTTCTTCAAAAATCGTACTACCATTCTAGCATCATTAATAGGTAAGGCTTGGGCTTCCACCCATTTTGACATATAATCTACTGCTACTAGGATGTACTTATTCCCAAATTAAGTAGGGAATGGACCCATGAAATCAATACCCATATATCAAATATTTTGCATGAAAGTATATAGCTCTGAGGCATTTCATTATGCTGAGAAATATTACCTGTTCTCTGGCATTTATCACAAAAGGTCACATGCCTATTGGCATCCCTGAAAAGTGTAGGCCAGTAAAAGCCTGATTCGAGTACCTTATGAGCAGTTCTAGCTCCACTGTGACGTCCTCCTGTGGGTCCTGAATGACAGTGATTTAAAATTTGGTATGCTTCTGTTTCAGCAACGCATCTTCAAATAACCTGATCTGCACAAATTTAAAAAAGAAAAGGATCCTCCCAAAAGTAGTTTTCCACATTAGCGAAGAATCGCTTCTTTTACTGATGGGTCAGCCCTTTTGGGGTAATGTTAGCTGCTAAATAATTTGCAAAATTAGCAAACCAAGAACTGCTGCATCTGCTAAGGCTAGGAGTTGTTCTTCAGGAAACAAGTCGTTTATTTTATCGATGTACTTGGATTGTGTGTTTTCTAGTCTTGAAAGGTGATCTGCTGCCAAGTTTTTAGCTCCTTTCTTGTCCTTTATTTCTAAATCGAATTCCTGTAACAATGGAATCCATCTTATTAATCGAGGTTTTGCATCAGTTTTAGTTAAAAGGTACCGAAGAGCAGAATGGTCAGTATAAACAATGACTTTTGACAAAATCAAATAAGATCTGAATTTGTCAAATGCAAAAATAACGGCTAGCAATTCTTTTTCTGTGGTAGTATAATTTGCTTGAGTGGTTGTCAAAGTTCTGCTAGCATAATAAATCGGTTGAAAGTGCTTGTCTCTTCTCTGTCCCAAAACTGCACCTATTGCAAAATCAATTGCATCGCACATTAGTTCAAAAGGTAGATTCCAATCAAGTGAAATCATAATCGGGGCATTGACTAACTTTTCCTTAAGAGTGTTAAAAGATTCTAAGCATTCTTGGTCAAAGTCGAAAAGCACGTCTTTTTCTAGTAATTTTGTTAAAGGCTTAGCTATTTTAGAAAAATCTTTAATAAATCTACGATAAAAACCGGCATGTCCTAAAAAGCTTCTTATAGCCTTAACTGAATTAGGGGGAGGTAATTTTTCAATGATTTCAATTTTTGCTTTATCTACCTCTATCCCTTTACTAGAAATTTTATGTCCTAATACAATACCCTCTTGAGCCATAAAGTGGCATTTTTCCCAGTTTAGCACTAAATTTGTCTCTTCACATCTTATCAGAACACGTTTTAAATTATTAAGACAAAGTTGGAAAGAATTACCGAAAACTGAAAAATCATCCATAAATACCTCCATGATGTCTTCCACGAATTCATTGAAGATAACTAGCATGCATCGCTGAAAAGTAGCAGGAGCGTTACATAAACCAAAAGGCATTCTACGATAAGCAAGCGTACCGTATGGACATGTGACTCTCGTTTTTTCCTGATCTTCTGGAGCTATCGAGATTTGGAAGTAACTAGAGAGGCCATCTAGGAAACAATAATACATGTGACCTGATAATCTTTCCAACATCTGATCAATAAAAGGTAAGGGAAAATGATCTTTTCGAGTTGCATCATTCAGCTTTCTATAGTCAATGCAAACTCTCCATCTAGTGACTGTTCTTGTAGGTATTGATTCTTTTTTGTCATTAGACATCACGGTCATGCCTCCCTTTTTAGGAACAACCTGCACAGGACTTACTCAAGAACTGTCAGAAATAGGATAAATAATGCCTGCATCTAGAAGTTTAATTACCTCGGCTTTTACGACTTCCTTCATGTTGGGATTCAAATGTCTCTAAGCTTGCATCGATGGTTTATATTCATCTTCCATTAAAATTTTGTGGGTGCAAAAAAAAGGATTAATTCCCTTAATATCTGAAATTTTCCAAGCTAAAGCTTGCTTGTGCTTCCTTAACACATGGAGTAGTTCTTCTTTTTCTACAATGCTCAAATCTGATGCGATAATAACTGGTAAAGTTGAATCTTCCCCTAAAAAGGCATATTCTAAATGATCTGGCAGTTGCTTTAACTCTAATTTAGGGGGTTCATCAATGGAAGGTTTCTGTCTCAACTCATCATTCATTTTTATATTTTCATAACTTATGTGTCTCGTGATAATTTCATTAGAATCTAACTCCTTTCTTACTTCCTCAACTTCAGTGGTGGCTTCATCTTCCCCCCCACCTTAAACAAGACACAGTTCCAATGTGTCTGCGAGAGAAAGTTCCTGAAAACTATCTTGAACAAAGTAATCAATGATATCAACAAAATAACAGGAATCATCTTGTTCTTTAAAAAATCTCATGGCATCATAGATTTTAAAAACGACTTCTTCCTCACCAACTCTATGTACTAATTTACCATCCCCTACATTGATAACAGCTCTAGCAGTAGCTAAGAATGGACATCCCAAAATTAAAGGCAGCTCAATATCCTCATCCATGTCAAGCACAGTAAAATCAACAGGAAATATAAATTTATCTACCTTTACTAGCACATCTTCGATGATTCCCCTAGGACATTTAACAGATCTATCAGCTAGTTGAATACTCATTCTAGTGGGCTTTGGCTCCCCTAGACTAGTTGCTTGAACAATTTGTAAGGTATTAGATTAATGCTAGCACCTAAATCAGCTAAGGCTTTATCAATAATTAAACTACCAATTAAACAAGGAATAGTAAAACTCACTGGATCTTTTAGTTTTGCCTGCAGTTTATTTTAGAGAATAGCTGAGCATTCCTCGTTGAGTTCCACTGTGGCTAATTCTTCCAACTTTCTTTTATTTGTCAGAAGTTCTTTAAAGAACTTCGCATACTTCGGCATCTGTGAAATTGCTTCAACAAAAGGTAAGTTAATGTGTAATTGTTTAAAAAGTTCAAGAAATTTACCGAATTGAGCGTCTGTACGGTCTTTCTTCAACTTTGCCGGATATGGAATAGGCGGTTTGTATTCCTTGAGTGTTGGTGGAGTGTTTTCCTTGGGTTCCTCTACCTTGTCTCCTGGAGATCCTTGAACAGACTTCTTTTCTGGTTCAGCTAGTACTTTCCCATCTCTTAAAGTAATTGCTTTGACATGTTCTCTAGGATTTGGCTCAGTGTTACTTGGTAGTCCACCTTTTGGTCTCTCTGAAATTAATTTCGCAAGTTGACCTATTTGATTCTCAAGCCCTTGAATTGATGCTTGTTGGTTTTTTAGTGTCGTTTTAGTGTTTTGAAAACGGGTTTCTGATGCTGCCATAAATTTGGTGAACATTTCTTCAAGATTCGGCTTTTTCTCTTGTTGTAGTGGTGGCTGCTGAAATCCCAGAAGAGGCTGTTGTCTTTGATTTCCTTGTCCTCCCCATGAAAAATTGGGGTGATTTCTCCAACCTACATTGTAAGTATTACTATAAGGGCTATTTTGAGGTCTAGAATTGTTACCCATATAGTTGGCTTGCTCAGTTTCTATGCTGTGTCCATAAGATGAGTAGTCTGGATTGAACATATTTCCTGGGGTTGCGTTGCACTGCATTACTGGCTGTGCCTGCGTAGAACCAACAAAATTATCAAACTTTTTATTTAAAAGTTCTACCTGATTAGTAAGCATAGTGACAGCATCAATATTATAAACTCCTGCGACTTTTGTCGGCTTTTTCCTCATGACTTGCCACTGATAGTTATTCGGTGACATCTCTTCAATAAATTTACAAACTGCTTCAGGTGTTTTATTTTTGATTGTTCCTCCTGCAGCTGCATCGATCATTTGCCTTGTTGAAGGATTCAAACCATTGTGAAAGGTTTGAACTTGTAGCCACAAAGGTAATCAATGATGAGGGCACCTTCTCAAAAGATCTTTGTATCTCTCCCAGGCATCGTAAAGTGTTTCTAAATCCATCTGCACAAAAGAAGAGATATGGTTTCGTAATTTAGCTATTTTAGCTGGAGGAAAATATTTAAGTAAAAATTTTTCGGGCATCTGTTCCCATGTAGTGATTGAGCCTCGTGGTAAAGAATTTAACCATTGTTTGGCTTTATTTCTCAAAGAGAATGGGAATAGCCTTAGACGAACGGCATCATCAGAAACGCCATTAATTTTAAAAGTATCACAAAGTTCCAAAAAATTGGCTATGTGTGAATTTGGATCTTCATCCTGTAAACCACCAAACTGCACAAATTGTTGTATCATCTGAATAGTGTTAGGTTTTAATTCAAAATTATTAGCAGTAATGACAGGTCTAATAATGCTAGTTTGAGTACCAGCCAAACTAGGTTTAGCATAATCATACATAGTGCTAGGAGCTTCATCTTGATTCACTGGTTACGCGGCTATTGCGGGAGGTGGTGGAATGTTTTGGTTTGCTTTCATCTCTTCTGTAGGTTCTAGCCCTTGTTCTTGTCCTTGTTCTGGATAATGTAGGCTTTTTCTGATCTCTCTACGAGTTCTGCGAACTGTCGCTTCTAAATCTTCGTCAAAAAGCAATGGTCCTGCTGGGTTGTTTCTAGTCATAAACTAGAAATACCTAGAAGGAAAAAGCAAAGAAAATTAAAATATAATAAAAAATAAAAATAAAAAAAATAAATAAAAACCAAAAATAAATAAATATAGTAATGGCTAAAGTAATAGAAATCGAGTTTTCGTAATATTTTAGTTCCCCGGCAACGGCACCAAAAATTTAATATCGCGTGATATGTAGTAATAAAATTTATAAAAACTGATCACACCAAAAACTAACTAATATCACGATTTTAAGGCAAGCGCACCTATCGAACAGTAGTATAGTTTAGCAGTAAGACCGAGTTATCATACCCAAGGGAACCAAAAGTACTAGTACTCACTTCCTTTCTATTATCTAACCTAAAAGTAAAAGAGGTTTGTATGAAACTAATTCTAAAACTAAACTAAGAATGCACAAACAGTAAATTAGGGAAAAACTCACGGGGAAGCTAATTGATATGGGCAATACTCAAGGGAGAATCCACCTAGACTTCACTTGTTATTAACTTCTTGAACTAGATGATTTCTTCACTTGACTTGATCCGTAGAGATCCCTAATCTATGTTAATGCCTCCGTCGAGGATAAGAACAACTAATCCTAGGTTGTTTAACTAAGGTTTCTTTCTAGTTAACACCCCTAGGTTGCATTAATTTGATCTATGGATCCTCCTATTAGGTTTGACCCTAATCCGGCAGATTTATGTCACCCTATGTCTAGGGTTGCATGCAACTCCGCTTCATTATGGTAGATCTACTCTTAAAATAGGGACTTTTACTCCTCTGCCTAAGCACATCAGTTTCTTGACTTAATACCTAGGATTATTAAACCAAGAATTAAGAACACATAATTAAGAACAATTCAAGTATTTATCATATAATTCAAGAATGAATAATAACAAGATATGTCTTAGGTTTCATCCCCCTCAAGTATTTGAGAGGTTTAGTTTATAATTAATAAAGAAAACATCTCAGAAGAAATAAGATAACAAAACATGAAGAACCCAAAAACCCCTGAAGGAATTTAGGGAGATCCTCTGTCTTGATGTAGAATTCTGGCCTAGTTGCTCTTCGCCTCAACGGAGCGTTTAGCATAAATTAGGGATCTCTACGAATCAAGTCAAGTGAATAAATTGTCTAGCTCAAGAACCAATAACAAGTGAAGTCTAGGTGGATTCTCCCTTAAGTATTGCTTATATCAATTAGCTTTTCCCTAAAGTTTTCCCCAATTTACTTTTTGTGCACTTTTAGTTAGTTTTAGAATTAGTTTCAACCAAACCTCTTTTCTTTTTATGCTAAATAATAGAAAGGAAGTAAGTATTAGTACTTTTAGTTCCCTTGGGTACGATAACTCGGTCTTGCCACTAAACTATACTACTGTTCGATAGGTGCACTTGCCTTTAACATCGTGATATTAGTTAGTTTTGGTGTGATCAGTTTTATAAATTTTATTACATAATATCGCGAGAGTCGTTATCAAGCACTTGCAGATATAATCGTTTTTAAGAATAAAAAGAACCCCCAACGAAAAAGAGAGAAAGAGAACGTTCCTCAAAAGCTTCTAGTAAAAACCAAAATTAAAAATAAAAAATACAAATACACAAAATAAATAAAATAAAATAAAATAAAAACAATAAATAAGTTACCAAAATAAAACTAAAAAGTTACTCTTTAACCTTAAGATGCCCACACAAGGACTCGAACCCAGAACCCAAAGGTTCACTGACACTCTCTCAACCACTAGACCAGTAGGCCTATTCTACTACTAAGATGCTCAACTAAACACATAAGTGCAACCTCCTCACTGTTCCTAACCACAAACACTCAAAAATTCTAACCCCAAAATCGGGGTGTTACATGCTTCCCAAAAACGCAATGCTCATAGAACTTCGGTTTGCAAATTCCTTGCCCGTCAAAAAGTCCTCTTTTACTCAATTCTGCCATGTCATTCTCACTCATATTCCCTAGGCACATATGCCAAATTTTAGTAATATCATCATCTGACAAAGAAGAAGAAGCGATAGCTACATCACCAGTAATAGTAGAACCCTGCAAAACATATAACTTGACAGTCTTTCTCTGCCCTTTCATCACAACGATAGAACCTTTGGAAATTTTCAAAACCCCACTTTCAATTGTGTATTTGTACCCTTTTGAATCAAGAGTACTTAACGAAATCAAATTTCTCTTCAATTCTGGAACATGTCGTACGTCACTAAGTGTTCTAACAACTTCATCAAACATCATAACCTTAATTGTTCCAGCACTTGCAATTTTACACAAAGCATTATTTCCTATCAAAACAACACCTTCAGACACTATTTTGTAATTTGTAAACCATTCCCAATTGGGACTCATGTGGAAGGTGCAGCCCAAATCAAGGATCCACCCCCAGCTCACTTTAAAATTATTTATAGAAATGACTAGGAGTTCACCATCGCTGTAGTCTTCTACAACATCAGCTTCACTAAATTTTTCTGGTTGTTTTCCCTTTTTATTCGCAGCCTCTCTTTTTATCTTGATCTGTAACTTATAGCACTTAGATTTAATGTGCCCCTTCTTCTTACAGAAGTTACAAATTTTACCTCTATTTAAAGACTTTGATCTTCCCTTAGATTTCTCACAAGGATTCTGTTCCTATGTCCTTCCACGATCATCATTAGCATTCTAATCTTATCTCACATGAACAATGAGACCCTCTTCTTAAGAGTCGAGTTTAATCATAAAATGTTTTATCTTATCATACGAGGTTAAAGAATCATAAACGTCATCAACTATGAAAGACTCACCGCTATATAAAATGGTGTCTCTAAAGGCTGAATAAGACGGAGGCAATGAACAAAGTAGAATCAACCCTAAATCTTCCTTATTATGCTAAACCTTCATGGCCTCCAAGTTTGAGAGAATTTCTTTAAACATTGTTAATTGTTCGTGAACAGACGCACCTTCCTCCAAACAATGAGCATAAAGATGTCACTTCATATGCAGCTTGCTGGTTAGAGTTTTCAACATACATATTTGTTTTAGCCTCTTCCATAATGCAGCGATAGTCTTCTCCTTCATCACATCCTACAAAATTTTGTTAGATAAATGTAGATGTAACTGTGTTAACACCTTTTGATCTTTATGCCTTTTCTCTTCCTCTGTCAATGTCGAAGGCACCTTATCTATCCCTAGTAGGGCATCCTCTAAGTCCATACGTAAGAAATGTCTGCATCTTTATCTGCCACAACGTGAATCTGGTGTTGTGATCCAACAATGAATTTTCATATTTCAAAGACACCATTACTGTGATTGAGATGAACAACCAGAAAGCTCGAATACCAATTTGTGAAAATAATGACAATGTATCGCAAAGAAAAGAAAAAAATAAATAACATATAGATTTTTACATGGAAACCCTTTCGAGAAAAAAACATGGGCAGAGGAGAAGATAATTCACTATGTTGAATTCAAATGATTACAAAAGGAGTAGACTATGTCTATTATAGGCTTGAAAAATCATATTCTAATAGAAGAAGTGTAGTAAGGTTGATACACCTTATTCTAATCAATATCAAATAGATGAAGTGTAATAAGGTTGAAAAACCTTATTCTAAAATAAAATAAAAGAAGTGTAGTTCTATATAGATTTTACTTTTATTTTATTTTACCACTATGTTTTATTTTAACAAGGATTCAGGTCACTCAATTCTAACAGTAATGTTCAACTCCTTTCTTATAAATATAAAAATAACTAAAAAAGGTTAGAGAAGATTTTAAAGAAATAAAAACATCTAAATCTCAAGTTTAACTATTTTAATTTATTTAAAAAATTATGCATTTAGGTGTGCTCATGCTCATGCCTTATCTTAAACTACTGATTTTAAATTTGATAAAATGAGATCTTCATTCTCCTCAATTTGCAAAATTGTACTAAAAATCCATCTCTAAGCTCTTCTTCTTTTAATTCGATTTTTGCTTTTTCCATGAAACTTCAAATATAATTCGAAACCTCAAAATTCAACATTTAAAACCATAGAACTAAAAGGGAAAGTTCACTAGAATTGATGCAACATTCAGTCCTGTAAAACATGCACTTGAAAATAATTGAGAGACTTGTCCAATTGAGAGATCCTCAAGTGGGATCGATATAACTTGGTACCTATTCACATGTTATGCATAAAACTGATGTAAAGGTACTAATTCACATTTTATGCATGCATGTGACCAATCTTGATTAAAAAAAAAGCAGCTTAGACCATGGAATGTGGTGATTTTATGCCATTCGACAAGAAAGTTACTTTAGTTGAGGTGATTATTCAACTTAGGGTGGGATTAGATACTGTAACAATACTGTAGTATGAGACAAAAAGTAAGCTAAACACACCGCACCGCACCGCACCCAATCGCCCATCCAAACCCACCCTTAGACTCTATAGGTATGACAATCATATGTTGTCTAATGAAATAATCCGTTTGGGCTAGCCAATATTTAAAGTTATGAATTGATCTCTTCATTCTCCTCTTTAATCGGGAAACCAGTTTGAGCGAGGTAATTTCATGTGATAAGAATAAATACGGCTTTCGATCATAATAATTATTGTAAATCCATGTAGGAAAATATTTTTGAAAAATATATTCTTTTAAATGTACTATTAAAAAAAAACAAAATGGGAAATTAATGTACGTTGCCATGCATTTAGGCAAAGAAAGAAATAAGGTTAATACATGTGTCAGTACTGGATCTTGATCTCAATGAAGATCAATGAAACCATCTATCCTCCAAACAGATATAACGATTAACATGCGTAGCTTCAAAGCCAAGAGTAATGGCAAATTTGTTTCCCGTATTTGGTTTATCATCAGATTCAGACCAAGAACACAGTTCTAGTTTCTGGAATTTAAAGACATGCAGAGAGGTAAAGTGACAAGCTTAATTTCATTACACAAAAGACAAACATATTCAACCCGATTTGCGTATGTAAATTGTTCATTCAATACCTTTTTCATTGTTATTCAGATCGTAACACTAAACCCACTTTCACACAGATCCTGGTAGCCTCCTCGATCGGGATCATTGTTGCAGCAGCAGTGCGGTATCATGTAAAGAAGCGAAGGGATCAAAAGATCATTCCACGCTTAAGAGCAAGGGACACAGGCCATGGTCGCATTGAAAAGCTCGAAAGTTTCCCTCATTACGTAGGTAAAATAATTAACTCATATAAGATTTGTCACATTGTGTTGTATTGGCTTCGTTATCCATCAACGTGAAGCTTTGAAGCCCTCTTTGTCTGTTGTCTTGTTTCTTCCCTGTTTCAGCTAGGCAGATGGGATTTAAAGATAGAAGACATTGCCCTTCGCTCTGCAAGTTAGCAACAGAATACATCAGGAAATGCGATGGTTGCGAAGAGGATATATATACGTATTTCTCTAGCGAACCAGATGTGGATTCACTGTTTGTTAAGCTCGTGGAAGAGTTTGAGAGATGCATTCTTAGTTATTTTGCATTTCATTGGAGTCATGCAGATCTTATGATTAGTCAGGTCAGCATCAACGTGTATATACTATGTTGGTACTATATTGCTTCAAATATATGAACAAACTATAAAAACTATGATAGATACATGTTCAAATCCGACGCATCCAAGTTCAAATAACATATAGTAAATGACTTGTTTTTTATCATATTGTTTCAGGTATTAAGTACTGATGCTGGCCCTAAGAGAAAGCTCAAGCAGATTGTCATGGCAGCAACTAGGTTGGGCATATTCTACTCTTTGATTATTGTTATTGTCAGATCATAATAATAACTAAAAAAAATATTGAAAAAGGTAGATCTGAAGAATTGCGAATTAATATATCAACTTTAGATTATATCTATTTACAGCAAGAAACTTTGGATTTTAAAACCTTAAAACTAGCGTAGCTATAGTCTCTCACCATTGTCGTCACTGCTGAAAAGTAATACTGATTTCTACAAAAAGAACTTCGGTTTTCTAATATAGGGAACAAAGATTTGAGAGGGTGACAAAAAGTCTGAAGGTGGCTAGGGTTTTCAATACATTGGTGGAAGAAATGAAAGCAATGGGACTCACCTCAACTGATGATTCTCGATGTACAGAGGTGATGGCTCCAGTGGCTCACAGTGATAGAAGCCCAGTGCTGCTACTCATGGGAGGTGGGATGGGAGCTGGGAAGAGTACCGTCCTTAAGGACATCCTCAAAGAGTAAGCTCGTCCTATGTCCAACACTCATCACCGAGTAACTCGATGGTAACGTAGCAGACAATTAGTCTCCTTTTGTTCCTGCAGAAGTAACCATTTGTATGAAGGACTATTTTAGTCAAGTAGACCTTCCATAAAGTTTGCTTTTGAAATTAGTAGTAAATATGAGTACCTATAAGGAACTAATGTTGAGTGTTTTGCTTAAAATATGAACAGAACATTCTGGGCAGGCGCAGCAGGAAATGCAGTAGTGATCGAGGCAGATGCATTCAAAGAATCAGATGTCATATACAGAGCTCTCAGCTCCAAAGGTCATGCAGACATGGTTCATACAGCAGAACTGGTAAGAGTCACTTTCTCATAGTTCTCAAACAAAAAACTCAATGTTAAATGCACAAATCAACAAAAAAATACTTCATAGGTAAATGAATAACATGGTAACCATATTAATGCTTCTCCTTGGTTTTAACAACTGTCCCAAACAGGTGCACCAATCATCTACAGATGCAGCATCATCCCTCCTAGTGACAGCACTCAATGAAGGGCGGGACGTGATCATGGATGGAACACTCTCCTGGATACCATTTGTTGTGCAAACAATAACTATGGCCAGATGTGTCCATCGCCGGCGATATCGTATGGGTGTTGGTTACAAGCGAAAACCTGACGGGACTGTAATTGAGAACTACTGGGAGCAAATTGAAGAAGATCAATTGCAAGAAGGAGGGAAAAGGAGGAAGCCATACAGAATAGAGCTGGTTGGGGTTGTTTGTGAAGCCTATTTAGCGGTCATTAGAGGCATAAGGTACTGCACCATGGAAAACACTAGAGACAGTTGTCTTAGTTTTAGTACGAAGTCTTTTCCCCTTTAGCTGAGATATTGATTTTATCAAGAAATTCAATATTTACAGGAGAGCTATAATGTGTAGACGCGCTGTAAGGGTGCAGTCACAATTGAAATCCCACAAGAGATTTGCAAATGCGTTTCCAACATATTGCCAACTGGTTGACAGTGCTAGGCTGTATTCCACCAATGCTTTGGAAGGTCCACCTAAGGTGAATTAACTATCCCACATTTTCAATCTAAATTTACTTAACAGGTAACATAAAACTGAAAGGGACACCTAGTTCACCAAAGAATTTTAACTCTGGAACCTAAGGTCAGAACAGCTGGAACAGACTGGACCAATCTTGAATACTCAGATAGCTAAAAGTTCATGCAAGAAATGCTATTTGTAAATTGTTTTGACTTTTCAATACAGGAGGCTTTGTCTCTGGTACAAAAGTAGATAAGGAGAACTGGCTTTCTCTTAAAGCCATGAACCCTGCTCAATCTTTCAGGAAGATCATAAGCAGGCTTACCACTAGGCTAATTTTATTGGAAAAAAGCCATAGTAGTATGAAAAACAGCTGACACTGTTGTAAAGTAGCAATCTACAAATAGAACTCCTTTCTAGGCATGCAAACTTGCATTTTCTTGTTCAGGACTGAACTCATTCAAGTGTCTGGTTGTAGAATTGGTGAGAGGGTGATTTTGAACCCTCACAAGTCCAAGACAACTAAGTTGAGATTAAACCAAACCTAAGCGGAGAAAATTTCCAGCAGCCTAGTTTACTCCATTATAATCCTAAAACTGAAATCTAGGAGGAAGAGAAAACAGCCTTGTCTGCTACAGATAACTGCAGGCTGCAGCATGCAGGGATAAACAAATCAATTGTGAAGGAACTTCATTGCTAGCAAAATTACTCCATGCAAGCAATTATGTAATATTAACATGAAAATTTTTTGTGTAGTTGATAGGATGGAAAGAAAGAGAGAGAACCTTGCTAGTCGATCCAGATGAAATTGACTGTTTAAAGAAAGTGGGCAGGCTGAATGAAGAAGCTGAGTCCATATATGAACTTTACAAGCACCCCAACCCGGCGTGTGAAGCTGGTTCAATCTGGAAAGACATTGTACTATCACCTTCTAGACTAAATATTCAAAAGGAGCTGAAGTTTACCATCCAGAAAGTGGAAAGAATGACACAGCACAAAAAGAGTTAAAAGCTTATGAATATTCACCAAAAAATTTACATGCTGAAGGAGGTGTCTCAAACCTTTTTCTATAGTTATGACCAAGAATGTCTACTAAGGTTGTATTAAATCATGAAGAATATGTGTAAATTTTTTGTTACCAGCTTAGCTCAGTTCAGACTCTGGAACTGGAAAACAGAATATTCCCATTAATTGTTTCAAATAATCTACTAGTATTGGTAGGTGTGGGGCTGAGCATTGGAACTCCAAAGAGGAATTTAAAAGTAAAAGAAAGAGCAATTACAGCAGCAACTTAAGTGAGATAAATTCGTACTTCACAATTCAATTAACGCAGACTGTGCGTGGTTGCAATTACCATCAAATCTAAAGACATGCATCCACACAAACATGCACACCTACAACAAAAGATGAGTATGGATGCTAGCTTTCAAGCAACAAATAAGCAGAATAAATATGATAATAACCAAAAGGATCTGCAGCATGAGATAATGCAGACCACTATCAACGAACCTGGACATCCCATTATTTTCCTTAATTACAACTAAGAACCTTTTCAACGCTCAAATAAAAAATGAATTGTTTAGCAAATTGTTGTCAATTGATGACCCACCCATAACCATGAAGAAAATAATGGCAATCCAGATTGTGAATGAATTATGTAACTAGGATCACAATTTATGATACCTGGAAGTTAAGAGTGAAGCATTTCACATATTCAAAAGAATCCCCATTTTCGGTAGAGTGATTCTGCAAATACAAACCACTGTAATAATGAAACCGCAACAATTTTTTCCCTTTCGGAACTGTTCTATAAAATACCATATTGTAGAGCTGTTCTTGAAAAACAATTGTTCTAAATAGAAGCTTCTCTGAACAACAATTGTTCTAAACATAGTTCTTGAAATGCAATTATTCTAAACAAAAGTTATGGACATTAGCTATTATCAAGAGGAGCCATTCTAAAATGATAGCTACCTTGGATGACAACTGTTCTAAATGAATCCTTGTTCTGAACATAGTTGTTTCAAATTTAGATTCTCAAACAATAATTGTTCTAAAAAATAACTATTCTAAACAAGAGTTGTTCTTCCAGAAGAGATATTAATAGAAGCAACTCTGCTACTTGTTTCGAACTTTGTTACTATCTTTGGAAGTGTAAGTTCCTAAAACATAATCTTAGTTATCTCTGAAAAAAGATAAGATATTAGTAGCCAAAACAAAGTGTCTACACACATCTACTCCTTAAAAGGGCTGGAAAGATTAATGAAAGCCTTGTTAATATCACTGATGTTTAGAATTTGTATTGAGTTTTGTACAGCAAAGGAGGAGAAAGATAAAATGGAATCATTGTCAAAAAGAAAAAGAAAATAAAGAAATTTTCAAACGAAAGCAATCAAGATGTAGCACCAAGGAGGCAAGTTTCCTTATTACAACCCTCAAGAAGGTGACGGGAGGAGACACCAATCCTGAAACAATCCATCTCAAAAGTAGGTCATGGCAAGGATTTTGTGAAGACATCAGCAAGTTGAACACCAGCAAAACTGAGTAACAAAAAGATCTTCCTCATGAATCTTGGACTAAGCAATATGATAATTAATTTCAATGTGTTTCATGGAGAGTAAAACACAAGATTGACAAACAAATGTAGCATCGAGATTATCACAGTAAAGTGGGAGAGGATTAGGCAATGAATAGACAACTCACGAAATAAATTTATGACCCACAGAGTTAGGCATTGGCATTCAAGATGGCACAATATTCTGCTTTTGTTGATGACCGCTCAATGCCCTACTGCTTGTGGGAAGCCCAAGAGATTGGATTTTGACCAACAAACACAATGAAACCACCAGTGGAGCTCTGATCATCCTTGTTTCAACCCCAATTTGCATCAAGGAAAGCCCATTAGAGGAGAATCTCGATAGATGAAGAGACCATGATCAGTAGTGCCTTGAAGATGCCTCAACACATGCTTGAGGGCTGTCAAGTCTTGTTCAGTCGGCTTGCTTGAAAACTGAGGTAACTTATTTACAACAAAGGCTAGATCAGATCTTGTAAACTGAAGGAATTGAAGGAATCCCAGCATGACAAGATACTCATTTGGTTGCAAGAGTGAGGAATCTTCTCCTTGACTCAGTGAGAATTTAAGAGATATATTTATTGCATTGGCATGAAATAACTTTTTCTCGATCAGGAACATCTAAAATGTAGTGATGTTAAAACAAAAATAAGCCATCATGCATAAAGCAGGCTTCAAGACCAAGTAATCTATATCACCAAGAGCCCTCAACAATAACCTATAATTAATAGAGCCTCAAGAAACTTATTAATAGTATTCAAATTAGGACTGCTGATAATGAAACCATCAACATAAACCAAGAGGTAAATGAGTGCGCCTGAGTATCTTGAAATAAAAGGAGAATTATCAGATTGTGCTGGCTTAAGATCATAGATAGCCTTTTGCAGGTGACAAACATGTCAACAAACCTTGGTGGCTGGCTCATGAAGACCTCTTCCTCTAAAGGATCCATTAAGGAACATATAGTGAAGGTTAATTTGTTGAAGTGGCTAATTGCTAATCACCACAAGAGAAAGTAATATCCAGATTATAATATACTTATGACAATAGGTGAAAAGTATCTCCATAGTCAATCTTAGGTCATTAGCTAAAATAATTCACAAGTTAAGCCTTGTAATTAATGGTGCCATCGGGACTGAAATCCCCATTTCCATCCAACCACATTCTTAACTTCTTTCGTGATCAGCAACCATGTTCCCTGTTTCTCAGGACAGTAAGCTCTGCTTGCACAGCTTGGGACCAAATGGGGCCTTTGAAGAGGCTTCACAAGTGGGATGGAGATTGAAGCATCGGTTATGGAGAAAGGTTTAGTGGTATGGCTTAGGGTTCGTGATACCAGAAGGAGAGCTGGAATAACTAATTGAAGCCTTGCCATACACAAATTTTGTACAGCAGAGAATAAGAGAAACATTGAGAAAATAAAAAGAAAATTAAGAATCATCACTATAAAGGAAAGCAATTAAGAGATAATAACAAAAGAGGAAAGTTGCCTAATTACTCCTCCATCCATTCATTTTGCTCCCAGCTATATTAACTAATTTTTCACTCCATGAAAAACCTAAAAGAAAAGCAAGCAATGAAGCATGTTAAATAACCACGTTTATAAGCATCAAGGCTCGACCACAAATCCACTCAACACAATTCAATAATTAGGTGAAGCTTTTAGGTTAGAAACCAAAATCGAAATAAAAATGCAGCGACTTATATTCCAAATCAATGCAGCTTTATAATTGCTTAAAAACTAGGCAAACTTGATAGTCACAATTTAAACCAGGCATGATGAAATTGATCAGCCGTGCCAGTTACATCATTGTTCCACTTAATTACACGCATTTCAATATTTTAGGATCAACAAATTCGTAAAAAACCTTAACCTTGGCTTCCAGTTTCGAAGCAGTGTAGCTGCACAGAAGCTAAATCCTTCAGAGCATTCCGCGCAACCTCTTTCTAACAGGCCACCGTTTCTTTGAATCTATTCCACCAAGCAGCCCTATAAATACAAACCCTTAGCTTCTTAATTTGCAATCTACTCCCTGGTGGGCAATGCAAAAAGAACGAGCAGAACAATAGAAAGCAAATAACATGATAAAATATCAGGGAGCTCTGATTTCATCTCATAATCCATTCAACTGAAAAATTACATCTAAAATCTGCTTTAAAAAACTAAGAAATTTAGAAATTTAGCGTCAATCAACAACAACAACAAAAAAACAACCCCTCGAAGAAAAGTTCAAGAACAGATAAGATCCGATGTCATATTTTCCTGGGCATGGACCCAAATACACCCACTAAACTGCACTCGAATTTACAAAACTACCCCTACGTTGACCACCCTCTCTTCTCTCATTTCTTTCCCCTCCTCGACGTGGCTTTCTTCGCCGGTGACTTGACACTCTTCGGCTTTACACTCTTCGCCGGAGCTTTTTTAGCCGCAGGAGCCTTCTTCGCAGCAGGCTTGGGAGCAGCAGCCCTCTTTCCTGGAGACGTCCTAGTTGAAGTCCTCGAAGCCTTAACCGGCTTGTCCTTAGGCTTGGCTGCAGCTTTTGACTTTGTAGCTGCAGTAGTCTTCGGCTTCACAGAAGCCACTGCCTTAGTCTTGGCTGGAGCAGCCTTCGCCTTAGAAGTAGCCTTTGGCTTAGCCGCCGGCTTACTCTTAGCCTTCGAAGTAGTTTTTGTCTTGGCCTTAGCTTTAGGAGTAGCTTTTGTACTCTTCCCTTCCTTAGGCTTTGAGGCAGGCTTAGACTTCGACTTAGTAGTAGCCGGTTTCTTTTTTGCAGGAGCAGAAGCAGCAGCAGTAGCCGTCTTCGAAGACCTAGCCGAAGGAAGTTTATACGAAGCCTTAACTTTAACAAACTTCCCAGCAGCCACAAGCTTCTTCAAATGGACAAGCAGAAGCTTCTTGAAATTCCCAGGAAGATTCTTCTGTTTCTCTTCAATGAACTTAGCAATGGCGTACTGACTTGAACCTGTCCTCTCTTTCAAAGTAACGATTGCATCTTTGATCATCTATAACAAACCAATCAAGTATCAATACGCAATCAGACCCAGAATACCAAAAATAAAAAATAAAAATAAATAACAGTATATTTTGTGAATAATGAAGTACCTCTTCGTAAGGAGGATGAGTAGGAGCAGCCCGTGGTTTCCTAGGAGCTGCAGCTTTCTTGGTTTTGGGCTCTTTGGCTTTCTTTGCTCTGCCGGATTTTGAAGTAGCTTTGGTCTCAGCAGTCTTGTCCTCCTCCGTCTCCGGTGCGGGGTCTGCCACGACTGCCGGCTCCTCGGTTGCCATTTGCTAAACGATGTAGACAGGAAGAATCTGAGATTAGGATTAGGGTTTCAGGAAAAACTAGGGAATCGAAAATAAGATAAAAGGATAGTTTTGGATCTAATCTCAAAGCGAAGATGCACTGGTAATTTCGTTGTGGGAGGAAGGTGACGGAAATGAAGGGATTTAAATAGTCAAATGTGAGAAAGACGGTATCCGTAAGATGAATTTTGATTGGTGGAGACGACTATCACGCGGATTCCTATCTGTCTTAAGTTTAAATGCAGATCGTTAGATAAGGCGATATCTACGGTTGAAGATGAAGGGGCGCAAGGGAATGGGTGGGGAGGAATGAGGAAGAATTGATGTTTTGAGCATTTTAGGTGTGCTTTTGGTCTCGATTGATTTGACCATGACTTAAGTTATAGCTTATAATTTTTTTTGAAATTTTTTCCATTGTTAAGTTTATTATATAAGCTTTCTAATGAATATTTTTACATATTTTTTGGACAATTCATTTGTAAGATATTTAATTTTGAAGCTACATTGGTCAAAACCATGGTTTACCATGATGTTATTGTGGTTTAGGAGGAATTTAAGAAAATGCTTGTTATGAATCCAAAATTTTTGCATCTTATTTGATAATAGATTAACAAAGGAAACTAATGCTTCAAGAATCATGAAATTTGGTTAAGAATTGGATGGAAAATTTTCACTTCAAATGTTGTTGAAGTTGAACATGTCCTATTGGCATGTGTGACAATACACATATCATTCAATTCATGGCAAATCAAAAATTAGAACCATATTTAATCCAAAACAAAACTTGATTTGTTATGTTGTATGTGACATTATTCGTTACATTTGTTAACCTTAAACATAAAATGTGAATCAAACAAAAATTGTATATCCATTAATTAAGGTAGCAATGTAAATCTTTCTCTTTTTACATGTAAACATTTGCTTAGCATGTATGCTCTATTACTATTGTCTAATTACACATTTCCTATATTCAAATCTTCATTCTAACCATCTTATTCTATGACTATAAATTCAAAGTTCTACTACCCACATCATATCTCATCAAAATAACCTATAGAATGCTTGGGTTTCTCAAAAGCATTACATCTAAGCATATTTATTGATTTGGAGCAAAATCTTCATTTGATGTTAGTATGATTCTATTCAATGTAAAACTTATATGTAAGTTATGAGTTAACTTCTCCACCTAAATGAAACATGTTAATGTTGATCTAAAGCCATATATATGTAAGCCCATTATAAGTACAAGCGAATCAATTAATTATATAGCAAGAGCATTAGAACAATTAAGTTAATTTATCATCTAACTTTTTGTTACAATGATTCGATGTTGAACCTTTAACTTTGGAGAATTGAAAATGTTTGTTCAAGTATAAAACATGATAATTAAACATCTTCTAAGACTTGTTTGATGTTAACCTTGGAGGATTAAAAACCTTTTGTTTAAGAACATCTTCAAAGCCATGCTTGATGTTCTCATGTAAAATTTTCAATGGATTTAAAATTGTAATTTAATAATTAAATTTGACTGTAATTACTTATAATTACATATGTGATATATATGAGTAATTATTAAAATTAATAGATCCCATTGAATTGAGTTTATTAAGAGCACATGATTATTTACTTTGATTCTTATGAGGGGTTGAAAATTAAGGAATTGCGTGAAGTAGTTAGCCATAATGAACTTTAAACTTCTTTTTTAACTTATTTTTGTAATTATATAACTATGAAATTACAATTTATACTATAAAATATTATATGATAAATTAAGATATAATTAGATTCTACTAGCTAAATACATATAGAGAATTAGAACTCTTATAGTTACAAGATGGAGTAATTATTATCCTAACAATTATACTTTCTCGCAATTACTTTGAGGTATCCATATACGCCTTTACCATAAATTTGATTTACTGAAATGAAATAGAATAGGTATTCTATAACTGTTCAATGGGAATAGAATAGCGAGATAATAGGTTTTAAGTTATTTGGTTGGTTGAATAGAATAAACATCTAATAGTATTACATTGTTT
Organism: Gossypium stocksii; assembly: GCA_020496765.1. Lineage (NCBI taxonomy): Eukaryota > Viridiplantae > Streptophyta > Magnoliopsida > Malvales > Malvaceae > Gossypium > Gossypium stocksii. Next base: position 13,160,462 of record CM035623.1, read on the forward strand.
GGTTGGGTAAAACAACATTTCATAATAGGTAAGGAATAGACTTAAAATGACAATTTATCATTAGATTAAAATAATATTTTATCTATTTTCTTATTAATATCTTGTAATTTTTTAAAAGCATTATATTTATTAATAAAATAAAAATTCTAATAATTTATTTATTCCTTTCAAAAAATAATAAATTATTTATAAAATTTTTAAAGTGAATTTATTAAAATATTTTATAATTATTATAAATATTATATTAAAATATGATTCTAAAATAATAATTGTACATAATATATAATATTTAGCATGTTATAAAAATATTACAATATAAATAAATATTATTTATAGTATTCAAAAATTATATAAATATTATTTTAATATAAGCTACAATTATTAAATGTTATTTAATTGGGGGAACTATTGGGTTTTTATTATGTGATGCGAGTCTCAAGGTTCAATTTCAGACTCATGTATGTGATGGGTTTATACTACCTCAATGCCAACAATAAGGTCAAATGCTAATCAAATCAAACTAAGATTCGGTTAAAGATAATATGTGAGGATGAATCTTTTCGAGGAAATGAGGAATAATACATGCACGAAATGAGTGAAATTTATTAAAGTCAATTCAACCAAGTTGTCAATTTCAAACTGAAAAGATTAGTCAACTTGCGACAAATTTTTGGATAGGATCCAGATATTTATGGGTTTAGATGCCTACATAGCGTTTGAATATCTAACTCTTAATTTTGAAATACACTTTGAATCACTTGATTTCGAGTTCGAGAGCTCAAATTATGACCGTTTTAGTGAAGACTATGTGAGCAAAATTTCTTGATGGGATTATGACTGGAATTAGAGTTTTAGGCTTTTAATTCGAGTTTAAATCATATTGGGTTCAATTTTTAGGCTTAATTTTTATTATATATGAGACCAATATTGTATTTATTAGGTATTATTATTTTATTACTTATTTATTTTAAATTTTGGATATTGTTTAAGTATTTTAAGTGGTTTAGGAGTTTTTGTGTCTTAGTTAAACAAGAAAGTTTAGTTTAAAACTACTTCTTATTTAGATTAATTAAAGTTTCAATATATTTTAAAGTTTTATTTGAATGTACTTAGCTAGTCTATATAAAGACTTCTTCCTTGTTCATTAAGCACACGATTGTTTTTATTAATAAAGTTTTAGATATTGTTAATTTCTTTGTGCAAGATTTCTTTCTTGTAATTTTTAGAATTATTTTTCTTCTCAATTTTCTTCAAGGAGTCGTGGGAATTCATTCTTCATCTTTCAATTTGTCAAGGATTATTTCTTGGAGGGTTGATTAGAGCTATTAATTGATTTATCAAGTATTATTTTTTGAAGGGTTGATTAGAGCCATTAATTGAGTTTTTTGGTGTTTATATCTCAAAGGGTTCAATTGGACACTTACATATCTATCCATCACATCTATTGGTTTATTCAGCCACTCTTCCACATTCAAAGTTTCGTTTATTTATTTAATTTTTTATTATTTTGAATATTTGTTCCTTAAATTTCTTATTTTAGTTTTTTTGTTTGTTGTTTTCTTTTCAGGACAGATCTAAATCTTCCTTTTTCTAGTTGAACAACTTGAATACGATTCTTCTTCCGCTTCCTCCGCTCAATTCTCTATCATTTGCTATAAAATTTAGGGGTTTTAGGTTTTTTGTGTTATTATAAATTGATTTCTAACAAATAACCTCAAAACAATTTTTTTCTTTTTACCCAGAAAATTTTTCAATTTTTCATTGGGTAAACATTTTCCAAATGATCTGAAATTTAACATACTGATTCTTGGAACTCTATTAGAATATAAAAAAAATTTCTCACAAAAAAATGATCGAAAAGTGCAAAAACAAAAAAAAAAAAGATGAAAAAAAAGAAAAGAAATATTTTGTGGGTTGAATTTTGTGCCGAAATTTTCCAAATCAGATATACATTATTTGAGGAGAATCCAATTTAAATTTTGTGATTTTTGGAAATCAGGAATACCTCGAACAAAAAAAATTCAAGTTGTTTTCTATTGTTTCGGGTTTTCAGTTGGATAGTTTATTTTCTTTGATTTTAGCATTAAGTTTTCTTTTATTTTTAGCTTTTCTTATTCTTTTACGCATTCTAACACATTTTCACTTCTTGTGCTAATAGCTACGGAAATAGTTGTCTCTCCTTTCTTCGTGCAACTTACTTTCTTTAAAGTCGAGTCTTTTTTGGCTTCTTATAGGCTTAGGTCAACTTTGTTAGAGAGTGATCCCGCATCTTTTGAATATTATTGAGTTTGATTACTCTTTACAATTTGCAAGCGAGAAAATCTTAACTTCTTTTCTTTACATCTTAGAGTTTTTTGTTTTTTATTGCGAGTGTATAACAGTGAGGTTTAATTTTCTTTTATCAACTTATCTTTTTTTTAGTATTGTTATTTCAGCCTCTAATAATGGTACACAAACATAGTATGGAAGAGGTTCTGGAACCTCCTACTAATGGGGACAACTTGCTTGAGTCCCATTGTCTTGTAGTGCAACAATCCCTTAGCATTTAAGTAACAGATGATTCTGGTAATATCTCAAACCTTACCTAGACGTTATGGTTGAATCTCAGAAGTTACATTAACAACACTTAAAATTATTTACTTTTGAAATTAACTAGGGTTGAAGTGTTATGTGAAAACTTAAAATTTTGAATATTTAATGATTTTGTTTCTTTAAAAAAATACTTATTAAAAATATATTCTTTTGAAAGTAAAGTGTGACATTATATTATAATGTCATTTTAAGTTATTTGAAAATAAATATTTTGTATTATAATGATTTATTAAAAAGGTTTAGGTAAAAATCTTTCATAGCGGGCTTTCTTAAAACTACTTAGAAAATTATGAATTATAATTTTGTTTTAAACCATGTAAAATCGTAAATAGTTTAAATAAACTCCATAAAATACTTGAAATGACATAAATTTTTTATGCATACATATCAATTCTAAGTTATAAAATAACCAACAATCCAAAATAAAAGAAGTGTTCAAAGTGCAAAGTCCACAAACAAAATCACATAGTTTAAAAATCCATAAAACTATTCGAGAGGCTCCACTGAATGTTGAATCCAAGTTCTATGTCTAAGTATTACCTGAAAGGTTATAACACTAAAGGGGGTGAGCTTTTAAAGCCCAGTGTGGGCTTTTTAACAAATAAATGTAAATAAACACACAATCATTAATCAAGTAAATATTTCACTTTATGCACATGATCATGGCAATGTTGTTTTATAAAACATTTATGCAAATTTATTTAAAACATCCTACCCATCACCATTTCACAGCACAATCGAGTTCCCCAGAACTCGTCTATCCAAACACTCCAATTTATGAACAGTGTCACAGTAATGTAGATAAACTGCCACTTAATAATATTGGGGACAAGCCACCACTTTTGCAGATAAACTGCCACTTAATAAAATTGTGGATAAGCCACCACTTTTGTAGATAAATTGTCACTTCTTCCTCCTTTCACATATCTCACCCCATGCATGTCATATGACCACAAAAATCACTTTTTCACTTTAAAAATTAAATTTTCACTTTGGCATGTGAGACATGCTCATTATATTACTCATCACTTAAAACCACAAAGGCATGCTTAACATGCTAATCACATATTTACACGATATATATATATATATATATATATATATCAATATTTCACATTTTATAAATCATGCGAAACTCACATATGCCATAACATCACATAACATGATAATAAGATTTTCATACATTTTATCTCAATAATAATAATCAAGATCACACATCATACAAATCATAAAAACAACAATTTAGTTTCACTTACTTGGATATTCCAATTTGATGGGTTTTTATTTCTCTTTTCGAATACATAAAGTATTCTTGATAAGCACCATTTAATAATACTAATAAAATTTTAACAACATGAAACATATTTTCATATATTTTTAATTAATGTAAAACCCACACCTGATTGTAGATTAGATGTGTTACAACTCTCTAAGACGCCTGCATTTGGATCTATCCAATGGATCACCCTTGTGAATTAAGAATCATGATTCCTTTCACGAGTTTGACAATTTTCCATGTTGATGTCGATCGGCCTCTATCTCGGTCAAAAAGGAGAGATCGGTGGATCATCTTGATTTTGATTCGAAAAAATTGAATGATCTAAAGAGATGGTTGATTAAGAGTAAGTTTACAAAATAAAGACTTAGAATTTAAGAAACTAAGTGAAACAAATAGTGCAGAATTTTATTTACTAAAAGAAATGATGTAGGTTGAAAAATGATAAAGGAAATAGGAGGAAACAAAACCGTCGACCGTGATGCTACGACGGCAACGATGGCGGTGGTCTAGCGATAGAGGTGGTAGTTCGATGGAGGAGAAGAAAAGAATATGGGTTCAATCACTCACTTAAAAGAGGAGAAAAGAGAAGAGAGAAAAATAAGAAAAAGAGATGAGTTCCGCGGTGGTTTTCGTGGTGGTGGAGGGTGGCACTAAGGGCGACGGTGGAACAAAAAGAAAAAAAGAAGAGGAGGATGAGTGATGAAGTAGTGGTGTTTAGGTTGAATAGTAGTGGTTAATGGTGGAGAAAGGAGGCCAAAATCAAAATAGTGATGGTTCAAGGTGGTACAAAAGGGAAGGGGGAAAGAAAAGAGAGGAGAAAGGAGGGGAATGGCAATGAAAAAGTGGAAACACAAAAATATACACACTTTTTCATGCCCTTTTTAACTTAAATTCATGCAGTTTCGATAGAATTTTTGTCGAAAAATAATTAATTTCTATAATATAATTAAATTGTACTTAAATTATGAAGATGTTGAATTTTAATTAATTTTATAATTAATTTTGATTATTTTTTATCATTTTAGATAGATTTGCACAAAGGGCGAAAAACGACTCGGCAGACACTACTAGAAGTACAAAACCAAGAAGCAATTTGAAGTATCAAGACGAATTAATTTTCAGCCTAAGACGGTCCATAATTATGTGTATTAATTCATAATATAATTAATTTTAATTTATATCCAATTTAATTTGGGTTAATAAATTATTATTAATTAATTATGAAAAAGTGGTCTAGTTGAGCCAAACTGAGTTGCCGTGAATTTATTCGTAACAGCATAAACATGAGTTTAATAATTCTAAGTTAAGAAATGTAATTAATCTAACACAATTATGTCATCTTGATTAAATTGTTTTTTGAAATCGTGCATTAGAACTTTTATTTTCTATTTTATTTATTTTTACTTAGTTTAAAATCTTAGTTTTTAATCACCCTCTTCAAACAAAATATTTTTCTTCACCAAAGTGTTTTAAATAGCTTTCATAAATAATCCTTTTCACAGCCCTTGTGGGTATGATAACTTGGCATTTACTTGTCACTTTATTACTTGTTACGAATGTGTACACTTGCACATTTCCGTCGTTCTAAGTATTTAGCGCCGTTGCCGGGGACTGTTTTAAAAAGTCATTATTTGTAAATTTGTTAGGTTTAATTTCCTATTTAATTTTTATCTTAATTAATTTTTTTGTGTTTATCTCAGGTGTTTATGAGTATTGACCGAATTATCGACTTTCTCCCTGTAGACCTTGAGATTGAACGAACTTTTCAACAGCGAAGAAGACAAGCAAATTAGAGAATGACCAAAGAGATGAATTTCAAAAAATTGAATCAAGGAAACGGAGCAAACCCTGCTCAAAATCCTGTCTTTATTGCTGATAATAGGGATAGAGCTTTAAGATAGTATGTCGTGCTAGTGTTTCATGATCTTAATCCGGGTATTAGGAGATCTGAAATTGAGGCACAACAATTCAATCTGAAGCTAGTCATGTTCCAGATGCTTCAGACAGTGGGCCAATTAAGTGGAATGCCTACTGAAGATCCTCACTTGCACTTGAGACTATTCATGGAGGTGAACAACTCTTTCAAGCTAGCCGGAGTACCCAAAGATGCATTACGATTGAAGTTGTTCCCATATTCGCTAAGGGACAGAGCTCAAGCCTAGTTGAACTCATTGCCACCAAATTCAATTTCCACATGGCAAGAGCTAGCAGAAATATTTCTCATGAAGTACTTCTCGCTTAGCAAGAATGCTAAGTTGAGGAATGAGATCACCGCCTTCCAAAAAATGGACAATGAGTCCTTATATGAGGCATGGGAAAGGTACAAAGAATTATTATGGAAATGCCCTCATCACGGAATCCCACATTGCATCCAACTTGAGACGTTTTATAATGGTCTCAATGCTCACATGAGGATGGTAGTGGAGGCTTCTACTAACGGTGCTCCTTTCTAAGTCTTATAATAAGGCTTATGAAATCATTGAGTGTAATGGCCTAAATTCAAGGTTATCGAAATAGTGGTTTTGTAACCACAAATCCAATTTAAAGAGAAATTTATTTTAATATTTTTGCATGAATATTGATATGATAGGAAAATTGTATGACAATATCGATAGAAAAATTTTACCGGTTTAGTGGTTAGTTAGAAAACAAAATTTAGTAAGAATATATGTGAGTCTAGTTTCAGGGAAAATTAGCAGATCTTAATTTGGAGTTCCGTAGCTCAAGATAAAAATAATTTAGTGACTATGACTCAAGTAGACAGCTTTGAATGAACTATAAATAATGGTGGAATTGTAGAGAATGATACATATGAGCATGAAATGTTAAATTGATGATTAAATTTATTTATTTAGATCCTGAAGACTCAAATACAAAGCTAGATCGAGGAAAGGAAAAAGTTCGGGATTAATAGATTTTTGTATACGAACAAGTATCGAGGTAAGTTCGTGTAACTTGAATTATATTCTTCAATGCTTGAAAATATGTTATTGATGTGAATATGATTTGAATGTTCATTATATGAAAATTGATGAAACATTGATATTTTTTATAAAAAGGGGAAGATATCCCGGTTGAATGAAAGGAAAATTCAATGGATCTCTGAAAATGAATTGACGGTAAAAAGGATCTAACCCGAACGAGTGATCCTATCCTGATATAGCCCTCCCGAAGAATATGTGTAAAATGGATTTAGCCCAGACGGGTAATCCGGATTAGGGTCTGAATTTAGTCTGGACTGGTAATTTAGATCCAAGCTCATTAGAGTAATTGTTGTTGCAGGAGATTTAGCCTGGATTGGTAATCCCGACAATACTCTATGAGTTTATATTACAGGGGATTTAGCTTGGACTGGTAATCCCGCTGTAAGGATGAGGTTCGCGGGAGTGTGCTCTCTGAAATGAAAATGTGCGCACATGAATATGAATTGACAGACCCGGATTTGTACACTAAAGTGTACCCTTGAAAATCCATCGAAATTCGAGAAATTCAACAGGATAAATATGAGAAAATAATAATGGAATGGAAATCATGGTATTGATGAGTTCATCAATCATGGTATATATTATTGATACATTGAAATTATTAGACTAACTTGAATGTTGAGTTTGTGCATGTTAGGATAACAATGCATTAAATGGATGTATGAATGTTTATTATATTGTATTGAAAATATTAGGTAAGTATAATTCTTGTTACATGAGCTTACTAAGCACAATGTGCTTACCCTGTTTCTTTTTTCCCTGTTTTGTAGTATTAAGAGCTCGGAGGTCAGATTCAGTCGGAGACACATCACACTATCAACCTCAACATTTTGGTATATCCAGAAACTTTAGTTTGGAAATCAATGGCTTGTATAAGTTAATAAAGTAAATGTTAATGTGAAATGAATGTAAAGTTAGCCATTGGTGTGGTTAACAAATCTTGGTTTTGGTATGTGAAGTGGTTATCTTATGGATATGCTTGAATCTATCTTGAAAATATGTAGAATTGGATTGGTTGATTTAGATTGTTCTCAGTTTAAAATTGCAGGGAAGGTTAGATATCTATAAAGGGGTTATATTGAGTTAATCTTAAAAAAAAAATTAGGTTTTTTTGAAAAATTCCCTATGGTTTCGATTAAATCCCGGTTTGGTCCCGATGTATGTTTTGGGCTTCGGAGACCCATCTACAGAACGTCATAACATGTTTCGATAAATGAATAGTATTTAACTCGTAATAACAAAAAAATTAATTCGGTAAACTCCGGTAATGCCTCGTACCCTATTTCAGCGACGAATACGAGTAGGGGTGTTATATTGAGAGGATTGCCAATAACAATTATCAATGGCCAACCAATCAAGTAGCGTCAGAAAGGCAAGTTGCTGGAATACATGAAGTAGACGCTCTTACTTCACTCACATCTCAGGTATCCTCAATGTTAAAAACTCTTACCACTAATGGGTCTAATAGTTTTGCAGCACAACCACCGAACCAATTTGAAAATATAGCCTGTGTCTATTGTGGGGAAGGACATCTGTATATTACATGGGTAACCAGAACCATAATTAAGGAAGGCAAGGACCACAATCCAATTTTTATGACCCATCGTGCGAAACCACCCGAATCTGTCCTGGAGTAACCAAGGGACTGGAACCAGTAACAAGTACGCCCAACCTAGACCAACCCAGCCACCTATTTTTTTGTAACAAGTTCATAAACCAACCCAAGTTGAACCATCCAACAGCTTAGAGAATATATTGAAGGTATACATGGCAAAAAGTGACGCCACTCTAAGGAATTTGGATAATCAACTGGGCCAACTCGCTACTGAACTTAAGAACTGACCACAAGGTGCTTTACCTAGTGATACGGAGAACCCAAGGAATCCAGGGAAAAAGTATAGTGATACGGAGAACCCAAGGAATCCAGGGAAAGAGTATTGTATAGCGTTGACATTCAGGAGTGAAAGTCTTTAGAGCCCAACATCGTCAAAGTTGAAAAGGAGCCAACTGATGCTCAAGACTTAGAAGAAGTTCAATCGAGTGTTGAAGTTCCAGTTTTACCTGAACTAGAATCTATAAAATCTGACAAGGTAACTTCAAAACTAGCTAATTCTAATCAACTAACAACTCCGTTAGATGCAGAATTGCCACAGAGGATAAATCAACCAGTTCCAGTAAAGAAACCTCCACCATCCTACCCTCAAAGACTTCAGAAGCAGAAGTAGGAGATTCAATTCAAGAAGTTCCTAGACGTACTCAAGCAACTTCATATCAACATCCCGTTGGTTGAAGTACTTGAAAAAATGCCGAACTACGTCAAATTCATAAAGGATATCATGTCTAAAAAATGAAGGCTTGGAGAATTTGAGATGGTAGCCCTGACAAAGGAATGCAGTGCATATCTTTAAGACAAACTACCCCCAAAGTTGAAGGATCTTGGATATTTTACCATACCTTGAACATTGGAGCAACATATTGTGGTAAGGCAATATGTGACTTGAGTGCAAATATCAACTTGATGCCTATGTCAATATTTAGGAATTTGGGGATAGGTGAAGTTAGACCTACCATGGTTACACTTTAATTAGCAGATCGATCTTTAGCACATCCAGAAGGAAAAATAGAGAACGTATTAGTACGTGTAGATAAACTTATCTTTCCTGCTGACTTTATGGTTATAGACTTTGAAGCAGACAAAAAAGTGCCAATCATCCTAGGAAGACCATTCTTAGCAATCGGAAGGACCCTTATTGATGTGCAGAAGGGCAAGCTTACTATGCGTGTTCAAGATGACCTGGTAACATTTAATGTTTTTAAGTCTATGTGATTTCCTAACACAATTGATGATTGTTTTGTAGTGTCCAATTTAGAGGATTTAATTGTAGAGAAGGAACTCAACTATGTTGAGGATCCATTAGAACAAATTTTGACATCAGACCCTCCGAATAATGAAGAGGAGGATGAATACTTAGCTTTGCTAGAAGCTAATCAAAGAGGATTCAATCCGCAATCCCATTTTGAATATTTGAAATTAGAAAACAGGGATTATACCCAACCAAAAGCGTTAAAAGAGGAGCCACCTAAATTAGAACTCAAGGTACTTCCTTCACATTTAAAATATGTTTATTTAGGTAATGCTTCTACTCTGTCTGTGATTGTTTCAATAGAATTAACTACTAAACAAGAAGAGAAACTCATCTCAGTATTGAAACAATTCAAGACGACTATCAGATAGACCATAATCGATATTTGCGGTATTAGCCCATTTGTATGCATGCACAAGATCATACTAGAAGATGGCGAGAAAGGGACGATTGATGGACAACAAAGATTGAACCCCATCATAAAGGATATAGTGAAAAACAAAATTATCAAGTGGTTAGATGCGGGTATAATTTACCCTATCTCAGACAGTTCATGGGTAAGTCTAGTCCAGTGCATGCCAAAGAAAGCAGGTATTAAGAAATGATTTGAATTATGCTTTGGAATAAGTAAGTGGTACACCGAGTCTCCGGCGCTGATCCAAGTAAGTTACTGAAACTCTGTTAGAATTATCTGAAAGCATGCTTATAATACACTAAGAATCTGTTTGATTTGTCTGAAATTATGTTTTGAGACTGCCATAAGTAGTGGATTACACTAAAAACACTCTAGATAGTGTAGACTGAAAACTGTAGTGAGACTAAAACTAGTGACAACAGACTTTAAACTTTGATACTGTTTGCATAAAATATCTGTTAATAATATATCAGAACTGTAAACTAATTTGCATAAAACTGTTAATACAGATTAATTTGATAATTATGATGAGCACAAGTGGTACTCATGGACGGGGTACTAGAGGTTGAGGTAAAGGCCGTAGAAGGGCTTGAGCTGAGTCCTTCGCATCTGATACGATTTCGAATCTGGACACTAGCAAGACACCGGTGTCACCTGTGACTGAGACTGGGTCAGGGTCATATGATAGTGCGGCTAGGGACAACACACTGTCCCAAGCCATGTTATGGATATTGGATAGGGTCATTGGGACCAACATTGGATTTGGGGGCCGTGGGTCGGTTACAGAACGGCTCCAATCTGATAGGGTTGAGCTATTTAGGGGCATCGCTAGAGTTGCTCCTAATGTGGCTGAGTACTGGATGGAGGCCATGGAGAGAATAATGGATGGCTTGGATTTCACTGATGAGTAGAAGCTTAAGGGGACTGTATCGCTGCTTCGCGACGAGGCATATTAGTGGTGGCTCATGGTTAAGGAGGGCACTCAGCCCGATCATCTGGCATGTGACTTGTTTAAGACAGATTTCCAGAGTAAGTATGTGAGAGCCAACTATACTAATGCTAGGAGATGTGAGTTCCTTAATCTCACACAGGGGGATCGTTTAGTGGCCGAGTATGAGGTCGAATTTCTTAAATTGAGCCGTTATGTGAAGGGTATAATGGCGATAGAGTATGAGCGCTGTGTTCGATTTGAGGATGGTCTCCGAGATAGTCTACGGGTTCTGATAGCTCCTCAAAAAGAGTGGGATTTCTTTGCACTAGTGGAAAAGGTAAAGATCGCTGAAGAGGTGAAGCGCTCAGAGCGCCAAAACTGAGAGAAAGAGAAGGCTAAGAGGGATTCTAAGCCTTTGAATACTGGAAAAGAAAAAGGCCAATACTGATGGGCCCGTTAGAGTTGGCTACTATTGCACCTACTGGGGTGCCGATCTGTCAGCACTGTAATAGACACCATCCGAGCGAGTGTTGGAGGGCTATTGGAGCTTATTTGAGGTGTGGGTCTACTGAGCACTGTGTTAAGGATTGTCCGCTGAGGGTTAATCAAATGCAAGCTCCGGTTAATGAGACTGCACAGCCGATGAGGGTAGTTTAACAGTCACCTAAGGGCCGAGGTCAGGCTAGGGGTGGTAATGTTATGGGCCGAGGGTAGAGAGCATTGGGTAGAGGTGCTGGACCGATTGAGGCGAGGAAGCCTACACTAGTTTATGCTGTACATTGCCGTGAGGATGGAGATGCTCCGGATGTCGTCAAGGGTATGTTTTTAATTTTTAATGTACCTTACTTTGCATTGATAGACATAGGCTCTACACACTATTACGTAGCTAGTACTGTGTCTAAGACCTTAAGGATTCCGTTTGAGAACACTTATAGTGAGATAACAGTGGTGAGTCCACTGGGGCAGTCTATTGAAGTTTTAAATTATTCAGAGATGTACCGTTAGAGGTCCAAGGGACTGTATTCTTGGCTGATTTGATAGAACTTCCGCTTGGGGAGTTCGATTTAATTTTGGGCATAGACTGGCTGGTTAAGCATCGAGTAAGTTTGGATTGTACTACAAAGAGGGTTGTCTTGAGGACCAAAGAGGACAGTAAGGTAGTCGTGATTGGGGAACGACAAGATTATCTGACTAACACGATATCTATTTTGGTGGCAGAAATATTAGTAAGGAAAGGATGTGATGCATTCTTAGCCGACATAAGTGTTTTGGATTCTGTGGACTCTTTGGTTAAGGACATCCGAACTGTGAAGTACTTTTCAGATGTTTTCTCAGAAGAACTGTTGGGATTGCCTTCGAGCTAAGAGGTGGAGTTTGGCATCAAGTTGATTCTTTGTACAGCTCTGGTGTCCATCGCCCCTTTATCGAATGGCACTGAAAGAGCTAGCGGAACTGAAGGCTTAAATACAAGAGCTGTTAGATCGTAGGTTTATTCGTCCCAGTGTGTCTCCATAGGGAGCACCTGTTCTGTTCGTAAAGAAAAAGAAAGGTACGATGAGGATGTGTATTGACTACCGTCAGTTGAATAAGTTGACGATTAATAATAAATACCCACTTTCGAGGATAGACGACTTGTTCGACCAATTTAAAGGGGCTTCTGTGTACTCCAAGATTGATCTATGAACAGGATGTCATCAGTTGAGAGTGAAGGAGGCTAATGCGCATAAGATGGCATTTAAGACTCGTTATGGACATACGAGTTTCGAGTTATGTCATTTGGGTTGACTAATGCACCAGCGGCGTTTATGGACATGATGAACCATGTGTTCCAGCCTTATCTTGACCGATTTGTAGTAGTGTTCATTGACAATATTCTCGTGTACTCTGAGTCTAATGACGAGTACGATGAGCAACTTAGGGTGGTTCTGCAGACTCTGCGCTAGAAGCAGTTGTATGCGAAGTTAGTAAGTGTGACTTCTGGCTTCGAGAGGTAACATTTTTGGGACACATGGTATCTGCTAAGGGGATTCATGTGGATCCTCTTAAGATTGAGGCTATGTTGGATTAGAAACAGCTAAAGAATGTGTTTAAGATTCGTAGCTTCCTAGGGCTGGTAAGATACTATAGACGATTTGTGGAAGGATTCTCTTTGATCGCAGCTCTATTGACCAAGTTGCTGCATAAGGGAGTTCCTTTCGTTTGGACTGATGCACAGCAGGAGAACTTTGAAAAGCTCAAGATGGTTTTGACTCAGACTCCTGTTCTGATACAGCCTGAGCCTGGTAAGGACTTCATAGTATACAGTGATGCATCACATGTGGGTCTGGGTTGTATTCTGATGCAAGATGGTAAAGTGGTTGCTTATGTGTCACGACAGCTCAAGACTCATGAAGCTAATTATCAGACGCGTGATTTGGAGTTGGCAGCAGTAGTTTTTCTCTTAAGATTTGGAGGCATTATCTATATGGTGAGAAGTGTGCTATTTACACTAATCACAAGAGCCTCAAGTATCTCCTCACTCAGAAGGAGCTAAACCTTAGGCAGCGATGATGGGTGGAACTACTTAAGGACTACGACTTTAGTATTGAGTATCATCCTAGTAAGGCCAATGTAGTGGCCGATGCGTTGAGCTGTAGGGCAGTGACGAATTTGAGAGTGATGTTCGCTTGACTGAGTCTTTTTGACGATGGGAGTCTGTTGGCTGAGCTACAAGTGAAACCGATATGGATTGAGCAGATCAAAGTTAAATAGATGGGGGATAAGTCTCTTGAGTTGTGGTTTCGATAGGTTGAGAATAGTACTACGATGGATTTTGGGATTAACAGTGATGGGGTATTATGCTTCCGGGGTCAAATTTGTGTATCGAATGACGAGGACTTGAGATAGTCGATTTTGAGGGAAGTAAATAGTAGCCCTTATGCTATGCATCCCGGTGGGAACAAAATGTATAAAGATCTCCGAGAGTTGTGCTGGTGGCTAGGGTTGAAGCATGAGGTGACTGACTTCGTTGCTTATTGTCTGACTTTAGCAGGTTAAGGCTGAACATCAGTTACCTTCGGGTTTGCTGCAGCCGGTTAAAATACCAATGTGGAAATAGGAGCGAGTAACGATGGACTTTGTTAGTGGGCTGCCTTTAACACCCATTAAGAAGGATTCTGTATGGGTCATCGTGGATCAATTGACCAAGTCTGCGCATTTTATTCCTGTTAGGACGGACTTCTCCCTACATAAATTGGCTAAGCTCTACATTTCTGAGATAGTGAGACTACATGAGGATTCCTGTCTCGATCATCTCCGATAGGGATCCTCAATTCATGTCATAGTTTTGGCATAAGCTTCACGAGGCTTTGGGTTCGAGGCTTAACTTCAATACTGCTTTTCATCCTCAGACAGACGGTCAATCGGAGAGGGTGATTTAGATATAAGAGGACATGTTAAGGAGCTGTGTGATTGATTTCTGAGGCAGTTGGGAGGAGTACTTGCCTTTAGCAGAGTTTACTTAGAACAATAACTACCAGTCTAGTATACAGATGGCGCCTTACGAGGCACTATATGGTCGTAAGTGTCGCACTCCTATGTACTAGACTAAGTTGGGTGAGTGACATATTCTGGGTCTGGAGTTGGTTTCTAAGGTTGAGGACAAGGTTCATCTGATTCGAGAGTGACTGAAAGCAGCTTTTGATAGACAGAAGTCCTATGTTAATTTGAAGAGGAAGGACATTGAGTATTCTGTGGGGGACTTGGTTTTCCTTAAGGTTTCGCCATGGAAGAAAGTTCTAATGTTTGGTTGCAAGGGCAAGCTGAGCCCTCGATTTATTGGGTCGTACCAGATTCTGAAGCGAGTGGGGCCAGCCGCATATTAGTTGGAGCTACCTCTAGAGTTAGATCACATACATGATGTGTTCCATGTCTCGATGCTAAGACATTACCGCTCTAATCCCACGTACATTGTGCTTGTGGAGGAGATTGAGATTAGACCAGATCTAATGTTCGAGGAAGAGCCGGTTCAGATTCTAGAGCACAACGTTAAGGTTTTACGAGAAATCTATTCCCTTAGTAAATGTGCTGTAGCGGAATCATAGCATTGAGGAGGCTACTTGAGAGCCAGAGGATTCAATGTGACAGCAGTATCTCACCTCTTCTGGTCAGGTAAAATTTCGAGGACGAAATTTTCTTTAAGGGAGTAGAGTTGTAACGCCCTAAATTTTATAAATTTGTTTCTGCATTAATTTGGCACAATTATATGTCTGCTTTAGTGGTTATATGCTCTGGGTGTGTTGGGGGAGGTCTCAAGTTCAAGCCATTTGTTTGGCGAAATTTTTGTTTTTATTTGAATAAAGCCTTACCCTTGGTTAATAGGCTTAAAAGTATTTATTTGTAAAAGCATATTAGAATGGGCCTGCTAGTCTGGTGGTTGAGTGAGTGTTAGTGTTACTTAAAGGCTGGGGTTTGAATCCTTGCATGCGCATTAAGGGGGTTAATTTTTGCTGTTAACAGCGTGAAGGAGTTTGTGTTTGACTGAAAATCTGAGTAGTGGGTAGTGGATGGAGAAAATCAAGGGATTGTGGCTAATAGAAGTTATTAGAATACTCTTTTCTCTCTTGTTTGTTCCACTTTTGCAATTTTCGGTACTTCTTTTCTCTGTTCTTAACGCCAACCTCCCTTTTATTCCTCTTTTATTTCTTCTTTTGTTTTCAATTGCTACCATTCTATTCTGGTCATTCACCTGTGCCCTATCAGATTTTCATTCTTTCGTTCGGTTAATTGTTGGTAAGTTTCGCATCGCTTAACTTGAATGTTGTTCTGAATTAATGATTAAGCGGTGTTTTTACTGCTAGTTAGGAGTCGATAAGGAGATTGGGATCAACGTATCATTGAGTTGATTCAAATTGAAGAGCTTTCTAGTTGCGGTAAGTCAACTTTCCATTTCAGGATTAGTTGTTAAGGCTTATTTTTGGGTTTCTAAAATGTTGTAAATTTTGATGATAGGTCTTAAAGTGCTCGAGATAGCATTAGCTTCGAAATGAACCAGGTGTGTACTCTGATTGCACAGAAATCAAATTTTGGCGAAAGCTAAAAAGCCTACTATCAATGCCACATGGGCGTGTGGACCGCCCGTGTAGAGGCTGTGCGGCGAGACACGACCATGAGAGCTACGAACCAAGTCATGTGCTAGCAACACGGGCGCGACGGACATGGTCATGTATGGCCAGCGAGGCTATGAGCGATGCACGAGCTCGGCCAATTAGGCCGTGTGGGCTACACGGGCGTGTGGGCCACATGGGCGTGTGGGCCCATACGGGTGAACCACACGGGCATATGAGAATTTGGGCTAGGCCATGTAATCCACACGGCCAAGGCTAATTTGGGCTGTATGGGCCACACAGGCAAGCCACATAGGTGTGTGACCCTATTTTTTTGAAATATACTGTAAGGTTGCACGGGTTGCTCAAATCGACTGTGACCTGTTGTAGGGTCGGTAAGCATATCTTAGACCCCTTATTTGTGATCTAATATTATAATGTATGATTTGAGCATGTGATACTTAACATGTGTACTGTACTATTCTGGATTTTTATATGTGTTCTGTTAATCTTCATTACAGCATGCTGTTTATGTATGATTGCATTGCATTGGGGTGGGGTTTATTGATGAAGAGAAGGAAGTATCTAAAAGGTTTCTAAACCTGTTATCTAGCAGCTATGCTGCATATTTCTGATAGGTGCCGCATTACGGTACGATATGGTGTGTAGGGTTGGATGGGTTGATTTTATCCCCATATATGGTGGTAGGTTGGTGGGCATGATTTCTGATAATCTGATCTGTTATGCATGTGATATATGTATGGGCTAAGGCCCCAATTGTGTCTGATTCTATACTGAGTGGGTTAAAGCCCACACCGATTTTGAAAAGGACTCAGGCCTGAATTATGTCTGTTATTTATTATTTGACTATATGCATGCTATACTGTGGGGATGTACACACTGAGTTTGCGAAAACTCATCCCTTTATTTGTTTTGTCTGTCAAGTAATCCCCAACAGTAGATGGATCAATGTAACGGAGGGCTTGACGGTGACCACTGCCACATAATCATCAAATTACGGTTTTATATTTACGTTGCTTAAAATATCATTTTTGGGATTTTTATTGTAAAATGGAATATGAACTATTTTGGATTTAATTTGGGATTTAAAACTGTTCTTTTGGATTTATAAACTGCAACGCTGCAAAACATTGTTTTCCAAAATTATCTAAGATTTCTTTTCATACTTAAACGGTTTATAAATTATTCGGTTATTATAGCTTCCGCGTATAAGAAGTTTTTTTAAGCAAGCTAATCATTACGTGTTTTTCATCGGCTAAGTATAAGATAATAATTGGAATAATTTTTATGTATCAAAACAGTTTTTCAAAACACTCTCATGTGACATTGCCAGATTCGGCCATAACGTCTAGGCTAGGTTTGGGGTGTTACACTGAAGGCAAATCATGTCCATAATACCCCTTGGTTTGCTGATATTTCTAACTATTTAGCTTGCGGTTTAATGCCGATTGATAAGACGTATCATCAAAAGAAAAAGTTTGTTCATGATGTGAAGTACTATTTCTAGGAAGAGCCATATTTGTTTAAAAAGTGTGTAGATCAAATGATTAGGAGATACATGGCAGAAGATGAAGTACATAAGATTTTATACCATTGTCACTTAGCTCCAAGTGAGGGACACGTTGAAGGTACACGTACTGTGGCCAAAGTATTTCAAGCCAGATTCTTTTGGCCAACACTATTTAAAGATGCATATGCTTATGTAAAAAGTTGCGATCGATGTCAAAGGGTGGGAAATGTCACCAACAGAAATGAGATGCCTCGAACAAATATCATTAAGGTAGAATTATTCGATGTTTGGGGTATTAACTTTCTTGGTTCTTTCCCTCCGTCTTTTGGTCACGAGTACATATTGGTAGCAGTAGACTATATGTCCAAGTGGGTTGAGGCTAAAGCATATTCGGCAAATAATGTTAAGGTTGTAATAAAGTTTCGCAAAAGCATGTGTTCACAAGGTTTGGAACCCCATGAGCCATCATCAATGACAAAGGGTCCCATTTTGTGAACAAGTGTTGAAATGGTTACTTGACAAACATGGAGTCAAGCACAAGGTTGCCATAGCTTACCATCCACAGACGAAACTAAATTGGGAAATAAAGAGATCAAAGGCATACTTGAGAAGGTAGTTTGCCCAAACCAATGAGATTGGTTCAAAAGACTGGATGATGCTTTATGGGATTACAGGATAGCATACAAGACACATTTAGGGATGTTACCCTATAGGTTGGTCTTTGGGAAAGCCTGTCATTTGCCCCTAGAGTTAGAGCACAAAGCTTACTGGGCTCTTCAACAACTCAACTTGGATCTTAAGCTTGCTAAGGAGAAACGGATGCTCCAACTCAATGAGTTAGAAGAATTTCAAATGTTTTCATACGAAAATGCCAAATTACTCAAGGAGAGACTCAAGAAATGGCATGACAAGCACATTCGAGTTCGAGAATTCGAAATAGGTCAGCAAGTCTTTTTATTCAACTCCAGATTAAGGTTCTTTCCAGGTAAGTTAAAAGCTCGTTGGTCCGGCCCATTTACGATTCATTGATTCTATCCATATGGAGTTGTCGAACTTTAAGGTAAGGGAGGTAATTTTCGAGTTAATGCTTAACGCTTGAAACATTTCTGGGAAGATAAACTTTCTTGTTTTCCTTCTTAAATAAATAATTTAGGGTGTATTTTCGGATTAGTATGTTTAAATAAATTCTGTCTAGGAGATTGGAACTTAAACAGGACCGCTTGTGACCCCTTTAATCTTTCTTGAGAATTGATTTTAACATAATTTCCCGAGAAATTATTCCCTAAATGACAAAATAAATTTTTAAATTTTCAAATAAAAGAGTCAATTTTGATCCAAGTTTTAAATTGCAACTCAATTTTAAATTTTCTTTAAGTCTAGGGACTTAATTGAACTATTTTCAAAATTTGGTTGCTCTTTTTATAAATATTAAAAAAATAAATGCCTCTTTTGTAAATATTTTCAAAGACATCTAGAATAAATGTTTTTAATTTAATAAATAAAATGATAATCATTAATATATAATTATATCCATTATAATATATATATTAATTTCTATCAACTTTGCATAAAATTATGATTAGTTTTATTTTAATCATATTCTATTTTAATAAACTAATAGCAATTAATAATTTAATATATTTAATTATTAATTTTTGTTAACTTTGAGTAGAATTAGAATTAGAATATTTTGATTATTAAATTGTTCTAAGAATTCTACTCTAATTCCTACTCCTCTCACTATAAATTCCACCCATCTATTCTTAGTTTTTTTCTCATTCATCATTCCATCCAAACTCCTTAAGTGCCGCAGCCTCCCAGCCAACTTTGCCTAACTACCTAGCAGCCATTCGGCCAGCAGCCCACCTCACGCATGCTTGCCCCATCGCGTGATGCATTGCGCGCCTTATGCTGCTCCAGCTCCAGCTGCCCAGGCCTTTGTCTCGCACACTGCTACTTGCGCCCAGCTCCCCCGTGAGCCCACGCTAGGCCTGCTCGACAAGGATCCGTACGCTACTCGTAGATCACCTAGTTCCTACACGCGTTGCTGCTGTTCCCAACCCCTACTGCATGCTGCTGCCTCACACACCCGAGTGGCACACCTAACACCAACCCCTTTAGCCAAAAACCCTTCAACCTCTCTTAATTTGCCTTCTTTTTCCATAAATATTATTTTCTTAAGAGTTCTTAATTTAAAAAAAAAGGCGGTAAGACCAATTTTTCTCCTAAAATTTAATTTTATTCAATTATTTAAAATTTTTATTGAATTATTAATAATTTATATTAATTAAATTTTTGAGAAAAATTTTTCCCATCTTATATTCAGTTTAATCATACCTCACAAAAGAACTTGTGCCTCTGCCCAAATTGACGAAACACAAAACAAATTTCATTGTGAAGAAGCAAAAGCAAGATACGAAAGTATCTTCAAGAATCAACAGATGCATCCAGAGAAAGGCTTTACATTGAAAGAAAGCAACTATATTGATTTTATGGCACGTATTCGTCAAGTTGCTGAAGCTCTCAATTGGGAATTGTTTTGTGAGAAGAGACCTAATATGGATGAGGAGTTAGTGCGTGAATTGTTTGCAAATTTAACCTTAAGAGAGTTGACGGAAGTTCCAGTTCACAGAATCAAGGTACCAATAACTTCAAATACTATTAAGGAGTTCTTTGAGTTACTTGATTTCGAAAACGATGAATATTCTTCCTTGATAAGAAATATCGAGCCTGAAAATTTACAAGAAATTCTCGAGGAACTTACAGTTCAAAGTTTTAAGTGGACTGTGTCAAAGTAAGGAATCCACACTTGTTGAAGAGAATATTTGACACCACTCACAAAGGTATGGTTCTATTTCATCCGTTTTAGCCTTATGCCTAGTTCGCATGGGACTACAATCTCATTAGAGCAAATGGTCTTATTATGCTTGATTCTAACTGGAAAGACCATTGATATGGGAAAAATCATCTTGAGAGAAATGTGGAATTGTGCCGTTAGACGTTTTGGCCTAGCTTACTTTCCCTTTACGATAACAATTCTGTGCCTGAAAGCTAAAATTCTTGCAAACGTAAAGAAGAGAGGGTATAGCCAGGGCACAATCATAGATTGGGACCTCTACCAAATAGCTGAAGACTCTATTATATAGCAACGAGTTGAAGAAAGTGAGGATCCCGAAGAAGAGGAAGAAGAAGATCCCATAGAGATCGAGCCAATACAAGAAGATGAAGTCCCTGATAAGGCGGAACCAATGGAACCAGAAGCTAAACCTGATGTCGAAACTTCAATCTTCAAAACTTAATCACCTCGCTCAGATCTTCGAGATGAGCTGTCAAAGTTGATAGATATAATACAACATATGCAATGGCAACAACAAGCTTACTGGAGATACTAAAAAATAAGGGATGACTCGATGACAATTGCTCTTACGAAAATTTACAATGACCCATTTATTTTTGTGCCTGAGTTTCCAGATTTCATATTTGAACCATGGAGTCTACTATCGAAGAAGTAGCAAAGTGATTCGTCCAAAGAAAATAATGATGGAGCAAAAGATGAGTCGAATTTGGAAGGATCTACAAATAAATAAATGGGGGATCTTGACTTTATTTTATTTCTATTTTTAGGTCATTTTAGGATTAAGTTTAATTAGGAATTTTTATTTTCGCATAATAAAACAAGAGATGGAAGTCATGAATAAAAATGAACAAGTCGTAGAGTATAAAGTGTGTCAATAGATATATACATGTCTAGGATTGGATTTAGAGAGAGCTTGGTACTTAAGCAGTCAAATTGACTCACCTCCTCTTTTCTCAAATCCTACCTGGTGTATAGTATCTATTCACTTTAAACAATGAAGACATTGTTCATCTTAAGTAGGGGGATCGAAAATTTGAAATTATTTCCATTCAGAATAAATTTTTCTTTAAGTTATGATTAGGATATATTTTGTTCAAAAATTTAAAATTTTGTTAAGTATGCTAGACATCAGTATAAATAAGGTTTTATTATTTCAATAAATTGTTATGTTAGCTTAATAATAATATAAATGTATTTTTAATAAAGCATATAAATCATACCATAATTTTTAGCTCCTTACGAAAGTTAGGCATGCATGAAAGTTTAAGTCTTTAGAATTGACTTAGTAGTTTCTTGAGGAGAAATCCTAGGAGGCATGGGAAGTTGAAAATGATTTAGACGACTTTTTTTTGGACCGTTTGAGCCTTTTAAGCCAACCATGATAAATTTTATCCTTTGAAACCCAACTTTGAGACTATATGGCCTAATTTTATTTGAACCTTTGCAATATATAGCCATCACTTTTCTCTTAAGTATCTTTAAATTGTGCCAAACACTAGACTCAGTATTATTCAGGGTATTCTTTGAAAATAAGTTTGGGGAGTTGAAAAGAAGAATCAAATGCTCTAAAAATTGTAGTACATACATGAGAATGCTCGAATATAAAAAAAAGAGAAAAAAAAGCATATGTACTTGAAAGACAATAAATTTACAAAAGAGCATGTGAAAGAAAAGTAAGTTGGTGTATTGAAGGTAAATATTCTGAAGGTCCGGTCAAAGCTGTGTAACATCCCAAAATAGGGCCTGAACGGAATAGTGGTTGCGAAACCACAAATACGAGATAGAAATAATTATTTTATAATTATTTTGAGGTTTATGATATGATTGCATGATTTTGTGAAAATTTCGTGAAGAAATTCTATGCATAAAGTGCTTAATTTGAAATTAGGGACTAAATCGAATAAGTTGCAAAACTTGCATTCTAGAAGCTTTTAGTATGAAATTGCCTTGGAATATTAATTAGAGGGTCTTATATAGAAATTTGACCAATTTCTAAAATTTTGGACAAAAATGGGCTTGTACATGAAAATTTTCAAAGAAAGGCATTAAGGGTATTTTGGTCATTTGGTAATTAAAATGAATTAAAAGGGAAATTAAGGCCAAATTGTGTTCATCTTCTTCAAGCCTTGGCCGAACCTTACCTCTCTCCATACCTAGGGTTTCTTCAACTTCCAAGCTTCATAGTAAGTGCATCCAAGCCCTGTTTTTAATGATTTTTATGTTTTTGGAATCCCGGTAGCTCGATTTAGCTTATGCTAGCAATAATTCAACCTAGGGTTCATATTTGGAAAAATACCCATAGGTGAAATTTGTTTATTTTGGTGTTTTATGATAGAATATGAGGTTTTAAATTATGCTAGACAACTTGTGCTACTCGGTTTTAAGTAAAAACAAGTAAAAAGGGCTTAATTGGTAAAAATACCTATTGTTCATAAGTACATGTTATAGTAGGAATTTGAGGTTGTTGTTGGTAAATAAATGATCAGCATGTCCTAAAACATAAGAATTTGGGATAAAGTTTAATTTCCGAGCCTTGGAGCAAAAGTGTAAATATGCAAAAGTTTAGGGGCAAAAATGTAATTTTGCCAAAGTTCGAGTTAAGGGCTGTTTGATAAATGTGAGTATTAAATAAGATAAATTGCTATTATAGATCAAGAAGAATGAAATTCAGGAGTAGATCGGGGAAAGGAAAAAGTAAATGACTAAATTGTCAAGTTTAACCGTATTTTGTATCGAGGTAAGTTTACGGTAAATAAATGCAATATTTAATTATTTTACATTAATGTTGTTAATTTCCAGTATATATACATTTACTTTATGAAAATATTTGAAGTTGAACCAAAGACGAGATGACAGAGAAAAAGTATCAGAAAGCCCCGTTTGAACTCTAAGAATGTTTGGGATACGAAATGTCATGACATTTTGGGTTACCAGACAAGACAGGAATATCCAATGTAAGTGCATATAAAAAGTATGGCTTTGGTAGGATAGGGAACATCTCATGCAAGACGATGTCTAGAACATGGCATTGATAGGCTATTATCAGGCAGGAAAAACCTGAGTATCCTTAGTATTCCGAGTGGTTCAACGGGCTATAGTACATGTTAAATTATAGGAAATTCTTAGCAAAGGAAAGGTAAGTTATATTCATGAGTTTATTGAATAATCAAGTACGAAAGAAAGTAAGTGAATAAGGAAGAGGGTAAGAAATAAGGTGTAAGGAAAGCTTATGATGCTTGATGATACTATGATTAACTATTATTTAGGGTGAATGTTGTGATTTATTTACTTGTAAACTTACAAAGCTTAGTACTTACTCTCTTTATTTTCCTTCTTTTTATAGTTCTTGCCAAGCCAAATCGGGGATCGCAAGGAACGTCGGAGATTCAGTCACACTATCAACCGGATCATTTTGGTATAGCTAGACGTTTCATTTCGCGTATGACATGTATAGGGACTTGGTTTCTTTTGGTATGAATGTCCTTAAGTTATGTTTAATGAATGATATGTAAATACTTGTTGATGATTAGTTATTGGAATGACTAATCAAACATAGATTTAATACTATGTATGCCTAAATGGTAATTATCACATGGAAACCATGAAAAAGGTGAAAATAGCTTAAAAATAGATTCAAACAGCAGCAATGACGTGAATTTGAAAAATCACTAAAAATAGTAGAAATGGAATTAAATAGTGAATGAGAAATGAAATTAAAGCCTAATGAGTCTATTTTCATGTGGAAGAAATAGTGTAAGTGAAAGAGTTTTATATTATGAGTTATTTGCGATTGAGTGGGACTGCTCCAGATTGACTTTGTGATCCCCTGTTCTGATTTTAAAAATTCACCATAAATTGTGCATAAATAATTAGGCATTATAGTTTATATGCTTAGATTCCTTATTGAGTCTAGTTTCAATTGAAATAAACGGCATACCTATTTGAATTTTGTATAGGGATAAAATTAATTCATAGTGAACAGAGGTCAGAGTAGTCAAACTACGTAACAGGAGAGACTTTAACTAATAAACTGTACTAATTGGCTAAACTAAAAATTCTATAAAAAAATTAGTAAGAAGGTATATGAGTCTAGTTTTAGAGAAAATTTATGGAATTGAATTTCAAGTTCCGTAACTCGAGTTATGATTTATTTAGTGACTGTGATGCAGTTGGACAACTTTATAAGAAACAGAGAAATAATTTATTTTGGTTCGTTTAAGTAATCGAAAAAAAAATTTTATTGATCTCGGTTTGGCCCCGAACCATTTTAATAGCATGATTTAGGGTCATCAGGGATATATTGAATGAATGAAAATCAATTAATTTTAAAAGGAAATTTTTATGCCCGATTGAGTAAGTTAAGTCTGGTAACGCCTCGTGCTCGACTCCGGCGACGGTCTCGGGTAAGGGGTGTTACAAGCTGAGTCTAGGGTTTTAGCTTATATTTATCTATCTTTTACCTACCCTTACCCTAGCCACGTTACATCCTTGTTAAAGACCTATTGATTCAAGTTTGTATGCTACTTACATTTGTGGAGAGAAATTGCTATGCTCAACATATGATGGCATAAGTTAAACTTAATGGTTGCAGCTTATTCTTGAATAAGGGAATAAAATCAAATTGGTAAAGGTTAACATGTCTTTGTTAATGAAGCATTTAGTCTAATTTTGCTATCATAATAGTTGTTGAGATTAGTTTGAATGATATGTATACCTAAGTATGATAACTATCAAATTTCTTGTTTTTGAGCATAAGTATATTAAATTCATAATTTTGGGAAGAATGCTGTTCTGAAGGAGTTTTTCAAATGTGTTTCCGAGAAATTCTTTTCAAATTTGTGCATTACTCGGGTAAAACTATGAATTAAGTTTGGGGGTGTGGAAACACAAAAATATACACACTTTTTCATGTCCTTTTTAACTTAAATTCATGCAGTTTCGATAAAATTCTTGTCAAAAAATAATTAATTTTTATAAAATAATTAAATTGTACTTAAATTATGAACATTTTGAATTTTAATTAATTTTATAATTAATTTTGATTAATTTTTATCATTTTTAAAAGATTTGCACAAAGGGCGAAAAACGACTCAGCAGACACTGCTAGAAGCACAAAACCAAGAAGCAATTTGAAGTATCAAGACGAATTAATTTTCAGCCTAAGACAGTCCAAAATTATGTGTATTATTTCATAACATAATTAATTTTAATTTATATCCAATTTAATTTGGGTTAATAAATTATTATTAATTAATTATGAAAAACTGGTCCAGTTGAGCCGAACCAAGTTGCCGTGAATTTATTCGTAACAACATAAACATGAGTTTAATAATTCTAAGTTAAGAAATGTAAGAAATGTAATTAATCTAACACAGTTATGTCATCTTGATTAAATTGTATTTTGAAATCATGCATTAGAACTTTTATTTTCTATTTTATTTATTTTTACTTAGTTTAAAATCTTAGTTTTTAATCACCCCCTTCAAACAAAATATTTTTCTTCACCAAATAGTTTTAAGTAGCATTCATAAATAATCATTTTCACAGTCCCTGTGGGTAAGATAACTCGACAGTTACTTGTCACTTTATTACTTGTTGCGATTGTGTACACTTGAACATTTCCGTCGTTCCAAAAAGAAAAGAATGAAAAGATGGAACAAAAGAGTGTTCTTCATGTTGTCTAGGTTCAATGAACATCACATAAGGTAAGGATGAAGAAAATGGTATGTTGAGGGGATAAAGGAGCAAAAAGTGGATCATGAGAGTGAAAAAGGGGCTTAATAAGGGAAGGTTGACTGACGCATAAGGAAAGAATCTTTCCCCATGCATGGTAACTAGGTTGGACAGCAAGAGGTGTTCGCACTAGCTAAAGTTGTCAAAAAAATTAAATAAATATTTGGGAGTGTGGGGAATTGAACATAGGACCTTTAGGAAACTAATTAAGCTCTTAATAGAAAATATTTAAAAACATGGGAATACTTTTGCTAAGGGTTTAAAACAAATTTGCACCAAATAGAAATTAAAATGAGGGAAGAGATTCGAACTCAAATCATCAAGGACGGCTCCACCACTAATCAATCACTATCATTAATATTTATTTATTATCAAATGTGCTAAGTTCATTTAAAAAATTCAGACGTGACCATTCTCAGTTCATTAACCCAATTTCTACTAACACAATTTTTGGAATGTGTCAATTCTGGTGAAGTGCAAAGGACTAACATCTTCCACTCGAAGTGATTGATTTAAGGAAAGTTGTGTTATTCTATTGTTGATAGTGGTAGTTGTGCCAATGTGGTGAGTAGTTTTTTAATGGATACTTTATCTTTACCTTGTCAAAACCATCCTAAACCATATCACTTACAATGGCTTCAAAAAGGTTTGGAAGTTAAGGTAGTTACATAGTCCTTAATCGCATTCAGAATTAGGAATTATTTTGATGAGGTTTGATGTGATGTAATTCCCATGCATGTTGCCCATTTGCTTCTTGGAAGACCATGGCAATATGATCGTGAGGTGGTATGCCATGGAAAATTGAATTGTTACTCCCTTGTGTTTAAAGGAAAAAAAATACAGTTTAGCCCTTTTGGAGCCCAAATATGTGTCTAAGGAGAAACTGAAAATGATAGAGAATTGAGTAGAGAAAGCAAAAAAAAAATCGTATGTAAGTTGTTTGACTCGAAAAAGGAAAATTTGGATTTCACCAGAAAAGAAAACATAAAATAAATTTAAGAAAATAGCGAAAACAAAAATAACTAAAATAAGAATTTAAGAACTAAGAATAAATATACAAAATAATAAATAACTAAATAAATAAATGAAATTTAAATGGAGAAGATGGATCGAATAAACTGATGGATGTGATGGATAGATGGATAAGTGTCCAATTGAACCCTTTAAGATATAAACCCCAAAAAAATTAAACTCTAATTAACCCTCCAAAAAAATAATCCTTGGAAAATTCAAGGATGAAGAATGAATTCCCATGAGTCTTTAAAAAAATCGAGAAGAAAACTATTTTTAAAAATCACAAGAAAGAAATCTTGCATAAAGAAACTAATAGAGTTGAAAACTTTATTAATGAAAACAATCATGTGCTTAATGAACAATGAAGAAGCCTTTATATAAGCTAGCTAAGTACATCCAAATAAAACTATACTAAAACTCTAATTAATCTAAATAAGAAGTAGTTTTAAACTAAGTTTTCTTATTTGCCTAAGAAAAAAAACTCCTAAATAACTTAAAATACTTAAATAATATCCAAAATTCGGAATAAATAAATAATAAAATAATAAAACCTAATAAATACAATATTGAGATCATATATAATAAAAGTTAATCCTAAAAACTGAACCTAATATGATTTGAACTCAAATTAAAAGCCCGAAACTCGTAATTCCTGTCATAATCGTGTCCAGAAATTCTACTTGTGTAGTCTTCACTAAAATGGTCATATCTTGAGTTCCTAAACTTAAAATTGAGTGATTCAAAATGCGTTTTGAAGCTAAGAGATAGGTCTTCAAACATTATTTAAACATCTAAGCCCATAAATGCCTAGATCTCATCAAAAAATTCGATGCAAGTTGACTAATATTTTCAGTTTGAAAATTGACAGCTTGGTTGAGTTGACTTCAATAAATTTCACCCATTCTGTGCATGTATCATTCCTCATTTTCTCGAAAAGATTCATCCTCACATATTTTCTTTGATTGGATCTTGGTTCGATTTGTTTGACCTTTGACCTTGTTGTTGGGTATTGAGGTAGTGTAAGCCAATCACATCCATGAGTCTAAAATAGGGCCTTGAGACTCACATCATTCTCCACAAGTGCTAGAAGGTAAGAGAAGTAAGGATACATTGGAAATTGAAACATGCAGGCATATCTTGAATGTTTTTGATAAGTATGCTATTGATGCTTTGAAGTTAAACTGGAATTACATTAGGACCAAATTGCAAAGATTTTAAAGGTTAGAAGGACATCGTGACGAGACTTTTTCCACGTCATGATGTCATCAAAATAGCATGTCACATTACAATGTCGGATCACTTATTGCCAAGACGTCACAAATTGTTGGCCAACATTACAACGAGGGAAATTTGATGTTAGGAAGGGGAACCTGTTTGGTGCAAAAATAGTTCATTTGGTGTTTGTTTGAAACCAACATTGTAAATAGGTCAAAAGAATACACTTAGAACCATTCATACCTATTCAAAACATACCAAATTCATACCACATCATAACATATGCTAACTTGTCCACTTAAATGAAACATGATTTGTTATTGTAAATGCATTCGTATGTTGATCTAAAGCCATATATATGTAAGAAAATTTCATTTTGTACTTTTAAATTATGCCATTATAAGTATAATCGAACCAATTAGTTATATAGCAAGAGCATTAGAACAATTAAGTTCATTTATAATCCAATTTTTTGTTACAATAATTAGCATCTTCAATGTTGAACCTTTAACCTTGGAGAATTGAAAATGTTTATTCAAGTATAAAAACATGATAAGCTAACATCTTCTAAGACTTGTTTGATGTTAACCTTGGAGGATTAAAGACCTTTGTTTAAGAACATCTTCAAAGTAATGCTTGATGTTCTCATGTAGAATTTTCAATGGCTTTAAAAAGTAACTTAGTAATTGGATTTGAGTGTAATTACTTATAATTACATATGTGATGTGACGACCCATTTTTAGTGAAGTCGGAACAGTGGTTTCGAAACTACAAATCCAAGCTAGAAAGAAAATTTATTTTAATATTATTGCATGATCTATAATATGATAGAAAAGTTGCATGAAAATTTTGATAAGAAAATTTTATTGATTACGTAATTAATTAGAGAAAGGACTAAATTGCATAGAATGTAGAAGTTGAATTTTAGTAGCTAGAAGGGTTAAATAGCTATAGAATTCAAAATAAGAGGTCCTTATATTGTAATTATACCATTAAGAGAAGCTAGTAGATATTTATGGATGAATCATCCATGGAAAAATAAAAAAAGGCAAGGACTAAATTGGAATTTGAAAAAAATTAAAAGATGATAATTAAGTCATAAAGAAAATATCATCATTTTATCATCTTTTCCCAAAATTTTCTATAGAAACCTTAGGAGAGAGGAAAAAATTTTTCTTTGCTTAATAGGTAAGTAATCAAGTCCCGTTTTCAGTAATTTTTATATTTTTGAAATCGGGATAGTGTAAACTATCTAATTAGGGGATTAATTTGAAAATATATCAAAATATAAAGTTTACACCATGGATGTAAAAGCTAAAAATTTTAAATTTATGGAAGAAAATGAAAGATTGATAATAGAGAAACAACTTTTACAAAGTGAATTTTCATGAAATTGAGATTTAGGGACTAAATTGTAAACTTGTAAAATTTATGGAAAAACTCTAAATTTTTTTGAAACATAAGCTGTAAATGATACATAAAAATTTCAATTAGGCTTGGAATAAGGATTGAATTGTGAGAATTTCATTTTCCGAGCCTAGGGACATAATTGTCATTAATGAAAAGCTTAGGGGCAAAATGGTAATTTTGTTTAGGGTATAAATTGAATGCAATTAATATAAATTGAATGAAATTGATGATTAAATTTATTTATATAGATCTGGACAACTCAAATTTAAAGCTAGATTGAGGGAAAGAAAAAGTCTCGGATTAGTAGATTTTATAAACGAATAAGTATCGAGGTAAGTTCGTATAACTTAATTGTGTATTCATATGCTTGAATTGACTTGAATGAGTTGTATGTGATAGGTGAGTTGGTTATAAGTATGTAAATTGATTTTATCATGTAAATGTCGGGTAAATGAATAAGTTTGCTAGAATAAAAGAATGAGACTCGATTGGATACAGGGTTCTGTTACCCGAAATGACATTGTCCTGCATGTGTTGCAGACATTTGTGGCTCGAAAGAGTATAGTCCCTCTCAAGCTTACTGATATGGTGTTCTTGCGAGCTTACTGTTTATACTCTTCGGAGTATTCTGTTCATGTTCTTCAGAACATTCTGATTTGATCGTGATCTGCATTTGTTGAAGACACACTCACACTCTATGAGCGTTCTGTTTATAAGTTCTTCGTGAACTTTCTGTTAAAAGCTCTCCAGAGCTTACTGATAGTACTCACTTGAACTTACTGTTATTAAGCTATTCAGAGCTTTCTATTGTGTGCTATCTGGTGCTTTCTGTAAAGTGCTCTTCGGAGTTACTTGATTTAGGTTCTTTGTGAACTTTCTGTTAATAAGCCCGGACAAGCATTCTGTTACATGACTTTCCCAATATAAGTTCTTTTTGAACTTTCTATTAGCAAGCTCAGATATGCTTTCTGTTTTATGCTCACTCGAGCATTCTATTAAAGTGCTTGAAAGTAAGCTTTCTGTTTAGTGCTAATAGCAGCCCTTTTGATTAAGAGTTGACGGAATTCTAGTATAGTACACTACAAGTGTACCACCCTCGTTGTAATAGCCTGAACTAGGGGCTAAACTGAAAAGTGGTTTCAAAATCATGAATCCGAGGTTTAAAATATTATTTCAATTTAGTTTTGATGTTTATTGGGTGTTTGGTTAAATATGTGAAATTTTGGTGTGTGAATTTTATTGGTTACATGTCCAATTTGGTATGTTGGACTAAATTGCAATAGGTGAAAAAAATATGGGTTTTATTTCATAAAGTACTTGATTGAATTAGGTTTTGAAATTAGAGGTTCTTATATGGTAATTAAACCATTTTAACTTAGTTTGGATAAAAATGCCCAAGGAAGGGTGGAATACTAAAGGTTTTTAATGAGGGGCATTTTGGTCATTTGGTTAATAAAAGAATAAAAAGGGAAAAATAAGGCAAAATCTTGTCCACTATCGAAGATTTGTGTAAGGGTTCTCAATGATAGCTTCCACGATGACTCGTCTATTGTAGAAAGATGTGAAATTTGAGTGGTTTGACAAATGCCAACAAAGTTTCGATCGGTTGAAAGCTCTATTGGCTGAAGCACTAGTATTAGTTTAACCTGAATCAGGTAAGGAATTTGTCATTTGTAGTGATGCTTCATTAAATGGTTTAGGCTGTGTCTTGATGCAAGAATGCAAAGTAATAGCTTATGCCTCTAGACAGCTTAAGCCATATAAAAAGAATTACTCGATACATGATCTTGAGTTAGCGGCCATTGTGTTTGCACTGAAAATATGGATACATTATCTGTTTGGTGAAAAATGTAATATCTTTACTGATCACAAAAGTTTGAAGTATTTGATGACATAGAAAGATTTGAATTTGAGACAGCGCAGGTGGTGTAACACCCTATATCCCTCATCCATTGCTGGAATAGGGTTACAAGGTATTTCTCATCGACCACAACCCAAATCGAATAACGCAAGTTCTTTGTTCATTAAGCGATAGTGAATAACCAAGAAATTTTAAACATTTATATCATAACCGAAATCACTACATGCAAACACGAATCATCATCAAATGGTCTAACACAAACATGTACATGTTATATTTTACAAAGCATTAGCCGAATACCATAAAGCTTAAGCAAATTTGAAATAATCTTGTAATCATTAACGAACATCTTCTAAAACATATTGATGTAATAATATTCAAGAAGCTTACTCACTCAAAGCAAATGTACATCTTATTGATTGAGAACTATTTCAAGCATAAAATGTATATATGCATCAGCCGAAAATACTAAACACAATTAAACCAAACACATCATTTAATGAAACCATGGACTACATTTTAACAAAATGAACAAGCCATTTTCGAATGGCTCTTATATATATATATACATCATCAAAATATCACTTGTACCAAAATGAGGAGTTAAGCCTATACATGCCATTAACAAAACATAAAGTCTTTAAAGATATAAAAATCAAGTTTAGATAGTGTGGATGACTTCGACTTTGAATCCCCCGAAAGCGTAGCTAGCAAACGAGATCTATAAAACAGAGAATCAAAGATAGCCAGAGTAAGCATTTCTATGCTTAGTAAGTTTTAAGCAATACAATCATTTAAACTCAATCGAATAGATATCATTCAAATTTGAAAATAGTATTCCTATGGCCTATTATCTCCTTTTCGGCCAAACAAATATACGACTAGATATACGAACACTTAACACGCATTGAGCATTTTTAACTTTTCTTAAATCGGTATTCATATTACATAGCTAATTCGAATCATTGCATGTAGTTCCACCCATTGACCGAATATACACATATACATAAGGCAAAGTTTAGCATATGGTTTCACTTGAATTGGAATTCATATATCATAAATAAACCACATACTTTCATATAACCTTATACAATGGCCGGATATATCATCATCACGTTATATACTTATAATTTAATCCAAATTAAATTCACGAACGAGTATATGAAACATACCTGGCCAAATTAATGCATTGAACATATTTGTTGGTAATTATTACCGCAAAGTCTCATAATCCTAAACTTTACTCAAATCACTGGTGGAGCTTTTAGCCCGGATATATTATTAGCACGAAGCCTGCGGGACTTTAGCCCGGATATAGCTCACCGAGTTTCATGTATATTTATTTACGTGTTACTACATTTCACATAGCATATTACAAACACTTTATTACATCTCATAATTCACATTATGTACTTATACATAACATCTTATTCACTTTCATTTCTCCCTACCATTCGGCCATAATACATATCAACACCTTGTTCACATCTCAAAATTCCATTCAGCCATAAATCATATTAAAAACTTACCCCCATTTCATATTTACCACTAGACCATTTCCCACCATACTTATATTAGGCACTCATGATAAAAATTATAACTAACATCATTCATATCCAAGTTGCATTCGGCACAAGGTAACACTATATTCAATTTAATTCAATTATGCTTGTCACATTCGGTATTTGTCCATATATAATCATACCTTAATTTTACTTTATTCATTTAATCTTTAAGCATGTATAATTTAATTTGATTACTTAAGAACTTACCTCTATTGGCTTCGAACGACTACAGATCGGCTTATTCCATAAGTTTTGCTTTCCCCTTATCCGAGTTTGGTTCTTGAGCTTAAACAACAAATTTTTAAACTAGTTTAATCATCTTAACAACTCATTATAATCAAAATTTCATAATCTTATTGACAATCTAACACTCTAATGAATCTTAAAGCATTATAGCAACAAGGTCAATCCTCTAAATATAGTATATGCATACGGCAACTATTTCCCATTAATCACATACACATACATTCACATAGCTTGTCATGCTTTCCAATACATAATTTAAACCACATAGCCGAATATGTTTCTCAACAATTGCACATATATACTCAACAACTAACATAGCATTTTTACTATTAAATCACAAAGCAAGTTCACTTATCAAATACGCATATTTCCTCAATTGATTTCATTAATCCACATTCGGCTTCTGTACTACAAAAACATAATGGCCGATTTCTATTTATTCTCTAATTCAAACATTCAAAGATCTCACAATATGAACATTTTATCCTATTCATTAACAAATAGGTCAATCGGCAATTACCCTAGATAAAATTAACACTTAGACATTTACTTATTATAATCACATACACATATCAAAATACAAGCTTAAACTCATCACATAAAGGTTTACAAGTCAAAGCATTGAGCACTCAAAATTATGCTTATAACCACATAGCCAATTACTAGCTTTGTCACTTACCAAAATTTCATGAATCCTATGCTCACCACATCTATAAAATCGTATGCACACTTATCTCAAAGGTTGAACATTAACTAGATTTATGAGAGTGTCAACCTTTAAACCCTCAACCCATAACATCAATATATGCATCTATTATGTACCTACTTACAAGCTTGAGCTCAACGACATAACATGACCCCATTTAAATAAAATACATGGCCGAATGAAACTCCTTTCCAAACGCACTTATAATCAAGTTAAAACACAAGCATTATATAAGCACTACATAGATTCACTTTCGGTAAACCCTCATTTTCCAAAATTTTAATACTCAACAATTTCTCAATTAGTTACTTAAGTACAATTTCGGCTATCACATATTTAAGTACTATCAATTATACATTAACCTAGCATAACACCAACTAGCCGATTGCCATAATTCAATTTAGCCACAAATATTAAAATTTCCCAAGCTCAATTCATCAATTATCAATTCTCAATAACCAAAATATCAAAACAACATCAAGGAAATGCACATTCATAGCCGAATAGGTCATTTTTTTTAACCATTAAGCTACAACAAGCACAACTTGTCTAATTAAGCTTACAAACTTCTAATTACATGAATTCATCATCATAAAATCCATCTAATTCACTTATAGCTTCAAAGCTTCAAAGCTTCAAAGCTTCTACCCTTTAGCATAATCTAACCATGACCGAAAGCTCTATGCATCTAAAACTTAAAAATTCATTCATGGGCTATGAAGGGAACCTAAATTCTAACTCAATTCCACGATTTCAAAAGAAAATAACAAGAATTACATACCTTATTCAAAGCCTAAGATGACTGAATGCTTTGGATGTTTTTCTTCCTCTAGCTACGGTAATGGAAGGAAAAGAAATGAACTAAACCTTGTTTTCTCCTCCCACTCACTCTTTTATTATTTTAATTTTATTTTATGCACATAATATTCATAAAATCCATAAAAGTATAAAATATAAAACAAAATAACATCATGAATTAGTTGGCCGACCACTAGCACTAAAATTGGGAAATTTGACATGCAAGACCCTCAATTATAAACCATGCAATAATTTGGCCATTTTAAAATTAAACTAACACATTTTAAATGTTTCTCACATAAGCCCTTTTGATTAACTTCACATTCAAATGACAAAAATCAAAGCCTCAAAATTTCACACATGCATTTTCACATATAATAAGCAAGAAATTTAACATTTAATTATTTTTACGACTCGGTTTAGTGGTCCCGAAACCACTTCTCGACTAGGGTCAAATTAGGGCTGTCACAGGTGGCTTGAACTTTTAAAAGATTATGACCTGGTTATTGATTAACATCCGAGAAAGGCAAATGTGGTTGCAGATGCTCTGAGCAAAAAATCTCTATTTACTTTGTGAGCTATGAATACCCAGTTATCATTGCCTGAAGATGGCTCAATCATGGCTGAGTTGAAAGCTAGACCAATATTTCTGAAGCAAATTTGTAAAGCTTAGAAAGATAATGATGAACTACAAGCTGAACGAATGCAGTGTGAGTCAAATTCTGATTCAGAATTTCAGATTGAATCTGATGGTTGTTTGTTATACAGAGGCAGAGTATATGTACCGAAGAATTCAAAACTCGTATAGAAGATTTTGCACGAAGCTCATTGTGGCACTATGTTTGTTCACTCTGGGAGTAATAAAATGTATAATGACTTAAAGAAGATGTATTGGTGGTCGGGAATGAAATGTGATATTTCTGAGTTTGTATCTAAATGTTTGATATGTCAGCAAGTAAAAGCTGAACATCAGGTACTTTTGGGATTATTACAGCCAGTTACGATACTAGAATGAAAATGGGAAAGAATTACTATGGATTTTGTATCGGGATTATCCCTGTCTTTGAAGAAGAAAGATGCCATTTGGGTAATCATCGACAGGTTGACAAAGTTTGCACATTTTATTCCGATACGTATCGATTTTTCCTTGGAAAAGTTGGCTGAGTTATATGTGTCTGAGATTGTCAGATTGCATGGTGTACTAGTTTCTATTATTTCTGATAGAGATCCCCGGTTTACATCCCAATTCTGGAGCAAATTACAAGAAGCTCTGGGCACTCAATTGCATTTTAGTACTGCATTCCATCCTCAAACTGATGAACAATCTGTGTAACACCCTTAACTTGTAACCATCACTGGAAATGGGTTAAGAGGTATTACCGAGCATATAACACATTCCGTTACATTAAATTTCAAACATTTATCAAATTATAAACAATCTCATACATTCACACTCATAACATACTTAAAACAAGCATTTGAACCTTAAACCATGCATTCGGGACTAAACCGGTAACATTCAAATGTTTTGGAATAACTTAGAAAATTTCTATTTCAAAGGACAGATGCCCGCGTAATATGGCTGTGTGCCTCACATGGCTATAGACATGCCCGTGTCTCAGGTCGTGTGAAATCAGGGCATACATACTGACTTGGACCACATGGCGGACCGCACGCCCATGTGCTTGGCCGTGTGAAAACTGGAGGGTATACTGACTTGGGTCACACGGCCAGTCACATACCCGTGTGTCTAGCCCATGTGCCTATTCGAATTGGCCTCACACGCCCGTGTCTAGGCCGTGTGCTCAGCTGTGCCAAACCTATAGGGTATACTAAATTTGCCACACAGCCAGTCACACGTCTGTGTGTGAGGCCATGTGGAGCATTCTGACTTAATTCAAATTTCAACACCAGGGGACACACGGCCGTGTACTTTAACCATGTGTCTCACACTACTGAGACAGACGCTCGTGTCCCTACCTGTATGGGCAAAAATAGGCCATTTGCAAGGCCAATTTGCCACCCTTAAGTTCATACCCTACAAGCTCAAAAATGACATAATTTTTATACCCACTTCAGTAGCCAAACAAAACCATCTAATGCACAAATTATAACATTTCAACATCAACCAATTCATTGCCCAATTCAACTCCATTTCCACAACTTAACACATAACAAAATAACATGTTTCCTTTTTCTATAAAACATCAATATAACATATCCTAGGATTCATCCAATTAATCATTCAACTTCACCTTAATCCAACATTATCAAAGCAATCTTACATTTCATATCAACTAGCCAAAATATACATCACATCATCTATTTATACCAAATCAACTATTGAACCAACATAAGCCAAGTAACATGGCTTAATTATATACCAAAACATGTACCAAAATCATGAACATAAGTGACCATATGATTGCCATATTTATATATCCATAAGTTCAAAAGTACCAATCAGCAACTAGATAGTGTGATGCGTATCTCTGACATCGTCTAAAATTGAGCGAGCTATCGAACCTCTATGAAACACAAGAAAAGTAAACAGAGTAAGCTTTATAGCTTAGTAAGCCCATATAATTTAGAATTAAAGCTTTATAGCTTAGTAAGCCTATATAATTCAGAATTAAACTTACCGTACACATATATAGCATCCATATAAATTTAACAGAGTATAACCTATATAGTTAGTCAAATGCCTATCCACAATCATCCAATATCAAATTCGTCACATAGATATACGTATCATCTATTCATATAAATAAATCAATGATTCACAATCTTATACTCAATTCATTTGATCATATCATTCAATGAATCATAGTTCATCCGTAAACATTGTAATTAATGCGTATAAACACATCGCTTATTCGTGTGGTCGATAATAGTAATTATGCCCAATGAACCTATTGGAACATCGAGGGATACTCAGGTGATACACTATAAGTGTATTAATCAGAAATCCATTAATTCATTATCATTTCCGCTCTATTTGAGCCATGATCGGTAAGCTCCTCTTGAGCTGATAAACAGTAAGCTTTGTCGAGCTGAAACGGTAAGCTTTAATGAGCTGAGAACAGTAAGATCATATAAGCTAATATATCAGTAAGCTCATACGAGTTGTGGTGAGTCCGCAACATGTGCAGGATCTCTACCAAAACGGTAACCCCAGTGACATGTCACTCATATCCTACAAATTCTTATGGTTCAATCGGGGCTCGGTATTCATCAACTTTCCAATTAGGCATTCAAATTATAAATACACCATTTACTCAATTATATACATTTATTTCAAATAATAAAAGTATTTAAAAGTTCGATTCTAATTATACGAACTTACCTCGTATTGTTCGGATAGAACAATCAGCTATTCGTCCACTTTTCGTTTTTCCCGATCCAATTCCGGTATTTGCTTATCTTGATCTATATAATAACAAATTAATCACATTCAATATTAATTCTATTCATTTTGACCCATATTTCATTTTTTGGCAAATTACATATTTGCCCCTAATGTTTCACATTTTTCACAATTTAGTTCTTATCACATAAAATTGCAAATTCATGCAATTTGGTACAACCAATGCTTAACTGAATTATAATCATGATACTAGCAGCCCATAATTTCAACTTATTTCACATTTTAACCACAACATTTCAACATTTTTCAATTTAGCCCCTATATGACAATTTCACTAAAAATCACTTTACAAAACTTATATATCTATCAACAAGCATTAATAATACATCAAGAAACTTCAATATGCTCAAGAATTTAACAATGTAATCATTCAAAATCTTTAACAGTTTCGAAAACGAAGGTACGGGCTAGCTAGATTAAGTTGCAACGAGCTTAAAAACATAGAAATCATTAAAAACTGGGTAAAAACCGTACCTTAATTGACAATGGAAGCTTGGCCAAATGAAAAGCCCTAACAATGGTTTCTATCTTTGCAAAATTTGGCTATAAAGATGATAATTGCATAAAAATTGGTTTTGTTTTATTTAATTAACTTTAATTGACAAATTACAACTTTAACCTTTAATTAAACATATATAATCATTTAAATCATGTCTAAATATGTCCACTCATTCTAATAATGGCATAATTACCATGAAAGTACTCCTTCATTTAATTTCTATAGCTATTTGGTTCATTTAACTTATAAAACTCATATTCTACGCTTTACGTAATTTAGTCCTTTTTACCGAATTAAGCATTTAAACGGTAAAATTTCTTAACAAAATTTTTACATAATAATTCTATCATGTTGTGGACCTTAATAAAATAAGAAAATAAATATTTTGACTTCAGTTTTGTGGTTCCAAAACCACTATTCTGATTTGACCAAAAATGGGCTGTTACAATCTGAGCATGTAATACAGATTCTAGAAGACATGCTTCAATGTTGTGTGCTAGAGTTTGAAGGTAATTGGGAAAGGTATTTGCCTTTGATTGAATTTGCTTATAATAACAACTATCAGTCCAGCTTTAAAATGGCACCGTATGAGGCTTTATATGGTCGTAAATGTAGAACAACATTATATTGGACTGAGCTTAGTGAGAAAAAGATGCACGGAGTTGATTTGATCTGGGAAAGTAATTAAGGATAGTTTGAAAGCAGCCTCTAATCGTCAAAAATCTTATGCCAATCTTAAACGAAAAGAAATAGAGTTTCAGGTTGGCGGCAAAGTATTTCTAAAAGTTTCACCTTGGAAGAAAGTTCTGTGGTTTTGCCATAAAGCAAAACTGAGTCCACAATTTATCGGGCCATATGAGGTTACAGAACGAATTGGACCTATTGCATATCTATTGGCATTACTGCCAGAGCTTGATAAAAATCACAATGTTTTCCATGTGTCCATGTTACGGCGGTATCAGTCAGACCTTTTACATGTTATCTTCCTGACTGAGGTTGAGATTCAACCTGATATGATATATAATGAAGAACCAATTAAGATCTTGGCACGAGAGACAAAAGAATTGAGAAACAAAAAGGTAGCTCTAGTGAAAGTTCTTTGGCAATGACATGGGATTGAAGAGGCAACATGGGAATCGAAGGAGGCAATGAGAAAACAATATCCGAACCTTTTTACTGGTAAGATTTTCGAGGATGAAAATCCTTAAGGGAGTTTAGTTGTAATGACCCATTTTCAGTGAAGTCAGAATAATGGTTTCGAAAGCACAAATTCGAGCTAGAAAGAAAATTTATTTTTATATTATTGCATGGTCTATAATATGATAGGAAAGTTGTATGAAAATTTTGATAAGAAAATTTTATTAATTACGTAATTAATTAGAGAAAGGACTAAATTACATAGAATGTAGAATTTGAATTCTAGTAGCTAGAAGGATTAAATAGCTATGGAATTTAAAATAAGAGGTCCTTATATTGTAATTACACCATTAATAAAAGTTAGTAGATATTTATGGATGAATTGTAACACCCCTATCCCGTAATCGTCGCTGGAATAGGTAAGGGGCATTACCGGACTTGTAACTTAGATCAGATCAATAAAATTTTGAACTTTACAAACAACAATATAGTTCTATAATCATTCACCCAATCATACTTTAAAGCTCGTATAAACATATACACATTCATTGAGGATCAATTTGAAAATATGGGAAAGATAGGGAAAACTTTAAGAAAATTTTCAAGTTAGGGACACAAGGCCATGTCCCTAACCTGTGTATTTCACACGGTCGTGCCATATACTTACCTTAGCCGTGGGCAACACTGCTAACCCTCACACGGTCACCAGACATGCCCGTGTGTCCAGTCTGTGCTCAACACTGTCAAATATCACACGGCTACCAGACACGCCCGTGTGTCTAGGCCGTGCGCAAGACTGCCTAAAATATTTTAGGTGCAGGGGTTACAAGGCTGAGTCATACGCCCATGTGTTCTGACTGTGTGGCACAATGTAGGCTTGGTTTAAGCCATTTTGCCACCCAAATGGGTCATCCCTATAAGCATCAAAGTAACCACAACAATTCATAGACAATTTGGCAACCAAAACAATCATTTCAAACACAATTTGCAAACATTAATCATCATCTAAACATGACCAAATATGCAATCTTTCATACCAATTCACTTATCAACTCTATAGCTAATAATGCTACTCAAATAACATCATAACACTTGCAATTTATCACATAGGAACACATCATAATAGTCATTCAAAATAGGTTAAACATATACAAAACAAGCCACATCTCATAGCTTGAATAGGTACCCAAAACATACCACATTCCTTATCAAAGCTAACCATAAACATTCACTTAACAACTAGCCTATACATGCCATGACCATCTCATTTACAAAGATCCAAAAGTACCAAAAGCTTGATGGATAGTGTGATAGCAAGTCTCCGACTCGTTCGAAAATTGAGCTAGCTTTTGAATCTATAAAACAAGGGAAAGTAAATAGAGTAAGCTTTAAAAGCTTAGTAAGCCCGTATAACATAGAATTTAAACTTACCTAATCAATAAGAACAACACAAAACTAATGCCAATTCAATTCATATGCTCATGTTGCCTATTTCACAAGCATTCACTTGTTAGTACATATAACCTCATAAACCATTTATATACAAGATGAAACATTCATACATCATAAGCATAAATCTATATCATAAAGCCCATGTAAATCTCAAAATAACATGTAATACATATATCTTTGGAACTTCATGTAACATGTATCGGTAATTGCCCGTTGAACCTTTAAGAACATCGAGGGATACTCAGGTGATACACACACATTGTATATACATATAACCTATAATCCGTCAATGCATCATGTATACTCTTTCGAGCTTGTAACAGTAAGCCCGAAGGCTGAATATGTGATCCCGAAGGATGAACAGTAAGCCCGTAGGCTGAACGGTAAGTCCAAAGACTGAACATGTAATCCCGAAGGATGAACATATAGCTCATGAGCTGTGGTGAGTCCACAACTAATGTAGGAGCTCAAACCACCCTGTAGCCTTAGTGACATGTCACTTGTATCCTACGACTTTCTACGGTTCGAACTGGACTCGGTACTCATTTGGACATATAACCAATTTGCATTTCTATTCATTATTTCACATATACACCATATGAAATTCAACATATATCAAATAGGCAAACTTGAGTCTATGGTTCATTATGCATTCATATAGTATTTTCCACATCAATGGGAGAGATGACATGAGATGGATCGGATCGATATAGACGAAGCATTGAAACGTGAAACACATTATAAATCATTTCAAGTTCAGACATGAATGATAGTCGATAAGCTATAGGTCCTATTCTTTCCACAACTTCATTTGGTCCGATGAACCGAGGACTTAACTTTCCTTTTCGACCAAAACAAAGAAAATTCCACGGTGTCACTTTCAGAAATACTCTATCTCCGACCTGAAACTCTATTACTTTTCGTTTTAAATCTGCATAAGATTTCTGTTTATCAGATGCTGCTTTCAAATTGTCACGAATCATTTTTACTTTTTCTTCCGTTTCTCGGATAAAATCAACCCTGTGTAACTTTTTCTCACTCAACTCAGTCTAGTACAATGGTGTTCGACATTTACGACTGTAAAGTGCTTCGTACGGAGCCATTTATAAACTTGTTTGGAAACTGTTGTTATACGCAAATTCAGTCAGGGGTAAACATTTCTCCCAGCCACTTTCAAATTCAAGAATACAACATCGTAACATATCTTCTAAAATCTGAATAATTCTTTCAGACTGACCATCGGTTTAGGGATGAAATGCTGTACTAAAATTCAATTTCGTTCCCATAGCTTCTTGCAATTTATTCCAGAATCTCGAAGTAAATCTCGGATGTCGATCAGAAATAATAGACAACGGTACACCGTGTAGTCGTACAATCTCTGATAAAAATAATTCAACTAATCTATCCAGGGAAAAGTCTGTACGTACTGGTATAAAATGAGTAGATTTGGTCAATCTATCAACAATGACCCAGATTGCATTGTAACTCTATCCCATTTCCATTTTGGAGTCAGAATAGGCTGTAGTAAACCTGCTGTACTTGATGTTCGGCTTTAACTTGTTGAAAAATTAGACATCTTGATACAAATTCAGATATATCCCGTTTCATTCCCGACCACCAGTATAATTGCTTTAAATCATTATACATTTTAGTGCTACCCGGATGAACTGAAAAACGACTATCATGTGCTTCATGTAAAACTTTCTGAATAAGTTCACTATCTTTCGGTATGCAAATTCTATTTCGGAACATTAAACAATCATCAGCTCCAATAGAAAATTCAGAATCAAAATTTAACTCACATTGAAGTCACTTGGCTTGTAGTTCATGATCATTCTTCTGAGCCTCTTAGATTTGTTGCAGAATCATCGGTTTAACCTTTAGCTCGACTATTATAGATCCGTCATCACATATCTTCATATGAGTTTTCAAAACCCGTAAAGCAAATAGAGATTTCTTACTCAATGCATCAGCTACAGCATTAGCTTTTCCCGGATGATAGTCAATCACAAACTCATAATCTTTCAATAATTCGAGCCATCTACGTTGTCGTATATTTAAATCTTTTTGTGACATCAAGTATTTTAGGCTCTTATGATCTGTAAAGATTCGACATTTCTCACCATATAGATAATGTCGCCAAATCTTTAAAGCAAAAACTATTACAGCTAACTCAAGATCATGTGTCGGATAATTCTTCTCGTGGGGCTTTAACTGTCAGGAGGCATAAGCTATAACTTTCCCATCTTGTATTAATACACAACCCAGTCTAATTATCGATGCGTCACTATAAATCACGAACTCTTTACCCGATTCAGGT
Source organism: Gossypium stocksii (assembly GCA_020496765.1). Classification (NCBI taxonomy): domain Eukaryota; kingdom Viridiplantae; phylum Streptophyta; class Magnoliopsida; order Malvales; family Malvaceae; genus Gossypium; species Gossypium stocksii. The sequence continues at coordinate 13,204,382 of CM035623.1, forward strand.
TGGACTAAAATCGGTGCTTCTATTAATAAAGCTTTCAACTGTTCAAAACTATGCTGACATTTATCTGTCCACTCAAATTTCACATCTTTTTGGAGCATTCGAGTTAACGGTACTGCAATCATTGAAAATCCTTTCACAAATCTTTGGTAATAACCCGCTAATCCCAGAAAACTTCTAATTTCAGAGATATTTCTCGATGGTTTCCAGTCTATAATAGCAGATATTTTGCTTGGATCAACTCTTATACCTTCCGCAGAAACAATATGACCCAAAAATCTAATTTCCCGAAGCCAAAATTCACATTTGTTGAATTTAGCGAATACCTGTTTATCTCTTAAAGTCTGTAACACGATTCTCAAATGTTCGGTATGCTCCATCTCATCACGTGAATAGATCAGAATGTCGTCAATAAATACAAGAACAAATCTGTCTAAATATGATTTGAAAATACGGTTCATCAAATCCATAAACACTGCTGGGGCGTTAGTTAACCCAAAAGGCATAACTAAAATTCATAATGACCGTACTGTGTTCTGAAAGTAGTCTTTGGTATGTCTGACTCTTTAACTCGTAATTGGTAATAACCCGATCTCAGATCAACCTTCGAAAATACAGTAGCCCCTTTTAACTGATCAAACAAATCATCAATTCGTGGAAGAGGGTATTTATTCTGTACTGTTACTTTATTCAACTACCAATAATCAATACATATTCTCATTGACCCGTCTTTCTTTTTCACAAACAATACTAGAGCACCCCAAGGTGAAAAGCTTGGTCTCGCGAAGTCTCTATTGGTTAATTCTTGTAACTGTGCTTTCAACTCTCTCAATTCAGTCTGCGCCATTCTGTACGGAGCTATCGATATTGGTGTAGTACTCGGTAATAACTCAATACTAAATTCAACTTCTCTGATCGGTGGTAAACCTGGTAACTCTTCTGGAAAAACATCTGGAAACTCACAAACAACTGGTACGGTTTCAACCTTCGATTCTGACACTTTAGTATCTAACGCATACGCTAAATACGCATCACAACCCTTTCTCACATACTTTTGGGCTCGTATAACAGATATAACTAGCGGCAATTCATTCGGTTCATTTGATTCAATCTGAAGAATTTTACCATTCTGGCATTTCAACTCTATACTCTTTCGTCTGTAATTCACAACTGCCTCATGTACATTTAACCAATCCATACCCAGTATCACATCAAACTCGTTAAATGGTAAGAGCATCAAGTCAGCCGAAAAACAATATCCCCGAGTCATCAATAGACATTTCTTACATATTTTATCAACTAACACTGACTTGCCTAACGGATTCGATACTTTAACTACAAATTCTGTAGACTCAACATGTAGACTCTTTTTAAACACTAATTCCATACAGATATATGAATGAGTTGATCCAGGATCTATCAATGCAACTATATCAGTGTTATAAAGAGAAAAAGTACCGGTAATAACATCAGGCGATGAGGCTTCCTCGCGTGCACGTATTGCATAAGCTCTAGCAGGAATGCGTGTCTCGGATCTCACATTAACATCTCGTGCAACATTGCGGTTTCCACTCTGATTCCCGGTATTTCGAGGCGGTCTACTTCTGGTCATAGCATTAGTCATCTTAGTTGATTGTTCTTTATCAGCTATAGATCTTTCAGGACAATCTCGCAAGTAAGTCCATTTTGATCCCGATTCTTGTAATTTCTATGTTTTTGAGATCGTTGCAACTAGGTCCAACTAGCCTGTACCTTTATTTTTTATTCTGTTAAAAATTTTGGAAGTTTCCATTGATGAAAATTGAATATTTTTTTATGAATACCATATATTTGGAACTTTGATTATGTTATTTGATGAATTTGTAAAGAGATTTTTGTTAGATTTTAATTTTTAGGATTAAATTGTGAAAATTGCAAAATATTAGGGTTGGATAGTGAATTTGATGTTTATTACTGGCTTTTGGAGGGCTAGTATATTTGGATAAAATATTGATTTGAGAAAATTTGTTAATTTGATGATATCCTAGTTAAAGGACTAAATTGCAAAAATGGTAAAAGTTTGGGGAAATTGTATAATTTTGAAAAATAAGAGGGTATTAATTTTAAAATAGTTTGGAGTTGAAATATATGCTAATAAATGGAGAATTTTACATTTTAGATCAAAATCTCGTAGAAACTTGTGGAAAAGAAAAAATTACGGAATAGTCCCTAAACCTCTGCAATGAGTACAATTCAGTCCAAGTAAGTTCATACGGTTAAAATTTAACATTTGTATAAATTGATGATTGGTATTATATGTGTTTTGTAATAGCCCCTTTTTGGTCAAATCGGAATAGTGGTTTCGGGACCACAAATTCGAAGTTAAAATATTTATTGTATTATTTTATTAAGGTTTACAGCATGATAGCATTATTGTGTGAAAGTTTCGTAAAGAAATTTTACCATTTGAATTCTTAATTCGGTAAAAAGGACTAAATCACGTAAAGCGTAAAAGTTGAGTTCTATTAGCAAAAAAGGTTTAATAGCTATAGAACTTCAAAGGGAAGGTTCTTATATGGAAATTAACCCATTTATAAGATAGTGGACAATTATGATGTTTGGTTTTTGTGAAATAATTAATGATTAAAAGGGTTAAAATAGAAAATTGGTTAATAATGATAAATTAAGTTAAAACAAATGGTAAAAGATATCATCTTTCTTAGTCCACCACCGATTGTTGAAGAAGAGAAAGCCATAGTTAGGGCTTCCATTCGGCCAAAGAATTCTTGCTAGGTATAGTTTTTGATTAATTTATAATGATTTTTACATTTTTGAGATCGTTGCAGCTGAGTCTAGCTAGCCCGTAGCTTCAATTTTAGAACTGTTAAAGATTTAGCATGATGCCATTGTTGAATGTTTGAGTAAATAGAGGTTTGATGATAGATTATGAAGGTTTAATATAGATTAATAACTTTTGTAAAGTGATTTTTTTTTACAAAATTGTCATTTAGGGATTAAATTGAGAAATGTTTAAATTTTGTGGTCAAAAGTGTAAATAAATGAAAAATATGGGCTGTAATAAGCATGGGTAAAATTCGGCTAGCATGGGTTTATACTTAATTGCATGAATTTGCAATTTTATGTGATAAGGACTAAATTGTAAAAAAAAGTGAAACATTAGGGGCAAATGTGTAAATTTTCCAAAATATGAATTATGGGCTAAATTGAATAGAATGAATATTGAATAAGCTAAATTTGATATTATAGATCAAGAAAAGCCAAGATTGGATCAAGATCGAGGAAAAGACAAAGTAATTGAATAGTCGATAATTTCTATCCAAGCATGATGAGGTAAGTTCGTGTAATTAGAATTGAATTTTGATTATGTGTACTTGATTTAAATGTATGAATTAGTATTAAGAAAATAAGAGACTAGTATGATGAATGCCTATTTGATGAGATTTATTAAATATCGAGTCTCATCTGAACCGTAAGAATTCGTAGGATACAAGTGACATGTCACTAGGGTTACCATTGGTTGAGGTCCTACATTTGTTTCAGACTCACTGCAGCTCATATGAGCTTACCGACATCTTAGCTCGCTAGAGCGTACTTTCCTCAGCTCGATAGAGCTTACTTTTTCCTTAACTCAGGTGGAGCTTACTGTTTATAGCTTGAAAGAGCATATATTTATATGAATTGAAGGATTATTAATTGGTGCAGCTTGTGTGTACCACTCGTGTATCTATCAAAATTCTAAGTGGTTCAACATGCATAATTTTGTTACCGGTTATACAAATGAATTACTGGTTATATGAATGAATTATAAGTTATATGAATGAATATGAATAGGTACAAATGTTTACAAGTTACATGGAATTGGTATTATATGATGTATTGAAGCATGAAATTCGAATAAAGGTTGTATACATCCTTGTGAATAGATGGTTATATGTATTGATGTGACTAACATGTTGATGAACACTTGTATATAGGCATTTAACAAGTTGACTGGATTTAATATATTTATGTAACAGCTCGAGTTAAAGCCTAGTCAGAATAGTGGTTTTGAGACCACAAATCGGAGGTAGAATTAAATATTTCATGATTATTTGTAAGTTTATGACATGATTGCATGATAGTGAGAAAATTCCATGAAGGAATTTTTATGAAATAGTGATTAATTTGTCTTCTAGGACTAAAATTGAAAAAGTTGCAAATATATGAGTTTCTAGAAGTTTTAAGGATGAAATAGCATTAGAAAATTTATTAGAGGTCCTTATTTAGCAATTAGACCATTTTATGTCATGATGGACAAAAATGCCCAAGGAAGGGAAAAATTTCAAGGAAGGCCATTAAGGGCATTTTGGTCATTTGGTAAATTAATGTAATAAAAAGGGAAAAAGAAGTAGAAATCTTGTCCATCTTCTTCCTCCTTGCACCGAAAATTAAAGAGTCTCCATAGCTAGGGTTTTGACATTTTCAAGCTCACTGGTAAGTGCAATTTAGCCCCGTTTTTAATTCTCTTCGTATTTTTGAAATCCTCGTACCTTAATTTAGCTATTTCTACCACTAATTTGAGTTAGGGTTTATGTTAGAAAATATACCCATGCATGACATGCAAGTATTTTGATGCCTACTGGTAGAATATGAAAGTTTGAAGTGTAGTAAACATCTTTTACTAGGTGATTTTTCATGAAAATCCCTATTAGGGACTAAATTGTAAAGGTAGGAAAATGGGTAGTAAAAGTGTGAATTGATGAGAAATAGGGGCTGTTATGAATACAAATAAGTTTTGACTAGGCTTGTGCATTTCATTATACGAGCCTAGAGACCATTTGCAAATATGCAAAAGTTTAGGGGCAAAATTATAAATTTTTTCAAAGTATAAATTATGGGCTAATTAGCCAATGTGAATACTAAATAAGTGAAATTTGTAATTTTAGATCAAGAAACGCGAAGCCTAGATCGTAACCGGGGAAAAAGTAAGGTGGTGGATTAAATCGAACATTCACCCATATTTTGTATCCGAGGTAAGTTGTATGCAATAAATTAGCGTTATGCATTATGAAAATTATTGTGGTGATATTTTATAATATTTTTGATATTTCCATGAGAATTATTGCTATGATTGTTATAAAGAAGTGATGAAGTTATAATAGAGAAATTGCGGTTAAATTTTAAAGAATACGAAGGGTACCATAGTCATGGCATGAGAAATTGTAGGTCCTGTGTAAGACCATGTCTGGGATATGGCATCGGCACCAGATTGAGATCCCATGTAAGACCATGTTCGGGACATGGCATTGGCATCGACATGTGGTCTCGTATAAGACCATGTTTGGGACATGTCATCGGCACCGAGATGAGATTTAGATCCCTTATAAGACCATGTCTGCGACATGGCACTGGCATCTAAGAGTGATCTTGTGTAAGACCAAGTCTGGGGCATGGCATTGACATCGATATGAGATCCCATGTAAGACCATATATGGGATATGGCTTTGGCATCTTATCATGAGAATGACATTTCGGGTATCCTTCGGTATTCTGACATTTTGGGTATCCTTCAGTATTCTAAGTAATTTAACGGGAAAAATATTCGAGTTAATGAATTTAACGAGAAAGACTAAAGTCTGTGACGAGTGATGCAGGTGTATATGACTAAGTTACGAGAAAATGAACACATAATGATATGAGTATGATGGTGAGAAAAGCAAGAGTAAGAGTACGAAATGATATGAATGTGTCTGTAAGAAAGAGCATGAGTAAGCCATGTTATTGTCTAAAGAATTTATATGACATTTTATGATACCTTATTTGAATGTTTATTCCATGGTTTATGTTGATATTTTATTTCATGCAACTTACTAAGCAATTATGCTTACTTCCTTTCTTTTCCCTTTTTCCTTGTAGTCTTGCCAAACTAGCTCAGGGATCGTTAAAAGTCAGAGCTCGAAGTTACACAATCAAGTATTCCATTTTGGTATAGGAAAGTTAGTTATTTTTGGGTTTGGCATGTATAGAAAACTTTGTCATTTTGATACTTGTCATTTTGGGTAGCCAGATGTGTTGGCTATTGATGTTACTTAAGTCAAGTTGTAATGGCTTTTGGAAATGGGCTAATGTTGATTAAGTATAATTATGCAAAGTGAATGTCATTGCTGTTAGCATGAAATTGCACATAGGTAGGAAAGATGAATGATGATGAATGCATGATTAGTGTCATATTTTGTAGCTTGTGAATGCCTCAAGTTTTGGGTATTTGATGTTTATAAATGTCATGTTATGTGTTACTGGAATTGGCCTTGTGATTGTTTAAGTTTCACGGTGGAAAAAGGCTTGGAAAATAGCTTATAATCGTCCACACGAGTGGGCACACGGGGGTGTGCCTAGGCCGTGTGTGACACACGGTCAGCCCTATGGGTGTGTTGATAGGCCGTGTGTCCCCTGCACCTAAATTATGCAAAACAAATTGCCCAGTAGTAAACACACGGGCAAAGACATGTCTGTGTGTCTCAATTGTATGGAGGACACGGCCTAGCACATGGGCATGTGGCTTGGCCGTGTGCCTAAAATTGCATGCTGACGTCACAAACAGAATGTCTAGGTTTTCACACACGGGCTAAGGCACGAGCGTGTTGTGGCCGTGTGAAGGACACGGGCGTGTGCCAGGCTGTGTGAAAATCTCTGTAGGTTTGAATTGAAAAATAAATTCCGCACAGGCTAGGGACATGGGCTTGTGTGACCACACGGCCTGCCCACACGGGCGTGTCCCACCTCACACGGGCGTGTGGCCCTGTTATAAGCAAAAATTTTCTAAGTGTCTGAAAGTTCTCGGATTGGTTTCGAACCACTCCTGATGTATGTTTTGGGCCTCGTAGGCCCATGATAAGGATTTTAAGATGATGTATGAAAAGTTTTAAATAGAAATGAAATTTTATGTTTTGACTTTACACATTTGAGAAAGTTAAGTACGGTAATGCCTCGTACCCCGTCTCGGCGCCTAACACAAGTAAGGGGTGTTAAAATTTACTTGTATAAATTGTGTATAAATGGTAAGTCTAATTCTATATTATATGATCTTACTAAGCTATAAAGCATATTCTATTTTCCTTTTTATGTTTTATAGATATTCGGAAGCTCACTCGATTTAGAAGATGTCGGAGATTCGCATCACACTATCTAGTTGACAAGTTGGTACTTATAAACTTTAAGAAATATGGAAATATGGCATGTATAGGTTAGTTAAGAAGATGAAGTGAATGGTCTATATATTTTGGTATGTTTGAGCCATGTGATTTGGCTTAACTTAGTCTAAGTTTTGGTTGTGTATAAGTTTATATGTTTTGGTATGTTTTGGCAAGTTTGATGATGAAAAGCATTTGTACAAAGGGTAATACTGATATGTGATGGATATATGAATTGTAAATGCTTGGTTTTGATTTGGTATTTGGATGACTATAAGGTTGAATTATGGGACATGTTATATATGTGTTTTTGTGGCTAAGGAAACATGTTATTTGGTATGAGTTTTGAATAGGTAAATGGTAGTGAATTGAGTATCGAAATGGTTGGTTTTGAAATGGTATGATTGTGCGTTGAATAATGTTGTTTGGTTGCCTATTTATGTCTTGAAATGGTACCAAATGAGCTTGTGTAGGTATGTGCAAGTTGGGTGGCAAAATGGCTTTGTAAATAGTCTATTTTTGTCCACACGGGCAAAGACATGGGCGTGTGTCTCATCCACATGTGACACATAGTCATGGTACATAGCTCTGTGTCCCCTAGTGTTGCATTTAGAAACAAGTCAGTATGCTCCACATGATCTCACATACGGGCGTGTGATTGGCCGTGTGGTATAAGTTAGTATACCCTACAGGTTTGACATGGCCTAGCGCATGGCCTGGCGCACGGGAGGCCGTTTCGAATAGGCACACGGGCTAGACACACGGGCGTGTGGTCAGCCGTGTGAAGTTACACAGGGTAGGACACAGGTTGGGACACGACCATGTGATCCCATTTCGAAAGTCCACACGGCCTAAGACACGAGCGTGTCTCTTGATCGTGTGAGACACACGGCCTGTTCACACGGGCGTGTGTCCTTTGTTTTGAGAATTTTTCTATATTTTTCCAAATTGTTTATACGATACCGGTTTAGTCCCAAATGCATGATTGAATCTCGTAAGCTCCTTTTAAGGACGATTTGATTGTATATGTATGATATTTATTGTTAAATGATGAATGTATGGGATATAAATGTTTTAAATCGTGTTATAAGTCTGGTAATGCCTCGTAACCCATTTCGATGATAGGTACGAGTTAGGGGTGTTACATTTGTTGGTATCAGAGCTACGGTTTATCGATTCTAGAACTAACGTAGCATGTACAATTCTTGCTATACATGTCACTTATAAACTGCGATAGTGTGATATCTCCTGACAGTTTCTGAATTATGTTTTATATAGTAAATGAATTCCGATCGAGCTGACCTTGACAATGTAGAGAGTAATGCGCCAGCCTCTGTTCACGGAGCCATGCCTTCTGAATCGAGACCTGTATCTAAGGGTCGTAAAGGAGAGGTCAAAGAAGCCTTCTTCTAGGTGAGGAATGAATGGTTCTCTGAGTATGTCCGAACTAATTCGGCTGCTCAACAACCTCCACCCCCACCTGTTCCCCAACCGATTCCAGTAGCTCCTTAAGTTACAAAATCTATAGGATTGAATAAGCTATCTATTGATAAGATCCGGTTATATGGGGCTGAAGAGTTCAGAGCTACTGTTGATGATAATCCAGAGAGAGCCAAGTTTTGGCTCGAGAATAAAATTTGAGTACTAGATGAATTATCCTGCACTCCAGTGGAATGTTTGAAATGTGCCATATCACTATTGAGAGATGCTACATACCAATGGTGGAATACTTTAGTATACATAATACCAGAGAAAGAGTCACATGGGAATTCTTTCAAGTTGAGTTTAGAAAGAAATACATCAGTCAATGATTCATTAATCAGAAGCGTAAAGAGTTTATGAAACTAAAATAGGGCTGAATGTTTGTGACTGAATATGAAAGAGAGTTTGTAAGACTCAGCAAATATGCTCGTGAATGTTTTTCCACCAAGACCATTATGTGTAAAAGATTTAAAGATGGGTTGAACGAAGACATCAGACTATTAGTCAGGATTCTTGAGCTGAAAGAATTTGTTGTGTTAGTTGGTCGAACTTGTAAGGCCAAAGAGCTCAGCAAAGAAAAGAGAAAAGCTGATTCTGAGGATATAGAATCCAGAAGGAGATTTAAAGGAAAATCGCATCAATCAGAATAAAAAAAAATCTAAAGAATATCATCATCGCCCTACTGTTTCTACGGGAGTATCAATCAGAGATAGAGATGCGAGACGCTTCAGTTCTAAACCTCAGATGACATCTGTAGCCAGTGTAGGTAGCGTTAGAAATGCTAGACCTGAATGTAAGCATTGTAATAAGCAACACTATGGTGAGTGTCGAGTGAAGAGCAGGGCATGTTTTAGATGTGGATCTCTTGATCATTATTTCAGAGATTGTTCAGAAAAATCTGTAGTTGAAAGAGTTCAACCAACAAAACTGAGTAGTACGACTAGTAGAGGGAGACAATCTTGAAACACTGGAAATACGAGTGGTAACGGCGGAGTTACAAGAGATTCTGTAGGGAGATCTGAGCCACGAGCACCAGTCAGAGCATTTGCCATTCGAGCACGTGAGGAGGATTCTTCGCCAGATGTTATTACCGGTACTTTTTCTCTTTATGACACTGATGTAGTTGAGTTGATAGATCCTGGATCAACACATTCATATGTTTGTATGAATTTAGTGTTTAAAAAGAGTTTACCTGTTGAGTCTACTGAGTTTGTAATCGAAGTATCAAACCCCTTAGGAAAGTCTGTCCTAGTCGATAAGGTTTGTAAGAATTGTCCTTTAACGACTAGGGATTACTGTTTCCAGGTTGACTTGATGCTTCTACCGTTTGACGAGTTTGATGTAATTCTAGGAATGGACTAGTTGACTTTGCATGATGCAGTAGTGAATTGTAGACGAAAGACTATTGAATTGAAATGTCAGAATGGTGAAATTTTTTGGATTGAATTTGATGATTCGAGTGAATTGCCTAATGTGATATCGTCTATGCTAGCTCAAAGATATGTCAGAAATGGTTGTGATGCATATCTTGCATATGTACTGGATACAAAAGTGTTTGAATAGAAGATTGAATTTGTGCCAGTTGTTTATGAGTATCCGGATGTATTTCCAGAGGAATTACCAGGATTACCACCAATCAGAGAGGATGAATTTGGTATTAAGTTAGTATTGAGAACAACACCAATATCAATAGCTCTGTACAGAATGGCTCCAACAGAATTGAAAGAATTAAAAGCTCAGTTGCAAGAGTTAAGCAATAGAGGATTTGCACGACCGAGTTTCTCACCTTAGGGTGCACCAATATTATTTGTAAAGAAGAAAGATGGGTCGATGAGAATGTGCATAGATTATAGACAGCTCAATAAAGTGACAATCAAGAATAAGTACCTTTTACCATAGATTGATGATTTATTTGATCAATTGAAAGTGGCTACAGTATTTTCCAAGATTGACTTACGATCTGGTTATTATCAGCTACAAGTTAAAGAATCGGATGTACCAAAAACTACATTCAGACAAAGAGATAAGCAACCGTATGCTAAATTCAGCAAATGTGAATTATGGCTACGAGAGGTTGGATTTTTGGGGCACATTATTTCAGACGAAGGTATTATAGTTAACCCGAGCAAAATTTTAGCAATTATTAACTAGAAACCATCGAAAAACATATCTGTATCAGAAGTTTTCTAGGTTTAGCGGGTTATTACCAGAGATTTGTAAAAGGATTTTTGATGATTGCTACTCTAATGACACAGTTACTACAGAAAAATGTGAAATTTAAGTGGTCCAAAAAATGTCAACAGAGTTTTGATCAGTTGAAAGCACTGTTAACTAAGGCACTGGTTCTTGTTCAACCCGAATTAGATAAAGAATTTGTAATTTATAGTGACGCGTCCTTGAACGATTTGGGTTGTGTTTTGATGCAAGAAGGCAAAGTAATAGCTTATGCCTCTAGACAGTTAAAGCCGCACGAAAAAATTATCCAACGCACGATTTAGAGTTGGCTGCGATTGTATTCACATTAAAGATTTGGCGGCTGTAACAACCTGTTTTTCGTTAAATCAGAACAGTGATTTTGGAACCACAAATCCAAGGTCAAAAAAATTATTTTAATATTATTTTTAGTGTTTACAGCATGTGAATATATATGTGTGAAAGTTTCGTGAATTAATTTTACCGATTGAGTGTTCAATTTAATAAAAGGACTATATCGCATAAAATACAAAATTGATGTTCTATTTGATTAAGTGCTTATTTGCTATGAATTATTAATTTTGAAGCCCTTAAGTGGCAATTATACCATTATTAGCATGAGTGGACATTAATGGACATGCATTATGAATTATTTTTATTCCTTAAGGATAAATAAGTAATTGTATAATTACATTAATAAAAATATAACAAAACATGATTTTTGTTCATCCTTTTTTGCCATTGCTGAAATTCCAAGGTGAAAAATACCATTTTTATGCATGTTAGGGTTTGGCACATTCATAGCTTGATTGGTAAGTGTTTTAAGCTCGGTTTTTTAGTGATTTCTATGTTTTTATGATCGTTGCTTTGTAATCTAGCTAGCCCGTACCTCTGATTTCAACACTGTTAAATATTATGTGAGTTGCCATTGATGAATACTTGAGTTCTTTGATAGTTTTTGATGAATATGAGTAATTGATGATAGTTATACATGTTTAATAAAGTAATTTTTGATGAAAATGCATAATAGGGATTAAATTGTGAATTGTGTAAAATGTGAGGTGAAATGTGTGAATAAATGAAAGATTTGGGCTGCTAGTGGCACTATAGTAATTTGACAAGCATGGGTTTAAAAGAAATTATGTGAATTTGTGATTTTTGTGTAATAAGGACTAAAGTGTAAAAATGTGAACGTTTAGGGGCTAATGTGCAAATATGCATAAATATATATTATGGACTAAATTGAAGGAATATGTGATTGAATAAGTTAATTTTTAATATATTTAGATTGAGAAAAGCGAAACCTGGATCTAGATCGGGGGAAAAACAAAGTTCTCGACTAATCAATCAGTTTACCTATTTTTACATCCGAGGTAAGTTCGTAAGTGAATAGCAATGTTATAATTATGTTTTAAATGCATTGATATTGCATAAATTCTATATACAAGGCTATGGTTGAGTTTGATGATGGTTCGATTAGCTATGGGCACTTAGTGTGCGAAACTGAGATAGCTTCGGCTATAAATATACATTTGCACTTGGTGTGCAAGAACGAGATAGCTTTGGTATGTAAATATACCGTGGCACTTAGTGTGCGAGATTGATATAGTTTTGGCTACTTGCTTTTGAACTAAGTGTGTGAGTTTTCCAAGTATCCTGATCTCGTGATTGTGATGAAGTAATAAATTGATTATACCTAAAAACTAACTGTTATCACGATAAAAGGCAAGCGCACCTATTGAATAGTAGTATAGCTAGTGGCAAGACCGGAATATCAAATCTAAGGAACTAAAAGTACTAGTAATGACTTTCTTCCTATTATCTAGCCTAAAAGTAAAGAGGGGGTTTGGTTGTAAACTATCAAAATTAAACTAAAGACACGACAAAGAGTAAATTGGGAAATTGCTTTGGGAAAACTGAATGATAAAGACAATACCTAAGGAAGAATCCACCTAGACTTCACTTGTTATCTAACTCTAAACTAGATGATTTCTTCATTCGACTTGATCCGTAGAGATCCCTAAATTATGTTAATATCTCCGTCGAGAATAAGAACAACTAATCCTAGGTTGATTAATTGAAATTTCTTTCTAATTAAAACCCCTAGTCTTGCATTAATTTGATCTATGGATCCCCATATTAGATTTGACTCTAATCCGGTAGATTTTCGTCGTCCTATGTTTAGGATTGCGATAAAATCCGCTTAATTTTGTTGGATCTACTCTTAAATAGGGTGTAACGCCCTAATTTTCGGGTTTCTCTTAGATTGTTGTTCATCTGATAAAATGTTTGAACTTTGGTATCTGGGTGTGTAATGCATGTTTGGGGAGTGTTAATGGGCCTATGGAAGGCCCAGGTGTTGGTTAGAAACTCGGCAAAATTTTGTATTTTTGACTTAGGAGATAGGGGTCTCTTGGAAGTAGGTGTGATAAGAAAATATGTGTGAAATGAGGCATAAGCTGGCTAGTGGTAGAGTGGCAATATGACGCCACTTAGGAGCTATAAAAGTGGCGCCTAAGTGAGCTTGGAGGTCCAAGGTTCAAGTCCCAGAGTGGGCATGTGTGGTGTTTAATTTTTGTGTTTGAACAGGTAAGAGTTCGAAGTAGAGTTGAACTCTGCTTGGGGTGAAATTTGAATCGGTCATAGGAGTGAATCAAGGAGCAAATTAAGGACTTTTGAATTTGAACGAAAGTGGCCGGCCAAGGGACTCTCTTTGGTGCAAATTCGGCAAGCAACATAGGTAAGGCACAATCAGCATTAGGGTCTCTTTTGGTGCCGATTTCTTTAGGCTCTTTTTGTGGTTCTTTTTCCGATTTTTACTTAGCAATTAGGTCTTCCAAATTCTTCTTTTTCCTTCTTTTCTGCTTTAGTTGCCGAACTCCTTTTTATCAAATACCTCTCCTCCTATTCTTCTCTTTAAACGTTTTCTCCTCTCCATTTGTTTCTTCTTGCCGAAACCAACTTCTCCTTCTTTCCTTGATTTCTTCTATAAGCCGATTTCTTGCCTGTCATCTCCCTTATTGCCGAATCATCTCACCCATTTTATTGGTTGAAATGACAAGGACACCATACCACTTATTCAAAAGCCGAAAGCATCTCCTTCTAACCATTCAAAAGCTGAATATCTCTAGAGCCACTTTTGTGTCGTTAGAGCTAGATTTACTGTAGATATAGTATAGATCTAAGTTAGTGGAAGTGTGGAAGCAATATTCTTCGAGTGGAAGCATCGGTAAGTGATCTAATCACTAAGTACTTTCGTTTATCAACATCATAAAGAAAAGCCGAAACCCCCAGATCTTTAGGGGCATGTCGACCTTGTTTATAAATTCTAATGCTATGGTTTGATTCTTTTGGTGCTTTGGATAGCAAGGAAAGGTGATCAAACGAGGAGTTGAAGGCTACGATTCATTTAGACCTAGTTCTTATTTCGGCAGCAAGGTAAAGGCTTTTAGGGACTTAGGCCATGTTGGCCGACTTTGGTAAGAAGATTATGCCTTATTAGTTATCGAGTTTTAGGCTAATACATTAGTGTTCAATTGTAGGCTATTCGTACGTGGGTTCTTCAACACTTCGACAGCTAACAGGTGTGTAACGCATCTCCCTCATAGACTAGGACGGCAAAGGCCGTAATGACCGAAAACTGTTCTAAAGTGACCGATCAAAAGTGACCGAAAATCGGTCTTGGAAGGATCTAAGAGTAGCCGAATACTCTATTATGGTCAAACTAGGAATTGACGAGGGCAAAATTGCAGAAGGTGCAATTTCGAGCATTTTGGTAAGATGAGCTTCGATGGGCCAAAGATGGGCCCAATGGGCTTCCGAGCCCAAGTCGGTAAAGTGACTGTTAAAGGCTTTCTGGTGACATGGTTAATAATAATATGGTTAAATTGGTAATCTGAACCTAAAAATTAAACTTAACGGGCTTAAGACATTAGTGGACACAGTAGGGCCCATTAGGGGTTTTAAGCTAAAAAGGGCAAAATTGGAAATTAAGCTTAAATGGACTTCTGTGGATATCTGTGGACTAATAATTAATTGAACATGCATAAAATCTCTGAAAATATGGAAAAGGGCTAAAATACCCTTAAATATGGAAAATTACCAAAATACCCCTAGGTGTAAAAAGACCATTATACCCTTAGGGCCAATTCTGTATGAAATGTATAATATTACGTATCTGCATGAGTTATCACTTAGTATGAATATATCTGATGCATGAGATGCTATATGTTGCATGCTATAGTATGTTTACATCTGTTGCATGGGGTATGGGCTTTTATGATGGAGGAAGCGTACTGGCAGCCTCGACGCAATCTGGTGGCTGCGCCACAAAAATATCTGTATCTGGTGACCTCGTCACAATATCTGGCAGCCTCGTTGCAAAATTTTGTGGTGTGTAGCGGTTGGGTGGGTCGAGTAGTCTCCCCACATGGTGTAAGGCTGGTACGGGGGTGTTATGGATGGATCTGGGTTGGGTTTTCTGTGTGCATATTATATCTGATCTGTATCTGTTATGGGCCTATGGGCTTAACCTGACATCTGTAATGGGCCAAGGCCCAATTAAATATGAATCTGAGGCTTGATCTGTTTTGGCCTATGGTTGAGATTATGTTACACCCTGAGTTATCAAACTCACCCCTTAATTTCATCTCTGCAGGTAACCCTCAACCATAGTGGGCTTGGAGCTGTGAGGGATTCAGAGTGGCCACAGTATCTGCAAATTCGGTTCTCTTTTCATTTTAAGTATTTTATTATGTTATTTTTGGGTTTTAATTGTAATAAGGCCGCTATTTAAATTTCTTTATTGGTTTTTAATAATGGTTTAATTCATATTTTATCGAAACTGCTAGTTATAGGCTACACGGGTTTTCCAAAATCTTAAGAACGGTTTCAAAACTCATCAAGATCATGATACAGATAATTTAAAGGTTTATCAAAATGACTTTTCACAAACTTGCTATTTTAATAAAAATATCACCGAAGTCACAACAAGTAAAAAAAATAAAAAGGGTCGTAAACTTAGTTATAGGTTCATGTGACACACCAAATCTGGTCATAACATCCAGGCCGGGTTTGGGGTGTTACACAGGGACTTTTGCTCCTCGGCCTAAGCACATTCGACTTAAATTAATATCCCAGAAATATCAATTCAAGAATTAAAAATACAATTAAGAACAAGTCAAATATTTATCATGTAGTTCAGATAACAATAACAAGATTTATCTAGGTTTCATCCCCTTTAGATATTGGGGGTTTTAGTTCATGTTTATAAAAAAAAACATCTCAGAATAAAAAAAATAACAAAACATAAGAAAACCTAAAACTCTCAAAAGGATTAAAGGGAGATATTCTGTGTTGATGTAGATCCTGGCTTCTGAGATGGATCAATTGGCTTTCCTTCGAGTAATTCCCTGCCTTCAGCTCTCTGTCTTGGCAGGAAGACTGTTCACCCTTATAGTTTCCTCCTAGGGTCTTTATATAGAAATTGGAATGTCTTTCTTAGCCCCTAAGTAGCCTTTTCTGTGTGAAATTAAACTTCATCATGACAGGGACACACCCGTGTGCCATGCCCGTGTGAGTCGATGTTGGGCCGTGCTCAAGCTTGTTAATGTGGCACGGCCGTGTGACACGCCCGTGTGGTGAACTCCAGGCCGTGTTGTTTCCTTGCTTTGGCCTATTTTCTCTATTTTCGGCCCGTTTCTTGTTCTTTTCACTCTCTTATGCTCTCCTAAGTATAAAACATGAAATTAAAGGATTAGGAGCATCAAATTCCACAAATTCAATGATAATTCATCCATAGATGTGTTAAATGTGGGATAGAAATATGTATAATTTATAGTTTATCATATCCAAAGATGTTCGAATGGATTGACGGATATGTCAAAAATATAAATAAGAAAGAGATAAATACGGGAAGGTACAAGTATGTACATAAAATGAGTAATGCACTGAAATGTTATAACTTATAAAAATTGCATCTAAATGAATGAATGTAAAGGTGGTAGGTTGGTTATTTATTTTAATACAAGTTATATTATGTTTATGGCTTTAATTGAGTTTGTAACACCCTAAATTTTAGGGCATAGAAGTTCTGGGTTTTGAGAGTAGGGACAGTGAGGAGGTTGATGAGTGTTAGCTTACTTTTGGAATATAGGTTTGAGTCTTAGTGTGAACGTTTTCGAAAAAGTATTTTTGATTTGTTTTGTTTTATTTTAGTTAATAATTATAATTATTTATAATTATTAAATAAATTTTTTATATTTTTATATTTATTTTTATTTGTATTTCACGTTTCTTCTTCTCTCCCTCTTTTTGATCTTTTCTTATAGTTCTTTTTATTTTAATTCTTTCTTTTGCAAAAGGATTGTGTGGTGGTTTCTAAAGTCACTTTTTCATCCACAAACCAGGTGTGGGAATCGAACCTTATCTCTTCTTTTTGTTTAATTTGCAAACGATGGCTTTCGGCTTTGCTTAACTATGTGCTAACCCATTGGATTTGAGTTTTAGCCGTTGAAGTAAGGCGAAAAATCTATTTTTCTAATGTATTCTTGATATTGTTAAGATTGGGGCAACTTTGGTAGTTAAAACAATGGTTTCAGGGCTATTTTAGGGTGGGTTTGAGACCTCACCAGTGGCCATATGGGTGTGTGTCGATTCACACGGCCGTGTGATTGTGGGAATTAGGGTTTTTGGGCCAATTTGGGAGCCACATAGCCTAGCCACATAGCCGTATGGTCGATTTGGGTATTTTATTGACTTTCACACAGCTGTGTCCCCCGGGGACACGGACGTGTCTGATTGGAAATTAAGGATTTGGGAATTTGGAGCCACATGGCCTGGCCACACAGTCGCGTGGCTGATTTGGGTATTTAAGGATCCCATACGGGCATGTGTTATAGACACACAGCCGTGTCTGGTGAGGCATACGGGCATGTGAGACCCTCACACGGCCGTGTCAGCCCTGCACTCTATTTTAACTAATTGGGACAGTGAGTTACATGGTCATGTCCCAGGTTCACATGGGCATGTGCCTCTATCACACAGCTGAAGCACACGGGCGTGTGGTCCTAGGTCAGTGAATTTTGGTTTGTGGATGTTTTGTTCTGAAAATACGTCTGTGTAACCCGACCCTTGACTAGGCTTAAGTATGGGTAGTTAAGTGTGTCAATCCAAATCTGTAGGCCGAGTGTGCCGCTTAACTGTTGTTGTGGCCGTTATGTGTGAGATATCCATTTTCTGAACTTGCCTAACTGGGTGTGTGTGTGCAATTAGTTCTGCCTGACTGTTTGATTATGTGCCACTGTTATGATAGGATAGTGTGCGATTGTTACTGAATATAGGTAAATGAGTGTACACATTTCTGAATCTGATTGATTGAATGTGAGGTTCTGTGTCTGAATGACTATTTAGAATTATTGTATTTCTATTTTGTTTGTCTGTTTGCACACATACATATGCATAAAAGACTTTGGAGTGGGATTTTAAAGAGAAGGGAGACTGAGACTGAACTGATTTGGCAGTTTTACTACTACTAACTGTATAATGGGTTCTCGCACTGCACCGTACAATACATACATCAGCTTTGCTGCATATGACTATCTGATCTGGCAACAGAGCTGCAATTTACTAGTATAGCGATTTTACCGCATCGCATAATACAACATGTATGTTAGCTATTCTACGTACCGTTATTTGATCTAGAAGTTCAACTACATGTCTGTACCGCGACTTACTACATTGCATAGTACAACTTATACGCTAGCTCTACTGCGTAATATATGGTTTGGCAGTTTAGCTGCTTATTATTAGCCCCAATACCCAGAGGGTCGTAGGCAGTCCCAATACCTTGAGGGTCGTGGACTAATTTGATAGCCATCATTGTTGGGCAACCTGGGATGACATCATATGGGGTGTAAGGTTGGATGGGCTTTTCGAAGTCCTATATGGTGTGATTGGTTGGATGAGCCTAATAGCTTTTATGTGGTGTGATTGAGGGATGGAGAGGTGTGTGGCTGGATGGGTGGGTTTTACAACTTTATTTCATTCATATGCATTTGATTGTTTTGTTTGACTGTGTGAACTTTGTAAACTCTAGTTGTTCTGAATGATTGAATAGTACTTGTGACTGATTGTGTTTGATACGTGCGGATCGTTATTGTCTGTCAGGATGTCTATTCCGAGTTTATCATCTGGTTCGAATAACTCTGTAAGTACGTTCTGCTTTTGAACTGCTTTTTGGCTTTCTGTTTCTGATTCTGTAGTTAGTTGGTTTGATCTCACACTGAGCTTGTATAGCTCACCCCCTCATCTGTTTCCCTTTTAGGTACATTTTTGATATCTGAAGCTAGACTCAATGCGCGGATGTCTCGGACAGTTTCGACAAAATGGATTATCAGTTTGTGCCTTCCAATTTTTATGTTTGGTTTTTGAACTGTAAGGCTTCTTGATACTATGGTACAATTTTCGTTAAAAACTGTTATTTATTCATTTAATTTTGGTTTTGTAATAAACTTAACTGTAATTTTTACCGATGAAGTTTTAAACGATTAAATGTTTTGGTTCGTAAACATTTGAATGGTTTTAGAAATGGTGTAATGGCCTAAATTCAAGTTTATCGAAACAGTGGTTTCGTAACCACAAATCCGATTTAAAGAGAAATTTATTTTAATATTTTGCATAAAAATTGATATGATAGGAAAATTGTATGAAAATATCGATAAAAATTTTTACCGATTTAGTGGTTAGTTAGAAAAAAAGAAATTATTGAAGAAATTGGGTAAAAACAAGTTATCGAGACCTCGATCTCATAAAACAGAGTCAAAAATACTTTTATAAATAATTATGAAATGTTAGTAATTTGGTATTAAAATTTTGTTAGAAAATTTTAATGTTTGGGCAGTTAATTAAATGAAAAGGACTAAATTGAAAAGGGTGTAAAAGTTACTAGAAGGATTAAATAGCTCAATTGTCAAATGAGGAGGGATCTAAAATGTAAATAAGCCCAAAGGAGATATTTTGGGCAGCATAAGCTGAGAAAAATCAGGAGAATAGATGATTTAAGGGCAAAATGGGAATATTGCATTATTAACTAAATAAAACTAGAACTAATATGGAAATATCTAGATTTATTGTGATTTCTCTTCAGTCTCATTAGCCAAAACGCCATAGGAGGGGTTTTTTAAGCTGGTATTTCATAATTTTTGCACCAAATCCCGAAGACTCAAATACGAAGTTAGATGGAGGAAAGGAAAAAGTCCAGGATTTGTAGATTTTTGTATACGAACAAGTATCAAGGTAAGTTCTTGTAACTTGAATTATATTCTTAAATGCTTGAAATATATGTTATTGATGTGAAAATATTATTTGAATGTTCATTGTATGAAAGTTGATGAAACATTGACGTATTTGATAAAAAGGGGAAGAAATCCCGATTGAATGAAAGGAAAATTCGATGGATCTCTGGAAAGGAATTGACGGGAAAAGGATCTAGCCTAGACGGGTGATCCTATCTTGATATAGCCCTCTCGAAGAATATGTGGAAAATGGATTTAGCCCGGACGAGTAATCCGAATCAGGGTCTGAATTTTGCCTGGACTGGTAATTCAGATCCTAGCTCATTAGAGTAATTGTCGTTGCAAGGGATTTAGCCTGGACTGGTAATCCTGCTGTAAGGATGAGGTTTGCGGAAGTGTGCTCTCTGAAATAGAAATGTGCGCAGATGAATATGAATTGGTGGACCCGGATTGGTACACTAAAGTGTACCCTTGAAAATCCATCGAAATTTCGAGAAATTTAACGGGATAAATATGGGAAAATAATAATGGAATGGAAATCATGGTACTGATGAGCTCATCAATCACTAGTATATATTATTGATACATTGAAATTATTGGACTAACTTAAATGTTGAGTTTGTGCATATTAGGGTAACAATGCATTGAATGGATGTATGAATGTTTATTGTATTGTATTGAAAATATTAAGTAAGTATAATTCTTGTTACATGAGCTTACTAAGCACAATGTGTAACACCCCTGACCCGGCCCAGACGTTATGGCCATGTCCGGTGTGCCACATCACCTAGACTATGCTACGCCGTCCTATGTACTAAGTCTGATGTTCGGGATTTTTGAAAAGTAATATTTGTTTTTCTTGAAATTCCCAATTTGATTACTATTCGACCTAATCTCTATCTCATTTGTGAATCGTTTCATTTTAGTCTTATCATCATTCTTAGTTTTTAGTAAAGTCAGGTTGTTTAAGAAAATATTGATTTAATTTTCAAAAACAGTGTATGTTCAAGTTTGAAATAAAACCGTAAAGAAATCCCAAATAACAGTTATAGCGGCCTTATTACAACCCATATCAAAGTAAAAACCAATACGAAATATTTAAGTTAAACCAAGAAAGTTCAGTCCTCGTGGCCACTCTGAATCCCTCCCAGCGTCCAAGTCACAATCTAGGGCTCACCTGCAAGGATGGAAAGAGAGGGGTGAGTTTGGGAAAACTCAGTGTGTGCAGAACCCATCCAAAGCCCAAATTGGCTCAAGCCCACTGGGCTTAAACCCTAACCAGTCTCAGTCAGATACTGGGCCAAAGCCCTATTCAGATAGCAGTAAACTGGGCCAAGGCCCTATAACAGATACTGGGCCGAAGCCCTATTCAGATAACGGATTGGCCCATAGGCCCATAACAGTGCAGTACAGTAATGCAGTATAAATGCAAACCCAATTGGGGAGACTACTCAACCCACCAACCGCTACACACCACCCGTACCAACCAACACACCATGTGGGGAATAACTCGACCCACCCAGCCCACACACCACAGTCGCAGCATGGCTGCTCAGATAAACAGTATACGAGGCAAAGCCCCTTTCAGAAACAGTACGAGGCATAGCCCCTTTTCAGTAACGTGGCTGTGCCATTCACACTTCCTCCATTATCAAAACCCAACCCATGCATTAGATACATATCATGGCATGCAATAACAGTAACAGTTATGTCAAACAGTACAGTCAATTATAGCCCTAGGGGTATAACGGTAATTTCCTACCTAGGGGCAAATCAGTAATTTCTTACCCTAAGGGTATTTCAGTAATTTTACTCCCATGTTACAGATGTTATGCTTATTACAGTATTTATTAATCACACAGCTATACAAAAATTCAGTTACCTCAGTTTTTCAGTTTTAGCATTAAGGCCCTAAAACCCCTAATGAGCCCTATTACGCCGATTGGCCCATTAGGCCCATTTAGTCCCGATTTCACATTCGGTTGTCTTGTTTTAACTGTTTCCACATCTACAGTCCATAATATTACCTTTAAATCCAGTTTAACTCACATGGGCCCAAATCGCCCATTGGGCCCATATTTGGCCCACCGATGCCCAACTTACCAAAAAGCCCAAAATTTAGCGGTCAACACGTCTAACAGTGCCGATTCCAAAACTAACCTTCTCCTTCCAACTTGAGAGCATTCGCATGCTCGCAAGCTCTCGAAATACCAAAACTTCGGCATTTCGGCTTTTCGGCTTTTACCGATTTGTGCATGGAAAGGTGTTCGAAACACACACCTGTTTTGCAGTTTCTCCTACGAGATCTCCTATGCGTTAATCCCTACAATCCAATACTTAACTGATTAGACCATATCAACACTTAATCTGAATCGAAAACTTACCCAAAACCTTACTTACACATTCGGCCAACACCCTTAATGGCCTTAATGTTCTTACCTTGACGATTTAGATCCCTTTAGATCTAGATCTGATGTTCCAAAGTCTTCAACCCCTTGCTTGATCACCTTTTCATCCAACTAACACACAAAAGAACAAAGAAAACGGCCTTTTATTTACCAAAAATCCAAAACGAAACAACCATTAGCTTTAGGGACTTTCGGCTTTTCCAAACATGAAATATCGAACAGATCTGAATGATTAAACACTTACCAACAATTTCTCTTCAGTTCCTATGCAGATCTGATGTAAATCTGACCCTTAAACGTCAGTAGAAACCTTATCTCTGAGATTTGTAATTTCGGCTATCTCCCTACAACTATGGTGATTTCGGCTTTTTAATAAGAGAAGAAGATGGCATTTTGGCTGTAGCTTTTGGGTGATGGTGTCGACAATGGTGTGATTAAAGGGAGTGTAGTAATCGGCCATAATAGGTGAAAGAAACAGAGGTGATTCGGCTTACAAGAAATCGGCAAGAAAGGAAGCAGTTTCCGGGATTTCTGGCACTTTGAGCAATCGGTTATGGTTGATTTTAAGAAGAATGGAAGCAAAAGAAAGAGTGGATCTATGCAAGATAGGTATTCGGCTAGGGAAGAGATCAAAGGGAAGAAGAAAAATGAAAAAAAACAATGGTGGAGATGGGGAAGGAGAAATCGGCTATGAACTTTCCAGGGAGGCAACTCTTGGCTTTTCTGACAGTAGAAGAGAGGAAAAAACCCTAAGGTGGCTAACCCTAATTGTCATGACAACAAAAAGAAAATAATATAACCCTAGCATTCCCTCTAAAGCAATCGGCCCAAGTCCCTAAAGCCCCTTGCCGAAATTCACCTAAGTTAGGCTCATGCTTGAAAATTAAAAAGAACTCCACGAATACCTTGCAACTCGAACCCTTGTCCTTGATCATTCATTTAGGCGCCACTTTTTTAGGAGCTTAGTGGCACCACCTTGCCACTCAACCAAGGCTCCCTTTGTGACATCTTTTACACGGTTTTTCTTAAAAGCCCACTTAACCAAGTCCCCTTTCATTTGAAAATCCAACTTAATATTTTACCGGGTTTTGACTTAAGCTTGGACCTTCTATAGACCCATTAACACATGTACATACATTATCAACCTTTAGAACACCAAAATTTTAAAAATTTCACTAAAATTCACAAAACCCGAAAAATCCCGAAAATCAGGGCGTTACAACTCTACCCTCCTTAAAGAAATTTCGTCCACGAAATTTACCTGATCCAAATAACTGAGGGTATTGTTGACGCATAGTCTCCTCTGGCTCCCAAGTAGCTTCTTCTCTACCACGATTACGCCATAGCACCTTTACCAAAGGAACAGACTTCCTCCTTAAGACTTTGACATCACGATCTAAGATCTCCACAGGTTCCTCCTCGAAAGTCAAATCGGCATTTACTATAATCTCCTCTACTGGTACAATATGCGAAGGGTCCGATCGATACCGTCTTAGCATAGACACGTGAAAAACGTCATGGATACGATCCAACTCTGGTGGTAACTCCAACTGATAGGCTACTGGCCCAATCCGCTTAAGAATCCGATAAGGCCCAATAAACCGCGGACTTAGCTTGCCCTTTTTACCAAATCTCAAGATCTTCTTCCACGGCGACACCTTTAGGAACGCCATATCCCCAACAGCGAACTCAATCTCCTTACGCTTAAGGTCAGCATATGACTTCTGCCGATCAGACGCCTCCTTTAACCGATCTCGAATCAGCTTAACTTTACTTTCGGTATCTGCTACCAACTCTGGTCCAAGAACTCTACGTTCTCCCAATTCTATCCAACAAGTAGGAGTGCGACATCTCCGTCCATAAAGTGCCTCATATGGAGCCATCTGAATACTTGCTTGATAACTGTTGTTGTATGCAAATTCTGCCAACGGTAAATAATCTTCCCAACTACCACGAAAATCAATGATACATCCTCTTAACATGTCTTCCAACACTTGAATGACCCTTTCAGACTGACCATCTGTCTGAGGGTGAAATGCAGTACTGAAGTCCAATCGCGTACCTTACGCCTCATGCAACTTCTTCCAGAATCGAGATGTAAATCTAGGATCTCGATCAGAAATTATCGAAACTGGTACCCCATGCAAACGCACTATCTCTGCTACATACAGCTTGGCCAACTTCTGAAGTGAGTAATCAGTTCTAACTGGTATAAAATGAGCAGACTTCGTCAATCTATCCACAACTACCCAAACAGAGTCCTTCTTTGAAGGTGTCAAAGGCAAGCCACTCACAAAATCCATCGTTACTCTTTCCCATTTCCACTGCGGAATCTTTACTGGCTGCAACAATCCAGACGGCAGTTGGTGCTCAGCTTTAACTTGCTAGCACGTCAAACATTTCCCAACGAAATCAGTCACCTCTCGCTTAAGTCCAGGCCACCAGTACCCTTCTCGCAAATCCCTATACAACTTATTACCTCCAGGGTGCATAGCATAGGCTCCACCATGAGCCTCACTCAATATCAACTTCCTCAAGTCAGAATCCTTAGGAATACAGACTTTTCCTCGAAAGCATAGGACTCCATCAGAATTCAGTCCAAAATCCTCACTCTTACCCTCATTGACTTGTTGAAATCGAGGAGTCAACGAATCATCCTTCCACTGCAATTCTTTAATCCTCTCGGTCCAAGTCGGTCTCACTTGCAGTTCGGCCAGCAAACTCCCATCATCATACAAACTTAAACGAGCGAACATCGCCTTTAACTCAGTAACAGTCCTTCGGCTCAGTGCATCAGCCACGACATTAGCCTTGCCAGGGTGATACTCAGTCGAACAGTCATAGTCCTTAAGCAACTCTATCCATCTCCGTTGCCTAAGGTTCAACTCCTTCTGAGTTAACAGATATTTGAGACTTTTGTGGTCAGTGTATATAATACACTTTTCCCCATAAAGGTAGTGTCTCCAGATTTTCAATGCAAATACCACCGCTGCCAACTCCAAATCATGCGTAGGGTAGTTCACCTCGTGAGGCTGAAGCTGTCGCGAAGCATAGGCAACCACCTTACCCTCTTGCATCAGTACACAACCTAATCCCACATGCGAAACATCGCTATAAACCGTAAAGTCCTTCCCAGATTCCAGCTGAATCAACACTGGCGCCTCGGTCAACACCTTTTTCAGGTTGTCAAAAGCTTCTTGCTGCCTCTCAATCCAATTAAAGGGTACTCCCTTCCTTAACAATTTCGTTAATGGAGCCGCAATGATAGAGAACCCCTCAACAAACCTTCTATAATAGCCTGCCAAACCCAGAAAGCTACGAATTTCTGTCACCGTCCTAGGCGGCTTCCAATCCAGAACTGCCTCAATCTTGCGAGGATCTACCCTAATTCCCTTAGCAGAAACAACATGACCCAGAAAAGTCACTTCTCGAAGCCAGAATTCGCACTTACTAAATTTCGCATACAATTGCTTTTCTCTTAGAGTCCGCAGAACGATTCGAAGATGCTCATCATGCTTCTTCTCTGTTTCCGAATACACCAATATATTGTCAATAAAGACGACCACAAAACGATCCAAGTACGGCTGAAATACTCGGTTCATTAAATCCATAAAAGCTGCTGGTGCATTCGTCAATCCAAAGGGCATAACCAAGAACTCGTAGTGACCATAACGAGTTCTGAATGCTGTCTTATGCACATCCACCTCTTTTACCCTTAACTGATGATACCCAGATCGAAGGTCGATCTTGGAAAACACTGAAGCTCCTTTAAGCTGGTCAAATAGATCGTCGATTCTTGGCAGAGGATACTTATTCTTTATCGTCAGTTTGTTCAACTGGCGATAATCGATACACATACGCATCGTACCGTCCTTCTTTTTCACAAACAGCACCGGTGCTCCCCACGGAGACACACTCGATCTAATGAAGCCCCTATCTAACAACTCTTGAATCTGGGCTTTCAATTCCACTAGCTCCTTTGGTGCCATTCTGTAAGGCGCAATGGACACTGGAGCTGTTCCAGGCAACAGATCAATCCCAAATTCCACTTCTCGGTTAGGAGGTAGTCCAGGTAGCTCCTCAGGAAATACATCTTGAAATTCATTAACAGTCCTTACTGTCTCCACGGTCACCCCTTCGGGTTTAGTTTGACTTACAAACGCTAAGTATGCTTCACAACCTTTGCGCATCAACCTTTCAGCCCTTAAGGCAGAAACCACATTGGACAAATAGTCCCTTCGTTCACCAATAACCATTACCTCCTCACCTTCGGTTGTTCTTAATACCATTCTTTTGGCCGCGCAATCCAACGTTGCCTTGTGCTTGGTTAACCAGTCCATACCCAGAATCAAGTCAAATTCTCCAAAAGGTAACTCCATCAAGTCTCCCAGGAAGATTCTACCTTGAGTCTTTAAAGGCACATCTCTAAAGAGTTTATCTACCCTAACAGAGTGACCTAAAGGACTAATCACAGTTACCCCACTCACAGTCTCCTCAGAATGCACACCCAACGACCCAGAAATTTCACAAGCAACATACGAATGAGTCGAACCCACATCAATTAAAGCAGTATATGGTGTATGATCTATTAAGAACGTACCAGTTATAACATCAGGTGCATCACCCTCCTCGCGGCGGCGAGCAGCATACACTAAGGCTGGCTGACGAGCCTCAGCATTTCCAGCACCCCTGCCAGGTGCTCCACGACCACGTCCATTACCATTGCCTCCTCTACCTTGACCACGGCCCCTTGGCGGTGGCAGTCCCCCACGCGCAGGCTGAGCAACTCTCTGATCAACAGCTTGAGCCTGAGCTGGCTTCTGGGGGCAGTCCTTAACCTGATGGTCCTTAGACCCACAACGAAAACAAGCTCCACTGCGTTTCCAGCATTCTCCTCGATAAACTCTGCCACAGTCTCCACAAGCCTGTGGTCTAACAACATTCACTGGCATAGCTCGCACTGGTTCTTCTACTCTAGCCCTCTTAAAATTCCGGTTTGCAGCTCCCGATACTCCAGAGTCTCTTTTAAAACGGTTACGATCCCTATCACGATTCCGCCTTTTAGCTTGCTTCACTTCCTCGGCTATCTTAGCCTTCTCCACCAGTGCAGCAAAGTCGCGCTCCCTCTGCGGCGCTATCAATACTCTCAGCTCATCTCTGAGGCCATCCTCGAACCGAACACTACGCTCATACTCGGTGGAAACAATGCCACTAGCATACCGGCTTAATCGCAGAAATTCTGCCTCATATTCAGCCACAGTCTTACTACCCTGGGTCAGGTTCAGAAATTCCTTCCTTCGTGCATCCACATAACTAGCCCCAACATATTTCGCCTTGAAAGACTGCTTGAACAATTCCCAAGTTACCCTCTCAGCTGGGGTACCCTCTCTTACGGTGATCCACCATTGATATGCCTCGTCCCTCAGCAACGATACCGCTCCTTTCAGCTTCTGCTCCACTGAGCAGTCCAAGTCGTCCATAATTCGCTCTGTGGCTTCCAACCAGTACTCAGCCACATTTGGGGCCACTCCAGATATGCCCCTAAAAATTTCCGCTCCATTGGCCCGGAGCCGCTCAGAAATGGACCCCCTATTCACCGGCCCAACATTAGCTCCGGCCACCCTTTCCAGAACTCTCAGCATGGCCTGGGACAGAGCGTCGTCCACTGCGGCCCGATCGTACGGCCCATTTTCCTCAACCGGTTGTCGTGCCTCTCCTGCTGGCCTATGCTCAGAAGACGACGATCCAGCTTGAGCACTAACTCGGCCTCGTCCACGGCCTCGTCCACGAGTAGCCCTTGTACTCATATCGATTATCTGATTTACAAAGTTTTATGACATTAGCTCAATGTTTCGGTTTTTATTACGGAATATCTTATGAATAGGTAGAATTTCAGAGTTGTTCTCGCGCAACGTAATTTAATTACTGTATTAGTTTCCTAGGGTTTAGTTTACCCTACCGTCTCAGTGCTACAGCCTTAATACTACCTCATCCATAGTATTCTATCTAAGGCTCAGTGCTATCTACAGTTTTATTATCAGTACAGTATAGAAGTTAAGGCAGAAAATACTTACAACTTGGTGCCGG
This sequence comes from Gossypium stocksii, assembly GCA_020496765.1. Classification (NCBI taxonomy): domain Eukaryota; kingdom Viridiplantae; phylum Streptophyta; class Magnoliopsida; order Malvales; family Malvaceae; genus Gossypium; species Gossypium stocksii. The sequence continues at coordinate 13,233,011 of CM035623.1, forward strand.
GGATTCAGTGTGCCACTTCTCGAATCTTAGACCTAAAAATAATTTTTTTTTTAAACATATTTTAGAAATGACAAGTTAAAAGAAATCACTTCGAAAACAAAAATTCTTTCAGAAAATCTGGTTTTCCAAAAATACCTTTTATGAGCTTAAAAATTTTTGAAAACCCCTTTTTGGACCCGATCCACAGCCGAGTTGTTGCAACTTAGCTCTGATACCACTAAATGTAACACCCCTGACCCGGCCCAGACGTTATGGCCATGTCCGGTGTGCCACATCACCTAGACTATGCTACGCCGTCCTATGTACTAAGTCTGATGTTCGGGATTTTTGAAAAGTAATATTTGTTTTTCTTGAAATTCCCAATTTGATTACTATTCGACCTAATCTCTATCTCATTTGTGAATCGTTTCATTTTAGTCTTATCATCATTCTTAGTTTTTAGTAAAGTCAGGTTGTTTAAGAAAATATTGATTTAATTTTCAAAAACAGTGTATGTTCAAGTTTGAAATAAAACCGTAAAGAAATCCCAAATAACAGTTATAGCGGCCTTATTACAACCCATATCAAAGTAAAAACCAATACGAAATATTTAAGTTAAACCAAGAAAGTTCAGTCCTCGTGGCCACTCTGAATCCCTCCCAGCGTCCAAGTCACAATCTAGGGCTCACCTGCAAGGATGGAAAGAGAGGGGTGAGTTTGGGAAAACTCAGTGTGTGCAGAACCCATCCAAAGCCCAAATTGGCTCAAGCCCACTGGGCCTAAACCCTAACCAGTCTCAGTCAGATACTGGGCCAAAGCCCTATTCAGATAGCAGTAAACTGGGCCAAGGCCCTATAACAGATACTGGGCCGAAGCCCTATTCAGATAACGGATTGGCCCATAGGCCCATAACAGTACAGTACAGTAATGCAGTATAAATGCAAACCCAATTGGGGAGACTACTCAACCCACCAACCGCTACACACCACCCGTACCAACCAACACACCATGTGGGGAATAACTCAACCCACCCAGCCCACACACCACAGTCGCAGCATGGCTGCTCAGATAAACAGTATACGAGGCAAAGCCCCTTTCAGAAACAGTACGAGGCATAGCCCCTTTTCAGTAACGTGGCTGTGCCACTCACACTTCCTCCATTATCAAAACCCAACCCATGCATTAGATACATATCATGGCATGCAATAACAGTAACAGTTATGTCAAACAGTACAGTTAATTATAGCCCTAGGGGTATAACGGTAATTTCCTACCTAGGGGCAAATCAGTAATTTCTTACCCTAAGGGTATTTCAGTAATTTTACTCCCATGTTACAGATGTTATGCTTATTACAGTATTTATTAATCACACAGCTATACAGAAATTCAGTTACCTCAGTTTTTCAGTTTTAGCATTAAGGCCCTAAAACCCCTAATGAGCCCTATTACGCCGATTGGCCCATTAGGCCCATTTAGTCCCGATTTCACATTCGGTTGTCTTGTTTTAACTGTTTCCACATCTACAGTCCATAATATTACCTTTAAATCCAGTTTAACTCACATGGGCCCAAATCGCCCATTGGGCCCATATTTGGCCCACCGAGGCCCAACTTACCAAAAAGCCCAAAATTTAGCGGTCAACACGTCTAATAGTGCCGATTCCAAAACTAACCTTCTCCTTCCAACTTGAGAGCATTCGCATGCTCGCAAGCTCTCGAAATACCAAAACTTCGGTATTTCGGCTTTTCGGCTTTTACCGATTTGTGCATGGAAAGGTGTTCGAAACACACACCTGTTTTGCAGTTTCTCCTACGAGATCTCCTATGCGTTAATCCCTACAATCCAATACTTAACTGATTAGACCATATCAACACTTAATCTGAATCGAAAACTTACCCAAAACCTTACTTACACATTCGGCCAACACCCTTAATGGCCTTAATGTTCTTACCTTGACGATTTAGATCCCTTTAGATCTAGATCTGATGTTCCAAAGTCTTCAACCCCTTGCTTGATCACCTTTTCATCCAACTAACACACAAAAGAACAAAGAAAATGGCCTTTTATTTACCAAAAATCCAAAACGAAACAACCATTAGCTTTAGGGACTTTCGGCTTTTCCAAACATGAAATATCGAACAGATCTGAATGATTAAACACTTACCAACGATTTCTCTTCAGTTCCTATGCAGATCTGATGTAAATCTGACCCTTAAACGTCAGTAGAAACCTTATCTCTGAGATTTGTAATTTCGGCTATCTCCCTACAACTATGGTGATTTCGGCTTTTTAATAAGAGAAGAAGATGGCGTTTTGGCTGTAGCTTTTGGGTGATGGTGTCGACAATGGTGTGATTAAAGGGAGTGTAGTAATCAGCCATAATAGGTGAAAGAAACAGAGGTGATTCGGCTTACAAGAAATCGGCAAGAAAGGAAGCAGTTTCCGGGATTTCTGGCACTTTGAGCAATCAGTTATGGTTGATTTTAAGAAGAATGGAAGCAAAAGAAAGAGTGGATCTATGCAAGATAGGTATTTGGCTAGGGAAGAGATCAAAGGGAAGAAGAAAAATGAAAAAAAACAATGGTGGAGATGGGGAAGGAGAAATCGGCTATGAACTTTCCAAGGAGGCAACTCTTGGCTTTTCTGACAGTAGAAGAGAGGAAAAAACCCTAAGGTGGCTAACCCTAATTGTCATGACAACAAAAAGAAAATAATATAACCCTAGCATTCCCTCTAAAGCAATCGGCCCAAGTCCCTAAAGCCCCTTGCCGAAATTCACCTAAGTTAGGCTCATGCTTGAAAATTAAAAAGAACTCCACGAATACCTTGCAACTCGAACCCTTGTCCTTGATCATTCATTTAGGCGCCACTTTTTTAGGAGCTTAGTGGCACCACCTTGCCACTCAACCAAGGCTCCCTTTGTGACATCTTTTACACGGTTTTTCTTAAAAGCCCACTTAACCAAGTCCTCTTTCATTTGAAAATCCAACTTAATATTTTACCGGGTTTTGACTTAAGCTTGGACCTTCTATAGACCCATTAACACATGTACATACATTATCAACCTTTAGAACACCAAAATTTTAAAAATTTCACTAAAATTCACAAAACCCGAAAAATCCCGAAAATCAGGGCATTACACAATGTGCTTTCCCTGTTTCTTTTTTCCCTATTTTGTAGTATTAAGAGCTCGGAGGTCAGATTCGGTTGGAGACACATCACACTATCAACCTCAACATTTTGGCATATCAAGAAACTTTATTTTGGAAATCAATGGCATGTATAAGTTAATAAAGTAAATGTTAATGTGAAATGAATGTAAAGTTAGCCATTGGTGTGGCTAACAAACCTTGGTTTGGTATGTCATGAGGTTATTTTATGGATATGCATGAATCTATCTTAAAAATATGTTGAATTGGATTGGTTGATTTGGATTGGTCTCGGTTTAAGTTTTGTAGGGAAGGTTAGATATCTATAAAGGGGTTATATTGAGTTAAAAAAGAAAAAAATTCTATGGTTTTGATTTAATTCCAGTTTGGTCCCGATGTATGTTTTGGGCTTCGAAGGCCCATCTAAGGGACACCATAACAATATTTTGGTAAATGAATAGTATTTAACTCGTAATAATGGAAAAATTAATTCGGTAAACCTCGATAATGCCTCGTACCTTATTTCGGCGACGAATACGGGTAGGGGTGTTACAAATGGAATTAAGATTGACTTGTTTTGTAAAATTTTCCTACAGTTACTTCGGTGATCAATATGGCGTCTTGGATTCGGTCTAAACTTCTAGGCTGGGTTTAGGGTGTTACATTTAATGGTATCAAAGCCAGGTTTGCAAAAACTTGGGCTATACTTCTACGTGAACGTGCACACAAGTAATTGTTTTTGAAAAATATTTGAAGAATTGTACCACAGAAAGTTGAAATGGTTTGGGTCTTGGAAATGGTTTACGAAAATGAAATGTCTAAGACTTTGATGCTGGTCCAGGTAAAGTTCAGAACTATAAAATTAGAAATGTAGATTCTTGTATTTCAATTGTGTCTGTGTTCTGAAAATGTATGCATTCTAAGTTAGCTATATGATAGATATGGATTCTGAAGGTGAGCATAATCGCGAGGAGTCGTCTACTTCTTCGGAACGTGTGATCATTCAGGAGTCGGAAGTCAACACGATTTTGCCAGTTTCGGGTAGTGATAACCTGGAGGTTGGTACCGATGCGCTAACTCTGGTAGTGAGGAAAGTACTAGAGGAAGTGTTTGAGGCTAGGATAAGGGAGATTAGTGAAACACTTCAAGTTAGGTGCGTGGACTGTGGAAAGAAGAGAGATCGCAGTTCTTCGAGATTGGAGCCTCGTTCAACGAAGTGTGTTAGAATGCATCTAAGTGAAAGCAAAGGTAGTGCTACTAGTGGTATGAGCATTCCGTGACAGTGAGGAGTAGGGACATTGAGGAAGTTGCACTCATGTGTTTAGTTGTGTATTTTAGTGACAAGAATGGGCCTGCTGGTCTAGTGGTTTGACGAGTGTTAGCTTACTTTTAGAATTTGGGTTTGAGTCTTAGTGTGATTATTTTTGAAAAAGTATTTTTGATTTGTTTTGTTTTATTTTAGTTAATAGTTATAATTATTTATAATTATTAAATAAATTATTTTTTAATATTTTACTTTTATTTTTATTTTTATTTGTAATCCACGTTTCTTCTTCTCTCCCTCTTTTTGGTCTTTTCTCTTGGTTCTTTTTATTTGAATTCTTTCTTTTGCAAAAGGATTGTGTGGTAGTTTTTGAAGTCATGTTTTCTGGTCATCGAGTCGACATCCAAATGTTTTCATCCACAAACCAGGTGTAGGAATTGAACATTGTCTCTTCTTCTTGTTTAATTTGCAAACGATGGTTTTCGACTTTGCTTGACTGTGTGCTAATCTATTGGATTTGAGTTTTAGTCATTGAAGTGAGGGGAAAACTCTATTTTTCTAATATATTCTTGATATTGTTAAGATTGAGGGAGACTTTGGCTGTTAAAACGGTGGTTTCGGGGCTGTTTTAGGGTGGTTCTAAGACCTCCCTAGTGGCCACATGGGTGCGTGTCGATTTACACGGTCGTGTGATTTTGGGAATTAGGGTTTCCGGCCAATTTGGGAGCCACACGGCCTGGTTATACGGTCGTGTGGTCAATTTGTAGATTTTATCGACTTTTACACGGCTGTGTCCCTTGGGAACATGGACGTGTGTGATTGGAAATTAGGGATTTGGGAATTTGGAGCCACACGGCCGTGTGCCTGATTTGAGGATTTAGGGATCCCATACGAGCATGTGTTCTGAACAAACGGCTGTGTCTGGTGGTACACACAGGCTTGTGAGACTCTCACACGGCTGTGTTAGCCCTGCACTCTATTTTAGCTAATTGGGATAGTGATTTACACGGCCTGTTCACATGGCCATGTCTAAGGTTTACACGGGCATGTGCCTCTGTCATACAGCCGTGTGCCTTCCTTCACATAAGCGTTTTGACCCCCACACGGCTTAGGTTGTTCCACACGACTGAAGCACATGAGCATGTGGTACTAGGTCACCGAATTTTAGTTTGTGGATGTTTTATTCTGAAAAACGTGTCTGTGTACCTTGACCCTTGACTAGGCTTAAGTGAGGGTAGTTAAGTGTGTCAATCTGAATTTCTAGGCCGAGTGTGTTGCCTAAGTGTTGTTGTGACCGTTATGTGTGTGATGTTTGCTTTCTGAACTTACCTAATTGGGTGTGTGTGTGCAATTAGTTCTGCTTGTCTGTCTGATTATGTGCCACTGTTTTGAGAGGATAGTGTGCAATTGTTACTGAATCAAGGTAAATGAGTGTACACATTTCTGAATCTAATTGACTGTATGTGAGGTTTTGTGTCTGAATGACTGTTTAAAATTATTGATCGATTCTGTTTTTCTATCTGCACACATACAAATGGATAAAAGACTTTGGGGTGGGATTTTGAAGAGAAGGAAGGCTGAGACTGAACTGATTTGGTAGTTTTATTGCTACTAACTGCATAGTGGATTATCGCACTGCACCGTACAACACATACTTTAGCTTCACTGCATATGACTATCTGATCTGGCAGTATAGCTGCAATTTACTAGTATAGCGATTTTACCGCATCGCGCAGTACTACATGTACATTAGCTATGCTATACCGTTATCTGATCTGGCAGTTCAACTGTACGTTTGTACTGCAGCTTACCGCATTGCACAGTATAGGTTATATGCCAGCTCTACTGCGTAATATATAGTTTGACAATTTAATTGCTTATTCTTAGCCCCAATACCCAGAGGGTCATGGGTAGTCCCAATACCCTGAGGGTCGTTGACTAATTTAATAGCCATCGTTGCCCGGCAACCTGAGATGACATTATATGGTGTGTAGTGTTGGATGGGCTTGTCGAGGTCTTATATGGTGTGATTGGTTGGATGAGCCTAATAGCACTTAGATGGTGTGATCGGGGGACGGAGAGCTGTGTCAGCTGGATGGGTGGGTTTTACAACTTTACTTCATTCATATGCATTTGATTGTTCTGTTTGACTGTGAGAACTTTGTAAACTTTAGGTGTTCTGACTGACTGAATAGTACTTATGACTGATTGTGTTTGATACGTGTGAATTGTTCTTGTCTATCGTGATGTCTATTCCAAGTTTATGATTTGGTTCAAATAACTCTGTACGTACGTTCTGCTTTTGAACTACTTTCTGGCTTTCTGTTTTTGATTCTGTAGTTAGTTGGTTTGATCTCACACTGAGCTCGTATCGCTCACCCCCTGTTCTATTTCCCTTTCTGGTACGTTTCTAATTTCTGAAGCTGGACTCAGTACACGGAGGTCTCAGATAGTTTCGACAAAATGGATTATCAGTTTGTGCCTTCAAATTTTTATATTTTGTTTTTGAACTGTAAGGCTTCTTGATACTGTGGTACAATTTTTGTTAAAAACTTTTATTTATTCATTTAATTTCAATTTTGTAATAAACTTAACTGTAATTTTTACTGACGGAATTTTAAATGATTAAATGTTTTGGTTTGTAACATTTGAATGGTTTCGAAAATGGAAATATGATTGACTTGTTTTATAAAATTTTCCTACAGTCACTTCGGTGATGTGTCATCTTGGATTTGGTCTAAACTTCTAGGCTTGGTTTAGGTTGTTACAGAGTTCACGTGATAAGTTGATATAAATATTATACGAACTTACTAAGCTATAAAGCTTACTATTGTTTACTTTCCATGTCTTATAGTGAATCGAAGATAGCTCAGATACTAGGATCGTCGGGAACATCATCGCACTATCGAGCATCTCTTTTGGTACTTTTGTTATAATGTATATATGGCATATGGCATGTATAAGCTATGGTCATTTTGATATAGTAGTTAGAAGTGTATTTGGTTATTTGAGATGGCTTGATAATGATTTTAGTTTGATGTATATATTACCTTATTAAATGGCTTGTTTTGGTATGGCTGGAGTTATGGTATTATGGTTGCTCAAATGGTAGTGTATGAATGCCTGAGAAATGTCTTGTTATGGCATGATTTAAGTTGACTAATATGAGTGAATCATAGTTAATGAATTATGCTAGTTTAGTATGTATTTTGGATAAGAAATGGTTTTGATTTGGGTATTGAAATGATTAGAATTGAAATGGTTTAAAATGTTGTGGATTGAGGTTGATTATGGCTGCTTATTATGAATGGATTGGTACCATTATTGCTTGTGTAGGGTATGCAAAGTTGGGGTGGCGAAATGGCTTTGTAAATGGCTTATTTTTGTCCACATGGGCATGTGTCTCAACCGTGTGTGACACATAGTCATGGTACACAACCGTGTGTCCACTGGTGTTGCATTTCAAATTAAGTCAGTATGTACCACACGGTCTGACACACGAGCAAGTCAATATACCCTATAGGCTTGACACGGCCTGGACGCAGGCATGTGAGGCCATTTTGAATAGGCACACGGGTGTGTGATTGGCCGTGTGACCCAAGTCAGTATACCCTCCAGTTTTCACATGGCCAAGCACACGGACGTGTGGTCAGTCTTGTGATGCAAGTCAGTATGTATGCCTTGTTTTAACACGGGTGTGCCTGTGGTCGTGTGAGGCACATGGCCTGTTCAGACGGGCGTGTGACCCTTATATTCTTGAAAATTTTTCCAAGTTTCCAAAGTTTTCGTATGGTATTGGTTTAGTCCCGAACCGTCTCTAAAGCATGTTTAGGGCATTGTAGGCCGTATAAGGGAACATTGTGATGATGAATGAATAAAGTATGCATATGTATGATGAATTATGTTATGTGATTGTGTAACTGTGTGTTAAGTTTAGTAATGCCTCTTAGCCCTATTCCGGTGACGGTTGCGGGTTAGGGGTGTTACATTGGTATTACTTGTATGGTGAAAAGTGCCACATATTTACTGATCACAAAAGCTTGAAATCTCTAATGTCACAGAAAGATTTGAACTTGCGACAATGAAGATGGCTCGAGTTACTGAAAAATTATGAATTTGTGATTGATTATCATCTAGAGAAAGTAAATGTAGTTATAGATGCATTGAGTAGAAAATCTTTGTTTGCATTACGTGCAATGGATATTCAGTTGATGTAGTGTGACGATAGATCGGTTTTAGCTGCATTGAAAGCTAAACTGGTATTTCTTCATCGAAAGAATAGGGCCTGTAGCATATCGGCTAGCTTTACCCTCAGAACTTGAAAAGATTCATAATGTGTTTCACGTTTCTATGTTATGCCGATATAGATCCAATCCATCACATGTGATTTCTCCAGTAGAAGTTGAAATTCAACTTGATTTGATGTATAATGAAGAACCGATCAAAATTTTGGCACGTCAGGTCAAAGAGTTGAGAAATAAACATGTAGCCCTAGTGAAAGTCCTTTGGAATAGACATGGGATCGAGGAAGCTGCGTGGGAACCCGAGGAAGCTATGCAAAAATAGTACCTTAACCTCTTCATTAGAAGATTTTTGGGGAAGAAAATCCCTAAGGGGGAGAGTTGTAACAACCTGTTTTGGGTCAAATCGGAACAGTAGTTTTGGGACCACAATTCCGAAGTAAAAATATTTAATTTATTATTTTATTAAGGTTTACAGCATGATAAAATTATTGTGTGAAAGTTTCGTAAAGAAATTTTACTGTTTGAATGCTTAATTCTGTAAAAAGGACTAAATCACGTAAAGCGTAAAAGTTGAGTTCTATTAGTAAAAAGAGTTTAATAGCTATAGAAATTCAAAAGGAAGGTCATTATATGGAAATTAACCCATTTATAAGATAGTGGACAATTATGATGTTTGGTTTTAGTGAAATAATTAATGATTAAAAGGGTTAAAATAGTAAATTGGTTAATAATGACAAATTAAGTTAAAATTTTTTTTAAAAGCTATGATCTTTCTTAGTCCACCACCAATTGTTGAAGAAGAGAAAGCCATAGTTACGGCTTCCATTCGGCCAAAGCATTTTTGCTTATTACGGTACGGTTTTTGATCGGCTTTTTAATGATTTTTACGTTTTTGAGATCATTGCAGCTTAGTCTAGCTAGCCTGTACCTTCAATTTCAGAACTTTTAAAGATTTAACATGATGCCATTGTTGAATGTTTCAGTAAATAGAGGTTTGATGATAGATTATGAAGGTTTATTGATAGATTAATATCTTTTGTAAAGTGATTTTTGACAAAATTGTCATTTAGGGATTAAATTGAGAAATGTTAGAATTTTGTGGTTAAAAGTGTTAATAAATGAAAAATATGGGCTGTAATAAGCATGGGTAAAATTTGGCTAGCATGGGTTTGTACTTAATTGCATGAATTTGCAATTTTATATGATAAGGACTAAATTGTAAAAAATGTGAAACATTAAGGGAAAATGTGTAAATTTTCCAAAATATGAATTATGGGATAAATTGAATTGAATGGATATTGAATGAGCTAAATTTGATATTATAGATCAAGAAAAGCTAAGATCGGATGAAGATCGGGGAAAGGCAAAGTAATCGAATAGTCGATAATTTCCATCCAAGCGTTATGAGGTAAGTTCGTATAATTAGAATTGAATTTTAATTATGTGTACTTGATTTAAATGTATGAATTGGTATTAAGAAAATAAGAGACTAATCTAATGAATTCCTATTTGATGAGATTTATTGAATACCGAGTCTCGTTTGAACCGTAGGAATTCGTAGGATACAAGTGACATGTCACTAGGGTTACCATTGGTTGAGGTCCTACATTTGTTACAAACTCACCGCAGCTTGTATAAGCTTACTGATATCTCAACTCGATAGAGCTTACTGTTCATTAGCTCGATAAAGCTTAGTGTTTCCTCAACTCAGGTGGAGCTTACTATTTATAGCTCGAAAGAGCATATATTTATAAGAATGGACTGATTACTAATTAGTACACCTAGTGTGTACCACTCGCGTATCTATCGACAATCTAAGTGGTTTAATGGGCATAATTCTGTTACCTGTTATACAAATGAATTATTGGTTATATGAATGAATTATAAGTTATATGAATGAATTTTAATTTATATGAATGGATATGAATTGGTACAAATGTTTATATATGACAGCCCGAATTAGGGGCTAAATGGAAAAGTGGTTTCGTAACCACAAATCCAAAGTGAAAATAATGAATTATGTGAATTTTTGCTAATATCTGTTTGATTGAATATTGATGTGAAAATACTGTTTGGAAAATTTTTTGGTTTTAGTGCTTAATTTTGTGAAAAAAAGGTTAAATTGCAATAAGTGAAAATGTGCATTGTGTATGATTAAATGACTTGATTGAAGTATTATGTGAAATTCGAAGTGTTTATGATGCAAATAGACCATTGAATTGTGTTTTGGACTAAAATAACCTTACATGGAAAAATATCTTAGGAAATGGCTTGAAGGGCAAAATGGTCATTAGTGCATAAAGACAAAACCCATTAAAATAAAGCCTTCATCTTCTCCATGAACCTCTATGTGCTGCCGAAAATTTTAGAACTCCATAGCTAAGGGTTCTTTGATTTTCAAGCTTCATTGTAAGTGCAATTTAGTCCCATTTTCAATTATTTTTGTATTTTTGAGCTCATTTGAGATTGGATTTCATGATTCTACCATTTATTTGAAGAGAGATAAGAGTTTGAAAAATTACCCATTTGTGATAAGAGTGTGCTTGGTTGATTAATGGTAGATAATGAAAGTTTTAAGTGTTGTTTACATGTTTTATTGGATGAAATTGAATGAAAGTGCATAAAAAGGGACTACTTTGTAAAAGGTTACAAATTGTTCCTAAATGTGTGAAATAATGAGATTTTGAGTGTTATATTTGTAAAAATGGTTATAAGCCCATGGATTAAAGAAATTGAGTTTCCGAGTATAGGGGCTAAATGGTAATTTTTGAAAAGTTGGGGACAAATTTGTAAAATTTGCCCAAGTGTGAATTGTATCCGAAATAGAACAAATTATTGATAATTGTGCTATATGTGTTAATCTAGATCAAGGTAAAGCCCAAGAACAGGGGAAAGATAAAGTTCTCGACTAATTTTAGGAATTAGTCCTTTTTGCAATTAAGGTAAGTTATATGGAAATTTTGGCATTTCTCTATGGATTTAAATTATATGTTTATCATTGAATTGCTATATTGGATGTAATTATGCCACGGATTGATAATTGAACATGTCTCTGAAATTGCGAGAATAATGTATTGATTGTTAAGATCCCGGCTGAACAAATAGGAATAGACGTAGATATGTGTGACATGTCACTAGAGGGCCCCACTGTTTCTGACTGTTATAGTTACCTGGGTGCTGGATGGTCTTGCATGTGCTGCAGACACCTGTTAGCTTATGCGACAGGCCTGTGGTTAACTTCTGTACTGTGACTGTTGTAGCTTCGGCTACTCCTTTGACCGTAGCTTTGGCTACCACTCTGTTAATAGCTTCGGCTATTTCATGGCCATGCCATGTCTGTAAGGCACCCATCTGCCAACCTCTGAATATCTGTTCATATTCCAAAATTGTACAATGGGATTAGATTAACTGTATTGTATGCGAAGTGAACATGCAGGTGAAATGAAATGGTACTGTATACTGCGATTGGCAGCGTAAAGTATGTGTATAATTGATTTTAAATTGCTTTGAATTTTCATATGACTTACTAAGTTCCTTGTAGCTTACCCCTTCCCTTTTTCGTCCCTTATAGCTTTTCCAAGTTGGTTAGGTTGGGATCGAGACGTTAGAGTACGCTACACACTATCAAGTTTCTTCTTGGTATATTTTGTGATTTTAAAATGTAAATTATGGCATGTATAGATGAACATTAGAATTGATATTCATTTTGTAAGCTTCTATGCTATGTGTCCAATATAGTATTTTGGAAATTCATGTTTATAAAAGTGGCTATTTATGAGTAAATGATCATTATATTGGCTTAAATTGGTTGTGGATATGGTTGATTGTGTTTCAGGGAGGTTAAGGCTTGGTAAATAGCCTGACACGACTTGTATGGCAAGGCACACGGGCGTGTGCCATGGACGTGAGAAATTTGGCAGAATGCATACGGCTGAAAGGCACGAGTGTGCCTAGGCCGTGGGCCGCACACGGCCAGATCCTACAAGCATGTTCTAGAACTGTGCCTCCTCTACACTTTGATTTAATATTTTTTTATGTATCACACGGGCAGGAGACACGGTCGTGTGTTTCAGCCGTGGGGTGTACACGGCCCCCAAATGGTCGTGTGGGGTGGCCGTGGTTGAATAGACAGTTTCGTCCACGGGTGTCAGGCATTAGCATGCGAGGACCACACGGTCTACTCACACGGCCATGCCAAGAGTCACACGGGCGTGTGACTTCGTATAAAATTTTTTTTCTAAGTGTTTGTTATTAATTGGATTGTATGTGATTCTGTGACTGATTGCGAGTCAATTTTGTAAATAGTATTCTGAGTCAGGCAATACCTCGTACTCGACTTCGGTGACAGTTTCAGGTTAGGGTGTTACAATTTTATTGGTATCAGAGCTATGGTTTAGCCGATTCTCGGACTAACGTAGCGAGTGTGGTAGTTTATCTATACATGCCATAAATTGAAATTGATAGTGTGACGGCTCCTGACGATTTAAATTGTTTTTTATATAGTTATGGATCCCAATCGAGATATGGCCGATGACGCCCAAAGTAATGCGCCTGCTCCCGCTGAAGGGACATCGCCTGTTAATAGTGGACTTGCGGGTCAAAGTCAAGGTGAGGAGGCCCGAGTAGCCTTCCTCCATATGATGAACGAGTGGTATACTGAGTTCATTCGGGCGAATCTGAATGCTCAACCTCCTCCACCCCCTCCTATATCTCAACCTGCTCCCATATCTCCTCAACAACCGGAGGTAGTGCGATTGTCTAAGCCTCCTGTAGATAAGATCAGAAAGTATAGAGTTGAAGACTTCTGAGCCAATGTGAATGATGATCCAGAAAAGGCTGAGTTTTGGTTGGAAAACACTATCAAAGTGTTGGATGAACTGTCATGTACTTCTGAGGAGAGTTTGAAATGTGCTGTGTCTTTGCTAAGAGATTCAGCTTATCACTGGTGGAAAACTTTGATATCAGTGGCACCCAGGGAGAGAGTTACCTGGAATTTCTTCCAAGATGAGTTTCAGAAGAAATATATCAGTCAGCGCTTTATAGATTAGAAAAGAAAGGAATTCCTTGAATTGAAGCAAGGGTGTTTGACGGTAGCTGAATATGAAAGAGAATTCGTCAAGGTAAGTAAGTATGCTCAGGAGTGTGTACCTAATGAGGCTACTTTGTGTAAAAGATATGAAGATGGGCTTAATGAAGACATCCGATTACTGATTGGAATCCTAGAAATTAAAGAATTTGTGGTAGTGGTCGATAAAGCCTTCAAGGTTGAAGAACTAAGTAAAGAGAAGAGAAAAGTTGAGAATGGGAATAGAGAGGCCCGAAAAATATCAATGAGCAAATCGTTTCAGTCTCAATCAAAAAAGTCAAAAGAGGTAAGTTTTCGATCGAATGTTTCTGCTTAATAGATGATATTCGGGTTCTAAGACCTAGGCTACTTCAGTAGCCAGTGCGGGAAGTGTCCGATCTGATAAACGAGAGTGTCGTCACTGTGGGAAGAGACATTCAAGAGAATGTTATCTGATAAACCGAGGCTGTTTTTGATGTGGGTCTCAAGACCATTTTGTGAAAGACTGCCCAGAACGAGAAGAACCGGAAAAGCCACAAAATGTGAGACCGAGCAATGTTTCTAGAGGGAGACCACCAAGAAAAGTGGAAACTAGGAACAGTGGTAAAGGTGCGACAAAGGATGTCACTGTGAGGTCCGAAGCGAGGGCTCTGGCAAGAGCTTATACTATTCGAGCTAGAGAGGAAGCGTCCTCCATTGAAGTAATTATTGGTATATTTTCTCTTTATGGTACTTCTGTTCTTACTTTGATTGACCCTGGCTCTACTCATTCGTATGTATGTATGAGTAAAATGTCTGATGAGAATTTGTGTATTGAATTTACTGAGCATGTGGTTTAAGTGTCAAATCCGTTAGGAAAGCATATAATGGTTGATATAGTCTGTAGAAATTACCCCTTTATGATTCATGGTTATTGTTTTCCTATTGATTTGATGTTGTTGCCTTTTAATGAGTTTGATGTCATTCTGGGAATGGATTGGTTGACTCTGCATGGGGCTAAAATAGATTGTAGGCAAAAGACGTTGGAACTGAAATGTGATAATGGTGAGATACTTAGTGTTGAAACCAATAAGTTCGATATGAGGCCAATTGTGATTTCTACTATGTTTGCTTATAAATGTTTGAAAAGTGGATGTGAAGCCTATCTTGCGTATGTTCTGAATACTGAATTGTCTGTGAAGAAGATTGAATCTATGTCGATTGTGTGTGAATTTGTGAACGTATTTCCAGAAGAATTGCTTGGTTTACCTCCAGATAGAGAGGTAGAATTTGGTATTGAATTGCTTCCTGGTACTGCCCCGATATCGATTGCTCCTTATAGGATGGCACCAACTGAATTGAAAAAGTTAAAAATGTAGTTGCAAGAGTTAACTGATAAAGGGTTCGTAAGACCTAGTTATTCATCATGGGGTGCTCCAGTGTTGTTTGTTAAAAAGAAAGACTGGTCATTGAGAATTTGTATTGATTACCGGCAACTCAACAAGGTGACTGTGAAGAATAAGTATCCGTTACCTAAAATTGATGATTTATTTGATCAGCTGGAAGGTGCTATAACGTTTTCTAAGATTGATCTGAGGTCTGGGTACTATCAGTTGAAAGTTAAAGAAGGAGATGTGCCGAAGACTGCTTTTAGAACTCGATATGGGCACTACGAGTTCTTAGTGATGCCTTTTGGGTTAACCAATGCTCCGACTATCTTTACGGATTTAATGTATCGAGTTTCCGGCCCTATTTGGATAGATTCGTAGTAGTCTTCACAGACGACATTTTGGTTTATTCTCCGAGTGAGTCTGAGCATGCTAAACATTTGAGAACTTTATTGCAGATTCTCCGAGAAAATAAATTATTTGCTAAGTTCAGTAAGAGTGAATTTTGGTTGAGGGAAGTCAGATTTTTGGGACACATTGTATCCGGTGATGGAATACGGGTGGATCTGGGAAAAATTTTAGCCATTTTGGAATGGAAGCCTACGAAGACTGTATCTGAGATTAGAAGTTTTCTAGGTCTAGCTGGATATTATCGTTGGTTTGTTGAAGGATTTTCAATGATAGCGTCGCCAATAACCAAATTATTGCAAAAAGATAGAAAATTTGAATGGACCGATGAATGTCAACAGAGTTTTGGAAAACTGAAGAAATGTTTGACTGAAGCACCTGTATTAATTCAACCTGAGATAGGAGAAGAATTTGTTATGTATAGTGATGCATCGTTAAATGGACTTGGGTGTGTTCTGATGCAAGATGGGAAAGTAATAGCGTACGCTTCTCGACAGTTGAAACCGCATGAGCGGAATTATCCGACGCATGATTTGGAATTAGCTGCTATCATCTTTGCACTGAAAATATGGCGACATTATTTGTATGGTGAGAAATGTATTGTGTACACGGATCATAAAAGCCTGAAATATGTTATGACACAGAAGGAATTGAATTTGCGTCAAAGAAGGTGGCTAGAATTGTTGAAAGATTATGAGCTTGTGATAGACTACCACCCAGGAAAAGCTAATGTAGTGGCGGATACCTTGAGTAGAAAGTCTATGGTTGCCTTACGAGCTATGAATATGGTACTGGATGTACCTGATAAGGGTGCCTTGATTGTAGAATTGAGATCTAAACCAATGTTTCTTCAAGAGATTTATGAGGCTCAGAAAATAGATAGTGAGTTACAGGCTAAAAGAGAACACTGTTCAGTGAATGAAAATTTAGAGTTCCAAGCTGATTTGAATAGTTTCTGTGATTCTGTGATCAACTGTGTATACCGAAGAATACTGAACTGATTTACAAAATTTTGCAAGAAGCTCACAGCAGTGGTATGGCAATACATCCCGGTAGTGTAAAAATGTATAATGACCTGAAGAAACTATATTGGTGGCCTGGTATGAAGTGGGACGTCTCAAAGTTTGTGTCAAAATGTCTGATTTGTCAGCAAGTGAAAGCGGAACACCAAGTGCCATCTGAGTTACTACAACCGATTTTGATTCCCGAGTGGAAATGGGATCGAGTTACAATGGACTTTGTAACTGGTTTGCCTCTGACACCGAGGAAGAAAGATTCAGTCTGGGTTATAGTTGATCGATTGACTAAATCGGCTCATTTTATTCTGGTACGTACGGACTTTTCACTTGATAGGCTGGCCGAGCTGTTTATTGCTGAGATAGTGCGGTTACATGGTGTGCCATTGTCTATAATCTCTGATCAAGATCCACGGTTTACTTCAAGGTTCTGGAAGAAGTTTTAGAATGCTTTAGGTACTAAATTGAATTTTAGTACTGCGTTTCATCCTCAAACGGATAGAAAATCTGAAAGAGTTATTCAAGTGCTTGAAGATATGCTTAGATGTTGCATATTAGAGTTTGAGGTAGTTGGGACAAATATCTGCCTCTGATTTAATTTGCATATAATAATAGTTATCAGTCCAGTATTAAAATGGCACTATACGAAGCATTGTATGGACGAAAGTGTCAAACTCCATTGTATTGGACCGAATTGAGTGAACACCGATTGCATGAGTTTTATCTGATTAAAGAGACTGAAGAAAAAGTGAAAATAATCTGAGATAATCTGAAGGCTGCATCGGACCAAAAAAAATCGTATGCAGATTTGAAAAGAAAAGAAATTGAATTCCAAGTGGGCGACAAGGTATTTCTGAAAGTGTCACCGTGGAAGAAAATTCTGAGATTTGGTCGAAAAGGTAAATTAAGTCCGCATTTTATTGGTCCTTACGAAGTAATCGAGAGAATCAGACCGGTAGCCTACCGTTTAGCTTTGCCACCTGAGTTAGAAAGAATTCATAATGTGTTTCATGTTTCTATGCTCCATCGCTACCGATCGGATCCGACACATGTGATTTCGCCAACAGAAATACAAATTCGGTCAGATATGAGTTATGAAGAAGAACAGATTAGAATTCTGGCACGAGAAATGAAACGGTTAAGAAACAAAGAAATACTGTTAGTGAAAGTACTGTGGCAAAAGCATGGTATAAAAGAAGCAACTTGGGAAACTAAAGAGGCTATGAGGAGACAGTACCCTCAATTGTTTACTGGTAAGATTTTCGGGGACGAAAATCCCTAAGGGGGAGAATTGTGACAGCTCGAATTAAGGGCTAAATAGAAAAGTGGTTTTGTAACCACAAATCCAAAGTGAAAATAATGAATTACGTGAATTTTTAATAATATCTATTTGATTGAATATTGATGTGAAAATACTGTTTAGAAAATTTTTCAGTTTTGGTACTTAATTTTGTGAAAAAGGGTTAAATTGCAATAAGTGAAAATGTGCATTGTGTATGATTAAATGACTTGATTGAAGTATTATGTGAAATTAGAAGTGTTTCTGAAGGAAATAGACCATTAAATTGTGTTTTGGACTAAAATAACCTTATATGGAAAAATATCTTAGGAAATGGCTTCAAGGGCAAAATGGTCATTAGTGCATAAAGACAAAACCCATTAAAATAAAGCCTTCATCTTCTCCATGAACCTTTATGTGCTGTCAAAAATTTTAGAACTCTATAGTCAAGGGTTCTTTGATTTTCAAGCTTCGTTGTAAGTGCAATTTAGTCTTATTTTCAATTATTTTTGTATTTATGAGTTCATTTGAGCTTGGATTTCATGATTCTACCATTTATTTGAAGAGAGATAAGAGTTTGAAAAATTACCCATTTGTGATAAGAGTGTGCTTGGTTGATTAATGGTAGATAATGAAAGTTTTAAGTGTTGTTTACATGTTTTATTGGATGAAATTGAATGAAAGTGCATAAAAAGGGACTAATTTGTAAAAGGTTACAAATTGTTCCTAAATGTGTGAACTAATGAGATTTTGAGTGTTATATTTGTAAAAATGGTTATAAGCCCATGGATTAAAGAAATTGAGTTTCTGAGTATAGGGGCTAAATGGTAATTTTTGAAAAGTTGGGGGACAAATTTGTAAAATTTGCCCAAGTGTGAATTGTATCTGAAATGGAACAAATTATTGATAATTGTGCTATATGTGTTAATCTAGATCAAGGTAAAGCCCGAGAATGGGGGAAAGATAAAGTTCTCGACTAATTTCGGGAATTAGTCCTTTTTGCAATCCAGGTAAGTTATATGGAAATTCTGGCATTTCTCTATGGATTTAAATTATATGTTTATCATTGAATTGCTATATTGGATGTAATTATGCCACAGATTGATAATTGAACATGTCTCTGAAATTGCGAGAATAATGTACTGATTGTTAAGATCCCGGCTGAACAAATAGGAATAGACGTAGATATGTGTGACATGTCACTAGAGGGCCCTACTGTTTCTGACTATTATAGTTATCCGGGTGCTGGGTGGTCTTGCATGTGCTGCAGACACCTGTTAGCTTATGCGACAGGCCCGTGGTTAACTTCTGTATTGTGATTGTTGTAGCTTCGGCTACCCCTTTGACCGTAGCTTTGGCTACCACTCTGTTAATAGCTTCGGCTATTTCATAACCTTGCCATGTCTGTAAGACACCCATGTGCCAACCTTTGAATATCTGTTCATATTTCGAAATTGTTTAATGGGATTAGATTAACTGTATTGTATGCGAAGTGAACATGCCGGTGAAATGAAATGGTACTGTATACTGCGATTGGCAGCGTGAAGTGTGTGTGTAATTGATTTTAAATTGCTTTGAATTTTCATATGACTTACTAAGTTCCTTGTAGCTTACCCTTTCCCTTTTCCTTCCCTCATAGATTTTCCAAGTTGGTTAGATTGGGATCGAGACGTCGGAGTACATTACACACTATCAAGTTTCTTCTTGGTATATTTTGTGATTTTAAAGTGTAAATTATGGCATGTATAGATGAACATTAGAATTGATATTCATTTTGTAAGCTTCTATGCTATGTGTCCAATGTAGTATTTTGGAAATTCATGTTTATAAAAGTGGCTATTTGTGAGTAAATGATCATTATATTGGCTTAAATTGGTTGTGGATATGGTTGATTGTGTTTCAGGGAGGTTAAGGCTTGGTAAATAGCCTGACATGGCCTGTATGGCAAGGCACACGGGTGTGTGCCATGGCCATGGGAAATTTGGAGAATGCACCACGGCTGAAAGGCACGGGCGTGCCTAGGTCGTGGGCGGCACACGGCCAGATCCCACGGGCATGTTCTAGGATCGTGCCTCCCTTGCACTTTGATTTAAGATTTTTTTATGTATCACACGGGCAGGAGACATGGCTGTGTGTCTGAACCGTGGGGTGTACACAGCACCCAAATGGTCGTGTGGGGTGGCTATGGTTGAATGGACAGTTTCGTCCATGGGTGTCAAGAATGATCGTGTGAAGACCACATGGTCTGCTCACACGGCCGTGCCAAGAGTCACACGGGCGTGTGACTTTGTATAAAAAAAATTCTTAGTGTTCGTTATTAATTGGATTGTATGTGATTCTGTGACTGATTGCGAGTTAATTTTGTAAATAGTATTCTGAGTCCGACAATACCTCGTACTGACTCCAGTGACAGTTTTGGGTTAGGGGTTTTACATTATAAGTTACATGGAATTGGTATTATATGATGTATTGAAGCATGAAATTCAAATGAAGGTTGTATACATCCTTGTGAATAGATGGTTATATGCATTTATGTGACTAACATGTTGATGAACACTTGTATATAGGCATTTGACAAGTTGTTTGGATTTAATATATTTACTTGTATACATTGTGTATAATTGGTAAGTCGAATTCTATATTATATGGGCTTACTAAGCTATAAAGCTTATTCTGTTTTCCTTTTTATGTTTTATAGAGATTTAGAAGCTCACTCGATTCGGAAGATGTTACAGATTCGCATCACACTATCTAGTTGACAATTTGGTACTTATGAACTTTAAGAAATATGTAAATATGGCATGTACAGGTTAGTTAAGAAGATGATGTGAATGGTCTATATATTTTGGTATGTTTGAGCCATGTGATTTGGCTTAGCTTAGTCTAAGTTTTGGTTGTGTATAAGTTTATATGATATGGTATGTTTTGGCAAGTTTGATGATGGAAAGTATTTGTGCAAATGGTAATATTGATATGTGGTGGATATATGAATTGTAAATGCTTGGTTTTGATTTGGTATTTGGATGACTATAAGGTTGAATTATGGGACATGTTATATATGTGTTTTAGTGGCTAAGGAAACATGTTAATTTGGTATGAGTTTTGAATAGGTAAATGGTAATGAATTGAGTATCGAAATGGTTGGTTTTGAAATGGTATGATCGTACATTGAATGATGTTTTTTGGTTGCATATTTATGTCTTGAAATGGTACCAATGAGCTTGTGTAGGTATGTGCAAGTTGGGTGGCAAAATGGCTTTGTAAATAGTCTATTTTTGTCCACATGGGTAGAGACAAGGGCGTATGTCTCAGCCATGTCTGACACACGGTCATGGCACACTATCGTGTGTCCCTTGGTGTTGCATTTAGAAACAAGTCAGTATGCTCCACATGGCCTCACACACGGGTGTGTGATTGGCCGTGTGGCATAAGTCAGTATACCCTACAGGTTTGACACAGCCCAGTGCACGACCTGGCACACGGGTGTGTGAGGCAATTTTGAATAGGCACACGAGCTAGACATACGGGCGTATGGTTGATCGTGTGACCTAAGTTAGAGAGTTACACGGGGTAGGACACGGGTTAGGACACAGCCATGTGATCCTATTTCAAATGTCAACACGGCCTGAGACACGAGCGTGTCTCTTGACCATGTGAGACACACGGCCTATTCACACAGGCATGTGTCCCTCGTTTTAAGGATGATATGATTGTATATGCATGATATTTATTATTACATTATGAATGTATGAAATATAAATGTTTTAAATCATGTTATAAGTTCAGTAATGATTCATAACCCATTCTGGCGATAGATAGGGTTAGGGGTATTACATGTTCTATTTTTGGAGTTATATTATCGAATTTAATACTCAGTTTGGATTGAACACGAGATTTGAGTACATTTGTGTTTGACGTATGACAGGAGTTTGGAATGGAGATGGTATTGGAGGGAGATATCGACATATTACCCAAGTAAATTAGGGTTCAGCATTTGTTATGAACTCTCGTGTTTTACTATCTGTTTGGCGTGATTTTGGCAGACTAGCTCTTATGAACTTCCGTTGACGATGTACTCTTACCCGTAAGTCGTTCTTCAGATGGAAAGTTTTGGTAAGGTAATCTGTTAATGAATTTGAAAGATATGTTATTTATTTCATATTAATCTGAAAATGGATGAATTTATCGATTGAAGTTGTGAAAGACAGGGAGTTCTCTTGGATGATTATTATTGTTTGAATTATTATAGTTAGTTCGGTAAGATTTATCGTTTAACTTGTCAAACTTACTAAGCTTCATTAAGCTTACTTGTGTTGTTTAATGTCATTGGAGATTCTCGGAAGGTTGGACGATTGGATCTGCACTCAAGTCAGATTATCCACCTTATCTCGGTAGTTTTTGAAACGTTTAATTTG
Organism: Gossypium stocksii; assembly: GCA_020496765.1. Lineage (NCBI taxonomy): Eukaryota > Viridiplantae > Streptophyta > Magnoliopsida > Malvales > Malvaceae > Gossypium > Gossypium stocksii. The sequence goes on from CM035623.1 coordinate 13,255,197, forward strand.
GATTATATGGCATATATAGGATTTTGTACGGTTTTGGTTAATGTTTGGCTTATGTAAATGTTATGAATGATATTTGTGCAAATAATCAACTTACATATTATCATTTATGAGAATGAGGTATAATTGATATGCTACTATATATGGTATATATATAATTGAATTGTTGTGATTGTGGTACCATTGATAGGTATTTTGATTAGGTATTGCTTGAGTGAATTGATGAATTGAATCATTGTTTATTTTGTTGTAAAATTGTATATACTTGTGGTACCAATGAGGGTACATTGGTTAGGCACATATTAGGTTGGTTTTGATGTGTTTTTGGCTCGATTAATGTCATTTTGAATTGGTATTTTGGATGGTATTTGTGTTTCTTAAGGTCCAAACAAACTTGAAATGGTAAACTTATGTTTTAAGGTTCATTTTAGGCGACACAACCTGAGACACGGGTGTGTGTGACACACGTTCGTATGTCCCCTGTAAGTCAAATCATACAAGTCAGAAAATTACACGGCGTAGCACACGACTTGGCACACGGGTGTGTGGCTTGGCCGTGTGACCCAAGTTAGTAATTTACATAGGTATGGACACGGGCTGGGACACAGTCGTGTGTCCCTATTTCGAATGTCCACACGGCCTGAGACATGGGTGTGTGTCTTACCCGTGTGACCACTGCAGTCCAAAATTTTCAAATTTTTTTTTTTAAATTTCCAAATGTTTCCAATTTAGTCTCGGATTATTTTTATAGTACTTTTAGGGCCTCAATGGCTCGATTAAGGGACATTATGAATGTATTTGAGTGAAATTTAATTATGCTTATATTAATGTATGATTTGAATGGTTTAATATTCCATTTATCCGGTAATGTTCCATAACCATGTTCCAACAACGGATACGAGTTAGGGGTGTTTCAGTTTGAATATGATACTAGAATAAAAAAATATGTTAGATCAATATGTTTGTACTAATAACATATTTCACTAAGAATTCATGGTTGTGATATTCTTTCTGATCTGATGTCATTGACATTCAATAAGTTTGATGTGACATTCAGTATGAATTGATTGATTTTATATGATATTGTGGTTAATTGTAGATAGATACTGTAACAACCTATTTTTCAGTGGTGTAAGAAATAGTGATTTCGGGACCACAAATCCGACTTGTAAGCCCGTATTATTATTTAATATTTATGAGCCAATTACAATATTATATTAAATTCTGGCTTAATAACTTTTATAATTGAACGAGTAGATAAGTATAAGTGGTTCAATCCAAAAATCAAGTGGTTTTTAAAAATGAGGTATTGGGACCTCGTTTTCGTAATTTAAGGCTGTAAATTTTTTTGTTAAATATTTACAGAATCGTATTATAAGTGAATTGATGTTTGGTCCGGTAATTTTTATGATTGATTGCTTAATTAAGGTAAAAGGATTAAATAGTAAAAAAGGTAAAAGTTAATCTCTATAGATTTAAAATAGTAAAGGGACCAAAGTGGTGATTAAATCATGGTCAAAATGTCTAAGCAGTGCTGGATATGATTAATCCACTAGCTTTTGGGCTATTTGCTTATTAAGTCCTAATTAGTTTAGAGTTAAATTAAATTTAAGCTTGGTGAGTTAAAATTTTAAAATAATTGAAGGACCAATTGTGCAATTAAACCCTAATTAGATGGTAATTATACCATATACTTCTATTATGGACATTTATGGACATGATTTAGTAAATTTATAAGTTATATTAAAAGGTTAATTTTGTAAATAGTTAAAAGGTAAGATAAAAATTAAAGGATTAAAGAATAATATCATTAATTTCCTTTCTTCTTCTTGGTGAAGAATTGAATACACCATGTGAGGACCTTGCTAATTTCGACCAAGCTAGGGTTTCTTATTTAGTGGGTAATTTTTGCCTTTTTTTAGTAATTTTTATGTTTTTGAGCTCGTTTTAGCTTGATCTAGCTAACCCAAAGACTAATTTGTAAAACTATTAAATGTCATGGATTATGTAATTAATGAGTTTAGTATGTTTTTGAATTTTTAAGATAGATTATTAAACTTGATTTTTAAATAAGACTATGTTGTAAAGTAATTTTTAGTAATTTTAATGTTAAAGGACTAAAATATTAAAGTGATAAAATTACAAGTACTTGATGTAAAATAACAAGTAGGGGTTGTAGTAAAGTAGTTAATTACTTGGCTGAACTTAGTTTTAGTTGGAAATGGTGAAATTGCAAGTTTTGGACTTAGGGACTAAATTGCATAAAAGGTAAAATGTTGAGGTAATTTTGTAAAAATGTCTAAAAGGACTTATTTGCATAAAATTAGTTAATTATGTTGCTGGAAGTTGATAATTTAATGGAGTTATCATTTTAGATTAAGAAATAAATCGATCAGGCTCGAATTTCAGAAAGGCTAAAGTAACGGATTGATCGTTGCCGTAACTTCGACTTCGTTTTTTATGAAGTAAGTTCGTTCAGTTAATTTTAATACAATTTAAATGTATATTATATGAACTTAATTGTTATATGTTGGATAATGTATTGATGCTTGTAGTTGAGAATGGAAGTAATGAATTGTTATAGCATTGATCACAGATGAAATATCCTGAGTAGAATGAATGTAGGATAGAGTATGATTGGCATGCCAATATGTTATATTGTGCTTGGTACGGGTTTGATATGTGATGAGATTATGATTCATGATATTTCCTATTCGCCGAATATACTGAAATCCAGTATTTGTTGTGACTACTATGTTATATTTACAGTGTTTCTGGTGTGTTATTGGGGGCGAATGTAAAGCCTTTGGGCTAGGCACTTTGTGGCGAGGTGTGTTCTAGAGGGATGTTAGCCTTCGAGCTAGGCACTTAGTGTAACACCCCTAACTCGTTTCTATATCCGAATTGGGGTCATGGAGTATTATGATAACATTTCAAACATTTAACACTACTTAAAAACAAATATTCAATATAATTACAATTAATCAATTCACAATCAATTCACAATAAACATACACTTTTGGGCCTTAAACAGAGTTTACGGGGTCCTAAAAATAGATTGGAAGCATTCTGGGGTCAATTCAAAACAAACAAAAAAGTTAGGTAAAAGCTGAAAATTTTGAAAACAAGGGACACAGGGCCGTGTCCCAACCCGTGTGTTCGCCTGTGTGTATATTCGAATTAAGGTCACACGGTCATTTCATAGATCGTGTGCCTGCCTATGTGTGCATTCGATGTTGAGTCACACAGCTGTGTCTCAGACCATGTAACAAACTGTTTTTAGACACATGGCCATGTCGCAGGCCGTGTGAAACCTATATCTAGATACAAAAAGACACACGACCATGTGGATAGATCGTGAGTGACACACGAAAATGTGACAGCTGTGTCCTAGGTCGTGTGTACCATAATTTGTTCCCAAAATAAGGCAAATTACTGCCCTATCTTGGCCATCAAGCCAAGCCAAAAACCAATCCATAAATGTCATCAATACACCTCAAAACAAATCAATTTCATGCCAATTTCATACATCTTATGTGCCTAACCAATGTGCCCTCATTGTGTAACACCCTTAACCTGTACCCATCGCCGGAATAGGGTTACAGTGTATTACCTACCAAAACACGACTGTCAAACATTCATAGTTACACAAATGACATGATATCAATTATACTCTATAATTTAAGAATTTTTAACCATTTGCTCACGAATTCATATTAAAATCTAATCAACAATTTTTCATACTTCAATGAATACGATATTCAAAATCCTATTAAACATTAATCATAATTGAAAACTTATAACTATTTCATTGTAATTCTCATTATAACACATGCATACTTATCATTTAATAATAAAACAAATCGAATAAACACATCACCTTTATAAGCATTGACCACACATGATCATTAATGATCAAGCCATTTTCGCATGACTTTCTTATACATAACAAAAATCAGTCTTGTTTACAAAACGGTTTAACTTATACATGCCATAACTATAAGTTTAGTTTCTAAGGGTACCGATAAACAAACGATAGTGTAGATGACTTTGCCAATGATCCCCGAGCACGTAACAGCCAGCAAATCTATAACCAAGATAAACAAACACACACGTTAAGCTAATATATATAGCTTAGTAAGCATTAAATAAGTTAAACCTTTGATTCACAATGATAACTTTATACTTATACATTAATTTCAAATAACAAGTTCACATATGCATTTGTGTTCACATAAATATAATCAATAACTTCAAAATCTCACGTCTTATCATATGAAATAGAACATATGCTTTCAATAAGTAGTTTCATCTTAACTGAATATACATAATTGCATCATAATTACTTCTTTGATTTCACAATTATCTTGGCTTGTACAATTTCGTATATAAAAGCAATCATATACCAAAATTTCCTTATTCAACTTTCACATATTTCCCAAAGTCATTTATAAAGCCGAATATACATAATATCATCACTTCACATATACTTCTCATCAATTGAAAAGAAATCAATTCATTCATCTCTCAAACAATAATTCACTAGTACGTACCTGAGCAACTTAATTCATTTAGTGTACTCAGCTATCACATCGGCGCAGAGTTTCTTAAACTTAAACTTTTATCAATTCACCGGCAATTAGCATGCTAGGTTTTAAACCCAAACTCATCACTGGCACGAAGCCTGCTAGACTTTAAGTCTGAATTCATTTACCGGCATTTCGCCTACTAGGCTTGAAGCCCGAAATATTCACCAGCTAAAAGCTTGCTAGGCCAAGGCCCGAACATCGTACGATAAATTCTCAATGTTTTTGCACACGTTTAAACTTACATTTCTTATGCTCATATATCAAAATCACATCAATTATTTTCTAAAATCATGCAAATATGGAGTTATTCACTTCAATCACTTTTCTTTCATTTTACACTTAGTATTCGATAGATAATACATAACAACGTCACTCACATACATTTCATACTAGTCATTTGGTTCTAATAGCACATCACATACTTTAAAGTCATATTGGTCATTCGGCATCTAAATGCAAAACAATGTATCATACTTTCATCTTTGCCATTCGGCAATTCATATAATTCAAGGAATTGTCTAATTCTTCTAATACATCATATTATAATCAAATGCAAGGTACGTTTAACTGCTTAAAGCTTACCTCGAATATCGTCGAACAACTATGGATTGACTATTCAACTAATTTCGCCTTCCCCTATCCAAATTTGGCTCTCTTTGCTCTTGAGCTATATTAAATAAATTTTTAACTTGTCACAAGTCAATCACTCAAGCATCATAATCGGCTATGGCATTATTCATTCAAGACATAAAAATAAGTGCTTACTTAAGGATGTAAGTACATATATACGTCAAAGATTCATTCTCGACCATTTTATTATACTTTTACTAAGCCAAAGTTCACATAAATTCAACATCAGACTATTACTCTCTTCCAAGGTCATAAAACCATCCTATGATTAACTATATACACCTTTATATATAATACACAAAATTCCCACTTAATATCACTTACATAAACATTTGGCCGAACACGAATTCTTATAAACGCATATATTTCCATTTCAAAACACCAATATACCATCAAGTTGTACCTAACTATAATGACCGAATGCACATAACTCTTAAATTTATCCTTAACAAAATTTATCAAGCTTACCAATAACTTGACTTCTCACAAACCGTACATTCAAGTATGTAATCAACAATTACTCAACTAATTGCTTAAGTCCACATTCGGCAACTATACACACATAAACACCCTAGCTGATTACCACTTATCATCTAATTCACAACTTCAATCATCTTAAATTACAAACAATTACACAATTCATTGACTAAGGGGGTCATTCAGCAATCATACAAGCATAGGTTAACACTTAGGCATTAGTTTCTAATTTTTAACAAAAATCCTATAATAAACCACATTAGCAGAACTCAAACTCTCATTTACCATAAAAACCCAAGTTTACTAAGCTCAAACTCATCTACCATCAACCCTCAATACAAAACATCAAAAATTCCATCAATGAAACACAAGCATCCACGGCCGAACGCACATATCACAACCAAATTCAAAATTTTCTCATGGGCTATGACTAGAACTTGTATTTCAACTCAAATTCACAAAATTTACAACAAATAACATCAAAATCATACCTTAATTAGAACATTTCAAAGCCGAATGCCCTTGTTCTTATTCTTTTCTTTTCCCTTAGTGAAATCGGCAAAAACAAGAAAATGTATGCATGCCTTTTATGTTTTATTTCTTTAACAATTATTAGACTTATTGGATTACTAATTTAACCCTTATAAATTCATTCCCTTTCCACTATCTAAAGGCCAATTTCGTCCATAGATTTATATACACGTACTTTGTTTTTATCACCTATTTTCTTTGATTTATTTTATTCACCTTCCATGTTATAAATATTAACATGCATGTAATAACATTTACTAACTCCCACTATCATACACTAATTCTTAAATGGCTTATTTGCCATTCAAGTCCCTTATATTAAAGAAACATGTCACTTAAACATTTTCATTATAGCATACATATAAGTTATTTGATGCAAATTAATCATTTCTTAGTAATTAAACCCTAAATCCTCAAAATTAATCGTGAAACTTTAACACATCAAAGTTCACACAAGTAAAACACAGAAAAAATAATATTCGAATATTTTTCGACTCGGTTTCGTGGTCCTAAAACCACTGTTCCGAATAGGGTCAAAAACGAGCTGTCACACATTGAAACCACATTTAAATCATCAATTACAAGTTAAAATTTCACTCATTCTATATCCAACCAATATGCCATTCAAAGGCACCTCAATCAAGGACAATCATCAATTAGCTAGGCTAAAGCCATACTTTACTATAAGCAACCTATTTCATTCAAATAACAACCAATTTGACCAAATATAAATACATATACACTTTCAACAATTTACCATTACAAGTATCACCAACTAAACATGGCTTCAAGATTTCCATCCCAACACTTAAAAACATACATTCTAACACATCAATTCACAAAAAAAAAAAAAAAACTATTATAGATAAATACTTATATAAATATCCACAAGCATACATAACTATATACATTTGTTGGCTTTGAACAAAACATTTAACAAGTTTACACAACATCTTCTTTATACAAGATACTTAAAAAGGAACATTCAAACATCCAAATGACCATATCTAACCAAAACAAACTAATACATGCCAAAATACAAAAAGAAGTCAGTACAGCAAAATAGGTTTTTAGCGACCTTTTTTTGGCCCTATAAGTGCCACTAAAATGATTTAAAGCGTTTTTATAAGCGTCGTAAAAAATGCCACTATAGATAATGCCACTAAATTTTACGGTTTTTATGTGGAAAAATGCTGCTATAGAACATGACCTTTAGTGGTGCTTTTCATAAAAATGCCACTATAGAACATGACCTTTAGCGGCGCTTTTCCCACAAGCGCTATTAAAGAACATGACCTTTAGCGGTGCTTTTCCCACAAATGTCGCTAAAGGTCATGTTTTTTAGTGGTGTTTTTAGTAAAAGTGCCGCTAAAAGTCATGTTCTTTAGTGGCATTTGTGGAAAAATGCCACTAACTTTAGCAAATTTTACCAACCCATTTTCATTCATATAGAACCCGAATTATCAACATAATTTCTTGTAACATCAAATCCAACCAAAAACTTCAAATCTAAATGATACTATCATGAAAGAAATATGTATATGATCTAAATTAATAAATGAAATAACAAAAATATTATATTCAAAAGTTTTATTGTTCAAATATTTTCACAATAAGAAAATAAAAGTCTAAGTTGAAACATCTTCATCATATTCTGAAGCTGTAGCTAGAGTTCACCATATTTTCTTATTGCCTCTGCTTCCCTTGCTACTGCCTTCGCTTTAAGATGTAGCTAGAGTTTATCATATTTTATTTGAGTCTTTACTTCTCTCGATGCTGCCTCTGCTTTAAGTTGAGCAATTTGCTCAACTGTGCTTGCTTGCATCTGAGCCATCTAGTCTCTTAACCTCTAAGCTTCAACTTGAGCCTAATTCCCCGAAGGCATGTACTGCTACGAGCTAGATCCAAAATATTGGGTTGAGTTAACAAAATATCCTTGAAATCGAACCTGACCATACTTTTAGGACCCAAAACTTTAGTAATAATCTGGAAATCAATGTTGTCAAGATTAACAGGACTATCACTTGAAGTGATCCTTTCATACTCTGCCATTTTATCCTTTAGTTTCTTCTAATAAATTAATCAAAGAGTTAGAATGAAATATATAATCAAAACAAATGCAACATAACTTAACATTATTTGCATTACAAATGACAAATTAAACCATTATAATTAAACGCGATAAATATTTAAAATAATTCAAATTTTATTAAGTAAATATACCACAATTTCTGTAGCTTCAGTAGTCATAGGAGATCCATCTTTCTTTCTATGTGTAATGTCAAAAAGCTGAAGGTTTCCAACTTTTTGACCAGAGGATAGTTCCTACAATATAGTAGGAAAAATATTATTTAGTAGAAAGTAATTAATATTTAACACAATTAATAAATTCAAAATACCTCATCATCAGCTACACAAGCAAAACTTTTCGACCTAGCTGTGTGCGTGAATTTTTGTTTTTGCCTACTTGTAGTTCCAACTCGCTCATAATCCTACATTATGAAATTATTATTACGTATATAGTAACTACTATAAACTGAAATAATTATAAGAGTTTGGAAGTACGTAATACCTCTCATTTCTTTGAATTCTAAAATCTAACTGCATCTTCCCATTGGTACCTCAGCATTCTCAGCGGGACATTTCGAACTTTCACTTTGAGTCTTATATTTTCTTAAGATATTCCTTCTTTAAAGCACTTTTATGGTCTCTCTAATTTTTTCCTAATGCCTTCTTCACATAATTATCCGAGACCTCTAAAGCAAATCTCTCCTACAAATAACACAAGTTTAGAAAGTAAATATAAATGAAACTTAAACGAAAGTATTATAAATTACATTCATGTTATTACCTTAATATTATCGAGAGCGTTATTTTTATTACTATCAGGCATATGATGCCATGACTCATAGTTGATAGGCAACAAATTGTCATTTTGTGCTATGATGCCCAAGTATCCTGCTAAAAGTCGAGCTTCTAATCCAATAGACTGACCATGAGTGTTTCTAGCTACTTTGACAAGCTCGATAGAATTTAACTCGTATAAACCTTTTAATAGTGTACGTCCTTGAGTTTTGCGCCTCCCACCACTTTTAGCTAAAAAATGGTATATTATAATATAAGAATTTAAAACAAAAATCAATAATAAAAGTCAACATGCATGTAAATTAAAGGTAACATTACTTTGAATTTTTGTAGGTTCATCAGTTGTATTCAAAACATTCGAAGGTCCAATAGCAATATGTTGTTCACTATTTGTTTCTTCCGAATTTGGAGGATTTTCAATAAAACTTAGATCTCACAATTTTTTTCAACACATTTTATCTGTAATACACATAAAATAGTTGAGATATTAGTAACTAATTACAACAAAAATAGTACATATAAAATAGTTGAAATATTTAACAAGATCAAGATTTAAATTATAATATTACATATAATTAAAAAATCGTAAAATCTTACTACATCATGATTTGTAAATATCTTCATCCACATCCTGGTGAACCCATTGAAATTGTGTAATAGTACTAGGGATAGTTTCATTTAAGTTTTGTTCTGGAAAAGGCAAAGTTTTTGATCTTTCGTCGATGTCATCTCTACTTCTATTACCCGTGTCAAACAAGTCTCTAGGGGTGTTACGGAGTACAATGTAGCAACCCTCATCAGTTGGATCTTTCAAGTAAAAAACCTTGTTTGACTTGAGAAGAAAATACATATGGCTTATCTATCAATTGTTGTCTAGTGTGAATTAATCAAGAGAAGTTCACCATTGTAAAACCAAATTGATCTCTTTTAATTCAGCTAGTAGTATTAACATCAGCCTAATCACATCGAAATAAGACAACCTTCCATTTTTCATAGTAATCCAACTCAATAATGTTAAGAAGTCCTCCACATTTCCCTCAATAGGATTACTGTCCCTAGTACTAGCATAATGATAAACCATAATTTATACATGTTTTTACCCCATGCTTAGCACAATTTTGGATGAATTATCCCTTGAATTGTGGAATGTGATGCTCCTAATCCTTTAATTTCATGTTTTATACTTAGGTGAGCATAGGAGAATGAAAAGAATGAGAAACGGGCCAAAAACAGAGAAAATGGGCCAGAGTAAGAAATCAACATGGCCTGGAGTTCCTCACACGGGTACACCACATGCCCGTGCCAAATTAGCAGGCTTGAACACGGCCTGGACCCGATTCATACAGGCGTGCCACATGGGCGTGTCCTTGTCGTGACTCATTTTAATTCCACGTGGAAAAGGCTACTTAGGGGCTAAGAAAGGTATTTCGAGGGATATATAAACACCCTAAGAGCAGACTTAAAGAGGGGAGCCCGACACACAGAGTAGAAGGCAAAGAATTACTCGAAGAAAGCCGATTGATCCATCTCAGAAGCCAGGACCTACATCAAGACTGAAGATCTCCCTTCAATCCTTTCAGAACTTTTGGGTTTTCTTTATGTTTTGTTGTTTTCTTTACTTTGAGATGTATTCTTTTATTAACATGAACTAAATTCGCAAATACCCGAGGGGGATGAAACCTAAGACGAATCTTATTATTGTTATCTGAATTATATGATAAATATTTGATTTGTTCTTAATTGTGTTTTTAATTCTTGAGTTGATATTTTAGGATATTAATTCAAGTCGAATGTGCTTATTCCGAGGAGCAAAAGTCCCTGTTTAAGAGTAGATCCAACACAATTAAGCGGAGTTGATCGCAATCCTAGACATAGGACGACAAAAATCTACCGGATTAGAGTCAAATCTAATAGAGGGATCCATAGATCGAGTTAATGAAACACTAGGGGTTTTAATTAGAAAGAGATTTCAATTAATCAACCTAGGGTTAGTTGTTCTTATTCTCGACAGAGATATTAACATAATTTAAGGATCTCTATGGATCAAGTCGAATGAAAAAATCGTCCAATTAAGAGTTAAATAACAAGTGAAGTCTAGGTCTATTCTTCCTTGGATATTGCCTTTTATCATCAGTTTTCCCAAAGTAATTCCCCAATTCACTCTTTGTCGCATCCTTACTTAGTTTAGAATTAATTAGTTTAAACAAACCCCCCTTTATTTCTAGGCTAGATAATAGGAAGAAAGTTATTACTAGTACTTTTAGTTCCTTGGATTCGACATTTCTATCTTGTCACTAACTATACTACTATTCGATAGGTGCGCTTGCCTTTCATCGTGATAATAGTTTATTTCTAGGTACGATCATCATTATTACTTCATCAAAATCACGATCAAGTTTTTGGCGCCGTTGCTGGGGAACTAAGATATTATGAACACTCGATTTCTATTACTTTAGCTATCTTTATTTTTATTGCAATTTATTTTCTATTTTTATTTTTAGATTTTACTAAAATTTTCTTTTTGCTCTTCTCTGATAGGTATCTCTAGTTTATGACTAGAAGAAACCCGTCAGTACCACTATTGTTTGATAGCAATTTAGAAGCCATAGTTCACAGAAACCGCAGAGAAATAATGTGAAGCTTACAGTCCTAGAACAGGGACAAGAAAACGAACCCGAATCTACTGAAGAAATGGAAGCAAACCAAAATAATCAGCTACCTCCTGTGGTAGCTGATATGCGTGATATGAAGTAATAAAATTTATAAAATATGATCGTACCCAAAACTAACTATTATCACGATTTAAGGCAAGCGCACCTATCGAACAATAGTATAGCTTAGTGGCAAGACCGAGATATCGAACCCAAAGGAACCAAAAGTACTAGTACTAACTTTCTTTCTATTATTTAACCTAGGAATAAAAGGGGATTTTTATTAAACTAAACTAATTATTAAACTAAGCTAAGAATGCACAAAAAAGTGAATTAGGGAAAACTCTTTAGGACAACTGATTGATTTGGACAACACTCAAGGGAGATTCCACGTAGACTTCAATTGTTATCAACTCTTGAACTAGACGATTTATTCACTTGACTTGATCCGTAGAAATCCCTAACTTATGTTAATATCTCTCTCGAGACTAAAAACAACTAACCCTAGGTTGATTAATTGAAATCTCTTTCTAATTAAAACCCCTAGTGTTGCATTAACTCGATCTATGGATTCCCTTATTAAGTTTGACCCTAATCCGGCAGATTTTTGTCATCCTATGCCTACGATTGCGAGCAACTCTGCTTAATTATGCTAGATCTACTCTTAGACAGGGACTTTTGCTCATCTGAATAAGCACATCAATACTTGAATTAATATCCTGGAATATTAAAGCAAGAATTAATAACACATAATTAAGAACAATTCAAGTATTTATCAAATAATTCAAGAGAGAATAATAACAAGATTTGTTTTAGGTTTCTGCCCCCTCAAGTATTTGGGGGATTTAGTTCATAATTATAAAAGAAAACATCTCAGTAGAACAATGATAACAAAACATAAATAACCCTAAAACCCCTGTAGGAAATTGAAGGGAGATCTTTAGTATTGAAGGATAATTTGGCTTTTGAGACGGGTCAATCGGCTTCCTTTGGAGTAATTCCTTGCTTCTACTCTGTGTATTAGTGGGAACAAAAGCCCCTTTCATAGTTGCCTCCTAGGGTCTTTATATAGAGCTTTGGAATGTCTTTCTTAGCCTCTAAGTAGCATTTTCCGAGTGAAATTGAACTACTTCACGATAAGGACACGTCCGTGTGCCACGCCCATGTGACTTCGATAATGGGCCGTGTTCGGGTCTGTTGATGTGGCACGGCCGTGTGGCCTGGCCGTGTGGCCTGGCCGTGTGATTAGGCCGTGTTTGAGCTTAAGATGGCACGACCGTGCGACATGCCCGTGTGGCGAACTCCCAGGCCGTGTTGATTATTGAATTGGGCTTATTTTGCCCGTTTTCAGCCCGTTCCTTGCTCTTTTCTCTTCCCTAAGCTCACCTGAGTATAAAAAATGAAATTAAAAGTTTAAGAGCATCAATTTACACAAATCAAGGGTTAATTCATCCAGAAATAAGCCTAAGCATGGGGGTAAAAATGTGTATAATTTATCATTTATCAGTAGCCGCTGATCCTGTGAATCAAAATCCTGTTCTGCGCACTATGTATGATTATGCTAAGCCTAATTTAGTTGGTACTGAATCTAGTATTGTTAGGCCTGCTATTGCTGCAAATAATTTTGAACTGAAACCTAACACTATTCAAATGATTCAACAGTTTGTTCAGTTTTATGGTTTTGCAGGATGAGGATCCTAACGCACATCTAGCTAACTTTTTGGAATTCTGTGACACATTTAAAATAAATGGCGTTTCTGATAATGCAATCCATTTTCGGTTATTTCCCTTTTCTTTGAGGAATAAAGTAAAACAGTGGTTGAACTCTCTACCACGAGGGTCTATCACTACTTGGGAACAAATGACCGAAAAGGTTTTACTTAAATATTTTCCGCCGACTAAAATGGAAAAGTTGAGGAATGATATCTCTTCTTTTGTACAGATGGATTTAGAGACATTCTACGACACTTAGGAGAGATACAAGGATTTATTAAGAAGGTGCCCTCACCATGGGTTACCTTTGTGGCTACAAGTGCAAACTTTCCACAACGGTTTGAATCCCTCAACAAGATAGATGATTGATGCAGCTGCCGGTGGTACCATCAATAACAAAACACTTGAGGAGGCTTATGAGTTTATAGAAGAGATGTCACTGAATAATTATCAGTGGCAAGTCATAAGGACAAAGCCGTAAAAAGCTACCGGGGTCTTTAATGTTGATGTAGCCACAATGCTGTCAAATCAGGTAGAACTCTTAAATAAAAAGATTGATGGTTTAGTTGGTTCTATGCAGGTACATCCAGTAATGAGGTGTGATTCAAATGGAGGAGAAATGTACAACACAGATTATTCATCTCACGATCCTAGCACAGAAAATGAACAAGCAAACTATATGATAACAATTCTAGATATTAAAATAACCCTTATAGTAACACTTATAATGCAGGTTGGAGAAACCACCCCAATTTCTCGTGGGGTGGTCAAGGAAATCAGAGACCATGACCCCCTCCAGGCTTTCAACAACCACCTTACCAGCAAGAGAAAAAGCTGAACCTTGAGGAGATGCTCACGAAATTCATCTTCGTATTAGAAACCCATTTTTAGAATACCGAGACGGCACTTAAAAATCAGCAAGCATCCATTCAAGGACTTGAAACTCAAATAGGTCAACTTGCTAAGATGATCTCTGAAAGACCACAAGGTGGTTTGCCGAGCAACACAGAAACTAACCCAAGGGAAAAACTCCATGCCATCACTGTGCACGAAAAGAGGGGTTAGCTGAACACAAATCTGAAGAGCGACATGAAAATTTGGTAAGTGATGATAAAATTGAGGTAAGTCATGGTACACAAAAACCAGTAATTAAGGAGTATAAGCCTCGTGTCCTATATCCGAATGTGATAAGGAGAGACCGCATAAATGAATAATTTGGTAAATTCCTTAAACTCCTAAAGAAATTACATATTAACTTACCATTTATTGAAGCTCTTTCGCAGATGCCAAAAGCTGTTAAGTTCTTAAAAGAGCTTTTAGCAAACAAACGGAACTTGGATGAGTCGTCGCATGTAGAGCAGAATGCAGTTTGCTCAGCCGTTTTACAAAACAAGCTACCCAACAAACTAAAAGATCCAGGGAGTTTTACGATTCCTTGTTTAATTGGTAGCTTAGATGTTAAAAATGCTTTGGCTGATTTAGGGGCTAGTATTAATGTAATGCCTTATAAACTATTTAAACAACTAAAACTTGGGAAACCCAAACAAACTAGGATGAGCATCCAATTGGCTGATAAAACAATTAGATTTCCTAGGGGTATAATTGAAGATGTGCTTGTTAAAATTGATAAATTTATATTCCCAGTTGATTTCATCGTTTTAGACATCGATGAGGATAGCGAAGTGCCATTAATTTTAGGGTGACCCTTTTTAGCAACTGCTAGGACTATCATTGATGTAGGCACAGGCGAACTCACACTTCGCTTAGGGAATGACACAATTACTCTACAAGCTCGTAATTCTAATCGAACTTTTAATAATAAAGATGCTATTACGAGTTCTTGTAACAAGAATAATCCTATTGTTCAACCTCCTTTACAGGATACTTTTAACAAAAGTACAATTGAGCCACATTCGAGTTCATGCTACAACAAGGGAGCAGTCTAGGAAGAGCGAATGTTATCAATTGACGAGCTAGACGAGTGGTGAAACTATAGCAAGAAGGAATGAAAAAATGCCACGCCGAACCAAAGCATCACCATGATGACCCTAAGCTAAAGCAGAATAAATTTAAGGTAGGGGATAAGGTATTATTAGAGGAGGAGGATCCTCGAATTTCGAATTCAAAACTTCATATTGATGATACACCTCTCTTTACGATAATGAAAATCTTTCCCTATGGTACAATTGAGATAACACATAAAGAATTCGGCACCTTTAAGGTAAATTATACTCAACTTAAACCTTATTTTGATAATAAAACTGATAGCAGGAGAAAGGAGTTTCAACTCATCAAACCACCGTGACTGTACAAGCTTGAGACAAGTCGAGCTTAGGCTATAAACAAGCGCTTCTCGAGAGGCAACCCGAGTGCTAACTTTGTTAACTTCTTTAACTTAAACTTTTAACTTCTAAAATCATAAACTTATTTTCTTAATACAGGGTTCTCAAAGTCACACGACCAGGGGCACGAGCGTGCCTAAGGCCGTGGACACACCACGGGTGGAGACATGGCCGTGCGACAGTGTGAAAACAAAGCAAAAATTTTCCCCAGACACGGCTTTCAACAAATAGCTACGGCCGTACGATGAGGTTGTGGCCAAACCTACTAAATCAACACAGGTGTGTGACATGCTCGTGTCCTTAGGCCGTGGTTAAAGTTGAGAAACAAGCACGGGCATTCGACACGCCCATGCCTGAAACCTGTGGTCGAACCTGTTAATCCATACACGGGTGTGTGATCTCACACACAGGCGTGGGGGAAGCGAACAAAGCAGTACACGACCATGCGACACGGTAGTGTGCACCAACATGCCTAGCGAGCACGGGCGTGGGCAAAGGATTAGGTGCGCTGAAATTCGAAATACATGAACCACACGGGCTAAACACGAGAACATGGGTGTGTGACACGCCCGTGTGCCCCAATTTCTATATAAACCCTTCACTATTCATCATCTTCCCCACTCAAACCCTAACTCTCGTAGCTGCCGCTTAGCCTCTGCCATCTCCAGCTCCAGCCACCACCCTCGTAAACCCTCTCCTTTCGCCTCCTACTCCTCTCTTTCCTCTCCTTTCACTTAAAACACCAAACCCTCTCTCTTCCCATTCTCTCTTTCTTCCTCTTCCTGAAACACAAACACCATCACTGCCGACACCTCACCACCACCCAACCATTAGCTTACACAGTCTACGGCCGTAGGCCACTACCAAGCCCGTGCACCGCCCTCACACCACTTCCGGCCACCATCACTTACTCTATTGGTTCTAATTTCTCCCCTTTCTTTTAATTGTTATTTTTACTTCTAACTTATTTATTTATCTAGTCATTCTTTTATTTTTCATATGTTTCTTATGATCTATTAACTTAGATTAATTTCATGCCATTTTGCACTCTTCATTTACTGCCATATTTAACTATCTCATAAGAAATCACTCTTAACAACAATACTCTTGTGCCCATTGCTTCGTTAGTTTTATGCCTAGGATACTTAGAACACTTAATCTACTTCTTAAAATTAAATTTTGCATAAGATATTCATTAGTTCTCAGTTGAACATGCTACTAAAATAGGAAATTGAGTTTTGTTTTTCGTTGATAGTCTTTGTTTATTATTATGCATTTGTTAATTTTGACTTTTTTCAGGTACATAATGTCGACCTCACGTGGCAAAAAAACTACCATCCCTACTTCGAAGAAGCGTAAGGGACCCGGTGGTACCTCGTCCAGTGCCACCACTGAGATCCGACACCTATTCCTCCAGTTCTTGCAAGGCTTCCAAGAGGAACTATTCCAGATTCTTAGAGCGCGACCTCTTGGAGTGGGGCGATGTATGGACTGGGCCACACTAGAGCAGATCCAGCTAGTAGACGTGATTCGGGCCTTATTATCTACGGATCCATGAGACCAGTTCTTTGAGATCATCGAGCCTACATACCTTGAGCTCATTTTAGAGCTCTGCTCCACCTTTCACTTACAGACGGTCATGTTCCAGTATGACGATCCCGAAATGGTCTAGTTTCGTTGTGACAGCCCTATTTTCGACCCAAGTCAAGAAGTGGTTTCGGAACCGCTAAACCGAATCGTAAAAATATTTGAGTATAAAATTTTATGTTTATTTTATGTGATGAATTATGTGTGAAATAGTGAATGCTTGGAGAGTGTTGAATTGCATGTGAAGTTAATAGTCAGGACTCATGTGTTTAATTTTAAAACTTAAGTGGCTAAATTAAGGTGACTAGTTATGGAGTTAAGTGAAACAAATGGGGGCTTGCATGTCAATTTGACATTTATCTAGTTAGTGGCCGGCCATGTGAAGATAATCATGAAAGAACATGTATTTTTTTTATTTATAAAATGAGGTAATAATAATAATTTTGTTAAATGAAATATTAGAATATATTTTATATTTGTTATTTGGGTGATAAAAACAAAGAGAATTTTTGTTCATCTCTCTTTTGTTTTCTTCCATTTTGCCGAAACCATAAGAAAGGATAAGGAAATAAAGCTTGCTCTATTCGGCCATTTGAGGCTCATGCTTTTAAGGTAAATTTTAGTAATTTGGCTTGAATTTGTTGTCTTTGAGTTCCATTTGTTATCTAGCTTTAAACCCATGAGGAAATTATGAATTTTTGTGTTATTGAGGTAGTCGGCCATGGATAGAAAAGTAAGGATCTTTGAGTTCATGTGAGAAGTTGCTAATTGAATGTTTGATGGACTCTTTGAAGTCAAAAGTCATATGCCTATGAGTTGTATGGCGGGATAGTGAAAATTTGGAGGTTGTGGAGCTATAATCATTCGGTCATGGGAATTGTTGGGCAAAATGTTTGTTGTTTTCTTGTAATTTAGATGAAATGGAGGATAAATGAAATTGAATTAGTCAAGGGTGTTATATATTACTACAAAGAGGAGGAATCGGCTTTATGCTTAGGTGAGAGTAGTGACCGAATATGGAGTTAGTAAATTGATAAAATGATAAATTTAGGTTGAATAAATGTTTGGGAAATTCATGCTAGTTGAGATTTGAAACTAAATTATATATATGTGCTTCCATTGCAATTTTTAATGTTAGTTTAGAAATAATTAATTTGTGAAGAATTTTTACTTGTAAAAATATCGATTTTGAATTTTGAAATGTATGGATGGAATTTTAATGTCCTTGGTAAATTTTGTTTGACGAAACTCATATAGGGAGAGGAGTTGATAAAATTGTTAAGAGTGATTTTAAATATATTTGAACATTCGGTCAGAGTAGCATGGTGCCAATTTTATGATGCTTGGTGCTTTGATTTGAAAATGTTTATGTGTGGTGAAATCCATGTGGGTTGAATGAATTGGTAAGTAAAATTAAGTGATGGCATGAAAGCTTCTAAGGTGGTTGTAAATATTTGAGCCTAAACCAAATGTGAATTTAACCGAATGGGGGATTTAAGTGCTCACCTATTCGGCTTTTGTTAATTAGGGTGTCATGAGTACCGAGTTGGATTAAAAGGCTTTGTTTACTGCATTTGATCAATGAATTTAGTTGTAAATTGCAATGTAGTTATGCATGGCCGAATATATATGTGATAGGGGAATTGCATGTATGTCTTAATTGAAATGAAAGTATAACTATCCAGAGAGATGTGTGAATAAAGTTGATATAATTGTATTGTTTATTTAAGCTCAAGAGCTTAGAGGTACAACTTCGGACAAAGGGAAGGCCAAGGTCGCGGAATAGTCAACTCGTGCACTACTCGGAAAGATACGAAGTAAGTCCTTGAGAATCGAACCTTTATTTAGTATAAGGAGAAGTTATAATACATATGTATAATTTGTGAGCTAATGGGAAATGAGATGACCGAATCTAAATTTTTGGAAATGAATGTGTGAGAAATTTTTGAAAACCGAATATTAAGGTTAAATATTAATGTATCTAGTTGTGAAATTGTGTTCTTTATTTGCAATTAAACAAACCGTATAGAACATGATTGGTATTATGCCGAAAATTTGTGTTTGTATCTGGATGGTTATGGAAAGATGATATGAGAGATATGCTAATATGTATGAGTACAAATTCCGTTGATAAAGCCGAGCTTAGTCTCGAAGGGCTTTCGAGCCAGAGTTAAAGCCGAGCTTAGTCTCGAAGGGCTTTCGAGCCAGAGTTAAAGCCGAGCTTAGTCTCGAAGGGCTTAAAGCCAGTGATAAAAGGATTTTTGTTTGGCCTCAAAGACCATTCGTGGTGGAAATGGGATATGGGTCGAATGTATAGGCTCACCTATAAGTAATATTGCCTTAGTTTTAACGAATGCGCCATATTAATGTAAGGAGGGCAGGTATGCATTCTATACTCTTTATGGTTTAGAATATCATTAAGAATGATTCATTCGAGCCTGGTAAGGATCTGTGAACTAACGTTGATATCCTTTGTATGTTTACGAAATCTGATGTTGAATTATATATATATAAATACATATGTGTGCTCGATTGGTTTTGCAAAGAAGGAAATTAAAATACTCGGCTAAAAATAAATGACTTTAATTGCCTTGCGTTTTCTTTTGAGATATGCTTGTAAGTAAATAGTAACATGACATGTTCATATTCGGCCAAAGGAGGTTTAAACATGAGTTGTTAATATTACGCCATTTATTTATTTTGATTGAATTACTTAAGTACTTACTAAGCAAGTAATTGCTTACTCTGTTATCCCTGCTTTCGATTTTGTAGATCTAGATCGGAAGCTACGGTCTCGGGAGTTCCAGAATTGAAGTCATCTACACTATCACTCATCTTTTGGCACTGGTAACTAAATCTAGGAATGGCATGTATAGGTTGATTTTTTTTTGGCATTCAAACAAGCATCTTTCGAATTTTGTAACTAAATTAGGCCATGCGAAAATGGCTCTCTTAAGATTTTCACTTTGATAGTTATGTAATATTTCGATTATGTTATACATGAATGATTGTGAATGCATGTTTGGAAACTAGTCTTGAAATATGTCATACTTCTAATATGGAAATATATGGAGTAAAAGTGATTAAAGTGACTAGGGATGAGTTCATTTCGTACTTTGTTTTGAATGCGTTAAATTGGTGTAGTTGTGTTCGGTTGATGAGCTTTTGTGCAACTTTTGCCAATTTTATCGATAGGTTTAGTAAAGGATCTTCTTTTATTATCATGCGGTTTTTTTTTAAAGAATTAGTCTGGTGATGCCCCTCGACCCTCCTGCGATGGGACCGGGTTTATGGGCGTTACATTCGTCTCAGTGGTTTGGTACGCCAACTAAGCGTACCTGAGTTTGGTGTAGCTTTAGGCCCATATACTGATAGATTCATGGAAGAGGAAGACCTCTCCGAGCTTCACCGCCATATCCACTACTCCCCTTTTAAGTGTTACGATCCTAGTCGCTCTAAGGTGACAGCTCTCGCCCCACCATTGAAGTACCTCCACGCCCTTCTCGCGCATACATTGATGGGCAGACGAGAGAGCACCGGCGTCGTCAACACCCACGACGACTACTTTTTATAGAGTATGGCGCACAGGCACGTGTTTGACCTCGCTTATTTCATCGCCCTCGCCATTCAACATCAGACAGAGCGGCATCGTAAGGGGGTAATTTCCATGGGGCCATATGTGACTCGACTAGCTCGCCACTTCGGTCACCTCAACACCACGGCATAATCATCCTCTCTCACTCTTATCGGCCAGATGTCCCTACAAGGTATTCAAAGCATGCTACACATAAGGATGATCGAGTGCCAACGTGGGACCGATCCTTCTCAGTACTATCTAGCTCGATCTACCGGGCAGAAGGACCCAGAGGACATTACTGATGATGTCCCTCCATCTTACAAGGAGCCACTGTCCCAGCCACCGCCCATTCACCGTCTAGTTCATGCGACTACTTCATACTCTGACATATCTGAGCGCCTTACACGATTCGAGCAACAGTGTTTTTAGCGCCTTGATCACATTGATGCTACTCTCTATCAGATTTGTCAGCATCTCCACATCTCACCACCGCCCCCACCTCACGAACCATCTGAGGATTAGGACTTTCGAGTCCACTTATCTTTTTCTTTATTTTCTTTTTTATTTTGTTATTTATTTTTATTTTTATTTTTATTTTTCTTCTTAGGTTTATTTAGTTTTATCCTTTTATATATTTAAATTTCAATATTATAAAAATTTAGCATAATTTATTTTGAACAATTTATATCGGCTATTTCTTAAACGAGTAACCATGCTAATCTGTATTCCCTAAAGTCTTATTGATGTTATCGCAATTATACAGAGCCTAAAAGCTCAATTATACTCTACCAAATCCAACTATAATAGGAAAACTAATGTCTTACTTAATTACGGCTATAGCCACCAAGTTTGACATAGCAATTGTGGATAGGAATACCCTCCTCCAACTTCACTACAACCTTATCCTCAGAATCAAGTTTCCACACTTCCAACTCAAGGATACCATCCAATTTTCAGGGAGTTTCACTTCTCTCCCTATCTTATGATTTTATGCTTAAAACGAATCTATCCTTGTACATTGAGGGTAATGTACATCTTAAGTGTGGGTGGGGGGACTCACTTTCACTTTTTGTATTATTCTCAAATCCCTAAATTTTGTCTTGTCTTTCAAGTCACTTTCTCATATCACTATTAGAATGAATTCTAATTGATTTATGATTGTCATTGATATGTTTAGGATTAAGACATAGGTATTTATGCTTTGATTATTCAAAGTTTAAGACATTAGAGAATCAAGTATGATATGTTGAAATTTTTGAGAATTTAAAATTTTTTCTAGGTTATTTCCCCAAATTTAGGTATTATCTTGAAATTTGAAATTCACAAGATTGACATCAAAAGCCATAATCTGGTAAGAGTTTTTGAGCCTTTTGAGCATACATCCTTTCATGCTCACTTTTATTGTTGCTTTGAGTTAGCCAATACTGATTTTTATTATAGAACTTGCTTCGATTATGCATGTCAAGACCACACCATTGATTTGATATATCGAGATGATAAAGGCACTTAGGTTTAACCCACTTACTTCATAAAAGTCTACCCTCATAATTAACCATTAGTGAACCTCCTTAAGACTAACAAACTATTTATTGATCTACCCCTAATATTAACCCATAAACCTATTTTTGCTTCTTTGTGAATTTCCTTCACTCTAATTTGATCCTTATTTCTGTCGAGGTTTGAATTGACTAATTATCTAGCTATGTTCTCCTTTTCAGTTTGTAAGTTCATAAAATATTTGATTTGTTCTTAAAAAAATGTATACATATTTCAGTTGTAATTCGATGTTTCACATATTTCTATGTAATTGTGAGCATTTGATCTTAAACGATGTTATTCAGGAAGAAAAGCTTAATTTTAGGAATATGTTTCAATGATAGATATTTTTCTAGTTAGATAATTTTTCAATTCAATCTCGATTCTAACCCTCTTTTGCAGCCTGTGACCACACCCCTAACTAAAGCCCCGTTACAACCCTCTAAAGACCTTTTGATCGACGTATCATCTCAATCTATAGTGGTGGAGATTTGATTTTCATGCAAGCTTCTGGCAATAACTTTTCATGTTGACTAATGAGTGCTTAATTTTTGAACCCTAAACATCTCGAGTAGATAGAGTGAATCTTTAGTGAGGATGTCAACTCTTGTTGATTTTGAATTCAAGGTAATTACTTAGAAGAGGGGAGAATACCTATGTTTCCGTGATAAAATTCTCAACTTAGATTGTTTGAAACTTTGATGTTCTTTTAGCTAAATTCTTGATGTATGATTACTCATGGATTGATTTGAAACATTATTGATAATATTTATAAGTTGAGAAGAATGATTTTTAATTGTGAGTTGAGGATTTTGCTTGAGGACAAGCAAAGGCTTAATTGTGGGGGTATTTGATAAACCATAATTTATACATGTTTTTACCCCATGCTTAGCACAATTTTGGATGAATTATCCCTTGAATTGTGTAATTTGATGCTCCTAATCCTTTAATTTCATGTTTTATACTTAGGTGAGCATAGGAGAATGAAAAGAACGAGAAACGGACCAAACACGGAGAAAATGGGCTAGAGTGAGAAATCAACACGGCCTAGAGTTCCTCACATGGGTACACCACACGCTCGTGCCAAAATAGCAGGCTTGAACATGGCCTAGACCCGATTCACACGGGCATGCCACACGGATGTGCCCCTGTAGTGACTCATTTTAATTCCACATGAAAAAGGCTACTTAGGGGCTAAGAAATGTATTACGAAGTCTATATAAACACCCAGGAGCAGACTTAAAGAGGGGAGCCCGACACACAGAGTAGAAGGCAAGGAATTACTCGAAGAAATCTGATTGATCCATCTCAGACGCCAGGATCTACATCAAGACTGAAGATCTCCCTTCAATCCTTTCAGGAGTTTTGGGTTTTCTTTATGTTTTGTTGTTTTCTTTACTCTGAGATGTATTCTTTTATCAAGACGAATCTTGTTATTGTTATTTGAATTATATGATAAATATTCGATTTGTTCTTAATTGTGTTTTTAATTCTTGAGTTGATATTTCAAGATATTAATTCAAG
This sequence comes from Gossypium stocksii, assembly GCA_020496765.1. NCBI lineage: Eukaryota > Viridiplantae > Streptophyta > Magnoliopsida > Malvales > Malvaceae > Gossypium > Gossypium stocksii. The sequence goes on from CM035623.1 coordinate 13,279,216, forward strand.
TCGAATATGCTTATTTAGAGGAGCAAAAGTCCCTGTTTAAGAGTAGATCAACACAATTAAGTGGAGTTGATCGCAATCCTAGACATAGGACGACGAAAATTTGTCGGATTAGAGTCAAATATAATAGGGGGATCCATTGATCGAGTTAATGCAACACTATGAGTTTAATTAGAAAGAGATTTCAATTAATCAACCTAGGGTTAGTTGTTCTTATTCTCGACGGAGATATTAACATAATTTAGGGATCTCTACGGATCAAGTCGAATGAAGAAATTGTCTAATTCAGAGTTAAATAACAAGTGAAGCCTAGGTGGATTTTTCCTTGGGTATTGCCTTTATCATTCAGTTTTTGTAAAGTAATTCCCTAATTCACTCTTTGTCGTGTCCTTAGTTAGTTTAGAATTAATTAGTTTAAACAAACCCCCTTTATTTCTAAGCTAGATAGTAGGAAGAAAGTTATTATTAGTACTTTTAGTTCCTTGGACTCGATATTCCGGTCTTGCCACTAACTATACTACTATTGGATAGGTGCGCTTGCCTTTTATCGTATAATAGTTAGTTTTTAGGTACGATCATCATTATTACTTCACCAAAATCATGATCACATAACTTGTAATTGAAGAATTAACAACTATTCCACAATTTTGAGTCCTCCTCTATCTTTCGCGAGATTTTGTATGAAACATGAATCCATTAAGGAGGAAGGTTGTATATCTTTTTACTACTCTATTCAGACACAGGGACAGCCATTTAACTTCATCATTCACGTCCTTTCCACTCCAAACCTATTGAATTGAAAGTAAATTGATTAATTATAAATGTTACATGAAAACATTATTATTTGTCAATGAAAGCTTTAGTTGCATACCGTTTGCCCTAACCATTCATGAAAAGATACAATACCATAAAGCAAGTGGCAGTAAATCTTGCATCAAGATGTGATAATCATGTGATTTTAGGGATTATAGTCTTCGATCTTTAAGACTCACACATCGAGATATATTTGATGCAAAGTATCTAGGATCGTTATATCTTTCAACACTATGCAGAACACTTCTCCTTCGTTCTTTGACATTGCAAAAATAGAAAGTAGCAATTGAGATTTTCCATTCGGAAGTAATTGGGGATGGAGATCACATCGAATTCCCATGTCAACTAGATCAAGTCGACTCTTAAGATTGTCTTTCAATTTTCTATCGACATTCAAAATTGTCCCAATGATGTTCTCACAAACATTCTTTTCAATATGCATGACATCAAGATTGTGTCGCAGAATGAGAAGCTCCCAATAAGGCAACTAAAAAAATACTTCTTTTTTTCCACAAGTTCGCCTCATTAGGATCATCCTCTTCAGTAGATTCATCATCAATCTGTCGATCAACATCGCCAACATACGCCTCCCTCAGTCTTCTCTTTGTTTGCATGTTGGCTAGTTGATTCATCTTCTTATAACTGAAATTGATATCTTTTAACATGAACAATACTTCTGATATGACTCGCGATATTAAGTAATAAAATTTATAAAACTGATTACACCAAAAACTAACTAATATCACGATCTTAAAGGCAAGCGCACCTATCGAACAGTAGTATAGTTTAGCGGCAAGACCGAGTTATCGTACCCAAGAGAACTAAAAGTACTAATACTTACTTCCTTTCTATTATCTAGCCTAAAAATAAAAGAGCATTGATTGGAACTAATTCTAAAACTAACTAAAGTGCACAAAAAGTAAATTGGGGAAAACTTTAGGGAAAAGCTGATTGATAGGAGCAATACTTAAGGGAGAATTCACCTAGACTTCACTTGTTATTGGTTCTTGAGCTAGACGATTTATTCACTTGACTTGATCCGTAGAGATCCCTAATTTATGCTAAATCCTCTGTCGAGGTGAAGAGCAACTAGGCCTAGGTTGTTAACTGAAGTTTCTTTATTAATTAACACCCTAGGTTGCATTAATTCAATCTATGGTTCCCCATATTAGGTTTGACCCTAATCCGGCAGATTTATGTCGCCTTATGTCGAGGATTGCATGCAACTCCGCTTAATTATGGTAGATCTACTCTTATCACAGGGGCTTTTGCTCCTCTGCTTTAAGCACATCTGTTTCTTGAATTAATACCTAGGCTTATTAACATAAGAATTAAGCACACATAATTAAGAACAACTCAAGTATTTATCATATCACTCAAGAATAAATAATAACAAGATTAGTCTTAGGTTTCATCCCCCTTAAGTATTTGAGGGGTTTAGTTCATAATAAAGAAAGAAAATATTCAGAAGTATTAAGACAACAAAACATAAAGAACCTGAAAACCCCTGAAGGAATTTAGGGAGATCATCTGTCTTGATGTAGAATTCTGGCTTCTAGGATGAATCAATCGGCTTCCCTTGGAGTAATTCCTTGCTTTCACTCCTTGTGTTGGCAGAAATATGGCACTCTTTCTTGAGAGAAGAGAGTCTCCCCTCTAGAGTTGCCTCCTGGGGTCTTTATATAGAGTTTAGAATGGCTTTCTTAGCCCCTAAGCATCCAAATCCGAGTGAAATTCCTCTTCCTCACGACTAGAACACGCCCGTGTGCCATGCCCGTGTACTTCGACAAGAGGCCGTGTGAGATCCTATCGATTGGGGCACAGTCGTGTGGTCTGGCTGTGCTTGTCGGGGCTGGACTGTGTGGTCTTCGTATGGCACGGCCGTGTGCCACGGCCGTGTGATGACCCCTTGGGCCGTGCGTTTTCATATTTTGGCCTATTTTCTCTGATTTTTTATCTATTTTCTGCTTTTTTCTCTTTCCTATGCTCTCCTGAGTATAAGATATGGAAAATAAAGATTAAGAGTACCAATTTTCACAAAATTAATGATAATCCATCCAAAATATAGGCTAAACATGAGGTAAAAATATGTATAATTTATCGTTTATCAAATACCCCCACACTTAAGCCTTTGCTTGTCCTCAAGCAAAATCTCAATCCCTAATAAAGAATCATTCTTCTCAACTTACAATCTTTATCAATAATGTTTCAAACTGATTCACAGGTATTCATACAATGATAATTCAATCAGAAGAACATTAAAGATTCAATCACTCTAAGCTGAGAATTTTATCATTGAAACATAAGTTTTCTCATTTCTCCTAAGTAATTATCTCTTAATCTTAATTGATAGAAGTTGACATCCTTACTAAAGATTCACTCTATCCACTCGAAGTGTTTATGGTTCAAAAATTAAGTACTCTCTAGTCAACCTGAAAAGTTATTACCATAGGCTTGCACGAAAATCACATCTCTACCACTATAAATTGATATGATACATCAATCAAAAGGTCTTTTAATGGTCGTAATGGGGCTTTGTTAGGGGTGTTGTCACAGGCTGCAAAAAAGGGTTAGAATCGAGATTGATTTGACAAATTATCTAACTAGAAAAATCTCTATCACTGGAACATATTTCTCGAGCTAATTCTTAAGATAATATTATTTCTTCCTTGGTAGCCTTAAAATAGAAATATGCAAAAACTATTTGAACTATTACAGATTACAACTGAATTAGTACATACGTTTTTTTTTAAGAACAATAAATTGAATAAAACTTTACAATCTGGAAAAGAGAATAAAGCTAGATAAAAATTTCAACTCAAATCTCGACAAAAATAGGGATTAAAGTAATTGAATGGAATTCAACAAAAATAGTTTATAGGTTAATATTAGAGGTAAGTCAAAGAAAAGGTTGTTAGGTTCAATGGGGTTCACTAGGGGTTAATTTATGAAGGTAGGCTTTTGTGGAGTAAGTGGGTTAAATCCTAGGTGCCTTTATCATCTCGGTATATCAAATCAATGATGTGGTCTCGACATGTATAATCAAACTAAGTTCTAGAATAACAAATCAGTATTGACTCACTCAAAGCAATAATAAAAGTGAGCACAAAAGAATGTATGCTCAAAAGGCTCAAAAATTTCACCAGAATTATGACTTTTGATGTCAATCCTATGAATTTCAAATCTCAAGATAACACTTAAAATTTAGAAAAATAAGCCATTCAAAAATTAGGATTCTAAAAAATTTCAACTTATCATGCTTGATTCCCTAATATTTTAGAGTTTGAATAATCAAAGTACAAGCACCTATGTCTTAATTCTCAACAAATCAATAAAAATGATAAATCAATCAGAATTAATTCCTAATAGGAAACTGAAGATAATGCAGTTAAGAATAAAACATCAGATTTTAGGGTTTTCACAGATAATATAGAGATTTAAAGTAAGTTCTCCCCCACACTTAATATGTACATTGCCCTCAATGTACAAAGATAACATTAGTAGCAATAAAAGCATAAGAGCATAAGATAGGGGGAGGTATGAAACTCCCTGAATTTTGGATGAATTTGTGAGACGAATATTGGAATTGGAAGAGCCAGCAGTTGTGGCAGGGTGTTCCCATTTTCGTAGAGATTTGAGCTGTAAGGCTCCTTTGAAACTATGAAAGAATTTATTGGTCGTGGGGAATTTGGAGCAATGGAAATTACTTGTTAGGGTGAGGCCGTTAGGAAAAGAAATAAAATAAAATAAAGAAAACAAAATACTAAAAATAATGCACAAAGTAAAATGAGAAAATTTAAAAAGGAAAAGGAAAAGAAAGTTAAAAGAAAAAAAATAAAGATCATTGTTTAAAAGTTAGAATAAAGTAAAATAAAAATAAGATAAACAATAAAAAATAAAGTTAAGAGGACTAGAGAAATCTAATCCTCTGATGGATCGCGCGGCGGTGGGTTGATGCTCAGGTGCTAGCATATCTGCTCTAAGGTGGCGTTGATGTAATCGAGGCGCCGGAAGCATTGCTGCTCGAAGTGGGAGAAGCACTCAAATAAGTCAGCGTGGGCAGCTACTGCATGAGATGGGCAGCGAGGGAGTGGTGACTCGGTGGGTGCGTCCTCTTCCGGTGGTGGGACATCATCAGGAATGTCCTCTGGCTCCTCACCCTCTTGAACAAGTCGAAACTGAAGGGGGTGCCTCTTGGCCTCCGCTCGATCATCCTTATGTGTAGCATAGTCGCGATGCCTTGAGGAGACATCTAATCGATCAGGGTATAGGAGGATGTCTGGGCTGAAGTGTTGAGGAACCCGGAGTGACGAGCCAGACATATGATGTAGGGCCCCATGGATAAAACGCCTCTGTGGTGCCTCTCCGTCTGGTGCTACATGGTGTGTGCGATGAAGTATGCGAGGTCAATGATATGTCTGTTCACTATGCACCATATGAAGTAGACGTCGTGAGTGTTGACGACGCTTGTGCTCTCTCGTCTACCTGTAAGAGTGTGAGCAAGGAGAGCATGAATGTATCTCAGAGAAGGAACGAGGGCGGTCGCCTTACTGACGCTGGGGTTATATGTCTGACGCCCCGGGGCTATGTCGTTCCAACAGTCGACGGGCCGAATATGGATGCAACGAAAAAGAGTGGAGAAGTCCTCGTCTGTCACAAATTACTCAGTATAGAGCCCAAGTGCTGAACCGAACTCTGGCACGCTGAGGTGTCGCACGAGACCTCCCAAACGGAACTGGACTGTCCCTGGGTCATCGAATCTTGCCATCACAGTCTGTAGGTGGAAGGTGGAGTAGAACTCGAGGGTGAGTTCTAAGTAGGTGGACTCGATAATTTGGAAGAATTGCTCCCACGGCTCGGTCATTAAGAGGGCCCGGATGTCATTCACTAAATGTATCTGCTCGAGGCCGGCCCAATCTATGCAGCGGCCCGTGGATATAGTGCGGGCTCGAAGTAACTGATAATGCTCCTCCTGTGAGGCTTGAGAAAATGTGATGAATGGGTGTCGAGCCTCGGAGGTGGGCCTCGTTGATGAACTTCCTGGCCCCTTACGTTTCTTGGAGATGGGAACGACAGTTTTCCGACCGCGTGATGATGACATAGTATCTGAAAAATAACAAGCATTAGTCCTAAAAATTGAAATTAAACTAGATAGATAATAATTAAAATGTAGATTTAAATGACAATGTTCCCAAAAATAAAAATAAGAAAAAAATGAGGATTAACCTAAATAGTAGAATCTAATCATGTTGAAACTTGTAACAAAACTAAGAACTATGGGTATGTATATATACTAATTGTATGAGAAAATGTCAAACAAATATGAATTTAAATGGAAAATAAAATGACTTCTAAGTGGCAAGCAAAAATTGAAATTAAGTAGCATGCAATCCTAATGTGTTCTATCTAATTCTAGATTATTCATCCTAATTTTCCTAATTCCATGCTTGATTAAACATCTAGAATAAAGTAAAATTACATAATTGAATAATGAAAATGAACTATAAATAAATAAAGGAGAAAAATGAGAGAATAGAACCAAATTTGATGTTGCACGATCGTGGGTTGGTCGTGGGGTGCGTTTACACGGGTGTGGGGCGGCTGATTTCAGGTATGGTGGTGTTTTAAGGGCTGTAGCGGCACTTATGGTGGTTAGGGAGAGTTTGGATGAGAGAATTTTAGGGTTTTGAGTGAAAAAGGAAATGAATAGTGGCCCCTATTTATAGTTTTTGGGTCACATGGGCATGTCACACGCCCGTGTGAGTCGTGTTTCACCCGTGTCTTTCAAAATCCGGAGGTTTTGGCGAGCCTAGTTCAAAGTACACGTTCGTGGAAGTGCTGTACACGGCCGTGGGAGATCGGTTCTTCGTCACTCACATGGTCATGTGAGGGGTACACGGCCGTGTGCGATCATGTTTGTGCTTCACACGGTCGTGTGATAGGTTCCACGGCCGTATGAGATTTGACAGTGTCTTCCACGGGCTGGGGACACAGGCGTGTGGAGTTGTGTGAGCCCGTGTTGATACTGCAGGGTTGCCACGGTCATGTCGCACGGCTGTGGCTATATATCGATGGCTCGTGTTTTGGGAAAATTTATGCTCTATTTGTACACGGCCTCAGTACACGACCGTGTCTCTGTTTGAAATGTTCACACGGCCTGGGGCACGCCCGTGGGACTAGCAATGTGGTCCTAAATCTCTGCTAAAAAGGGTTAGTGTGATGCATGAAAAATACTAAAAACAAAATAGATGAAAAGTTACTAAGTTAGTGCTCGGGTTGCCTCCCGAGAAGCGCTTATTTAGAGTCTAAGCTTGACTCTGCTGGGATGTATCATGGAGGGATTTTGTGGAGCGGAAGCTCCTTCCTGTAGTCTATAAAATTCGCACCTTTATAATGTTTAAGTCGATGGTCGTTTACCTTGAAAGTACCGTGGGTTGGGTGAGTTAGCTCAATCATGCCGTATGGAAAGACTTTCATTACCGTGAAGTAGGGTGTATCACTTGTATGTTCTTTTGAATTTGAGATTCAAGGATCGTCTTCCCCTAAGATTCCCTTATCCCCCACCTTGAGTTGATCTGGTCATCCTTGAGGGTCATCTTGGTGATGCTCTATTTTGGTGTGGCATATTTTAGGTTTCTCGTGAAAGTTCAGCCACTCATCTAGTTTCTCGATCTGGAGCATTCGCTTTTCTGGTTCATCTCCTGTAGGTGAATTTGCCAATGTTTGCGTTGTCTTTATGTGGAGGGCATCCTGTACAGAAGTTTGTGTGGTGAGTTCAGTGTTTTTACAGGGACTCAAATCTTTATTCTCGTCTGTAGTTTTAATTGAGTTGTGAGCCCGTATGGTGACTGTATCATCACCTACTCGTAATTTGAGTTCACCTGTTTCTAAATCAATTTTTGTTCTAGCAGTTGCTAAAAAGGGTCGCCCTAGAATTAAGGGTATATTGTTAGCCTTGTCAATGTCTAAAACAACAAAGTCAACTGGGAATATAAATTTATTGATTTTGACAAGTACATCTTCAATTATTCCCTTAGGTGCCCTAATAGTTTTATCATCTAGTTGAATGCTCATCTTGGTTTTCTTAGGGGTTCCAAGACCTAGTTGTTTAAACAGGTTATAAGGCATGACATTTATGCTTGCCCCTAAATCAGCTAAAGCATTTTTTTCCTCTAAGCTACCAAGTAAACAAGGGATAGTAAAACTCCCTAGATCTTTTAGTTTGGTCGGTAGTCTATTTTGTAGAATAGCTGAGCAGACTGCATTTAATTCCACATGAGATTTCTCCTCTAGCTTCCGCTTATTTGTCAAGAGTTCTTTTAAGAATTTAACCGTGTCTGGCATCTGCAAAATTGCTTCAACAAATGGTAAGTTAATGTGTAATTTTTTTAAGAGTTTAAGAAACTTACCGAATTGTTCATCTGTGCGGTCTTTCTGTAGCGCTCTTGGGTATGGTATACGAGGCTTGTGTTCGTTGATGTCTGGCTTGTTGTTGCTTACCTCTACCTTACTTTTACTCACTTTAGGTTCCTGGCATAACTTTGGGTCGTCTTTGGTTAATGCCTCCTCATCTGTTGTATTTATGGCATGTAGTTGCTCTTTAGGATTGGTCTCAGTGTTACTTGGAAGTCCACCTTGTGGTCTTTCTGATATTAACTTGGCGAGTTGACTGATTTGATTCTCAAGGCCTTTGATTGATACTTGCTGGTTCTTTAATGCCGTTTCAGTGTTCTGAAAGCGGGTTTCTAACATGGCCATGAATTTGGTAAACATCTCTTCAAGGTTGGGCTTTTTCTCCTATTGCGGTGGTGGCTGCTGGAATCCCTGAGGGGGTTGTTGTCTTTGATTCCCTTGTCCTCCCCAAGAAAAATTGGGATGGTTTCGCCAACCTACATTATATGTGTTACTATATGGATTATTTTGAGATCTAAAATTGTTACCCATAAAATTGGCTTGCTCGGTTTCTGGGCCATTGGCAGAAGATGAGCAGCCTGGAGTGAACATATTTACATGAGTTGTGTCGCACTGCATCACTACTTGTGCCTGCGTAGAACCAACAAAATGATCAAACTTTTTATTTAAAAGTTCTACTTGGTTAGAAAGCATAGCGACAGCATCAATATTATAGACTCCTGTAGCTTTCGTCAGCTTTGTCCTCATGACTTGCCACTGATAATTATTCAGTGACATCTCTTCAATAAATTCATAAGCTGCTTCTGGTGTTTTGTTATTGATTGTTCCTCCTACGGCTACATCGATCATCTATCTCGTCGATGGGATCAAACCGTTGTGAAAGGTTTGAACTTGTAGCCACAAAGGTAAACCATGATGAGGGCATCTTCTCAAAAGATCTTTGTATCTCTCCCAGGCATCGTATAGTGTTTCTAAATCCATCTGCACAAAAGAAGAGATATCGTTTTGTAATTTAGCTGTTTTAGCTGGAGAAAAATATTTAAGTAAAAATTTTTCGGTCATCTGTTCCCATGTTGTGATTGAGCCTCGCGGTAAAGAATTTAACCACTATTTGGCTTTGTTTCTCAAAGAGAATGGAAATAGCCTTAGACGAATGGCATCGTCAGAAATGCCATTAATTTTAAAAGTATCACAAAGTTCTAAAAAATTGGCTATGTGTGAATTGGGATCTTCATCCTGTAAACCATCAAACTGCACCAATTGCTGTATCATCTGAATAGTGTTAGGCTTTAATTCAAAATTATTAGTAGCAATAGTAGGTCTAAGAATGCTAGTTTGGGTACTAGCCAAACTAGGTTTAGCATAATCATACATCGTGCGAGGAGCTTCTTCCTGATTTGCTGGTGGCGCGACTATTGCGGGAGGTGGTGGAACGTTTTGATTTGCTTTCATCTCTTCTGTATGTTCTGGCCTTTGTTCTTGATCTTGTTCTAGATACTGTAGGCTTCGCCTTATCTCTCTGCGATTTCTACGAACTGTCGCTTCTAGATCTTCGTCAAAAAGCAGTGGACCTGTTGGGTTGTTTCTAGTCATAAACTAGAAATACCTAGAAGGAAAAATACAAGAAGAATAGAAATAAAATAAAAAATATAAAAACTAAAAATAAATAAATATAGTAATGGCTAAAGTAATAGAAATCGAGTTTTCTTAATATTTTAGATCCCCGGCAACGGCGCAAAAAACTTGATATGACTCACGATATTAAGTAATAAAATTTATAAAACTGATCACACCAAAAACTAACTAATATCACGATCTTAAAGGCAAGTGCACCTATCGAACAGTAGTATAGTTTAGCGGCAAGACTGAGTTATCGTACCCAAGGGAACTAAAAGTACTAATACTTACTTCTTTTTTATTATCTAGCCTAAAAATAAAAGATGATTGATTGGAACTAATTCTAAAACTAACTAAAGTGCACAAAAAGTAAATTGCGGAAAACTTTAGGGAAAAGCTTATTGATATGAGCAATACTTAAGGGAGAATTCACCTAGACTTCACTTGTTATTGGTTCTTGAGCTAGACGATTTATTCACTTGACTTGATCCGTAAAGATCCCTAATTTATGCTAAACCCTCTGTCGAGGCAAAGAGCAACTAGGCCTAGGTTGTTAACTAAAGTTTCTTTATTAATTAACACCCTAGGTTGCATTAATTTGATCTATGGTTCCTTATATTAGGTTTGACCCTAATCCGGCAGATTTATGTCGCCCTATGTCTAGGGTAGCATGCAACTCTGCTTAATTATGGTAGATCTACTCTTATCACAGGGACTTTTGCTCCTCTGCTTTAAGCACATCTGTTTCTTGAATTAATACCTAGGCTTATTAACACAAGAATTAAGCACACATAATTAAGAAAAACTCAAGTATTTATCATATCACTCAAGAATAAATAATAACAAGATTAGTCTTAGGTTTCATCCCCCTCAAGTATTTGAGGGGTTTAGTTCATAATAAAGAAAGAAAACATCTTAGAAGTATTAAGATAACAAAACATAAAGAACCTGAAAACCCTTGAAGGAATTTAGGGAGATCCTCTGTCTTGATGTAGAATTCTGGCTTCTGGGATGAATCAATCGGCTTCCCTTGGAGTAATTCCTTGCTTTCACTCCTTGTGTTGGCAGAAATATGGCACTCTTTCTTGAGAGAAGAGAGTCTCCCCTCTAGAGTTGCCTCTTGAGGTCTTTATATAGAGTTTAGAATGGCTTTCTTAGCCCCTAAGTATCCAAATTCGAGTGAAATTCCTCTTCCTCACGACTAGAACATGCCCATGTGCCACACCCGTGTACTTCGACAAGAGGCCGTGTGAGATCCTGTCGATTAGGGCACGGCCGGGGCTAAACCGTGTGGTCTTCGTGTGGCACGGCCATATGCCACGGTCGTGTGATGACCCTTTGGGCCGTGCATTTTCACATTTTGGCCCATTTTCTCCGGTTTTTTTGTCTATTTTTCACTCTTTTCTCTTCCCTATGCTCTCCTGAGTATAAGATATGAAAAAGAAAGATTAAGAGCACCAATTCTCACAAAATTAATGATAATCCATCCAAAATATAGGCTAAACATGAGGTAAAAATATGTATAATTTATCGTTTATCAATTTCAGATCCAATGGTCTGCTTAGACGCTTCTCTGAACTTTTCAGTACCATCAAATAGAGTTCTTTGAAATCTAAATCTATGATTTCCATCTAACCACTAATGATAACCCATATAAGAGAACTTCTTCCCATTATATAACCACTTCAAACATGTTTGCATCGCACAACAAGGACAAGCATAATGTCCTTTGGTACTCTAACCAGATAAATTGGCATAAGTTGGGAAATCATTAATAGTCCACAACAAAGCTACACGTAAATAAAAGTTCTCCTTTCTCAAGACATCATATGTTTCAACACTCACCCATAACTATTTCAACTCTTCAATAAGTGGTTGCATATAAATGTCACTATCATTTCTGGGACCTTTCTCTTCAGGGATAATGATAGATAAGATAAAAGAAGATTGCTTCATGCAAATCCATGGAGGCAAATTATAAGGAACAAGCACTACCGGCCAAGTACTGTATGAAGTACTCATGATTTTAAAAAGATTAAATCCATCAGATGCTAGCCCAAGCCTCACATTCTGAGGATCGCTTGCAAAGCTTAGAAATTTACTGTCAAATGATTTTCAAGCTAAAGAATCCACAGAATGCCTTAATAATCCATCATCGGTTCGTTGATCATGATGCCACCTCGTAGACTCGGCTGTCTTTGATGACATGAAAAGCCTTTGAAGCCTTCGTATTAGTGGAAAATATCACAAAATCTTTATTGACTTCTTTCTTGGCTGTGCCTCACCTTCATCCTCATTCATATCTTTTGTATTCCTATTCATCCAATGAGTTTTACCGCAAACATGACAAGACTATTGGTTTTTCCGATCACCCCAATACAACATGCAGTCATTTGGGCAACAATGAATTTTATCGTACCCAAGGCCTAAATCTTTTATCAGTTTCTTCATATCTTTGCATGAATGATGGATTTTTGCAAATGGAAGCATATCTCTCAAAAACTCTAACAGTAATGTAAAAGAGTTTTCGGTCCACCCTCCCAAACATTTTAAGTGAAAAAGATGAATTGTGACGCCCCAAATAATTTATTTTTGCTTCTGTAAAACCTGACACAACTGAGTATCTACTTCAGTGGTTAAGTGTTCTGGGTATGTGTGAGAGGTCCCAAGTTCAAGCCCTACCTTTAGCAAATTTTGTGAATTTTTGACCTAAGCTTTACCTTTGTTTAGTGGACTGATATTTAATTGTTTGTAAGATCATATCAGAATGAGCCTCTTCGTTCGAGTGGTAAGGGAGTCAGAATGTTAGAGGTCCTGTGTTCGAATCTCCACAAGAGCTGGATGTTATTTTTTCTAGGTTTTGTGGGAGAGTTTCGATGGTGTTAAAATTCTGAGTAGTGGGTGGTTGTGATTGAGGATGTAGTGGGATATGGGGGTTATCTGTTATCTTTTCTTTTCTTTTTTTGCAAAAAACTTCCTCTCTCTTCCCTAGTATCTGACGTCAATCTCTTATGCTTTTTCTTTTTGTCATTTTTGCTATTACTTTCGGTAAATCATTGTTTAGTCCTTCTTCTTCGGCCTTGTTGATGATTTTATTCTTCAATCGTGTCATTGGTATTCAGACTCTCTAATCATTTGGGGTAAGTAAGGCATTGTTCCCATTAACTTTTGATTTGAGATTTTAGCAATGTCAGACTACAGCAATTGAATAGTGGTGATTCGTGTTTAGGACCAGGTTCTGAAGCAAGGAATTTCTCTCCAGCGGTTTAGTCCGTGTTAGAAGTGGTTTACCATCGGCGGTAAGTCGATTTCATGCTAACTCTTATTGTCGAATTATTAGTCAATCTGCTAAATCACTGTTGGATACTCTGATTCTAGGTTTCGGAAGGCTCGCGATAATTTTTTCATCAAAACGATACAAGGTGTGTACCCAAAACATAGAAAACGAGGCTTTGGAAAAAGCCAAAAAACGCATCTGTTGACGCCACATGGGCGTGTGGTCACTTGTGTGGATGGCTGTGTACGATGACACGACCGTGTGATCGATGAAGGCATGGCCATGTGCAAGACACGGTCGTGTAGTGGTTGGAGTGTGGCCGTGCAAGCCATACGGGCTAGGCCAAACTGGACGTGTGGGCCACACAAGCGTGTGGGCCCTCACGGGCAAGCCAAACGGGCATGTGGGCCCAAAATTCTAAAATTTTTCCTAGGGTTGTACGGGTTTTCCCAAGTGATTGTGGACCTATTGCAGGGTTGGTAAGGGCTATCCAAACCCTATAAACAATAGTTCTGATGTTTTGTTCGATGTATAAAAATGCTTAGCATGTACGATTTATCTGATGTATGTATCTATATCTGCATTCGATATTTGTATTTAAGCATGTGAGCATGTTTAATCTGTATGTATGTAACTAAATATACTATATCTGTTACAGGGGTTGGGATGATATATAAATATGGAGGAAGTGTTCTGAAGGTAACTTTTGCCTATATTCTGGCAGCAAGGCTGCACTTTATCTGTTGTGTGTTGTATCGGTACAATATGGTGTGTAGGGTTGGGCGGGTGTTTTTAACCCCACATAGTGTGATGGGATGGTCAGAGATGGTGTGTAGAGGATGGGGTAGGATTCTATTATCTGATCTGCATATCTGTATATGAAATGGGCCTAGGCCCGAATTTGTATATGTCTGTTGTGTAATAATCTGTTTCTATGCATGCTTAATTCTGCTGGGTTACACACTGAGTTTACGTAAACTCACCCCTTCTGTTTGTTCTGTACAAGTAATCTACAGTCTTAGGGGGATCGGTGCGACGGTGGCTCAATGGTGATCACTTGACTAAAAATTTGTTTTACCTAGCTATTTTCATTTCTTAAATTTATATATCTAGTTTTATTTGAGAGTTTGTGATTTAATGGACTCTTCAAAAACTTGGATTTTGTTTTTACATTAATGTCTGCGAAGGATATCTAGACTGTGGTTTCTTTCCCTAAAATCAAGGTTTTCTAAAAATTTTGAACTATTTTCTTAAACAAAACGTTTTCATAAGCTTTCACGACAAAACACATATTTAGGCAAATTGATTTTGAGTAAACGTTTGACTATAAATAAAAGCAAATAAGGATTGAAAAGTTGAAATGGTTTTATCTTATTGACTCTGTTTGCAAAACTCGCTCCTTGTGACATCTCCAAATTCGGCCATAACGTCTAGGTTGTGTTTAGAGTGTTACATTTAATGGTATTAGAGCCAGGTTCAAAACTCGACTGTAAATTTTGGGTACCAAAGTATTGTTTTAAGAAATGATCTTCAAACATTTCTAAATAATTTGAGAAAGTATATGGTACACCGAGTCTCCAGCGCTGATCCTATAAGTATTTCTGAAACATAAATAGAATTGCTCTGAAACACAGTAGATAGTGTATTCTAAAAACACTATAGTTAGTATTCTCTGAAACTGTAGTGAAGCATATAGAGACTGAAACCTCCAAAAATATTTCTGAACTTGTGATATATGCATAAAATATCTATTAATAAATATTGAAACTGATGCATAAAACTTTATAATGTAGATTAAATTTGAATTACACAATGAGCGGACGTGGTACTCACAGACGTGGTATTCGAGGCCGTGGTAGTAGTCGTAGGGGGCTCGAGCTGAGTCTTCCTCTCTGGGCAGTATGCCGTATCTGGATTAGAGTGAGACACCATTTTCACCTATTACTGAGACTGGGTCTCAAGACCGTGCAGCTAGGGACAACGTATTGTCCCAGGCCATGCTGAGGATTTTGGAGAGGGTTGCTAAACCCCATACTGAATTTGGGGGCCATGGGTCGGTAACTGAACGACTCCGATCAAATAGTGATGAGTTATTTAGAGGAGTCACTAGAGTCACCCCTATTGTGGCCGAGTATTGGTTGGAGGCCACCAAGAGGATTATGAATAATCTGGACTGTACCCCCGAGTAGAAATTTAAGAGTGTAGTCTCTCTGCTTTGCGACAAGGCATACTAGTGGTTGGTAATAGTAGAGTAGAGTAATCAGCTAGATCGTCTAAGTTGGGACTTTTTCAAGACTACTTTCCAGAGGAAATACGTAGGTGCGAGTTATATAGATGCTCGTAGGCGTGATTTCATGAATCTCATGCAGGGTGACAGATCTGTGGCAGAGTATGAGGCTAAATTTTTGAGGTTGGGCCGCTATGCTCGAGGCATGGTAGCGTCTGAGTATGAGAGGTGTGTTAGATTTAAGGATGGTTTAAGGGACAATCTGAGGGTACTAATTGCTCTGCAAAGGGAGCTTGAGAAGAAGAAGATCACCGAGGATGTTAAGCGCGTAGAGCGCCAGAATTAAGGCAGAGAGAGGTAATAACAAGAGGGATTTGAAGCCCTCTAGTTCTGTGTAGAGGCCTAAGAAAAAGGCCAGATCTGATGGGCCAGTTAGAGTTGGAGATCCTGTTACTCCTACTGGGTTACAGCCTTGCAGTGATTGTGGTAGGTGCCATCCAGGCGAGTGCTGGAGGAGGATTGGGGCTTGTTTGAGATGTGGGTCATTAGAGCATTTTGATTTGAGATTTTGGCAATGTCAGACTACAGCAATTGAATAATGGTGATTTGTGTTTAGGATCAGGTTGTAAAGTAGGGAATTTCTCTCTATCGATTTAGTGCGTGTTAGAAGTGGTTTATCATCGGCAGTAAGTCGGTTTCGTCCTAATTCTTGTTGTCGAATTATTAGTCAATCTTTAAAATCACTGTTAGATATTCTAATTCTAGGTTTCGGAAGGCTCGAGATAGTTTTTGCATTAAAACGATACCAAGTGTATACCCGAAATACAAAAAAGAAAGCTTCGGTAAAAGCTAAAAAACACATCTATCGATGCAAAACGGGCGTGTGGTCGCTCGTGTGGATGGCCGTATGCGATGACACAGCCGTGTGATCGATGAAGGCATGGCCGTGCACAAGACACGGCTATGTGGTGGCTGAATTGTGGCCATGTGAGCCACACAGGGGGCGTGTGGGCCCACACGGGCAAGGCCAAACTAGGCTTGTGGGCCACTCGGGTGTGTGGGCCCACACGGGCAAGCTACACAGGCATGTAGGCCCAAAATTTTAAAATTTTCCTTAAGGTTGCACAGGTCATCCCAAACGATTGTGGACCTATTGTAGAGTTGGTAAGGACTATCCAAACCCTGTAAACTGTAGTTCTATTGTTTTGTTCGGTGCATAATAATTCTAGGCATGTATGATTTATCTGATGTTTGTGTCTTTATCTGCATTCGATATTTATATTTAAGCATATGAGTATGTTTAATTCGTATGTCTGTAACTGAATATACTATATCTGTTACTAGGGTTGGGATGATATATAAATATGGAGGAAGTGTTCTGAAGGCGACTTTTGCCTATTTTCTGGCAGCAAGGCTGTACTTTATCTGTTATGTGTCGTATCGGCACAATATGGTGTGTAGGGTTGGGTGGGTGTTTTTAACCCCACATGGTGTGATGGGATGGTCAGAGATGGTGTGTGGAGTATGGGGGTAGGATTCTGTTATCTGATTTACTTATCTGTATCTGAAATGGGCTTAGGCCCGAATCTGTATCTGTCTGTTATGTAATAATCTGTTTGTGTGCATGCTTAATTCTATTGGGTTACACATTGAGTTTACATAAACTCACCCCTTTTGTCTATTCTATACAAGTAATCAACAGTCTTAGGTAGATCGGTGCAACAAAGGCTCAACGGTGATCACTTGACTGAAAATTTGTTTTAACTAGTTATTTCCGTTTCTTAAATTTATATCTCTAGTTTTATTTGGGAGTTTGTGATTTAATGGACTCTCCGAACTATTTTATTTGATTCTGGAACTTGGATTTTATTTTTACATTAATGTCTGTGCAGGATATCTAGACTATGGTTTCTTTCCTTAAAATCAAGGTTTCCTAAAAATTTCGAATTGTTTTCTTAAACATGATGTTTTCATAAGCTTTCACAACAAGACACATATTTAGGCGAATTGATTTTGAATAAATGTTTGACTATGACTAAAAGCAAATAAGGATTGAAAAGTTGGAATGGTTTTATTGTATTGACTCTTTTTTTAAAACTCGCTCCTTGTGACATCTTCGGATTCGACCATAACGTCTAGGCCGAGTTTGGGGTGTTACAGGAATACAGAAGGACAGTTTTGAAAATTTCAATCTCTCATAAAGTTTCCATTCATTTCATTAAGTAACTTGTGAAACTTCGCCGCTTCTCCATTTGGCTTTTCATCAGGTACACTTCTTCTCGTCTCGGTAAATGCATTTCCACCAATATCACTATCATTGGATGCAATAATTTTAGGTGGAAACGATTGCAAACCATGACTGCGCATATTAAATGCATCCCGCAACATACCTTCCATACCATCTTCTCTAACAGATTGATGGTAAGCATTATGAGGATAAGTTGGATTAATAGTTGAAGAGGTTCTATGAGGTGTACACTTTCCATAGAAAATCCATTTTTTATACCCCAAATAAAGCCATCAACAATTAGATGTTCGTAGAAACTTCACTAATATGCTAACTGATGTTGACACACTTCTTACACGAGCAAAGAATCATATTCTCTGGGCTTGCATTTTGAAATGCAAAATTTAGAAAAAGTTTGTACTCCATTTCGATAGTCGTTGCTTACCCTTGACAAATTCATCCAAATTTTATCCATTTCATAGTTCTTGAAGTCTAAAGTTGACAATAAATTAAGGTTACTTAAGTGTTCTAAATTGATTTAAATCATGTCATTTTACTAAAATAGATAATACATATCAAGTATCAAGTATCTAATAGGAGTAAACTAATTCAGGTAAGTTGTTTATTTATAAGTATAATTAAATATATTTTGATCCAAAGTTTTATGTAAGTTATGATATGATATATATTTATGTATTATGTAAGTTATGTAAGTTATGATATGATATATATTTATGTATTATGTAAGTTATGATCCAAAGTTTTTTTTTTTTATTCTTTAAATGTTTATGTAAGTTATGATTATCATCTTTCAATTTTAACCCTTTAATTATACTCTTTTCATTTATAAATTTGTGTTTTTTTATCACCTTTATGTTTACTATATTTAAAATGAAAAAAATTAACAAATTAATAATTATATGTTAATAAAGTTAATATTTGTTAATTTTTCATCTATTTTGAGTTAATATTTAAATTAAATTTCCATGAATTTTTTAACTTTATACTACACATTAGACCTGCTCATGGGTCAGGCGGCCCGGCCCGACCCGAAGGCCCGCCCGAAATGTGGGAGGGTTTGGATAAAAATATAGGCCCGAAAAATGGGCTTGGGCAAAAAAATAAGGCCCGTTTAAAAATGGGTCGGGCTCGGGTAAAGTATTTTTGGCCCGGGCCCGGCCCGAATTCACTAAAGGACAAAAAAATATGCTATTTTTTTAATGTTATTTTCTTAATGGTTTCTCCCCATTTTGCTACCATATTACTATTATGTTGCTACTATTTTGTTGTTATTATTTGGATATTGTATAAAATTTATTTTATTGTTAATTTTATTATTATTTTAAAGGCATTTGTTAATTTTGTTATTATTTTAGAAGTATTTGCTTGTTAAGTTGCATCTATCTTAGTGTTATTTAAGTCTACATATTTTTTAAAATTAATTTTCAATTTGTTGAGAAATATTTATTTTGATTTTTTTTAGTATTTTTGATGTATTATATATATTTAAAAATTATATAAAATAATATAAAAAATTAATATTGGCGGGCTGGGCCGGGCCGGGCATAGGTTTAAGCATTTTTATATGGGTCGGGCTTGGGCAAAATTTTAGGCCCATTTTTTAGGCCCGGCCCGACCCGAGCCCGATAAATGGGCCTAAATTTTTAGTTGAGCCCGGCCCGAACCCGGCTTGGCCCGACCCATGAGCACCTATACTACACATTAAAGACGATCAATTTATTTTTTATGATAATATTTATGAAAAGTATTAAAATAATTTTAACATTAAGATAAGTATTATTTTCCTTTAAAAAATTTATTTTAATTAAAAAATTTTATTTCTATGATAAATATTATATTATATTATATTTTTGAAATTTGAACTTTAAACTATATACTTTTAAGGATAAAAATATATTATTTACATTAAATTTTATATGAAAATTTTAACTTTAAAACTAAATATAAAAATTAATGAATTTAAATTTATAATTTAAAATAATAAATTAATAACACAATTAAAATCCAAAAGTTAGAACTCAAGTTATCTTAAATTTTAAAATAAAAAATAAAAATTTAGAGTCAAAACTAAAATAAATAATAAAAATTAGATTAAATATAAAGATATCAATAAAATACGATATTATAAAGAAGTTACTTAAAGGAAATAATGACTTAAATCATAACAATGTAAAATATAATATTTGAATATCCATTCCCATGTGAAATATCAACATTGATTATTTAAATTGATTATTCTATTTTTTTTATTAAAGATATTAAAGATTTGTTATTTCTTTTGTTTACTCCTTTTCATTTTGTTTATTTTGTCAATACTAAAATTAACCATATAAATAATATTAACGAATAAATGATTTTACTTAATATCAAACCTCAATAAATCAAATTAATTTAATCTTCTCAAAACATATAACTTTAATAAACAATTTTACTTAGTATCGAAACTCAATTAATTGAACAAAAATAGCCTGTTTAAAAACACCTAATTGAATAAACGATTCTACTTAATATCAAAATTCAATAAATTGAACTAAATTAACTTTTTTTTAAATGCATAATTGAACAAGCGGTTTTACTTTGTATAACAGAATAAATGGTTCCACTTAATATTGTAACAGCCCGATTTAGGGCCAAGTCAGAACAGTGGTTTCGAGACCACGAATACGAATTAGAAAAATTTATTTTGATAAAGTTTTAACGTTTATAGTATGATTGAATGCATACGTAAAAGTTTCGTTACAAAATTTTATCGATAGAGGGTCCAATTTGACTATTAGGACTAAATTGCAAAAAGTGCAAAATATGTGTTCTAGAAGCATTGGGTGCTTAATTGAAATGAAATTTTAAATTATAGGTCCTTATTTAGTAATTATACCATTATATATCATGATGGACAAAAATGGACATGGAAGGGTAAAATTTCAAAGAAAGGCTAAAAGGGCATTTTGGTCATTTGGTTAATAAAAGAATAAAAAGGGACAATAAAGTCAAATTTGGTGTCCATGTTCCTCCCATAGCAGAAATTCTCAAGCTCTCCATAGCTAGGGTTTCTTCAATTTTCAAGCTTGATAGTATGTGCATATTAGCCCCGTTTTTAATGCTCTTTACATTTTTGAAGTCTTTATCACCCGATTTACCTATTTCTACCATTATTTTGAAGTAGGGTTCATGTTTAAAATTTTACCCATGCTAGACATGCATGTATTTTGATGTCTAATGGTAGAATATGAATGTTAGATGTGTGATAAATGACTTTTGCTAGGTGATTTTCGGTAAATGTCGAAAATGACCTATTTGCAAAAGTTGTAAAATATGTTTAGGAATATGTGAATAAATGGAAATTATGGGCTGGTATGTGTATGTATAAGGTTCGGCTAGGCTTGGGTTTTGAGAAAAATGAATACATTTCGTTTTACAAGCCTAGGGACTAAAGTGTAAATAAGTGAAAAGTTAGGGGAAAATGTAATTTTGTCATAATGTGATTTTTAGATAGAATTGAATAATGTGATTATTAAATGAGCTAAATTTGTCATTATAGATCAAGAAAGATGAGTTTCTGACCTAGATTAGGGAAAGAACAAGATTATGGACTAAATCGCAAATATTAGCTATTTTTATACCAAGGTAAGTTTATGTGTAAATAATACATCGTTATATTATGTTAAAATGTTAATTATTGCTTGAATTTGTGTAATTGACTATATGGATGAGTTTACTTGCATGAATGAGATAGACGATAATTCGATAAGTGTGGAAGTTCGGTACGAACCCTCGGAACATTACAGGATACAAGGGTCATAATGCTGAAGCTATCGAGATGTGTTCCCGTGTAAGACCATATTTGGGATATGGCATCGGTATGGTAGTACGTGTAATACCATGTTTGAGACACGTCGTTGGTACGAGATTTCGTGTAAGACCATGTCCGAGACATGACATCGATATGAGTTTTCATGTAAGACCATAGCTGGGCTATTGGCATCGATATTGAATTGCATGTAAGACCATATCTAGGATATGGCATTGTATGACCTATGTATGACTCCTAAGTCTCTTTAGTGATTCCAAGTGGTTCAACGGGCCTAGTTTATATGAGAACGAAAGCACATGCTAAGTAAGTAATACAGGTACGTATGAAGTCCATATGACTTTTGGATGGAAGAATAATGATGAGTTAAAATGTGATGTTTAGTAATGCTCTTATGGTAAGGTTATGATTGGGTAAGAAGTGCCTATGAGAGTTTAGTAATGTTTATACCAATTTCTATTTTATTATTTGCATACAAACTTATTAAGCTATATAGCTTACCCCTATTTTCTTTCCATTGTTTTATAGTGTCACCAAGCTGGCTCGGGGATCAAGAATCGTCAGAGTTCGCATCACACTATCAAGGTTTTATTTTGGGGTATTTGTGATTTTGATATTTTGAAAGTATGGCATGTATAGGGACTTGGTCATTTTTTATATGTGTCATAGTAATTGGGCTAATGATATTGGCTCATATTGGTTAAGTGATTATTTTGTATAAGGCCATTTGAAATTGGCTAATGTTGATTACAAGTATAATCATATGGTGATGCATTGCATGGATATGCACTTGCATGATTTGAGTTGATAATTATGGATGTTTGGTTTCTTAAGTATGCTATGATTTGTGTCTTTGAATTGGTATAAGTGTTTATGAGTTTCAAGGTGGCAATAGGCTTGGTAAATAGCCTATACATTGTCCCGAACCACCCCCGATGTATGTTTTGGGTCTCGTAGGCCCTTATAAGGGACGACACGTATGTGTATTAACGGTTTTGAATTGAATAAAATTTTATGGCCCGGTTTTGTAATATTGGTTATGTTTAAGTCTGGTAATGCCTCATACCCTGTCTTAGCATCGGACTCGAATACGGGGTGTTACAAATATAAAAACTCAATAAATTGAACTAAATTAACTTTTTTAAAACTTCATAATCGAACAAATGTTTTTACTTAATATCAAATTTCAATAAATCAAACTAATTTAGCTTCTAAAAATGTATAACTAAATAAACAGTTTCGCTTAATATCAAAACATAATAAATTAAACTAAATTAACCTTTTAAAAAAACATAATTAAATAAACTATTTTACTTGATAATTAATCAAACTAAACTAACCAAATTTATTCAATTATAATCAAGTTTTAGTGCAACTAATACTAAACCCTAATTATTGAGTTAAATTAATCATTAAAATGTAAGAATTATTTAGAATGTCACAAAATATGTACAATAATAAACTTGAACATTTATAGACTGAAAAGGAAACAAAAAAACCATGGAACATTATGAAACCAAAATGGATTTAATACCTAATGAGCAATAGAGATCACATACATACTCCACAAGCATACAGGCAAACAGTTTACAAGTATAGGACAATGAAGGCTTTAAATATAGGACAACGAAGGCTTTAACAATTGTAAGTAGCATATCCAAAGAAAGGCAATAGCATGTTCAATGTAAATGTTGTGACTAATCTTCAATTTCAAGAAATGGCAAAGCATGCAAAAAGGTTTACAACTAAATAGCCTACTGAAATTCAACTACATTCTCAAAGTATCTACCAGATAAAATGAGGGGTATTTAGCATATTGCAAGATTTCCAAGCATCAAATATCAAGTGAAGAGAAAGCAACAGTTTTAAATATAAGGGTGAAATTCACTGCTATTACCTTTACAAACTTTGGCCTGCTTAATACAGTCTGACCAAAAAAGAGAAAGAAATAGAAAATTTAAAGCTCAATAACTGCCCTGCAAAATCGTGTTCTATATCAAGAACTTGTTTGTAACACCCCAAACCCGGCCTAGACGTTATGGTCGAATTTCAGAGGCATCACAAAGAATGAGTTTTGAAAACGGAGTTGTTATGTTAAATCTGTAACAACCCGTTTTTAGCTAAATCAGAACAGTGGTTTCGGAACCACAAATCTGAGGTCAAAAAATTATTTTGATATTTTTTTATGTGTCTACAACATTTTAGTAAGTATGTGTGAAAGTTTCGTAAATTAATTTTATTGATTGGATGTTTAATTTGATAAAAGGACTAAATCGCATAAAATGTAAAAGTTGCATTCTATATGTTAAAGGTGCATAATTGCTATGAATATTAATGTGAGGGTCCTTATGATGTTAATAGACCATTGGTAGTGGAGATGGACATAAATGATCATATATTATGTGATTATATTGTTTAAATTAAAGGACAAAATGGTAATTTGTGAATTAATGTTAATTAAATTAAAAAAAATTCTTTCTTCATTCTCATCATCTTTGTAATGCCCCCACGCCCGAGACCGTCGCCGGAGTCGAGCTTGAGGTGTTACTGAACATAATTTACCATTTTAAGAACTTTGAATTCTTTATTTCTACATTTGCAACCTGCTGTCTATCTGCGTCATGGTTACAAAAAAAATCATATCTCGAGTTACGAAACTCAAAATCAAGATCCGTAAATTTTTCCTGAATCTAGACTAATTTATCTATTTACTAATTTTTTTCTATAATTTTTGGTTGGGTCAATTAGTACAGTTTATTAGTTAAAGTTACCCCTATTTCAGGACTCGACTGCACTGACCTCTACTTACCACGAACCACTTTTCTCTCTGTTCAAAATTAATGTGACTATGTCGTTTGTTTCTATTAAAACTAGACTCAATAAGTATTCTGAACATATAAAGTACATGTCCTAATTATTTTGAACAGAGAGAAAAGTGGTTCTTCCATATGTAACATATAACTATAACTAGGACATGTACTTTATATGTTTCACTATAACTAGGACATGTACTTTATACTTTTTACAATAAATATAAAGTACATTTCTGAAATCGCTCTGGCCCTGTTTCACTAAAACTCAAATATCTCACAACATATAACTCCTTTACCTATTTCGCTTCTTCCATATGAAAGTAGACACAATAAGCTTCAATTTCATATTTAATTCATCACTCTGTTTCTACTATTTTTAGTGATTTTTCAAACTCACATCACTGCTGTTACAATATTCTGTTTTATGACAAATTTCACTTTTCTATGAATATTCATGGACTATTATCACTTTGAACATACATGGTTTGATACATGATCTAAATTAGCCATTCCAAGGACTAATCATTATCAGGCATTTTCTCAACCAAACCACAACCCTATCACAAGATTAATTACACAAAACAAGTATATTGCTATACATGCCATATTCGAGTCATACAAGCCATTTTACCAAAATAGTTCTTCGGATAGTGTGAGCGAGCCTTCGACCTATCCCGATTCCCAAGCCGGCTTATCCAAAACTACAATAAATGGAAAGGAGGGAGTAAGCATAAATGCTTAGTAAGTTCACATGCAAATAACAAGTAACATAACAAATCAATTATACCAAATAACACTAGCATGGTATCACCAAAACAATATCACATTTCTAATCATCATTTATCATCTTACCACATTATTGTTGTTGTATCGAGTTTCAACCCGAGGGTTAAGTACATACCTGTCCAAAGTGTCCATTTCACAACACTTATCAAAATGACACTTGCATCTTGAGTGTTCTTCTATTTCACTAGAATTTTACCCGTTGAACACATCGGAATATAACTCGGATACATGGATAATTTGCACATAAGTGCCACATATGTAATCAAACGACCATGTAACCCGCCCATAAGCGAACTCGGACTCAACTCAACGAGCTCGGGTGTTCGCATCCATAAGTGAACTCAGACTCAACTCAACGAGTTCGGATGCCTAGTTACATCTCACGAACTCGGACTCAACTCAACAAGTTCGGACATTTGCATCCATAAGTGAACTCGGACTCAACTCAATGAGTTCGGATGCCCAACCATCCTAGTGACATGTCACTTGTATCCTAATCTATTCCTAAGGTTCAAACGGGATTTTCCTCAATCACATATCCTTGCCGTCTTCCACAGAATACCGAAACCAATACTCGGTAGCAATTTATATTTGACAAGTAGCACACATAATTTGCATATTACTCGATAATAACCACAAAGCATATATTTCATGATAAAAATCAGCATATCATATAAATAACATCAATTAACTTAAAAATAACGATTATGTTACATTATTTACACATGAACTTACCTTATGGCAAAATATTTGGAATCGAGCCTATTTGTCGACAACTTTGTTTTTCCCTCGTTCACGACTTGAATCTCATTTTTCTTGATCTAAAATAGCACATTTATCTCATTTAATACTCACATTATCAAAATAGTCCTTAATTCAAATTTTGACAAAATTACAATTTTACCCCTAAACTTTTGCATATTTACACTTTTGCCCCAAGGCTCGGAAATTAAATTTTATTTCAAATTCTTATGTTTTATGACATGCTGATCATTTATTTACCATTAGCAAGCTCAAATTCCCACTATAACATACACTTATGAACAATATATATTTTTACCGATTAAGCCGTTTTACTCGTTTTTACTTAAAACCGAGTTGCACAAGTTGTCTAGCATAATTTAAACCCTCATATTCTATCATAAAACACCAAAATACACAAATTTCACCTATGGGTATTTTTCCAAATATAAACCCTAGCTCAAAATATTGGTAAAAATAGGTAAACCGAGCTACGAGGATTTCAAAAATGTAAGGAACATTAAAAACGGGCATGGAAATCACTTACAATCAAGGCTTAAAAGTGTGGAAACCCTAGCTATGGTGGAGAGAAAAATTCGGCAGCAACATATGAAGAAGATGATTAATTTTTGTGTTGTTTTTCCCATTTTATTTCATTTAATATCCAAATGACCAAAATGCCCTTCCTTACTAAACTTTCAAAAATTCCATTCATGTCCAATTTTTGTCCATAAACATAGAAATTGGTCAAATTACTATTTAAGACCTCCTAATTAATATTCCAAAGCAATTTCATACTAAAAGATTCTAGAATACAAATTTTGCAACTTATTCAATTTAGCCCCTAATTTCAAATTAAGCACTTTATGCATAGAATTTCTTCACGAAATTTCCACACAATCATGCAATCATATCATAAACCTCAAAATAATTATAAAATAATTATTTCTATCTCGGATTTGTGGTCACAAAACCACTATTCCGATTAGGCCCTAATTCGGGATATTACAATCTTTGACCGCAACTTGAGAAAGAAATAGCTTAAAAAAAGCTTGCTAGGGTTCGGCACATTCACAGCTTGATTGGTAAGTGTTTTGAGCTCAGTTTTTTATAATTTCTATGTTTTTGTTATTGTTGCATCTAGTACTAGCTAGCCCAAGGACTATTTTGCAAAGTTGTTAAAGATTTTGAAAGTTTCCATTGATGAATATTTGAGTTCTTTGATATTTTTTGATGAAAAATGAATATTTGATGATAGTTATACATGTTTAGTAAAGTGATTTTTGATGAAATTGCATATTAAGGATTAAATTATGAAATGTGTAAACTTGGTGGTTGAAATGTGAAATAATTGAGAAATATGGGCTGCTAGGGGTTTAAGAGTAATTCAGCCAAACATGGGTGTTGATGGAATTTTATTAATTTGTGTTTTTGAGAAATAGGGACTAAATCAATTAAATGTGAAAGTTTAGGGGCTAAAATGCAAATATGCCTAAATAATGTATTATGGACTAAAATGAAAGAATATGTGATTGAATAAATTAATTTTGAATATATTTAGATCAAGAAAAGTGAAACTCGAATCTAGATCGAGGGAAAAACAAAGTTCTCGACTAATTGATCAGTTCAGCTATTTTTGCATCCGAGGTAAGTTCGTATGTTAATAAACGTTCTTAAATTGTGTTATAAATGTTTATTAATTATTGAATTGAATTAAATGTTGAATGGTCATGAATACGAGCTAAAATCGACAGAATTACGACGTTCGAAGTCCCGTATGAACCTTAGGAATAATATAGGATATAAATGTCATGACATTAGGATTACCGATATAAGATTATGTGTAAGACCATGTCTGGGTCATGGCATCAATACGAGATTTCGTGTAAGACCATAGCTTGGCTATTGGCATCGATATGTGATAACATGTATGTAACACCCTCTTACCTGAGACCGTCGCCGGAGTCGAGCTTGAGGTGTTACCAAACTTGTTTCATCACTTTTTAAACTTTAAATCAACTAATCTCATTTTCGGAGCAAGCTGTATTTCTGCGTCATGGTCGCTTAAAAAATCATATCTCGAGTTACAAAACTCGAAATCAAGATCCGTAAATTTTCCCTTAAACTAGACTCATATATCTATCTACTAATTGTTTTCTAGAATTTTTGGTTGGGCCAATTAGTACAGTTTATTAGTTAAATTTACCCCTGTTTTAGAACTTGACTGCACTGACCTCTGCTTACTACAAACCACTTTTCTCTCTGTACAAAATTCATGTGACTATGCCATTTATTTCTCTTAAAACTATACTCAAAGGATTCTGAAAATATCAAGTACACCTCCTAATTATTATTTTACAATTTATGGTGAATTTCCAAAGTTGGAACAGGGGATCTAGAAATTGTTCTGGCCCTGTTTCACCAAAACTCAAATATCTCATAACATATAACTCTTTTACCTATTTTGCTTCTTCCATATGAAAGTAGACACAATAAGCTTCAATTTCATATTTAATTCATCACCTAATTCGCTTTCTACTATTTTTAGTGATTTTTCAAACTCACGTCACTGCTATTACAACATTCTATTTTATGACAAATTTTCACTTTTCTATGGAAATTCATGAACTATTAACACTTTGAACATACATAGTCTCATACATGATCTAAATTAACCATTCCAAGGACTAATTATTATCAGGCATTTTCTCAACCAAACCACAACCATATCACAAGATTAATTGCACAAAACAAGTATATTGCTATACATGCCATATTTGAGTTATACAAGCCGTTTTACCAAAATAGTTCTTCAGATAGTGTGAACGAGCCTTCGACCTATCCCGATTCCTGAGCCGGCTTGTCCAAAACTACAATGAATGAAAAGGAGGGAGTAAGCATAAATGCTTAGTAAGTTCACATGCAAATAACAAGTAACATAACAAAGCAATTCTTCCAAACAACACTAGCATGGTATCACCAAAACATATATCACATTTCTAATCATCAATTGTCATCTTACCACATTATTGTTGTTGTATCAAGTTTCAACCCGAGGGTTAAGTACATACCTGTCCAAAGTATCCATTTCACAACACTTATCAAAATGACATTTGCCTCTTGAGTGTTCTTCCATTTCGCTAGAATTTTACCCGTTGAACACATCGGAATATAACTCGGATACATGGATAATTTGCACATAAGTGCCACATATGTAATCAAGTAACCATGTAACCCGCCCATAAGCGAACTCAGACTCAACTCAACGAGCTCAGGCGTTCGCATCCATAAGTGAACTCGGACTCAACTCAACGAGCTCGGATGCCTAGTTACATCTCACGAACTCGAACTCAACTCAACGAGTTCGGACATTTGCATCCATAAGTGAACTCGGACTCAACTCAACGAGTTCGGATGCCCAACCATCCTAGTGACATGTCACTTGTATCCTAATCTATTCCCCAGGTTCAAAGGGATTTTCCTCAATCACACATTTCCCAGTCGTTCTCCTCGGAATATTGGAACCAATACGTTGCTTGCATCTCATACTTATCAACTTAATCACATACTTTTCATACCAATACATAATATTTCACAAAAGCATAATATTCATAATAACAAGTATCATATCATATAAATAGCATTAAATCACTTAAAAGAGCAATTATGTTACATTATTTACACATGAACTTACCTCGATACCAAAATATTGACAATCGGCCTATTCCTCGTAAACTTTGTTTTTCCCTCGATCACGACTTGAATCTCGTTTCTCTTGATTATGAAGCTTAAAAGTTGAAGAAACCCTAGCTATGGTGGAGAGCAAAATTCGGCAGCAACCAAATGAAGGAGATGATCAATTTTGTGTTATTTTTCCCATTTTATTCCATTTAATATCCAAATGACCAAAATGCCCTTCCTTACTAAACTTTCAAAAATCCCCCCATGTCCAATTTTTGTCCATGAACTTAGAATTTGGTCAAATTGCTATTTAAGACCTCCTAATTAATATTCCAAAGCAATTTCATACTAAAAACTTCTAGAATGCAAATTTTGCAACTTATTCGATTTAGTCCTTAATTTCAAATTAAGCACTTTACGCATGGAATTTCTTCACGAAATTTTCACACAATCATGCAATCATATCATAAACCTCAAAAAAATTTAGAATAATTATTTCTATCTCGGATTTGTGGTCACGAAACCACTATTCCGATTAGGCACTAATTCGGGATATTACAACTCTCCCCCCTTTAAGGATTTTCGTCCTCAAAAATCTTACCAGTAAACAGGTGTGGGTATTGTTTCCTCATAGTTTCTTCGGGTTCCCATGTAGCCTCTTCTACTCCGTGCTTTTGCCACAACACTTTCACAATAGTAATACTTTTGTTCCTTAGTTGCTTAACTTCTCGAGCTAAAATCTTGATCGGTTCTTCTTCATAGGTCATTTCTGGTTGTAATTCAATTTTTGTCAGTGAAATCACATGTGAAGGATCCGAACGATACCAACGTAACATAGACACATGGAACACATCATGAATCTTCTTTAATTCAGATGGCAATGCTAACCGATAGGCTACCGGTCCAACCCTTTTAATTATTTCATACGGCCCGATAAAACGCGGACTTAATTTGCCTTTCCGTCCAAATCTGAGAACTTTCTTCCATGGAGAAACCTTTAAAAATACCTTATCACCAACTTGAAACTCAATTTCTTGTCGTTTCAAATCTGCATAAGATTTCTATCTATCTGAATCAGCTTTTAAGCAATCTCGAATCACTTTCACTTTTTCTTCGGTTTCTTTTATAAGATCAACTCCATAAATTTGATTTTCCTTGAGTTCAGTCCAATACAACGGCGTGCGACACTTATGACCGTACAATGCTTCATAAGGTGCCATCTTCAAGCTCGTCTGATAACTGTTATTGTAAGCAAATTCTACCAACGGTAAATATCTTTCCCAATTTCCTTGAAATTCCAAGACACAACATCTGAGCATATCTTCAAGAGTCTGAATTACTCTCTCTGATTGTCTATCAGTTTGTGGGTGAAAAGCAGTACTGAAATTCAATTTTGTACCTAACGCTTCTTGTAACTTTTGCTAAAACCGCGAGGTAAATCTCGGATCTCTATCCGAAATGATTGACAATGGTATTCCGTGTAGTCTAACAATTTCTCTAACATACAGTTCAGCCAACTTGTTAAGAGAATAATCTGTACGTACTGGAATAAAATGAGCCGACTTAGTTAATCTGTCAACTATTACCCAGATGGCATCTTTCTTTCCTGGAGTCAATGGCAACCCTGAAACAAAATCTATAGTAATTCGATCCCATTTCTATTTAGGAACCATAATAGGCTGAAGTAATCCCGAAGGCACTTGGTGTTCAGCTTTCACTTGTTGACAAATTAAGCATTTGGACACAAACTCTGATTCTGGCTGAATCAGCACTGGCGCCTCCATCAACACCTTTTTCAGCTTGTCAAAAGCTTCTTGCTGCTTCTTAGTCCATATGAATGCTACTCCCTTCCTTAACAATTTTGTCAACGGTGCCGCGATTAACGAAAACCCCTCAACAATCCTTTGGTAATAACCTGTCATGCCCAGAAAACTATGAATTTTTGATACTAACCTTGGTGGCTTCCAGTCCAAAACTTCCTCAATCTTGCGAGGATCTACCCTAATCCCCTCAGCAGAAACAACATGACCTAGAAAAGTCACTTCTCGCAGCCAGAATTCACATTTACTAAATTTTGCATACAGTTGCTTTTCTCTCAAAATTTGCAGAACCACTCAAAGATGCTTATCATGTTTCTTTTCGGTTTCTGAATACACCAATATATCGTCAATAAAGACAGCCACGAACTGATCCAAGTACGGCTGGAACACTCGGTTCATTAAATCCATAAAAGCTGCAGGTGCATTCGTCAATCCAAAGGGCATAACCAAAAACTCGTAGTGACCATATCGAGTTCTGAATGCCGTCTTGTGAACATCCACCTCCTTCACCCTTAGCTGATGGTATCCAGACCGGAGATCAATCTTGGAAAACAAATAAGCTCCTCTAAGCTGATTAAACAAATCGTTCTCGGCAGAGGATACTTATTCTTTATCGTCAGCTTGTTCAACTGGCGATAATCGATGCACATACGCATCGTTCCATCCTTCTTTTTCACAAACAGCACCGGTGCTCCCCACGGAGACACACTCGGTCTAATGAAGCCCCTATCTAGCGATTCTTGAATCTGGGCTTTCAATTCCACTAGCTCCTTGGGTGCCATCCTATAGGGCGCAATGGACACCGAAGCCGTTCCAGGCAGCAAATCAATCCTAAACTCTACTTCTCAGTTCAGAGGTAATCCTAGAAGCTCCTCAGGAAACACATCTTGGAATTTATTAATAGTTCTAACTGTCCCTACTGTCACACCTTCAGATTCAGTTTGACTCACAAATGCCAAATAAGCTTCACAACCTTTGCGAATCAACTTTTCAGCCCTTAAGGCAGAAACCACATTGAACAAATAGTCCCTTCGCTCTCTAATGACCATTACCTCCTCACCCTCAGTTGTTCTCAACACCATCCTCTTGGCTGCAAAGTCCAAAGTCGCTTTATGCTTAGTTAACCAGTCCATACCCAGTATCAAATCAAACTCTCCAAAAGGTAACTCCATCAAGTCCCCCAAAAAGATTCTACTTTGAGTCTCTAAAGGCACATCCCTAAAGAGCTTATCTACTTTAACAGAGTGACCTAAAGGACTAACTACAGTTACCCACTCACAGTCTCATCAGAGCGCACACCCAACGACCCAGAAATCTCACAAGCAACAAATGAATACGTTGAACCCACATCAATTAGAGCAGTATATGGTATACTAGATATTAAGAACGTACCAGTATAACATCAGGCGTATCACCCTCCTCGCGACGACGAGCAGCATACACCAAGGCTGGCTGACGAGCCTCAGCGTTACCAGTACCCCCTACTAGGTGCTCCACGACCACGTCCATTACCGTTGCCTCCTCTACCTTGACCACGGCCACTTGGCGATGGCAATCCTCCTCGCACAGGCTGAGCAACCCTTTGATCAATAGCTTGAGCCTGAACTGGCTTCTGTGGACAGTCTTTAACTTGATGATCCTTAGACCCACAACGAAAACAAGCTCCAATGCGTTTCCAACATTCTCCTCGATGCACTCTACCACAGTCCCCACAAGCCTGTGGTCTAACCACGTTCACTAGCACAGCTCGAACTGGCTCCTCCACTCTAACTCTCTTAAAGTTTCTATTCACATTACCTGATGGTCCAGAATCTCTCTTAAAATGGTTGCGATCTCTATCGCGGTTCTGACGCTCAGCTCGCTTTACTTCTTCAGCTATCTTAGCCTTCTCCACCAGTGCAGCAAAGTCGCGCTCCCTCTGTGGCGCTATCAACACTCTCAGCTCATCTCTGAGGCCATCCTCAAAACGAACGCTGCGTTCGTATTTAGTGGAGACAATACTACTGGCGTAACGGCTTAGTCGCGGAAACTCCACCTCATACTCAGCAACGGTCTTACTGCTTTGGGTCAGGTTCAGGAATTCCTTCCTACGTGCATCCACATAGCTAGCTCCAACATATTTTGCCTCAAAGGACTTCTTAAACAGTTCCCAAGTTACCCCATCAGCTGAGGTACCCTCTCTCACGGTGATCCACCACTAATATGCATCGTCTCGCAGCAACGACACCACACCTTTCAATATCTGCTCCACTGAGTAGTCTAGGTCGTCCATTATCTGCTTTATGGCTTCCAACCAGTATTCAGCCACATTTGGGGCTACTCCAGATATGCCCCTGAAAACCTCAGCTCCGTTAGCTCGGAGTCACTCAAAAATAGACCCTCGAGCCACAGTTCCAGTGCTTGTCCCAGCGACCCTCTCTAAAACCCTCAGCATGGCTTGGGACAGAGAGCCGTCCCCCGTAGCCCTATCATGCGATCCAGTCTCCATTGCTGGCGAAGCTCGCTCTTCCCCAGCTGGCATGTGCCCAGAGGATGACGATCCAGTTTGCGCACTACCTCGGCCTCGTCCACGGCCTCGTCCACGAGTAGCTCTCGTACTCATATCGTCTTATCTGATTACGAATTTTATGACATTAGTTTAATGTTTCAGTTGTTCATTATAGAGTATCTTATGAACAGATAAAGTTTCAGAGTTGTTCTCGCGTAATCGTAGTCTAACTGCTGTCTCAGTTTCCTAGGGTTTAGTTTACCCTACAGTCTCAATTTTGTAGCCTTAATACTACCTTATCTATAGTATTATATCTAAGGCTTAGTACTATCTACAGTATCATTTTCAGTACAGTACAATATTTAGGGTAGAAAATACTTACAGACTTGGTGCCAGGGATTAAGTGTGCCACCTCTCGAATTATCATATTCCAAAAAAATTCATAAAGATTTAGACCTTTTAAAATCGATTTTCTCAAAACATATTATCTTTAAAGAAGACTAGTTTAAAAAAAATTTCTTTAAAACAAAAATTCTTTCCAAAAACCTAATTTTCCAAAAATACCCTTCTTGGGAGTAAAATTTTTAAAAGTCTTTTTAGACCGATCCACAGCCGAGTTGTTGCAACTTGGCTCTGATACCACTAAATGTAACACCCCAAACCTGGCCTAGACGCTATGGCCAAATCTGGTGTGCTAGATCACCCTAACTACTCCGCGTTACCTAGTTACTAAGACTAATGGTGAGTTTTGTAAAACATTGCCTTAGTTTAGTAGAAGTTTCCAGTTTATTTAGTAATTGGCCTACTCTCTATCTGTTTGTTAAACGATTCACTTTAGTACTATTATCTAGTTTAGTCGATTGTATTGCAAGATTGGTTTTAAAAACATTGATTCAATTTGGAAAATGTGCATCATTCGAGTTGTAGTAAACCATGCATAAGTAAGAAATATAAAACCCAAATAGAAAAGTTAAAGCGGCCTTATTACAACCCATAACGAAAATAAAACGAGTAGTTAAAAATATAAAATAATAAACCTGAGTTCAGTCTATGTGGCCACTCTAAATCCCTCCCAGCTCCAAGTCCACGAACTAGGGCTCACCTACAAGGATAGAAAGGAAAAGGGTAAGTTTGGAAACTCAGTGTGTGCAGAAGCCCATCCAAAGCCCACATCGGCTCGAGCCCATTGGGCCTAAACCCTAACCAGTCTCAGTCAGACACTGGGCCGAAGCCCTATTCAGATAACAGATATTGGGCCGAAGCCTTATTCAGATAGCAGTATGGCCCATAGGCCCACAACAGTATAGTACAGAATAACAGTATGAATGCAACCCATATCATGTGGGGTGACTACTGGACCCACCCAACCGCTACACACCACCCGTACCAACCAGCACACCATGTGGGGAATAACTCGACCCACCCAGCCCACACACCACAGTCGCAGCATGGCTGCTCATATAAACAGAATAACGAGGGAAAGCCCCATTCAGAAACAGTACGAGGCATAGCCCCTTTCAGTAACGTGGCAGTGCCACTCACACTTCCTCCAATATAACCCCAGCCTATGCAACAGATATACATATCATGGTATGCAGTACAGTAACAGTTATATCAAGCAGTACAGTAGATTCTAACCCTAAGGGTATAATGGTAATTTTATACCTAGGGGTAAAATAGTAATTTCTCACCCTAAAGGGGTATTTCAGTAATTTTGATCTTTTATTACAGTTTTTATGTCTATTACAGTCCCTACAAATCCAGTAGTCGGTACAGAAGTTCAGTTAACTTAATTTGGCAGTTTCAGCTTTTAAGCCCTAAAACCCCTAATGGGCCCTAAAGTGTCATTTAGCAGTTTAAGCCCATTTAGGCTATGTTCCGTAACTAATTACCCATTTTAATAGTTTTCACTTATAGTCCATCCAAAAATACCTTTAAACCTATTTATACCCCAAATGGGTCCAAAAGCCCATTGGGCCCATATTCAGCCCACCGAGGCCCAACTTACCGTCATGCTCGAAATTTCGCGGTTGAAACACCTACCAGTACCGATTTCAGATCTAACATACTACTACCGACTTGAGAGCGTTCACACGCTCACAAGCCCACGAAATGCCAGAACTACGGCATTTCGGCTTTTCAGCTTTTGTAGCTATGAACCATAGAGGGTGTTCGATACACACACCTGTTTGCGATTCCACCGACGAAATCCTCTATGCATTAATTCCTACAATCCATCACTTAATCAATTAGACTATAGATCTATGGAAATCAAAGTAGAAATCCCCTTACCATATTCGGCCAGCGCCTCTAATGGCCATGAAATCTTACCTCTGACGATTTAGATGAACTAGATCTAGATCTGGTTGTACCACTGCCTTCACTTCCTCGCTTGCTCACCTCCTTCGCTAACTATCACTCATAAGAACCAAAATACAACCCTCAGTCACTAATAGACCAAGTCGATAACCTCCCTAAACTTTAGGGGCTTTCGGCTTTTCCAAAACATAAAGTAACTTATGGATCCAAGTTGATAAACACTTACCACCGCTTTTCTCTTGATTCTAACTTAGATCTGAAGTAGATCTAACCCCTACACACAGGCAGAACCTGAATCTTTAAGATCTAAGAATTCGGCTAAAAGCTCCTAAGGAAATGGCGATTTTAGCTTTTTGACTAGTAAAGAAGGTGATACTTTGGGCTATAGATTTGGGTGATAATGTCGACAAGGGTAGGGACTCAAGGGATGCAGTAATTGGCCACCATAGGTGAAGAGAATAGGGGCAATTCGGCTTAAAAGAAATCGGCAGAAAAATGGCAGTTTTTGGGATTTTTGGCACTTTGGACAATCGGCTAAGGTTGTTTTTGAGAGGGATGGAATCAAAAGAGAGAGTGGATTTGGATAAGAAGGATGCTCGGCTAAGGAAGAGATCAAAAAGGAAAAAGAAAAGAGAAAAACAATGGCAGAGGAGATGAAGAAGAAGAAATCGGCTAGTAGATCTTAGGGAGGCAGGTTTTGGCTTTTTGACAAAAAAGGGAAGAATAAAACTTAAGGTGGCTAACCCTAATTGTCATGACAAAAAAAGAAAAAGATGTAACCCTAATAATCCTACTTAACAATCGGCCTAAGTCCCTAAAGCCCTTGCCAAAATTTCACCTAAGTTAGTCACATGCCCGGCACATGCCTAAAAATAAAAAATAACAATACGCTTCCCTTGCAACTTGAACCCTTGTCCTTGAATACCCACATAGGTGCCACTTTTTTAGGAACTTAGTGGCGCCACCTTGCTACGTTGCCAAAGCTCACTTTGTGTCATGTTTTACCCAGTTTTTCTTAAAAGCCCATTTAACCAAGTCCCCTTTTACTTAAAGAATCCAAACTTGATATTTTACCGAGTTTTAACTTAAGCTTGGACCTTCTAAAGGCCCACTAACACCTTTAAACACATTTTCAACATTCAGAACACCAAAATTTTAAAACTTCACTAAAAGTCAAAAAACCCAAAAAATCTCGAAAATCAGGGCGTTACAGTTGTCTTTGGACTTATGAAATTAATGGTCTGGCTGTGTCGTACATGTGGCTGTAGGAAAATCTACCTTGACGGACCATGCGAGCATGTGGACCTCACTTGGGTTACGTAATAGGCCCTGGGCCTATATTCACTGAATGACATGTTGGTGTGATGGCTAAGAGGTTTGGAAGTGTTGGAAAAGTCCTGGGGTCAAACCTAGGCCTTAGGAAAAATTTATGTTTTTCTCTTATAGGAGCCTTGACGTTAGTGGGTAGGCTTTAAGAATATTTTTGGTGAAAGCATGACACAAAAAGTAGTGTGGTGTAGTGGCAAAGTGGCGCCACTTAGGGGACAAGGAAGTGACGCCATAAAGGAAGCAATGGGTCCAAGGTTCAAGTCTTGGCTCTTGTAATTTATTTTGGTTTTTCTTTTAAATAAATCTGGAAGCGAGTAGGCGGGCTTTAAAGATAAATGCGTTGAACTTATGACACAAAGGGACTTGTGTCCGAGTGGTGGTGCCTTGACATGACTAATCGAGAGGTCTATGGTTCGAATCCCTTTGCATGCAAAGGTTGATAATACTTTAGTTTTTGGAGATTGATGGAGGATCCCACATCAGGAAGCTAGCATGGGAGTAGGCGAGAAGCTGGCTTTAAATAGAGCGATCCATAAGGAGAGTAGGCATGCCTTTCTTGGCTTACCCCCCTTTCACGTTGAAGCTGTAACACCCCCTAACCCTAAACCGTCGCTGGAACATGGTTACGAGGTATTACAGGACTTATACACTAACATACGAAATAAAAACGAGACATAAATTTGAGTTTCAACCTAAAACCATCTAATTTCTATCAAATAGTCCTTAATATAGGTCTACGGGGCCCAAAATAAGTTTAGAAATTGATTTGGGATTCAACCGGGAACTTTAAAAATTTTTTCTTGGAAAACAGGGGCACATGGCCGTGTGGTTTGGGACATGGCCGCGTGGCCTGCCCGTGTGGATCCCCATGACCGTGGGGCCAAGCCGTGGGCAGTTCTGACTTGCTACACACGGCCGTGTGATTAGCCCGTGTGCAAGTCTGTTTTTCCCACACGGCCTGGGCACACGCCCATGTGTCTTGGCGGTGTGAAAACCATATTTTTAATCATTTTTAAGCTACTTTTACCTACAAAACATACCCAATACATGCCCAAATCATTGACTTATAAACCTTAATCAAATACCATTCATTTCATTTCTAAACATAGCAAAAACTCATTCATTCATTCCAGAAACTTCTTAAAGTTTATAAACCACTTTTACATACTAACATAAACATTTACAAGTAACACATATTAAACCTAGTACATGCCACATTACCAAAAGATAGATACATCACCACAAATTAGAGCTGAGGTCGGGATTGACTTGGATGCTTGACTAAACCACAACTTTACCTAACCTGCACACGGAAAACAACCGTACGCTGAGTATTGGAAATACTCAGTGGTATTATCATAATTCAAACTATAGCAACAAAACAGTTTCATAACATGTATGAATAACTAATAAATCTTACATATAAATTCATACTAAGTCAGCACAATTCAAATAAAGGGTTCAATATATAACCATCAAGATTTCTAACAATTCAAGAATCTTTGGTTCCTTCCATAACCACATATAATTATCCACATTCACATTTCAAGTATTACACTTCATGAACCTTTGGTTCATGTCTCAATCTCATTGCACAATCTCATTTCACATTCCATATCACAACATCTCTTTCACTTTTCATTCACTGATTCAAATAATCAAATTCATATAACTTACTCATTTCATTTATTTACCCCTATTAACATGACTCGGACCTTGACGGGTACATGGATCCACTTAACATATTAGAATGGCGACCAACGCCTCATCGGCTCAGCCGAAGTAAAGTGGCTACCAAAGCCTCATCGAATAGTTCGAAGTAAATCTATGACACACCCTGTGTCTCATCGACTGAGCCGAAGCAAAGTGGCTACCAAAGCCTTATCGAAACTATCCGAAGCAAATCTATGGCACACCAAGTGTCTCATCGACTCGAGGTCGAAGAATTTCTGAATTGTTCTGATCCTATGGCATGCCAACTATATCCACTAAGCCCGACTAGTTAATAGGGTATCAAAAACACATATCAATTTCAATCACTTTCTCGTATTTTCAATCAAATTCACTTCATTTGCTCTTTGGCCACATTTTCTCACATATTTTTCATTTCAAGCATAACTTGCTTCAATTTCATATTTTCATATATTTTCACTTCATTCCATTTCCAATTGTACAAAATCATTCAAATTCAATGCAATCACATTAGTAGCATTTCAATCTCAATTTGCTTCAAAATCACGTAATCACATATTCACAATCAATTCACAGTTCAACCATTTCAACACTTCCTCATACTTTCAACCCATATACATTTCAATAATCACATCCAATCACATTAAATTCAAATAGTACTACTTACCTCAATTTCATTTCCATGCATTTATTCATAATGAAATTGAACATATAATAATAAATGAGTTGAATTATGATAATACAGACCCAAATTTGTTGTATCTACTGCTCGATCACTTTTTCTTTTCCTTTCGTATTTGTCGTCTCGGTTTCCTTGCTTGCTAGAAAATTAGCATAATTACAATTAATTAATAACACACATATTTTATATAAATTTCTAACTTTCCATACAACTTTTTCCATAATACCAACTTTATCCTAAACACATTCATCTTCTTACTTTTTGCAATTCACATCATTTTCTTATTCAATTTCCATCAAAACTTCAATATAACTATCAAATTTTCATCAATTTCTCATAATTTCGAATTTCTTTAAAATTACTCCTTAAAACTCAAAACTTATAGCCTAGTTTATAATTAAGTCCTTTAACCAATTCAAATCAATAATTTTATCAAATTAATCCCTAATTTCATCATTTGTTCAACATGAACCCTACTCAAATATCTATCAACTTTCAATATTTCCTCACAAATTCAAGAGTACCTTTCTCTAGGACTCCACAAACATCAAAATTATAAAGAAAAGGACTTGATTGACTTACCAATTTAACTTTCAAGCTTCCAAACCCTAATTCTCCCTTTTTCTTTCCTTTTCTTCTTTCTTTCTTCTCAATTTCGTGACTTCTTACTCCCTTTTTCTTTTGTTTTCTTTATTTTATTTACTTATTTCTTTTATTTACTACTTTAATAATTAATAATAAAATATCTATTTAATTCAAATAAAAATGCTACATGTGTATTTATACACTCATGTACACATGTATTAATTCACACCATACAAGTGTCATCATTTATTTATTAAATAAATAAAATAATATTTACATAATTATTAATAATAATTATAATAAACAATTAAATATCTTTTACTTAATTAATAAGTAAATACACATATAATACACTTGTACCAATAATATAAATACACATTTATTTATTCTATATCTTACACATGTCATTATTTTGGTTTAATTACTAATCTAATCCTTTAATATTTTTATATTCCATAATTAAACTTTTATACTCTATTCAATTTAGTCCTTTCTACTAACTATTTGTAATTAAACTAAATTCACTTAATCAAAATCTAATTCAATTCATAACTAACTTCATAAATATTTATAATAAATATTTACGAACTCATTTTTCCTAAGACGGAGGCCCTAAGACTCGTCTTTCCGGTACCCGTGGAATTTGGGTCGTTACATTTCTCCCCCTTTTTATAAATTTCGTCCTCGAAATTTACCTGAGAGAGGTGGGGGTATAAGTACAAAGATCTCGCTATTTCTCTCGGTTCCCGTATTGCTTCCTCAATATTATGACATTACCGATCAGGCTAATATCTCAACCGGCTTTTTTTTTTTTTCATACTATAGATTACATCAAATCTCAATATTCTTTGTCAATATAACATACAAGAGATCTAATCTATATCATCTTCTGAGCTTCAAATCATGAAAAATTATCAAAAACTTTCTATAACTTCGGAAGCAAAACCAAACAATATTTCACCGGTCCGATTTTTCTACAACTTCATATAACCCAACAGAACATGAACTCAATTTCTCTTTCAAGATAAATCTTTAAGAAATACCACATTACTAACAAGATACTCAATATCCCAATATTTTAAGTCTATATATGATTTCTGTCTGTCAAGACTGCTTTCAGTCTATCTCGAATCACTTTTACTTTTCTTCAATTTCACGATCAAATAGCTCTGTATATTCTTTTTCTCACAGTATTTAATCAGATCCCATGTAGTTTTATAATCATAATTATTCAGAACTTCAACAGTGCTGAAAACTGTTATCACGTACCCAGAACTTCTTGTACTTGTTCTATAATCAGATTATAAACCACGTACCTCAATCGAAAATAATAGAAACCACCATACCATGTAATCTGATAATCTCAGAAACATATATTTCAGACAATTATTAAGTAAGAAATTTATTCATATCTGAATAGAATATGCAGACTTTGCCATACTTTTGACGATTATTCAAATATCGTTTCTCTTTTTTGAAGATCGAGATAATTCCAATTTAAACCCATAGAAATTATATCACATTTCCATTTTGATATCCTTTCTAGCTGTAACAGTTCTGAAGATATCTATATCTGATATAAACATTTATATACAATTTCAAAGTATTACTTTTCTTTCCCCATCTTCAACACATTTGCCTCAAATCACTGTATATCCTATTTCTTCCAAAATGCATAGACATAGTACTGCTATAAATTTCATGCAAATTCTTCTGTTTAAGCTCTGAATTCTTCAGTACAGCTTCTATTTCTAAATAGCAGACAACCATCAAATTCAATCTAAAATTTTCAATCAAAATCATTTGTTCACTATACCCATTTAACCAATAACTTATTATCACATTTCTGAACTTTGCAGACATACTATAGAGAAGTAAGTTTAACTTTTACTTCAACTAGAATTGAGCCACCATCAGATAATGACAATCGAATGTTCATAGCTCATAACACAAAGCAAAACTTTTAATTCTGAGTATCCATAACTTCTTATGCCTTCCCTGAACAATAATCAATTATCAAATCATGATCTCTTAATGCGAAGACAATAACTACCACTTTCAAGTCGTGTATCAGATAATTATGTTCTTGTGATCCAAACTTTCCAAAAACATAAACCATTCATTTACTTTCTTGCATCAAAACACTGTTATCCCTATAAATTACAAATTTCTTTACCAAATTCCAGACTAAACCAGAACTATGCTTCAGTTAACTGAGCTTTCAACTAATCAATACCTTGCTGACATTTATCAGATCATTCCAATTCCACATCTTTCTGTAGTAACCATATCATCCAAAAATCCTTCTGGTAATAACTGACTAGTCTCAGAAAATGTCTGATTTCATATATATATATATATATATATATATATTTCACTATCATTTCAGTACAAGATTTATAGCAACATCAACTTCTCTAAGCAACAGTAATTCGGGTAACTCTTTTTGAAACATATTGGAATTGCCACTAATTTAAACCTTGATTCAAATATTTTTACATCCAATACATAAGTAAAGTAAGTACCATAATCTCTTCTGGCACATTTCTAAGTTAACGTGAACAATATCATAATAGACAAATCATTCAATC
The DNA here is from genome assembly GCA_020496765.1 of Gossypium stocksii. Lineage (NCBI taxonomy): Eukaryota > Viridiplantae > Streptophyta > Magnoliopsida > Malvales > Malvaceae > Gossypium > Gossypium stocksii. The sequence goes on from CM035623.1 coordinate 13,322,143, forward strand.
TTCTCTGATTCAAACAAAACATTTCATCATCCTGACTTTGCAATATAATTTACTTTTGCCTATAATTTACCACAGCCTCGTACAAAATTAACCATTCCATTCTCAGAATCACATCAAATAGTAATAACATCAGATTGATCAGAAAACAGTACCCTAATATCATTATCAGACAGTTCTTGCAGATTTTATCAACCAATAAATATTGATCTGGAAAATTTGATACTTTAACCAAAAATTCGGCGAACACAATAAACAAATCTTTAATAAACACTGAACTCATGTAATCATAGGAATAATCAAACCACAATCAATTTAAAATAATTATATCAATATCGATAAAGAAGAAAGTACCTGGAATGACATCTGGTAGAAAAATATCCTCTTCTTCACGATTAATATATACCCTGGCTAATATTCGTTCTCCTGATTTTACAGTGAAATCCTTTGTCACACTTCAACTATCACTCGCATTTTTGGGTTACAGAGTAATCTATCTCTGATAACTGTGGTATTCTGTCTTGAAATTTAAAGAATACCTTTTTCAACTCTCTTCAATCAATCACTAAAATAATGATCAGAAGAATTATATCTAACTCATACTTCGCTCTTTATTCTACATTCTTTGACTTTATGTCTTCATTTAAACCATCATCAAACCACTTGTACATTATGGTTTCTATCGGAATATACCCTTTGATATACTTATTCAATCAAACAAATTCCCTTCATATTTAGTTGCAATCGTATGACACTGTTTAAGCTTCAAGAATTTCTTTGCATCTCTGATCAAGAAATCTCTGACTAACATATACTTATTTTAGAACTCATTTCAGAAAATTCCAAATAGCCATTTCATAGTCACAACAAAAATCAATATTTCCATTACTGGCAAGCTAAATCTTTTAGTAGAATATCATACGTTTCTATTATTTATTCGGCGAACGAAGCAATTCATTTACAGCCCTAATAATATTCTCTTACCAAATTTCAATTCTTTCAAGATCATTTTCAGCTATAATTCCCAATTCTTCTACACTATATTTATAGAATATTTAACAACAGATACTTACCTGTTCAGATAAATTCTGTATCTTGAAGCACTTCGGGAGCCGATTGAGAAACAGGAGGGCAGCTATCATAACAGATATAATTTCCTATATTCACTAAAGAGCATCAGTTATAATTTTAAACAGTATGTATCATTTCTTTCTCTATTATTTCATCAGTCATGATTCAGTAATTAATTACCCATTGAGTTAGTACCCAATGTTGTCGGTTCAACTTTCATCTAATTCACGAGACTTTTCGTTTTCAGTATACATTTCATAATAAATACTATCGGTATTTTCGTCTAACATTTTCACTATAAAACAAAAGCAAATAAATATATTAGCATCCAAAAATCCCGACTCAGTTTTAACTTGATTGTGGCATGTACTTCTAAACTCACTTACGAGCTCGATTTAGTCCGAGAATAGGCTAAACCTATAGCTCTGATACCAAAAAATGTAACACCCCCTAACCCTAAACTATCGTCGGAACAGGGTTACGAGGTATTACCAGACTTATACACTAACATACGAAATAAAAACGAGACATAAATTTGAGTTTCAACCTAAAACCATCTAATTTCTATAAAATATAGGTCTACGGGGCCCAAAATAAGTTTAGAAATTGATTTGGTATTAAATCAAGAACTTTAAAATTTTTTTCTTAGAAAACAGGGGCACATGGCCGTGTGGTTTGGGACATGGCCGTGTGGCCTGCCCGTGTGGATCCCCATGGCCGTGGGGCCAGGCTGTGGGCAGTTCTGACTTGCTACACACGACCGTGTGATTAGCCCGTATGCAAGTCTATTTTTCCCACACGGCCTGGGCACACGCCCATGTGTCTTGGCGGTGTGAAAACCATATTTTTCATCATTTTTAAGCTACTTTTACCTACAAAACATACCCAATACATGCCCAAATTATTGACTTATAAACCTTAATCAAATACCATTCATTTCATTTCTAAACATAGCAAAAACTCATTCATTCATTCCAGAAACTTCTTAAAGTTTATAAACCACTTTTACATACTAACATAAACATTTACAAGTAACACATATTAAACCTAGTACATGCCACATTACCAAAAGATAGATACATCACCACAAATTGGAGCTGAGGTCGGGATTGACTTGGATGCTTAAGTGAACAACAACTTTACCTAACCTGCGCACGGAAAACAACTGTATGCTGAGTATTGGAAATACTCAGTGGTATTATCATAATTCAAACTATAGCAACAAAATAGTTTCATAACATGTATGAATAACTAATAAATCTTACATATAAATTCATACTAAGTCAGCACAATTCAAATAAAGGGTTCAATATATAACCATTAAGATTTCTAACAATTCAAGAATCTTTGGTTCCTTCCATAACCACATATAATTATCCACATTCACATTTCAAGTATTACACTTCATAAACCTTTGGTTCATGTCTCAATCTCATTGCACAATCTCATTTCACATTTCATATCACAACATCTCTTTCACTTTTCATTCACTGATTCAAATAATCAAATTCATATAACTTACTCATTTCATTTATTTACCCCTATTAACATGACTCGGACCTTGGCGGATACACGGATCCACTTAACATATTAGAATGGCGACCAACGCCTCATCGGCTCAGCCGAAGTAAAGTGGCTACCAAAGCCTCATCGGATAGTTCGAAGTAAATGTATGACACACCACGTGTCTCATCGACTGAGCCGAAGCAAAGTGGCTACCAAAGCCTCATCGAAACTATCCGAAGCAAATCTATGGCACACCAAGTGCCTCATCGACTCGAGGTCGAAGAATTTTTGAACTGTTCCGATCTTATGGCATGCCAACTATATCCACTAAACCTGACTAGTTAATAGGGTATCAAAAACACATATCAATTTCAATCACTTTCTCGTATTTTCAATCAAATTCACTTCATTTGCTCTTTGGCCACATTTTCTCACATATTTTTCATTTCAAGCATAACTTGCTTCAATTTCATATTTTCACATATTTTCACTTCATTCCATTTCCAATTGTACAAAATCATTCAAATTCAATGCAATCACATTAATAGCATTTCAATCTCAATTTGCTTCAAAATCACATAATCACATATTCACCAATCAATTCACATTTCAACCATTTCAACACTTCCTCATACTTTCAACCCATATACATTTCAATAATCACATCCAATCACATTAAATTCAAATAGTACTACTTACCTCAATTTCATTTTCATGCATTTATTCATAATGAAATTGAACATATAATAATAAATGAGTTGAATTATGATAATACAAACCCGAATTTGTTGTATCTACTGCTCGATCACTTTTTCTTTACCTTTCGTATTTGTCGTCTCGGTTTCCTTACTTGCTAGAAAATTAGCATAATTACAATTAATTAATAACACACATATTTTATATAAATTTCTAACTTTCCATACAACTTTTTCCTTAATACCAACTTTGTCCTAAACACATTCATCTTCTTCCTTTTTGCAATTCACATCATTTTCTTATTCAATTTCCATCAAAACTTCAATATAACTATCAAATTTTCATCAATTTCTCATAATTTCAAATTTCTTTAAAATTACTCCTTAAAACTCAAAACTTATAGCCTAGTTTATAATTAAGTCCTTTAACCAATTCAAATCAATAATTTTATCAAATTAATCCCTAATTTCATCATTTGTTCAACATGAACCCTACTCAAATATCTATCAACTTTCAATATTTCCTCATAAATTCAAGAGTACCTTTCTCTAGGACTCCAAAAACATCAAAATTACAAAGAAATGGACTTAATTGACTTACCAATTTAACTTTCAAGCTTCCAAACCCTAATTCTCCCTTTTTCTTTTCTTTTCTTCTTTGTTTCTTCTCAATTTCGTGACTTCTTACTCCATTTTTCTTTTGTTTTCTTTATTTTATTTACTTATTTCTTTTATTTACTACTTTAATAATTAATAATAAAATATCTATTTAATTCAAATAAAAATGCTACATGTGTATTTATACACTCATGTACACATGTATTAATTCACACCATACAAGTGTCATCATTTATTTATTAAATAAATAAAATAATATTTACATAATTATTAATAATAATTATAATAAATAATTAAATATCTTTTACTTAATTAATAAGTAAATACACATATAATACACTTATACCAATAATATAAATACACATGTATTTATTCTATATCTTACACATGTCATTAATTTGGTTTAATTACTAATCTAATCCTTTAATATTTTTATATTCCATAATTAAACTTTTATACTCTATTCAATTTAGTCCTTCCTACTAACTATTTCTAATTAAACTAAATTCACTTAATCAAAATCTAACTCAATTCATAACTAACTTCATAAATATTTTTAATAAATATTTACGAACTCATTTTTCCTAAGACGGAGGCCCTAAGACTCGTCTTTCCGGTACCCGTGGAATTTGGGTCGTTACAGAAGCATGTTCGTTTGGGTTAGGTGTTGGATCATTCATTGATCTGTATGCCGTTGGGTCATAATGATGGTGACCATAGTTGATTGACACCCCGAGGAGTCAAGGGTGCGATTATTGTTGGCTTCTGGGCATAGCAACGTTCAGAGGCTGGATTAGCTTCAGATGCCTATCAGGTGTGTATTTCTCACCACTCTAGTTGTAGGACGACTACTTCAGGCCGCGATGGGCCGAAAGGGGCCATGTGGGCCCAATGGGCCTACAGGCCCAATAGGATAAGTTGTTTGATTGTATAGTAAATATTGGACTAGATTAGGTGAATATCATATCTGTGGCTAGATTTGGGCTAAAAGGGTCACACGAGCATGTGGGCATATTTGGGCCGAGAATGGGCCCTAGGCCCATTTGCATTGTTATCTCTGTTTAGAATGCTTTAGCTTACCAAATTACTGAAATACCCTCGACTTGTAAAATTACCAAAGTACCCTCAATTTACCAAATTACTGAAATAGCCTTGATTTACAAAATTACTGAAATACCCCTAATTTATAAAATTACTGAAATACCCTTGGTTTGCAAAATTACTAAAATACCCTTATAGGGTAGAACTACTGTAATACCCTTGATTTGTAAAATTATCGTTTTACCCCTGATTTGTAAAATTACCATTTTACCCCTGATTTGTAAAATTACCATTTTACCCCTGATTTGTAAAATTACCATTTTACCCCTGATTTGTAAAATTACCATTTTACCCTTAATTTGTAAAATTACCATTTTACCCCTGATTTGTAAAATTTCCATTTTACCACTAATTTGCAAATTACCGTTTTACCCTTGATTTGTGAAATTACCAAAATACCCCTTTAGGGTAGAATTACTGAAATACCCTTGTAGAGTAGAATTACTGAAATACCCCTGTAGGGTAGAATTACCGAAATACTCTTGTAGGGTAGAATTACCGAAATACGCCTAGAGGGTATAATTACCGAAATACCCCTGTGGGATAGAATTACCGAAATACCCCTATAGGGTAGAATTACCGAAATACACCTGTAGGGTAGAATTACTGAGATACCCCTGTAGGGTAAAATTACCATTTTGCCCATAGGGTGTTAAATAACTGTTTTGCCCTTGTGGGCAAGTGACTGACTTGGACTGTGTGTTTGACGGATTTGATTGTGAATATATGTTGGTGTTATGAATGACTTGAAAGTGATTGTTTGATTCAAATATGGGCATGACATTCTGCATACATGACATGTTGCATGGGTTGGGATTTTGTACGGAGGAAGATCTGATCTGTTAGGATCGCATGGTTGCTTGACGACTGTGGATCCACCGAAGGCTTAAGAGCTGTATATTCGTACTGATTTGATAAGGTCACACGGGTCGCTCGAGACGACTGTGGACCGATCGATGGCTAAATACTGATCATGTTACCGAAGGCTGTGTACCGTTATTTTAGGCTTCTTTGCACACTGATTCTGATTCTGATTCTGTTTAATGATTCTAATCCTGTTAATTGATTCTGATTCTGATTCTGGTTCTGATTATGTTAAATGATTCTGATTCTGTTAATTGATTCTGATTCTGATTCTGATTCTGTTAAATGATTCTGATTCTGTTAATTGATTCTGATTCTGATTCCGTTAATTGATTCTAATTCTGATTCTGATTCTGATTCTGATTCTGATTCTGATACTAATTCTGGTTCAGATACTGTCTCTGATTTTGTAATGGGCTAAGGCCCAATTGATACTGGAACTGTGGTGGGCAAACTTTTAAATTCTTTTACATGACCGACTATTCGTATTTGTAGCAGGGGATTACACACTAAGTTTTCGTAAACTCACCCCGTTTATTAACCTTTTAGGTAATCCCCAGCCTTAGATGGATCGGGGCTGCGAGGGACTCGGAGAAGGCCACACACACTACTTATGCTTTCTGTTTTGATTATTTACTCTCAAGTACTTTATTTTGGGTTTGGTTTGTAATAAGGCCTTTTATAATTTCTGGATTTTTATTTTAAGGTTTTTATTTACTTTGAATTATATCTAATAGAGGTGAATAGCGGTTTTCCAAAATGTTAACTGTTTTCGAACACTACGTCTTCCGCAACTAACCAAATTAAGCTTTCGCAACAAAGAAGGTTTTTAAAGGTAATAATGTTTTTAAAAGGGATTAACTTTTAGTTGACCACGTTTTGAATAAACAAACACAAGCTGAGGTTTTATACAAGTTTAACAGTAGAAGTTTTTAAACACTAAGAAAGGTTTTCAATGAAAACATGGTTTTCAAAAAACACTTCAATGTGACATACCAGACTTGGCCGTAACGTCTAGGCCGGGTTTGGGGTGTTACATTTCTTGTATAATGCATTTACTATCAGGCTTTATGCTTATTATCATGACATATTCGATTGGGGTAGGCAGTGCAAATAGTGAAGGCCTTATAGAAGTTTAGTAACCAAAATGTAAAGCTACTAATAGTTTAGTGGTCTTGGTGTAGTTTAACCAAAGTTTTTTTTCTATAATTATTACATACTGATTGGAACTAAAGTTAAGTTTCACATTGCCTTGACTTGTTAGACATCGGACTACATATATTCATACACAAAATGGTTTGCTAGAATTATTCACTAAATGGTCATAATTTACGGCTAAAATTATATTTGTGGGACCAAAACTGCATATATCCGCTTGAGAAATGCTATAGTATATATTACGTCTTTAATTTTATCCAAGTAATTTCATATGACAAGTTTTCACTTTTACAAATTGTTTTTTATTAACAACCAAATATCTATCATCATAAAATTTTGGGTTGTATTAAATGTCCTTATTACCCACTTTGTTCTAAGACAAACTCCTAATTCTTATTGAAAATTAGGTTGGATTAATCCTATATCTATTACTAGGTACAATGAAGAAAGTCAATAGCACAAGAAATATGTTATAAAAACCAACATTATCCAATATTAGTACACATATAAATCAATTTAAACTTGAAAAATTATTACCAGATACTTTTATAGCCATTGTTCATGTCACTAAGTTACAAGTTTCAAGAGTAAATATTATTTTTTAATTATTATATAAGACGATAATATTATTTTTTAATTATTATATAAGATAATTTTTGTGTGTTACAAACCAATGAATCTAAAGTAAACAAAAGGTGTAGTAGACTTATTGGTGTAGAAAATATCATTGCTCGAAAAGAAAAGGAGAAATGAAAGAAAATCTTTAAAATGAAACTTTAAAAGTGGTCAATAATTTTGATTTTTTTTATTTTGTGTGATACCCCTCACATGCCTTGGCGATCGATATGAATCGGAGATGCTATGGTGACATTTCCAGAATTTAGATAGAATTTGGAACTTTTATAAAAGCATTTGCTTCACAGTGTAGTTTTCATACTTCAATACATTTTAAAACCTTTTAGAAAGTTTTATAGTTAATTTGAAGTCACTTGGGCTAATGAATGCCCATGGAAAAAAATTTGTGGCATAAACAAGTTTACAGTGTTCTTTGATTTAAATCAAGGTCATTCGTGTAACACCCTTTACCTGGTCCGGTCACCAAAATCAAGTAATAGAATGTTACAGACAATTACAAACCATTTATATACAAATTATAACTCAAAATCTCAATTAATTATCATACAATTCATAAACAATCAAATTAACATGTGTTTCAATAATTTTCAGATTAATATCAAGCTTATGGAAACTTGAAATCATTTCAGTAACAAACAGGGATCAATTTGGAACTTAAACAAGAAGTTGGAAGAAATCTGAAAACAGGGGTCACATAGTCGTACCCCCTAACCATGTGCGAGTGCTAAGCCTGTGTGAGATGGGTTACATGACGGTGTAACAAAATATGGTCGTATGCACCAAAATCGCTTAAAAACTTACAAACCAAATGACTGTGCCATATGCTCGTGTATGTCACATGGTTGTGTGTACCTGGAAATACCTTTCAATGCAAGCTTAAAAACCTTAATTCATTTGTGTCACAAGCAACTAAACATACCATGCTTCAACCAATTGAAAAAGAACAAATTCATGTCAAAAACAACATTTAAAACAATCAACCTAAAGTGCTTAACCAATATGCTTTAAATTGGAACCTTAAGCAATAAATCAAAACTAGCCAAATAACCAAATTCAACCATACCGATATGCATTGAAGGCACCCCAACAATTTAACTATTTTAGGAATAACTAAAAGATTACATATATATCAACTCATTAAATATTTAATGACACATTCACTATCACCTACTTAAATCTAAAATAAGCATTCAACCAATGTAACACCCCAAACCCAGCCTAGACGTTATGGCCGAATCTGATGGTGTCACATGGGATGGATTTGAAAATGATAAAACCTCTTTCAAATTTATCAATCTCTTAATCGTTCTTATTTATATCAAAATGTTCATTAAAAAAGTTGTTTTTATTTATATCAAAATGTTCATTCAAAAAGTTGCTTTGCCTTAAATCATATCTTTTAACAGAAGCATAAGAAAAATTGTTGTGTTTAAGAAAAATAGTTCGCATTTTAGAAAACCTTTGTTTTAGAAATCGGTGTTCTAAGTAAAACCATTGCTATAATAAATTAGTTAAAACCGAAAATCCAAAACAAACTTACAAACCAAAGTAAAACCACAGTCATTTGAGACGACCTGTGCAACCCTAGGGGAAAAATTCTAAATTTTGGGCCCACATGCCCATATGGGCCCACACGTCCATGTGGCCTACACGCCCAGATCGGCCTTGCCCGTGTGGATCAAATGGCTTGGCCCAAAAGCCCACATGCCCATGTGGCCCACACGCCCATGTGGACCACACGCCCGATTTGGCCTAGCCTGTGTGGTTCACACGGCCACACTCCAGCCAAGACACGGCTATGTCTTGCGCACGGCCCTACCTTCGTCCACCACACGGCCGTGTCTTGCACACAGCCTACTACACACTCATGTGACATCGACAGTGTCCTTTTTTGGCTTTCATTGATTCTCATTTTTCTATGTTTCAAGTACACACTTGATTCATTCTCAACACAGAAACACTCCCGAAATGAACAGTACCTAATAATGCTAACCAAAATACCCTCGGTTACTTAAATCCTCAAACGAAACAATCGAGCCGTCTCTTGACCAAAACTCGAAAGCACAACAAAACTACTTCCAACGATTCAATAACTTACCCTTCACAACAGTGACCATGAAATCTCACAACCACTCTAAATGGTCTCAATTTTCTCGAAGAACACTTACCAAAATGATTTACCGAATTAACTTGAATCATCAAAAAGAAGGAGAGTATAAAGGGGACATTGCAAAAACGCCAAGATAACCATTACCTTTAAAAATCGTAGGACGGAACGAAAATTAACACCATGGTTGGAAGAGGCAAAATTTTGGTAAAAGAAGAAACATAGAAACGTTAGAGAGGAAAAGAAGAGTTGAAATTTTGAAGAAAAGAAAATAATGAGGATAATTTCCATAACTCCCCATATCCTCCAAATCTCTCCACTAATCCCACTAAAAACCCATTACTCAGAATCCCATCTCCATCCAAACACTCTTAACCAACCGGAGTAAAAAAAAAAACTCCATTGCTCACACAGAGATTCAAACATAGGACCTCTAACACACCAACATACAGACTCCATTACCATTTGAACAGTAGGCTCATTCTGATATGATTTAACAAATAATTAAATATAAGCCTGCTCTTCAAGTGAAAGGCTTAAATCAGAAAAATATCAAAATTTGCTAAAAGTAAGGCCTGAACTTGGGACCCTTCACACACACCCAGAACACTTAACCACTGAAGCAGACAAATATTTGTGTCAAACAATTATAAAAACTTAGACAAATAATTTGGGGCGTTACAACTCTAACTCCTAAAATAAATTTCGACCTCGAAATTTACCTGATCAGAACAGATGAGGATACTATTGACGCATCAAGTCCTCAGGTTCCCACATGACTTCCTCAGTGCCATGATATCACCACAGAACCTTCACTAACAGTACAAACTTCCTCCTTAAAACCATAACATCGCAATCCAGAATTTGAACCGACTCCTCCTCAAAGGTCAACTACGGTCTAACCTCGATCTCCCTAACCGAAACAACATGAGATGGATCAGACTGGTAGCACCTCAACATCGAGACGTGGAACACATCATGAATACGATTTAACTCTGAAGGTAGTCTAACTGATAAGCAGCTAGTTCCACACGTTTCAGAATTCGATACAGCCTAATAAACCTAGGGCTTAGCTTTCCCTTACGACCGAATCTCAGAATCTTTTTCCATAGAGAAACCTTAAGAAAAATGAAGTCCCCCATAGAATACTCAATCTCACGTCTCTTCATATCAGCATATGATTTCTACCTATTAGAAGTCGCTTTTAGACGATCCCAAATTAGTTTAACCTTATCCTCAGTCTCAGAAACCAACTCAAGACCCAAAATCCGATGTTCACCCAACTTTGTCCAACATAGTGGTGTGCGACACTTACGACCATACAGAGCCTCGTAAGGTGCCATCCGAATGCTATAATGGAAGCTGTTATTGTAGGCAAACTCGTTTAACGACAGATAATCCTCTCAACTACCTCGAAAATCAATTGCACAACTAAACAGAAAACATAGCTAGGCAATTTAATCAAATTAAATCTCAACAAAAATGGGGATTAAATTAAATAATGGAAATTCTCAAAAAGAATAGGTTATGGCTTAATATTCAGAGTGGATAAAAAAATGGTTTGTTAGGCTCAAGGGGGTTCACTAAGGGTTAATTATAAGGGTAGGCTTATTATGGAGTGAGTGGGTTAAAACCTAGGTGCCTTTATCATCTCGGTATACCAAATTAATGGTGTGGTCTCAACATATAGGATCGAAGCAAGTTCTAAAATAACAAATCAATGTTCACACACTCATAAGCAATAATAAAAGTAAGCAAGAAAGAATATATGCTCTAAAGGCTCAAAATCTCACAAAAATTATGGCTTTTGATGTTAATCCTGTGAATTTCAAACTTTAAGATAATACCTAAATTATGGGAAATAACCTAGAAAATTTTTAATTCTCAAAAATTAACTTATCATGCTTGATTCTCTAATGACTTAAAGTTTAAACAATTAATGCACAAATACTTATGATTTAATCCAAAACATATTAATACGAATCATAAATCAATCAGAATTCATTCTAATAGTAATATGAGAAAGTTTCTTGAGAACAAGACAAAATTCAAGGATTTTCTAATAAAGAAATTAATAACCTCCCCACACTTAAGATGTACATTATCTTCAATGTACAACGATAAATAATAAGAATAGGGAGAGAACCGAAATGCCCTTGAATTTTGGATGAAATCTTTAGAATAGTGAAAATGGATTTGGAGAAAAGGTTAATGAAGTGCATGATTCTGAGCTATCTAAGAAAATAAACACAATTGTCGAAAAGGATTAAAGCATTACTTGATAAGAACCATAAAGATAAATATAGTTCAAAAACTTAGATGAAAATCTTTAAAGGAAAATTAAAAACATAAGAAAAAAGAAAAATAAAAATAAAGAAAACTAAAAATAAAAATAAAATGGACTCAAAGGTCCTCATCATCGGATGCCCTACGAGTCGACGGTGTCGAAGGAGAAATGTGTAGGTGGTGGTAAATCTGTCGAAGAGTGGCATCGATGCTGTCGAATTGCTCAAAACATTGATGCTCGAAGTGAGTAAGTCGCTGGATATATCAGTCAATATGGCAGCAGTGGGTTGGTGACTCGATGGTGGTGGTGGATATGGATCCTCGTGAGGGGGAGAGACATCATCGGTAATGTCCTCTGGGTCGTTCTGATCATCAAATTGAACGAGCCTGTACTGAGAGGGGTCGAATCCATGGAGTTGCTCTATCATCCTCATATGCATCATGCTCAAGATGCCCTGTGGTGACATCTGGCCCACCAAGGTCAATGTGGAGGACATTTCCGGTGTGCCGAAAAGTTCGAAGTGTCGAGCAAGGCTAGTTACGTAGGGCCCCAAATAGATAGGGCTCCTTCTATGGCGATCTATCTGGTGGCGAAAGGCTAGGCCAATGAAATAGGCCAAGTCGAATATGTGGCCGGTCGCCATACTCCAAAGGTAATATGCATTGATAGTGGTAACAACTCCGGTGCTCTTTCTCCAACCAATCAAGGTATGGGCCAAAATAGTATGTATGTATAACAATGCTGGAGGGAGAGAAGTCGCCTTCGAGCGACTCGCGTCACAGGGAACAGTACTCGCTATAAGATCGGTCCAACAGCAAGAGGGTGAGTAATGTATGTGACGGTGAAGGTGGAGAAAATCCTCGAAAGCCATAAACTCCATATAGAGGCCAAATATAGCTCCAAACTCCGGTACGCTCATGTGTCGTACGAGTCCACCAAGTCGAAAAGTAATAGTATCAGCCTCGTCATGAGTAGACATCACATGCTGAAGGTGGAAAGTCATACAAAACTCTAGGGTCAACTCCATATAAGTGGGCTCGATGATGTCAAAGAATTGATCCCAAGGGGTAGTGGCAAGATGAAATCGAACAAGGTGGGCAAGATAGACCTGCTCCAAGGTGGCCCAATCTATACAACAGCCTACTCCTAATGGTTGTGCATGGAGAAGCTAAAATAAATCTTCCTGAGGGCCTCTTGAAAATTGGAGTAAAGGATGCGAGCCTCGACAGATGGACTCGAGGAAGTCGTGCCTGGACCCCTCAGTTTTTCGAAGCGAGAACTGCGACCTTGGATTTTCCATGTGTGTTTGTCATAGAAAATCTGTAATGAAATGGTAAAATAGATCAAATGGACGAATTAAATAAAATAAATATAGGCTAAGTGGGGATAAAAAATGAAGGTTTGATGCAATAGTTTACTCAACAAGGAAATGGACTTAAAATATAACAAGGCTAAGATACGTTATGCGGCATGATAAACAAATTAAGAATGAGCAGAAAGGAGCAAAAATTAGACTAGTAAAAAAATAGAAAACAGCAGCAAAGCCAAATACCAATATAATAAAGCTAAAACTAATAAGAATAAAATGGAACTACTAGTTATATAATTTAATTATACTAACTAAGAAACAAACAGAATATCAGTATGTGGAAACTAAGTAATAGAAAATGGAATATAAGAACACAAATGTCTAAAACCAATTCATCATTAAAGAACTATGTAATCAAGGATAAAGAAAACTAATCAGTGAGAAACTAATAGTAGGATAATGATGAAAAGAATAAGAAATTAAAATGAGATGAAACAAAGGGTTTGAAAGGGGAAACCGACGGAGAAGGAGTGACGGTCAGAGGAAATGTGCGGCAGTTGGTGCGGCTGAGGGAAGGGGAAGGGTGGGCTTTGAGAGGTTTCACCGACGAGGGAGAAGGGAGAAAAGGGAGGCACAGGTGTGGGGCTGTGGGTGTGGCTTGGTTTGGTGGTGCAAGGGGAAGGGGAAAAAGAAGAGGGTAAGAAGGAAAAATGAGAAGTAAGAGTGGATAGGGGGCTGCTAGTGCCAGTGAAATGAAAGGAAGTGATGGTGGCCAGAGTAGGGAATGGGGCAGTGTGAGCGGTGGCTAGGGTTTGGAGATGTTGAGAAGAGGACAAAAGAAGATGGAAAAAGGGATTGGGGGTTTTTAAAGAGACACAGTCATGTAATGACCTGTGTTGGACCACACAGCCATGTCACACACCCGTTTGGCTAAGGACTAGCCCGTGTTTGTCGAGGAAAGGGGGTCAGGATTTCACATGACTTTTGGACATGCCCGTGTGTATAGGTCGTGCCCTCTACACGACTATATCTCATGGCCGTATGATGCTTCATTCGCTTCTCCCATGCCCGTGTAATGCTCGCCATGCCCGTGTTACCTTTCACACGCCCGTGTAGATAGGCTGTGTCTCACACATGGCCATGTGCCTTACCTGTGTTTGACTCTGACTTGTTTAAAATTTGAAAAAGTAAGCTCCAGGTTTCACACGGCATAGGACATGCCCTTGTGTCCAGGCTGTGTGGTCTATATAGCCGTGTAGTTTTATCACAGGTCGTGTGCATGTCGATAATTGAGGAATTTTGGCCCTGTTTCCACACAGTTAAGGATACGCCCGTGTGTCCAGGCTGTGTGGCTCAAAAACCTGCACTTAAAACATAAAAAATGGATAAAATAAACTTGTTAGTGGTGTTAATGCTCGGGTTGCCTCCCGAAAAGCACATATTTAAAGTCTAAGCTCGACTTACCTTCCTTTCGTATAATCACGGTGGTTCGAAGAGTTGAAATTCCTCTCTCCTGCTATCAATTCTATCAAAATAAAGCTTGAGTCAAGTACCATTTACCTTGATCGTGCCGAATTTAGGATGATTAACCTCAATCGTACCATAGGGATAAACATTTATTACCATGAAGGGAGCTGCATCATTTGCATTAAGCTCAAACGTGGCAATTCTAGGGTATGTTTTGTCTAATAATACTTGACCCCCAACCTTAAATTGATTCGTTTTATTTGTAGGCTCGTCATGGATTTGCTTTGGTTCTGCGTGGTGTATCCTAAGTTACTCTTTGCCATAGGTCTGCCATTCATCTAGTTCATCAATTTGTAGTATTCACTCTTTATGGATGGTTCCCTTATTGTTATATGAACTAGAATGTGGCTCATTGGTGCTTTTGCGAGGAATGCCCTGCAAAGAAAGTTGAGCAGTAAGGTTACTCTTATTAAAAGAACTTGTAATATCATCTCTATCATTAGATATCCTAACAGAATCATGATCTTGAAGAGTAATTGTGTCATCGCCTACATGAAGTGTGAGTTCACCTATGCCCACATCAATAATAGTCCTAGCAGTTACTAAAAAGGGTCGCCTAAAATTAAAGCCACATCGCTATCCTCATCCATGTCTAGAATAACAAAATCTACTGGGAATATAAATTTATCGATTTTAACAAGAATATATTCAATTATACCCTTAGGAAATCTAATAGTTTTATTTGCCAATTGTATACTCATCCTAGTTTGTTTGGGCTTCCCAATACCTAGTTGTTTAAACATTTTATATGGTATTACATTAATACTAGCCCCTAAATCAGCCAATGCATTATCAACAGTTAAACTACCAATTAAACAAGGAATCATGAAACTCCCTGGATCTTTCAATTTGTTGGGTAGTTTGCTTTGCAAGATACCCGAAAAAACTGCGTTCAACTCCATATGCGACGAATCATCTAATTTTTGTTTATTTGTTAAAAGCTCCTTTAGAAATTTAACGGCATTGGGCATTTACGAAAGAGTTTCAATAAACGGTAAGTTAATATGTAACTTTCTTAAAAGTTTAAGGAATTTACCAAATTGTTTGTCTGTACGGTCTTTCATTGTCGCATTTGGGTATGGCACACAAGGCTTATACTCTTTATTTACCAGTTTTCATTTGTTGTGGCATACCTCAACCTTACCTTTACTTACCACATTTTCTTGCCTCGGTTCCAATTCGTCTAACTCTGCTTCATTGAGCACAGTGATAGCATGGAGTTGTTTCTTTGGGTTACTTTCTGTGTTGCTTGGCAAGCTGCCTTGTGGTCTTTCTACAATCATCTTGGCAAGTTGGCCAATTTGATTTTCCAGCCCTTGAATTAAAGCTTACTAATTTTTAAGTACGGCTTCAGTGTTTTGGAAGCGAGTCTTTGACACCGAGATGAATTTTGTAAGCATCTCCTCAAGGTTTGGTTTCTTCTCTTGCTGGTAAGGTTGTTGCTAGAAGTCGGGAGGGGTGGAAGTCTCTAATTACCTTGACCACCCCATGAGAAACTAGGATGGTTGCTCCAACCTGCATTATAAGTGTTACTATATGGATTATTCTGAGGTTTAAAATTGTTACCCGTATAGTTGACTTGTCTGTCCTCTGTGCTAGGGTTGTAGGATAAAAAGTCTGTGTTGTGCACCCCTCCTCTAATTGCATCACACCTCATCACTAAATGTACCTGCGTAGAACCATACAAATCGTCAATTTTCTTGTTTAGAAGTTCTACCTGGTTAGATAGCATAGTGACCACGTCAATATTAAAAATACCGATGGCTTTTGTCAGCTTCGTCCTCATGACTTGCCATTGATAATTATTCAGTGACATCTCTTCAATGAACTCATACGCCTCCTCAGGTGTTTTATTGTTTATTGTTCCACCGGCAACTGCATCGATCATTTGCCTCGTTGAGAGGTTCAAACCATTGTAGAAAGTTTGAACCTGAAGCCATAGAGGAAACCCATGGTGAGGGCACCTTCTCAATAAGTCCTTGTATCTTTCCCATGCATCATAAATCATTTCTAAATCCATCTGCACGAAAGAAGAGATATCATTCCTCAACTTTACCATTTTAGCCGGCGGAAAATATTTTAAAAGAAACTTTTCTCTCATTTGATCCCAAGTAATGATAGCTCCTCGTGGTAGAGAGTTCAACCACTGTTTAGCCTTATTTCTCAAAGAGAAGGGAAATAACCTAAGGCAAATGGCATCATTAGAAATGCCATTTATTTTAAACGTGTCACAGAATTCCAAGAAGTTTACTAAATGTGTATTAGGGTTCTCGTCCTGCAAACCATCAAACTGAAAAAACTGTTGTATCATCTGTATAGTGTTAGGTTTCAGTTCAAAATTATTTACAGCAACAGCAGGTCTAACAAGACTTGATTCAATACCAACTAAATTAGGCTTAGCATAATCATACATAATACGAGGAGCAGGATTTTGATTTGCAGGAACTATGCTACCACAGGAGGTAGCGGATTATTCTGGTTTGCCTTCATCTCTTCAGTGGTATCAGGATCGTCCTCTTGATCTTCCTCTATGTACTGTAGGCTCTGCCTTATTTCTCTACGGTTTCTACGAGCTGATGCTTCGATCTCACTATCAAATAGTAAAGGTCCTGACGGGTTCATTCTAGTCATAAACTAGAGCCACCTGTTGGAGATAAATAAAAGAAAGATTTAGTAAATAAAACTAAAATAAAAACAAATAAATTGCAATAAAAGTAAAAAAAATGGCTAAAGTAAAAAAAATCAAGTGTTCCTAATATCTTAGTCCCCGGCAACAGTGCCAAAAACTTGATGTGATAATGTTATGATCGTACCGTAAAAGTAACTATTATCACGATAAAAGTAAGTGCACCTATCGAACAGTAGTATAGCTTAAGGCAAGACCAAAATGTCGAACCCTCAAGGACTAAAAGTACTAGTAATAGCTCTCTTTTTATTATCTAGCCTAAAAATAAAGGGGATTTTTTTTAACTAAAATTAACTAACTAACTAAACTAAGAATGCACAGAGAGTAAACCGAGAAAATGCTTTTAGAAAATCTATTGATTAAGACAATACCCAAGGAAGAATCCACCTAGACTTCACTTATTATTTGACTCTAAATTAGACAATTTATTCACTTGACTTCATCCGTAGAAATCCCTAATTTATGTTATTATATCTTTCAAGACTAAAAATAACTAACTCTAGGTTGATTAATTAAAATTTCTTTCTAATTAAAACCTCTATTGTTGCATTAACTCGATCTATGGATTTCCCTATTAGATTTGACTCTAATCCGGCAGATTTTCGTCGTCCTATCTCTAGGATTGTAATCAACTCCGCTTAATTATGTTGGATCTACTCTTTGACAGGGACTTTTGCTCTACTGAATAAACACATGCAACTTGAATTAATATCCATAAATATTCACACAAGAATTAATAGACATAATTAAGAATAAATCAAGCATTTATCATATAATTTAAAAAATAATAAGATTTGTCTTAGGTTTCAACCCCCTTAGGTATTTAGGGGTTTAGTTCATGATTGTGAAAGAAAACATCTTAGAAATTGGAAAACAAAAAACATAAAAAAACCCAAAAACTTCAAAGGAAATTAAGGGGAGATCTTCAGTCTTGATGGAGATCCTGCTTCTGAGATGAATCAATAGGTTTTCTTCGAGTAATTCCTTGCTTTCTACTCTATGTGTCTCTTTAATCCTCTCCTAGGGTGTTTAAATAGACTTTGGAATGCCCAAAATACCTAAAAATTAGCCTTTTTCAAGTAGAATTAAACAAGGCTCGGCAGGGACACGGCCGTGTGGTCTGCCCGTGTGCGAGGGTCCAGGCCGTGTCAATACTGAATGGGTTATAAGTCAACATGGCCATGACACACTGGCATGTGGTGTACCCGTGTGGAAATGTTTAGGCCGTGTTGAATGTTGATTTTGGCCCATTTGTCTGTTTTTGTCCCGTTTCTTGCTCTTTTCACTTTCCAATGCTCACCTAAGTATAAAACATGAAATTAAAGGATTAGGAGCATCAAATTCATTAAATTATAAGGAAAATCACCCAAGAATATGCCAAGCATGGGATAAAAATATGTTACAATTACAGTTTATCAAATACCCTCACACTTAAGCATTTGCTTGTCCTCAAGCAAAATCCTCAACTCACAATTAAAATTAATTCTTCTCAACTTATAATTCTTATCAACTATGTTTCGAAATAACCCACAAGTAACCATACATTGACAATTTCAACTAAAAGATCATCAAAGTTTCAAGTAATCCAAGCTGAGCATTTTATCACGAGGGTGTTACAACGTAGCATTCTATAACTCGGACTCGTCAATCAGGTTGGGCGAGGGGTGTTACATCATGTCATGTGGCCCACGGTTAACTTAGATGTTTAACAATTATGCTATGTTTGGTTAGAGTATTATTTTTTTCCACATGTTTTAGTCATCGGTTAGCTATAAGCTAATCAAAAATGATAATTTTTAGCCATTCTAATGCCTTGTTTGCAGCAAAGAGAAGAAAAATGTTCACTTATTTTGAAGAAGTCTTATTTTTTACAAGAATTTTTACTCATCTTTCTAATTTCATATTTAAAATTGCACTAACTATTCTTTATATTATATCCAACTATTGTAATACATGTAATAAATAAACTTTTTACTCATGTTATTACATAAACAACCTGTAACAGCCCGAAATTGGGCTTAGTTGGAATAGTGATTTTAAAATCACTTACCTGAGGTTTGAGAAAATTATTTTAGCATTCTTTTATGTGTTATAGCATGTTTATAAGGATGCATGAAAATTTTGGTGAATTAATTTACGCAATTGAAGACTTAATTGCGAAAAAGGACTAAATCGCATAAAAGGTAAAAGTTGTGAATTATTAGAAAAAGGTGCTAAATACCTTGCGAATCAAAATTTGGGGTGTTTAAAGGGCAATTAGGCCTTTAGCAAAGGCATGGCCGGCCATAGGAGTCCATGGAGACAAAGAAAAGTCAAAAATCTATTTTTGGTAGGTTAGGTGAACCATTTTTTACTAGAAATAAAAATAAACTAAAATAAGTAAGGCTTCATCTTTTCTTCTTCATCCCTACTGAAATTAGCAGCCATTAAAGGGGTTTTGGAAGTTCAAAAATTTTAGCAACTTTAAACACTCACAAGTAAGTGATTTTAATGGTTTCTTTGATGATTTTTGTAATTTTAGAACCCTTGTAGCATGAGCTACCTATTGAGGGGTGGATTTTGCAAAATAGTTAGGAGTTTAGGGTTTTTCCATGAATGAGTAAGTGTTGGTTGCTGGAATCTTATGGAAGAAAATGAATCATAGTTGTTAAATAAACAATTTTTGTGAAAGAATTTGCATGAAAACACTTAGGACTTAATTGTAGAAGTTGTAAAATACAGAGTAAGTGTGTAAAATAATAGGAATTTTGGGCTGCCATAAGAGTGAAAAGAGTTCGGTTAGGATTGGTTAGTGAGGAAATTTAATAAAAATCAATTTTCGAGCCTAGGGGTAAAATGGTCATTTTACTAAAGTCTAGGGGCAAAATGGTCATTTTAACAAATTTTGAATTTTAAATTGCTGTAATTGATTAAGTGATTAAATTAGAGAAATTTTGTTATTTTAGATCAAGAACAAAGAAATTCGGGCCTAGATCGGGGGAAGGCCAAGCTGTTAGACTGAAACTGATTGAGCTATCACATTTTGTATACCGTGGTAAGTTAGGTGTAATGTAACACCCCCTAACCCCAAACTGTCACCGGAATAGGGTTACGAGGTATTATCGAACCTATACATTAGTAAATGAATAAAAATTGGGACTAAAATATGAGTTTCAATTTTATAACCTTCTAATTTCCATCAATTAGTCCTTAATATAAGCCTACGGGGCCCAAAATAAGTTTAGAAATTGATCTGGGATTAAACCGGGAACTTTAAAATTTTTTCTTGGAAGACAGGGGCACATGGCCGTGTGGTTTGGGACATGGCCGTGTGGCCTGGGACACCCTCATGTGGCTTGCCCGTGGGCAACACTGACTTTGCCACACGGCCTGGGCACACGCCTATGTGTCTTGGCCGTGTGAAAACATCATTTTTCACTATTTTTAAGCTACTTTTACCCACTAAATGTACCTAATTCATACCCAATTCATTTACTTATAAATATTGATCAAATGACATTCATTTCATCTATCAAACTTAGTAAATATTCATTTATTCATATCAAATGCTTCATAAGTGTTACATATCACATTATACCCAAAACATAACATTCATACACATATAAGTGACTTGAACAAATTGTAATATATATACCACTTTTATAACAATTTAATCTTTTAATCATCTAACTGAGTTTTATACACACATGCATACCATCACATTTCACATAACATAACCATCAATAACTTCATCTAACCAATCAATTTATACATGCCATATAAACCAAAAGATAATAACCCAAAAGCTACTGGAGAATATCAGGATAGTGTGATTCCTCGTGATGATCTAATCCTCTGAACTCACGTTAATCTACAAAACATGTTAAACACCTTCAAGTAAGCTTATGGAAGCTTAGTAAGTTCATAGGCTTGGAAAATAAACTTACCAAAATAATAAATCATTCACATAGTATACATTTCACTACTATCCCCTGTCATTCACAAATCAAATCAATTTTACTTAGTATCATTCAATAATATCCATACTTGAACTTCATCCTTTTGGGCCCATTTACCATTTATCATTTCTTCTCAAATTAGGAACTATACGGAATTGAGTACATTGCCTTCTTTTTACCATAGTAGAACTATGGATTTATACATAATCACGTTTCCTTTTTCTGAAGCCATAGCCCAGCCATGGTCTTACATGGATCACATATCATACCGAGGCCATGGATATGGACTTATACGGGTCACGTATCACTTTTCTCCGATGCCATAGCCCAGCTATGGTCTTATACAGAAATCACTTGGCACACTTCACCGATGCCATAGCCTAGCTATGGTCTTATACGGGAATCACTTGTCATTTGTTTTCCGATGCCATAGCCCAGCTATGGTCTTATACGGAAATCACTTATCATTTGTTGCCATGGTCCAACCATGGTCTTTTTCTGTCAATTCGTCACTTATTATGAGACAAAGGTACTCAATCCGATAGTTTCCTACAATTTTATACTTTTACATTGTTTATAATTTTATCACATAATTTTGTCACATACACATCATATAACACATTACAAAATTCATAATATTAGCAATGATCATTAAAATTTAGCCACATGAACTTACCTGGGCTAATTCACAAAAGTTGTAGAAATTCAGGAATTATTCGGCTATTTTCTCCTTTCCTCGATTTACTTCGATTTCTTGATCTATAATTACAAAACCATTCATTTATTAGTATCTATTTAAATTTTACTAAAATCCAAAAATTGTGCCTTTTAATTCTCAAAATTACACTTTTGCCCCAAATTTTGTAGTTTTCACAATTTGTCCTTGACCAATTAACTCATCAATAAAACCTTTTCTCCTCAATTAACACTTTATCTAAATATTATAAGTTATTTTATAACCATTAGAATTCAAAATTCCCAGATAAAACCCTAATTTCAAACTCTTTTACAAATAGGTCCCTAAATATTCACTTCTATTCAATTCTTTCAATAAAATCAACATATAAATAAATTAAAGCTTTAATTCCATGCTAAATCATCACATACTTCCAGCACATATTCATAGCAACTTGCAAAATCAACCATAAAATCAAAAACTATTGAATTAGACAAGAGGACCTAGTTGTAAAAGTCACAAAAATACAAAAATTACAAGAAATAATCAAGATTTGAACTTACTTGCAGTAAAAATAAGAAAACCCAGCTTTTAGAAACCCTCCTATGGTGTTTTTGCTGGAGAAGATGAAAGAAAATGAAAAATCTAGATATTTCTTCTAATTTAATCCATATTATACTATTGGATTTCAACTTATTTACAAAATTGCCATTAGTTCACACTATATCTCAGCCAATTTTTAACCCATCCGTTCAGCCCATTTAACTTTGGGCTTAATTGCACTTTAAGTCCTTCTTCATTTAGCCTTCATGCTATTTAATCATTTTTCACAATTTTGCACTTTATTCAATTTAGTCTTTTTTACTCAATTGACCACCGAAACTTTAAAATTTCTTAACGAAACTTTAATACTAACTTATTAACACTCCATAAATATTTATAAAAATATTTATGGCTCGATTTAATATCTCGAGGTCTCGACACCTCGTTTTCACTTTTA
The DNA here is from genome assembly GCA_020496765.1 of Gossypium stocksii. Classification (NCBI taxonomy): domain Eukaryota; kingdom Viridiplantae; phylum Streptophyta; class Magnoliopsida; order Malvales; family Malvaceae; genus Gossypium; species Gossypium stocksii. The sequence continues at coordinate 13,345,319 of CM035623.1, forward strand.
AATTATTTAATGTTTATTACTAAAATACTATTCACTATTTCAATTATTTTCCTAACTTCACATTTAACTTATACTCATTAAATTAATAATATTTTCTTACTCATTGGTCGGATTTAGTGATTTCAAATCACTATTCCGACACCACTGAAATTTGGGCCGTTACATGTAAATATTATGATTTTCTTCATACATATTTATTGGTTATTTCTATTGCATGGAATATTGATTTTTGCCTATGAGATGACATTGAAATGTTATGATGATAATTTTCCTGATGGAATCGTAGGAATAGATTGGATAATTGGGCCGTGAGACTAGGGTGATACGAGAGCTAGTGTAAGACCATGTTTGGGACATGGCATCGGCCTTGTTATGTGTCAGTGTAAGACCATGTCTAGGACATGGCATCGACATCAAGATGGAGGAGCTAATGTAAGACCATGTATGGGAAATGGCATCGGCTCAAGATGTATGCCAGTGCTGGGACACGGCATCGGCACTTAACCTACGTTTGAGGCTATTGAGTATCCTCTCCTATTCCACTGAATTTCATGGGAAAAATTGGTAGCGTGAGTAATTAAAAGAAATGATGACCTTATTGTGAGTGGTATAGGTACTTGTATATCATGTATGCGAAATGAGCTCGATCTTATGTTGTATAATTAGTAAGAGAATGATGATGAGTAAGTTATGCCTATAATCATTCATGTTTAAGAGTGAATGTTGGTCTGTTATGAACATGTTAATTCATGGTACATTGTTGATAATGTTTGTAACACTCCTAGACCCGCTCCCATCGCAGGAGGGTCAAGAGGCATTACCTGACAATCTCACAAGCATCAACCACCACTCATTCATACAATTCAAACATTTATAGTTCACACAATTCATATCATTCATAACTCAACCGAAAATACACATGTAACTAATATCAAGAAGTAACTTGACTATCGATACAAATGTCCGAATAATCCAACTTAGTAACATGTCTCATTCAAACTAAAACATATTTAATTTTTCAACTATTAAATTCATTCAACCAAAATTCAGAAGAGATCGCTTACTAAGGAAATACATAACCGAATTCCTTATTGACAAGGTAACTAGTGTTAAGTCATTTAAGCATTATCATCATTTAAAACTTATAACACTTCGTTTAGCAAAACATTCATAATTATAGGATGAGTAAGCCATTTGCGCATGGCTAAAATATATATATATATATACACATATTCAAAATAAAGGATCTTAATTCAACAACTACAAGGTACTTCCTATACATACCATTCACGAGAGTTTAGCTAATTAGGTACCGAACAAGACTTTGATAGTAGAGATGACTTTGACTGCAAGATTCCCGAGACCGCAACTAACGAACAAAATCTATAAAACAGAAGAATATAGAGTAACAGAGTAAGCATTTATATGCTTAGTAAGCTTAAGTAGTAAAGTCAAATCAAATAACTAAAGTAAAGAAATTTCAAATGCTTATTCAAGTTTACCCTTTAGCCGAATATGACTAACTAAATTTTTGCCACCATTTTTCAAATATACTAAGCATTCACTAATTACATGCCCATATAGATCATAAGTTCTCGAAGAGAAAAGAAGTTACAGAAAGTTATACAACTCGAAACCACTATTAGAACCGATATTGCTCATTTGCAAGCATAATATAACAGAAAATAGTTCACAAATTGTGTATCTCACATACTTGGCCAGCTTATAGAAGTAGGCTCATCAATAGAAATCATTAAAGACCGAAATTTCTAACTCTAGCCCTGAGGCTCTTCGGGATTATGCCCGGCCTTGAACACTAGCCCTAAGGCTCTTCAGGATTTGACCCGGCTTTGAACACTAGCCCTAAGGCTCTTTGGGATTTGGCCCGACTTTGAACACTAGCCTTAAGGCTCTTCGGGATTTGACCCGGCTTTGAAGCACAGATGCACATATATTTGAATTCACCACATGAAATTTTCACTAAGTTAGTCATAATTCATCATTCATTCATTTACTTCACACATTACACATAGCATGGCACTTTCACGAAATAAATTCGGTCTAAGAGCATCTAAGCAAAATACAAATCAATTCGTTTACTAAAGGCTTCATACGAAAAGGACTTTCGGCTATATTACTCTTCTCTTCCTCAATACACATGCCTTAGGTCACTTGAGTAAACTAATCATCTTCATGAGTAACCAAACCCATATGCCATGTTACATTAACTCACATGATAGAATTTAATACTTAAACTTACCTCGATGGTCAATAATTGTTTTCAATTTACTAGTCTACGACCTTCACCTTTCCTTTGTCCGAAGCTGTCCCTATGTGTTCTTGAGCTAAGAGAAAACAAAATTTAATTCATCAAAAATACTTATAAAGCCGCTTATGGTCATATAGCAACTAAGATCAACAAGCACTTATTTTAAGATCATAATTCCATAATGCCGAATGCCATTATCTACTAACCGCACGTACTCATTTGAGTTAAAACTCATCCATGTATAACCTATAGTTCATTCGGTCATTTATCAATCAAACATCATTTAGTCTCCGAAACCGAATAACCATCCATAGGTTTCAAAGACACAATAGTAGGCATACTCATAGGTACACTTCTAAATCTCTTTATTAACAAAACAATATTCAACCAAAGTTCAAGTCTTTAACCACTATTAGGTTCGGCAAACATATATGCAAGTGCCAAAACTTATTTACTAATCATTTTAAATCTAGAATAGAACAACATTCAAAAATAATACAATGCCACATAGCCAAGTTTCAATTTAAGAATTTGAGCTAAACTTAGTTTCCCCTTCAAAATCTAAATTCATAAGCACAAGAGCCGAAAGCTATCTAAACAGCACATATATCTAATTTAAAGTTTCAAGCTCATTCATCAATTCATTCCCTGAATTAAACATCACTCAAAGCAATTTCATCCATGCCAAAAAGGATATGGCTGAATGTCTAATGCATTGTCTAGCTCCGAATTCAACTCATCACCCTAACTCATCTTGACCAAATTTCCCAATATCAAAAAAACACTCTTCTAAGCACAATTCATCTATCTAAACTTCAACAATACTCAATACACATAAGGCATGAAGACAACCCAAAATCCAAAATTCCTTCACATGGCCGAATGTATATACTACTACCAAACTCAAAATTTTCACATGGGTAATAATAAGGGCAAAAGAATGAGTCTATTATCAAAACTTTTACTCAAAATAACATTTAAAAACATACCTAAGAGAACTCAAAGAAGATGCCGAATGCTTTAGGGATGTTCTTCCCTATTCCTTCATCACATTTTCGGCTAAAAGAAGAAAAAGGGTGAACCAAATTCTTTTCTCTATTTTATTTCTCATATTATTAATTACTTTAAAATTCAATATACATAAAATAATTAAAGAAATTCATGTTTAGTGCTCCATATCACATCATGGCCGGCCACTCACTTCAAATAGGATTAATTGACATGCAAATCCATACATTTAACAACACTATGAATTTTGTCCCTTTTTAATTCGGCCACACATAAATTTAAGCTTTCTATCTAGGTCCTTAACATTAAAACACATGAAATTTAGCAAAAATCAAAACATTCAATTTCACACGTGAATTCGCACATTTACTAGACATGACATAATATATATAAAATTCGGTTTAGTGGTCCCGAAACCACTTTCCGACTAGGGTCAAAATAGGGCTGTCACAATGTTTGCATTCAACTTACTAAGCTTTATGCTTACCCCTCACCTCTCAATTTTCTTATAATGCCACCTAGTTAGCTCGTGGATCAAAGTACGTCAGAGGCTCCGCTCACACTATCATCCCAAGCACTCGGTATAGTTAGCTTTAGTATTTTGAGAATATGGCATGTATAGGACTTTATTCTTTTGTTAAGTGTCATAGTATTTTGAAGCCAAATGTGTTGGCTTGTCTTTGAGATACTTCATTTTGTATAAGGCCAAAGTTATTGGCTAATATTTACCATTGGTTACCAAATGCAATGATAGTGTTTTCAAGAATGAGAATTTAGCATGAGCAATTGTATGTGCCAGGAGTAATAGATTGAATGCATGGGTTGTGGATTATATTAAGTTTTGTAGATGCCAAATTATGGCTATTGGTTGGGTATTGCAGTCTTGGTATGCTTGGATGTATTTGATCTTGTTTCAGGGTGGCAAAGAGGCTTGGTAGATAGTCTATTTTTGTCCATACGGGTAGACACACGGGCATGTGTCTTGACCGTATGAGACACACAGTTTACACACGGGCGTGCGGCTCGATCGTGTGTCCCCTACACCTTAAGTTGGCTAAGTCAATGTCACACACGGGCTGAGCACACGGGCGTGTGTCATGGCCGTGTGATTACTGACGTCAGAAACAGAATACCCAGGTTTTTGCACACGGGCCGCGACACGGGCGTGTCAAGGCCGTGTGAGGGGTACGAGCTGGGCACACGGGCGTGTGTTAGACTGTGTGGAAACCCCTATAGGTTCGATGTTAGAAAATAAATTCACACTGACGAGGGGCACAGGCGTGTCCCTAGGTGCTTAGGCCGTGTGAACCACACGGGCCATCAGCATGGCCATGTCTAGAGGCCGCACGAGCGTGTTGCCCCTTCCACACGGGTGTGTGCCCTATTTTTAGTAGTTTTTGAAGAAATTTTCTTAAGTATCGGAAATCGTCTCGGATTATTTCCAAAACATGTTTTAGGCCTCATAGGCCCATATGAAGGTTCGTGGGATAATGTTTGAAAAAGTTTTAAATTGGGACGCATTTCGTTGGCTCAAATTCGAATGATTGCATGAGTATTTGTAAGGTAACGCCTTGTACCCTATCCCGGCTTCAGATACAGGTAAGGGGTGTTACACAACCAAATGAGTAATTAGTCTTTTTAACTTGTTAAGGTTTTAACACATTTCACTTCAAAATGCATTTTTAAATTTAAAATCATAAGAAAATTATATTATCAATATTTTAGTTTATTTTGTCTATAGTAAACACTCATAAATGACTCGGATGCATAAGACTCCATCCATAACACACCAAGAAGCACATAGTGCTAGGCACCATATCACATTCCTCCAAACACAAACCAAATTGCACATAAGGGCATCCATACAAACACAACCAAAGCGCACGCAATATGTGTAAAGCTCGAAGGTAACAAAACTTCATGTACACATCAATCCTTATTGTATCCTAACTATTTCACTAGGTTTACAAGGGAACTTAAATTCACAAATAACATATATCAATCAAGGCCTTTAACACATTTATTATTCAAATAGAGACATATCTAGAGTTTTGAGGTTCAAAGGTTTATTAGACAACACATTATCTAATCACACATATGTGCACATTAAATGCCTCACACATATACAATTTCACAAAAGGGCACCTTAAGTGCTTTCACATATACATTCATAATTTTTACCTTTTCGTTTAAGTAATATAAACATATTCATTTTCATATAATGGTTTTCATGATTTCTAGGTAACATTCCTTTCATTTAAGAACTTTCTCATAACCACTTTCAAGAAAGGGGTTATTATGACCTCAATTACCTATTTTCCATATTTCGAGTTCATTAGTCAATCATGATAATTATAACAATGTATTAATCCTTAAAATTTTCATGAAGGCTTATTGATACATAAACCTTATTGATACCATCTTACTCAAATTTCACAAATTTCAAAACATTTTTTATAGTTATTCATGCCAACCAAATTTCTCACAATATATTACTAGGAATTATCACCCTTTTTAATCAAGGCTTATTAAGCCATAACTTTCCAAACCATTTATTTTTAACACTTTAATTCATAGAATTTACAAATATACATTACAATATCATTTTCATAATTATTTCACGATTTATACATTTTTCCCTAATCATTGAAGCTTAAGATGAGTATTCAAAGGTACTTACCTCTTGGATGCATTTTCACGTGATTTCAAGCTTCCAAACACTTGATTCCAACCTCAAGCAAGCTTGAAATTCCATTTCTTAACATTTCCTCATTTTTTCATATACGAAAATAGAATAAAAAAAATTCAACACATTAACTTTTAAACTTTCCTAAAACAACTATACTCAAATATCAAGCTAGGAAAGTTAGAAAAACATCGTTCTTACCTTTATGAAGCTTTCTCTCTTTAGCTTCAATTTTCTCTCTCAAGCTCAAGAAAATTTTTGCTTCTAAAGTGAAGATGATGGTGAAATCAAACTTAGAAATGAATTTTCCATAAGATTTTAATAGAAAAAATAACATGTGGAATGGAAATTCATGGTTAGATTTGAGAGAAAATAAGAAAAGATGAAAAGAGAAATCTTCTTTCTTCAAGAGGGGTGGATGAGAGGGGTGGGTAGGAGAAATGAACACTTTCATATTTTCTTTCTTTCTTTTATTCTAATTCGACTAGTCAAAGTCAAACAAAATTTAAATGAATGGTTCGCCTTGTTTCATAGATATAAAATCCAACAATGACCATCAATTTTTTTCATCAATACACATGTAAAATAAATTTATAAATTCTCAATATGAGAAATTATAAGGAATTTGCACTTTTGGCCATTCTCTTACCACTTCACTTAATTATTATCAAACATGACACTTAACACATTAAATCTCCATATAACATCATAAAGATTCATACCACTTGTTTCATAGATATAACATCATAATTATTGTCTAACCATGCAAAAATTATATTTTAATCTTTTTAGGCTAAAAATGAAAAAAAATAAAATTTGATCTTATACTATTCATTTTATTCAAATTAGTCCAAAGTTAAAAAATAAAAATACATTTCCTATGTCATCTTGACATCAACAAATCATTATGAATCTATAATTTCTCTCACTGATCACTTTACAGTTTAGTCCTCGTACATTTTTAACTTTTCAATTTAATTCTTTTTTTTCCACATTTCTGTATCCAAAATTTACTTCATTGATTTTTAACCATAAATCATTATAATTCCTTTAAAAAATTATTAATCTCATTTTATAATTTTCTCAAAATTTCATAATAACAAGTCTCGGAACAGTGTCAAACATTGTACTAAAAATTTTGAGGCACTGCACTTTGTCTTCCAGTTGCAAGTTCAAGTACAAATTACCTTACTAACTAAATAAAAAAATATGAAATAGACAAAGAAGCTGATTACACAATTTGAAAACTTCATATATTTGTGTGACCTTACCTAAAGAGTAATCCACTATCAATTTGCAATACAAGAGATGATTTAAGTTCGACTCACTCACCAGGTTACTACCTCACTTCCAGGGGCGAAGCCAGAAAATTCTTTTAGGGGAGCCAAAATTAAATTGTAAATTTTTACGATAGTAAAAATATATATTTTTTAAAAAAATTAACTCAAAGTTTTATAATTTTTAGGGGGAAAGTACAATTTTACTTTTACTGATTTAAAATTTTAAAAATTTTAAATGAGAAAATTTTCCATTTTAAGAGGGGCCGGAATCCCTGCCAACCCCCTTAATTTCGTCTCTGCTCACTTCTATACATTAACTAATCTCCAAATTAAAACCTTTCGCTTGAAAACTTAATTACAAACTAAATAAGTTTATGAGTTTGTTTACAACAATTATACACTAAAACAAGTTCCTCACAGTAACAAGTGCTTTCAATCTCATATATCATAATAAACAAGCCTCCTTTAAATAAGCATTAAGGCTTGTAAAAACTCCAATCAATCTAAACTTCAATCTCCTTATGTTTTACTTGATCAAATCTTCAATATGAATAAAATAACAGATATCTTCTACAAATAATCTTTTGAAGAAAATGAATTAATCTATTTAAGAAAACTCAATCACATTAAAACTCTTCAAAGAATCATTTCTATACGTGTTTTCCTTCATGTTTTGTCTCAATAAATGCTGCTAAAAATCCTCAAAGATGGGCAATTAAAGAACCAAAAGTTTTATGGTCAAAAAATGGCAACCATATATGACAAGTTACAAGCCAGCTTTAAGTTAAGTTGCAATTAGAGTTGCATCTGGATAGTGTAACTGGCACTAACAAATTCTTCAGAAAAGGTCAAAAGTAATATAATCAATAAGTTCATATTCTAGACAAGCCCTATAAATAGTTTCAATACCCCCAGATCATGAGATCTCATGAACATCTAGAATATACGAGGAAGAAAAGAAATTTTTATTAATAATGTGTTTGGATATGTAATTACTTAATATTTATAATGGAAATGAGCTTGAGCCTCAAATTGTAAAAAAAAAATGTTCACGTATGATTGATTGCCCAAAATGTAAAGAAGCAATATTGGCTAAGCTAAACTCATTAGCCAAGCTAAAAGTATTTTGGACCGTATTCGAATGTCCTACTCTATTACCAACGACATTCTAATCATGATATATATTATACATGTGGGGAAAAAATGAAAGAAAGCATTACTATTGCTGTGGGGCTTTTCGAGCATATGCCAACACCATGATAAAATCCTTTGCAGAAGAACCAACAGATGCTGGAACTCTCTGTGATGTTGATGCTTTTTGCAGCCACAGATGGACTAAATTGTACAACTGCAACGTGGGTACTACTGGTTGTCCCATAAATTTGATCTCAACCTGCCCAAAATGTAAAAAAAGACAATGCAGTTTGTTTATCATCAATAGTAATTAGCAACGGAAGTATAACAATGGCTGCAACTAGCTCGTTCTTTGCTTGCCTAAATTTACCTACCTACTTTTAACCTTCTGTTCAGTGGTTTCAGAAAATTTATATGTAAAACGTATCAAAATCAATAGAAACTATCTTTACAAAGCAGATCTCAAGAATATCCATGCATAAAATTCTCATCACATTTTGATAATAAGCCTCATAGGTAAAATAATTGAACCCAATGTCGAATCTTTTTGACCAATTTTCTTCATTGTGTATCTTTACACATCATTCAAGGAGAGATTAACTCACCTCATCTTCATCGGCGAGGTGCAGTTTCTTCATCAGGTATTTTTTAATAAAAAAAACAGGTATGTTTCCATCCCTGTCACATAATGAAAGAAGAATGATAACTATCTCCAAAACAAAGAATTTGTTTTTAATAATAACTGAATATGGATCATTCTACCACTCCAAAAATAAAAATAAGTTCAAATTTTAAGTTTTTGTAGCAACACTTACCAAAATTTTTTAACCAGATTTGTTATGGAACATATCTTAAGCGAAAACGAAAAGGAACCATCATTTAGTTTCAAATTCTCGGTGAAAACTTGGTCATCGACTCATGGCAGAATCAAAATGTAAATTTGACATGCAGTATAGAAGAGAGGAAAAAAGGCACAAAAATCGGCAGAAGTATGCATCTATAGTTGAAATAACTTAATAGAAGTGGTTTAGCTAGTTATAACACACCAAACCACTTAAAGGAACCTAAGCTCATCATCTACTAGGTTCCCCATGTATCACGACAACCCCTGCTTTCATAAGTGAAACTCTGGATGCAACCTCGTGCAGAGGACCGCCAAGATATTAGTGTATTCTGGCCTTCTCCCGTCTCCTGCTCTCACTGTCCTTTAAACATTTCCTTTGTGACTCCAAGTTGTCTATGCCTATGACCTTATAGACTCCAACATATATTATTTATTGAATTCCTTTAAGAGGTCTCTAAATCAGTTTATGTATGCCAAGCCATATACTAGGAGATTATGGTACAGAAAAAAAAAAAAAAAAGACAGCCAACAGATCAGAATCATCGTGTTCACACAACAGATAAAAATTTTCAATCTTCAGCCAAAAAGAAGAATATATATAATGAGCTATTCTAAGACTCATGCTAAAGAAACTTACTTTATCCTTAGGAAATTTGCAGGAATTTGAGGGAGGGGTGCCTCTCCTACCCTAAAAGCATTGACATTTGAATCAGTTTATTAGCAAGACAAAATAATCTTAAAATAACTGCCTTCAATCTATTTTAGTTTGAAGGATGAAATAAGTTCTTACTGGTCTTCAGAGGCCACTAATGAGAACCACACAGGACCGATTCTTTTTTCATGCCTTGGACCAGCAGCATCTAGCACAGCTTGGAGAGAAATGCCAGAATCCCTGAATCCAGAACCACTTTTTTGACGGATCCTGCGTAACTTTTTAGGGTTCACAATTCCAGAAATTGTTGCAGGAGCAGCATTATTCTTTTCTTCCTCAACTTTTGTTTCGCCGTTATCTTTCCTATGTTTGTTTCTGCACGTTTGAGCTTCAGGGTTGATAACATGGGTAGGTTCTAGTTCTAACTTAGAATCACGGCCTTGTGAATTAGACTTGAAGGACTTGGACCTATTTGCAACCTCTGCCAAACAATCCAAAGGTTTCCAGAGATCCAATTTTCCATCCCGTGATTCGCCACCATTCTCTACTCCTTTATCCTTCTGTTGGCAAGGTTCAGCAGAAGAAGTACACTGTGTTGCTCAATTTTTTAAAGACAACAGATATTACCAGTTTAATCTAAAACATTAATTCTTTCCAAGTAAATGGATGTTTGAGAAAAGAGAGAAGTATTAGACTATTGGACACAATAAAATTCTTATGTAGGATTCAATGTACCTGTCTTTTATTCTGAGTGAATTTATTTAGCGTTTCAGGTGAGCTTGCACTCTCCTTGTGATCCTCCACAGAGTCTCTCTCTCTTTTAACGGGCTTCTCTACTGAAAAACTGGAACCTCGTAAAGAACCAGCCTTTCTGGCAACAGCTTTTGTTCTCCTTCCAGTCATGGTAGTTTGTGTTGATACTTTGGGGGCATTAACCACCAATGAAGATAGTGATCTCTCCTTTCTTCTAGTTGGCATTGTAACTGGAGGCAGAACTTCAGGTGACTTTGCTTTTCTTCCTTTAAGAGGGAAGATTTTGGCCCTCACATCTTGCAAATTATGGTCTGGCCTGATTATCAAAAGCAGAGATGCATCTCAGTACACATTAAGTTCTCCAAAATTTTGATTAACCAACATAATGCATCCATGCAGAGGGTCTACCAGGAAATTCAAAAGCTGTATGCAAAAACATGAATCCACCCAGTCTAAGGTCTTTTTTATTTCCTCTTCAACATATCTCACCTTGATTTTGGAATTGAGAGACTTGCAATCCCGAAATTGGCTACTTACATTTGCATAACACTGGCAGATGCTGGCAAGACACTTCATTTGAAATTGGCTAATTACATGTACTCATTTCACTCAAAAAAGGAAAAGGGGGGAAGGGGGAGGGGGTTACCAAGAAACCTCAAGAAATAGAAAAAAGTTTAAGCAATATTGGTTGCCTGTAAAGACATTTTCCTATTGTCTCTAAGAACTTAACAATGAAGTCCACTAAGACTCATTAAACCCTCCAAAATTTCATTCCATACCTTTAAATCCGAACTTTATAGAATCACTGGCCTGTAGAAGCCACTGTCAAACTTCAAAATAATGAAATGACTCCTAATTCTAAATGATCAATGATCCCAAGGCATAAAGAAGAAATCAGTAACATTTCAGTAACAGCTTGACTAAATCCTTTGGACCATTTGAAAAGACTAACAGTTAAAACTAGAACTGATCACTTTACAAGTTAAAAAAAAAAAAATTGGTCATGAAGGAAGCAATTAACATATTAGTGTTGACTAATAAATGATAGACAGAAGGAATAAGGCTACCTTAATTTCTCCAGCGGAACAGAACCCAAATCAATGTTGCATATTGGACAGCATTCTAAATCTTCCTCCTCTATCTTATCATATATGCACTTTCTGCAAACTACATAAAACTTGAAACACAAATCAATCGTATATTTCTATTTATTGATTCAACAATCTTGCAAGGCAGACTGAAACATAGATCACACGCAAGTGAAGTAATTAAAGCAACAGAAACACTTGTGTAACTTGCATAATAAGTTGGTTCCGTTTCAAAAACAGGAAAAATCATCTTAAAGTTCGAATCTTGTTATGGGCTTGCAAAACAAATAAGGAAGCTCCCATCTTGGAAAAGACCCTTGAATTGAAAGTAAAGTATAGGATGGGAATAAGCCTTAGCTTAATGTAGAAAATAGTAACTGTGCCCAATAAATTTTGGGGCTTTACTAACAATTGCTGTAAGAGAGCTCTTTAATGTTATTGTTAGTTAATATACTATTCATAGTAATAGCATCATAACAATTTTATTCATTATTTATAATATATTATTATATATAGTAACCTTAAAAACTGTCTTAGGAAATCATTAGCAAAATCCTAGATTTTTAAATAAAACAATTCATAATATTACACCGATTTTGCTATTCTACCAGGATGCCTTAACATCAACTAAAAAACAGGTATAGCAATGAAATATTAAGCGAAAAAGTCAACATAGAAGATATAAAACCAAGAAAAACCCAGATAAGAAACGGAGAAAACAAGAACAACCCAGTTTAGAGAGGAGCAGAGAGCAAAGAAGCAACAGAAAATTTGAATAATTAAGAACAAAAGAACTTAGGAAAGGGGAGAGAGACTCACACGTGTGAAGGCATTCGGATATGGTGGTGGCATCTTTAACAAGCTTATTGCAAAGAGGGCAAGTCATGCATGCCGCAACCGCTTCTCTCCTCACTTTGACTACTTGATTCGCCATCTCTCTCTCTCTCTTTCTCTTTTCTTTTACACTTCACCTTCTCTATTTTTTTTTTTTTTGAATCGCAATAATTAATTTAACACAACATAACCCCCCTTTGCACGTATCTCTGTCTCATTGCATGTCAACGAGGGGCAAAAAATTAAAGGAAAATTTACGTGCATATATTCATAAAAACCTGCATTAAAACCCGGGATGGAAATACTAAGGAGAAGAAAGGTTGTAAACAGAGAGGTGGATAAGAAACGGGAAAGAAAAACAAAGGGAAGAGAATTGGATGTGTAACTAAGCAGAGGTGGAGAGTGTTTTTTGATCTGAAAAAGGAAAGGAGAAAGGGATTGAGAGATTTAAGGAAAAAGGGAAATTTGTTAAATGGGATGAGACAACGGTGAAGTTTAACGTCGATTTTTTCCAACGGAGAAGAAGAGGAAAAAGAACCACAAAGATGATCTGAATCTAACACTAACATAACAAAACAACAGAAATAGAATTTCGGTCTTTTTATGTAGTACTTTTTTTTTTCCTCCTCCCCTTATTTCTTTTTTATTATATTTATACTGAGGGCGGAGAAGGCTTTTAGGCCTTTAGATGCCATGTACGGCGTCGTTCTATTGGACATTAAATATTAACCTACTCCATTTCTCTCTCTTATAGCTATAGCTTATTAAACTTTTTCTTACATGCTCCCTTTTTTTAATTATTTCTAGTCAATTACATTATTGATTTAGTGATAAATTTGTATGAATTTTAAGTTAATTGATATGAAATTTTGTGCGAAATTCTAATCCAAAAATAAAGTTTTTTTAATATTATATTTTTATTTATAAAATTTAAATTCGAAATTTTACTTTTTTTTAAATACCAAAAGCTTCACCACATGTTAATCTATGAAAAAAAAGGAAGCTTGTGATTTTTGGGGTTTTTTTTAGTTTACATAAAAGACGAAGTCGAGAATTTAAAAGAATTCATGTTTGGGTAAAGTTTGAGTATTTTTCTGTTTCCAGCCTTAATTTAGGGTTAATTAGTTTTTGAATTGTACAATAGAATAATATTTTTGTGCCAACTTCACTCCATGCGCTTTAGTTTTCCATAATATTTAATTTTCGTGTATTTTCAAGTTTCTTACAACTTGCAAGCTTATTTTAATTCAATCTTTAGTAATTCCCTGTCTATTTTCTAGATTTTTTCTTCTTATATATAAGCAACCACCACATTTTATATTTAATATGCTGATAATATTAATGTATAAGTTTATATGATAAAAGAAAACCATACACAGTCAATTGATTATGTTATATTACGTATAAACATATATAATTAACTATTAAAAATTTTATTTTTTTAAATTATAAAATAAAAAATATATACCTATATTAATATTTTTTACATTATAAATTCACCTGGTCCTTCCTAGGATTTGAATTTTAAGATTGGATGGCGTACCTCTTCTTCTGCCTCAAAAAATGGTCAAATAGTACCCCTATATTATTATGTAAAGTTTATTTTAACCCTTCTACTAAAAGTTGTTCTAGATTAGTCCTTATACATTAAAAATTTATTTAAATCATAATACTATCATAAATTGCCATTAAGTTATTAATAATTTCGAAAAAGTATATTGTATCCAACTGAATTACTCATAACCTAATCAACATATTAAAAAATTCAACCATCCCCATAAAATCTATGTATTTTTGAACTATCATGTGACTAAAAAAATCATTAAGTTTGTATTTTTTTTAACTACATGCTAGTTAAAAAATACATAGATTCTTTTGAAGATAATTGGATTTTTTTACGGATTGAGTCAGGTCATAGATAAATCAATTGAGTATTATATATTTTGTTCAAATTATCAGTAACAGTGTCATGATTTAAATAAATTTTTAATATACAATGATTAATTTTAAGCAATTTTTAATAGACAAACTTAAATTTACATATTAATATAGGACTCGAAGTAGATTTTGACCTCAAAAAATGTGTAACACAATAATATTATATATAAACTTCACAAGCATGATATAATATTTGTCAAAGGTTTTATCTTCTTGTTATAAAATAGGTTGTAATTTGAGGATTGAAAATTTTATTGTAAAAACTAAGATTTAAAACCTATTACATGTAAATTGTAAATGTAATTGCATGAAACAAATGAATTAAATTCAAATGTCAATTGTCACCTACTTTACCACCTACTTTCATGAATATATGCCAACATAAGGATGCACCTTATATAATTTTCTTCTTTTTCGCCAATTACAATATGACCTTCCATGCATGGATTCAAAAGCATAATATAATAATAACAGTAACAATATAGCACGCAGTTGTTCACCTGACATTGGCACCTGAAAGTTTAACCAGGTTGGGCCAAGATATGGTAAGGAATTCATTGCAGTACTACTTTTATGCTTCTCTTCAAGCTGTGTGATCCTCAGAACTCCAAATGTGATTCTATGGGCTTCAAGACCCGATAAGACCCTTGTGCCTTGCATAGGAAACTATTGATGTGAAAGTCGACGTACATAGCAATCCAGTGAGGATGACCACCTGAGTTGAAAAGCATATTTTCCGGATTAAAATTCTCAACAAACTTATTTCAAAAAGTCAACAATAACTTTTAGAAAAAGAAACAACCCTTGGGTTAAGTTTTCTAGGTAAAATGTAGTAGTTTGTTTGTGGTATATATAATATGGTGATCACGCGAGACATACCCATTTAAACATGTATCCATGGCCTTCTTTCCACGTATAAGGAATATTCATTCCAAAGATTGCAGCAACCAAGGAATATATAGATAAACAAACAGTCCCGGAACTTACGAAGAGCTCCAACTGCCACATGCAGTGAAAACCTATTAACTCTTGGCCAACAGAAATGGGTTTAGAGGCTAATTTTAGTGGAAAGCACCTGAATTAGCTGATTTCGGTGATTGTCAAGCTGCAAGACAATGCATTTAGATTATGAAGATTCAAGATCAAATACGAGGTCGCGATACTTGAAGGTGCTAAATTGCCTTGGAGAATTTTGATAACTTCAGTAACCTTCCGAGCACCAATATTAAAGCAAGATTGAAAAGTAAAATGGGACATTCAGAGATAGCCCGGAGCAATCAAAACTCTCCTTCAGCAAATTTTCACCTTAGTTCTGTTTTGAAAATAAATTCCTTTAGCTCGTCACCTGGATATTGATATAATCCTCTGTATCATCAATGTATTCACGCAGCTGGCGACAAAAAGGATAATCATGCAACAATAATTATGTAGCTAAAGCAAAAGTTGATGTAAACACTAAGGGCATACCGTAGTCAGTTTGTTCAGTGTACTATCAATTTGCATAAAGTACGCCTGCAGAATCCAAAAGCAAGCATCAACTTTTGATCTTGCATTAACTAATCAAAAGACATGACAATTAATGACAGCAATAACCTCAAGCAACATTTCCAGCTCCTCGACATCATTGTCCTCCTCAACTGTTACTGCGCTTGCCCGACTGGTTCTTGATATCTTTGAACCTATAGTTGGTGAGGTTGGATACCAACTTGGAACACTGAAACTACTGACAGGGGAACAAGCCCCAGCCAACTTTCTCGATAAGTAAAGGTCTGCCATATCATCATCGTCATCTAAAAGTTGTTCGAGTTCATCCCTTACCTAAAAATCAAAACGTTGGTAGGTAATAAGTCTGAACTCATGACTAGAGATCCAGTTATCTATGTTTTTCTCCGGTCACAAATGCCATATGATTGACAATATATGCCTAAAAGCACTACAATCGTATAAGCTTTAAAATTGAATTTCGGAACTCAGGTAAAATAGCCAAACTAACCAAGATATATACTAAGAATAATCCTGGTCCTGGAGATGTTCCATTAGTTTGTTGTAGCATCGATTATATTGTCACCAAATGTCATTTCCATTAGCATGCTACTGGTATTTCTTTCTTCTCTTGCCTATTCTTTGCATTCTCCTTTTAAGCTTAAAGAAAACTGTATTCGTATGATTAGTCTATTAGCGGCAAAATGCTCCCTCAACTGATGCTCCCTAAGGCTTTTCCTTTTAAGGAAAAATATTTTAAATCGCCATCTTCCTTCCAAGGGAAAGTAGTAAATTCAGATTACCCGGATAAACGCATCGAAAGAGAAACTGGTAAAAAAAACCTCCCATTAGTTTACTGCATTTAATTAAAATAACTTATAGATTTTACCGTGAATTAGCGTGTCTCTTGGCATGTTTTTTTTAAGGGAAAGAAGAAAGCTAAAGAAAGTGGATCACAGATTGCAGTTTTGAACCCATGATACATATGTTTTGGACCAAGCCTTAACCCTTGGTTTTAGATGTGTTGATGGCAACAAAGCCAACTAAACTTAGTACTAGACTGTATCAGTTCTTATCAATAATTAGTTGACAAAGAGCGTTTAGGGTTTTTTTTCTTCTTTATTTTTTTTTTTTCATTCTGGAAATCAGCAGGACCGTTGTACATATTTCACCACTCAGAAAAATCTAGTCCTAGACAAGAGACAATTATTTCAGCTTGTTCAAGATTTATCCATGTTCTTGCCTGAGATATAAATAAAAAGTCATCTGGTCACAGAAAAACTGTAAGCAGCTTAATATATTCTAGTATTGGCCAAAACGAAACTGAGAAGAAACAAATCACCTACAAGTGGAAACCGAACTTTCACCTGATATGTTTGGATTATGGGATCATACACATAGTACATACCTTTTGAACGCGGTTTGTCAGCCTTGTCATAGCACTTTTCAGTTTACGCACCCGATCCAAGTTACGGCTGCTTATCTGACCACATAAATACAATTGTTGCATGGAACTGAACTTGTCTTACAAGCAAACTGGGAAAACAATGGGAATAAAATTCTGGAACTCTTTGCTACTAATGAATATTAAAGATCAAGGAAAAACAGAAGAAAACTATAATATATGTTATATTCCATGTTAAATGACAATTAAGAAAAAGAGTCTGGACAGCATTCCATCATATCCTCTAATAGTTTTTTTTTTTTTTTTGAACAAATCCTCTAATAGTTTTTCTTCAACATACTGGATATTGCAGGAAAAAACAATTAAAACATAGAATGCATTTTACAATTCTTGATATACCTTTTATACTTCATTCTTAACATGGATTTCATCAAAACTTGGAAATTTGGACAGCAGACTTCATATGAACCATTCATAACAGAGAAGAGAAAATAATACCTCAAACATTAAACTGTTTTATGACTCCTCAAAGAGAAGTTTGTCTTGTGGCTTCTGATCATGTATGTCCTTGCAGTAGGTACTGACTACTAGTCACATAAAGAACTAGAAATGAAGATCACTCTTGACACTAGAGCCAAACACAACATTGATATCTTTACAACTTTTTACCCAGATTTCTTTCTCTTATTTTGCCTCATAATTTCAATGCAAACCGCTTAGGTACCACCATGGAAAGTAATTATTGCCATTACCAATTCAAGTTTGGCAGACAAAGAAGCAGAGTAGTCGCAATTATTAAACAACTCATGCAATAAAATGGCAGAATGTCAAATTCTGCTGCAGAACCATCAAAAATATATACCTTAGCAGAGAATGCTTTGATTTACTTAAAACCTGACTCCAAATGGGATTTCCATTTTGCTGAAAAAGTTAATGTACTTTTCTTGTATGAATTCATGTAATTGTGAGTGTAATGATATAATCCTTTCATCACTTTCACAAAAAACAGGCAAAATAAAAATATATTTGATTACGTTTGCTGAAAATGAGATAGTACAGAATAGACATAATAAAAGTTGCGGTACTTTAAGAGCCAAAACTCGACCCCAGTATGTCGCGGCAAAGGCAACAATTACCTTCAAACAAAATATTCTAAAAGAACCACTCCAACATCAAATCTTACCAATCACTAAATTGCTTAAACTAAAATGAACGACAAACAATTCAAATAGAAATTACCTTGGAGGTCAGCTCATCTAAAGCTGGATAAGCATCGATCTCTAGTTCCCTAGTACGTGCATCAAGAAAGCTACAAATTGCTTCTAAAGCAACTTCTAATGCGCGGAATTCAAATGGAAATTCTACATGAAACATTCCAAAACGAACCGGCAATATATCAATGGTATAGACAGAGACGAAAAAAAGCACTCAAAAGAGCTTCAGCCAAAAGTTAATGGGTACCATTTTCCTCCTTAGTATCCATATCATTGCGTGCACTAGGGTGTTCTTCTTCTTCTCCTTGATCTTGACATGTGAGATTATCTTGAGGCAATCGCCTTTTAAGTTCAGCGACAATGGGTATTACGTTATCATCGTATGGATCTCTAAGCAATACCTATCACAAAATAGAACAAAACTCACTTCCAAAAGTAATACCTCCTCAATTGAAAAAGATAACAAAAATAATGTTATTCCAATTTGAATAAAATGTTCAGAATTCAGATTCTATAAACTAACCTATCACAAAACAAAACACTACTCGCCTCCCAAAACTAAAACCTCCTCACTTGAAATAGATTAAAAAAAAATGTCCGAATTCATAAACTAACCTCTTCTGCTGTGATTATAGCTTTAATGTGCTGCAATCCAATCATTAAATAAGCTTAGCACACATCTCAAGAAAATAGTAAAAAATTGGAAAAACATAAATAAAAATTACCTCTAAATTGAGAACAATGACTTTCTCTCTGCCTAAAATGGTGGAAGGATAAGATAGCATGGGATCAAGAATACGAAGGTCTCTAGCATGAACCTGAACGCGGCGTATTATAGCATACTTGTCGACGTCAAGAATCACGCTTTGCCCCTTAGCGTCTATCGAAATCCAGCTTGTTGTCACCGCCGTTTTCTTCTTCAGCGTGGCTACTTGCGCCTCCACGACAGGAACCAAATACGCTTCTCGAGCCATTAGAAAAGACAAAAAATGAAAACAGAGAATTAAATCTTTGAAACAGAGCAAAGATGACGTTTTGCAAATGAATTGAATAACTTAGGATGGAAAAGGGATTGATTAGGTTTTATGATGGAGAAAGTGATGGGGCAGAGGGTTGGGAAATTAGAGATAGAGATGGACTCGATGCAAGGGGTTGGGGCTGGCTGGTAGTGAAAATGTTTCAGTGCCGAGTCAGTTAAAAATGGAGGGCAAAAGGTTTTAAGCTGTTAACGTTTACTCGTTTTCACTCTCAATATTTGGCGCGTGCTTAATGGCGAAAAAGGTTAATATTTGTAATAAATAAAACAATGCAATTTTTTATAAATATTTTAGCAGTTAAGATATGTTTTTGTTGTCGAAAAAGACAGCAGTTGCCCGTTGGCGCGTCAAGTTGAATGCGTGGAAGGAAATGCAAATCTGTTTTGGTAGCCTTTGCCACCTTCCTACTCCCAACGGTTGCCATTTGGCAATCGACAATAGCCATACATTTTGGAATTAGGATAAATCTCAAACTCTTTGCATGCTTTTATGAATTATTGTTGTTTTTTTTCACCTATTTTAAAAATGTTTAATATAACATTTGATATCTAAATTTGATATTTTTTAATTTGATATTTAAATTTTTTTTTTCAATTTAGTATTTGAACTTGATTTTTTTAATTTAGTACTTAAATTTTTTTTAGGCCCAATTTGGTACCTGAACTTGACTTTTTTTTCTAATTTGGTACTTAAACTTTTTTTTTTTTTAGGTTCATTTTAGTACCTACTTTGTTAAATTTTATATAAATCAAGGAAAATACTAATGGTGTTAAATTTTTTTTATTATGTTACAAAAATATTTTCAGTATTAGAGGAAATTTATGTTAAAAGAAAGTATTGAGCTATGCTTAAAGAATTAATATTAAATAAGAAAAAAATTTTAAAACTCCAAATTAAAAAAATCATTATTTTCAATTAATAAAATAATTAATTAAATAAATAAAACTAAAAGTAATTGAACATATAAAATACAAAAAAAATCATATCATTTGTCATATGCCGGTCATACCTTGATTATTTTTGCTACCTCATAAAAAATAACATTTTTAGTATATTGGAGTAATTTATACAACGTTTAACAAGTACTAAATCAAACAAAAAAAAAAGATTATGTACCAAATTAGGAAAAAGAGTTAAGTTTAGTTACCAAATTGGACCCCAAAAAGATTAAGTACAAACTTAAGAAAAAATGTCAAGTTTAGGTATCAAATTAGGAAAAAGTGTCAAGTTCAAATACCAAATGTTATATTAAGCCTTTTGAAAATGATCAAATGAGATATTAGCTTAAACTTTTTTATTCGAGTTTTACTTTTGTATAAAATATATGTGATTTTTTTTAATTTTTTTAATTTACATTTTATTTGTTGTATTTTATTTAAATTTATATTGATTTAAATTTGAGTAATTAAATATAATTACAGTTATTCGAATGTATTATTGGTAATTATAATTATAATTATATTTGCAACTTTTAAAAAATAACACGAAATAGTTTATTATAAAAAAATTAATGTTTGATAGATATTTTAAAACTACTTATGAATTTTGATATATTGTAGAATGTTATATATAAATTATGATTTTATTTAATTTTATATATAAAATTTTATTTTCATTTAAATTTCATAAATACAAATATTACTATCGGAATAACACATTTTACTATTGTACAAGTACAAATTTTATACTTAATTTTTATTTTATTTTCGTAAACCGCAAACACTATTATTTGTAAAATTTAAAAAAAAAATTATTAACAAAAGGAATAATAATTTTACACAGTATAGACTAATCTATTAAGAAAAACAAATGATAATAATACCATTGAGTAAAAAAACTATATTATAATTCCATAAAGAACTCATGAATTTGAATCAGTATAACATATATAAAAGTATGAAATTAGAAAAAACTTTTAAATTTATAAGAATGTGATTTATTTTCCATCATATTATTAAATTAATTTTAAAAAAATTATAATTTAATTTAAAAGTATTAGTTAAAAAGTTGTACAAATAGAGTTATTATTTGCCAACAAACTCTTGTTCTAATGATATGTATATTATATAGTAGGCATAAGAATTTAGGTTTGATCTCAAGCAATTTCATTCCTCATCCTCAATTATTACAAGCTACCTCATTAAAAAACCTAATGAAGGAAAAAGAGTACACAATCTATTATTACAAGCTACTTCCTTAAAAACCTTTATCAGGAAAATCCAGTGGGACAAAATCTTAATTAAAGGAAAAGAGTGCAATATGTTTTTGACTCCCCCTAATGGTAATATCACATTACATCTTTGAGTCGATGTATTCCAATCTTATGCAGTAATCTTTAAAATGTTGAAGTTAGCAATGCATTGGTAAATAGGTCTGCTAAATTATCACTAGGACAATTTTGTTAAACTTCTATATCACATTTCTTCTCAAGATCATGAGTGAAGAAAAATTTTGGTGAAATATGTTTCGTTCTATCACGTCTAATGTAACCACCCTTCAACTAAGCTGTACATGTTACATTATCTTCGTATAAGATAGTTTTCATTTCTTTTCTGTAAAGGCAAATTATATATATATTCTAAATATGTTGGCTTAATAACCTTAGCCAAACACTTGACTTGTCTCATGCATTGCAATTATTTCTACATGATTTGAAGATGTGGCAACTAATGTATGATTTGTTAAACGCTATGATATGGTAATACCTCCACATGTAAATAAATATCACATTTAAGATCGACCTTTATATGGATCTGATAAATATTCAACATCAACACAGCCGACTAATAGAGATTTTGAATCATTTGAATAAAATAACCTCATATCAATGGTCCCTCTGAGATATCTAATACATGTTTAATTCTATTTCAATGTCTACATGTTTGAGAAGAACTAAATCTTCCTGACAAGTTTATAGCAAAAGCTATATCAGGTCTTGTGTTGTTTGTAAGATCATCAATACCCCTATGACACTTAGATATGGTACTTAAGGACCAAGAAATTTTTCATCGTTCTCTTAATGATGAAATTGATCTTTATTTACATCTAACGATCGTACAACCATTGGGGTACTCAATGGATGTTCTTTATCCATGTAAAATTTCTTTAAGATCTTTTCCATATAAGTTGACTGATGGACATGATTTTTGTAACACCCCTAACCTGTATTTGTCACAGGAATAGGGTTACGGAACATTACCAGACTTAACACATAACTAATCATACATTTCATATTTAATAACCATATCCAAACACAAATCATCCAATTTCAATCATATAGTCCCTAACACGAGCCCTCGAGGCCCAAAACAAGCATTTAAAACAATTCAGGACTTAAACGTAAACTTATGAGAATTTTGAGAAAGCTGTAACGCCCTAAATTTTCCTTAATTCCAGTTTTTGTGAAATTGTAGCATGGAAAATGTCTGTATAAGTTTTCGCATTAATTTGACATAAATATATGTCTGGTTTGGTGGTTATGTGCTCTGGGTGTGTTGGGGAGATTCCAAGTTCAAATCAAAACTTGGGCTAAAATTTTGGTTTTATTTAAATAAGGCCTTATCCTTGGCTATGAGGCTTATAAGTATTTATTTGTGAAAACTTATCAGAATGGGCCTGCTGGTTTGGTGGATAATTGGAGTGTTGGTTATACTAGAGGTTTGGTGTTCGAATCTCTGCAGGAGCAAGGGCATTATTTTTGCTGCTCCTGCCGTGGGAGTGTTTGAGTTGGTTTGGGTTACCGAGTAGTTGTAACAGATGTGGTTTAGTGGGAGTAAACTTTGGGATTTAAGGAGTTACCCAAATTTTCTGCACACTTTCTCCCTACTGAAATTCTCTACAAATTTTTTTCCACCTTTCTTTTTTCTTTCCTTTCAACCAAAATACCCTTATTTGCTACCGTTTTTCTGTCACACTATTATTAAAATTTTGCCTTTTTCCATCGCTATTGTGTATCTACGCATTTGGTACGATTTTGGTAAGTGTAGAGATGCATGTTGTTTTGTTTTATTTAGTGTCGGGTTATTAAGAGGCTGTTTTCTGTTTAAGAGACAATTGAAGTTCTATGGATCACTAACCCGCGTTCTGAACAGTGAGGAATCACTATTATTCGTTAGAGGTAAAGTTGTCGTTAGTTTCAGGATTTATTCATTCTTAACAATTTGAATCAAGTGACTGAAAAGTGGACTTACGATTGTCTAATATAGGTTTGGAAGGGCTTAGGAGTGCTTAGGCATCGAAAACGAACTAGGTGTGTACTCCGATTGCCCAGAAAATGAGTTTCAGCAAAAGCTGAAAAGCTATTTGTCGACGCCACACGGGCGTGTAGACTGTCGTGTGGAGGCCATGTGGCGAGACACAGCCGTGTGAGCGACGAACCAGGCCATGCGCGCGCAACACGGGCGCAACGGACTCGGCTGTGTGAGGCCAGCGAGGTCGTGTGCGAGACATGGGCTTGGCCAATTGGGGCGTGTGGCCACACTGGCGTATGGGCCCACACAGGTGAACCACACAGATGTGTGATCCACATGGCCAAGGCTAATTTGGGCCGTGTGAGCCACACGAGCGTGTGGGCCCACACAGGCAGGCCACATGGGCTTGAGAGCCCATTTTTCTAATATGAACTGTAAGGTTGCACGGGTCGCCCAAGTCGACTGTGACCTGATGTAGGGTCGGTAAGGATATTTTAGACCCCTATTTCTCTGATCTGATATTGTGATGTATGCACTTAGTATGTATTTCTGCTCTGTTCTGAAAATGTATGTATGATTTATTTATCTGCATTATAGCATGCCATATATGTATGCTGCATTGCATTAGGGTGGGATTATTGTTGAAAAAAAGGAAGTATCTGAAAGGCTTCTGAGCCTGTTATCTGGCAGCTATGCTGCATATATCTGATATGTGCCGTTTTATGGTACCTGATGGTGTGTTAGGTTAGATGGGTTGATTTTATCCCCATACTTGGTATGTAGGGCTGGGTGGGTCGATTTTATCCCTACATGGAGGGTTGGAAGAAGATGGTGTGTAGGGTTGGTAGGCATGTTTTTTTATCTAATTCTGTTTCTGAGTTGGCTAAGGTCCACACTATTTCTGTAAAGGGCTCAGGCCCGAATTATGACTGTATTTTGGTATCTATCTGTATGCATGCTAAACTGTGGGAATGTACACACTGAGTTTGTGAATACTCACCCCTTTATTTGTTTTATCGATCAGGTAATCCCCAGTAGTAGATAGATTGGTGCAGCGGAGGACTCGACGGTAACCACTACCATACACTTTAGACTTTATGGTTTTTAATTGCATAAACTGCTATTTTGGGGTATTTTATGTAACTTTGGACTTGGAATGTTTTGGGTTTTAATTTGGGTTATTAACTGTTTATTATGGTTTATAAACTGCAACACAACTAAAATATGATTTTCTCCTAAGGTGAACTAAATTTTTCATAAGTAAACATGGTTGTGAAAAGTTTTTGTTTTCAAAGCTTCCGCATTAAAAAGATGGTTTTAAACAAAATGATTGACTTGCGATATTTCTGACTTAAATAAAAGATAATAACTGGTACGATTATTTTTAGTGTATCAATACGGTTTCAAAAGCACTCTCACGTAACATCATCTGATCCGGCCATAACGTCTAGGCCGGGTTTGGGGTGTGATCGTGATATCAAGTGATGATGATAAAGTAATAAATTGATCGTACCTAAAAGACTAACTATTATCATGATAAAAGACAAATGCACCTATCGAGTAGTAGTATAGCTAGTGGCAAGACTGAAATATCGCATCCAAGGAACTAAAAGTACTAGTAATGACTTTCACCCTATCATCTAGCCTAAGAATAAAAAGGAGGATTTTGGTTGTAAACTATCTAAACTAAACTAAAGAAACGACAAAGAGTAAACTGGGGAGATTACTTTGGAAAAACTGAATGATAAGGACAATACCTAAGGAAGAATCCACCTAGACTTCACTTGTTATCTAACTCTGAACCAGACGATTTCTTCATTTAACTTGATCCGTAGAGATCCTTAAATTATGTTAATACCTCCGTTGAGGATAAGAATAACTAATCCTAGGTTGATTAATTGAAATCTCTTTCTAATTAAAACCCCTAGTCTTGTATTAACTCGATCTATGGATCCCCATTTGACTCTAATCCGGTAGATTTTTATCATCCTATGTCTAGAATTGCGATCAACTCCGCTTAATTGTGTTGGATCTACTCTTAAACAGGGATTTTTGCTCCTCTGCCTAAGCATATTCGACTTAAATTAATATCCCAGAAATATCAATTCAAGAATTTAAAGCACAATTAAGAACAAGTCAAATATTTATCATATAGTTCAGATAACAATAACAAGATCCGTCTTAGATTTCATCCCCCTTAGATATTTAGGGTTTTAGTTCATAATTATAAAATGAAACATCTCAGAATAAAGAAAATAACAAAACATAAGATAACCCAAAACTCCTGAAAGGAATGAAGGGAGATCCTCTGTATTGATGTAAAGCCTAGCTTCTGAGATGAATCAATTGGCTTTCCTTCGAGTAATTCCCTGCCTTTAGCTCTCTGTATTGGCGGGAAGACTATACCCTTGGCGGGAATAATGCACACCCTTGTAGTTGCCTACTAGGGTCTTTAGATAGAGTTTGGAGAGTCTTTCTTAGCCCCTAAGTAGCCTTTTTCGAGTGAAATTGAACTTCCTCATGACAGGGACACGCTCGTGTGCCACGCCCGTGTGAGTCGATGCTAAGCCATGTTCAAGCCTGTTAAAGTGGCACGGCTGTGTGGGTTGCCCATGTGAATCGAGTCTAGGCCGTGCTTGAGCCTATTTATATGGCACGGTCGTGTGACACGCCCGCGTGGTGTACTCCAGGCCATGTTGATTTCTTGCTTTGGCCCAGTTTCTCTGTTTTCGGCTCGTTTCTTGTTCTTTTCACTCCCCTAAGCTCACCTGAGTATAAAACATGAAACTAAAGGTTTAGGAGCATAAATTTCCACAAATCAAGGAATAATTCATCCATAAATGTACTAAGCATAAGGTAAAAATATGCATAATTTACAGTTTATCAAATACCCCCACGCTTAAGCCTTTGCTTGTCCTCAAGCAAAATCTCAATTCACAATTAAAAAATCATTCCTCTTAACTTATAATCCTTATCAATAAAGTTTCAAACTAATCCACAAGTAATCATACATTGAGAATTCAACTAAAAGAAAATTAAAGTCTCAAACATTTTAAGTTGAGAATTTTATCACAGAAACATAGGTTTCCTCCCTTCTTCTAGGTAATTACCTCGAATTCAAAATCAACAAGAGTTGACATCCTCACTAAAGATTCACTCTATCCATTCAAAGTGTTTAGGGTTCAAATATTAAGCACTCATTAGTTAACCTGAAAAGTTATTACCATAAGCTTGCAGGAAAATCAAATCTCCACCACTATGTATTGACATGATACATCGATCAAAATGTCTTTCAAGGGTTGTAACGTGGCCTCAGTTAGAGGTGTGGTTACAAGCTGAAAAAGATGGTTAGAATCAAGATTGAATTGAAAAATCATCTAACTAGAAAAATCTCTATCACTGAAACATATTCCTAGAATAAAGCCTTTTGGATGACATCGTTTAAGAACACGAGCTCAAAAATTACATGAAAATATGCAAAATATTGAATTACAACTAAAATATACACATTTTCTTTAAGAACAAATTGAATATTTATAAACTTTACAACTGAAAAAGAAAACAAAGCTAGATAATTATTCAACTCAAATCTCGACAAAAATAAGGATCAAAATAATTGAAGGGAATTCAACAAAAATAGGTTATAGGTTAATATTGAAAGTAAGTCAATGAATGGTTTGTTAGGCTCAATGGGGTTCACTAGGGGTTAATTTATGAAGGTAGGCTTTTATGGAGTAAGTAGGTTAAATCCTAAGTGCCTTTATCATTTCGGTATATCAAATCAATGATGTGGTCTCGACATGTATAATCGAAGCAAGTTCTAGAATAACAGATCAGCATTGACTCACTCAAAGCAATAATAAAAGTGAGCATGAAAGGATGTATGCTCAAAAGGCTCAAAAATCTCAATAGAATTATGGCTTTTGATGTCAATACTGCAAATTTCAAATTTTAAGATAACACTTAAAATTGGGGAAAACAATATAGAAAAATTTAAGTTCTTAAAAATTTCAACTTATCATACTTGATTCTCTAATGTATTAAAGTTTGAACAATCAAAGCATAAGTACCTATGTCTTAATTCTCAACATATCAATAAAAATCATAAATCAATCAGAATTTATTTTAATAGGGTATTGAGAATAATGCAGAGAGTGAAAGTGAGAATTCGAGATTTGAGAACAATGTAATAAGTTAGTGGCAAAAATTTTCAGGGGTTCAAGGATAATACAAAGAATGAAAGTGAATTCCTCCCCACACTTAAGATATACATTGCCCTCAATGTATAAAGATATCATCAGTAGCAATAGAAGCATAAAATCATAAGATAGGGAGAGAAGTGAAACTCCTTGAATATTGGATGAATTCTTTGTGCTGGGTGTGAATATTTGTAGGGAAGGGTGTTTGTCCACAATTTCCATGCGAAAAGGATATGATGATCGGGGTCGTGGTGGCTATGGTCATGGTGGTCGTGTAGGAACCAGCAGTCGTGGCAAGATTTTCCCATTAGATATGGATTTAAGCTGTAAAGCTCTTTTGAAATTGCGATAGCATTTATCAATTTTAGGGAATTTAGATTAGCACAATATACTCATTAAGAAATAGCCAATATTAAACATTTGAAATAAAATAAACTAAGTTCTTAAAATACTAAAATTCAAATAATGAAAAAGATAAGAAAAAGGAAAAATAAAAATGAAAATAAAGGAGAAGATAAGAGGACTCGTGAGTCCTAATCTTTAGATGGTTCGTGAGGTAGGACAGTGGTGCGAGATGAAGATGCTGACAAATCTGAGATAGAGTAGTATCAATGTGATCAAGGCGCTGAAAACATTGGTGCTGGAATTGTGCGAACTGCTCAGAAGTGACATAGTCTGAAGCTGCCGCACGAACTGGGCGGCGAGTAGGTGGTAGCTCCTCGTGGGGTGGGGGGACATCATCAGTAATGTCCTTTGGGTCCTCCTGCTAGTGGATTGAGCTAGCTGGAACTGTAGAGGATCGCTCCCATATTGGCGCTGAATCATCCTCACATGAAGCATGCTTTGGATGCCTTACGGGGACATCTGGCCGATGAGGGTGTAAGAGGATGTCTGGGCCTCTGTGTTGAGGAGGCTAAAGTAACAGGCCAGGCGGGTCACGTACGGGCGCATCGATATTACGCCCCTTCGATGCCACTTGGTTTGGTTCTGAATGGCATAGGCGATGAAGTAGGCGAGGTCGAGCACTTGTGCGTGTGCCATGCTCTATAGAAAGTAGGTGTCATGGGTGTTGACGATGCCGGTGCTCTCGCGACTACCCGTCAGTGTGTGCTCGAGTAGGGCATGGAGATATCTCATTGAAGGGGCGAGAGCTATCGCCTTAGAGCGGCTGGGATCGTAAGTGGCCGAAACAGGGACCAGGGCCTGCCAACACTTAGACGAAGAAATATGGATATGGCGGTGAAGCTCTAAGAGGTCTTCCTCCTCCATAAACTGCTCGATGTAAGACCCAGTGCGGTACCGAATTCCAGTACACTAAGCTGTCGAACAATGCCTCCGAGGCAGAATTGGATCATCATTGGATCATCGTGTCGGGCCATAACTATTTGGAGGTAGAACGTGGAGTAGAGCTTTAGGGTGAGCTCGAGGTAGGTGGGCTCAACAATCTGGAAGAATTGGTCCCACGGGTCCGTCGTCAACAAGGCCCGTACTACGTCGGCCAATTGGACCCGTTCTAATGCGGCCCAATCGATGCATCTCCCTACTCCGAGGGTCTGGCTCTTAGAATTTGAAAGATTTCCTCTTGGGAACTTTGCCAAAATTAAAGGAAGGGGTGTCTAACTTCAGTTGTGGCCCTAAAAGAGGAACCACCAGGCCCCTTTCGCTTTTTAGAAGCGGGGACGGCAGCTTTCTTTCCTCGTGAAGACGACATGATTCCTGAAAAAGAATAAAATGGACAAATGAAAAAAGAATAAGTCATGAAGATTCATAAGTTCCTAAACTAATTGATAAATTAGACTAACCAAAATTTACTAAATATTTCATGCAAGAGATGGATTCGACGATAAATTTATTCCTAAGCATAGAGCTTAACATAATGATGAAGACAATGGTTCCTATAGTGAGTTTATATCATCAATGTGTTTTAGAATCAATGGTATGATATAGTTAAAAATGGTAGCAAGAGAATGATTCAAAGTGGCATTATTCTAAATCAATAGATCATGGATATGGTATGTATATCAAATAAGCATTGAGAATAAATAAAACATGAATGGGTGAATAACACTATAAAAATAAATAGAAACTAAACTAAATAAAATAGAGAAAATAAGAGTTAATAACAAAAAGGAAAGATCGAAAGAGGAACCAAATGGCAGTTGTAGGGGCGGAGCACGGTCGTGGCAAGGGTTGCATGGGCGTGGTGTCGTGGCTTAGGTCGACAGCGGCTCTAGAGAGGGCTGGTATGGGTTGTGGGTGAAGAAGTTTTTAGGGTTTTAGTGAATAAGAAGGTGAATAGTGGGGGTTTTATATAGGATTTAGGGTACACGGGCGTGTCACATGCCCGTGTGAATCGTTTTTAGCCTGTGTGGTTTGAATTTCAAGGGTTTTGGCGTGCCTGAGTCATGGCACACGCCCGTGTTCCTTGGGCATGTTAGGGCACACGATCATGTCGCATGGCCGTGTCCTTCGATGTTCGCTTCTCCCACGCCCGTGTATGAGGTCACACGTCCGTGTATGGATTGGTAGGTTCGACCACGGGTCTGGACAAGGCGTGTTGAATGCCCGTGTTAAACTAACAGGATCGACCACGGCCGGGGGACACGGACGTGTCGCACGCTCGTGTCGATTTATTAGGATTGGCCACGGCCACCTCGCACGGTTGTGGCGAATTATCGCAGCCCGTGTTGGGAAAATTTTTTGCCCTGTGTGCGCACGGCCATATCGCACGGTCGTGGCTTTGCCCATAGTGTCCACATGGCCTTAGGCACGCCCGTGTTCGTGGCCGTGTGGCATGAAGAAACTACATTTAGAATGTTAGTTGATGAATTAAAGAGCAAAAGTACTTTACTATGTCAGTGCTCGGGTTACCTCTCGAGAAGCGGTTGTTTATAGTCTAAGCTCGACTTTCTTCAAGCTTGCATGGTCACGGTGGTTTGAGGAGTTCAAACTCCTCTCTCTTGCTATTAGTTTCACTAACAAAATAAGGTTTAAGTCGAGTATAATTTACCTTGAAAGTGCCAAATGTCTTATGTGTTATCTCGACTGTACCATAGGGGAAAATTTTCATTATTGTGAAAGGAGGAGTATCACCTGTATGAACTTTTGAATTTGAAATTTGAGGATCTTCCTCCTCTAAGTAGACCTTATCCCCTACTTTAAATTGATTCATTTTTACCTTAGGGTCATCATGGTGATGCTCTGGTGTGATGTGGTATACTTTGGGTTTCTCATGTTGGTAGTTCAGCAACTCGTCTAACTCTTCGAGCTGTAGCATTCGTTTTTCATGGGTGTTCTTCTTTGAAGAACTCGTCTGTTGTTTGAGCTTACCTATGTGAAGAGTATCCTGCAAAGAAGGTTGGGTGGTGAGATCACTTTTATTATTAGGACTCGTAATAACATCTTTATCATCAACAGTCTTACTAGAGTTACGAGCCTGCAAGGTAATTTTGTCATCACCTACACAAATCGTGAGCTTGTCTGTGACTACATCAATTATGGTTCTAGTAGTTGCTAAAAATGGTCGCCCTAGAATTAGGGGTACATTGCTATCCTCATCTATGTCTAGAACAACGAAGTCGACTGGGAATATAAATTTATCAATTTTGACAAGCACATCTTCGATTATGCCCTTAGGAAATCTAATAGTTTTATCAGCCACTTGGATGCTCATCTTAGTTTGTTTAGGTTTCCCAAGACCTAGTTGCTTAAACAATTTTATGGCATTACATTAATACTCGCTCCTAGATCAGCTAAAGCATTTTTAACATCTAAAATACCGAGTAAACAAGGAATTGTAAAACTCCTTGGATCTTTTAGTTTGTTGGGTAGCTTGTTCTGCAACATTGCTGAGCACACTGCATTCAATTCCATGTGAGATGTTTCATCTAGCTTTCGTTTGTTCATCAGGAGCTCTCTTAAAAACTTAATAGCGTTTAGCATCTACGACAGAGCTTCAATAAACGGTAAGTTAATGTGTAATTTCTTTAAGAGTTTAAGGAATTTACCGAATTGATTGTCTGTACAGTCTTTCTTTAGTGCATTGGCGTATGAGACACGAGGTTTATATTCTTTAACAATCTGTCCTTTATGACTCACCTCATCCTTACCTCTACTTACCATTTTCTCTTTACTTGGCTCTAGGTTGGTTTTAGCTAACCTTTCTTCATTAAACGTATTGATGGCATGGAGTTGCTCCTTAAGGTTAGTCTCGGTGTTACTTGGCAACCCTCCTTGTGGTCTTTCAGAGATTAGCTTAGCGAGCTGGCCTATTTAAGATTCGAGTCCTTGAATGGATACTTCCTGGTTTTTAAGTGCCGTCTCGGTGTCCTAGAAGCAGGTTTCTGACACGGCAATGAATTTCGTGAGCATCTCCTCAAGGTTCAGTTTTTTCTTTTATTGGTACGGTGGTTGCTGAAATCTTGGAGGATATAGTGGTCTCTAGTTTCCTTGATTGCCTTGTCCTCCCCATGAGAACTTGGGGTGATTCCTCCAGCCTCCATTGTAAGTATTACTATAAGGGTTATTTTGAGATCTAGAATTATTACCCATATAGTTGGCTTGCTCGTTTTCCATGCCATATCCATAAGTCAGGTACTCAGAATTGCTCATGTTTCCTTGGATTGAGTTACATTGCATCACTGGGTGTACTTGCGTAGAACCAACTAAACCATCAATCTTTTTATTTAAAAGTTCTACCTGATTAGAAAGCATGGTGGCCGCATCGACATTAAAAATCCCTGCAGCTTTTTGTGGCTTTGTTCTCATGACTTGCCACTGATAATTGTTTAGTGACATCTCCTCTATAAACTCGTAAGCTGCTTCTGGTGTTTTGTTATTGATGGTTCCACTGGCGGCTACAAAGATCATTTGTCTCGTAGAAGGGTTCAAACCATTGTGAAAGGTTTAAACTTGTAGCCATAAGGGTAACCCATGGTGAGGGTACCTTCTCAATAAATCCTTGTATCTCTCCCAAGCATCGTAGAGTGTTTTTAAATCCATCTACACAAAAGAAGAGATATCATTCCTTAATTTAGCCGTTTTAATCGGCGAAAAATATTTAAGTAAAATTTTTTCGTCATTTGTTCCCATGTAGTGATAGACCCTCATGGTAAAGAATTTAACCACTGTTTAGCTTTATTTTTCAAGGAGAATGGAAATAGCCGAAGATAGATGGCATCATCAGAAACGCCATTTATTTTAAACGTGTCGCATAACTCTAAAAAGTTGGCTAAATAAGCATTAGGATCTTCATCCTGCAAACCATCAAACTGAACAAACTGTTGTATCATCTGTATAGTGTTAGGTTTCAGTTTAAAATTATTTGCAGCAATAGTAGGCCTAACAATACTAGATTCAGTACTAGCCAAATTAGGTTTAGCATAATCATACATAGTGCGAGGAACAGGATTTTGCTCAACAGGATTTGCGGCTACCACATGTGGTAGCTGATTATCTTGATTTGCCTCCATCTCTTCAGTAGGTTCAGGTTCTTCTTCTTGTCCTTGTTCTGGATATCGCAAGCTTCTTCTTATCTCTCTGCGAGTTCTATGAACTGTGGCTTTTAAATCGTTGTCAAACAATAATGGTCCTCCTAGGTTTCTTCTAGTCATAAACTAGAGACACCTAGAAGAGAAAAGTAAAAAGAAAATTATAGTAAATAAAAACCTAAAAAAATAAAAATAAATTGCAATAACAGTAAATATGGCTAAAGTAATAGGAATCGAGTGTTTCTATTATCTTAGTTCCCCGGCAACGGCGCTAAAAACTTAATTGTGATCTCAAGTGATAATGATAAAGTAATAAATTGATCGTACCTAAAAGACTAACTATTATCTCGATAAAAGGCAAGCACACCTATCAAGTAGTAGTATAGCTAGTGGCAAGACTGGAATATCGAATCCAAGGAACTAAAAGTACTAGTAATGACTTTCTCCCTATTATCTAGCCTAAGAATAAAAAGGAGGGTTTTGGTTGTAAACTATCTAAATTAACCTAAAAAACGACAAAGAGTAAATTGAAGAGATTACCTTGGAAAAACTGAATGACAAGGACAATACCTAAGGAAGAATCCACCTAGACTTCACCTGTTATCTAACTCTGAACCAGACAATTTCTTCATTTGACTTGATCCGTAGAGATCCCTAAATTATGTTAATACCTCCGTCGAGGATAAGAACAACTAATCCTAGGTTGATTAATTGAAATCTCTTTCTAATTAAAACCCCCAGTCTTGCATTAACTCGATCTATAGATCCCCATATTAGATTTGACTCTAATCTGATAGATTTTCGTCTTCCTATGTTTAGGATTGCGATCAACTCCGCTTAATTGTGTTGGATCTACTCTTAAACAGTGACTTTTGCTCCTCTGCCTAAGCACATTCGACTTAAATTAATATCCCAGAAATATCAATTCAAGAATTTAAAACACAATTAAGAACAAGTCAAATATTTATCATATAGTTCAAATAACAATAACAAGATCCGTCTTAGGCTTCATCCCCCTTAGATATTTTGGGTTTTAGTTCATAATTATAAAAAGAAACATCTCAGAATAAAGAAAATGAAAAAATATAAGATAACCCAAAACTTCTGAAAGGAATAAAGGGAGATCCTCTGTCTTGATGTAAAGCCTAGCTTCTAAGATAAATCAATCGGCTTTCCTTCGAGTAATTCCCTGCCTTTAGCTCTTCGTCTTGGCGGGAAGACTATACCCTTGGCGGGAATAATGCACACCCTTGTAGTTGCCTACTATGGTCTTTATATAGAGTTTGGAGAGTCTTTCTTAGCCCCTAAGTAGCCTTTTTCGAGTGAAATTGAACTTTCTCACGACAGGGACATGCCCGTGTGCCACGCCCGTGTGAGTCTATGCTAGGCCATGTTCAAGCTTGTTAAAGTGGCACGACTGTGTGGGTTGCCCGTGTGAATCGGGTCTAGGCCATGCTCGAGCCTATTTATATGGCACGACCGTGTGACACACCCATATGGTGAACTCCAAGCCATGTTGATTTCTTGCTTTGGCCCATTTTCTCCATTTTCGGCCCGTTTCTTGTTCTTTTCACTCCCCTAAGCTCACCTGAGTATAAAACATGAAATTAAAGGGTTAGGAGCATAAATTTCCACAAATCAAGGAACAATTCATCCATAAATGTGCTAAGTATGAGGTAAAAATATGCATAATTTACGGTTTATCAAGGTGTTACAAAAATAATGAAAATTTTCAAAGTAGAGGGGACACACGCTCGTGTGGCTAGGCCATGTGCCTCACACGGCCAAGAG
This sequence comes from Gossypium stocksii, assembly GCA_020496765.1. Lineage (NCBI taxonomy): Eukaryota > Viridiplantae > Streptophyta > Magnoliopsida > Malvales > Malvaceae > Gossypium > Gossypium stocksii. The sequence goes on from CM035623.1 coordinate 13,380,612, forward strand.
ACGTGCCCGTGTCGCAGGCTGTGTGTACATTCAAAATGGGATCACATGGCTGGGTCCCAGCCCGTGTCAAACCTCGTGTAACTCGTTGACTTGGGTCACACGGCCAACCACACGCCTGTGTGACTAACCCGTGTAACTCACTGACTTACTTTCATTAAAAATCTTAAAGGATACATGACCGTGTCACCTGGCCGTGTGTCACACACAACTGAGACACACGCCCGTATGAACGAAAATAAGTTATTTTTCTAAGCCACATTTCTCACCCAACGTTGGTATCAACCTACATATTTCAATAGCATATAACCACACATAAGTAAGCATTCAAACCAACCAAAATCAAGCCTAAAACATGCAATTCAATACCATTAACCTAAGTGCTATCAAGCATCACAATTGACTATTATAAAACATGAAAATATCATCTCTAAAAGCTACCTAAATGGTCATTTGCATATATGCACCATAATGAAAAAACATAACATGTATACCACTTCACCAATTCATCTAATAAGTACCAAACTACCAATGCACCATCAACCATTCTCATGGCAATCATAAATCATACAAGATATAGCCAACCACAAATATATACATACCAACACATATGCCAAATCAAACCACACTAAATAGCCAATACAAAACCATAACATATAGGCATTCATTAGCCAAAATAACCTATACATGCCATATAACCAAAATACATTAAGTCTAGAAGTACCAAAACAACTATTGGATAGTGTGATGAGATCTCTGACGACTTCCAATCTAAACGAGCTTTAAAATCATTATAAAACACAGAAATGTAAACAAAGTAAGCTATAAGCTTAGTAAGCTTATATGGCTAATAAGTACAACTTACCAATTATCCACAATTTAAAGAAACATAATTAAACATAGATAAGTTTCAATCAATCCAAAGATTAGCATATAATCTCAACCATGTTAATCATGTATGAATACATCAATTATGAATTACTTATCATATGTATAACGAATACTTGAATTGATTCGTATCCTCTCTTATATCCTCGTACCAGCATTTGTGCCCATTGAACAATTTGAAATAATATCAGATACTCAAGTATCTCGCACACTAAGTGTCAATACATGGTCAAAACCATCTCTATCTCATATCTCATATAAATGCTCACTTTCGAGCCATCACTGGGTCTATTCACACAAGCTGTCGATCAAGTCATAACTACATGGTACTGCTCACACAAGCTGTCGAGTAACCGCAACGCATGCCGGAAAACTCAGCCACTGGTAGAATGTACAAGACCAACACCCAAAACATCATAACCCCTAATGACATGTCATTTATATCCTATCTATTCCTAAGGTTCAACAGAGATCCATGTTGTAACAGCCCGATTTTGGGTCTAGTTGGAATAATGGTTTCAGGACCACAAATCTAACATAGAAAAATATGTTTTTATTGTATTTTTATGGTCTACATTTTTATGGAATTATTTTGTAAAAATTTTGTTTGAAAATTTTGATGTTTGGGCACTCAATTTGGTCAAAAGTGTAACACCCTTTACCCGTGTTCAATATTGGAACAAGATACGAGTATTACTAAAATAGCATACATGTAATCATAATAAATCGAGACATAAAATGATTATCTAAATTAAAACCCTTCAACTATTCATTCATCCTCTAGACATTAAATTCATATATATCATAAACTTGTAATTTATCTAATATTAAACCACATTGATAACATAATATGAGTGATATATCAAATATTAGAAATCAACATTTCAAGTAATATTACTACAATATACAACAACAAACTAAAGCCTTCTATACATGCTATAGTTCCAAAATATGTTTACAAAATACCAAAAGGAAGGATGGATAGTGTTGATGAGCTTCCGACAATTTTTCCGAGTCAGGAACAAACTCGATGACACTATAAAATAAAACAAGAAAGAAAAGGAAACAAAGTAAGCTTATAGCTTAGTAAGTAATATGTAAATAATAAAAATAATAAAATATTAATGACATTTATAAATCCCAAAATATGTTTCCACAATTATACAACCTTAATCTCACATGACATTACCATTTACTAAAATTCAGTACAAGCTATCCATTTGAGTCCCAGTCACTAAATTATTTTTATCCAGAGCTACAGTGATCCGAATTAAGATCCATAAATTTTCCCAAAAACTAGGCTCATATGTCTTCCTATCCTAAAAATTTCATAATTTTTGGTTAACCCAATTAATATAGTTTATTCATTAAAACTTCCCCTGTTTCGCTACTTGACAATCCTAACCACTCTTCACTAATGTTATGATTTCTCTTATAGAAAATTAAAAAGATGTTCTCGTTTGTTTCTTATAAAATAGACTTAACAAGGAATCTAACCATATAAATTATATTCCATAAATATTTTTGTACAAATTTTAATGATTTTTCCAAATCAGAATAGGGGATCACGAAATCAATCTAAACTAGTCTTACAAAAATTTAAATAACTCAAAATATAGAATTATTTTACTTCCCCTATTTCTTTTATATGAAAATAGACTCAATAATATTTAATGACATATCTCATTCAACCTCCAATTCAACATTTAATATTTTTGGTGATTTTTGAAATTTACCCCACTGTTGCTGCCATAAACTGTTTTATTTCTGATTTCATCTTTTTCATAAATTTTCTCATATCCATTTTCCAATAACGCTTGTCCACATCAATCTTACCGAAGTTCGATCATTCATATGGTTATATACACATATATCTACACTTAATCTTTACATAATCACATCATTTTTCACTTGGCTACTTTCTCATTGAACGCTTCGGAATAGAACGATAATAGATACTTGGTGGCTTGCACATAGTACTACCTTTGAAGCTAAGATTAATTGGTGCACATAGTAGACTTCACTTAGTACTACACTTGTGACCAGAATCATTCCTTACACATAGTGGCTTGCACCTAGTACCACATATATGATCAAAGTTATCGGGTACGCATAGTAGCCTGCACATGGTACTACGCATGCAACCCCAACCATATGGTACACATAGTAGCCTGCACTTAGTACTACACACGTGACCTAAGCCATCATGAACACATAGTAGCCTACACATAGTACTACACATGTGTTCTAACCCCGAATCATTCGTATCTTTTCTATCCCAAAGGTTTAATCGGGAAATCCCTCACTTTTCAACATTTTACCAATTCATCCATACTAAATTTCAATTCATATTTTACCTCAAGTGAACATTCAATATGCAATCACATCTCATATAATTACAAAATATTATAACATAAGTAAAAAAAAAAAATATTATTTACATACAAACTTACCTCGATGGAAAATATAAAAATTTTACAATTTAGTCCACAATCTTTTCCTTTCCCCGATCAAGGTCGATTCCACGTCTTTCTTGATTATGAGCTTGAGAAGTTGAAGAAGGCCTAGCTATGGTGTCTCCTTGATGTATGCAGCCCTTATGGAGTGAGCATATTTTGCCATCTTTTTCCCTTTTAATTCCTTTTAATTACCAAATGACTAAAATGCCCTTAATTAAAACTTTGGTTATTTCTACCTATGTATGTCCATTTTTGTCCATGGAAACCTAATGGTATAATTACCATTTAAGGACCTCTACTTCAATTATGCTCTTCAAATAAATCCTTTAACATCTAGAACTCATAGTTATCAACTTTTGCAATTAAGCCCTAATAGGCAAATTAAACATGTAATTCATAAAATTTTCTATCGATACTCTAACACATGCATATAATCACTTGATAAATTATAAAAATTAATCAAAATAAATTTTTCTTCTTTGGATTTATGGTTTCGAAACCACTATTCTATTTAGGCCCTAAATCGGGCTATCACAAAAAGGACTAAATTGTAAAAAGTGAAAAAGTTAAGTTCTATATGCTAGAGGTGCCCAATTGTTATGAGTTTTTAAATTGAAGGTCCTTAGATGGTAATTAGACCATTGATTTATGTGGTGGAAAAAAAATGGACATGGTTAGGCATGTTTTAAAAGTTTTTCATTAAGGACATTTTGGTAAATTGGTTATTAAATGAACTAAAAGACAAAATAAAAGCCCAATTTTTGTTCATCTTCAACCCCATGGCCAAATTTCACAAAGGGAAAAACATGGTTAGGGTTTTTCAAGCTTCCAAGCTCCATAGTAAGTCTGTCTTTGTCCCGTTTTTAATGATTTTTACGTTTTTGAAATCATCATAACACAATCTATCTATTTCTACCATTTATTTGAGCTAGGGTGGATGTTTACAATTTTAATCATGTGTGACATGCATGTGTTTTGATGTTTCATGGTAGATTATGAAAGTTTGATGTGTAATAAACGACTTTTACTAAGTGATTTTCGGTGAAAACATCCAAAAGGACCTATTTGTAAAAGTTTATGAAATGTGTAGTAAAAATGTGTTTTAATGAAAAATGTGGGCTGCTATAATTATGGAAATGGTATGGTTAGGCCTAAAGTACAAAGAAATTGAATGAAAATCATTTTACGAGCCTAGGGACTAAAATGTAACTATGACAAAGTTTAGGGGTAAAAGAGTAATTTTTGCCAAAATGTGAATTTGGGCTAATTTGAGTAGCATGTTGAATAAATAAGTTAAATGTGTTGTTATAGATCAAGAGATTGAGACTTAGAACGGGAGAAATCCAAAGAATATGACGATTATGTCCATTTGCCGTTTTTGTGTCAAGGTAAGTTCGTGTGTAAATAATGCAACATTACATTATTATGTATTTAATGCTTTAATATTGTATAAATTTTATAATTGTCTTTGTAGATTTGATTAATGATGACTCGATGACGATTCGACGAAGATTTGATACCTCGAAAATCCCGGTTGAACCTTAAGAATAGATAGGATACAAATGTCATGACATTAGGGTTATTGAGATCCCGTATAAGACCATATATAGGATATGGCATCGGCATGTGATTTCGTGTAAGACAACGTCTAGGACATGGCTTCGAAATGAGACTTCTTATAAGATCATATCCAGGATATGGCATCGATGTGAGACTTCGTTAAGACCATAGCTGGGCTATTGGCATCAATGTGAGGTTCCATGTAAGACCATGTCTGGGATATGGCATTGGTAAGGTACTATGTGTACGAGATTCCCAAGTATCCTTTAGTAGTCCAAGCGGTTCAACGGGTAATTCAAATATTATGTCAAAGATGTGAAAATGTATGATCATGTTCAAAGGGTACAGGTATGTAAATTCGATGTATATTGGACATTTGGTAAGAATATAAATGAGTAAGTCCTACCTATGAGAATGATTTTGTGATGACCTTTTGATTATAAGTCTATACTTATGATGTATAAATATGTGGTAAATTTGATTGATGATTATGTGTGAGGCTTTTAGGCCAAATTAAATTGAGACATGATATGTTTAAGTCTTTGTTGTTGATGTATAGGTTAAATTGGCCAATGAATGGCATGTAAATATTTGATAATGACTAGCTATCGAAATGGCTAGTTATGGATATGCTTTGGTGTTATGTATGTCTAAATGAAAGTTAATACAAAGAAATCATGAAAGAGTAAAATTAGTATTAAAACAGTTTTGGACAGCAGCAGTAGTATAATTTTGAAAAATCACCAAAAATTGTAGAAATCAAATTAGAGGTTGAATAAAGTATGAAATTAAATTTTATTGAGTCTAATTTATCATAGAAGAAATGGTGTAAGCAATGGTATTGTAAATTATGAGATATAGTAAATTTTGTGAGACAAGGTCAGAAGGATTTTGGGTTTCCCTGTTCTAAAATTTGAAAATCATTAAAAATTGTATAAAAATACTTGGGGGTTTAAATTTATATGTTTAAATTCTTGATGAATTTATTTTCAAGAGAAACAAATAGGAATGTCATCCAGATCCCGTACTAAGAGATAATTAATTTTTAGTGAAGAAAGGTCGAAACTGTCAAACAGCAGAACAGGGATGAATTTGAAGAATTAACTATACTTATTGGATAAGCCATAAATTCTGAAAATTTTATTGCCAGTTTTGTACGATTGGTTATGTTTAAGTCCAGTTATGCCTCGTACCCTGTCCCAGCATCAGACTCGGGTAAGGGGTGTTACACATGTATTGCTAATAACTCATCAAGAATCTCCGCAGTGTCGTATTATCACAATTATATCAATCAAGCATTTAAACATGTATAATTTAATACTTATTAAACATACGAACTTACCTCGAATTCAAACGACTGAAACCGATCGTCTAGTCCAAAACATTATCTTTTCCCCAATCTGAATCCGTACGTGACTTTTCTTGATCTATATAATCAAATTTAACTATTTTAAGCATCATTCTATCCAATTCAATCCAAAAATCATATGATGATAAAATTACCATTTTACTCCTAACATTTGACTTCTTTACAATTTAGTCCTTATCTCATAAAAATACAAATTCATGCAATTTAATCCACACCCATGCTAGATGAATTTTATCTAAGCCCATCAACCCATATATTTTATTTATTCACACATTTCACCATATAATTTTCACTTTTCTCAATTTAACCCTTAATTTACAATTTCATTCAAAATCACTTACATGCAAGCTAATGAGTTGGCTGAATGCTTTGAACCCTAAAAATGGTGTTCTAACCTTCAATTTTCAGTGGAGGTTGAAGATGGATGAAAAGAAATAGATTTTGTTTTATTAATCTTAATCTTAGTTACTCATTTACCTTTATACCTTTTAAAAACATTAATAATTTCAAACAAACAAATCCCATAACTATCCACTATCACTTAAATGGTCTATTTACCATCCAAGTACTATACATTAAGGTTCTATATCCATTTAATGCATTTAACTTATAGAACTCAAGTTTTGCACTTTACGCGATTTAGTCCTTTTTCACAAATTAAGTAGGCAAACGATAAAATTTCTCTACAAATTTTTTATGCAATCATACTATCATGGTGTAAACATTAAAATAGTAATAAAAGAAATATTTTGACCTCATATTTGTGGTCCCGAAACTATTGTTCCGATTTCACTGAAAACGGGCTGTTACAAATTTTATCTTTTAAATGCTTGATTTTTCGGCCGAGACAAAACTTTGTTTTTCCAATATCTTTCATCTCAAATTCTTTCTGTAAATAATTTACTAGATTTTGAAACTCTTCAGGAGTTCCAATAATATTTAGATCATCAGTATAAACAACAATTATCACAAAATCTGATCCAGACCTTTTTTTATAAAGACACATAGATAAATTTGATTGTTTTCATAACCTTCTTTTAACAAATATTCACTAATACGATTGTACCACATATGTCCAGATTGTTTTAATCCTTTAAAATTTTCTTTAATTTGATTAAAATTTTTTTCTGAAAAACTTTATATCCTTCTGGGATTTTTATATAAATTTCACTATCAAGTGTACCATACAAATAGGTTGTAATAACATCATTAGACGAACGTAAAGTTTTTCAAGTACTATCAGACTAATAAGATATCTAAAGGTGATTGTGATAAATGTCAAAAGTAACATATTTTAGTCTTATTCTTAATGTAATTTTGGGTGATTATATGGTGTTAATTGTGAATTATATACTATTAATCATTTATATTCATGATTTGATGCTGAGCACTTGGGAGAAATAGGAGTGAAAAAAGGGTGGAAATAAGAACATTGAAGCATTTTGAAAGGGCACATGGGCAACAAAGTTTCACACAAGCCAACCACAAGGGCATGTGTCCAGGGTGTGTGGATTTTGGGAACCGTGTACGTTAACAGCAAGAAGTTCTAACTTTTAGGTTTTTGACACTTTAAGAAGGCAAAAATAAAGAAATAAAGAGAAAAGATAGTGGTCGTCATAGGATAGCATGAAAATTACTCAAAGAACACCATTAAAGTCGATTTTCCAAGCAATTCTCCATTAAGATTTAAGAGTCCAAGCTAAATTCCAAGGGATTTATCATGGATTTCATTTATTTTAGTGGTTATATTGTATTTTTAGTGTTTATTTTTGTAAGTATGAGCTAATTCTCTTAATACCTAGGGGAGATGAACCTTAGGACAGATTCTACTGTTTAATTTCTATTTTTATGCAATAAAACCTTAGTCTTCTTGTTTTCAATTATGAATGCTTTTGTGTCTTTTTTTGACACATTCATTAGTTAATTTAGTTAGTTAATTTTAGTTTTAATCAATCTTTTGGATTATTAGGTTAAACAATAGGAAGACGATAATTACTAGTAATTGTAGTCCTCGAGGGAATGATGTTTGTGCTCACCATAACTATACTATTAATTAATAGGTGCACTTGCCTTAGTCGATTTATTAGTTAGTTTAGTAGGCATTAGATTGCATCCACCACAGGAAAATATGTCTTTTCATAATCAATTTTGGGCCTTTGTGAAAATCCTTGTGCTACAAGTCATGCTTTGTCACATCTCGAATTAGGGCCTAGTCAGAATAGTGATTTTGAGACCAAAATCTGAAGTAGAAATAATTATTTTATGATTATTATAAGATCTATGATATGTTTATATGCTTATGTGAAAATTTCATGAAGAAATTTTATGTGAAAAGTATTCGATTTAATTTTAGGGACTAAATCGAATAAGTTGTAAAAGTTGAGTTCTAGAAGCTTTTAGCATGAAATTGAATTGGAATATTAATTAGAGGTCCCTAAATAGAAATTTGACCAAATTCTAAAATTTTGAACAAAAATGGACATGGAAGGGTAAAATATCAAAGTTTTAAGTGAAGGGCATTTTGGTCATTTGGCAATTAAACGAATTAAAACACAAAATAAAAGCCAAAAACCCTTGTCCATCTTCTTGTTTGGCCGAATATACCATGGGGGAATCCATGGCTAGGGTTTTCAAGCTTCCAAGCTTCATAGTAAGTCCGTCTTTGCCCTGTTTTTAATATTTTTCGTATTTTTGAAATCCTTGCAACATAATCTACCTATTTCTACCTTTTATTTAAGATATGGTGAAGGTCTAGGTTTTGACCCATGCTAGAAATTTGTGCATTTTGATGAATTATGGTAGATTTTGCATGTTTATGGTTAGAGAAATAGTTTTTAATAAGTGATTTTCGGTGAAAATGTCCAAAAAGGACTAATATGTAAAAGTTGTAAATTGTCATAAGAGTGTGATTTAATGAGAAACGTGGACCGCCATAGTTATGAAAATGGTTCGACTAATTCTAAAATGAAAAAAAATGAATAAAAATTATTTTACAAGCCTAGAGGCAAAAGTGTAATTTTGACAAACTTTAGGGGTAAAAATGTAAAATTTTCAAAGTATGATTTTTGGACTAATCTGAATAATGTGAATGTTAAATGAGTGTTATTTGATATGTTAGATTAAGAAAACACGAAATTTGGGCTTAGATCGGGGAAGAACGAGGCTGTGGGCAAAGTCAAAAAAATTAGTCGCTTTTGCATTAGAGGTAAGTTGGTGTGATAATAATAATGCAATGATGTTGTAGTTATGTTTGAAGCTTAAATTAGTATGTTAATTTGATTTTGTGAACTCATTGTTTAAAGTGTTATGTATATGAATTGATCAAGAAAAAAATATATATATGTCTATGATACAAGATGACATGGAATTGAATTGAAATCATGTGATTAATGCGCTTTTTATGATTATAGTTATTATGTGAAATTGTAAGATTTGTTATCATTAGAAGATATGTGATTAAGTATATATTGACTAAGCATCGATAAGTGAGGAAAAACCCTTATTGAAGCTTAGGAATCGACTAGGTGATATGATTCGCGATATTAAGTAATAAAATTTATAAAACTGATCACACCAAAAACTAACTAATATCACGATTTTAAAGGCAAGCGCACCTATCGAACAGTAGTATAGTTTAGCGGCAAGACCGAGTTATCGTACCCAAGGGAACTAAAAGTACTAATACTTACTTCCTTTCTATTATCTAGCCCAAAAATAAAAGAGGATTGATTGGAACTAATTCTAAAACTAACTAAAGTGCACAAAAAGTAAATTGGGGAAAACTTTAGGGAAAAGCTGATTGATATGAGCAATACTTAAGGGAGAATTCACCTAGACTTCACTTGTTATTGGTTCTTCAGCTAGACGATTTATTCACTTGACTTGATCCGTAGAGAACCCTAATTTATGCTAAACCCTCTGTCGAGGCGAAGAGCAACTAGGCCTAGGTTGTTAACTAAAGTTTCTTTATTAATTAACACCCTAGGTTGCATTAATTCGATCTATGGTTCCCCATATTAGGTTTGACCCTAATCCGGCAGATTTATGTCGCCCTATGTCTAGGGTTGCATGCAACTCCGCTTAATTATGGTAGATCTACTCTTATCATAGGGACTTTTGCTCCTCTGCTTTAAGCACATCTGTTTCTTGAATTACCTAGGCTTATTAACACAAGAATTAAGCACACATAATTAAGAACAACTCAAGTATTTATCATATAACTCAAGAATAAATAATAACAAGATTCGTCTTAGGTTTCATCCCCCTCAAGTATTTGAGGGGTTTAGTTCATAATAAAGAAAGAAAACATCTCAGAAGTATTAAGATAACAAAACATAAAGAACCTGAAAACCCTTGAAGGAATTTAGGGAGATCTTCTGTCTTGATGTAGAATTCTGGCTTCTGGGATGAATCAATCGGCTTCCTTTGGAGTAATTCCTTGCTTTCACTCCTTGTGTTGGTAGAAATATAGCACTCTTTCTTGAGAGAAGAGAGTCTCCTCTTTAGAGTTGCCTCCTGGGGTCTTTATATAGAGTTTAGAATGGCTTTCTTAGCCCCTAAGCATCCAAATTCGAGTGAAATTCCTTTTCCTCACGACTAGAACACGTCCGTGTGCCATGCCCGTGTACTTCGACAAGAGGCCGTCTGAGATCTTGTCGATTGGGGCACGGCCATGTGGCCTAGCATGCTTGTCAGGGCTGGACCGTGTGGTCTTTATTTGGCACGGCTTTGTGCCATGGTCGTGTGATGACCCATTGGGCCGTGTGTTTTCACATTTTGGCCCATTTTCTCTGATTTTTGGTCCATTTTCTGCTCTTTTCTCTTCCCTATGCTCTCCTGAGTATAATATATGAAAAAGAAAGATTAAGAGCACCAGTTCTCACAAAATTAATGATAATCCATCCAAAATATAGGCTAACATGAGGTAAAAATAAGTATAATTTATCGTTTATCAAATCTTAAGCCTTTGCTTGTCCTGAAGCAAAATCTCAATCCCTAATAAAGAATCATTCTTCTCAACTCACAATCTTTATCAATAATGTTTCAAACTAATTCACAGGTATTCATCCAATGGTAATTCAATCAGAAGAACATTAAAGATTCAATCACTCTAAGCTGAGAATTTTATCATTGAAACATAAGTTTTCTCCTTTCTCCTAAGTAATTATCTCTTAATCGTAATTGACAGAAGTTGACATCCTTACTAAAGATTCATTCTATCCACTCGAAGTGTTTAGGGTTCAAAAATTAAGTACTCTCTAGTCAACCTGAAAAGTTATTACCATAGGCTTGCAAGAAAATCACATCTCCACCACTATAGATTGAAATGATACATCGATCAAAAGGTCTTTTAATGGTCATAATGGGGCTTGGTTAGGGGTGTTGTCACAGGCTGCAAAAAAGGGTTAGAATCGAGATTGATTTGAAAAATTATCTAACTAGAAAAATCTCTATCACTAGAACATATTTCTCGAGCTAATTCTTAAGATAATATTATTTCTGCCTTGGTAGCCTTAAAATAGAAATATGCAAAAACTATTTGAACTATTACAGATTACAACTAAATTAGTACATACCTTTTTTTTTAAGAACAATAAATTTAATAAAACTTTACAATCTGGAAAAGAGAATAAAGCTAGAAAAAAATTTCAACTCAAATCTCGACAAAAATAGGGATTAAAGTAATTGAATGGAATTCAACAAAAATAGGTTATAGGTTAATATTAGAGGTAAGTCAAAGAAAAGGTTGTTAGGTTCAATGGGGTTCACTAGGGGTTAATTTATGGAGGTAGGCTTTTGTGGAGTAAGTGGGTTAAATCCTAGGTGCCTTTATCATCTCGGTGTATCAAATCAATGATGTGGTCTCGACATGTATAATCAAAGCAAGTTCTAGAATAACAAATCAGTATTGACTCACTCAAAGCAATAATAAAAGTGAGCAGGAAAGAAATGTATGCTTAAAAGGCTAAAAAATCTCACCAGAATTATGGCTTTTGATGTCAACTCTGCGAATTTCAAATCTCAAGATAACACTTAGAATTAAGGAAAAGAACTTATGAAAAAAATTGGGGTTCTCAAAAATTTCAACTTATCATGCTTGATTCTCTAATGTTTTAAAGTTTGAATAATCAAAGTACAAGCACCTATGTCTTAATTCTCACATATCAATAAAAATCATAAATCAATCAGAATTAATTCCTAATAGGAGGTTGAAGATAATGCAATTGAGAACAATGCAAAATGTTAGAAAAGTTCAGGGATTTCAAAGATAATATAAAGATTTAAAGTAAGTTCCCCCCACACTTAAGATGTACACTGCCCTCAATGTACAAAGATAGCATTAATAATAATAAAAGCATAAGATCATAAGATAGGGGGAGGTATGAAACTCCCTGCTTTGGATGGATTAGTGAGACGGGGATTGGAAGAGTTGGTAGTTGTGGCAAGGTGTTCCTTTTTTCGTAGAGATTTGGGCTGTAGAGCTCCCTTGAAACTGCGAAGGGATTTATTAGTCGTGGGGAATTTGGATCAATAGAAATTACTCGTTAGGGGTTGGCCGTTATGAAAAAGAAATAAATAAAAATAAAACAAAATATTAAAAATACTAATATTCAAAAAATGAAAAAGATGAAATGAAAGAAAATAAAAACAAATTAAAAAAAAAGAAAGCAACGTTAGTAGAAAAGGTGAAAATAAAAATAAGTGTTCAAATCCAAGTTAAGATAAAAATAAGAATAAGATAAAAGATAAAAAAAAAAGAGGATCTAATCCTCGGATGGATCACGCGGTGGTGGGGTGATGCTCAGGTGCTGGCATATCTGCGTTAAGGTGGCGTCGATATAATTGAGGCGCTGGAAGCACTACTGCTCAAAATGATCTAGGCGCTCGGATATGTCAGCATGTGTGGCTGCTGTTTGGGTGGGTCATCTGGGGCGTGGTGGCTCAGCTGGCTCAACCTCCTCCTGTGGTAGTGATGGGACATCATCAGCAATGTCCTCTGGGTCCTCTCCCTCCTAGACGAGTCGGAACTGAAGGGGGTACCTCCTGGCCTCCGCTCTATCATCCTCATGTGTAACATCATCGCGATGCCTTGGGGAGACATCTGACCATTCAAAGTGTAGGAGGATATCTGGGCTGCGGTGTTGAGGAGCCCGAAGTGACGAGCCAGACGCGTGATGTAGGGCCCCATGGATAATATGCCTCTGCGGTGCCTCTCCGTCTGATGCTGCATAGCGTGTGTGATGAAGTATGCTAAGTTGATGACGTGCCCGTTTGCCATGCACCACAAAAAGTAGACGTCGTGAGTGTTGACGACGCCTGTGCTCTCTTGTCTACCTGTAAGAGTGTGAGCAAGAAGAGCATGAATGTACCTCAGAGATGGCACGAGGGTGGTCACCTTGTTGACGCTAGGGTTATAGGTTTGACGTCCTGGGGCGATCTCATTCTAGCAGTCGACAGGTTGAATGTGGATGCGACGAGAAAGGGTGGGGAAGTCCTCTTCTGTCATGAATTGCTCAGTATAGAGCCCAAGTGCTGAACTGAATTCTGGCACACTAAGGTGTCGCACGAGACCTCCTAAACGAAACTGGACCGTGCCTGGATCATCAAATTGGTTCATCATGGTCTACAGATGGAATGTGGAGCAGAACTCGAGGGTGAGTTCCAAGTATGTGGGCTCAATAATCTGGAAGAACTGCTCCCATGGTTCGGTCATGAGTAGGGCCCGGACGTCATCTACTAAATTTATCTGCTTAAGGTCGCCCCAATCTATGCAGCGACCCATGGATATAGGGCGGGCTCTGAGTAGTTGATAATGTTCCTCTTGCGAGGCTTGAGCGAACGTGATGAATGGGTGTCAAACCTCGGAGGTGGGCCTTGATGATGAACTCCCTGGCCCCTTTCGTTTTTTAGAAACGGGGACGACAGCTTTCCTACTACGTGATGATGACATAGTATCTGAAAAATAACAAGCATTAGTCCTAAAAATTGAAATTAAACTATAATTAAAATGTAGATTTAAATGACAATGTTCCAAAACATAAAAATAAGAAAAAAAATAAGGATTAACCTAAATAGTAGAATCTAATCATGTTGAAACTTGTAACAAAACTAAGAACTATGGGTATTTATATATACTAATTGTATGAGAAAATGTCAAACATATATGAATTTAAATGGCAAATAAAATGAGTTCTAGGTGGCAATCAAAAATTGAAATTAAGTGGCATGCAATCCTAATGTGTTCTATCTAATGCTAGATTATTCATCCTAATTTTCCTAATTCCATGCATGATTAAACATCTAGAATAAAGTAAAATTACATAATTGAATAATGAAAATGAACTATAAATAAATAAAGGAGAAAAATGAGAGAATAGAACTAAATTTGATGTTGCACGGTCGTGGGTTGGTCGTGGGATGGGTTTATTCGGGCGTGGGGTGGCTAATTTCGGGTATAGTGGTGTTTTAAGGGCTGTGGCGGCGCTTATGGTGGTTGAGGAGAGTTTGGATGAGAGAAATTTGAGGTTTTGAGTGAAGAAGGAAATGAATAGTGGCCCCTATTTATAGTTTTTGGGTCACACGGGCATGTCACACGCCCGTGTGAGTCATGTTTCGCCCGTGTCTTTCAAAATCCAGAGGTTTTGGCGCGCCTGGTTCGAAGTACACGCCCGTGGAAATGTTGTACACGGTCGTGGGAGATCGGTTCTTCGTCACTCACACGGTCGTGTGAGGGGATACACGGCCATATGCGATCATGTTCGTGCTTCACACGGTCGTGTGATAGGTTCCATGGCCGTGTGAAATTTGACAGTGTCTTCCACGGGCTGGGGACACGGGCGTATGGAGTTGTGTGAGCCCGTGTTGATACTGCAGGGTTGCCACGGCCATGTCGCACCGCCATGGCTATATATTGATGGCCCGTGTTTTGGGAAAATTTGTGCTCTATTTGTACACGGCCTCGGTACACGACGTGTCTCTGTTTGAAGTGTTCACACAGCCTAGGGCATGCCCGTGGGATTGGCCGTGTGGTCCTAAATCTCTGTATGAAAAATACTAAAAACAAAATAGATGAAAAATTACTAAGTTAGTGCCCGGGTTGCCTCCCGAGAAGCACTTATTTAGAGTCCAAGCTCGACTCTGCTGGGGTGTATCATGCAGGGATTTCGTGAAGCGGAAGCTCCTCCTTGTAGTCTATAAAATTTGCACCTCTATAATGTTTAAGCCGATGGCCGTTTACCTTGAAAGTACCGTAGGTTGGGTGAGTTACCTCAATCGTTCCATATGGAAAGACTTTCATTAGCGTGAAGTAGGGTGTATCACTTGTATGTTCTTTTGAATTTGAGATTCGAGGATGTTCTTTCCCTAACATTACCTTATCCCCCACCTTGAGCTGATTTGGTTGTCCTGGAGGGTCATCTTGGTGATGCTCCATTTTGGTGTGGCATATTTTGGGTTTTTCGTGAAAGTTCAGCCACACATCTAGTTCCTCGATCTGGAGCATTCGCTTTTCTGGTTCATCTCCTGTAGGTGAATTTGCCAGTGTTTGCGTTGTCTTTATGTGGAGGGCGTCCTGCACAGAAGTTTGTGTGGTGAGTTTAGTGTTTTTACAGGCACTCAAATCAGCTAAAGCATTTTTTTCCTCTAAGCTACCAAGTAAACAAGGGATAGTAAAACTCCCTGGATCTTTTAGTTTGGTTGGTAGTCTATTTTGTAGAATAGCTGAGCAGACTGCATTTAATTCCACATGAGATTTATCCTCTAGCTTCTGCTTGTTTGTTAAGAGTTCTTTTAAGAATTTAACTGCGTCTGGCATCTGCAAAATTGCTTCAACAAATGGTAAGTTAATGTGTAATTTTTTTAAGAGTTTAAGAAACTTACCGAATTGTTCATCTGTGCGGTCTTTTTGTAGTGCTCTTGGGTATGGTATACGAGGCTTGTGTTCATTGATGTCTGGCTTGTTGTTGCTTACCTCTACCTTACCTTTAGTCACTTTAGGTTCCTTACCTAACTTTGGGTTGTCTTTGGTTAATGTCTCCTCATCTGTTGTATTTACGGCATGTAGTTGCTCTTTAGGATTGGTCTCAGTGTTACTTGGAAGTCTACCTTGTGGTCTTTCTGATATTAACTTGGCGAGTTGATCAATTTGATTCTTAAGGCCTTTGATTGATGCTTGCTGGTTCTTTAATGTCGTTTTAGTGTTTTGAAAGTGGGTCTCTAACATGGCCATGAATTTGGTAAACATCTCTTCAAGGTTGGGCTTTTTCTCCTATTGCGGTGGTGGCTGCTGGAAACCCTGAGGGGTTGTTGTCTTTGATTCCCTTGTCCTCCCCAAGAAAAATTGGGATGGTTTCGCCAACCTGCATTATATGTGTTGCTATATCGATTATTTTGAGATCTAAAACTGTTACCCATATAATTGGCTTGCTCGGTTACTGTGCCATTGGCAGAAGATGAGTAGTCTGGAGTGAACATATTTGCCTGAGTTGTGTCGCACTGCATCACTGCTTGTGCCTGCGTAGAACCAACAAAATGATCAAACTTTTTATTTAAAAGTTCTACTTGGTTAGAAAGCATAGCAACAGCATCAATATTATAAACTCCTATAGCTTTCGTCAGCTTTGTCCTCATGACTTGCCACTGATAATTATTCAGTGACATCTCTTCAATAAATTCATAAGCTGCTTCTGGTGTTTTGTTATTGATTGTTCCTCCTGCGGCTGCATCGATCATCTGTCTTGTTGATGGGTTCAAACCGTTGTGAAAGGTTTGAACTTGTAGCCACAAAGGTAAACCATGATGAGGGCATCTTCTCAAACGATCTTTGTATCTCTCCCAAGCATCGTAGAGTGTTTCTAAATCTATCTGCACAAAAGAAGAGATATCGTTTCATAATTTAGCTGTTTTAGCTGGAGGAAAATATTGAAGTAAAAATTTTTCGGTCATCTGTTCCCATGTGGTGATTAGGCCTCGTGGTAAAGAATTTAACCACTGTTTGGCTTTGTTTCTCAAAGAGAATGGAAATAGCCTTAGATGAATGGCATCATCAGAAACGCCATTAATTTTAAAAGTATCACAAAGTTCCAAAAAATTGGCTATGTGTGAATTAGGATCTTCATCCTGTAAACCATCAAACTGCACCAATTGCTATATCATCTGAATAGTGTTAGGCTTTAATTCAAAATTATTAGCAGCAATAGTAGGTCTAAGAATGCTAGTTTGGGTACCAGCCAAACTAGGTTTAGCATAATCATACATCGTGTGAGGAGCTTCTTCCTGATTTGCTGGTGGCGCGACTATTGCGGGAGGTGGTGGAACGTTTTGATTTGCTTTTATCTCTTCTGTATGTTCTGGCCTTTGTTCTTGATCTTGTTCTGGATACTGTAGGCTTTATCTTATCTCTCTGCGATTTTTGTGAACTGTCGCTTCTAGATCTTCGTCAAAAAGCAGTGGACCTGTTGGGTTGTTTCTAGTCATAAACTAGAAATACCTAAAAGGAAAAATAAAAGAAGAATAGAAATAAAATAAAAAATATAAAAACTGAAAATAAATAAATATAGTAATGGCTAATGTAATAGAAATCGAGTTTTCTTAATATTTTAGATCCCCGGCAACAGCGCCAAAAACTTGATATGACTCGCGATATTAAGTAATAAAATTTATAAAACTGATCACACCAAAAACTAACTAATATCACGATCTTAAAGGCAAGCGCACCTATCGAACAGTAGTATAGTTTAGCGGCAAGACCGAGTTATCGTACCCAAGGGAACTAAAAGTACTAATACTTACTTCCCTTCTATTATCTAGCCCAAAAATAAAAGAGGATTGATTGGAACTAATTCTAAAACTAACTAAAGTGCACAAAAAGTAAATTGGGAAAAACTTTAGGGAAAAGCAGATTGATATGAGCAATACTTAAGGGAGAATTCACCTAGACTTCACTTGTTATTGGTTCTTCAGCTAGACGATTTATTCACTTGACTTGATCCGTAGAGAACCCTAATTTATGCTAAACCCTCTGTCGAGGCGAAGAGCAACTAGGCCTAGGTTGTTAACTAAAGTTTCTTTATTAATTAACACCCTAGGTTGCATTGATTCGATCTATGGTTCCCCATATTAGGTTTGACCCTAATTCGGCAGATTTATGTCGCCCTATGTCTAGGGTTGCATGCAACTCCGCTTAATTATGGTAGATCTACTCTTATCACAGGGACTTTTGCTTCTCTACTTTAAGCACATCTGTTTCTTGAATTAATACCTAGGCTTATTAACACAAGAATTAAGCACACATAATTAAGAACAACTCAAGTATTTATCATATAACTCAAGAATAAATAATAACAAGATTCGTCTTAGGTTTCACCCCCCTCAAGTATTTGAGGGGTTTAGTTCATAATAAAGAAAGAAAATATCTCAGAAGTATTAAGATAACAAAACATAAAGAAACCGAAAACCCCTGAAGGAATTTAGGGAGATCCTTTGTCTTGATGTAGAATTCTGGCTTCTGGGATGAATCAATCGGCTTCCCTTAGAGTAATTCCTTGCTTTCACTCTTTGTGTTGGTAGAAATATGGCACTCTTTCTTGAGAGAGGAGAGTCTCCTCTTTAGAGTTGCCTCTTGGGGTCTTTATATAGAGTTTAGAATGGCTTTCTTAGCCCCTAAGCATCCAAATCCGAGTGAAATTCCTCTTCCTCATGACTAGAACATGCCCGTGTACCACACCTGTGTATTTCAACAAGAGGCCGTGTGAGATCCTGTCGATTGGGGCACGGTCGTATGGCCTGGCCGTGCTTGTCGGGGCTGGACCGTGTGGTCTTCGTATGGCACGACCGTGTGCTACGGCCGTGTGATGACCCCTTGGGCCGTGCGTTTTCACATTTTGGCCCAATGTCTCCGATTTTTGGTCATTTTCTGCTCTTTTCTCTTCCTTATGCTCTCTTGAGTATACGATATGAAAAAGAAAGATTAAGAGCACCAATTCTCACAAAATTAATGATAATCTATCCAAAATATAGGCTAAACATGAGGTAAAAATATGTATAATTTATCATTTATCACTAGGATACAAGTGACATGTCACTAGGAACCATTGTTTATGTGATCGATTGTAAATGTGATTCCGGGTGCTGGTTTAGTTCAACTACCAGTGGCTAGGTAATCTTGCATTTGTTGCAGATACCTTTCAGCTTGTGTGAGCAGCACTGAGTAGCTTCTGCTCTACCGTCAGCTTGTGTGAGCAGGCCCTGAATAGCTCGATAGTGAGCTTATCAGTGGTAGCTTCGGCTACATATTAGTGGTAGCTTCAGCTACAATATGTGTGGCACCATTGTGCAACTTTTTTGAGTATCCTTTAGAATTTTGCATGGTTCAACGGGTAGAAAAATGACATTATTAAGTGTAATAGAAAGTGATAATGACCATGTGTTGTGATGAATTAATGTAAATGTGTTTCATGCCATGATGCATTTATATGTGTAAGTGTTAATATGAAATCTTATGAATAAGTGCAGGTATGTATGCGTAAATTATGAGTAACATGCTCGTTATATGATTGAACCTTGGTAAGGTTGATAAGAGGTAAGTGCTACCATTAAAGCCACTATAATGAAAGATTGAAAGAGTGAAACTGAAAAATAAAACAGTTTTGGACAATAGCAGTCATGTGCCTTTGAAAAATCACCAAAAATGGTGAGAATTGAATTAGAAGTTCAATAAGCTATGAAATTAAATTCCATTGAGTCTATTTTCACATAAAAGAAGTAGAGTAAGCAAAAGAATCTTATACCATGAGATATCTATATTGTTGTGAGACAGGGTCAGATGGATTTCGAAATCCCCTGTTCCGAATTTAGAAAATCACTAAAAATTATATAAAAATGTTTATGGTGTGTAATTTATATTCTTAAAATCCTTGATGAGTCTCTTTACAATAGAAACAAACAAGAACGTTATCCGAATTCTGTATAATGAGATAATTAATTTTTAGTGAAAAGAGGTTAGATTTGCCGGACAACGAAACAGGGGAAACTTTAAAGAATAAACTGTACTTGATTGCATGATATTTATGATGGTCAAGTAATAATATGATCGTACCTAAAAACTAACTATTGTCACAATAAAGGCAAGCGCACCTATCGAATAGTAGTATAGTTTAATGGCAGGACCGAAATGTCGAACCCATAAGAACTAAAAGTACTAGTAATAACTTTCTTTCTATCATCTAGCCTAAAAATAAAAGGAATTTGTTTTAAACTAATTAAATTAAACTAATTAACTAAGAGCACGATAGAGAGTAAATTGGGGAAATTACTTTTGGGAAAAACGATTGATTAAGACAATACCCAAGGAAGAATCCACCCAGACTTCACTTGTTATTAGACTCTAAACCAGATGATTTATTCACTTGACTCAATCCGTAGGAATCCCTAAATTATGTTAATACCTCTTTCAAGGCTAAGAACAACTAACCCTAGGTTGATTAATTGAAATTTCTTTCTAATTAAAACCCCTAGTGTTGCATTAACTCGATCTATGGATTCCCTTATTAGATTTGACTCTAATCTGGTAGATTTTCGTCGTCCTATGTCTAGGATTGCGATCAACTCCGCTTAACTGTGTTGGATCTACTCTTAAACAGGGACTTTTGCTCCACTGAATAAGCACATTCAACTTATATTAATATCCTAAAATATTAACACAAGAATTAATAACACAATTAAGAACAAATCAAGTATTTATCATATAATTTAGATAATAATAACAAGATTCATCTTAGGGTTCATCCCCCTCAGGTATTTAGGAGATTTAGTTCATAATGATAAAGGAAAACATCTCGAAATTGGGAAAACAACAAAACATAAAGAAAACCCAAAAACCTCTAAAGGAAATTGAAGGGAGATCTTCAGTCTTGATGTAAATCTTGCTTCTAAGATGGATCAATTGGCGTTCTTTGAGTAATTCCTTGCCTTTTACTCCGTGTGTCCCCCTTAGCCATTTCCTAGCGTGTTTATATAGACTCAAGATACCTTTCTTAGCCCCTAAGTAGCCTTTTCTGTATGGAATTAAAGTAAGTCATGACAGGGACACGCCCGTGTGAGGTGGCTCAGGCCGTGTTCAAGACTGTTAAATTGACACGAGCGTGTGGACATCCCATTTATGGAGGTCCAGGCCATGTTGCACTCTAATTTTGGCCCATTTGGTCCATTTTTTAGCCCGTTTCTCGTTCTTTTCACTTTCCTATACTCACCTAAGTATAAATCATAAAATTAAAGTATTAGGAGCATCAAATTCCATAAATCTAATGATAAATCATCCATAAATATGCTAAGCATGGGGTAAAAATGTGTATATATTATGGTTTATCAGTACTTATTGGTAAAACTAAAAATTCTAGAAATTTTATGGCAAGAAGATATGTGAGTCTAATTTCAGGGAAAATTTATAAAACTTAATTTCGAGTTCTGTAGCTTAAGATATAATTAATTTAGCGATTGCAACTCAGGAAGACAACCTAAGTTGAATATTAGTAAAAAGTGGAAACATATGAAATAATAATTTTATTTTCTTAAGAATACTTTTTTGAGGAATGGAAATATCTTGTTAATTAAATTGCTTATTATTATATGCCAACTTACTAAGCTATAAAGCTTAGACCCTCCTTTCCATTTCTCTTAGTGTTGTCAAGTTGGCTCAGGGTTGGAGATCATAAGAGACAGCATCACACTATCAATTTGTCAAGTTGGAGTAAAGACAATTCTTATTTGCTTACAAGTGAGTGGCATGTATAGAGATTTAGGTATTGGTAATATGTATTCTTGTGAATTTGCCAAATGTATTGCCTTATATTACTTCATTGTATAAGGCCACGAGAGGTGGCCCATAATGGTTATGGGTATGTAAGCCTATTTTATGCATGTATGTGGAAATATTTTGATGTAGTTAGGTATAATACAAATGCTTAATGGTAAAGTTAGGAATAATTAAGGGTATGATATGTGTCTATGCAATGCATATGAGTATGAAGAGTTAAGAGCACAAAAAGGGCTTGGAAAATAGCCTAAGTGTTGGCCACAAGTGCAGAGACACGGCCGTGTGTCTCAGCCGTGTCCTCGCACACGGGCATGTGACTTGGTCATGTGCCCTTAATGGTATGCTGACGTCATAAATAGAATGCTCGATGTTTTTAACACGGGCTGGGACACAGGCGTGTGTGACCACACGGCCTGCCCACACAGGCGTGTCCTAAGTCACACGGGCGTGTGACACTGTTTTGTTGAAATTTTTTTATAAGTGTTGCATAGAACCTAGTTTAGTCCCGAACCATTCTTAAAGTATGTTTTGGGCCTCGTAGGCCCTTAATAGGGAAAAAATGAGTTTAAATGAAAAGTTTTAATTGTAAGTGGAATTTGTAACTCGAAAATTGATCAATTGTGTTTATAAGTCCAGCAACGCCTCGTACCCTATTCCGGCGACAGATAAGGGTTAGGGGTGTTACATGCTTAATATCTTATGACTTTATTTTTCTCATTTTTTTCATACAAATAGCCATTTATATCCTACCGACTTTAAATCTTTAGGTGTTTGGACTATAGATTCAAAAACCTCATGTTTAGAAAATGAATGCAATTGTGCTTGAATTATGTCTTTCCATTTTGACCAATGTTTTCTATTTCTACATTCCTTAATAGATTTGGGCTCAAGATCCTCATTTTCTTTTGTTATTTCAATAGCAACATTATAAGCAAAATTGTTATCGATAACTATATTTTATCGATTCTAGTTTTTTCCCTAAAGTAACATAACTTATCAAGATCTCTTCGTTATCACCATTTTCAGGTACCTAAACCTCTTTTGGGGTTTTTTTTATTAGTTATATCTTTGGCCTCTTTTTGGGCACTTGCCTCCATAATATGACCATCTTGAATATTTGTTACTTTCTTTTTACGAGGATTTTTATCTTTGGAACTAACTGATCTTCCACGCTTTAGGCGTGAATTACTTTCTTTTGCACTAATAGTTTGCCCTATTAGGACATCAATGTGTTTTAGAGCATTTTCAGTTGATATGTGAGATTTTGTAATTCTCTTTAGGCCAATAAATGAATTTGACAGTTGGTTGGTGATGTTTTGCAAATGAATTATCCTTTGAACTTCTTTGTAACGACCCAAAAGTCAGTAAAGTCAAAAACGGTGGTTTCAGAATTCTATTTTCTGATGATAGAGTTAGTGAATATTATTTATTAATATTTATGAGGGTATTACAATATTATACTGAAGTTTGGTCTAATAATTTTAGTTATTTGAAAAGTTAGACAAGGTAGAAGTGTATTGGTTCTTAAGTTAGTGGTTTTGGAAATTGAGGTATCGAGACATCGTTTCCAAAAATCAGACTCCTAGATATTTTTTACGAAGCTGTTACATAGGTGAATTGAATTTTTGGTTAGTAACTTTACTAAAAAAGTGAATAATTAATGTACAAGGAATAAATCGTAAAAGTTAACTTCGTGAAATTTTAATTGCCTGAGGACTTTTAAGATAATTAAATTAAGGATTAAAATGGTAAAAATACCATTTCAATACAAGATGGATAGTTAAATATTGTTTTTTTTTCTTTTGTAAATTTAAATAATGTTAAAATTTTAATATATTCATTTTTATTTCAATTCATAACCTTGGTTGAGGAGGGAATTTTGGTTGGATAGTTTGGCTAGTAGCGCCGGTTATACATAGTTAAACTTTACAAATGTTTCTTTCAAATGAAACTAGATAGTTAGATGATGGTGGGTGTTAATCATTATGTTAGAACCGTAAAACAAAATCTGATATAAACTTAAAACTGTAAACCAGGATCTATCATGTCAAATCATCAATAATAAATCAAGAACAAAACTAGACGCAGAAGTGTACCTGAATTTGTCGATTTCTTGAAATCTATAGATCTTGGGGTTTTGATCTTCCAAATTAGCACACAAGTAATATAGATCATGTGGCTCTCTCTTTTCTAAAGATGGGATCTTAGAAAAGTTAGCTTGTGTATAATTTAGGGACCATTACCCTAATATATAATTGTGACACATTAGCCTTAATTTCTAATCAGTCTATCATTAATTAGAAGTTAGTTACTAGAGTATCTACACATATTTGACCCATACTTTATTTAATAATTAAAGCCAAATAAACCTTAATGAAATTAGATTGCTTTTAATTTGGGCTAACCTATTATGATAGTAAATAATAGTAACATGTAATTAATTATATTATATATGTGATGTCCATATTTTCCAACAATCTCCCAATTGGACTATATATATATATCGATTACCTTATAATTACATGTCATTATATAAATTTATGAACTCAAAAATTTACTATTATGAACTCAAAACTTTACAATCATAACCAAAAAAGGTATTTTAAACAATCTCATCTATTAATTATGTTAACATAGAACAAATGCGACTTTCGTTACATATATCGTCACTAAATCCATCCTTGATCACGTCTATTAACACAACCAAATGACATAGATCAAGTATGGATGTGTATCATGGAAATTACATGCAATATGATCTAAACATGTATATGTAACACCCTAAACCCGGCTCAGACGTTATGACCGAATCTGACGGTGTCACATTAGAGTGTTTTTCGAAAACACGGTTCTCATTTGAAAACTTGTTCAGTATTAGACCTTTTTTGTGATATCAACGAAAAACTTATCGAACATGTTGGATTGTTAATAAACTTTAAAGAAAAACTCCCTTACTTATTAATCCATTTTATTAGTCTTTCACTGAATTGGAAGAGTACATTCATTTTCAAAACGTAGTTTGTTATTTAAAACTGTTTACTTTTAAAATCGTTATACTTTGTCAAATCTCATTTAGCAGTGGAAACTTTTAAAATATTTTTTGTAAACGTGGTATTTTGAAAAGTATTTATCTTTTGAAAACCTGTCTTTTCCCCTATATCTAGTAATTTATAACAAAGCAAATAAAAACCCCTAATTAATAGTTAAAACCTTAGAGAGGCCTTATTACATAAAAATTACCCAAAAAAAATTAATAATATATATGAACCAAATATGAATAAACGCAGTCGTGTGACCACCTTCGAGTCCCTCACGGCACCAATTGGTCTATGGTTGGGGATTAATGATAAATGAAAATTATACATATTTTTACCTCATGTTTAGCCTATATTTTGGATGAATAATTATTAACTTTGTGAGAATTGGTGCTCTTAACCCTTTTATTTCATGTTGTATACTCAGGAGAGCATAGGGAAGAGAAAAGATCAAAAAACGGACCGAAAATGAAGAAAATGGGCCAAAGTGTGAAAATAACAAAACCCAAGGAGTCACCACACGGCCGTGGCACACGGTCATGCCACATAAGGTCCACCACGGCCTAGCCCCGACAAGCACGGCCTGACCACACGGCCGTGCCTCCATCAACAGTCTTGCACACGGCCTTTTGTCGATCCACACAGGCGTGGCACATGGGCGTGTCCCTATCGTGAGGAAGTGCAATTTCAATCGGATTTGGATATTTAGAGGCTAAGAAAGGCATCCCAAAGCTCTATATAAAGACCCTAGGAGGCAACTCTAAGGGTGTAATCTTTCTCCCACAAAGGAGCACCATATTCCTGCCAACACAGAGAGTAAAAGCAAAGGATTACTCCAAGGGAAGTCGATTGATTCATCCCAGAAGCTGAATTCTACATCAAGACAGAGGATCTCCCTAAATTCCTTCAGGGGTTTTTGGGTTCTTTATGTTTTGTTATCTTATTTCTTTTGAGATGTTTTCTTTATTAATTATGAACTAAATTCCCCAAATACTTGAGGAGGATGAAACCTAAGACAGATCTTGTTATTATTCATTCTTGAATTATATGATAAATACTTGAATTGTTCTTAATTATGTGTGCTTAATGCTTATTTTAATAATCCTAGGTATTAATTCAAGTTTTGATGTGCTTAGGCAGAGGAGCAAAAGTCCCTGTTTAAGAGTAGATCTAGCATAATTAAGCGGAGTTGCATGCAACCCTAGACATAGGGCGACATAAATCTGCTGGATTAGGGTCAAACCTAATAGGGGGATCCATAGATTGAGTTAATGCAAGACTAGGGGTTTTAACTAGAAAGAGATTTCAGTTAATCAACCTATGATTAGTTGTTCTTATCCTCGACGGAGGTATTAACATAAGTTAGAGATCTCTACGGATCAAGTCAAGTGACTTAATCGTCTAGTTCAGGAAGTTAATAACAAATGAAGTCTAGGTGGATTCTCCCTTGAGTATTGCCCATATCAATTAGCTTTTCCCGAGAGTTTTTCACCAAATTTACTTTATTGTGCACTTTTCGTTTAGTTTTAGAATTAGTTTCATACAAACCCCTTTTATTTTTAGGTTAGATAATAGAAAGGAAGTAAGTACTAGTACTTTTGGTTCCCTTGGGTACGATAACTCGGTCTTGCCGCTAAACTATACTACTGTTCGATAGGTGTGCTTGCCTTAAAATCGTGATATTAGTTAGTTTTGGTGTGATCAGTTTTTATAAATTTTATTACTTCATATCACGTATATCAAGTTTTTGGCGCCGTTGCCGGGGAACTAAAATATTACAAAAACTCGATTTCTATTACTTTAGCCATTAATATATTAATTTATTTATTTTTTAATTTTTATTATTTTTATTATTTATTTTAATTTTTTTGTTTTTCTTCCCTTCTAGGTATTTCTAGTTTATGACTAGAAACAACCCAGCAGGACCATTACTTTTTGATGAAGATTTAGAAGCTACAGTTCGTAGAAACCATAGAGAGATCAGACGAAGCCTACAATATCAAGAACAAGAATCAGAACAAGAAACAAAACCTACGGAAGAGATGGAAGCAAATCAGGACATTCCACCACCTCCCGCAATAGCCGCGCAACCAGTGAATCAAGATGATGCTCTTCGTACTATGTATGATTATGCTAAACCTAGTTTGGCTGGTGCTTAATCTAGTATTATTAGACCTACTATTGCTGCAAATAATTTTGAATTAAAACCTAACACTATTCAGATGATACAACAATTTGTGCAGTTTGATGTTTACAGGATGAAGATCCAAATTCACACATAGCCAACTTTTTGTAACTTTGTGATTCTTTTAAAATTAATGGCGTTTCTGATGATGCCATTCGTCTAAGGCTATTCCCATTCTCTTTGAGAAATAAAGCCAAACAGTGGTTAAATTCTTTACCACGAGGCTCAATCACTACATGGGAACAGATGACAGAAAAATTTTTACTTAAATATTTTCCTCCAGTTAAAACAGCTAAATTACGAAACGATATCTCTTCTTTTGTGCAGATGGATTTAGAAACACTTTACGATGCCTGGGAGAGATACAAAGATTTGTTGAGAAGGTGCCCGCACCATGGACTACCTTTGTGGTTACAAGTTCAAACCTTCCATAACGGTTTGAACCCATCAACAAGGCAAATGATCGATGCAGCTGTAGGGGGAACAATCAACAACAAAACACCCGAAGCAGCTTATGAGTTTATTAAAGAGATGTCACTGAATAACTATCAGTGGCAAGTCACGAGGACAAAGCCGACAAAAGCGGCAGGAGTTTTTAATATTGATGCTGTCACTATGCTCACTAATCAGGTAGAACTCTTAAATAAAAAGTTTGATAATTTTGTTGGTTCTACGCAGGCACAACCAGTGATGCAGTGCGACACAACTCCAGGAAATATGTTCAATCCAGACTACGTATCTTATGGACACAGCATAGAAACTGAGCAAGCCAACTATATGGGTAACAATTCTAGACCTCAAAACAACCTTTATAGTAACACATATAATGTAGGTTGGCGGAACCACCCCAATTTTTCTTGGGGAGGACAAGGGAATCAAAGACAACAGCCCCCTCTGAGATTTCAGCAGCCACCACCACAACAGGAGAAAAAGCCAAATCTTAAAGAGATGTTTACCAAATTCATGGCTATGTTAGAAACCCATTTTCAAAACACTGAGACGGCATTAAAGAACCAGCAAGCATTAATTAAAGGACTTGAGAATCAAATTGGTCAACTCGCAAAGTTAATATCAGAAAGACCACAAGGTGGACTACTAAGTAACACTGAGACCAACCCTAAAGAATAACTTCATGCCATGAATAAAATAGATGAGGAGGCGTTAACCAAAGATGACCCAAAGTTATACAAGGAGCCGGAGGTGAGTAAAGGTAAGGTAGAGGTAAGCAATAGCAAGCCAGACATCAAAGAACACAAGCCTCATATCCCATACCCAAAAGCGCTAAAGAAAGACCGCACAGATGAGCAATTTGGTAAGTTTCTTAAACTTTTAAAGAAATTACATATTAACTTACCTTTTGTTGAAGCAATCTTGCAGATGCCAAAAGCTGTTAAATTCTTAAGAGAACTCTTGACAAACAAGCGGAAGCTAGATGAGAAACCTCATGTGGAACTAAATGCAGTATGCTCAGCTATTCTACAGAATAAATTGCCAACCAAACTAAAAGATCCAGGGAGTTTTACTATTCCTTGTCTACTTGGTAACCTAGATAAAAAAATGCTTTAGCTGATTTAGGGGCTAGTATAAATGTTATGCTATATAAACTGTTTAAACAACTAGGTCTGGGAAACCCTAATAAAATCATGATGAGCATTCAACTAGCAGACAAAACTATTACGGCACCTAAGGGAATAATTGAAGATGTACTTGTCAAAATTGATAAATTTATATTCCCAGTTGACTTTGTTGTTTTGGACATTGATGAGGATAGCAATGTACCCTTAATTCTAGGGCAACCCTTTTTAGCAACTGCTAGGACGAAAATTGATTTAGAAACAGGCGAACTCACATTACATGTAGGTGATGATCCAGTCACTTTACAAGCTCAGAACTCGATTAAGACAACAGATAATAATATAGCTATGAGTCCTTGTAAAAACACTGAACTCACCGCCCAACCTTCTGTGCAGGATACACTCTACATAGAGGCAATCAACCAACAGACAAGTCCATTCGAGGGATATGCACCTGAAAAGCAAATAATTTAGATCGAGGAACTAGATGAGTGGATGAACTATCATGAAAAACCCAAAATATGCCCCACCAAACTAGAGCTTCACCAAGATGACCCTCAGAAACAAACGAATCAGTTCAAGATAGGGGATAAGATAATTTTAAGGGACGATGATCCTCGAACCTGAAATTCAGAAGAACATACAAATGATACACCCTACTTCACGGTAATGAAAGTCTTTCCATACGGCACAGTTGAGGTAACTCACCCTAACTACGGTACTTTCAAGGTAAACGGCCATAGGCCTAAACACTATAGAGGTGAGAATTTTAAAGATAACAGGGAGGTGCTTTAGCTCCATAAACTCCCTTCGTGATACATCCAGGAAGAGTCGAGCTTAGACTCTAAATAAGCGCTTCTCGGGAGGCAACCCAAGCACTAACTTAGCAAACTTTCTTCCTATTTTGATTTTAGTCTTTTAATACATCAAATAACCCTTTTAAATGCAAAAATTTAGGACCACACGACCACACACACGAGCTTGCCTAAGGCCGTGTGAACATTTAAAGCAGAGACACGGTCGTGCACCTAGGCTGTGTACAAAAAGAGGAAAATTTTTCCCAAAGCATGGGCTAACGACAAATCACCACGGCCGTGCGACATGGCTTTGGCAACCATTCCATTTAGACACGGGCTTGCACAAAGCCACACGCCCGTGTCCCAAAACTGTGGCCAACACTGTCAATTTAGACACGACCGTGTGACTACCTACACGACCGTCTGAATAGCGAAGCCTCATCGCAAACGGCCGTGTGACCGATCACATGACCATGTGAAAAGCGAACAATATCGCAAACGGCCATGCGAGATGGCCAAAACGGGCGTGTACCTCGAACTAGGCGCACCAAAACGACTGAATTTCGAATCACACGGGCAAAACTCGAGTCAAACGGGCATGTGCCATGCCTGTGCGACCTAAAAACTATAAGTAAGGGCCACTATTCATCATCTTCTCCCATTCTAAACCCTAAATCCTCTCAAACCACCCTCTCCCCCAACCTCCCTAGTGCCGCCACCGGTGTCTACAGTGCTTCCACGACTGTGCTGCCTCACCCACGACCGTGCTCCGCCTCATCCATCTCCCATTTGGTTCTATTTTCTCATTTTTCTTTCTAATTTTTAGTAATCTATTCTATTCTTATTCTAATAAAATATTATAATTAGGATTAGCATTGCTTTGAATCATAGAATAAATAAAATAAGCATGAATACTCTAGAATGGTATCAAGCATTTCATGATATCATGCCACTTTGACTCACATTTGATTGCCATTTTTCCTAAATTCTCATGCATTTAGTATAAATACATACCCATATTACTTATTTTTGATATCACATTAGGATGGATACTTTATATTATTTAGGTTAGTCCCTATTTTATTTCAAAATATTTTTAGGAACATTGTCATAGTATTTTTATATAGTTTTTTGATTTAATTCCAAATTTTTTAGGACTAATGTTTGTCATTCTATTTTAGGCATCATGTCATCAACACGCGGAAAAAGAGCTGCTGCTCCGCCTTCAAAGAAACATAAGAGGCCATGTGGTTCATCATCGAGGCCCACCTCCGAGGCTCGCCACCCGTTCATTACATTTACCTAGGACTCCCAAGAGGAGTTGTTTCAGATACTACGGGCCCGTACATTAAGCGCCGGCCAATGCATTGATTGGGACACGCTAGAGCAAGTCAACCTCGCAGATGCAGTCTGGGCCCTACTGATGACGGATCTTTGGGAGCAGTTCTTCCGAATCATCAAGCCTACATACCTTGAACTCACTCTAGAGTTCTGCTCCACCTTCCATCTTCAGACCGTCATGAGCCAATTCGATGATCCCGAGACGGTCCAGTTTCGCCCAGGAGGTCATGTACGCCATCTTAGCGTACCAGAGTTCTGCTCAGCTCTCGGCCTCTACATAGAGCAGTTCATGGAGGAGGAAGACTTTCCTACACTCCCTCGTCGTATCCACCTCAAACCAGTTGATTGTTGGCGCAATATCGCCCCGCGGTATCCCTCCTACGACTCCAATCGCACGAAGGCGACCGCCCTCACCCCGTCATTAAGGTACCTTCACACTCTTCTCGTGCATACTCTGACAGGTAGACGGGAGAGCACAGGTGTCGTCAACACCCACGACGCTTATTTCTTATGGAGCATGGCAAACACGTACCCCATCGACCTAGCCTTCTTTATTGCTCACGCCATGCAGCACCAGACTAAGCGACATCGCAAGGGCATCATATCCATGGGCTCGTACATTACACGCTTGGCCCGTCACTTCGGCTCCTCAACACAGCGGCCCAGACATCCTCATACACACTCATCAGCCAGATGTCCCATCAGGGCATCTAGATTATGCACCATATGAGGATGATCCAGCGGAGACCAGGAGGCGACCCTTTTCAGTACCGCCTCATCCAGGAGGCCGAGGATCCAGAGGACATTCCTGATAATGTCTCACCAACGGAGGATGATGCACCTACCGACCCACCACCACCCCACCGACCAGTTCATGCGGCAGCATCTCATGTTAACATATCTGAGCGCCTATCCCGATTTGAGCAGCAATTCTTCCAGCGCTTTGATCACATCGATGCGACACTACAGCAGATATGCCAGCACATTCACATCACTTCACCACCGCCACCGCGTGGTCCATCTGAGGATTAGAGACTTCTACTCCTCATATCTTTATTTTTTTCTTAATTTTTATTTTTCTTATTGATCTTTATTTTCACTTTCTCTTGAACTTCATGTTTTCATTTAGAATAGTTAGATTTTTCTCTTTATTCTAATCTTTAGTTTATAGAATATTTTATTTATTTTTTACTTTTATTTTTATATCGGTTACTTCCTAACGAGAAACCCATGCTTCACTAAACTATCTAAACACTGATAAATGCCTTCGCAGTTTCAAAGGAACTTTACAACTTAAATCCAAATTCTAAAGGAAACTCGGCCACAACCTCACCAAGTTGGCATCTCTAAAGCCTACACTCACAAAATGAAAGTTGTGGACAAACAAACACTACCACCACCGGAGTCTCTGCCTCCGCAACCTTCTTTGTCCCAGTCACTCTATAGGTACCACTACCTCACTAATCCATCCAAAGCAGTGACTTTCATTCCTTTCCCTATCTTATGATCTTGTGCTTCTATTGCTACTAATGATATCTTTGTACATTGAGGGCAATGTACATCTTAAGTGTGGGGGGGAACTTACTTTCAGTCATTACATTCTCCTTGAAATCTCTGAAAATTATTAACTTGTTGCATTGTTCTCAAATTCTCACTTTCACTCTTTGCATTATCTTCAATCTCCTGTTAGGAATTAATTCTGATTGATTTATGATTTTTATTGATATGTGAGAATTAAGACATAGGTGCTTGTACTTTGATTATTCAAACTTTAAAACATTAGGGAATCAAGCATGATAAGTTAAAATTTTTGAGATTCTAATTTTTTTCATAAGTTAATTTCCTTAATTTTAAGTGTTATCTTGAGATTTGAAATTCGTAGGATTGGCATCAAAAGCCATAATTCTGGTGAGATTTTTGAGCCTTTTGAGCATACATTCTTTCGTGATCACTTTTATTATTGCTTTGAGTGAGTCAATACTGAATTGTTCTTCTAGAACTTGCTTTGATTATACATATCAAGACCACATCATTGATTTGATACACTGAGATGATAAAGGCACTTAGGATTTAACTCACTTACTCCATAAAAGCCTACCTCCACAAATTAACCCCTAGTGAACCCGATTGAGCCTAACAACCTATTCTTTGACTTACCTCTAATTTTAACCCATAACCTATTTTTGTTGAATTTCATTCAATTACTTTGATCCCTATTTTTGTCAAGATCCGAGTTGAATTATTATCTAGCTTTATTCTCTTTTCCAGATTGTAAAGTTGTAAATATTCAATTTATTGTATTGTATTTGAATTATTCCCCCCCAAAAAAGAAACACATATATATTAAAGAAATTCAGTTGTAATCTCTAATAGTTCAATAGTTTTTGCATATTTCTATTTTAAGGCTACCAAGGCTAGAATAATGTCATCAGAAGGCTTAGCTCGAGGAATATATTCCAGTGATAGAGATTTTTCTAGCTAGATAATTTTTCAGTTCAATCTCGATTCTAACCTTCTTTTGTAGCTTATGACAATACCCCTAACCAAGCCCCATTACAACCATTGAAAGACCTTTTGATCGATATATCATATCAATCTACAGTGGTGGAGATTTGATTTTCTAGCAAGCTTATGGTAATAACTTTTCAGGTTGACTAGAGAGTGCTTGATTTTAGAACCCTAAACACTTTGAGTGAATAGTGTGAATCTTTAATGAGGATGTCAACTTCTGCTAATTTTGATTGAAAGATAGTTATTTAAGAGCAGGGTGGAAACTTATGTTTCAATGATAAAATTCTCAACTTAAAATGATTGAATCTTTAATGTTCTTCTGATTGAATCTTCATTGTATGATTACTTGTGAATTAGTTTGAAACATTATTGATAAAGATTGTAAGTTGAGAAGAATGATTCTTAATTAGGGATTGAGATATTACTTGAGGACAAGCAAAGGCTTAAGTGTGGGGGTATTTGATAAATGATAAATTATACATATTTTTACCTCATGTTTAGCCTATATTTTGGATGAATTATTATTAATTTTGTGAGAATTGGTGCTCTTAACCCTTCTATTTCATGTTGTATACTCAGGAGAGCATAAGGAAGAGAAAAGAACGAAAAATGGACCGAAAACGAAGAAAATGGGCCAAAGTTTGAAAATAACACGGCCAAAGAGTCACTACACGGTCGTGGCACACGGCCGTGCCACATAAGGTCCAACACGGCCTAGCCCCGATAGGCACGACCTGACTATACGGTCGTGCCTCCATCAATAGTCTCGCACACGACCTCTTGTCTATCCACACGGGCATGGCACACGGGCGTGTCCCTGTCGTGAAGAAGTGCAATTTCACTCAGATTTGGATACTTAGAGGCTAAGAAAGGCATCCCAAAGCTCTATATAAAAACCCTAGCAGGCAACTCTAAGGGTGTACTCTTTCTCCTACAAAGGAGCGCCATATTCCTGCCAACACAGAGAGTGAAAGCAAATGATTACTCCAAGGGAAGCCGATTGATTCATTCCAGAAGCTGAATTCTACATCAAGATAAATGATCTCCCTAAATTCCTTTAGGGGTTTTTGGGTTCTTTATGTTTTGTTATCTAATTTCTTCTGAGATGTTTTCTTTATTAATTATGAACTAAATCCCCCAAATACTTGAGGGGGATGAAACCTAAGACAGATCTTGTTATTATTCATTCTTGAATTATACGATAAACACTTGAATTATTCTTAATTATGTGTGCTTAATGCTTGTTTTAATAATCCTAGGTATTAATTCAAGTTTAAGAGTAGATCTAGCATAATTAAGCGGAATTGCATGCAACCCTAGACATAGGGCGACATAAATCTGTCGGATTAGGGTCAAACCTAATAGAGGGATCCATAGATCGAGTTAATGCAAGACTAGGGGTTTTAACTAGAAAGAGATTTCAGTTAATCAACCTAGGATTAGTTGTTCTTATCCTCGACGGAGGTATTAACATAAGTTAGGGATCTCTATGGATCAAGTCAAGTGAATAAATTGTCTAGTTCAAGAAGTTAATAACAAGCGAAGTCTAGGTGGATTCTCCCTTGAGTATTGCCCATATTAATCAGCTTTTCCCGAGAGTTTTTCCCCAAATTTACTTTATTGTGCACTTTTAGTTTAGTTTTAGAATTAGTTTCATACAAACCCCTTTTATTTTTAGGTTAGATAATATAAAGGAAGTAAGTACTAGTACTTTTGGTTCCATTGGGTACGATAACTCTGTCTTGCCGCTAAACTATACTACTATTCGATAGGTGCGCTTGCCTTAAAATCGTGATATTAGTTAGTTTTGGTGTGATCAGTTTTTATAAATTTTATTACTTCATATCACGTATATCAATTACATGTACAGATAAACAGAAGGGTGAGTTTATGAAAACTAAGTGTGTAATCCCTTATCAAATAGTATGCAGTAACAGTATGGGCCTGAGCACATTATAGTGATAGTATTAGTGTGGGCCTTAGCCCAATACAGTGACAGTAGCAATACAGTAATGCAATCAAAGAAACCCACCCAATCTAGCCAAACACACCACTCCATCCCGCCAATCATACCATGTGGGGATATAATCGACCCACCCTGTTAGTCACACCAAGGTTAGCATCGGTTGCGGCACTAACAGTATCGCAGCAAAGCTGCCAGTAATATACATGGCTTTAGGTCCACAATCAACTTGGACGACTCGTATGACCTTAACAGTATAGTACACTTCCTCCTGATATATAAACCCGTCCCTATACAATATGTCGTGTCATAATAACATACGTGTATGCAAAATGTCATGCTCAATACAATCATACATATCATAGGGCAAATCAGTCATTTTTACCTATAGGGGTAATGTAACACCCCTTACCCGAGTCCGACGTCAGGACAGGGTACAAGGCATTACCTTACTTGAACATGCATAAACTCGTGAACTTGGGCTATAAAATTTCTTTTCTTTTTAAAACTATTCATTCATTCTCATCATAACCTTATCATAGGCCTATGCCCAAAACATGCATCGAGTGCAATACGGAATCGATCCAAGAACTTTTAGGAACTTAGAAAATTTTTGCTTAAAAAGGGCCACACGCCCGTGTGGGATGGGACACATCCGTGTGGGCAAGCCGTGTGGTCTTACACGCACAGGGGCTTTGACACAGCTTGGGCACACGCCCGTGTCTATGGCCCGTGGAGTATTCTGACTTAAACACTATAATCATCAGGGGAGCACACAACCAAGGCACATGCCCGTGTGCTCAGCCCGTGTTCTATTTTAACTTAACTAATTTGGATGCAGGGGACACACGGTCTATTAACATGCCCATGGGGGCTGACCGTGTGTCACACACGGCCTAGGCACATGCCTGTGTGCCCAACCATGTGGACAACTATAGGCTATTTTTCAAGCCTTTTTGCCACCCTGAAACTGAAACTGAACCAGAACAATACCAATTCATACCAACTATAAACTCTCCAATCAATATATAAACATACAATATAAAATTCATCATTGAGGCACTCATATGCCAACTTGCATAACGTGGATTTCGTTTTCATTTCATAATGCCACTTAGGCAATATTAGCCAATTTATAAGGTTATTTCACAATGACACTTATCAATACAATTCGACATCCTATACATGCCATACAAAACAAAGACTAACTTCACTATACCAAAATGAATTCCTTGATAGTGTGGCTTTGAGCTCTGACTTTGAGTGGTTCCCGAGCTAATTTCGACAAATCTACATGGAGCAGGAAAATGAAAGAGTAAGCACATAGAATGCTTAGTAAGTTTCATGAATAAAATAGCAATAAAATCATGAGACATCACTCAAACAAATATCATGAATTTCATGTAGTTTCTTACTCATTCTCATGACTTAATCATATACTTACTCGTGCTTCTCATGCTGTAATTCTCATAACTATGTACTTTCAATTACTCATACTTACTCATATGTAAACCTGCAACACTCAACATAAAACTTTAGCCTTACTCTTGAAACTTATCAACTTAAATACTTTTCTCATCTAAGTTTCTTTGAAAAGTACCGAAGGATACTTGTAAGTCAATCTAATGAAATATGCCAATGCCATGCTCCAAACATGGTCTTACATGGGATCACACATTGATGTCGATGCCATGTTCCAGACATGGTCTTACATAAGATTGTACTTTGGTACCGATGCCATGTCCCAGACATAGTCTTACACAGGATCTCATATAGGATGCCCATGCCATGTCCCAAACATGGTCTTATAGGGGATCGCATCTTGATGCCAAGCCCATGTCCCAGACATGGTCTTACATGGGATTCAGTTCGGTGCTGATGCCATGTCCCAGACATCATCTTATACGGGACCTACAATACTCAATGACATGACTACAATATCCTTTGTATCAATTTAACTTGCATGTAATTTCTCTTTTCATGATTTCATCACTTCTTAGTAGAATTTCACATCGCTAATTTCATGAATCTCATACATTTCCTCAACAAATCAATATCATGGAAATTTAACAAAACTCATACAAGAGCATATACATGTCTTCATGGAATAACACAATTTCATAAATATCATTATAATGAGTTTACATGACATAAGAGCTAAATTATTACACACAACTTACCTCGAGTCCAAAATGTTGGTAGATGCTCGGTTTAGTCCACAACTTTACTCTTTCCCCGGTTTCTGTCTGGGCTCCTTGTCTCTTGATCTAAAATGATAAATTTAACTTACTTAGCACCTACATTGCTCATAATTTCATATTTTTACTACACATTTTCCTACTTTACAATTAGGTCCCTATTAGGGACTTCCATGCAAATCACCTATAGAAAGGTGTTTACTACACTTTAACCCTTCATTTTCTACCACTAGACATCAAATTACTTGCATGTCAAGCATGGGTATATTTTTGAATATGAACTCTAGCTCAAATTAGTGGTAGAAATAGCTAGATTAAGCTATGTGGATTTCAAAAATAAGAAGAGCTTGAAAAATGGGGCTTGGAGTCACTTACTTGGAGCTTGAAATTGAAGAAAACCCTAGCTATGGAGTCCCTTGAATTTTCGGCACAACTAGGAGGAAGATGATACCATTTTTGCTTTCTTTTTCCCTTTTTATTACTTGACTTTACTAAATGACCAAACTGCCCTTAGGTCCTTTTTTTTGATATTTTTCCCTTCCATGGGTATTTTTGTCCATCATGTCTAAAATGGGTCTAATTGCCAAATAAGGACTCCTAATAATTTTCCTAATGCTAAATCATCCTGAAAGCTTCTAGAAACTCAATTTTGCAATTTTTGCAATTTAGTCCTAAAGGATAAATTAACCACTCTTTCATAAAATTTCCTTCATGAAATTTTCTCAATATCATGCAAATATGCCATAATTTCAAAAGTAATCATAAACTATATTTTTCTACTTCAAATTTGTGGTTTCGAAACCACTATTCCAATTAGGCCCTAATTTGGGCTGTTACATTTCTCCCTCTTAGGAATTTTCGTCCCTGGAAATCTTACCGGTGAACAAGTTGGGATATTGGTTCCTCATGGTTTCCTCAAGTTCCCATGTTGCTTCTTCTACCCCATGTCTTTGCTATAGCACTTTCACAAGGGCTATACTTTTATTTCTTAACTTCTTTACTTCTCAAGCTAAAATCGTAACCGGTTCTTCCCCATATGTCATGTTCTATTGAATCTCAATCTTTGTTGGGGTAATCACATGTGAAGGGTCCGATCAGTAGCGTCGTAACATGGACACATAAAATACATCATGAATATTTTCCAATTCTCGCAGTAAAGCTAGCCGATGAGCTATCGGTCCTATCCTCTCAGTAATCTTATAGGGCTCGATAAAGCGCAGACTTAATTTTCCTTTTCGACCAAACCTTAGAACTTTTCTCCAATGAGAGACTTTCAAGAATACCTTATCACTGACTTGGAACTCTATCTCCATTCGTTTCAAATCGGCATATGATTTCTATCTATCGGAAGCAATTTTCAAGCAATCTCAAATTTCTTTTACTTTCTCTTCTATTTCCTTGACAAGATCAACCTCGTGAATCTAATTTTCTTTGAGCTCTGTCCAATATAAATGCGTTTTACACTTACGCCCGTATAAAGCCTCATAAGGTGCCATTTTCAAACTTCACTAGAAACTATTGTTGTATGCAAATTCGACCAAGGGTAAGTACTTTTCCTAACTACCTTGGAATTCCAACACACAACATCTAAGCATGTCCTCAAGCACTTGTATCACTCTTTCTGACTGACCATCAGTCTGTGGATGAAAAGCGGTGCTGAAATTTAGCTTTGTGCCCAAAGCTTCTTGTAGTTTCTTCCAAAATTGTGACGTGAATTTGGATCTCTATCCGAGATGATTGATAATGGTACTGCATGTAATCTCACAATCTCTGAAATGTACAAGTCGGCTAACTTATCAAGTGAATAATCCATACACACAGGTATAAAATGGGCCGAATTTTTAAGCTTATCAATCACAACCCAAACAGAGTCTTTCTTCTTCAGAGTCATTGGTAAACCCGTTACGAAGTCCATGGTAACACGGTCTCCACTCAAGAACCATGATAGGCTGTAATAATCTGGAGGTACTTGATGTTCTGCCTTCACTTGTTGACAAATCATACATTTCGCTACATACTCAGAGATGTTTCTTTTCATATTCGGCCATCAATACCATTTCTTTAAATCGTTGTACATCTTGGTACTACCAGGGTGGATAGACATTCAGCTATTATGAACCTCTTGTAAAATTCTCTAAATGAGCTCATCATCTCTTGGCATACATATTTGATCTTGAAACTTATACATCCATCTGAATTAATCTGAAAATCAGTATTGGTACCCGACTTACAACGAGCCTTCTTATCTTGAAATTCTCTATCATTGAACTACGCTTCACAAATCTCTTGAATAAACATGGATCTAGCCCTCATCTCTGCTAAAACCAAACCATCATCGATTAGAGACAACTGTGTGTTCATGGCTCTCAAAGCAAACAGGGACTTCTGGCTCAAAGCGTCCGCAACAACATTAGCTTTCCCTGGATGATAGTCGATGACCAACTCATAATCTTTTAGTAACTCGAGCTATCTTCGTTGCCATAAATTCAAGTCTTTTTGCAGCATCAAGTATTTAAGGCTCTTGTGATCTGTGAATACTCAGCACCACTCGCCGTATAAATGATGCCTCCATATCTTTAGTGCAAACACTGTTGCCACCAACTCCAAATCATGAGTCGAATAATTCTTTTCATGAGGTTTTAGCTTCTCGAGGCATAGGCAATCACTTTGCCTTCTTGCATAAGCACGCAGCCGAATCTATTTAAGGATGCATCACTGTAGATTATGAACTCCTTTCCTGGTTCTAGTTGCGCCAAAACAAAGGCTTCGGTTAGCAACGTCTTCAACTTCTCGAAACTTTGTTGGCACTTTTTGCTCCACTCGAACTTAACATCTTCTTGCAACAATCTGGTCATAGGAGTGGCGATCATAAAAAATACCTTAACAAATCTCTAGTAATAATCAGCTAGACCCAAGAAGCTTATGACTTTGAATAAGTTCCTTGGCGGTCTCCAATCAACAATCGTAGAAATTTTACTTGGATCTACTCTTATGTCATCACCCGAAAAGATGTGGCCCAAAAATCCAACTTCCTTGAGCCAAAATTCACTTTTACTGAACTTGGCATAAAGCTGTTTATCTTGCAAAGTTTGCAATACTGTCCTCAACTGCTTGGCATGCTCGTCCCCATTACGAGAATAAACTAGGATATCGTTAATGAAAACTACCATAAACTTATCTAGGTATGGTCGAAAAATATAATTCATTAGGTCTATAAATACTGCCGGGGCATTAGCCAAACCAAACGGCATGACAAGAAACTCATAATGGTCATATCTTATCCGAAGTACCATCTTCGGTACATCAGACTCCTTAACTCTGAGTTGATAATACCCTGGCCTTAAGTCTATCTTGGAAAACATTGTGGCTCCTCGCAACTGATCAAATAGATCGTCGATCCAAGGCAAGGGATACTTGTTCTTTACGGTTACCTTGTTAAGCTGTAGGTAATCAATATATAACCTCATCGAACCATTTTTCTTTTTCACAAATAATACGGGAGTACCCCATGGAGAATGGCTAGGTCTTGCGAAACCTTTATCTGTCAAATCTTGTAGTTGAGCCTTTAATTCTTTTAACTCGGTCGGGGCCATTCTATAAGGAGCCATGAAAATAGGGGTCGTACTTGGAGCCAGTTCTATACCAAATTCTACCTCTCTATTCTGAGGCAATCTGGGTAACTCTTTCAGAAACACATCTTGATACTTGCAAACTACTAGCACTGACTCTATTTTTGATTCTGACTCTTTAGTATTCATCACAAAAGCAAGATAAGCTTCATACCCATTCCTTAAACACTTTTGGACAACCAAGGAGGAAATCACTATGGGCAAACTTTCTGATTCATCTGACTCAACTCGAAGAGTATTACCATCTTCACACTTCAGTTCAATATATTTTCTACCATAATTTATTACTACATCATGAGTGGTTAACCAATCCATGCCAAGAATCACATTAAATTCATCGAATGGTAAAAGCATGAGATCAGTTGAAAAGCAATAACTTAGAGAGGTATTCGAGAGAACAAAAGGGGTATTCGGTCAAGACTTAGAGAGGAAGAGGAGAGGGAAATAATCGATCAAAAGAAAGGCCAAAAAAAGAAAAGCAACCAAATTGCTCAAAGTACCCGAATGGTAAAGAAGGTTAGGCTTACACACAATAGACAAAAAGGAGCTATTCACGATGCACCAAAAAGCAGAGAAGAGAGTTTAGGTAAATGCAATAGTCGGACACAACCAAAACTGAGCAATGACCAACCCCAACATGATTTTGACCAAAAATTCAAAATTCATGGAGTGAAAGAATCCAAGTTCGACACATCTTCTTCCACTCCCCCAAAGTTCCTACTTTTTCTCCCCTTATCCCTCCTAAGATCACTCAACTCTATCCCACCTAACCATATCCTTATCAGTCGAAATTCCCTCCAATAAACTCCTAGAATTCAGCCACAACTCCCCTCAACCCCCAATTTCAGTCCAACTACAACACCTCCCCCACGCCAATAGCAAAATAAAAATACACTTATACATCTCCAAGCCTCGAACCCCTGACCCCATGCGCACTCTACACGCCACTTACCAATTGACCACTAGGCTATTTGTGACATGGTTTACCCATATTTAATTATAAGCCTATTGGCCCAAAGCTAGGGGTTTACTTCAATAGAAACAAAATTTTTGTCTAGGCTACAGCTTGAACCCTAGACTTCTTAGACACCCCCAAACACTCCTAAATCACTTAACCACTGAAGCATTCATTTATGTCACTTTTTTGCACAACTAAAAATTTATGTACAGTCTCCTAACAGTTCCCATGCTCATGACTTATTTCTTCGAGGCCCAAAATTCGAGGCGTTACAATATATTTCCAACTTCTCCTCCTTAAACCTTAGTGAGATTAAACCTTACCAAAATCAAATTGTGAATAAACTAAATAAACATTATTTCTGTAGAAAATAAATTTAATATCCTTGAACTGAAATAACTGGAAATGTTTCTATAACATAAAAGTATTTAAAAGTACAAACTCCCACTAAAACCAAATATTTTTAAATGAAATTATGTCCATATGAGCAATGTGCTCTTATAAAACCTTAGGTGTAGTCCCTTAGTAAGCGGGTCTACAATCATGGAGTTTGTCCTAATATGGTTTATAGGCACCTAACCATTTTTAAATTTTACTTTAACGACTAGGAACTTAAAGTCTGTGTTTTAACTTTGATGTGCTTTTGCTGCTATTCAAATAAAAGATTGCAATTTGTTTTCATAATTTTCACCTTAGTGACAAAATCTTGTATCCATATTCCATCAAAATTAGAGTCTGTATACCTGATGATCTTTAACTGATCAGACCTCTAATATGTAAGCATGTAATCTTTTGGTCTCTGAAAATACATTATAACCCTCTTGGATGCTATCCAATGGTCCAAACCATGGTTGCTATCTGCCTAACATCCGAACAGTGTACATAATATTTCAATGTATACAAACCTGAACATACATTACTTTTCATTGCTAAAATGTAAAAGTTCTTATGCATTTTTGTAATCTCAAAATCATTCTTAGGACTTTAATTGAACTATACTTATTATTGACAAATGGTATGTCATTAACATATAAAACCAAATATAGAACCTTACTCCCACTAAGCTTATGGTATATAGACTTATCAGCCAAATTCATCTCTAAACCAAATGAGATAATCATTTGGTAAAATTTGTAATACTATTGGCTAGAAGTCTACTTAAGCCCATAGATGAAGTTCTTTAATTTGCAAATCATTAACTTTCCATCATCAGACACAAAGTTTTCTAGTTGCACCATATAAATGTATGATCAATGTTACCATTGAGAAACCATTAACTTAATATTCATATAATGCAGCTTAAGGTCAAAATATTCCACTAAAGCCATTATATTTATTTTTCTAGTGGACCTTTTTATTGATATTCGTTCTTAAGGTTGCTGAGTTTGTTTTTCTAGAACAATTACCTCATCATGAATAGGGAGTTGTTCAACATTGTCTTGTTGAGGTTCTAAATTCACTTCTTGATCAATGATAGGTATGAGAACTTGAACATCATCAAAAGTAATAGTAGAAACTGGGTTAGAATCTAATTCCTCCTCAAAAGCAATGTCTCTAACCTTATTTCTCCCTCCAACCTTAACATTCTAAAAAAATGTTGCAATTCTTGTCTCAAAAATATTCCTTATTGTGGGATCATAAAACTCATAGCCCTTAGATCACTTAGAATTTCCTTGATCCTTATACTTTATAGACAGCAAAGAAGTCAGAAGTGATATCATTTCAACCTTATCATTTTTAGCAAAACGTTTCTCAATTTCATTAAAGAAACCCTTGGCCTAAATAATCTCTTCAAATTTTATGCCCTTAAAGGCTTTTGGAATGTTGTGCTTCATGATCACTAGACTCATGTAGGTTCCACCTCTCAAAATCCCTTTTAACATAAGGGGTGCTTTCCACATTGAGAGGTGTGAATTGTTCTTCCCTTAGTGCAAGGTCTATGTCCATACAACCAAACACTATAAGTGCCTTTTCCATTCATTGAAATTGGTCCTATTAAGCATGTGTATAGAATTTATATTAGCAGATATTGTGGCAGCAGAAGATGAACTAGCTAGATATAGAATAAAAATAAATAAAAACAAGCTCACATTAATATTCATAAGTAAATAGTAAATTCAGGATAATGGCTAATCCGATCTCAAGATACCAAACACAACGTTAATATCAAGTCTTTGGATAGTAATATTAACAGTAAGCGGTACTCTCATTGTAGTAATCAAACATTGACAATAATTATGTCAAACAATGGATTAGTCTTTAGACTAATATATTGCTCACATAAAGTACCTTATAATTGTCACACATTTATCACCACAGATGTCGTTGAAATTTTACCAAATATTAACTTACCTTTGGGTCAATTAATAAACACATGAATCACAAAAAATATATAATCATCTTGATATTTTAAATAAACTAATCTATGTAAAAGAGGTCACTTTGG
Source organism: Gossypium stocksii (assembly GCA_020496765.1). Classification (NCBI taxonomy): domain Eukaryota; kingdom Viridiplantae; phylum Streptophyta; class Magnoliopsida; order Malvales; family Malvaceae; genus Gossypium; species Gossypium stocksii. The sequence continues at coordinate 13,425,333 of CM035623.1, forward strand.
TGGCATTTTGTTTCAACTAATCTATTTAAAATATTAAACATCCTTAATTAAATCTCAAAGCCAAAATCTGGATTTATTTGTTTTAAAATATTTCAAATTTAAACCAAAACAAATTGAATAAAGGAAAATCCCATTTCAAGATACCAGACACCCCATTAATATTTCATCTTTGGACAAAAATATTAACTTGTAAGTGATATCTTAATGTGGTAATCAAACACTAACAATAAGAACATGTCAAATAATAAATCTTATTTTGGGTTGATTTATTGCTCACATGTAAAACCGAATAATAGTCACATGTTTATTACCACAGTTGCACATTTAATATTATTAACTTTACTTTAGGCTGATCAATATTACCATAACTTAAGTTATATGCATACAACCTTTTATATTTTAAAACAAAATAATTTACACAAAAAAGATTACTTTGGTGACTTATTGCTTCAATTAAGTTATTTTAAAATATATAAACATTCTAATATTCAAAATAACAAATTTCATAATAGTTGAGGATCAAAACTAAAATTTTGAAATGCACTACAATTTCCAAAATGACCCAAATTAAGATTGTCCAAAAGGAAAAATAAAAAACCGAAAGCCTTAATCTTTAAATGATTTAAAATAAAAATTATATATGTCAAAACCAAACAGAAATAATGTATTGATTCAAGGCCAAATAATTAACAAGCACGTGTATTCATAATTTTGACATAAACAAAACACCAAAGTAATTCACGCATACATGTGTATTTAAAATAAAAAAAAATGTTTACCATGCATATACCATATAAAACCAAAATTGTATTTATGACTAAACAGAGATTCACATGAATACTTGAAAAATATTTTCAAGCCAATAAATCTTAAAAACAAATTCATAATAGTTGACATATCTCACAATTCGAACTATCAATCATATCATCATAACTTAATCAAATACTCAAAGGAAAATAACATGAATTCATCCTTAAAAAAAATGTAAAACTGTAATCTAAATAGATTGGTACATAAAAATCCTTTGAACCAAATCACTAAAAAACAACACTACGCATAGATTCTATGTGAAATTCAAGAATAACTTTCTCGTTTAATTTCTCAAATAGTCAATTAACAATGAATTTACAGAAGTCAATAGACATATATGATACTTTATTATCTAAAATGGGTTGAAGCATAACTTAATCCATAAATCGAATTATAAAAAAAATATAAATCAAATTCTTTAAACACATATCATAACCAACATAAAATTGCATCAAAACAATGTCCATCAAATTAATTCGATCAAAATTTATAATTTTACCGTTAAAATCAATCTCAATTCATGAAAAATAAAATCATGCATTATTCCATAAACCACACTTCTTTTAATTCTTTAACCAATTTATTCAATCCTATGATATATTCATAAAATAATAATAAATGATATTCGCACAAAACCATTAACTTAAATCATGCAAATCAATTAAAATTGGACTCTAACAAATTGTGCAATAGTCCACCAAAATGCTAAAACAATTCTTATTCTAATAAACAAATACCAAAATAACATAATTAAACACTTAATTTATATCACACTTTATAATAATATTATACATTATATATATGTGCCCATAATTAAATATTTTAATCTAACAATCTCTCAATTAGATAACATATGTTTCCTCATAAATGTACAACTTTTTTTTTATTATTAAACTAGATGTCATATAGGAATTTAGAAAGAAATTGAATCACATAATTTGCAATTACACAAGATTTGCAAAAAAAAAAAAAAAAAAAGAAATGCGGGATCTGCCACACTAAACAAAATTGAATCTCGAGATATACATTGAACCCAAACAAGAATGATGGAAGTATATACATTAATGAAGGCAATCCCTAGTTCAAATGGAATACATGCAAGATAGCAAACTGTCAATAGAAATATACATTCAACCCAATCTCGCAATATATATATATATTAAACAAAATTTATTCGTAAGATTGACACATCAATTTCATAAGAAAACTTAAAAAAATAATCTTGATCAAAGATTCAACATATATTTAACTAATATTCCAAACCCTAAATCTTTTAATATAAATCCAAAAAATTAAAACACCAAATTCATAAATTCTTAAGAATGAATTAATATAAAAATATTCATTCTCAATGATTTAACATGACGAAGCTCGGATACCACTTGTTAGAACCGTAAAACAAAATCTGATATAAACTTAAAACTGTAAACCAAGATCTATCGAGTAACACCCCAAACCCGACCTGGACGTTATGGCCGGATCAAGCAATGTCACATGGGAGTGTGTTTGAAAACTGTAATTTTGCTTAAAATAATTTCCGTCTAGAAACTTTTTATTATCACTTATTAATTCTAAAATCGTGTTATTTAATCAGTTGAAAGTCTTCAAAACGTTTATTCAATGCAGAAGCTTTTAAAACAGTTGCGTGTTGATGAGTATTTTGTTAAAAGGTTGTTTCTTTTAAAAATCTGAGATATCCTAATACTAGTAGTTATAAACCATAACCAATAAAACTCCCCAAATTAAAATAATAACCCATAGACGCCATATGTAACACCCCTTACCCATATCCGACGCTGAGACGGGGTATGAGGTATTACCTTACTAAACCACATGCAAACATACAATCTCTAGTCAATGAAATTCGTCCTAATTTAAAACTTTTCAAACTTTGTTTAAACAACCCTTAATATGGACCTACGAGGCCCAAAAATTGTTTAGAAAATGATGTGCGTGATAAGTTTTAAATTTTATGATCGTACCTAGACACCAACTATTATCACGAATAAGGCAAGCGCACCTATCGGACAGTAGTATAGCTTATGGCAAGACCGGAATGTCGAACCCACAGGAACTAAAAGTACTAGTATTAACCTTTTTTTTATTATCTGGCCTAAAAATAAGAGAATTTGTTTTAATTAAATTAATTATTAACTAAACTAAGAATCAACAGAGAGTAAATTAGGGAACTACTTTTTGGGAAAACTAATTGATTAAGACAACACCCAAGGAAGAATCCACCTAAACTTCACTTGTTATTTAACTCTGAATTAGACGATCTATTCACTTGACTTGATCCGTAGAAATCCCTAAATTATGTCATTATCTCCGTTGAGACTAAAAACATCTAACCCTAGGTTGATTAATTGGAATTTCTTCCTAATTAAAACTCCTAGTGTTGCATTAACTCGATCTATGGATTCCCCTATTAGATTTGACTCTAATCCGGCAGATTTACATCGTTCTATGTCTAGGATTGCGATCAACTCCGCTTAATTGTGTTAGATCTACTCTTAAGCAAGGACTTTTACTCCACTGATAAGCACATTCGAATTGAATTAATATCCTGGAATATTAACACAATGATTAAAAACACAATTAAGAACAAACCAAATGTTTACCATATAATTCAAAAAATAATAACAAGATCCGTCTTAGGTTTCATCCTCCTCAGGTATTTAGGGGATTTAGTTCATAATTATAAAGGAAAACATCTCAAAGTTGGGAAAACAACAAAACATAAAGAAAATCAAAAAACCCTGAAGGAAATTAAAGGGAGATCTTCAGCCTTGATGGAAATCCTGCTTCTGAAATGGATCAATCGGTGTTCTTTGAGTAAATCCTTGCTTTCTACTCTGTGTGTCCCCTTAGTCCTCTCCTAGGGTGTTTATATAGACTTTGGAATACCTTTCTTAGCCCCTAAGTAGCCTTTTCCTCGGGAAATTGAAGCTCGTCACGACAGGGACACGCCCGTGTGATTCGGGTTCAGGCCGTGCTCAGGTCTGCTAAATAGGCACGGGCGTGCGGTGTGCCCGTGTGAGGAACTCCAGGCCATGTTGATTTCTCACTCTGGCCAATTTTCTCCGTTTTGGCCCGTTTCTTGTTCTTTTCACTTTCTTATGCTCACCTAAACATGAAATTAAGGTAGTAGGAGCATCAAATTCCACAAATTCAATGATAATTCATCTGTAAATGTGCTAAATGTGGGATAAAAATATGTATATATTACGGTTTATCAAATACCCCCACATTTAAGCATTTGCTTGTCCTCAAGCAAAATCCTCAACTCACAATTAAGATTCATTTTTCTTAACTTACAATTTCTATTAATAATGTTTCGAAATAAGCCATAAGTAATCATACTTTGAGAGTTCAACTAAAAGAACATCAAAGTTTCAAACAATCCAAGTTGAGTATTTTAGCATGAAAACATAGGTATCTCCCCTTATCTAAGTGATCACCTTTGATTCAAAATATCACAGAGTTAACATCCTCACTAAAGATTCACTCAAATCATTCAAGGTGTTGAAGGACAATAATTTAAGCACTTAAGAGTCAATATGAAAAGTTATTACCATAGGCTTGCATGAAAATCAAATCTCCACCACTATATATTGAAATGATACATCAATCAAAATGTCTTTGGAGGGTTGTAACGTGGCTTTGGTTATGGGGTGTCGTCACAAGCTGAAATAGAAGGTTAAAATCGAGATTGAATTGAAAAATTACCTAACTAGAAAAATACTAATATTGAGTAAATACATTCTTGAATAAATAATCCTAGAATTGTACTTTCCTTCGTGAATACATCGTTTACGTTCAAGCATCACTTAGTAATAGAATGCTCATGATAAATCAACAACTGAACAACTTCATTCGTTTTTTTTAAGAACAAACCAAGTATAAAACTTTACTAATCGAAAAAGAGAAAAATAGCTAGGCAATTTATTCAAATCAAGTCTCAACAAAAAATGGGGATCAAATTAATTACAGGGATTTCAACAATAATGGACTGGTTGGTTAATAGTATGAGTAAATCAATAAATGGGTTTTCAGGCTCAAGAGGGTTTATTAATAGTTAATTGTGAAGGTAGGCTTTTATGGAGTAAGTGGATTAAACCTAAGTGCCTTTATCATCTTGGTATATCAAATCAATGGTGTGGTCTCGACGTGCATAATCGAAGCAAGTTCTAGAATAACAAATCAATATTGACACACTCATAACAATAAAAGTGAGCAAGAAAGAATATATGCTCTAAAGGCTCAAAATCTCACAAAAATTATGGCTTTTGATGTCAATCCTGTGAATTTCAAACTTCAAGATAATACCTAAACTTGGGGAGACAACCTAGAAAAAAATTTTTAATTTTCAAAGATCAACTTATCATGCTTGATTCTCTTAATGACTTAAAGTTTAGACAATCAGAGCATAATTCCCGATGTTTTAATCCAAGACATATCAATAAGAATCATAAATCAATCCAAATTCATTCTAATAGTGACAGCCAAGATTCAAGGATTTGAAAATAATGCAAAATTCAGAGATTTTCTGATAATGAAATTAATATCCCCTCCATACTTAAGATGTACATTGTCCTCAATGTACAAAGATGGATTCAAATATAAGCAGAAAATCAGAAGAGAGTTAGAGAAGTGAAACTTCCTAAATATTGGATGGAATCCTTAATTTGGAAGTGTGGAAACTTGATTCGGAGATGTGTCTATAGCTAGGGAAAAAGTGAGGTTGAAGGAGGATACTCCGGTGGTAGTAGAGGTTGTTAGTCCACGAGTGCTACGCCAAAAGAATATTATACTTGGTGTTTTGGTGGCTATGGTCATGGTCGAGCAGGACCTGGCAGTCATGGCTGAGTTTTCCCATTAGAGTTGGATATTCCAGAGTACTATTGAGCTTTTAGGGTCTTTGTAACTGCGATAGCATCAATGACTTTTTAGTAAATATAAAGTAGCATGGATACTCGTTAAGAAATTGCCAAAAATGTAAATTGTTTAAGAAAGATTATAAAACCTAAGGATGAGATGAAAATCGTATTTAAAGAGAAATAAACATAAAAATTAAATGGAAAATTAAAAATAAAAGTAAAAATAACAAACAAAAATAAAAAGGACTCAAAAGTCTTCATTGCTAGATGGTTCGCGAGGTAGGGGCGGCGATGAAATGTGAAGATGCTGACAAATCTGATGGAGAGTAGCGTCAATGTGATCAAAGCGCTGAAAACATTGTTGCTCAAATCACATTATGCGCTCAGAGATGTCAGAAAGTGAGGCTACCGCATGAACTGGGTGATGGATTAGTGGTGGCTGAGACGGTGGTTCCTCGTGAGGTGGAGGGACATCATCAGTAACATCCTCTGGATCCTCCTACTCGATGAATTGAGCTAGACGGTACTGAGGAGGATCGTATCCACATTATCACTCGATCATCCTCATGTGTAGCATACTTGAGATGCCCTGTAGGGACATCTGACTGATGAGAGTGAGGGAGGATGATTGTGCCACTGTGTTAAGGAGGCCAAAGTGGCGAGCTAGTCGAGTTACATAGGGCCCGATACAGATGGATCCTCTCCTATGTCGCTCTGTCTGATGGCGACTGGCTAGGGCGATGAAGTAGGCGAGGTCAAAGACGTGCCTGTGTACCATACTCCATAAAAAATATGCATCGTGAGTGTTGATGACGCCAGTACTCTCTTGTCGACCCGTCAAAGTGTGTGCGAGGATGGCGTGGAGGTACCTTAATGATAAAGAGAGAGCTGTCGCCTTAGAGTGACTAGGATCGTAGGTGGTTGAAGCAGGGACTAGGGCTCTCCAACATTTGGATGGAGAGTAATGGATGTGACGATGGAGCTCAGATAAGTCTTCTTCCTTCATGAATTCTTCCGTATAGAGGCCCAGAGCTATACCAAACTTAAGCACGCTTAGTTGGCGTACCAAACCACCGAGACAGAACTAGACCATTCCGAGATCATCATACTGGGACATAACCATCTGTAGGTGGAAGGTAGAATAGAGCTCCAAGGTGAGCTCTAAGTAAGTCAGCTCAACAATCTCGAAGAACCGATCCCATGGCTCCGTAGTCAACAGGGCCCGAATCGCGTAAGCTAATTGTACCAGCTCTAAGGCAACCCAATTAATGCACCGCCCCATGCCGAGGGATCTAGCCCACAGAATCTGAAAAAATTCCTCTTGGGTCTCTTGTAAAAACTGTAGAAAAGGGTGACACACTTCAGAAGATGCACTCGCAGATGTAGCTCCTGGTCCCTTTCACTTTTTCGAAGCAGGAACGGCAGTTTTTGATTTGCCTCGTGGAGGTGTCATTGTGGACTTGAGAGAAAGAGTGCAAACCATATATGAGCAATAATTCTTGAAGGAGTATCATACTTTATGCAAATGGGGTCAACATTTTTCAACTTAGTCGTTTCGAAACAATTTAGTCCGAAAAAAATGCACACTAGTGAATAAAAAGAGAAATGGTTAATTTAAAAGTCCTAATAAGGCATCGAACTGATCTCATGATTGTAATGAAGTAATAAATTGATCGTACCTAAAAACTAACTATTATCACAATAAAAGGCAAACGCACCTAACGAATAGTAGTATAGCTAGTGGCAAGACCGGAATATCGAATCCAAGGAACTAAAAGTACTAGTAATGACTTTCTTCCTATTATCTAGCCTAAAAATAAAGAGGGGGTTTGGTTGTAAACTACCTTAATTAAACTAAAAACACGACAAAGATTAAATTTGGAAATTGCTTTGGGAAAACTGAATGATAAAGACAATACCTAAGGAAGAATCCACCTAGACTTCACTTGTTATCTAACTTTGAACTAGACGATTTCTTCATTCGACTTAATCCGTACAGATCCCTAAATTATGTTAATATCTCCGTCGAGAATAAGAACAACTAATCCTAGGTTGATTAATTGAAATCTCTTTCTAATTAAAACCCCTAGTCTTGCATTAATTCGATCTATGGATCCCTATATTAGATTTGACTCTAATCTGGTAGATTTTCGTCATCCTATGTCTAGGATTACGATCAACTCTGCTTAATTGTGTTGGATTTACTCTTAAACAGGGACTTTTGCTCCTCTGCCTAAGCACATTCGACTTAAATTAATATCCCAAAAATATCAATCCAAGAATTAAAAACACAATTAAGAATAAGTCAAATATTTATCATATAGTTCAGATAACAATAACAAGATTCATCTAGGTTTCATCCCCCTTAGATATTTGGGATTTTAGTTCATGTTTATAAAAAGAAACATCTCAGAATAAAGAAAATAACAAAACATAAGAAAACCCAAAACTCCTGAAAGGATTGAAGGGAGATCTTCTGTCTTGATGTAGATCCTGGCTTCTGAGATGGATCAATCGGCTTTCTTTCGAGTAATTCCCTGCCTTCAGCTCTCTATCTTGGTCGGAAGACTATTCACCCTTGTAGTTGCCTCTTATGGCCTTTATATAGAGTTTGGAATGTCTTTCTTAGCCTCTAAGTAGTTTTTTCTTCGTGAAATTAAACTTTATCACGATAGGGACATGCCCGTGTGAATCGATGTTGGATCGTGCTCAAGCCCATTGATGTGGCACAGCCGTGTGACATGCCTGTGTGGTGAACTCCAAGCCGTGTTGATTTCACACATTGGCCCATTTTCTCTGTTTTTGGCTGTTTCTTGTTCTTTTCACTCCCCTAAGCTCACCTGGGTATAAAATATGAAATTAAAGGTTTAGGAGCATCAAATTCCACAAATCAAGGAATAATTTATCCAAAAATAGGCTAAACATAATTTAAAAATATGTATAATTTACGGTTTATCATGAACACAATAGGACTTATGGCGTCTTACGAGTGGCGAATGATATGTGCAAAATAAAGTGTTTAAAACTATAGCAATATTAAACAAGAAAGAAAAGAAAAGATGATTTTGAAATTAAAACTATCTAAGAATAAAGTATAGACATGCTAATGAATAGTTAATAATGAGAATGGGAGAAATAATAAAATAATGAATTTAATGGTAGAGAGGTAGAATGTGTGACCGATGATGGTGGTATGTGGTTGGCACAAGAGGGAAGTTGGTGAGGAGGGGTTTGGGGAAAAAAGGATGTTGAGTAGTGTAAGTGGTGGTGAAGGGAGGGGTATGAGGAAGGAGGAATGGAAGGGAAAATTGGGTTTTGGTGGCCGAAATTTGGGGTGGTGGTGGCGCTAAGGAGGTGCAGCGGCTAAAGATGGTTGGTGGCTAGGGTTTTGAGATGGGGAAGATGATGAATAGTGGGGGGTTTAAATAGATATTGGGGCACTTGGCTGTGGTGCACGCCCGTGTGTTTCATGATTTTAGGGTTTGGGCGCGCCTGATACTTGACCCACGCCCGTGTGTCGTAGGCTTGTTGGTGTACACAGCCGTGTCGGTGCACACAGCCGTGTTGTACGGCCGTGTCCTGGCTTGTTCGCTTCTCCCACGCCCGTGTCCTTATGTGCACGCCCGTGTTATATTGACAGGTTTGCCCATGGTCTATAGGCACGCCTGTGTTTTGTTTGTCCCATACACATGTTCAATTCACAGGTTTTCCCACGGCCATCTCGCACTACCGTGGCAATTGGTCGAAACCCGTGTCTCACCCTTGACTTTGGGAAGTTTTGCTCTATTTTCACACGGCCTTATAGCACAGTCGTGTCTACCCGTGGTGTGTCCACGGCCTCAGGCACACCTGTGTGCTTAGGGCCATGTGGCTTGGGAAAATCTGCGTTTAAGGACTCAAATAATGGTTGTTAGATGTTATAAACTAAAATTAAGAGAAGCAATAATGTTAGTACTCGGGTTGCCTCCCGAGAAGCGCTTATTTATAGTCTAAGCTCGATTTTTCTCAAGCTCGTACGGTCACGGTGGTTTGAGGAGTTGAAACTCCTCTCTCCTGCTATCAGTTTCAGTATCAAAATAAGGTTTAAGTAGAGTATAATTTACCTTGAAAGTGCCAAATTCTTTATGTGTTACCTCGACTGTACCATAGGGGAAGATTTTCATTACCGTGAAGGGAGGTGCGTCATCTGTATGAATTTTTGAATTTGCAATTTGAGGGTCCTCTTCCTCTAATAACACCTTATCCCCTTCTTAAGTTGATTTGGTTTAGGTGTAGGCTCGCCATGGATCTATTTTGTTTCCGTGTGGCATAATTTAGGTTCCTCTTTGCTATAATTCCTCAATTTGTCTAATTCATCAATCTGTAACATTCGCTTTTCATGGATTGCTTCCTTGTTATAGTATGAACTCGAACGTGGCTCAATTGTATTTTCGCTAAGAGTATCCTACAAAGAAGGTTGGACAGTGAGATTATTCTTATTACAAGAACTCGTAATAACATCTTTATCATTTGAGGTCCTAATAGAACTACGAGCTTGCAGAGTAATTATCTCATCGCCTACGCGAAGTATAAGTTCACCTGTGCCCACATCAATAATAGTCCTAGCGGTTGCTAAAAAGGGTCGCCCTAAAATTAATGGCATATCGCTATCCTCATCCATGTCTAGAACAACAAAATCTATTGGGAATATAAATTTGTCAATTTTAACAAGCACATCTTCAATTATACCCATAGGAAATCTAATGTTTTATCAGCCAATTGAATGCTCATCCTAGTTTGTTTGGGTTTCCCAAGACCTAGTTGTTTAAATAGTTTATAAGGCATTACATTAATAATAGCCCCTAGATCGGCCAAGGTATTTTTAACATCTAAGCTATCAATTAAACAAGGAATCATAAAACTCCCTGGATCTTTTAGTTTGTTGGTAGCTTGTTTTGTAAAATGGTTGAGCAAACTGCATTCAACTCTAGATGCGATAACTCATCCAACTTCTGTTTGTTTGCTAAGAGCTCTTTTAAGAATTTAACGGTGTTTGGCAACTATGAAAGAGCTTCAATAAATAGTAAGTTAATACATAATTCTTTAAAAGTTTAAGGAATTTACCGAATTATTCATCTGTGAGTTCTTTCCTTGTCGCATTTGGATATGGGACATGAGGCTTATACTCTTTAACGATTGGTTCTTTATGACTTATCTCACCCTTACCTTTACTTACGACAGCTTCCTAGCTTGGTTTTGATTTGTCTTTAACTAACCCTCATTCATCGACATATCAATGGCGTGAAGTTGCTCCCTTGGGTTAGTTTCTGTGTTGCTTGGCAAGCTGCCTTGTGGCCTTTCAGAGATTAGCTTAGCAAGTTGACCTATCTGAGTTTCGAGCCCTTGAATCGATACTTGCTGATTTTTTAGTGCAATTTCAGTGTTTTGAAAATGAGTTCTGACACCGAGATAAATTTCGTGAGCATCTCCTCAAGATTTGGCCTTTTCTCTTGCTGGTAAGGAGGTTGTTGGAAGCCTAGAGGGAGTGGTGGCCTTTGATTTCCTTGACCACCCCATGAGAAATTGGGGTGGTTCCTCCAACCTACATTATAAGTATTACTATAAGGGATATTTTGAGATCTAGAATTATTACCCATATAGTTGGCTTGTTCATTCTTTACGCTAGGATTGTAGGATGAATAATCTGTGTTGTATACTCTTCACCCATTTGAATCACATCTCATCACTGGATGTACTTGTATAGAACCAACTAAACTATCAATCTTTTTATTTAAGAGTTCTACCTGATTTGACAGCATTGTGACCGCGTCAACATTAAAAACACTGACAGCTTTTATGGGCTTTATTCTCATGACTTGCCACTGATAGTTATTCAGTGGCATCTTTTATATGAACTCATAGGCCTCCTCAGGTGTTTTGTTATTTATGGTTCCACCGGTAGCTACATCGATCATCTGTCTTGTTGAGGGGTTCAAACTGTTATGAAAAGTTTGAACTTGTAACCATAAAGGTAGCCCATGGTGAGGGCACCTTCTCAATAAATCCTTGTATCTCTCCCAAGCATCATAGAGTGTCTCTAGATCCATCTGCACAAAAGAAGAAATACCATTCCTCAACTTTACCGTCTTAGCCGTCGGAAAATATTTTAAAAGACATTTTTCGGTCATTTGTTCCCAAGTAGTGATTGACCCTCGTGGTATAGAGCTCAACCACTGTTTAGCCTTATTCCTTAAAGAAAAGGGAAATAACCGAAGGCGAATGGCATCATCAGAAATGCCATTGATTTTGAAAGTGTCACAGAGTTCCAAAAAGTTAGCTAAATGTGTGTTAGGATCCTCATCCTGCAAACCATCAAACTGAACAAATTGTTGAATCATCTGTATACTGTTAGGTTTCAGTTCAAAATTATTTGCAGCAATAGCAGGCCTAACAATACTAGATTCAGTACCAGCTAAATTAGGCTTAGCATAGTCGTACATAGTACGAGGAGCAGGATTTTGATTCAAATGATCTGTGGCTACCATAGGAGGTAGCGTATTGTTTGGATTTGCTTCCATCTCTTCAATAAATTTGGTTTCGTCCTCTTCCCCTTGTTCTACGTACTATAAGCTTCGCTTTATCTCTCTTCGGTTTCTGCGAACTGTCACTTCTAAATCGCTATCAAACAATCCTAACGGGTTTCTTCTAGTCATAAACTAGAGGCACCTGTCACAGACAAAAAGAAAGAAGTTAGTAAATAAAAACAAAAACAAAAAAAAAATAAGAAGGTAAATTGCAATAAAAATGAATAAAGTAATAAAAATTGAGTGTTCCTAATATTTTAGTTCCCTAGTAACGGCGCCAAAAACTTGATATGCGTGATAAGTTTTAAATTTTATGATCGTACCTAGACACTAACTATTATTACGAATAAGGCAAACGCACCTATCAGACATTAGTATAGCTTATGGCAAGACTGGAATGTCGAACCCACAGGAACTAAAAGTACTAGTATTAACCTTCTTTTTATTATCTAGCCTAAAAAAAAGAGAATTTGTTTTAATTAAACTAATTATTAACTAAACTAAGAATGCACAGAGAGGAAATTGGGGAAATACTTTTTGGGAAAACTGATTAATTAAGACAACACCCAAGGAACAATCCACCTAGACTTCACTTGTTATTTTACTCTGAATTAGACGATTTATTAACTTGACTTGATCCGTAGAAATCCCTAAATTATGTTATTATCTCTGTCGAGACTAAAAACATCTAACCCTAGGTTGATTAATTGGAATTTCTTCCTAATTAAAACCCCTAGTGTTGCATTAACTCGATCTATGGATTCCCCTATTAGATTTGACTCTAATCTGGCAGATTTACGTCGTCCTATGTCTAGGAGTGCTATCAACTCTGCTTAATTGTGTTAGATCTACTCTTAAGCAAGGACTTTTGCTCCACTGGATAAGCACATTCGAATTGAATTAATATCCTGGAATATTAACACAATGATTAAAAACACAATTAAGAACAAACCAAGTATTTATCAAATAATTCAAAAAATAATAACAAGATCCGTCTTAAGTTTCATCCCCCTCAAGTACTTAGGGGATTTAGTTCATAATTACAAAGGAAAACATCTCAAAATTGGGAAAATAACAAATCATAAAGAAAACCAAAAAACCCTTAAAGGAAATTAAAGGGAGATCTTCAGCCTTGATGGAAATCCTGCTTTTGAGATGGATCAATCGACATTCTTCGAGTATATCCTTGCTTTCTACTCTGTGTGTCCCCTTAGTCCTCTCCTAGGGTGTTTATATAGACTTTGGAATACCTTTCTTAGCCCCTAAGTAGCCTTTTCCTCGTGAAATTGAAGCTCGTCATGACAAGGACATGCCCATGTGACACGCCCGTTTGATTTGGGTTCAGGCCGTGTTCAAGTCTGCTAAATGGGCACCGGAGTGTGGTGTGCCTGTGTGAGGAACTCCAGGCCGTGTTGATTTTTCACTCTGGCCCATTTTCTCCATTTTTGGCCCGTTTCTTGTTCTTTTCACTTTCCTATGCTTACCTAAGTATAAAACATGAAATTAAGGTATTAGGAGTATCAAATTCCACGAATTCAATGATAATTCATCTATAAATGTGCCAAATGTCAGATAAAAATATGTATATATTATGGTTGATTAGAAAACCATTCGGAACCAACCCAAGTGCTTAGAAAACTTTCAAGATAATCTACTAAAAATAGGGCACACGCCTGTGTGGAAGGGCAACACGCCGTGTGGCCTCTAGACATTGTCGTGCTAAAGGCCCGTGTGGTTCACACGGCTGAAGCACATAGGGACATGCCTGTGTCCCTTGTCTGTATGGATTTATTTTCTAACATTGAGCCTATAGGGGTTTTCACATGGCCTGGCACACGCCATGTGCTTAGCTCGTGTCTCTCACACGGCCATGACACGCCCATGTCACAGCCCGTGTGCAAAAACCTTGACGTTCTGTTTCTGACGTCAGCGACCATTTAAGGTCACACGGTCGTGGCACATGCCCATGTGCTAGGCTGTGTCTTCTACATGGTTGAGACACACGGCCGTGTCTTAGCCCATGTGTTTACTAATGGGCATTTAATTTTACCAATCCAAGGTACAGGGGACACACGGCCTAACCACACGCTCATGGAGCGGACCGTGTGTCATACACGGTCTAGACACACGCCCGTGTGTTGATAAACGATAAATTATACATGTTTTTACCTCATTCTTAACCCATTTTCTAGATGAATTATCATTGAATTTGTGGAAATTGGTGCTCTTAATCCTTCTATTTCATGTTCTATACTTAGGAGAGCATAGGGAAGTGAAAAGAATGAGAAACGGGCTGAAAACAAAGAAAATGGGCCAAAGTATGAAAACAACACGGCCTGGGAGTTCGCCACACGGTCGTGTTACACGGCCGTGCAATGCTAAAGACTCACACAGCCGTGCCACCATCAACAGACCCGACCACGGCCTGGGTCTTGATCTACATAGCCGTGGCACACGGGCGTGTACCTGTCGTGAGGAAGTGCAATTTCACTCGGAAAAGGCTACTTAAGGACTAAGTAAGGCACTCCAAAGCTCTATATAAAGACCCTAGAGGGCAACTACAAAGAGATACTTTTTCTCTCCTTCTAGGAGCCAGACATTGCATTGACTGGGCCACCCTAGAGCGAGTCCAACTCGCTGATACTGTTCGGGCCCTACTGTCCACCGATCTGTGGGAGAAATTTTTTAACATCATCGAGCCCACCTACCTTGAGCTAACATTAGAATTTTGTTCTACTTTTCATCTATAGGTGGTAATGACAAACCCCGATGACCCAGGCACCATTCAATTTCATCTCGGTGGATTGGTGCACCAATTGAGCATCCCCGAATTTGGTATCGCACTAGGACTCTACACAAATGAGTTCATAGCTGATGAGGACTTTCCCACACTCCCTCGTCGCATCCATATCTCCCCAGTCAATTGTTGGCGCGCTATCATCGCGGAGCAGCCTATATATGACCCTAGTCACTCTAAGGCGACCGCCCTTGCCCCATCCTTGAGGTACCTTCACGCCCTCCTCGCACACACCTTGACGAGCAGATGTGAGAGCACCGTCGTCATTAGAACACACGATGCCTACTTCTTATGGAGCATGGCAAACGCACATACCATCGACCTCACCTATTTCATCGCTCATGCCATCCAGCACCAGACTAAAAAGCATCGTAGGAGCGTTATATCTATGGGGCGTACATCACACGTTGGCTCGCCACTTCGAGCTGCTCAACACCACGACGCAGACATCCTCATATACACTGATCGGCTAGATGTCCCCTCAGGGCATCCAGACTATGCTCCACATGAGGATGATCCAGCGCAGACCTGGGACCGACCCTCCACAGTACCGTCTACTCCAAGAGGCCGAGGATCTAGAGGACATTACTGATGATGTCCCACCACCACCACGCGACCCATCTGAGGATTAGGACTTCCTAATCCTCTTTTCTTCTCTTTTATTTTCCTTTTTATTTTTTCTTTTATTTTATTTCATCTTATCTTTTCCATTATTTGAATTTTAGTATTTTTAAAACTTACTTTATTTTATTCCTTTATTTTTATTATTTCATATCGGCTATCCCCTAACAAACATATTATGTTAATCCAAATTCCCTAAAAATGATAAGTGCTTTCGTAGTTTCAAAGGAGCTTTATAGACTCAAATAAAAAATCTAAAGGGAACCTTGCTTCAACCTCACACAGTTGACACCGCCAAAGCCTACACTCACAACATGAAAGCTGTGGACAAACGAACGCTACTACCACTGGAGTATCCACCTCTGCACCTTCCTTTGTCCCAGACACTCTATAGGCACCACCACCTCATAAATTCATCCAATTTAGGGAGTTTCATACCTTTCCCTATCTTATGATCTTATGCTTCTATTGATACTAATGTATCTTTGTACATTGAGGGCAATGTACATATTAAGTGTAGGGGGAAAACTTACTTTCAGTTATTACATTTTCTTTAAAATCCCTGAAAATTTTTATTTGAATTGTTCTCAAAATTTCAAATTCTCACTTTCACTCTTTGCATTATCTTCAATCTCCTATTAGGAATTAATTCTGATTGATTTATGATTTTTATTGATATGTTGAGAATTAAGACATAGGTGCTTATGCCTTGACTATTCAAACTTTAAAACACTAGGGAATCAAGCATGATAAGTTGAAATTTTTGAGAACTTAAATTTTTTTCATAGGTTATTTTCCCTAATTTTAAGTTTTATCTTGAGATTTGAAATTAGCAAGATTGACATCAAAAGCCATAATTCTGGTGAGATTTTTGAGCCTTTTGAGCATACATTCTTTCGTGCTCACTTTTATTGTTGCTTTGAGTGAGTCAATACTCATTTGTTATTCTAAAACTTGCTTCGATTATACATGTCAAGACCACATCATTGATTTGATACACTGAGATGATAAAGGCACCTAGGTTTTAACCCACTTACTCCACAAAAGCCTATCTCCACAAATTGACCCCTAGTAAACCCCATTGAGCCTAACAACCCATTCTTTGATTTACCCCTAATATTAACCTATAACCTATTTTTGTTGAATTCCATTCAATTATATTGATCCTTATTTTTGTCGAGATTTGAGTTGAAATTATTATCTAGCTTTATTCTTTTTTCTAGTTTGTAAAGTTTGTAAATATTAAAATTATTGTAATATTTGATTTGTTCTTAAAAAAAAAGAAAAAAATGTGTATATACAATTAATTCAGTTTTAATTCATATCTTAGTTCTAGTTTAATATTTTTGCATATTTCTATTATAAGCTATCAAACTTAGAACGATGTCATCATAAGGCTGAGCTCGAAGAATATGTTCCAGTGAAAGAGATTTTTCTAGCTAGATGATTTTTCAATTCAATCTTGATTCTAACCCTCTTTTTTAGCTTGTGACAACACCCCTAACCAAAGCCCCATTACAACCATTGAAAGACCTTTTGATCAATGTGTCATATCGATCCATAGTGGTGGAGATTTGATTTTCTTGCAAGCCTATGGTAATAACTTTTCAGTTTGACCAGAGAGTGCTTAATTCTTGAACCCTAAACACTTTGAGTGGATAGAGTGAATCTTTAGTGAGGATGTCAATTCTTGTTGATTTTGATTGAGAAATAATTACTTAGGAGAAGGGAGAAAACCTATGTTTCTGTGATAAAATTCTCAACTTAGAGTGTTTAAATCTTTACTATTCTTTTGGTTGAATTCTCATTGTATGATTACTTGTTGATTAGTTTGAAACATTATTGATAAGGGTTATAAGTTGAGAAGAATGATTCTTAATTGTGAGTTGAGATTTTGCTTGATGACAAGCAAAGGCTTAAGTGTGGGGGTATTTGATAAACGATAAATTATACATGTTTTTACCTCATGCTTAGCCTAATTTATGGATGAACTATCATTGAATTTGTGTAAATTGGTGCTCTTAATCCTTCAATTTCATGTTTTATGCCCAGGTGAGCTTAAGGAAGAGAAAAGAGCAAGGAACGGGCCAAAAACTAGCAAATTAAGCCCAACTCAATAAACAACACAACCCAGAGATTTACCACACGGCCGTGTCACCTTGAGTTCGAACACGGCCCAACCCCGACAAGCACAGCCAGACCACACGATCGTGCCACTATCAACAGGCCCGACCACAACCTGGGCCTTTATCCACACGGGCGTGGCACACAGGCGTGTCCCTGTCATGAGGAAGTACAATTTCATTCGGAAAAGGCTACTTAAGGGCTAAGAAAGACACTTCAAAGCTCTATATAAAGACCCTAGAGGGCAACTACTAGGATATACTTTTCTCCCCTCAAAAGGATACTTTTTTTCCCACAAAAGAGTGCCTTATTTCTGCCAACACAGAGAGTAGAAGTAAGGAATTACTCTAGGGGAAGCCTATTGATTCATCCCAGAAGCCGAATTCTTCCTCAAGACTGAAGATCTTCCTTCAAATTCCTATAGGGGTTTTTGGGTTTTTTATGAATTGTTATTTTTATTCTTCTGAGATGTTTTCTTTTATAATCATGAGCTAAATCCCCTAAATACTTGAGAGGGATGAAACCTAAGACAGATCTTGTTATTATTTTCTTGCGAATTATATGATAAATATTTGATTTGTTCTTAAGTGTGTTTCTAACTCTTAAATTGATATTCCTGGGATATTGATTTAAGTCGAATGTGCTTATGTAGAGGAGCAAAAGTCCCTGCATAGGAGTAGATCCAACGCAATTAAGCGGAGTTGATCGCAATCCTAGAGATAGGACGACAAAAATCTACCGGATTAAGGTCAAACCTAATAAGGGAATCCATAGATCGAGTTAATGCGATTCTAGGGGTTTTAATTAAAAAGAGATTTCAATTAATCAACCTAGGGTTAGTTGTTTTTAGTCTCGAGAGAGATATTAACATAAGCTAGGGATTTCTACGGATCAAGTCAAGTGAATAAATCATCTAGTTCAAGAGTTGATAACCAGTGAAGTCTAGGTGGATTCTGCCTTGAGTATTGTCCAAATCATTCAGTTTTCCTGAGAGTTTTTCCCCAATTTACTTTTTGTGCATTCTTAGTTTAGTTTTAGAATTAGTTTAGTTTCATAAAATCCCTTTTTATTTTTAGGTTAAATAATAGAAAGAAAATTAGTACTAGTACTTTTGGTTCCCTTAGGTACAATATCTCGGTCTTACCACTAATCTATACTACTGTTCGATAGGTACGCTTGCCTTAAATCATGATAATAGTTAGTTTTTGGTATGATCATAGTTTATAAGTTTTTTTACTTCATATCGCGCATATCAACAGTGATATCCGCGTGATATGAAGTAATAAAATTTATAAAGAACTTGATCAAACCTAAACTGACTAATATCACGACGTTTTTAAGGCAAGCGCACCTGTCGACAGTAGTATAGTCTAGTGATAAGATCGAGTATCGTACCCAAGGGAACCGAAAGTACTATTACTCACTTTCTTTCTATTATTTAACCTAAAAATTAAGTGAGGGTTTATTTAAAACTAACTCTAAAACTAACTAAGAAAAGCAGGAAAAATAAATTGGGAAGAACTTTTAGGGAAAAGCTAATTGATATGATTAATACTTAAGGGATAATCCACCTAGACTTCACTTGTTATTATTTTCTTGAATTATACGAGTTATTTACTTGACTTGATCCGTAGAGATCCCTAATCTATGCTAAACCCTCCGTCGATGTGAAGAGCAACTAGGCCTAAGTTGTTAATTAAAGTTCCTTTATTAATTAACTCCCTAGGTTGCATTAATTCGATCTATGGTTCCCCATATTAGGTTTGACCCTAATCCGGTAGATTTATGTCGCCCTATGTCCAGGGTTGCATGCAACTCCGCTTAATTATGGTAGATCTACTCTTATCGCAGGGACTTTTGCTCCTCTGCTTTAAGCACATACAATTCTTGAATCAATACCTAGGACTATTAAATCAAGGATTAAAAACACATAATTAAGAACAATTCAAGTAATTCTCATAATAATCAAGAATAAATAACAAGATCTATCTTAGGTTTCATCCCCCTCAAGTATTTGAGGGGTTTAGTTCATAATAATAAAAGAAAACATCTCAGAAGTTATAAAATAACAACTCATAAAAGAAACCAAAAACCCCTGAAGGAATTTAGGAGAATCCTCTATGTTAATGCAGAACTTCGGCTTCTGAGATGAATCGATTGGCTTCTCCCTTCGAGTAATCCCTTGCTTCTACTTGTGGTGTGGCAGAAAGACGAGAGGAAAAGAATATAGAGGGTGTGTAAAAGATGGAAGAAGGCCCCTTCTATGTTGCCTCATGGGGTCTTTATATAAAGAAGTTTTAGGGACTCTTTCTTAGCCCCTAAGCATCCCAATTTAAATGAAATTCGTCTTTCCCGTGACTAGAACATGCCCGTGTGCCACACCCGTGTGGGTTTCGACAGAGGCCGTGTGATTCAGCATGCCCGTGTGCAGTGGCCGTGCTTGTCGGGGCTTTGTCCGTGTGATCTTTGTGAGGCACGCCCGTGTGGCACGACCGTGTAGCACGGCTTGGCCCGTGTGATTCGTGCATTTTGGTCCATTTTTCACCGTTTTGGGCTCGTTTTCTGTTCTTTCATCTTCCCTAGGCTCTCCTGAGTATAAGATATGAAAAACAACGATTAAGAGCACCAATTCTCACTAAATTGATAATAATTCATCCAAAATATAGGCTAAACATGAGGTAAAAATATGTATAAATTAGCGCTTATCAAGCAGATAAAGACTTCCTACTCAAAGTATCTGCAACTATATTCGCTTTACCCAGATGATGCTCAATAACTAGATCATAATCTTTTAGCAACTCGAGCCATCTGCACTGTTTCAGATTTATGTCTTTCTATGTCATCAAACACTTCAAGCTCTTGTGATCAGTATAAATATGACATTTTTCGCCATACAAGTAATGTTGCCATATTTTCAGTGCAAACACAATAGCTTCTAATTCAAGATCATGTACTAGGTAATTCTTTTCATGTGGTTTTAGTTGTCTTGAAGCATAGGCTATAACTTTACCTTCTTGCATCAAGACACAGCCTAAACTATTTAATGATGCATTACTATAAAAAACAAATGCTTTACCCAATTCAGGCTGTACTAACACAGGTGCTTTCTTCAATAGATTTTTCAGTCTATCAAAACTCTACTGGCATTCCTTAGTCCACTTGAACTTTACATCTTTCTGCAATAAACGTGTCATCGGAGAAGCTACCGTAGAAAATCCCTGTACAAATCTCTGATAATACCCAACTAATCCCAGAAAACTTCTGGTTTCGATTGTAATCTTTGGTAGCTTCTAATTGATAACAGCTGAAATTTTACTCGGATCTACTTTGATACCTTCAGTAGATACAATATGTTTGAGAAACCCAACTTCTCAAAGCCAAAACTCACATTTACTAAATTTGGCATACAATTTCTTTTCATGCAAAGTTTGTAGTACAATTCTCAAATGATCTGCATGCTCATTTTCATCTTAGGAATAAACTAGAATATCATCAATAAACACTACCACAAACCTATCTAAGTACGGCCTAAAAATTCTATTCATTAAATCCATGAACCCTACAGGTACGTTAGTCAGTGCAAATGGCATCACAAGGAACTCATAGTGGCCATATCTAGTTCTAAATGTTGTTTTTGGCACAACAGACTCTTTTACCTAAAGCTGATAATAACCTGAACGAAGATCAATATCTGAAAACACTGTAGCACTTTTTAACTGATCAAACAAGTCATCGATTCGAGGCAACGAGTATTTATTCTTTATTGTGACTTTTTTGAGTTGTCGATAATCAATACATAGACTCAAAGATCCATCCTTCTTCTTTACAAATAAAACCTAGGCACCCTAAGGCAAGTGGCTAGGTCTGGCAAAACCCCTGTTAGTGAGTTCTTGTAACTGTGTTTTTAACTCCTTCAATTCAGTAGAAGCCATTCTATAAGGTGCTATTGATATCGGAGTAGCTCCTGAAATTAGATCTATTGAAAATTCTACCTCTCTTTCTGGTGGTAACTGATATGCGTGATATGAAGTAATAAAATTTATGATAATGATCATACCAAAAACTAACTAATATCACGATTTTAAGGCAAGTGCACCTATCAAACAGTAGTATAGTTTAGTGGCAAGACCGAGTTATCGTACCCAAGGGAACCAAAAGTACTAGTACTAACTTCCTTTCTATTATCTAGCCTAAAAAAATAAAAGAGGTTTTTATGAAGACTTAAACTAATTCTAAAATTAAACTAAGAATGCACAAAAAGTAAAATAGGGAAAAGCTCTTTGGGAAAGACTGATTGATTGGACAATACTCAAGAGAGAATCTATCTAGACTTCACTTGTTATCAATTCTTGAGCTAGATGATTTATTCACTTGACTTGATCTGTAGAGATCCCTAACTTATGTTAATACCTCCATCGAGGATAAGAACAACTAATCCTAGGTTGATTATTTGAAATCTCTTTCTAGTTAAAACCCCTAGTCTTGCATTAACTCGATCTATGGATCCCCTTATTAGGTTTGACCCTAATCCAGCAGATTTATGTAACCCTATGTCTAGGGTTGCATGCAACTCCGCTTAATTATGCTAGATCCACTCTTAAACAGGGACTTTTGCTCCTCTACATAAGAACATCAATTTCTTGAATTAATATCTAGGACTATTAAAACAAGAATTAAGAACACATAATTAAGAACAATTCAAGTATTTATCATATAACTCAAGATAAAATAATAACAAGATCTGTCTTAGGTTTTATCCCCCTCAAGTATTTAGGGGATCTAGTTCATAATTAATAAAGAAAACATCTCAGAAGAAATAAGTTAACAAAACATAAAGAACCCAAAAACCCCTGAAGGAATTTAGGGAGATCCTCTGTCTTGATGTAGAATTCAGCTTCTGGGATGAATCAATCGGCTTCCTTGGAGTAATCCCTGCTTCCACTCTCTGTGTTGGCAGAAATAAGGCGCTCCTTTGTGGGAGAAAGAGTACACCCTTAGAGTTGCCTCCTAGGCTCTTTATATAGAGCTTTGGGATGCCTTTCTTAGCCTCTAAGTATCTAAATCCGAGTGAAATTGTACTTCCTCACGATAGGGACATGCCCGTGTGGATCGATAAGAGGCCGTGTGTGGGCCTGTCGAGGGTGGCACGACCGTGTGGCCTAGCCGTGCTTGTCGGGGCTAGGTCGTGTTGGACCTTATGTGGCACAGCCGTGTGCCATGGCCATGTGGTGAATCCTTGGGCCGTGTCGTTTTTGCACTTTGCCCATTTTCTTCGTTTTGGCCCGTTTTTTCGTTCTTTTCTCTTCCCTGTGCTCTCCTGAGTATAAAACATGAAATAGAAGGATTACGAGCACCAATTCTCACAAATTTATTGATAATTCATCCAGAAATTAGGCTAACCATGAGGTAAAAATATGTATAATTTGTCGTTTATCAAATACCCCCGCACTTAAGCCTTTGCTTGTCCTCAAGCAAAATCCCAACCCACAATTAAGAATCATTCTTCTCAGTTTACAATTCCTATCAATAGTATTT
Organism: Gossypium stocksii; assembly: GCA_020496765.1. Lineage (NCBI taxonomy): Eukaryota > Viridiplantae > Streptophyta > Magnoliopsida > Malvales > Malvaceae > Gossypium > Gossypium stocksii. The sequence goes on from CM035623.1 coordinate 13,448,663, forward strand.
CAAACTAATCCATAAGTAATCATACAATGAGAATTCAATCAAAAGAACATTAAATATTCAATCACTCTAAGTTGAGAATTTTATCACAGAAAAATAAGTTTTCTTCCTTCTCCTAAGTAATTATCTTTCAATCAAAACTATCAAGAATTGACATCCTCACTAAGGGTTCACTCTAATCACTCAAAGTGTTTAGGTTTCAAGAATTAAGCACTCGTTAGTCAACCTGAAAAATTATTACTATAGGCTTGCAAGAAAATCAAATCTCCACCACTGTAGATTGATATGAAACATCCATCGAAAGGTCTTTTAATAGTTGTAATGGGGCTTTGGTCAGGGGTGTTGTCACAAGTTGAAAAAGAAGGTTAGAATTGAGATTGAACTGAAAAATTATCTAGCTAGAAAAATCTCTATCACTGGAACATATTCCTTGAGCTAAGCCTTATGATGACATCATTCTAGCCTTGGTAGCCTTAAAATAGAAATATGCAAAAACTATTGAACTATTAGAGATTACAACTGAATTTCTTTAATATACATACGTTTTTTTATAAGAACAATTTAAATACAATACAATAAATTGAATATTTACAACTTTACAATCTGGAAAAGAGAATAAAGCTAGATAATAATTCAACTCGAATCTCGAAAAAAATAAGGATCAAAGTAATTGAATGGAATTCAACAAAAATAGGTTGTAGGTTAATATTAGAGGTAAGTCAAAGAATAGGTTGTTAGGCTCAATGGGGTTCACTAGGGGTTAATTTTGTGGAGGTAGGCTTTTATGGAGTAAGTGGGTTAAATCCTAGGTGCCTTTATCATCTCAGTGTATCAAATCAATAATGTGGCCTTGACATGTATAATCGAAGCAAGTTCTAGAATAACAAATCAGTGTTGACTCGCTCAAAGCAATAATAGAAGTGAGCACGAAAGAAGGTATGCTCAAAAAGGCTCAAAATCTTACCAGAATTATGGCTTTTGATGTCAATCCTGCGAATTTCAAATCTTAAGAAAATACTTAAAATTAGGGAAAATAACTTATGAAAAAAATATATTCTCAAAAATTTCAACTTATCATGCTTGATTCCCTAGTGTTTTAAAGTGTGAATAATCAAAGCATAAGTACCTATTTCTTAATTCTCAATACATCAATAAAAATCATAAATCAATCAGAATTTATCTTAATAGTAAAATTGAAGACAATGCAACAAGTTAAAAATTTTCAGGGATTTCAAGGAAATTGCAATGATTGAAGGTAAGTTCCCCCCCACACTTAAGATGTACATTGCCCTCAATGTACAAAGGAACATTAGTAGCAATAGAAGCATAATATCATAAGATAGGGGGAGAATTGAAACTCCCTAAATTTTGGATGGATTTGTGAGGTGGATATTGGGATTGGAAGAGCCGGCAGTTGTGGCAGGGTGTTCCCATTAGAGTTTAGCTTTAAGTTGTACAGCTCCTTTGAAACTGCGATAGCACTTAAGGGATTTTAGGTGTTTTAGAATTAAAGCAATTACTCGTTAGGAGATAGCTGAAATATAATAAAAATGGAAATAAAGTAAACTATGTCTGAAATATTCAAATAATAAAGATGAAATGGAAGAAAATAAAGGGAAAAAAGAAAATAGATGATAAGCAAAGAGGATTAGGACGGCCTAATCCTCAGATGGGTCTCGCGGTGGTGGCGGTGCGGTGATGTGAAGATGCTAACATATCTGCTGAAGAGTAGCATCTATATGGTTAAAACGTTGGAAGCACTGCTGCTCAAATCATGTTAAGCACTCGTATATGTCAGCATAGGAGGCTGCCGCATGGACTGGGCGGCGAGGGGGTGGTGGCTCGGTGGGTGCATCCTCCTGTAGTGGTGGGACATCATCAGCAATGTCCTCTGGATCCTCGGTCTCTTAGACTAGGTGGTACTGTAGTGGATCGGTCCCAGGGCGGTACTGGATCATCCTCATGTGGAGCATAGTTTGGATGCCCTGAGGGGACATCTAGCCTATTAGTGTGTATGAGGATGTCTGGGTCGTGATATCGAGAAGCTCGAAGTGACGGGCCAACCGTGTGATGTATGGGCCCATGGATATAACGTCCTTGCGATGTTGCTCCATTTCGTGTTGGATGGTTTGAGCGATGAAATGGGTGAGGTTAATGGTGTGCGCGTTTGCCATGCTCCATAAGAAGTAGGTATCGTGTATGCTGACGATGCCGGTGCTCTCACGTCGGCCCGTTAAGGTATGTGCGAGGAGAGCGTGAAGGTACCTCAAGGATGGGGCAAGGGCGGTTGCCTTAGAGTGACTAGGGTCGTATGTAGCTGCTCCTGGGACTAGGGCTTGCCAACATTTACTTGGTGAGATATGAATGCGATGGGGGAGATCGGGGAAGTCTTCGTCAACTATGAACTCGTCTGTGTAGAGTCCTGGCGCGATACCGAATTTGGGCATGCTCAATTGTCGCACCAAACCACCGAGGCAAAATTGGATGGTGCCTGGGTCATCGTGGTTCGTCATTACCGGTAAATGAAAAGTAAAGAAAAACTCTAATGTTAGCTCAAGGTAGGTGGGCTCGATGATGTAGAAAAATTGCTCCTAGTGCTTGGTGGTCAGTAGGGCTCGAACAGCATCTGCGAGTTGGACTCACTCGGGGCAGCCCAGTCAATACATCGCCCTGTTCCTAGAGGGCGGGCTTGTAGGAGTTGGAATAACTCCTCTTGGGTGTCTTGGTGGAATTGTATGAACGGGTGGCGGGTTTCGGCTGTGGGTCTGGAGGATGAGCCACCAGGCCCCTTTCGTTTCTTTGTAGCAGGGACGGCAGCTTTCTCACCGTGGGATAAAGACATAGTACCTAAAAAAATGGGCATGAGTTAGTTGTAATGAAATGGTAACTAGCAAAAATAAATACTAATTTGTTAACAGTGAGTACCTATGTTAGTGTACAAATAATATGCTGTTTTTCCTAAAAATAGAGATGAACATGATATAGGTATTTAAAATGACTAGGGTCTAATGTTCTAAAATATCTAAAAATGGCAGCCAAGTATTGTGCTAAGTGGCATAATGAATTCTTTTAGATAAATGATGCTAAATTGACTAAAAATCATGTGAATAATCATGCTAATAATTAAATGAATAGAAAAATAGATAAGAATCATGAAATTTCAAAAAGTAAAGCAAGAAATAAGACAAAACCAAATGGGTGTTGAGGGGGTGGCTAAACACAGTAATGCGGTGCTTTGAACAGTCGTGGTGTGCTTTCCACGAGCGTGCGGTGGCCTTGTGCGGGAGTGGCGTCGATTTGAAGGTTGGCAGAGGGGCTAAGGGTGTCTGGTTCATGCACGTCTTCCTTAGATGGGTTTTTCTTTATGTGGAGTGTATCCTGTAACAGAGGTGAGACCACATAAGTAGTTTTAAGAACAGAATTTATACAATTACCTTTATCATTTGGTGTTTTAATCGAGTTTTGAGCTTGAAGGGTAATTGTTTCGTTTCATGCACGTAAAGTGATTTTACCTGTACCAACATCAATGGTAGTTTAGCAGTTGCTAAAAAGGGTCGTCCTAAGATTAGAGGAATGTTACTATCCTCATCCATATCTAAAACAACAAAATCAACTGGGAATATGAATTTATCAACTTTACTAGAACATATTCAACTATACCCTTAGGAATTCTAATGGTTTTATCAGCCAATTGTATGCTCATCCTAGTTTGTTTGGGTTTCCCAAGATCTAGTCATTTAAACATTGTGTAAGGCATGACATTTATACTTGCCCCTAAATCAGCTAACGCATTATCAATGATTAAACTACCAATTAAACAGGGAATTGCAAAACTCCCTGGATCTTTCAGCTTGTTGGGTAGCTTGTTTAACAAAATAGCTGAGCACACAGCATTCAATTCCACGTGCGATGACTCGTCCAACTTCCGTTAGTTTGCTAAAAGCTCTTTTAAAAATTTAACTGCGTTTGGCATCAACAAAAGAGCTTCAATAAACAGTAAGTTAATATGAAATTTCTTTAAAAGTTTAATCATCTTACCGAATTGGTCATCTGTGTGATCTTTTCTTGTCGCATTGGGATATGGCCACTAGGTTTATACTCTTTGCTTACAGGCTTTTGTGTGTTCTGACATACCTCATTCTTATTACTGCTTACCGGAGTATCTTGCAACAGTTTTGGTTCGTCTAATCTTTCGACGCTAATTGTGGTAATAGCATGAACTTGTTCTCTTGGGTTAGTTTCTGTGTTACTTGGCAAGCTACCTTGTGGTCTGTCAGATATTAGCTTTGCGAGTTGACCAATCTGATTTTCAAGTCGTTAGATGGATGCTTGCTGATTCTTTAGTACTTGCTCGGTGCTTTGAAAATGGGCTTCTGACATGGCCATAAATTTGGCGAACATTTCTTCAAGAATCGACTTTTTCTCCTGTTGTGGTGGTGACTGCTGAAATCTCGGAGGAGATGGTTGTCTTTGATTTCCTTGTCCTCCCCATGAAAAATTGAGGTGGTTTCTCCAACCTGCATTATAAGTGTTACTATAAGAGTTATTTTGAGGTCTAGAATTGTTACCCATATAGTCGGCTTGCTCAGTTTCTATGCTGTGTCCATAAGATAAGTATTCTAGATTGAACATATTTCCTGGAGTTGCGTCACACTGCATCACCAGTTGTGCCTGCGTAGAACCAACAAAATTATCAAACTTTTTATTTAAGAGTTCTACCTGATTAGTAAGCATGGTGATAGCATCAATATTAAAAACTCCTATAGCTTTTGTCGGCATTGTCCTTATGACTTGCCACTGATAGTTATTCAGTGACATCTCTTTAATAAACTCATAAGCTGCTTCAGGTGTTTTGTTGTCGATTGTTCCCCCTGCGGCTGCATCAATCGTTTGTCTAGTTGATGGATTCAAACCATTGTGAAAGGTTTAAACTTGTAGCCACAAAGGTAACCTATGGTGCGGGCACCTTCTTAACAAATCTTTGTATCTCTCCCAGGCATCATAAAGTGTCTCTAAATCCATCTGCACTAAAGAAGAGATATCGTTTCGTAATTTAGCTATTTTAGCTCAAGGAAAATATTTAAGTAAAAATTTTTCAGTCATCTATTCCCATGTAGTGATTGATCCTCGTGGTAAAGATTTTAACCACTGTTTAGCTTTATTCCTCAAAGAAAAAGGAAATAATTTAAGGCGAATGGCATCATCAGAAACACCATTTATTTTAAAAGTATCGCATAATTCCAAAAAGTTGGCTATGTGTGAATTTGGATCTTCATTCTGTAAACCATCAAACTGCACAAATTGCTGAATCATCTGAATAGTGTTAGGTTTTAATTCAAAATTTTTAGTAGCAATAGTAGGTCTAATAATACTAGATTAAGCACCAGCCAAACTAGGTTTAGCATAATCATACATAGTTCGAGGAGCATCATCTTGATTCACTGGTTGCGCAGCTATTCCAGATTTGCTTCCATCTCTTCCGTAGGTTCTGGCTCTTGTTCTTGGTCTTGTTCTGGATAATGTAGGCTTCATCTGATCTCTCTGCGAGTTCTGCGAACTGTCGCTTCTAAATCTTCGTCAAAAAGCAATGGTCCTACTAGGTTGTTTCTAGTCATAAACTAGAGATACCTAAAAGGAAAAAAAAAAGAAAATTAAAATAAAATAAAAATAAATAAAAACTGAAAATAAAGATATATAGCAATGGCTAAAGTAATAGAAATCGAGTTTTCTTAATATTTCAGTTCCTCGGCAACGGCGCCAAAAACTTGATATGTGTGATATGAAGTAATAAAATTTATAATAATGATCGTACCAAAAACTAACTAATATCACGATTTTGAGGCAAGTGCACCTATCGAATAGCAGTATAGCCTAGTGGCAAGACCGAGTTGTCGTACCCAAGGGAACCAAAAGTACTAGTACTAACTTCCTTTCTATTATCTAGCTAGAAAAATAAAAGAGGTTTTTATGAAGACTTAAACTAATCCTAAAATTAAACTAAGAATGCACAAAAAGTAAAATGGGGAAAAGCTCTTTGGGAAAGGCTGATTGATTGGACAATACTCAAGGGAGAATCCACCTAGACTTCACTTGTTATCAATTCTTGAGCTAGATGATTTATTCACTTGACTTAATCCGTAGAGATCCCTAACTTATGTTAATAACTCCGTCGAGGATAAGAACAACTAATCCTAGGTTGATTAACTGAAATCTCTTTCTAGTTAAAACCCCTAGTCTTGCATTAACTGGATCTTTGGATCCCCTTATTAGGTTTGACCCTAATCTGGAAGATTTATGTCGCCCTATATCTAGGGTTGCATGCAACTCCGCTTAATTATGCTAGGTCCACTCTTAAACAGGGACTTTTGCTCCTCTGCATAAGCACATCAATTTCTTGAATTAATACCTAGGACTATTAAAACAAGAATTAAGAACACATAATTAAGAACAATTCAAGTATTTATCATATAACTCAAGATAAAATAATAACAAGAGTTGTCTTAGGTTTCATCCCCCTCAAGTATTTAGGGTATTTAGTTCATAATTAATAAAGAAAACATCTCAGAAGAAATAAGATAACAAATAATAAAGAACCCAAAAACCCTTGAAGGAATTTAGGGAGATCCTCTGTCTTGATGTAGAATTCGGCTTCTGGGATGAATCAATCGGCTTCCTTGGAGTAATCCCTGCTTCCACTCTCTGTGTTGGCAGAAATAAGGCGCTCTTTTGTGGGAGAAAAAGTACACCCTTAGAGTTGCCTCCTAGGCTCTTTATATAGAGCTTTAGGATGCCTTTCTTAGCCTCTAAGTATCTAAATCCGAGTGAAATTGCACTTCCTCTTGATAGGGACATGCCTGTGTGGATCAATAAGAGGCCGTGTGTGGGCCTGTCGAGGGTGGCACGACCGTGTGGCCTAGTCGTGCTTGTCGGAACTAGGCCGTGTTGGACCTTATGTGGATGGCCGTGTGCCACGGCCATGTAGTGAATCCTTGGGCCATGTCGTTTTTGCACTTTGGCCTATTTTCTTCGTTTTCAGCTCGTTTTTTGTTCTTTTCTCTTCCCTATGCTCTTCTGAGTATAAAACATGAAATAGAAGGATTAAGAGCACCAATTCTCACAAATTTATTGATAATTCATCCAGAAATTAGGCTAAAAATGAGGTAAAAATATGTATAATTTGTCTTTATCAGTAACCCAAGTAACTCCTCTGGAAACACATCAGGGAATTCACATACATTTGGCACTGACTAAATGTTCGACTCAGATACCTTAGTGTCCAACACATATGCAAGATAAGCTTCACATCCTTTTCTAATATACCTCTATGTTGATATAGCTAAGATTACATTTGACAACCCATCCAATTTATCAGATTCATCATGGAGTAATTCACCGTTTTGACATTTGAACACAATATATTTATGTTTACAATTCACGATTACATAATGATGGGTTAGCCAATCCATTCCCAAAATCACATCAAATTCATCAAAAGGCAATAGCATCAAGTCAACCAAAAAACAATAACCTTTAACCATCAGTGGACAATTTTTACAAATTTTATCCACTATAACATGTTGGCCCAGGGGATTTGAAACTTTAACCGCAAATTCAGTGAATTCAACAATTAAATTTTTAACAGATACTAACTTTGTACATATGTATGAATGTGAGAAGCCAAGATCAATCAAAGTAGTAATATCAGTGTCGAGTAAAGAAAATGTACCAGTAATGACGTCTGGTGTAGAAGCATTCTCTCTAGCACGAATGACATATGTCCTGGCAAGTGCTCATGCTTCAGATCTGATAATTGAATCTTTTGTAGGTCCTCAATTACGACTAACATTACTAGGATGTCAAGGTGGTCTACCTTTGGAACCAGGATTACTCGGCTTAGAAACTTGATCAATGTCTTTTAAAAGTGGCTTTTCAGGACAGTCTCTAAGAAAATGATCGAAAGAACCACATCTGAACAAGCTCCGCTTCTTATACGACATTCACCCAAATTTAATTTATTACAAATATTGCGTCTTGGTTTAGGACTTTCGACACTTCCTACACTTGTCACAGATGGAGATGGAGACCTTAGATTAGAGCGTTGAGTACTTCATTCCTTACCAGAATACCCCGTATATGCGGTAGAACGATCGTGATATTTCTTCAAATTCTTTGAAATAGAGGATTGTGATTTCCCCATAGGTCTCTTGCTAAAGGTCCGGGCCTCTCTTTCTACTTGTTTTTTCTCTTTACTCAATTTTTCTACTTTGTGTGCTCGGTCGGCCAGTACCACAAATTCTCTTATTTCTAGAATTCCAATCAATAGCTTGATATCTTCATTCAGCCCTTCTTCAAATCATTTGCACATGTCATCTTTAGTCGAAACCATTCTCTAGCATACTTGCTCAACCGGACAAATTCTCGCTCATATTTAGATACTGTTATGTTTCGTTGTTTAAGTTCAAGAAATTCTTTTCTTTTTTGATCAAGAAACCTCTAACTAATATATTTCTTCCTGAACTCTGTCTAGAAAAATTTTCAAGTAACATTTTCTTTCAGCACAACAGAAATCAATGTATTCCACCACTGGTAGGCCGTATCTTTTAATAATGACACCACACATTTTAGACATTCAGCTGGTGTACACTATAGTTCATCCAAAACCCTGATAGTATTTTATAACTAGAATTCAGCCCTTTCTGGACCATCTTCAGCTATAGCTCAGAATTCCTCTGCCCCGTACTTTCTAATTTTATCTACCAGAGGCTTACTAGTTCTAACAAGCTCAGTACCTTATGGCATTTTGGGAACCAGTTATGGAGGAGTAGGTGAGGGAGCTTGCTGTACAGCAAGATTAGTTCTCAAATATTGGGTAAACCATTCATTCATCATTAGAAAGAAGGCTTCTTTTGCCTCCTCACCTTTGCCCTCAGATATGGGCCTTCTACTACTAGTTGCTTCTCTTTGAACCAAAGCCGGAGCATGGCTCTCAGCTTCCTTGGAATCAGTTTGGTTGGGTGATATTACTATAAGAAAAACACATTTAAAATGGTTAAGAGATATCACACTATCACAATTTATATAATGGCATATATAGCTCATTCCGTATTGCTACCTTAATTCGAGAATCGACTAAACCATGACTTTGATACCAACAAATGTAATACCCTAACCTGTATCCATCGCTAAAATAGGGTTTCGAGGTGTTACCAGAGTTTTATATAACATTTCTAGATAAATCGAGTTAAACACTATTCATTTTTTAAGATTAATCTTAATGTCCCTTGTATGGACCCTCGAGGCCCAAAACATGCATTAGAATCGATTTAGGACTAAATAGGGATCTCAAGAAATTTTTCAAAAAATTCTAAAATTTTTCTCACTTATAGAAGTCACACGCTCATGTGGTAAGGGACACGCCCGTGTGGTTAGGCCGTGTGGATTCACACATTCGTGTCCCTAGCTCGTGTAACTCTCTGACTTGCAACCCATGAAGAAATTTGAATCACAAAGCAAAGGCACATGCCTGTGTTGCTAGGCCGTGTGGTTAATTTAATTTTCGAAAATAAGTGTAGGTTTCACACGGCCAGGAGACATGCCCATGTTCTGGGCCGTGTACCTCACACGGTTGAGACACACACCCGTGTCTCTGCCTGTGTACTAAATTCAAAACATTCTATTTCTCAATTTTAGGATGTAGGGGACACACGGCCAGGCTACATGCCCATGTCCCAAACCGTGTGTCATACTCGGCCTAGACACAGGCCCATGTGTCTACCCGTGTAGACAAAAAAAGGCTATTTTCCAAGCCTTATTCCTCCCCCTTTTCATCCAAAACCTGTAACACCCCTAACTCGTATCCTTCGTCAGAATAGGGTATCGAAGCATTATCAAAACTTTCAGAACATTTTTAGATAATTCATGTAAATTACTATTCATTTTTTGAAATCATTCATAACGTCCCTTATATGGACCCTAAAGGCCCAAAATAAGTATTGGAATCGAATCGGGACTAAATCAGAAACTCAGTGAATTTTTTACAAAATCCCAAAAATTTTCTCACTATTATGAGTCACACACCCGTGTGGTATGGGACACGCTCGTGTGGTCAGGCCGTGTGGATTCACACGCCTATGTCCCTAAACTGTGTACCTCTCTGACTTGCAACTCATGAACAAATTGATGTCACACGACCAAGTCATACGCTCATGTGCTAGGCTATGTGGTTAATTCAAATTTTTGAAAAATAGCTACAGGATTCCCACAGCCAAGACACACGCCCATGATCTAGGCCGTGTAGTGCACACGACTGTGACACACGCCCGTGTCTCTACCTGTGTGCTCAATTCTAAGCATTCTGTTTCTCAAAATTTAAGGTGCAGGGGACACACGGCCTAGCTACAGCCTATGTACCTGGCCGTGTGTCACACACGGTCTGTGTGGACAAAATAAAGCCATTTCTAACTTTATTTCTCACCCAAAATTACACCAATAACTTGCACTAAAACTCACATTCGAAAGCCAACCAATCCAAGCATTGAATTCAAGCAATTTATAACATCTAACATGATATATTGTTACATGCATTCGTGCTTTTAATCTTATCTTTTTATAAGCATACTCATTTAACCTTTCCTAATCAATCAATAATAAACACCTATATTATCTCCATAAAATAAACTTAAATACATATATACATGTACCAAAACATAATAATCTCTAGCCATTCCAATGGCTAGGCTACCATAATCATTTACATTTACATGCCAATATGACCAATATAACCTATACATGGCATTATAACCATAATTGATTTACCATATTGTACCGACATGGGCCGATGGATAGTGTGAGCGATCTCCGCCAAGCTTCCAATCCAACGAGCTTCCTATTTACTCTAAAACAATGTAATAAAACTAAGTAAGGATAATGCTTAGTAAGTTCGTATAACATGGTACTTAACTTACCATTCATTCTATTTTGAGGTAACTATGTAAGGCATATTCAATCAATTTGACCTCACGCCCTACACATATTCTCACTGCCCTTGTTAGTCATATATTCCATAATAACATCAAAACATATACGGGCTCAACAACAATCAGGTTTCGATGAACATATGCTTTCCACATCATGCATTCATTTAAAATGTATAAATCATCTCTTTATATTACAAGTGCAATTTCATAATAATTCATCTCGAGTTTAGATTAATTCATGTCAGAGCCTTACTCATATCGTTCGAAATATCAAGGTCACACGAGTAGTAGTTCGCTCAAGGAGTACAAGTCTATAATCAATGATGAACATTCTCATCAAATAATTTCCATGTACAAATATCATAATCTCATGTTTCCATATATCAATTATCATGTATTATCATCTCATGTATTCTAGGCAGATACGTGTAATAACTCATTTTTTATTCATATCTTCTAATGTCTAGATTGTTACGTGTTGAATTTATCTGAAATATGGATGGAAACATAGGTAGTACACTTGAGGTGTACAAATCTATCCTCATAGATGGATATGTTCATCAAACAAATTCCCATGTTTATATATCATAATTTCATACTTCCATATTTCATAAAACATCATTTCCATGTACTTCAAGTGAATACATGTAAAAACCCATTTCTTTTCATGTCAAAATATCGATGGATATTCAGGTAGTATGTAACACCCCGAACCCGGCCCAGACGTTATGGCCATGTCCGGTGTGCTACATCACCTAGACTATCCTACGCCGCCCTATTTACTAAGTCCGATGGTGAGTTTTGAAAAGCAGTGCTTGACTCTTTTGGAAATTCCCGTTTTATCTCTAATTCATTTGTTAAGCGATTCACTTTAACCTTATTATCTTACTTAGTCTCTTGTAATATCAGGTTGGTTAAGAAAACATTTGTTTAATTTTTGAAAACAATGTGTAATTGTGGATGAAATAAAATAGTTGAAAGTCCCAAATAAAAACAGATATAGTGGCCTTATTACAACCCATAACAAAGTAAAACCAATTAAAATATGAGTTCAGTCTTCGTGGCCACTTTGAATCCCTCTCAGCAACCAAGTCATGATCTAGGGCTCACCTGCAACGATGGAAAGAGAAGGGTGAGTTTGGGAAAACTCAGTGTGTGCAGAACCCATCCAAAGCCCACATCGGCTCGAGCCCACTAGGCCTGAGCCCTAACCAGTCTCAGTCAGATACTGGGCCGAAGCCCTATTCAGATTACAGATACTGGGTCAAGGCCCTATAACAGATACTGGGCCGAAGCCCTATTTAGATAACAGTTTGGCCCATAGGCCCATAACAGTACAGTACAGTATAACAGTATGAATGCAACCCAATTGGGGAGACTACTCAACCCACAAATTGATACACACCACCCGTACCAGCCAACACACCATGTGGGGAATAACTCGACCCACCCAGCCCACACACCACAGTCGCAGCATGGCTGCTCAGATAAACAGTATACGAGGCAAAGCCCATTTCAGAAACAGTACGAGGCATAGCCCCTTTCAGTAACGTGGCAGTGCCAGTCACACTTCCTCCAATATCAAACCCAATTGCATGCATCATACATACATACATCATGATATGTAGTAACCGTAATAGTCATGTCAAACAGTTCAGTCGGTTTTAGCCCTAGGGGTATAATAGTAATTTTTTACCTAGGGGCAAAACAGTAATTTCTCACCCTAAGGGTATTTCAGTAATTTTGCTCTCATATTACAGTTTTTATGCTTATTACAGTCTCTACTAATCCCATAGTCGTTACAGAAATTCGGTTAACACAGTTTAATAGCTTTAGCTTTTAAGCCGTAAAACCCCTAATGGGCCCTATTACGTCAATTAGCCCATTAGGCCCGTTTAGTCCAAATTTCATATTCAGTTACCTTGTTTTAACTATTTTTATGCCTACAGTTCATATTATTACCCTTAAACCCATTTTTTCCCAAAAGGGCCCAAATTGCCCATGGGGCCCACATTCGGCCCACCGAGGCCCTAACTTACCGTAATGCCCAAAATTTCGTGGTTAGCTCTCCCTTCAGTACCGATTTCATATCCAACGTTTCCCTACCAACTTGTGAGCGTTCGCACTCTCACAAGCCCTCGAAATGCCAGATCTTCGGCATTTCGGCTTTTCGGCGTTTGCCAACATGCACAATGAAGGGGTTCAGAATCACACACCTATTTTGCGGTTTCACCGATGAGATTTCCTATGCCACAGTTCCTACAACCCAATATCTAATCGATTAATCAATAGATCTACGAAAAACCAAAGCCACAATCCCTTACCACATTCGGCCATACCCCTTAATGGCCATGAAAACTTACCTCTGACGACCTAGGTGCACAAAATCTAGATCTGATGATACGATGCCTTCAAATCCTTGCTTGATCACCTTCTTCGCTAACTATCACTCAAAAGAACAAAGAAAAATACCACTTTGAATTACTAAAGGTCCAAGTCAACATTCTCCCTAACTTTAGGGACTTTCGGCTTTACCAAAACATGAAATATTGAATAGATCTGAGGTATTAAGCGCTTACCAATGGTTTCTCTTTGATTCCTACACAGATCTGATGTAAATCTGACCCTTACACGTTAGTAGAACCCTTAACTCTGAGATCTGAAATTTTCGGCTATCTCCCTACACTAATGGTGATTTCGGCTTTTCAACTAGAGAAGAAGATGGCGATTTGGGCTATGAGTTTGGGTGATGGTGTCGACAATGATGTGGCTCAAGGGAATGTAGTAATCGGCCACAACAGGTGAAAGGAATAGGGGTAATTTGGCTTACAAGAAATCGGCAAAAAGGAAGCAGTTTTCGGGATTTCTAGCACTTTGAGCAATCGGCTATGGCTATTTTTGGAGGGATGGGATCGAAGGAAATTACAGAGCTGAGTATGATAGGGTGTTCGGCTAAGGAGAAGATCAACAGGGTAAAAAGAAAAGAGGAAAAACAATGGTAGAGGAGAAGAAGATGAAGAAATCGGCTAGATGCTCTTAGGGAGGCAAATTTCGGCTTTTGACTGAAAAGGGAATAATAACACCTAAGGTGGCTAACCTTAACTCTCATGACAGAAAATAGAAAAAGACGAAACCCTAATAATCTCCCAGAAGCAATCGGCCCAAGTCCCTAAAAGCCCTTGCCGAAATTCACTTAAGTTAGGCACATGCTTAAAAATTAAAAAGAACACTACGCTTACCTTGTAACTCGAACCCTTGTCCTTGAATACCCACTTAGGGGCCACTTTTTTAGGAGCTTAGTGGCGCCACCTTGCCACTCTACCAAGGCTCCCTTTGTGACATATTTTACACGGTTTTTCTTAAAGGCCCACTTAACCAAGTCCCCCTTTCACTTGAAAATCCAACTTAATATTTTACCGAGTTTTAACTTAGGCTTGGGCCTTCTAAAGGCCCACTAACACATGTACATACATTTTCAACCTTCAGAACACCAAATTTTTAAAATTTCACTAAAATTCACAAAACCTGAAAAATCCCGAAAATCAGGGCGTTACAACTCTACCCCCTTAAAGAAATTTCGGCCTCGAAATTTACCTGATCCAAATAACTGAGGGTATTGTTGACTCATAGTCTCCTCTGGCTCCCAAGTAGCTTCTTCTCTACCATGATTACGCCATAGCACCTTTACCAATGGAACAGACTTCCTCCTTAAGACTTTGACTTCACGATCTAAGATCTCCACAGGTTCCTCCTCAAAAGTCAAATCGGTATTTACTGCAATCTCCTCTACTGGTACAATATTCGAAGGGTCCGACTGATACTGTCTTAGCATAGACACGTGAAAAATGTCATGGATACGATCCAACTCTGGTGGCAACTCCAACTGATATGCTACTGGCCCAATCCGCTTGAGAATCCTATAAGGCCCAATAAACCGCGGACTTAGCTTGCCCGTTTTACCAAATCTCAAGATCTTCTTCCACAGCGACACCTTTAAGAACACCCTATCCCCAACAGCGAACTCAATCTCCTTACGCTTAAGGTCAGCATAAGACTTCTGCCGATCAAACGCCTCCTTTAACCGATCTCGAATCAGCTTAACCTTACTTTCAGTATCTGCCACTAACTCTTGTCCAAGCACTTGGCGCTCTCCCAACTCTGTCCAACAAGTAGGATTACGACATCTTCGCCCATAAAGTGCCTCATATGGAGCCATCTGAATACTTGCTTGATAACTGTTGTTGTATGCAAATTCTGCCAACGATAGATAATCCTCCCAACTACCACGAAAGTCGATAATGCATCCTCTTAACATGTCTTCCAACACTTGAATGACCCTTTCAGACTGACCATCTGTCTGAGGGTGAAATGCAGTACTAAAGTCCAATCGCGTACCTAATGCCTCATGCAACTTCTTCTAGAATCGATATGTAAATCTAGGGTCTCGATCAGAAATTATAGAAACTGGCACCCCATTCAAACGCACAATTTCTGCTACATACAATTTGGCCAACTTCTGCAGTGAGTAATCGGTTCTGACCGGTACAAATGAGCAGACTTCGTCAACCTATCCACAACTACCCAAACAGAGTCTTTCTTCGAAGGTGTCAAAGGCAACCCACTCACAAAATCCATCGTTACTCTTTCCCATTTCCACTGCGGAATCTTCACTGGCTGCAACAATCCAGAAAGCAGTTGGTGCTCGGCTTTAACTTGCTGACACGTCAAACATTTCCCAACGAACTCAGTCACCTCTCGCTTAAGTCCAGGCCACCAATAAACCTCTCGCAAGTCTTTGTACAACTTATTACCTCTAGGGTGCATAGCACAAGGTCCACCATGAGCCTCACCCAAAATCAACTGCCTTAAATAAGAGTTCTTAGGAACGCAAATTCTCCTACAGAAACAAAGAACCCCGTCAGAATTCAGTCTAAAATCCTCACTCTCACCATTCTTGGCTTGCTGAAATTGAGGGATCAACGAATCATCCTTCAACTGTAACTCTTTGATTCTCTCAGTCCAAGTCGGTCTTACTTGCAACTCTGCTAGCAAGCTCCCATCATCATACAAACTCAACGAGCAAACATGGCCTTTAACTCAGCAACGGTCCTTCGACTCAGTGCATCAGCCACTACGTTAGCTTTGCCAGGATGGTATTCAATCGAACAGTCATAGTCCTTAAGCAACTTTATCCATCTCCGTTGCCTAAGATTCAACTCCTTTTGAGTTAACAGATATTTGAGACTTTTATGGTCAGTGTATATAATACACTTTTCCCCATAAAGGAGTGTCTCCAGATTTTCAATGCAAATACCACTGCTGCCAACTCCAAATCATGCGTAGGGTAATTCGCCTCGTGAGGTTTAAGCTGTCACGAAGCATAAGTAACCACCTTACCCTCTTGCATCAGTACACAACCTAATCCCACATGCGAAGCATCGTTATAAACCGTAAAGTCCTTCCCAGATTCCGGCTGAATCAACACTGGCGCCTTAGTCAACACCTTTTTCAGGTTGTCAAAAGCTTCTTGCCGCCTCTCAGTCTAATTAAAGGCTACTCCCTTCCTTAACAATTTCGTTAACGGAGCCGCGATGATAGAGAACCCTCAACAAACCTTCTATAATAGCCTGCCAAACCCAGAAAACTACAAATTTCTGACACCGTCCTAGGCAGCTTCCAATCCAAAACTGCCTCAATCTTGCGAGGATCTACTCTAATTCCCTTAGCAGAAACAACATGACCCAGAAAAGTCACTTCTCGAAGCCAGAATTCGCACTTACTAAATTTCGCATATAATTGCTTTTCTCTTAGAGTCTGTAGAACGATTCGAAGATGCTCATCATGCTTCTCCTCTATTTCCGAATACACCAATATATCGTCAATAAAGACGACCACGAAAAGATCCAAGTACGACTGAAATACTCGGTTCATTAAATCCATAAAAGCTGCTAGTGCATTCGTCAATCCAAAGGGCATAACCAAGAACTCGTAGTGACCATAACGAGTTCTGAATGCTGTTTTATGCACATCCACCTCCTTCACCCTTAACTGATGGTATCCAGAACGAAGGTCAATCTTGGAAAACACTGAAGCTCCTTTAAGCTGGTCAAACAGATCGTCGATTCTTGGCAGAGGATACTTATTCTTTATCGTCAGTTTGTTCAACTGGCGATAATCGATACACATACGCATCGTTCCGTCCTTCTTTTTCACAAACAGCACCGGTGCTCCCCACGGAGACACACTCGGTCTAATGAAGCCCCTATCTAACAACTCTTGAATCTGGGCTTTCAATTCCACTAGCTCCTTTGGTGCCATTCTGTAAGGCACAATGGGCACTGGAGCTGTTCCAGGCAACAGATCGATCCCAAATTCCACTTCTCGGTTAGGAGGTAATCCAGGTAGCTTCTCAGGAAATACATCTTGAAATTCATTAACAGTCCTCACTGTCTCCACTGTCACCCCTTCGGGTTCAATTTGACTTACGAACGCTAAGTATGCTTCACAACCTTTGCGCATCAACCTTTCAGCCCTCAAGACAGAAACCACATTGGACAAATAATCCCTACGTTCACCAATAACCATCACCTCCTCGCCTTCGGTTGTTCTCAATACCATTCTTTTGGCCGCGCAAACCAGCGTTGCCTTGTGCTTGGTTAACCAATCCATGCCCGGAATCAAGTCGAATTCTCTAAAAGGTAACTCCATCAAGTCTCCTAGAAAGATCCTACCTTGAGTCTCTAAAGGCACATCTCTAAAGAGTTTATCTACCCTAACAGAGTGACCTAAAGGACTAATCACAGTTACCCCACTCACAGTTTCCTCAGAATGCACACCCAACGACCCAGAAATTTCACAAGCAACATACGAGTGCATCGAACCCGCATCAATTAAAGCAGTATATGGTGTATGATATATTAAAAACGTACTAGTTATAACATCAGGTGCATCACCCTCCTCACGGCGGCAAGCAGCATACACTAAGGCTAGCTGACGAGCCTCAGCATTACTAGCACCCCTGCCAGGTGCTCTACGACCACGTCCATTACCATTGCCTCCTCTACCTTGACCACGGCACCTTAGCGGTGGCAGTCCTCCACGCGCAGGCTGAGCAACTCTCTGATCAACAGCTTGAGCCTGAGCTAGCTTCTGTGGGCAGTCTTTAACCTATTGATCCTTAGACCCACAACGAAAACAAGCTCCACTACGTTTCCAGCATTCTCCTCGATGAACTCTGCCACAGTCTCCACAAGCCTGTGGTCTAACAACATTCACTGGCACAGCTCACACTGGTTCTTCTACTCTAGCCCTCTTAAAATTCCGGTTTGCAGCTCCTGATGCTCCAGAATCTCTTTTAAAACGGTTGCGATCCCTATCGCGATTCTATCTTTTAGCTTGCTTCACTTCTTCAGCTATCTTAGCCTTCTCCACCAGTGCAGCAAAGTCGCGCTCCCTCTGCGGCGCTATCAATACTCTCAGCTCATCTCTGAGGCCATCCTTGAACTAAACACTACGCTCATACTCGGTGGAAACAATGCCACTAGCATACCGGCTTAATCACAGAAATTCTGCTCTGCCTCATATTCAGCCACAGTCTTATTACCCTGGGTCAGGTTCATAAATTCCTTCCTTCGTGCGTCCACATAACTAGCCCCAACATATTTTGCCTTGAAAGACTGCTTGAACAATTCCCAGGTTACCCTCTCAGCTGGGGTACCCTCTCTTACGATGATCCACCATTGATACGCCTCGTCCCTCAGCACCGATACCGCTCCTTTCAGCTTCTGCTCCACTGAGCAGTCCAAGTCATCCATAATTCGCTCTGTGGCTTCCAACCAGTACTCAGCCACATTCGGGGCCACTCCAGATATGCCCCTAAAAACTTTCGCTCAATTGGCCCGGAGTCGCTCAGAAATGGACCCCCTATTCACAAGCCCAACATTAGCTCCGGCCACCCTTTCCAGAACTCTCAGCATGGCCTGGACAAAGCGTCGTCCCCTGCGGCCCGATCGTATGGCCCATTATCCTCAACCAGTGGTCGTGCCTCTCCAGCTGGCATATGCTCAGAAGACGACGATCCAGCTTGAGCACTAACTCGGCCTCGTCCACGGCCTCATCCACGAGCAGCTCTTGTACTCATATCGATTATCTGATTTACGAATTTTATGCCATCAGTTAATGTTTCAGTTGTTTATTATAGAATATCTTATGAACAGATAAAATTGCAGAGTTGTGTTCGCGCGATCGTAGCCTAGCTACTGTCTCAGTTTCCTAAGGTTTAGTTTACCCTACAGTTTCAGTTTTATAGCCTTAATACTACCTCACCTATAGTATCACATCCAAGGCTAAGTACTATCTACAGTTTTATTTTCAATACAGTACAGAAGTTAAGGCAGAAAATACTTACAACTTGGTGCTGGGGATTCAGTGTGCCACCTCTCGAAGTACCAGATTTCAAACAAATAAAAATTTTAGACCTAAAAAAAATAATTCTTTAAACATATTTTAGAAAAGACAAGTTAAAAAAAAATCACTTCGAAAACAAAAATTCTTCCAGAAAATCTGATTTTCCAGAAATACCCTTTTTGCTTAAAATTTTTAAAAACCCTTTTTGGACCCGATCCACAGCCGAGTTGTTGCAACCGGGCTCTAATACCACTAAATGTAACACCCCGAACCCGGCCCAGACGTTATGGCCATGTCCGGTGTGCTACATCACCTAGACTATCCTACGCCGCCCTATTTACTAAGTCCGATGGTGAGTTTTGAAAAGCAGTGCTTGACTCTTTTGGAAATTCCCGTTTTAATAACTATTCAACTTAATCTCTAATTCATTTGTTAAGCGATTCACTTTAACCTTATTATCTTACTTAGTCTCTTGTAATATCAGGTTGGTTAAGAAAACATTTGTTTAATTTTCGAAAACAATGTGTAATTGTGGATGAAATAAAATAGTTGAAAGTCCCAAATAAAAACAGATATAGTGGCCTTATTACAACCCATAACAAAGTAAAACCAATTAAAATACGAGTTCAGTCTTCGTGGCCACTCTGAATCCCTCCCAGCAACCAAGTCACGATCTAGGGCTCACCTGCAAGAATGGAAAGAGAATGGTGAGTTTGGGAAAACTCAGTGTGTGCAGAACCCATCCAAAGCCCACATCGGCTCTAGCCCACTTGGCCTGAGCCTTAACCAGTCTCAGTCAGATACTGGGCCGAAGCCCTATTCAGATTACAGATACTGGGCCAAGGCCCTATAACAGATATTGGGCCGAAGCCCTATTCAGATAACACTTCCTCCAATATCAAACCCAATCCCATGCATCAGACATACATACATCATGATATGCAGTAACAGTAATAGTCATGTCAAACAGTTCAGTCGGTTTTAGCCCTAGGGGTATAACAGTAATTTTCTACCTAGGGGCAAAATAGTAATTTCTCACCCTAAGGGTATTTCAGTAATTTTGCTCTCATATTACAGTTTTTATGCTTATTACAGTCTCTACTAATCCTATAGTCGTTACAGAAATTCGGTTAGCAAAGTTTAATAGCTTTAGCTTTTAAGCCCTAAAACCCCTAATGGGCCTTATTACGTCGATTAGCCCATTAGGCCCGTTTAGTCCAAATTTCATATTCAATTACCTTGTTTTAACTGTTTTTATGCCTACAGTTCATATTATTACCCTTAAACCCATTTTTTCCCAAAAGGGCCCAAATTGCCCATTGGGCCCATATTCGGCCCACCGAGGCCCCAACTTACCATAACGTCCAAAATTTCGTGGTTAGCTCTCCCTTCAGTACCGATTTCATATCCAACGTTTCCCTACCAACTTGTGGGCGTTCGCACTCTCACAAGCCCTCGAAATGCCAGATCTTTGGCATTTCGGCTTTTCGGCATTTGGCAACATGCACAATGAAGGGGGTTCAAAATCACACACCTTTTTTGCGGTTTCACCGATGAGATCTCCTATGCGACAGTTCCTACAACCCAATATCTAATCGATTAATCAATAGATCTACGAAAAACCAAAGCCACAATCCCTTACCACATTCGGCCATACCCCTTAATGGCCATGAAAACTTACCTCTGACGACCTAGGTGCACAAAATCTAGATCTGATGATACCGATGCCTTCAACTCCTTGCTTGATCACCTTCTTCGCTAACTATCACTCAAAAGAACAAAGAAAAATACCACTTTGAATTACTAAAGGTCCAAATCGACATTCTCCCTAACTTTAGAGACTTTCGGCTTTTCCAAAACATGAAATATTGAACAGATCTGAGGTATTAAGCGCTTACCAATGGTTTCTCTTCGATTCCTACACAGATCTGATGTAAATATGACCCTTAAACGTTAGTAGAACCCTTAACTCTGAGATCTGAAATTTTCGGCTATCTCCCTACACTAATGGTGATTTCAACTAGAGAAGAAGATGGCGATTTGGGCTATGAGTTTGGGTGATGGTGTCGACAATGATGTGGCTCAAGGGAATGTAGTAATTGGCCCCAACAGGTGAAAGGAATAGGGGTAATTCGGCTTACAAGAAATCGGCAAAAAGGAAGCAGTTTTCAGGATTTCTGGCACTTTGAGCAATCGGCTATGGCTATTTTTGGAGGGATGGAATCGAAGGAAATTGCAGAGCTGAGTATGATAGGGTATTCAGCTAAGGAGAAGATCAACAGGGTAAAAAGAAAAGAGGAAAAACAATGGTAGAGGAGAAGAAGATGAAGAAATCGGCTAGATGCTCTTAGGGAGGCAAATTTCGGCTTTTGACTGAAAAGGGAATAATAACATCTAAGGTGGCTAACCCTAACTCTCATGACAGAAAATAGAAAAAGACGAAACCCTAATAATCTCCCTAAAGTAATCGGCCCAAGTCCCTAAAAGCCCTTGCCGAAATTCACTTAAGTTAGGCACATGCTTAAAAATTAAAAAGAACACTACGCTTACCTTGTAACTCGAACCCTTGTCCTTGAATACCCACTTAGGCGCCACTTTTTTAGGAGCTTAGTGGCGCTACCTTGCCACTCTACCAAGGCTCCCTTTGTGACATATTTTACACGGTTTTTCTTAAAGGCCCACTTAACCAAGTCCCCCTTTCACTTGAAAATCCAACTTAATATTTTACCGGGTTTTAACTTAGGCTTGGGCCTTCTAAAGGCCCACTAACACATGTACATACATTTTCAACCTTCAGAACACCAAAATTTTAAAATTTCACTAAAATTCACAAAACCCGAAAAATCCTGAAAATCAGGGCGTTACATAGTTCACCCAAAGTATACAATGCAGGAATCTGTCAATTCATGTTCGGGGGTACCCATTAGGGCACATAACCAAAAATCCTACTCTCGAGCCACGTATCATACAACAGGATTACCAGTCTAGGCTAAATCCTTTTTATAACATATGCTCTAAAGAGCTTGATCTAGATTACCCGTCCGGGCTAAATCCAATTTTTATTATATAATCGAGAGGGTTTATATCAGGATTACCCATTCGAGATAAATCTTATCTGTAATGAGGTCAATAGGATTACTCGTCTGAGCTAAATCCCATCAGCAACAAATGTAGGACCTCATTCATTTTAGGAAATCACATATCCATCGATTTTCCATTTTATTTAACCGGGATTTAAACATTTTTCTCAAGCATTATTGGGCATGTGATTATTTCATACATCCACAACATTCGTATAATTCAAATAAACACATTCCACATTCATTTCAAGCATATAAGTAATATGCTCATTGTAACGCCCTGAATTTGGGCCTAGAAGTATTGAGCCTTGAGTCTGGGTTCGGATAAAAGAAAACCTGAATAATTTAGAAGTTTTAAATATTATTGTTATAAAAAAAAAAAGAAGCTTAGTACCAGTTGCGTGTAACACCCTGATTTTCGGGATTTTTTGGGTTTTCGGGATTTTGGTGAAATTTTTGAATTTTGGTATTTTGGTTACTGAAATTATGTTTAACTGTGTTAGTGGGCCTTTAAAAGGCCCAAGCCTAAGTTAAAACTCGGCAGAAATATCAATTTTAGTTTTTAAGTGAAAAGGGACTTGGTTAAGTGGGCCTTTAAGAAAAAGTTAGTAAATAAAGACACAAAGAGGGCCTTGGTAAAGTGGCAAGGTGGCGCCACTAAGCTCCTAAAAAAGTGGCGTGTGGACTGAGTTTAAGGGCCAGAGTTCAAGGCACAAGGTAAGCAGATGATGCTTTTATTTTTGTGCATGTGCCGGGCATGTGATAGAACTTAAGTAGCATTCGGCTAGGGCCTTAAGGAGATTGGGCCGTTGGTTTGAATGGCCATTAGAGCAAGTCTATATTCTTTTCTATCTTGCCGAATTAGGATTAGCCACCGAGAGCCTTCACTTTCATTCTATTCTCTTCTCAGTGTTGTAAAAAGCCGAAAACGCAAAGTTAGATCTCCTAAGTACTGAATTCTTCCTTCTCTTCTCCTCTCTTCCATTCTTTCTTTTTCTTTTCCTCTCTAGCCGAAATCACCTCTCCTCCTCCCTCATCTTTCATTTTCTTCCCTTCAGAAACCGAAATTGTCACTCTTTTCTTCTCAAACTCATCAACTACTAAAAGCCGAAATCCCAAAAGGTTACTTTCTGTGCCGATTTGCCTGTAGCCGAACCCCTTTGTTTTTCCTCACTTGTAACTGAATTTCATACTCTCCAAACCCTTAGGCTCTGTCGAAAAACACCCCTCCAACCATAGCCTCAAATCATATCTTCTTTCACCACTTAAAAAGCCGAAAACACCATAGTTTTTAGGGATATATAGCCGAATCCTTAAATCTCTAAGATTCAAATTCTGCTAGTGTTTAGGGGCTAGATCTGCATTAGATCTGAGTAGAAGAATCGCCTTGACTAAGGAAAACCTGTGGGGCTGTAACACCCTGAAGTTGGGCCAAGAAGTTTTGAGCCTTGAGCATGGGATCGGTTGAAGGCGTCTTATAATATTTTGTTGTGCATGAAATTTCATAAATGAAGGCTTGTTTCAATGATTGAGGGTCCTAAGAAGTGTTGGAGAAGTCCTAGGTTCAAACCTGGACTCTGGCAAAAATTTTGGTTTTAGGTAAATTAAACCCTAGGTGTAAGTAGGTAGCCTTAAGAATATTTTTGGTTGAAATTTGACACAAGGAGCCTAGTGGTGGAGTGGCTGTAGCGTCATTAGTAAGGAGGAGCAAGGAGTGTGGCGTCATGAGCAAGGGGGATTGGGTTCAAATCCCCTTGCAAGCAAATATTTATATATTTTGCTATGTTGGGACGACAAGAGTTGGTGTTGAATTTAAACTCTGATGATGGGGGGATCCCACATCGGGAAGCTAACATAAGAGTGGATGCGAAGTTGGCTTTAAATAGGGAGAACCATGAGGGGAGTAAAGGTACCTTTCTTGGCTGATCCCTTTCGCTTTATGGCAGGCTCGTTTGGGTTGGGCGTTGGCTAAAAGTTCTCGGAGTGCGGATGAACTCCAGTCTCCTATCAGGTGTGTATTTCTCACTACTCTAGTTGTAGGACGGCTATTTCGGGCCGCGATGGGCCGAAAGGGGCCATGTGGGCCCAATGGGCCAACAAGCCCAATTAGATAAGTTGTTTGATTGTGTAGTAAATATTGGACTAGACTAGGTGAATCGCATATCTGTGGCTAGATTTGGGCTAAAAGGGCCACACGAGCATGTGGGCCCATTTGGACCGAGAATGGGCCCTAGGCCCATTCGCATTGTTATCTCTGTTTAGAATACTTTAGTTTACCAAATTACTGAAATACCCTCGACTTGTAAAATTACCAAAGTACCCCCGATTTACAGAATTACCGTTTTACCCTCGATTTACAAAATTACTGAAATACCATTGATTTACAAAATTACTGAAATACCATTGGTTTACAAAATTACTGAAATACCCTTGATTTACAAAATTACTAAAATATCCTTGATTTACAAAATTACTGAAATACCCTTGGTTTGCAAAATTACAGAAATACCCCTGATTTATAAAATTACAGAAATACACTTGATTTGTAAAATTACAGAAATATCCTCGATTTGCGAAATTACAAAAATACCCTCGATTTGCAAAATTACTGTTTTACTCCTAATTTGCAAAATTACTGTTTTACCCTTAATTTGTAAAATTACTGTTTTACCCCTAATTTGCAAAATTACCGTTTTACCCCTAATTTGTAAAATTACCGTTTTACCCTTATTTGCAAAATTACTAAAATACCCCTATAAGGTAGAATTACTGAAATACCCCTATAAGGTAGAACTACCGAAATACCCCTGTAGGGTAGAATTACCGAAATACCCCGGTAGGGTGGAAGTACCGAAATACCCCTGTAGGGTAGAATTACTGAAATACCCCTGTAGGGTAGAATTACTGAAATACCCCTGTAGGGTAGAATTACCGAAATACCCCTGTAGGGTGGAATTACTGAAATACTCCTGTAGGGTAGAATTACCGAAATACCCCTGTAGGGTAAAATTACCATTTTGCCCCTAGGGTGTTAAATGACTGTTTTGCCCTTGTAGGCAAGTGACTGACTTGGACTGTGTGTTTGATGGATTTGATTGTGAATATATGGTGGTGATATGAATGACTTGACTGTGATTGTTTGATTTAAATATGGGCATGATATCCTGCATACACGACATGTTGCATGGGTTGGGATTTTATCCGGAGGAAGTACTGTACTGGTGACTATGTCACATTCACTGTTACTGGTGGCTATGCCACAATTACTGATACTGGTGGCTTTGCCACATTTACTGTTTCTGGCAGCTATGCTGTATTATTACTACTGGCAGTTTTACTGCGATACTGATATTGTGGGCTGTGTGCCGTTATTGTGGGCTTTGTGCCATTACCGAAGGCTTTCTGCCAATATCACAGGCTTTGTGTCGATTATAGACCCATTATCGAAGGCTTTGTGCCACGTATTTTGTTAAGTGGCAATGCCACGTATGCTGAAAGAGGCTTTGCCTCGTATTGTTTACTGAAAATGGGTTTTTCCTCGTTTTACTGTTCTGGTGGCTTGGCTACAAATACTGTTACTGGCAGCAATGCTGCAACTGTGGTGTGTGGGCTGGGTGGATCAAGTTATTCCCTACATGGTGTGTTAGCTGGTACGGGAGGTGTGTAGTGGTTGGGTGGGTCGAGTAGTCCCCCCACATATATTGGGCTTTACATTCATCATGCATCATTCATATTCTGATTCTGATTCTGCTAATTCATACTGATTCTAATTCCGTTAACTGATACTGATACTGATACTAATTCTGATTCTGGTACTGATACTGACTCTGATTTTGAAGTTAATTCTGATTCTGATTCTCATTTTGTTTCTAGTTCTAATATTGTCTCTGATTCTATAATGGGCTAAGGCTCATCTGGTACTGCCTTTTATAATGGGCTAAGGCCCAATTGATACTGGAACTGTGGTAGGGCAAACTTTTTAATTCTTTTACATGACTGACTGTTCGTATTTACAGTAGGGGATTACACACTGAGTTTTCATAAACTCACCCCGTTTATTAACCTTTCAGGTAATTCCTAGCCTTACACGGATCGGAGCTGTGAGGGACTCGGAGAAGGCCACACACTGCTTATGCTTTCTGTTTTGATTATTTACTCTCAAGTATTTTACTTTGGGTTTGGTTTGTAATAAGGCCTTTTATAATTTCTGGATTATTATTTTAAGGTTTTTATTTACTTTGATTTATATCTGCTAGAGGTGAATCGCGGTTTTCTAAAATGTTAACTGTTTTCGAACACTACGTCTTCCGCAACTAACTAAATTAAGCTTTCGCAACAAAAAAGGTTTCAAAGGTAATAATGTTTTTAAAAGGGATTAACTTTTAGTTGACCACGTTTTGAAAATAAACAAACACAAGTTTTAGTTTGCAACAAGTTTCTTCAAGAAGGGTTTCTTTGAAAACATGGTTTTCAAAAAACACTTCAATGTGACACACCAGACTTGGCCATAACGTCTAGACTGGGTTTGGGGTGTTACATTTAGTGGTATCAGAGCCAGGTTGCAACAACTCGGCTGTGGATTGGGTTTTTAAAGTTTGAATTTTAAAAAATTATTTTCAAACATGTGGTATTTCGAGGTATTTCTCATAAAAAGTGTGGCACACCGAGTCTCCGGCACCGAATCTGTAAGTCTTCTGAATACTTTTGTCTATTTAGAAATTGAAGTACTGTGGATTCTTTAGATATTGGTTTGAATTTAAATTTGGCATTTATTTTATGTGGATGTGATGTTTGGATATAGAAATTGTATATATGTGTGATAAATATGTGTCTGCTTCAGTGATTAAGCGTTGTATGTATGAGATGTTGAAGTGTGATAGTGATAGTAAGGTCAGAGTGCGCAGCAGTAGTGTAGTGGGGTAGATGTTACACGACAATCTTGTTAGATGGAAATTTCGGGGACGAAATTTCTTTAAGGGAGGTAGAGTTGTAACACCCTAAATTTGGGCCTAGAAGTTTTGGGCCTTGAGCATGGGATCGGTTGAAGGCGGCTTATAATATTTTGTTGTGCATGAAATTTCATAAATGAAGGCTTGTTTCAATGATTGAGGGTCCTAAGAAGTGTTGGAGAAGTCCTAGGTTCAAACCTAGACTCTAGCAAAAATTTTGGTTTTAGGTAAATTAAACCCTAGGTGTAAGTAGGTAGCCTTAAGAATATTTTTGGTTGAAATTTGACACAAGGAGCCTAGTGGTGGAGTGGCTGTGGCGTCATTAGTAAGGGGGAGCAAGGAGTGTGGCGTCATGAGCAAGGGGACTTGGGTTCAAATCCCCTTGCAAGCAAATATTTATATATTTTGCTATGTTAGGATGATAAGAGTTGGTGTTGAATTTAAACTCTGATGATGGGGGGATCCCACATCAGGAAGCTAACATAAGAGTGGATGCGAAGCTGGCTTTAAATAGGGAGAACCATGAGGGGAGTAAAGCTACCTTTCTTGGCTGATCCCTTTCGCTTTATGGCAGGCTCGTTTGGGTTGGGCGTCGGCTAAAAGTTCTCGGAGTGCAGATGAACTCCAGTCTCCTATTAGGTGTGTATTTCTCACTACTCTAGCTGTAGGACGGCTATTTCGGGCCGCGATGGGCCGAAAGGGGCCATGTGGGCCCAATGGGCCTACAGGCCCAATTGGATAAGTTGTTTGATTGTGTAGTAAATATTGGACTAGACTAGGTGAATCGCATATCTGTGGCTAGATTTGGGCTAAAAGGGCCACACGAGCGTGTGGGCCCATTTGAGCCTAGAATGGGCCCTAGGCCCATTCGCATTGTTATCTCTATTTAGAATACTTTAGTTTACCAAATTACTGAAATACCCTCGACTTGTAAAATAACTAAAGTACCCCCGATTTACAGAATTACCGTTTTACCCTCGATTTACAAAATTACTGAAATACCATTGATTTACAAAATTACTGAAATACCATTGGTTTACAAAATTACTGAAATACCTTTGATTTACAAAATTATTGAAATACCCTTGGTTTACAAAATTACAGAAATACCCCTGATTTGTAAAATTATCGAATTACCCTCGATTTGTAAAATTATAGAAATATCCCTAATTTGTGAAATTACAAAAATACCCTCAATTTGTAAAATTACTGTTTTACCCCTATTTTGTAAAATTACTGTTTTACCCTTAATTTGTAAAATTACTATTTTACCCCTAATTTGCAAAATTACCGTTTTACCCTTAATTTTTAAAATTACTAAAATACCCCTATAAGGTAGAATTACTGAAATACCCCTATAAGGTAGAATTACTGAAATACCCCTATAGGGTAGAAGTACCGAAATACCCTTGTAGGGTAGAATTACCGAAATACCCCTGTAGGGCAGAAGTACCGAAATACCCCTGTAGGGTAGAATTACCGAAATACCCCTGTAGGGTAGAATTACCGAAATACCCCAGTGGGGTAAAATTACCATTTTGCCCCTAGGGTGTTAAATGACTGTTTTGCCCTTGTGGGCAAGTGATTGACTTGGACTGTGTGTTTGATGGATTTGATTGTGAATATATGTTGGTGATATGAATGACTTGACTGTGATTGTTTGATTTAAATATGGGCATGATATCCTGCATACACGACATGTTGCATGGGTTGGGATTTTGTCCGAAGGAAGTACTGTACTGGTGACTATGTCACATTCACTGTTACTGGTGGCTATGCCACAATTACTGATACTGGTGGCTTTGCCACATTTACTGTTTCTGGCAGCTATGCTGCATTATTATTACTGGCAATTTTACTGCGATACTAATATTGTGGGCTGTGTGCCGTTACTGTGGGCTTTGTGCCATTACCGAAGGCTTTGTGCCAATATCACAGGCTTTGTGCCGATTATAGACCTATTATCGAAGGTTTTGTGCCACATATTCTGTTAAGTGGTAATGCCACGTATGCTGAAAGAGGCTTTGCCTCGTACTGTTTACTGAAAAGGGGCTTTGCCTCGTTTTACTGCTCTGGTGGCTTGGCCACAAATACTGTTACTGGCAGCAATGCTGCAACTGTGGTGTGTGGGCTGGGTGGGTCGAGTTATTCCCCGCATGGTGTGTTGGCTGGTACGGGAAGTGTGTAGCGGTTGGGTGGGTCGAGTAGTCTCCCTACATATATTAGGCTTTACATTCATCATGCATCATTCACATTCTAATTCTGATTCTGCTAATTGATACTAATTTTGAGTCTGTTAACTGATACTGATTCTGATTCTGATACTAATACTGACTCTGATTCTGATGTTGATTCTGATTCTGATTCTCATTTTTATTCTAGTTTTGATAATGTCTCTGATTCTATAATGGGCTAAGGCTCATCTGGTACTACCTTTTATAATGGGCTAAGGCCCAATTGATATTGGAACTGTGGTAGGGCAAACTTTTTAATTCTTTTACATGACTGACTATGCAGTAGGGGATTACACACTGAGTTTTCATAAACTCACCCCGTTTATTAACCTTTCAGGTAATCCCCAGCCTTACACGGATCGGAGCTGCGAGGGACTCGGAGAAGGCCACACACTGCTTATGCTTTCTGTTTTGATTATTTACTCTCAAGTACTTTACTTTGGGTTTGGTTTGTAATAAGGCCTTTTATAATTTCTGGATTATTATTTTAAGGTTTTTATTTACTTTGATTTATATCTGCTGGAGGTGAATCGCGATTTTCCAAAATGTTAACGGTTTTCAAACACTACGTCTTCCACAGCTAACTAAATTAAGCTTTCGCAACAAAGAAGGTTTTAAAGGTAATAATGTTTTTAAAAGGGATTAACTTTTAGTTGACCATGTTTTGAAAATAAACAAACACAAGTTTTAGTTTGCCACAAGTTTCTTCAAGAAGGGTTTCTTTGAAAACATGGCTTTCGAAAAACACTTCAATGTGACACACCAGACTTGGCCATAACGTCTAGGCCGGGTTTGGGGTGTTACAGGGGCAATCTAGCAAGGAGCATAAGAGGCTTGGACCTTTGGAACGACTAGATCTAGATCTAGTCACTAGTTTCAGCAAAGGATATCGTAGGAGATCTCGTTAGCAGTCGTCGCAAATTAGGTGTGTATCGAACACCCTCTTGTAGTTCAATTCGGCAAAAGCCAAAATACCGAAATTCCTGCATTTCGTGGGCTTATGAATGTACGAATGCTCATAAGTCAGTTGGAAATCGTTGCATCTGTAATCGCAAGTGGTAAGATATTTGAGTGTGCAATTTCGTGCACTTTAGTAAATTTGGGCCTCGATGGGCTGAATTTGGGCCCAATAGGCTTACGGGCCCATATGGGAAAAAGTAAGCGATAAGTGTGTTCTGATAAATTGTAGATTAAGACTGCTAAACTAGATTTAGAATTTGGGCTAAATGGGCTAAATTAGCTAAATGACACTATAGAGCCCATTAGGGGTTTTAGGGCCCAATGACTGTAATCTGCTAAAATGGACTAAATAAACTACTGATATAAAATTTAGACTATCACTGATTAAAATATGCATGAAACCCTAGAAATTGGCATAATTACTGAAACACCCCTTATGGGTGGAAATTACTAAATTACCCCTAGGTGCAAAATGACCGTTATGCCCTAAGGCTAAATCTGACTGAAATGCATGTTTTACTGTTTCTGTTTATTGTATGCCATATCATGATTATCTATTGCATGGGTTTTGAGATTGTTGACGGAGGAAGTGCAAGTGGCATCGCCACGATTTCTGTTTTCTGAAAGAGGCTTTGCCTTGTACTGATTATTGAAAGGGGCTTTGCCCCATACTGTTTACTGAAAGAGGCTCTGCCTCTTGTTACTGTTAGTGGCCACATTATCTGAGCAGCGATGCTGCGACTGTGGAGTGTAGTGGTTGGGTGGGTTGAGTTGTTTCCCCACATAGAGTGTAGGGCTGGTACGGGTGGAGTGTAGCGGATGGACGTAGGCTGGGTTTTAGGTTTGCATTCATACATGCATATTTATTGATCTGTTACCGAAATGGGCCTATGGGCCGTACTGTTGACTGAGAAGGGCTAAGGCCCAGTCTACTGTATCTGAATAGGGCTTCGGCTCAGTTATTACTGAGACTGGTTAGGGCTTAGGCCCAGTGGGCTTGAGCTGATTTGGGCTCTAGATGGGCTTTCTTTACACACTGAGTTTTCCAAACTCACCCCTTTCTCTCCATTCATGCAAGTAAGCCCTAGATTGGTGGACTTGGAGCTGGGAGGGATTCAGAATGGCCACAAGGACTGTGTTTGATGGTTTAATCAAGTCTTTTATTTCTTTATTTATTCTTAATTATTTTTATTATCATGATTTTGGGTTGTAATAAGGCCGCTCTAATTATTTAATTTGTTTTAGCTTAAGTATGATATTGTTTAAATCGTTTTGAAATTGGATAGGTCTAAGGCGCGCTTTTATAAAAGTTACTTGTTTTCAAAATATCACGATAATAGAGCAAAGCTTCTGCAACGTAAACATTTTCATAAATAAATATTTTAAATAGACTTAAACCTAATTTTTGGTTCGTGGACAAGTCATAAGGTTAAAGTGTGGCAATAGGTGTGTGCATGTCTAGGATTGGATCTAGGAAGAGCTTGGTACTTAAGCAGTCTAATTAACTCACCTCTTCTATTCTGGAATCCTACCTGGTGCATAGTATCCATTCACTTTAAGCCATAACGAAGAAGGTCTGATTTTTCGATACTTAAACTGTTTTAAAAATAGCATGTTTTTCGCAACCTACAAAGGTTTATAAGTTTTCATAAATTTTCCATAAAATTTTATAGAGTTATTAACAATGTTTGAAAAGGGAATGATTATTTTAATGAACCACGTTTTGAAAAATAAACAAACACAAGCTAAGGTTTTATACAAGTTTAATGGTAGAAGTTTCTAAACACTAAGAAGGGTTTTCAATGAAAACATGGTTTTCGAAAAACACTTCAATGTGACACACCAAACTTGATCGTAACGTCTAGGCCGGGTTTGGGGTGTTACACTCATCGTTTACCCTTGATCTTCTATCGAGCCTTATCATTTAATTTAATCATTTTTATTTATCGGGCTTGATTGGATATGTAATCATTTCACATATTTATGACATTTATACAATTTACATAAACACAACCAATGCAAGCATGTAAGTAAACACAATTTAGTTAGACGAACTTACCTCGATAATGTTCGTGTATGTAAAATCTACTAATTCGATATTTTCCTCTTTCCTCGTTCTAGCTCTGAATTTGGTCTATCCGGATCTACATAAGTAAATTTTTACATCAATTTCTCATATTTCATACTCATTTGGACTCAATCTACATTTTAGGTAAAATTACCATTTTGCTCCTAACTTTTCCATAAATTCCTATTTCGTCGCTAGGCTCGAAAAATAAAATTTGTGCAATTTACTCTCTATTCCAAGCCTAATCAAAATTCCATCACAAAATTTACAGCACATGTTTTCATAAAAATTCAGAATTTTCCATCAAACTTCACAACTTTACATTTTAGTCCCTAAATTATGTTTTCATCAAAAATCACTTTGTAAAAGTTGTTTATCTATCAACAATCTTTCATTTTCTACCATAAAATTTTAATTTTCAGCATATACACCCATGACCCATTACAAATTGATCTTCCAAATAGATAGATTAAGCTATCTCTGTTTCAAAAATATCAGAATTACTAAAAACGGGACAAGGAAACTTACCCAATTTGTCCATGAAAGTTTCTTCTCTCTCTCCTAGGGTTTCCATGCATTTTTTGGGAAGAAGATGAGAAAATAAGATGATATTTTCCTTTACCATCTTTTAATTAATGAATTTATTTCAATTTCCAATTTAGTCCTTACCCTTTTTCTAAATTTCCATGGATGAGTCACCAAAATATCTACATACTTTTCTTAATGGTTTAATTACCAAATAAGGACCTCAA
This sequence comes from Gossypium stocksii, assembly GCA_020496765.1. NCBI lineage: Eukaryota > Viridiplantae > Streptophyta > Magnoliopsida > Malvales > Malvaceae > Gossypium > Gossypium stocksii. Next base: position 13,482,085 of record CM035623.1, read on the forward strand.
AATTTGAATTCCATAGCTATCTACTCCTTATAGCTACTAGAATTCAACTTTTGCCTTTTATGCAATTTAGTCATTCTCGAAATTAAGCACAAAATCAGTAAAATTTTCATATCGAAATTTTCACGCAACATCACTATCATAATACGGACCATATAATAAAATAAAAATAAATCTTATTTTCGGATCGGATTTGTGGTCCTAAAACCACTATTTCGATCTTGGTGAAATTGGGCTATTACAAAATATGCACAAAACTATATCAATACTAACCAACCAATTCAAGCATTTAATTTCAACCAAATTCATCGTTCAATATGATATACTTCCACCTACTCACTTATTTCTAATCTTACCTCATTTAACAAACATATTTAATCTACTAACTCAACTATACCAACATTCATGCAAAACCAAAATTTTGTTTTATAAACATACCAAAATCAAGTCATCACTAGCCATTCTAATGGCTAGGTTACATTCATCCATTTTAACACCAATATAGGTCTTAGTAGCTTATACATGCCATTATACCGAAAATAAAATATCTTTGTATACCAAAATGTGCCGGTAGATAGTGTGATGATTCTCCGACCGTTCTTCAACCTTCCCGAGCTTTCGAGCACTATAAAATAGAGAAATAAAACCTAGTAAGCATTTTATGCTTAGTTAGTTTGTATAACAAGGACTAAAACTTACCAAACTTATTCACATATCTACATATAATTATCACATGCTTTCCAATAATTTAGCAAATTGCCTATGCACATACATCCAAATAGATAGGTTAGTTACACATTTCTCTCATATAATATTTCATCATAGATGAGCTCATTGTATAACGATTTCCATATACATTTACTCTTTCATCCATATACATTTTGTGATAATTTAACTCATATTAATGTTTTTCTCTTTGAATTTGATTGACATACTAATGGATACTACGATAGTACACTCGAAGTGTACAAAACTGAAATCCATCAATTCATATCCAGGGGTACCCAATTAGGGCACATAATCGGGAAGCACACTCTTGAGCCTTGTAACGGGAAGCTCACAAAGAGCCATTTAGGAAGCTCATAAAGAGCCTATTGAGAAGCTTATTCAGGCTATATAACAAGAAGCTCATAAGAGCCATATTCGGGAAGTTCACAAAGAACCATATCAGAAAGCTCCAGATAGCCATATATCAGAAAGTTCAAGCGAGCACTATCGGGAATCTCACAAAGAGCCAATTTAACGAGAAGCTCATGAAGAGCCTATAATCGAGATGCTCATAAGAGCTAAGGCGTGTCCTCAACAAATGTAGGATCATCACCTATCGAGACGCTCCGAAAAGCTATAACAGGAAGCTCACTGAACCTTATAACGGGAAGCTCGAGAGGGTCATGTATCGAGAAGCTTATTTCAAGCCATGGTGTGTCCGCAACATGTGCAAGACTACAACCAATACGGGAAACTTGTATCCATCGATTTTCATTATTCAAATGGGATTTATCAATTATTGGACAATATCAGATATGTGATAAATTTCATAAATCAAACATTTATAAATTCACACCAATACAACATGCAATTTAAACATATGAATATTCATAATCAGGTTACACGAACTTGCCTCGATACTTGTTCGTGTAATAAAGTCTACTAATCCAACACCTTTTCTTTTCCTCGGTCCAACTCCGTATTTGGTCTTTTTGGATCTATATAAATGAATTTAGCCATCAATTTATTACATTTCATATCCAATTGGATCAATTTATACCCTAGGAAAAATTACCATTTTGCCCCTAAAGTTATTTTTAATTCTAATTTCATCCCTAGGCTCGAAAAATAAAATTTATACAATTCAATCCTCTTTCCAAGCCTAGCCGATATTCTTATACATCAATAATAGTCCATAAATTTCTTAAAAATTTAGAATCTTTCCATGAATTTTACATCTTTACAATTTAGTCCCTAAATCATGTTTTCATCATAATTCACTTTGTAAAAGTTGTTTATCTACTAATAACCTTTCATTTTCTAATATAAATTTCCAATTTTTAGCATATTCATCCATGGCACAAACTTTATACCTTGATAACTTTTCAAATTAATCCCCAATTTAGTTAGATTTCACTATCCCGATATTAAAAATATAAAAATTACTAAAAATGGGACATGGAAATTTACCAATTAAGCTTGATTAGTTTTCTCCCTCTCTCCTAGGGTTTCCATAAAATTTGGGGATAAAGCTCATGAAAATAAGATGATATTTTCTATTTAGTTAATTATCATCTTTTATTTTTCCACAATTCCAATATAGTCATTTTCTTTTTCTCAATTTCCATGGATGATTCGTCCATAAATATCCATTAACTTTTAATTAAAGGTCTAATTACCATATAAGGACCTCGCATTTTGCATTCCATAGCTATTTGATACTTATAGCTTCTAGAACTCAGCTTTTGCATTTTATGCAATTCCTTTCCACAATTAATCACTTAATCGGTAAAATTTTCCTATCGGTATTTTCATACGACTTTCCTATCATAATAGAGACCATGCAATAACATTAAAATAAATTTTTTTTCTAGCTCGAATTTGTGGTCCCGAAACCATTGTTCTGATTTCACTAAAATTGGGCTGCTATAGTACCTAAATTTATCGATTTCTTGAAATCTACAGATCTTAAGATTTTGATATTCCAAATTAGCAAACAAGTAATATAGATGACGTGGCTCTCTCTTTTTTAAAGAGGAGATATTAGAAAAGTTAGCTTGTGTGATCTGGAGACTATAACCCTAATATATAACTTTGGCACATTAGCCCTAATTTCTAATCAGTCCATCATCAATTAAAAATTAGTTACTAGAGTATCTACACATATTTGACCCAACTTTATTTAATAATTAATTCCCAATAAACCTTAACCAAATTAGATCATTTTTAATTTGGGCCAATCTATTATGATAGTAAATAATAATAACAGGTAATTAATTTTATTATATATGTGATGTCTTTATATTTTATAATGATAACTAATGGGTTTATGGTGTGGGTGGCTTTTGGTTGTGACTAGACCGAAAGGTAGGAAGAGGAATAGGCTTGAACATTTTGATTTTCATTCCTTAGGCTCATCTTTCCTAACAGTTTAAAAAAGGGAATTGTGAGATTAAGTTGATTAATGGTCAAACTGGGCTCATTAGGAGCTAATTATAGGGAGAAATAGGTAATTTCCTAAACTCATCTTTGTCTCTAGACCCCTAGTAGGAATGGGACTTTAGAGAGGATGGTTTTAAACTTGACTTGTAACACCCCTAACCTGTATCCATTGCCAGACTAGGGTTACGAGGTATTACCAATCAAAACACATCAATATACCATCACCTTACACGGTCACTAGACACGCCCGTCTGTCTAGCTCCTGTGTCATCCTGAGTTGGTTACATGGTCACCAGACATGGCTGTGTGTCCAGTTCGTGTGTCATACTGTCCAATTATCTACAAAACAGGGGTTACACGGTTGAGTCACACACCCGTGTGCTCAGGCCGTGTGGCACGAAAATGGCTTGGTTTAAGCCATTTTCACACCTCAATTTGCCTTGTACCTACAACTAACAAATATACAACATCTATAACTCAAAATCAGCCCATTTCATGCCCAAAACATCCAGCAATACATCCAAATCATTATCAACTAAATCATACTCATATTCCATTCCAAATCATGCCATATCACAAGCCATATTCACTTCAATATACATATTTCATATCTTATTGAATAACCACTTCATTTCATGTCCAAAACTTACCAAAATCTCAACTTGTCTCATACCAAAATGACCATTACCAAATAGGCCATATATGCACAATATAACATACCAAATATGCATCATAAACATATACCAAATCCAAGCATAGTCATCATCTATTATTTAGCCAACTCACTTGGCATAACACATATACACATCTCAAAAATAGGTACAAATACCCTTAGCATATACATGCCATACTTAGCTATTTACAACCACAAAGTTCGGATAGTGCGATGAGGATCCTCGACGATTCCCGATCCTTCAGTAGCTTCGACAATATATAAAATAGGAATGAACACATGAAGTAAGCATTATAGCTTAGTAAGTCACAAGTAAGTAATTCAATATTCAATTTCATTAATAAAATTAACCTTTTTCACAATTCAAAGCCACGAATATATCATCACAAACCTTTATTCATGTCTCATGACATGATTTACTTAATTCCATGGACTTTTATCCATGAATCACAAGAATTAATCTCATAAAATCTCGTATACCTATATGTACATCATATGCACCTATCCAATCCGTACTAACCTCTTTTATTCATTTACAACCTTTGCTCACTTATTGAACCACTCAAAGTAGAAATCAGATACATGAATGTTATCATCGAGAAGTACCTATACCATGGCTCGTAGCCAAATCAAGGTAACTTATCCAGGAGCACCTATACCATGGCTCGTAGCCAACTCAAGGTCACTCTCACATAATACGTATACCATGGCCTGTAGCCAAATTAATGTATTACTCACACCCGTAGTGTCAATATCATGGCCCGAAGTCAATTCATAACCTAATGACATGTCATTAACATTCCAAAACTAGTCCTATGGTTCAACCGAGCTTTCTCAATATTGTTTTCATCACTTTTCACATCCATAACATCAATTTCGCTATTTCTACCTTCTCCGAGTTTCAACCATCAACATTTATACAAAATCAATGCATTTAACAACATTTATAATGAATTTATTACTTATGAACTTACCTCGAGTGTGATTTGTTGAAATAAGTTGATTATTCGTCGACTTTTGATTTTCCGCAATCCAAGTCCGGATTTCTCTTTTCTTGATCTATACGTATTAAAAATAATTTATTCAATCACACACTCAATCAATTCAATCCAAGGACACATAATTAGGGCAATTTACAAATTAGCCCTCTCATTTTCACATTTTGACATTCAAGTTCCTATTTCATAAAATCATCAAATACACATAATTTCCATTTAATCAAGCTAAGTCGAATTCTCCTAAGGTTCAAATAAGCCTACATATTTCATAAATTTCACATTTTAGTCCTCCAAAAATATCATTTTCATAATTTAGCCCAAATTAACTAAATTCATCAAAAGTCCAGGAACAAAACATATTAATCTAACACATATCTTTCATTTATCACCAATTATCATCATCAAGCTCACAAATTCATCAACATCATATCTTAAAATCTTCATCAATTCCTTAAATTAAAACATGGGTTTGATAGTAAACTAAGCAACAATCTCAAAAACATAAAAATCATCAAAAACCGAAATGAAAACATACCTTAATTATGCAATACAATGGCCGAACCCTAGTTTATTTTTCTTTTCTCTTTTCTTTTATATTTTCGGCAACAAGAACAAGTCAATGGCCACATTTTCGTATTGTTTTATTATAAAACATGTTAATAATTCAATTTACCAAAATGTCCCTAATTAATAAACTTATAAATCACATATATTAAGGTCATTTATGACCACTCATTAGGCCAATGGTCCATTTGCAACATAAGAACCTTTCATTTAAAAGAACACAACAATTCAGCCCTTAATTAAAAAGAAGACCACTTTTGCATTTTTTGCAATTTAGTCTTTTTTTCATAATTAAGCACACAAACGACCAAATTTTCATACGAGACTTTCACACATGAAAATTCACATATTATAATCAAATAAAATAAAGTTAAAATATTTTTTTGACTCGGATATGTGGTCCCAAAACCACTATTCCGACTAGGGTCTAAACCGGGTTGTTACAACTCTCCCCCTTAGGGATTTTCGTCCTTGAAAATCTTACCGTTAAACAGATTTGGGTATTGATGTCTCATGATATCCTCAAGCTCCAACGTAGCCTCTTCAACTCTATGTTTGTGCCACAACACTTTTACTAAAGAAATTTTCTTATTTCTCAATTCTTTGATTTCACGAGCTAGGATTCGAATCGATTTTTTGCTATATGAAAGATTAGGTTGAATCTCAACCTCAGTAGAAGAAATCACATGTGAAGGATCAGATCAGTATCTCTTAAGCATCAAAACATGAAATACATTATGAATCTTTTCTAGCTCAAATAGTGACAATAGTCTATAAGCAACCGGCCCAATACGTTCTATGACCTCATATGGCCCGATGAACCTCGGACTCAATTTGCCTTTCCAGCCAAACCGTAACACTTTCTTCCACGGTGACACTTTCAGAAACACTTTGTCACTAATATTAAACTCAATGTCTTTCTGTTTTAGATCCGCATACGATTTCTGACGGTCTGTCGCTGCTTTCAAACTTTCTCGAATAGCCTTCACTTTTTGCTTAGTTTCTCGAATCAAATCGACCTCGTGTATCTTATTCTCACTAAGCTCAGTCCAATACAATAGAGCTCTACATTTACGATCGTAAAGAGCCTCATACGGTGCCATTTTCAAACTCCATTGAAAACTGTTATTATATGCAAATTGAACTAATGGTAGATATCATTCCCATGTACCTTCAAACTCAAGAATACAACATCTTAACATATCCTTGAGAACCTAAATAATCCGTTCAGACTGGCCATCTAACTGCAGATGAAAAGCTATGCTAAAATGTAATTTCATACCCAGTGCATCTTGTAGTTTCTTCCAAAACTATAATGTGAACCTCAGATCTGTATCCGAAACAATAGAAATAGGTACCTCGTGCAATCTGACAATCTGAGAAATGTATAGTTTAGTAAGTTTCTCAAGTGAATAATTAGTACGAACCGAAATAAAATGAGCTGATTTAGTTAATCTATCCACAATAACCCATATTGCATCTTTCTTGCTTGGCGACAACGTTAAACCCAATACAAAATCCATCGTAACTCTGTCCCATTTCCACTCAGGAATCAAAATTGACTGAAGTAACCCAGATGGAACTTGATGCTCAGCTTTAACTTGTTGACATATCAAGCATTTCGAAACAAGTTTCGATATATCTCACTTCATACCTTGTCACCAATAAATTTGTTTCTAATTATTATACATTTTAGTGCTACCAGGGTGAATAGATAACCAGCTATTATGTGCTTCACTCAAAATCATTCGAATCAACTCAAGATTCCTCGGAATACATAATTGATCTCTGAAGCTCAGACAACCCTCAGCGTCAACTCGAAACTCTAAATCATTATACAAATCACATTGAGCCTGTTTTTCTAACAATTCATTATCAACTCTCTGAGCTTTGCAATTCTGTTGTATAAATAGTGGTATTGCTCTCAACTCAGCTATTATAGCACCATCATCAGACATAGCCATTGATAAACGATAAATTATACATATTTTCACCTCATGTTTAGCCTAATTTCTGGATGAATTATCATTGAATTTGTGGAAATTGGTGCTCCTAATCCTTCTATTTCATATTTTATACTCAGACGAGCACAGGGAAGAGAAAAGAACGAAAAACAGGCCGAAAATAGAGAAAATGGGCCAAAGTGAGAAAGCGACACGGCCTAGAGATTCACCACATGGCCGTGGCACATGGCTGTGCCACATAGAGTTCAACACGGTCCAGCACAGGCGTGTCCCTGCCGTGAGGAAGTGCAATTTCACTCAGATTTGGATACTTAGAGGCTAAGAAAGGCATCCCAAAGCTCTATATAAAGACCCTAGAAGGCAACTCTAAGTGTGTACTCTTTCTCCCACAAAGGAGCACATTATTTCTGCCAACACAAAGAGTGGAAGCAGGGATTACTCCAAGGAAGCTGATTGATTCATCCCAGAAGCCGAATTCTACATCAAGACAGAGGATCTCCTTAAATTCCTTCAGGGGTTTTTGGGTTCTTTTTGTTTTGTTATCTTATTTCTTCTGAGATGTTTTCTTTATTAATTATGAATTAAATCCCCCAAATACTTGAGGGGGATGAAACCTAAGACAGATCTTGTTATTATTTTATCTTGAGTTATATGATAAATACTTGAACTGTTCTTAATTATGTGTTCTTAATTCTTGTTTTAATAGTCCTAGGTATTAATTCAAGAAATTGATGTGCTTATGCAGAGGAGCAAAAGTCCCTGTTTAAGAGTAGATCTAGCATAATTAAGCGGAGTTGCATGCAACCCTAGACATAGGGTGACATAAATCTGCCAGATTAGGGTCAAACTTAATAAGGGGATCCATAGATCGAGTTAATGCAAGACTAGGGGTTTTAACTAGAAAGAGATTTTAGTTAATCAACCTAGGATTAGTTGTTCTTATTCTCGACGGAGGTATTAACATAAGTTAGGGATCTCTACGGATCAAGTCAAGTGAATAAATCATCTAGCTCAAGAATTGATAACAAGTCAAGTCTAGGTGGATTCTCCCTTGAGTATTGTCCAATCAATCAGTCTTTCCCAAAGAGCTTTTCCCCATTTTACTTTTTGTGCATTCTTAGTTTAATTTTAGAATTAGTTTAAGTCTTCATAAAAACCTCTTTTATTTTTTTAGGCTAGATAATAGAAAGGAAGTTAGTACTAGTACTTTGGTTCCCTTGGGTATGATAACTCGGTCTTGCCACTAAGCTATACTACTGTTCGATAGGTGCGCTTGCCTTAAAATCGTGATATTAGTTAGTTTTTGGTACGATCATTATTATAATTTTTATTACTTCATATCACGCATATCAAGTTTTTGGCACCGTTGCCGGGGAACTGAAATATTAAGAAAACTCGATTTCTATTACTTTAGCCATTACTATATTTATTTATTTTTGGTTTTTATTTATTTTTATTTTATTTTAATTTTCTTTGTTTTTTTTCCTTCTAGGTATCTCTAGTTTATGACTAGAAACAACCCAGTAGGACCATTACTTTTTGACGAAGATTTAGAAGCGACAGTTCGCAGAACTCGCAGAAAGATCAGACGAAGCCTACGTTATCCAGAACAAGACCAAGAACAAGAGCCGGAACCTACGAAAGAGATGGAATCAAATTAGGACAATCTACCACCTCTTGCAATAACCGCGCAACCAGTGAATCAAGATGATGCTCCTCGAACTATGTATGATTATGCTAAACCTAGTTTGGCTGGTGCTCAATCTAGTATTATTAGACCTACTATTGCTGCTAATAATTTTGAATTAAAACCTAACACTATTTAGATGATTTAGCAATTTGTGCAGTTTGATGGTTTATAGGATGAAGATCCAAATTCACACATAGCCAACTTTTTGGAATTATGTGATACTTTTAAAATAAATGGTGTTTCTGATGATGCCATTCGCCTCAGGTTATTTCCTTTTTCTTTGAGGAATAAAGCTAAACAATGGTTAAATTCTTTACCACGAGGATCAATCACTACATGGGAACAGATGACCAAAAAATTTTTACTTAAATATTTTCCTCCAGCTAAAACAGCTAAATTACGAAACGATATTTCTTCTTTTGTGCAGATGGATTTAGAGACACTTTATGATGCCTGGGAGAGATACAAAGATTTGTTGAGAAGGTGTCCACACCATGGGTTACCTTTGTGGCTACAAGTTCAAACCTTTCACAATGGTTTGAATCCATCAATAAGACAAATGATTGATGCAGCCGTAGGGGGAACAATCAACAACAAAACACTCGAAGCAGCTTATGAGTTTATTGAAGAGATGTCACTGAATAACTATCAGTGGCAAGTCATGAGGACAATGCCGACAAAAGTTGTAGGAGTTTTTAATATTGATGCTGTCACCATGCTTACTAATCAGGTAGAACTCTTAAATAAAAAGTTTGATAATTTTGTTGGTTCTATGCAGGCACAACTGATGATGCAGTGCGATGCAACTCCAGGAAATATGTTCAATCCAGACTACGTATCTTATGGATACAGCATAGAAACTGAGCAAGCCAACTATATAGGTAACAATTCTAGACCTCAAAACAACCCTTATAGTAACACTTATAATGCAAGTTGGAGAAACCACCCCATTTTTTCATGGGGAGGACAAGGAAATCAAAGACAACCACCTCCTCCGAGATTTCAGCAGTCACCACCACAACAGGAGAAAAAGCCGAACCTTGAAGAAATGTTCACCAAATTTATGGCCATGTCAGAAACCCATTTTCAAAGCACCGAGCAAGCACTAAAGAATCAGCAAGCATCCATCCAAGGACTTGAAAATCAGATTGGTCAACTCGCAAAGCTAATATCTGACAGACCACAAGATAGCTTGCCAAGTAACACAGAAACTAACCCAAGAGAACAAGTTCATGCCATTACGACAACTAGCATCGAAAGATTAGACGAACCAAAACCGTTGTAAGATACTCCGGTAAGCAATAATAAGAATGAGGTATGTCAGAACACACAAAAGCCGGTAAGCAAAGAGTATAAACCTCGTGTGCCATATCCCAGCGCGACAAGAAAAGATCACACAGATGACTAATTCGGTAAGATGCTTAAACTTTTAAAGAAATTACATATTAACTTACCATTTATTGAAGCTCTTTCACAGATGCCAAATGCAGTTAAATTTTTAAAAGAGCTTTTAGCAAACAAACGGAAGTTGGACGAGTCATCGCATGTGGAATTGAATGCTGTGTGCTCAGCTATTTTGTTAAACAAGTTACCCAACAAGCTAAAAGATCCAGGGAGTTTTACAATTCCCTGTTTAATTGGTAGTTTAATCATTGATAATGCGTTAGCTGATTTAGGGGCAAGTATAAATGTCATGCCTTACACAATGTTTAAACGAATAGGTCTTGGGAAACCCAAACAAACTAGGATGAGCATACAATTGGCTGATAAAACCATTAGAATTCCTAGGGGTATAGTTGAAGATGTTCTAGTAAAAGTTGATAAATTCATATTCCCAGTTGATTTTGTTGTTTTAGATATGGATTAGGATAGTAACGTTCCTCTAATCTTAGGACGACCCTTTTTAGCAACTGCTAAAACTATCATTGGCGTTGGTACAGGTAAAATCACTTTACGTGCAGGAAACGAAACAATTACCCTTCAAGCTCAAAACTCGATTACAACACCAAATGATGAAGGTAATTGTATAAATTCTGTTCTTAAAACTAATTATGTGGTCTCACCTCTGTTGCAGGATACACTCCATACACAGACAAGCCCATCCAAGGAAGACGTGCATGAAAAACAAATGCTTCAAATTGAGGAACCAGACAAGTGGCTGAACTATCAAGAAAAGCCCAAAACATGCCACACCAACCCAGAGCATCACCAAGACGACCCTCAGATACAAACGAATCAAATCAAAGCAGGAGATAATGTAATCTTAGGGGAAGACGATCTTTGACTCTTGAATTCAAAAGAAAATACAAGTGACACACCTTACTTCACGGTAACAAACGTTTTTCCCTATGGTACAGTCAAGATAAAACATTAGTCACTCGGCACTTTCAAGGTAAATCATACTCGACTCAAACCTTATTCTGATAATAAAACTACAAACAGGATAAAAGAGTTCCAACTCTTCAAACCACCATGAACGAACAAGCTCGAGGAAAGTCACTTAGACTCTAAATAAGCACTTCTTGGGAGGTAACCTGAGCACTAACTCTTTTCTTTAGGCTTTCTAATACATTAACTAACCATTTAAATGCAGATTTTCCCACCACACAGTCACCCCCACGAGCATGCACTAGGCCGTGTGACACCACGACACCCACACGGGTTTAGACAAAACGCCACGCCTGTGTCACCAAACTGTGGCCAACACTGTCAATTGAGACACGAGCTGATACTAGAAGGACACGACCATGCGATACGGATGTGTGACCCAAACACAGGCGTGTGACACGCCCGCGCCGCAAGACCGTGGTCGACACTGTCAAATCCTACACGGGCGTGCGAGCTCTTACATGACCGTGTGTGAAGCGAACACCTTAGGACACGGCCATGCGACATGGCCGTGCGCCTCAACATGCCCTTGGCACATGGGCATGTGCTTCGAACCAAATGCGGTAAAATCCCCAAATTTTAAACAACACGGGTAAAACTCGAGCCACACGGGCATGTGACCCAAAATCTTATATAAATAGGGCACTATTCATTTTTTTCTCAATTGAAACCCTAAAATCCTCCACCCAAAACTCCTACCAGACACCCTTAGCCCCACCGCCAACCTTCAAATCGACCCCACTCCCGCACAAGGCCACCCCACGCCCGTGGGAAGCACACCACGACCGTTCAAAGCACCCCACGACCATGTTCAGCCACACCCCTCAACACCCATTCAGTTTTGTCTTATTTCTTGCTTTACTTTTTGATATTTCATGATTCTTATCTATTTTTCTGTTCATTTAATTATTAGCATGATTATTCACATGATTTTCAGTCAATTTAGCATCATTTATCTAAAGAATTCATTATGCCACTTAGCACAATACTTGGCTGCCATTTTTAGATATCTTAGAACATTAGATTCTAATCATTTTAAATACCTATATCATGTTCATCTCAAAACTCAAAGGCCAGCTCGCTAAGCTAATTTCTAAAAGACCACAAGGTGGGTTACCAAGCAACACCGAGACTAACCCTAAGGAGCAACTTAATGCCATGGACACAATAGATGAGGAAGGGTTAACCAAAACCAACCCAGAGCCATGTAAGGAGACTGTGGTGAGTAAAGGTAAGGATGAGGTAAGTTCCAAAGAAGCAATTGTCAAAGAGTATAAGCCTCGTATCCCATACCCAAATGCGCTAAGGAAAGACCGCACGGATGAACAATTCGGTAAATTCCTTAAACTTTTAAAGAAATTACATATTAACTTACCATTTATTGAAGCTCTTTCGTAGATGCCAAATGCCGTTAAATTTTTAAGAGAGCTATTGACAAATAAACGAAAGCTAGATGAGACATCTCATATGGAACTGAATGTAGTGTGCTCAGCTATTTTACAGAATAAGCTGCCCAACAAACTAAAAGATCCAGGGAGTTTTACAATTCCTTGTTTACTTGGTAGTTTAGACGTAAAAAATGCTTTAGCTGATTTAGGGGCTAGTATTAATGTAATGCCTTACAAATTGGTTAAACAACTAGGTTTTGGGAAACCTAAACAAACTAAGATGAGCATTCAATTGGCTGATAAAACCATTAGATTTCCAAAGGGCATAATTGAAGATGTGCTTGTAAAAATTGATAAATTTATATTCCCAGTCGACTTTGTTGTTCTAGACATTGATGAGGATAGCAATGTACATTTAATTCTAGGATGACCCTTTTTAGCAACCGCTAGAACCATAAGATGTAAGAACATGTGAGCTTACACTTTGTGTATGTGATGACAAAGTTACTTTACAAGCTCGTAACTCTAATAAGTCTATTGATGATAAAGATAATATTAGGAAGCTTGATAATAAGAATGATCTCACCATCCAACCTTCTTTGGAGGATATACTTCACATAAGGGTGACCCAACCACAGACGAGTCCATCCAAAGGAAATGTACATGAAAAATGAATGCTCCAAATTGAGGAACTAGATGAATGGCTGAACTATCAACAAGAAAAGCCCAAAATATACCACACCAACCCAGAGCATCACCAAGACGACCCTCAGGTAAAAACGAATCAATTTAAAGTAGGGGATAAGGTATTCTTAGAGGAGGAAGATCCTCAAATTCTGAATGGAAAACTTCATACAAGTGACACATCTCCCTTCACGGTAATGAAAATCTTTCCCTATGGTATAGTCGAGATAACACACAAGACGCTCGGCGCTTTCAAGGTAAATCATACTTGACTCAAACCTTATGTTGATAATAAAATTGAAAGCAGGATAGAAGAATTTCAACTCTTCAAACCACCGTGACCATGAAAGCTTGAGGAAAGTCGAGCTTGGACTATAAACAAGCGCTTCTCGGAAGGTAACTCGAGCACTGACATAGTAAAATTCTTTTATTTAAACTCTCTAATCCATCAACTAACCCTTCGAATGTAGATTTTTCAAACCACACGGCCATGCCCACAGGTGTGCCTAAGGCCGTGTGGACGCCATGAGCAAAGACATGGCCGTGTGCTATAGCCGTGTATGAGCAGGGCAAGATTTCCCCAACACACGGGATACGACAACTAGCCACAGCCGTACGAGGTGGTCGTGGCCAATCCTGACAAATCAACACGGGCGTACAACACGCTCATGTCCCAAAACCGTGGCCAATCCTATTAATTCAACACGGGCATTCGACACGCCCGTGTTTCAAGACCGTGGTCGAACCTGCCATTTCATACACGAGTGTGTGACCCCTCACATAGCCGTGGGAGAAGCGAACATCAAAGGACACGGCCGTGTGGGCCAACAAGCCTTAGGAACACGGGCGTGTGTCACGAATCAGGCACGCCAAAATCCTCAAATTTCGAACCACATGGACTAACCCCGAGTCACACGGGCGTGTGACAAGCCCGTGTGCCCCAAATCCTATATAAAATTGATATTCGTGATATGAAGTAATAAAATCTATAAACTATGATCATACCCAAAACTAACTATTATCACGATTTTAAGGCAAGCGCACTTATCAAACAATAGTATAGCTTAGTGGCAAGACCGAGATATCGCACCCAAGGGAACCAAAAGTACTAGTACTAACTTTCTTTCTATTATTTAACCTAAAAATAAAAGGGGATTTTATGAAACTAAACTAATTCTAAAACTAAACTATGAAAGCGCAAAAAGTGAATTGGGGAAAAACTCTTAGGAAAACTGAATGATTTGGCAATACTCAAGGGAGAATCTACCTAGACTTCACTTGTTATCAACTCTTGAACTAGACGATTTATTCACTTGACTTGATTCATAGAAATCCCCATCTTATGTTAATATCTCTCTCGAAACTAAGAACAACTAACCCTAGGTTGATTAATTGAAATCTCTTTCTAATTAAAACCCCTAGAATCGCATTAACTCGATCTATGGATTCCTTTATTAGGTTTGACCCTGATCTGGTAGATTTTCATCGTCCTATCTCTAGGATTGCGATCAACTCCACTTAATTGTGTTGGATCTACTCCTATGGAGGGACTTTTGCTCCTCTACACAAGCATATTCGACTTAAATCAATATCCCGGAAATATCAATTTAAGAGTTAAAACCACAATTAAGAACAAATCAAATATCTACCATATAATTCAAAAGACAATAATAACAAGATCTGTCTTAGGTTTCATCCTCCTCAAGTATTTGGCAGATTTGTTCATGATTATAAAAGAAAACATCTCAGAAGAATAAAAATAACAAAACATAAAGAACCCAAAAACCCCTGTAGGAATTTGAAGGGAGATCTTCAGTCTTGAGGAAGAATTTGATTTCTGGGATGGATCAATCAACTTCCCTTCGAGTAATTCCCTGCCTTTAACTCCCCGTCTTGGCGAGAAAATAATGTCCTCTTTTCAAGTTACCTCATAGGGTCTTTATATAGAGTTTAGAATGGCTTTCTTAGCCCCTAAGCAACCTTTTCTGAGTGAAATTGAACTTCTTCACGACAAGGACATGCCCGTGTGCCACGCCCGTATGGATCGAAGCCCAGGCCGTGCTCGGGCCTGTTAAGGTGGCACGACCGTGTGGTCTGGTCGTGTGAGTCGGGGTTGGGCTGTGTTTATGCTCAAAGTGGCACGGCCGTGTGACACGACCTGTTGATTATTAAATTGGGCCTAATTTGCCCGTTTTTGGCCCGTTTCTGGCCCGTTTCTTGCTCTTTTCTCTTCCTTAAGCTTACCTGGGCATAAAACATGAAATAGAAGGATTAAGAGCACCAATTTCCTCAAATTCAATGATAATTCATCCATAAATTAGGCTAAGCATGAGGTAAAAACATGTATAATTTATCGTTTATCAAATTACCCCACACTTAAGCCTTTACTTGTCCTCAAGCAAAATCTCAACCTACAGTCAAGAATCATTCTTCTTAACTTACAATCCTTATCAATAATGTTTCAAACTAATCCACAAGTAATCATACAATGAAAATTCAACCAGAAGAACATTAAAGTTTCAAACATTCCAAGTTGAGAATTTTATCACAGAAACATAGGCTTCTTCCCTTCTCTTAAGTAATCACCTTTCAATCAAAATCAACAAGATTTGACATCTTCACTAAAGATTCACTCTATCCACTCAAAGTGTTTAGGGTTCAAGAATTAAGCACTCTTTAGTCAACCTGAAAAGTTATTACCATAGGCTTGCAAGAAAATCAAATCTCTACCACTATAGATTGATATGACACATTGATCAAAAGGTCTTTCAATGGTTGTAATGGGGCTTTGGTTAGGGGTGTTGTCACAAGCTGAAAAAGAAGGTTAAAATCGAGATTGAATTGAAAGATCGTCTAACTAGAAAACTCTCTATCACTTGAACATATTTCTAGAGCTTAAGTCTTCTGATGACATCGTTTCGAATTCGATAGCTTATAATAGAAATATGCAAAAAATATTAAACTATAACTAAAATATGAATTACAACTGAATTAATTGTATAAACACCTTTTTGTTTCTTTTTTTTGTGTTTTTTTGTGATTTTTTAGAACAAATTAAATACAATACTTTGAATGTTTATAAACTGAACAAGAGAACAAAGCTAGATAATAATTTCAACTCAAATCTCGACAAAAATAGGGATCAAAATAATTGAATGGAATTCAACAAAAAATGGGTTATAGGTTAATATTAGAGGTAAGTCAAAGAATGGATTGTTAGGCTCAATAGGGTTCACTAGGGGTCAATTTATGGAGGTAGGCTTTTATGGAGTAAGTGGGTTAAATCCTATGTGCCTTTATCATCTCAGCGTATCAAATCAATGATGTGGTCTCAACATGTATAATCGAAGCAAGTTCTAGAATAACAACTCAGCATTGACTCACTCAAAGCAACAATAAAAGTGAGCACGAAAGGATGTAAGCTCAAAAGGCTCAAAAATCTCACCAGAATTATGGCTTTTGATGTCAATCCCGCGAATTTCAAATCTCAAGATAATACTTAAAATTAGGGAAAATAACCTAGAAAAAAATTTAAATTCTCAAAAATTTCAACTTATCATACTTGATTCCCTAATGTCTTAAAGTTTGAATAATCAAAGCATAAATACCTATGTCTTAACTCTCAACATATCTGTAACGCCCTAATTTTCGGGTTTTTCTTAGATTGATCCTTATCTGATAAAATGGTTAAATGATAGTATTTGGGTGTGTAATGCATGTTTGGAGTATGATAATGGGCCTATGGAAGGCCCATGTATTGGCTAAAAGCTCGGCAAAATTTTGTATTTTTTGACTTAGGAGATAGGGGACTATTGAAAGTAAGGGTCTTAAGAAATTGTGTGCGAAATATAACACAAATGGATCAGTGGTAAAATGGCAAGGGGGACGCCACTAGGCTCCTTAAAAAGTGGCGCCTAAGTGTGCTTGGAGGTCCAAGGTTCAAGCTCAAGAGGTGGCAAAGAAGGCGTTTTATTTTTCAGCTTGAGCAGGTAAGAGTTTGAAGCAGAACTGAACTCTGCTTGGGAGAATTTGAATCGGTCAAGGAGCAAATCGTGGAGGAGGTTGAGGAACAAATCAAAGAGCTTTTGAATTTCAAAAGAGGTGGCCGGTTTAGGGACTCTGTAAGTGCCATTCGGCTAGGGAGTTAGGTGTTGGTGATTTCGGCAATTAGGGGCTTAGTATGCCGATTTTCTAAAGGTCCTCTTTAGGTGTTTTAGCCGATTCCTTTAGGTTAGTAAAACTCCCATTCTTTTGTCAATTTCTTCATAGTCTATTAGGTATTTCTTTTAGCCACTTTGTTTCTCCTATCACACCAAGTAGCCGAACCTTATTCCACCATTGTGCCGTATTTTCTTCTGTAAAACCGATTGGTCACCTCCTTCCCTACTCAATCGCAAATCTTTGGTCTTTTCTTCTTTCATTCTCTTCCATTTCTCCTCTTCTATTATTCGTACCTCTTTGTTTCTCATTTTGCTTCGGAAGTCACAAAAGCTAGCAACCCCCATTGCCGATTCTTGTATTGACCGAAACCCCTCTACACTGTCTCGATTTTTCAATAGCCATATACTTCTTTTCTCCCTCTTCTCTGTCGATATCATCTTCTATAACCCCTTGGCCGAATCATCTCATCATCTCTCTCACTCTCTCTTCTTCATCCATTTCATAAAAACCTCCTGTCTCTTGTCGAACCGAATACCTTGAGGACCAAAACCTTATCTCTTCTTTTGGGAACCGAAAGCCTCCATACCTTGTGGTGCTTTAAAGCCGAATTCTAAGTCATCTTTTATCCCTTCTGGCGGTGGCGAGTGGAGCTGTTGTAGATCGTGGTTAGATTGGTAAGTACCTTAAGACTTATTTCGTTAGTTCTTCAGGTTTTAAAGCTGTAAGCCGAAACCCCTTTATGGGGAGGCTAACGTTAGTGTCTAAGGGCTTGTTGGCTGCTCTCTTTTGGGTTGATTTTGTTAGTGCGATCAAGAGACTGTGCAACTAAGTACTTGGAAGGCTAAACGCTACGAGACAGTAGGATCTGGTCCACTTTCGACAAGAAGGTAAGGGTTTTTAAGGACTTAGGCCATGTAGGTCGATTATGGTAAGGGGTCATAGTTCTTTGGTTATCGTTTATTAGACTGAAAGTTAACGTTTGATTGTAGGTTTTTCATACGTGGATTTCTTCAATGGTTTCGACAGTAACAGGTGTGTAACTAATCCCAACTTTTAGTCTGAAATGGTAAAAGCCAAAATGGCCATAAAGCGACCGACGACTGGTGGAAAGTGACCAAAAACGCACTCATTTAATAATCAAGAGTAATCGTTTACTCCGTTGGGGTTAACCATGAGTTTGGTGGTGAAGGAATTGTAGAGGGTGCAATTCTGAACGTTTTGGTAAGTTGGGCTTCAATGGGCCAAAGACGGGCCCAATGGGCTTCTGAGCCCAAAATCGATAAAGTGACTATTATAGGCTTTCTGGAGACGTGGTTAATGATAACATGGTTAGATTGGTAAATTAAACCTAAAATTGGGCTTAACGGGCTTGAGACGATATTGGACTTAGTAAGGCCCATTAGGGGTTTTAGGCTAAAAAGGGCAAAAGTGGAAATTTAGCTTAAAATGGACTTCTGTGGATATCTATGGACTGATAACCAATTGAGCATGCATAAAATCTCTGAAATGTGACAAAGGACTAATATATCCCTGAACCTGGAAAAAATTACCAAAATACCCCTAGGTACAAAAAGACTATAATACCCCTAGCGTCAACTCTGTATGAAATATATGATGTTATGAATCTGCATGAGTTATCTATTAAAATGAATATATCTGATGCATGAGATGCTATATGTTGCATGCTAGTATGATTACATCTGTTGCATGGGGTATGGGTTTATGATGGAGGAAGCGTTCTGGCAGCCTCGCTGCAATCTGGTGACTTTGTCACATTATTATCTGGCAGCCTCGCTGTAATCTGGTGGCCTCGCCACAATATCTATATCTGGTGACCTCGTCACAATATCTGGCAGCCTCGCTGTAAATTATATCTGGCAACCTCGCTGCAAATATCTGTGGTGTGTAGCTGTTGGGTGAGTCGAGTAGTCTCCCCACATGGTGTAAGGCTGGTACGGGGGTGTTATGGATGGATTTGGGTTGGGTTTCTGTTTGCATATTATATCTGATCTGTATCTGTTATGGGCCTATGGGCTTAACCTGATTTCTGTAATGGGCCAAGGCCCAATTAATCTGATTTTGAGGCTTGATCTGTTTTGGCCTATGGTTGAGATAACGTTGCACACTGAGTTGTCAAACTCACCCCCCTTTATTTCATCTCTGCAGGTAACACTCAACCATAGTGGGCTTGGAGCTATGAGAGATTCGGAGTGGCCACAGCATCTGCAATAAAACTAGTTTCTGTTTATGGTTTTTAAGTATTTTCATTATGTTAATTTGGGTTTTAAATTTGTAATAAGGCCGCTATTTAAGTTTTCTTTATTGGTTTATTTTCTTTAATGTTTTAAATCATGCTAAATCGAATCTACTAGTTGTAGGCTGCGCGGGTTTTCAAAATCTCAACAATGTTTTCAAAACGCTTTAAGATCAAAATACGGATAACTTAAAGGGTTAATAAACTGGTTTTTACAAACTCACTAATGTGATTTGAACCTCACTTAAGGCACAACAAGTTAAAAGACCGTAACCTTAGTTTTTGGATCATGTGACACACCAGATCTGGTCGTAACGTCCAGGCCGGGTTTGGGGTGTTACATTTAGTGGTATCAGAGCTAAGTTGCAACAACTCGGCTGTGGAACGGGTCTAAAAATGGAAGTTTTCAAACCATTAAAACAAAGATTTCTGAAAGATCATGTTTTTAACCTTGTATTCAAAACTAATTGGAACTTATTCTGATGAACTTCTTTTCGAACACAACTGAATTATTTTCAAAAGAAAGCAAAATTTATTAAGTTTTTTTTCTATGAAATCTTTTTGAAAGAGTGGCACACCGAATCTCCGGCCCAAGCCTGTAAGTTTACTAAACGTTTCTGATTGTTTCCGAAAATTCTAATTTCATGCCTGACTAAAGACTCTGTTATGATACTTTAGCTAGGACATTACTGAAACTGTAGAGACTCTGACATTACTGAAACTGTAGAGACTCTGACAGGTAGACTAAGACTGTAGCTAGGCTACCGCGAAAGAAGATAACCTCTGAAATGCTACTTATTCATAAGACATCTGTAATGAACACTGAAATATTAATCTGACTCATAAAATTTCTAAAACAAAAAATACGAAATGAGTATGCGAGCAGCTCGTGGTAGGGGCCGTGGACGTGGCCGAGGTAGTGCACGAGCTGAGACTTCATCTTCGGGTCATGCGCCAGCAGCTGATATACCGATACCACCGGCAACAGAGGTGGAATCTCATGATAGGGATGTAGGGGATGATGCCCTATCACAAGCAATGCTTCGAGTTCTGGAAAGGGTTGCTAGGGCAAGTACCGGTAATGGATTTTGGGGATCCATTTCTGAGCGACTCCGAGCTAATGGGGCAGAGTTCTTTAGGGGTGTGTCTGGTGTAGCCCCAAATGTGGCTGAATATTGGCTGGAGGCCACAAAGCGAATCATGGACAATCTGGATTGCTCTATGGAGCAGAAGCTGAAAGGAGCCGTGTCGTTGCTTAGAGATGAAGCTTATCAGTGGTGGCTCACAGTAAGAGATGGAACTTCTGATGATGAGGTAACATGGGAGCTATTTAAGAAAGCCTTTAAAGGAAAATATGTTGGGGCTAGCTATGTGGACGCCCGTAGGAAAGAGTTTTTGAATTTGGTTCAGGGAAGTAGGACAGTATCTGAGTACGAGGCTGAATTTCTGAGGCTGAGCCGATATGCTTCTGGGATAGTTGCTACTGAATATGAGCGTAGCGTACGTTTCGAGGATGGTCTGAGAGATGAACTAAGGGTATTGATTGCTCCGCAGAGAGAGCGTAACTTTGCTGCTTTGGTTGAGAAAGCTAAGATAGCTGAGGAAGTAAAGCGTACCGAGAGGCAGAATCGCGAAAAGGATAGAAACTACTTCCGGAGGGATTCTGGACCATCAGGTGGGGCTAATAGGAATGTTAAGAGAGCAAAAGTAGCAGAACCAGTGCGAGCGGTGCCAATGAATGCTTTCAGACCGCAGGGTTGTAGGAGTTGTGGTAAGATACATATGGACGAGTGTCGGAAACGTTCTGGAGCCTATTTTCGATGTGGGTCGATGGAGCATAGGATTAAGGACTGTCCCGAAGAACCGGATCAAGGACAAGTTATGGCTCAAAGGGTTGTCCAACCAGTGAGGGGTGGACCACCAGCTCCGAGGGGTCGTGGACAAGGTAGTGGCGGAAATGGTAATGGTTGTGGACGAGGAGCACCTGGCAGGGGTGCTGGTTTCGCTGAGGCTCGTCAGCCAGCGCTAGTTTATGCAGCTCGCCGCCGAGAGGAGGGTAATGCTCCTGACGTCATAACTGGTACGTTTTTTATTTCTAGTATGCCATACACTGCGTTGATAGATGTTGGATCTACCCATTCTTATGTTGCATGTGCCATGTCTGGGTCGCTGGGAGTGCATTCTGAGGAGACAGTGAGTGGGGTAACTGTACTAAGTCCTTTGGGTCACTCGATTAGGGTAGACAAATTGTATAGAGACGTGCCTATAGAGATTCAAGGAAAAATCTTTTTTGGAGACTTGATGGAGCTACCTTTCGGAGAATTTGATCTCATCTTGGGAATGGATTGGCTTGTAAAGCATAGGGCTACTTTGGATTGTACTGCAAAACGAATGAGGCTAAAGACTGCAGAGGATGAGGAAGTTATGGTGATAAGTGAACGTAGAGATTATTTGTCCAATGTGGTGTCAGCATTAAGAGCTGAGAAGTGGATTCGTAAAGGATGTGCGGCTTATTTGGCATTCGTAGGTCAAGTAGAAACTGAGGAACTAACTGTGGATCAAGTTAGAACCGTTAAAGATTTTCAAGATGTTTTGCCAGAAGAGCTTCCAGGTTTACCTCCGAATCGAGAGGTTGAGTTTGGGATCGACTTGTTGCCTAGTACAGCACCAGTGTCTATTGCACCGTATAGGATAGCACCAAAGGAGTTGGTAGAGTTGAAAGCGCAGATTCAAGAACTGTTGGATAGAGGCTTCATTAGGCCAAGTGTGTCTCCGTGGGGAGCACCAGTGCTGTTCGTAAAGAAGAAAGATGGGTCAATGCGAATGTGCATCGATTATCGGCAGTTGAACAAACTGACGATTAAGAATAAGTACCCGTTGCCAAGAATTGATGATCTGTTCGACCAGCTTAGAGGAGCTTCAGTATTCTCCAAGATTGACCTTCGATCTGGGTACCATCAATTAAGGGTGAAAGAAGTGGATATACACAAGACAGCATTCAGAACTCGCTATGGTCACTATGAATTCTTGGTTATGCCATTTGGGCTGACCAATGCACCTGCAGCATTTATGGACCTGATGAATCGAGTGTTTCAGCCATACTTGGATCGATTCGTGGTCATCTTTATTGACGATATTCTGGTTTATTCTGAATCCGAGGGGAAACATGATGAGCATCTCCGTATCGTGCTGCAAGTGTTAAGGGAAAAGGAGCTTTATGCGAAATTCAGTAAGTGCGAGTTCTGGTTGAGGGAGGTAACCTTCTTGGGCCATGTTGTATCTGTTGAGGGGATAAAGATAGACCCTTGAAAGATTGAAGCAATTCTGGAGTGGAAACCACCGAGGTTAGTGGCAGAAATTTGAAGTTTTTTGGGTTTAGCTGGATACTATAAAAGGTTTGTAGAAGGATTTTCTGTGATGGCAGCGCCATTGACAAAACTCGTAAGGAAAGGAGTGCCATTTATTTGGACCGAGCAGCAGCAAGAAGCTTTTGAGAAACTAAAGAAGGTTCTGACCGAGGCACCTATATTGATTCAACCAGAGTCTGGAAAAGATTTTACCGTGTACAGTGATGCATCACATGTTGGGTTGGGCTGTATGTTGATACAAGAGGGTAAAGTGGTTGCTTATGCATCGCGACAGCTTAAACCTCATGAAGTGAACTACCCTACCCATGATCTGGAGTTGGCAGCAGTAATCTTCGCACTTAAGATCTGGCGACATTATCTGTATGGAGAAAGGTGTATTATATACACAGACCATAAGAGTCTTAAGTACTTGTTGACTCAGAAGGAGCTGAATCTTAGGCAACGGAGATGGATTGAGTTGCTTAAGGATTATGATTGTGCGATTGAGTATCATCCAGGCAAAGCTAATGTGGTGGCTGATGCCCTAAGTTGTAGAACTGTATCTGATCTGCGAGCGATGTTTGCACGTTTGAGTCTGTATGATGACGGGAGTCTATTAGCAGAGTTGCAAGTAAGACCGACCTGGGTGGTTGAGATTAGGGAAAAGCAGTCAAAGGATGAGTCTCTAGTCTCTCGATTTCAGCAGGTTAAAGATGGGAGTACTTCTGAGTTTAGACTTAATAGTGAAGGAGTTCTATGCTTCCGCGGTAGAGTCTGTGTTCCTAAGGATTTCAAATTGAGGCAAGCAATTCTGAATGAAGCTTATAAAGGGTTGTGTGCTATGCATCCTGGAGGTAATAAGATGTATCATGACTTAAAGGAGTTGTATTGGTGGCCTGGACTGAAGCGAGAGGTAACAGAATTTGTGGGGAAATGTCTGACTTGTCAGCAAGTGAAAGCTGAACATCAGTTACCTTCTGGACTTCTGCAACCAGTGAAGGTACCACTCTGGAAGTGGGAAAGGGTGACCATGGATTTTGTAAGTGGATTGCCCTTAACACCGTCAAAGAAGGACTCGATTTGGGTGATTGTGGATAGGTTGACTAAATCTGCTCATTTCATCCCTGTACATACTGATTATTCGCTTCAGAAGTTAGCCAAGTTGTATGTGGCAGAGATTGTGCGACTGCATGGGGTGCCAGTATCTATCATTTCTGATCGAGATCCTAGATTCACATCTCGGTTCTGGCAGAAGTTGCATAAGGCGTTGGGAACGCGACTGAATTTTAGCACAGCCTTCCATCCTCAGACTGATGGTCAGTCAGAAAGGGTTATTCAGATTCTGGAAGATATGTTGAGGGGATGTGTTATTGATTTTCGAGGCAGTTGGGAGGATTATTTACCGTTGGCAGAGTTTGCGTATAATAACAGTTATCAGGCTAGTATCCGTATGGCACCTTATGAGGCACTGTATGGGCGTAGGTGTCGTTCACCTGGTTGTTGGACCGAATTGGGCGAGTGGCAAGTTCTTGGACCTGAGTTGGTAGCAGAGACTGAAGAGAAGGTCAAGATAATAAGGGATCGGTTAAAAGAGGCATCTGATCGACAGAAGTCTTACGTGAATTTGAAGCGTAAGGAGATTGAGTATTCAGTAGGTGACATGGTCTTTCTGAAGGTTTCGCCTTGGAAGAAGATACTAAGATTTGGTAAGAAAGGCAAGCTAAGTCCGCGGTTTATTGGGCCTTATCGGGTTCTTAAGCGAATAGGTCCGGTGGCGTATCAGTTGGAATTACCTCCAGGGTTAAATAGAATCCATGATGTGTTTCACGTATCCATGTTAAGACGATATCGTTCTGACCCTACCCATATTCTACCAGTTACAGAAGTGGAGGTACAGCCTGATTTGACTTTCGAAGAAGAGCCGGTGCAGATTCTAGATAGAGACGTGAAGGTTCTAAGAAGAAAATCAGTTCCATTGGTAAAGGTACTTTGGCGTAACCATGGCAGAGAGGAAGCTACTTGGGAACCAGAGGAGGCGATGCGTCAGCAATATCCTCATTTGTTTGGACCAGGTAAATTTCGAGGACGAAATTTCTTTAAGGAGGGTAGAGTTGTAACGCCTTAATTTTCGAGTTTTTCTTAGATTGATCCTTATCTGATAAAATGGTTAAATGATAGTATTTGGGTGTGTAATGCATGTTTGGAGTATGATAATGGGCCTATGGAAGGCCCATGTGTTGGCTAAAAGCTCGGCAAAATTTTGTATTTTTTGACTTAGGAGATAGGGGACCATTGAAAGTAAGGGTCTTAAGAAATTGTGTTCGAAATATAACACAAATGGATCAGTGGTAAAGTGGCAAGGGGGACGCCACTAGGCTCCTTAAAAAGTGGCGCCTAAGTGTGCTTGGAGGTCCAAGGTTCAAGCTCAAGAGGTGGCAAAGAAGGCGTTTTATTTTTCAGCTTGAACAGGTAAGAGTTTGAAGCAGAACTGAACTCTGCTTGGGAGAATTTGAATCGGTCAAGGAGCAAATCATGGAGGAGGTTGAGGAACAAATTAAGGAGCTTTTGAATTTCAAAAGAGGTGGCCGGTTTAGGGACTCTGTAAGTGCACTTCGGCTAGGGAGTTTGGTGTTGGTGATTTCGGCAATTAGGGGCTTAGTATGCCGATTTTCTAAAGGTCCTCTTTAGGTGTTTTAGCCGATTCCTTTAGGTTAGTAAAACTCCCATTCTTTTGTCGATTTCTTCATAGTCTATTAGGTATTTCTTTTAGCCACTTTGTTTCTCCTATCACACCAAGTAGCCGAACCTTATTCCACCATTGTGCCGTATTTTCTTCTGTAAAATCGATTGCTCACCTCCTTCCCTACTCAATCGCAAATCTTTGGTCTTTTCTTCTTTCATTCTCTTCCATTTCTCCTCTTCTATTATTCGTACCTCTTTGTTTCTCATTTTGCTTCGGAAGTCACAAAAGCTAGCAACCCCCATTGCCGATTCTTGTATTGACCGAAACCCCTCTGCACTGTCCCGATTTTTCAATAGCCATATACTTCTTTTCTCCCTTTTCTCTGTCGATATCATCTTCCATAACCCCTTGGCCGAATCATCTCATCATCTCTCTCACTCTCTCTTCTTCATCCATTTCATAAAAACCTCCTGTCTCTTGTCGAACCGAATACCTTGAGGACCAAAACCTTATCTCTTCTTTTAGGAACCGAAAGCCTCCATACATTGTGGTGCTTTAAAGCCGAATTCTAAGTCATCTTTTATCCCTTCTGGCGGTGGCAAGTGGAGCTGTTGTAGATCGTGGTTAGATTGGTAAGTATCTTAAGACTTATTTCGTTAGTTCTTTAGGTTTTAAAGCTGTAAGTGGAAACCCCTTTATAGGGAGGCTAATGTTAGTGTCTAAGGGCTTGTTGGCCGTTCTCTTTTGGGTTGATTTTGTTAGTGCGATCAAGAGACTGTGCAACTAAGGACTTGGAAGGCTAAACGCTACGGGACAGTAGGATCTGGTCCACTTTCGACAAGAAGGTAAGGGTTTTTAAGGACTTAGGCCATGTAGGTCGATTATGGTAAGGGGTCATAGTTTTTTGGTTATCGTTTATTAGACTGAAAGTTAGCGTTCGATTGTAGGTTTTTCGTACGTGGATTTCTTCAACGGTTTCGACAGTAACAGGTGTGTAACTAATCCCAACTTTTAGTCTGAAATGGTAAAAGCCGAAATGGCCATAAAGCGACCGACGACTGGTGGAAAGTGACCGAAAACGCACTCGTTTAATAATCAAGAGTAATCGTTTACTCCGTTGGGGTTAACCATGAGTTCGGTGGTGAAGGAATTGCAGAGGGTACAATTCTGAACGTTTTGGTAAGTTGAGCTTCAATGGGCCAAAGACGGGCCCAATGGGCTTCCAAGCCCAAAATTGATAAAGTGACTATTATAGGCTTTCTGGCGACGTGGTTAATGATAACATGGTTAGATTGGTAAATTAAACCTAAAACTGGGCTTAACGGGCTTGAGACGATATTGGACTTAGTAAGGCCCATTAGGGGTTTTAGGCTAAAAAGGGCAAAAGTGGAAATTAAGCTTAAAATGGACTTCTGTGGATATCTATGGACTGATAACCAATTGAGCATGCATAAAATCTCTGAAAATGTGATAAAGGACTAATATATCCCTGAACTTGGAAAAAATTACCAAAATACCCCTAGGTACAAAAAGACTATAATACCCCTAGGGTCAACTCTGTATGAAATGTATGATGTTATGTATCTGCATGAGTTACCTATTAATATGAATATATCTGATGCATGAGATGCTATATGTTGCATGCTAGTATGATTACATCTGTTGCATGGGGTATGGGTTTATGATGGAGGAAGCGTTCTGGCAGCCTCGCTGCAATCTGGTGACTTTGTCACATTATTATCTGGCAGCCTCGCTGCAATCTGGTGGCCTCGCCACAATATCTGTATCTGGTGACCTCGTCACAATATCTGGTAGCCTCGCTGCAAATTATATCTGGCAGCCTCGCTGCAAATATCTGTGGTGTGTAGCGGTTGGGTGGGTCGAGTAGTCTCCCCACATGGTGTAAGGCTGGTACGGGGGTGTTATGGATGGATTTGGGTTGGGTTTCTGTTTGCATATTATATCTGATCTGTATCTGTTATGGGCCTATGGGCTTAACCTGATTTCTGTAATGGGCCAAGGCCCAATTAATCTGATTCTGAGGCTTGATCTGTTTTGGCCTATGGTTGAGATAACGTTGCACACTGAGTTGTCAAACTCACCCCCCTTTATTTCATCTCTGCAGGTAACACTCAACCATAGTGGGCTTGGAGCTACGAGAGATTCGGAGTGGCCACAGCATCTGCAAGAAAACTGGTTTCCGTTTATGGTTTTTAAGTATTTTCATTATGCTAATTTGGGTTTTAAATTTGTAATAAGGCCGTTATTTAAGTTTTCTTTATTGGTTTATTTTCTTTAATGTTTTAAATCATGCTAAATCGAATCTGCTAGTTGTAGGCTGCGCGGGTTTTCAAAATCTCAACAATGTTTTCAAAACGCTTTAAGATCAAAATACGGATAACTTAAAGGGTTAATAAACTGGTTTTTACAAACTCACTAATGTGATTTGAACCTCACTTAAGGCACAACAAGTTAAAAGACTGTAACCTTAGTTTTTGGATCATGTGACACACCAGATCTGGTCGTAACGTCCAGGCCGGGTTTGGGGTGTTACAATATCAATAAAAATCATAAATCAATCAGAATTCATTCCTAATAGGAGATTGAGATTAATGCAGAGAATTCAAAATTTGAGAGCAATTTTCAGGGATTTCAAAGATAATATAAAGAATGAAAGTGAGTTCCCCCCCACACTTAAGATGTACATTGCCCTCAATGTACAAAGATAACATTAATAGCAATAGAAGCACAAGATCATAAGTTAGGGAGAGAAGTAAAACTCCCTGAATATTGGATAGAACCCTTGAATTGTGAAAGCTGTCTTGGAGGAAGGAATACTTGAAGTTCATGATTTTGGGTGACTGAAGAAATTAATCATAATTATGTAAAGTTCAAGTATTACTCGATAGGAATTTAATTGTAAAATAAAAGGAACAAGAGATATAAAAAGTAAAGAAAATAAAAAATAAAAATAAAAATTAAGTAACAGTGATTTTGCCCCATGACCATGTAAGGGATCACACGCCTGTGTCTGAATTGGCAGGTACAACCTCGGTCTTGGGGCACGAGCGTTTCACACACTCGTGTTGGATTAACAGGTTGGCCACGGCCACATTGCACGGTCGTGTTTCTACCCATGGGGTGTCCACGGCCTTAGGCACGCTTGTGTGCCTGGTCGTGTGGTCCTGAGAAATCTGCGTTTTAAGGGGTTAGTTAAAAATTTAAGAAAATCAAACTTATTAGTACTCGGGTTGCTTCACGAGAAGCACTTATTTATAGTCTAAGCTCGACTTTTCTCAAGCTTCTTTGATCATGGTGGTTTGAAGAGTTGATACTCTTCTATTCTGCTTTCAATTTCATTGTCAAAATAAGATTTGAGTCGAGTGTGATTTACCTTGAAAGTGCCAAGTGACTCATGTTCTATCTCGACTGTACCATAGGGAAAGATTTTCATTACCGTTAAGTAAGGTGTATCACTTGTATGTTCTTTTGAATTCAAGATTCGAGGATCGTCTTCCCTTAAGATTACCTTATCCCCTATCTTGAGTTGATTCGTTTGTACCTGACGGTCGTCTTGGTGATGCTCTGGGTTGGTGTGACATATTTTGGGCTTTTCGTGATAGTTCAGCCACTCATCTAGTTCTTCAATATGAAGCATTCCCTTTTTAGGTGCGTTTCCCTTGGATGGACTTATCTGTGGTTGGGTCGCCTTTAGGTGGAGTGTATTGATAAACGATAAATTATACATATTTTTACCTCATGTTTAGCCTATATTTTGGATGAATTGTTATTAATTTTGTGAGAATTGGTGCTCTTAACCCTTCTATTTCATGTTTTATACTCAGGAGAGCATAGGGAAGAGAAAATAAAGAAAAACGAACCAAAAACAAAGAAAATGGACCAAAGTGTGAAAATAACACGGCCCAAGGAGTCACCACACGGCCGTGGCACATGGCCGTGCCATATGAGGACCAACACGGCCCAGCCCCGACAAGCACGGCCTGACTACATGGCCGTGCCTCCATCAATAGTCTCACACACGGCCTCTTGTCGATTCACATGGGCGTGGCACACGGGCGTGTCCCTGTCGTGAGGAAGTGCAATTTCACTCGGATTTGGATACTTAGAGGCTAAGAAAGGCATCCCAAATCTCTATATAAATACCCTAGGAGGCAACTCTAAGGGTGTACTCTTTTCTCCCAAAAAGGAGCGCCTTCTTTCTGCCAACACAAAGAGTGGAAGCAAGGGATTACTCTAAGGGAAGCCGATTGATTCATCCCAGAAGCCGAATTCTACATCAAGACAGAGGATCTCCCTAAATTCCTTCAGGGGTTTTTGGGTTCTTTATGTTTTGTTATCTTATTTCTTCTGAGATGTTTTCTTTATTAATTATGAACTAAATCCCCCAAATACTTGAGGGGGATGAAACCTAAGACAGATCGTGTTATTATTCATTCTTGAATTATATGATAAATACTTGAATTGTTCTTAATTATGTGTGCTTAATGCTTGTTTTAATAATCCTAGGTATTAATTCAAGTTTTGATGTGCTTAGGCAGAGGAGCAAAAGCCCCTGTTTAAGAGTAGATCTAGCATAATTAAGCGGAGTTACATGCAACCCTAGACATAGGGCGACATAAATCTGCCGGATTAGGGTCAAACCTAATAAGGGGATCTATAGATCGAGTTAATGCGAGACTAGGGGTTTTAACTAGAAAGGGATTTCAGTTAATCAACCTAGGATTAGTTGTTCTTATCCTCGACGGAGGTATTAACATAAATTAGGGATCTCTACGGATCAAGTCAAGTGAAGAAATCGTCTAGTTCAAGAAGTTAATAACAGGTGAAGTCTAGGTGGATTCTCCCTTGAGTATTGCCCATATCAATCAGCTTTTCCCGAGAGTTTTTCCCCAATTTTACTTTCTTGTGCACTTTTAGTTTAGTTTTAGAATTAGTTTCATACAAACCCTTTTTATTTTTAGGTTAGATAATAGAAAGGAAGTAAGTATTAGTACTTTTGGTTCCCTTGGGTACGATAACTCGGTCTTGCCGCTAAACTATACTACTATTCAATAGGTGCGCTTGTCTTAAAATCATGATATTAGTTAGTTTTTGGTGCGATCAGTTTTTATAAATTTTATTACTTCATATCACGCATATCAATTTTTTGGCGCCATTTCCGAGGAACTAAAATATTAAGAAAACTCGATTTTATTACTTTAGCCATTACTATATTTATTTTTTTTTTATATTTATTTATTTTTATTTTATTTTAATTTTCTTTGCTTTTTTTTCCTTCTAGGTATTTCTAGTTTATGACTAAAAACAACCCAGCAAGGCCATTACTATTCGACGAAGACTTGGAAGCGACAGTTCACAGAACTTGCAAAGAGATCAGAAGAAGCCTTCATTGTCCAAAACAAGAACCTGAACCTACGGAAGAGATGGAAGCAAATCAGGACATTCCACCACCTCCTGCAATAGTCGCGCAACCAGTGAATCAAGATGAAGCTCCTCGTACTATGTATGATTATGCTAAACCTAGTTTGGTTGGTGCTCAATCTAGTATTATTAAACCTACTATTGCTACAAATAATTTTGAATTAAAACCTAACACTATTCAGATGATACAACAATTTGTGCAGTTTGATGGTTTACAGGATGAAGATCCAAATTCACACATAGCCAACTTTTTGAACTTTGTGATACTTTTAAAATTAATGGTGTTTCTGATGATGCCATTCGTCTAAGGCTATTCCCATTCTCTTTGAGAAACAAAGCCAAATAGTGGTTAAATTCTTTACCACGAGGATCAATCACTACATGGGAACAGATGATAGAAAAATTTTTACTTAAATATTTTCCTCCAACTAAAATAGCTAAATTACGAAACGATATCTCTTCTTTTGTACAGATGGATTTAGAAACACTTTACGAGGGAGAGATACAAAGATTTGTTGAGAAGGTGCCCGCACCATGGGTTACCTTTGTGGCTGCAAGTTCAAACCTTTCACAACGGTTTGAACCTATCAACAAGGCAAATGATCGATGCAGCCATAGGAGGAACAATCAACAATAAAACACCCGAACCAGCTTATGAGTTTATAGAAGAGATGTCACTGCATAACTATCAGTGACAAGTCATGAGGACAAAGCCGAAAAAAGCTGCAGGAGTTTATAATATTGATGTTGTCACTATGCTTACTAATCAGGTAGAACTTTTAAATAAAAAGTTTGATAATTTTGTTGGTTCTACGCAGGCAGAACCGGTTATGCAGTGCGACGCAACTCATGGGAATATGTTTACTCCAGACTGTTCATCTTACGGACATGGCACAGAAACGGAGCAAGCCAACTATATGGGTAACAATTTTAAATCTCAAAATAATCCTTATAGTAACACATACAATGCAGGTTGAAGAAATCACCCCAATTTTTCATAGGGAGGACAAGGGAATCAAAGACAACAGCCCCCTCCGGGATTTCAGCAGCCACCACCGCAACAAGAGAAAAAGCCAAATCTTGAAGAGATGTTCACCAAATTCATGGCCATGTCAGAAACCCGTTTTCAAAACACTAAGACAGCATTAAAGAACCAGCAAGCATGTAACACCTTGAATTTGGTCCTAGAAAAATTGGGCTTTAAGTCTAGGTTTGGATAAAAGAAAACCTGAATAATTGAGAAGTTTTAAATATTATTGTTTAAAAAAATTTTTGAATTAAATTATTATTAGAAAATTATTACTGTATTTATTATGTTTTAAATTTTTATGAAAATTATAAATATTATTACGAGATAAAATTATTATTATTTTTATTTAAAAATATATATGATATTATTATTAATTTGGTGTTTAAATTTTGTTTTTAAATAAATTTAGAAGCATTTATAATGGGGGAAAAGTCTTGGGTTCGATCCAAGACTCTAGCGAAAATTAGTAATTTTTGCCTCATAGAGGGAATCTGGGCATAAGGCTTATAAAATAGTTGGGCAAAGGTTGAGCATAAGGGAACGCCTAGCCCAGTGGTTAGGGCGCTAGGTAGTAGGTTGGAGGGCTGGAGTTCGACTCCCAGCGTGCGCAAAAGGGATGTTTTTTAAAGTGAAGGGGGTTGCGTTAAAATGCCTTAAAAGAAGTTGCTAATGGAATATGCCACAAGGGCGCTTGTGGGCAGCGGCAGCAGTGCGTTAGGCACTCTGTAGGGGCAGGGGTTCGAGTCCAAGCGCAGGTATGTTTTATTTTATTTTTAAAATAGCGGGGACTTCAGCAAGTATAGCTTAAGAATAAATGGAACCGTATTATATTGATAGCAAAGCTACGGCGCAGTGGCCAGCAGCGTGCTAGGCTACCTAGAGGTCCCAGGTTCAAGCTGGGGCGCGCACAGGAGGATGCTATTTTTGCTGGGCGCGCGGGAAGAGCCGTGTGGGATTTGAGCACCTCATAGCAGCATGCTGTGTGGGAGCCTTGCAGTGCAAGCGGTGGATAAGGCTGCTAGGTGGTTGGATGGAATTAAAATGCTAAATCCAAGGAGCAAAACAAGGAATTTAAATTGGAAGAAAATTTTTGATTCATTAGGCAGTAGGCAATTAAATGCCGAAATTGCTTTTGGAATTTTAGCCATTTAGGTTGTTTCCTCCTTGTTGATTTGGAGTATTTCTTTTTAGCATTAGCCGAATTTGTTTCTTCCTTCCAAACAGTATTTTATCTTATTTTATTTTATTTTTGTTTGTTACTTCTTTTTTCTCTTCACAAAATCTTTTACCCTTATTCTTAAATATTTTCCTTTGATTTTCTTTCCTATTTAGCCGAACCTTAACCTCTCCTCTTTTGATAACCTCTTCTATTTTTTTTTATAACCCTTTCTTCTTTTATTTTCGTTTTAAAACCAAAATAAGCATATCTCAGAATAAGTTCTAGAAGCTGAAACCAAATCCTTTGTGGTTGATTTTCTCTTGGTTCAAACTTCTTCTTTTCATTATTAGTTCTCTACTTGTGTTTCGGGGATTTGATCTACAACAGATCTGGAAAAGAGAGGTACTTGGAAATGTTTTTGGCAAGTAGATCTCTTGGTAAGTATTCGAACCTTCTTTCCATTCGTATCTTGTAGGTTAAGACAAGCCAAAAACCACTATATACATAGGTTGGCTTTCAACTAAGGCTAAAAGGATTTTTGGTGTTGTTATTATTTGGTTTGTTGATGCTAGAAAGGATTAAAGGCTATCGATCGAGGAGTGTGTGAAAAGCTTGGATCATCGGAGTGACTAGATCTAGATCTAGTCATCAATTTCGGCAAAGGTAAGAAATTTAGGGCCTTGTTCATGGCTGGCCGAATATGGTAAGAGTGTGTTCATTTGTTATCATCAATTCTTATTTTAATGTTTTAGTAATCGACTGTAGGATAATTGCATGGGAGATCTTGTTATCATTCGTCACAAAACAGGTGTGTATCGAACCCTTCTTTAGTCTAATTCGGTAATGGCCAAAGTAACCGAAAAGTGACCAAAAGTTTGACTAAAAGTTAGTATTTCGTGGGCTTGTGAGCGTGCGAATGCTCACAAGACGATTGGAAATCGTTAGATCTGAAATCGTAAGTGGTAAATCAGTTGAGAGTGCAATTTCATGCAAATCGGTAGTTGGGCCTCGATGGGCTAAAACTAGGCCTAATGGGCTTTCGAGCCCATATGGGTAAAAATAGGCAATAAGTATGTTCTGTTAGATTGTAGGATCGAAACTGCTAAAACTACAAAATTAGTTATGAAACTTGGACTAAATGGGCTTAATTTGCTAATAGACACCGTAGGGCCCATTAGGGGTTTTAAGGCCCGATAGCTAAAACTGTTAAACTAAGCTAAATAGACTACCATGACGAAAAATGGATTAGTAGTGACTGTATTATGCATGAAAACCCTAAAAACTGATAAAATTATTGAAATACCCTGTAGGTGGAAAATTACCGTTTTACCCTAGGTACAAAATGACTGTTATAACCCTAGGGCTAAATTTGACAGAAATGCTTGATTTACTATTTCTGTTTACTGTATGCCATGTCAGAATTATCTGTTGCATGGGTTTTAGGATTATTGATGGAGGAAGTGCAAGAGGCTTTACCTCGCACTGTTTACTGAAAGAGACTCTACCTCATACTGATTACTGAAAAGGGCTTTGCCCATACTATTTACTGAAAGAGGCCTTGCCTCATATTTATGTTTGTGGCCACATTATCTGAGCAGCGATGCTACGACTGTGGCGTGTAGCGACTGGGTGGGTCAAGTAGCTTCCTCACATGGTGTGTTGGGTTCGTACGGGTGGTGTGTAGCGGTTGGGTGGGTTGAGTAGTCTCCCCACGTGTGATAGGCTTTGCATTCATGCATGTTATATGTACTGTTACTGTTATGGGCCTATGGGCCGTACTGCTATCTGTATAGGGCTAAGGCCCAGTTTGCTGTATCTGAATAGGGCTTCGGCCCAGTTATTATTGAGACTGATAAGGGTTTAGGCCCATTGGGCTTGAGCTGATCTGGGCTCCGGATGGGCTTCTATACACACTGAGTTTCCCAAACTCACCCCTTTTTCCTTCCATCCTTACAGGTGAGCCCTAGTTTGTGGACATGGAGCTGGGAGGGATTCAGAGTGGGTACGAAGACTGTTTTTCTGGTTTTAAAGTTGATTATTTCACTATTTTATTTAATCGCTTTATTTTCAATTTAGGTTTGTAATAAGGCCGCTCTTATTATTTTTTTTTTGGGTGTTACATTTAGTGGTATCAAAGTTAGGTTGCAACAACTCGGCTGTGGATCAGGTCCAAAAAGGTTTTCACAAGTTTTTAAATTTAGGCCCAAGAAGGGTATTTTTGGAAATCGGTTTTTGAAAATTTAGTTTTCTTCAAAATATACATGTCTTAAAAGTTTGATTTTGAAAAGTTTAAATCTTTCTGAGTTTTCTAGAATCTGATAACTGAAGAAGTGGTACACTGAATCCCTGGCACCAAGTCTGTAAGTGTGCTTTTCTTATACTATACTACACCATACTATAGCTAGAACTAAGACTTTACTATGATATTGTAGCTAGGGCAATACCGAAAACTATAGAGACTGAGACTGTAGGGAAACTAAAAACCCTAAAAGATTGAGACTATAGCTAAGGCTAGGATTCTGTAAAAACAAAAACTTTGAAATACTATCTCTGTATAGGACATGTGAATAAATAGTAAAATTTTTGAGATCTCTGTAGTTATATGATATGTGTAATGGTAATGTAGAGTATTGATATGGATTCTGAGGGTAAGCAAAGGTTGCCAACTTCAGGTAGCGGTAACTCGGAGCTTGGTACTGAGGCATTGGCCGGGTTAATAAGGAAAGTGGTAAAAGAAGCATTGGATACCAAAGTTAAGGAAATTAGGGAAACGCTTCAAGCAGGGTGCTTGGAGTGTAAGAAGAGGAAGGATCCTAGTTCGCAGAGAACAGATCTGTAAAACATGCTAGGGCACGACCAAACTTTCTGGCCTGCAAAAACTGCAACAGGCGTCATTCGGGAGAATGCCATAGGGAGAAAAGAGCATGCTTTAGATGCGGGTCCCTGGAACATCGAGCTCTGGATTGCCAAGCTAATTCTAGTTAGGTGTGTGTGATATTTGGATTCGAATTGTAGGCGCAAGTGATAATGTTTATTTACTTTAGTAATAAGATGTTTTGGGTCGTACTATGATTATTCAGATTAGAGTGCGCAGCAGTAGGGTAGTAGCATAGTGTTGCACGATTATTTTAGTTTTGGAAATTTCAAGGACGAAATTTCTTGAAGG
This sequence comes from Gossypium stocksii, assembly GCA_020496765.1. Taxonomy (NCBI): domain Eukaryota; kingdom Viridiplantae; phylum Streptophyta; class Magnoliopsida; order Malvales; family Malvaceae; genus Gossypium; species Gossypium stocksii. Next base: position 13,518,823 of record CM035623.1, read on the forward strand.
GGATAGAGTTGTAACACCCTGAATTTGGGCCTAGAAGAATTGGGCTTTAAGTCTGGGTTTGGATAAAAGAAAACTTGAATAATTGAGAAGTTGTAAATATTATTGTTTAAAAAATTTTTGAATTAAGTTATTATTAGAAAATTTTTACTGTATTTATTGTGTTTTAAATTTTTATGAAAATTATAAATATTATTACAAGATAAAATTATTATTATTATTTTTATTTAAAAATATATATGATATTATTATTAATTTGGGGTTTAAATTTTGTTTTTAAATAAATTTAGAAGTATTTATAGTGGGGGAAAAGTCTTGGGTTCGATCCAAGACTCTAGCGAAAATTAGTAATTTTTGCCTCATAGAGGGAATCTGGGCATAAGGCATATAAAATAGTTGGGCAAAAGTTGAGCATAAGGGAACGCCTGGCCCAGTAGTTAGGGCGCTAGGCAGTAGGTTGGAGGGCTGGAGTTCGACTCCCAGCGTGCGCGAAAGGTATGTTTTTTTAAGTGAAGGGGGTTGCATTAAAATGCCTTAAAAGAAGTTGCTGATGGAATATGCCACAATGGCACTTGTGGCGCAGCGGCAGCAGTGCGTTAGGCACTCTGCAAGGGCACGGGTTCGAGTACAGGCACAGGTATATTTTATTTTATTTTTAAAATAGCGGGGACTTCAGCAGGTATAGCTTAAGAATAAATGGGACCGTATTATATTGAAAGCAAAGCTGCGGCGCAGTGGCCAGCAACATGCTAGGCTACATGGAAGTCCCAGGTTTGAGCTGGGGCGCGCGCAGGAGGATGCTATTTTTGCTGGGCACGCGAAAAGAGCCGTGCGGGATTGGAGCGCCTCGTAGTAGCATGCTGTGCGGGAGTCTTATGGTGCAAGCGGTGGATAAGGCTGCTAGGTGGTTGGATGGAATTAAAATGCTAAATCCAATGAGCAAAACAAGGAATTTAAAATGGAAGAAAATTTTTGATTCATTGGGCAGTAGGCAATTAAATGCCGAAATTGCTTTTGGAATTTTAGCCATTTGGGTTGTTTCCTCCTTGTTGATTTGAAGTATTTCTTTATAGCATTAGCCGAATTTGTTTCTTCCTTCCAAATGGTATTTTATCTTATTTTATTTTATTTTTTGTTTGTTACTTCTTTTTTCTCTTCACAAAATCTTTTACCCTTATTCTTAAATCTTTTCCTTTGATTTTATTTCCCAATTAGCTGAACCTTAACCTCTCTTCTTTTGATAACCTCTTCTATTTTTTTTGTAACCCTTTCTTCTTCTATTTTCTTTTTAAAACCAAAATAAGCATATCTCAGAATAAGTTCTAGAAGCCGAAACCAAATCCTTTGTGGTTGATTTTCTCTTGGTTCAAACTTCTTCTTTCCATTATTAGTTCTCTACTTGTGTTTCGGGGATTTGATCTATAATAGATTTGGAAAAGAGAGGTACTTGGGAACGTTTTTGGCAGGTAGGTCTCTTGGTAAGTATTCGAACCTTCTTTCCATTCGTATCTTGTGGGTTAAGAAAAGCCGAAAACCACTATATACATAGGGTGGCTTTCGACTAACGCTAAAAGGATTTTTGATGTTGTTATTATTCGGTTTGTTGATGCTAGTGAGGATTAAAGGCTGCCGATCGAGGAGTGTGTGAAAAGCTTGGATCATCGGAGTGACTAGATCTAGATCTAGTCATCAATTTCGGCAAAGGTAAGAAATTTAGGGCCTTGTTCATGGTTGGCCGAATATGGTAAGAGTGTGTTCCTTTGTTATCATCGATTCTTAGTTTAATGTTTTAGTAATCGACTGTAGGATAATCGCATGGGAGATCTCGTTATCGTTCATTGCAAAACAGGTGTGTATCGAACCCTTCTTTAGTCTAATTCAATAATGGCTAAAGTAACCGAAAAGTGATTGAAAGTTTGACCAAAAGTTAGTATTTCGTGGGCTTGTAGTGTGCGAACGCTCACAAGACGATTGGAAATCGTTAGGTCTGAAATCGTAAGTGGTAAATCAGTTGAAAGTGCAATTTTGTGCAAATCGGTAGTTGGGCCTCGATGGGCTAAAACTGGGCCTAATGGGCTTTCGAGCCCATATGGGTAAAAATAGGCAATAAGTATGTTCTATTAGACTGTAGGATCAAAACTGCTAAATTTGGAAAATTGGTTATGAAACTTAGACTAAATGGGCTTAATTTGCTAATAGACACCGTACGGCCCATTAGGGGTTTTAGGGCCCGATAGCTAAAACTGTTAAACTAAGCTAAATAGACTACCGTGATGACAAATGGATTAGTAGTGACTGTATTATGCATGAAAACCCTAAAAACTAATAAAATTACTGAAATACCCTGTAGGTGGAAAATTACCGTTTTACTCCGAGGTACAAAATGACCGTTATAACCCTAGGGCTAAATTTGACAGAAATGCTTGATTTACTATTTCTGTTTACTGTATGCCATGTCAGAATTATCTGTTGCATGGGTTTTAGGATTATTGATGGAGGAAGTGCAAGAGGCTTTGCCTCGCATGTTTACTGAAAGGGGCTCTGCCTTGTACTGATTACTGAAAAGGGCTTTGCTCATACTGTTTACTGAAAGAGGCCTTGCCTCATATTTCTGTTTGTGGCCATATTATCTGAGCAGCGATGCTGCGACTGTGGTGTGTAGTGACTGGGTGGGTCGAGTAGCTTCCCCACATGGTGTGTTGGGTTGGTACGGGTGGTGTATAGCGGTTGGGTGGGTTGAGTAGTCTCCCCACATGTGATGGGCTTTGCATTCATGCATGTTATATGTACTATTACTGTTATGGGCCTATGGGCCGTACTGCTATCTGTATAGGGCTAAGGCCTAGTTTGCTGTATCTGAATAGGGCTTCGGCCCAATTATTACTGAGACTGATAAGGGTTTAGGCCCAGTGGGCATGAGCTGATTTGGGCTCCGGATGGTCTTCTATACATACTGAGTTTCCCAAACTCACCCCTTTTTCCTTCCATTCTTACTGGTGAGCCTAAGTTTGTGGACTTGGAGCTGGGAGGGATTCAGGGTGGCCACGAAGATTGTTTTTCTGGTTTTAAAGTTGATTATTTCACTATTTTATTTAATCGCTTTATTTTCAATTTGGGTTTGTAATGAGGCCGCTCTTATTGTTTTTTTGGGGTGTTACATTTAGTGGTATCAAAGCCAGGTTGCAACAACTCGGCTGTGGATCGGGTCCAAAAAGGTTTTCACAAGTTTTTAAATTTAGGCCCAAGAAGGGTATTTTTGGAAATCGGTTTTTGAAAATTTAGTTTTCTTCAAAATATACATGTCTTAAAAGTTTGATTTTGAAAAGTTTAAATCTTTCTGAGTTTTCTGGAATCTGATAACTGAAGAAGTGGTACACTGAATCCCCGGCACCAAGTCTGTAAGTGTGCTTTTCTTATACTATACTGCACCATACTATAGTTAGAACTAAGACTTTACTCTGATATTGTAGCTAGGGCAATACCGAAAACTGTAGAGACTGAGACTGTAAGGGAACTAAAAACCCTAAAAGATTGAGACTATAGCTAGGGCTAGGATTCTGTAAAAACAAAAACTTTAAAATACTATCTCTACATAAGACATGTGAATAAATAGTAAAATTTTTGATATCTCTGTAGTTATATGATATGTGTACTGGTAATGTAGAGTATTGATATGGATTCTGAGGGTAAGCAAAGGTTGCCAACTTCGAGTAGCGGTAACTCAGAGCTTGGTGCTGAGGCACTGGCCGGGTTCATAAGGAAAGTGGTAAAAGACGTATTGGATACCAAAGTTAAGGAAATTAAGGAAACGCTTCAAGCAGGGTGCTTGGAGTGTAAGAAGAGGAAGGATCCTAGTTCACAGAGGACAAAATCTCGTTCTGTAAAACATGCTAGGGCACGACCAAACTTTTCGGCCTGCAAGAACTGCAACAGGCATCATCTGGGAGAATGCCATAGGGAGAAAAGAGTATGCTTTAGATGTGGGTCCCTGGAACATCGAGCTCTGGATTGCCAAGCTAATTCTAGTTAGGTGTGTGTGATATTTGGATTCGAATTGTAGGCGTAAGTGATAATGTTTATTTACTTCAGTAATAAGATGTTCTGGGTCGTACTAAAATTATTCAGATCAGAGTGCGCAGCGGTAGCATAGTAGCATAGTGTTGCATGATTATTTTAGTTTTGGAGATTTCGAGGACGAAATTTCTTTAAGGGGGTAGAGTTGTAACACCCTAAATTTGGGCCTAGAAGAATTGGGCTTTAAGTCTGGGTTCAGATAAAAGAAAACCTGAATAATTATCTGTTGCATGGGTTTTGGGATTATTGATGGAGGAAGTGCGAGAGGCTTTGTCTTGTACTGTTTACTGAAAGAGGCTCTGCCTCATACTGATTACTGAAAAGGGCTTTGCCCATACTGTTTACTGAAAGAGGCCTTGCCTATTATTTCTGTTTGTGGCCACATTATCTGAGCAGCGATGCTGCGATTATGGTGTGTAGCGGCTGGATGGGTCGAGTAGCTTCCCCACATGGTGTGTTGGGTTGGTACGGGTGGTGTGTAGTGGTTGGGTGGGTTGAGTAGTCTCCCCACATGTGATGGGCTTTGCATTCATGCATGTTATATGTACTGTTACTGTTATGGGCCTATGGGCCGTACTACTATCTATATAGGGCTAAGGCCCAGTTTGCTGTATCTGAATAGGGCTTTGGCCCAGTTATTACTGAGACTGTAAGGGTTTAGGCCCAGTGGGCTTGAGCTGATTTGGGCTCCTTATGGGCTTCTATACACACTGAGTTTCCCAAACTCACCCTTTTTCCTTCAATCCTTGCAAGTGAGCCCTAGTTTGTAGACTTGGAGCTGGGACGGATTCAGAGTGGCCACGAAGACTATTTTTCTGGTTTTAAAGTTGATTATTTCATTATTTTATTTAATCGCTTTATTTTCAATTTGGGTTTGTAATGAGGCCACTCTTATTATTTTTTTTGGGTGTTACAAAACATCAATCAAAGGACTTGAGAATCAAATTGGTCAACTCACAAAGTTAATATCAGAAAGACCACAAGGTGGACTACCAAGTAACACTGAGACCAACCCTAAAGAACAACTTCATGCCATGAACACAATAGATGCGGAGGCGTTAACCAAAGACGACCCAAAGTTATGCAAGGAGCCTGAGGTGAGTAAAGGTAAGGTAGAGGTAAGCAATAACAAGCCAGACATCAAAGAACACAAGCCTTGTATCCCATACCCTAACGTGTTAAAGAAAGATCGCACAGATGAGCAATTCGGTAAGTTTCTTAAACTCTTAAAGAAATTACACATCAACTTACCGTTTGTTGAAGCAATTTCGTAGATGCCGAAGTATGCAAAATTTTTAGAAGAACTTCTCACAAATAAAAGGAAGTTGGAAGAACTATCCACAGTGGAACTCAACGAGGAATGCTCAGCTATTCTCCAAAATAAACTACCAACCAAACTAAAAGATCCAGGGAGTTTTACTATTCCTTGTTTACTTGGTAGCCTAGACGCCAAAAATGCTTAGCTGATCTAGGGGCTAGTATAAATGTCATGCCTTATAAACTGTTTAAACAACTAGGTCTTGAAAAACCTAAGCAAACCAAGATGAGCATTCAACTGGCTGATAAAACTATTAGGTTTCTAAGGGAATAATTGAAGATGTGCTTGTCAAAATCGATAAATTTATATTCCCAGTTGACTTTGTTGTTTTAGACATTGATGAGGATAGCAATGTACCCTTAATTCTAGGGCGACCTTTTTTAGCAACTGCCAGAACAATAATTGATTTAGGAACAAGTGAACTTACACTAGTGTAGGTGATGACAAAGTTACTTTATAAGCTCGAAACTTGATTAAGACAACAGATAATAATATAGCTACGAGTTCTTGTAAAAACACTGAACTCACCGCCCCACCTTCTATGCAGGATACACTCTACATAGAGGCAACCAACCAACAGACAAGTCCATCCGAGGGATATGCACCTGAAAAGCGAATACTTCAGATCGAGGAACTAGATGAGTGGCTGAATTATCATGAAAAACCCAAAATATGCCACACCAACCCGGAGCTTCACCAAGATGACCATCAGAAACAAACGAATCAGTTCAAGATAGGGGATAAGTTAATTTTAAGGGACAACGATCCTCGAACCTCAAATTTAGGAGAACATACAAATGATGCACCTACTTCACGATAATAAAAGTCTTTCCATACGGCACAGTTGAGGTAACTCACCCTAACCATGGTACTTTCAAGGTAAATGGCCATAGGCTTAAACACTATAGAGGTGAGAATTTTAAAGATAATAGGGAGGAGCTTCAGCTCCACGAGATCCCTTCGTGATATATCCAGGAAGAGTCGAGTTTAAACTCTAAATAAGTGCTTCTTGAGAGGCAACCCGAGCACTAACTTAGTAAAGGTTCTTCCTATTTTAATTTTAGTCTTTTAATACATCAACTAACCTTTTTAAATTTAGAAATTTAGGACCACACGGCCATGGACACGGGCGTGCCTAAGGCCTTGTGAACATTTAAAGCAGAGACACGGTCGTGCACCCAGGCCGTGTACAAACAGAGGAAATTTTTTCCCAAAAGCACGGGCTAACAAAAAATCACCACGGCCGTCCGACATGGCCATGGCAACCCTTCCATTTAGACACAGGCTTGCACAAAGCCACACGCCCGTGTCCCCAAACTGTGGCCAACACTATCAATTTAGACACGGCCGTGTGACTTCCTACACGACTGTGTGAATAGCGAAGCCTCATCGCAAACGGCCATGTGACCGACCACACGACAGTGTGAAAAGTGAACAAAATCACAAACGGCCATGCGAGATGGCCAACACGGGCAGGCACCTCGAACCAAGCGCACCAAACCACCAAATTTCGAATCACACGGGTCCGAGTCACACGAGGGTGTGCCATGCCCGTGTGACCCAAAAACTATAAATAGGGGCCACTATTCATCATCTTCTCCCACTCTAAACCTTAAATCCTCTCAAACCACCCTCTCCCCCAACCTCCCTAGCACCGCCGCTGGTGTCTACAGTGCTCCCACGACCGTGCCGCCTCACCTACAACCGTGCTCCACCTCTCCTATTTGGTTCTATTTTCTCATTTTTCTTTCTAATTTTTAGTAATCTATTTTATTCTAATATCATGTTATATTTAGGATTAACATTATTTCAAAGTATGAAATTGATTGAATTAGCATGAACACTCTAGAATGTTATAGAGAACCTTGTGATTTCATGCCACTTAGAGTTACATTTGAGTGCCATTTTTCCTATCTAAACTCTCATGCATTTAGTATAAATACATACCCATGTTTCTTAATTTTGATATTATATTAGGATGGATAATTTATATTATTTAGGTTAGTCCCTCATTTTATCTCAAAAATGTTTTAGGCAAATTTTCGTTTTAATATAGATATTTATTATGGTTTTTGGTTCAATTTATTTTCAATTTTTAGGACTAATGTATGTTAATTTGTTTTTAGGCATTATGTCCACATTACGCGGTAAGAAAGCTGTCGTCCCGCCTTCAAAGAAACGTAAGCGGCCAGGTGGTTCATCATTGAGGCCCACCTCCGAGGCTCGCCACCCGTTAATTACATTTCCCCAGGACTCCCAAGAGGTGTTGTTTCAGATACTACGGGCCCGTACAATAAGCGTCGGCCGATGCATTGATTGGGAGGCGCTAGAGCAAGTCAACCTCGCAGATACAGTCCGGGCCCTACTGATGACGGATACTTGGGAGCTGTTCTTTTGAATCATCGAGCCTACATACCTTGAACTCAGTCTAGAGTTCTACTCCGCCTTCCATCTTCAGACCGCCATGAGCCAATTTGATAATCCCGGCACGGTCTAGTTTTGCCTAGGAGGTCGTGTACGCCACCTTAGCGTGCTAGAGTTTGGCTCAGCTCTTGGCCTCTACACAGATCAGTTCATGGAGGAGGAAGACTTTCCTACACTCCCCCGTCGCGTCCACCTCAAACCAGTCGATTGTTGGCGTAATATCGCCCTGGGGTATCCCTCCTACGACCCCAGTCGCACGAAAGCAATCACCCTCACCCCGTCATTAAGGTACCTTCACGCTCTTCTCACGCATACTCTGATAGGTAGACAGGAGAGCACAGGTGTCGTCAACACCCGCGACGCCTATTTCTTATGGAACATGGTGAACGCGCACCCCATCGACCTCGCCTTCTTCATCGCTCATGCCATGCAGCACCAGACTGAGCGACATCGCAAGGGCATCATATCCATGGGCCCGTACATTACACACTTGGCCCGTCACTTCGGGCTCCTCAACACAGTGGCCCAGACATCCTCATACACACTCATCAAGCAGATGACCCCTTAGGGCATCCAGATTATGCACCATATGAAGATGATCCAGCAGAGACTAGGAGGCGACCCTTTTCAGTAACGCCTCATCCAGAAGGCCAAGGATCCAGAGGACATTCTTGATGATGTCCCACCACTGGAGGATGATGCACCTACCGACCCATGATAAGCGCTAATTTATACATATTTTTACTTCATGTTTAGCCTATATTTTGGATGAATTATTATCGATTTAGTGAGAATTGGTGCTCTTAATCGTTCTTTTTCATATCTTATACTCAGGAGAGCCTAAGGAAGATGAAAGAACAGAAAACGAGCCCAAAACGGTGAAAAATGGGCCAAAATGCACGAATCACACGGGCCAAGCCGTGCCACACGGGCGTGCCTCACAAAGATCACATGGACAAAGCCCTGACAAGCACGGCCACTGCACACGGGCGTGCTTAATCACACGGCCTCTGTCAAAACCCACATGGGCGTGGCACACGGGCGTGTTCTAGTCGCGGGAAAGACAAATTTCACTCAAATTGGGATGCTTAGAGGCTAAGAAAGAGTCCCCAAAACTTCTCTATATAAAGACCCCATGAGGCAACATAGAGGGGGCCTTCTTCCATCCTTTACACACCCTCTATATTCTTTTCCTCTCGTCTTTCTGCCACACCACAGGTAGAAGCAAGGGATTACTCGAAGGGAGAAGCCAATCGATTCATCTCAGAAGCCGAAGTTCTGCATCAACATAGAGGATTCTCCTAAATTCCTTCAGGGGTTTTTGGTTTCTTTTATGATTTGTTATTTTATAACTTTTGAGATGTTTTCTTTTATTATTATGAACTAAACCCCTCAAATACTTGAGGGGGATGAAACCTAAGACAGATCTTGTTATTTATTCTTGATTATTATGAGAATTACTTAAATTGTTCTTAATTATGTGTTTTTAATCCTTGATTTAATAGTCCTAGGTATTGATTCAAGAATTGGATGTGCTTAAAGCAGAGGAGCAAAAGTACCTGTGATAAGAGTAGATCTACCATAATTAAACGGAGTTGCATGCAACCCTAGACATAGGGCGACATAAATCTGCCGGATTAGGGTCAAACCTAATATGGGGAACCATAGATCGAATTAATGCAACCTAGGGAGTTAATTAATAAAGGAACTTTAATTAACAACTTAGGCCTAGTTGCTCTTCACCTCGACGGAGGGTTTAGCATAGATTAGGGATCTCTACGGATCAAGTCAAGTAAATAACTCATATAATTCAAGAAAATAATAACAAGTGAAGTCTAGGTGGATTCTCCCTTAAGTATTAATCATATCAATTAGCTTTTCCCTAAAAGTTCTTCCCAATTTATTTTTTTTCCTGCTTTTCTTAGTTAGTTTTAGAGTTAGTTTTAAATAAACCCTCACTTAATTTTTAGGTTAAATAATAGAAAGAAAGTGAGTAATAGTACTTTCGGTTCCCTTGGGTACGATACTCGATCTTATCACTAGACTATACTACTGCCAACAGGTGCGCTTGCCTTAAAAACGTCGTGATATTAGTCAATTTAGGTTTGATCAAGTTCTTTATAAATTTTATTACTTCATATCACGCCGATATCAACCCACCACCACCTCGCCGCCCAGTTTATGCAGTAGCTTCTCATGCTGACATATCTGAGCGCCTATCCTGATTCGAGCAGCAATGCTTCCAGCGCTTCGATCACATCAATGCGACACTACAGCAGATATGCCAGCACCTTCACATCACTTCACCACCGCCACCGCGTGATCCAACTGAGGATTAGAGATTTCTATTCCTCTTAACTTTATTTTTATCTTCTTTTTTATTTTTTCACTAATCCCTATTTTTACCTTTTCTTTTCTTCTAACTTTATTTTCCTTTTCACTTTTACTTTTATTTTCTTTCATTTTATCTTTTTCATTATTTGAATATTAGTATTTTCAGATATAGTTTATTTTATTTCAATTATTTCCTACCGGCTATCTCCTAACGAGTAATTCTTCTAATCCTGAAATTCCTTAAAAATGATAAGTGCTTTCACAGTTTCAAAGGAGCTTTACAGCTCAAATCTAAATTCTAAAGGGAATCTTGCCAAAACCTCACGGAGTTGACATCTCCAAAGCCTACACTCACAACATGAAAGCTGTGGACAAACAAATACTACCACCACCGGAGTATCTACCTCCGCACCTTCCTTTGTCCCAGACACTCTGTAGGCACCACCACCTCACTAATCCATCCAAAGTAGGGAGTTTCATGCATTTCCCTATCTTATGATCTTGTGCTTCTATTGCTACTAATGTTTCTTTGTACATTGAGGGCAATGTACATCTTAAGTGCAGGGGGAAACTTACTTTCAGTCATTACATTCTCTTTGAAATCCCTAAAAATTATTAACTTGTTGTATTGTTCTCAAATTCTCACTTTCACTTTTTGCATTATCTTCAATCTCCTGTTAGGAATTAATTCTGATTGATTTATGATTTTTATTGATATGTGAGAATTAAGACATAGGTGCTTGTACTTTGATTATTCAAACTTTAAAACATTAGGGAATCAAGCATGATAAGTTGAAATTTTTAAGAATCCCATTTTTTTCATAAGTTATTTTCCTTAATTTTAAATGTTATCTTGAGATTTGAAATTCGCAAGATTGACATCAAAAGCCATAATTCTGGTGAGATTTTTGAGCCTTTTGAGTATACATTCTTTCATGCTCACTTTTATTATTGCTTTGAGTGAGTCAATACTGATTTGTTACTCTAGAACTTGCTTTGATTATACATGTCGAGACCACATCATTGATTTGATATACTGAAATGATAAAGGCACTTAGGATTTGACCCACTTACTCCATAAAGGCCAACTTCTATAAAATAACCTTTAGTGAACCCCATTGAGCCTAACAACATATTCTTTGACTTACCTTTAATTATTAACCAATAACCCATTTTTGTTGAATTCTATTCAATTACTTTGATCCCCATTTTTGTCAATATTTGAGTTGAATTGTTATCTAGCTTTATTCTCTTTTTCGGATTGTAAAGTTTATAATGAATTGTACTTGAATTGTTCTTAAAAAAATGTGTATATACAGTAAAAATTAGTTGTAAATTATAAATTTTGCATATTTCTATGTTAAAGCTACCAAGGATAGAACAATGTCACCATAAAGCTTAGAAATATGTTCCAGTGATAGAGATTTTTCTAGCTAGATAATTTTTCAGTTCAATTTTGATTCTAACCTTCTTTTGCAGCCTGTGACAACACCCCTAACCAAGCTCCATTACAACCATTGAAAGACCTTTTGATCGATGTATCATATCAATCTACAGTGGTGGAGATTTGATTTTCTAGCAAGCCTATGGTAATAACTTTTCAGGTTGACCAGAGAGTGCTTGATTTTAGGACCCTAAACACTTTGAGTGAATAGAGTGAATCTTTAATGAAGATGTTAACATCTGCTAATTTTGATTGAAAGATAGTTACTTAGGAGCAGGGAGGAAACTTATGTTTCAATGATAAAATTCTCAACTCAGAGTGATTGAATCTTTAATGTTCTTCTGATTGAATCTTCATTGTATGATTACTTGTGAATTAGTTTGATACATTATTGATAAAGATTGTAAGTTGAGAAGAATGATTCTTAATTAGAGATTGAAAATTTGCTTGAGGACAAGCAAAGGCTTAAGTGTGGGGGTATTTGATAAACGATAAATTATTCATATTTTTACTTCATGTTTAGCCTATATTTTTGATGAATTATTATTACTTTTATGAGAATTGGTGCTCTTAACCCTTCTATTTCATGTTTTATACTCAGGAGAGCATAGGGAAGAGAAAAGAACGAAAAACGGACTGAAAACGAAGAAAATGGACCAAAGTGTGAAAATAACACCGCCCAAGGAGTCACCACACGGCCGTGGCACACGGTCATGCCACATGATGACCAACACGGCCTAGCCCCGACAAGCATGGCCTGACCACACGGTCGTGCCTCCATCAATAGTCTCATACACGGCCTCTTATCGATTCACACGGGCGTGTCCCTGTCGTGGGGAAGTGCAATTTCACTCGGATTTGGATACTTAAAAGCTAAGAAAGGCATCCCAAAGCTCTATATAAAGACCCTAGAAGGCAACTCTAAGGGTGTACTCTTTTCTCCCAAAAAGAAGCGCCTTCTTTCTGCCAACACAAAGAGTGGAAGCAAGGGATTACTCCAAGGGAAGCCGATTGATGCATCCCAGAAGCCGAATTCTACATCAAGACAGAAGATCTCCCTAAATTCCTTCAGGGGTTTTTGGGTTCTTTATATTTTGTTATCTTATTTCTTCTGAGATGTTTTCTTTATTAATTATGAACTAAATCCCCCAGATACTTGAGAGGGATGAAACCTAAGACATATCTTGTTATTATTCATTCCTGAATTATATGATAAATACTTGAATTGTTCTTAATTATGTGTGCTTAATACTTGTTTTAATAATCCTAGGTATTAATTCAAGTTTTGATGTGCTTAGGTAGAGGAGTAGAAGGCCCTGTTTAAGAGTAGATCTAGCATAATTAAGCGGAGTTGCATGCAACCCTAGACATAGGGCGACATAAATCTGCCGGATTAGGGTCAAACCTAATAAAAGGATCCATAGATTGAGTTAATGCGAGACTAGGGGTTTTAACTAAAAAGAGATTTCAGTTAATCAACCTAGGATTAGTTGTTCTTATCCTCGACAGAGGTATTAACATAAATTAGGGATCTTTACGGATCAAATCAAGTGAAGAAATCGTCTAGTTCAAGAAGTTAATAACAAGTGAAGTTTAGGTGGATTCTCCCTTGAGTATTGCCCATATCAATCAGCTTTTCTCGAGAGTTTTTCCCCAATTTTACTTGCTTGTGCACTTTTAGTTTAGATTTAGAATTAGTTTCATACAAACCCCTTTTATTTTTAGGTTAGATAATAGAAATGAAATAAGTATTAGTACCTTTGGTTCCCTTGGGTACTATAACTCGGTCTTGCCGCTAAACTATACTACTGTTCAATAGGTGCACTTGCTTTAAAATTGTGATATTAGTTAGTTTTGGTGCGATCAGTTTTTATAAATTTTATTACTTCATATCACGCATATCATGTATCCTGCACAGAAGGTTGGGTGGTGAGATCAATGTTTTTACAAGGACTCGTCACTATATTCTTATTTTCAATAGTCTTAATCGGATTTCGAGCTTGTAAAGTAACTTTGTCATCACCAACACGTAGTGTAAGCTCACCTGTTCCTACATCAATTATTGTTCTAGCCGTTGCTAAAAAGGGACGCCCTAGAATTAAGGGTACATAACTATCCTTATCGATGTATAAAATAATAAAATCATCTAGGAATATAAATTTATCAATTTTGACAGGCACATCTTCAATTATTCCCTTTGGAAATCTAATGGTCTTATCAGCTAATTGGATGCTCATCTTAGTTTGTTTAGGTTTTCCAAGACCTAGTTGTTTAAACAGTTTATAAGGCATGACATTAATACTAGCCCCTAAATCAGCTAAAGCATTTTTGACGTCTAAGCTACCAAATAAACAAGGAATTGTAAAACTCCCTGGATCCTTCAGTTTGTTAGGTAGCTTATTCTGTAGAATAGCTGAGCATATTGCATTCAGCTCCACATGAGATTTCTCATCTAGCTTCCGCTTGTTTGTCAAGAGCTCTCTGACAACTTCACAGTATTTGGCATCTACGACAAAGCTTCAATAAACGATAAGTTGATATGTAATTTCTTTAAGAGTTTAAGAAACTTACCGAATTGCTTATCTGTGCGGTCTTTCTTTAACGCATTTGGGTATGGGATATGAGGGTTATACTCTTTGATAGTTACTTCTTTGGAACTTACCTCATCCTTACCTTTACTTACCACAGTCTCCTTGCATGGCTCTGGGTTGGTTTTGGTTAACCCTTCCTCATCTATTGTATCCACTGCATTGAGTTGTTCCTTAGGGTTAGTCTCAGTGTTGCTTGGTAACCCACCTTGTGGTCTTTCAGAAATTAGCTTGGCGAGCTGGCCTATCTAATTTTTGAGACCTTGAATAGAAGCTTGTTGGTTCTTCAGTGCCGTTTCGATGTTTTGGAAACGGGTTTCTGATACGGCAATAAATTTTGTGAGCATCTCTTCAAGGTTTGGCTTTTTCTTTTATTGGAATAGTGGCTGTTGAAATCTCGGATGAAGTGATTGTCTTTGATTTCCTTGTCCTCCCCATGAAAAATTGGGGTAGTTCCGCCAACCTGTATTGTAAGTGTTACTATAAGGGTTATTTTGATATCTAGAATTGTTACCCATATAGTTGGTTTGCTCGGTTTCCATGCCATGTCCATATGAGGGGTAATCTAGATTGTACATATTTCCCTGAATTGCGTCACATTGCATCACTGGGTGTGCCTGCGTAGAACCAACAAAATTATCAATCTTTTTATTTAAAAGTTCTACCTGATTAGAAAGCATAGTGACAGCATCAATATTAAAAGCTCCTACAGCTTTTGTCGGCTTCGTCCTCATGACTTGCCATTGATAGTTATTCAGTAACATTTCTTCTATAAACTCATAAGCAGCTTCGCGTGTTTTATTACTGATTGTTCCTCCGGCGGCTGCATCGATCATTTGCCTTATTGATGGATTCAAACCATTGTGAAAGGTTTGAACTTGGAACCACAAAGGTAACCCATGGTGAGGGCACCTTCTCAAAAGATCTTTGTATCTCTCCTAGGCATCATAAAGTGTCTCTAAATCCATCTGCACAAAACAAGAGATATCATTCTGCAATTTAGCTGTTTTAGCTGGAGGAAAATACTTAAGCAGAAATTTTTCAGTCATCTGTTCCCATGTAGTGGTTGATCCACGTGGTAAAGAATTTAACCACTGTTTAGCCTTGTTTCTCAAGGAGAATGGGAATAGCCTAAGACGAATGGCATCATCAGAAATGCCATTTATTTTGAATGTATCGCATAATTCCAAAAAGTTGGCTAGATGCGAGTTAGGATCCTCATCTTACAAACCATCAAACTGAACAAATTGCTGTATCATTTGAATAATGTTAGGTTTCAGTTCAAAATTATTTGCAGTGATAGTAGGCCTAACAATGCTAGAGTCAGTGCCTGTTAAATTAGGTCTAGCATAATCATACATAGTACGCGGAGCAGGATTTTGCTCAACAGGATTTACGACTACTACAGAAAGTAGCTGATTATCCTAATTAGCTTCCATCGCTTCAGTAGGTTCAGGTTCTTCTTCTTGTCCTTCTTCTGGATATTACAAGCTTCTTCTTATCTCTCGGCGAGTTCGACGAACTGTCGCTTCTAAATCGTCGTCAAAAAATAGTGGTCCTCCCAGGTTTCTTCTAGGCATAAACTAGAGATACCTAGAAGAAAAAAGAAAATTTCAGTAAAATAAAAATAAAAAAATAAAAGAAAAATAAGCTGAAAATAAATAAAAGTAAAAATGGCTAAAGTAATCAAAATAGAGTGTTCCTAATATTTTAGTTCCCTGGCAACAGTGCCAAAAACTTGATATTCGTGATATGAAGTAATAAAATTTATAAACTATGATCGTACCCAAAACTAACTATTCTCATGATTTTAAGGCAAGCGCACCTATCGAACAGTAGTATAGCTTAGTGGTAAGACCGAGATATCATACCCAAGGGAACCAAAAGTACTAGTACTAACTTTCTTTCTATTATTTAACCTAAAAATAAAAGGGAATTTTATGAAACTAAACTAATTCTAAAACTAAACTATGAAAGCACAAAAAGTGAATTGGGGAAAAACTCTTCGAAAAACTGATTGATTTGGCAATACTCAAGGGAGAATCCACCTAGACTTCACTTGTTATCAACTCTTAAACTAGACGATTTATTCACTTGACTTGATCCTTAGAAATCCCTAACTTATATTAATATCTCTCTCGAGACTAAGAACAACTAACCCTAGGTTGATTAATTGAAATCTCTTTCTAATTAAAACCCCTAGAGTCGCATTACCTCGATCTATGGATTCCCTTATTAGGTTTGACCCTA
Organism: Gossypium stocksii; assembly: GCA_020496765.1. NCBI lineage: Eukaryota > Viridiplantae > Streptophyta > Magnoliopsida > Malvales > Malvaceae > Gossypium > Gossypium stocksii. Next base: position 13,535,252 of record CM035623.1, read on the forward strand.
ATTTGGCAGATTTTCGTCGTCCTATCTCTAGGATTGTGATCAACTCCGCTTAATTGTGTTGGATCTACTCCTATGCAGGGACTTTTGCTTCTCTACACAAGCACATTTGACTTAAATCAATATCCTGGAAATATCAATTTAAGAGTTAAAAACACAATTAAGAACAAATCAAATATCTATCATATAATTTAAGAGACAATAATAACAAGATCTGTCTTAGGTTTCCTCCCCCTCAAGTATTTGGGGGATTTAGTTCATGATTATAAAAGAAAACATCTCAGAAGCATAAAAATAACAAACCATAAAGAACCCAAAAACCCCAGTAGGAATTTGAAGGGAGATCTTCAGTCTTGAGGAAGAATTCGACTTCTGGGATGGATCAATCGGCTTCCCTTCGAGTAATTCCCTGTCTTTAACTCCCCGTCTTGGCGGGAAAATAATGTCCTCTTTTGAAGTTACCTCCTAGGGTCTTTATATAGAGTTTAGAATGGCTTTCTTAGCCCCTAAGCAACCTTTTCCAAGTGAAATTGAACTTCCTCACGACAGGGACATTCCCGTGTGCCACGCCCGTGTAGATCGAAGCCCAGGCCGTGCTCGGGCCTGTTAAGGTGGCACGACCGTGTGGTTTGGTCGTGTAAGTCGGGGTTGGGCCATGTTTATGCTCAAAGTGGCACGGCTGTGTGACACGGCCGTGTTGATTATTGAATTGGGCCTAATTTTCCCTTTTTGGCCCGTTTCTTGCTCTTTTCTCTTCCTTAAGCTTACCTGGGCATAAAACATGAAATAGAAGGATTAAGAGCACCAATTTCCGCAAATTCAATGATAATTCATCCATAAATTAGGCTAAGCATGAGGTAAAAATATGTATAATTTATCGTTTATCAAAAACCCTCACTATTCATCTTCTTCCCTACTAAAACCCTAAAAATCCATCCACCCAAAACCCATACCAGCCCTCTCTAGCGCCACCATCGACCTCAGCCACGCCACCACGCCAGTGCAAGCACCATCACGATCGTGTTTTGCTCTTAATCTCACGTTTTTGGTTCCTCTTTCTCACTTTTCTCATAATTTTTAATGCTTTTAGCTTTTTTTCTATTCATGATTTCATTCTTTTAGATTGTTTACATTATTCTTGATATTATTCTCACACATTGTGCATGATTAACCTAAAATATGCATTATGCCATTTTGAACCATTCTCTTACTGCCATCGTTAGTTATCTTAGGCAATTAGCTCTTAGTGCATTTTCCTATTTAACACCCACATTCTGTTCAATTCCATGCTTAGATAAATCAAATAACAAATTGTTTCCCTCATCTTAACTTGTGCATTGAAATAGGTACTAGCACTTGATTGAATAATTTAGTCTTGATTATCGTTAGTTATCACTTAGTTATGACAATACATGCCCATTTTTATTTTTTTTCGTTTTGTTTTATTTCAGGAACAACGTCAACATCTCGCGGAAAGAAAGCTGCCATCCCTGTTTCTAAAAAATGAAAGGAGGCTAGTAGTTCCTCTTCCAGATCCACCGCTGAAGTTTGCCACCCTTTCCTCTAATTCCCACAAAGTTCCCAAGAGGAACTATTTCAGATATTAAGAGCGAGACCCCTCGGAGTAGGGAGATGCATTGATTAGGCCGCTTCAGAGCAGGTCCAACTAGCAGACGAGGTTAAGGCCTTGTTGACGATGGACCTATGTGACCAGTTCTTCCAAGTCGTTGAGCCTACCTACCTCGAGCTCACCCTAGAGTTCTACTCAAAGTTCCACCTCCAAACAGTCATGACCCGACACGACGATCTAGGGACGATTCAATTTCGTTTAGGAGGCCTTGTCTGACAACTAAGTGTACCTGAGTTCAGTACAGCACTAGGCCTATAAACCGAACAATTTTTAGAAGAGGAGGATCTGTCTGATCTCCAACACCACATTCACTTTTCTCTAGTCAAATGTTGGCAGGCTTTAGTCCTAGTCTCAGCCATATACGACCCCAGTCACTCCAAGGCGATAGCTCTCACTCCTTCACTGAGGTACATTCACGCCTTACTCGTGCATACATTGACAGGCAGGTGAGAGAGCACCGACGTCGTCAACACCCACGACGCCTACTTTTTGTAGAGCATGGCGCATGCACACGTGATCGACCTCGCCTATTTCAACCCCCATTCTATCTAGCACCAAACAGAGTGACACCGTAGGGGTGTAATCTCGATGTGCCCATACATCACGCGATTGGCCCGCTACTTCGGCCTACTCAACACCTCGACCCAAACATCCTCCTATACTCTAGTTGGCCAGATGTCCCCATAGGGCATCTAGAGCATGCTTCACATGAGGATGATTTAGTGCTGACACGGGACCGATCCTTCGCAATACTGCCTATTCTAAGGTGTCGAGCATGAGGACCCAGCGGACATTCTTGATAATGTCCCACCACAGGAGGAGGCACCGACTGAGCCACCACCTACTCGCCGCCCAGTTCATGCAGCAGCTTCAGGCTACGTCACTTCTGAATAGTTCACCCAATTCCAGTAACAATGTTTTTAGTGATTCGATCACATTGATGCTACTTTAGCTTAGATTTGTCAGCATCTTTCCCTCGCACCACCGTCCCTACCTCACGAGCCATCTGAAGATTAGGACTCACGAGTCCTCTTATCTTCTCTTTCATTTTTATTTTTATTTTTCCTTTTTCTTTTATCTTATCTTTTTCATTATTTGAATTTTAGTATTTTCAGAACTTAGTTTATTTTATTTCAATTATTTCATATTGGCTATTTCCTAACAAGTACAATGTGCTAATCCAAATTCCCTAAAATTGATAAATGCTATCGCAGTTTCAAATGAGCTTTGCAGCTCAAATCCAGCTCTAATGGGAAAACCCTGCCACAACTGCTATGTCCTACTCGACCATGACCCTAGCCAACACGACATGGCCACTACGACCCTGATCATCTTATCCTTTTGGCATGGAAAGTGGGGATAAACACCCTTCTCTGCAAATCTTCACACCCAGCTCAAAGAATTCATCCAATATTTAGGGAGTTTCACTTCTCTCCCTATCTTATGATTTTATGCTTCTATTGCTACTACTGTATCTTTGTACATTGAGGGTAATGTACATCTTAAGTGTGGGGGGAACTCACTCTCATTCTTTGTATTATTTTTGAAACCCCTGAAATGAAATCGAATTCTCACTTTCACTCTCTGCATTATTCTCAATCCCCTATTAAGATGAATTCTGATTGAATTAAGACACAGGTACTTATGCTTTGATTATTCAAACTTTAAGACATTAGGGAATCAAGCATGATAAGTTAAAATTTTTGAGAATTTACAATTTTTCTAGGTTGTTTTCCCCAAATTTTAAGTGTTATCTCAAGATTTGAAATTCACAGGATTGACATCAAAAGCCATAATTCTGGTGAGATTTTTGAGCCTTTTGATCATACATTATTTTGTGCTCACTTTTATTGTTGCTTTGAATGAGTCAATACTGATTTGTTATTCTAGAACTTGCTTTGATTATACATTTTGAGACCACATCATTGATTTGATATACCGAAATGATAAAGGTAACTAGGTTTAACCCACTTACTCCACAAAAGCCTACCCTCATAAATTAACCCCTAGTGAACCCCATTGAGCCTAGCAACCCATTCATTGACTTACCTTCAATAGTAACCTATAACCCATTTTTTGTTCAATTCCCTTCAATTATTTTGATCCCTAATTTTGTCGAGATTTGAGTTGAATAATTGTCTAGCTTTGTTCTCTTTTTCAGTTTGTAAAGTTTATAAATATTCAATTTGTTGTTATTTGATTTGTTCTTAAAAAACAAGTGTATATACAGTTAATTCAGTTGTAATTCATATTTCAGTTGTAATTCAATGTTTTTGCATATTTCTATTGTAAGCTTTCGAATCAAGAATGATGACATCAAAAAGGCTTTATTTCTAGGAATATATTTCAGTGATAGAGATTTTTCTAGTTAGATGATTTTTTAGTTCAATCTCGATTCTAACCCTCTTTTTCAGCTTGTGACAACACCACTAACCAAAGCCCCATTACAACCATTGAAAGACCTTTTGATCGATGTGTCATATCAATCTATGGTTGTGGAGATTTGATTTTCCTGTAAGCTTATGGTAATAACTTTTCAGGTTGACTAATGACTGCCTAATTTTTGAACCCTAAACACTTCGAGTGGATAGAGTGAATCTTTAGTGAGGATGTCAACTCTTGTTGATTTTGAGTTTAAGGTAATTACTTAGGAGAGGAGAGAAAACCTATGTTTCTGTGATAAGATTCTCAACTTAAAGTGTTTGAGACTTTAATTTTCTTCTGGTTCAATTTTCATTGTATGATTACTTGTGGATTAGTTTGAAACATTATTGATAAGGATTATAAGTTAAGAAGAATGATTTTTAATTATGAGTTCAAATTTTACTTGAGGACAAGCAAAGGCTTAAGTGTGGAGGTATTTGATAAACTGTAAATTATACATAATTTCTATCCCACATTTAGCACATTTATGGATGAATTATCATTGAATTCACGGAATTTGATGCTCCTAATCCTTTAACTTCATGTTTTATACTTAAGAGAGCATAGGAGAGCGAAAAGAACAAAAAACGGGCTGAAAATAGAGAAAATGGGCCAAGGTGTGAAAATAACACGACCTGGAGGTTCACCACACGGGCGTGTCACATGGTCGTGCCACATTAACAGGCTCGAGCACGGCCCAAAGTTGACTCACATGGGCATGGCACACGGGCGTGTCCCTATCGTGAGGAAGTTTAATTTCACTCGGGAAAGGCTACTTAGGGGTTAAGAATGACATTCTAAACTCTATATAAAGACCCTAGGAGGCAACTACAAGGGTGTACAGTAGAAGGGATATTATTCCTGCCAAGACGGGGAGTTCAAGGCAGGGAATTACTCGAAGGAAAGCTGATTGATCCATCTCAGAAGCCAAGATCTACATCAAGACAGAGGATCTCCCTTCTATCCTTTCAAGAGTTTTGGGTTTTCTTATGTTTTGTTAATTTATTTATTCTGAGATGTTTCTTTTTATAAGTATGAACTAAACCCCAAATATCTAAGGGGGATGAAACCTAATACAGATCTTGTTATTATTATCTGAACTGTGTGATAAATATTTGATTTGTTCTTAATTGTGTTTTTAATTCTTAAATTAATATTTTCGGGATATTGATTTAAGTCGAATGTGCTTATGTAGAGGAGTAAAAGTCCCTGTATAGGAGATCCACACAATTAAGCGGAGTTGATCGCAATCCTAGAGATAGGACGACGAAAATCTGCCGGATTAGAGTCAAATCTAATATAGGGAGCCATAAATCGAGTTAATACGAGACTAGGGGTTTTAATTAGAAAGAGATTTCAGTTAATCAACCTAGGATTAGTTGTTCCTATCCTCGACGGAGGTATTAACATAATTTAGGGATCTCTACGGATCAAATCAAATGAAGAAATCATCTGGTTCAGAGTTAGATAACAAGTGAAGTTTAGGTGGATTCTTCCTTAGGTATTGCCCTCATCAATTAGTTTTTCCCAAAAGCAATCTCCCAATTTACTCTTTTTCGTTTCTTAGTTTAGTTTAGAGTTAATTAGTTTACACAAACCACCTCTTTATTTTTTAGGCTAGATAATAGGAAGAAAATCATTACTTGTACTTTTAGTTCTTGGATTCGATATTTCGGTCTTGCCACTAGCTATACTACTATTCGATAAGTGTGCTTGCCTTTTTATCGTGATAATAGTTAGTTTCCAGGTATGATCGATTTTATTACTTCATCTCATCACGATCAAAGTCCCTATTTCATATTTCATAGGGTATGGTCAGACTGTTAAAGCTTTGTTCCATCAGTCAGTGGTTACGGACTATGTGTTTTTGTAATTCATTTAATGAGCGAAAAAAAAGTCCCTATTTCATAAAATCATCAAATACACATAATTTCCATTTAATCAAGCTAAGATGAATTCTCCTAGGGTTCAAATAAGCCCACATATTTCATAAATTTCACATTTATTCCTCCAAAAATATCGTTTTCACAATTTAGCCCCAATTAGCTAAATTCATCAAAAGTCCAGGAACAAAACATATTAATCTAATACATATCTTTCATTTATCACCAATTATCATCATCAAGCTCACAAATTCATCAACATCATATCTTAAAATCTTCATCAATTCCTTAAATTAAAACATGGGCTTGATAGTAAACTAAGCAAACATCTCAAAAACATAAAAATCATCAAAAATCGAAATGAAAACATACTTTAATTATGCAATGCAATGGCCAAACCCTAGTTTCTTTTTATTTTCTCTTTTCTTTTGTATTTTCGGCAACAAGAACAAGATAATCGCCATATTTTCATATTGTTTTATTATAAAAACATGTTAATAATTCCTTTTACCAAAATGTCCCTAATGAATAAACTTATAAATCACATATATTAAGGTCATTTATGACCACTCATTAGGCCAATGGTCCATTTGCAACATAAAGACCTTTCCTTTAAAAGAACACAACAATTTGGCCCTTAATTAAAAAGAAGGCCATTATTGCATTTTTTGCATTTTAGTCCTTTTTCATAATTAAGCACACAAACGACCAAATTTTCATACGATACTTTCACACATGCAAATTCACATATTATAATCACATAAAATAATGTTAAAATATTTTTTTGACTCTGATATGTGGTCTTGAAACCACTGTTCTGACTAGGGTCTAAACCGGGTTGTTACATGACCAAATGTCCCTCTTCCAGTTGAGTCCTTCCATGTTCAATGTTGATAAGTTCCTGAAGTGTTTTAGTAGAAATACAGGGGTGCCAAATGTGTTCTGTTTTGCTTTAACAAGGAAATAGTGGCATACAACTAAGGGAGAAGTTGAAAGCAACAGTAAGAAAGGGAAAGGCATGGCTTCAAAGTAGTTTCAGCTAGATTTTCTGGTGAGCTTCTCACACCCTTATTCTTTTCTCTTCTTTCCCTTATTGTTCTATCAAATGGTGAAACTAGTAAGGATGGTAGGAGATGGAAGTTGAACGGTGTTGTATGCAGATAGATGCATGCTAATAATGTTTGTAGTCCTTGTGGTGTGGTTTGGTTGATATGGAAAGAAATGGATAGTAATGGTGTATTTAATGTTGTTGAATTTTTGTTTGAATGTGATTTAATGTACCAAATTAATGCTGTGGAAATTAATTTGTGTTTTAAAATGTTTGAAACCTGGTTATTTATGTGGTTAATGCTTCCATTACAAGGACATTTTGTTGAGAATAAATGCAAAGCATAGGCTGCTGAACCTATATCTAAGGGTTACTTAACCTGTTGTCTTTAGTTAGTTCTTGAACTCCATACTTCAAAATTCTATTTATTTTGATGTTTACTCATTGTTGCTTTCAGATGAATTTGGTTGAAGTTACTCTTGGATATTTTCTGTGGATAAAAAGGTTAATAAATTTTGATAATAGCTATTTGTGTGGTGAATGGTAAATTATAGTCTAATGATATGCGTGATATGAGGTAATAAAATTTATAATAATGATCGTACCAAAAACTAACTAATATCATGATTTTAAGGCAAGCGCACCTATCGAACAGTAGTATAGATTAGTGGCAAGACCAAGATATAATACCCAAGGGAACCAAAAGTACTAGTACTAACTTCTTTTCTATTATTTAACCTAGAAATAAAGGGGTTTTATGAAGACTTAAACTAATTCTAAAATTAAACTAAGAATGCACAAAAAGTAAATTAGGGAAAAGTCTTTGGGAAAGACTGATTGATTGGATAATACTCAAGGGAGAATCCAACTAGACTTCACTTGTTATCAATTCTTGAGCTAGATGATTTATTCACTTGACTTGATCTATAGAGATCCCTAACTAATGTTAATACCTGAGTCGAGGATAAGAACAACTAATCCTAGGTTGATTAACTGAAATCTCTTTCTAGTTAAAACCCTTAGTCTTGCATTAACTCGATTTATGGATCCCCTTATTAGGTTTGACCCTAATCCGGTAGATTTATGTCGCCCTATGTCTAGAGTTGCATGCAACTCCGCTTAATTATGCTAGATCTACTCTTAAACAGGGACTTTTACTCCTCTGCATAAGCACATCAATTTCTTGAATTAATACCTAGGACTATTAAAACAAGAATTAAGAACATATAATTAAGAACAATTCAAGTATTTATCATATAACTCAAGATAAAATAATAACAAGATCTGTCTTAGGTTTCATCCCCCTCAAGTATTTGGGGATTTAGTTTATAATTAATAAAGAAAACATCTCAGAAGAAATAAGATAACAAAACATAAAGAACCCAAAAACCCCTGAAGGAATTTACGGAGATCCTCTGTCTTGATGTAGAATTCGGCTTCTGGAATGAATCAATCAGCTTCCCTTGGAGTAATCCCTGCTTCCACTCTCTGTGTTGACAGAAATAAGGCGCTCCTTTGTGGGAGAAAGAGTACACCCTTAGAGTTGCCTCCTAGGGTCTTTATATAGAGCTTTGAGATGCCTTTCTTAGCCTCTAAGTATCCAAATCCAAGTGAAATTACACTTCCTCACGACAGGGACACGCCCGTGTAGATCGATAAGAGGCCGTGTGTGGGCCTGTCAAGGGTGGCACGACCATGTGGCCTGGCCGTGCTTGTCGGGGCTGGGCCATGTTAGACCTTATGTGGCACGGTCGTGTGCCACGACCATGTCATTTTTGCACTTTGGCCCATTTTCTTTATTTTTGGCTCGTTTTTCATTCTTTTCTCTTCCCTATGCTCTGTTAAGTATAAAACATGAAATAAAAGGATTAAGAGCACCAATTCTCACAAATTTAATGATAATTCATCCAGAAATTAGGCTAAACATGAGGTAAAAATATGTATAATTTGTCGTTTATCAAATACCCCCACACTTAAGCCTTTGCTTGTCTTCAAGCAAAATCTCAATCCATAATCAAGAATCATTCTTCTCAATTCACAATCTTTATTAATAATGTTTCAAACTAATTCACAGGCAGTCATACAATGAAAATTCAATCAGAAGAACATTAAAGATTCAATTACTTTAAGTTGAGAATTTTATCATTGAAACATAAGTTTCCTTCCTTCTTCTAAGTAATCATCTCTCAATTGAAATCAACAAGATTTGACATCCTCACTAAAGATTCACTCTATCCACTCAAAGTGTTTAGGGTTCAAGAATTAAGTACTCTCTAGTCAACCTGAAAAGTTATCACCATAGGCTTGCAAGAAAATCAAATCTCCACCACTATAGTTTAATATGATACATCGATCAAAAGGTCTTTTAACGGTTGTAATGGGGCTTGGTTAGGGGTGTTGTCACAAGCTGCAAAAGAGGGTTAGAATCGAGATTGAACTGAAAAATTATCTAGCTAGAAAAATCTCTATCACTGGAACATATTCCTCGAGCTAAGCCTTATGATGACATCATTCTAGCCTTGGTAGCCTTAAAATAGAAATATGCAAAAACTATTAAAATATTAGAGATTACAACTAAATTTCTTTAATATACATACAGTTTTTTAGAACAATTCAAATACAATATAATAAATTGAATATTTACAACTTTACAATCTGGAAAAGAGAATAAAGCTAGATAATAATTCAACTCGAATCTTAACAAAAATAGGGATCAAAGTAATTGAATGGAATTCAACAAAAGCAGGTCATGGGTTAAAATTAGAGGTAAGTTAAAGAATAGGTTGTTAGGCACAATGGGGTTCACTAGGGGTTAATTTATGGAGGTAGGCTTTTTTGGAGTAAGTGGGTTAAATCCTAGGTGCCTTTATCATCTCAGTATATCAAATCAATGATGTGGTCTTAACATGTATAATCAAAGTGAGTTCTAGAATAACAATTCAGTATTGACTCACTCAAAGCAATAATAAAAGTAAGCACAAAAGAATGTATGCTCAAAAGTCTCAAAAATCCCACCAGAAGTATGGCTTGTGATGTCAATCCTGCGAATTTCAAATCTTAAGATAACACTTAAAATTAAGGAAATTAACTTATGAAAAAAATTGGAATCTCAAAATTTTCAACTTATCATGCATGATTCCCTAATGTTTTAAAGTTTGAATAATCAAAGTACAAGCACCTATGTCTTAATTCTCACATATCAATAAAAATCATAAATCAATCAGAATTAATTCCTAATAGGAGATTGAAGATAATACAAAGAGTGAAAGTGAGAATTTTAGAATAATGCAACAAGTTAGTAACTTTCAGGGATTTCAAGGAGAATGTAATGACTGAAAGCAAGTTCCCCCCCCACACTTAAGATGTACATTGCCTTCAATGTACAAAGATTCATTAGCAGCAATAGAAGCACAAGATCATAAGATAAGGAAATGCATGAAACTCCCTAAATTTTAGATGAATTTGTGAGACGGAGATTGGAATTGGAAGAGCCGACAGTTGTGGCAGGGTTGTCCCATTTTCATATGGATATGAGCTGTAGAGCTCCTTTGAAACTGCGAAAGTATTTATTAGTCGTGGAGAATTTGGATTAAAAGAAAATGTTTGTTAAGGGGGAGCCGATATGAAGAAATTAAAAATAAAGAAAGAAAATAAATTAAATTCTAAAAATACTAAAATTCAAATAATGAAAAAGATAGAATGAATTAAAAATAAAAGTAAAAGGAAAAAGGAAAATAAAGGAGAAGAAAAGAAAAGTTAAAAATAGGGATCAGTGAAAAAAATTAAGATAAAAATAAAGTTAGGAGGAATAGAGGTCTCTAATCCTCAGATGGGTCACGCGGTGGCGGTGGTGAAGTGATGTAGAGGTGCTGGCATATCTGCTATAGTGTCGCATCGATATGATCGAAGCGCTGGAAGCATTGCTGCTCGAATCGTGATAGGAGCTCAGATATGTTAGCGTATGAAGCTGCCGCATAAACTAGGCGGCGAGAGGGTGGTGGCTCGATGAGTGCATCCTCCTCCGGTGGTGGTGGTAGGACATCATCAAAAATGTCCTCGGGATCCTCCTGCTCGGCATCTCTAAGTAGCTGGTACTGTGGAGGATTAGTCCCGCGTCGGCACTGGATCATCCTCATGTGTAGCATACTCTGGATGCCCTGAGGGGACATCTGGCCCACTAAAGTGTACGAGGATGTCTAGGCTGCGGTATTGAATAGGCCGAAGTAGCGGCCTAATCTCGTGATGTATGGGCCCATGGAAATTACGCCTCGCTGATGCCTTTCTGTCTAATGCTGGATTGCATGGGCGATGAAGTAAGGTAAGTCAATAACGTGCGCATTCGCCATGCACCACAGGAAGTAGGCATCGTGGGTGCTGACGACCCCTATGCTCTCTCCTCTGCCTGTCAGTATGTGTGCGAGGATGATATGTAGGTACCTCAAAAACGGGATGAGGTTGGTCGCTTTAGAGCGACTAGGGTCGTACCTGGATGCTTCAGGGCATAAGGCCTCCCCACATTTAGACGAGGATAGATGGATATGACGGTTAAGCTTAGACAGGTCCTCCTCTTCCATAAATTTCTCGGTGTAGAGACTGAGGGCTATGCCGAACTCTGGGACACTAAGATGGCGTACGAGACTTCCCAAACGGAACTGGACTGTTCCTGGATCATCGTATCTGTGCATCACAGTTTGAAGATGGAACGTGAAGCAGAACTCGAGAGTGAGTTCCAAGTATATAGGCTCCACGATTTGGAAAAACTATTCCCATGGATCCATCATTAATAGCGCCCGGACCTCGTCTGTTAGGTGTATTTACTCGAGGGCGGCCCAATTTATGCATCGGCCAGCAGTTAAAAGGGTGAGCTCGAAGTATCTGAAATCGTTCCTCTTGGGAGGCTTGTGAAAATTGGAGGAATGGATGGCGGTTCTCAACATTGGGCCACGACGAGGGACCACCAGGTCCCTTGCGTTTCTTTGAAGGAGGGACGGTAGCTTTCTTATCGCGTGATGTTGACATAATGCCTAAAAACAAAATAACACACATTAGTCCTAAAAATTGAAATTAAATTGAATCAAAAACTATAATAAATATCTATATTAAAACGAAAATTTGCCTAAAACATTTTTGAGATAAAATGGGGACTAACCTAAATAATATAAATTATCCATCTAACATAATATTAGATTTAAGAAACATGGGTATGTATTTATACTAAATGCATGAGAGTGTAGATAGGAAAAATGACAATCAAATGTAACTCTAAGTGGCATGAAATCATAAAGTTCTCTATAACATTCTAGATTATTCATGCTAATTTAATCAATTCCATGCTTAAAACAATACTAAGCCTAAATATAATATGATATTGAAATAAAAATAGAAATAAGCAATAAAAAATTTGAAAGAAAAATGAGAAAATAGAACCGAATGGGAGAGATATGAGGAGGAGCATGATCGTGGGTGAGGCGGCATGGTCGTGGGAGCACTGTAGACACCAGCGGCAGCGCTAAGGAGGGTTGGGTTAGGGTTTTGGGGGTTGGATTTTAGGGTTTTTGACAAGAAATATGATGAATAGTGGCCCCTATATATAGATTTTGGGTCACACGAGCAAGGCACACGCCCGTGTAGCTCGGGTTTTGCCCGTGTTGTTCGAAATTTAGGGATTTTGGCGCGCCTAGTTCGAAGCACACGATCGTGTACCGAGGGCGTGTTGAGGCACACGGCAATGGCGCACAGCCGTGTCCTAAGGTGTTCGCTTCACACACGATCGTGTGATAGGTCACACGCCCGTGTTGGTTTTGACAGTGTCGACCATGGTCTTGGGGCAGGGGTGTGTCACATGCCTGTGTTGGGGTCACACAGCCGTATCGTATGGCCGTGTCCTTCTGGTCTCAGCCCATGGGTAAATCAATAGTGTTGCCCACAGTTTGGTGACACGGGCGTGGGAAGTTGTCGAAGCCCGTGTGAAAATTAATATGTTGGCCACGGCCACATCACATGGTCGTGGCGATTTATCGTAGCCCGTGTTTTGGGAAAAATTTTACCCTACTTGAACATGGCCTGGGTGCACGATCGTGTCTCTACTCATAACATCCACACGGCCTTGGACACGCCCGTGGGCATGGCCGTGTGGTCCTTAAATTTTGCATTTAAAAAGGTTAGTTGATGTATAAAAATACTAAAATCAAAAATAAAAGAGAAGTTACTAAGTTAGTGCTCGGGTTGCCTCCCGAGAAGCGCTTATTTAGAGTCTAAGCTCGACTCTACCTGGATGTATCACGAAGGGATTTTGTGAAGCTGAAGCTCCTCCCTATTATCCTTAAAATTCTTACCTCTATAATGTTTAAGCCGATGGTTGTTTACCTTGAATGTACCGTGGGTTGGGTGAGTTACCTCAACTGTGCCGTATGGAAAGACAGTTTGAGCAGTGAATGGACCTGACCCCTTTGACTTGAGTTTTCCAGGAAATAGTTTCAGCCTTGAGTTGTAGAGTAAGACAAGATCACCTATTTTGAACAGCTTAGGTTGTCTCAGTCGTTTGTCATGGCGTCGTTTCATGGCTTCCTTATATAGTCGTGAGCTTTCATAGGCATTGCAACGCCATTCGTCTAGCTCATTTAACTACATTAATCTTTTCTCACCTGCAAGCTTAAAATCAAGGTTTAAAAATTTAATAGCCCAGAATGCTTTATGTTCAAGTTCAAATGGCAGATGACAACTTTTTCCGTAGACAAGTTTATAAGGAGATGTACCTATGGGCATTTTAAAAGCAATTCTATAGGCCCATAAAGCATCGCCTACCTTTCTTGACCAATCTTTTCTATTTGTTTCTCTCGTTTGCTCTAAGATGTGTTTTAATTCCCTATTTGTTACTTCGACTTGACCATTGGTTTGTGGATGATAAGGGGTAGCTGTTCTATGGTGTACTCCTTACCTTTTTAAAACTTTTTCAAATTGAGCATTGGAAAAATGGGTTCCCCTATCACTAATAATCACCCTAGGTGTTCCAAATCAAGAGAAAAGTTTCTTTAAAAAGCGCACTACCATTCTAGCATCATTACTAGGTAAGGCTTGGGCTTCCACCCATTTTGACATATAATTTACGGCTACTAGTATGTACTTATTCCCAAATGAAGTAGGGAACGGACCCATGAAATCAATACCCCACACATCAAATATATCACATGAAAGTATATAGTTCTGAGGCATTTCATTATGTTGAGAGGTATTACCTGTTCTCTGGCATTTATCACAAGAGGTAACATACCTGTTGGCATCTCTGAAAAGTGTAGGCCAGTAAAACCCTGATTAGAGTACCTTGTGGGTAGTTCTAGCTCCACTGTAGTGTCCTCCTGTGGGTCCCGAATGGTAGTGATCTAATATTTGGTATGTTTCTGTCTCAACTATGCATCTTCGAATAACCTGATCTGCACAAATACAAAAAAGAAAAGGATCTTCCCAAAAGTAGTTTTTCACATCAGCGAAGAATCGCTTCTTTTGCTGATTAGTCAACCCTTTTGAGGTTATGTTAGCTGCTAAATAATTTGCAAAATCGGCAAACCAAGGAACTGCTTCGTCTGCTAAGGCTAGGAGTTGCTCTTCAGGAAACAAATTATTTATTTTATCGAGGTACCTGGGGTGTGGATTTTCTAATCTCGAAAGATGATCTGCTGCCAAATTTTTAGCTCATTTCTTATCCTTTATTTCTAAGTCAAATTCCTGTAATAATAAAATCCATTTGATCAATCGAGGTTTTGCATCAGTTTTAGTTAAAAGGTAACGAAGAGTAGAGTGGTCAGTATAAACAATGACTTTTGATAATATTAAATAAGATCTGAATTTGTCAAATGCAAGAATAACGGCTAGCAATTCTTTTTCTGTGGTAGTATAATTTGCTTGAGCGACTGTCAAAGTTCTACTAGCATAATAAATCGGTTGAAAGTGCTTGTCTCTTCGTTGTCCCAAAACTGCACCTACTGCAAAATCACTCGCATCACACATTAGTTCAAAAGGTAGATTCCAATCAGCTGAAATCATAATTGGGGCATTGACTAACTTTTCTTTGAGAGTGTTAAAAGATTCTAAACATTCCTGATCAAAGTTGAAAAGCACGTCTTTTTCTAGTAATTTCGTTAAAGGCTTAGCTATTTTAGAAAAATCCTTAATAAATCTGTGATAAAAACTGACATGTCCTAAAAAACTTCTTATAGCCTTAACTAAATTAGGGAGAGGTAATTTTTCAATGGTTTTGATTTTTGCTTTATCTACCTCTATCCCTTTACTAGAAATTTTATGTCCTAATACAATACTTTCTTGAACCATAAAGTGACATTTTTCCCAATTTAATACAAGATTTGTCTCTTCACATCTTATGAGAACACGTTTTAAATTATTAAGGCAAAGTTGAAAAGAATTACCGAAGACTGAAAAATCATCCATAAATACCTCCATGATGTCTTCCACGAATTCGTTAAAGATAGCTAGCATGCATCGCTGAAAAGTAGCAGGAGCGTTACATAATCCAAAAGGCATTCTACGATAAGCAAACATACCGTATGGACATGTGAATGTCATTTTCTCCTGATCTTCTGGAGCTATCAGGATTTAGAAGTAACTAGGGAGGCCATCTAGGAAACAATAATACATGTGACCTGATAATCTTTCCAACATCTGATCAATAAAAGGTAAGGGAAAATGATCTTTTCGAGTTGCGTCATTTTGCTTCCTATAATCAATGCAAACTCTCTATCCAGTGACTGTTCTTGTAGGTATTGACTCCTTTTTGTCATTAGGCACCATGGTTATGCCTCCCTTTTTAGGAACAACCTACATAGGACTTACCCAAGAACTGTTAGAAATAGGATAAATAATGCCTGCATCTAGAAGTTTAATTACCTCGGCTTTTACGACTTCCTTCATGTTGGGATTCAACCATCTCTGAGCTTGCACCGATGGTTTATATTCATCTTCCATTAAAATTTTGTGGGTGCAAAAAGAAGGATTAATTCCCTTAATATCTGAAATTTTCCAGGCTATAGCTTTTTTGTGTTCTTTTAACACTTGAAGTAGTTCTTCTTTTTCTTCATTGCTTAAATCTAATAAGATAATCATAGGTAATATCGAATCATCTCCTAAAAATGCATACTCTAAATGGTCTGGCAGTTGCTTTAGCTCTAATTTAGGGGGTTCATCAATTGAAGGTTTCTGTCTCAATTCATCATTCATCTTTATATTTTCGTAGCTTATGTGCCTTGCAACAAATTCATTATGGTCTAATTCTTTCATTACTTCTTTAACTTCAGTGGTGGCTTCATCTTCCCCCCCACCTTGAACTAGACATAGTTCCAACGTGTCTGTAAGAGAAATTTCCTAAAAATTGTCTTGAACAAAATAATCAATAGCATCAATAAAATAACAGGAATCATCTTGTTCTCTAGAAAACTTCATAGCATCATAAATTTTAAAAACGACTTCTTCCTCACCAACTCTAAGTACTAGTTTACCATCCCCTACATCGATAATAGCTCTAGTAGTAGCTAAGAATGGGCGTTCCAAAATTAAAGGTGCCTCAATATCCTTATCCATGTCAAGCACAACAAAATCAACAAGGAATATAAATTTATCTACTTTTACTAACACATCTTCAATAATGCCCCTAGGATATTTAACAGATCTATCAGCTAATTGAATACTCATCCTAGTGGGTTTTGGTTCCCCTAAACCTAGTTGCTTGAACATTTTATAAGGCATCAGATTAATGCTAGCACCTAAATTAGCTAATGCTTTATCAATAATTAAACTACCAATTAAATAAGGAATAGTAAAACTCCCTGGATCTTTTAGTTTTGCCTGCAGTTTATTTTGGAGAATATCTAAGCATTCCTCGTTGAGTTCCACTGTGGCTAATTCTTCCAACTTTCTTTTATTTGTTAGAAGTTCTTTAAAAAACTTCGCGTACTTCGGCATCTGTGAAATTGCTTCAACAAAAGGTAAGTTAATATATAATTGTTTAAAAAGTTCAAGAAATTTACCGAATTGAGCGTCTGCGCGATCTTTCTTCACCTTTGCCGGATATGGAATAGGCGATTTGTATTCCTTGAGTGTTGGTGGAGTGTTTTCCTTGGGTTTTTCTTCCTCTACCTTGTCTTCTAGTGATTCTGGAACAGGCTTCTTTTCTGGTTCGGCCAGTACTTTCCCATCTCTTAGAGTAATTGCCTTAACATGTTCTCTGGGATTTGGCTCAGTGTTACTAGGTAGTCCATCTTATGGTCTTTCCGATATCAACTTTGCAAGTTGACCAATTTGGTTCTCAAGCCCTTAAATTGATACTTGCTGGTTTTTCAGTGCCGTCTCAGTGTTTTGGAAACGGGTTTCTGACATGGCCATAAATTTGGTGAACATCTCTTCAAGATTCGGCTTTTTCTCTTGTTGTGGTGGTGACCGCTGAAATTCAGGAGGAGGCTGTTGTCTTTGATTTCCTTGTCCTCCCCATGAAAAATTAGGGTGGTTTCTCCAACCTGCATTATAAGTGTTAATATAAGGGTTGTTTTGAGGTCTAGAATTGTTACCCATATAGTTGGCTTGCTCAGTTCCTATGTTGTGTCCATAAGATGAGTAGTCTGGATTGAACATATTTCCTGGAGTTGCGTCGCACTGCATCACCGGTTGTGCCTGCGTAGAACCAACAAAATTATCAAACTTTTTATTTAAGAGTTCTACCTGATTAGTAAGCATGGTGACAGCATCAATATTAAAAACTCTTGTAGCTTTTGTCGGCTTTGTCCTTATGACTTGCTACTGATAGCTATTCAGTGACATCTCTTCAATAAACTCATAAGCTGCTTCGGGTGTTTTGTTGTTGATTGTTCCCCCTTCAACTGCATCAATCATTTGTCTTGTTGATGGATTCAAACCATTGTGAAAGGTTTGAACTTGTAGCCACAAATGTAACCCATGGTGCGGGCACCTTCTCAACAAATCTTTGTATCTCTCCCAGGCATCATAAAATGTTTCTAAATCCATCTACACAAAAGAAGAGATATCGTTTCGTAATTTAGCTGTTTTAGCTGGAGGAAAATATTTAAGTAAAAAACTTTCGGTCATCTGTTCCCATGTAGTGATTGATCCTCGTGGTAAAGAATTTAACCACTGTTTAGCTTTATTCCTCAAAGAAAAAGGAAATAATCTGAGGCGAATGGCATTATCAAAAACACCATTTATTTTAAAAGTATCGCATAATTCTAAAAAATTGGCTATGTGTGAATTTGGATCTTCATCCTGTAAACCATCAAATTGCACAAATTGCTGAATCATCTGAATAGTGTTAGGTTTTAATTCAAAATTATTAGCAGCAATAGTAGGTCCAATAATGCTAGATTAAGCACCAGCCAAACTAGGTTTAGCATAATCATACATAGTTCGAGGAGCATCATCTTGATTCACTATTTGCACGACTATTGCGGGCGGTGGTGGAATGTTTTGATTTGCTTCCATCTCTTTCGTAGGTTCTGGCTCTTGTTCTTGGTCTTGTTCTAGATAATGTAGGCTTCGTCTGATCTCTCTGCGAGTTCTGCAAACTGTCGCTTCTAAATCTTCGTCAAAAAGTAATGGTCCTGCTGGGTTGTTTCTAGTCATAAACTAGAGATACCTAGAAGGAAAAAACAAAGAAAATTAAAATAAAATAAAAATAAATAAAAACTGAAAATAAATAAATATAGTAATGGCTAAAGTAATAGAAATCAAGTTTTCTTAATATTTCAGTTCCCCGACAACGGCGCCAAAAACTTGATATGCGTGATATGAAGTAATAAAATTTATAATAATGATCGTACCAAAAACTAACTAATATCACAATTTTAAGGCAAGCGCACCTATCGAATAGTAGTATAGCTTAGTGGCAAGACCGAGATATCGTACCCAAGGGAACCAAAACTACTAGTACTAACTTCTTTTTTATTATTTAACCTAGAAATAAAGGGGTTTTTATGAAGACTTAAACTAATTCTAAAATTAAACTAAGAATGCACAAAAAGTAAAATGGGGAAAAGCTCTTTGGGAAAGACTGATTGATTGGACAATACTCAAGGCAAAATGCACCTAGACTTCACTTATTACCAATTCTTGAGCTAGATGATTTATTCACTTGACTTGATCCGTAGAGATCCCTAACTTATGTTAATACCTGAGTCGAGGATAAGAACAACTAATCCTAGGTTGATTAACTGAAATCTCTTTCTAGTTAAAACCCCTAGTCTTGCATTAACTCGATCTATGGATCCCCTTATTAGGTTTGACCCTAATCCGGTAGATTTATGTCGCCCTATGTCTAAGTTTGCATGCAATTCCGCTTAATTATGCTAGATCTACTCTTAAACAGGGACTTTTGCTCCTCTGCATAAGCACATCAATTTCTTGAATTAATACCTACGACTATTAAAACAAGAATTAAGAACACATAATTAAGAACAATTCAAGTATTTATCATATAACTCAAGATAAAATAATAACAAGATCTGTCTTAGGTTTCATCCCCCTCGAATATTTGGGGGATTTAGTTCATAATTAATAAAGAAAACATCTCAGAAGAAATAAGATAACAAAACATAAAGAACCTAAAAACCCCTGAAGGAATTTAGGGAGATCCTCTGTCTTGATGTAGAATTCGGCTTCTGGGATGAATCAATCAGTTTCACTTGGAGTAATCCCTGCTTTCACTCTCTGTGTTGATAGAAATAAGGCTCTCCTTTGTGGGAGAAAGAGAACACCATTAGAGTTGCCTCCTAGGGTCTTTATATAGAGCTTTGGGATGCCTTTCTTAGCCTCTAAGTATCCAAATCAGAGTGAAATTACACTTCCTCACGACAAGGACACGCTCGTGTGCCACGCCCGTGTGGATCGATAAGAGGCCGTGTGTGGGCCAGTCGAGGGTGGCACGGCCGTGTGGCCTGGCCATGCTTGTCGGGGCTGGGCCGTGTTGGACCTTATGTGGCACGGTCGTGTGCCACGGCCGTGTGATGAATCCTTGGGCCGTGTCGTTTTTGCACTTTGGCCATTTTCTTCGTTTTCGGCCCATTTTTTTTTCTCTTCCCTATGCTCTCCTGAGTATAAAACATGAAATAGAAGGATTAAGAGCACCAATTCTCACAAATTTAACGATAATTCATCCAGAAATTAGGCTAAACATGAGGTAAAAAATATGTATAATTTGTTGTTTATCATCTAACAAGTACAATTTAGGGAGGTTTGAAGTTAAGTTACATGCTATTCAGTTTATACTGCATGAGAGAGTTAAAGTTGAACTTAAGACAGTTTCTGTGATAAATCACTGGCTATCCAAATTAGAACAAATTCATGGTGTTTAGCTAATTAATATGCTAAAGTTATATTGTAAATCATTGGCTGTAAAAATGGGACAAATTTAAGGTGTTTGGCTAATTAAAATGTTGCTATTATAATATGAATCATTGGTTGTTCAAATTAGGGCATTATCATGGTATTTAGATAATTAAAATGCTAATGTTGTGAGGTGAATCATTGGTTATCCGATTTAGGACACATTTATTGTATTTTAGTTGTTAAATGCTGCCATTAGGGGGAGGATTATTGCTGTCCAAAGCATGTAATTATGTTGTCCAAAATAGGACATCTTTTTTATGCTATATTGACTTTAAATACTTATAATAATAAAGATTAAAGTTAACCGAAACATGTAGCAATGCTGTCCGAAAGTGGCATTAGTTGTGTATATTTATGTTTCAAGATCTAGTCCAATTATGCAAGTAAATTGTTGACCAATTGGTAATAAAAATAATTATTACATGATTCAAAGTTCTAACCGAATATGAATGTTAAGTACTGGTCAAATTGGTACCAATTCTATTCATTTCATGCTTTAAAGAATTATCCAAATTTGATGTTATACATTAGTTCAATGTGTATGAATAGGACAATCCATTTTGTGTGTAATGGGGTGGTCTAAATAAATATATTAAAATGTTCCAAATTTACATGTTTAATTATTGCCTAAGAATAAAGAATAAAAATAAATTATTAAAATTTAAGTTGTTGCTCAAAAGTGCACAGCTAGGAAACTACAGAATTAATGCATTAAATTATTAATCAAATTATAAGTTTGGTTGTTGTTTGAACTGTTGTTTTAACAGTTAGAAGGTGTGTTTTTATTTCGTTCAAATTTGGTTTATTACTACGGTTTGAGATACTTAGTAGATTATTTATGAGTAATGTTAGAAAGAAATAAATGTAAAAAAGTTAAATTTGCAATTGGTAAGAATTTTTATAAGCATGAATATGTGAATGTAAGTGATTATTTAATGTTTAATTGAATTTTGGAGTTTACAGTTTAGAAATTTGAAGATGAATATGTGACAACCAGTTGATATGACTATAAATGCGATATGGAAGGATTATGTTCTTATAATATAATTTAACATATTAAATTGCTTACAAACCTTTGATTTTTATTTTATTTATGACCTTACATAATTTATGTCATGTTAAAATACTAATTATAGAAATGCCACCGAGTTGATTACCCAGTAGTCAGTTTGTTTTCCATGTGCAGGTTAGGTTCAATCATGTGCACTCGTTGTTACTAGCATCTAGCAAAATACCTTGCACTCATCGAGTTGGTGAAACTTCTGTTATTTTGGCCGGTATGCACCGATAGGTGATGTGCGTGATAAGTTTTAATATTTTTATGATCGTACCTAGAAACTAAGTATTATCACAATAAAAGGCAAGTGCACCTATCGAATAGTAGTATAGTTAGTGGCAAGACCGGAATGTCGAATCCAAGGAACTAAAAGTACTAGTAATAAATTTCTTTCTATTATCTAGCCTAGAAATAAAGGAAGGTTGTTTGTAAACTAAAATTCTAACTAACTAAAGACGCGACAAAGAATAAACTGGAGAATTACTTTGGGAAAACTGATTGATAAAAGCAATACCTAAGGAAGAATCCACTTAGACTTCACTTGTTATTTAACTCTGAATTAGACGATTTCTTCATTCGACTTGATCCGTAGAGATCCCTAAATTATGTTAATATCTCCGTCGAGACTAAAAACAACTAACTTTAGGTTGATTAATTGAAATCTCTTTCTAATTAAAATGATCTATGGATCCCCCTATCAGATTTGATTCTAATCTGGCAGATTTTCGTCATCCTATATCTAGGATTGCGATCAACTCCATTTAATTGTGTTGGATCTACTCTTAAACAGGGAATTTTTCTCCACTAAATTAGCACATTCGACTTGAATTAATATCCTGAAATATCAATTTAAGAATTAAAAACACAATTAAGAACAAATCGAATATTTATCATATAATTCAGATAACAATAACAAGATTCGTCTTAGGTTTCATCCCCCTTATGTATTTAGGGGTTTAGTTCATAATAAAAAGAGAAAACATCTCAAAATAAGGGAAACAACAAAACACAAAGAAAACCCAAAACTCCTGGAGGAATTGAAGGGAGATCTTCAGTCTTGATGTAGATCCTTGCTTCTGAGATGGATTAATCGGCTTTCCTTGAGTAATTCCCTGCCTTCTACTCTCTGTCCCTCCTTTAAGTCCTCTCCTAGAGTGTTTATATAGACTCCGGAATACCTTTCTTTGCCCCTAAGTAGCTTTTTCCATGTAAAATTAAAACTCGTCACGACAGGGACATGCCCGTGTGGCACGCTCGTGTGAATCGGGCCTAGGCCGTGTTCAAGTCTGCTAATTTGGCACGGGCATGTAGTTTACCCGTGTGATGAACTCTAGGCCATGTTGATTTCTCACTCCAACCCATTTTCTCTGTTTTTGGCTTGTTTCTCGTTCTTTTCACTCTCCTATGCTCACCTAAGTATAAAACATGAAATTTAAAGGATTAAGGGCATCAAATTCTACAAATTCAATGATAATTCATCCATAAATGTGCCAAATGTGGGATAAAAATATGTATATATATTATAGTTTATCAAATACCCCCACACTTAAGTATTTGCTTGTCCTCAAGCAAAATCTCAACTCACAATTAAAATTCGTTTTTCTCAACTTATAATTCCTATCGATAATGTTTCAAAATAATCCACAAGTAATCATACATTGAGAGTTCAACTAAAAGAACAGCAATGTTTCAAACAATCTAAGTTGAGTATTTTAGCAAGAAAACAAGGTATCTCCCCTTATCTAAGTGATTACCTTTGATTCAAAATATCACAGAGTTAACATCCTCACTAAAGATTCACTCAAATCACTCAAGGTGTTTAAGGAGAACAAATTAAGCACTCAAGAGTCAATATGAAAAGTTATTACCATAGGCTTGCATGAAAATCAAATCTCCACCATTGTATATTAAAATGATACATCAATCAAAAGGTCTTTAGAGGGTTGTACCATGGCTTTGGTTAGGGGGTGTGGTCACAAGCTAAAAGAGAAGGTTAAAATTGAGATTGAATTGCAAAATTACCTAACTAGAAAAATACTAATACTGAGTTAATACATTCCTGAGTAAATATTCCTAGAATTTACTTAGTAGCAAATTGCTAAATATAAATTAACAACTAAATTGACTTCATATATAGATAAATAATTTTTTAAGAACAAATCGAATTAATTAAACTTTACTAATAAAGGGGGAAAATATAGCTAGATAATTATTCAACTCAAATCTCGACAAAAATGGGGATCAAATTAGAGTGAGGGAAATTCTCAAAGAATCAAAAACAAGTTTATGGGTTAATATTAAGGGTAAATCATAAATGGTTTGTCAAGCTCAAAGGGGTTCACTAATGGTTAATTATGAGGGTAGGCTTTTATGTAGAAAATGGGCTAAACCTAAGTCCCTTTATCATCTCAACATATCAAATCAATGGTGTGGTCTTGACATGCATAATCTAAGCAAGTTCTAGAATAACAAATCAGTATTGACTCACTCAAAGCAACAATAAAAGTGAACATGAAAGGATGTATGCTCAAAAGGCTCAAAAATCTCACCAGAATTTTGATGTCAATCCTGTGAATTTCAAATTTCAAGATAATACCTAGATTTGGGGAAACAACCTAGAAAAATTTTAAATTCTCAAAAATTTTAACTTATCATGCTTGATTCTCTAATGTCTTAAAGTTTGAATAATCAAAGCACAACTCCCTATGTTTTAATTCAAGACATATCATAAAGATCATAAATCAATCCAAATTCATTCTAATAGTTATATGAGAAAGTGACTTGAGAGACAAGGTAAAATTCAGGGATTTTCTTAATAACCCACATACTTAAGATGTACATTGTCCTCAACGTACAAAGATAGATAAGAATATAATCATAATATCATAAAAGAGGGAGAGAAGTGAAATTTTCTAAATTTTAGATGAATCCTTGGCAGAGGTGACGGTGGGAGAGGATACTCCGGTGTTTCCACAATCACAACAGAGATGGGAGTGGTTTTTAGTGTCGTGGTTGAGAAGGACATGGCAGTCGTAGAGTATCGTTCCTCATTGGATTTATCATGGCATCAATCACCTTGAACCTTTTGAAAATGCAGAGTCATTAATGATATTTTAGGGGGGTGTATTAATGGTACTAGCATGGTTACTCATTAAGAAATAGCCATAAATGAAAAGTTGAAAAATTACTAATGGAAGTTTTGTTTAGTCATAAATATGAAGCAAAAGATGAGAGGAAATTAAAATAAAAATAAAAGGGAAAAGAAAAAAAAACTAAAATAAAGAAAATAAATGGGGATTGGGTCACACGGTCGTGTCCCACACCCGTGTGGTATAGAATCAGCCCATGTTAATCGTGTAATAGAGGCGTATATGGGTATAGTGTACGGGTGAGTCACACGACTGTACGGCTTAGGGGCACGGGCATGTCACACGCCTATGCTATTTTTTTAGTAGCAACCATGGGTGTTGGGCACGGTTATGGGGATTTATCACATCCCATGTTATTGTCCACGACCAAGTAGCACGATCGTGGCTGGAGTTATTCGCTTCTCCTACGCTCATGTGTTTTTCACACGCTCGTGGGGTTTGAGCAGGTTCACCCACGAGTAAAGGACATGGGCATGTCGCACGCCCGTGTTATATTGATAGGTCCGCCCATGGCCGTATCACACGACCGTGGCGATTTGTCAAAACCCGTGTCGGGAGAAATTTGGCTCTGTTTTCACACGATCGTGTTGCATGGCCGTGTTTCCATCCGTGGTGTGCCATGGCCTTAGGCACGCTCGTGTGCCTGGCCGTGTGGTTCTAGAAAACCTGCATTTTAAAGACTTAGTTATTTAGATGTTATGTACTGAATTTAAAGAAATCAACAATGTTAGTGCTCGGGTTGCCTCCCGAGGAGCACTTATTTAGAGTCTAAGCTCGACTTACCTCGCTTGCACCTTTACGAGGGTTCGTGGAGCCTAAGCTCCTCCCTATCATTTTTAAAATCGTCACCATTATATAGTTTGAGTCGATCACCATTTACCTTGAAGGTGTTGTGGTTTGGATGTGTTACCTCAACTGTGCCGTAGAGAAAAACACTTTGAACTATGAATGGGCCTGACCATCTTGATTTTAGCTTTCTAGGGAATAATCTAAGCCTCGAGTTGTAAAGCAAGACAAGATCACCAGCTTTAAACTACTTTGGTTGCTTTAAACGAGCATCATGGCACCGCTTTGTGGCTTCCTTGTATAAGCGTGAGTTTTCATATACATTACAGCGTCATTCATCCAACTCGTTTAATTGCATGAGTCTCTTTTCACCTACAAGATTAGGATCAAGATTTAGAAATTTGATAGCCCAAAATGCCTTATGTTCTAGTTCAAAGGGTAAATGAAAACTTTTCCCATAAACGAGTCTATAGGGAGATGTTCTTGTGGGAGTTTTGAATGCAGTTCTATAAGCCCATAAAGCATCATCTACTTTCATCGCCCAATCTTTCATATTTCCCTCTACGATTTTCTCTAAGATACGTTTCAGCTCTCTATTAGCTATTTCAACTTGTCCACTAGTTTGGGGGTGGTAAGGGTAGCCGTTTTATGGTGCACTCCATATTTCTTTAGAACTTTTTCAAATTGAGCATTACAAAAATGAGTTCCCCTATCACTAATAATTGCTCTAGGTGTTCCAAACCGATAAAAGAGTTTTTTAAGGAATCTTACTACCATTCTAGCATTATTAGTAGGTACAACTTGGGCTTCTACCCATTTAGACATGTAATCAACTGCTATTAAGATGTATTTATTTCCAAACGAACTAGGGAATGGACCCATGAAATTGATGCCCCACACATCGAATATTTCACATGTAAGTATATAAGTCTGAGGCATTTCATCACGTTTAGAGATATTACCTGTTCGTTGGCATTTGTCACAAGAAGTAACATACTTGTTGGCGTCTTTAAATAGTGTGGGCCAATAAAAACCTGATTCAAGTATTTTATGGGCGGTCTTAGTTCTACTATAATATCCTCCTATTGGTCCTGAATAGTAGTGTTCCAAAATTTTGTTTTCTTTTATCTTTGTAACGCATATTCGAATAACTTGATCTGCACATATATGAAAAAGAAAATGGTCTTCCCAAAAGTAGTTTTTCACATTAGTAAAGAATCGCTTCTTTTGCTGATGTGTCAACCCTTTTGGGGTTATGTTAGCAACTAAGTAATTTGCGATGTTAGTAAACCAAGGTACCTCAAAATCAGATATGACTAAGAGTTGTTCTTTAGGAAACGAGTCATTTATCATGACCTCATCAAGTTCTTTGAGATGTGGATTCTCAAGCCTAGAAAGGTGATCGGCTGCCAAGTTTTTAACTCCTTTTTTATCTTGTATTTCCAAATCAAATTCCTGCAATAATAAAATCCATCTTATTAATCGAGGTTTTACATCAAACTTCGTTAGAAGATAATGAAGAGCGGAATGATCAGTATAAACAATGACTTTAGACAATATCAGATATGGTCTAAATTTGTCGAATGTAAAAACCACAGCTAGCAATTCTTTTTATGTGGTAGTGTAGTTCTCTTGTGCAATTGTTAGAGTTTTGTTAGCATAGTAGATTGGCTGAAAATGCTTGTCTCTTCTCTGTCCAAGGTGCAATTATAATTGGAGCATTAGTAAGGTTCTCTTTGAGAGTGTTAAATACCTCTAAACATTCTTGATTAAAATTGAAGGACACATCTTTTTCTAGTAGTTTCATTAAAGGCTTAGTTATTTTAGAAAAATCTTTAATGAATCTTCTATAAAACCAGTATGTCCTAAAAAGCTTCTAATTACTTTAACTGAACTAGGGGGAGGTAGTTTTTCAACGGTCTTAATTTTTGCTTTATCGACTTCTTTCCACTTGCTAGAAATTTTGTGTCCTAAAACAATACCTTCTCGAACCATAAAATGGCATTTTTCCCAATTGAGAACAAGATTTGTTTCTTCACACCTCATTAAAACTCATTCTAAATTCTTAAGGCAAAGATGGAAAGAGTTACCAAATACTGAGAAGTCATCCATAAATACCTCCATGATATCCTCCACGAGTTCATCAAAGATGGCTAGCATGCAACACTAAAAAGAAGCAGGAGCATTACATAATCCAGAAGGCATTATACGATAGGCAAACATACCGTATGGACAAGTAAATGTAGTCTTCTCTTGATCTTCAGGAGCTATCAGGATTTCAAAATAGCCAGAAAGTCCATCCAAAAAGTAATAGTACATATGTCCTGACAGTCTTTCCAACATCTGATCAATAAAAGGCAAGGGAAAGTGATCTTTTCTGGTGGCATCATTCAGTTTCTTGTAATCAATGCAAACTCTCCAACCTGTGACCGTTCTTGTAGGGATCAATTTGTTCTTTTCATTGGGAACAACAGTAATGCCTCCTTTCTTAGGAACAACCTGCACAGGACTTACCCAAGCACTGTCAGAAATAGGATAAACAATTCTAGCATCTAGAAGTTTAATTACCTCGGCCTTGACCACTTCCTTCATATTGGGGTTCAATCTTCTTTGAGCTTGCACATATGTTTTATATTCATCCTCCATCAAAATTTTGTGGGTGCAAAAAGAAGGATTGATTCATTTAATGTTAGAAATTTTCCAAGCTATGGCTCTTTTATGTTCTCTTAACACTTGGATTAATTCCTCCTTCTCCTTGGGTTACAAGTTTGGAGCAATATTTATTGGTAGTGTAGAATTGTTTCCCAAAAATGCATATTCCAAGTGTTTGGGTAATTGTTTCAGTTCCAGTTTGGGAGGCTTGTCAACAGAGGGTTTCCATCTTAGTTCATCATTAATCTCAAAGTCCTCGTAATCTGTTTGTCTTGGAGAGGGTTTGTTGGAGTTTAAGTCAATTATTACCGTTTCCATCTCAGTAGTGACTTTGTCTTTTCCCCCACCTTGAACGAGACATAGTTCTAATGTGTCTTTAAGAGTAATTTCTTGAAAAGAGTCTTAAACAGAATAATCAATAAAATCAATGAAATAATAGGAATCGTCTTATTCCCTAGAAAATCGCATAGCATCATAAATTTTAAACATAATTTCCTCATCACCTACCCTAAGCACAAGTTTACCATCCCCTACATCAATAATAACTCTAGAAGTAGGTAAAAATAGGCGTACTAGGATTAAGGGTACCTCAACATCCTCAATCATGTCTAGCATAACAAAATCAATAGGGAATATAAATTTATCAACCTTAACTAATACATCTTCAATGATACCGCTAGGATATTTAACAGATCTATCAGCTAATTGAATACTCATCCTAGTAGGTTTTGGTTCCCTTAGATCTAGCTGCTTTAACATTTTATAAGGCATTAAGTTAATAATGGCACCTAAATCTGCCAATGTCTTTTCAATGTTTAGACTACCAATTAAACAGGGAATAGTAAAACTTTCTGGATCTTTTAATTTGGTTGGCAGTTTGTTCTGGAGGATCGCTGAACATTCCTCATTAAGTTCCACTGTGGATAGTTCTTCAAACTTCCTTTTGTTTGTTAGAAGCTCCTTCAAAAATTTTGCATACGTGGGCATCTGCAAAATAGCTTCATGATAAACGATAAATTATACATGTTTTTACCTCATGCTTAGCCTAATTTCTGGATGAATTATCATTGAATTTGTGGAAATTGGTGCTCTTAATCCTTCTATTTCATGTTTTATGCCCAAGTGAGCTTAAGGAAGAGAAAAGAGCAAGAAACGGGCCAAAAATAGAGAAAATGGGCCAAAGAATGAAAACAACACGGCCCGGAGATTCACCACACGATCGTGCCACACGGCCGTGCCACCTTAAGTTCAAACACAGCCCAACGACGAGCACGGCCAAACCACACGGCTGTGCCACCATCAACAGGCCCGACCATGGCCTGGGTCTCAATCCTCACGGGCGTGGCACACGGGTGTGTCCGTGTCGAGAGTAAGTTCAATTTCACTCGGAAAAGGCTACTTAGGGGCTAAGAAAGACATTCCAAAGCTCTATATAAAGACCCTAGGGGGACAACTGCTAGGTGTGCTTTTTCTCCCATAAAAGAGTGCCTTATTTCTGCCAACACAGTGAGTAGAAGCAAGGAATTACTCCAAGGGAAGCCGATTGATCCATCTCAGAAGCTGAATTCTCCCTCAAGACTAAGGATCTCCCTTCAAATTCCTACAGGGGTTTTTGGGTTCTTTATGTTTTGTTATTTTATTTCTTTTGAGATGTTTTCTTCATTAATTATGAATTAAATCCCCCAAATACTTGAAGGGGATGAAATCTAAGACAGATCATGTTATTATTTTCTCTTGAATTATATGATAAATATTTGATTTGTTCTTAATTGTGTTTTTAACTCTTAAATTGATATTTTCGGGATATTGATTTAAGTCAAATGTGCTTATGTAGAGGAGCAAAAGTCCCTGTATAAGAGTAGATCTAACACAATTAAGCGGAGTTGCATGCAACCCTAAACATAGGACAACATAAATTTATTGGATTAGGGTCAAACCTAAACATAGATCAAGTTAATGCAAGACTAGGGGTTTTAACTAGAAAGAGATTTCAATTAATCAACCTAGGATTAGTTGTTCTTATCCTCGACGGAGGTATTAACATAAATTAGGGATCTCTACGGATCAAGTCAAGTGAATAGATCGTCTAGTTCAAGAGTTGATAACAAGTGAAGTATAGGTGGATTCTCCCTTGAGTATTGTCCAAATCATTTAGTTTTCCTAAGAGTTTTTTCCAATTTACTTTTTATGCATTCTTAGCTTAGTCCAATAGTTAGTTTAGTTTAATAAAATCCCCTTTTATTTCTAGGTTAAATAATAGAAAGAAAGTTAGTACTAGTACTTTTGGTTCCCTTGGGTACGATATCTCGGTCTTGCCACTAAGCTATACTACTTTTGATAGGTGCGCTTGCCTTAAAATCGTGATAATAGTTAGTTTTTGGTGTGATCATTATTATAAATTTTATTACTTCATAT
The DNA here is from genome assembly GCA_020496765.1 of Gossypium stocksii. Taxonomy (NCBI): domain Eukaryota; kingdom Viridiplantae; phylum Streptophyta; class Magnoliopsida; order Malvales; family Malvaceae; genus Gossypium; species Gossypium stocksii. The sequence continues at coordinate 13,565,691 of CM035623.1, forward strand.
CGCGAATATCACTTCAACAAAAGGTAAGTTAATATGCAACTATTTAAAAAGTTCAAGAAATTTACCGAATTGGGCATTCATGCGGTCTTTCTTCAACTTTGCTGGGTATGGGATGGGTGGTTTGTATTCCTTAAGTACCAGTGGGGCTTTTTCTTTGGGCTTGGCCTCCTCGATATTCTTCTTGTCAGGCTCTTATGGCACCTTCTTTTCAGGTTCAGTGAGCGTCTTCCCATTCCTTAACGTGACTGCTTTAACATACTCCTTAGGATTGGGTTCGGTATTACTCAGTAAACTACCTTGTGGTCTATCAGAGATCAGCTTAGCAAGCTGACCTATTTGGGTTTCAAGGCCTTGAATTGATGCTTGCTGATTTTTAAGTGTCGTCTCGGTATTCTAAAAATGGGTTTCTAACACTAAGATAAATTTTGTGAGCGTCTCCTTAAGGTTCAGCTCTTTCTCTTATTGGTAAGGTGGTTGTTGAAAGCTTGGACGGTGTGGTGGTCTCTGATTTCCTTGACCAGCCCACAAGAAATTGGGGTGGTTCCTCCAACCTGCATTATAACTAATACTATAAGGGTTATTTTGAGATCTAGAATTATTACCCATATAATTGGCTTGTTCATTTTCTGTGGTAAGATCATAGGATGAATAATCTGTGTTGTACATTCCTCTTCCATTTGAATTGCACCTCATCACTAAATGTACCTGCGTAGAGCCAACTAAACCTTCAATCTTTTTATTTAAGAGCTCTGCCTACTTTGACAGCATTGTGACTGTGTCAACATTAAAAACACCGGCAGCTTTTTGTGGCTTTGTCCTCATGACTTGCCACTGATAATTATTCAGTGACATCTCCTCTATAAACTCATAAGCCTCCTCAGGTGTTTTGTTATTTATGGTTCCACCGGCAGATGCACTGATCATCTATCTTGTTGAGGGATTCAAACCGTTGTGGAAAGTTTGAACTTGTAGCCATAAAGGTAACCCATGGTGAGGGCACCTTCTTAATAAATCCTTGTATCTCTCCCAAGTATGTCAAGTGTCTCTAAATCCATCTGCACAAAAGAAGAGATATCATTCCTCAACTTTTCCATTTTAGTTGGCAGAAAATATTTAAGTAAAAACTTTTCAGTCATTTGTTCCCAAGTAGTGATTCGCCCTTTGGGTAGAGAATTTAACCACTGTTTTACCTTATTTCTCAAAGAAAAGGGAAATAACCGAAGGCAAATGGCATCATCAGAAATGTCATTAATTTTAAATGTGTCGCAGAATTCCAAAAGTTAGCTAAATGTGCGTTTGGATCCTCATCTTGCAAACCATCAAACTGAATAAACTGTTGAATCATTTGAATAGTGTTAGGTTTCAGTTTAAAATTATTTGCAGTAATAGTAGGCCTAACAATACTAGATTTAGTACCAGCTAAATTAGGCTTAGCATAATCATACATAGTACGAGGGGAAGGATTTTAATTCATAGGATCTGTGGCTACCATAGGAGGTAGCTGATTATTTCGATTTGCTTCCATCTCTTCAGTAGTGTTGGTTATGTCCTCTTGCTCTTCTTCTATGTACTGTAGGCTTCGCCTTATGTCTCTTCAGTTTCTGCGAACTGTTGCTTCTAAATCACTATTAAACAACAGTGGTCCTAACGGGTTTCTTCTAGTCATAAACTAGAGACACCTGTCAGGGAAAAGAAAAAAGAAAATTTTAGTAAATAAAACCTAAAAATAGGAAATAAATTGCAATAAAAGTAAGGATAACTAAAGTAATAGAAATTGAGTGTTCCTAATATTTTAGTTCCTCAGCAACGGTGCCAAAAACTTGATGTGCGTGATAAGTTTTAATATTTTTATGATTGTACCTAAAAACTAACTATTCTCGCGATAAAAGGCAAGCGCACCTATTGAATAGTAGTACAGTTAGTGGCAAGACCGGAATGTCGAATCTAAGGAACTAAAAGTACTAGTAATAACTTTCTTTCTATTATCTAGCCTAGAAATAAAGGGAGGTTTTTTGTAAACTAAAATTCTAACTAACTAAAGACGCGACAAAGAATAAATTGGAGAATTACTTTGGGAAAACTGATTGATAAAAGCAATACCTAAGGAAGAATCCACTTAAACTTCACTTGTTATTTAACCCTGAATTAGATGATTTTTTCATTCGACTTGATCCGTAAAGATCCCTAAATTATGTTCATATCTCCATCGATACTAAAAACAACTAACCCTAGGTTGATTAATCGAAATCTCTTTCTAATTAAAACCCCTAGTTTTGCATTAACTTGATCTATGGATCCCCCTATTAGATTTGACTTTAATCTGGCATATTTTCATCGTCCTATATCTAGGATTGCAATCAACTACTCTTAATTGTGTTAGATCTACTCTTAAACAGGGAATTTTGCTCCATTGAATAAGCACATTCGACTTAAATTAATATCCTGAAATATCAATTCAAGAATTAAAAACACAATTAAGAACAAATCGAATATTTATCGTATAATTCAGATAACAATAACAAGATTCATCTTAGGTTTCATCCCCTTCAGATATTTAAGGGTTTAGTTCATAATAAAAAGGGAAAACATCTCAAAATAAGGGAAACAACAAAACATAAAGAAAACCCAAAACTCCTGAAAGAATTGAAGGGAGATATTCAGTCTTGATGTAGATCATTGCTTCTGAGATGGATTAATCGGCTTTCCTTGATTAATTCTCTACCTTCTACTCTCTGTCCCCCTTTAAGTCCTCTCCTAGGGTGTTTATATAGACTCTGAAATACCTTTCTTTGCCCCTAAGTAGCTTTTTCCGCGTAAAATTAAAACTCGTCACGACAAAGACACGCCCCTGTGGCACGCCCGTGTGACACGCCCGTGTGAATCGGGCCCAGACTGTGTTCAGGTCTGTTAATTTGGCACCGACGTGTTGTTTACCCGTGTGATGAACTCCAGGCCGTGTTGATTTCTCACTTCGGCCTATTTTCTCCAATTTTGGCCCGTTTCTCGTTCTTTTCACTCTCCTATGCTCACCTAAGTATAAAACATGAAATTTAAAGGATTAAGGGCATCAAATTCCACAAATTCAATGATAATTCATCCATAAATGTGTCAAATGTGGGATAAAAATATGTATATATATTATAGTTTATCAATAGGATTTTTATGTTATATTAAGTTTAGTTGGAGAATTATTTCATACTTTGAGATTTTTTTAAATAGGCATATATGATAGTTGTAATGGCTTGTAGCATGTATATGTTTGGTGTTGATGTTGTTATGCGAGTATTTAGATGAAGTGATAATGTTTTAGATGTGAATCAATATATATATAGTTGGAATAGAAAATGCACGAAATGGAATCAATATACAAGTTAATAGTTGAGATATTTGTATATTAATCATTACATGACTATGAGTCTAAATGTATGATTTGAATTTATTATGAAATGAATGATGTCAGTTGCTCTGACAATGAATGTGATATCACGTTGCTTGGACCCAATGATTGAGATAGGTAATGGGGTGTTACATTCTTGTTCATATTGACTTGTACGAGGATCTAATTGAGATAATGATAACTCATTCTATGTAATTTCTTTTATTTACTAGTTTTATTTTCTCTCCCCCTAATGTTGGGAATGTTGTTTCATTAAAGTGACAATTAACAAATCGTGCAGTAAATAAATCTCCAGTTAATTGTTCAACATACTTAACTATAGAAGGAGATTCATAACCAACATATATTCTCAACCTCCTTTAAGAACCCATCTTTTTGCGTTGTGATAGAGAAATTGGAACATATACTACACATCAAAAAATTTTAAAATGGGAAATATTTGGCTTTCGACCAACAGCCAATTGTAATGGGGAGTATTTATAACTTATTGGCTTGATGTGTACAAGTGTCTAGCAAGTAAATCAACAAAATCTCATGTTGAAATTGGAAGCTTTATTCTCATAGCTAATTATTTAAATATTAATCAGAGGCGTTAAATCAATAATTTCTTAAACCTTTATGCATATAATAACAGGTTTTATAAAAGTTTTTCAAACTCATATACAACTGTTAGTGTTTCTAGGCTGCAACTATTTTAAAAAAATAAGACTAAGTCCTACAGAGATTTGACTAAGTCCTAGAAGATTTGTTAGCTTGTTAGTAGGAGTAGCAATTTGAAATTTTTAGTGAAGTTATTACTTGGGACTTGTATATAAGGGCTGCTATGTTAATCAATTAAATCATCCATTCATTTATATTTTTTCTATGCTTCAATTAGTTCTTTGTTAAACCCACATTGGTCTTAGAGCTATTTTTCTTGAGGGACTTGTGAGAAAAATTTTGCGAGAGTTCTGAGAGAAAATTAAGAGATACACTTGTGAGGTTTTGAGGAAAATGGAATCAGGATCAAGTAACCTGTCTGCCTTAGCCCCACCTATGTTTGATGGAGAGAATTATCAAGCATGGGCTGTGAGAATGTAAGCATACATGGAAGGTTGTGATTATTGGAAAGCTCTCGAGGAAGACTATGAGGTGACTCCACTTCCTAACAATACAACTATGAACCAGATCAAAATACACAATGAGAGAACCACCAGGAAGGCAAAGGAAAAGGCTTGCCTTTATGCTTCAGTTTCACCTGCCATATTCAATAGAATTATGGCTTTTGGATCAACAAAGGAGATATGGAACTACCTAAGGCTAAGTATCAAGGAGATGAGAGGATCAAGAGCACGAAGGTGTTGAACTTGATCATAGAATTCGAGAAGTTACAAATGAAGGAGTTCGAGTCAATCAAATAAAACTCAAACAAGCTAATAGATATTGCCAAAAAGGTAAGAATTCTTGGGACTAATCTCTCTAATTCTAGACTAGTGCAGAAAATACTTGTCTCTATGCCCAAGAAGTATGAGGCAATAATTGCCTCTTTGGAGAACACCATGGACTTGACTCAATTAAGAGTAGTGAAGTTGATCAGTGCTTTATAGGCACAAGAGTAGAAGAGATTAATGAGGCAAGAAGGAAGCATAGAAGGAGCTTTGAAGGTTAAGATGTAACAGAGTGAAAGAAGAAATGATCAAAAGTGGAATTGGAAAAAGAGTGGTAGGAGTAGTGGTTTAGAAACTACTGCAAAAGGTAATGGTACTGGAAAGTCTCACAAGTATTCTTCATATAAGTTTTATGGAAAATAGAATCTTCCTCATTTTAGGTGTTGGAAAAGGCCAGATGTAAAGTGTAGAAGATGCAATTCGATGGGGCACATTGAAAGGTTCTACAAGGAATCAAAAAATTAGCAGTAAAGTGGAGCACATGCTGCAGTTAAAGAAGAAGAGGAACAACTATTTGGTTGCAGTAATCACATGACTTGTGATGGGAAGCGGTTTAAAGATCTTGATAGGTCATTGAAGTCAAGAGAAAAGATATGAAATGGAAAATACCTAGAAGTGAAAGGAAAAGGCACAGTAGCAATAGAAAGCTGTGTTGGAACAAAGTTGATTTCAGATGTTTTGTTCGTACTTGAGATTGATCAAAACTTGTTAAGTATGGGGTAATTGGTAGAATAAGAATTTCAAGGTAATGTTTGAAGAAGGAATGTGTCTAATCCTTGACTCTTGTGGCAATATATTGTTTAGGATCAAGATGCAAAAGAATAGTTTCTCATTGAATCCACTCGAGGAGGATCAAGTGGCATTCAAGTGTCAAGTTAGTGACTCTAAATTGTGGCATAAGATGTTAGGACACTTTCATTACAAAAGTTTGCAGGTCATGCAAAAAATGAGATGGTAATTTGGCTACTAATTTTAGAGGAGTTAAATTTGAGATGTAAAGCTTGCTTGACTGGCAAACAAACAAGGCTACCTTTCAAAAACTCAACTTGGAGAGCTAAAGAGAAGTTGCAATTGATTCACACTGATCTGTACGGTCCACAAGCAACTCATTCATTGAATGGTAGTAGGTATTTCATTATATTTATTGATGATTTTACCAAAATGTGCTGGATTTATTTTATGAAGCAAAAATCTGATGTTGCTGATGTGTTTTTTAAGTATAAAAATGGGTTGAGAATCAAAGTGGTTGTAAGATTCAGGTTGTCAGATCTAATAATGGGACAAAATACACCTCACAAAGGTTTAATACTTTCTATGAGGAGGCTGGGATAGAGCATCAACTCACTACTCCCTACTCTCCACAACAGAACAAAGTTAGTGAGAGGAAAAATAGGACCATTATGGAAATGACTGGGTGCATGCTACATGAGAAGTCCCTACCTAAGGAGTTTTGGGTGGAGGTAGCTAACACAACTATATTTTTGCTAAATAGATTGCCTACAAGGGTGTTGAAATGAAGCTTGGTTTGAAATGAAGCCAACTCTAAAGAATTTGAAGGTATTTGGTTGTTTATGTTTCTATCATGTTCCACAAGTTAAGAAGGACAAGTTGGGAAAAGAATCTGAGCATGGAATATTTGTGGCTTATAGTTTGGTGTCAAAAGCCTATAGAATCTATCAACCTCAAACAAGGAAGATAATTGTGAGTAGATATGTTCAGTTCCTAGAAGATAAGCAATGGGATTGGACAAGTGATGTAGAAGAAAGAAAATAAGAGTTCTCTCTTAATCCTAATGAGCTGGTGGATGAAACACCAATTAGAGGTATAAGATCATTGAGTGAAGTTTATCAAAGGTGCAATGTAGCTATTCTTGAACCTGCAGGGTATAAAGAAGCCAAAGATGATAAGGAGTGGATAGAGGCAATGAAGGAAGAGTTGGGTATGATAGAGAAAAACCAAAAATGAGAACTAGTTAAAAGGCCTGCAAATAGAAAAGTGATTGGAGTAAAGTGGGATTTTAGGACAAATTTAATCCTGATGGCTCAATGAACAAGTATAAGGCCAGGTTGGTGGTGAAGGGATATGTACAGGTTTGGGGAGTTGATTTTTCTAAAACTTTTGCTCATGTGGCGAGAATGGACACAATTAGGATGTTTTTGGCTATGTCAGCTCCACAAGGTTGGAGGGTGTTTCAGTTGGATGTGAAGCCAGTATTCCTGAACAGAGTATTGGAGGAAGAAATATATGTTGAGCAACCAGAGGGCTTCATCACACCAAGTCAAGAAGGTAAGGTTTGTCTGTTAAGGAAGGCTCTCTATAGGTTGAAATAAGCTCCTAGAGTATGGTATAGCAAGATAGATGAACACATTTGCTGAACTTAGGCTTTGTAAAGAGCCTAAGTGAATCCATTCTCTATGTAAAGAAGTCAAGTACAAATCTAATCATTTTATCTCTCTATGTAAATGGCATGTTGGTGATAGGAAATGATGCAACTCAAATTGAAGTATTCAAGAAAGACATGATGGAAGTATTTGAGATGACTGATCTTGGTGATATGCATTACTTTTTGGGAATGGAGATCAAGCAAAGTCAATATTAGGTGTTTCTATGCCAGAAGAAGTACATGAAGGAGATTTTGAAGAGGTTCCATATGGAAGAGTGCAAGAGTGTGAGCACTTCAATAAATCAGAAATAAAAACTTCAAAAGACAAATGGGGCAGTTCTTGCAGATGAAAAGGTGTATAGGAGTCTTGTTGCCTATCTTATGTATCTCACATCCACTAGGCCAAACATCGTGTACACTATAAGTGTTTTGTCCAAATTTCTCCATTGTGCAAGTGAAATTTATATGATTGCTGCAAAGAGAGTGTTAAGAAATTTGAAGAGGACACTTGCATATGGAATCAATTTTATTAAAGTTGAGAAGTTAAAGCTACAAGGTTATTCTGATAGTGATTAGGCTTGATCACTAGATGATATAAGAAGCACTTTAGGCTATTGCTTCACGTTTGGCGCAAGTTGTTTCTCTTGGTGTTCAAGAAAGCAAGAGATGGTGCCTCAATCAATTGTAGAAGCTGAATTCATTACAGCTATAGCTGTTGTGAATAAAGCCTTGTGGCTAAAGAAGCTAATGGATGATCTGCATTTGAAGCGAAAGGAGGATATAGAAGTGTTTGTGGATAATCAAGCTACTCTAACTATTTCACTTAATCTTGTATTTCATAGAAGAACAAAACATTTTAAAATCAAGTATTATATGCTGAGGGAAATACAAAAGACAGGTCAAGTAAAGCTGGTTTATTGCATATCAGAGGACTAGATGGCAAATATTTTTACTAAGTCTTTCCATGTTAGCCGATTTGAGTTTCTTAGGAATAAACTTAGTGTTTGCAACACTTGAGTCAGGAGGAGAATGTTAGGGTTTCAAGGCTGCAACTATTTAAAAAAAAAAGACTAAGTCCTAGGGAGATTTGACTAAGTCCTAGGAGATTTGTTAGCTTGTTAGTAGGAGTAGGAGTTAGAGTCGTTAGCTTGTTAATAAGAGTAGCAATTTGATTTTTTTTTTTTTTTGTTGAGGTTGTTACTTGGGGCTTGTATATAAGGGCTGCTTTACTAATTAATTAAATCATCCCTTCATTCATATTTTTTCTATGCTTCAATTAGTTCTTTGCTAAACCAACAACAATCAATAAAAGCCTGCATATAAGCTCATTAGCATTAGCAAGACGAATTGTCTTAATTGTATAATCTGAAATTAATTATTTAAATAAGCAATCTCGCAAACGAAAAGTTGCGAGTTGATAACACATATATGATTATTTTGAAGATGCATCTACCAAAATCATATAATATCAAAATCATCCACATGTTGAATGAATTGACCCATATTCATTTTAGAAATGTAAGACATCAAATATCAACTTTAGCTAGTGAGTTTCTAATAATCAATTTTCATTGAGAATAAGCAACACATAAGAATTCTTTAAAGTAAAGAAGCTTCTGGTTCTTTAATGAATGTTCACATGAATTCTCAATTAATTTTCACATCATATATGATTCAGGATGGTCTAACTGATCACGCCAAGTAGTAAATGTATTTGTAACAGTAAACTTTTATTTTACTTTAACATGCTTTTCAGTTGTACTAATAATGTCAATATAAATTGTGACAATTGATAACTTATTGTCATTCCTTCTACTTTGTATCCTTATATAAGCATTACTATGACATTTACTTTTGAAAATGTCTAAATAAATGTGAAGTTCGTAATGTCATTAACTCAATAAAAAAAATAATTTGTAAACAATTATATGCAATATTCACTTTAGAGAATATACCAAAATCTTCAAATGTCCAAATTGAATTTAATGATCAAAAGTGACTATAAAATTTATTATATTTATTGCATACATTCACTTCAAGGAATGTGTAAAAAATAATTTAGATAATAATGTAAGCATATATCATATTTCTTACCAATAAGATTATATAGATATCATCCACTTCAAAGAATGATTAATTAATATAAACAGTTGATCATTCTATTCTAAGAATGAGCATTTAACAACATTTCAAATATCATACATCTCCTTCTTATCTATTTGTCAATAATGACAATATGTTCCATTTTCATAATTGTCATATATTGCTACATTTGCTTCGGGGAGTGGAGTAGATTCAGTAGAATGAATAACTTGTTATTTTATTTAGCAATAAAAAGGCATGTTAATTCAGAATGCTTCTAAAACCCTTTTCACAAGTGTTTTGCATCATCAATTAACTAGAAATAAATAGTCAAGTCATGTATGGAGTTTATTATAAATCAAATGTATGGATAAAATGACATTTAAAATATCAAACCTGATATAATGCTAGAGCTAGCAAAAAATTCATAAATCATCACAAACATGCATAAAGTTTACTTCAAAAGTCATACATATTATGTTCACTAAAACGTTTTCACTTATAATTGTTCATGCCATCTCACTAATCGATTGTTAAACTAATAACATAAAGTACATAAAATACACTCAACCGCTCTGCAAAAGTGAATGTTGTCAACCAAGATCATTCAAGAATAAAAAATTTGGTTGTAATTAAACCTGAAATTCTTTAATAGAATTAGCTCAAAAATCAATTAAGACATTCCACAAAGTTTGTCCTTAAATGGACTTAAAACAATCATGTTTGATGTGAAGTAATCTTGATTTTATTAATATATATATATATATAAAATAAATTTAATCATTGTTGATTAAGAGAATTTTTAAAAATATTAAAGTCCAAAAATATATGATGTCTAAAATTAAGAAAAATTATATATATATTCAAATTGGAACCATCAAATAAACATATAAAACAACTAGTTTAATGATGACTAAGAATCGATTTAATGTCACATATTATGATGAACCTTAGGCCTTGATTAATAAAGGTGATCGATAATAGTATGGATTGTGATTTACAAATCTATCAATTTATAAATTAAAATTAATTTATTATCATTCATACATAATAATCAAGCAATTATCAAATAACATATATTAAGAAAAAAAAAACATATTTTTTATGAACAAAAGTCTAGGTAACATATAGACATGTGATATGATAAGTAAATTTACCTCAATTTCTTTTCTTCTACGAAATTTTTAATAACAACTTTCTTGTTTGACATTGAGTCTTGATGATTTTATCAAGAAGTAAGCAAATCAAACTCCAATTGTAGACCGATATCAAATCTTTCATAATCTGTCATGGATATTAAATTTGATCATCGATAAAAGAAACTATCACTTTGAGCAAGATCGTGCCGATAACGTATTATAAACTAAGAGAATAATACAAAGATTAAGAGAGAAAGAAAGATAAAAAAATGAAAGGATGATTTGACTTTCACTTGGGATACTATAAGCTTGTACATGCTCTCTATTTACAGGGCTTCAAGTACCATAAGTTACAAATCATTAAGGACCAACATTAAGGTACCCTATAAATGATTTAGGGGTTATAAGATAATGAACTTAGGGAGTTATGGAAATTTATTCTTTAGGGGTTACAATAGGATAAATTTGAGAGAGTTATGGACATCCATTTATCAATGGATTTACAATTGATGGAACTTTAAACATAAAATATAAGAAAAATATGGTTAATTTTTTTAAAAGTTGTGTTAATTTTATTTTTTTTAAATTATGTTTATTAATGTAAAATAGAATTATTACTTAAAGAGAAATTTAAGCATCTTAATTATCACTTAACTAATATTGGAGTTATATACCAATTAAAATTTATGTTTAGCTTTATAAAAAACATTAAGCAATTAGATATATTCAACCAGGTAACATCTAAGAAAAAATACTTGTAAAAAAATAGTTTTTTTCTCATTAATAAGTTAGAATTATAAAAAAGAATGAATAACTAAAGCCAAAGTTCTTCGAATAGGTAATATCGAATCATATTCGAACAACAATGGAATCAAAGAGTGTTTGAACAATAATGAGATAGAGAGTGACTGAAAATTATATTAATTAATGATGATGTATGATATTATAATATTATTTTTGAATTTTTTTCTATAAGTTTATATTATGTGAAGCAAGCGCTTTTAAAACTATTTTTTTTTTATCTATTTGTTTGGTGTAGGTGAAAAATGTTTTTGTGAGTTTGTTTTGAAATTAAATTCAAATTTCAACAATTATTTTTAATCACTATTATTAAATATATTTATTAATTTAGTTTAAATATTTTTCTTATTTATCATGAACTATTAGTGTATTTGTTAGAATTAAGTGACCCAAATTCTTATTTAAATAAAATAAGATGGAAAATAAAATAAAAGTAATATCCAAATAGAACTAGACTTCTTTTATTTTATTTTAAAATAAGGTTTTTTAAACCTTATTAAACTCCATCTATTGTATATTGATTAGGATAAAGTGTTTCAATCCTAATAGAATATGGCTTTACAAGCCTATAAATAGACATAGTCTATTCATCTTGTAGTGATTCGAATTTTCGACATAGTGAATTTTCTTCTCTTCTGCCTGTGGTTTTTTTCCCGAAAGGGTTTCCACGTAAAATCTGTGTGTTCTTTATTTTTATTTTATTTTTATTTATTTGTTTGAGATATTTTGTCATTACCGACATTATATTTTTCACAAATTGGTATCAGAGCTTTCGGGTTTTTTCATCTCGATCACGTTAATGGCGTCTTTGAAGTATGAAATTCCGCTGTTAGATCGCAACACCAGATTTGCGTTGTGGCAGATTAAGATGCAAGCAGTTCTTGCGCAGATGGATCTAGAGGACGCCCTGCTAGGGATAGATAAGATGCCTTCAACATTAACAGATGAAGAGAAGAAGCGTAAGGATGAAAGGCATTAACACAGTTACATCTGCATTTGTCTAACGAAATTTTCCAAGATGTGATGAAGGAGAAGACCGCCGCTGGATTATGGAAAAAGCTGGGACAAATATGCATGTCGAAAACTCTAACCAACAAGCTGCATATGAAGCAACGTCTTTATGCTCATCGTTTGGAGGAAGGTGCATCTGTGCACGAACACTTAATAGTGTTTAAAGAAATTCTCTCAAACTTGGAGGCCATGGAGGTTCAGTATGATAAGGAAGATCTAGGGTTGATTCTACTTTGTTCGTTGCCCCCGTCTTATTCAACCTTTAGAGATACAATTTTATATAGCCGTGAGTCTCTCACAGTCGATGAGGTTTATAATTCTTTAACCTCGTATGATAAGATGAAGCATCTTGTGGCTAAAACTGACTCTCAGGGGGAGGGTCTCATTGTTCGTGGGAGACAAGATCGAAATGTTGATGATGATCGTGGAAGGACACAAGAACAAAATCCTCACGGTAGATCTAAGGGTAGATCAAAGTCTTCAAACAGAGGTAAAACTTGTAACTTCTGTAAGAAGAAAGGGCACATTAAATCTGAGTGCTATAAGCTACAGAATAAGATCAAAAGGGAGGCTGCGAATCAAAAGGGAAAACAACCAAAAAATTCCGGTGAAGCTGATGTTGTAGAAGACTATAGTGATGGTGAACTTTTAGTCGCTTCAGTCATCAATTCTAAAGTGAGCAATGAGTGGATCCTTGATTCGGGCTGCACCTTCCACATGAGTCCCAATAGAGATTGGTTTACAAATTACGAGACAGTGCCTGAAGGTGTTGTTTTGATGGGAAATAATGCTTCGTGTAAAATCGCAGGTGTTGGAACGATTAAAGTTAAGATGTTTGATGGAGTTGTCAGAACACCTAGTGACGTACGACATGTTCCAGAATTGAAGAGAAATTTAATTTCATTAAGTACTCTTGATTCAAAAGGGTACAAATACACAGCTGAAAGTGGGGTTTTAAAGATTTCTAAAGGTTCCCTCGTTGTGATGAAAGGGCAAAGAAAGACTGCCAAGTTATATGTTCTGCAAGGTTCTACTGTTACTGGTGATGCAGCTGTCGCCTCCTCTTCCCTATCAGATGATGATATTACTAAACTTTGGCATATGCACCTAGGGCATATGAGTGAGAATGGTATGGCAGAATTAAGCAAAAGAGGACTTCTTGATGGGCAAGGAATTTGCAAACTGAAGTTCTGTGAGCATTGCGTTTTTGGGAAGCAAAAAAAAAGTTCGATTCACCAGAGGAATCCATAACACGAAGGGAACGTTGGAGTATATTCATTCTGATTTGTGGGGGCCATCCAGAGTGCCTTCGAGAGGTGGAGCTAATTATATGCTAACTTTTATTGATGATTTTTCCAGAAAAGTTTGGGCGTTCTTCTTGAAGCAGAAAAGTGATGTGTTGTCCGCATTTAAGTCTTGGAAAACTATGATTGAAAAACAGACGGGAAAACAAATAAAACACCTCCGCACAGACAATGGCTTAGAGTTCTGTTCTGATGAGTTTAATAAACTGTGCAAGTCAGAAGGGATTGTGAGGCACTTGACAGTTCGTCATACTCCACAGCAAAATGGAGTTGCAGAACGAATGAATAGAACGATAATGGAGAAGGTTCGATGTATGTTGTCAAACTCCAACTTACCAAAGTCATTTTGGGCCGAAGTAGCCTCTACTGCATGTTTTTTGATCAACCAATCTCCATCCATTGCCATTGAGAAAAAGACTCCACAAGAGGTATGGTTTGGTAACCCTGCTGATTATTCTGATTTAAAGATTTTTGGGTGTCCTGCTTATGCTCATATTGTTAATGGAAAATTGGAACCAAGATCCATTAAATGTATTTTTCTTGGTTATAAAACTGGTGTTAAAGCGTATAAGTTATGGTGTCCTGAAGATAGAAAAGTTGTGATTAGCAAAGATGTTGTTTTTGATGAAACTGCTATGCTACCTAACTTATCTCTTAAAGATTCTTCTAATAAAGAAAATCAAAAGCAGGTGGAGTATCAGATTAATACAGAGTCGACTCCTCAAGCCAGTACAAAAATTGAGAATAAAGTTACTTCTTCACCATAATACTCTATCGCCAAAAACAGAACTAGAAGAGAAATTAAACCTCCAAAGAAGTGTGCTGAGGCTGATCTAGTTGCTTATGCTTTAAATGTGGCTGAAGATATAGATGCAAATCAAGAGCCATCTAATTATTCTGAGGCGGTTAGTTGTGAAGACTCAGAAAAGTGGATGTTTGCTATGCAAAAGGAGATGGAATCACTCCACAAAAACAAAACATGGGATCTTGTAAAACTTCCAAAAGGTAAAAAGGTTGTTCGTTGTAAATGGGTGTATAAAATGAAAGAATGGACTCCAGGAGTTGAAGAACCCAGATATAAAGCAAGGCTTATTGCAAAGGGTTACAGTCAAATTCCAGGAGTGGACTTCACAGATGTGTTCTCCCCAGTTGTGAAGCATAGTTCGATTCGAGCTTTGCTTGGTATTGTGGCCATGCATGACTTGGAGCTTGAGCAGTTAGATGTTAAAACTGCATTTTTGCATGGAGAACTTGAGGAGGATATTTACATGCAACAACCAGAGGGTTTTACAGTCTTAGAAAAGGAGGACTATGTTTGCTTGCTGAAAAAGTCTCTTTACGGTTTGAAACAGTCACCAAGACAGTGGTACAAGAGGTTTGATTCCTTTATGACTTCTCATTATTTCAAAAGAAGTAGCTTTGACAGTTGTGTTTACTACAAGAAAAACAATGATGGTTCTTTTGTATATCTACTCCTTTATGTTGATGACATGTTGATAGCAGCAAAAGATAAAGGAGAGATAAGAAAAGTCAAAGCCCAACTAAGTGAAGAATTTGAGATGAAAGATTTGGGACCAGCAAAGATGATACTTGGTATGGAAATTCTTAGAGATAGAAAAGCAAGTAAATTATACCTAAGTCAGAAAGGGTACATTGAGAAAGTTCTTTGCAGGTTCAATATGCAGAGTGCTAAGCCTGTTAGTACTCCTTTAGCAGCTCATTTTAGACTTTCATCAGCTTTGTCTCCACAAACAGATGATGAGGTTGAGTACATGTCACACGTTCCATACTCTAGTGTAGTGGGATCTCTCATGTATGCTATGGTTTGTTCACGTCCAGATTTATCATATGCAGTCAGTGCAGTTAGCAGATACATGGAGAATCCCGGTAAAGAACACTGGAAAGCAGTTCAGTGGATTTTAAGATACTTACGAGGTACTACTGATGTTTGCTTACAGTTTGGAAGAACTAGAGATGGAGTCATTGGGTATGTTGATGCTGATTTTGCTGGAGACCTTGATAGAAGAAGATCTCTCACAGGTTATGTCTTTACAATTGGAGGTTGTGCAATCAGTTGGAAAGCCACTTTGCAAACTACAGTCGCTTTGTCTACCACTGAAGCTGAGTATATGGCGATTACTGAGGCTTGTAAAGAAGCTATTTGGTTGAAGGGACTATTTAGTGAACTCAATGAAGACCTTCAAATCAGTACAGTATTTTGTGACAGTCAAAGTGCCATCTTCCTTACAAAAGATCAAATGTTTCATGAGAGAACAAAACACATTGATGTTCGGTATCATTTTGTTCGTGATATTATTGCTCGTGGTGATATTGTTGTGAGCAAAATTAGTACTCATGAAAATCCTGTAGATATGATGACTAAGTCACTTCCTATAACCAAGTTTGGGCATTGCTTAGACTTGGTTGGTGTTCATCGTTGAAGTTAAACCCTTAAGGGGTTTTATGGAAGAGGTGGAGAACTTGTTCGTTGAAAGTTCGCGATGAAGAACTTGTTCGTTGAGAATTCGTGTCAAGGTGGAGATTGTTAGAATTAAGTGACCCAAATTCTTATTTAAATAAAATAAGATGCAAAATAAAATAAAAGTAATATCCAAATAGAACTAGACTTCTTTTATTTTATTTTAGAATAAGGTTTTTTAAACCTTATTAAACTTCATCTATTTTATATTGATTAGGATAAAGTGTTTCAATCCTAATAGAATATGGCTTTACAAGCCTATAAATAGACATAGTCTATTCATCTTGTAGTGATTCGAATTTTCGACATAGTGAATTTTCTTCTCCTCTGCCCGTGGTTTTTTTCCCGAAAGGGTTTCCACGTAAAATCTGTGTGTTCTTTATTTTTATTTTATTTTTATTTATTTGTTTGAGATATTTTGTCATTACCGACATTATATTTTTCACAGTAATTGCTACGTGTTGTGTTATTTATTTCTTCAAATTAACATTATAATATACTTTCTTATATAGTTCCAAATTTATATATTATTTAAAAATTAAAATAATTTATCATTATCAATAATAAATAGCAATAATTAACAATACACTATTTAAAAAGTAATTAAAAATTAAATCTGTAAATTTACATGCAATATTAAAAATTAATATTTCAAAATACCCCCAACCTACTTTGAAGATGAGGATGAAAATAAAAAAACTGTTTGAATAAAAAAATATTATTTTTAAAATTTTAATCTATTTTTGTACACCTAAATTCACAAGAAATGAAAAGATTATTTAAAATTTACAACCGCACCGTCATAAAATAGTGAATTTAATTTCTCTTCTGTCACCATGTGTGGTATATTTTCATTAAATTCATCAAATGCAACCATCAGCACTTACTACATTACAAGCATTCTTATAAGGGATAAAATAGTGTAATAAAGTATGATGTTAAAACATACAACAGAAAATGTCTTCTCTCAGTGAAAACGCTGCTAATGAAGATTCATCTGTGGAAGGGTTGATACTTAAAAATGTTCGATTCAAAGATAAAAGATGAGACTACGGATAGCGATATGTTAATCGAGCTAACCGCAGAACAACCAATCTCTTGGAGAGATAAGCTTGTAGGGCATCTTTCTAAGACTGATTGTAATGGCTCAGAGGAAAAGGAAGACTTTGACATCCTTGAAGGAGACATACATAAGTCTTTTGTTAATGGGGTTCCTTCTATCAACTTTTCGGATAGGATTCACCAAATTCTCATTAGAGGTATAGATAATACAGTGATTTTAAAACTTCTAGGTCGCAACATTGGTTTCTCGATTTTTCAGAACAAGGTTCACAGCATGTGGAAACCCTTGTAACCTTTTCGCTTGATGGATATTGAGATTTGAGAACATATATTTTTTGGTCAAATTCCAGAATAAGAGATTCTCTCTGAAGGCCCTTGGGTCATTTTCGGCCAATACTTGATAGTACAGCCTTGGACGGTGTCCTTTAATCTGGCACAGGCTTTT
The DNA here is from genome assembly GCA_020496765.1 of Gossypium stocksii. Taxonomy (NCBI): domain Eukaryota; kingdom Viridiplantae; phylum Streptophyta; class Magnoliopsida; order Malvales; family Malvaceae; genus Gossypium; species Gossypium stocksii. Next base: position 13,583,221 of record CM035623.1, read on the forward strand.
CCGAATGTGGTGATGTCTTGGATCAGACTTCCCGGTTTGCAGGCTATTTATATAAATGTAAAATTTTAACTGAAATAGGGGGAATGGTTGGGAAGGCGGCCAAATTAGATTTGAGCATAGACAGTTTGACGAGAGGTCGCTTTGCCCGAATGGTTATTTACGTTAATTTGGATAAGCCACTGGTATCCCAAATTTTAGTCAATGGTAGAGCACAAAGAGTGGAATATGAATTTCTTCTGACGGTTTGCTTTCACTGTAGAAGGTGTGGTCATGTGAAAGAGAATTGCACCTTTAGAGTTTCTGAAACCAACGCGGAAAAGGAACCGACACCACCTGAGGAGGCACCGAAAAATCATATTATGGTAGCGGACGGCCATAAGGAGAAGAGCGAGAATTACGGGCCTTGGATGCTTGTGGAAAGGAAATCAAGGCGGAAGGTTAGGGATTCTGTGCAGAAGAATGCTGGAATTCAGGGGAAAATATGGAAGGATCCCGTTTCAGATCCTTGTCTGATGTTAATTTGAATCCAGAATTAATTTCTGGAGGATTGGAAGTTTCGGCTGCTTTGCAATGCAACAAAAGGAAAAAAATCCCTCACGCGAATCAACAAAACAAGGAAAACCCCATTACATTCTAACGGTAAGATAGCTAGGGTCAATGATGAAAAGTAATTCTAATGTTTTAGGCTTCAGCAACAGTAGCGGCCCAATTTCCATTCTTAAGGGCAATAATGGATCGCTTATTAGACCTGGTCCGTCAAGCAAAGGTGGTGTTGTGGCCTCTTCTCTATTGGGGGGGTTTGCGAAAAGAAAATAGACTATTTTGATAATGCGGGCCTTGGTGTTAGTTTGGAAAGTAGAGCCCAATCCGTCATGGCCCAGTTAGGGAAGGGCTCAGGACAGCAGATTGCATCTGTTGCTGGTAGCAGTGTTGGTACTCCGGCAGCGGCAGAAGGTTTACCCGATCCGTGTAATGAAGCTTCCATCGGAAACGGTGGTGATAGGCCTCACTTCTCTTTGGCCCTGAACCAAGTCTTTGATGGTCAATCGAACGAAGTGGTGGCGGTGGGGGTTCGAAACCTGGATCCCGATAGGCACACGGCTGTAACTTTTCAATAGGGAAAGAAAGCAAACACTGTCCTTCCAGCTACGAGGGAAACAGACCTGGTTTTGGAGCACAATGAAGCCTTAGTTAGGGGAAGGGAAATTCAAACCAGAACTGGACGTATTGCAAAAAAACTAAATATAATCTCCCATTGTCGTAGCAGTCGGTTGAAACCCATTCGTGGCCCTAGGGTTCGACTAAAAGAATCAATGGCTCAACTAGCAGAGAGCCTTTCGACGCACCTTGTTGCGGAAAATGCTGAAGAAGGTCCCTCCATCGTCGAGGATCATCAGGCCAGAATGGTTAATCCTGGGCAGTAAGACTGGGAGTGTTTTATTTTATTGTTTTTAAATTGTCTATTTTTATTTTACTTTAATTTTATAATTTATTTATGGATTCAAATCTGAAAATTTTAACATAGAATTGTCAAGGATCTGTCCACGGGAATTTTATTCGAGTTTTTTGAGTGCACTATCCGAATAGAACTCAGAGTAAGGGGTAAAAAAATAAAATTACTTTATTGAAAAATTGGGTTTCAATTTTTCACATCGTATTAAAGTTATTGGATTTCAAATGATATTTGGATAGGATGAAAGGATTCTATTCGGCTAAATTACCATTAAAAGTCTTTTTTTTCAAATTTACAGAAATGGCCCGATATTTCAATTAATTATGGAAATAGGCCAAAAATCCAAAAAACGCGTCCACATCAGTGCGTTGTTAGGGGAAAAAGGGGGAAAACGCTTCCCTGGGGAAGCGTTTTTCCCCATTTTACCCCTAACGGTCAGATTTTTTTTACTTTTTTTTAAATTTTTGACCATTTTACCCCCCAATGGTAAAAAAAAAAACCTATAAAAAACCCCCTCCTTTTTACTATTTTTCACACACAAATTCTCTCCAAAATTTCTCTAAATTCTCTCAAATTTCTCTCAAAATTCTCTTAAATTTCTCTCAAATTTTCAACAATTTGCTCAATTTCTCTCAAATTTCTCTCAAATATTCAATAAATTGCTTAATTTCTCCCAAATTTGTCTTTAATTTTTGCAAAAAAAAAACTCTTCAAAAATTTTAAAATTTCTCTCAATTTTCAAAAATTTGAAAATTTCGATCGTGTTAGCAATGGCTTCCAAATTAATTCGTCTTTATCCTACACACATCTCTATCGAACAATTGAGAATGGTAAGTGTTTATTTTAATTTTAAATATTATTTAATATTTTTTTCATTTATGCAATTTTAATTAATTTTAATTTTATAATTATTTATTATAGCCAGTAGATCGGGTGTTGCAATGCTATATCCATAATATGTCTGCGTCTCCATCGCTGTTGATAGAGAATTACCTGCGTGAAGCGGGTTTTTGGCACGTGGCTACAATAGGCCGTGAATGCAAGTTGGACCCGAAACTTATCAGTGCGTTGATAGAGAGGTGGAGACCCGAGACGCACACATTTCATCTTCCATGAGGAGAGTGTACTATCACTTTAGAAGATGTGCACTTGCAATTGGGATTACCGGTGGATGGGTACGCAGTGACCGGGTCCACTCAATCTACTGATTGGGGTGCCGTATGCTATGAGCTTTTGGGTGCTATTCCAGATAGAATCAAGGGAGGTCGGATCGAGATGGGCTGGTTACGAGCCACATTCCCAGAGCCAGATGATGATTCTACTGAACTAGAATTAATATGATAAGCTCGGGCATATATTCTTCAGATTATTGGAGGTTATTTGATGCCGGACTTGTCCCGAAACCTCGTACATTTGAGGTGGCTACTAAAACTCGTTGATTTTAGGGCAGCAGGTGAACTTAGTTGGGGGTCTGCTGGCAACATTATACCGGGAGATCTGTGGGGCGACGGTACCGAATAAAGCCAAAATCGGAGGTTGCCTATCACTACTCCAATCATGGGCACGATATCGGCTTCCATTTTTACGTCCTCGAGTGAACCACCCACATACATTTCCACTCATAACGAGGTAAATTTTATAATAGATTTAGAATTATTAGGTAGATTTAAAATATAATTGTATGCTAAAAATTTATTTAATTAGGTGGAACCATTCGGCTAGTTATGTTGGAATACCGACCTCTCTAGAAGATATACAACTTCTATTAGACCAACGATCAGAAGCACAAGTAAGTATTATATCGAAATATGTATACTTAATAAAATAGTTATTTCATAAATAGTATTTAGTATTATGTATAATACTAATATTTTTATCATGTTTATATAGTTTGAATGGACACCATACGAGGATCCGGCAGTTCGGGCAGTAATTCCAGATGAATTCTTACAAAATCCGAACATGTGGCATGTGAAGGCCTCAATGGTCACATATGCGATCGTTGAGATGCACCAATCCGATAGAGTATTGCGATAATTTGGATTCTGACAATCGATTCCCGTGACACCTGATAAGCTAGATGATGAGCACGAAATCGACTTACGACATCCGAATACGGATTGGCCAAGATACTGGTCAAATTATATCTAAATATGGGAAAATCGGTATGATTATATACCAACTCGGGAACCGATCATCGTTCCAGAGTTGGCGTGTGTGCCGAAATACATGCCATGGTTTAGAATCCATGGCAAGCCATATCTATTATCCGAAGAGGAGAGGCGACGACAAATACGTGTTGAAAGGGAACGACGGGGCCCTTTAAATCCAAGAAGAAGGGATGACGACGCGAGCCAATCAATAGCGACGACACAACCACCGGACCCATCAACAGCACCCCCACAATCACCGGGCCCAACAGTTCAACAGACGACACCCACATCACAGCCTTTTCAGATGATGCCAGGTATGTACCCTAGCCCTTTTATGTATCCTAACCCTTATATGTTTCCTTTTTCTAGTCCCATGGCAAGTTAGAATGCATGGCCTGGTTCATCTCTGTTTCTGATTACTCCTGCTCAACCGCCGATCTATAGGCCGCCGTTGCATGAGGGACCGCACGAGTCGCCGTCGGGGAGCTCTTCTTTTTACCAATCCCTATCGCCTTATGGGATTCTACCACATTCACCCTGGATAATGCAAACACCTCCGGGTTCATTATTTTATCAAGGTGGTTCATCCTCCCAACACGCACAACCAGATCCCATACTGGAGGAACCAGAATCCCCGCCCGAGGAACCACAACACCAGGCAGAAGCTGAACGAAGGAGGAATCCGGCGCGTAACCATCGACGCCCCCCATGTGGCACTGATTCCGACCGCCACCAACATTGATTTATTGTAATATATTTGTATAAACATTTTTTTATACATTTTCATTTAATACAATAAAAGATGTTTTGAATGTGTTAATTTTAGTTTACTTTTCTATTTTTAATAAAAAAGAGAAGTTCTTTTAAATAAGGTAATATTCACAATAAGGAATTTAGCTTAGTAAGTCTTAAGTAAATTAATTTACTAAAGTCATGAGTACAAAAGATTTACTTATAATACTATTTAAGTATAATGCCATTTAACTGAATACATATACATAATCACATCTAAGCACATATATCATATTCTTTCATTTGAATTCTAACTCATATGATCATAAGCATTTAAATGCTTCAATATCATCTAATTAATTGTAACCTCATAACCACCTTTCACATCAAAATTTACAAAATTTACAACAAATAACATCAAAATCATACCTTAATTAGAACATTAAGGAGGAAACTTTAACACATCAAAGTTATTTAATACAATTTTGAATATGTTACACACATCTCTGTCATTCATTCCGATTGGGACACGATCGATTTGTATGGCCTGGGTTCCTACACCATCCACACAATTTTGGTTGGTTGGTTGTTTCTTGGATATCCATATTGTTGCGTATTCTACTTGAGCAAGGTCGACCCTTTGGTTTGCGACGCAGTTCTCTATCCGGTAACAACTTAAATGGAGCAAGCGATACAGACGGCCACTTATGTTCATCTGGGATCGGTAGGAATACATGTCTCCAGACATTATACATATATTCTATTTTGTACACATCGTCTACATAGCTCATGGGATCCAAACGCAGATTTTGACAAGCTACAATTGCATGAGCGCATGGATAACGGAGTGCATCAAATCTCCCACAGTCGCAAGTCCTATTCCGTAAATGTACACGATATTGCCCGCCGGCAATACCTTGGTTCGGTATGTCAAACTCTGTTACACGAAACCATAGGTTGTCGCGATCGTGACACACTGTGTACATGGTGTTCGCCCACGCTTTGGATTTGTTAATTGCTTGCAACACCTTGTGGCACCATACATGGCCTCCCTGCATTTGGCCTTTATAAGTTGCTGCTCGCTTTGGAAATAATGCAGGTAACCGAAAATACGTTTCTCGTACAACTGATGTTATCGGCAAATGACGCGTTCTTTTTAGAATAGAGTTTATGCATTCGGCTAGGTTTGTGGTCATATGACCATATCATAGGCTGCCATCATATGCTTGTGTCCACTGTTCAAAAGGTATGTTATAGAGGTAGTCCGCGCCTTCTTCGTTAACTGAACGTAAAATCGCCAACATCTCATGAAAACGGTCATTACTTATCTTATACCCTGCCAATATAAGTTCATAGCGAAAATTACATACCACTCTTCCATTCAGAATAAATTGAATATTACAAACGAAATTAATTAATAAATAATAAGTTTATTCATTTGCCGTCGTTCAGTTGCAGATCGATATTGCCCGTAGTAGTTGGACGCAACGTGCCTTAGGCAATACCGATGCTCTGTGCGCTGCCATAGACTTTCTTCTTGCTCCATTGCGGATAATATTCTAATGCCCCGATCAGATATAACGCAGATATCAGGTTGGGGGCAAACATGCCTCCTTAACCTAGATAGAAAAAAAATCCCAGTCATCAGCTGACTCCCCCGGTGTTATCGCAAATGCAATTGGAAGGTTCTCCCACTACCATTTTGTGCTACAGCTAGCAATTGCCGATGGGTATATCTACCATACATAAAGGTACCGTCAATTTGTACCAGTGGCTTGCAATATAGAAATGCGTCTCGGTATTGCTTAAAGGTCCAGAAAAGACGCTTGAATACTTGGCATCCACGGAGCAATCGATCATTGTAGTACGCAGGTGCCGTTTGAAGGTCTGTTATACAACCTGGGACGTATCTCTCCAGCACCTGACACCACTGCCACAATTCATTATATGAAGCGTCCCACTCACTATGCATCTTCTCTAATACCTTCTGCTTAGCTATCCAAACCTTGCGATAAGAGGGCGTGTACCTGAATTGGCTACGTATATGGGAAATTAAGACTGCCACTGAAGTCCTGGGATTCTCCTTCAGCGTCGGTAGTATTAAGCTAGCACACATACTCGAATCCATTTTAGGATGATCTTGTGAAACACCTGTCAATGAAGTATTAAGCTAGTACGTTAAATATTTTAACATTACGTATTAAATAATGTAACTGTACGTGTTAAATAACCTAATTAATGTACCTCCAACACATGTATGTGGACCTTTGTACTTGTTTATCTCCCATAACCCTGTCATTTTCCTCAACGAGGCCATGATTTTCCATGCACATATCCCGTCTTTCACCGTAAATTTGGCCTCAAACTTATCAGATTTGGATTTAACCATATTGTAGTTAACCCCATTCATGATGCTATGTTGTTTCAATGCACCAAGAAAACTATCCTTGTTTGAGAACTCCTTGCCAACTTCCAATTCATCCGAATCTAATGACGAACTTGCACGATCACGCCTTCTGTGTGGTAGATCTAGAAACTCCAACGCATCATCATTAGATAGATCGACATTATACATGTGGGCAGGAGGCGAGTACGCCCTAAATCGCGGATCTTCTTCTTCTTCATCTGAACCCCCTTCAGCTTCGGTTGGCACATGCTCTGGTTCAAAAAATAATGCAACTTCTGCACCATCAGGCCCGGGCTTTTGAGGTGGATCCACATCAGATTGATCATCTAACCTACCATCAGCTGCAACGTACGAGATCCCCTCACCGGTGGACATCATAGGGAGTACATCATCCTTTCTTCTGAACGTTTCATAATGTCTCCAATCAGATGTAGCTTGCCCACCAGTAAAAGTTGATGTTCCCCAGTACGTATTCCCAGCATCAGATATCGACTCACTGAGGTGCATATCCCATCCACTAATGGAGTGTCGTGCAAGGGTTGTGTATTCCGTGCTACTGCCAAACACCGGAGCTTCTGTGTTTTGCCACCCACTAACGGAATGTCGAGCAGGGGTTGTGTACTCCTTTCGAACAGCAGTAGATGTTGAAGCCGCAAATGCATCATTTGGGGATGAAAATTGTACATATAACTCAAGATATGGTGCTCCACTAGCGAGATGAGTCTGCACCATTGCCTCCAAGCCACGAGCACCTCTGATGTCGAACGAGTCATATGTCACCGGATCATCAGAAGCACAAAATCGATACTTAATAGACAAAACTTTCATTGGCGTCGTACCGAAAATTTTATGCCTAATTCTTTTGCGAAGATCTGTCAATTCAATGTTCTGTTTAAAAACTAGTCGCACTGTATTCTCCGATAAAAAACAACACTATTCTCGGTGTGATGAACGACACCATCATAGTAAATAACAGCACTAATACGTTCACTCATTTTCAATTTCTACTCTTCTTAACCTCTCAAATTTTTTTCTTTGTTGTGAGTTATGCAACCTGAGAATGAAATTTGACTTATTTATAGCCTCAGGCCAAGTAGAAAATACTGTAGCAAAAGCGCGTCCACGTGGGAGCGTTTTCCATCACTTCTACTGACAGTGCATCCTGCTTGAAGCGTTTTTGACACTGTTTGTTCAGAAACGTCTTCTCCAAATAATTTTTTCAGGAAGTACTGTAGCAAAAGCATGTCCACGTGGGAGCGTTTTTTATCACTTCTGCTGATAGTGCATCCTTCTTGAAGCGTTTTTGACACTGTTTGTTCAGAAACGTCTTCTCCAAATAATTTTTTCAAGAAGTATTGTAGCAAAAGCGCGTCCACGTGGGAGCGTTTTTCATCACTTCTGCTGATAGTGCATCCTGCTTGAAGCATTTTTGACACTGTTTGTTCAGAAACGTCTTCTTCAAATAATTTTTTCAGGAATTACTGTAGCAAAAGCACGTCCACGTGGGAGCGTTTTCCATCACTTCTGCTGACAGTGCATCCTGCTTGAAGCATTTTTGACACTGTTTGTTCAGAAACGTCTTCTCAAAATAATTTCTTCAGAAACCAAATCAATTAAAAAAATGAAAAAAATTATCTTATTACTAATATATATTTTTTAATAAGCCTAAACCCTAAACTACTTAAATATTAATCCATAAATAAACCTAAAAACCCTAAACCCTAATTAACCATAATCCCTAATTTATTTAATTTAAAAAAATAAATAAACATAAAAACCTTAAACCCTAATTAACCATAATCCCTAATTTATTTAATTTAAAAAAATAAATAAACCTAAAAACCCTAAACCCTAATTAACCATAATCTCTAATTTATTTAATTTTAAAAAAAACCTAAAAACCCTATACCCTCAACCCAAAACCCATAATCCCTAATTTATTTAATTTAAAAAAATAAAAAAACCTAAAAACTCTAAACCACTAATCCTAAATCCTAACCCTAAAACAACTAATCCTAAACCTTAACCCTAAAACTAAAAAAAAAAACCTAAATCAGCCCAAACCTTAACCCTAAAAAAACACGGGGAAAAACGCTTCCCTGAGGAAGCGTTTTGTCCACGTAGGCATAAAACGCGTCCTCAAGGAAGCTTTTTGTGCCGACGTGGACAAAACGCTTCCTCAGGGAAGCGTTTTTCCCCTTCTTTCCCTTACAACGCGCTGACGTGGATGCGTTTTTGGGGTTTTTAGCCTATTTCTGTAATTAATTGAAATATCGGGCCATTTCTGTAATTTTAAAAAAAGGTCTTTTTTAAGAATTTAGCCATTCTATTCAGATACAAATTCTTCAAAATCATTCCCAATTCATTCTCTTTAGTGTTAATGGACTTTTTCTTATTAATTCCTTTTATATTTCTTTTGTTTATGGCAGCCTTGACAGAAGGAAATGTAAATTACTTTGGTATGAATCAAAATATGCTCTCTCGCTATTATCCTCTTCTTAGCTTATAATGCGTGATTTCAATGCTATTTTTTTACCGGAGGATAAAAAAACGCTTATTCCTTTGGTAAGAGATGCAATCTTTTTGGTACCTTTGTTGATTCGTGTGATTTATAGGACTTGGGATATCGTGGGCCTTTCTACACTCGGCAAAGAGGTGGTACGCTAGTTAGACTTGATTGGGCTTTAGCTAATGATGCTTGCGTGTCAGTTTTTCCGTAATATTTAATCTCTCATTTGCCACATATTAAATCTGATCATAGACTTATTATGTTTAATACAAGACCGAATATTAGGCTAGTTAAAGGGAGACCCTTTAGGTTCCTAGCGGGATGGACGAAGCACAACAATTTTCCCATGTTTGTCAAAGAAAAATTAAACTTTGCACGGAATATGGCAGACTCTCTCAGTTCTTTTACCATTTGTATTAAATATTAGAATAAGAATGTTTATGGTTTCTTGGGTTCTCAGAAACGACATCTCATGAGGTCGCTTCACAATATCCAAAAGGCTTTGGACCACTCTGATTCCAGTCATCTAGCTCAGAAAGAAATAGATATTCATGACGAGTTGGAAAATATGCTAAATCATGAAGAGCTACTTTGGAGGCAAAAGGTTTATTGTGGCTGGCTTCAATTAGGGGATCAAAATACAAAATTCTTTCATAGCCATACACTTCAGAGGAGAAAGTTCAATCGTATTATAGCCTTACATCTTGATAATGGTGAGTGGTGCTTTGATAAAAAAAACTCTACAAGTTGAGGTGGTAAGTTCTTTGAAAAATTATATACTGAAGATCTGCAGAGCATGAGAGGCCTAGTAAATATCTTTCCACGTCTTAATCCTTCAGAGATTTTTTTTGGGAGGAATGGGTCACTAATGAAGAAATTAAGAGGGCTTTATTCGTCATGGCTCTGTTGAAAGACACTAAAAGTGATGGATATCATGCACACTTTTTCAAAGTCAGTGGGATACAATTGGTAATGATGTCTACGAGTGGGTAAAGGGGGTTTTATTTGGGAATCAAATTGAACCAAAGTTAAAAAATACTCTAATTATTTTAATCCCTAAAAAAGATTGTCTTGAGTATTTTAGTCAGTTTTGACCCATCAGCTTGTGTTTGTCTTGTATAAACTAGTGATGAAAGTGATCACGAATCAGTTTAAATTGGTTTTCCATAACTTTATTTCATAGGAACAAGCAGGATTCGTAGCTAGCAGAAATGTCACTGATAATGTTATTTTGGCATAGAAAGTCATTCATTCTATGCGTTGTAAACATAATAGGAGGAATTGGATGGCTATTAAGCTGGATTTGGAAAAGGCTTATGATAGAGTCAGTTGGGGTTTTATTGGAGTGTCTTTAGTGGCTGTTGCGATTCTTGAATTTCTTCGAAAAGTGACCATGTCAGCCATATCTTCTTTTTCCATGTAGGTTCTCTAGAATGAAGCTCCTACTCAGAAGTTTAAATAGGCTCGAGGGATTTGCCAGGGTTGCCTATTATCGTCATACCTTTTTATTCTATGCATGAATGGCTCAATCATATTATTTATTCAAAAATCAAGATTGGCAGGTGGAGACCAATTCAACTTTCAAGAATAGGACCTGCAATTTCGCATTTATTCTTTGTAGATAATTTGGTTATCTTTTTTAAAGTTGAGCTTGATCAAGCTCGACTACTGAAAAGCATTTTGCACTTTTGCAAATTTTTGGGCCATAAAATTAGTACTCAAAAAAGTAATATTTATTTTTCTAAGGGGCTTGAAGATGAAATTCGCAATCAAATTACACAAATGTTCAACTTTCAAAAAGTTCAGGACCTTGGTACATATTTAGGAGTCCTTCTCTTACATGATAGGGTTAGTAATAGTACTATGGGTTTAATTGTTGAAAAGGTAAGGTAAAAATTACTCAATCGAGACACGAGGAAGATATCCATAGGGGAAAGAATAACTTTGGCCCAGTCTGTTCTCCTCTCTATTCCAAATTATTTTATGCAGTCTATGCTGATACTGAAAGGGGTTTGCACAAAAATTGAGAGATTGGATATATAGTTTATTTGGCGGTGCACTGTTGGTCAGTCAAAAATATCTTTAGTAGGATAGGACTCAATCTATCAACCATGATCTCGAGGTGGGCTTAGTTTACGGCACTTGACAGATCAAAATACGTCGTTCTTGATGAAGATCAGTTTTAACTTAGTCTCCAAGAATAGTTTTTTATAGGTTTGTGTCATTCGATTGAAATATGGTTGGAAAGAGCAACTTCAAGAATCTATTGCTAGAAGCAATTACTTGCATCTTTAGAGATCTCTTTCTAAGATATGGCCACTGCTTCTTGAGAATTTAACTTGGCCTATTGGTGATGGCACAAGCATCTGATGTTGGAAAGATCATTGGATCGTAGGTATTGGTCCTCTACTTTAACAAATTCCTTCCTTTGCTAACCTTGATTTGGATTGTTTTGTTAGGGATTTGGTTAAATTGGATGGAAGTTGGAATTTGAACCTGTTTCATGTTTATCTTTCTGAAGAATAGATTAACAGGATTATTAGCATCCCTCCTCCACATCCTAATTCGGGGTTAGACAGGGTGATATTGACTTGTTCAACATCAGACGCCTTTTTAGTTTAGAGTGCTTGCTGGTCTTTAAAAGAAGAAACTTGGAACTCAAGAGAGACATATTAGAAGGCTACTAGGAAATATTAGGGGCCACAAAAAGTGAGATTCTTTCTTAGGCTAGCTTTTAAGTAGAGACTTCTCATCAATTCAGAGCGTACTAAGCGAGGGATTGGGCATAATAACTCTTACATTGTTTGTGGTCATGAATTTGAAGACATAATTCACGTTCTTTGAGATTGTCTGACAGCTAAGGATGTGTGGTTGCAGTGCTCCCAAATGAACTCCAAAAAAGGTTCTTTTCTAACACTTTTCATATTTGGTTTTCTTCTAACTTTTGTTGTCACTTGAGATTGCAGGATAGTAGGGTCACCTGGTCGTGTCTCTTTGGTTCAATCGTTTAGCACTTTTGGAAGAACATGAACTTGTTTATCTATCAGAATGTTTCTTAGTTGGTAATTGAAGTAGTCAAAGTCTCTCTTAGTTGGGCTTGTCAATTTGAATTAAATTTTAGTGGAGGCAAAAAAGAATCTTTCCAATATAGGGCACGACACACATTCTATAATACGTGGGTTTATCTTTGCACTGATGGTGTTGTGGCAAGAGAAACGAGCAACACAGTTGCATGAGGTGTTTTACGAGATTAATTTGGCAATTGAATTTTGGGCTTTAACTGCTACTTGGTAATTTTTCTCTGTTTGATCTGAAGTATGGGTTATTCATTATGGAATTCTTCTTTTATTAGATATAGTATACAGACGGGCCATTATTTTAACCGATAACCTTAAGGTAGTTCAGCCTCTGTCTGAATTTGGAGTGTAGAATCCAGGTATTACTGTGCTTAGAAAGACCCAACGATTGATGAGAGATGAAGGACAATGAAAGATGCAACACCCCTAACCCGTATCTGTCATCGGATTAGGGTTATAGAATATTACTGATAAATTGGAAACCATTAAAAATTTGGATACAAGGGTCACATGGCCATGTGCCTCACACGGCTGAGACACACGCCCATGTAACTTTTGAACTAGGGATACACGATCGTGTCCTAGCCCGTGTCCTCACCCGTGTAACTCTCTGAGTAGGGTCACACAGCATGGTCACACACCTATGTGTTAGGGTGTGTAACTTTCGAATTTGCCCCACATGCCCGTGTGTGAGCTGTGTAACTCACTGACTTGCATACTAAGGAACCTTCAAGAGACACATAGCCATGTCGCTAGACCACGTGTCACACACAGTTGAGTCACATGTCCGTGTCTCAGGCCGTATGAACCTAAAATTCACATAAAACAATTCATTCCCAACACCAATTCATGCATAATCACTTCAACAATTTGTGCACACCTACAAAGCATCAAACCATACCTAAACATGCATATATATTTCTATTCTAAAAGTCCTAATTCAACTAATCAATATGTTATTCAAAGGCACCTCAAACACACACAAGAACATTTACCTAAACATACATATTTTACCACATTTCAATCATAAATTACTAGTCCAAAACTTACCAAACATGCCACAAATTGAACATTATCATACCCATTCAAAACATACCATATGAGCCATTTGGAATATGCATCACAAGTTAACCAAAATGACACAATCTAACAAGGCATCAAATGGTACCAACAAAGTTAACTTACACAACTTATACACACCAAATCATCAAATAAACATTCAACTAAATACCATTACAAGTCCACATATACATGCCATTATAACCTTGGCTAAAACATTCAAAAACTACCGATATTTATGCTGGATAGTGTGATAGATTTTCGACGAGCTTCCAAACTGATCGAGCTTTTGATAATCTATAAAAAATTGGAAAGAAATTACGTAAGCACTTAATGCTTAGTAAGTTCGTCAAAAATAAAACATAACTTGCTATTTCATTTAAATAACAATAAGTATAAACATAATATAACCCAAGCCACAAGCTTGGCACAAGCCTATACATCATCATCAATACACAAGTTAGTGCATTTATACATAACTCATTTGAATTAACCATATGATAAATCATTTCCATGTGAAAATACATCATTTGATTCATTCATCCTTTCCATTAGTATATGCATAATTCCATTTGGAAACTTACCATATCAATCCTTTTTCTTGCCTGTTCGACCATCTAGAATTTCATCGGATACTCAGGAAAGCTCACACAAAGTGTGCTTATACATATAACTGTAACCTTTCCTTTACATCGTTGCTCACACAAGTTGTGAAATGGGCTTGCTCACACGAGCTGTAGGTTGGAATGTAAGCTACACGATACTGCTTACGTGAGTTGTGGAGTATACACAACAATGTAGGATCTCAACCATTGGTAGGATATTCAAGACTAGCACCCGAAACATGAAATCCCTAATGATATGTCATTTGCATTCTATGAATTCCTTAGGTTCAACTGAGACTTGATAATCGTCATTACATTGATTTACTCATACATCAATCAAGTTATATGATAATTAACATAATAACATACATTTAAATAACAGGAATATAACAACCGTTCATATGAACTTACCTCGACAACTAGGTCATCGAAGTTAAATGAACTATTTCGAAGCTTTTTCTTTGCCTTGATTCTAGGCAAAAATTATAGTAGTCAAACCAAATGACCTTAAAAATGGCTATTTTTGCTTTAGGTTTTTGGTGGAAGAAGATGGAAGATGATGAAACCAATTTAGTTTTATTTATTTTAGCTTTTAATTTCACATTTACCTTTTTAAACTTTAATTAACATCAAATTTTCATTAATACCTTGTCATGCACTTCTACTATCTTACATAAATGGTCTAATTATCATTCAAGTCCATTAGCTTTCCTTTCCATAGTCTTTGAGCCTCTTGAGATAATAGAATTCTACTTTTACACTTTTCTATGATTTAGTCCTTTTTTACTTAATTAATCATGCAAACATCAAAATTTCTTAACGAAATTATAACATGACCCTAATATAATCACGTAAACATTAAAATAATAAAATAATAATTTACTCATTAGATTTGTGGTCCCGAAAATACTATTTTGGTTTAACTAAAAACGGGCTATTATAGAATAAATATTTTATTACCTTCATTGATATAGCACAAAATATTGCTACGTATATTTGCTTAAGCACAAAGACAAAGCTATAGAGAAATTTATTCTCTATAAGTAGGAAGTTGAAAATCAACTTAATAAAAAGATTAAGATTTGAGAAGTGATCGTGGTGGTGAATATGTTGAACCATTTGATGAATACTATACACAATATGACATTATTCATGAAGTAACACCAACATACTCTCCTCAATGAAATGGAGTAGTCGAATGAAAAAGTCACTCTGAAGGAAATGATGAACGCCTTGCTAGAAAGCTCTGGGTTATCACAGAAAATGTAGGGGGAAAGGTAGAAAACCATTTGACAACCACTTGAAAATGTAGGGATGTCTTGCTAACGTAATGTATAATGGTAAGTCAAGACATACGTCGTCAATACAATACCGTTAAACAACTGATCTCAAATGGAGTTATATCTATTGATTTTGTAAAATAAAAAAAAAGATAGCATTGTGGATCAGCTAACTAAAGGCTTAAATTGAGATCATGTTGATAAAACATCGAAAGAATGAGACTAAAGCTCATGAAAATAAAAGGCGCTATGTAAAAAAACCTACCTAGCTGGCTGGAGATCCCAAGATCTAGGTTCAAAGGGACAACCTACTTGCATAGACATGTGAGGTCACTGTAGGGTTATTATCCCAAGTCCATTCCTATGATGTAAACAGTGACTAAAAATGGGATAGGTTAAGTAATGCTTTTAATGACCATTGTGTGTTTCAGTGAGCCAAGCAACATGAGTCACTTATGTAAGAGTGAAGTGGAGCCACTTCGAAGAGACTATTAGGGCATAATTCTCTTAAACTCTTGTAGAGCCAAGAAGATGTTCACGGCCATATGAACATACGATGAGAACTCAAAACCTTACCAGAGAGGTAGTTGTGTAAGGTATATCATTGTTCACACAAACGACATAATAGTTTAAGGAATCGCACTACTAGTCAGCTAGTAAAGTACATATACTTTTACAAGGGAAGGTTCAAAGGTGTATACCTACCTATCCTATGCAACTATCAATCGTAGATTCTATCACCACATCGAGTCAATATTTTTCGTTAAAACCATCAATTTTCATTCATATAGGGGATTGTTGGAAAAAATATAATTTTTTGGAAACTTTAAGGAAAATTTTGATTGGTAAAGAAGGAAAGCTTAATCATAAAATTATGGTTTTATATTCTTCTCTATGAGACCTTTACAAGGTATATCATGCTCAAAATGGTTGAGTGATGAATGAGAAATTGATGCTCAAAGTCAGCTACATATGAATTATGTTAAGGAAAATGAAAAAGCATTAGTCCCACATTGATTGGGAATCAAGTGTGGAACTTATATATATGTGGAAACCAACTTGGTGGCTATTGAATGACTAAACTAATGCTCTCCCTTGCGTGCAAGAGGATGCGAATCTAATCTATTGTATTTAAAAGCTCGATTTTGTTATGTTTTCATTTTTAATAATTAATGTGTGCAATAATATGATCATTCAATATTTTTAAATTGCTCATGATTGTTCTAGAATTATTCGTAGCATCTTATGGCTTGGGTCCAGCCATCCGACGGGTATGGGGTGTTACAATAGGCCAATGCTTTAAACTATTCTACCTTGACTAGAAAATTAGCCATGCATATGCATATGACTTATTTCATTTCTAGTCAAAACCAGTTCTAGTCCAAACTTTATAACATAGAATAAAAAATGTGCAATCATAAATAAAACTCATTTAGCTAAGTTTATTTAACAAAAACAACCAAAATTATTTATATTATGTGATCATTTACAAATTTTTATTTTTAACAATGAAAATAATGTGTCATCAATATCATCCAAATGCTAGTTACTAATATCATGTTTTGGATAAACAAATAATTTCATATCTCAAGTTAAACATATACCGTGTAAAAGAAAGAATACTTTTGAACCAAAGAGTTTCACTTACAAATTAATGGGTTAAATTTCAATGCTCCAAAATTGTTTTCTATTTATAAAGCATTAATAGGTGCCTAGGTGATTCTGTAAAAATATATCACTTTTTAAGTTTAACTTTTTGGTTTCAAGAAACCATTCATCCAATCTTTTAAAGTATTCATTGGACCTAGTGATGCAACTTTTCAATTTGAGATAATAATGCTTTTATTGAATAGAAACATGTTCAACTAATTTTTTTTTTAAACAATGTCATCACCATTCAAAAATGAAAGTAATTTTTCGATCCATTAATAGACTCTTTCCCAAACATGCATTTGCATTCCATCTTCTTTCTTTCTTTCTTTCTTGCATGATATATAATATATATATATAGTATATAATATATAATTTTATAAACATTAGAATCATACATTTCAAAAAGTCATGCATACAATAAACTAGCATTTGATTTTTTTTGTTAAGTAATTGATGCATGAGACACCCACATATTTTGCATTATGTAATTTAATAAAACACATAGCAATTAAAATCTAATTATGCAATAAAAGTAAAAAAAAAAAAAAATTGACATACCTTTTCTTGTGAGAAAGATTTTTCTACATTAAAATTTGACAACATCATTGATCTTCATGTAGCCACAATTGCCGATGTCCATCTTCATAGTACTATGCTTGTAGTGGTATGTAAATGTGTCGTGAACAGACAAACCTTCTTGAATTTCTCATAAATTGCGAAATTAGAACCTTAAAATTATTTCTAGGAATATAAAAGATGGTAAGAGAATAGAAAGAAACTTAGTTTTTATGTTTTTGGGTATATCCTACAAAAGAAATTCCTCTTTTATTTATAAGAGGTCTCATGTATCATAGACATATATTTAGTCATAAACATAATTATTCAATAGGTATCTACTTGAATAATTATGACCCTTTATTATTAATTAAGTGGTATAACTTTTGGTAAAGAGACATAAGTGATCATTATGAATAGTGACAACTCTTGCTTAATAACCAAGTGAAATTATTTTTTTAGATCAATTGCACTTTTTCATTTGTAACTATTAAAACACTATATATATTTTGAAAATGTTCTAACAAAAAAGTCGTCTCATATAATCTTTTTTCCAATCTCTATAGAGTGTAGAAATAAGAGAGCCGACTTTGTTGCAATTATCTAAGAATATTAGAAGAAGAAGATCTTCATGACAAAATTTTCCATTAAAAATTGCCAATTTATCTCCACTTACAACACACCAATCTAGACCTTTAATTAGCATATCTGTAACGCCCCAAAATTTTTATTTTTGTTTTTATGAAAATATGACACAAATACTTGTCTGCTTCAGTGGTTAAGTGTTCTGGGTGTGTTTGGGAGGTCCCAAGTTCAAGCCTTGTCTTGGGAAAATTTTGTTATTTTTATGAATAGAGCTCTATCTTTGGTTAGTAGGCTTTTAATTAATTGTTGGTAAGTACTTAACAGAAGGGGCTTGTTGGTCTAGTGGTTAAGGGGAGTGGTAGTCTGCTGGAGGTCTTGTGTTTAAATCTCTGCATGGACAAGGGAGATTATTTTTGCTCGATTTGGTGGCTGAGAGTTTGAGTTGTTGTGGAAATCTGAGTAGTGGGTGGTTGAGATAGAGTAGGTAGTGGGATTTGGGTAATCAGTTTCCTAAAAATTCTCTCTAAAAAAAAAAGAGATTGATCATCTTCTCTTCTACCCTTTCTTCTTGTTTTCCTTTTTTGCTCTGCCCATTTTCCCCTTCTTGCAGCTGAATTTTTTACTTGGTTTCTCCTCTCTTCTTTTTCTTTCATTTTTCTGAACCCATTCCTTCTTTTTCATTTCTGCAACATTGATTGTTCTCGTACGAGTTTGGTAAGTGAGTTCTTGGTATTTTGGGAGTTTTGTGGAATAATTATTTAATGGAAGTGTATTTCATGTATAAGAGTTCATTAAGGAGTTGTGGATTCACAATCGGGGGCTGAAGAGGTGCTAATTCATAGGTTTTCATTCAAAGGTAGGGGTTATTCATAAGATATAGGATTTTTGGTTCGTAGCAATTAGGTTTCGTATCGATTCAAGTGACTGAAATTGGGCTTTAGATTGTCATTGTAGGTTCGAGAGTGCTCATGGTTACTATAGTAGCATAAATGATAGAGGTGTGTACTTGAAAACGTAGAAATCTGAGTTTCGACAAAAGCCAAAAACCCCACTGTTGAGCGTGTGATCGACAAGGCCAGGTCGTGTACGTAAGACACGAACGTGTGATGGCCAGGTAGGCCGTGTGCGACATACAGGCTTAACTGATTTGGATCGTGTAGGCTACACGGGCGTGTGGGTCCACACGGACATGTGGGTCCTGATCTCATGATTGTGATAAAGTAATAAATTGATCATACCTAAAAACTAAATATTATCACGATAAAAGGCAAGCGCACTTATTGAATAGTAGTATAGCTAGTGGCAAGACCGAAATATCGAATCCAAGGCACTAAAAATACTACTAATGACTTTCTTCCTATTATCTAGCCTAAAAATAAAGAGGGTTTGGTTTAAACTATTCTAAATTAAACTAAAGAAACGACAAAGAGTAAATTGGGAAAATTACTTTGGGAAAACTGATTGATAAGGACAATACCTAAGGAAGAATCCATCTAGACTTCACTTGTTATCTAACTCTGAACTAGACGATTTCTTCATTCGACTTGATCCGTAGGGATCCTTAAATTATGTTAATATCTCCATTGAGAATAAGAACAACTAATCCTAGGTTGATTAACTAAAATCTCTTTCTAATTAAAACCCCTAGTCTTGCATTAACTCGATCTATGGATCCCTATATTAGATTTGACTCTAATCCGGCTGATTTTCGTCATCCTATGTCTAGGATTGCGATCAACTCCGCTTAATTGTATTGGATCTACTCTTAAATAGGGACTTTTGCTCCTCTACCTAAGCACATTCAACTTAAATTAATATCCCGGAAATATCAATTCAAGACTTAAAAACACAATTAAGAACAAGTCAAATATTTATCATATAGTTCAGATAACAATAACAAGATTCATCTAGGTTTCATCCCCCTTAGATATTTGGGGTTTTAGTTCATGTTTATAAAAAGAAACATCTTAGAATAAAGAAAATGACAAAACATAAGAAAACCCAAAAACTCCTGAAAGGAATGAAGAGAGATCTTCTGTCTTGATGTAGATCCTGGCTTCTGAGATGGACCAATCGGCTTTCCTTCGAGTAATTCCCTACCTTTAGCTCTCCGTCTTGGCAGGACAACTGTACCCCTGGCAGGAATAATGGACACCCTTGTAGTTGCCCCTAGGGTCTTTATATAGAGTTTGGAATGTCTTTTTTAGCCCCTAAGTAGCTTTTTCCTCGTGAAATTGAACTTCCACACGACAGGGACACGTCCGTATGCCACACCCGTGTGAGTCGATGCTAGGTTGTGCTCGAGCCTGTTAATATGGCACGGCTGTATGAATCGAGTTTAGGCCATGCTCGAGATTGTTAATGTGGCACGGTCGTGTGACACGCCCGTGTGGTGAACTCTAGGCCGTGTTGATTCCTTGCTTTGGCCCATTTTCTCCGTTTTCGGCCCGTTTCTTGTTCTTTTTGCTCTCCTAAGCTCACCTAAGTATAAAACATGAAATTAAAGGTTTAGGAGCATCAAATTTCACAAATAAAGGAATAATTTATCCATAAATGTGCTAAGCATGAGGTAAAAATATGCATAATTTACGGTTTATCAAATACTCTCACACTTAGCCTTTGCTTGTCTTCAAGCAAAATCTCAACTCACAATTAAAAATCATTCCTCTAAACTTATAATCCTTATCAATAATGTTTCAAACTAATCCACGAGTAATCATACATTGAAAATTCAAGCAAATGAAAATCAAAGGCTCAAACAATCTAAGTTGAGAATTTTATCACAGAAACATAGGTTTCCTCCCTTCTTCTAGGTAGTTACCTTGAACTCAAAATCAACAAGAGTTGACATCCTTAATAAAGATTCACTCTATCCACTCGAAGTGTTTAGGGTTCAGAAATTAAGCACTCATTAGTCAACATGAAAAGTTATTACCATAAGCTTGCAAGAAAATCAAATCTCCACCACTATGTATTGACATGATACATTGATCAAAAGGTCTTTCAAGGGTTGTAATGTGGCCTTGGTTAGGGGTGTGGTCACAAGCTGAAAAAGAGGTTTAGAATTGAGATTGAATTAAAAAATCATCTAACTAGAAAAATCTCTATCACTGAAACATATTCTTAGAGTAAAGCCTTTCTCTTTTGGATAATCATCGTCTAAGAACAACAGCTCAAAATTTACATGGAAATATGCAAAACATTGAATTACAATTGAAATATACATATGTTTTTTTTAAGAACATTTCAAATATTTATAAACTTTACAAGCTGAAAAGGAGAACAAAGCTAGATAATTATTCAACTCAAATTTCGACAAAAATAGGGATCGAAATAATTGAAGGGAATTCAACAAAAAATGGGTTATAGGTAAATATTGAAGGTAAGTCAATGAATGGTATATTAGGCTCAATGGGGTTCACTAGGGGTTAATTTATGAAGGTAGGCTTTTATGGTGTAAGTGGGTTAAAACCTAGGTGCCTTTATCATTTCGGTATATATAATCGAAGCAAGTTCTAGAATAACAGATCAATATTAACTCACTCAAAGCAACAATAAAAGTGAGAACGAAAGGATGTATGCTCAAAAGGCTCAAAAATCTCACCAGAATTATGGCTTTTGATGTCAATCCTGCTAATTTCAAATTTCAAGATAACACTTAAAATTAGGGAAAACAACCTAGAAAAATTTAAATTCTCAAAAATTTCAACTTATCATGCTTGATTCTCTAATGTCTTAAAGTTTGAATAATCAAAGCAGAAGTACCTATGTCTTAATTCTCAACATATCAATAAAAATCATAAATCAATCAGAATTCATTTTAATAGGAGATTGAGAATAATGCAGAGAGTGAAAGTGAACTCCCCTCCACACTTAAGATGTACATTGCCCTCAATGTACAAAGATAAAGTTAGTGAGAATAGAAGCATAAAATCATAAGATAAGGAGAGAAGTGAAACTCCCTAAATATTGGATGAATTCCTTGAGTAGTTAAAGCTGAATTGGAGAAAGGGCTATTTGAAGTTCATGATTCTGGGTGACTGAAGAGAATAAGCACAGCTGTGTGTAAAATTCAAGTATTACTCGATAAAAATTGAAGTGCAAAATAAAAGGAAAAAGAGAGAAATATAAAGTAAAGAAAATAAAAATTAGAATTAAATAATAGGGATTTGGCCCCACGGCCGTGGCGTACGCCCGTGTGCCTTTGGGTTGGCCTGTGTGTTTCGTGGACTTTTGGTGTGACCGCGGTTGGTCGGCACGAGCGTGTCCTACGCCCATGTTGATTTCTCAATTTCACCCACGGCTTATTGGCACGGGCGTGTTGGGTCACACAGCCATATAACACGGTCGTGTCTTTTGGTGTTCGCTTCTCCTACGGTTGTGTCGAGGCTCACACGCCCGTGTATGAATTGATAGGTTTGGCCACGGTAGTATCGCACGGCCATGGCGATTTGTTAGACCCTGTGTTTTGGGGAAAATTTGGTTTTGTTTTTACACAGTCGTGGTGCATGGCCGTATTCTTAACCCTGGGGTGCCCACGGCCTTAGGCACGCCCGTGTACCTGGTCGTGTGGTTTTAGGAAATCTGCATTTTAAGGGGTTAGTTGTGAATTTAAGAAAATCAAAATTGTTAGTGCTTGGGTTGCCTCCCGAGAAGCGCTTATTTTAAAGTCTAAGCTCGACTTACCTTACTTGCACCTTTATGAGGGATTGTAGAGCCTAAGCTCCTCTCTGTCATTCTTAAAGTCATCATCATAATATAGTTTGAGTCGATGGCCGTTTACCTTGAAAGTACCTTGAGTTGGATGTGTTACCTCAATTGTGCCGTAGGGAAGAACACTTTGAACTATGAATGGGCCTGACCATTTCGATTTTAACTTTCTAGGGAATAATTTAAGCCTTGAGTTGTAAAGTAAAACAAGATCGCCAGGTTTAAACTGTTTATGTTGCTTTAGACGAGCATCATGGTGTCACTTTGTGGTTTCCTTGTGTAAGTGTGAGTTTTCATATGCATTGTAACACCATTCGTCCAATTCGTTTAGCTGCATGAGTCTCTTTTCACCTGCAAGATCAGGGTCAAAGTTCAGAAATTTGATGGCCCAAAATGCTTTATGTTCTAGCTCAAAGGGTAAATGACAACTCTTCCCATAAACAAGTCTATAAAAAGATGTTCTTGCGGGAGTTTTGAAGGCAGTTCTATAAGCCCATAAAGCGTCATCTACTTTCATTGTCCAATCTTTTCTATTTACTTGTACGGTTTTCTCTAAGATACGTTTTAGCTCTGTATTAGCTACTTCAACTTGTCCATTGGTTTGAGGGTGGTAAGGGGTAGTTGTTCTATGGTACACTCCATATTTCTATAAAAATTTCTCAAATTGAGTATTGCAGAAATGAGTTCCCCTATCACTGATAATTGCTCTTGGTGTTCCAAATCAAGAAAAAAGTTTTTTAAGGAATCTCACTACCATTCTAGTATCATTAGTAGGTAAGGCTTGGGCTTCTACCCATTTAGACACGAAATCAACTACTACTAAAATGTATTTATTTCCGAATGAGCTAGGGAATGGACCCATGAAATCGATGCCCCACACATCGAATATTTCACATTCAAGCTGTAACACCCCAGATTTTTAGGCTTCTGAGTGTTTGCTTAATTTCGACAATTGCATGTTGGATGTCTTATGTTGATGTTTGGATGTGTTTACGGGGTCTTCGGAAGGCCTGAGTTAAAGCTTAGGTCTTAGTGAATTTTTGATTTTGGGTTTAGGAAAGTAGGGTTGTTAGCTCGCGAGGGTTATGTTTCATTTTCGTGAACTCATGTCACAAGAAGCCTAGTGGTGGAGTGGCTGTGGCATCATTAGCAAGGTGGGGAGCAAGGAGTGTGGCGCTAGGAGCAAGGGGGACTGGGGTTCGAATCCCCTTTCAAGCAAGTATTTACATTTTTGCTAGAGTGTGCGGCAAGTGGTTTAATTGGGGACCAACTCTGGAGGTGGTTGTGATTGGATAAGAGGAGACTTGGTCATGAGAGTTCGAATGGAATTCAAACTTGGAAGTGAGTGATTTTGGGAGCAAATCAAGGAGAAAAAGAAGGGATAGAGTTGGAAAGGGGTGTTGGCCATATGTAGGGAAGGTGTGTAACACCCCCTAACCCCAAATGTCTCCAGAACAGGGTTAAGAGGTATTACCGAACTTAGACACTAACATACGAATAAAAACGAGACATAAATTTGAGTTTCAATCTAAAACCACCCAATTTCCATCAAGTTGTTCTTAATATAGGCTTACGGGGCCCAAAATAGGTCTAGAAAATGATTTGGGATTAAACCGGGAACTTTAAAAATTTTTCTTGGAAAACAAGGGTACATGGCCGTGTGGTTTGGGACATGCCCGTGTGGCTTGCCCGTGGGGTTTCCCATGGCCGTGGGGCCAGGCCGTGGGCAGTTCTGACTTGCCACACACGGCCGTGTAACTAGCCCGTGGGCAACACTGACTTTGCCACACGGCCTGAGCACACGCCCATGTGTTTTGGCCGTGTGAAAACACTATTTTTCACTATTTTAAAGCCACTTTCACCTACAAAACATACCTCATTCAAAACCAATTCATTTACTTATAAAATTAATCAAATGACATTCTTTTCATCTATCAAACTTATAAATATTCATATATTCACTTTAAACACTTCATAAGTGTTACCTATCATATTATACCCAAACACACCATTCATACACATATAAGTGATTTAAACAAAACTTAATATATACCACCTTTATAATGGTAATTTAATCTTTCAACCATCAAATTAAATTTTATACACACATGCATTCCATCACACTTCACACAACATAACCATCAAGAACTTCATCTAACCAACCAATTTATACATGCCATATAAACCAAAAGATAATAACCCAAAAACTACTGGAATAAATCAGGATAGTGTGATTCCTCGTGATGATCTGATCCTCCGAACTCATGTTAATCTACAAAACATGTTAAACACATTCAAGTAAGCTTATGAAAGCTTAGTAAGTTCATAGGCTTGGAAAATAAACTTACCAAATCAATAAATCATTCACATAGTATACATTTCATTAATATCTCCTGTCATTCACAAACCAAATCAATTTTTACTTAGATCATTCAATAATATCCATACTCGAAATTCATCCTTTTGGGCCTGTTTACCATTTATCATTTCTTCACAAATTAGGAACTATACGGAATTGAGTACATTGCCTTCTTTATACCATAGTAGAACTATGGATTTACACATAATCACATTTCCTTTTCCGAAGCCATAGCCCAGCCATGGTCTTACACGGACCACATATCATACCAAGGCCATATCCCGGATATGGTCTTACACAGGTCACATATCACTTTTCTCCGATGCCATAGCCCAGCTATGGTCTTATATGGAAATCACTTGGCACACTTCACCGATGCCATAGCCCAACTATGGTCTTATACGGGAATCACTTATCATTTGTTTCCGATGCCATAGCCCAGCTATGGTCTTATACGGAAATCACTTATCATTTGTTGCCATGGTCCAACCATGGTCTTTTTCCGTCAATTCGTCACTTATCATGAGACAAATGTACTCAATCCGATAGTTTCCTACAATTTCATACTTTTACATTATTTATAATTTTATCACATAATTTTGTCACATACACATCATATAACACATTACAAAATTTGTAATATTAACAATGACCATTAAAAATTAGCCACATGAACTTACATTGGCTAATTCACAAAAGTTGTAGAAGTTTGGGAATTATTCAATTATTTTCTCCTTTCCTTGATTTGCTTCGATTTCTTGGTCTATAAATGCAAAATCATTCATTCATTAGTATTTATTTCAATTTTACCATTTTCCACAATTTATGTACTATAATTCCTGAAATTACACTTTTACCCCAAAGTTTGCCATTTTTACAAATTAATCCCTAATCACTTTACCCACCAATTGGGCTATTTCTTCTCAATTAAAACCTTATATTATCATTTTGAACTATTTTACAGCCATTGATACACAAAATTCCCACATAAAGCCCTAACTTCAAGATTCTTTACAGTTAGGTCCTCAAATACTTATTTCCTATTTAATTCTTTCAATAAAATCTACATATAAACAAATTAAAGCTTTAATTCCATGCTAAATCATCACATACTTCCAGAAAATATTCATAGCAACTTGCAATATCAACCATAAAATCAAAAACTATTGAATTAGACAAGAGGACCTAGTTGTAAAAGTCATGAAAATACAAAAATTTCAAGAAATAATCAAGATATGAACTTACTTGCAGTAAAAAGAAGAAAAACCAGCTCTTAGAAACCCTTCTATGGTGTTTTTGCTGGAGAAGATGAAAGAAAATGAAAAATCTAGATATTTCTTCTAATTTAATCCATAAAATACTATTAGATTTCTATTTATTTACAAAATTGCCATTAGTTCACACTACATTTCAGCCAATTTTTAACCCATCCGTTCAGCCCATTTAACTTTGGGCTTAATTACACTTTAAGTCCTTCTTCATTTAGCCTTCATGTTATTTAAGCAGTTTCCACAATTTTGCACTTTATTCAATTTAGTCCTTTTTACTCAATTGACCATCAAAACCTTAAAATTTCTTAACGAAACTTTAATACTAACATACTAACACTCCATAAATATTTATAAAAATATTTATAGCTCGGTTTAATATCCCGAGGTCTCGATACCTCGTTTTCACTTCTCAATTATTTAATATTTATTTCTAAAATACTATTCACTATTTCAATTATTTTCCTAACTTCTCATTTAACTTATACTCATTAAATTTATAATATTTTCTACTAATTTTTCGGATTTAGTGATCTCGAATCACTATTCTGACACCACTGAAATTTGGGCCGTTACAACTCTCCCCCCTTTAGGGAATTTCGTCCCCGAAATTTCGTACCTGAAAATAAGTATGGATATTGAGATCTCATTAATTCTTCTGTTTCCCAAGTTACCTCCTCCGACCCATGACGATTCCACAATAATTTAACTAACGGTACCCGTTTGTTCCTTAATTCTTTAATTTCCCGTGCCAAAATTTTTACTGGTTCCTCCGAATAGGTCATATCTGACTGAAGCTCTATTTTGGTAGGAGGAACTATGTGTGATGGATCCGATCGATACCGTCTTAACATAGACACATGAAATACATCATGAATTTTCTCAAGTTCTGGAGGTAAGGCCAACCTATAAGCAACTGGACCAATTCTTTCAGTAATTACATAAGGACCGATAAACCGTGGGCTAAGTTTTCCCCTTTTACCAAACCGTATAACCTTTTTCCATGGTGACACTTTCAAAAATACTCGATCGCCCACATTAAATTCTATATCTCTTCTTTTCAAATCTGCATATGTTTTCTGACGATCAGAAGCAGCTTTCAGACTATCTCGAATGATACGAAATTTTTCTTCAGAGTCCCGAATCAGATCTACTCCCACTAATTTTGATTCACTCAATTCAGTCCAATATAATGGAGTTCTACATTTTCTTCCATACAAAGCTTCAAACGGTGCCATTTTGATGCTAGTCTGATAACTATTATTGTAAGCAAATTCGGCTAAGGGTAAATACCTTTCCCAGTTGCCGCTGAATTCAAGTACTCAGCACCGTAACATGTCTTCTAATATTTGAATTACCCGCTTGGATTGTCCATCTGTTTGAGGATGAAAAGTTGTGCTGAAGTTTAACTTGGTACCCAAAGCTTCTTGTAACTTACCCCAAAATCTCGAGGTAAATCTCAGATCTCGATCCGAAATAATAGATATTGGTACCCTATGTAATCTCACTATCTCAAACACATATATTTCCACCAACTTTTCAAGTGAATAATATATCCTAATCGGAATGAAATGTGCCGATTTGGTTAACCAATCTACAATCACCCAAATTGAATCTTTCTTTTTCGGAGTCACTGGTAACCCAGATACAAAATCCATAGTGATATGTTCCTATTTCCATTCCGAAATCATAATGGGCTGTAACAACCCTGTCGGTACCTGATGCTCAGCTTTCACCTATTGACAAATCAAACATTTGGCTACATATTTACAAATTTCTCGTTTTATGCCGGGCCACCAATACATTTTCTTCAAATCACAATACATCTTGGTACTTCCTGGATGAATAGAACACATACTATTATGAGCTTCTGATAAAATATCATTCTTTAAATTTGCATCATTCGGAACACATACCTTATCATTGATAATATAACATACCTTTATAATCAACAGAGTATTCCGAACTTAACTTATTTTGAATCATTTCTCGTTTCGATACCAATTTTGGATCTTCATCCTGTAACTCCTGAATCCGTTGAAAGAGTACTGGTTTAGCTTTTAATTCTGCTAATACAGAACCATCTTCATTAACAGACAAATGAACATTTAGTGCGCGAAGAGCAGACAACGATGATTTCCGGCTCAGTGCGTTTGCTACAACATTAGCTTTCCCCAGGTGGTAATCAATAACAAGATCATAATCTTTCAGAAGTTCTAGCCACCGTCTCTGTCTTAAATTCAGCTCTTTCTCTGTCATTATATATTTCAAGCTCTTATGATCGGTATATACATAACATTTTTCACCATATAGGTAGTGCCTCCATATTTTCAAAGCAAATACAATCGCAGCCAATTCCAGATCATGCGTAGGATAATTCTTCTCATGTGGTTTCAATTGCCGAGAAACATATGTGACTACTTTACCTGTCTGCATAAGTACGCAACCCAAACCATTCAAAGATGCATCACTATACACTACAAACGGCACACCTGATTCCGGTTGAGCCAACACCGGTGCTTCTGTCAACATCTTCTTTAATAGATCAAAACTTTGTTGGCACTCTTCAGACCACACAAACTATACATTCTTTTGTAGTAATCGAGTCAATGGGGAAGCAATTATTGAAAAATCTTTAACAAATCGGCGGTAGTATTCTGCTAATCCCAGAAAACTTCGCACTTCTGTGACGTTCTTCGAAATTTTCCAATTCACCACTGCCTCTACTTTTCCAGGATCAACACGAATTCCATTAGCTGAAACAATATGACCCAAAAATGCAACCTCATTAAGCCAGAACTCACATTTACTAAACTTTGCATATAGCTGTTTCTCTCTCAAAGTCTGCAACACTATCCTTAAATGCTGAGCATGCTTAGATTCTGTTTTTGAATAGATTAAAATATCATCAATAAACACCACCACAAATCTATCCAGATAAAATTGAAAAATTCGATTCATCAAATCCATAAATGTAGCAGGGCCATTGGTTAAACCAAATGGCATCACCAAAAATTCATAATGTCCATACCGGGTTCGAAAAGCACTTTTCGGCACATCACATTCTTTTACCTTCAATTGATAATACCCGGATCAAAGATCTATTTTTAAAAATACCGCTGCACCTTTCAACTGATCAAATAGATCATCAATACGAGGCAGATGATATTTATTCTTCACCGTTACCTTGTTCAACTGTCTATAATCTATACACAACCTCAACGAGCCATCTTTCTTCTTCACAAACAAAACAGGTACACCCCAAGGCGACATGCTGGGTCTGATGAATCCTTTATCTAACAATTCTTGTAACTGTGTCTTCAACTCTTTTAATTCAGCCGGAGCCATTCTATACGGTGTCACTGAGATAGGAGCTGTTCCTGGAATTAAATCTATCACAAATTCCACTTCTCTATCAGGTGGTAGACCTAGTAACTCTTCAGGAAATACATCAGAAAATTCATTCACTACCGGTAAGTGTTCTAATTTTGAATCGAGACCCCGAGTATCAAATATATAAGCCAAAAATGCTTCATTTCCTTTACGTAACATCTTCTGAACAGAGAAGGCTGAAATAATACTAACAGTATTACCCAAATTTTTAGATCCAACAGAAATCATATCCCCTGTTTGACATTTCAAACTAATCTGTTTTTCACGACAATTCACTATTGCATCATGCTTCATTAGCTAGTCCATCCCCAAAATAATATCAAATTCCCGAAAGGGTAATAACATTAAATCAGCAGGGAACTCACAGCCCTTTATTCTCAGTGGACAATTACGACATATTAAATTAACTATTACACACTGACCTAAGGGATTAGTAACTTGCACATCAAAATTAGTAGGTTCAACAGATAAATTCTTCTCAGAAGCTAACATAGTGCAAATACATGAATGTGTAGATCCAGGGTCTATCAATGCATACACAGTATCATCATAAAGATAGAAAGTTCCAGCAATTACGTCCGGGGCTGTAGCTTCTTCTCTCGCTCGAATAGCATAAGTACGTGCAAGTGCTTTAACATCTGATCGACTAGCCGATTCTTTCATATCCAAACGGGTAGCTCCTGTAGCACTGCTCTGACCTGAACGTTTACTTCTTTGAGAAGGGGTTCTATTTTTCTCTTTTTGATCTGCTTCTTCTCTTTGTAGTTGAGGACAATCCCGAATAAAATGATCAGTAGATCCACACCTATAACAAGCTCCTGTCTTACTTCGACACTCACCAGGATGATTTCTTCCACAATATTGACACTTCGGTCGATGAGCATTTTGAACACTGCTCATACTAGCTGCAGGTCTGTCGGATACCTAAAAATTAGATTGTCTAGATCTACTTTTCCCCGATCTTTCTGGTACTGAAGTAGCCCGACTAAATTCTTCTCTAGACTTCTTCACCGGTGAGGATGAGAATGATTTAGATGCACCCATTTTAAAAGACTCTTTATTCTTCTTTTCACGTTGCATTTTCCTGTTATATACTTCTTCAAGTTTCTGAGCACGATCTGATAAAACAACAAACTCTCGTATCTCATTACCTCCTATCAACATTCTGATCTCATCATTCAATCCCTCTTCAAATCTAATACACATTTCCTCTTCCGTAGGCACAATATCCCTGGCATATTTACTAGGATAAACGAATTCTCTTTTATACTCAGCTACTGTCTTATTTTCTTGTCGAAGATCGAGGAATTCTCTTTTCTTTTTATCCAGATACCTTCTGCCCACATATTTCTTCTTAAATTCATTTTGGAAAAATTCCCAGGAAATTTTCTCTACTGACACAACAGCCTCAATCGTTTCCCACCAATGGTAAGCTTCCTCTTTCAATAAGGACACAGCACATCTCAAATAATCATTAGGTGAACAGGCCATTTCTTTAAAAATCCTCATCAAACTTTGTAACCAGTATTCAGCCTTAACTGGATCATCATCTACTCTTCCCTGGAATTCTTCAGCTCTAAGTTTTCTGAGCTTTTCCAACGGAGTACGTCTACTAGATTCAGTTGTCGGAAGAGGTGGAGGGGTAACTGGAGACGTTACAGGTGGCACAGTAGGGGGAGGAGGTTGTTGAGCCTGATTTCCTTCTTGCATCTTTTCACTGTACCATTTATTCATAATCCCGTAAATCATATCTTTAAGTTCTTGATGTCGCATCAGAGAAATTGGAACATTACTACTTGTTCCCTGTTCAGAAACCTGCACTCTACTATTTACTTCTTCTTGTTCATTACGTTCTTGTCCGTCTGACATCTTTTCAATCAGAGAATATCTATAAAATAAAAGGAGTTAGATCAGATCATACACATCACACAATCACAGATTTATATGGCATGTATTTCTAAACACCTTAAACCTCGCAAATATTCTGAGAATCGGCTAAACCTAATAGCTCTGATACCATTAAATGTAACACCCCCAACCCCAAACGTCACCGAAATAGGGTTACGAGGTATTACCGAGCTTATACACTAAGATACGAATAAAAACGAGACATAAATTTGAGTTTCAATCTAAAACCACCCAATTTCCATCAAGTTGTTCTTAATATAGGCCAACGTGGCCCAAAATAGGTCTAGAAAATGATTTGAGATTAAACCGGGAACCTTAAAATTTTTTTTTGGAAAACAAGGGCACATGGCCGTGTGGCTTGGGACATGCCCGTGTGGCTTGCCCGTGAGGTTTCCCATGGCCGTGGAGCCAGGCCATGGGCAGTTCTGACTTGCCACACACGGCCGTGTAACTAGCCCGTGGGCAACACTGACTTTGCCACACGGCCTGAGCACACGCCCATGTGTTTTGGCCTTGTGAAAACACCATTTTTCACTATTTTTAAGCCACTTTCACCTACAAAACATACCTCATTCAAAACCAATTCATTTACTTATAAAATTAATCAAATGACATTCTTTTCATCTATCAAACTTATAAATATTCATATATTCACTTCAAACGCTTCATAAGTGTTACCCATCACATTATACCCAAACACACCATTCATACACATATAAGTGATTTAAACAAAACTTAATATATACCACCTTTATAATGGTAATTTAATCTTTCAACCATCAAATTAAATTTTATACACACATGCATTCCATCACACTTCAAACAACATAACCATTAAGAACTTCATCTAACCAACCAATTTATACATGCCATATAAACCAAAAGATAATAACCCAAAAACTACCAAAATAAATCAGGATAGTGTGATTCCTCGTGATAATCTGATCCTCCGAACTCATGTTAATCTACAAAACATGTTAAGCACATTCAAGTAAGCTTATGAAAGCTTAGTAAGTTCATAGGCTTGGAAAATAAACTTACCAAATCAATAAATCATTCACATAGTATACATTTCATTAATATCTCCTGTCATTCACAAACCAAATCAATTTTTACTTAGTATCATTCAATAATATCCATACTCGAAATTCATCCTTTTGGGCCCGTTTACCATTTATCATTTCTTCACAAATTAGGAACTATACGGAACTGAGTACATTGCCTTCTTTATACCATAGTAGAACTATGGATTTACACATAATCACGTTTCCTTTTCCGAAGCCATAGCCCAGCCATGGTCTTACACGGACCACATATTATACCGAGGCCATATCCTGGATATGGTCTTACACGGGTCACATATCACTTTTCTCCAATGCCATAGCCCAGCTATGGTCTTATACGGAAATCACTTGGCACACTTCACCGATGCCATAGCCCAGCTATGGTCTTATACGGGAATCACTTATCATTTGTTTTCGATGCCATAGCCCAGCTATGGTCTTATACGAAAATCACTTATCATTTGTTGCCATGGTCCAACCATGGTCTTTTTCCGTCAATTCGTCACTTATCATGAGACAAAGGTACTCAATCTGATAGTTTCCTACAATTTCATACTTTTACATTATTTATAATTTTATCACATAATTTTGTCACATACACATCATATAACACATTACAAAATTTGTAATATTAATAATGACCATTAAAAATTAGCCACATGAACTTACCTGGGCTAATTCACAAAAGTTGTAGAAGTTTGGGAATTATTCAATTATTTTCTCCTTTCCTCGATTTGCTTCGATTTCTTGGTCTATAAATGCAAAATCATTCATTCATTCGTATTTATTTCAATTTTACCATTTTCCACAATTTATGTACTATAATTCCTGAAATTACACTTTTACCCCAAACTTTACCATTTTTACAAATTAATCCCTAATCACTTTACCCACCAATTGGGCTATTTCTTCTCAATTAAAACCTTATATTATCATTTTAAACTATTTTACAGCCATTGATACACAAAATTCCCACATAAAGCCCTAACTTCATGATTCTTTACAATTAGGTCCTCAAATACTTATTTACTATTCAATTCTTTCAATAAAATCTACATATAAACAAATTAAAGCTTTAATTCCATGCTAAATCATCACATACTTCCAGCACATATTCATAGCAACTTGCAATATCAACCATAAAATCAAAAACTATTGAATTAGACAAGAGGACCTAGTTGTAAAAGTCATGAAAATACAAAAATTTCAAGAAATAATCAAGATATGAACTTACTTGCAGTAAAAATAAGAAAAACCAGCTCTTAGAAACCCTTCTATGGTGTTTTTGCTGGAGAAGATGAAAGAAAATGAAAAATCTAGATATTTCTTCTAATTTAATCCATAAAATACTATAAGATTTCTATTTATTTACAAAATTGCCATTAGTTCACACTACATTTCAGCCAATTTTTAACCCATCCGTTCAGCCTATTTAACTTTGGGCTTAATTACACTTTAAGTCCTTCTTCATTTAGCCTTCATGTTATTTAATCACTTTCCACAATTTTGCACTTTATTCAATTTAATCCTTTTTACTCAATTGACCATCAAAACCTTAAAATTTCTTAACGAAACTTTAATACTAACATACTAACACTCCATAAATATTTATAAAAATATTTATGGCTCGGTTTAATATCCCAAGGTCTCGATACCTCATTTTCACTTCTCAATTATTTAATATTTATTTCTAAAATACTATTCACTATTTCAATTATTTTCCTAACTTCTCATTTAACTTATACTCATTAAATTAATAATATTTTCTACTAATTTGTCGGATTTAGTGATCTTGAATCACTATTCCGACATCACTGAAATTTGGGCCGTTACGAGGTGTGAGTTGCATAATCGGCTAGGGGAGTTGGAGTAGTTCTTTTTTCGACATTTTATTAGTAGTAAGCCGATAGTCTTTTTTGTGTTCACTGGGATTTGTTTGTGTTGAGCTTTGGTGCCGAAATTCCTTGAGATCCCATACGCCTAACCCGATTTCTTTTTCTCCTATCTCTTCTAAGTCGAACCCTCATTCTCTTCTCAAGTCTAAAGCCGATTGCCTTTCTTTCATTTTTGTTGTCGAATTCTACATCTCCCTCTCCTTGATCATAACTCCTTCTCGATTCATTCTCACTACTCCTACCTCTTGAGCCGAATTTCACCTTGCTTTTATTCCTACAAGTTTCTTTCGGCCAAGTCTTGTTCTTTACTCTTGGTCGAAATCTCCGTAGTGGCCGAATCTCTAAGTACTTCATCTCTTGTGATTCTTGAATCGATTTTCCTATTGGGCCAAATACATAGTGCAACACTCAGGGTAAGTACTCATTTCCGTTGTTCATTCTCTTGTGGATATTGGTAAAAGCTGAAACTCTTATTTCCCTCATGCTATTCGGTTTTGGGGTTGTCCATAGGCCGATCTAAGTTCCTTCGCATTTGATCTTTTATGTATCAGCTACTTGTGGATTCAGAACTTGTAAAGGGTAATTCATCGTTGGTTAAGGAAAGCAATCAACACATAGTGGCTAGGATTCGGCAGAGGTAAGTGAGCATAGTGGTCACTAATGGCCGAATAGGTAACGGTTAAGTATCATTTTGTTTCAATTGGATTTTGAGTAAATATTGTGGTTGAATCATTGTAGGTTGATCATCGGTGGGAGTGCTCGACTTAGTTCATAAACAGGTGTGTAACTACACCCCTATAGCGTAGAGCGACAAAAGCCAAAATGCCAGAATACAGGCTTATAATAGCCCATCAGCGTGCGAATGCTATTGGGACAGTCTGAGCTTAGCAGAAATAGGTCTTTAGTCCTTGAAACTCATCTGGTGCAAATCGGCACCCTTAGTCTATGTTAGGCTTGGTTGGGCCGAAGAGGGCCCAATGGGCCTAAAAGGCTGTAGGAGTAAAATATTCGGTAAGTGGTCATTAAAAGGTACAATGGTAAAATCTAGATTATTGGGCATGAAATTTGGCGTAACGGGCCATTCGAGTGAGCGGGCCCACGTAGGGCCAGTAGGGGGCTTTAGAGCCCAAAATTACTCTCGACCTGGTTAATGAATCTGAGCTGCTAAGTATAAAGTAAGATCTGTTAAAAGAATAAATTTGTTGTTAAGACAGTAAATCTAATAAAAAGGTCTAGAACTCCGCTAAATGATAAAATTACCACTTTACCCCTCGATTTTAGAAGTGACTATTATACCCTTGTTAGTGACTATGCATGCTAAACTCTGTATCTGTTGTTCTGTAAGCATGTGGTATATGTGTATGTTTTGTTCTATATATCTGCATGGGGTTAGGATTATGATTACGGAGGAAGTTCTGTTATAGTGGCTACGCCACATATTCTGTTAACAGTGGCTTTGCCACTCATTCTATTTCTGGTGGCTCTGCCATATTATTCTATTATTAGCAGCTTTGCTGCACATCGGTGTGTGGGCTAGGTGGGTCGAGTTATTCCTCACATGGTGTGTTGGTTGGTACGGGTGGTGTGATGGCTGGTTGGGTGGGTTTTGCATATTGTGAGCATGATTCTATATCTGTTCTGGGCTTAGGCCAGATCAGTTCTGTTTGGGGCTTTGGCCTATTTTGTACCATTAGGGAGTTGCACACTGAGTTTTCGCAAACTCACTCTATTCTCTTAATCTGTGCAGGTAACCCCTAGACCTAGTGGATTTAGAGCCTTGATGGACTCGAGCTGGCCACATGATTTTACATGTTTCTGCACCAATTGGACTTCCGCTGTTTTCATTTTATTCTCGTTTTTTTATCTTTCTGGTTTTAATTGTGTAATAAGGCTATTACGGGGTTTTTAACTTTTATTTGGTTTACTTCTTTTGTTTGAACGACTTTGCATGTAATCAGTTAAATAAACACATTGGGCCTCTAAAATTTGACAACAAGAGTTTTGAAAGAAAAACTATGACCTATTTTATTCAAAACAATTCGGTGACTTCACTCTTATCACGATTTTCAAGGAAAGAGGATTTTAACTGATTCTAAAGAAGTTTTTAAACTGAACAATCTGAGATAAGCATGATACTTTCTATACAAAAAGAGCCTTATGGATTTTTCGAAGTTGAGCCGAGTGACCCTCCAGATCTGAGCATAACGTCTAGGCCGGGTTTGGGGTGTTACACAAGCATATATGTCTAAGGCATTTCATCACATTTAGAGATATTACCTGTTCGTTGACATTTATCACAACAAGTAGCATACCTGCTGGCATCTTTAAATAATATGGGCTAATAAAAACCTAATTCGAGTATTTTATAGGCGGTCTTGGTTCCACTGTAATGTCCTCTTGTTGGTCCTAAATGGCAGTGTTCCAAGATCTTGTTTGCTTCAGTCGTTGTAACACATCTTCGAATGACTTGGTCTGTACAAATATGAAAAAGAAAAAGGCCTTCCCAAAAGTAGTTTTTCACATTAGTAAAGAATCGCTTCTTTTACTGATGTGTCAACCCTTTTTGGGTTATGTTAGCAGCTAAGTAATGTGCAATGTCAGCAAACCAAGGTACCTCAGAATCAGATATGACTAAGAGTTGTTCTTCAGGAAACGAGTCGTTTATTTCAGCTTCATCCAATTCTTTGCGATGTGGATTCTCAAGCCTGGAAAGGTGATCTGCTGCTAAGTTTTCAGCTCCTTTTTTGTCTTGTATTTCCAAATCAAATTCTTGCAACAATAAAATCCATCTTATTAGTCGAGGCTTTGCATCGGACTTAGTTAAAAGGTAACGAAGAGTGGAATGATAAGTATAAACGATGACTTTAGACAATATTAGATATGGTCTAAATTTGTCAAACGCAAGAACCACAGCTAGCAATTCTTTTTCTGTGGTAGTGTAGTTCTCTTGTGCTACTGTTAAAGTTTTGCTAGCATAGTAGATTGGCTGAAAATGCTTGTCTCTTCGCTGTCCAAGAACTGCACCTACGGTAAAATCACTCGCATCACACATTAGCTCAAAAGGTAAATTCCAATCAAGTGCAATTATAATTGGAGCATTAGTGAGTTTCTCTTTGAGAGTGTTAAATGTCTCTAAACGTTTCTGATCAAAATTGAAGGGTATGTCTTTTTCTAGTAATTTCATTAACGACTTAGCTATTTTAGAAAAGTCTTTACTAAATTTTCTATAAAAACCAGCATGTCCTAAAAAACTTCTAATCGCTTTGACTGAACTAGGGGAAGGTAGTTTTTCAATGGTTTCAACTTTTGCTTTATCTTCTTCTATCCCTTTACTAGAAATTTTGTCCTAGCACAATACCTTCTTGTACCATAAAATCGCATTTTTCCCAATTGAGAACAAGATTTGTTTCTTCAAGTCTTATCAAGATTCATTCTAAATTTTTGAGGCAAATTTGGAAAGAGTTACCAAATATCGAGAAGTCATCCATAAATACCTCCATGATATCCTCCACGAGTTCGTTAAAAATTGCTAACATGCAACACTGAAAAGTAGCAGGGGCATTACATAATCCAAAAGACATTCTACGATAAGCAAACGTACCGTATAGACATGTGAATATCGTCTTTTCTTAATCTTCAGGAGCTATCGGGATTTGGAAATAGCCAGAAAGTCCATCCAAAAAGTAGTAGTACATATGTCTTGATAGTCTTTCTAACATTTGATCAAAGAAGGGTAAAGGGAAGTGATCCTTTCTAGTGGCGTCGTTCAATTTCCTGTAATCAATACAAACTCTCCTACCTGTGACAGTTCTTGTAGGGATTAATTCATTCTTTTCATTGGCAACAATAGTCATGCCACCTTTCTTAGGAACAACCTGCACAGGACTCACCCAAGCACTGTCAGAATTAGGATAAAAAATTCATGCATCTAGAAGTTTAATTACCTTGATTTTGACCACTTCCTTCATGTTAGGTTCAGTCTTTTTTGAGCTTGCACACATGGTTTATATTCATCTTCTATCAAAATTTTGTGGGTGCAAAAAGAAGAACTGATTCCTTTGATGTTAGAAATTTTCCAAGCTATGGCTCTTTTATGTTTTCTTAACACTTGAATTAATTTATCATTCTCTTTGGGTTGCAAGTTTGAAGA
Source organism: Gossypium stocksii (assembly GCA_020496765.1). Classification (NCBI taxonomy): domain Eukaryota; kingdom Viridiplantae; phylum Streptophyta; class Magnoliopsida; order Malvales; family Malvaceae; genus Gossypium; species Gossypium stocksii. The sequence goes on from CM035623.1 coordinate 13,622,036, forward strand.
TGACTGGTAATGTAGAATTGTCTTCTAAAAATGCATATTCTAAGTGTTTGGGTAATTGTTTGAGATTTAATTTGGGAGGTTTGTCAATAGAAGGTTTTTGTCTTAGTTCATCTTTAATCTCAATGCCCTCATAATCTATTTGTCTTAAGGAGGGTTCGTTGGAGTTTAACTCAGTTATTACCTTTTTCATCTCAGTGGTAACTTCATCTTCTCCCCTGCTTTGAACGAGACACAGTTTTAACATGTCTTTAAGAGTGATCTCCTAAAAAGAATCTTGAACAAAATGATCAATGGAATCAATAAAATAATAGAAATCATCTTGTTCCTTAGAAAATCACATGGCATCATAAATTTTAAACACAATTTCTTTATCCCCTACCCTAAGCACAAGTTTTCCATCTCCCGCATCAATAACAGCCCTGACAGTAGCTAAAAATGGTCGTCCTAGGATTAAATGTACCTCAACATCCTCATCTATGTCTAAAATAACAAAGTCAACAGGAAATATGAATTTATCCACTTTAACTAATATATCCTCAATTATACCCATTGGATATTTAACAGACTTATTGGCTAATTAGATACTCATCCTAGTGGGTTTTGGTTCCCCTAGACCTAGTTGCTTGAACATTTTATAGGGTATTAAATTAATGCTGGCACATAAATCTGCTAATGCCTTTTCAATATTTAAATTACCAAGCAGACAAGGAATAGTAAAACTTCCTGGATCTTTCAATTTGGTTGAGAGTTTATTCTTGAGGATTGCTGAACACTCTTCGTTAAGTTCCATTGTGGATAGCTCTTCAAAATTTCTTTTGTTTGTTAGAAGTTCTTTCAAAAATTTTGCATATGTGGGCATCTGTGAAATAGCTTCAACAAAAGTTAAGTTAATATGCAATTGTTTAAAAAGTTCAAGAAATTTACCGAATTGAGCGTCCATGCAGTCTTTCTTCAATTTTGCTGGGTATGGGATGGGTGTTTTGTATTCTTTGAGTACTGGTGAGGTATTTTCTTTGAGCTCGGCTTCTTCAATGTTTTCCTTGTCATGTTCTTGTACTACTTTCTTTTCAGGTTCGGCTAGTGTTTTCCCACTTCTTAGTGTAACTGCTTTAACATGCTCCTTAGATTTAATCTCTGTGTTGCTCGGTGGTCTTTCATAGATTAGCTTAGCAAGCTGGCCTATTTGAGTCTCGAGTCCTTGGATGAATGCTTGCTGGTTCTTAAGTGTCATCTTGATGTTCTAGAAATGAGTTTCTGACACAGAGATAAATTTTGTGAGCATTTCTTCAAGGTTTGGCTTTTTCTCTTACTGGTACGGTGGTTGCTGAAATCCCAGAGAAGGTGGTGGTCTCTGGTTTCCTTGGTTACCTTATCCTCCCCATGAAAAATTGAGGTGATTCCTCCAACTTGCATTGTAAATGTTACTATAAGGGTTATTTTGAGATCTAGGATTATTACCCATATAGTTGGCTTGTTTGTTTTCCAAGCCATATCCATAGGTGGGGTACTTAGAATTGCTCATGTCACACTGTATCACAGGGTGTACCTGTGTAGAACCAGCTAAACTGTCAATCTTTTTATTTAAGAGTTCTACCTGATTAGAAAGCATGGTGACCGCATCAACATTAAACACCCCTGTAGCTTTTTGTGGCTTTGTTCTCATGACTTGACACTGATAGTTGTTCAGTGACATCTCCTCTATAAACTTGTAAGCTACTTCTAGTGTTTTGTTATTGATTGTTCCACCGGCGGCTGCATCAATCATCTGTCTCATTGAAGGGTTCAAACCATTGTGAAAGGTTTGAACTTGTAACTATAAGGGTAACCCATGGTAAGGGCATGTGACCGTTCGATTTTGACCCTATTCAGAATGGTGGTTTTAGGACCACGAATCCGAGTCAGAAAAATAATTCTATGTTATTTTATGTGTTAAAATTTTGTGAATTTGCATGTGTAAAATTTTCATGTTTGAATTTTGCTATTTGAATAACTAATTTGATAAAAAGGATTTAAGTGTAAGAAAATGAAAAGTGGATGGTTTAAACATATGACTGAATTGATCATAGTTTAGTAACATGGAACACTTACGTGGATATTATACCATGTTAAAATAGGTGGACATTTATGACCATCACTTATAAAGTTTGTAAATTATATTATAAAGGTTATAATGGTCATTTGTGATTTTATATGTGGTTTATTATAATAAAACAAAATAAATCTTCTTTAATTGCCTTTAAAAGCCGAACACATTCATAAGAAGAAAAAGAAAAAGTTTGGGGCATTCGGCTACCTTGTAAACTCAATCTAGATATGTTTTCATTCTGGTTTTTGATAATTTTTATGTTTTTGAGATCGTTGCTTCGAATATTACTCGACCCATGCCTAAATTTCTGATTTTGATGATGTATTCATGAGTTGCCATTGTTGATACCTTGGTGAATTTTGTGTTTGAAGTTGTTAAATAAATAATATGTGTTAAATTACTAAGTTTGTATTGGAAATTTTCATAAAAACTAAGTAATTAGGGCTTAATTGTAAAAATAGTAAATAGAGGGGTTAAATTGTGAATTAAATTAAATGTGAAGTCTTGTAGGGGCTTGAGGAGTATTCGGCCCTAGCTTATTGAAAATAAATTTTATTTATTTTGTGTTTTGTGAATTTTGGATTAAATTGTTAAAAGTGTAAAATTTATGGGGCATAAGTGTGAATTGTCTATTTATGTGTTCTTAAATGAATTGGAATGAATAATTGATGAAATAAGCTTAATTTATATCAATTTAGATCAAGAAAAGGGAAAATTGGATTCGGATCGGGGAAAAGCTAAAGTAGACGAATAGCCGATTCGTAACGCTCAACGATATCCAAGGTAAGCTTTAAGTAATTAAACATAGATTATGTTTAAATATAACATGATATATCATGAGAATTAAATTTTTTTTATAATGTATTTGTATATAGCCGAATGGGATGTATGAAAAGAAAATAAGGTAGTTGATATATATATATATGTTCTAATGATACTAAGATCTTAAAAGTGTGTTTGTGTTACATGGAAAATAAAAGTATATGATTCAATATGTGAAACATATCGAATTGAATTTTTATACTGTAATATTCGGGCCATAGGCCTAGCAAGCTTTAAGCTGGTGATTTTGATCGGGCTTCGTGCCTAGCAGGCGTAGTGCCGGTGAATGAATATCAGACTTTGAGTCTAGCAGGCCTTGTGCCGGTGATGAATTCAGGCTCTTGCCTAGCAGGTTTTATACCAGTGATTTGTTTACAAGTCTGTGATTATAAATTCAAGTTATTACGGAAAATGAACAATGGTAATTGAGCTATGTGACATTTCATATAGTCAGCCACATAGGTAAGTATATACCATGTATATTAAATTTGCAAATTTGACTATGGATGAATTATATTTAGCTTGTGCATTCAGTTTTATTCGAAGTTACCTAGAATGAATTTATTGGGTTACTATGACATTAAATTGAGGTTGAACTATAGATGGTATATAAGGTTTTTATTTACCTTTTATATTCGGCCATATGTGTGAAAATCTATGTGGAAGTATAATTTATATTATATAATAGGTCTACAAGAAACGTGTAAGTGATGCTGAATTATTTGCATTGAAAATTTGGCAAAGATATTATATTGTATATTTGTATAAGATTATTGATATAATTGTTAGTTTGGATATTAGAAACTTTGATTGAGTTGTTTAATTTGCTTAAGATTTACTAAGCTAAATTGCTTACTTTGAGTATTTTGAAACCTTGATTTATAAATTTTGGAGTTAAGTTACGAGCTCGGGGATCAACATCGATGTCATCCACACTATCGTCAATCCGTCAGTACATTTAAAAGTTTATATTTAGAACTTATGGCATGTATAGGCTAAAATGTATTTTGTTTGTTTTTTTTAATATGTATAACTTTAGCCATGCGAAAATGGCTTGGTCATTTTGTTAAGCTTACTTCCATGTTTAAATTAAATAATGTGGTTGACATATGTGATTATGGAGTGTTTAATTAGCTTGGTTTATAACTCAATATGTTATGAAATGTCTTTAATGAGGAGTTGTTTATAATTTGGTGTTAAAAGGTCAAGTTGCTAGTTGAATACTAAAAATTGTATGAGTTGAAAATAGGTGGTAGTAAATTCAATTTCAGTAAAAATTTTTCGGTCATTTGTTCCCATGTAGTGATAGATCCTTGTGGTAAAGAATTTAACCACTGTTTAGCCTTATTCCTCAAGGAAAATGGCAATAACCGAAGACGAATGGCATCATCAGAAACACCATTTATTTTAAATGTGTCGCATAATTCCAAAAAGTTGGCTAAATAAGCGTTAGGATCTTCATCCTGCAAACCATCAAACTGAACAAACTGTTGTATCATCTGAATAGTGTTAGGTTTCAGTTCAAAATTATTTGCGGCAATAGTAGGCCAAACAATACTAGATTCAGTACCAGCCAAATTAGGTTTAGCATAATCATACATAGTACGTGGAGCAAGATTTTGCTCGGCAGGATTTGCGGCTACTACAGGAGGTAGTTGATTATCTTGATTTGCCTCCATCTCTTCAGTAGGTTCAGATTCTTATTCTTGTCCTTATTCTGGGTATCGCAAGCTTCTTCTTATTTCTTTGCAAGTTCTACGAATTGTGGCTTCTAAATCATCGTCAAACAATAATGGTCCTCCTGGGTTTCTTCTAGTCATAAACTAGAGACACCTGGAAGAGAAAAATAAACAGAAAACTAACTATTATCACGATAAAAGGCAAGCGCACCTATTGAATAGCAGTATAGCTAGTGGCAAGACTGGAATACCAAATCCAAGGAACTAAAAGTACTAGTAATGACTTTCTTCCTATTATCTAGCCTAACAATAAAGAGGGCTTGGTTGTAAACTATTCTAAATTAAACTAAAGAAACGACAAAGAGTAAATTTGGAAAATTACTTTGGGAAAACTGATTGATAAGGACAATACCTAAGGAAGAATCCATCTAGACTTCACTTGTTATCTAACTCTAAACTAGACGATTTCTTCATTCGACTTGATCCGTAAAAATCCTTAAATTATGTTAATATCTCCGTCGAGAATAAAAACAATTAATCCTAGGTTGATTAACTAAAATCTTTTTCTAATTAAAACCTCTAGTCTTGCATTAACTCGATCTATAGATCACCATATTAGATTTGACGCTAATCCGGTAGATTTTCATCGTCCTATGTCTAGGATTGCTATCAACTCTGCTTAATTGTGTTAGATCTACTCTTAAACAGGGACTTTTGCTCCTTTGCCTAAGCACATCCAACTTAAATTAATATCCCAGAAATATCAATTCAAGAATTAAAAACACAATTAAGAGCAAGTCAAATATTTATCATATAGTTCAAATAACAATAACAAGATTCATCTAAGTTTCATCCCCTTAGATATTTGGGGTTTTAGTTCATGTTTATAAAAAGAAACATCTCAGAATAAAGAAAATGACAAAACATAAGAAAACCCAAAAACTCCTGAAAGGAATGAAGGGAGATCCTCTGTCTTGATGCAGATCCTGGCTTCTGAGATGGATCAATTGGCTTTCCTTCGAGTAATTCCCTGCCTTTAGCTCTCCGTCTTGGCGAGACGACTGTACCTTTTGCGGGAATAATGCACACCCTTGTAGTTGCCCCCTAGGGTCTTTATATAGAGCTTGGAATGCCTTTCTTAGCCCCTAAGTAGCTTTTTCCTCGTGAAATTGAACTTCCTCACGACAGGGACACGCCCGTGTGCCACACCCGTGTGAGTCGATGCTAGGCCGTGCTCGAGCCTGTTAATGTGGCACAGCCGTGTGAATTGAGTTTAGGCCGTGCTCGAGCCTGTTAATGTGGCACGGCCGTGTGACATGCTCGTGTGGTGAACTCTAGGCCGTGTTGATTCCTTGCTTTAGCCCATTTTCTCCGTTTTCGGCCCGTTTCTTGTTCTTTTTGCTCTCCTAAGCTTACTTGAGTATAAAACATGAAATTAAAGGTTTAGGAGCATCAAATTCCACAAATCAAGGAATAATTCATCCATAAATGTGCTAAGTATGAGGTAAAAATATGTATAATTTACGGTTTATTAGGTCTACACAGGTATGTGGGTCCACATGGGGGTGTGAGATTCTAGGCCAAGCCGTGTGATCCAGACGGTCAAGGCCAAATTGGGCTGTGTGGGCCACACGAGTGTGTGAGCCCACATGGGCCGGCTACATGGGCGTGTGAGCCCATTTAACTAAAATGTTTTCTAAGGTTGCACGAGTCGTCTAAGTTAACTGTAAACCTACTGTAGGGTCGGAAGCACTACTTAGACCCTTAAATGTGTGAACTGAATGTATGATATATGTACTGAGCATGATGATTATATGCATGTATATTGAACTATATGTGTAACTGATAACCATGTGATAGCATGTCATTTACTGTATGTTTGCATTGCATTGGGTTGGAATGATGAATATTAGAGGAATTGTATTGAAAGGCTTTTAAGCTAATTAACTGGTAGCTCGGCTACATATATATACTAAAGGGCTCTTAAGCCTATTTTACTGACAGCTCAGCTGCATTATACTGATATGTGCCACATTCGGTACATCTTGAAGTGTAGGGCTGGGTGGGTGTTTTAAACCCCACAGGCAGTGTAGGGATGGACGGAGATGGTGTATTAGAGGCTGGTAGGTAAGGCTCTATTTTCTGATCACTATATGCATAATTGTTACTGTGATGGGTTAAGACCCTAATGCATATCTGATACTGTAACTAAAATGAGCTAAGGTTCGAACTGCTACAGTAATTGAAATAGGCTAAAGCCTGAACTACTATTGAAACTATAATGGGCTTGGGCCCCAGATTGCATTTAACTGTTTACTGTGATTGACTGTATGTTTGTTTTCTGTGGTGTAAACTCAGTCCTTCTGCTCAATTTGTATAGGTAATCCCCAGACATAGACTGATTGGTGCGGTGGAGGACTTAGCGGTGGCCATAAGTTTGTCAAAGACTGTTTTTAATTCAGTATGTTTTAATGTTATTTTTGCTTAATTATTATTGAGGGTATTTTGGTAATTTTGGGACTATTTTCGTAATTCTGGGTTTTATTTATTGTTACGGATTTTATAACTATGAAAACACAACAAAACAAACAGTTTACTTAAACATAATGGTTTTCCTAAAAACTAAAGTTTTCTCAAACCTGAACGATTTTTATTTAAATTCAATGGTTTTTCAAAAGCTTTCGCGACACAAATAAGTTTTAACTGAATGGAGTAATTGGATAAGCCTTTTTCTATGTTAATAAGAGATAAAGAATAGTAAATACCCAGAAATAGTTTTATCATGACAACTTAATTGTCAAATACCCTATCATGTGACATCGCCAGATTCGACCATAACATCCAAGTCGGGTTTGGGGTGTTACATTTAGTGGTATCAGAGCTAGGTTATAAAACTCGGTTGTAGATTTTGGGTTTTAGAACTTAGTTTTTAAAGAACTAATTTTTAAATAATTTAAAATAATTGGACTGAGTATGTGGTACACCGAGTCTTCGGTGCCGATCTAGTAAATATTCTGAAACTTTGATAAGTTTAATATGAAAATATTATAGATAGTATATTCTAAAACTACTGTAGGTAGTATATTGTGAAAACACTTTAGTTAGTGCATATCGAAACTGTAGTGAAACTGAAATTGTAGTAAAACTGATAGAGATTGCGACATACGAAAACAAACTCCGAATTACTGAAACTGTTTACATAAAACATCTGCTAATAAATATTGAACTGTAACTAATTCATAAAATTTGTAATACAGATAAATGCGAATAGACATGAGAGTACATGGTACCCACGGACGAGGTATTCAAGGCCATGGTAGAGGTCGTCGGGGAGCTCAAGCTGAGTTTTTCTCTTCTTGGGATACTATAGCGAATCTAGACACTAGTAAGACACCGGTGTCGCCTACTATTGAGACAAGTTCTCGTCGCATGGCTGGGGATGATTCATTGTCCCAGGCTATGCTAAGGATACTTGAGAGGGTTATTGGGCCTAATATTAGATCTATGGGCCATGGGTTAGTTACAGAACGACTACGGTCCAATGGGGCTGAGCTATTTAGGGGTGTCACTGGAGTCACCCCTAACGTGGCCGAGTACTAGATGGAGGCCACTAAAAGAATCATGAATGATTTGGATTTTACCCCTGAATAGAAACTGAACAGTGCTGCTTCCTTGCTTTGCGATGAAGCGTATCAGTGGTGGATGACCGTTAAGGAGGGGACTCAACCAGATCGATTAACTTGGTATTTCATTTGAGAGTATTTCTAATGAGGTGACTATACTGAGTCCACTGGGCTAGTCTGTACGGGTTAATAAGTTATACAGAGTTGTACCGTTGGAGGTTCAAAGGCGATCTTCTTGGCTGACTTAATAGAGCTTTCGTTTAGGTAGTTCGACTTAATTCTGGGAATGGACTGGTTGGTCAAACATCGAGTAAGTTTGGACTGTACGACTACGAGGGCCGTTTTGAGAACTGAGGAGGACAATAAGGTAGTCGTGACTGGAGATCGTCAGAACTATTTGTCTAATGTGATCTCTGCATTGGTGGCTGAGAGACTAGTTCGTAAGGGATGTGAGGCATACTTAACCTATATCAGTGTTTCCGCTTCCAGGGACTCTACTGTTAAGGACATCAGAACTGTAAGGGATTTTTCAGACGTCTTTCCTGAGGAGCTACTGGTTTTACTTCCAAATCAAGAAGTAGAATTTGGGATTGAGCTTATTCCTGGTATAGCTCCGGTGTCTATCGCTCCCAATCGAATAGCATCGAAGGAGCTTACTGTAATAGCCTGGTTTAGACCCTAGTCAAAACAGTGGTTTTGGGACCACGAATCTGAGTAAGAAAAATATTTTAATATTATTTTTGGCATTTACAGCATGTTAATTGATATATGTAAAAATTTCGTGAATTAATTTTACCGATTGGTTGTTCAAATTGATAAAAAGACTTAATTGTGTAAAATGTAAAAGTTGCTAGCTATTTGTTAAAGTGCTATATTGCTATGTTCTTTTTAATGTGAGGTCTTTAAAGTGAAATTAGGCCACTAATAAGGTTGATGGATGGTAGTGGACAACCATTTAATGGTTTTCATATTATTAATTTAAGGTTAATATGGTAATTATATAATAAAATGATAATAAAAATAAAACAAAGCATAAAATGGCCATTAATGTTCATCTTTGGCCGATTGTGGAAGAGAAAAGAAAGCTTAGAAAGCTTTAAATTAAATTAAGGTATGTAATTTGTTTGGTTTTTTTATAATTTTTATATTTTTGAGATCATTGCTTCGAGTATTAGCTTACCCATTCTTTAATTTTTGGAACTGATGATGAATTGGAGAATTTCCATTGTTAATACTGTGGTGAAATTGTTGTTTGATGAAGAAGAATAAATCTTTGACGTTTGATTTTTATGTTTAATTAAGTGATTTTTGATAAAAATGAGAAATAAGGATTAAATTATGAAATTTGTAAATTAAGGGGCCTAAATGTGAAATAAATGAAAGAAATGGGCTGCTAGGGTAAAATTCGGCCAAGCTTGGGCATTGTGAAATTTTGAGTATTTTGTATTATTTTGAAATAGGGACTAAATTGTAAAAATGTAAAATGTCAGGGGTTAAAGTGCAAAATGCCCAAATTATGTATTCTTGGATAAAATTGAATGAAAGGTTGAATAAGTAACTAAATTTGTTACTAATTAGATTGGCCAAAAGTGGAATTCGGATCTGGTTCGGGAAAAATTGAGAATTATTGAATAGTCATTCTGGTCCGTTCGCGCCCCGTACGAGGTAAGTTCATAAGCAAATAAGTGTTGTTAAATTGAAATGAAAATGTATTATATATGCTGAATTAATTTGTATTTATATGTATACGGCTAAATGAAATTAAGCATTTGATGACTTGTTTTGAGCATGAGTTGATTTAATTATGCAATAGTAAGTTTCGATCGAATTGAATGAATTGTGCAGAACACTAGTGTCATAACATGTGAGAATCTGAGATGGAAATATCATGTAAGACCGTGTCTGGAACATAGACATTAATTAGAGATTTGTGTAAGACCATGTTTGGGATGTTGGCATCGATTTGAGATATCATGTAAGACCGTATCTGGGACACATGCATTGATTAGAGATTTCGTGTAAGACCACATCTGGGACGTTGGCATCGATTTGAGATATCGTGTAAGATCGTGTCTGAAACACAGGCATTGATTAGAGATTGCGTGTAAGACCATGTCTGGGACATTGGCAGCGTATATAATTTCGTGTAAGACCCTATCTGGGACAGTGGCTTCGATATTTGATTACATGTAATACCACGTCTGGGATGTTGGCATTGTATGAGTTTCTAGATCTATTCGAGTATCCTTATTGATGTCTGAATGGTTTAACGAGCATTTCGAGAAATAAATGAGTATATAAAAGTGCATCTGATTTAGGTATGTTGCAATATATATGTGAAATTCAGCAATGAAAGTGACTATGATTATGATCAGTTGGTATATGATCTATGTAAAAATGTGATGTACTTAATAATAAGTGAACTATAATCAAATGAATTGTATGAGAAATGTGAAATGGTAATTGTGTTTTACCATATATGATTCAGGTATGTGAGATTTGTTTATGTCATTCAAAAATGAAGGTGAATATGTTTCAAATGACAATAAATGAAATATACGACATTGAATGATATGAATGTACACAAATAAATGTTATGTGATAAACGATAAATTATACATATTTTTACCTCATGTTTAGCCTAATTTCTGGATGAATTATTATTAATTTTGTGAGAATTGGTGCTATTAACCCTTCTATTTCATGTTGTATACTTAGGAGAGCATAAGGAAGAGAAAAGAACGAAAAACAGGCCGAAAACGAAGAAAATAGGCCAAAGTGTGAAAACAACACGGCCCAAGGAGTCACCACACGGTCGTGGCACACGACCGTGCCACATGAGGTCCAACACGGCCCAGCCCCAACAAGCACGGCCAGTCCACACAGTCGTGCCACCCTCAACAGCCCACACGGCCTCTTGTTGAAACCACACGGGCGTGGCACACGGGCTTGTCCCTGTCGTGAGGAAGTGCAAATTCACTCGGATTTGGATACTTAGAGGCTAAGAAAGGCATCCTAAAGCTCTATATAAAGACCCTAGGAGGCAACTTTAAGGGTGTACTCTTTTCTCCTAAAAGGAGCGCCATATTTCTGCCAACACAAGGAGTAAAAGAAAGGAATTACTCCAAAGGAAGCCGATTGATTCATCCCAGAAGCCAGAATTCTACATCAAGATAGAGGATCTCCCTAAATTCCTGCAGGGGTTTTTGGGTTCTTTATGTTTTGTTATCTTATTTCTTCTGAGATGTTTTCTTTATTAATTATGAACTAAACCTCTCAAATACTTGAGAGGGATGAAACCTAAGACAAATCTTGTTATTATTTATTCTTGAATTATATGATAAATACTTGAATTGTTCTTAATTATGTGTTCTTTATTCTTGATTTAATAATCCTAGGTATTAATTCAAGAAACTAATGTGCTTAGGCAGAGGAGCAAAAGTCCCTGTTTTAAGAGTAGATCTACCATAATTAAGCAGAGTTGCATGCAACCCTAGACATAGGGCGACATAAATCTACCAAATTAGGGTTAAACCTAATAAGGGGATCCATAGATTGAATTAATGCAACCTAGGGGTGTTAACTAGAAAGAAACCTTCGTTAAACAACCCTAGGATTAGTTGTTCTTATCGTCGACGGAGGTATTAACATAAGTTAGGGATCTCTACGGATCAAGTCAAGTGAAGAAATCGTCTAGTTCAAGAAGTCAATAACAAGTGAAGTCTAGGTGGATTCTCCCTTGAGTATTGCTTATATCAATCAGCTTTCCCAAAGAGTCTTTCCCTATTTTACTTTTTGTGCACTTTTAGTTAGTTTTAGAATTAGTTTCGGCTAGATAATAGAAAGGAAGTAAGTACTAGTACTTTTGGTTCCCTTGGGTACGATAACTCGGTCTTGCCGCTAAACAATACTACTGTTCGATAGGTGCGCTTGCCTTTAAATAGTGATATTAGTTAGTTTTTGGTGTGATAAGTTTTTATAAATTTTATTACTTAATATCACGAGTATCAAGTTTTTGGCGCCGTTGCCGGGGAACTAAAATATTACGAAAACTTGATTTCTATTACTTTACCCATTACTATATTTATTTATTTTCAGTTTTTATTTAATTTTATTTTTATTTTTTATTTTTATTCTATTTTAATTTTCTTTGCTTTTTCCTTCTAGGTATTTCTAGTTTATGACTAGAAACAACCCAACAGGACCATTGCTTTTTGACAAAGATTTAGAAGCGACAGTTCACAGAACTCGTAGAGAGATCAAAAGAAGCCTACATTATCCAGAACAAGGACAAGAACAAGGGCCAGAACCTACAGAAGAGATGGAAGCAAACCAAAACATTCCACCACCTCCCGCATTAGCCGTGCATCCAGTGAATCAAGATGAAGCTCCTCGCACTATGTATGATTATGCTAAACCTATTTTGGCTGGTACTCGAACTAGCATTATTAGACCTGCCGTTGCTACTAATAATTTTGAATTAAAACCTAACACTATTCAAATGATACAGCAATTTGTGCAGTTTGATGGTTTACAGGATGAAGATCCAAATTCACACATAGCCAATTTTTTGGAACTTTGTGATACTTTCAAAATTAATGGCGTTTCTGATGATGCCATTCGTCTAAGGCTATTCCCATTCTCTTTGAGAAATAAAGCCAAACAGTGGTTAAATTCTTTACCACGATGCTCAATCACTATATGGGAACAGATGACCGAAAAATTTTTACTTAAATATTTTCCTCTAACTAAAACAACTAAATTACGAAACGATATCTCTTCTTTTGTGCAGATGGATTTAGAAACACTTTATGATGCCTGGGAGGGATACAAAGATCTTTTGAGAAGGTGCCCTCATCATGGATTACCTTTGTGGCTACAAGTTCAAACCTTTCACAACGATTTGAATCCTTCAACAAGGCAAATGATCGATGCAGCCGCAGGAGGAACAATCAACAATAAAACACTCGAAGCAACTTATGAATTTATTGAAGAGATGTCACTGAATAACTATCAGTGGCAAGTCATGAGGACAAAGCCGACAAAAGCCACAGGAGTTTATAATATTGATGTTGTCACTATGCTTACTAACCAAGTAGAACTTCTAAATAAAAAGTTTGATAATTTTGTTGGTTCTACGCAGGCACAGCCAGTGATGCAGTGCGACGCAACCCCAGGAAATATGTTCAATCCAGACTACTCATCTTATGGACACAGCATAGAAACTGAACAAGCCAACTATATAGGTAACAATTCTAGACCTCAAAATAACCCTTATAGTAATACTTACAATGTAGGTTGGAGAAATCACCCCAATTTTTTATGGGGAGGACAAGGAAATCAAAGAAAATAGCCTCATCTGGGATTTCAGCAGCCACCACCAGAATAAGAGAAAAAGCTAAATCTTGAAGAGATGTTCACCAAATTTATGGCTGCATCAGAAATTCATTTTCAAAACACTGAAACGACACTACAAAACCAACAAGCATCAATTCAAGGGCTTGAGAATCAAATCGGTCAACTTGTGAAATTAATTTCAGAGAGACCACAAGGTGGACTACCAAGTTACACTGAGCCAAATCCCAGAGAACATGTCAAAGTAATTACTTTAAGAGATGGGAAAGTACTAGCTGAACTAGAAAAGAAGTCTATTCAAGAATCTCCAGGAGACAAGGTAGAGGAACCCAAGGAAAACACTCCACCGACACTCAAGGAATACAAACCGCCTATTCCATATTCAGCAAAGTTGAAGAAAAACCGTACAGACACTCAATTCGGTAAATTTCTTGAACTTTTTAAACAATTACACATTAACTTACCTTTTGTTGAAGTAATTTCACAGATGCCAAAGTACGCGAAGTTCCTTAAAGAACTTCTGACAAATAAAAGGAAGTTGGAAGAATTAGCCACAGTAGAACTCAACGAGGAATGCTCAGCTATTCTCTAAAATAAACTGCCGACAAAACTGAAAGATCCAGGGAGTTTTACTATTCCTTGTTTAATTGGTAGTTTAATTATTGATAACGCCTTAGCTGATTTAGGTGCTAGCATTAATCTAATGCCTTACAAAATGTTCAAGCAACTAGGTCTAGGGGAACCAAAGCCCACTAGGATGAGTATTCAACTAGCTGATAGATCTGTTAAATATCCTAGGGGAATCATCGAAGATGTGCTAGTAAATGTAGATAAATTTATATTCACTGTTGATTTTATTGTGCTTGACATGGATGAGGATATTGAGGTGCCTTTAATTTTGGGACGTCCATTCTTAGACACTGCTAGAGCTGTTATCGATGTAGGGGATGGTAAATTAGTACTTAGAGTTGGTGAGGAAGAAGTTTTTAAAATCTATAATGCCATGAGATTTTCTAAAGAACAAGATGATTCCTATTATTTTGTTGATATTATTGATTACTTTGTTCAAGATAGTTTTTAGGAACTTTCTCTCACAGACATGTTGGAACTGTGTCTTGTTCAAGGTGGGGGGGAAGATGAAGCCACCACTGAAATTGAGGAAGTAAGAGTGGAGTTAGATTCCAATGAAATTATCACGAGACACATAAGTTATGAAAATATAAAGATGAATGATGAGTTGAGACAGAAACCTTCCATTGATGAACCCCTTAAATTAGAGTTAAAGCAATTGCCAGGTCATTTAGAATATGCCTTTTTAGGGGAAGATTCAACTTTACCAGTTATTATCACATTTGATTTGAGCATTGCAGAAAAAGAAGAACAACTCCATGTGTTAAGGAAGCACAAGTAGGCTATAGCTTGGAAAATTTCAGATATTAAGGGAATTAATCCTTCTTTTTGCACCCACAAAATTTTAATGGAAGATGAATATAAACAATCGGTGCAAGCTCAGAGACGATTGAATCCCAACATGAAGGAAGTCGTAAAAGCCGAGGTA
The DNA here is from genome assembly GCA_020496765.1 of Gossypium stocksii. Taxonomy (NCBI): domain Eukaryota; kingdom Viridiplantae; phylum Streptophyta; class Magnoliopsida; order Malvales; family Malvaceae; genus Gossypium; species Gossypium stocksii. The sequence continues at coordinate 13,637,159 of CM035623.1, forward strand.
ATTTAACTTCTAGATGCAGGCATTATTTATCCTATTTCTGACAGTTCTTGGGTAAGTCCCGTGCAGGTTGTTCCTAAAAAGGGAGGCATGACCGTGATGTCTAATGACAAAAAAGAGTAAATACCTACAAGAACAATCACTGGATGGAGAGTTTGCATTGACTATAGAAAGCTGAATGATGCAACTCGAAAAGATCATTTTCCCTTACCTTTTATTGATCAGATGTTGGAAAGATTATCAGGTCACATGTATTATTGTTTCCTAGATGGCCTCTCTGGTTACTTCCAAATCCCGATAGCTCCAGAAGATCAGGAGAAAACGACATTCACATGTCTATACGGTACGTTTGCTTATCGTAGAATGCCTTTTGGTTTATGTAACGCTCCTACTACTTTTCAACGATGCATGCTAGCTATCTTCAACAAATTCGTGGAAGATATCATAGAGGTATTTATGGATGATTTTTCAATTTTCGGTAATTCTTTCCAACTTTGTCTTAATGATTTAAAACGTGTTTTGATAAGATGTGAAGAGACAAATTTAGTACTAAACTGGGAAAAATGCCACTTTATGGTTCAAGAGGGTATTGTATTAGGACATAAAATTTCTAGTAAAAGGATAGAGGTAGATAAAGTAAAAATTGAAACCATTGAAAATTTACCTCCCCCTAATTCAGTTAAGGCTATAAGAAGCTTTTTAGGACATGCCGATTTTTATCGTAGATTTATTAAAGATTTTTCTAAAATAGCTAAGCCTTTAACAAAATTACTAGAAAAAGACGTGCTTTTCAACTTTGACCAAGAATGTTTAGAATCTTTTAACACTCTTAAGGAAAAGTTAGTTAATGCCCTGATTATGATTTCACCTAATTGGAACCTACCTTTTGAACTAATGTGCGATGCAAGTGATTTTGCAGTAGGTGCAGTTTTGGGACAGCGAAGAGACAAGCACTTTCAACCGATTTATTATGCTAGCAGAACTTTGACAACCATTCAAGCAAATTATACTACCACAGAAAAAGAATTGCTAGCTGTTATTTTTGCATTTGACAAATTTAGATCTTATGTAATTTTGTCAAAAGTCATTGTTTATACTGACCATTCCGCTTTTCGCTGCCTTTTAACTAAAACTGATGCAAAACCTCGATTAATAAGATAGATTCTATTGTTACAGGAATTCGATTTAGAAATAAAGGACAAGAAAGAGCTGAAAACTTGGCAGTAGATCACCTTTCAAGACTAGAAAACACACAACCCAAGTACCTCGATAAAATAAACAACTTGTTTCCTAAAGAACAACTTCTAGCCTTAGCAGATGCAGCAGTTCATTGGTTTGCTGATTTTGCAAATTATTAGCAGCTAACATAACCCCAAAAGGGCTGACCCATCAGCAAAAGAAGCGATTCTTCGCTGATGTGAAAAACTACTTTTGGGAGGATCCTTTTCTTTTTCGAATTTGTGCAGATCAGGTTATTTGAAGATGCGTTGCTAAAACAGAAGCATATCAGATTTTAAATCACGGTCATTCAAGACCCACAGGAGGACAACATAGTGGAACTAGAACTGCTCATAAGGTACTCAAACCAGTCTTTTACTGGCCTACACTTTTTAGAGATGCCAACAAGTATGTGACCTCTTATGATAAATGCCAGAGAACAGGTAATATTTCTCAACATAATGAAATGCCTCAGAGCTATATACTTTTATGCGGAATATTTGATATATGGGGTATCGATTTCATGGGTCCATTCCCTACTTCATTTGGGAATAAGTACATTCTAGTAGCAGTAGATTATATGTCAAAATGGGTGGAAGCCCAAGCCTTACCTACTAATGATGCTAGAATAGTAGTACGATTTTTGAAGAAACTTTTCTCTCGATCTGGAACACCTAGGATAATTATTAGTGATAGGGGCACCCATTTTTGCAATGCCCAATTTAAAAAAGTTTTAAAAAGGTATGGAGTACACCATAGAACAGCTACCCCTTATCATCCACAAACCAGTGGCCAAGCCGAAGTGACAAATAGGGAACTAAAACGCATCTTAGAGAAAACAATAGAAACAAATAGAAAAGATTGGGCAAGAAAGATAGACGATGCTTTATGGGCCTATAGAACTGCTTTTAAAACACCCATAGGTACATCTCCCTATAAACTTGTCTATGGAAAAAGTTGTCACCTGCCATTTGAACTTGAACATAAAGCATTCTGGGCTATTAAATTTTTAAACCTTGATTTTAAGCTTGCAGGTGAGAAAAGATTAATGCAATTAAATGAGCTAGATAAATGGCATTACAATGCCTACGAGAGCTCACGACTATATAAGGAAGCCATGAAGCGACGTCATGACAAACGACTGAAACAACCTAAGCAGTTCAAAACGGGTGATCTTGTCTTGAAACTATTTCCTGGAAAACTCAAGTCAAGGTGGTCAGGTCCATTCACTGTTCAAACTGTCTTTCCATACGGCACAATTGAGGTAACTCACCCTAACCAGGGTACGTTTAAGGTAAATGGCCATAGGCTTAAACACTATATATGTGAGAATTTTAAAGATAACAATGAGGGGCTTCAGCTCTATGAAATCCCTTCGTGATACATCCAGGTAGAGTCGAGCTTAGACTCTAAATAAGCGCTTCTCGGGAGGCAACCCGAGCACTAACTTAGTAACTTTTCTTTTTAATTTTAATTTTAGTATTTTTTATGCATCAACTAACCCTTTTTAAATGCAGAATTTTAGGACCACACGGCCATGCCCACGAGCGTGTCCAAGGCCGTGTGAACACTTAAAGCAGAGACACGGTCGTGCACCTAGGCCGTGTGTAAACAGAGCACAATTTTCCCAAAAACAAGGGCTACCGACAAATCGACACGACCGTGCGACATGGCCGTGGCAACCTTTCAACTTAGACATGGGCTTACACAAAGCCACACGCTCGTGTCCCCAGACCGTGGCCAACACTGTCGATTTAGACACGGCCGTGTAACTACCTACACGACCGTGTGAATAATGAAAACCCCATCACAAACGGCCGTGTGACCTATCACACGACCGTGTGAAAAGCGAATGAGAATGCAAATGGCCGTGCAAGATGGCCAACATAGGCGTGTACTTCGAACCAGGTACGCCAAAACCACCGAATTTCAAATCACACGGGCAAAACCTAAGTCACACGGGCGTGTGCCATGCCCGTGTGACCCAAAAACTATAAATAGGAGCCACTATTCATTCTCTCCCTCACTTAAACCCAAAAAGTTTTCTCCCCCAACCACTATAAACGCCGCCGCCGATCCTCAAAACACCACCACGCTCGTATAGGACTATTCCACGCCCGTGCAAAGTGCCCCATGACTGTTCAATCCCCTCCCACGACCGTGCACCTCTCCCATTTGGTTCTATTTTCTCATTTTTCTCTCTAAATTTTACTAATCTATGTTATTTATTTTTATATCATGATTATATTTAGATTTACAATTGATTCAAGCATGGAATTAGTTACACTAGGATGAATAATCTAGAATATTATAGAATATTTCATGATTGCATGCCCCTTAAAATCACATGTGATTGCCATTTTTCTCATGCATTTAGTATAAATACATTCTCATGTTGCTTATTTTTGATATCATGGATAAATTATAGGTTAGTCCCATTTTATGTTTTTAGGAACATCGTCATTTTAATCTTTATTGTATTTCATATATAGTTTTTGAGTCAATTTCAATTTTAAGACTAATTTTTGTTATTTTTTGGCATCATGTCATCATCACGCGGCAAAAGAGCTGTTGCTCCGCCCTCCAAAAAACCAAAAGGGCCAGGTGGCTCATCATCGAGACCTACCTCCGAGGCTCGCCACCCGTTCATCACATTTCACCAAGCCTCCCAAGAGGAGCTATTTTAGATACTACGGGAACGTACATTAAGCGCAGGCTGATGCATTGATTGGGACGCTCTAGAGCAAGTCAACCTCGCAAGTGCAGTTCGGGCCCTACTGATGACGGATCCTTGGGAGCAGTTCTTCCAAATCATCGAGCCTACGTACCTTGAACTCACTCTAGAGTTCTACTCCACCTTTCATCTTTAGACTGTCATGAGCCAGTTCAATGATCCCAACAAAGTCCAGTTTCACTTAGGAGGTCGTGTACGCTACCTTAGCGTACTAGAGTTCGGCTCAACTCTCGACCTCTACATAAAGTAGTTCATGGAGGAGGAAGACTTTCCTACGCTTCCCCGTCGCATCCACCTCAAACCCGTAGATTGTTGGCGCAACATCACCTCAGGCTACCCCTCCTATGACCCCAGTCGCAAAAAGGCGACCGCCCTCCTCCTGTCATTGAGGTACCTTCACGCTCTTCTCGCACATACTTTGACAGGTAGATGGGAGAGTATAGGTGTCGTCAACACCCATGACGCCTATTTTTATGGAGCATGGCGAACGCGCACCCCATCGACCTCGCCTACTTTATCGCACACACCATGCAGCACCAGACCGAGCATCATCGCAGGGGCGTCATATCCATGGGCCCATACATTACACGCTTAGCCCGTCACATTGGGCTACTCAACACAGCAGCCCAGACATCCTCCTACACACTCATCGGCCAGATGTCCCCTCAGGGCATCCAAATTATGCACCATATGAGAATGATCCAGCGGAGGCCAGGAGGTGACCCTTTTCAGTACCGCCTCATCCAGGAGGCCGAGGATCCAGAGGACATTCCTGATGATGTCCCACCACCGGAGAAGGATGCACCTACCGAGCCACCACCCCCTTGCCGCCCATCTCATGCAGCAGCCACCTATGCTAACATATCTGAGCGCCTATCCCAATTTGAGCAGCAATGCTTCCAGCGCTTCGACCACATCAACGCCACACTACAGCAGATATGCCAGCACCTTCACATCACTTCACCACTGCCACCGTGTGATCCACCTAAGGATTAGAGATTTCTATTCCTCTTAACTTTTACTTTTATTTTCTTTCATTTTACCTTTGTTATTATTTGAATATTAGTATTTTTAGATATAGTTTATTTTGTTTTCAATAGTTTCCTATCGGCTACCTCCTAACGAGTAATTTTCTAATCCTGAAATTCCCTAAAAATGATAAGTACTTTCACAGTTTTAAAGGAGCTTTATAGCTCAAATCTAAATTCTAAAGGGAACCTTGCCACATCCTCACCAAGATGACATCTCCAAAGCCAACACTCACAACATGAAAGCTATGGACAAACAAATACTACCACCACCGGAGTATCTACCTCCGCATCTTCTCTTGTCCCAGACACTCTGTAGGCACCAATACCTCACTAATCCATCTAAAGCATGGAGTTTTCATTCCTTTCCCTATCTTATGATCTTGTTCTTTTATTGCTATTAATGTTATCTTTGTACATTGAGGGCAATGTACACCTTAAGTGTAGGGGGAATTTACTTTCAAGCATTACATTATTTGTGAAAACCTTAAAATCTGGTGCATTATTCTCAATTACATTATCTTCAATCTCCTATTAGGAATATATTCTGATTGATTTATGATTTTTATTGATATGTTGAGAATTAAGACATAAGTGCTTGTACTTTGATTATTCAAACTTTAAAACATTAGGGAATCAAGCATGATAAGTTGAAATTTTTGAGAACCCCATTTTTTTTCATAAGTTAATTTCCTGAATTTTAAGTGTTATCTTGTGAGTTGAAATTCGCAGGATTGACATCAAAAGTCATAATTCTGGTGAGATTTTGAGCCTTTTGAGCATACATTCTTTCGTGCTCACTTTTATTATTGCTTTGAGTGAGTCAACACTGATTTGTTATTCTAGAACTTGCTTCGATTATACATGTCGAGACCACATCATTGATTTGATATACCGAAATGATAAAGGCACCTAGGATTTAACCCACTTACTCCACAAAAGCCTACCTCCATAAATTAACCCCTAGTGAACCCCATTGAGCCTAACAACATTTTCTTTGACTTACCTCTAATATTAACCTATAACCCATTTTTGTTGAATTCTATTCAATTACTTTGATCCATATTTTTGTCGAGATTCGAGTTGAATTATTATCTAGCTTTATTCTCTTTTCCAGATTGTAAAGTTGTAAATATTCAATTTATTGTATTGTATTTGAATTGTTCTTAAAAAAAATATATGTATATTAAAGAAATTCAGCTATAATCTGTATGAGTTCAATAGCTTTTGCATATTTCTATTTTAAGGCTACCAAGGTGAAAATGATGTTATCATTAGCTCTAGAAATATGTTCCAGTGATAGAGATTTTTCTAGCTAGATAACTTTTCAATTCAATCTCGATTCTAACCTTCTTTTGTAGCCTATGACAACACCCCTAACCAAGCCCCATTACAACCATTGAAAGACCTTTTGATCGATGTATCATATCAATCTATAGTGGTGGAGATCTGATTTTCTAGCAAGCCTATGGTAATAACTTTTCAGGTTGACTAGACAGTACTTAATCCTTGAACCCTAAACACTTTGAGTGGATAGAGTGAATCTTTAGTAAGGATGTCAAATCCTGTTGATTTTAATTGAAAGATGAGTACTTAGGAGTAGGGAAGAAAACTTATGTTTCGATGATAAAATTCTCAACTTAAAGTAATTGAATCTTTAATGTTCTTGTGATTGAATCTTTATTGTATGACTGCCTGTGAATTAGTTTGAAACATTATTGATAAAGATTGTGAATTGAGAAGAATGATTCTTGATTATGGATTGAGATTTTGCTTGAGGACAAGCAAAGCCTTAAGTGTGGAGGTATTTGATAAACAATAAATTATACATATTTTTACCTCATGTTTAGCCTAATTTCAGGATGAATTATTATTAATTTTGTGAGAATTGGTGCTCTTAACCCTTCTATTTCATGTTGTATACTCAGGAGAGCATAAGGAAGAGAAAAGAACGAAAAATGGGTCGAAAACGAAGAAAATAGGCCAAAGTGTGAAAACAACACGGCCCAATGAGTCACCACATGACCGTGGCACACGGCCGTGCCACATGAGGTCCAACACGGCCCAGCCCTGACAAGCACGGCCAGTCCATATGGTCGTGCCACCCTCAACAGCCCACACGGCCTCTTGTCGAAACCACACGGGCGCGGGCATGGCACACTCGTGAGGAAGTGCAATTTCACTCAGATTTGGATACTTAGAGGCTAAGAAAGGCATCCCAAAGCTCTATATAAAGACCCTAGGAGGCAACTCTATGGGTGTACTCTTTTCTCCCAAAAGGAACGCCATATTTCTGCCAACACAAGGAGTGAAAGTAAGGAATTACTCCAAAGGAAGCCGATTGATTCATCCCAGAAGCTAGAATTCTACATCAAGACAGAGGATTTCCCTAAATTCCTTCAGGGGTTTTTGGGTTCTTTATGTTTTGCTATCTTATTTCTTCTGAGATGTTTTCTTTAAACTAAACCTCTCAAATACTTGAGAGGGATGAAACCTAAGATAGATCTTGTTATTATTTATTCTTGAATTATATGATAAACACTTGAATTGTTCTTAATTATGTGTTCTTCATTCCTGATTTAATAATCCTAGGTATTAATTCAAGAAACTGATGTGCTTAGGCAGAGGAGCAAAAGTCCCTGTTTTAAGAGTAGATCTACCATAATTAAGCGGAGTTGCATGCAACCCTAGACATAGGGTGACATAAATCTACCAGATTAGGGTCAAACCTAATAGGGGGATCCATAGATCGAATTAATTCAACCTAGGGGTGTTAACTAGAAAGAAACTTTCGTTAAACAACCCTAGGATTAGTTGTTCTTATCCTCGACGGAGGTATTAACATAGGTTAGGGATCTCTACGGATCAAGTCATGTGAAGAAATCATCTAGTTCAAGAAGTCAATAACAAGTGAAGTCTAGGTGGATTCTCCCTTGAGTATTGCTTATATCAATCAGCTTTCCCAAAGAGTCTTTCCCCACTTCACTTTTTGTGCACTTTTAGTTAGTTTTAGAATTAGTTTCAAACAACCCTCTTTTATTTTTAAGCGAGATAATAGAAAGGAAGTAAGAACTAGTACTTTTGGTTCCCTTGGGTACGATAACTCGGTCTTACCACTAAACTATACTACTGTTCGATAGGTGCGCTTGCCTTTAAATTGTGATATTAGTTAGTTTTTGGTGTGATCAGGTTTTATAAATTTTATTACTTAATATCGCGAGTATCATTATGTTATATATTTTTATTATATGAATTGTGGTCTTATGTTTTTAACATGAGAATTATGAAATAGGAAATATGGTTTAAAGAAATGAAAAGTAGTATATGTACAAAAGATTAAATGTGAATTATATGGAAATGAAATGTGAATTTGTGCTCCATATATGAAATTGAAAAGTAGCCAAATGGATAAGATATATGTGAGGTTGTTATGTTTATAAAATATTAAAGTAAGTAAAGCACTTAATATGATCATATGAATTTCTGAGTATGATGAATGCATATGTGTTTGAGATTAGTTAAATTCAACCTAGTTAAGTTGAATTATAAATATCATTGTGATGATTTAATTGCTTATGGCTTACTAAGCTTTTAAAGCTTACTCTGTGTATTTTTCCTTTGTTATAGATGTTTGCAGACTTGCTCGGGTTGGAAGTCGTTGGAAACACCATCACACTATCCAGCTATCACTTCGGTAAAATAAAGCTTTGAGTTTTAGTTGTGGCATGTATAGGCTAGTTATGACATATTTGGTTTTGGAATATGTGTATAGATAACTATGCGAAAATGGCTTGAGTTTGATGATAATGTTTGTGGGAAAATGGTTATGCTTTAACCTTATTTTAGAAGTATGTTTTATGATATATTTTATGTGATATATGGACTTATAAATTTGGTATTGAGTGATAATTTAATAAGGCTTGGTAATAGAAGTGATTATGTTTGAATTTGGTATGTGATATGTGATGCAAAATTTGTATATGTGGTGAGTTCAATAATGGCCAAATGAAATGGTCAACTTGGTATGTTTTAATATGATATATGAGCATGAATTGGTTGATAATGATTTTGTTATATAGATGAATGTTTTAAGCATGTTTTGGTAGGAAACTTTGGTATGAATTGCTTGGGTTTTATGCTTGTAGGTACATGACATTTTAGGTGTAAAATGTGGCTTAAACGAAGCCTATTTCGTGCCACACAGCTTGAGCACAGGGCATGTACCGAATGACCCCTATTTTGTAGTTAAATTGGTCAGTTTGGCATATGGGTTGGACAGACGAGCGTGTCTGGTGACCATGTGGCCAATTCAGGATGACACACGGGCTGGACACATGGGCGTGTCTGGTGTCAGTGTTGTACATGGGCTAAGGTAAAATGTGAGGCACGGTCGTGTTGGACACATGGCCCAAGTACACAACCGTGTGACCCTAATTCAAAAATTTTCTTAAGTTTTCTTATATCTTTTATATGATATTAAATTGGTCCCCATTGTATAATTAGAGTTTTATATGACTGATTAATACATGATATGTGTATGAATGATTGAAATTATTGATAATTGTTGTTATATTGTTTTGTATTTAAGTTACAAGTCTGGTAATGCCCCTTACCTATTTCGGCGACGGTTACGGGATAGGGGTGTTACACTTACGGAGCTTAAGGCTTAGATTCAGGAGTTGTTGGGTTGGGGGTTCATCTGCCCAAGTGTGTCTCCATGGGGAGCACCGGTACTGTTTGTTAAAAAGAAGGATAGATCCATGAGGATGTGCATTAACTACCGACAACTAAATAAGTCAACCATTAAGAACAAGTACCCACTTCTGAGGATTGATGATCTGTTTGACCAGTTTCGAGGAGTTTTGGTATTCTCTAAGATTGACCTCTGATCTGGGTATCATCAGTTGAGGGTTAAAGAGGCTGATGTACATAAGACGACATTTAGGACTCGTTATGGTCACTACGAGTTCCTAGTGATGCCTTTTGGACTGACTAATGTACCAGTAGCTTTTATGGATCTAATGAACCGAGTGTTCCAACCCTATCTGGATCAGTTTGTAGTGGTGTTCATTGACGACATATTGGTATATTCGAGGACTGAGGATGAGCATGACGAGCACCTTAGAGTTGTTCTTTAGATTCTAAGGGAAAAATAACTCTATGCTAAGTTCAGCGAGTGCGAGTTCTAGTTACGTGAGGTAACATTTCTAGGTCATGTGGTTTCTGCTAAGAGGATTCGAGTCAATCTTTGAAAGATTGAGGCTGTGTTGGATTGGAAGCAACCTAGGAATTTCTCTGAGATCCATAGTTTTCTAGGGCTGGCAAGTTATTATTGGCAATTTGTGGAAGGTTTCTTACTGGTTGCAGTGCCCTTAACTAAGCTACTACGTAATGGTGTACCATTTTTTTGAACTAATGCTCAATAAGAGAGCTTCGAGAAGCTCAAGACTGTACTAACTGAGGCTCCTATTCTGACTCAGCATGAACCGAGAAAGTAGTTCATAGTTTATAGTGATGCATCAAATGTTGGTTTCAGATATGTGTTGATGCAGGATGGTAAGGCGGTAACATATGCGTCTCGTCAGCTTAAGACGCACAAGGAAAACTATCTGATGCACGATTTAGAATTGGCTGCTGTAGTGTTCGCTCTGAAAATCTTGAGGCATTATTTGTATGGTGAAAATGTATCATCTACACCGATCACAAAAGCCTCAAGTATCTCCTTACTCAGAAGGAGCTGAATCTTAGGCAGCGTAGATGGATTGAGCTGCTTAAAGATTATGACTGTACCATAGAGGACCATCTAGGTAAGGCCAATGTGGTGGCTGATGCATTGAGTCGTAGGGCAATGACTGATCTGAGGGCGATGTTTGCTTGCCTTAGCCTATTTGATGATGCTAGTCTGTTAGTCGAGCTTCAGGTTAAACCGACTTTGATTGGGTAGATTTGAGATAAACAGTTGCAGGATGAATCTTGGGGTCTTTAATTCCGTCAGATTGAGAGTGACAATACTTCAGATTTTGGGCTGAATGGTGATGGGGTACTCTATTTTCATGGATAGATATGTGTTCCGAATGATACTGATTTGAGATAGTCTATTATGAGAGAGGCGCATAGTAGTCCTTACGCTATGCATCCCGGTGGGAATAAGATGTACCGAGATCTTTGGAAATTATACTGGTGGCCGGGATTGAAACGAGAGATTACTAATTTTGTGGCTAGATGTTTGACATGCTACCAAGTTAAGGCTGAGCATTAGTTACCTTTGGGTTTGCTGCAACTGGTTAATATTCCTCTATGGAAATGAGAGCGAGTAAGGATGGACTTTGTTAGTGGATTTCCCTTACACCCACTAAGAATGATTCTATTTGGGTCATCGTGGATCGATTGAGCAAGTCTACACATTTCATCCTGGTTTGAACTGATTATTCACTGTAGAAGTTGGCAAAACTCTACATTTCGGAGATAGTGAGACTGCGTGGGGTACCTGTTTCGATCATTTCTGATAGGGATCCTTGCTTCACGTCTCGATTTTAGAAGAAGTTACATGAAGCTCTGGGTTTGAGATTGGACTTCAGTACTGCGTTCCATCCTCAAACTGATGGTCAATCTGAGAGGGTGATTCAGATACTGGAGGATATGTTGAGGAGCTGTGTTATCAATTTTCGAGGCAGTTGAGAGGATTATCTACTGCTAGCGGAGTTTGCCTATAATAATAGTTTCTAGTCTAGCATTCAAATGGCACCTTATAAAGCTCTATATGGTCGTAAGTGTCGCACTCACTTATGTTGGACTAAGTTGGGTGAACAATGTGTTTTGGGTCCTAAGTTGGTTTTTGAGATGGAGGATAAGGTTGGACTGATACGGGATCATCTGAAAGCAGCTTCTGACAGGTAGAAATCTTATGTGGATCAGAGGAGGCGTGAGGTTGAGTATGCTGTAGGAGACTTTGTATTTCTCAAAGTCTTGCCATAGAAAAAGGTTCTGAGGTTCGGTCGCAAGGGCAAGCTAAGCCCTAAGTTTATTGGGCTATATCAAATTTTGAAACGAGTGGGACCTGTTACTTATCAGTTGGAGCTACCTTAAGAGATGAATAGTATTCACGACGCGTTCTACGTCTCGATGTTGAGGCGCACCGCCTTGATACTTCTTATATTGTCCTTATTAAGGAGATTGAAGTTAAGCTAGATTTGACGTTTGAGGAGGAGCCAGTTTAGATTCTGGATCGTGATGTTAAGGTACTGAGGAAGAAGTCTATTCCACTGGTTGAGGTTCTGTGGTGGAGTCATAGCACTGAGGAGGCCACGTGGGAACCTGAGGATTTGATGCGTCAATAGTATCCTCAACTTTTCTGATTAGGTAAATTTTGAGGACAAAATTTTCGTTTAAGGGGTAGAGTTATAATGCCCCAAAATTCTTATTTTTTTTTTAGCGAAAATGTGACACAAATACCTGCTTGCTTCAGTAGTTAAGTGTTTTGGGTGTGTTTTGGAGGTCCCAAGTTCAAGCCTTGTCTTGGGAAAATTTTGGTGTTTTTATGAATAGAGCCCTATTTTTGGTCAGTAGGCTTTTAATTAATTGTTGGTAAGTACTAGAAAGAATGGGCCTGCTGGTCTGGTGGTTAAGAGGAGTGGTAATCTGCTGGAGGTCTTATGTTCGAATCTCTGCATGGGCAAGGGAGATTATTTTTGCTCGAGTTGGTGACTAAGAGTTTGAGTTGTAGTGGAAATCTGAGTAGTGGGTCGTTGAGATAGAGCAGGTAGTGGGATTTGGGTAATCAGTTTCTCAAAAATTCTCTAAAAAAAAAGACTGATCATTTTCTTTTCCACTCTTTCTTCCTGTTTTCCCTTTTTTCTCTATTGATTTTCCCTTTCTTGCTGCTGAATTTTTGACTTGGTTTCTCCCCTATTCTTTTTCTTTAATTTTTCTGAACCCATTCCTTCTTTTTCTTTTATGCAACATTGATTGTTCTCACACGAGTTCGATAAGTGAGTTCTTGGTATTTTGTGCTTTTTGTGGAATCATTATTTAACAGAAGTTTATTTCATGTATAGGAGTTTATTAAGGAGCTGTGGATTCCCAATCGATGTTAAAGAGGTGCTAATTCGTAGGTGTTCATTCAAAGGTAGGGGTTATCGGTAAGATCTTAGATTTTTGATTCGTAGCAATTTGGTTTGCTATCGATTCAAGTGATTGAAATTGGGCTTCGGATTGTTGTTGTAGGTTTGGGAGTGCTTGTGGTTGCTTTAGCAGCGTAAATGATAGAGGTGTGTACTTGAAAACGCAGAAAATGGGGTTTCGATGAAAGCTGAAAACCCCACTGTCGACGCCACACGTGCTTGTGGTCACTCGTGTGGTAGGCCGTGTGCTAGGGCACTGGCGTGTGATCAATGAGGCCAAGCCTTGCACGCAAGACACAGCTGTTTGATGGCCAGGTAGGCTGTGTGTGACAAAAGGGGTAGGCTAATTTGGGCAGTGTGGGCCACACGGGTAGTCCACACGGACGTGTAAGATTTTGGGCCAGGCCGTGTGATCCACACGGCCAAGGCCAAATTGGGCCGTGTGGGCCCACACGGGCAGGCCACATAGGCGTGTGAGCCCATTTAACTAAAATGTTTTCTAAGGTTGCACGGGTCGCCCAAGTCGACTGTGAACCTACTGTAGGGTCGGTAAGCACTCCTTAGACCCTTAAATGTGTGAATTGAATGTATGCTATATGTAGTGGGATGATGATTATATACATGTAATACTGAACTGTATATGTAACTGATAACCATGTGATACCATGTCAGTTATTTTATGTTTGCATTGCATTGGGTTGGGATGATGAATATTAGAGGAAATGTACTGAAAGGCTTTTAAGCTTGTTTGACTGGCAGCTCAGCTGCATTATACTAATATGTGTCGCATTCGATACAGCTTGGAGTGTAAGGTTGAGTGGGTGTTTTAAACCTCACAGGAAGTGTAGGGATGCACAGAGATGGTGTATTAGAGGCTAGTGGGTAGAACTCTGTTTACTAATCATTGCATGCATAACTGTTACTATGATGGGTTAAGGCTCTAATGCATATTTGATACTGTAACTGAAATGGGTTAAGGCCCAAATTGCTACTGTAACTAAAATGGGCTAAGGCCCGAACTACTACCGAAACTGTAATGGGCTTAGGCCCCAGACTGCATTTAACTATTTATTGTGATTAACAGTGTGTTTGTTTTCTGTGGGGATTACATACTGGCTTTACGTAAACTCACCCCTTCTACTTAATCTGTACAGGTAATCCCTAGACATAGACTGATCGGTGCGGCAGAGGACTCAGTAGTGGCCACGCGTTTGTTAGACACTATTTTTAATTCATTATGTTTTAAAGTTATTTTTGCTTAATTGCTTTTGGGGTGTCTTGTGTCATTTTGGGACTTTTTGGACTGTTTTCGTAATTTTGGGTTTTATTTATTATTATGGATTTTATAACTGTGAGAACACAACAAAACAAACGATTTACTTAAACACAACGGTTTTCCTAAAAGCTAAAGTTTTCTCAAACCTAAACAATTTTTATTTAAATTCAATGGTTTTTCAAAAGCTTCCACGACACAAATAAGTTTTAACTGAATGGAGTAATTGGGTAAGCCTTTTTTGAGGTTAGTAAAAGATAAAGAATAGTAATTACCCGGAAATGGTTTTATTGTGACAACTTAATTATCAAAAACCCTATCATGTGACATCGCCAGATTCGGCCATAACATCAAGGCCGGGTTTGGGATGTTACAATATCTCTACTATGGAGTAAACATTTCCACATCCAAGAATCAGAATCTTTTGAATCAACCAATAGAATATTGAATGCTTAAATGATCTCAATCTTGATCCCCCAATCTCTTTTGATGAAATGAATTTTTCTTTTCTCCTCATTATACATCCACCAGAAATTTCTCGTGGCTTTATCAATTGAATCACACACACTTACACTAGCTTGCAAACAAGACATTTGGAAAACATGCATGTTAGATAGAGTAGACTTAATCAAAATAAGCCTACCACCCGGTGAAAGAAGCTCTGCTTTCCACCCTTATAATTTGCTCTGAAGTTTATTGACAGATGAATTGAACAAAGAGCTTCTTTTAGTGAGATGTCCCAAATTGTAACAACCCGTTTCCGGTAAAAATCAGAATAGTGGTTTCGGGACCACAAATCCGATTCCAGAAAGAAAATTTATTTTAAAATATTTTTATGATCTATAGTATGATAATATTATCATATGAAAATTTTGTAAAGAAATTTTACCGATTACATGTTTATTTTGATAAAGGATCAAATTGCACAAAGTGCAAAAGTTGAGTTCTAATAGCTAAAAGGATCAAATAACTATAGCATTCAAAAAAAGAGGTCCTTACATGGTAATTAGACCATTAAAGAAAAGTTAGTAGTGTAACACCCTAAACCCGGCTTAGACATTATAGCCGAAGTTGGCGATGTCACATGGAATGGAATTTGTGATCGAAGTTGTCAAGTTAAAACCGTTTTAGTTTATTAGTTTTTATTTATCTCGGTAAAACGCTTACTAGTTGATTTGTCTGAAAACGTGTCTTTTTAGCGGAAGCTTTAGTAACCATTTTATTTTAGAAAAACATCACTCGCGTTTAGGAAAACGTTGTTTTAATAAAACCGTGTTTTCGTTGAGTTTTGCAGTTTAAAAGTACATAAAAACAGTAAAAATTCGGAATAAAAACCAATAGTCCAAAAGTTCCAAATTACATAAAAAAATACCCCAAAAATAATAGAGGGAAAATAATGTAAAATCAAAGTTGAAATAAAACAGTTCAAAATAATGGTGGTCACCGTCGAGTCCTCCGCTACATCGATCCGTCTATGACTAGGGATTACCTGTATAGAATAAACAGAAAGGGTGAGTTTTTGTAAACTCAATATGTAATCCCCACAGAGAAC
The DNA here is from genome assembly GCA_020496765.1 of Gossypium stocksii. NCBI lineage: Eukaryota > Viridiplantae > Streptophyta > Magnoliopsida > Malvales > Malvaceae > Gossypium > Gossypium stocksii. The sequence goes on from CM035623.1 coordinate 13,653,081, forward strand.
ATACATACAGTCAGGACAATAGTTATCAATCAAAAGCAGTTTGGGGCCGAAGCCCATTATAGATTCAGATACAATGCAGGCCTTAGCCCATTCAGATACAGTTTCAGATATAAATTAATACCTTAGCCCATCTCAGATACAGTTATGCATATAGTAACAAAAATTAGTATCCTACCCATCAGCCTCTATACACCATCTCTGACCATCCCTACATACCATATGGGGTTTAAAACACCCACCAGCCCTACACACAAAGTTCTACCGAATGCAACACATAACAGTATATTGCAGCTGAGCTGCTAGATAATAGGCATAAATGCCTTTCAGTACACTTCCTCCAATAATTATAATCCTACCCAAATGTAGATGCAGATAAACATGCTCAGTGCAGACATACAAAATAACATGCTTACATGCTATCATATAATTATCAGTCATGCATATAGATCAGTAAATATGCATAAATCTAACAGGCTCAATACATACATCAAATATGCAGACCATACAATGTAAAATCAAAACAGAAGTAAAGTAGTTCGAAATAATGATGGTCACCATCGAGTCTTTCGCTGCATCGATCCGTCTATGACTGGGATTACCTGTATAGAATAAAAACAAAGGGGTGAGTTTTCATAAACTCAGTGTGTGATCCCCACAGAGAACATGCATACAGTCAAGACAACAATTATCAATCAAAAGCAGTCTGGGGACTTAGCCCATTACAGATCCATATATAGTGTAGGCCTTAGCCCATTCAGATATAGTTTCAGATATAAATTAGGGCCTTAGCTAGTGTTGATGATGACTTTGAGAGGGCAGAACTTTGGCTCGAAAACACTATCTGGGTATTTGATGAGCTCTCTTGCACACTAGGAGTGTTTAAAGTGTGCCGTATCACTTTTGAGAGACTCGGCATAGCAGTGGTGGAAAACACTAGTCTCGGTAGTACCTAAAGAAAGAGTTACTTGGGACTTCTTCCAGGTGGAGTTTCAAAAGAAGTATATAAGTCAGTAGTTTCCTAATCAAAAGCGCAAGGAGTTTTTAGAGCTAAAACAAGGCCGAATGACAGTGTCCAAGTACAAGCGAGAATTTGTCTGACTTAGTAAGTATGCTCGGGAATGCGTTTTTACAAAATAAATCATGTGTAAAAGATTTGAGGACGGCCTTAATGAAAACATCAAGTTATTTGTAGGGATTTTAGAATTAAAAGAATTTGTTGTATTAGGTGATCAGGCATGTAAAGCGGATGAATTATGTAAGGAAAAGAGGAAGGCTGAATCGGATGCTAGAGATATGACGAAGAGATCAAAGAGTAAGTCCTTCCAACCATCGTCAAAGAAAGTGAGAAATGTGCAAAACTGTTCGACCGTTTCTGCCAGAAATTTAAGTAGAGCTCATGAGAGACAAAATACGGGTTCTAAGGCCCAAACCACTATTTTATTTTCTCTTGTTCTATAGTAATTCGAATGGTCGTTGGATTGGAAGCTCGGCGGATATCACTCACACTATCCATCAACCTATTTTGGTATATATGGTAAATCTATTTCGGTTGTAATGGCATGTATAGGTGGATTAGTCAATGTTGGCATGTAAATATTTTGGTTATAACAAGCTATTAGAATTGCTTGTGATGATTATATTTTGAGATGTATAGATGAGGCTATATCATGTTGATATATAGATGATTTAAGCATATTTGGTAAAATATATGCACATAAGTGAAATTGATAAGTTATGTAAGTTTGTATATTTGATTATAAGATGGTAAAGTATCAATTGATGTGCTAAAGAGCACATTAGTTGTATGTGAAGATTTATCACACATAAGACTTGGTTTTGACTTGAATTAATTATTTTAAATTGGCTTGTGATCATGTTAAAGTGTTGGTGTAGGAAAAAGACAAGAATGGGTGAGGAATAAGGCTTGGAAATAACCTTATTCTGTCAACATGGGCAAAGACACGGGCGTGTGTCTCAACCGTGTGTGACACATGGCCTAGCATATGAGCGTGTGTTTTGGGCATGTGTCATCTACATCTTAAAATTGAGAAATAGAATTCTCAAAATTAACCACACGGCTTGGCACACGAGCTTGTGACTTGACTGTGTGACCCCTGCACTTAACTAAAATGTAAAAACAGAGAGTTACATGGGCTAGGGACATGGGCGTGTGCCCTACCTCATATGCCATACAGCCTAGGACATGGGCATGTCAATTGGCCGTGTGAACCACACGGCTTGACCACACGGGCGTGTGACACTTGAACCTAAGGAAAATTTTAAAATTTCGTGAAAAATTCTTTGAGTTCCCGATTTAGTCTTGACTTGTTTCTAATGCTTATATTGGGTCTCGTCGGTCTAATCAAAGGACGATATGATTAATTTTGGATATAAATAGTAAATGATATGGATTATCTGTATATTTTTTGTAAATTTTGGTAATGCTCTGTAACCCTGTTCTGGTGACGAATATGGGCTAAAGGTATTACATTTGTTGGTTTTAGAGCCAGATTTAGTTGGTTCTCGGGCTGAACTCAGTATATGTGAAGTCTAAAAATACATGTCATTATATAACCTGTGATAGTGTGACATCTCCCAATTCTTATGAGAATTGTCTTACTAAAAGAAAGAGATGCTTTCCAATCGAGCTAATTCTGATAATGATGAAAGTGATACTTGAGTATCTGATTAAAAAAAAGGTGCCTATGATGAGTAAAGCCTTATAAAGTTATGAATAAATGTTTGTAGTGAATGTGTTGATGATAAATGTCATGTTATACATGTATATATATGAAAGTCAAATGTTGAGGCTTTTCGATCTCCACCCCCTCACCAGTACAGTATTATTCAATGAAATTTGCAAGATTTATATTGATTAAGTTCATAAGTGTGAAGTTAAAGAGTTCAGTGGCTGAATGATTAGTAACGTGGTTAGAGCTGAGAATGGGTTAGTAAGCAAAGATGATTTTAAAAGGGATATCAGATTTATTTTGAAGATTATATAGAATACGCAATGCCATTGTTAAGGAAAAAGTTATTCATGAATAATCGATTTATTTAGGTATGGAATGGTATTTAAAAAATGGGTTAACCAAAATTTCTTCTGAATTGATTTCTTTAGTGATTAGAATAATGTGAGATTATTGATAACTTTAGTAGTCGTTGGAATAGTGATGATATTGTAAAGATATCTTAATACAATTGTTATAATTGGGTATCTTACAACAATTTTCCTGAGTATTCTACATGTTCTGATATTTTCAGAGACAAATGTAAATGTTCAATTTTTGATGTGATACTTATCATATAGAAAGGTTGGTTAATTATAATATCAAATAGAAACTATTGAAAGTCTAGATGATTCATGAGCGGTATTACTCTATCTTCCTCTGGTTTTCTAAAATTATTATGTTTGAGAGAAGATTTGATGATAAGATTCATATGATACTATTTTCTATTTCTACTAGTTAAAGCTCTAAAATGCAAATATGCAATTTATATTGTCTGTATCACAGCTATTTCTTGAGTGTATGTACGATGTTGCTCTTCTTGATTTTTCTTTGAGATATGATTGATCTTTTATTATATAATGTGGTTTTTATTCTCGGAGATTTAGTAAAGTTCTACATATTGGATTTCATTATCTCAATTTTCTTGTCATTTTCACGACCTAATTTTATCCAGCAAACATGGGTTATCTGTAAAAGATGTTTATTGGCTGGAGGGATTTACTGTTATAAATACTGACTTGATCATAAGAGTTTAGTAATAAGAATCTCATATTGTAAAGTTGTATTAATGTCCTGGTTATGATTGGGACTATTTTTGGTTCTCCTCTCTTATTTTGGAGAGTCCTATTGATGTTGAGGTACTGTTCCATTTATACTATTGAAACTTCAGTTCTATTATGATAATATGGTTTAATCTATCTGATGATTATGGTTTCGGAAAAATTCAAAACTTTAATGTTGATAATTGAAATAACTGCTCTAATGACATGGTTATTACAGAAGATGCAAGATTTGAATGGCCAGATAAGTATCAATAAAGTTTTGATCAGTTAAAAGCCTTGTCGACTGAAGCATTAATTTTGATTCAGCTTGAATCGGGTAAGGAATTTATGATATACAATAATGTATTATTGAATGGGTTAGATTGCGTTTTGATACAGTAAGGCAAAGTAATAGCCTATACTTCTAGATAGTTAAAAACGTATGAAAATAATTACCCAATACATGATTTAGAATTTGCAACTATTGTATTTGCACTGAAAATGGGTGACATTATTAGTTGATCAAAAATGTTATATATTTACTAATCATAAAATATTTGAATTTGAGACAGTATAGATGACTTGAACTGTTGAAAGATTACAAATTGACAATTGTAAATCATTCAGGAAAAGTAAATGTGGTAATAGATACTCTGAGTAGAAAGTCTCTGTTTGTCTTATGAGCCATGGATACCTGATTGTAATTGTCTAAAAATGGTTTTAATTTTAGCTGAGCTTAAAGCTAAACTGATGTTTCTACGATAGATTAGTAAAGCTTAGAAAAGTGATAGCAGGGTGTAAGTTAAACGAATACAGAGTGAGTCAACTTCTGATTTAGAATTTCAGAATGGATTTGATAATTTTCTATTGTTCTGAGGTATAGCTTGTGTACTGAAAGATTTAGAGGTTGTACAGAAAATTTTACATGAATGCTCACAATGGTACTATGTCTGTTCATTTGAGGAATAATAAAATGCATACAGATGCAAAACAGGTATACTGGTAGTCTGAAATGAAATGTGGTATTTCTGAAATTGTATTTAAATGTTTGATATGTCAGTAAGTTAAAGCTGAACATCAGGTACTGGTAACTTTAGAATTGTTACAGTCAACAAAGATACTAAAATAGAAATGGGATAAAGTTACTATGGATTTTGTATGGGATTACTCTATCTTTGAAAAAGAAAGATGATCTTGGGTAATCGTTGATTATTTGACGAAGTCTGCATATTTATTCCTAGTATGAATGGAATTCTCACTTAATAGTTTATCTGAAATATATGTTTCTGAGATTGTTAGACTTCATGATATGTCAGTTTCTATTATTTCTGATTGAGATCCACGGTTTACATTCCGACTCTGGAACATTTTACAAGAAGCTTTGGGTATGCAGTTATAATTTAGTACCGCATTTCAGTCTCAGATAGATGGTTAATCTGAATTTGTGATTTGGATTCTTGAAGAACTGTTTAGGTGCTGTATTTTAGAATTTAAAAGCAATTAGAAAAGAAATAATTATTGTTAGTTGAATTTGGGTATATTAATTATTTTTAGTCAAGTATTAAGATGGCACCATACGAGGCTGTATATGATCAAGAATGCAAAACTCCATAGTATTGGATTGAGATTTGTAAGAAAAAGGATACATGATCCGATCTGTGAAACCGTAGAAAAGTGGAAGTGATCTGAGATAGTTTTAAAGTAGTTTTTTATTGTCGAAGATTTTATGCAGATCTTAGACAAAAAGAAATAAAGATCTGAGTTAGTTACAAAGTATTCTTGAAAATTTTGCCATGGAAGAAGTTCTCTGGCTTGGCCGTAAAGGCAGATTAGGTCCGTGAATTATCAGGTCATGTGAGATTATTAAAAAGAATCAAACTTGTTATGTACAGATTGGCATTATTATCAGAGTTTGATAGAATTCATAAATGTTATTTGTGGTGTATATGTTACGACGGTATCGATTAAATCCTTCACATGCTATTTCTCTTATAGATATTGGAATTTAGCTTGACATGACTCATAGTAAGGAACAGATTGAAATTATAGCATGTGAGATGGAAGAAATTTTGAGAAAGTAATGTCTAACCCTCTTTACTAGTAGGATTTTCGAGGACAAAAATTCTTAATGGGGAGAGTTGTAACAATCTATTTTCGGTAAAAATCAAAATAGTAGTTTCGGGACCACAAATCCGATTCTGGAAAGAAAATTTATTTTAAAATATTTTTATGATCTACAGTATGATAATAATGTCATATGAAAATTTCGTAAAGAAATTTTACCGATTACATGTTTATTTTGATAAAGGACCAAATTGCACAAAGTGCAAAAGTTGATTTCTAATAGCTAAAAGGATCAAATAGCTATAGAATTCAAAAATAGAGGTCCTTATATGGTAATATACCATTAAAGAAAATTTAATAGATATTTTTGGATGATTCATCCATGGAAAATTAGAAAAAGAAAAGGATGATATTGGAAAGTTGAAAAAGTTAAAGATGATAAATAAAACAAATATTAAATATCATCATTATATATCATCTTCTTCCCCAAAATGCTATGGAAACCCTAAGAGAGAGAAAGAAAACTAATCAAGCTTAATTAGATCCAGATAGATAAAATTTGGAGTTAGAACGAGGAAAAAAGAAATATCGAATTAATAGATTGATTATACACGAACAATTGTCGAGGTAAGTTCGTGTAACTTAATTGTGTAATTATATGCTTGAATTGAATGATTTATATGTTTGAATAGTTTGAATTAGATATTGTATATGTGAATTGTGCAAATGTTATATATTTAAGAAATTGATCACATATCCGATAATACCCAATAAAGGTTAAGTACCGTTTGAATAAATGAAAATTGATGGATACAAGTTTCCCGTATTGGTTGTAGTCTTGCATATATTTCAGACACACCATAGCTCAAAGAGAGCATCCCGTATTAGCACTCTTAAGCTTCCCATTATAATGTTCTTATGAGCTTCCCGTTGTAGCTCTTCGGAGCGTCCCAATAGCTTCTGATCCTACATTTGTTGTGGGCACACCTTAGCTCTAATGAGCATCCCGATTATAGGCTCTTCATGAGCTTCATGTTAAATTGGCTCTTTATAAGCTTCCCGATAGTGTTCACCTGAACTTCCCGATATTGCTATCCGAAGCTTCCCATTACATGTTTTTTGTGAACTTCCCGATGTGGTTCTTTGTGAACTTCTTGATTATGACTGTTATGAGCTTCCCATTATGTAGCCCGGGTAAGCTTTCCATAGGCTCTTTATGAGCTCCCCGAATGGCCCTGTGTGAGCTTCCTGTTACGAGGCTCGAGAGTATGCTTCCCGTTATGTGCCCTAATTGTGTACCCCCGGATATGAATTGACGGATTTTGATTTGTACACTTCGAGTGTACTACCGGTGAATCCATCGATGTTTTCAATGATTCAACGGGTAAAATTTTGCCAGAAGAAGATATGAACATGAAATGAATTATTACAAATACTTCCTAGAAGTACATGAAATTGACAATATATGAAATATGGAAATATGAGATGATGGTACATGAACATTGAAATTGATTGATGAATATGATCATTCGTGATTATAGAATTGTACAACTTGAGTGCATTACCCGTGTGATATTAATGTCACAAATGATTAAATGAGAAAAGTTCTGACATGAAATAATCTTAACTCGATATGAATTATTATAAAAATGTACCTGAAATTACATGAATACGATTTGTATATGAGTTATAAGAATACATGGTGTGGAAAGTATATGAATATGGAAATCTAGTTATTGTTGAGTCCTTACATATTTCTTGATATTTGTATGAATTATATAACTAACAACGGTGATGAGGATAAGTTTTAGGGTTCATGATCAATTGATTGAATGTGCCTTGTATGTTATCTTGAATTAAAAATGAATGGGAAGTTAATTACTATGTTATATGAACTTACTAAGCATTATATGCTTACTCTATCTTATTTTCCCCTGTTCTATAGTAATTCAAAAGGTCGTTGAATTGGAAGCTCGGCGGATATCACTCACACTATCCATCAACCTATTTTGATATATGGTAAATCTATTACGGTTATAATGGAATGTATAGGTTGATTAGTCAATGTTGGCATGTAAATATTTTGGTTATAACAAGCCATTAGAATTGCTTGTGGTGATTATGTTTTGAGATGTATAGATGAGGCTATATCATGTTGATATATAGATGATTTATGCATATTTGGTAAAATATATGCATATAAGTGAAATTGATAAGTTATGTAAGTTTGTATATTTGATTGTAAGATGGTGATATGTATGATATGAAGTAATAAAATTTATAATAATGATCGCACCAAAAACTAACTATTATCACAACTTTAAGGCAAGCGCACTTATCAAATAATAGTATAGTTTAGCGGTAAGACCGAGATATCGTACCCAAGGGAACCAAAAGTACTAGTACTTACTTCCTTTCTATTATTTAACCTAAGAAATAAAATGGATTTTTATGAAACTAATTCTAAAACTAAATATGAATGCACAAAAAGTAAATTGGGAAAAACTTTTTAGGGAAAACTAATTGATTTGGGCAATACTCAAGGGAGAATCCACCTAGACTTCACCTGTTATAAATTCTTGAGCTAAACGATTTATTCACTTGACTTGATCCGTAGAGATCCCTAACTTATGTTAATACCTTCGTCGAGGATAAGAACAACTAATCCTAGGTTGATTAACTGAGATCTCTTTCTAGTTAAAACCCCTAGTCTTGCATTAACTCGATCTATGGATCCGCTTATTAGGTTTAACCGTAATCTGACAGATTTATGTCGCCTTATGTCTAGGGTTGCATGCAACGTCGCTTAATTATGCTAGATCTACTCTTGAACAGGGACTTTTGCTCCTCTGAATAAGCACATCAATACTTGAATTAATACCTAGGATTATTAAAACAAGAATTAAGAACACATAATTAAGAACAATTCAAGTATTTGTCATATAACTCAAGATAAAATAATAACAAGATCTGTCTTAGGTTTCATCCCCCTCAAGTATTTGGGGGATTTAGTTTATATTTAATAAAGAAGACATCTCAGAAGAATAAAAATAACAAAACATAAAGAACCCAAAAACCCCTGAAGGAATGAAGGGAGATCCTCTGTCTTGCTGTAGAATTCAGCTTCTGGGATGAATCAATTGGCTTCCCTTAGAGTAATCTCTTGCTTTCACTCTCTGTGTTGGCAGAAATACGGCACTCTCTTGTGGGAGAAAAGGCACACCTTTAGAGTTGCCTCCTAGGGTCTTTATATAGAGCTTTGGGATGCCTTTCTTAGCCTCTAAGTATCCAAATTCGAGTGAAATTGCACTTCCTCACGATAGGGACACGCCCGTGTGCCACGCCTGTGTGTCATGACAAGACGCTGTATGTGAGGCTGTTGATGGTGGCACGGCCGTGTGATCCGGCCGTGCTTATTGGGACTGGGCTGTGTTGGACCTTATGTGGCACGGTCGTGTGCCACGGCCGTACGATGAATCCTTGGGCCGTGTTGTTTTTACACTTTGGCTCATTTTCGCCGTTTTTGGCTTGTTTTTCATTCTTTTCTCTTCCCTGTGCTCTCTTGAGTATAAAACATGAAATAGAAGGATTAAGAGCACTAATTTCCACAAATTCAATTATAATTCATCCAGAAATTAAGCTAAGCATGAGGTAAAAATATGTATAAATTATCGTTTATCAAATACCCCCACACTTAAGCCTTTGCTTGTCATCAAGCAAAATCTCAACCCACAATCAAGAATCATTCTTCTCAACTCACAATCTTTATCAATAATGTTTCAAACTAATTCACAAATAATCATACAATGAAAATTCAATCAGAAGAACATTAAAGATTTAATTACTCTAAGTTGAGAATTTTATCATCGAAACATAGGTTTTCTCCCTTCTCTTAAGTAATTATCTCTCAATCAAAATCAACAAAAATTGACATCCTCACTAAGGATTCACTTTATCCACTCAAAGTGTTTAGGGTTCAAGAATTAAGTGCTCTCTAGTCAACCTGAAGAGTTATTACCATAGGCTTGCAAGAAAATCAAATCTCCACTACTGTAGATTGATATGATACATCGATCAAAAGATCTTTCAATGGTTGTAATGGGGCTTTGGTTAGGGGTGTTGTCACAAGCTAAAAAAGAAGGCTAGAATCAAGATTGAACCGAAAAATTATCTAGCTAGAAAAATCTCTATCACTGGAACATATTCCTCGAGCTAAGCCTTATGATGACATCATTCTAGCCTTGGTAACCTTAAAATAGAAATATGCAACAATGTTAACTATGAATTACAGCTGAATTAATTGTATATATACTTTTTTTAAGAACAATTCAAATATAATACCTTGAATATTTACAAATTTTACAAATTGGGAAAGAGAATAAAGCTAGATAATAATTTCAACTCAGATCTCGATAAAAATAGGGATCAATATAATTAAAGGGGATTCAACAAAAATGGGTTATGGGTTAATATTAGAGGTAAGTCAAAGAATAGGTTGTTAGGCTCAATGGGGTTCACTAGGGGTTAATTTATGGAGGTAGGCTTTTATGGAGTAAGTAGGTTAAATCCTATGTGCCTTTATCATTCCGGTATATCAAATCAATTGTGTGATCTCAAAATGTATAATCAAAGCAAGTTTTAGAATAATAAATCAGTATTGACTCACTCAAAGCAATAATAAAGGTGAGCACGAAAGAATGTATGCTCAAAAGGCTTAAAATCTCACCAGAATTATGGCTTTTGATGTCAACCCTACGACTTTCAAATCTCAAGATAATACTTAAAATTAGGGAAAATATCTTATGAAAAAAATTTAGATTCTCAAAAATTTCAACTTATTATGCTTGATTCCCTAGTGTTTTAAAGTTTGAATAATCACAGTACAAGCGCCTATGTCTTAATTCTCAACATATCAATAAAAATCATAAATCAATCAGAATAAATTCCTAACAGGAGATTGAAGATAATGCAAAGAGTGAAAGTGTGAATTCAAAATTTTGAGAATAATGCAAATAAAAATTTTCAGGGATTTCAAGGAGAATGTAATAATTGAAAGTAAGTTTCCTGTTCCCCGCCCCCCCCACACTTAAGATGTACATTGCCCTCAATGTACAAAGATAACATTAGCAGTAATAGAAGCACAAGATCATAAGATAGGGAAAGGCATGAAACTTCCTGAATTTTGGATGAATTTGTGAGACGGAGATTGGAATTGGAAGAGCCGGCAGTTGTGGCAGGGCTGTCCTGTTAGATTTTGGATATGAGCTGTACATCTCCTTTGAAACTACGAAGGCATCTATCAGTGTTTAGGAATTTTAGTAAAGCATAATTTTCTTGTTAGGGAATAACCGATATAAAAATAAAAGTAAAAAATAAACTAAAATATTTACTAAACAAAAAGATCAAAGTAAAGATAAAGAAAAATCTAAATATTCTAAGAAAACTTGAAGTTCAAGAGAAGGTGAAAATAAAGATCAAGAATAAAATTAAAAATTAAGATAAAAATAAAGATAAGAGGAATAGAAATCTCTAATCCTCAAATGGTCTGTAAGGTGGGGAAGGTAGTGCGATATGAAGGTGCTAACAAATATGCGCTGAAGTGGCATTAATGTGATCAAATCTTTGAAAACATTGTTGCTCAAATCGTGTGAAGCGCTCAGATAAGTCAGTATGAGAAGCTACCGCATGAACTGGTCGGTGCTGGGGTGGTGTTCAGCTGGGCCCTCTTCCGGCGGTGGTGGTGGGACATCATCAGTAATGTCCTCTGGATCCTTGGCCTCTTGGGTGAGTCGGTACTATAGGGGGTTGGCCCCTGGTCTGCGTTGGATCATCCTCATGTGGAGCATAGTCTGGATGTCCTGAGGGGACATCTGGCCGATCAGCATATAAGAGGATGTCTGGGCCTCGGTATTGAGTAGCCAGAAGTGGCGGGCCAAGCGTGTGATGTATGGGCCCATGGATATCACTCCCCTACGATGCCTTTCCGTTTGGTGCTGGATGGCATGGGCGATGAAGAAGGCTAAGTCAATGGTGTGCGTGTTCGCCATGCTCCATAAGTAGGCATCATGTGTGTTGGCAACGCCGGTACTCTCGCGTCGGCCTATCAGGGTATGTGCGAGGAGGGCATGGAGATACCTTAAGGATGGGGTAAGGGCAGTCGTCTTGGTGTGACTAGGGTCATATGTGGGGTGCCCTAAGGCGAGATCGCGCCAATAGTTGACCGGTGTGATATGGAGGCGACGAGGAAGTGTGGAAAAATCCTCGTCGGCTATGAAATCATCCGTGTAGAGTCCTAGTGCGATTCCAAATTCGAGGATGCTCAGCTGACGTACCAATCCACTGAGGCAGAATTGAATAGAACCCGGATCATCATGGTTTTTCATTACCACCTGTAGATGAAATGTAGAGCAAAATTCTAAGGCTAGTTCAAGATAGGTGGGCTCGATGATGTTGAAAAATTGCCCCCATGGATCGGTTGACAGTAGGGCCCGAATGGTATCAACGAGTTGGACTCGCTCTAGGGCGGCCCAGTCGATGCATCTACCAGCTCCTAGAGGGCGAGCTCGGAGGATCTGAAATAACTCCTCTTGGAAGTGCTGTGGAAATATGATGAACAGGTGTCAGCTTTCGGCTGTAGGTTTCGACGAGGATGAACCACCTGGCCCCTTCTATTTCTTTGAAGCAGTGGCAGCAATTCTCTTACCGCATGATGATGACATAATGCCAAATGGGTGATTGATGAGGAGGAGCACGGTCGTGGAGGCGTTGCACGGTCTTGGGGATGCCTTGGAAGGCTGTTGGCGGCGTTAGAGAAGGCTGGGATAGGTTTTGGGTGGGAGGGTTTAGGAAATTTTAGGGTTTTAGTGGAAGAAAATGATGAATAGTGGCCCCTTTATATAGGTTTTGGGTCACACGGGCATGGCACACGCCCGTGTGGCTCGGGTTTTGCCCGTGCTGTTCAAAATTTAGGGGTTTTGACGCGCCTGGTTCGAGGCATACGCTCGTGTACCGAGGGCATGTTGAGGCACACGGCCGTGTCCTTCGATGTTCACTTCTCCCATGGTCATCTAGTAGGTCACACGCCCGTGTTTAAAATGTCAGTGTCGACCACGGTCTTGGGGCACGGGTGTGTTGCACACCCGTGTTGGAATTGGCAGTGTTGGCCACAGCCACATCGCACAACCATGGCATTTTATCGTAGCCCGTGTGTGATTCAACAGGCTCAGCTACAGCTGAATTGGACGGCCGTGGCATTTTGTCGAAGCCCATGTCTTAGGAAAATTTTTACCCTGTTTGTACATGGCCAAATTACACGGTCGTGTCTCTGCTCTTAGTGTTCACATGGCCTTGGCCACGCCCGTGGGCATGGCCGTATGGTCCCAAAATCCTGCATTCCAAAGGGTTAGTTGATGTATTAGAAGACTGAAATAAAAAGTTACTAAGTTAGTGCTCGGGTTGCCTTTCGAGAAGTGCTTATTTAGAGTTTAAGCTCGACTCTACCTGGATGTATCACGAAGGGAGTTCGTGGAGCTAAAGCTCCTCCCTATTACCTTTGAAATTCTCACCTCTATAATGTTTTAGTCGATGGTCGTTTACCTTGAAAGTACCGTGGGTTGGGTGAGTTACCTCAACTGTGCCATATGGAAAGACAGTTTGAACAGTGAATGGACCTGACCACCTTGATTTAAGTTTTCTAGGAAATAGCTTAAGCCTTAAGTTGTAAAGTAAAACGAGATCACTGGTTTTGAACTGCTTAGGTTGTTTCAGCCGATTGTCATGGCATTGCTTTGTGGCTTCCTTGTATAATCGTGAGTTTTTGTAAGAATTGTAGCGCCACTCATCCAGCTCGTTTAGTTGCATTTGTCATTTCTCACATGTTCTCTGGCATTTATCACAAGAGGTCACATACCTGTTGGCATCTTTGAAAAGGGTAGGCCAGTAAAAACCTAATTCGAGTAACTTGTGAGCAGTTCTAGCTCCATTATGGTGTCCTCCTGTTGGTCCCGAATGGCATGATCTAAAATTTGGTATGCTTCTGTTTCAGTAACGCATCTTCGGATAACCTGATCTACACAAATACGAAAAAGAAAAGGATCTTCCCAAAAGTAGTTTTTCACATCAGCGAAGAATCGCTTCTTTTCCTGATGGGTCAACCCTTTTGGGATTATGTTAGTTGCTAAATAATTTACAAAATCGACAAACCAAGGAACTACTGCGTCTGCTATGGCAAGGAGTTGTTCTTCAGGAAACAAGTTGTTTATTTTATCGAGGTCTTTAGGGTATGGATCTTCCAATCTTGACAGGTGATCTGCTGCCAAATTTTCAGCTCATTTCTTATCTTTTATTTCTAAGTCGAATTCCTGTAACAATAGAATCTATCTTATCAATCGCGGTTTTGCATCAGTTTTAGTTAAAAGATAACGAAGAGCAGAATGATCAGTATAAATGATGACTTTTGACATTTGATATGCTCGCGATATTAAGTAATAAAATTTATAAAAACTGATCACACCAAAAACTAACTAATATCACGATCTTTAAAGGCAAGCGCACCTATCGAACAGTAGTATAGTTTAGTGGCAAGACCGAGTTATCGTACCCAAGGGAACCAAAAGTACTAATACTTACTTCGTTTCTATTATCTAGCCTAAAAATAAAAGAGGATTGATTGAAACTAATTCTAAAACTAACTAAAAGTGCACAAAAAGTAAATTTGGGAAAACTTTAAGGAAAAGCTGATTGATATGAGCAATACTTAAGGGAGAATCCACCTAGACTTCACTTGTTATTAACTTCTTCAACTAGATGATTTATTCACTTGACTTGATCCATAGAGATCCCTAACCTATGTTAATACCTCTTTCGAGGATAAGAACAACTAGGCCTAGGCTGTTAACTAAAGTTTCTTTATTAATTAACACCCTAGGTTGCATTAATTCGATCTATGGATCCCCCTATTAGGTTTGACCCTAATCCGGCAGATTTATGTCACCCTATGTCTAGGGTTGCATGCAACTCCGCTTAATTATGGTAGATCTACTCTTAAAACAGAGACTTTTGCTCCTCTGCCTAAGCACATCAAGTTCTTGAAGTAATACCTAGGATTATTAAATCAAGAATGAAGAACACATAATTAAGAACAATTCAAGTATTTATCATATAATTCAAGAATAAATAATAAGAAGATCTATCTTAGGTTTCATCCCCCTCAAGTATTTGAGGGGTTTAGTTCATAACTAATAAAGAAAACATCTCAGAAGAATTAAAATAACAAAACATAAGAACCCAAAAACCCCTGAAGGAATTTAGGGAGATCCTCTGTCTTGATGTAGAATTTTGGCTTCTAGGATGAATCAATCGGCTTCCCTTGGAGTAATTTCTTGCTTTCACTCCTTGTGTTGGCAGAAATATGACGCTCTTTCTTGAGAGAAAAGAGTATATCTTTAGAGTTGCATACTGGGGTCTTTATATAGAGTTTAGAATGGCTTTCTTAACCCATAAGTATCCAAATCCGAGTGAAATTCCTCTTCCTCACGACTAGGACACGCCCGTGTGATTTCGACAAGAGACCGTGTTCGGGACTATTGAGGTGGCACGGCCGTGTGCCCTAGCCGTGCTTGTCGGGGGCTGGACCGTGTGGTCTTCGTGTGGCACGTGTGGGACTCCTTGGGCCGTGTCGATTTCATATTTTGGCTCATTTTCTCCGTTTTTGATCCATTTTCTATTCTTTTCTCTTCTCTATGCTCTCCTGAGTATAAGATATGAAAAAGAAAGATTAAGAGCACCAATTCTCACATAATTAATGATAATCCATCCAAAATATAGGCTAAACATGAGGTAAAAATATGTATAATTTATCGTTTATCAACAATATTAAATAAGATCTGAATTTATCAAATGCAAAAATAAAAGCTACCAGTTCTTTTTCTGTGGTTGTATAATTTGCTTATGCGACTGTCAGAGTTCTGCTAGCATAATAGATCGGTTGAAAGTGCTTGTCTCTTTGCTGTCTCAAAACTGCACCTACAGCAAAATCACTCGCATCACACATTAGTTCAAAAGGAAGATTCCAATCAGGTGAAATCATAATCGGGGCATTGACTAACTTTTCTTTAAGAGTATTAAAAGACTCTAAACATTCTTGGTCAAAGTTGAAAAGCACATCTTTTTCTAGTAATTTTGTTAAAGGCTTAGCTATTTTAGAAAAGTCTTTAATAAATCTGCAATAAAAACTAGCATGTCCTAAAAAACTTCTTATAGCCTTAGCCGAATTAGGGGGAGGTAATTTTTCAATAGTTTCAATTTTTGCTTTATCTACCTCTTTCCCTTTACTAGAAATTTTATGTCCTAGTACAATACCTTCTTGAATCATAAAGTGGCATTTTTCCCAATTAAGCACAAGATTTGTCTCTTCACATCTTATCAGAACACATTTTAAATTATTAAGACAAAGTTGAAAAGAATTACCAAAAATCAAAAAATCATCCATAAATACCTCCATGATGTCTTCCACGAGTTCATCAAAGATAGCTAGCATGCATCACTGAAAAGTAGCTGGAGCATTACATAATCCAAAAGGCATTCTACGATAAGCAAACGTACTGCATAGACATGTGAATGTCGTCTTTTCTTGATCTTTTGGAGCTATCGAGATTTGGAAGTAGCCAGAGAGGCCATCTAAGAAACAGTAATACATATGACCTGATAATCTTTCCAACATCTGATCAATAAAAGGTAAGGGAAAATGATCTTTTCGAGTTGCATCATTCAGTATTCTACAATCAATGCAGACTCTCCATCCAATGACTGTTCTTGTAGGTATTGACTCCTTTTTATCATTAGATACCACGGTTATGCCTCCCTTTTTAGGAACAACCTGCACAAGACTTACCCAAGAACTATCAGAAATAGGATAAATAATGCCTACGTCTAAAAGTTTAATTACCTCGACTTTTACGACTTCCTTCATGTTGGGATTCAATCGTCTCTGAGCTTACACCGATGGTTTATATTCATCTTCCATTAGGATTTTGTGGGTGCAAAAAGAAGGACTAATTCCTTTAATGTCAGAAATCTTCCAAGCTATAGCCTTCTTGTGTTCTTTTAATACTTAAAGTAATTCCTTTTTCTTTTTAGTACTTAAGTCTGATGCGATAATTACTGGTAATGTTGAATCATCTCCTAAAAATACATATTCTAAGTGGTCAGGCAACTGTTTTAATTCCAATTTAGGAGGTTCATCAATCGAAGGTTTTTGTCTCATTTCGTCATTCATCTTAATACTTTCATAACTTATGTGCCTTGTGACAAGCTCATTAGAGTTTAACTCCTTCATTACTTCTCTAACTTCAGTGGCTTCATCTTCCCCCTCACATTGAACAAGACACAGTTCCAACGTGTCTACGAGAGAAATTTCCTGAAATTTATCTTGAACAAAATAATCAATAGCATTAATAAAATAACAGGAATCATCTTGTTCTCTAGAAAATCTCATAGCATCATAGATTTTAAAAATGACCTTCTTCACCAACTCTAAGCTCTAATTTACCATCCCCTACATCGATAACGGCTCTAGCAGTAGCTAAAAATGGGCGTCCCAAAATTAAAGGCACCTCAATATCCTCATCCATATCAAGTACAACAAAATCAACCGGGAATATAAATTTATCTACCTTTACCAGCACATCTTCAATGATTCCCCTAGGGTATTTAACACATCTATCAGCTAATTGAATACTCATCCTAGTGGGTTTTGGTTCCCCTAGATCTAGTTGGTTGAACATTTTGTAGGGCATTAGGTTAATACTAGCACCTAGATCAGCTAAGGCTTTTTTGATAATTAAACTACCAATTCAGCAAGGAATAGTAAAACTCCCTGGATCTTTAGTTTGGCCGATAGTTTATTTTGGAGACTAGCCGAGCATTCTTCGTTGAGTTCCACTGTGGCTAATTCTTCCAACTTCCTTTTATTTGTGAGAAGTTCTTTAAGAAACTTTGCATACTTCGACATCTACGAAATTGCTTCAACAAAAGGTAAGTTAATATGTAACTGTTTAAAAAGTTCAAGAAATTTACCAAATTGAGCATTTGTGCAGTCTTTCTTCAAATTTACCGGATATGGTATGGGTGGTTTATATTCCTTAAGTGTTGGTGAAGTGTTTTCCTTGGGTTCTTCTTCCTCTACCTTGTCTTTTTTGGATTCTTGAGCAGGCTTCTTTTCTGCTTCAGCCAGTACTTTCCCATCTCTTAGAGTAATTGCTTTGACGTGTTCTCTGGGATTTGGCTCAGTGTTACTTGGTAGTCCACCTTGTGGTCTTTCTAATATTAATTTGGCAAGTTGACCAATCTGATTTTCAAGCCCTTGAATTGATGCTTGCTGGTTCTTTAGTGTCGTTTTAGTGTTTTGAAAATGGGTTTCTGATGCGGCCATAAATGTGGTGAACATCTCTTCAAGGTTCGGCTTTTT
This sequence comes from Gossypium stocksii, assembly GCA_020496765.1. NCBI lineage: Eukaryota > Viridiplantae > Streptophyta > Magnoliopsida > Malvales > Malvaceae > Gossypium > Gossypium stocksii. The sequence continues at coordinate 13,671,383 of CM035623.1, forward strand.
CGCTTGTTGGAATGGTGGCTGCTGAAATCCCGAAGGAGGCGGTTGTCTTTGATTTCCTTGTCCTCCCCATGAAAAATTGGGGTGGTTCTGCCAACCTGCATTGTAAGTATTAATATAAGGGTTATTTTAAGGTCTAGAATTGTTACCCATATAGTTGGCTTGCTCGGTTTCCATGCCTTGTCTATAAGAGGAGTAGTCTATATTGAACATATTTCCTTGAGTTGTGTCACACTGTATCACTGGTTGTGCCTGCGTAGAACCAACAAAATTATCAAACTTTTTATTTAAAAGTTCTACCTGATTAGTAAGCATGGTGATAGCATCGATATTATAAACTCATGCAGCTTTTGTCAGTTTTGTCCTCATGACTTGCCACTGATAGTTATTCAGTGACATCTCTTCTATAAACTCATAGGCCACTTCGGGTGTTTTGTTGTTGATTGTTCCTCTGGCGGCTGCATCGATCATTTGCCTCGTTGATGGATTTAGACCGTTGTAAAAGGTTTGAACTTGTAACCACAAAGGCAACCCATGGTGAGGGCACCTTCTTAACAGATCTTTGTATCTCTCCCAGGCATCATAAAGTGTCTCTAAATCCATCTGCACAAAAGAAGAGATATCATTTCGCAATTTAACTGTTTTAGCTGGAGGAAAATATTTAAGTAGGAACTCTTCGGTCATCTGTTCCCATGTAGTGATTGATCCTCGTGGTAAAGAATTTAACCACTGTTTGGCTTTATTTCTCAAAGAGAATGGGAATAGCCTTAGACGAATGGCATAATAAAAAATTCCATTAATTTTAAAAGTATCACAAAGTTCCAAAAAGTTAGCTATGTGTGAATTTGGATCCTCATCCTGTAAACCATCAAACTGCACAAATTGCTGTATCATCTGAATAGTGTTAGGTTTTAACTCAAAAGTATTAGCAGCAATAGCAGGTCTAATAATACTAGATTGAGTACCAGCTGAATTCGGTTTAGCATAATCATACATAGTACAAGGAGCACCATCTTGATTTACTGGTTGCGTGGCTATCGTGGGAGGTGGTAGATTGTCCTGATTTGCTTCCATCTCTTCCGTAGGTTCTGGCTCTTGTTCTTGTCCTTGTTCTGGATAATGTAGGCTTCTTCTGATCTCTCTACGAGTTCTGCGAACTGACGCTTACAAGTCTTCATCAAATAGCAGTGGTCCTTCTGGGTTTCTTCTAGTCATAAACTAGAGATACCTAGAAGAAAAGAAAATTTTAGTAAAATAAAAATAAAAATAAAAATAAGCTGAAAATAAAGAAAGATAAATATGGCTAAAGTAATAGAAATCGAGCGTTCTTAATATTTCAGTTCCCCGGCAACGGCACCAAAAACTTGATATGCGTGATATGAAGTAATCAAATTTATAATAATGATCACACCAAAAACTAACTATTATCATGACTTTAAGGCAAGCGCACCTATCGAACAGTAGTATAGTTTAATGGCAAGACCGAGATATCATACCTAAGGGAACCAAAAGTACTAGTACTTACTTCCTTTCTATTATTTAACCTAAGAAATAAAAGGGATTTTTATGAAACTAATTCTAAAACTAAATATGAATGCACAGAAAGTAAATTGGGAAAAAACTCTTTAGGGAAAACTGATTGATTTGGGCAATACTCAAGGGAGAATCCACCTAGACTTCACCTGTTATCAATTCTTGAGCTAAACGATTTATTCACTTGACTTGATCCGTAGAGATCCTTAACTTATGTTAATACCTCCGTCGAGGAGAAGAACAACTAATCCTAGGTTGATTAACTGACATCTCTTTCTAGTTAAAACCCCTAGTCTTGCATTAACTCGATCTATGGATCCCCTTATTAGGTTTGACCCTAATCCGGTAGATTTATGTCGCCCTATGTCTAGGGTTGCATGCAACTCTGCTTAATTATGCTAGATCTACTCTTAAACAAGGACTTTTGCTCCTCTGAATAAGCACATCAATACTTGAATTAATACCTAGGATTATTAAAACAAGAATTAAGAACACATAATTAAGAACAATTCAGGTATTTATCATATAACTCAAGATAAAATAATAACAAGATCTGTCTTAGGTTTCATCCCCCTCAAGTATTTGGGGGATTTAGTTCATATTTAATAAAGAAGACATCTCAGAAGAATAAAAATAACAAAACATAAAGAACCCAAAAACCCCTGAATGATTGAAGGGAGATCCTCTGTCTTGCTGTAGAATTCGGCTTCTGGGATGAATCAATCGGCTTCCCTTGGAGTAATATCTTGTTTTCACTCTCTGTGTTGGCAGAAATACGGCACTCTCTTGTGGGAGAAAAGGCACACCTTTAGAGTTGCCTCCTAGGGTCTTTATATAGAGCTTTAGAATGCCTTTCTTAGCCTCTAAGTATCCAAATCTGAGTGAAATTGCACTTCCTCACGACAGGGACACGCCCGTGTGCCATGACAAGGGGCCATGTGCGAGACTGTTGATGGTGGCATGGCCATGTGATCCGGCCGTGCTTGTCGGGACTGGGCCTTGTTGGACCTTATGTGGCACGACCGTGGCCTTGGGCCATGTTGTTTTTACACTTTGGCCTATTTTCTCTATTTCCGACCCGTTTTTCATTCTTTTCTCTTCCCCGTGCTCTCCTGAGTATAAAACTTGAAATAGAAGGATTAAGAGCACCAATTTCCACAAATTCAATGATAATTCATCCAGAAATTAAGCTAAGCATGAGGTAAAAATATGTATAAATTATTGTTTATCAAATGGTAAAGTATCAATTGAGGTGCTAAAGATTTGTCATACATAAGACTTGGTTTTGACTTGAATTAATTATTTTAAATTGGCTTGTGATCATGTTAAAGTATTGGTGTAGGCAAAAGACAAGAATAGGTGAGGAATAAGGCTTGGAAATAGCCTTATTCTGTCCACACGGGTAGAGACACGGGCATGTATTTTGGCCGTGTGTCCCCTGCCTCTTAAAATTGTAAAACAAAATGCTCAACATGAACCATGCAGCCTGGCACACGGGCGTGTGACTTGGCCGTGTGACCCCTGCCCTTAACTAAAATGTAAAACTAGAGAGTTACATAGGCTAGGGACATGGGCGTGTGCCCTGCCTCATATGCCACACGGCCTAGGACATGGGTATGTCACCTGGCCGTGTGAGCCACACGAGTCACATGCCAACGACCTGACCACACGAGCGTATGACCCTTGAACCTAAGGAAACAATTGAAATTTAGCGAAAAACTCTCTGAGTTCCCGATTTAGTCCCCACTTGTTTCTAATGCTTATATTGGGTCTCGAGGGTCCAATCGAGGGATGATATGATTAATTTCGAATATAAATAGTAAATGATATGCATTATCTATATTTGTTTTGTAAATTCTGGTAATGCTCCGTAACCCTGTTCCGACGATGGATACGAGCTAAGGGTGTTACACAAATTAAAACCCAAATAATTCTCAAGCATGTCCATAATTTAGCTTTAAGGATTTGTTTAAACATGTTCTTGAAACAAGGATGGAAGTTAAGACTAAGAAAAAGTTTTGATTTGTGAATATAGATAAGTAGACCTAAAAATGTACAATACTCAAGAACTATCTTCAAAGTAGCACATTCCTCTAAGTTAGCCCTGAAGAAAATGAAATTGTCGTCCACAAATAGGAGATGGGAGATGGGCATACTTTCTAATTTAATTCCATGAATGAGGCATTGATTTTCAATTTGCAATAGTGCTTTTGAGAGAACATTATGGCAAAGGATGAAGAGACACCTTGCCTTACACCATAAAAAGAAGTGAAAGAATTTGAAAGCCCACCGTTAACCAGCACCTAAAAGCTGATAGAGTTTAGGCAAGTGAGAATTCGCTCAGTCCACCAATTGGGAAATCCTATTAATTTAAAAACACACTCAATGAAAGTTCAACTGAGCCTATCAAAAGCTTTATTAATGTAACACCCCAAACCCATATCCGTCGCCGAACTAAGGTTAAGAGGCATTACCAGAAACATCAGAATATTTCTTGATCCTTTCATAGTCATAAGTCCTACATCATCATATCATAGTCAAACATCAATATAAAGTCCCTTTCTTAGGTCAACGAAACCTTAAACATGCATTAGAAAGAGGTCGGGACTAAACCGAACACATACAAAATTTTTCGAAACTTAAACATTTTTAAAAAAATTATAGAGGTCACATGCTCGTGTGGTTAGGTCGTGTGCCTCACATTGCATTAGACACACCCATGTGTGTAGGCCGTGGCAAAATAGGGCATGCATATTGACTTGGTCACACGGCCAATCACACGCCTATGTGTCCAGGTCGTGTGGCACAAAATTAGTCTTGGTTTAAGCCACATTTCTTCCCCTACTCATGCATATCTATTCCACATCATTTTGTGCCATTTCAAAACCAATTTGTAGGCAGCCATTCATACACTTCCCAAATTAATATTCAAACATTAGAACCAATGAATCATAGCAATCGGATGCATAACTTATAACCAATCATATATCATTACATAACATATACCGATCATATGTCAAAGCATCTATTTCATTAGCTGAATAGCAACATATCAATTCATAACTTCTACACATATGCATATTATAACCCAATGGACTATATTACACTACTTAATATGCATTCACATATGTGATATAGTAACATTATAGCGTAGCTGAACATACTTTTGTTACTTTTATAACATGCACATATTCCCTAACATCTAAATCCATATCTAAGCATAGTTGCTGAATTAATACTACCATGTTATATTAACTAATTCGTGACTTTATCAATTCACATATTATGCACATTTATGAATTATCCTAAATCAAGATATCCCACACGGCTTAGAAGACAAAACAATATAAGCATAATCCTGCATTACCATATGACTAAATTCCACTCGTATTTATAACTAATTTATGCACCACTCACTTGACTAACAATAGTCATTTTAACTAAACACATTATACTTATCTCAATAACCAACAAATTATTTACACAATTAATGATATATTCATAACTTAGCTTATCCAATTAAGCCACAACCAAAAACGCATTCATCAATTGCATTAACATTACTCAAACCAATTTATAAGTCTATATGTCACATAAAATATACCATTTCTCATTTGCTGAATAAAACAACTAAACACCACAAGTGAATATACCATAATACATACTTCCAAAATAAGTTCAAAGCATAACCAAATTCCCACAAGCATTAACATCAAACTCAAGCCATTTTCACATGGCTATATATATACACAAATTCCAAAACCAAACATATCAAAACTAGCCTATACACGCCACATAACCAAATCTCAAAGCATTTATTTACCAAAACAAATACTGGATAGTGTGATGAGGTCTCCCATGACTTCCAACCTGAGCAAGTCTTCAAAACTCTATAAATATAGGAAAAACACACAGAGTAAGCTTTGAAAGCTTAGTAAGCCATAAGTAAATAATTTATCACAAGAACATATATAATTCAACTTGAATAGGCCAAACTTAGTTAATTTCATACACCTATATAATCATTTTTCTCATATAATCCATATCACCACGTTAAGTAACTTCACTTATTCACATAAACCAAATTCGTATTCTTGAATCATATAGCCAACCAAGATCAACCTTACTTTACTATCATATATCACATACAAAGCATACTCCAAACTCAACCATTTTAATTTCGTTATCTGTTCAAGTTTTCAAACCAAGCAATCATACATCAAAGCCATGTTTCATGTTTCATAATTCTCATGTCCGAAACATAGGACAACAAATTTCATATAATGAGCATATATAACACATCATTCATGATCATATATTTCACGTATCGTCATTTGAAACATACTCACCTTTCATTTCTGAATTATATAAACAAATCACACGTACCTAAATCGGATACACTTTCACATAGTTATTCATTTCTCAGAATGCCCGTTGAACCATTCAGAATCAATAAGGATACTCGGATAGCTCAGAAGCTTGTACAATTCTAACGTCCCAGACGTGGTCTTCCATGTAATCAAATATCAATGCCACTGTCCCAGACAGGGTCTTACACGAAGTCATATATGATGTTGTTTTCCCAAACATGGTCTTACACGTAAATCTCAAATTGATGCCAACGTCCCAGACGTGGTCTTACATGATAACTCATATCGGAATCCTATGTCATTACATACGTATCCTATACTATTCCTATGGTTCGTATGGGGTTTTCAGACGTCGTAATTCGATCGATTCAAGCTCGTAACTAGTTCTCCCATGATTAATTCAATTCGGCATATACACATATATTTAATATAATTCAATTCGGCACATATAATACATATACATTCGAATTTAACAACATTTATTTACTTATGAACTTACCTCTTACGGACACGAACGGACCGGAACGACTATTCGACAACTTTCAACTTTTCTCGATCCAAATCTGATTTCCTCATTTCTTGATCTAATTCAATACAAATTTGACTTGTTTAATAACATATTCATTCAATTTGATCCAAAAATACATAATTTGGGCATTTTGTATTTTAGCCTCTAACATTTTACATTTTTACAATTTAGTCCCTAATTCAAAACAACACAAAATACCCAAAATTTCAATAAACCCATGTTAGGCCGAATTTACCTTAGGTCCCTAGAAGCCCATTAATTTCATTTATTTCACATTTAGGCCCCTCAATTTACAAATTTCACAATTTAGTCCTTAATTAAACATAATAATCTATCAACATAGATTTATTATTCATCATCAAACCACAAAAATCTCAAGCTATCAACAATGGCAAATCATAAAATCCACCACCAATTCAAAAATTCAAGCATGGGCTAGCTAGTATTCGAAACAACGATCTCAAAAACGTAAAAATTATCAAAAACTGAGCAAAGCACATACCTAATTCAAGCTTCCATAAGTGCCAAATATTCAAATCTTTCAAAGCTTTCTTTTCTTCTCAAGTTTCAACCAAGAAAGATGAATGCATGGCCATTTTAAGTTTTGTTTTATTTTATTACATTTATTATACATTTACCATATTAACCTTAAAATAATAATATGAAAACCATATTATGGTTGTCCACTACTGTCCATGCTAATATTCAACGGTCAAATTATCACACAAGGACCCCACATTGTAAAAGCCATAACAATATAGCACTTTAACAATTAGCAAGTCACGTTTGCATTTTACGCGATTAATTCCTTTTTTCCAAATTAACCATTCAAACGGTAACATTAATTCACGAAAATTTCACACATGCATTCTAACATGCTGTCAACACATAAAATAATATTAAAAATAATTTTTCAGTCTCAGATTTGTGGTTTCAAAATCATGGTTCTGACTAGGGTTTAAACTGGGCTGCTACAATTTATATCTAACCAAGAATACCATTCACTTTGTCTTTTTTTCTAATTGTGTTAACTATCTTAGCCCCCAAGAGTAACATTATCGCTTAACTATCGTCCACGAATAAATGCGTTTTGTAGGGGTGAAACTAAATTGCCAATAACTCTGTAATCTTTTCACCATTAATTTGAAGATGATCTTATAAATGGTGTTACAAAGTGTAGGCATTTTTAACCAAATGCAAACACAAAGAAATAACATCGTAGATGGAATAAATTGCTTGTACATTCATTCAACTTTGTTATTCCAAAAATTACAATATATAACAAAGGGTGATTACAAGTTGTCAACTAATCCTACCTAATCTTCTAGGAAAAGTAAACATAAAACTCGTACACAACTTGTAAACATAAAACTCGTACACAACTTGATTAGGTAAATCTACACCAATCAAGGTCATTTCAATAGTTACTCTGTTTATTCTAACAAGTAACCTTAAGTAAGTAGATTTAGAAAAAAAATCAACACAGGCAAACTCTTCTTGCATCACATCTAGTAGTTCGCCAAATTCCATAACAGCTCACACTTAGCTTATCTCGCATCTCTAGATGAGCTCACATTTTGTTTTTGAGCTCACAACTTCAATTGAGCTCACAGATGTAGAGTTCACGGGCTTGTTTAAGCTCACATCTTTAATGAGCTCGTAACTTCACGTGTTGAGTTTGCCACTACATGAATGGCAATTTCGCAACACTCCTCCTTGGCCATAATGATGTAAACTCCAATATTATCTCTCAGCCTCTCGAACCTCATTTTTCTAAGAGGTTTTGTAAGAATATCAGCAAGTTGAACATCTAAACTACAATAAACCAGCTTAACTTCATCTGACTGCTTGACTTCTCTTACAAAATGATACTTTATCTTTAAGTGCTTTGTTTTTCTATAGAAGACAGGGTTCTTGACAATTGTAACAAAAAATTGATAGCCATAACATGTCTCTGTTGGTTCCACTTGCCTCAAATTTAAATTAAACAATAAATTTCTTAGCCAAAATGCTTGCTTACTGCTCAGCTGCTGCAATGTACTCAGCTTCAGCGGTTGATTGTGCAACATTTTCTTGCTTCGTTGAGCTCCAACTGAATACACTCGAACCCAAAGTGAAAAATACCCTGAAGTGCTCATTATATCTTTAACAGAACCAACCCAATCACTGTCTGTGAAACCAATCAACTGTAGTTCATTCTCTTTGACATATTCAATACCATAACTCAAGGTTCCTTTAATTTCCCTGAGAACTCACTTCGTAGCTTTGTAGTAAACCACATTGCAACAATGCATAATCTTGAAAATAGACTAACAGTGAACATAATATCTAGCCTTAATGCTATTAAATAAAATAGATATCCTATAAGACTTCTATAGGTGCCTTCATCAACCTTTTGAAAGTCACCTTGGCTCAAGCTTTTTTCCTTGGACAATAAGAGTGTTCGCTGGCTTGTAGTTTTCCATGCAAAACATGTTCAAGATCTTTAAAGCAAAACTTTTTTGGCTAATAAAGATTCCTTGTTCAGATTGAAACACTTCCAAACCAAGGAAATATGTCACGTCTCTTAGATTAAACATCTCAAATTTAGCTCGCATCTATTCCTTGAACCCTATCAAGTGCTTTTTACAACCCCAATTAGCAGCAAGTCATCAACATATAAGGATACTATCAGGGAGGTCTCATTTTCTTTTTTTTTTCACATACAAGGTCAGTTCGCTAATGCTCCTCTCAGATCCTAAGCTTACCAGGTGCATATCAATTCTATCATACTAGGCTTGCGGAGCCTGTTTGAGGCCAACAGATCTATCTTCAACTTGCATACTTTGTGCTCTTCACCATCAGCTACAAATCGTTGTTGTTGTTCAACATATACCTCTTCCTTTAGAATACCATTGAGAAATGTTGATTTTACATGAAGCTAGTGTATTTTCTACCCTCTTTAAGCTGCCATTATTAGTAGCAGCCTGATAGTGTCCAATCTAGCTATTGGTGCGAAGGTTTTTGTGTAGTCTACCCTATATTGTTAATAATAACCTTTTACAACCAGTTTAGCCTTGAGTATGTTTACTAAACCATCAACATTTAACTGGGTTTAGTAAACTTATTTTACTCTAATAACATTTTTGTGAATAAGTTTGTCAACCAACTTCCAAGTCTTATTTTCCTTAATCATAGCTAGCTCAGCTTCCATAGCCTCTTTCTAGCCATTCTCTTTTACTGCCTCTTCATAGCTCATAGGCTCTAACACAACAATATCATAGCTTTCATAAATCTCAGATATAGGCCTGGTGCCTTTGACTGGAAAATCATCGACACTATCACCATCTTGCTGTTGAACATCATCAATTTGCACATTTAGCTTAATCTGACTCTATTCAACCATTTCTACTTCTGTAGCTTCCCAATTCCACAAGGCTCCCTCACTGAACTTGGCATTTCTGCTCTCGAACATTTTACTAGTGAAAGGATAAAAAATCCTATACCCTTTCTTGTAACTGTTGTAGCCAACAAAGATACTTGGTTATGCTCTTATTTCCACATTATCCCTCTTAACAGAAGGAATAAGTGCATAGCACAAACAACCAAAAATCTTCAAGTGTGACACTAATGGCTTAAATTTGAACCATCCTTCAAAATGTGTCATATCCTTTACAACTTTGGTTGGCAATTTGTTGAGCAGATACACAGAAGTGTTCGCAACTTCAGTCTACAGCTTGTTTGCTAGCTTTTTCTCAAATAGCTTGTTCTATTCTTTCTTTCACATACACTATTTTGTTGTTGGGTGTATGTGTTTGTTAACTGGTGCTTGATCCCAACATCTTTACTGTAACAGCCCGAATTAGGGCCTAGTCAGAATAGTGGTTTCGAGACCACAAATCTAAAGTAGAAATATATATTTCATGATTATTTTTAAGTTTATGATATGATTTCATGATAGTGATAAAATTCTATGAAGGAATTTTTATAAGGTAGTGATTGATTTGTCCTTTAGGACTAAATTGTAAAAGTTACAAAATATGAGTTTCTAGAAGTTTTAAGGATGAATTGGTATTAGAAAAATTATTAGAGGTCCATATTTAGCAATTAGACCATTTATTAGCATGATGGACAAAAATGGCCAAGGAAGGGTAAAATTTTAAAGAAATGCCATAAGGGTATTTTGGTCATTTGGTAAATTAATGAAATAAAAAGGGAAAAAGAAACAAAAATCTTGTCCATCTTCTTCTCAAGGCTGTCGAAACTTTAGGGATTCCATAGCTAGGTTTATTTTAGTTTCAAGCTCACTAGTAAGTGCAATTTAGCCCCGTTTTTAATTTTCTTCGTATTTTTAAAATCCTCGTAGCTTAATTTAGCTATTTTTACCACTAATTTGAGCTAGGGTTTATGTTTAAAAATATACTCATGCATGACATGCAAGTATTTAGATGCCTAGTGGTAGAATATGAAAGTTTAAAGTGTAGTAAACATCTTTTATTAGGTGATTTTTCATGAAAATCCCTAATAGGGACCAAATTCTAAAGGTAGTAAAATGTGTAGTAAAAGTGAAAAATTATGAAAAATAGGGGCTATTATGAACACATTAATGGTTTGGCTAGGCTTGGGTAATCAAGAAAATAAGTGTATTTTATTTTTCGAGCCAGGGACCATTTTGTAAATATACAAAAGTTTAGGGGTAAAATTATAAATTTTTTCAAAGTATAAAATTATGGGCTAATTAGCCAATGTGAATACTAAATAAGTGAAATTTGTCATTTTAGATCAAGAAACACGAAGCCCAGGTCGAGATCGGGGAAAGAACAAGGTAGTGGACTAAACCATACACCTACCCGTATTTTGGATTCGAGGTAAGTTGTGTGTAATAAATTAGCGTTATGCATTATTAAAATTATTGTGATGACATTGTATGAAATTCATGTTATTTCCATGAGAATTATTGATATGATTTTTATAAAGAAACGATGAAGATATAATTCAGAAATCCAGGTTAAATTTTAAAGAATACGAGGGATACCGTAGTCATGACATGAGAATTTGTAAGTCCCGTGTAAGACCATGTCTGGGACATGGCATCGGCACCGAATTGAGATCCCATGTAAGACCATGTTTGGGACATGGCGTTGGCATCGACATGTGGTCCCATATAAGACCATGTTTGGGACATAGCGTCAGCACTGAGATGAGATTTAGATCCCCTGTAAGACCATGTCTGGGACATGGCATTGGCATCTAAGAGTGATCCCATGTAAGATCATGTCTGGGACATGTCATCGGCATCAGTTTACGATCTCGTGTAAGACCATGGTTGGGACATGGCATCGACATTGATATGAGATCCCATGTAAGACCATATCTGGGATATGGCTTCGGCATCGATTTAAGATCCCATGTAAGACCATATCTGGGATATGGCTTTGGCATCTTACCATAAGAATGACATTTTGAGTATCCTTCGGTGTTCTAAGTAATTTAACTGGAAAAGTATTCAAGTTGATGAATTTAACGAGAAATATTAAAGTTATGTGATGAGTGATACAGGTGCACACGAGTAATTCACGAGAAAAATGAAAACAAAATGATATGAGTATGACGGTAAGAACAAGCTTGAGTAAGCCATGTTAAAGTGTAAAGAATTTATGTAATATTTATGATATCCTATTTGGATGATTATTTCATGAGTTATGTTGCTATTTATTCATGCAACTTACTAAGCAATTATGCTTACTCCCTTTCTTTTCCCTTTTCCCTGTAGTTTTACCAAGCTAGCTTGGGAATCATTAAAAGTCGAAGCTCGAAGTCACACTATCAAGCATTCCATTTTGGTATAGTGAAGTTTAGTTATTTTGAGTATGACATGTATAGAAACTTGGTCATTTTGATATATGTCATTTTGGGTAGCTATATGTGTTGGCTATTGATGTTACTTAAGTCATGTTGTAATGGCCTTTAGAAATGGGCTAATATTGATTTAGTTTAAATTATGCAAAGTGAATTTCATTCATGATAGCCTAAAATTGCATATCTAAGTAGAAAAATGAATGATGAGAATGCATGGTTAATGTGATGTTTCGTGGTAAGTGAATGCCTTAATTTTGGATATTTAGATGTATATAAATGTCATATTATGTGTTATTGAAGTTGGCCTTGTGTTTGATTAAGTTTCAAGGTAGCAAAGGGCTTGGAAAATAGCCTATATTTGTCCACACGGGTAGGCACACGGGTGTGTGTCTAGGCTGTGTGTGACACACGGTTAGCCCCATGGGCGTGTTGATAGGCTGTGTGTCCCTTGCACCTAATTTATGCAAAATAAAATGCCTAGTAATTAACACACGGGTGGAGACACGGCCATGTGTCTCAACCGTGTAGAGGGCATGACCTAGCACACGAGGGTGTGGCTTGGCTGTGTGCCCTAAATTGCATGCTGACGTCATAAACAGAATTCCAAGTTTTCACATATGGGCTAAGGTATGGGCGTGTCGTACCCATGTGAAGGAGATGTAACGCCCTAATTTTCGGGTTTCTCTTAGATTGTTGTTCATCTGATAAAATGTTTGAACTTTGGTATCTGGGTGTGTAATGCATGTTTGGGGAGTGTTAATGGGCCTATGGAAGGCCCAGGTGTTGGTTAGAAACTCGGCAAAATTTTGTATTTTTGACTTAGGAGATAGGGGTCTCTTGGAAGTAGGTGTGATAAGAAAATATGTGTGAAATGAGGCATAAGCTGGCCAGTGGTGGAGTGGCAATATGACGCCACTTAGGAGCTATAAAAGTGGCGCCTAAGTGAGCTTGGAGGTCCAAGGTTCAAGTCCCAGAGTGGGCATGTGTGGTGTTTAATTTTTGTGCTTGAACAGGTAAGAGTTCGAAGCAGAGTTGAACTCTGCTTGGGGTGAAATTTGAATCGGTCATAGGAGTGAATCAAGGAGCAAATTAAGGACTTTTGAATTTGAATGAAAATGGTTGGCCAAGGGACTCTCTTTGGTGCAAATTCGGCAAGCAACATAGGTAAGGCACAATCGGCATTAAGGTCTCTTTTGGTGCTGATTTCTTTAGGCTCTTTTTGTGGTTCTTTTTCCGATTTTTACTTAGCAATTAGGTCTTCCAAATTCTTCTTTTTCCTTCTTTTCTGCTCTAGTTGCCGAACCCCTTTTGATCAAATACCTCTCCTCTTATTCTTCTCTTTAAACGTTTTCTCCTCTCCATTTGTTTCTTCTTGCCGAAACCAACTTCTCCTTCTTTCCTTGATTCCTTCTGTAAGCCGATTTCTTGCCTGTCATCTCCCTTATTGCCGAATCATCTCACCCATTTTATTGGTTGAAATGACAAGGACACCATACCACTTATTCAAAAGCCGAAAGCATCTCCTTCTAACCATTCAAAAGCCGAATATCTCTAGAGCCACTTTTGTGTCGTTAGAGCTAGATTTACTATAGATCTAGTATAGATCTGAGTTAGTGGAAGCGTGGAAGCAATATTCTTCGAGTGGAAGCATCGGTAAGTGATCTAATCACTAAGTACATTCGTTTATCAACATCATAAAGAAAAGCCGAAACCTCTAGATCTTTAGGGGCATGTCGACCTTGTTTATAAATTCTAATGCTATGGTTTGATTCTTTTGGTGCTTTGGATAGAAAGGAAAGGTGATCAAACGAGGAGTTGAAGGCTACGATTCATTTAGACCTAGTTCTTATTTCGGCAGCAAGGTAAAGGCTTTTAGGGACTTAGGCCATGTTGGCCGACTTTGGTAAGAAGATTATGCCTTATTAGTTATCGAGTTTTAGGCTAAGACATTAGTGTTCAATTGTAGGCTATTCGTACGTGGGTTCTTCAACACTTCGACAGCTAACAGGTGTGTAACGCATCTCCCTCATAGACTAGGACGGCAAACGCCGTAATGACCGGAAACTGTTCTAAAGTGACCGATCAAAAGTGACCGAAAATCGGTCTTAGAAGGATCTAAGAGTAGCCGAATACTCTATTATGGTCAAACTAGGAATTGACGAGGGCGGAATTGCAGAAGGTGCAATTTTGAGCATTTTGGTAAGATGAGCTTCGATGGGCCAAAGATGGGCCCAATGGGCTTCCGAGCCCAAGTCGGTAAAGTGACTGTTAAAGGCTTTCTAGTGATGTGGTTAATAATAATATGGTTAAATTGGTAATCTGAACCTAAAAATTGGACTTAACGGGCTTAAGACATTAGTGGACACAATAGGGCCCATTAGGGGTTTTAAGCTAAAAAGGGCGAAATTGGAAATTAAGCTTAAATGGACTTCTGTGGATATCTGTGGACTAATAATTAATTGAACATGCATAAAATCTCTGAAAATATGGAAAAGGGCTAAAATACCCTTAAATATGGAAAATTACCAAAATACCCCTAGGTGTAAAAAGACCATTATACCCTTAGGGCCAATTCTGTACGAAATGTATAATATTATGTATCTGCATGAGTTATCACTTAGTATGAATATATATGATGCATGAGATGCTATATGTTGCATGCTATAGTATGTTTACATCTGTTGCATGGGGTATGGGCTTTTATGATGGAGGAAGCATTCTGGCAGCCTCGCTGCAATCTGGTGGCCTCGCCACATATATCTATTCTGGTGGCCGCGCCACAAAAATATCTGTATCTGGTGACCTCGTCACAATATCTGGCAGCCTCGCTGCCAAATTCTGTGGTGTGTAGCGGTTGGGTGGGTCGAGTAGTCTCCTCACATGGTGTAAGGCTGGTACGGGGGTGTTATGGATGGATCTGGGTTGGGTTTTCTGTGTGCATATTATATCTGATCTGTATCTGTTATGGGCCTATGGGCTTAACCTGACTTCTGTAATGGGCCAAGGCCCAATTAAATATGAATCTGAGGCTTGATCTATTTTGGCCTATGGTTGAGATTATGTTACACCCTAAGTTATCAAACTCACCCCTTAATTTCATCTCTGCAGGTAACCCTCAACCATAGTGGGCTTGGAGCTGTGAGGGATTCGGAGTGGCCACAGTATCTACAAATTCAGTTCTCTTTTCATTTTAAGTATTTTATTATGTTATTTTTGGGTTTTAATTGTAATAAGGCCGCTATTTAAATTTCTTTATTGGTTTTTAATAATGGTTTAATTCATATTTTATCGAAACTGCTAGTTATAGGCTGCGCGAGTTTTCCAAAATCTTAAGAACGGTTTCAAAACTCATCAAGATCATGATACAGATAATTTAAAGGTTTATCAAAATGACTTTTCACAAACTTGCTATTTTAATAAAAATATCACCTAAGTCACAACAAGTAAAAAAAATAAAAAGGGTCGTAAACTTAGTTATAGGTTCATGTGACACACCAAATCTAGACATAACATCCAGGCCGGGTTTGGGGTGTTACAGGAGATGGGCCCGGGACACGGTCATGTGCCAGGCCGTGTGAAAACCCCTGTAGGTTTGAAACGAAAAATAAATTCGACACATACTAGGGACATGGGCGTGTGTGACCACATGGCCTTCCGACACGGGTGTGTCCCACCTCATACGGGCGTGTGACCCTATTTTAAGCAAAAATTTTCTAAGTGCCCGAAAGTTTCCAATTTGGTTCCGAACCATTCTCGATGTATTTTTTGGGCCCCGATGGCCCATAATAAGGATATTAAGAGAATGTATAAAAAGTTTTTAAATGGAAATGAAATTTTATGGTTCGGGTTTGTATTTTTAAGTAAGTTTAAGTATGGTAATGCCTCGAACCCCGTCTCATCGTTGGACACGGGTAAGGGGTGCTACATTTACAAAACTTTTGAAACTTTTCAGAAGTGTACTTAGTCCCATTATCAGACCTGAGTATTCTTAGCTTACAACAAGCTTGATTCTCAACTGTTGGGAAATGTACCCATATTGTAGTAAACATGTAACTATTTTCTATTTATTTTAATGATTAATAAATAAATAAAGTTAATTTCACATTTCACTATTATGTCTTTTTATATTTTACATACATAGCAAAATCGTGACAAGCAAATATTAGCTTATTGATTGTCTAAAGTTCAAACTGAAGATAAGTGGTATTGTAAAGAACGTTTACATTATGAGAAAGATAACTTACTTCAGTAGATAGTCTAAATGGGTCTGTAATCCCATAAAAGAATCAAAGTGAGCATTTCATTCAAATAATAAGAAGGATTACTATGTCTTCTACAATTCTAATTGAGGAGGTGGCTAGTCTTGGCTATCAGAGCAGTTGACTCCACAAGTAGAGACATAAATGTATTCATTGGTAGAATGATACATTAGACTGGACCTAAGATGAATTAATTCTAAATTTTTTGTGAATTAATTCACTTGTGACGTTCATGGTGTGATTTACTTAAATCCTATGTTAGTCACTGACCATGTGTATGCAACTCATGTGTTTTGATATAAGTGGAGGCTTATGCTCTAAAGATGATTGAGCCCATAGTTGGTATGTTGGGTACATGACTTGTGTATGGCATGGCTTTACTAGCAACAGTGGAATTCATAGCACAATTAAATTGTTAATGATATCCTATCATTAGCATTGTGTGGATTGATAAATATGGAATGTCGCCACGGGTTGCTTGTTCTTGAACGAGCAATTTATCACAATCATTTGTTAACATTGACCGTATTAATCATTAACAAGATACAAAGGTGATAATGAGATAAAATAAGATTGTATTGAGTGAACGAATTTAACTCAAAGGAATCAAGGATATCATATGAGGGTAACACACACATGACGAGGTCATTGGAAAAATCAGTTGGATGAATTAATTTCGTAAAGAGTATACAATAAGGAGTTTTCAGTGATGGTACTTATTATGGACTAACTCTATAATTAAGTAATTGTGAATTATCAGAACGATGCTTCTAGACATAATTGCAATCACTAGAGCCTAATTGTATATGTCCGATTAGTCCCTTCACTAGCTCAACAAAAACTCGATTGAACTGTGTAACAGCCCACTTTATACCCTAGTCGGAACGAGTGGTTTCGGGACCACTTAACCGAGTCAAAATATTATTTTATATGCTTTAATATGTTTTACAGTATGATAGATATATGGTGTGAAAGTTTCGTATTGAAATTTTATTGTCTGATCGGTTAATTTGATAAAAAGGATTAAATCGCATAAAGCGATAAATTAGAGTTCTATTTTATAAATGGCTTATTTGAGCATGGCTTTATAAAAGGAGGTACTTGCATGGCAATTATGCCATTTTTAATTGGAGTGGTTGGTAATGGACCATTATGTCCATGTTTTATAATGTTTTATAATTATTTTACAAAGGTTAAAAATGTCATTTGGCTTTATTATATGTTTTAATTAATAAAACATGAAAAAATGGCTTTAATTTTCTTCTCTTCCATCGATTCTTCAAACAAAAATAAGGGTTTAAAGGCTTTGTTTCATTCGGCTACTTTAAGCTCCAAATTGATGTTCGGTTTTATTCCGTTTTCGATAATTTTTACGTTTTTGTAATCGTTGCTTCGTATATTAACCGACCCATACCTTAATTTTTTATTTTGATTATGTTTTTGAAAAACGCCATTGATGAATCCTTGATATATTGATAGATTTTGATGAATTATTGTATATTATGTGAGAAAATACAAGAATTTTAAAGTAAATTTTGATGAAAATGAGTTTAAGGATTTATTTGCAAAAAGGTAGAATTTTTGAGGTTAAATTTGTGATTAATTAAAAGATATATGCTTGTATAAGTCCCTTGAATATTCGGCCAAGAGAAATTTAGGGATTAATTGTATAATTTGCTATTTTGTGTTAAAAGGGCTAAATTGCAAAGTGTTGAAAGTATAGGGGCTAAATTGCAAATATGTCAAAATATATGTTTTTGGATTGAATTGAATATGTGAGTTAGTAAATAGCTGAATTTGATTTAATTTAGATAAAGACGATCGAATCCCGGAACTTGATCGGGGAAAACGGAAAATAGACGAATAAATATGGGATTTAGAGGTAAGTTCGTATAATGAAATTTAATGTGTTTATGTTTATAATTGTTGTTAATGGAATATATGACATATTACTTGATTGAATAGCCTATTTGGATGTATACATCTGAAATTGAAATGAAATTGTTACAAGTGAGAAATAAATACCGAGCCCCGTTAGAACCGTAGAAGTCGATAGGATACGAGTGACATGTCACTAGGGCTACAGGGTGGTGCGAGCTCCTGCATTTGTTGCGAACTCACCATGTGCTCATGAGCTACACGTTTATCCTTCGGGATCACATGTTTAGTCTTCGGACTCACCGTTAGCCCACGGGCTTAATGTTCATCCTTCGGGATCACATGTTCAGCCTTCGGGCTTACCGTACAGGCTCGAAAGAGCATATATGACGCATTGACGGATTACAGGTTATATGTATATACACTGTGTGTGTATCACCCGAGTATCGTTCGATGTTCTTATAGGTTCAACGGGCAATTACCGATACATGTTACATGAAGATTGAATGATATATGTATTACATGTTATATGAGACATGAGAATTACACGGATTTTATGGTATAAGTTATATGAAATACATGTACAAGTATTTGAGCAATGATATGATACATAAATGTTGTGGTTGGTACATGAATGAATTTATATGTTACATGAACTAACAAGTGTATACTTGTGAAATAGGCAACTTGAGTATATGAATTGAATTGGCATTGTTGTTGTAATTATCGCATTGATTCGGTAAGGTTTAATTTCTATATTATATGGACTTACTAAGCTTTAGAAGCTTACTCTGTTCATTTCTTTCACTGTCTTATAGATTCGGAAGCTAGCTCGATAATTAGACGAGTCGGAGATCGCCATCACACTATCTATCAAACTTTGGTACTTTTAAACCTTTTGTAAATGAAATGGTCATGGCATGTATAGGCTAGTACTTTTGTGAACATGATATGTTTTGGTAAATGATCAAGCTATGAGATGTGGCTTGGGTCATATGTGTTTATAATCAAGTATTAGAGTTGTTCTTTGGCTATATGTGCTTATGGAAAGATATGTGATTTTGATGAGACTATAAGCTTGCATAATTGATATGGATATATGTGTGGATGAGTGCATGGAAATGGTCATTTAGGCCTTTGAGTTGGTGTGCTTGATTTGTGAATAAATTGAGATGATTTTTGGGTCCATTTTGTGCTTGAATTTGGTATGTTTTAGGTTGGTAGAATGGCATGAAATGTTGTTGGTTAATGGTTAGTAGAAATGACCCATATTGGGTGGCAAATTTGGCTTAAACCGAGCCTATAACGTGCCACACGGCCAGGGAACACGAGCGTGCGCTTCGACCGTGTGTCCCCTGCACCTTAATGTTTTGGTCAGTTTTGGTACACGGCCTAGGCACACGGGCGTGTCTGGTAATTTGTAGCCGTGTGAAATTTGGCAGTATAGTCACACGGTCTGCTCTGTTTTGTACACAAGCGTGTCTGGCAGCCGTGTGATATTTGACAGTTTCGACCACGGGGTAAGGGCACGGGCGTGCCTAGGCCGTGGGCGACATACGGCCTAACCCCATGGGCGTGTTGGACAGCCGTTTGGGATAAGTCAGATTCGACCACGGGCTGTAAGGTTTGGGCGTGTCTGGAGGGACATGGCCGTGTGTGAAGAACACGGGCAAGAGACACGGCCGTGTGTCCCTAACTTTGAAAATTTTGCAAATTATCTCCTATATTTTAGCATGTTTCCAATTAGACTTCCAATAGTTATATGCATCCTTTTATGATCAATTGAAGCATGCTCTAATGACAGATGATACGTGATGGTTCTTGATTAAAAAGTTTTAAATTTTTACTGTTCCAATAAATGTTACAAGTCTAGTAATGCCCCTTACCTACTCCGGCGACGGTTACGGGATTGGGGTGTTACAGACTGCATTTGAATCGAAAGAAACTTCTACACTTTGGGGATAAGTTAATTGAGTCAATTTATTCAATGTGGAATTAAATTAGGTGGTTGTAAGAATTGTTCAACTAGAAAGTTTGATTAAAGAATTTTCTTGAAAAATTAATTTGGAAAATCTAAGTGATTTTTGGAAAAATTAATTTTGATAAAGTAAAATTAAATTAATCAAATCAATTAAAATTAATTCGATATTTTTGGAAGTTAATTTTCAAGTTAGACTATTGGATCAATGGATAATTGAACTTGAAATTTGGACTTGAGATTGTAATTTGAGCTCGAGAGCCTAAAACCAAGACTAAGATCTAAAAACTGGTCGAGTCGAGCCCGGTATGTGAAACCGAGCTGATGGTCCAACCGATGGCTAGACCAGACCAGTCGAGTTGTCACTGACCCGGACCAAACCGGCAGCAATCGAACTAGCTTGGGGTGTCGTAAAGGTGTCACACCTACATCACCAAACACGACAGTGCTGATGGCTGCAACAGCGACGTCCCGGCGGTCGACGACGATTAGTCATTGGTAGTTGAGTAGTGGAAGAGCTACACTCTTACTGGGACTGTACTAGAGAATTTGATTTCAGATTAATTATTTCAAAAATAATATTATTTTAATAGTTTAATGTTAAATTTAATTTAATACTTATTTTAATAGTATTTTATTAATGTAATATTAAAGTGATTATCTTAATATTAAATTTAATTTAATGTTTATCTTGTAGATAAACATTTTATTATTTTAATAAGATTTAATATTCAATTTAATCTAATATTTATCTTGATAAATATTATATTAATTTAATATTAAAGTGATTAAGTTTAATCATAGTTGAACTTTCTAAACTCTCCCTAAATATAAAGAGTCTTGGATCATTATTTACACACACTTGAATTCAAGAGAAAGTTGTAGAGAGAATATTCTCTGAAGAGATTATTCTAGAAAATTTCTAGAGATATTTTTCTAATTTACAACTTGACCCAAAAATTTAGAAAAAATTACAAAATTACCCCACTGGTAATTTTTGTGAAAATATTCCTGATTTCGAAGTGAGCCCACACTTGGCAGACATGAGTTTGAGGGTAGCGGAGAAGACTACTTGGTTGAAGTGCTCATCTTAGACGAATTGAAAAGGTACAATTTTGATTAAGTGTTTATTACTTTAGATATCACAACCAATATCTTGTTTTAGAAAAAATTTAAAAATTTTGGCTTTTCTCTAAATTTATTTTTCACTGCATTTTCCAAACCTATTTTCCCAACATCTTTACAAAACTTTTGAAACTTTTTAGAAGTGTACTTAGTCTAATTATCAGACCTAAGTATTCTTAGCTTACAACAAGCTTGATTCTCAACAACAACTTTGAACTTCCAGAAAATCTCAGCAACTTTAGATTTAACCTTCAAAAAACACACCCAACAGTATCTAGTGTAATCATCAATAAACAAAATGAAGTACCTACTATTGCTGAGTGAAGCAGTCTTCATTGGGGCCATGCATCAGTGTGAACTAGATGTAGCTTCTCAGTAGCTTGCCAAGCCTTGTTTGCAAGAAATAGGAGCCTTGTTTGCTTCCAATACTGATAGACTTCACAAACTTCATTTTGCTCTCAAACTTCAGACATGTTCTCAACCAAACCATGCTTGTACAACATATCTAGTGACCTATAGTTGACGTGCCCCAATCTTTTATGCCATAAGTCAGAATCATCAGTAGAACTAAAGTATGCTTTTAAGGCAATTAAGTTCCAACTTAAAACAAAACTCATATCATTCATCTCAACTAACATAAGCTCATGACCATGTAAATCAGATATAATACACTTTTCTGCTTTTAAAAATGATAGAATAGTTCTTTTCAACAAGTTGACCAACATAGAGCAAATTTTGATCAATATCTAGTACAAACAAAACATTGGTAATGACTTTGTACCTGTAGGAGTGCTAACCTGAACATCTCTCTTTCCTTTTGCTTCAATGATCTAGCCATTTCCAACTCCGATTCTCGAACTGAAGAACTTGTCAATTCTCTTGAACATGCTTACATCTAAAACCATATGGTTTGTGCGGCCACTATCAATCAACCAATTTTTCCTTGTTTGGTTGTTGACTACGAAACATGAGGCAGTGAATACGAGCTTCTCCTAAGCTTGATTTTCATCAGAAGCTTGAGCTTGATTAGTGTATTGCTGTTGTTGTTGTTTTTTGTTTTTACAAACTTTTTCAACATGACCAAATTGTTTGCAGTTTCTACACTGTACACCAAATTTGAACTAGCAAATCTTTTCTGAATGACCTGCCTTTTTACAGTGACCGTATGGTGGATAATTTTTCTTTTCTCCATCTTTTTTTCATCTATCTTTTTTTCATTTCATTTCTTCTTACCTTTCATGTTTGGAAAGAACCTTTAGTGTGCCCTTTTCTCTACTTGCTCTTCTTTATTCCTATGCATGCATAGCATTTATAAGCTCTAATAGAGAGATTGTTGTTAAGTCTCTCGAGTCCTCCAAGGATGAAATCTTAGACTCATACTTCTCAGGCAAGGTTGTGATGACTTTTTCAACAATCCTTTTATCACTGAACAGACCGCCTAGCAACCTTATGTTGTTGACAATGGACATAATCTTGTTTGCATACTACTTGATCGTTTCAGTCTCTTTCAACTTTTGGTTCTTAAAGTCTTTCCTCAGGTTCAAGAGTTGCTACTGCCTTGTCTTCTCAGTCCCTTGGAACTCCTTTTTCAGCTTGTCTAAAGCTTGTTTCGATGTCTCATAAGCCATAATCCTTGTGAAGATAACATCTGACACACCATTTTGAAGGCATGACAAAGCCTTGTATTTATTAGTAGACTCGTCACTATGCTGTCTGATTTGAGCTTTCGTTGGATTAGCTCACAAAGGTGCTAGCTTTCTATCTATCTCAACCACTTCCTATAGATCATTTGCTTGAAGATATGTCTTCATCTTTACTACCTAGATGTGGTAGTTTTCGCCAGCAAAAATAGGAGGTGGGGATGGTGTGAAGCTTCCAGATGACACAGTGACACTAACAAGATACAAGCAACTTCTCTTTTTTAATAGTGAACATTCGCAAAAGGCTGTCAAAGACTTAAGCTCCTGATACCAATTGTATGCGTTTTTAACCAAGTGCAGAATATAAAGAAATAACACAACAAATGGAATAAATTGCTTGTGCATTCATTCAACTTTTTCATTTCAAAAATTACAATATATAATAGAGGGTGATTACAAGTTGTCAACTAATCTTACCTAATCTTCTAGGAAAAATAAACATAAAACTTGTACACAACCTGATTAGGTAAATCTACACCAATCAAGGTCATTTCAATACTAACTCTGCTTACACTAAAAAGTAATCATAAATAAGCAGACTTAGACAAAATATCAACACATGCAAACTTTATTGCATCACATCTTATAGTTTGCCAAATTCTATAATAGCTCGCACTTAGCTTAACTCGCATATCTAGATAATGTTGTATTTTTTTGTTTAGCTTGCAGCTTTAATCGAGCTCACAAATATAAAGCTCACAGGCTTGTTTAAGCTCACATCTTCTAATGAGCTCACAACTTCGCATGTTGAGTTCGCCGCTACATGAATGGCCACTTCGCAGCACAAAGACTAATTGGTCTGAAGTCATTAATAGACTCTGGCAAAGCCTTTTTAGGAATAAGGATGATAAAAGTCTTATTAAGTTATTTAAGGAGTGCTTTTTCAAAGAAGTCCCTCACCATTTTGATAATGTGTCTTCCCATGAATTCCCAATTAGATTCAAAGACGAGGGCTAGTTTGCTATCTGGACCAGGAGCCTTAAGAGGTCTCGTAGAAAAACGGGCATTTTTAATTTACTCATCCAAAAATCTTTGGCAAATTTCTTCACGCTATTAATTATCTAAAATAGGCAAGTTTAGATTTTTAAGGTAGGCCAACTAGGAGATTTTTACCAACACCAAAAATGGAGTTGAAATGATTAATTAAGGAAATGCAAATACTGTCATCTCCTTCCAAGTGCATTAACATTAGCAACTTTTAAGAAACAAATTCTGTTGTTAATTATTCTTTTATTAACAATCGTTTAGAAATACTTAGTGTTTCTTTCACCCTTAATTGTCCAATCAATTCTATCTTTTTGTTGCCATTGCAAGTTTTCCTGCTTAAGGAGTAATTCCAACTCATTTTTGATAGATTTTTTCCTGATTAAGCATTCTAGGAATTTCAATATTATCTTGAATTAAGCTTAGCTTATTCAACAGCGCTACTTTTTTCAAATTAGGATTACCAAAGTTGTTCTTATTCCAATCTAAAAGGGCTAGCTTACTTTGATTTTAGACACAACTTGAGGTTCGATTGTGGAATAAGAGAATTTTGAAATAAAAATAAATTTAACCAATATATTTTGAACTCTAACTTCTGACACAACTTTAGTTTCTGTTCTAAACTAATCACGGCTTATGGATTCTAAAATAAAGCCTTAAGAACAACAAGAACATGAATCAAATCAATAACCTCAATTGTGATTGCCTTTTAAACTAGATCACTAATTAACTTGGCATCACCCAATAGCATCCAATCAAACATCAATAAGTGACCAAAATGAAAATTTACTAAATTTATGTGACTAAAATAAGTGTATGCAAATGGCAAAATAACAACAGATAACTAAAATGATAAAAGTATGTAACGATAGTGACTAAAATGATGAAAGTATGTATCGACAATATTTGTATTGCAAATTTTAAAATTTATATAGGAAAATAACTTTCTCACTTTCTATCATGGGAATAACATTGTCATGTTCATGCGAAAGTAACTCTCAAGAAAAAGTATTTTTTAAATTATTATTACTTTTTTTCTTTTCAATTTTTATTTAATTTTTGAACCAATTGAATCGAGAATCGATGGTATAATCGATTCGGTTCCAAAAATATTGATGAAAACTTATGAAATTGATTGACCAATTGTATAGTTTACCCAAACTACAATGAATGTTAAAAGTAAAAAAAGAAGAAGAAAAACATAAAAAAAAATGAAAGATGTTAAGATTAAGATGACATATTAACAAATAACACTTACGTCTTAACCCATCAAAAAACACACAAAAAAAGAAAGTAATATATAACACTTGTGTTTGTTTAACACAACACTTTTTTTTCTTAAGTCATTTAAATTTCAATATCACCATGGTTAAAATAAAAATAAAAGAAATCATCATAGTTGAAATAAGGTTAAAATATGTTATAAATCTCTATACTCTTTGTAATTTGGAATTTAATTTTTATACTTTTATTTTCGGGAATTTAGTCTCTCTATTTTTCAGATTTTTAAAACTCAAGTCTAATTGTTAACACTATTAATATTATTTTTTAAAATTCAGTTTCATTACAACACTATTTTTTTTAGTTAAAAGAAATAGAAGTAAACTTCAAATTACACGACTCTACTAAGAGTCAAACCTTATTCCAAACTGCTGAATATCATTCTTTAGTAGATTCTACACACCCTCAGGTGGCTCAACAAAGTAACATTTCACATTCAAATCTCCATTCGGCATCTTTACTATGTAATCCGCAACCTTGTTTTGCCTCCTCAGAACATGCCAAAATTTAATTTGTCATTCCTTCAAAATCATAGTATGTATAAGTCGAATTTCCGAAAGATTACTGCCAACCGCTTATCCATTACTAACCACATCAATCAAGATAGCATTATCACTTTCCACTTCAATTTGTCGGAACCCTTAATGCCAAGCAACCACAAGTCTCTCATAAAGTACCTTTGCTTCTGTTTGGAAAATGCCAGATCTACCAATTCTCATGCCAAAGCCAAATAACCAATTCCCCTTATGATCCCAAATCACACCACCCATAACAGCAGATGATGTATGTTTTGGTACACTACTATCAATATTAACTTTAACCCACCCCACAAACGGTGGCTGCCAATATTCTTTGGTGTAGTCACTGCAATAACTATTATTACAACATCATTTTTTTAGTTACATTGTTATAATGTGAGTATTTTATTTATTTTAAAATTTCATACCAACAAATATAACAGTATTAACAGTTAAATTTAAATTTTGAAATCTATAAGATAAAGGACTAAATTTTTAAAAATAAAAGTACATGGACCGAATTTTAAATTTGTGAAGAGTCCAGGGACCTATAGTAGATTTTAATATTGGTATAATTTTCACTGAAATCAGCGGCCAATTTTCCTCGTCCTTATCATTATTCGCTGGATGAGCCACCACCGTTTTCGTCACCCCCTCGGCTTTCTCGCGACCCAAATTATCATGCAAAAATGCAAGCCCAGAGGCGAGTAAGCCATGCAAATCTAGAATCCCATATCATAAAAAGAATAACATTAAATTTCTTTCGTTAATTATACAAACATTAGAACCTGAAACGAACCTTCAAAACCAATTTCCTCCGTAAAGTGCGGCAAACCCAAAATCCAAAAGAACAAAAAGAAAGGAAGAAATAAGAAACACTAAGTTTTCATTTCGAACATGTGAAATGTGTTTTATGGAGAACACTTAAGAGAGTAAAAGGAAACTCATCAAGCCAAGAGTTTTTTTTTTTTTTGGAAATTTTCTGTATCATTTTTATCGATTGATGAAGAAGCGTTATCGACAGCAGAGGATTCTGATCCTCTCTTTGTTATCTTTCTCTTTCTTTGCTCCAATCGTCTGGCTGTCTCCGAAACTCAAAACTCTTAATTCCATAGGTAATCTTCTTCAAATCTTTAGATTTTTTGAAGGTCATTTATATATTTTTTAGCTGAAAAAGTCGGATGCTGTTAACGCTAATGGAGTAGTTGGTCATACTAGAAAGCCAATGAGGATTACTTAGCAGTACATATTTGCTTTTTTTTTTTCTAAATGAAATTTTCCCTATATTTTATTTTAACCTTTTATGATTTGATTTCCTTTTGTGTTAATTAAAACTTTGAGAGGCTGGTTGATCTTTTTTTTTTTTGTCTGCATTTATGATTCTATAACACCAGGACTGTACGAGGTTAGAGAGGATTTGGCCAGTGTTGTATGGATCTTTCTACCTTGAATCTATGGTATTTTTCTTTTGTTAGATTTCTTATGGGGTTTAGCTTTGTTCCCTGCAGAAATATAGGACAGATGATTTTAAGTTGAATGCAATTGAACAGGTAGCTTTAAGATTTATGAGTTTATTGTATTTTGCTTTGGGCATTGTATCTCAAAGTGTTTTTGACAGTTAGATATTTGTTGCTTAGAAAGGTGCCGAGGACTTAAATGGGCCAAAACTAATTGCCTTGAATGAGAATGGGTTTAGTTCCGTAGTTAGTCGCAGTTCTGATGAGAATCCTGATTCAAATCAATCTAAGGTTGCTCAAGATGTGTCCAAATTGTTAGCAACAAATGGTTTGTATTCTTCGGGTGCCTGTAGTATCTTCTATCATTGACATTTGGTATATCAATTTGATTGTGACTCTGAGTTGCTCCACTTTCTAGATTCAGAAACTAATGATGAAGGCAAAGATGGGTATCAAATTCAGCAAAAGAAAATGCCAATAAGGTCAAGGAAACAGGTTTGTATGAGTGCCTGAAGTATGACAATATGCTATACTTTTAAATGAAAGTTTAGATTATAGATGGTTGCAGTGATGTCTACTTTTAATCTTTGTGAGGGAAAACAGATGTTGGAGATTTTGCTCTCTTATTGGTTTTGAAAACTATATGAAGTGGGAGGATTTGTTTAGCTTACACCAAATAGTTCAGGTAAAACTGAGCTGGTATTGAAAATTTCAGCAGATGATGCTCCCTCTATCCATTTATGGCACAGGCCCCTGCCACGATATTTTAATTTGCTTCCAAATAAATTGAGTTTTTGACTTTGTGCTTTCTTTTTGTCTGAAGCAATGGCTCTTCTGTAAAATCTGAGCAATACCGGAAGAAAGTATGAGAATAAAGCCATAGGTCTGTCTTTTACCAAAAGTTTTTTGGTAGTTGGTAATATTGACATCACCAGGAAGGTTTATATTATATCTGATATGCATATACATGTATGTATTAATGCTTATATATTAGGGTGGGGTGGTTGTTTGTCAGAATGGTCAGTGCCGCAGCAAGTCATGTTAGTTTTATATATTCAGCACTAATTTATTGATTGCAGGAGCAATTCAATCAAGAAGCAGGTAGACATCATAGAAACTCGCAATCTCAGTCCCATAGGGTAAAGGATAAGAAGCTAAAGAAGATAAGTTATCAGCTCAGTAGAGCAAAAGTATATTTAAGTCTTGCATCACCAAGTACTTACCCTGAATTGGAAAACGAACTGAGAATGCGAATCAAAGAAGGGGAACTAGCAGTTGGTAAAGCTAGCAAGGATTCAGAATTGCCAAGGAGGTAAGAAAGAAAAATATTTTTGCTTTGCAATGATTTTACCAATGTATTTTATATTCAATAAGAAACTTTTTTTGGTCAATAATGCATTTACTTACCAAAGAAAAAAACAGAATACATCAGACAACTAGTAAATTAACTCAACAAACATTAGCCAAAAATAGAAAAATAAGTTGCAAAAGCAGCTACCTATGCTCCTATCTCCATTTTTCTATATATTGTAAGTAGATACAATCTGAGCTCTATAGTAAATTTAGTACAATGCATTGCTTTATTCTTCCTAAATCACTAATCATATTACTATCAGAGTTTTGAAATACGATTAGGTTGCTCTACTACCAGATAAAATATATTGATGAAAGTAGAGATGAATAGTCTAAATATATTAAGGAAAATCTCACTCAAAATCTCAATTTCTCATAAATATGCGCAGGTATATATACATGAAGCATCGAATCATGCAAGGAAAGAATATCTCTAATAAGAATTTCTAAAAATCAACTAAAATCCCTAAAGATTAGCTATTCTATGCTGTCAAATAAGTTAAAGATTCTCAACACCCCTTGCAAGTTGGTGCATAGATGTCTTGCATACCCAACTTGCAAAGAAGATTATGATTCAGCTAAGCCATTTAGTAAAAAATCAGCCAACTGTTTTTCGGAGTCTAGATAAGATAGACTTAAGACACCACTGGCTACTTTTTCCTTCATAAAACGACGATCTATTTCGATGTACTTGGTCCTATTGTGTTGCATTGGATTTTGAGTTATGTTGATGGTGGCCTTGTATGATCCATTTTCATTCAACAACTTTAGCTCTTCCATTACCTTTCGCAACCATAAAAGCTCATAGACACCTTGAGCCATGACCCTATATTCAGCCTTTATACTTGATTGAGCAAACACTTTATTTCTTGCTCCTCTAAGCGACTAAGTTTTCTCCCATAAGAGTACAGTAACCCATTATAGACCTTCTATTATCGAGAGAGCCAACCCAATCTGCATTTGTAAATACTTCTATCTTAAGATGACCATTTTTGGAGAAGAAATTATCTTTGTTTGGGGTAGACTTCAAATAGCACAAAATTCGCAATACTGCTTGCATATGGGCTTTGCGAAGGTCATGCATAAATTGGCTTATCAAACTAACTGCATGTGCTATATTAGGTTGAGTATGAGCGAGATAAATCAATCGCCCGACGAGTCTTTAATATCTCCCTTTATCCACCATTTCACCAATCCCTTCTTGTAACTTGTGATTGCTCTCAATAGGTGATTACGCTGGTTTGCAACTCAACATGTCAGTGTCTGTCAAAAGATTTAAGACATACTTTCTTTGGAAAATAAAGATTCCCTCTTTCGATCTGGCCATTTCTATTTCAAGGAAATATTGTAACTTCCCCAAGTCTTTGATTTCAAATTCCTAAGCCAATTGTTTCTTAAGCCGGATCATTTCTTCCCTATTGTCTCCTATCATAATTATGTCATCAACATAAACTATAAGGAGAATAATCATACCCTTGTGATGTTTTATAAAGAAGGTATTATTAACATTACTTTTTCAATAGCCAAACGATACCATTGTCTTACTAAATCTGTCAAACCAGGTTTTGGAAGATTGTTTTAGTTCATATAGGGTCATTTTCAGTCTACACACCTTCCCTTGAGCATCTTTATCCTCGAATTCTAGAGGAACTTTCCTATACACTTCTTTTTCTAGGTCTTCATGTAAGAAGGCATTCTTTACACCAAACTGTTGTAAGTCCCCATCAAGATTTGCTACACATGATAAAATGATCCTAATCATGTTCAATTTAGCAATCGGGGCAAATGTTTCTTGATAATCCACTCCATATGTTTGAGTGAATCCCTGCACCACTAATTTGGCTTCGTATCTTGATAGTAAACACTCATTTACAGTCAACCATTTTCTGCCCTTTAAGAGGATTAACTAGTTCCCACGTCTCATTTTTTGCTAAATTTCATATTTTTCAATTATAGCCTTCTTCCATCTTGGATCAGTAATAACTTTTCTCTTATCCTGTGGAACAAACATAGAGAACAAGGACAAAGCAAAGCTCAATAGGATGGAGATAAGGAATCATAAGAGACAAAGTCAGAGATAAGGATGTAAAGTGCAAGTTTTAACACATTTTCGTTGGACTATTAGTAATTCTAAATTAGTAGCAAATTCAGGTAAAGAAGACTCACTTGGCAGTGAAGAGTCAGGGCACACTGTAGATTGTATGATGACATCTTCTTTCTTGCCTTTTCTAATGAATGTCCTTAAATTAGGTCTATCCAACAACTGTCCACTAGTATTCTCTTGAACCAAAGTCTTTCTTGGAATTAAATTCGCTCTCGGAAGAGTAACAGAGCAAAGTGTCATCTCTTCATTTTCAATAACCTTCTACTGAAGAAATGGTTATGATGAAGAAAAGTAGGATTCGTCCTCATGAAATGTTACGTCCATACTTACATAATACTTTCTAGATTGTGGATGATAACATTTGTAACCATTCTGTATGATTGTAAACCAGCGAGTTATTTATAGTAGTAATAATAAATCAATTAACTCATAGAAGATTGTTCATGATTATAAATCAATTAATTTAGGCTATAATCATAAATCAAAGAGTCTTAATAATATCAATTGTAATCGTAAATCAACGAGCTCTTTAGAGTAGTGATAGGAAATTAGATATCTCATAAAAGATTGTTCATGATCGTAAACCAATTAACTTAGGTTGTAATCTTAAATCAGCGAGTCGTTCTATATGTTTCAGTATTTCCTATCTAGACAAATTAAATAACATTTGTAAAGAATGTATCTTTATTGAAAAAGAGGGTGGAACATTTATATATAATATTTTTTCAGATGGTGAGTATTCCATGTACGTGGTAGAATAGGACCATCCATTTTTGCTATCCTATAAGCTGTATAGCCTACTTTCTCGACAATTTTGTAGTGTCCTTCCCATTTAAGGGTCATTTTTTCTTATTGTAATGCTTGGAAACTGGTTTCAATATTTCTAAAGATTAGATCACCCACTTGAAATTACTTGTTTTTTTTACTCTAAAGTTGAAATATCGAGTGACTTGTTGAGCTTACGTAGAATTCCTGATGGTTGCTATCTCCTTAATTTTATCAATAAGATCTAAATTGAGTCTGATGGCCTCTTGGTTGACATTTTCATCGAAATGAGATGTCTTGTGAGATCTGACCGCCTCTGGACGTACCAACGTTCAAAGTGTAAATACTGCAGCTAAAGATATAGATTTGAGGCGGTGTTTGCAAGTATACGAGTTAGGTTTTAATATGGTTTGTTTACAACGAAACACTTGGTAATTATTCCAAGGATCGTATCTAGGGGATTACAGTTTAGGGAAAACTGTTATCAAGCCAATTACGGGAAACAATTACTAATTTACTCAAGTCATGAATTAGTAGTGTTAATCAAGAAGTAAGATGACAATAATAAAAAACTAAATAAATTTAACTAAACCTAAATCTACTTCTAGATTCATGTATCGGCTTTTCCCATTTCTTATTTTGACTAGATCTAATTGTTTTAGCTAATTAATTATTGATATAGGGTTCTAATCAATCAACTAGTCGATACTTTAGCAGGATCTTCCAATCTTCTACTAGAATAACAATTCAGTGAGAACTACTTATCTTTCGACCTCACAGTCTAGACTGGTTCAGGGCTAAGGTGTTCACGAATATGTCATACCAATTTTAGGTTAATTCCTACCTAAATGACTTTTTAGGGTTGTCAAGTTTGGAGTTTAAGTTTTTCTTATCCTAAATAGTTGATTTGCTAAGAAACTCTATCATTTAATCAATTAATTAAGTTAAAGCAATTGAAACATGAAAAACATGTAGAAAACGTTCTAATCTTTACACAAACATTCATCAAATAATGTTAATGAAAGAAACATAAAGAAGAAAATGAAGAAAAGTGATGATCATGGATTTATCGATGAAAACGTGGTTTCAGAAAAATTTCCCCTCGTAGAAGTCTTACTTTGGAATAGGATTTTCCGTATTATAGGAACATAAAAAACCTAAGTAAAAACTAAGAATAAAAGAAAAATCTAAGAATCAAAACCCTAAAAAAATTGTGTGTTTAACCGATTACAATGGCCTTTATGTAGGCTCAACTTAGAATATTAAAGTGTTTAAATTATCCTTAAAGTCCTTAGAGTTCGATTAGGATAAATACACCTAATTTCCCTTCAAAACATAATTAAAACATACAATAATTTTTGGGCTGCGCAGGGGCTTGGTTGCAACACAGGTTTATGATGTTGTAACTAACCACAAGGGGTATGTCGCGACACAGGAAGGTCGTGTCGCTACATCAAGGGCAGTTTCGCTCCAGAACTTGTTTTTAGCTTCTATCTTCGACATTGAGACATCAGTATCTTGGTGTCACGACATAGGCATCAGTTTTGACTCGAATAAACATCTTTAGCTCCCGATTTGACCTACGAGACCATGTAACCTTATTTAGATAAATAAAACGTAATAAAAAACTACTAGAAAACATAAATTACTACTTTAAGTATGAAAACCTAAATATATACTAAAATATTTTGATTTAACTATCAAACAAGCTACAGTTATGTATAAAAAAATTGTAAATAATAGTGTATTTTATAGTAGATTAGAATCACAGGCCTATCTTAACAGGGATTACTATTTTTGCTCTAGTCATTGATGAGAACGCTGTTTCCCTAGTTGCCGTGTGGGGAAATGTTAACAAGGCCCATATATTTCTTGGTACCTCTTCTAGCCAAGCACATTTAGCCTTATCAACCTTCTTCTTTAAAGCTACTAAGATTTTATTGTTCCTTGCCTCTATTTTACAATTCATTTGGGGCGTCTTCACAGAGTTTTAAATTAGTGATATCTGTAAGTCCTTACAGAAGTTATTGATTGTTTTTTTTTTTGGAATTAAATTTCATTGTCTGTTACAATCAAATGTGAAATTCTGAACCTACAAAAAAAGGATTTCCAAACAAAAGATTTCATTTGTCTCTATATTAGTATAGCCAAAGCTTCAACTTTTATCCACTTAGTGAAATAATCCACAACGATAACAATTAATTGCTTCTAAGCTACCCAAGGATAAGACATTATTTATAGAGGCTTAGCTGGTAATCGCTACATTAGAGCATGTTTCTAGCAGGAATCACAAGTGTGAACTATGTGGTATGTATCTTTCTATATAGTTGGCCAATAATATCTCTGCTTAAGAACTTTTTGTGCTAACAAACTTCCCCCAAGTGATCAACACATATTCGCTATGTATCTCTCTCATGACAAATTCAGTTTCAGTGGGAGAGACATTTTAAAAGTGATTGGAAGAAACCTTTTTTATAAAGCACACCCTTTAACTTGATATATCTAAATGTGATAGATTGAAAAGTTTTAATCGAATGAGAATTAAATAATTTGTAGATGTCAAGGTGCATTATATGTAAATAATATTACCATACCTTTCGACTTCATGTTGCATTTTAGCTAACTCTTTTTTGTTCAGTTGCTGATTGTCCCATTCCAAAGCTTGTATAATAGGGGTCATCCATGTTTCTTCTTGATTTAGATTAAACATTTGATGGCTGTCACAGCTTAGGGTGGTTTTATGTTCTAATAGAATTTTTCCTCTTTGCTCGATAGTTATAGAGGATGCTAACTTAGATAAAATGTCAACTTTGATGTTCTCTATCTTGGATAACTATCTGACTTCTGCTAAGTCAAATTGGGTGAGCAATTGGGAAGCTATGACATGGTACTTCTTTAGGTTAGGCTTATTTACTTCATATTCTTCGTTCATTTGCTTTGCTACTAACTGAGAGTCAGAGTACATTATCAACTCCTTTGCCCCCAACTATAGAGCTAGTTGCAGTCCATAAATTAATGCCTCATACTCTGTAGAATTGTTAGATTCCTTGAAGTTGGAAGAGAGTCCATATTGCTATCCAATCTCATCAGTATCTAAAAGGAGAATATCTACTCATGATTCTGTCTTTGCTGTTGAGCCATTCACGTAAATTGTCCAGGATTTCGGCTTCACGGCTGGGCTAGTTTATCGTTGTGATGAGCTAGTTACATCTTGTACAATCAACAAAAAAAATTTAGAACCAAATATATATTTGAAATGAAATAACGCATGTGGCATACTATTATATCATCTATGCAAGGAATAGTGATTTAGATACGTTATTACAATTTTATTTGACAAATACCCACTTTGCTTCATGATATTTTATTTCAAATATACATTTGGTTCTAAAATTTTTTTCTGTTGATTATACAAAATTAGTAGTTAACTCATTATAAGAACAAAGTAGCCCAAATACGAAGCCAAAATACTAGACAGTTTACATGGATGGCTCAACAATGAAGATGGGATCATGAGTGAATGTTCTCCTTATAGACCCTAATAAAAATGAATGGCAGTATGGACTCTTATTCCACTTCTAGGCATCTAACAATACTATAGAGTACTAGACATTAATATATCCGGACTACAATTAGTTCTATATTTGGGGCGAGTGAGTTGATAATATACACTAACTCTACCGCAAAGTAAATGAATGGAGAATATGAAGTAAATGAGCCTAGCCTAAAGAAGTACCATGCCATAGCTATCCAGTTGCTCACCAAATTTGATAAGGCAAAAGTCAAACAGTTATCCAAGACAGAGAATACTAAAGCTGACTTTTTATTTAAGTTAGCGTCCTTTATAACTATCGAGCAAAGAGGGAAAATTCTACCAGAACATAGAATCACCCCAAGCTGTAATAGTTATAAGTGCTTAATCTAAATCAAGAAGAAATATGGATGACCCCATAATACAAGTCTTTCAAGGGCACAATTAGCAACTTAAGAAAAAAAAGTTAGTTAAAGTGCAAAATAGAGTTGCAAAGTATAATGTTGTTATTTACATATAATGCACCTTGACATGCGCAAATTATTTAATTTTCATTTGATTAAAACTATTCGATCTATCACCTTTAGATATATCATGTTAGAGGGTATGCTTTATAGAAAATGTTACTCTTAGCCACTTTGAGATGTCTCATTCCCACTGAAGTTGAATATGTCATTAGAAAAATAAATGAGGGAATAAGTAGCGAGCCCTACACTAAATATGCCAAATTTAGCCAAAGCCACTTGAAGAGATAGTATAAGTTCTTTTCAAGATGATTCTTTCACGTAGCTAGATGATGTAGAAGGACAAATACGCTCTTTTCTTTTTTGAGGAATAGAATCTTTCTACTGTCTGCTTACTTGAGTAAGGAAATAAGGAAACTTCTGCATATTCAAATGCTTGCGTTACGGAAATAACATTTGTGTTTCACCACTAGTAGACATGAACTTTATTGAACCTCTAGAAGGGTTGTGTTGAACAATTACACCAAAATGGTCCTTGGTTGGTGGCCTTGGTGGAGGTGGGGATGCAGAAGGAGAAGGGACCATAGGAGGGACTATAACAGTGGTTGTCGCACCACTAGATGATGTAGCTCGATCCTTTCCTTTCTTTCGGCAAAGTTCCCTTATAGGTCTACCCTCATCTTCGCTGCTTAATAACATTGGCAAACCCAGCAAGTCTTTTTTTTTGAATACTTGTACTTTCTTCCTAGTAGAAGCACTAGAAAGACCCCCTCGTACATTTTGCATAAAAGATCGAATGTCTATTGATTCATGTGGTCATATGGAGCCACACGAGTTGTGCTTACATCACTAATAAGTCTATTATCAACATCAATAGAAATCATAGGAGGGTTTGTGCTACCTTCTTAATCCCCTGTAGGTTTAGAGGACCACAGACGAGACTTTAATTTACAAGACATAAAAATAATTTTTAGGCTCCTTTTTTTCATAACAGAATAAGTCACAACTCATCAGTGGCTCCATATGGCCACATGAACTGCACGAGCAAAACTAACACTGTGTCCACACCATTGTTATCATCAACTGGCCGTCATTCATTAGGACTCAGATTTATAAGGCAATAGTGAAACACATTTCTGACAGTTAACACCTCCATATTCAATACAGAACCTGGGTGAAGTCTATAAAATTGAGCACATCCAGCCTCTGATATAATTTCTTATCTTCGCAGCTACACTCGCTAGGTGTGGACCATTCAATGGAAATATCAAAACAAACTCCAAATTTATTTTTTATTTGTATGTATTTACAACGATTCAGTTGAAAGTTTGAAGACCAGTTAGAAACAATTGATTCCAATCCATTGCAGAGAGTAAAATAAAAACAAGCTCAAAGAACCTCCTCAATTGTAGGTTTTGAGTTGGTATAGATTCTGGAAAACAAAAATCAATGTCGTCTCTTCTCGCCGACCACATTCAATGAAGTAGGCTACTGCGACCCACCATGAGAACTCGAATAGATGCTTCGAAGCTATTCCATACTTGTCAAGAATATGACAAAATAAGGGGTGAAATGGAAGATGAAAATCTGCTTCTAGTACCTGTAAGAGAAGTAGAAAACTTCCATCGATGGTGTCATTTCCTTGTCTCAATCCTTCAACAATCGAGAAGTCATAAGTAAAATTAGGTATTTGAGTCCCTGGAGCAGCCAAGTGACAACTCATCTCTTTATGCTTAGTGGTGCAAACATCTGCTTTCGCCTCCACAGGAGTATTTACTTCACGGCATTGTAAAGGCTTACTCCCTAAGCCACTATAATTACCTTGAATGCTGCGACCACCTCTTCTCGATCTAACCATCATGCCTAATGAACCCATAATAACTATAAAGACAATTTGGAAATCTTAACAAATTTATCTCTGAATCATGATTATCCTTCTAGACAGCAGCTCCTCAAAAATTTCAAATTCAAACGTTTTAATATTTAGGGTTAAGGTAACCTTCTTTTAAAGAGTTTCACACATTAACTATTCGTGTGTTCGAGAATGAAGGCATAATCAATTTTATACAACTATACCTCTCCTCAACATACGGTGAATCACATATGACAATTTAAAGCAAAAAGCGGATGCAATAAATTTCATCCTCAGATGTTCCCCACTTCGCGAAGCCAAGTTCTCAGAAGAGTCACTTTATAACTTTTCTTTGAATTAGGTGGGGGACAGTTTGTTATGGTGTTCATCATTTTCGGCCTCCTACCCAGTTACTCGAATGAGATTAATCCGTAGCTAGCATGGTTCGCATCTTGGGGTTCACACGTGATGAGTTTGCATCCTCTCATGAACTCACATGGGCGAGTTTGCACCACTATGTAGGCAAATTTACACCTAGAGAACACATGTTAACCTTAGAATAAGATACGTGTTGGCATGCATGGGGTCTAACTAGGACATTGCATCTAGAAACAGAGACCGTATCATATAAATAGAGAATTTAACCCCCTTTGAAAGACAAACATACAAAAACACTAAACATGCATCATTCCAAATATGAAAGTAGGTGAGAGCGGCAACGTTCCAAATATTTTCCGCAGTATCAAGCAGCAAATAAGTTTTGGAAATATGAGATTGCATAGAGTTAATAAACCGTGCCATAACAAGAGAGTTTGTTAAATCCCATTAACTAAAAGTTGAATCTGTGAGTTTAAGTTTCATCATGGTACCAGTGATGTATCCCTGCAATCCACGAGCCTTGACAAACAACAAGCAAGACCTTGACCAAGCAAGGTAGTTATGGTCATCAAAAGCTTCACAGGACTAATTTGCAACGGGGGATTATCGGTTGGAGTCACTAGCTTCTCGTCCTTCGACATAATGTTGGAAAAGACAACTAATACCCCAAAAGTCTGCTTCAAAAAATTGTAACAAAGACCCCTTCAAGAAAACACAAAAGAGATCTCACACAAAAAAGCTAAAGTCATGTGCGACACGTGAAGTAAAGAGGTAGAACCTTGTGACATCGTGCGAGGCTCACGCGCGGGTCTTCTGGTCATCGGACTCCGGGGTTTTGCCGGTGATTGGATTCCGAATCCAATGGTATGAGTAGTGAGAGAAAAAAATTAAAGGGTTAGGATGGACAGTACCAATTTAGTGTTTCTAGGGTTTTTGGAACAAAATTTTGAAAACCAGAAAAAAAAATTATCCCAAAAAACAGATAAAAAATCTAATACCATGATGAAAGTAGAGATGAATACTCATAAGAAAAACCCAAAATCCCAATTTCTCAAAAATAAGTATAGATATATATACATGAAGCATTGAATCATGTAAGGAAATAATATCTCTAATCAGAATTTCTAAAAGTCAAGTATAATCACCAATGATTAACTATTCAATGTTGTCAAATAAGTCAAAAGATTCTCAACATATATCATTGCCGGGAAGGCGCATCTTCGCAGCTTAGCCTTTAGGCATTCCCAATAGCTTTCTTGAGAACCAATTGACTTCCCTTCTCTAATTACTAGGTCTTCTCCCAATATCACACCTAGGCATCATGTCCTTTCAAATTTGGGCAGAAAAATTGCACTAAAAAAATCAATGGTCTACGTTTGTAGTCTTTCAACAGACGCAACAAAGCGTCATCCTCTATCAAATCCCATCTCTTAAGCCTCTGCTGCATAGCTAGTCTATCTTTAATGGAAAGCCAACCAATATAACTATGACTGGGGATGTGTGTTTCGGCCCAAAGCAGCTTACCCCAGCTCACCTTTTGCCTCTTATCATGTAGGATCTCCCATTCAAACTTAATAGTGTACTGTCCAATTCGAGAAAGTATCCAAATTTTTTCATCATTATCACCAGTAATATTTCTTACCATAGTCCATGCCTCCTCTATGTTCTCACTCAAGGGGTCTGGCTGCCTCCGTCTACTATCTTTCCAAATTTCATTTACAACTAATGCTCTTCTAATATCAGAGTCACTTATACTAATGCTTGAAGGTGCCCATCTACTGTCTGTCAACTTCGAAATTCCCTAGAAGTTGAGTTTACAAAGTTCAGTCTTATTCACCCACACTACCCACAGAGAAGTCTTGGAGGTAAGAACCTTCCATAATTGTTTTCCCAGGACAGCCTTATTCCACCTCTCCAATGCTTTGATCCCTAAACTGTCCTCACTCTTCGACAAATAAATATCTTTCCAGGCAACAATTTCCTTGCTCCCCTCATTTTTGCCACTCCATAGATAGTTCCTGCATTTTATATCAATGGCTGTACTTATTGACATTGGGAGGATGAGCACAGAACACCAAAACACTTGTATGCTTCTCAACACAGCCAAAATGAGTTGAAGTAGTCCATCAAATGAAAGGAATTTTACACTCTAATTATTAATTCTGGCTTATATCTTTTCAACTAACTCATCGCCATCTTCCTTTTTCAACCTAGTAGAACTTAGCGAGATGCCCAAATACTTCGCAGGCAATTCGCCTTCTTGACAACCTATTTGCTGAAGAGTTTCATGCTTCAAGAGATCAGTACCACCGGAGAAATAGAGATATCTCTTTTTATCATTTACCTGCAAACCACAAACTACATGAAAACGATTCAGTGTATCTTTTATCCAAACAATAGACTTGGCATCTCCTTTGCAAAATATGAATAGATCATAGGCGAAACGTTGGTGATTTAACCTCATGTCTTTACAGCCCTTATGAAACTGAAAGTCTCTAGGAAATTTAGTCAAGCATCTAGACAAATATTCAGCAACTAATATGAGCAAAAGTGGCTACATTGGGTCTCCCTGTCTAAGGCCTTTCCTTCCAGGAAATAATCCCTCCAAACAATTGTTAATCACAATAGAAAAAGTCACGCTTCAAACACACTCAATAACCCAAGAAATAGATCTCCTTAGGAAGTTTAAACCCAGGAAAACCTCTTCAAGGAATTCCCAACAGAGAGAAACATATGCCTTCCGTAAGTCCACCTTAAATGCACCTGCATATCTCTAGTTTCTTTGCGGTAGCCCCTTGCAAGTTCATGAGCCATAAGGCTGCTACCTAATATATTCCTCCCAGCAACAAATGCAAACTGCATAGGGCAGATTTGTCTATCCAGAACCCTGCCCAACCTTGAAGCCAAAATTTTAGTAATTGATTTTACAGTACAACGGGCAATAGGCCTATAGTCAGATAACCCCTTTGGATTTTGACATTTGGGTACGATGGTCAATTAGTAGAGTTCACCTGCTTAGGCATTCTTCCATTCTAAAGTCTGGATAGCTGTAGTAACCTCATGACTGATAATATTCCAAGCTTTCTTGAAAATGAAACTATTAAAACCATCCACTCTAGGTGCCTTGTTATTCTCTATGCTCCAGAAAGCCTCTTTAATCTCCATTTCAGTAATCTGACCACACAGAAAAAGTCCTCTTCAGTTACAATGAAAGCTGAAATTCAAATTCTTTAAGTACCATTAAGTAAATAAGTTTATATTTAGGGTTTATGCTTCCATAGAACTTTATATCTGAAGAACATTTGAATTTTCAGTGCATCGCAGAAAATTAGATCTATGGGGGTTTTGTTGGCCAAAGCAAATCATGCATTCACTGACTGCTTAGAAATAGCTGAAACCCTTCGTGCCATGGCTAATGATACTGAAGAACAGGTTCAAGTAGAGAAGAATGACGAGTCATATCTCATTCAGCTTGCTGGAAGGACTACCCCTAAAGGCCTTCATTGCCTATCCATACGGTTGACAACTGAATATCTTTTACTTCAACCTGAGGAAAGACAATTCCCTAACCAACATAAATTGCAAGATCTAGATTTTTATCACTATGCAGTGTTCTCTGACGAAATTCTGGCTTGTGCAGTTGTTGTTAACTCCACAACTGCCTCCGCAAAGGTAAACCGACTTTTCCCCTTGTACACTATTTATTTTTTAAAATTTTTTTATCATTTTCATTAACTTTTAATCTCTGCTTATTTTAGTGACGTTAAACATATTTTTGCTTGTTGAAAGTGATTGTCATTATTAACAGTTGTGTTCAAAATTGTAAAATCATGCCAGAATGCCTTGTCGTATTACGTTGCTGGAGCCTCCAAATCAGTTTCCTTTTAGAGAGATAATAGTCTTCGGTCATTATTCTCCTTATCTTTTATAAGTTAGCTACAGATAGTTCAGGATTTTGCCAAGATTCCTGTTAGTGATGTTATATATCTAATAAATAATATTGGTTATGTAGGAGCCGGAGAAAATTGTTTTCCATGTGGTGACCGATTCTCTTAACCTTCGAGCAATATCAATGTGGTTTTTATTAAATCCTCCTGGAAAAGCTACAATTGATGTCCAGAGCGTAGAAAATTTTGAATGGTTGTCAACAGAATATTCTTCAGCATTGAAGGAACAAAATTCCAATGATCCTAGCTATACATCTGCCCTTAGTCATCTTCGGTTCTATCTGGCTGACATCTTTCCAGCACTGGATAAGATTGTGCTCTTTGATCATGATGTGGTAGTGCAGAAAGATTTAACTGGACTTTGGAGTGTTAACTTGAACGGAAAAGTACATGCAGCAGTAGAGACTTGTCATGAAAGTGAAGCTTCATTTCATTCCATGCATTTGTTTATGAACTTTTTAGATCAATTTTCAGCAAAGAGGCTTAATGCTAGTGTTTGCGCATGGGCATTTGGTATGAATTTTTTTAATCTCCAAGAATGGAGAAGACAAAATTTAACCAACCTCTATCGTGATTACTTGCAACTGGTATAGGCATATCCTTCCCTCTCTCTCTCTCTCTCTCTATATATATATGTGTGTATATATATTGCTTCATGCTAATATAATAATGCTTGTTGGTTTAATTCCCAGAAATTATGTTAACAATATCATATGCACAGACTCATCTTTGTTGATTGAAATTTGTTATCATTTAAAGCAGTTGAGGTTTTACCTAATGATTCTCTGTCTAAATTTTCAATATAGACCATCTTACCTTACCCCTTTCTCTCTCTTTCTCCCACAGTTCTATTTCTGTCTATAGCAAATTAGCAATAGCTTTGTCTTAGTTTGGCCTATGAGTGATACACAAAAAAGTTTTACAGGTTAATTGGAACTATTCAACTCTTTAAATCTTGTAGGAGGTGTAAATACTCTGCTTTAGATATATACATTACATACCAGTTCTATGGGATGTATTTTGCATGTTGTATCTGCTTTTAAAATCTTCCAATTATACTTTCTTTTTCCCTAATTTGAAGTTCTGAAATGAATTTTATTTGTGAACTTGTGCTATATGCATAAAGAGCTATTTTACTCGGATTTGGGTTTGAGTGTCAGATATAAGTATGGTTAAATTTTTTAAAATTGTATCATTTCTTCTTTTTCTTATTAATTCTTTTCACTTATGTTGCTTGGTTGTCTAGACTTATTACGAACTTTTTTCATGTTTATATACTTGATGTGATTTTATTTTATCGTAGATACTGCACCTTATATGTGTTTCTAACGCTTATTTTCCTGGTGTCTTGTTACAGGGA
Source organism: Gossypium stocksii (assembly GCA_020496765.1). NCBI lineage: Eukaryota > Viridiplantae > Streptophyta > Magnoliopsida > Malvales > Malvaceae > Gossypium > Gossypium stocksii. Next base: position 13,714,585 of record CM035623.1, read on the forward strand.
CTTAAGAGGCCATTGTGGAAGACAGACAGTTTGCCTTTAGGTTGGATTACCTTTTACAACCAGACTGTAGCTTTAGAAAAGAGCTGGCATGCATTTGGGCTAGGTCATAACTCAGGTCTTAGTCAAGGTGATATCGAGCATGCAGCAGTCATACACTATGATGGAATCATGAAACCCTGGTTGGAAATAGGAATCGCTGAATATAAAGGCTATTGGAGCAAACATGTGCAGTATGACCATCCTTACTTACAAGAGTGTAATATCCATGAATAATTGAAGATCAAGCATACAAGTGGAATTCTTTCATTCATTGGACCTCCCCAAAACTGCCCCAAATCGTTTTTTTAAATTTCAACTCGTTTTTTCCCACAACTTTCCCAGCCATAATCTTTTTGGGGATTAGTTCAATTTATGGCAATCCCCAAAGGGCAATAAGTTTATGCAGGGAGGCTCCATTGCAGTTATACATTGTACATTTCACTAAGTTTGATTTATTCTTTTATTTATTTTTGGTAAAAAAAAAAAAGAGGGAAAAATGATATGGCCCTATGGGATTTTTTAAATTTTATTTTTTATCTTTTGTACTTTTTCTTGTAATTATAAACCTTAAACGTCTTTTTAACATCTTAAAAAGATGTTTTTTTAATTATTTTAAGTGAATATATTTTCCATTTTTACAAAGTTCAATTTCAAGTTTAGCCCAACTTAGCGTCAGGGTCATTGTTCTTTGTTTATATACAGATAACATGACAGGTGGACGAAATTGATTGGACATGTGTAGATAGGGTGTTATGAGTGAACCCATGGCTGTTGAACCGAGATCTAAACCGAGCCCCCATCCGAAACTGCTAGGGCTACGCGTCAAAGAAAGCTTCCCCCAAAATTCTAGGATTTTGTCATGTAGACTCACTACAGGAAAACAGGGCTTTAGCGGCGTTTTTAGTGGCGTTTGGACAAAAAACGCCGCAAAAATTATACATTAATGGCGTTCAATAGCGACGTTTGTGCAAAAACGCCGCTAAAAACCAGATCTATAGCGGCATTTTTGCATAAACGCCGCTAAAAACCTGAGCAATAGCGGCGTTTTCGCATAAACGACGCTAAAAACCTGAGCAGTAGTGGCGTTTTCGCACAAATGCCACTAAAAACCTGAGCAATAGCGGCGCTTTTTCACAAACGCCGCTAAAACCTGAGCAATAGCGGTGCTTTTTCACAAACGCCGCTAAAAACTTGAGTAGCCATTTTTGTGTTGAGACTCGTTTTGATTTGATTCGATTTAATTTTCATATTTTTTCTTATTCTTGTTTCGAATTATATTTTATTTTGATACATTCACTTAGCTATGAGAAAGTTTCATTTTAGTTAATTATGAAAAGTTACAAATTGATAACTAAACTATTTAGAAGCTTTCATTTAAGTTACCAACCTGTTAAAATCGATGCCATATGGCTTTCTTTAAACCCTAAATTCTAAAAACATAAATTATAAACTCTAAAATCATAAACCCCAAAAAATTCATATGGACGGTGATGTGTGTATATATATATATATATATATATTAATATTGTAATTAGCTTATATATGTTTATAGTAAATTGTGTGGAAGCAGTACTTAATATTGATTAAATTTATTTTTGGGTTTAGGTTTTAATATTTAAGGTTTAAGGTCTATGGTTTAGGGTTTTATGATTTAGGGTTTAGTATGTTAATTTTATGGTTTAGGGTTTGTTATCTTGGATATTTAGGGTACTTTACTGTTTTAAAGTTTGTTATTTAGGGTTTAGTGTTTAAGGTTTAAGATCTTAGTGTTTAGCGGTATTAAAGTTTAAGGGTTAGTGGTTAGGGGTTAGGGTTTAAGGGATAGGGGATAAGGTTAAGGGTTTATGGTTTGTGGTTTATGGTTTATGTTTAGGGGTTTAGGGTTTATGTTTTGTGGTTTCAACAACTATATAGTAGATTATAATATTTTTTGAACCAAAACCTTCCACTTCTTAAAAAAATGTTAAATCTCATTTTTAATAGGAATGTAATTGTAAAATTAATTTTTTAATGATATTGACATGAAACCTACAAGGTAATCCACATAACATGATACTTTTTTTTTATATGTTAAATTAAAAATTATATAAATCTTAAAAAAAATTTAAAATTTAAAATTTAAAATTAAAAAATTAAAAAATTAAAAAATTAAAAACTTAAAAATTTAATATTTAATATTTAATATTTCAATAGCGGTCTCCCGTCGTTAAGGTATTGCTTCAATTATAGCTATACTGATCCAATAACATTTTGTATACTAAAGATGAAAGTGGGGAAGATCGCGTCCCAATATGCACGTGAGATTCCTTTGGCCGCTACTTTCGATTTAAAATTTATCTTGTCTGCTTTTCAATTGTTTCGCTAAATTTTCTGGCTGGTCCAAATATACAGATGCTTCCACTGGCATTTATGCTGAATTAATGCATAGGTATGTTTCTCTTGATTATAATTAAGCCAATTTCTTAATTCAAGCTTCACTTGTGTATCTTGGATTTTTTATAGTATAAATTTAAATAAAATAAATATAAATTAATATTTAAAAAAATATATATCAAAATTAATGGGTTAAATCCCAAAAGAATACATGAACATTAATGGTTTAGTATGCAGTTGTATACATAAACTTTAATTTGATCCAGATCTTGTAAAATTATATTAACACAATTGTTGATATAATTAACATAATTTTTTTATTATTTTCATATTGCATACAAAAATATTTATATTTATTTAATATAAGAATATATTGATGTATTTATTTTTCAAAATGTGTATGTTTAAATTAAAATTAAAGCAACTATACTTAGGGTTGAGAGTGTGTTTATGGTTTGAGGTTTAAGGTATACTGTTGAAAACTGAAGTAAGAATTGGTTTGTATTAAAAATTAAAATACAAAAATAAGTTGAGCAATTTTAGTGGCATTTTTAAGGAAAACACTGCAAAATGATATGTTTAGCGGCGTTTTTACAAGTATGTTTAAAAGTGTGCAAAAACGTTGACGTTTTATGTGTCCTGTTAGTGGCGTTTTTGGTTACAAACGCCGCAAATATGTTTCGGTGTGTGTAAAAATGCTATCATTTTAGGTTATATTTTAGTGGCGTTTTTAAGCAAAACGCCACAAATGTGGTGCAAGGGAAACGATGCCGTTTGTACCTGTGCTTTTAGTGGCATTTTTAGCGAAAAACGCCGCAAATATGTTTCATACTATCCTTAAACGATGCGTTTTTAGCTGTAGCCATATTATTAGTGGCGTTTTTAGCAAAAAACGCTGCCAATATGTTTCATACTGTCCTTAAACGGTGCGTTTTTTGCTGTAGCCATATTATTAGTGGCGTTTTTATATAAAGTGCCACAAAATGCAAAATAATTAAAATAATTAATTTAAGGGTTATGGTTTTTGCGGTTTGGCTATTAGGTTTTAGGGTTGGGGTTATTGATAAAAAAATTTATTTTAGGGTCTAGGTAAGCATTAAGATTCTATTTTAATTACTTTTTTTCCTTTATATATAATATCTATATTTAGGGTTTAGTTAAGTTTAATTTATGGTTTAAGGAAATGATACTCTTAGAAAATTGAATGTACAACATTTAGATTTTTTTGAGATTCATGTCATTTTGTACTACACCCATATTATGGTTTAAGGTTTAGGGTGTTGTGTGTAGGGTATGTGGTACGCATATATATATGGTGTAGGGTTTAGGGTGTAGTGTTTATGATTTTGTGGTTTAGTGGGCTTATGTGGGTTTAGGCAGGTTTAGAGTGTAGGGTTTAAGGTTGAGTGTTTGTGGTTTAGGGATTTAAGGATTTAGTATCTAGGATTTAGGGTTTAAGGTTTATAAGTTTATAAGGTTAAGGGTTTAGGGTTTAAAGTTTAGGGTTTAAGATTTATGGTTTAGGGTCTAATCATTTTGTGGAGAACGGTGCCGTTTTGCTCCTTGTATTTTGATTCATCATCGAAGTGGTTTAGGGATTTAAGGATTTAGTATCTAGAATTTAGGGTTTAAGGTTTATAAGTTTACAAGGTTGGGGGTTTAGGGTTTTAGAATTTAGGGTTTAAGATTTAGGGTTTAGAATCTGATCATTTTGTGGAGAACGGTGCCGTTTTGCTCCTTGTATTTTGATCCATCATCGAAGTGGCTATCATGTATTATTTTCAAAAACTCATGCACTCTTTCATCCTCTTCGATCTATTATTTGACTAGTTTTTTATATTAATTAAAATACAATTTATTTGTAATTTAATAATTAAAATATTCAAAATGATTAATCACACGTTGAAAGAATTTGGAACTAATAACGTTGAAAAATTTATGTTAAAAGTTAAAAATGAAAAAAAAAATAAAATACTATTATTTAAAATACTTTTAAATTAATTTTTTTGGGTATATATATGACTGATTGTTTTTAATTTATATAATAAATAATTTACTATATAATTGTAAAAGAGATAATTTTAAATTTAATATATTAAAATTATCATTATAGTTTAAATTATTTAATAGATAGTAGATAAACTTTTTATATATTAAAATTAAAAAAATTGCAAAATGTGAAGTATTAGCGGCATTTATATAAAAAAACGCCACAAAAGTGTTTTTAGTAATATAAAACGGCGTCGTTTTCTATTTAAAATGTAATCCCATTAGCGGCGCTTTAGATAAAACGCCGCTAAAGCTTAACAATACTGGTGTTTATCCTTAAAATGCCACAAAATTTCATGTGAACGTCGTCGTTTTGTTGAGGGAAATTTATCCCCACCAAAATCCCTAAGTGTTTTTCCTAAGTCATTTCCCCCCATTCATCAGCTTTCTTCCCTAATTCCCCAACCCTGAAATCCCTTTCCTTTTTTCCCCATTTCATTTTCAGCATATCCCTTTCCCCAAATCCCTTACATTTTCCCCAAATCCCAAACATTTTCCCCTTCCCCGAATATATTTTACTCACAAATTCAGCTCCCCCTTCTCCCAAATCCCTAACTCTTTTCCCTTTCCTATCATCTCGCTTCCCTGAATTCATCTAGCTTTCAAGCTTCCAACTTTCCCCGAAGCTCCAAGGCTGAAACCGAGGTGGGTATGTTGTTTAATCTTATATTTTAACGTTAATATTAAATCGAATTTTAGTTCTCTTGTTGAATATTACTCTGTTGGTTTGAAAGTTATTGTTTTGATTCGGGGGAATTGAGGTTTAATAAGAAATATTATATAAAACGCAAGAGGTTTAATTTTGGAAAAGGAATTGGTTTTATGCTAATCTTGGGGGTGGACATCCCATTCTTTGTTTCTTTTTTTGGGTTCATCTAACATTGGTGCATTTTTTGTTCTATACAAGGCGTGTCAGAGCAACTGTATTGGAGTTTCATTGCTGCTTGGGATTAGGTGTACTTGTGGTTGGTCTTAACTGTTCTTCAATCTTTCTCAGCTCATCCTAGGAGGTATATCATTGGTTGCTCTTTCTCTTAATCTGTAGGGTTCTAAGCCATATTAGTAATTAATATGTTTTGTATTATGGTAAATTAGCAGTTGAAAACGTTGTACTGAACATTTTTTATACATAGCAGACTTATATTTATTTATTTTGCTCAGATACTTTATTTGTTTTGTGTTTCGTTGTTGTATTTTGCATGATTGTTTCGCATGCTTTATTTGTATGTGTATGTTTGTGTGTATTTTGTTCGTTTTAGCGCTTATGATTTTATCTTTTTTTTGGTTGCATGTATCTTGGTTTCATTTGTTGATTCTATAGCTTCCTGATTGATTTGTTTGTGTTAGCAATACCTGTGGCTGGCAAAATGAATAGGATAATATTATAGCACCCTTACCAAGTATTGAATACAGGGTATATGATAATACCTGTGGTTTGTTGGTGTTATCAATACATGTGGCTGTCAAAGTTTGCCTACTTTAATTTTAATGGCATTTTTTTATCTACGAATTCTGGAAACCGATATGAATGTCTATGAATTCAATTTTTTTTAAGTGCACAAGTTGTTTATACAAATATGGAGTTAAATTATCTTTGAGGATGATATGAATGTCTATGAATTCTGGATACCGATATTGTCTTAACCTTTTGTGTATGAAACAATAATATGATAGGGTAGCTTATGCATTTTAAATTAGTTGGGTTAAACCATATGATGTGCTATGCATAATGTCTATGCAATGAGCCTTTCATGCGTGGATACTGATAAAATGTTGTTATTCTCCATCCATTATTTGTTGAATCCTTGTTTTAGATTCTGTCATCCAATCTTCAATTTTATCTTTGTTGGAGAATTTTCTAAACTCAGAAAATTAGAAAAGGAGTTCACCTGATCCAAACATTGGTTTACTTGTGATTCTTCGTGTTTTTACAATATTAAAGCTTGTGCTTAGGCTTTGCTTTTCACATCTTCATTTCTACTGTTAAATTTTTGCGTATGCATCTACTTTGTTGATAGAAATTTTTTATGCTAGGTGTTGTTGGTTTAGAGAACATTAATATAAATTTCACTTTGGATTTAATTGATACTTTTTATGCAGGCTTCTGATAGTATGAACGGATAGATCACTTGGAATTTCTGCTTGTTCGTGTTAGTCATAACGAAGTGAAGGAGGAAACTAGCTAATCTTGTCCAGAATTTGCAAGGTCGAATCTATTATCTATTTTTAATTTCATAGTGGCACTAAAAATTAACTTGATTTCAAAATGTTTTACTACTGCTAATATTCCTATGATTTAAAAATATATTTTCTTTAAATTATTTTAATGTTTTCATCTTCTTTGATATATGAAACATCGTAAATTCTGTAGCTTTAACTAACGGGGTTTTTTGACATATGCACTTGACGCACTATTAGAAGTTTCCCATTTAATCAGTTACTGCTTCCTGCTCGTCCTGCAAGTATTGGTTCAACTAACACTTAGCTTCAATCCACATTGTCTGAGGTAAGAAAGGTCTACTTCCTTTCTTGCTTTGATAAGGTTAGATTAGGCCATTGTTTTGACATGGAAAATGAAACTGTTGTCTGTATTATTTTTTTTTTGTTTAGTAGAGGGTTAAATAGTATATAAAGGTCGGTTATTTATATTTTGTCTGTATACACTATTGTCTGCAACTATTTCAGAAGGGTCGGTGAATTTGGAAGCTTAACTATATTAATTTTCTCTGATTTTCTGGTCAATTGTTATGTATTATCAATGACAAGCATGAACTATATTTACTTAAATATTTAAACATGAATTATTGTAATCTTTCATTTCATTTTTTAACAAGGTTTATTAATTATTAAACTAATCAAATCACTCATTTTTGATTCAGTTTTCATTATTGGATAAAAAATTTGGGTACTAATCCTTATGAGGACAATATTAAAAAATTAAAAATCTATTAAATCTTACAAAAAAATACACTCACACTTAATCTTATAAATCATTTGTGTAACTGATTTTGTAATTAATCTACAAGTAACTCTTCTAATAGCATTAGCATTTGCATTTTGTAATTAATCTTACCTTTGTTTAGTTATTATATTTAAATTAAAGTATTAGTGACTTAATGCTGTCTATATTTCAGTTATTGCTTCCTGCTCCTCCTGCAACTGTTGGTTGAACTGAAGCTGTGTTTTGGTTGAAATATTGCTTGGGCAGGTACATATCTGTTTAATGAATGAAAAGTTGAATTGGTATATGTTATAAGGTAGTTAATGTTTGATCTATCATGCTGTAGGTACTAACGACCAGCTGCATTAATATTTGGTGCAAATTATTAATGTATGTTTTAGTTCATAATTCTGATGAATAATATTTTTATCATGATGATTTTCGGGAAATTAATCTTTTGGGGCATCGATTTTGTATCGATTTAATTGTTGATTTTCCTTTAAATTTGCCATGTTTGCCAGTTTGCCATGTTCTTTTTCAATTAAATTTTATTACCATGTAGCTTTCTTGTCCATTAAAATTACAACAATAGCAGGCCTTCTCTCCAACCTTATTTTAAATATTTTATTTTATTTTTCTAAAGGAATCTAATTATAAATATAACGGATGAGTAATCATATCACGTGTAACAACGCCATATTTAATATTTTTAAAGGTATTTGTATAAAAAAAAGATTCAAAGTATATAGGCTGGAAACCTAACGGGTTACCTTATATCTCACTGTTAGATATAACGGATCCTCCTTAGGTGTAACAATGCCACGTATGATGAATCTTTTAAAATTCAAAAAGACTAGAAAAAGGTTCTATCGAGCTCATTTACTATTGAATATTTATATAACCTTAATTTATTTCCAATTTACTTATAAAAATTAAACTACGATTCTTTTTTGATATTATTATATTCAAATTACTACTTTTTTATATTAATAATGTTTGATTTTAATATTTAATATTTTAAAGGTATTTGTATAAAAAAAAATTCAAAGTATATAGGCTGAAAACCTAACGGGTTGCCTTATACCCGTTATCTCACTGTTAGATATAAGGAATCCTCCTTAGGTGTAACAACGCCACATATGATGAATCTTAAAAAAATCAAAAAGATTTCAAAAAAGTTCTATGGAGCGGATAAATAATTCTATCGAGCTTAAAAAAGATTTAAATTACTATTGTTTTATATTAATAATGTTTGATTTTAATATTTAATAATTTTAAATGTCTTTAAAAATTATAACTAATTTTTATCAAAATAGTATTAATATTGATCATTACTTAAATAAATTGGTGGACCTGCATAACTCACATAACTTACATAATTTACATGACAACTTACATAACGCACATAACTTACATAATTTACATAACTCACATAACGTACATAACAACTTACATAACTCACATAACTTACATAACTTACCCGTGTAACTTATTGCCAACTTTAGACTTCAACAACTACGAAATGGATAGGACTTGGATGAATTTGTCAAGGGCAAGCAACGAGTATCGAAATGGAGTGCAAACTTCTTTAGATTTTGCATTTCACAATTCAAGCCAAGAGAATATGATTCTTTGCCCGTGTAAGAAGTGTGGCAATATCTATTGGCATTATCGTGAAGTTGTCTACGAACATCTAATTGTTGATGGCTTCATTTGGGGTTATAAAAAATGGATTTTCCATGGTGAGTGTACACCTAGTGGAGCCTCTTCGACGATTAATCCAGGTTATCCTTATAGTGGTTACCGTCAGTATGTTAGAGAAGATGACATAGAAGGTATGATGCGGGATGCATTTAATATGTGGAGTGAAGGTTTCCAATCATTTCCACCAAACCATGTTGCATCCGATGATTATAATATCAGTGGGAATACTTTTATGGAAACGGGAAGAACTGTACCGGATGAACAGCCAAATGAAGAAGCGACGAAGTTCTACAAGTTACTTGGTGAAATGAATAAAGAACTTTATGAGGGATCAAAATTTTCTGAAATGTCATTCTGTATTCGCCTTTTTCACTTAAAATGTTTGGGAGGGTGGACCGGAAACTCTTTGACAATGCTGTTAGAGTTTTTGAGAGAAATGTTCCTGTTTGCAAAAATCCCTCAATCATGCAAAGACATGATGAAAATGATAAAAGATTTGGGCCTTGGGTACAACAAAATTCATAGTTGCCCAAATGATTGCATGTTGTATTGGGGTGATCGGAGAAATCAACAGTCTTGTCATGTTTGCGGTAAATCTCGTTGGATGAATAGAGATGCAGAAGATGTTAATGATGATGAATATGAGCCACAGTCAAGAAGGAAGCTGAACAAGATTTTGCGATATTTCCCGCTAATCTCAAGGCTTCAAAGGCTATTCATGTCATCAAAGACAGCCGAGTTTATGACGTGGCATCATGATCAACGAACGGATGATGGATTATTAAGGTATCCTGCAGATTTAATCCTTTTAAAATCATGAGCACCTCGTACAGTACTTGGCCTGTGGTCCTTGTTCCTTATAATTTGCCTCCATGGCTCTGCATGAAGCAATATTCTTTGATATTATCTATGATTATCCCCAGAGAGAAAGGCCCTGGAAATGATATTGACATATATTTGCTGCCACTTATTGAAGAATTAAAACAATTATAGGTGGGTGTTGAGACGTATGATGTATTGAGAAAGGAGAACTTTTACCTACGTGCTGCTTTGATATGGACAATTACTGATTTCCCAGCATATGCGAATTTATCTGGTTGGAGTACCAGAGGACGTTATGCTTGTCCTTGTTGTGCTGCTCAAACGTGTTCATAGTGGTTATATAATGGGAAGAAGTTCTGCTATATGGGGCATCGTCGGTGGTTAGATGAAAATCATAGATATAGATATCAGAGGGCTTTATTTGACGGTACTGAAGAGTTCAAAGAAGCTCCTAAGCAGACCATTGGATCTGAAATCTTGTTCATGTTAAAAGATATGGATTTCAGTTACGGGAAGCTGAATCAATCATCCAACCGGCAAACAAATAGACGATCGAGGAATGAATCTGATGATGAATCTGATTTAGAGGATGACCTAATGAGGCAGACTTGTGGAAGAAAATAAGTATTTTTTTTGAGTTGCCTTATTGGGAGCATCACATATTACGCCACAATTTTGATGTGATGCATATTGAGAAGAATGTCTGCGAGAATATCATCGGGACAATTTTGAACGTTGATGGCAAATCAAAAGATAATCTTTAGAGTCGACTTGATTTAGTTGACATGGGAATTCAACGGGATCTTCATCCCTAAATACTTCCGAATGGAAAATATCGGTTGCCCCCTCTAATTTTTGCAATGTCGAAGAAAGAGAAAGAAATGTTTTGCACGGTGTTGAAGGATATAAAGGTCCCAGATACGTATGCATCAAATATATCTCGATGTGTAAGTCTTAAAGATCGAAGACTGTATTCATTAAAATCACATGACTATCACATCTTGATGCAAGATCTACTTCCAGTTGCTTTACAGTGCTGTATGTCAAAGAAGGTGACGTCCTGTATAATTAAACTGTCTAATATAATGAAAGCAATTTGTGGCAAAGTTCTGAATGTTGAAGAACTTGAAAAAGTACAAGATTGAGTCGCTTTGACCTTATGCAATTTGGAGAATATCTTTCCACCTTCCTTCTTCACTATTATGGTGCACCTGGTAATTCATCTCTCTCGTAAAGCAATAATTGGTGGACCAGTTTTCTATCGTTGGATGTATCCTATAGAAAGGTGGTAATTTATTTCAAAGGTATTCATTCATTCACCTCTATACCTATAGTTACAATTGTTGATAATGTTATATATCGTGTTTAGGTTCCTAGGCAAATTGAAGTCTTATTGTCGTAATAAACGTTATCCGAAAGGATCAATTGCTGAAGGCTACTTGGCAGAGGAATGTATGACATTCTGTTCTAGATATTTAGAAAATGTTGAAACAAGATTGAATAGACCAAGTAGAAATGCTGGGCTCAATGATCTTAACTTGGCCGAAACTTATTTATTTCAAAGTTATGGAGAACCAATTGGCAAAGTTGAAATTGTAGAATTAGATGACCGATCTTGGATACAAGCACATAGATATGTTCCTTTCCACCATGATGCAATTGAACCATTATGCAAGTAAGTTGTAGAATATGATAAATATGATAAATATTCATCTTTTTGATTTGTTTATTTTCTAACCAAGTAAAACTGTTTTTAACATAGTGAGTACAAACAAATATTGAGATCTCGTTCACGCTCACAAAGATTACCACATCGAGAGATTAATAAGTTACTCACTGAATCTTTTCATGAATGGTTAAGCCAAACGGTATGCAACTCAACCTTTTATTGCCAAATAATAATGTTTTCTCCTAACATTTATAATTATTACTCAATCATCTTTTGATGTGGAATAGGTTTGGAGTGGGAAGGCCGCTAGTGACGAAGTTAAATGGCTTTCCCAATGTCCGAATCGATTAGTGAAAAGATACAGTGCCTTCATCATTAATGGATTCAGATTTCATACAAAAAATCGTGAGAGATTGAGGATAACCTAAAATTGTGGAATAGTTGTTAATTCTTCTATTACGAGTTATGCTAGTGCTAGGGACAGTAATCCAGTCGAGGGAAATGTGGAGTATTACGGACTTTTTACCGACATTATTGAATTGGATTACTATGGAAAATGGAAAGTTGTCTTATTTCGAGGTGATTGGGCTGATGTGAATACTGCTCGCGATATTAAAAGCGACCAATTCGGGTTTATAATGGTGAATTTCTCTCGATTGATTCACACTGGAGAACAATTGATAGACGAGCCGTATGTACTTTCTTCTCAAGTGAAACAAGTTTTTTACTCCAAATATCTAACTGATGAGGGTTGATACGTTGTACTCCGAAACAACCCTAGAGACTTGTTTGACATGAGCAATGGAAGTAGAGATGATATCGTCGAAAGATCAGAAACTTTGCCTTTTCCATAACAAAACTTAAATGAAAATATCCCTAGTACTAGTATGCAATTTCAATAGGTTCGTCAGGATGTGGATGAAGATATGGACGAATTATAATGTAGTAAGAACTTACGATTTTTTAATTATATGTAATGTTATTATTTTACTCTTGCTCATGTTATATAATTTAACTATTTTATGTGTACTATTATTGTTCTAATTTATTACTAAAATTTCTACCGTTTTATGTGTAATGCAGGAAAAATACGTAGATGAAAATTACAAGATTTAAATAATGTCCAAAATAATCCAAATTTAGAACAAGAAAATAGTGAACAACAGACAGTTGTTGGATCCAGCTCCCAGCAATACATGCCGTCCGGAAGTCAATCTCAAGCTGAAGTTCAGAGGTTAAAAGATCAGATAGCTGAGATGCAAGCGAGCACAGTTGAACAAATTGCTGAGGTTAAAAGAAAACATGAAGAATTTCAGCAAAAACTTTTAGCGAATGTAGCTGAGAGGGAGGCAGAGCAGAGCAGAAAGTATGATGAGCTGCAGCTACAACTTCAGCAAATGATGAAGATGTTTCAGCAGTGCAGCAGCCGCTATCTTAGATATTTCTTTTCCCGTTGTAAGGATATTTTTAACATTTTCACATTTAATATTATTGTAAAAAATACTTTGTTATACTTTATTTATTAACGTATATCATACATCTTTCATTGAATTTCAAGTACTATTTAGGTTTAATGTTATTGGTTGGATTTGTATGCCATATTTGCTATTATTGGTTGGATTTTTAATGCAGGAAGGGTTGGATATCGGTGAAAAAAAGGTTTGTTAAATATGTTAAAAATTAGCGGCGTTTGCGGGAAAAACGCCCCTAAAACTCAATACTTTTAGGGCGTTTATGGGAAAAACGTCGCTAAAACTCAATACTTTTAGCGGCGTTTGTGGGGGAAAACGCCGCTAAAACTCAATACTTTTAGCTACATTTGTGGGAAAAACGCCGCTAAAACTCAATAACTTTAGCGGCGTTTGTGGGAAAACGCCGCTAAAACTCAATACCTTTAGCGGCGTTTTTCCCACAAACGCCGCTAAAACTCAAAACCTTTAGCGGCGTTTATGGATAAAACGCCGCTAAAAGTCTATACTTTTAGCGGCGTTTTTTCACATAAACGCCGCAAAAATTTGCGGCGGTACTTTTAGCGGCGTTTTTTGCAGCGCTTATAAACGCCGCTAAAGGCTAAAGAAATGCCGCTAAAAGTCTGTTTTGCTGTAGTGACTACGGCAACAAAGGCATAATGGCTGGAAAAGTACTACAAGAAAAACAGAAGGCTTATGGCTACAGCATGCTTATTGTCAATTGAAATTTGTTTCTTGTTTCTCACCTTTATTCTCTGAGTGTACTGCTGGTTATATTCACTGGAAGAAATTCATCTTCAGCTTTCATCAATTTCTGCTCATCATATTATTAGATTCTATTGTAGGAATATCTGTACACAACATTGGTGCTTTCATTGACCATCGACAAATGTGGCAGATGGTACCCGACTCAAGTTACTCGATGAAAATGTCAAAGCCATCCAAGAATCGCATGCATAGCTCCGCAAAGACGTTGATGGTATTACTAAATCCTTTGCTTCTGAACACCAGATGCTGTAAGAAATCCTAACTTGTCTGCCAGTTGTTTCCATGGATTCACCTCCCAAAATAGGGCCACATATCGCATCACAGCCAACTGGTTCTTCCATTGGCTCCCACAAACCCGTATCGATTCAGTTTGCCTGGTTTTCAAGCACGAATCCGGATCACTGGGTTTTGCATGTAGAACACTATTTTACTTTTTACAATATCAAGGAACAAGATAGGCTTACCATTGCTTCATTCTATCTTGATGATGATGCGGCGTAGTGGTTTGATTGGATGTATCGAAACAAACAACTTTTCGGGTAGATTTATTTTACGACGGTTCTTATCAAGCGTTTTCGGTCTTGTGACTTGTAGTCACCTGAAGGACAGCCTGCCAAGCTGTAATAGTCTTCCATGGTTCAAGCTTAGGGGTGAGCAAAATCTGATTCGATTTAAAAAATTTGGTAAAAAATTTAAATTTTGAATTAAATAATTTAAGTTATTTGAGTTAATCAAGTTATTTACATCAATTCGAATACAAAATTAAGTTTTTTTATTTAACTGTTATCCAAAAATCTGAATAAGAAAAGGCAAAACTATGTCATCTTGATAAATGTTTATCTTTTCTAAAGTTAAAAGTTAAAACTATTAAGTTAAAAGGTAAAATAATTATATTGTTTATGTAGTTAAATAATATTGTACTCCGTTTACTAGTTAAATAATCGTTCCATGTAAACGCAACATTGAGTATAAATAATATGATTTGTTAACTCGACTCAACTTAACTCGAAATTTTTTCACTCGATTCGATTTGATTTGAAAAAAAAATCAAATTGAGTTCGGTTGCTAAAATATGACTCGTCAACTCAACTAACTTGAATTTTTTTTACTCAACTTGACTCGATCGAATTTTCATTCCTATTCAAGACTATCGAGCACGGTTTGAGGCTAGGGGTGAGCAAAACTCGATTCGACTCGAAAATATCGAAAAAATTTGAATTTCGAGTTAAACGAATCGAGTTATTCGAATTATTCGAGTTATTCGAGTTAACTCGAATTTTGTTTTCGAATTTCGAGTTCGAATCGAGTTGAGTTTTTAAATTCGAATAACTCGAATAATTCAAATAATTCGAATATCAAACTATAATATTTTACATTTTTACCCCAAACTTCCAAACCTTTTTACTTTTTCCTCAAAACTTTTACTCCTTCCCATTTTCTCCCCAAAACTTTTACTCCCCTCCCATCCCAACCCCCATCTACCCAAAATCCATTTCCCACCAAAATTTTACTCTCCTATTTACTTTTCCTCAAAATTTTACTCCCAAAACCCCTTAAAACTTTTTCTTTTCCCCCAAAATTTTTACTTCCTCCCACTTTCCCCTTAAAACTTTTACTCCCTTTTCATCCCACCCCCTATCTACCCCAAACTCATCTCGCCAATTTTTTTTAATATTTTCCCTCCAAAATTTTACTCTTCTTATTTACTTTCCCTCAAACTTTTACTCCCAAAATTTTTTATTTTCCCTCTAAACTTTTACTTCTCACTATTTACTCTCAAATAAAAAATTAAAATTATCTAAAAAAACTCATAAACATAAATAGTAATAATTTTATTTATATCTGCTATTTATATTATTAAATTAAATTTCACATTTTATATTATTTATATTATTGAATTGTTTATTCATATTGAATATTTATATTAAAATTGAATTATTAATGATGCCATAAATTATTCGTGTTAAAATTTTATATTGGTATTAATTTCACATTTTATCTTTAAAATAACTTTTATTAAAAAGTCACATTATTACATTTAATATATTTTTTAATTCCAAAATACATAGTGACAAGAATCTGAAGATAATTGAAACAACTAAGCAAATAGAAAAGCTAACCCGTATATAAAAGATTAATAAATAAATTATGAGGTGATGAAAGTTAATAAAAAAATTGATTATAGTGGAACAATTTTTTTACGATGGGTGATAGTGGTTACAAAAACCCAAAATTATTTTTTAAAATTTAACTCAAACATATATATTCGATTCGATTCGAATTCTATCTCACTTGACTCGATTCGAGAAAATTTCAAATCAAGTTTGAATAATAAAATAAGATTCAAAAACTCGATTAACTCAAAAAATTTTTATTCAATTTGATTTAATTCGGTCGAATGCTCACCCCTATTTGAGGCTATAACCAACCATACTATGTTTTTACCTTTCTTGTTTTTGGTCCAATGTTTCATTTCGGGCCTTCGACCCGATATTAAGACAACTGTCTTGATCCATCGACCCACAAATTTAGAAGATGCCATCGAGCTAGCCCATCTTCATGAACAACACTGTTGGAAAAGGGCTTTGTTCGACATTCCTTGGGCACGGGCAAACCACTTCTTCCCACTCCTAAACTACAGCCATCGATGCAAGCATCTCCCTCACTGTCTTCATCGACCTAGAACCTTGCCACACTTTTGAGCGATGCTAAGATTCCCTTTCATCGGCTTTCACTTTCAAAAGCGACTCAACACTAGGCATAAGGCCTTTGCTATCATTGCGACGAGAAATACACTTGGGATCACAAGTGCAAATCAAAACCCCAATTGCTTTTGTTTGAGGAAGATAAACACAATTCTCCAGTTCTTGAATCTCCTACTGATTTTACTATTTTCGAAAATCTCCAACTCCAAGAAGTATTGACTAAATCAACAATTTTATTAATGCTCTCGTAGGCTATTGCTCTACATCAACACTTAGATTCAATGATCAAGTGCATGGCAAAGTTGATTATTAGCACATCAGTGCTCTCCGTTTAGCACATCTATGCTATCCGTATAACACTTTAGTGCTCTCTGTTTAATAGTACATAATAATGCACCTCTGTATTTGTTTCGTATATCCTAAGTGATCTGTTTAGTCTACTGAGCCTCTGTTAAAAAGGTAAATAATTTTCGTCACAAGGTAAGGGATTATCTCTGATTCATGTTTAAAAATATTGAATTAAAAATAAATTGTGAAATGAAAGTATAGAGAATGGAGATAAATGATAAATTAGATAAATATATGAAGAAATGAACTATAGAATTATAGAGATAATGAAGTCCATGATCAAAAGAAAACAAGGAAATTTCAAAGGACGAAATTTGTTTTAAAGGGGAGAGAAATGTAATATCCCAAAAATTTTTACCATAAGAGATTATCTTTGATATAGTAAAATAAGGAAATAAAGTGACAAAAAAGGGGGGGGAGAAAAACAAAGAGCAAAACGGGAAAGGAAAGAAAGAAAGGGAGAAAGAAAAGACAAAGGAAAAACTATGGTTTGAAGGTTTAAAGCTTTATTAGGTAAGTCAATTTAGCCCTTTTGCTAAATTTTGATATTTTAGAAGCTTTAGAACAAAGTTTTAATGAAATTAAGTTGATATTTTGAGAGTTCATAGATTTTTAAGTAGAGTTCATGTTGGACAAAGTGATGAATTAGGGGATTAATTGAATAAATTTCAAGTTAGAATTGATAAAATGATTAAATTGAAAAGTAAGCTATAAGTTTTATGTTATAGAGATTAAATTGAGGAAAATTTGAAATTTGGAAAATATACTGGAATTTAATAGTTAAATTTGAGTTTGGATGAAATTTGAATAGAAAAGAAGTATGAATTAAGTTAGGAAAGTAAGTAAACTTAGTTAGGATTAAATTGTAAAATAAGTCATAAGAGACAGTTTTGGATAGAAGCAGTAGATTAACTTTGAAAAATCATCAAAAATTGTAGAAATCGAAGTAGAGGATGAATAAAATATGAAATTAAAGCTTATTGAGTCTATTTTCATATAAAGGAAACATAGCAAGTAAAGGAATTCAGTATTCTGAGATATTTATATTTTTGTGAGACTGGTTTAGAATGATTTTGAGATCCCCTGTTTTGACTTGGAAAAATCATTAAAAATTGTATAAAAATAATGTGGGGACATAATTTATATGGTTAGATTCCTAAAAGAGTCTAGTTTCAAGGAAAATTTGTAGATCTTAAATTGAAGATCTGTAACTCAAGATATAAATATATTTGTGACTACGACTCTAGTGGATAGCTTGATATGAATATATAATAAAATAGTGGAATTATATATACATCAATGATGTGGAATGGAGAGGAGGAGGAGGAAAATATATAAATATGAATATTCATCTATCAAGGGTTTACATAAAAAAAATGGCTAATTTGCATGTTTTAAGCTCAGGGACTAAATTGAATAAAAGTAAAACTTTAGGGGCAATTTTGTAAAAATATAAAAAACCAAATTGAGTGAAATAAATTATTTTATTGTCTAGATTAATAAATTTAATAAAATTATTAATTTAGATCAAGATCGGTTGAAAAATCGAGAAAATGAAGTAATCTTTCTTTTTGTTAAATTGGCATGTACTTAGTCATGTAAAGGTTTTAGGAGTTTATGTGTAAATGATGTTGAATTTAGTATGCATGCATTAAACTTAATCTAAGAAATGAATAATAATTAATAGTTGAATTTTAAATTAATGTTGTGTTGCTAATTGATTAAATTACTAAGATAACGAGATAGATATGATTTAGGTATATTTAATTATATAAATATTTTGGTTGAAATACTGGAATTGATATTGGTTGTGAATTGAAAGTGCAGAAAGTGTTAAATATTTATAAAAAGGGTTATATTGATTTTGGAATATTAAACTCGTATGAAGTATGAATAAACCTTGAATAACGTAATAAACCCGAATGAAATATGGATAAACTTTGAACAGCTTAAAATTCAAATTTGAAGTTTTTACACAAAATGTACAGAATGAGAATTGAACTGTTTGTTGTTCATTTAAGAATTATCTGTAAATTATTCGATGTGTTTAGTAGTGCTCTACATCAACACTTAGATTCAGTGATCAGGTGCATGGCAAAGTTGTTTAGATTCTTTTGGATGAGGGTAGCACTCATAATTTTGTGCAAACCCGAGTCGAAACTTATCTCCAACTTTCGATCGAAATGAATGCTCAATTTTCTATATTGGTTGGCAATGGCAACCGTTTGATTTGTTCTAGCATAAGTCCAAAGGTACCACTTATCATTCAAGGCCAAGAAATTTTGGTGGATTTTTATGTTTTACCATTACAAGTTTGGGATCTGGTGTTAGGCATTTAGTGGTTAGCTACTTTGGGACCAGTGATTACAGATTATGCAACTTCGATTTTCCAGTTTACGTATAAGGGTCACAAAATATGTTGCCAAGGAGATTGATTTCCTGTAGTTCAGTCCATCCAATACAAAGCCCTACGTCGATTATCTTCAACATAAGCTATTGCTAAATTGTATCGGTTAAAAGTGATACCCACCTCCAATGGGTCAATTTCTTCCTATCCTACTGACGTTGCTTCCATTCTGGCTAAATTTTTAGATATTTTCACTAAACCCTAGGGTCTCCCTCCATCACGGACCTGTGACCATGAAATTCATTTATTGCCCAACACAAATCCGGTTCAGGTACGACCCTATTGGTATCCTCACTTTCACAAAAAAAAAGAGATGGAAAAACTTGCTACTAAAATGCTCAACGATGGGATTATCCGCCCAAACACTAGTCCATTTTCGTCTTTGATTATTCTTATCTGCAAAAAAATGGTACTTGGCATTTTTGTGTGGATTATAGTGCTCTCAAAGCTGTTATGATTTTTTATCGTTTTCCTATTCCATTAATAGATAAATTTTTTGACTAATTGTATGAAGCTTGATATTTTTAAAATTGGATTTTTTAGCCGGATACCATCAAATCCAAATTCATATAGGTGGTGAATTTAAAATAGCTTTTCGAACTCACGATGGGCACTACAAATTCTTGGTAATGTTGTTTGGTCTTACAAATGCACCTTCTACGTTTCAAGCACTGATGAACGATGTTTTCTGACCAATTCTCTAGTAATTTGTTCTAGTTTTTTTTCTACGATATTGATCTATAGAGCAACATGGGCCTTGCATTTGGACCATCTTTGACAAGTTCTTCAGCTTCTACGTTCTTACTAATTGGTAGCAAAACAGTTCAAATGTTTAGTTGGACAAGATTCTGTGGGTTACTTGGGCCATATTGTTTTGGCCAAGGGTGTCGCGGTTGACCCAAATAAAATTCAAGCAATTGTCAGTTGGCCCACTAACTAATTTACTTAAAAAAGATTCTTTTAATTGGATGTCTGCAGCAAGCCTGCCTTTCTCCAATTTGCAAAAACTGTTGGCATTAGCCCTTGTACTCCTGCTTCCAAATTTTTCTAATCCTTTCACCGTGGAAATTAATGCTTCAGTTATAGGCATTGGCGCCGTTCTGTCTCAAGATGGCCGCCCCATTACATTTTTTAGTAAAAAACTTTCTCTTCGCTAGTAGTTCGCCTCCACCCATAATCGGGAATGCATGCCATTACCTAAGCTGTTGCAAAATGGCAGGAATATTTATTGGGTTGTCGATTTTTTATTGTTACTGATCAACAACCCTTGAAGAACCTCATCAATCAAATCATCCAAACACCTACCAATATAAATGGGTTGATAAATTGTTGGGTTATGATTTTGACATTGTATATTATCCAGCCAAGCATAACCACGCCGCAAATACCCTTTCCTAACCTCCAACAACTTATTTGTTTGCTATTATAGGTCTAGAGTTCGTCATCATCATGGCAATATGTGAGGCCAACTAATCCCACCCTGAGTTATTAGCCTCGTATGCTTAACTTTGTGCCAATCCCGCTTCTTTCCTGGTTATGCGACTCGTGATGGCTCTTTTTGCGACTGCCTCATCCTTCCTACTAAGTCCCATCTTCGACAACAACTGTTAAGTGAGTTTCATTTTTCACATGTAGGTGCTCATGCAGGAATCACTTGTACTTTCCATCAACTTTCTTTAAATTTTTTTGGAAAGGAATGCCTCGTGATGTTTAACAATTTGTTTTCGAATGCTCTATTTGTCAATAAATGAAAGATTCCTCACTATGCCTAGTTGGCTTACTTCTACCTCTCCCAATTCCAACCTCGATGTTTAAAGACATATCTATGGATTTCATTACAGGATTACCACCATCATGGGGGAAAGCCACTATCATGGTGGTCGTTGACCGTCTTTCCAAATATGGTCATTTCTTAGCTCTTCTTAGTAATTTTTCAAGTTTAATGATTACATCTACCTTTATTACGAAAATCATCTGTCTTCATGAAATTCTTGCACAATAGTCACAGATCGTCCTCCTTTTATAAAAGATTTCTGGAAGGAGATTAACCGTTTACAAGGCATAACTCTCACAATGGGTACCCCTTATCACCCTCAAATGGATGGCCAAACGGAGGCTTTTAACAAATGTATCGAGATGTACCTCCGTTGCTTCACAGCTGATACCCTTCACAACTAGGTTGCTATGTTACCTTGGGTTGAATATTGATACAACCCTACTTATCAAACCATTGCTCAGATGACACCATTTGAAGCCCTTTACAATCGACTGCTACCGACTCTTGTCAGGTATATTAAAGGAAAAGCTGGTACGCCTTTAGTAAAGCAACACATGCTCGATCGAGATGCAGTCCTTACTCACCTAAAGTAGAATATTTTAAAGGCACAAAATTAGATGAAACTTATCACGAGCAAACACTGTTGAGACTTAATCTTTCAGGAAGGTGATTAGGTTAATGTCAAACTCCAACTTTTTCGCCAAAATTCAGTATGACTCCACTGTCATCATAAGCTAGGTCGACATTTCTTTGGGCCTTTCTATAACCCCTTAACCCCTCTCCGTCACGAATTAGGGTTGCGAGCATTACCGTACAATTGGAACATTTATAATTAATTTCATTCAAAAATCATAAACATAATTTAAACCATTCCCACTGTAACGCCCCAAAATATTTGTTTATGTTTCTATAATTTTTTGACACAAAATATCTATCTACTTCAGTGGTTAACTATTCTGGGTGTGTGTGTGAGGTCCCAAGTTCAAGCCTTGCATTAGGAAAAATTTTGGTATTTTTCTGACTAAAGCCTTATCTTTGTTTAGTGGGCTTAAGTTTAGTTGTTTGTATAACCATATCAAAATGAGTCTGCTGCTTTAAGTGGTAAAGGAGTTGGAGTGTTGGAGGTTTTGTGTTTGACTCCCTGTGCGAGCGAAGATGTTTTATTTTTGGTCGGTCATTTAAGAGAGTTCTAGTTGTGTTAGGCATCTGAGTAGTGATGAGTTTGGTCGAGAGAATTAAGGGGAGTTGGGATAGGGGGTTATCAAAATATTTCATTTTGATTTTCTACCGACAAAATTCTGTTCTCCTCTCTTTATGGCTATTCTCTCTTCTTGTGTTCTTTGATTGTCGACTACTTACTAATCTAATATTGCTAGTTGTTGGTTGCTACATTACGGTAAGTGGGGTAACTCTTTATTTATGCCAAGAGGAAATTTCCGATTAGGTGTTGTTTTAAATTAGTACCTTGTTTTCATTAGTTAACTTTGGGTTTTTACATCAACGAATTGTGAAGAACGAGACTGTTCACTCGTGGAATCGTAGTTGAAGTGTAAAGGAGTTGGGTAAGCGTTAAACACTCGATGTTCACTGTTGTCGATTTCATTAATTCGATTCGGCTATGAATTAAATTGATTTTTAGAAAGTTGCTGCGTCATTTTTAGGTCCTACTAGTCTCGGGAGTGCTTCTGCATAAAAAATGAACCAAGTGTGTACCCAAAAACACAAAAAGTAAGGTTTCAGCAAAAGTTAAAAACCATTCTGTCGATGCCACATGGGTGTGTGGTCACCCGTGTGGTAGGCCGTGTGCAATGACACGGCCGTGTGAACGACGAAGGCCAGGCCATGTGGTGGCCAGATGTGGCCATGTAAGCCACACGAGCTAGACCAAATTAGGCCGTATGAGCCATACGGATAGTCTATACAGGCATATAGGTTTCTGGGCCAGGCCGTGTGATCTACATGGGTAAGGCCAATTTGGGCATGTGGGCCCAAAATTCTAAAAACTTCCCTATGGTTGCACGTGTTATCCCAAACAACTGTGGGCTTACTGTAGGGTCAGTAAGGGCAACCTAAACCCTTTAATCTGATGATCTGATGTTCCAATTATATGTTAATACTATGCATGATTGATACTGATTTATATGACTATCTGATATCTGAGTAAAAGCATGTTAATTTGTATATTTGATTATTTTGTATTTGTGTTTAGGGTGGGATGATGTTTATTAGAGGAAGTGTTCTGAAAGGCATTTACGCCTATTATCTGGCAGCTCAGCTGCATTATATCTGATATGTGCCATATTTGGTACAACATGGTGTGTAGGGCTGAGTGGGTGTTTTAAACCCCACATGGTGTGTAGGGATGGTCGGAGATGGTGTGTAGAGGTTGGGGGTAGGATATCTGATTTCTGATTCTATCTACATATCTGTATCTGTATCTGAAATGGGCTTAGGCTCGAATCTACATCTGAATCTATAATGGGCTTAGGCTCAAGACTATATCTGATTGATATATATTATTTTGTATATGTGCATGCTTAATTCTGTGGGGTTACACACTGAGTTTACATAAACTCACCCTTCTTCTATCTGTTCCATACAGGTCATCCACAAAGTTAGGCGAATCGGTGCGGCAGTGGACTCGATGGTGACCACTCTTATAAAACTTTTTCACTTTTGTTTATTGTTTTGTTTTATTTTGTTGGGCAATTTTTGTAATTTGGACTTTATGGACTGTTTGCTTAAATTTAGGGTTTTAACTGCGTTTATGATTTTATTACTGCAAAACTCAACAAAAACATAGTTTTTACTAGAAACAAAGGTTTCCTAAACATGAACAATTTTTACTTAAGTGTAATAGTTTCTAAGCATCCTCTATAACTAATGTTTTGGTAGTCCATTAATTTATTAACATTTCTGAAACCAAATGATACGTCATCGATGTTTTGATTTAAACAACAAATTAATGCTTTACCCAACCTACATGGTTTTCCAAATTCAATCCATGTGACATCGCCAGATTCAACCATAATATTTAGGCCGAGTTTGGGGTGTTACATTTAGTGGTATTTAGAGCCAGGTTGCAAAACTCGGCTGTGAAATTTTGGGTTCTAAAATCTTTATCTTAAAAGAATTGGATTTCAAATGGCTTAAAAATATTCTGGTTAGATATGTGGTACACTGAGTCTCTGGCACCGATCCTATAAGTTTTTCTGTACTTAGATTAAACTGTTTTGATACACTATAGATAGTTATTTCTGAAACACTATAGTTAGTATATGATAAATGATAAATTATACATGTTTTTACCTCATGCTTAGCCTAATTTATGGATGAATTATCATTGAATTTGTGGAAATTAGTGCTCTTAATCATTCTATTTCATGTTTTATGCCCAGGTAAGCTTAAGGAAGAGAGAAGAGCAAGAAGCGGGACAAAAAGGGGCAAATTAGGCCCAATTCAATAATCAACATGGCCCGGAGATTCACCACACGGCCGTGCCACTTTAAGCATAAACACGGCCCAACCCCGACTCATACGGCCAGATCACATGGCCATACCACCTTAACAGGCCCGAGTACAGCCTGGGTTTCGATCCATACTGGTGTCGCACACGGGCGTGTCCCTGTCGTGAGAAAGTTCAATTTCACTCGGAAAAGGTTGCTTAGAGGCTAGGAAAGCCATTCTAAACTCTATATAAAGACCTTAGGAGGCAACTTCAAAGAACACATTATTTTCCCGCCAAGGGGGGGAGTTAAAGGCAGGGAATTACTCGAAGGGAGGCCGATTGATCCATCTCAGAAGCTGAATTCTCCTTCAAGACTAAAGGTCTCCCTTCAAATTCCTACAGGGGTTTTTAGGTTCTTTATGTTTTGTTATCTTTATTCTTCTGAGATGTTTTCTTCATTAATTATGAACTAAATCCCCCAAATACTTGAGGGGGATGAAACCTAAGACGGATCTTGTTATTATTTTATCTTGAGTTAAATGATAAATACTTGAATTGTTCTTAATTATGTCTTCTTAATTCTTGTTGTAATAATCCTAAGTATTAATTCAAGTATTGATGTGCTTATTCAGAGGAGCAAAAGTCCATGTTTAAGAGTAGATCTAGCATAATTAAGCGGAGTTGCATGCAACCCTAGACATAGGGCGACATAAATCTGCCGGATTAGGGTCAAACCTAATAAGGGGATCCATAGATCGAGTTAATGCAAGACTAGGGGTTTTAACTAGAAAGAGATTTCAGTTAATCAATCTAGGATTAGTTGTTCTTATCCTTGACGGAGGTATTAACATAAGTTAGGGATCTCTACAGATCAAGTCTAGTGAATAAATCATCTAGCTCAAGAATTGATAACAAGTGAAGTCTAGGTGGATTCTCCCTTGAGTATTGCCCAAATCAATCAGTTTTTCCTAAAGAGGTTTTTCCCAATTTACTTTCTGTGCATTCATAGTTAGTTTTAGAATTAGTTTCATAAAAACCCCTTTTATTTTTAGGTTAAATAATAGAAAGGAAGTAAGTACTAGTACTTTTGGTTCCCTTGGGTACGATATCTCGGTCTTGCCACTAAACTATACTACTGTTCGATAGGTGCACTTGCCTTAAAATCGTGATAATAGTTAGTTTCTGGTTTGATCATTATTATAAATTTTATTACTTCATATCACGTATAACAAGTTTTTGGCCCCATTGCCGGGGAACTGGAATATTAAGAATGCTCGATTTCTATTACTTTAGCCATATTTATCTTTATTTATTTTTAGCTTATTTTTATTTTTATTTCTATTTTTATTTTACTGAAATTTTCTTTTCCTCTAGGTATCTCTAGTTTATTACTAGAAGAAACCCAGAAGGACCACTGCTATTCAACGAAGACTTGGAAGCGACAGTTTGCAGAACTCGTAGATAGATCAGAAGAAGCCTACATTATCCAGAACAAGGACAAGAACAAGAGCCAGAACCTACGGAAGAGATGGAAGCAAATCAGGACAATCTACCACCTCTCGCGATAGCCGCGCAACCAGTAAATCAAGATGATGCTCCTCGTACTATGTATGATTATGCTAAACCGAATTTAGCTGGGACACAATCTAGTATTATTAGACCTGCTATTGCTGCTAATAATTTTGAGTTAAAACCTAACACTATTCAGATGATACAGCAATTTGTGCAGTTTGATGGTTTACAGGATGAA
The DNA here is from genome assembly GCA_020496765.1 of Gossypium stocksii. NCBI lineage: Eukaryota > Viridiplantae > Streptophyta > Magnoliopsida > Malvales > Malvaceae > Gossypium > Gossypium stocksii. The sequence goes on from CM035623.1 coordinate 13,740,854, forward strand.
GATCCAAATTCACACATAGCTAACTTTTTGAAACTTTGTGATACTTTTAAAATTAATGGCATCTCTGATGATGCCATTCGTCTAAGGCTATTCCCATTCTCTTTGAAAAATAAAGCCAAACAGTGGTTAAATTCTTTACCACGAGGATCAATCACTACATGGGAACAGATGACCGAAAAGTTTTTACTTAAATATTTTGCTCCAGGTAAAACAGCTAAATTGCGAAACGATATCTCTTCTTTTGAGCAGATGGATTTAGGGACACTTTATGATGCCTGGGAGAGATACAAAGATCTATTAAGAAGGTGCCCTCACCATGGGTTACCTTTGTGGTTACAAGTTCAAACCTTTCACAACGGTTTGAATCCATCAACGAGGCAAATGATCGATGCAGCCGCAGGAGGAACAATCAACAACAAAACACCCGAACCAGCTTATGAGTTTATAGAAGAGATGTCACTGAATAACTATCAGTGGCAAGTCATGAGGACAAAGTCGACAAAAGCTGTAAGAGTTTATAATATCGATGCTGTCACCATGCTTACTAATCAGGTAGAACTTTTAAATAAAAAGTTTGATAATTTTGTTGGTTCTACGTAGGCACAACCAGTGATGCAGTGCGACACAACTCAAGGAAATATGTTCAATCCAGACTACTCCTCTTATGGACTTGGCATGGAAACTGAGCAAGCCAACTATGCGGATAATAATTCTAGACCTCAAAATAACCCTTATAGTAACACCTACAATGCAGGTTGGCGAAATCACCCCAATTTTTCATAGGGAGGACAAGGAAATCAAAGACAACCACCTCCTTCGGGATTTCAACAGCCACCACCACAACAGGAGAAAAAGCCGAACCTTGAAGAGATGTTCACCAAATTTATGGCCATGTCAGAAACCCGTTTCTGAAATATCGAAATAGCACTAAAGAATCAACAAGCATCCATTCAAGGGCTCGAAAATCAAATTGGTCAACTTGCAAATTAATATCAGAAAGATCACAAGGTGGACTACCAAGTAACACTGAGTTAAATCCCAGAGAAAATGTCAAAGCAATTACTCTAAGAGATGGGAAAGTACTGGCTGAATCAGAAAAGAAGCCTGTTCAAGAATCCACAAAAGACAAGGTAGTGGAAGAAGAACCCAAGGAAAACACTCCACCAACACTTAAGGAATATAAACCACCCATACCATATCCAGCAAAGTTAAAGAAAGACCGCACAGATGCTCAATTCGATAAATTTCTTGAACTTTTTAAACAGTTACATATTAACTTGCCTTTTGTTGAAGCAATTTCGCAGATGCCGAAGTATGCAAAGTTTCTTAAAGAACTACTCAAAAATAAAAGGAAATTGGAAGAATTAGCCACAGTGGAACTCAACGAGGAATGCTAAGCTATTCTCCAAAATAAACTGCCGACCAAACTAAAAGATCCAGGTAGTTTTACTAGTCCTTACTTAATTGGTAGTTTAATCATTGATAAAGCTTTTGCTGATTTAGGTGCTAGTATTAGTCTAATGCCCTACAAAATGTTCAAGAAATAGGTCTTGGGGAACCAAAACCCACTAGGATGAGTATTCAATTAGCTGGTAGATCTGTTAAATACCCTAGGGGAATCATTGAAGATATGCTGGTAAAGGCAGATAAATTTATATTCCCGGTTGATTTTGTGGTGCTTGATATGGATGAGGATATTAAGGTGCTTTAATTTTGGGATGCCCATTTTTAGCTACTGCTAGAGCCGTTATCGATGTAGGGGATGGTAAATTAGTGCTTAGAGTTGGTAAAGAAGAAGTCGTTTTTAAAATCTATGATGCTATGAGATTTTCTAGAGAATAGGATGACTTCTGTTATTTTATTGATGTTATTGATTATTTTGTTCAAGATAAATTTCAGGAAATTTCTCTCGCAGACACATTAAAACTGTGTCTTGTTCAAGGTAGGGGGAAGATGAAGCCACCACTATAGTTAGAAAAGTAATGAAGGAGTTAAACTCTAATGAACTTGTCACGAGGCACGTAAGTTATGAAAGTATTAAGATGAATGACGAACTCAGACAAAAACCTTTGATTGATGAACCTCCTAAATTGGAATTAAAACAGTTGCCTGACCATTTAGAATATGCATTTTTAGGAGATGATTTGACATTACCAGTAATTATCGCATCAGACTTAAGTACTGAAAAGAAAAAGGAATTACTTCAAGTATTAAAAGAACACAAGAAGGCTATAGCTTGGAAGATTTCTGACATTAAAGGAATTAGCCATTCTTTTTGCACCTACAAAATTCTAATGGAAGATGAATATAAACCATCGGTACAAGCTCAAAGAAGATTAAATCCCAATATAAAGGAAGTTGTAAAAGCTGAGGTAATTAAACTTCTAGATACAGACATTATTTATCCTATTTCTGACAGTTCTTGGGTAAGTCCTATGCAGGTTGTTCCTAAAAAGGGAGGAATGACCGTGGTATCTAATGACAAAAAGGAATCAATATCTATGAGAACAGTCACTGGATGGAGAGTTTGCATTGATTATAGAAAACTAAATGACGTAACTCGAAAAGATCATTTTCCCTTACCTTTCATCGATCAGATGTTGGAAAGATTATTAGGTTATAAGTGTTATTGTTTCCTAGATGGCCTCTCTAGTTACTTCCAAATCTCGATAGCTCCAGAAGACCAGGAGAAGACGACATTCATATGTCCATAAGGTATGTTTGCTTATCGTAGAATGCCTTTTGGATTATGTAATGCTCCTGCTACTTTTCAGCGATGCATGCTAGCTATCTTTGACGAATTCGTGGAAGACATCATGGAGGTATTTATGGATGATTTTTTGGTTTTTGGTAATTCTTTCCAACTTTGTCTTAATAATTTAAAACACGTTCTGATAAGATGTGGAGAGACGAATTTAGTGCTTAATTGGGAAAAATGCCACTTTATGATTCAAGAAGGTATTGTCCTAGGACATAAAATTTCTAGTAAAGGGATAGAGATGGACAAAGCAAAAATTGAGATTATTGAAAAATTACCTCCCCCTAATTCGGTTAAGGCTATAAGAAGCTTTTTAGGACATGCTGGTTTTTATCGCGGATTTATTAAAGACTTTTCTAAAATAGCTAAGCCTTTGATGAAATTACTAGAAAAAAAATGTGCTTTTCAACTTTGACCAAGAATGTTTAGAATCTTTTAACACTCAAGGAAAAGTTAGTTAATGCCCCGATTATGATTTCACCTGATTGGAATCTACCTTTTGAACTAATGTGCGATGCGAGTGATTTTGCAGTAGGTGCAGTTTTGGGATAGCGAAGGGATAAGGATTTTCAACCGATCTATTATGCTAGCAGAACTCTGACAGCTGCACAAGCAAATTATACGACCACTAAAAAAGAATTGCTAGCTGCTATTTTTACATTTGATAAATTCAGATCTTACTTAATATTGTCAAAAGTCATCATTTATACTGATCATCCTGCTCTTCGTTATCTTCTAACTAAAACTGATGCAAAACCGCGATTGATAAGATGGATTCTATTGTTACAGGAATTCGACTTAGAAATAAAAGACAAGAAAGGAGCTAAAAATTCGGCAGCAGATCACCTTTCAAGACTAGAAAACACACATCCCAAGTGCCTCGATAAAATAAACGACTCGTTCCCTAAAGAACAACTCCTCACTTTAGCAGACGCAACAGTTCCTTGGTTTGCCGATTTTACAAATTATTTAGTAGCTAACATAATCCCAAAAGGTTGACCCATCAACAAAAGAAGCGATTCTTCGCTAATGTGAAAAACTACTTTTGGGAAGATCCTTTTCTTTTTCGTATTTGTGCAGATCAGGTTATCCGAAGATGCGTAACTAAAACAGAAGCATACTAAATTTTAGATCACTGCCATTCGGGACCAACAGGAGGACATCACAGTGGAGCCAGAACTGCTCACAAGGTACTCGAATTAGGTTTTTACTGGCCTACACTTTTCCGAGATGCAAACAGGTATGTGACCTCTTGTGATAAATGCTAGAGAACAGGCAATATCTCTTAACATAATGAAATGCCTCAAAACTATATACTTGCATGTAAGATATTTGATGTATGTGGCATTAATTTCATGGGTTCGTTCCCTACTTCATTTGGAAATAAGTACATCCTAGTAGCAGTAGATTATATGTCAAAATGGGTAAAAGCCCAAGCCTTACCTACTAATGATGCTAGAACGGTTGTACGCTTTCTAAAAAGTTTTTGCAACGCTCAATTTGAAAAAAATTTAAAGAGATATGGAGTACACCATAGAATAGCTACCCCTTATCACCCGCAAACTAGTGGTCAAGTCGAAGTAACAAATAGGGAATTAAAACGTATCTTAGAGAAAACAATAGAAACAAGTAGAAAAGATTGGTCAAGAAAAGTAGACGACGCTTTATAGGCCTATAGAACTGCTTTTAAAACACCCATAGGAACATCTCCTTATAAACTTGTCTACGGAAAAAGCTGTCATCTGCCATTTGAACTTGAACATAAAGCATTTTGGGCTATTAAATTTTTAAATCATGATTTTAAGCTCGCAGGGGAGAAAAGACTAATGCAGTTAAATGAGCTACATGAATGGCGTTGCAATGCCTACGAGAGCTCACGACTATATAAGGAAGCTATGAAACAACGCCATGACAAACAACTGACACAACCTAAGCAGTTCAAAACCGGTGATTTTGTTTTACTCTACAACTCAAGGTTGAAACTATTTCCTGGAAAACTCAAGTCAAGATGGTCAGGTCCATTCTCTATTCAAACTGTCTTTCCTTACGGCACAGTTGAGGTAACTCACCCAAATCACGGTACTTTCAAAGTAAACGACCATCGGCTTAAACATTACAGAGGTGAGAATTTTAAAGATAACAGGGAGGAGCTTCAGCTCCACGAAATCCCTTCGTGATACATCCAGGTAGAGTCGAGCTTAGACTCTAAATAAGCACTTCTTGGGAGGCAACCCGAGCACTAACTTAGAAATTTCTCTTTTATTTTCATTTGAGTCAACTAACCCTTTTGAAATGCAGAATTTTAGGACCACATGGCCATGCCCACAGGCGTGTTTAAGGCCGTGTGGACACTCTAAGCTGAGACATGGTCGTGCAATTTGGCCGTGTACAAGCACAGTAAAATTTTTCTAACCCACGGGCTTCAAAAAATTGCCACAGCCGTGCGATGTGGCCTTGGCCAAAACTGTTAAATCCAACACGGGCGTGTGACACGCCCGTGCCCTAAGATCGTGGTCAAACCTACCAATTCAGACACGGGCGTGTGATCCCTTACATGGCCGTAGGGCCAAATCACTGTTACTTATTTTTATTTTTATTTTTCATTTTTTTTACTTTTTATTTCTCTTGTTCCTTTTATTTTACAATTAAATTCCTATCGAGTAATACTTGAACTTTACACAGTTACGATTAATTTCTCCAGTCACCCAAAATCATGAACTTCAAGTATTCCTTCCTCCAAGACAGCTTTCATAATTCAAGGGTTCCATCCAATATTTAGAGAGTTTTACTTCTCTCTCTAACTTATGATCTTGTGCTTCTATTGCTATTAATGTTATCTTTGTACATTGAGGGCAATGTACATCTTAAGTGTGGGGGGAAACTCATTTTCTATAACACCCTAAACCCGGCCTAGACGTTATGGCCAAGTCTGGCGTGCTACATTACCTAAGCTAAGTCACGTTGCCTAGTTACTAAGTCTGATGGTGAGTTTTGTAAAGCAGTATTTTGAGTTTAGTAGAAATTCCCGGTTTATTTGATGATTGACCTACTCTCTACCCGTTTGTTACACGATTCATTTTAGTACTATTATCATGTTTAACCGGTTGTATTGCAAGGTTGGTTTTGAAAACGTTAGTTTAATTTTGAAAACGTGTGTCATTGTAGATGGAAACATCGTGCATAAGTAAAGTAATAAACCCCAAATAGAATAGTTAAAGCGGCCTTATTACAAACCCTAAAATAAAAGTAAAACGAGTAATTAAAAATGTAAATAATGAAGCAGGTTTAAAACCAAGTTCAGTCTTCGTGGCCACTCTGAATCCCTCCTAGCTCCAAGTCATGAACTAGGGTTCACCTGCAAGGATGGAAAGAAAAAGGGTGAGTTTGGAAACTCAGCGTGTGCAGAAGCCCATCCAAAGCCCAAGTCAACACAAGCCCACTGGGCCTAAGCCCAATCCAGTTCAGTCAAATGCTGGGCTGAAGCCCCATTTAGATAACAGTAATCTGGCCGAAGCCCTATTTGGATAACAGTATACTGGCCCGAAGCCCTATTCAGATAACAGTATGGCCCATAAGCCCAGAACAGAACAGTACGGAATAATGGCATGAATGCAAGCCCATATCATGTGGGGAGACTACTCGACCCACCCAACCCCTACACACCACCCGTACCAACCAACACACCATGTAGGGAATAACTCAACCCACCCAGCCCACACACCACAGTCGCAGCATGACTGCTCAGATAAACAGTATAACGAGGTAAAGCCCCTTTTCAGCAATACGAGGCATAGCCCCTTTCAGTAACGTGGCAGTGCCACTCACAGTTCCTCCAATATCAACCCAACCCATGCAACAGATATACATAACATGGCATGCAGTAACAGCAACAGTCAAACTAAGCAGTACAGTCGTTTCTAGCCCTAAGGGTGTAATGGTAATTTTTCACCTAGGGGTAAAACGGTAATTTCTCACCCTAAGGGCTATTTCAGTCATTTACACTATTATTACCATTTTTAAGCATGTTACTGTCACTAACGATCTTTACTTCCATTTGAACAGTCAATTTAACAGTTTTAAGCAATTTCAATTATTGACCCTAAAGCCCCTAATGGGCCCTACAGAGCCTATTAGTCACTTAAGCCCATTTAGTCCAATTTTAGTACCCAGTTACTGGGTTTAGCAATTTTAACCCTATAGTCTTAAAAATACCCATAAAACCTATTCTTACCCCAAATGGGCCCAAAAGCCCATTAGGCCCATAGTTGGCACACCGAGGCCCAACATACCAAAGCGCTCGAAATTACGCACTCGATTCTCCAACCAGCAGCGATTTCAAATCCATCATACTCCTATCAACTTGAGAGCATTCGCACACTAACAAGCCCTCGAAATGCCAGAACTTTGGTATTTCAGTTTTTCAGCTTTTGCCGATTTGAACCATGAAGGGGTGTTCGATACACACACCTGTTTGCGATTCCACCGACGAAATCCTCTATGCGATAACCCTACAATCCAACACTTAAACGATTAAACAGGGAATCCATGAAACTAACACTAGAATCCCTTACCACAATCGGCCAACACCCTTAATGGCCATATAGATCTCACCTTGTCGACTTAGATCCCCTTAAATCTAAATCTGGTAGTATCGTTGCCTTCAATTCCTCGCTTGACCACTTTCTTCGCTATCTAACGCGCAAAAGAACCAAAATACAACATTAAACACTAATAGGCCATGTCGACAACCTCCCTAAACATATAGAGGTTTTGGCCTCTCCCTAAGTGTCAAGAAAACGAATGTACTCAGGGTTTAAACCACTTACCAATGTCTCTATTGCTTCCAAGCTTCCACTAGACTAGATCTGTACTAGATCTATACCCAACTACTATCAAAGAAAAGGATCTAAGAGGTTCGGCTTTAGGACCTATTTCGATGCTATTGTCGACTTTAACAAGGGGTTTAAAGGGATCAATCGATAGAATAAAGAGATAGAGAAGTAGTGTTTCGACTTGGTGATGGTTTGAAAAGAAAGAAGGGTTGTGTTTCGGTCAAAGAAATATTCGGCAATAGTGTGCTTTAGGCCAAGGGGTATTCAGCTATGACAAGAATTTCGGTCAAATGCTTATCGACAGAGTTTGAAGAAAAAAGAAAGAAGAGGTAGATGGTTTCAGCTTGAAGCAAGGGATGTAGGATGGAATTGGTTCAAAGTGTGAGAAGAAAAGAAGGAGAAAAATGAAGGAAAATGAGTGGTTTCGGTCAAGCAGAGAATTCGACAATGGACTTTAGGGAATGGTAGGTTTTGTCTATTTAGGTCAGAAAAGAAGAAAGGAAAAGGAAAAAGAATGATAAGGAGAAGTCCTAAAATGCTATACACAATCGGCAAAAGAAAACTCAAAAGGAACCCTAGAGAAATCGGCACACTAACCTTGAATTGCCGAAAATGCTATACCTTAATTGGATGCTGAATTTGCACTACCACAAAGTCCTATGGCCGGCCACTACTCTTTCAAATTCAAAAGTCCTAAATTCTCTCCTTGATTTACTCTCTTGAATAGTTCAAACTCTCCAAGACAGAGTTTTACTTAAGCACCAACACTTGACCACACATGCACATAAAAATAAGTCATTTAAGCTTACCTTGTGACTCGTACCATGGACCTCATACACATCCTAGGTGCCACTTTTTTAGGAGCTTAGTGGCGCCACCTTGCCACCTTGCCAAGGCTCCTTTTTGTGACAACTTTTGCTAAGTTTTTCTTAAAAGCCCTCTTGATCCAATTCCCTCTTTCACTTAAAACATACTTTGACATTTTTATCGGATTTTAACATGAGTTTGGGCCTTCTAAAGGCCTACTAACATGCTCAAACACAAATTCAACAATCAGAACACAAAATTTTTCACAACTTCACCAAAATCACACTAAACCCGAGAAATCCCGAAAATCAGGGCGTTATACTTTTATTCTTTATATTATCTTTGAAACCCCTGAAAATTGCTCTCAAATTTCGAATTCTCTGCATTAATCTCAATCTCCTATTATGAATGAATTCTGATTGATTTATAATTTTTATTGATATGTTGAGAATTCAGACATAGGTATTTATGCTTTGATTATTCAAACTTTAAGACATTAGGGAATTAAGCATGATAAGTTGAAATTTTTGAGAAGTTAAATTTTTTCTAAGTTATTTTCCCTAATTTTAAGTATTATCTTGAGGTTTGAAATTCCCAGGATTGACATCAAAAGCCATAATTCTAGTGAGATTTTTTAGCCTTTTGAGCATACATCCTTTCGTGCTCACTTTTATTGTTACTTTGAGTGAGACAATACTGATTTTTTATTCTAAAACTTGCTTCGATTATACATGTCAAGACCACATCATTGATTTGATACATTGAGATGATAAAGGCACATAGGATTTAACCCACTTACTCCATAAAAGCCTACCTCTATAAATTGACCCCTAGTAAACCCCATTGAGCCTAACAACCCATTCTTTGACTTACCTCTAATATTAACCAATAACCCATTTTTGTTGAATTCCATTCAATTATTTTGATCCCTATTTTTGTCGAGATTTGAGTTAAATTATTATCTAGCTTTGTTCTCTTTTTCAATTGTAAAGTTTGTCAATATTCAAAGTATTGTATTTGATTTATTCTTAAAAAAAAAGAAAAACAAAAAAAATGTATATACAGTTAATTCAGTTGTAATTTGTAATAGTTCAATAGTTTTTGCATTTTTTTACAAGCTTCCAAATCCAGAACGATGTCATGATAAGGCTTAACTCTAGGAATATGTTCCAGTGATAGAGATTTTTCTAGCTAGATGATTTTTCAAATTCAATCTCGATTCTAACCCTCTTTTTTAGCTTGTGACAACACCCCTAACCAAAGCCTCATTACAACTATTGAAAGACCTTTTGATCGATGTGTCATATCAATCTATAGTGGTGGAGATTTGATTTTCTTGCAAGCCTATGGTAATAACTTTTTACGTTGACTAAAGAGTGCTTAATTCTTGACCCCTAAACACTTTGAGTGGATAGAGTGAATCTTTAGTGAGGACGTCAAATCTTGTTGATTTTGATAGAAAGGTGATTACTTAAGAGAAGGGAAGAAGCCTATGTTTTTGTGATAAAATTCTCAACTTAAAGTGTTTGAATCTTTAATGTTCTTCTGGTTGAATTTTCATTGTATGATTACTTGTGGATTAGTTTGAAACATTATTGATAAGGGTTATAAGTTGAGAAGAGTGATTATTAATTGTGAGTTGAGATTTTGCTTGAGGATAAGCAAAAGCTTAAGTGTGGGGGTATTTGATAAACGATAAATTATACATGTTTTTACCTTATGCTTAGCCTAATTTATGGATGAATTATCATTGAATTTGTGGAAATTGGTGCTCTTAATCCTTCTATTTCATGTTTTATGCCCAGGTAAGTATAAGGAAGAGAGGAGAATAAGAAACGGGCCAAAATTCAATAATCAACACGGCCCGGAGATTCACCACACGGTCGTGCCACACGACCGTGCCACTTTGAGCATTAACACGGCCCAACCCTGACTCACACGGCCAGATCACACGGCCGTACCACCTTAACAGGCCTGAGCACAGCCTGGGCTTCGATCCACACGGGCGTCGCACACGGGCGTGTCCTTGTCCTGAGGAAGTTCAATTTCACTCGAAAAAGGTTGCTTAGGGGCTAAGAAAGCCATTCTAAACTCTATATAAAGACCGTAGGAGGCAATTTCAAAGAACACATTATTTTCCCGCCAAGGCGGGGAGTTAAAGGCAGGGAATTACTCGAAGGGAAGCTGATTGATCCATCTCAGAAGCCGAATTCTCCTTCAAGACTAAAGATCTCCCTTCAAATTCCTACAGGGGTTTTTGGGTTCTTTATGTTTTGTTATCTTTATTCTTCTGAGATGTTTTCTTCATTAATTATGAACTAAATTCCCCAAATACTTAAGGGGGATGAAACCTAAGACAAATCTTGTTATTATTTTATCTTGAGTTATATGATAAATACTTGAATTGTTCTTAATTATGTGTTCTTAATTCTTGTTTTAATAATCCTAGGTATTAATTCAAGTATTGATGTGCTTATTCAGAGGAGCAAAAGTCCCTGTTTAAGAGTAGATCTAGCATAATTAAGCGGAGTTGCATGCAACCCTAGACATAGGGCGACATAAATCTGCCGGATTAGGGTCAAACCTAATAAGGGGATCCATAGATCGAGTTAATGCAAAACTAGGGTTTTTAACTAGAAAGACATTTAGTTAATCAACCTAGGATTAGTTGTTCTTATCCTCGACGGAGGTATTAACATAAGTTAGGGATCTCTACAGATCAAGTCAAGTGAATAAATCGTCTAGCTCAAGAATTGATAACAAATGAAGTATAGGTGGATTCTCCCTTGAGTATTGCCCAAATCAATCAGTTTTTCCTAAAGAGTTTTTTCCCAATTTACTTTCTATGCATTCATAGTTAGTTTTAGAATTAGTTTCATAAAAACCCCTTTTATTTTTAGGTTAAATAATAGAAAGGAAGTAAGTACTAGTACTTTTGGTTCCCTTGGGTACGATATCTTGGTCTTGCCACTAAACTATACTACTGTTCAATAGGTGCGCTTGCCTTAAAATTGTGATAATAGTTAGTTTCTGGTTTGATCATTATTATAAATTTTATTACTTCATATCACGTATATCAGTATACTTTGAAACGATGGTGAAATTGATAGAGACTGAAACCTTCAAAAATACTTCTGAACTTCTGATACTTATTGCATAAGACATTTGTTAATAAATACTAAAACTGATGCGTAAAACTGTTTAATGTAGATAATCTGAATTAAACAATAAGCGCATGAGGTATCCGTAGACATGGTACTCGAGGCCGTAAAAGGGACTCGAGTAGAGTCTTCTTCTTGGGGTAGTATGTCAAATCTGGATACGAGTAATGTAACACCGCTAACCCGTATCTATCGTCGGAATGGGTTACGAGCCATTACCAGACTTATAACTTAGTTCAGAACATGCATATATCATACATTAATCAATTGTCAACAATTATCATTCATATACAAACATATAGTCCTTAAAAGAAGCCTATGAGGCTTCAATCATATATTCAAGTCTAAATTAGAAACATATAAATAGCTTGGGAAAAATTAGAAATTTTCATAACATAGGGGACACACGCCAGACACGCCCATGTCACATGCCGTGTGAAAATAGGGGGTATATTCTGATCTGCACCACACGGCCAACCACACACCTGTGTGCTAGACCGTGTGAAAACTGGAGGGTATACTAACTTGGGTCACATGGCCAGCCACACGTCCATGTGTCTAGGCTGTGTAACTTACTGACTTGATTTTTAATTTAGCTTTAGGGGACACACAGTCGTGTACTAAGGCATGTGTCACACATAGTTGAGTCACACGCCAGTGTGTTTAGCCCGTGTGGACGAAAATAGGCTAGTTACAAGCCACATTTCTCACCCAAAACACATACACCTACAACAATTCAAATTGTACCATTTCCATATACAAATAGGCAACCAACGAATATCATTTAAGGCATATAATAAACCATTTCAATGACAATCAATTCAATACTCAAATCAATACCATTTATGTATTCAAACCCATACCAACTAGTATATTTCATTTGCCATTAAACACTTATATAACATGTCTCATAATTCAATTTCATAACTATTCAAATACCAAACATAACCGAGCATTTTCATTCATACATCTATCACTTACCATATATCAAAATAACCAATTGCACATTCCATTCAATCTTTAAATTCATCAAGCAACCACATCACATATCATAAATATAACTCAAAATATATATTAAGATAAGCCAAATTACATGGCTTAATCATATACCAAAACATATACCAAATTTATAAGCTTAGGTGACCAAAATCATCATCTTTAAAACCAGCCTATACATGCCATATTTACACATTTCTTTGAGTTCAAAAGTATCAAATAGTCAACTGGATAGTGTGATGTAAGCCTTCGACATCTTCCGAATCGAGTGAGCTTCTAAACCTCTATAAAACACAAAAAAGAAACAAAGTAAGCTTTATAGCTTAGTAAGCTTGTATAATATTGAATTCAACTTACCATTAATTCATAAAGTAAGCATGTAATTTACAACATAATCCAACCAATTTGCAAATGCCTAAACATATACAATCATCAATAGGTTAGTATCACCATATCAATATAATCATCAAGTCACTAAAGGTGAAAACAACAACATTAAATCTCAAATACATTTAATTCATTCTACACTTCAATTCATCATATATAATTAATACCATGTAATTCATACAACATTATGACAATTCATTTCTATCCATATAACCTGTAGTTTATTCGTATAACAATAATTCATACGTATAAACAATAATTCCATTATGTAACCAGTAATAGATTTATGCCCGTTGAACCTTATATAATCTCGATAGATACATGGGTGAAATACACTAAGTGTATTAATCGGTAATCCGTCAATTTATCATCATATTCGCTCTTTCAAGTTATGATCGGTAAGCTCTTCCTGAGCTGATAGACAATAAGCTCTATCGAGTTGAAAATAGTAAGCTCTTACAAGCTAAGATATTGGTAAGCTCATACGAGCTGTGGTGAGTCTGCAACACATGCAAGATCTTGACCAAACGGTAACTTTAGTGACATGTCACTCATATCTAAAAATTTCTACAGTTCAAATAGAACTCGGTATTCAATAAATTTCATCAATTAGGAGTTTAATACTTTAGTATCTATTTTCTCAATACCAAAAATTATACATTTCAATCAAGTACATATATTAAAATTCAATTATAATTATACAAACTTACCTCGTAGCGCTTGGATGATAATTATCGACTATTCGTTGAACTTTCCTTTTCCCCGATCTAATCCCAATCTTGGCTTATCTTATCTAAATATTTACAGATTTAGCACATTTAGTATACATTCTATTCAATTTAGCCTAAAATTCATAATTTGGCAAATTTACGCATTTGCCCCTAAAACTTCATCTTATTTACAATTTAGTCCCTAGGCTCGTAAAATGAAATTCATTCAAATTTATGAAAACCCAAGCCTAGCCAAATTCCAATGGGGTCCCTATTAGCCCATATCTTTTATTTATTCACACTTTTAACTACATATTTTTTTACATTTTCACAAATTAATCTCTTTTTGACATTTTTATCAAAAATCACTTTACAAATCTAGTAAATCTATCAATAAACCTTCATAATCTATCAAAAAACATCTAATTACTCAAACATTCAACAATAGCAACATGTTAAATCTTTAATAGTTTCGAAATCGAAGGTAGGGCTAGCTAGATTAAGCTGTAACGATCTTAAAAACATAGAAATCATTAAAAATTGATCAAAAATCGTACCTTAATCAAGAACTCAAGTGCCGAATATTGCAAGCCCTAAACATGGCTTTCTAAGCTTCAAATTTGATGTAGAAGAAAGATGGACAAGCCAAATTTGTTTTTTTTTTTTTTACTTATTAACTCATTAAAAGTCAATTTACTAAATTAACCTTTAAATTAAACCATTAAAATCATTCAAATCATGGACATAAATGTCCACTAACATCATCAAGGGTATAATTATAGCTTAGGGACCTCCACTACTTAATTTCATTGCCATTTAATACCTTTAACTTATAGAATTCAGCTTTTACGCTTTACGCGATTTAGTCCTTTTTACCGAATTAAGCACTTAAACGGTAAAATTTCTTTACGAAACTTTCACATAATTAATCTATCACACTGTAAAACTTAATAAAATAATAAAATAATTACTTTGACTTCAAATTTGTGGTTTCAAAACCACTATTTTGATTTGACCTAAAACGGGTTGTTGCGAGTGAGACGCTGGTTTCGCCTGCTAGTGAGACTGGATCTCAAAATCGTGCAGCTGGGGATGATGCATATTCTTAGGCCATGCTGAGGATATTGGAGAGGGTCACTGGGCCCAACACTGGATCTGGGGCCCGAGGGTCGGTAACAGAACGACTTCGGTCCAATAGAGTTGAGTTGTTTAAGGGTGTCACAAGAGTCGCCCCTAATGTGGCTGAGTATTGGTTAGAGGCCACTGAGCAAATTATGGATGATCTAGACTGTACCCCCGAGTAGAAACTAAAGGGTACAATCTCCTTGATTCACAACGAAGCATATCAGTGGTGGTTTACAGTTAAGGAGGGCACTCAGCCAGATCGTCTGAACTGGGAATTCTTTAAGTCTTCCTTCCAAGGGAAATACGTGGGAGCGAACTATGTGGATGCTCGCAGGCGTGGATTCATGAACCTCACACAATATGATCAATCTGTGGCTGAGTATGAGGCCAAATTTCTGAGGTTGAGCCACTATGCTTGAGGTATGGTGGCAACTAAATATGATAGGTGCGTTAGATTCGAGGATGGTTTGAGGGACAATCTGAAGGTACTGATAGCTCTACAAAGGGAGCGCGAGTTCTCTCTTCTGGTTAAAAAGGCAAAGATCACTGAATATGCCAAGCACGCAGAGTGCCAAAGTAGGGACCGTGAGAGAGGTAAGAAAAAGAGGGATTTAGAGCTCTCGAGTTCTGTTCAAAGACCTAAGAAAAAGGCCAGGTCTAATGGGCCAGTTAGAGTGGGAGCCTTTATTTCTTCTACTGGGATGCTGCCTTATGGAGATTGTGGTAGACGCCATCCGAGCGAGTGCTAGAAGAAGACTAGGGCTTGTTTGAGGTGTGGGTCTTTAGAGCACCGCATTCGAGAGTGTCCGCTGAGGGTTGATCAGGTGCAAGTTCTAGGACTGGGTACTGTACAGCCACAGAGGGTAGTTCAGCAACCACCTAGGGGCTGAGAACAGGCTAGGGTGGTAATCGTATGGGCCGAGGGTAGAGAGCACCGGGCAGAGGTACTGGTCAGGCAGAGGTACTGGTCAGACAGAGGCGAGGTAGCTTGCTTTGGTTTGTACTGCATGTCAGCGAGAGGATAGAGATGCTCCAGATGTGATCACTGGTATGTTCTTAATCTTTTAAGTACCATTTACTGCTCTGATAGACATAGGGTCTACTCACTCTTACATAGCTAGTTCTATATCTGAAAACCTGAGGATATCGATTGAGAGCACTATGAGTGAGATTATTGTACTGACTCCGTTAGGGAAGTTTGTCTGTATTAGTAAAATTTATAGAGACGTTCCATTAGAGGTGCAAAAGACGATTTTTCTAGCAGACTTATAGAGCTTCTGTTTGGGGAGTTCGATATGATACTGAGAATGGATTGGCTGGTTAAGCATCGAGTTAGTCTGGATTATGTAACTAAGAGGGTCGTTCTGAGAACTGAGGAGGATGATGAGGTGGTTGTGATCAGTGAACGCCAGGGTTATCTGTCTAATGTAATCTTTGCGCTTGTGGCTGAAAAACTGGTTTGGAAAGGGTATGGGGCGTATTAGCTTCCGTTAGTGTTTCTACTTTTGGAAACTCTGCAATTAGGGATATTAGAACTGTGAGGGATTTTTCGGACGTCTTTCTTGAGGAGTTACCAAGATTACCTTCGAATCGAGAAGTGAAATTTGGGATTGAGCTTCTTCTTGGTATAGCTTCGGTGTTTATCGCTCCCTATCGATTGGCACTTAAGGAGATTACAGAGCTTAAGGCTCAACTTCAGGAGTTGTTGGACCTTGGTTTCATCCGTTCTAGTGTGTCTCTATGGGGAGCACCTGTTTTATTTGTGAAGAAAAAGGATGGGGCCATGAGGATGTGTATCGACTACCGGTAACTGAATAAGCTAACAGTAGAGAATAAGTATCCACTTCCGAGGATTGCTACCTGTTTGATCAGTTCCAAGGAGCTTCTGTATTCTCTAAGATTGATCTTCGATTTAGATATCATCAATTGAGGGTTAAAGAAACTGATGTGCATAAGATTGCATTTAAAACTCGTTATAGACATTACGAGTTCCTAGTTATGCCCTTTGGTCTGATGAATGCTCCGGCGACATTCATAGATCTGATGAACCGAGTGTTTCAGCCCTATCTGGATTAATTCATCATGGTCTTTATCGATAATATTTTGGCATACTCTAAGATCGAGGATGACCATGACGAGCATATTAGAGTAATACTTTAGACTCAGCGAGAAAAATAACTCTATGCTCAATTCATCAAGTGTGAGTTCTGGCTATGTAAGGTGACTTTTCTGGGGCACGTAGTTTCTGCTGAGAGGATCCGAGTTGATCCTAGAAAGATTAAGGCTGTTTTAGATTGGAAACAACCTAAGAATGTGTTTGAAATCCATAATTTTCTGGGTTTAGTAGGATACTATCAACGTTTTGTGAAAGGATTCTCATTGATCGCAGATCTGTTAACTAAGCTTCTGCATAAGGGAGTCTCTTTTGTCTGGTCTGATGCGCAACAATTAAGCTTTGAGAAGTTCAAGTCTGTTCTAACTCAAGCTCCTGTTCTGATACAATCTGAATCCAACAAGGACTTTGTGGTATACAGTGACGTGTCGCATGTGAGATTAGGTTGTGTTCTGATGCAGAATGGTAAGGTCGTCGCTTATGTGTCCCAATAGCTTAAGACACATGAGGGAAACTATCTATCACATGACTTCGAGCTAGCTGCTATGGTATTTGCACTGATAATTTAGAGGCACTATCTGTATGGTGAGAGGTGTGTCATCTACACTGACCATAAGAGCCTCAAGTATCTCCTTACCCAGATGGAGTTGAACCTTAGGCAGTATCACTGGATTGAGCTGCTTAAAGATTCTAACTGCACTATTGAGTATCATTCTGGTAAGGCCAATGTGGTGGCCGATGCTCTAAGTCGAAGAGCGATGACTAATCTGAGAGCGATGTTCGTTCGACTTAGTTTATTTGATGATGGGAGTTTATTGGCTGAATTGCAAGTCAAACGGACTTGGATTGAGCAGATTCGAGATAAATAGTCAGAGGATGAGTTTCTTGGTTTACGGTTTCGTCAGGTTGAGAGTGGCAGCACTGCGGATTTTGGGTTGAATAATAAGGGTGTTTTTTGTTTCGGAAGTTGGATATGTGTGTCGAATAATACAAATTTGAGACAAGTCTATTCTGAGGGAGGCGCATAGCAGCCCTTACGCTATGCATCCCAGTAGAAATAAGATGCATCGTGACCTTCGTGAACTGTACTGGTGGTCAGGTTTAAAGCGTGAGGTTACGAATTTCGTTGCTCGTTGTCTAACGTGCCAAAAAGTTAAGGCTAAGCATCAGCTACCTTCGGGTTTCTTACAGCCGGATTAAAATTCCTATGGAAATAGGAATGAGTGACTATGGACTTTATTAGTGGGTTGCCCTTGACAGCCATTAAGAAAGATTCTGTTTGGGTCATCGTGGATTGATTAACCAAGTCTGCTCACTTCATTCTAGTTTGGACGAATTATTCTCTACAAAAGTTGGCGAAGTTGTACATTTCTGATATAGTAAGACTGCATAGGGTTCCTGTCTCGATTATTTCTGATAGAGATCCTCGCTTCACTTCACGGTTCTGGAAGAAATTTCACGAAGCTCTGGGTTTAGGGTTGGACTTCAGTACTGCATTCTATCCTTATAGCGATGGTCAATCTGAGAGGGTGATTCAGATACTGGAGGATATGCTTCGAAGTTGTGTGATTGATTTTCGAGGTAGTTGGGAGGACCATCTGCTGTTAACTGAGTTCGCCTACAATAACAGCTTCCAAGCTAGTATTTAGATGGCACCTTATGAGGCTTTGTATGGTTGTAATTGCACACTCCATTGTGTTGGACAGAGTTGGGTGAACGTCGGGTTTTGGGTCCTGAGTTGGTGTCTGAGATCGAGGATAAGGTTACATCAATTCGGGATCGTCTAAATGCAACTTCTGATAGATAGAAACCCTATGCAGATCTGAAAAGGTGTGAGATTGAGTATTCTGTGGAGGACTTTGTGTTTCTTAAGGTTTCTCCGTGGAAAAAGATTCTGAGGTTCGGTTGTAAGGGCAAGCTAAGCCCTAGGTTTTTTAAGCCGTATCGGATTCTGAAACATGTGGGACTAGTTTCTTATATGTTGGAGTTACCCCCTGAACTAGATCGTACTCACGATGTGTTCCATGTCTCGATGTTAAGGCAGTACTAGTCTAATTCATCTTATGTTGTCTCAATTAAGGAGATCGAGGTTAGGCCAGACTAGACCTTTGAGGAGGAGCTGGTTCAGATTCTAGAGTAAGACATTAAGGTTCTGAGAAAGAAATCTATTCTATTAGTGAAGGTTCTGTGGCAGAATCATAGCACTGAGGATGCCACATGGGAACATGAGGATTTGATGCATCAGCAATATCATCATTTGTTCTGATTAGGTAAATTTCAAAGTCAAAATTTCTTTTAGGGGGTGGAGTTATAATGCCCTGAAATATTTGTTTATGTTTCTGTAATTGTTTGACACAAAATATTTGTTTGCTTCAGTGGTTAAGTGTTCTGGGTGTGTGTGACAGGTCTCAAGTTCAAGCCTTGCATTGGGAAAAATTTTGGTATTTTTCTGACTAAAGTCTTTTCTTTGTTCAGTGGGCTTAATTTTAGTTGTTTATATAACCATATCAGAATGAGCCTGCTGGTTCAAGTGGTAAGGAAGTTGGAATGTTTGAGGTTTTGTTTTCGACTCCCTATGCGAGCGAGGATGTTTTATTTTTAGCTCGGTCATTTAAGAAAGTTCTAGTTGTGTTAGATATCTGAGTTGTGGGGAGTTTGGTGGAGATAATTAAGAGGAGTTGGGATGGGGGTTATCAAAATATTTTATTTTGATTTTCTATTTACAAAATTCAGCTTTCTCTCACTTCTCTTCTCAAATTTTCTATTGACAAAATTATGGTCTCCACTCTTTACGGTCTATTCTCTTCTTGTGCTCTTTGATTGTTGACTACTTTCTAATCTGGTATTACCGATTATTGATTGCGTACATTATAATAAGTGGGGTAAGTCTTTGTTTATGTTAAGAGGGACTTTTTGATTAGGTGCTGTTTTAAAATAGTTCCTTGTTTTCGTTAGTTAACTTTGGGTTTTGATAGTAATGAATCGTGAAGAACAGGACTGTTCACTCACAGAATCATAGTCAAAATGTACAAAGAGTTGGGTAAGTGTTGAACACTTGATGTTCACTGTTGTCGATTTCATTAATTCAATTGGGCTATGAATTAAATTGATTTATGGAAGGTTGTTGCATCGCTTTTAGGTCCTATTAGTCTCGGGAGTGCTTTCGCATAAAAAATGAACCAGATGTGTACCCAAAAACACAAAAAATGAGGTTTCAGCAAAAGCCAAAAACTATTCTGTTGATGCCACATGGGCGTGTGGTCACCTGTGTTGTAGGTCGTGTGCAATGACAAGGCTGTGTGAATGACAAAGGCCAAGTCGTGCACAAAACATGGCCGTGTGGTGGCCGGGTGTGGCTGTGTGAGCCACACGGGCTAGACCAAATTAGGTCGTGTGGGCAACACAGGTAGTCCACACGGGCATGTTAGTTTCTGGGCTAGGCCGTGTGATCTATACAGGCAAGGCCAATTTGGGTGTGTGGGCCACACGCTCGTGTAGGCGTACACGGGCATGTGGATTCAAAATTCTAAAAACTTCCCTAGGGTTGCACGGGTCGTCCCAAACAATTGTGGGCCTATTGTAAGGTCAGTACGGCTATCTAAACCCTTTATCTGATGATCTAATGTTCGGATTATGTGTTAATACTATGCATGATTGACACTGATTTATATGACTATCTAATATCCGAGTAAAAGCATGTTAATTTGTATATCTAATTATTTTTATCTGTGTTTGGGGTAGGATGATGTTTTTTGGGGGAAGTGCTCTAAAAGGCATTTACGCTTATTATCTGGCAGCTCAACTGCATTATATCTGATATGTGTCACATTTGGTACAACATGGTGTGTAGGGCTAGGTGGGTGTTGAAAACCCCACATGGTGTGTAGAGATGGTCGGAGATGGTGTGTAGAGGCTAGGGGTAGGATATCTGATTTTTGATTCTATTAGCATATCTGTATCTATATCTGAAATGGGCTTAGGCCCAAATTTACATCTGAATTTGTAATGGGTTTAGACTCAAGACTGTATCTGACTGATATCTATTATTCTGTATGTGGGCATGCTTAATTCTGTGGGTTGCACATTGAGTTTACGTAAACTCACCTTTCTTCTGTTTGTTCCATACATGTAATCCATAGAGTTAGGCGGATCGGTGTAGTGGTCGACTCGATGGTGGCCACTCTTATAAAACTGTTTCACTTTTGTTTTATGGTTTGGTTTTATTTTGTTGGGCAAATATTTGTAATTTGGATTTATGGACTATTTGCTTAAATTTGGGGTTTTAACTGCGTTTATGATTTTATTTCTACAAAACTCAACAAAAACATGATTTTTACTAGAAACAAAGGTTTCCTAAACACGAACGGTTTTTACTTAAGTATAATGGTTTCTAAGCTTCCACTACAACTAATGTTTTGGTAGTCCACTAATTTTTTAACATTTTTTATACCAAATGATATGTCATAGATGTTCTGATTTAAACAACAAACTAATGCTTTACCCAACCTACGTGATTTTCCAAATTCAATCCATGTGACATCGCCAAATTCAGCCATAACGTTCAGGCCGGGTTTGGTTTTACACCTACATACACATATCGTCCCAAAATCGAGCCTTCGAGGCCCTAAAAATACTTTAAAAACAAATCGGGACCAATTTGAAATCATTTGGAAAGCTTAGGGAAAATTCACAAAAATTGAAAAAGGGCTGACACGACCATGAGGCCAGGTCATGTGCCTCACAATGCTGGGACACACGCCCATGTCTCGGGCTGTGTAACCTTCAAACTAGGGACATACAGCCATGTCCCAACCTGTTTCCTCACTGAGTAGGGACATACGGCCGTGTCCCACTCTCGTGTGCCAATCTGTGTAACTAACTGACTTGCACCTTAAGCATTCAACAGGTGACACACGACCGTATCACCAAGCCGTGTGTCTCACACAGCCGAGTCACATGCCCATGTCTCTGGCTGTGTGAACCTAAAATGTACCTTAAACAACAAGTTTACCATTTCAAACTTACCAGAGCCTTAATTAATTCAAATACCAATCATTTAACCTATTCAAAATACAATTGAACATACTCAAAACATGCCAATCAATCATCCTAAGTGCCTAATCAATGTATCCTCATTGGTACCACCCTTTATATCATCAAAACACATCAAAAATGCATCATCCAAATCAAAGTTTAAAGTATGCCAAAATCACTCAATTTAGCCTAACATAAAAGTACTTAAGACATCAAGCTCTAAGTTTCATACACATATCAAGCCTTTGGTCAAAACACATACTAACATTTAGCTTCAAACATAAACATATACTTATAACTCAACTTATATCACATTCATAAAACAACTAACAACCAAAGACATCCTAGGTACATGCCATTACAAAATTAAACATTACCACACTTGAGACCAGGATTGTTGTTAGATGCTGAGTCGGTGATTAAAAGAGAGTACCTAAACATTTTAAGACATGATATGATACATGAATGCTCAAATTGAATTATATCATCATACTACTATCTAAACATACAATTACAAGATATAACCATTTCAATTTCATGCATTTCATCACATTATTTCATGCCATACTCAATTTTCAAAAGTATTCACATTAAGTTGGTTTGAACATATATCTCTATTCACATCACTTGCTATATAAATAACTTTACATAGATCAATCAACAATTTACTTATATTATGGCACAAACCAATCCATATTAAACAACTTTACTTATTCAAATAACCACAAGTTTATCTAAAGCATTTGAAATTATTTCACAACTTTAATTATCTAACTCAAGAATATATCATATCTTTTAATGAATAATTGTATATACATAAGTAAATATAATCTTCTTTAGTAATACCTATAACCATCCTTCTTAGATGATTCATAAAACCTTGTTGTATAGTCCAGTTGATATATGGCACTCGGAGCCTATGGATAATCCTCGAAAGAGTTTGCGCCCAGTGCTAGTCGGGTAAACCGATAAATGTGTGCCTAGCACTAGTCATATAAACTAAAAGAGATTACGCCTAGTGCTAGCCAGATAAACCGACGAATGTATTTAGTGAGCCCAGCTCTAGTTGGATAAACCAATGATATTTGTTGTAACACCCCTTACCATATCCAACACCGAAGCATTACCATACTAAATCACATGCAACCATTCAACCTTAACTCATTGAAATGCGTCTCAATTTAAAACTTTTTCAATTACTATCTTATGGTCCTCCATATAGGCTTACGGGGCCAAAAAGGTAGTTTAGAAACAATCCAGGACCATTTCGAGTACTTAAGAAAATTTCATAAAAAATTATACGCCCATGTGGAAGGGCAACACGCCCGTGTGACCTTTAGACATGGCCGTGCTAGTGGCCCGTGTGGTTCACACGGCCTAAGCACCTAGGGACATGCCCGTGTCCCTCGACTGTGATTTATTTTCTACAATGAACCTACAGGGGTTTTCACACAGTCTGGCACACGCCCATGTGCTCAGCCCATGTCCCTCACACGACCATGACACGCCCGTGTCGCAACCCATGTGCAAAAACCTTGACATTCTGTTTTTGACATCAGCGATCACATGGCCGTGGCACATGCCTGTGTGCTAGATTGTGTCCTTCACACGGTTGAGACATACGGCCGGGTCTCAGCCTGTGTGTTTACTACTGGGCATTTAATTCTACCAATTCAAGATGCAGGAGACACACAGCCTAACTACACGCCCGTAGGCTGACCGTGTGTCAGATACAGCCTAGACACACACCCATGTCTCTACCCGTGTGGACAAATAAGGCTATCCACCAAGCCTTTTTGCCACCCTGAAATAAGGTCAAACACATACCACAACATAACAAGTTCCCCAATACTCAACCAATGACCAAATTTTTTGCATCCACACATCACATAGCTTCATCCTAATCTTATGCATATACTCAAAACTTTTATAATCAAGACACTAACGCATCATTCATATGCTACTTTTACCATACAATAACTTCACATAGCACCAAGCCAAATTTCATGGCTAAACACTTATTGTACACCAAGGCAACTATAGTTAAAATTTACTTGACACTTAATAATCCAACTAGCCTATACATGCCATATAGCTAAAAATTGGCAAGGCTTTATGTACCAAACCATAATGGCATAGTGTGTTGAGATCTCCATCGCCTTCAAACCTGAGCAAAACTTTCAAAACCCTATACACATAGAAGAGTAAACAAGGTAAGCTATAAAGCTTAGTAAGCTCATATGATTATTCGACTTATATTAGCTATTAAATACGTTCTCGTGTAATCAATTAAGCATAAAGAGTTCACATGTTCTCACCGTACAATCTTATTCTCCCTTATAGAGTTAACCTTTACTTTGGAAAGCTCATTCATTTCAATAATCATATGAATCGAATGCTTACTTATAAATTCATTTACAATTACTTGTGCTTAAATGATACGAAATACTTCACTTTCAATTCAACGGTCATTTCATAAGCATATAATACTATCTTGCATGTCAAACTGTAATATTATTCATATTTACACTGTGGATTTATAACATCAAGTTCCTTCCCCTCAATTCTCCCATAGATTTTTTACATACCTGTATCACTTAGCTTTATTACCTCTTTATTCTCAATCTGACCTTGTCCGTTAATTCACTTAAATATCAATAACAACATGTTATCTCAGTTCAATAGCAATAAATATTATGAATTCGTAAATCTTTCACCTTTCATTCATAAAACTAGATATGGATTCCACAATTTCTGAGTTACCTGATGAGTCATTTAGAACACCATTAATGCTTGGGAATCACATATGCATGATACCAATGCCATATCTCGGATATGGTTTTACATGAAGTAACACGCCAATGCCATGTCCCAAACATGGTCTTAAACTTGCTCACATATCGAGGTCGATGCCATGTCCCAGACATGGTCTTACACTAGCTCTCATATCGATGCCGATGCCATGTCCCAAACATGGTCTTACACTGACACATATCGAGGCCAATGCCATGTCCAAGACATGGTCTTACACTAGCTCTCATATTGATACCGATGCCATGTCCCAGACATGGTCTTACACTAACACATATCGAGGCCGATGCCATGTCCCAGACATGGTCTTATACTAGCACTCACATTAAAGCCGATGCCATGTCCCAAACATGGTCTTACACTGACTCTCATGTGTTTCGGCCGACGCCATGTCCCAGACATGGTTTTACATTGACTCTTATGTGTCGAGGCTGACGCCATGTCCTAGACATGGTTTTACACTGGATCACCTCTATCCGTGTCGATGCCATGTCCCAGACATGGTCTTATACTGACACACCTTATAGCTAATGCCATGTCCCAAACATGGTTTTACACTAGCTCTCATATTGCCATGGCCTAACCATGGTCTTTTCCATCAATTCATCATGAGTCTTAATACAATAGTAGTTAACCCTGCATTTGTCCTGGTTGATCTTTCAATCCAATCCCATACTTGCATATTATTATGGTTAGTTGATAAACATACAGAATAATGCATCACCTCATTTCAAAGTTTAATAATTGATCACTATAGTTTAACTATATGAACTTACCTTGTTTGTAAAAATGACGAATTAAATTGACTAATCTGATACTTTGTTCTCCCTTATTCTTTGTCCAATCTCGTTTCCCTCAATCTATAAAATAACCACTTTTACTCATTTAGTCATCAATTTATACAATTTAGTCCAAAATTCACATTAGGGTAACTTTCCACTTTTGCCCCTAATGTTTCACATTATTATAATTTAGTCCCTATCACAAGCTTAGCCAAATTTCATAATCATCACTAACTGCAAATAAAATATACTTTGGTAAATTTACAGTTTTACCCCTAAACTTTTGAAAAATTACGTTTTTTACCCCCAAGTCTTGAAAATTGATTTTTATCGAATTTCTACATTTCTTAAGCCAAACCAAACCCTTTTTACTCTTATAGAAAGTCAAAATTTCCATTATTTCACAACATTATTATCTATTTTACAATTTTTACAAATTAGTCCATTTAGTGACTTTCCATGGAAATTTGTTCACAAAAGTCGTTTACTAAGTAACCAAGATTCATTTTCTTCCATAAAATTCCAGCAACCTACATAAGTGCTCTCATGAAAAAACCCTAAAATCTAATCCATTATGCAAAATAATCCCCTTATTAGCTAGATTAAGCTTTAGGGGTCCCAAAAGTACTAAAATTATCAAGAAAGGCCTTCAAAATCACTTACTTGTAAGGGTTTAAGGTTGCTGAAAATTTTAAAGCTTCAAAACCCCTTCATTGCTGATATTTGCAATGGTGAAGAGAAGAGGAAGAAGATGGTAGTATTTTTTTTCCTTTTTGTTTTATTTTATTACATATTAAGTCACCTAACACCACCACCTTTTGACTTTTCCATTTCTTTCTCCCCTATGGCCGGCCATGCTTAATAAAATGGGTATTTTTGCTCATTAAAGACCCCAAATTTTGATTCTCTAGCTATTTAACACAATTTTCTAGTAAATCACAACTTTTGCCCATTATACAATTTAGTCCTTTTTCGCAATTAAGCTCTCAATCGCGCAAATTAATTTGCCAAAATTTTCATGCACTCATATAATTAAGCTATAACACATAAATAATATTAGAAATAATTTCTCTGACCTCAAGTTAGTGTTTTTATTAGGCCCAAATTCGGGCTGTTACATTTGTGCCCAGTGCTAGTCGGATAAACCGATGAATGTATTTAGTGAGTGATAAGCGATAAATTATACATATTTTTACCCCATGCTTTGCCCAATTTCTGGATGAATTAACCCTTGATTTGTGTAAATTGATGCTCTTAAACCTTTAATTTCATGTTTTATACTCAGGTGAGCTTGGGGAAGAGAAAAGAGCAAGGAATGGGCCAAAAAGAGGCAAATTAGGCCCAATTCAGTAATCAACAAGGCCTGGAGGTTCGCCACACGGCCGTGCCACTTTAACAGGCTCGAACACGGCCTGGCCTCGATCCATACGGGCGTGGCACACGGACGTGTCCCTATCGTGAGGAGGTTTAATTTCATTCGGAAAAGGCTACTTAGGGGCTAAGAAAGGCATTCTAAAACTCTATATAAAGACCCTAGGAGGCAACTACAAGGGTATGCTTTTCTCCCACCAAGGGTGAGCTTTTTTCTCACCAAGGAAGTGCTTTATTCCTGCCAAGACGGGGAGTTAAGGGAGGGAATTACTCGAAGGGAAGCTGATTGATCCATCTCAGAAGCCAAGATCTACATCAAGACAGAGGATCTCCCTTCAATCCTTTTAGGAGTTTTGGGTTTTCTTATGTTTTGTTATTTTATTTCTTCTGAGATGTTTTCTTTTATAATTATGAACTAAAACCCCAAATATCTAAGGGGGATGAAACCTAAGACAGATCTTGTTATTGTTATCTGAGCTGTGTGATAAATATTTGATTTATTCTTAATTGTGTTTTTAATTCTTAAATTGATATTTTCGGGATATTGATTTAAGTCGAATGTGCTTATGTAGAGGAGCAAAAGTCCCTGCATAGGAGTAGATCCAACACAATTAAGCAGAGTTGATCGCAATCCTAGACATAGGACGACGAAAATCTGCCGGATTAGAGTCAAATCTAATATGGGGAGCCATAGATCGAGATAATGCGAGACTAGGGGTTTTAACTAGAAAGAGATTTCTGTTAATCAACCTAGGATTAGTTGTTCTTATCCTCGACGGAGGTATTAACATAATTTAGGGATCTCTACGAATCAAATCAAATGAAGAAATTATCTGGTTCAGAGTTAGATAACAAGTGAAGTCTAGGTGGATTCTTCCTTAGGTATTGCCTTAATCAATTAGTCTTTCCCAAAAGCAATCTTCCACTTTACTCTTTCTCGTTTCTTTAGTTAGTTCAGTTTAGTTTACAACCAAACCCTCTTTATTTTTAGGCTAGATAATAGAAAGAAAGTTATTACTAGTACTCATAGTTCCTTGGATTCGATATTCCGGCCTTGCCACTAACTATACTACTATTCGATAGGTGCACTTGCCTTTTATCGTGATATTAGTTAGTTTTCAGGAACACTAGGGGTTTTAATTTGGAAGAGATTTCAATTAATCAACCTAGGGTTAGTTGTTTTTAGTCTCGAGAGAGATATTAATATAAGTTAGGGATTCCTACGGATCAAGTCAAGTGAATAAATCGTCTTGTTCAAGAGTTGATAACAAGTGAAGTCTAGGTGGAATCTCCCTTGAGTATTGTCCAAATCAATCAGTTTTCCTAAAAGTTTTTCCCCAATTCACTCTTTTGTGCATTCTTAGCTTAGTCTAATAATTAGTTTAGTTAATAAAAATCCCCTTTTACTTTTAGGTTAAATAATAGAAAGAAAGTTAGTACTAGTACTTTTGGTTCCTTTGGGTTCGACATTCTGGTCTTGCCACTAAGCTATACTACTGTTCGATAGGTGCGCTTGCCTTAAATCGTGATAATAGTTAGTTTCTGGTGTGATCATTTGTTATAAATTTTATTACTTCATATCGCGAATATCAAGTTTTTGACGCCATTGCCGGGGAACTGAGATATTAGGAACACTCAATTTCTATTACTTTAGCCATTACTATTTTTATTTATTTTCAGCCTTTATTTTTATTTTTATTTGTTTACTAAAATTTTCTTTGCCTTTTCCCTTCAAGGTGTCTCTAGTTTATGACTAAAAGAAACCCGGGAGGACCGTTATTGTTATGATGATTTAGAAGCGACAGTTCATCGAACTCGCAGAGAGATAAGAAGAAGCTTGCAATATCTAGAAGAAAGGCAAGAAGAAGAGCCAGAACCTACTAAAGAGATAGAAGCGAATCAGGACAATTTACCACCTCCCGCGATAGCTGCAGAATCGGTGAACCAAAATAATGCTCCTCGTACTATGTATGATTATGCTAAACCTAATTTGGCTGGTGCTAAATCTAGTATTGTTAGGCCTACTATTGCTGCAAATAATTTAGAATTAAAACCTAACACTATTCAGATGATTCAGCAATTTATTCTATGACACTTTTAAGATAAATGGTGTTTCTGATGATGCCATTTGCCTTCGACTATTCCCTTTTTCTATAAGGAATAAAGCTAAACAATGGTTAAATTCCCTACCACGAGGGTCTATTACTACATGGGAACAGATGACTAAAAAATTCTTACTCAAATATTTCCCGCCGGCTAAAACGACAAAATTAAGGAATGATATTTCTTCTTTTGTGCAGATGGATTTAGAGACGCTCTACAACACATGGGAGAGATACAAAGATCTCTTGAGAAGGTGCCTTTATCATGGATTACCTCTGTGGCTACAAATTCAAACCTTTCACAACTGTTTGAATCCCTCAACAAGGCAAATGATCGATGCAGCTGCCGATGGAATAATCAATAACAAAACACCAGAAGTAGCCTACGAATTTATAGAAGAGATGTCACTGAATAACTATCAGTGGCAAGTCATGAGAACAAAGCCACAGAAAGCTGTCAGAGTTTTCAATATTGATGCAGTCACAATGCTTTCTAACCAAGTAGAACTTTTAAACAAAAAGATTGATAACTTTGTTGGTTCTACACAGGTACACCCAGTGATGCAAGGTGACTCAATCCAAGGAAACATGTACAATCCTGATCATTCCTTCAATGGACATGGCATGGAAACCGAGCAAGCCAACTATATGGGTAACAATTCTAGACCTCAAAATAATCCTTATAGTAACACTTACAATGCAGGTTGGCGGAACCACCCCAATTTTTCATGGGGAGGACAAGGAAATCAAAGACAACCACCTCATTCGGGATTTCAATAGCCACCATTCCAACAAAAGGAAAAGCCAAACCTTACGGAGAAGCTCACAAAATTTATTGCCATATCAGAAACCCGTTTTCAAAATACTGAAACAGCATTGAAGAATCAACAGGCATCCATTCAAGGACTTGAAACTCAAATAGGCCAGCTCGCTAAGCTAATTTCTGAAAGACTGCAAGGTGCATTACCAAGCAACACAGAGACTAATCCTAAGGAGCAACTTAATACCGTAGATACAATAGATGAGGAAGGTTTAGCCAAAACTGACCCAGAGCCATGTAAGGAGACTGTGATGCCAAATGCTGTTAAGTTTTTAAGAGAGCTCTTGACAAACAAGTGGAAGCTAGATGAGAAATCTCATCTGGAGCTGAATGCAGTATGCTCAGCCATTTTACAGAATAAGCTACCCAACAAACTAAAAGATCCAGGGAGTTTTACTATTCCTTGTTTACTTGGTAGTTTAGACACCAAAAATGCTTTAGCTGATTTAGGGGCTAGTATAAATGTCATGTCATTTAAATTGTTTAAACAACTAGGTCTTAGAAAACCTAAACAAACTAAGATGAACATCTAATTAGCTGATAAGACCATTAGATTTCCAAAGGGAATAATTGAAGATGTGCTTCTAAAAATTGATAAATTTATATTCCTCGTTGACTTTTTTGTTTTAGACATTGATGAGGATAGCAATGTACCCTTAATTCTAAGGCGACCCTTTTTAGTAACTGCTAGAACAATAATTGATGTAGGAACAGGTGAGCTTACACTACGTGTAGGTGATGACAAAGTTACTTTACAAGCTCGAAACTCGATTAAGACTGTTGATAATAAGAATATAGTTACGAGTCCTTGTAAAAACACTAAACTCACCACCCAACTTTCTGTACAAGATACACTCCACATAAAGACGACCCAACCACAGACAAGTCCATCAAAGGGAGACGTACATGAAAAGTGAATGCTTCAGATTGAGGAACTAGATGAGTGGCTGAACTATCAAGAAAAGCCCAAAATATGCCACACCAACCCAGAGCATCACCAAGACGACCCTCAGGTAACAACGAATCAAATCAATGTAGGGGATAAGGTAATCTTAGGGGAAGACGATCCTCGAATCTTGAATTCAAAAGAAGATACAAGTGATACACCTTACTTCACGGTAATGAAAATCTTTCCCTGTGGTACAGTCGAGATAAAACATGAGTCACTCAGCACCTTCAAGGTAAATCACACTCGACTCAAATCTTACGTTGATAATGAAATTGTAAGCAGGATAGAAAAATACCAGCTCTTCAAGCCACCGTGACCGAACAAGCTTGAGAAAAGTCAAGCTTAGACTATAAACAAGCACTTCTTGGGAGGTAACCCGAGCACTGACTTAGTAAATTCTTTTACTTAGGCTATCTAATACATCAACTAACCCTTTTGAATACAGGTTTTTTGAGCCACACGGTCATGCCCATAGGCGTGCCAAAGACCGTGTGAGATCATAAACAGGGACACGGGCTGCGACACCAAGCCACAGCCGTATGATATGGCCGTGGCGAAGCCTGACAAATCAACACAGGCATGCAACAAGTCCGTGTCCTAAAATCGTGGCCAAACCTGTTAATTCAACACGGGCGTGCGACACACCCGTGCCTCAAGGTCGTGGTCGAACCTGCCAATTTAGACACAGGCGTGTGCCATCTATACAGCGTGGCAGAAGCGAACATCGAAGGACACGGCCGTGCGACACGACCGTGTACCCCAACACACCCTACCAACACGGGCATGTGACTCAAATCAGGCGTGCTAAAATCCTCAAAATTTGAACTACACGGGCTGAACCCGAGTCACACATGCATGTGCCATGCCCGTGCAACCCAAAATCCTATAAAAACAGCCCACTATTCACCTTCTTCCTTACCTAAAACCCTAAAAACCTCTCAACCCAACTCCCATACCACCATCCCTAGTGCCGCCGCCGGCTTCAACAACACCACCACGCCCGTGTAACCTCACCACGATCGTGTTCCGCCACATAACCATACACTTGGTTCTCCTTTTATCACTTTTTTCCATTAAATTTTAATGTCTTTTATCTATTTTTATGTTAAAAGTTTATCACAATTAGTTATTTGCATTCTTATTAACATTATTTTCACACATTGTGCATGCTTAATCCAGAATAATCATCAGGCCATTTAGAACCATTATCATGTTGCCATCTCTAGTTATCTTAGGCAATTAGTTTTAGTCTCAATTTCAATTTAAACACTTCCATTCTGTCCAAACTTCATGTTTAGATAAACCAAATTATTTTCTTAACACTAGCCTTTACATTAAAGTAGGTACTAATTCTTTGATTGAATTATTTTGATTATTGTTAAACTCTCACTTAGTTATACATAATGACAATACATGCCCATTTTCTTTTTCTTTTTCTTTCTCGTTTTGTTTCAATTAACATGTCATCTTCAAGAGGGAAGAAAGCTGCCGCTCCCACTTCAAAGAAATGAAAGGGGCCCGGTAGTTCATCCTCCAGACCCACAGTCGAAGTTTGCCATCCTTTTATCCAGTTCCCATAGAGTTCCCAAGAGGAGCTATTTTAAATTCTGCAAGAGAGATCCCTCGGAGCAGGAAGATGCATTGATTGGGCTGCTTTAGAACAGGTTCACCTAGCGAACGAGGTCCGGGCCTTATTAACAACGGACTCATGGGAGCAGTTCTTTCGAATTGTGGAGCCTATTTACCTTGAACTCACTTTAGAGTTCTGCTCCACATTTCATCTTCAGACCTTCATGAGCCAATACGATGATCCAGAGACGATCCAGTTCCATTTAGGAGGCTTCATTCGTCAACTCAGTGTACCAGAATTCAGCACAGCACTAGGCCTATACACTGAATAATTCATAGAAGAGGAGAACCTTTCTGAGCTCCACCGTCACATCCATGTCTCTCCAGTTAATTGCTGGCGCGCCCTAGTCCCTGGCCAGCCCACATACGACCCTAGTCGCTCCAAAGTGACCAATCTCGCCCTATCTCTGAGGTACATACATGCCCTCCTCGCACACACTGATGGGCAGACGCAAAAGTACCGGCTTTGTCAACACACACGACGCATATTTCCTGTGGAGCATGGCGCATGTTCACGTGATCGACCTCGCCTACTTCATTGCCTATGCCATCCAAAACCAAACAGAGCAACACCGTAGGGGCGTGATCTCGATGGGCCCATACATCTTGAGATTGGCCCGCCACTTCGGCCTACTCAACACCATGGCCCAGACATCATTCTATACACTGATCGGCCAAATGTCCCTACAGGGCATCCAAACTATGCTACATATAAGGATGATTCAGCGCCGACGTGGCAGCAACCCTCCTCAGTATCAATTAACTCATTCTGCCGAGTAGGAGGACCCCGAGCACATTACTGATGATGTCCCACCACCGCAGGAGGAGGCACCTACTGCACCACCACCCCCACCTCGCGAACCATCTGAGGACTAGGACTTCTGAGTCCTCTTTTCTTCTTTATTTTCATTCTTATTCTCTATTTTTTTATCTTATCTTTTTCATTATTTGAATTTTAGTATTTTTAGAACGTAGTCTATTTTGTTTCAATTATTTCATATTGGTTATTCCCTAACAAACACATTTTGTTAATCCAAACTCCCAAAAACTGATAAATGCTTTTGCAGTTTCAAAGGAGCTCTATAGCTCAAATCCAAAATCTAATGGGAACCTTAGTCACCTAATACTGACAAACATACCCTCTCGGTATAGCAGCTGTGGACAAACAACCGCTACCACCACTGGAGTATTCACCTCCACCCTTCCTTTGTCCCAGACACTCTATAGTCACCTCCACATCAAGGAATTCATCCAATTCAGGGAATTTCACTTCTCTCCCTATCTTATGATTTTATGCTTCTATTGTTACTAATGTATCTTTGTACATTGAGGGCAATGTACATCTTAAGTGTTGGGGGAACTTACTTTTAGTCATTGCATTCTCGTCAAACCCTTAAAAATTAGGCCCAACTGACATTTTACATTATTCTCAAAATTTTGAATTCCCACTTTCACTCTCTGTATTAGTCTCAATCTCCTATTAGGAATTAATTCTGATTTATTTATGATTTTTATTGATATGTTTAGAATTAAGAGATAGGTACTTATGCTTTGATTATTCAAACTTTAAGACATTAGGGAATCAAGCATGATAAGTTGAAATTTTTGAGAAATTAAATTTTTTTCTAGGTTGTTTTCCCTAATTGTAAATATTATCTTGAGATTTGAAATTCACAGGATTGACATTAAAAAGCCATAATTCTGGTGAGATTTTTGAGCCTTTTGAGCATACATCCTTTCATGCTCACTTTTATTATTGGTTTGAGTGAGTCAATACTGATTTGTTATTCTAGAACTTGCTTCGATTATACATGTCAAGACCACATCATTGATTTGATATATTGAGATGATAAAGGCACTTAGGTTTAACCTACTTACTCCATAAAAGCCTATCTCTATAAATTAACCCCTAGTGAACCCCATTGAGCCTAACAACCCATTCTTTGACTTACCTTTAATAATAACTCATAACCTTTTTTTTTGTTGAATTCCATTCAATTACTTTGATCCCTATTTTTGTCGAGATTTGAGTTGAATTATTATCTAGCTTTGTTCTCTTTCTCAATTTGTAAGTTGTAAATGTTCAATATATTGTACTTGATTTGTTCTAAAAAAATTGTATATACAGTTAATTCAGTTGTAATTCAACTATAGTTTAATATTTTTGCATATTTCTATTATAAGCTATCAAATCCAGAATGATGTCATCATAAGGCTTAGCTCGAGGAATATGTTCCAGTGATAGAGATTTTTCTAGCTAGATGATTTTTCAATTCAATCTCGATTCTAACCCTCTTTTTCAGCTTGTGACAACACCCCAAACCAAAGCCCCATTACAACCACTGAAAGACCTTTTAATCGATGTGTCATATCAATCTATAGTTGTGGAGATTTGATTTTCTTGCAAGCCTATGGTAATAACTTTTCAGGTTGACTAAAGAGTGCTTAAATTTTGAACCCTAAACACTTTGAGTGGATAGAGTAAATCTTTAGTGAGGATGTCAAATCTTGTTGATTTTGATTGAAAGGTAATTACTTAGGAGAAAGGAGAAAACCTATGTTTCAGTGATAAAATTCTCAATTTAGAGTGTTTGAAACTTTAATGTTCTTCTGGTTGAATTTTCATTGTATGAGTACTTGTGGATTAGTTTGAAACATTATTGATAAGGATTATAAGTTGAGAAGAACGATTCTTAACTGTGAGTTGAGATTTTGCTTGAGGACAAGCAAAGGCTTAAGTGTGGGGGTATTTGATAAGCGATAAATTACACATATTTTTACCCCATGCTTAGCCTAATTTCTGGATGAATTACCCCTTGATTTGTGTAAATTGATGCTCTTAAACCTTTAATTTCATGTTTTATACTCAAGTGAGCTTAAGGAAGAGAAAAGAGCAAGGAACAGGCCAAAAACGGGTAAATTAGGCCCAGTTCAGTAATCAACACGGCTTGGAACAGGCCCAAGCACGGCCTGGGCCTTAATCTACATGTGCGTGTCCCTATCGTGAGGAAGTTCAATTTCACTCGGAAAAGGCTACTTAGGGCTAAGAAAGGCATTCCAAAACTCTATATAAAGACCCTAGGAGGCAACTACAATGGGGCTTTTCTCCCGCCAATGGTGTGCCTAATTCCCGCTAAGGGGGCTTTTCTCCCACCAAGGGTGAGCTTTTCTCTCACCAAGGGTGTGCTTTATTCCCGCCAACACACAGAGTAGAAGCAAGGAATTACTCCAAAGAAAGTCGATTGATCCATCTTAGAAGCCGAATTCTCCTTCAAGGCTGAAGATATCCCTTCAATTTCCTCTAAGGGTTTTAGGATTCTTTATGTTTTACTATTATTATTCTTCTAAGATGTTTTCTTTTATAATTATAAACTAAATCCCCCAAACACTTGAGGGGGATGAAACCTAAGATAGATCTTGTTATTATTTTCTCTTGAACTATATGATAAATATTTGATTTGTACTTAATTGTGTTTTTAACCTTTAAATTGATATTTTCGGGATATTGATTTAAGTCAAATATGCTTATTTAGAGGAGCAAAAGTCCCTGTATAGGAGTAGATCCAACACAATTAAGCGGAGTTGATCGCAATCCTAGAGATAGGACGACGAAAATCAGCCGGATTAGGGTCAAACCTAATAAGGGAGTCCATAGATCGAGTTAATACAACACTAGGGGTTTTAATTAGAAAGAGATTTCTATTAATCAACCTAGGATTAGTTGTTCTTATCCTCGACGGAGGTATTAACATAATTTAAGGATCTCTACGGATCAAATCAAATGAAGAAATCATCTGGTTTAGAGTTAGATAACAAGTGAAGTCTAGGTGGATTCTTCCTTAGGTATTGCCTTAATCGATCAGTCTTTCCCAAAAGCAATCTCTCACTTTACTTTTTGTCGTTTCTTTAGTTAGTTTAATTTAGTTTACAACCAAACCCTCTTTATTTTTAGGCTAGATAATAGAAAGAAAGTCATTACTAGTACTTATAGTTCCTTAGATTTGATATTCCGGTCTTGCCACTAACTATACTACTATTCGATA
Source organism: Gossypium stocksii (assembly GCA_020496765.1). Taxonomy (NCBI): domain Eukaryota; kingdom Viridiplantae; phylum Streptophyta; class Magnoliopsida; order Malvales; family Malvaceae; genus Gossypium; species Gossypium stocksii. Next base: position 13,777,284 of record CM035623.1, read on the forward strand.
GGTGCACTTGCCTTTTATCGTGATATTAGTTAGTTTCTAGGTACAATCAGATTTTATATTCCCGCCTGTCACGCGGGTGACCCGGGTTCGATCCCCGGGAACGACACCAAAAACTTGATCTCGTGATTGTGATGAAGTAATAAAATCTGATCGTACCTGGAAACTAACTAATATCATGATAAAAGGCAAGTGCACCTATCGAATAGTAGTATAGTTAGTGGTAAGATCGGAATATCGAATCCAAAGAACTATGAGTACTAGTAATGACTTTCTTTCTATTATCTAGCCTAAAAATAAACAGGGTTTGGTTGTAAACTAAACTAAACTAACTAAAGAAACGACAAAGAGTAAAGTGGGAGATTGCTTTTGGGAAAGACTGATTGATTAAGGCAATACTTAAAGAAGAATCCACCTAGACTTCACTTGTTATCTAACTCTGAACTAGATGATTTCTTCATTTGATTTGATCCGTAGAGATCCCTAAATTATGTTAATACCTCCGTCGAGGATAAGAAAAACTAATCCTAGGTTGATTAACAGAAATCTCTTTCTAGTTAAAACCCCTAGTATCGCATTATCTCGATCTATGGCTCCCTATATTAGATTTATCTGGTAGATTTCCGTCGTCCTATGTCTAGGATTGCGATCAACTCCACTTAATTGTGTTGGATCTACTCCTATGTAGAGACTTTTGCTCCTCTACATAAGCACATTCGACTTAAATCAATATCCCGGAAATATCAATTTAAGAATTAAAAACACAATTAAGAACAAATCAAATATTTATCACAAAGCTCAGATAACAGTAACAAGATCTGTCTTAGGTTTCATCCCCTTAGATATTTGGGGTTTTAGTTCATAATTATAAAAGAAAACATCTCAAAGAAATAAAATAACAAAAAATAAGAAAACCCAAAACTCCTGAAAGGATTGAAGGGAGATCCTCTGTCTTGATGTAGATCCTGGCTTCTGAGATGGACCCATCGGCTTCCCTTCGAGTAATTCCCTCCTTTAACTCCCCGTCTTGGCAGGAATAAAGCACCTCCTTAGTGAGAGAAAAGCTCACCCTTGGTGGGAGAAAAGCACACCCTTGTAGTTACCTCCTAGGGTCTTTATATAGAGTTTTGGAGTCCTTTCTTAGCCCCTAAGTAGCCTTTTCCGAGTGAAATTAAACTTCCTCACGAAAGGGACACGTCCGTGTGGATCAAGGCCCAGGCCGTGTTCGATCTTGTTAAAGTGGCACAACCGTGTGGCGAACCTCCAGGCCGTGTTGATTACTGAACTAGGCCTAATTTGCCTGTTTTTGGCCCGTTCCTTGCTCTTTTCTCTTCCTTAAGTTCACCTGAGTATAAAACATGAAATTAAAGGTTTAAGAGCATCAATTTACACAAATCAAGGGTTAATTCATCCAGAAATTGGGCTAAGTATGGGGTAAAAATATGTATAATTTATCGCTTATTAGTGAGCCCAGCTCTAGTTGGATAAACCAACGATTTTTGCACCCAGCGCTAGTTGGATAAGTCGACGAATGTATGCCCTCAGATAAACTAATAGAAATTGCACCCACGCTAATTGGATAAACTGATGATATTAAATGTGAGCCCAACTCTAATTGGTTTAACCAACAAACTGACACTATTTCATTCCACAATTTTCTCATTCATTAAATATCATTTTCATTCAAATATAGACAAAATATTGTATATCAAGTATTCAAATGACAACTAATAATAGTCAAATAAATAGACAAAAGGTTAAGTTCAAGATTATGAACTTACCAAAATATGGCGGATGCTACAAATCAAATATATATACTCAATAATCTTTTCCTTCCCACAGTTGATACCCAATCTATTCTTCTCTTGATCAAATTAACAAATTAATTTCATTACTTAATTTGAATACCATACTTGCTTTTAATTAAATCAATTAACCCTAGATCATAATTGATACTTTTACCCTCAACAATTGACATTTACTCAACTAAATCATTAACATCAAAATTAGCTTGATTGCATCTTCATCTAATTTCCATAATTAACCACATATACAAATAATTTATTAACAATCCCTAAATTCTAGAATTTTATAACTTAACATCATGCTAGTTTAATTTATAGCATTTAACTCATTGAAAGCTAATACTAATAAAACTCTTAATACAAAATATTTTACTTGCTCACTAAACTTAGTAATTTAATTCAAAATTTCCAGGACAAAGAACAATCCACCAAAATAGTTCCTAGACTTCACAAAAATTAACAATTCAACCCCTAATTCTATTAAAACAACTTCAAACATTAAAGTTTTTCAACAATGGCAACTTCCACAAATATCATAATTCTCAAAATTTCCACATAGGTAATCTACTACATGATTTTGATTTTAAGGTTCCAAAAATCTAAAGTTCAATTGAAAATTATCAAATCATACTAATAAAGTTAAGCTTCAAAAATGAAACTTAAGGGCAGAATGGTGCTAATCTTTTTCTTCTCCAAATCGGCATGCAAAAGAGATAAAGCTTTAATTTTGTTTCTCTTTCCTTTTTCTTTCTCCACTACTCTATTTGTTTCTTTTATTTTTTTTTCATATTTTCATTTAATTTTCATTTTTATTATAACTTAACATATTTACTACTTTAAGCATTATTATACAATTAACATATATTACATATATATATAATTGGAAACACAAAAATTTATATATTTTTTCATACCCATTTTTACTTAAAATCGTGTAGTTTCAGTAAAATTCTTGTCAAAAAATAATTAATTTTCTTAAAATAATTAAATTGTATTAAAAATATGAACATATTAAAGTTTAGTCAATTTTATAATTATTTTTGGTGAATTTTGATTATTTTCGACAGATTCGCGCAAAGGGCAAAAATTAGCCCGGTAGATACTGCAAGAAGAACAAAACCGAGAAGCAATTTGAAGTATCAAGGTGAACTAATTTCTAGCCTAAGACGGTCCAAAAATATGTGTATTAATTCATAAAATAATTAATTTTAATTTATACTCAATTAATTTGGGTTAATAAATTATTATTAATTAAATTATGAAAGAAAGGGGTCCAGTTAAACCGAACTGATTGAACCGAACCGGCCACAAATTGGACAGCCCAAAAACCGACCAAGTGCTGACCTAATTCAGCTCATTAGCTAAATAATTAAGCTGCAAAGAAGCCCTTGAAGACTTGTCAAAGTTGCATTCAAGCCCCTTCACTAATTGTGGCTTTATGGATTTGCCCCAAGCCTAAAATAGCAAAGTTGAAACTCTCAACTTTTCCATGTGTGTGGCCGGCCAAGGGAGGTCTCTTAGGCTGGTTATTTTTGCTATTTTTATCTACCACAATCAGCTATAAAAGCCACCCTTTTTTGATCATTCAAGGCATCCCTCAATCTCTCATTCATTCACATTTCCTCTCTTCTCTTCATTCTTTCTTTTCTCCAAAAAGCCAAGCTTCTTGTGCTGATTTCTTATCTTGGAAAAGAGGCTCTCATCAGCCATTTTGGAGCAGCAATTAGGTGTTCATAAGCCACCTTGATAGCCAAGGACAATGGAGAACAAAGAACGGAGCATGCTAGTCAAGCCACGGAGAAACACCGGATTTAATTCTTCTTCCTTATCTTTTTAATTTTCGTTGTTGTTTTGAAGAACATGTTTATGAATATTTATGCTATTGAAATGGTAATTTAATTAATTTAGCTTGAATTTAATTCGTGTTAGGTTGATTTCATTTCGTCCGCTTAAATTATTAAAGTTGTGTTTATGCTGTTATAGGCCTCGGTAAGATGCTTGATTAAGTAAAAACATGACTAAGTTATTCTTGCATTACAATTGTTAGATAAGTAATGAATTAATTATTTAAACGGATTGAAATTGTAATTAATGGACACAGTACTTAATCAGTGCATGTTTATTCTTTTAAGGTAGTTGAAGGTTAAATTAGCATTGTATTTGGCAATCCATATGCCTTGCATAACTTGCAAGATTATTGTGATTAAACTGTTTCAACATAAGGATACGTTATTACCTGACATAGTCTTTTATGTGCCTATTAGATTTAATTAATCGTTTAAATTGACATAGAAATATGCAAAAGATTTTTTAATTTAATAAATATGTATGTGCAATAACATGTTTACCTTTTTAAATTTGTTTAATCGATTGAATTGGCATAGAAATATGTACAAGAGATGAATCGATTTGTGTAGGTAAGTAAGTTCATAAGTTTGCAAATTACCGAGTTGCCGTGGATTTATTCGTAACAACATAGGCATAAGTTTAATAATTCTAAGTTAAGAAATGAAATTAATCTAACACAATTAAGCCATACTGATTAAATTCATATTTTGAAATCGTGCATTAGAACTTTTATTTTTATTTTCTTTAGTTTATTTATTTTACTTAGTTTTAAACCATAGTTTTAAATCACTTTTTTCAACAAATTATTTTTACCTTACCAAAGTGTTTTAAATTACTTTCATAAATAATTCTTTTCACAGTCTCTGTGGGTACGATAACTTGACATTTACTTGTCACTTTATTACTTGTTGTGATTGTACACACTTGCACATTTCTGTCGCTCCATGTTTTTGGCATCGTTGCCGGGGACTATTTTAAAAGACATTATTTGTGAAATTGTTAATTTTGCATTTTAGCCTTTTTTTGTTAAATTTTAATTTTAATATTTTTTTATGTTTGTTTTAGGTGCTTATCAATATTGATCAAATCATTGACCTACTCTTCGTAGACCCTGAAATTGAAAGGACTTCCTGACAAAGGACAATACAAGCGAACCAAAGACCGAAGATATGAATTTCGAAAATCCAAGCCAAAATCCAAGAGGAACATTCGCTTATAATACTCATAATCCGATCATTCTTGCCGATGACGGAACCTGTGCCATTCAAGAATATGTCATTCCTTTATTCAACAAGCTCAATTTGATTATTAGGAGACCCGAAATCAAGGTACAACATTTTGAGCTAAAGCCGGTCATGTTCCAAATGTTGCAAAATATGGGTCAATTTAGTGGGATTCCTACTGAAGATCCACATCTTCATCTTTGGCTATTCATGGAAGTGAGTGACTCATTTAAACTAGTTAGGGTGATCGAGGATGCATTGAGACTGAGGCTATTTCCATACTCATTAACAGATAGAGCACGAGGGTGGTTGAACTCCCTACCGTCCGGTTCCATAACTACATGGCAAGAGTTGGTTGAACGTTTCTTAATGAAATATTTCCCTCCATCTTTAACTGCTAAGATCCAAAATGAAATCACTTTATTTCAGCAACTTGACGAAGAATCTTTATATGAGGCATGGGAGCGATTCAAGGAGTTACTACAAAAGTGCCCTCATCACGGCATTCCTTACTGCGTTCAAATGGAGACATTCTATATTGGTCTCAATATTCATACTAGAATGATGGTGGATGCTTCAGCAAATAGAACCCTTCTTTTTAAGTTTTATAACGATGCTTACGAGATTATTGGAAGAATTGCCAATAATAACTATCAGTGGCCAACCAACCGAGCAGCCTTAGAAAGACGAGTAGTAGGAGTACATGAAATGGACACGCTTACTTCTTTGGCAGCCTAGGTATCCTTTATGTCTTTTATACTTAAGAACATAACTTTTTAATGGTTTCAATGGTAATCTGTCAGGGCAGCAACCAAACCTGTTTGAGAATATTTCTTGTGAATACTGTGGAGATGACCATTTCCTTAAAAATTGCCCATCAAATCAAGAGTCAAATTATTACATGGGGAATTAGAATTGGAGTGGTCCGTAATTAAATTTGGACAACCCTTTATGGCAGAATCATCCAATTTCTCCATGGAGTAATCAATGGGTGGACCATAGCGACTCTGTTACGCCATTTCGACCAAATTATTCGTCGGAATATTCTCAACAAGTATAACAACCCTACCAACTAACTCTTCAAGTGATCCTGAGAATCTACTGAAGGCATACATAGCGAAGAATGATACCATTTAAGAAATCTGGAGAATCAAATTGGTCAGCTAACCAATGAACTTCGAAATAAACCCTAAGGTATTTGGCCGAGCGACACAGAGAATCCAAGAATTTTGGGTGAAAAGCATTGCAAAACAGTCTCTTTGCCAAATGAAAAGACATTGGAGCGCAAGGTGGGTGAGGTTCAAGATGAGCCTATTGTAGCTCAAGACAAATAGGAAGTTTAACCAAGTGTTGAAACTCTTGTATCATGGAAGTCAGATTCAGTGATCTTTGATGAGGCAAACTCTAAACCAGTTAGTTCTGATTATCTAACCCCCTTGTTAGATGTAGAAAAATTCCACAAAGGAGTTGTCCGGTTAAAGCTAAGATTCCACCACTGCCATATCCTTAGCGATTCCAGAAGCATCAAAATGATACTCAATTGAAAGATATCTTTGATGATGAGATGACTTTTAATGACTTTGATGCTACTAAATCCCCAAATGTAGTTGAAGACTATTCTACTATTTCCAAAATAGAACCGATGGCTTCCACAGAGCTAGAGCTCAATTCTGTAGATAATTTGTTAGCATGTATTCTGCTAGCAGATTCGCCAAATGATAATGAAGACAAGGACTGCTTGACTTTGTTAGAAGCTAAAACGAAGGGATTCACTCAGGAAGTTCCATTGGAATCACTAAAGTTATCATCTCAGGAGTATACGTAACCAAAGTCATTGATTGAAGAGCCAGCTAAATTGGAACTTAAGATTTTGTCTCCACATTTGAAATATGATTATTTAGGTCAATCTTTTACTTTACCTGTCATTGTTTTAGTTGAGTGATATCTCGTGATATGTAGTAATAAAATTTATAAAAACTGATCACACCAAAAACTAACTGATATCACGATTTTAAGGCAAGCGCACCTATCGAATAGTAGTATAGTTTAGCAGCAAGACCGAGTTATCGTACCGAAGGGAACCAAAAGTACTAGTACTTACTTCCTTTCTATTATCTAACCTAAAAGTAAAAGAGGTTTGTATGAAACTAATTCTAAAACCAAACTAAAAATGCACAAAAAGTAAATTGGGGAAAAACTCTCGGGAAAAGCTAATTGATATAGGCAATACTCAAGGGAGAATCCACCTAGACTTCACTTGTTATTAACTTCTTGAACTAGACGATTTCTTCACTTGACTTGATCCGTAGAGATCCCTAACCTATGTTAATACCTCTGTCCACTATAGGAAATAAGACTTTTAGCGGCGTTTTTTTGGGCCTTTAGCGGCGTTCTTAAGCGCCGCTAAAAGTATTAGCGACGCTTTCACAAGCGGTGCAAAAAACGCCGCTAAATCTGACGCCGCTAAAATTTGCGGCGTTTATTTAAAAAAATGCTACTAAAGATCATGACTTTTAGCGGCGCTTTTATAAAAAACGCCGCCAAATGTCTTGGCCTTTAGCGGCGCTTTTGTAAAAACGCCGCTAAAAGTCCTAGTCTTTAGCGGCGCTTCTATAAAAAACGCCGCTAAAAGTCCTATTCTTTAGTGGCGCTTCTGTAAAAAACGCCGCTAAATGTCCTGGCCTTTAGCGGCGCTTTTATAAAAACGCCGCTAAATGTCCTAGTCTTTAGTGGCCCTTTCGTAGCAAACGCCGTTAGGCTTAATCTTTAGGGGCATTTTTTTACAAACGCCGCTATAAAACAGACCTTTAGCGGCGCTTTTCTCGCAAACGCCGCTAAAAAATAAACCTTTTAAAAATATATTTTATTTTAATTAAATAATATTTATTTCTACGATAAATATTATATGATGTTTATTTTTTAAAATTTAAACTTTAAACTATATACTTTTAAGGATAAATAAAAAAATATTAATTAAATTAAATTTTCTATTAAAATTTAAACTTCAAAACTAAATATAAAAATTAATGAATTTAATTTAACGAAACAAGAACATTGATCAAGTTAAAAAAAAAAAAGACAAGGAAGAAATTAAGGGTCAAACATTAGCTCCAATAATTGTTCAAAATTTAAGATAGCTACATTCAAATAGAAACTAAATAACAACTAAAGCATCCAATGGAACATAATTTCACTCTTCATCACTAAATGTTTCCTCAAAAACATGGCTTCATCCAAAACAAAACCTCATACCATTACAATTTGCCTTTTAGGTAGAAGCTGCTGCAACCTTCTTTCTTGGTGCTGCTTCAGTACCTATACATCACCCCCAGTCAAAAATAAGAACATTTTGAAAGGGAAAAAAAAACCCAAAATTTCTTAAAAGAACAGAAATACGCAATGGAACTAAAATCAGAAAGCAATGAGCCTAAGGACATTAGCATTTTCCTACCTTCCCTGAAACCTGTCTCGAACCTGCGAGGAACATGGCTAAGATACCTCTATACACCGGTGATGGAGATGTTAGCCTCATCTAATTGAAACCAATAGCTAGAAACACAAATAATCACACGAGTTAAAAAACCCAAAATAAGTACTTACACACTTCAATTTGCAACATTTAAGCACTTCAATTTACAGCATTTAAACACTTTAACAGTTCAATTTATAGCATTCAAACACTTCAATTTGTAGCACTTTAACACTTCCACTTACAGCATTTAAACACTTCAATTTGCAGCACTTTAACATCTCAATTAACAACATTTATACACCTTAATTACAGCGATAAAACATCTCAATTTCCAACAACTAAACACTTCAATTTGCAGTACTTAAAACACTTCAATTTACAACATTTAAACACTTCAATTTACAGCACTCAAACACTTCAATTTGCAGCACTTTAACACTTCAATTTACAGCATTTAAAAGCTTCAATTTGCAACACTTTAACATCTCAATTAACAACATTTATACACCTCAAGTACAGCGATAAAACTTCTCAATTTCCAGCAACTAAACACTTCAATTTGCAGTACTTAAACACTTCAATTTACAACATTTAAACACTTCAATTTACAGCACTCAAACACTTCAATTTGTAGCACTTTAACATCTCAATTAACAACATTTATACACCTCAAGTACAATGATAAAACATCTCAATTTCCAGCAACTAAACACTTCAATTTGCAGTACTTAAACACTTCAATTTACAGCATTTAAGCACTTCAAAACACTTCAATTTACAGCATTTAACACTTCAATTTGCAGCACTTTAACATCTCAATTAACATATCAATTTCCAGCAACTAAGCACTTCATTAGTGATGCACTAGCAGGTTAATTAGAGCCTGAGTGAAGAAAATTTTCTTTATCTATTTATTTGTTTGTTTAACATGCTTGCTCCTAAATGTGATAATTGCAATGGAAAAAAGTAGGCATACGATTTACCACATCAGTCATCCTCTTAATAAGCAAAAGGACTTTGACGGGGTTCAGAACAGAAGAAGTGTTGATGGACGACTTGGACTCTTTTGTGTGTGAAATTGCAGATTTCAATTCTTCCAAACTGTTGTCATTAACTTTTGAAGATCATGAAAAACCCCTATCATCTTTGGAGCCTTCTTCACTGTACCTAAAAACCAATAAAAGGAAAAGTAATTCCAACCCGGTTTCATTTCATACAATAATAAAACCCTATCTAGTAATTACCGAACTAGACAAACAATTAGCATATCCAGCTTAGAATCTCACATCAATTATCACACAGTGCAGAAAGACACATTCAATGAGAACAGCAGAAAACGAACTAGACAAACAAAATAACCTCAAGAAAACCCCTATCTAGCAATTACTGTAACCAACACGAGCCTTTTTTTGTTTTTTACTCAAAAAGATGATGCACACATCATGTCAAAAAATTATATTAAAGTACAAGAAAAATATAGAATCCAAACCATTTAGATATTCACATCTCGAGCACTTCACAGCTTTACCACCGGCCATAGCAGTACATTTCTTCACTACACTTTTCATTATCTCAGCCTTCTTTAATGGTTCAGTCTTTGGAGCTCTCAATTTTTTCAGATAATCTTTGGCTAATTTATCATCTAAAAGAATATGAGAACAAGACTGTAAACAGAAAACTGGGAATAAAAAAAGAAACATGGATCAAGACTGTGCTTCAGTTCAATTAAATCAAAATTTTTTAAAAAAAATTTCAGGTCATGTTTATTAATTACCTTACAAATGCATGTCTAAAATTGTACTTAAATACCCAACATTATAAACAGGGAAGACAAGAGGTAAGTATCCGTAATGCCCTGGACAGTCCCCGAAACTTCCATCGCAGGTTGCACATTTGCCGGATTTATTTGGAGGACCCTTAAAACAAACTGGCTTCATAAATATCGACACTACTGATTACTTCAAATGAAAGATCAAAATAACAGTTTATAATGAACAATACTGAAGTAAACAATTAATGTAGCATTATGTTTAAATGAAAGAAGCACAATCGACATTGAGATTAGCAGGCAAACACAGTCACTTGAAACCTTTATTTTCAAACCAAATCATGATATTTGGTTGAAAAGAGATATCTAGAAACATATAAATATATTATATTATATATTGTTATAAAAACATATAAGCAACAGATCTTTAGTAAGAACAAGAGAGAAACGGTTAATACTATACAAATTTCCGTACCAAGTGTGCCATTATATGAACGACGGTTTGCTCCATCAATTCCATGCTTGCTTTCTGAAAAAACACAATTATCATATAAATGCTTAGGGAAAAAGCACAATTATCATATAAAAACCACAACGTGACACATCATATAGGCTTTTCCATGCTAATTACAAGGATTCAGAAGTTAGTAAAACATTTCAAATTATTGAAAATTATAAAACCATTTATTTTCTATGCCGACATAGTAAATTTAAATAAACATTTCACATTCAAACTACTTGAAACTACAACTGAACTGATTAAAGAAGGCTATATAACAATTTCTTGTTTCTAAACCTAACCACTAAATGAGGCAATTAAACCTGAAGCAAATCAAAACCAAAACTTTTCAAGCCAGGCAATGCGTACTTATAAAGACAGAAATTGAGGATTCCGCTGAGGAAATGCTCGGCCCGACGCGGATCAGGTTTGATCAAATCCCTAAGGTTAAATTGCATCGGACAATTAAGAGAAGCCATCACCTCTTTTAGCCTGCAATACAAATTCATAACCTGGAATGACCCGATTAGAAGATCCGGGTTCTCAATTTGCTCCAATGCTGAAAACTCAACTTGCCCTTGGTCTTCCCTGCAAAATGTAAATAATATTATAAAAAATATGTCAAAAGAAAAAGAAGAAAGGAAATTGGTTTTATGGGGGGAAGGAGCAGACTCGTTGAGAGCGTCGAGGTAGATAAGGAGGCGCGTGTAAAGATTAGAGACGAAATCGGGTTTGATATTCTTGAAATCGTTGTCAGTGACGGCGGCGATCTGTGACTCCGCCAGGATTCGAAATTATGTCACTACGTGAGAGTATAGGGTAATCGAAAGACGACATTTCCTGGGTTTGAATTCGAGTGGTTGGTTACCGAGAAAGTGAAGGATTAATATCGGTGAGAGTGTTAGGGGACAAAATTAAAACTGGAATAAATAAATAAAACAAGGTGAACTAAACAGTGAGTAAGAACGATCTCTTGCTGCCGCACACTGCCGCAGAGATCCTTTGCTAAATCAAATAAAAAACACTATCTTGTTGTTGGTTGTTGCTATCAGTCTCGATCCTCCACTCCCTTGCTATTTTAATTTAGAAACCGAAAATTCGAATTTCGCACTGAAATTTTCTGTTTGGTTGATGAGAAACTGATGGGATTCAAATTCGGGCTTAGGCTTGGCTTAGAAGGTGAGGGAAAATATGAACAAAGCAAAGAATTATCAGAAAAGAATCCTCCTATTAAAGGGAAGAGGGGATGAGAGGATAAAAGGTAACGGGGGAAATTTGAGTTTGGGAATTTTGGGAAACCGATTAGGGAAAATTTTGGGGACTTATGAAATTTAGGGTTTGGGGAACTCAGTGAACTTAGTTCTTTAGCAGAGAAAAAAGGCAGCATTTGGTGTATGAAATTTTGCGGCCTTTCTTAATAAAACGCCACTATAGCTTATTTTTTGTGGCGTTTTTGCTAAAAACGCCACTATAGGTCCATTATGTTTTTTCTATATTTTCTATGTTTATTAATTATTATTTAGAATATTATTGTAAAATTATATTGTAAATTCGATATGGTACAAATGCTTTAATTGTTATTTTAAAATTTATAATTATATTTGAATTTTTGAATAAGTTAATATATTTTAATTATATTCAACCATTCAAATAACTAATTAAAAAATAACAATAGTAATTAAAAATACATTATTTAAAAAATAATTAATTATAAAATCAAATGTAATGCATGTGATATTAGAAATTAGTATAATTATATTATATGCGTTAATTTTTTTTACGCAAACCTTTAAAGGTAGAACCCGTGCCAAATGAGTATCTAACAAGAGGTTTAATCCCCACTCCATTCAAGTTAAAACTGTAATTTAAATTTTAAGCACAAATACTATCAAACATATTATAACAATTGTATTTAAACATGTTATATCATACTTATTACATTATTTTGTATTTATTAATAAATATTTATAATCGATGCATTAACAATATAAACTATAACTAAACGAAAAGATGTGACTAATTATAAAATAGAATTATGTGAGTATGTAATTTTAGTATTTATTAAACATATTATAACAATTGTATTAAAACATGTTATATCATACTTATTACATTATTTTGTATTTATTACATATAATGATAATAAAAAATGATGTTAATTATATCAATAATTATGTTAATATTTTACAAGATCTGAATCAAATTAAAGTTCATGTATACAATTGCACACTAAACCATTGTTCATGTATGCTTTTGGGATTTAACCCATTTTGATATATATATTTTTTAAAATAATAATTTATATTTATCTTATTTTGATTTATATTCTAAAAAGTTCAAGATTAAACCCTAAATCATAAACCCTAAACCCTAATATTTTATACCCCAAACCCCAAACCGTAAACTCAAAACTCAAAACCCTAAACCATACACCACAAACCACAAAACCATAAATCTTAAACCATAAAACCCAAACCCTAAACTCTAAACCGCAAACCTTAAACCATAATCCGAGACCAAAATTTTGGGAATTCATGTGGCCAATGTTAGTGTAATACAAAACATATATTTTATATTCTTATATTAAATAATATGGGTGTAGTACAAAATGGCATGAACCTCAGTAAATTCCAAATATTTTTTAGTTTTCAAACATTATCCTTAAACCTTAAATCCTAAACCCTAAACTATAAAATCATAACTCCTAAACCACAAAGTATAAAACATAAACCCTTAACCCAAAATAATAAATATTACATCCTAAACCCTAAAACTCTAAACCATAGACATTAAACCTTAAATTCTAAACCATAAACCCTAAAATAATATATTTTTAATGATCAGACCTATAGCGGCGTTTTTGCAAAAGCGCCGTTAATGCTCAGACCTATAGCGGCGTTTTCGCAAAAACGCCGCTAATGCTCAGACCTATAGCGACGTTTTCGCAAAAGCGAAGCGCCGCTAATGCTATGATCTTTAGCGGCGTTTTTGCAAAAGCGCCACTAATACTCAGATCTTTAGCAGCGTTTTGGTAGAAAACGCCGCTATTGATCCTTTTTAGCGGCGTTTTGGTCCAAAAATGCTGCTATTACTCAATTTTTTGCGGTGTTTTCTTCCAAACGCCGCTAATGTATAATATTTGCGGCGTTTTTTAATAAAACGCCACTAAAAACGCCGCTAAAAGTCTGTTTTGGTGTAGTGGTCGAGGATAAGTACAACTAGTCCTACGTTGTTTAACTAAGGTTTCTTTCTAGTTAACACCCCTAGTCTTACATTAACTCGATCTATGGATCCCTCTATTAGGTTTGACCCTAATCCGGCAGATTTATGTCACCCTATGTCTAGGGTTGCATGCAACTCCGCTTAATTATAGTGGATCTACTCTTAAAACAGGGACTTTTGCTCCTCTGCCTAAGCACATCAGTTTCTTGACTTAATACCTAGGATTATTAAACCAAGAATTAAGAACACATAATTAAGAACAATTCAAGTATTTATCATATAATTCAAGAATGAATAATAACAAGGCCTGTCTTAGGTTTCATCCTCCTCAAGTATTTGAGGGGTTTAGTTCATAATTAATAAAGAAAACATCTAAAAAGAAATAAGATAACAAAACATAAAGAACCCAAAAACCCCTGAAGGAATTTAGGGAGATCCTCTATCTTGATGTAGAATTTCGGCTTCTGGGATGAATCAATCGGCTTCCCTTGGAGTAATTCCTTGCTTTCACTCCTTGTGTTGGTAGAAATATGGCGCTCCTTTTGAGAGAAAAGAGTACGTCCTTAGAGTTGCCTTCTAGGGTCTTTATCTAGAGCTTTGGGATGCCTTTCTTAGCCTCTAAGTATCCAAATCCGAGTGAAATTGCACTTCCTCACGATAGGGACACGCCCTTATGCCACACCCGTGTGGTTTTGATAGGAGGTCGTGTGCGGGCCTATTGATGGTGGCACGGCCGTGTGGCTTGGCCGTACTTATCGGGGCTGGGCCGTGTTGGACCTCATGTGGCACAACCGTGTGCCACGGCCGTGTGGTGACTCATTGAGCCATGTTGTTTTCACACTTTGGCCCATTTTCTTCGTTTTCGACCTGTTTTTTATTCTTTTCTCTTCCTTATGCTCTCTTAAGTATACAACATTAAATAAAAGGGTTAAGAGCACCGATTCTCACAAAATTGATAATAATTCATCCAAAATATAGGCTAAACATGAGGTAAAAATATGTATAATTTATCGTTTATCAAATACCCCCACACTTAAGCCTTTGCTTGTCCTCAAGCAAAATCTCAATCCCTAATTAAGAATCATTCCTCTCAACTCACAATATTTATCAACAATGTTTCAAACTAATTTACAAGTAATCATACAATGAAAATTCAATCAGAAAAACATTACAGATTCAATTACTTTAAGTTGAGAATTTTATCATTGAAACATAAGTTTTCTTCCCTGCTCCTAAGTAACTATCTCTTGATCAAAATTAACAAGATTTGACATCCTCACTAAAGGTTCACTCTATCCACTCAAAGTGTTTAGGGTTCATGAATTAAGTACTCTCCGGTCAACCTGAAAAGTTATTACCATAGGCTTGCTAGAAAATTAAATCTCCACCACTATAGATTGATATGATACATCGATCAAAAGGTCTTTTAAGGGTTGTAATGGGCTTGGTTAGGGGTGTTGTCACAAGCTGCAAAAGAGGGTTAGAATCGAGATTGAACTCAAAAATTATCTAGCTAGAAAAATCTCTGCCACTGGAACATATTCCTCGAGCTAGTTCTTATGATAACATCTTTTCTGCCTTGGTAGCCTTAAAATAGAAATATGCAAAAAGAAATTTAAACTATTACAACTGGATTAACTGTATATTTACACACTTTTTTTAGAACAATTCAAGTACAATACAATAAATTGAATATTTACAGCTTTACATTCTGGAAAAGAGAATAAAGCTAGATAATAATTCAACTCGAATCTCGACAAAAATAGGGATCAAAGTAATTGAATGGAATTCAACAAAAGCGGGTTATTGGTTAATAGTTTAAAGGTAAGTCAAAGAATAGGTTGTTAGGCTCAATAGGGTTCACTAGGGGCTAATTTGTGGAGGTAGGCTTTTATGGAGTAAGTGGGTTAAATCCTAAGTGCCTTTATCATTTCGGTATATCAAATCAATGATGTGGTCTCGAAATATATAATCAAAGCAAGTTCTAGAATAACAAATCAGTATTGACTCATTCAAAGCAATAATAAAAGTGAGCACGAAAGGATGTATACTCAAAAAGCTCAAAAATCTCACCAGAATTATGGCTTTTGATGTCAATCCTGTGAATTTCAAATATCAAGATAATACTTAAAATTAAGGAAAATAACTTATGAAAAAAATGGGGTTATCAAAAGTTTCAACTTATCATGCTTGATTCCCTAATGTTTTAAAGTTTGAATAATCAAAGTACAAACACCTATGTCTTAATTCTCACATATCAATAAAAATCATAAATCAATCAGAATATATTCCTAATAGGAGATTAAAGATAATGCAAAGAGTGAAAGTGAGAATTTGAGAACAATGCAAATGTTAGTAAAAAAAAGTTCAGGGATTTCAAAGCGAGTGTAAAGACTGAAAGTAAATTCCCCCCCACACTTAATATGTACATTGCCCTCAATGTACAAAGAAGCATTAGTAGCAATAGAAGCATAAGATCATAAGATAGGGGAAGACATAAAACTCCCTGAATTTTGGATGAATTTGTGAGACAAAGATTGGACTTGGAAGAGCCGGCAGTTGTGGCAGGGTTGTCCCGTTTCCATGTGAATATGAACTGTAGAGCTCCTTTGAGACTGCGATTGTATTTATTAGTCGTGGGGAATATAGGTCAAGAGAGATTACTCGTTAGGTGTTGGCTGATATGAAAAAGAAATAAAATAAATAAAGATCTAAAAATACTAATATTCAAATAATGAAAAAGATAAAATGAACTAAAAATAAAAATAAAAGTAAAAGTAAAAAGGAAAATAAAGTTAGAAGAAAAGAAAATGTAAAAATAGGGATCAGTGTTTAAATAAAAATTAAGATAAAAATAAAGTTAAAAGGAATAGAAATCTCTAATCCTCAGATGGATCGTGCGGTGGTGGTGGTGAAGTGATGTAAAGGTGCTGGCATATCTGCTGTAATGTCGCATCGATGTGATCGAAGCGCTGGAAGCATTGCTGCTCGAATCTGGATAGGCACTCAGATATGTCAGCATAGGTGGCTGTTGCATAAGATGGGCGGTGAGGGGGTTGTGGCTTGGTAGGTGCATCCTCCTCCGGTGGTGGTGGTGGGACATCATCAAAAATGTCTTCGGGATCCTCGGCCTTCTGGATAAGGCGGTACTGAAAAGGGTCGCTCCTAGCCTCCGCTGGATCATCCTTATATGGTGCATAATCTGGATGCCCTGAGGGGACATCTGGCCGATGAGTGTGTATGAGGATGTCTGGGCCGTTATGTTGAGGAGCCCGAAGTGACGGGCCAAGCGTGTAATGTACGGGCCCATGGATATGATGCCCCTGCGATGACGCTCGGTCTAGTGCTACATGGCATGCGCGATAAAGTCGGCAAGGTCGATGGGGTGCGCGTTCGCCATGCTCCATAAAAAATAGGCGTCATGGGTGTTGACGACGCGTGTGCTCTCCCGTCTACTATCAAAGTATGTGCGAGAAGAGCGTGAAGGTACCTCAATGACAAGGGGCAGGCGGTCGCCTTTGTGCGACTAGGGTCGTAGGAGGGAAAGCCTAGGGTGATGTTGCGCCAACAATCTACGGGTTTGAGGTGGATGCAATGGGGAAGCGTAGGAAAGTCTTCCTCCTCTATAAACTGCTCTGTGTAGAGGCCGAGAGCTGTGCCGAACTCTGGTACACTAAAGTGGCGTACACGACCTCCTAAGCGAAATTGGACTGTGCCGAGATCATCGAACTGGCTCATGACGATTTGAAGATGAAAGGTGGAGCAGAACTCTAGAGTGAGTTCAAGGTACGTAGGCTCAATGAATCGGAAGAACTGCTCCCAAGGATCCGTCATCAGTGTGGCCCGGACTGCATTTGCGAGGTTGACTTGCTCTAGCGCATCCCAATCAATGCATCGGCCTGCCTTAATGTATGTTCCCATAGTATCTGAAATAGCTCCTCTTGGGAGGCTTCGGGAAATGTGATGAACGGGTGGCAAGCCTCGGAGGTGGGTCTCGATGATGAGCCACCTAGCCCTTTTTGATTTTTGGAAGGCAGAACAGCAGCTCTTTTGCCGCATGACGATGACATGATGCCTAAAAATAAAATAACAAAAATTAGTCTTAAAAATCGAAATTAAATTGACTCAAAAACTATATATGAAATACAATGAAGATTAAAATAACGATGTTCCTAAAGACATAAAATGGGGACTAACCTAAATAGTATAATTTATCCATGATATCAAAAATAAGCAACATGAGAATGTATTTATACTAAATGCATGAGATAAATGGCAATCAAATGTGATTTTAAGTGGCATGCAATCATGAAATGTTCTATACTATTCTAGTGTAACACCCCAAACCCGGCCCAGACGTTACGGCCAAGTCTGGTGTGTCACATTGAAGTGTTTTTCGAAAACCATGCTTTCATTGAAAACCCTTGAAGTTTTAAAAACTCTTACCGTTAAACTTAGCTTGTCTTTTTCCAAAACGTGATTTATTGAAATAATCCTCCCTGTGCAAACATCGTTAAAACCTTTGTAAAAGTTTTATGAAAGCTTATAAACCCTTGTAGTTTGCAAAAACATGTTAATTTTGAAAACGGTTTAAGTATCAAATAAATTTGACCTTTTTCGTTAAGACTTAAAGTGAATGGAAGCTGGGCACCAGGTAGGATTCCAGAAAAGAGGAGGTAAGTCGAATAGACTGCTTAAGTACCAAGCTCTTCTTGGATCCACTCCTAGACATGCACACTACCATTGCCACACTTTAACTGTTTGAAATATTTATCTGCAAGATCATTTAAAATTGCGGAAGCTTTGCTTGGTTATCGTGTTATTTTGAAAACAAGTAACTTTTATAAAAACCGCGTCTTAAAATCATTTATTTTCAACTCGATTTAAATAATATCCTACGTAAGCTAAAACCAATTTAAATAAGTAAAGAATAAAAACCCAAAATAAAAGTAATTAAAGAGGCCCTTTTTACAACCCAAAACCAGAAATAAATAATTAAATCTAAATTCAAATAGGTAACTTAATTAGAAATCCAATAGTCCAGTCCATGTGGCCACTCTGAATCCCTCCCAACTCCAAGTCCACCAATCTAAGGCTCACCTGCAAGGATGGAAGGAAAAAGGGGTGAGTTTGGAAAACTCAGTGTGTACAGAAGCCCATCCAAAGCCCAAGTTAACTCAAGCCCATTGGGCCTAAGCCCTAACCCATCACAATCAAATACTGGGCCGAGACCCTATTCAGATATCAGTAAACTAGGCCTTAGCCCTTTTCAGATAACAGTACGGCCCATAGGCCCATTACAGATACAGATCAGATATGATATGCAAACAGAAAACCCAACCCAGATCCATCCATAACACCCCCGTACCAGCTTTACACCATGTGGGGAGACTACTCGACCCACCCAACCGCTACACACCACAGAAATTTGCAGCGAGGCTGCCAGATATTGTGACGAGGTCACCAGATACAGATATTATGGCGAGGCCACCAGAACAGATGTATATGTGGCGAGGCCACCAGAACAGATATATACGTGGCGATGCCACCAGATTGCAGCGAGGCTGCCAGAACAGATATATATGTGGCGAGGCCACCAGATTGCAGCGAGGCTGCCAGAACATTTCCTCCATCATAAACCCAAACCCCATGCAGCAGGCATACAAGCTATGACATATAACATACAGAATCACATGCATCAGATATATACATATGTTATGAGATATGACATGCAGAAACAGAAAATCATACATTTCATACAGAATTTACCCTAGGGGTATAAAGGTCATTTTACACTTAGGGGTAAAATGGTAATTTTCCATACTTATGGGTATTTTAGTACTTGTTCCAATATTACGAGTTTTATGCATGTTACAATCACATATAAGTTTTAGTTCCATCTTAGCAGTCAATTTAACAGATTTTAACAATTTCAGTCACTGGGCCCTAAAACTCCTAATGGGCCCTACAGTGTCTATTTAGCAAATTAAGCCCATTAAGCCCAAATTTCCTATCTAGCTACCAGTTTTAGCAGTTCCGATACTACAGTCTAACAGAACACATTTATTTCCTATTTTTACCTATATGGGCCCGAAAGCCAGTGAGCCCATGTTCGGCCCATTGAGACCCAACTTACCGAGGTGCGCGAAATTGCACACTCAACTAACTTACCACTTACGGTTACAGATCTCAGGATTTCCAATCATCTTGTGAGCATTCGCACACTCACAAGCCCACATAATACCAACTTTTCGGTTACTTGGCCTTTGCCGAATTAGACTAAAGAAGGGTTCGATACACACCTGATTACGACGAACGATGATGATATCTGCTCCAACTCAATCCTATATTCGATTACTAAAACATTAGACCACGAATCAATGATAACTAAATTTAACATACTCTTACCATATTCGGGCATCCATGAACAAGGCCCTAAATCTTTACCTTTGCTGAAGTTGATATCCAAATCTGGATCTGAACGCTCCACTGATCTAAGCCCTTAGTCAGCAGCCTTTAACCCTTACAAGCACAGAGTAAAATAATTGGTAACAGCCCCTTAAAGCCTTAGGCACTATTTCGACAGCCTCCCTAAACACATAGGGATTCCAACTTTTCCAAATCCCAAAAATAAGAATAGATCACAGTCAAGTCATTCATATCACCAACTTATATCCACGGTCCAACTAGCCCAATCATCACACAAGTTAGTCATTTACCCACGAAGGGCAAAACAGTCATTTAACACCTAGGGGCAAAATGGTAATTTTACCCCACAGGGGTATCTCGGTAATTCTACCCTACAGGGATAGTTCAGTAATTCTACCCTAAAGGGGCATTTCAGTAATTTGACAAATCAAGGGTAAAACAGTAATTTTACAGATCAAGGGTAAAATAATAATTTTACAAATTATGGGTAAAATGGTAATTTTACAAATCAGGGGTAAAATGGTAATTTTACGAATCAGGGGTAAAATAGTAATTTTACAAATCAGGGGTAAAATAGTAATTTTACAAATCAGGGATAAAATAGTAATTTTACAAATCAGGGGTATAATAGTAATTTTACAAATCAGGGGTAAAATGGTAATTTTACAAGTCGAAGGTATTTCAGTAATTCGGTAAACTAAAGCATTCTAAACAAAGATAACAATGCAAATTGGGCCTAGGGCCCATTCTCGGCCCAAATAGGGCCACACGCTCGTGTGGCCCTTTTAGCCTAAATTTAGCTACAGATATGCGATTCACCTAGTCTAGTCCAATATCTACTACAGAATCAAACAACTTACCCAATTGGGCCTGTCGGCCCATTGGGCCCACATGGCCTCTTCGACCCATCGCAGCCCGAAGTAGCCGTCCTACCGCTAGAGCAGTGAGAAATACACACCTGATAGGAGACTGAAGTTAATCCGCACTCCAAACACTCCTAGCCGATGCCCAACCCAAACGGGCACGCCATAAAGCGAAAAGGATCAGCCAAGAAGGTTGTGCCTACTCTCCTCTTGGTTTGCTCTATTTAAAGCTAGCTCCTCACCTGCTCTCATGTTAGCTTTTCGATGTGGGATTCTCCATCAATCCCCTCAAAATTAAAGCATTAGCAAAATAATCAACCTTTGCGTGCAACGGGATTCGAACCAAAGTCCTCTCAGTAACCCTGTCATGCCATCACCACTCGGACACAAGCTCCTTTGTGTCATAAGTCCAACACATTTAACTTTAAAGCTCACCTACTTGCTTCCAGATTTATTTAAAAGAAAAACCAAAATAAATTGCAAGAGCCAAGACTTGAACCTTGGACCCTTTGCTTCATTGTCCCCTAAGTGGCGCTACTTTGCCACTACACCATATTCCTTTTTTTGTGTCTTATTACACACATAATTCCTTACAACTCCTCTTTTCCAAGTCCTCTATTCCTTAAGTCCAAAAATCCAAGAATTTTCCGGGTTTTTAACCAACACTTGGGCCTTCCATAGGCCCAATAACACACTCCAAACACGAATTACACATCCATATATCAAAATTTCAACATTACACCAAATATCACAAAAATCCCGGAATCCCAGAAATTAGCCCAAGACTTTTCCCCACACTATGAATCCTTCGCAGTTCACTAAAATACCACATTAACCCATTAATAATAACCTTTCATAACAGAATTCAACACATCAATAATTTTATTTCGAACTATCTCACACCCGCACCCAGGCCCAAGGCCCAATACTTCTAGGCCCAAATTCAGGGTGTTACATCTAGATTATTCATCATATTGTAACTAATTCCATGCTTGAATCAATTCTAAATCATGATATAGAGAATAAATAAAATAGATTAGTAAAAATTAGAGAGAAAAATGAGAAAATAGAACCAAATAGGAGAGGTGCACGGTCGTGAAGAAGGAGTTGAACGGTCTGGGGCACTTTCCACGGGCGTGGGATGGTCCTATATGAGCGTGGTGGTGTTTTGAGGATCAGTGGTGGCGTTTATGGTGGTTGGGGAAGAAAAATTTTAGGGTTTGAGTGAGGGAGAAAATGAATAGTGGCCTCTATTTATAGTTTTTGGGTCACATGGGAATGGCACACGTCCGTGTGACTCAGGTTTTGCCCATGTGATTCGAAATTCGGTGGTTTTGACACGCCTAGTACACGCCCGTGTTGGCCATCTCGCACGGCCGTTTGCGATCTCGTTCGCTTTTCACACGATCGTGTGATAGGTCACACGACCGTTTGCAATGAGGTTTTGTTATTCACACAGTCGTGTAGGTAGTTACACGGCCATGTCTAAATCGACAGTGTTGGCCATGGTCTGGGGACACGGGCATGTGGCTTTGTGTAAGCCCGTGTCTAAGTTGAAAGGTTACCACGGCCATGTCGCACGGCTGTGGCGATTTGTCGGTAGCCTGTGCTTTTGGGAAAATTATTCTCTGTTTACACACGGCCTGGGTGCACGACCATGTCTCTACTTTAAATGTTCACATGGCCTTAGGCACGCCCGTGGGCATGGCCGTTAGTCTTAAATTTCTGCATTAAAAAAGGTTAGTTGATGCATAAAAATACTAAAATAAAAAATAAAAGAAAAGTTACTAAGTTAGTGCTCGGGTTGCCTCCCAGGAAGCACTTATTTAGAGTCTAAGCTCAACTCTACCTGGATGTATCACGAAAGGATATCGTGGAGCTGGAGCTCTTCCCTATTATCTTTAAAATTCTCACCTTTATAGTGTTTAAGCCTATGGCCGTTTACCTTGAAAGTACCGTGGTTAGGGTGAGTTACCTCAATTGTGCCATATGGAAAGACAGTTTGAACAGTGAATGGACCTGACCATCTTGACTTGAGTTTTCCAAGAAATAGTTTCAGCCTTAAGTTGTAGAGTAGGACAAGATCACATGTTTTGAACTGCTTAGGTTGTTTCAGTCGTTTGTCATGGCGTCGCTTCATGGCTTCCTTATATAGTCGTGAGCTCTCGTAGGCATTGCAACACCATTCATCTAGCTCATTTAATTGCATTAATCTTTTCTCACCTGCAAGCTTAAAATCAAGGTTTAAAAATTTAATAGCCCAGAATGCTTTATGTTCAAGTTCAAATGGCAGATGACAACTTTTTCCGTAGACAAATTTATAGGGAGATGTTCCTATGGGTGTTTTAAAAGCAGTTCTATAGGCCCATAAAGCATCGTCTATCTTTCTTGCCCAATCTTTTCTATTTGTTTCTATGGTTTTCTCTAAGATACGTTTTAGTTCCCTATTTGTTACTTCGACTTGGCCACTAGTTTGTGGATGATAAGGGGTAGCTGTTCTATGTTGTACTCCATACCTTTTTAAAACTTTTTCAAATTGGGCATTGCAAAAATGGGTACCCCTATCACTAATAATTATCCTAGGTGTTCCAAACCGAGAGAAAAGGTTCTTCAAAAATCATACTACCATTCTAGCATCATTAGTAGGTAAGGCTTGGGCTTCCACCCATTTTGACATATAATCTACTGCTACTAAGATGTACTTATTCCCAAATGAAGTAAGGGATGGACCCATGAAATCAATACCCCATACATCAAATATTTCACATGAAAGTATATAGTTCTGAGGCATTTTGTTATGTTAAGAAATATTACCTGTTCTCTGGCATTTATCACAAGAGGTCGCATATCTGTTGGTATCTCTGAAAAGTGTAGGCCAGTAAAAGCCTGATTTAAGTACCTTATGAGCAGTTCTAGCTCCATTGTGATGTCCTCCTGTGGGTCCTGAATGGCAGTGATTTAAAATCCGGTATGCTTCTGTCTCAGCAAAGCATCTTCGAATAACCTGATTTGGACAAATTTGAAAAAGAAAAGGATCTTCTCAAAAGTAGTTTTTCACATCAATGAAGAATCGCTTCTTTTGTTGATGGTTCAGCCCTTTTGGGGTTATGTTAGCTGCTAAATAATTTGCAAAATCAGCAAACATAGGAACTGCTGCATCTGCTAAGGCTAGGAGTTGTTCTTCAGGAAACAAGTCATTTATTTTATCGAGGTACTTGAGTTGTGTGTTTTCTAGTCTTGAAATGTGATCTGCTGCCAAGTTTTCAGCTCCTTTCTTGTCCTTTATTTCTAAATCGAATTCCTGTAACAATAGAATCCATCTTATTAATCGAGGTTTTGCATCAGTTTTAGTTAAAAGATAACGAAGAACAGAACGGTCAATATAAATAATGACTTTTGACAAAATTAAATAAGATCTGAATTTGTCAAATGCAAAAATAACAGCTAGCAATTCTTTTTCTGTGGTAGTATAATTTGCTTGAGCAGTTGTCAAAGTTCTGCTAGCATAATAAATCGGTTGAAAGTGCTTGTCTCTTCGCTGTCCCAAAACTGCACCTACTGCAAAATCACTCGCATCGCACATTAGTTCAAACGGTAGAATCCAATCAGGTGAAATCATAATAGGGGCATTAACTACCTTTTCCTTAAGAGTATTAAAACATTCTAAACATTCTTGGTCAAAGTTGAAAAGCACGTCTTTTTCTAGTAATTTTGTTAAAAGCTTAGCTATTTTAGAAAAATTTTTAATAAATCTGCGATAAAAACCGTCATGTCCTAAAAAGCTTCTTATAGCCTTAACAGAATTAGAGGGAGGTAATTTTTCAATGGTTTCAATTTTTGCTTTATCTACCTCTATCCCTTTACTAGAAATTTTATGTCCTAATACAATACCCTCTTGAACCATAAAGTGGCATTTTTCCCAGTTTAGCACTAAATTTGTCTCTTCACATCTTATCAAAACACGTTTTAAATTATTAAGACAAAGTTGGAAAGAATTACCGAAAACTGAAAAATCATCCATATATACCTCCATGATGTTTTCCACGAATTCGTTGAAGATAGCTAGCATGCATCGCTGAAAAGTAGCAGGAGCGTTACATAAATCGAAAGGCATTCTGCGATAAGCAAACATACTGTATGGACATGTGAATATCGTTTTCTCCTGATCTTCTGGAGCTATCGGGATTTGGAAGTAACCAGAGAGGCCATCTAGGAAACAACAATACATGTGACCTGATAATCTTTCCAACATTTGATCAATAAAAGGTAAGGGAAAATGATCTTTTCGAGTTGCGTCATTCAGTTTTCTATAATCAATGCAAACTCTCCATCCAGTGACTGTTCTTATAGGTATTGACTCTTTTTTGTCATTAGACACCACGATCATGCCACCCTTTTTAGGAACAACCTGCACAAGACTTACCCAAGAACTATTAGAAATAGGATAAATAATGCCTGCATCTAGAAGTTTAATTACCTCGACTTTTACGACTTCCTTCATCTTGGGATTCAATCATCTCTGAGCTTGCACCGATAGTTTATATTCATCTTCCATTAAAATTTTGTGGGTGCAAAAAGAAGGATTAATTCCTTTAATAGCTGAAATTTTCCAAGCTATAGCTTGGTTGTGCTCCTTTAACACATGGAGTAGTTCCCTTTTTTCTGCAATGCTCAAATCTGATGCAATAATAACTGGTAAAGTTAAATTTTCCCCTAAAAAGGCATATTCTAAGTGATCTGGCAGTTGTTTTAACTCTAATTTAGGGGGTTCATCAATGGAAGGTTTCTGTCTCAACTCATCATTCATCTTTATACTTTCATAACTTATGTGTCTTATGATAATTTCATTAGAATCTAACTCTTTTCTTACTTCTTCAATTTCAGTAGTGGCTTCATCTTCCCCCCCACCTTGAATAAGACACAGTTCCAACGTGTCTGCGAGAGAAAGTTCCTGAAAATTATCTTGAACAAAGTAATCGATAATATCAACAAAATAACAAGAATCATCTTGTTCTTTAGAAAATCTCATGGCATCATAGATTTTAAAAACGACTTCTTCCTCACTAACTCTAAGTACTAATTTACCATCCCCTACATCGATAACAGCTCTAGCAGTAGCTAAGAATAGGCGTCCCAAAATTAAAGGTACCTCAATATCCTCATCCATGTCAAGCACAACAAAATTAACAGGGAATATAAATTTATCTACCTTTACTAGCACATCTTCGATGATTCCTCTAGGATATTTAATAGATCTATTAGCTAGTTGGATACTCATCCTAGTGGGCTTTGGTTCCACTAGACCTAGTTGCTTGAACATTTTGTAAGGCATTAGATTAATGCTAGCACCTAAATCAGCTAAGGCTTTATCAATAATTAAACTACCAATTAAACAAGGAATAGTAAAACTCCCTGGATCTTTCAGTTTTGCGACAGTTTATTTTGGAGAATAGCTGATCATTCCTCGTTGAGTTCCACTGTTGCTAATTCTTCCAACTTCCTTTTATTTGTTAGAAGTTCTTTAAGAAACTTCGCGTACTTCGGCATCTGCGAAATTGCTTCAACAAAAGGTAAGTTAATATGTAATTGTTTAAAAAGTTCAAGAAATTTACCGAATTTAGCGTCTGTGCGGTCTTTCTTCAACTTTGCCGGATATAGAATAGGCGGTTTGTATTCCTTGAGTGTTGGTGGAGTGTTTTCCTTGGGTTCCTCTACCTTGTCTTTTAGAGATTCTTGAACAGGCTTCTTTTCTGGTTCAGCCAGTACTTTCCCATCTCTTAAAGTAATTGCTTTGACATGTTCTCTAGGATTTGGCTCAGTATTACTTGGTAGTCCACCTTGTGGTCTCTCCGAAATTAATTTCGCAAGTTGACCGATTTGATTCTCAAGCCCTTGAATTGATGCTTGTTGGTTTTTTAGTGCCGTTTCAGTATTTTGAAAATGGGTTTATAATGTGGCCATAAATTTAGTGAACATCTCTTCAAGATTCGCCTTTTTCTCTTGTTGTGGTGGTAGCTGCTGAAATCCCGGAGGAGGCTGTTATCTTTGATTTCCTTGTCCTCCTCATGAAAAATTGGGGTGATTTCTCCAACTTGCATTATAAGTATTACTATAAGGGTTATTTTAAGGTCTAGAATTGTTACCCATATAGTTGGCTTGCTTAGTTTCTATGCTGTGTCCATAAGATGAGTAGTTTGGATTGAACATATTTCCTAGAGTTACGTCACGCTGCATCACTGGTTGTGCCTGCGTAGAACCAACAAAATTGTCAAACTTTTTATTTAGAAGTTCTACTTGGTTAGTAAGCATAGTGACAGCATCTCCTGTGGTCTTTGTCGGCTTTGTCCTCATGACTTGCCACTGATAGTTATTCAGTGACATCTCTTCTATAAATTCATAAGCTACTTCGGGTGTTTTATTGTTGATTGTTTCTCCTGCGGCTGCGTCGATCATTTGCCTTGTTGATGGGTTCAAACCATTGTGAAAGGTTTGTAACTACAAGGGTAATCCATGATGAGGGCATCTTCTCAAAAGATCTTTGTATCTCTCCCAGGCATCGTAAAGTGTTTCTAAATCCATCTGTACAAAAGAAGAGATATCGTTTCGTAATTTAGCTGTTTTAGCTGGAGGAAAATATTTAAGTAAAAAATTTTCTGTCATCTGTTCCCATGTAGTGATTAAGCCTCATGGTAAAGAATTTAACCACTGTTTGGCTTTATTTCTCAAAGAGAATGGAAATAGCCTTAGACGAATGGCATCATCAGAAACGCCATTAATTTTAAAAGTATCACAAAGTTCCAAAAAGTTGGCTATGTGTGAATTTAGATCTTCATCCTGTAAACCATCAAACTGCACAAATTGCTGTATCATTTGAATAGTGTTAGGTTTTAATTCAAAATTATTAGCAGCAATGGCAGGTCTAATAATGCTAGTTTGAGTACCAACTAAACTAGGTTTAGCATAATCATACATAGTACGAGGAGCATCATCTTGATTCACTAGCTGCACAGCTATTGTGGGAGGTGGTGGGATGTTTTGATTTGCTTCCATCTCTTCTGTAGGTTCTGGCTTTTGTTCTTGTCCTTGTTCTGGATAATGTAGGCTTCTTCTGATCTCTCTACGAGTTCTGTGAACTGTCACTTCTAAATCTTCGTCAAAAAGCAATGGTCCTGTTGGGTTGTTTCTAGTCATAAACTAGAAATACCTAGAAGGAAAAAGCAAAGAAAATTAAAATAAAATAAAATAAGTAAAAATAAAAATAAATAAAAACCAAAAATAAATAAATATAATAATGGTTAAAGTAATAGAAATCAAGTTTTCGTAATATTTTAGTTCCCTGGCAACGGCGCCAAAAACTTGATATCGCGTGATATGTAGCAATAAAATTTATAAAAATTGGTCACACCAAAAACTAACTAATACCACGATTTTAAGGCAAGCGCACCTATCGAACAGTAGTATAGTTTAGCGGCAAGGCCGAGTTATCGTACCAAGGGAACCAAAAGTACTAGTACTTACTTCCTTTCTATTATCTAACCTAAAAGTAAAAGTTGTATGAAACTAATTCTAAAACTAAACTAAGAATGCACAAAAAGTAAATTGGGGAAAAACTCTCGGGAAAAGCTAATTGATATGGGCAATACTCAAGGGAGAATCCACCTAGACTTCACTTGTTATTAACTTCTTGAACTAGATGATTTCTTCACTTGACTTGATCCGTAGAGATCCCTAACCTATGTTAATACCTCCGTCGAGGATAAGAACAACTAATCCTAGGTTGTTTAACTAAGGTTTCTTTCTAGTTAACACCCTTAGTCTTGCATTAACTCGATCTATGGATCCCCCTATTAGGTTTGACCCTAATCTGGTAGATCTACTCTTAAAATAGGGACTTTTGCTCCTCTGCCTAAGCACATCAGTTTCTTGACTTAATACCTAGGATTATTAAACCAAGAATTAAGAACACATAATTAAGAACAATTCAAGTATTTATCATATAATTCAATAATGAATAATAACAATGTCTATCTTAGGTTTCATCCCCCTCAAGTATTTGAGGGGTTTAGTTCATAATTAATAAAGAAAACATCTTAGAAGAAATAAGATAACAAAACATAAAGAACGCAAAAACCCCTGAAGGAATTTAGGGAGATCCTCTGTCTTAATGTAGAATTTCGGCTTCTGGGATGAATCAGTCGGCTTCCCTTGGAGTATTTCCTTGCCTTTACTCCTTGTGTTGGCAGAAATATGGTGCTCCTTTTGGGAGAAAAGAGTACATCCTTAGAGTTGCCTCCTAGGGTCTTTATATAGAGCTTTGGGATGCCTTTCTTAGCCTCTAAGTATCCAAATTCGAGTGAAATTGCACTTCCTCACGACAGGGACACGCCCGTGTGCCACTTCCGTGTGGTTTCGATAGGAGGCCGTGTGTGGGCCTATTGATGGTGGCACGGCCGTGTGGCTTGGCCATGCTTATCGGGGCTGGGCGGTGTTGGACCTTATGTGGCACGGTCGTGTGGTGACTCCTTGGGCCATGTTATTTTCACACTTTGGCCCATTTTCTTCGTTTTTGGCCCGTTTGTCGTTCTTTTCTCTTCCTTATGCTCTCTTGATTATACAACATCAAATAGAAGGGTTAAGAGCACCAATTCTCACAAAATTGATAATAATTCATCCAAAATATAGGCTAAACATGAGGTAAAAATATGTATAATTTATTGTTTATCATTGAGTTTACCAAAGATCAAGAAGTAGAGGCACTTGTGCTTTTGGAAAGGCACAAGAAGGGTACTGGATGGATTATTTCACATATTCGAGTCACGGGTTGGAGGAATTATAGGAATTATAGGAAGTTAAACAAGGCCACCAGGAAAGATCAGTACAAGTTTTCTTTCCCTAATAAGATGTTGGACAGATGTGATGGGAAGAATATGATTACTTCCTAGATGGTTATAATTGGCATGACAAATGGTCATTTGACACCACCATGGTCAATAATAATCTTGAATAAAATGGAGGGAGTTCTCTTCACTTTCTCTATCGTTATTTTATATTTTTAGTTTTTTTCTCATTTGAATAAAATGGTAGACTTGGATAAAATTTTCTTTGGTTCATTACATTACTTAAAACCCTGTCTAGGAGATTGGGACCATCTGTGACCCCTTCAGTCTTTTCTGGGAGTTTAATTTAATGTCATTTTTAAAAAAAATATTTTTCTAAGTAGCCCAAAGAATTTAAGTATTTGTTTTGTTTAATAAAGGGTCAAGTTTTAACCCCAAGCACTAATTTCTTTGAGTTTTTTTTAGTACATGAGCTTAGGATCCAAAAAGGAGCTACCATTGGGCTTAAGACATTACTAAGAAGGGAAATACTCAACCCTTTTTCTGAAAAAACCTATAGCCATTATCTTGCTCCACCACCACTCCCAAGTAGCCCAATAGTGCATCTCATTTAACCTCTTAATGTTACAGCCCTTAACTCTCTGAATCACCAGCCCAAACACCTTCATTCAAAGTCACCAACTACCGCACCTAAACTATCCTTAAAACCACTATCCTCTTCAACTCTAAACCTTACCCTCAACTACTCACCCGCTTGCCTAAAACTGAAACCACCCTTAACAGATTTCCTAAGTTCGATGCTGAGAGTTCCTTTATCTAGCACCATTCCACGAAGTGAATAGTTTGGTATAATGGCTATGCTGCAACACATGTAGTTGCAGTAACAAGCTTACTGAAGATATTCAAAAATAAGGAATGACTCAATGAGAAGCGCTCTTATGAAAATATACAATGACCCGTTTATTTTTGTGCCTAATTTTCCATATTTCATATTTGAATCATGGAGTCCACTATCGAAGAAAGAGCGAAGCGATTCATGCAACAACAAAGATGATGGAGCAAAAGATGAGTCGAATTCAGAAGGATCTGCAAATAAATAAAAAGGGGGATCTTGACTTTATTTTATTTTTTTCTTAGGATTAGGTTTTATTAGAAATTTTTATTTTTGTATAATAAATAAGAGAGGGAAATCATTAATAAAATTTGAATAAGTCACAAAGTATAAAGTGTGGCAATAGATATATACATGTCTAGGATTAGATTTAGAGAGAGCTTGGTACTTAAGCAGTCAAAATTGACTCACCTCCTCCTTTTTAAAATCCTACTTGGTGTATAGTGTCTATTCACTTTAAACAATGAGGACATTGTTCATTTTAAGTAGGGGGACCAAAAAATTGAAATTATTTCCACTCGGAATAATTTTTCTTTTAATTATGATTAAGATATATTTTGTTCAATAATTTGAAATTTTGTTAAGTACGCTAAACTTCAGTATAAATAAAGTTCATTATTTCAATCTTAATAATGATATAAATGTATTCTTAATAAAGCTTGTAAATCATACCATAAATTTTTAGTTCCTCAAGAAAGTTAGGCATGCATGAAAGTTTAAGTCTTTAGAATTGACTTAGTGGTTTCTTGAGGAGAAATCCTAGGAAGCATGAAATATTGAAAATGATTTAGGCAATTATTGTTTGGACCATTTGAGCTTTTCAAGCCAACCATGATAAATTTATCTTTTGAAACCCAACTTTGAAACGCCTAATTTTATTTGGACCTTTACAATATTTAGCCATCACTTTTCTCTTAATTATCTTTAAAGTTGTCCCAAACACTAGACTCATTACTATTCAGAATATCATTTGAAAATAAGTTTGGGGGAGTTGAAAAGAAGTATCAAATGCTCAAAAATTGTAGTACATGCAGCAAGTGCTCGAATTTAAAAAAAAATAAAGTACTTGAAAATAGATGTACAAAAGAGCATGTGAAAGTCAAGTAAGTTGGTGTATCGGAGGTAAAAATTTCAAAGGTTCGATTTACACTGAGTCTAGGGTTTTAAGCTAAAATTTATCTATCTTTTACCTACCCCTAGCCTAGCCACGTTACAACCTTAATTAAGACCTATTGATTCAAGTTCTATGCTACCTACATTAGTGGAGAGAAATTGCTAAGATCAACATATGAAGACATAAGTTAAACTTAATGATTGTAGCTTAGTCTTGAATAAAAGAATAAAAATCAAGTTGGTAAGGGTTAACATGCCTTTGTTAAGAAAGCATTTAGTCTAATTTTGCTATTGTAATAATTGTTGAAATTAATTTGAACGATATATATACTTAAGTAGCATAACTATCATATTTCTTGTTTTTGAGCATGAGTATATCAAGTTCGTAATTTTAGGAAAAATATTGCTCTGAAGGAGTTTTTCAAAGGTGTTTCCAAGAAATTCTTTTCAAAATTTGTGCATTACTCAGGACGAGCAATGAATTAAGTTTGGGGGTGTGGAAACACAAAAATTTATATACTTTTTCATACCCATTTTTACTTAAAATCGTGCAGTTTCGGTAAAATTCTTGTAAAAAAATAATTAAATTGTATTAAAAAATATGAACATATTAAATTTTAGTCAATTTTATAATTATTTTTGGTGAATTTTGATTATTTTTGACAAATTCGTGCAAAGGGCGAAAATTGGCCTGGCAAACACTGCGAGAAGAACAAAATCGAGAAGTAATTTGAAGTATCAAGGCGAATTAATTTTCAGCCTAAGACAGTCTAAAAATATGTGTATTAATTAATAAAATAATTAATTTTAATTTATACTCAATTAATTTGGGTTAATAAATTATTATTAATTAAATTATAAAAGAAAAGGGTTCAGTTGAACCGAACTGATTGAACCGAACCGGCCACAAATTGGACAGCCCAAAAACCAACCAAGTGCTGACCTAATTCAGCTCATTAGCTGAATAATTAAGCTGCAAAGAAGCCCTTGAAGACTTGTCAAAGTTGCATTCAAGCCCCTCCACTAATTGTGGCTCTATGGATTTGCCCCAAGCCTAAAATAGCAAAGTTGAAACTCTCAACTTTGCCATGTGTGTGGCCGACCAAGGGAGGTCTCTTAGGCTGGTTATTTTTGTATTTTTAGCTGCCACAATCAGCTATAAAAGTCACCCTTTGCTGATCATTCAACGCATCCCTCAATCTCTCATTCATTCACATTTCCTCTCTTCTCTCCATTCTCTCTTTTCTCCAAAAAGCCAAGCTTCTTGTGCTGATTTCTTCTCTTGGAAAAGAGGCTCTCATCAGCCAGCAATTAGGTGTTCATAAGCCACCTTAATAGCCGAGGACAACGGAGAACAAAGAACGGAGCATGCTAGTCAAGCCACGGAGAAACACCGGATTTGATTCTTGTTCCCTATCTTTTTAATTTTCGTTGTTGTTTTGACGAACATGTTTATGAATATTTATGCTATTTAAATGGTTAATTTAATTAATTTATCTTGAATTCAATTTGTGTTAGGTTGATTTCATTTTGTTCGCTTAAATTATTAAAGTTGTGTTTATGCTGTTATAGGCCTCGGTAAGATGCTTGATTAAGTAAAAACATGACTAAGTTATTCTTGTATTACAATTGTTAGATAACTAATGAATTAATTATATAAATGGATTGAAATTGTAATTAATGGACACAGTACTTAATCAGTGCATGTTTATTCTTTTAAGGTAGTTGGAGGTTAAATTAGCATTGTATTTGGCGATACATATGCCTTGCATAACTTGTAAGATTATTGTGATTAAATTGTTTCAAAATAAGGATACCTTGTTACCTCACATAGTCTTTTATGTGCTTATTAGATTTAATTAATTTTTTGAATTGACATAGAAATATGCAATAGATTTTTTAATTTAATAAGTATTTATGTGCAATAACATGTTTACCTTTTTAAATCTATTTAATCGATTGAATTGGCATAGAAATATGTACAAGAGATGAATGGATTTGTGTAGGTAAGTATGTTCATAAGTTTGCAAATTACCGAGTTGCCGTGAATTTATCCATAACAACATAGGCATAAGTTTAATAATTCTAAGTTAAGAAGTGAAATTAATCTAACATAATTAAGCCATATTGATTAAATTCATATTTTGAAATCGTGCATTAGAACTTTTATTTTTATTTTCTTTAGTTTATTTATTTTACTTAGTTTTAAACCATAGTCTTAAATCACTCTTTTCAACAAATTATTTTTACCTCACCAAAGTGTTTTAAATTACTTTCATAAATAATTCTTTTTACGGTCTATGTGGGTACGATAACTCGACATTTACTTATCACTTTATTACTTGTTGTGATTATGTACATTTGCACATTTTCGTCGTTCTAATAATTCCCTCGTAATTATCCACTAACCATAACTCATCAAATTAATGGACTAATGGACTAATTATTTAAATAGTCCCTTATTCTTATTCCATTTTGAAATTTAATACTAATTACTAATTTATCACTCACTTATTTAATTAAAATCAAGAAAATCCCATTTTAACAAATTATTCCACAAGGTTTAAAATAACTCATACTTTCAATTAATTCACAATTTAATCCTTGAATTTACCATTTCTATAATTAATCCCCTAAACTTTAAAATAATCAAGAATCATTTAACAAAAATATCTATTTAATTACCAAACTTAATATCAAACAAAATAACACCAAGAACTTAATTTTCCTACAATGGCAATATTCACAAACTTTACTAAATCTAATAATTTAAACATGCGCACATTAACTCATGAGATTAAAACTTCAAAAACATAAATTTAACGTACAAATAACCAAAACTAACCAAATTAAACATGCAACATTAGCTCTTGGCCGTGCGTGGCTTCTTCCCTTTTCCTTTTGTTTCGAAAAGAAGAAAATTAAAAGAAAAATATGCTTAGCTTTCTTCTCTCCACTGACGAATATCTAACATTATTATTATTAACATTATATAACATAATTATAATTTAAGTATTATAATAACTTAACATATAATACTTATAATATTACTATAACTGTGCACTATCACATACCTATATAAATAATGACTTATTTACTTAATAAGTCCTTTAACCTAAATCTACCTTATAATTTAGTATTAATTCCTACTTTTGTCACTTATTTGATTTAGTCTCTATACTCAGATTACACACTAATTCAACGAAATTATCTAACTGAAATTCAATTTGTTTCTAAAATAACTCCGTAAATATTTAATAAAAATATTTACGAATCTAATTTACAAAAACAAGGTCTCAATGCCTCAATTTTTTGAAACCATCGACTATAGGACCGATACACTTGTATCCTATCTAACTTCCAAATAACTAAAATTATTAGACCAAACTTCAATATAATATTGTAATATCCTCATAAATACTAATAAATAATATTCTCTGATTCTATCCTTAAAACATAATATTCTGAAATTATTATTTTTGACTCCACTAACTTTCGAGTCGTTACAGTTGCATTGATGCAGTTACTTATAAGCTGGACCTATCCGCAGATGCCAAAATCTACCCTGTCTTCCATGTTTCCATTCTTCGCCAATGCAAGGGCATTCTCGATCAACAAGTTACACCCCTCCACTTAGTCGACTCAACAAACACTTTCATTTTGAATCCAACAGCTGTGCTGAACAAACGAGTCATCGAGCGCTCTGGCCAGTTCATTGATCAGTTTCTAGTTCGTTGGGAAGGTCTTTTCAGCGACGATGCCACCTGGGAAGATAAGGACCACCTTTTGAAGACTTTTCTTGACTGGGGACAAGGTTCTACTTGAACAGGGGGTAATGTTATGAATGAACCCGTGGCTGTTGAACCAGAGAACCAGACCGAGCCTCCATTCGAAACTACTAGGGCTACGCGTCAAAGAAAGCTTCCTCCAAAATTTCAGGATTTTGTCATGTAGCCCACGACAGCAACGCCATAACGGCTGGAAGGGTACTATAAGAAAAACAAAAGGTTTATGGCTACAGCATGCTTATTGTCAAGTGAAATTTTTTTCTTTTTTCTCACCTTTATTCTCTGAGTGTACTGGAAGAAATTTCATCACCAACTTTCATCAATTTATGCTTATCCCATTTTAGAAATTGTTAGATTCGATTGCAGGAATATCTGTACACCACATAGGGGATATGAAACTAATGGTTGTCTACCAGTCTAGTCTGATTGTGGACAAACGGTATTAATTTGTAAATTCCTTACAGAATTATATGAAATAAACTAATAACCTTTGGATCAGAGACTTCCATTGTAGCAAAAAAAAATCACTCTTGTCGTCTCCCAATTGAAGAGATGGATATGGCAACCATTTCAGCTAGCAACCCTGCAGTTCTTTCACACAGATCATCATCACTAAGGATGGCATCTCTATTTTCATGGGTAAGTTCCTTTTTTTTTTTTGGCCATCTTTATGTTAAAACAAAGAAGGGGTCATTTTCTTTTCCTTTTTTCATCTGAAACTGTAAAATCGACTTCCAGGGTTGTCGGCAATGGCATAGAAGGGGAAAGTGATGTGTTCCATGCAGAAGAAGGCTTGTACATAGTAGAAAGGGTCAACAAGTATGGGGATGAGTGCTTCATTGTTGGCAGCAGTGTGTGCAACTACCATGTCAAGCCCAGTCATGGGTCTGGTGGACGATCGAATGTCCACAAAAGAAACTGGACTTCCCTTTGGTATGAGTAGCAACCTACTTAGGTGGATCCTGTTGGCGTACTCAGCCTGATTTGGACACTTTACATTGTTTACACTTCCTTCCTTGATGAAGATGAAGGATCTAAATTGTCGTTCTAAGCCAAACCTTACTTCCTTTTGGTGTTGTTTTGCAAATATCATGTTCCAATGAAAGCAGTAAAATTACCTTCTTCATGTCCAATTTGTATTTTTTTGTGAGGGACTTATGCTTCTCTTTAGCAATTTCTTAAGGTCATCCTCCGTCTCTATTGTGTGTTCATGGATGCTTGATTTGGTTTACATGACCATGGATATAATAGAGGACTTGTAGAGAATTTGGGTTCTCGCAGTCACTCTTAACAATAGCATAATTCATCAATTGGTACCTTTTCTTTTTAGCTACCAAGCAATTTAAGTAGGAAACAATGCAAGATTTTGATTCTCTTCCTATATAACTCATACTAGAATTCTGTATGACTACAAAAGATCAACATTTGAATCTTGAATTTCAAACTATTCAATTTTAACTTTACCAAATTAAAACTAATGACATTATCATGAGAAGATCTTGAGTTTGAAGCAATGAGAAGATTTTGAGTTTGAAGCAATTATGGTCACGGACAATTAGTTTAGCTATTTGTCTTATTCCATTACCTATAGGAATAATTTTTTGGGTAAATTACATTAATAACCACTCAATTTTCAAAAAATAACAAAACAGTCACTAACGTTATCGAAAAGTGATAAATCAGTCACACATTAAAATTTTTCGTCACAAATCTAACGAGATAGGTGATGTGGCCAGTTAACTAGCTGACGTGGCCAGTTAACTTGCCACGTTGGACAAGGTAAAGTTGAGTGACTGTATTTTTCGTTATGCTTTTTTTTCCTTTTTAATACTTTTTGCGTAAATGGCCCAATATGTTTATACTTCTTCTCCATCCTATGAATCTTGTCATCGATGCCTCTACTACAACCATCTTTAGCGTCACCATCATTGACCTCCAAACCACCACCACCCTATCCTTCTTTTTCAACCCTCTAATAGATGAGCCACCATGGTTGGAATCCGACTATCTTTTTCTGCTGCCCAAACTCATTAACTTTGAAAAAACCAGATCAATATGGGATTAGAGACAATTTGGGGTCAAATTATCAGTACCCAAGACCAAACTGTTGAGGGGAAAATACTCCAAAACAACATTATCAAGTCTGGGATATGATATGATACAAACAAAATAGGAACATCCTGACAAACCAAACAATCGATTGAAGCTATAATTTTTGGGAACAAAGGAAACGATTCCTCCAAAAGGACAACCAAATGCTGACAAGTGAAATTATGGGTCAGGCCAGTGATTAACGAGATCCCAAAATCGAAATCGGACTAGGTATTGTAGCAAAGGAGGATGAGATATGGATCAAAAGAAGAGTAGTGGAGATGGTCGGCGAAAAAAGCTGGGGTCGAGGTGAGGTAAGCCTAGTCTTTAGAAAGGGATTTGAATCAGGTCACGGGGTCGGCATCTCCATTTCTTCTCCTCCCTCATATTCTTCTTTTTCTCTTCTTCTTCTTCTCTTCGTCTTCTTCTACTACCTAAACCCTAAACTAATGCTAAAAGGGGTTGTTTAAATTGGTGCTGACTGTCACTCTGGCCGATTAATGACAACAAGGACTCTGTTAAATGCCATGTCATTTTTCTATTATGTTTGTAACGGAAAATGGTTAAAAAGACTATTTTGTTATTTTTCGAAAGTTGAGTGACTAAGTGAAACCAAAATGACTGTTTTGTCATATACATCAAAGTTGAGTGGTTGTTGGTGTAATTTACTCTAATTTTTTTAATGAATTTGTTAGTTTACATTGTACTCTTAATGTGAATGTGTCGTATTCTTCGAGTGTACTTGAAGAATTGCCATAATCTTTATGTTTTTTTTTTTTTGGCTTTGAAGAGATTTTATAGTTATCTCTTAAAGCCACTGAAAAGTGGGAATTATTGTCACTTGAGGCATGATAGTGCATGATGTGGTGTTAAACTCTAGTTGCGAGGTTTGAAACATATTGATACATGCACGGATGGGGTGAAAATTTTTTAAATTCCATTCACTGAAGCTGCCAATTTTTAAGTTTGAAAAATTAGTCAACTTGCAACGACTTCTTGAATAAAATCCAAGCATTTCTGGGTTGAGATCTCTTAACTTCGAAAAGCACTTTGAATTACTCGATTTTGAGTTTGGGAACTCAAGTTATGATTGTTTTAGTGAATATTGTAGGAGTAGAATTTTTAGATAAGATTATTACAAAAATTATGAGGTTCAAACTTTTATTTCGAGTTTAAATCATATTGGGTCTGATTTTTAGGCTTAATTTTTATTATATATGAGATCAATATTGTATTTATTAGGTCTTATTATTCTTTATTTATTTATTCTAAATTTTGGATTTTTTAAAGTATTTTAAGCTATTTAGGAGTGTGGAATAGGACCATAAATTTGAACAAGTTGCGAATTTGGTCTAGGGCTCTAGACGAATGAATGGAAACTTGGAGTTTGATCTAACCTGAAACACAAACAAATCCAAGTTAAATTTAAGAATTGAAAGGGTAGCAATTAAAATAAGTAATAAAATATATAAAAAGAACAATGAAACCAAATTAAAGTTTAGAAACAATTAAATAAGGATAAAACGGAACAAAAAAAAAAGAAATGAAACAAGATAGATGGAAAAGATGGAAAGTGCCGTGTAAAAGTCCTAAAGAGCCTTGGAAACCAGATGAATCTACAACTCCTTTCAATCGACTCTAATTTTCTCTCCAAGAAAGAAAACTTGACAAGAAAAAGCTTGAAGATGATCCCCACAATCTAAAAAGATTGTTAAAACTCTTCTAAAAGAAAACTCAAGAGAAATTCTTGAAAAGAAAAACTCAAAGAGAATTTTATTAACTCAAATAGAGAAATTGTTGAATGAATTTTGAATTTTGTACAATGAAAAGGTCTTTATATAGGCTAGCTAAGTAAATCCAAATAAAACTCTCAAGTGTACTAAAACTCTAATTAACCTAAACAAGAAGTAGTTTTAAATTAAACTTTCTTGTTGACATAAAATTCATAAATTACTCGAAATATTTAAAAATATATCCAAAATTCAGAATAAATAAATAATGAAATAATAATACCTAAGAAATACAATATTAGGATCATATATAATAAAAATTAAGTATAAAAATTAAATCTAATATGATTTAAACTTGAATTAAAAGCTCGAAACTCGTAATTTCCATAATAATCCCGTCTAGAAATTTTGCTCTTGCAGTCTTCACTAAAATGTCACAACACAAGCTCTCGAAATCAAGTGATTCAAAGTGAATTTCAAAGCTAAGAGATATATCTTCGAACACTTTGAGACATCTCAACCTAGAAATGTTTGGATCCTATCCAAGAAGTTATCGCAAGTCGACTAATTTTGCAAACTTGAAAATTGACAGTTTTGGTGAATGAAATTTAATAAATTTCACTCCATCCATGCATGTATCCTATATTAATGCTTTATTGGCCTTAGGAGACATTCTAGACTATTTTCAAAGTTATAAATGAAACAACCTCTAGGGATATCTTTTAGTACTAAAATGAACACAATACTTAGGGTCGCATAAAGGATATATTGGTTTTTATCACACAAATCGCCCACTTCTTGGTATCGCATTTTAGTGCCCACTCGAGGTCATTGCCTTGGACGAGTTTAATCCATGATAACATCAACTAGACATCTTTGAATGCAGGGAAGAATTTCTATCCCACTTTTGATTTTTCCTAAATGATATTGGTCTATTCCGTTTCCCAGTCAGAGATATCAAATACCTAAATTTGTTGTTTCCTCAAGAGAAGTAAAGCAAGTCAAAGAATAAGAATTCTTACCTATAGCTTAGTGAGAACTTAAAACATCTACAAGTTATGAATTGATTTCCCACCCTACTTTGAATAATGGTTTCTCTTTTAAACCATTCTCGTTCATTGCTTTAGACAATATAGAGACATATTCTCTAATCTGTACCATCCCTATTCTAGACTGAATGTATTGGTAGATTAGTCTCCTCTTGGTATGACTCTCGTCCTCATGTCCACGAACCTTCCCTGCCAAAAGAACCCATTATTAAGGTACATAGCTCACTAAACCTTCAAATCACACCCATTGAGCCAAGGTTTGTTTTGTTAAAAATAACTTCATTCATGACCTTCCAAATTACAAAAAAAGATGCATGTGACTGTATACAAAATTCCTTTCCTCCTAACTATCAATGTCCTTAATTTGTAGCCAT
Organism: Gossypium stocksii; assembly: GCA_020496765.1. Taxonomy (NCBI): domain Eukaryota; kingdom Viridiplantae; phylum Streptophyta; class Magnoliopsida; order Malvales; family Malvaceae; genus Gossypium; species Gossypium stocksii. The sequence continues at coordinate 13,818,284 of CM035623.1, forward strand.
TAAGAGATCTAATCTACTAAATAAGTCATACTTAAAAGATTAATTCGTATAGGAAGCGAACTACCATACCAAACTATTTTTGTGGAAAGACATTACACAAAAAGATGTTTAGGTTTTTCTAGGCTACACTGACATAGAGGGCATCCCACTTTTGAGACAATGTTTCTCTTCATGAAATCTACTCTTATGGCCATACAATTCTTACAAAATTTTCCAAACATTACAAGTTTGAAATGAATTTTGAGCCTTTGTAGAGTTCTCCAATTCCTATCTTTTTTTTTTTATGTTTGTTCCCCATTGTATTGATCCTTCCAAGGTAAATAGTATGCATTTTTAATTGAGATTTTTCCTTCATAATCCTCTCTACACTGGCTACGCCCTAAGGTGCATGCACCAGGGCTGAGAATCAACACTACAACAATCAATAATATAGCGGTATCTACAAGTGTGACAAGTCAATTGTAGTATTTGTAATGTTCAATGAAACACTTGAGTATTCTAAGGATCGAACCCACAAGAGTTGATCGTTAAGCAAATTCCTAGACTAAGGACATGTGAATCAAGGAGTCTAATTAACTACTCGCTAAATACTATAGTACGACAGGCCATTCAAGAGTTTGATTATACCAATTAATTACCTAAAATGAGTAAATGACTAATTTGTAAAGAAAACAAACTACACAATTATCAAATAAGGGCAAATATAATAATAAAGAGCGGTTGGTTGATTTCCATTTTGTTGATTGACTTTTGAATTGGGGGATCTAAATTGCTATTACTTTTAAATTGACTTCATTTTACCTCTTGGCCTCAGCTTTACCAATTTCGATAAATTAGTTTAGTTTATCTCTTGAGCTCACCAACTAACACGAGACTTACTAAATTGATTCCTAATAAGATCTCCTATCAGTCTCACTTATCATGATTTCTCCTTAGGGGCATCTGATTGTGATTTTGATGAAGTAACAATAATGATCGTACCTAAAAACTAACTATTATCACGATGAAAGGCAAGCGCGCCTATCGAATAGTAGTATAGTTAGTGGCAAGACCAGAATGTCGAATCCAAGGAACTAAAAGTACTAGTAATAACTTTCTTCCTATTATTTAACCTAGAAATAAAGGGGAGTTTGTTTAAACTAATTAATTCTAAACTAACTAAGGACGCGACAAAGAGTGAATTAGGGAATTACTTTGGGAAAACTGAATGATAAAGACAATACCCAAGGAAGAATCCACCTAGACTTCACTTGTTATTTAACTCTAAATTAGACAATTTCTTCATTCGAATTGATCCGTAGAAATCCCTAAATTATGTTAATAACTCCGTCGAGTATAAGAACAACTAACCCTAGGTTGATTAATTGAAATCTCTTTCTAATTAAAACCCCTAGTGTTGCATTAACTCGATCTATGGATCCCCCTATTAGATTTGACTCTAATCCGGCAGATTTTCATCGTCCTATGTCTAGGATTGCGATCAACTCCGCTTAATTGTGTTGGATCTACTATTAAACAGGGACTTTTGCTCATCTGAATAAGCACATTCGACCTGAATTAATATCCTGAAATATTAACTCAAGAATTAAAAAACACAATTAAGAACAAATTGAATATTTATCATATAATTCAAATAACAATAACAAGATTCGTCTTAGGTTTCATCCCCCTTAGGTATTTGGGGATTTAATTCATGTTAATAAAAGAATACATCTCAAAGTAAAGAAAACAACAAAACATAAAGAAAACCCAAAACTCTTGAAAGGATTGAAGGGAAATCTTCAGTCTTGATGTAGATCCTAGCTTCTGAGATGGATCAATCGGCTTTCTTCGAGTAATTCCTTGCCTTCTACTTTGTGTGTCGACTCTCCTCTTTAAGTCTGCTCCTAGGGTGTTTATATAGACTTCAAAATACCTTTCTTAGCCCCTAAGTAGCTTTTTCCGCGTAGAATTAAAACGAGTCACTACAGGGACACGCCAGTGTGGCACGCCCGTATGAATCAGGTCCAGGCCGTGTTGATTTCTCACTCTGGCCCATTTTCTCTATTTTTGGCCCGTTTCTCGTTCTTTTCATTCTCCTATGCTCATCTAAGTATAAAACATGAAATTAAAGGATTAGGAGCATCAAATTCCACAATTCAAGGGATAATTCATCTAAAATTGTGCTAAGCATGGGGTAAAAACATATATAAATTATGGTTTATCAAATACCCCCACACTTAAGCCTTTACTTGTCCTCAAGCAAAATCCTCAACTCACAATTAAAAATCATTCTTATCAACTTATAAATCTTATCAATAATGTTTCGAATCAATCCATGGGTAATCATACATCGAGAGTTCAACTAAAATAACATCAAAGTTTCAAACAATCTAAGTTGAGAATTTTATCACAGAAACATAGGTATTCTCCCCTCTTTTAAGTAATTACCTTGAATTCAAAATCAACAAGTGTTGACATCCTCACTAAAGATTCACTCTATCCACTTGAAGTGTTTAGGGTTCAGAAATTAAGCACTCATTAGTCAACATGAAGAGTTATTACCATAAGCTTGCATAAAAATCAAATCTCCACCACTATAGATTGAGATGATACGTCGATCAAAAGGCCTTTAGAGGGTTGTAACAGGGCTTTGGTTAGAGGTGTGGTCACAGGCTGCAAAAGAGGGTTAGAATCGAGATTGAATTGAAAAATTATCTAACTAGAAAAATCTCTATTACTGGAACATATTCCTAAAATTAAGCTTTTCTTCCTAAATAACATCGTTTAAGATCAGAAGCTCATAATTACATAGAAATATGCAAAACATCAAATTACAACTGAAATATGTATACATTTTTTTAAGAACAAATCGAATATTTTATGAACTTACAAACTGAAAAGGAGAACATAGCTAGATAATTAGTCAATTCAAATCTCGACAAAAATAAGGATCAAATTAGAGTGAGGGAAATTCTCAAAGAATCAAAAACAGGTTTATGGGTTAATATTAAGGGTAGATCAATAAATGGTTTGTTAGGCTCAAGGAGGTTCACTAATGGTTAATTATGAAGGTAGGCTTTTATGGAGTAAGTGGGTTAAACCTAAGTGCCTTTACCATCTCGATATATCAAATCAATGGTGTGGTCTTGACATGCATAATCGAAACAAGTTCTAGAATAACAAATCAGTATTGACTCACTCAAAGCAACAATAAAAGTGAGCATGAAAGGATGTATGCTCAAAAGGCTCAAAAATCTCACCAGAATTATGGCTTTTGATGTCAATCCTATGAATTTCAAATTTCAAGATAATACCTAAATTTGGGGAAATAGCCTAGAAAAAATTTTAAATTCTCAAAAATTTCAACATATCATGCTTAATTCTCTAATGTCTTAAAGTTTGAATAATCAAAGTGTAAACACCTATGTCTTAATCCTAAACATATCAATAAAAATCATAAATCAATCAGAATTCATTCTAATAGTGATATGAGAAAATGACTTGAAAGACAAGACAAAATTCAGGGATTTGAGAATAATGCAAAAAGTGAAAGTGAGTCCCCCCAACACTTAAGATGTACATTGCCCTCAATGTATAAGGATAGATTCATTTTAAGCATAAAATCATAAGATAGGGAGAGAAGTGAAACTCCTTGAAAATTAGATGGTATCCTTGAGTTGGAAGTGTGGAAACTTGATTCTAAGGATAGGGTTGTAGTGAGGTTGGAGGAGGGTATTCCAAGGTTATAGAATTTGCCTATCCACAATTGCTATGTCAAACTTGGTGGCTATAGCCGTGATTAAGTAGGACATAGCATTCGTGGAGTAGTTTTCCCATTAGAGTTAGATTTGGCAAAGTACTATTAAGCTTTTAGGCTCTGTGTAACTGCGATAACATCAATAAGACTTTAGGGAATATAGATTAACATGGTTACCCGTTTAAGAAATGGCCGATATAAATTGTTCAAAATAAATTATGCTAAATTTTTATAATATTGAAATTTAAATAAATAAAAGGATAAAATTAAATAAACCTAAGAAGAAAAGTAAAAATAGAAATAAAAATAAATAACAAAATAAAAAGGAAAATAAAGAAAAAGATAAGTGGACTCGAAAGTTTTAATCCTCAGATAGTTCGTGAGGTGGGGGCGGTGGTGAAATGTGGAGATGCTGACAAATCTGATAGAGAGTAGCATCAATGTGATCAAGGCACTGAAAACACTGTTGCTCGAATCGTGTAAGGCGCTCAGATATGTCAGAGTATGAAGCAGCCGCATGAACTGGACGGTGAACGGATGGTGGCTGGGACGGTGGCTCCTCGTGAGATGGAGGGACATCATCAGTAATGTCCTCTAGGTCCTCTTACCCGGTAGATCGAGCTAGATGGTACTGAGGAGAATCGATCCCACGTTGGCGCTCGATCATTCTCATGTGTAGTATGCTTTGGATGCCCTGTGGGGATATCTGGCCAATAAGAGTGAGAGAGGATGATTATGCCGCGGGTGTTGAGGAGACCAAAGTGGCAAGCTAGTCAAGTCACATATGGCCCCATGGAAATTACCCCTTTATGATGTCGCTCTGTCTGATGTTGAATGGCGAGGGCGATGAAATAAGCGAGGTCGAACACGTGCCCGTGCGTCATACTCCATAAAAAATAGGTGTCGTGGGTGTTGACGATGCCGGTGCTCTCTCGTCTACCTATCAATGTATGCGCGAAGAGGGCATGGAGGTACCTCAGTGATGGGGCAAGAGCTGCCGCCTTGGAGCGACTAAGATTGTAGGTGGCTGAAGTAGCGACCAGGGCTGGCCAACACTTAGAAGGGGAGTAGTGGATATGGCAGTGAAGCTCAGAGAGGTCTTCCTCTTTCATGAATCTGTCAGTATATAGGCCTAAAGTGACACCGAACTTAGGTATGCTTAGTTGGCGTACCAAACTACCGAGACGAAACTAGACCGTTCTGGGATCGTCATACTGGGACACGACCGTCTGTAGGTGGAAGGTGGAGCAGAGCTCTAAAGTGAGCTCGATATATGTAGGCTCGATGATCTCGAAGAACTAGTTCCATAGATCCATAGATAATAAGGCCCGAATCGTGTCTGCTAGCTGGACCTGCTCTAGTGCGGCCCAGTCAATACATTGCCCCACTCCAAGAGGTCGCGCTCTGAGAATCTGGAATAGTTCCTCTTGGAAGCCTTGCGGGAACTGAATGAATGGGTGTTGGATCTCAGTGGTGGCGCTGGACGAGGTAGCGCCAGGTCCCTTACACTTCTTCGAAGTAGGGACAACGGTTTTCTTACCACGTGAGGTTGACATTATGTACCTGAAAAAAGACAGAATTAACGGATGCATACTAAAAAACAAAGACTATTAATATTCATAAGTTAATCAACGAAAAAAACTCAATTTCCTATTTTAGTAGCATGTTCAATTGAGAACTAATAAATATCTTATGGAAAAGTTAATTTCAAGAAGTAGATTAAGTGTTCTAAGTATCCTAGGCATAAAACTAACGAAGTAATATGCATAAGAGTATTGTTGTTAAGAGTGATTTCTTATGAGATAGTTAAAAATGATAGTAAATGAAGAGTGCAAAATGGCATGAAATTAATCTAAGTTAATAGATCAAAAGAAACATATGAAAAATAAACGAATGATTAGATAACTAAATAACTTAAAAGTAAAAATAACAATTAAAAAAAAGGGGAGAAATTAGAACCAATAGAGTAAGTGATGGTGGCCAGAAGTGGTGTAAGGGTGGTGCACGGGTGTGGTAGTGGCGCACGGCCGTGAACTGTGTAGGCTAGTGGTTGGGTGGTGGTGGAGTGCCATCGGTGATGGTGTTTGTGTTTTGGGAAGGGGAAGAAAGAGAGAATGGGAAAAGAGTGGGTTTGGTGTTTTAAGTGAAAGGAGAAGAAAGAGAGGAGTATGAGGCGAAAGGAGAGGGTTTACGAGGGTGGTGGCCGGAGCTGGAGACGACGAAGGTTGAGCGGCGGCTAGGGAAGTTAGGGTTTGAGTGGGGAAGATGATGAATAATGAAGGGTTTATATAAAAATTGGGGCACACGGGCATGTCAACGCCCGTGTGTCTCGTGTTCAGCTCGTGTAGTTCGTGTATTTTGAATTTCGGCAAGCCCGATGCTTTGCCCACGCCCGTGCTCGCTGGGCGTGTTGGTGCACACGGTGGAATTTTTGTCTATCTGAGGCGGCTTTCAAGCAATCTCGAATTACCTTAACCTTCTCTTCGATCTCTTTAATCAAGACAACCTCGTGTATCTGAGGAAAATTCAACTAGTGGTAAGTACTTCTCCCAACTACCTTGGAATTCAAGAATGCAACATCTCAACATGTCCTCAAGAACCTGAATCACCTTCTCTGACTGGCCATCAGTCTGAGGATGGAAAGCCATGCTAAAATTCAACTTTTTCCCTAATGCCTCTTGTAACTTTTTCAAAATCGAGATGTAAATCTCGGATCTCTGTCCGAAATAATTGACAGGGGCACTCCATGCCATCTCACTATCTCGGAAATGTACAACTCAGCTAGTTTCTCAAGTGAGTAGTCTGTACGAACTGGTATAAAATGAGTTGACTTTATCAGTCTATCCACAACGACCCATACTGCATCTTTCTTCTTTGGCGACAAAGGTAGCCCAGAAACAAAGTCCATGGTAATGCGGTCCCATTTCCACTCGAGAACCATTACGGGTTGAAGTAAACCTGAAGGTACTTAGTGTTCAGCTTTTACTTGCTGACAAACTAGGCACTTAAAGACAAACTCTGAAATGTATCTTTTCATTCTCGACCACCAATACATTTTCTTCAAGTTGTTGTACATTTAGAATACGAAAGGATATTCAATAAGCCTTCAACGTAAGGTATCGAGCTGATGCCATGTCCCAGACATGGTCTTACACTGACTCTCAATGTATCAAGGCCGATGCTATGTCCCAGACAGGGTCTTACACTAGCTCTCCTCTATCCGTGCTGATGCCATATCCCAAACATGGTCTTACACTGACACATCTCCAAGCAAATGCCATGTCCCAGACATGGTCTTACACTAGCACTCGTATCAATGCCAATGCCATGTCCTAGACATGGTCTTACACTGGCTAGCACATATCCGTGTCGATGCCATGTCCCAGATATGGTCTTACACTAACACGTGACGAGGCTGATGCTATGTCCCAGACATGGTCTTACACTAGCTCTCGTATATCCCTCGTATCTCAACATTAATATCCAATCTATTCTTAATGTTCAATCGGGCTCTATTACATATTTTCTCATTCTTTCATGACTAAAAATTATCATTCGATTATTCATGCTCAAATAAATATTCTCATACGTAGGTCATTTCACAATACATTATTTTAAGACGAAATAATGATTTCATGCATAGAAATTAGTAATGTTGTATTATTTACCTACAACTTACCTCGATATACAAAATGTGATTAACTTTCGATTTAATCCGTTTGCTTGGCTTTCCCCCAGTCTAGGCTCGTGTTTTGTACTTCTTGATCTATAATAACAAAAATTCACTAATTTAATCACTATTTTAATCTAAACAATTCAAAAATCATATTTTGGTGAAATGACCATTTTTCCCCTAAACCTTGGCAAAATGACCATTTTACCCTTAGGCTCAAAAATTGATTTTTATCAAATTTCCTTATTCACCAAGCCTAACCCAACTCTTTTCACTCTTATGGCAACCCAAAATTCCCATTATTTCACACAAATACCATCAATTTCACAAACTTTGCATATTAGTCACTTTAGGTGTTTTTCATAAACACTCCTTCACAAAAGTTGTTTATTACTCAACCATAACTCATTTTCTTCCATAAAAACTCAGTAACCAACATAATTTCATTCATGGAAACACCCTAAAATTTGTACCATTTTGCAAAATAGTCCCTCCATTAGTTAGCCCATGTTACAAGGACTCTAAAAATACAAAAATCTTCAAAGGAAGCCATCAAAATCACTTACTTGTGAGTGCTTGAAGTTGCTAAAAATTTTAGAGCTTTAAAACCCTCCAATGGCTGATATTTTCGGTAGGGTTGAAGAAGAAAAGATGAAGCTTTATTTATTTTAGTTTATTTTTATTTCTAGTAAAAAATAGGTCACCTAACCTATCAAAAATAGAATTTTGACTTTTCTTTGTCTCTATGGACTCCTATGGCAGGCCATGCCTTTGGTAAAGGCCTAATTTCCCTTTAAACACCCCACTTGATTCTCAAGCTGCTTAACACCTTTAACTAATAAAACAAAACTTTTGGCCTTTACGCGATTTAGTCCCTTTTTGCAATTGGGCCTCCAAATGCTAAAATTAATTCACCAAAATTTTCATGCACTCTTATAAAAATACTGTAACACAAAATAATTCTAAAATAATTTTCTCTAACCTCGGGTAAGTGATTTTGAAATTACTATTCTGACTAAGCCTAATTTTGGGCTGTTATAGGCTAGATTCCTGTATGTGTTGTGGTTCTTGATAGCTTATGTAAGCAACACTGTGTAGCTATGTCTTGAATGGTAGCTTGTGTGAGTAGGCAGTTGTTAGCTTGAGAGCGGTCATATATGTGATATGAGATAGCTTCAGCTATATATAAGGCACTTAATGTGCAATGTGTTCCCAAGTATCCTTTAGTGATTCCAAATGGTTCAACAGGCATAATCGAGATGAGGGAGAAAGTAATATCAATTTAAGTAACATAGGTACGTATAGAACTTATATAAGTATCGAAATAAGGTAACTTGTGGAATTCATGTGTAACCATGTTTCGAACATGAGAAAGGTTTGTGGATTGATATGTGTTATACCATATTATGCTCATTTGTTTGATTTGTGTTTATTTGATATGTTAAGCTTATTATCATACAAGCTTACTAAGTTGTAAAGCTTACTTTGTTTTATAGTGTTTTGAAACTAGCTCGAATCCGGGGGTCAGAGACTTCATCGCACTATCAAACATCTATTTTGGTACTTTTGAAATTGTATATATCTGGTATATGGCATGTAAAGGCATTGGTCATTTTGGTATGTTTGATGGATATGTATTTGGCCATTTGAAATGGCTTGTTAATGATATATGGTTGGATGTATATATTGCCATGTGATATGGTTTATCTTGAAATGGCTGATGATGGTTTATATTGCTAAAGTGGCTATTTAGTATGTGGTATATAATTGCTTGAGAACTGTTTGGTTGTGGATTGGATGATGAAATGGTTGATTTAGATGACATGTTTAATATATGAATTATGGCTAGTAAGCATGCAGATTTGGTATTTGTTTGAATAGGTAAATGGCATTGGATTGAGTATTGTATTGGTTGAAATAGATATAGTATATTTTGTGCATTTGATGATGATATTTGGCTGCATATTTATGTCTTGAAATGGTACCATCTAAATTGTTGTAGGTGTATGCAAGTTGGGTGGCAAAATGGTTTGGTAAATAGCCTATTTTTGTCCACGCAGGCAGAGACACAAGCGTGTGTCTCAACTGTGTGTGACACACGGTCATGTTATACGGCTATGTGTCCCCTGAAGCATTTAATAGTAACAAGTCAGTGAGTTACACAGCCTAGACACATGGGTGTATAGTTGGCCATGTGACACAAATCGGAGAGTTACACGGAGTAGGACACGGTTCAAGACATAGCCAAGTGCTCCCATTTCGAATGTCCACACGGCCTGTGACACAGGCGTGTCTTGTGGCCGTGTGTCTGTTCACACGGGCGTGTGTCCCCTATTTTAGGCAAAATTTTCCAAGTTTCCAAAAGTTGTCTTAAGTTATCGATTTAATCTCGAATCACTTTTAAAGCATGTTTAGGGCCTCGTAGGCTTGTTTAAGGGACAATGTGATTGAATGTTATTGATATATGCTTATGAATGATAATGAATATGAAATGAATGTTGAATTATGTTATAAGTTTAGTAATGCCTCTTAACCCTATTCTGGCGACGGATATGGGTTAGGGGTGTTACAACACTAATTTACTTATTAACCCTAAGAATGAAAATTAAGTAGAAACATAACAAAAACATGTAAATTGCTTAGAAACTAGCTCCGTAAGTATAATGGGGAGCCTAATTTTACATATCAAATCATGATAGATCAAATCCCCCAAACTTAAGTTTTTGCTTGTCCTCAAGCAAACACATAAAATATGCATAGAAAAAACAATCTTTGGACTATATTGAACAAAAAAGCAACATAGCAGTGCAATACTAAACTTGTATAGGGACCATCTTACATACAACTTAAGGGTGGGTTTGGATGAGTAGTGTGTTTACCTGCGGTTAGTGTAAAAATAGCGATGGCGGTGAGATTAGATTCTATAGTGTGAGACAAAAAGTAAACTAAACATATTGTACCACACCTCACTGCCCATCCAAACTCACCATAAGACTGAAATTTAGCTAACTTGATTATTCATAAAACAAACAAAATTAGTTTAGCAAATTAAATGGCTAAAAATTCTAGAGGCAATCCAAATGAATGTATGTACAATTGTGTTATCGATCAAAATAGACTATGTAGATACATTATAGACACTTAAAGTGAATTGAATGTGTTTATCTGAGTAAATGCAAACAAGTCAAGAAAATTGTGTGAATGAAATATTCGGGTCGCAAAGGTCTTCAAGGCTTGTAACGTTCTAAGGTTTAAGACAGTTTGGAGTTCAAACAAAAAGGTAGCTCAAAACAGTTTCAAGCATTAGAAACAATAAAGCACACAACATTATTCCCATTCGTGCTTAATTAATCGTAAAGCTCACCTCATTATTTCTCCTTCTCCTGCCTTCCTTATATCTCCAAAATTTTAAAAGATACTAAATGGTATTGGTACGTACAATAAGCAAGCAAGTATTACACATTATGAACTGAAAGTTTTTCGTTTAAGCTTGAATTTTATTATTCATTTAAGCTTTCTTTTTTATAATTTTTGCACCTTTTCACTTATAATGCTTTTAACCATCACCTTGCTTTTATTTCACTTATACATATTTTTCTTTTTCGTACTACTTTTACTTAGCAAGAATCTATACATACCATATCATACAATCTCTTGTTTTTCTCTCAAGCACACATAAAGCCACCAAAATGTCTTTACTTGACCCTCAATGTTCATGGATTGATGTCCATTACATAGTGCCTTTTTTTAGTGCTAGGGACAGAGAAGGTTCAAGTTTTCAACTTGTTTAATCTCAAGCTTCAAACATGAGGCTCATCAAGAAAGATTATTCGATGCTCAAATTATGGGAACTAATGGTCAATAACATAAAGGTAAGTCTTTTGGGCTCTAGGCTACACAAAAAATGCCTTAAGTCCTTCCCGAAACATTTCATAAGACATGCTTCCTATCATGCATACATTTATTTGAATGAACAATAGTCAATTCAAGCTTTATTTATCTACAAGTGTCCACACAATCCATTTATTCTATGACACAATTTACACATTTTTCATTACAAGTGTTTGTCTCCAGTCTATTAAGTAAATTAACTTATTGAACTAATTAGTCTTTTTCTAATAATACCAAATTATCTAATATCAGTCAAAATTTACATGCTCGACAGTCCAAAACACTTACTCAAAATCTACAACTAGTGACCTATTGTCCAATTATAAGCCAAGCACCATGCAAACACAAGAAAATCAAAGAAACAAAAATAAAAATATTTTTGGCAATATTGGAAATTTTTTGAAAAATAACATAAAAGTTAAAAACATGCAATTAAACACACAAAAACAAAGAAAACTAAAATGATGTGCATCCCTTCACACTTAAATAACATATTGTCCCTAATGTGTACCCAAAACAAAAGGTAAGGAGCTTATCGGACTTCCTTAAAAGTGTTGAGGTGAATAGAAAAGGACTAGCGTTGTCCACCTCCTTGTTTTAGCTTAATATTGTAGTATAGTCATCGAAAAGGGTGGCTGCACAAAAAGAATACAGACACAAAAAAATCAAAAGCAAATAATAAAATATAATAAAAAATAAAAACAAACAAGTCTAAATCTGTCCCAAAAAAATAAGTTCAGTAGTTTATAGTTACATGCAGCATAAAAATAAAATAAAAGAAAAATATGCAAAGGCATACACTAATCATGGTTTCCTTAGTCTTGCTCTAGTTCTGCCCTCTCTTTTCCTTTTCCCTTCACAACTGACCTTTTGTAGGACTAACGCGTTGGTCGGTGACATGACTTCTCTTCACTCGGGTTGCTAAAATCTACCCCTTTTTTATCCTCCTTACATCCTTTGTCATTCATTCCACTTCCTTCTTAAACAAATGCAAAATTTGGCTTCACAGGCCATAGTGTGTCTCCCCAATTCTTTAAGTTGTTTCTGAATGCCACTGAGAATTTTTTGTAAGCGAGACTTTTTCGTTTTTATAGCCATGAGCCCACTCTTGACTTTGTTTTTGCTGTAGCTTCCGGAACTCCTAGATCATTGAATCATCTATCATGTATATAAGGGGGTTATGATATGATTCAACGGAATCCATACTCACACCTACTCAATGGCATAGGTCTGTGACTAAATGTGGGAAATAAATTCCATCCCCACCTCCTATCACACAACATCGTATATGTTGATAAATCCAAGTCCCCAAACATATACAATTTTTTTGCCAAAATGGAGGTTAACAAAATAGCTCTAAAAACATTAATTGCTTTAGCGTTAAACGCTGGGTTAACCCAGGTACATATAATTTACATCCACAATTTCGTTATCGAGAATATTAACGGGTGACTAAGTGAATGGAGCAATCCTGTTACAATTTCTCGTTGTTATTCTTCATTACCTTCTGTTAGGTAGCTCATTATGGTGTCTATATCTATGTCACGATGACTTAGTAAGTTAAGAAATTTGATGTCATCGTTTCCATAGAATGGGACACCATAATATGCATAAATTTCCGCAAGGGATGTCTACGACCCAGTTCCTAATATACATCTGGTAACTTTCAGCCACTTTCAAATTCGAGTAAAACTCTAGAACCACAGGTATAACTATAGGAGCCTTAGGCGAGAGACAAAAGTCTTGCCAACCATGAAATCTAACAATATCCCAAACTTCACCGTCGAACGAAGAGGCGGGGCCAAAACGACAATTATTGTTAAATGGTTGCCCATGAAGCGTAAGAAAAAAAATTTTCAGTCTATTTAGATATGAATTTTCTTTAGTCATGTTTTGATGATGATGTTGGTGTCAGTTGGGATCAAGTTGGTTTACCTTTCTTAGGGGCATATTCGTACCACCTTTAATTTAATCACGCAAAAGACAAAGCAAAAACCTAGTCAACTTGTAACAGTCCGTTTTCAGTGGTGTTGAAAACGGTAGTTTTAGAATCACTTTTTTAATGATCGAGTCAGTAAATATTATTTATTAATATTTACGAGTCTATTATAGTATCAATTTTTCGTCTGATAATTTTATTCAATAGTTAATAATTAAGGGATAATAATTAAATCGTAAAAACCGTAAAAATTAATCGTTATTGATTTCTATTAGTTAAAAAGCTTGATAGAAATTTTTCAAGAGTGTGACAATTATGCCCTAATGCTTTGACATGAAAGGTTGGTGCTTGTTAAATTATTAAATTATATGTTATAATTATGTTAAATTATAGTTAAAATATATTAAAACATAAAAATAAAGTAAGTGACCATTTTTCTTCATCTTTCTCCCCTCTTCTCCACCGATTCCACCATTGTTATAGATAGGAAAAATTTGGCCAAGCTCTCATCTTTGCATGTAAGTCATTTTAAACCTCTTTTTTCGTAAATTTTATGTTTTTGATATCGTTGTAGCTTGATTTTGCTAGTATGGGGATTAAATTGTAAAATTGTTAAAGTTTTAAAATATTTTTATTGATGATTTTTGAAGCTTTTGATGTTAAATGGTTTGATTATAAGTTTAGATGGGATTAGGGACTAATTTGTAATGTAAAATTTGTTAGTTTTGAGTATAAAGACTAAAATAAAAATAATTAAAAATTAGCATGAAATTTCTATAAATATAAATATTAAAGGACTGTATAAGGATGCGATTGAAATCAGATTGTAAAACGAATTTTAAATGTGAAAGATATGATTGTTTAACGGGGGCTTAAAATTAGAAAGGATTAATAGTTCTCTTTTGCCTCCAAGTACCAGTTGAGGCAGTTGCTTGCACTTCCGCTCGGGAAAGTCATGTCTAGTTTTAGGCTACCGTCTAGCTATTTCCACTGTAACCTTAGATACTTTACATGTAACATATTACAATTTCTAAAGTTTAGACTATATGTCCGCTTTTATTATTTGGTTTAGTTTTTCTTCTATTCCAACTGAACTTCATTCCAGGTGTCTGTCTTCCTTTTCTCTCTTGTTTATCACGCAAATGCCAGGCTTCTTTTTCCACCATCCCTATTTTTTCATTTTTCCCCAAAAGAAGAGAAAAAATCTTTCCAAGGCCTTTCACTCTGCACAATCATGATGGTAACCCTGTGTTCCCACTCCAGAGATCTTTACTTTTTTGTACCTCCATTTAGATTTATTTGATTTTATGTAGGGGTGGCTGAGGTTGTTTTTGGATTTATTTGGCGATTTGATGATGAAAGGGGAGGGGTGGGTGGACTGGGGTGCTTAAAAGGATCAAATATTTGGTTGGACAAATTTTCTAAAGAACTCACAAGACAAATGAGAAAGGAAAACAATAAACAGTATAGTCTAAGTTGGTTATAACAAGACATGTGGCACTCATCTAATAGTACCTTGGAATTTACCCTGGTAGAGATATAGTTGATGGAAGCTAGATTCCAATTTTGCTTCTTGTCAAGTGTCATTAATGTCCCTAGATTATGACCTTGGTCCCACAGGATAAAGTATCTTATTCAAATTTTTTGGTGCTTCTTGGATAGAAAGAAATGGATTTTAGTTCGCATTCAATTGCCTTTCGACTTTTCTTCGCATGCATTTTGAGTAGGGCTGTACCCCCTGCCGTTTTTTCCCAGCCACCAATTGGACAAGTTGGCCTTACTGAAGAACTGGTGAGGAACTGTTTGGTACATTAGTAACAGCTTGGTTTATTTTGCTCACAATTCAACGGGTTTTACAGGCTATAAAAGAATAGGGTGATATTGATGTCTACAATGCAAACTTCAGGCCACTCTATCTGGGCTTCCTGATTGGGTTTTCATGAAACTTATAGCCTGTGCAAAGACAAACAAAGTTCTTGGTCTGCACATGTGTGGAGAAGATTCTGCCGAAATTCTGCAGGTTCAAGCCTTTACCTAAATTAGTGCTTTCCATTTCAAGTTCTGCAGTTTTCCCTGACGTGTGAGTTGTTTGCCAGGGATTTGCAGCTGCTATAAAAGCTGGGCTGACAAAAGCAGATTTGATGCCACGCTAGGTATTCATCCTCCATCAGCTGAGGAGTTTGTCACAATGCGTACTCCTACTAGGAAAATACGACAGAGCCTTGAGTCTGAGGTTTGTCTCAACCTTCTGCATCGAAACTTGTTGTCTAATATGTTTAATTACCTCTAATCTTTTAACTGAAAATCACTGAAGTCAACAAGGTTACTGAGAAACTGGCAATGCCTTTGCCATACAAGAGAAATTGTTTTTCAGCAATAGTTACCTAATTTCCTTGCTGCTATTTAACCAACTGATTTCCAAGCTGCTGTTTTTTGTTACTTTTTGACTTAGACAAACTTAAATGTTCAAATGGTTTATTTGCTTTGAGTTTATATTTTTGCAATCCGTGTTTTGAACCATTTACTAATGATATATTTTTTTTTATGCAACCAGTAATGTTATTCCAATTTCATCACCATTGCTCCCACTGAGTGCTGTTACTCTATTTAATGACACATGGAAAGAGTGAGGCAAACGCTGCGGCAGGGGTTTAGCAAGAGTGATTGACTGGCAGTACATTTTGGGAGTTACTTTTAAGGTGCAAAGAATTGGTATGCTGTTCTTGTGACTAATAGAGAATGATTTTTTGCTTTGCGGGTGTTGTTTTGAGTTCTTACATGTACCAAATCCTAGATAATTTCAGAGTTCTTGCTGGTCAATTTGATTCTTTTTTTTTTCTTTTTTTTTTTTGGGGGGGGGGGGGGGGGGGGGGGGGGGCGTGTCATAGGATATACTGATTCACTTAGGATCTTAGAGACAAACTTTTGTGTTTGACGTGAAATATGGTCCCTGTATGCAAAAAGAAGCTTAACCTTATAAAATATTTGTTCGACTTTAAAATCAGGTGAAATTACCCTTTTGTTCTTGCTGCAAGCATTATTCCTGCTTTGCTTATTCCCTCTCTGGTTTTTCACCCCTTAAGTGAACCCTTCAAGTTGTGCAATCATCTCAAGCAATTTGTTGGGACTACTGATGTCTGTCCATCTTGTTTATGGTTGATGGAACTCAGATTTTGACTTGTTGAATGAATGATCATATGGAGCAAAGCTATCCTTTGGGGTGCCGCTCATTAAAGCAAGCTACGGAAGGAGATTCCTAAACACAAGATTGTAATGTGAATTTGTTCTGAGAACCTTAACATAGGATCCCCATCCAAGAATCTCTCAATTTTGCACTAAATAATCCAACCTTTATATTTTCTCTTTTTTTAAATGATAGCCGTAGTTTTTAATTTTCCTTTTCATCAACTTCGGTCATTTACATTAATTTTTTTGGGGGAGAGAAAGAATATCCTTGTTTGTTTTCTGGAAGATGACTTTGGCATTCATTAATAGCTGGCTTGTTTGACCCACGTTTCCCAAGAGTTAAAATATCAAATAATCAATGGGGCCCTATCATGGTGGGCAAGTTAACTGTAGACTATTCTAGATGGCTTGATGCTGATTGTTCAATCTCCATTACCTTGCACATTAGCTTAGTTGGTGGTGGATGAGTCGAATAAAATAATAGTTCAAGGAAACAGAGACACTGTACAACCTATGTATTTGTTCATACAAGAAGAACCATACATCATCTATCATCTATGAAACTTCTATCTTTTATACAGGTTGCTGTGATGCCATAATAGATGCTTTGGTCTACCTATTGCATCACTTGTATTAGCAGTATCATAATGCAAACTGGCTAACGATTTGATCTTTTAACTATAATGCTCAGTTGCCTGACCTAATTGCTTGAGATGGTGGTGGGTATCTTCATGGTGATGATCAAGTATAGGCCGTTCCTGTTGCATCCAACGACCATCTTTGTTCCTCACCATGCCCTTGTTCTCATCTTGCCTCCAATATGGTGGAACCAAGTAATGGTCTTTCAAAAAGTCACTGGCCTTGTTCACCAAAGCAGGGTCCCTCCCGCTTGCCAGTACAAATCTATGGCCTTTCCCATGGTATCTGCCACACATACAAACTACCACATCAAATGAAAATCCAATTAATTTGATGATTATTTTTCCTATTATATAAATCTTCACTACAATCATCATCAAGTTGCTTCCGAACTTATCTCATTCAAATCTTATATAATACTTTCCAATTCCACCATCAGCTACCGTAATCATGACCACCATTAATGATGAATATATCCATGTGATTATAATTATTTATTGCAACTTTGGTATAAACCACTGAAAGTGGGTAATGTCAAGTATGAGAGTATTTATAATTGTTTTTAACACTAAGCATCATATTGGGTCCTAGAAAGCACCATATTCAACATCATTATCAGCGGCTGGTTGCTAATAAGAAAATGACCAACTGATGAGGTGATGAAAAAGGAGGTTTATTTCATTCATGGTTAATTTAACTCATAATGCAGGTTCATGCTGAACTATGGTTTGAGCATAAGAAACTAACCCGTCAAGTAAGTGCAAGTGAGCTTCCAGGTTATGAGCACAAGTCAGATCCCCGGTCAGCTTCAAAAATGGCGAGTGTGTATGATCTAAGGCCAGTTCAACTCCGACGTGGGAGTAACTCCAAGGCAATCCCTCAGCCAGCTTCATCAACACAGGCGACACGTTTTCATTGAAAAACAGTCCTGGAGATTTAGGGACTATATCATGCACATTCACCACCCTCAACACCTTAACTCCCAGCGATTCCATCCGTTCCTTGAACCTCACGTTACCAACCCTAGGACCCGAAAACGAGAACACGCTAACGGGCACAGCTCTGCAATCATTTAACAAATTTAGACCTGTTTCAACGATATCATAGGCGCTGAGAATCGCCAGGGCACTGCCTAGACTGTGACCAGTTGTGGTAATGCTTATCTCTTCATCTTGGTACAGTTCAAGCAACTTCTTCACTTCAGTTAGAATCTGTTCCCTGGCTGAAAACTTGCAGAACCGGCAATTCACATCCTTATCAGTGTAGAGATCAAGGAAACCTGATTCTACTTTCACCATTGGATCGGGGCATGGAATTTTGTTGGAAGAAATCGGTTTGAGAAAATCCATCAAATCTGCAATCCACTCTAGGCGTGTCACCGTGCCCCTCCAAGCAATGGTGATGTCCCGACGGCCTAAACGCTTTGACATTTCATCGTCAGACACCGCAACATATCCGATCCAATTCGCATTCTTACTCCACACTTTGGGCCACCGTGATTTCTTGAAAAAATTCGGAAGGTTAATGTTGGATGTGGCGAAGAGGTACCTAGAGATGTGGTAGCCATGGTGTGTCATGCCTAGAGCATCAAAGAACTGCCGACGCGTGAACCTGCAGCTCCCACAGTACTTGGAAAAGGGGTCGAAATCGAAAGCGTCGTAAGCTGCTTGTGCCATCTCGCCGTAGCGAATCAGCTCGGAGCGTAAGAGAGGGTCCATTGGATCCAACATCCCAACCCAATCATCTTGGCCCTGGATTTCTCTCCATACATCGGCTAAACGTCTTTCTTCTTGTTTAACAGGCTCGATTTCCTTTTCGAAGTCATGGATGATGGAGGACAATGGCTCACTTGTTTTGGACAAAGCTCGAGGAATCCTAGGTGATCTTGTCCCCAACTCCATACTTTTGTTACGTCCAATGCAAGATTTCTGACTCGACAACGACGCAACTGAAGTACACTTTTCATATGGCAAAACCTGATGATCATCATGGAGCTGGCGGTTGATAGAAAGAAAAGTTTGGGATAAAGAAATGGCCATTGAAACAAAACAAAAAAAGATAGTGTATACACTGTAGGAAGAGAGGTTTAATATAATACAAAGACCCCAAATCCCCAATGACTGAGTTGGTATTTTATTATATTGTAATATGAACAGATTTTTTTTTTATTTTTTATTTTTGTAATGCATGTGATTCATGAGGAATCCTAATCCTTAAATTAGTTAATGTTTTCACGTTTCCAAGAAGTCCTTGGCAATGGCATTATCCTATAGTTAATTCTTGACAAATAAAGAAGAGATATATATCTTTTAAATAACGCACGGCTGGAGTTGAGTTGGTGTACTTTTATGGGAGACAATGTGATCTGCATCTTACGATGTAATCTTAAATACTTCTCAAATTAAACGTACGCCAATAGCTATAAGTGATAAACTTGAAAAATTATTGCAAATAATTAAGAACTTTTTTAAAAAATTCTTTATTTTGTAACAGAAAAAAAATGTTTATTTCTTTTTTGTTGTTGTTGTAACAAGGGTATCCCGTCAATAATAGTAATTAATTTTCTCGTCATAGATACTTTTTAAAGAAATACATGGCTGTGTAAAGATTGAATCTCCGACCAAATAATTAAGGGATAAGATATTGATCAATATTTTGATTTCTGAATAACATTTATAGGTGTGCATGGGCCAGGCAGCCCGGCCCAACCTGAAGGCTAGCCCGAAATGTGAGAGAGTTTGGGCAAAAATATAGGCCCGAAAAATAGGCTTAGACAAAACATAAGGCCCGTTTAAAAAATAGGTCGGGCCTCGGGTAAGGTATTTTTGGCCCGGGTCCGGCCCGGCCCAACCCAAATTCACTAAATGACAAAAAAATCTGCTTTTTTTTTTGTTTTTGAATATTATTTTCTTGTTGTTTTCTCCCTATTTTGCTACCATATTACTATTATGTTGCTACTATTTTGTTATTATTATTTGGATATTGTATAAAACTTATTTTATTGTTAATTTTGTTATTATTTTAGAGGTATTTGCTTGTTAAGTTGCATCAATCTTAATGTTATTTAAGTCTACATATTTTTTTAAAATTTATTTTCAATTTGTGGGAAAATATTTATTTTGATT
The DNA here is from genome assembly GCA_020496765.1 of Gossypium stocksii. Taxonomy (NCBI): domain Eukaryota; kingdom Viridiplantae; phylum Streptophyta; class Magnoliopsida; order Malvales; family Malvaceae; genus Gossypium; species Gossypium stocksii. Next base: position 13,838,476 of record CM035623.1, read on the forward strand.
TTTTTAGTATTTTTGATGTATTATATATGTTTAAAAATTATATAAAATAATATAAAAAATTAATATGGGCGGGCCGAGCCCGGGTTTTAGCATTTTTATATGGGTCCGGCTTGGGCAAAATTTTAGGCCCATTTTTTGGGCCCGGCCCGACCCGAGCCCAATAAATGGGCCTAAATTTTTAGTTGAGCCCGGCCCGGCCCATGCACACCTCTAATAACATTACTCTTCTTTTTATATATAAAAAAATGCATTGTTATTTTTCATGATTGTTCACGGGAACATTGACTCTTCTAGGAGAAGTCTTGTCTTTGAAGTGTTATTTTCTAGACATTTGACTCAACCTGTCAACAATAAAAGGTATTGTCTCTATGTCGGGTTTTGTCTCTGGTCTTTATGGAGAGCCGTGTATAATTCACGGAAGGGACACGTTGGTTGATGAATATCGATACTTATAAGACTAGAAGTACTTAAGCGTATTATAACTTGAATCACCAACCATGATTTTATACACAATTTATTTAAATAACGAGTAGGGTAGAGATTATATACATTATATAGTATTTGATTTTTTTATGTCGTTTTTGTGGCATGATTGACCAAATTATAGAGGCAAGTAGCAATGTTACAGCTCAGGAACTTTGGTATCGTATCCGAATGTTGATCTCCAGTAGATATGATCAGTGGCTGATAATATATATATATATATATATATATATATGCATGTCAGCTCTAATTATACATATAGCACTTCATATCTTTTTGTTTTGGGGGTTAAAAACAACACTTTATATCCTTGTTTTCGAGGTAATATATATTCATATGAGCTTTATAAAAAACAAACTATACATATCTTTATTCTTACATGTTATTATATATTTTAGATAGAATTAGAGTAAAAAAATTGAGAGATAAAAAATCAATATGAATTGAAGTATTTCGATAGTTAATGAAATGTAAATTAAAAAATTGCAATTATTTGAATTAATTTAATTGATTTTTTATTTAATTTGTAATTATTTTTATTTTTATAATATAAAAATAAATATTTTATATTTAAAATAGTAAAAATAAGTTAAAAGTTCTAAATAATTTTTTTAATTATCATAAAAAAGTATTATTTGAAAATTATTTTTTAGAAATATTTACAAAAAAAAACTTTAAAACTTTATTAAATAATATTTTTTTAATTTTAGCTGGGCTATACTTTATTAAAAAACCAACAAAAGCATAACAATAAAAGGCCCAAAAGTTTTAAATGGCCCGCCTAATCTCTGGATAAAAAATAAGGAAAAAACATGAAAAGACAACCCAACAAACAATGAGTTGTTGTTTTCTAGAAACCTCTCTAAAAAATATCCTCTATTTTTAGTAACAGCTCCTCGAGAAAAATAAACGTCAGATGGCAATTAAACTTTCTTTCTCAAAAAACATTTCCCTTTTGAAATTCTTCATCCCCATCCCCGATCTATCTCAGCTTCTGTCAGTCCGTCACTATCACCTTCGTGGTCGAGATAACCATTTCCCATCATTTTGAAGCCCTTTGCTGCTAAATCGTGTGTGTGTTCATTTGTTTTTCAATTCACATGATGAAAATTGCATTCATAAAAAGTCATGCTTATTTCTTGAATGTCTTGAAAGTATGTGCCAATCACCGATTTGTCCTTCTGCTAGTTTGGGCTTTTTTTATCACCGTCAAGGAGTCCCCTTCGATAGAGACGAATTTCAATCCCAAATCCCTTCCTAGAATGACCGCCTGTAAGCATGCAACTGCTTTGGCTATAAAGCCTAAAGGTATATTCACATGAGATGTGGTTTTTGTAGTTAGGATTTCCCCATTCCAATCTCTTATTATGAGTCCTGAACATGATTGTTTCATTTTGTTGTTCACTGCTGCATCAAAATTGATCTTGTAGAACCCCTGCTCTGGAGGCCTCCATTTATCGACTGTCTAGCTAAAAATGCGCTTTCCCTAATTTATGTTGTTTAGATCTTGTAAGTACTGCATGGTAAATCTTGCTATTTCTGCTCCTAATCTCTTTTGGCCTTCATGCACCCATTTGTTCCTCGCGTACCAGATAGCCCAAATAGTGCAAATAAACATTCGACTGCTGTCTGGGCTGCTATTTAACATTTCCCAGGTAAGCTAGTCCATGAATTCCATAGTTGCTAAATTTTCAGGCCATACATGATTTAAGTAACCCCATGTTTCCTTTGAAACATCACAATCCCGGAAGATATGTTCTCTGTTCTCCATTCCTTACTTGCACCTCGGACAACCAGCATCGTTAGTTAGCTTCTTTATTCTTAGATTTGCTAAAGTAGGAAGGTAGTTTAAAAAGGCTCTCCAGACTGTAATTTTTATTTTTGAGGGGAGATCACTATTCCACAATTTTTTGTATCATTTTCTGTTTCCACTCGGTATGTATTCATAAGTATTGCTAGAATTACCCTGTAATAATAGTTTATACCCACTTCTTAATTTACACTCGCCTGTTGATTCGCCTCTCCAAGCCAAAAGATCATCCTGTGTAGAGTAAGCAAGCGGGATTTGAAGAATTCTCTGCGCATCTTCTTTAGAAAAGGTAACTTTTATCAGCTGAGACTTCCATGATCTAGTGTTACTATCAATCAGATCTTCAACCTTTAATACATTCTGACTTCTTAGTACTAGTTGAACATGCAGATTTTCCCCATCCGAAGCCCATATGTCTTCCTCGATTCTAATGTTGCGCCCATTGCCCACCCTCCAGAATAATCCAAAGTGCAAAAGACCTTTAGCAGCTCATATACTTTTCCAAGTGTAAGAAAGTAAATTCCCCAGCTCTGAGTTCAGAAAATCAGAATTGGGATAATATTTAGCTTTTAACGTCTGTGCTAAAGGAGAGTTCGGGTTTTCAAGTAGTCTCCATCCTTGTTTTGCAAGGAGGGCCAAATTAAACTTTGCAAAATTACGAAAGCCAAGACCCCCAAACTCTTTTAATTCGCATAAACTGTTCCATGAGCACCAGTGAATCCCTCGTTTCCCAAAACTCTTTTGCCACCAAAACTTGGCTATTATACGCTTCATGTCTTCACAAACTGACTTCGGTAATAAAAAGCATCCCATTGTGTACGGATTGCTTGTAACACAGCTTTAATGAATACTTCTTTTCCCCCTTGCAATAGTAATCAGGAGCTCCAGCAATCAATTCTTGTTTTGATACGATCTTTAAGGTGTTGGAAATCTAGTTGTTTCTTCCTCCCCACCATATTTGGCAAGCCCAGATATCTCTCTGAATTGTTTGTCCATTTAACCCCCAACTTATTTGAAATAGCTTTACGAATTATTTCTATTCTATTTGAGCTAAAAAAAACTATCGACTTTCCATAATTGATACATTGCCTGGAACATACTTCATATTCTTTTAGAATCTTGTCAAAAATATCTATGCCTCTTTCTGTGGCTTCCTCAAATAAAACACAATCATCGGCAAAAGGGAGATGAGTAATCTGAGGGCTTTTCCTACATGCCTTGACTCCTTTCAATGATCCCTCCCCACTTGCTAGTCTTAATAGGGTAGACCACCCCTCACTGCATATGAGAAACAGAAAAGAGCTCAAAGGATCCCATTGCCTTAGGTAACTTCCTGGATTAAAAATCTTCCCTGGCTTCCCATTTAAAACAACAGAATACGAAGGAGTGCTTATACAATGCATAATAAGTTGAATCCAAGTTGCATCAAATCCCATCTTAGCCATCATTTGTTTTAAAAAATCCCACTCCACTCGATCGTAGACTTTACTCATGTCAATCTTGAGGGCCATAAGACCTTTTTTTCATACCCTTTTATTCCTCATAGAATGTAGAATTTCATATGCAAGGAGGACATTATCCGTAAATAATCGGCGAGGCACAAAGACGCTTTGAGCTGGATCAATACAGTACTCAAGTACTTTTTGGAGTCTATTTGCTATGGTTTTTGAGATTATTTTATAAAAGACTAAACAGAGGCTAATTGGTCTAAAATCAGATGAGTTTTTTGGATTGGGATTCTTTAGAATTAACATAATAGTCGTATGATTTAAACAATCTAACGATTTCCTTTGATTGAAAACATCGAGGCAGAACTCACTTACCTCATTCCCTAAGATATGCCAGAATTTTTGAAGGAAAATGGCTGGAAATCCATCAGGTCTATAAGCTTTTGTCGGCCCCATGCTATTTAGTGCTACGACTATTTCCTCCTCTGTGTAATTCGTTACCAGCATTTGATTCATACTTTCCGTGATAGTGCAATTGACACCTGAAAGAAGATAATTTGTATCACCCACTCCTTTAGACTCAAAAAGCTTCACGATATAATCTCTTAATATATTTTCCATGCCTGCCTTTTCTGACTTGAGAATTCCGTCACTATCCTCTAGCCCTCGTATTTTATTCATTCTTCGTCTTTGGGATGCTTGGCTATGAAAAAAAAGTTGTATTTTTGTCCCTAAACCTCAACCAATTCACTCTTGCTCTCTGTTCCTAGTACATCTCCTCCCTTTCCATCTCCTAATTTAAGTCTAGCTTCACATCAATGATTTCTGCAAGGATATCGTCCTCCCTATCCTTTCCTGCAAGTTCATCGAATTTACCCCTCAAAAGTTTTGTCTTTCCTTCACGATCTCTCTTAATGTTCTTTACCCAATTTTGTAATCCCATTCAGATACGCTCTAATTTCTCCAAGACACTATCAGAATTCTTCTGCCAAATATCTTTAATGACTTCTTCACACGATGGTTTCGTTACCCACCAGGATTTGAATCTAAAAAATTTACTTCTAAACTGTCCAACATTTGGCTTCGTTTGGATTAGAATTGGGCAATGATCTGAAAAGGAATGGGTTAAGTGTTGAACCGAGTACTCAGGGAACATGTTAAGCCATTCTTGGTTTGCAACCCCTCTGTCAAGTCGTTCTCTTATAATTGTATCTGCAAAGTTACCCCTTTCCCAAGTAAACTTTTTTCCACTAAAGCCCATGTCTGCCCATTCACATTCTTCCAATGCTTTCCGAAAATCTTCCATTTGTCCCTCATCCTTTGTTCTCCCTCCCATTTTTTCGTGTGCGTACATAATCTCATTAAAATCACCACATACACACTATGGCAAAGATTCGTTATCCCTTAGTCTTTGGAGTAGATTCCATGACTCCTGCTTACATGGTTGATTTGGGTTACCATCAAACCCGGTGAATCGCCACTTGTTAGAGGTATCCTCTTCACTGACCTTCACATCAATGTGATTCTTTGAATAGCTGCAAACTTGAATTAAATTATTACCCTTCCATGCAAGACAATCCACCACGCGAACCACTTGCTGATATATCCAATCCATTTTGAAAACCACATTGCTTCTGAAAACGTTCCATTCGGATGCTATCTATTTTTGTCTCCATCAAGAAGACCATATGGGGATTGTGTAGCTTCAACATGAAATGAAGCCTTCTAGTCGCTCGAGGGTTCCCCAAACCTCGGACATTCCAACATATGATTTTCATTGCTCCCGGTCAACTGATAAATTGCCAGCCACTGATATGAAATGTTCAAATTCAACATCATCTTCCATAAGGTCCTCGGATTCTATAATCGTGGACCAAACTATTGGGTTCCCGTCATCGTATTTTGATTTTTTAGTTGTGATTCCATCATTCCTTTCTGTAGCTAATTCGACCTCTTGATCAAATTTTCGTTTACCATTTAAGGTCTCGCCCACCGTCGAATCCCTTTTCCCCTTGTTTGAAAGACGACGCCACCTTTTTTTTCCATGGCCCACTTGAGAGAGATCCACTAGGCTGTTGGACCCCATCGGACCAAATTTTAAGTTAATATTGCTGTCGTGCCTACACCAGCCATTATGTGACTCATCCACCGTTCCTGTAGGTCCCACATGTGTATAGTTTTCATTATGATCTTCCATCAATAAGCAGAAATTTTTGTCATTTTTTGTCTCCTATTTTTTAGGCGATTTTTTAGATGAGATTTTCCCTTCATTATTCCTTAAATTTTCCTCCCCTTTTTTGGGCGTTATTTCTGGTAAAATTATTCCAATTTTATCTTCATCAAAATCCTACAATTTTTCCATTGATCCGAACATAGACTCTTGTTGCGAAACCACTTCCTTCTCCGGCCAGTGAGACTGATGCGCCGCTCCCAATAACATCTCAACCTCTTTGTGTGTCACTTCCTCCCTAGTGTAACAACATTATTGCATTGACTTTTTCGTTTGAGAATTAAAAATGAAACTTTCTTTCCCAACTGCGGAGGATTCTGCCTTAAGTGCTAGCACAAAAGGATATTCATCCTCTATTTTACAACATTCTCTAGAAACCTTCTCCAAGCAGTCTTTCACTCCATGCCCCATCCGTCCACAACCAAAACAGAAGGTTGGAAGGTTTTCGTACTTGAAGGGTAGCCAGACTCTCCCTTGTCCATTTGGAGAGATAAAGATTCCTCTTTTCAGTTGTTTCTGAATGTTCAAATTAACTCTAATTAGACAAAATTTGCCTTTTATCTCCCCTCGTATTACTCCCCCAAAGGTTGATCCTATTGCATGCATCAGATCTTTTTTGTCGCATTCAGGCGGACATGGCCTAGCCTTTAGCCAAAACGGAGAAACAGTTAGTTGAATCTTATTTCGCTCCATTGGTTGCGTCAATCGTTCAAAAACTATTAATTGTTTTCGGAAGAGCCCTGGGCGTCCCTCCAAAATCTGTTCTAGATCTTCTTCTTCATCAAAGGAGATTGTGAATAGATTCTGACCAGCAATACAAATCTCAAACTTCTTTTTTGTCTTCCAAATACTCTTTAATTGCACTCTCAGACTATCAGGGTTGTATGATTTCCTCGTCCAAAGCGAGTAAATCAGCGTTGGATTCTCAGAAGGAATGACTAACGAACTCTTCACTGTCAGCTGAATTAACTCTTCTTCAAGGAGAGCAATTTCGTTCCTATCTGCCTTTTTTCCAAGGTCACCACTCATCTTCTTCCCAACCACAGTATGCACTGTTTCTTTGAGAAAACTTAAGAGAACACTCTTAACCCTTCTCTTTATTTTATTAAATAATATCTAAAAGGCATAAACAAATAAAATTAATTTTGTCAAAATAAATCTAAAAATAAAAAAATTAATCTAAAAAATTAAAAACTAAACAATATTAAATTATGATAGACGATTAAAAAAAAAAAAAAACCAAGGAAACCAATTTCACCCTACCTTTAGATTTTGAAGAAAATCCCATAAATGGGCTTGAGATCTATTTACTAAGAATTTTTTTAAATAAAAAGACAATTATACTTTATTATTTATTTTTGTATTTTTATTTAATTTTATTCATTTAATTTTTAATTTTAAAATGATAAAAACTAATTACACTTTGAAGTGCTAGAAATTTAAATATATTTGGATTCTTTCATAAAAAAAATTATATTTCACTTCATTTAAAATTAAGCATTGAAAATTTATATTTAATTTAGTTATATATATTAAAACATGAGATGAATTTATTAAACTTTTTTATTTAAAATTAATTAGTTGCCATTTTTAGTAGATTTTAATGAAAAAATTGATTAAAATATAAAAAGAAAAGAAAAATGGAATCATTTAAAAGTTAATTAATTAAATTAAAATGTAAATATTTAATATGTACAAAAATTATTAAAAAGGAAACAAAAAGTAAAAGACAAAATAAAAACAAAATATAATTATCATTTATAATAGTTTCAACTAATGAGGCATTAGTTTAATGGTAATTTTAAGGTCTAAAAAATTTAAGATACTAAGTTTTCAAATCATGATTATCACTCTATGTAAATCATGATTGAGTTTTCAAATCATATTTATTTTAGTTTATGCCCATGTGGATCTTGTATAAATTTATTATAGTTTAGGTATGGATATATTTTGATTATTATTTTGATTAAAATTTATAATAATTAATTTGATTTTAATTATTTGAATGTATCATTAATTAATTTGATTATAATTTTTTGAATGTATCTTTTGTAATTGTAATTGTGACTGTACTTGTAATCTAAAAAAATCTTATATATATATTAATTGAAAATATATTATATTTAACATATCATTATATTAAAATACAATGCAATATATAATTTAATTTAGAAGTAATGTATATTTTGGCCCCTACACTTGACCACTTATATATATTTGATATCTATTTTTTTGGACTTAATTGATACCTAAATTAGAAATTCTTCAAACTTTGGTACCTTTCTTATAACACCATTAGAATGTGATGATGTGGCATTGATAACTCATAACAAAACGTCATGTGTCATCTTCAAATTATGACACGTGACAAGAATTAAATAAAAGATATTTAAAAATATAAATTTATAAAAAAAATTAAACTATAAAAATATAAATTTTCATATAAAGTTGTTTTTTCTTTTATATAAAATTTGATTGAATGGACCAATTACTAATAGATGAATACTTGAGGAAACTTCAAAAAAAATTTTAGAAACCATAGCATAACAATAGCAGCTAAAAAGATGTTTGTTTTAAATATTTCTTTCAAAACAAGTCATGGAATTGAAAACTGAGAGAAATTCTCACTGATTCTCTCTCTCTCTCTCTTTTTGTTTACCTTTTAGGTTGATTAAAACCAAAATTTTTTCAACAAAAACCATAAACATGTTGAAACCAAAAATTTTCCAAATAAATCCCACAATTATTGAAGCAAAAACAAAGAAGAACGCATATTGATAAGGTGAATTTAGACTTAGAAATGAATAAGGTATTCAATGCATATAGAAAAAAGAGAGAGAGAAAGGGAAGAGATATGAGTAAAAATGAAGCAAACTTGACTGCTTTACATTTTTAAATATACCTGTATTTTTTAAAAATTCTACCTAGTCTAAAAATACTAGGCTTTTATATTATTGTTTTGAAGTTATAAAAATATATAAAATCACTCAAAAGCACATTTAGATTGAATCTAGACAAATCAATGTCTAGGTTCACTTGAATTTAGACAAATATTTATCCACATTCATTCTAGATGTAACACCTCATACTCGACCCAGTCATTAAATTCAGTATGTGATGTCACATTACGTTGTCGAAGCAACTCAAGCTGATTCATTTATAATCACAAATTTTAAATCATAATTTAACATTCAAACCAATTTAAACATCAATCATACTCGCAATTATTCATTTGTAATGATTGAGTTTCAAATTCATTGTTATATGGAGTTAATAAAGGTCAAATGTAGAGTTAGGACTTGAATCTAAACTCAAATATTGAATTTTAAACTCATGTCTTGAGACAAGTCATAACTTATTTTGGGATTTTTAGCTTCGAAGTTTGCATATCTTGAAACAATGTTCTTTATGTCTCGAGACCATCCTCCTCTGTTTTCCTATTTTTGCTTCGATGTTTGAACGTCTCAAGACAATTGTTTGGAGACCTAGAAACTATTGTCTCAAGACTATACATTTATGTCTCGAGACCACAAAATTTTAAATGTAAAATTTAAATAATTTGTTCTAACAATCTTGAGACATGTTCTGTAACACCCTAAACTCGTATCCGTTGTTAGAATAGGGTTACGGAGTATTACTGGACTTATAACACATGTATACATACATTTGACATACTTTTATCACATTCAAGTAAACATCATTCATAATTATCCATATCATCCCTATTACGAGCCTACGAGGCCCAAATCATACAATAAAAGTGGTTCAAGACTAAACTGATAACTCAAAAGACCTTAAGGAAAATTAGAAAATTTTACTTAAAATAGGTGACACATGCCCGTATGACCAGGCTGTGTGTCTCACACGGCCACAAGACACGTTCGTGTCATAGACCGTGTGGAAATTCAAAATCGGAGCACATGGCCGTGTCCCAGCCTGTGTCCAACCCCATGTAACTCTCTGACTTGGGTCACACGGCCGACTACACACCCGTGTACCCTTCAAAATGGCCACACACGCCCGTATGCCAGGCTGTGTGTTAGGACGTGCCAAACCTGTAGGGTACATTGGCTTATGCCATACGGCAAAGTCACACGCCCGTGTGTGAATCCGTGTGGAGCATACTGACTTGTTTTCAATTGCAACACCAGGGAACACAGCCGTGTACCATGACCATGTGTCACACACGGCTGAGACACATGCCTATGTCTCTGCCCATGTGGACAAATATAGGCTATTTACCAAGCCATTTTGTCACCCAAATTTGTATACACATACACCAAACCAAATGGTATCAAATCAAAACATAATTAAGCATTCATCCAACCTCAATCAAGCATAATTCATACCATTCCAATCCAACATACACTAGCACATAATTTCCATATTATACCATTCAATTTCATGTCAATATCACATTCTCAATTCACCTAATCAGTTAACTTCATACATTTACATTTCTACTTCTAAACACATGCATACTAATTCTTCAAATCTCAACCATATGCTACTTCCGTACCAATCCATAACAAACATATAAGATGACAAATATCAATCACATGACAAAAAGGCCATTTGCACAAATATTTACATCACCAAATTAGCCAAATTAAGTCAACTCACATGGCTATATATATACAACACCAAAACACTTAACATTAATCTTTACACACCAATTCACATAACCAAATTCGATACCAACACATAACCAAAATGACATACTCCTATATATGCCACATAACCATATACATAAGCTCAAAGTACCAAGTAAAAAATTGATAGTGTGATAAAGTCTTTGACGATCCCCAAATCTAAGCTAGCCTTGAAATCACTATAAAACATGGAAAATAAAGCAAAGTAAGCTATATAACTTAGTAAGCTTGTATGATAATAAACTTAACCTATCAAATATACACAATTCAATCAAGTAAGCATAACATAGTATGATTCATATTGATCCACAAACCTTTCCCTTATTTAATTTAATATTAGAAATGAAACTCACAAGTCTCTTCAATTCAATGCTCGTATAGTTCTCATACATACCTGTACCAACTTGTAACGATCTCATTCTCATCCACATCTTGGTTAAACCCATTGAACCATTCGGAATACTAAAGGATACTCGGGAACACATTACACCTAAGTGCCACATATATAGCCGAAGCTATCTCAATCTCATATCACATATATGCTCACTCTCGAGCTATTACAGGGTAGGACATACGAGACCAGCACCCTAACCACATAATCACGGTAATCCCTAAGTCATGACATTCGTATCCTAATCTATTCCTAGGGTTCAAAAAGGGATTTCCACACAGTCGAATCATCGTCAAACGTATCCGCAAGGCTGTATTCACAAATTATACAATATTAAAACATATAAAATACAATTATATCAAAGCTCATTAACATACGAATTTACCTCGGATGCCAAAAATAATGAAACGAGTCGATTGATCTGAAACTTTGTTCTTTCCCCGATCTAAGTTCCAATTTCTCTTTTCTTGATCTATATGTAACCAGAATTAACTTATTCAATTATCACTCTCTTCAATTCAGTCCAAAATACACATTAAAGCAACTTTACACTTTTGCCCCTAATATTTCGCATTTTTACAAATTAGTCCTCATTTCATAAAATAACAAATTCATGAAATTTTATCAACATCTATGCTTTTCGAATTGCTATTAGGTCCCTAGCAGCCCATATTTATCAATTATTCACACTTTTAACTACACATTTCACAAATTAATTCCTATTTTGCGTTTTCGCTAAAAATCACTTAACAAAACTTGTTAATCTAACAACAAGCATGCATTTTCTTTCATTAAACATCAAAATACATCAACATTCATCAATGGAAAAACTTAAAACATTTAACAGTTTTGCAAAATAGTCCCTGGGCTAGCTAGACCTAGTTGCAACGATCTCAAAAACATAGAAATTATTAAAAACGGAACAAAAATCAACTTACAATTAAACTAGCAAGTAACCGAAGCTTTAACCCTAAAAATATGGCTTTTCTTCTCTTCAATTTCGATAATGAAGAAGATGAAAGCATTAAAATTTTGTTTGTTTTATTTATTTTAACTTATTAACCAAATTACCAAATTAACCTTTATTATAACATTTAAAATCCACCTAATAATGTCCATAATTGTCAACTTAAACAACCGATGATCAAAGAGAGTTTTATTATTTAGTAAAGGAATTTTGTAGAGAACTTTACAAAGGAAAGCAAAATGAAAGAAAAACCATTCTCATACTCGATTACAAAGAGAGTCTATATGAAAGAAAGCATTCTCAAATTCGATGCCTTCTTAGGCTACAACAACACCTATTTATAGTCTAAAATTCAACTCTAATTTATTTACAATTTAAATTCGAACAGTGTCCCGATAAGGACGTGATAAATACTAACTTGATGGTTTTTTCCACGTAGTCTTCTTATCTTGTCGTTTTCTTGGTGGTTGCTTCCACATATCTTTTGCATTAATGGTTGCTTCCATCATCCTGCATCATGCTTTCAACATTTTTGTCTTATATTTTTAATGAGACATGATGATTTTTCTTTAAGTCGCCATCAATAATAAATGCTCCTTTTTTGGATGTCGTGTTTTGTCTTTATCCTTCTTGGATATTTGTTAGATTCATTTCTTCGATCTCGTCCAGGTGTAATGATTCCGGTGAGGGTGCTGGTGTATTCCAACTCTCCCACGTGTCCTTGATTTCCATCGTTAATGGATAATCATCAATTTCCATATCAGCTATCTTTTTTAGTAGCTGCATAGATTCTTCATCTCTTTCTTGATGAGGTCTTTCTGTATTATATGCCAGTATTCTTCTTCCATCCGTCCAAAGAACATAAGTATCGTGTTGAAGTAGATACTGGGCCTTGAGCATTAAATCAATTCCGGCTTGGATTTGATAATGAGAAAAATTATTATAACACATGTCAATGATTTTTGACAAGTGGTCTTTATCTTCATTTACCGATGAGAGGTTTGTTCCTCCAAACACCGTTTTAATAATCCAGATTTGATATGGCTGATAAAATTTTTCTTGTTCAGCTATACCAATAAAACTACTAATTTCTATATGAAAATAGTAAAAGAAATTCATATTTGGAAAGCTTGATAATCTGGATTTTACAATAGCAGGAAAATCCTTTAATAAATCAAAAGAAAGATTTTGGACAGTTATTTCTTTAACAAATCCCCATTCAATACTTGTTATATCAAATGGTTCGTGATTAAGCCTAAATTTTATAGTAGGAAATTTTTCCCTTACATGATTTGTAAAACATAGGCTTGTAGAAAATATTCAGAAAAAGCTTTTTTAAATTGATTTTGCTGATTGCAAATTATACTATTTATTTTCGTAAAAATTTCAACAGGTAAAATTCTTCTTGATTTGTTGAATAAACATTGTCTAAACATTTTGTTTATAATAGGACTGTTTATCCTATTATCAATAAAATATTGAAATATATCAAGAAGATTATTTATCTCCTTAATATCCATATATTCTATATAACATTCTTCCCAATCTTTATATAAAATAGATTTTAATAAAAGTTCATGGGCTTTATTATCTTTAGTTGTTTTTTCAACTAAAAATTGAGAAAAATTAGTAAGAGCTCATCTAAAGTTTGCTCTTTGTTCTAAAATATGGGTTTTCCATATTTTGTTAATAAAATTATAATATTCCAGTGGTAATCCTGGATTATAAAAATCATTTATTTCAGAAAGCGTTTGTTGTGATAAAAAGTTTTCTGCTCCCTGAATAACCTCAGCATAACTGGCTTGAAATGCCGAGTTTGGGTCTTGGGACCATTGAGATTGACTTACCGGTTTTGGTGTCAATGAAAACTGTGATCCAATTGGTGATCTTACCGTTGGATATTGTACATAATATCCTTGGTTAGGATAAAATGGTACTTGTGTAGGTATAGGAACAAATCCTTGGTTGGATTTTGTTATCTTCCAGTTGTTGGGTTTTTTATGGACTGTATTTCATTCTCCCATTAGAGGTTTTTTACCTCTATCCATAAGGCCTGCTAAGAAAATCAGCAAATAAATTTAGGATTTTTAACTATTGGTATTTCTATAAAAGTTTTTCCTATAGACAGCATAATTGAATTTTTATAAATAGAAAATGGTAAAAGGAAAATAGAATCAGATATTCAAACAGATGATTATCTGAGATCTTTTAATAAAGATAAAGAACAAGTCGAAGAAACGACTAGAATTTTTGAAACAATAGCTACTAATGATGTAAAACCTGAAAGTCCAGGAGAAACATCTAGTCAACCTATACCATATAGGATTGATGACTTAAACAAAAGAAATGTTGCTTAGGGTGGCATATATTTAGATTTAACTAAAATACCTTTGTCAGATTATGAAAAAACCATAGATGACTGGGCACAATCAATGACTATTGTTGTTAACAATAATAGTCATAGTTGGACAAAAAAATTCAAGGAGATGTATTACAATTTCTCCGAAGATGGGAAGAATCCGAAAAAGGTAAACAACAAAAGGAGCAACTTATTAATCAAATAGGTACTCCTAAAGAGCTATTGAAAGGCTTAACTTTAATTCTAAAAACAGATTTTTGTGGTTATACTGATAAAAAAGATCAGGATGGCCAATCTAGTTATATTTTATCAAAAATAAAATTATGTGACATTAGACATTTAGAAGAATTTTCTAAAAAATTTCTTCATGAATATCAAAAGTTAAAAAATAGTAATATAGAGTTTTGGAAAAACCAATATTTTCATAAAGTACCACCATCATGGGATGAAATTTGTATAAACAAATACAGCTCTTATTTAGATAAACACAGTAAAACAACTGGTTTAGATATAGAAAATATAGATACTATAGGAAATAGGATTAATTTTGCTAGAGAAAGAATAACTTTGCATTGTTTACAAAGTAAAGTTGCCACACAAGTAAAAAATAAACTAAGTCATAAATATTGTACCAAATTATTAGAAGGTGAATGGGAATTTGGTTGTAAACCTATACAACCTAAAACTTATAAAAATTATAAAAATAATAAAAAATATAGGATGGTAAAATGGAACCCAGGTAATAAAAAGTGCACTGGTAATAATAATAATAAAAAGAAAAAATTTGTAAGAAGAAAAACTTCTAAAAATCCTAAAAAACAAATTTGTAAATGTTTCACATAGCTTCAAATTGTCCTAATAGGGGAAAAATGCTAGGAAAATGATTAAAAGTCTTGAAGAACAAGATTTAGAAATATGCTTTAGTGAGGAAATAAATCCTACAGAAATATTATATGAATTAATATCAGAAACATATTTTGATACTGATAATGAAGAATATATTTTCATGTTAGGAAATAATAATCAATTAGAAGAAATTCCCAAAACTCAACAACAGGATATAAAATTAGGAAATTTAATTGGAGAAGAAAAAGACTTCTTGGAAGAAATGATAGAAAAAATCAATAAAAATCATATTTTTAAAGAAGAAATATATAAAATATCTAAGTTTAAAATATGGTCACAAAGACATATAGAAAAGATTAGTGGTAATACAGTCGCTAAGGATACTAAAGGAGGATTAATTGAAATTCCTCTATTTAGTAAAGAGAAAATTAAGAGAATTAGGAAAAAATATACTCAGGTTAGATATATACATTTAGGTATAATTTTAATCACAATAAGAGCTTGATTTAGAAGAGGTCATGATGTACCTATTATAGCTGTCATATTAGATAAAAGATATGAAAATCCAATAAAAGCACTTATTAGAGGAATCCAATCCAATTTATATAATGGAGTAATATGTTTTAAGGTAAAACCAAATTACTTTATATCTATTACAGATCCTCTAATAGAAGAGTGTCTATGTTTAAGAATTCAGACAAAAAATTCTGATATTAAAGATTTAGCAGAAGATCTTGCAATAAGCTGGATTGCCAATAATGAATATACTAATACGGCAGAAGTAGAAATAAAAGAAGTCAATAATAAAATTATTGAACTTTTTGAACCTAATAAAATTACTACGGAAATACAGCCAAAATTATTACACTTAAAAGATCTTTCTATTCCAAAAGATTGGATAATAGGAGATATAGATGGTGCAAGTACTTCAAAACCAGTAAGTACTATAGAATATATTGCATCAGGTGATAAGTTATATTTTAAAAATAATCTGTTAACAAATACAGATGATAATCTAATTTTACCCTCGAATTCTCAAATAGAAGAAGAAGAGGATAATAAAAGTACAACATCTTCTACACCAATAGGAATGAAAACAGTTCATATTCCTATTTTCCCTACCGAACCTAGTAAAAATTCTAGAAATACTAGAATAGAAGATATACAAACTTTGGTACAAGATACAAAAAATTGTATATATATTAAAGTAACAATTAAGGATAAAAATTCTTTGAATGTTTTATTAGATACAGGTGATACAACAAGTAGTTGTAAAATGGATGTAATCCCTATAGAATACTGACAACCTGTAAAAAGACCAATAAAGGTTAGTGGAATAAATGGTAACAAAACTTTAATATATTATAAGGCTAAGAATATACCAATTTACATAAATAATGTAAAATTTGTGATTCCAAAAATATTATGTTTTCCTGACATGAAAGGAGATATATTGTTAGGAAATAATTTTATAAAGCAATATTTACCATTTTCTATTTATAAAAAATTCAATTATGCTGTCTATAGGAAAAACTTCTATAGAAATACCAATAGTTAAAAATCCTAAATTTATTTGCTGATTTTCTTAGCAGGCCTTATGGATAGAGGTAAAAAACCTCTAATGGGAGAATGGAATACAGTCCATAAAAAACCCAACAACGGGAAGATAACAAAATCCAACCAAGGATTTGTTCCTATACCTACACAAGTACCATTTTATCCTAACCAAGGATATTATGTACAATATCCAATGGTAAGATCACCAATTGGATCACAGTTTTCATTGACACCAAAACCGGTAAGTCAATTTCAATGGTCCCAAGACCCAAACTCGGCATTTCAAGCCAGTTATGCTGAGGTTATTCAGGGAGCAGAAAACTTTTTATCACAACAAATGCTTTCTGAAATAAATGATTTTTATAATCCAGGATTACCACTGGAATATTATAATTTTATTAACAAAATATGGAAAACCCATATTTTAGAACAAAGAGCAAACTTTAGACGAGCTCTTACTAATTTTTCTCAATTTTTAGTTGAAAAAACAACTAAAGATAATAAAGCCCATGAACTTTTATTAAAATCTATTTTATATAGAGATTGGGAAGAATGTTATATAGAATATATGGATATTAAGGAGATAAATAATCTTCTTGATATATTTCAATATTTTATTGATAATGGGATAAACAATCCTATTATAAATAAAATGTTTAGACGATGTTTATTCAACAAATCAAGAAGAATTTTACCTGTTAAAATTTTTATGAAAATAAATAGTATAATTTGCAATCAGCAAAATCAATTTAAAAAAGCTTTTTCTGAATATTTTCTACAAGCCTATGTTTTTACAAATCATGTAGGGGAAAAATTTCCTACTATAAAATTTAGGCTTAATCACGAACCATTTGATATAACAAGTATTGAATGGGGATTTGTTAAAGAAATAACTGTCCAAAATCTTTCTTTTGATTTATTAAAGGATTTTCCTGCTATTGTAAAATCCAGATTATCAAGCTTTCCAAATATGGATTTCTTTTACTATTTTCATATAGAAATTAGTAGTTTTATTGGTATAGCTGAACAAGAAAAATTTTATCAGCCATATCAAATCTGGATTATTAAAACGATGTTTGGAGGAACAAACCTCTCATCGGTAAATGAAGATAAAGACCACTTGTCAAAAATCATTGACATGTGTTATAATAATTTTTCTCATTATCAAGTCCAAGCCGGAATTGATTTAATGCTCAAGGCCCAGTATCTACTTCAACACAATACTTATGTTCTTTGGACGGATGGAAGAAGAATACTGGCATATAATATAGAAAGACCTCGTCAAGAAAGAGATGAAGAATCTATGCAACTACTAAAAAAAATAGCTGATATGGAAATTGATGATTATCCATTAACGATGGAAATCAAGGACACGTGGGAGAGTTGGAATACACCAGCACCCTCACCGGAATCATTACACCTAGACGAGATCGAGGAAATGAATCTGACAAATATCCAAGAAGGATAAAGATAAAACACGACATCCAAAAAAGGAGCATTTATTATTGATGGCGACTTAAAGAAAAATCATCATGTCTCATTAAAAATATAAGACAAAAATGATGAAAGCATGATGCAGGATGATGGAAGCAACCATTAATGCAAAAGACATGTAGAAGCAACCACCAAGAAAATGACAAGATAAGAAGACTACGTGGAAAAAACCATCAAGTCAGTATTTATCACGTCCTTATCGGGACACTGTTCGGATTTAAATTGTAAATAAATTAGAGTTGAATTTTACACTATAAATAGGTGTTGTTGTAGCCTAAGAAGGCATCGAATTTTAGAATGCTTTCTTTTATATAGACTCTCTTTGTAATCGAGTAGGAGAATAATTTTTCTTGCATTTTGCTTTCCTTTGTAAAGTTATCTACAAAATTCATTTACTAAATAATAAAACTCTCTTTGTAAATTATCTTCCGCTTTATTGAACCATATAATACCCCGTAATTAGTATCAGAGGGCTGGAGTAACGATACTTGGAGAAATATTATCGTAGCATCATTGTAAGTTTCTATATTTAGCTTACAGTTTTGTTTATTTCATACTTGTTTATCTTGAAACTCATATATCTGTTGTTGTGTCTTTGTTGCCTGTTGAAGTCCAGGGAGGACGTGTTTAGGCTTTTGGTAAAGACATATTCAGATAACAGATGGTTTTAGGTACCTAAGATAAATAATATGGAAGAAATGGATTGTTTATATAAAGATAAAACTTGTAATAATACTATGCATATTGAACCTAAATATGAAAATAATATTTCGGCTCTTAGTAAAGGTATCAATAGTCTTGTTGATATAACCTCTGTATATTTTAATAAGTTATATAATAAGGTTAATAATATTGAACATAAAGTTGAAAATATGAGTAAAGTAACAGAATTAGACTTGAACAACGAGTCTAAAGTACTTTTATCAGATATTAATAATAAACTAGATAATGTTCTTACTAATAAATGTGAAGAACAAGAAATGGATTTAGGTCCTTTATACTATGGTAATAGTAATGTAATATTAGCTTTATCTGAGGAAGACCAAACTTCTTCGAACGAGTCAGATACTGATAATAGTATTAAAAAAGAAAAACAAAAAAGAGAATATTCAAAACAACAAAAATATGATTTCCAGTGTTATAAAGAACTCATAGAACATTGGAAAGATAAATTTTCTACCACAGAAGATCAATATGAAAGAGTAGAATATTTAAAGTTAATAGAAGAACTTTATGAAAAACATAAAGGTTTATTTAAAATATTTAATTATCACTATATGTTAAATAATGATATTACAGATAATAGTAGTAGTTCTAATAATGATACTAAATCAGATGATAATAATTCTATAATTTCGGAAGAAATTAATGCTACTAGTTATAATTCTAATGAAGAAAACACTTCAACAGAAGAAAACATAGAAATACCAGA
The DNA here is from genome assembly GCA_020496765.1 of Gossypium stocksii. Taxonomy (NCBI): domain Eukaryota; kingdom Viridiplantae; phylum Streptophyta; class Magnoliopsida; order Malvales; family Malvaceae; genus Gossypium; species Gossypium stocksii. The sequence continues at coordinate 13,858,145 of CM035623.1, forward strand.
ATCTATGGATACTGATAACACAGATCATTATATTTCTAAACCTAAAGAAAAAGATAAAAAAGACACTTATGGTAAAAGGAAAATAGAATCAGATATTCAAACAGATGATTATCTGAGATCTTTTAATAAAGATAAAGAACAAGTCGAAGAAACGACTAGAATTTTTGAAACAATAGCTACTAATGATGTAAAACCTGAAAGTCCAGGAGAAACATCTAGTCAACCTATACCATATAGGATTGATGACTTAAACAAAAGAAATGTTGCTCAAGGTGGTATATATTTAGATTTAACTAAAATACCTTTGTCAGATTATGAAAAAACCATAGATGACTGGGCACAATCAATGATTATTGTTGTTAACAATAATAGTCATAGTTGGACAAAAGAAAAATTTTTAAATTATTTTGTAGGAACCTTTCAAGGAGATGTATTACAATTTCTCTGAAGATGGGAAGAATCCGAAAAAGGTAAATAACAAAAGGAGCAACTTATTAACCAAATAGGTACTCCTAAAGAGCTATTAAAAGGCTTAACTTTAATTCTAAAAATAGAATTTTGTGGTTATACTAATAAAAAAGATCAGAATGGCCAATCTAGTTATATTTTATCAAAAATAAAATTATGTGACATTAGATATTTAGAAGAATTTTCTAAAAAATTTCTTCATGAATATCAAAAGTTAAAAAATAGTAATATAGAATTTTGGAAAAACTAATATTTTCATAAAGTACCACCACCATAGGATGAAATTTATATAAACAAATACAGCTCTTATTTAGATAAACACAGTAAAACAACTGGTTTAGATATAGAAAATATAGATACTATAGGAAATAGGATTAATTTTGCTAGAGAAAGAATAACTTTACATTGTTTACAAAGTAAAGCTGCTAAACAAGTAAAAAATAAATTAAGTCATAAATATTGTACCAAATTATTAGAAGGTGAATGAGAATTTGGTTGTAAACCTATACAACCTAAAACTTATAAAAATTATAAAAATAATAAAAAAATATAAGATGATAAAATGGAAACCAGGTAATAAAAAGTACACTGGTAATAATAATAATAAAAAGAAAAAATTTGTAAGAAGAAAAACTTCTAAAAATCCTAAAAAACAAATATGTAAATGTTTTATATGTGATGAAGAAGGTCACATAGCTTCAAATTGTCCTAATAAGGGAAAAATTGCTAGGAAAATGATTAAAAGTCTTGAAGAACAAGATTTAGAAATATGCTTTAGTGAGGAAATAAATCCTACAGAAATATTATATGAATTAATATCAGAAACAGATTCTGATACTGATAATGAAGAATATATTTTCATGTTAGGAAATAATAATCAATTAGAAGAAATTCCTAAAACTGAACAATAGGATATAAAATTAGAAAATTTAATTGGAGAAGAAAAAGACTTCTCGAAAGAAATGATAGAAAAAATCAATAAAAATCATATTTCTAAAGAAGAAATATATAAAATATCTAAGTTTAAAATATGGTCACAAAGACATATAGAAAAGATTAGTGGTAATACAGTCGCTAAGGATACTAAAGGAGGATTAACTGAAATTCCTCTATTTACTAAAAAGAAAATTAAGAGGATTAGGAAAAAAATATCCTCAGGTTAGATATATACATTTAGGTATAATTATGATCACAATAAGAGCTTTATTTAGAAGAGGTCATGATGTACCTATTATAGCTGCCTTATTAGATAAATGATTTGAAAATCCAATAAAAGCACTTATTGGAGGAATCCAATCAAATTTATATAATGGAGTAATAGGTTTTAAGGTAAAACCAAATTACTTTATATCAATTACAGATCCTCTAATAGAAGAGTGTCTATGTTTAAGAATTCAGACAAAAAATTCTGATATTAAAGATTTAGCAGAAGATCTTGCAATAAGCTGGACTGCCATTAATGAATATACTAATACGGCAGAAGTAGAAATAGAAGAAGTCAATAATAAAATTATTGAACTTTTTGAACCTAATAAAATTACTACGGAAATACAGCCAAAATTATTACACTTAAAAGATCTTTCTATTCCAAATGATTGGATAATAGGAGATATAAATGGTGCAAGTACTTCAAAACCAGTAAGTACTATAGAATATATTGCATCAGGTGATAAGTTATATTTTAAAAATAATCTGTTAACAAATACAGATGATAATCTAGTTTTACCCTTGAATTCTCAAATAGAAGAAGAAGAGGATAATAAAAGTACAACATCTTCTACACCAATAGGAATGAAAACAGTTCATATTCCTATTTTCCCTACCGAACCTAGTAAAAATTCTAGAAATACTAGAATAGAAGATATACAAACTTTGGTACAAGATACAAAAAATTGTATATATATTAAAGTAACAATTAAGGATAAAAATTCTTTGAATGCTTTATTAGATACAGATGCTACAACAAGTAGTTGTAAAATGGATGTAATCCCTATAGAATACTGACAACCTGTAAAAAGACCAATAAAGGTTAGTGGAATAAATGGTAACAAAACTTTAATATATTATAAGGCTAAGAATATACCAATTTACATAAATAATGTAGAATTTGTGATTCCAAAAATATTATGTTTTCCTGACATGAAAGGAGATATATTGTTAGGAAATAATTTTATAAAGCAATATTTACCATTTTCTATTCATAAAAATTCAATTATGCTGTCTATAGGAAAAACTTCTATAGAAATACCAATGGTTAAAAATCCTAAATTTATTTGCTGATTTTCTTAGCAGGCCTTATGGATAGAGGTAAAAAACCTCTAATGGGAGAATGGAATACAATCCATAAAAAACCCAACAACGGGAAGATAACAAAATCCAACCAAGGATTTGTTCCTATACCTACACAAGTACCATTTTATCCTAACCAAGGATATTATGTACAATATCCAATGGTAAGATCACCAATTGGATCACAGTTTTCATTGACACCAAAACCGGTAAGTCAATCTCAATGGTCCCAAGACCCAAACTCGACATTTCAAGCCAGTTATGTTGAGGTTATTCAGGGAGCAGAAAACTTTTTATCTCAACAAATGCTTTCTGAAATAAATGATTTTTATAATCCAGGATTACCACTGGAATATTATAATTTTATTAACAAAATATGGAAAACCCATATTTTAGAACAAAGAGCAAACTTTAGACGAGCTCTTACTAATTTTTCTTAATTTTTAGTTGAAAAAACAACTAAAGATAATAAAGCCCATGAACTTTTATTAAAATCTATTTTATATAGATATTGGGAAGAATGTTATATAGAATATATGGATATTAAGGAGATAAATAATCTTCTTGATATATTTCAATATTTTATTGATAATGTGATAAACAATCCTATTATAAATAAAATGTTTAGACAATGTTTATTCAACAAATCAAGAAGAATTTTACCTGTTAAAATTTTTATGAAAATAAATAGTATAATTTACAATAAGCAAAATCAATTTAAAAAAGCTTTTTCTGAATATTTTCTACAAGCCTATGTTTTTACAAATCATGTAGGGGAAAAATTTCCTACTATAAAATTTAGGCTTAATCACGAACCATTTGATATAACAAGTATTGAATGGGGATTTGTTAAAGAAATAACTGTCCAAAATCTTTCTTTTGATTTATTAAAGGATTTTCCTGCTATTGTAAAATCCAGATTATCAAGCTTTCCAAATATGGATTTCTTTTACTATTTTTATATAGAAATTAGTAGTTTTATTGGTATAGCTGAACAAGAAAAATTTTATCATCCATATCAAATCTGGATTATTAAAACGATGTTTGGAGGAACAAACCTCTCATCGGTAAATGAAGATAAAGACCACTTGTCAAAAATCATTGACATGTGTTATAATAATTTTTCTCATTATCAAGTCCAAGCCGGAATTGATTTAATGCTCAAGGCCCAGTATCTACTTCAACACGATACTTATGTTCTTTGGACGGATGGAAGAATAATACTGGCATATAATACAGAAAGACCTCATCAAGAAAGAGATGAAGAATCTATGCAGCTACTAAAAAAGATAGCTGATATGGAAATTGATGATTATCCATTAACGATGGAAATCAAGGACACGTGGGAGAGTTGGAATACACCAACACCCTCACCGGAATCATTACACCTGGACGAAATCGAGGAAATGAATCTGACAACTATCCAAGAAGGATAAAGATAAAACACGACATCCAAAAAAAGAGCACTTATTATTGATGGCGACTTAAAGAAAAATCATCATGTCTCTTTAAAAATATATGACAAAAATGATGAAAGCATGATGTAGGATGATGGAAGCAACCATTAATGCAAAAGATATGTGGAAACAACCACCAAGAAAACGACAAGATAAGAAGACTACGTGGAAAAAAACATCAAGTCAATATTTATCATAGCCATTTAGTGCATTTTACTAATAGAACATTACTTTTACACTTTTCACGATTTAGTCCTTTTTACTGAATTAAACACTCAAACAGTAAAATTTCTTAACGAAATTTATTAATTAGCATCAACATAGCTCCTATCATAACTTTACATCTTTTATATAACCAATATAGAATTGATTAACCATATCAATTCTAACACAGTATACAACAAAATTACTTACCTTGATCACTTATCATACATTGAGTTGTCATTAACTTTCATGATACTATAAAGTCACCAACAAACATATGATGAGATTAAAATATACTTTCACTAATAATAACTTGAGTAAAAAAACTAAACAAGTTAAGCATAGGATAAGAACATACCAATTTAGCACATACCGAATTAGAGATTATTCGACTATGGTCTTCGTCTTCCTTTAACCCTCGACGTCCTAGTGTCGTCTTTAGTCATGTACGATGAATTCAATAATATAATTACTATTAGTTTCATACAAACACATGAAAAAACAATAATTTAACATAGTTTTTATGTTATTTATTTTAGTCTCTATATTCAAAATGCTTGTATCTTTCAATATTTAGCACCAAATCAAAATTCGATTTTATATTTAACCATCAAAAACCCCCAAGCTTTCAATCTATACCAAAATATCTTAATAGCTTACACTTTATTCAATTTAATCCTTAATGTCATAAAATTACCATAGGGAATTAATTAAATATCCAATCAGTTTCCACATTTTTCACTACTTTAAATTTTAGTCCTAGTATAAATCTAAGCTTATAATAAACAATTTCACCAAAATCAAGCTTAAAGCAACTTGAATAAATCTCATTAACTTATAACTCTAAAGTATTGGTATGTAAAATATAACCAAATTAAATATTTGTAAAAATCACAAAGAAAAACTTTACTTTCCTTACCCAATTTGATGGCAGAATGTTTGCCAAACTTAGCAAAATTTTCTTTTTTTCCAACAATTTAGGGAAGATAATGACTTTCATCTCTCTCCCCACTAACTTGTTATTTATAGTTAAATTAAGAAACTAATTAAACTTAATTAACTTAATTAAATAGTTATTGTCGGGACCATTTTTGAAAAAACAAAAACGGACGCCGACTTGGGATTAAAAACGAGTACAAGAACGGGAGTCGCCAACAATCTTTTTTGTCAGGGTGTGATTGGTCACCTCAAAAAAGGGGGTTGTTTTTAATAAACAATTTGATTTATCAAAATAACGATTTGGGTCTGCGAGAATCAAAGAATGAGTTCGGGAGTGAGTTACGCACGAGGAAGGATTAGCACCCTCGATACGCCCAAAATTGGTACCTTGTTGATTAATTAGTGTCTTTAGAGTCGATGATTTGGAAACTTGGAAGAATTTAAAATACGATCCTCATTTGCTTTAAAACATTTGGATAGGTGGAAAATGTGAATCAAAGGCTGATTTGCCTTAAGGTAAAACATCATATCCAATACGTTAGGACACGACATTTTGACCTTCGAGGCTAAACTTGCCTTTCATTTGAACTTCATGTATTTAATTTTGGAAGGATATTCGAATACTTGGGATAAATGAGGAAAATCGAAACCCAATACGTTAGGGTACAATTTCTCGAATTCCTAAGTATAGAACGTTGCCTTGGTTTAGAAAATCTTATCTCGAGATAACGTAACGTCACATCCAATGCGTTAGGACATGACATATCGAATTCTCGAAAATAAGCTTTTTATTGAAAGAGTATGTATTTGCAAAGGATATTCGGTTATTTAGATTTAGACGAAAAATCGCAGCCCAATATGTTAGGGCACGATTTCCGAATGTCTAAATACAGAATATTGCCTTTAAAAAGGATCGTTTTTGTATCGGGCAAAAGGAAATTTGATATAAAACACATAATGTATGAGAATAAGATTATGCATAACAGAAGGAAATGCGATAATAAAAGATAATACGAACAAGAGTGATAATATGATATGCAAAATAGTAATAATATATAAGCTTTTTTATTTAAACTTTGTGTTTGGAGAAGGATATTCGGTTATTTAGATTTAGACGAGAAAACCGAAACCCAATACGTTAGGGCACGATTTCTCGAATTTCTAAACACCGAAACATTGCCTTTGTAAAAAGATCGCTTTGGCATAGGTAAAACGTAGTATAATTTGTAATAAAAGGGTTAAAACAATTATAGCAATATGTTAGTAAAATAATAATATAATAATGAAATAATGATAAAAGGTAGTGATATAATATTTAAGATAATATCTAAACGGCATTAAGTAAAATATGATGATAATATATGTATATAAGATAATAATAATAATAATAATTATGTAATAAAATAGCAAATAATAGTAATAATAACAAGAAAAATAATAATATAATATTAGTTATGATAGAAAATATAATAAGAATGTAAGTATAATAATAATATTAGTTGTAATAAGTAAGAATAATAAATAATATAATAGTGATAAATAGGAATACATTAGTAACATAATAACGAAAATCACGTATATTAATATATTAATAGTACTAATATATATACAAAAGAAATAACAATGTACATACGATAGTATAAAATAATATATAACTATAACATTAAAATCTATGTATATATAAATATAGTATATACATAATGTATGTTAAAAAAACAATAAATAAATATGGAAGATATATATAATAAGTACATAAAACATTTATATATATATATATATATATATATTGGTAAATAATAATAATAATAACGAAAATGATAAGTAAAATAAATATAATATGTTAACAATAATAATTAGAATAATATAATAAATAAATAGTAATAGTACAATAACATGTTATGGAAATAATAGTAATCAAAATATAATAATAAAGTAAGATAATAATAATAATAATAATATAGTATGACTAACATTAAAATTAAAAGAAAATAAAAAGGGCGAAATCGAATTAAAAATCGGAGTTTTGGGCAAATTTGAAATAAAAAGCAGAAGGGAAAGGGCCCATTTGAACACGATTGAAACAACGAAGGGCCAAAAGGGAAATATTCCCACCCTTCTAAAACGCTGCGCATTGCCCGGGACCACGTTGAACTCCGAAACAAATTCGTGGGGCCAATTTCAAAAAAAAAACTTAAAAACTGGATTGCAAAATAGAGAAAAAGCGGAAGGACCGCGCGCGCAATTAGCCCCTGAAAGCAAAAACAAGCGGATCATCTAGTGGGTCGGGTCGGATCGGGATGACCCAGGGCAAAACGACGTCATTTTATGCCCTGGGTGCCTAAATCAAAATGGTGCCGTTTTGATAGGCTATAAATAGGCCAAAATTTTGAAAAAAAATCATTCTAACCGGGCAAAAAAAAAAAACAAGAGAGAAAGGGGAGAGAGAATCGAGGGTAATTCCCGGTGGTCGGTTCGACTGGCCTCCGGCCACCATTCGGTCACTGGACCTCCATCGGCGCCGCCGCCGGCCACCGTGAACGGTGGCCGAAAAAGGTAAAAAGTCTATTTTTTTTATTTTTTTATTTTTAAATATTATTATTATTATTCTACAATATAAATGCATGTAAAAAGAAAAAAATCTGAAAAACATAAAAAAGAAATCACCTTAAGTTTCTGTTTCATTTTTCTGATCTAGTTTCCGATTGGGGGGTATCCCTTCGCTGTTATATCATTAATATTTGCTATTTTTTCGTGTTTTGAAAGTTTGATGTTTCTATTAGCAGAAAAACCGAATCCTTACAATCTATTTGAATCGGCTTATATAGCCCTCTTTACAAACTGTTTTTTTTTCTTCCTTCTTTATACTTTCTGTCCCTTCCTTTCAATGTTTTGCAGGTACAAGTGGGGCGGTGGATGTGACCATGGCGGTAGTGTCAGTGGCTAGGTGCGAGTGGGCAGACCCTAGGGGCGGCAGCTGTTAGGTTGAAGAGGATTAGGGTTTTTCTTTGGGCTAGGGTGTTTTTGGGCTAAGGTTAAATGGGTAGTGGTATTGGGTTAGTTTTTGGGTTTGTTAGTGTATTGGGTAAGTGGGCTGACCGGGTATGGGTTAGGTGGGTTAGGGGAGTATTTTGGTTTTGCTTTTGGATTTTAATTTGTAAAAGGGCCAAAATTGGCCTATAACAGCTGCCCCTCTGTGCTCATTGTCGTGTAACGGTAATAGAGCAAAGACATAAAGCAAGGCCAATTCTGCCCAGTCTTGTCGAGTATTGACTTCTTTGGCACTCCTTTTCTTTAGGTAGCTTCATTCCAATCCACCGCATCTTGTAGCTTTAGTTCAATCCATCGCGACTTCAGAGCTATGACTTGTAGCCTCAATCTGCCCGCATCTTCAGGGGTTTAAAAGTGGTTGTGATATGGTCTTCTGCAACTTCAGAGAGATCTGGTATCTCCAATCTGCTCTTCTACAACTTCAGGGAGGCAAAATCTGAATCTTCGATCTACTCTACTGCAACTTCAGGGATGAGATCTAGTATCTTCAATCTGCTCTACTGCAACTTTGGAGATGAGATCTAAATCTTCGATCAACTCCAAGCTTTATTCTTTATTGAAAAAACAAACATCGAAAATAGCTCGGCCTGCGAACTTTCGCAATATGGGTTAATTTTTGAAAGTACCTTAGTGTGTGACTTGAGACTCAACTCACCTCTTGCAATATGAGTTGGTCTTTTGAAAAACAGAAATTAAAATAGAAATTGAAAATACCTCAGCATGTGAGCCGAGGCTCAACTCGCCTCTCGCAATATGAGTTGATTTTTGAAAAATAGAAATTGGAAAGCTCGACTCACCTCTCGCAATCAACTCACTTCTCGCAATATGAGTTGAATTTTTAGAAAAACAGAAACAGAAAACAAAAATTAAAAGGCTCAACTCACCTCTCGCAATATGAGTTGACTTTTTTTTTAAAACAGAAATTAAAAGGCTCAACTCACCTCTTGCAATATGAGTTGATCTTTTTGAAAAACAGAAATTAAAAAGGCTCAACTCACCTTTCGCAATATAAGTTTATCTTTTTTAGAAAACAGGAATTAAAAGGCTCAACTCACCTCTCGCAATATGAGTTGATCTTTTTTGAAAACAGAAATTAAAAGACTCAACTCACCTCTCGCAATATGAGTTGATTTTTGAAAAACAGAAATTGAAAACAGAAATTGAAAAAAACAGAAATTGAAAATACCTCAGCATGTGAGCCGAGGCTCAACTCACCTCTCGTGATATGAGTTGATTTTTGGAAAACATAAATTGAAAAAGTTCAACTCACCTCTCGCAATATGAGTTGATTTTTGAAAAACATAAATTGAAATTACCTCAGAGTGTGACCAGAGGTTCAACTCACCTCTCGCAATATGAGTTGGTCTTTTTTGAAAAATAATTTGAAAAACAGAAATTGAAAAATACCTGAGCGTGTCCTGAGGCTCAACTCACCTCTCGCAATATGAGTTGATTTTGGAAAATAATTGAAAAACAGAAATTAAAAATACCTCAGCGTGTCTTGAGGCTCAACTCACCTCTCGCAATACGAGTTGATTTTTGAAACATAAAATAAAAATACCAGAATACCAAAACATGTCATCTGGTAAGACTCGGGGGTCTTTTCCTTTGATTCAGTAGTTATCATCAAAACCTCTTGCTTTGCTAAAGTACCTGCATATGTTATGCATATGCATATGCTGGTCCTAAATGCCTTTATGCCTACATGATTATGCTATGCGCCCTAGGCACATTTGTCATATGTTCACTTTCGTCACGATTTTTTGAAGATCTGTGTTCATTGTTTCGACTCTTGATTCTCTCCAGGCCTTGTACCCGTCTTCAAGCCATATGAGCAATCTGCGTTTCTCTGATATTGCCTCTGGTTGAACTTTTGTCCTTGCTTTGAGGCTCTTATACTTATCAAATTTTCATCCAGGTAATGCTTAACATTTCTTTTGTTCAGAGTATGTCATTTTACTATTTATTATTTAAATAAACCATACAATGGGATGCATGAAAATGGTCTGGTAGGTATGAAAGGGAAATTTCATATTTATTCATTTCAAAGGTAACAAACAAAGAAGGTTGACCAAAAATAGTTAAAAGTGTCATGAAGAGAAAGGGAATTATATTCAGTGGATACAAATGCTCTAGATATTCAACGCATAAACTCTTCCATGTTTCTTAATCAAGAATCTTTTCGAGCATGGCTTCTTGCGTAGAAGATTTCGAGCTTTCAGAAATGCTTCAAATAATGTAGTCTTGCCATTTGACTCCCTGTTCAAATCATCTTGCCCCTTGAGTTCAAATCTGCTTCATTAGGACGCCCTTCCGGGTTTTCAACCTAATCCTTTTTTTGTTTACCAAGACGCCCTTTCGGGTTTTCATCTTGATCCTTTTTTTGTTTACCAAGACGCCCTTTTGGGTTTTCATCTTTTTTTTTAGGCATAATATTTCTTCACAGCATCTAAATTTACTGGATTAGGTAACTCTTTCCTATCCATCTCAGTGAGAATCAAAGCTCCGCCTGAGAAAGCCTTCTTTATAACATACGGTCCTTTTCAATTTGGTGCCTATTTTCCTCGGAAGTCTTTCTGTATTTGGAGAATCTTTTTTAGCACAAGTTCACCTTCATGGAATTCTCTTGGCCGTACTTTCTTGTCATGGGCCGCCATCATTCTCTTTTGGTACATCTATCTATGGCAAATTGCCTTCAAGCGCTTTTCTTCAATAAGGTTTAGCTGGTCATATCGAGCTCAAATCCATTCTGCTTCCTCTAATTTTGACTCCATTAAGACTCGTAAAGAGGGAATCTCAACTTTGATAGGCAGCACGGCCTCCATCCCATAGACCAGAGAGAAATGAGTTGCTCCTGTAGATGTCTTCACAGATGTGCGGTATGCATACAAAGCGAATGGTAGCTTTTCGTGCCAGTCTTTATATGTCTCAGTCATTTTTCCGATAATCTTCTTGATATTATTGTTGGCCGCTTCAACAGCCCCGTTCATCTTCGGGCAATAGGGTGAGGAGTTATGATACTTTATTTGAAATTGCTCACACACTTCCTTCATCATCTTATTGTTCAGATTCAAGGCATTATCTGAAATAATTCTCTTAGGCAAAGCATATCGACAAATGATTTCCTTTTTCAAGAACCTGCAAACTACAGTCTTTGTCATGTTGGCAAACAAAGCGGCTTCTATCCATTTTGTGAAGTAGTCTATAACTACAAAAATGAATCGGTGCCCGTTAGAGGCTTTAGGGGAAATCGGCCCTATGACATCCATGCCCCACATAGAAAAAGGCTACGGAGAAGTCATGACATGAAGGGGCAAAGGGGCTGCATGAATCTTATCACCGTAAATTTGGCATTTATGGCACCTTCTGGCATAACTGATGCAGTCGCTTTCCATCGTCATCCAATAATAACCGAGTCTCATAATCTTCCTGGCCATAGTGAAACCATTAGCATGCGTCCCACAAATTCCTTCATGAACATCTTCAAGTATTTTTCTAGCTTCAATAGTATCCACGCATATCAGAAGCACTTGATCTTTTCCTCTTTTGTACAGTATGTCCCCATCAAGAACGAACCCCACTGCCATTCTTCTGATTGTTCTTTTGTCGTTCTTATTTGCTTGTTCGGGATACCTTTGATTCTTGACATATTCTAAGATATCATAGAACCATGGCTATCCGTCCGCCTCTTTCTCGATGCTACAACAATGTGCAGGGGCCTCATATATACTCATTTTGAGGGGCATTATTTATGTTTCTCTATTTGCTTTGAACATTGAAGCCAAAATGGCTAAGGCATCTGCTAATTGGTTTTCTTCTCGCAGATGGTAATTAAAAGTTACTTCTTCAAATTCTTTGATCAGTTTTGTCACTAGATAACTGTATTTAACCAATTTTGGATCCCTCACTTCCCAATCTCCATGGATTTGGTAAATCACCAATGCTGAGTCTCCGTACGCCTCTAAAGTTTTGACGTTTCGTCCAATTGCTGCACGAAGTCCTATGATACAAGCCTCATATTCCGCTATGTTATTAGTACAGAAGAAGTTCAATCTGGCAGTGAACGGATAATGGCTCCCTTCTAGTGATATCAAGACTGCTCCGATCCATGCCCCAACGCATTCGATGCTCCATCAAAGTACATCTTCCATGACTTTGCTTTTGATGACTCACATTCTTCTTTTGTAATACACATCAAGTCTTCATCCAGGAAATCAAATTTCAATGGCTCGTATTCCTCCATTGTTCGAGCTGCTAGGAAATTAGCTATTGCACTTCCTTTTATCGATTTTTGGTTCACATAGACAATGTCGTATTTCGACAATAGGATCTACCACCGTGCTATTCTTCCTAAGAGTGCTGGTGATTCCATCATGTACTTTATTGGGTCCAGCCTTGAAATTAACCATGTCGTATGATACAACATATATTGTTTGAGTCTCCGAGCTACCCAAACTAAAGTACAACATAACTTTTCAATTGACGAATACCTTGACTCATATTCTGTGAACTTCTTATTGAGGTAGTAAATCGCCTTTTCTCTTTTACCTGACTCATCATGTTGCCCCAGTATGCAACCCATTGATCTTTCAAACACAGTTAGATATAATATTAACGGTTTCCTTAGAGTTGGTGGCACTAACACTAGGGGACTAGACAAATACTGCTTTATCTTGTCAAAAGCATCTTGGCACTCCTTGTTCCATTCTCCAGGATTGTGTTTTCGAAGAAGTCGAAAAATTGGGTCACACTGGTTGGTAAGCTGAGCAATGAACTGAGTGATGTAGTTCAATCTCCCTAAAAATCCTTTGACTTCTTTTTGCGTGTGCAGAGGTGGCAGTTCTTGTATGGCTTTTATCTTATCTGGATCAACCTCGATGCCTCTTTTGCTGACAACGAAGCCTAGTAATTTTCCTGAGGTATCCCCAAATGTACACTTGGCTGGATTAAGCTTCAGCTGGAACTTTCATAGTCTTTCAAACAACTTTCTAAGGTTTTCAATATGCTCCATTTCCCCTCGAGATTTAGCAATCATATCATCAACGTAGACTTCTATTTCTTTATGCATCATGTCATGGAACAACGTCACCATGGCCCTCTAATATGTTGCCCCAGCATTCTTTAATCCGAACGGTATCACTTTGTAGCAGAAAGTTCCCCACATCGTTATGAAGGTAGTTTTCTCCATATCCTCAGAGGCCATCCTTATCTGATTATAACCCGAGGATCCATCCATAAAAGAAAACAATGAATGTTTTGCTGTGTTATCCACCAATGTATCAATGTGCGGTAAGGGAAAATTATTTTTGAGACTCGCTTGATTCAGGTCGCGATAATCTACACACATTCGTACTTTGCCATCTTTTTTTGGTACCGGAACTATGTTAGCCACCCATTCTAGGTACTTGGAGGCTTGTAGGAAGCATGCATCAAATTGCTTCTTGACTTCTTCTTTTATCTTCAACAGCATTTCAGGTCTCATCCGTCTTAGCTTTTGTTGAATGGGTTTGCATTCTGGTTTCAGTGGAAGTCTATGGACCATTACATCCTCATCCAATCCTGGCATGTCCTGATACGACCATACAAATACATCTTTTTACTCACGGAGGAAAGTGACCTAATCATGTCTAGTGTCATCTGAAATGGAGGTCCCAATCTTCACTTCTTGCTTCTTCTCTTCATTTCCCAAGTTTACTATCTCAACAGCTTCTTGATGTGGTAGAATCTGTTTATTTTCTTATTCTACCATTCTTAATAAGTCAGGTGATGAGACATAGTCTTCAACATTTTCCTCAGCTTCGAACTCTCCTAAACAAATAGCCTTCTCGAAATCGATTTCAAGACTTGTAATGGGTTTGTTCATGTCGTTGATATCTGAGCACCTAAAAGTTGAACGAAAAGAAAACTATAGAGGAGCATCAAAGTATTGGAACTAACAAGCATAATGTTATGGCATGATATCTGGTAAATGTAAGGACAGGCTGTAAAATGAGAGAAATGTTACGAAGTTAATGAGAATGAAAAGACCATGACAAAATGCATCTCCATTAACGTTCATTTAAAAGATAAAGAGCAAACATAAGCTCTTACAAAAGAATCCCATTACTACTTAGGGACACACAAAAAGAAAGTGTTAACATTGAGCATTACTCTAAAGAAAACTTAGAAACTACAGGAAGCTCCACAGCAGTCCAATTGTTCAAAATGAATCCATGAGGACAAAGGCGTATCATTGAAACATCTTCAATTGCATCATATCCTTTGTCAATGACATTTATACTGACATTCTGAAAACCCTTTTCGATTAATACCAGCGTGCCTCGTGGATTCTCTTGACCTGGGTATATCATTCCCGCAGATGTAAATGTTTTTGACAAAGGAGGGTACTCTATGGGCTCCCATTCTAGTTCTCGGCCTAAGGTTCTCGCAATCCTTCTTTTCTGATCCTTCTTCCACTGTTTCCTTCTTTGACGTGCATCTGGTTGGAAACCTAAATCGTATCGAGCTTGGTGAGGTACTGGCTTTAAGGCCCTGACTATCCCTTGCTGATATCTCTCCAAGCCTTTTCGCGCTCGGGCTCCCTTTCCTACAGTTAGCTTGATTCCCATCCTAGTATTTCTAGACAGCTTAGCACGAGAATTTTGTTTCCCTCAGCAACAAATGTGGCGTTGACAAATTCGAGAGATCGGAAGGAACATTCCACTGTATCTTTACTTACTTCAAGGTGCGGTACATCAGCAGAGATAGATGCGACAATGTCTTCTTCGCCCTCAACTGTAACCAAACAGCCATTCATGATAAACTTCACCTTTTGGTGGAGAGATGATGGAACTGCTCCAGCAGAATAGATCCAAGGTCTTCCCAAGAGGCAGTTGTATGAGGGTGTAATATCCATGACTTGAAACTCAACATCATATATGTAAAGGCCCACTTCCAAAGGGATCTCGATTTTTCCCATGACTTCTCGTCTTATCCCATCGAATGCCCTTACCGTGGAATGACAAGGCCTTAGATAGGACAAATCCATTGGAATCCTAGATAGCATGGCCAAAGGCATGACATTAAGTGCCGACCCGTTATCGATGAGCACGTTTGGTATTATGTAACCCTTGCAGCGGGTTGTGATATATAATGCTTTCACGGAGCCTCTACCATTGGGCAGTATTTTATCGTCACTAAAAGAAATGAAATTATCCGCGTTTAGATTATTTATCCACCTATCAAGCTTCTCAATGGATATATTGTTTGCCACATATGCTTGATTTAACACTTTCAACAAAGCATTCCGGTGGGGTTTTGAATTCAGCAGTAGAGATAATACCGAAATTCGTGTTGGCTGCTTGTTCAATTGTTCCACCACGCTATACTCGCTGTGCTTGATAAACTTTAAGAACTCTTGTACTTCTTCCTCGTCCACAGGCTTTTTAGCTTTTGATTCAGGCACAGTTTCATACTCGACTTCAGCTTCATGCATTAATGCTTTTCCTTTTTGCTTCAGGTCACTATTTTTCTTCGTCGGCTCAACCTCTTTAGAACAACACCTCCCACTGCGGGTGAAATGACCTACTTCTCCCACACTTTCAGTCGCAGTTCTAGACTTTTCACCTTCAGGAGTGACGATGTTAACATCGTATTTCCAAGGTACTGATTTGTCATCCTTATAAGAGAAAGGCGACGGTACTTCGATTATCACTTTCGGTTTCACCGACTCTTTATTCTCGTCATAATAAATTATCAGCGGTCGATCGATGCTATACGGACAACCTGGCAATCGACCGTCAGAGGCATATATTTCTCCTTTATCGGCCTCTTTACCTTTGTTAAAAATCCCAATCTCCTTATTATCCATCATATTCTGCAGCAATCTCCTGAATTCCATACAGGACTGAATGTCGTGTTCTTCAATACCATGGAAGTTGCAAAAACTTTGACCTCCTTCTTCAAGAATTCTATCAGGGCGACTGAGTAATCCCTTCTCAACCAGTACCTCCCAGACTTTCCGCAGAGGTGTCTTCACTTCTGAAACACAGCTTTTGGTTTGCCAATCGTTCTCCTCCGTCACCACACTCATATTCCCTCCACTGTGGTTAGGGAATGGATTCTCGGTCGTATTGCTACCACCATCAAATCGCAGGATGCCTGCATCAATGAGTCATTGAACCCGTCTTTTAAAAGCGAGGTAGTTTTTCGTGGAATACCCTTGATTCCCAGCATGGTATACACAACTAGCGTTTGAGTCGTACCACTTTGGGTACGGGGGCTTCAAGGGTGCCATGTAGTGTGGGGATATCAACTGTTTCTCTAAAAGTTTTGGGTACAGTTCCCCATACGACATAGGGATATGAGTAAATTGTGGTTTCTCGAGATTAGGTATTGCTGGCCTTTGTTCGTTTTGGGGTTGGCCATGGGCAGGTGTGTTATTTTATGGAAATATGGCAACCGGTCTTTAACTGCTGGTGGCGTAAATGGGGTAGGAAGGGTAATGAGGTGGTGTCTGGTAGTAAGGGGTTTGAGGAGGATAATAGACATTTGGAGGTGGATAATTTCGAAGCCGGGGTTGGTTTGGATACGGACTAGGGGTATAACGGCTACCAGTTCCCACTATGTGGGCTTCTGGTTCTTTCTTCTTCATGGGCGCTGCCCTTTTTGAACTTTCTGGACCTTCCATTCTTCTGCTCTTGATGGCATTCTTAATGAGCTCGCCGGATATCACAATATCCACGAAATCTTTCGTGGCACTTTCCACTAATTTGTCATAAAATAGCGCCTTTAAGGTGTTGATAAAGAGGACAGTTATCTCAGTCTTTGTTAGCGGGGGCTCCACTTGAGCCGAGACGTCCCTCCATCTCTGTGCATACTATCTAAAAGTTTCTGACGGCTTTTTCTCCATCATTTGCAAAGTCATCCGGTCGGGCACCATATCAGACACACGTTTATACTGTTTACAAAATGCTAACACCAGGTCCTTCCATAATCGAATCCTTTCTCTACTAAGCTGGTTATACCATCTAAGAGCTGATCCGACCAGGCTGTCTTGAAAGCAGTATATAAGCAGCTTGTCTTCATTCACATAGCCGGTCATTTTCTGGTAAAATATTACAAGATGCGCTTTCGGACATCTCGTCCTATCGTACATTTCAAAATCAGGTACCTTAAACTTTGGCGGCAGGACCAAATCGGACATCAAGCTAAGCTCTTTGGTGCTTAATGCCGAGAAGACCTCAGTGCCTTTTATTGCTTTAAATCTTTTCTCCAAACTCCTATACTTCTCTTGAACCTCGTGATCATTCATTTTTAACTTGGCGATTTCTGCTGGATCATCTAAATCTGGAACCGTAGGATTGGCAGAAGTGGCTCCTAGGTTTGACATAAACATTCCTTGCCCTAGATGGGCGGGTAGCATGGGTCGCTGCTCTGGGCCGGTGGATTCCCCTTGAGTGTACCCTCTTTGTGTTGTGTGAGCATGCGGTGGAGTGAATCCCAGGGGATAAAGTGGATCCTGATCGTAAGTGACTCTTGGTTATGGCTCCATAGTGTCAGAGCTCTACGCAGGTCTCTTTCCTTTATCTAATCACTTGGCCAACAGCTGGGTCAATTGATCCATCATGTTCCTTTGTGATTCCAACATTCGGTCCATCATGTCCTGCTGGATCTTGACCAGCTGCTCTTGTATTTGATCCTGCGTCTCCTTCTGGAGCTGTTCTAACCTTTCTATCCTTTGATCCATAGTCCTTGACTTAGTACGGGTATCGTACCGGTGTTTGGTCAGTTGGTTTTTGGTGGTTTCCAGATTAACTGTCATAATTTTAATTAATCAAGGTGTTCCAATGAGCATTAATGCATGTAATGTGATGCAATGTATATGAATGAAATGAATGCAAAAAGAGGCGTTGATTCTTGATTCGATTATATTAGATAACTTTTCTAGAAAGTGAATTTTTTTACATAAGGTGGATGATTACATATATGACTTGGCCCTATTCCCTAGAGCCTTAACTTTTCTAAGAAGCCAAGCTAAGTCTCTGCCACGATCCGATACCGACTCAAACTTTAAGCTTAGTATATCGGCCTGTGCAGCAAGGGTTTACAGGTGATCGGCGACTTCTCGGATTTGAGCCACGGCTTCGCCCATGATATAATCTCGGTCTCTAACCTAACATTAAGAGTAGTGGAGCTGCTCTTTCCAATGCTCGTTGTTTACTTCAAGAAGTTCAATTCGTATTTCAGCATTTTGCAGCGACATTTCTAACTCCTCTATCTTTGCCTTTAACTCCTCGATTTTGCTTAAACTGGCTTTCAGCTCAATCACGGAGTTACGATTATGATGATGATGTAGGGATTTTTCCAAATCAACTACCCGAGCTCGTAACCTATCTTTTTCGCTTTAATTATCTAGTAAACTTCTTTTTAGAGCATCCTCCCGTGCCTGGGCCTCCTGAAATTGCCTCTCCCAGTGACTAGCTTTAGTTTGTTCTTCTTTGACTTCTTGCCTCCACTGTTCTGATGTTTTACCCAAACCAGTGGTTCTTCTTGTCCTGCAAATCTTCTTGTATCGAGTCTTTAGATCATCTAAATCTTCTTCGACCTTGTTCTTCCCCTTTCTTAACTTTTTAGCTTCCAACTTATGGATGTCGACGTCTAGTCCTAACTGTATCTTTTCTTCTTCAAGTTTTTCTATCTTCATTCCTAATTCTCGGCTCTTTTCCTCAAAGTCTTGTTTGATGACTTCTAACTCTGACGGAATTACTCGTAGATGCTCTTCTAACGGCCCAGCATTTTATTGACTTGGCGAGAGGACATTATCGTTGACTCTCCTACTTCTCCACCAATCATACTCGGGGGTTGACATTGGATTTGCAGTGAATATCTTCATTCTACAGGTTTGGCCCCAAGCCTTCGATATCTCACGAATTTTCTGCTTATAATTTTCACCCTTGTATATAAACTCACATTGGGCTAAACCTTGAGTTGCCAATACAAACTGTCTCGACCGATATTGCCTTAGCGCAAGCAGTAGAGCGTACCCGACGGCTCCCCATATCCTAGTAGAGGAACCCAGTCAAAGTTACCACAACGATATAAGATTTCATCAGGTGTCATCCATGGAGCCTTCCATTTGACGTCTTCCTCTTGTAAATTCTGAAGATTTGCCATTCATTTTTCTTCTGAAATGTCATCCCGTCTGGGTGTAGATGCTATTTCCTTTAATGGAGAGTAGTTCTCATAGCAAGCTCGGTAGGACGGCTTTTCTACTTTCCAAAAGTGACTATGAAACCAAGCTAATAGGAGTTGTGCACACCCTATAAATCTTCCCTCGCCGGCTCTCCGGCATGCATTCAATGATCTGAAAGTCTCTGCCAGGATTGTAGGGACCGGAGTGACCCTTTTATTTAGTCGATCGAATAAATCGGTGACTGCTTCATCTATGTGTCTCAAGGCTTTAGGGAAGATTACTAGTCCATAAATGCCCAAAGCAAACACGTCAACTCTTATCTTCATGTCGGGATGTGCCAGAACCAGATCCTTCAAACTTTTCCAAGTGATGCACTTGCCTTCCCCTTTCTGCTGAATTCGGGCTGCAACCCATTGCTCGCTCATCCCGGTGATATTCATTAATTTCTTCATAAAATTTAGGACATTGACCACCCTAACATAGGCTTTGTTGGTCTGCATTCTTGGACAACGAAGTAAAGTGGTGTATTCTTCCACGGTGGGTACCAGATCCACATTCCCGAAAGTAAAACAACTGTATGCTGAGTTCCAAAATTGAGTCATGGCTCAGAACAAATGCTTATCTACCTTAATGTCGAGTAAATAAGGCAGATCCCCATAATTATAGTAAAATAGTTGCTTGGCCTCGTCGTCCCAGTTGGCCCATGTCTCTCTCAACTCCTGGAGATCATTTTGTGTTACGCTGATGCTGGTAAAGTCCCACAATTCTGATGTGTATCCCTCAACCAGACTATCTCCTTTTTCTTGCCATGTTTTCTCGGACCACTTTCGGACGGTTGCATTTTCTTCCACTCTATCAAGAAACCCCTTTTCCATGATAAGCGCTCTATTTAGCAACCGAACCTGAATTGACACCTCTTTTCTATGACGATGCAGTGCAATGCAATCATGAACAAAACAAAACAAAACATGTCAGTACCAAATAAAATAATAAATAGAGCACATATTCAGGTGACCTACTAGGGTTTGGTTCAGTTCTACCTAGGATGGGCTCTTAAGGTTCGGTACATGCGGTTTGGTTCTAGAGTGAAAGGTACCTGAACCAGCAGATTCCTCAACCCTCACCCATTATAGGCTCATTTGGATCAAGTTCAGTTTAGGGGGACACATTTCCCTATAGCCATGAGGAGGTGAAAACCTCACGAAGACATAGGTGTAGATGTGTCCCGGAAGCAGTCCACTAGCCTGTGCGGAGGTGAAAACCTCACGAAGGCATAGTTTCCCACTCCCACTTAAAGGGTGCGACCCCGACGGTCATGCAAATGGAATGCACAGAGATATAAAAAGCTTGCAGTAAATACGAAATAATGAAGATCGTATCGCAAAATTGATGAAACATAATGAAAGGATCGTATATTAAAAACAAATTTCCAAATTTCGACGAAAAGACAAACATTAATCAACTCCTGGCTCCTACTCTCTTTTTTAGAGTTCCCCAGTGGAGTCGCCAAGCTGTCGGGACCATTTTTGAAAAAACAAAAACGGACGTCGATTTGGGATTAAAAACGAGTACAAGAACGGGAGTTGCCACCAATCTTTTTTGTCAGGGTGTGATTGGTCACCTCAAAAAAGGGGTTTGTTTTTAATAAACAATTTGATTTATCAAAACAACGATTTGGGTCTGCGAGAATCAAAGAATAAGTTCAGGAGTGAGTTACGCACGAGGAAGGATTAGCACCCTCGATACGCCCAAAATTGGTACCTTGTTGATTAATTAGTGTCTTTAGAGACGATGATTCGAAAACTTGGAAGAATTTAAAATATGATCCTCATTTGCTTTAAAACATTTGGATAGGTGGAAAATGTGAATCAAAGGCTGATTTGCCTTAAGGTAAAACATCATATCCAATACGTTAGGACACAACATTTTGACCTTCGAGAATAAACTTGCCTTTCATTTGAACTTCATGTATTTAATTTTGGAAGGATTTTCGAATACTTGGGATAAATGAGGAAAATCGAAACCCAATACGTTAGGGTACAATTTCTCGAATTCCTAAGTATAGAACTTTGCCTCGGTTTAGAAAATCTTATCTCGAGATAACGTAACGTCACATCCAATGCGTTAGGACACGACATATCGAATTCTCGAAAATAAGCTTTTTATTGAAAGAATATGTATTTGCAAAGGATATTCAGTTATTTAGATTTAGACGAAAAATCGCAACCCAATATGTTAGGGCACGATTTCCGAATGTCTAAATACAGAATATTGCCTTTAAAAAGGATCGTTTTTGTATCGGGCAAAAGGAAATTTGATATAAAACACATAATGTATGAGAATAAGATTATGCATAACAGAAGGAAATGCGATAATAAAAGATAATACGAACAAGAGTGATAATATGATATGCAAAATAGTAATAATATATAAGCTTTTTTATTTAAACTTTGTGTTTGGAGAAGGATATTCGGTTATTTAGATTTAGACGAGAAAATCGAAACCCAATACGTTAGGGCACGATTTCTCGAATTTCTAAACACCGAAACATTGCCTTTGTAAAAAGATCGCTTTGGCATAGGTAAAACGTAGTATAATTTGTAATAAAAGGGTTAAAACAATTATAGCAATATGTTAGTAAAATAATAATATAATAATGAAATAATGATAAAAGGTAGTGATATAATATTTAAGATAATATCTAAACGGCATTAAGTAAAATATGATGATAATATATGTATATAAGATAATAATAATAATAATAATTATGTAATAAAATAGCAAATAATAGTAATAATAACAAGAAAAATAATAATATAATATTAGTTATGATAGAAAATATAATAAGAATGTAAGTATAATAATAATATTAGTTGTAATAAGTAAGAATAATAAATAATATAATAGTGATAAATAGGAATACATTAGTAACATAATAACGAAAATCACGTATATTAATATATTAATAGTACTAATATATATACAAAAGAAATAACAATGTACATACGATAGTATAAAATAATATATAACTATAACATTAAAATCTATGTATATATAAATATAGTATATACATAATGTATGTTAAAAAAACAATAAATAAATATGGAAGATATATATAATAAGTACATAAAACATTTATATATATATATATATATATATATTGGTAAATAATAATAATAATAACGAAAATGATAAGTAAAATAAATATAATATGTTAACAATAATAATTAGAATAATATAATAAATAAATAGTAATAGTACAATAACATGTTATGGAAATAATAGTAATCAAAATATAATAATAAAGTAAGATAATAATAATAATAATAATATAGTATGACTAACATTAAAATTAAAAGAAAATAAAAAGGGCGAAATCGAATTAAAAATCAGAGTTTTGGGCAAATTTGAAATAAAAAGCAGAAGGGAAAGGGCCCATTTGAACACGCTTGAAACAACGAAGGGCCAAAAGGGAAATATTCCTACCCTTCTAAAAGGCTGCGCATTGCTCGGGACCACGTTGAACTCCGAAACAAATTCGTGAGGCCAATTTCAAAAAAAAACTTAAAAACCGGATTGCAAAATAGAGAAAAAGTGGAAGGACCGCACGCGCAATTAGCCCCTGAAAGCAAAAACACGCGGATCCTCTAGTGGGTCGGGTCGGATCGGGTCGACCCTGGGCAAAATGACGTCGTTTTATGCCCTAGGTGCCTAAATCAAAACGGTGCTGTTTTGATAGGCTATAAATAGGCCAAAATTTTGAAAAAAAATCATTCTAATCGGGCAAGAAAAAAAAAAAGGAGAGAGAGGGGAGAGAGAACCGGGGGCGATTCCCGGTGGTCGGTCCCACCGGCCTCCGGCCACCGTCCGATCACCGGACCTCCGTCAGCGCCGCCGCCGGTCACCATTCACGGTGGCCGGAAAAGGTAAAAAGTCTACTTTTTTATTTTTTTATTTTTAAATATTATTATTATTATTATTCTACAATATAAATGCATGTAAAAAGAAAAAAAATCTGAAAAACATAAAAAAGAAATCACCTTAAGTTTCTGTTTCGTTTTTTTGATCTAGTTTCCAATTGGGGGTATCCCTTCGCTGTTATATTGCTAATATTTGCTATTTTTTCGTGTTTTGAATGTTCGATGTTTATATTAGCAGAAAACCGAATCCTCACAAACTATTTGAATCGGCTTATATAGCCCTCTTTACAAACTGTTTTTTTTCTTCCTTTTTTATACTTTCTGTCCCTTCCTTTCAATGTTTTGCAGGTACAAGTGGGGCGGTGGATGTGACCATGGCGGTGGTGTCAGTGGCCAGGTGCGAGTGGGCAGACCTTAGGAGCGGCAGCTGCTAGGTTGAAGAGGATTAAGGTTTTTCTTTGGGCTAGGGTGTTTTTGGGCTAAGGTTAAATAGGTAGTGGTATTGGGTTAGTTTTTGGGTTTGTTAGTGTATTGGGTAAGTGGGCTGACCGGGTATGGGTTAGGTGGGTTAGGGGAGTATTTTGGTTTTGCTTTTGGATTTTAATTTGTAAAAGGGCCAAAATTGGCCTATAGCAGTTATAATATAATACATGTATAATTAACTTTCTTAATTAAAATGAGTGGATGAATCATCACACTCAACTATCGATGTTATACAAATGGTTAAATAACCATTTTATCATTGGTTGAAGGACTAATTTAATTGTCTAACATTTTTTAAATTAAAATTTAATAGCGATTTGACTTTTACAATTTAATCTCTATATTATAATTAATCGTTCTTTTTCAATTCAACTACTTAATTATCTAATAATATATTTTTCGTACTAAATAAGTAAATGCTCTATTTATAAATTTACTATCTCTATTTATAGTATTTAACTTTGAAATCACATTTTTCGACACTAGTTAAAATCATAATTTTATATATTTTAAAAGATTTTTTAAATTTTTTATTTTTCCGTTAGTGATTGCCACATGTTATAATTTAAGGCTATCACATGACATTATTTATTGGTTATCAATACTACGTCATCTATTAGCAATGCAAAAAAGGTACCAAAGTGCATGACAAATTCCAAATTTGATACCAGTGAAGTAGAAAAAAATTAGGTACCAACAAAGTACAAGTAGTCAAATTCGGCAAAATAGACATTAACCATTTAATTTAATAATCATTAATTTTTTATACCTAATTATATTTTTATTAATTTAATTAAAAATTATTGAAGATAAAAATAAATAAAATAATAATTAACTAATGAAGAATAAAGTTGTAATTTTATTTAAAATTTATTTAATAAATAAACCGTTAGTGTTAGTGGATTTTTTTAAGGATAAATAAGTATTTATCAAAGCATAGGAGAATTAAGTGAATTGTTTTAATCAAGCCTCATGGTTTTTAATAGTTTTCCTTTTTAATTATAACAAAATAAAAATAGAAACATTATTTTAGTTAATGGACATTTTCTTTTGAATGTCTAAATAAATTTGTTAGGTAAGACAATGCATTTAATAATAATAATAATTTGATATATATTTAAAAAACAAAGAAGCCACCTTGATTGAGAACGCTTGAAAAGATAATCAAAAGCCTTCTATTATCCACCTTATTAATAAACTTTACTGCTACGGTTAATAATCTCCAAACATCCGTCAGATTTTAATGTTTATAATTTTAAAATATTTACTTAAAATATTATTATTGTCTATTACTTAAAATTTGTTTATTAAGTACTTCAAAATTTAATGCTACGTTCCGTCATCCGACAAAAAACATCTTTAAAATATTTGGATTAAATTATAAATACATGTGTACTTATCATATAAACAATTTAAATCTAAAGTGTTAAAAAAATAAAGAGCGTCAATAAAATTTACGAGTGCTATTAAATAAAGAGCATCAATAAAATTTACGAGTGCTATTTTTTTAAACACATCAAATTTAAATTAGCCATTCAGTAACTATATACATATTTACAATTTGATTTATATATACTAGATTTTGCCACACTCACAATATGGAGTGATAAAAGGCGAAGTGATAATGAACTTGTATTTTAATACTAATGTACACATGTTCAATCTAAAGAGTGACGTAAATGTAGTAAAGTGCTTAAATATAAGTACTAGATTCTACGCGTTTTGAAGTTGAAAGATGAATTTAAAATATGGATGATAATTTTATGACCTGGTTTTGGTCAAATTTTGCTATTAGTTCCTATACTATGTATAAATTGTGGATATAGCCCCTATACTTTTTGAATTTTGAAATTCAAGTTTGACCAAATGATAGTTGTTAAATTTATTAAGTTGTGCTATTTTCAAATATTTGTACGGCAAACATATTATTACATGTGTAATGACATGTCAAATTGCTATTTTCACATATTACTCACAAAAAAAAAACCCATTCAATGGATTTAACTAATGTCAATTTCGTCAAGATTGAAATCCTAAAACTTGAAATGTATAGGGATTAAAAATGATCAAAATGGAGGATATAAGCTAAATCTATAACTTTACGCATAGTACATCACTAATAGTAGAATTTAACAAATGAATTTAATTATTACTATTCGAGTTAGGACTAAAATTTTAAAATTAAAAAAGTCTAGGAGCTAAAATTGACTAATTTGAAAAGTATATGAACTAAATTTGATCAAATAAAAGTATAAGGACTAAAACCATAACTTACACATAGTATAGGGACTAATAGTAGAATTTGTTGGATTTTGATGGTTGACTTTTCTTTTCTTTGAAATATTAATAGTAGGGTTGTTAATGGGGTTGTTACGTTAAGTATGGCGAGCATTGAATATTGACTTATAAGTCAATATTTGCTTTTCTTGTTCATTAATTTAAAATTTATGCAACTATCTTTAATTAACTGAAAAAGTAATGAAAAATATCGCTTTCAAAATAATTTAGCAATTTAAATTGTTTTTATGTTATTTAAAGAAACAGACTGATTTTAAAGATTAAAAGCGGATGATAAACATTATATGTGAAAAGCGTATTTTAGAAAAGATTTTATACCCAATATGTGTATTTTTTTTTTTTAATCTATTGGTTAAATGCTTACATATTTTCCCCTTGGTTCCAGGCTTGAATCCCATTCATATTTATTTGTTTTCCTTTTTTTTTTTTTAATGAATGATTCAATTTTTTTTAAATAAACATGTTATTTTCAAATTTTTAATTAACAAACATGTTTTTAAGTTTTTATTTTATTTTTTAATTAATAATTTCTTTATTTATATAAACAAAATAATATATATAATTATATAGTGAAAATAATTTTAAATATATATTTTTTTGAAAATATTGACTAATTTTTTTGATGTAATTCTTATATATAATTTTTATATGTCAAATATATACTTTTTTTTACGTCCATTGTGGATATTATAAATTCTAATATCATAAAAATAATTATTTCAAATATAATTATTTTTTTCTTACATTGTGTGTATGGTAAATCTAATTTATAAAATTAATTAATTATTTCAAATATAATTTTTATATGTGATATTTTTTCTATCCAAATCATGGGTATAACAAATTTTAGTATTATATATTTTTGTATGCGTATTTTAAATAATTATTTGAAATATTTTTCATATAAAAGCAATAATATTTGAAACATTTATTTTTATGAATTGAAAATAATTATTTTATAATATTAGAATTCATGATACCCACAATGTACGTGAAAAAGTTAATATTTGACATATAAAAATTATATATAAAGAAAAATATATAAAAAAATTAGTCGATATTTTTAAAATATATATTTTGTTATGAATATCTTATTAAGTGGATGTCCATCATGATCAATATAAAGTTTTAATGTATTTTAAATTATAATAGTTATTAGAATTAGATCTTTTTCTTCTTTTCTACTTCTTATGCCTATAAATAGAGACTCTGATGAAGCATTGTAGATCATCCCTTTCATTAATAAACTACATTCTCTATTGCTTTCATTTTTTTCTTTCTTCTTTATTCTCTCCATCTCTATTTTATAACACGTTATCAGCACGATGATTCTCTATTTTTTCAAAATCTTTCAAAGTCGTCTCACAAATCAAATTCCTTTTCACCTTAAACTTCCACCCTTACAACTTCATGTTTAGGATGTTGAAAGATTCAATCTCAGAATGGATGCTCGTGATAATAGTCAAGGTGATGGCGATGATGTTAAAGATCTTCAGGTATATTTTACTATGTTTTATTTATTATATCATATTTATTATAATTGGAGAATAATCACGACAACATGAATGGATAGATTCTGATTTAAAATCCACGTATGTTTACAATGGTGATTATGAAATAAAAAATCAATAGAGGAGTTTAGAAATTTGCCCTACTAGATTTGTTATATTTCCTGAAGTGAATGCAAACATAAAGAAAATAAAAGATATAATTATGGACCACTAAAAGTGAGAACATAGTAATAAATAAGAGAACAATGAGAGTTCTCAAGATAACTCTTCAAAGGGTAAAGATAACTTATGTTATCAATGTGATATGAAATATTGTTGGCTACATATGTGGCGTATGCCCAAATATTTTGTTTCTGTTAATATTCTTTGAAGAAGGATATGAAAATGTAATAATGAATTATATCATTATAGATAAAAAAAATATTTATCTTATTTGATACTGAAACAAACAAATATTATTTCAATATTTGATAGTACAAAATTAGTTGAATGCTCCAGAAGAGCTAATATATCAATATCTAAAAAACACAAAATTTGAGATGATAAATGCATTACTTTTAAGAGATATTTGTAATGGATCTAATATTGAGATTGTGAATGAGGAAAATATTATATTTCATATGAATAAAAAAAGGGATTGAGTTATTAATTTATATTTATTTTATAATCTTTGTGATCTTCTTTTGTTATCATCCTGATTAAAGAGTTGAAAGCAAAATATTTAACTATAAAAGATCTACTTATGAGCAATAGAATATGATAATTCTATCTAAAGCTTATTATGGTTGGATACACTTAAACTTGCAAGTTTTTTTTAAAAACTGTGAGTATAACTCTACAGTATTTAGAATAAGTTCTGAATTAAAATTACATGGTAAAAAATTACTGATGAGAACTTACAAGAGGGAAAACTTATATATAAAAAGTCATTGGTTATGTACCTATTGTACACCTCGAAATAAGATCCACTCTCAAAGTTTGCTTGTAACACCCCAAACCCGGCCTAGAAGTTATGGCTGAATCTGGCAATGTCATATGAGAGTGTTTTGAAAACCGATTCGAATACAAAAAAAAAACTTATTCAGATTATTATCATTTACTTAGTCGAAAAATGTATTGGTAGATTTGCTTGAAAGCATTTCTTTTACGTGGAAGCTTTGAAAACCGTTCATGCATACGATAACCTTTAGTTTAGTTTAGGAAAAATGCATTTGTTGTGTCGTAGTTTATAAATCAATAATAACAATTTAAAAATCCCAAATTAAAACCAAGAGTCCAAATCCATAATACATAAATAATCCTAAAAGTAAATAAAGTGGTAAAAGTATAACCCATAAATAAATGGTTCAAAAGTGGTGGTCACCGTTGAGCCCTCCGCTGCGCCAATCCATCTACTGCTGGGGGTTACCTAAACAAATTAAACAAATAAGGAGTCAGTTTTCACAAACTCAGTGTGTAATCCCCACAGACAGCATGCACACAGACATAAATCATTAACAGATAATTCGGCCTAAGCCCTTTACAGTAACGGTGTGTGCCTTAGCCCACTCAGAAACAAAATCAGATATAATTGGGCCTTAGTCGATACAGCTATAGCATGCATAACAAATCATAATAGCATAATCATGCCCACCAACCCTACACACCATCTCTGTCTATCCTTACACATCATGTGATGATAAAATCGACCCACCCAGCCCAACACACCAAATATAGGGATAAAATCAACCCATCCAACCCTACACACCAAGTGGTACCGAATATGGCACATGTCACAAATATGCAGCATAGCTGCCAGATAACAGGCTTAGAAGCCTTTCAGATACTTCATTCACTTCATCAATAATCCCACCCCAAATGCAATGCATCATACAATTATGACATGCTATAATGCAGACAAACAGATCATACACATATATTTTCGGAACAATACAGATACACATGCTAGATATAACATGTTAGTATATACATCATAATCTCATATCGCAGAATAAGGGGTCTGAGTAATGCTTACTGACCCTCCGACAGGTCACAGTCGACTTGGAAGACTCGTGCAACCTTACAGAACATTTTAGATAAATGGGTTCACAAGCCCATGTTGCCTGCTTGTGTGGGCCTATATGCTTATGTGGCCTACATGGCCCAAATTTATCCACATGGCCTGGCCCAAAATCTTACACGCCCGTGTGGCCTACACGGCCCAACTGGCCGAGTTTGTGTCTCGCACACGTCCTCACCGGCCTTCACACGGCTATGTCCATTACACTCGTGTCGTGCACGCATAGCCTGCCTTGTTGACCACACGCCCGTATATCGCCACACGACCTCCACATGGGCAGTCTACATGCTAGTGTGGTGTCAATAGAGAGCTTTTTGGCTTCTGCCGAATCCCATTTTCTACGCAATCAGAGTACACACCAGGTTTGTTTCGAGGCTAGAATAACCACAAGCACTCCAGGACCTAAAATTAAACATAATGTCACTTAATTAGTCACTTAAACGATCGTATTACAATTAAACCCAAAATAGAAAACTCATCCATCGAGCGACCAACTTACCCTCGAGCACGAAATTGCGTTCTTATAATTCGAGAACTCGATGAAGGACTTTAAACAGTACCTAAATGTGAATATAACAATTCCTCCGTTAATTGCTTAATCAAAGAAATATCGTTAGACTCAAGAAGAAACACTTACCGATGTCTCCATGAAGAACAATAGAACCGATCACAAGGAAAAGAATCAGAATAAAGGGAACAGTAAAAATTTTGATAGTATAGATGGGGGAAGAAGATGAAAATCGGCAGCACAGAGGAGAAAAGATGAGAGAAAACGGTAAAATTTTGGAAAGGTGAAAGAGTGGAGCCGAATTTGGTAGTCTAGGGTATCTCAACAACTTTAAACCCCATCTTTTCCTCCACAATTCACTCCCCCACTCCTTACTACACAGTTCCCTACTCAAATTCAAACTTGTCTGAACAAGCAAGCAAAAATAATACTCCTGTCCAGACTCGAACACAAGACCTCCGCCACCTTAGCACTTCTCTTAACCACTAAACCAGCAAGCCCATTCTGATATATTCCTACAATAAATACTTATAAGTCTCTTAGCCAGTGATTAGGTTTTGTTCCAATAAAAACCCAAAATTTGCCCAAACTAAGGCTTGAACTTAGAACCCCTTACACACACCCAGAACACTTAACCACTGAAGCAGACAGATATTTGTGTCAAATTAATGCAGAAACAAAATTATAAAATTCGGGGCGTTACATTGCTATTAAAATATTTTTGGACATTTGAAGATTTTGGCATATTCCCTGAAGGGAATACTACATATAATTATTTGGAAATTATATTTATTGACTTAGTGGCATTATAGACTTCATATTGGTTTAGACATTTCCAGTAGTAAATGTCACAATAGTATTTATATGTGGATATAAAATAAAAAGAATGATAATAAAATTATCAATTTTCAAAATTTATATTTACATTATTAGTACAATTGAAAATCATATTAAAGTAAACTAGAAGTTTACTAATACAAATATATTTACTATTTGGCGTGACCAGTTAGACCATGCTAGATCATATATGATGCGAAAATTAATTAAGAATTTATATGGACATTCATTAAAGAACCAGAAGATTCTTTAATTTTTAAAAAAAATCTTATTTGTTATTTGTTCTCAATGAAAATTGATTCTTAGAAACTCACTAGCTAAAGTTGAGATTTAATGTCTTGCATTTCTGAAATGAATATGGGCCATTTCATCCATAATATGGATGGTTTTGATATTATATGGTTTTGGTAGATGTATCTACAAAAAAATCACTTATGTGTTATCAACTTACAACCTATCATTTGCAAGATTGCTAGTTTAAATAATTAATTTCAGATCATGCAATTAAAACAATTCATCTTGCTAATACTTATGAGTTTATATATCAGTTTTTTATTGATTGAGTTTGAAAGCTTTTCTAAAAGTTTGTTATTTATGCGCATAATGGTTTAGAGAAATTATTGATTGAACGCCTCTAGTTAATGTCTAAACCATTACTTATGAGAACAAAACTTCTTATTTCAAGATGAGATTGTATTGATTCACATGTATGCATCAAGCTAATACATTATAAATACTCCCCATTACAATTAATTTTTGGTCAAGAGCTAAATATTTCCCATCTTACAATTTTTTGATGTGTGGTATATGTTCCAACTACTCCACCACAACGTACAAAGATGTGTCATCATAAGAGATTGGGAATCTATATTTATATGAGTCTCTTTGTAATATTTTTGAGCTATTAATTCGATATTTAGTTATGACATGAGTTGTCAATTTTCCCAAAATTAGGGGAAGAGCATAAAAAGTTGGATTAATAAAGTAATTTAAATGAATTATCAATGTCTAAGATCCTAGTGCAAAGCAATGTGAACTAGAAGTTTAACAGATGATTCATTTTACAAATCAACTGTCAGATTCATTAAATCTCACATACCAGCTGAAAATGCTCCGATACAAATTGATGTCCTAATAGGGAAAACTATTAATGCAAAAGAAAGTAATCCATGCATGAAGCATGGAAGACCGGTCGGTTCCAAAGGTAAAAATCCTCGTAAAAGTAAATGAGTAAACATTCAATATAGTCATAATTGGAGGTGGGGGTTCCTGAAGAGACCTATGACATAACTAATTATAAAACTTAAGAAGAGATTTAGGTACCTAAAAGTGAAAATGAAAATGATGAAAATAAAGAGATCCCGATAAGTTATATCAATACGAGAAAAAAGATGGAACCAAAAAAACTATAGCTGTCGACAACAATTTTGCTATTGAAATAACAAATGAAAATGAGGATCCTAAGCCTAAATATATTAAGGAATGTAAAACTAAAAAAGATTGGCCAAAATGGAAAGATGCAATTCAACGGAATTGAATTCACTTTCTAAACTTGAAGTTTTTGGACATGTAGTGCAAACACCTAAAGGTGTATAGCCGGTAGGATATAAATGGGCATTTGTGTGAAAATGAAATAAAATTGATGAAGTCATAAGATATAAATCTCGCCTTGTAGCACAAGGATTTTCGCAAAGGCCTGGCATTGATTATAAAGAGACATATTCTCCTGTGGTGGATGCAATCATATTTAGATATCTTATTAATCTAGCAGTACGTGAAAAACTTGACATGCATCTAATGGATGTTGTTACATCGTATTTATATGGTACACTTGATAGTGAAATTTATATAAAAATCCCTAAAGGATTTAAAATCCCAAAAAGATATAGAGTTTCTTGAGAAAATTGCTCGATCAGATTAAAGAATTTATATGGATTAAAACAATTTGGATGTCTGTGGTACAATCGTCATGTGTTTTTATAAAAAGGTTTGGATCAAATTTTGTGATAATTTCTATTTTTACATTAAATTGTTTAAAAAAGAACTAGAGATGAAAGATCTTGGAAAAACAAAGTTTTATATTGACTTACAAATCAAGCATTTAAAAGATGAAATTCACGTTCATTAATTAACTTATATAAAAAAGATAATAAAAAAAAAACTTTACATGGATAAAGCACACCCATCAAGTACTCTGATGGTTGTACGACCATTAGATATGAATAAAATTAATTTCGTCCTTACGAGAATGATGAAAAGTTTCTTAGTCCTGAAGTACCATATCTAAGTGCCATAGGGGCATTGATATATCTTACAAACAACACAAGATCTGATATAGCTTTTGTTGTAAACTTGTTAGCAAGATTTAGTTCTTCTTCAACACGTAGACATTGGAATTAAACATGTATTTAGATATCTCAGAGGGACCATTGATATGGGGTTATTTTATTCAAAAGATTCAAAATCTCTATTAGTTGGCTATGTTGGTGCTGGATACTTATTAGGTCAACATAAACATCGATCTCAAATATGATATTTATTTACATGTGGGGATACTACCATATCATGGCGTTCGACAAAGCAAACATTAGCTGCTGCTTCTTCAAATCATGCAGAAATAATTACAATGCATGGGGCAAGTCGAGAGTGTGTTTGGCTAAGGTTATTGACCCAAATATCCAAATGATATGTAATTTTCCTTTACAGGAAAAGATGCCAACTATTTTATATGAAGATAATGTAGCATGTATAGCTCAATTGAAGGGTGATTACATCAAAAGTGATAAAACCAAACATATTTCACCAAAATTATTCTTCATGCATGATCTTGAGAAAAGAGGTGATATAAATGTTTAACAAATTCATTCTAGTGATAATTTAGCAGATATTTTTACTAAGGCATTGCCAACTTCAACATTTGAAAGACTGCTACACAAGATTGGAATGCGTCAACTCAAAAATGGAATGTAATGTTGCCATTAAGGGGAGTCTAAAATAAGGTATACTCTTTTTCTTTTACCAAGGTTTTGTCCCATTGGGTTTGCCTAGTAAAGGTTTTTAATGAGGCAACTTATAATAGAAGATTGTGTACTCTTTTTCCTTCATAGGTTTTTATCCCACAGGGTTTTTCCTATTAAGGTTTTAACGAGGGATATTATCTACCAATGGACATCCAAGGGGGAGTATTATGAATATCTTATTAAGTGGGTGCCCATCATGATCAGGATAAAGTTATGATGTACTTTAAATTCTAATAGTTATTAGAATTAGATCTTTATTTCTTTTATACTTCTTATACCTATAAATAGAGACTCTGATGAAGCATTGTAGATCATCCCTTTAATTAATAAAGTACATTTTCTATTGTTTCATATTTTCTTTGTTCTTTATTCTCTCCATCTCTTTTCATTTTATAAGATAATTAAAATAATGATATAAAAAAATTTAGAGTAATATTTATTAGAAAAAAATCAAAAAAACATGAGAGGGGATTTGAACTTAGAATCAAAAGGTAAAAAATGCAAGCAAAGAAACAGGTTGTGGTATAAAGTGTTTACAAGACTTTTTTTTTTTTTTGATGTTATCTTCTAACTCGAAAAACGATCTATTTTTCTAAATAATATAAAAAATCCCAAATTGTTAATTTCTTTTATTTAAAAAGAACAGCCTTTTCACTAATTTTACCTTAATTAATAATATCAAACATGTGTAAAATTTAAATCTGAAATCTTTATAACATATTTCTGTCGTGTTCTATGATTTGCTCTGAATTAGAATCATTAATTACAACAAAGGCAAGTGCTTAAAAACTAAAAGCATGTGTTCTTATTTGACCGGTATAACTAAAATGTTTAACTTTCACGATCACCCATCTTAAATTGTTCATAAATTTTATATTTGTACCTATTCAGTAGTTTTTTAAATATTTTTATCTTTCTATGTTAATATTTAATGGGATATTTTTATAAATGACCTTTGTATTTTCATCAAAATTTTTAATGTGGTACCTATACTTTCAAAACTTCAATTTAGTATTTGAAATTTAATTTTTTCTTATTAATGTGATACATTGAAATTTTACATAATGTGCCTTGCCATTCTTTTATTTAGTTAATTCAAATGACCAAAACACAATTATACCAACTTTATTTTAACAAACAAATAAATAAAATCCATTAATATCATTTGAAAATTGTATTTTTTATCTTCAAATTTATTTTACGGTCTATATTCGAGTTTTGTCATTATCCCTCCCAACAATGCCGACTCCATAGTTTGAACTGCGTTCTCTCTTCGAGAATGTACTGTGTTTTACTATTACATCCAACACTTGTTTTAATGTTTAAGAAACTGGCATTTATTCTATTCCAAAAAGGGTTAAAACTTAATTTAATCCTGAAATTGTATCCAATTATTATTTTGGTAAGTAAAGGATTTTTTTATTAGTTTGTTACCTAAAGTTGCAAATTATTATACACTTTACCCAACCATTAACGATGTTACAAAAAAAAAAAACTAACATTATATTTTTTGTGTAACACCCTAAACCCGGCCTAAACGTTATGGCCGAATCTGGGGATGCTACATGGTAGTGCTTTAGAAACAGTATTGTCGCTAAAACCATTTCCCGTTTAAGACGTTTTATTCACCTTTTATTAGTTTTTAAATCATGTTATTTATTTAGTCGTTCATTTTCAAAACATTATTCAATGCGGAAGCTTTTAAAACAGTTTACGTAATCGAGAGTATTTTTGTAAAACATTTACTTCTTTTGAAAACCCGAGTTTTCCTACTATTAGCAGATATTAACCATAAAACAGTATAAAACCCAAATTTAAGTAAAAATTCGTAGATGCCATAATTACATCAAATACTCCCAAAATGAAAATTAAAACCATAGATAAGTCGTATGGCTATCGTCGAGTCCTCTGTTGCACCAACCCGTCAAGTCTGGGGATTATCTGAACAGATTAAACAGAGAAAGGGTGAGTTTTCGCAACTCAATGTGTAATCCCCACAGATAAACATACATACAGGTACACATAAGAAGATAACCAAATACAGTCTGGGGCCTGAACTCATCACAAAATCAATTTGGGCCTTAGCCCATTCAAATACAGTCTCGAAACATGTTGGGGGCCTTGACCCATATCAGATACAGAATGCAGATACATAAATCAGAATCCTACCCACCAGCCTCTACACACCATCTCCGTCCAACCTAACACACAATGTGGGGATTAAATCAACCCAGTTATCCCTACACACCATGCTATACTGAAGTGCGACACATAAACAAAATAGCACAACTAAGCTGCCAGATAACAGCTTGTAAGCCTTTCAGTACACTTCCTCAATATAATATCAACCTAATCCCGATATAATGCAACATACAATGAATGGCATGCTAATATGAAATAACCAGTTCATACAATTAGTTCAGTATACATACTCAGTATTATTAGGCTTAGTACATATATCATACAAACAAATCACATGTTTAGGGGTCTAAGTAATGCTTACCGACACTACATTAGGTCCACGGTCGAATTGGGTGACCCGTGCAACCTTACAGAACTTTTCAGAAAAATAGGCTCACACGCCCATTTGGCCTGCCCGTGTGGGCCCATACGCCCGTGTGGCCCACACGGCCCAAACTGGCCTTAGTCGTGTGGATCACATGGTCTGGACCAGAATCCCACACGCCCGTGTGGGCCCATATGGCCCTATTTAGTCTAGCCCGTGTCTCGCACACAGCCTGTCCGACCATCACACAGTCGTGTCCTTCGCGCACTGCTTGTCCTCGTCGATTACACGGCCGTGTCCCCTCATACAGCCTACCATAAGGGCGACCACAAGCCTGTGTGGTGTCGACAGAATGCTTTTTTAACTTTTTGCCAAATCCTGTTTTCTACGTTTCGGGTACACACCTGGTTTTTTTTTAAGCTAAACCGAACTCCGAGTACTCTAAAACCTAAATATTGACCAATAAACACTGGATTAATCAATTTTAATGCGAACTTAATGCAAACCCGAAATGAGGAACACACCTATTAAGCGATGGAAAACTTACTGGAAACGAAACGAAGCCCCCAATGGCTCAAATCCCTAACGAAGAACCGATTAATGATTGTTCTTAACCTCAACCGAACGAACCACAACAGCTTTCATTCAGAAAACAACTATGGAACCAATAAGATATTGACAGAACGAATACTTATCAAGTAAGTGAAACTAATGAGGTAGGGAAAAAGGAGATGAATCAAAAGTAAAAACACAGAGAAGGGAAGGGGGAAAAAGACAAAATTTGGCAAAGAAGCAAAAAGAAAAAACTACAGGAAAAATTTTGGAAGAACTAGAGAGAAATCGAAACAGTGCTTTTTAGGGAAACAATCAGAATATTTACTAATAATCCCGAAATCTCAACTCCCACTAACTCCACCAACCCATTATCATTAGAATTCCAATTTTACTGAAACACCTACACGGTACCCAGTAAAAAAAATTAATTCCCTCACTCGCGCAGGGATTCAAGCACAGGACCTCTCGTAGACTAACACTTCACTTAACCACCAGATCAGCAGGCTCATTTTGATATATTTTTACAAACAATTAAACTTAAGCCTACTAACAAGAGTAAGGCTTTATTCTTAAAAATACTAAACTTTACCCAAGGCAAGGCTTGAACTTAGGACATCTTACACATACCCAGAACACTTAACCACTAAGGCAGATAGATATTTGTGTCACAAAATTACAAAAGTCGATCTAAGAAAATTGGGGTGTTACAACTCTACCTTCTAAAAGAAAATTTCGGCCTCAAAATTTACCTGATCAGAATAGATAAGGATACTGCTGTCGCATCATATCCTCAAGCTCCTATGTAGCCTCCTCAGTGCTATGGTTCCGCCACAACACCTTCACTAAGAGAATAGATTTCCTCCGTAGAACTTTAATGTTGCGATACAAAATCTGAACCAGTACTTCCTCGAAAGTCCTCCTCGAAAGTCAGATTTGGCCCAACCTCTATCTCTTCAATAGGGACAATATGGGTAGGATCAGAGCAGTAGCGTCTCAATATCGAGACGTGGAAAATATCATGAATGCGATCCAACTCCGAAGGTAGCACCAACTGATAGGCGACAGGTCCCACACGCCTCAGAATCCGGTACGGCCCAATAAATCTAGGGCTCAGCTTACCCTTGCGCTCGAATCTCAGAACCTTTTTCTATGACTAGACCTTGAAAAATACTAAGTCCCCCATAGAATACTCGATGTCTTTTCTCTTCAGATCTGCATAGGACTTCTACCTATCAGAAGTCACTTTCAGACGATCCCAAATTAATCAAACCTTATCCTCAGTTTTAGAAACCAATTCCAGACCTAGAACACGTCGCTCACCTAACTTAGTCCAGCATAAGGGAGTGCGATACTTACGACCGTATAAAGCCTCGTAAAGTGCCATTTAGATGCTAGATTGATAGTTGTTGTTATACGCAAACTTTGCTAATGGCAAGTACTCCTACCAACTGCCTCAGAAATTAATAATACAGCTCCTTAACATATCCTCTAGTACCTCATTCACCCTCTCCGACTGACCATCTATTTGAGGATGGAAAGTAGTACTGAAGTCTAACCTTGAACCCAGAGCCTTATGAAGCTTTTTCTAGAACCGAGACGTGAAGAGAGGATCCTTATCAGATATGATCGAGACAAGTACCACATGTAGTCTTACTATTTTAGATATGTAGAGCTTAGCTAATTTCTGGAGAGAGAAGTCTATCCTAACCGGAAAGTGAACAGACTTGGTTAATCAATTTACGATCACCTAGATAGAATCCTTCTTAGTGGGTGTTAGAGGCAACCCATTAACGAAGTCCATCGTTACTCGTTCTCATTTTCCATAACTATATCTTAACCAGCTGCAGTAAACCCGAAGGTAACTGATACTCAGCCTTAACCTGCTGACAGTCAAACAGCGAGTAACGAAGTTAGTAACCTCACGCTTCAACCCTGGCCACCAGTATAACTCTCGGAGATCTTGGTACATTTTATTCTTACCAAGATGCATAGCATAGGGACTACTATACGCTTCCTTCAGAATCGACTATCTTAAATCCCCATTATTCGGTACACAAATCCAACTCCGAAAACAAAGTACCCCATCACTATTTATCCCAAAATCAGTAGTGCTGCCACTCTCAATCTGACGAAACCGCAACTTAAGGGACTTAACCTCCAACTGTTTACCTTTAATCTATTCGATCTAAGTCAGTTTAACCTAAAGTTCAGCTAACAAACTCTCATTGTCGAATAAGCTGAGTCGAGCGAACATCACTCTCAGATTGATTATAGCCCTAGGGCTCAACGCATCGACCACCACATTGGCCTTGCTAGGATGGTACTCAATGGTACAATCATAATCCATACGTAGCTCAACCCATCTACGCTGCCTAAGATTTAACTCCTTTAGAGTGAGGAGATACTTGAGGCTTTTGTGATCGGTGTAGATGACACACTTCTCACTATACATATA
Organism: Gossypium stocksii; assembly: GCA_020496765.1. Classification (NCBI taxonomy): domain Eukaryota; kingdom Viridiplantae; phylum Streptophyta; class Magnoliopsida; order Malvales; family Malvaceae; genus Gossypium; species Gossypium stocksii. Next base: position 13,897,875 of record CM035623.1, read on the forward strand.
GTGCCTCTAGATTTTCAGAGCGAAGACTACAACAGCAAGTTCCAAATCATGAGTCGGATAGTTTACCTCATACGTCTTAAGCTGACGTGACGCATAAGCTACCATCTTACCATCCTGCATCAAACGCAACCCAGACCCACATGAGACGCATCACTGTATACTACGAACTCCTTCCCAGCTTCAGGCTGTATCAGAACAAGAGCTTGAGTCAAAATAAACTTGAGCTTCTCAAAGTTCCCATATTACACATCAGTCCAGGCAAATGGAACTCCCTTACGCAGAAGCTTAGCCAACGGTGTTGTGATGAAAGAGAACCCTACCACAAAATGCTGATAGTAACCTGCCAGCCCCAGAAAGCTGCAGATTTCAGACACATTCTTCGGCTGTTTCCAATCTAACACAACTTCAATCTTACGAGGATCGACTCAAATCCCTCAACAAAAACCACATGTCCCAAGAAGGTTACTTCTTAGAGCCAAAACTCACACTTACTAAACCTCGTGAATAACTATTTCTCACGAATAGTCTGTTGTACCACTCTGAGATGCTCATTGTGTTTGTCTTCAGATTTAGAATACACCAAGACATCTTCAATAAATACCACCACAAATTGGTCTAAATAGGGTTCGAACACTCTGTTCATTAAGTTCATAAATGTCGTTGGTGCATTAGTCAACCCAAAAGGCATAACCAGGAATTCGTGATGCCCATACCAAGTCCTAAATGCTATCTTATGCACATCAGCCTCCTTAACTCTTAACTGATGATATCCCAAATCTAGATCGATCTTAGAAAACACAGAAGCCCCTCTAAACTGGTCGAATAAATCATCTATCCTCGAAAGTGGATACTTATTCTTAATCGTTAGCTTGTTCAACTGTTAGTAGTCGATACATATCCGTATGGATATATCTTTTTTCTTAATAAACAGAACAGGTGCTCCCCACAGAGACACACTAGGACGAATGAACCCACGATCTAATAGTTGTTAAATCTAAGCCTTAAGCTCTGTAAGCTCCTTTGGTGCCATTCGATAGGGGACGATAGAAATCGTAGCTGTTCCCAAAATAAGTTTGATCCCAAATTCCACTTCTCGACTCAGAGAAAAACCCGGTAGTTCCTCAAGAAAAATATCTGGAAAGTCCCCCACAGTTCTGATGTCTTTAACTGAAGAGTCCCTAGAATCAAGAACACTAATGTAGGCTAAGAACGCCTTACATCTTTTATGCACTAACTTTTCTGTGACCAACATAGTAATCACATTAGTCAGATAGTCTCGACGTTCCCCAATCACCACTACCTCATTGTCCTCCTCGGTTCTCAATACAACCCTTTTTGTTGCACAGCCCAGACTTACCCAGTACTTGATCAACCAGTCTATTCCCAAAATTAGGTCAAACTCCCCAAACAGAAGCTCTATTAGATCAGCTAGAAATACTGTCCTTTGGACCTCTAACAGAACATCTCTATACAATTTACTAACTCAGATAGATTACCCCAAGGGACTCACAACGAACACCTAACTAAAAGTACTCTCCACTGGAATCCCAAAAATTTCAGAGACGGTATTAGCTACATAAGAGTGTGTAGAGCCTATGTCTATTAGTGTAAACCAAAGTACATCAAATATTAAAAACGTACCGGTGATGGCGTCTGGAGTATCCTTATCCTCTTGGCGAAAAGCAGCATAAACCAAAGCAGGCTAGCTTCCCTCAGTTGGTCCAGCACCTTTACCCGTTGCTCTTTGTCCTTGACCGATGCCGTTACCACCCCTAACTTCACCTCGGCCCCTAGATGGTTGCTGAACTATCCTAGGCGGCTATGCAATACCAGAACATGTAGCTTGCATCTGATAAGTTCTCAGCGAAAAATCTTGGACGCGATGCTCAGTGGATCCATATCTCAAACACGCCCTAGTCATCCTCCAACATTCGCCCAGATGGCGTCTACCATAGTGCCCACAAGGTAAAATCCCAGTAGGTGCAACTGGGGCCCAACTTTGACTGGCCCATCAAATCTAGCATTTTTCTTAGCCTTCATCGTAGAACTCGAGAGCTCTGAATCCCTCTTATTCCTTTCTCTCTCTCTCTCTCTCCATCCTGGTTTTGGCGCTCAGCGAGCTTCACTTCCTCGGTGATCTTCGCATTCTCTTCCAGTGCAGAAAACTCTCGCTCCCTCTGTATAGCTATCAAAACCTTCAAGCTATCCCTGAGGTCATTCTCTAAGCGAGTACATCTCTTATACTTAGTCGCCACCATACCCTGCGCATAATGGCTCAGTCGCAGAAGTTCAGTCTCATACACGACCACTAATATATCTTCCTGAGTCAAATTTAGGAACTCTCTCCTACGGGTATCCACATAACTGGCCCCCACATATTTCCCTTAGAATGCAGACTTAAAGAACTCCCAGGTCAGTCGTTTGAGCTGAGTGCCCTCCTTAACAGTAAGTCGCCATTGGTAAGCCTCATCACACAGTAGTGACACTGTACCCTTTAATTTCTGCTTGAGGGTGCAGTCTAAATCATCCATGATCCTCTTTGTGGCCTCAGTCCAGTACTCAGCCACATTAGGGATGACCCCAACAGCACCCCTGAATATCTCAGCTCCATTAGACCGAAGTCATTCCATAATCGATCCTCGGCCTCTAGCTCCAGTATTGGGCTCAGCAACCCTCTCCAAAATCTTTAACATGGCTTGAAACAGTGCGTCGTCCCCAGCTGTATGATCATGAGAACCAGATTTAGTCTCTATAACAGGCGACACTGGCGTCCGCTAGAGTCCAGATTAGGCAGGTTGCTAGAAGATAAGGACCTAGCTCGAGCTCCTCTACGGCCTCTACTACAGCCTCTTGTACCCTGTGTGCTCATTGTCTAATCGTATTTATCTATATTAACAGTTTTATGAATCATTTATAGTTCTAATGTTTATTAATAGATATTTTATATAAAGTAGTATTGGTAATTCAATGTTCATTTTCATGTATCACAGTCTCACTACCGTTTTCAATTTCTCTACAGTTTTCAGTTTTCACTAACTAAAGTGTTTTCAGAACAGTATAAAACCTATAGTAGTTTCAAAATCATAACAGTTTCAGTTAAAAACATATAACAAATTCAGAGAACTTACAGGATCGGCATCGGAGACTTGGTGTACCACACATTTATTAAAAATATTTCAGTCTTCAAAAATTAGTTCTAAAAATAAGTTTTTAAAACCCAAATCCATAGCCGAGTTTTGCAACCTGGCTCTAATACAACTAAATGTAACACCCCAAACCCAGCCTAGACGTTATGACTAAATCTGATGATGCTACATGGTAGTGCTTTTAAAACTGTATCGTCGCTAAAACCATTTCCCGTTTAAGAGTTTCTTTCACCTTTTATAAGTTTTTAAATTGTGTCATTTATTTAGTCGTTCATTTTCAAAATGTTATTCAATACGGAAACTTTTAAAACAGTTTGCATAATCGAGAGTATTTTTGTAAAACATTTATTTCTTTTGAAAACCCGAGTTTTTCCACTATTAGCATATATAAACCATAAAACAGTATAAAACCCAAATTTAAGTAAAAATCTGTAAAGGCTATAATTACATAAAATACTCCTCAAATGAAAATTAAAACCATAAATAAGAAATAAATAATTTAGAAGAATTCCTGTGGCTACCGTCAAGTCCTTTGTTGCACCTAGCCGTCAAGTCTGAGGATTACCTGAATAGATTAAACAGAGAAAGGGTGAGTTTTCGCAACTCAGTGTGTAATCGCCACAGATAAACATACATACAGATACACATCAAAAGATAACCAAATACAGTTTGGGGCCTGAGCCCATCACAGAATCAGTTTGGGCCTTAGCCCATTCAGATACAGTCTCAGAAACATGTTGAAGGCATTGGCCCATATCAGATATAGAATGCAGATATATAAATCAGAATCCTACCCACCAGCCTCTACACACCATCTTCGTCCAACCCAACACACCATATAAGAATTAAATCAACCTACTCATCCCTACACACCATGCTATACCGAAGTGTGGCACATAAACAAAATAGCGCTGTTGAGCTGCCAGATAATAGGTTTGTAAGCCTTTCAGTACACTTCTTCCATATAACATCAACCAACCCCGATGCAATACAACATACAATGAATGGCATGCTAATATGCAATAATCAGTTTACACATTCAGTTCAGTATACATACTTAGTATTATCAGGCTCAGTACATATATCATACAAACAGATCAAATGTTTAGCGGTCAAAGTAATGGTTACCAACCCTACAATAGGTTCACAGTCTACCTGGGCGACCCGTGCAACCTTACAAAACTTTTCAAAAAGATTGGCCTGTCCTTGTGGGCCCATACACCCGTATGGTCCGCGCGACCCAAATTGGCCTTGGCTGTATGGATCACATGGCTTGACCCAGAAACCCACATACCCATGTGGTTTACCCGTATGGTTCTACACGCCCGTATGGACCACACGGTCCTATTTAGTCTAACCCATGTCTCGCACACGGCTTGTCTGGCCATCACACAGCCCTGTCCTTTGTGCACGGCTTGGCCTTGTCGATCACACAGCCATGTCTGCTCACACGGCCTATCCCACGGGCGACCACACGCCCGTGTGGCATTGACAAAACACTTTTTCATCTTTTTACCGAATCTCGTTTTCTGTGTTTCGGGTACACAGTTGGTTTTGTTTGAAGCTAAACCAAACTCCAAGCACTCTAGAACCTAAATATTGACTACTAAACACTTGATTAATCAATTCTAATGCGAACTTAACTCAAACCAGAAACGAGAAACTCACCCCTTAAGCGGCGAAAAACTTATCGGCAACGAAATGAAACCCCCAATGGCTCAAATCCCTGACGAAGCACTGATTAATGATTACTCTTAACCTAAACCAAACGAACCACAATAGCTTTCATTCAGAAAACAACTATGGAACTAATAAGATATTGATAGAATAAATACTTATTAAGTAAGAGAAACGAATGAGGTAGGGGAAAAAGGAGATGAATCAAAAGTAAAAACGCAGAGAAGGAAAGGGGAGAAGAAGGAAAAATTCGGCAGAGAAGAAAAAAGAAAAAAAGGCAGGAAAAAGTTTGGAAGAACTGGAGAGAAACTGGAACTATGTTTTTTTGGAGAAACAATCAAAATATTTGCTGATAATCTCGAAATCTCAACTTCCCCTACTAACTCCACCATCCCACTATCATTAGAATTCCAATTTTACTGAAACACCTACACGACACCCAGTAAAAAAATTAATTCCCTCACTCGTGCAGGGATTCAAACACAGGACCTTTAGTAGACTGATACTCCACTTAACCACCAGACCAGCAGGCCCACTCTGATATGTTTTTACAAACAATTAAACTTAAGCCTACTAATAAGAGTAAGGCTTTATTCATAAAAATACTAAACTTTGCCCAAGGTAAGGCTTGAACTTAGGACCTCACACATACACCCAGAACACTTAACCACTGAGGCAGACAAATATTTATGTCACAAAATTACAAAAGCCGGTATAAGAAAATTGGGGCGTTACATTTTGTAACACCCCCAAACTCGGCTTGGACATTATGGCTTGATCTGGAGATGCTACATAAAATAGTTGTAAATTTGGCTTTCGTTTATTTGAAAAAAAACTTCATGTACGTTTGTTACTTAAAAGCCCGGTTTATTAAAAAATGTGTTTGACATATTTATTTAATTAAAAACATAGTTTGTCTACATTTTCTAAATAAATCGAATACTTTGCAGCAGAAATTCTCATATCATTATATTTTGGAAAAGCAAGTTTATTTTCTCGAAAATAGTTGGTTGTAGGAAAATAGTCATTTTTGTTAAATCGTTTTATCAATTTTCATGCAAAAGTCCAGAATAAAATCCAAAAACCGAGACAGTCTCAAAATGTCCAAATAGTCTAAATTTTACAAAATACTTAATCCAATTTAAAATTGTCAAAGTATTAAAATACTAGTATAATAGAGCTCCCGACGCACCGACCCGCTTAAGTCTGAGGATTACTTGAAAATATTAATGAAATCAAGAGTGAGTTTTGAAACTCAGTGTATAATGATAAACTTAACACAATAAATTACATATCAGAAAGATCCATCAAAAATAGATTTATAGCAAAGTAGAGCAGTTGCAAAACATAATCCTACCCCTAACCGCTACATACAAACTCCGTTCATCCCAACACACCATATAGGTATAAAACACCCATCCATCCCTACACATCACGTAGTGTCCACTGAACACTTTACAGAATAGTTGCAGCTGAGCTGTCGAATCAATTGGTGATTTATTGCCTTTTACTAAATCACTTCTTCCACGTGCCATTTACAACCCGACCCAGATGTAGATGCAGAGTACATAAAATATTATACATATTGAGAGTAGACATTAAACGTGACATAGCTTTACATGCATAACATATCAAATATGAACCACATACTTATCATACATATTCATTATTCTTATGGATAACATAATTGTACTAACAAATGTCTAGCTTTCATGTCTTATAACATATTTAGTCACATAACGACCCTACAGAAGGCCCATGATGGTTCGAGACGACGTGTACAGCCCTAGGAAAAAATCTTGAATTTTGGGCCCACACAGCCCAAAATAGCTTAGGCTGTATGTCGCACACGGCCTACCACATGGCTGTGTGGCGCCAAAAGTACCCAATTTTGACTTTCGCTGTTTGCTATTTTTTAAGTTTCCTGTTACACACGTGGCTCGATTTTGATACGAATGCAACCACATGATTCCTAGTACTTAAAAATAGTATCCCAATGATTAATTTAGTAATCGATTTCCAAATTCAAACAAGAATTGACTGAGAACTTAGCCTCTCAATTTCAAACAATGTATACGTACACTTACGGTAAACGAACAACAACCACACAACACTTAAATTGCTGGAGGAGCACCAGTCGTCTCTTGATTTTTCCTTAAAAAAGTACCGAAATGATTAAGGACCCAAAACACAACTTCATAACACCATCGTCTAGAAATATTTGCAAACCATATCCTTATAAGAACGAATGGAAAGAAAATTTACCCACCACAACTTGTAGTCAACAGATCAAGAACTATGGTTCCAACTAAATTTATCAAACACGAAAAGGAAATAAAATAAAGTAATAGTGTAAAAAACTAAACAAAGAAGGTAAAACAAAATTAAACAAAAACATGGAGTTTGGAAAGGATGAAAGATGGGTTGAAGACTTGAAGAAGCAAAGAAAAGAATTAACTAAAATAAAATCAAATAAAATAAAAGGTTAAGTGAAACATGAAAGATGAGGGAAACGTGTCTAACCAGCCCACTTTTGAGAATTTGAAACAAAATTAAACAAATAGATTAAGATAATAATAAAAGATAAAAAACCACCGAACCAACCTGATTCTAAAATCTTATCAGGCTTCTTGCTTAATTAAAACACACCCAAATTCTACTATCCAACGATTCCACCAATAAAAGAAAAAATATTGACACTTCACCCATACCAAGATTCAATCATAAAACCCGAGGGTAAGCTAACACTTTACCACCGAATCAGCAGGCTCATTTTGACATAAATTTAATAAAAACAAGATTTAAGTCACAAATACCAAGATAGGGATAGAGACAAAAATAACAAAAATTTAAAAGATTAAGATTTGTTCCTAAGGCTTCCAACACACACCGAAACTCGTTAACTACTGAACCAGGTACTTAATTTTTGATATAATCTAACACATCATAAATACTAATTTTGGGGCGTTACAACTCTCCCCTTAAAAGAAATTTTGGCCTTAAAAAATTTACCTGCCTCAAACAGACGCAGATATTGTTGTCGAATTGAGTCTTCAGGTTCCCATGTAGCTTCCTTTGTGCCATGATTCCGGCACAGAACCTTAATTAACGGAATAGACTTCCTCCTCAAGATATTAACATCTTGATCTAGAATCCAAATTAGTTCCTCCTTAAATGTCAAATCTAGTCTAACCTCAATCTCATCAAGAGAAATAATATGAGACGAATCTGGTTGATATCACCTCAACATAGAGACGTAAACACATCATGAATATGATCTAATGCTGAAGGTAGCTCCAACTGATAAAAAACCGGTCTCACGCATTTCAGAATCTGATACGACCCAATAAACTTGGGGCTCAACTTGCCCTTACTTCCAAACCTTAGAACTTTCTTCCATGGAGATACCTTAAGAAACATATAATCTCCTACGAAGTACTCAATGTCCCTCATTTTCAAATCTGCATAGAACTTCTGTATATAAAAAATCGCTTTAAGACAATTCCACATCAGTGTAACTTTATCCCCAGTCTTAGAAACCAACTCAGGACCCAAAACCTATCGCTCAACCAACTCAATCTAACACAACAGAGTATGACACTTATAACTATATAAAGCCTCATAAAGTGCCATCTGAATATTAGACTGGAAGCTATTATTATAGGTGAACTTGACTATCAGTAGAAAATCCTCTCAATTCCTCGAAAATCGATCACACAACTCCAAAGCATATACTTTAGTATCTGAATAACCCTCTCAAATATTGACTATCTATCTAAGAATGGAACGCAGTACTGAAGTCCAACCTCAAACCTAGAGCCTTATGAAGTTTCTTTCAAATCTGAGAAGTGAAGTGAGGACCTCTATCAGAAATAATTGAGACCGATACCCCATAATGTCTCACAATCTTAACAACATACAACTTGGCCAGATTCTAAAGAGAGTAATCTGTCCAAACAGGAATGAAGTGTGCAGATTTGGTCAACCGATCCATGATGGCCCACACAGAATCCTTCTTAGTAGGTGTTAAGGGTAACCCACTAACAAAGTCCATAGTCACACGTTCCTATTTCCATAAAAGAATCTTAAGGGGTTAAAGTAAACCTGAAGGCAACTGGTGCTTAGCCTTAACTTACTAGCACGTTAAACACCGATAAACAAAATCCGTCACTTCTAGTTTCAAACCAGGCCACTAGTACATTACATAAAGATCTCGATACATTTTATTTCCACTAGGATATATAGCAAAAAGGCTACTATGCACTTCCCACAAAATGGACTGTCTCAAATCAGAATAATTAGGTACACAAACCTGTCATTGGAAACACAAAACCACCTCACTATTCAACCCAAAATCAGACATACTACTATTTTCCACCTGAAAGAAATGCCGAATCAAAGAATCATCCCCCAATTGTTTATCTCGAATTTGATCAATCCAAATCAGCTTAACTTGCAACTTGGCTAACAGACTCCCATCATCAAACAGACTTAGGCGAGCAAACATCGCCCTCAAATCAGTCATTTCCTTACGAAGAAGAGTATCAGTGACCATGTTGGCCTTACTAGGATGATACTCAATAGTGCAGTCGTAATATTTAAGCAGCTCAATCTATCTACGTTGCCTAAGGTTTAACTTCTTTTGGGTAAAGAGATACTTGAGACTCTTATACTCGGTGTAAATGATATATCTCTCACCATACACATAGTGCCTCTAAATCTTTAAGGCGAATACAATTACAGCTAAGTCAAGATCGAGCATAGTATAGTTTCCCTAGTGTGACTTAAGCTGTTGGGACGCATAAGCCACTACCTTACCGTCTTGCATTAGAACATAACCCAAACCAACATAAGATGCATCACTTTATACCACAAATTCTTTATAGATTCAGGTTGTATCAAAATAAGAGCCTGAGTCAAAACAGATTTAAACTTCTAAAAAAATTGATTGTTACTCTTCAGTCTAGACAAATGAAGCGTTCTTACACAACAGCTTAGCCAGAGGAGCTGCGATAAGTGAGAACCCCTCGACAAATCTCCGATAATAACCTGGAAGCCCAAGAAAACTACGAATCTCAAAAACATTCCTAGGTTTTTTTCATTCAAGCACAGCTTCAATTTTTTAGGATCAACTCAGATTCCCTCCGTAGAAACCACATGCCCTAGAAAATTTACCTCCCTCAACCAAAACTCACATTTGCTCAACTTAGCGTAAAGCTATTTCTCTCGGAGTATCTGAAGAACCACTCTAAGATGTTCATCATGATCATTTTCACTCTTAGAGTACACCAGAATGACGTCAATAAAGACCACAATGAACTGATCTAAATACGGCTGGAACACCCGGTTCATAAGATCTATGAATGCAATCAGAGTAATTGTCAAACCAAATGGCATGACTAGAAGCTCGTAGTGCCCATAAAAAGTCCTAAAAGAAGTCTTATGGACATCAACCTCCTTAACCTTAAGCTGATGGTACCCATAATAGAAATTTATCTTGGAAAACACAAAAACCTCACGAAGCTGATCAAACAAATCGTTGATCCTCAGAAGTGGGTACTTATTCTTCACCGTTAAGTCATTCAACTGATGGTAGTCGACAAACATTTTCATGGTACCATCCTTCTTCTTTACAAATAAAATTGGTGCCCCCTAAGGAGACACACTGGGACGGATAAACCCTCGATCAATGAGCTCCTGAAGCTGAGCTTTTAACTTTATAAGCTTTTTGGTGTCATACAGTAAGGAGCGATAGACATCGGAGCTATAACTGGTAAAGCTCGATATTGAACTCGACCTCTCGATCTGGAGGCAAAATCGGTAACTCCTAGAGAAAAACATCCAGAAACCTTTTAATTATTCGAATGTCCCAATAGACAAACCACAGAAGCTGAATCACTCACAAAAGCTAGATACACTTCATACCCTTTTATTACCGACTTTTTGGCTACGAGAGCAGAGATTACATTGGATAAGTAATCCCGATGTTCGCCAATCATAACCATCTCTACATCATTCTTAGATCTCAGAACTACCCTCTTAGTAGCACAATCCAAATTGACTTGATGTAACACGAGCCAGTCCATCCCAAAATCAGATCAAATTCTCCAAATGGTAGCTCCATCAAATTAGCCGGAAACACAACACTTTGTATCTCCAACGATACATTCCTATACAGACTGTTAACCCAAACGGATTGACCCAATGGACTAAGTACAATAATCTCTCAAGAAGTGCTTTCAACCAAAATCCCCAAGTTTACAGAAATAGAGCTAGCTACATCAGAATGTGTTGACCTTATATCTATCAATACAAAATAAGGGGTAGTATAAATAAAATACGTATTGGAATTAATATCAACGATGTTTCTATCCTCATGACATCTAAGATCATAAACCAATGTAGGCTACCTCAGTCTGATTAGCACCTTTATCTGGTGCTCTCTACCCTCTTTGCTCATACTATTACCACCTTTGGCCAGACCACAGCCCTTAGGTGGCTGCTGAACTGCTCGCTCCTAGTTGAACAAATTCTAGAGCCAGAGCTAGAGCTTACATTTGATCAGAATGCTGTAGGAAATCCCTGATACGGTGCTTGATTAACACACATTACAGATACACTCCTAACCTACTCAACATTTGCCCAAATAGTGTCTAGCACAATCCCTACACGACTGGGCCACGATAGGTACAATTGGAACCTCAACTCTTGAAGGTCCATTAGACTTGGCTCGTTTCTTAGGCCTCTAAACAGAACTAGAGGGCTCTAAATCCCTCTTATTCTTACTTCTTTCACGCTCCCTATTTTGGTGCTCAATGTGCTTAACCTCTTCAGTGATCTTCGTCTTTTCCACCAGGACGAGAAATTTCCCCCTCTATAGAGCTATTAGAACCCTCAGATTATCCCTTAAACCTTCCTCAAAGGGAACACACTTCTTATACTCAATTGACACCATCCTACGAGTATAACAATTCAGTCTAAAAAACTTAGCCTCATATTCGGCCACAGTCCTGTCCCACTGGGTAAGGTTTATAAACTTGCATCTACGAGCATCCACATAACTCTCCCCCACATATTTACTCTGGAAGGCGCTTTTAAACTTATCCTAAGTAATTCGATCCGATTGAGTACACTCCTCAACCGTTAACCACTATTGATATGCCTTCAATTTTTGGTTAGGGGTGCAGTTGATATCATTCATAATTCTTTCTATGGCCTCCAACTAATACTCGGCCATAATCAGGACAACTCTAGTGACACCCCTGAAGTTGTTTAATTACCAACCCATGGCTCCAAAAACCAAAATGGGGCCCAGCGAACCTTTCTAAAACTCTAAGCATAACTTGGGACAATGCATTGTCCCCAGCCAAGTGACTTTGAAACTCGATCTCAACAGTAGGTTTTGCTGGCACCTCATCCGTATCTAGATTGGACATCCTACTCATCGAGGACGACTTAGCTTAAGCACTTATACGGTGCTCGTTACGCGCACATGTACCACGTCCACGTGTTCCACTAGTACTCATCGTATTCATAGATTATCTATATTACGAATTTTTATGTATCAGTTCTAGTTTTTATTAGCAGTTATTTTATGAGTCAAATAATTATCAGAAGAAATTTTAGAAATCTCATAAATGTTTCAATCTCTGACTATCTTATTACGATATTAATCGTTTCAGAGTTTTCTAAATTAAAGTATTTCTAAGTCAGAAGTATTTACGAGATCGATGCTCGAGACTCGATATTCCATAAACTTACTTTTTAGATTCATTTAAAAAGAATAAACTTTACTCGGAAAAATAATTTTTACAAATACAATTTTGAACCTAAAATTTCATAGCCCGAGTTTTACAATGTGGCTCTGGTACCATTAAATGTAACATCTCAAACCCAGCCTGGACATTATGGCTAGATCTAAAGAAGCTACGTAAAACAGTTGTAAATCCGGCTTTCATTTATTTGAAAAAAACTTCATGTACGTTTGTTACTTAAAAGCCCGTTTTATTAGAAAATGTGTTTGACATATTTATTTAATTAAAAATGTAGTTTGTTTACATTTTCTAAATAAATCAAGTACTTTGCAACGAAAATTCTCAGATCATTATACTTTGAAAAACCGAGTTTGTTTTCTCGAAAATAGTTGGTTGCAAGAAAATAATCATTTTTGCTAAATCATTTGATCAATTTTCATGCAAAAGTCCAGAATAAAATCCAAAAACTGATATATCCCCACATGTCCAAATAGTCTAAATTTTACAAAATACTTAATCCAATTTAAAATCGTCAAATTATCGAAATACTAATGTAATCGAGCTCTCGATGCATCGACCCGCCTAAGTTTGAGAATTACCTGAAAATACAAGTGAAACTGGGAGTGAGTTTTGAAACTCAGTGTATAACATAACACGGTAAATTACATATCAGGCAGATCCATCAGAAATAGATTTATAGCAGAGTAGAGCAGATGCAAAACATAATCCTACCCTCAGTCGTTACACACCAACTCTGTCCATCCCAACACAGCATATGGGTATAAAACACCCATTCATCCTTACACACCACATAGTGTCCAGAGGACATTTTACAAAATAATTGTAGCTGAGTTACCATATAAATAAGCTATTTATTGCCTTTTACAAATCACTTCCTCCACATGCCATTTACAACCCGACCCAGATGCAGAGTATAGAAAATATTATACATGTTTAGAGCAGAAATTAAACATGACATAGCTTTACATGCATAGCATATCAGATATGAACCACATACTTATCACACACATTCATTATTCTTATGGATAACATAATTGTACCAACAGATGGCCAGATTTCATGTCTTATAATATATTTAGTCACATATCGACCTTACAGAAGGCCTATGATCGTTCGAGATGATGTGTATAGCCTAAGGGAAAAATCTTAAATTTTGGGCCTACACGCCCGTGTAGCCCACACGGCCTAGCACACGACCCACACAGGCCCAAAATAGCCCAAACTGTATGTCGCATACGGCCCAGCACATGATCTGTCATACGACCATGTGGCGTCGATAGTGCCCAATTTCAGCTTTCGCCATTCACTATTTCCCGGGTTTTTGGTTACATACCTGGCTCAATTTTGATACAAATGCAACCACATGATTCCCAGTACCTAGAAACAACATCCCAACAAATAATTTAGTAATTGATTTCCAAATTCAAACAAGAATTGACTGAGAACTTAGCCTCTCAATTCCGAAAAACTCATACGTAACTTATTGTCAACAAACAGCAACCACACGACACTTAAATCGTTGGAGGAGCACCAATCGTCCCTAAATTTTCCCCTAAAAACATACCGAAATTATTATGAACCCAAAACACAACTTCATAACCCCATCATCTAGAAATATTTTCAAACCATATCCTTATAAGAACGAACAAAAAGAAAACTTACCCACAACTTGCAGTCAATAGATCAAAAACTACGATTCCAAGCAAATTTATCAAACACAAAAAGGAAAGAAAATGAAGTAACAACGCAAAAAAAAACTAAATAAAGAGGATAAAACATAATTAAACAAAAACGTGGAGTTTGGAAAGGATGAAAGATAGGTAATAGAATTGAAGAAAGGAAGAAAGAAGAATTAATTAAAATAAAATCAAATAAAATAAAAGGTTGAGTGAAACATGGAAGCTAGAGGGAAACGTACCTACCACCCTATTTTTGGGAATTTAAAACAAAATTAAACAAATAGATTAAGATAATAATAATAAAAGATAAAAACCACCCAACCAACCTAATCTTAAAATCTTATCAGACTTCTTACTTCATTAAAACACACCTAAATTCTACTATCCGGCAATTTCACCAAGAAAAGCAAAAATATTGACACTTTGCCCATGTCGAGATTCAATCATAAAACTCGAGGTTAAGCTAACATATTACCATTAAACTACTAAGTTTATTTTAACATAGATTTAACGGAAATTAGATTTAAGTCACAAAGACTAAGATAGGAATAGAGACAAAAATAACAAAATTTTCAAAATTTGGGATTTTTACCTAAAACTTTCAACACACACCCAAACTCCTTAACCACTGAAGTAGATACTTAATTTTTAACATAATTTAACACATTATAAATACTAATTTTGGGGCGTTACATTTTTTTTTTTTGCAAAATAAATTTCAAAAAAATGAGAAAAAACAAAAACAAAATCTCATTTTTTTAAAAAATAAAAAAATTTTAAAATTAAAAACCCGGAAATGATAAAAATATACTTCCCTTTTGTAAAAATACAAAATTTAAAAATAGAAATTCAAGAAAATAAAGAAAACTTCAAAAAAATTGGGAAAAAACACAAAATAATATAGATATATAAATAAATATCTATAGTAATTTTTATTAACCTTAAAAAATTTTCTATTTCTTACCGAAGTTAGTTTTTAATTTTATTTTTTAAAAAATAAATTTTTATAATTTTTATTTTTTTGAAAATTTGGCCGCGGAAGGACTAAAAGAGTTCTTTTAATTTGCAATATATCATGTTTCATGTGCTTTAAAAAAATCTTACTTTTTTAAAAATTTTATATATTTTAAAAATAAAAATATATTTTATAATTTCTGAAAACATTTATAATTTTTAAAGATTTTCTGATTTTTATTTTTTGAGATTTTTTTCTGTTTTTGAATTCTTGCTTTTATTTTATTTTTAATTTATTTCGAAAAAATGGTGCAACAAGACAGCTCTCAACATGCCACATTAGCTTGTTTTTTTTTTTTTTTAAATAGAGTTGGACTTTGGAGTAAGGGTATAAAGTTTTAAAAACTTTAGGTATAAAATTGATATAAAAATTTTTAAATACCAAAGTGATATAATACAAGGAATAAATTAAGCTTTAACCCTTTCATAAAAGATACAAACATCCAACAAGGGCGTAGACAGGGGCAGTAGTCCTAAAAATGGTAAAATTACTTTGGATCCTCTTTAAAAATTTAAAATTTATAAGTTAATATAATGGTACGTTACATTTTGACCTCTTAAAATTTATAATTCATCTTTAACCCTTTAAAGTAATTTTTTCGTTCGCTCCTATCCAACAAAAGTTAAGTGTAACATGGTAAGTGATATTACACTCCTAAGAGGAGAACACAAGTTTAAACTTTGGAGTTGATATTATTGAGGAGTAGTTACGAACTTTGAATATAAACCGTAAAACAAAATACCAAAAAATAAGGAGAAGGAGAGAAAAGGACACTAATTTGAAAACTATACCCAGAAATTAGGTTGATTTAGGTTTCTTTGAAAAATCATTCCTATTCTTCTTTGAAAGAAAAAAGCATAATGTCAAATTTGACCTTTATTCTTTTTTCGTTGAGTTAAATTTGGCTATAAACTTTTTAAAAAAAGTTAAATTATTCTTCTTAATGAAAATGCCGACTAAAACATTTATTTTTTTAGACAATATTGGTGCAACAACCTATTGGTAATCCATATGTACTTTATGTAGATATTGCACTATTTATTATATATTCCAATGTCAACAAAAAATTTAAAAATTATAAAAAAAATTCATAATTCATTTTTTTTATTCATACGAGTTGTCATGTTTAGATTTAACTTTTTAATTAGTATTTTTATTAAAAAATTTTATTAAAAGTTTCAGATCAAATTTAACTCAAAAAATGAATTAAAGTCAAATTAATAAAAAAAATATAAAAAATTTTGAGAGATAAATTTCACATTATACTAAAAAAAAAACATATTTCAATTCCTAAAGCTGAATACCCTTTTCTCCATTCGAAAAATCCATTCTTGTTTAAAGAGACAACACCTTGGATTCGGAAAATTCACTTTCCTCCGAAGAAATCTCACTTTAGATTCGAGAAATCCTAAAAAAATTCTCAATTTAAGTCGAAAAATCCACTTTCAATTCGAAATTATATGGTAAATGGTAGATTGAAAAAACCCATATTTTTTTATTGTTAAACTAAGATTTGAGTGTGTTATACCCTTATTTACAACATGATATGTGGCAAGTTAGAAAAGTGTCCAAAGTTGGGAGGTCACCTGCAAACTCACCATTTCGAGATAACCATACGGACAATGAGAAACGTAATTTTCCTTGAGAATATGTTGGAACATTTTCAAATATTTATAGTATTCCAATAACTATAAATAATGGGTGCAATTAATCAAAAAATAAATCTTTTGGTCATTGGTCAAAAACTATCATTTGATTTTTGAAAAAGAATTATACTATTCAAGCAATATTACTTGAATAGTTATACAAGTAGATGAATAATTATTATTATTATTTTATTTATTTAGAAAGACACATATTGAAAGATATCTCTATGAATAGACATGAAAATTCTTATAAATAGGAATGAGATTTTATTTGGAAATGACACCAACAAATTCTAAAATTCTTTCTTTTCTTCTTCCACTTTCTACTATTATTAGATTATTCTATAAAGTATTACTGCAAAAATCCTTTGTAGAAATTGAGTTTCTTGTTATACATTGTTCAGTGCTTAGTTGACTATTCTCGTCAGTGCAAAACGCAAATAGTCATTGGCTTCATTGTATCCTCGAAGTTAATTTGCTTGAAACTCTTTGCACATCGAAGATAGGTGGGTGTGAATATAACCTTAAAGATAGTGGCTTGATACACACCTTGGAGCCTTATCCTGTTTCTTTTTTTTTTTGTTCGAGTTTCGTTCGTGTGTTTGAGGTTTTCCTCACTAGAGATTTGTACTAACAATTTTAAGGTTATAATTCATGATGACTACTACAACACATGAATGTGGAACACTAAGGAAGTTGGCTTCCAACTTTATCAAACTTGATCGGTTTGATGGTGACAATTTCCGACGATGGTAGAAAAAGATGCACTTCTTAATAACAACTTTGAAGATTGCCTATGTTTTAGATACTCTAAAACTGGAAGAGAATGAAAACGAATTTGTTACTGCAACCTGAGAAAGGCAAAAATGGGACAATGTTGATTACATGTGCATAGGCCACATATTAAATGGTTTATTCGATGGTTTGTTCGACACCTATCAGAACGAGGTCATCACTAAAGATTTATGGGATAAATTGGAGACAAGATACATGATTGAAGATGTTACAAGTAAGAAATTTATTGTCAGTCGTTTCAATAATTATCATATGGTTGATGGTCGTTCTATTATGGAACAATTTCATGATATTAAAAATTTGTTGAATCAATTTAAATAATATGATATGAAAATAGATGAAATGATTGTTGTATCCTCCATAATAGACAAACTTCCTCCATCTTGGAAAGACTTTAAAAGAAGTCTAAAATATAAGAAAGAGGAAATATCTCTTGAGGCTTTGGCAAACCATCTTAGTATTGAAAAAGAATATCGACAACAAGATCATAACCTAGATTCTGTAAATGCCAAAGTACATGTTACGGAGGAGGTACAGACTACTAAACTATCCAAGAAAAAAGTTCAGACAGACTGATGAGCACCTAAGTTCAAAAAGAAACAAAAAGGCTCATGCATCATTGTGGTAAGCCAAGACATTTCAAGAATGAATGTCGACTTTTAAAGAAGAAATCATCTTCTAAGGCTGATAATAACGAAAATTTCGTTGCAATGATATTTGAAATTAATATGGCACAAGGTGATAATACATGATGGGTTGATACTAAAGCAACCAAACATGTGTGCAAAGACAAAAGCATGTTCACAAAGTTCACACGATATGAAAATGACAATGTCTTGTACATGGGAAATTCTTTCACTGTAGCAATCAAAGGCAAAAGTCTGTTGAACTACAATTCACTTCTGGAAAGGTTTAAACCTTGAATGATGTATATTATGTACTAGAAGTTCGGAAGAATTTAGTGTTTGGAAGTTTGTTTAATAAGTTTGGTTTCAAACTTGTTTTTGAGGTAAATAAGTTTATTATGTCCAAGGAAGGAATTTTTGTAGGGAAAGTGTATATTTATGAGAGCATGTTCAAACTCAATATTAGTAATAAGAATAAAAATACTATTTATGCTTATATGGTTAAATCTTTTTGCCTATGGCATTATAGATTAGGTCATTTGAGTTATAGAAAATTGAATGACATGCATAAGTTAGATTTAATTCATGTTTTTAATAATAATATTGAAAAATGTAATATATGTATGTTGGCTAAAATTACAAGAAACTCTTTCCCTAAGGTTGAAAGGAAAACAAAGTTGCTTGGTTTGATACATAGTGATTTATGTGACATGCATAACACTCCTACATTAGGTGGAAAGAAATATTTTGTTACTTTTATCGATGATTGTTCTAGATATTGCTATGTATATTTTTTGTATTCAAAAGATGAAGCGATTGATAAATTTAAAGTTTATAAATCTAAAGTTGAACTTCAGTGTGAATCATTTATTAAGTGCTTAAGATTGGATAGAGGTGGAGAATACTATAATCCAAGTTATTTTGAATCCACTAGAATTGTCCATCAAGTTTGAGTCTCTTACACACCACAACAAAACAATGTAGCTGAAAGGAAAAATAGAGTATTGACTGAAATGGTAAATTTAATGTTATCATATTCAGGTCTTGGACAAGATTTTTGGGGAGAAACTATTCTAATAGCTTGTCATATATTAAATAGAGTTCCTAAGAAAGAAACTAAAATAACCCCTATGAACAATGGAAGAAAAGAAAACCAAACCTTAATTCTTTGAAGGTTTGGGACTGTAAAACTATTGTCAAAGTTCAAACACCTAAACGTAAAAAGTTAGTTGAAAGAGGAATTGAATGCATATTTATAGGATATGCACATAATAGCAAGGCATATAGGTTCATGGTAATTGAACCAAATGATTCAATTTCAATTAATATTGTTACTAAATCAAGAGATGTTATTTTTGATGAAAATATATTTAATTCTATTTCAAGACAATTACAGCTATTACAATTGATTCATTCTTGAAATGAGAATGAGATTTCATTGGAACAAATTGATAATAATGATGAATCTTGTCAAGAATTAAGAAGTAGTAAAAAGATTAAAAAAGTCAAAGATTTTGAACTAAATTTCATTATGTTTCTCATAGAAGGAAAATGTGAAAGTATATGCAATAAGATACCCTATTGTTATAATACGGAATTTGGTCTTATTAGGCAATAAAATCTCAAGACTCTGTTTTTTGGAAAGAAGCAATACATGATGAGATGAATTCAATAATACGAAATCAAACTTGGATCTTAGTTGATCTTCTATTGAGTTCCAAACCAATAGTTTATAAATGGATCTTCAAAAAGAAAATAAAGGTCGATGGGACTATTGATAAATTTAAAGCAAGGTTGATAGCCAAAGGTTTTACACAAAAATAAGGTATTGATTACTTTGATACTTATGCTCCAATAGTAAGAATTGCTACAATTAGACTTTTAATATCACTTACCTTAATATATAAATTGGTTGTTCACCAAATGGATGTTAAAACTGCATTTTTAAATGGTAAATTGGAAGAAGAAGTGTACATGGAATAACCAGAAGGATCTATTGTTCCAGGATAGGAGCATAAGGTATGTAAGCTTGTTAAATTTCTATATGGACTTAAACAAGCACCAAAGGAATGACACCAAAAGTTTGACAATATTGTTTTAGCTAATGGCTATAAAATAAATGGATTCAATAATTGCGTATATGGAAATTTTGAAAATGGAAAAGGTGTTATAATTTGCTTATATGTAGATGACATGCTTATTTTTTGCACGGATTTGGAACAAATAAAAAACACAAAAAAATTCTTGTCAAAGAACTTTGCTATGAAGGATATGAGTGTAACAGATGTTATTCTTGGGATTAAAATAACCCAAGATGAAATAATAGCTTTATCACAATCACATTACATTGAAAAAATGTTTAAAAAGTTTGATCTTTTCAACTATATACCAACATCTACACCTATAGATCCTTAAAATAAAATTAGTATCTAATGCTAGTAGGAAAATTGGTCAATTGAAATATGCAAGTCTAATTGGTTGTCTTTTTTACATAAGTCTAGTTGGATTACAAGTTTGGAAGACCATGCATCTACTAGAGGATGAATTTTTATTCTTGGTAAATGAGTCATTTCTTAGGGTTCCAAGAAACAAACATGTATTACTAATTCTACTATGGCAGTAAAATTTATTGCATTAGCCACTGCATCTAAAGAAGCAGAATGGTTAAGAAATTTGCTTTATGATGTACCTCTATGGCCTAATCCAATTTCACCTATTTCTATTCGTTGTGATAGTGAGGCTACTCTAGCAAAGGCATATAGCCAAGTATATGATGGAAAGTCTAAACATATCGGATTAAGATATAACTATGTTCGACAATCAATCTCTGATGAAGTGATCACTATTAATTATGTGAGGTCAAATGAAAATTTGGCGAATCCTTTGACAAAAAGTCTTGCTAGAGATATGTCAACAAGACTTCAAAATGGATGAGACTCAAGCCCATTAATTAGAGTCACCCATGATGGAAAATCGACTCAACGCTTGGTAAACGTCATGACTTGATTTTAATGAGACAAAGTACATCATTAGTATGTGACTATTAGCACTATAAATAAATCCATCCTAATATTAAAGTGCTAAGTACCCATAATGATAAGAGAAGGATTAGTAATGTACTCTGTATGGACCCATAACATAAATATGTTAAAGTATTATAATTACAGTAACACTCTTGATGGGATCTACCAATATGAGTAGAAATGTGGCTGCTTTTAAGAGCTCAAGGGCTTGGCTCTGATAGCACTCATAAAAAGAGGACACAGACACATGGCCATAATAGTGTCCTTGGATATTATGCATTGACTGATGTTAAAATCATTGTGTGAGATGTGTTCAGTTAATCAAATGGAATAGCTGGTTCAAAGCTTATTCTACCATGCAATTTCGATTAACTTTAATATGTTTTCGCTAAGTGAAGGTTCAATCATAAGGCACTTTCATTTATGCAAATTGATTTCTGAGAATATCAAAATCTAAAATATTTTGAACATGGGGGAAGATTGTTGGAACATTTTCAAATTGTAACACCCCAAACCGGACCTAGACATTATGGCTGAATCCGAGAGTGTTACGAAGAAGGGTTTTGTAACCGATGATACTTTGATAGATCGTCCAAGTTTTATAAAACGTATTCATTTATATATTTATTAATGAAACCGTTACATGTTATCTTTTAAGTTTAACCAAATCATTTTACAGCGGAAGTTTGAAAAACTGTTTAAATCAAAACCATGCTCCTGCTTTTAGAAATAACATTTGTTCACGTAAAATTGATATTTTGTCGAATCGTCACAGTTTAGAAATCATAACGCAACCAAACCAAAAATTTAAAACAAATAGTCCAAAAAGTTTAGAGAGTCCAAAAATTACAAAACTCTCACAAAAGTCGAAAATTTCAATAAAAACCATTAAATAACAATGAAAACAGTTTCCTATCAAGTGGTCACTACAGAGCCTCCGTCGCACCGACCTGCCCATGTCTGTGGATTATCTGGATAGAACAGACAGACAAATGTGAGTTTTCGTAAACTCAGTGTATAACCCAACGAAGGTAGTCACGCAATATATACAGAATTTCATATACAGTCAGATACAGATTCGGACTAAAGTCCATAATAGAAACAAATATTAAAATTAGATGTACAAAACAGACATACAGAATCTTACCCCCATCCTCTATACACTATCTTTGGCCATCCCATCACACCATGTGGGGTTAAATACTCCCACTCATCCTTACATATCATAAAGTGTCGACACGACACATAACAGATAATATGCAGTCAAGCTGCCAGAATATAGGTAAAAGGTCACCGCATAGATCACTTCCTCAACATATACAAATCTCACCCCAAACACAGATACATAATACGAATGCCAAAAATAATAGAATAAGCATGCTTAACATGCTCGTATACAGATAAATACATACTTAACAGTGTAGTCAGACATACATATCAGTTTCCTACTCAAATCGGACTATCAGAGTATCAGATCACATAAAATAAGGTTTGGTTAGCCTTTACTGACCCTACGATAGCCCTACAGTCGATCGAAACGACTCGTTCAACCCTAGAAAAAATTTCAGAATTTTGAGCCCATATGAGCAGATTGGCCTTATCCATGTGGCCCACACGGCCTGGCCCAAAACCCACATGCCCGTGTGGCATGTCCGTATGGGCCTACATGCCCAACCTAGCCTAGCTTGTGTGGTCCACACGACCACACATTCACCCTCACACGGCCGTGTCTCATGCATGACCACACCTACGATATTCACACGGCCATGTCTTGCACACGGCCTGGCACACGCTCGTGTTGCATCGACAATGCCCTTTTTTGGCTTTCACTGAACCTTAATTTTTCATGTTTAGGGTACACACTTGGTATGGTTTTTATGCGAAACCACTCCTGAGACCATCAGAACCTAAAAACTGAATACCGAACACCTTTTTAGCAATAAAATTACAAATCCATTAATTCAAAATCGAGCAACGCGCACACACTTACCTCTATCAAACCTAATCACTTACACAGATTAGACCGTTATAGAGAAAACCACAATTTCACCGTCTTTTCCTACACAATACATTTACAGAGAATTAATTTCCCTTCCTACACATACTAGGAATTCAAGCGAAAAGAAAATCCCAAACAGCTTACTGAAATCGAAACCTATCGACAAGTGAAAACCCCCACTTACCTGATCGCACGTAAAACACAGAAATTCCAAAGTGCAAGCGAAGAACAAAAGGGGAGTACAAAATTAAAAAGGGGAAAACGAAAGAAAGAGAAAACAATGGAAGAAGGGAAAAACTTACGTTAAAATTTTTTGGAACAGAACGAATAGGAAAAAATAAAATAAAAATTTAGATTAACTCTCCTCCTCATCCACTAACAACCTAATCCCCCAATATCCTACCCACTAACCACATCTAACTACCTCAGACTTTTAACTCCACCCAAACTCTCACAGTCAACTGAAACAAAAATTATCACCTTAGTTCATGCCAGGATTTGAATAAAAGACCTCTCGTAAGCTAGCACCTTACCATTTGAACCAACATGCTCATTTTGATATGAGTTTACAGACAATATAACACAAACTGACCCAATAGGGATAAGGCTAGGATAAAAAATAACAGAATTTGCCAAAAGTGGGACTTGAACCTAAGACATCATACACACACCTAGAACACTTAGCCACTGAAGCAGATACATATTTGTGTCAAGATTAACAGAAAAATATTAAATTATTCAGGATGTTACACAAATATTTGAAAATAAGAGGAGCTTGTTGGAATATTTTAAAATATTTATAGTGTTCCAATAACTATAAATGATAACTATAAATGAATGGGTGTAATTAATCAAAAAATAAATCTTTTGGTCATTGGTCAAAAGTTATATCATTTGATTCTTGAAAAGGAATTATAACTATTCAAACAGTATTACTTGAATAGTTATACAATTAGATGAATAATTATTATTTTTATTTATTCAAAAAGACACCTATTGAAAGATATCTTTACGAAGAAACATGAAAATTCCTATGAATAAGAATGAGATTTCATTTGGAAATGACACCAACAAATTCTAAAATTTTTTCTTTCCTTCCTCAATTTTCTAATATTATTAGGTTATCCTATAAAGTATTATTGTAGAAACACTTAGTAGAAATTGAGTTTCTTGTTATACATTACCCAAAACATTTTGCCATTGAAGTAGATACATATTTGTGTCAAGGTTCGCAAAAACAAGATTAAATTATTCAGGGCGTTACAACTTTACCCCCTAAAAGAAATTTCGGCTTCGAAATTTTCTTGTTCTGAACAGGTGAGAACACTACTGACACATCAAGTCCTCAGGTTCCTACGTGGCTTCCTCAGTGCCATGATTTAGCCATAAAAGCTTTACCAACGGAATAGACTTCCTCCTCAAAACCTTAATACCTTGATCCAAAATTTGAACCAGCTCTTCTTCAAACGTCAAATCCGGTCTAACATCAACCTCCTCAATAGAGACAACGTGAGATGGATCAAACCGATACCGCCTTAACATCGAGACATTAAACACAACATGGATACAGTCCAACTCTGGAGGTAGCTCTAACTAATAAGCCACCGATCCCACACGCTTTAGAATCTGATACGACCCAATGAGCCTAGAGCTCAACTTGCCCTTACGACCGAACCCCAGTACTTTCTTCCACGAGGATACCTTAAGAAACACGAAATCACCTACAAAGTACTCAATATCTCTCCTTTTCAGATACGCATAAAACTTCTGTCTATTAGAAGCCGCCTTCAGATGATCCCGAATCAATCTAACCTTATCTTCAATCTCAGAAAGCAACTCAAGACCCAAAACCCATCGCTCACCTAACTTAGTCCAACATAGCGAAGTACAACACTTACGACCTTACAAACCTCGTAAGGTTTCATTTGAATACTAGACTGAAAACTATTATTATAGGCAAACTCAGCTAATGGTAGTAAATCTCTCAACTACCTTGGAAATCAATTACACAGCTTCGAAGTATATCCTCCAGTATCTGAATCACCCTATCAGATTGACCATCAGTCTGAGGATGAAACGTAGTACTAAAGTTCAATCTCCAACCCAGAGCTTTATGCAATTTCTTCTAGAACCGAGAAGTGAAGCGAGGATCCCTATTAGCAATTATCGAAATTGAAACCCCGTGAAGTCTCACAATCTCAGAAATGTAGAGCTTTGCTAAATTCTGTAGTGAATAACCCGTATAAACCGGAATGAAATGGGCAGACTTGGTCAACCGATTTACGATATCCCAAACAGAAACCTTTTTAGTGGGTGTTAAAGGTAAACCATTAACGAAGTCTATCGTCACATGTTCCCATTTCCACAAAAGAATGTTAACGGGTTGGAGCAAACTTGAAGACAACTAGTGTTCATCCTTAACTTGCTGGCACATCAGATAACAATCAACAAAATGTATTACCTCTCGTTTCAAACCCGGCCACCAGTATAGTTCACTGAGATCCTAATAAATCTTATTACCACCAATATGTATAACTTAAGGACTACTATGCACTTCCCTCAGAATCGGCTGTCTCAAATAGGAATCGTTCGGTACACAAACTCATCTTTGAAAATATAGAACTCCATCCTTATTCAATCCAAAATTAGAAGTACTGCCACTCTCAATCTGACGAAACCACAGACCTAGAGACTCATCCCCCAACTATTTTTCCTGAATCTGCCTAAGCCAAGTTGGCTTAACTTGCAACTAGGCTAGTAGACCCCGATCATCAAACAAATTGAAATGAGTAAACATCACCCTCAAATCAGTCATCACTCTACGACTGAGAGCATCAACCACCATATTGGCCTTACCGGGATGATATTCTATTATGCACTCATAATCCTTGAGCAGCTCAATCCATCGACGCTACCTAAGATTCAACTCCTTTTGAGTAAGGAGGTACTTGAGGTTCTTGTGGTCGGTGTAGATGATACACCTCTCACTATACAATTAGTGCCTCCATATCTTTAATGCAAACACCATGACAGCTAACTCGAAATTATACGTCAGATAATTTCCCTCGTGTAACTTAAGCTGTCAAGACGCATAAGCCACAACCTTACCATCTTGCATCAGTATAAATACCAAACCGACGTACGACGCATCATTGTAAACCACAAACTCTTTACCAGATTCAGGTTGTATTAGAACATGAGCCTGAGTTAGAATAGACTTGAGCTTCTCGAAGCTATACTGTTATACATCAGTCTATGCAAAATGAACATTCTCGCACAGAAGCTTAGTCAGAGGAGTTGTAATCAATGAGAACTGTTCAACAAATCTATGTTAATAACCTGCAAGACCTAGAAAACTGTGGATCTCAAAAACGTTCTTAGGTTGTTTCCAATCAAGCACAACCTTAATCTTTCTAGAATCAACTCAGATCCTCTTAGCAGAAACCACGTCCTTAGAAATGTTACCTCTCGCAACCTGAATTCACACTTGCTTAACTTAGCGTAAATCTGTTTCTCTCGAAGTATTTGAAGCACTACTCTAAGATGCTCATCATGCTCATCCTCGGTCTTAGAGTACACCAGAATATCGTCGACAAAGACTACGACAAACCGATCTAGATACGACTAAAAAACTTGGTACATCAGATCCATTAATGCAGCTAGAGCATTCATCAAACCAAAGGGCATAACTAAAAACTCGTAGTGCCCATAACGAGTCCTAAAAGTAGTCTTATGAGTATCATCTTCCTTAACCCTAAGCTGATGATACCCAGATCAGAGATCTATTTTTAAGAATATCGCGACCTTATGAAACTGATCAAATAGATCGTCGATCTTCGGAAGTGGGTCTTATTTTTCACAGTCAATTTATTCAACTACGGGTAGTAGATGCACATCCTCATAGTACCATCATTTCTCTTCACAAACCGAATCGATGCCCTCCATGGAAACATACTAGGCTGGATAAAACCACGATCCAGAAGCTCTTAAAGTTGAGCTTAAAGTTCTGTAAGCTCCTTCGGTGCCATACGGTATGGAGCGATGGACATCGAAGCTGTACCCGGTAGAAGCTCAATGCCAAACTCAACTTCTCGATTTGGTGGTAAACCTAGTAGCTCATCAGGAAATACATTTGAGAATTCTTTCACTATTCTAATATCCTCGATAGAAGAGTCCCTAGAAACTGAAACACCGACGTAAGCTAAATATGCCTCACATACTTTTCGAACCAACTTTTCAGCCACCAAAGCGGAGATTACGTTAGACAGGTAATCTCCATACTCACCAATCACAACCATCTCCTTATCATCCTCGATCCTCAGAACAACCCTCTTAGTCACATAGTCCAAACTAACTCAGTGCTTAACTAACTGATCCATACCCAGAATTAAGTGGAACTCCCTAAATGGTAGCTCCATCAAATTTGTCGAAAATACAACCCATTGTACCTCTAATGAAACATTCCTATATAGTCTACTAACCCGAATAGATTGCCTCAATAGACTTAGTACAGTAATCTTATTAAAAGTACACTCAACAGAAATCCCCAAGTTCTCGAAAACAGAACTAGCTATATAGGAGTGTGTACAACCTATGTCTATCAAACCAGTATATAGAGCATCAAAAATAAAAAATGTACCTGTGATCACATCAGGGGTGTCTCTATCCTCTTAGTGTCGAGCAGCATAAACCAGTTCAGACTACCTCACCTTAGTCTGATTAGCACCTCTGCCCAGTGCTCTCTGTCCTCAGCCCATACCATTACCACCCCTAGCTGGTCCACGACCCTTAGGTGTCTACTGTACTGCTCTCTGAGGCTAAACAGAACCCGGTCTTATACCTTGCATCTGATCAACACAATGTGGACACTCTCTAATCTGGTGCTCCAAAGACCCACACCGTAAACAAGCCTCTAATCTCCTCGAACACTTGCCTGGATGGCACCTATCATAGTGCCCACAAGGCTGAATCCCAGTAGGAGCAATAGGAACTCCCATTCTAATAGGCCCATCAGGTCTGGCCCGTTTCCTAGGCCTTTGAATAGAACTAGAGGGCCCCGAATTCCTCTTATTCTTGCTTCTCTCTCGATCTATATTCTAGTACACCATACGCTTAACCTCTTCTGTGATCTTTGCCTTTTTTACCAAAACAAAAAACTCACACTCCCTCTATGAAGCAATCAGAACCTTTAGACTATCCCTCAAACCGTCTTCAAAATGGACACATTTCTCATACCCGGATGCCACCATGCTTTGAACGTAGCGGCTCAATCTTAAAAACTCGGCCACAAACTTATCACCTTGTGTAAGATTCATAAACTCACACCTACGAGCATTAGCATAGCTTGCGGCTACATATTTTCCCTAAAATGCAACTTTAAAGTAGTCCTAGTTCAGACGATCCGGTTGAGTACCCTCCTCAACCGACAACCACCACTGATAAGCTTTGTGGCGAAACAAAGAGACTGTACCCTGCAGTTTTTGCTCAAGAGTGCAGTCAATGTCGTTTATAATCCTTTCAGTAGCCTCTAACCAATACACGGCCATGGTAAGAGCAAATCTAGTGACGCCCCTAAACAACTTAACTCCACTAGACCAGAGTCATTTAGTTACCGATCCACAATCCCTAGATCTAAAATGGGGTCTAGCGACCATCTTTAATACTCTTAAATGGCTTGAGATAGTGTGTCATCCCTAGCCGACCGACTTTGAGACCCAATCTCAGTAGTAGGTGAAATCGGTGTCTCACTCGTATCCAAATTCTACATACTGTCCAAAGAGGAAAACTCAGCTCGAGCACTCCTACGGCGCCCGTCGCGCCCACGAATACCATGACTGTGACTTCCACAAGTGCTCATCGTATTTTCAGTTTTATCTACATTAAAGAATTTTATGCATTAGTTCTAGTGTTTATTAACATATATTTTATGCTTAAATTATCATAAATTCAGAAGTATTTCAAAAGTTTTAGTCTCTAACTAACTCAGTATAGTTTCAGAAAGTACTAACTATAGTATTTTCAAAAATTCTATCTAAGTTCAGAAATACTTACAAGATCGAAGTCAGAAACTCGATACACCACATACTCGACCAGGATAAAGCAAATTTTGCTTGAAACCAGTATTTTTCAAACGAAATTTTGGAACCCAAAACTTCACAGCCTGATTTTTACGACATGGCTTTGATACCAGTAAATGTAACACCCCAAATCCGACCAAGACGTTATGGCTGAATCTGGGAGTGTTACAAAGAAGAGTTTTGTAACTAACGATATATCGATAGATCGTCCAAGTTTTATAAAACGTATTCAGTTATATATTTCTTACTGAAATCGTTACATGTTATCCTTTAAGGTTAACCAAATTATTTTGCAATGAAAGTTTGAAAAACCGTTTAAATCAATATTTTTTAAATTGTTGCAGATTAGAAATCATAACGCAACTAAACCAAAAATTTAAACCGAACAGTCCAAAAAGTTCGAAGAGTCTAAAATTTACAAAGCTATAAAAAAAACCTGAAAATTTTAGAAAAAACCATTAAATAATAATATTGTCAATAGTTTCCTGTTAAGTGGTCACTGCTGAGCCACCATCGCATCAACCCGCCTATGTCTGTAGATTACTTGGAGAAAAGAGACAAACAGATGTGAGTTTTCATAAACTCAGTATGTAATCCAATAGAGGTAGTCATGCAACATATACATAATTCTATATATAGTCAGATACAGATTCGGACCTAAGTCCATAACAGAAACAAATATCAGAATCAGATGTATAGAACATATATACAGAATCCTACCTTTATCCTTTACACACCATCACCGACCATCCCATCACACCATGTGGGGTTAAATACTCCCACCCATCCCTACACACCATATAGTTTCGATGCGACACATAACAGATAATATGCAGACAAGTTGCCAGAATATAGGTGAAAGGTTACCGTACAGATCACTTCCTCTACATATACAAATTCCACCTTAAACACAGATACATAATACAGATTCCAAAAATAACGTAATAAACATGCTTAACATGCTTGTATAAAGATAAATACATACTTAACAGTACAGTTAGGTATACATACTAGTTTCCTACTCAAATTAGAATACCAGAGTATCAGATCACATGAAATAGGGTTTGGTTAGCCCTTACCGGCCCTACGGTAGGTCCACAGTCAATCAGAACGACTTTTGTGACCCTAAGAAAAATTTTATAATTTTGGGTCCACATGCTCGTGTGGGCCCACATGCCAAGATTGGCCTTGCCCATGTGGCCCACATGACCTGGACCAAAACCCATACGCCCATGTGGCATGTCCGTGTGGGTCAACATGCCCTACCTAGCCTAGCCCATGTGGCCCATACGGCCAGACCTTTGCCCTCATACAACCATGTCTCGCGCATGACCATACCTATGACATTCACAAGGCTGTGTTTCACACATGGCCTGGCACACGCCTGTATGGCATCGACAATGCCCTTTTTTGGCTTTCACCAAACCTCAATTTTTTGTGTTTAGGGTACACACCTAGTATGGTTTTGATGTGAAACCACTCCTGATACCACTGTTGTAACAGGCCAAATTTTAGTGGTGTCGGAACAGTGATTCGAGATCACTAAATCTAAAAAATGAGTAGAAAATATTATTAATTTAAAAAGTATAAGTTAGATGTGTAATTAGGAAAAAAACTGAAATAGTGAATAGTTTTTTAGAAATAGATACTAAATAATTAGAATTAAAAACGAGGTATTGAGACCTCAGAATTTTAAATTGAGCCATAAATATTTTTATAAATATTTATGGAGTGTTAATAAGTTAGTATTAAAGTTTCGTGAAGAAATTTTAAGGTTTCGGTGGTCAATTGAGTAAAAAGGACTAAATTGAATAAAATGCAAAATTTGTAGAAAGTGATTAAATAGCTTAGATAATAAAGAATGACTTAAATTGTAATTTGACCCAAAATGAAATAGGCTGGACGGCTAGGTGAAAAATTGGCTGAAAAATAGTGTGAACTAATGTCAATTTTCTAAATAAATAGAAATTCAATAGTAATATATGGATGAAATTGGAAGAAAAATCTAGATATTTTATTTCCTACCATCTTCTCCAGAAAAAAACACCATAGAAGGGTTTCTTATCACATTTTTACTGCTAGTAAGTTCAAATCTTGATTATTTTTGGAAATTTTTATGTTTTTGTGACTTTTACAACCAGGTCCACTTATTGAATTCATTAGTTTTTGATTTCATGAAAGAAATTGAAAGTTTCTATGAATATGTGCTGGAATATGTGATGATTTAGCATGGAATTAAAGCTTTAATTTGTTTATATGTTGATTTTATTGAAAGAATTTAATAGAAAGTGAATATTTGGGGACCTATTTGTAAAAGAGTTTGAAATTAGGGTTTTATCTAAAAATTATGAATTCTAATAATTATGAAATAGCTTATAATACTTAGATAAAGTGTTAATTGAGAAGAAATAACTCAATTGATGGGTAAAGTGATTAAGGACTAAATTGTAAAAATTGTAAAGTTTGGGGTAAAAGTGTAATTTTAGGAATTAAATGGTATAGATTGTGAAATGAAGTGAAATTGAAATAAATTCTAATGAATGGATGATTTTTCAATTTTAGATCAAGAAATTAAAGTAAATCGAGGAAATGAGAAAATAGTCGAATAATTCCCGAACTTCTACAACTTTTGCGAACTAGTCTAGGTAAGTTCATGTGGTTAAATTTTAGTGATCATTTGTTGATCTTATGAATTTTATAATGTGTTATGCTATATGTATTTGATAAAATCGTGAATATTGTAAAAGTATGAAATGGAAGAAATAAACAAATGGAGTGGAACATCGGATTGAATACTTCTGTCCCATGACAAGTGATTTATTGATGGAAAAAGACCATGGTTGGACCATCGCAACAAGTGATAAGTGATATCCGTATAAGACCATAGCTCGGCTATGGCATCGGAAAACAAATGACAAGTGATTCTCGTATAAGACCATAGTTGGGCTATGGCATCGGTGAGAAGTGCCAAGTGATTTCCATGTAAGACCATAGCTGGACTATGGCATTGGATTAAAGTGATATAAGTGACCCGTATAAGAACATAGCTGGGCTATGGCATCGAAGAAAAGTGATAAGTGCTTTAGTGTAAGACCATATTTGGAATATGGCATCGGTATGACATGTGACCTGTGTAAAACCATGGCTGGGCCATGGCTTCGGGAAGTGAAAAGTAATCATGTGCAAGTTTATAGTTCTACTATGGCAAAGTGGAAACGAAGTACTCAATTCCGTATAGTTCCCTAAATTGAAAAGTAATGGTGAGCTATAAATGGGCCCAAGAGAATGAAATCTATGTACAAGTAATATTGAATAATATTAAGTGAAATTGACGCTGGGTTGTGAATGACAGGAGAAATTAGTGAAATTTGGTATTGTATGAATGCGTTACCATATTTGGTAAGTTTACTTTCCAAGCCTATGAACTTACTAAGCTTTCACAAACTTAGTTGAATGTGTTTGATATGCCTTGTAGATTAATGTGGAAACGGAGGATTGGATCATCACCGAAAATCACACTATCCAGAAATTCTCCGGTAGTTTTGGTTTTTAGCTTTGGATTTATATGACATGTATAAGTAATGATTGATGATAGAATAGTTTTGGCTAAACCTTATGTATAAAGTGATAAAGGAGTATGTTAACTTAATGATATGCATATATTGTTTTATGTTTTCATTAAATATATGTTTTGGCTTAAAATGTTTGTTTGATTGGTTAGAATTGGTATAAATTGTGTTTAAGTGCAGGTAAGTTAAAAAGGGTGAGAAAAGTGGCCTTAAACGGCCTATTTTCGTCCATACAGGTAGACACACAGGCGTATGTCTAGGCCGTGTGTGACATATGGTCAGCCTATGAATGTGTACAGTGACCGTGTGTCCCCTGGATCCCTAAATGTAAAGTCAGGATAACACATGGGCAAAAGACACGACCGTGTTTCTTGTTCATATGGAGGACACAAGTTTCAAGCAAGGTCATGCATTATAATCGTGTGAAAATGGCTTAAAAATGCTGAAAAATTACGTTACCACACGGTCTAGCCACATAGACGTGTGCCCAGGCCGTGTGGCCTTCTATTTCTTGAGAAATTACAAGTCAGAATGCCATACAGGCTGGCCACACGGCCATGGGAGCCTATGGGCTGGCCACACGAACATGTCCCAAGCCACACGGGCGTGTGTCCCTATCTTCAAGGAAAAATTTCCAATGTTACCGATTTAGTCCTGAACCACTTCCAAAGCATGTATTGGGCCTCGTAGGCCCATATTAGGGACTTTATGATGAAATTTGAAAGGTTTTAACTTGGAATGGAAATTTATGACTCGGTTTTGTACAAATACTAGTGTATAAGTCCGATAATGCCTCGTAACCCTATTCTGGTGACGGATAGGGTTAGGGGTGTTACAATCAGAACCGAAAAATTGAATATTGAACAGCTTTTTACAAATACAAAATCGAGCAACGTGTACACACTTACCACTATCAAACCCGATCAAACGTACAAATTAAACCGTTGAAGCGAAAACCACCGTTTCACCGTCTTTTCCTACACAATACGTTTACAGATAATGAACTTCTCTTACACACTTACTAGGAATTCAAGCGAAAAGAAAATCCCAAACAGCTTACTAAAATCGAAACCTATCGACAAGTGAAAGCCCCTACTTACCTGATCGCACGTAAAACACCAAAATTCCAAAGTGCACGCGAAGAACAAAAGGGGAGTACAGAATTAAAAAGGGGAAAACAAAAAAAAAAAAAAAAAAGAGAGAGAGAAAATAGAAGAAGGCAAAGACTTACGTCAAAAATTGGAAGAAAGAGAATAAGAAAAAATAAAAAAATAAAAAATTTAGATTAACTCCCCTCCTTATCCACTAACAACCTAATCCCCCAATATCCTACCTACTAACCACATCTAACTACCTCAGACTTTTAACTCCACCCAAACTCTCACAGTCAACTGAAACAAAAATTATCACCCCAGCTCACACCAGGATTTGAACAAAAGACCTCTCGCAAGCTAGCTTCTTACCATTTGAACCAACAGGCTCATTTTGATATGAGTTTACAGACAATATAACACAAACTGACCCAACAGGGATAAGGCTAGGATAAAAAAATAACAGAATTTGCCAAAAGTGGGACTTGAACTTAGAACCTCTCACACACAGCCAGAACACTTAGTCACTGAAGAAAATACAGATTTGTGTCAAGATTCACAGAAACAATATTAAATTATTCAAGATTTTACACAAATATTTGAAAATAGAAAGAGCTTGTTGGAATATTTTAAAATATTTATAGTGTTCCAATAACTATAAATGAATGGGTGTAATTAATCAAAAAATAAATCTTTTGGTAATTGGTCAAAAGTTATATCATTTGATTTTTGAAAAAGAATTATAACTATTCAAACAAGATTACTTGAATAGTTATACAATTAGATGAATAATTATTTTTTTATTTATTCAAAAAGACACCTATTGAAAGATGTCTCTATGAAGAGACATGAAAATTCCTATAAATAAGAATGAGATTTCATTTGGAAATGACACCAAGAAATTCTAAAATTCTTTCTTTCCTTCCTCAATTTTCTAATATTATTAGATTATCCTATAAAATATTACTGTAGAAACCCTTTTGTAGAAATTGAGTTTCTTGTTATACATTGCTGAGTGCTTAATGGACTCTTGTCGTCAGTGCAAAACGCAAATAGTTATTAGCTTCATTGTATCCTCGAGGTTAATTTGCTTGAAATTCTTTTGCACACCGAAGATAGGTGGGGGCGAATATAACCTTAAAGATAGTGGCTTGATACACGCCTTGGAGCCTTGTCCTATTTCTTCTTTTTTCTGTTCGAGTTTTGTTCGTGTGTTCGAGGTTTTCCTCATCGGAGATTTGTACTAACATAATATGAAGTTTTTAGTCACCAAACATCACATGAGTTTAACTATTTTATCCTATTAAGTTAGAATGGATGACAAAATATGTCCTGTCACAGTCGTCCTCATCCTATTCAAGACATCTTCCCACGTGTTCTATAATGATGACTAGATGATAAGTCCAATATGCTAACACTATCTTTCATGGGATCTCTGCCTATAAATACCTCTAGGAAGAAAAAAGAAAGGATCGACTCTTCAAGAGTATTAA
Source organism: Gossypium stocksii (assembly GCA_020496765.1). Lineage (NCBI taxonomy): Eukaryota > Viridiplantae > Streptophyta > Magnoliopsida > Malvales > Malvaceae > Gossypium > Gossypium stocksii. The sequence continues at coordinate 13,933,486 of CM035623.1, forward strand.
ACATACACTCTATCAACACTCCAACTTTCATCCTTTATACTCTTTTTACTTTCATTCTCTATAACCATCGACTCTCTTCTCTGACTAAGTGAATCAACCTCTATAACAACCACCACTCTTTCCTTTGTACACTCTTTGTTGTATTATTGTATCAGTGAAGTGAGAACTAATTCGTTCTTTACGTCTTCTTAATAGGGGATTTTGTGGTAGCAAGAGAACTAAAGAAACAACGCTTCATAAGTAACAAGTTTGGTGAAAAGATCTCTACAATCTCTCTCAATTTTGAAATTGAGCAAATTAGTCCTTCTAAGAAAACAAAGCAATTTAATCCCTATTAATTTTGAAAGTGAGCAATTAAGGACAATTAATCATGATGTTAATGTCTTGTGTCAATTGTGCATAATTTTGGTTGGTATAATAACAAATTTAGTCATTGATGTTTGTTCGTGATTATGATGAAGTAATAATAATGATCGTACCTAGAAACTAACTATTATCACGATGAAAGGCAAGCACACCTATCGAATAATAGTATAGTTAGTGGCAAGACCAGAATGTCGAATCCAAGAAACTAAAAGTACTAGTAATAACTTTCTTCCTATTATCTAGCCTAGAAATAAAAAGGGGGTTTGTTTAAACTAATTAATTCTAAACTAAACTAAGGACGCAACAAAAAGTAAATTGGGAAATTACTTTGGAAAAACTGAATGATAAAGGCAATACCCAAGGAAGAATCCACCTAGACTTCACTTGTTATTTAACTCTGAATTAGACGATTTCTTCATTCGACTTGATCCGTAGAGATCCCTAAATTATGTTAATATCTCCGTCGAGAATAAGAACAACTAACCCTAGGTTGATTAATTGAAATCTCTTTCTAATTAAAACCCCTAGTTTTGCATTAACTCGATCTATGGATCCCCCTGTTAGATTTGACTCTAATCCGGTAGATTTTCATCATCCTATGTCTAGGAATGCGATCAACCTCACTTAATTGTGTTGGATCTACTCTTAAACAAGGACTTTTGCTCCTCTAAATAAGCACATTCGACTTGAATTAATATCTTGAAATATCAACTCAAGAATTAAAAACACAATTAAGAACAAATCGAATATTTATCATATAATTTAGATAACAATAACAAGATCTGTCTTAGGTTTCATCCCCCTTACGTATTTAGGGGTTTAGTTCATAGTAAAAAGAGAAAACATCTCAAAATAAAGAAAATAACAAAACATAAAGAAAACCCAAGAAGGATTGAAGGGAGATCTTCAGTCTTGATGTAGATCCTTGCTTCTAAGATGGATCAATCGACTTTCCTTGAGTAATTCCTTGCCTTCTACTCTGTGTGTCGGGCTCTCTCCTTTAAGTCTTCTCCTAGGGTGTTTATATAGACTTTGAAATACCCTTCTTAGCCTCTAAGTAGCTTTTTCCTAGTGAAATTGAAACTCGTCATGACAGGGACACACCCGTGTGGCACGCCCGTGTGAGTTGAGCCCAGGCCGTGTTCAAGTCTGCTAATGTGGCACGGGCGTGTGATGTACCCGTGTGAGGAACTCCAGGCCATGTTGATTTCTTACTCTGGCCCATTTTCTCCGTTGTTGGCCCGTTTCTCGTTCTTTTCACTCTCTTATGCTCACCTAAGTATAAAACATGAATTTAAAGGATTAAGAGCATCAAATTCCACAATTCAAGGGATAATTCATCCAAAATTATGCTAAGCATGGAGTAAAAACATGTATAAATTACGGTTTATCAATGTTTACATATTTTGTTAATTTAGTATTGATTCTATAAAGTTTAAGAAATTTAGCCTCAACATTTACACAGTTACAAAAATATTACGGGTCTAATTTGTTAAATCATGACCAAATTGATAAAATTTGTAAACATGAGAGCTAGATTTATTAATATACCAATCAAATTTATGTAAAATTGATGAAAAACGTTAACATTGTGATTAATTTTCCTTAGTTGGTCACTTTCAAAATTGATAAAAATTAAATTACTCTAATTTAAAAAAAATAAATTTACTTAATATCAAAATTAAAAGAATCTGAAAATGTCTTTTTATCAAAAAAATTATAATAGTAAAATGGTCTCTGAATTTTACTTCAATTCTCATATTCACCCGTAAAGTAATTTTTAGTAAAAAAATACACCAAACATTTAATTCCATCGAATGTTTTGGTCCAAAGTCTATTGAACGTGTCCAATCCTACTAGTCCTAAGTGTCACATGTTTTTCCTTCTTAGCACCGCTAATAAAATGCCCAATTTGCGTGACGGTATTATTAAAATACATTAAAGGCTAATTTGAGGATTAAAGTATTGTTTAATTGTTAATATTATTAAATTTTATTTTTTATTATTTTTTAATAAAATAAAATTAATATTAATCGTGAATTTGTTTAATTTTAAGTTTAATTTATTAAATACAGTTAATGAATATAATTTAATTTAGATTTTAAAATATTTAATTATTAACATTATTAATTAATTAAAAATTTTAATTCTAAAATTTAAATTAAACACTAAAAAATAATAATATTATTTTTAAATATTAAAATATATAATTCTTTTCAAACAAAAATATTACACATCATACTAAAAAAAAGTGTGAAACTCAAAATATTCCTTAACGATATGCATGTATCGGATGTAAAGCAAAATAACAAAGTAAGATAGATTTTGGATGTTGTTTAATGTAATACATTTGTTTACTTTTTGAGATTAGCATGCATGTGTTGACTTATTGCTAGCATACTTTATTTTTAAAAATGTTGTTATTCATGCCTTTGTCTTATTTGTTATCTATATTTATATGCATGTGTTAGCTTATATGTTAAAATATTTTATTTTTAACAAATAAAATTATTGTTGTTGATGGCTTTGCTTATTTGTTATCTATAGCTATGTCTTTGTGATGTAACATTTTCAGTTTAATATACTTTTACTGTAATGGTTAATGTATAGTTTGAAACGGCTTTTACAAATTTTTTTTTTTTGAAATGGCTTTCATAAAGTTTGTAATGGTTAATAAATAGTTTAAAATGTATATCTAAAGTTGTTTAAATTAGTAATTGAATTAAATTATTATATAGATCAAGAAATGAATCAATCAGTCAGTAATTACAAAAAAGGGAAAGCCATCGAATAGTCCTCGGTGTGTGCTTATTGTTGTTTCATTAGATAAGTTCGTATTAGGTTTAGTCTGTTTATTAGTTGTTTGAATTGAATTATGAATGTGTATAAATGTATAAATGTTGGTATGGTTCATTGAGATAAATATTCATGTGGAAATGAAGATTTGAAATGTAAAGCATAGAATTATACGTATTTGAAATGAACAATGCTATTATAAGGTATGCAAATGACCATATGGAATGTGTTATTATATATATAAATGGAAAGATTGTGGAAAAAGAGTCAAGGCCTGTGTGAGCTTAGTGAATGATCAGGATACAAATGATATGTCATTAGGGTTTTACAAGCACTATGTTCCGGTGATATATTTCTAGGTACTATGTACCAGTGTTAAAGTTTTCAGGCACTCTGTGTCAATGATATATTTCTAGGTACTATGTATCGATGATGGATATCATACAAATGGCTAAAATCTAGCATTTGTTGCAGATTCTCATCAGCTTGTGTGAGTAGCATCGTGTAATGGTTAATGTCCCGATCGTCAGCTTGTGTGAGCATTATTTCCCCGCATATCCAAAGTTAATTTACTATAGTTCTTAGTGAAAAACAATTAATGGAATGATTAGAAATGGAATATATGGCATGAATGGTTATGTACTTATTGGTTATGAATTGGCATGTGAATTATATCATCTGGAGATCCCAGTAACGTTATACATACATGTTTAACCATTTGGTATATAGGAAATGTGAAACAAGGCAAGAAATTTTAGTTATATGTTAAATTCAAATTGTATGCTTTAAGTGACAAATATGTGGTGTTTAATTTTTACGAATTTACTAAGCTTTAAGTAAGCTTACCATGCTTTGTTTTCTTCCTTATAGATTGTCAGTTTCGAGCTGTCAATTGGATCATTTTTGGAGGTCACACTATCCGCCAACTCTTGTGATAGTTATTTACTTATTTGGCCCAATTATAATTGACATGTGAATAGGTTTATGGCATTGTATATATATAAGTACTTTTGTAACACCCCCAGAACCTGTATCCGTTGCCGGAATGGATCCCGAGGCATTACAAACCAAATTCAACATTCAAACATCTCACATACAGTATTTAAACAACTCACATATATATTAACAAGTACTTAAATTATAATACACATGTGAAAAATATCCAAAACTCATTCTATTCAATCTTCTATTCGGTAATCATAACATGGAATTCCTAAATTAATCAATCCTAATATGATATTATGCCTAAACTAACATTAACCAAAAAAAAATCCAATAATTTACTATTAGCATATGCGCATATGTAACCCAATTTCTTATAAACCATTGTAGTATTACACAAATAAAGAAGTTACTATTCATTTGGTCAAAACACTCTATTAACCGAACGTAATCAAGCATATGACCTTTTCACATTATAAACTAAAAGCCAATATCCAAACAAATATACTAACATTAAGAAAACACTTGAATTTTACTATAGTTCACTAATTATACACGCATCATTTGCATATATGAATAATATCTAAATGAAATCTACCTTAATTCCTCAACTAAAACATTTAATTATTTAACTACATATAATCCAAGTTTCAAATATGACATTGATACCAAAATATAAGCATCTAATCGTTACAATTCAAGTGTTTAAGGTCTTTAACCATTTTCTCTTATAAAGTCCACCAATTTATCAAAACAACCATAAAGATTAATAGATCATATCATTCACATCATAGGTATGCATATTAAACTAACTTAACTTAAGCATTAAAAGTTCACAAAACTAGACAACTAGCCATTTTTGCATGGCTCATCATATATATACATATCATCCAAAATACAACATCCCAACCTCGTCTAACCTATACATGCCGTAGATCGAGTTTAAGTACATACTACCGAAACAAAAGATAGTGTGATGAGATTTCTGTCGATCCCCGAGCTTGTAGCTAGCTTCAAAAGTCTATAAAACATAGAAACATAACATTCAAAGTAAATTTACAAAACTTAGCAAGTCATTAGCTAAATAACCAAATATTAACAACTTAATTCGAGTAGTAAAGTAACCAATTTAGTTTATGACCTACTCAATTTTTATTAAACCGAATACTTGACATATACTTATAATCCCAATCGAATCATCAAAACGATTTCATTAAGTCAAAACACATACACTTATGATCATCTCATCTAATCACTTTTTTTTATCATTAATCTACCCGTTACCATCTTATAACATATATGCCAAAATAACTACTTAACATTGGATATTCAATGGCATTTATACATACCTTTGTAACATGATAATTCAATATTCAAGTGACTTTACACAGATTCATATTCATATAGCCGAACACAATGTAAGGTTCCTTACCTCAAATTCACTTTTACATTCTTCTATTTCACTTGAATCTTTTAAATATAATTTGGAACTTAAATCACCAGCAATAAGCCTGCTAGGCATAAGCCCGAAATAAACACCGGCACAAAGCCTGCTAGACACAAAGTCTGTCATTTATTCACTGGCACTTAGCCTGCTAGGTACAAAGCCCGATTATGTTCACCGGCACTAAGCCTGCTAGGCACAAAGCCCGATTATGTTCACCGGCACTAAGCCTACTAGGCACAAAGCCGGGTTATATATATATACCAACTTAATATTTCATACATTCACATTTTAAATCATCAGCATCTATACTTTTCCTTGTTACATGTACGATATTCTTATGCCAAATGCTAATAAACACCATTACTATGACATTTCTCCAAACCAATTCAATTCATTCCTCCACATTACAATCAATAATTTCCATTTCACATAGCTAAAGTAAATTAAATACTACATTCACATTGGGAATTCATCTTTAGAACATAGCAAATATTGCCCACCTAATTCATCCACATTCGGCAATGGTAAAAACAATTTCTAAAAATTCAATTTAGCACTTAATTATAAACAATATCAAAATTTAGCACGGATAAAAGCTTAACGACTTACATCGGATGTCAACAAATGGTAATTTCGACTACTCAGTTATTTTAGGTTTTCCCCGATTCGAATCCAGTTTCTTCACTTCTTGAGCTTCAAATTTTCAAATGAAATCCATTCAAACTAAATTTTATTTAATTTAACCCCAACTATTCATAATTAAACAATTTACGAATTTACCCCTACTAACACATTTGGCAATCTAATCCAAATTCACAAAAATACCAAATTATTCACAATTTAATTACAACATATATTTGCGTAAATTATTAATTTACCCTTCATAATATACTTTGTTTGCAAAAACAATCCCAAGTACACAACAATCAAAACGCATTAAATTTCATTTCAATATCCCCTAGCCGAATGTTTACTAGTCCTATATAATCTCTTGCATTTTAACATAAACAACAAATAACATCAAGCATGTTTCTACAGCCGAATGCATAATTCTTGTTAACTTCCCATTCGCCCTTTATTTTGTACATTCTTAAAATTTAATCCAACATACCAAAACACAAAATATCCACAACTTCTAATTAATCCTTTTTGGCCGTATGCCATACAACCCCCTTCAATAAGTCATTATTCTACTTCAAATTTAAGTACTCAAAATAGTTTTACATCCATCTACTCATATTCGCACATTCAAGTATCACAAATTAACATCATGCATGTATATATATATATATATATATATATATATATCACCATTTGACCGAATAGTCCCACTCACATATATACCAATTTAATAGCATTTTAAATAGCACTCAAATTGTTCATTTATAAGTTGAATGTACACACCATATATTCAAGTAAATTTTCATTCGGTTTGTGCATGATTCACCATAGACATTTAAGGATCCTGTCATGACCGAACATGATTTCTTTAGAAATTCCGAAAACTAAATCATAGGCAAGATAAACAACTTAACAACCATCTCAATTATGTAAAATTTATTCAAAACTAAACTCAAATATACCTTTAATTGAGCTTCAAAAGTGCCGAAATGCCGAACTCTTTTTCTTTTATTTTGCTAATTATAATTGGCCAAGAACATGCACTATTTGCATGTTTTAATTTCTTATTTGTTTTATTTCTCACACATAATATATTATAATACTAAAATAACTTTATGTTTTAAAATAAAACATCATGAAATGAGTTATTGCCGTCCACTCACTTTGTAATTGGCATAATTTCCATTTATAACCCCAATATTAAAAGACATGGCAAATTAACATTTTCAAAATAGCATGCTTAATAATTACTTGATGCAGTTTAATCCTTTTTAATACTTAAGCACTCAAACCTCAAATTTAAACATGAAACTTTAATGCACATAAATTCACACAAAATAAACACTAAAATTAAAATCCAAAATATTTTTCTAACTCGGATTCATGGTTCCGAAACCACTATTTTGATAAAGGTCAAAATCGGGCTGTTACAACTTTGGTTAAGTTTTGTGCCATCTTGATTGAGAATTATGTATTTGGATGTAAGCATTAAAGGTTGTTTTGTATTGGATGTGGTGTTTGATAGCAAAAGCATGATATAATGCTTGTAATGCATCTTACTTGATGAACGTGGCATTGGTGAAATAAAGTTGTTTTAGTGGATGATATAGGTATGTTTTAGTACATATAAAGTATTTTGGCTTGTTGTTTTGGCATATATGTTTTAGGGCACTTGATGACTTTTACTTGGTGAACTTTGGTTGATATTATGCTAGAAATGGACATAACGATGGTATGTGATTGATTAAGTGTTAACTTTAAGGTATGAATGGTATTGAATGCTTAATGGTAAATGGTTGATTTGTGGTGCCAATGTTGGCATATTGGTTAAACACTTAGGTTGAATGAAATATATTATGTTTTGGTATGTTTTTGGTGTCCTATAATAGGTTGGTCAAGGGTCCTTTGTAGACTTCAGGCTTAAATGATCCTAAGTTGTGTTTTCTTGTATTGAAAGACATTTTAGGCACCCACAGCCTATGGAATGATCTACCACACAATCATGTGGCATACACGGATACTAGACATGATCATGTTGCCTGTTTAATTTTTGGTGCAGGATAGTCCAGAGGGCCACAGTCTGTTACATGGCTTGGCGACACGGCCGTGTGACCTTGGACCACATGGCTAGTTACATGACCATGTGACCCATGTTTTCACTTTTTGCCTATCTTTTCGCAAAAGTTTTAGTTTAGTCTAGATATGTTTCTGAGTTGGTTTAAGAGCTTCGTAAGCTCGACTAAGACTCGATTTTGATTAAATATCATGGGATCATTGTATTTATAATGCATTATGTATTGATTGATTATTTATGTCTAGTTACTTAATGATATAGATGTTTAAAAATTATAATACCTTATTGCTTGAGTTAGGTGACCAAACTAGGTATAAGGTGCTACATGTACCTCCAGTTTACACGGTCTCAATTTGTTACACGATCTAGGACTTGGTCGTATGACTTATGTTAGGAATTCTACATTTAGGTCCATACAACTTCAGCCTTCTATACGAATTGAGTACACAATTATGTCCTATTGCACCACACGGCCTGGCCACTCGATCATGTGGCCCCTATTTTCACCCTACTTTTATGTTATGTTTTGAATTAGTCCCTACTTGTTTTTGAATTGATTCTAGAGTTTCATAGGTTCGTTTTAAGCCCGTTTTTGTACTAATAGCATGATTATTGAATAATTATTTATGAATGATTGTTTTAAATTAAATTTGGAATTGAAATAGCATATTATTGTCTTATTTATTGCTGTAGCATCCTATAACCCTAATCCGACGACGGAGACGGGTAAGGGATGTTAGGTAATAGCATCATTCGTCTACCAAGATTTTGCCTATTATAGAAATGTGGTTGTTATACAACAAACTTATAACAACATTTGGATGTTATAGCAACATGGTTGTTGCAAACCTATTTCTTTCACTTTATAGAAAATAAAACTATGTCATTTGAAATTTTCAATTATATTTATATTTTATTTATAATGACCCGGTTTCTAGTGGTATCAAAAAAGACAATTTTGACATCTCGTTTTCGTAAATCGATCCCATAAATATTTTAATTAGATATTTATGGAGCTAGTATATAGGTGAGGTAAATTTTGGATAAGTAATTTAGTCAAATTACTGGTTAATTAGGACTTAGTGACTAAATTGTAAAGTCCAATCATTATAGATTTTTAATTAGAAAATGAATTGAGGACTTAAATTGCAATTAATCGAAGGTACAAAATAGAAATTAAACCATGTTAAAAATAGGTGATAGTGGGCGATGATGCTTATAACTAATTAATTAAATAAATGTTAATTTAATAAGTATAAACTATGATTAATTAACCAAATTAATCTTAATTACTTAGTATATGAGGAAATTGAAAATGGATGGAGAGATAATTTTATCTTCTCCATCTGACCAAAGAAAGAAGGAGAAGAAGAAAAGCCTTCAATGTTTTAATTCAATAAACCGAGTAATGTAATTTAGTCATTTTCTTATAATTTTCATGTTTTTAAGGCCATGGGAGCTTGATTTAGCTACCCTATGTACCAATTTTTAAAATTTTTAAAGTTTTAGGAAGTTGCCATTGTTAAGTTCTTGAATTTTTACATGGTAAATTGATAGATTTTAAGCTTAGATGTAAAAAAGGACTAAATTGTAATGCTAAATTTATAGTTTCGTACGCTGGGGACTAAACTGAATGAAACAAAAAATTATTATGTAAATAAAAAATAGTAGGTCCCTAATGGGTGATAGTGAAATAGAAATTCAAATTAGAGTTTTGAATTGAAAGTTAGGTTCGTCTCGGTTTTAAGGACTAAATTGAATAAATTGTAAAATTTACATAAATTAATAATTGATTGTGAATTTGATGAATACTAATAATGATGTATGCTTATGTTAATATGTAGCTACTGTTAACCCATATCTGTCGAGAGGAAAAGGAAAATCTAAAACCGTCGATGAATAGCTCGAAATTTTTAGTTTGTAATTTTATGATTTGGTAACCTTTTAATTGCTACATATTTATATCATTCTGCATTAGATGGATTTAGAGGTGAGTATCAATGATTGCATGAGCTAAAGTGATGCAATTTAGATTGAATATCAAAGTAGGGACTAAATTGAATAGAATAGAGAATTTCATGATTTGCTTGATATATGCAATTGGCACGAGATTGAGTTGAACATGTTAAATTATGTGTTGAATTGATAAATTGTTGATTAATCTAGCATGATAAAGCATAAACCGAATTGTATAATGAAATCAAAATTTGATTACCCTATTAGTTGTTCGAATTGTGTCGAATATAGTTGGCATGCCATAAGGTTATTGTATTAAGTAAAACCATCATTGTCAGGCAATCCAGGGTGACAGATCCATGTATTCATACCGAGTCCATGTCTGGTTAATAGATTCAATAATACAATAATTGATTAAATGGTAAGGAAAATGAAATGTGATAGAAATACAAAATGTGATATTATTCAAATTGGGTTGAAAATGAGCCCTGGGGGTCGAATACGTATGAAAGAGCTATCAGGCTTGGGAATGATTGAAGTGTTCAAGTGAAAAAGGGACTTGTGAAATTCAATATGATTCTAATAAACAAATAGTTGACATTATTCATGAATGGATATGGAAATGAAGTAAATGCTAATAAATTGAATGTTATATTAGAAAACTATATGTATGCATAAAGAATTGTTTGAGTTAAAATGAATATAAGCATAGATATATGAAAGTGATAGTATTTTCATGAACTGGCATGAGTTAGACTATGATTGAACATATGCATTTGCATGAATTTGTTTATATTGATTTGAATTGTAGAATTACCACAGAGCAATTCGTTCAGCATACAATTTTCTTTTCTCTGTGCGCAGGTAATTTAGATTCCTAGTAGATCGTGAGGAGGTATTCTCAACATCCAAAATTCAAACCAGACTCAACAATGTTTGTGAATATTTCATATTAATAGTTGTCATGTACCTAATAGTTTAAATCTTGTTGGATTAGAATTATACTTATGATTAAATGTTGCATTTTGATGCTCTAGAAATGATGTATATGTTGATGTGTATTTATATAATGCAACTCATATTTTCTTTAGTTGATTATGATATGTTCCATGAAATGGTAACATGGTTAAAATAAGATGTATGAACATTTATATGCTTGCATCTCTATTTTGTGAATGTTAGATTAGTTGATGAACTTGGTTAGGTAATTGAAGGAATTTGGTGAAAAAAAAATGAATGGTTATATGTGAGCATAGAGGTATAATTCAATATGAGGCATTTTAGAAATATATGTATGGTTGAAGGATGCTGAGTTTATTTTATGTTTGATATTGCTTGAAATTTACAGACTTGATAGAAAGAGCATTGCAGAAATAGTATGTGATGTCACGACGTTGAACGTACCACGTTGACACGAGAAATGATATGTAATGTCACATTAAGACGAGAAACCCTGTCATCTCGACAAGGCCAAAATAGTAAGTGATGTTGCGACATCGCAACATCGAGTAGCCTGACATCGTGACGTGACAAACTATGCGGTGACGTCTCGACTTGAAAATGTTGTGTCACGACATTAACACTGTAATTTGAATATTTTACAATTTAGTCCTAATTCGATCTCGGGTTAGCATTAGAGTTTTTGTAAGCTCGTGCAAGACTCGAAATTGTATATTTATCATATATTTTTCTTATAATGTTTGCATTTGGATGTTAAATGGCTTTAATTGTGATTATTTTGATCATAGTTGCTACGACAACGAATGTGACACTGTAGCTCGGACCCGGCGACCGAGTCAGGCATAGGATGTTACATTATTAATATATTAAATGAAATGATTTAAACACCAACCATTTATATTTTATTTTGTTAATAAATTATTCAAAAATTGCAATTTTTAATGCATTATTTTAGTTTTTACCATTTTTATTACTTTAATCCTTTTTTTACCCAAATTAAGACTCAGAAAAGATTTTTTTTTATGACCAAAATGAAGGTGTAAATATGATGTGAATGTGATTTGGCATGTACAACCAGTCGCCATTGTTAGAAATTTAACACTTGGGTCGACTAAAATGAAAACGTCCTAAAAATTAGGTAACGAAATTTCAAGATTTTTTTGGGTGGCCAAAATGAAGGCACCCTAAAAGTTGGGGGTGACAAATTGGGTAGTTTACCTTTAATTTTTTTTAATTTTTATTTTTATTAAGTTTTTTTATAATTTTTATAAAATTTATTTTCAATAATTATTTGTAAGGAGGAATCCACTTAAACTGGTGGAAAAGTAGTTTTACACCCTTTCATATCTTCTATATAATTAATATTTTAATGATCCAACCATGAATTTATTGATATAATTGATCTTCTCATGCATGTAATGTTTCAAACCTATCCGATATCTCTATTATATTGATCTAAAACACAATATATATTAATATTTATTGAACAATTGATTTTTTTTTACATAAAACAAATAATTAGAAGTTTTTAATTCATGTCAAACTTAACATGCATAATCTGTAATAACCCGTTTTAGACCCTAGTCAGAATAGTGGTTTTAGGACCACATATCTGAGTCTGAAAAATATTTTAATATTATTTTTTGTGTCTGTGATGTGTGAATTGACATCTGTGAAATTTTCTTGATTTAATTTTTCTGATTGAGTGCTTAATTTGTAAAAAGGACTAAATTGTAGAAAATGCAAAATTGTTCTCTTAATTGATTAATGGTTGAATTGACATGTCTTTGCAAGTGTGAGGTCCTTATTAAACAAATGGACCATTAACAAGGTTGGTGGACATTTATGGCTAACCATTATATGTTATATTATGGCTTAATGAAAGGTTATTTTGGTAAAAAGATTATTAAAGAATTTATAATAAAACTAAGGTATAAATTAAGCCATTATTCATCTCAAATTGTCGAAAATTGAAAAGAACAATTGTTTTTAGCATTCGACACTTACTTGACTTGATCAAGGTAAGTATTTTGGTCCGTTTTCGATAATTATTATGTTTTTGAGATCGTTGCTTCGTGTTTTATAAAACCCATGCCACAATTTTTGTTTTTTTTTAAGATTATGAAATATTCCATTGTTGATAATGTGAGCTTAGTTATGTTATTTGGTGAAATATGAAAGATATGTGGTTGATAAACATGTTTTGTCTTTGGATTTTTGGTGAATTTAGTCAATTTGGGTTTAATTGTGAAAATGAAATTTTGGGAGGACTACTTTGTGAAAAAAATGTGATTTATGGGCTTATTTGAATGCCACTGAAATTTGGCTAGGTATAAATGTTAGGGAATTTTGTGAATTTGATGATTTTATGAAACAGGGACTAAAATGTCAAAATGTGCAAATATGAGGGCTAATTTGTAAAATGCTCTAATTATATGTTTTTGGATTGAATTGGATGTTTTGGTGACTAAAAGAGCTAAATTTGAATTTATATAGATCAAGATCAAAGGAAAACGAACTTAGAACGGGGAAAATCTAAAGTGGTTGAGTAATCATTTTTGTTCGTCTGAATACGTATGAGGTAAGTCAATATACAAATAAATGTGTTATATTGAACTATTACTGTATATATATATATATATATATGAGTTTGGAATTGTATTCAATGGTTATGAAAGTTGTAATCTCAAAATCAAGAAAGTTCTGAAATATGATTTTGTGTAAGACCACGTATGGGACGTTGGCATCGATTTGAGGTATCATGTAAGACCATTTCAAGGACACAGGCATCGATTAAAAATTACATGTAAGACCATGTCTGGGACATCAGCATCTTAGCTGATTTCATGTAAGATCCTGTCTGGGATAATGGCATCGATATCGATTACATGTAAGACCACGTCTGGGACGCTGGCTTTGTATGAGCTTTCGAAATTTCAACATATATAAAAGCTTCTGATTGAGTTATCAAATAAATCTGAGAAATAAATGAATGAATGATTGTGTAATTAAATCAGGTACGCTAAATCATACTAATGTTCTAAGCATGAAAAGTTTATCTGTGTGAAAGAATAAGTATGTGACACATATAAGTTCTTAGAAATGGACTATGGTATATGGGTATTGAATGGAAGAACTATAGAGATAAATAAGCAAATGAGTATACTTTGACTCATGAAATATCTATGTGAATTGGTAATAAGTTTGTTAATGAATTGATTTATACATGATTCCTTAGTTAAATTTATTTGTATATGGCTTACTAAGCTCTTTGTAGCTTACTCTGTATGTTTTTCAACTGTTTTACAGATATCGTTGCTACTGAAAGCTTGGGGATCATCAAGGATCATCACCATACTATCTAACCTTATTTTGGTACATTTTGAAAGTACAAATGTTAAGTTATGGCATGTATAAGCTAGATATGTTTGAATATGTTTTGTAATGTACATATGTTAAGCTATGTGATATGGCTAACAAATGATTGTGATTATGTTTGTTTTTGGTATGATTTATGGTGTTTATAAAGCCTATGGAAATATGGTCATTTTGGTATATGTTTGGGTGTGAATTTAGTAGTTTTGTTATGAAAATGAATATGGTGTGATTGTGTTATAGAACGTATGGTATGAATATGTTTTGGTTTGTGAAATTTGTATTGATTTAGCATGGAAATGAGCATGAAATATTTTATAATGATTTGGTTATATTGATGAATGATTTGGTTGTGTTTTAGATGAGAAATAGTTGCATAAAATGTTTTAATTTTGGCTTGTAGGGATGACCCAAATAGGGTGGCAAAGTCGGCTTTTCAGATGGCCTATTTTGTGCCACACGGTCTGGCACACGGGCTTGTGACTCGGCCGTGTGTCCCCTGTTTTGTAGCTTAAGTGGTTAGTATTGCACTCAAAATTGATGCATGGGTGTGTCTGATGACCGTGTGGTTAATTCAGGATGGCACACGGATTGGACACAAGTGCATGTCTAGTGGCTGTGTGACCCTAGTCAATGTTGCACACGGGCTAAAGTAAGATGAGAGACACGGTCGTGTGGGATGTGAGCCACGGTCGTGGGAGGTACACGGCCTAGCCACTCGGGCTTGTGCCCTGTTTGAAAAAGGATAATTTCATAAGTATTCAAAAACTTTTTAAGTGCTTGGTTTAGTCCTGATCTTCTTCAAATGTATGTTTGAAGTCTCGGAGACCTTCATAAAGGACTCAATAATTATGTATGATTATGACTTGATGTTGATGTTTGCTAAAAGTCTATAAAAGTTTCTAAACTGTCCGGTAATGCTCCTAACCCCAACCCGATGATAGATACGGTTTAGGGGTGTTACATAATCTATATGAATGAAATATAAAATATGACGATTAGATTATTAAAATATTAATGTAATAAAAAATACCGAAGGATACAAAGCAAGTTTAGCTTTATATTGATATAAATGGATCTCTCCCTTTTATTTATATATATATTTTTTTATATATTTTAAGAATTAGATGATGATTATAGTGCTACACCATCACCTCTTAATGGAGCTAAAAAAAACACTAAATTGTTCGATGGAACAAAAAATTTAGGGATTAAATGTTGTTTTATCTCTTGACAATTTTTAAGAAATTTGTCTATCTACTTTATGTTAGATTTGTAAAATAAATCTAAAATAAAAGTTAATAAATCAGGATCTATCATGTCAAATCATCAAGAATAAATCCAGAACAAAACTAGATGCAAAGGTATTCCGAAGAATCTGGTCCATTAATTATGTTAACATAGAACCAAGTTGACTTTCGTTACATATATCCGTAACTAAATCCATCCATGGTCACGTGTATTAACACAACCAAATGACATAGATCAAGTATGGATGTTATCATCGAAATTACATGCAATATGATCTAAACATGTCTATTTCCAACTGGTCCTCCTTAGTGAGATCAAACCTTACCAAAATCAGAGTGTGAATAAACTAAATAATTTTTTTTTTTTGCAGAAAATAAACTTAATATATTTAAATTGAAATAACTGAAAATGTGTCTATAACATAAAAGCATTTAAAAATAGAAACTCCCACTAAAACCAAGTATCCGTTAATTGACATTACACCCATATGAGCAATGTGCTCTTATAAAACCTTAGGTGTAGTTCCTTAGTAAGCAGATCCGCAATCATGGAGTTTGTCCTAATATGCTTTATAGGCACCTAACCACTCTGAACTTTTACTTTAACAACCAGGAACTTAAAGTCTATGTGTTTTGATTTTGATGTGCTACTATTGCTATTGGAATAAAAGACTTCAATTTGTTTTCACAATTTGCACCTTAGTGACAAAATCTTGTAACCAAATCAGAGTTCTGTATACCTGATGATATCTAACAGATTAGATCTCCGATATGTAAGCATGTAATCTTTTGTTCTCTAAAAATACCTTATAACCCTCTTGGGTGTTATCCAATGGTCCAAACCAGGGTTGCTTAAAGTATCTACCTAACTTCCAAATAATGTATACAATATTCCAATGTATACAAACCTAAATGTACATTCAACTTTCCACTGCTAAAATGTAAAAAATCTTATGCATTTTTTTGTAATCTAAAATCATTCTTAGGGAATTGATTGAGGCTATACTTATAATTAACAAGTAGTATGTCATTAACATATAAAACCAGATATAGAACCTTACTCCTACTAAACTTATGGTATATATGATTATCAACAAAATTCATCTCTAAATCGACTAAGATAATCATTTGTTAAAATTTTTAATATTACTGATAAGAAGTCTACTTAAGCCCATAGAAGAAGTTCTTTAATTTGTAAATCATTACCTTTGCATCATTAGACACAAAGTTTTCTAATTGCACTATATAAATGTATGATCAATGTTATTATTGAGAAACCATTAACTTAATATTCATCTGGTGTAGCTTAAGGTCAAAATATTCCACTAAAGCCATTATAACCTTTTCTCTAGTGAACCTTTTTAATGATATTCATTCTTGAAGTTGCTGAGTTTTTTCTTCTGGAACAATTCCCTCATCTTGAATAGGGAGTTGTGCAATGAGGGCCCCAACTCTAACTGGCCCATCAGATCTAGCCTTTTTCTTAGGCTGAATCCCTTTTATTATTGCCTCTCTCCTTATCCCGGTTTTAATGCTCAGCGAGCTTCACTTCCTCGGCAATCTTTGCCTTCTCTACCAGTGATGAAAAGTCATGCTCCTTCTGTGAAGCAATCAAAACTCTCAAACTATCCCTGAGTCCATCCTCGAAGTGGACACAACGCTCATCTTCAGTCACCATAATGCCTCGCACATAGCAGCTCAATCTCAAAAACTCGGCCTCATACTCAGCCATTGAACGATCCACTTAAGTGAGATTTAGAAACTCACGTCTCTTAGTGTTGATGTAACTTGCGCCCACATATTTACCTTGGAAAGCAAACTTATAGAAATCCCATGTCAGTCATTCGAGCTGAGTGCCTTCTTTAACGGTCAGCCACCATTGGTATGCTTCATCACGAAGCAAGGAAAAAGCCCCATTCAGTTTCTGTTCAAGGGTAAAGTCCAGATCGTCCATGATTCTTTCCGTGGCCTCTATCCAGTACTCGGCCACATTAGGGGCAACTCCATTGACACCCCTGAAGAGCTCAGCACCATTCGACCAGAGTCATTCTATAATCGACCCTCGGCTCCTAGATCTAGTATTGGGCCCAGCAATCCTCTCCAAAATCCTTAGCAGAGCCTAGGACAATGCGTCGTCCCTAGCTGTAACGCCCTAATTTTTGGGTTTCTCTTAGATTGTTGTTCATCTGATAAAATGTTTGAACTTTGGTATCTGGGTGTGTAATGCATGTTTGGGGAGTGTTAATGGGCCTATGGAAGGCCCAGGTGTTGGTTAGAAACTCGGCAAAATTTTGTATTTTTGACTTAGGAGATAGGGGTCTCTTGGAAGTAGGTGTGATAAAAAAATATGTGTGAAATGAGGCATAAGCTGGCCAGTGGTGGAGTGGCAATATGACGCCACTTAGGAGCTATAAAAGTGGCGCCTAAGTGAGCTTGGAGGTCCAAGGTTCAAGTCCCAGAGTGGGCATGTGTGGTGTTTAATTTTTGTGTTTGAACAGGTAAGAGTTCGAAGCAGAGTTAAACTCTGCTTGGGGTGAAATTTGAATCGGTCATAGGAGTGAATCAAGGAGCAAATTAAAGACTTTTGAATTTGAATGAAAGTGGCCGGCCAAGGGACTCTCTTTGGTGCAAATTCGGCAAGCAACATAGGTAAGGCACAATCGGCATTAGGGTCTCTTTTGGTGCCGATTTCTTTAGGCTCTTTTTGTGGTTCCTTTTCCGATTTTTACTTAGCAATTAGGTTTTCCAAATTCTTCTTTTTCCTTCTTTTCTGCTCTAGTTGCCGAACCCCTTTTGATCAAATACCTCTCCTCCTATTTTTCTCTTTAAACGTTTTCTCCTCTCCATTTGTTTCTTCTTGCCAAAACTAACTTATCCTTCTTTCCTTGATTTCTTCTATAAGTCGATTTCTTGCCTGTCATCTCCCTTATTGCCGAATCATCTCACCCATTTTATTGGTTGAAACGGCAAGGACACCATACCACTTATTCAAAAGCCAAAAGCATCTCCTTCTAACCATTCAAAAGCCGAATATCTCTAGAGCCACTTTTGTGTCGTTAGAGCTAGATTTACTGTAGATCTAGTATAAATCTGAGTTAGTGGAAGCGTGGAAGCAATATTCTTCGAGTGGAAGCATCGGTAAGCGATCTAATCACTAAGTACATTTGTTTATCAACATTATAAAGAAAAGCCGAAACCCCTAGATCTTTAGGGGCATGTCGACCTTGTTTATAAATTCTAATGCTATGGATTGATTCTTTTGGTGCTTTGGATAGCAAGGAAAGGTGATCAAACGAGGAGTTGAAGGGTACGATTCATTTAGACCTAGTTCTTATTTCGGCAGCAAGGTAAAGGCTTTTAGGGACTTAGGCCATGTTGGCCGACTTTGGTAAGAAGATTATGCCTTATTAGTTATCGAGTTTTAGGCTAATACATTAGTGTTCAATTGTAGGCTATTCGTACGTGGGTTCTTCAACACTTCGACAGCTAACAGGTGTGTAACGTATCTCCCTCATAGACTAGGACGGCAAAGGCCGTAATGACCGAAAACTGTTCTAAAGTGACCGATCAAAAGTGACCGAAAATCGGTCTTCGAAGGATCTAAGAGTAGCTGAATACTCTATTATGGTTAACCTAGGAATTGACGAGGGCAGAATTGCAGAAGGTGCAATTTCGAGCATTTCGATAAGATGGGCTTCGATGGGCCAAAGATGGCCTAATGGGCTTTCGAGCCCAAGTCGGTAAAGTTACTGTTAAAGGCTTTCTGGTGACGTGGTTAATAATAATATGGTTAAATTGGTAATCTGAACCTAAAAATTGGACTTAACGGGCTTAAGACATTAGTAGACACAGTAGGACCCATTAGGGGTTTTAAGCTAAAAAGGACGAAATTGGAAATTAAGCTTAAATGGACTTCTGTGGATATCTGTGGACTAATAATTAATTGAACATGCATAAAATCTCTGAAAATATGGAAAAGGGCTAAAATACCCTTAAATATGGAAAATTACCAAAATACCCCTAGGTGTAAAAAGACCATTATACCCTTAGGGCCAATTCTGTACGAAATGTATAATATTATTTATCTGCATGAGTTATCACTTAGTATGAATATATCTGATGCATGAGATGCTATATGTTGCATGCTATAGTATGTTTACATCTGTTGCATGGGGTATGGGCTTTTATGATGGAGGAAGCGTTCTGGCAGCCTCGCTGCAATCTGATAGCCTCGCCACATATATCTGTTCTAGTGGCCGCGCCACAAAAATATCTGTATCTGGTGACGTCGTCACAATATCTGGCAGCCTCGCTGCAAAATTTTGTGGTGTGTAGCGGTTGAGTGGGTCGAGTAGTCTCCCCACATGGTGTAAGGCTGGTACGGGGGTGTTATGGATGGATCTGGGTTAGGTTTTCTGTGTGCATATTATATCTGATCTGTATCTGTTATGGGCCTATGGGCTTAACCTGACTTCTGTAATGGGCCAAGGCGCAATTAAATATGAATCTGAGGCTTGATCTGTTTTGGCCTATGGTTGAGATTATGTTACACCCTGAGTTATCAAACTCACCCCTTAATTTCATCTCTGCAGGTAACCCTCAACCATAGTGGGCTTGGAGCTGTGAGGGATTCGGAATGGCCACAGTATCTGCAAATTCTGTTCTTTTTTCATTTTAAGTATTTTATTATGTTATTTTTGGGTTTTAATTGTAATAAGGCCGCTATTTAAATTTCTTTATTGGTTTTTAATAATGGTTTAATTCATATTTTATCGAAACTGCTAGTTATAGGCTGCGCGGGTTTTCCAAAATCTTAAGAACGGTTTCAAAACTCATCAAGATCATGATACAGATAATTTAAAGGTTTATCAAAATGACTTTTCACAAACTTGCTATTTTAATAAAAATATCACCTAAGTCACAACAAGTAAAAAAAATAAAAAGGGTCGTAAACTTAGTTATAGGTTCATGTGACACACCAAATCTGGTCATAACATCCAGGTCGAATTTGGGATTTTACATTTAGTGGTATTAGAGCCAAGTTGCAACAACTCGGCTGTGGATCGGGTCTAAAAATGGAAGTTTTCAAACAATAAGAACAACGATTTTCGAAAGATCATGTTTTTAAACAATTATTTTCAAAATTATTTGGAACTTGTTTTGATAAACTCATTTCGTACATAAATAATTTATTTTCAAAGAATAAATTAAGTTTTCCTATGTAATTTTTTCTAAAGAGTGGCACACCGAATCTCCGGCCCAAGCATATAAGTTTTCTGAACTTCTCTGATTAATTCTGAAATTCTAATCATATGGCTGACTAAGACTCTATTATGATACTTTAGTTAGGGTATTACTAAAACTATAGAAACTTTGATAAGTAGACTGAGATTGTAGCCAGGCGTCCGCAAAAGAAAACAAACTCTGAAATTCTACTTATTCATAAGACATCTGTAATAAACACTGGAATATTAATCTGACTCATAAAATTTCTAAAACAGATAATACGAAATGAGTACGCGAGCAGCTCGTGGTAGGGGCTGTGGACATGGCCGAGGTAGTGCACGAGCTGAATCTTCATCTTCGGGTCATGCGCCAGTAACTGATGTACCAATACCACCGGTAACAGAGGTGGAGTCTCATGATAGGGATGTAGGGGATGACGCCCTATCACAAGCAATGTTTCGAGTTTTGGAAAGGGTTGCTAGGGTAAGTACCGGTAATGGATTTCGAGGGTCTATTTCTAAGCGACTCCGGGCTAGTGGAGCAGAGTTCTTTAGGGGCGTGTCTGGTGTAGCCCCAAATATGGCCGAGTATTGGTTGGAGGCCACAGAGCGAATCATGGATGATCTGGACTGCCCTGTGGAGTAGAACCTGAAGGGAGCTGTATCGTTGCTGAGAGATGAAGCCTATCAGTGGTGGCTCACAGTGAGAGATGGAACTTCAGCTGGTGAGGTAACTTGGGAGCTGTTTAAGACAGCCTTTAAAGGGAAATAGGTTGGGGCTAGTTATGTGGACGCCCGCCGAAAGGAATTCTTGAATTTGGTTCAGGGAGGTAGGACAGTATCTAAGTACGAGGCTAAGTTTCTGAGGCTGAGCCGGTATGCTTCTGGGATAATTGCTACTGAGTATGAGCGTAGCGTGCGCTTCGAGAATGGTCTGAGGGATGAACTGAAGGTGCTGATTGCTCCGCAGAGGGAGCGTAACTTTGCTGCTTTGGTTGAGAAAGCTAAGATAGCTGAAGAAGTGAAACGGACAGAAAGACAGAATCGCGAAAAGGATAAGAACCG
The DNA here is from genome assembly GCA_020496765.1 of Gossypium stocksii. Lineage (NCBI taxonomy): Eukaryota > Viridiplantae > Streptophyta > Magnoliopsida > Malvales > Malvaceae > Gossypium > Gossypium stocksii. The sequence goes on from CM035623.1 coordinate 13,955,563, forward strand.
CTTCTGGAGGGATTCTGGACCATCAGGTGGGGCCAACAGGAATGTTAAGAGAGTAAGAGTGGCAGAACCAGTGCGAGCAGTGCCAATGAATGCTGTTAGACCGCAGGGTTGTAGGAGTTGTGGTAAGATACATATAGGCGAGTGTCAGAAATGTTCTGGAGCTTACTTCCGATGTGGATTTATGGAGCACAGGGTTAAGGATTGTCCCCAAGAACCTGATCAGGCTCAAGTTATGGATTAGAGGGTTGCTCAACCAGTAAGGGGTAGACCACCAGCTCCGAGAGGTCGTGGACAAGGCAGAGGTGGAAATGGTAATGGCCGAGGACGAGGAGCACCTGGCAGGGGTACTGGTTTTGTTGAAGCTCGTCAGCCAACGTTGGTGTATGCAGCTCGTCCCCGAGAGGAGGGTGATGCTCCTGACGTCATAACCGGTACGTTTTTTATTTCTAGTATGCCATACACTGCGTTGATAGATGTTGGATCTACCCATTCTTATGTTGCATGTGCTATATCTGGGTCACTGGGTGTGCGCTCTGAGGAGTCAGTGAGTGAGGTATCTGTACTGAGTCCTTTGGGCCATTCGGTTAGGGTAGACAGACTGTATAGAGACGTGCCTATAGAAACTCAAGGAAAAACCTTTTCTGGAGACTTAATGGAGCTACCTTTCGGAGAATTTGATCTTATTTTGGGAATGGATTGGCTTGTTAAGCATAGGGCTACTCTGGATTGTGCTGCAAAGCAAATGAGGTTAAAGACCGCAGAGAATGAGGAGGTTATGGTGATAGGTGAGCGTAGAGATTATCTGTCTAATGTGGTGTCGGCTTTGAGAGTCGAGAAGTGGATCTGAAAAGGATGCGAAGCTTATTTGGTATTCATAAGTCAAGCAGAAACTGAGGAACTAACTATGGACAAAGTTAGAACTGTTAGCGATTTTCAAGATGTGTTTCCTGAAGAGCTTCCAAGATTGCCTCCGAATCGAGAGGTTGAATTTGGGATCGACTTGTTGCCTGGTACGGCACCGGTGTCCATTGCACCCTATAGGATGGCACCGAAGGAGTTGGTGGAGCTGAAAGCTCAAATTCAAGAACTGTTGGATAGAGGCTTTATTAGGCCAAGTGTGTCTCCGTGGGAAGCACCAGTATTGTCCGTCAAGAAGAAAGATGGGTCAATGCGAATGTGCATCGATTATCGGCAGTTGAACAAATTGATGATTAAGAATAAGTACCCGTTGCCAAGAATCGATGACTTGTTTGACCAGCTTAGAGGAGCTTCAGTATTTTTTAAAATCGACCTTCGATCTGGATACCATCAGTTAAGGGTGAAAGAGGTGGATATTCATAAGACAGCATTCAGAACTCGATATGGGCACTATGAGTTCTTGGTTATGCCATTTGGGCTGACCAATGCACCTGCAGTATTTATGGATCTGATGAATCGAGTGTTTTAGCCATACTTGGATTGTTTTGTAGTCGTCTTTATCGACGATATTTTGGTCTATTCTGAATCTGAGGAGAAGCATGATGAGCATCTCCGTGTGGTGCTGCAAGTGTTAAGGGAAAAGGAGCTTTATGCGAAATTCAGTAAGTGTGAGTTCTGGTTGAGGGAGGTAACTTTATTGGGGCATGTTGTTTTTACTGAGGGGATTAAGGTGGACCCTCGAAAGATTGAAGCAATTTTGGAATGGAAACCACCAAAATCAGTGGCGAAAATTTGAAGTTTTCTGGGTTTAGCTGGGTACTATAGAAGGTTCGTGGAAGGATTTTCTATGATGGCAGCGCCGTTGACAAAACTCATAAGGAAAGGAGTACCATTTATTTGGACCGAGTAGCAACAAGAAGCTTTTGAGAAACTAAAGAAGGTTCTGACCGAGGCACCTGTACTGATTCAACTAGAGTTTGGAAAAGATTTTACCGTGTTCAGTGACGCATCACATGTTGGGTTGGGCTGTGTGTTGATGCATGAGGGTAAAGTGGTTGCTTATGCATCGCGACAGCTTAAACCTCATGAAGTGAACTACCCTACCCATGATCTAGAGCTGGCAGCAGTAATCTTTGCACTTAAGATTTGGAGACGTTATCTATACGGAGAAAGGTGTATTATATACACAGATCATAAGAGCCTTAAGTACTTGCTGACTCAGAAAGAGCTAAACCTTAGGCAACAGAGATGGGTAGAGTTGCTTAAGGATTATGATTGTGTGATCGAGTATCATCCAGGTAAAGCTAATGTGGTGGCTGATGCCCTAAGTCGTAGAACTGTATCTGATCTGAGAGCGATGTTTGCCCGATTGAGCTTGTATGATGACGGTAGTCTGTTAGCAGAACTGTAAGTAAGGCCAACCTGGGTGGATGAGATTAAGGAAAAACAGTCGAGGGATGAGTCTCTGGTTTCTCGATTTCAGCAGATTAAGGATGGGAATACTTCTGAGTTTGGACTTAACAGTGAAGGAGTTCTATGTTTTTGAGGTAGAGTTTGTATTCCTAAGGACTCTGATTTGAGGCAAGCAATTTTAACTGAAGCCCATAGAGGACTGTGTGCTATGCATCCTGAAGGTAATAAGATGTACCATGACTTAAAGGAATTATATTGGTGGCCTGGGCTAAAGCGAGAGGTAACAGAATTTGTGGGGAAATGTCTGACTTGTCAGCAGGTGAAAGCTGAACATCAGTTACCTTCTGGACTTCTGCAACCAGTGAAAGTACCACTTTGGAAGTAGAAGATGGTGACCATGGACTTTGTAAGTGGGTTGCCCGTGACGCCGTCGAAGAAGGACTTGATTTGGGTGATTGTGGATAGGTTGACTAAATCTGCTCATTTCATCCCTGTACGTACTGATTATCCACTTCAGAAGTTAGCCAAATTATATGTTGCGGAGATTGTGCGACTGCAAGGGGTGCCAATATCTATTATTTCTGATCGAGATCCTAGATTCACATCTCAGTTCTGGCAAAAGTTGCATGAGGCATTGGGAACGCGACTGAACTTTAGCACGGCTTTTCATCCTCAGACTGATGGTCAGTCAGAAAGGGTTATTCAAATTCTGGAAGATATGTTGAGGGGATGTGTTATCGACTTTCGAGGCAGTTGGGAGGATTATCTACCGTTAGCAGAGTTTGCGTATAATAACAGTTATCAGGCTAGCATCCGTATGGCACCTTATGAGGCACTGTATGGGCGTAAGTGTCGTTCACCTAGTTGTTGGACTGAGCTAGGCGAGCGGCAAGTTCTTGGACCTGAGTTGGTAGCAGAGACTGAAGAGAAGGTCAAAGTGATAAGGAATCAGTTAAAAGAGGCATCTGATCGACAGAAGTCTTACGCAGATTTGAAGCGTAAGGAGATTGAGTATTCAGTAGGTGACATGGTTTTTCTAAAGGTTTCGCCTTGGAAAAAGATACTAAGATTTGGTAAGAAAGGCAAGCTAAGTCCGCGGTTTATTGGGCCTTATCGGGTTCTTAAGCGAGTAGGTCCGGTGGCTTATCAGTTGGAATTACCTCCGGAGCTGGATAGGATTCATGATGTGTTTCACGTATTCATGTTAAGACGATATCGTTTTGACCCTACTCATATCTTACCAATTGCAGAAGTGGAAGTACAGCCTGACTTGACTTCCGAGGAAGAGCCTATGTAGATTCTAGATCGAGACGTGAAGGTTCTAAGAAGAAAATCAGTCCCATTGGTAAAGGTACTTTGGCGTAATCATGGCAGAGATGAAGCTACTTGGGAACCAGAGGAGGCAATGCGTCAGCAACATCCCCACTTGTTTGGATAAGGTAAATTTTGAGGACGAAATTTCTTTAAGGAGGGTAGAGTTGTAACGCCCTAATTTTCGGGTTTCTCTTAGATTGTTGTTCATCTGATAAAATGTTTGAACTTTGGTATCTGGGTGTGTAATGCATGTTTGGGGAGTGTTAATGGGCCTATGGAAGGCCCAGGTGTTGGTTAGAAACTTGGCAAAATTTTGTATTTTTGACTTAGGAGATAGGGGTCTCTTGGAAGTAGGTGTGATAAGAAAATATGTGTGAAATGAGGCATAAGCTGGCCAGTGGTGGAGTGGCAATATGACGCCACTTAGGAGCTATAAAAGTGGCACCTAAGTGAGCTTGGAGGTCCAAGGTTCAAGTCCCAGAGTGGGCATGTGTGGTGTTTAATTTTTGTGTTTGAACAGGTAAGAGTTCGAAGCAGAGTTGAACTCTGCTTGGGGTGAAATTTGAATCGGTCATAGGAGTGAATCAAGGAGCAAATTAAGGACTTTTGAATTTGAATGAAAGTGGCCGGCCAAGGGACTCTCTTTGGTGCAAATTCGGCAAGCAACATAGGTAAGGCACAATTGGCATTAGGGTCTCTTTTGGTGCCGATTTCTTTAGGCTCTTTTTGTGGTTCTTTTTTCGATTTTTACTTAGCAATTAGGTCTTCCAAATTCTTCTTTTTCCTTCTTTTCTGCTCTAGTTGCCGAACCCCTTTTGATCAAATACCTCTCCTCCTATTCTTCTCTTTAAACGTTTTCTCCTCTCCATTTGTTTCTTCTTGCCGAAACCAACTTCTCCTTCTTTCCTTGATTTCTTCTATAAGCCGATTTCTTGCCTGTCATCTCCCTTATTGCCGAATCATCTCACCCATTTTATTGGTTGAAACGACAAGGACACCATACCACTTATTCAAAAGCCGAAAGCATCTCCTTCTAACCATTCAAAAGCCGAATATCTCTAGAGCCACTTTTGTGTCGTTAGAGCTAGATTTACTGTAGATCTAGTATAGATCTGAGTTAGTGGAAGCGTGGAAGCAATATTCTTCGAGTGGAAGCATCGGTAAGCGATCTAATCACTAAGTACATTCGTTTATCAACATCAAAAAGAAAAGCCGAAACCCCTAGATCTTTAGGGGCATGTCAACCTTGTTTATAAATTCTAATGCTATGGTTTTATTCTTTTGGTGCTTTGGATAGCAAGGAAAGGTGATCAAACGAGGAGTTGAAGGCTACGATTCATTTAGACCTAGTTCTTATTTCGGCAGCAAGGTAAAGGCTTTTAAGGACTTAGGCCATGTTGGCCGACTTTGGTAAGAAGATTATGCCTTATTAGTTATCGAGTTTTAGGCTAATACATTAGTGTTCAATTGTAGGCTATTCGTACGTGGGTTCTTCAACACTTCGACAGCTAACAGGTGTGTAACGCATCTCCCTCATAGACTAGGACGGCAAAGGCCGTAATGACCGAAAACTGTTCTAAAGTGACCGATCAAAAGTGACCGAAAATCGGTCTTGGAAGGATCTAAGAGTAGCCGAATACTCTATTATGGTCAAACTAGGAATTGACGAGGGCAGAATTGCAGAAGGTGCAATTTCGAGCATTTCGATAAGATGGGCTTCGATGGGCCAAAGATGGGCCCAATAGGCTTCCGAGCCCAAGTCGGTAAAGTGACTGTTAAAGGCTTTCTGGTGACGTGGTTAATAATAATATGGTTAAATTGGTAATCTGAATCTAAAAATTGGACTTAACGGGCTTAAGACATTAGTGGACACAGTAGGGCCCATTAGGGGTTTTAAGCTAAAAAGGGCGAAATTGGAAATTAAGCTTAAATGGACTTCTGTGGATATCTGTGGACTAATAATTAATTGAACATGCATAAAATCTCTGAAAATATGGAAAAGGGCTAAAATAACCTTAAATATGGAAAATTACCAAAATACCCCTAGGTGTAAAAAGACCATTATACCCTTAGGGCCAATTCTGTACGAAATGTATAATATTATGTATCTGCATGAGTTATCACTTAGTATGAATATATCTGATGCATGAGATGCTATATGTTGCATGCTATAGTATGTTTACATTTGTTGCATGGGGTATGGGCTTTTATGATGGAGGAAGCGTTCTGGCAGCCTCGCTGCAATCTGGTGGCCTCGCCACATATATCTGTTCTGGTGGCCGCGCCACAAAAATATCTGTATCTGGTGACGTTGTCATAATATCTGGCAGCCTCGCTGCAAAATTCTGTGGTGTGTAGCGGTTGGTGTAAGGCTAGTACGGGGGTGTTATGGATGGATCTGGGTTGGGTTTTCTGTGTGCATATTATATCTGATCTGTATCTGTTATGGGCCTATGGGCTTAACCTGACTTCTGTAATGGGCCAAGGCCCAATTAAATATGAATCTGAGGCTTGATCTGTTTTGGCCTATGGTTGAGATTATGTTACACCCTGAATTATCAAACTCACCCCTTAATTTCATCTCTGCAGGTAACCCTCAACCATAGTGGGCTTGGAGCTGTGAGGGATTCGGAGTGGCCACAGTATCTACAAATTCGGTTCTCTTTTCATTTTAAGTATTTTATTATGTTATTTTTGGGTTTTAATTGTAATAAGGCCGCTATTTAAATTTCTTTATTGGTTTTTAATAATGGTTTAATACATATTTTATCGAAACTGCGAGTTATAGGCTGCGCGGGTTTTCCAAAATCTTAAGAACGGTTTCAAAACTCATCAAGATCATGATACAAATAATTTAAAGGTTTATCAAAATGACTTTTCACAAACTTGCTATTTTAATAAAAATATCACCTAAGTCACAACAAGTAAAAAAAATAAAAAGGGTCGTAAACTTAGTTATAGGTTCATGTGACACACCAAATCTGGTCATAACATCCAGGTCGGGTTTGGGGTGTTACACTAGCCATGTGAGCTTGGGACCCAGTCTCAGTAGCAGGCGACACCGGTGTCTCACTCGTATCCAAATTCAGTATGCTACCCAGTGAAAAGGACTTAGCTCGAGCTCCTCTACGGCCTCTACCTCGACCTCTAGTACCTCGTCTATGAATACCTCGTGCGCTCATCATAGAATTCGTAACTTATCTGTGTTAATAGTTTTATGAATCAGTTAAAGTTCGGATAGTTATTAGTAGATATTTTATGCAAAACAGTATTAGTAGTTCAGAGTTCGTTTTTGTAAATCGTAGTCTTACTACAGCTTTCAGTTTTGATACAGTTTTCAGTACAGTATTAGTAGTTTCAAGTATACTATTAATCGTATTTTCAGATAAGGCTTATTAGAATTTTAAAACACTTACAGGATCGATGCCAGAGACTCGGTGTACCAAAAACTCAGTCAAATCATTTAAAATCATTTGCAACTCAGTTCTTTGAAAGCCCATTTTTAAAACCCAAAATCTACAGTCGATTTTTGCAACCTGACCCTGATACCACAAAATGTAACACTGCAAACTCGTCTTAAACGTTATGGTCGAATCTAGCGATGTCACATGGAATGGGGTTTGAAATCGAGATTGACAAGTTAAAACCATTTCAGTTAATTAGCTTTTATTTAGTTCGAAAAAATGTGAACTAGCTGAATTGCCTTAAAACATGCCTTTTAAGCAGAAGCTTTTGAAACCAATTATTTTCTCTTATTTCTCTTATTTCTCGACAGTAAGCAATTTTAACTTTTTGTCGAATCCCATTTTCTGCGTTTCAGGTACACACCTATATCATTTTTACTGCTTACGCAATCCCGAGATCGCCAAAGACCTATAATCGATAATCCCAACTGTAGAATTGGTCTTAAACTAAGATTAACTCGTACTCACGTACCAAAATTTCTAAGCTTGTCTGTTCATCACTTACCTTCTAACTTCGCACAATTCCAACCTAACGATCAACTCCTAAACAGGCAACAAAACACCCCTTAATCCCTTATCCAGAGTAACATTCGAGTTAAATAAAATAAAAACTTACCGTACAACACAATTACACGCTTGCACAAAAGGAAAAAGATAAAGAAAGACAATGAAAACGGAAGGGGAATTCAAAGGAAATTCGGCAGCAAGGATTTTATTTAGAAAAAAAAGAAAACTAAAAATTGAGAGTGGGAGAGAAGAGAGAAAACGTCAGATAGCAGAGGAAGGAAAATGGGGATTTCGGCAAAATGGGAAAATAATGTTAGAAAGGTGGAAAAAAGTCTGAAATTTGAAAAAAAAACTAAACAAAAATATAATGGCTAAAATTCTGGTAACTTATCTAGTTAATTCTCTCCCTAACCTCCCACAATAACTCCACTACACTAAATTTCAATTTGACTAGGACTCCACCACGCCATACAGCCAAGCAACAAAAATAATTCCACGTAGGGACTTGAACTCCAGACCTCCCACACGCCATCACACACCTTAGCCACCAGACCAGCAGGCATATTCTGATATATTTTTCTCAACTATTAAACTTAAGCCCTTTAGGCCAGGTTAAGGTTTTATTTATAAAAACACCAAAATTTTCCCAAGCCAATGGTTGAACTTCGGACCTCATACACACACCCAGAACACTTAGCCATTGAAGTAGACAGATATTTATGTCATATTTTTATAAAAGCAAAAATATACATTTTTGGGGTGTTACAATTCTACTCCCTAAAAGAAAATTTCGTCCTCAAAATTTTACTTGATCAGAACAGATGAGGATATTGCTGACGCATCACACCCTCAGGCTCCAACGTGGCCTCCTCAGTACTATGATTACGCCATAGAACCTTCACTGAAGGAATAGACTTTTTTCAAAGGACCTTTATATCACGCTCTAGAATTTGAATCGGCTACTCCTCGAAGGTCAAGTCTGGCCCAACCTCAATCTCCTAAACAGAAACAACATGCGTGGGATCAGAGCGGTAGCGCCACAACATTGAGATGTGAAATACATCATGAATGCGGTCTAACTTTGGAGGTAACACCAACTGATAAGTGACAGGTCCCACACATTTTAGAATGTGGTAAGGTCCAATAAACCGAAAGATTAGCTTGCTCTTACGACAGAACCTCAAAACTTTTTTCCATGGTGAAACCTTAAGAAAAATTAAGTCCCCCACAGAAAACTCGATATCCTTCCTCTTCATATCTGCATAGGACTTCTGCCTGTCAGAAGCCGCTTTTAGACGATCTTGAATCAGTCTAACCTTATCTTCAGTCTCAGACACCAATTTCGAACCCAGTACATGTCACTCACCCAACTCAGTCCAGCATAAAAGAGTGACACTTATGACCATACAGGGCCTCGTAAGGTGCTATTTAGATGTTAGACTGGTAGCTTTTATTGTAGGCAAACTCCACTAACAGCAAGTACTCCTCCCAACTGCCTCAGAAATCAATAACACAGTTCCTCAACATGTCCTCCAGTATTTGAATCATCCTCTCTGACTGACTATCTGTCTAAGGATGGAAAGTAGTACTGAAGTCTAATCTTGAACCTAGAGCCTCATAAAGCTTCTTCCAGAACTGAGACATGAAACTAGGATCCCTATCAGAAATGATCGAGACAAGTACCTCATGCAGTCTCACTATTTTTGATATGTAGAGCTTAGCTAATTTCTGAAGAAAAAGGTCTATCCTTATCAAGATGAAGTGAGCAGACTTGGTCAATCGATCCACGATGACCTAGACAGAATCCTTCTTAATGGGTGTTAAAGGCAACCCACTAACTAAGTCCATCGTTACTCGCTCCCATTTGCATAACGGTATCTTAACTGGCTGTAGCAAACCCGAAGCTAACTGATGCTCAGCCTTAACCTGCTGACAAGTCAAACAGCGAGCAACAAAGACAGTAACCTCACGCTTTAACCCTGGCAACCAGTATAATTCCCAAAAGTCTCGTTACATCTTGTTCCTACCGGGATGCATAGCATAGGGACTACCATGCGCCTCTCTCAGAATCAACTTCCTTAAATCATCATTATTCGGTACATAAATCCGACCGCAGAAACAAAGTACCCCATCACTGTTTATCCCAAAATCAGTAGTGCCACCATTCTCAACTTGACAAAAACACAACTCAAAAGACTTATCCCCCAACTGTTTACATTGAATCTGTTCAATCCATATCTGTCTACTCACCCAAACAACATAAGAAAATGCATACCTTCTACGCTTACCAAACGATCACCATTTCAAGTCAAATCGACAAACGTTAATTCCTGCCTAACGACTGACTCCTAAAGAGTCAACAAAACACTGCTTAATCCCTTATCCATAGTAACATTCGAGTTTAATAAAATGGAAACTTATCGTATAACACAATTGCACGCTTGCACAAAAGGGAAAAGATGAAGAAGGATAATGAAAATGAAAGGGGAATCTAAAGAAAATTCGGCAGCAAGGATTTTATTTAGAAAAAAGAAGAAAACCAAAAATTGAGAGTGAGGGAGAAGAGAGAAAATGTCAGAGAGCAAAGGAAGGAAAAGGGAAATATCGGCAGAAGGGGAAAAATAACGTCAAAAAGGTGGAAAAGAGTCTAAAATTTGAAAGAAAAACTAAACAAAAAGATAATGCCTAAAAACCTGGTAACTCATCTCCTTAATTCTCTCCATAACCTCCCACAACAACTCCACTACTCGAAATTTCGATTTGACAAGACTCCAACACGCCATACGGCTAAACAACAAAAATAATTCCTTACTCGCGTAGGGACTTGAACCCGTCCCTAAACCTCTCACTTGCTAACACACACCTTAGCCAGCAGATCAGCAAGCCCATTCTGATATATTTTTACCAACTATTAAACTTAAGCCCTTTAGGCCAGGTTAAGGTAATACCAAAATTTGTCCAAGTCAAGGCTTGAACTTGGGACCTCATACACACACCCAGAACACTTAACCACTAAAGCAAACAAATATTTGTTTTATATTTTTACAAAATAAAAAATATACATTTTTGGGGCGTTACATATATAATTGGATAGATTAAAAAAATTATATATTTATAAAACCCTAAAAATTTAATATAATGAATCAACGACTAAAAAACTTTATCAAGAATCTCAAAGATTCAACATAATATATAATTAAAATATCAAATCCATAAAATCAAAAAGAAAAACGAATCAATCCAAAATTAATAAAGAATCAATTCATTCTCAATAATTCAACATGAGAAAGCTCGAATGCCACTTATTAGATTTGTAAAATAAATCTGAAATAAAACTTAATAAACTAGGATCTATCATGTCAAGTCATCAAGAATAAATCAAGAACAAAACTAGATGCGGAAGCATACCTGAATCCATGAATTCCTTGAAGTTTTATCGGATCTTGGGGATTTGATATTCCAAATTAGTACACAAGAAATTCAGAGAATATTTGCTCTCTCTTTCCTAATGATGGGATATTAGAAAAGATATATCGTCTATAATTTGGGGACCATAACCCTAATATTTATAACATTGGCATATTAGTTCTAATCCAATTCTAATTAGCCCATCATTAATTAAAACTTTGATTAGAACTCAATTACTAGAGTATCTACACATATTTGACCCATACTTTATTTAATAATTAAAACCCAATAAAATTCTAACCAAATTAGATCACTTTTAATTTGGGCTGACCTATCATGATACTAAATAATATGCAATTACCCTTATTATATATGTGATGTTCATATTTTCCAGCACTTTAATATATCATAATTCGATTCTTATACAAAAGTTAAAAATTTATTCCAGTTTAAACTTTTTTTTAACATTAATTTCTTATCACATTTACTCTTTTAGATACAAAACTTTAAATTACCAATAGCCCATTCCCAACCCTTAAATAAAAGAATAATATGCTTTAGCACGATCGAACATATATCCTCTTGCACTAACAACAATATCAATACCAATCGAGCTAATACTCAATCGACATTCTAATTTAAACTTAAATTGATGATTTTTATTAATTTATATTATATAAATAACTAAACTGTTGATTTTTAATATAACGGTTTAAGAAAAAGAATTAAAAATATTATTTAATTAGACTAATTTTTTAGTTTTTATAAAATACACGAAAAAAATTAATAATTCTTTTTAGAAAATCTGACAAATTAAAATATATGCAATTTCTCAAATTTTTTAAAATCATCTATCTGAACTATCTCTGCCGTAAAAAATGTATAAGATGAACATTGTACCTAAATTAAGTAAATTAGGTTCGGTACAACAAATTTATATAGATTATAAGTACTTCATATTTTCCATGTGAATGTGATATTTTATTGTTAACTTATTTAATGTCATTGTGTACTTACAAATATCATTATTAAACTGATTCAACTCTGTCCACATCAATACTCATTTCTATGATAAAAAATAAATCAATACTAATATCTTTTAGGAAGTTTAATTATAGGTGTAGTGATGTGTGATGTCCAATAAACGACAGCTCTCACTTTCTCATCCAACTGTGAAATTAGTAAAAAAAATTACTAAATTATATTATGGGGCTAATTATTATTTTTTTATTTTAATCATCAAACTATTAATATTTTTATTATTCATCAAATTTTTTGAAAGTAAATATTTTAATTATTCTCCCATTACTTACCGCTAGATGAGTTATAGGAAGTTGACGTGGGTTTTTTATTGGTATAATAATAAATTTAACATTTTAATGTTTAAATATTATATCAATTTAATCCTAAATATAAAAAGATCAACAAATTTAGCCTTTCCATATTTACAAAATTTGTCATTTTAGTTTAGTTTTAAAAAATTCAATAACTTTATCCCTCAACATTTACAAAATTTGTAATTTTAATTTTAATTTTTTAAAAAATAAAATATTTTTTTTTTAAAAAATCATCTTTAGTGCTTTGTCAACTCTGTCACGCGAGCCGCATCAATTTCCTTTCTTTTCTTATGATATTCAGCTCTTGAAGCTTATAGATTTTACCACTCTTCTCCATCTAATAACTTAATCATATGATGAAATTAGCATGTAAACTATTTACTTTAAGAGTCCAATTATTTGATTGAAAATGGTTTTCAAAAAATGATTTCTAGAAAATAACTTACTTTTTTCTGAAAAAGTCAATATCTTTTAGTATTTGGATGAATCTGTGTAAAATATTTTCTGTTGTTTGGTAGATTTCCTGAAAATATTTCATAAAAGTCTTTTAAATGAAACAAACATACATTTGAGAATTTATTATTTTTCATTATTTAATTGATTTTATTTCATATCTATTAAATTTATATTTTACATTGCTTTTACATATATTGCTACAATTTATTTAAAAATAAATACATCAAATTAAATATATTTACAATAATAAATTGAAAACAACCAAAGCGAATAGATCATTCATAATTGTGTTATAAAAAAATTGAATAATAATAAATTAGCTTCCAAACCACAATTAATATTACAAATTAATAATATTATCCAAGTACATAATTAGTAGCAGACCACATGATAACTACAATATTGTCCAAGTGCATAACTAGTATTACACCATATAATTAGTACTGCACCACATTAAAACATTAATATTTTTAACCTTTAGAAAATTTCTGAAGCCAAATTTTTCCATACTTTGTATATTTGGCTAAGAAAGCTTTGGCCTCGAATTTACGACCCACAAGATAACCAAACATACTACAAAGGAAGTCGTCATCAAATCCTTCCACCTACTTCGACATCACTTCTTTCTAAAGATGTGGTGCTTTATCTGCATTAAATTGTTCAAATGCATTAGCAATCTTACCAAGTTTCTCACCCACGAATTTAATTTGTTCACTAACGACACTTTCTTGAACATTTTTTCTTTTACGTTTAGATGTGTCAGATGAAGATACCTTTGTTCTTACCTCCTCATTGTCGTAGTCTATAGGCACCGAATCTTGGTTACCATCATCCAAGTCTATGTCAGCAAATGTTCTAGCAAAACTCCTTGTTGCCATATCTTTTCTAACAACCAAAGTGATTTCATCATAATAATCAATGCTTTTGTTCAAAAACAGTTCACACTTCTTGTGTGCCTGTTGAATATTATACAAAATTAGAATAACAAGTAAAAAAATACAGTGTTGAAGTATATTTAATATATATTACCATCACTACTGCATCATATGTCGATCTATCACATGTGTTAATTTTCATGTTATCATCTCATCCAAAACCACTTTCAGCCTGAATTGTGCATATAATTTGTCATTGATTTTTCGCAGTCCTCAGATGATTTTTCACATGCTTAGCATCACATTGAACTTTGAATCTTTCAAAAATAGTTGCAACAACTTGATTAATAGAAACTGCTTTGAAAGTGTTAGAAGGTTTATTTCCTTTATGTTTCTCCTCTGTTAGAATTTTGAGAAAAAGATGTTTACTCAGTTTTGTCCACCCGAATCGCTTTATTGACCCTTCTTTTTTTCCCTTACCCATTCCACATTAATAATTGTCATTGTCAATAATTTCAATATTCAACAATCTTAAAACATAATAATTTCAATATCCAACAATAATTTCAATATCAATATACAACCAACACTAAAAAAATAACAATTTTAATACTAAAACATACATAACATAAAAACATTAACCCTGAGCCCTAAACCTACCTAATGTTTCTAGCCATATAATTAGTCCACATAGTTTGTGCAATTTCCTCTCTCTTAGCAAACTATTCACTTGCTTCTTCTCTTTCTTCTCGTTCCGTAAGAGTTAGTATTATCAAATAAGACCCAAGCTCCTCATATAATCCTTGATTAAGTAAATCATTAGAATTAACTCTCATTATATGATTATGACTGATACAACAAGCCAAAACTATATCTACTTAAGTTTGAAATTTCCAAAATGGTTCAGCATCTAACACACAAAATTGTTTCTTCAAAATCCCAAAAACACGTTTAATAGTGATTAGTAATAATGAATGAAGAAGATTGAAGAGTTCCTTTGCATTTTCTAGCCCCTGATCACTAAACTCTTTTAAATGATATCAGACACCATGACATGAGGTAATATATCCATTTTGGATGTCATATCTAACGTTAACAAGATAATATTTACCTACAATATTGTAAAATATAATTATTATTAATAAATTATTATCGTGCTTGAACTATTTGGTGTTTAATGTTAATTCTTACCTTCTAGAATTCTTAATCCTCTTGTGTGTGAAAGTGCGTCACTTAAACTACAAGAATCATGTACACTACCTTCCCAACCAACTAGAACATAGGAAAATTTCAAATCCAATGTAATGACAGCCAATACATTTGTCCTCCCTTTATGGCTACGAAATCTTCCTTGTATGCTAAGTGGAACGAACACATGAACTTGAGTTCAATCTAATACTCCAATGCAATTAAAATAAGGATAAAACCTTGGATTGTTTCTGATTTCACTAGGAGTTGACTCATCAGGTAAGCTAATAACTAATCTATACAATTTCAAAATAGCTATCAATACAACCCTAAAGTAACAGTGAATTGTCTCAATTGATCTATAATATCTAAATCCAATCAGTCGAAACATTACATTATGAACAATTATATGTAAAAATATAACTACTTGCTCCCTAATATTCACCAATTTAGTTTATTGTGTTCCTACTAAGAATGTCACACAAATTAAAAAAGACAACTAGTCTCATCCTTATCACATCTATACAATGCTGGTCACCTCTATATAATATACTATTAATATAATTTTCTCTTTCATAATCTCGATTCACATGAGGGTGAAAAGCAATTTCCTTCTAATTTTTAATATTTTAATCCAAAGAGCCCCAAAAGCTAAAACTAAAACCACAACCCCAACAATTGCATTATGATCTTGATTACGATCCATTTACAAAAAATAATATCAAACAAATATTTGATCATTACACAAAATAATTTCAAGTTGTGTTTGAGCTCAAGAACAAAATATAGTAAAAATGAAATACATATATAGAACTGGTCAACTTTAGATATACTAGTATTCTAGTTTTAGTAATTACAGTACCCAATTCGAACAAAAAAAAAACCAATATGAAATTAGTATATATCAATTAAGTCGGGGAAATATAAAAATATAATAAAAACAGATGGGACAATCTATAAGAAGACATGACATAGAGTGTGGAACATGTTTTCTAGTGCAAATCCAAATATCGTGTGAAATTTTAAGTTCCATAATTGGTTTCTTATTAGATGTCTTGATGATAGCTACCTAAACGTTATTATTTTCAGAAAATGAAGAAAACCCACAAAAAAAAAATCATGAATGACATCTCAACTTCTAACCCAACTTGTCTCCCAAATGCTAACATTAACAATTAACTATGTACAAATTATTGCACTCTTCATTTTTCCAAAAGCATCCATAACCACATATTTTTATGCCTGGATAAAGATATTATCCTCTAAACACTTTAAAAATATGTAAAAAGATCTTTAAAAATAAACATATCAAAATCAAATACACATCCATACATAACACATTTAAATCCAAATAGCATAAGTTACAAACTTACACACTGGCAATGGGTATGTTTGCTTGTCAGTTTTTAGCAACAGTAATAAAGAAACCAACCAAACAAATGTGTAACACCCCTAACCCATATCTGTCGTCAAAATAGGATTACGAGGCATTACCGGAGTCTTATTGAACATGTACAACTAAATCGAGTCAAGTACTATTCTTTTTCTGAGTTTCATCAAAACATCCCTTGATTGGACCCTTGAGGCCCAATACATACATTAAAATTAGGTCAAGACTAAATCGGGAGCTCAGGGAATTTTTCACAAAATTCTAAAATTTTTCTCATATCTAATAGTTACATGGCCGTGTGATGAGGCCGTGTGGCTCACACGGCCATATGACATGCCCATGTCTCAGGTTGTGTGATGACACACGCCTATGTCCCTTACTCGTGTAACTCTCTAACTTGCAACCCATGAAGAAATTTTAGTCACACAGCCAAGTCACATGCTAGTGTGCTAGGCCGTGTGGTTAATTTAATTTTCAAAAATTAGGAATAGGTTTCACACGGCCAAGAGACATGTCCGTGTTCAAGGCTGTGTACCTCACACTGCTGAGACACGCGCCCGTGTCTCTGCTCATATGCTTAATTTTGAGCATTCTATTTTTCAATTTTTAGGATGCAGGGGACACACGGCCAGGCTATACACCCATATTCAAAACCATGTGTCATACATTACCAAGACACATGCTTGTGTGTCTACTCATGTGGACAAAATAAGGCTATTTCCAAGCCTTATTTCTTACCCATTTTCATCCAAATCCTACACCAATACTTGCAAATACCAATCAACCAATTCAACCACTATTTTTATGCATTAATCAACCTTACCAACACATTTTTATAACTATAATTAAACCATATGAACATAACAAAATCACAATAACACTAGCCATTCCAATAGCTAGTTTACATCCATCCAATTTAACTGCAATATTAGTTTAATAGCTTATACATGTTATTATACTATAGTAATATTTTTAAGTATACCCAAAATAAGTTGATTGATAATGTGATGATGCTCTGACCCTTGTCCAAGCCTCACGAGCTTTCGAGCACTGTAAAATAGAGACAATAAAACTAAGTAAGCACTTAGTGCTTAGTAAGCTCATATAACTAGAAATTCACTTACCACAAAAGCATTCAATAAATAAACATGCACATGCAAATTAATCACTTTGGCCATAACCTATGCATACAACCTCACTAACATTGTTAGTCATTTATTTCATATAATCACCAACAACTATGATGAGCTCATCAATTCATGAAATCTCATACATTCCATGTACTTTCACATAATGTTCTTATTTTGATTTATTTCTTGAACTTTATATCATAATTTCCTTTATTTCTTCATTTGAAATCTTGATGGATAGAAGGGTGGTACACCTGTAGTGAACTATACTATCATTTCATTAATTCTTAGTCAGAAGTGCTTCTATTAGCACTGAACATAAAGCTTACTCTCAAGCACTTTAACAGAGTGCTCAGATGAGCATGAAACAGAAAGCATATCCGAGCTTGGTAACAGAAAGTTCACAGAAAACTTATATTGGGAAAGTCATGTAACAGAATACTTATCCGAGCTTGATTTCAGAAGTTCACAAAGAACTCTAATCAGATGGCTCTGAATAGCATTATACAGAAAGCACAGGATAGCGTATAACAGAAAGCTTCGGATAGCTTGATAATAGCAAGTTCAAGCGAGCACTATCGAAACTATCAGTAAGTTTCATTGGGCCATTAACAGAAAGTTCACAAAGAACTTGATAACAAAACGTTCAATAGGTGTAGGTGTGTCTACAATATATGCAAATGACGACCATATAGAATATTCTGAAGAATATAAATAGAATACTCCGAAGAGTATAAACATTAAGCTCGCAAGAACACCATCTTAGAAAGCTTGAGAGGGCTTATGCTATTTCGAGCCACAGATGCCTGCAACACATGCTGTAATGCCCCAAAATTTTGTAATTTCGGCTTTTTCATTTTTCTGTAGCACGAAAAAATTTCTGAGTATGTTGTGCAATAATTTCACACAAAATATCTGTCTGCTTATATGATTATGTGCTTTGGGGTGTGTTAGGGAGGTCTCAAGTTCAAATTAAAACTTGGGCTAAATTATGGGTTTTTATTGAATAAAGCCTTGCTCTTAGTGTTTAGGCTTTTAAGTAAAAGATGGTTAAGATATGTTAGAATGGGCTTGCTAGTCTAGTGATTGAGAGGGTGTTAGTGATACATGAAGGCTAAGGTTCAAACCTTGGCATACGCAATAAGAGAGTTAAATTTTTGCTACTTTGGACGGCGAGAGTTTGTGATGGACTAAAATTCTGATAGTGGGTATTTGGTAGGGAGAATTTAGGGTTTGAGAGGGAAATCAAATTAGTTTTCTTTCTATTTTTTTTCCTCTTCTTGAAAATTCGACTTTTACTTTTGTTCTCAAGTCTTGCTGCCATTTTTTATCTCCCTGAAACCCCACATTGCTGTCGTTTTTGCTTCTTTATTCTTGTCATTCTTTCCTTCGTGAAATCATCCCTCCTTATTACTAAGGGTTTCGCAATCTGTAATCTCTATTCTTGCTTTACGCGAGTAAGTGCTATTAACATTTTATTGTCAATTTTGGATGAATGAATTGTTGATAATCAGGTCAGTTGGTGTTTAGAAGGCAATCGAAGGGTCGGAGATCTCTAATTGACGTTTTTGTTCGATTTTTTGTTGGATCGACAGTAGGTAACGTCCTTGTAAGTTTGGGTTTCAATCATCATGAACGATTGTGTTAGAGTGTCGTATATGACCTATTTGGTGTGTTTCTGTTTGATACTAGGTTGTGGGGTGTTCAGTGTTCGTTAGGCTTCATTCGAAATCTGGTGTGTACTCCAATTGCATTGAAATCGTATTTCAACAAAAGTCAAATATGAAACTGTCGACGCCACACGGGTATGTAGACTGCTCCTGTAGAGGTCGTGCGACGAGACACGGTAGTGTGGTCAACGAACTAGGCTGTGTGCGCTCGATACAAGCGCGACGGACAAGGCAGTGTGATGGCTGGCTAGGTCATGTGTGAGGCACGGGTTAGGCCAATTAGGTCATGTGGGCCATACGGGGGTGTGGGGTTTTGGGCCAGACCATGTGATCTACACGGCCAAGGCCAGTTTGGGCCGTGTAGACCACACGGGCGTATGGGCCCACACGTGTCGGCTACATAGGATTGTAAACCCATTTCTCTGAATTAAATTGTAAGGTTGCATGGGTCGACTAAGTCGACTGTGACCTAATTGTAGGGTCGATAAGGATATATATATGGCCCCTATTCCTCTGATCTGATATTGAAGTGTATGCACTTAGCATGTAGAACTGCCCTATTCTGATTACGTATGTATGATCTGTTTATTTGCATTTAAGCATGCTATGATATTATGTTGCATTGTATTGGGGTAGGATTGTTGTTGAAGTGAATGAAGACTGAAAGGCTTTTAGCTTGTTATATGGCAAACATGTTGCATTTACCTGTTATGTGCCGTTTTATGGTACCTTATGGTGTGTAAGGTTGCATGAGTTGATGTTATCCCCATACTTGGTGTGTAGGGCTAGGTGGGTTGATTTTATCCCCACATGGTGTGCAGGGTTGGATGAAAATAGTGTACAGGGTTGGTGGGCATGTTCTGTTTCTGATCTGACATGCATGTGCTTTCTGTATGGGTTAAGGCCCGATTATATCTGATTTTGTTCTGAGTGGGCTAAGGCCTACACCATATCTATTAAGGACTCAAGCTTGAATTATGGCTGTTTTCTGTTATGACCCTTAAGATCTGGAGGCATTATCTGTATGGTGAGAGGTGTACTATCTACACTGATCATAAGAGCCTCAAGTATCTCCTCACTCAGAAGGAGTTAAATCTTAGGCAGCGTTGATGGGTTGAGCTGCTTAAGGACTATGACTACAGTATAGAGTACCATCCTGGTAAGGCCAATATAGTGGTCGATGTGTTAAGCCATAGAACTGTGACTGATCTGAGAGCATTGTTCGCTCGACTAAGTCTCTATGATGATGGGAGTTTGTTGGCAGAACTTCAAGTGAAACCAATGTGGATTGGTCAGATTAGGGATAAACAGAAAGGAGATAAGTTTCTTGAGTTTCGATTCCGTCAGGTTGAGATTGGGACTACTTTAGATTTTAGGCTTAATGATGATGGGGTTTTGTGCTTCAAAGGTTAGATATGTGTACCGAATGATGAGGATTTGAGACAGTCGATTCTGAGGGAAGCGCATAGTAGCCCCTATGCTATACATCCCGGTGGGAATAAAATGTACAGAGATCTTCGAAAGTTGTACTGGTGGCTTAGGTTAAAACATGAGGTGACCGACTTTGTGGCTCGCTGTTTAACTTTTCAGTAGGCTAAGGCTGAGCATCAGTTGCCTTCAGGTTTATTACAGCCAATACAGATACCGATGTGGAAATGGGAACGAGTAACTATGGACTTCGTTAGTGGGTTGCCTCTAACACCCACTAAGACGAATTCCCTATGGGTCATCGTGGATCAATTGACCAAGTCCGCACATTTGATTCCGGTTAGGAGAGGTTTCTCCCAACAAAAATTGGCAAAGCTCTATATTTCTGATATAGTGAAGCTACATGGGGTTCCTATGTTAATTATCTCCGATAAGGATCCTCGATTTACGTTACGGTTCTGGCAGAAGTTCCATAAGGCTTTGGGTTCGAGGTTAGACTTCAGTGCTACTTTTCATCCTCAGACAGATGGTCAGTCAGAGAGGGTGATTCGGATACTGGAGGACATGTTAAGGAGCTGTGTGATTGATTTCTGATGTAGTTAGGAGGAGCACCTACCTTCAGTAGAGTTCGCTTACAATAACAGCTATCAGTCTAGTATACAGATTGCACCTTACGAGGGACTATATGGTCGTAAGTGTCACACTCCCTTATGCTGGACTGAGTTGAGTGAGCGACGTGTTCTGGGTCAGAGTTGGTATCAGAGACTGAGGACAAGGTTCGATTGATTCGAGAGCGTCTGAAAGTGGCTTCTAATAGACAGAAGCCTTATGCAGATTTGAAGATGAAGGACATTGAGTATTCTGTAGAGGACATGGTTTTTCTTAAGGTCTCACCATGGAAGAAGGTTTTGAGGTTCAGCTGCAAGAGCAAGTTGAGTCCTCGATTTATTGGGTTGTACCAGATTCTGAGATGAGTGGGGCCAGTCTCATATCAGTTGGAGCTACCTCTAAAGTTAGATCGTAACATGATGTGTTCCATGTCTCAATGTTTAGACGTTACCGCTCTAATTCCATGTACATTGTGCCTGTGGAGGATATTAAGATTAGACCAGATCTAACGTTTGAGGAGGAGTCGGTTCAGATTTTGTACCGTGGCATTAAGGTTCTGCGTAGGAAGTCTATTCCTTTAGTAAAACTGTTGTGATGAAATCATAGCACTGAGAAGGCCACTTGGGAGCCAGAGGATTCAATGCGACAGCAGTATCCTCACCTCTCTGATCAAGTAAATTTCAAGGACGAAATTTTGTTTTAAGGGGTAGAGTTGTAACGCCCCAAAATTTTGTAATTTCAGCTTTTACGTTTTTTGTAGCATGAAAAAAATTTCTGACTATGTTTTACAATAATTTGACACAAAATATTTGTCTACTTCAGTGATTATGTGTTTTGGGGTGTGTTGGGGAGGTCTCAAGTTCAAATCAAAACTTGGGCTAAATTATGGTTTTTTATTGAATAAAGCCTTGCTCTTGGTACTTAAGCTTTTAAGTAAAAGATAGTTAAGATATGTTAGAATGGGTTTGCTAATCTAGCGGTTGAGAGAGTGTTAGTGATATATGAGGGCTAAGGTTCGAACCTTGGCATACGCAATAAGGAAGTTAAATTTTTGCTGCTTTGGATAGCTAGAGTTTGTGATAGACTAAAATTTTGATAGTGGGTGTTTGTTGGGAGAATTTACGGTTTGAGGGGAAATCAAATCAGTTTTCTTTCTATTTCGTTTTCTTCTTCCTGAAAATCCGGCTCTTACTTATGTTCTCAAGTATTGCTGCTATTTTTGCTCTCCCTAAACCCTCCAATTGCTACCATTTTTGCTTCTTTATTCTTGTCCTTCTTTCCTTTATGAAATCATCCCTCCTATTGCTAAGGTTTTCGCAATCTATAATCTCTGTTCTTGCTTTGCGTGGGTAAGTGCTATTAACATTTTATTGTCAATTTTGGATGAATGAATTGTTGATAATCGAGTCAGTTGGTGTTTAGGAGGTAATCGAAGGGCCGGAGATATCTGATTAACGTTTCA
This sequence comes from Gossypium stocksii, assembly GCA_020496765.1. Classification (NCBI taxonomy): domain Eukaryota; kingdom Viridiplantae; phylum Streptophyta; class Magnoliopsida; order Malvales; family Malvaceae; genus Gossypium; species Gossypium stocksii. The sequence goes on from CM035623.1 coordinate 13,978,132, forward strand.
AGTGTTCAATTTTTCGTTGGATCAACAGTAGGTAATATCCTTGTAAGTTTGGGTTCCAGTCATCATGAACGATTGTGTTAGAGTGTCATATAAGTGACTTATTTGGTGTGTTTCTGTTAGATAATAAGTTGTGTGGTGCTCGGTGTTCGTTTAGGTTTCATTCGAAATCTGGTGTGTACTACAATTGCACTAAAATCGCGTTTTGACAAAAGTTAAAAATGAAACTATTGACGCCACATGAGCATCTAGACTGCCCGTGTGGAGGCCGTATGACGAAACACGACCATGTGATCAACGAACCAAGCCGTGTACAATCGACACGGGCGCAACGGACATGGCCATGTGACGGCTGGCTAGACCGTGTGAGAGGCACGGGATAGGCCAATTAGGCCGTGTGAGCCACACAAGCATGTAGGCCCATACGGGCATGTGTGGTTTTGGGCCAGGTCGTGTGATCCACACGGCCAAGGCCAGTTTGGGCCGTGTGGGCCACACGAGCATGTGGGCCCACACGAGCAGTCTACATGGGCATGTGAGCCCATTTCTCTGAATTGAACTATAAGGTTGCACGGGTCACCTAAGTCAACTGTGACCTGATTGTAGGGTCGGTAAGGATATATATGTGATCCCTATTCCTCTGATCTGATAGTGAGATGTATGCACTTAGCATGTATAACTGCCCTGTTTTGATTACGTATCTATGATCTGTTTATCTGTATTTAAGCATGCCATGATATTATGTTGCATTGCATTCGGGTGAGATTGTTGTTAAAGTGAAGGAAGTCTGAAAGGCTTTTAGCCTGTTATCTGGTAGCCATGCTGCATTTACCTGTTACGTGTCGTTGATGGGTGTGTAAGGTTAGATGGGTTGATTTTATCCCCATACTTGGTGTGTAGGGCTGGGTGGGTTGATTTTAACCTCACATGATGTGCAGGGTTGGACGGAGATGGTGTGCAGGGTTGGTGGGCATTTTCTGTTTCTGATCTGATATGCATGTACTTTCTGTATAGGCTAAGGCCCGATTATATCTGATTCTATTCTGAGTGCGCTAAGGCCTACACCGTATCTGTTAAGGGCTCAAGCCTAAATTATGACTGTTTTCTGTTATGACTGTGTGCATGCTATATTGTGGCGATGTACACACTGAGTTTGGAAAATCTTACCCATTTATTTATTTATCTATCAGGGAATCCCCAGTAGTAGATGCATCGGTGCAGTGAAGGGCTCGAAGGTGACCACTGCTAGATACATTCTGATTTTTACGGTTTTATTACATTACTATTTTTAATTATTTTGGGATTAATTATGTAATTTTGGACTTGGACTGTTTTTATTTTTATTTGGTGATCGTGATCTGATGAAGTAATAAAACTGATCGTACCTAGAAACTAACTATTATCACGATAAAAGGCAAGCGCACCTATCGAATAGTAGTATAGCTAGTGGCAAGACCGGAATATCGAATCCAAGGAACCAAAAATACTAGTAATGACTTTCTTCCTATTATCTAGCCTAAAAAAATAAAGGAGGATTTGGTTGTAAACTAACTAATCTAATTTAAACTAAAGACACGACAAAGAGTGAATTGGGAAACTACTTTGGGAAGACTGAATGATAAAGGCAATACCTAAGGAAGAATCCACCTAGACTTCACTTTTTATCTAACTCTGGACTAGACGATTTCTTCATCTGACTTGATCCATAGAGATCCCTAAATTATGTTAATATCTCCGTCGAGAATAAGAACAACTAATCCTAAGTTGATTAATTGAAATCACTTTCTAATTAAAATCCCTAGTCTTACATTAACTCGATCTATGGATCCCCCTATTAGATTTGACTCTAATCCGGCAGATTTTCGTCGTCCTATGTCTAGGATTGCAATCAACTCCACTTAATTGTGTTGGATCTACTCTTACACAGGGACTTTTGCTCCTCTGCATAAGCACATTCAACTTAAATTAATATCCGGGAAATATTAATTCAAGAATTAAAAACACAATTAAAAATAAATCGAATATTTATCATATAGTTCAGATAATAATAACAAGATTCGTCTTAAGTTTCATCCCCCTTAGGTATTTAGGGGTTTAGTTCATAATTATTAAAGAAAACATCTTAAAAGAAAGAGAACAACAAAACATAAAGAAAACCCAAAACCCCTGAAAGAATTGAAGGGAGATCTTCAGTCTTGATGTTGATCCTTGCTTCTGAGATGGATCAATCGGCTTCCTTCGAGTAATTCCCTGTCTTCTACTCTTAGTCTTGGCGAGGACACCGTTCACCCTTGTAGTTGCCTCCTAGGGTCTTTATATAGAGTGTAGAATGTCTTTCTTAGCCCCTAAGTAGCCTTTTCCGCGTGAAATTAAACTTCATCACGATAGGGACACGCCTGTGTGGCACGCCCATATGAATCGAGCCTCGGCCATGCTCGAACCTATTAATGTGGCACGACCATGTGGGTTGTCCGTGTGCTGAACTCTAGGCCGTGTTGATTACTGATTTGGGCCTATTTTGCCCATTTTTGGCCCATTTCTTGTTCTTTTCACTTTCCTATGCTCACCTAAGTATAAAACATGAAATTAAATGATTAGGAGCATTAAATTCCACAAATTCAATGATAATTCATCCATAAATGTGCTAAATGTGGGATAGAAATATGCATAATTTACAGTTTATCAAATACCCCCACATTTAAGCCTTTGCTTGTCCTCAAGAAAAATCTCAACTCACAATTAAAAATCATTCTTCTCGACCTATAATCCTTATCAATAATGTTTCAAACTAATCTACAAGTAATCATCATTGAGAATTCAACCGAAAGAAAATTAAAGTTTCAAACAATCTAAGTTGAGAAATTTATCACAGAAACATAGGTTTCCTCCCCTCTTCTAGGTAATTACCTTGAACTCAAAATCAACAAGAGTTGACATCCTCACTAAGGATTCACTCTATCCACTTGAAGTGCTTAGGGTTCAGAAATTAAGCACCAATTTGTCAATATGAAAAGTTTTTACCATAAGCTTGCAGGAAAATCAAATCTCTACCACTATGTATTGACATGATACATCGATCAAAAGGTCTTTCAAGGGTTGTAACGTGGCCTTGCTTAGGGGTGTGGTCACAAGCTAAAAAAGAGGGTTAGAATCGAAATCGAACTGAAAAAATCATCTAACTAGAAAAATCTCTATCACTAAAACATATTCCTAGAATAAAGCCTTTTTTTTTTGGGATAACATCGTTTAATAACAGAAGCTCAAAATTACATGAAAATATGTGAACATTGAATTACAACTGAAATATACATACGTTTCTCTCTTTTTTTTTTAAGAACAAATCATATATTTATAAACTTACAAGTTGAAAAGGAGAACATAGCTAGATAATTATTCAACTCAAATCTTGACAAAAAATAGGGATCAAAATAATTGAAGGGATTTCAATAAAAAGTGGTTTATAGGTTAATCTTGAGGGTAAGTCAATGAATGGTTTGTTAGGCTCAATGGGTTCACTAGGGGTTAATTATGAAGGTAGGCTTTTTATGGAATAAGTGGGTTAAAACCTAGGTGTCTTTATCATTTCGGTATATCAAATCAATGATGTGGTCTCGACATGTATAATCGAAGCAAGTTCTAGAATAACAGATCAATATTAACTCACTCAAAGCAACAATAAAAGTGAGCACGAAAGGATGTATGCTCAAAAGGCTCAAAAATCTCAGCAGAATTATGACTTTTGATGTCTCAAGATAACACTTAAACTTGGGGAAAACAACCTAGAAAATTTTAAATTCTCAAAAATTTCAACTTATCATGCTTGATTCTCTAATGTCTTAAAGTTTGAATAATCAAAGCATAAATACCTATGTCTTAATTCTTAACATATCAATAAAAATCATAAATCAATCAGAATTCATTCTAATTGTGAAGGCCAAGATTCAGGTGTTTGAGAACAATGCAAAAGGTTAGTGGCAAAAATTTTCAAGGGTTCGAAGATAATGCAAAAAGTGAAAGTGAACCCCCCCACACTGAAGATGTACATTGCCCTAAATGTACAAAGATAAAGTTAGCGAAAATAGAAGCATAAAATCATAGCATAGGGGAAGAAGTAAAACTCCCTGAAAATTGGATGGTATCCTTGAGTTGGAAGCATGGAAACTTTGTAGGAAAGGGTGTCGATCCACAATCTCTGTGCCAAAAGTGTATTATCGTTGTGGCTATGGTCGTGGTCAAGTAGGACCCAGCAGTCGTAGCAGGGTTTTCCCATTAGATATGGATTTGGGCTTTTAGGCTCTTTGAAACTACGATAGCATTAATCAGATTTTAGGGAATTTAGATTAGTACAATGTACTCGTTAGGAAATAACCGATATGAAATGTTTAAAATAAAATAGGCTAAGTTTTTAGAATGCTAAAATTCAAATAATGAAAAAGATAAAGTTTAAATAAAATAAAAGGAAGAATAAAAATAAAAAGGAAAATAAAGAAAAAGATAAGAGGACTCGAGAGTCCTAGTCCTCAGATGGTTCGTGAGGTAGGGGCGGCGGTGTGAGATGGAGATGCTGACAAATCTGATATAAAGTAGCATCAATGTGATCAAGGCCCTGAAAACATTGTTGCTCGAATCGTGTGAAGCGCTCCGACATGTTAGAATCTAAAGCTACCACATGAACTAGACGGCAAGTGGGCGATGGCTCAGTCGGTGGCTCCTCGTGGGGTGGAGTGACATCATCAGTAATGTTTGTTTATGAAATCTGAAGCTGCCGCTTGTTTGTTTATGAAATTAACTAATACGAGAATTTTTCCTTTCCTCGATCTAACTTCAAATTTGAGTTGTCCGAATATATATAAATAAGTTTAATCATCTATTTCATTCAATTCATATTCAATTCCATTCAATTCATACTCTAGGAAAAATTACCATTTTGCTCTTAAACTTTTCATTAACGACAATTATGTCCCTAGGCTCGGAAAATGAAATTCTCACAATTCAATCATTATTCCAAGCCTAACTAAAATTTCTATGTATCATTTACAGCACTTATGTTTCACAAAATTTAGAATTTTTCAATAAATTTCATAAGTTTACAATGTGGTCCCTAAATCTCAATTTCATGGAAAATCACTTTGTAAAAGTTGTTTCTCTACTATCAACCTTTCATTTTCTACCATAAATTTCAAATTTTCAGCATATTCATCCACGGCATAAACTTTATACTTTGATATATTTTCAATTTAATCCCTAATTTAGATAGATTACACTATCCCGATATTAAAAATATAGAAATTACTAAAAACAGGACTTGATTACTTACCTAATTAAGCAAAAAAAGTCATTTTCCTCTCTCCTAGGGCTTCCATGTAAAATTGGGGAAGAAGATGATAAAATGATAATATTTCTCATTTAATTTAATTATCATCTTTAAATTTCCCCAATTTTCAATTTAGTCCTTTTCTTTTTCTCAATTTTCGTGGACGATTTATCCATAAATATCTACTAACTTTTAATCAATGGTCTAATTACCATATAAGGACCTCTTATTTTGAATTCCATAGCTATTTAATCCTTCTAGCTTCTAGAATTTAACTTTTACATTTTATGCAATTTGGTCATTCCTCTGATTAATCGCTTAATCGATAAAATTTTCCTATCAGTATTTTCATTCAACTTTTCTATTGTAATATAAACCATGTAATAATATTTAAATAATTTTTCTTTCTAGCTCGAATTTGTGGTTCCGAAACCACTGCTCTAATGTCACTAAAATTGGGCCGTTATAAAAGATTTTAACTTTACTATATGTATTTATATGGGCAATGATTAATTAATTGTATTTACATATAGTCACTGAAAGAAGACAACCTAATAAGCAATGAGATCAACCCATAAGCATTCAAGGAACAGAATTTTTATACTACAAACCAACTAAACCAATGGCTATATATATATAAAGAAACCAACTGAACCGAATAGCATAAATCGGGTTAAATGGGTTGAAACAGAGCTCAACTACTAGCCAGAAACAAAGATGTTGTCCTCCATTAGCAAATCTTTTTATAGATAAGCATATTGGAAGCTGAGAGGACCACTTAATCATCATTTTTTTTTTAATTTTCTGAAGCCAAACCATGAGTCATCATCACCTTTTATTTTCTAAAGCCAATCAATTAGGAACTCATTTGTCTTTAACCTAGATACAACATAACAGACACAAAAACATGGTCCCTCCTCGACCTAGTTGTCTAATCTATTTACTTTTACATATTTTACATAAAAGGAAACAACAGTGAGCAATAAAGATGGCCACTAATAACTTATTCATCAACCTAGTTGCTTTCTTCAATTTATAGGTGTGCTAGTTCATAGACAGCTAAACTCAAATAAGAAGTAATGTATCCATTTTTTCTTCTTTTTACCCTTCGGGTTACAAAAGAGTGAACCAAAAAACTCACCACCGACACATTGGAAATCAAAATAGACTTGACTCCAAAAAAAAAAAAATAAAGCACATAATTTGGTCCCAAACATGCATGGACTAAACATAATAAAAAATGCCCAATTTCGACAATCCCCAAAGAAAATAATTGGTCAAAAAAAAAGAAAGAAAAAATGTTGAAGTTAGGGAAAAAAAAAAGGAACAGTGAACCTAAGGAAAAAAAAGAAAGTAATTCATAAAAAAAAGCAACTGAAGCATCTTAAATTGATAAAAAGAAAAAGAAAAAAAATACATTAATGGCAATTGCGCTGAGAAAAATTAAACCCAGAGACTATTTTTTCATTTTTTTCTCTTTTTCTTTCTTTTTTTTTTTTTTTTTTTTTTTTGCAAAGGGAAAAAATTAGAAAGAGATAACAAACTTAAGGGAGCTTTGGAAGAGAAAAAATAACACCTAGATCGGGGTGGAAAGAAAGGGGAAAAAGGAAAGAGGAAAGGGAAAAGGGGTCTTGGGTTATTGCTAGTGAAAAGTAAAGCTTTGAAAAATGTCTTACCGAAATGAAAACGGTAAGATGTTTTCCTAAAATAAAGCCTTCTTTTCTCGTGTTTTGAAGAAGGTTTTACAGTGGGATTTCATTTTTCACCAAACATATAACGTAAAACAATGAAAATGTTTTCCGTAAAATATTTTACAGGTAAAACAAACACACACTAAATGTGAAAAATAGCTAATTAAGTTTTGAAAACATCTTTACTCAAGCAATATCTACATCAGTCGTCACTTTACATTCTTCCCTAAGTGATTGCACCTGTAAGTCCAAGTATTCACGTTTGAGACCAACCTGTCATATTATCTATTAGATTTGTAAGTGTATGTATATCTCAGATGTAGGCACTCATCTTTAATAGCCAAATCAGTTATACAATGCTCACTCTGTAGTAGATTTAGAAAAAAGCAAAGCTCAAAAAGAGTAGAGTGAAACTACCAAAGAAGAAATTGAGTAATAGGCTAAGGACGACCAAATCTTGTGGTTTGTCCTTGTGGCAAATGACATCCTAGTGGTACAATCAAGAAGCATCAAGAGCTAAATATCATAGCAAAAGAAAGGAAATTGATGTAGCTGAGGAGATATTTTATAAATGATTAAAATTGATTTTTTTTAAAGAATTGAAAATTTTAAGATTTGAACTAAATTGATAAATTTTGCAAATGTTGAATGAATTTTTTTGGCAATTAACGGAACACCTTTTTTTAATGACTTTATTAGACTTACAGAACTATGAAGGGAATCTCCCTAATGTAATCCAATCATTTGCTACTGGGACTAAGGATCGGAACAAGGAGGTATGTAAACACATCATTAATTGAAAAAGGAATCTAGTAAAAAAGTTTGCTAGTATACAAGTGAAAATAAGTAGAAATAGCAATAGCAAATTGTTGGACTTAGAGGTTGAGCTATAATTTGAACTAAAGGAAGTCTTACATTAACAAGTATTCCTTTAGAAACAAAAATAGAGGAGTGAATGGTTTGTTCAAGAAGACAATAATACAAGGTACTTTCATAGTCAAACTCTGGCTAGACAAAAGCAAAATTGTATCTCCACATTGAAACTTGGTAATGGTACTTGGTGTTATGATGATGGTATTTTACAAGCTGAAGCTATCTCTTATTTCTAGCAACTTTATTCACGAAAAGGGCTTACACCGAAACTATTTTCATTACAAGATCTCTTCCCACACTAGAGTTTGTTGATTATATTTTGCTTAATATAGAATTCATAAATAATGAGATAAGGTGAGCTCTTTTGACATGACCCATTTAAGGCGTCGTGAATTGATGGTCTACCTATGTTGTTCCAAAACCAATGGCATACAGTTGGTCATTTGATGAATACTTATTATATGATTATTTTTTGTATACCGTACTTATATTTGTTTAGTTTCTTAAGTTTTTTTTATATGATTTAGATTTTTTTTAGTTTATTTGAATTTTTTTTATATTTACATTGTAAATATTGTATGTTTTTAGTGTTTTTCACTATTTAATTTGAATAAAATATTTCATATGGTATTTGCAAGTAAAATAAGTTTAAGAAGAAGATGTCAATATATAGAACTATGAGAATAAATGCACTAAGCCTAAAGTTAATCCAAGATGATGAGTAACAATCCAATGCTCAAAGATTCAAAATTTGTAATTTGGGCACATTCAAAACTTCCATTTAGAACGCTTCTTAGTGTTTCGATCATTTCTCAAGCTACAAAATTCCATTTCGGGTATAATTTATATCGACAGAAAAGGAATTCAAAGATATATTCAAATATTGAACACCAATTCCAAAATGCATCAAGAAGAAATCCAAAAATAAAGAGAAAGTTACAAGTTTCACATTGGTAGACAAATTTGATGCATTTTCATGTTTAGGTCATATGTCCTAACATACTTGGAGTTTGGAGCTGAAATTTCTACAATGAATGTACAAGATGCAAATCTTCAATCAAATTTCTTGGACTTTTCCCATTTGGAGTTGTTAACTTGAACAAAAGAAGTCATCAAATAACATGTGAAAAATGATTCCAAAAGATGAAAAATAAGTGGGCCTAGCAATTTATTACTAGCAAGTCCTTTGCATTGTCATTTTTCTCTTCCCAAACCTCTATAAATAGCCTTTAGTTTCAGAATAGGAGGCATCTTGGAGTTGAGATCAAGATCATTTTATTGTTTGTGTTTATTTGTTTATTTATCCTTATAAAATCTCAAGTTTCTTGAATCTAATATGTTTTGTTCATATGAGTTTGAGTTGTTTAATTTTGTTATGTTATTCTAAGTTTTCAATGTTGAAGTGAAAGGGTGAAACTCTTGGAAAATATTAAGGTAAATCTATACTAACCATTTGAGCTAAAATTAAGTATCAATCACTTGTCATAATTATACTTGTAAAGTAAAACTTTTTTATTTATTTATTATAAACAATAGATGACTCAATGAATGCTTGGATAAATTAACTTTGGTTTATTATAGCATACAAAAATTGGCATAATAAATATTTGAAATCTTTTTTATAAGTGTTGAAGTTATCAAGGGATTATAATACCATATGTTATATTTTTAGATTGAACTTAAACAACTGAACTTTCACAATGCATCATTCTTTGTTTATGGATTCATTTGCTAAACTATTGGACTTATTGGAAAATCATACTGGACACCCCCTTGATGGGCATACCTTTTCTTATGATTCATATGCTTAATTATTGGACGTAAATTGCTAAATTATCCGATTGAAACCTCTACTTTGTGTAGATTCTAATTGAGTAATAACATTTAGTACTAAAATTTAATCTTAATATGATACCAAGAATAGATCCTCTAACCTCAACATATTTTCTTCCAAATATTTATTTAGTTAGTTAATTTATTTTGTTGATTTTTATTTTTATTTCTAGTGTTTGTTGCTCCTACTTTCATTTTCGACACTCATTTCAAAGTTATGTGTTAAATATTTGTTCTAACATAATACTTGTAATCTTGTAAGTTCTAACCAACTTCTATGTGGATCGACCTCGAACACCCAAGACTTTATTACTTGAATATAACATGCACTTGGGCTGTAGATTTAGAAAGTGTTTGTCATTATTTAATTTGCGAGTGGATAAAAGGCATTTCTGTATGTAACATTGTGGAACTGTTTCTCAATAAGCCTCTTGGTCTTTCTTTGTAAGACTTGTAGCCTACTAGAGTCTTTTATGAAATTTCTACACATGAGTCTTTATACGATATTGTACAAAATGGTGATTGCTAACCACTTTAAAATTGTGGTTCTGAAATTGATTGCACTTCACTAAGTAGATTTTATGGCGGGTAGAAACATCACCGATAATATTTTAAGTCCTCAAGAGTTCATACATTTGATGAGAATGAAATGAGATAAGGAATGTTAGAAGACAATCAAAGTGGACTTAGAAAAAGCTTATGGGAATTCACATAGGATTCTTTAATTGATATAATCTATTCGAGGAACTTGATTAGGATAATAACGAATTATATCACTGCTTCTTCTATGCAAATTTTATGGAACAGTAGTATGACTAAGGATCTCAAACCTTTTAGGGTTTTTATCAAGGATGCACCTTATCCCTTTATTTGTTTATGTTTAGCATGGAATGGCTTGGGAGAGTATATGTAAAGCAGTAAAGGATAAGCACTAGAGTCCAATTGTCTTGGCAAGGAAGAGGCCACCAATATTGCATTTGTTTTTGCAGGTGATCTTGTCTTTTCTTGGAAGGCTGGTTTACCATAAGCAAACATAGCTAAAATACTACTTAATCAGTTTGATCGCCTTTCTGGACACAGATAATGTGCTAAAGGTGCAAGTTTACTTCTCTGATAAAACTAAGATAGGGTTGCCGGGTTATATATATGATAAATTGGGATATCAATGAGTTATTTATTTGGGTATTTATTTGGGCATGTATTTGTTCCACCAAAGATTCACCAATAACAACAATTTTAAGTTTGAGAAGGTTAGAAATAGATTGAATAGTTGGGATGTGGTGCCGCTTTTTATGGCTAGTTGAGTCATTTTGGCTTAGGGATAATGATACAGAATTGAAGTAGAGGAAGCGAAAGAATGATCGAATTCAAGTTGTTTAACTCAAGTAGGAAAGATTTGGATATAACCTGAAAGGAAGAAACCAAATAAATTTAGAAAATAACAAAGGAAATAAGAAAACTTAACAAAAATAAATAAAGGACAAATATTCAAAATAATAACTAAATAGTGAAAATATAAATTAAAGTAAAGTGGAAGATGGAACGATAAACTGATGGATATGTTGGATAGAATGATAAATGTCCAATTGAACTCTTTGAGATATAAATCTTGAAAAACTCAATTAATTGATCTAATCAACCCTCTAAGAAATAGTCCTTGGCAAATTAAAAGATGAAAAATGAATTTCCATGACTCCTTAAAAAAATCGAGAAAAAAACTACTTCTAAAAATTACAAGAAAGAAATCTTACACAAGAAACAAACTTGTAGAGTTGAAAACTTTATTAATGAAAACAATTCTCTACTTTGTGTACAATGCAAAGGCCTATATATAGGCTAGCTAAATAAATCTAAATAAAACTCTTAAGTATACTAGAACTCTAATTAATCTAAACAATAAGTAATTGACATAAAACTCCTAAATAACTTAAATTACTTAATAATTATTAAAATTTTGGAATAATAAAATAATAAAATAATAAGAGCTAATAAATGCTCATATATAATAAAAATTAATCCCAAAACCCGAACTTGATATGATTTAAACTCAAGTTAAAAGCCCGAAACTCGTAATTCCCATCATAATCCCGTCTAGAAATTTTTCTCACGCGATCTTCACTAAAATGATCATTACTTGAGCTTCCAAACTCAAAATCAAGTTATTTAAAGTGCGTTTCGAAGATAAGATATAGATTTTCGAACGCCATGAGACATCTCAACCCAGAAATGCCTAGATCCCATCCAAAAAGTCGTTGCAAGTATGTTGATTTCTCAAACTTGAAAATTGGCAGTTTTGGTGAATGGAATTTAATAAATTTCACCTCATTCATGCATGTATCAAATGAAATTGATAAATTGGTTTGAAACTTTATCTAGGGATCATTTGATTCTAATAAAAAGTCAGCACTTGTGAGTTAGAGATCTTATTGTCAACTGAATGCAAATAGTAGACTTGGGTTTAGAAGTCTTTACGAGCAGAATAAATCATTTTTAATGAAGATGGCAGTTTACTTCGTGGCATATAAAGAGATGCTCTAGGTACGAGTTATAAGATCGAAGAACAAGATAGTTGAAAAGTGCCCAGTGAACATAGAGAGGTTGAAATGCTCATTTTTATGGAGGTCTTTGGAAAAAGTTTGGCTCCTCTTATGTGATAATTTATGTTGGTCAATTGGAGATGGTAAAAGTGACAAGTTTTAGATGTATGGATCACTAACTTGGGTCATTTGGAAAATCATTGTGCTAAATTAACTAATGTAAACAATAAAATTTATGTATTTGACATAGTTGACGAGAAAAGAGAATGGACATGGAATTATCTTAACCAACACCTACAAAATTTAGTTATCGGTTTGTTTAAGAGTAAATCTTACATAATTGAGCAAATTTGCATGTAATCCTAGAAATAGGACAATATAAATCTACAGGATTAGAGTCAAATCTAATAGGAGAATCCATAGGATGAGTTAATGCGATAATAAGGGTTTTAATTAGGAAAAAAATTTTAATTAATCATCCTAGAGTCAGTTGTTTTTACTCTCGAAAGAGATATTACCATAATTTAAGGATTTCTAAGGATGAAGTTACTAAGTAAAGAAATCACGTAATTTAGATTGATAGTGATAGATGAAATCTAGGTGAATTCTTTCATGGGTATTGTTTTGCTTCTTGGTTGTTACTTGTTTATTTTCGTGATTTATCCTTTGTCGTATTCGTTAGTTAATTAATTTAGTTATTTTTACTTTTTAATCAATCACTCGAATTATTCGGTTAGATAATAGAAAGACAATAATTACTAGCACTTTTAGTCTCCGTAGGAACGATATATTTGTTTACCATAGCTATACGATTAATTGATAGGCGCACTTATTTTAATCAAATTTTTAATTAGTTCTGTGGACATAAAGAAGTCATATTTAAAAGATTAATTCGCATAGTAAGCGAACTACATACCAAATTGTCTTTATAGATAAAAACTTCTATTGTGAAACAATCCATTACATATAGTAATTTAAAAATTTGAATCCAAATATTATCCGAATCCACAAAACATAATTTGGTTAACTATAGGTATTCTAAATTACTACCTAAATTAAACAAGGTAGGACCTTCCTTATTTTACCGAACATCCCCATACATTTTGCGTTTTCCATTTTCATCACTACTTGGAACCAATAATAGGTCAAATTGAAAACGAAAAGTTAGTTAAACATCAAAACACCATGTTATTTTATACATTTGTGTTTTAACTTCATAATATCTTTAATTTATATTTAAAAAAGTAAAAGATAAATGTCAATTTTTAACCCCTCAATATGACTAAATAATAATTAAATTTATCATAAAAAATTACATGCATATAAATATTTTTGTAAACATTAATTATTATAAATTAATAAATAATATTTATCATGATCACTACGGTAGGAAACACAAGATGACTAATATATATTTGATTGCAATTTAAATCAGTGAATGAGTGACAAATACAGCAAATGCAAATCCAAATCAAATACAAAAACTCAATTACGCTTCCCCTGTTTTCCTACACCTAAAATGCAGGTAAAAGAAAAAGCCCAAAGCATTATCTTAACTGAAGAGTGGCTGTCGTTGAGTGGCAGATAAAGTGTTTTGATTGATTGTCAACTGAGTTTTAGATTAATACATAAAACAGAAATTATCATTCTAACTTCCAATCACCAAACCAACACAGCAAATTACCATCATCATCGACTGTATTCACTGCCCATCAGTTGAGTGAAGACCTACACATTGCTAACAACTACATCCTCACTGCCCATCAGTTGAGTGAAGACCTACACATTGCTAACAACTACATCCTCTGCTGCATAGTCCTTAAAAATTATTTCTATTTGGTCCAAGTAAATTATTTTATTAGCTTAGTCGATAGACAAGCATTTTCTAAAGAGAAAACTACGAAGAAAGCATGAAACAGGCTAATGAGCCATGAACAGACTCCAGTAAATCAAGTTAATGTAATAGCTGGGATGATATATATGTAAACTATATTTTATTTAGGGCTGAATAGAGATATATCTAACTTTGTTGAATGGATGGCGGCGAGAAATTACGGAAGAGACAAAACACGGATTGGTTTTGTCAGAAGATCAGTATCCCACATTTGAAAGGAAATGCCAGTGTAGATGCTACTTAACTTGGAACCAAGGCTTGAAAGGTTACGACCTTACTTGAACAGGATCTGTTCTATAGGCTCGTACCTCTGTGTCCTTGAGCTCAAAGGAGACAGGATTCTAAGTGTGGTTGATGAATCACGACTGTGTGATCTGAGCGTGATTACTGGTCCGGTGAATGCCCTTGCTGGCTCTCCTCGACCGCAGAGGATCGTTCTTAGCTTGCCTTGTACGGCTGGGAAGGTCACGCAGTTGTCTGACAGACTCTTCTATTCCCTCTTTTTTCGCTTTTTCCATTTGAATTTGCAGTCTTATTACAATCTCAACAGAGATTGTCCTTAGCGGTATGTTTGGTTGGCACGAATAGCCAATTTATTCCGGGCTGAAACGGTTATGTATAGTAATTTGGGTGGAATTGTCTATTACATGCAAAACAGGAATATGGCTGTAATAGCCATTAGGGCCTCGGAACGAACAATTCAACGCCGCAAGGAATAGCCTCCCAAACATCATTCCCATAATACTCTCATAATATGCCAACAATCACAAAACTAAAATTTATAACAAAAAAATCATAAATATATATTAACCAAACAATGATCAAAGAACAAAAATTACAAGACAGAAAAATAGAAGAATTTCTGGTCATGCATGTCAACAGATACAATGGGAACTGCCAGAGTGAAACAGCGCTTGCATAGACAGGGGATTTAGCAGAGATGGGCATGAAAATTGGGTGGCATCGGCTGCTGCATTGTTTAACAGTTCGAACTTTGGGCCATTTATAACAGACTTTCTCTGCTTTGGAAGCGTGGCTTTTTTCGAATCATGATCCACGGAAGCAACATATTTATCGTAAAGGAAACGAGGCGGCAAATTTGGTCCAGGCTGATTAAACTCTTATGGAGGAGCTGTTGAAGTGCTAATTTTGGGCCAAATATAGAATGGTAACCCAGTTTCCGCTACTAATTAATTAAGTACCCACAACATTTACGTCACGTGTACTTGAGATTTGAGAATATTTTGACGAAATTTGATGACACTTTGATTTCCCAATTTCTAAATTAGATATGCTTTTCTAAAAGGCGATTAATTATTTGGTTTGATTAGTAATAAATTTGATTTAAATATGTTAAAAAATCTACGTGAATAGAACAATTTTTGAAAAAATTACAAGAATAAGTTAATTTTATGAAAAATGCATCTAGTTAGAAATATTTTTAAGTAAAATGCATAAAATTACTTTCAGCTGAAAGAACTTTCTATCACATCAGCATTAAAAGTGAGAGTACAAATATATTTTTTTATTTTCTAGTGTCACCTATTAATGTGAAAATAAAATTTACAAAACATGTCATTATATAGACTTAAAAAGTCTCATTTTCTTTTTTTTTAAGTGATGTGGGTATGGGATATAAATATATATAAACTCATAATCTATTGCATCTTGTTCCTAGATAATATGGGATTGTTTACTCTTATACCAACATCTTTTCTCATATTTGGTGTTGTGACTAAAGGGAGAGAGAAGTGAAGATGTGTGTATTAGAGATATTATTAAATAATAATTTAATTTAATTAATTTTTTTAATATTATTAAAAATATCATGTATCAATTCTTAATTAGGTGAAAGTATTTTTCTAGCAAGTATAATAATATAGATCATAATAGTTATGAAATTATAGTTTAGATCATTTTTTGACAAAAAAATAAATTTAAATATCTAATCAAAAAATATATAATTTAAAGGTTACTTATTCCAACTTTTATTTTATACAACAATAGTATAAAAATATAGTTCAAAAGATGATAATAGTAAAAGAAACAAAACAAACATGGCTATCAGTGATAATTAAGAGATCATATGATACATTTTCATTAGTGTTTATACAAATACTAAAACTTTAAAATTGGTTATAAATTAAGTGAAATGAATTCAACAGAAATAATTAAAAATAAATAAAATTTCAATATAAAAACAAAAATACAGCACTCTACATTCTTTATCTTTTTGTTTTCAATTTAATATATATTCTAAAATACTCTCTATATTTCAATAGAGAAAATAAATTTGCATAACCTTTAATCTTATTTTGTTATTTCTAAATATAAAAAAAATTGCAAGTGTAAATAATATTTTTAATTATAAATTAATACATGGTTATAAAATGAAAAATAACACAAATGCGATAGGAATGTATAATATTTTCATGATAAAAAAATGAAAGAAAATAAAAATTTATAAAATATAGTGTAGTATTTAATCTTATGTTGTTAGTTGAAAGAGTAAGCAATCCCACATTGTCTAGAAACAAGTTACAAATAGATTATGAGTCTATATATACACATATCCCACATTATTTAAGAAAATAATAGAAATGAGACTTTGAGTCTATATAAAGACCTGTTTTATAAGTTTTAAGAAAATAAACTAATGAAAGCTTAATTATTTATTAAAGATAAATTCAACTTTTAAACTTTTTAAAAAGAATTAAACTTGATTATCAATTTTTGAGAGAAAATAAATTTTCTTTAATGAAAATATTAATTAAAATGTTAAATTTTTAAATACGATAATAGTTTATATGTATTTCATGTTAATTTTTTAAAAAAAATTATGAACTTTTTATATATTTTTCACTTTTACTTTTAATTTTTTAATTTTTATAAATTTTTAAATTATTTATTGACATTAAATATAAAATAAATGATATTATGTTAACATGACGTGCACATGAATTATCATGTGAATTGTCAAACTAACAACGTTAAAAAATTAATTTTTTATTTATCATTTCCATTAGAAGATTTATTTTTAAAAAAATAATAACCGAATTTAATTAAAATATAAATATTAAATTAACAAAATATATAAATATCAAAATTAAATTTGTCAGAATGGGTTGAAATGGTCGATGGGCATGGGAAGCAAATACCAAACCCAATAATAATTACAGCAACACAAGAAGGGGCAGGGTGGGCACTGCTCTTAATTGTCTTCAGCCTTACTATCAACATCAGCACTCAATATACCACCATTCGTGTGTTTCGATGATATGATAACTTAGCAGTTGGCATTTATCTTGGAAGAAAAACTGGTTGACCCTTTTAGGTTTTCTTAATAAGAATATTGTAAACAAAATATTATTTAAGGATAACTTTTTTATTATCAAAAAAAAAAAAATGTGTAGTTCTGTTTTTTCCAAAACAGAAATTTGAATTAAACTACCTTAATTTTCTAAATAATAAAAAAGTTAATCTACTTCTATAAATAATTTTTAAATTTATTATATTTTATAAAAAAAATAAAGATAAATAACTATTTTATTGTCATGGTCTACCAAAGGAAGGTTTGGATGGGCGATAGAGTGTGGTGCGTTTAACTTACTTTTTGTTTCACGCTATAGTATCGTTATAGTATCTAATTTCACCGCCACCGCTATTTTTACACTAATCGTAAGTAAACGCATCGTCCATCCAAACTCACCTTAAAATAAACAAATTCATTATACTAAAATTGGCGTTGTATTCGAATTGAGATGTAAAATTAGTATAAGGTTTAAAAAGAGTATCTAACTTCATGAGCCAAATTGAAGATTGAGACTAAAATTGTAGCTCTACATGGGTGGATATTATCCATAATCTTTTATAGACTTATGATGTCGTCAATTCCCGTCATGCATAACTAACTTGAGCTTATCAACGTTGAAGATGTCTAGACAATTACAATAGTTCATCATAGAACCGGAAATATTGCAACAATGCGAAGCATAGAAATGCGATAGTTGAAGCTCCCGATTCATCTAGACTACCTCTGAATAATTCCCCAATGCGTCATGAATTTGAAATTCAGGAACCCCACATAGATATACCATCAACGTCTCAGAGGATATGGTATTGTGTGGGTTGAGTATCAATCTAAATGTACCTTTGGATGATCTATACGAGCCTATCACAGAATTGATATCTAGCAGCATTCAATATTCTGTATTCGACTATACTCATTGAATGGTGATTCCTAATAATATGTATTAATATAGTGCACCTAATCTATATTTGGACGAGTACATGCAACTTTTTACTAGGTTCATACGGGCATCGTTTTCGTACATATGTCATTACTAATCCCAATTTATAATTTCTTATTTCATTTAGAAGTTCTATAATCAATCAATTTTTACATTTTGCACGATGTATTATTTCATAATAGTCAATATTCACATGACTTTTCAATTCAATCCATTTTAAGCCACATGCCAAATTCACTAAATTCTACTTATAACTAAACATATAGATGAAACTAAATACAATTCACACATAATATAAAACAAGATAGTAACTTCCATATGAACTTACCTGTTTAAAATGTGAAAAGAGGATACTCTAGGGACTATTTTGTAATTTTAAGTTTTCCCTGATTAACTTCACTTTAATCCAATTCTTAATCTATACAATAATATTATATCATCAATGAATTCCAAATATTTCCATACTATGCTATGATATGCATGATCTTATAGAAATTTTTTTATTTCCCTTAAAATTTACATTTTATTCAATTTAGTCCCTGAACTCAGGATAAGCATAACTTCTAGTTCCTAGTTTCGGATTCAAATCCAATTTCATATATTTTCATTAAGGACCTTATACATTCTATTTCTAACATAATTTCATGACAAGTTTTACATTTATTCAGTTTGATTCATAATGTAACAAAGTTAACAATAAGCTAAATTAACTTTACAATCTAATCCTTTTCATATTCTAAGCTTAAAATCTATCAATTTCAAGCCTAATTCTTCAAGAATCAAAATGATAACTTTCTAAGTTCGCATGACCTAGCTAAATTAAGCTCTCATTATCTCAAATCTAAAAAAAATTACAAGAAAATGACTTGAAATCACTTACTAATTGATGGCCAAATATGGAAGCTTCAAAAATGGTTTCTTCTTTAGGTTTTCTATGCTTGTTCGGTTAAGAGAAGTGAAGAAGATGGTAACATTCCACTATCTTTTGTCTTTTACACCTTAATTAATCCTTAATTACTTAACTTAGTTAATTTAATTATGTTTTAATTAACTTAATCCATCTTTAATCAAGTTTAGTGGAATCTTTCATCATTATCCACCAATTCCTATAGCAAAATGGTTTAATAATCATTTTAAAGTTTTGGCTAATTTCTATTTAACTCCCTAAGCTTTTGGCCAAATTAAAACCTATAGCGATTGAACTTTTACAATTTAGCCCCTAGGCCTTAACTATTTAATTGACAAAATTGCTCGACCAATCTTTAATATATTTTTATATTAATATTTTCAAACTCGATTTATAAAAATGGGGTCTCAAAATCATATTTTTTTGTACCACTAAAAATCAGGCCGTTACATAAGCGGTGTTGCGAAAGGTGGTGATGAAAGTAGTAACAAATATGATAAATAATTTTAAAGCTAAAAATAGTTATCACTTTCCCCAACTAGTCGCAATAACATAAGATTGATGTCAAGTAATAAATTAAAACAAAATGATTTTGTTGAAAGAAAGTATTTTGAAGATCGAACCCACAAAGAGATTTGTAACTCGAAATATAAAACTTACATAACTAATTAAACTAACTAAATATTAAATTTACATATTAACTAAACTACCTACAAAAATAATAAAAGAGTAATACTAAAACTAATCTAATTACTAACACCGTAAAAATACTTTTGCAAGTAATTGCTAAAATAAATTGCAAAGAAGTAGTGGTAAATAACTCTTTAGTTAATGGAGTTCAATAACCTATTTCAGTTACCAATGGATCTAACGGCCACAAGTAATATGGTTATCAAGGTAAAGGTATTTTGAGTTGGTGTATAACTTACAAGTGTCTAGAGAATTCTTAAGTTTGTGTATAGCTTATAGAAATTAGCTAAACTATCAATCATCACTATCATCAATCCTCCACTACACAGTAGAGTGTTTGATTAGGGTTTTATGGTTTATTTGATTAAAATAATTAATAATATTATTAGGTTTAAATTTTTTATATTTTTAATAGAATAAATTTAGTGTTAATTGTGACTTTATTTAATTTTGTGTTTAATTTGTCAAATACAATCTAATGAATGTGATTTAATTTGGGTTTTAGGATTGATTTAATGAATTAAACACTAAAAAGTTAATATTTTTATCTTCAAGTCTCAAAATGTATAACTTCTGTCAAATCTAAATATCACATTAGACAAAAAAATTAACATAAATAACACATTAAAAAATCATTAGATTTAGTTACCAAATTATGCATTAAGCCTATATATTAAATTCTCATATATTAAATGGCACATATATATGATCCCACACCAAGTTTAGTGTTGGTGAAATTAGTTGGTATACATCTCTCATGCTTATTATAAAATTGAAAGGAGAATTCAAAGATTAAGAGAGAAAGAAAGACAAAGAAATGAAAGGATGATTCAACTTTTACTTGGGATATTAAAAAGCTTATACATGCCCTCTATTTATAGAGCCTCAATCACCACAGGTTACAAACATATAATTAAGGTACCCTACAAATATTTAGGGGTTAAAAGAGTTACAAGAAAATGAATTCTTGGGGGTTATGAAAGTTATATGGACATCCATTTTACAACACTCCCCCTTGGATGTCCATCAATGAAAGTGTGCCTCGCTAAAACCTTATTAGGAAAAATCCTGTGGGATAAAAACCTAATAAAAGAAAAAGAGTATAGAATCTCCTATTACAAGTTGTCTCATTAAAAACATTTACTAGAAAAACCTAGTGGGACAAAACCTTAGTTAAATGAAAAGAGTGCAACGTGTATTTGACTCCCCCTAATGACAACATCACATTATATTTTTGAGTTGATGCATTTCAATGTCTATGTGTTAAAGAATAACTAAATCTTGCTAACAAGTTTACAGCGAAAGCTATATCAGGTCTTCTGTTGTTTGCAAGATGCACCAATGCCCTTATGGCATTTAGATATTAAAATTCAGGGTCAGGAAACTCTTCATCATTCTCACAAAGACAAAATTGATCTTTGATGAACGATAAATTATACATATTTTTACCTCATGTTTAGCCTATATTTTGGATGATTTATTATTAATTTTGTGAGAATTGGTGCTCTTAATCCTTCTATTTCATATCTTATACTTAGGAGAGCATAGGGAAGAGAAGAGAACAGAAAATGGACCAAAAATCAGAGAAAATGGGCCAAAATATGAAAACGCACGGCCCAAGAAGTAACCACACGGCCGTGACACACGACCGTGCCATATGAAGATCACATGGTCTAGCCCCCGACAAGCACGGCCAGGCCACACGGCTGTGCCTCCACCGATAGGATCACATGGCCTCTTGCCAAAATCACATGGGCGTGGCACACGGGCGTGTTCTAGTTGTGAGGAAGAGGAATTTCACTCGGATTTGAATACTTAAAGGCTAAGAAAGGCTCCCCAAAACTCTATACAAAGACCTTAGGAGGCAACTCTAAGGGTGTACTTGATTTTCCCCTGCCAAGGGTAACCTTTTCCCTAAAGTTTTCCCCAATTTACTTTTTGTGCACTTTTAGTTAGTTTTAGAATTAGTTTAAATCAACTCTCTTTATTTTTAGGCTAGATCATAGAAAGGAAGTAAGTATTAGTACTTTTAGTTCCCTTGGGTACGATAACTCGGTCTTGCCACTAAACTATACTACTGTTCGACAGGTGCGCTTGCCTTTAAGGTCGTGATATTAGTTAGTTTTGGTGTGATCAGTTTTATAAATTTTATTACTTAATATCGCGAGCCGTTATCAAGTTTTTGGCGCCGTTGCCGGGGAACTAAAATATTACGAAAACTCGATTTTTATTACTTTAGCCATTACTATATTTATATATATTTATATATTTTTCTTTTATATTTATTTTCAGTTTTTATTTATTTTTATTTTTTTTATTTTTATTTTTATTTTTATTTTTTTCTTCTAGGTATCTCTAGTTTATGACTAGAAGAAACCCAGGAGGACCATTACTTTTCGACGACGATTTAGAAGCGACTGTTCGTCGAACTCGCCAAGAGATAAGAAGAAGTTTGCAATATCTAGAAGAAGGACAAGAAGAAGAACCTGAACCTACTGAAGAGATGAAAGTAAATCAGGATAATCAGCTACTTTCTGTAGTAGCCACAAATCCTGTTGAGCAAAATTCTACCCTGCGTACTATGTATGATTATGTTAGACCTAATTTAGCAGGCACTGAATCTAGCGTTGTTAGGCCTACTATTGTTGTAAATAATTTTGAACTGAAACCTAACACTATTCAAATGATACAGTAATTTGTTCAGTTTGATGGTTTGCAGGATGAGGATCCTAACTCGCATCTAGCCAATTTCTTAGAAATATGCGATACATTCAAAATAAACGGTGTTTCTGATGATGCCATTCGTCTTAGGCTATTCCCATTCTCTTTGAGAAACAAGGCTAAACAGTGGTTAAATTCTCTACCACAAGGCTCAATTACTACATGGGAACAGATGACCGAAAAATTTTTACTTAAATATTTTCCTCCAGCTAAAACAGCGAAATTGCGAAACGATATCTCTTCTTTTGTGCAGATGGATCTAGAGACACTTTACGATGCCTGGGAGAGATACAAAGATCTTTTGAGAAGGTGCCCTCACCATGGGTTGCCTTTGTGGTTACAAGTTCAAACCTTTCACAACGGTTTGAATCCATCAAGAAGGCAGATGATCGATGTGGCCGCCGGAGGAACAATCAACAATAAAACACCAGAAGCAGCTTATGAGTTTATAGAAGAGATGTCATTAAATAATTATCAGTGGCAAGTCATGAGGACAAAGCCGACAAAAGCTGCAGGAGTTTATAATATTGATGCTGTCACTATGCTTACTAACCAGGTAGAACTTTTAAATAAAAAGTTTGATAATTTTGTTGGTTCTACACAGGCACATCCAGTGATGCAGTGTGACGCAATCCAAGGAAATATGTTCAATCCAGATTACTCCTCTTATGGACATGGCATGGAAACTGAGCAAACCAACTATATGGGTAACAATTCTAGACCTCAAAATAACCCTTATAGTAATACTTACAATACAGGTTGGCAGAACCACCCCAAAACTAACTAATATCACGACCTTAAAGGCAAGCGCACCTGTCGAACAGTAGTATAGTTTAGTGGCAAGACCGAGTTATCGTACCCAAGAGAACTAAAAGTACTAATACTTACTTCCTTTCTATTATCTAGCCTAAAAATAAAGAGAGTTGATTTAAACTAATTCTAAAACTAACTAAAAGTGCACAAAAAGTAAATTGGGAAAAACTTTAGGGAAAAGATTACCCTTGGCAGGGGAAAATCAAGTACACCCTTAGAGTTGCCTCCTAAGGTCTTTATATAGAGTTTTGGGGAGCCTTTATTAGCCTTTAAGTATTCAAATCCGAGTGAAATTCCTCTTCCTCACGACTAGAACACGCCCGTGTGCCACGCCCGTGTGATTTCGGCAAGAGGCCGTGTGATTCTATGGTGGAGGCACGGCTGTGTGGCCTGGCCATGCTTGTCGGGGGCTGGACCGTGTGATCTTCATGTGGCACGGCCGTGTGCTATGGCCGTGTGGTTACTTTTTGGGCCGTGCATTTTCACATTTTGGTCCATTTTCTCCGGTTTTTGGTCCATTTTCCGTTCTCTTCTCCTCTCTATGCTCTCCTGAGTATAAGATATGAAATAGAAGGATTAAGAGCATCAATTCTCACAAAATTAATAATAAATCATCCAAAATATAGGCTAAACATGAGGTAAAAATATGTATAATTTATCGTTCATCAATCTTTATTCACATCTAACGATCATACAACCATCAGGGTAATTGATCGTGATTGTGATGAAGTAATAATAATGATAGTACCTAGAAACTAACTATTATCACAATAAAAGGCAAGCACACCTATCGAATAGTAGTATAGTTAGTGGCAAGACCGGAATGTCGAATCCAAGGAACTAAAAGTACTAGTAATAACTTTCTTCCTATTATCTAGCCTTGAAATAAAGGGAAGTTGTTTATAAACTAAAATTCTAACTAACTAAAGACGTGACAAAGAATAAGTTTGGGGAAATACTTTGGGAAAACTTGATCGATAAAAGCAACACTCAAGGAAGAATCCACCTTGACTTCACTTGTTATTTAACTATGAACTAGACGATTTATTCATTCGACTTGATCCGTAAAGATCCCTAAATTATGTTAATATCTCCGTCGAGACTAGGAACAACTAACCCTAGGTTGATTTATTGAAATCTCTTTCTAATTAAAACCCTTAGTGTTGCATTAACTTGATCTATGGATCCCCCTATTAGATTTGACTCTAATCCGACAGATTTTCGTCGTCTTATGTCTAGGATTGCGATCAACTCCGCTTAATTGTGTTTGATCTACTCTTAAACAGGGAATTTTTCTCCTCTGAATAAGCACATTAGACTTGAATTAAAATCTTGAAATATCAACTCAAGAATTAAAAACACAATTAAGAATAAATCAAATATTTATCATATAGTTCAGATAATAATAACAATATCCGTCTTAGGTTTCATCCCCCTCAGGTATTTAGGGGATTTAGTTTATAATAATAAAAGAAAACATCTCAAAATAAGGAAAATGACAAAACATAAAGAAAACCCAAAACTCCTGAGAGAAATTTAGGAAGATCTTCAGTCTTGATGTAGATCCTTGCTTCTGAGATGGAATGATTGGCTTTCCTTGAGTAATTCCTTGCTCTCTACTCTGTGTGTCCTTTTCTTATTCCTTTGGGTCTTTTTATAGGCTTTGGAATGTCTTTCTTAGCCCTTAAGTAGCCTTTTCCGCGTGGAATTAAAACAAGTCACGATAGGGGCACGCCCGTGGGACACGCCTGTATGACTCGGGCTCAGGCTGTGTTCAAGACTGTTAAATTGACACGGGCGTATGGGCATCCCGTGTGTGGAGGTCCAGGCCGTGTTGCACTCTAATTTTGACCCATTTGATCCGTTTTTGGCCCATTTCTCATTCTTTTCACTTTCCTATGATCACCTAAGTATAATGTAATGCCACAAATTTTGGGCTTAGATGAATTGGGCTTTAGGCTTTGGGTTTCATAATTTTTTTAGTTAGCAAGAAAATGACAAATGACATGTTGGCTTTAAGGGTTTAATAAATTTGGAGTGTTTAGGGGTGTTGGAGAAGTTCTAGGTTTGAACTTTGAGGAGAAAGAATTTTTAATTAATTATTAAAGGAACCAGGGCGGTGAGTTGTTGAGCTTTTAAATAAAAATAGGGAAAACTGGCATCAAAGAGCCTTGTGGTGGAGTGGCTAAGTGACACCACTTAGGGTATAGGAAGGTGGCGTTATGGGCTAGTAAGGAGATCTTAGGTTCAAATCCTAGCTTAGCATTTTTTTAAGAGTTTAATTTTGGCCTTCTAGAAGGTTGGAAGTGGTGCAATGATAGACTCTAATGAGAGTGATCAAAAGAGAAAATTTAGGAAAAGGATTAGGGAGTTATCAGGGAGAAAAACGAGGTGATAAGATGGGGAAGAGTTAGAGCCGATTGGGACTTTGGGGGTAGGCAGAGTTTCAGTTTTATGTATAAACAGGGGGTGCCAAATTTCTTTGAAAGGTTCTTTGGTTTTCCATTACTTTTCTTCTTCTCCCCCTCATTCTGTTTCTTCCATTGCCGAATAACCTCCATTCATTTTTGCTGAAATCCCTATTGGTGTTGTGTTCTTCTTCTTTCTCTAAAAGCCGAATACTCGCTTATAATCGAATAGTCTTATCTTTTTACCAATTCCTTGTTGTTTCCCTCCATCACAAATCGATTGCTGTTATCTACTCTTAATCAAGTTTTAAAAGCTAGATCTCATTCAGTAGCTACCTAGGCCGCAAGATCAAAGGTTAGATTTGGTAAGTACTTAGTCAAACATCCTTAGTGTGTTTTGGTAAAAGCCAGAGGGCTATCTAACTCTTTTTTATCGTTAACCCTGTATTAACAAGGGTAGGATTCAAAGATCATAAACGTGATAGGGATCTACAAGTCTTTGCCGAAAAACTATCCATTCGTTTCGGCTTTTGGATAAGTGTTCTTGATTTTGGGATATGTTGGCCGAATAGTTTATAGTAAGAGAAAGGGTGACTTAAGTGGAAACAAGTCACCTATGATTTCATCTTTAACTATTAAAATTAATGCAGATCTAAGGATATTCGTGAATAGTAGCTAAGAAGGGGCTATAAGAACTGGTGGCACACGGTAAGGTTATGGTAAGGCTTTGGTTTTTGGTAAATGTTGTGGTTAAGTGTGGGATTGATTTGAGGATTGGTATTGGTTGTAGGTTCAAGGATGAGGATAGTGTAACACGTCTCATTAACTAGGTGTGTACATACACTTCACACATGACAAATCGGCAAAAGCCGAAATCTCGAAAAGCTGGAATGCCGAAAAGCCAAAAAGCTAAAAGGTTAGCGCCGGCAACCATACGAGCGTGCGAACATTCATGTGGAAACACTGATACCACTACCGAGGCCAAGAGAGCGATCTCATGGTCTCGAGCCATTATTGGCCAACCGGGCCAAAAGGAGGCTAAATTGGCCCAACGGGCTCGTGTGCCAAAATCGGCCAAAGTTGATAAGTGATATTAAATGATAAATTGGTATTGACGGTTGAATGATTTGAGCAAGATCGGGCCTGGTGGGCCATATATTTATGAATGGGCCTAATGGGCCTAATGGGCCTAATGGGCCATATGGACATGATTGGGTTTGATGGGCCATATGTGATTTTAGAGAAGCATGTAGACTGCTAGGGTTTTATGGTGGACTCTAGGCCTAGATTTAATGTACTCTCAAGCAACATAAAACTTAATTAATTAATCAAACATGTCTATGGACAAGTCGCAAGGTTAGAGTGTGGCAATAGATGTATGCATGTCTAGGATTGGATCTAGGAAGAGTTTGGTACTTAAGCGGTCCTAGTGACCCACCTCCTTTTCTCTTGAATTCTACCTGGTGCATAGTGTCTGTTCACTTTAGCCGCGAGGACTTGTTGATGGGCCAAAGTTCGTAATTAAAACACATATTATTAAGAAATTACGAAAATACCCTGTATGGTAAAAATTACAAAAATACCCCTGTAGGGTAGAATTACGAAAATACCCTTATAGGGTAGAATTACGAAAATACCCCTGTAGGGTAGAACTACTAAAACACCCTTGTAAGGTAGAATTACTGAAATGCCTGTGTAAGGTAGAATTACCAAAATACCATTAGGTAGTGAAATGATTAAAATACCTCTAGGTGCTTAATGTGTGGAAATGTGTATGTTGCATTCATGATATGTATGTTGCATATGGGTAGGATTGATGAAACGGAGGAAGAATTTGAGGATCGCATGGTTGCTTGACGACCATGGATCCATCAATGGCTTTTTAAGCCCAAGGTATGATTAGCAGCTTTGCTGCAACGATAGGTAGTACCGCAACCGGCGCTACTATTGGTGTGTATGAGATGGGTGGGTCAATATTTATATCCCCACATGGTGTGTAGGGTTAGACGGAGATGGTGTGTGAAGGCTGGACGGGCAGGATTTTTGCACTTGATTGCTT
Organism: Gossypium stocksii; assembly: GCA_020496765.1. Taxonomy (NCBI): domain Eukaryota; kingdom Viridiplantae; phylum Streptophyta; class Magnoliopsida; order Malvales; family Malvaceae; genus Gossypium; species Gossypium stocksii. Next base: position 14,006,119 of record CM035623.1, read on the forward strand.
TAATACTGTTCTACTATTGGATTGGGCTCAGGCCCAAGATGACTTGTGTTGCATGATATATAAATAATTGTTGAGGGTTGTACACACTGAGTTTTCGAAAACTCACCCCTCCTTTATTTTTCTCAGGTAACCCTCAGTAGGCGGTTCGACAGATGGAGGGACTCAGAGGTGGCCAACTAGCAAGACGATTTGGACTTGTTTTTCTCATGAATTTCTAGTTTTTTTATTTTATTATTTTACTTTATTTCAGTTCGAATTGTAATTAGGCCCTTTTCTCTGGTTATTACTTATTATTATGCTTAGGGATGGAACATGGATTTATTCCTTTTAAATACTTTTCAAGTTATTTTAAAACCACTTGTTGCTTTTAAAATTAAGCTTCCGCGGTTAAAGAAAATTTTTCCAAAGTGACTTTCAACATGTAATAATTAAAAAAAATATATTTTTAATACACCTCATTCTAAAAGCAAGTACTGCTTGGGTTTTTACTTGAAATTTCTTTAGAAGGGTTTTTCAATGAAAACGTGGTTTTCGATAAAACACTTCAATGTGACATCGTCGGATTCAGCCATAACGTCTGGGCCAGGTCTGGGGTGTTACATATAAAACATGAAATTAAGGTATTAGGAGCATCAAATTTCACAAATTCAATGATAATTCATCCATAAATGTGCCAAATGTGGGATAAAAATATGTATATATCATGGTTCATCAGTAATCAATGGATGTGTTTTATCCATGTAAAATTTTTTTAAGATCTTTTTCTTATAAGTTGGCTAATGGACATGAATTCCATCATTTAAATGTTCAATCTGCAAGACAAGACAAAACTTTATTTTTCTAAGATCTTTCATCTCAAATTCTTTCTTTAAATAACTTAATGTATTTTAAAGCTCTTTAGGAGTTCCAATAATATTTAAATCATCAACATAAATAGCAATTATCACAAAATCCGATCCAGACCTTTTTATAAAAACACATGAACAAATTTGATAATTTTATAACCTTCTTTTAATAAATATTCACAAAGATGATTATACCACATACGTCCAGATTGTTTTAATCTATATAATTTTTTCTTTAATCTAATCAAGAAATTTTCCCAGGAAAATCTATATCTTTCTGGATTTTAAATCCTTCATGGATTTTAAATCCTTTAGGGATTTTCATATAATTTTTATTATCAATTGTACCATATAAATAGGCTGTAACAACATACATTAGACGCATGTCAATTTTTTCACATACTGCCAGACTAATAAGGTATCTAAACGTGATTGCATCCACCACAATAGAATATGTCTCTTCATAATTAATGTAGAGCCTTTGCAAAAATCTTTGTACTACAAGTCGTGCTTTATTTCTTACTATTTCATTTTTCTCATTTCTTTTTCACACAAATACTCATTTATATCTTATGGACTTTACATCTTTAGGTGTTTGGACTACAGGTCCAAAAACCTCACGTTTAGAAAGTTAATTCAATTATGCTTGAATTGCATCTTTCCATTTTGGCCAATCTTTTGTATTTCTACATTCCTCAATAGATTTAAACTCAGAATCCTCATTTTCTTTTGCTATTTCAATAGCAACATTAAAAGTAAAATTATTGCCGGCAACTATATTTTTCTAGTTCCATCTTTTTCTTGAAGTAATATAACATATCGAGATCCCTTTGTTATTACCACTTTGAGGTACCTAAACCTCTTCAAGAGTTATTATTTACATCTTTGGCCTCTTTTTGGGCACTTGCCTCCACAATATGACTATCTTGAATATTTTCTCCTTTTCTTTTACGAGGATTTTTATCTTTGGAACCGATTGGTCTACCACGCTTCAGGTGTGGATTACTTTCTTTTACACTAACATTTGGCCCTATTGGAATATCAATTTGTATTAGGGCATTTTTAGCTAGTATGTGAAATTTTGTAATTCTCTTTAAGTCAGTAAATGAATCTAGTAGTTTATTTGTAAAATAAATTATCTACTAAACCTCTGGTTCACATTACTTTTACGAGGATCTTAGATAATGATAATTCATTCCAAGTATTTTATTATCCAGCTTTTTATTCTCTCCCTCTAATGTTAGGAAAATTATCTTATAATAATTGCAAGTTATGTCATAATTAAATCTCCAATTAATATCTCAAAAGATATTTTATTAACAGAAGGGGAATTATATCAATATACGTTCCCAACCTCCTATGTGGACTCACTCATCATTGTGCTTTGTGGTGGAACAATTGGAACATATACCGCACATCTAAAAAATTCTAAGATGGAAATTATTTGGCTCATAACCAAAAGTCAATTGTAATGGGAAGTATTTATTATAAGCTATTAGCCTGATACGCACAAGTGTTGTTGCATGCAAAATAGCACATCCTTAAGCTGTAACAAGGAGTTTTGTTCTCATAAGTAATGACCTAGCTATTAGTTGGAGGCGTTTGATAAACGATTTATCTAAACCATTTTGTGTGTAAACATAAGCTACAAGATGTTCAATTTTTATTCCAATTGAAATGCAATAATCATTGAAAACCTAGGATGTAAACTCACCTGCATTAGCAAAATAAATTGTCTTAATTATATAATCTGAAATTAATTATTTAAACAAGTAATCTCACAAACGAAAAGTTACAAGTTGATATCGCATATGTGATTATTTTGCAGATGCATCTACCAAAATCATATAATATCAAAATCATCCACATGGTGGATGAATGGACCCATATTCATTTCGAAAATGCTAGACATTAAATCTAAACGTTAGCTAGTGAGTTTCTAATAATTAATTTTCATTGATAACAAGCAACACATGAGAATTTTTTTAAATTAAAGAATCTTTTGGTTTTTTAATAAGAATCCCTATGAATTCTCAATTAATTTTTGCATCATATATGATCCTAGATGGTTTAACTGGTCATGCTAAATAGTAAAAGTATGTGGTTCTACAAACATCTAATTTGTAGTAACATGTGTCTTAATTTCACTAATATGTATATAATCTAAACCTGATGAAAAAGCAGGTAGTATTTCCAATATATATTTCTTTTCACATTCAATATATAGATATTCAGTATTTTTTTTCATTTATAGTATCTATATGATATCCATTTTAGTGAATATCTATAAAGCTAAATTTATTTGGGACTTAGATGAAAACAATGCATCATCAATAATATATTTTACCCTTGAAATAATATTATCATAGTTCTTTTGGAGCCTTTTATTACTTTGGTATTTACTTAATATGATATTAAATTAGAATAATCTTTTACCTTTAAATATAGAATATATAGTAGCAAAATCTACGTGGCATATGTCTTTATTCTTAGGTTTAATGAAAGAACAATAAATTTTCATATTTTTCCTTAAAAAAGAAAACATTGTTTAAAAAATATTGCAGATTGTCATAAGAAAATATATAAAACTATTTTTTATGAAGGAAAATTAAAAACATACAAATGAGCTATATCATTAAGACTTTTAAAAGCATCATCCTTGTATGCATGGTTAGCTTTAGCATCATAATAAAAATTTTCATCTTTTGTCAAAAAAATTAACTTCCATTTCATCATTTTGGATAACGAAATTTGTCTCAATATTGTTTCCCTTCTTTCTTTCTTTTTTTAATAGATGCTTTGATAAATTTTTACTAGATGCTTAAATGTACGACATGTATGTGATTAGTGCATTTTCATACCATATTGATAGTTTGAATTTTCAATAACCTTCAAATATTTTGATCACCATTTTCTTGTTTTTCATTATTATTCTTTTTCTAGTGGTTAGAAGTACTACTATTAGAACCACCATGATAACAATTATTAGTACATCTCTAAACACATCCTCAATTATAATGACAATCACAATCTCTATGTTTTCATTTTTCATAATTGTTATGTACAACATTCACTTCAGGGAATGGAGAAGAACTAATGGGAAGAATTTCATGGCTTTTCATCAGTAACTTATTATTTTTCTTAGCCACTACAAGGTATGAGATCGTTTTAAAATAATTTTTAAAGTATTTTTAACAATATTGCTACTGCAAGAGCACATTAGATATTTCAACCATATAAGTGTAATGTATTCCTTCAACATTTACCTTCTTGATCTAAAAAATAATATTATATTTTACAAAATTTTGAATCACAAGGAGATAAAATATTAGCTCTTAAAGAATTTTTTACAGTTTGATGTCATATTAGCTCTTCAAGAGCATGTAATCATTTTTTTATATAACCTTAATGAATGCTTAATTTATTTTAAACAATATACACTTTTGCACTTCTTTTCAACATGAATGATAAAAAAATTTTATCTTTAAAAACTTTATTTATTCATATAAAATAAAATGAATAGGTATAATAAAAACATATATTAAACATAACAAATAATAAATTTATAAAAATAAAATGAATAGGTATAAATAAAACATATATTAAACATAACAAACTTATAAATTCATGTTACTAATAAATCGCTATGGTTAGATAATAGTTTTTTATATATCATAATACAACAAAATATAAAATATTATAATGTCATATTAAAGTAACTTTACAGCTATAAAGGTTTAAACATAAACATTTTCTAACCAAAATTTATTTCAAATTTTATAATAATCATGAAACTATCCAGACAAGGGGAATATCCAAAGTTCATGACAAGTACTTTTACTCCTATTCTGCAATAATCATATATTTTAATCAAAATTAAAATTAAATCAATCAATTTTATTAAAAATGAATCAAATAAAAAATAAAAACATTTATCTTCACATAAAAATCTTAATAACTAAATGCGTGAAAGATTTTATAAATTCATAGAGATACGAATAGAGAATTATATAAATTGAACTTTAATCAAATTTCAAAAGAAGATAATTAGACTGACTTATGTTACCATGGATGAGAAGTAGTGGTTATAAGCATCATTTGTAATGAAGAGAAAGAGATTATCCCAAGTAAATATCAAATAGCCATGATTCAAATAATTTTTAAACCAAACAATTAAATTTCAATACTTGAATCCCAACAAAATTTTGACACAAACTAAAAACATATTATTCTTGAATAAAATCGTGCTAATAATGCATTATAAAACTAAAAGAAGAATACAAAGATTAAAAGAGAAAGAAAAACAAAGAAATGGAATGATGATTCAACTTTCACTTGGGATATAAAAAAGCTTATGCATACCCTTTATTTATAGGGCCTCAATCACCATATGTTACAAACATATAATTAAGGTGCCCTATAAATTTTTAGGAATTACAAGAGCTACAAGAAAATAAATTCTTAGGATTATGGGAGTTATATCGACATCCATTTTTCAACAATGCTTTATATATTATATGTTCAATGGTCCCCTATTTATTAAATACTTCCTAAGTGGAAAAATCCAAATTTCCAAAAAAGAAATTTTAAAATTTTGAGAATATTTTAAAATTTTTAAAATTTTTTATTAAGCTTTTTAAAACTAAAAAAATAAATTAGACCTTTTATATTTTTTTGGAAATTGTTATTAACTTCTCAATTTTTTTTGAAAATTTTAATTATACTCTCTAAAATTTTTAAAATTTTTCATTAAATCTCTTAAAAATTTTATTAAAACTTAAAATTGTAAAAATTTTAATTAGAGTCTCTAAAATTTAATGTCAAAATCTACCAATGTTTAAGGAACACCTAACGGGATTTATACCAATGAAAGAGAGCAGTGATTTATGTTTTTAGTATGTGGATTTCTTTGTTCTAAGGTCTTTCTCTTTAATATTGGGAATTTATTTTGGTAACAAAGCAAGGAACAATTAAAGGGTACATACAACTACACAATTGTTGGATTGTGGGCTCTAAACTGATGGAATGAAATTTTAGTATTGGTATGGAAATTATAAATGGCTATGGACCCATTTTCCTGTATGTATGTGATCCTTATATTACAATGCAATTCCAAGGTATCTTAGTTGTGATCAGAGTGGGGCATGCCGTATGCTATGCCTTGCAGTCTTCCGATAGCAAAATTAATAGTTGGTAAAAGTCAAAAACTATAATAATTGGTTAAAATCTGTTGCTAGTCCCTATACTTGTATAGAATTTGAGGTTTGGTCTCTATACTTTAAAAAGTTAAAAATTCAATCGTTTTATTTTTTCAATTTAAAAACTCTAGTTCAATCATTATCGTCGTTGGTAGTTTCTATAAAAAATGTCAATTTAACATGTTTATTTTATCAATCATATGTTACGTCATATGAGAACAGTCTAATCAAAATTCTAACTTTACAAATTTTGATAGAAAATACTTACGCTTTTAATGACTAGACTGAGATTTAAAAAAATAGGACGGGTAACTTTTTAAGTATAGGGACTAAATCTTAAATTTTATCAAAGTATAGGGACTAACAACATATTTTAACCTTTTAATTTTTTGTCTCTTACTTTCTCTTCTCTCTCTCTCTCGATGAAGTTTTCACAGGCATCAACCATCTAGCGATTCTAGCCATTGTCTTCTCTTCTATTTCTATGTATTCCTCCCTTGTATCTAACTAGAGTCTATCTGATCTTTACTCTCAGGCTTAAAGGAACTACCCATTAACTGACAGTCCATTGGTCAATCATTACAAGCCTTTAGGCATTAGCTTTCTTGGCCAATTATGGTGTTTGACCACTTGGATCTCCAATTGGAGGTCCCAAGTGACACAATTTAGACTTGCTTAATAATAAGTCTGTATGTCAAGTCTTTAGGGATTTTTAATTTTTAATTTCTTATCACATGATTTTAGGAGTAAGTTAAGTGTTTGTGGCATGATTTCAGGAGTAAGTTTAATAGGTTTCTTTTTTTTTTTCCCTATATAATCTGAACAATACAATAGATTATAATGTACTTCCAATATATCTTTCTTTCACATTTTCTGTATTTCATATTTTTTACCAAAATACGAACAATTGCTATCAGAGCTTTTATCTTAAAGGACGTATGAGTTGTGAGAAACATATAAGCTTTAGACATGAAAGTTGACACAACGTTTTCTCATATTGTTCCACCAATTTTTTATGGTGATAACTATCAAGCTTGGGATATTAGAATGACAATCTATCTTGATGTGATGAATCTTTGGGAAGCAGTAGAAGAAGACTACGATGTTTCGTCTTTGCCAGCAAATCCAACGATGAATGAACTGAAGACTCATAAAGAGAAGACAAGGAAGTCCAAAACTAAAGCATGTCTTTTCTCTGCTGTCTCAAGCAAAATATTTACAAGAATCATGAATTTGGGGTCAACAAAAGAAATTTAGGACTACTTTAAGAAAGAATACCAGGGTAATGAAAGAATAAAAAATATGCAAGTGCTCAATCTGATCAGAGAGTTTGAAATTATGAAAATGAAGGAGACAGAAACCATTAAAGACTATTCTGACAAGTTGGAAGGCATAGTAAACAAGTAAGATTGTTGAGTAACAATTTTTCGATGATCGAATAATGCAGAAAATTCTTGTCACTTTGCCTGAAAAATATGAGTTTAAAATTTCTTTATTAGAAGAATTTAAGGATTTGTCAAGTATATCTTGGGAAAAATTAGTGAATGCATTCCAGGCTCCAAAATGAAGGAGAAAGATAAGATAATAAGCATCAATAGAGGGTGTTTTTCGGGCAAAGTTTAAAAATTCAGGAGGTAAAGACAAGAAAATTAAAGATAAGACCGGCAATAATAACAACAATGAGACATGTCTACTATGTCCATATTGTAAGAAAGACAAATCACTTGCCAAAGAAGTGTTAGTGGAATCCTAATATCAAATGCAGGAAACGTGGGAGTATTGGGCACATAGAGTGTGTCTATAAGTCTCAACAACGTGAAGAGGCAAAAGCATCTATTGAGCAACAATAAGATGAGTTTCTTTTAGTGGCGACACGTTTCTCTACAAGTAATAGATCTAGTTGTTCCTGGTTGATCGATAATGGTTGCACAAATCACACACTTTTCAAAGAATTTGAAAAAACTATCATTTCCAAAATAAAAGTTGGAAATAGTGAGTTTATTCCAGTTAAGGGAAAAAGAAACAGTGGCTATTGAAAGTTTAACAGGTTTGAAACACATAACTAATGTTCTATATGTGCCTAACATTAACTAAAATCTCCTTAATGTTGGGCAATTGATTGAAAAAGGTTTCAAAGTCATAGTTGAAGATAAATGGTGCTTGATCAAATACTCAAAAGGAAGATATGTATTCAAAGTAAAAATGAAAACAAAAAGCTTTGCTCTAAATCTAATTGAGGAGAAACCAATAATGAAGTAATTGCTAGAGACTCCTCAGTACTTTGATGACAACATAGATGATGTTTCAATTTGTGACATAAGATCTTTATTTAAAATTTATGAAAGGTGCAATGTTGTTGTATTTGAGTCTGCTGAGTTTAAAGAAGCTAAGAAGGATAACAAGCGGATTGAAGCAATGAGAGAAAAGAAGCTTGAGATATTCCAAGTCAAGGGACAGAAGGACAAAGTTAGCATGTTAAACAAGGCTTCATTTAGTCTTAAACAAACTTCTAGGGCTGGTATAGTAGGATTGATGAATATCATTTGGAAGAATAGAAGATTAGTGAAATCAAGTCTATTTTTTGCAAGACTGAATATCAAATAGCAAATATGTTAACCAAGGCCCTTCTAAAAGTTAGATTTAAAGTTTTAAAAAGTAAATTAGGCTTTTGCAATTACTAAGGCAATGAGGAGTGTTGAGAATATGTCTTAGATTTGCTTAATAATAGGTCTGTAGACCAAGTCTTTAGGTATTTTTAATTTTTAATTTTTTGTCACATGATTTTAGGAGTAAGTTTAACAGGTTTCTGCTTTTTTTTTTTTGCTATATAATTTGAAGAATACAACAGATTATAATGTGCTTCTAATATTTCTGTAACAGCCCACTTTATACCCTAGTCGAAACGGGTGGTTTCGGGACCACTTAACCGAGTCAAAATATTGTTTCTACTACTTTAATATGTTTTACAGCATGATAGAATCACCGTGTGAAAGTTTCGTTTAGAAATTTTATCGTTTGACTGGTTAATTTGAGAAAAAGGATTAAATCACATAAAGCGATAAATTAGAGTTCTATTTTATAAATGGCTTGTTTGGCAATGGCTTTTTAAATAGAAGGCCTTAAGTGGTTATTTCACCATTTTTTAAGCTAGTGGACACTTATGCCCTTATTATTATGGTTTTATAAATAATGTTATAAAGGTTATTTTTGGTTTTTAATTAATATATGTTATATGTTTAATAAAACATGAAATTTTTATTCATTTTATGTTCTTCTCCACTGATTCTTCATCAAAGAATTAAGGGTTTTCAAGCTTTTAACATTTGGTCACTTTAAGCTCCAATTTGAGGTTCGTTTTTGTCCCGTTTTTGATAATTTTTACGTTTTTGAAATTGTTGCTTCGTATATTAACCGACCCGTACCTCAATTTCTGATTTTGATTATGTTTTTGAAAAATGCCATTGATGAATCTATGATATTTTAGAAGATTTTGATGAATTATGAAATATTATGTGGAAATATACAAGAATTTTAAAGTGATTTTTGAAAAAATTGGGTTTTGAGGATTTGATTGTAAAAAGGTAGAATTTTTGAGGTTAAATTTGTGATTAATTAAAAGATAAATGCTTGTATAAGTCTCTTGAATATTCGGCTATAGTGAATTGGGGGATTGATTGTGTAATTTGTCATTTTTGTGATGAGATGACTAAATTGCAAAGTATTGAAAATATAGGGGCTAAATTGCAAATATGTCAAATTATATGTTTTTGGATTAAATTGAATATGTGAGTTAGTAAATAGCTGAATTTTGCATTAATATAGATAAAGACGATCGAATCCCGGAACTTGGTCGGGGAAAACGAAAAATAGACGAGTAGATACAAGATTACGAGGTAAGTTCGTATAACGAATTTAATGTATATATATATGTTCATACGTATTGTTATTTGAAAATATGAAATGCTAGATGATTAAATAGCCTAATGGAACGAGTATATATGAGATTGAAATAGAAATGTTAAATTGTTACAAGTGATAAATTAAATACCGAGCCCCGTTAGAACCGTAGAAGTTGATAGGATACGAGTGACATGTCACTAGGGCTACAGGGTGGTTCGAGCTCCTGCATTTGTTGCGGACTCACCACGTGCTCATGAGCTACAGGTTTATCCTTCGGGATTACATGTTCAACCTACGGGCTTACCGATTATCCTTCGAGATTACATGTTCAGCCTACGGACTTACCGATTATCCTTCGGGATTATATGTTTAGCCTTCGGGCTTACCGTACAGGCTCGAAAGAGCATATATGACGCATTGACGGATTACAGGTTATATGTATATACACTGTGTGTGTATCACCCGAGTATCTTTCGATGTTCTTATAGGTTGAACGGGCAATACCGATACATGTTACAGGAAAGGTTAATTGATATTTGAATATATGAGAGAGATGTTATGTGAATACACGAATGGTATAGGTTACATGTTATATGAATTACATGAAAGATATGGTACATGTTATAAGAGTTATGTGCTATACATGAGATAATGAAGTATATGAAATACATGTCATATGATTTGTATGAATGGAATGATACTAGTTACATGATCAACATGTTATATGAGAAAAGTGCAAATGAAGGCATATTATGCCATATGCTTTACAAGATTTGTATATGTTACATGAAATGAAGTATTTGATAAGCTTTATATATGATATGTTATGAAACTACATGAACTAATGAGTGTGAGCTTGTGCAATAGGCTATAAGATCATATGTTTGTAATGGCCTTATTTATGGATACCTCATTGAAATGGTAAGTTTCATTTCATGTTATATGGACTTACTAAGCTTTCAAAGCTTACTCCGTTTACTTTTCCCTTGTTTTAGATTCGGAAGCTAGCTCGATAATCGGACGTGTCAGAGATCACCATCACACTATCTATTAAGCTTTGGTACTTTTAAACCTTTTGTAAATGAAATGGTCATGGCATGTATAGGCTAGATATTTTGTGAGCATGATATATTTTGGTAAATGATCAAGCTATGAGATGTGGCTTGGGTCATATTTGTATATAATCAAGAAATTGAGCTGTTCTTTGGCTATATGTGCTTATGGAATGATATGTGATTTTGATGAGACTATAAGCTTGCATAGTTGATATGTTTGTACTATGTTATATGTGCAAGATTGATAATGATTTTGGGGTTCATTATATGCTAGAATTGGTATGTTTGTAATTGGTAATTGGCTTGAAATGTGCATGTTCTTAGCTAGTAGAAATGACCCATATTGGGTGGCAAATTGGCTTAAACCAAGCCTATATTTGTGCCACACGGCCAGGGAACACGGGCTTGTGCTTCGACCGTGTGTCCCCTGCACCTTAATGTTTTGGTCAGTTTTGGTACACGGCTTAGACACACGGGCGTGTCTGGTAACTGGTAGCCGTGTGAAATTTGGCAGTATAGTCACATGGTCTGCTCTGTTTTGTACACGGGCGTGTCAGGTAACCGTGTGATATTTGACAGTTTCGACCACGGGGTAAGGGCACGGGCGTTCCTAGGCCGTGGGCGACACATGGCCTAACCCCATGGGCGTGTTGGACAGCCGTGTGGGATAAGTCAGATTCGACCACGGGGTGAGAAGTTTGGGCGTGTCTGGAGGGACACGGCCGTGTGAGAAGAACACGGGCAAGGGGCACGGCCGTATGTCCCTAACTTAGAAATTTCGCAAATTTTCCCTATCTTTTAGCATGTTTCCAATTAGATTTCCAATAGTTATATGCATCATTTTATAATCAATTGAAGTATGCTCTGATCATTGATGATACGTGTTGGATCTTGATTAAAAAGTTTAAAATTTTACTGCTCTGATATATGTTACAAGTCCGGTAATGCCCCTTACCTATTCCGGCGACGGTTACGGGATAGGGGTGTTACAATTTCTTTCTTTCACATATTCTGTGTTTCATATTTTTTTACTAAAATACCAAAATTTCCCTAGTTGTTTCATAATGGCTAGAAGTTTGATTATTGAATAGTTGGTCGCCATCACCTAACGGTCCTAGTCATGTCTTGATGTAGATCTCCAAACAATTTTTTGGTAAAAAGTACACATGTCGTCGGAATAATAACTTTGGTCCATGTGTTGGGTCGTGCTTAGGCTTCACTTGGTGATAGTTGTGGAGCTCAAGTCTCGTGATGACTCGATTTCTCTAGTCATTAATGACTTGGTTTCTTGAGTTTTCAGTGAAACTCATTTTTGGCTGGATTTTCATTGCATTTTTTTGTTTTAAGTCAAAGATGTTTCCACTACTACAGCAACAATAATTTGCATAGAGACTCACCGCATCAGGGTTTTGCTTCTTTGATGGATGAGAGGGTCATGAGTACGTGTCGGGGTTTCTCTTTTCTCCCACTTATCAATAGGGAAACTTGATTCACGTAATAGAGGCTCACTTGTATTAGGTTTTACATGCCTTTCGAGACTTTCTCTTGTACAAGGCTAAGGTCTCAACTACTTTCTTCGTTGTGTAACTGTGACAGCCCTATTTTGGCCCTAATCGGAAAAGTGGTTTCGGGATCAATAAACCGAGTCAGAAAATTTTTAAAATATTATTTTCTGTGTTTTTATTTTGTGAGTTGTCATATGTGAAAATTCCATGTTTTAATTTTGTCATTTGGATGTTGAATTATTAATTAATGACTCAATTGCATAAAAGAAAAATTAGATGGATAAAGTGTGAGTGCCAAATTATGTTTGTTCATTAATGATGGAGGGTTTAAGAAACAATTAAACCAAGAATATTGTTAATGGACACATTCGACCATTGTTAGTGGAAGGGAAATAAAATTAGTAAGGTTAGTTTGGTAAAGTAATAATTAAAACACATGCACGAAATAGTAAAAAAACAAAACCTTGCTTCATTTTACTTAGCTTTTGCCGAAACCATCAAAGGAAAAAGAAATAGGAAAGAACAAGGGCATTCGGCCATTCTAGTGTCAAATTTAAGGTATGATTTCATGTTATTTCCTTTAGATTTTGTGAAATTGAGTTGATTTTTAAGTTCTTGACATGGCCCATGTATTAATTTTTGAGTTTGTGGTGAATGATGCATTCGGCCATGATTAAGATGTGTTAAATTGTTGATAAATTGATGTTGTGTATTGAGGAATGATTATATGTGAGTATAAGCTAGTTAAGCTTTGCTATGAGTGGCTAAAATGAGTAAATTGCATTCGGCTATTATGGTGAAATGTGAAATTTGTGCTTAATTTTGGAAATTGATAATTAAATTGTTAGTATGTGTATATATGTTTGCCGAAATGTGAACCAAAGTGAGAAATGAGGAGAAGGATGAGTTTGAACTTGTAAATTGATATATGTGACTTAATTGATAATTGATAATCGGTTAAAGTGGCTAATATGCATTTAGATATATATTTTATAATGGCCGAATGTGGACATGAATAATGATGTGAATAATTTGTTGTTATTGAAGTTGCCAATGAAAATTTTGAGTTGGATAAGCTAATGCCAAATGGACTTGTGGTGTTATGTGTTAAAGGATTTTTAATTATTTAGTTAAATGATATTCGGCCATATGGACAGCTTGTGCACTTGATGTTATATTACGATCTATGAGCATATATATATATATATATATAAGTGTATGAACATTTGGTTATATATTAACATCTTGATTTTGAAGGTTGGTTGATAATAAATTAATTAAATTATGTGAGCATTCGGTCAAGGAGGAATTGTTTTATGGAATTATATGTTATATATGTATGGAATTAAAAGCTTGAATTAAATGTGAGTACAAATAAATAAGTTGAATTATTTGATTGGAAATGATTTAGTATTGATATATATATATATATATATATATATATATATATCATATTGCTGAATGAAATTAAAGTTTAATGAATGTGGTTGTTTTATGTTAAGTGTATAATTACATGACTTCGAAAAGTGTTTGCTTGTGTTTTGAGAATTATTAATGCATTTGAATGTGTGAATTTCAAATGAAAATAAAATTGATTAAGTAATTTAGTAAGTTGATTTGTTTTAATTTAGCTCAAGAACAAAGAGAGCCAAATTCGGATAGGGGAAAATGAAAGTAGTTGAATAGCCGATCTGTGATTGTTCAATGATAGCCGAGGTAAGTTTTAAGTATTTAAACACAAGTTACTTGTGAATATGCCATAATATGTCATGAAAATTAGACATCTTTTAATTTAATATACATATATACATGCATATTGCAGAATAATATGCATGAATGCGAAATAAAGTAATTTATATGATTATATTGCCGAAAGTTATATACATGAAATGGAAGATATGCAGTTGATATATGTACATTGCCGAATAGTAAACATGAAATTGAAAAGTGATGGTTATTGTGTTTATATTACCGAATGGTAAGTTAAGAAATGATAATGTGATAGATATTATGTGTTCGTATTTGAATGAGGTCAAAGTTGATTAATGTGGTTGCCTTGTGCAAAATGCATAAGTACATGATGTTGATATGGTTATGATTTTGTGAAATTATCTTCGAATTGTTAATCGGTCTTTTGGCCCAGCAAGCTTTTAGTTGGTGAATATTTTTCGGGCTACGAGCCTAGCAGGCGTAATGCCGGTGAATGAGTATTGGACCCAGTGTCCAGCAGGCCCCGTGCCGGTGATAAGTTCGGGTTTATACCCAGCAGGCTAATTGCCGGTGAAATAATAAAAGTCTAAGACTATTAGATTTGTGCTATACGGCATTTGAATTTATTCGATAGATTAAATCGTCCAGGTACGTATAAATTATTTATGATTATGAGGATAATGTGGATTGAATTATGGAGGTGAAACGAAAAGTATGTGAGAAGTGGTTTTATATATATGTATTTATTCGGTCATTGTGGAATTATATACATGGAAGTATATGTTATATATGTGATTACGATCATTGAAATTATATGTGGATATGGTGCCTTAAATTAACTCTATTAATTTGAATCAAAGAATGACATTGAGTTATTTAGATGATGTGATTATGTGACTTCGAATTTTAAAGAAATGATATGTCAACAAAAATGTGTACAATGTGGCTATGCATATTCGGCCAAATGGTGATACGTTTAGATTAGGTTATATGTGAATAATGTGCACAAATAAATTTAGTTGTTTATGTAATGGCCTAAATTCAAGGTTACCGGAACAGTGGTTTCGTAACCACAAATCCGATTTAAAGAAAAAGAAATTATTGAAAAAATTAGGTAAAGACAAGTTATCGAGACCTCGATCTCGTAAAACCGAGTCAAAAATATTTTTATAAATATTTGTGAAATGTTAGTAATATTGTATTAAAATTTCGTTAGAAAATTTTAACGTTTGGGCAGTCAATTAAATGAAAATGACTAAATTAGAAAAGGAGTAAAAGTTGTTAGGATGATTAAATAGCTTAAGAGTTTAATTAGAAAGGATTTAAAAAGCAAATAGACCCAAAATTTATTTGGGCTGGACGGCAAGGGCATAAAATCAGCAGAAAAATGGATGAATTAAGGGTAAAATTGGAATATTGCATTATTAACTAAATAAAACTAGGACTAATATGGAAATATCTAGATTTCTTGAGATTTCTCTTCATTCTAATCAGCCAAAACGCCATAGGAGGGTTGTCTAAGCTGGTTTTTCATAATTTTTGCACCAAATCCTGAAGACTCAAACACGAAGCTAGATCGAGGAAAGGAAAAAGTTTGGGATTAGTAGATTTTTATATACAAACAAGTATCGAGGTAAGTTCGTGTAACTTGAATTATATTCTTAAATGCTTGAAATGTATGTTATTGATGTGAATATGAATTGAATGTTCATTATATGAAAATTGATGAAACATTGATATATTTGATAAAAATGGGAAGAAATCCCGGTTGAATGGAAGGAAAATTCGATGGATCTCTGAAAAGGAATTGACGGTAAAAGAGGATCTAGCCCGGACAGGTGATCCTATCCTGATATAGCCCTCCCGAAGAATATGTGGAAAATGGATTTAGCCCGGACGGGTAATCCAAATTAGGGTCTGAATTTAGCCTGGACTGGAAATTCAGATCCAAACTCATTAGAGTAATTGTCGTTGCAGGGGATTTAGCCTGGACTGGTAATCCCGACAATACTCTATGAGTTTATATTACAGGGGATTTAGCCCAGACTGGTAATCCCGCTGTAAGGATGAGGTTCGCGGGAGTGTGCTCTCTGAATGGAAATGTGCGCACATGAATATGAATTGACGGACCCGGATTTGTACACTAAAGTGTACCCCTGAAAATCCATCGAAATTCCGAGAAATTCAACGGGATAAATATGGGAAAATAATAATGGAATGGAAATCATGGTATTGATGAGCTCATCAATCTCAGTATATATATTATTGATACATTAAAATTATTGTACTAACTTGAATGTTGAGTTTGTGCATGTTAAGGTAACAATGCATTGAATGGATGTATGTATGTTTATTGTATTGCATTGAAAATATTAGGTAAGTATAATTCTTGTTACATGAGCTTACTAAGCACAATGTGCTTGCCCTATTTTATTTTCCCCCGTTTTGTAGCATTAAGAGCTCGGAGGTCGGATTCGGTCGAAGATACATCATACTATCAACCTCAATATTTTGGTATATCTAGAAACTTTATTTTGGAAATCAATGGCATGTATAAGTTAATAAAGTAAATGTTGTTGCGAAATGAATGTAAAGTTAGCCATTGGCATGGCTAACAAACCTTGGTTTGGTATATGATGAGATTATCTTATGAATGTGAATGAATCTATTTTAAAAATATGTTGAATTGGATTGATTGATTTGGATTGGTCTCGGTTTAAGTTTTGCAGGGAAGGTTACATGTTTATAAAGGGGATATATTGAGTTTTTTAAAAAAAAAAACTATTGTTCGATAAACTTCGGTAATGCCTCGTACCCTATTTCGGCGACGAATACGGGTAGGGGGTGTTACAGTTTAAATTACTTAAGACTTACTAAGCTTAATTGCTTACTGTGAACATTTGTGTTTTATTCTATTTTATAGACCTTGGTTGAAAGCTACGAGTTCAGGGATTCAAGTTCAAAGTCATCCACACTATTGTCACTATTTTGGTACTTTAAATAGTCTATATTTTTGGAAAGATGGCATGTATAGGCTTAACTCTCTTTTGAAAACCAGTTATATTTTGAATATGTATATATTTAAGCCATGCGAAAATGGCTTGCTCATTCACCAAGTATGAATGTATGGTTTGTTGAAATTATGTGGCTTGTTATTTTGATAAGTATGTTTAAGTGGTTAAGTAAGTTAAAAATCATATTATTCATGTATGGTTGAATGAAGTAGTTATAAGTTTTCAATAGTGATAATTGTGTAATATGACTTGATAGTGGTTTGCTTTGTTACTAAGAGATTCGGGTATGCCCATTGATAAGTAGTCACTTTCGAAATTTGATAAGTGCTCATATGGACAAATAATAAGTTATGTTTACATTGAATGACTCCTATTAGTAAGTTGGTGTGTTCGGCATTGGACAAAACAAATTAGATTACTATTTGACATTTAATACATGAATGAATAAAAAGCTGCTAATAATGTAGTTGTTTTTAAAAAGTTTTGAAAAAGCATATGATTTCGGATATCGTATTTTAAGTATATGAATATTAATTGATTAGTTGATATGAAATTGTTTGCAATGGTTAGATCTCTTACATTGTGGAGCATAATTGAAATTATGTCTTGTATGTATCTATGAATATCTGGAAGTTGCGTTTAATTAGGTAATACCTCATAACCCTATTCCGGCGACGGATACGGGTTAGGAGTGTTACAGTAACCGGATGTGTGGGGTTGTTAGCCTTTGTTTATAAGAGCCAATTGTCCTCATTAATTTATTTGTAATTCATTTCTCTTTTTTATGGAATGAAATGAACATTTATTTTTTAAAAAGGAACAAATCTCAAAATTATACATGAACTTTAATTCTAATTCAATGTGCAATTTTATGCATAAACTTTAATTTAGTGTAATTATACATATGAAACTTTTATTGCAGTTCCATTGTATACATGAAACATTAATTTTGATTCAATCATATACATTTAAAGAAATAAATACATTAATTTATTTTTAAATTGGATGGATATAATTATTTGTGTATGCAGTACATAAATATAAAATGATGTTATCTTAATAATTGCGTTAATAATTTGTAAAAATTAGGCTAAATCAAAATTTTATGTATAAAATTATACATTAAACTAAAACTCATATATAATTTCGAGATTTATTCCATTAAAAAATAAAATTGATATCAGAATATGAGATGCATATTGATTTGAGTGAGGATATGTTATGGTAGGCTAAAGAAATTTGGTGTTTGAGTACATGGCGATCAAAGCTGCCCCATTATCCAACAAGGCTGTTTGAGATAATTCCAAAGTTAAGGGATGGCTTGGTTAGTTCTTGTGCCATCTATATTGGGGCACCGGCGCCAACCGGTGCTACAACAATTAAGCATATT
This sequence comes from Gossypium stocksii, assembly GCA_020496765.1. Classification (NCBI taxonomy): domain Eukaryota; kingdom Viridiplantae; phylum Streptophyta; class Magnoliopsida; order Malvales; family Malvaceae; genus Gossypium; species Gossypium stocksii. The sequence continues at coordinate 14,024,736 of CM035623.1, forward strand.
TGGGTCTTTGTTCCCACTTTAAGATGCTTTAAAGCAGTTTGTGCCATTCCATTTAGGAGTAGAAAGTAGATTAAATTTGAAATTTATAATAAAAAAATAGAATTAGTATAAAAAATATCATGTGATTTGGTAGTAGAGTATTGCATTCTTAAATTTATTAATATTTTTCTGTAAATATGTGAAATCTCGAGAGATTTTTAGGATAATGGAGAATCTTATTTTATATCTCTAATAGGTTTTTAAATTTGAGGTTGATTGATTTAAAAAGTGTTTTTTAAAACAGTTGTAAAAAGTTATTTTTAAAAAGTTTGATTTAATGTCAATAATCTCACAATTCAGTGGCAAAAGTAGTATGTTGTAAGTATGAGAGTTTGGATTTGATTTCAAGCAACTTCATTTCCTCCCCAATTATTAAATTTTAATTTAACGTTTAAGTGTTGAGTATTATTATCAAAAATGTTTTTGAGAAATAAAAATATTCATTATAGATATAATGTTGTAAAGTAAAAAATATGTATATAAATTATATTTAAATTTGTTAACATTGTGGTATTTTAATAAAATATAAAAAATAATTTATTATAACTCATTATTAATATTTTAATATGTAAAATATAAATTTAAATATTTTTTAAGCTATAAATGTTAATTGCTTGTAAAATTTAATTTGAATGTATAAACTATATTTTAAATATTAAAATATAATTATTACAAATTCAAATATATAATATTATATATTTAAAATAAATTTTAATAAAAAAATAATTGTATACCCCATATAAATATTACATAAAATATATTTGATTATAACGAAGGTTAAAAATATGGTTTGACTTCAAAAGTGTTTGTTTTTTTTAAATGCAAAAGCTAATAATTATATCTTTTGCATTTGAGTCCAAAACTATTTTTGACTTCAAAAGTTATTTATTTAACATTGCTTATGACCTTAAAAATACTTTCGAGGTTAGAATTTGCATAGGTCTATGTATTCTTCTAAATTTTAGAATTTAATCTCTATACTTTTATTTTCAGGAATTTATTTCATTTACTTTTTAAATTTTAAAATTCAGGTCAAATTATTAACATTGTTAACCTTTTTTTTAATTAAATTTATTAGTGTAACATTTTGAAATTAAAAAAAAAAATAGTTGGTAGCCTTGTAAAAAAGAGGTCTTGTAATAAATATAAATTTAATTAAATAATTTTAACAGTGTTGGCAATTAAATTTTAAATTTTAAAAAATAAAACACTAAATTTCTAAATTTTAAAAAATGTACTTTTTAAAAGCCAAGACTATATTACATTTTAATTGTGGAGAAGAGGATGAGATTTGGGGGATCTCCGATCCAATCACTCATTGGGATATTTGAATATCAAAAATTGTGAACTGGACAAGCCGGCAATTTCTATCACTCAATTTACACAAATACAATAGGACTCAACTAACCTCAGAGACACAACAACAAAGAGGTAGCAGTATTGGCAGTGCCACATGACATGCTACATTTTGCAAGTCATCAATTAAAGAAAGGTCTCACTGTTGTCAACCCCACATGTAATTGCCTTAACTATCAAATCACATCTACGTGGGACCTCCTTTTCACATGTTGCTGTTCCCAACCCCACCTCGTGATCCCACCAATTTTTTCTAATTTTGAATCTCATCCCTATTTTATGAAAATTAATCATTTAGTCCCTTACAATTTGATCTTAATACTTTGGAAGTAGTCTAATTGAATAACATTGTTAATTCTTACTGTCAAATCATTGACCTAAAACTCAACAACTGAATTAACTTCTCAATTTTCAGATATAAAGGAAAATCAAAGGGCTAACGCCTGAGTTTTGTAAAGTAAAGGGATGAATTTCATAATCAGACTCTCCAATGAAATCCTCACCCTCAGACCCCCAATCTCAGCCGTTCAATTCGGTCCACATTCTTCAATATCATCGGGTGTGGTTGTCCCTCCTTTGTCCCCTTCATTTGGTGCACCCAAACTCGACACTGCCCCACATGTAACAGGCAGCCATATCTATAGTTGTCTGGGATCCCAATCCACGCGCTTTGCTCAACGTGTCCCCGAATCCGAAGTCATTGTGTCGTGGAGGAAGCGCGTAGTACACCGCGTTCGCAGGATACCATTTATCATTTCTCATCAATGAAATACATGCAGGAGAAAGCAAAGTCGCCTACAGCCCAGAAATTGTCCCTTTCAAGCCCCCCTATAAAACTAGTTACCCTGCCCTCCCCATCTTCATCATCATCAACATACAGTTACAGCAACCACAAAAAAAGGAGAGTTAAAAGAGTTTTTAAAAGGAATCTGCAAAAGAAAATTCATCAACTTGTACAAGATTTGGAGCAACATTGACGGATATAGCAATGGAAAGGAGAGTGAATTACGAGAATGATCTCAATCTCATGGCAACTGAGCTAAGATTGGGATTGCCCGGTTGTGGTGGTGATGAGCCCCAAAGAAAAACAAATCCCAGTATCAGAAATAATAAAAGAACTGCACCTGAGATTTCTGAGGTATCGAGTTCTGAGAGCAGTTCGAGCATTACAATGTCTGGGAGTGACGATCAAGACAGTCCCCCTCCTGCCAAGTAAGTATATATTTACCGGTGAAGACTATAGAAGACTATAGGGTAAGGCTGATAACAGAATCTTAACCTAAAATTCCATGGATTAATGCAGGGAACAAGTTGTAGGATGGCCACCAATCCGATCATACAGGAAAAATTGCTTACAAAGTTCCAAGAGAAATGAAGTTGAAGGGATGGGGATGTATGTGAAAGTAAGCGTTGATGGAGCTCCTTATCTCAGAAAGATTGATCTCAAGGTTTATAGGAGCTATCCTCAACTCCTCAAAGCTTTGGAAAATATGTTCAAGCTGACCATTGGTAAGATTTCCCTTGACAAATTAAATTAAATTAAATCAACCCTATGATAAAAAAGCTATAGTTCTGATTGGCTTATTGATCTGCAATTTTAAAGGGGGATACTCAAAAAGGGAAGGCTACAATGGATCTGACTATGCTCCTACTTATGAAGACAAAGATGGTGACTGGATGCTTGTTGGAGATGTTCCCTGGGAGTAAGTTTTTTCTCCATACTTAAATATATCTTGAATTCGTTTAGTTATAATTACCAATAAACTCATTTTTTTATTCTCTCATTTGTTTACAGGATGTTCATTTCCTCCTGCAAGAGGCTGAGAATCATGAAAGGATCAGAAGCTAGAGGGTTGGGCTGTGTATGAGCCACCAAATTATTTAACAAGAAGGAAAGTTTTCTTTGGCTTTAGATAATCCAAATTCTACAAGGAAGATCAATTTGGTCTTCCTGGAAATAGAGGGGGCTATTTGCTAAAGCAAAATTTCTCAAAGATTTGACAACATGGCTGGCCTTTTTAGCCTCCTCTATGCATGTCAAATATCTATACTTGTTTTATAGCACAAAACCAAAAAGGCACGATATTAAAGAATAGTTAAGATCCAATCCAATTGTACAAAACGACATACACTATTGCTTTATCATTTTTCCAGTATACGAAGAAGATTAAATAAAAAGGCAATAGAATACAGTTTATGCATGTACTGTTTTGATTAGAATTTTAGGGCAAACATACTATGGTTTTTTGTATGAAATCAAACTGGCTTAGTTCTTTTTAATTTATGACATCCACGTATTCTTTCTGCGGAGTAGAGAAACCATATCATCTAAAAGTAAGATTTACAGCAAAAAAAAAAAAAAAAAACAGAAGGTTGAGAACAAGGACAAGGGCAGGTTCCATCTTGAATTCATCATGTTTAAGTTGAAATCATCAATACTATCAAATAATAAGGTTCAGTGTGAAAGCAACCTTTGAACTAAAACAGTCGGCAGAATTTGGTTCTTTACCAACTGATGGCATGATTTAAAAAGTCAAGAGCAATTAAATAAAGGCATAATTTTGTGTCTAATAATGCAAAGTTGGATGTTGCTGTAGGCTTCTCTAGAATGTATCTCGTTGAAAACCTCATCATTTTCTGTATTTAATGCTAACATGGATGATGTTTAGTGGACTTTCCATACAATTTCAACAGTGGTATAAGTTATGAGATTGACCAAAGTTGCTTTGTACCGGATGATTAACGACCATTTTTTGGATTGTGACTTGCATGTAAGAAGGCCATAATTGTAGCATCGAAATGCCTCTTGAAGCTGTGAGAAAAAAGTAAAAACATGTCTCACGGTTTAATGTAGCTTAGCATAATCAATACCATATCAACCCATAAATAAGAGGATAATAAATTTCAGTACACTCGAATCTACATCTTTCTATACTGATAATAATATTAATACTGGTTAAACTAAAACTCAATCGGCAACTAAAATTCTTTTTATAAATATTTTGACTACTTTTACTTTGACAGGTATTTTTCTTGGAAAAAAACCTTAAAAGATTAGCTCTACCTTACTTTTTTAAAACTCTTCTCATATCACCAAAAAAAAATTATTTACTAAAGAGTTTTATCTATTAAGAGTATTTACTTCATTAATAAAATTAATATCTAATATATCCCATACTAGATTTTTTTGGTATAAAAAGGAGTCATCAGGTGACTACTACAGCTTATAAGGAACAGTATCTAGCTCGATTTAAACCCATAACCTCGCTTCCACATAGATAGCAAGGGGGCTCAACGCATCAATACACTGCTGATGGCTGAACTGACACAATCGGCATGACTACAAGCTTCAATAGCTGCTCTTCCCATTATTGAAAACATGTTGAAACTCCAGCCTTAAGAGGTTGCTGCTACTTCATACTTTGCCTCTGTTTTGAGAATCGGACCCTGTTTCGCTTCGGCAACTGGAATTATTTTGGTAAAAATATCTCCCCAATCCCTCTTAAATTTGAAATTAAGCAAATTGTTTCCTTTCAAAAAAAATTTAAAATCATTTAATCTTTGTCAATTTTGAAAGTGAACAAATAAGGACTTTAGAAGACCCATTTCGCCCGGGCCCACCAAAAACTAAATTAAACTAAAAAACCAAAAATTTAAATTAAATAAAAGCCAATAATATTTAAAGTCCATCAATCCCGATTACAAGTTAAATAGGCCCAAAACTATTAAGACCAAACAGGCTTGACCCAAATACAAAGCCCAAATTAAATTAAACCAAATTTAAAATAAAATAAATAAAAAGCAATAACAAAGTCCATTTACAATTTTAGCCCAATACATAATTCAAAACCCAAAAAATGTTACAGCTTATCAGGACCCAAATGCATAGCCCACTTCACAAATAAAACCACGGCCCAATTCTAGCCCCAAATACATGTTGTAGCCCCAAACCTAAAGATCCAATTCCCAACCCCAAAACCCGAATAGAAACCCAAAAATTCGCTGGCCTGATAGCCCTAAATATTCGGATCCAGAGGCCCAATTCCAAGACTGATCCGATAGCCCAATTGGAAATTGACTAAAGCGGCCTGAGCAAAGTATTGTTTTAGGAAACTTAGGGTTTCCCTATGCCGCAGCTACATGAACAGTCTAGCGCCGAAGCCACCTACGCCAGCACATCAAGGCCGATTCTTTCGGGCTTCTATATGACACCAGAACCTGCGAGAAGAAATGTGAAAGCAATACCAAATAACAGAATACAATATAGCAGAAAGGAAAACGTGTATTCGAATTTTTATCTTTCTATTTTGGCTATAAAAAGGGCCTGATGTAAACATTAAAAACTTACGCACGCACAGATACTGAAAAAAATCAAAGAGCAATCAAAAGCATTTTTCTTTTAAAAGGTGATTTCGAATTTCTTTCTATTGGTTTGACCTTCTTTTTGTTTCTTTCTGATCTTTGATTCCTATTTTATTGCATGAGAAAGTAAAGGAACGAGATAAAGGATTTTACCTTTACAAAAGGCCATCGAAATCCTCCTCTTCCTTGTCAAAATCGGGGTTATTAAGGGCATTTTGAGGCCGAAATTGGTAACACACAGGTTGTGGATCGAAATAGAATCCCTACGCATCACCGGCCTTCGTTTATGGTGGTATAACGGCGTTCGTGCGAGGGATTCATAGAGTCGGCCGAATGTGAAGGGCAGTTTAGTTTTTTTCTTTCTTTCTGTTCGTATAAAAGCAAATGTTTAAGTTTTAGGGTGAGTTTTTGTTTTTATCTTGTGCTTGAGGAAACGGTGCTCTTTAGAGCCAATTACAATGGTTCCAAAACGGTGCTGTGTAAGCTTTGACCTGATGACCCGACCCATATGCGGCCAGGATCCACGTATTTTGGTCTTCGAAGGTATATTTGTGCAATTAATCCCTTCATTTCGCGCTGTCGTTTGATTGTATCCTATTTCTATTTTTTTTATATTCTTTAAATTTTGCCACGGAATTGTGTATCAATTTCATTTTAGTCCGCGATTAAACTCTGCGTTTTGATATTTAGAACATTTGTACTTTTAATCCCTGCTTATTTGTATGCATTTTATTTTGGTCCTTCACTGTTTAATAATTTGATTATTTGTAAATTGTCCTTTTAATTGCAATTTTATTTCAATTGAGTATTCTTTTAGTTTCTATTTTCATTCCTTGTAATCATATTATTGTTTTAAATTCATTTATTATTCATTTTTTTAGAAATTGTTTTAATAAATCATTTGGAACTTTACAATGTTTTAATTTGTGTTTATACTTCTGTTTATATATTTTCGAACTTATTATGTAAATATTCCTACACATTATTATGTTGCATATATATATACATATAAAATTCCATTAAAATTATTTTCATTCTATGTATATATTATTTTATGTATATTTTAAATTTCTTTATGTATTTATACATTTTCATTTAAATTTGTTTATATATATATATATATAATGTCTTCAAAGTACCTCATTTTAAATTATATTTTGCTTATTTCAAATATTTTTGATCATTTATATATATATATATATATATATATATATACATATATATATACACACACATTTTATATTAAATTATTTTTATACATATTATTTAGCTTCATATTATTTTATGTATATATTTTATTTTAAATCTACTTATGAATACATATTTTCTTGTAAATCTAGTTATATATAATTTATTTCTTTTAAAAACCCTAATTTGCATATATTTTTGTTTATTTTAAAACTTTTATATATTATTATTTTCATATATAAACTATCTATATAAAGTTTTATTTCATGGATATTATTTATGTAGATTAATATTTATTATTTCGTATATTATTTACTTTGAATTTCTTCTTTTATAATATTTATTTGTAAATCCATTTATATTAGTTATTTTTATTTTTAATCTATTTGAAACTTTTGCATGCAATTTCAAAATTTTTGTACATATAATTTATAGTTCGCATATTGATGGTTGCAAATGGTTTTTCCCTCATGTTATTCATTTTTTTTTTAATTTAAATTTATCACATTTGATTTGTGTTATTTTGCTTGGAATTTCTTTCTAGATTGTCTTTTAATTCATTAGTCTTGAAGGTTAATATTAGTACTTGTATAGTGTGTGATGTGTTGCTATTATATGAATTCTAATTTGCTCTTTTATGTTTCCATCATTGCCCTGTATGGCCATTTCATAGTTGCAATTATGCTTTCGTTTTTATTATTGCATTGTAATTAAGATTTTCAACTTATTCATGCAAAACTGTACATTTTTATCCAAACAAATTCAAATAAAAGACAATTTAAGTCAGCTTTTTTTTTCACTTACTCGAAAGCTTTTCAAAGTAAGGTGATATTTTGGTATTTGGAAATCCAAGAAATTGTGCCCTAACGTATTAGGTCGCGATTTTTCGTTTGACCAAATAACTTAATACCCTTTTCAATTGCATTGTTTGGAAGTGATAAGATGATCTCGACTTTGAGGGTTTAAGGTATTGCATCCTAACGTACTAGGTGTAGTATTTTATTCCTTTGGAACAAGTGAATCTTACATTCAAACTTGAGTCATTCCAACCTTTTTTTCAAAGAAATTGCATTTTCAAAACTTTTCAAGTTCTCGACATTAGGACATCATTTGATCGATTTGGTACCAATTTTGGGCGTACAAGAGTGCTAGCCTTTCCTCGTACGTAACCGACTTCTGAACTTTTTTTTTTAAATTCGTAGACCAAAGTCAATGTTTTAACAAAACGAAACATTTTATGAGGTGATCTAATCACACCTAAACAAAAAGGATTGGTGGCAACTCCATATTTTTAAAGTCGATCCCTATTTTTTCAAAACTCAAAAATGGTTTCGACAGCTTGGCGACTCTACTAGGGACATTTTGAGAGTCAGGCTGTAAATTGGTTAATTTTTTTCCTTTTTTCAAAAATTAAAAATCGATTTGCAAAATCATGATTTCTTTGTTGTATTTGTTTGTGTTATTATTGTAGCTTGAGTTTTGTAGAATACTTCTGCATTGCATTGCATGACCGTGTGGTCACACCTTTAAGTGAGACTGAGAAACTATACCTTCATGAGGTTTTCACCTCCGCACGGGCTAGTGGACTGCTTCCGGGATACATCCGTACCTATGTCTACGTGAGATTTTCATCTCCGCATGGCCATAGGGAAATGTATTCCCCTGAATTGAACTCGATCCATATGAGCCTATAATGGGTGAGGATTAAAGAATCTGCTGTTTAGGTACCCTTGCCTTAGAACCGAACCACATATAGAAAGCCCTAAGAGCCTACCCTAGGTAGAATTATGCTGAACCCTAGTGGTCATTCGATTAGGTGCTTTATTCTGTTGTTTATTTCTTTTGTGCTAACATGTTTTCTTTTGTATTGATTGCATTGCATTGCATCATCATAGAAAGGAGGTGTTGATTCATATTCGATTGCTAAATAGAAGAGCTTGTCATAAGAAAATGGATTTCTAGATAAAGTGGATTATAATATGACCGTCTGAGTATGGTCCAAATAAATACAACGCGAAAAGGCTAATAGCCCATTGAGGAATGCATGACTTTGCTTCATTGCCTGAGGATTCAAACCGGCAAAAAGTCATCATTGTCTCAACTTCTTTAAAGAAGCTAACGAGCATCACGAGGATAAGTGAGCAATAGGTCACGGTCTGGATCAAGCGAAGAGAAGCTAATAGGGGCATCTATTGGAAGGTTCGCGAGATTTGACCTTAATATCCGAATACGAAGAAAGGGATTGATGTTTTTTTAAGGCAATACCGCATATGTAATCCGTTTTATGTAAAGGAATTTGTTTTCTAGAAAAACTGTTCTAATGGAATTGTATTTAGAATCAACGCCTCTCTTTCTTCTTGCATTCATTTTATGTAGATGCATTACATGTATTTGCATTACATGCATTTGCATTACATTTGTATCATATGCATTAAAATCCACCAGAAGATCCTAATTAATTAAAATTATTTCAGTTAATTTGGAAACTGATAAAAGCTTACGTCGTTACGGTACTCGAGTGAAAACAAAAAATATGGACCAATGATTGGAAAGGCTTAAGCAACTCCAAAAAAAGATGCAGGATCAATTATAGTTACAAATGAAAAAGCAACTAGCTAAGATTCAATAAGATATGATGGATAAAATGCTGGAGTCTCAAAGAAATATGATGACTCAAATGGCTCAGATGTTGAATAGGGTAATGGATAAAGGGAAAAGCCCTATGGCCAATACTAGTGAGGAAAATGAGGATCCTCTCTATCCTCCAGGTTTCACCTCACCAAATGCTCAAACACAACCTGAGGTGTGTACGCAAAGACCATCCACCACGATCAGGCCTCAACAATTTAAGATGAACTTCTAAGCTGGATCAGGTCTAACCCCTCAGCTAATCCTGCTATCCCCAATTTTGATGAAATGGCAGAAAAAGAAAGGGCAAAGGTGAAATTTCCAAAATAATTAGAAGACAGGTGTAAATGGCTTGAGAAAAATTTAGAGCCATGGAAAGCGCTGATAACTATCATGGAATAGATGCTAAGGATTTGAGCTTGGTTCCGGACCTAGTACTGCCCTACAAGTTTAAAATGCCAGAATTTGAGAAATATAATGGGACGAGCTGCCCTAAAGCCCATATTACTTGTTTTGCAGAAGGATGACTGGGTATGTTAACAATGATCAACTGTTGATTCATTGCTTTCAAGATAGTCTGGTAGGGGCAGCAGCTAAATGGTATAATCAATTGAGCCGTACTAGGATTGGTTCATGGAAAGACTTAGCTCAAGCATTCATGAAACAGTATAGTCATATGACAGACATGACTCCTGATAGAATCACCTTGCAGAACATGAAAAAGAAGCCAAATGAAAGTTTTAGGCAGTATGCGTAGAGGTATAGAGAGGTTGCCATTCAAGTTCAGCAACCGCTCTTGGAAAAGGAAACCACAATACTCTTTATCAATACTTTAAAGGTGTCGTTCATCACGCACATGCTAGGGTGTGCTTCAAAAAGCTTCTCAGACATAGTAATGAATGGTGAACTATTGAGAATGCCATAAGAAGTGGAAAGATAGAAGGAGTGGAGAGTACAAAAAGGATAGCCTCGAGGAAAAAGGAAAACAAGATGAATAACATGAATATATAAAACAAGGGTTATTCAAAATCAGTCACTGTAAGTCAACCAAGAGCGGTGGCTACCATTCAACAAAATCCATCAAGGCCAGAATCTAGGGCGAAGTAAAATACTGAGAAGCTCCAATTTACACCAATTCTAATGTCATCTAAGGAGTTGTACTAAAACTTATTTGATGCACATGTGGTATCTCCTCGTTACCTGGAACCAATGCAACCCCCGTACCCCAAATGGTATGACTCAAATGCTCAATGTGAGTACCATACAGGGATCGTTAGGCATTCAATAGAAAATTGCCTTACTTTCAAGAAATTAGTTGAAAGATTCATTAACATGGGTATTGTGAAATTGAATGATGCGCTTAGTCCAGAAAACTCGTTACCCAATCATACCGATAGTAGGGTAAACGTGATAAGTGAAAAGGTGGGGAGAAGAATTAAGGCAAACATTACGAAAGTAAACGTTCCTTTGAGATGGGTCTAGAAGGAAATGGTGAAAAGGGGGTAAATTATTTTGGATCTGGAAGAGAGTTGCAGAAAAATGAGGAACTACTACAAGTTCCTTCATGAAGAAGGGCACAAGATCCAAGAATACGTAGAATTTAGAGCCTTGGTGCAGGGTTTGATGGATAATAAAGAGATTGAGTTTTGTGAATGAGTTGAAGAAATGTTAGGTAATGTTTACATCAATGCCATATTTGAAAAAGCAAATGAAGAAGAGACCTTGTCAGATATCCGCCCTTACGAGCCTAGGAGTGTTTTGGACAATTGGACTGTAGAAGAAATTCATGTAGTATTTAGAGCTTAATCAGAGTAATGTTTAAAAGCACTTGTTGCTTTAAGCCTAGAATCAATAAGATTTCTTTTGTGAAATAAGCTCATGTTCAAGCATCATTATTTTAATGAATTAAATCTTTGCTATCATTTGAAACAAATATTCTTTTATTCTTTTTATTATTCTTTCATTCTTTGGACTCTTTGACAAATCATTCTTTCATATCAGTCATAATCATACCATACAAATAATTATTCTTAAATTTATTCTTTCCTTATATTATTTTGAACCTACAATAGGTTCCCAGATATCAACAACGTGAGCGATGCTGCTACGGACTCAGAATCTCCTTTTGAGCAAGACATGTGTTTAAAGGGATACCAGGACTTTAAAAATGACAGAGACTGTGGTTTATCTCTGGACTTGTTAAGGATGGTAGAACAAGAGGAGAAACAAATTCTACCTCATAAGGAGATAGTAGACATTGTGACCTTGGAAGAAGGAAAAGTAGTAAAAATTGGAACGTGCATAACCGAAGAAACAAAGCGAGACTTTATTGAGTTACTTCAAGAATTTAAAGGTGTCTTCGCATGGTCATACCAAGATATGCTTGGGTTAAACACTGACATTGTAGTACATCGCCTTCCCATAAAAGAGGACTGCAAGCCAGTTCAGCAGAAGCTATGGAGAATGAGGCTCGATATTGTGCTAAAAATAAATGAGGAGGTCAAAAAGCAATTCAATGTTGGATTCTTGTAGGTAGTCAAATACTCAGAATGGGTAGCCAACATTGTGTCTGTCCCTAAAAAGGATGGAAATGCGCGAATGTGTGTGGATTACAGAGATTTAAATAAGGCTAGCCCAAAGGATAATTTTCCCTTGCCTCATATTGATACTCTGGTGGAAAATACGGCAGGTTACTCGTTGTTTTCCTTCATGGATGGTTTTTCAAGATACAATCAGATAAAGATGCATCCTGAAGATATGGAAAAGACTACCTTCATAACTTTGTGGGGTACGTTCTGTTATAAGATGATGCCGTTTGGGCTGAAAAACACTAGTGCGACGTATCAAAGGGCCATAGTGACTTTGTTCCATGATATGATACACAAAGAAATTGAAGTTTATGTCGATGATATGATCGCAAAATCCCAAACAGAAAATAAGCACATCCAAGTTTTGAGGAAGTTGTTCCTAAGATTGAGAAAATTCCAATTAAAGGTCAATCCAACAAAATGTACTTTTGGAGCTCGATTGGGAAAATTACTGGGTTTCGTAGTCAGTAAAAGGGGAATTGAGATTGACTCAGACAAAGTCAGGGCTATATAAGAATTGCCTCCGCCGTGCACCCAAAAAGAGGTTCAAGGTTTTCTTGGAAGGCTGAATTACATTACTCGTTGCATTTCACAATTAACTAAGAAATGTGACCCCATATTTCATCTTCTTAAGAAACACAACCCAGGTGTGTGGAATAATGAATGCTAGAAAGCTTTTGATAAAGTTAAATAGTACTTGTCAAGTCCCCCAGTATTGTCACCTCCATGCCCAGATAGGCCATTAATATTGTATTTGACGGTGTTTAATAACTCCATGGGATGTGTACTTGGTCAACATGATGAGTCGAGATGAAGAGAAAAGCCGATATATTACCTCAGTAAAAAATTCACTAAGTGTGAAATGAGATATTCGTCGATTGAGAAACTGTGTTGCATCCTAATTTGGACAGCTCAGAGGTTGAGGCAATACATGTTGTACCATACAACTTGGTTGATTTCAAAATTAGATCCTCTAAAGTATATGATGGAGTCAACTGCTTTGAATGGAAGGATGGCTAGATGGCAAATTCTGCTTTTTAAGTTTGATATAGTCTATGTGAGTCAAAAGGCTGTGAAAAGAAGCGCAATAGTAGATTTCTGGCTAGTAGAGATTTGGAAGATTATGAGCCATTGAACTTTGATTTTCCCAATGAAGAGTCAATGTCTGTGGCGGCCACTGAAGAAGATGCCACAAGGATTGCCATTGGAAGCTGAACTTTGATGGAGCATCGAATGCTGTGGGTAATGGAATCAGGGCAGTTCTGGTATCCCCGAATGGAGATCATTATCCATTCACTTGCAAATTGGATTTGATTGTACAAATAATATGGCAGAGTATGAAGCATGTATTTTAGGACTCCGTGCAGCTATTGAACACAAAATCAAAGCATTGAAAGTATATGGAGACTTTGGGCTAGTGATTTACCAGCTTAAAGGTGAATGGGAGATAAGAGACCCCAAATTGATTAATTATCGAAGGGTAGTTCTGAGATTAATTGAGGAGTTTGATGATATTACTTTTAATTATCTCCCACGAGACAAAAACCAGATGGCAGATGCTTTGGCTACTTTGGCTTCTATGATCAGAGTGAGCAAATAAGAAGGTGCAAAGCCCATTCAGATGAGTATTTACAAGGCTCCAACTCATTGTTATAATATGGAGGTAGAAGAAAGCGATTATCTCCCTTGGTACCACGATATATTGCGATATGTGAGAAATCATGAATATCTTGACCAAGCAACCGAATATGACAAAAGGACATTAAGAAGACTAGCTTGTGATTATGTCCTAGATGGGGAGATCCTGTACAAAAGAAGAAAGGATCAAGTACTACTGAGATGTATGGACGCAGTCGAAGCTAAGAAAATTTTGGAAGAAGTCTATGAGGGTGTTTGTGGAACGTATGCCAACGGCTTTACAATGGCTAGACAAATTATGAGATTTAGATACTATTGGTCAACCATGGAGGGAGACTGCATCAATTATACCAAGAAATGTCACAAATGCCAAATTTATGGGGATAAAATTCATGTGCCACCTTCGCCCTTGCATGTTATGACTTCCCCATGGCCTTTCTCTATGTGGAGCATGAATGTCATTGGGCCGATTTCGCCGAAAGCTTCGAATGGGCATCGGTTCATCTTTGTGGTTATTGACTACTTTACCAAATGGGTAGAGGTTGCTTCATATGCCAGTGTTACTAAGTCAATAGTCAGCAAATTCCTGAAAAATGAAATCATATGTCGATATGGAATACGTGAGAGGATCATATCAGATAATGCACTCAACTTGAACAACAGCACGACAACGGAGGTTGTGGTCAGTTCAAGATCAGACACCACAACTCGTCACCGTATTGCCCAAAAATGAATGGTGCAGTTGAAGCAGCCAATAAAAATATTAAAAAGATTGTGGGGAAAATGACTGAAACTTATAAAGATTGGCATTAGAAGTTGCCATTTGTCTTCTATGCTTATCGAACATCTGTCAGAACTTCTACTGGGGCAATGCATTTCTCATTGGTCTATGGAATGGATGCAATTTTACCCATTGAAGTAGAGATACCTTCCCTTCGAGTTTTGTCTGAACTAAAATTAGACGAAGCAGAATGGATACAATCTCGATATGATCAGTTGAACTTGATTGAGGAAGAAAGGCTGAGGGCTATCCAGCATGGTCAGATGTATCAAAAGTGAATGATGTGGGCTTACGACAAACAAGAGAATTTCATGAGAGAGACTTGGTTTTGAAAAAGATCCTTCCTATACAAAAGGATTTCAGAGGGAAATAGATGCCAAATTGGGAAGGGCCTTACGTGGTGACGAAGGCTTTCTACAGAGGCGCGTTGATTTTAACTTAAACGGATGGGAAAAACTTGCCCAATCTTGTAAATTTGGATTCAGTCAAAAAGTACTATACTTAAAGAGGCCAAAGTGAAAACCCGCAAAGGGCGCTTTGAGACTTCTTCAAAAAAAATAAAAAGATAAAGAAAAAAGGGACCAAAGTGAAAACTCGCAAAGGGAGCTTTGAGACTCTAAAAAAATAAAATAAAAATAAAAAAGATAAAAAGGAGAAGCCAAGGTAAAAACCCGCAAAGGGCGCCTTGAGACCAAAGGGGATTTGCGTTGAAAACCTGAAAAGGGTGGCTCAAATATTGTTCAAAGAGGGGGCATGTTATGATCTTGCTATACTTGAATTAACAAAGAAAGGGTATACTACATCTTGGGGCATCGACAGAGTACTCCAGATCTCCTAAACACATGTTGACCTTAAAACGGTCTTCAAGAAATTCGTACAAAGAAGCTCAAGCTGCGATATTTGAGGCACCTAATCTTCATTTTATTCATAATGAATTTGCTATCTTTGAATACTGTGCTCTTTTCAAGATATGTATCTTCAATCAATCTCTTTTTGTTTCTGTTATCTTTGATAATTTATTCATTTCGAGCTATGCTTCAAGTCAATTCTATTCTTATTCATTGTTATGATCTTTTGCAAGTATGTTGCATTGAAATAATGATTAATGAACTAATAATACATTCATAAAATAAGTTTGCATATTACTCTAGAGGTTTCTAAATAATACGGGAACCTAAAACATGACTGTTGTTTATAACCTACTAGGCCTAAAGTTTGGAGACATTTGAGAATAAGGAGTCTAATTGAGACTATCTTTTCAGATTTTGTTTAAGTAAAATAACATGGCAGCGATAAAGCTTTAATGAACAAGCAAATAATGTTCCCCAGGCATTACGAGGAGGTCATTCTTGGAGAAGAAAAACCTACGCTTATCTGGAAAATAGTGTAGTAAACCAAATGATGGAGGAAGATTCAAATCCTACACCCCTGAGTTGCAGTGTGATAGATTGAAGATGAAACAAGTCCTACACCTCTGAATTACAGTGGGAATGGATTAAAAAAGTTTTAGATCCTATAACCGTAAGTAACAGTAGAGAGGTTTGAAGACAGTACTAAAGGCACAGTAGAATGGTCCTTAAAGTTACAGTGGGGCAAACCAGTTGAGTATAGTGTGATTGTTTCTTCAGGTTTTTGGTCAAAATACCAGCCAAGCAAGAAGGCAGTATGATGCATCAGTGATAAAGCCTTGATGAACAACGACAAATGATACAATAAATATTAAAAAAAGGATCATTCTCATGACATTTTGCATTTATACATATATCATTCACAACACATTTAATTAGGAGCATTGGATTCATTCTAATCATAGCATCCTAATAATTTGCATAAGCTTAAGCACATAAAACCGATTCTACAGGATAGGTTCCCTAGAGGACGATGTACCAATATCGGTGAATTCACAGATCTTGTCTTTTTGAAGTTGCAGTGAAGTAGATCAAAGACACCAGCCTTGCCTCCTTGAGTTTGTAGCGGAGCAGACTGAAGACAGCAGATCTTGCCTTCCTAAAGTTATAGTGAAGCAGATCGAAGACAATCCTTATTTCCTTGAAGTTTCAGCAGAGAATATCGAAGCTACAAATCTCTTCTCCCTGAATTCTTATCTCCTTAAAGTTCCAACAGAGTAGGTTGAGGCTACAAATCCCTTCTCCCTGAGATTACACTGAGGATCAATCCTTATTTCCTTGAAGTTTCAGCAGAGAAGATCGAAATTACAAATCTCTTCTCCTTGAATTCTTATCCCCTTAAAGTTCTAATGGAGTAGGTTGAGGCTACAAATCCCTTCTCCTTGAAATTACATTGAGGATCAATCCTTATTTCCTTGAAGTTTCAGTAGAGAAGATTGAAGTTACAAATCTCTTCTCCGTGAATTCTTATTTCTTCGAAGTTCCAATGGAGTAGGTTGAAGCTACAAATCCCTTCTCCTTGCAATTATATTGAAGATTAATCCTTATTTCCTCGAAGTTTCAGTAGAGCAGATTGAAGCTACAAATATCTTCTCCCTAAAATTACATTGGAGCCACGATTCTTATCTCCTTGAAATTCCAACTGAGTAGATCGAAGCTTCAAATCCCTTCTCCTTGAAATTTTGTTGAAGCAAAGCAGCAATTCCTATGCCTTTGAAGATGCAGTGGATTGGAATGAAGCTACTTGAAGATAAGAAGCACTGAGACTAGAAAGACCGGGCAAAATATGCCCTTTTAAAGTCTTTACTCCATCCACCTTGCACGACAATGAGCAAAGAGGGGCATCTGTAGAAGGCCCATTTCGCCCGGGCCCACCAGAAACTAAATTAAACTAAAAAACCAAATATTTAAATTAAATAAAAGCCAATAATATTTAAAGTCCATCAGTCCTGATTACAAGTTGAATAGGCCCAAAACTATTAAGACCAAACAGGCTTGACCCAAATACAAAGCCCAAATTAAATTAAACCAAATTTAAAATAAAATAAATAAAAAACAATAACAAAGTCCATTTACAATTTTAGCCCAATACATAATTCAAAACCCAAAAATTGTTACAGCTTATCAAGACCCAAATGCATAGCCCACTTCACAAATAAAACCACGGCCTAATTCTAGCCCTAAATACATGTTGTAGCCCCAGACCTAAAGATCCAATTCCTAACCCCGAAACCCGAATAGAAACCCAAAAATCCGCTGGCCTGATAGCCCTAAATATTTGGATCCAGATGCCCAATTCCAAGACTGATCCGATAGCCCAATTGGAAATTGACTCAAGCGGCCCGAGCAAAGTATTGTTTTAGGAAACTTAGGGTTTCCCTGTGCTGCAGCCACATGAACAGTCTCGCGCCGAAGCCACCTGCGCCAGCACATCAAGGCCGATTCTTTTGGGCTTCTGTATGACACCAAAACCTGTGAGAAGAAACGTGAAAGCAGTACCAAATAACATAATACAATATAGCAGAAAGGAAAACATGTATTTGGATTTTTATCTTTCTATTTTGGCTATAAAAAGGGCCTGATGTAAACATTAAAAACTTACGCACGCACAGATACTGAAAAAAATCAAAGAGCAATTAAAAGCATTTTTTTTAAAAGGTGATTTCGAATTTCTTTCTATTGGTTTAACCTTCTTTTTGTTTCTTTCTGATCTTTGATTCCTATTTTATTGCATGAGAAAGTAAAGGAACGAGATAAAGGATTTTACCTTTACAAAAGGCCATCGGAATCCTCCTCTTCCTCGTCAAAATCAGGGTTATTAAGGGCATTTTGAAGCCGAAATTGGCAACACACATGTTATGGATCGAAATAGAATCCCTACGCATCACCGGCCTTCGTTTATGGTGGTATAACAGCGTTCGTGCAAGGGATTCTTAGAGTCGGCCGAATGTGAAGGGCAGTTTAGTTTTTTTCTTTCTTTCTATTCGTATAAAACCAAATGTTTAAGTTTTAGGGTTAGTTTTTGTTTTTATCTTGTGCTTGATGAAACGATGCTGTTTAGAGCCAATTACAATGGCTCCAAAACGGTGCTGCGTAAGCTTTGACCCGATGACCCAACCCATATGTGGCCAGGATCTGCGTGTTTTGGTCTTCGAGGGTATATTTGTGCAATTAACCCCTTCATTTCGCGCTGTCGTTTGATTGTATCCTATTTCTATTTCTTTTATATTCTTTAAATTTTACCACGGAATTTTGTATCAATTTCATTTTAGTCCGCGATTAAACTCTGCGTTTTGATGTTTAGAACATTTGTACTTTTAATCCCTACTTATTTGTATGCATTTTATTTTGGTCCTTCACTATTTAATAATTTGATTATTTGTAAATTGTCCTTTTAATTGCAATTTTATTTCAATTGAGTATTCTTTTAGTTTCTGTTTTCATTCCTTGTAATCATATTATTGTTTTAAATTCATTTATTATTCATTTTTTTAGAAATTGTTTTAATAAATCATTTGGAACTTTACAATGTTTTAATTTGTATTTATACTTCTATTTATATATTTTCGAATTTATTATGTAAATATTCCTACACATTATTATGTTGCATATATATATACATATAAAATTCTATTAAAATTATGTTCATTCTATGTATATATTATTTTATGTATATTTTAAATTTCTTTATGTATTTATACATTTTCATTTAAATTTGTTTATTTATATATATATATATATATATATATATATAATGTCTTCAAAGTACCTCATTTTAAATTATATTTTGCTTATTTCAAATATTTTCCATCATTTGTTTATATATATATATATATATATATATATACACATTTTATATTAAATTATTTTTATACATATTATTTAGCTTCATATTATTTTATGTATATATTTTATTTTAAATCTACTTATGAATACATATTTTCTTGTAAATCTAGTTATATATAATTTATTTCTTTTAAAAACCCTAATTTGCATATATTTTTGTTTATTTCAAAACTTTTATATATTATTATTTTCATATATAAACTATTTATATAATGTTTTATTTCATGTATATTATTTATGTGGATTAATATTTATTATTTCGTATATTATTTACTTTGAATTTCTTCTTTTATAATATTTATTTGTAAATCCATTTATATTAGTTATTTTTATTTTTAATCAGTTTGAAACTTTTGCATGCAATTTCAAAATTTTTGTACATATAATTTATAGTTCGCATATTGATGGTTGCAAATGGTTTTTCCCTCATGTTATTCATTTTTTTAATTTAAAATTTATCACATTTGATTTGTGTTATTTTGCTTGGAATTTCTTTCTAGATTGTCTTTTAATTCATTAGTCTTGAAGGTTAATGTTAGTACTTGTATAGTGTGTGATGTGTTGCTATTATATGAATTCTAATTTGCTCTTTTATGTTTCTATCATTGCCCTGTATGGCCATTTCATATTTGCAATTATGCTTTCGTTTTTATTATTGCATTGTAATTAAGATTTTCAACTTATTCATGCAAAACTGTACATTTTTATCCAAACAAATTCAAATAAAAGACAATTTAAGTCAGCTTTTTTTTTCACTTACTCGAAAGCTTTTCAAAGTAAGGTGATATTTTGGTATTTGGAAATCCAAGAAATTGTGCCCTAACGTATTGGGTCGCGATTTTTCGTTTGACCTAATAACTTAATACCCTTTTCAATTGTAGGTTTTAGAAGTGATAAGATGATCTCGACTTTGAGGGGTTAAGGTATTGTGATAAACCGTAATTTATACATATTTTTACCCCATGCTTAGCATAATTTTGGATGAATTATCCCTTAAATTGTGGAATTTGATGCACCTAATCCTTTAATTTCATGTTTTATACTTAGGTGAGCATAGGAGAGTGAAAAGAATGAGAAACGGGCCAAAAATGGAGAAAATGGGCAGAAGTGAGAAATCAACACAACCTAGAGTTCATTACACTGGTAAACCACACGCCCCTGCCAAATTAGTAGACTTGAACACGGCCTGGGCCCGATTCACAGGGGCGTGCCATACAGGCGTGTCTCTGTCGTGACGAGTTTCAATTTTATGCGAAAAAAGCTACTTAAGGGCTAAGTTCTGGAGTCTATATAAACACCCTAAGAGAGGACTTAAAGGGGGATGGAGAGTAGAAGACAGGTAATTACTCAAGGAAAGCCGATTGATCCATCTTAGAAGCAAGGATCTACATCAAGACTGAAGATCTCCCTTCAATTCTTTCAGGAGTTTTGGGTTTTCTTTATGTTTTCTTGTTCCCCTTATTTTGAGATGTTTTCTCTTTTTATTATAAACTAAACCCCTAATTACCTAAGGGGTGAAACTTAAGATGAATCTTGTTATTGTTATCTGAATTATATGATAAATATTCAATTTGTTCTTTATTGTGTTTTTAATTCTTGAATTGATATTTCAGGATATTAATTCAAGTCGAATGTGCTTAGTAGAGCAAAAGTCCATGTTTAAGAGTTGATCCAACACAATTAAGTGGATTTGATCGCAATCCTAGACATAGGATGACGAAAATCTGTCGGATTAGAGTCAAATCTAATAGGGGAATCCATAGATCGAGTTAATACAAAACTAGAGGTTTTAATTAGAAAGAGATTTCAATTAATCAACCTAGGGTTAGCTGCTTTTAGTCTCGATGAAGATATTAACATAATTTAGGGATCTCTACGGATCAAGTCGAATGAAGAAATCGTCTAATTCAGAGTTAAATAACAAGTGAAGTCTAGGTGGATTCTTCTTTAGGTATTACTTTTATCAATCAGTAATTCTTCAATTCATTCATTGTAGCGTCTTTAGATAGTTAGAATTTTAGTTTACAAACAACCTCCCTTTATTTCTAGGCTAGATAATAGAAAGAAAGTTATTACTAGTACTTTTAGTTCCTTGGATTCGACATTCCGGTCTTGCCACTAACTATACTACTATTCGATAGGTGCTCTTGCCTTTTATCGTGATAATAGTTAGTTTGTAGGTACGATCATAAAAATATTAAAACTTATCACGCACATCATATTGCATCCTAACATACTAGGTGTAGTATTTTATTCCTTTGGAATGAGTGAATCTTACATTCAAACTTGAGTCATTCCAACCTTTTTTTCAAAGAAATTGCATTTTCAAAACTTTTCAAGTTCTCGGCATTAGAACATCATTTGATCGATTTGGTACCAATTTTGGGTGTACGAGGGTGCTAACCCTTCCTCGTACGTAACCGACTTCCGAACCCTTTTTTTTTAAATTCGTAGACCAAAGTCAATGTTTTAACAAAACGAAACATTTTATGAGGTGATCCGATCACACCTAAACAAAAAGGATTGGTGGCGACTCCATATTTTTAAAATCGATCCCCGTTTTTTCAAAATTCAAAAATGGTTTCGACAAGGACAATTTTGATTGGTATAATAATAAATTTAGCTCTTAAAATTTACATATTCTGTCAAGTTGGTCCTAATTTAACAAATTTATACTGCAAGATTTGTGTAACAGTGTAAATGTTGAGGTTGAATTTGTTTAATTTTTCAGAATTAAGGTCAAAATGAAAAAATATGTAAACATCGAAGGCTAAATTTGTTACTATACCAATCAAATTTATGTTCAATTGACAGAAGACATTAATGTTTTCCTTAGTTGTTTGCTTTCGAAATTAGTAGGGGTTAAATTACTCTATTTTTTAAAAGACCAATTTGCTCAATTTCAAAATTGAGAGGGACAGAAAAATCATTTTACCAATTATTTTTTATGTTCTTTTCTGGATTAGTCTCAGGTTTTTTGGTTCGTTGTTTTGCTTGATGAATGGTTGTAGGCCGCAGCATTTTGGACTTCTCTATTGAAGCTTTGAGGACAAGTTTACCATTGAATTTTAAAAGTGTTTTTAAAAAAATTTTGATAGTGTTTATCATTATTGTCCACAAATAATTTTGAAACGATAAAATGTCGATTGTAGACATAATGTTCTAAAATAAAATATTTAACGAGAGGATAAAATGATAATTTTATTGAAAAAAACTTTTACGAAAAAAAAACCTTTTAACATGACTTAAAATCTCGGCTTAAAATTAAATTTTGATTTGAAAAGCTACTTTTTATTTATTTATTTATTTTTGTTGAGTATGCCTCATATTTCAGTCAAATAAGAGATTGCTTGCAAGTTAAGTTAAACAGAATATATTTTCTTTCTAGAAGATGTAGTATTTATTAGTATAATATATTTAGCATTTATTAGCATAATTTATTTGACCTACGAATTTAGCCTATAAATAACCTTAGAAAATACACCTATTAGAGATTAGAACTCATAACACTTTTGAAGAATTTTGTGTTTATGTTTTGAGGGTTCTTTATTTTCGGGTTTTGGAGTTTAGTTTTTTTTCCATCTTTTGTACTCTTCGTTCTTTTTCCATTATAGTAAAATTATATTTGCCCGTGGTTTTTTATCCTCTTTGGAGGGTTTTTTTCATGTTAAATTTGTGTTCAATTTCTCAATTTCTTCCGCTATTTTTACTTGTTTGTTACTTAATCGAGTCGATCCTCAACAAGTGGCATTAAAGCTAGTTTAATTTTCGCAGATCAGCCCGTTCAAAGATGGCAACAATAAGATTTGACATTGAGAAATTATGGTGTCACAAATTTCAATTTGTAGAAAGTTTAGATGATGGCAATTCTAGTTCAGATCAGCCTGAAAAATATTGTTACCGGGAAAAAAACACAAGAATCTAGATCCGTCAAAATGGAAAGAGCTTGATGAAAATGCCATATCTGCAATCCAGTTGTGCCTCGCTAATAAGGTATTGGAAGAGGTATTGATGGAGAATACCTCATTCGCCTTATGGAAAAGGTTAGAAACTTTTTATGCAACTAAGTTTCTGGTTAATCATTTAGTGTTGAAACAACGTTTATTTATGTTTCGCATGAACGAAGTTGAGCTTCTTAGAGATCACATCAGCCAATTCATTACCCTTTTAAATGATTTAAAGAACGTTGATGTTCATATTGACGATGAAGATCAGGTTATGCTATTATTGTATTATTTACCCCATTCATACAAGTCTTTCAGGGAGACCCTGATTTATGGCAGAGACAAACTCTCATTTAAGGATGTAAAAGGTCATATGTTGAGTAAAGACAAACTCAACAATAAGTGTGGTTCGGATAGCAAGGCAGATAAGTAAGCTTTCATTTTGGTTTTATCAAAGAAACGAGATAAAAGGTGTCACTATTGTAAGAAATTAGGTCACGCCAAAGCAAATTGTTGTAAACTGTGAAATAAAAAGGCTACTGAGAGTAACGAGGAAGATGAAGCTGGTGTTAATTTGGCAGACAAAAGCAGTGATGATTTCTTGTTAGTATTAACGAGTAAAAGCTCCGAGCTTACATCTGAATGGATCCTACATTCGGGGTGTTCTTTCCATATGTGTTCCAATAGAGAATGGATCTCCACATATAGTTCGGTTGAAAATGGAGTTGTGCACATGAGAAACGGTTCATCTAGTAAGTAATTAGTATTGGTATTGTTAAAATTAGGATGCACAATGAGACGATTAGGATACTCTTAGATGTTAGGAACATACCTAATTTACGAAACCTAATTTACGAAAAAATCTCATCTCTTTAAATATTTTAGACTTGAAAGGTTGCAGAATCAATATCGAGTCGAGCGATATTAAGATGTCTCGTGGGGCTATTGTTTTGTTAAAAGGTAAAAAGACCGACAGTCTTTATATTCTAGAAATCTCTACAGTGACCAATGAAATTGGACGTCCCTCATCCGTTACGGAATCAAAATCAACTTGTTTGGAGCGGAGGCAACTTGGTCATAAGAGGGAAAAATGTATGATTGTTTCGTTGAAGAGAGGTTCTCTTTTAGATGCAAGTTTTGAAAAGTTAGGGCATTGTGTTTGTGAAAATTAGACCGGGGTTCGTTTTGATTTGGCAATGCACAAATTGAAGGCTAGAAGTCTTCTAGCTTCTAAGCACAAGTTCGACTCAATTAATTCCCTGTATAGTTAAAGATAGGCCCGTGGCGTGCTTTGACAAAGATGGCATTATGGAAATACGAGTCAAGATGAAGATTTGTTCAATATGCCTCATATTTCAGTCAAATAAGAAATTACTTGTAAGTTAATTTAAACAAAATATATTTTCTTTCTAGATGATTTAGTATTTATTAGTATAATATATTTAGCATTTATTAGCATAATTTATTTAACCTACGAATTTAGCTTATAAATACTCTTTTACGAATTTTATGTTTTTATTTTAAGGGTTCTTTGTTTTTAGGTTTTAAAGTTTAGTTTATATCCATCTTTTGTATTTTTCATTTTTTTACAATTATAATTAAATTATCTTTGCCTCTAATTTTTTTTCCTCTTTAGAAAGGTCTTTCGTTAAAATTGTGTATTCAATTTCTTAATTTATTCCGCTATTTCTATTTTTTCATTGCTTAATTTGATTGATCTCCAACAATTTTAATAATCATAATTTAAATCAGAAAACATTTTTATTATTTCATGTTGCCAAAAAAGAAATTGTAAAATCTGACGGTGAAACCCAGCCCTCAGCCCTCAGCCCTCAGCCACCTGTTTATTATCTTTCTCCTCATTGTCAAAATGACTTAAATACCCAATAAATGAGTCAGTAAGGTTAGTAAAAGTTAAGTTACTTGCCGAATTATAACTCACGCTCCCCCACTAAAAATTATAAACAAGCACACTATCAAGTATGAGTTGGACTATCTATAGCAACAAGCATTTTAGAAATATATATTGTTATTATAACAATATAATATCAATTCTTCTACTTTTGCATTCGATTTTATCTTCAAAATACATTGTTACAATAACAATATTATACTCTGGATCATCTCTATCCTTTTTTTTTGCAGGTCCCACAATCCACTAACCACAAAAATCAGAGCCCCACTACAAAAGTGCTTCCATCATTATCCAGTATCCCTCTTTTGATACAAAATAGAAGAGTATATCAAGTGAAATTTGACAATTCTTCCCCTTTACTCGAACTTGTCGAGACATCAATTGCCTGTCTCTGATTTTTTTAAGGCATTGACATCAAACCCTGTTTTGAAAAATCGAAAAAAGAGCTGGAGAGGAAGGCAAAAAGCAAGAGCTATGGCATCTGACTTTGATGGCATTTTCAAGCCAAAGAGGGAGGGAGTGGGTGTGTTAGAATAGGACAAATAAAAGGCGGGATGAAGGATGGACTGTGGGACGCCTAGCCTTTTTTTCCCCTCAGGTCTATGCAGGAGGATTTGTTTCTGGCTTAACGAACAAAGGAGGTATCTCGTACCTGTGTGTGGTAAATTGCAGTGGCCAGTGAGATAGGCATAATGCAAAGAGACTTTGATTGGAGGAATTGCATGGCAGCTCCAACGTTTTCTTCCATCAGCTTAGCTACCTGTTGCTCTGTGCCATCATTTGAACACTTCTCCCATGCTAGCTGGCTTCTTCCACCCTCACCGCTTTCATACTGATGGAAGCTCAATTTGTATTAATGAATAGAATATTGAATATAAAAATGTGCAACATATGCATGATTACTTATTTATTACCTCTACTGATGATAGTGGAATGTCTGTTACAAGCGGTGCCACTGCACCAGCTCCGCCCAACCTACTCATGCTCAAAACCTGTTAAATAATCAAATTCATTATTAGGGGAGAATATATCAAATGAAACAATCGTATATTATCTCCTTAAAAGCAACATGCCCTGAATATATTGACAGGAAACAACAGAGAGATTGCATACTGGTTTGATAAACATGAGCAACACCACGATTTGCAGTGAAATATTAAAATCAAATAGTTGAACAAAGTAAATGATACCTTAACTTGGAGCCTCAGGAACTTGACATAATCTACAATTTCATCAAGCATGACTGCCCTATCAGTCTGCAAACAGAAATGTATATCAGTACAAAATGAAGTTATATGCATCATACATGGTTAAACTTTCTCATGGTTTACACCCCAAGTCAGACAAATCTACCATAAAGTCACCCATGTCTCAATGAGACCCTTATAACAATAATCAATTGGGCTAAGCTTGGTTAAACAACAATAGTCTACTATAACATTATTAAGTTAATAGCTGAGGATTTAGGACATCAATCCATTCAATATATGTACGCTATTTAACAGACAATAAAGTTAGCATGGGATTAAGGAAGCATACAAACCCTCAGACAATGATATTGTAAACTAATTTTTCAGCCTTCACGTTTAAAGGTTAGTCATAAAACTATTGCAATGTTGGACAACAAGATTGAGCAGATCAGCGATTAGGGGCTGATAAGATAAGTGAAAAATGACATTAATAGATCCCTGCTGTCAGTAGGAGCGAGCTCCTTGCAATGTTAGTTTAAAGAATAACCAGTTAATAGTAATATCTGACCATTCCAGAAAAACATACTGGAAATATGAAAGTCATTTCACAACTGAACTTACGAAGTGATAAAAAAAGGACTCACCTTGCTAACGCTAGGAACAAGTTCCTGCAATTCGCTGATTCTTTCAGTAATTCTCTCCCTGCGCAACTGTAGCAAAGGAGAAAATTGAATGACTCAGAATGTTAACACAGTTGCAACATGGTTCAACAGCTACTCCCTTTATCCTACTCTTCACAACAACAACCAAACTCCCCCACCTATCTTCCTTTTCATCTATGTTTTCTCTTTTCCCATCTCTTTTTTTTTTTTGGGATTTACAACTTTTGACTTTTATCTTTATTATCTTCTCTTTTTTCTTTTTGGATTTCTAGCATCTAGTCGAAAAACAATATTTGAGGGAAAAAATTAATTGAAACCAGCATTGAGCAACCTCTGCCGTGAAGTGTCCACATTATTATTTGTCATGTTTGACACAGATCCTATACTGTGTTGAGGATTGTGTCATGCCGACACAGATACTCCTCCTCTTTTGAAGGGTCCAAGTATCAGAGAGGTGGCAACCAAGTGCAGCTTTATGAGTTGCTAGATCTCCTCCTAAAAGATGATTAGATGGGGTCTATATGCTTTCGTATTTCTATATATTCTTGCCTTTTCTAGATATGTACAAGAGGCAGTATAGTACTTTTTAACTTATTATAGTCTATTGCTCTTTTTGAAAAAAAAAAAAAGATTTTTCTAAATTAGATGACGATCTAAATTGCATGAACCAGTCACAATCAATTCAATTTATCAGATTTCTATCTTTTCAAATTTTTCCTTGCTAAGAAACTTACTCATGCCTTCTGACTCTAGACCAGAAACACAAATCTGGATTACGGACATTCAATAAATTATTCCCATGTTTGGCATGGTTATTTATAATAAATTAAGCATACCCGTTCAGCAATGCTGTGAGGATCCGTGGCCTGTCCTCGTCTAGCGCGCACCCTTGGACGCATTGTCGGTGGATGTGATGCTGCAAAAACAGTTGCTTGCATAGGTTGGCCATGGAAAACCTGGAAAGTTATATAAGTCACATCATCAATGATGTATATTTATAGATAGGATAGACCTAACACCAATACCATTTTCTTTCCCGCCAACCCATAACAAGGAAAGAACGGTGAATGGAGAAAAATCACTTAGTCCATAATTGTTTTGATTTTATATAAAAGCAAGTTTTTGGAATCAAAGCATACAGCAATGGACAAACAACAGAAATCTTGCCAGAATTGGACTTTTAGAGTCTTAAACTTTTGCAGAACACTTCCCATACAATTTGTTGAATAACTTGACGGCATAAATAACCAAATACAAAAGCAATTACTCAAGTTGATAGAATGTCTTTACCATGGCTGAGACAGCGATACTTTAAAAACTATAGTAAATCAACAAATGAGAACACAAATCCATCTTTCTTCTGTCATAATTTTAACTTTCATACATATTTTATGATAATAACAAGAGAATGTTCTGAAATTTAACATCTTCCACCAATAACTCGACTCATATGATGTTGACAATTTTTGGAAGCTATGAACATGAAACCTACTAGACACTAAACCAGTTTCTCCTAGTAGATAGGCCACTAAACAAAGACCGGTTTACCTAACTACAAATCAAGGAATCAACTATTAGTAATTTTACAGAAGATTTTATAGATTTTTATTTCACTACTATGACACTAGCTTTCAAGTTCCAAATACATGCCCTTTAATTCTTGAAAAAAAAAATAACTTGTGAAGTACAACTCTTGTTTAATTTTGGATTCAGGTTTACAGCAAATCAGCATTTGAATAGTCTTCAATGATCGAATAATCTTACTCTGCCAGTTAGTTTATGACTTAAGCAACTCTAAGACATTGATGTACTGTATCCTTTGTCAAATATCAAAACTTGGCATCCAACAATAGTAACTCCCACCAAACCCTGTCATGTTTTCCTTTGTCTTCTCTGCAATCAGACAGAAACAGGCATGGTATAGTAACATGATAAAAGATCAAACTGACAAATATGCTGTCACCCCAAGTTTGACAATCTAAAACTTAAAATAATCCAAAAAGGACAAATAAACATACTCCATTTACAGAGGAGAAAATTGACAATTATTAAAGATAATTATACTTAGTTATCAGCACCATAAAACCTAGCTTCTAAGTTAAGCTCCTGAAAGGAAGTTCATATATGAAAAGGTGGAAAAAACTTTTAGAGGGAAAAAGTTTTTTTTAAGTGATAAAGTACTATTTTTCTTACATTTTTTTACAGAAGAAGCTCGGTCATCAACGACCTTGTTCCGAAACCGCTTCCCACTACCGGAAGCTTCCTCGGGTTTCAAAAACCCGCCTTTCCCTTGCTCCAAGCTAAGCCCAAGGGGAAAACTTGCCCATGAAACGTACTGCCTCCACCGCCTTCGATTCCGCCGATATGAGCAGCGCCATCACTGGAGCTGAGCTGCAAAAACATTGGAGCTCCAGCTCCAGCAGCGGTTGCAGCCAATCCAGTGTTGGATCCAGCTAAGCCTGTTTCAGAGGGCGTAAAGTTAGAGAGCCCGAGGATTTACTCGAGGAAATCATCGGCAGCGGGGCCTCGTTGGTGTTATTAGCCATGAGAAAGCCGAAAAAAAAGATAGCAGCGGAAAGTGAGTCCAAGTAGCGGCGTTAGGGACTAACCCAAGAGCATCTACATGCAAAGGAAATGGCGAAACTGAATTGAACCAAAATATAAATATATATATAATATAAAAGCAAAATAGAAAGTTTGGAGTTTTGGCTTTCCTCTTCTTTTTTTCTTCAGCTCTGAGAGAGAATCAGAAAAAGACAAATATATACAAAGAAAAAGAGGGAAGGGAAAAGGAGAGTGCTTTTATGTTATTTTTCTTTTCCTCTCTTTGAATCGTGTTTAAAAACATAACGCTTTTTGTAAAAAGGTTTCGAGTTTCACCAAAATTACGTGGCAACCCTTTTTTTTTCTCTCTATTGTTTTTTATACAATAAATTGACCATTTTACTAATAAAGACTCATTTTCAACTTTATTTATAGAAATGGGTCAATTTTTTTATTATTTACTAGAAAAGACTAAAAATATAAAACGCGTCCATGCAGGAGTGTTTTTGAATGAAATTTTAGCAAATCGTGTCCCTGAGGTAGCGGTTTTGCCATATCAGCACAAAACGTGTTGACGTGAATGCGTTTTACTGACGTGGTAAAATCTCCCCCCCAGGGACGCGTTTTAGCTCATATTTTTTTTCTCAACGGCTATTTCAATTTTTGACCATTGGGGGGTCCAACAGTAAAAAAAACTATAAAAACCCTCCCCTCATATTTTTTTCACACAATATTTCTTCCAAATTTGGCCAAAAAGCTTTCAAATTTCTCTCTAAATTTCTCAAAACTCTTTTTAATTAATTATTTCCTTTAATTTTTTTCTAAATTAGTATTTTTATATAATTTCAAAAATATTTGATCGTGTTAGCAATGGTCGGGGAATTAATTCGTCTCTATCATAAACATATCTCTGTCGAACAAATGAAAATGGTAATGGTTAATTTTAATTTTTGAATATTATTTAATATTTTTTTCATTTATGTAATTTTAATTAATTTTTATTTTATAATTTCTTATAACAATTTGTAGATCGGATGTTACAATGTTATATCCGTAATATGTTTGGTCCTCTATCAACGTTGATAGAAAATTACTTAAGGGAAGCAGGTTTTTGGTACGTGGCCACTATAGGTCAGAAGTGCAAGTTGGACCCGAAAGTTATCAGCACGTTAATAGAGAGGAGGAGACCCGAGACGTACACATTTCATCTTTTATGCGGAGAGTGTACCATCACTTTGGAGGACGTATAGTTACAATTGGGATTACCAATAGGTGGGTTCGCACTCATTGGGTCTATTTAATCTGCTGATTGGGGAGTCGTATGCTACGATCTTTTGGGTGCGATTCTGGATAATATTTACAGAGGTCAGATCGAGATGGACTGGTTATGAGACACATTCCCGGAGCTGGGGAATGATTCGACTAAAGTAGAAAGAATACGATATGCTCAGGCATATATCCTTGAGATAATTGGAGGTTATCTAATGCCGGACTTATCACGAACCTCGTACATCTGAGGTAGCTGCTGAAACTCGTTGATTTTAGAGCAGCTAGCGAATTTAGTTGGGGGTCTGTCATGTTGGAAACATTGTACCAGGAGATGTGTGGGGCGACGACACCAAATAAAGCTAAAACCGAAGGTTGCTTATCACTACTACAATCATAGGCTCGGTTTCACTTTCCATTTTTACATTCTCGAGTGAACCACCCATATACATTCCCACTCATAACGAGGTAAAATTTATATTAGATTTTACAATTATTATATAAATTTAAAATATAATTATATGCTAAAAATTTATTTAATTAGGTGGAACCATTCGGCGAGTTATGTTGGAATACCTACTACTCTTGAAGATATATGACTTCTATTAGACCAAAGGTCGGAAGCACAAGTAAGTATTAAATAAAATATATATACATAAAATAGTCGTTTCATATTTAGTATTTAGTATTATGTATATAACTAATATTTTTATCACGTTCATATAGTTTCAATGGACACCATATAAGGATCTTGTAATTCAAGCAGTAATTCCGGATAAATTCTTTCAAAATCTAAACATTTGCCATGTTAAGGTCTTATTGGTTAGTTATGCTGCTGTCGAGATGCACCAGACGGATAGAGTGTTGCGGTAATTCAGATTTCAACAACTGATTCCCATGGCACCTGAGGTGCTCGATGATGAACACAAAATCAACTTACGACAATCAAACACAAATTGGCCGGTATTGTGGTCGGATTATATCAAAATTTGGGAAAATTAGTATGATCATATACCTATTCGCGAACCAGTCATCGTTCCAGAGTTAGCGTGTGTGCCGAATTACATACCATGGTTTAGGATCTATAGTAAGCTATATTTGTTGTCGGAAGAGTAGTGGCATCGGCAAATTCGTGTCGAAAGGGAATGATGGGGCCATTTAAATATAAGGAGAAGGGATGACAACACGGGCCCATCAATAGCGCCCACACAATCACCAAGCCCAACACCTCAACCGACGACACCCACACTGTAACCTCTTCAGATTATGCCAGGTGCGTATCCTAGCCCTTATGTGTATCCTAACCCTTATATGTTTCCTTTTCTTAGTCCTACGCCAGGTTGGAATGCATGGCCTGATGCATCTCCTTTCCCAATGACTCTGACCCAACCGACGATATATAGGCCGTTGTCACAGGAAGATCGCATGAGGCACCATCAAGGAGCTCATCTCATTACCAATCCCCATCGCCTTATGGGATTCAAACACCTTTATCGTGGGTGATGCAAACACCTCCGCATTCTTTATTCTATCAAGGTGGGTCATTCTCCCAACACCCACAACCACAACCCTTGCCGGAACAACCACAACCCCCGTCGAAAGCTAAACCAAGGAGGAATCCAACACGTAACTGTCGACCACCCCCATGTAGCACTAATTCCAATCGGCACATACATTGATTTTTTTTAATATATTTATACAAACTATTTTTATATTGTTTCATTTAATAAAATATTTTTTTAATATTTAAATAGTAAATTATTTTTATATTTTAATAAAATAAAAGTTCTTTTAAATAAGGCAATAGAAATAATGCAACATAGTTTCATTACAGCAACTATCAACTATTTTGATTTGGACATAATCGAATTGTATGACCTGGGTTCCTACACCATCCGCACAAATTCTGTTGGTTCGTTCTTTCCCGGATATCTATATTATTATGTATTCTACTCGAGCAAGGTCGACCTTTTGGTTTGCGACGCAATTCTCTATTTAGTAACAACTTAAACAGAGCAAGTGACACAGACGGTCATTTACATTCATCTGGTTTCAGTGGGAATACGTGTCTCCACACATTGTACATGTATTCTATTCTGTACACTTTGTTGACATATGTCATGGGATCCAAATGGAGATTTTGACAAGCTGCAATTGCATGAGCGCATGGATAACGAAGTACGTCAAATGTCCTACAATCACAAGTCATATTTCTCAAGTGTACACGATACTGCCCGCCGGTAATACCTTGGTTCGGTCTGTCAAACTCCGTCACACGAAACCATAGGTTGTTGTGCTTGTGACACACTATGTGCATAGTGTTGGCCCGCGCATTCGCCTTATTAATTTCTTGTAATACCTTTTAGCACCATACATGACCTCCCTGCATTTGACCTTTATAAATCGCTGCTTGCTTTAGAAATAATGCCGCTAAACGAAAATATATTTCTCGCACAACTGAGGTTATCAGCAAATGACGCGTTTTTGACAATTTTGCTGATAGTGCATCTTATTTAAAGCGTTTTTGACACCATTTGTTCAGAACTGTCTTTTCAAAATTATTTTTTCAAAAACTACTGTAGAAAAAGAGTGTCCACGTGGGAGCTTTTTTTAGTATTTTTGCTAACAGTGCATCCTTCTTGAAGTGTTTTTTACACTTTTTATTCAAAAACTACTGTAGAAAAAAACAAAATCCTTATTGTTAATATAATTTTCCCTAAACCCTAAACCTAAACACAAAATTATTTAAAAAAACTAAATCATAATTTAATTAATTTTCTTAAAAACTCTAAACCCTAATTTAATTAACTTTTTAAAAGAACCCTAAACCTTAATTTATTCGCTAAACCTACTTTAAACCCTAAACCTTAAAAACTCTAAACCAAAAAACCTTAGGAACTAAACATGCAAAAAGTCCTAACCCTAAAAAACACGGGCTAAAACGTGTCACTGGGGGAGCAATTTTTCCATGTCATCAAAGCGCATCCACTTCAGCGCGTTTTGTGCTGACATGGCAAAATCACTTCCCTAGGGACGCTATGTAATAGCTCGTTTTAGTTAAATCGAAACAATGGTTTCAGAACCACAAATCTGAAGTCAAAATATTTATTTTATTATTAAATTGAGTCTATAGCATGATAGCATGATTGCATAATAATTT
Source organism: Gossypium stocksii (assembly GCA_020496765.1). Taxonomy (NCBI): domain Eukaryota; kingdom Viridiplantae; phylum Streptophyta; class Magnoliopsida; order Malvales; family Malvaceae; genus Gossypium; species Gossypium stocksii. Next base: position 14,058,751 of record CM035623.1, read on the forward strand.
TGTTAAGAAATTTTACCATTTGAATGCTTAATTTGGTAATAAAGGACTAAATCGCATAAAATGTAAAACTTGTGTTCTATTAGCTAAAGGTATCAAATAGCTATAGAACCTTAAAGTGAAGGTCCTTATGTGATAAATATACCATTTTATGAGTGGACAATAATGGACATCATTTAAGTGATATTTAATGATTAATTAAGAGGTCAAATTAGTAATTTAGTAAATAAAGACAAATTAAATAAAAATAACATTGTCATCATCTTTCTCCATCTTCTTCCACCGATTTTGCAAAAGGAAGAAAAGTCATTAAACCTTGTTAAGTTCGATCATGGTAGCTTTGAGTGCATTGTATGTATTTTTACTCGATTTTTAATGATTTATATGTTTTTGAGATCGTTGCAGCTTAGTCTAGCTAGCCTAGGGACTAATTTGAGAAAATTTTAAAAGTCTAGAGATTTTCCATTGATGAATAAGCATGTATTTTGATGTTTTATGATGGATTATGAATGGCTGTTGTTAGATAAACAACATTTGTTAAGTACTTTTTAGTGAAATTGCAAATTATTGATTAAATTGAGAAATATAAAATTTGTGTGATTAGAATGTGAAATAAATGAAAAATATAGGCTATTATGATAATAGGAGAAAATCGGCTAGCATGGGTAGAGACCTAACTGCATGAATTTGCATTTTTATGTGATAAGGACTAAATTGTAAAGAAGTTAAAATATTAGGGGCAAAAGTGTAATTTTGCTAAAATATGTAATTTGGGTTAAATTGAATAGAATGAATAATGAATAAGTTAAATTTGATTATATATAGATCAAGAAAAGTAAAGATCGGAATTAGATTGGGGAAAAGGTAAAGTTATCGAATAGACGATCGTTTTCATCCGAGCAATATCGAGGTAAGGTTGTATAGTTAGAATTGAGTATTTAAATATGTACTTAATTGAAATGTATTTATATGAATTGAGGTAAATAAATTATATGATACTGAATGCCGAAATGTTGAAGTTCGAATAATACCGAGCCCGTTTGAACATTAGGAATTCATAGGATACGAGTGACACGTCACTAGGGTTGCCGTTTGGTTGAGATTCCAGCATGTGTTGCGGACTCACCACAACTCGTATGAGCTTACCGATATTTTAGCTCGTAAGAGCTTACCGTTTCCCAGCTCATTAGAGCTTACTATTTATAGCTCGAAAGAGCACATATATACAGGAATTGACGGATTACTGATTTATACACTTTGTGTGTACCACCCGTGTATCTAACGACATTCTAAGTGGTTCAACAAGCATAATTCTGTTACAGGTTAAATGAATTGATGAGAACTTGCATAATGATTTGAATGAATTACATGGAAAAGTTATTTCATGCCATACTGATATATGAAATGGATGATAAATGTATATGAACTTTGAATGATTGTGTATTCAACCATATGATTAGATGATTATATGCACTTTACTTGACTAACCTATTAGTGATTATGTGTTTAGGCATTTGACAAAATGATTAAGTTATACTATGTTTATTTGCCTAAATTATGAACAAAAGGGTAAGTTTGATTCTGCATTATACGAGCTTACTAAGCTTTATAGCTTACTTTGTTTTCTTTTCTCTGTTTTATAGTGTTTCGAAAGCTCGATCGATTCGAAAGTCATCGGAGATCGCATCACACTATCCAGCAATCATTTTGGTATTTTGAACATTGTACATTTGGTTATATGGCATGTATATAAGTAATGGTCATTTTGGTTTATAGTTTGGTAATGGATTTAGCCATTTGAATTGACTTGTAAATGATGAATACTTGGTTATGTGTATAGCCATGTGACTTGGCTAATTTTTGACATGTTTGGTTGTGTATATATAGGTGCAAATGAATTTTTATCATATAGTTGGTATTGGTTATGTGATGTTTAGTATGAATTGGTAAATTGAATATCTTATAGCTGAAATTAGAGATTTGGTATACATGTAATGTTAGGTAAGAAAGTGTATATATGAAGTTAATTAGTTAACTGATTTGTGAATGTGAATTTGGTATGGTTTGAATAGCTTATTGTGACACTTGAGTGTCTTGTGATTAATGGTATTGATATAGCATGGGTTAAGTTTGATTTAGATGAGTTTAAATGCCATTTAAAGACATGATCATATAATATTTGGTTTGTGTATGTGAATGAAAGTTTGGGTGAGAAATGTGGCTTGTAAACTAGCCTATTTTCGTCCACACGGGCAGAGACACTGGCGTGTGTCTCAACTGTGTGTGACACACGGTCAAGTCACATGGCTTTGTCTCCCCTGTATGTCTTAATAGAAGCAAGTCAATGAGTTACACGGGCTAGTCACGTAGGCATGTGGTTGGCCGTGTGAGAGTTACATAGGATAGGACACAGTTTGAGACACGGCCATGTGATCCCATTTCGAATGTCCATACGGTCTGTGACACGGAGTGTGTCCCCTGTATTTTGAAAATTTTCTATTTTTCCAAAAAGTTTCCTGAGTTATCGGTTTAGTCCCGAACCACTCCTAATGCATGATTTGGGCATCGTAGGCTCGTATTAGGGACCATGTGAATGTATTTGATTGATGATTATTTGGAAATAAAAAATGTATGTAAAATGTATGAATATTTATGTAATAAGTTTGGTAATGCTCCGTAACCCTATTTCGTCGACGGATACGAGTTAAATGTGTTACACGCTATTTACCGAAATTTCACTCAAAAACGCTCCTAAATGGACATGTTTTGCATTTTTCGGCCCTTTCCGGTAAATAAAGAAAAACTTGGCCCATTTTCATAAATAAAGTTGGAAATGGGGCTTTATGAGTAAAATGGTCCAATAAATCAAACACTTTAAGTGAGTTTGGATGGACAGTGTGACGTGTTTAGCTTATTTTTTGTCTCACGCTACAGTATCATTATAGTATTTAATCTCACTATCACCGCTATTTTTACACTAACTGCAGGTAAACGCATCACTCATCCAAATTCACCCTACATAACATCATCATAATGTCTTGTTTAAATTTTAAATTTTTTCTCATTCTAAGATGATTTTAAAATATAAAAAAGTATTTAAAATATTTTATATTTTAAATATTGATAATAAATTAATTTAAATAAAATATTAAAAATTAAAACAATTTTATGAACGAAATTCTTGAAAAAATAAAAAGAAATTTAACTTTAGTTTATTTATCTATTAGCACAATTTTATCCAATGTAGAACTATTTGTTAACAATCATAAATCTAAGTTAATTTATTGTATCACCAAAAAAAGAGTTTAGTTTATTTTTAAAACTTTAAATAGTATCCATCATGGGCTTTTAGATTAGATATAAATGTTAGTTTTAAAAATTAATTCAACAATTAAATTAAATTGATTTGTAGCATATTTATTAGAATAGAATGATTTTGAAGAGAGAAAGGAAAATAATCACGCATTTTCATCTTATAGTTGAATTCTCTAACGATCGAATTGTCAACGCCCATAATAAAAACAATTAAATTTTATTTCTATATTAACCTAAATATTTTCCTATTTTTTAAAACTAGAAACAGTTAATAAATTAAACTCTTAATTTTTTTTAAATCGAGTACAAATATTAAATTTATATTCATAAATTACATTGCATATAAATATTTTTAAATACATCATTTAAAAAATATAATTTAAATAATCAATAAAATAATATCTACTTTTTTTCTTGGATCCTAGATCAACTTCTAACATATTAATTATCATATAAATCAATCCCTTTAAAATATTATTCTAGAAACTAAAAAAATTAAAGCAAAAAATATTATAAACACTGATAAGAATATTAATCATTAAATTTTTATATTTTTATTATTAAAATTATAAAGATAATTTCAATTTAACTAAATTAATTTTTAAACAATAATCAGTTTTAAATGATTTAATAAATTTCATTCATTCATTTTTTTTATTACCATTATCAAATTCTTAACAAAATTTTATATATAAATAAAAAAATAAATGTTAAATTTAATAATAATATTGTTATTATAATATCACTGCACTTTGCTTACACTTATAGAACTAAAAAAATCATTAATTAAATTCTTGAAGATATTATAATTTTTGAAAATAAAAATTTAAGTTTAAACAATAACTTTAAATATATAAAATGATACTCAATTTGAATATCAAATTACTTTTTGTATGAGTAATTCATATTTTACTAATGAATTTAAATATCTAAAATGTTTGATTTAGTCCAAATAAATATGGGTAATCATTCTTTGATTCTATATACATTATGAATCAAATATTTGAATATTGAATTTATTTTATATTTAATGACTCTATATACATTTGTATAAAGAAAAATATATATTCTCAATATAAATTGTTTTAGATGAAATTAAGATTACGGTCTCTTTGCTCTTGCTAAATTTGAGATTCAATCACTATATTTTAATTTGACAAAATTTTGTTGCTCTATTTTTATAATATCATTAGTTAGTATAAATAATTAATTATTCCGATTAAAATGCTTATATAGATTTTTTTTTTCTTTAAAATAACAAATTCTAACTCATCATGTTGAAATATATAATTTTTGTGTTGGAATGGTATTTTAAGTGAAATTCACTTTAACATTCTAACTGAAGTAGTTACTGATATTAACTATTTGAACTGACAAATGATATTTTAAAGTAAGATAATTAAATAATGTCAAATTAAAATATAAGGACTAAATCTCAAATTTGAACATGATAGAGGCGCAAAATTGAAACTCGACCATTACCTTATAAAGAGTAAAATTATTCGAACTAACAAATTAATGACATTATAAAAGTGAAACGATCAAATTAAATCAAATTAAAGTTTAAGTACTAAATTTTAAAACATAATAGAACCACCAAAACTGAAAATAAACCATACCTTGAAATGACAAAAACGAATACAGCTGTTGCTGCCCCCTCTCATGGGGATTCTTTTTATATATAGGTATGGGTATTTTTAACAATTACAATAAAATCTAAACAAAAGTATTATATGAATTTGCTTTAACATTTAATTTTATCATTAATTTATATTTAAATTTATTTATGAGTTAAGTAATTTGTCTAAGTTCAAAAGTTATGCTGAAATTTGAGAGTTTAGATAAAAATATTGGACTTAAAAATGAGTTTAAATAGAAAAAAAAAAGTATACCTATTTAAAATATGAGTTAGGCTGAACTTAAACATTGAAGGATTGAACCTGAGTTGATTCGTTTCTAAATTTGAAATATAATATATTATGTTATTTTTATGTATTTTTATGTAATTTATAATACACAAAAATTAAATCTATAATAATATATAATATTATAATGTGAACATTAAATATGTTAAATGCCAATCTATAAAATTTTAATGAATGAAAAATATATAAATTTATTAAATATTAAATTAAAAATAATATAAATATTTTTTAAAATAAAAATAAAAAATAATTTGAACCGGTTTAGACAAAATTTTAGGTTAAATGAAGATTGGATAAATATAAAATACATTAATATCATACTTAATTCAAGTCAAATTCGATCTGACTTAACCCATGATGAACTCTATTTACAATCTCATTCAATTTTTTTTATATTAATGCTAATTTCTTTAGATTAAAGAAAATTATTTTTTGATTTGAGAAAAAAAAAACATTATATGTCTAATTCTATTTGAATTTCGAACCATTTAACACAAATCACTTTTATACCAAATAAATAAAATACAAGTATAAAAATATAGAATATATATTTTGTTGGAGGAAACACGGGGTTCTAGGGAGCGCTCCATTGTCCTTACAAAGAGCTTTCCATGAGCTCCCTTTAAATGTTAACGGGAAAGAAAAAAATAAAGAGAAATTTTATTTTTTAGTATCTGAATTTTATTCCAATTTTCAAATTGGTACATATAATCGAATTTGGTTTATATCACATATTTAGATCCATTTTCTTAACACCATTAAAATAAGATGACATGAAAACTAATAAATAATAAATAAAACACAATATATTTAATCTGATTAAATGTTATTTAGTATTGGAAACTAATTTTTGTATATATTCAAATTTTTTAAGGCGATAATACCAAAAGGATTTATGGAAATTTCTAAGTAGTTACCAAATTTCCAAACAATTTATCGAAATATCATATTTTTAAAGATTTATAAAAATTTCTAAGTACTTAACAAAACTTCTAATAATTTATCGAAATTTATAAGGTTATACAAAAATTTCTAAAACTTTACCAATATTTCTAAGGCTCTACCAAAGATTTCCTCAGTGTCCCAAACCCAATTAACTCAACATTTTGCCATTTCAAAATTTATATGGATTTACCAATATTTTTAAGAGTTTACTAAAGATTTCCTTAATGTGTCAAACCCGATTAACTTAACATTATGACATACCAAAATTTCTAAAGATTTATTAAAATTTGTAAAGATTTACAAAAATATTTGAGGATTTATCAAAATTTCTAAATTTATACCAAAATATCTAAGGATTTACCATAGTTTGTAAAAATTCACCAAAATTTCTAAGGATTTACCATAATTTATTAGGTTATACTAATATATCTAAAGATTTACTATAAGGTTATACTAAAATATCTAAGGATTTACTTGAATTTTTAAGGATATACCAAAATTTCTAAGGATTTACCAAATTTCAGGAGTTTACTCATATTTCTAAAGATTTCTTTGGTGTCTTAAACTCGACCAACTCAACATTTTGGATACTAATCTTTTTAAGGATTTACCAAAATTTATAAGATTTTACCAAAAATTTTAAAGATTTACCAAAATTTATAAGGTTATACCAAAATATCTAACAGTACCAAAATTTCTAAAGCCTTACCAAAATCTCAAAGGATTTACCAAAATTTCTAAAATTTCCTTAGTGTCTCAATCTCGATCAACTTAATATTTTGGCATACCAAAATTGTTAAAGATTTACCAAAATTTTTAAAGATTTCCTTAATGCCCCAAGTTTGATCAACTTAATATTTTGGCCTGCCTACCAAAAAAATTTAAGGATGTACCAAAATTTCTAAGATTTTACTAATATATAAGGATTTACAAAAATTTGTAAGATTATAACAAAATATATAAGTATTTATCAATATTTCGAAGGCATTACAAAAATTTCTAAGGATTTAACAATATTTCTAAAAGTTTACCAATGTTTCTAAATATTTTCCTAATGTCCCTTACTCGATCACCTCAATATTTTGGCATATAAAGAAATCTAAGAATTTACTAAAATTTCTAAGGTTGTATGAAAGTATCTAATAATTTACCAAATTTTTTAAGATTATACCAAAATGCCCTTAGAATTTTTGGTAAATCTCGAGATATTTTGATTCAACCTTAGAAATTTTTTGAAATCCTTATAAATTTTGGTAAAGCCTTAGAAATTTTTTGAAAATCCTTATAAATTTTGGTAAACCTTTAAAAATATCGGTAAATATTTAAAAATTTTGGTATGCCAAAACGTTGAGTTGATTAGGTTTGTGACACTAGGACACTACGAAAATCTTTAAAAATACTAATAAAGCATTAGAAATTCTGGTACGCTAAATTGTTGAGTTGATTAAGTCTAAGACGCTAAGAAAATCTTTTAAATATTGGTAAACACTTAGAAATATTGTTTACGCATTAGCATTTTTTGTATAACCTTAAAACTTTTGATAAATTGTTTGGAATTAAAATTTCAAATATATAAAAAAAATAATTGGTTCTCTCTCTTTTTTCTCTAAGCCAAAAGTGCCTCAAAAGTGTTCGATGAAATTCCTAATAGAGTAGAAACAAAGCTTCTTCTTAGTGTTCGCAGCTAGAGGAAATTCCTAATAGAGTAGAAACAAAGCTTCTTCTTAGTGTTCGCAGCTAGAGATTACATTAAGAGAATCCTTTCAGTGCACATTAGTTGGCTCTTGGCACGCAAGAGTTCTCTCGGTTCCTTGTTGTTTCTTCTTGAATTTTTTTTTGGAGGGGTTGGCTTGATTTTCTTCATTTTGTTGATTTGTGTTTTTTGTTGCTTCTTGGCTTTCATTTTGTGTTATGTCCTCTACGTAAGCTCTGGATTAGAGGAAGCCTTTTTATTTGTCTTCTGAACAAAGTTTGGAGTTTTTTCCATTGGAAGTCCATGGTGGTTCCATTACAGTCAAACCTCCAGCTAATGTGTTTAAAGAAAGGATTCAGAAGTGGCAGCACTCGCTAATGGCTCAATTTCTTAGGCGGCCTCTCAATTTTGTTCTCTGCAGAAGTTGGTCGATATGCTTTGGAGTAAATAAGGGGCTGTCGAAGTCAAGATGGTAGGAAAATCTGTTTATTTTTCAATTTTCTTCGTCTTTTGCTCGAGATTGGGTTCTGGATCATGGCCCTTAACACATCCAGAACAAGTCGATAGTGCTGAGTAAGTGGGAGCCTAATATTCAGAAATTCGTTTTCTCCCTTGATAGTATGCCAATTTAAGTTCAGTTAAGTCAAGTCCCTTTATAGCTTTTGTAACAGCCCGGTTTAGAGCCTAGTCAGAACAGTAGTTTCGGAACAAAAATCTGAGGTCAAAAAATATTTTAATATTATTTTTAATGCTTACAGCATGTGATAAGGTATGTGTGAAAGTTTCGTATGAAAAATTTATCATTTGTGTGCTCGATTTGATAAAAAGGACTTAATTGCATAAAATGCACAAGTTGTGTTTTAATTGAATAAATACTAAATTGTTATATCTTGATAAATGTGAGGTCCTTATGATGCAATTAGACCATGATTAATGTGAGTGGACAAAGATGGACACAAATTAGTGGATTTTTAATGTTTAAATTAAAGTTAAAAATGGTATTTGGCAAATAATGTTAATATTAATTAAAAGAAACCAAATGTTCATCATTTTTTTTCATGTTTTCCACTATCGAAATTAGAAGAGAAAGAAAGCTTAAGAGCAAGTTAGGGTTCGGCACTCATTTTGGTTAATTAAGATCAAGAACAAAAGAAATCAGAATTAGATCGTGGAAAGTCGAAAGTGATTGATTAGTTGCTCCTATCCGTTCATTTCTATACGAGGTAAGTTCATATGCAAATAAATGTGTTTTATGTGAATTATTATGTGTTTATTTGTAATTGAAATGTTATGAATGCTGAATATTCAGAAATGTGAAAGTATCGACAGAGTTGAGATATCCGAAAGCCCTGTACGAACCATAAGAATAGTATAGGATACATATGTCATGACATAGGATTTCGAGGTGTGATATCGTGTAAGACCATGTCTGGGACATTGGCATTGATTAGAGATTACATGTAAGACCATGTCTGGGACATTGGCATCGTATATGATTTTGTGTAAGACCCTGTCTGGGACAGTGACATCGATATGTGATAACATGGAAGACCATATCTGAGATATGGTATTGTATAAGCTTTACTAGCTATCTGAGCATCCTTGTTAATTCTGAACGGTTCAATGGGCAACATTGAGAAATGAAGGAATATGTGAATGAGTATCTGATTCAAGTACGTACGAAATGCATATATAATTTGAGAATGAAAGGTGAGTATTCTTATAATTGATGATATGTGATCTATTTGAAAAAGAATGGTGATTATGTACAAGTGAAATATGAGCAAGTGTATTAGTTATGAATTATGAGACCTGTATATTTATTGTGCTATTAATTCCATGTATAAATTGGCATAGAATTGTTGATTGAGTTAGGTTTATTTGTATATGGCTTACTAAGCTTTTGAAAGCTTACTTTGTGTATGTTTTCCTTTGTTTTATAGATTATCGAAGCTACCGTGAGCTCGGGGATCGTCATCACACTATCGAAAAATATTTTGGTACTTTTGATGTTATAAATATTAGTGTGTTGCATGTATAGGCTAGTGAAGTTGTGGTATATTTAAGTTGTGAACCTTGCCATGAGATGTGGCTTGAGAATAATGATGATATTGAACTTGTTTTGGTTTATGAGATGGGTTGAAATATGATGTTTTAAAAATGTGTTCGTATATGGCCTAGTAAAATGATCATTTTGGTAAGTTTATTATGATGTCCTTTTGATAAGTTGATATAAGAGAATGAGATGTGAAAATGGTATGATTGTTATGGTTGAATTGGTAGAGAATGGATGAGTAAATGTTTGATTAGTTATATGTAAGATTGGTATGCTTTTAGCTTATGTTTTGTTATGATTTGTGTGATAAATGACTATTAAAATGATTAATGTTATTATGGGACTAAATAGGCATGAATTGGAGTTGAATTTGGTTACATATTGGTATGAGATATGGTGTTATTTGAGATTTTGTAGGTGTATGAAATTGGATGAGAAAATATGGCTTAAACCAAGCCTATTTTCGTACCACACGCCCTTAGCACATGGGCGTGTGACATAACTGTGTGACCCTTGAAGCTTAGTTAAACAAGTCAGTGAGTTACACGGCTTAGACACACAGGTGTGTCTACTGACCGTGTGTGGCACATGGGTTGACACATGGGCGTGTCTTCGACTGTGTAGTACAAGTCAGAATGTATGCCTTGTTTTCACACTACCTGTGACACGAGTGTGTTTGGTGGCTGTGTGAGGCACACGAATTGTTCAAACAATCGTGTGACCCTTAAACCAAAGAAAATTTTCTAAGTCTCCCAAAGTGTGCAAATGTTATCAGTTTAGTCCCAAACCACTTCCAAAGCATGTTTAAGGTCTCGTAGACCTTCTAAAGGGACTATATGATTATGAATGACTATGATAAGATGATGAATGAGTTATATATGTATTATGATTGGATAATGATGTATAAACGCCTCGTAACCCTATTCCGGCAATGGATACAGTTTAGGGGTGTTATAGTTTTTTACTCAAAAGGGGTTTAACTACATTGCAAGTGTGCTTGGTACTCCCCTTTACATAGATATTATCAAAGCTTTACAACATCTTGCTTATGTGAAGGTGTGTGTTGAGGTTTCTGCTAATTTTGAACTCCCTCGTTTTATTAATGTTGAATTGCGTGATGGTTCCTTTATTTTTATTAGAGTTGAAATACCATGGCTGTGGATGCGTTGTTTACAGTGTCGATCTTTTAGTCATTCTGGTAAGTACTGTTTTAAGAAGAATGAGGTGAAAGTTTGAAGGGTTAAGCAAGATGATGCAGACACTACTCAAATTTCTATTCCTGAAAAATCTGTTGCAATTCGAAATGAGAGTGCTCCTAATGGTAGTGCAACTTTGACTTCAACTTTTGAAGTTTCCTCTAAGGGTAAAGCCGTGGTTGTAGATCTTTCCCCTACTCTTAAACCGAAGCATGTTTGACTTGCTGGATCTAGTAATAGATTTGAGACTTTGAGTGTTGAGCTTGAGGATTCTAATGATGTCATTGATGTTGATATTGATGCTGAGCAAGATGTTGTTGATGATGTAAATGAAACTAAACAGCTTGAGTTTTCTCCTCGGAAGCCTAGGTTGGCTTCATTGGCAGTAGCTCTTCTTGTGAGATATTTGATTTCTATAAAGCAAGAGAACCTTGACAAAGGTAAGTAGAAGATAAATAATTCTCTTGCTAAAGGGCGAGAAAAATGAAGTGGTAAAAGAGGTATACATTCTCCTCGTGTTCTATGATTATTCTCTTTTGGAATATTAAGGGGTTTAATAATCCTCTAAAGTAAAAACTTGTAGTTGATAGGTTAGTTAGATTGAAGATTGATGTTTGTTGTTTGTTGGAAATTAGAGTTAAGTTTACTAATACTTCGATTATTTTGGAGAAGTATTTTCAAAGGTGGAACTTTGTTTGCAATTATGATCATGCTGTTAATGGTTGAATTTGGCTTATTTAGAAGAGTGCTTGTATTATGGATATGTTTTATGTCTTTGGTCAATGTATTACATACAGTGTGCAAGTGCAACATTAAAATGTCTTCTTTTCAGCTATTTATGCTTGTAATAGTAGTGTTTCTTGTTGAGAGCTATGGTCTCGCTTGTGTTCTACGAATGGCTAAGCTGGTGATGCTCTATGGTGACTTTAATGTCACGCTTTCACCTGAGGACAGTTCTTCTTTCAATAGTTATCAGTCTTTTACTATTGATATGAAAGATTTCAAGCTTTGGTTAAGGAGGTTGAAGTCTTTGTTTGATGCGTCGTTGAGAGCACTAAATATATCCTATCCCTATAAAATAATAAAAAGAATAGTATAAGGGAAGTAGGGTCAAATCCTTAGGGACTGGATTTGCACAACGTCTTATTCCACGAAATCCCAGACAGAATCGTGCCCAAGAAAACCTGTGTACCTGGAAAAAATAAAAAGACAGAATTAAAAGTTGATTTAATTGAAATTGCGAAAATTAAAATTGAAATTATAAAAATAAACAAAGTTGAGAAAAGAGAGTTTTTTATTGGAGAGATTCCAACCTCAGATTATCTCGATCCTCTTTGGGTTCAATCCTTGGCTTTTAGGTGATCCTTCTCGAACAGAATAAGCCAGTTACCCAGGTTTGTGAATCTGTGCTCGTAGTTTGTGAATTTCAGACGCGTTTCCAGAAGAGTTACCCGGGTTACCTCCTGTCAAAGAAATTGAGTTTGCTATTGATTTGTTACCTGGGACTGCACCTACTTCCATTGCTCCATATAGGATGGCTCCGACAGAATTGAGAGAGTTAAAGGCTCAGTTGTAAGAATTAACAGAAAAGGGATTTGTGAGGCCGAGTTTCTCTCATTGGGGTGCACCTGTATTGTTTGCAAAGAAGAAGAATGGGTTGATGGGGCTTTGTATTGATTATAGGCAGCTCAATAAGGTGACTATCAAGAACAAGTATCCATTGCAGAGAATTGATGATTTGTTCGACCAATTAAAGGGGGCAATGGTGTTCTCTAAGATTGACTTGATACCTGGCTATTACGAGCTGCGGGTTAAGGAATTCGATGTGCTGAAGAATTCTTTTAAAACGAGGTACGGCCATTATGAATTTCTTGTTATGCCTTTCGGTTTAACTAATGCACCGACTATGTTTATGAATTTGATGAACCAAATTTTTTGGTAATATTTGGACAAGTTTGTAGTGGTGTTCATAGATGACATACTGATCTATTCTCAGGATGAGTCAGAACATGTCGAGCATTTGAGGACGGTTTTGCAAATTTTGAGAAAAGAAAAGTTATTTGCTAAATTTAGCAAGAGTGAGTTTTGGCTACATGAAGTTGGGTTTTTAGGATACATAATCTCGGGTGATGGTATTCGGGTTGATAAAAGCAAGATTTCGGCAATTCTTGATTGGAAGCCACCGAAGAATGAATCCGAGGTTCACCTCGAGATTTTGGAGAAAGTTGCAAGAGGCACTAGGTACGAAGTTAAATTTTAGTACCGCATTTCACCTACAGACTGATGGCCAAACTGAGATGGTAATCCAAGTTCTTGAAGATATGCTTCGGTGTTGTGTTTTAGAGTTCGAGGGTAGTTGGGAAAAATATTTGCCTTTGGTAAAATTTGCCTACAACAATAGTTATTACTCGAGTATAAGGATGGCGCCTTATGAGGCATTGTATGGCCGAAAATGCCGAACTCCCTTATATTGGACTAAGTTGAGTGATAAACAGATTCATGGTGTTGATCTGGTTAGAGAGACTGAGGAAAGGGTAAAGATAATAAGAGATTGTTTAAAGGCTGCTTTTGACCAGCAAAAGTCTTATGCTGATTTGAAAAGGAAAGAGATTGAATTTCAAGTTGGTGATAAAGTATATTTGAAAGTGTCGCCATGGAAGAAAATATTAAGATTTTGCCGGAAAGGCAAGTTAAGTCCGCGTTTCATTAGACCGTACGAGGTTACAGAAAAAATAGGGCTAGTGACATACCGTCTAGCTTTACCATCAGAATTGGAGAAGATACATAATGTATTTTATGTGTCAATGTTATGACGGTATCGTTTAGATCCTTCACATGTGATTTCACCTACGGATGTTGAGATTCAGTCAGACATGACCTATGAGGAGGAGCCGATTAAGATTTTGGCTCGAGAGGTTAAACAATTAAGAAACAAGAATATAGTTTTGGTAAAAGTGTTATGGCAAAAGCATGGTATGGAAGAGGCTACGTGAGAACCAGAGGAAGCTATGAGGAAACAGTACCCAAACCTATTTACCGGTAAGATTTTCGGGGACGAAAATCTCGAAAAGGGGGAAGAGTTGTAACAACCCGAATTAGGGGCTAAACGGGATACACAATAGACCTGTTTGCTAACTGAATGATAACACCTATTTTCGTCAAAAAACTCGTGTTAAGTGATTCATAAATAGAAAAAGACATTACATTTATTGAGACCCCTAAATCACACATAGCCTTTTTTTTATTTCCAAGTGGCCTATTTTGCATGCTATTGCAAACATGCCCTATTTTTGCATTTCGCTGGCATCTTTTGTTTTAACATTGCAGATACATTCTCACCAACACTTACCCTTTCATTACCAGTTAATTTTCACTTGTTGGTGCAGAGCTCTTTAAGGAACTTGGCATATCGCAGAATTTGTTTGATGGCATCCAACAGTGGTATGTTGATCTTGACATTTCTGAATGTTTTGAGGATCTCCTTGTCCTCTTTACCTTTTCGACATTGAATCAATTGTCCTAGAAATGGAGGTTGAATTTGAGGCAGTGGAGGTTTCGCTCAGACCTATTCATTATTTTCAGGCTTTTATTGGGTGGAATCTTGGCCAAGATTTTTTTCAAGAATTGGTTCCAGTACCTTTCCACTTCGCAACGTCATTGCATTTGCGTGTTATCTTGGTTTAGGTTTCATTTGTGACGGCAGCTTCCCTTGTGAGTTCATTTTCTCAATTGATATGGTCAATTCTCTTATAGTCGCCTCAGTTTTCTATTGAAAATCCTTTGTTTCCTTTTGGAAATCAAGAGTTTGTCGTTGTATTTACTGTTGGAAATCAAGCATATTAGCTGCTAATTTATTGACCATGGTTTCTAGAGAAGTACTTGAATCTCGCGGCTATTGTGGAAACCGATTTTGGTATGGCAGATTATACTACAGGTTTGCCCTATAACTCAAGTTAGGATGGTCTTTCCATCTTGCGTTGTAGGTATTAGCGTAGGGGTCATATCGCTTTTGTGGTGGCCCATGAAAGTTTCCCTTAGCATTCAAATGAGCCATAATATCATCATACAAACTAGGGCATGCATTAGTTGTATGTTCAAGTGTTGCACAAATTCGTACAGTAGGGTTGGTCCTGTTTTTACTGCAAAAAGAGAATTCATGATATTAGTAAATCGATCAACTTTATCTTCTAAGGTTGAATTACTTAGTTGGTGAACTCTTCTGGGGGCTCAGGATTAGCTCGGAATTGTTGAGTATTTGCAACCATCATGGATATCAAGTCCCTTGCTTGTTGGGGAGTCATGTTGACCAATGCTCCACCACTGGCGGCATCTGTCATATTCATCTCTATGGGTTTCAAGCCTTCATAAAAGTATTAGAGTAGAGACCATTTCATTATACCATGTTGTGGGCAACTTGCACACAATTTCTTAAATCACTTCCAATAGTCGTAAAGAGACTCTGCTTCTTTTTGCCTTATTCCAATGATCTCCCTTCTTAACTCAGCTGCACGTAATGCTAGAAAAAACCTGTTGAGAAACAAACGAGAAAGATCAGTCCAAGTTGTAATAGACCCAAGGGGTAGATAAAATAACCACTCCCTAGCAGAGTCTGCTAGGGAAAGAGGAAAAGCACGCAATTTGATTTGATCCTCAGTTATGCCCTAAGATTTCATATTAAGACAAACCATATGAAACTCTTTTAGATGTTTTTGGGGATCTTCATTTTGTAACCCACGAAAAGTTGGCAGTAAATAGATTAAACCTGACTTCAGTTCAAAATTAATATCTATGGTGAGATATACAATGCATAATGGCAGCTGTTTTATAGGAGCTTCGGCCAATTGTTGAATAGTTTGAGCCATAGGTTGATGTGCTGGATTTGAGTTTCGATTAACCCTGGCGTTAAGAACTTCTTCTGGTGAATTGACTTCTACTTTTTCGCTTTCAACTGTTTGAGCAGGGTTTTTGTTAACCCTAGACTCAACTTTGTCGTCGATTTCAATTTCTGGCGGTGGGTTACTTTGAGTCCTAACCACCGGTAACTGCTTTTTCCTTAGCTTTGTTTCTTTGCGATTAGCTCTTGCAGTCTTGTCTATTTCTGAATCAAACGCAAGAGTACCTGGAGCAGATCTGGTCATAAGAAAGAAAGAAACAAGATTAGTATGTTACCAGTCCCCGGCAACGGCACCAAAATTTGATGTGTCATTAAGAGCACCAAATATATCCTATCCCTATAAAATAATGAAAAGAATAGTATAAGGGAAGTAGGGTCAAATCCTTAGGGACTAGATTTGCACAATGCTTTGTTCCACAAAATCCCGGACGAAATCGTGCCCAAGAAAACCTGTGTACCTGGAAAAAAATAAAAAGACAGAATTAAAAGTTGATTTAATTGAAATTGCGAAAATTAAAATTGAAATTATAAAAATAAACAAAGTTGAGAAAAGAGAGTTTTTTTTATTGGAGAGATTCCAGCCTCCTGTTATCTCAATCCTCCTTAGGTTCAATCCTCAGCTTTTAGGTGATCCTTCTCGAACAGAATAAGCCAGTTATAGTGGAAGAGAACGCCTACGACCACCAGCTTCACTTAGATTTTAGACTTACGATTTAGAGGAACCTGACTCTAGCCAACTGTCACTTTTGTGGGACCGTCTTACACTAGATCATCACTTCTCAATAGTGAATGCCACGCCATTTTGTCTGTTGGGCTTGACAACCAATGACGCAGTAAGCTAATGAACCGACTGTGTAACCTTCCCAAAACATACAAAGCTGCCGCCTTTGCACAAGATGAAAAGATCACTTTTGAAGGGACATGGACAGAAGTGTCAGTCCCGTAGTGTGGAGAAGCGATGAATACTCGTTGAGAAGGCTAAACGCAGATTCTAAGCCTCATGAACCCTTTTTAGGGAATTTCGACAACCTTTGGCTAGATAAATTTAGTGGCTCATGCTTTTTGGGGAAAAAGAAATAAACAAAATGAAAATGGAATTTTTATTGAATAATATAAAGGGACAAAGACTAAGCTTTTTGAGAGAGTGTGTGTTTACAGAAAAAGATGAGTCAAATTTGTTTCACTCCATCCCCTATTTATAGTACTAGGAAACCTAGTCTATTCCTAATTAAACTCTAAAAGATAAATAAAAGAAAAATAAAGATAAAAGCTAAAATTAAATCTAATTAATAATCTTTAACAATTATCCGAATATAATTAAAATTTAAATAGAGTTTTTTGTGTTTATAAAATCTCTTATTCGTACTTTTGCCCTCATGTCTTCCATACTTGCACTTTCGCCACCATCTCATTCCCCATTTCGCATGTTGGCCCATTTTATCTTTAAATTCACGCTTTTTCCCCTAAATTTCCTTTTGTTTTCAATTTAATCCCTACAAGATAAAAGACCATAAATAGCTCAAATTAATAGTACCATACTCAAAACAAATATGTAATTAATATATAAAAATATGTCATTCTAGAGTATTACTATTGATCATTCTTATTTTGTTCCTATTTTCTCTTGGTCTAATCATCAACTGGATAGGCCGATTGCGAAGAAGCTTGACAGAGTTCTTGTTAATGCAACTTGGTTGTGGTTTCTTCCTCATTCACTGGTTGAGTTTGCTATTCCTGGTTGTTCGGATCATTATCCTTCTATTGTTTGGTTGGAGCACTTGTGCAATCCTTGATAAAACTTTTTCAATTTTTTAAATTTTTGGGCTAAGCATGATAGGTTTTTACAGCTTGTTGCTAAATCTTGGTAGCCTACTGTGGTAAGTGTTCTAATGTTGAAGTTATTTACCAAGCTTAAGAGACTTAAGCCTATTTTGAAGATGCTCAACACTGAGACTTTTGGTAATATTTATGCTCAAGTTAAGGCTAAGGTTGAGGAGCTAGAGAGCTTGCAGTGTAACGGCCTAAATTCAGTGATGTCGGAACCGTGGTTTCGTGACCACAAATCTGAGCCAAAAAAATTATTTTAAAATTTTGATATGATTTTTGTTATGATAGGAAGGTTGTATGAAAATTTTGATAGGAAAATTTTACCTATTAAGTGATTAATTAGAGAAAGGACCTAATTGCATAAAATGTAAAAGTTGAGTGCTAGAAGCTAGAAGGGTTAAATAGCTGTGAAATTCAAAACTAGAGGTCCTTATATGGTAATTAGATCATTAATAAAAAGATGGAAAATATCTTTGTTGAATCATCCACGGAATTTGAGAAAAAGAAAAGGACTAAATTGGAATTGGGAAAAATAAAAGGATGATAATGAATTAAATTAGAAATATCATCTTATTATCATCATCTTCTTCCCCAATTTGCATGGAAACCCTAAGAGAAAGAGAAGAAACTAATCAAGCTTAATTGGGTAAGTTCTCATGTTCCATTTTTAGTAATTTTTATATTTTTGAGATCAGGATAACTAGTTCTTTCTATTTTCGGGATTAAATTGAAAAGTTATCAAATTATGGAAATTTTTCCATGGATGAATATGCTAGAAATTGAAATTTTATGGTAGAAAATGAAAGGTTTTTAGTAGATAAACAACTTTTACAAAGTGATTTTGGATGAAATTGTGAAATATGGACTAAATTGTAAACTTGTAAAATTCAAAGAAAAATTTTGATTTTTGTGAAATCTATGGACTATTATTAATATATAGGGAATTTAGTTAGGCTTGGAAAGGGGATTGAATTGCATGAATTTCATTTTTCAAGCCTAGGGACGAAATTAGAATTAATGAAAAGTTTAGGGCAAAATAGTAATTTTGCCTAAGAAATAAATTGAACTCAATTGAATATGAATGCAATGAAATTGATGATTAAATTTATTTATTTAGATCCGGACAACTCAAATATGACATTAGATCGAGGAAAAGAAAAAGGCTTGGAATAGTAAACTTTATTAAAGAACAAGCATCGAGGTAAGTTCGTGTAACTTACTACTGAATCTTAAAATGTTTGAAACACATATTATACGATGTGAATGTCAATTGAATGTTCAATGCATGAATATTATGAAATATGTAATATTACTCGAGAAAAAGGGATAAGTCTCGATTGAATAAAAAGAAATTCGATGGACAAATGAAAAATGAATACTGCATGTGTGGTAAACAGGATTTAGCTCGGACGGGTAATCCTGATATAAGCCCTTTCAATGTATATGATATAGATTGGATTTAGCCTGGGCGGGTAATACAAACTAAATTCTATATAGTATTTGTCACTGAAAGGATTTAGCCTGGACTGGTAACCTTGACAAAACTCTTTGAGTGTATGCTATAAGGGATTTAGCCTGGACTGGTAATCTCGCAGTACGAAATGAGGCTCAGGATTGTGCTCTCTGATAAGGGTAAATACGAATTGACGAATTATGGATTTGTACACTATAAGTGTACTACCGGGTATCCATCGAAATTCCGAGAAATTTAACGGGATAAACATGGAAATGGTTAATGGAACATGAATGACTTTGTCATGAAAGGTATAAGTGACATGGAAATGACAAGTATATGGAAGTCATGGAATGATAAGCTCATCTATATATTAATATTACATGAAACTATTTGATTAACTCAAGTGTTGAGTTTGTGTGTGATAGGATAATATTCCATTGCTTGGATGCATGTATGATTGATTTAATTTAATGGAAACACGTGGTAAGTTAAATTCTTATTACATGAAATTATTAAGCGCTAAGTGCTTACTCTATTTTATTTTCCCTGTTTTATAGTGCTCGGAAGCTCGGAAAGATTGAAGAACGGTTAGAGAATCATCACACTATCTACCGGCACATTTTGGTATATAAAAACACTTTGTTTTGGCATAATGGCATGTATAGGCTACTTAAACTAATGTGGATATTGAATTAGATGAATGTAAACTAGCCATTGGTGTGGCTAGGAATGACTTTATTTTGGTCTTAATATATAAAGTAAATTATGGTATTACATGTATACATGGAATGGACTAAATTGGTAAGGTTGAATGTGCAAGTTTGAAGAGGTGAGATTTGTACTAAATGTGCATGTGAAAACATGACATATTGAATGATGAAATTGACTGAAAATCATGTTCAGATCGGTTGGTTGGTATTGGAAATGTTTTTTGTAGGTTTGGATAAAAATGGGTGAAAAATAAGGCTTGGAAAATAGCCTTATTATGTCCACACAAGTAGACACACGGGCGTGTGTTCACACACGGTCTGGTACATGAGTGTATGTCAACGCTGTGTGTCCCCTGCATCCTAAAATTTGGGAAGCAGAATGCCCTGAATTGAGCACACGGGCTCAACACAGGCGTGTGCCTTACCCGTATGATGTACATGTCCTGGATATACGAGCGTGTGATATGGCCATGTGAAACCTGTACCTAAATTTGAAAATTAAAATTAACCACACGGCCTAGCAACAGGGCGTGTGCCTTGGCCGTGTGAGATCAATTTGTTCATGAGTTGCAAGTCAGAGAGTTACACGAGTAAGGGACACGGGAATGTGAAGCCACATGGCCTAAAACATGGGCATGTCATATAGTCGTGTGACCCACACGATCTGACCACACGGGCATGTGACCCTCTGTTTTGAGAAAATTTTAGGATTTTGCAAAAAATTTCTCGAGGCCTCGATTTAGTCTCGAATTAATTCTAATGTATGATTTGGGCCTCGAGGGCCCATCAAAGGAACTTTGTAACAAATCTCGAGATATGAATAGTACATTGACATAGAATATTTGTAAATGTTCTATAAACTCCAGTGATGCTTCGAAACCCTATTTCGGCGATAGATACAGGTTAGGGGAGTTACATGCAGCTTGCATTGTTGCAGGGTGATCTAGTAGAAATGGTCATATTGATCAGGTGAAAGATGATCTTTTGGTTTTGCAAGAGGCCGAAACATGTTTTTATTGACAAAAAGCTTAGGTGCAGTGGATCAAGGAGGAGGATCCAAGCACTAAATTTTTGTCATAGTACTATTAGAGTTAAGAGGAATAAGCACACTGTTACTTCTCTTTTTTATGCAACTGGTAATCAGTTGGAATATTTTGATCAAATTTCTATAGAGATTTTGGTGTTTTATTAGAATCTTCTTGACGCAGTTGATTCTAATGTTGTTGAGTGCCCAAATTTTTTGTTTCAAGAGTTAATGCCTAAACTGTCTAATGATGTTTATCGTGTGTTGACTAGCCCTATTACCAATGAGAACATAAAGGCAACTAGTTTTGGGTGGGAGAATGAGAAAGTCCCTAGTCCTGATGGTTTCATAGCTTACTTTTTTAAATCTGCATGGGGTACAGTTGGGCCAGATTTTCTTGCGGCTATCTAGTATTTTTTTGCATCCTCCACTGTAATAGCCCAATTTTCAATGGTGTCGAAAATAGTTGTAACACCCCGAAAATTTCTACAGTGAAATATTATTCTTGATATAATAAAATAAGGAAATAAAGTGACGAGAAGAGGAAATTTGAGTTAGTTATTGGGAAATATATTATGACATATTAATTCAAGAAATGACTAAATTGTAAAAGTGAGAAAAGTTTTGTTGCCCAGGAGTAAATACTCAAAATTTGAGGGGTTAAAAGTGTAAATATGAAAAGAAGAAGAAACCACCACCCCTTTTCCATGCAATTCACGTTAGGAGAGAAGAGGGGAGAAAGAAAGTTTTGCTTTCTTTACAATTTGGTCCTTCTACCAAAAATTCACCAATTTCACCTAGAAATCAAAGGAATTTCCATAGCTACCGAAAGAGAAAAATGTTAAGGAGACTATGAGGAGTTAGAATGGCAAGTTAGACTCAAGAAATAGAAGCTGAAGGAGAGAGAAAATCAAGTTAAAGATTGAAATCAATGGGACAAGGTAAGTACATCAAGATTTCAACATATTTTTAAGTTTGATATTATAGAAAAAGCATGGAAATGATGTTAATGTAGAACTTTCTTATATATAGATTTATGTTCTTGATATGTTAATGAATGGAAATAAGAGAAAGTGATGGAAAACATTGTAGAGAAAAGAAATAAGGGTGTCATAAGCTTAGTAATTAATATCTTGCACTAAAACAGTTTGGACAGCAGCAGTAATCTAAATTTGTAAAATCACCAAAAATAGTAGAAATTGAATTAGATGTTGAGTGAGAGATGGAATTAAATATTATTGAGTTTATTTTCATATAAAAGAAACAGAGAAAGTAAAGGAATTCTGTATTCTGAGATATTTATATTTTTGTAAGACTAGTTCAGAATGATTTCGAGATCCCCTGTTTTGACTTTGAAAAATCATTAAAAATTGTTAAAAAATAATTTTGGGACATAATTTATATGGTTGGATTCCTTAATGAGTCCATTTTTATAAGAAACAAATAGGAACATTATTTGAATTCTGTACAAAGAGATAATTAAATTTTACCGAAGAGTGGTCAGAACTGTCGAATAGCAAAATAGGGGGATTTTAATGAATAAACTGTACTAATTGGCTAAACCAAAAATTCTGAAAATTTTATGGTAATAATAGATTTTAGTCTAGTTTCAGGAAAAATTAATGGATCTTAATTTGGAGTTCTATAGCTCAAGAAAAAAATAATTTAGTCACTATGATGCAGGTGGACAGCTTGAATATTCACATATAAGTAAATAGTGAAATTATTGATAATGTTACTTATAGCATGTTATATAAATTAAGGATGTGGAATGGAGAGGAGGAGGAGGAAAATATGTATGAATACTCAGCTAGCATGGCTAATTTGTATGTTTTAGGCTCAGGGACTAAATTGAATAAAAGTATAACTTTATGGGTAATTTTGTAAAAATGTTGGAAATGGCCAATTTGCATGAAATAGATTATTTTATTAGTTAAAATTTCAAATTTGAATGAAATTATTAATTTAGTTCAAGATTGGGGAAAAACATATTTTAAGGATTAAATTGAAAAGCGTTGAAATTATAGAAAATTCTGATATTTTATAGAATTCACGGGTTGTTATCAATTTGTATGAGAATGACGGTTGAAAATAAGGATTAAATTGTAAGAAATTTATTTATTTGAGCCTAAGGATGAAATTGTCATTAATTAAAAGTTTAGGGGTAAAATGGTAATTTTGTTTAAGATCATTAATTGAATGTATTAGAACATGAAATAAATGAAAATGATGATCAAATTTATTTATAAAGATCCGGATGACTCAAATACGAGACTTGAACGTGGAAAAGAAATGATATTAATTATGATGTGTAAATATGTGATTATCTTTGACACGCTGATACAAGCAAATTAAGTATGTTGAGACGAATAATAAATCCAAGTAAAACATGTCGAGAAAAAAAAATAAATACGTTTGAGGGACAATATATTTAATTTTAATTGGTTCCAAATATAAATGTTAGATGAAATAAAATATTTGATAAATAAATCGGTAACTCCGGTAATGCTCCGTAACTCTATTCCGGTGACGGATTGGGGTTAGGGGCGTTACATTTAGTTTTCTCTCCCCCTTAAAATAAATTTCGTCCTCGAAATTTCGTTGTTTTCTTTTGATCATGAACTTCATTATCTTTATAATTCTATAGTTTCTTGCTTCATATATTTATATAATTTATCATTTATATTCATTCTCTATATTTTCATTTCACAATTTATTTTTAATTTAATATTTTTCAAACATGAATTAGAGATAACCCCTTACCTTGTAACAAAAATTGTTTACCTTTTTAACATATGCTCAGTAGACTAAATAGATCACTTAGAATATACAGAATAGATATAGAAGTGTATTATTATGTACTATTAATCAGAGAACACTTGGTGAGTACCAACATACTGTTATCAGCGAATGTGCTAGAGTCCTTTTTACATTTATATCTTCTCTTTCTTCATTAATCTTTATCATGTACTTCATATATCACTTTCTAATTCTAATTTCACTTTCAATTCATTCACAACTCAATTTAATTTCATTTTCTCATCAATATAAATTTAATGCTAATATTTATCCATCACTCAATTCAATTTCCATTTAATTCAACAATAACACTTACCTCATACTTCATTTACTATATACATAATTTAAATTTAACACTTAATAATAGATAATTTGAATTATAATAATACAACCTTAGGTTGAGTATGTCTATACTCAGTGGTATTACTGTAATTCAAATTATAAAAATTATAGTAAACATCAAACATGTAACAATATAGGTCATATGTGTTAATTTTATATTTAATTTCATATCTCAACAGAAGTCTTTCATCAAATGGCATCATATATCTTCTATATTATCTTTAATCAAATCATAAACCTTTGGTTAAAGCTTTTAAATCTCATATCTCAGTTTCAATTCACATTTCAAATCATACTTCCACTTTTCATACTTTCAACAGTTCAATCGATCAAATTCATTCAATTTTCTCATTTCATTATTCAACTAATTTTAATATCAACAATTCAATATTTTAGCAAATTCATGAACTTTAAGTTCATACTTCAAATTTCACATCTCACTCCAATAATTCATTTAATTTCATATAAAATTCATTCAATTTATCACTTTAAACTTTAATCAATTTATAGCTTTGGTTTATGCATTCCACCTCTTAGCACAAATTTCATTTCATATTTTATCTCAATTTCCAATTTGCAAATCAGATTCACAATTTTATTTTCTCATTTCTTTCCATAGCTTAATCAATCACATTTCCTTTTGATTTTCCATATATATTTTCAATATCATATTTTCCTAAATAATAGATATATTACCATTGCGAGTCCCGTATAAAATTTTCAGTACAAGCTTTGAAATTCTTCAGTACACAAGTTCTATCCTAAAACAACAGGCAATCATCATATTCAAATCCGATAGCATGAATCAGTAACTATTTCACTCTATACCCATTTAGCTTACAACTCATTGCCTCTTTTCTGGCTTCACAAATCTATTGTAGAAACATCAACTTAGTTTTAGGTTTAGCTAAAAATTAATCTTCATTAAAATACAGTCTAATCCATTTAATAATATACCACTATAATAGTAATAATTTTTTTTATTTTTATTTATTTATTTATTTATTTTTACCCGATTCAAACTAAGCCAGAACTGATGCTTCAATTATATTTTCAAATAGAAGAGAAAAATCGAGAATAGTTCCAATATCAACCCATGCAAGAATACAACTTCTATAATTGGTGATCCATACTATCAAATTCCCATGATCAAGTCAAAATTCATAACAATAATAAGTATGATTACCACTGACCAATAGATATCTTTTCCCGTCAGACCATAAAATAACAAGAAAATCGAGATAACAAAATCCAACTTACAAAGTTATACTGAATTTTCGAGAAGATAATCCATGTTGACTAATAAAAAAAATTAATGAAATCTCAGAGAAAGTTCAGAAGAGTGATATTGCACATTCACAATATAACAATCATAATAGAGACAATGTAACTTACACATATATAATTCAGAACATCAATTAGTAGAAGTAGAAAATAGCTTCATATGAGTCTGACCATCAAGTTTTCTTTTTAACAGAACAGATCAGAAAACCGAAGAAAAATAGAGTAATACCGATCATGAATTAACCAGGCTAACAATACTTCCGTTTAACGTTATGATTAACCAGACTTTTTATATGATAAGAATCACATCTAAATAGTTGCATATACCTTTAAAGATAAAAGAACATATAGAATATCCATAAAGAATACCCAGAAAAATTGTTGTATCATATCCAATTATAATAACTGCTTTCAGATATTTTTACGACTTCATTACTACTCCACTAACTACCAAAGTCATCAATAATATCACATTATTCAGTTCACTAAAGGAACTAATTCAGAAGACATTTCAAGTAAATTTGTTTCGTAAATGCCATACCTGAATAAATCAATTACTCATAAATGACTTTTTTTTTAGCAGAGGCCCAATAGACTAGATATAACATTTAGGATATACAGGACTGATACAGAGGTGCATTATTATGCACTATTAAACAGATAGCACTAATGTGCTAATAATCGGAGAGCACCGAAGTGCTAATAATCAGAGAGCACTGATGTGCTAATAATCAGAGAGCACCGAAGTGCTAATAATCAGAGAGCACAGAAGTGCTAATAATCAGAGAGCACCGAAGTGCTAATAATCAGAGAGCACATAAGTGCTAATAATCAGAGAGCATACTAAGGTCCTTTAATGGCATGCCACTAATATCCTAGTAGTTCTAATCTCTACTTAGACAAATTATTTCATGCACGCATATCACTTTTACACTTTTCACTTGCAATATTATTATGCACTATTAAACAGAGAGCACTAATGTGCTAATAATCAGAGAGCATACTAAGGTCCTTTAATGGCATGCCACTAATATCCTAGTAGTTCTAATCTCTACTTAGACAAATTATTTCATGCACGCATATCACTTTTACACTTTTCACTTGCAATTCAATTCCACAATCCAATTTCACTTTCATTTAAAAAAATCCACTTTTAAAATCAAATACACTTTCCATTCACTAATCAAAATACAATTCAATACTAACACATATTTCTTATTTAATTCAACTTCACTTTAAATCCTAAATTCTCTTTCAATTTAACAATTTAATCATTATCCAATACTAAAATTTATTTAACAACCATTTCAATTATCATTAAATTCCATAGCAACACTCACCTCATAATTTTTATCAGAGTTGGAAGATATCACATTATCACAAGTTATATAATGGCATGTATTTCTAGACTTCACATATACTACGTTCAGTCCGAGAACTGACTAAACCAAAGCTCTGATACCACTAAATGTAACGGCCCTAACCTCAATCCGTCACCGGAATAGAGTTACAGAGCATTACCAGAGTTACCGATTTATTTATCAAATATTTTATTTCATCTAACATTTATATTTGGAACCAATTAAAATTAAATATATTATCCCTCAAACGTATTTATTTTTTTTGGTTCCAAATATAAATGTTAGATGAAATACAATATTTGATAAATAAATCGGTAACTCCGGTAATGCTCCGTAACTCTATTCCGGTGACGGATTAGGGTTAGGGGCGTTACAATAGTAGTTTGAGACTACTAAATCCAACGACTAAGTTCGAGAATTTTATTATTTATTACTTATGAGTTAAGTATGGTTTTAGAGAGATTTTTAAATTAGTGATTTTTGTTTTAAAAGAATTTATTAGGTTAAGTGGTTCTGAAAACGAGGTATCGAGACCTCAATTTCATAAAACGAGTCATAAATATTTTTATAAATATTTAAGGAGTATTATTAAGATAGTATTAAAGTTTCGTTAGAAAAGTTTAGCGTTTTGATAATTAATTAATTAAAAAGGACTAAATTGAAAAGGTGCAAAACTTGCCAGAGTGATTAAATAGCTTAAGTAGTAAATGAGGGAGGACAAAAAAGGCAATTAAAAACTTATTAGAAAGCTGAAACGGCATGTGTAGAAACAAATCTTGAAATTGGATGAATTAGGGGCAAAATGGTCATTTAGGAATTAAGGTAAAAATTAAAACAATGATTAAATTGAAAATCTAAACATTTCTTCATCAATATTTAGCTTAAAACACCATAGAAGAGTATCCAAAAGCTGGTTTTTCATATGTTTACATCATGTGAGTTCAATTCTTGCTCTTTTCTTAAAATTTTTGTGTTTTTAAGACTTTTGTAATTAGGTCCAACTATGTAATTCATTAGTTTCTGATTTTATGGGTAATTTTGAAAGTTACCATTGATGAGTGCTGGATGTTTATGATAAATTAACATGGAATTGGATCTTTAATTTTGTTATATGATGATTTTATCAAGTGGTTTCAATAGATATTGATTTTAGGACTAAATTCTGAAGAATTAAAGAATTAGGGTTTGCTATTAAATTTTTATGTATCAAAGGCTGTAAGATAGCCTAAAATAATTAGATAAATTGTCAACTGAGAAAAATTAGCTCAATTGATGAGATAATTAGTGAGGGACTAAATTGCAAAGACTATAAAAGTTGGGGTAACTATGTACTTTCGAAAATTGAGAGGTATTAATTGTGAAGTGAATTGAAATTAAGATATATGCTAATGAATGAATAATTTTACATTTTAGAGCAAGATCCCATAGATCAACGAGAACAAGGAGAATTAGCAGAATAGTCCCTAACTACTACAAACTTACAGTTTAACCCATGTAAGTTCGTATGGTTAAATTTTAATGTTATAAATTAAATTGATGTGTAGTAATGTGTATTTATTTATATCATTTGTGAAAATAAAATTATTGTTAAAGTTATAAAATAAAATTAAATGTTCGAAATGAATGGAACGCAGGATTAAGTACAATTGTTCAGTGCGAAAGAGGAATTGACGGCAAATTTCCCAAGTAAACCGGGGTTCAGCATTTGTTGCGAAGTTCTGTGTTTACTTTTTTTAGCTCTCATAAGCTTCAATCAACTCATATGAGTTTTAGTCTAACCCTTTTGGGTTTTAGTTCAGCTCTTTTGAGCTTCAGTTTAACCCTAATAGGTTTCAGTTTAGCTCTTCTGAGCTTCAGATTAACTCTTATGGGTTTTCGTTTAGCTCCTATGAGCTTCCATATAACCCATTCGGGATTCCATTTAGCACTTATGTGCTTCAGTGTAGCCTCAGGGCTTCTATTTACGATGTACTCAAATTCGTAAGATGTTCTCTGATTTGGTAAGGATTGGTAAGTGCCATATGGAATTAAATGTGAAAGAATTTAAGTTATTATTGATATTGAGCTCGAATAAGTGAATTCATCAGTCGAAGTTTTGATTGACAGGAAATGTTTGTGAAATGATTTACCTAAATGAATTATTATAGTATGTTCATTAAGATTTATATTTAAAGCCAACGAACTTACTGAGCTTCATTAAGCTTACTATATCGTTTAATGTTCTTTATAGATTTTCAAAAAGTTCAAAGGATCGGATCAACATATCGAGTCACACTATCCAGTTGCTCCGGTAGATTTTGTTATACATTTTATGGTTTTTATGGCATGTATAGGGCTGGGTTGGAAAAGAGCTAAATTTGAAGTATGGTTGTGAATGACTTATATATATATGTTTGTATACATGTATTTAGTAGTAGATTTTGATAAATCAGTGAATGGAGTTAATTTGGAAGCTTAGGCAATTGAGTTTTGTGATGATATATTATGTTTAAAACATGATTTTGGCTTATGTCAATTGCTTAATTGGGGCTATTTGATGTATTGAAATGTTGTGTATAGGTTGGTATCAAAGAGGGGTGAGAAAAGTGGCCTTAAAATGGCCTATTTTCATCCACACAGGCGTGTGTGACACACGGCCTGACACATGGGTGTGTGGACTAGCTGTGTGTCCCCTGCACCTTAAAATTTCAAAACAAAATGCCCAGGTTTTTACATATGGCTTAGCATACGGGCGTGTGGTTGGCCGTGTGACTTAAGTCTGAAAGTTACAAAAGTAAGAACACGAGCTAGGACATGGCTGTGTGCCTTATATCAAATGCCTACACGACCTAAGACATAGGTGTGTCTCCTAGCCGTGTGAGTCACACGACCGGCCACACGGGCATGTGCCCTCTACTTCTTAATTTTTTTTGAGATTTTGGGATAAATTCCCTGAGTACCCGATTTAGTCCCTATTCACTTCTAAAGTGTATATTAGGCCTCGATGGTCCATCTAAGGGGCAATATGAGTGTTTTATAACTAATTCTTGATATGTATAATAATAGTTTTAAAATGTTCGTATTTAATTCGTAAGGTTCGGTAATGTTTTGTAACCCTGTTCTGGCGATGGATAAGGGTTAAGGGTGTTACATTTATTGGTATCAGAGCTTCGGTTTAGCCAATTCTCAGAATGAACGTAAAGTATAAAGTGTCTAGAAATACATGGCATATAAACCTGTGATAGATTGATGTGTATGATCCGATCTAACCCTTGTTTTTCTTATAGATTGTGAAGATGTCAGATAAATCCGAACATGCTGAACATGATGAGGCTAATAGTAGAGTGCAAACATCTGAGCACGGGACAAGAAGTAACATCTCAATTTCTCTAGTTCAAGAATAAGAACTTAAATATATGTTCTTTAGGTTTATCAATCAATGGTTTAATGAATTTATGCAAGAAAAATTAGGTTCAACAACTTCCTTCCCCTACTATACCACCTGTAGAGCCTTCGATGGCACCTCCACCTCCTTCAGTAACTAAATCAAGTAAACATACTCTAATAGAAAAAGTGTGGGGTCGAAGAATTCAGGGGTAGGTCAGATGATAATCCTATCAAAGCTGAGTAATGTTTTCAGAACACAATAAGAGTTTTTGAGGAAATGGCTTGTTCACCTGAAGATTATCTAAGATGTGCTGTGTCATTACTAAAAGAAGAAACTTATAACTTGTGGATGACTATAGTGGCCGTGGTGCCGAAAGAAAAAATCACTTGGGAATTCTTCTAGGATGAATTCAAAAAGAAATATGTCGGTAAGAGATATTTGGATAAAAAGAAGAGGGAATTTCTTGACTTGCGACATGGAAATTAGAAAGTAGCCGAATATGAGAGGGAATTCGTATACCTCAACAGATACGCCTGAGAAATTGTACCAACCGAAGAAGAAATGTATATTCGGTTTGAGGAAGCACTGAATGATGAAATTAAAATGATAATTAGGGGTACAGAAATATGAGCCATTTCCAACATCTAAGTCTCTAGAGATGATTTTAGTCGAGCCACTCCAACGCCAAAATGATCAAATAACAATAAGGTGACTCAATAAGGTTTCGGGGTAACTATTAGATTTGCAGCTAATGTGCGCAGTGTACAGAATGTTCCTAGGCCCAAATGCAAATATTTTGGAAAATATCGTCCGGGTGAATGTGGAGGTAAAGTAGGGGCTTATTATAAATGTCGAGCCACCGACCATTTTATTCGAAAGTGCCATCTGTTGCAAAGAGAAGAAGAAGAGCAGAAAGAAAAATAGATGGCCACTTCTCAAAGAAGTAAACATTCGGGGCCAAAATAGTACCACTGGAACTACTCGTTCGGGTATGAGAGATTCTGCTGCCCAATCAGAGGCTAGGGCACCTACACGTACTTATGCCATTCAAGCAAGGGAGGAATCTACTGATCTAATTGTGATTGCTGGTACATTCTATCTTTTTTATGTTACTATATATGCATTGATTGACCCTGGATCTATGCATTCTTATGTTTGTATTGCATTAGCATCAGAAAAGAAATTGTCTGTTGAACCTACTGATTATGGTATTCAAGTCACTAATCAGTTAGATCAAAGTGTAATAGTTAATTTAGTGTGTCAAAATTGTCCATTGAAAGTAAAAGGCTATGAATTCCCTGCTGATTTGATGTTGCTACCCTTTCAAGAATTTGATGTTATTTTAGGAATGGATTGGTTATCAGTGAATGATGCTATATTAAATTGTAAAGAGAAACGGATCAATCTGAGATGTCAGATAGGAGAAGTAATTTCAATTGAGTCTGAGAATTCGAATGACATTGTTAAAATTATTTCAGCTTTTTCTGCTCGAAAACTATTGCATAAAGGTAATGAGCCATTTTTAGCCTATATTCTTGATACTCAGAATTCTAAATCAAAGTTATAACAATTACCAGTTGTTAATGAATTTGCTGATGTATTTTCCAAGGAATTGTCAGGTTTACTACCTGATCGTGAAGTTGAATTTGTAATTGATGTAATTCCAGGAACAGCTCCGATATTAGTAACACCATATCGTATGGCACCAACTGAATTAAAGGAGTTAAAGACACAGTTGCAAGAGTTTTAAGATAAAGGGCTCATCAGGCCGAGTATGTCTCCCTAGGGTGCACCTATTTTATTTGTGAAAAAGAAATATGGATCTTTGAGATTGTGCATGCATAGATTATAGAAAGTTGAATAAGGTCACAATTAAAAACAAATATCCTTTGCCTCGTATCGATGACTTGTTTGACCAACTGAAAGGTGTTACGGTATTTTCGAAGATAAACCTTAGGTTTGGATATTATCAGTTGAAGGTTAAAGAGTGTGATGTGCCGAAGACTGCTTTTAAAACTCGGTATGGTCATTATTTGTTTTTAGTAATGCCATTTGGCTTGACTAATGCTCCTGCTGCTTTCATGGATTTAATAAATTAGATTTTTCAACCTTGTTTGGATGGATTTGTGGTTGTATTTATTGATGATATATTAATCTATTCCAAGTCAGAATCCAAACATACACTATATTTGAGAATTGTGTTACAGATTTTGAGAGAGAAATAGTTGTCTGCAAAGTTTAGCAAATGTGAATTTTGGCTACACGAGGTTAGATTTCTAGGTCACATTGTATCAACTGATGGAATTCGAGTTGATCCGAGTAAACTATCTGCTGTAGTGAATTAGAAAACTCCAAAGAATATTACGGAAGTGCGAAGTTTTCTGGGTCTAGCAGGTTACTATTGACGTTTTGTCAAGAATTTTTGGATGATTGCTTCACCGATGACCTAATTATTACAGAAGAATATTGAATTTGTATGGTCTAAAGAGTGTCAAAAAAGTTTTGATCAGTTGAAGAAGATGTTGACAAAAGTACTAGTTTTGACTCAGCCAGAATCGGGTGTACCATATGTTGTTTATAGCGATGCGTCTCTAAATGGTTTGGGTTGTGTATTGATGCAGTCAGGAAAAGCAGTGGCTTATGCTTCTCGTCAATTAAAACTACATGAGAAAAAGTTATCCTACACATGATCTTAAGTTGGTTGCGATCGTATTCACTTTGAAGGTTTGGGACATTACTTATATGGTGAGAAATGTTATGTGTAACGGCCTGATTTAGACCCTATTCGGAACTGTGGTTTCAGGATCATGAATCTGAGTCAGAAAAATATTTTAATATTATTTTCTATATTTAGAGTGTGTGAATTAATGTCTGTGAAATTTTCGTGTTTTAATTTCGTTGTTTGAGTGTCCGATTAATTCAAAGGGCTTAATCGTGTAAAATGAAAATTTGATGGTTTAATTTGTAAGGTTTGAATTGTTGATGTCTTTACAATTGGAAGTATTTATGTTGCAATTAAATCATGGAAATATGTGATGGACGGCTATGACCTTTAGTGATAATGGTTTTATATTTTATAAACAAAGGTTAAAAGTGTAAATTGTTAAACAATGTTAATATAATAAAACATAAGTTAAAATCACATGCATTAAATCATCCTTTTTGACTGAAAATAAAAGAAAAAGAAGAAAGAAACAAATCTTTAAGGTTCGGCCATTGTTGAAGCTTGATTTAAGGTTAGTTTTTATTCGATTTTTGATAATTTTTACGTTTTTGAGATCGTTGTTATGCTATCTATCAAGCCCATGTTTCAATTTTTGAATTTAATGATGATTTTGTATTTTTCCATTGTTGAAAGCTTGTGATTTTTGTTGTTTGATGTTGGAAAATAAAAGATATGTGATAGATTAACATGTTTTGTATTGGAATTTTTGATGAATTTGAGTAATTACGGCTAAATTGCAAAAATAATAAATTGAGGGACTAAAATGTGAAATAAATGAAATGTATGGACTTGTATGAGAATAAGGAAGATTTGGCCTAAGCATAGTATGTACAAATTTTTCATGTTTTGTGTTTTGTGAAATTTGGACTAATTTGTAAAAAGTGTAAAATGTCAGGGGCAAAATGGTAATTTGCCCATTTAAGTGTTTTTGGACTAAATTGAATGAAACTATGTTTGAATGATCTTAATTTGAATATGTATGGATCAAGAACCAAAGAAATTGGACTTGGATCGAGGAAAAACAAAAATAGTTGAATAGTCGATCGATACCGTCCGTCGATATCTGAGATAAGTCTATAGGCAGTTAGATGCTGTTAATTTTGATTATATGTGAACTTAATATGCTGATTTGAATTTTATAAGTATGTGATTATGTTAGCCGAATGTGAATATGCATGGGAATAATGTGTTCGAGTTTGATTCGATTGAGTTACGACATCCAAAAGCATCATACGAACCCTAGGAATAGCTAGGATACATATGTCATGACATAGGATTTTCGAAATGTATTCTTGTGTAAGACCATGTCTGGGACGTTGGCATCGATATGTGATTGCGTGTAAGACCATGTCTGGAACATCGGCATCATACTTGTGATTCGTGTAAGACCCTGTCTGGGACAATGGCATCGATATGTTATTACATGTAAGACCACGTCTGGGACGTTGGCATTGTATGATATGTGTGATTATCCGAGTATCCTATTCAATTCTGAAAGGTTCAACGGGCAATAATAAGCTATGATCGAACGTGTAATCGAGCTAAAGTGAACAGGTATGTGATAGTTAATTGTTCTTGTGAAACAAGGTAAGTTAGCTATTGTATTTATGATACAAAGTATGTGAGATGAAAATGAAAGTTTATGTATTTATGAAAATGTATATTCGGCCAAATTGTATTATATGTGATATCATAGTTGTGATTTATAAGCTATGTATATCTATGAATATATTCGGTCAAGAATGTTTAAGTGACCTTATAAATGAAAGATAGCTATGTTAGCAACTACATGTATATTCGGCCTAGATGAATTGATGTATGATAGTATAAATTGGTTGTACTATATTGATCTATTAATGTAATTGAGTTGTTTAATTGCTTATAACTTACTAAGCTATGTTAGCTTACTCTTTATGTTTATATTTATATCTGTTTTATAGATTTTAGAGACTAGTTACGGGCTCGGGGATCGTCAGCGAAGTCAATCACACTATCATCTATTTATCGATACTTTTAAAAGTTAAAAGTGAAACCTATGGCATGTATAGGCTATATTATATTTTGGATATGCTTGGTTTTGGTATGTGTATATATATAAGCCATGCGAAAATGGCTTGTTCATTTTGCTAAGTATAGTTTCATGTTTTGATTAAATGATATGGTTGATATATGTGACTATGGTATATTTATTCGACCTTGGTTTATAATTAAATGTTAAGTATGCTTGATGTGGTTGGTTAAAAGTGAATGATTTATTGATTTTGATTATGAGCCATGAAGATTAGATGTTGATATGTTTGGGATGATCTTTGTAATTTGGTATTAGTGTGGTTTGATTAAGGTATAAGATGGAAGTGATGTGATAATGATTTATATTGGTTGATGAAAGTATTAGGGAAAATGGTTGTTTTAAGTAATGAAATTATTTGATAGTGATTCGGCCAAGCCATTTTTTTATATATGGACTTTGTTAAATTCATGTCATATGTGTGAGATGTAGTTGAAATTATAGGTGTTTATATTTTGCTAATTAATGAAAAGTTGAACTATTATGTGATATGATTTGGATATGTCTAATTGATAATTCAGCTATGATATATACATTTATGAATTTTTCAATATACATGTTTTATATATCTGTAATATATGTGAAGACATGAATATAGGTATTCGGCTTTTGTCATGAAAATTGGATTATTAGATGTCATATAGATATTGCTAATTGATTAAACAGGGTTATGTGATTGATTGAATAGATTACATGCAAAATAAATTAGTGAAATTTGGTCTTGTAATGAAATGGTTATTGAATGAATCATATGGGTTCAGCTTGAGGGTATTCAGCCAAAGCTTTATAAAATGACCAAATGAATAGTGTTTTTAGTTTTATAAAGTCATGATTGTTTGCTTGAAAATTTGGTTCATGTGTATGATTAAATGCACTTTGAGAAATGTACCATATCATGTTCTTTTGAATTTGGTCTAAATTGATAGTGAGTTTTTTAGTGTGGCGTATTACTATTATATTTGAGATTATATGTAGTAATGAATTTCATGCCATTATTGATTTGTTTAAGTTCTATATACCTATCTTGTGGTACCAAATGCATGTGTCAATAATAAGCATGATTACATTCGGTTAAGGTTGTGTAAAATGACCATAGGAATAGTGAATTGCGCATTAGTAAAGCAAGAATTTTACAATGGGTTTAGGTAATCATATGTTCAGTCATGGTGTTATTTTGCTAATACCGAATATGATTGGGTTTAATAAATGCATGTGTTCTATTATGGAAATAAATGTTTGCTAATTATTAAGTGATATTGGTATATCTTAGAAACATGTTTAATGACTTAAGAAATATGATACTTGTATTTGTTATGAATTTGATTGAACTTTGAAATGTGATTCGTAAATGTTGTGTGACTCAGAATCTTATTATTTATATTTAGTTGTAAATATTTAAATATGACCTATGTGAATATGTGATTGTTCGAATGTTGTGTTTAGTCCGGTAATACCTCGAAATCCCATTTCGGCGACGGATACGGGTTAGGGATGTTACATTATGTGTATACGTATCACAAAAGCTTAATGTATTTGATGACTCAGAAAGAGCTGAATTTGAGATAGAGGCGATGGTTAGAATTACTGAAAGATTATGATTTAGTTATTGACTACCACCCGGGAAAAGCTAATATTGTGGCAGATGCACTTAGTCAAAAATCGTCTTTGTTTGCACTTTGAGCAATGAACGCTCATTTTTCTCTTAATGAGGATGGTTCTGTATTAGCAGAGTTGAAAGTAAAACTTGTGTTCCTTCAACGGATTCGCAAATTGCAAGATGAGGATCCGAAATTGGTATTGAAACGACATATGGTACAGGACAATCTGAGTTCAAAATATAGCATTGATGTTAATGGTATATTACGATACCATAATAGAATTTGTATTTTGAATAATTCAGATTTGAAAAATGATATTCTTTCTGAAGCTCACAGTAGTACGAATTCCATTCATCCGGGAAGTACGAAGATGTATTGTGATTTGAAACGAATGTATTGGTGGCCGGGTATGAAACGGGAAATTTATGAGTTTGTAGCTAAATGTTTGATTTGTCAACAAGTTAAAGCAGAACATCAGGTACCAACGGGTTTGTTACAACCTGTCATGATTCCTGGATGGAAATGGAAGCATGTCACGATGGATTTTGTATCCGGTTTGCCTGTGACTCCTGTAACATCCCGAAATAGGGCCTAAATAGAATGGTGGTTGCGAAACCACGAATCCGAGATAGAAACATTTATTCTGATTAATTTTTATAATTTACCGAGTGATTAGATGCATGTGTTAGAGTATCGATAGAAAATTTTATGAATTACGTGTTTAATTTGCCTATTAGGGCTTGTTTAAAATAGTTGATAAATATGAGTTCTAGATAGGAAAGGATTAAATTGAAGAGCATAATTGAAGTAGAGGTTCTTAAATGGTAATTATACCATTAGGTTTTCATAGACAAAAATGGACATGCATAGGTAGAAATAACCAAAGTTTTAATGAATGGCATTTTAGTCATTTGGTAATTAAAAGGAATTAAAAGGGAAAAAGATGGCAAAATGTTATCATCTTCTTCATTAGGCCGAATGTCAAGGGTTCTCCATAGCTAGGGCTTGTTTCAAGCTTCCAAGCTTTATAGTAAGTGATTCCAAGCCCCGTTTTTAATGTTCTTTACGTTTTTGGAGTCCCGGTAACTCGATTTAGATTATTCTGGCAATAATTTAACCTAGGGTTCATATTTGGAAAAATACCCATAGGTGAAATGTGTTTATTTTGATGTTTTATGATAGAATATGAAGTTTTAAATTATGTTAAACAACTTGTGCTACTCGATTTTAAGTGAAAACGAGTAAAACGACATAATCAGTAAAAATACATAATGTTTATAAGTACAAGTTAGAGTGAGAATTTGATGTTTCCATTAAGGGGAAATGATTAGCATGTCCTAAAACATAAGAATTAGGGAAAAAGTTTAATTTCCGAGCTTTGAGGCAAAAGTGTAAATATGCAAAAGTTTAGGGGCAAAATCATAATTTTGCCAAAGTTAGAGTTAAGGATTATTTTAATAAGTGTGAGTATTAAATAAGCTAAATTTGCTAATTATAGATCAAGAAGAATGAAATTTGGGAATAGACCGAGGAAAGAAAAAGGTAGAAGATTAAGTTGTCAAGTTGATTGTATTTTGCACTGAGGTAATTTTACGGTAAATAAACGCACTATTTCGATATTTTATATTAATGTTGTTAATTTCCACCATATATACATTTATTTTATGAGAATATTCCAAGTTGAATCAGAGATGAGGTAACAGAGAAAAAGTATCAGAAAGCCCGTTTGAACCTTAGGGATGTATGGGATACGGAATGTCATGACATTTTGGGTTGAGACA
Organism: Gossypium stocksii; assembly: GCA_020496765.1. Lineage (NCBI taxonomy): Eukaryota > Viridiplantae > Streptophyta > Magnoliopsida > Malvales > Malvaceae > Gossypium > Gossypium stocksii. The sequence goes on from CM035623.1 coordinate 14,097,114, forward strand.
GTTGAGGAACATCCCATGTAAGTCCATATCAGACATAAGGCATTGGCAGGTTGAGGCAGTTGAGGAACATCTTATGTAAGTCCATATCAGATATATGGCTTTACAAGGACAGGGAACATCCCATGTGAGACCATGCCTAGAGCATGGCATTGACAGGCTAATCAGGCAGGAAAACCCAAGTATCCTAAGTATTCCAAATGGTTCATCGGGCTAATATACAAGCTATGTTACAAGAAAGTTTAGGTAAATGAATGATAAACATGAAAGTTAAAGAGTAAGTGGAGAAGTAAAATAAAAATTTTGTTAGTTGATGGTAAAATATGAGTATATTTATACTTGGTGAATGTTGTCATTTATTTACTTGTAAACTTACTAAGCATTACAGCTTACTCCTTTTCCTTTCTCTCTTTTATAGCGTAGCCAAGTCAATTCGGGAATCATAAGGACGTCGGAGTTCACCTCACACTATCAAAGGCTATCTCGGTATTTTGTAATTTGAAATGTTTTGAGTTATGGCATGTATAGGGACTTGGTCATTTTGTGTGTATGTTCTTATGATACAATTACAGAATGGCATGTGAATATTTGATAGTCGTTAGATATTGAATGGCTAATTAAGAACATGATTTGATGTTATGTATGCCTAAATGATAATTTATGCAAAGAAATGATGAAGGAGTAAAAGTTGGCCACGAAATAGTTTTGTAACAACAGCAGTGATGTGAATTTGAAAAATCACTAAAAATTTTAGAAATGGAATTAAATGGTGAATGAGATATAGAATTAAATATTATTGAGTCTATTTTTATAGGAAAGAAACAGAACAAGCAAAGGAAGTCTATATTCTGAGATATTTAAATTCTTGTGAGACTAGTTCAGAGGGATACCGTGATCCCCTGTTCTGATTTTATAAATTCACTAAAAATTGTAAAAAAATAATTATGAGTTATAATTTATATTTATGGATTCCTTATTGAGTCTATTTCATTAAAAAGAAGCAGAAACACTAAATTAAAACTGCACTATGAGATAATTGATTTTTAGTGAAGAGAGGTCACGTCTGCTAGGCTGCGAAATAGGGGAAATTTTAACTAATAAACTATACTAATTGGCCACACCAAAAATTCTGGAAAAATTACGGTAAGAAGATATATGAGTATAGTTTCAGGAAAAATTTACGGATTTAAATTTTGAGTTTCGTAACTCGAGTTATAATTAATTTAGTGACTATCACGCAGGTGGACAGTTTTATTATGAACAGTGAAATAAATTGTTTTAATTTGTGTAAGTAATTGAAAATTTTTTAAATGTTCCCAGTTTGGTCCCGAACCTTTCCAATTGCATGTTTAGGGCCTCGAGGGCCCATTTTAGGGATATATTGGATGAATGTGAATGAATTAATTTTAAAAGCAAATTTTTATGCCCCGAACTAGTAAGGTAAGTCTGGTAACGCCTCGTGCTCGACTTCGACGACGGTCTCAGGTAAGGGGTGTTACAACTCCGAGAAAGAAAGATTCGATCGGGGTGATTGTTGATAGATTGACTAAGTCGGCACATTTTCTAGATTGACTAAGTTGGCACATTTTATTATGATCAAAATCGACTTTTTGCTTGAGAAGTTAGCAAAATTGTATATATCAGAAATTGTGAGATTACATGGGGTTCCCACATCCATTATTTCAGATCGAGATCCAAGGTTTATATCGAGATTTTGGAATAAATTTCAAGAAGCTTTGGGTACAAAGTTAAGTTTCAGCACAGCATCTCATCCTTAGACAGACCGGCAATCAGAATGAATAATTCAGATTTTAGAAGATATGTTGAGGTGTTGCATACTCGAGTTTGGAGGTAGCTAGGAAAGGTATTTACCGTTAGCTGAATTTGCATATAATAATAGTCATCGATCTAGTATAAAATGGCACCGTTTGAAGCTTTTTATGGAAGAAAATGTAAGACTCCATTGTATTGGTCTGAATTGAGTAAATCCAAGTTAATGGGAGTTGATTTGATCCAAGAAACTGAAGATAAAGTTTGAATCATTCGAAACAATTTGAAGGCTGTTTCTGACCATCAGAAATCATATGTGGACTTGAAAAGAAGAGAAATAGAATTTGATGTGGGTGATCATGTGTTCTTAAAGGTTTCACCGTCGAAGAAAGTATTGCGGTTTGGTAGAAAAGGGAAACTAAGCCCAAGACTTATCGGACCATATGAGATTGTTGAAAGAATAGGCCTTGTAGCTTATCGGTTAACTTTACCTTCAGAACTTGAGAAAATTCATAATGTGTTTCATGTATCGATGCTGAGATGGTACAGATCAAATCCTTCGTATGTAATTCCCCACAGTGAAATTGAGTTTCAACTGGATATGACGAACTCTTAAGAACCGGTAAAGATTTTAACTCAAGAGATTAAGGAATTGCAAAATAAATGAGTTCCTTTGATGAAATCACAATATCCGAACCTATTCCCAGGTAATAAATGTCGAGGACAAAATTTCCTAAAGGGGGGAGCATTGTAATAGTCCAATTTTCAGTTGTATCAGAAATAGTAATTTGAGACCACTAAATCCGATTAGTGGGTTCGAAAATTTTATTATTTATTATTTATGAGTTAAGTGTGATTTTAGAGAGATTTTTGAATTAGTGATTTGTGTTTTAAAAGAATTTATTAGGTTAAGTGGTTCTAAAAACGAGATATTGAGACCTCGATTTCATAAACTAAGCTGTAAATATTTTTATAAATATTTACAGAGTGTTATTAAGATAGTATTAAAGTTTCGTTAGAAAATTTTAGCGTTTTGATAATTAATTAATTAAAAAGGACTAAATTGAAAAAGGTGCAAAACTTGCCAGAGTGATTAAATAGCTGAAGTAGTAAATGAGGGAGGATCAAAAAGGAAATTAAACACTTATTAGAAGGCTGAAACGGCATGTGTAGAAAAAAAATCTTGAAATTGGATAAATTAGGGGGGAAATGGTCATTTGGGAATTAAGGTAAAAATTAAAACAATGATTAAATTAAAAATCTAGACATTTTTTTATCAATCTTCAGCTAAAAACACCATAGAAAAGTCTCCAAAAGCTGTTTTTTTCATATTTTTACATCATGTGAGTTCAATTCTTGCTCTTTTCTTGAAATTTTTATGTTTTTAAGACTTTTGTAATTAGGGCCAACTATCTAATTCATTAGTTTTTGATTTTATACGTAATTTTGAAAGTTACCATTGATGAGTGTTGGATGTTTATGATAAATTAACATGGAATTGGAGCTTTAATTTTGTTATATGATGATTTTATCAAGTGATTTCAATAGATATTGATTTTAGAACTAAATTGTGAAGAATTAAAGAATTAGGGTTTGCTATTAAATTTCTATGTATCAAAGGCTTTAGGATAGCCTAGAATAATTAGATAAATTGTCAATTGAGAAAATTGACGGGATAATTAGTGAAGGACTAAATTACAAAGATTGTAAAAGTTGGGGTAATTGTGTAATTTTGAAAATTGAGGGATATTAATTGTGAAATGAATTGAAATTGAGATATATGCTAATGAATGAATAATTTTACATTTTAGATCAAGAGCCCGCAGAACAATAAGAAAAAAGAGAAATTGTAGAATAGTCCCTAACTACTACAAACTTACAATTTAACCCAAGTAAGTTCGTATGGTTTAATTTTAATGTTATAAATTAAATTGATGTATAGTAATGTGTATTTATTTATATCATTTGTGAAAATAAATTTATTATTAAAGTTATAAAATTAAATTGAATGTTCAGAAAGAATGGAATGTAAGATTGAGTACAGTCGTCCAATGCGAAAGAGGAATTGACGGCAAATTACCTAAGTAAACTGGGGTTCAGCATTTGTTGTGAACGTTTGTGTTTGCTTTCTGTTTAGCTCTCATGAGCTTCAGTCAACTTATATGAGTTTCAGTTTAACCCTTTTGGGTTTCAGTTCAGCTCTTTTGAGCTTCATTTTAACCCTAATGGGTTTCAATTTAGCTCTTTTGAGCTTCAGATTAACCTTTATGGTTTTCGTTTAGCTCCTATGAGCTTCCTTTTAACCCTTACGGGTTTTCGTTTAGCACTTATGTGCTTCAGTGTAGCCTTCAAGCTTCTGTTTACGATGTACTCAAATCAGTAAGACGTTCTCTGGTTTGACAAGGATTGGTAAGTGCCATATGGAATTAAATGTGGAAGAATTTAAGTTATTATTGATATTGAGCTCGAATAAGTGAATTCATCAATCGAAGTTGTGATTAGTAAGAAATGTTTGTGAAATGATTTACCTAAATGAATTATTATAGTATGTTCGGTAAGATTTATATTTAAAGCCAACGAACTTACTAAGCTTTATTAAGCTTACTGTGTCTTTTAATGTTCTTTATAGATTTTCAAGAAGTTCGGAGGATCAGATCAACACATCGAGTCAAACTATCCAGTTGCTCTTGTAGATTTTGTTATACATTTTATGGTTTTTATGGCATGTATAGGGCTGGGTTGGAAAAGAGCTAAATTTGAAGTATGGTTGTAAATGATTTATATATATGTTTGTATGGATGTATTTAGTAGTAGATTTTGATAAATCAATGAATAGAGTTAATTTGCTAAGCTTAGGCAATTGAGTTTTGTGATGATATATTATGTTTAAAACATGATTTTGGCTTGTGTCAATTGCTTGATTGGGGCTATTTGATGTATTGTATTGTTGTTTATAGGTTGGTATCAAAGAGGGGTGAGGAAAGTGGCCTTAAAATGGCCTATTTTCGTCCATAGGGGCAGAGACACGGCATGTGCCTCAGCTGTGTGTGACACATGGCCTGACACATGGGTGTGTGGACTAGCCGTGTGTCCCTTGCACCTTAAAATTTCAAAACAAAATTTCCAGGTTTTTACATACGGCCTAGCATACGGGCTTGTGGCTTGGCTGTGTGACCCCTGCACCTTGCACACGGCCTAGCACATAGATGTGTAGTTGGCTGTGTGACCCAAGTCAAAGAGTTACACGGGTAAGGACACGGGCTAGGACACGGCCGTGTGCCTCATATCGAATGCCCATACTGCTTAAGACAGGGGTGTGTCTCCTAACCGTGTGAGCCACACGACCGGCTACACGGGCGTGTGTCCCCTGCTTCTTAATTTTTTTTGAAATTTTGGGAAAAATTCCTTGAGTCTTCGTTTTAGTCCCGATTCACTTCTAAAGTGTATATTGGGCCTCGAGGGTCCATCTAAAGAACAATATGAATGTTTTATAACTAATTCTTGATATGTATAATCATAGTTGTGAAATGTTCGTATTTAATCTGTAAGGTCCGGTAATACTTTGTAACCCTGTTTCTACGATGGATAAGGGTTAAGGGTGTTACATCCACTCTCTTGGTTGCCTTTAATACTACAATTTCCTTGGTTCCTAAGTGTGAAATTTTAGCTATGTAAAGGATTTTTGACCTATTTCTTGTTGTAGTGCAATTTATAAGTGCATAACCAAGGTTTTGGTTAATAAAATGACTCATTTTCTATCTACTTTGATTTCTAATAGTCAAAGTACCTTTATTAGAGAGTGTAATATCACTAACAATACCATGTTGGCTCATAAGCTAATGCGAGGGTATGGTAGAAAACATATTTCTCCTAGATTTTCCTTGAAGGTTGATATTCAAAAGCCGTTTGATTTTTTACACTAGGGCTTTTTCTTTCAGTACTCAGAGCTCAAGGGTTTCTTGAAAAGTCCTTGAAGTGGATTGAAGTTTGTTTAACTACTCATCGATCATCTGTCTCCCTTAATGGAAGCCTTGTGGGGTTCTTTTGAGGAAGGAAAGGTATTAGACAAGGAGATCCTCTTTCTCCTTACCTCTTTGTACTTGCAATGGATATGTTATCCATGTTATTGGATGTTGCTACCATAAATGCTTTTTTTAAGTATTATCTTAAGTGCCTTCGAGTACGGTTAACTCATCTAATGTTTGATGATGATCTTCTTATTTTTTCTAAGGGTACTGCTGATTCGGTGACTGGTGTTTATTGTGTTCTCCAGTAGTTTTACTTTCTTTTTGGGTTGTAACTCAACGCCTCCAAAAGTTAATTGTTTGTTGTTAGGGTGCCTCAAGAGGAGTTGGCTCTCATGACTACTTACACAGGGTTTAAAGTTGGTAGGCTACCAATGAGGTACCTTGGTGTTCCTTTTGTTTCTCGAAAGCTATCTCGGCTTGGTTGTACTGGTTTAACCAATAGGATTTTGGACAGGATTCAAAGGTGGTCTACTAAGAACTTGAGTTATGTTGGTTGACTGCAACTCATTAAGGCTATGATCTTTAGTGTGCAAGCCTACGTTAATTTCTAATGCCTAAGAGTGTTCTTAAAAAGGTTTATCAATACCGTCTTAGCTTCTTTTGGAAAGGGAAGGTTGGATCAGGTCGAGGGGCTAGTGTTTGTTGGAAGACGATTTGTTTACCTAAATCTGAGGGAAGCTTAGGACTAAAAAATGTGGTAGAATGGAATCAAGCTTGTATTTTGCAACTTATCCATGTCCTGCTTGCAAGAGAAGGGTCTCTTTGGATTGCTTGAGTTAGTGAATATGTGTTAAAAGATAGGAGTTTTCTGGATGTGGCTCCTATTTCAATGAGTACCTAGAATTGGCGAAGGATACTTAAGTTAAAGCCTTTAGATACTATCACTTCTCAATAGTTTGCTAATGATAAAGTGAGTACTTCTCGATTGTGGGAGGCAATTAGAACTCGTGGTATGAAGGTGGAATGACATTGTTTTCTATGGTTCCCTTTACATATTCTCAAGCATTCTCTTATTGCTAAGATGGTCATTCTTAATAGACTACCAATATGAGATTGTTTACTTACTTTTAGGATTTTGGTTGATACTTGTTACTTTTTCTGTATGGATGCTGCAGAGAGACATAATCACATTTTCTTTGAGTGCAATGTTTCAAAGAAGGTGTGGCAGACAGTTTTACACATTTGCTCCATTCATAGGGCTATGGGAACTTGGAGGCAAGAGGTAGCTTGGGCGATATTGAAACTTAAAGGAAAGTCCTTGCTTGTTGTTATACTCAGGCTTGCTTGAAGTGCATATTTATATGTGATATGGAGACAAATAAACAATAAGTATTTTGGTGCATCTTTATTGACTGAAGATACTGTCCTTGTGCAAATTAAAGAGATCGTGGGAACTCACTTAGGAGGAAGACCAATCAATAGAACTAATCCTATTAATGCTTCACTTTGTGCTTTTTGAGGTATCATTGGTTAATTTGTTTGTATAGCTTAAAATAATTGTATAATGTTTTTTGCTCTTTTGTAGCAATTTAATTGCATTCTTGGATAAATTCATTTCATTATTCATCCAAATTTTTAAAAAAATATATATATACAAAAGCTAGTTCAATCCTAAATAATATTTAATTACAAATTAAAATATTATATTTTGTTAATTATATATTAATTTTCATGTCATCTTATTTTAACTATATTAAAAAAATTACTTAAATATATCACAAAAATAAATTCGATTACCAATCTAAATAAAAAAGAAAAAACCAAAGTACCATTGACAAGTAAAATGTAAGTTCATGCATACTTAAAAATGTGTTTTTTACTCTTAACCTAAAAATTAGAAAGAGGCGGTCCGAGCAACTTACCAAGGCTGAAGGCCGACGCCTTGCCAGTGGCTATGAATAAAATCAAACATAGTACAAAAAAATAAAATAAAAAATAAAAAGCTTGTCATGCCACGTTTAAAACTAATGCTAACTTGTTTAATTAATGTAAACATTTTGAAGAAGAACGTATATAGTAATTTAGAAACCTATACAATATTATTATGTTAATTTTGTTTGCTTTTGTTTGCTTAAATACATTATTCTATTGTTTTTCTAATTTGTTATATGTAAATTTCCAATTGCACTTTTCATGTGCCGTAAAGCCTTCTCAAACCAAAAGATTGTAAATCGTGCGGCCTAAATTGCTATTGTCAATTGACTTGATCTATTGATATAATCTTTACCATACACCAAAAAAAAATTTTAAAAAACACTCAGGTTCTATTATATTATAAATATTTTAAAATAAAATTCATAATCTATAATTTCAACTTTTTTTATTCAAGCAAAAAGCTATACGCTAAATTATTTGCAGGTCAAGGGCAAATACAACCAAATTCCAATCCTCGGTTTCGAAAACGAACAAGATATCAAAGAGTAAAGGCTGCTTCTTTATATACATACATAACAACTGATATGGTAACGAATAGTTCAAAAGCCACAATTTAAGCCATAATAGAGATTGCATGGACGCATGTATATTAAACACATAATGTGAAACTTAGAATTGTACCAATAAACAAAGTAGCAGTTGAAGAAACACATTCTCTAATACCATTTCGCATTCTAGTGGAAGCATTAAATGACAAAGAAGCTCTTTTTACGTCTAAGCAACAAATTATGAAGAAGAAATTTTACATAGTAGCAATGAACCGTCACATAATGATTCAATTAGAGTTTGCTTCAAACATTGGCAACAAATTTAAAAAGCCATCCTGTTGTATCTTCGACAAGTTAGAAGACAACCTAGGGAGAGACTACACGTGAAGGAAATAAGAGAGAGAGAAGGGGGGGGGGGATGCAAATTTCCATAGAGTCAAAAAATGGATTTTTCCCTTTGACATAACTTGTATAGGAGACGGGCAGGGCATGAATGACATAATCATATGATGGTGTTCTAGGGAAATATTTTTGGCAAGTGAAAATAGTTCTACAATTTTGCACAAGGTCTCTTCCCTGGATATTCCATGGCAACCAATGAAATTCATAGCAAAACAAAGTAATAGGAAGTAATAAATTAACAGCAGTAGTAGTGAGTGAGAGAGTGCAAAAATAGTAGCAGCCCTTCACCGTCCCCACTAAGTGCAGCCTCAAACACTGATTCATAAGATTAAATACATTAAGGAAAGCAAAGCACATAATTACATAATTCATAATTTAAGGAAAAAAGTAGTTCAGAAAAGTAGAATTTTTTATGAGGCAGTAGCAGTGAAACTGAGCAAGCAGCAACCATAAGCACTACCATACAATCAGCCTAAAGCAGGTTTACAAGTTGAACATAATGTAAAGCACAAGAATCTGAATGAATACCTCAATAATCCATGATAAAGGTGAGAAGAAAGTGGCTTGAAACTCTAACCATGGACTAAAACAAAAGAGAACTATTCAACAGAGATACAAGCGCTGCATTAAAAGCTGACACTAAGAAGAAAAAAAGACCATTTGTAACAGCTAAGATCGTTCCACTCATCCTAAAGGAAGATTTAAGTTCAATCGAAATTGCAGAAACATAACAAAAACATGATAACTAGAAATGATTACCCAAAAGTAAAAACATGATACCCAACAATCTTTTCTTACACCTTCTCTTCCCTCTCACGGTTCCATTGTTCAATCCTGGCTCTCCGCTCCTCACTTCCTTCCCTAGCAGGTGGAGGGCTTCTGCTTCGCCTAGGACTCCCATGCTTTCTCCTACTCCCGCTTTCACGGTCATACCTATCCCTATCCCTATCCGGTCTTCGCCCATTTCTATCACGATGATCATCTCGGTCTCGATCTCGAGACTTTTCCCTATATTCCTTCTCACGCCGGTGGCGAGGACTGGCGCTCCTACTCCTGCTCCGACTCCCTCTATACCTGCGGTGCCTCCCAAACAGCTTCTTTCTCAGCTCCCTTCCAATTACCTTGACATGCATAAAGTTACAGTATCCCCCACGGTTACAGCTATTCTCCTCGTATTGCCGACAAGTTGCTTCGCGGAAATCGGTGACCGGGGAAAAATCCGCAATGATAGGACGACCAGAGTAGAACCTTCCTTGAAGAGCCTGGAGGGCAGCTGCGGCCTGGTCTTCCTCCCTGAACTGAACATAAACGTTTCCAATCATGTGGTCGGCGAGGTTGTCACAAACGTTGAGGCTCTCGATCTCACCAAACTTGCTGAGCTCCTCGAAGATGTCCTCGTAGAAGTCCTCGAAGTGCTCCTGGATCTTGCGGGGATCGATGGGCTGGCCCTGGGCATCCACTCCGGGAGTGATCATGTCCGGGCGCTGGTACATGTTGGAAAGGAGGAGAGTTGGAGAGATCGTCGGCCGGTTGTGGAGCCGTGAACACCTGTCCCCGTGCCGGCATGCTCCAATCTTGAAATAGAAGGGGCAATTCACGCGGTCCTTCTCCGTTCCGAAGATTGAGGCCAAGTGCTCCGCCATTGTTGCTTGAAATTAAGAACAATAACAAGAGAATATATTTTTGAACGAAAAGCTGTGATCTAATTGAAGGACAAAGGGACCCAAATGATGTCGGAGTTGCAGGGGCTATGCTGGGGTTAGGGTTATCGAAACCCTAATTCTGGACTTTTAGTTTTGTTGAAGAAGGGGAAAAGAAAAACAAGAGAAATTACGATTTATTCTTAGTATTTCAGATTTTAATTGAATTCCCATTTTACCCTTAAAAGATTAGAAAATATCAAATGGACTTTTTCTGGTGGGGGACCTTCGGGCCTTGAAGATCGAGGAAGGTTCTCGATAATTCGAGTTTCCCTTTTAGATTCAGGATTTGCCGGTGAGAGCTTTCTATTTTCACTGAGTTAAAAAAATTGATTTTACTTTGCAATACTCGATGGACAGATGGAGCCATCTGAATGGTTGTGGAGTCTTGGTTAATTTATAAAAAATAATTCATTTTTCATCCTCCACTAAAACCATTCTATCACCACAATTTTTATAATGTTGTTATTCAAATCTTTAAAATTTTACAACTAGGTCACTGTAATTCGGTAACATTTTCTTTAATTAGTGGCTAACACTTTTATTCCACAATCGTTTTTAAAAGTAATCTTTGAAAAAAATTAAATAATTTTGAATTTTTTAAAAATTGATTAAAAAACCCTCATTAAAAATATAAAATATTAATTACACTTTCATAGAAAATTTTCAATTAATTGAACCCTCCACTAAAATTTATCGTTACATTTTACTAAGTGACAAACAATGACATGGGATATGTCACATGTAGATGATGCTAACGTACGATTTTGTCATCTTAACAAAAAATATTTTAAATTAATAAAAATTTTAAGAATTATTTAAAAGGATAAATAGATGTTCAATTCATTCATCTGTCTAAATTCATACCAACATAATTGTTAAATAATTATTAAAAATTATAAAAGTAATATACAAAATTATTTAAAAATTATAAAAAATATTAAAAACATATAGCTATTATGAATATATTATTAAGTAGATGTCCATCAAAATCAAGATTAGTTTTAATATACTTTAAATTTTAATAGTCATTAAAAGTAGATCTCTACTTTATTTATACTTTTTATGCCTATAAATAAAGACTTTGAAGAAACTTTGTAAATATCTCGATTGATTAATAAAAATACGCTTTCTTTACTCTCCCATTCTATTTATTCTTTATTCTCTTTCTTTTATTTTATAGCACGTTATCAGCTTCTTTTTTAATTATTTTTCTCCATAAGTCACAAAAAATTTTCCCTTCTACCAAGCCTTACCCATTTTAAGCAACAACTAATGCAGTACTAAAATTTACTACTCAAATTGTTGTCAATTGCCTTCTAAAGCTACTGTTATTTCAGTCTTCAGTTGAGGCCTGTGCTTTATGGGTAATCATTATGCAGAGAAATTTATATAATTCTTACATGGTATATTTTTCTTCTTTGTTGATTAATTTTTGGTAAAATTATTTTATGAAAATTATTATTACTTTAAGGTTTCTTTTAAACTAAGATTCTTTTATTAAATTATAGTATGTATAATATTTGGATGATTAAATTTTTTTATGATTAAATTATTGTTATTAAATATGCTTGAAATTATTGTATTATATCTTTTAAACTGAATTTATAAATATTTGATTAGAGCATCATAATACTTTATAACATATATGTGGTATTGAAATTTGATACAATGTATATAGGATAATTTTCAAGCATCGTACACAAAAATTTTGATTTTGTTTATTAAATGATTTTTTGACTATTATATTATAAATGTTATTACGAAAACAAAGTTGTTTTACTACTTGTAATAGTGCTCATGATAATAGTCAGGATAATAGCAATGATGTTAAAGAATCTCATGTATATTTTACTATGATTTATTATATCATGTTTATTATAATTTGAGACTAATCATGGTAGATAGATTTTGATTTGAAATCCATATATGTTTTGTGATGGTGATTATAAAATAAGGAATCAATGGAGGCGTTTAGAAGTCTATCCTACCAGATTTGTTGCATTCCCCAAAGTGAATGCAAACATAAAAATAAAAAATAAAAGATATAATCATGGATAACTAAAAGTGAGAACATAGTAATAAATAAGAGAACAATGAGAGTTCTCAAGATAACTCTTCAAAGGGTAAAGATAACTTATGTTATCAATGTGATATTAAAGATTATTGGCCACATATGTGGCGTATTCCAAATATTTTGTTTATGTTAATATTCTTTGAGGAATGATATTAACATAAACAAATATTATCATGTTTATGAATTATATCATTACAGATAGAAAATATTTATCTTATTTGGTACTGGAACAAACAAATATTATTCCAATATTTGATAGTACAAAATTAGTTGAAAGCTCCAGAATAGCTAATATATCAATATCTAAAAGAACAAAATTTGTGATGGTTAATACATTGATTTTAAAAGATATAGTTGTAATGGATCTCATATTGAGATTATGAATGAAGAAAAAATTATATTTCATATGAATCACTATTGCTATAAATATCTATTTTGAAAAGATGAAGAAAAAAAATGAAGGATTGAGTTATTGATTACTCTTGTTAGTAAATTGAATTGATTGAAGCTATCTTTGTGATCTTCTTTTATCATCATCCCCATTAAGGGGTTGAAAGCAAAATATTTGAATGTGAAAAATCTACTTATGATGTAACACCGATATCCCGTTTCCGTTGCTAGAATAGGATACCAGATATTACCAATCAAGTTGGAACAATTAATACAATTTACATTCAATAATCAATTCAATTCCATAATTACAAGTAATATTCAATATGAAAAAGATCATTCAGTTCCGAGTATAACATCAAACTTTCGAAGCTCTACAAAAAAAGTTACAAACATTCAAGGGCCAAATCGGAACAAATAAGAACTTTTAGGAAAAATTTAAAAATTTTCAAGTTAGAGGTTACACAGCAGTATGTCCAGGTCGTGTGACAGAGTCCAGCCTGTGTGGCTCCAAACATGGTTGTAACACCCTTAACCCGTATACGTCACCAGAACAGGGTTAAGAAGCATTACCAAAATTTACAGATCAAACTCAAACATTTCATGTCATTTTACATTTAAATCAGATATAAATCATAAAATAGTTTAGGCTAAGTAATTGGCACTAAGTGTGCGAGAACGAAATAGTTTCGAATAAATGTGATGGCATTAAGTGTGCGATATTATTTTAGCTTTGGCTATTCATTTGGCACTAAATGTGCGAGTTCATCGAATGTTTAAAGTTTTCGAATGACTTAATGTATTGAGCAAAGCGATGATAAGTTAAGAGATAAATACGAGGAAGTACAGGTACGTACTAAACTTATGTGGTTGTTGGGACTATATGTATGAAACATGATGGAATTGTATGGAAACGAGTAATGATCATGAGTAAAAAGAAAGTTGAGTAATGTGATTTGATATACTAAGCTAAATGTTGAGTACTACATAAAAAGGTTTGAGTAATTATAGGTGTTTTACTATGAATGTACAATGCTTATTGATTGAATTATTTTAATTGTTGAGTTAAGTTTATTACATACGAGCTTACTAAGCTTTAAAGCTTACTGTGTGTAACTTTTTTCCCTATTTTATAGTGATTTCAAGCTAGCTAGGATCGAGGGATCGTCAGCGACTCTATCACACTATCGATCATATATTTGGTACTTTTGAAGCTCGTAAATATGGTATATGGTATGTATAGGCTAGTGTCATTGTGGTATATTTTGTGTTGTGGATTTAGCCATGTGATTTAGCTTGAGAATGATATAGTTGTTGGAAGTGTATTTAACTTATGGTATGTGTTCATATATGCTATGTGATGAATATGTTATGCCTTGTGAAATTGGCCGTTTTGGTATGGTTACTTTGATGGTTGAATGGATAAATTACTTGGTAAAATAATGATAGAGAGTTATAGATGGGAAATGGTATATTTTTGGTATGATATTGACTAGTTAAATTGGTGAGAAATTGTATACTTTGAAATAGGTCAAATTGATGAATATGGCATGTTGATATGGTATGTATTGGTTAGACAAATGTATAAGATATGGTTTGATGGAATGGTAGAGTTGGTAAGGTATGTTTTGTACATAGAATGACATTGATTTGGCTGTATATTTATATATGAAATGGTGCTATTTGAGCTTTTGTAGGTGAATGGATTTGGGTGAGAAAATGTTGCTTAAAACAAGCCTAGTTTTTATCCACACGGCTGAGCACACGAGTGTGTGGCTCGATCGTGTGAGACACATGGCCTTTGTACACGGCTGTGTGTCCCTTAAAGCTTAATTAAGAAACAAATAGTGAGTTACACAGCCTAAACACACGAGTGTGTCCTCGGCCGTGTAACCCAAGTCAGTATGTATGCCCTGTTTTCACACGACCTATGACACGGGCGTGTCTGGTGACGGTGTGAGGCACACAGCCTGTTCACACGGGCGTGTGACTATTATATGTTAAAAAAATTTTAATTTCTTAAAGTTCTCGTATGTTATCGGTTTAGTCTCAAACCACTTCTAAACATGTTTAAAGGTGTCGTAGACCTTCATAAGGGACATTGTGGCCATGAATGAATGTTATTTGAATATATATGATTAATGTATGTGAAATGTTTGTATAATGATGTAAATGGTTTGGTAATGCCTCTTAACCCTAGTCTGGCGACGAATATGGGTTAGGGGTGTTACAACTAAACTCTTCAGTTTCACACTTGTAAACTTAATCAATATAATTCTTGTGAATTTCATTGTATAAGACTGTACTGGTGAGGGGGTGGAGATTGTAAAGCCTCAAAATTTGACTTTCATATATACACACGTATAACATGACATTTATCATCAACATGTTCATTACAAACATTTATTCATACCTTTATGAGTCTCCACTCATCATAAGCAATATTTTTACTCAGATACTTGAGTATCTCTTTCAAAATTATCAGAATTAGCTCAGTTGGAAAGCATCTCTATTTATTAATAAAACATTTCTCATAAAAGTCGGGAGATATCACATGTTATATAATGGCATTATTTCTAGACTTCACATATTCTACATTCAGTCCGAGAATCGATTAAACCGTAACTCTGATACCAATAAATGTAACACCCCTAACCCGTATCTGTCACCAGAACAGGGTTAAAGAGAATTACTGGAATTTACATATTAAACTCAGACATTTCATGCCAGTTTACATTCAAATCAGATATAAATCATAAAATTAATCCTATCGTCCCCTGTATGAGCCCTCGAGGCTCAAAACATATATTAGAAATGAGTAAGGACTAAATCGAGAACTCAGAAAATTTTTCGTGAAATTCCAAAATTTTTCCTATGTGCAGGGGCACAAGCCTATATGGTCAGGCTGTATGGCTCATACGGCCAAGTGACACGCTCGTGTCCTAGGCTGTGTGGTATTGAAGTAGGGGACATGCACGTGTTTCTAGTCTATCTAACTCTCTATTTTACATTTTATTTAAGTACAGGGGTCACACAACCAAGTCACACACCCGTGTGCCAGACCGTGTGATCAATTCTAAATACTCTATTTTGAAATTTTAAGATGCAAAGGACACACGACCAGAATACTCGCCCATATGCTAGGACGTGTGTCACACACGGTTGAGACACACATCGGTGTCTCTACTCGTGTGGACAGAATAAGGCTATTTCCAAGCCTTATTCCTCACCCAAATTTGTCTTCCATCTACATTTACACTTAACACATTTCTAAACCATATCAAGGCACTTAAACATACCAAAATCATGTCTTAAACATGTCATATTTTCACTTTCAACCAATATGCTTTTAGGCACCTCAAGTGACTACATTTTCATATCTATTTATTCTTGTAAATAAATATGCGAACTTACTTAACTTATGAATTTCACTTATATGCATACTTTACCTAGTATGCTTAAATTATCAATATACCAACATGATATCTATTAACCAACCATTTAAGCATATACCAACGTGTTATAGTTTCGTTTATACATATTAGAATATATTCATCACAAGCCATTCCAATGGCTAGTTGTAACCAAAACATTTACATGCCAACATTGGCTAATCATCCTATACATGCCATTATAAACGTAATTGATTTACCATATATACCGAAATAGGCTGATGGATAGTGTGAGTGATCTCCGCCAACCTTCCAATCCAACGAGCTTCTGAATTACTATAAAACAGGGGAAAATAAAACGGAGTAAGCGTATAATGCTTAGTAAGTTTGTATAACATGGTAAATAACTTACCATATATGTATGTTCAAAATAAACATGCAAGGCACTATCAATCAATTTGGTCACAAGCCCTAAACACATATCCTCATCATGTTAGCCAAGTAAACAGGTATAATAGCCCTTAATCATGAATGAACACAGTCATCAAGCGTGATCCACATTCATGTAACCACCAGTTTATACATCATTAAATCAGGTAATGTCATTTCCATATATTTCATGTATATACGGGTGATAGTTCATTTTAATTCATACTATCTCATATAACCGTCAAGAAACACGTATGGCGTTCATAATAACCAAATTTTCATATATATATATATATATATATATATTTCCACATCATGAATTCAAATAACATATACAAATTATACACATGTATTTCAAATACATTTCCATAACATTTCGTCTGAAGTTCGGATTATTTCATATCAAAACTTTTCTCATTAATTCATTTGAAATATCATTGTCAACTGAGTAGTACACTCGAGGTGTACAATTCTTTCATCATGAATGAACATATTTATTAAATAAATTCCATGTTCATATATTATCATCTTATATTTTCATGTATCATGTATCATCATTTTCATGTATTTCAGGTAGATACTTGTAATAATTCATTTCATATTCATAACTTCTCATGTCAGGATTTTGCCCGTTGAATTATTGAAAACATTGATAAATACACAGGTAGTAGATTCGAAGTGTACAAATCAGAAACCGTCAATTCATATTTAGAGCTACCCATAAGGGCACATACCCAGAGAGCACACTCTTGAGCTACATATTAGGATGCTCAAATGAGCCATATAACCATGTAACAGGACACTTATCCGAGCAAATCAGGGAACTCATGAGAGTTTTACTAAGGAAGCTCATAGAGCTTATTAGATGTCTCCAAAGAGATAATATCAGTGAGCACCGGATAAGGTAACAGCGAGTTCAAGCAAGCCATGTCAGGAAGCTCATAAGAGCCTATATTAGGATGTTCACGTAGAACAGCGTTTGTGTCCGCATTATATGCTGGATCACAACCGATCGAGTCATGCAACAGGATGCTCACACAGAACTGCGGTAGTGTGCAACACATGAAAAATCACTATCGACCAAGATGCTCGTAGGAACTATATAACAGGACGCTCAAAAAGGCTATATCAAGATTACTCATTCGAGCTAAATCATGTCTGCAACATATGCAGAACTATATTCATTATGGAAAATCATGTATCCATCGACTTTTATTTATTCAAACGGTATTTAACATTTTTCATGCATTATCCGGCATGTGATTATTACATCCATTTACAATATTTATATAATTCAAATAAACACATTCCATAGTCATGTCAAGTATAAAAGTAACATTTTTATCATTTATCATTTATCGGGCATTATCATTTATCTGGCTTTATCATTTATCGGGTTTTGTCGGATATGTTTTCAATGTCATACATATATATAATACAATTTACATACACAACATTTAATTCAAACATATAAATATACACAATTTAGTTACACAAACTTACCCCGACAAATGTTCGTGTATGTAAAATCTACTAATCCGACATTTTCCTCTTTTCCTCGTTTTAACACTGAATTGGTCTATCCGGACCTATACGAGTAAATTTAGCATCAATTCATGTTCATTTCAATTCAATTCACATCTTTGGCAAAATTACCATTTTGCCCCTAATTTTTTAATTAATGACGATTTCGTCCTTAGGCTCGGAAAATGAAATTCATGCAATTTAATCTTTATCCCAAGGCTAAAAAAATTTTACATGTAAAAATTACAGCCCATGTATTTCATAAAAAATGGAATTTTTCCGTAACTTTTACAATTTTACAATTTTACAATTTAGTCCCTAAATTACATTTTCATCAAAATTCACTTTGTAAAAGTTGTTTATCGATTAACAACCTTTCATATTCTACCATAAATTTCAAAATTTCAGCATATTCATCCATGGAAAAACTTTTTGATACTTTGATAACTTTGCAAATTAATCCCCAAAATAGATAGATTAAACTATTCTGATCTCAAAAATATTAAAATTACTAAAAACATGACAAGAATTCATACATATTTAAGCTTGATTAGTTTCCTTTCTCTCTCCTAGAGTTTCCATTTTTTTGGGGAAGAAGATGACATAAAATGATGATATTTTGTTATTTAATTAATTTATCATCTTTTATTTTTCATCTTTCCAATTTCATCTTTTTCTTTTTCTAATTTTCTATGGAAGAATCATTCAAAAATATCTACTAACTTTTCTTTAATAGTCTAATTACCATATAAGGACCTCTACTTAAAATTTCTATAGCTATTTAATCCCTTTAGCTATTAGAACTCTACTTTTGCACTTGATGCAATTTGGTCCTTTATCAAAATAAACATGTAATCGATAAAATTTCTTTACAAAATTTTCATATGACATTATTATCATACTGTAGATCATAAAAATATTTTAAACTAAATTTTCTTTTCGGAATCAAATTTGTGATCTTGAAACCACTGTTCCGATTTCTATCGAAAACGGGCTGTTATAATGGTCGTGTGGTTAACCTACATGCCTATGTGCATGGACTGTGTAACTCTTTAATTTAGATTACACAGTCGTGTCGCAAGCCGTGTGCCAGCCCATGTAACATTCGAAATACCCTCACACGGCCGTGTCGCAGGCTGTATGTCTGCCAGTGTGAGAAATGTACCTATATTGTTTTTAAACACATTCTGGGCACACACCCATGTGGGCTGCCCGTATGAGCCCAAAAATGACCAATTTCAAGCTAAATTTTCACCTATTTTCTTAGCAGCTTAAACACATTCAAATGCATACTTTCATAGGCTAAAAAAAAAAATCTTCAAACACATTCAAAACATGTAAATGGATTCAACCTGTATATCAAACCAATGTGCCCTCATTGACACCATAAATCATTTCATAACATTTCATCTTCGAGGTTGCATATACAAGATATAGTTACACATCAAAACATCAATTCATTTCAAACCATAATCTCACATATTGTCAATGTTTTCTACCATCATACTTAACATTTAAACTTAAATGAAACATGCATAATTTCATTTGTCACAACACATAACACAAACTTAAGTAAACTTGCTCAAATTAGGATTCAACATCATACATACAAAGAGGTCCTAATACATGCCATATATACCAATCTAAAACAAAGTCTACCAAAGATCTCCTGGATAGTGTGATTTCTTGTGTTGATCCAATCTTCTAAGCCTTCAAAACGTAATCTACAAAATGAGACAAATACAAGTAAGCTTGAATAAAGCTTAGTAAGTTCGTTTGTATATAATGTTAAACCTTTCCAATTAAACATAGAAATCAATTAAAATTAAATGTTGAAATTCTATAAAACACAACATTTATCAATAATTAAAAACCAATATAGTAGTTCAGTAAATTGAGTGGATAACGCTCGTTTGAACTTTACTTAGTAAATTAGTAGATTTCGCTCGGTTGAGCTTGTAACGCCCCGAATTTTAGGCCTAGATGAATTGGGCTTTGGGCTTTGGGTCTCATAAATTTTTTTAGTAAGCAAGAAAATAAAAAATGACATATTGGCTTTAAGGGTTTAATGAATTTTAAGTGTCTAGGGGTGCCGGAGATGTCCTGGGATCAAGTAAGAGTATAAGAAAAATTTTGGTTAGCCCCAAGGGATCTGTGACTTCAGTTAGTTGGCCTTTTAAATAAATGAAGAAAAAAAATGACACAAAAGGGGTTGTGGTCCAATGGCAAAGTGGCGCCACTTAGGGAGCAAGGAGGTGGCGTCATTAGCAGGCAGGAAGATCTAAGGTTCGAGTAGTGGCATGGTATTTTATTGGGGATTTATTTTTGCCTTCTAGATGGTTAGTAGTGGCGGTGAAGTTGAACTCTTAGAGAAGTGATCAGAAAAGGAATTTGAGGAAGGGATTGAGGAGTTTATCATGGAGAAAAATTAGAAGATGAGATGTGTGGAAGATGTGGAGCCAAATTGGGAATATGGGGATAGGAAATTCGGCTATAGGCTATATAGGTGCCGAATTTGGAATTCTAGGGTAATGCCAAAATTGTTTTTTTCCCTTTAGCCGAATTCCTCATTTTTTAGTTGACGAAACATTTTTTTCTCTCTAAGTACTGAGAAGCTGAATTCCTTCCTTGCTTGCCAATCTTCCATTACTTTCTCTTTTCAAACTCTCTTTTGATTCACCTTTGGTTTTAGCTGATTCTTTCTTCTCTTCTTCTTATTTGTGCCGAATAACCCCTTTCACCATACTAATCTCAAAAGTCGAACACCTCTTGGACCGATTGCTTCTTGGGTAAGTATTCTCTATTTTGGTTAGGTGTTGGCTGAATGGTCATAGATAGGGAAAATGAGACTTGTGTTGGATACAAGTCACCTATTATTCTGTTTTTAATGATTAAGAATGATGCAAATTTAGGAGATACGCGTGATTAGTGATCAAAGAAGGGCTATTAAGACTGGTCGTTCAAGGTTCGTGGCTAAGGAGATCGCAGCACGTTTCGTTACCAACTGTGTACATACACTACACACACACGATAGATCGGCAAATCCCGAAAAGTAAAAAAGCCAAAATGCCGAAAAGCTGAAAGTTTGGCTACGGAAGTTATGCGAGTGCGCGAACACTCCTATGAGGGAAACTGATACGTTAGCAGAGGCCCTATGAGCGATCTCATGGACTTGGGCCACGTTTTGGCCAACTGGGCCAGAATGGGCCAAATGGGCTTGACGGGCCTGTGAGCCCAAATAAGCAAAAATTGATAATTTGGTAAAATGTAATGAACTGATTAGGTTTGTTGAATGGTTTGGAATGGATTCAGGCCTGATAGGCCACATAAGTGTGATTGAGCCTAAAGGGCTGTATAAATGTGATTGGGCCTAATGGGCCATATGAATGTGATTGGGCCTAATGGGCCATATAAGGATGATTGGGTCAGATTGGGCTATATGAATGTATGAAACCGTGTAGACTTGCTAGGGTTTTATAATGGACTTTTAGGCCTAGTTTCTAATAAATCATTAAACGGACATAAGACTTAATTAATTTATCAAGTACATCTGTGGACAAGTCGTAAGGTTAGAGTGTGGCAATGGGCATATGCATGTCTAGGATTGGATCTAGGGAGAGCTTGGTACTTAAGCGGTCTTAATGACCCACCACCTCTTCTCTGGAATCCTACCTGGTGCATAGTGTCTGTTCACTTTAACCAAAGAGGACTTGTTGACAGGTCAAAGTTCGTAATTAAGACCCTTATTGCTAAGAATTACTGAAATACCCCTGTAGGTTAGAATTACTTAAATACCCCTGTAGGGTAGAATTACTGAAATACCCCTAGGTAAGAAATGACAAAAATACCCCTGTGTGTCATGAGCATGACTTATGTATGCTAAATGTTATCTGCTGCATTCATGCATTATTATGTTGTATAGGGATTGGGGTTATTGATCGAAGGAAGTGTATTTGAGGGTCGTACGGTCGCTTGACGACTATGGATCCACCGTAGGCTTTTAAGCCACCAAGAAGCCCTGCTGCAATGATTAAGTTAATGCCGCAACCGGTGCTAACATTATAAGTGTAGGGATGGCGCAAGTGATTTATTCCTCACAGGTAGTGCAAGGTTAGAAGGGGGAAGTGCAAGGTTGGATGGGATGGGAAAGCATACATCTTGCATTATGCATATGATTCTAATATATGTGATATGAGCTCGTGCCCAACTGAGGTCATTATGGGCTAAGGCCCAAAGGCCACCGATATTGAATAGGGCTTAGGCCCAATCTGATCGTTGCATGATTATTTGTTTGATTAGGGTCGTACACACTGAGTTTCGAAACTCACTCCCTCTTTTTAATTTTTCAGGTGACCCTCAATAGGCGGCTCGACGTAGGGGAGGACTCGGAGGTGGCCACACTGTAAGTTGTTTAATATATTAGTAGTTACGTTTATTTCATTTTTAATTGTTTCCATTTGGGTTGTAATAAGGCTTTTAAACTTCTGGATTACAAATTTGGGATTTTAATTGTGGTTTTGATAATTGCTAGAGGTAGAAACGAGTTTTTCCAAACAACAACTGTTTTTAATTAAGCTTCTGCAACGGTTAAGATTTTATAAGTAATAATGTCTCAAAAAATAAAATAAAATAAAATAAAATAATGAAATAATTTTTTTTAACCATGTTTGGAATCGATCAAATACAAATTTAGGCTTTACTCAAACTTTTAAACAAGAAGGGTTTTCAACGAAAGCTTGGTTTTCGAAAAACACTTCAATGTGAAACGCCGGATTCGGGCCTAACTTCTAGGCCGGGTTTAGGGTGTTTCAGAGCTTCTTCAGTATATCAGTGGATAACGTTCCTTGAGATTTATTCAGTATAGTAGTAGATTCTTTTACTCGATAGAGCATTCTTTTCAATAGATTCAATAGTTATGGCTCGAAAGCGCATATGTTGGTATGGCTCAAAAGCGCATACGTTTCAGTAGATTCAGTAGGTATCGCTCGTTTGAGCCCCAATCAGTATATCAGTGGGTAATGCTCACCGATCTCATTCAGCATATAATATAACATTCAATAACAGTATATCAACAAAGAGTATAAGGATTATTAGAAGCATAAATAAATGTGTGAACTTACAGGATTGATTCACAATAATAGTTTATAGTATCTCACTCAATGATCAATGTCATTTCAATTCATTATTTTCATTTCCAATTATGCACATCAATATAATCCAATATTATGCAATTAGGTTCCTATAATACATTTAAAAATGTCCTAAAATTAAACCGTATGAACTTACTTGACTAAATTGCAGCAATGACAAAGTACAGGGGATATTTGGTAATTTCCTCTTTTCCTCGATTTTCCACTCGTTTAGGATCTGAAATAATAATTCCATTCATATCACTAATTCTAACAGCAAAAATTAATTCATTTATGCAATTAAGTCCTTTTTGAAATTTTTACAAAATTGCCCCCAACATTTTATTTTTTATTCAATTTAGTCCCTAAGCCTCAAACATGCAATTTAACCAATTTTTTCTTAAGACCCAATTCAGCCAAATCATCTATGACCACCCAACAGTCCATATTTTCAATTATTTCTCCTCAAGTATATGCTATTTTACCACTTTAATAATTTAGTCCTTAAACGTTAAAATCATCAAAAATCACTTTACAAAATAGTCCTATCTAACAACCAAGCTTAATAATCTAACAAAAAACTTCATAAACATCTCAATTTCGTCAATGGCATAATCCTACACATTTGATAGTTTTACAAATTAATCCTCAGTTTAGCTAGATTAAGTTAATACAAGCTCAGAAACATAAAAATTACTCAAAACAGATAAAATTTCACTTACCTATTGAAGATTCAAAGTTGGCCGAATGCAATAATCTTCTTAATCTAGGGTTTCAGCTTTCATTTTTGAATAAAAAAGATGAAATTAAATTGATTTTTAACTTATTTATCTATTGCATTTAACTTAATTACTAATTTACCTAATTGCCCTTTTTAATTACTCATTAATTTCAATATTTTAAAGCCCAATACCATCCACTATCTCTTCTAATGGTATATTTACCATTTAAGGGTCTTGCCTTTCCTTCCCATTATCATTTGATGCCTTTAATCTATAAAATTCCACTTTTGAAGTTTTTACGATTCAGTCCTTTTCACTTAATTAACTATCTAAATGATAAAATTTCATAATCAAATTTTAACATGACATTAATAACCTTGTAAATATTAATTATTTAATATTTAAGATTTAAGATATGATACATCAAAATTGTGACCCCTGAAACCATCATTTCCAATCATTTGGAAAAACAAATTAATTAGGAATTAAATGCAATTTACCAAAATCTAGAGAATTCATATCATTTCTACTATCACGTCATTTAAGGAGGGTCCAATTACACCATTAGTCCTTCAATTATATTAAATTCCAATTAAATAAACTTATTTACAATTTGGCCTTAAACTAATTAGGACTAAATAAATAAATAAACCAAAAGTTAGTGGAATGATTAACATCCACCATAGCTTGGACTTTTTGACCATGGTTTAATTACCATTTTGATCCTTTTACTATTTTAAATCTATAGCAATTAACTTTTACCGCTTTTACAATTTAATCCTTTTACCTTAATTAAGCAATAAATCATCAAAATTACCGAACCCAACTTCAATTCACATATAATACGACTCTATAAATATTTAATAAAAATATTTATGGCTTTATATTACGAAAATAAGGTCCTAATACATCATTTTAATAACCACTTGACTTTTGAACCAAATCACTTATACTAACTTTAATTCAATTGTTTAAAATCATCAAATCAAAATTCAATATAAAGTTACTATTGACTTGTATAATTTAAATATTAATTATACGAACTTACTCATCGGATTTGTGATTCTGAAATCACTATTTCTGATACCACTGAAAAACATCATGTTACATATGAGCAATAGAATATAGTAATTCTATCTAAAGCTCATTATGGTTGGATGCACCTGAAGTTGCAAGTTTTTTAAAACTGTGAGTATAACTCTACAGTATTCAGAATAAGTTCTCAATTAAAATTATGTGGAAAAATATTATTGATGAGAACCTTGCAAGAGAGAACTTATTCAACTTTTCATGATTCAAATGTACTCCTACGATAGCAATATCGTAAAATTTTTTTACTTATGATTTAACAAAAGTTTTTAACCATGAAACCTAATCGTTCCCTAAAGAGAATGTAACAATATGTAATAAATTCGAAAGACATAATCTTTAACGTGGATATAGTTAATTGGACTATAATAATAGTCATAGGGAGTTGTCATAATAAATTTTCTCACCACTAGAAGTGGAAAATGATAAAAGCAAGAAAAGAATAAGAATTTCCAATAACTTTTTAAGAAGAGAGACAATTTATTTATGAAGAGTCATTGGTTATGTACCTATTGCACACTTGAAATAGAAGATTCACTCCCAAAGTTTACTATTAATAGATTTTGATTGAATTCAAAGTCTACTACTGAAGTTTAATTTGCTTACTTCTTATCATCAAGACTCAACGTAGAACAAAGAAAAGGTACATCTTTAAATATTAAATCAACTTGATATATGGTTTAAAGATTTGAGATAGTCTTCTTTTTAAGTTGTGATTATATGGATTACATATTGTTTTAAGCATTTCATTTGTTCATGAAAATGAATATTAACTTGTAACAGCCCATTTTTTAGTCAAATCGGAACATGGTTTCGGGACCACAGAACTGAGTCAAAATATTTATTTTATTATTTTAATGAGTTTTGCAGCATGATAGAATGATAGTATAAAATTTTCATTAAGAAATTTTACCGTTTAAATGGCTAATTCGGTAAAAAGGATTAAATCGCGTAAAGCATAAAATATGAGTTCTATTAGTTGAATGAGCCAAATAGCTATATAAATGAAATGACTAAGCACTTGCATGGTAAATATACCATTTTTATAATGAGTGACAATGTTGGACATGTAGTAGGTGAATTATAAATGTTTTACTAAAGGTTAATTTTGTAATTTAGTTGATAATGCTATATTAGTTAAAAATAAAAAAATTAAAGTCATCATCTTTCTCATATTTCTCCACCGAAAATATCAAACAAAGAATCCATCTTTGAAAGCTCCATTTGGCTATTTCTATTTCTTCAATTATGTATGAAATTTTTACTTGTTTTTAATGATTTTTACGTTTTTGAGATCATTGTTTTGTAATCTAGTTAGCTCGTATCTCAGTTTTTGAAACTGTTATAGATTTTGAATGATTCCATTGTTGAATGCTTGGTTTTTTTGATGATTAATGGTAGATTATGAAGGTTTAATGCTAGATATTCAAGTTTTGTTAAGTGATATTTGACAAAATGTAAATTAGGCACTAAATTGAGAAATGTTGAAATGTTGTGGGTAAAAGTATGAATAAAATGAAAATATGGGCTGCTATAAGGCTATATGAAATTCGGCTATAGTGGGTTTTGGTTTAATTGTGCAAATTTGTATTTTTATGTGATAAGGACTAAATTGCAAAGTAGTCAAAACTCTAGGGAAAATGTGTAATTTGCGAAAATTATGAAATGTGGACTTAATTGAATTGAATGAAAGTTTGAATGTTTAATTTGATATTATATAGATCAAGATAAGCAAACACCGGAACTAGATCGGGAAAAACGAAAAGTTAACAAATAGGCGATATTTTCTATCCGAGCAAAACGAGGTCAGTTCGAATAAATAGAATCAAACTTTAGTAATGTAAATTTATTTGAATTTGATTTGAAATAGAGTCCTAATTGATTTAATGGTATAATATGAAATTCGAATGCTCGATTGAGGAAATTACTGATAACCGAGTCCCATTTGAACCGTAGAAAGTCATAGGATACGAGTGACATGTCAATAGGGTTACCATTTAGTCGAGCTCCTGCATTTGTTGAGGACTCACCACAGCTCGTATGAGCTTACTATTTTAGCTGAGATGAGCTTACTGTTTCAGCTCTTCGGAGCTTACCATTTCAGCTCGATAGAGCTTATCGTTTACCAGCTCAGGAGGAGCTTACTAATCATGGCTTGAAAGAGTAAAAATGATGATGAATTGATGGATTACCGATTAATACACTTAGTGTGTATCACCCGTGTATCCCTCGATATTTCATTAGGTTCAGCAGGCATTATAATGTTATTGATTATATGAAAAAGTATGGAAATGAAATATGATTTATATGAAATGTATATGTAGATGAGATGGATTACTAGATGAATTCCTTATGGTTGAACTAATGGCTATGTGCAAATTCAAGTTACTAGCCTATGAATGTATCTATGTGATAGGCATTTGAACTAATAAGTTGGATTAAATTGGGTTTAATTGCTTGTAGTATGATTTACAGTAAGTTTAATTCTATATTATACGGGCTTACTAAGCTATAAAGCTTATTCTGTTTCTTTTCTATATTTTATAGATTTTGAAAGTGCACTCGATTTGAACGGCGTCGGAGAAAGGCATCACACTATCCAGTCAACTCTTAGGTACTTTTGAACTCAAGGAAAATGTGTAACTATAGCATGTATAGGCTAGTTAATAGGTTGAAATGTATAACTACTTATGTTAATGATTTTGGTACAAGCTTTGGTATATGACTAAGCTATGTGATATGGCTTGCTTATGTTGACTAATGGTTGATTTGGTATATATATGCATCATAATATATATATTTTGGAAAGTATGATGAATGATGTTTGGTATTTGATAATGTTGGTTTGGATGAGGTTGTATGGATTTGTGGATGAATTATAGAATTGGTTATTAGATGCATTAAGTTATAGGAAACATGTTATAATGGCATGTGTTGGTTGCATAATGGTGTTGAATGAGAAAGGAAATGTTGGTTATGAAATGGCATAAAATGTGTGTTGAAATGGATGTTTAGTTGCCTATTTAAATATGCTTTTGGTACCATCTGAATTTGTGAGAAAAGTGGCTTAAATCAAGCCTATTTTCGTGCCACACGGTTGAGCACATGGGCGTGTGACTCGACCGTGTGACCCCTGCACCTTGTTAAAACAAGTCAGTGAGTTACACAGCTTAGACACATGGGCGTGTCTACTAGCCGTATTTGGCACACGGGCGTGTGGTCGACCGTGTGGCCAAGTTAGTATACCACCTAATTTTCACATGGCTGGACATATGAGTGTGTCTGGTAGCCGTGTGGATAAGTCAGTTTGTATGCCCTGTTTTCACATGGCTTAGACACATGGGCACGTCTGGTGGCTGTGTGAGGCACACGGCCTGGGCACACGGTCGTGTGACCCTTATTCAAAAATTTTTCTAAGTTTTCTCAAAGTTTTCAAATGTTACTGATTTAGTCTTGAATGCATGTTTCAAGCTTTGTACGCTCGTTTTAAGCATGTTATGATAATGAATTATTGATAGTTACAGAAATGAAATGATTATTGATGATTATATGTTTTGAACTGAGTTGAAGGTCCAGTAATTCTCCTTAACCTATTCCGGTGATGGTTTTGGGTTAGGGGTGTTACACGGCCTGTTCACACGGGCGTGTGTCCCTTAAATTGAAAAATTTTCTAACTTATCCTGAAACATTTGGATGTTATCAGTTTAGTCCCGAATGTATGTTTTAAACCTCGTATAATTGTTTTAAGCATGTTACAAGTGCAAATGAATGTATTGATTATAATTTGATAAATGTTTGATAATTGAATGTTTTGAACTGAGTTATATGTCCGGTGATGCCTCTTAACCTATTCCGGCGACGGTTACGGGTTAGACATATTACACAACTGATTTATTTATGTCGCTATAGTAGGTTTTATAATTAAATAATATATTTGATTAAAACATATCTAATATGCAAATTTATGTTAACAAACCAATGACCTTTATGGTTATTCAAATTGATTTAGTTCATATATTTTATATTATTCCATTTGTTAATTATTTAGAGAAATGATATGAGCAATTGTAAATGAAACGTTTATGAGCTTGAATGGTTAGATTTTGAATTAAATTTCATGCATGTTTATGATGATGGTTATGAAAAAATTGCTAGATTTTCATTAAGAAAGACGAAATGAAAATGCCTTCTAAAGAACACTAAGGCCACGTTTGGTTTAGTGTAATGGAATAGAGCTGTGATGGAATAGAACTGTAATAAAATAGAGTTGTAATAGAATAGAACTGTAATAGCAATTAAAATTGTTTGGTTGAATGGAATGGAATAGAACTGTAATAATATTCTTGTATGTGGTTGAATGGAATAGAGTTGTAATAGCATAAGAAAAGAAGCTGAAATGACCAAAGTACCCTTAGTAGAAATTTTGTTAAAAGGATGATTATTGTTATTAAATTTTAATAGGATTATTATTAAATATAATTTAATAAAAAATAATACATAATCTAATCCTATTTTAATAAAATTATTATTAAATATAATTTAACAATAATAATATATAATTTAATAATATTCTTAATATAACAATTAATAAAATAAGAATTAATAAAAATAATATATAATATTACAAAAAATAACCTACTTTATTATTTTTAAAATATAATGCATATTTAATGTGTTAGAATATTATTAGCAAAACAAATAATTTAGCATATATATCATAATCTATATGTTACTTAAAGAATAATTTAAAAGAAATATCTTGTCTCAAATATTTTTACTCACAGACAGATGTTGAAATATAACAAAAGAACTAATGAAATTGTTATGTTGTATATATATATTTTTAACATATTTTCATTAATTTATTTATGTTGCTAAACGTGTATAATATAAAAATCTCATGTAAAAGTAAAAATGAATAATATAGATTTAATATTTGTAATCATAAACTCTCATGTAACTTTATTTTTACATGTGCCAAACTTCATAAAGAATATTAATTGAAAGTATCTATTCACAAAGAATAGCATTAAGGTTCCTTTAAAATATTGACTGAGAGTATTCTATAGAATCAAATATGATAATACAAGGCTATTTTATTATATTATATAGTAATGGAAAATTATTGAACATATAAAGCTTCCCTGCATCAATGAATGTATTTTAGAAGCTGGAAAATACAAAGCAAGAATACCAATAGACTGAATATACTTGAATAACATGCAACCATTGGCTGCTCTTTTTGAAAATTTGTAAAGCTTTTGCAGTTGCAATCAATGGAAACTCAGTCTCCCAAGCTACCCATTTGTCCAATGCTCCATAAACTGTCTCTTTTTCATTGGGAAGTTGAGAAACCTACTTTTACATATAGAATCAGTGTATATCTTTATCTTTAAATACTAAATACATACTATAACTAAAAACTATACCCAATATAGAGAATGCTCTATAAATTTTCCAATACATGAACTTATACAGACATGCAAATATGCATCAGGCATAGCAAGGTGATAGATGCAGGTGAGAAGATTATGGGGATGTTATAAAAAAAGACTCCATGCTTGCATCAAGCTTTTGAGTTATTAAGGTTCCAATTTTTATGCCAATCTCATCTGCAAGTTCTATAGATCAAAAGCACGAAATAACACTCAAGTACATGCAACATTCTAACTCCTAAAAACCATGGATTTAAAAATATGACTAGTGGTTGAACTAATCAGACCATTGGTTTCCGGTTCGACTGCCTGTCCAGTTTTAATTAAATGAATTATTAAAAATTCATAAAAATTTTAACAAAATTATTTAAAAAATTATAAAACCGGTTCAAGCACCGATTCAACCAGTTCTTTATCTTTGTTCAATCGATCCCGAGTGGTACGCTTAAAAGCCAATTCAAGCCCTTTGTCAGACCGGTATATTGGCCGGTTTTTTATTCGACCAGTAGGTCTGGCCCGATTCCAACAACCATGCTAAAATCTCCAAATGAATTTATGGGCATCAGACTTGATCTTGTAATCTACAAGTTCGTGTTAACAAGGGATCTGATTACCATTTTGGAGTACAGTCAAGAAAAAAAAGAACATGTTTCTTTTCACATTTGAGAAACAAATATTTTAGCTTACTATATGAGAAAGAGTGAACTCAAAATCTTGTCAAATCCAATAAATTAGTTATATCAACAGGAAAAGGACCAACGATGGATACTGCATACACTTCCCTGTAAAAGAAAATAATAATAATAACAATTCAAGGTCAATGTCAATACAAGCCAACAGAATAACATACAATAGTGAATCAAGGCAGAAAAGTAGTCACTTGAATATCTTTCAAGTAGCCTCTAAAATGAGATAAGATACAAAAAAAAAAAAAAGAACACATAGAATTAGAAACCAAAAAGTGTTTGAATTCAATCATGGCAGAACAGTATTCACCTTGGCATCTTTCCCTCAATCCGTAATGTAAGATATAACATAAATGTGAATGAAACATAGAATGTTGAATCAATGGTGAAATACATTTGCATTGTTCATTAGATAAACAAAGGCATTAGAATTCAATCATGGAAGAGCGGTATTCATTTCGGCATCTTCCCCCCAAACCGTAACATAAGATATAAATACAAGTTGGAATGAAATATAGAACAAGAATCAATAGCAAAAGGCATTTGCATTGTTCATTATATGGCATTAGTGAAGCAAAGACACATCCCTTTCACCAATAAGCATATTAAGCAAAAACAAAATACATAGCAAATATGATACATACAGTTTAGTAACAACTCTATAGTTTCCTTGAGTCGAACATGTTACACCAGACCAATGCGGTAAATCACCATCACCACAAGGATCATCCCCGATCCATGCAATATAACTCTCCATCCAAGTGATGCTTTTATCTCATTTAAGGCTTTTACTGCAATAAAACTAACCAAATATCAACCCATTGCATCAAAACATATTTATGCTCTATTTTAATTTTCTTAATGATGATAGCTTCAGTTCTCACAAAATCTGCAGTAACAATAAACATCAGATATCCCTAAAAACCAACTTTAAATTTCTAACTGATCAATTTAAGCTGATCCACAAAAATTCAAGCTAAATGAGTAGTGTGTTAAAAGTTGGCTAAAAAAGATGAAAACACAAGTGAAGAACCAAGCAGAGCACAATTACTAAAAGAAATAGTTAGTTTGGACCCAAAAGAACACTGAGAATTTTACTTTATATAAAAAATTACATTCTGGGTAAACGTTTTTTCCTTAGAAGAAAGAACTAGAAAATCTTAGATAATAGATTCAAAGAAGCAAACATATTCCATTAATTTAAGCTAAATACCAAATTGGCACATTAACAAATTTTTTCCCATTTTTTTAAGCTAAATAAAGTTTCTTCTTTTTGTTTAAAAATTAAAATGATTTGTTATTGTCGGAGTTAGTGATCTTTTTCTAGAATCTATCATCAAATTCATAGAAAACCAAACATCAAAAAGGAAATATTTAAGAAAATGAAGAAAATAGGGAAAGAAAATTTTACCGAAAATAGAGACAAATGGCCCAAATATCAAAGAAGGGTAAGTTTTTTCAATCTAATACAAATAAATGGAATCTTAGCTCTCTTCCTGGAAAGCCAAATTACTTGAATAAGGGTAAGTTTTACATTTGCTTTTACAATCGAAAAAGAAACATTGAAAAACAGATAGTTCGAATTAAAACTTACCAAATCTTGGATCTTGCAAGACGACTCGAAAAACACTTCACTTCTTTTTTTAATGGATGAACTATTAGGGTTAGGAGGAAATGAGATTAAAAAGAAAATTTTAAATTAAGTGAAGAAGAAATGAAGTTTACAGTGTGGTGGAGGGAAGAAGAATAAAAAAAAAAAATCAGTAAATCAATTAGGGATTGGGGATTTCAGGTGTGAGAACGAGAATATATATATGAGTTGGGTATTTCAGATTGTGAGAAAGAGAGGAGAATGGCAAGGGTAAAATTGAAATAGTTCTTTAATTTGCTATTTCACCCATTCCCTAAATCACCATTCAGTGGGGGAGCATGGAATGGTTTGCTGCATTTTCATGTTGAATAATCCCGTAATGAATATGGCTGTAATAACTATTACAGCCAACCAAACAATGGTTTAGTTATAGGCCCATCAAATTGGGCTGTAATGTATTACCATTACAGTCAACCAAACATACTGTAAGTCTATTATAAAGAAAGGAGCAACATGATGGTGAAACGACAAAAGGAAAAAAAAAAAAGGCCTCAAAAAAGAAGTAATTGTTGACCAATAAAAGGTGCCACATCAAGTTGAGCAATCATGCCCATTAAAGATGTTGTTTTGAAAGTTTTCAGAATACTACACAAGTAATCAATACACGTCAATACTAGTATCTCAATCGACAACAACCTCTATCTTTAACAAATAAAAGACACATTATCACTCTAAATCAGTAGTCTCAAAGATGCTTACTTAATAAACTTCTCTTTAATTAGAGGACAATTATTATACCCTTACGTTAGGATACCTCCCATGCTGGATGCCACACCATGACAAATGTTTAAGGGACATCATAGTAACACTATCAAGGCATAGCCATGACGAATCACGCCACAATTAAAGACAATTGTTACATTAAATCCAATCTTATTTAATGATTTAAACATTTAAAAATATTATATTTGGTCCACACTTTAAACTGAGCCTAAGGATCTAAGGTCAACACTTTAAACCGAGCCTAAGAATCTAACTTTAAAAATAAGTAATCATGAAATAAAGGTCTGTTTTTCCTCTATATGTCGACTGGTAACACTTATATGCAATACCAAAACCAACCTTGTGACATTCGTCTATCAAGTGGACATGTAAATTTAAGGATGTTAATACTTTAGGTCACATTAATAGATCATATCAACCCTTTTCGTTTTTGAAGAAAAGTGAGAAATAAAACAAAGTAAAATACGAAAACAGAATAGTTACTTTTCTTTTGTTTAAAATAAAGAAAAGCTAATGGCATTTACGTCACGTGTAATCCAAGCCTTAATTGAAACGCAACTGACATGGATTACTTCTTGTGTGGGGATTGGATTGGCTTTTGTTATCATATAAGTTAAACCTAAATACAGTCCACATTTTAAAGTAAAATATGTAATTTGGAATATTTGTATTATAAAAATTTATTTTAGATATCAATAATAATAACAACTCTGACTAAGGGTCAATTTTGCATTACTTTTAAAAAATATTTTTGAGATAAAAATATTGTTAAAGAAGATGTTTTTGGAATAAAAGCAAAAACAAAAAAATTTTAACTTTTACTCAAAAGTATTTTTTGGCCTAAAAATAATTTTGAGAAGTAATGCTAAATTAATTCTTAAATATTAAGATATATAATATTTTTAGAATTATAAGTAAGGTTAAATAGATAATTTTAAAAATCAAAAACTCATTTATAATCTAATGTATTTTATGTAATATTTATATAGTGAATGCAATTATTTCCTTATTGAAATTTGTTTCAGGAGAGGAATCTATTTATATCGGTATAAAATTAGAATATTTTTAAATATTTTAATAATTTTTATATAATTAATATTTTAACAACTTAATTATTAAATTTATTAAGATATTTACATTGATCACGCATGTAAATTTTTTAATTAGTCAGATATCTATATAATATACTCTTAGTCCTTTACTTTTCATGTTTTAGGAATTTAATTATCCTAATTTTATTTTCAAAAATTTGACTTTTGTTAATTTAATTTAATTTTTTTAATTTCTGATACCTATATTGACATGAAATTTACTGCTAAAATATTACTTTTAATCTCATCCAGAAAAATCGTTGTTTGAAACCTTACAAGAATCCTTGAAATCGATAATATAATTTTTTTTTTTTTGGGTTTTTTATTATCGAAATCCCTAACTCATTTCCAGTTGCCCTTACGACCCACGAAATTCCTAACTTTGAAATCGAAAATTTCCTTCAGAACCTTTAATCGACGAAATCCCCAATTTATAGCCTCCTTACCTTAATCGAAATTTGTGAAAGTCCATCCACATATGATATTTTTTCAGGTTTAATAGATGAGAGAGATTATATTGGTGGAAGGTGTAAGAAGATGAAGAACATCGGTATGGGTTTTTGGAACATGAGTTCGAGATTTCAATGAGAAACTATAACAAATGAAATGAGTTTAATGTTTTTTATTATAATTTTAAGGTTCCGATTTCAAAGGTTTCTACACTTAGGATCAGTGAAGAAGAAGATGGAGTATCTTTGGGTTGTCGTTTCGATTGTATGGTGGTAGGTGTAAGAAGAAGATGAAGAACATTGTTACTTTTTTAGATTTTTATATTTTTTCTTCTAAATTTTACCTTCTAAAAGCCTTATTTTCTTTATAAATTCCATGTCAGAATAGGTAACAGAAAATTTTAATAGAGTTATTAAATGATAAGAATTTTTAAATTAACAAAGTAGAGGGGTTAAAATTTTAAAAATAAAAATATGAGAGGGTAAAATTCTTAAATTATGAAAGTATGAGTATAAATTAAATGGAAGGATAAAATGATTTTTTTTAATTAAAGTATGAGGGGTTAAAATATAATTATTTTTTTTTTTACAAAGAAATATGAACTTCATTTCACTAGTTAAGATTACAAGCAGATGAACTAAATAAGCTCAAGAGATCAAGCAGTCAATACATAGGTACCCAAGCCCAAACCCTAGCCGAATTGCCCACCACCCGCCGCCAGCAGCCACAGCGGGAGAGGAGAAGACCATTGGAGATGCCTGAGAGACAAGGAAGTTGCCATGCCTCCAACACCACTAAGGGAAAGCTGAGACTGCAGCAAGATCGGGTAGAAGAAGCACCGTCATGACCGTGGAGACCATCAGGACCACTAATAAAAAGGATGCCACGACCTTGGTTACCGGCATCGGTCACCAGACTACAAGGATTTGGTTTCACTAGATCGGCTTCACCATATTCGAGCTTGCGAAGGCTTGTAGTTGTCTGCGACGACGCTTTACCCAACAGCCACTAATCTTGTCAAGAGCAGTAGCAAAAATAGGCCGAAGGAATCCTCGATCGGAGAAAAGGGATCAAGTCCATAGAGAGGTTGTGGAAAGCCACGAGGTGGTCGAGTTTCTCTCCCTCCATTCCGGCGTCAAAGGGCATAGGGAAGGAGAGAGCTTGGGTTATTTTATGGAAAGGGGTAGGAAAAAAAGCGAAAAAGAGAAATAAGGGAGATATGTTAACAACGAACGGCCCAAAGGCCGGACGTGCAGGCATGGCGGTAATAAGGCAGGGAAAAGTGTTTGCTTGAAAGCGAAGGTACGATAAAATATACATTGCTTAAGACATGGGGAAATAGGATATTACGTGTGAAGCCGTACAGTAAAATGACTGGGTCTATCGTCTTGCTTTCTTTCTGTATTGTCAATGACAGCTACAATCTTTATTTACTTTTTGCCCAAACCCAGGCTGAAAGTTGAAACTCCCCACCGACTGGGCCCTATTTTCAACTTTTCCCTAATACGTACACTACACCTTTTGCTCCCATCTTCTCTTTTTTACCGTCTTAGCCCGCGCACATCATCAAGTGTTCCAATTTCTACCCATAGCCGCCCTCCCCACCCATTTATTAACTAACACGTGTATTAATTGTAAGAACTGATCAAATTATGGTTTTGGTACTTTTTATTGTGCTCAAATTTAGGATTTTATCCCTGTATATTCTTTTTAAAGTTTCACTAGTTCAAAAACATGACAAGATTGGTACAAATATATGTTCCATGGACAATAATATAGATTTCAACCAATACAATACAAAGAGGACGAGGACTAATTCAAAACGGATCGAACGCAACTCATATAAGGCATACTCACAAAGTAAAAAGGAGACACATCACAATTACTCGAACTTGAGTCTTCAAGGGTTTTATTTTCTTTTTACTTTTATGATTTTACTAATCAATTAGTTTAATTGACTTATATTTTTAATAAAAACACGTTTTTCAACTTATTTGGCTAATTTATTAATTAAAATATAAAAATACTTGGATTAATTAATGATGTTACTAAAATACAGAGATTAAAAAGTTATTTCGAATTATAATATATGAACTAAATTTTTAGTTTGATTATAGTAAAAGGACTAAAATCAAAATTTGACCAGTGGAATGTTAGTGGATATATTCTGTTTGTTCCCGCATATAATTTTAAATGATAAAAACAAGCTGGAAGAAAGAGAGAGGAAGGCGAATTGCATTGTTGAGAAAAGAAGGGAAAAAGATTTCACTGAAAACGATGCATACTGAGTTCTCAGTTGACGATTTCTCGGACTCCTTTTGGGCGGCTCCGCCGGGGATGAGCCGAAGCCAATCGGAGTGGGCTTTTGACAATTTTATTGAAGAGTTTTCTGGTTCGGGCGGGGCGATCCCGGTGTCGTGTTCGGGCGAGAGTGTGATCGGTCCATCCTTGGCGGAACCTCGGCCGTCCGTTTCGAAATCTGAAGAAGCCGATGGTGAAGGTGACGTGGTGGAGATCAAAAGACCTGGTAATCAGAATCATAACAGTCCGCCTTCCGATCTGGCACCGACGTTCTCGATTGACTCGGATGAGTACCGCACGATCCTCAAGGACAAGCTCCATCAAGCCTGCGCAGCTGTTGCTCTCTCTCGTGTATTTTTCTCTCTCCAATCTCGATTTCCAATTGGATTTATTATTAAATATTATAAGTCATATTAGATTTTTTTCTGAAAAATAAATATTATTCAGGCATCATCTGTGAAGGCAGAAGTTTTCTCTGCGCAAGCTGAAGATCAAGCGCTTCAATCGAGATCCCAAGTTCAAGGTAAGCTTTTGCTTTGCATGCCTCTGATTTGACTTGTTCTTTTTAATGAATTCGAGTTTTTTAGACTTTCCTTTTTTCTCAAATGCAATAGATTGAACTTGTTTAGAGTAAGGATGAAGGACCGTTCACGTTTCTTATTGACTCTGATATTTGAATGCAACTTCTGTGATATAAGCATACGACTTACGCAACCCTGTAAATTAATTTTAGTTATTTCCTTACGTTTCAAATTTTAAGGAGCCGATTTCATGTTAGTTCAAAGGGGTAATTCTATTCCTGAGCAGTTGTTAGATTTGAAGGGAGTCAATTTTTATTTGTAATATGTGTTTCTTATCCAAGGAGAGCTAGGATTTCTGTAAAAATTTGCTCTGAATACTTGCATTTCGGCAAAATGATAAAGGCATCTGCCTTACTCAAATTCAATTGGAGTTGGATTGCAGTTTGGAAGATCACTAGTCTTATACTGGGAGATAAGCAGTTTCTACCCCATAAGCATGTTTCATTGTAATAGGAGGCTGCACTGCTTCAACAGGTTTAGTTTTTCTGATGGCAGTCAGCCCCTTCTATACTATGACAAGTCTATATGGTTTTGAATCAAATGTAGTTCATCTAGTTTGTGATTTGTTGAGGGTGAGATAGTAGCAGAATGAATGACATGAATGTTTCTGTAGTTTGGATCCTTTAAGTTAACTACATCAATTATTTTTTTGCTTCTTGGTGAACTATAGGAAAGCATTGTTTTTCCTTTAGTTTTTACTGGAGCCATCCTGCACATATCATGCATGATTATTCCTAATAAATAGTAACTGCAAGTTACTAATGTTTTCTGTCTTCACAAGGTGCAATGTAACTCAATCTTTGATTCATGTTTGTTCTGAAAGAGTGAAGGAAAGGAAAATGAGAAGAAAGATGGAGGGATACATAAAAATGGAATTAATTTTCTTTACTAGATTTGATAATTTTTATTAGTTTCTTATAAACTTTACATAGGCATTCAAACAAGAAATGAAATATTATCCTGTTTATTTTTCATTTTCCTCCGCTTCTCCATTTTCCTTCCTACTTCTTTTTCTTCACATTTCCTAATATCTAATCTGTAGAAAATATTGTAAAGATCTTTGGAGCTCTTCTTGCATTAATTTCGTTCTCCTTTCTCAATGACTGCTTTACATATAATAATATCTAGCTGATACAAATTCTACCATTGTAGGTTCCTCAAAGGCTCAAGGACAGGGTGAACTAGATGCTACACCTAGTGAAGTCTTGGCTATGTCTACTACACAGACAAAATCAAAGGTACAAATGAGGCAAACAACAAGTGTGTCATCAGGAGAAGATTCAGATGATGATGAACTTAGAGATACTGAAACTACTGACAACATGGATCCGGCTGATGCAAAACGTGCAAGGAGGTAATCATGTTTTCTGTTTTTGACTTGTATTATCGATTGTTTTGAGGAGTTTGAAATGCTTTCTGTTATTTATTCTCTTTCGCTTAACATGTTTGATTTCCTTTTCTCTTCTTTTTATCCTAATTAAAAAGACTAGCATCTCTTTTAAGTAATAGCTATAAGAACTAATTTCTTATCTTCAAAAAGATCAAATATTTATTTTGCAAATAGAGCTTGAACTTACAATTCTATACCTCTTAGTCGAACATAGTTCTGTTGTCTTTTTCAAGAATTAATCTCAGCTCTCGGCTCAGGGATTTTTCTTTTTGTGTTTTCTTAAATCAATATATTGGTTTAAAGCACAAACATTCTAAGCAGTAATTACTTATCTCACTACTAGACATGTGAATTAGTAAATTCTCACTAAATTCAATCTTTGATTTGGTGATGAAATCACAAAATTGCCCTGAATTAATTGGTATATTGTTGATGGCTCAGAATGCGGTCAAATCGAGAATCAGCTAGACGCTCAAGGAGAAGAAAGCAAGCACATATGAATGAACTTGAAGCGCAGGTTTTACTACATCATTCCTCCTACCCCTTAATGGTCTGGTGCAGTTTGTTTTATTGTTATTTTTAATGCTGTAAGTGATTTTTTCTAGGTTGGCCAACTAAGAGTTGAACATTCTACATTACTCAAGAGTCTCACTGACACGAATCACAAGTATGACGAAGCTGCTGTGGACAATAGAATTCTGAAGGCTGATATCGAAACATTAAGAGCAAAGGTAAACCATCAGCATCAGTTTGTCATCATCACCATTACCTAATTTGCCTTTTCTTACTTAGGTCCAGTTATTCTTCAGTTAGTTTGACTTATTGTTCCTGCTGAAAGTTCAAAATTTACTTCCATATAACTGTCAGGAGAATATGTTATTGTGAAATCATGAAGTCTGTGAAGATTAGTAGGTCAAATTCTGAAAAGCCATGGGTAATTCATTTTTCTTAATCTAGGATTAAAGGATTAAATAGAAAATGAGCTTTCAGAATTTAGTAGCTGCAATTCTCTCGGTGAAGGGAGATTAATTTGGTTTTGGTGATCTGTATGTGCTCCATTTCAGGGATCTGCTGGACTTGTCCAGTACTGACACACTCAGTTCTATGGTGTGTTCGACTGTTAATATACTTGAAATTATTTATGACTTGTATGTCTCTCTGAAATTTACATAACGAATACTGACATGATCTCTCGTGTTAATACACTGGAGTTACCTTGTTGGACATCAGATGTTAATGTCAGTGTTTGGACTGTTGCAAACTGTGAAGCACAGTCTTGCATCTTTTATGCCTGAAACTGCTGCGATTGGTTGTAGCTGTTTTACTTTTTTTCTATGAATCACTATTGATACCGATTGATGCAACTTTAATTCCGTGCCTATCATGTTGATTGTTATACTTGAAATTTTCAGGTAAAAATGGCTGAAGAAACAGTTAAGCGGGTGACGGGGATTAACTTTAACTCTGGTCTTCTATCTAGGCACAATGTAGCTAGTGTTGGCATGCCTTTTGTTAGCAGCCCATTGGAAACATCTTCAACTGCTCCTGTTCCATTGCAGCCAAACACTAATCAGTTTTTTCACCTACCAGTTCCCTTGCATCATCAGAGAATGGAAAACGGGTTCATGGGGAACACCATGGTTCCTCCTATCGTGAATTCACGAACCGAAGGAGTGAAACATGTCAATGAAACATCTGCATTGCAGCACACACACAGGTCGGAGCACGTTCAAGATCAGAACAGCCCTGGTGTCAGGCAGCATATGTCTGGGTGGGAGCCTCAACAACATGCAGCTGCTAAGAACAAGAAGCAAAATTGAAGGTTGGTGGTGTCCTTCCCGTCCTGTTTTCTGAGATGGGGTTTAAGAAGCATAGCTGCTGGTGGTGGTGTAGTGTAAGTTAAAAAAACCAGTGATTAAATTTTTGTATTTAACATCTTGTCATCATAACATCGACTTAGTTATCAGTCCAGACAGTGAACTTTGTTTTGGTAAATTATTATGTATGAAAATCATATTAAGTTCATACTCCACTCCAGTGTTTCAATTATTAAGTAGTTAAAAAATGGTCCACGAGTGCAATCTTTTTATCATTATAGTAATTGAAAAAGGAAAAGGGGATGACAAAATTTGAATCCCGGAAAACGTAAATGTAAGATTGTATCTTCTTACCTTAATATCTTTACTTTTTTTTCTTAAGCGGGGAAGGCATATTTCACATTTTCACCAATTTTTGTATGGGTGAGTATTAGCTATGTACTACTTTTAATTCTATAAATAAAATTATAAAGTTGCCACATTGTCCATTTATTTAATATTTTTATATTTTTAAATTTTTTTATTATATGTAAACTTGTCATACCCCAATTTTGCCTGTGGAATTATTTAATATAGGCATAATGATTCTTTTACCTTCAAATTTTATAAATAAAAATTTATTTTAGCCCTCTATTTATTTTCTTTTTGGCTTTTTTAGTCTTTAAATTTGTGTTTTTTTGTCTAAGCACCTCAAAATAGATGAAAAAATTAACCTTTGTTAACTTTGTTGATATGACATACATGTGAATGATACGTCAATATTTAATTAATTTTAAAAATTAAATAAATTATTAAAAAATTTAGTTCAATTAACTTTTTATTTGAATCAATCAATTCCGACTGATTCTTGAATCAACTATTTTAAAATCTCTCTCTAAACTGATACTCTAATTTATTTCTAATCCAATTTATTTTACCAGTTTAAACAACCTCCTGGGACTGAATGCATTGCAGTGCAGCAATGCCAATAGTTTGAAACAAGAGTGCTGCTCGGTCATGAAGCATTGCTGCAGCCCCACAGTTGCTGCCAGGCAGCGCATATTTCGAATAGAATGTATCAATTTGGTGATTGAAAAACTGTTGGTGCAAAATAAAAATGAAGAAATATTGAAGGAAATAAAAACAATTGTAGATGGTAAAGTCACAAAAACGTTAATTGGAGCATTTTATTAGTTTTTCAACTTAATTTTTTTTCTAAAATCATATTTTATGATTTTAAGAAAATGAAAGGTAAAAACATGTAAAGTTATAGGATTTAATGGTTAACTCTGAAAACCCATTTCTAATTATTAAGCAAGGAAGACAAGAAACAAATAAAGAAAGAAAAAAGGGTTAAAAGAACGAATCTGAACTATTATGAAAAAATAAATAACAATGTTAATATACTATATCGTACTTATATTTAATTTTAATATTTAATTTGGCATTTAAGTTTTTTTTTTTTAATTTGGTAATTGAGTTTGACTTCAAATTTAGTTTGGTAATTAAGTTTTTTTTTTTTTTATACAAGTACCTAAGTTTGACTTTTAATGTTTTATTTGGTACCTGAGTTTGCTTTTGTCCAAATTAAGTATCTATATTTTTTTTACTACAGCACATATGTCAAATATTTATTGGGCCACACGATGTTGTTTAGTTTGGGTATCAAATTGAACATTGAAGCCAAATATAGATACCAAATGGTATATTAATCATTTAAAAAAAAGAAGAAGTTTGTTACTAGTATAATAACACAAGGAAAAGGCTTATTCAATACATG
The DNA here is from genome assembly GCA_020496765.1 of Gossypium stocksii. Classification (NCBI taxonomy): domain Eukaryota; kingdom Viridiplantae; phylum Streptophyta; class Magnoliopsida; order Malvales; family Malvaceae; genus Gossypium; species Gossypium stocksii. The sequence continues at coordinate 14,140,070 of CM035623.1, forward strand.
TGTTAAAAAAGTTAGATATAAAATAAAGAATAAAAATTTATATGTGAAATTAGAATGATGAGTAAGAACTTTTATAAAAAAAAGATCTCTTCAAAAAAAAAAAAAAAAAGCTTTCTCTTTGTCACAAACAAGTTATGTGTCCTGCTAAAAATTACCAATTGTAATTAATTTATACCTAGCTCGTGACTAAAACATGTAAAAAAAATACTCCTACCAGACGTAACATAAGGGATATTTAAAATCTATCTTAACATGATTGAAAGCTAACATTCATGTCGATTTAGTTTTAGCTTGATTGGAATGACATTGTTGCCAATGCAGGAGGACATGAGTTCGAGTGTACTGAAACGCATTATCCTCTTATTTATGGGTTGGAGAGGGGCTTTGTAGTTCTAGGTATTGTCTAACAAAAAGAACAAACATGACCAATACATATAATGAGATTATTCAAAAAAAAAAAAGAAGAAGCTAACATTCATAACTGATTAAAAAAAAAAAGAAGCTTAACCCATAAATTGGTACTTAAACTATATCCTTTTTCTCATCTTGGTACCTAAATTTTTTTTTTGGTCATGAGTGGGACCAAAACAACTTTTTTTGTTCGCAATTCGATATCTCCAATAGTCCAATGTTAGTCAACTTGTTAAGTCTATTTTAAAAAAAAAAATGCTTAACCTACAAATTAATATTGAAACTATACCATTTTTCCAAGTTAGTACCTTATTTTTTTTTTGTCCTAAGTAATACCTAAACTATTCTTCCATTACGCATTTTACACCAAAATATTATATCCATTAAAAAAAGTTCTAACCAATAACAGACCGATCTCTCATATAAAATTTTAAAAATATATATTTTAATTATTTTATTTTCTTTTATATTGTTCGATCGCCTCGCCAGCCTCCAGCGTGCTGACACTATGGCTGAACGGGAATCAGTACTAATACAACAATCAGATAAGAAATACTATGTGCAGTGTCTACAAGTGTGGCAAGTCAGTTGAAATATAATTTGTACAACAGGGTACAAGAGTACTTCAAGGATCAAACTTATAGGAGTCGGTGATTGAGTGAATTCTAGCTACAAACATGCAAATAAAGAGTCTAAACAACTAGTCACTAGATAGCATAGTACGACAAACCATGAATTTGAGATTAATTAAACTAATCAATTAACTACTTAACAAAAGGACTAAATTGTAAAGCATGCAAAGTTATAAAACTATCCAATCAAATATGAACGGTGGTTGGTTGACTTCAATGTGGTTCATTAATAATCAAAATAGGGATCTAAATTGCTTGAACTCCTAAAGTGGCTCCATTTTACCTCTTGGTCTCAAATTTACCAAATTAGATAAATTAGTCTGGTTTATCTCTCGATCTCACCCGACTAACCTGGGACTAATGAATTGGTGCCCAATAAGATTACCTCTCAGTCACTTATCTTGATTTACCCTTAAGGGCATCAATCCTAAGTTTTGAGGTTAATTCAACTTAGTCTAATTTATCGCAATTTAGTTCCTAACCCAGAAATTATGTTACCCACATTTCCATCAACCAACCCCCATAAGGTTTAGTTACCCATGGCCATTTCTAAACTAACAAACATCAAGCAAGAAACCAAGAAAGCCATTGACATAAAACTCAATAAAAAGATGAAAGTTTTGATTTTATTGGGAAAAATGTTAAGCTAAACAACTAGAAACAAAATAAATAACCAAGAATACTAAAGTTAAGATTTTTGACAGATGAAAAGAAAGCAGATTGAAATAATATTAAACTATAGATTAAAATGTGATTACAACCAAGTTTAAGGTAGTAAACATGCAAATAAAGCTAAGCCACAATGTTAACTAACTAACACTAAGAATGCAAAAAAAAAAAAGAACAAGGAAATTGCAGAAAATTAAAATCCTAAGTTATGGAGGAGAAGAACTAAAGCCCTTAAAATGAGAGAAACTAAAAAGATGAACTAAAATTGTGTCTAATGCCTCTTCCCTCCCTCCAACCAATTTTTGGCAGCAATTTTGACTTCTTTTTCTTGACCAAAATGCCCCAAAATGTAACTTTTTTATTAGTGTTTTGGTTGGACAAAGACTACTTCTAATGTCAATTTTTGTCTCCTCATGATAGTGATATCGCGATACCTATGGTCTGGATATTGCAAAACCATTGGTAGTTTCAAAATCGGGAATTCCCTTTGAAAGCTGGGTATCACGATACCTGAGGATATTGCAAGACCACTATAGGTGGTCTTCATTATTCTTTTCATTTCAAGAATCTTGAGAATATTATGATTCCTAATTTTTGATATCATGATACCCTCTCATTAGTGATGTTTTTGCTTAAAACCACGCCACCATTGAATTCCTATAGCACTCAATTAATTGTTAGGGCCCAAATAACGCATTTGACCAATTTGGGTCTCAAAACGAGTACAAAAACACATTAAACACTTGTTAAATAGAAAAATTTAAAACTACACTAAACTACAAAAAAGACACTAATTTACTCAAAAATAAGCTCTTTAAGTATAACAGGGAAGCCTAATTTGACATATCAAATTACGGTAGATCAAACTTCCCCACATTAAAGAAAACACAAATTGATTTAACAAATTAAAAGGCTAAAAAATCTAGAAGCAATCCAAATGAATTTATGTACAATTGTGTTATCCATAAAAATGGTCTATGTGGATACAATACCGATACATAAAGCAAATTGGAAGCATTCATCCAAAATAATGCAACAAGTCAAAAGAAACGTGTTAGTGGAATATTCAGGTTCCAAAAGGTCTTTTAAGCTTGTAATGTTTTGAGGCTTAGGATGGCTCGAAATTCAAACAAAATGTCGCTCTAAATAGTTTTAAGAACTAGAAACAGTGAAACACATGACATTGTTTGTAACACCTCTAACCCGTATCCGTCGCCGAATTAGGGTTATAGAGCATTACCATACAAACAAAACGTTTAAACATACATTTCATACATTATCCAATACACATTATAAATAAATAATTCACATATGTAATGCCCCTAAATCGAGCCCTCGAGGCCCAAAAATTACCTTAGAAACAATTCAGGACCAATTTGAAATCATTTGAAAAGTTTATGCAAAAGTTAGAAAAATTTGACTGCAGGGTCACACGGCCATGTGCCTTACACAACTGAGACACACGCTCGTGTCTCAGGCTGTGTAACAATCGAATTAGGGACACATGGTCGTGTCCTAGCCCGTGTCCTCACTCGTGTAACTCACTGCGTAGGGTCACACGGCCATGTCACATGCCCGTGTGCCATGCCATGTAACTCTCAAAATAGCCCCACACGCCCATGTGCTAGGCCGTGTAATTGCCTGACTTGCATGCATTAAAACCTACAAGGGACACACGATCGTGTTATTAGGCCGTGTATCACACACGGCTGAGTCACACACCCATTTCTCAGGCCGTGTGGACCCAAAATGAACCTTAAACAACAAGTTTACCATTTCAAGCTTACTTGGACTCTAAGCAATCCACTTACCAGCCAAAAGACCTATTCAAAGTGAATTTACACAAGCCAAAACATGTCAAATCAACATCCTAAGTGCCTAACCAATGTATCCTCATAAATACCACAAGTATATACAACTATACATCAAAATAAAACTTCAAACACAACTTATCAATTCATCCAATCTAACTTCTAACCAATTTACCTATCATAGGTACCTCAATCACAATATATCATTAGCACATATCATTCATATTAGCAGTGGAACCTTACCTCATTCATATGTATCATATAAGTTGGCAATTTACACAAAAGATTGTACTTAATATTTACATATCCCAAACCATTAGTAATAATAACACAAAAGCCTATTACATGCCATATTATCCAAAATGAACATTTCAAAAACTACCGAGATTTATGGATAGTGTGATTCGTGTGCTGATCCGATCATCGAACCTTCTGAGTATCTACAAGAACAATAAATACACAAGTAAGCTCAATGAAGCTTAGTGAGTTGGACGTGTTAAAACAATAAATCTTACCGAAGTAAGTACAACAATTCAAATAATAATAATTCAACCATAAATGTTTCCTGTACAAACACAACCTTAACTAATAAATCATGAAAGTTTAAATCAATACTCCAATATATATAACAATAACATCATAATCATAAAACAAGTTACCTTACCAAGATTTTCAATTTGTTGAACGACTTACGGAAACGAGTACATCGATAATCCAACCAAAACACACTAGATGCTCATAAGAGTCAATCCGTCTGACACACCAATGCTCATAAGAGTTAATTCCTTTAAAACACACTAATGCTTATAAGAACTAGTCTCTCCGAAACACACTAATACTCATAAGAGCTAGTCCAACCAAATCACACAAAAACAAAAAGTATAACACAAAAGTTTGCAACAAATGCTAAACCTCGATCCACTCGGGAAATAGTCTCCACAACAATATCTACTCCAAACCCCCATAACACACCATATCTTGATAATACTCTACCCTGAGTTCAATTCGATCTAAACATCAAAACTCGATAACATTTCTCAATTAACCTTTCATTAACAACAATTAAATATATTTATTGTATCATCTTAAATTGTTCAAAAATTCATATAGATGTTAAATTTTAAACTGTACGAACTTACTTGGACTGAATTATGGTATTTGTAAAAGTTTAGGGACTATTCTGTAATTTTTTCTTTTCCACGAGTATCTACTGGATCTTGATTTAAAATGTAAAATTTCTCAACTATCAACTTACATTTCATATTCCAATTCATTTTACATTTAATACCCTTTTAATTTCTAAATTTATACAATTACCCTAAACTTTTACAATTTTTACAATTAAATCCCTTAACCCGAAAATCATCAAATTAACTATTTTTCTCAAGTCAAAATTATAGCCGAATATACTAAGCATTTATATAGTCCCTACTAAACATTAAATTCACAATCAAACCCTAAAATTTTTACATTTTCACAATTTAATCCTAAAATAAAAATCTAACAAAAATCACTTTACAAAATCATCAAACAAGACAATCAAAGCTTCAAATATATAGCTATCATAAAAAAAACATTTAAGATTCATCAATGGCAACTTCTAAAATTTTTAAAAGATTCAAAAACGAAGGTACGTGCTAGTTGGACCAAGTTGCAACGATATCAAAAACATAAAAATTACAATAAAATGGGTAAACCTCCATACCATGCAAAGATAGGAGATGAACAAAGCTTCCAAAGTCTTCAATGGTGAGGTTCGGCTAGAAGAAGAGAAAAATGAAAAAAAAAAATAAAGCCTTTGATTCAATTTATTTTATTAATTTTGAATAATTTACAAAATTGCCATCAAACCAATTTTCTTTAAAATTTTCTTTAATTATTAACCCTATTACCATCCACTACTAACTAATAAGGTTTAATTGCCTTATTGGTCCTTCCACCTTTATTAATTAATATATTAAATCATCTAAATACAATAATTACTAAGTTTTGCATTTTTTTTCAAATTAGTGCTTTTTCTTTAATTAACTATCTAAACGTTAAAATTTCTTAATTAAATTTTAATACAACTCTAATGACTCTATAGATATTCTCAAAAATAATATTTACAAGTCGACACTACAAAAATTTATGGTCTCGAAACCACTATTCCTCTGAATACGTCAAATTTGGATGTAACTCGATCTCACTGTAAGGAATCACATGTGAAGGATCATATATGTATTGTCTCAGCATCAAAACGTGGAACACATTATGAATTTTCTTGAGTTTAGAGGGCAAAGCTAATCTGTAGGTTATAGGGTCGATTCTTTCAATAATCTCGTACGGTCTGATAAATATCGGACTCAGCTTTCCTTTCCTATCAAAACGTAACACTTTATTCCATGGAGAAACTTTTAGAAATACCCAATCGCCAACTGCAAATTCTATATCTTTTCTTTTTAGATCCGCGTACGATTTCTGACGATCAAATGCAACTTTTAAACAATCTTGAATAATTCAAACTTTGTCTTCAGTTTCTTGGATCAAATCAATTCCCACCATTTCAGATTCACTCAATTCAGACTAATACAACATTATTTTGCACTTTCTCTCGTAAAGAGCTTTGAATGGTGCCATTTTTATACTAGACTGATAACTGTTATTATAAGCGAATTCAGCTAACGGTAGATACTTTTCCCAGCTACCTTCAAACTTGAGTATACAACATCTCAGCATATCTTCCAAAATCTATATCACTCGTTCTGATTGCCCGTTCGTTTAAGGATGAAACGATGTGCTAAAATTAAGCTTAATACCGATAGACTCGTGAAGTTTGCTCCAAAATCTCGATGTAAATCTTGGATCATGATCAGAAATAATAGATGTCGGAACTACGTGTAATCTCACAATCTCAGACACATATAATTCCACTAATCTCTTAAGAGAGAAATATGTTCTAACTGGAATAAAGTCTGCTGATTTAGTCAATCTATCAATAACCAGCCAGGTCAAATCTTTTTTTTGGGGAGTTACAGGTAAACCAGACATAAAATCTATCGTGACTCTCTCACTTCCATTTAGGAATCATAACAGGTTGTAGTAAAGCTGACGGTACTTGATGCTCCGTTTTCACCTACTAACATATTAAACATTTAACTACGAACTCACAAATTTCACATTTCATGCCTGGCCACCAATACACCTGTTTCAAATCACAATACATCTTTGTGCTTCATAAATGAATAAAATACGTACTATTGTGAGATTCAGACAGAATATCATGTTTCAAATTTAGATCATTCAAAACGCAGATCCTATCATGATAACGCAATGTAACATTATCATCAACACTGTACTCAATACTCAAAATTCTCTAAACCAGTTGTCGTTTCAATATCAACTTCAGATTATTATTTTGCAATTCTCGAATTCGTTGTAAAAATAAGGGTTTAGTTCTTAACTCTGCCAGAACAAAACCATATTCATTTATAACTAAATGAGTGTTTAAAGCTCGAAGTACAAACAATGATGACTTTTAACTAAGTGCATCTGTATCCGTAATTGCATTAGCCTTTCCTAGATGATAATCAATAACCAGATCATAATCATTTAGTAGCTCTAACCAACGTCTCTGTCTCAAGTTTAGTTCTTTTTAAGTCATCAAATACTTTAAACTTTTGTGATTCATAAACACATGACATTTCTCACCATATAAATAATATCTCTAAATCTTCAAAGCGAAAACAATCGCCGCCAATTCGAGATCATGAGTAGGATAATTCTTTTCATGTGGCTTTAACTGTTGAGAAGCATAAGCTACTACTTTTCCTGCCTACATCAGCACACAACCTAAACCGTTGATAGACACATCACTATAGACAACATATGCTACCCTAAACTTAGGCTGCGTTAACATTGGAGCTTTTGTCAACATGTTTGTCAGCTTATCAAAACTCTATTGGCACTTATCAGACTAAACAAGCTCAATATTTTTTTGTATTAATCTAGTCATCGGTGAAGCAGTGATCGAAAAGTTTTTAACTAGATGACGATAGTAACCTACTAAACCCAAGAAACTTCACACCTCAAAAACATTCTTCGAAGTTTTCCAATTCATCACAGTAGAAACTTTAATTGGATCGACTCGAATCTCGTCAGATGATACTATGTAATTTAAAACTCTGACTTCGCGAAGCCAAAATTCACATTTACTGAACTTTGCATACAATTATTTTTCTCTCAAAGTTTGTAATATGATTCTCAAGTGTTGAGCATGCTCGGATTCTGTCTTAGAATAGATCAGTATATCATCGAAAAACACAACAAAAAATCTATCTAAATGAGGTTGAAAAACCTAATTCATCAAATCCATAAAAGCAGTAGGGGCATTTTTCAAACCAAATGGCATTACCAGAAATTCATAATGACTATAATGAGTTCTAATAGTAGTCTTTGACACATCACAGTCTTTAACTTTCAATTGATAATATCTGGATTTGAGATTTATCTTTGAGAACACTATGACATCTTTTAATTGATCAAACAAACCTTCGATATGTGGCAAGGGGTACTTATTTTTTAACGTGACTTTGTTCAACTATTTGTAGTCTATACACAATCTCAAAGAGCCGTCTTTTTTTTCACAAATAACACAAGTGCACCACAAGGAGATATGCTGGGTCGAATAAACCCTTCGTCTAACAACTCTTGCAACTGTGTTTTCAACTCTTTTAATTTAACTAGTGCCATGCAATACGGTGGTATCAGTATCGGTGTAGTTCCAAGAACCAGATCAATCACAAAGTCAACTTCATGATTGGGAAGCAAACCCCGATAACTCTTTAGGAAACACATCAATAAACTCACTAACAACCGGTAACTCATCTAACTTTGATTCTGAATCTCTGGTATCAAGAATGTATGCTAAAAACGCTTCACTACCTTTACGTATTAATCTCTGTGCAGAAATAGTTGAAATGATTCTAATAGCACTATTCGGCCCATCAGATTCAACTAAAATCATCTCTCTTATTTAACATCTCAAATCAATCTACTTCTATCTACAATTTACCATAGTATTATGCAATAATAGCCAATCCATACCCAGAATAACATCAAATTCCCGAAAGGGTAATAACATCAAATCAGTAGTGAATTCATAGCCTCTAACTTTCAGCGGACATTTACAACAATCTAAGTTAACTATCACACTCTGGTTTAATGGATTAGTAACTTGAAGATTATATTTAATAATTCAATAGGTAATTTCTTTTCCATTACTAATGGAGTGCAAATATAAGAATGAGTTGATCTAGGGTCAATCAATGCATACATAATAGCATCAAAGAGATAAAATATACCAGCAATCACATCAGGTGAAGTAGCTTCCTTTCTAGCTCAAATAGCATATGTGTGAGCAGGTGCTCTAGCCTTTGATCGAATAACGGTGTCTTTTGCTCCCGTATGAGTAGTCCTAGCAATACTATTCTAGTCCAGACATCTACTTTTTTGATATGTAAACATTTGTTTTCATTCTATTCTTCATTTTCTTTTAACTGTTTAGAACAATTCCGGAGAAAGTGTTTAGTTGACCCACATCTATAACAGGCTCCCGGCTTAGCTATACATTCTCGAGGATGATATTTTCCACAATGTCTACAATTAGGCTTTGGAGCGTTTCTTACACTTTCCACACTATCAACTGGTTTGATAGGAGTTTTAACATCATGCTGAATCGATTTGTTTTTGCTCGGATACTCGGACACTGAAGTAGCTCGACTAAAATCTTTTTTAGTCTTCTTTGCCGGTGATACAGAAAATAACTTAAAATAACTTCCCTTGTGAAACTCTTTAATCCGTCTATTATATCTTACGGTTGTACACTTCTTCCATTTTTTGTGCACGATTGAATAAAACAACAAATTCTCAAATTTCATTACCGCCAATCATCTTTCAGATTTCATCATTCAGGCCATCTTCAAATCGGATACATATCTCTTCTTCAGTAGGTACAATTTCCTATGCATATTTACTAAAATACACAAACTTCCTCTCCTACTCAGCCATCGATTTGTTTTCTTGTCGTAACTTAAGAAATTCCCTTTTTTTTTGTCCAGATACCGTTTCCCAACATACTTCTTTTTTAAACTTAGTCTGAAAGAAATCCTAGGAATTTTTATCTCTTAGTACTACAGCTACCAACGTAGTTCACCAACTATATGCTTCCTCTTTTAATAATGAAATAACACATATCAGAAAATTATCAAGAGTGCACGCTATTTTTTCAAAAACTCACAAAATATTCTGAAGCCAATACTTAACTTTAACCAGGTTATCTTCTGATCTACCTCTAAATTCTTTGGCGCCACACTTTTTAAGCTTCTCTATTAGAATACGTCGACTAGGCTCAATCATTGGAGAACATAGAGGTGCAATCGAAGGTATAACAGGAGGTATGACAAAGGGTGGAGGTCGTTGAGCTATTGTATTCATTTGCATAAACTCTTTGAACCATTAGTTCATAAATCCAAAGAACATGTTTTTAAGTTCATGTTCTTACACTTGTGGAATCGATATATTACTACTCGTCCCATGATTAGAGGTCAGTACATTACTATTAATCTCATCAGTGTCAGCACGATCAAATCCATCTGACATATTTACAATATAAAAAAAAAGTTAGATCGGATCAAACACGTTACACTATCACATGTTATATGGCATGTAATTCTAAACATTTCACACGTTACGTTCTATTCAAGAACCGACTAAACCATAGCTTTGATACCACTAAATGTAACATCCTTAACCTGTATCCGTCACTGGATTAGGGTTATAGAGCATTACCGTACAAACAAAACATTTAAATGTACATTTCATACATTATCCAATACACATTATAAATTAATCATTCACATACGTAATGTCCTTAAATCGATCCCTCGAGACCCAAAAATTACTTTAGAAATAATTTGGGACCAATTTGAAATCATTTGGAAACTTTATGCAAAAGTTAGAAAAATTTGATTGTAAGGGTCACACAGTCGTGTACCTTACACGGCTGAGCCACACGTCCGTGTCTCAGGCTATGTAACAATCGAATTAGGGACACACGGCCGTGTCCTCACTCGTGTAACTCATTGAGTAGTTTCACACGTTTGTGTCACATACCTATGTGTCAGGCCGTGTAACTCTCAAAATAGTACCACACACTCGTGTGCCAAGCCATGTGCTAGGCCGTCCTAACTTGCATGTATTAAAACCTACAAGGGACACATGACTATGTCGCTAGGCCTTGTGTCATACACGGTTGAGTCACACACCCGTGTCTCAAGTCGTGTAGACCCAAAATGAACCTTCAACAACAAGTTTACCATTTTAGGCTTACTTGGACTCTAAGCAATCCATTTACCAGCCAAAAGACCTATTCAAAGTGACTTTAAACAAGTCAAAACATGCCAAATCCACGTCCTAAGTGCCTAACCAATGTATCCTCATAGACACCACAAGTATATACAACTATACATCAAAATAAAACTTCAAAAACAACTTATCAATTCATCCAATCTAACTTCTGACCAATTTACCTATCATAGGTACCTCAATCACAATATATCATTAGCACATATCATTCATATTAGCAGTGGAACCTTACCTCATTCATATGTATCATATAAGTTGGCAATTTACACAAAAGATTGTACTTAATATTTATATATCCCAAAACATTAGTAATAATAACACAAAGGCCTATTACATGTTGTATAATCTAAAATGAACATTTCAAAAACTACCGAGATTTATGGATAGTGTGACTCATGTGTCGATCCGACCATCCAACCTTCGAGTATCTACAAGAACAATAAATACACAAGCAAGCTCAATGAAGCTTAGAAAGTTAGACGTGTTAAAATAATAAATCTTACCGAAGTAAGTACAATAATTCAAATAATAATAATTCAACCATGAATGTTTCCTGTACATCCATAACCTCAACTGAATCATAAAAGTTCAAATTAATACTCCAATATATATAGCACAAACATCATAATCATAAAACAAGTTATCTTACCAAGATTTTGAATTCGTTGAACGACTTACGGATACAAGTACATCGAGAATCCAACCAAGACACACCAGATGCTCACAAAAGCCAATCCGTTTGACACACCAATACTCATAAGAGATAATCCCTCACACCAATGCTCATAAGAGCTAATCCCTCCGGAACACACCAATACTCTTAAGACCTAGTCCAACTGAATCACACAAAAATAGAAAGTATAACATGAGAGTTCACAACAAATGCTGAACCTCGGTCCACTTAGGAAACAATTTCCACAATAATCTTGTAACAACCCGTTTTTAGTCAAATTGAAACAGTGGTTTCAGAACCATAAATCTGAGGTCAAAATGATTATTTTATTATTATTTTAATGTCTACAGCATGATAGTATGATTGTGTGAAAATTTCGTTAAGAAATTTTACTGTTTGATGTTTAATTTGTGAAAAAAAACTAAACTGTGTAAAGTATAAAAGTTGTGTTCTATAAGCTAAAGGGGTCTAATAGCTATGGAACCTTAAAGTGGAGGTCCTTATATGGTAATTAGACTATTGTTAATATGAGTGGACAAAGATACACATGCATTAATTATTTTAAGTAGTTAATTAATAAGGTTAATGTTGTAATTTGATAATTAAAGATATTAAAATATAGAAACAAAATAACAAAGCATGCATGTTCATCTTCTTGCCGAAAATTGGAAGAAGAAAAGGCCATGGGAGAAGTTTAAACATTCTACCATTAATACATTGTGCATGTAAGTGATATTTTGTTCCGTTTTTTATGATTTATATGTTTTCAGAATCGTTACAGCTTAGTCTAGTTAGCCAAGGGACTAATTTACAAAACTGTTAAAGGTTTAAGTTTTTACCATTGATGAATCTAAGTGTGTTTGGATGCTTGATGATAGAAATTGGAACCTTGTTGTTAGATAAACAACATTTATAAAGTGATTTTTGGTAAAATTGCAAATTATGGATTAAATTGAGAAATATGAAAATTGTGTGGTTAAAATGTAAAATAAATGAAAAATATGGACTGATATGTCAATAAGAGAAATTTGGCTAGCATGGGTTATGGTCAAATTGAATGAATTTTCATTTTTATGTGATAAGGACTAAATTATAAAGAATTTGAAATATTGGGGGCAAAAGTGTAATTTTACCCAAATATGTATTTGGGTTAAATTAAATAGAATGAATAATGAATAGGTTGAATTTTATTATATATAGATCAAGAAAAATAAAGTTCAGATTTGGATCGGGGGAAAAACAAAATAGTGGAATAGAAGATCGTTTTTATCCGAGCTATAACGAGGTAAGTTTGTATAGTTAGAATTGAGTATTTAAATATATACTTATTTGAAATGTATGTATGTGAATTGAGAAAATAAAATACATGAGTATTGAATGCCTAAATGATGAAGTCCGAATAATGCTAAGCCCCGTTTGAACCTTAAGAATTCGTAGGATACAAGTGACATGTCATTAGGGTTACCGATTTGGTTGAGATCTTACATATGTTGCGGACTTACCACAGCTCGTATAAGCTTACCGATATTTTAGCTCGTAAGAGCTTACTGCTATTTTAGCTCAGGAGAAGCTTACTGTTTATAGCTCGAAAGAGCATATATGTACAGGAATTGATGGATTACCGTGTAGTACATTTTGTGTGTACCACCCGTGTATCTAATGACATTCTAAGTGGTCCAACGAGCACAAATCTACTACGGGTTATATGAGTTAATATGAACTAGCACAAAAGTTATATGAATTATATGATATATTGAAGTATAAAATAGAAGATATGAGTACATGAAGCTTGAGTGATTATTGAATTCATCCATGTTGATTTGATAATTACATACACAGTACACGACTAATCGATTGATGAATTCATGTGTTTAAGCATTTGACAAATTGGTTGGATTATACTATATTTATTTGCCTAAATTGTGAATAATTGGTAAGTTTAATTCTATATTATACGAGCTTACTAAGCTTTATCGCTTACTTTATTTTCTTTTCTATGTTTTATAGTGATTCGAAAGCTTGCTCGATTCGGAAGTCATCAGAGATCGTATCACACTATCTAGCTATCATTTTGGTACCTTTAAACTTGTGCATTTGGTTATATGGCATGTACAGGAGTAATGGTCATTTTGGGTCTATAGTTTGGTAATGGATTTAACCATTTGAATTGACTTGTAAATGATGGATGCTTGGTTATGTGTATATCCATGTGACTTGGCTTATTTTGGCGTGCTTGGTGATGTGTATGTATATATATATATTGTGCAAATGGTCATTTTCTTATATGGTTAATAGTCGCTTTATAAATGCTTATTGTGAATTGGCATTTGAAGTACCAAATGGTTCAAATTTGAGATTGGAATTCTTGTGGTTTTAGGTAAAGAGATTCATAATTGAAAATAACAATATTGATGAATTGAGAATGGAATGATAATTGAATGGCTAGTTATGTTACTTTTGTGCCTTGTGAAAATGGTATGTTTTAGGCTTGATTTGGTTGAATTGAGTGCCTATTTTGGTTGTGAATATATGCTTTTGGATTGTGTAGGTTGGCACCAAAATTGGGTGAGAAATGTGGCTTATAACCTAGCTTATTTTCATCCACACGGGTAGAGACACGGGTGTGTGTCTTAGCCGTGTGTGACACACGGTCAGGTAACACGGCCGTGTGTCCCCTGCAGCATTTAATGAAAACAAGTCAGTGAGTTACATGGGCTAGTCATACAGGTGTGTGGTTGGTCGTGTGACACAAGTTAGAGAGTTACATGGGGTAGGACACGAGCTAGGACACGGCCATGTGATCCCATTTCGAATGCGCACATGGCCTGTAACACGGGTGTGTCTTTTGGCCGTGTGTCTAGCCACACGGGTGTGTGTTCATTTGGAGTTGGAAATTGTATGTGAAATATATGTTGAATTATGTGATATGTCTAGTAATGCTCCGTAACCCTATTTTGGCGACGGATACGGGTTAAGGGTGTTACAAATCTCCACTCTAAACCCCATAACACACCATACCTCGATAGTACTCTACCCCACGTTCAATCTAATCTAAAATGTTAAATTTCTCAATTATCAGCTTACATTTCAAATTCCAATTCATTTTACATTTAACGCCTTTTTCATTTCTAAATTTACATAATTACCCCAAACTTTTATAATTTTTACAATTTAGTCCCTTAACCCAAAAATCATCAAATTAACTATTTTTCTCAAGTTCAAATTATATCCAAATATACCAAGCCCGTATGTAGTCCCTACTAAACATCAAATTCACAATCAAACGCTAAAATTTTAACTTTTTCACAACTTAATCCTAAAATTAATATATAAGAAAATCACTTTACAAAATCAACAAACAACACAATCAAAGCTTTAAATAAATGGGTATCATAAAAAAAAAAATTCAAGACTCATCAATGGAAACTTCTAAAATTTTTAACAGATTCAAAAACAAAGGTACGGCCTAATTGGACCTAATTGTAACAATCTCAAAAACATAAAAATTACAATAAAGCAGGTCAATCTACATACATACAAAGATAAGAAATGAAAAAAGCTTCCAAAGTCTTCAATGGTGAGGTTCAACCAAGAAAAAGAGAAAAATGAAAAAAATAAAGCCTTTGATTCAATTTGTTTTATTAATTTTGAATAATTTACAAAATTGCCATCAAACCAATTTTCTTTAAATTTTTATTTAATTTCTTTATTGGTCCTTCCACCTTTATTAATTAAGCTATGAAATTATCTAAATACAATAATTACTAAGTTTTGCATTTTTTTTAAATTAGTCATTTTTCTTTAATTAACTATCTAAACGTTAAAATTTCTTGACCAAATTTTAATGACTCCAATGACTCTATAAATATTCTAAAAATAATATTTACGAGTCGACACTTTGCAATTTTGTGGTCTCAAAACCACTGTTCCGTTATTATTGAAAATTGAGCTATTACATTATCCCCCATTTGCCCCCAAATTATTCGTAAATCTCGCCTCCTTATTTCTCATTCTCTCGCCTTCCTTATCTCTCCAGAAACTTATAAGATACTAAATGATATTGGTACGTGCAATAAAATACAAGTACTAACACATTATCAAATGAAAGGTTTTCTCGAATTTGATTTTTTGTTCTTTTGAGCTCTTTTTTTATTTCTAATTGTTGTGCTCTTTCACTCAATGCTTTTACTCTCACATTGCTTTTATTTACACAATTTATATGATTTTTTATACTAATTTTCTTAGCAAGGTTTTATACATACCATATTATATAGTCTTTTCTTTTTCTCTATCGTACAATTCAAAGCCACTATAATGTTCCTACCTAACTTTAATATCTATGGCCCGCCATCCATTTCATAGTGCATTTTAGTACGGGACAAAGAGGGTGTATTTAGGCTCAAGGCTTCCACGATAAGGCTCATCAAGAAATGAATACTTGAGGCACAAAGTATCCGAACTAATGGTCAAGAGCATAAGGGTAAATCTTTTTGGCTCTAGGCTCATCAAACAATGCCCAAGGTCTTTCCCAAAGTATTTCACAAGTTACATTCTTCATCATGCTTACAATTATTTGAATGAACAATTAACAATTCAAGCTTTATTTATCTACAAGAATCTACACAATCCATTTATCCTTTGAGACAATTTACACATTTTTCATTTACAATGGTTGCCTCTAATCTATTAAGCAAATTAACTTATTGAACTAAATTGTCTACTTTTAAGGATGTCAAATTATCTAATATCACTCAAAGTTTAAATGCTCGACAATCCAAAAGTACTTATTCAATATTTACAATTAATGGCCTATTGCTCAATTATTGTCCAAACACCATGCAATCACCAAGAAAATTAAAGAAGCAAAAGAACAATATTTTTTAATTTTTTTTTAAAAATTTAACCTAAAAACTAAAAACATGCAAGTAAACACACAAAAACAAAACAATTAAAAACAATGTGCATCCCCCGACACTTAAGTTACACATTGTCCCCACTAAGTGCCCAAAATAAAAAATTAGAAGGTACCAGACTTTCCAAAAAGAGTGCCAGACTAACCTGAGTT
Source organism: Gossypium stocksii (assembly GCA_020496765.1). NCBI lineage: Eukaryota > Viridiplantae > Streptophyta > Magnoliopsida > Malvales > Malvaceae > Gossypium > Gossypium stocksii. The sequence goes on from CM035623.1 coordinate 14,156,735, forward strand.
GTCCCTCTTCTCATTAAAGCTTGAAAGTATTGTGTAACGTCGGGTGAGTGGCTGCACAAAAGAAAAAACACAGAAACACAAACAAATACTAATAATAAAAGCAAATAAAAATAAAAACCAAGTCCAAATCCAAAACAATAATAATTCAGTAGTTTAATAATTACATGTCGCATAAAATAAAATAAAATAATGCGAAAACATGTAACTAATCATCATGGATCCCAACTCTGGTCTAGTTATCCCTTTCCCTTTGCCATTGTTAGCCAAACTTTTGTAGCGCTGATGCCTCGGTGGTCTCAGGCCTTTGAAAACTACCTTTATTATGGCGGGTCACTCAGGATGAACACCGCCTCAAAATTGTCCACATGCGGTGCGAGGTCATTATCCTTTATCTGTTCATCATCTTCATCTTTATCTGATTCCTCTTCTTCTTCCTCCTTACTGCTAGCTGATGTATCAATCGACCGTTTGAGCCATTGTAGGCCCTCTATCCCCTGACTTACGTAAAATTATCCATGAATGGTTTCATCACCTCAAGCAGTCGAGTGTTGTGGCGTACCTCACAAAACGACTTATGTTGCCACTGTATGCCTTCGTCGGCCTTTTTTGCTGTGGTTTTCTTCTTTAGGGTCGGAGGCATTTCCATTTTGTGGTTGTGCCTTTGATTCCACTTCTGAATTTATTTCTGTTGTAGCTCGCAGAACTGAAGCATCATGGTATCACCAATAATACTTTGTGTAGGGCGATGAAACTACAAAGTCGGGCCCATCTTCACCCACTTTTTGTGATACAAGCCCATAATCAAATAAGGGAAATAGATGTCAACTTTGCTTCATCTAAACCACTTTTTCATATCACAATTGATCCATGTCCTATACAAACCCATTTTTGCTGCAAAATCGAAAACAAAAAAAATTGCTTAAAAAACATTAACTGTGTTAGGGTTAAGCACGAGACTAACACAGATCGAGATAAATTGCATCCACATTTTTATAACGGGAGCATTATTGCTTGATTAAAAGATAAAGGAAAGTTTTTGTATTGTTCTCGCTTTCGTTCCCCTCTACCTTCCATTAGATAAGCAAGAATGACATCCATGTTAATATTTTTATAAAATTCTAAATCCATATGTTTAACATCATCTTGTTAATACCATGGAACGCCATAGTACTCGCTAATAACACATGAGGAAATGTCAATCTCTTGTCCCCAAACCAGTACGTGATTTCCATCGTAAATTCTAAAATTTGCATAAAACTCAAGAACAATGGGGATAACCATGATTGATTCTGGGACTAGACAAAAATCAAGCAACCCATGGTAGATAAAAATCAAGCCACCCGTGGTAACAAACTAAGTCTTAAATCTCATTAGAAAGAGAGGTAGCCATGTTGAAACTACATTCAAGAATGAACATCTGCCCTTAGATTGACATAAAATAGTTTCCACCTCTTTGTTTATAAATCATTTTAGAACCACCGCTGGTGGAAAAGAAGGGTCCGACTGGGACCTTGTTCTTTTAGTTTATCTAGGCGTCATTCTAACAACAAGATTTCCTCAAACTTAAATCAAATAATATTATCAAAATAAAACTCTAACCAACAAACCAACAACAACAACAATGCAAAAAAAAAATGGAAATAACAAAAACAAAAATTTCAAAGAAAACAAAAGAGAAGGAATTTTAAACTGTAAAAAATTGTTGAAGGTGATGGCAAAATGGATTGAGAAAAATGTATCTATGTCGTTCCCAAAGCAAGAAAAAAGAAAACCTACAAAGAAGAATAAAAGATAACAAAAATAACAAAAAATGAGAAAATTTAAAAAGAAATTGAAAGGAGATTTGAGATTAAAATTGAGAGAAAGCATGGAAGTCGTGGTACCCCTAACAGTGCTAAAATGAGGAGAATAGAGGCCACCTACAGTAGTATCACGATACCAAGGATGGGTATCATGATACTGAGACCCCTAAGGCTTCAAATTTCAATACTAACTTAGGTATCACGATATCCAAAACAAAATATCGCGACATCCAAGCTTGACACAACAAAAAATGACTGCAAGGGTAATTTTTTCCAATGGTCACACCAAACAAGATTAAGCATTTAGGGTAGTTAAAACCATCTATTTAAAGCCACTTTTGACTGAATGAAAGGAAAAAGCTTTTCACTTTTGTTTCTATCATCTTTTTGCTTAGTTTTAGTTTAAGGTTAGGGCTTTTTTTCTTTTTCTTTTTCTTTTCATTTTTAGTTTAGGTTTTCTCTTTTCATTTTAGGTTATATTTTAGTTTTTTGTTTACTTTTTTCCTTATTGTTAATGATTTTGTAAACAAGGATAGACAAACTCTTAGGCTTCAATAGAACTTCATCAATTAAATGAGCATTTTCTTAAACATTTTACTTTCATTTTATGCTTACAATATGTTTGATAAAATGCTTATTTGGAATTAGAGTTTGAGTATGTGCTAAAATTGGATGGTTGGTTGATTGGTTGTTTGTTAGCTTAAGTTAATGTTTATTCTTAATTGATTGGTTGTTCGATTATATTGAAATGCTTAATATGATAGAATTGACGCCTCTAATGGAAAACCTAGATAAACAAGATTGAGATGAGAGTTTATCCTTTGATAGTTTAATATGATTGTGCCAAATAGTGAGATCAAGAGGTAATATATATGCCTAGGTGAGATCGGGAGGTAATCTTAGGTGGTATCTTTTAGTCTAGGATGAGACCAGAAGGAGATTCATAACTAAAAGTGGCAATCGATATAATCGGTATAGCTTCATTAGTTTAAATAATATTCAACTAATCAATGGACAATAATTTAGTCATTTACATTTTCTAAAACATTAGGAAGAAAGTTTCGCTTAGTTAGTTTAATTAATAGTTCAAATTTAGTTTATAAACAGTTTTATTTGAATTTGCATAAGAATTTCTGACTCGATTAGATTAGTAATTGTTTAACTTGTAATTAACTTGATAAATACATTTACCCACTTGGTAATCCTTTGGGTTAAACCCGTTGGAAAACTTCGTGTTCCATCAAAACTATAAATATTACAACAGACACTGTTTGTTTGTAGTTAAAACCACACTTTTAAATTGCTTTATAAAATCATTTTTTACGTACATGCACAACACGGTTAGTATCGCGATACACTGGGTGTTTTGGCAATTCTTTTATTTTTGAAATTGCTTGGAATATTGCGATACCAATGGATCAATATCGCGGTATCCAGAAAATTATTGGCCTCTGATAAGCAATAAATTATACATGTTTTTACCTCATGCTTAGCCTAAATTCTGGATGAATTATCATTGAACTTGTGGAAATTGGTGCTCTTAATCCATTTATTTCATGTTTTATACTCAAGTGAGCCTAGGGAAGAGAAAAGAGCAAGGAACGGGCCAAAAACAAGCAAATTAGGAGCAGTTCAGTAATCAACAGGGCTTGGAGGTTCACCACAAGGCCGTGTCACACGGCCGTGCCACCTTGGGCTCGAACACAGCCTAACCCCGACTCACACGGCCAGACCACACGGTCGTGCCACCTTAACAGGCTCGAACACAACTTGGGCCTTGATCCACACGGACGTGGCACACGGGCGTGTCCCTGTCGTGAGGAAGTTCAATTTCACTCGGAAAAGGTTACTTAGGGGCTAAGAAAGCCACTCTAAACTCTATATAAAGACCCTAGGAGGCAACCTCAAGAGGAAACATTATTTTCCCGCCAAGACGGGGAGTTAAAAGTAATGAATTACTCAAAGGGAAGCCGATTGATCCATCTCAGAAGCCAGAATCTACATCAAGACAGAGGATCTCCCTTCAATCCTTTCAGGAGTTTTGGGTTTTCTTATGTTCTGTTATTTTGCTTCTTCTGAGATGTTTTCTTTTATAATTATGAACTAAATCCCCTAAATACTTGAGGAGGATAAAACTTAAGACAGATCTTGTTATTATTTTCTCTTGAATTATATGATAAATATTTGATTTGTTCTTGATTGTTTTTTTAACTCTTAAATTGATATTTCTGGGATATTAATTTAAGTCGAATGTGCTTATGTAGATGAGCAAAAGTCCCTGCATAGGAGTAGATCCAACACAATTAAGCAGAGTTGATCGCAATCCTAGAGATAAGACGACGAAAATCTGTCGGATTAGGGTCAAACCTAATAAGGGAATCTATAGATCAAGTTAATGCAACACTAAGAGTTTTAATTAGAAAGAGATTTCAATTAATCAACTTAGGGTTAGTTGTTTTTAGTCTTGAGAGAGATATTAACATAAATTAGGGATTTCTACGGATCAAGTCAAGTGGATAAATCGTCTAGTTCAAGAGTTGATAACAAGTGAAGTCTAGGTGGATTCTCCCTTAAGTATTGTCCAAAGCATGCAGTTTTCCTAAGAGTCTAAGGACAAAATTGTCATTTATGAAAAGTATAAGGGGCAAAATGGTAATTTTGCCTAGGATATGAATTGAATATAAATGAGTATGAAATGGATTAAATTGATGTTAAATTCATTTATATAGATCCGGAAAGATCAAGTAAAGAGTTAGATCGAGGAAAAGAAAAAAGTGTTGTATTAGTAAACCTTAATACATGAACAATTGTTAAGGTCAGTTCATGTAACTTAATTATGTATATTAATATATTTGAATTGAATATTGTATTTGTATGAATTGTATAAATGGTTAAAGTATGTAATTCATTACATGCTTGATATTGCTTGATAAATGATAAGTTCCGTTTGAATAATGAAATGCGATGGATACAGTATTTTCCTGTATTGATTATAGTCCTGCATATGTTGCGGACATTATAGCTCAGACAAGCATCCTATTAGAAGCCTTCTCAAGCATCATGTTATATAGTTCATGCGAGCATCCTGATCGGTAGTGATTCTGCATATGTTGCGCACTACCGCAGCTCTTTGTGAGCGTCCTATTACATGATTCGATCGGTTGTGATCCTACATATGATGCGGACACAAACGCAGCTCTTCATGAGCATCCTAATATAAGCTCTTATGAGCTCCCTGACATGGCTCACTTGAACTCCCTGTTACGCTATTCGGTGCTCCCTAATTAAAACTCTTATGAGTTTCTTGTTTAGCTTGGATAAGTGTCATGTTACATGGCTCATCTAAGCATCCTGATATGTGGCTCGAGAGTGTGCTCCCTAATTAAGTGCCCTAACGGGTACCCCTAATTATGAGTTGACGGTTTATAGTTTTGTACACTTTATATGTACTATGTGAGTATCCATCTATATTTCAATAATTCAACGGATAAAATGTCTGACATAAGAAATTATGAGATTAAATGAACTATGTTTCGAATGCTTCTGAAATACTTGAAAGTTTGTAATATGATGAGCTCATCCACATTTATTTGATGTACATGTGAAATATGTGACTGACTTGTTTAATTGAATGTATGTGTTTAGGCAAACTTGCCAATTTGTTGGGAAGCATGTTATTGTTATGCTTATTTAAATGAATATGATTGGTAAGTTTAATCCCTGTTATATGAACTTACTAAGCATTAAATGCTTACTAGGTTTTATTTCTTTTTGTTTTATAGTGCTCAGAAGCTCGTAAAGGTTGGAGATTGGTTGGAGCATCTTTACACTATCCACCTGCTCATTTTGGTATAAATAGTAAACATATTTTGGTATAATGGTATGTATAGGTTAACTTTGCCAATTGTTGGCTTGTAAATGGTTGTTTGTAATCTAGCCATTAGAATGGCTAATGATAGTTTGTTTTGGTATATTTATAGGGTTAAATCATGATAAATATATATGTGTTTAGTATAGTTTATTGAGTTATGTTAAACATGTATGTTTATAAAAGGTAAGATTATAAACATGAACACACATGATGATATATCATGCTAGATGATAGAGTTGGTCTGGTTATAATGCTTGAATTGGTTGGTATATGATTGCAAGTATCAGTGTAGGTTATTGGCAAATTTAGGTGAGAAATAAGGCTAAGAAATGTCCTTATTTTGTCCACAAGGGTAGATACATGAGCGTGTGTCTTGACCGTGTGTGACACACGGCCTGACACATGGGCATGTGGTTTGGCCGTGTGTCCCTTGCACCTTAAAATTGAAAAACAGAATGCTCAGAATTAGGCACACGGGCAGAGACACGGACGTGTGTCTCAGTTGTGTGTGAAACACGGCCTAGCACATGGGTGTATGCCTTGACCGTGTGAATCCTGCACCTAATTTTTGAAAATTAAATAGTCCACACGGCCTAGCACATTGGCGCGTGACTTGGTTGTGTGACCTCTGTATTTAATTAAGTTGCAAGTTAGAGAGTTACACGGGTTAGGGACACGGGCGTATGCCCTACCTCATATGCCACACGGCCTGAGGCATGGGCATGTCACTTGGCCATGTGAGCCATATGGCTTAACCACACTAGCGTGTGACCCCTGTATATAAGAAAAATTTTAGAATTTTACGAAAAATTTTCTGCGATCTTGGTTTAGTTTTGACTTGTTTCTAATGCTCAAATTGGGCCTCGAGGGTTCATTCAATAAATGATATGATTAGTTTCAGATATTAATAGTAAATACATGAATTATCTGTAATTGTTCTGTAAACTTCAGTAATACTCCGTAACCTTGTTCTAGCAACGGATACGGGTTAGGGGTGTTACATTCAAAGTCACTGTTATCTCCTTAAGATCCCCTAATCCTAATCTCTAATAGATCAATAATGGCATGAGGTTGATACTAGCCCCTAAATTGCAAAGGTCTTTCCCAAAATTCACTCATCCTATTTCTATAGGGACTCTAAAGTTGCCTAGGTCTTTAAGTTTTGGGGGAACTTTTCTAGACACAACTACACTATACTCGGCGTTAAGAGCTATTTACTCTCCTTTCTCGATCTTTCTCCTTCTAGACATAACTTCCCTAAGGAACTTAGCATATTTTGACATTTTCTCTAGGTGCTCTAATAACGGGAGATTAACATTCAAAGCCTTAAACATGTTAAGGAAACTTAAAAATTTCTCACTTTTTTGTTTCTTTTTTTCTCTAGACAGGTCGAAAAAGCTACGAGCACTTGACTCGGTAGTACGGTTGGCTTATCCTAAGGCTCGAGTTGTTTGGCTTCAACTTCCGCTTTTACTCTTTCTCCCACCCCATCTCGAACACTAGGAGTGCATGTGCTCTCTTCCTCCTCTCCACTCACTAGTCTAATAAGGTTTTTAACCATTGCTCCACATCTAATGGTAATGGCCTTAGCGTGTTCTTTCCCTTCCCTATTCGGGTTAAGTTTAATATTGCTCGGTAAACTAGAGGAAGCGGTGCTTTGCAGCACATGGAAAATTTGGTCTAATTGACCTCGCATTAAGCGCACATCCACTTGCACCAAATGCAGGGCTTCCTCTAGTGCATATCCACTTGCACCAAATGCAAGGCTTCCTCTAGTTTTCTCACATGAATGGGTATCGGAGGGTTGCTATAGTAAGTGGGTTTTCTCTCATATGATACCATATCCAATAAAAAGAACAAGACATATTAAAATAGATTATCATTTTATAAGAGAGAAGATATAACAAGGATTGACACAAATGCAACATGTACTAAGGAATAAACTAACACACATTATGACAAAAGCACTAGAAGTTCAACAACACAATTATCTAGTTTCCAAGTTGGGGGTAAAATATGTTTTTCACCCTCCGGAGGAGTGTAAAGAATTCAACTGTTAATCAATTAGAAATAGTTAATTGCAAGCAGTTATTGTTAGTTAGTTTGTTAATGCGTAGTTGGTTAGTATAAATAGAAAACATTGGATGTAGGTTAATGCATATGCGGAGAAATTTTGCATGACTCTTTTGTATTTCTTTCAGAGCCAAATTTAGGAGGGTTGACAGGGGTCCTGACCCCCTAAAATGGAAAATTACTATTTAGACTTAGTAAATGTAAAATTACACTTTGCCCTCTCTAAAATTATAAAAATTTGATTTAATTATTTCAAAATTATAAAAATATAGACTACTAAAAATTAAAATTTCATTCAACCCCTTTTAAAAAATTTTCTGACTTCACTCCTAATTTCTTTCTAGCATCATTTGAAGCTGATTTGTAACGATTTTAGTTTATGCATAATAATATTAAGTAAAAGTGAAAAAAATATTAATACCAAACACCCATACTTTATAATAAAAAAATTATCACACACGGTGTTATTGGCTGCAATTTAACATATAATTTCATGATGTAGCCCTCAAAGAATAATATACTTCGATTAAGCGTAATAGGAATTTGGTTTGATAAACTGGGTCATTTAGAAGTACCGAACATTGAGCCTTGTCATTTATGGGCTGGTTGTGGTTGGTTGGGAGCCATTTTCGCAACTAGACTCAACCGACCTCAGTGAAACTGTACATAACCTAGTAAATGAAATATATAAACATTGAAATGCGTTTCCTGTGTGCAATCACCTTTATTAGAGCCAAAACCCATAATCATAGTCCAATAAATACCAACTGATGAGTTCAAGGAAGCCATATCATATCAATTATTAATTCCCAAACCGTAGGGTTCACTTTGCAGCTATTATTAGGCGTTCCTTTTTCTAGTGGTGCCAGTAAAAAAATTATAAATATTTTTAAGCAAACATATCACTTTAATATAACACAATATATTGTAAATACACACAGTTTACCATATGCTTTAGGCTCATATTTAGGAAATATGAATATGTAAAAAAATTGAAACATATATCTTTACGACAAGAGATCGACATATAAGGATTCCAAGGGGTAGAGTATAAAAATATTTTGAAGGTTAAGTAATGTGAATCGAAAAATAAATTCCAATTGGCTTAAACATTTGCGTGTTAGAAAAAGTAATAAAATGGTTGGAGGGTAGGTTACTTGTGCATGAGGCCAAGGTCAAGGTTTGGTTCTTTTACCCATTTTAAACTATATTTATAAATATTCGAAAATCCATCCTCTTTTTAAAAATATTCTTAATTTTTCTTTTTTTTTTAGTGATAAATACTACAGTCTATGATTAAATAAAAAATAGTATAAAAGTCTTTGTTGTAGGTGATCCATACCATTCAATATTCATGTTATGAATAATTAGGTATGTAACTTTTAGGTAATCCTATAATTAAGCTCTAAGTAGGAATATTACAGTTAATCTAGGTTTTTTTTCAAAAAAATAATGGAGGCAACGTTAAGCAATAAAATGCAGTGAGAACAAAAAAGGAGAAACATGAGAGATTCACCTTATAGTGTGAGTTTATGAGCTTCATGGAAAGACTGAAATCTTAAATGAGAGGGAGAGTTGACTCAACACTTCCACCCACCCTTTCTCTTTTTTTGTTTCTAACTATACAAGTAGTCATTTCACTTCACTTTATACAGCCTGTTTAAAAATATTGTGATATTTTCATCCAGAACAGTACAATTTTTTTTTTTTTTTTTTTTTTGCATAACATAAAATTTATAAACATTTATAGAAATTATAACCTTGTTTCTTCCAGATGCCGCTGCTGCTACTGCATGCGAAAGCTTTTTGAGGGAGTATCTTCTTCTTCAGACTTTACAACCGCAAGGCTGCTTACTAACTTAAAATAAGGAGGGACTCCAGACTTTTTATAGACAAGAACAAAATAAATAAATAATATATTAGTAATTTTAAAACCCAACTACTTTGTGCTAAGGTTTTCGTTAATCCTATACTTTTTTCTTCTTTTAATTACTACTTTCTGGTTTCATTTTCAACACTTGCTATGGATTATATCACTATCATTCTCATCTTTTAAGTAAATAAAAAATATATATATTATATGTAAAGCTTTAATTGAGTTTGAGAAGTTATTAACAAAATTTTTCATTTGATATTTAATTTATAATGTAACTTTTTCATCATAATTTAATTTATTTTAAATTCCATCTTTAATGAAAGCTTTAAAATACTAAAAACAGAATGAGCCACAAATAAAAGACACTCAAAGACAGATATAAAAAACCAATATTATGACAAAAATAAAAGGAATCAGATTTGTCTTTTCTTTTTACAAACTAGTTATGATCCCATTTTTTATATTTTAGAGAAAAAAAAAAGTAAAGTCACCTGCAAAACCAACCCACTGTGCATCCAACGACAGCCTAAAGCTGATGCATATCAACATATAGAAAGAGAGAGAGTAGGTGCGAGGTTACTTTCACATATATAAATGTAAAATAAAATAAAATACTATATAATATGTCGCATAATGTCAAACTTTGTACATAACAAATAACACCGCTTTATTTTTATCATTCACTTCTCAAACGTAATGATTGATCCTGGAGTTTTTAATTAAAATAAAATATATAACCAAACTGCCATCCTCTACTGCAATTACCAAGATACTATGTGGACCCCACCTACATCAGTACGAGGCACATAAATTAACACCATTTGCTGCACCTTACTAATAACTGAAACCAAAGAAATTAGATTTAGATCCAATTCTGCCTCCTCTTTGAAATTTAATCTCTTCTTTTTTTAAAAAAAAATTTCTTTATTTGCTTAATTTGAAAATTAAGCATTATATTTATAGTTGCTTTTGTGAATTGCGTGTAGTTTCAGTTTCATCCATTTTATTAATTAATTTTATATATTTATAGAAAAATGGGGGAAAAAAGAAGTCAACAAGTATATCCGAAACAATAACTATATACAATTACAGGATCACAAAATTAATATGTTCTTGCAGGTAGGAAGCTTCCACAAGTCACAGAATTGCAAACCGATTGCCCGACTTGCAAGTAAAAGACACTTTGTTTTTCCAAACAAAAGCACTCCCATTATCCCCACTGTGAAATTAGGTCCTTAAATTCGGGAATTATCCAAAAAGTTAAAACGAGGGAACTTGTGGTAAAAGCAGTTTCAGAAATTCACATTCTTATGGATATCTTTGGACTATCATCCTCCCCTACCAGTTAACTAAAGGTAGGAACTGAAGCACAAGTCCAGGTCTAAACTCTTAAAATCTCTAGGTAGGGGACCAACAACATCCACCAAAGCCACAAGGTGGCTCCACCCGTCAATAGCTACCTAACACAGGTCTTCGAACTCAGTTGATAGATAAAATCCATCATTCAAATGGAGATTATGTTGTTTTCAGTTTCACATCCTTTCCTTCGTATTGGGCGACAAAAAAATAAAAGAAAAAAAAAAGGAAAAAGAAAAAGGTAAGAAAACCGACACTAGGCCACATTCATATGGGCATCTGGCAATAAATCAAAGTCAGGATAAATATATAGAAAATCCCCAACTACTAGATACACAGAAATGAGAAAACTTCATTCAGAAGCCAATATTAACCAAATATTAAATTTGTACTACAAGAAATGAACCCAAATTAATCTGCAATTAGAATATCTTATCTTGTATTCTTTTAAAGCAAGAAATATTACTATCAAAATCATATCCCTTTAAACTTTAATTACCGTCAATAGAAGTTTTAAATTTTCAACGCTTTATCTTAACACCGACCAACACGCCACAAATGACCGTTAGGTTCACATATCTATCTTTCTAAGCAAACGTAATTAGGAAATGGACTTAGTCTAATGATGAGAAAGCAAGGTAAAAGGAGGAGCTTAATCGAAAACCATCTAGCCAGACAAATAATTGCAAAATTATTTCATGCTATCAATAAAATAAAATAATGCATAGAAAAATGTAAAGAGCAAAGAATCAGTTGAAGAAGCAAATAAAAAATAGCTTAAGAGTCAGGACTAACCTCACAAAGCTCGAGACTGCACGAGCCTGCTTCCGTCATTATAAAATTTAGTTCCTCTGCTCCTTTAAAGATAAGAACAGTAAATAAAGATCTGGAAATGATGAATTCTGTGATATAAAACGAAATGGAAGGGGGCGAAATCACCTTTTCCTCTTTGCTTCGGTTCCACACCTGCAGAGATAATATATATATATATATATATATATATTAAAAAAAAACCCAAGAAGAATACAATTACATGAGAATATAAAAATGAACCTGAAATGGAAAAAAGAATTAAGAGGCACCAACGAAAAATAATATATATTTTTTACTTTGTTCTTTACTATTTTTATAACAAAAATTATTCATATTAGTAAAAATCAGATCAACCCTTACATAAAAAAACTGAAGGGGATTCAAACAGTTAAATCATGTACCATACTGTATTTGATTTTCCAATAACCCAAATGGGGAAAAAAAATAAAAAAGAAGAAAAAAAAAAGAGTCCAAAATTTATTATTCATCTTCAATTGCTGAAGCCAAACCAGCCACGATCTTAACCCCAATCTGTGAGCTCCTGGGATTTATCTGAGGTGGCTTCCTTTCTTCTTTCTTCACATTTTTTTCATTCCGTTCTTCTTCAGAACTCTCTGACAAAGCAAATATGGGTTCCCCCAAATCAGCATCGTCAACGGAGTTTTTGCCCTCAGGATTCAATTCAAACAAAGGTTCGCATTGTTCTTTAGCTTTGGGATCAAGCTCAAATTCTTTGAGCGTTCCGGTTATAGATGTTGATGTTGGAGTAGGTGAAGGTGAAGGTGAAGGTGAGGGCGTGATTCGATTGTAAGGAGAAAGCCATTTGGCCTTGATATACTCGGCCTTTCGCCATGGAGGAATATGCATTCCCTTCTTCTTCAGGCATTGCTTTACCGCCTCGGAAACAGTAACAATTATCTTCTGAAGACGATCAGCTTTGCCAACGAAGATGAAGGGAAGCATTTGGAGGATTGATTTGTAAGTCTTCGTTGATCGGGCGAGTTCGAACTCTGATCTGAAATCGATGTCGATCAACAATCTTTCCCCCTCAATTATCACGTCTATGTATTCGTACTCCCCTGCTAAATCAAAATAGAAAGTGTTATTATTTCTAAATTGTTAAAATAAAATAAAATCAAGCCATTAGCATAGGAATCGGATACTAGCATAAATATCTGTATGACACATTTGAAGACGGGTTAATAATACAAATAAAAAGGGAGAAAGAAAGTACCGGCGGGGCAAGAGGGAGATTTTTCCCAGCACGATTTGCAGATAGAAGCATCATATCCAAGGGTCAGTAATCCATCAGTGACCATTTTCCTGCAAAAATCATCTTTACTCTTACAGATCTTGTTCTTCTCCACAATCTTCGCCGTATCCGCCAATAAAATCTTTTCACTCACACTCATAGGACAAATCAAATTCTGTTCCATAAAAGATGAGCTACACATTTAAAAAATAAGCTACAATTTTACAACTTAAGGAAAAAGGCGGAAAATATTGTAATACCTTTAGGATTTCAGATGCTTCAGCGGGAGAATTAAGATTGGAGTCACCAAAGAAACTATCCATATCGTCTTCGGAGCTGTCGCTGCAGTTACGGTTGAAGCAGTTACAGCGGTTACGGCTGCATCTAACTGCACAAGATTGTTGTTTCTCGTTGTTTTCTTCTATGAAATTCTGAACCATCTTCGCCAAGCAAACAGAGCTCGGCTCGAACTCACCGACGCATTCCTTGCTTAAAGGGAGCTCATCGGCGGCGACGGTACCGATCTTATCCGTCGTGGAATTTCTTAGAACGCTAGGGAACGGCCGTTCAAACAGCCGCTTGAACCGCGATTTCACCAACGGCTTTACTGTTTCCGACCGCTGCAGCGCTGCCTCTTCTAGCGTGTTGAAATCGATCGGCTGGATCTTCATTGGGAAAGGCATGATTCTCAGTCTTCAAAAAAAACAAAAAAAAAAAAGCCGCTTCTACCTTCACTACGGCAACACTTCAAACTCTCGTTGATTCTTCTCTTTCTGATGAGATCAGCACACGCAATTGACACAGAAATTCATGTTGGAGAGACAAAAAATAATGCAGTTAATCAAGACACGAGACTCTTAAGTCTTAACGTTGATTATAATATACAATTATTTGCTTCTCAGCTTCTCATTTGCCAAACAAGGGATGGAATAACTTCATAACTCTGCTAAGTAGAGTCGCTTTGCTTACGAGTTTTTTTTTTTTTTTCTTTTTCACCTTTTTTTTTTCAGATACGGTTAAAGTTACCGAAACACGCAACAGCCCGAGAACATAATGTTATTGCCATGGGAATTCACGCGAAGATTGTGAGTGACCAGCGAGTCCATTTTTCCGGCAACAACTCGCCGGCGAAGAGAACAAGAATTAAGAAAAAAAAAACCAATGAAACAAGAGGTGGTGAAAAGGCCAGAAAAGGGAAATGAGATGAGACTGTTAGCAGGGGCAGTGGTCCAGGGCTTTATAAAGGGTGGAGGGGTAGGGATCTCTGACGTGGACCTGTTGACAAATTTTTGATGTCCTACGTGGCGAAATATTTAATCCGTTGAATTTGGGCTACGTGTTGAACCGTGAACCCGGTTCGTTTTCAGTGGTGGTTACACGATGCCACGTAAATGAGCGTGACGATAAGGTACCGGTTTCCGTAATGGAGTCCCATGGTACTCAGGAGCTGTTAATTAGTGAAGTTAATTTAATAGGGTTATTTTAATATATAGTCTTTAGATGAAATTACCTAATTGGACCTCAAAGGTTGTGGTTAATTTGTTACGTCAATAGCCATCATACTAGGAAAAAGCAATGAGAGTGTGGGTAGGATAGTCTTTTCTGTAAATTATGGTAAATTAGTGGGAAAGTGATAGGAGAGGTTAAAACTGGAAAGTACAAGTACATGGGAAAAGGTGAGGTCCACCAATCAATGACAGTTGGTTTTATTGCTTTTTTGGGATTAAAGGGAGGTGTTAAAAGTAAAACGGGAAGACTGTGGGGGGCTAAATAGGGAAATCAGTGGACTTTTCCTTCCGATGCATTAAACCAGTTACCTGATGTCGTTTAGAATTAAGGTGGACACGAGCTGTTTGGGTTACGAATGAGAGGTCATTTATTGCGTGGTCAAAATCTATTCCCAAGTCCCTATACTTTAAAAGGCTTTAAGATTTAGTCCCTATGCTTAAAAAATTAAATTAGTTTACTTTTTCAATTTAAATAGGTTAGTATTTTTTTAAAAAAAGAAATTGTCATCATATTATATTTATTTTTTAGCAATCATATGCCTTATTATAGTTTAATTAACATGCTGTTATGGTAAATTTTGATAAAAAAATAATAAATTTAATGATTAGTTCAAAATTTTAAATTGAAAAATTAATTTTTAATTTTTACGCATACATGGGCTTAATGTCAAACTTGATCAAAACACATGGATTGTATTTGATGGAGTGAGATGGGGGTTGTTTGTGAATAAATTATAATATTAATAGGATGATACATACATATTTTCTCCAAGGTTGGTTTCATATTTGCAAATAAGTTTTATTTGATGTCCCACATGACACGTAACATTTTTATTAAAATTTTATGTAGTCAAATCGATATGGAGAATTCATTTAATTATCTATGTTCATCTTTTTTTTTCAAAGTCAAAATAAAAATTGCTTAAAAAGTTGTCAGTAAATAAAGAGTGATGTTTTAAATAATAATAAAAAATACAATTTAATCATTTTAAGTTTAAAAACTGTGATTTGGCGGTTAAATGGCACATTTTTTTTATTAGAAAAGAAGAAAATCAATTATTATATTTTTATGAATAATATATGTGTGAAATGCATGTATTCATATTTATATATCTTCTTAAAAAATATTGTTTTCTGATTTTTATTAGAATTGCGTTGATTATTGTTTAAAATATATTTGGTTTTGAAGGACAATCTGACACCTTTACAAACTGTTTATCTTTCTACTTGTTTGATATGATATTAGTTGGGAGTAATTGAGTATGTGATGGGCAATTGATATATTATTGTGTGGGGGCTCCAAGGAGAAGAAAGGACAGCCA
Source organism: Gossypium stocksii (assembly GCA_020496765.1). NCBI lineage: Eukaryota > Viridiplantae > Streptophyta > Magnoliopsida > Malvales > Malvaceae > Gossypium > Gossypium stocksii. The sequence continues at coordinate 14,172,608 of CM035623.1, forward strand.
TGTGTTTTGATCCCAACACACATCTCTCTCATTATGGGCCTTGTTAAGAAATGATATCTCCTCATTTTAAGGGCTATATTTCTCCATTTTATCAACTTTTTAAGTTTACGAATGAAATTAAAAAAAAAAATCCTACCAAACAGAAATTAGTGGTAAAGAAGTAAGAAAGGTAAGATGTGTGAGTTTCACTGTGAGGACCCCACAAGAAAGTGAAGGGTATGTACATTTTAGTGGCGATAATCCGCAACATTTGGGTTGCACAACATGGTCAGATAATGGTCCCAATATCATATCGATTCCAAGTCTAGAGAGTGTGGAGTAGAAAAATGAAAAAGGGCAACCCACAAAAGCAAATAATTATTAATTTATTATCATTATTTTGGCAACTGCCTACTCTTTATTTCAATCCACCAACCATGGTCTTAGTTTTACCCTATCACCCTAGTTAGGATTTTCTTTTTCTTCACTTGATTTTGTAGACAAATGAATATAAATTCCACCACTTTCAACATTTCAATGGAATGTTGGACCGATTTGGAATAAAAGATTAAATTGATTGAATCGATAATTAAATTAATTTTTTATTTTTAATATATTTTTAAATAATTTTTTAATTAAAATAAATAAATTAATCGAATTAGTTTTATTTAATTTAATCATCGACTTAGTTCTAAAATCCTTTGCTACTTTTAACCCCATGCCATATACTTATTGCTTAAATTTTTGTTACCTTTATTGTTTTATTTGGGCAAATCCAAATTTACTATATAATAATAGTGAATATCATTTAAATTTAATTATAAATGTTTATGTATAATTTTTTAATAAAAAAATTCCAAACACAATTGTAAAGTTAGCAAAATAGGATTAAGCCCAAAAGTATGTTCATTTGATCCAAACCCTTAATGAATTGAGTCTGGAAAAATCCAAATTTATAACAACCAAATTCCAAAAAAATCTGAGCTTAAAAATTTAGAGCTTAAAAGAATTTGAGCTTTAGCTTATTAAAGTCCAAGAAAACCGACGTTGAGCCCATAAAAGTTTAAGCAAAGAACGATTTAGGTCTGAGATACATATGATCCTAAACCCAAAATACTCAAATTTATAACTAAATAGATATTGATGATAAATATAATTATATGATAATATTTAAATTAAAAATAAAATATAAATAAATGATAATTATTCAACTTATGAAAATGCATTTATAAATATTATATAATTATATTAAAAATTGTTAACAATAAAAGTATTTATATAAATTTTTTACGTTAAATTATAAATTAAAATACGTTTAAATAATATTAATTATGAATATAAAATATATTTTAATACAAGAATTATGTATGCATAACAAATATGAAAAATTAATAATTTATAAAATTTAAATTTAATGATTATATAAAATATATAATTATACAATACATTATTTTAACAATAAATTTTATGTGCAAGGGAAATCTACCTCCCAACCCTTTTTTATATAAATATGCTTGTCTAACTATAAGCTATAAGCTACCATGTTTCAAGTCACCCTTATGTTCCTATAACTTCTGAAAAGAAAAACAAAAAATTGAAACAATGTGAAATTCTAAAGCTACTGGTATGTAACAGTCTGTTTTTAGTGATTTCAGGACCATAATTTCAATGTGTGAGTCCGTAAATATTAATTAGTTAATATTTACATTTGTTGTATTAAAATTTGGTTAGGTAATTTTAATGTTTAAATAGTTAATTAAGTAAAAAGTACTAAATCATAAAAATTGCAAAAATAATTGTTATTAGGGATTGTATGAGAATTGGTTATGAATGTATAAGTGGATGGTTTCATAGGGAAATTATGCCATTGTTAAGGTTAGTGGCCGGCTAAACTTTAGTGTTTTTATAATTTATATGTTTTGAATTAATTAAACAGGTTAAAATAAAATGAATATAAGTTAAAAACAAAATTAGGTGGTATCATCTTCTTTTTTCTCTTATTCCATGGTCGAACACCATTGTTAGGGAGAGGGAAGCTTTGGCCTTGTCCATTTCTTTGCATCTGAGCTTATTTTTACCCGTTCTTAGTAATTTTTATATTTTTGTAATTGTTTTAGCTTAATCTAGTTAACCCTGTAATAGCCCCTTTTTCATAAAAATCAGAATAATGGTTTTAGGACCACAAATTCGATTCCAGAAGGGAAATTTATTTTAATATTATTTTATAGTCTATAGTATGAAGGAAATGTCATATGAAAATTTCGTAAAGAAATTTTACCGGCTACATGTCTAATTTGATAAAGGACCAAATTGCACAAAGTGCAAAAGTTTAGTTCTAATAGCTAAAGGGATTAAATAGCTATGGAATTCAAAATTTGAAGTCTTTATATGGTAAATAGACCATTTAAAATGCTTAGTGGTTAAGGATGATGATCCATCCATGGAAAATAAAATAAAGAAAAGGTCAAAATTGAAAAGATAGAAAAATAAGATGATAAATAATAAAACAAAACAAAACAAAATACCATCATTTTTGTCATCTTTCCTAAATAAAATCCATAGAAACCCTAGCCATGGAAGCCTAAGCTCAAGCCAACTTATTTTTCTTGATTAGGTATGTTTTCTTATTCAGTTTTCAATTATTTTTATATTTCTGAAATCATAATAGCTTAATTTAGCTATCTCGGGATTAATTTGCAAAGTTACTACGGTTTTTCCATGGATAATTATGCATGAATTATGAAGTTTTATGGTAGAAAATGAAAGGTTGTTAATAGATGAACAACTTTTGTAAAGGGAATTTTGACGAAAATGTGATTTAGGGTCTAAATTGTAAAAATATGAAATCTATGGAAAAATTCTGAATTCTATGAAATACATGGGCTGTAAATGTTACATGTAAAATTCAGCTAGGCTTGGAATAATGATTAAATTGTAGGAATTTCATTTTTCGAGCCTAGGGACGAAATCTTCATTAATAAAAGTATAGGGGCAAAATGATAATTTTACCTCAAATGTAAATTGGATTGAATTGAGTATGAATTGATGTTAAATTTCCTCATATAGATCCAGATAGACCAAATTCAGAGTTAGAACAAGGAAAAGAGAAATGTCGGATTAATAGATTGTATATATACGAACAATTGTCGAGATAAGTTTGTGTAACTAAATTGTGTACATTTATATGTTTGAATTAAGTGTTGTGTTTATGTGAATTTTATAAATGTCATAAATATATGAAATGATTACATATCCAGAAAATACCTGAAAAATGTCAAGTCCCGTTTGAATGAATGAAAGTCGATGGATACAGAATTTACCGATTGGTATTAATCTTGCATATGTCGTAGACATACCGTAGCTTGAAAGAGCATCCCGTAATAAGCCCTCTCAAGCTTCCCGTCATAGTGTTCCTGCGAGCATCCTAATCGATAGTAATTTGCATGTGTTGCGAACTACCGTAGCTCTTTGTGAGTGTCCTAATATTTGATCTGTTGTGATCTTGCATATGTTGCGAATACAAACGCAGCTCTTTATGAGCGTCCTGGTATTCGTTGTGATCCTGCATATGTTGTGGACACAAACACAGCTCTTTGTGACCGTCCTGATATTCGATCGGTTGTAATCCTGCATATGTTGCGGACACAAACATAGCTCTATGTGAGCGTCATGTTAGTGCTCGCTTGAACTTCTCGTTATAAGCTATCTGGTGCTTCCCGTTAAGTGCTTTTCGGAGCTACCCGTTTTTGTCGTATTGCCCGAATATGCTTTCTATTACATGGCTTAATGAGCTTCCCGATATAGTGCTTGAGAGAGAGCTTTCTGTTTAAGTGCTCTAATGAGTACTCCTGGACATTATTTGGCAGATTCTGAATTGTACACTTCGAGTGTACTACCAGTGTATCCATCGATGTTTTTAATGATTCAACGGGTAAAATTCTGCAGAAGAAGGTATGAATATGAAATGAATTATTACAAGTATCTACCAAAAGTACATGAAATTGATGACATACGAAATATGGAAATATGAGATAATGATATATGAACATAGAAATATGCTTGATGAATATGTTCATTTGTGATTAAAGAATTGTACACCTCAAGTGTAATACCCATGTGACATTGTTAATTCAAATGATCAAAAGGGTAAAGTTCTGACATGAAATAATTTGAACTCGAGACGAATTATTTTGAAGAAGTATTTGAAATGTAAGAATGAGATTTGTACATGTTATATGAATTCATGATATGGAATGTATATGTACATGGAAATCTAATTATTGTTGAGCCCATACATGTTTTTTAATATTTGTATGAAATATATAACTAACAAGGGTGATGAGAATATGTGTTAGGGCTCATGACCAAACTGATTGAATGTGCCTTGTATGTTTATCTTGAATATAAATAAATGGTAAGTTAATTACCATGTTATACAAACTTACTAGGCATTAAATGCTTACTATGTTTTATTTTCCCTTATCCAAGAGAAATTCAGAAGCTCGTTGGATTGGAAGCTTGGCAAAGATCACTTACACTATCCATCGGCTCATTTCGGTACATATGGTAAATCAATTACAATTATAATGACATGTATAGGCTGATAAACCAATGTTGGCAAGTAGTGTTTTAGTTATAACAAGCCATTGGAATGGCTTGTGATGAACATGTTTTGACATGTATAAATGAAGGTATAACATATTGGTATATGTTTAAATGGTTGGTTAATAGATATCATGTTGGCATATTGATAATTTAAGCATATTTGGTAAAATATGTATATAAGTGAAATTGATAAGTTATGTAAGTTTGTATATTTGATTATAAGATGGTAAAGTGTCATTTGAAGTGCTTATCTAACAACCCGTTTTCGGTCAAATCGGAACAGTAGTTTCGGAACCGCAAATTTGAAGTTAAAATATTTATTTTATTATTTTATTAAGGTTTACAGTATGATCGAATTATTGTGTGAAAGTTTTGTTAAGAAATTTTACTGTTTGAATGCTTAATTCGGTAAGAAGGACTAAATCGCGTAATGTGAAAAAGTTGAGTTTTATTAGCTCAAAGGGCTTAATAGTTATAAAACTTCAAAAGAAAAGTCCTTAAGTGAAAGTTAGACTACTTTTAAATGGGTGGAAATTTATGGACATGAGTGGATGTTATTAAATGGTTTTATAATAAGGTTATTTTAGTAAATTTTAAATATATGTTAATAAATTAATTAAACAACAAATGGCTATTATCTTTCATGTTTTTCTCCACAAAAAAAAAAAAACTAGGTTTAGGAAGCCATTAAAGAGTTGGATATTTGGCCAAAGTAAATTTGTTCATTAAGGTGTGATTTTTGTTCGGTTTTTAGCGATTTCTACGTTTTTGAGTTAGTTGCAGCTTAATCTAACTACCCGTACCTTAAATTTCAAAATTTTTAAAGATTTTTCATGAAGCTATTGTTGAATGCTTGAGTATATTGAAGTTTCTTGATAGATTATGAATGTTTGTTGATAGATATACAAGTTTTATAAAGTGATTTTTGACAAAAATGTCAAAAAGGGATTAAATTGTGAGATGTTGAAATTTTGTGGTTAAAATGTGAAATAAATGCAAAATATGGGCTAGTAGGGAACCCATTGAAATTCGACTACCATGGGTTATGGTCTAATTGTTTAAATTTGCATTTTTATATGTTATGGACTAAATTGCAAAGTAGTCAAAAGTCCAGGGGTAAAAGTGTAATTTAGCCAAAATGAATGTTTTAGGCTAAATTGAATTGAATGGAAGTTTGAATGATTTAATTTGATATTATATAGATCAAGATAAGTAAATACCGGAACTGAATTGGGGAAAATGAAAAGTGGACGAATAGTTGATAGTTTTATTCAAGCGATACAAGGTAAGTTCGTATAATTAGAATCAAACTTTAATTATTTGTATATACTTGAATTCGGTTTGATATAATGTAATATTGAATAAATGAGTTATTTTTCATACCGAATACCTAATTGATGAGAATCATTAATTACTGAGTCCCATTTGAATCGTAGGAAGTCGTAGGATACGAGTGACATGTCACTAGGGTTACCTTTTTGGTCAAGATCCTGCATGTGTTGCAGACTCACCATAGCTTGTATAAGCTTACCGATATATCAGCTTGTATGAGCTTACTGTTCTCAGATTGTTAGGGCTTATCGTTTCAACTCGATAGAGCTTATTGTCTATCAGCTTTGGAGGAGCTTACCGATCATGGCTCGAGAGAGAGGAAATGATAATGAATTGACGGATTACTGATTAATACACTTAGAGTGGATCACCTAAGTATCCGATGAAATTCTAATAGGTTCAATGGGCATAATATTGTTTCAGATTATATGATAAAGTACGGAATTGGATATGAGTTATATGAAATGTATAAAGGTAATGTTATATGATGGTTCATGATATTAGTGGAAATGTACATGTATATGAGCTTGATTGTCAATTGAATCCTTTATGGATGAATTGCTGGTTATGTGCAAATTGAGATGCTAACCTATTGATGTATCCATGTGTTAGGCATTTTGAATCATTTGAGTTGGGTTATATTAAGTTTGATTGCTTATATTATGAATAATGGTAAGTTTAATTCTATATTATATGTCTTACTAAGCTATAATGCTTACTCTGTTTATTTTTTCGTGTTTTATAGAGGTTCGTTAGCTCGCTCGATTCGGACGACGTCGGAGATACGCACACACTATCCAGACAACTTGTTGGTACTTTTGAACTAAAAAAAATGTGTAAATATGGCATGTATAGGCTAGTTACAAGGATGTTTATTTTGGTACATGTTTTAGTATATAATAAGCCATGTGATTTGGCTTAATTAGGTAATATGTTTTGGTTGCTTAAATATATGTATGCTTTGGTATATTTTGGCAAGTATGGTGATGGTATGTAATTATGCAAATAGCTATATTGATATGTGATGGATATATAATGAAATTACTTAGATGTGAATTGGAATTTGGATGATCATAAGATTGAATTATAAAACATGTTATGTTTGAATTTATGTGTTAAGGAAGCTTGACAATTTGGCATTTGATTGAATGTGAAATTGATGATGATTAGAGACTTGAAATGGTTGGAAAAGAAATGGTTTATTTAGTATATGAAATGTTGATGTTTAGCTGCTGAATTGGGTATAAAATTTGTGTTATTCTTGAGCTTGTAGGGTATACACTTAAGGGTGACAAATTGGCCTTACAAATGGCCTATTTTTGTCCACACAGGCAGAGACATGGGCGTGTGTCTCAGCCGTGTCCCCTGATGTTTCAATTCGAATTAAGTCAGGTTGCTCCACACGACCTTACACACGAGCGTGTGACTGGCCATGTGGCACAAGTCAGTATACCCTACAGGTTTGGCACAATCAAGCACACGGCCTGGACACGGGCATGTGAGGGCATTTCGAATAGGCACATAGGCTAGACACACGGACGTGCGGCTGGCCCTGTGACCCAAGTTAGTATACCCTCCAGTTTTCACATGACCAAGCAAACGAGCGTGTAGTCAACCATATGGTTCAAGTCAGTATGTATGCCCTGTTTTCTCACGACCTATGACACGGGTGTGTCCATAGCCGTGTGAAGCACACGGCCTGTTCACACGGGCGTGTGTCCTTTTAATTGAAATTTTCTAAGATATCCTGAAACATTCGAATGTTACCGTTTTAGTTCCGAATGTATAATATTGTTTACAATGTGATAAATGTTTGAAATTTTAATGTACTTGAATGTGTTATATGTCCGGTAATACCTCTTAACCTATTCCAGCAATGGTTACGAGTTAGGTATGTTACAGCTTAAGAGCATATTAGTTATATGTGAAGATATGTCATACATGAGACTTTGTTTTGACTTGAATTAATTGTTTTGAATTGGTTGGTAATGTGTTAAAATGAAGATGTAGGTAAAAGATAAGAATAGGTGAAAAATAAGGCTTGGAATTGACCTTATTATGTCCACTCAGGTAGAGACACGGGTGTGTTTTAGCCGTGTGTGACATATGGCCTAGCACATGGGCGTGTATTCTAGCCGTGTGTCCCCTGCATCTTAAAATTTCAAAACAGAATGCTCAAAATTGATCAAACGGCCTGGCACACAGGTGTGTGGCTTGGCTGTGTGACCCTTGCACTTAATTAAATCACAAGACAGAGAGTTACACGGGTTAGGGATACGGGCGTGTGCCCTACCTCATATGCCAAACTGCCTGAGACATGAGAATTTCACTTGGTCGTGTGAGCCACACTGCTTGACCACACGGGCGTGTGACCCTTCAACCTAGGAAAAATTTTGAAATTTCACGAAAAGTTTATTGAGTTCTTGAACTAGCCTCGACTTGTTTCTAATGTATGTTTTGGGCCTCGAAGGCCCATAGAAGGGACAATATGGTTAAACTATAATTAATTTCTGATATGATTGTAAAATAACATAACATATCTAAATATGATCTGTAAACTTCGATAATGCTCCTAGACCCTATTCCGGCGACGAATACGAGATAGGGCTGTTACATTTATTGGTATCAGAGTTACGGTTTAGTCAGTTCTCAGACTGAACATAGTAATGTGAAGTCTAGAAATACATGCAATTATATAACCTATGATAGTGTGATATCTCCCGACTCTGATGAGAATTGTCTTACTAATAGATAGAGATGCTTTCCAATCGAGCTAATTCTGATAATGTTGAAAGTGATACTCAAGTATCTGACTAAAATGGTATGAATGAATGTTTGAAATGATCGGTTGTGATCCTGTATATGTTGCAGACACAAACGTAGCTCTTTGTGAGCACCATGATATTTGATCGGTTGTGATCTTGCATATGAAGCAGACACAAATGCAGCTCTTTGTGAGCGTCCTAATATTCAATCAGTTGTGATCCTGCATGTGTTGTGGACACAAACACAGCTCTATATGAGCATCTTGTTAGTGCTCGCTTGAACTTCCCGTTATAAGCTATCTGGTGCTTCCCGTTAAGTGCTCTTCGGAGCTGCCCGTTATAAGCTCTTTGTGAGCTTTCTTTTGTATTGCCCAGATATGCTTTCTATTACATGGCTCAATGAGCTTCCCAATATAGTGCTTGAGAGAGAACTTTCATTTTAAGTGCTCTAATGAGTACTCCTGGATATACTTTGACGGATTCTGAATTCACTACAACAAAACAGGTTTTTAGCGGCATTTTTAGCCAAGCTAGGACCAAAAACGACGTTATAGATCGAGTATTAGCGACACTTTTTGAAAAACACCGCTATAGGTTGACTATTAGCGGCGCTTTCCGAAAAACGCCGTAAAAAAATTAAGCATAACGTCCTCGTTTCATGGTGAGCTTTAGTGGCATTAACGGCGCTTTTTGAAAAACACCGCTATAGGTCGAGCATTGGTGGCACCTTTTTAAAATGCTGCTATACATAGAGAATTAGTGACGCTTTTTAAAGAACGCTGCTATAGATCGAGCATTAGCGCGCTTTTTGAAAACGCCGCAAAAAAAGTAAGACTGGCTTCAACTTTAGTGGCATTAGCGACGCTTTTTTGAAAAACGTCGTTATAGATCGAGCTTTAGTGGCACTTTTTGATAAATGCCGCTATAGATCGAGTAAAAGGTCAAGCACTTGCAACGTTTGTGATAAAAACACCGCAAAAAAATTTTATCTGTCTATTTATTATTTAACTGATTTATTTATATTAATTAAAATATAATTTATTTTTAATTGAATATTTAAATTCTTCAGAAAAAATAATGACACGTAGAAAAAATTTGAAAGTAAAAACATAGAAAAATATATATTAAAAATTAAAAAATTAAAATACTATTATCTAAAATAATTTTAACTTTAAGGTTAAAATGCGATGTAAGTTTAACTTTAAGGTTTCGGTGTTAGCTTCTATAGTTATGAAAAAGGTTTAGGGTTTAGGAATTTAAGGTCTAAGGTCTAAGGTCTATGGTTTTAGGGTTTTAATGTTTTGAGGTTTAGGGTTTGAGTTTAGGGCTTAGGATTTTGGGGTTTAGGGCTTAGGGTTTTAGTGCTAGGGCTTTGATAAAAATGTCATAGAAAATCATTTTATTTTAAACTAAACGGCACCGTTTTACTCCCTGTATTCTCGCCCATCATCCAAGTGCCCATCATGTATTCTTTCGACACATAGAAAAAATTTGAAAGTAAAAACATAGAAAAATATAAGTTAAAATTGACAAAAATTAAAATAATTTTAAAGTTTTTTGGTATATGACTGAGTGTTTTTTAATTTATATATTAAATAATTTCAAATTTTAAAGATTTCAAATTTTAAATAATTTTAAAGATTTCAAACTTTATCTAATTCTTTTAAATATTACTTAAATTTTAAAAAATTATTTATTTAAATGAAAAAAATTAAAATACTATTATTTAAAATAATTTAAAATTTTTTTTGGGTATATGACTGATTACTTTGTAATTTATATATTAAATAATTTTAAATTTTAAAGATTTCAAATTTTATCTAATTCTTTTAAATATTACTTAAATTTTAAAACAAAGAAGAAAATTGGATTGAATCTTTAAGTATATATTAGTATCAAAAGCATTAGCGGCGTTTTCTCATAAACGCCGCAAAAGGTAAGCAATAGATAACAACGCCGTAAAAAATTATTTTGTTTTAATAAAAAAGGCGTCGTTTTGTTGGCGTTTTTAGTGGCATTTTTAATAAATCGCCGCAATAGGTCGAGCTTTAGCGGCATTAGGGGGGAAAATCGCTGCAAAAGGTTATTTTGTTTTAGACAAAACTACTCGTTTTGCTCTCCTCAATCTTATCCCATCCTATATACCTGAAAAACCTTATTTTTTTCCCTCAAAATTTTCCCCCAAACCCTAAATTTTCCCCAAATCAAAATCTCAACCCATATTTTTAAGGGAAATAATTTTGATAATTTTATGAAGCTTTTAGACATTTCATTTTAATAAATTTATCAAAAGATTTTCAAAAAGAAGAAGACGAAAAAGATTTATAATATTTGGATAAAAAAAGAAGAAGTTGTTTTGTTTTCTCGAGAAAATGGAGTAAAATTCATAGAGCTTTCGATTCTTCAATTCTTCTTCTTCTTCTTCTTCTTCTTCTTCTTCTTCTTTTTCTTCTTCTTCTTCGTCAAGGCGTCGTCAATCACGATCTGGTTAGCATTTTTTTCCGTTTGTTTCTCTGGAAATTTTAAAAATGCTTAGAACTTGTGATGAATTTTGAATTTTTTAAATGTTGTTTTTTACATCTGTTTCTAGAGGAGGATATGAAGAAATTGATGGAGATGAGGATTTCAAGGCACAGTTTTTATGTCCATTTTGCGCTGAGGATTTCGACATTGTTGGACTTTGTTACCATATCAATGAAGAACATCCTGTTGAAGCCAAAAACGGGGTACCCTTTTTTACTTAATTTGTTTAAAATAATCTGATTTATTATTACTTCTTTTTTATGTTTTTGTTGATGAAATTTGTAAATTTCTTATAGGGTTTATTACAAAAAGAGATTGAAATTTTTGGGATTAACTTTATAAGAAATTTGATAATATTCTCAGCTTAAATTTAGATTTAAAATAATCTGATTTATTATTACTTTTTTGTTGTTTGATAATATGACTAAAGTTGGTTTAATCCCACATGGGTTTAGTGTTTGTTTAAGATAACCTGATTCTATTTTGTTTCTAAAACTTGATATTTAGAAATACCTTAGCTTAAGCTTAACTGACACCCATATATTTTCCCTGGAAGGTAGATTTGAAGAACTCCCAGGTCAGTCGATCGAGTTGAGTGCCCTCTTTAACCATAAGCTACCACTAGTAGGTCTCATCTCGCAGTAGCAACACATTACCCTTCAGTTTCTGCTCGGGGGTGCAGTCCAAGTTATCCATGATTCTCCCTGTGGCATCTATCCAGTACTCAGCCACGTTAGGGGCAACTCCAACAATACCTTTAAAAATCTTAGATCCATTGGACCAAAATCGTTCCGTAACCGACCCACGGCCTCCAGCTCCAGTATTGGCCCCAGCGACCCTTTCTAAGATCCTTAACATGGCTTGGGATAGTGCGTCGTCCCCAACCACTCGATCATGCGACCCAGTCTCAATTACAAGTGAAGCTGGTGTCCCACTAGTCTCCAAATTAAGTATATGACCCGACAATGAAAACCTAGCTTGAGCACCTCTTCGGCCTCTACCACGGCCTCTTGTACCCCGACCACGAGTACCTCTTGTGCTCATTGCCTTTTCTCGTTAATCTGTATTATCATTTTTATGTATCAGTTTACAATTCTAGTAATTGTTAGTAGATGTTTTATGGAAAACAGTAATTCAGAGTTTGTTTTCATAGATCGCAGTCTTACTACAATTTTTAGTTTCCTACAGTTTTCAGTTTCCTACAGTTTCCAATTTACTCTAACTAGAGTGTTTCAGTACAGTCTACTACCTTCAGTAGTCTCAGTATTTTCTATCTATAGCATTTCAGTTTATGACAAACAATAGTTTTAGAGGATTTACAGAATCGGCACCGTAGACTCAGTGTACCACACATTCAAAAAAATAAATTTAATACCACAATTTAGGTTTCAAACATACATTACGACATTATTGCATTATTATTATACCAAACTTACCTCGGACACGAAAGTGACCAATTTTCCCGACTTGGTCCATAACCTCGTTCTTTCGATCTAAGCCCGAATTTCGTGTTTTCTTGATCTAACATATCAAATAACACTCATTTAACACTCACATTATTTAAATTTGTCCAAAAATCATACTTTTAAAATTTTACATTTTTACCCTTAAAGTTTGTCAAAATTACGCTTTTGCCCCTAGGCTCGTAAATAAATTTTTATTCAATTTCTTTCATTTTAGGCCTAACCGAACCATTTCATGAATATAGCAGCCCACAATTCTCATTAAAACACACACTTATGACTAATTTTATAACTTTCACAATTTAGTCCTTTCGGACGTTTTCGTCGAAAATCACTTAGTAAAAATTGTTTCTCTAGCCTTAATCATGCATAATCTACCATAATCCATCAAAATGAACAATTATTCAACATGGTTCAATTTTTAAATATAAACCCTAGCTCAAAATAATGGTAGAAATAGGTAGATTATGATGTAAGGATTTCAAAAATACGAAAAGCATTAAAAATGGGGCTCGGAATCACTTACTATTGAGCTTGAAAAGCTTGAAACCCTAGCCATGGCTTCTCCCATGGAGTATTCAGCCATAATAAGAAGAATATGAGCATTTTTTTATTTGTGTTTTAATTCATTAAATGGCCAAATAACCAAAATGCTGTTCACTTAAACTTTGATTTTTTTTCCCTTCCATGTCCATTTTTGTCCAAATTTTTAGAATTTGGTCAAATTGCTATTTAAGGACCTCTAATTAATATTCCAATTCAATTTCATGCTAAAAGCTTCTAGAACTCAACTTTTACAACTTATTCAATTTAGTCCCTAAAATCAAATTGAACACTGTTCACAGAAAATTTCCTCACGAAATTTTTACACAAGCATATAAACATATCATAGACCTTATAACAATCATTAAATAATTATTTCTACTTTCGATTTGTGGTCTTGAAATCACTATTCTGACTAAACCCTAATTTGGGATGTTACAACTCTCCCCCTTTAGGGATTCTCGTCCCCGAAAATCTTATCGAAATGAGGTTTGGTATCTTTCCTCGCAGTTTCTAAACATCACTAAATAATCCTCTTTGAGACAATGCTTTCAGTAACATTCTGTCATCGATCCAAATCCCAATACAACTAAGTTTCCCTTCTGTATGATTTTCATAGTCATACATGAAAACAATAGAGATTAACACTTTATGGAAGTCACTATTCTATAGATAAATAATTTAGCCAATTCTATCAAACCAGAAATCGATACATACTAAAATAATTATGCGAATTCCGTTAAACTATTGGGAGCAACCCAGCTAGCATCTCTCTTATTCTAAAAGTGAGGGAAATCCAATACGAAATTCATAATAGCCCTATTCATCATTATTGCAATATCATCACTAACAGTATTAACCCTGAATGTACTTTACATTTGACTTAATCCTGTTGACAAAACAACATCTGAATACAAAATCAGAAATATCAAGTTCATATACGTATACCAAAACATTTACTTCAATTCACTGTACTTTTTATCACTCTTTGAATGGATAAACCAGATACTACTATAAGCTCTGTACAAAATTCTCTGCAATAACTCTAAGTTCCCCAGTACATAAGGTCTATCTTGGAATAATAGTAACAATAATCGATTCCAATCTGAAGTTCAGAATCAAATGTCGATCCTCACTGTACTCATTTGGCTTATCTCTCATTAACACATTACTGAGTTCTTCAAACTTGCAAAGTAAACATCACTTCAATTCTTTATTTAACTAAAATCAAACCGTCATCAAATTCTCAATACAGACATAATAGCGACCATCTCTAAATCACTAGTCGAACAATTCCTTTTTAAGGTGATATTTACCATTTGAAAACATGAACCATCACTTTACATTCTAGCAATAAAACACATTCTAATCCGTTCACTAGTGCATCACTGAAAAATCATAATTTCATTACTCAATTCAAACTAAACTTAGAATTGAAACTTCGGTTAATAACACCTTCAACTTTGCTAACATGCCCAGACCGTTCAAACTTTCATAATTGGGATAACTTTATCAACAGAACAACTTTGATTCAGAATAACATCACTCATTTTAAACAAATCCAATAGGTATTTTCTCGTGTCATGCTTTCTAGAATTTCAATTTTCTTCATTCAGACTGTTTGGCTATAAATCTATATATGCACAACATCACTTTCGAACCAAAGGATAAACATAAATACATTATAGCTTAATTTATTTCCCCAAATTGATCAGTCCACTCTAATTAGAACAACTGAGGTAACTTTATTAGTTCAATAACATTCTATAGAGATCACTTCTCTATCTTGTTAGGACAGATCAAACATACAATCTTCTATAGTTTTTCCAATATGCTAATCACAGATATTTACTAACTGTATTAACTCAAATGGAACATAGCATCTTGCTTGTATTTACTAATAATAATAAAAATTTCCTGAGAAAACAAAATCAATATACAATTTGAGCTTGACTATCATAATCCACACTTTCATCAGTCCCGATTTTAAAAATAAGCCATACTTGATAAATTAAACAATAAGAATGATGAGAAGATCGAGATAATGAAATCTGAGACACAAAACCATATTGAATGTCCAAAGACACCACTCATACGCAATAATAGAAATCTTAAAGATTTTACAAGGAAAACCAGAAGAAAAAGAAATACGGTTCATATGTTCTGAAGTCGATTATAATAGAGATAAGGCATATTCCTTACAGATACAAACAAAACAATGGCCGCAGGAATAGAAGAACAATTTCATATAAATTCATTGTCAACTTGTATCTCAGACATAATCGAATAGGATACTGATAGAAAATAGTGGAATGCCAATCTTAGATCAATCAGACCAACAATACTTTCATAAAAAAATGAGATATTACAAATGCTTCTGAGAACGTATAAACACATAGTATCCCGGAAGAAATAGTCGTAAATTGCTCAACTTTATAGTCATACTTAAACTTCTTCACATTTCAAATATTATTCTCTCGATAATTCCGTCACCACTAATTCCACATTGTTCCTTTCACTAAAGAAAATCAGTTCAGAAAAATTTCAGTTAATGCTTCCTTTTGGTATCATATTTGAATAAGTCAATTTACCAAAGTTAACTTATTCTCTAACTGTGATATTGTATAAATCGAATAACTCTTAAGTTAATCTGCTATCTTTCTAACTCTATTCTTTACTTGTCAACCATTCTTAATCTTTGTTCATGCGTATGCCTATTTGAGAAAAATGAATTTTAATTGTGAGTTGAGGATTTTGCTTGAGGACAAGTAAAGGCTTAAGTGTGGGGGTATTTGAAAAACCATAATATATACATATTTTTACCCCATGCTTAGCACATTTATGGATGATTTATCATTAGAATCGAGGTATATGATGCTCCTAATCCTTTAATTTCATGTTTTATACTTAGGTGAGCATAAAGAAGAGAAAAGAGTAAGGAACGGGCCAAAAACGGACAAAATGGACCTAAATTAGCATTAACAAGGCCTAAGGAATTTCCACACGGGTAATCCACATGCCCGTATGGATTTATCAGTGTTGAACACGGCCTGAGCCCGAGTCACACAGGCATGTCCCTGTCGAGCCCTGCTTCAATTGCACGCGGGAAAAGCTAATTTTTAGGTATTTTGGGCATTCCAAAGTCTATATAAACACCCTAAGGGGGGAAACAAAAGACACACAGAATAGAAAGCAAGGAATTACTCGAAGAACGCCAATTGATTCATCTCGGAAGCAAGGATCTACATCAAGATTGAAGATCTCTCTTTAATTTCTCTTGAAGTTTTTGGGTTCTTTATGTTTTGTTGTTTTTCTAATTCTGAGATGTTTTACTTTATAATTATGAACTAAATCCCCTAAATACTTGAGAGGGATGAAACCTAAGACGGATCTTGTTATTAATATCTAAATTATATGATAAATATTTGAATTGTCCTTAATTGTGTTATTAATTCTTGTGTTAATATTTCAGGATATTAATATAAGTTGAATGTGCTTATTCAGTGGAGCACAAGTTCCTATCTGAGAGGAGATCCACACAATTAAGTAGAGTTAATCGCAATCCTAGACATAGGACGACGAAAATCTGCCGGATTAGAGTCAAATCTAATAAGGGAATCCATAAATTGAGTTAATGCAACACTAGGGGCTTTAATTAGAAAGAAATTTTAATTAATCAACCTAGGGTTAGTTGTTCTTAGTCTTGAAAGAGATATTAACATAATTTAGAGATTTCTACGGATCAAGTCAAGTGAATAAATCTTCTAGTTCAGAGTCTAATAACAAGTGAAGTCTAGGTGAATTCTTCCTTGGGTATTGTCTTAATCAATCAGTTTTCCCAAAAGTAATTTCCCCAATTTACTCTCTGTCGTGTTCTTAGTTAATTAATTTAATTTAATTAGTTTAAAACAAATTTCCTTTTTTTTTCTAGGCTAGATAATAGAAAGAAAGTTATTACTAGTACTTTTAGTTCATGTGGGTTCGACATTCTGGTCTTGCCACTAAACTATACTACTATTCTATAGTTGCGCTTGCCTTTATCGTGATAATAGTTAGTTTTTAGGTACGATCATATTACTTTATACACACACACGATAGATCAAGTTTTTGATGCCATTGTTGGGGAACTAAAATATTAGGAACACTCGATTTGTATTACTTTAGCCATTTTTACTTTTATTGCAATTTACTTTTTATTTTTATTTTTACTAATTTTTCCTTTCTTTTATTTGTCTTTGACAGGTTTCTCTAGTTTATGACTAGGAGGAACTCGTCAGGACCTTTACTTTTTGATAGTGATATATAGAAGCTACAGTTTGCAGAAACTGAAGAGAAATAAGGCGAAGCTTACAATACATAGAAGAAGGGCAAGAGGACAAAACCGAGTCTACCGAAGAGATGGAGGCAAATCCGAACAATCCACTACCTCCTGTGGTAGCCGCAGATCCTGTGACTCAAAATCTTGCTCCTCGTACTATGTTTAACTATGCTAAGCCTAATTTAGCTGGTACTAAATCTAGTATTGTTAAGCCTGCTATTGCTGCAAATATTTTTGAATTGAAACCTAACACCATTCAGATGATTCAACAGTTTGTTCAGTTTGATGGTTTGTAGGATAAGGATCCTAACACACATTTAGCATACTTTTTGGAATTTTACGACACTTTTAAGATTAATGGCGTTGCTGATGATGCCATTCGCCTTCGATTATTTCCCTTTTCTTTGAGGAATAAGGCTAAACAATGGCTGAGCTCTCTACCACGAAGGTCTATCACTACTTGGGAACAAATAACCGAAAAATTTCTTTTAAAATATTTTCCACCAACTAAAACAACAAAGTTGAGGAATGACAGCTCTTCTTTTGTGCAGATGGATCTAGAAACACTTTATGATGCATGGGAGAGATACAAGGACTTATTGAGAAGGTGCCCTCACCACGGGTTACCTCTATGGCTTCAGGTTCAGAATTTTCACAATGGTTTGAACCCCTCAACGAGGCAAATGATTGATGCAGCTGCTGGTGGAACCATAAACAACAAAACACCTGAGTAGGCTTATGAGTTTATAGAGCATATGTCACTGAATAACTATCAGTGCCAAGTCATGAGGACAAAGCCACTAAAAGCTGTCGGTGTTTTCAATATTGATGCAGTCGCTATACTTTTTAGCCAGGTAGAACTTTTGAAAAAAAAGATTGATAGTTTAGTTAGTTCTACGCGGGTACATCCAGTTATGCAGTGTGACGCAAATCATGAGTACTCCCCCTATGGTCATGTAATGGAAAACGAGCAAATGAATTATATGGGTAATAATCCTCGACCTCAAAACAACCCTTATAGTAACACTTACAATGCAGGTTGGAGAAATCATCGAAATTTTTCATGGGGAGGTCAAAGAAATCAAGGAAATCAAAGGCCACCACCCCCTCCGGGATTTCAGGAACCCCCTTATCGACAGGAAAAGAAATTGAACCTTGAGGAGATGTTAGAGAAAATTATATCGATATCAGAAACTCGTTTTCAAAATACCGAAACAACACTTAAGAACCAGCAAGGTTTAATTCAAGGACTTGAAAATCAGATAGGCCAACTCGCTAAGATGATATCTGAAAGACCACAGGGTAGTTTGCCAAGCAACACTGAACTTAGTCCTGGGGAACATATTAAAATAGTTACATTAAGGAGTGGAACGACACTAGTTGAGCTCGAAAAGAAGTTGCCATAAGAGCCTGACAAAGAGAAAGTTGAGGAGACTCAACCCAAGGAGAATTCTCCACCGATGCTCAAAAAATACAAACCATCCATCCCATATCCAGCAAAGTTGAAGAAAGACCGCATGGATGCTCAATTCGGTAAATTTCTTAAACTTTTTAAACAGTTACATATTAACTTACCTTTTGTTGAAGCTATTTCGCAGATGCCCACGTATGCAAAGTTTTTGAAGGAGCTTCTAACAAATAAAAGGAAGTTGGAAGAGCTGTCCACGGTGGAACTCAACGAGGAATGTTCAGCCATCCTTCAGAACAAATTACCAACCAAACTAAAAGATCTAAGAAGTTTTACTATTCCCTGTTTAATTGGTAATTTAAACATTGAAAAGGCGTTAGTTGATTTAGGTGTTAGTATTAATTTAATGCCTTATAAAATATTCAAGCAACTAGGTCTTGGGGAACCAAAACCCACAAGGATGAGTATACAATTAGCTGACAGATCTGTTAAATAGCCTAGGGGTATTATTGAAGATGTGCTAGTTAAAATAGATAAATTTATATTCCCTATTGATTTTGTTGTGCTTGACATGGATGAGGATGTTGAAGTGCCTTTAATTCTAGGACACCCATTCTTAGCTACTGCTAGAGCTGTTATAGATATGGAAGATGGTAAACTTGTTCTTAGGGTAGGTGATGAAGAAATTGTGTTTAAAATTTATGATGCTATGTGATTTTCTAGGGAACAAGACGATTCCTGTTACTTTATTGACTCTATTCACTATTCTATTCAAGACTCTTTTTAAGAAATCGTTCTTGAAGACACGCTGGAATTGTGTCTCGTTCAATGTGGGGGAGAGGACGAAGTCATCACTGAGATGGAAAATGTAATAATTGATTTGAACTCCAATGAACCTTCTCCAAGACAAATAGATTATGAGAGCATTGAGATTAATGATGAACTAAAACAAAAGCCTTTTGTTGACGAACTTCTTAAATTAGAACTTAAGCAATTACCTAAACATTTGGAATATGCGTTTTTGGGAGACGATTCTACATTACCGCTGATTATTACTTCAAACTTGCAACCCAAGGAGAAGGAGGAACTAATTCGAGTGTTAAGAGAACATAAAAGGGCCATAGCTTGAAAAATTTCTGACATTAAAGTGATTAGTCCTTTTTGCACCCACAAAATTTTGATGGAGGATGAATACAAACCATGTGTGCAAGCTCAAAGACGACTGAACCCCAACATGAAGGAAGTGGTCAAGGCAGAGGTAATTAAACTTCTAGATGCTAGAATTATTTATCTTATTTCTAAAAGTGCTTGGGTAAGCCTCGTGCAGATTGTTCCTAAGAAAGGAGGCATGATTGTTATTGCCAATGAAAAGAACGAGTTGGTCCCTACAAGAACAGTCACATGTTGGAGAGTTTGCATTGACTACAGGAAATTGAACGATGCTACCAGAAAAGATCACTTCCCCTTGCCCTTCATTGATCAGATGTTGGAAAGACTATCAGGACATATGTAATACTATTTCTTGGATGGACTCTCTGGCTATTTCCAAATCCCGATGGCTCTTGAAGACCAAGAGAATACGACATTCACATGCCCATATGGCATGTCTACTTATCGTAGAATGGCTTTTAGATTATGTAATGCTCCTGCTACTTTTCAGTGCTGCATGCTAGCCATCTTTTACGAACTCGTGGAAGATATCATGGAGGTGTTTATGGATTACTTCTCAGTATTCAATAACTCTTTCCATCTTTGCCTTAAAAATTTTGAACGAGTTTTAATAAGATGTGAAGAGACAAATCTTGTTCTCAACTGGGAAAAATGCCATTTTATGGTTCATGAAGGTATTGTGTTGGGTCATAAAATTTCTAATAAAGGGATTAAGGTTGATAAAGCAAAGATTGAAACCATTGAAAAACTACATCCCCCTAATTCGGTTAAGGCTATAAGAAGCTTTGTAGAACATGCCGGTTTTTATAGTAGATTTATTAAAGATTTCTCAAAATAGCTAAGCCTTTAACTAAATTACTAGAAAAAGATGTGCCTTTCGATTTTAATCAGGAATGTTTAAAAGTATTTAACACTCTCAAAGAGAATTAACTAATGCTCCGATTATAGTTGCACCTGATTAGAATTTACCTTTTGAACTAATGTGTGATGCGAGTGACTTTCTAATAGGTGCAGTTCTTGAACAACGAAGAGACAAACATTTTTAGCCAATATATTATGCTAGCAAGTCTTTGATAGCCGCTCAAGAGAATTACACTACCAGGGAAAAAGAATTGCTAGTTGTGGTTTTTACGTTTGACAAATTTAGACTATATCTGATATTGTCTAAAGTCATCGTTTATACTGACCATTCCGCTCTTTGTTATCTTTTAACTAAGTCTGATGCAAAACCTCGACTAATAATATGGATTTTATTATTATAAGAATTCGATCTGGAGATACAAGATAAAAAAGGGGATGAAAATCTTGCGGCTGATCACCTTTCCAGGCTCGAAAATCCACATTTTGAGGAACTTGACGAGGCCAAAATAGATGATGCGTTTCCTGAAGAATAATTTTTGCTTGTATCTGATTCTGAGGTACTTTGGTTTGTAGACATTGCGAATTATTTAGCCGCTAACATAACCCCAAAACGGTTGACGCATCAGCAAAAGAAGTGATTCTTCGCTGATGTGAAAAACTACTTTTGGGAAGATCCTTTTCTTTTTCGTATATGTTCAGATCAAGTCATTCGAAGATGTGTTACAAAGATAGAAGCATACAAGACCTTGGAACATTGCCACTCAGGACCAACAGGGGGACATTACAGTGGAACTAAGACCTCTCATAAAGTGCTCGAATCAGGTTTTTATTGGCCCACACTATTTAAAAATGCCATTAGGTATGCTACTTCTTGTGGTAAATGTCAAAGAACAGGTAACATCTTTCAACGCAATGAAATCCCTCAAACATATATACTTTCATGTGAAATATTCGATGTATGGGGTATTGATTTCATGGGCCCATTCCCAAGTTCGTTCGGAAATAAATACATCTTAGTAGCAGTTGATTATATGTCGAAATGGGTGGAGGCCCAAGCTTTACCTACTAATGATGCTAGAGTGGGTGTAACACCCTTAACCCATATCCATCGCCGGATTAGGATTATGATGCATTACTGATTAACAGTTCAATTCTAGACATTTAAATATACATATATTCACTCAAGTTGAACTCATTTATAATTTAGAATAAATTCAAATTGCGTTTCAAAATAAGTAATGACATATATCTTGCATAAACAATGTTGCAACTGAGCTAACGTATTGCTTACAACATTAAAGTGTTTACACTATAACCAAATTATTTACACATTTAGAATTTAATAAACCATAAATCATGTTCTATACTATCACGTGTGACTTAGGAAATAGGCAAAATAAACTTGCATGCTTATTTCTTAAACACGAAGTGAATCGATATTTGGACTTCTTAATTAATAATTTCTTGACGCCATTCACAATTTAACATTGAGGGCAAATCCTTAGAACCCATGTCTAATCATGCTGCCACTTTATAAAATTTTAATAAATAATCTCAAATAAAAAAAACTTAATATATTGCTCCATGACCGAATAGACTAACATATACATGTACATAATATACAATCAACCTTAAGGTAGTGGTCACATCTAACATTAAACACATGATGGAACAATGGACTATTTAATCACAAGACACATGCAATATTCATCACCTACCATACCGATTCCAGCTATATAACACCTAATATACATAAGTTAAAAACAACCTGCACATTTAATAAAATCAACCATGCACATATTTAAATACACATACGTAGCATCTAATATATATAATCATTTATGCTCAAGTGAAGTATAAGTAAATTTTCAGATAAATCAAGGTGACCGAATATTTCATATACACATGTCCTAGTACCTATATATTAATCGTCATTATCTATTATAGCATGTGACACAATTGTTGCCTAGCATAAATATCAACATTAATAACATATGTCCGAACCGCAAGTACATACAATATACTAATTAAAAGGCTTGACCCACAGTCAACCCCAAACTGAATTCAACCTAAAATATAGAGCCATTATCAGCGTATAAAACACTTATCATATCACATACCAAATACGCCACACATATTATACCCTAATATCTCAAAGTAATCCACTTAAAATTTATCAAATTATACCAACCACACCTCAAAAATATAACATGTCCGGATCATTAAAGTCATAAGCAACCATATCATCATTTAGTGAACACATATAAATCGAGCTTAGCACACATAAGAACCATGACCAAAATTATCAAATACTTAGGTATCAAATTAGCCATTTTCGCAGGGCATATTATATACACCACTTCAAACATAACTAAATATAAATTAACCTATACATGCTATAGATTCAAATTTCTGCTTATAAAAATACCGAAGAAAATAGTCGATAGTGTGATAAGCTTCTCTGACGATTCCCGAGCTCGTGACTTGAATTCAAAATCTATAAAACAAAGTAAACATGAATATAAAGAGTAAGCCATCATAGCTTAGTAAGTCATAAGCAAATAAACAACTCAATAATATTCTCAACTTAATTAAACTACACCAAATTATATTATCATAGCATATTTAAATCCAACAGATGTAAGCTCATATTTTAAATATATATATTCATTCCTAAACATCACCTTGGCCGAATGCTCATACAGCCAAATTAATATTTTATCCTTTAATTTCCAAAGCCAAATAGACATTAACAAGAATTTAGTTCACATACACACAATTATATAAGCTTGTGTATCACAAAATAATTACAATGATATTCACAAGGCCGAATACTTAGAATCATATATGCATATAATGGAAACTCATTCAAAAATAATCTCTAGGCCGAATACACTTATCTATTCCACATATAATCCTTATTGGCATTACACATGGTGTGTAATAAGTATCAACATACTCACTTACCTTATTTTAAGTACACAATAAGCCGATTCATACCTGGCCATTTAGCTCGTTATACCCACTCGAACACAAATCATCTTTGCCCGATGAACCACTCAGAATTGGATAGGACACTCGAATAATCACACATATCGTACAATGCCAATGTCTCAGACGTGATCTTACATGTAATCACATATCGATGCCACTATCCCAGACAGGGTCTTACTCGTATACATATATTGGAATCCTATGTCATGACATGCGTATCCTAGCTATTCCTAAGGTTCATACGGGGCTTTAGGACGTCGTATCTCGGTCGAATCGAACTCGAAAGTGTCATAGCCCAATTTAAACATATTCGGCCATAGCATATTTTAATCTTGACATTTCATAACATCATGTAAATATAACATTAAATTATCAATAAACACGTCTATTTGCTTATAAACTTACCTCAGACGATACAAAACGGAATCGGGCAGCTAGTCGACAACTTTTGTATATCCCCGATCCATATCGGATTTCTTTGATTCATGATCTAAACATATTCAAATTAAGCTCATTCAACCATATTTTTATTCAATTTAGTCCAAAAACATATAAATGGGTAAATTACCATTTTACCCCTAACATTTTACACTTTTTACAATTTAGTCCAATTTGCACAAAACACAAAATATTCAAAATTTGACTTTACTATGCTTAGGCTGAACTTCCTAAGATTCGTACAAGCCATATTTTTCATCAATTTTGCATTTTAGTTCCTCAATTTATTATTTTTACAATTAAGTTCTAATTACTCAAAATCATCAAAAATTCCTTTACAATATATATTAACCCAATCCATACCTTTCATAATACATCATCAAACAACAAAAGTCATAAGCTCTCAACAATGGCACAATTCAAAATATTCATCAAAATCAAAAATTAAAGCTTGGGTTTTGTAGTACCCGAAGCAACGATCTCAAAAACCTAAAAATTATCAAAAACCGACAAAGAACGAACCTTGAATCGAGCTTGGAAGGACGACCGAACCTAAGCTTCTCCATTTCTTTTTTTTTTGTTTCTTGTTTCAGTGAAGAGAATAATATAAGCTAATGTTTTCTTTTATGTTTCATTTTTATGTTATTATAACTTAATTACTAGTTTCCCAATTTTGCCATTAATGAATTAATAGCCAAAACTTATATATTAAGGACATATTCGTCCACCTTAATTTTGCCTACTTATCATATAAACACTTAAATATATATATATATTTACTTTTATAACATATATATATACATATACATATTTAATAAGGAAAACATATTCAAATTATTTAATGTCGTACACTAGCACATAAATATGTAAAAATGGACTTTTTGCATCAATAGTGCTTCCATTCAAGAAGCCAACACCAATTTAGTCCTTATTATCAAAACTAGCAAATTTTCAAATTACGTGATTAAACCCTTTTATTTAATTGGATACCTAAACGACAAAATTAAATCACGAAATTTTCACAGACACAAATTCACACAAAATAAACACAAAAAATAATTTTAAAATATTTTTCTGACTTGGATTTGTGGTCCCGAAACCACCGTTCTGATTAGGGTCTAAATCGGGCTGTTACAGTGGTAGTAAGATTTCTGAAAAAACTCTTTTCTCTGTTTGGATCACCTAGAGCAATTATTAGCGATAGGGGTACTCATTTTTGTAATGCTCAGTTCGATAAAGTTCTAAAGAAATATAGAGTGCACCACAGAACAGCTACCCCTTACCATCCTCAAACTAGTGGTCAAGTCAAAGTAGCCAATAAAGAGCTTAAAAGGATTCTAGAGAAAACGGTAGAATTGAATAGGAAAGATTGGGCGATGAAGGTAGATGATGCTTTATGGGCTTATAGAACTACATTTAAAACTCCTATAGGAACATCTCCTTATAGACTTATTTATGAGAAAAGTTGTCATTTAACATTTGAACTAGAACATAAGGCATTTTGGGCTATCAAATTTCTGAATCTTGATCCTTAACTTGCAGGTGAGAAACGACTAATGCAGTTAAATGAGTTGGATGAATGGCGCAGTAATGCATATGAGAATTCTCGATTGTACAAGAAAGCAACAAAGTGACACTATGACACTTGTTTAAAGCAACCTAAGCAGTTTGAAGTTGGTGACCTTGTCTTGCTTTACAACTCAAGGCTAAAATTATTCCCTGAAAAGCTTAAATCGAGATGGTCAGGCCCATTCATAGTTCAAACTATCTTTCCTTACGGCACAGTCGAGGTAACACATCCGAATCATGGCAATTTCAAGGTAAACAGTCATCGACTTAAACTCTATAGAGGCGAGGATTTCAGGAATGATAGAGAGGAGCTTAGGCTTCACGAACCCTCGTAAATGTGCACACAAGGTAAAGTCAAGCTTAGACTATAAATAAGCGCTTCTCGGGAGGCAACCCGAGCACTAACATTTCTTTTTCTCTCTCTTAATTTCAATTCACAGTATCTAACAATCACTAACTGAGACTTTACACGCAGGCTTTACTGATCCATACGGCCAGGCACACAGGCATGCTTGAGGTCGTGGCCAAAACACAGGAAAGAACACGGCCGTGCGATATGGCCACGTGAAAATTGGACTTTGAAATTTAAAAACTTACCGAGACACGGGATGTGATAACGGCACACGGGCGTGCCTATCACCCGTGGGCAACACTGACCAAGAGCACACGGGCATTCAACTAAACCCCACGACCGTGCGATATGGCCGTGGACGAACCTGAGTAAAACACACGGGCGTGCGACACGCCCGTGTACATTACCCATGGGCAAAACTGAGAAAATAGCATGGGCGTTCGACACGCTCGTGCCTAAAGATCGTGGTCGATACTGACTACCAAAACACGGGCGTGTGAACCATAACACGGGTGTGGGAGAAGCGAACGAAGCAGGACACGGCCGTGCGACACGGCTGTGTAAACCAACATGATCAAAGAACACAAGCATGGGCCACGAATCAGGCACGACCAAAACCCCTAATCACGAAACACACGAGCTGAACGCGAGACACACGGGCGTGTGCCACGCCCGTGTTCCCCAATCACTATTTAAACTCCTCACTATTCATCTTCTTCTTCTCTCCCAAACCCTAGCCACCGATGTCCTCTCTTCCTCTGTGTCAGCACCTCTACATTTCATCTCCACCGCCCCTACCTCGCGAATTGTCTGATGATGAGGACTTTTGAGTCCATTTATTTCTCTTTTTCTTTTTATCTTTACTTTTAATTTTATATTTCTTTATCTTTACCTTTATTCTTATTTTTATGTCTTGAAAAACTATATTAGTCTATCTTGAAATTTTATTTTATCTTTATGGTTGTTTCTTCATGAAGAACCATGCTAATATATACCCCTAAAAACACTATTGATGTTATCGTAGTCAAAGAACTCAAGAGGCCAAATCCAACTCTAATGGGAAAGGTACTCTACGACTTCCATGTCCTGCTTCATCACGACCATAACCACTATAACACTGAACAGCATGATCACATTTCCATTTGGCTTTCTGAATATGGAACCCAACCTCTACCACCACCGGAGTATCCTTCCCAACTCCGCTCTCACTACCTCAAGGATTTCATCCAATATTCAGGAAGTTTCACTTCCCTCCCTATCTTATGATTTTATGCTTACTTTTTCCGTGAATCCATCTTTGTACATTGAGGGCAATGTACATCTTAAGTGTGGAGGGGGGAGTTATTACATTCCTTATCTTAAATCCCTTGAATTTTATCTTGTTTTTAAGTATCTTCTCTCATATAACTATTAGAATGAGTTTTGAACTAAAACATAGGTATTTGTGCATTGACTGTTTAAACTTTAAGACATTAAAGAATCAAGCATGATAGTTGATTTTTGAGAATAAAATATTTTCTAGATCATTTCCCCAAGTTTAGGTATTATCTTGAAGTTTAAAATTCACAAAATTGACATCAAAAGCCATAATTTTTGTGAGATTTTGAGCCTTTAGAGCATACATTACTTTCTTGCTCACTTTTATTGTTGATATGAGTGTGTCAATATTGATTTGTTATTCTAGAACTTGCTTCAATTATACATGTCAAGACCACACCATTGATTTGATACACCGAGATGATAAAGGCACTTCGGTCTAACCAACTTACTCCATAAAAGCCTACCTTCATAATTAACCCTTAGTGGACCCCCTTGAGCCTAACAAACCATCCATTGATTCACCATCAAGTATTAACCTCTAAACCATTATTGTTGAAATCCCCTTAATTACTTTGATCCCCATTTTTGTTGAAATTTGAGTTGAATAATTATCTAGCTATGTTCTCCCCGTTGGTTAGTAAAGTTTAAATACTTAATTGTGTTATTAAAAAAAAATGTTGAAGTCTAGCATACTATTATGAAGTTATGAACTCTTGATCTTAAACGATTTTTTTCATTAGGAAAAGCTTAATTATAGGATTTTGTTTCAGTGATAGAGATTTTTCTAGTTAGATAAATTTTTCAGCTCAATCTAGATTCTAACCTTCTCTTTTAGCTTTTGGCCACACCCCCTAACCAAAGCCTCATTACAATCCTCTAAAGACCTTTTGATCAATGCATCGTCTCAATTTATAGTGGTGGAGATTTGATTTTCATGCAAGCTTATGGTAATAACTCTTCATGTTGACTAATGAGTGCTTAATTTTTAAACCCTTAAACACCTTGAGTGATTTGAGTGAATCCTTAGTGAGGATGTTAACTCTGTGTGATTTTGAATTAAGGATAATTACTTAGATAAGGGGAGAAACCTATGTTTTTGTGATAAAATGTTTAACTTGGATTGTTTGAAACTTTGACATTCTATCAGTTGAACTCTCAATGTATGATTACTTTTGGATTATTTTGAAACATTATTGATAGGAATTATAAGTTGAGAAAAATGAATTTTAATTGTGAGTTGAGGATTTTGCTTGAGGATAAGCAAAGTCTTAAGTTTGGGGGTATTTGATAAACCATAATATATACATATTTTTACCCCATGCTTAGCACATTTATGGATGATTTATCATTAGAATCAATGTATATGATGCTCCTAATCCTTTAATTCCATGTTTTATACTTAGGTGAGCATAAGAAAGAGAAAAGGGCAAGGAACGGGCTAAAACGGACAAAATGGACCTAAATTAGCATTAACACGGCCTAAAGAATTTTTACACAGGTAATCTACACGCCCGTGTGGATTTATTAGTGTTGAACACGGCCTGAGCCCGAGTCACACGGGCGTGTCACACGGGCGTGCCACACGGGCGTGTCCCTGTCAAGCCCTGCTTCAATTTGACACAGGAAAAGCTAATTTTTAGGTATTTTGGGCATTCCAAAGTCTATATAAACACCCTAAGGGGGAAACTAAAGACACACAGAGTAGAAGGCAAGGAATTACTCGAAGAACGCCGATTGATTCATCTCGGAAGCAAGGATCTACATCAAGACTGAAGATCTCCCTTCAATTTCTTTCAAAGTTTTTGGGTTCTTTATGTTTTGTTGTTTTTCCAATTCTGAGATGTTTTACTTTATAATTATGAACTAAATCCCCTAAATACCTGAGGGGGATGAAGCCTAAGACGGATCTTGTTATTAATATCTAAAGTATATGATAAATACTTGATTTGTTCTTAATTGTGTTATTAATTCTTGTGTTAATATTTCAGGATATTACTATAAGTTGAATGTGCTTATTCAGTGGAGCAAAAGTCCCTGTCTGAGAGTAGATCCACACAATCAAGCGGAGTTGATCGCAATCCTAGACATAGGACGACAAAAATTTGCCGGATTAGAGTCAAATCTAATAAGGGAATCCATAGATTGAGTTAATGCAACACTAGGTGTTTTAATTAGAAAGAAATTTCAATTAATCAATCTAGGGTTAGTTGTTCTTAGTCTTGAAAGAGATATTAACATAATTTAGGGATTTCTACGGATCAAGTCAAGTAAATAAATCGTCTAGTTCAGAGTCTAATAACAAGTGAAGTCTAGGTGGATTCTTCCTTGGGTATTGTCTTAATCAATCAGTTTTCCCAAAAGTAATTTTCTCAATTTACTCTCTGTTGTGTTCTTAGTTAATTAGTTTAAAATAAATTCCCCTTTTTTTCTAGGCTAGATAATAGAAAGAAAGTTATTACTAGTACTTTTAGTTCATGTGGGTTTGACATTCCGATCTTGCCACTAAACTATACTACTGTTTGATAGGTACGCTTGCGTTTATCGTGATAATGGTTAGTTTTTAGGTACGATCATATTACTTTATCATCACACACACGATAGATCACTATTCTACCACTGAACTCTTTGATTTCACACTTAGGAACTTAATCAACATAATTCCCATAAATTTTCATTAAAAACACCTTATCGGTAAGGGGGTGAGGTCGTACAACCTCTGACTCGATTCTCATATATATATACACTCATATGACTTAGTGCTCATTAGCATCATATATCATCGCAATTTTACCATTCACTTTAGACAAATTAACATTCATATCGGTGTCACACGAAATTTTTGATTACCTTATTAAAACAAGTCCACTCATATATACATTCTATGGATTCTGTATACCCTTATTTATCACATTTACTAAATCATTTTAGTCGAGCATACAACATCATATGAAAGCCAAACAAATATGTACGAGCATATCACCGTATGAACTTTCATATCACACATTATCACATATAATTTACGAATTCTTATTCATACCCTTCCAAATTTTGACCCATTATAACTGCACGTTATTCAAATACTTTAGTATCACTATCAAATGGTCGGATATAGCCCGGTTAGAGAGTATCTCTGTCTAAACAAGGTGGTCCTCATTCGCGTTGGAGACATCACACTATCACATATTTTTGGCATGTATTACTAGACTCTCACACTCACTATGGTAGTCTAAGAATCGACTAAACAATAGCTCTAATACCACTAAATGTAACACCTCTCACCCGTAACTATCGCCGGACACGAGTACGAGGCATTACCGAACAAACACTCGCACGATCATTTGATTTTGACACATAAATTTCATGAAAAATTTAAAACTTTTTCATTCATATACATAACACCCATATTATGGGCCTACGAGGCCCAAACGATACATTAGGTATGATCCGGGACTAAACCGAAATTTTTCGAACACTCATGAAAATTTTCTCTCAAAATAGTGTCACACGCCCATGTGACTCGGGACACGCCCGTGTGGGCAGGCCGTGTGGTCATACACGCCCATGTCCCTGCCCGTGTTAAAAACATCGAGCATTTAGTTTCTAACGTCAACAAACATTTAGGGGCACACGGCCAAGTCACACGCCCGTGTGCTAGACCGTATCGTCCATATGGCTGAGATACACGGCCGTGTCTCTGCCCGTGTAGCCAACACTTGGGCTATTTTCCAAGCCCTTCACGTGCTCTTAACATCATCACACTCACAAACATTGCATAAATGCATATCATACCCTTAACTACTCCTATCTTGACCATCAAACACATGAAATATACCTGACCTCATCAAACATTTTCCACAATACATGCAAAAAATGGACTCACATACCCATAACTATTATAAACCACATTTCATGGCTATATACAACGAAACAATATAGACCAATACATTTGGCCAATTTATAATAATACATACTACCAATAACTAAATCTCTATACATGCCACTCACTTGTAAGCAATAAGAATTATTATTAATCCACCTTGACAAATTGATAGTGTGATGCCGCCTCCAACGATCTCCAACTCCGAGCCAACCTGACAAAACTAAAAGAAATGGAAGAGAGGTTGTAAACTTTAAAGCTTAGTAAGTTGGCATATAATAATAAGCAATTAAATTAGCAAAATTTTTCCATTTCTCAAAAGGTATTCTTAAAAAAATAAAATCATTGTATACATGTTTCCACTTTTTACACATGTTCAGTTTAGGCTGTTTTCTAAGTCATAGTCGTTGAATTAATTATATCTTAAGATACAAGACTCAAAATTAAGTTTCGTAAATTTTCTCTAAAACTAGACTCATATATCTTCTTTCCATAAAATTTTCAGAATTTTTGGTTTAGCCAATTAGTACAGTTTATTCATTAAAGATTCCCCTTTTTTGCTATTTGACAAGTCTGACTCCTCTCCACTAACAATCAAATTTCTCATTATACAGAGTATGGATAACCTTCCCGTTTGTTTCTCTTGAAAGTAAACTCATCAAGGATTCTAAGAATGTGAATTATGCATCATAACCATTTTTATAAAATTTTTAGTGATTTTCCAAATTTGGAATAAGGGATTTCTGAAACCATTCAGACCCTATCTCACAAAAATTTAAATATCTCATAACAGAAAATTTATTTATGCACACTGTTTATTTTATGTGAAAATAGACTCAATGAGCTTTAATTTAATATTTCATTCAGCACCTAACTCAATTTCCACTATTTATGGTGATTTTTCAAAATCACATAACTGCTGCTGTCCAATCTGTTTTATTTTTAAGTTACAATCTTTCATGCTTTGATTGTAGTAATTTTAATGGTAACACTTACCTCTTATCATCCGCACCAAAATTTGATCATTTATCGAGCACATTGCTCATAAACTCATACATACATACCTACACATTTGCTCACACACCCTTGCTCACATACACATTTGCTTAAATATATATACACCTACGCTTATACATCACATAATCACACAAACATCATTTAGTAAATTTTCTTATTGAACCCTTCGAAATAACATCCGTTACTCAGTGGTTTTAGCACATAGCTCCACCAACACATAAATCAGCTCTCGTGTACACATGATGAAGTTCACCTTGTCACCCATGTGACATAGCCATTTCATCCCATAACTATCGTGTCTACATGGTGTCCAGTCCACCGGATCTACCCATACGACCTAGCTACATATAATATTGCTCTCATGTACACATGGTGAAGTTCACCTTATCACACATGTGACATAGCTATCTTTGGTCCGCAGCTCTCGTGTACACATGGTGAAGCTCACCTTATCACCCATGTGACATAGCTACGTTTTATCCGTATCTCCTGTTTTTTTGAAGGTTCAATCGGGAACTCCCAATTTCCACAATTCTCAATATCATAAAAATCATCCAACATTATCCATAATACACATTAAATTATTATTATGGAATTAAAAGTCAATGTATCACTTACAATTTCACATAATCACCCTAGTCATAGAAAACACTTGTAAACACAACATTTCAATTTATTTTCATGTCACTTATGTCACCTTGTATCATAGACATATTTTTAAAATCAATTCGCCAACATAATATACTAAACGTGTAATTAAAAAAATCAATTTAATATCACAATTTAGGTTTCAAACATACATTACAACATTATTGTATTATTATTATACCAACTTACCTCGGACGCGAAAGTGATCAATTTTCCCGACTTGGTCCATAACCTCGTTCTTCCCCGATCTAAGCCCGAATTTCGTGTTTTCTTGATCTAACATATCAAATAACACTCATTTAACACTCACATTATTCAAATTTGTCCAAAAATCATACTTTTAAAATTTTACATTTTTACCCCTAAAGTTTGTCAAAATTACGCTTTTACCCTTAGGCTTGTAAATAATTTTTTATTCAACTTCTTTGCATTTTAGGCCTAACTGAACCATTTCATAAACATAGCAGCCCAAAATTATCATTAAAACACACACCTATAACCAATTTTACAACTTCGTTTTTGTCAAAAATCACTTGGTAAAAACCGTCTCTAACCTTAAACATGCATAATCTACCATAATCCATCAAAATGCACAATTATTCAACATGGGTTAATTTTTAAACATAAACCCTAACTCAAAGTAATGGTAGAAATAGGTAGATTATGATTCAAGGATTTCAAAAATACGAAAAACATTAAAAACGGGGCTCGGAATCACTTACTATTAAGCTTGGAAAGCTTGAAACCGTAGCCATGGCTTCTCCCATGGAGTATTCAGCCATAACAAGAAGAATATGAGCATTTTTTTTTGTTTTTATTCGTGTTTTAATTCATTAAATGGCCAAATGACCAAAATGCCCTTCACTTAAACTTTAATATTATTTTCCCTTCCATGTCCATTTTTGTCCAAATTTTTAGAATTTGGTGATATTTAAGGACCTCTAATTAATATTCCAATTCAATTTCATGCTAAAAGCTTCTAGAACTCAACTTTTACAACTTATTCAATTTAGTCCCTAAAATCAAATTAAACACTTTTCACATAAAATTTCCTCACGAAATTTTCACACAAGCATATAAACATATCATAGACCTTATAAAAATCGTAAAATAATTATTTCTACTTCAAATTTGAGGTCTCGAAACCACTATTCTGACTAGGCCTTAATTCGGGATGTTACAGAACATCAACCAGCTTGAACCTTTTTGATTTGATCTGAATGACACAGTTCCAATGGTTAACTTGCATATAGTACATAACCAAGGACATTGCAACCTCATTGCTTGAATTCATCGAAATTCCCAAAATTACCTATTATTATAGGGGTTATTACAATCGATTTCATTTTTATGGTTATTGTATTTCTTGCAATTTTCCACTACTGTAAGAAGAAACAAAATATTAGAAACACATGTGAATCTTCTGATGAGCGCCTTAGCATTAACCACCAAGCAAAGGAACTTCAAAAGAATGGAACTGTTTCTCCACTTGTAATACTTAAATATTCATATGGATGGGATCCATTAGGTGATGGATGGGACGGCATTGGATTTTCCAATGAGTATTTAGATAAGTTTATATTCAACCTAGAAGAAGTCAAGTTCTCAACTCGGTGATTTTTCGAGTTACTAGGAAAGACCAATTTCTCATCAGTGTACAAAGGAATACTAAGAGACGATTTTGTTTTAGCCACTAGAACCATAAACATGACCAGCTACAAACCAAAAGAAGTAGAGTTTGTTAAAGGCTTGTACTTATTAACCTTATTGATACACGAAAACTGCGTTAGGCTTCAAGGGTTTTGTTGTTCAAAGGGCAAAGGTGAATGTTTTCTCATTTATGACTTTATTTCTAAGGGAACCTATCTAAGTATCTCAACATCTTATCGAACAAAATCTGGGCATCTTTCATGTTCCCACACTTTACAAACCCATTAATTATTATATTCCAAGAAATCAAATCTCTATCAGACATTTTCTCAAAGAGTCCCAAAGCCAAACACATCCCATCTTTCAATTGCGTATACCCACTAAGAATTCTAAGTTATCAAATTCTTACCTCTAGTGGTATAACATCAACCAACCCCATTGCTAAATCAATCATCCTCCTTTTAATATACTCATCAATCATTGAATTATATGAAACAAAACCCCGCATAGACATTCTATCAAATGATTGACATGCATATCCAATAAACCCACAACTTAAATAATAATCAGACCCAAAATTCAGCTTTCTCAGCAAACCATGAATATGCATTCCTTCCTTTAATAAATCCAATCGAGAGCAGGCTTTAAGCACCAAAAACAACGATAATTTATCAAAAAGATCTTAATTATCAAGCATCAAAGAGAGAATAATAAAAGCTTGTCGTGCCTCACGTCTCTGGGGATACCACTTTATTATAGCATTTTAAAGAAAAGGATCCTCGTCTAGTGTGTAGCAATTCTGTCACTGCTAAATAAGAAGAAGAAACTTGGGTTGAGTGAAGAAGAAGAAAGAAGGAAAAAAAAGAATGACAGAAAAAATTAGGAGGATGAGAAATGTCTTTATGCCATGTGTCACAATCTTATTCTACCACATGTCCTATACTTAACGGCGTTAGACTCAGGTATCGATTTAGTTGACAGAAAATAAGTTCGGGTACTAATCTGGGACAAAAAGATCCATAAGTACCAATATGGGAGAAGTGGACAAGTTTGGGTACTAATTTTATATTTAACCCAACAATCAATGGTAACATTTTAAAATTTTAACAATTTTGAAAATGAAGACACAAATTAGCTCGACTCAGTTGCAACGATCTTAAAAACATAAAAATTATAAGAAAATAACTTAATTGTCATACCTAATTAGTGGCTGAAACTTTGAAACTTCAAGGAAGGTTTTCTTTCTTTTGTTCTTCGATGGAGAAGAAGAATGATGAAGATGACCATTTATTTGTTTTATTTTACCTTATATATTTAATTAAAATTTAATTAATCATAATTATATAATTTAAAATTTATTTAATTAAAACTTAAGCTTAATTAGAAAAACTTAATGGATTGTAACTCAACCACCATCGTTTAACCATTTAGAAATGGTCTTATTGTTCATTTGGTCCTCCAATTATTTAAAAATCCATAGCGATTAACTTTTACCACTTTTACAATTTAGTCATTTTCCCTTAATTAACTATCAAATCATTAAAATTATCGGACCAAACTTTAATCCATTTATACAATAACTCCGTGCTTGTTTTATGAAAATGAGGTCTTGATACCTTATTTTTCCAAAGCCACTGACTTTCGTTACCAACCACTTGTACCTTAACTAACTAACCAATTAATAAAATCTATAAAATAAAAAATCACAATAACACCATATTTAACTCGTAAATATTAAATAATAACATTTATGGACTCACTCATCAGAATTATAATTCCGAAACCACCGTTTCTGACACCACTGTTTCCGATACCACTAAAAAACAAGTTATAACACATATCGCCGATGCAAAATCAACTATATTGATTTGAACTCAAATATTTTTTGGTGGATGATTGTTTACATTGGTACATATTTTCTTGTTCACAAAATACTTAGGTGTAATGTTGTTGTTGTGGTGGTGGTGGTTGTTGTTGTTATTGTTGTTGTTGTTGTTGTTGTTGTTGTTGTTATTATTGTTATTGTGAGCTTCAGACTGTGGATTGATAGTTGAATTACTTAATTATTTATTAAGATTGCTAGACTAAGAGGATTATACTAAGGGGGAGATTTTGGTTGTTTATTATATTTAAAGCTTCTTGTCATAAGTTTGTTTTGTTCAAAACATTGTTAAAGAGGGATTATTGAAATATTCGAAGTTGTTGCAATGTGCTAAAGGAAGTCCCCACTTTTTTCACCACTATGACAAAATAATAACTTGTCATATTTTAAATATTGTCAATTTATTGAACCAAATCTTTGGGTTGTGCTAATATTGTACAATGATTCAAGCCCATCAATGAATATCAATTCACTTACAGAAGCATGTCTAGAAGATTGGATTGGATTGAATCGTGTGTATTGAATCCCTTGGATAAAGGAAGTTGGATCAGATCGAAACATTGAAGACATATTTACCAATAGTTCATTTTACTTTGAGTGTTTATATTATATTGTATTAAGCTATTTTAGCTGCTATTTAGAAGGGATTGTGATTGATCTTCATTATGTTGCAAGTCTAGAAAACCTTATATAATTGAAAGACTTATATATGATATATTGATTTTTGAAAACACTTATCTATTCACTTAGGAACGTTATTTATGAGATTATGTTTATGATTGTAAAACCTTTGTGCAATTGGTTTTACAGGCTAAGTTCTCAATTGGAGAATTTAGTGGTGAGAGATCTAGTCATTAAGATACAAAAGTGAAGATTCTTTAATGGGATGTGTTAAAACTAGGATCACTTGTTGTATTTGCTTCAAGGATAGTGGATTCATCTCACTAAGCTAGGCTCCATAAACATAGAGAAATCGAACTGCATAAACAATTTTCTTGTCTCATGTTTACATTGTGCTTGTCACAATTTTTGCAAAAGTGCCCACTTCCATAACTATTTCTACTCAGACTTTGTTACTTACAGATTTAGCAACTATTTTAGGGAAATAGAAATTAATAAGAGAAAGCGTAGACGTTTACGTTGATAACATGTTCATTAAAAGCTTCTTAATAGAACAACAAGTGTAAAATTTGCAAGAAGTGAACAAAATATTAAAAAAGTATAACAAGAGGTTGAACTGGCCAAATGTGCTTTTGTCATAGGAGTGAAAAAATTCCTAGACTTCGTGACAATTAACAAATATAGAATAAAATAATAAATTAACAAAGTAATTTAGAAAATATTAAACTAAAACTAATTTCTTCCTAAACTTTTCTTGGACTAATTTGGTGTCATTATGACTTTATTCTTGTACTCCTTGAAAAGTACTTGCAATATTCATGAATATCAATCAACTTGAATTTGTATGCAATACCCAATTTTGAAACATGAATTTGTAGAAGTTGCAAATTAAAGTGATGATGGAATATAACAATAAATGATAACACTATACTACAATCATCCCCGTACTTGCAAAATATACCATCCATCTTTTCTTTCGTTAATGAAACTTTAAACACAAGCTAATTTTCAATATATATATATATATATATATATATATATTGC
Organism: Gossypium stocksii; assembly: GCA_020496765.1. Lineage (NCBI taxonomy): Eukaryota > Viridiplantae > Streptophyta > Magnoliopsida > Malvales > Malvaceae > Gossypium > Gossypium stocksii. Next base: position 14,210,987 of record CM035623.1, read on the forward strand.
AATTTGGCAAACATTTTTTGTATACAAATTAGCAGTAGGATAATTTCTACCCAAAAATAAAGTGGTAATATCATAAAAAAATGTTGAAACCTTGAAGTCAACGAAATTCTTCAAAACTAGCAAGATCAACATAATTCTGTATGAATTTCTCAACTTCACAAAAGCTTTATGAAAATAGATAAGCTTCTCATCATCAAATATGTAAAATTCTACCTTCTCACCACATCAAATCATAAACCCATTGAATAATTCATGTTTGACTAAATCACACACTTTAAAAACTTAGTTTTTTTTCTTTTTCTTACTTTTGTTTCTTACTTTCTTCAAATTATTGCCAATAATTTGCAAAACATAACTATTACATGCAAATATACAAATTCAATATAGTTCAAAATATAAACTATTCAAATGTGAATGCAGTAATATAATAACTACCACAGAGTATTTGTTTAAAATTTTTTCCAAACTCATGCTTTATGTATATTGTAGATAATATTTCAAATATACAAAATTCTTATACAATTATATTTGTAAAATTCATATATATATATATATATATATATATTTTAGATAATCATAAATATTACATATCCTAAGCACAGAGGCGTAGCTAGGGGGCAGGCAGTGGCCTCGGCCCTCCCTAAAATGAAAATTTATTATTTAGTCCCTTTAGAAATTTTTAAAATTTTAAATTAGTAAAGGTAAAATTGCACTTTGGCCCCCCCTAAAATTATAAAAATTTGATTTAATCCTTTAAAAATTATGAAGATATAGACTATAAAAAGTTAAAATTTTATTCGGCCCCCCTTAAAAGTTGTTCTGGCTTCGCCCTTGACTAAGCACTTTTAGTTATGGTTTATAAAATATTTATATTATAACAAAACATCTATATAAAATTTTACGATATGAATTTTTATTGTTTTATTGTTATATGAAGGTAAAATTATTTATTGCATTCAAAATATAAAAAAATTATAACTTATAAAACATCCAATTATTTAAATTTTTTGAAAAATACTCGATCCAAATCTAAGAAAATTTGAGCTTAAAAATTTTGAATCTAAAAGAACTTAAACTGAAAAAATTTTGAGTCCAAACCGATTCTAACTTAAAATAATGAAAATAAAATAATCCGAATAAATTGAATCAAACTTCACCGGTTTACCATTCCAAATGAATAAATATTATTATTTTGCAATTGTAGTAAAAAAAATGAATTTTGAGATCAAATATCAAGTGTTATTGGACTCAAAAGAAAGAAAAAGCTATGAAGTAAAAATTGATTGCTTCAAACTACTCCAACCTAATCAAAGCTTCCATATTCCTTTAAACATAGAAGGATTTGTTTTTGTGAAAGATAGAATGTCAATAATAACAATGTATCGCAAAAAATAAAAAAGAAAGAAAAAAATTAAAAGCACATAGATTTTTACGTAAAAACCTTTTTGGGAAAAATCACGAGCAAAGAAGAAAATAATTCACTGTGTCAAATTCGAATAATTACAAAAGAAGTAGACTATGTCTATTTATGAATGTGTAAAACCATATTCTAATCAAAATAAAATAAAAGTAATGCAATAAGATTAAAACACTTATTCAAATCAACATTAGACAGAGGAAGTATACTTCTATTTAAACTTATTTTACACACACCACTTATATTTTATTTTATTATGAATTTGGGTCACATCTCTGACAGCTATATTAAATCATAATGATAATAGTGGAAGATTCATGTTTAAGTATCTCCTAAATCTCAATTAAAGCATTTTATATCATGTGAGAAATGCATTATCAAGTAAATTCATTGATGCTAATTTGCTAATTAAACCCACTACCTAGTCTGGGTTATTAATTTCAGAACCCATTGTTTTATCCCTCTCTGTTTCCTATGTACATTAAATTTGTGATGTGTGGAACAAAAAAGCAATGTTGCCTTTATTGAAAAGTCATAAAAGGCGATAAAGATCCCTAGTTGTCTGATGTATAAATCAAAGAAACAAGCAAAATAAAATGCCCTCACAATCTTAGTAAAAGCATTCGCGGTCTTGATTTGGGAATTGGGACCAGCTATTTATGAGTTCCAATGGCTGATTTCCCTTTGTGAAAAACAGCCTCTACTTCACTAAAACTCTTTTCATTATCCTCTCTTCTACACTTGTGAGTTGAAAAGATTAGAAATGTTAAAAATACGATTAATGATATTATTAAAAGGGATAATTATAAACTCTAAAAATGAAAAATATAAAAAAAAATGAGATGTTACAATAGGGTAAGGTACCAATACTTCAAGTTTAATTTTATTTAAAATATAGATTTTAATATTCAACGGTATATTAGTAATGAAATTTTACTATATTCAAATGTAAATATTAAAATTAAAAAAAAAAACAATATATTATAAATTTGGTTACGGGTAAGATTTCAGTTTATAAATATTAGAGACCAAACTTGAATCATATTATAAACGAGTCTAATATTTTTATCTATACCCATTTTTTTAAATTTAATATTTTTTAATTAAATCCTCGTAATTACCATGCAAGCTTTCAAGATTAAAAAAGTTTTTATTTTAAAAAGCAAGTGACCCATATGAACTTTATCCCCCTCCCATTTATACGTAATTTCCTCAATAGTTTGGGTTCCTTTTGTTGTTGGACATTATCTTGTTTTACCTTTTGTTGAATATATATCTCTGAAATTGTTGGTTAAACTTTTAGCCGTGGGCGTGGCAAGATATGGGAGGTTGACACCATTGTCGCCTTTTTTAACCACAATTAGATGCTACCTTCAAAGTCTTGGGGGTTACCTTTTCTTTTCATGATTTTATTCTTATTTTTTTCTTTAATGAACTTAATTTAACCCAAGTCATGAGTGCAAATAAATAAAGCTAATTAAAGATGTCACTCTCTTTGGTCCCCCCCCCCCCTCCACCCCCTCCCCATCTCTTTTGAAATTTGGTGATTGATTCTTAGCTAGTGTTCCTTTCCTTTCCTTTTCCTTCTCTTTCCTTTGTTTCACCCCAATACCAAAGATGATTAAAGACATCTTTGATTCTTTCAAATTCAAAGCTTGTATAAGGTGGAGGGTGCAGTGTTGAAATTAGACTGATGGTTGAACTCATCACATAATTGATTCAATAACTTAAATTGTTACATCAGTATTTAACATATTTTTAAAAAGGAAAACATTTTTTTTGAAAAAATTAATAAACCATAAATAAATAATAATAGTAATACAAATATTCATTTTATAACAATAACATTGAAATTTTAAACCAATAACTATGAATATATATATATATATATATATATATATATATGAGTTCAAATCATTTTATCCTATTTTTTTCAATTTCAAAATATTTTACAGAAATCGATTATATGATTCTAGTTAAGATATTAAACTAATTAATTTTTAATTCAACCGATATTTATCTAGTAGTCAAATTCCAACATCGTGAAGTGTTAAAAAGATGAAATGATGGGGCAAAAGTGAGAAGGTAATGGTGTAAGCAAATTGTGATTTGCAAGGTTCATACAAGCTTTTTCACTTGTCCAACACTTTTGGGGCACCACTGAAGCCGTAGTGAATATAGAAGGGCAGCCTCGTTGGGCTCGGTGTCTCAATTGGGTTGGGCTATCTTGATTTTGAGTTTAAGACTTCAATTCTAGATGGGCTTTTCAACTATAACACAAGTCATCCAATTACACTGAACTTTCTTTTTTAGACACCTTACAAAATGGTCATTCAGCTAATTGTGTTTGTCTTTTCTAGTCTAATTTTGTTAACTTCTGTTAAGAGTGACAGTTCTAAAATAGGTATAAGAAAAAGTTTAGTGCATAATGTTTATACATAGTGTCAATTTGGTCATGACTCTACAAAAATTAATCTTCAACATTGGTTCAATTTGATCCTAATTTTAAAACAATGTCAAGCATTGATTTTTCATTTAGAATTATGATCAAATTAACAATGTATAAATAGTGAGGGTTAAATTTTTTTATTGTGTCAATTTTAGAGTTGTCACATCATCTTTTTGTCACAAAGAAAGACAAACATACCATTTTGTAACTTTTTTATAATTAACTGTCTGGAAAGAGAAACTTCACCATAATTGGGTGACTTACTGTGTAATTTACCTAAAAAATAATATATATGATATGTGATGACCAACGACGCAATAAAGCTACAACGTGAAAGCCTACACCTATGATAAAAAGCAACAAAATTCAAGATTCAGAACACCAACTTCCTTCGACTTGTTGGGACTTCATTACTTTTTCCAGAAAAACTAATCAGATCTCGGATGGTTTCGACGATCAGGTCTTTAAATATTTGTCGTTCGATATAGAGGACTGCTTCAGACATCTCAATGGGGTAATCTCCCCAACCGTTAATGGCATCCCCTGCAAGGTCCTTTCTTAACACACCACAAATCACCTCAAACAAGTCATCTGCTGAGTCCCTCCTTCGAATCTTTTCAAATTCGGACCAAATTTGTTGCAGCGATGTCTCTCCTGACCATGGATATTTAAGTTTCCATGGCGGTAATTCTCCCTTTCCATTGAGAATTTCATTTATGGTGTCGAATATAAGCTTCCTCTGGAGTTTATACACTTTGGAGGTGTCTTTCCCTTTAAGGTTCTGTTGCTTCTCAAGCAACAGAAAGACGTCAGTATCATCAGGCAAGTAATTGGATGCTTTAAGGATATCGGAAATGTAGTTGAAATCACAATCGTCTGATTTATCTGATGATTTTGATTTAGCGGCACTAGCAGGACTCCAAAGTTCATCTTCTGATTCAACAACTTGGTCTGAAAATTTAAAATCTCAAGTCGAATCACAAAATTCTCCATTCACGTTGATTGAAGGAGGTAAAAGTATTGAATATATATACACTTGCTTATTATAATGTGGATTGACTTTGTTTCAATGTACAACATCATACATCAACTTTGATTTTGTGCGATTTTATATATAAAATTTTAATTTGATTTAATTTTTACAAATCACTAACAACATTATCAAATTAACACTATTTTACATTGATGTATTGCGTACACAAACAATTATATTAAACTAATATTAGGATAAATATATATATTTATATTTCTTTAAATGAGTACAATTGAATCAAAATCAAAGTTTCATGTACACATATGAACTACAATTCAAATTTCATTTATATAATTACAAAAACTAAAATTTATGTATCAAAGTACATATTAAACTAAAATTTATGTATAAATTTAATATTTATCTCTAATTATAATTAACTTCACTTGATTTCATACCTTATTCATGGTTTAATAGTTAAGAATTTTTATGTTACAATCTAATAAATATATTACGACATATTTTAAAAATAATTTTATATTACTCACTTTGTCCTAGTACAATTGACACAGTTGAATTTTTTTTCAAAATTTTTAAACTTTGACATCAATTACTATATATATATTTTATAAATGTATATATTTAAAATTAATTCATTGAAAGTCATATCAATATGTATTTTTTTAAAATTTTTATGCATAATATTTTTTTAAAGAATAAAAGGTTAAAGTAAAAATATTTTACCATGTGATAAGTTGAATGGAGAAGAAAGAGTATTTAATTAAGTTAATCTCAAAAAATTAATATTTTTATTTTTCGAAAACTTTTACTATTTAAAAAAGTATATAAATCAAAATAAAATGGGGGCCATAGAGAAACAAAGTCAATAAGGGTAGGGATTACGAAAGTAACAAATGATTAAATGAAGGAAGGAAAAAGAGGACCAAATATGTCGTTGCCTTCACTCTCTTTCCAATATGGACACAGTCTTTTAACTTCAAACAAAATTAACAGAGGCGGGGACATTTCCACCACTTTCCAAGACTAGCATTAATGGGATGCTCTAACCCACTTGTCACTTGTCAGGGAAAGTTTTACAGCGGTAAGTATATTCTTTTTCTCACTGAGGTAACTTTGGTTTACAGTATAAAAGGGAGGATGTTTCAATTACTTTCCTATTTACGACATCTCCATTCTAATTCTTTCTTTTTGGTTATTCTAAAATTATTTGCTTTTAATGTGGTCTACCAAATTAATGAAACTATATGAAATCTACACGTAGATAACTAGATTTACGAATACTCGAAGATTTGTTTTCTTACCTTTCAAATCCATTCTTCGTTTCATCACAGGGGAAGGAGACGAATCATCTTTGTAAAAGGACGCGTCGAGTGCCGAAACAGGACTCGGCTGCAACTCAGTTTGAGCTGCGTTCATCTTTTCTATGCTGTGAAGCAACTTATCACACCTTTCCAATAGGCTTCTCCCTTCCTTATATTCCTCCACCTTCGATTTCTGTGCATGCCATTAAAATAAATTAAGCTGATTAACTAACCATTTAGTTTAATAATTGAGCAATTTTACCTCAGCATCAGTTTGAGAAGGTGAGCTAGCGCTACTTTCAGAAACAGTTGATGTTTCATCCTCCGCTGGGATAAATACTTTCTCTGCCTTTGATTTCCTGTTTCCCGCTGATCTATTCGCCTGATCTAGTCCGGTTCTTCTCACATTAACTCTAGCAGACTGAACCGGAGACATTCTTCTCTGTTCAACATTGCCATTCCCTCTCTGCGTTTCAATCCTCAAAGGCCTTCTGCTTGGACTCCTGATGCCACTTATTCTGCTTTGGTTCCATAAGTTTCTTCCAGTATCTGGTCGATCACGTCTTGGTCTCGGCGGAGGCGGCGGCGGCTCCAGTTTCGAGTTCCGGCGAGCTCCATTTTTTGATCTGTAAGCCGGAGGAGGTGAATCGTTGCTGCTTCTCCCGATTGGTGATGATCTTTCCGGTCTAATAACAACAATTGGAGATTGTTCATAAACAAAGCTCCTTTTATTCCTTTGGTTTGGAGGTTTCGTAGTATGTAAAAGGCCTTTAAGTTGCAAAGCTTCGAGGATTCGCTTAAGATTCTCGAGATCTTTCGACGGCTCGTCAATTCCTCGGAGCTTAAGCTCTTTCTCAATCTCTCCATTGATGGAAACTGTTTGCTTTGTATTTGGAAAGAAATCAACTGAATTGTAAAAACGTTTAGTTTGAACCGTTCCTCGAACCGGAGTTTTAACTGTTTGACGTCTCACAGTGCTTGAGCCTTTTGTTCCTTTTCTTATTACTTCATCTTGCTCGGCACCATTTTTAGTTACCACATTGCTCGAAATCCCCCCATTTAAATGGAAATTAATTCTATCTATAAAACGATACTGAAATAGATCTCTGCCTCTTGCTTCCGACGCGGATCTTCGGAGCTCCGCTCTTTTATTCGGTTCGGGATCTGAATCCGGTAACGGCGCCTCAAGTCCCATGAGCCTTGCGACTACGCTAGGTGAACGTCGTTGTTTGTCTATACCATCCACTCCGTCTTCTTCTCTATTGCTTTCGCATTGGTTGGAAGGTAGAATGGCGGTATTCGTACGGATCTCTCGTGGCTTAAGGCTTCCAGTTGCATTGACCACGGCTCTGCTATCGAGAGAAAGCCTTGGAGCTTCTTTGGAGAATTTCCAAGGCGAACTTGCGCCGTCTTCGTTGAGTTCGAAAATTGGACGGCCGCGAGGTGACTTGTTCTGGCTCCCCATCGCAATGGAAGGTTCCGGTGAATGCAGCTTCTCTATTATTTTAGATATTGCTAGTGGTGACTCAACGTTCTTCTCTTGCTTCGATGTCATTTTTCTGGACTGAGAAAAAAAACCGTAAAATTACATTTCAGTAGAAGTTCACATGCACATCATAAATAGGGGGAAAAAAGGGAAACCAACCGTCGTGGAAGGGAGGCGCTTAACAGTGTAAAGGCGTTTGCCGGCAAGAATGTGGTGACAATCAAAGATCTGAAAAAAACCAGCCATGCAACCCTTTTGTTTCTCATCTATTTTCTTCTCAATATTTTGCTCTTGCACTATCCCCGCCATCATTAAAAAAAATAAAAAATCTCCGTTGGAACTCAACAATAATACCCCCTTCTCTTTCACTCAACTTTATATTTTCTTTGAATTACTATTTTTCCATTTCTCTCTTCATCTTTTGCAAGTTTCTTGCTGTCACTGTGTGGCTGAGTTTAACCGCAACACAACAGTGCAGCCTTTATATTCATACTCCATTCTCCCGCTTTTATGGTCTTTAAAAGGGTGGACCACGTTAAGGAACAAAAAGAGCAGTGGTGTGGGGACACATGGCATCTCTCGTCACTTGTACGCAACTTGACCTTTACTATAAATTCGATGACGTAAAATTTTTATTTTTCAAATAAAGTACAATATTAAATGGGTGTATGATAAGAAGTAAAGACAAAATATTTAATCTAAAACTTATAAACCAAGAAAACAAAATTATTATAAACTGAAAATTTTATAAGTTGAGTCCAATATTAAACTTCTACCAACAAAAAAGTTTGTTGGCACTGACACTGGAACCCGCAGCTAGGCCAATGCTTTCTCCTAACGTGTCATTCATTTGCTCCCTTAATTTTCGTGCCTTTGAACGACTGACCACCACCTTTATTGCCTCCATTTTATGTCATGCTTATAACCAGTTTTGCCCCCGAGATTATACGATTTAAAAGTGTTAATAACCATAAAATCATTATTTCCCTTTGAAGGTGCATATGAATCATTTAAAAGCAAGATGAATATGGATAAGAGGGTGAAGCCATTAACGTGAATCACGAGAACGCACATTGTAATGACACCTGTAATGTGCACATTTAACTTACAATGTAGATAAAAAAATATATTTATGTGATATATTTGTTAAAAATTAAATATTATGTTGGTTAAAATGATGGACGATATTGTAGTAATTAAAGTGCTGTCCGTGAGTAGTGGGAAATAAAAAAAAAAAAAAGTCCAGTTTTCCAGTTTTCAGAATCCAAGCATAACCTTGAGTAGACCAAAAATAAATAAAGATTAAAGAATAAAACATTCGCCACTACCCACTAGCCACCGCCAGCCGGCTTGCCACAATGGGTGGCCGAGCTGATCCAAAAGTTCCATTATAAGTGGCTGCAGCACTACTAGACGTACAAGAAGTTGGCAGTTAGCAGTTGAGGTATATGGACTTTGATAACCTGGCACGTGGCGAACGTATGAACTGATTGGTTGCACCTTGTTAGAGGATGGATACAGTTACTACAGTTCCAAAAGGAATCAAAGTGGATGGCCAGCTGCCACCTTTGACAATGAAGGGGGTTAAGGAATCTGTTTCCTCCATTGGTTGTTGCACTTGCACCCTTTATTTTATGCCACTTAAAGATTCCTTTTTTTTTTTTTAAAAGAAGAAAATTTAAGAACTTACTTTAAACCTAAGATTATACCTTATCGAGTTTGAGTTTTAACAGTAACGAAATCACTAATGCCTCAATCAACAACTAGTTGATTTTCATAAAAAATTTTTACTATCATTAATTTAAGCATTTAAATTTTAATAAAAGTTTCTCTTTTTCAATCACTTGTTAGCCAATACTTTATGCGTTTTTTTCTTTAAATAAAGTTAGAAGAGAAATTTTTAAAATGTCATCTATTTGGTAATCGATTGAATTTTCAATAATGAAAGGTCTTGTTTCCTTGTAGAGGGTTTTATCCCCACCTCCGTCAAGCGCTGTAAACGGTTTAGGGAGAGAAACACCTCCTTTAATAGTGATACAAGAATATAACTTTTAAAATTTAAGGAAGATATATTAATATAGTATTAAGAACTAATTATGCAAGTCATCTGGGTGCATAAGAACTTGAAGGTGAACTCTGAAATATTTCTTTAGGATCTTTGCTTGTGGTAGAATATGTGACAATGTAAATTGGTCTAAATTAATAATAATCTCAATATCGGAAATGTGAAAAAAAGCTTAAATATAAAACTAAAAAAAATATCAAGTTTAACTACGAAATTAAAAAAAAAAAGTCAAATTTAAATATTAAATATTATATTAAACATTAATTTTATCATTTCAATCCAGACTAAGTTTGATTCAATTTAAATATAAAAAAAAATTTAAAGAATTTTAGTATAATCAAGATAATCATTTTTTTTTTTCATTTTCCGAATCATAACCAATCGATAGACCAAGATAATCAGGTATAACCAAACCATAATTATTCGACTCGGATGTCAAATTTCCATACTAATTTTGGACTTTATTTTCACATTATAAGTTTTGTTTTATGGTTGTTGGTCCATATTTGACAGGGTTTTAAAATATTTTTCATAAATATTTTAAAAAATAATTAAAGTAAATAAAAATAATGGATAATTTTTATATTATGTATGTTTTATTTTTTAACAGTGGTAACTCAAAATTATATTATAGACTTATTTTGGTAAAATTATTTAGATGGTAGTTAATTTGAAACGTTGTAGCATATAAATTGTATATATAGCATGAGTAAATTTTATAAACTAATTAACCATTGCCAGATTTGAATAACGAATATTCGTAAAATTGTTTTTCAATAATGTTTCGTAAAATCGTTATTGAACTGAAAATGAGGTGCTCTAAGTTTTTTTTTTTTTAACTAAATGAAATAAAGAATTATTGATTACTTATTATAAAATCAAATTAGATTATTTTTTTAACCCAATATTTAGAACTATCTATAATTCTTTCTCAACTCATAAATACAAGGACAATACGTTTCAACGTACTCTAATGTATATCCTCTTATATTGACAACAATACTTATACTAATCGAGTTAAGACTTAATCGACAAATCAAATTTAATGGACTCCTATTTTGGGTTTAAATGCCTTTTATTAATCTTGTTTATGGCCATCTCAATAACGAAATCATTTATTTATTTGGATGGAATTTGAATGCTTGGGGTTGCTCAGACTTCAGGGCTTAATGTTTCATTGTTGGATCAATGTTATCTATTAAGGCCAGCTTAGAAAACGCAGCCCAACAATAAGCCATAAAATTGACATTTTAATAAATTTTGGTATCAGGTTTTACCATTATTAAGCTCATAAATTTTTCCCTTCACCAGCTAATCTAAAGAGAAGATATCTTTCAACATGTCTGAAAATCAGCTTTCAAGACCTTCTATGTAATATCCCGAAAATTTCTATTATTGATACAGTAAAATAAAGAAATAAAGAAATAAAAAGAGCAATTTTGAGCTCTATCAACAAAATCTATGTAGGAAGTGATTATGATGTATTAATCCAAGAAAAGACTAAATCGTAAAAGTGAGAAAAGTTTTGTGGCCCAAGAGTAAATACTTAAAATTTAAGGGGTTAAAGTGTAAATATGAAAAAGTTGAAGGACCAATAGTGCAAAAATTTAAGGATGGAATAATCTAGAAACTAAGGAAAATGGATGAATTAGGACCAAATTGAATAGGAGAAAGAATTATGAGGGACTAAATCGCAATTTTACCAAATTAGGTGATGAGTCAAGGATGGAATTTTAAAAGATCATGAAGGGCAAAATGGTCAATTAGAAGGAGAGAGAAATCTAGAAGGTAATGATGGTGTGATGATATTTTATAATTATTTAATAAGATAAATATTACTTTATCAATATTTTAATAAGATATTTTATTATTTTATTATTTTATTTAGTATATATATATGTGTGTGTGTGTGGAAAAAAAAAAAGAAAAGAAGAAGAAACCCACCATTTCCATGCACCAACGTGGAGGAAGAGAGAAAGAAAGAAAGTTTTACTTTCTTTACAATTTGGTCCTTCCACCAAAAATTCACCATTTTCACCTAGAAATCAAAAGAATTTCCATAGCTACCGAAGGAGAAAAATGTTAAGGAGACTATGAGGAGCTAGAATATCAAGTTGGATTCAAGAAATAGAAGCTGGAGGAGAGAGAAAATGAAGTTAAAGTTTGGAAACATTAAAACAAGGTAAGAACATCAAGATTTCCATGTATTTTTAAGTTTAATATTATTGAAAAAGCATGTAAATGATGTTAATGTAGAGTTTTCTTATATATGATTCTATGTTCTTGATATGGTAGTGAAGAGAAAATAAGATAAAGTGATGGGAAATGGTGTAGAGAAAGAAAATAAGGGTGATATAAACTTAGTAATTAATATCTTGCACTAAAACAGTTTTGGACAGCAGCAGTAAGCTAAATTTGAAAAATCACCAAAAATGGTAGAAACTGAATTAGGAGTTGAGTAAGATATGGAATTAAAGCTTGTTGAGTCTATTTTCATATAAAAGAAACAAAACAAGTAAATGAATTCTGTGTTCTGAGATATTTATATTTTTGTGAGACTGGTTCAGAATGATTTCGGGATCCTCTGTTCTGACTTGGAAAAATCATTAAAAATTGCATAAAAATAATTATGGGACATAAGTTATATGGCTAGAATATTTAATGAGTCTATTTTCAATATAAATAAGTATGAAAATCATCCGAGTCCCGTACGAGGAGATAATTAAATTTTAATGAAGAAAGGTCGGAACAGTTATACAGCAGAACAGGGGTAATTTTAAAGAATAAACTGTACTTATTGGCTAAGCGAAAAATTCTAAAAATTTTATGGTAAGAAGATATGTGAGTCTAGTTTCAGGGAAAATTAACAGATATTAATTTTGATTTCTGTAGCTCAAGATATAAATAATTTAGTGACTATGACGCAGGTGGACAGCTTGAATGTTCACATAAAAGTAAATAGTGAAATTATTGATAATGTTACTTATAAGCATATTATATAAATTAAGGATGTGGAATGGAGAGGAGGAGGAGGAAAGTATGTATGAATAATCAGTTAGCATGACTAATTTGTATGTTTTAAGCCCAAGGACTAAATCGAATAAAAGTAAAACTTTATGGGTAATTTTGTAAAAATGTTAGAAATGATCAAATTACATGAAATGGATTATTTTATTATTTAAATTGAAAATTTTAAATGAAAATTGTTAATTTAGTTCAAGATCGGGGGAAAATATGTTTTAAGGATTAAATTGAAAAATGTTGAAATTATGGAAAATTTTGATATTTTATAGAATTTATGGGCTCTCATTAATATATATGATGACAACGGCTGTAAATAAGGATTAAATCACAAGAATTTATTTTTCTGAGCCTAAGGGTAAAATCGTCATTAATTAAAAGTTTGGGGGCCAAATGGTAATTTTGCCTAGAGCATTAATTGAATGTATTAGAATATGGAATGAATGAAAACAATGGTCAAATTTATTTATAAAGATCCCAACGACTCAAATGCGAGACTCGAATGCGAAAAAGAAAAGATATCGGATTAATAAATTTATAAACACGAACAAGCAACGAGGTAAGTTCGTGTAACTTGAATTGTATTTTTTAAACACTTGAAATATGTGGCTATGTGATGAAATATGATTTGAATGATCAATGCATAATAATTGATGAAATATTGATAATACTCGATATAAAAAGAAAGTAAATCCCGGTTGAATAGAATGGATTTCGATGTATCATTGGAAAAGGAATTGACGGTAAAAAGGATCTAGCCCGGACGGGTGATCCTATCCTGATGTAGCCCTCCCGAAGAATACATGTGTATAGGCCCTTCCGAAGAATACATGGGAGCTGAGGTTCGCGGAAGTGTGCCAAGAATTGAGGTTCGCGGGAGTGTGAGGTTCGCGGGAGTGTGCTTACTGAAATGAAATGTGTAAGACCATGGTTGAAAGATACCATGGAAATGAATAAGACCATGGTTGAAAGATACCATGGCAACAAATTGAGAAAATGAATAAGACCATGGTTGAAAGATACCATGGCAATGAATAAGACCATGGTTGAAAGATACCATGGCAACAAATTGAGAAAATGAATAAGACCATGGTTGAAAGATACCATGGCAATGAATAAGACCATGGTTGAAAGATACCATGGCAACAAATTGAGAAAATGAATAAAACCATGGTTGAAAGATACCATGGCAATGAATAAGACCATGGTTGAAAGATACCATGGCAACACATGCATATGAATTGACGGACCCGTAATTGTACACTAAAAGTGTACTCCTGTATGAATTGACGGTTAATGAGATTGTACACCAGGAGTGTACTATCGGAAATCCATCGAAATTCTGAGAAATTCAACGGGATAAATATAGAAGATGGTAAACACATAGTTAAAAAGGGTAAATGTGAATTGATTGATTACGGACTTGCATATTTTAAGTATATTATATGATTTTAACTATCGATATTCCGATAAATTCAGTAAGTAAGAATACTGACCAGAAAAAGAAATATACATATAAAAAGATTTGTACATATATTCCTGAAGTACATGAAAAAAATGACAGTGATACTGGATATATGGAAATATAAGATGATGATATTTGTACATGGAATTTATTGATGAATATATGCATCTATGATTATAGATTCGTATACTTTAATAATAATATTAATTGTATGACGATAAAATTTCGAATGACTTAATGAATAAAGCCCTGACATGGAAATAATTTGAGCACGAAACAATAATCACGAAATTGAACTTGAAATACACAAAAACGATATTTATTCGATATTTAAAAATATGACATGGAAAATACATATATATGAAACTTACCTGATAATCATGCATGTTCAAGATTATGAATTGTCCTGGAATAAATATATACAAAATCCGTGAAAACAATGATACATGAAATTTTGGTATAATGAATGATTTATGTTTTTGAAGAAATGGCAAGAGAATAATATGTATCATATTATATGAATATGTGGCAATCTTTAATGTGCTGATACATGGAAATTGGGTAAGCCGTAATAAGTAATAATCTCAAGTCTGATATGTTGATACAATGAGTTTATCGATTCTAAAATTATATGAAATATATTCAAGTATACCAATGACTGTTGTTGTTGACGCTTAGACAAGTGCCAAGCTATTGGTTAAATGGTAATATGTTTATTATTTGATACATCGAAAGGATAAATGATCAAATGAAAATATACATGTGTTTATGGAAGAATGGTAAAATTTAAGTTGTACAATTTCTTATAAAATAAGTTATCATGTGATAAAAAAAAAGTTCTATAAACTCCGGTAATACCTCGTGACCCTATTCCAATGATGGATACGGGTTGGGGTGTTACATTCTACTTCTTCAACTTCTGTTTCATTACCTAGTTTTCCTTATAGATCACATTCTGCAAAGAAAATCTCTTCTTTGTATGAAATAGATTATCTTAGTGAAGAAAATAAAATTTAGCCTACAGATCTTCCTACTGTAAATCCTTATTCTACTTATAAAAAGACCTCTTTCTCCCGCATTAGGTCTATAAAAACTCTTATCCATAATACTCTCATGCATGCAAAAGAGTATATTCAAGCCTCATGGTTTAATAGTCATCCTATCTCTGCTTCCTCTCAAGAGCAGTTTGTTACACTTGAAATCCCACATGAATTCCCTAGAGAATGGCAAAGAGCAGGTTACTCTCATATCCATTTTGGAGCAATTCGTCTTGCTTTAAATTATCATGGAGTTGAAGGAAAACCAGTTGTTGCCAGAATTGCCTTCTTGGATTCCAGATATTTGGAATACCAACATGCTTATATTACTACTATTGAGGCTACTTTAAATTTCGGCCTTGTTATGGTTACTCTTTTTCCTAACTTTACAATGGCTCTGGCAGATCCAAATCTGCTTTAAGCTCTTCAAGTTCAGATCCAAATTGTTGGAGCCTCTCAAGTTCCATCAGCAATTGTGGCTACATTATATTACCAAATAGTTTACAGAATTCAAGACCATGCTTTCAATCTCTCCAAGCATGGGACAGGAGATTCTCTCTTGATCACTGTCAATACCAATGATCAAGCTCACTGTGTTCATGTCCTAAGACGGATCTCAAGAAAAGAACTGATTAAGCTTCCCTAGAAAAGTGGGTTACCGATTATGAAAAGCTTCATGAGCATAGTCAACCCATTCAGTCTACTAAAAGTCATATACTATCTAAGGGAGATGGAACCACTGAAATCAAGTTTGATCATGATCATCTTTATGATTCCAAAGGTCCTTCAATATTTCCTACTCAACTAATGATACAACCTTTGGGAAATCCAACAGTTAGTCATGATAAAGATGATCCAGAATGCTATTTTGATCTCTGTGATCCAGGATTTGAAAGAAAATTGATACAAAGTTTTTCTGCTGATGGAAAACCTTTGTATATTTTTAAAGATGAAAAAACAGGACACTGTCCCTGTGATTTCGATTGTTCCTATCAGTCATTCGTTAATGACAGATTTAATGCATGGATTGATGGTATGGATCATTCAGCTTCAAAACTAGGCAAAAAGAAAAACAAGAAGAAATCCACCTAGTCAGAATTTTATGAAAGGTGGATGAATAGAGATCCATCAATTGGTCCACTTGGTGAGGAAAATGGTAAATTTGTCTATCTTGTTGACTATTCATCTACCTTACCACCACATGTTCAAAAAAATCCCCCAGAAACAAACAACTTCCCACCTCCAAGCCAACCACCAGATAAAAAACCCCTTCAAGAGTCAAAATATTAGAAAAAGCCAAAACTTTTTCCACAGCCTTGTTACAAAAAGATCAATAAATGGGTTTAGAAAAACCCTTTTCCTGAACAAAAACCAATCTTTGCAATATGTATGTTACAGTTTTCTAAAAAAACATCATATGACAAGGATTTTCTACCCCTTGATAAATACATGAGAAAAATTATACACATTCACCAAAAATCCCTTCAAAATTCTAGACAGATATTCCTGGTGCACCTTCAAGAGAAGTGTTGTAGAAGCTACTCTTAATTAGCAAACTGAAAATACTTTAGTTTAGAATCATGCTTTAAAAAAGATTGATTCAAATATTTCAGCAGTTGAAGCTAAGGTGGATGACAATACAAAGATGGTGAAAGACCTAATTAATCTCTTAAAAAAGAGATTAGATGCCGTGGCAAAAGAACCAACTGCACCAGGCCAAGATTTCTTTTCTCATTTAGCTCAAAGAGAGAAAGAAATCCAGAATCTCAAAGAGCAGATCAAGACACTCCAGGAGACTGGAAAATTTCCAACACCATCCTTGAGATCAGATACAGTTGAATTGTTTCCTTCAACTAGACAAAGAAATAATCTTCTAACAAAAAGAGATCGTATTTCTTTTCCAAAGTTTCCAGAAAAAACTAAACTAAGCATATATGAGGCGTTTCTGGAAATTAAAAGGCAAGAAGCTGAAAAAAAAAGAAACAAAAGAAAGCTAAAAAAAACTTAAGCAAACAAAAAAGAAAAAGCTCATATTGGCAAAAGGCCAATTATGGACAATTTACCTCCAAAATCACCTCCTCCAAAGCAAGCTTCAAAATCTTTGATGATTCAGCAAAATCAAAATCCTTTAAAAAAATTTTAAAGGATTATAATGAAGCCATGATTCCAAAAATCTCAGCTTTACAACTTCAAGATCAGCAATAAGATTCTGATACATATTATTCAAATTCTAGTTTACACCAGAACCATCATCAGAATCAGGATCTGAAAGTTTATCAGAAGAAGAAGAAAATCCTTCAAAGGTGTTACAAACATCTCCAAAAGTAGAACAATCAGATAACAAGGAAATGGAAGAAGTACCAAAGTCATTTTCTTTACAACAATGTTCTACGCATAAATCTTCTATTGGAAGAACCACCTTTACTCTTAACGACATTCCACAAAAGAGATGGCCAAACAGAATTCAAGAATTTCATTAATGGCTTGAAACCCGTAAACTTACTAAAGACAGCAATTACAACATTCTCATGGAGTTTGTTTCGAGATTCACAGGTATGCTAAAAGATTGGTCGAATTCAATTACTCAACATGATCAGATGCAATTTTTGGTTCTCCAAGATCCAACTTAGCCACTAAGGATTATACATCATCATTTTGTAGGAAATCCAGACGATGTTTTGACTTTCAAAAGGAGAGAATTTCACAAAAGAAAGTGTTGTTCGTATGACAGAAAAAATCTAGCAAGGCATTTTAAAATAATGACTAAATTATTTTGTGCCTTAGGTCTCAATCCAAATCTGAAGCC
Organism: Gossypium stocksii; assembly: GCA_020496765.1. Taxonomy (NCBI): domain Eukaryota; kingdom Viridiplantae; phylum Streptophyta; class Magnoliopsida; order Malvales; family Malvaceae; genus Gossypium; species Gossypium stocksii. Next base: position 14,229,028 of record CM035623.1, read on the forward strand.
AGTCATTTTATCATCCATCCCAGATCCTCTTCAAATTGCGGTCAATCAGGCACTTCAAAGGCAAAATAGAGACATACTCCAGTTAACAGTTGAAGAAATTCAACAAGAGGTCTTCATTGTCAAAGAAGATATTTGCAATAGAAGAAAGATATTCAAAGATTATCTCCATGGTGATAAAAGAATTGATTGAGCATGTGATGAATCTCACTTGAAGTATAAATACCCAAGAGATAAGTTATGCGACTGCCGTTCAAAGAGAAAGAGGCGTTCAAGAAAATATTCTTTTCCAAAACATACAAAATAGAAAAGGAAAAAGAAGCCTCAATGGAGATATCTTAGAAAAAGCGGAGATTATGATGAAATTTCAAATTTAGAATCAGATTATTCAGATATTCATATGATGCTGGCTCAAACTTAAGTTCATGCTTAGAGAAATTGTAAAGGTGTCATACCAGTTCCAGTTCTTCATATTCCAGTCAAGATCTATTTAGACACTAGAGCAGCAAAAACTATCATGAATCCAGATATTTTACCTCCAGAATAGTGGAAGACTCATGTCAGGTATTTTAATTCTGCTGCAGATCATCCTTTTGCTACCTATTTGATTAGTAAACCCATCACTATTCTTTCTAGGCTGTTGTGTTAGAACTACAGTTTTGGGTTCAAAACTCCCAGAAAAAGATATTGTAGTAGGTTTTGACCTCTACACAAAAGCCCAACGTCTAAGAATCCTTCCTGATGGAGTATATTTCAAAAACATATTGCAACATTTTGTCTACACACCCAAACTTTTTTCCATTCAAACAGAAAAAAATCTTTTAGATCACCCAAGAGCTAATAGAAAAATCATGTGCAAACTCCCATTCAGAATTTCTTCTCAAATGCCATAACCCTTTGTGGAAAATCCTGAGTTCTTCATTACCCTTCCATTCAAGAAAAATGAAGACATCAATCTTACAAAAGCTAGTCATATGGGAATGAATCCAGGTCATTTGATTTTAGCTGAACAAAAATGTCAAGAACTTCAACAACAAGATCTGATTGAGCCATCAAATTCTCAACGGATGTGTAAAGCATTCTATGTGAATAAAAGATCAGAACAAGTTAGAGGAAAATTAAGATTGGTTATTAATTACCAACCTCTTAATCATTTCCTCTATGATGACAAATTTCCATTGCCAAACAAAAATTCTCTTTTCTCTAGTTTAGCCAAGGCAAGAATCTTCTCCAAGTTTGATCTCAAGGCAGGATTTTGGCAATTGGGAATTCACCATGATCATAAAGCAAAAACAAGATTTTGTATTCCTAACAGACATTTTCAATGGAAGGTCATGCCATTTGGATTAAAAATTGCTCCATTGTTGTTTTAAAAGGCGATGATAAAGATCTTCCAACCTATCATGAAGAATGCTTTAATTTACATTGATGATATCTTGTTTTACAGTCAGGATAAAGAATCTCATGTTCAACTTTTACAAGAATTCAAATCCCTTGTTCTCAAATATGGGATAATGCTTTCAGAAAAGAAGATGCAGATAAATAAACTAGAAATTGAATTTCTAGGAATGAATCTGAAAGATGGACAATACATTACTGGCCCTCACATTTCACAAGAACTTCTTAAGTTTCCAGAAACAAACCTGTCTAAAAAATAGGTACAACAATTCTTAGGGATTGTTAATTACTTTAGAGACTTTATTCCAAAAGATTCTAAGTATACTAATCCCTTGAGAAAAATGCTTAAGAAAGAACCTCATACATGGTCATCCTTTTAAACAAGAGCTTTTCAGAAACTAAAGGAAATATCGCAGAACTTGCCTCCACTCTAAATTCCTTCTGATGGGAAAAGAAGTCTGCAAATAGATGCCAGTGATAAATACTGGAGTGCAATACTCTTTGAAGAAAAAGAAGGCAAAAGACAATTTTGTGGATTCAAGAGTAGAATATTTTTAGAAACAGAAATCAATTATCACTCCACATTTAAAGAAATCCTGGCGATCAAAAAAGGTATCTTAAAATTTGAATTTCATCTTACAGAATACCATTTCTTATTGAAATAGACATGTCTTTTTTTCCCCAAATGCTCAAATTCAAACAAAAAATTATGCCACATTCTCAGCTCCTTAGATGGGCTGAATGGTTTTCAAAATTCTTTTTTGATGTCAAACATATGAAAGGAAAGGAAAATATTTTTGCTAATTTCCTTTCTAGGCCCAAAGAAAAAATATTAACTTTTAAAAGAACGTACTTTTGGCCCAGACCCATGATGATGTAGAGACCATATTTTTCATCCTCGCCATTTCCTACTTCTCATCCTATTGCTCCTAATCTTAATCCAAAATTTCCACCAGAAGTTATGAACCTTGTTCAAAAAAAAATCTTTCATAAAAAACCAAAAAAATGATGTGTGAATATTAGGTCCAAGTTTTTAAAAATGTTGGAGGACTCATTCTCAAGCCATGGGGTGTACATCCTGGTTATCCATTTATACATCCCATCAAATTTGAATTTTTGAACAACCAGATGAGATTAAATGGTTTTTATGGTATCTCAGTCATTTATATCATATTGCTATTCAGTTCTTTATTCCAAATCTTCATTATTATCTATTAAAAGTTGTTCGAGGAAATGTTCAACCAGAACACCAGAATTTCTTCACTTTCTAAGCTGGTTTCATCCTCTGACGCAATAGCTAAATATGGTCGAACAATATTCTCAGGACAAAGCAAAATGCCATATGGTGTTTATCTTTTATAAACCTCAATATTTCATGCAATGTGGCAGATCAATTCAATTAGGATCTTTCCCTACTGCATCGATGCACAAAGTTTATTTTGATGACATTAGGAACTCTGATATTAATTATTGAGAAATCCAGAAATTCCTTTGTCAGCTAAACAAGGTAATACCATTTGAAATATGGCCCCCTCCAAAAGTTGATGCTCCATGGGATACTTGGCCAGTCCAGTATAAACCATATCACAAGGAGATCTTAAAAACCATTCAAGAATATTATGAAAGTATAACAGATCCATCAGAATGGTTTCAAGATTATCCCTGGTATTGTAGTCAGATCAATCTAAACAACATAAGAATTCAGGATGAACAAGAAAAATCTAATGAAGGAGACAATTACAGTGAAAGTTCTACGGACAATACACAATACCCTCACTCCAACGCTAATAGTTGAAAGTTTTTTCTCTTTAGACTTTTTACTTTCACTTTTACGAGATATATTAGTCTATGTTTCCCATTATTTTGTCATGTTAGGAATATTTTGGACTATTAGCTATGTGGCTGTATTATTAAAATGTGTTAGGAATATTTACTATTCTTTATGTCAAATATGTCATATGTCAGTCAGGAATATTTACTATTCCTTGTGTCAAATATGTTATGTGTCACCAATATTTACTGTTTTTATTTTGTTGTATCTTACCTCCTTCACCTATAAAAGGAGATGTTGTAGAATGAAATATCCATCGAGTTTCCTACTTAATAAAATACTAATGCGCTTTTATTTATGGCTTTCTAAATTCTCTCGTTTTCTCTTTAGATTTTTAGAAATGGTTAAATTTTATGAGTTAAAAAGAGTAAAATAAAGTATGCTTTATGCTTGCCATATTCATATGGATCCTGCACATCAGAAATATTAAAACTCTGATCAGAGATGTCATTATATTGTTGAGGATTACGGAGGTTTAAATCCTTGTAGCTAAAAGGCAATGCCTGTTTGAATGGCCGATAGAGAATGGCCTGTGTGTTTGGCATAGCATATTTGCTATAAGTTCTTCTTTCTTGAACCCCGTCGAATATTCTCACCATTATTTTTTTATCAGAGCCAGGTTTTACCATTATTAAACTCATAAATTTTTCCTTTCACTAGGTAATCTAAAAAGAATATATCTTTCATCATGTTTGAAAATCAACTTTCAAGACCTTCTACTTCTTCAACTTTTGTTTCATTACCTAGTTTTCCTTATAGATCACATTCTGCAAAGAAAATCTCTTCTTTGTATGAAATAGATTATCTTAGTGAAGAAACTAAAATTCAGCCTATAGATCTTCCTACTACAAATCCTTATTCTACTTATAAAAAGACCTCTTTCTCCCCCATTAGGTCTATAAAAACTCTTATTCATAATACTCCCATGCATACAAAAGAGTATATTCAAGCCTTACGGTGTGATAGTTATCCTATCTCTGCTTCCTCTCAAGAGCAGTTTGTTACACTTGAAATCCCACCCGAATTCCTTAGAGAATGACAAAGAGCAGGTTACTCTCATATCCATTTTGGAGTAATTCATCTTGTTTTAAATTATTATGGAGCTGAAGGAAAACCAGTTGTCGCCAGAATTGCCTTCTTGGATTCTAGATATTTGGAATACCAACATGCCTATAGTGCTACTATTGAGGCTACTTTAAATTCTGGCCTTGTTATGGTTACTCTTTTTCCTAACTTTACAATGGCTCTGGCAGACCCAAATCTACTTTATCCAGATTGTTGGAGCCCCTCAAGTTCCATCAGCAATTGTGGCTACGTTACATTTCTAAATAGTTTACAGAATTCAAGACCATGTTGTCAATCTCTCCAAGCATGAGACAGGAGATTCTCTCTTGATCACTGTCATTACCAATGATCAACCTCACTATGTTCATGTCCCAAGACAGATCCCAAGAAAAGAACTGATTAAGCTTTTCCTAAAAATGTGGGTTACTAATTATGAAAAGCTTCATGAGTAGAGTCACCCCATTCAGTTTACTAAAAGTCATATACTATCCAAGGGAGATGGAACCACTGAAATCAAGTTTGATCATGATCATCTTTATGATTCCAAAGGTCCTTCAATATTTCCTACTCAACTAATGATGCAGCCTTTGAGAAATGCAACAGTTTGTCATGATAAAGATGATCCAAAATGCTGCTGTGATCTCTGTGATCTAGGATCTGAAAGCAAATTGATACAAAGTTTTTCTGCTGACTATTCTGCTACCTTACCACCACCTGTTCAAAAAACTCCCCTAGAAACAAATAACTTCCCACCTCCAAGCCAACCATCAGATAAAAACCCCTTCAAGAGTCAAAATCTCAGAAAAAGCTAAAACCTTTTCCACAGGCTTGTTACAAAAAGATCAATAAATAGGTTCAGAAAAACCCTTTTCCTGAACAAAAACCAATCTCTGCTATATGTATGTTACAATCCTCTGAGAAACATCATATGACAGGGATTTACTTCCCCTTGATGAATAAAATGAGAAAAATTATACACATGCACCAAACATCCCTTCAAAATTCCAGACAAATATTCCTGGTGCACCTTCAAAGATAAGTGCTATAGAAGCTACTCTTAATTGGCAAGCTGGAAACGCTTTAGATTAGAATCATGCTTTAAAAAAGATTGATTCAAAGATTTTTGCAATTAAAGCTAATGTAGATGATAATACAAATATGGTGAAAAACCTAATCAATCTCTTAAAAAAGAGATTAGATGCTGTGGCAAAAGAACCAGCTACACTAGGCCAAGATTTCTTTTCTCATTTAGTTCAAAGAGAGAAAGAAATCTAGAATCTCAAAGAGCAGATCAAGACACTCTAGGAGACTGGAAAATTTTCAGCACCATCCTCGAGATCAAATACAGTTGAATTGTTTCCTTTGATTAGACAAAGAAATAATCTTCTAACAGAAGTAGTTCGTATTTCTTTTCCAAAGTTTCTAGAAAAAACTAAACCAAGCACATATGAGGTGTTTCTAGAAATCAAAAGGCAAGAAGCTGAGAAAAAGAAGAAGTAAAAGGAAGTTGAAAAAACTGAGGCAAACAAAAAAGAATAAGCTCATCTTTGTAAAAGGCGAATTGTGGACAATTCACCTCCAAAATCACCTCCTCCAAAGCAAGCTTCAAAATCTTTGATGATTCAACAAAATCAAAATCCTTTAAAATTTTTTTAAAGGATTATAATAAAGCCATAATTCCAAAAATCTCAACTTTATAACTTCAAGATCAACAATCAAATTCTGATACAGATTATTCAAATTCCAGTTCATCACCAGAACCATCCTCAGAATCAGGATCTGAAAGTTTATCAGAATAAGAAGAAAATCCTTCAAAGGTGTTACAAACATATCCAAAAGTAGAACAATCATATGACGAGGAAATGGAAGAAGTACCAGAGTCATTTTCTTCATAGCAACGTTCTACGCATAAATCATCTATTGGAAGAACCTCATTTACTCTTGATGACATTCCATAAAAGAGATAACCAGACAAAATTCAAGAATTTCATTTATGGCTTGAAACCCGTAAACTTACTGAAGACAGCAATTACAACATTCTTATGGAGTTTGTTTCGAGATTCAGGGGTATGCCAAAAGATTGGTAGAATTCAATTACTCAACATGATTAGATGCAATTTTTGGTTCTCCAAGATCTAGCTTAGCCAATAAGGATTATACATCATCATTTTGTGGGAAATCCAGACGATGTTTTAACTTTAAAAAGAAGATAATTTCACAAAAGAAAGTGCTGTTCATATGACAGAAGAGATCTAGCAAGGTATTTTAAAATAATGACTAAATTATTTTGTGCCTTAGGCCTCAATCCAAAGCTGAAGCAAGTCATCTTATCATCCATCCCAGATCCTCTTCAAATTGCGGTCAATCAGGCACTTCAAAGGCAAAATAGAGACATACTCTAGTTAATAGTTGGAGAAATTCAACAAGAGGTCTTCATTGTCAAAAAAGATATTTGCAATAAAAGAAAAATATTCAAAGATTATCTCCATAGTGATAAAAGGATTGATCGAGCATGTGATGAATCTCCCTTGAAGTATAAATACCCAAGAGATAAGTTATGGAACTGCTATTCAAAGAAAAAGAGGTGTTCAAGAAAATATTCTTTTCCAAAAAATACAAAATAGAAAAGGAAAAAGAAACCTCAGTGGAGATATCTTAGAAAAAGCGGAGATCTACAACAAAGTCTGATCGATGTTATATCTGCAATTAAAAGGGACGCTTTTCAAAAATTGTCTGAAGAACAAAAAAGGATCAAAGAAGATTTCAAAAATGATCCAAAAGTAGGAATCAAAATTCAAAGAGAAGATGATATAAAGTCTGTTTGCTCTATTGAAAATGAAATCTCAGACAAAACCATCTGTGCTATTCCAATAGATCATGATGAAATTTCAAATTCAGAATCAGATTATTCAGATATTCATATGATACTGGCTCAAACTCAAGTTCACGCTCAGAAAAATTGTAAAGGCGTCATACCAATTCCAGTTCCTCATATTCCGATGAAGATCTATTTAGACAACTATAGTAAACCTATTACTATAATTGCCTTTATAGACACTGGAGTAGCGGAAACTATCATGAATCCAGATGTTTTACCACCAGAATGGTGGAAGCCTCATGTCAGGTATTTTAATTCTGCTGTAGATCATCCTTTTGCTACCCATTTGATTAGTAAACCCATCACTATTCAGTTCTTTCCATGCTGTTGTGTTAGAATTACAATTTTAGGTTCAAAACTCCTAGGAAAAGATATTGTAGTAGGTTTTGACCTCTACACAAAAGCCCAACGTCTAAGAATCCTTCTTGATGGAGTACGTTTTAAAAACCTATTTCGACCTTTTGTCTCCACACCCACACTTTTTCCATTCAAATCGAAAAAATCTTTCAAATCACCCAGAAGCTAATACATAAATCATGTGCAAACTCCCATTTAGAAATTCTTCTCAATTGCCATAAGCTTTTGTGGAAAAATTCTGAGTTCTTCATTACCCTTCTATTCAAGAAAAATAAAGACATCAATCCTACAAAAGCTAGTCGTATGGGAATGAATCCAGATCATTTGCTTTTAGCTGAACAAGAATGTCAAGAACTTCAACAGCAAGATCTGATTGAGCCATCAAATCCTCAATGGGCGTGTAAAGCTTTATATGTGAATAAAATATCAGAATAAGTCAGAGGAAAATTAAGATTGGTTATTAATTACCAACCACTTAATCATTTCCTCCAAGATGACAAATTTCCATTGCCAAATAGAAATTCTCTTTTCTCAAGTTTAGAAAAGGCAAGAATCTTCTTCAAGTTTGATCTTAAGGCAGGATTTTGGCAATTGGGAATTCACCCTGATGATAGAGCAAAAACAAGATTTTGTATTCCTAAAGACATTTTCAACGGAAGGTCATGCCATTTGGATTAAAAACTGCTCCATCGTTGTTCCAAAAGGCGATAATAAAGATCTTCCAACCCATCATGAAGAATTCTTTAATTTACATTGATGATATCTTGCTTTACAGTCTGGATAAAGAATTTCATGTTCAACTTTTACAAGAATTCAAATCCCTTGTTCTCAAATATGGGATAATACTTTCAGAAAAGAAGATGCAGATAAAGAAACTAGAAATTGAATTTCTGGGAATGAATCTAAAAGACGGACAATACATTACCGGCTCTCACATTTCACAAGAACTTCTTAAGTTTCTAGAAGCAAACTGTCTAAAAAACAGGTACAACAATTCTTAGGGATTGTTAATTACTTTAGAGACTTTATTCCTAAGCTTTCTAAGTATATTAATCCTCTGAGAAAAATGCTTAAGAAAGAACCTCATGCATGGTCATCCTTTTAGACAAGAGCTTTACAGAAGCTAAAGGAAATATCGCAGAACTTGTTGTCGCTCTAAATTCCTTCTGACGGGAAAAGAATTCTGCAAACAGATGCCAGTGATAAATACTGGAGTGCAATACTCTTTAAAGAAAAAGAAGGTAAAAGACAACTTTGTGGATTCAAGAGTGGAAGATTTTTAGAAGTAGAAATAAATTATCCCTCCACATTTAAAGAAATCCTGGCGGTCAAGAAAGGTATCTCAAAATTTGAATTTCATCTTACAGTATACCATTTTTTTATTTGAATGGACATGTCTTCTTTTCCCCAAATGCTCAAATTCAAACAAAAAATTGTGCCACATTCTCAGCTCCTTAGATAGGCTGAATGGTTTTCAAAATTCTCTTTCGATGTCAAACATATCAAAGGAAAGGAAAATATTTTTGTTGATTTCCTTTCTAGGCCCAAGGAAAAAATATTGACTTTCAAAAAAACCTACTTTTGGCCCAAACCCATGATGATGTACAAACCATATTCTTCATCCTCACCATTTCCTACTTCTCATCCTATTACTCCTAAAAATAATCCAAAATTTCCACCAGAAGTCATGAACCTTATTCAACACAAAATTCGTCATTAAAAAACCAAAGAAATGATGTTTGAATATCATATCCAAGTTTTTAAAAATTTTGGAAGACTCATTCTCAAGCCATGGGGTGTACATCATGATTATCCATTTATACATCCCTTCAAATTTGAATTTGTTGAACAACCAGATAAGATTAAATGGTTTTTATGGTATCTCAGTCATTTATATCATATTGCCATTTAGTTCTTTATTCCAAATCTTCATTATTATCTATTAAAAGTTGTTCGAGGAAATGTTCAACCAGAACACCAGAATTTCTTCACTTTCTAAGCTGGTTTCATCCTCTGACGCAATAGCTAAATATGGTTGAACAATATTCTCAGGACAAAGCAAAATGCCATATGGTGTTTATCTTTTATAAACCTCAATATTTCATGCAATGTGGCAGATCAATTCAATTAGGATCTTTCCCTACTGCATCGATGCACAAAGTTTATTTTGATGACATTAGGAACTCCGATATTAATTATTGAGAAATCCAGAAATTCCTTTGTCAGCTAAACAAGGTAATACCATTTGAAATATGGCCCCCTCCAAAAGTTGATGCTCCATGGGATACTTGGCCAGTCCAGTATAAACCATATCACAAGGAGATCTTAAAAACCATTCAAGAATATTATGAAAGTATAACAGATCCATCAGAATGGTTTCAAGATTATCCCTGGTATTGTAGTTAGATCAATCTGAACAAGATAATAATTCAAGATGAATAAGAAAAATCTGATAAAGGAGACAATTACAGTGAAAGTTCTATGGACAGTGCACAATACCCTCACTCCAACGCTAATAGTTGAAAGCTTTTTCTCTTTAGACTTTTTACTTTTACTTTTACGAGATATATTAGTCTACGTTTCCCATTATTTTGTCATGTTAGGAATATTTTGGACTATTAGCTATGTGGTTGTATTATTAAAATGTGTTAGGAATATTTACTATTCCTTATGTCAAATATGTCATATGTCAGTCAGGAATATTTACTATTCCTTGTGTCAAATATGTTATGTGTCACGAATATTTACTGTTTTTATTTTGTTGTATCTTACCTCCTTCACCTATAAAAGGAGATGTTGTAGAATGAAATATACATCGAGTTTCCTACTTAATAAAATACTAGTGTGCTTTTATTCATGGCTTTCTAAATTCTCTCGTTTTCTCTTTAGATTTCTGGAAAGAGTTTAATTTTATGAGTTAAAAAGAGTTAAATAGAGTATGCTCTGTACTTGCCATATTCATATGGATCTTGCACATCAGAAATATTAAAACTCTAATCAAAGATGTCATTATATTGTTGAGGATTACGGAGGTGTCATGAATTAAGTGCTTGTAGCTAAAAGGCAGTGCCTGTTTGAATGGCCGAGTGGGAATGGCCTGTGTGTTTGGCATAGCATACTAGCTACAAGTTCTTCTTTCTTGAATCCCGTTCAATATCCTCACCATTATTCGATAGAGTGTTTTTTTTTCCTCGAGTCGTCTATGATAATTTGATTTGATTTTTAACTTTTTTAGTTAAATTTGGGTTTTGATTTTTGATTTTACTAAATGGGTTTGTTTTATTAGTCTTGAACATTATTTGATAAATTTTTTTATGTCTTTTTCATAAATACGTTTTGAAAATATTTTTTAAGTAAATAAAAGAAAATCAATAACTCTTATTTATATATATATATATATTTGATAAATCTCAAAATTATATATGAACTTTGATTAAACTTATATTGTTACACATGAACTTTGATTTTGTACAATTTTATACATAAAATTTTCATTCGATTCAATTTTCACAAATCACTAATACAATTATCAATAAAGAACCATTTTACGTTTACATGTTGCATACATATAAATAAATTGATGTATATATTTCTTTATATATATATTTAGTTGAATCAAAATCAAAGTTTTATGTATACATTTGAACCACGATAAAAGTTTTATGTGTAAATGTTTGTCGATTGGCATAGTTTTGTCTACTAAAGTAGCACGCCAATTTTGATCTAGGATTGTTTTAGTTTCGTATTTTGTTTCTTGGGATTGACTATTTGGATTCTATGATTCTAATTTCTCTTTTGGAGCTGTTTGGCACTTCAATAACCCTGATTTAAGGTTTCCGCTTTTTTGTTTTTTAATTTTTTACCCACACGAAATAACACCTTGATTTAGGGTTTGGGTTATTGATTGCACCAATCTACATAATCCACAAAGAATCGCTACCTAAAAGCTCATCCTGGAAGAGGTATTAATAAGGCTCCAGATTACAAATGAGGATGAAGAGGCCTGGTAGTTATATGGGGGGACTCCAGCTTGCAACAACTGGACTATGATCTATGTCTGGTCAGATTCTTTTGCAACAACTGGACTATGATCTATGTCTGGTCAGATTCTTTCTCACGGCTAGTGTGATTCACTTTCCAGCAATGTGGAACATGCTGGCGAATTTATGGCACCTAATAAAGGGTGTTCAGATTTCAGACCGGGGTGAGAAAAGATTCTTGTTCAAGTTTTATCACAAGGTAGATATTGACAGAGTGACTAAAGGGGTTCCATGGACAACAACCACATCTTAGTTTTTCATCATCTTGGCACTAACAAAGATCCAATGCAAGTAACACTAATCTACAATTATTTATAGGTACAAGTTCATGATCTCCCACCAGGATTTTTCTTCGAGAACATTGCCATACAATTTGAAAATTTATAGATTCATTTGAAGAAAATGATACAAAACAAATAGGATATGGGTTTAGAGACTATTTGCAAATCAAGGTTAGACTAGATGTGAGACCTTCGTTGAAACGTCGAAAGAAAATCCAACTTTCCCCTCAGAATCATACATACGTTAGGTTCTAATATGAGAAATTCACTTCGTTATGCTCTTTACGTGGCTGCTTGGGTCATAGAGATAGTTTTTGTCTTGTCCAATTAAGGAAATATTTCAAAGAAACAGAGATAGGATGGGATATCTCGTTTTGAGCTTCGAGAAGAATGGACATAATAATAAGGAACGTATGGATAAAAGTGGATTGTGAGCCAAACTTTCTAAATCAATTTCCTATGGAGAATGTTTCTAGCAGGTAATTAAGAGACATTAAGCTAGTAGATAAGAAGCAAAAAAGCAATTTAGTGTTGGGTTCGAATCTGGAAGGGAGTATGAGGCAATAGGGGATGTTAGAAAGAGCAGAAAGGGATCTAATAGAACACGACTTAGAAGACAACCCCATCGAGGGAGTGGAATGCAAGAAGAGGCCAAGGTAATCCGTTATTTCGAACAATGGGGTGGGATGGGCAGAAAAGTCAGAAGGAAGTGAGACATGTACTAAAAAAATAAAGCACAATATATCGATGGCCGCCAAGGGATAGACTGACCGAACACAATGAATATCATAAGCTAAAACGTCCGTAGATTAGGGACAATGAATATCATGGTTTCTTAGTAATCTTATTTCAGATTTACAAATTGGTGATGGTTCTGGATTCACTTTTATGACTGATAAGCATAAGGTGTGTTAGAGACATTACTTAAATCATTCTTATTATTTTATGCTTACTTTATTAAACCAACCATCTAATACCTTTGTTTTTGTTTGCATTTAGGGACTAATGGAGAAGATTTCTGAATTTTTGCCAAGGTTTGAGTACAGATTCTATGCAAAGCATCTATATGCCAAACAAAGGAAGGAAAATTCTGGAGGGGACCTGCAAAAAGCATTTTAGGGAGCCTGCAAATCATACATAACTACTGACTTTGAAGATCACATCGAAAAGATTGACTTATTAAACATAGTGCCAAGTTAAGTTTACTTAGTACTAATCCTGAGCAATGGTCAAAGACTTTTTTTTCTAGTAGGTCTATATGAGATACAATTGACAACAATTTTGCCGAGTCATTTAATGCAATAATTTTAGGAACTAGATCTGTAATAGGCCAATTTAGCCCGGGCCCACACAAAAATAATAAACCCCCAAAAAATAAAACAAAGTCCAAGTCCAGTACAAAATTACAAACATATAATTTGGCCCGATCGGAATGGCCCATTACTTGAAAAGATTTAAGGTCCATCTATAAGCTTGACTCAAAAGGAAATATAATCTTCAAGGATATGCAATCTTAGATATGATATGCAATCTTAGATATGATACAATCTTAGATATGATATGCAATCTTAGAAGATATGATCTTGTAATCGTGGAGATTTAATTTGTAGATACCCTTTAATCTTAACCGTTGATGTAATTGATCTGTACTGTTGGATTTGAGGAGGATCAACTATAAATAGAGGCCTCTCCCTTCATTGTAAAGCACTTGACTTGAGTTTTGGGAAGCAATAAGAATTCTTGAGAGCATTCACTCAAATTTCTCTCCCTCTTGCGTTCTTACTCTTTGTGGTTTATTCTTATTTTATTCTTCGTCCATCTTCATTTTTCAACCTTTTTTTTTATTTTAATTTCTTCGTTTTTCAAATATGTATATTTATTCCTATCTTTTATACATTTGATTATTATATTATATATATTTTCCTTTATATTTTTTGGTAGAGTAAAATTTTATGTACTAAAAAAATCTATATATTTATTATATTATTATATATGTTTACCTGTATATATATATATATATATATATATATATATTTCTATAAAGTTAAAGTCTCATAAATTATTTGTATAAATGGCTCACCATTTTTTTAATTTAAAATGTAAAATCTTATATTTATTTCTTAGGTGTTTTTTTATAAATTTTGAATTAATCTATTATATATCTTTTATTTGACTATTCAAATTTTTTTTAAAAAAATTAAAGTTGTTATCTTCTTTTACATTGTTTGCTTGTATCATTAGATGTGTTATATCATTGTTTTATTGAATTGTTGGTTATTAATGTGTTTTTGATCTTTAAAAATTGTACTCTGATATGTATATTTTATAATGCATTAATGTTCCATTTTTATTTATTGATTTAAAAAAATATATACCTTTTTTTAATTGCTTCAATTTATCCCAAAGTTTTTGTTTTCTTAAATAAGGCAATGTTTCGTGTTTAGAAAATCGGGAAATAGTGCCCTAATGTACTGGGTTGCGATTTTCTGTTTAACTAAATAACTAAATATCCTTTTAATGAATTTTGTAAATCTCAAGATGATTTTGGTTACGAGGATTAAAAATATCGTGTCCTAACGTGCTGGATGTGAGGTTTGTATTCTTTCGGAACAAAGGAATCTCGAATTTCAATTTAAATTGTTCAAGTTTTTAAAAAATGGATCATGTTTTTTAAATCTTTTCGAATTTTGGACATTAGGACAGCAAACTAATCAATTTGGTACCAATTTTGGGCGTTACGAGGGTGCTAATCCTTCCTCGTACGTAATCGACTCCCGAACCTATTTTCTTGAATTTTCGTAGGCCAAAATTAATGTTTTGAAATAAAATATTTTATAAGGTGATCCAATCACACTTAAGCAAAAGGGATTGGTGGCGACTCCATTTTCGTTTTCAAAAACAAGTCGACCCGTTTTTAAACATAAAAAAAATGGTTTCGACAAGATCAATGTCTATAATTTTCATGTTAGAAGAAATTAAATAGTTACGGGGAGGATTGTAAACAATTTGGCCAAATGTAAAAATTAGAATGATAAATTCTATCCTAAGATATATGAGAAGTTGCACAAGAGTATCCAAGTGAGTTCATATTGTCATGTTAAAAGGAATGAAGTAGAAGGGTTTAAAGTGGCAAACTATGGTGATGTAGTAGTTGTTGACTTATTTCAGTGGTCATGTAGTTGTAGGAGATAAGATCTCACTGGCATCCCATGTTCACATGCTGTTCAGCCATCTTGTGGAACAAAAATTGATATTTCTAATTTTGTGTATAAGGGGTTTAGAAAATATGTATTTGAAAGATTGTATGGCTTTGTATTGTCTACTGTCCCAAGTGAGAAATTTTGGTTAAAAATTGATATGGATCCAATTGACCCCTATTCCAAGAAAAATTCTTGGGAGACCAAAAAAGAATAGAGTCAAAGAAGAGGGGGAGAAAGGAGTGGAAGTAAACTATCTAGGAGAGAGTGCCACAAGTGTTCCATGGTTGGGCACAACTCTAGAAGATGTCAAACTTCTTCTACTGTAAGTGTAACTTTGTCCTAAGAATTTTATTTTAATGAACATATGTTTAATTTGAGAACTATTAACATGTCTAAATTTATAGAGTACACCTTCACCAGCTCTTTTTGATCTTGCTCCACCAGTTTCTTCTCAAACTATTGCATCCGAAGCATTTGCATCATCACCAGCTCCTTCAACATAACTAACTTCTCCCACCATTGTAACATTTTCAACATGGAAAATACTTACAAGACTTCGTAATAGGGGGAAACAAGCTATGAAAGAGATTTTGTTATACACCGATGAGAGGATAGGGATGCCAATTTTGAATGTAAGTAGTCCATTGTTAAACTGTTTATGGTATTTTGGTGACATGTTCTTTTAATTATGTGTTTTATGCATTGTAGCCTGGTATGAGAGGGGAAACCATGGTGACTACCCCAACCAAGTACACTAATAAAATGAAGGGAAACATCAACAAGGACACTACTGGTAAGACTCAAGAAAGTAGAAACACAAAAAGGGCTAAGTCTAAAATCCCACCCAAGCACAATCGTAAGCCATGGAGACAGGTGATGTCAATCCATGATTAATTTGATGGTTTTAATTTATTAACATACGATGGATGGTTTTATTTTGTTGGACCATTTTGATGGATGCATTTTGATGGACGATTTAATTTTGTTGAATCACTCTGATGGTTATATTTTGATGGACAATTTATATTTATCCTTTATATATGATGGTGGTAATGGATGGTTTGATTTTGTTGATTTCAATTTTCCTATATGCTTATACTTTTACAATAACATTATACAACAACATTATTCAATTCATTCATTCTTAACAACTGATGCAAATATATGGAAAGCATTTCACCATCTACAAGCAAAATAACCAAAAAACATCATCCATTATACAATTAACAACAACTTATAAGCAACCATTAATTTGTTGTTCCTTGACAATTTTTTCTTGTAAAATTTTATCTTCTCTTCCTAATGAGTTACCCTCAATCGTATTCTTCACATTTCGTCAATATTGAACTCATCATTCTCAAGTCTTAATCTCCTGTTCTCTGTCAATAAATTCTTATTTTCTAGCATTATTTCATCGATTGTGTATCCCTTTTCTTTTGTAGTTGAGTTTATCCCCTCACTATTACCTTCAACCCATTGAAAAAAATCGCATCCCCTAGTATTCATTTATCACATTCAACAAAAGAAAAAATATAATATTAAAAAACTAAGATTTCATCTTAAACCAAAATTGTAACAAAATGGTAGATGAAAAACATAAACCCTAATTAACCTTTTTGAAGTTCGAACACCCAAAGAATTTTCTCCCTTTATTCTTTAGAGTATTCCCGTTGCAAACAGAAGCCTTTAACCTGTAATGGTAGTACACAACACTTCTCTACCCACTTGATTTTCTATTCGTAGAAGAAGTCATGGTGAAGACGTGAACGAAATGGAAAACGTAGGATATAGGAATTGAAGAAAACGAAAGAAAACACGGAATGAAAGAAGAGAAAATTTAATTGAAAACAAAAGAGGGAAAAATGAAAGATGTTGAAAAACAAAAGAGAAGTAGATGGTAAATGTTGAAGATGATGGTAAAAAAATGATGAAGATGATGGTGAAAAATAACTTGAAAGGAAAAAAATTTAAACAAAAACTTCTAAAGGGTCAGGTAAAAAAAAAAAGAAACACGGATCAAATGGGGTGTTGGAATTGTAACATGTGGCAGCGCACGAGTGGCTAGTGCTGCCACATTAGCAAAATGTTAACAACGTTAGGTTCAAGTTCCAAACCAATAGGCGAAAAAATTTTGGGTACCAATCTGGGATAAAAAAACCATAGATACCGATCTGGAAGAAGTGGACAAGTTCAGGTACTAATATTATATTTAACCCAATTAAAAATTGGTGGATCTTTAAAAATTAAATTCCTCACTTTCATAACCTTTACCAAAAGCGCCTAACCAACACGACGGAGTGCCCCAGATGTTCTAATAGTCCAGAAACTGCTTAACATGTCTTCAGGGACTGCCAAACAACAAGACAAACATGGTAGTAATTAAATGTGCAATGGTCTCACGAAAGCTAAGATTTAAACTATCAAAACTAGAGGACTAGCCTCTTTACGAACAATTCTAAACAAGTGTACAGGAATGTGACATTTGTTTTGTGGGTTAGTTAGATAACAAGAAACAAATTCTTACACAAAAGAACAATACCTATAGCCAAGGAGATAGCAAAAAAGTCATGGCCTATATTGTGAAAATAGATAAGCTAAGTGCGAAAACATGTAACAGAAAAATTTATTGCAAAAGCTGGAAGCCTCAAGAACGAACAATGGTAAAAATAAATTATGACGCTGCCTATCAAGCCCATTTACTATAGTCATGTATGGGGTTGGTGGCTGGAAACACAAAAATTTATAGACTTTTTCATACCTATTTTTACTTAAAATCATGCATTTTCAATAGAATTTTTTTCATAAAATAATTAATTTTTATAAAATAGTTAAATTGTATTAAAAATTTGAACATGATAATTTTTAGTCAATTTTAGAATTATTTTTAGTGAATTTTGATTATTTTTTACAGATTCCACAAAGGGCGAAAATTGACCTGGCAGACACAGTTACAAGAACAAAATCGAGAAGCAAATTGAAGTAGCAAGGCGAAATAATTTCTAGCCTAAGATGGTCCAAATATTGTATTAATTCATAATATAATTAATTTTAATTTATTTCCCATTTAATTTGGGCTAAATAAATTAATTTTAATTAATTATGGAAAAAGGGCCCAGTTGAACAAATTGAGCGAACCGTACCAGCCACCAATTGGGTAGCCCAGAACCGTTCAAATGCTGACCCAAATCAGCATTTTAGCTGATTAAATGAACTTGCAAAAAGGCCCTTGAAAGACTTGTAATTTGCATTCAAACCCCACCTTAAATTAAGGCTTTACGGATTTGTCCCAAGCTAATTTTGGCAAAGTTGGAAGTTTCAACTTTGCCATGTAAGATGGCTGGCCATGAGGGGGCTCTTTGGCTATTGAAAATTACTATTTTTAGCAGCCATCCTCAGCTATATAAATCCCCCCTTGCTGCCCATTTCAAATCATCCCTCAACTCTCTCATTCTCTCATTCATTTCTCTCCTATCCATTCTCTCTTTTCCCTCCAAAAGCCAAGCCTTCTTGTGCCGATTTCCCCTCTTGGAAAAGAGGTGTTTTCTCATCCATTTTGGGCAGCAAGCGAGTGTTTGTAGAAGCCTTGATTGGTGAGGACAATGGAGACGAAGAACGAAGCAATCAGTCAAGCCACGGAGAAACACTGAATTTGCTTCTTGTTCCCTATCTTTTTAATTCCTGTTGTTTTTATGATGAACATATCTATGAATATTCACTTCTCTGAAATGGTTATTTTAATCAATTTAGCTTGAATTTAATCCATGTTGGGTTGATTGCATTTCGTCCTCTTAAATTATTAAAATTGTGTTTATGCTGTTATATGTCTCGATAAAATGCTTGATTAAGTAAAATCATGCCTAGGTTATTCTAGCATTATAATTGTTTAGATAACTAAAGAATTAGTTATTTAAGGGCATTGAAATTGTAATTAATGGACACAATACTTAATTAGTGCATGTTTAATTCTTCTAAGGTAGCTGAAGATTAAATTAGCATTGTATTTGGCGATACATAAGCCTTGCATAACTTGTAAGATTATTGTGATTAAATTGTTTCAAGGTAAGGATACTTTGTTACCTCACATAGTCTTTTATATGCTTATTAAGTTGAATTAATCGTTTGAATTGACATAGGAATATGCGAGAGGTTATTTAATTTAATAAGTATGTATGTGCAATAACATGTTTACCTTTATAAATCTGTTTAATCGATCGAATTGGCATAAGAATATGTGCAAGAGATGAATGGATTTTTAATTTGTAAATATGTTCATAAGTTAGAAAATTACCGAGTTGCCGTGAATTTATTCGTAGAAAGTATAGGCATAAGTTTAATAATTCTAAGTTAAAGAAATGTAATTAATCCAATACAATTATGTCATATTGATTAAATCGTATTTGAAATCGTGCACTAGAATTCCTTTGTTTTATTTTAATTATTTTACTTAGTTTTTACCTCTTAATTTTTAATCGTCTTTTTAAAACCAAAATATTATTTTCATCACCAAAGTGTTTTACAATTAATTTCATAAATAATTCTTTTTAACAGTCCCTGTGGGTACGATTACTTGACATTTACTTGTCACTTTATTACTTATTGCGATTGTGTACACTTGCACATTTTTCGTCGTTCCAGTGGTTAGAGACTCAAGCGAACATGTGATTGGAATTTGAACAATTAAAAATGACTCGATGTATGCTGTCGAAGCTCTTGCATGTATCCAAGCTATCAATATGGGAGTAGAGCTAAGGCTAAAATATCTGACCGTGGAAGGTAATAGTTGAACAATAGTTAAAAAACTGCAAGCAAACAAGCCAGATAGATCACTAATAATGGCTTACATTGCAGATCTGAAAGAAATGAGCAAAAGCTTTCGAGCATGCAAGTTTAATTACACGCTAAGATTCGGGAACAAAGTGGCACACATTTTAGCAAGAAAGACTTTAAAAGACGAAAGGTACACTTATTTGGGATTTGAAATGCCAGAGTAGGTGGCTAACGCAGTGGAGAGGGAAAAACTATGAATAAGAGGCGTATGAATGAAGCAAATCTACTGGTGATTGAAATAGAAGGACGAATCGGAATGAAATGTTTTGCTAGGTTTGATGGCAACCAACATCTCTCAACAAAAAGAAGCTCCTTTCACTAGAGGTAAAAATGCTAAATGAAACCAAATGACAGTGATAAGATAAAGTTTGTTGGGTCTATTGGCAGCCAACATCGATGTACAGAAGAAACTATTGTCTCGGCTGTGAAACAAAACCAAACGGAGGACATCCAGAAGCAGCAAAGATAAAAACAGTTGAGGAAAGATATTTTAACATCAAAAAAAGAAAAGAAATAAGGGTTGAGCAACAGAAATAGTGAAGAGGAAAGCATGATGCCACATGAAAAAAGAAGAAAGGAAGTAGGGGTCGAGAAGTAGAGATAGAAAAAAGGAGGCTAATCGAATCAGGAAATGCTTAATAGGCAAATAAAGGCGATTGATCTTCCAAGAGGGGCCCATTCAACCATTGGAGAAAGGGAAAAGTAATCTTAGAAATAAAAATGTATTAAAATGCTTTGAGAAGTTAAGAAGGCCACACATCATGTTAGGATAGCAACAATGAAGGGGATTAGGTTTAGTGTAGGCTTTTCATTTTCATTTTTCCATTTTATTTTTAGGCTATTTCGTGGGTTGTTGGGTCTTAAGCCAAAAACTGTTGCAGACTTGTTTTTTTTTTTTTTGATACCCCTTAATAAAACCTATACGTTTCCTGTAAAAAAAAGTTTTATGTGTATGATTGAGCAAAATGAAAGTTCATATATCAAATTGCACATTAGATCAAAGTTCATGTACAATTTGATGTTTATCTCTAATAATTTATATTATAATTTAAAGTTATTTCACTATTTTAAATATAAAACATATTTTATAGTATAAAAAATTATAAATTAAATATTAATATAATTTAATTTGATTAATCATAGTTTTTTTTTAATTTGTTAAAAAGTCCACATACCATCTGTTCAAATCAATCTTTCAATTTCTCAATTTCTTTTACTCAGTCATGTTGGAAATATACTACTGTAAAACAAAATTGTTAGCGCTGACAGGAAGCCAATTTGAGTGTAAATAAATAAAGTAATCATTGTGCTATGGAAGAACCATTGCCTTAGAAGCAAATTTGCCTTCTTGATCGGTATAATTGTGCAATAAATGTCACCCCACAAGGTTAACATAATACTTTAATATTCGTATGCATAAAAAAAAGGTAGAACACAATTGGTATTGCTTTTCTCAAAAGGAATCAAAATCGAAAAAGCAAAAGCAATTGGTAAAAAATCTAATCGAAAAATAAACTGGAAGAAAACCGAGAAAACCAGATTAGGTTCAATTCTTAGGAAAAATTGGAAGGGTCATAGGCGATCCTACTTAAAACCCAATCTCCTAAACATAATTTTCCTCTTGTGTAATTTCGCAAAACACCAAAATTTAGAGAACAGAAGGATGAGAGAAGTTGTTTTTCTCTTGTTGTGTTCCATGAAATGAAGAGAATGACCTTCTAATTATATTATTTTCTAAAAGGGAAAAATAGTAAATTTGTATAGTCGGTTTCTTAAAAAATCTCAACAACTAAATTCTGATTCTGTTAATTCGTAACTGTTTAGATGTTAGATTTTGATTTTCTCAAATCGTAACCGTTTAAAATATATTTTTTTTCAATTTTTTTGCATTACCAACATTCCCCCACTAATGCAAATTAATTTTTGTAAACATGAAAAAAAGGTAAAATGTGAGAAGAGCAACAACGAAATTAGTCACTTAAACTCTAGTATCTTGTGGGTTTGAACTAGTACGTAATGAAATGAGTGATTATTCTATTTAATAAGTGAACAAATCTTGAACTTGTTAAGATAGGGGTTAACTCATAACACATGACTAATCTCAGATCCAATTGATGTTCCGCAATAGATCAACAAGTTTTAACCAATACACCTCAAGATACTGGTAAGTGCTTTAGAAAGACTGCCCAATTTCATTCATAGAAGGTGGCTAGTCCTTCACACTTACATAGGTGATTTCATCAAATCTATCTCAATATAGACCACCCAAATCAGGACTATGAAATCATTAAGAGCATTTACTAAGCTCGTCCTCTAAAATTTAAATTCAATGAATTCATTAAGTCTGTCTTAATATGGCCACCCAAACTTTGGGATATAAACTCATTAAGAGTAATAAACTCAACCTCACCTTTCAGTGAATTCATCAAGACTATCTTAATAGGACCACCCAAATCTTGAGATATGAAATCATTAAAAGTGAGAACTCAACCTTATGTGTACATCGTTCGCCAAAGAGATAGGTAGAATGAACACTATGAGCTTTTCCATGGTTTCATTTGACCACATTGAACTTAGAGAACTAAGTTGGGTATCAACCATGAATTCCTTAACCACTAGGCTTTAAGACCTATCCCCCTCAATGAATCAAGAACCATTTTCCTACTTAACCCTTTGGTTAGTGGATCAATTAGGTTTCTTTCAGACCTTATGAACTCCAAAAAAAAAATCCATTCTCCCATGAAGAAATCTCTGCAATTATATTCTTAAGCCACTCAGCCTCTTGCTCGGCTTAGTCAAGAGTTATAAGCTCTAATTCCATCGTGGAGCGAGCAATAAACGCCTGTTTAGCATATTTCCAAAAAATAGTTGCTCCAACCAAAGTAAAGACATACCCATATGTAAAACTGTAACACCCTATACTCAACCCGATCACCGATTCCGAGTACCAAGTATTATAATTAGCCCAAATTACTAACAAAAATTCTAATTTGATTTATTAAAAATAAAATGGTGCCAGAATTGATCCATATTTATCACATAACTTTTATCTAATTTCTTTAAATTTCAATGGGTTTCGAAATATAACTACAAATAAACTTCCTACCAATACTATGGTTCTTACAATCAATAACTAATATACATAATTAAACTCTCTATATCATATAGGAGGTTTCGTAGTTTGATTCACGCAGACGATGCCCACACGTTCTTTTTAAATAAATAGTTAGCTAACACGACAACAGATTTAAGTAAAACTGTCGTCTTTCTGACTCCCATTTGTGACTTAACATTGTCTAACTTCATAAAAAAGCTTTGTTTACCTTGCTGGTTTGACTTATCCGAAGATAACCCCACAAGCAATTACACGAATTGTCGACCACCTTTGGTGGACTTATAGATACCTCGCCACCTTGGCAAACTCTTACTCAGATCTCTTCCTTTCACACTGAAATCAATATAAACCTACCATATTACGTTATAATCCCATAGGACTTTCCCACTTCATACCATCTACTAAGATACTCGAAACAATACATAATTCCCAGTGATTATCTCTTTCTTAGATTTTTCGTGTCGAACTTCCACATTTCATAGTCTTAAGTGGACTTCCCCATGCTAGATAGTGTTGATGGACAACCACTTCTTTTATTAATTCCTGATGGACATTCCACTAAGTTAGTCCTTGTTGGACTTTTCAGCATTAAATAGTCCCGGCAGACATCCTCTTACTTTAATATTCTCTAAAGGAAATTCGATCTAAGATAGTTCTTGGTGGACTTTCTTCTTAAGCTTGCCCTTGGTGGGCTTCCCACTTTCTTCTTAAGCTTGCCCTTGGTGGGCTTCCCACTTTTTTGGCAATCTCTTTATCAATGAACACCTAGAATTTAAAACCTAAAGAACATTTTCGTTACCTCATGGTCAATGATGGATTATAAGTCAACTCTAACGGACACTTAATGGAGGATACTTATTTACAGATACTTCGAAGGAAACACTTTTTCTTTTCACATAAAACCACATTTAAGACACTTCTACTAGAACATCTTACCTTTCGAGGTGTCACCCTCAAGGACCTGTATACCGTTTACACGGTGTCGTATCGTAAGACCTGTATACCGTTTACACAGTGTCACCTCATAGGCCTATGTATCGTTTACATGATGTTCCTCTAAAGAGCAAGTAGATAACCATTTCATGATGCCTCTAAACCCCCTTAAATCCCCTTTCAATTCGCATATTCTTTGATTACACCAAATTTC
Organism: Gossypium stocksii; assembly: GCA_020496765.1. Classification (NCBI taxonomy): domain Eukaryota; kingdom Viridiplantae; phylum Streptophyta; class Magnoliopsida; order Malvales; family Malvaceae; genus Gossypium; species Gossypium stocksii. Next base: position 14,253,164 of record CM035623.1, read on the forward strand.
CCCTCTTCAACTAACCCGTTAGAGTAACTACCTCCGTACTCCATATTTTATAAACATACATTTCAGGCATATCATTACACTTATTACTGTTACATGTAGTAACCACTTATCCATACATCAATACACAACCATATTTGGCATCCGGAGAACATACTTGTAAGAATCCATATATTTCCACAATGTTATGCATGCATAGCATACTCGTTCACTGTCATCACATACAACCATGGAATTCAAACTGAACTCAAAACAAACATACAAGCAGATCATTCAAGTAGCAAACACCTAAAATGAAATACATAAACTCACTTGCTATATTTCGTCCTCGCCAACTTAGCTTGTCCGAATGCTAGAGCCTCCTTTGTCCTGGCAACTAAGCACGGCAATCAAATATACCAGTCAAACCGAAGGTATTCAAGCTTTGAAACCCAGAATCTATTATAATGTTGAAACTTTTTAAAGATTTCAGAAATTCTTCTTTTTTCTTAAATCCATGAATACAGAGAGATTGAAAAGCTTATCAGTTCACCTAGTTCACTGTATTCCAGACTTAAACCTCTCGATCGCTGCCTCATACCTTAACTTTCTCTTTTTCAAAGTAAGGAAAAAAGACACTACAGATGAGAAGAAAATATAAACAGAATTAAAAAGATTTTCGTCTATTAAATAAGGCTTTTCACACATATATTACCCTACTAGCACGGTCATCAAAGTATCAATTAAGCTATCCATCGGTGATCATTTTGTCTTTTACTAAGGAACCAATCGATTCTAACTTGTCAAACCAGAATTGAAACCCAATTATTTACCAATCAGCCGCTAAAATTTCCAGTTTTATAGTAGAGTCCACCAAACTTGTTGTCTCTTTTAATTAACTCCCAACTTTCCCTTAATTTTGGGACCTTAATGAAGAACCAAGTGTGACAAAAGCTAACTTTATCAGTTACCCAGTTTGCATCATAGCATCCCTTTAAGATCGCAAGGTATCCGAAAAATTCTAGCTTCCAAGTTATTATACTTTAATTTCATTAAGACCATTTGGAGAAAGCTCAATCTTGATAACTAGCATAGTAAATTGTGGACCATGGCATTCCCTCACTTACTATGTCTATTCCCTCATCGACATGAAGCCACACTTTGAGTAAGCTTGTTGCATTGAGTTGATATTTCAATCTCAAGTTCATCTTGGGCCTTCAAGGCCTAAGGTAAAATTAATTTAACGTGCATCAGACATAGACTTGAACTTGGTCTTATCTCAATTGTTGGTGTGATCATGTCTATGTTCATTCCTCCACCGAAATCTTGAACTCAATGTCACAACACATAATCATCAAGTGTTAGAAGAGGTGCAAGGGGCCGTGGCCGAGGTCGTGGAAATGTTAGGGCTGAGTCGTCGTCATTGGGCCATATGTTCAATGTTGAAGTAGGATAGGCTCCGGCCTCACCTGTGGTTGAGATTGGGCTGTATGATCGGGCCGCTGGAGAAAAAACATTGTCACAAGCAACGTTGAGGATTTTGGAAAGGGTCGCAAGGCCCAATAATGGTACGGGAAATCAGGGGTCAATTCTAAAGCGACTCCGATCTAATGGGGCTGTGATCTTTAAGGGCGTTGCTGGTGTTTTTCCTAATGTGGCTAAATACTGGTTGGAGGCCACTGAAAGGATAATGGAGGACTTGGACTGCACCTCCAAGCAAAAGTTGAAAAGGGTTGTATCGCTGCTTAGGGAGGAAGCCTATCAGTGGTGGTTGACGGTGAAAGAGCGCACCCAACCTGAGCAGACCACTTAGGAGTTTTCAAAACTGGGTGTCTAGGGAAGTATGTGGGTGTAAGCTATGTTGATGCTAGAAGGAAGGAGTTTCTGAACTTAACCCAGGGGAACAAATCTGTGGCGAAGTATGAGGTGGAATTTCTACGCCTTAGTAGGTATGTAAAGGTTATGGTGTCAAAGGACTATGAGTGTTGCGTAAGGTTCAAAGACAGTATTAGGGATAGCCTCAAAGTATTGATGCTCCACAGAGGGAGCAAGTTTTCTCGAAATTGGTTGAGAAAGAAAAGATAGCAGAGGAGGTGAAGCGCACTGAGTGCCTGAATCGGGAGGAAGAGAAGGGCAAGAATAAAAGAGAGGCTGGGTCTTCTGGTGCTGGGCAGAGGCCTAGAGCTAAGGCCAGAGTTAATTAGTTAGTTAGAGCGGGGCCCCCTGCTACTAATCTATGGGTGCCACCTTGTGCTGATTGTGGGAAGGGTCATACAGGCGAGTGTTTGAAGAGGATAGGAGCTTGTCTAGCTTGCGAATCTATGGAGCATAGGATCAGGAATTAGCCTAGAATGTCGGGTCAGGTGCCAGCCGTGGGCCGGTATAATGTTCAGCCATCAAGGGGTGGTCAACAGCCACTAAGAGGCAGTAGGTAGGCTAGGGGTGGGAACGGTCTGGGTCGTGGAGCACCAGGGAGAGGTACTGACTATGCTGAGGTAAGGCAGCCAACTTTGGTCTATGCAGCACGTCGCCAAGAAGACGAAAATGCTTCAGATGCGAATATTGGTACGTACCACACCATAGTGTACTGAGTGTTTATTTTGGCTTTAGAATAGGAGTGCGCAACGAAAGCATAGTAGTGTGACGTGGGTAGTACGATTAATAGTTAGTTGGAAATTTCGAGGATGAAATTTCTTTAAAGGGGTAGAGTTGTAACGCCCCGAATTTTGGGCCTAGATGAATTGGGCTTTGGGCTTTGAGCTTTGGGTCTCATAAATTTTTTTTAGTAAGCAAGAAAATGACAAATGACATGTTAGCTTTAAGGGTTTAATAAATTTGGAGTGTGTAGGGGTGTTGGAGAAGTTTTGGGTTCGAACTTTGAGGTGAAGGAATTTTAATTTAATAATTAAACGAACCTTGATGGTAAGTAGCTTGGCTTTTAAATAAATAGAGATAAAATAGGACACAAGCAGGGCTGTGGTGTAGTGGATAAGTGACGCCACTTAGTGTGTAGGGAGATGGCGTTAGTGGCAAGCAAGGGGATCCTAGGTTCGAGTGCTGGCTTGGTATTTTTAGGAATTTTATTTTTGCCTTCTAGATGGTTGGTTGTGGCATGGAGCTGGACTCTAAGGGGAGTGTTCAGAAGAGAAAAGTTAGGAAGGGATTAAGAGGTTTATCATAGAGAAAAGTTAGGAGATAGGGATAGAAGAAGTGGTAGAGCCGAATTGGCAATTAAAGGAAGGCAATTTCAGCTAGTATATATATATAGGTGCCGAATTTGGGGTTCTAGGCTAATGCCAAATTCTTTCTTCTTATTTTGCCTAATCTCATCTCTTCTCTCGGCCAAATTCTTCTTGTGTGAATTGTCGAAACCCTTTTCTCTTTAAGTACTCAGAAGCCGAATTCCTTGTTTCTTACTTACCTTTTTTTCTATTACTTTCTCTTCTCAAATTCTCTTTTGATTCACCTTTGGTTTTAGCCGATTCCTTCTTCATTTCTTCTTCTCATTTGTACCAAATAACCCCTTTCACCATACTAATCTCAAAAGCCGAATACTTCTTGGGTCGATTGCTTCTTGGGTAAGTATTCTCTATTTTGGTTTAGGTGTTGGCCGAATGGTCATAGATAGGGAAAGGGGGACTTGTGTTAGATACAAGTCACCTGTTATTCTATTTTTAATAATTAATAATGATGCAGATTTAAGAGATACACGTGATTAGTGATCAAAGAAGGGCTATGAAGGCTTGTTGTTCAAGGTAAGACGTAGGTGAGATTTCGGCTTTTGGTGATAGTATTTGATAAGTGTGTGATTAATCATTGAGTGAAATCGTTTTCAGGTTTGTGGCTAAGGAGATCACAGTACGTTTCGATACTAAGTGTGTACGTACTCTGCATACACAATAGATCGACAAATCCTAAAATGTCGAAAAGCCAAAATACCGAAAAGATGAAATGCTGAAAAGCCGAAAGTTTGGCTGCGGTAGTCTTGCGAGTGCGCGAACACTCGTAAGAAGGTATTCGATACGATACCAGAGACCCCATGAGCGACCTCATGGCCTTGGGTCACGTTTTGGCCAACTGGGCCAGAATGGGCCAAATGGGCCAGACGGGCTCGTGGGCCCAAATAAGTAAAATTTGATAAATTGATAATATGGGATGAGTTGATTAAGTATGTTGAATGATTTGGCATGGATTTGGGCCAGATGGGCCACATGAATGTGATTGGGCCTGATGGGCCATATGAATGTGATTTGGGCTTAATGTGCCATAAGAATGAGATTGGGCCTAGTAGGCCACATGCATGTATGTAGACTTGTTTGAGCTTTGTAAGGAGTTTTAGGCTTAGTATCTGATAACTGCTTCAACAAACATAAAACTTTAATAACTAATTAATTGCAACCGTGGAAAGTCATAAGGTTAAGGTGTGACAATGGGTATATGCATGTCTAGGATTGGATCTAGGGAGAGCTTGGTGCTTAAGCAGTCCTAATGACTCACCTCCTCTTCCCTGGAAACCTACCTGGTGCATAGTGCCTGTTCACTTTAGCTAAACGAAGACTTGTTGACAGTCCAAGGTATATAGTTAGACCCACAGTGTTAAGAAGTTATTGAAAATACCCTTGTAAGGTATAATTACTGAAATGCCCCTATAGTGTAAAATTACCAAAATACTTTCAATTAGCATAATTACCAAATTACCCCTATTTTAAAATTACCGAAATACCCCTATGTGTTAAATGTAGGATTTATATACACTACATGTATGTTTTCTGCATTCATATGATATTCTGTTTAGGTTGCATATGGGTTAAGGATTATGGAACGGAGGAAGTACATGAGGATTGCATGGTTGCTTGACGACCGTGGATCCACCAATGGCTTTTTAAGCCCAATATATGATTAGCAGCTTTGCTGCAACGTTAGGTAGTACCGTAACTGGGCTACTATTGTTGTGTATTGGATGGGTGGGTCGATTTAGATATCCCTACAGATGTGTTTCAGTTGGACAGAGATGTTGTGTAGCAAATGGATTATTTGGGGAGGGTTTTCATAGCATTGCACTATGATATTACTATGTTATTGATATGATATGGGCTTAGGCCAATGAAAGGTTGTATGCTATTTGTTTGACGAGGGTCGTACACATTGAGTTTTCAAAAACTCACCCCCTCTTTTATTTTTCTCAGGAAATCCTCAATAGGCGATTCGATGGATGGTGGGACTCAGAGGTGGCCAGCTAGTAAGACGACTAAACTTGGGTTTCTTTATGATTTCTAGTATTTCTAATTATTTTAATTTGGATTGTAATAAGGCCTTTCCTCTAATTATCATTTCAAAATTTGGACTATCACTTTTATTATTATGCTTATTATTTTGGAAACATGGGTTTATTTCTTTCTAAAGCTATATATCAAGTTTCTCAGAAATCATCTATTGTTTTCAAATTGAGCTTCTGCTGTTAAAGGGAATTTTTCCGAAGTAACTTTTAACTTATAACAAAGAGATAGCTTTTGAGTACATCTCGTTTTGAAAACAAATACGAAATGGGATTTTACTTTAATTTCCTTTAGAAGGGTTTTCAATGAAAACAAGGTTTTCGTAAAAACACTTCAATGTGACACGCTGAATTCGAGCCTAACTTCTAGTCCGGATTTGGGGTGTTACAATCTTAATATCAATTTTAGACTTTAATACTTATTCATACAAAATCTAGCATGTCGTGTATTTCTTCATACAATCTCATAGGGTATTCCAACCAAATCGAACTCAAGGGACCTCTGACCAACTCAAACTCAAGGGTCATCAGACCCACTCAAACTCAAAGGACCTCTGACCCATCTTAAACTCAAGGGACCTTGGACCCACTCAATCTCGTTAGGCCTTCCAAGCCCATGTTAATCGCAATGGCCCACTGGCCAATACAGATGGAGCTTGCAACCACTCCAATGCTACTTAGGCATACTCTTGTACTACTTTAGTGCCCTCAAATTGATTGCCTCCATAGGACAGTTCACTTGCTCTAACGATCCTCAACTATACTCTGGCTCATTGCTTGTAGGAGCCTTCATTGGTTCCAGTAGTGGGAAGCAAAAATGATTCTCATGTTTAACCAGTAGTATAATTTGCTTATAAATTGTTGGAAATATACTACTACAAAGCGAAATCGTTAGTGCTAACAAGAAGCCAAACTAAGTGTAAATAAAAAAAGCAATCACTATGTCGTGGAGGAACCATTGCCTTAAAAACAAATTTTCCCTGATCGATGTAATCGTGTAGTGGATGTCGCCCTCCAAGGATAACATAATACTTCAATATTCGTACATCCGAATAAAAAAGATGGAACACAATTTGTTTTGCTCTTCTCGAAAGGCATTAAAATCGAAAAAAAAAGTAGTTGAAAATCTGATCAGAAAATAAGCTGGAAGAAAACCGGCGAAACCACATTAGGTTCAATTCGTAAGAAAGATTGGAGGGGTCATAGATGGTCCTGTTTAAAACTCAATCAAATAGATAGAATTTATCTCTCCGCTTGATTATAGTAGATCTACTATTAAAACAAGGACTTTTGCTCCTCTGTCTAAGCACATCAAGTTCTTGAAGTAATACCTAGGATTATTAAATTAAGAATGAAGAACACATAATTAAGAACAATTCAAGTATTTATCATATAATTCAAGAATAAATAATAACAAGATCTGTCTTAGGTTTTATCCCCCTCAAGTATTTGAGGGGTTTTGTAACACCCCTATCCCGTGACCGTCACCGGAATAGGTAAGGGGCATTACCGGACTTGCATCTCATGTCAGAATAGTAAAAATTTTGAACTTTTTAGTCAAAATCCAACATGTATTTTCAATCAGCAAAGTATACTTCAAATGATCGTAAAATGATGCATATAACTATTGAGGGTCAAATTGAAAACATAGCAAAAAGGTAGGAAAATAATCATAAATTTTCAAGTTAGAGACACACGGCCGTGCCCCTTGCCCGTGTTCTTCTCACACGGTCGTGTCCCTCCAGACACGCCCAAACCTCTCAGCCCGTGGTCGATTCTGACTTCCCACACGGCTGTCTAACACGCCCATGGGGTTAGGCCGTGTGTCGCTCACGGCCTAAGCACACTCGTGCCCTTACTCTATGGCCGAAACTGTTAATTGACACACGGCTACCAGACACGTCCGTGTACAAAACAGAGCAGACCGTGTGACTATACTGCCAAATTTCACACGGCTACAAGTTACCAGACACGCCTGTGTGTCTAGGCCGTGTACCAAAATTGACCAAAACGTTTAAGGTGCAGGTGACACACGGTCGAAGTACACGCCCGTGCTCTTTGGCTGTGTGGTACAATATAGGCTTGGTTTAAGCCAAATTGTCACCCAACAAGGGTCATTCTTACAAGCCAAGAATATGCAACATTTCAAGCCAATTTACCATCTACAAACATACCAACTCAAGCATATTATGAACCCCAAAATCATCATCATCCTCAAGCACAAAGATCTCATCAAAATCACATAATTTGCCATAACACATTTAACCAAAAAAATCAATCCCAAAATACTTGATTATAAACATATGTGACCCAAGCCACATCTCATAGCTTGATCACTTACTAAATTATGCCATATTCACTAACCATCTAGCCTATACATGCCATGACCATTTCATTTACAAAAGTTTCAAAAGTACCAAAGTTTGATAGATAGTGTGATGGCGATCTCCGACTCGTCCGATTATCGAGCTAGCTTCCGAATCTATAAGACAGTGAAAGAAATGAACAGAGTAAGCTTCTAAAGCTTAGTAAGTCCGTATAATATAGAAATTAAACCTTACCAAATCAATGCGATAATTACAACAACAATGCCAATTCAATTCATATACTCAAGTTGCCTATTTCACAAGTATACACTTGTTAGTTCATGTAACATATAAATTCATTCATGTACCAATCACAACATTCATGTATCATATCATTGCTCAAATACTTGTACGTGTATTTCATATAACTTATACCACATAATCCATGTAATTCTCATGTCTCATATAACATGTAATACATATATCATTCAATCTTCATGTAACATGTATCGGTAATTGCCCGTTAAACCTTTAAGAATATCGAGGGATACTCGAGTGATACACACACAGTGTATATACAAATAACCTGTAATCCGTCAATGCATCATGTATGCTCTTTCGAGCCTGTATCGGTATGCCCGAAGGCTAAACATGTGATCCCGAAGGATGAATGGTAAGCCCGTAGGCTAACGGTGAGTCCGAAGACTAAACATGTGATCCCGAAGGATAAACCTGTAGCTCATGAGCACGTGGTGAGTCCGCAACAAATGCAGGAGCCCGAACCACACTGTAGCCCTAGTGACATGTCACTTGTATCCTATCGACTTCTACGGTTCTAACGGGGCTCGGTATTTATTTTTCACTTGTAACAATTTCATTTCAATTTCATATGTATACATCTAAATAGGCTATTCAATCAACTAATGTGTCATATATTCCATTAACAACAATTATAAACATAAACACATTAAATTTCATTATACGAACTTACCTCGTAATCCTGTATCTACTCGTCTATTTTTCGTTTTCCCCGATCAAGTTCCGGAATTCAGTCGTCTTTATCTATATTAATACAAATTTAGCTATTTAATCACTAACTTATTCAATTTAGTCCAAAACACGTATTTTGGCATATTTGCAATTTAGCCCCTATAATTTCAACACTTTGCAAAATAGTCCTTTTATCACAAAATGACAAATTACACAAATAATCCCTAAATTTCCCTTAGCCGAATATTCAAGGGACTTGTACAAGTACATATCTTTCAATTAATCACAAATTTAACCTCAAAAATTCTACCTTTTTACAAATAAATTCTTAAACTCATTTTCATCAAAATTTACTTGAAAATTCTTGTATTTTCTCACATAATATACAATAATTCATCAAAATCTTCTAAAATATCATAGATTCATCAATGTCATTTTTCAAAGACATTCACAAAATCAGAAATTGAGGTACGGGTCGGCTAGTATACGAAGCAACGATCTCAAAAACGTAAAAATCACTAAAAACCGAAGTCAAAACATACCTCAATTGAAGAATCAAGCTTGCTGAAATTTAAAAGCTTAAAACCCTTTTTGTTTTGTTGAAGAATCGGTGAAGAAGAAGCAAATATGAAAGAATTTTCATGTTTTATTAATTAAAACATATAATAAAGCCAAATGACCATTTTAACCTTTTAATAAAACCATTAAAAATCAATAATAATAAGGACATAAAAGTCAACTACCACTTAAAATGGTAAAATAACCATTTAAGGCCTTCCACTTAAAAAGCAATCATCAAATAAGCCATTAATGAAATAGAACTCAAGTTTATCGCTTTATGCGATTTAGTCCTTTTTCTCAAATTAACCGGTCAAACGATAAAATTTCTAAACGAAACTTTCACACGGTAATTCTATCATGCTGTAAAACATATTAAAGTAATAAAAATAATAATTTGACTCGGTTAAGTGGTCCCGAAACCACTCGTTCCGACTAGGGTCTAAAGTGGGCTGTTACAGGTTTAGTTCATAATAAAGAAAGAAAACATCTCAGAAGAATTAAGATAACAGAACATAAAGAACCCAAAAACCCCTGAAGGAATTTAGGGAGATCCTCTGTCTTGATGTAGAATTCTGGCTTCTGGGATGAAGCAACCGGCTTCCCTTGGAGTAATCCCTTGCTTTCACTCCTTGTGTTGGCAGAAATATGGCGCTCTTTCTTAGGAGGAAAGAGTATATCCTTAGAGTTGCCTCTTTGGGTCTTTATATAGAGTTTAAAATGGCTTTCTTAGCCCCTAAGTATCCAAATCCGAGTGAAATTCCTCTTCCTCACGACTAGAACATGCCCGTGTGCCACGCCTGTGTGCTACGACAAGAGGTCGTGTGAGAGTCTGTCGCTTGAGGCACGGCCGTGTGGCCTGGCCATGCTTGTCGGGGGCTAGACCGTGTGATCTTCATGTGGCACGGTCTCCGTTTTTGGTCTATTTTCCGTTCTTTTCTCTTCCCTATGCTCTCTTGAGTATAAGATATGAAAAAGAAAGATTAAGAGCACCAATTCTCACAAAATTAATGATAATCCATCCAAAATATAGGCTAAACATGAGGTAAAAATATGTATAATTTATCATTTATCAAATACCCCCACACTTAAGCCTTTGCTTGTTCTCAAGCAAAATCTCAATCCCTAATTAAGAATCATTCCTCTTAACTCACAATCTTTATTAAGAAGATTTCAAATTAATTCACAGGTATTCATACAATGATAATTCAATCAGAAGAACATTAAATATTCAATTACTCTAAGCTGAGAATTTTATCATTGAAACATAAGTTTTTTCCCTTCTCCTAAGTAATTATCTCTCCATCTTAATTAACAGGAGTTGACATCCTCACTAAGGATTCATTCTATCCACTCGAAGTGTTTAGGGTTAAAAAATTAAGCACTTTCTAGTCAACCTGAAAAGTTATTACCATAGGCTTGCTAGAAAATCAGATCTCCACCACTGTAGATTGATATGATACATCAATCAAAAGATCTTTCAATGGTTGTAATGGGGCTTGGTTAAGGGTGTTGTCACAGGCTGCAAAAGAGGGTTAAAATTAAGATTGAATTGAAAAATTATCTAACTAGAAAAATCTCTATCACTGGAACATATTTCTCGAGCTAATTCTTATGATAACATCATTTCCACCTTGGTAGCCTTAAAATAGAAATATGCAAAAACCATTTGAACTATTACAGATTACAACTGAACAATTCAATTTTTTTTTATGAACAATTCAAGTAAAATACATTTTTACAACTTTACAATATGGAAAGGAGAATAAAGCTAGATAATAAGTTCAACTCAAATCTCGACAAAAATAGGGATCAAAGTAATTGAATGGAATTCAACAAAAATGGGTTATAGGTTAATATTAGAGGTAAGTTAAAGAAAAGGTTGTTAGGCTCAATGGGGTTCACTAGGGGTTAATTTATGGAGGTAGGCTTTTGTGGAGTAAGTAGGTTAAATCCTAGGTGCCTTTATCATTTCAGTGTATCAAATCAACGATGTGGTCTTGACATGTATAATCAAAGCAAGTTCTAGAATAACAAATCAGTGTTGACTCACTCAAAGCAATAATAAAAGTGAGCACGAAAGAATGTATGCTCAAAAGGCTCAAAAATCTCACCAGAATTATGGCTTTTGATGTCAATCTTGCGAATTTCAAATCTCAAGATAACACTTAGAATTAAGGAAAAGAACTTATGAAAAAAATTTGGGGTTCTCAAAAATTTCAACTTATCATGCTTGATTCCCTAATGTTTTAAAGTTTGAATAATCAGAATACAAGCACCTATGTCTTAATTCTCACATATCAATAAAAATCATAAATCAATCAAAATATATTCTTAATAGGAGGTTGAAGATAATGCAATTAAGAACAATGCATCAGAATTTAGAGTTTTCATATATAGTTACCCCCCACACTTAAGATGTACATTGCCCTCAATGTACAAGGATAGCATTAGTAGCAATAAAAGCATAAGATCATAAGAGAGGGGGAGGTATGAACTCCCTGAATTTTGGATGGATTTGTGAGACGGATATTGGAATTGGAAGAGTTGGCAGTTGTGGCAAGGTGTTCCCTTTTTCGTAGAGATTTGAGCTGTAAAGCTCCTTTGAAACTGCGAAAGTATTTATTAGTCGTGGGAATTTGGATCAATAGAAATTACTCGTTAGGAGTTGGTCGATATGAAAAATAGAAAAATAAATAAAAGGAAAATAATAAACTAAGTTCTAAAAATACTAATATGCAAATAATGAAAAAGATAAAGTGAATTAAAAATAAAAAGGAAACGGAAAATAAAGTTAGAAGAAAGGAAAAGGTAAAAATAGGAATCAGAGTTAAAATAAAAATAAAGTTAGGAGGAATAAACATCTCTAATCCTCATATGGATTACGCGGCGGTGGAGTGATACGGAGGTGCTGGCATATCTACTCTAAGGTGGCGTCGATATAATCGAGGCGCCGAAAGCATTGCTGCTTAAAGTGTGAAAAGTGCTCAGATAAATCAGTGTGGGCGGCTGCTGCATGAGATGGGGAACGAGGGGGTGGTGGCTCGGTGGGTGCGTCCTCCTCTGGTGGTGGTGGTGGGACATCATCAGTAATGTCCTCTAGGTTATCGCCCTCCTGAATAAGGCGGAACTGAATGGGTGTGCCTCCTGGCCTCCACTCGATCATCCTCATATGTAGCATAGTCGCGATGTCTTGGGGAGACATCTGACCAATCAGGGTGTAGGAGGATGTCTGGGCTGAAGTGTTGAGGAGCCCGAACTGACGAGCCAGGCATGTGATGTATGGCCCCATGGATAAGACGCCTCTACGGTGCCTCTCCGTCTGATGCTGCATAGCGTGTGCGATGAAGTATGCCAGGTCGATGATGTGTCCATTCGCCATGCACCATAGGAAGTAGGCATCATGAGTATTGACGATGCCTGTGCTCTCTCGTCTACCTATAAGAGTGTAAGCAATAAGATCATGAATGTACTTCAGAGAGGGAACGAGGGCGGTCGCCTTGCTGACACTGGGGTTATATGTCTGACGCCTCGGGGCTATGTTATTCCAACAGTTGACGGGCCAGATATGGATGCGACGGGAAAGGTTGAGGAAGTCTTCGTCTGCCATGAATTCCTCTGTGTAAAGCCCAAGTGCTAAGCCAAACTCAGGAACGCTGAGGTGTCGCACGAGACCTTCCAAACGGAACTGGACTGTCCCTTGATCATCGAATCTAGTCATCACAGTTTGGAGGCGGAAGGTGGAGCAGAACTCTAAAGTGAGTTCCAAGTAGGTGGGCTTGATAATCTGGAAGAACAGCTTCTATAGCTTTGTCATCAATAGGGCCCAGACGTCGTCCACTAAATGTATCTGCTCGAGGTCGCCCCAATATATGCAGTGACCCGTGGATATAGGGCGGGCTCGAAGTAGTTGATAATGCTCCTCCTGGGAGACTTACGAAAATATGATGAATGGGTGTCGAGCCTCGGAGGTGGGCTTTGCAGATGAACTTCCTGGCCCCTTACGTTTCTTTGAGATGGGGAGGACAGTTTTCCTACCGCGTGATGAAGACGTAGTATCTGAAATAACAAGCATTAGTCCTAAAGATCGAATTTAAACTAGATAGATAATAATTAAAATGTATATTAGGATGACAATGTTCCTAAGAAAATATAAGATAAAGATTAACTTGAATAGTAGAAATTAATCATTTTGAAATTTGTAACAAAACTAAGAAATATGAATATGTATTTATTCTAAATGTATGAGAAAAATGGCAGGCAACTATGAATTTAAGTGACAAACAAAAATGAATTTAAATGGCATGCAATCCTAATATATTCTATACTATTCTAGATTATGTATCCTAGTGTAACTAATTCCATGCTTGAATGAACAATTAGACTAGAGTAACATTTAACTAAATATATGAAAAATGAAATATAACTAAAAATAAATGAGAAAAATAAGAAAATAGAACCGAATATAAGGTTGCATGGTCGTGGGTTGAGGGTGAACGGTCGTGGGAATGGTTTGCACAGGTGTGGGTCGGCTGATTTCGAGGGTAGTGATGTTTTGAGGGTCTGTGGTGGCGCTTATGGTGGTTGAGGGAGGAGGATTTTAGGTTTTTGAGTGGAGAAGAGAATGAATAGTGGCCGCTTGTTTATAGTTTTTAGGTCACATGGGTATGTCACACGCCCGTGTGAGTCGTCGTTTGCCCGTGTCTTTCGAAATCCAGGGGTTTTAGCGCGCCTGGTTCGAAGTACACGCCCGTGGGAGATCGGTTTTTTGTTACTCACACGGTCGTGTGATGGTATACACGGCTGTGTACGATCATGTTCGTGTTTCACACGATCGTGTGATATGTTCCACGGCCGTGTGAAATTTGACAGTGTCTTCCACGGGCTGGGGACACGGGCGTTGGGATTAGTGCAAGCCCGTGTTAATACTGCAGGGTTGCCACAGCCATGTCGCACGGCCGTGAGTATTTGTTGATAGCCCGTGTTGAAGTCGGAAGGTTGCCACGGTCATATCGCACGGCCGTGGCTATTTATTGGTGGCCCGTGTTTTGGGAAAATTTTTGCTCTAGGTATACACGGCCTCGGTACACGACTGTGTCTCTACTTGAAGTGTTCACACGGCCTGGGGCACACCCGTGGGACTGACCATGTGGTCCTAAATCTCTACAAAAAAAGGGTTAGTTGATGCATGAAAAATACTAAAATCAAAATAGATGAAAAATTACTAAGTTAGTGCTCGGGTTGCCTCCCGAGAAGCGCTTATTTAGAGTTTCAGCTCGACTCTGTCTGGATGCATCACGAAGGAATTTCGTGGAGCTGAAGCTCCTCCCTATAATCCTTAAAATTCTCACATCTGTAGTGTTTAAGCCTATGTCCGTTTACCTTGAACGTACCGTGGGTTGGATGAGTTACCTCAATTGTGCCGTATGGAAAGACTTTCATTACCGTGAAGTAGGGTGTATCATTTGTATGTTCTTTTGAATTTGAGGTTCGAGGATCGTCTTCCCTTAAAATTACCTTATCTCCCACCTTGAGTTGATCTGTTTGTCCCTGAGGGTCATCTTGGTGATGCTCTGTTTTGGTGTGGCATATTTTGGGTTTTTCGTGAAAGTTCAGCCACTCATCTAATTCCTCAATTTGGAGTATTCGCTTTTCTGGTTCATCTCCTGTAGGTGAATTTGCCAGTGTTTACGTTGTCTTTATGTGGAGTGCGTCCTGTACAGCAGTTTGTGTGGTAAGTTCAGTGTTTTTATAGGAACTCAAAACTCTATTCTCGTCTGTAGTTTTAATTGAGTTGTGAGCTCGTAAGGTGACTGTATCATCACCTACTCATAATATGAGTTCACCTGTTTCTAAATCAATTTTAGTTCTAGCAGTTGCTAAAAAGGGTCACCCTAGAATTAAAGGTACATTGTTAGCCTCATTAATGTCTAAAACAACAAAGTCAACTGGGAATATAAATTTATCGATTTTGACAAGTACATCTTCAATTATTCCCTTAGATGCCCTAATAGTTTTATCCGCTAGTTGAATGCTCATCTTGGTTTTTTTAGGGGTTCTAAGACCTAGTTGTTTAAACAGGTTATAAGGCATGACATTTATGCTTGCTCTTAAATCAGCTAAAGCATTTTTTTCCTTTAGGCTACCAAGTAAACAAGGGATAGTGAAAATCCCTAGATCTTTTAGTTTGGTCGGTAGTCTATTTTGTAGAATAGCTGAGCAGACTGCATTTAATTCCACATGAGATTTCTCCTCTAACCTCCGCTTGTTTGTCAAGAGTTCTTTTAAGAATTTAACCGCGTCTGGCATCTGCAAAATTACTTCAACAAATGGTAAGTTAATGTGTAAATTTTTTAGGAGTTTAAGAAACTTACCGAATTGTTCATCTGTGCGGTCTTTCTGTAGCACTCTTGGGTATGGTATACAAGGCTTGTGTTTGTTGACGTCTGGCTTGTTGTTGCTTACCTCTACCTTACCTTCACTCACCTTAGGTGCCTCATATAACTTTGGGTCGTTTTTGGTTAATGCCTCCTCATCTGTTGTATTTATGGCACGAAGTTGCTCTTTAGGATTGGTCTCAGTGTTACTTGGAGGTCCACCTTGTGGTCTTTCTGATATTAACTTGGCGAGTTGACCAATTTGATTCTCAAGGCCTTTGATTGATGCTTGCTGGTTCTTTAATGCCGTTTCAGTGTTCTGATAGTGGGTTTCTGACATGGCCATGAATTTGGTACACATCTCTTCAAGATCGGGCTTTTTCTCCTGTTGCGGCGGTGGCTGTTGAAATCCTTGAGGGGGTTGTTGTCTTTGATTCCCTTGTCCTCCCCAAGAAAAATTGGGATGGTTTCGCCAACCTGCATTATACGTGTTACTATATGGATTATTTTTAAATCTACAATTGTTACCCATATAATTGGCTTGCTCGGTTTCTGTGCCATTGTCAGAAGATGAGTAATCTGGAGTGAACATATTTGCCTGAGTTGTGTCACACTGCATCACTGCTTGTGCCTACGTAGAACCAACAAAATTATCAAACTTTTTATTTAAAAGTTCTACTTGGTTAGTAAGCATAGTGACAGCATCAATATTATAAACTCTTGCAGCTTTTGTCGACTTTGTCCTCATGACTTGCCACTGATAGTTATTCAGTGACATCTCTTCAATAAATTCATAAGCTGCTTCTGGTGTTTTGTTATTGATTGTTCCTCCTGCGGCTGCATCGATCATCTGTCTCGTCGATGGGTTCGAACCATTGTGAAAGGTTTAAACTTGTAGCCACAAAGGTAAACCATGATGAGGGCATCTTCTCAAAAGATCTTTGTATCTCTCCCAAGCATCATAAAGTGTTTTTAAATCCATCTGCACAAAAGAAGAGATATCGTTTCGTAATTTAGCTGTTTTAGCTGGAGGAAAATATTTAAGTAAAAATTTTTCGGTCATCTATTCCCATGTGGTGATTGAGCCTCGTGGTAAAGAATTTAACCAATGTTTGGCTTTGTTTCTCAAAGAGAATGGAAATAGCCATAGACGAATGGCATCATCAGAAACGCTATTAATTTTGAAGATATCACAGAGTTCCAAAAAATTGGCTATGTGTGAATTTGGATCTTCATCCTGTAAACTATCAAACTGCACCAATTGCTGTATCATCTGAATAGTGTTAGGCTTTAATTCAAAATTATTAGCAGCAATAGTAGGTTTAGCACCAATTGATTGAAACTAATTCTAAAACTAACTAAAAGTGCACAAAAAATAAATTGGGGATAACTTTAGGGAAAAGCTGATTGATATGAGCAATACTTAAGGGAGAATCCACCTAGACTTCACTTGTTATTAATTTCTTGAACTAGATGATTTCTTCACTTGACTTGATCCGTAGAGATCCCTAACTTATGTTAATCCCTCCGTCGAGGCTAAGAACAATTAGGCCTAGGCTGTTAACTAAAGTTTCTTTATTAATTAACACCCTAGGTTGCATAAATTCGATCTATGGATCCCCCTATTAGGTTTGACCCTAATCCGGCAGATTTATGTCGCCCTATGTCTAGGGTTGCATGCAACTCCGCTCAATTATGGTAGATCTACTCTTAAAACAGGGACTTTTGCTCCTCTGCCTAAGCACATCAAGTTCTTGAAGTAATACCTAAGATTATTAAATCAAGAATGAAGAACACATAATTAAGAACAATTTAAGTATTTATCATATAATTCAAGAATAAATAATAACAAGATCTGTCTTGATGTGTCTTTTGAGAGGAAAAAAGAAGGTTTTAGTTTCATCCAGGACTTATTCATATGTTAGTTTTAAATATGAACGGTTAACTTTATTTTATTTTTTTGTGGCCGACTAGGTCATGGCAATTCTTTTTGTCAAGTGAAGATGGATTTAGGGTTTGAAGTAGTTAAGATGGTATGAGACCTTTCACTAAGAGCTCAATCGAGAAGATCTCTTGCAATGAATAGTGTATGGTTGAGGGGAAAGGGGGAAAGAAGAGATGAGGGAATAGTTACGAAGGATCTGATTTGGGTAGAAGTAAAAGGGAGAAAGAGAATGGAGGAGGGTTAGGAGGTTGTATTAATCCCATATTGGGGATGAATTTAGAAGGAAGCCTTAATCGAAATCTGGATGTGGATGGGATTCAATCAAATTTACAAGGTCAAGTAGACATGGACTTAGATTTGTGATGTGTGTGATAGAATGTGGTGATGGGAAAAAGAGGCCTAGAATGGAGAGTGATAAATCTATGGAAGGGGAAGAGAAGGGGTCTCTGGTTGTGAGTAATAAAAGGATGTTGAAAAAATGTCACTTTATATCAGCGACTGCCAAAGGGCAAGCCGACTAGTTGCAATAA
Organism: Gossypium stocksii; assembly: GCA_020496765.1. NCBI lineage: Eukaryota > Viridiplantae > Streptophyta > Magnoliopsida > Malvales > Malvaceae > Gossypium > Gossypium stocksii. The sequence goes on from CM035623.1 coordinate 14,271,121, forward strand.
AAATCTTTAGTTGGAATGTCCGTGGATTGGGGAGTCTACGAGCTACTAAAAGGTTTCGGTATGTGCTGAAACTGTACTATCCCCAGGTGGTCTTCATCATAGAGACTAAACAAAGCAAGAAACAAATGGAAAATGTTAGGAGGAAGTATGGTTTTCTAAATGGAGTTGATATTGCATCGGATGGTTTGAAGGGAGGTTTATGCTTGGCATGGAAGTATAATACAAATATTTGTTTAAAAAGTTATTCGACTTATCACATTCATGTTGCATTAAAGGAAAATGATTATGGAAAGGAATGGAGGTTTACGAGGTTTTATAGCTCCCTTTATGCACAAAATAAAGACGCTACTTGAGGAACGTTGAAAAACCTGAGTAAACTCCAAAGTTTACCTTGGATGGTTTGTGGAGATTTTAAGGAGATTCTTTATTCTTTTAAGAAGGTGGGTGGCACGCCAAGAAAAGAGAGGAGGACGGTTAAGTTTACAGATGTTTTAGAGAAGTGTAAACTGACGGATATTGGTTTCTTAAGTACTTGGTTTACTTGAGAAAGAGGGAATTTGCCAGAGACTAATATTCGTGAAAAGCTTGATACGGGTGTGGAAAATTTGGAATGGAGGAATATATTTCCATCAGTAGTAATCTACTATTTGTCGCATTCTTTTTCTGACCATTGTCCCATTCTGCTTAATACAGATATAGGATTGAAACTCCTATCTAGAAGGGTATTTCAATTTGAGGCATGGTGGGTTAAAGAGGAAAACTGTACGGATGAGATCAAATGATTTTGGCAATTAGGTAGAGACGATATATTAGAGAAGTTGAAGGTTTTATAGAGTGGGCTCGTGAGATGGGTAACTAGGCTTAGATAGAAGAAGGAAGGGTGTAAGAAGGAACTAATAGAAAAAATAGAGTTTTTTTTAGATCAAGACAGAACTGATGAGAGTATGGCTGAATTGATTGATACTAGAGTACATCTTAATTTGGAGATTGATAAAGACGAGATGTATTGAGAGCAAAGGGCTCGGGTAAACTGGTTGAAATTAAAGGAAAAAGATACAAATTTCTTTCATAATTATGCCTTACAAAAAAGGAGAAGGAATACCATTCATAATTTAAGGCATGACGACGGAAGAGAAACTTGTGATGATGAAAAGATGGAGGAAATTGCAAGGTATTATTTTCAACAACTTTTCTCATCTATATTCTTGCTGGATTGAAAGATGTATTTCTAAGGAGATAAGTCCTATGAAGGCGTCAGGAGAGGATGGTTTTCTGCTATATTCTTTCAACAGTTTTGGCATATTATGGGCGACGAGGTTATGGACTATTGCTTAGGGATTTTAAACAGAGGTATGCCTGTAGACTGTTGTAATTTTACTAATATTGTACTTACACCTAAAGTGTCTAATCCAATGAACTTAGGAAATTTTAGACCTATTAGTTTATGCAATGTTCTTTATAAAATAGTAGCCAAAATGATTGCGAATTTATTCAAAAGTATAATAGGCACTTAATTGATGGTGCCCAAAGTGCCTTTGTGCCGGATAAATTACTTTCAGATAATGTGCTCCTTGCCTTTGAGATTTTTCATACCTTTAGAGAAAAAGGAGTTGGGAAGAAAGGTTTTATGGCACTTAAGTTAGACATAAGCAAATCATATAATAGGGTGGAGTGGTATTTTCTAAAAGTTATGATGTTACAAATGGGATTTCATACTTTGTGGGTGGAAAATATTATGAAGTGCGTCACTTCAGTCTTATATTCAGTAATTATTAATAGGAGAAGCGGCCAGGCCTTTAAACCAACGAGAGGAATTAGACAAGGAGGCCCTCTTAGTCTCTTCTTGTTTTTAATGTTCAGTGGGGGCCTTTTTGCACTTATGAGGATGGCTTTAAGGGATGGGTCGATTAAAGGAGCAAAGGCAAGTAGAGGGGGTCCGTCGATTTATCATTTATTATTTTTTATGATAGTATATTGTTTAGAGAAGCTAGTGAGAGGGGTGTACAAGTTTTGAAATCAATCCTAAGGGAATACAAAAGATGCTCGGGGCAAAGCGTCAATTACGCAAATCAACAATTTTTTTATAGTAGCAACACTTTGAAAGAGTCTAGGCGAGTTGTTTCCAATATTCTTGGGGTCAGAAATTCAAATAATATGCAAAGATATCTTCGTTTGTCGAATGTTGTGGGGAAAAAAACTTCTTTTTAGCTCTTAAAGGATCGCATGAGGCAACGGATTGAGAATTGAAATTTGAGATTCCTTTCTTAAGGAGGTAAGGAAGTGTTTATTAAAGCAATTTTACAGGCTATACCCACTTACACTATGACCTGTTTTTTACTTCCAAAGTCTTTGTGTGTGGAATTGGACAACATAATGGCTCGATTTTGGTGGCAAAAAGGGATTTATTGGTGCAGTTAAGAACGGTTTGCGATCTTAAGGAGAATAGGTGTATGGGTTTCCATAGTTTATCCAAATTCAATGTTACATTATTAGCTAAACAAGGTTGAAGCATTCTTAATTATCCCGATTCAATATTAACGAAAGTTCTAAAGGCTAAGTATTTTACAAATACGAATTTTCTTAATTTTCAGTTAAGACAACTACCTTCATATATCTGAAATAGTGTATGGGTAGCTAAAGGATTGCTAAAGAATGTGATTTTTTGAAAGGTGGGAACGAGTCAGAATATTTCAATTACTGTCGATGCGTGGCTTTCTGGAATTGTAAGTTATAAGGCAGAATCAATTAGGAATTCCAGTGAACTAAGTAAAGTAGCAGACCTTATTGATGAACAAAAGAGAGAATGAAAGTCTAATTTAATTTATTCTACCTTCTTTAGAGAAGAGGCATATAGAATTATGCGAATTCCCTTAGCAATAGAACCTCATGCGGACTTCATGGTATGGAAGGGAGAGGCCTATGAAGAATTCTCTATGCGAAGTGCTTATAAACTATTACATGGCTTTCTTACTAATTATTTACATACTGAGGCTAATTTATTTTACAAAAAATGATAGAATATTCACATTCTAGGGAAAATTAAAATCTTAATCTGGAAAATTTCTTGGAATTTTAATCCTCATTTTGTTAATCTTCGGTGCAAGAGATTGCTCTTGGTAGTAGTATGTCCCAGATATGGAGTAACTACTGAAAACATTGACCATATCTTCAGAGAATGCCTTATGAGGCGAGAAGTTTGGATTAGCTTGAATCTGGAATGGGTATTAACAGAATTGATTTTTTCATATATTTTTCGATGCCTTCTTTAGGCTCAAACAATGCCTATTTATAATACAAATTTTTGAACTATAATTTATTTTCATTTCAATCCCGAACAATGTTTTGATAGGGATGATATTAATGCTGACTTGATGTTTGCTCCCATGTAGCCTTCTTTTGTCTTATCCTTTCCATATATTCTTCTATTGATGGTTGCTTCCATCATGCTTTCATCATCGTTTGTCTCATTTGTTTATGAGTATTTATGGATGGTAGATGCATTTAAAGGTGATTTTCCTTTCCTGCAAGTCACCTCCAAAATTGAATGCTCCTTTTTTAGATGTCATTCTTCCACGTGTCTTTTGTCTTTATCCTTCTTAGATATTTTCGAGATTCATTTCTTCAGTTTCATCCAGGTATAATGAATCTAGCGAGAGTCTTGGTGAATTCCAGCTTTCCCACATGTCTTTGATTTCCGTTGTCATAGGATAATCATCAATATCCATGTCAGCTATCCTTTTTAATAGTTGCACGGATTCATTATTTCTTTCTTTTTGGGGATTTCCCGTATTGTATGCCAATATTCTTTTTTCGTCGGTCTAGAAAATATAAGTATTTTGTTTATGTGTTCAAGAATTGTTCCAGCATTCACTGTCGAGTGTTTTGCTACTCTTTGTATGTGATCTAGACGGACAGAAACAAAGGCTTACATGAGGGAAAGAAAAGTACGCGCCTAGAAGTTACTGTATAGATAAACAGATATATTAAGGAACTAGAGTGGTGTAAGGTTCGGGATTTTACCACGAGGCATGAGTCCATGGGTTGGTGCCCACCAGTTGGTTCCATTCTCAAACTTAATTTTGACACTGCTTTTGATGACTCTCGAGCAAAATCAGTCTTAAGGGTGGTGGTTAGAAATGCTTCGAGGGAGGTCCCCGCCTTCAAAACAATGGCTCATGAGGAGGTGGCCTCTTCATTTGCAATAGAGGCCCTTGCATGCCTCCAAGTAGTATTTATGGGAAAAAGATGGGGTTTGTAACGCCCCAAAAATCCTTATAATTATTTTTGTATGTTTGTGAAACAAATGTGGATCTGCTTCAGTGGTTAAGTATTCTGGGAGTGTCTGACGAGTCTTGGGTTAAAGCTTTGGCTTGGGCAATTTTCGCTTCTTATTGAAAAACCCCCTAACTCCAACCAGTAGGCTTATAAATAAATATTGGGAAAATATGTCAAAATGGGCCTGCTGGTCTAGTTGTTAGGAGGAGTGTTAGGGTGTAAGGAGTTTGGAGTTCAAGTCCCAACGCTAGCAAGGGGATTTATTTTTGCAACGTGGCGGTGGAAGAGTTGTGTTTGACCGAACTACTAGGTGTTGGAGGTGTGGGGGACTGTAGTTGCCAAATTTTAAGAAAAAATTTAGGGGATATGGGAGGTTATCACGATTTGGGGGGTTGAGATTCGGCTCTCACACTATTTTTAATTTTTTCGGTGGCTGAGAGAGTTTTAGGGTTTTCTCTCTTTTGTTTATTCTTTTGTTTTCGTTTTCTTGTTGTTGTCATTTGCTTCCACAAAATTTCCCTACTGGTGCCGAAATGCTGTCATTTTCACCTCTATCAAATTGTTTTATTCTATTATTCTTTTTGTCTCTGAGCTTTCTTCTCCAAAATTCGGTCAACAGCTTTGTTTCCCATTGTGCCGAATTCTTCCTCTTGGTTTTCTACTCTTCTGTTCTTGTTCTACCCAAAAATCTTAACTTGGGTGTTGGGTTTTTTCGGTTGTTCGAGCGGCTGTTTTTCCTCTTCTACTTCTCTTGTTACCAAATTATTTTTGGTGAGTTTTGTGTTTTGGTTTTACTCTCTAATTCTTTTCGATTTTGGCCATATCACTCGATAACGTGTTTCTCCCTTCATTCCTGATCATTTGGTTACTTTCTTCACACTTGCATTGTAGTGAACAAAGGATTCCACTTCGTTCTCCTTTGGCTGAAACCTCTAGTTCTCTTCTGTTGAGGTTGGTAAATATAAGTATAAATTCAATACTTTTGTGTTGCTTCTAAGCTTACCTAGTTTCGTTTGGTTTAACTGTTCATACAAATATCGGTTAATAAGGGTTCGGTTGGATTGCAAGAACTAGTGACTTTTCAATTTCGATAGTTTAAGTAGGCAAGCCTCTGTTGTTCAATTAAGGTAAGTGGTTGTCGACGTAATAATCAAGCGCCTCGAGTAGGGTTGCATAGATTCGTTGACATATGTCTAATCGATTATTTACAATTGAATTTAGGTTTAGGGGGTTTAGAGACTGAGTGGCGCTGTTTTTTCCTGATTAACTGTTAAGGTTGCATGGGTCGTCCGAGACGACTATGAACCTACTGTTGGGTCGGTAAGCTTACCTAGACCCCTAGTTGACTGAATGATTGTTATGCCCTTGTGTGATATATATACGTATGAACATGTATGCCTATATTTTAGCATGTTATTTTAACTGTACTGAATACATATATGATATCCTGATCTGACATGGCATGATTGCATGATGCATTGCATGGGGGTGGGTTTTATATTGATCGGAAGAAGTGTACTGAAATGCTTCGAGCCTAAATTACTGGCAGCTTAGTTGCATATTACTGTATAGTGCCGCATTCGGTACTCTCTAGAGTGTAGGGATGGGTGGGTTGATTATATCCCCACATGGAGTGCAAGGTTAGATGGAGATGGAGCGTAGAGGTTGGATGGGTAGAATCTATATACTATTTAATCTATTACTACACTAGTTAATGTTACTGTATTGGGCCAAGGCCCAAGCACATGACTGTTTTACACTGAGATGGGCTAAAGCCCAAACTGAGATGGTCATTGATACTGAGAAGGGCTTAGGCCCAGACTGTATACGTTTCTGTCTGTTTGCTAGTATGAGATTACACACTGAGTTTTCGTAAACCCACCCATCTATTTTAACTATACAGGTAATCCCCAGACATAGGCGGATCGATGCGACGGAGGACTCAGTGGTGGCCACACGACCCAACTAATCCGATTTAGTATTTTATGATTTCAATTTAATTTTTGGGGTATTTTTTTGTAATAATGGCCTTTGGATTTATATTGTAAATTTGAGATTTTATTATTGTTTTGGTTTATAACTGCTAGCAGTAGGAGAAGACGTGAGTTTTTAAAAGATAAATGTTTTTATCAAAATTACCTTAAATACGCAATTGATTTAAAAGCTTTCGCAATAATTGACATTTTAAAAATTAATAACGTTTTTAAAAGTGATTAACTTTTTGATGATTCAAGCTTTGCAAAGGAGCGACATGTTTTTAGATTTTTCATTGAGCAATACGAAGTGATTAAATAGAAATATGGGTTTTCATCGACATCACTCTTTATGAAAAACACTTCATTGGGACATCGCCAGATTCGGCCATAACATCTAGGCCAGGTTTAGGGTGTTACATTTAGTGGTATCAGAGCCAGGTTGCAAAACTTGGCTTTGTATTTGGGTTTTTTTAAAAAAAAACTTGAATTTTTAAAGAACTGTTTGCAAATGATTTGAAAGGTTCTGAAAGTTTTTACCGAATGTGTGGTGCACCAAGTCTCCGGCGCCAGTTCTATAAGTCTTCTAAAACTGTTGTTTGTTTTAAACTGAAATGCTATAAATAGAAAATACTAAGACTACTATAGGTAGTAAACTGTACAGAAACACTCTAGTTAGTGAAAACTGAAAACTGTAGTGAGACTGCGATCTACGAAAACACACTCTGAATTACTGATACAGTTTTCCATGAAACTTCTACTAATAATTACTTAAATTGTAAACTAATGCATAAAAATGATAATACAGATTAATGCGAATAGACAATGAGCACTAGAGGTACCCGCAGACAGGATGAAGAGGCCGTGGTAGAGGCCGTAGAGGTCCTCAAGCTGGGTCTTCGTCGTCGGGCCATATACCTAATTTGGAGACCACTAAAACACTAGCTTCACTTGTGATTGAGACTAGGACACATGATCAAGTGGCTAGGGACGACGCACTGTTTCAAGCCATGCTAAGGATTTTGGAAAGGGTCGCTAGGGCCAATACTGGAGCTGGAGGCCGTGGGTCAGTTATGAAATGACTCCGGTCCAATAGAGCTAAGATTTTTAGGGGTATTGCTAGAGTTGCCCCTAACGTGGCTGAGTACTGGATAGATGCCACAAAAAGAATCATGGATGACCTGGACTGCACCCTCGAGCAGAAACTGAAGGGTGATGTGTTGCTACTGCGAGATGAGGTCTACTAGTGGTGGTTTATAGTTAGGGAGGGCACTCAGCCCGATCGACTGACTTGAGAGTTCTTCAAATCTGTTTTCTAAGAAAAATATGTGGGTGCTAGTTATGTGGATGCCCGAAGGAGAGAGTTCTTGAATTTGACCTAGAAGGACAGATCAGTGGCCGAATATGAGGCCGAATTATTGAGACTAAGCCGCTATGTAGAGGTATGATGGTTACTGAGTACGAGTGACGTATTCACTTCGAGAATGGCCTTAAGGATAGCCTAAGGGTTCTGATAGCTCTACAGAGGGAGCGAGACTTTGTAACACTAGTTGATAAGGCAAAGATCGCCGAGGAAATATAGCGTACTGAGCACCAGAATAGAGAGAAAGGTAGGAACAAGAGAGATTCAGAGCCCTCGAGTTCCATTCAAGGACCTAAAAAAAGGCCAAGGTTGATGGGTTTATCAGAGTAAGGGCCCCTATTACTGCTATTAGACAGCCGCCGTGTAATGACTGTGGTAGGCACCATCAGGACGAGTGCTGAAAGAGAACTGGGGCATGTTTGAGGTACGGTTCTTTAGAGCACCGTATTAGAGATTACCCGTAGGGGTCTGGTCAGATGCAAGCTTCTAGTATGGGTATTGCAACATCGAAAGTAGTTCAGCAGCCACCAAGAGGCCATGGTCAGGCCAGGGGTGGTAATGGCCAGGGTCGTGGTTAGAGAGCATCGAGCAGAGGTTCTAATCAGACTGAAGCGAGGCAGCTGGCTCTAGAATATGCTGCACGTCGCCGGGAGGAGAGGGATGCTCTGGACGTCATCACATGTACATTTTTAATTTCTAATGTACCTTATACATCATTAATAGATATAGGATCTACTTATTCCTATATTGCTTACTCTGTTACTGAAAACTTGGGGATTTCGATTGAGAATACTTCGAGTGGAATTACTGTATTGAGTTCATTAGGGCAGTTCGTCCGGGTTAATAAACTGTTTAGAGTTATCTCTTTAGAGGTACAAGGGGTAATCTTCCTGTCTCATCTTATAGAGCTTCTGTTTGGGGAGTTCGACTTGATACTGGGAATGGATTGGTTGGTTCAGCACTGAGTAAGCTTAGATTGTGCCACTAAACGGGTTGTACTGAGAATTGAGGAGGGTGACAAGGTAGTTGTAATTGGGGAACGTCAAAACTACTTGTGTAATGTGATATCTACACTGAAGGCGGAAAAGATGGTTCGTAAGGGATGTGAGGCGTATCTAGCCTACATAAGTGTTTTAAATTCAAAGGATTCTTCTATTAAAGATATTAGAACGGTTAAGAATTTTCTAGATATGTTTCCTGATGAACTACCATAGTTATCTCTGAACAGTGAAGTTGAGTTTGGGATTGAGCTCCTTCCTGGTACAACTCCGGTGTCCATTGCCCTTTATAGAATGGCACCAAAAGAGCTTGTGGAGCTTAAGGCCTAAATTTAAGAATTACTGAATCGTGGGTTTATCCTCCTTAGTATGTCTCCGTGGGGAGCACCAGTTCTGTTCGTGAAGAAGAAGGATAAATCTATACGTATGTGCATTGATTATTCGTAATTGAACAAGTTGACCATCAAGAATAAGTACCCCTTGCAGAGGATAGATGATCTGTTCGACCAGTTGTGAGGAGTTTCGGTTTTCTCTAAAATTGACCTTCGATTTGGGTATCATCAATTGAGATTTAAGGAGACTAATGTGTATAAGACAGCATTTAGGACTCGATACGGTCATTACGAGATCTTAATGATGCTGTTTGGACTGACGAATGCACCGACAACTTTTATGGATTTGATGAATCGAGTGTTTCAGCCGTATCTGGACTGGTTCGTAGTAGTGTTTATTGATGACATTCTGGTGCACTCGAGGACTGAGGATGAACATGATTAACATCTCCGAGTGGTTTTGCACATTTTGAGAGAGAAGCAACTATATGCCAAGTTCAGTAAGTGTGAGTTCTAGTTACGAGAGGTAACATTTCTAGGTCATGTGGTATCTGCTAAGGGGATTAGGGTCGATCCTTGAAAGATTGAGGTTCTCTTGGATTGGAAATAGCCTAAGATAGTATTAGAGATTTGCAGTTTTTTGAGATCGACTGGGTACTATCGACGATTTGTAGAGGGTTTTTCTGTAATTGCAACATCCTTAACTAAGCTGCTACGTAAAGGTGTATCGTTTAATTGGACTGAGGCGCAGCAAGAGAGCTTTGAGAAGTTCAAGACTGTACTGACTGAAGCCCCTGTTCTAATACAGCCAGAGTCTAGAAATGAATTTACGATTTACAGTGATGCATCAAACGTCAGTCTGGGATGTGTACTGATACAAGAGGGTAAGGTAGTTGCACATGCGTCTCAACAGCTTAAGGCTCATGAGGTAAACTATTCGACGCAGGACTTGGAGTTGGCCACAATGGTATTCACACTGAAAATCTGGAGACACTACTTGTATGGTGAGAAGTGCATCATTTACATTGATCACAAGAGTCTCAAATATCTCTTTACTCAGAAGGAGCTGAACCTTAGGCAGCGTAGATAGATTGAGCTACTAAAAGATTACAACTGTACGATTGAATATCATCCTGGTAAGACCAATATGGTGGCCGATGCACTAAGCCTTAGGGTTATGATAGATCTGAGAGTGATGTTTGCTCGCCTAAGTTTATTTGATGATGGTGGTCTATTAGCGGAACTGCAGGTTAAACCGTTATGGATTGAGTAGATTAAAAGTAAACAGGTTGAGGATGAGGCATTGGGTCTTCGATTTCGATAGATTGAGGGTGGTGATACATCAGATTTTGGGCTGAATAGCGAAGGCGTACTTTATTTCCGTGAGAGAATCTGTGTTCCAAAGGATACTGATTTGAGGCTGTCTATACTGCGAGAGGAACATAGTAGCCCTTATGCTATGATCCTGGCAAAAATAAGATGTATCGAGACCTTCATGAGTTGTACTGGTAGCTAGGTCTTAAACGAGAGGTTATTGATTTTGTGAGTAAATGTTTGACATGCCAGCAAGTTAAGGCTGAGCATCAGTTACCCTCGGGTTTACTACATCCTGTTAAAATACCTTAGAAGTAGGAGAGAGTGATTATGGACTTTGTTAGTGGGTTACCCCTAACGTCTACTAAGAAGGATTCAGTGTGGGTCATTGTGGATCGGTTGACCAAATCTGCCCACTTCATACCTGTTTGTATTGATTATTCACTGTACAAGCTGGCTAAGCTGTATATGTTTGAAATAATGAGACTGCATGGGGTACCAGTTTTGATAATAACTGATAGAGATCCTCGCTTCATGTTTCGGTTCTAGGGGATGCTACATGAGGCTTTGGGTACAAGATTGGACTTTAGTACTGCGTTCCATCCTCAGACAGATGGTCAATTTGAGAGGGTGATTTAGATACTGGAAGATATCTTAAGGGGTTGTGTAATAGACTTTTGAGGCAGTTAGGAGGTCTATTTGCCATTGGCGGAGTTCGCTTACAACAATAGTTACTATTCTAGCATACAGATGGCACCTTATGAGGCACTATATAGGCATAGGTGTTGCACTCTTTTGTGTTGGACTGAGTTGGGCGAGCGTCATGTTCTAGGTTTTGAATTGGTTTCTGATACCGATAATAAGGTTAAGTTGATTCAGGATTGACTAAAAGAGGCATCTGATAGACAAAAGTCATATGCGAATCTGAAGCATCAAGAGATAGAGTATTCTATAGGGGACTTCGTGTTTCTCAAGGTCTCACCATGGAAGAAGATACAGAGATTTGAACGCAAGGGTAAGCTAAGCCCTCTGTTTATTGAGCCTTATCGTATTCTGAAACGAGTGGGACCGGTTGGCTACCAGTTAGAGCTACCTCCAGAGTTGGAGCAGATTCACGACGTGTTCCACCTCTTTATGTTGAGGTGCTACCACCCTGATCCCATACATATTGATCCAGTTGAGGAGATAGAGTTTAGGCCAGATCTGACCTTCAAGGAGGAGCAAATACAGATATTGGGCCGTGATGTTAAAGTTTTGAGAAGGAAGTCCATCCCACTGGTTAAAGTTCTTTGGCGGAATCATAGTTCTGAAGAGGCCACGTGGGAGCCCGAGGATACAATGCGACAGCAATATCCTCACCTATTCTGATCAGGTAAAATTTCGAGGACAAATTTTCTTTAAGGGGGTAGAGTTGTAACGCCCCAAAAATCCTTATAATTATTTTCGTATGTTTGTGACACAAATGTGTATCTGCTTCAATGGTTAAGTGTTTTGGGAGTGTCTGAGGAGTCTTGGGTTCAACCTTTGGCTTGAGCAATTTTTGCTTTTTATTGAATAAACCTCTATCTCTAGCCAATAGGCTTATAAATAAATATGGGGAAAATATGTTAGAATAGGCCTACTGGTCTAGTGGTTGGGTGGAGTGTTAGGGTGCAAGGGGTCTAGAGTTCAAGTCGCAATGCTAGCAATGGCATTTATTTTTGCAACATAGCGGTGGAAGAGTTGTGTTTAAGTTGAAGGTGTGAGGGACTGTAGTTGCCGAATTTTAGGAGAAAATTCGAGGGATATGGGAGGTTATCACGATTTGGGGGTTGAGATTTTACTCTCTCTATTTTCAAATTTTTCAGTGGTTGAGAGAGTTTTGGGGTTTTCTCTATTTTGTTTCTTCTTTTTTCTTTTTCTTGTTGTTGCCATTTGCTTCCACGAAATCTACCTACTACTGTCAAAATTCTGTCTTTTTCACCTCTATGAAATTGTTTTATTCTATTATTCTTTTCATCTCTGAGCTTTCTTTTCAAAAATTCGATCAATAGCTTTGTTTTCCATTATGCCAAATTTTTCCTTTTGGTTTTCTACTCCTCTGTTCTTGTTCTACCCAATAATTTCGACTTGGGCACTGGGTTCTGTCGGTTGTTCGGGTGAATATTTTTCCTCTTCTACTTCCCTTGTTGCCGAATTATTTTTGGTGAGATTTGTGTTTTAGTTTTACTCTCTAATCATTTTCGATTTTGGCCATATCACGCGATAACGTGTTTCTCTCCTTCATTGCTGATCACTCTGTTGCTTTCTCCACTCTCACACCGTAGTGAACAAAGGATTCCACTTCGTTCTCCCTTCGCCGAAACCTCTGGTTCTTTTCTATCGAGGTTGGTAAGTATAAGTATAAGTATAAGTAAAATACTGTTGTGTTGCTTCTAAGCTTACCTATTTTAGTTTGGTTCAACTGTTCATACAAATATCAGTTAATAAGGGTTCGGTTGGATTGCAGGAACTAGTGACCTTTCGATTTTGACAGTTTAAGGGGGCAAGCCTTAGTTATTCAATTAAGGTAAGTAGTTGTCAACATAATAATTAAGTGTTTCGAGTAGGGTTGCATAGATTCGTTAGACATACGTCTAATCGATTATTTATGATTGAATTTAGGTTTGGGGAGCTCAAGGACTGAGTGTGCTGTTTTCGTATTAAGGTGTGTAAACACTGTCCTTAATCGAAAATTGGCAGAAAACCGAAAAGTGAGAATAGTCGACACCACACGGGTGTGTAGCTACCCATGTGGTAGTCTATGTTACTAAACATAGGCGAATGATCGACAAGGTCAGCCATGTGTGATTTCATGGGTTGTGCCGTATTGGGCCGTGTGGCCTACAGGCATGTGGGCCCCACACGGGAAACCCACACGAACATGTGAAAATATTTGGGCAGGCCGTATGATCCACACTGCCAAGGCCATTTTAGGCTGTGTGGGCTACACGAGCGTGTGGGTCCACATGGGCCAGTAATATGGGTCATGGGCCCTGTCGAAACCATTTTTCTTTTGGGAAAGGGGGATCGACTTTGGGTTTTGAAATGAAAATTAAAATAGGGAGTCGCCACCGGCCCCTTTTTTTTGGTGTGGTCGGGACACCTTAAATCATTTTAATAAAACATTTTGGTTTATTAAAATGATTTATTTTTTGTCTACGAAATTTTGAGAAATCGGGTTCGGGAGTCGGTTACGTGCGAGGAAGGGTTAGCACCCTCGTCACGCCCAAAATTGGTACCGAATTAATCAAAAATGTCCTTATGTCAAAAATTTTGAAATGCGATTTCTTTTAAAGCATTTGAACGGCTTAAATTGGTCGGAAAGATTCTCTCGTTTCAAGGGAATATAGCATCGCGTCCAACACGTTAGGACACGATCCTTTAAACCCTCGAATCTACGGTCGAATCTTATTCCAAAAATTTGCACATTTGAAAATTATGAAAAGGGTGTCCACATATTAGATCTAACCAAAAGAACGAAACCCAACACGTTAGGGCACGATTTCTCGGGTTTTCGAACGGAGGACATTGCCTTACTTTGGAAAATTAAAGAAGACGAGTGAAATCAAAAGGATATTTGATTGTTTGAACAAACGAAAAAATCGCGGCCCAGCACGTTAGGGCACGATTCCTTGAATTTCCAAACATAAAATATTGCCGTATTTCAAAAATATTTAAATTGGAGAATTTAAAAAATGATTTAATGTTTTTGGTTTGAAATTGGATAAAAGTTGAAGTTAAAATCGTGATGCTAAAACATAGAGCAAAGACGCATCCAATAATCGTGGAATAAAAATATAAAGCAAGATCGCTTCATCAAAAGCGAAAATCATATAAAATATCATGTCACATGAACTACAATACTAGCATAAGATAACATAATTGCAATTGATACCAAGTAATACGAAGTATTAAACCTTGAAATAAATAAAACAACAATACAATCAAAATATAAAAATAATAATAATAATGCATGCATGAAATACTATACAAGTGAATGGCAATAATGTGAAAATATGAAATAACAAATTAAAGCACATAATAACAATAATCACACAAAATACATTATTTAAATATCAACATTAATAAATAAGACCAATGAATTAAATAGCAATTTACACAATAAACGATATAAAGCACATCAAAATAAATAAAATGTAAACTAATTTTGAAATAATAATAAATAAGTTTCAAATGATGTAAAAAGAATTTTAAAATCAATGGTATACAAAACGATTTAAAAGGATGATCTAAAAAAATTAAGTAGATAATACGTATATATATAAAGTGTAAATAAATAATATAAAAGGTTTAATATAAATGATAAAATATTTTTAAAATAAATAAATGGAATCTTAAAATAAGATATATAAATAAAATAAGTAAAAAATGATTTTAAATAATGCCTAAACAAATTTAAACTAAAATATATAAAGTATAAAAAGTTTTAAATGAATAATAAAAGATTTCCAATATGATATGAAAGAATTTAAAATAAGTAATAATAAGATAATATATATGTACATAAAAGTATAAAATAAGTTGTACAAAAAAGTATAAAACAATTTGAAATAATAAACAATTTTAAATAAATGACACATACCACGAATTTAATAAAAAAAATGATAATTTAAAAGTAGATAATATAAATATCACATTTTAGCATAAAATAAATAGCATGCAAAGTATTTAAAATAAAACAGTTTAAAGAAACAAATTTTAAAATATCATAAAAAGGCTTAAACTAAATAATATATCTATTTTAAGATAGATACTATGTGCCAACAATTAGAATAAAGAAATAACATAATCTAAAAATAATAAAATAATTTGAAATGTAACATATTAAAACGGTTTAAAATATGAGTTAAGGATTAAATAGGAATTGAAATAAAAAGCGGGGTATAAATTACAAAATAAAAGAAACTAATTGAAGGTCAAAATGTAACACGCGGAAGCTAGTGGGGACCATATGGGTAAATACCCCCTAGTTTCCATGTGCATGTTCGTCCAACAAATCAAAGGACCAAAATGACAACTAAACAAAACCTCAGGGCCAAATTAAAAAAAGGAATAAAACATAAAACATGGCCTGATCGAATGGTGCAACAAAGATGGGGGACCGTTTTCGCAAATCACCCTTTTAAAGCAAAAAGGCAAATCTCCCCCCCACCATACTGCACCGTTTCATTCATCATTTAGAGAACCCATTTTTACTCTATATTCAGCCCTTTTTTTTTACTGCTGTTCTTCTTTTTTCTCAAAACAAAAACCCCCTTTCATGCCCTTATTTCTCTCTCAAATCTCCGATCTAAAGGCCTCTGTCGGACCACCTTACCGCCGCCATGGTCGGTGGTCGACATCACAGACAACGGGCTTCTTAGCCTCGTTTTGAAGCACCTTCGAAGGCCCAACTTTGGAAGTTCGAAAAAAACCGAGAAGAAAAGGCCTTCGATTCCCCTTTTAGCCTAGTTCCGACGGCAGAGGAGGCTTCTCTGATGTCTAGACCACGGGGATTCAGGTAACATTCTCCTCTTTTCTCCTTTTTTGATTTTCGTATATGTAAAGAATTACAAAATAAAATAAAGAGTAAAAAACGAAACTAAGAAAATAAAAGCACCTTCTTTGATCTTTCTTATTGCTATTTCTTTTTTGTTTTGTGTATTTTTTGTATTGAATCCTGAAATCTTACAAATGATGATCTTCGGTCTTTTATAACCGATTTGAAACAACAATGAATATACAAATGTTTTCTCTCTGTTTTCTTTGTTGTTGTCGTTCCTGTTGCTGCCGCACTTTTCTTCTTGTAGGTACGAGACCACGTGGACATACAAAGGCTGTGGAGGTCGTACATTGCGCGTACGGAGGTAAAGGCCAGGGCAACTGCTGTGGTGCGCTGGAGGCTCGCGCGTGAGGGGTGCTGGTGGCCCTTGCGGCGCCTGAAGCATTCTTAGGTTTTTGACCAAAAATGTTAGGAAACGGGCCTATTGAGCTCTAGGTTTTAATTAATTTTTGGGCTGATAATTTTTGTATTTTGGGGCCTGAATATTTGTAAAAAGGGACATTGGTTTTGTTTTGTTTGATTTGTTTATTTTGATTTTGGGCCAAAATTAGCTATTACAGCTGCCCCTCTTTGCTCATTGTCGTGTAACGAGAATGGAGCAAAGATCACAAAATAGCCAATTTTGCCTAGTCTCGTCAGATCTTGGCTTCTTGAGTACCCTTTTCTTCAACTGGCCTTATTCCATTCCACTGTATCTTTAGGGGTATAGGACTTGTGGCTTTAGTCTGCTTCACTAGACTCAAATCTTCGATCTACTCCTGTAACTTCAGGAAAGCCAAATCTTCAGTCTGCTCCCTGCAATCTTAAGGATGCCAGACTCACATCTTCGACCTGCTCCTACAACTTCAGGTAAGCCAAATCTTCAATCTGTTCCCTGCAATCTCAGGGATGCTAGACTCAGATCTTCGATCTGTCCCTGCAACTTCAGGTAAGTCAAATCTTCAATCTGCTCCCTGCAATATCAGGGATGCCAGACTCAAATCTTCGATCTGCTCCGCTGCAACTTCAGGGAGGTAAGACTTGTCATGGTAACTTCAATCTGTTTCTCTGCAACTTCAGGGAAGTAAGATTCGCCATTTTCAGCCTGCTCCACTACAATTTTAGGGAGATAAGACTTGAACTCCAACCTATTCCGCTGTAACTTCAGGGAGATAAGGTTTGTGGTTTTAACGTAATATCAGGGAAAAGAGATTTGTAACCTCAATCTTTTCCACTACTTCATTGAAGTTAAGGATTGATCTTCAATGTGATTTCAAGGAGGAGGGATTTGTAACTTCAACCTACTCCATTGGAAATTTAAGGAAAAGAACTCAGAGGGAAGAGATTTGTAGCCTCAATCTTCTCTGCTGAAAACTCATGGAGGAGGGATTTGTAGCCTCAACCTACTCCACTGGAACTTCGAGGAGAAGGATTCAAGGAGAAGAGATTTGTAGCCTTAATCTTCTCTGCTGAATAAAGATTGATCCTCAATGTAAACTCATGGAGGAGGGATTTGTAGCCTCCACCTACTCCACTAGAACTTCGAGGAGAAGAATTTTGAAATCTTTAGTCTACTTCCTTGCCATCTTAGGAAGATAAGACTGCAATCTTCGACCTGCCCCACTACCATCTCGAGGGGGCAAATCTGCGAATTCATTAACATTGCTTCACCGTTCTCTAGGGAACTTGTCCTGTAGAATCAGTTTTATGTGCAAAATGATTAGGATGCCATGATCGGAATGAATCAAATGCTCCTAACTAAATGACACTTGTATGAATGTCATAAGAATGCTCCTTTTTAATAATTTGGGCGTCATCATTCGTCACTTATTAGGGCTCTATTACTGACGAAGTATGCTATCCTCTTGGTGCTTTGGCCAAGATCTGAAGAAACAGTCGTGTTACGCTCAACCAGTTTGTCCCACTGTAATTTCAGTGTCCATCCCACTGTAACTTAGGGGCATAGGATCTGTAACTTGTTCCATCAACTGATCACTTCTCGAGTGATCTGACCAGATGTACATGCATGACACTTGCATGAATGCAGAGTATCATTTCTCTCTAAAATGATCCCCCTTTTGCTTGGGTCAACATTGCTTGTTTTCATCGAGACTGTATCACCGATGCGGTATCTTGTTTCTGTTTATCTTTGACAGAAAATTTGAAGAGATAAATTCAATTTAAGCTCAAATATTTCTGACTTTTACACTCGGTGAGCTTTTAAGCAACGGTCCTATTTCAGGTTCCTGTACTGTTTAGAAGCTTCCAGAGTAATATGCGAAACTCCTTTTATGAAAGTAATATTAATCCACCGATCGTTATTTCAATGTGAAATGCTCAAAAAAGATCATACCAATGGACAAGAAAGTAATTGGTTAGGAGCATAGCTCAAAACAAATGAGTTAAGCAAATGTAATTAAGAAGGAAATTTATTGAGACTGTACTTTGATACGGGTAAAATAATCAAAGATAGGAAATTCAATATGGGTGAAATGGAAACTAGGTGCCCCAGATATCGCAGCCTGAGCTTCTCTGTTCGAACTTCTTGAGGACCATTTTAAGCTCTTTACGTGTTTAGGGGATCCGGAGTACTTCATCGATGCCCCAAGACGTAACATACTTCTTCATTGCCAATTCAAGCATTCGATCAAAATTCGAGCCGCCCTTTTTGGGTTTTCAACTCAAATCCCCTTTGGTCTCAAAGTACCCTTTGTGGGTTTTCACTTTGGCCTCTCCTTTTTCCTTTTTTGATTGATTTTTTTTTTATCTTTTTTTTTTGATCTTTTTCTTCTAGAATTCCAAAAGATCTTTTTCAATATCAGGTCCCTTCATGAAAGTCTTCCAGGCGAACCCTGTATCATTTGTAACGGCTAGCCTTTCTCCTTGAATCAGATCAGGATTAGGTCCATTCTACCTCGTCTAGCCTTAGCTCTGATAAGGCTCAGTAGTAAGAATCTGAACTTCAATGTGTTGCCCCGACAAAGGTCTCGGCCAACATTTTACAAGTATAGAGGGT
The DNA here is from genome assembly GCA_020496765.1 of Gossypium stocksii. Classification (NCBI taxonomy): domain Eukaryota; kingdom Viridiplantae; phylum Streptophyta; class Magnoliopsida; order Malvales; family Malvaceae; genus Gossypium; species Gossypium stocksii. The sequence continues at coordinate 14,289,955 of CM035623.1, forward strand.
AAATGGGAACTTCTTAAGTCTCAGTCATCTTTCAAAGTCTTTTTGGACGATTTTTTGATTGCCTTTGCTGCACTGATGTGGTGTCTGATCTTTGTAAACTTTTGACATTGTGCAATGGTTTTAGACATGTTTTTTGCTAGCGTTCCTTTGAACTTAAACTTGAATTTGAATTTGAATCTGAATTTGGAATTTGAATTTGAGTATTGGATCTGGACTTGAATTTGGTGACTGTTTACTTTGTAGCTTTGGCACATGAAGTGACCTTACCTTCTTATTAAAGTAACCTATCACTATGAATTGATGTCGGTGATATTGACCCTAGGACATTCATGCCCCACATAGAGGCTCCATGAAGGAATAGATCGAGGCGTATAAGTCTTGTCTTATTCCTGAGGTGAGCTAGGTTTTAATCTTCATCACTCGCAATGTCAACTGACCCTTTGTAAGTTAGGATTTACTCTTTATCACTCTACCATTCTTAACAAATCAGAAAATATGTGCAATCTCTGTCATCTTCGAAGTCCTGTGATCCCTTTAGACACGTATCTCACTCAAACGGGAGTCAGTAACAGCCTTGCTCATGGCATTGATACTTGGGGACCTATTGTAAAGATGAATAACTCTAAGGATGACTATTGCATGGTATGATTATGAATAAAGAATGAAAGAATATTTGAAAGAATCTATAGAAACAATAAAAGGGTATTTACTCAAAAGAAATGCATTTCATTGAAATAAAGATCCAGAACATAAGCCTATTTCACAAAAGAACCCTTATTGCTTCTAGGCTGAAAGCAACAAGTGTGTTTTGGATATTACTCTAGGTTAATTCTAAAAACACAGGGATCCCTTCCACAATCCCATTGTTCAAAACACTCTCAAATGTAAAGGCAGAAGCTTTGAAACTTTGGTTCCTCGGTTTTCTCTCTAGATGTGCCATTAGACTTCTGGGCTTCACAACTTTCCTCCCCTCCCCTCAATCATCACATTTGGCTACCCTGTTAGGCTCTGCTGGATCGTCGATCTTCACAATACCCATTTGTATGAACTTCTCAACCAACTTCTTAAAGGCAGTGCAATTTTCAATTGAATGCCCCGTAATCCCTGCATGATACTCACATTGAGCGTTTGAGTCGTACCATTTGGGATATGGGGGTTGCATTGGTTCCACGTGGCGAGGAGATACAGCATGCGCATTAAATAAGTTTTGATAGAGCTCTCGATATGTCGTTGGGATGGGTGTAAACTGGAGTCTTCCTGTGTTCTCTCTCGCATTGGATCCCTGTCTCATAGTGCTATGTTGACTGGTGGTTACCGTTTTTGGCTGGTTTAAGGTGAGTGACTTGGACTGGCCCTTACTAAATGTGCTCGTGTTGTTCACTTCGTTATCTTTGTTTTGCGGTCCCGATCTTTTGGTACTTTCCCCGACTTCAATCTTACCGCTTCTTACAGCATTCTCAATCATTTCACCTGTCATCACTATGTCGGAGAAGTTCTTAGTGGCGCTCCCCAACATATGAGTGATAAAAGGGGCCTTCAATGTGTTAATGAAGAGCATCGTAGTTTCTTTTTCTAAAAGCGGCGGCTGAACTTGTATGGCAACTTCTCTCCACCTTTGCGCATACTGTCTAAAACTTTCGTTAGGTCTTTTCTCCATATTTTGGAGTGTAATCCTATCGGGGGTCATGTCCGTCACATGACTGTACTGTTTCATAAACGCTTGAGCCAGGTCCTTCCACGAGTTGATCGTAGCACGGTTCAGCTGGTTATACCACTTAGAGGCCGCCCCAGTTAGACTGTCTTGAAAACAGTGTATTAACAACTGGTCGTTGTTAACATATCCCGTCATCCGCCTGCAAAACATAGTTATGTGAGCTTCAGGGCAGCTCGTTCCATTGTATTTCTCAAACTCAGGCATTTTAAACTTGGGGGGAAGGACCAAATCTGGGACCAGGCTCAGGTCTTTAGCATCGATCCCATGATGGCTATCAGCATTTTCTAAAGCTCTAAATTTTTCCTCCAGCCATTTGCACCGTTCTTCCAATTGCTTTTGGGAATCTATCCTTGCCTTCTCCTCTTCCGCGACTTCGTCCAAATCGGGCACCGGTGGAGGATTCGGGTTAGGATTAGAGCCTGAGCCAGCTTGGAAATTCATTGGTATGGAGGCTCCAGTCTGAATCTGTTGAGGTAGAGTTATGATAGACGGCCTTTGAATATTGATCTCAGGTTGTACCGGTACGTGTGTCGGAGTGAAGCCAGGAGGGTATTGAGAGTCTTCATTAACTTCCTCAATATTGTCCATGGGACTTTTTCCTTTATCCGTTCTTCCCATCAGTAATTGGGACAACTGCCCCATCATCTCCCTTTGGGACTCCATCATTTGCTCTTTTATCTCTCGCTGAATCTTGGCGAGCCGCTCTTCCATCTGTGACTGCATCTGTTCCTGCATGTCCTTTTGCATTTGCTCCAATTTCTCAAGTCTTTTATCCATTGACTTTTTCCTCGTGCCGTAGGGGTGCGTAGTAGGTTGGTTCGTGTTGGTTTCTAGATTACTGAAATACTTTTAGTGAATTAGAAACCTTTTATGGCCTTTGATGCATAATGATATGATGCAGTGCGAATGCATGAATGCATGAAAGAGAGGCGTTAACTTTGAATTCAATTTCTTTAGAAAAACTTTTCTAGAAAACAAATTTCTTTTCATAAAACGGATTACGTATGTGGCGTTGCCTTTAGAACCCCAATCAGATCTGGATGCTATGGTCAAATCTCGCAAACTTCCAATAGATGTGTTCACTAGCTCCTTTTGGCTTGATCCGGGTTGTGACCATTGCTTGCTCATGCTTGTGAGACTCGTTAGCTTCTTTAAGAGAATTGATGACTCGTGAATCATCTTTGTCAACTTCAATCCCGGAGCTAAGGAATAACGTTGAATTCCTCCACAGACAGCTCTTATTATGTCCACTTGGGTCATATTCAGGTGACCACATTATATTCCACTTTATTAAGAAATTCATTTTCTTGTGACAAACTTTTCTATTTAGTAATCGAATTTAAATTAACACCTCCTTTCTATGAAGATGCAATGCAATGCAATGCAATCAAAACAAAAGAAAACACGTTAGTATAAGAGAAATAAACAACATAGAACGCCTAAGAGGGTAACCGCTAGGGTGTGGGCACGATTCTACCTAGGGTAGGCTCATAGGGTTCACCATATGAGGCTCAGTTCTAAAGAGAGGGTACCTGAACCCGCGGATTCCTCGATCATCACCCATTATAGGCTCATATTGATCGAGTTCGGTTCAGGGGAATACATTTCCCTATGGCCATGCGGAGGTGAAAACCTCACGAAACATATAGGTACGGATGTATCCCGGAAGCGATCTACTAGCCCGTGCGGAGGTGAAAACCTCACGAAGGCCTAGTGTCTCACTCCCACTTACAGGTGCGACCACAACGGTCATGCAATGCAATGCGAAAAATATTCTACACAACCATAGCACTCTCAAACAAATGCAACAAAGAAACGATGATTTTCCAAATCGATTTTCAAATAAGAACAAAATCAATTTACGGCCTGACTCTCTCGGTTTCCCCAGCGGAGTCGCCAAGCTGTCGAAACCATTTTTCTTTTGGGAAAGGGGGATCGACTTTGGGTTTTGAAATGAAAATTAAAATAGGGAGTCGCCACCGGCCCCTTTTTTTTGGTGTGGTCGGGACACCTTAAATCATTTTAATAAAACATTTTGGTTTATTAAAATGATTTATTTTTGGTCTACGAAATTTTGAGAAATCGGGTTCGGGAGTCGGTTACGTGCGAGGAAGGGTTAGCACCCTCGTCACGCCCAAAATTGGTACCGAATTAATCAAAAATGTCCTTATGTCAAAAATTTTGAAATGTGATTTCTTTTAAAGCATTTGAACGGCTTAAATTGGTCGGAAAGATTCTCTCGTTTCAAGGGAATATAGCATCGCGTCCAACACGTTAGGACACGATCCTTTAAACCCTCGAATCTACGGTCGAATCTTATTCCAAAAATTTGCACATTTGAAAATTATGAAAAGGGTGTCCACGTATTAGATCTAACCAAAAGAACGAAACCCAACACGTTAGGGCACGATTTCTCGGGTTTTCGAACGGAGGACATTGCCTTACTTTGGAAAATTAAAGAAGACGAGTGAAATCAAAAGGATATTTGATTGTTTGAACAAACGAAAAAATCGCGGCCCAGCACGTTAGGGCACGATTCCTTGAATTTCCAAACATAAAATATTGCCGTATTTCAAAAATATTTAAATTGGAGAATTTAAAAAATGATTTAATGTTTTTGGTTTGAAATTGGATAAAAGTTGAAGTTAAAATCGTGATGCTAAAACATAGAGCAAAGACGCATCCAATAATCGTGGAATAAAAATATAAAGCAAGATCGCTTCATCAAAAGCGAAAATCATATAAAATATCATGTCACATGAACTACAATACTAGCATAAGATAACATAATTGCAATTGATACCAAGTAATACGAAGTATTAAACCTTGAAATAAATAAAACAACAATACAATCAAAATATAAAAATAATAATAATAATGCATGCATGAAATACTATACAAGTGAATGGCAATAATGTGAAAATATGAAATAACAAATTAAAGCACATAATAACAATAATCACACAAAATACATTATTTAAATATCAACATTAATAAATAAGACCAATGAATTAAATAGCAATTTACACAATAAACGATATAAAGCACATCAAAATAAATAAAATGTAAACTAATTTTGAAATAATAATAAATAAGTTTCAAATGATGTAAAAAGAATTTTAAAATCAATGGTATACAAAACGATTTAAAAGGATGATCTAAAAAAATTAAGTAGATAATACGTATATATATAAAGTGTAAATAAATAATATAAAAGGTTTAATATAAATGATAAAATATTTTTAAAATAAATAAATGGAATCTTAAAATAAGATATATAAATAAAATAAGTAAAAAATGATTTTAAATAATGCCTAAACAAATTTAAACTAAAATATATAAAGTATAAAAAGTTTTAAATGAATAATAAAAGATTTCCAATATGATATGAAAGAATTTAAAATAAGTAATAATAAGATAATATATATGTACATAAAAGTATAAAATAAGTTGTACAAAAAAGTATAAAACAATTTGAAATAATAAACAATTTTAAATAAATGACACATACCACGAATTTAATAAAAAAAATGATAATTTAAAAGTAGATAATATAAATATCACATTTTAGCATAAAATAAATAGCATGCAAAGTATTTAAAATAAAACAGTTTAAAGAAACAAATTTTAAAATATCATAAAAAGGCTTAAACTAAATAATATATCTATTTTAAGATAGATACTATGTGCCAACAATTAGAATAAAGAAATAACATAATCTAAAAATAATAAAATAATTTGAAATGTAACATATTAAAACGGTTTAAAATATGAGTTAAGGATTAAATAGGAATTGAAATAAAAAGCGGGGTATAAATTACAAAATAAAAGAAACTAATTGAAGGTCAAAATGTAACACGCGGAAGCTAGTGGGGACCATATGGGTAAATACCCCCTAGTTTCCATGCGCATGTTCGTCCAACAAATCAAAGGACCAAAATGACAACTAAACAAAACCTCAGGGCCAAATTAAAAAAAGGAACAAAACATAAAACATGGCCTGATCGAATGGTGCAACAAAGATGGGGGACCGTTTTCGCAAATCACCCTTTTAAAGCAAAAAGGCAAATCTCCCCCCCACCATACTGCACCGTTTCATTCATCATTTAGAGAACCTATTTTTACTCCATATTCAGCCCTTTTTTTTTTACTGCTGTTCTTCTTTTTTCTCAAAACAAAAACCCCCTTTCATGCCCTTATTTCTCTCTCAAATCTCCGATCTAAAGGCCTCCGTCGGACCACCTTACCGCCGCCATGGTCGGTGGTCGACATCACAGACAACGGGCTTCTTAGCCTCGTTTTGAAGCACCTTCGAAGGCCCAACTTTGGAAGTTCGAAAAAAACCGAGAAGAAGAGGCCTTCGATTCCCCTTTTAGCCTAGTTCCGACGGCAGAGGAGGCTTCTCTGATGTCTAGACCACGGGGATTCAGGTAACATTCTCCTCTTTTCTCCTTTTTTGATTTTCGTATATGTAAAGAATTACAAAATAAAATAAAGAGTAAAAAACGAAACTAAGAAAATAAAAGCACCTTCTTTGATCTTTCTTATTGCTATTTCTTTTTTGTTTTGTGTATTTTTTGTATTGAATCCTGAAATCTTACAAATGATGATCTTCGGTCTTTTATAACCGATTTGAAACAACAATGAATATACAAATGTTTTCTCTCTGTTTTCTTTGTTGTTGTCGTTCCTGTTGCTGCCGCACTTTTCTTCTTGTAGGTACGAGACCACGTGGACATACAAAGGCTGTGGAGGTCGTACATTGCGCGTACGGAGGTAAAGGCCAGGGCAACTGCTGTGGTGCGCTGGAGGCTCGCGCGTGAGGGGTGCTGGTGGCCCTTGCGGCGCCTGAAGCATTCTTAGGTTTTTGACCAAAAATGTTAGGAAACGGGCCTATTGAGCTCTAGGTTTTAATTAATTTTTGGGCTGATAATTTTTGTATTTTGGGGCCTGAATTTTTGTAAAAAGGGACATTGGTTTTGTTTTGTTTGATTTGTTTATTTGGATTTTGGGCCAAAATTGGCTATTACAGGCCCATTTTCACTAATTGACTACTAAGTTGCATGGGTCACCCGAGACAACTGTGGACCTACTGTTGGGTCGGTAAGCTTACCTAGACCCTAATTGATTGAATGATTGTTATGCCCTTGTGTGATATATATATATATATACGTATGAACATGTATGCCAATATTTTAGCATGTTATTTTAACTGTACTGAATACATGTATGATATCCTCATATGACATGGCATAATTGCATGATACATTGTATGGGGGTGGGTTTTATAATGATCAGAGTAAGTGTACTGAAAGGCTTCGAGCCTAAATTACTGGCAACACAGCTGCATATTACTGTATAGCGTCGCATTTAGTACTTTCTGTAGTGTTAGGATGGGTGGGTTGATTATATCCTCACATGGAGTGTACGGTTGGACGGAGATAGAGTGTATAGGCTGGATGGGTAGGATCTATATACTGTTTAATCTGTTACTGCCCTGGATAATGTTACTGTATTGGGCCAAGGCCCAAGTACATGACTATTTTGTACTGAGATGGGCTAAAGCCCAAACTGAGATGGTCACTGATACTGAGAAGGGTTTAGGCCCAGACTGTGTATGTTTCTATCTGTTTGCTAGTATGAGATTACACACTGAGTTTTCATAAACTCACCAATCTGTTTTAACTGTACAGGTAATCTCTAGACATAGGCAGATCGGTGCGACGGAGGACTCAGTGGTGGCCACACGACCCAGCTAATCCGATTTAGTATTTTATGATTTCAACTTAATTTTTAGGGTATTTTTTTTGTAATAATGGCCTTTGGATTGATATTTTAAGTTTGGAATTTTATGTTGTTTTGGTTTATAACTGCTAGTAGTAGGAAAAGATGTGAGTTTTCAAAAGATAAATGTTTTATCAAAATTACCCTAAATACGCAATCGGTTTAAAAGCTTCTGCAATAATTGAAGTAACTTTTCGATGATTCAAGGTTTGAAAAGGAGCGACACGTTTTTAGATTCTTTATTAAGTAACACAAAGTGATTAAATAGAAATATGGGTTTTCATCGACATCACTCTTTACGAAAAATACTTCAATGCAACATCTCTAGATTTGGCCATAGCATCTAGGTCGGGTTTGGGGTGTTACAGGGTTCACATCAGTTATCATCGAAGGAGACTCGATATCAATGATAAAAAAAGTAACTCAGAGAAGACTAATAAATCAATGATTGGGGGTATAATACGGAACATTCAGTAGCAAAAATAATTTTTTTACCAAATAACCTTTCAACATACATATAGATCTGCAAATATTATGGCTCACAACTTAGCTAGAGAAGCGATGAAAGGAGAATCGCGAGCATACCTGATCGGAAGTGTAACGACCCAAAAGTACGGGTATCGAAAAAATAGTTATCGAGTCTCCGTTTTAGTAAAATAGACTCGTAAATATTTATTAAAAATATTTATGAAATTAGTTATGTGACCAATTAGATTTTAGTTAAGTAAATTTAGTTGAATTAAAGTTAATTAAATATTAGGACTAAATTGAATTAAGTGTGAAAGTTTAATTATAGAATATAGAAAAAAGGACTAAATTAGTAAATAAACCAAATTTGTGACACTTGTGTGGTAAAAATAAAATGCATGTGTATTAATTTTATTTATACATTTGTAATAAATATGTATATCCTTATTAATTAAGTAAAATATATTTATATATTATTCATTATTATATTATGAAATAAATTAAATTGTGACAAATGGATGGTGATGATAAAACAAATGTGTAATAATATGTATGTGTACAATTGTAATACATGTATTTGATATTAAACATATATTTATTTTAATTATTATTATATTAAACTAAGTAAGAAATAAAGTAAATAAAATGAAATAAAAACAAAAAGAAAGCAAAGTTACAGAAGCTTTAAACGAAATAGGAGAAAAGAAAGAATGAAAGAAAAGGAAAAGGAAAAACTAAGGTTTTGATGCTTTAAGCTTTAATTTTGATGTTTTAGAAGCTTTAGAACAAAGTTTTGTTGAATTTAAGTTGAAAATTTGAAAGATAGTAGATTTTTTAGTAGGGTTCATGTTGAACAAATGACTGAATTTAGGGGTGTGCAAAATTCGGGTAAAACCGAAAAAATTTGGTTAACCGATTGAATTCGATTAATCGATCGGTTAACCGAATTTTTTCAGTCGGGGGTCGGTTAATAATTTTTTGAGTTTTTGGTTAACGGTTAATTCAGTTCAAAACTGCCCGGTTAACCGAATTTTTTCGGTTAACCAAAAAAATTAATAAATAAAATTATAATATATAAATAGCCCACTATTCATTCAAACCCAATCCAACATAAACCCAATCAAACTAAAACTAATTACCCAACCCAATTATCCAACCCAATTAGCCAGCCCAATCATAAAAATTACAAATAATTTAATAAATAAAAATAAAAATAAAAATAATTCGGTTAATTTTATTAATTCGGTTAATTCGGGTAAATCGGGTAATTCGGTTAATTCGGGTAAATCTGGTAATTCGGTTAATTTTATACTTATTTTAACCAAAAATAAAAAATATAATTTTTGGTTAATTCAGTTAACCGACCGAATTAACCGAAAAAATTTCGGTTCGGTTAATTTTTTTGAAAAAATTTCGGTTCGGTTAACGGTTAAAATTTTTGAAGGGTTGGTTAATTCGGTTAATGGTGTTTTGGGTCGGTTAACCGATTGAACACCCCTAATTGAATTAGGGGTTTATTTGATAGAATTATTTATTAGAACTGATTAAAGGATTAAATTGTAAACTAGGCTATAGGTTTTGTGTTATGGGGACTAAATTGAAAGAAATTCTAAATTATGAAATTATGATGAAAATTTGATAGTTCAATTGAAGTGTAGATGGAATTTGGATAGAAATAAGATATGAATTGTGATGGGAAAGTAGATGAAATTAGTTATGACTAAAATGGAATTTAGGTAGAAAGTGAATAGAAATTTAATTATTATTGTAAATTAGTATTGTATTAATAGTACAAATTATTTTAATTTTTTGTAGCAAGCAAAGAACTCTAGGCATCGAGCAAGAAAGGAAAAGAGAAAGTAAATGAGGAGTAAACACGAGAAATTCAGGTTTGTATTACCATAATTCGAATTTAATTATTGATTGTTGAATTTTAAATTAATATGCATGATAAGCAAATTGAGGTAAGTATTGTTATTGAATTGAATGGAAATGGAATTAAATGATATTGAATTGTATTTGAATTGAATGGAAACTATTAGTGATATGATTTGAATTAAAAGAATTAATGTGGTACTGAATTGTGATTATATGTGAAAATTTGAAATGTATATTGGATTGAGAAATTGATTTGAATTGTGAACATGAGAAATTGTGATTGAATTGAGATTGAAATGAATATTGATTAAAAAGTGAAGAAGTGAATTTGAATTAAATTGTGATTGAAGAAAAGTGAATTGGAAATTAAAAATGTGATTAAATTCCCTATTAACTAGTCGGGCTAAGTTGGATATAGTTGGCATGCCATAGGATTGGAAGTGTTTAGGGATACTTTGACCTTGAGTCGATGAGACACTGGGTGTCATTATTTTACTTCGATAGATTCGATGAGGTACTGGGTACCAACTTTGCTTCGGCTAGGCTGATGAGACACTGGGTGTCACTTTATTACTTCGAACTATCCGATAAGGCATTGGGTGCCATTCTGGTGTGTTTGGTTGGATCCGTGTATCCGCCAAGGTCCGAGTCTTGTTAATAGAGATAAATAAGTGAAATGAGAAATTTTGAATAAGTGTGATTGATTAAGCTATAGAAAGAAATGGGAAAGTGAAATTGTGAATTGATATGTGAATTGGAAATTGAGATATGAGATTTGAAGATATGATCCCAAAGTTCATGATTTGATTAAGAGTAAATTTTTTATATGTGATATTAGTGAGTACAAATTGCAATAGAATTGATATTGAATATAGTGATAAATTGAATAAATTGTATATGAATTGACATGAGCTATTGGAATGAGATGTGAAAAATCCAATGAAATTGAGATAGTGAAATAAGGTATAAATTCAATTAAATACAATATTTGAAATATTGCTTATTGTTATTAATGATCAAGTTGATTAAAGTATGAGATAATTAATGAATAATTGTAGGCATAAATTGAATGTATATAATTTATCTTATAATGTTGCAAATTTGAATTATGGTAATACCACTGAGTATACCCATACTCAGCGTATGGTTGTTTCCGTGCGCAGGTTAGTATAAAGTCTGTAACACCCTATACCCTTTTCCGTCGCCGGAATAGGGTATTAAGGTATTACATAACTAAATACGACTTACTAGAGGTTCATAAATACCAACTAGACTTAGATTCTTTAAAGTTCTATAACCGAATATTTATAGATCACTTGCAAGAAGGTTCGGTTAGAACATTGCATCACAATGAATTCGATAAATAAGCATCTAGCAAAATCTACCATGTGACTACTAACAACTAGGCCAAACAATTTCTCAAATAACAGTATACCATTTTCGAAACACATTGCATCTTGATTACTACTAGAACTCATGCTACAAATATCAAGCCACATGAATTTCATCAAAACATATATTCATACTTAAAGACTAAGCAAGCCATTTTCGCATGGCTAAAATGATTACAACTCAAAACGTAATTCGGTTTAATGTACGGAGATTAGCCTATACATGCCATTGTTCTCAAAATAACTATCAAATATACCAAAATAACGACGATAGTGTAGGTGATCAAGGCTTCAATCCCCGAGTCCGTAGCTTCCAAAAAGAGATCTATAAAACAAAGGAAACAAAGCAAACGGAGTAAGCATTACAATGCTTAGTAAGTTTTAAGCAATGACAACGGATGAAATCAAATTATAACATAGTTATTCGCGTTTTTGTTTCCCTCTTCTTTTGGGTATGTCACCCTTACCCGAATACACACATTCTTATCATATACAATAGGCAGATAACTTTCACTTAATAGTGAGCTCATGTAATCATAGACATATTGCATAATTTCACATAACATTTCTCATTGACCAATTGTGCTATAACCATATTAATAGTCTCATTTCATACTCACATACGCAATCGCATAATGACCTTATAATTTGGTCCAAAACAAACTTGCATATAAGTTTAGGGTACATACCTGTATAACTTAATGCTTTAACGCATTCATTAGCAATCGTTATTATGAAGTCGTTTAATCTTAGACTTTATTCGTATCATCATCGAGTCTTTTAGCTCGGATAAAACCTCCACACAAGCCTTCGGGTCTTAACCCGGACTTAGTCTCCGCATGTAGCCTTCGGGTCTTAACCCCGGACTTAGTACCCGCATATAGCCTTCGGGTCTTAACCCGGACTTAGTCTCCGCATGTAGCCTTCGGATCTTTAATCCCGGATTCAAATCACAGAGTTCCATGTATATCTATTCACATTTTACTACATTTCACATAGCGAAAAATCACATGTGTAATTGAAGTCCACTCATTCACATATAGACATATAGCGTGCTCACTAACTTTGTGTCATAGACATCATTCATGTCCAATACAAGTATACTTCTTTTACTAAACTTTCAGCTCAATAAGTAACACAATAAGCATATATCCCAAATCTTATTCTTTGCTTAGTTCTCTAATAGCCATTCGGCTATATAACAAACATATACAAGGTTTCTTACTCAATAACCTTATTATGGTAAGGTCAATAGGACATCATTCATTTATCATTCATGCATATCATGGCATTTAAATTAAATACCAAAATCAATTACTCAAAACTTACCTTGAACTTTCCCGAGCAATTATGAGTTGGCTATTCGACCACTTTAGCCTCCCCTTTATCCGAACTTGTCCCTCTATGCTCTTGAGCTAAATAAAATATTTAAGTCTATTAATCCTTATTCAAACATCTAAATTAATCATTTTCACTTATAGTCAAATGGTATATGCATATACTTCTCATAGCAAACACACACACATTCGGCCATTTCACATACATACCACAAGTCGCAACAAGCTGATTTTCTAAGCAACATTCAATAAATTACTCATAACTGGAGCTACGAAACTCCAAATGATGTGCCGTTAATTTTTCCTAAAAATAAACTCATATATCTTCTTCCATAAAATTTCCAGAATTTTTGGTTTGGCCAATCAATACCAGAATTTTCTTAAAGTTTCCCCTATTTCACTGTTTGACTAAACTGACCACTCTTTACTACGAATTGAATCTCTCATTGTACAGAATTCAAAATATGTCCTAGCCTATTTCATTCAAAACTAGACTCATTAAGGAGTCTAAGCATATAAATTTTATCTTATAACAATTTTTGTACAATTTATAGTGATTTTCTAAAAACAGAATAGGGGATTTCGTAGTCAATCTGACACTGTCTCACTCTACTCTAAAAATCTATTTATCAGAAACTCCTTTGCTTGTAAGGTTTCTTTTATAAGAAACTAGACTCACTAAGCTTTAATTACACAATTTATTCAGCCTCTAATTCATCTCCCACAATTTATGGTGATTTTTCCAAAACACTTTACTGCTACTGTACCAAGCAGATTTATACAATTTCACTCTTTAAAGTTCTTATTCATATATTTTAATATTCAAACACTTAGTCAACTCATCATTTTATCTAGTAATCGGCAAACATGCATCTAAATGCCAACAATCTCATTCAAATGGAACATACGGTACTTTCTCTTTTAGCTAAACAATTACATGTCAATAACATAATTATTGCTATTACAACACACCTTCGGCACTTTAACAACTTATTGGCAATAATACTTCATCTTCTATCATTAGCTTAGATTTCTCAACTAAATCAACCATTGCCGAATATCACTTATCAACAAATTCACAACCTCAACATCTCAAATTACAAGCAATTATACAATTCATCGTCTAAGGAGGGTTATTCGGCAACTAAGCTATCAAAGACTTGCATTTAAGCATGTATTCCTAATATGTAGCAACGAGTTTACACTAAGTCATTTTAGCCAAATGCCAATGCTCATTCTAGCCGTATATAACAAGTTTAATTTGTTATTTAACCACATATAATCCTTACCCATTGCTCAACATCATATTATCTACTAATTAGCACTTAAGGAAACTTCAATGCGAACTTCCTAAACAAAGATTCAACTTAGCTATACAAATACAAATCACTCATTCGGACATCACATGAGCACATATTAGCAACCCAACTACAAAATTTCCAAAACTAAGTACAAATTCCCCATTTACCAAAGTGGCCGAATGCCTAAGTTAGCATATACTCAATTTTCTTACAATTACAATCCAATCCTTAAAATCACATATATATAAAAAATAACGAAATAACAATTCCACCACATCTATTACTACCATTTCTACTTCAAAACATGGAATTCAGATCCATTTTTTTAAATTCCTTTCATGGTCGATTACTCAAGACACATCAAAATCAAAAATTAAACATGGGCCATCAAAACAATGCTATAGCCATGCTAATTTCACAAAACGTAATTTAAAGCACAAGTTTCCTACATTTACTCACATGGCCGAATGCCAAGGATGGCATAAAATTTGAATTTCATACATGGGTGAGGTTAGAAGCTTAGTATTCATCCTAAAACCACCAACATCTTAAGAATTTCTATAAAAGACTCACCTTAATTTAATGGCTACAACGGCCGAATACTTGGTCTTCTTCTCCCCCCTTTTCTTCTTCCAAAATCGGCAAAGAAGAACATTTTAAGAAGCTTTGGTATTTTCACCACTTTACTAATATAATATCAACTATTTTATTTCTTTTTATGATATAATTTCCTTTAATCTAATTCATTATTATTTCCCTTTTATTTTAATACATATAATATATATATCACTAAGTTACAAAGCAAAAACAAACAAAATTTCATCATGTAAGTAGGTTGGCCGGCCATCACATAAAAAGAGGGTAATTTGACATGCAAGGACATTTATTTATTTGCATGCACTTACTAGTATTCACTTATCTATCAAGCATTCTTTCAAAGTTCCCAATTAAGCCCAATTAAGCATAAATTCAAAATTTATAAGATCAAATTTAAGGCACTAAAATGTCACACATGAATTTACACATATAAGAGGCACATGCAATAATATTAAATTATTCTCGTGACTCGGTTTTGCGATCTCGAAACTGTATTCCGACTGGGGTCATATTAAGGCTGTCACAACTCTCCCCCACAAAAGAAATTTTTGTCCCCGAAAATCTTACCAGGAAAAAGGTTGGGGTATCGTTCTCTCATAGAATTCTCAAGTTCCCAAGTAGCTTCTTCTATCCCGTGTTTGACCCACAACACTTTTACTAATGAAATCTTCTTGTTCCGCAACTCTTTAACTTCGTGTGCTAAAATTTGAATTGGTTCCTCTTCATAACTCAAATCGGATCGTATCTCAATGTCGAATGGATTTAACACATACGATGGGTCGGATCTATATCGTCGAAGCATCGAAACATGAAAAACATTGTGGATCTTTTCAAGTTCGGGAGGCAAAATCAATCGATATGCTACCGGTCCAATCCGTTCAGATATTTCATATGGTCCGATGAACCTCGGACTCAATTTACCCTTACGGCCGAATCTGAGCACCTTTTTCCAAGGTGACACTTTAAGAAATACCTTGTCTCCGACCTGATACTCGATATCTTTCCGCTTTAAATCCGCGTATGACTTTTGACAATCTGAAGCTGCCTTAAGACTATCACGAATCACTTTTACTTTCTGCTCGGCATCTCTAATCAAATCGACTCCAAAGATCTTACTTTCACTGAGCTCGGTCCAAAACAATGGTGTACGGCATTTGCGACCGTACAAAGCCTTGTAAGGTGCCATCTTAATGCTCGATTGGAAACTGTTGTTGTAAGCGAATTCAATCAAAGGCAAATACTGTTCCCACGAACCACTAAACTCAAGGACACAACATCTCAACATATCCTCGAGTATTTGAATTACTCGTTCCGATTGACCGTCCGTCTGAGGATAGAACGCGGTACTAAAATGTAGCTTAGTACCCAGAGAATCTTGTAGTTTCTTCCAAAACCACGATGTAAATCTCGGGTCTCTATCCGATACAATAGAGATAGGGACCCTGTGCAATCTGACGATTTGAGAAACGTACAACTCCGCTAACTTATCAAGTGAGTAATCCGTACACACGGGTATAAAATGAGCAGATTTAGTTAATCGGTCTACGACAACCCAAATCGCATCCTTCTTGCTCGGTGTCAATGGTAGCCCAGATACAAAATCCATCGTGACTTTATCCCATTTCCACTCGGGAATCAAAATCGGTTGTAACAAACCCGAAGGCACCTGATGTTCCGCTTTTACTTGTTGGCATATCAGACACTTCGACACAAAATTTGAGATGTCTCGTTTCATACCGTGCCACCAATACTGACGTTTCAAATCATTGTACATTTTTGTACTTCCCGGATGAACTGACATTCGGCTGTTATGAGCTTCATCTAAAATCATCGAAACCAATTCTGAACTTTTCGGGATACATACTCGGCCTCGAAACCTCAAACAACCATTGTCGTCAACTTGAAACTCAGGGTTTGCATTTACATCGCATTGAGCTTGCTTGGCAATTAAATCATCATCTGCTTTCTGAGCCTTATAAACTTGTCGTAGAAACACCGGTTTCGCTTTTAATTCCGCTATCATCACACCATCATCAGATACCGATAAATGCACATTCATTGCTCGCAGAGCAAACAATGATTTCCGGCTAAGAGCATCAGCAACTACATTTGCCTTTCCCGGATGATAATCAATGACAAGCTCATAATCCTTTAACAATTCAAGCCAACGTCTTTGTCTCAAATTCAAATCTCTTTGGGTCATCAAGTATTTGAGGCTTTTATGGTCGGAAAAGACATGACATTTCTCACCAAAAAGGTAGTGATGCCAAATCTTCAAAGCAAACACAATAGCAGCTAATTCGAGATCGTGAGTCGGATAGTTTTTCTCATGAGGCTTTAATTTCCTCGAAGCATACGCAATAACTCTGCCTTCTTGCATCAAAACACACCCCAAGCCATTCAAAGACGCATCACTATATACTACAAACTCTTTACCGGATTCAGGCTGAACTAAGACTGGAGCCTCCGTCAAAAGGGCTTTCAATTGGTCAAAACTTTTCTGACACTTTTCAGACCATTCAAATTTAACATCTTTCTGCAATAGCTTTGTCAACGGGGTTGAGATCATCGAGAAGTCTTTCACAAACCGTCGGTAGTACCCGATAAGTCCTAAAAAGCTTCGGACTTCTGAGACATTTTTAGGAGGCTTCCAATCAAGGATAGCAAATATTTTATTCGGATCAACTCGGATACCTGCAGCAGATACAATATGTCCCAGAAAGCCAACCTCGCGCAACCAGAACTCACACTTGCTGAATTTCGCGTACAACTGGTTATCACGTAAAATCTGTAGCACAAGTCTTAAATGCTCGGCATGCTCAATCTCATCGCGAGAATAAACCAAAATGTCATCAATAAACACAACCACGAATCGATCTAAATACTGCTTAAACACCCGATTCATCAGATCCATGAAAACAGCGGGGGCATTAGTCAGCCCAAACGGCATCACTAAAAATTCGTAATGCCCGTACCTCGTTCTGAAAGCAGTCTTGGGCACGTCTGAGTCTCGAACTCGCAACTGATAATAGCCGGATCGCAAGTCAATCTTTGAAAACACCGAGGCTCCCTTTAACTGATCAAATAAGTCGTCGATACGAGGCAACAGATACTTATTCTTTATAGTCACCTTATTCAGCTGCCGATAGTCAATACACATTCTCAAGGTCCCGTCTTTCTTTTTCACGAACAAGACTAGTGCACCCCAGGGTGAAAAGCTTGGTCTTGCGAAACCTCTATCAGTCAACTCTTGCAACTAAGATTTCAACTCTTTCAACTCTGTCGGAGCCATACGATACGGAGCAATCGAAATTAGAGTTGTACCCGGAACTAGCTCAATGCCGAACTCAACTTCTCTAACAGGCAGTAATCCCGGTAATTCTTCAGGAAATACGTCCGGATACTCACAAACCACAGGTACAGTCTCAAGCTTTAGTTCAGATGTTTTGCTATCCAAAACATAAGCAAGATAAGCCTCGTAACCCTTTTTCATAAATTTCTGAGCCAATATAGAAGATATTACTGCCGGTAGCCCGTTTAGATCCGTAGACTCAATCCGAATTATTTCATTGTTTGAACATCGCAGATCAATAGTCTTTCACTTGCAATTCACTACCGCATCATGAATAGTCAACCAATCCATTCCGAGAATAACGTCGAATTCATCGAATGGCAAAAGCATCAAATCAGCAGGAAAACAGGAATTTCGAATCATAAGGGGACATTTCTTACACACTCTATCAACTAAAACACAACGATCCAAGGGATTGGACACTCGAATCACAAACTCAGTAGACTCAATAGGGAGAGTCTTACTGGATGCCAAATTTTCACATACATATGAATGAGTTGAACCGGGGTCAATCAAAGCAATTACATCAGTATCAAAGAGAGTGAAAGTACCGGTAATAATATCTGGGGAAGAGGCATCCTCACGTGCACGTATAGCGTAAGCTCTAGCAGGGGCACGAGTCTCAGATTTTGTCGTGGCATCTTTCAACCTTCGCTGACCGCCGCTTGCATTTCCCGGATTTCTAGATGGTCTACCTCGTGCAGAAATAATACTCGGTTTCCCACTCTGATTCACATTCTGCTCGGACCATCTGGGACAATCTCTTATAAAGTGATCAGTCGACCCGCACTTATAACAGGAGCGATCATGAAATCTGCAGCTCCCCGAATGCCATTTTCCATAATACTTGCACTCGGCTCTGTCTCGACGGTCGTTCCCAACACTAGCAGCAGAAGTGGCACGTGTACTCAGAGGGGGTCGATCACGGTCTCGTCTAGAAAAACCTAAGGTGGCATTTGGGCTGTCCGACTCACTTCGGAATTTCTTTGAGGATTTTTTAATAGACCTCCCAGAAGATATCTTATGGAATTCTCTGGCTCCGCTATCAGCTTTTCTCTTTTCATTTCTAAGCTCTTCGGCCTTGCAGGCTCGCTCGACAAGAACAACGAACTCTTGAATTTCCAGAATGCCAACCAGTAGTTTGATATCTTCATTTAACCCGTCCTCGAAGCGTTTACACACAATAGCTTCGGATGCTATGCACTCGCGAGCATATCGGCTAAGCCGTACGAAAACTCTCTCTTATTCGGTCACTGACATTCGGCCTTGTTTAAGCTCAAGGAATTCCTTCCGTTTCTGATCAATAAATCTTTGGCTGATATACTTTTTACGAAATTCAACTTGGAAAAACTCCTAAGTAACTCGCTCTCTCGGCACAACAGAAACCAATGTGTTCCACTAATAGTAGGCAGAATCACGCAGCAGAGATACGGCACATTTCAAGCACTGCTCGGGTGTGCATGACAATTCATCGAACACACGAATTACATTATCGAGCCAAAACTTGGCCCGCTCAGCATCATCATTAACTGTAGCCCGAAATTCTTCAGCCCCATATTTTCTAATTTTATCGACCGGGGGTTTACTCGGCCTCGCAGGGTTGATCTCAGGATGAGGCACAGGGGTCGGAAGTGGGTTATTCGGGGGAGGAGGTTGTGGGACAGCCGGATTAGTTCGTAGGAATTGAGTGAACCAATCATTCATCATTGCATAAAAGTTCTGCCTCATGTCATCATCTCGATGACTGGCATTCGGCCGAGAGTCGATCGGCGCGGTCCCTTACGCGGGAGTGGCTGCCACACTCTCAATATCCTCCACTACAACTCGATCGAGATCGGGATCCATTACTATATGAAAAACACATTTCAAATGTCAGAAATCACCACACTATCGCATTATCACAAAATGACATGTATAGCTATACTCACACGCGCTACGTTAGTCCGAGAATCGACTAAACCATAGCTCTGATACCAATAAAAATGTAACACCCTATACCCCTGTCCGTCGCCAGAATAGGGTATTAAGGTATTACATAACTAAATACGACTTACTAGAGGTTCATAAATATCAACTAGACTTAGATTCTTTAAAGTTCTATAATCGAATATTTATAGATCACTTGCAAGAAGGTTCGGTTAGAACATTGCATCACAATGAATTCGATAAATAAGCATCTAGCAAAATCTACCATGTGACTACCAACAACTAGGCCAAACAATTTCTCAAATAACAGTATACCATTTTCGAAACACATTGCATCTTGATTACTACTAGAACTCATGCTACAAATATCAAGCCACATGAATTTCATCAAAACATATATTCATACTTAAAGACTAAGCAAGCCATTTTCGCATGGCTAAAATGATTACAACTCAAAACGTAATTCGGTTTAATGTACGGAGATTAGCCTATACATGCCATTGTTCTCAAAATAACTATCAAATATACCAAAATAACGACGATAGTGTAGGTGATCAATGCTTCAATCCCCGAGTCCGTAGCTTCCAAAAAGAGATCTATAAAATAAAGGAAACAAAGCAAACGGAGTAAGCATTACAATGCTTAGTAAGTTTTAAGCAATGACAACGGATGAAATCAAATTATAACATAGTTATTCGCGTTTTTGTTTCCCTCTTCTTTTGGGTATGTCACCCTTACCCGAATACACACATTCTTATCATATACAATAGGCAGATAACTTTCACTTAATAGTGAGCTCATGTAATCATAGACATATTGCATAATTTCACATAACATTTCTCATTGACCAATTGTGCTATAACCATATTAATAGTCTCATTTCATACTCACATACGCAATCGCATAATGACCTTATAATTTGGTCCAAAACAAACTTGCATATAAGTTTAGGGTACATACCTGTATAACTTAATGCTTTAACGCATTCATTAGCAATCGTTATTATGAAGTCGTTTAATCTTAGACTTTATTTGTATCATCATCGAGTCTTTTAGCTCGGATAAAACCTCCACACAAGCCTTCGGGTCTTAACCCGGGCTTAGTCTCTGCATGTAGCCTTCGGGTCTTAATCCCGGACTTAGTCTCCGCATATAGCCTTTGGGTCTTAACCCGGACTTAGTCTCCGCATGTAGCCTTCGGGTCTTTAATCCCGGATTCAAATCACAGAGTTCCATGTATATCTATTTACATTTTACTACATTTCACATAGTGAAAAATCACATGTGTAATTCAAGTCCACTCATTCACATATAGACATATAGCATGCTCACTAACTTTGTGTCATAGACATCATTCATGTCCAATACAAGTATACTTCTTTTACTAAACTTTCAGCTCAATAAGTAACACACATAAGCATATATCCCAAATCTTATTCTTTGCTTAGTTCTCTAATAGCCATTCGGCTATATAACAAACATATACAAGGTTTCTTACTCAATAACCTTATTATGGTAAGGTCAATAGGACATCATTCATTTATCATTCATGCATATCATGGCATTTAAATTAAATACCAAAATCAATTACTCAAAACTTACCTTGAACTTTCCCGAGCAATTATGAGTTGGCTATTCGACCACTTTAGCCTTCCCTTTATCCGAACTTGTCCCTCTATGCTCTTGAGCTAAATAAAATATTTAAGTCTATTAATCCTTATTCAAACATCTCAATTAATCATTTTCACTTATAGTCAAATGGTATATGCATATACTTCTCATAGCAAACACACACACATTCGGCCATTTCACATACATACCACAAGTCGCAACAAGCTGATTTTCTGAGCAACATTCAATAAATTACTCATAACTGGAGCTACGAAACTCCAAATGATGTGCTGTTAATTTTGCCTAAAAATAGACTCATATATCTTCTTCCATAAAATTTCCAGAATTTTTGGTTTGGCCAATCAATACCAGAATTTTCTTAAAGTTTCCCCTATTTCACTGTTTGACTAAACTGACCACTCTTTACTACGAATTGAATCTCTCATTGTACAGAATTCAAAATATGTGCTAGCCTATTTCATTCAAAACTAGACTCATTAAGGAGTCTAAGCATATAAATTTTATCTTATAACAATTTTTGTACAATTTATAGTGATTTTCTAAAAACATAACAGGGGATTTCGTAGTCAATCTGACACTGTCTCACTCTACTCTAAAAATCTATTTATCAGAAACTCCTTTGCTTGTAAGGTTTCTTTTATAAGAAACTAGACTCACTAAGCTTTAATTACACAATTTATTCAGCCTCTAATTCATCTCCCACAATTTATGGTGATTTTTCCAAAACACTTTACTGCTGCTGTACCAAGCAGATTTATACAATTTCACTCTTTAAAGTTCTTATTCATATATTTTAATATTCAAACACTTAGTCAATTCATCATTTAATCTAGTAATCGGCAAACATGCATCTAAATGCCAACAATCTCATTCAAATGGAACATACGGTACTTTCTCTTTTAGCTAAACAATTACATGTCAATAACATAATTATTGCTATTATGACACACCTTCGGCACTTTAACAACTTATTGGCAATAATACTTCATCTTCTATCATTAGCTTAGATTTCTCAACTAAATCAACCATTACCGAATATCACTTATCAACAAATTCACAACCTCAACATCTCAAATTACAAGCAATTATACAATTCATCGTCTAAGGAGGGTTATTCGGCAACTAAACTATCAAAGACTTGCATTTAAGCATGTATTCCTAATATGTAGCAACGAGTTTACACTAAGTCATTTTAGCCAAATGTCAATGCTCATTCTAGCCGTATATAACAAGTTTAATTTGTTATTTAACCACATATAATCCTTACCCATTGCTCAACATCATATTATCTACTAATTAGCACTTAAGGAAACTTCAATGCGGACTTCCTAAACAAAGATTCAACTTAGCTATACAAATACAAATCACTCATTCGGACATCACATGAGCACATATTAGCAACCCAACTACAAAATTTCCAAAACTAAGTACAAATTCCCCATTTACCAAAGTGGCCGAATGCCTAAGTTAGCATATACTCAATTTTCTTACAATTACAATCCAATCCTTAAAATCACATATATATAAAAAATAACGAAATAACAATTCCACCACATCTATTACTACCATTTCTACTTCAAAACATGGAATTCACATCCATTTTTTTAAATTCCTTTCATGGCCGATTACTCAAGACACATCAAAATCAAAAATTAAACATGGGCCATCAAAACAATGCTATAGCCATGCTAATTTCACAAAACGTAATTTAAAGCACAAGTTTCCTACATTTACTCACATGGCCGAATGCCAAGGATGGCATAAAATTTGAATTTCATACATGGGTGAAGTTAGAAGCTTAGTATTCATCCTAAAACCACCAACATCTTAAGAATTTCTATAAAAGACTCACCTTAATTTAATGGCTACAATGGCCGAATACTTGGTCTTCTTCTCCCCCCCTTTTCTTCTTCCAAAATCGGCAAAGAAGAACATTTTAAGAAGCTTTGGTATTTTCACCACTTTACTAATATAATATCAACTATTTTATTTCTTTTTATGATATAATTTCCTTTAATCTAATTCATTATTATTTCCCTTTTATTTTAATACATATAATATATATATATCACTAAGTTACAAAGCAAAAACAAACAAAATTTCATCATGTAAGTAGGTTGGCCGGCCATCACATAAAAAGAGGGTAATTTGACATGCAAGGACATTTATTTATTTGCATGCACTTACTAGTATTCACTTATCTATCAAGCATTCTTTCAAAGTTCCCAATTAAGCCCAATTAAGCATAAATTCAAAATTTATAAGATCAAATTTAAGGCACTAAAATGTCACACATGAATTTACACATATAAGAGGCACATGCAATAATATTAAATTATTCTCGTGACTCGGTTTTGCAGTCTCGAAACCGCATTCCGACTGGGGTCATATTAAGGCTGTCACAAAGTCAGTGTTCGGTCTAGCATCTAGAGCAATCCTGAACTCAGAGAAATTTTAGTGATGTACCTTTTTTTGGTAAACATGGCATGTACCTAGGTGATGTATAGATTAAGTATAAGAGTCTTGTTATTATAGTTGTAAAATGATGTTTAAATTGATTATAAGTATGAAATAGAACTAATATGACATATTTGATACAAGTATGAAATGGAAATGAATGAAGTTTATTAGTATGAATTTAAATGGTACTATGTATGCTCATTGAACAAAATAGATAAGTCATTTGTTTAGGCATGATTTGGTATGTTTAAATGTGGAAATGTATTGGTTGCTATATAGATTGCAAATTAGTTGTGATTTGAAATTTGCAAGAATGGTTAGACCGTTATAAAAGACTCATATAGAGTCCACACGGCTTGGCACACGGGCGTGTGGCTAGACCGTTTGAGACACACAGCTAGCACATGGGCATGTGGACTGGCCGTGTGTCCCCTGCACTTTAAAAATGAGAAACAGAATGTCCAGGTCTTGACACACGGCCTAGCATACGAGAATGTGGCTGGCCGTGTGACCAACACGGGCTATGAACACGAATGTGTTTCAAGGCAGTGTAAAACTGCGCTAGATTCAAATTGAAAATAAATCCACACGGGTCGAGCACACAGGCGTGTGGCTTAGCCGTGTAAAATTAATTTATTCTTGGGTTAGAAGTTAGAGAGTTGAACGAGTAAGGGATACGAGTGTGTCTCAGATACCTTGGCCGTGTAAGCCACACGGTTCAACAACACAGGCAAATCATGGAGTCACACGGGCGTAGAGGTGTACATGGGCCAGGCCGGGCACCCGCCCGAAAAATAGGAAGGTTTAGGTAAAAATATAGGCCCGAAAAATGGGCCTGAACAAAAAACGAGGCCCGTTTAAAAAACGGGTCGGGCCTCAGGTAAGATTTTTTTGGCCTTATATTAAATTATTTTTTTTATTTTTAACTTTTAAGTCTTTACTCTTTAATAATCTTTATCTTTTAACTTTAAGTCATTTTGTCATTTCGTGCTGCACTGCTGCTGCCTTCC
This sequence comes from Gossypium stocksii, assembly GCA_020496765.1. Classification (NCBI taxonomy): domain Eukaryota; kingdom Viridiplantae; phylum Streptophyta; class Magnoliopsida; order Malvales; family Malvaceae; genus Gossypium; species Gossypium stocksii. The sequence goes on from CM035623.1 coordinate 14,314,804, forward strand.
TCCATTTTCTCCCATTTTCAAAACCCAAATCCCTAGCTCACACCACCTCCATCGATCCACCGTCGACCACCTCCAGCTAGCCTCAAGCTCAGCTCAGCTTCTTCATTTTTGCTTCTTCATTTGCAGTCTCGGTCTTCTTCACGGTAAGCTGCTTCTTCTTCTTCTTCCCTGCTGCAATCTGATTAGAGGTGTACTGTGTACATGTGAAAATTATGTTTTTAACTGTGAATGGATTCCCACGTGCTTACTGCAATTGCCATCCTTTTCTTTGCTATTGTTCTCTTTTTCTTTTTCATGAAAGTTGCCTTGCTACTGCCATGGGTTTAATAATTCAAACTTAAAAGATTTCCATAATTTATAATTAATGCAGTCCCAAAATTTAGCTCAAAATATTATGGAAATATTAAGGAGATATTAGTTTGATGATTATAAAATCCATGTTGTCTCGTCAACCTTTTTTTCATGTCATTAAATTAGTTTTATGCTTCACATTTATTACACTCTTAAATAAAATAACATAAATTTAGAAGCAATATTAATATATATTATCTTAAGAACAGAGAGAACAATAAATTTTGGGGTAGCTTTTTAAATTTTCTCAATTTTTTTAAAGGTAAAATTATAAGTTGAGTTTATTTAATTTTAAAAAAATATTTCTATCAACACTGTTGTTTAATTTTATTTTTTTATCAAATTGTTTGTGCAGTCTAATTTTTAATCACTGTTCTGTTTCTGTGTTTACTAATTTTTAAGCTTTATATTTTATTTCAATAGTATTTTAAATTTTAATCTACGTTCAACAGTATTTTTTAAGTTTCTTCCTTTTCTTAGTAAGTCACCAAATTTATTTAGTGACATGCATGCAGTGTCTTATTCAAAATGCTTATTCAAAATATATTATTTTTTCAAGGATAATACATGAACGTATTGCTTGAGGCTGCAATTAATTTGACAAAATTGGTTTTAAACTCAAGAAAATGTGCTGCCTTAGGTCAGCTTTGAAATGTTTACATCCATTGGTTGTTTTTATGACTATGAATAATTTGGGCCAATTTGGTTTATTTGGATTCCGGGACTTAAGTTTTTATGACCATGGCTAGTTCGAACACTCCTATACCTGTGGACGATGGGTTTAATGAGTATGAAAGTGCTGCCCAACGTCAAAAGTCTACCACTTCAAAGGTGTAGGATGAAATGACAAAGCTTAAATGCGAGGACAAAAATGAATTGAAGGCACAATGTAATCACTGTAAGAGTATCTTGTCTGCTAAATCTTTTAGTGGAACCTCTCATTTAAGACGTCATCTAAATCAATGTTTGAAAAAATTTAATAAGGACATCACTCAATACACCATAGCTAATCAACCATCATTAGGAGGTGGTCTATCTATAAGAAACTATAAGTTTGATGCTGATGAGTGTCGTCGAGCTGTTTCTACTTTTCTTGTGTGTGGCAAGCATTCATTTAGGACAGTTGAAGAACCAAGATTTAGATACATGATGAGAATTGTTAGTCCTAATTTTAAGAATATAAGTAGAGTTACAGCTGCTAGGGATGTCCTAATGTATTATGCAAAAGAGAGAGATCATGTCGAAGAAGAGTTGGCTAAAGCACCTGGTTTAATTTGTCTAACTTCTGATAATTGGAACTCAGAGCATACTAATGATGAATATATTTGCATTACTGCTCATTGGATTGAAAAAGATTGGAAGCTACAAAAGAGAATCATAAGGTTTAGAGCTTTATTTCCTCCGTATAATGGTTTGAACATAGCGGATGAACTTGTTTTATGTTTATCTCAATGGGGTATAGATAAGAAAATTTTTAGCATCACTTTGGATAATGCTTCTTATAATGATGTGTTGGTTTCTTGTCTTAAAAATCGTTTTCGTGCGAACCAAGCTATTTTGTGTGAGGGTGCTTTTTTTCAAGTTAGATGTTGTGCACACATTTTGAATCTTATAGTTAAAGCTGGTTTGGAACTTGCTGATGATGTTGTTGGTAAGATTCGAAATGGAATTAAGTACATAAAAAAGTCGGGAATTCGTAGGAAAAAAATTTTATGATGTGGCCGACAAAAGTTTTCATTTGAATGTGACCAAAAAGTTACGTCAAGATGTGTGTGTGTGATGGAATTCTACTTATTTGATGCTTGAATCTTCTCTCTACTATAGAGTTGTGCTAGATTATTGGGGCCAACGGGATAAAGACTATCAAATATTTGCACTTTCTGATGAGGAGTGGAGAAATGTTGCTATTCTTTGCAAATTTTTGAAATTCTTTTATAATGTGACTTGTATTTTTTCTGTTTCTAATTATCCGACGGCCAATCTTTATTTCAGAGGGGTTTGGAAGGTTCACAAGCTCTTACTTCATACAGTTAAAGGTCCTCATTCTTTTTTAACTCCAATGGTTAAGCAAATGCAAGAGAAATTTAATAAATATTGGGCTGAGTATTCGTTGACATTGTCATGTGCTGCAATTTTAGATCCTCGTTACAAGTTGAATTATGTGCAGTATTGCTTTACTACAATCTATGGTATTCATGCTTCAGATTTTGTTAAAACCATTCTTAGCAATCTTAGACTCTTACTTGACGAGTATGCTAAGAAATCCAAATCCACGTCTTCCTCTTTGGCTGAGAATTCTAATGTCTCAGATGAAGATCCTGTTGATTCTAGTTTGCATCAACACAGTGTTGATTTTGGGGGAGATTTTGATGAGAGTGATGATTATAAAAGGTATTTAAATGAATCTAGCACTAAGAGTGAAAAGTAACAGTTGGACATTTATTTGGAAGAACCGTAGCTTGAGTTGAATAGTCAAATAGATGTTTTGGATTATTGGAGCAAAAGTTCAGTTCGATATAACGAGCTTTCATTATTGGCTCGTGATTTTTTGGCAATTCCAATATCGACTGTAGCTTCTGAATCGGCTTTTAGCATGGGTAAAAAAGTTATCACACATTTGAGGAGCTCACTTAAGCCAAAAATGGTTCAAGCCGTTGTTTGTCTTGATGATTGGATGCGAGCTAAGGGATTTTCAACAGGTAATTATTATTCTCGTTTTATTGTTGTAATTTTATATTATTTTTTATCAATTTGATAATCTAATTATTTATTCTTATTTCATGTTAGAAGTTGGTGACAAGAATGATGATAAGGACGATGAGGACGAAGAGGACGATGAAGACGATATTTCTTCGATTGCTTTTTAGGTTACCTTCCTTTCTAACTGTTGACAATTTAATTTAGCTTACAATTTATAGTTTCTTATAAAATTAGATATGTTAATTGGTTAATGTATAGATATTTTGGTTGGTTGATTATATTTTGCTGGTTTTTGGTGCTGTTTTGGGATTGTTGGTGATGTTGTTTTTCTGCTATTTAGTGCTATTTTTATGCTGTTTTTGGCACTGTTTTGTTACTGTTAGTTGCTGTTTGGGGCTGTTTGATGCTGTTTGGGGCTGTTTTGGGGCTGTTTTGATGTTGTTTTATTGTTCTTTTATGGTATTTTATTGTTCTATTGTCGTATTTAATATTATTTCGATATTGTAAAACTTTTGTTTTATTGTTAATTTGGTTCAAACAAGTTGCTTCAATTTTAATATAATTACTTTTTATTATTAATTTGGTTATTGCTCCGTATCTCAAGTTTCCAAGTGACAAACATGTGTTTTAAGTTGCTTGCAAAAGTTAGAATGTTACTTGATTTTTGTTACCAAATTAGGAACATGTGTTTATTTTATTTCATATTTAATTTCTTTAAAATTGAATTTTTGAGAATATGAAAAAATTATTAATAAATTAAGCTAAACAAATTAAGCATCTTTTTTTGTACAAAACTAGAACTATATACTGAATGAAGAAGGATGTAAAAACATTATAAAGCAAAAGTGACCGAATCCAACTTGCCTTGCATGCTGACCCTTTTTTTAATGCTTGCATTGCAATTTTGCATGCAACGAGGAAAATAAATTCGATAATATTTTTCTTTAATTCAATAGAATGATTAATGGATTTTTTTAGACATTAATAATTTTATTGAATTAATTAAATGAATAGATGTCGAAATTACATAATCTCTATGATCCAATATATGGTATTTAAAATTTGATTTTATCTAATTGTATATTTGAATTTTAAATATTGGTAGTGTATTTTTTTATTCCACAAATATCTTAAAAAATTGGTATGTGTTGTTTTTCAATATTTTGCTATACCTTTTATATTTCTTTGTCAACTCTCAACTCCTCCACTTAAAAATTTTATTACCAAAGTAGTAAGTACCAAATAAATTCTCATAAATTAGATCACTAATATTGTTATCATTGTAACACAAACTAGAAAATATAGAAAATAAATGAATATATGTATTTTTAAAAATATTTATAATTATATCATATTAAATTTCACATTTAAAATTGAATTAAATTAAATTTCACGTATAAATTTAAAAAATAATACGGGCCAGGCCGGGCCAGGCTCGGGTTTACCAATTCTATGTCGGGACGGGATTGGACAAAAATCTAGGCCCATATTTCGGGCCGGGCCGGGCTGGGCCGGGGCTTACAAAACGGGCCTAGATTTTTAGTTGGGCCCGGCCCGAGCCCGGCCCGGCCCATGTACACCTCTACACGGGCGTGTGACCCCTATTTGTGAGAAAATTTCTAAATTTTGTGAAAAATTTCCTGAGTACCCGAATTAGTCCCAAATCACTTCTATCTCGTATTTTAGGCCTCGATGGTCCATATAAGGGGCTTTATGATTATTTTACATTACGTTAGATAATTATTTGTATATTATTCACTAATTGTCCGAAAGGTCCGGTAATGCTCCGTAACCTTGTTCTGGTGACGGTTTGGGGTTAGGGGTGTTACAGGAAAGGTCCTTGAGCAAGGAACATTAGAGGTGGATCAACGGAGAATGAGGGAACCTGACTAAGGGCTGCTTGATAGGGGGTTTTTGCGTAGGAAAAAAACAGGAAAGTTAGATTTTGGAAACCGCTTTTTTGGAACTAGAATTGGTGCATTAATTGCAGAAATGCTAATTGGATTCCAGCTGTTATTAGATTGGAAGTTTATTTTAATTTTTTGTTTAGTTTTAATTCGTCTATTTCTTTGGCAATAATTTAAGTTTTTGCCACTGTTGGTTTTTTTTTTTTTACTTTTTGGTGGGCTTGTGGATTTTGTTAGCCCATTTCTATCTTTTCTTTCATTAATATACTGGCCTGATTTTTCAAAAAAAAAAAGATATATGCAACTTAACAAGCAAATGTCTCTAAAATAGTAACAAAATTAACAATAAAATAAAAGTTATACAATATCCAAATAATAATAACAAAATAGTAACAACATAATTGTGAAATGGTAGCAAAATAGTGAAAAAGCTAACAATAAAATAGCAACAAAACAGTAAAAAATAGAAAAAATAATTGTATTTTTTTTTTTTGCATATTAAGGCTGGGCTCAAGCCAAAAAAGCCTTACCCAAGGCCCGGAATCCTCTCATTTTTCGGGGGGACCTTCAAGCTGGGTTGGGTAGCTTGTCCCATGAACAGGTCGACAAGTAAGTTATCACGCCAACAATGTTAAAATTTAATGTTTTAATCATCATTTACTTAAAAAAAATGATACAACTCTTTTTGAAAGGTTGATAGCTAAATTTAGCTTTTAAAAAGTAAGAATCACTTGAAAAAAAAAATATAAACATTAAAAACTAAATTTATTATTATATCATTTCTTATTTTGTAAACCAAAAATAGGTTCAAATATATTTAAATTATAATAAACCAAATTTAATAAAATTAAATCGGATTAAAAATAATTTTTAAATTTTTTTAAATTAGCTATTTAGCCCTACTTACGAGCACAAGTAAAATTTAAGGAGGGATAATTTCTTTTTATTTAGGGATGGAATTTCAAAATCTTGAAAACCATGGAAAAGATATGATAAGGGCATTTGTTATTTTATGTTACGGTTACAGCTTACGTCATACATATGCAACATAGTCCAAAATGCCCTTATGGGAAATGACCTTCTTGTCAAGCTTTGAAGTTATTTTCAACTATAAACTATTTCTAAGTTTAAAGACAAGAAGCTAGTTTATTGCTGTCAATGTAGCATTAATTTCAAATAAGAATGATTTTTTTTAAATATAATACAATCAAAATCCAAATAATCATGATGGAATTTATGCTTAATCATGATTATGTATTCTTTGATCTTGTACAGGAATTAAAGATCTGTTTTTTTTAATGATCTCATGAGGCACGTCGATTCTGAGGTCGTAATGAAATCTATGGTCCGACATGGCAAAGAATTTGTCTAAAACTATGTATTATCCCCATCATTTTTTTCTTCAAAATTGAGTTAATCTTTGATTAGTAGTTTTTTTTTTTTTTTTTTTTTTTACTTAAATAATAATCAAAAGAGAGCGCAAAATAAACCATTTTTGGGTCATGACCGCAACTAAACTGCGTCCCGTTCGTTTTCATTTCTTCACTTTTACTCTCAGGTCAGTCCCATTCAATTAATTAAAAGTTTTCAATTGAATTGAATTGGAATTCCTTTTCAATTTCTAATTTTGTTTTTGTTTTTGTTTTATTATAGTTCATAATTTTAGGATGTTCAATTCTGGGTAAGTGCTAGTTCTTTTAATTATTTCAGTTCCTTTTTTTCTGGGTGTTTTTGAGGATTGCAAAACCATGGGTTGATTGATGTTTTTGAAAACTGTTGGCTGAATGAGTTCATATGAGTTTGGTTGCAGAATGTTCCCTGTTTGTAGCATCAATCTTATTTTTCTAATTAGATTTGAATATATCTCTATATAAGTTAGTTTCATGGAGTTCTTGAAGATTACAATTTTCATATTTTGCAATTGAATGTTTTGGGAATTAGACCCCCAAAACGGGATAAAACTCTCTCCACTGTTTTCTTTCCATTCACAAGATTCGATCTCAAAATTTTGCTTGGCATTGAGCTCCTTTCCACTCGACTCAGGATCACTTTTAGATCTCTTTTGGCAATCACAATATCATAGTGGTATTAATTTTGTTTTATATTTCAGTCTTGTTTTTCAGGATCAAGCATAATAAGAGTTCAAAAGAAAAATGAAGTTCAGAAAAGGAAACTTGGTGGAGGTTTTGAGAAGAGAAGATGATCCATGTGGTTCCTGGTTTACTGGTAATATTCTTTCAGCAGATGGTGACTACTATATTGTTAGGTACAAACTGTTTACAGACTGTGAAGGAAGAAGGGTGGTGGAGACGGTGAAAGGGAAGGACGTTAGACCATTACCTCCATATGTAAACCGGAAGAATTGGGCAGTCGGGGATGTAGCTGAGGTGTTCGATATCCAGTGTTGGAGGATAGGAAAGGTTGCAAAGGTGTTAAAGAACAATGATTCACTTATCATTAAGTTGTTTGGGTCCATCCAACTTAAAGAATTCCATGTAACAAGTTTAAGGGTTAGGCAGGCTTGGCATGGTAACAAATGGATGGTGGTTGGGAAGGTAAATGCCCCTTGCATTCATCATGCTTTGGACCTAAATTCTCTTTTCTAAATGTTTAAGTTTATTAGAGCTCTCTCTCTCCCTCTCTCTCTCTCTCTCTCGATCAAGCATAGCATAACTCGTGATAAGTCGTTTCGAATGAATTCAAGAAAATATCTTCTTGTTGCCTTCCACATTGTTCTTTATGATATGAACTTGATTCTTGCTTGAGCTGCAACTGTTTTTTTCCGTATTATCAATATATCTGAGTCAGCCTACATGGCATTGCAGGTTGCTCAAAGTGAAGATTTGGCCAACAGTTTTACACCAATAACTCCATACTGTGCCGGTGGCTTGCGTTTCAAGACTCCATTACTTATGAACAAAGCTTTGCGGTCTAAAGAGAAGGATAGAGAGGGACAACATAAGACCAGGGCTCATAATGTCATACATAAAGTCTACGCACATCAATCTGAAAAATGCAACATCGAGAAGCACTTTGGAGGAAACCTTAAGACTAGGAAATCACCTCTTAAGAGAACACTTCCTTGGTTTAACCAGGTAGATGAATTTTCTTACCCGAATGCAGGGATTGATGAAACATTCATTAAGCAATCGACTAAAAGGAATAACAGGATGGAAGACGCAAGTCCATACTGTGTATATCATTCTTCGAGGTCTGTTCAGTCTACTGAAAATAGCAACCAATGCTCAGTTGCCAGCTGTAGTTCCAATGGTGTTGCTGGTGGCCGACTTTCTCCTAAACCATTGGAAAACACACCGGATCATTCTGATGCCGAGTCGTCATTCCCATCTTTGTGTGGCAAAAGAGACTTACCCTCATCCCCTGTTGACAAAGTCATCAATATCCATGAACTAGAGCTTCGTGCTTACAAGTCGACAGTAGAGGCATTGTATGCTTCGGGTCCTTTAACTTGGGAGCAGGAGGCATTGTTAACAAATCTCCGCCTCTCCCTTAACATTTCAGATGAGGAACACCTACTCCAGTTGAGACACCTTTTGTCTGCTCACGTTTTATGATCCAGTCATGTTTGTCTCTTATGTCTTGTCACGGCTTATGGATTTAATTGCTTTGAGGCTCTCTTGCAGGTGGGTGGCGGCACCTTAACCTTCCTCGTTATAAACTTTTCAGGTGTACATAACATGTAAAGTATATGGAGGAATTGAGGTTTTACATGTTGAAGCTTAGGCCTTAGAGCCAATAGCAGGAGTTCATGTCTTATTCTAAGGGAGATTTGACTGAAGAATTTTCATTTTGCTTTGTAATAAAAGATCATAGTAGGAAAAAAAACATGTCGGATTCTTATTTTTTGATAATTCAAATGAGGACTGAATTCGATAATTCTGTCTGGTTAATTCAGTTTTTAGTATACTATACATGATATATACATATATATATATAATAGATATTTTTATTTGTACTTTTAAGGATGAAAATATCTGAAGATTTTAATCCAAACATTATTTTCTGTAATATATTTTAATTAATGTTTTTATATTTATATTTATATTTATATTCCTTTAAAAATCGAATAGAGATAGTTGGAAATCATAATTTAAACATTAAAAAGAAGAGTAGATTATATACCTGATATACAAATTTCATCTCAACATTAAATAAAAAAGAGAGTAACTTTTACATTTCAGTTTGAGCCATCCCAAAATTTTTGGTATTGCACAATGTGGACATGAGTGAATTGAATATTTGTTAACAATTGAGAGATGTAAAATGTTAAACATGTATGTTATATAACATATCTTGGCAACAAAACAAATGTTAGATTGCCTTCAAATCACAGAATCTGGCATCTGCAACCTTGTGATGTTTGAGGCCCTTCAAACCATACATCCCATGATGGGTTTTTGGGACCATTTGTTCTGTAATCAAATAACAAATCCAAGCATTAGAGGTTTAGAGAAAAAATTTATCTAAAATAGAATGCAAAAACAAGACAAGTTTTGTAGGTACAATGGAAGTAGTGGATCAGGTCTGGTCTCCATGCTTAGCAGCAATCTGTAAAAAAAGGCCAATGCTAATATGGGTCAAACAAGTTACCATATAATATATGCGTGAAGCGTCATGCCAAACATGCTAGTATGTCGATACCGTGAGAAGTGTACCGACAGCTGATGAGCAAATATTTAGATCAGGAAAATCTTGTCCAACAGCAAAATATATTGATAAATGAAAATGCTTTAGAATCAGACACGTAACAGTTTCTAGTTTCGCAAGTTCATGGGAAAGAAAATTTTATTTCTTAAAACTTACTCCTTGCACAAGGTTGACACGTTATCTGTTTTCTCAAGCTCTTCCATCTCTTCCTGCAAAACGATACATAAAGAGGGGGGAAAAACATAAGACATACAAAGCTGTAATATGGTGTCTTTTACACTGATATGAAAACCAAATTCATCATCTGCCTGCAGCAAAAGATATGTGAAAACGGATGGGACAATACCAGTGTCTATGAACCAATGGCCTACAACCATTGATGTAGCACACATCATTTAAATACCGCACAAACATAGGAACAAAAGGGGCATTATAAATTATCAGTCTCTAAATGGACATCTATTCATGTGGAGTAGTAATGGATAATATAATCAAAGGCCAATAGCTGCCACCATAGAGGTTTTTATGTGGTGAAAGTGCACAACATTGCTAAAAGTTTCTTTATGCAACTCATGGTAAAGCATGACCAATCAAAGTGAAGCTTAGCAAAGACCAAGAACAAGTCAAAACTAATTCAAAAAAGCTCCCTTGCCTATGACACACAGATTCCACCACCACTAATAAGCACTAGATAGGAAGACATTTGGCTTATCGTGTTCACGGTGCCAAGAAGACTAATTCATTAACAACAAAACAAACAATGTTTAGCACTTTCCACAAGTAGAGCCGCCATAGCAAGATTGATACGGAACTTCTTCCGCCACCTAGACAGACTTCCCAAGCATCAGTATAAACAGATGAGCAGCGCATACCGGCAAGATCTTGGCCGATTTTTGCAACAAATTAGCAACAAAGGAAATTACAGTATCCTAGTATAAGATCCAAAAAATGATCAAAAGCCTATTGAATTGGGATCGCCAGTAAAAGAACTATTAAACACCCAATTTTAAGATCTGCTTTGAATAGTTGCACTACAAAGATCTTAGCTTTCCCTTCCAATGACTCTAAGCCATCACTATGTTCCTCTACTTAGCTCAACTTACCAACTAAATGGATAATCCAATACAAGAATCTAAAAATTTTTTGCTTCCATTTTATATTATCTTAAGAAGAAAAGCTTATGAAAAAGCTTGCACTTTCTTCTCCTGACATGTTTTATGACTTTTTCTACGGAAAATTCAAGCTCCGTTTTTTTTTTAAAGAAATCCTTAAATTTATCTAAAGACAGACCAAGTCAAAATTCTTAACGGCATTCCCAAAAGAGTATAGAGCAAACCTTAAATGGAAAAGAATAAAAAAGAAAAGGAGAAGCTAACCTCGAGGAACTTGGATTCTTGTTCGACACGCTTGAGTTGGGCAAGAATCCGATGTTTGCCTCTAGTATCAGCTGCTGAACCAGCCGCTTGCTGTTCATCCGTCGACGACGCCGTTTCTGACTCCATTGCTGCTCTCGCTCTCGCTTTCCTGATGGCTGCTGCAAATATACAAAAATTTCAATGCAATTTGCTCATTCCCGAAAACGACACGGATCGTTTCGTTTCATTTCATTTCTTGTAGAATTTGGAATTTTGACTGCAATGAAGCAAACCTGCAGATCTGAATTTGTCGTACAAGGCTTTGATCTTTTTTTAATTCTAATTTTTTGCTGTTTCTCTCTAAAAACTCTGGAAACGGAAACGAGTAAACGACTTTTCTTCGTTTACTATTTGTTTTCTTCGAAAGCTGTTCTTCTTTTCCTCATTTCCACTTCTTTGCCCCCCCCCCCCAAAAAAAAAAAACAATTAAAAATAAAATGCTTTAACTTTCCCTCACTCCCTATACGCTTCTATATTTTCAAATTTACTCCCATCTCTTTTTATTTTCAACCTATAATCCTTGAAACACTTAAATAAAAAGAAAATGCGTGCTTAAATACCAACTAAGCTAAAGCCCAACTAAATTTCCCGATACAATGCAATTATAACTATAAAAGAATATTTTTGAGCAATAACAAACTAGAATCAAATTAATACAACAAACAAATGAAAAAACCTAAATACAACTAGATAACGATTCGACTAGAGACTCACACATAACAATTACATAGAGTGGAACTCAAATTTAAGTATTCAACGACCTAAACCCTCAACCTTTACCAACAATACCAAGATATCATTAGCAATCCCATCTCTCTCTTTTTTTTTTTTTTTAAGAATTGAATCTTTTACTTGCTTCTAAGCTTAAATGCTAAAAAAGTGATTGTAAAATAATTTAAAAGCTCTATTAAGCCCTTAATAAAAATTACAATTAATTGAAACTTAGGAATTAATTGACCCCCTAAAATATAATTTTCCATTAAAGCCTTTGAAGGACTAATAAGTGATGATCTGATAGAAGAATGATAGTTAGTATGGAAAAATAATGGTGTGACAGCTAACATGGAAAAATGTCGACGTGGAGGGCTTGATTATTTTTTAATTATTTTATGAGGGCTTAATTGATTTTTTAATTATTTAAGCCTAACAATTATCAAAATATTATAAAAATTAAAAATTTATAAAAAAATCTATAAATATTATAAAAAAATATATATATATATAAAAATTTAGAATTTATAAAACAATTATAAAACTATATAAAATATAGAGAAATTAATATTAATAAAAAATTATGAAAGAATAATGAAAAATATTATAAAAATTTTAGAAATTACAGACAAATTTTTAAAATGATAAAAAAATTAAAAATTATAAAAAAAAAAGTATTTTGAAAGTTAATGTGGGAGTTTGAAGTATGATGGTTATAAAACTTAGTATAGGATTCCGAGCAAATTCTTTAACAACGAACTTAGTGTTTGATAGCGTAAGATAGTGATCAACAATGATTTTAATTGAGGAGAGGTAATATAAGCACAATTGATAAGAATAGACTAAATATAATGCATGGTAGTGCAAGGGAAAATAAAAATAATTAGTAAATTTTTAATAAAAAGCTATTATAAATTATTATAAATTAGAAAAATATTAGAAAATTTAGAAAAAAAACATAAAAAATAGGAAATTAAATAAATTCTTAAAATATTATTAAAATTATATAAAAAAATTACTATATCTTTTATAAATCTAATAATTTTAAACTTTCTCATATCATCATTTCATAATTTTTAATAATCAATTAAGTCCTAATAAAAGAATTAAAAAATTATTTAAGACCTCCACATCAAATGTGACGTCAATCTTCATATTCTCATTTTTTTTTCATGTTAGTCACTATGTCAACTACCGCATATACCTTCTATGGAAAGCTATATTCAAAGACTACATTGTTTGCTAACTTTTGATAAGGGCTCAATTTATTATCATTTCTGATTAGGGGTTTAATGAATTTTTAATTATTTTATAATGGCTTTTTTTTTTTTTACATTTAAACCTTATTTTTAATTGAAAATTAGAGTCAAACCAATAACAATTTTTAAAAAGCTGCCATTTTATTGAAAATGTTATTTCTATTTGTGCTAGTAAGCTTGATGGTCCAAAAAGCTCCCTAATAAGGAGGGTTCATCAAATTCTAGCCTTTGAAGAGAAGTGATCCTTAAATTATATTCCAAAAGAGTCTAATTGGGTAACAGATGCTTTGACAAAAATAGCTTTAACGAGGAGCAAAATTTTGCAGATTTTTGAAGAATCCCCTTTCGAACTCCAAGTGCTATTAAAGAATGAATGTATTTTTAATAATGTGACTAGAAATTAATTTTGTAGTACTAAGTTTTATTTACCAAAAAAAAAATAGTACTCTCTCCCTGAAATATTTAAAAAAATACCCAAATTCTCTACCATGTTTTATTTCAAATTTTGTAAAATAATTGTAATTAAAATTTGTTTTCAAACACAATGAGCAATACTTTTAATTTGATTAGTTGAGTTATTAGTGAACCTATGGGTTCAATAATTGATAACAATAGTGATTTATTTTGATTAGTTAGTTATTTAATTAAAGGCGAATTAATTATTCAATTTAATATTTATAATGATTTATTAAAGTAATCAAGATGTTCTTCTTTAAATAAATTAAATCAAACATTTTTTTTAAAAATATAATTGATAAAATCTTTAACTTGATTGGTTAGGGTTCAACATTTTACAAGAGCAATCTATATTGTATTAATATTTTTCATAAAGTTGTTTTCCTTTATAATTTTAAGAATTAAATATTATAATAATGAAATTAAAATTAATTATGTTGTGTATTCATGTTAGGCCATAAATATTAAGAGAATTGAATTGATAAATTTAAAAAATTCTACAAACTATTCTAAATTAAACGAGAATGAGAGAATAACTTGACATAATGAATTTATAGTAGTTTGATCCTAAATGCATAACTTCACTATCTCAACTTTCATTACTAAAATATTCTTAATTCATTAATACAATTGATACCTAGGTATAACATTTATAACACTATCTTTTTCTTAGTTTTTATGGCTAAACTATAACATTTCTTAATTTTTCTTACACAGTTAAAAACCCTCTCAATATATAATTGGTGATATGAGTAAACAAAAAGACTTCTACAATTTGCGAGACAAAAATTAAGCTATCAAAGAAATGAAATTGAAGTGATAAAAGATCTAGCCATAAGCTCTTAGAGATATGTACAAGAGAAAATGAAAAAAATAAATAATTCGAGGCTTTTTTCTTGATTTTGATATTGGAATATGTCTTTCTTCAGTTTTGAAGTGTTCTTGATGAGTATTTATGCCAAATAATAAGTTTGTGGACATTTATGACCGTTGAGAATGAAATCTAACCTTTGCAAACATAAAAAGTGTCCCTACAACTTATGTCTCAAGACTTGGTTAAAAAAGTAACTATTGGGAAGTTATGTCTCAAGACTTTACACTCTTAGAGCAATGTTTGGTTATTAACTTACTTTTCTTAAGCCTGAACTATCAAAGTGCCTTAAAATCACTTTAAGCACCTTAGAAACATTTTGATATGACTCAAAAACATTTGGATAAATTAAAATACATTTGAAACATGTTTTTGAGTGCATTACAAGTCTTTGGAAAATTTTGACCTCTAAATGACTTAAGAAATAAACAATTAAAATTTATTTTAAATTTTGTTATATCAAGAGCATGAACATTAAAATTAATAATTTATTTGCATTTAAATATCGTGAGTTAAAGTCGATTGAGTCTTAGCTCGATTGACATAGGCATTATTACTAATGCAGGAGAATATGAGTTTGAGTGCGCTAAAGCACATTATCTTCTTATTTATTGGTTGAGAAAAGATTATAAGTAGTTTTAAGTATGTGTCAAAAAGAGAAAATATGTTTAGAATTTATAATGAAATTGATAAAAAAAATATCGTGAGTTCAATAGTAGTAAAACCAATGTTAAACATAAATTAAAACATGTACATATAAATAATTATGAGTAAAGTATAAAAATAATCACTAAATTATTGACTTCATTCTATTTTTATTTTAGTCACTTAATTATTGATAACTTAATTATTAATTTTTTTATTTAGTCACCCAATTTTTTTATTTTAGGAGAAGCTCACATGGAATTTTAGAAATTTCCATGTAATTTTCCTAATCTTCCAGGCAAGTGTTTTTTTTTTTTTTTAATCTCATTTTCCTTTCTTTTCTTTTTGCGTCGCCACTACTGTCTGGTAACGCCTCCAGCCACCGCCGTCCTTAGCCATTTTCCCTTTTCCCTCTCTTTTCTCTTCTTCATCTTCTATTTATTTTTCCTTATTTCATTTTCTCTGCACCATAGAAACCCAAACTGTGCACCCTTCTCCAACCGTCGTCAACACTGCCGTCCATCGCTGGCCTCCTTATCGCCGTTGAAAAAAGCTCGGACTCCACCTCTCTCTCTCGACCTCTTTTCATTTTTCTTTCCCCCTTTTTTCAATCAAAAACCTAGTTGCCCCTTTGTTACTACCGCCATCAATTGCCACCGTAAACTACCGCCGTCAGTGGTCTCTTCTGACGATAGAATCGTCCTGTCGCTTTAAAGCCACCCCCGTCGTACGCTGCCGAGATGAGCCTTCTACTTTCATTCTTATTATTTAGATTTTCTTCTTTTGTATCTTATTTCTTCTGAATTTTTGGGGTGTCTGCAGGCTTCTCACTCGGTGTTCCTCTCTTTTACTGACAACTAATGTGTACGGTTCTTTTTTGGTGTAAAAGTTGTTGCCTTTTTTGAATTGTTGGGTTTCTGGATAGTTGAATGGTTGGGGTATTATTTATTTATTTGAGATTGTTATGGGTTGAAAGAATGAGGTTGCGTGGAGGCGGCGATGGTGGGCAATGCTTTGCCCCATTGTTGTCACTCTTTAAATATTGTCATCATATGAGCCGATTTAGCTTCATCTTTGGTTGTAATTTGCCAAACGTAACAGTTTTTAACTTTGCTGGTTAGGAGTAGAAATAATCCCATTGCTAAGTTGCAGGTTATGTTCGAGTCCACCAGTACTAGCTTTTTCCGTGATCATTAATAATTTAGAAATAAGGAGAGCCTAAACTTGTGAAAGAAAGAAGAGTAGAAAGAAAAATTACTTACCCACATGGAAAATTGAGAAAATTATCAAAATTCCACAACAGCTTTCTGTAAAAAAAAATCTAAGGAGAATTAATGGAGAGTCAAAAAGTTTATCAATTATATACACAAATGAATCAACAAAATCCTCCTATTTCAACTCTAAAATTTTCTCTTTTATAGAAATTTCTTGCTCATTTGTATTCCTATACGAATCAAGTCGAAATCCGAATTGATAAATTTTATTTAAAAAAAATGATAAAGTTCAAACAAGCTTAAAATTATTGTATATATCAAAATGACTGGTATTATTATTGATAAGTAAAATTCACATTAAAGAAAAAAAGGAAATGATTTGGTTTTATGGTAAAAAATGCTTTCATTTCAATTATTTTTCAAGGAAAAAAAAAGAAAATAGGAGTTTGTTAAATTTCAAATAGTTTGTTTCACCAATAAGATACGAAGACTTACTTCACATTTGGAATTGCATAAAAAATACTATTTATCTCAAGGAGGTCTACGTAAAATTCTAGGAAAATATCAACGACTGCTATGTTATTTATTAAAGATGTTATAATGATGTTATAATGAATTAATTGGTGAGTTAGATATTCGGGAATAAAAAAATCGTTAATTTGAAAATTTTGAATTAGTTGATTTATTAGATTTTCGTTTTGAGTAATTAAATAAAAAAATAGTTAAGTGACTAAAATAGAATCAAGTCAATAATTTAGTGACCATTCTTATATTTTGCCCATTAATTATTATATGTATATTAAAATTTCAAATATTATTAATAATTAGACTTGTTCATGGCCGAGCCATTTGGCCCAAATGTCCGTTTGAAAAGTGGGAGAGTTTGGACAAAAGTATAAGCTCGAGAAATGGGTTTAGACAAAAAAATAAGGTCCGTTTAAAAGACAGGCTGGGCCTCGAGTAAGGTTTTTTGGCTTGGGCCTGGCTTGACCCGAATTTGCAAAAAAAAAAGTTATTTCTCACTATTTTGTTGTTGTTTTTCCTACTGTTTTGTTGTCATTTCACTATTATGTTGCTACTATTTTGTTGTTATTGTTTGGATATTGTATAACTCTTATTTTATTGTTAACAAATATCTTAGTTATTTAAGTATAAAGACTTTTTTAAATTTATTTTCAATTTGTTGGAAAATATTTTTCAGTGTTTTTGATGCAATATGTTTTTAAATTTTTTATATAAAAAAATAACATAAAGCTTTTTTTATACTAGCTGGGCCCGAGTTTAGCATATATAATCCAGGCCAGGCTTGGGCAAAAAGTTAGGCCTATTTTTTGGGTTGAATCTGGCCTAAGTCTATCAAATAGGCCTAAAATTTTATTAAGATCTGGCTCGATCCATGAACAGGTCTACTAATAATGATATATTAAACATTATTATTTTACTAAATTAAGGATATTTTATATTCATTATAAAAAATTACAAATAAATTATCATACAAATTTATTAGTGAATGTTAATTATAATGTTTGATATGTTAAACATTATAATGTAATTATAATTTAGTAAAATAATAATTTTTAATATAGATAAATCTCAAAACTATAAATGAACTTTGGTTTAACATGCAATATTATAGATGAACTTTAATTCTATTTAATTTTATACATGATATTTTAATTTGATTCAAATTTCACAAATTACTAACATCATTATTGATATAACACCATTTTTTTTTACATATTATATACACAAATAATTGTACGTTTCTAATATAAGAATAAGTTAACGTATTGTAACACCCTATACCCGACCCGATCGTCGAGCTTGAGTAACAGGATGCTACACCAACATCTCGTCGTCACACATTACACCACGTCTCATTCGCATGCAAACATCATCATATTTAAACAATTATAGGAGTTTTAAGTCCAAAATACCCTAGGTGATGTTAAAAATTACTAAACATACATTAAATGACCTTATAACGAGTTAGAATCATGCTTTAAGACCACTCATGTAAAATCTTATTTTTCAGTGGTGTCGGAAATAGTGGTTTTAGGGCTACCAAATATGACGAGTAAGTTTGTAAATATTACTATTTAATATTTACGAGTCAAATATGATTTTTAAAAGGTTTTTGATTGATAATTTATGTTTTATAAACGATTTATTAAGTTCAAGTGGTAAGACCTTAAAGTCAAGTGGTGTTAGAAAATGAGGTATTAGGACCTCGTTTCTATAAACGGAGCCATAAATATTTTTATAAATATTTACAGAGTGTCATTAAGATTGTATTAAAGTTTCGTTAAGAAATTTTAACATTTTAATAGTTAATTAATTAAAAATGACTAAATCGTAAAAAATGTAAAATTTGATCACTATTTGATTTGAGTGATTAAATAGCTTATTGAATAAAAGAAAAGAGACTTAAATGGTAATTAAACCATTCAAGGAGTTAGTGGACAATTATGAGCTTGAATTTGATGTTTACTTTAATTATTAACTGTTAAAATGGTAATTTGATAAATTAAATTATATTAAAAACAAAACAATTAGACTATCATTTTTTTTTATGAGTTTTGCCGAAATTGAAGAATAAAGAAGCCATGGATGATAGCTTAAGCATTCGGCCAAAGTCCTCCTTTGCATGTAAGCTAAATTTGGGTTTATTTCTTTTAAGTTTTATGTTTTTAATATATTGCAACTAGGTTTAGTTAGCTCGTACCTTTGATTTTGAAACTGTTAAAGATATTTAATATTGTTATTGATGAATCTATATGATTTAAGTTATTAAACAATGAATTTGAAATGTTTGTTGATATTTAAAAGTATTTTGCTAAATAATTTTGATGAATTTTCCGATTAGAGACTAAATTGTTGAAAAAATAAAAGTACAGGTATTTTTTGTGAAATTATTTAAAAAATGGGCTGTTTTTTATGCCATGAATATTCGGCTAGTGGGAAATTTCAATAAAAATGGTTAAGTTACATGTTTTAGGTTCAGTGACTAAATTGAATAAAAGTAAAATTTTAGGGGTAATTTTGTAAAAATATCAAAAATGAATAAGTTGCATAAAATATATTGTTTTACTGTTTAAATTAATAAATTGAATGAAATTATTAATTTAGATCAAGATCGAGTGGAAAATCGAAGAGAATAAAAAATTACCAAATAGCCCCTGTACTTTGACATTTCTGCGATTTGGCCAGGTAAGTTCATATTATCTATATGAATTGTTGAATTGTATAACATGATATAATAAGTATTTATTCAATTGATGATAATGAATGATTATTTGAGAAATATTATTGAAAATTGATGTTCGGATTGGATTGAACGCGGAATAGAGTACAGTCGTGATTTGGTGTGTTACGATGGATTGTAGTGGAGATGTCTATGGAGTGATGTATATTCATATTACCTGAGTAAACTGAGGTTCAACATTTGTTACAAACTCTTGTGTTATGCTCTCTATTTGGTGTGTTAGTTGGATTAACTCTTATGAACATTGATGTGTTCGTTGGATTAACTTTTATGAGCATTAGTGTGTTGAAGGGATTGGCTCGTGTGAGCATTTGGTGTGTTTGGTTGGAATGACGATGTACTCTTATCCGTAAGTTGTTCTTCGAATGGAAAATCTCAGTAAGGTAATCTATATCATGAATTTGAAAGATTTATTATTTATTGAATATTGATTTGAGCATAAATGAATTCAACAGTTGAGACTATGGATGATGCTTAGGTTTATGTTAAGCTTAAGGATACATTATATTATGTTTAATATTTATGATATACATTGAAATGGTAAATGAAAAAAAATGAGAATATGCTTATGTTCATGAGAAGGTGGTATGATTCAAAATGTGTGTTTTCTTATAAAATGATTTATCATGTGATTGACCCCAAATGAGTTGTATACATAAATGCACTAACTTGTGTATTGATGATAGTGATTTTGATTGATGTTTATACTTATGTCTAGTATTATACAAATGAAACGGGTAAGAAAAGGTAATGAAACAGTAAGTTTATTATTGAAATATGATATGAAGAAAAAGAGATTGATGAATTGAAAGATGTACTTATATATGAGAAATTACGTATGTTGTGGATGAACTTACCTATGATGTGAATAAATATACCAATTAGTGAATTGATGTTACAAGCTTACTAAGCATTCATTGCTTGTGTAGTTGTTTTTCCCTTACTTTATAGATTATTGGAAGATCGATCGGGTTGGAAGCTCATCGGAGATCTATCACACTATCCAGCGATAATATCGATAGCTTTTGACATTTGGGTCATGGTTATAGTGGTATGTATAGGTGGACTTATGTTTAAGGTTCAGTTAATATTTATGACTTGAAATGTTGTTTTAAAGTGCGGAATTAATGGTATTTTCATACCTTGGTGGTTGGTATGTTTGTGGTACTTTGATGCTAAATGGTTGATATTTATTTGGTCAAGTTGATGCAAAGTTTTATGACCAAACTTGGTATGTGATGATAAGGTTTTATTAAGGTCATTTGAGGTAAGTTTTGGTATGGAAATAGATTAGATATAAATGCCAAATGAATGATAAAATATGCATATGTTTTGGGTGAATTTGATGAATTGTGTTTGAGGTGCTTTAATGGCATATTGAAAGTGGTCTTATTATGCATATTTTGGTATGTTTTGGTGCTTTGTTCATAGATGCTTTTGGCTTGTAGGTTCAAGGTTGATTTGGGTGAAAGGAATGGTTTGAAATTGAGCTATTTTTTTTTTTGTCCACATGGCCTAAGACACGGGCTTGTGTCTGAATCGTGTGTGAGACACGGCTACTCGACATGGCTGTATGTCCCATGTAGGTTTTTAAAGGTTGCATTTCAAGAGTTACACGATTTGGCACACGGGCGTGTGGCTTGGCTATGTGACCCAAGCCAGTGAGTTACACGGGGATAGACACGAGCTAAGACACGACCGTGTGTCCCTATTTCAAATGTTACACACAGCCTGAGACACGGATGTCTGTTTCAGCTGTGTGAGCCACACGGCTTTGTCACATGGTCGTGTGACCCCTGCAGTATAAATTTTTCTAACTTTTTCTTAAACTTTTTAAATATTTCTGATTTAGTCCCAAACTGTTTCTATTGTATTTTTTAGGGCCTCGAGGGCTCCATTAAGGGACGTTATGAATGTATTTGAATGAAATCAGAATATGTATTGCATTGATGTATAAATTGAATGATTTACTGTTCTGTTTGTTCGGTAATGCTCTGTAACCCTGTTCTGGCGACTTAACGAAAATCACCAAACAAGTTACGTAAGTATCGATACATACTTGATGATATCGATATTTCTCATAAATGGTATCGATAATGTTTAGAAAATCAGTACCTTTTTAACATTTTGTTTCTCTACAAAAATTAAAACCCAGTAAATTATGGATACAATTAAAAAAGTATCTATATTTATATCTCGAGTATCGATACTCAAGATTTGGTATCGATACTAAATTGAGCTACTATTTTTTTGCATATTCGTTACAACATAGGGGTTTCAATACTAATACCCCAATTATCGATACCTCAGTATAAAATACAAAAAATACAACAAACAATGACATAATACACACTCAAACATTTACCTCTGCAACATGCATCAACTAACACATCCTCGGTTTTAATACTAATACCCTAATTATCGATACCTTAGTATAAAATACAAAAAATACAACAAAACATGACATAATACACACTCAAACATTTACCTCTTCAACATGCATCAACTAACATATCCTCTAGCATCAACATGATCAGATCAACTTTTCAATCTCAAATATTCTAGCTAAAGCAATACCAATAAAATAACAATAAACATTCATCAAATCCTAAAAGTCTATAAACACATCAAAACATTAAGACATAATATGCATATTCAGCCAACATTCTAGCCACATTTCCTTTATTTCCACAGTATAAAATAATAATAATGCCACCTACTCAATTTACTAAGCTTAACTTGGATCACTTCCTTGGAATTTCTGCACCGCTCATACTACATCACTAACTGTTTGCAAGGTTTTAAAAGAGTGGGTGAACTTAAACAAGCTCAGCGAATGCTTGGAAAACCACCAAATAAACATGATGTCATGCATTAAAAGAAAACGACCCAAGCACAATTTCTTACATAATTTACTATAATGTTATACTGAAATACTCATACAATATATACCAACTCATCTAGCTTTATCATCACATAATCAAGCAAACATTACATTTTTATGACAAATTGACACTTGAACTATGAAACATAAAAGTGGGCTTTATCACTACACATTGGATACTCGGATCTCCAACACACCATTGACTTGATGAGTCGAACATATCTCAAAAGCGTAGCATTTAGCTAACACTCTCCAACACACCAACATATCTTGGTGAATGGAGCTGAGCTCACATTCCTTTATCTCTCCAAAAATGTCTCAGGCCTTAATGCCCCAAAAACACAACACAAGAAGTACTCACAAATTTTATGACATGCCAACTATAAGGCCAAAATATCAACAATTATACACACATTCGCTTACCATTTTTTGCACACTTTCACTGCATATTCGCATTATAAGCACAACATCATTATTGACATTCAACATGTATAACATACCCACATTTATCATATTCACAGCAATCATTACAAACATATTTCACATGTCACATTATCACATCTTAATACTCAACCTACAACACACAATCACATATTTCGCAAATTAAACGAAGGGTATAAGAAATCTTACACTTGAAACTTAGATTAGGGCTTTAGGCTACTCTTAAGCTCACAATTAACACTATGAATCGTGTCTACTAGCAATGATTCCAAACACTCACCATTCGCACTTTCGCCTACTCGTCGAAAGCCTAAACTAGCTTTTCCTTTCCTTTTGTCTTGCTCGTCGAAGGCTCCAATAGTTTTGAATCTTCACCAAAATTAACCACACAACAAACGTAATTAATTTATAACTATAGACACACCCAAACAATAAAAAATGTAGGTCCAAGGTTCCTTCTTCTTGGAATTGGAATTTTCGACTTGCAAATTCAAAACCCAAATATCTCAATCTTTACTCATTCCCTTTGCCTAAAATCGATTCCAAACATCTAATTATTTATTTAAGAATGATTCTCAACCTTCAAACAACACAAAACTACACAGATTCATGGTTCCAAAATTTCGATGTACAATGGTCATCTTCACGAAAACTCAATAAAACCTTAAAATCTTTCAACAAAACTTTAGGGAAAAAAGTTTAGAAACCTTGTAATCTCATCTAAAAAAGTTGAAAACACTTTGAAACATCATTTTCATTCAAAATTCCAAATTTCACCATTAACGATCCAAATTTCGACATTTATTTAAAACTTTTGATTCAATGAATAAAAACTCAACTAAAAGGCTAGATATCATAAAAAATTAATAGGAAAATGAAATATTACCTTTGTTGAGGAAAGAACGAATGTTTGACAGTAAATCCAAGAAAACCCACAAGATGAACGATAGTAAAATCAATGGCGCTTTTGATGTTTTTCTTAAAATTCTAGGGAGGTTTAATGCTTGGAAGATGATAGAAATTATAAAGATTGAAGTTTGAAAAATCAAGAGACGATAATAAGAGGTGAGGGGATTTGTTTTCGTGAGTTTACTATATAGGCGGGGGGAAGAAATAGGTCAATTTTAAACTTTGATATATTTATCATTGTGGTACTCCTAATTTTAACCCCCTTTTCAAAGCAGTCCACGTTTTAAAACTAAATGTCTTTTCTACACTATTTTCAAAATTTGATTTAATCTCTAAAAGCCATAGACGAAGATATTTCTGGTTTAGCATGCTTCGAATTTTCGGACACATTTTGAGTTAAAATCCCTAAATTACTCTTGAAACTATCAGGCTCAAATTTGGGGTGTGACACGTATTTGTTTGTGTAATGTGTGTAATTGAATCAAAATCAAAGTCTATATATCAAATTACACATTGGATCAAAGTTCATGTATAGTTTTGATATTAATCCCTTTTTAATATATTATTAGTAATATTTGAAAATTTTATATAAATATTATAATTATAATTATAATTTATTATTTAATATAATATTAAAACTTATAATCATTAATATTTTATATAAATATTTTTAATTTATGTTTAATATTAATTTTACTACTACAAATCTTGCCACAAATTCGTCTTTAAATGCAAACAAATATCTCATAATTTTATAAAAAAAAAAAAACCTCATAATTAATTTTGATTTCGTCATTATATTTAATTCTTACACAAATAATGTAAAAAAGTTAAAAAAACAATGTAAATAAAAAAAAAAATCTTGTAGAGTTTTGATTAGTATGAAAGGTGATAAAATTTTTTGTCAAAACACTTATTAGTATAGATTTGAACTGTATGATTTATCTCTATTTTAATATTGTGTATATTTTTAACGGAGGCTTAACCGATTTAATTAAATATATCATGAATTTTGTTTAAAAACACGTTTGATTAAATTTATTTAAAGAATTAAATTCATATAGGTGAAATAAAAACACAACCAAATGGTGATATTAAAAATACATTTAACACCGTTAAATTAAATTTTAACATTGTGATGTTTTATTTTAAAATTAAATTTTAATTGATGATAGGTGTTAATTGGATTTTAATTTTTAAATTAATTCAAATTTAAGTCTTGAAATTTATGATAGAAATCAATCAACTACTAGTCACTTAACTTGCGTTGCACAGTTGAGATTAAACTTAAACAATTCCTAACAAAAAAAGAAAATAAAATACTCAAATTAAAAGAAAAGGACTAAATTAAAAAAAAACTAAAGAGTACAGGATCTGAAGGCAAAGTTAGACCAAATAAAATAAAATATTTGTATAACGAGATTTTTTCCTTTTCTGTTCTCAGTAACTTGGAAACACCTTTGTGACAGCAATTCATGTCACGCTTCCATATCCCTAACGGGGTTTGTTGTGTCAATTTCTTTTAATTAAAAAAGATGGCATTTAATTAATTTTACACATTGGATATTATTTGACAAAGTGGGCAAATTGTGGTGTATTTTCAAAGCAAATATGAAAAATGGGTTTTCTTTGTTTTATTGTTGTGGGTGTTGACAGGCAAGGCATATAGGCAATGTGCCTTTCACTGCTGTCTTTTCCAATTATTCCATTAACTTTCCCTTCATATTATATAACAAGATATTAGAAAAAGAAAATCAAATATTTTTAAAGTGAAAGGAAAAAGAAAACATTCCTATAAAATTATTATAATCTGCCTATAAGAAGTAGAGAGTTTATAACTTGCTTTCATGTAGTCACATGAACTTGTATTTTTAAGAGAACAGTACATGAATAAAAACAAATTTTTTTCTTCTAATTTGTGTATTAATAATTACAAGTTTAGCGTGATAGAATTTTAAAAAATAATATTTTTTTATTAAAATTTTTGGGTATTTGAAATACTAATGGTGAGGCAGGTTTGGAAAGCCTCACCTCATTATAGCTCCAACGAAATGAAAAGCAACTCAAGTTAAGGTGGTTTTTTGTTTTATTTTTTTTACAATATTAATGTCTACCATAATGTATGTTTGTGTTGCTGATATATACACACACGTAAGACATGGATTGTTTTTATTTTGTAAAGTAATATTAATTAATTAAAAATAAACATTTTAATAAAGTAGTAAATATTTTTAATATTTTATTGAATGAATTTATAAATTCTCATATTTTTAATCTTTTTTGTAAAAATAAAACAATTTAAAAAATTTCTATTATATGTCATTTCTAATCTAATGTCCTTAATAGTTACTTTCAATTCTCACCTCACCGTTATAGTTGCATTTGAATCCAAATACACACCCCACCGCTGTTTCTAATCTCACTGCTACAGTATCTAATCTTGTCGCTAAAGTAACTAATCTCACCGTCACTGTTATTTTTAACCTCATTGGAGGTAAACGCATCGTCCATCCAAACTAACCCTAGGTTTTATCTATATATTTTTTATTCGTGAACTAAGCTTTATACTTTATTTTAGTCAATTAAATTAGAATGAGAATGATAAAATATTTGTGTTTAAAGTGTTTAACTTAGAATGTGATTCAGGATTATGCAAATAAATATACAAGTAGTCATTAATATATACAATAAAATTTAGAGGACTTATATTAAGGCCAAGCCATATCAATCTATTCTTTTAAGATATCTTGCTTCTAATTAAAAAAAAAAAAAACATTCTCGTTATTTTCAACCATCACAATTTAAAAAATTTTCTTGATTAGAATATTCACCTTTTAAAGACGTAATATTTTTTTCCCTAAGATCAATTTGGGTTCGGAGCACATTTGTACAAAAAAGAGATGCAATATTTTGTTTGCCATGTTTTCCTAATAATAGCAATTCAAAGAGTCGTTTTGGATCAATTACATATGAAAAGGAAAAAATTGTGCTTTTTTAACACATATAGGTAATGAATCAATCCCAACATATTGAAGCATCACGTCATAGGCAAACAACACAACAAATTCCAACCAACCATTTATAGCTTAAAGCTAGTATTGGCTTTGTTCATTGGTTGATGTTTCAAGGTTGTGCTTTTAGAGGTTATGATGAAGCATAGGATAAAATAGTCATGGAAAGTTTCTTGAATTGTTAACCGTATTTATAACGCCCTAACTTTCTTATTTCTGTTTTTGAAAAATTTAACACAAATATTTTCTGCTTCAGTGGCTAAGTGTTTTGGTTGTGTCTGAAAGGTTTTGGGTTCAAGTTTCACTTTTGCTAATTTTGCTATTTTTGATCTAAGCCTTACCCTTGTTGAGTGTGCTTATATTAATTGAATGTAAATCCATATTAGAATGATCTTGCTGGTTTGAGTGGTAGGTGGTTGGTGTGTAGGAGGCCTTGTGTTCAAATCCCTGCATGAGTGTGGGTATTATTTTTGCTCGGGTGTCTGTTAGAATTTCGGCTGAGTTAAAAGTCTCTTCTGAGAAGGTTGTGAGTAGTGGTTAGTGGGAGATAATTAAGGGATTATGTTGGCACATCTTCTTTTTCTTTTTTTTTTTTTTCAAATTTTAATTAATTTTTCCTCTCTTCCAAAATTTGACGTCAATTTCTGTTTCTTTATTTTTCTATCAAATCCTCTTTTCTTGTTTTCCTATTTCCGTCTTCCTGTTAATTTCAGTGTTTTCGGCTCTTGGTTTTCGTATATTGTGGTAAGTGGTGGTAAGATTTTGCTCGAGTTAAGAGAGGGTTTTCATTTAGTGCCTTTGTAAAGATGATGTTTTATTTTTGTTAGTCTAATTTCTGGGTTTTGGCAACAACGAATTGCGAGGATCGGGGCACTCCTATTGCGGAATTGTAGTCGAAAACATTCGGAGTGTTGGGTTAAGTGATGATTGTGTGAATTGAATTATTGTTGGTTATGGGGTTTTGGATTAATTGTGAATTAAGACTAATTTAGAGCGTTGGTATGTTGATTTTTAGGTTCTGGAGGGTTCGTGTTTGCAGTAGCATCAAAACCATACCAGGTGTGTTCCCGAAACATAAAAAATAAAATTTCGACAAAAGCTGAAAATCTGTTCTGTCAACGCCGCACGGGCGTGTTGTCACTAATGTGGTTCGCCGTGTGCGATGACATGGCCGTGTGATCGACGGAGACATGGTTGTGCTCAAGACATGGCCGTATGATGGTTTGAGTGTGGTCGTGTGGGTCACACGGGCTAGGCTGAATAGGGTGTGTGGGCCACACGGGCAAGGCCAATCTAGGCGTGTAGGCCCACAAGAGCAAGCCACACAAGTATGTGGGCCCATGTTTCTATAAATTTGCATAGGGTCAAATAGGTCGCTCTGGAACGATAGAAATATGCAAGTGTACACAATCACAACAAGTAATAAAGTGACAAGTAAATGTCGAGTTATCGTACCCACAGGGACTGTGAAAAGGATTATTTATGAATGCTATTTAAAACACTTTGGTGGAGAAAAATATTTTGTTTGAAGAGGGTGATTAAAAACTAGGATTTTAAACTAAGTAAAAATAAATAAAATAGAAAATAAAAATTCTAATGCATGATTTCAAAATAAGATTTTAATCAAGATGACATAATTGTGTTAGATTAATTACATTTCTTAACTTAGAATTATTAAATTCGTGTTTATTTTGTTACGAATAAATTCACGACAACTTAGTAATTTGCTAACTTATGAACATACTCACCTACAGAAATCCATTCATCTCTTGTACATATCCCTATGTCAATTCAATCGATTAAATAGATTTTAATAAGCAAACATGTTATTGCGCATACATACTTATTAAATTGAAATAACCTCTTGTACATATCCCTATGTCAATTCAAACGATTAATTAAATCTAATACGCACATAAAAGACTACATGAGGTAACAAGGTATCTTTACCTTGAAACAATTTAATCACAATAATCTTACAAGTTATGCAAGGCAAATGTATCGTCAGATATTGTTGCTAATTTAACCCTCAGCTACCTTAGATGATTAAACATGCACTGATTAAGTACTATGTTCATTAATTACAATTTCGATCTGTTTAAATAATTAATTCATTAGTTACCTAACAATTGTAATGCAAGAATAACTTAGTCATGATTTTACTTAATCAAGCATCTTACCGAGGCCTATAACAACATAAACACAATTTTAATAATTTAAGAGGACGAAATGCAATTAACCTAACATAAATTAAATTCAAGCTAAATTGATTAAATTAAGCATTCCAACAACATAAATATTCATAGACATGTTCATCATAACAACAACAAAAATTAAAGAGATAGGGAACAAGAATCAAATCCAGTGGTTTTCTGTGGCTTGACTAGTGTGCTCCTTTCTTCCTTCTTTGTTGTCTTCATCGACCAAGGCTACTATGAACACCTAATTGCTGCTCCAAATGGTTGATAAAAGCCTCTTTTTCAAGAGGAGAAATAGGCAAAGAACAAAGGAACATAGATGGGAAAAAGAGAGGAGAAAGTGAGAGAATAGAGAATAGATGTGAATGAATAAGATGTGTTTCAAATGGTCAGCCAAGGGGGGCTTTTATGGCTGAAGAGGGCTGCTAAAAATAGAAAAGATTAGCTACCAAAGAGCCCTCCCTTGGCTGGCCACACATGTGGCAAGGTTGATGGTTTCAATTTTGCTAATTTTGGCTTGGGCAAATCTATAAAGCCACCAATTGTAGAGGGATTTAATTGCAACTTGAACAAGTCTTCAAGGGCCTCTTTGCAAGCTTAAATAATTAGCTAATAAGATGATTTGGTCAGCATATGGACGGTTTTGGGCTGTCCATTTCTTGGTCGATTCGGTTCACTCGGTTCGGTTCAACTGAACCACTTTTTCATATTTAATTAATAATTTATTAACTCAAATTAAATTAGATATAAATTAAAATTATTATATTATGAATTAATACAAATAATTTTGGACCGTCTTAGGCTGAAAATTAGTTCACCTCGATACTTCAAATTGCTTCTCGGTTTTGTGCTTCTAGCAGTGTCAGCCGGGACATTTTTCGCCCTTTGTGCAATTCTATAAAAAATAACCAAAATTAATCAAAATTAATTATAAAATTAACTAAAATTCAACATGTTCATATTTTAAGTATAATTTAATTATTTTATAAAAATTAATTATTATTCAACAAGAATTTTATCGAAACTGCATCATTTTAAGTTAAAAAGGGCATGTAAAAGTGTGTAAATTTTCATGTTTCCACACCCCCAAACTTAATTCATTGCTAGTCCCGAGTAATGCACAAATTTGAAAAAAATTTTCTCGGAAACACCTTTGAAAAACTCCTTCAGAACAATATTCTTCCCAAAATTATGAATTTAATATACTTATGCTCAAAAACAAGAATTTTGATAGTTATGCTACTTAAGTATACACATCGTTCAAATTAATCTCAACAACTATTACAATAGCAAAATTAGACTAAATGCTTTCTTAACAAAGACATGTTATCCTTACCAATTTGATTTTTATTCCCTTATTCAAGACTAAGCTGCAATCATTAAGTTTAACTTATGTCTTCATATGTTGATCGTAGCAATTTCTCTCCACTAATGTAGGTAGCATAGAAACTTGAATCAAATAGGTCTTTTAACAAGGTTGTAACGTAGCTAGGCTAGGGGTAGGTAAAAGATAGATATTAGGCTAAAACCCTAGAGTCAGCTTCAATCAAACCTTCGAAATATTGACCTTCAATACACCAACTTTTTTTACTTTCACATGCTCTTTTGTACATTTATTGTCTTCAAGTACATATGCTTTTTTTTTCTGAGCACTTACTGTATGTACTACAATTTTTGAAGCATTTGATACTCCTTTTCAACTCCCCCAAACTTATTTTTAAATAATGTTCTGAATAGTACTGAGTCCAGTGTTTGGGACAAATTAAAGATAGTTAAGAGAGAAGTGATGGCTAAATTTGCACGGGTTCAAAAATAAAACTAGGCCATATAGTCTCAAAGTTGGGTTTCAAAGGATAAAATTTCATCATGTTGGCTCGAAAGGCTCAAACGGTCCAAACAGAAGTTGCCTAAATCATTTTCAACGTTCCATGCTTCCTAGGATTTCACCTCAAGAAACTACTATGTCAATTCTAAAGACTTAAACTTTCATGCATGCCTAACTTTCTAAGGAACTAAAAATTTATGGTACGATTTACATGCTTTATTAAAAATATATTTATATCATTAAGCTAACATAACAATTTATTGAAATAATAGAACTTTATTTATACTGAAGTTTAGCATACTTAACAAAATTTCAAATCATTGAACAAAGTATAGCCTAATCATAACTGAAAGAACAATTTATTCTGATTGAAAATAATTTCAAATTTTCGATCCCCTTACTTAAGATGAACAGTGTCCTCATTGTTTAAAGTGAATAGATACTATACACCAAGTAGGATTTTAGAAAATAGGAGGTGAGTCAATTTGACTGCTTAAGTACCAAGCTCTCTCTAAATCCGATCCTAGACATGTATATATCTATTGCCACACTTTATACTTTGTGACTTGTTCAAATTTTATTAATGATTTCCCTCTCTTATTTTATTATGCAAGAATAAAAATTTCTAATTAACTTAATCCTAAAATAACCTAAGAACAGAAATAAAATAAAGTCAAGATTCCTATTTATTTATTTGCAGATCCTTCCGAATTCGACTCATCTTTTGCTCCACCATTATTGTCTTTGCATTAATCGCTTCGCTCCTTCTTCGATAATGGACTCCATGGCTCAAATATGAAATCTAGAAGTTCAGGTACAAAAATAAATGGGTCATTGTAAATTTTTGTAAGAGCATTTCTCATCGAGTCATCCCTTATTTTTGAATATCTCCAGTAAGCTTGTTGCTGCCATTGCATATGTTGCATTATGTCTATCAACTTTAACAGCTCATCTCGAAGATCTGGGCTAGGCGGTTGAGTTCTGAACATTGACGTTATGTCATTAGGTTCGACTTCTGGTTCCATTGGTTCCACCTTATTAGGGATTTCAGCTGATTGCACTGGCTCAATCTCTGTGGGATCTTCCTCTTCTTCTTCGGGATCCTCACTTTCTTCAATTTGTTGCTATAGAACAAAGTCTCCAGCTATTCGGTAGAGGTCCCAATCTGTGATTTTGCCTTGGTGTACCCTGTCTTCTTTATGTTTGCAAGAATTTTAGCTTTCAAGCACTGAATTGTTATCGTAAAGGGGAAGTAAGCTGGGCCAGAACGTCTAATGGCACAATTTTGCATTTCTGTTAGGATGATTTTTCCCACGTCAATGATCTTCCTAGTTAAAATCGAGTATAATAAGACCATTCACTCTAGTGAGATTGTAGTCCTATGTGAACTAGGTATAAGGCTGAATCGGATGAAATAGAACAATACCTTTGCAAGTGGTGTCAGATATTCTCTTCAACAAGTATGGATTCCTTGTTTTGACACATTCCACTTAGAACCTGTAATTGCCAGTTCCTCGAGAATTTCTTGCAAATTTTCAGGCTTGATATTGCTCATCAAGGAAGAATATTCATCGTTTTCAAAATCAGGTAATTCAAAGAACTCATTAATAGCATTTGAAGTTATTGGTACCTTGATTCTGCGAATTGGAACTTCCATCAACTTGCTTGAGGTTAAATTCGCATAGAATTCACGAACTAGCTCTTCATCCACACTAGGTCTCTTCTCACAAAACAATTCTTAATTGAGAGCTTTAGCAACTTAACGAATACGTGCCATAAAATCAATATAGTTGCTTTCCTTCAGTGTAAAGCCTTTCTCTGGGTGCATCTGTTGATTCTTGAAGATACTTTCGTATATCACTTTGGCTTCTTTACAATGAAACTTGTTTTCGTTTTGTCGATTTGAGCGGAGACACGAGTTCTCTTACGAGGCATGATTAACCTAAACATAAGATGGAAAAAATTATTTTCTCAAAAATTTAATTAATAAAAATTATTAATAATTCAATACATTGATTAATTGAATAATTGAATAAAATTAAAATTTAAGAGAAAAATTGGTCTTACCACCTTTTTTTTTGGTAAAAAATTAAGAACTCCTAAGAAAATAATTATGAAACAAAAGATGGCAAATTAGAAGAGGTTGGAGGATTTTTGGCTAAGAATGGGTGAAAGGGTGGTGTGCCGCTCGAGTGTGTGAGGCAGCAGGGCGCAGCAGAGGATGGATGCGAATAGTGTGCGGATCGTCGAGCAAGCCTGGCCTGGGTGCGCGCGGAAGCTGGGCGCTGGTGCAGGACAAGGCCTGGGCAGTTGGGGCTGGAGCAGCAGGTGCGCAATGCAGTGCGCGATGCAGCTGGCTTACACGAGGTGAGGCATGCTGCTATTCGATCAGCTGGGCAATGCTGTGGCTAGGAGGCTGCGACACTTAGGGAGTTTGGTGATTGGAGGGAATGATGTATGAATGAAAAAAATATGAATAGATTGGTGTAATTTATAGTGTAAGGAGTATGAATTAGAGTAGAATTCTTTATACAATTTAACAATTAAAAAATATTCTAATTCTAATTCTACTTAAAGTTAACAACAATTAATAATCAAATATACGCATATTAAATTGTTATTTGCTATTAATTTATTAAAATAAAATATGATTAAAATTAAACTAATCCTAATTCTATGCTCAGTTGATAAAAAATAATATATAAATTATGATAGATATAATTATATATTAAAGTTTATCATATTATTATTATTTGTAAAATTTTTTTAACTAAAAACATTTATTCTAGATGCCTTCTGAAAATATTTACAA
Source organism: Gossypium stocksii (assembly GCA_020496765.1). Lineage (NCBI taxonomy): Eukaryota > Viridiplantae > Streptophyta > Magnoliopsida > Malvales > Malvaceae > Gossypium > Gossypium stocksii. Next base: position 14,348,346 of record CM035623.1, read on the forward strand.
AAAAGAGACACCTAATTTTTATTATTTATGAAAAAAGCAATCATATTTTAAAAATAATCCAATTAAGTCCCTATACTTAATGAAAATTTGAAATTGAGTTGCAATTTTAAAACTTGGATCAAAATTGACCTTTTTATTTGAAAAACTTAAAAAATTATTTTTCTATTTAGGGAATAATTTCTCGAAAAATTATGTAAAAATCAATTCCTAGGAAAGATTAGAGGGTCACAAGCGATCCGCTTAAGTTCCAATCTCCTAGACAGAATTTATTTAAACATACTAATCCCGAAAATATACCTTAAATCATTTATTAAAAAGGGAAATAAGAAAATTTAAAAATCTAATAAAATGAACAAGCTTTGATCTCGTTCAATTTTATCTCCCAAGTAATGTTTCAGGCGCTGAGCATTAACTTGAAAATTACCTCCCTTACCTTGCAGTTCAACAACTCCGTATGGATAGACGCAATGAATCATAAATGGACCAGACCAACGTGATTTTATTTTACCTGGAAAGAATCTTAATCTGGAATTAAATAACAAGACTTGCTGACCTGCTTCAAATTCTCAAACTTGAATGTGCTTGTCATGCCATTTCTTAAGTCTTTCATTGAGTAATTTGGCATTTTCGTATAAGAACATTCGGAATTCCTCTAGCTCATTGAGTTGGAGCATCCATTTCTCTTTAGCAAGCTTAAGATCCAAGTTGAGTTGTCGAAGAGCCCAGTAAACTTTGTGCTCTAACTCCAAAGGCAGATGACAGGCTTTCCCAAAGATCGACCTATAGGGTGACATCCCTAAAGGTGTCTGGTATGCTGTCCTATAAACCCATAAAGCATTATCCAGTCTTCTGGACCAATCTCATCGATTTGGGCAAACTACCTTCTCTAGTATGCCTTTGATCTCCTTATTTGCCAATTCAACTTGCCCATTTGTCTGCGGATGGTAAGTTGTAGCGGCCTTGTGCTTCACTCCATGTTTGTCGAGTAACCATTTTAACCACTTGTTCACAAAATAGGACCCTTCATCACTAATGATGGCTCTTGGGGTTCCAAACCTTATGAACACGTGTTTCTGCAAAAACTTCATCACAACCTTAGCATCGTTTGTTGGATATGCTTCAGCCTCAATCCACTTAGACACATAGTCTACTGCTACTAAGATGTACTTGTGACCAAAAGAAGGAGGGAAAGGACCGAGAAAGTCAATACCCCAAACATCAAATAATTCTACCTCAATGATGTTTGTTCGAGGCATCTCATTTCTACTGGTGACATTTTTGACCCTTTGACATCGATCACAACTCTTTTGCGTAAGCATATGCGTCTTTGAATAATGTTGGCCAAAAGAATTCGACTTGCAATACTTTGGCTACAGTACGTGTACCTCTGAAGTGTCCGCCACTTGGAGCTGAGTGACAATGGTATAGAATCTTATGTACTTCATCTTTTGCCACGCATATCCTGATAATTTGATCTACACACTCTTTAAACAAATATGGCTTTTCCCAGAAATAGTACTTCACATCGTGAAGAAACATTTTCTTTCGATGATACGTTTTATCAATCGGCATCAAACCACAAGCTAAATAGTTAGCAATATCAGCAAACCAAGGGGTATTATGGACATGATTTACCTTCAGTATGTGGTCATTTAGAAATGTCTCCTGAATGGGTATAAGAGGAGAATTCCCTTCTTGCAGCTCTAATCTGGACAAGTGATCTGCTACTTGATTTTCTATTCCCTTTCGATCCTGAGTTTCTAGATCGAACTCTTGAAGTAGAAGTACCCATCGGGTCAGTCTCAACTTAGCGTCTTTCTTGGCAAGTAAATACTTAATTACCGAGTGGTCCGTATAAATAGTCACTTTGGTACCTATAAGGTAAGATCGAAACTTGTCAAAAGCAAACACAATAGCAAGTAACTCTTTTTCTGTTACCATATAATTTAGTTGATCTCTTGTTAGAGTTCGACTCGCGTAGTAGATGGGATGAAAAACTTTGTTCCTTTGCTGGCCCATGATAGCTCTGATCACGAAGTCACTTGCGTCACACATCAATTCAAATTGCAAATCCCAGTCTGGAGTGACGATTATGGGTACTGTAACTAACTGACTTTTCAGATTGCTGAAAGCTCTTAACCACTCTTCATTAAATTTGAACGTTGTGTCATTCTTCAATAATTTGCATAAGGGTTTAGCAATTTTGGAGAAGTCCTTGATAAATCTTCAATAGAAACCGGCATACTAACACCCTTTACAGATGTTAAAGGTGGGAGTTTCTCAATAACATCTATCTTTGCTTTATCTACCTCAATTCCATGTCTCGTTATCCGATGGCCTAGAACAATACCTTCTCGTACCATGAAATGACACTTTTCCCATTTGAGTACAAGGTTTGTTTCCTTGCATCGCCTAAGTACCTTGGCTAGATTGGCTAAACAATCATCATATGTATCTCCGAATACTGAAAAATCATCCATAAAAACTTCCAAAATTTTTAAACCATGTCAATAAAAATAGACATCATACATCTTTGAAATGTAGTAGGTGCATTACATAAACCAAATGACATATGTCTAAATGCAAATGTACCGTACAGGCATCTGATTATACCTTGAGTATCGATCGAGAAAATAGTAATAGTCTCACCCCACGAGTCTATCCAGCATCTGATCCAAGAATGGTAAAGGAAAGTGATCTTTCCTAGTCTCCTTGTTTAGCTTCCGATAATCGATGAAAATTCTCCATCCCGTAACCGTTCTAGTCTGTATCTACTCGTTATTTTCATTTTCGATGATCGTAATTCCTTCTTTCTTTGGCACGCACTGGACCGGACTTACTCATGAACTATCTGAGATGGAGTAAATTATACCCACATCCAACCAATTGATGATTTCCTTTTTCACCACGTCCTTCATAATGGGGTTTAGTCTTCGTTGTCCATCAATCGTCCTTTTCTTGCCATCTTCTAGTATGATATTGTGCATGCATACAGATGGACTAATATCGCGAATATTGGCTATGGTGTATTCAATAGCCTTCTTGAATTGTTTCAATACAAGGATAAGTTTCTCTTATTGCTTACTAGTTAATTCCGCTGAAACAATCATAGGCAGAGTAGAAGCGTTACCTAAATAAACATATTTTAAATGTGAAGGTAGTACCTTGAGTTCTAATTTAGATGGCTCCTCGATCGACGCTTTGGGTTGGGCATAATCCCTATCTCTAACTCCAAAGATTCAAAATGGGATTGCGGATTAAATCCCCTTTGATTAACTTCTAGCAAAGCTAAGTATTCATCCTCCTCTTCATCATTTGAAGGGTCTGATGTCAAAATTTGTTCCAATGGATCCTCAACATAATTGAGTTGTAACACCCCGAAAATTTCTACAATGAAATATTATCCTTGATATAGTAAAATAAGGAAATAAAGTGACGAGAAGAGGAAATTTGAGTTATGTCATTGGGAAATATATTATGACATATTAATTCAAGAAAGGACTAAATTGTAAAAGTGAGAAAATTTTTGTTGCTCAAGAGTAAATACTCAAAATTTGAGGGGTTAAAAGTGTAAATATGAAAAGTTGAAGGACTAATAGTGCAAATATTTTAAGGGTAGAATAATCTAGAAACTAAGGAAAATTGATGAATTAGGACTAAATTGAATAGGTGAAGAATTATGAGGGACTAAGTTGCAATTTTACCAAATTAAGTGATGACTCAATGATGGAATTTTAAAAGATCATAAAGGGTAAAATGGTCAATTGGAAGAGAGAGAAATCTAGAAAGTTTATATTGATGATATTTATAATTATATATTAAATTATTATTATTTTATTAATATTTTAATAATATATTTTATTATTTTATTTAGTATATATATGTGTGTGTGTGGAAAGAAAAAAAAGAGAAAGAGAACAACACCATTCATTTCCATGCATCCCACGTTAGAAAGAAAAGAAAGAGAAGAAGAAACTTTCCTTTCTTTACAATTTGGTCCTTGCACAAAAAAATCACCATTTTTACCTAGAAACCAAAAGAATTTCCATAGCTACCAAAGGAGAAAAATGTTAAGGAGACTATGGGGAGTTAGAATGTCAGGTTGGACTCAAGAAATAGAAGCTGGAAGAGAGAGAATATCAAGTTAAAGATTGAAACCAAGTGGACAAGGTAAGAACATCAAGATTTCCATATATTTTTAAGTTTGATATTATTGAAAAAGCATGGAAATGATGTTAATGTAGAGTTTTCTTATATATGGTTCTATGTTCTTGATATGTTAGTGAAGAGAAAATAAGAGAAAGTGATGGGAAATATTGTAGAGAAGGGAAATAAGAGTGTTATAAACTTGATAATCAACATTTTGCACTAAAACTGTTTTGAACAGCAGCAGTAGGTCAACTTTGAAAAATCACCAAAAATGGTAGAAATTGAATTAGAAGTTGAGTGAGATATGGAATTAAATCTTAATGAGTCTATTTTCATATAAAAGAAACAAAACAAGTAAATAAATTCTGTACTCTGAGATATTTATATTTTTGTGAGACTGATTCAGAATGATTTCGGGATCCTCTGTTCTGACTTGGAAAAATCATTAAAAATTGTATAAAAATTATTATGGGACATAATTTATATGGTTTGATTCTTTAGTGAGTCTGTTTTTATAAAAAAATAAACGAGAACATCATTTGAATTCTTTACAAAGAGATAATTAAATTTTACCGAAGAGTGGTCAGAACTGTCAAATAGCAAAATAGGAGAGATTTTAATGAATAAACTGTACTAATTGGCTGAACCAAAAATTCTGAAAATTTTATGGTAAGAAGACATGTGAGTCTAGTTTCAGGAAAAATTAGCGGATCTTAATTTGGAGTTCTGTAGCTCAAGATATAAATGATTTAGTAACTATGACTCAAATGGACAGTTTTGAAAATACATATAAGTAAATAGTGAAAGTTTTGATAATGTTACTTATAAGCATGTTACATAAATTAAGGATGTGAAATGGAGAGGTGGAGGAGGAAAATATGTATGAATATTCAGCTAGCATGGCTAATTTGCATGTTTTAGGCTCAGGGACTAAATTGAATAAAAGTAAAACTTTATGGGCAATTTTGTAAAAATGTTAGAAATGATCAAATTACATGAAAAGGATTATTGTATTATTTAAATTGCAAAATTTAAATGAAATTATTAATTTAGTTCAAGATCGGAGAAAAACACGTTTTAGGGATTAAATTGAAAAGTGTTGAAATTATGAAAAATTCTGATATTTTATAGAATTTATGGGCTGTTATCAATATGTATGACAATAACGGTAGGAAATAAGGATTAAATTGCAAGAATTTTATTTTTTGAGCCTAAGGATGAAATCGTCATTAATTAAAAGTTTAGGGGCAAAATGGTAAATTTTGTTTAGAATATTAGTTGAATGTATTAGAACATGAAATAAATGAAAATGACAATCATCTTTATTTATAAAGACCCGCATGACTCAAATATGAGATTAGAACGTGGAAAAGGAAAGAGATTATTGAAATTATAAACATGAATAAACAACGAGGTAAGTTGGTGTAACTTGAATTGTATTTTTTTAAATACATGAAATATTGATATAATAAATTACCTAATTTATGTTTATGAAGAAATGGCAAGAGAATGATATTTATCATGACATGTAAATATGTGATTATCATTACTATGTTGATACAAAAAAATTAAGTATGTTGAGACAATTAATAAATTCAAGTAAAACATGTCGAGAAAAATAAACACGTTTAAGGGACAACATGTTTAATTTTAATTGGTTTCAAATATGAATGTTAGATGAAGTAAAATATCTGATAAATAAATCGGTAACTCCGGTAATGCTCCGTAACTCTATTCCGGTGACGGATTTGGGTTAGGGGCGTTACATGAGTTCCTTCTCCATGATTAAATCCTCTAAATCATACACTACAGAACAATTATAAATTGTGTCAGGAAATTGCATAGACTTAAATATATTAAATGTTACCTGGTCATCCTTAACAGGTATAGTTAGCTCGCCCTTCTGCACATCAATAAGGGTCTTTCTAGTTGCTAAAAACGGTCTTTCTAGGATAATTGGCTCTTCTTTATCTGCTTCAAAGTCTAGAACCACAAAGTCAGCAGGAAAGATAAATTTATCTACACGTACCAATACGTCCTCGATTTTTCCTTCTGGATGTGCTAAGGATCGATCTGCTAATTAGAGTATAACCGTGGTAGGTTTAACTTCACCTATCCCCAACTTCCTAAATATTGACATAGGCATCAAGTTGATACTTGCACCTAGGTCACAAAGTGCCCTACCACAATATGTTGCTCCAATGTTACAAGGTATGGTATAGGATCCTTCAACTTTGGGGTAGTTTGTCTTGAAGATATGCACTGCATTTCTTCGTCATGGCTACCGTCTCAAATTCTCCAAGTCTTTGTTTCTTAGACAGGATAACTTTCATAAATTTGACGTTGTTCGGCATTTGCTCAAGTGCTTCAACCAATGGGATGTTGATATGAAGATGCTTGAGTACGTCTAGGAACTTCTTGAATTGAATCTCCTATTTCTGCTTCTAAAATCTTTAAGGGTAGGGTGGTGGAAGTTACTTTACTGGAACTGGTTGATTCGTCTTCTATGGCAATTTTGCATATAACAGAGTTGTTAGTTGATCAAAATTAGCTGGTTCTGAAGTTACCTTGTTGGATTTTACAGGTTCTGGTTCTTGTGAAACTGGATATCAACACTTGGTTGAGCTTCCTCTGAATATTGAGCATCAGCTTGCTCTTTTTCAACTTCGACTATGTTGGGCTCTAAAGTCTTTCAGCTCCTCAATGTCAATGCTTTACAATACTCCTTCCCTGGATTCCTCGGATTCTCCGTATCACTAGGTAAAGCACCTTGTGGTTGGTTTCTGATTTTAATTACAAGCTGGCCCATTTGGTTTTCCAGGTTTTTTAATGTAGCTGCTTGGCTTTGGATTAAGGCATCATTCTTGGCTATGTATGCCTTCAACAAATTTTCTAAGCCATTGGATGGTTCAGCCTGGGTTGGTTTCTGAACTTGTTGGGGGAAAACTAGGTGGCTAGGTCAGTCTAGGTTAGGTGTAAGTGTTACTGGTTCTAGCCCCTTGGTTACCCCAGGAGTGATTCAGGTGGTTTCACCATGATGGGTTATAGAAATTGGATTGCAGTCTTTGCCTTCCTCGATTTTGGTTCTGGTTACCCATGTAATATACGGATTCTGGGTTTGATGGACATTCTTCAAACAAATTTCCTTCTCGACAATAGACACATGTTATGTTTTCAAATTGGTTCGGTTGCTGTGCTGCAAAACTATTAGACCCATTAGTGGTAAGAGTTTTTAACATTGATGATATTGAGGATCCCTGAGATGCAAGTGAAGTAAGAGCGCCTACTTCATGTATTCCAACAACTCGTCTTCCTGACGCTGCTCGATTGGTTGGCCATTGATAATTGTTGTTGGAAATCCTCTTAATAATTTCATAAGCCTCATTATAAGACTTAGAAAGGAGAGCACCATTAGTAGAAGCGTTTAGTACCATCCTCATGTGAGCATTGAGACCATTATAAAATGTCTCAAGTTGGATACAATGTGGGATTCCATGATGAGGGTACTTTCATAATAACTCTTTGTACCTTTCCCATGCCTCACACAAGGACTCATCATCCATTTGTTGGAAAGTAGTGATCTCATTTCTCAACTTAGCATTCTTACTAGGAGGGAAATACTTCAGGAAGAATCTTTCTGCTAACTCTTGCCATGTGGAAATTGAATTTAGTGGCAATGAGTTCAACCAAGCTCAAGCTCTGTCCCTTAGCGAATATAGGAACAACTTCAATCGTAATGCATCTTTGGGTACTTCGACTAACCTGAAAGAATCGCTCACCTCCATAAACAGTCTTATGTGAAGATGAAGATCTTCGGTTGGCATTCCACTGAATTGGCCCACTGTCTGAAGCATCTGGAACATGACTGGCTTCAGCTCAAACTGTTGTGCCTCAATTTTGGGTCTCTTAATACTCGGATTAAGATCATGGTGCACTAGCACGGCATACTGTCTTAAAGCTCTATCCCTATCATTAGCAATAAGGATAGGATTTTGAGCAGGGTTTGCTCTGTTTCCTTGATTCAAAATTTCAAAATTCATCTCTTCAGTCCTTCTCTAATTTGCTTGTGTTCTTCCCTGTCAAAAAGTTCGTTCTATCTCAGGGTCTACAGGGAGTAAATCGATAATTCGGTCAATACTCATAAGCACCTGAAATAATCACAGGAAAATTAAGTGAGTTAAAATTGAACAGAAATATAAACCAAAATGCAGAAACAAATTCACAAATAATGACTTTTTAAAACAGACCCCGGCAACAGCGCCAAAAACTTGGAACGATAGAAATGTGCAAGTATACACAATTGCAACAAGTAATAAAGTGACTAGTAAATATCGAGTTATTGTACCCATAGGGACTGTGAAAAGGATTATTTATGAATGCTATTTAAAACATTTTGGTGGAGAAAAATGTTTTGTTTGAAGAGGGTGATTAAAAACTAGGATTTTAACTAAGTAAATATAAATAAAATAGAAAATAAAAATTCTAATGCACGATTTTAAAATACGATTTTAATCAAGATGACATAATTGTGTTAGATTAATTACATTTCTTAACTTAAAATTATTAAACTTGTGTTTATGTTGCTACAAATAAATTCATGGCAACTCGATAATTTGCTAACTTATGAACATACTCACTTATAGAAATCCATTCATCTCTTGTACATATCCCTATGTCAATTCAATTGGTTAAACAAATTTTAATAAGCAAACATGTTATTGCACATACATACTTATTAAATTGAAATAACCTCTTGTACATATCCCTATGTTAATTCAAACAATTAATTAAATCTAATAAGCACATAAAAGACTACGTGAGGTGACAAGGTATCTTTACCTTGAAACAATTTAATCACAATAATCTTGCAAGTTATGCAAGGCAAATGTATCGTCAGATACCGTTGCTAATTTAACCCTCAGCTACCTTAGATGATTAAACATGCACTGATTAAGTACTATGTCCATTAATTACAATTTTAGTCCGTTTAAATAATTAATTAATTAGTTACCTAACAATCGTAATGCAAGAATAACTTAGTCATGATTTTACTTAATCAAGCATCTTACCGAGGCCTATAGCAACATAAACACAATTTTAATAATTTAAGAGGACGAAATGCAATCAACCTAACATGAATTAAATTCAAGCTAAATTGATTAAATTAAGCATTCCAACAACATAAATATTCTAAGACATGTTCATCATAACAACAACAAAAATTAAAGAGATAGGGAACAAGAATCAAATCCATTGGTTTTCCGTGGCTTGACTAGTGTGCTCTGTTCTTCCTTCTTTGTTGTCTTCGTCGACCAAGGCTACTATGAACACCTAATTACTACTCCAAATGGTTGATAAACGCCTCTTTTCCAAGAGGAGAAATCGACAAATGAACAAAGGAAAATTGATGGGAAAATGAGAGGAGAAAGTGAGAGAAGAGAGAATAGATGTGAATGAATGAGATGTGTTTCAAATGATTAGCCAATGGGGGTTTTTATAGCTGAAGAGGGCTGCTAAAAATAGAAAAAATTAGCTACCAAAGAGCCCTCCCTTTTCCGGCCACACATGGGGCAAGGTTGATGGTTTCAACTTTGTTAGTTTTGGCTTGGGGCAAATTGATAAACCATAAATTATACATATTTTTACCTCATGCTTAGCCTAAATTCTGGATGAATTATCATTGAATTTATGGAAATTGGTGCTCTTAATCCTTTTATTTCATGTTTTATACTTAGGTGAGCATAAGGAAGAGAAAAGAGCGAGGAACGGGCCAAAAATGGGCAAATTATGCCCAAATCAATAATCAACATGGCCTAGAGGTTCACCACACGGGCGTGTCACACGGCCGTGCCACATTAACAGGCTCGAACATGGCCTGGAAGTCGACTCACACGGGCACACGGGTGTGTCCCTGTCATGATGAAGTTCAATTTCACTCGGAAAAGGCTACTTAGGGGCTAAGAAAGACATTCTAAACTCTATATAAAGACCCTAAGAGGCAACTACAAACACACACATTATTCCGGCCAAGACGGGGAGTTAAAGGCAGGGAATTACTCGAAGGGAAGCTGATTGAACCATCTCAGAAGCCAGGATCTACATCAAGACAGAGGATCTCCCTTCTATCCTTTCAGGAGTTTTAGAAAATATGTTTTGTTATTTTATTTATTCTGAGATGTTTCTTTTTACATTTATGAACTAAAACCCCAATCTAAGGGAGATGAAACCTAAGACAGATCTTGTTATTGTTATCTGAACTGTGTGATAAATATTTGATTTGTTCTTAATTGTGTTTTTAACTCTTAAATTGATATTTTTGGGATATTGATTTAAGTCGAATGTGCTTATGTAGAGGAGCAAAAGTCCCTACATAAGAGTAGATCCAACACAATTAAGAGGAGTTGATCGCAATCCTAGACATAGGATGACGAAAATCTACCAGATTAGAGTCAAATCTAATATGGGGAGCCATAGATCGAGTTAATGCAAGACTAGGGGTTTTAATTAGAAAGAGATTTTGGTTAATCAACCTAGGATTAGTTGTTCTTATCCTCGACGGAGGTATTAACATAATTTAGGGATCTCTACGGATCAAATCAAATGAAGAAATCATTTGGTTCAGAGTTAGATAACAAGTGAAGTCTAGGTGGATTATTCCTTAGGTATTTCCTTAATCTAGTTTTCCCTAAAGTAATTTCCCAAATTTACTCTTTGTCACCTTTTCAGTTTAGCTTAGATTAGTTAATTTAGAAACAAACCTCCCTTTATTTTTAGGCTAGATAATAGGAAGAAAGTCATTACTAGTACTCATAGTTCCTTGGATTTGATATTCTGGTCTTGCCACTAGCTATACTACTTGATAGGTGCACTTATCTTTTTATCGTGATAATAGTTAGTTTCAGGTATGATCAGTTTTATTACTTCATCACAATCACGAGATCAAGTTTTTGGCGCCATTGCTGGGGAGCTAAGATATTAGGAACACTCGAGTTCTATTACTTTAGCCATTACTATTTTTATTTATTTTTCATTTTTATATTTAGTTTTTATTTACTTAAATTTTCTTTTTCCTTCTAGGTATCTCTAGTTTATGACTAGAAGAAACCCAGGGGAACCTTTACTAGTTGATAACGATTTAGAAGCTACAGTTCATAGAACTCGCAGAGAGATAAGAAGAAGTTTACAGTATCCAGAATAAGGACAAAAAGAAGAGCCAAAACCTACTGAAGAGATGGAAGCCAATCAGGATAATCGACTACCTCCTATAGTAGCCGCAAATCCTATTAAGCAAAATCCTGCTCCACGTACTATGTATGTTTATGCTAAACCTAATTTAATCGGTACTGAATCTAGTATTGTTAGGCCTACTATTGCTGCAAATAATTTTGAACTAAAATCTAACACTATTCAGATGATACAGCAGTTTGTTCAGTTTGATGGTTTGCAGGATGAGGATCCTAACTTACATCTAGCCAACTTTTTGGAATTATGCGATACATTCAAAATAAATGGCGTTTCTGATGATGCCATTCGTCTTCGGCTATTCCCATTCTCTTTGAGAAACAAAGTCAAACAATGGTTGAACTCTCTACCACGAGGGTCTATCACTACGAGGGTCAAACAGTTAAGTTAAGGAATGATATTTCTTCTTTTGTGCAGATGGATTTAGAGACACTCTACGACGCATGGGGGAGATACAAAGATCTCTTGAGAAGGTGCCCTCACCATGGATTACCTCTGTGGCTACAAGTTCAAACCTTCCACAACGGTTTGAATCCCTCAACAAGACAGATGATCGATGTAGCCGTTGGTGGAACAATTAATAATAAAACACCAGAAGCAACTTATGAGTTTATAGAAGAGATGTCACTGAATAACTATCAGTGGCAAGTCATGAGAACAAAGCCACAGAAAGCTGCCGGAGTTTTTAATATTGATGCAGTCACTATACTTTGTAATCAAGTAAAACTTCTTAATAAAAAGATTGATAACTTTGTTGGTTCTACACAAGTACACCCAGTGATGCAGTGTGACTCAGTTCAAGGAAACATGTACAATCCCGATTACTCCTCCTATGGACATGGCATGGAAACCGAGCAAACCAACTATATAGGTAATAATTCTAGATCTCAAAATAACCCTTATAGTAATACTTACAATGCAGGTTGGAGGAACCACCCCAATTTTTCATGGGGAGGACAAGGAAATCAAAGACAACCACCTCCTCGGAGATTTCAACAACCACCATTCCAACAAAAGAAAAAGCCGAACCTTGAAGGGATTCTCACGAAATTTATCGCCGTGTCAGAAATCTGTTTCCAGAACACCGAAACGGCACTGAAGAACCAGCAAGCATCCATTCAAGGACTCGAAACTCAAATAGGCTAGCTCGCTAAGCTAATTTCTGAAAGACCACAAGGTGGGTTACCAAGCAACATTGAGACTAACCCTAAGGAGCAACTTAATGCCGTGGAAACAATAGATGAGGAAGGGTTAACCAAAACCAACCCAAAGCCATGTAAGGAGACTATGGTAATTAAAGGTAAGGACGAGGTAAGTTCCAAAGAAGCAATTGTCAAAGAGTATAAGCCTCGTATCCCATACCTAAATGCGCTAAGGAAAGACCGCACAGATGAACAATTCGGTAAATTCCTTAAACTTTTAAAGAAATTACACATTAACTTACCATTTATTGAAGCTCTGTCGCAGATGCCAAACACCGTTAAATTCTTAAGAGAGCTACTGACGAATAAATGGAAGCTAGATGAGACATCTCATGTGGAACTGAATGCAATGTGCTCAGCTATTTTACAGAATAAGCTGCCCAACAAAATGAAAGATCTAGGGAGTTTTACAATTCCTTATTTACTTGGTAGTTTAGACGTCAAAAATGCTTTAGCTAATTTAGGGGCTAGTATTAATGTAATGCCTTATAAATTGTTTAAACAACTAGACCGTGGGAAACCTAAACAAACTAAGATGAGCATTCAATTGGTTGATAAAACTATTAGATTTCCTAAGGGCATAATTGAAGATGTGCTTGTCAAAATTGATAAATTCATATTCCCAATCGACTTTGTTGTTCTAGACATTGATAAGGATAGCAATGTACCCTTGATTCTAGGGCGACCCTTTTTAGCAACTGCTAGAACAATAATTGATGTAGGAACAGGCGAGCTTACACTTCGTGTAGGGGATGACAAAGTTACTTTACAAGCGCGTAACTCTAATAAGTCTATTGATAATAAAGATAATATTACGAGTCCTTGTAATAAGAATAATCTCACCATCCAACCTTCTTTGTAGGATACACTTTACATAAGGGCAACTCAACCACAGTCGAGTCCATTCAAGGGAAACATACATGAAAAACGAATGCTTCAGATTGAGGAACTAGATGAGTGGTTGAACTATCAAGAAAAGCCCAAAATATGCCACACCAACCCAGAGCATCACCAAGATGACCCTCAGGTAAAAACGCATCAAATCAAGGTAGGGGATAAGGTAATCTTAGGGGAGGACGATCCCTGAACCTTGAATTCAAAAGAATATACAAGTGACACACCTTACTTCACGGTAATAAAAATCTTTCCCTATGGTACAGTTGAGATAACACATGAGTCACTCGGCACTTTTAAGGTAAATTATACTCGACTCAAACTTTATGTTGATAATGAAATTGAAAGCTGGATAGAAGAGTTTCAACTCTTTAAACCACCATGACCAAACAAGCTTGAGAAAAGTCAAGCTTAGACTATAAACAAGCACTTCTTGGGAGGCAACCTGAGCACTGACATAGTAAATTCTTTTATTTAAGCTCTCTAATACATCAACTAACCCATTGAATGTAGGTTTTTCGAGCCACACGGCCATGCACATAGGCGTTCCTAAGACCGTGTGGACACTATGAGCAAAGACAGGGCTGTGCGATATGATCGTGTATGAGCAGGGTAAGATTTCCCTAACACACGGGCTACGACAACTAGCCACGACTGTGCGAGGTGGCCGTGGCTAATCCTGACAATTCAACACGGGTGTGTGACACGCCCGCGTCCTAAGACCGTGGCCAATCCTGTTAATTCAACACGGGCGTGTGACATGCCCGTGTCTCAAGACCGTGGTCGAACCTGCCAATTCATACACGGGCGTGTAATTCCAAACACGGCCGTGGGAGAAGCGAGCACCAAAAGACACAACCGTGCTATATGGCCATGTGTCCCAACACGCCTGTGCCAATAAGCCGTGGGTAAAACTAAAAAATTAACACGGGCATAGGACACGCCTGTGCTGACCAACCGTGGCCACACCGATAAAACCACGAAACACACAGCCCAACCCAAGCACCACATGGGCGTGCGCCATGTTCGTGGGCCCAAATCACTGTTACTTAATTTTTAATTTTAATTTTCATTTTCTTTACTTTTATTTTCTTTTTTTCTTTTTATTTTGCACTTAAAGTCTTATCGAGTAATACTTGAATTTTACACAGTTATGCTTAATTTCTCCAGTCACCTAGAATCATGAACTTCAAGTAGTCCTTCCTCCAAGTCAGCTTTTACAATTCAAGGGTTCCATCCAATATTCAGAGAGTTTTACTTCTCTCCCTATCTTATGATCTTGTGCTTCTATTGTTATTAATGTTATCTTTGTACATTGAGGGCAATGTACATCTTAAGTGTGTGGGGGGGGGGAACTCACTTTCATTCTTTGTATTATCTTTGAAACCCCTGAAAATTTTTACCACTCTCTGCATTATTCTCAATCCCCTATTAAGATGAATTCTGATTGATTTATGATTTTTATTGATATGTTGAGAATAAAGACATAGGTACTTATGCTTTGATTATTCAAACTTTAAGACATTAGGGAATCAAGCATGATAAGGTGAAATTTTTGAGAATTTAAATTTTTCTAGGTTATTTTCCCTAATTTTAAGTATTGTCTTAAGATTTGAAATTCACAGAATTGACATCAAAAGCCATAATTATAGCGAGACTTTTGAGCCTTTTGAGCATACATTCTTTCGTGTTCACTTTTATGGTTGCTCTGAGTGAGTCAATCCTGATTTGTTATTCTAGAACTTGCTTCGATTATACATGTTGAGACCACATCATTGATTTGATATACCAAAATGATAAAGGCACCTAGGTTTAACCCACTTACTCCATAAAAGCCTACCTCCATAAATTAACCCCTAGTGAACCTCATTGAGCCTAACAACCCATTCTTTGACTTACCTTTAATATTAACCTATAACCCATTTTTTGTTGAATTACCTTCAATTATTTTGATCCCTATTTTTGTCGAGATTTGAGTTGAATTATTATCTAGCTTTGTTCTCTTTTTCAGTTTGTAAAGTTCATAAATATTCAATTTATTTTTATTTGATTTGTTCTTAAAAAAAAAGAGTGTATATACATTTAATTCAGTTGTAATTCAATATTTTTTGCATAATTCTATTTTAAGCTTCCAAATCCAAAATGATGTCATCAAAAAGGCTTCATTCTAGGAATATGTTTCAGTGATAGAGATTTTTCTAGTTAGATGATTTTTCAATTCAATCTCGATTCTAACCCTCTTTTTCAGCTTGTGACAACACCCCTAACCAAAGCCCCATTACAACCATTGAAAGACATTTTGATCGATGTGTCATATCAATCTATAGTGGTGGAGATTTGATTTTCCTGCAAGCTTATGGTAATAACTTTTCAGGTTGACTAATGAGTGCTTAATATTTGAACCCTAAACAATTCGAGTGGATAGAGTGAATCTTTAGTGAGGATGTCAACTCTTATTGATTTTGAATTGAAAGGTAACTACTTAGGAGAAGGGAGAAAACCTATGTTTCTGTGATAAGATTCTCAACTTAGAGTGTTTGAGACTTTAATGTTCTTCTAGTTGAATTTTCATTGTATGATTACTAGTGGCTTAGTTTGAAACATTATTAATAAGGATTATAAGTTGAGAAGAATGATTTTTAATTGTGAGTTGAGATTTTGCTTGAGGACAAGCAAAGGCTTAAGTGTGGGGGTATTTGATAAACCATAAATTATACATATTTTTACCTCATGCTTAGCCTAAATTCTGGATAAATTATAATTGAATTTGTGGAAATTGGTGCTCCTGATCCTTTTATTTCATGTTTTATACTTAGGTGAGCATAAGGAAGAGAAAAGAGCAAGGAACGGGCCAAAAATGGGCAAATTAGGTCCAAATCAATAATCAACACGGCCTGGAGGTTCACCACACGGGCGTGTCACACGGCCGTGCCACATTAACAGGTTCGAACACAGCCTGGAAGTCGACTCACACGGGCGTGGCACACGGGCATGTCCCTGTTGTGATTAAGTTCAATTTCACTCGGAAAAGGCTACTTAGGGGCTAAGAAAGACATTCTAAACTCTATATAAAGATCCTAGGAGGCAACTATAAACACACACATTATTCCCGCCAAGACGGGGAGTTAAAGGCAGGGAATTACTCGAAGGGAAGCTGATTGATCCATCTCAGAAGCCAGTATCTACATCAAGACAGAGGATCTCCCTTCTATCCTTTCAGGAGTTTTGGGTTTTCTTATATTTTGTTATTTTATTTATTCTGAGATGTTTCTTTTTACATTTATGAACTAAAACCCTAAATATCTAAGGGGGATGAAACCTAAGACAGATCTTGTTATTGTTATCTGAACTATGTGATAAATATTTGATTTGTTCTTAATTGTGTTTTTAACTCTTAAATTGATATTTTTGGGATATTGATTTAAGTCAAATGTGCTTATGTAGAGGAGCAAAAGTCCCTGCATAGGAGTAGATCCAACACAATTAAGCGAAGTTGATCGCAATCCTAGACATAGGACGACAAAAATATACCGGATTAGAGTCAAATCTAATATGGGGAGCCATAGATCGAGTTAATGCAAGACTAGGGGTTTTAATTAGAAAGAGATTTCGGTTAATCAACCTAGGATTAGTTGTTCTTATCCTTGACGGAGGTATTAACATAATTTAGGGATCTCTATGGATCAAATCAAATGAAGAAATCATTTGGTTCAGAGTTAGATAACAAGTGAAGCCTAGGTGAATTCTTCCTTAGGTATTGCCTTAATCATCCAGTTTTCCCTAAAGCAATTTCCCAAATTTACTCTTTGTCACCTTTTCAGTTTAGCTTAGATTAGTTAATTTAGAAACAAACCTCCCTTTATTTTTAGGCTAGATAATAGGAAGAAAGTCATTACTCGTACTCATAGTTCCTTGGATTCGATATTCCGGTCTTGCCTCTAGCTATACTACTACTCGATAGGTGCACTTGCCTTTTTATCGTGATAATAGTTAGTTTCAGGTATGATCAGTTTTATTACTTAATCACAATCACGAGATCAGAAATCTATAAAGCCACCAATTGTGGAGGGATTTGATTGCAACTTGAACAAGTCTTCAAGGTCCTCTTTGCAAGCTTAAATAATCAGCTAATAAGCTGATTTGGGTCAGCATTTGGATGGTTTTGGACTATCCATTTCTTGGTCGATTGGGTTCACTCAGTTCGGTTCAATTGGACCACTTTTTCATAATTAATTAATAATAATTTATTAACCCAAATTAAATTGGATATAAATTAAAATTAATTAAATTATGAATTAATACACATAATTTTGGACCATCTTAGGCTAAAAATTAGTTCGCCTCGATACTTCAAATTGCTTCTTGATTTTGTGCTTCTAGTAGTGTTTGCCGGGCCATTTTTCGCCCTTTGTGCAATTCTGTCGAAAATAACCAAAATTATTCAAAATTAATTATAAAATTAACTAAAATTCAGCATGTTCATATTTTAATTACAATTTAATTATTTTATAAAAATTAATTATTATTCAACAAGAATTTTATCGAAACTGCATGATTTTAAGTTAAAAAGGACATGTAAAAGTGTGTAAATTTTCATGTTTCCTCGCTCCAATCGACCCTGGGCCTACTGTAGGGTCGGTAAGGCTAATTAAACCCTATTTTGTATGCTAGGATATTCTGGTAGACTGAACTAAGTAGGATACTAAATGTATGCCTGACTGCACTGTTATATGTATATTTGTCATCTATATATAATCATGTGGAGCATGTTTAATCTGTTATATTTGAATCTAATTTTTGTATCTGTATTTGGGGTGAGATGATATATATATATATATATGGAGGAAGTGTACTGAAAGGCGACCTTCGCCTATACTCTAGTAGCTTGGCTACACTATATCTGATGCGTGCCGTAATAGCACAATATGATGGTAGGGATGGGTGGGTGTTTTTAACCCCACATGGTTTGTTGGGATGGTTGGAGTTGGTGTGTAAAAGATGGAGGTAGGATTTTGTATATTTGAATATCTATTATCTGTTTTTGTAAAGGACTTAGGTCCAAATCTGTATCCGACTGTGTATATGATCTCTGTATAATTGTATGCTTAATTTTGTTGAGTTATACATTGAGTTTATGAAAACTCACATATGTTGTCTGTTCTGTTTAGGTAATCCACAGACTTAGGCAGATCATTGCAGTAGAGACTCAGTAGTGACCACTCTGCCTAGAACTGTTATGCTTAGTAATACTATGGTTTTATTTTAAAATTTCAGATTTAATTGAGAGTTTGTAACATTTTTGGGACTCTCTGGACTGTATGATTTGTAACACCCCAAGTTTTAAATATGTTTCTGTAACTCATTGACACAAATATCTATTTGCTTCAGTGGTTAAGTGTTCTAGGTGTGTGTGTGAGGTCCTAAGTTCAAGCCTTTGTTTGGGAAAATTTTGGCTTTTTAATGAATAAAGCCTCACTTTTGTTCAGTAGGCTTATAACTAATTGTAGGTAATTTATTAACAGAATGGGCCTGCTGGTCTGGTGGTTAAAGGGATTGTAAATAAACTGGAGGACATTGGTTCGAGACTCTACAAAAGCAAAAGATTTATTTTTGCTGGATGCTGTGTGAGTGTTTGAGTAAAATTAGATTCTGAGTAGTGGAGTTGAGGTGGCAAGTGGGGGAGTGATTTGGGGGATAGGGAGTTAGCAGGGTTGTATTTTACCATTACCAAAATTCCTTTCCTTTTTCCCTAAAATTTTCTGTTGATTGTTCCTCTTTTTACATCCTTTCCTATTGCTGAAAATTCCCTTTTCCATCTCCTCTCTTGTTGTTTCTTTTCATCCTCTTTGTTGGTGAAAACGTGTGTTTGTGTGCTATAGTAAGGGGGTAGGTTCCCTATAAGTTAAATTCAACTATTACTTTTTGTTAATGACTTCTGAAGAAGGGATTTAAGAGGACTATTTATTGGTTGATTAAGAATTGATCAAGGGGCTGGAGATCAGCCATTAGCATCTTAAGAGTGCAGGGTTCTTGCTTTTCGAATGAAGGTAAGCTTCAATCATAGTTGGGTGAATATTTCTTGTTGAATTCAATTTTTGGATTGACTGTTAAGCAAATAATTGAGTGTTACTGACCGATTATAGGTTTGAGAATGCTTGGAGTTGCGTTTGCGAAAACGATCTAGGTGTGTAACCGAAAACACAAAAAATGAGAATTGGTGAAAGCCAAAAAATGAAACTGTCGACACCACACGGGCGTGTAGTTGCCCAAGTGGTAGGCCGTATGGCAGTACACGGCTATGTGTTTGACGAGGCCAGGCCGTGCGTGCTTGACACGGGTGCATGACACGATCGTGTGGTGGCCGGTGAGGCTGTGTACGAGACATGGGCTCGACCAATTAGGCCGTGTGACCCACACGGGCATGTGGGCCTACACGGATAAATCATATAGGTGCATGGGATTCTGGGCCAGGCCGTGTGATCCACACGGCCAAGGTTAATTTGGGCCGTGTGGGCCATGACACATGACCGTGTGAGCCTATTTTCTAAAATGGTTGACAAGGTTACACGGGTCGCCCAAGTCGATTGTGGACCTACCGTAGGGTCGGTAAGCACTACCTTGACCCCTAATTGTGTGATATGATTCTGAATTGAGTATGAACTATGATATCTGCAGTAATTGCATGATCTGATAACTTGCATACTAGCATGGCACATTATGTATGTTGCATTGCATTGAGGTGGGTTGATGAAGTTGAAGGAAGTATCTGAAAGGCTTTTAAAGCCTGTTTTCTGGTAGCTAATCTGCATATATTCGCTTGTGTGCCGCATGTCGATACTGTATGGTGTGTAGGGATGGATGGGTGTTATAAACCCTATTTGGTGTGCAGGGATGGGTGGGTGTTTTAAAACCCCACATGGTTTGTAGGGATGGTTGGCGTTGGTGTGAGGGCTGGTGGGTTGTAATCTAATATTTGTTCTACATTTGTATCTGATTGGGCTAAGGCCCTAGTTTATATTTAATTCTGCATCTGAGTGGGCTAAGGCCCAAACTGATTCCTGTAATGGGTTTCAGCCCCAGACTGTTTATTTCTGATTTCTGATGAGTATTCTGTATGTATGTAACACCCCAAACCTGGCCCAGACATTATGGCTGAATCTGGCGGTGTCACATTAAAGTGGTTTTCGAAAACCGTGTTTTTATTAGAAACCCTTGTGAAATTTCTGATTATTTAGCACTTGCGTAAAACCCTTCAAGATTGGTCAAAACTTTAATATATTAGTTAAAAACCTCAGTTTTTATATCCAATGTTAAATCTTGGATTTCAATTATCGCGGAAGCTTCATCTTTCACGTTTTAGCTTGTTTAAAATCAAAATATTGTTTACTTTTTTAAAAAAATCAGTCTTAGTTATAATTTAGCAATTAACAGAGTATAATCCAAAAACCAAAATTAAATCCGGATAATGGCCTTATTACAACCTAAATAATAAAAAATAGGTATAAAATAAATGTAACTCCTAAAATATTAAACTGCTTGCTATGTGGCCACCTTTAAGTCCTTCCCAACCGTCGAACCGCCTACTGAGGGTCACCTGAAAAAAATTAAAAGAGGGAGTGAGTTTTCAAAAACTCAGTGTGTACGACCCTCGTCAAACATAAAAACAAGTACTAATCAATTTGGGCCTAAGCCTTATTCCAATAGCGGTGGCAATAGGGCCTCAGCCCCATTCACCTTAGTTGGGCCTGAGCCCATATCACAAATATCAATATGAACATGCAATGCACAATTTCCCTATCCAACCCTGTACACCCCCTTCCAACCCTGCACTCCTATGGGGAATTACTCGACCCACCCATCCCTACACACCCGTTGTAGCACCGATTGCGGCACTACTCAATGTTGCAGTAGAGTTGCTAATTATAATATTCGTTGTAGCACCGGTTGCAGCACTACTCAGCGTTGTAGTAGAGCTGCTAATCATAATATCTGTTGTAGCAATGGTTGTGGCACTACTTAGCATTGCAGCAGAGCTGCTAATCATAATATGGCCTTAAAAGCCTTCGTTGGATCCACGGTCATCAAACGACTATGCGATCCTCATATAGCACTTCCTCCAATACAAACCCATCCCACATGCAACACAATATCGTATGAATGCAACAAATAATGTATGGCATACTTAAACATACATACAGTAGTAGGGGCATTTTAGTCATTTTTCCCTCAGGGCATATTAATCATTTTGCCCTTAGGGGCATATCGGTCGTAGCCCCTTAACAATTTCACAATTTATTCAATGAGTTTTACGTCAGTTTCATGAGAGTTACAATTACAATAGGGCCTAAAAGCCCAATACATAGCCCAAATGGCTCATACACTCATATGGCCCATTAGGCCCAAATCTACCGTAATCCACGTGATTAGCCTGACTAGCTTGTCAAATCTTACCAAACCATCATTTTTACTCACAATGGGCCCACGGGCCCATCGGGCCCATTGGCCCATTTCAGCTCGGTTGGCCAAAAAGTGGCCCGAGACCATGAGATTGCTCATGGGGCCTTTGTCATCATACCGATCTCTTTACACGAGCGTTCACACACCCGTAGGGTTGCCGATGCCAACCTTTCAACTTTCCGGCATTTTGGCTTTTCGAGATTTACCGATCTATTGCGTGTGCAGCGTGGGTACACACCTTTGATAGCGAAATATGTGATGAATCCCTAGCACCAAACCTATCACAAACAAGACTAACAGTTAGACGCTAGATCTGCACCAAATAGCCTCCTTTACCAAAACTAAAATCTCATTAACCCCTTACCTTGATCGACAAGCCTTTCTAATCCTTCACTAATCACTAGCAACGATTGTTTCCAAGATCTACATCAAAACCGTAACTATCACAGGCTGAATAAACAAGTGACTTACATCTATCATAAGTCACCCCTTAACATTGCAAACGCTTACCTTAATTGAGAATGTTGTCTACTCTAAGTCCACCAGTAAAGAACCTAAATAACGACCAGTATCAGAATATGAAAAGAGTGAGGAGATCTTGTAGAAAGAAGGGAAATCGGTTCTTACCCCCTTATAGAATGAAGAAAGGTTTGCTCACTTACCGATATAAGATTGTTTACCCACAAGAATTTGGATCACAAAGTGGGATTTGTAGAAATGAGATTCGGTTCTAAGATGGAGAGGAAGTAATCGGTTGGACAAGAAATGAAATACCAATGCAAAAGTCTCCTTTACTTTCGGCAAAAGAAGTAATATCGAGAGCGGGAGAGGAGGATTCAGTTTAGATGTTTTTGTTTGGAAAAAAAAGAAAGAAGTTGTGATGGCCTAATAAGAGATTCGACTATAGCTTGGTAGAGAAACAAGAAAAGAAGAAGAAATTGGGAAGAGAGAAAGAAAACTCAGTCTCGATTATGAAAGGAAGAAAAGAAAAGAAAAGAAAATTTCGGTTTAGAAGAATGAGGAAGAAGGAGGTAGTGATGGCACAAGAGGAAGAAAAGATAAGGGATTTCGGCTTTTAGGGAGAAATCACTATATGAGTAAAAACAAATAAGAAGAATTGCCACTACCTTCAGAGCTAATGACACACTCGGCTTTTTAGTAACAAAAAGAAAAAGTCACGATTTGGCAAAAGAAAGAGCAATATCTAATGGTGCAAAAGAAAAAAATCAAAAACCATGCCAAGAAAAATGCCGAAAATAACATTGAAACATTCGGCACTACCCCCAAAAAGTCCCAAAAATGTCACTCCTTCAATACTCTAGCCGAATTTACCTTTCACCAACACCTAAATCGACACCAACACTTTAACAACCAAATCCCCTAAACTTTCTCCAAGATTTCCTCCCCTTATCACTCTATAATCCACTCCTTAGATCACTCACATGACCAATTCAAACTCTTCCCTTTAGAGTTCAATTCCAACACAACCACTGGCTGTCCAGGATGCAAAATAAATACCCAACAACATACCTTGTCCACGCTTGAACCCTGGACCTCCCTGCCTCCCTGTGACGCCCCCTCCATGCTCCCTATGTGGTACCACTTTGCCACTAGACCACAAGTTTATTTGTGTCTTATCTCTGCCCCATTTATTTATAAGCCATACCACTTGAGTTCAGGGTTCCCTTAAGGCTAAAAACCAAAATTTTTCCTATACTAAAGCTCGAACCCAGGACTTCATCGGAGCCTCCCAACATTCCAAAATCACTAACCCAACCATTCTAACATGCAATTTGTGCTGTTATCTTACTCTCGAAAATTTTAAATGCACCCAGGCCCGCGGCCCAATTCTTTTAGGCCCAAAATCAGGGCGTTACAATGTATGTTATCTGTAAGTATTACACACTGAGTTGCGAAACTCACCCTTTTTCGTTTAATCTGTTCAGGTAATCCCTAGCATTAGACAGATCGGTGCAGTAGAGGACTCGGCAGTGACCACTACTATTGCCTCACGATAGCTTACGGTTTTATACATATTTATGGTTTTAATTTATATTTGGGAAGTTTTGATGTAATTATGGCCTTTACAGATTTTTGTTTAAATTTAGGTTTGTAATTTTTTATGGTTTTTACTGCCCGTAGTAGGAAAAACTCAGGTTTTCAAAATAATCAAATGTTTTATTGAAACACAACGTTTACGCACACTATTTTAAAAGCTTCCGCAAAGCATAAATGTTTGGGAAATTGGATAGCGTTTTGGAAACAAATGACATAATTTGGAATTAACATAAAATAACGAAAAAACTTTAAAAAGGAGAAATGGTTTAAGCCATGCTACGGTTTCAAAAGCACTATTATGTGACATCGCCAGATTCAGCCATAACGTTTAGGCCGGGTTTGAGGTGTACATGATTTTTGGTTTGGTTTGGTTTCAGTCATAAAATTTTTTATGACCTCGACGGTTTTACGCAAACAAAGGTTTTCTAAATGAAAAATCCATGGTAGAACTTGTTTTCGCTGATAAACCAATTGACTAATGTTTACTACCAATGATATAAGGGAACATGAGTTAATAAACTGGAATGGTTTTATCGTATTGATTTTGTTTTCAAAACCCATTCTTTGTGACGCCTCCGGATTCGTTCATAACGTCTAGGCCGGGTTTGGGGTGTTACATTATTAACATCTTTTGATAAAAAAAATTTGAAGATATTTTGAAAAGTGCTCTATAAAATGCTACTTATATTTCTTCAACAACACAAAAAAAGATATTACAAAGATATGTTAATAGAGTTTGTAATGTAACTTATGAAAAAATTAGTGATAAAAAATTGCATTATCGTGGATAAAGAAAGAGATGAATCAAGAAAAGAGAATATTATTTTTTAATGATTTTTTCATAAGGAAGAATTGGTAAACAAAATATTGTTTTATATAGTCCATGTTAAGGATAATGCAACAATGACTTTGAAGAATGAAATTTTTAATCTTCTCTTGCAACATAGTTTTGAAATACAAAATCTTCAAGGTCAAGGTTATGATGGAGCAAGTAATATGTGTGGGGAATTCAATGGTTTGCAAGCTTTAATTTTGAATGAGTGTAAATATGATTATTATGTTTATTATTTAGCTTATTGTCTTTAGTTAGCATTGGTTGCAATATATATAGAAGTGGTTGAAGTGAATCAATTTTTCAAGGACTTGTTTGATATTATGGCTTCTTATTTTTCCAAATGTAATGATGAATTACAAAAAGCTCAAGCAAATGACATAGATGATTAAGTTTCCATATGAGTTAGAAACTACCACAAGTATTGATAAACGATAAATTATACATGTTTTTACCTCATGCTTAGCCTAATTTCTGGATGAATTAACCATTGATTTGTGTAAATTGATGCTCTTAAACCTTGAATTTCATGTTTTATACTCAGGTGAGCATAGGGAAGTGAAAAGAACGAGAAACAGGCCGAAAGCGGAGAAAATGAGCCAAAGAATGAAAACAACACGGCCTGGAGGTTTGCCACACGGTCGTGTCACACGGCCATGCCACCTTGAGCTCGAACACGGCCTAACCCCGACAAGCACGGCCAGACCACACGGCCGTACCACCTTAACAGGCCCGAGCATGACCTGGGCCTTGATTTACGTGGGCGTGGCACACGACCGTGTCCTTGTCATGAGGAAGTTCAATTTCACTCGAAAAAAGCTACTTAAGAGCTAAGAAAGGCATTCTGAAGCTCTACATAAAGACCCTAGGGGGCAACTACTAAGGGTGTTTTTTCTCCCACAAAGAAGTGCCATGTTTTTTCCAATACAGAGAGTAGAAGCAAGGAATTACTCCAAGGGAAGCCGATTGATCCATCTCAGAAACTAGATTCTCCCTCTAGACTAAAGATCTCTCTTCAGTTACCTTCAGGGTTTTTGGGTTCTTTATGTTTTGTTATTTTATTTCTTCTAAGATGTTTTGTTTTAAAATCATGAACTAATTCCCTCAAATACTTGAGGGGGATGAAACCTAAGACAGATCTTGTTATTGTTTTCTCTTGAATTATATGATAAATATTTGATTTGTTCTTAATTATGTTTTTAACTCTTAAATTAATATTTTCGGGATATTGATTTAAGTCGAATATGCTTATGTAGAGGAGCAAAAGTCCCTGCATATGAGTAGATCTAACACAATTAAGCAGAGTTGATTGCAATCCTAGAGATAGGACGACGAAAATCTGCCAGATTAGGGTCAAACCTAATAAGGGAATCCATAGATCGAGTTAAGGCAACACTAGGGGTTTTAATTAGAAAGAGATTTCAATTAATCAACCTAAGGTTAGTTGTTTTTAGTCTCGAGAGAGATATTAACATAAGTTAGGGATTTCTACGGATCAAGTCAAGTGAATAAATCATCTAGTTCAAGAGTTGATAACAAGTGAAGTCTAGGTGGATTCTCCCTTGAGCATTGTCCAAATCAATCAATTTTCTTAAGAGTTTCTCCCCAATTTACTTTTTGTGCATTCTTAGCTTAGTCTAATAGTTAGTTTAGTTTAATAAAAATCCCCTTTTATTCTCATGTTAAATAATAGAAAGAAAGTTAGTACTAATACTTTTGGTTCCCTTGGGTACAATATCTCGGTCTTGCCACTAAGCTATACTACTGTTCGATAGGTGCGCTTGCCTTAAATCGTGATAATAGTTAGTTTCTGGTATGATCATTTATTATAAATTTTATTACTTTATATCACGAATATCAAGTTTTTGGCGCCGTTGCTGGGGAACTAAGATATTAAGAACACTCGATTTCTATTACTTTAGCCATTACTATTTTTATTTATTTTCAAACTTTATTTTTATTTATTTTACCTATTTTAATTTTCTTTGCCTTTTTACCTTCTAGGTATCTCTAGTTTATGACTAGAAGAAACCCAGAAGGACAGCTACTTTTTGACGACGATTTAGAAATGATAGTTCGTCGAAATCGCCGAGAGATAAGAAGAAGCTTGCAATATCTAGAACAAGGACAAGAAGAAGAACCAGAACCTACTGAGGAGATGGAAGCAAATCAGGACAATCTACAACCTCCCACGATAGCCGCAGAACCGGTGAACCAAAATAATGCTCCTCGTACTATGTATGATTATGCTAAACCTAATTTGGTTGGTACTGAATCTAGGATTGTTAGGCCTGCTATTGCTGCAAATAATTTTGAATTGAAACCTAACACTATTCAGATGATTTAACAATTTGTTCAGTTTGATGGTTTACAGGATGAGGATCCCAACTCACACTTAGGCAATTTCTTGGAATTTTATGACACTTTTAAAATCAATGGTGTTTTTGATGATGCCATTCGCCTCTGACTATTCCCTTTTTCCCTAAGGAATAAAGCTAAACAATGGTTAAATTCCCTACCACGAGGCTCAATCACTACATGGGAACAGATGACCGAAAAATTCTTAAGTATTTTACTCCAGCTAAAACAGCTAAATTGCGGAATGATATCTCTTCTTTTGTGCAGATGGATTTAGAGACACTCTATGATGCTTGGGAGAGATACAAAGATCTCTTGAGAAGGTGCCCTCACCATGGGTTACCTTTGTGGTTACAAGTTCAAACCTTTCACAATAGTTTTAATCCCTCGACAAGGCAGATGATCGATGCAGCCGCAGGAGGAACAATCAACAACAAAATACTTAAAGCAGCCTACGAGTTTATAGAAGAAATGTCACTGAATAACTATCAGTGGCAAGTCATGCGGACAAAGCCGACAAAAACAGCAGGAGTTTTTAATATTGATGCTGTAACCATGCTTTCTAATCAGGTTGAACTTTTAAATAAAAAGATTGATGGTTTTATTGGTCCTACGCAGGTACACCCAGTAATGCAATGCGAGCAAGCCAACTATATGGGTAATAACTCTAGACCTCAAAATAACCCTTATAGTAACACTTACAATGCAGGTTGGCGAAATCACCCCAATTTTTCATGGAGTGGACAAGGAAATCAATGACAACCACCTACTCCGGGATTTCAACAGCCACCATTCCAACAAGAGAAAAAGCCAAACCTTGAGGAAATGCTCACAAAATTTATTGCCATATCAGAAACTCATTTCTAAAACACTGAAACGGCATTGAAGAACCAGCAAGCATCCATTCAAGGACTCGAAACTCAAATAGGCTAGCTCGCCAAGCTAATTTCTGAAAGACCGCAAGGTGGGTTACCAAGCAACACTGAGACCAACCCTAAGGAGCAACTCAATGCCATAGATACAATAGATGAGGAAGAGTTAACCAAAACCAACTCAGAGTCATGTAAGGAGACTGTGGCAAGTAAAGGTAAGGATGAGGTAAGTTCCAAAGAAATAACTATCAAATAGTATAAACCTCATATCTCATACCTCAATGCATTAAAGAAAGACCGCACAGATGAGCAATTTGGTAAGTTTCTTAAACTCTTAAAGAAATTACATATCAACTTACCATTTATTGAAGCTCTTTCGCAGATGCCAAATGTTGTTAAGTTTTTAAAAGAGCTCTTGACAAACAAGCGAAAGCTAGATGAGAAATCTCATGTGCAGTTGAATGCAGTATGCTCAGCCATCTTACAGAATAAGCTACCCAACAAACTAAAAGATCCAGGGAGTTTTACTATTCCTTGTTTACTTAAAAGCTTAGACGCCAAAAATGCTTTAGTTGATTTAGGGGCTAGTATTAATGTCATGTCTTATAAACTGTTTAAACAACTAGGTCTTGGAAAACCTAAACAAACTAAGATGAGCATCCAATTAGCTGATAAGACCATTAGATCTCCAAAGGGAATAATTGAAGATGTGCTTGTCAAAATTGATAAATTTATATTCCCAGTTGACTTTTCTGTTTTAGACATTGATGAGGATAGCAATGTACCCTTAATTCTAGGGCGACCTTTTTTAGCAACTGCTAGAACGATAATTGATGTAGGAACATGTGAGCTTGCACTACGAGTAGGTGATGACAAAGTTACTTTACAAGCTCGAAACTCGATTAAGACTGTTACTGACAAAAATATAGTGACGAGTCCTTGTAAAAACACTGATCTCACCACCCAATCTTCTAGGCAGGATACACTTCACATAAAGGTGACCCAACCACAGACAAGTCCATCCAAGGGAGACGTACCTGAAAAGCGAATGCTTCAGATTGAGGAACTAGATGAGTGGCTGAACTATCACGAAAAGCCCAAAATATGACACACGAACCTAGAACATCAACAAGACAACCCTCAGGTAAAAACGAATCAAATCAAGGTAGGGGATAAGGTAATCTTAGGAGAAGACGATCCGCGAATCTTGAATTCAAAAGAACACACAAGTGACACACCTTACTCCACGGTAATGAAAATCTTTCCCTACGGTACAGTTGATGTAACTCATCCAAACCACGACACTTTCAAGGTAAACGGCCATCAGCCCAAACATTATAAAGAAGAGGAATTTAAGAATAATAGAGAGGAGCTTCAGCTCCACGACCCCTCGCAATGACACACGCAAGCAGAGTTGAGCTTAGACTCTAAATAAGCACTTCTCGGGAGGCAACCCGAGCATTGACTTAGTAAATTCTTTTATTTCAGCTTTCTAATACATCGACTAACCCTTTGAATACAGGTTTTTCGAGCCACATGGCCATGCCCACGGGCGTGCCTAAAGCTGTGTGGACAATGCGAGCAGAGACACGACCGTGCGATATGGCCGTGTATAAGCAGGGTAAAATTTTTCCTAACACATGGGCTTAGACAACTTGCCATGGTCGTGCGATGTGGCCGTGGCTGAACCTGTTGAATCAAACATGGGCTTCGAGAAGTTGCCACGCCCGTGTCTCAAAACCGTGACCGAAACTGTTAATTCAAACACGGGCGTGTGACACGCCCCTACCCCAAGGCTGTGGTCGAAATTGCCAATTCCGACATGGGTGTGTGACCTATTACAGGACCGTGGGAGAAGCAAACATCGAAGGACACGACCGAGCGGCACGGTCGTGTGCCCCAACACGTCTTAGGAACACGGGCATGTGTTACGAAATCAGCGTGCCAAAACGCCCAATTTTTGAACCACACTAGCTAACCCTAAGCCACACGAGCGTGTGCCATACCTGTGTGACCCAAAAACCTATATAAACAACCCACTATTCACCTTCTTCCTCACCCAAAACCTAAAAATCTCTCAACCCAACTCCCATACCCACCATTCCTAGCACCACCGTCGTCCTCAACAGTGCCACCAGCTCATGCAACCTGGCCACGACCGTGCTCTGCCTCATAACCACTCACTTAGTTCCCCTTTTCTTACTTTTTCTCTTCATTTTAATGTCATATATCTATTTTATCTATTCATTTCCTCATTCATTTAGTTAATTGCTTGATTATTGTTAGGAAATTCATTCATTTAGCATGAACAATCTAGAACACTCACCACTTTAGAGGAATTCATGATGCCATTTAGACTCTCCTTTGGCTGCCACTTTTACTTATCTAAAGTAGCTAACACTTAGTATAAAATGATATCCATACCATGATTAAAATGAGTGGATTATATTAGTTAGGTTAGTGAAATCAACATTTCAATACAATATGTTCATATTTTGCTTAAATTGCCGTTTAATCTTAAGAACTTATTAATACTCATATTTTAGTTTCAATTTTTAGGACTAATGCATATCTTTTTGTTTTTAGGAATTATGCCATCGTCACGCGGAAAGAAAGCTGCCATCCTTACGTCAAAGAAGCAAAAGGGGCCCGGTAGTTCCTTGTTGAGACTCACTGCTGAAGTCCAACAACTATTCCTTCAATTCCCGCAGAACTCCCAAGAGGAGTTATTTCAGATACTACGGGCTAGACCCCTCGGAGTAGGGAGAAGCATTGACTGGGACGCACTCGAACAGGTCTACCTAGCAGACGAGGTCCGGGCTTTGTTGACGACAAACTCGTGGGAACAGTTCTTCCAGATCGTAGAGCCCACCTATCTTGAACTCACCCTCGAGTTCTGCTCCACATTCCATCTTCAGACCGTGATAAGCCGACATGACGATCCTGGGATGATACAATTCCGTCTAGGGGGCCTTGTTCGTCAAGTTAGTGTACCAGAGTTCGGTATAGCACTTGGCTTATACATCGAATAGTTTTTAGAGGAGGAGAACCTCTCCGAGCTCCACTGCCACATCCATCTATCACTATCTAAGTGTTGGGAGGCCCTAGTCCCTGCATCAGCCACATACGACCCTAGTCGCTCCAAACCGACCAATCTTCCCCCATCTCTGAGGTACATTCACGCCTTACTCGCACATACATTGACGGGTCAACGAAAGAGCGCCGGCGTCGTCAACACCCACGACGCCTACTGTCTATGGAGCATGGTACACATACATGTGATCGATCTTGCATAGTTTATTGCCCATGCCATCCAGTACCAGACGGAGCGACACCATAGGGACGTGATCTCTATGGGCCCATACATCACTCGACTGGCCCGCTACTACGGCCTACTCAACACCGTAGCCCAAACATCCTCTTACATACTGATCGGACAGATGTCCCCACAGCGCATCCAAGCTATGCTACAAATGAGGATGATTCAGCACTGTCCTGGGACTGACCCTCCACAATACCGTCTATTTTGAGATGCCGAGCAAGGGGACCCCGAGGATATTGCTGATGATAATTGGAGGAGGCACCTACTGAGCCACCACCCCCTCGCCGCCTAATTCATGCAGTAGCTTCATATGGTGACATATTTGAGCGCCTCACACGATTTGAGCAGCAGTGCTTTCAACACTTCGACCACATCGACGCTACTCTTCAGTAGATATGCCAGCACCTACACATCTCATCACCGCCCCCACCTCACGGACCATCCAAGGATTAGAACTTTCTTCTCCTCTTATCTTCCTTTTTTTTTTCCTTTTTATTTTTCCACTTTATTTTATTTTATCTTTTTCATTATTTGAATTTTAGTATTTTTAAAACTCTGTTCATTTTATTTCAATTATTTCATATTGGCTATTCCCTAACGAGTACACTTTGCTAATCCAAATTCCCTAAAACTGATAAATACTTTCGCAGTTTCAAAGGAGCTCTACAGCTTAAATCCAAAATCTAATGGGAACCTTAGCCACCTAATACCGACAAAAATACCCTCTCGACATAGCAGCTATGGACAAACAACCTCTACCACCACCGGAGTATCTACCTCCACACCTTTCTTTGTCCCAGACACTTTATAGACACCACCACCTCAAGGAATTCATCCAATTCAGGGAGTTTCACTTCTTTCCTTATCTTATGATATTATGCTTTTATTGCTGCTAATGTATCTTTATACATTGAGGGTAATGTATATCATAAGTGTGGGGGGGGACTTACTTTCAGTCATTGCATTCTCTTTGAAACCTCTGAAAATTTTTACAACTAACTTTTTGCATTGTTCTCAAAATTTCAAATTCTCACTTTCACTCTCTGCATTATCTTCAATCTCCTATTAGGAATTAATTCTGATTGATTTATGATTTTTATTGATGTGTTGAGAATTAAGACATAGGTACTTATGCTTTGATTATTCAAACTTTAAGACATTAGGGAATCAAGCATGATAAGTTGAAATTTTTGAGAATTTAAATTTTTTGTTCTAGGTTATTTTCCCTAATTTTAAGTGTTATCTTGAGATTTGAAATTCGCAGGATTGACATCAAAAAGCCATAATTCTGGTGAGATTTTTGAGCCTTTCGATCATACATTCTTTCGTGCTCACTTTTGTTGTTGCTTTGAGTGAGTCAATACTGATTTGTTATTCTAGAACTTGCTTCGATTATACATGTCGAGACCACATCATTGATTTGATAAACTGAGATGATAAAGGCACCTAGGATTCAACCCACTTACTCCATAAAAGCCTACCTCCGTAAATTGATCCCTAGTGTATCCCATTGAGCCTAACAATCCATTTCTTTGACTTACCTCTAATATTAACCTATAACCTGTTTTTGTTGAATTCTATTCAATTATTTTGGTCCCTATTTTGTCGAGATTTGAGTTGAATTATTATCTAGCTTTGTTCTCTTTTTCAGTTTGTAAAATTTGTAAATATTCAAAGTAAAATATTTGATTTGTTCTTAAAAAAAACAAAAAAATGGTATATACAGTTAATTCAGTTGTAATCTGTAATAGTTCAATAGTTTTTGCGTATTTCTACAAGTTTCCAAATCTAGAACGATGTCATCATAAAGCTTAGCTCGAGGAATATGTTCCAGTGATAGAGATTTTTCTAGCTAGATGATTTTTCAATTCAATCTCTATTCTAATCCTCTTTTTCAGCTTGTGACAACACCCTTAACCAAAGCCCTATTACAACCATTGAAAGACTTTTTGATCGATGTGTCATATCAATCTATAGTGGTGGAGATTTGATTTTCTTGCAAGCCTATGGTAATAACTTTTCAGGTTGACTAAAGAGTGCTTAATTCTTGAACCCTAAACACTTTGAGTGGATAGAGTGAATCTGTAGTGAGGATGTCAAATCTTGTTGATTTTGATTGAAAGGTGATTACTTAAGAAAAGAGAGGAAACCAATGTTTCTGTGATAAAGTTCTCAACTTAGAGTGTTTGAAACTTTAATGTTCTTTTGGTTGAATCTTCATTGTATGATTACTTGTGGATTAGTTTGAAACATTATTGATAAGGGTTATAAGTTGAGAAGAATGATTCTTAATTGTGAGTTGAGATTTTGCTTGAGGACAAGCAAAAGCTTAAGTGTGGGGTTATTTGATAAACGATAAATTATACATGTTTTTACCTCATGCTTAGCCTAATTTCTGGATGAATTGACCATTGGTTTGTGTAAATTGATTCTCTTAAACCTTTAATTTCATGTTTTATACTTAGGTGAGCATAGGGAAGTGAAAAAGAATGAGAAATGGGCCGAAAATGAAAAAAATGGGCCAAAGAATGAAAACAACATGGCCTGGAGGTTCGCCAGACGGTCGAGTCACACGGCCATGCCACCTTGAGCTCGAACACGGCCTAACCCCGACAAGCACAGCCAGACCACAAGGCTGTGCCACCTTAACAGGCCCGAGCACGGCCTGGGTCTTGATTCACACAGGCGTGGCACACGGGCGTGTCCTTGTCATGAGGAAGCTCAATTTCACTCGAAAAAAGCTACTTAAGGGCTAAGAAAGGCATTCCAAAGTTCTATATAAAGACCCTAGGGGGCAACTACTAAGGTTGCTTTTTTCTCCCACAAAAGAGTGCCTTATTTCTGCCAATACAGAGAGTAGAAGTGATAAACGTTAAATTATACATATGTTTACCCCATGTTTAACCTATAATTTAGATGGATTCTTATCAATTTTGTGAGAATTGGTGCTCTTAATCCTTCCTTTTCATATCTTATACTTAGAAGAGCATAGGAAAGAAGAAAGAACGGAAAACAGGCCAAAAATGATGAAAAATGGGCCAAAATGTGCGAAAACACAGGCAAAGAAATGCCACACGGTCGTGCCACATGAAGATCACACGGTCAAGCCCCCGACAAACACAGCTAGGCCACACGGTCGTGCCTCCATCGATAAAATCACATGGCCTCTGTCGAAATCACACGGGCGTGGCACACGGGCGTGTTCTAGTCGTGACGAAGGGGAATTTCACTCAAATTGGGATGCTTAGAGGCTAAGAAAGGCCCCCCAAAAGCTCTATATAAAGACCCCATAAGGCAACAACTTTTAGATACTTTTCTAGATACGAATAGAAGCAAGGGATCACTCCAAAGGAGAAAGCCGATTAATTCATCTCAGAAGTTGGAATTCTGCAGCAACATATAGGATCTCCCTAAATTCCTTCAGGGGTTTTTGGTTTCTTTTATGTTTTGTTATTTTATATCGTTTGTGATGTTTCTTTTCTTTATTTTGAACTAAACCTCTCAAATACTTGAGGGGGATGAAACCTAAGACAGATCTTGTTATTTATTCTTGATTTATTTGATAAATACTTGAATTGTTCTTAATTATGCGTTCTTCATTCTTGATTTAATAATCCTAGGTATTATTTTAAGAAATAGATGTGCTTAGAGCAGAGGAGCAAAAGTCCCTGTGATAAGAGTAGATCTATCATAATTAAGCGGAGTTGCATGCAACCCTAGACATAGGGCGACATAAATCTGCCGGATTAGGGTCAAACCTAATATGAGGAGCCATAGATCGAATTAATGCAACCTAGGGAGTTAATTAATAAGGGAACTTTAATTAACAACTTAGGCCTAGTTGCTCTACGCCTCGACAGAGGGTTTAGCATAAGTTAGGGATCTTTACGGATCAAGTCAAGTAAAGAAATCATATAGTTTAAGAAAATAATAACAAGTGAAGTCTAGGTGGATTCTCCCTAAAAGTTTTCCCAATTTACTCTTTACACTTTCTTAGTTAGTTTTAAAATTAGTTTAGACAACCCTCTTTTATTTTTAGGCTAGATAATAAAAAGGATGTAAGTACTAGTACTTTTGGTTCCCTTGGGTACGATAACTCGGTCTTGCCACTAAGCTATACTACTGTTCGATAGGTGCGCTTGCCTCAACGTCGTGATATTAGTTAGTTTTGGTGTGATCAAGTTCTTTATAAATTTTATTACTTCATATCACGCATATCAAGTTTTTGGCGCCGTTGCCGTGGAACTAAAATATTACGAAAGCTTGATTTCTATTACTTTAGCCATTACTCTATATATATATATATTTATTTTATTTTTATTTTCAGTTTTTATTTATTTATTTTCTTTTAAATTTTTCAGTTTTTCTTTGCTTTTTCTTTTCGGGTATTTTTAGTTTATGACTAGAAACAACCCAACAGGACTACTACTTTTTGATGAAGATCTAGAAGCGACAGTTTGCAGAAATCGCAGAGAGATTAGACGCAGTCTACTTTATCCTGAACAAGAACCTGATCAAGAGCTAGAACTTACAGAAGAGATGGAAGCAAATCAAATCGTTCCACCACCTCCCGCAATAGTCGCGCCACCAGCAAATTAAGAAGAAGCTCCTCGCACTATGTATGATTATGCTAAACTTAGTTTGGCTGGTACCCAAACTAGCATTCTTAGACCTACTATTGTTGCTAATAATTTTGAGTTAAAGCCTAACACTATTCAGATGATACAGCAATTGGTGCAGTTTGATGGTTTATAGGACAAAGATCCAAACTCATACATAGCCAATTTCTTAGAACTTTGTGATACCTTCAAAATAAATGGCGTTTCTGATGATGCCATTTGATTGAGGCTATTTCCATTCTCTTTTGAGAAAAAAAGCCAAACAGTGGTTAAATTCTTTACCACGAGGCTCAATTACCACATGAGAGCAGATGACCGAAAAATTTTTACTTAAATATTTTCCTCTAGCTAAAATAGCCAAATTACGAAACGATATTTCTTCTTTTGTGCAGATGGATTTAGAAACACTATACGATGCATGGGAGAGATACAAAGATCCTTTGAGAATGTGCCTTCATCATGGTCTACCTTTGTGGCTACAAGTTTAAACCTTCCACAACAGTTTAAACCCATTAACCAGACAAATGATCGATACAGCCGCAGGAGGGACGGTCAATAATAAAACACATGAAGCAGCTTATGAATTTATTGAAGAGATGTCATTGAATAATTATCAGTGGCAAGTCATGAGGACAAAGCCAACAAAAGCTGCAGGAGTTTATAATATTGATGCTGTCACCATGCTTACTAACCAAGTAGAACTTTTAAATAAAAAGTTTGATAATTTTGTTAGTTCTACGCAGGCACAACCAGTGATGCAATGCGACGTGACTCAAGGAAACACGTTCAATCCAGATTTCGCATCCTATGGACACAGCATGGAAACTGAACAAGCCAACTATATGGGTAACAATTCTAGACCTCAAAATAACCATTATAGTAATACTTATAATGCAGGTTGGAGAAATCACCCCAATTTTTCATAGGGAGGACAAGGAAATCAAAGATAACAACCCTCTCAGGGATTTCAGCAACCACCACCGCAACATGAGAAGAAACCGAATCTGGAAGAGATGTTTACCAAATTTATGGCCGCATCAGAAACCCGTTTTCAAAGCACTGAAACGGCACTGAAAAATTAGCAAGCATCAATTCAAGGGCTTGAAAACCAAATTGGTCAACTTGGAAAATTAATTTCAGAAAGACCACAAGGAGGATTACCAAGTAACACTGAGCCAAATCCTAGAGAACATGTCAAGGCGATTACTTTAAGAGATGGAAAGGTCCTAGCTGAGCCAGAAAAGAAGACTATTCCAGAACCTTCAGAAGAAAATGCAGAGGAACCCAAGGACAACACTCCACCACCACTCAAGGAATACAAACTGCGCATCCTATATCCGGCAAAATTGAAGAAAGACCATACAGACGCTTAATTCGGTAAGTTCCTTGAACTTTTTAAACAATTACACATTAACTTACCTTTTGTTGAAGCGATTTCACAGATGCCGAAGTATGCGAAGTTCCTTAAAGAACTTCTGACAAATAAAAGGAAGTTGGAAGAATTGGCCATAGTAGAACTCAACGAGGAATGCTCAGCTATTCTCCAAAATAAACTGCCAGCAAAACTGAATGATCCAGGGAGTTTTACTATCCCTTGTCTGATTGGTATTTTGCTTATTAATAAAGCTTTAGCTAATTTAGGTGCTAGCATTAATCTTATACCTTACAAAATGTTCAAAAACTAGGTCTCGGGGAATCCAAGCCCACTAGGATGAGTATTCAATTAGCCGATAGATTTGTTAAATATCCTAGGGAAATCATTGAAGATGTGCTAGTGAAGGTAGATACATTTATATTCCCTGTTGATTTTGTTGTGCTTGACATGAATGAGGTTATTGAAGTACCTTTAATTTTGGGACGACCATTTTTAGCCCCTGCTAGAGCTGTTATTGATGTAGGGGATGACAAATTAGTACTTAGAGTTGGCGAGGAAGAAGTTGTTTTTAAAATCTATGATGTCATGAGATTCTCTAAAGAACAAGATGATTCTTGTTATTTTGTTGATCTTATTGACTATTTTGTTCAAGGTAATTTCCAGGAACTTTCTCTCACAGACACGTTGGAACTGTGTCTTGTTCAAGGTGGGGGGGAGATGAAACTACCACTGAAATTGATGAAGTAAGGAAAGAGTTGGATTCTAATGAAATCTTCACTAGGCATATAAGTTATGAAAATATAAAGATGAGTGATGAATTGAGATAGAAACCTTCCATTACTAAAACCCCTAAATTAGAACTAAAACAACTGCCAGATCATTTAGAATATGCCTTTTTAGGGGAAGAATCAACTTTACCAGTCATTATCGCATCCGATTTAAGCATTCTCTGCTCCATGTGTTAAGAGAACACAGATGTGCTATTGCTTGGAAAATTTCAGATATCAAGGGAATTAATCCTTCTTTCTGCACCCACAAAATTTTAATGGAGGATGAATTCAAACCATCAGTGCAAGCCCAAAGATGATTGAATCCCAACATGAAAGAAGTTGTAAAAGCCGAGGTAATTAAACTTCTAGATGCAGGTATTATTTATCCTATTTCTGACAGTTCTTGGGTAAGCCCCGTGCAGGTTGTTCCTAAGAAATGTGGATTGACTGTGGTGTCTAATGACAAGGAAGAGTTATACCTACAAGAATAGTCATAAGATGGAGAGTTTGCATTTATTACAGGAAGCTGAATGACGCCACTCAGAAAGATCATTTCCCTTTGCCCTTTATTGATCAGATGTTGGAAAGATTGTCAGGTCATATGTATTATTGTTTCCTAGATGACCTCTCTAGTTACTTCCAGATCTGATAGCTCTAGAAGATCAGGAGAAAACAACGTTCACATGTCCATACGATACGTTTGCTTATCGTAGAATGCCTTTTGGTTTATGTAACACTCCTGCTACTTTTCAGCGATGCATGCTTGCTATCTTCAATAAATTCGTGGAAGACATCATTGAGGTATTTATGGATGATTTCTCATTTTTCAGTAATTCTTTCCAACTTTATCTTAATAATCTAGAACGTGTTTTGATAAGATGTGAAGAGACAAATTTAGTGCTAAACTAGGAAAAATACCACTTTATGGTTCAAGAGGGTATTATTTTAGGACATAAAATTTCTAGTAAAGGGATAGAGGTAGATAAAGCAAAAACTGAAACTATTGAAAAACTACCTCCTCCTAATTCAGTTAAGGCTATAAGAAGCTTTTTAGGACATGCCGGTTTTTATCGTAGATTCATTAAAGACTTTTCTAAAATAGCTAAGCCTTTAACTAAATTACTAGAAAAAGATGTACCCTTCAACTTTGACCAAGAATGTCTGGAATCTTTCAACAACCTTAAGGAAAAGTTAGTCAACGCCCCAATTATGATTTCACCTGATTGGAATCTACCTTTTGAACTAATGTGCGATGCAAGTGATTTCGCAGTAGGTGCAGTTTTGGGATAGCGAAGGGACAAGCACTTCCAGCCAATTTATTACGCTAGCAGGACCTTGACAACTGCTCAAGCAAATTACAAGACCACAGAGAAAGAATTGCTAGCTGTTATTTTTACATTTGATAAATTTAGATCTTATTTAATTTTGTCAAAAGTTGTTGTTTATACTGATCATTCAGCTCTTTGCTACCTCTTAACCAAAACTGATGCAAAACCTCGATTAATAAGATAGATTTTACTGTTATAGGAATTCGACTTGGAAATAAAGGACAAGAAAGGAGCTAAAAACTTGGCAGCAGATCACCTCTCAAAATTAGAAGACGCACAGCCTAAATATGTCGACAAGATGAACGATTTGTTCCATGAGGAATAACTCCTAGCCTTAGCAGATACGACAGTTCCTTGGTTTG
Organism: Gossypium stocksii; assembly: GCA_020496765.1. Classification (NCBI taxonomy): domain Eukaryota; kingdom Viridiplantae; phylum Streptophyta; class Magnoliopsida; order Malvales; family Malvaceae; genus Gossypium; species Gossypium stocksii. The sequence goes on from CM035623.1 coordinate 14,388,186, forward strand.
CTAATTTTGCAATTTATTTAGCAGCTAACATAACCCCAAAAGGGCTAACCCATCAGCAAAAGAAGCGATTCTTCGCTGATGTGAAAAACTAATTTTGGGAAGATCCTTTCCTTTTTCGAATTTCTGGGGATCAGGTTATACGAAGATGCGTTAATGACACAGAAGCATATCAAATTTTGAATCGCTACCACTCAGGACCCACAGGAGGACATCACAGCGGAACTAGAACTGCTCATAAGGTACTCGAATTAGGCTTTTACTGGCCTACACTTTTCAGAGATGCCAACAGGTATGTGACCTCTTGTGATAAATGCCAACAAATAGGTAATATCTCTCAGCATAATGAAATGCCTCAGAACTATATACTTTCATGTGAAATATTTGATGTATGGGGTATTGATTTCATGGGTCTGTTCCCTAATTCATTTGGGAATAAATACATACTAGTAGCAGTAGATTACATGTCAAAATGGATAGAAGCCCAAGCTTTACCTACAAATGATGCTAGGGTGGTAGTACGCTTCTTGAAAAGACTTTTTTCTCGATTTGGAACACCTAGGATAATCATTAGTGATAGGGGTACACATTTTTGCAATACCCAATTTGAAAAAATCTTGAAAAGGTATGGAGTACACCATAGAACAGCTACCCCTTATCACCCACAAACTAGTGGCCAAGTCGAAGTAACAAATAGGGAATTAAAACGCATTCTAGAGAAAACAATAGAAACAAATAGGAAGGATTGGTCAAGAAAGGTAGACGATGCATTATGGGCTTATAGAACTGCTTTTAAAACACTGATAGGAACATCTCCCTATAAACTTGTTTATGGAAAAAACTGCTATCTACCATAAAATTTTTAAACCTTGATTTTAAAGGTGCAGGAGAGAAGAGATTAATGCAGTTGAATGAGCTTGATGAATGGCAGTTCAATGCTTACGAGAACTCGCGACTATGTAAGGAAGCCATGAAGTGACGCCATGATAAAAGGCTGAAAGACCCTAAGCAGTTTAAAACAGGTGATCTCGTCTTACTCTACAACTCAAGGCTGAAACTATTCCCTGGAAAACTCAAGTCAAGGTGGTCAGGTCCATTCACTATTCTAAATGTCTTTCTATACGGCATCATTGAGGTAACTCACCCTAACCACGATACTTTCAAGGTAAATGGCCATAGGCTTAAACATTATAAAGGTGAGAATTTTGCAGAAAATAGGGAGGAGCTTCGGCTCCACCACACTCCTTCTTGACACATCCAGCTAGAGTCGAGCTTAGACTCTAAATAAGCATTTCTCGAGAGGCAACTCGAGTACTAACTTAGTAACTTTCTTTTCTTTAAAATTTTTTAGTATTCTTCATGCATAAACTAACTCTTTGAATGCAGAAATTTAGGACCACACGGCCAGGCACACGGGCGTGCCTTAGGCCATGCGCACTCTTAAAACAGGGGCACGGTCATGCATCCAGACCGTGTACAAACAGAGCAAAATTTTCCCAAAACACGGGCCATTGATAAATCCCCACGGCCGTGCGATATGGCCATGGCGACCTTACAAATTCCACACGGGCTATCAACAATGGCCCACGGCCGTGTGACATAACCGTGGCAGCCCTGCAGTATCAACACGGGCTTGCACAAATCCCCACGCCCGTGTCCTTAGCCCGTGGAAGACACTGTCAAATTTTACACGCCCGTGGCACATATCACACGACCGTGTGAAACACGAACACGATCGCACACGGCTGTGTATACCATCACACGACCGTGTAAGTAACGAAGACCTAATCTCCCACGGCCGTGGGAACCAACCACACAGACGTGCTCATCAGAACCACGCGCGCTATAAAGACCGATTTTCAAAAAACACGGGCTAAACACGACTCACACGGGCGTGCGACATGCCCGTGTGACCCAAAATGTATAAATAGGGGGGCCATTTTTAACCTTCCCTTTCACTCAAACCCTTGAATTTTTCACCCAAAATCCCCTCAACCACTGTGAGCAACGCCACCATTCTCAAAACCACCATCAAACTCGAAAATAACCACCACACGCCCGTGTAATAGCATCCCACGACCGTGCAAGCCCGCAATTGGTTCTATTTTCTCATTTTTCTCATTTATTTTTTTGTCCTATTTCATTTCTTTAAATATTTATTTATTTTTAATTTAGTCTAATTGTTGATTCAAGCATGGAACTAGGAAATATAAGATGAATATTCTTGAATAATATAGAATCAATTAGGATTAAATGCCACTTAATTTTATTTTTGCTTACCATTTAGATTTCATTTTATTTTGCCACTTGGACACATATTTGCATGCCATCTTTATCATAATTTCACTATATATACACCAGTAGTTCTTAGTTTTCTTACAAGATTTTAACATGATTAGATTCTACTATTTAGGTTAGTCCTCATTTGTTATTTTAAGAACATTATCATTTTATTTTATTTTATTACCTATCTAATTTAAATCCAATTTTTATTTATTTATTTAGGACTAATGCTTTTGTTATTTCAGATACTATGTCATCTTCACGTGCCAGAAAAGCTGCTGTCTCCGCCTCCAAAAAACGAAAGGGACCCGAGAGTTCATCTTCGCGGCCCACCTCTGAGGCACGCCACCCGTTCGTCACTTTCACCCAAGACTCCCAAGAGGAACGCTATCAGCTACTCTGGGCATGCACTATCTCTATGGGCCGGTATATTGACTGGAAGGCTCTCGTGCAAGTAAAGCTGGTGGACGATGTCCGAGCCCTGTTAGCGACTGACCCATGGGACCAGTTCTTCAAGATTGTGGAGCCCACTTACCTAGAGCTCACCCTCGAATTCTGCTCCACATTCCACCTCCAGACTGTAATGACCAGATTTGACGATCCAGGGACGGTCCAATTCCGTTTGGGAGGACTCATACGACACATTAGCGTGCCAGAGTTCGGCGCAGCACTTGGGCTATACACTGAGCAGTTCATGACAGAAGAGGACTTCCCTACCCTCTCTCGACGCATCTACATTCGGCCCATCGAATGCTGGAATGAGATAATCCCAGGATGTCAGACCTATAACCCTAGCGTCAGCAAGGCGACCTCCCTCGTGCCATCTCTGAGGTACATTCATGCTCTTCTTGCTCACACTCTTATAGGTCGACGAGAGAGTATAGGCGTCACCAATACTCACGACGTCTACTTCCTGTGGTGCATGGCGAATGGGCACGTCATCGACTTCGTATACTTCATCGCACTTGCCATGCAGCACCAGACCGATAGGCACCGGTAAGGCGTCATATCCATGGGCCCTTACATCACGAGACTAGGCCACTACTTCGGTCTATTCAACACTACGGCCCAAACATCCTCCTATACTTTCCTTGGCCAGATGTCCTCGTAGGGCATCCAGAGCATGCTACACATGAGGATGATAGAGCGACGCCCAGGCGGCGGCCACTTCCACTTCCGCCTCGTCCAGGAAGGAGAAGACCCAGAGGACATTGCTAATGATGTCCCATCGCCACCGCCAGCAAAGGATGAGCCCGCCGAGCCACCACGCCCCGGACGACCCACCCAGACAGCATCCCCACATGCTGACATACATGAGCGCCTGGACCGATTTGAGTAGCACCTCGATTACATCAACGCCACTTTAGCGCACATATGTCAGCACCTCGGCATCGCCCCAACACCACGAGATCCATCAGAGGACTAGATCCTCTTTTATTTTTATTTTTATTTTTATTTTTATTTTTATTTTTATTTTTATTATTATCTTTTATCTTTTATTTTTATTTTTTTATCTTACTCTAACCTTTAAACACTAATCTTTGTTTTTCTAACTTTATTTCCCTTTTTAGGTTTATTTTTATTTTCTTTTATTTCAGCTTTTTCTTTCTTTAAATATTCATCTTTTTATATTTTGTTTATTTTATTTTCTTCGGCTATCTCCTAACAGAGTAATCCCTCTTCATCTTCACCTCCCACGACTAATAAGTTAATTCACAGTTTCAAAGGAGCTTTACAGCTCAAATCTACAAAAAAGGGAGCACCCCGCCACAAATGCCACCTCTTCCAAACTCCCATCTCACAAATCCATTCAAATTTCAGGGAGTTTCATACCCTTCCCTACCTTATGATTTAATGCTTATATTGATACTAATGTTATCTTTGTACATTGAGGGCAATGTACATCTTAAGTGTGTGTGGGGGGTAAAGTGCTTTAAATTTTTAGATTATCTGTGAAAACCCTGAAATCTGATGCATTGTTCTTTGCATTCTCTTCAATCTCCTATTAGGAATTAATTCTGATTGATTTATGATCTTTATTAATATGTTGAGAATTAAGATATAAGTGATTGTACCTTGATTATTCAAACTTTAAAACATTAAGGAATCAAGCATGATAAGTTGAAATTTTTGAGAACCCCTAATTTTTGCATAAGTTATTTTCCTTAATTTTAAGTATTATCTTGAGATTTGAAATTCACAGGATTGACATCAAAAGCCATAATTCTAGTGAGATTTTTGAGCCTTTTTGAGCATACATTCTTTCGTGCTCACTTCTATTATTGCTTTGAGTGAGTCAATACTGAATTGTTATTCTAGAACTTGCTTTGATTATACATGTCGAGACCACATCATTGATTTGATATACCGAAATGATAAAGGCACCTAGGATTTAACCCACTTACTCCACAAAAAGCCTACCTCCATCAATTAACCCCTAGAGAACCCTGTTGAGCCTAACAACCCATTCTTTGACTTACCCGCTGATTATTAACCATTAACCTGTTTTTGTTGAATTTTCCATTCAATTACTTTTAATCCCTATTTTTGTCAAGATTTGAGTTGAATTTATTATCTATGCTTTATTCTCTTTTCCAGTATGTAAATCTTTATTCAATTCATTGTATTACTTGAATTGTTCTTAAAAAAACATGTTTATATATAGTGAAATTCAATTGTAATCTATAGTTCAATTAAGTTTTTGCATATTTCTACTTTAAAGCTACCAAGGCAAAGTTGATATTATCATAAGAATTAGCTTGAGAAATATGTTCCAGTGATAGAGATTTTTTTTAGCTAGATAATTTTTTCAGTTCAATCTCGATTCTAACCCTCTTTTGCAGCCTGTGACAACACCCCTAACCAAGCCCCATTACAACCATTAAAAGACCTTTTTATCGATGTATCATATCAAATTATAGTGGTGGAGATTTGATTTTCTTGTAAGCTTATGGTAATAACTTTTCAGGTTGACTAGAGAGTGCTTAAATTTTGAACCCTAAACACTTTGAGTGGATAGAGTGAACCTTTAGTGAGGATGTCAACTCCTGTTAATTAAGATAGAGAGATAACTACTTAGAAGGAAAGAAGAGACTTATGTTTTCAATGACAAAATTCTCAACTTAAATTGATTGAATCTTTAATGTTCTTCTGATTGAATTACTCATTGTATGATTACCTATAGATTAGTTTGAAACATTATTGATAAAAATTGTAGGTTGAGAAGAATAATTCTTTTTAGGGATTGAGATTTTGCTTGAGGACAAGCAAAGGCTTAAGTGTGGGGGTATTTGATAAATGTTAAATTATACATATGTTTACCCCATGTTTAACCTATAATTTGGATGGATTCTTATCAATTTTGTGAGAATTGGTGCTCTTAATCCTTCCTTTTCATATCTTATATTCAGGAGAGCATAGGGAAGAAGAAAGAACGGAAAACAGGCTAAAAATGATGAAAAATGGGCCAAAATGTGCGAACAACACAGGCAAAGAAATGCCACACGGTCGTGCCACACAGGCGTGCCACATGAAGATCACACGGTCAAGCCCCCGACAAACACAGGCAGGCCACACGGCTGTGCCTCCACCGATAAAATCATACGGCCTCTGTCAAAATCACACTGACGTGGCACACGGGCGTGTTCTAGTCGTAAAGAAGGGGAATTTCACTCAAATTGGGATGTTTAGAGGCTAAGAAAGGCCCCCCAAAAGCTCTATATAAAGACCCCATGAGGCAACAACTTTTAGATACTTTTTTAGATACGAATAGAAGTAAGGGATTACTCTAAAGGAGAAAGCCGATTGATTCATCTCAGAAGTTGGAATTCTGCAGCAACATAGAGGATCTCCCTAAATTCCTTCAGGGGTTTTTGGTTTCTTTTATGTTTTGTTATTTTATGTCATCTGTGATGTTTCTTTTCTTTATTATTAACTAAACCTCTCAAATACTTGAGGGGGATGAAACCTAAGACAGATCTTGTTATTTATTCTTGATTTATTTGATAAATACTTGAATTGTTCTTAATTATGCGTTCTTCATTCTTGATTTAATAATCCTAGGTATTATTTCAAGAAATAGATGTGCCTAGAGCAGAGGAGCAAAAGTCCCTGTGATAAGAGTAGATCTACCATAATTAAGCGGAGTTGCATGCAACCCTAGACATATGTCGACATAAATCTGCCAGATTAGGGTCAAACCTAATATGGGGAGCCATAGATCGAATTAATGCAACCTAGGGAGTTAATTAATAATGGAAATTTAATTAACAACTTAGGCCTAGTTGCTCTACGCCTCGACGGAGGGTTTAGCATAAGTTAGGGATCTCTACGGATCAAGTCAAGTAAAGAAATCATATAGTTCAAGAAAATAATAACAAGTGAAGTCTAGGTGGATTCTCCCTTGAGTATTGCCCATATCAATCAGCTTTTCCCTAAAAGTTTTCCCAATTTACTCTTTTCACTTTCTTAGTTAGTTTTAAAATTAGTTTAGACAACCCTATTTTATTTTTAGGCTAGATAATAGAAAGGATGTAAGTACTAGTACTTTTGGTTCCCTTGGGAACGATAACTCGGCCTTGCCACTAAGCTATACTACTGTTCGACAGGTGCGCTTGCCTCAACGTCGTGATATTAGTTAGTTTTGGTGTGATCAAGTTCTTTATAAATTTTATTACTTCATATCACACATGTCAAGAAGTAAGGAATTACTCTAAGGAAAGCCGATTGATCCATCTCAGAAGCTGAATTCTCCCTCAAGACTAAAGATCTCCTTCAATTACCTTCAGGGGTTTTTGGGTTCTTTATGTTTTGTTATTTTATTTCTTCTAAGATGTTTTCTTTTATAATCATGAACTAATTCCCCCAAATACTTAAGCGGGATGAAACCTAAGACAGATCTTGTTATTATTTTCTCTTGAATTATATGATAAATATTTGATTTATTCTTAATTGTGTTTTTAACTCTTAAATTGATATTTTCGGGATATTGATTTAAGTCAAATGTGCTTATGTAGAGAAGCAAAAGTCCCTACGTAGGAGTAGATCCAACACAATTAAGCGGAGTTGATTGCAATCCTAGAGATAGGACGACGAAAATCTGCCAGATTAGGGTCAAACCTAATAAGGGAATCCATAGATCGAGTTAAGGCAACACTATGGGTTTTAATTAGAAAGATATTTCAATTAATCAACCTAGGGCTAGTTTTTTTAGTCTCGAGAGAGATATTAACATAAGTTAGGGATTTCTACAGATCAAGTCAAGTGAATAAATCGTCTAGTTCAAGAATTGATAACAAGTGAAGTCTAGGTGGATTCTCCCTTGAGTATTATCCAAATCAATCAGTTTTCTTAAGAGTTTCTCCCTAATTTACTTTTTGTGCATTCTTAGCTTAGTCTAATAGATAGTTTAGTTTAATAAAAATCCCCTTTTATTCTCAGGTTAAATAATAGAAAGAAAGTTAGTACTAGTACTTTTGGTTTCCTTGGGTACGATATCTCGGTCTTGCCACTAAGCTATACTATTGTTCGATAGGTGCGCTTGCCTTAAATCATGATAATAGTTAGTTTCTGGTGTGATCATTTATTATAAATTTTATTACTTCATATCACGAATATCAAGTATGAATCAAATTAGCATTTTACATGTAACGACCCAATTTCCTATGGTATAAAAAATTATAGTTTTAATACCTCATTTTCATAGCCCGAGTTTGTAAGTATTAAATATGAATATTTACGGGGTTAATATATTTTTGAATTGAAAAATGGCTAGGTGATTTAGTCGAAATTGTGTTTAATTGAGGATTAAGGACTAAATTGTAAATGTTTAATCACTATAGATTTTTAATTAGGACAAGGCTTGGGGATATAGATTGCAATGATACAAAGTGATAAAATGGTTAATAAACCATTCTAAAAAGGATGTTAGTGTACGGTGATGGATGGTGTCATTAAATTATTTTAATTAGTTATTAAAGCGTAAATAAATCATGATTAAGTTAATTACTAATTAATCAAAGTATAAAAGCCAAAGCTAAGTGGGATTTCACTATTTTTTTCTTCATTCTTATTGTCCACCATAGAAAGAAAGTAGAAGAAAGCTTCCAAACCATTGAAACATTCAACCATTAAATTGGAAGGTAAATTCATATACTTTTCTTAGAATTTTTGTAGATTTGAGGTCATGGGAGCTTGATTTAGCTAGTCTATGTACCAATTTGTAAAATCGTTAAAGTTTTAAGAAGTTATCATTATTTATTTCTTGAAGAATTTTGTGTGAAATTATTAGAGATTTAGTTTATTTTATGAAAATGACTTAATTTTTAGTTTCATATATTAATGAAAAAATTAATTAAAATGAGAAAATATCATGAAATTGAGGTAGGAATAGAAAGCAGGGGGTCTCTAATGAGTATATATGAAACTGGATTTTAATTTGAAGCTTTAGTTTGAAAATTATGCTTGTCCCAATTTTAGGGACTAAATTGAGTAAATTGCAAAATATGATTGGGTTATTATTTGAATGTAATTGAGATGGAATTTGATATTATATTATTATTAAATTATGATTGTAGTTAACATCGACACTGAGCCATCGAGAAGGAAAGGAAAAATGAGGATTGTCGACAAGTGACACGAGACCCTAGTTTGTACCATTACAATTCTTATTGTTTGATTTGTTTGCACGTAATCGCTAGCTGCATATGGAATGTCAAGGTGAGTATACTATGGTAAAGGTTATTGTAATGTTGAATATGTTAGATGATATCAAAATAGAAGACTAAAATGAATAAGATGAGAAATGATATACATTACCTTGAAATGTGATGTGTTGTGGAAATTGAATAGAAATTGTGCATGATATGAATGTATGTGTTTTTTTTATTGAATTGATGATGAGATTGAAATGTTTTATAGAGTTATAATGTGCATCAATTTGGTATTATTCTAATAACAATCTTGAGTACCTTTGATTTAGTTGGCATGCCTTAGGTTGAAAACCATTGTTGCTGGGTCATCCGAGATGGTACAATGAATAGATCATGAATGCTATCAGTGTCGGGCCATCCAGGATGGTAGTATATGTAAAGTGGGGAAACCATCGTTGCCGGGACATGTAGGATGGTGAAACATAAATAAAAGGGAACCATCATTGTCAGACCATTTGGAAAGGTGAAATATATTGAATTATGCGAACGATCGTTGCTGGACCATCCGAGATAGTAATATATTGAATTAAATGAACCATAGATGTCGGGACACTCAGGATGGTAAAGTGTGTATATTGTAAAATTCATCATTGTTAGGCAACTCGAGATTATTAGAGTAAGGTAAGAGTTGTAGAATGATGATGAAATTGACATGTTATGTATATTTGTATCTTGCAATAGAAGAAGCATGTAACTACTATCACACCCCAAAAATAGTGGATTCAAAAAAGCAAGTGAGGTATGCATGTTAACTATTTTGGCACACTATGGTAGCATAATTTGCCACCCTACTGGCTTGCTAGTGAGTTAGAGTATTGGAGTATACTAGTGTTAAAGTACTTGCCCGTTGGCGGTATCTAAGGATTTAATTATAGGGTATCTTCAAGTGAAGAAAGAATATGCACAAGAAAGAGTAGCCTTAAAGTTTTGGCTGAGCACGAAGCGCCTACCAAGTGTATAAGAAAGTTGTAGGAGACTTAATTGTCTTCAAGACTATGCCATATACAAGTCACTGCCAAGGTATAGTACACTCAGTTTGCATGAGAACTATTCAAGTTAGTTATTGTAACGGGATTTGTTGGGAGTCAACTGGATTGATTTGACCTTTCCCAAGTCTGATCAAATAATAATATTGATCTTTGCTGGATTTTCTTTCCCCATCCGCCTAATTTTTGTAAGGAAATTAGGGGACAATTTAGTAAGCATCGCCACTTATCAAAATCCATTAAAGGGGACCGATTGTATATATATAGTAAATGGGGAATTCTAGATGATTTTTTTTGCTCGACATTCTGGTCCTTCTTTCTAACCTAAATGTTCTCTTCTTCTTTGTTAAGCTAGAGCTAAGATTTTGTTTAAATAATGGATAATTCAACCTTTTAGTAAATCTTATAGCTCTGCATATTATGTTTCTTGAAGAGTAGGGATGACAAAAGATGTAAGAACAGTAAGGTGTGAGTGAAAGGCCCTGGATAGTGGTCACATGTAGTTGAAATGTTCGTGAACTATTTGTAAATGAAGATTCTAATAAAAATTCCACGATATTTTAAGCAATTACTACTGTTAGGTCGAGAAGGATGATCGAAATAGAACTCTAAGCCGAGGTAAAGGTAGGTCTTTAATTAGTCTCTAGACCCGACTTTTACATGTTATTTTACGATGATTCTTTATATAGTTGATGTCCTTGTAGTTGTTCTCGTATTCTTGAGAAGTTTTTATATGTATGTGTGTGTATTTTGTGAAGTATATGCATGTAAATGAAATATACAATGTGTTGCATGAATATGACAATGTATGGTAAGCATGCATGAGAAATTATGTGTTGGGAAGTATGATTCTATTATAGGTATGAGTGGAATTTATGTAAACGTGTTTGTTATGTTAATTGAATGGTACATGACAAAGTATGGTTGGTGATAAAAGGGTTCGGGCAGAGTGTCGAGAAAATATGTAATATGATAATGGACCCCGCAGTGGTGTTTTGATGATGTCCATCGAGATAGTAAACACAAAGGTTAATATGGCGAAAATGTAGTCTTCCAAGACTATAAACACAAGGTCTGCCAGGATAGTAAACACGAGAAAAGACTAGTGTGATAGATATGTGGAAAGACCATGGCCATGACACATTCTGGAAATGACGGATGAGCCGCATTTGTCTATTAGGGTTTTTATGTGTCCCGAGGGCGATGATGAGCAAACTTTAAGTGATGTTGAGTTTAGGCAAATCCATATCACCAAACATGACAGCTTATGTGGTGCTTGGGTGGCAAACCAAATAGAGCCTTTGTGGCAAGTTATCTGGAAAGCCAGTATGGTGAATATGATGTCCATTGGGACAGAAAACATGAGGAAAGCCTTTGTGACAAGTTATTTGAGAAGCCTATATGGCGTATTACTTGATAAGCCTTAGTGGCGAAGTTATCTGGAAAGCCTTTATGGCAAGTCATTTGGAAAGGTTATATGACGAATTCTATAACGCCTAAGTGGCAAATTGTTAAACCAACTTTGTGATGAGATCTGAGTATGCCTTGAGTCATTTTTTGAAAGATTTTTCGGTTATGTATTCAACTGATGAGCCCGCCATTGTAATCCTCTAGGACAGAGAGCTTGGTGTATCTGTAATTATAAGTGGTGAAAGTGTTTGCTAAACCACAGAATTTTCACATTATCTATTGAAGTCATCTGGTTTTCCATTGGATGATCTAGAATACTGCATTCATCGGACCAAGTTCGTTTGTTTGGATCTATTTTAAGTTATGGTGTGACTGGCATTCTTACAGCCCGCTAGAGCTAGTATAAGAATCCACCAAGAGTAGTATCCATATTTATATCATTCTAAGGAATGTATCCAACTTTTATCTTCGAAGAGATTGTGAAATAGGATCCCCAATAATGTGTGAAGTCTGTGATCCGCTAATCAAGCAGAATATCTATATGTGGTCAAGTGTGAAGATTGTCATATAGTTATCCGCTATGAATCAAAAAAGTATCCGCCAAAGTCTAAAAGGAATCCTAAAACCTTCAAGTTGAGGAATTCAACAACAACGCTTAAAGGTAATATTGGTTGAGACTCACTAAGTTCTGTCAAACTTACAAGTCTTTATTTGTAATTTAAGTTCTTGGAATTAAACTAGTATGCCAGAAGGGACCAAGCCATGAATGCACCAAGGTGACAGTTCAAGGTGCGATATTTTGCATATAATACGGCACTTTTAGGAATATGGTGAATAGTATCTACGTCATGAGTTTTAACAAAGATTTAAGTTCTAATGTCTTATTCTACTTTTGAGAACCTATTGTAATTAATAAATGTCTCCTTCAAAATCTTTTAACTTAGAAAATAAAATAAATAAGAAGTATGTTCAGTATGGTTCTCGTCAGTTGTAAAATTTTTGTTAAGTATTAAGTATTGTGGCAGCCTATATCTGGGTCAACTAAATTAGGTCGGGTATAGGTTGTTACAACTATTATATGAATTGACTAGAAATAAGCCCTGGGGGTTAGTGTGAATATGGATGAGTTTATAGACTCTAGTAATAGATCCAAATGATAGTGTAAATAGTCATTGATGTTGAATGACATGGGATTTACATGGCTTGAAGTGAAGGGTATAAATGTGCGTGTTCATATGTGACTTAGAACTTGATATTTAAGAAATAACCTACTTTGGTTAACTAGATTATTATGTTGAATAGATAGACTTTACCAAATTATTGATGTAGACTCACATGTGAATAGTTTTATGTACATATGTAATATAACAAGTTAGTAATGTTACATTTTATTATTTTGTTTTATGAAAGTACCACTGAGCCCTATTACTCAAAGTATGATTTGTTTTCTCCGTGCACAGATTTAGGTAATCTTCAAGAATTCGAGAAGAAGTTCCAGCATCCAAGAAACAATTCTCCAACTTAGAAAAGTTTGTAAAGTTCTCTTTTCATTCGTATATAGCATGTACTTAGGGTTTAAGCCGATTTTATATTGAAAATGGTCGAATTAGAATTTGGTGGCTTAATGTTGTTTGGAAGCATCAATTTGGCATATATTAGTTTGAATTTAATTGATATATTGTTGTTTTGGTTGTAATTGTTTTGTAAAGTATTATTTTAGATCTTTCAAACTTGTACCATGTTGATTTTTATGGAAATAGTATGCCACATTGAGACGACATATTCCCAATGTCGCAACTATGAGCAACCTTAGATTCACGTTGCGACAACGTGTATTTGAGGTCACGACAAGACCTACTTATTAAGTTATGTCGCGATGAGGAACCCTCAACGTTGCAATGTCAACCCTCTATTTTGAAAATGTAACAATTTGGGTCTAATTTGACCTTGGGTTAGATATAGAGCTTTTGTAAGCTCATATAAGACCCATAGATGACTTTATATTGTATAATATGAATGTATTAGTTAAAATTAATAGTTAATATAATAAATTAAATATAGCTTAATCGTAGTTGTTTTGGCAATGAATGTGGCACCTTATAGCTCGGACTTGACGATTGAGTTAGGTATAAGGTGTTACTTTACAATGTCCTGTTGAGACTTGATTGATCTGCCATAATTTGATATGTTAAATTAGACTCTCTCAAGTACTTAATGAGCTTGTTTTCAAGTAGTTTACAATTCTTTTTAGTTCTTTTAATCAGTTTTTAGATTTTAGTGTTAATGATAGCTTTTATTATATTTTACCTTTTTTGAACCTAAATTAACAAAACTATGCCATTGGAAGTCTAATGATTGATTTGAGCATGTGTAGGGAGGTGATTGGGGCTGAACATCAAAGAGGACTTCTATTGTGGTCGAGGTCGAGACACAGAAGCTTGTGTGTTGCCACACAAACCCTTCCACCACCTTGAGAAAGTTAAACTTCACTAAAACTCAACTTGGAGTAGCCTGTTGTAAAGGTCACGACACTGAGCCTTAAGTCACAATTCCAAGCCCTCGAGGTTGTGACTCCAAGCTAAACGTTAAAGTGAAGGGAACACATTACCTACTTCGTCGAGGTCATAACACCAGAAAGATTGTGTCGCGACACTAAATGTCTCAAAGTTAAAATTGTGCCCACTTCCACGAATGTCGCTATAACATCCCTCGCCTGACCCAGTCACTGAGTCCGAGCTACAGGATGCTATAGATTAAAACGGAAAAATTATAAACATTTAACAAACAACTCGAGTAAAAAAAACCAATAATTTCTATCATTTTAATCATTCAGTACAAATTAAAACCTTTTTTAAGTCTTATACAAGTTTACATGAGCTCTAAAATTGACTCAGAATCAAACAATGACCAAATTACAATGTTTAAAAAATTTAGGGCCGACGTCGTGATGTCACTTCCTCCACGTCGTGATGTCACCAAAATAGAATGTCACATCACGAAGTCAGACCACTTGTCGTCGGGGTGTCACAAGCTATTGGCCAACGATGCGACGAGGGGAAATCAACGTCAAGATGAGTAACCTGTTTTTGGTGCAAAATAGGTCATTTGACACCATTCACTTGGCCATCTAAACAACTAACCATTTAGTTAAAATATCCACAACATAACCTGCACAAAACATACCAAATACATACTGAAACATATCATTTAAACATTTTCCCTGTCAACTAAACCAATATGCCTTAGTTGGCACCAAATCATTTCAAATCAACTTATACAATTTCAAGCTAATCAACCATCATTCTTTCATGCTTTTAAACTATTCAACTACAATACTGTACTAGCCATTCAACTAGGATACGATTAAATTCATAAACTATCTTACAATTTACACATATATCTTAAGCATTACTTATCAACAAGCCATAATCTTGTCCCATTTCATTAATGTTGTTTATAACAACATTTCCATCAAGAATACCAATTCAACTAGATAATATCATTATGTAAACACACATAGATACATAAAGTTCCAAACTAAAATTTCAAGACACCTAAGTACATGCCATATAACAGGACATAAATGATCAAAAGACTACTGAATCGAAAGCTGGATAGTGTGAGCTTTGAGGCGATCTGACTGACATGTTCCACAAGTTGAAGAACTATAGAAAAAAGGAAACAAAAACAGAGTAAATATTTCGAAATACTTAGTAAGTTTGTAGGCATAAAATAACAACTTACCTCACTTTACACATGAATATAATAAGTAATCTAACTTGACAAATAAATCTAAACATGGTAACGCAATTCAATAAGGTGAGTTCATTGTAAAACATATCTTATTACAATATAAACATTTAATATTTCAATTCAGAATTATTCACATGAAGTCATCAATCCAGTACCATTTCTAATACTTATTCTACATTCAACTATTTATATATATAAAAGTATCATATCATCTTATTTCTGTTGTAACACCCCAAACCCGGCCTAGACGTTATGGCCAAATTTGGAAACGTCACATGATAGTGTATTTTGAAAATTAAGTTGTTGTGATGAAATCAATTCCACGTTATTATCTTTCTTTAACTCTTACTAGCCCTAAAAGAAAACACTTCACTCATTTTAAACATTTGTTTTAAAACACATTTAGGTGCGAAAGCTTTAATAAAAGCAGTTTATGTGATCGTGAGTAGAAAACACTTTAACTTTTTGAACCGAATTTCCTACGACTAGTTGTTATAAGTCCATAAAATAAATAAATAAGTAAAAACCCACATTAAAGCAAAAGTCTGAAAGAATCCTCAAATTATAACCCAATAAATCAATAATAAATAAACCATAAATCATAAATTAAAAAAAAACCATGAAAAGTCCAAAACTGTGGTCACCATCGAGTCTTCTGCCGCACCGATCCGTCTAGGTCTGGTTGATTACCTATGCACATTAAACAAAAGGGTGAGTTTTCGTAAACTAAGTATGTAATCCCACAGAAAACAAACAATAGGAAAACAAAGTGCACAGTCAAAACAGTCTTGGGCCTAAGCCCCTTACAGTATCAGTATCAGTATGCACAAGGGCCTTAGCCATCACAATATCAATAACAAATATACAGTATTCAATAATAAAGACCTACCCAACCAGCATCTACACACCATCTCCGTCTAACCCTACACTCCATGTGGGGATTAAATCACCTACCCATCCCTACACTTTGAGTAGTACCGAATGCGGCAAAAAAACAGTAATTTGCAGTTGAGCTACCAGTATATAAGGCTTAAAAGCCTTTCAGTACACTTCCTCCAAATGATATCAACCCAACCCAATGCAATGCAAACATACAAAAAATGACATACATATATGCAACAATCAACAAATAGACATGCATCTTATCATGCTCAGTCCAATCATCATTTATTCAGTTTACATAGTTAAGGGTCTAATTAGTGCTTACCGACCCTACAGAAGGTTCATGGTCGACTTGGGCGACCCATGCAACCTTAGCAAACAATATAGTAAAAATGGGTTCACACGCCCATGTGGCCTACCTGTGTGGGCCCATACGACCCAAATTGGCCTTAGCCGTATGGATCACGTGGCCTAGCCAAAAATCCCACATGCCCGTGTGGACTACCCTTGTGGGACCATACGCTCGTGTGGCCCACACAGCCCAATGTAGTCTAGACCGTGTATTGCACATGGCCTGTCTGGCCATCACATGATAGTGTCCTTCGTGCACGGCCTGGCCTCATCATTGACATGCTCGTGTGGTGGTGCACAACCTACCACACGGGCGACCACATGCCCGTGTGGCATCGATAGTGGGGTTTTTCAGCTTTTTGTTGAACCCAATTTTCTGCGTTTCAGGTACACACCTGGTTTCAATTCGCTGCAAAAACACTCTCAAGTTCTCCAAGGCCTAAAATCGAGATACCAACATCAATTTAGTGAATTTTACAAGTGAATTCAATAATTAAGAACGAATAGGAACTCGACTTATTGCTAACATCAACCTTCCGTTAACAATGCTAAAACACGAGATATGCAATTTATTGCCCACAGTCTCCTCCTACACTATTAATAGAAGAATAATCACATTACTAAGCAATCGTTATCAACCACAACGGGAAAGGCAATGGAGACTTACCGAACCCGCATGAGTGTGACAACGTAAAAGAAATTTAAGAAGAAGAAGATAGATTAAGAAGATGGAAAAGTAGAGAAAGGCTAAAATTTCAAAAACAATTCGGCAGTAAGAAAGGAAAGTGAAAAACAACAGCAAGGTGAGCAAAGAAGAGGAAATCGATAGAGAGTTTTTGTAATGCCCCAATTTTTCTTAATTTCAACTTTTGTAAATTTGTTGCAAAAAGTTATGTCTATTTCAGTGGTTAAGGGTTTTGGGAGTGTCTGAGGGGTCTTGGGTTCAAGCTTTGACCTGAGCACAATTTTGTTCCTTTAAATGAATAAAGCCTTACTCTTGTTCAGTAGGGTTATAGTTAAAGGTTTGTAAGGACATGTCAGAACGGGCCTGCTGGTCTAGTGGATAAGTGGAGTTTTGGTTATGCTGGACGTCCTGTGTTCAAATCCTTGCATGAGCAAGGAAATTATTTTCCTGCTAGTGCCGTGTAGGAATTTTGAGTTTTAGTTAAATTCTGTGTAGTGGGGTGGTGGAGTGAATCAAGGGTGGTTACTATTAGATTTTGAATTTTGGAAACGAAAGCCCTCTCTTCTCTCTCTCACACGTATTATGTATTCTCCCCCCTCAAAATTTTCAATTTCCTTTTTCCCTAAAGAAAGACTTTGCTGCCGAAATTTCCTATACTTCCTCTCAATCTATCCTTTTTCCTTTGTTTTTGCAAACGTCGATAGCATTTCTACGATACTGGTAAGCCTTTTTCTTTTTTTTTTTCAATGAAAGTTTTATTGATTGTTTATTAACGTGCTCGCTTGCAAATTAATGGCATAGGAGGAGGCTATTAATAGTAAAGATTGTGAACTTCAGATTCGGCATCGCTAACGACGAATTATTTTGGCGATAAGTCAAATTTTTGTTCATTCTTGGTTATTGAACCCATTTATAAATCTGTTAGATTGATGTCGAGTATCTTAATTTAGGCTTTTGGAGTGCTCGGAAGTGTTTTTGTAGTGGATCGACACAAGGTGTGTACTCGAAACACCAAAAATTCATCTCGGTGAAAAGCCAAAAAAGTGAACTGTCGACGCCACACAGGCATGTGGGTGCCCGTGTGCTAGGCCGTGTTGCTGGACACAGCCGTGTGATCGATGAACCAGGCCGTGCGCGTATAACACGGGTGCATGACATGACCGTGTGATGGCCGTAGAAGCAGTGTGTAAGACATGGGCTCGACAAATTGGGTCGTGTGAGCCGCACGGGCGAGTGAGATTCTCAGCCAGGCTGTGTGATCCACACAGCCAAGGTCAATTTAGGCCGTGTGGGCCACATAGGTGTGTGGACCCACACGAGCAGACCAACATGAACGTGTGAGCCCATTCTACTGATTTGATTGATAAGGTTGCACGGGTCGCCCAAGTCAACTGTGAACTTACTGTAGGGTCGGTAAGCTTTACTTAAAACCCTAATCGACTGTATGACATATATATACGTATGATTGTATATTGAGCATGATATTTATGTTGCATCGATTATATACTTGATTCCATGAGATAGCATGTCATGATTGTATGATGCATTGCATGGGGTTGGGATGATATACGTGGAGGAAGTGTATTGAAAGGCTAAATGCCTGATATATTGGCAGTTTTGCTGCGTCTCACTGATGCCTTTTAAGCCTAATATACTGGCAACTCTGCTGCATATACTGTTTAGTGCTGCAACCGGTGCTAATTTGTAAGTGTAAGGATGGGTGGGTGATTTATTCCCCATAGGAGTGCAGGGTTTGACAGAAGATGGTGTATAGTGGTTGGTTGGGTAGGACTTGCATTCTGTACACCGCATTACTGCATACTAATTTTGTGATCTAAAGCCCTACTGATACTGCTACTGTTACTGTTACTGTAAAGGGCCAGGGCCCTACTGATTACTGATATTTTGACGGGCCAAGGCCCTAACTGACATTGTCACTGAGAAGGGCTACGCCCAGTCTGTTACTGTTTGCATCTTGACTGTATAACTGCATAGGGATTACACACTGAGTTTTTGTAAACTCACCCCTTTTGTCTTTACTGTATAGGTAATCCCCAGACCTAGGCGAGTCGGTGTGGCGGGGACTCAGCGGTGGCCTCACAACTGGTTTTTACACAATTTCGTACTTTCTTAAGATTTTAAATTTCATTTGGGGTAATTTTATGTAATAATGGCCTCTTCAAAATTTTTGGTTTTAATTCTAGTTTTTATACTATTTGTGTTTCATAACTGCTAGTGGTAAGTAAAACTCGGTTTTCCAAATAAAATGAATGTTTTATCAAAACACCACGTATAGGCAAACTGTTTTAAAAGCTTTCACAAAGTATGACATTTTGGAAATGAATATCAATTTGTAATTAAACAATGGTTGGAAAATGAATAGCATTTTGAAAATGGATAACTACTTGAAAATAAATGTCATGATTTCGAATTAACGTAAGATAACGAAAAGAAATTGTTTAAACGGAGGAATTGTCCTTAGTAACGATTTAGATTTCGTAAGCACTTTCATGTGACATCACTAGATTCGGCCATAACATCTAGGCCGGGTTTGGGGTGTTATAGTTTTGGGGGCAAAAAGAAAGGAAAAGGATAAACTAAAACCCTAATTTTGCTCCTCAATATCCCCACTACACTCAACTACTTAGAATCCCATTTTGGCATAACTTCAACCGAATTTAGGAGCAAAAATTACTAACACTTACCATCACAGAGAATTAAACACAGGACCTCCATCACACCAACCCTCCACTTATCCACCAGACCAGCAGGCCCATTTTGATAACATTTTATAACCAATTAAACAAAAGCCTATTAATCAGGGTTAAAGCTTTATTTATAAAAATACTAAAATTTGCTCAAGTCATGACTTGAACTTGGGACCTCTCACATACACCCAGAACACTTAACCAATGTAGCATACAATTATTTGTCACCCATTCCCAAAAATAAAAAATTAAAATTTTTAGGGCGTTACAATTCTACCCCCTAAAAGAAAATATCGTCCTCAAAATTTACTTGATCAGAACATATAAGGATATTGCTGATACATAGCATCCTCAGGCTCCCATAGTGGCCTCCTCAGTGCTATGTTTATGCCACAAACTCATAACCAGTGGAATAGATTTCCTCCTCAGAACCTTTACGTCGTGATCCAGAATCTGAACCGACTCTTCCTCAAAGGTCAAGTCTAGCCTAACCTCAATCTCCTCAACAGGAACAATATGAGTAGGATCAGAGTGGCAGTGCCTCAACATAGAGACATGGAACACGTCATGAATACTATCCAACCCCGGAGGTAGCTCTAACTGATAAGCAACCGGTCCCACTCGTGTCAGAATATGGTAAGGTCTAATAAACCTAAGGCTCAACTTGCCCTTATGACCAAACCTCAATACCTTCTTCCATGGTGAGACCTTGAGAAATTCGAAGACCCCCACAGAATACTCAATCTCGTGTCTCTTTAGGTCTGCATAAGATTTCGACCTATCAGATGCCGCTTTTAGACGATCTTGAATCAGTTTAACCTTATCCTCAGTCTCAGAAACCAACTCAGGACCCAGAACATGTCACTCATCCAACTCAGTCCAACATAAAGGAGTGCGACATTTAATATCATACAGAGCCTCATAAGGTGCCATCTGAATGATACACTGGTAGCTATTTTTATAGGCAAACTCCACTAATGGCAGGCAATACTCCCAATTGCCTTGGAAATCAATGACATAGCTCCTCAACATAATATCCAGTATTTGAATCACCCTTTCAGATTGACCATCGGTCTGAGGATGGAATGTAGTACTGAAGTCCAACTTGAACCTAGAGCCTCATGTAATTTCCTTGAAAATCGAGATGTGAAGCGAGGATCCCTATCAGAGATGATCGAAACTGGTAACATATGCAGTCTCACAGTATCTGAAACATAAAGCTTTGCCAGCTTCTGTAGAGAATAATCCACCCTAACGGGTATGAAGTGCGTAGACTTGGTCAATCGATCCACAATAACCTATAGTGAATCCTTCTTAGTGGGTGTTAGGGGCAACCCACTAACGAAGTCCATAGTTATTCGCTCCCATTTCCAGAGAGGAAGTTGCAGCAAACCCAAAGGTAACTGATGCTCAGCCTTAACCTATTGGCAAGTTAGACATTTCCCTCCAAAATCAATAACCTCTTGTTTCAATCTTGGCCACCAATCTAACTTATGGAGGTCTCGGTACATCTTATTTCTGCCAGGATACATAGCATAAGGTCTACTATGCGCCTCTCTCAGTATAGAGTGCCTTAATTCCGTGTAATTCGACACACATATCTGTCCATGGAAACACAACTCTCCTTCAGGGTTCAACCTAAAATCCATAGTGCCACCACTCTCAATCTATCAGAACCGAGGACCCAAATACTTGCCTGCTATCTATTTACCTTTAATTTGCTCAATCCATGTCGACTTAATTTGAAACTCGGCCAACAAACTACCATCATCTAAAAAGCTGAGGCGAGCAAAAATCGCCCTCAAATCAATCATAACCCTACGGCTCAGTGCGTCGGCCACCACATTGGCCTTACCAGGATGATACTCAATTGTACAATCCTAATCCTTAAGCAGTTCAATCCATCTACGTTGCCTAAGATTTAACTCCTTTTGAGTAAGAATATACTTGAGGCTTTTGTGATTAGTGTAGATGATACACTTCTCATCGTATAGATAATGCCTCCGGATTTTCAGTGCCAAGACAACGACGGCCAATTCCAAATCATGCGTCAGATAGTTCACCTTATGTGTCTTAAGCTAACAAGACGCATATGCTACCACCTTATTGTCCTGCATCAACACATATCCCAAGCCAACATGTGATGCATCACTATAAACCATGAACTCCTTTCCAGGTTTAGGCTGTATCAAAACAGGAGCCTCAATCAGTATAGTCTTGAGCTTCTCAAAGCTATCTTGCTGCACAATGGTCCAGTAAAATGGTACACCCTTAAGTAGCGGCTTAGTCAAGGGTGCTGTAATCAATGAGAAACCCTTCAGAAATCGCTGATAATAAACTGCCAGTCCTAGAAAACTGCGAATCTCAGATACGTTCTTTGGCTGTTTCCACTCTAACACAGCCTCAATCTTACGATGATTAACTCAAATCCCCTCAGCAGATACCACATGACCTAGAAATGTCACCTCACATAACCAAAACTCGCACTTGCTAAACTTAGCATAGAGTTGCTTTTCCCTCAAAGTCTGGAGAACAATTCTAAGGTGCTCGTCATACTCATCCTCAATCTTCAGGTAAACTAGTATGTCATCGATGAACACCACCACAAATTGGTCCAAATAAGGCTAGAATACTCGGTTCATCAATTTCTTGAAAGCTGCTGGTGTATTAGTCAGTCCAAATGGTAATACTAAGAACTCGTAACGGCCATAATGAGTCCTAAATGTCATCTTATGTATGTCAGCCTCCTTAACCCTCAACTGGTGATACCCAGATTAGAGGTCAATCTTAGAGAATACTGAAGCTCCTCGAAACTGGTCAAACAAGTCAACAATCCTCGATAGTAGGTACTTATTCTTAATGGTCAACTTATTCAGTTGCCGGCAGTCAATACACATTCGTATAGATCCATCCTTCTTCTTTACAAACAAAATAGGTACTCCCTACGGAGACACGTTAGGGCAGATGAACCTACGATCCAATAACTCCTGAATCTAAGCCTTAAGCTCCAAAAGCTCCTTCGGTGCCATTCGATAGGAAGTGATAGACACCGGAGCTGTACCAGGAAGGAACTCAATCCCAAACTCCACTTCACGATTCAGAGGTAAACCTGGTAGTTCCTCAGGAAAGACGTCCAAAAAATATTTTACGGTTCTAATGTCCCAAACAGTAGAGTCCTCAGAATTAAAAACATCTACATAGGCCAAGAATGCCTCACACCCCTTACGAACCAACTTCTTCGCCACCAATTCAGAGATCACATTAGATAAGTAATTCCGATGCTCTCCAATCATAACTACCTCGTTATCCTCTTCAATCCTTAATACGACCCTTTTAGTCTCACAGTCCAAGCTAACATAGTGCTTGACCAACCAGTCCATCCCTAGAATTAGGTCGAACTCCCCAAATAGAAGCTCCATCAAATTAGCCAGAAAGTTTAACCCTTGTACCTCTAAAGGAATGTCTCTAAATAGTTTGTTAACCCTTATAGATTGCCTCAACAGACTCAGTACAGTAACCTCACTCATAGTGCTCTCAACCGAGATCCCCAAGTTTCTAAATATGTTGCTAGCTATGTAGGAGTGAGTAGACCCTATGTTTATCAGAGTAAAATACGGTACAACATAAATAAGAAACGTACTCGCAATGATGTCCAGAGCATTGCCATCTTCTCGACGATGTACAACATATACTAGAGTCACTGCCCCGTATCAGTCTGTCCAGCACCTTTACCTAGTGCTTTCTGCCTACGACCCATACCATTACCACCCTTAGCCTACCCGCAACCTCTCAGTGGCTGCTGAACTACCTTCTGTGGCTATGTAGTACCAGTACCTTGAGCTTGTATCTGATCGGCCCTCAGTGAACACCCCCTGATACAATAATCCAATGATCCATATCTTAGACATGCCACAGTCCTTCTTGAACACTCGCCCTGATGGGGTTTATCACAAACTCCACAAGGCTGCAGTCCAATAGGGGTAACAGGGGACCTAACTTGAACTAGCCCATCACATCTGGCCTTTTTCTTAGGCCTCTGTATAGAACTTGAGGGCTTTAAATCCCTTGTGTTCCTACCCCTCTCTATGTTATAGTTTTGACACTCAGCGCGCTTAACCTCCTCGGTGATTTTCGTCTTCTCAACCAGTGTAAAAAAGTCGTGCTCTCTCTACGGAGCTATCAAAACTCTCAAATTATCTATGGCTATCCTCAAAGCGAACACATTGCTCATACTCAAATACCACCATACCTCGCGCATAGCGGTTCAGTCTCTGAAACTCGGCCTCATCCTCAGCCATTGATCGATCACCTTGTGTCAGATTCAGAAACTCCCTCCGACGGGCGCCCACATAACTGATTCCCACATATTTACCCTAGAAGGTGGTCTTAAAAAACTCCCAGGTAAGACGTTTGGGCTGGGTGCCCTCCTTAATAGTAAGCCACCACTGATAAGCCTCATCACTCACCAATGAGACTGTACCCTTTAATTTCTGCTCAAGGGTGCAATCTAGATCATCCATGATCCTCTCTATGGCCTCAATCCAGTACTCAGCCATATTAGGGGCAACCCTAGTGATACCCCTAAAAAGCTCAGCTCCATTGGACTATAGTCGTTCTGTGACCGACCCTCGGCCCTTAGATCAAGTATTGGGCCCAACGGCCCTCTCCAAAATCCTTAGCATAGCTTGGGACAGTGTGTCGTCCCCAGCCATGTGATGTTGAGACCCACCTTTAGTAGCAGGCGACATTGGCTTCTCACTCTTGTCAAAGTTTGTTATGTTATCAGATGACGAGGACTCAGCTTAAGCCCCTCGACAGCCTCCACCTCGGCCTCTAGTACCCCATCCACAGATACCTTGTGTGCTTATATCTAATCAGTTTTATCTGTATTAAAAGTTTTATGAATCAGTTACAATTCAATATTTATTAATAGATATTTTATGTGAACAGTTCAGTAATTCAGAGTTTGTTTTCGTATATCACAATCTCTATTAGTTTACTATTATTTTAGTCTTACTACAGTTTCTAGTATATACTAACTAGAGTAGTTTCAGAATATTATAGTATTTTCAATTTAAACACATATATCAGTTTTAGAATACTTACAAGATTGGCACCGGATACTCGGTGTACCACATACTTAGTAAAAACATTTCAATCGTTAAAAATCAACTCTTTAAAAATAAAGTTTTAAAAACCCATAATCCACAGCCGAGTTTTGCAACTTTACTCTAATGCCACAAAATGTAACATCCTAAACCCAACCTAGACGTTATGGCTGAATTTGGCAATGTCACATGATAGTGTATTTTGAAAACTAAGTTGTTTCGATGAAATCAATTCCATGTTATTATCTTTTTTTAACTCTTACTAGCCCTAAAAGAAAACGCTTCACTCATTTTAAACATTTGTTTTAAAACACATCTCGTTGCAGAAGCTTTAATAAAAATAGTTTATGTGATCGTGAGTAGAAAATACCTTCACTTTTTGAACCGAATTCCCTATGACTAGCTGCTATAAGTCGATAACATAAATAAGTAAAAACCCACATTAAAGCAAAAGTCCCAGAGAGTCCTCAAATTACAACCCAATAAATTAATAATAAATAAAACATAAATCATAAATTAAAAAAAACCATGAAAAGTCCAAAACTGTGGTCACCATCAAGTCCTCCACCACAACGATCCATCTAGGTCTGAGGATTACCTGTGCACATTAAACAAAAGGGTGAGTTTTCATAAACTTAGTGTGTAATCCCACAGAAAACAAAAAATAGCAAAACATAGTGCACAGTCAAAACAGTCTTGGGCCTAAGCCCCTTATAATATCAATATCAGTTGGGCCCTAGCCCAGTTCAATATCAGTATTAGTATGCACAAGAGTCTTAGCCTATCACAACATCAATAACAAATACAATATTCAGTAACAAAGTCCTTCCCAACCAGCCTCTACACACCATCTCCGTCTAGCCCTACACTCTATGTGGGGATTAAATCACCTACCTATCCCTGCACTCCAAGTAGTACCAAATGTGGCACATAAACAGTAATTTGCAGCTGAGCTACTAGTTTATTAGGTTTAAACGCCTTTCAGTACACTTCATCCAAACGATATCAACCCAACCCAATGCAATGCAAACATATAAAAAATGACATGCTTATATGCAACGATCAGCAAATAGGCATACATCTTATCATGCTTAGTCCAATCATCATTTATTCAGTTTACATAGTTAAGAGGGTCTAATTAGTGCTTACCGACCCTATAGAAGGTTCACAGTCAACTTGGGCAACCCGTGCAACCTTAGCAAACAATACAGTAAAAATAGGCTTACACGCCTATGTGGCCTGCCCGTATGGGCCCACATGACCCAAATTGACCTTGGCCATGTGGATCACATGGCCTGGCCTAAAATCCTACAGGTCTGTGTGGACTATCTGTGGGGCCCACACGTTCGTGTGGCCCACACGGCTCAATTCAGTCCAGACCGTGTGTCGCAGATGGCTTGCCTAGCTATCACACGACCGTGTCCTTCGCGCACAACCTGGCCTTGTTGTTTACACGCCCGTGCAGTGGCCCACAACCTACCACATGGCCTACCACACGGCGTCGATAATGAGGTTTTTTGGCTTTTCATTGAACCCTGTTTTCTGCGTTTTAGGTACACACCTGATTTTGATTCATTGCAAAAACACTCCTGAGTACTCTAAGGCCTAAAATTGAGATACCAACATCAATTTAGCAAATTTTAAGAGCGAATTCAATAATTAAGAATGAATAGGAACTCGAATTACTACTAACAACAACCCTCCGTTAACAATGCTAAAACACGAGATATGCAATTTATTGCCCACAACCTCCTCCTACGCCATTGACAGAAGAATAATCACATTACTAAGTAATCGTTATCAACCACAACGGAAAAGACAAGGGAGACTTACCAAACTCACATAAGTGCGACAACGTAAAAGATATTTAAGAAGAAGATGTATGAAGGAGAAGGGAAAGCAAAGAAAGGCTGAAATTTCAACAACAATTCGGCAGCAAGAAAGGAAAGTGAAAAATGGCAGCAAGGTGAGAAAAGAAGAGGAAATCGGCAGATAGTTTTGGGAGCAAAAAGAAAGGCAAAAGATAAACTAAAACCCTAATTTCCCCCCCAATATCCCCACTACACTCAACTACTTAGAATCCCATTTGGCACAACTTTAGCTGAATTTAGGAGCAAAGATTACTACCCCTTACCACCACTGAGAATTGAACACAGGACCTGCATCACACCAATCCTCCACTTATCCACCAAACCAGCAGGCCCATTCTGATAACATTTTACAACCAGTTAAACAAAAGCCTATTAATCAGGGTTAAAGCTTTATTTATAAAAATACTAAAATTTGCCCAAGTCATGACTTGAACTTGGGACCTCCCACACACGCCCAGAACACTTAACCAATGAAGCATACAATTATTTGTCACCCATTCCCAAAAACAAAAAATTAAAACTTTTGAGGGGTTACATTTGTTTCTCAACTTTCATATACCAATTAGTCCGATGAACTTTAGTAAATAAATTTGGATATATGATTACAATACCATACTAGAAAGCTATAGGAAAAACGGGTTTGAAAAATAAAGTAAAAAATAAGTTTAAGGGAAAAACCAAAGTTTTAATTTTTTTCCAAAAATAAAAACTTGGTTGTGATATCTAAAGCCATAAACAGTTAATAACAAATGTACCTTTTTTATTCGTCTAGGATGAACGCTTCGACTGAATAGTCTTTTACACTATCTTCAAGCTCATGTCTGTCGAGTATAGGCTCACTTCGAATCAGTTTATTTTCCACAAAATTACCAATGAAGCAATTTCACAATTTCTCTAAAATTTTGAGCCAAGTTGTAAATAAGAAAAATATCTCTAGAAATCTTTTGAAATGTTATCTTTAAAGAATTTTCTCTCTACAACTTTCTCTTGAATTCAAGTCTATGAAAAATAATAACTCAAGGCTCTCTTTATACATGGGGAATTTAGAGAGTTCAACTAAGATCAAACTTAATCACTTTAATATTAAATTAATATAATATTTACCAAGATAAGCATTAGATTAAATTTAATATTAAATTTATTAAATTAATAGAATATTTATCTATAAGATAAATATTAAATTAAATTTAATATTAAATTTATTAATTATATTTTTTTTGAAATTGTAACACCCCAAACCCGACCTAGATGTTATGGCCAAATCGGGCGGCGTCACAGTAAAGTGTTTTTGAAATGCATTTATCATTTAAGACGTACCAGTTATAATCTTTTCTTAAGTCAGAAAATCGTGATTAACTTGTTTGCTAAAACCAATTTCTTTTACGCGGAAGCTCTTAATTGATTTTTAGGAAAACACATAAGTGGTGTTTGCAGTCTAAAAGTCCATAACAACAATTTAAAACCCAAAACAACATCAAAGTCCAAGTCCAAATTACAAGACATAGTTCCAAAATAATAAATAAAACATTAGGGATAATAAAGTATTAAACCAAAACAAATAACGCAGTGGTCACTGTTGAGCCCTCCGTTGCACTGATCTGTCTACCGCTGGGGATTACTTGACAGACAAACAAAGAAGGGGTGAGTTTTCGCAAACTCAGTGTGTACATCCCCACAGTAAAGCATGTAAACAGACAGACAACAGATGCAGATCACAGTTGTAAATTGGGCCTAAGCCCTTAACAGAAATAGTGTTCGCCTTAGCTCACTCAAAACTGAATCAGACATAATCGGGCCTTAGCCCATACAGAACCACATGCATATCAGATCAGAACATTACATACCCATCAACCCTGCACACCATCTCCGTCCAACCCTACACACCATGTGGGGATAAAATCGACCCACCCAGCCCTACACACCTAGTATGGGGATAAAATCAACCCATCCAACCCTACACACTAAATCGTATCGTATTACTGCGCATATCAGAAATAAGCAGCAAAGTTGCCAGATAACAGGCTAATAGCCTTTCAGTCTTCCTTCACTTCAATGAAAATCCCACCCAATGCAATGCATCATATAAATGTGGCATGCTATTATGCAAATAAACAGATCATACAGAATTCCAGAACAGTACAGATATAACGAATCAGACGGATACATATGCTAATAGTAATATGCTAACTCATACATCACAATATTAGATTTCAGGAAAAGGGGGGTCTAAGATAACCTTATCGACCCTATAATATGTAACATCCCTTACCTGAAACTATTATCGGAATCGAATAATAAGCGTTACCGAACTTATCAGAAAACAGACTCATGTTTACAACCCAATCATTGTAACTTTACCCTTATTGAGGGTTTTCTATCACAATACTAACATCTCGGATGATTAGGATTCGAATCCTAGAGCATCGGAAGCCTGGAAAATTTTTCACTTTTGAAACAACGTCACACGCCCGTGTGACATATAGCATGGCCGTGTGATGAGGCCGTGTGGCCTTCACACGCCCATGTCTAACAACCGTGGTCAAAACTGTCAAATTGGCCACGGTCACCCCACACGGTCGTTTAGGGGCTGTGTACCCCACACGGTCGAGACACATGGCCGTGTCTCTCACCCGTGTGGACTGCTAAAACCTAAATTAAGGTGTAAGGGAGGCACGGTCTGAGTACACGCCTTTAGGGTCAGGCCGTGTGTCCCCCACGGCCTTGGCACGCCCGTGCCTTCTACCCGTGGAATAAACTGTCCACTAGCACACGGTCATGGCACACGCCCGTGTGCTCTGCCGTGTAGGCCGTGTTAGGCTATTTACCAAGCCTTGACCTCCTTAAAACACAATTACACATACATACCATTCATTTCAACCAATTCCAATGACACATACTTAAAATGATTGCATTTATAACACCATTTACAAAACAAGTGTCACATGTTCACCTATTTTATTAAAATTACAACACAATACTTATACAAAGACTAGCCACCTATACATGCCAAATTCAAAATATCAAAATCATGTATACATACACCAAGGCAGCTTGATAGTGTGAGCCAAGCCTCCTTCGATCACCAATCCCAATATACTTTATGCTCGGCAATCTAAAAGGAAAGGAAAAAGAAAGGGGAGTAAGCCACAAGTAGCTTAGTAAGCCATAGGCAAATAAATAGCAAAATGCACATGATTAGCTAAGACATCTTATTTCCACCTAGCATAAATGCAACATTTATAATTACATATACACATTCTTACCAAACTGCCCAAATATAGTCAGTCAAACACATTTCATGTTCAATTCATTTTTAATTGCTTAACCTGCACAAATGCTTCACATAACCAAATTAATTCCCGTTAAACATTCAGAACAGAAATGGATATACAGAGGTTAGCACTGAAGTGCCTCACAGATATGTGGCCGAAGCCAACACAGAGATATGGCATAAGCTGTCAGAATTTGTAGCTGAAGCCACCAGAATATGTAGCCAAAGCTACCTCAAATCACAGAAATACAGACGTAATCCATGAGCCTGCTCACATAAGCTGACAGGTGACTGCAACACATGCAAGTGCACCCAGTACCCGGGATACGAAATCAGACAGAATTAGAAACCCTCAAGTGACATGTCACCGATATCCAGAGTCATTCTTACTGTTCAAACGGGATTTACCAAAATATTCACAAACATACAATTGCATAATTCAAAATTCATATCCACATATTTTCACATAGAAATCATCAAATGAACAACAATAAGGTAATGTGCTATAATTTACTTATGACTTACCTAGATAACAAAATGACTAAATCTCAAATTAGTCGACTACTTTTTCTTTTTCGCGATCTCGATCACTTTCTCTTCTTTCTTGATCTAAATAAACATATTTTATCAATTCCTTACTCAAATTCATTCAAAATTCAGACTTTTGGCAAAAATAACCATTTTGCCTTTAATCTCGCAAACTCAATTTCACTCTATTTTCTTGCATTTTAGACTTATCCAAATCCTTTTTCACAAACACAATCCAAGAATCAACAAATTTTCATATACTTATAAGTAAATTTTCATTTTTCTCATTTTAGTCCCTTAGGGACGTTTCTATCGAAAACTATTCGAAAGAACCGGTAATTAACACTTTAAAGACTCATTTTCTACCATTACCCATCAATGCACAACTATATCACAAATGGGTATATTTTTAAACCTTAATTCCTTCTCAAATAAATGGTAAAATCATGAAATTTAAGCTTAAAGGAACTGAAAAATATGAAAATAATCGAAGAAGGGGCTAAAATGCACTTACAATTTGCTTGAAAAAGCTCAAAACCCTTGAGCTATGGTGGAGAGAAATTTCGGCAGACAACTAGGAAGAAGATGAACATTTTTTCATCTTTTTCTCATCTTTTTATTTGATTTTTTTACTATTTGGACAAAAATGCCCTTATGGCTATTACTCATGAACATTTCTAGAAATACCCTTTTGTGTCCATGCCACTAACTCATGGTCTATTTACCATTTAAAGACCTCTAGTTCAAACCCCCATTTCAAATAGGTACTTACACATTATAACTCACATTTTTCCATTAATGAAATTTAGTCCAAAAATAAAATTAAGCATTAAATCAATGAATTTTCTAAACGATTTTCACATAGAGCATATTTAATAGATCGAAAAACATAAAATTTTCAAAATTTAACTATTTTAATATGGATTTTGTGGTTATGAAACCACTATTCTGATTAGACCCTATTTTGGGCTGTCACATAACAGGTCACAGTCGACTTGGGCGACCTGTGCAACCTTACAGAACATTTCAGTAAAATAGGCTTACACGCCCATGTGGCTTGCCCGTATGGGCCCACACGCCCGTGCGACCCATGATAAACGATAAATTATACATATTTTTACATCATGTTTAACCTATATTTTGGATGGATTATCATTAATTTTGTGAGAATTGGTGCTCTTAATCTTTCTTTTTCATATCTTATACTCAGGAGAGCATAAGGAAGAGAAAAGAACAGAAAGTGGACCAAAAATGGAGAAAATGGGCCAAATTGTGAAAACGACACAGCCCAAGAAGTCACCACACGGCCGTGGCACACGGCCGTGCCACATGAAGACCACACGGTCCAGCCCCCGACAAGCATGGCCAGGCCACACAGCCGTGCCTCTATCGATAGAATCTCACACAGCCTCTTGTCGTGGCATACGGGCGTGGTACACGGGCATGTCCTTGTCGTGAGGAAGAGGAATTTCACTCGGATTTGGATACTTAGGGGCTAAGAAAGCCATTCTAAACTCTATATAAAGACCCATGAGGCAACTCTAAAGATATATTCTTTTCTCTCAAGAAAGAGCGCCATAATTCTGCCAACACAAGGAGTGAAAGCAAGGAATTACTCTAAGGGAAGCCGATTGATCCATCCCAGAAGCCAGAATTCTACATCAAGACAGAGGATCTCCCTAAATTCCTTCAGGGGTTTTTGGGTTCTTTATGTTTTGTTATCTTAATTCTTCTGAGATGTTTTCTTTCTTTATTATGAACTAAACCCCTCAAATACTTAAGGGGGATGAAACCTAAGACAGATCTTGTTATTATTTATTCTTGAATTATTTGATAAATACTTGAATTGTTCTTAATTATGTGTTCTTCATTCTTGATTTAATAATCCTAGGTATTACTTCAAGAACTTGATGTGCTTAGGCAGAGGAGCAAAAGTCCCTGTTTTAAGAGTAGATCTACCATAATTAAGCAGAGTTGCATGCGACCCTAGACATAGGGCAACATAAATTTTCCGGATTAGGGTCAAACCTAATAGGGGGATCCATAGATCGAATTAATGCAACTTAGGGGTGTTAATTAATAAAAAAAACTTTAATTAACCACCTAGGATTAGTTGTTCTTAT
The DNA here is from genome assembly GCA_020496765.1 of Gossypium stocksii. Classification (NCBI taxonomy): domain Eukaryota; kingdom Viridiplantae; phylum Streptophyta; class Magnoliopsida; order Malvales; family Malvaceae; genus Gossypium; species Gossypium stocksii. The sequence continues at coordinate 14,420,852 of CM035623.1, forward strand.
CCTCGACAGAGGTATTAACATAGGTTAGGGATCTCTACGGATCAAGTCAAGTGAAGAAATCATCTAGTTCAAGAAGTTAATAACTAGTGAAGTCTAGGTAGATTCTCCCTTAAGTATTGCTCATATCAATCAACTTTTCCCTAAAGTTTTCCCCAATTTACTTTTTGTGCACTTTTAGTTAGTTTTAGAATTAGTTTCAATCAATCCTCTTTTATTTTTAGTCTAGATAATAGAAAGGAAGTAAGTATTAGTACTTTTGGTTCCCTTGGGTACGATAACTCGGTCTTGCCGCTAAACTATACTACTGTTCGATAGGTGTGCTTGCCTTTAAAATCGTGATATTAGTTAGTTTTGGTGTGATCAGTTTTTATAAATTTTATTACTTAATATCGCGAGCATATCAAGTTTTTGGCGCCGTTACCGGAGAACTAAAATATTAAGAAAACTCGATTTTTATTACTTTAGCCATTACTATATTTATCTATTTTCAGTTTTTATTTATTTTTATTTTATTATTTTTCTTTTCTTTTCTTTTATTTTATTTTTCTTTGCTTTTTCCTTTTAGGTATTTCTAGTTTATGACTAGAAACAACCCAGCAGGACCATTGCTTTTTGACGAAGATTTAGAAGCGACAGTTCGCAGAACTTGCAGAGAGATCAGACGAAGCCTACAATATCCAGAACAAGATCAAGAACAAAGGCCAGAACCTACAGAAGGGATAGAAGCAAATCAAAACGTTCCACCACCTCCCGCAATAGCCGCGCCACCCGCAAATCAAGAACCAGCTCCTCGCACTATGTATGATTATGCTAAGCCTAGTTTAGTTGGTACCCAAACTAGCATTCTTAGACCTACTATTGCTGCTAATAATTTTGAATTAAAGCCTAACACTATTCAAATGATACAGCAATTGGTGCAGTTTGATGGTTTACAGGATGAAGATCCCAATTCACACATAGCCAATTTTTTGGAACTCTGTGATACCTTTAAAATTAATGGTGTTTCTGATGATGCCATTCGTTTATGTAACATCCCGAAATAGGGCCTAATCGAAATAGTGGTTTCGTGACCATAAATCTGAGATAGAAATAATTATTTTATTGTTATGATGATGTTTATGATGTGATTGCATGATGGTGTGAAAATTTCGTGAAGAAATTCTATGCATAAAGTGCTTAATTTGAAATTAGGGACTAAATCGAATAAGTTGCAAAATTTGCATTCTAGAAGTTTTTAGTATGAAATTGCTTTGAAATATTAATTAGGAGGTTTTAAATAGCAATTTGACCAATTTCTAAGTTTATGGACAAAAATTGGGCATGGGTGGAATTTTTGAAAGTTTAGTAAGGAAAGGCATTTTGGTCATTTGGGTATTAACATGATTAAAAAGGGAAAAAGATGACAAAATTGCTATCATCTTCTTCATTAGCACGAAATTTCAAGGGTTATCCATAGCTAGGGTTTGTTTCAAGCTTCCAAGCTCCATAGTAAGTGATTCCAAGCCCCGTTTTTAATGTGCTTTATGTTTTCGGAGTCCCGGTAGCTCGATAAAGCTTATGCTAGCAATAATTTAAGTTAGGGTTCATATTTGGAAAAATACCCATAGGTGAAAAGTGTTTATTTTGATGTTGTATAATAGAATATGAGGTTTTAGATTATGTTAGACAACTTGTGCTACTCGGTTTTTTGTAAAAAAGAGTAAAAGGGCTTAATAGGTAAAAATACCTATTATACATAAGTGTATGTTATAGTAGGAATTTGAAGATGTTGTTGGTAAATAAATGATCAGCATGTCTTGAAATACAAGAATTTGTGATAAATTTTGATTTCCGAGCCTAGGGGCAAAAGTGTAAATATGCAAAAGTTTAGGGGCAAAAATGTAATTTTGCCAAATTTTGAGCAAAGGACTGTTTTGATAAATGTGAATATTAAATAAGTTAAATTTGCTATTATAGATCAAGAAGAACGAAATTCGGGAGTAGATCGGGGAAAGGAAAAAGTAAAGGACTAAATTGTAAAGTTTAGTCACATTTTGTATCGAGGTAAGTTTACAGTAAGTAAATGAAATATTCCTTTATTTTACATTAATATTTTCAATTTCCAGCATTTATATATTCATTTTATGAAAATATTCAAAGTTGAATTAAAGACGATCTAACAGAGAAAAGCATTAGAAAGCCCCGATTGAACCTTAGGAATGTTAGGATACGAAATGTCATGACATTTGGGGTTGACAGGACAGGACAAGACAGGAATGAGCCATGTAAGTCCATATCAGATATATGGCTTTGGAGACAGGAATGACCCATGTAAGCCCATATTAGATATATGGCATTGGAGATAGGAATAATTCATGTAAGTCCATGTCAAGGACATGGCATTGGCAGGATATTGTTAGACAGGAAAGACCCTAGTATCCTTAGTATTCCGAGTGGTTCAACGGGCCATTGTACAAGTTAAATTACAGTGAATTATCAGCAAAGGAAAGGTAGATTGTATTTGTAATATCCCGAATTAGGGCCTAATCGGAATAGTGGTTTCGTGACCACAAATCTGAGGTAGAAATAATTATTTTATAATTATTTTGATGTTTATGATATAATTTTATGATGGTGTGAAAATTTCGTGAAGAAATTCTAAGCGTAAAGTGCTTAATTTGAAATTAGGGACTAAATTGAATAAGTTGCAAAACTTGCATTCTAGAAGTTTCTAGTATGAAATTGCTTTGGAATATTAATTAGGAGGTCTTAAATAGCAATTTGACCAATTTTAAGTTCATGGACAAAATTTGGACATGGATGGAATTTTTGAAAGTTTAGTAAGGAGGGGCATTTTGGTCATTTGGATATTAACATGAAATAAAAAGGGAAAAATAACACAAAATTGGTCATCTTCTTCATTAGCACGAAATTTCAAGGGTTCTCCATAGCTAGGGTTTGTTTCAAGCTTCCAAGCTCCATAGTAAGTGATTCCAAGCCCCGTTTTTAATGTTCTTTACGTTTTTGTAGTCCCGGTAACTCGATAAAGCTTATGTTAGCAATAATTTAAGTTAGGGTTCATATTTGGAAAAATACCCATAGGTGAAATTTGTGTATTTTGATGTTTTATGATAGAATATGAGGTTTTAAATTATGTTAGACAACTTGTGCTACTCGGTTTTAAGTAAAAACGAGTAAAACGGCTTAATCGGTAAAAGTACATATTGTTCATAAGTATGTGTTTTAGTGGGAATTTGAGCTTGCTAATGGTAAGTAAATGATCAGCATATCTTAAAACATAAGAATTTGTGATAAAATTAAATTTCCGAACTTTGGGACAAAAGTGTAAATATGCAAAAGTTTAGGGGCAAAATTTGAATTTAGGACTATTTTGCTAATGTGAGTATTAAATAAGCTAAATGTGTTATTTTAGATCAATAAAGACGTGGAATCAACCTTGATCGAGGAAAAGAAAAGATTTTGGACTAAATCGCAAAATTGCTATATTTTGTACTGAGGTAAGTTCATGTGTAAATGATGTAACATAATTGCTATTTTAAGTGATTTAATGCTATTTATATGATATGATACTTGTTATTATGAATATTATGCTTTGTGAAATATTATGTATTGGTATGAAAAGTATGTGATTAAATTGATAAGTATGAGATGCAAGCAACGTATTGGTTCCGATATTCCGAGGAGAACAACTGGGGAATGTGTGATTGAGGAAAATCCCGTTTGAACCTTGGGAATAGATTAGGATACAAGTGACATGTCACTAGGATGGTTGGGCATCCGAACTCGTTGAGTTGAGTCCGAGTTCACTTATGGATGAAATGTCCGAACTCGTTGAGTTGAGTCCGAGTTCGTGAGATGTAACTAGGCATTCGAGCTCGTTGAGTTGAGTCCGAGTTCACTTATGGATGCAAACGCCCGAGCTCGTTGAGTTGAGTCCGAGTTCGCTTATGGGTGGGTTACATGATTGATTGATTACATATGTGGCACTTATGTGCAAATGATCCGTGTATCCGAGTTATATTCCGATGTGTTCAACGGGTAAAATTCTAGCGGAATGGAAGAATACTCAAGATGAAAATGATATTTTGGTAAGTTTTGTGAAATGGACAATTTGGACAGGTATGTACTTAACCCTCGGGTTGAAACTTGATACAACAGAAATAAGGTGGTAAGATGATACTCGATAGCTAGAAATGTGGTTTGTATCTTGGTGATATCATGCTATTGTTGTTGATATAATTGCTTTGTTATGTTACTTGTTATTTGCATGTGAACTTACTAAGCATTTATGCTTACTCCCTCCTTTTTCTTTGTAGTTTTTAGCGAGCCAACTTGGATATCGGGAAGGTTGAAGAAACGCTCACACTATCCGAGGAAGAATTGGTATATTGGTTTGTATGTTTTGATGTATGGCATGTATAGCAATATACTTGTTTTGTGTAAATATTCTTGTGATATGGTTGTGGTTTGGTTGAGAAAATGCTTGATAATGATTAGACATTGGTATGGCTAGCCTAGATAATGTTGGATGCCTTGTGAGTTTAATATGTTATATAGCTCATGAGAATTCATAAAAAGATGAAACTTGCCATAAAACAGAACACTATAGCAACAATGATGTGAGTTTGAAAAATCACCAAAAATAGTAGAAAACGAATTAGGTGAAGAATTAACAATGAAATTGAAGGTTATTGTGTCTACTTTCAAATGGAGGAAGCGAAATAGGTAAAGGAGTTATATGTTGTAAGATATTTGAGTTTTAGTGAAACAGGGCCAGAGCAATTTCTGGATCCCCTGTTTCAACTTTGAAAATTCATTATAAATTGTACAAAAATAATTAGGAGGTGTAATTTATATGCTCAGAATCCTTATTGAATCTGATTTTAATAGAAATAAGCGGTATAGTTATATGAATTTTTTACAGGGAGAAAATTGTTCATAGTAAGTAGAGGTCAGTGCAGTCAAGTCTTGAAATAGGGGTAACTTTAACTAATAAACTGTACTAATTGGCCAAACAAAAAATTTTATAAAAAAATTAGTAGATAGATGTGTGAGTCTAGATTCAGGGAAAATTTACGGATCTTGATTTTGAGTTTTGTAACTCGAGATATGATTTTTTTAGTGACCATGACGCAGAAAAACTGCTTCTTCCGAAAATCAAAATAAATGATGTAAAGTTGTTTAAATGATAAATTATGTTAGGTAACACCTCAAGCTCGACTCCGGTGACGGTCTCGGGCATGGGGGTGTTACAGTATTTATGAAAAATGAAAGGTCAGGTAAGAAAGAAGGTAAGTGAATAAAGAAGAAGGTAGAAAATGAGATGTAAAGAAAGTTTATGATGCTAGGTGACATTATGCATAATTATCCTTTGTGATGAATGTTGTGATTTATTTGCTTGTAAACTTACTAAGCCTAGTGCTTACTCTCTTTATTTCCTTCTTCTTATAGTTCTTGCCAAGCCACTCAGGGATCGAAGGAAACGTCGGAGATCCGATCACACTATCTAAGGAATCACTTTGGTATAGTTAGACGTTTAGTTTCGTGTATGGCATGTATAGGAACTTGGCTTCTTTTGATATGATATGATCAATGAATGATGTGTAAATACTTTCTAGTGATTAGCTAATAGAATGGCTGATGATATACATGTTTAATAGTATGTATGATTGAGTAGTAACTATCACATGGAAATTAAGGAAAATGTGAAAGTAGCTTAAAAACAGATTTAAGTAGCAGAAATAACGTGACTTTGAAAAATCACTAAAAATAGTAGAAACATGGTTTGATGGTGAATAATATATGAAATTAAAGCTTATTGTGTCTATTTTCAGATGGAATAAGAAAAACAGGTAAAGGTATTGTATTTTATGAGATATCTGAGTTTTAGTAAAACAGGGCCAAAGCAATTTCTGGATCCCCTGTTCCAAATTTGGAAATTCACCATAAAGTTTAAAACAATAATTAGGTGGTGAACTTTATATGTTAAGAATCCTTATTTAGTCTAGTTTTAATAGAAACAAACGGCATAGTCATATGAATTTTGTACAGGGAGAAAAGTGGTTCGTAGTAAGTAGAGATCAGTGCAGTCGAGTTCTGAAACAGGGGTAAATTTAACTAATAAACTGTACTAATTGGCCAAGCAAAAAATTCTAGAAAAAAATTACTAGATAGATATATGAATCTAGTTTCAGGAAAAATTTACAGATCTTAATTTTGATTTTCAAAACTCGAGATATGAATTTTTAAGCGACTATGACGTAGAATGGCAGCAAATTTCGAGAAGCTTAAATAAACGATTTAAGGTTGCTTAAGTGATAGATTAAGTTTAGTAGCGCCTCGTGCTCGATTTTGGCGACGGTCTCGAGTAAGGGGTGTTACAGTTTAAGGCTATTTCCATTCTCTTTGAGAAACAAAGCCAAACAGTGGTTAAACTCTTTACCACGAGGCTCAATCACCACATGGGAACAGATGACCAAAAAATTTTTACTTAAATATTTTCCTCCAGCTAAAACAGCTAAATTACGAAACGATATCTCTTCTTTTGTGCAGATGGATTTAGAAACACTATATAATGCTTGGGAGAGATACAAAGATCTTTTGAGAAGATGCCCTCATCATGGCCTACCTTTATGGCTACAAGTTCAAACCTTTTACAACGGTTTGAATCCATCAACAAGGTAAATGATCGACGCAGCCGTAGGAGGAACAATCAACAATAAAACACCCAAAGCAGCTTATGAATTTATTGAAGAGATGTCACTGAATAACTATCAGTGGCAAGTCATGAGGACAAAGCCGACAAAAGCCGCAGGAGTTTATAATATTGATGCTGTCACTATGCTTACTAATCAGGTAGAACTTTTAAATAAAAAGTTTGATAATTTTGTTGGTTCTACGCAGGAACAACCAGTAATGCAGTGTGATACAACTCCAGTAAATATGTTCAATCCAGACCACTCATCCTCTGGACAGAGCATAGAAACTGAGCAAGCCAACTATATGGGTAACAATTCTAAACCTCAAAATAACCCTTATAGTAATACTTACAATGCAGGTTGGACAAATCACCCCAATTTTTCATGGGGAGGACAAGGAAATCAAAGACAACAACCTCCTCCGGGATTCCAGCAACCACCACCACAACAAGAGAAAAAGCCGAATCTTGAAGAGATGTTCACCGAATTTATGACCGCATCAGAAACCCATTTCCAAAACACAGAAACGGCACTAAAGAACCAGCAAGCATCAATTCAAGGGCTTGAGAATCAAATCGGTCAGCTTGCAAAATTAATTTAAGAAAGACCACAAGGTGGACTACCAAGTAATACTGAGCCAAATCTCAGAGAACATGTCAAAGCAATTACTCTAAGAGATGGGAAAGTACTAGCTGAACAAGAAAAGAAGTCTGTTCCAAAACCTTCAGGAGACAAGGCAGAGAAACCCAAGGAAAACACTCCACCAACACTCAAGGAATACCAACAGCCCATTCCATATCCGGCAAAGTTGAAGAAAGACCGTACAGTCGCCCAATTCGATAAATTTCTTAAACTTTTTAAACAATTACACATTAACTTACCTTTTATTGAAGCAATTTCACAGATGCCGAAGTACGCGAAGTTCCTTAAAGAACTTCTGACAAATAAAAGGAAGTTGGAAGAATTAGCCACAGTGGAACTCAACGAGGAATGCTCAGCTATTCTCCAGAATAAACTGCCGGCAAAACTGAAAGATCCAGGGAGTTTTACTATTCCTTGTTTAATTGGTAGTTTACTTATTGATAAAGCCTTAGCTGATTTAGGTGCTAGCATTAATCTCATGCCTTACAAAATGTTCAAGCAACTAGGTCTAGGGGAACCAAAGCCCACTAGGATGAGTATTCAACTAGCTGATAGATCTGTTAAATATCTTAGAGGAATCATAGAAGACGTGCTAGTAAATGTAGATAAATTTATATTCCCTGTTGATTTTGTTGTGCTTGATATGGATGAGGATATTGAGGTACCTTTAATTTTGGGACGTCCATTCTTAGCCACTGCTAGAGTTGTTATTGATGTAGGGGATGGTAAATTAGTACTTAGAGTTGGTGAGGAAGAAGTCATTTTTAAAATCTATGATGCTATGAAATTTTGTAAAGAACAAGATGATTCTTGTTATTTTGTTGATATTATTGATTACTTTGTTCAAGATAAGTTTCAGGAACTTTCTATCGCAGACACGTTGGAACTGTGTCTTGTTCAAGGTGGGGTAGAAGATGAAGTCACCACTGAAATTAAGGAAGTAAGAAAGGAGTTAGATTCTAATAAAATCATCACAAGACACATAAGTTATGAAAATATAAAGATGAGTGATGAATTGAGACAGAAACCTTCCATTACTAAACCCCCTAAATTAGAGTTGAAGCAACTACTAGATCATTTAGAGTATGCCTTTTTAGGGAAGATTCAACTTTACCAGTCATTATCGCATCAGATTTGAGCATTGCAGAAAAAGAGAAACTACTCCATGTGTTAAGGGAACACAAGCATGCTATAGCTTGGAAAATTTCAGATATTAAGGGAATTAATTCGTCCTTTTGTACCCATAAAATTTTAATGGAAGATGAATATAAACCATCAGTGCAAGCTTAGAGACGATTGAATCCCAACATGAAGGTTGTTCCTAAAAAAGGAGGCATGACTGTGGTGTCTAATGACAAAAAAGAGTCAATACCTACAAGAACAATCACCGAATGGAGAGTTTGCATTGATTATAGGAAGCTAAATGACGCCACTCAAAAAGATCATTTTCCCTTACCTTTTATTGATCAGATGCTGGAAAGATTATCAGGTCACATGTATTATTGTTTCCTAGATGGCCTCTCTGGTTACTTCCAAATCCCGATAACCCCAGAAGATCAAGAGAAAACGACATTCACATGTCCATACGGTACGTTTGCTTATCGTAGAATGCCTTTTGGTTTATGTAACGCTCCTGCTACTTTTCAGTGATGCATGCTAGCTATCTTCAATGAATTCGTGGAAGACATCATGAAGGTATTTATGGATGATTTTTCAGTTTTCGGTAATTCTTTCCAACTTTGTCTTAATAATCTAAAACGTGTTTTGATAAGATGTGAAGAGACGAATTTAGTGCTAAACTGGGAAAAATGCCACTTTATGGTTTAAGAGGGTATTGTTTTAGGACATAAAATTTCTAGTAAAGGGATAGAGGTAGATAAAGTAAAAATTGAAACCATTGAAAAATTACCTTCCCTTAATTCAGTTAAGGCTATAAGAAGCTTTTTAGGATATGTCAGTTTTTATCGCAGATTTATTAAAGATTTTTCTAAAATAGCTAAGCCTTTAACAAAGTTAGTAGAAAAAGACGTGCTTTTCAACTTTGACCAAGAATGTTTAGACTCTTTTAACACTCTTAAAGAAAAGTTAGTCAATGCCCCGATTATGATTTCACCTGATTGGAATCTACCTTTTGAACTCATGTGCGATGCAAGTGATTTTGCAGTAGGTGCAGTTTTGGGACAACGAAGAGATAAACACTTTCAACCGATCTATTATGCTAGTAGAACTTTGACAGCTGCTCAAGCAAATTATACTACCACAGAAAAAGAATTGCTAGTTGTTATTTTCGCATTTGATAAATTCAGATTTTATTTGATTTTGTCAAAAGTCATTGTTTATACTGACCATTCTGCTCTTCGCTACCTTTTAACTAAAACTGATACAAAACCTCAATTAATAAGATGGATTCTATTGTTACAGGAGTTCGATTTAGAAATAAAGGACAAGAAAGGAGCTGAAAACTTGGCAGCAGATCACCTTTCAAGATTAGAAAACACGCAACCCAAGTACCTCGACAAAATAAACGATTTGTTTCCTGGAAAACAACTCCTATCCTTAGCAGATGCAACAATTCCTTGGTTTGCTAATTTTGCAAATTATTTAGCAGCTAACATAACCCCAAAAGGGCTGACCCATCAGCAAAAGAAGCGATTCTTCACTGATGTGAAAAACTACTTTTGGGAGGATCCTTTTCTTTTTCGAATTTGTGCAGATCAGGTTATTCGAAGATGCGTTACTGAAACAGAAGCATAACAAATTTTAAATCACTACCATTCAGGACCCACAGGAGGACATCACAGTGGAGCTAGAACTGCTTATAAGGTACTCGAATCAGGCTTTTACGGGCCTACACTTTTCAAGGATGCCAACAGGTATGTGACCTCTTGTGATAAATGTCAGCGAACAGGTAATATTTCTCAACATAATGAAATGCCTCAGAACTATATACTTTCATATGAAATATTTGATGTATGGGGTATTGATTTCATGGGTCCATTCCCTACTTCATTTGGGAATAAGTACATACTAGTAGCACTAGATTATATGTCAAAATGGGTGGAAGCCCAAGCCTTACCTACTAATGATGCTAGAATGGTAGTACGATTTTTGAAGAAACTTTTCTCTCGATTTGGAACACCTAGGATAATTATTAGTGATAGGGGCACACATTTTTGCAATGCCCAGTTTGAAAAAGTCTTAAAAAGGTATGGAGTACACCATAGAACAGCTACCCCTTATCATCCACAAACCAGTGGCCAAGTCGAAGTGACAAATAGGGAATTAAAACACATCCTAGAAAAAACAATAGAAACAAATAGAAAGGATTGGTTAAGAAAGGTAGACGACGCTTTATGGGCTTATAGAATTGCTTTTAAAACACCCATAGGTACATCTCCCTATAGACTTGTCTACGGAAAAAGTTGTCATCTGCCATTTGAACTTGAACATAACGCATTTTGGGCTATCAAATTCTTAAACCTTGATTTCAAGCTTGCAGGTGAGAAAAGATTAATGCAGTTAAATAAACTAGAAGAATGGCGTTGCAATGCCTACGAGAGCTCATGACTATATAAGGAAGCCATGAAACGACGTCATGACAAAACACTGAAACAACCTAAGCAGTTCAGAACAGGTGATCTTGTCTTACTCTACAACTCAAGGCTGAAACTATTTCCTGAAAAACTCAAGTCAAGGTGGTCAGGTCCATTCACTATTCAAACTATCTTTCCATACGGCACAATCGAGGTAACTCACCCCAACCACGGTACATTCAAGGTAAACGACCATAGGCTTAAACACTACAGAGGTGAGAATTTCAAAGATTACAGGGAGGAGCTTCAGCTCCACAAAATCCATTCGTGACACATTTAGGTAGAGTCAAGCTTAGACTCTAAATAAGTGCTTCTCGGGAGGCAACCCGAGCACTAACTTAGTAACTTTTCTCTCTTTAAAATTTTAATATTTTTCATACATCAACTAACCCTTTTTAAATGCAGAGATTTAGGACACACGGCCATGCCCACGGGCGTGTCCAAGGCTGTGTGAACACTTGAAGCAGAGACACAGTAGTGTACCGAGGCCGTGTATAACCAGAGCAAAAATTTTTCCAAAACATGGGCCACTGATAAATAGCTACGACCGTGCGATATGGCCATGGCAACCTTTCGACTTTAACATAGGCTACCGACAAATCCCCACGGCCGTGTGACATGGCCGTGGCAACCCTGCAGTATCAACATAGGCTTGCACAAATCCCCACGCCCGTGTCCTCAGACCATGGCCAACACTGTCAATTTGGAAACGGCCGTATGCCCCTCTACACGGCCGTGTGAAGAATGAAACCGATCACAAACGGCCGTGGAACTTATCACACGACAGTGTGAAAAGCGAACATGATAGCAACACGGGCGTGTACTTCGAACCAGGCGCTCCAAAACCACCGAATTTTGATTCATACAGGCAAACCCCGAGTCACACGGGCGTGTGACATGCCCGTGTGACCCAAAAGCTATAAATAGGAAGCCACTATTCATTCTCTTCTTCACTCAAAACCCTAAAATCCTCCCTCCCCAACCACCATAAACGCCGCCACCGACCTTAAAACCACCACCACATTCGACCTCAACCCACGACCGTGCAACTCTATTTTGGGTTCTATTTTCTCATTTTATTTATTTGTATTTCATTTTTATTTAGTTAAATTTTACTTTCAAACATAGAATTTGTTACATTAGGATGAATAATCTAGAATGTTAGAGAACATATTAGGATTGCATGCCATTTAAGTGCTCATTTGCTTGCCATTTATCTCATAAATTTAGTATAAATACATACCCATATTCTTTGTTCTTGCTACCACTTAGAATGGATTTTATTTACTATTTTGGTTAGTCCCCATTTTATTTTTTTAGGCACATTGTCATTTCAATTTACACATTTAATTTTACTATAGTTTGCAATTTAACTTCGATTTTTAGAACTAATAATTCTAACTCTTTTTTAGGTAACATGTCATCATCACGAGGTAAGAAGGCTGCCGTCCCTGCCTCAAAGAAACGTAAGGGGCCAGGGGGTTCATCATCTAGACCTACCTCCGAGGCTCGACACCCGTTCATCATTTTTTCCCAAGCCTCCCAAGAGGAACATTATCAATTACTTCGAGCTCGCACTATATCCACCGGCAGATGCATAGATTGGGTCGACCTTGTGCAGATACACCTAGTGGACGACGTCCGAGCCCTATTAATGATCGAGCCATGGGAACAGTTCTTCCAGATCGTGGAGCCCACATACTTAGAACTCACCCTCGAGTTCTGCTCCACATTCCATCTGCAGACCATGATGACTAGATTCGATGATCCAGGGACAGTCCAGTTCCGTTTGGGAGGTCTCGTAAGAAACCTCAGCGTTCTAGAGTTCGGCTCAGCACTCGGGCTCTACACAGAGCAATTCATGGTAGACGAAGACTTCCCCAACCTTTCTCACTATATCCATATCAGGCCAGTCGATTGTTGGAACGAAATCGCCCCAGGGCGTCAGACATATAACCCCAGTGCCAGCAAGGCGACCGCCCTCGTTCCCTCTCTGAGGTACATTCATGCTCTCCTTGCTCACACTTTGACAGGTAGACGGGAGAGCATAGGCGTCGTCAACACTCACGACGTCTACTTCCTATGGTGCATGGCGAATGGACACATCATCGACTTGGTATACTTTATCGCGCACGCCATGCAGCATCAGACGGAGAGTACTGCAGAGGCGTCTTATCCATGAGGCCATACATTACACGCTTGGCCCGCCACTTCGGGCTCCTCAACACTGCGGCCCAGACATCCTCGTACACACTCATTGGCCAGATGTCCCCTCAGGGCATCCAGACCATGCTACACATGAGGATGATCGAGCGTAGGCCAAGAGGCAGCCACTTTCAGTTTCGCCTCATCCAGGAAGGCGATGACCCAGAGGACATTACTGATAATGTCCCACCACCACCACTGGAGGAGGATGCACCTACCGAGCCACCACCCCCTCGCCACCCATCTCATGCAGCAGCCCCCAATGCTGACATATCTGAGCGCTTATCTAGATTTGAGCAGCAATGCTTCCAGCGCCTCGATCACATCGACTCCACACTACAGCAGATTTATCAGCATCTCAACATCACTCCACCATTGCCGCGTGACCCACATGAGGATTAGAGATGTCTATTCCTCCTAACTTTATTTTTATCTTAATTTTTATTTTTATTTTTATTTTAACTCTGATCCCTATTTTTACGTTTTCCTTTCTTCTAACTTTATTTTCCTTTTCCTTTTTATTTTTAATTCACTTTATCTTTTTCATTATTTGAATATTAGAATTTTTACAACTTAGTTTATTATTTTCCTTTTATTTCTTTTTCTATTTTTCATATCGGCTAATCCCTAATGAGTAATCTCTCTTAATCCAAATTTCTCACGACTAATAAATACTTTCACAGTTTCAAAGGAACTATACAGCTCAAATCTCTACGAAAAAGGGAACACCTTCCCACAACTGCTAACTCTTCCAATCTCCGTCTCACTAATCCATCCAAAGCAGGGAGTTTCATACCTCTCCCTATCTTATGATCTTGTGCTTTTATTGCTACTAATGCTATCTTTGTACATTGAGGGCAATGTACATCTTAAGTGTAAGGGGGAATCTATTTTCAGTCTTTACACTCTCTTTGAAATCCCTGAACTTTTCTAACTTTCATTCCTTGCATTATCTTCAACCTCCTATTAAGAATATATTTTGATTGATTTATGATTTTTATTGAGATGTGAGAATTAAGACATAGGTGCTTGTACTTTGAATATTCAAACTCTAAAACATTAGGGAATCAAGCATGATAAGTTGAAATTTTTGAGAACTTTGCATTAGTTCTTTTCCCTAATTCTAAGTGTTATCTTGAGATTTGAAATTCGCAGAATTGACATCAAAAGCCATAATTCTGGTGAGATTTTTAAGCTTTTTGAGCATACATTCTTTCGTGCTCACTTTTATTATTGCTTTGAGTGAGTCAACACTGATTTGTTATTCTAGAACTTGCTTGGATTATACATGTCAAGACCGCATCATTGATTTGATACACTGAAATGATAAAGGCACCTAGGATTTAACCTACTTACTCCACAAAAGCCTACCTCTATAATTTAACCCCTAGTGAACCTCATTGAGCCTAACAACATTTTCTTTGACTTACCTCTAATATTAACCTATAACCCATTTTTGTTGAATTCCATTCAATTACTTTGATCCCTATTTTTGTCGAGATTTGAGTTGAAATTTTCATCTAGCTGTATTCTCTTTTCCAGAATGTAAAATTTTATCCAATTTATTGTACTTGAATTGTTCTTAAAAAAAAAGTATGTACTAATTCAATTGTAATCTGTAATAGTTCAAATAGTTTTTTGCATATTTCTATTTTAAGGCTACCAAGGTGGAAATGATGTTATCATAAGAATTAGCCCAAAGAATATCTTCCAATGATAGAGATTTTTCTAGCTAGATAATTTTTCAGTTCAATCTCGATTCTAACCCTCTTTTGCAGCCTATGACAACACCCCTAACCAAGCGCTATTACAACCATTGAAAGACCTTTTGATCGATGTATCGTATCAATCTACAGTGGTGGAGATCTGATTTTCTAGTAAGCCTATGGTAATAACTTTTCAGGTTGACTAGAGAGTGCTTAATTTTTGAACCCTAAACACTTCGAGTGGATAGAGTGAATCCTTAGCGAGGATGTCAACTCCTGTTAATTAAGATGGAGAGATAATTACTTAGGAGAAGGGAGAAAACTTATGTTTCAATGATAAAATTCTCAGCTTAGAGTGATTGAATCTTTAATGTTCTTCTGATTGAATTATCATTGTATGAATACCTGTGAATTAATTTGAAATCTTATCGATAAAGATTGTGAGTTAAGAGGAATGATTCTTAATTAGGGATTGAGATTTTGCTTGAGGACAAGCAAAGGCTTAAGTGTGGGGGTATTTGATAAATGATAAATTATAGATATTTTTACCTCATGTTTAGCCTATATTTTGGATGGATTATCATTAATTTTGTGAGAATTGGTGATCTTAATCTTTCTTTTTCATATCTTATACTCAGGAGAGCAAAGGGAAGAGAAAAGAACGAAACATAGACCAAAAATGGAGAAAATAAGCCAAATTGTGAAAACGACACGGCCCAAGAAGTCACCACACGGCCGTGGCACACGGCCGTGGCACACGAAGACCACACGGTCCAGCCCCCGACAAGCATAGCTAGGCCACACGGTCGTGCCTCCATCAACAGAATCTCACACGGCCTCTTGTCGTGGTACACGGGTGTAGCACACAGGCATGTCCCTGTCGTGAGGAAGAGGAATTTCACTCGGATTTGGATACTTAGGGGCTAAGAAAGCCATTCTAAACTCTATATAAAGACCCTAAGAGGTAACTCTAAAGATATACTCTTTTCTCTCAAGAAAGAGCGCCATAATTC
Organism: Gossypium stocksii; assembly: GCA_020496765.1. Lineage (NCBI taxonomy): Eukaryota > Viridiplantae > Streptophyta > Magnoliopsida > Malvales > Malvaceae > Gossypium > Gossypium stocksii. Next base: position 14,436,709 of record CM035623.1, read on the forward strand.
TGCCAACACAAGGAGTGAAAGCAAGGAATTAGTCTAAGGGAAGCTGATTGATTCATCCCAGAAGCCAGAATTCTACATCAAGACAGAGGATCTCCCTAAATTCCTTTAGGGGTTTTGGGGTTCTTTATGTTTTGTTATCTTAATTCTTCTGAGATGTTTTCTTTCTTTATTATGAACTAAACCCCTCAAATACTTGAGGGGCATGAAACCTAAGACAGATCTTGTTATTATTTATTCTTGAATTATTTGATAAATACTTGAATTGTTCTTAATTATGTGTTCTTCATTCTTGATTTAATAATCTTAGGTATTACTTCAAGAACTTGATGTGCTTAGGCAGAGGAGCAAAAGTCCTTGTTTTAAGAGTAGATTTACCATAATTAAGCGGAGTTGCATGCAACCCTAGACATAGGGCGACATAAATCTGCCGGATTCGGGTCAAACCTAATAGGGGGATCTGTAGATCGAATTAATGCAACTTAGGGGTGTTAATTAATAAAGAAACTTTAATTAACCGCCTAGGATTAATTGTTCTTATCCTCGACAGAGGTATAAACATAGGTTAGGGATCTCTACGGATCAGGTCAAGTGAAGAAATCACATAGTTTAATAAGTTAATAACAAGTGAAGTCTAGGTGGATTCTCCCTTAAGTATTGCTCATATCAATCAGCTTTTCCCTAAAGTTTTCCTCAATTTACTTTTTGTGCACTTTTAGTTAGTTTTAGAATTAGTTTCAATCAATCCTCTTTTATTTTCAGGCTAAATAATAGAAAGGAAGTAAGTATTAGTACTTTTGGTTCCCTTGGGTACGATAACTCGGTCTTGCCTCTAAACTGTCCTACTGTTCAATAGGTGCGCTTGCCTTTAAAATCATAATATTAGTTAGTTTTGGTGTGATTAGTTTTTATAAATTTTATTACTTAATATTGCGAGTATATCAACCCACACGACTTGGCCCAAAATCCCACATGCCCGTGTGGCCCACACGGCCCAATTGGCCTAGCCCATGCCTCGCACATGACCTAGCCAGCCTCACACGGCTGTGTTTGTCATGCCCGTGTTGAGCGCACACGGCTTGGTTCGTCGATCACACAGCTGTGTCTCGCCACACGGCCTCTACACGAGTAGTCCACATGCCCGTGTGGTGTCGATAACTTTGTTTTTGAATTTATCGAAACATGATTTCAGTGCAATCGGAGTACACATCTGGTTCGTTTTTGACACGTAATCACTCCTGAGCACCGCAGAACCTATATTCAAGAAACCCGAGTCCAAAAATCAATCACTCATATCGAATTGTTACGACATGATAAATCCTAAAACGAAAGAATTAGTTACCGCTACTCGAACGTCTACCACCTCGTTTCAATTCAATGAAACGTTGATTTCAGTCTCCTGATCGTCACCTAAACAGTAATCAAACCTCCATTAAACTCCTATTCAACTTTGATAACACCATGAGCAAACGATCACTTACCGAATGTGCATCTCAATGAGTATCACTAAAGTGATCGAAGGGAAATATTGGAAGGAAGGGAAACAAAGAAATTTCGGCAGAAGGTGGGAAAACAATGAAGAAATCGGCACAGGAAAGAGAAGAACTTTGCTCAAAATTGGAAAAAAAAGAAAAAAAAAAAGAAAAGAACAGATTGAGAAGGAGAAAACTGAATATGCTATAACTACCCAATTCCCATGTTTTTCTCCCTCATTTCCCACACAACCCTAACTCTCAACATTTCACTACACTTCAAATTCCTACACGGCCATAAAAATAAAAATAATACTCGTGCAGAAACTCAAACTCAAGACCACCTACAATTTGACACTCCACTTAACCACTAAACCAGCAGGCCCATTCTGATATATTTTACCCAGCTTTTATTTATAAGCCTATTTACCAAAGACAAGGCTTTATTCAAATAAAGATCAAAATTTAACCCAAGTCTTGAGTTGAACTTGGGACCTCCCCAACATACCTAGAGTACATAACCACTAAGGCAAGCAGTTATCTATGTCAAATAATTTTCAAAAACAATTTCAAAAACTTTTCATGGCTTAAATTCACAAAAGCCGGAAATACAGAACTTTGGAGCGTTATAGAAATAGTTAATCTAAAATCAAATTATCCAGTAGAGTCTAAGTAAGAGTGTAATTCTTCTACTGCTTCACCATCGAAGAACCACTAGCACTGACCATCAGAATGCTGCTGATAAACGATAAATTATACATATTTTTACTTGATGTTTAGCCTTTATTTTGGATGAATTATTATCAAATTAGTGAGAATTGGTGCTCTTAATGTTTCATTTTCATATCTTATACTCAGGAGAGCATAGGGAAGAGAAAAGAACGGAAAATAGACTGAAAACGAAGAGAATAGGCCAAAATATGTAAGCGATACGGCCCAATGAGTCACCACACTACCGTGGCACACGGCCGTGCCACACGAAGATCACACGGTCTAACCCCCGACAAGTACGGCCAGGCCACACGGCCGTGCCTCCATCGACAGACACTCACACGGCCTCTTGTCGTGGCATACGGGCGTGGCACATGAGCGTGTTCTAGTCGTGAGGAAGAGGAATTTCACTCGGATTTGGATACTTAGGGGCTAAGAAAGCCATTCTAAACTCTATATAAAGACCCCATGAGGCAACTCTAAGGATATACTCTCTTCTCTCAAGAAAGAGTGCCATAATTCTACCAACACCAGGTGTGAAAGCAAGGAATTACTCCAAGGGAAGCCGATTGATTCATCCCAAAAGCCAGAAACAGAGGATCTCCCTAAATTCCTTCAGGGGTTTTCGAGTTCTTTATGTTTTGTTATCTTAATTCTTCTAAGATGTTTTCTTTCTTTATTATGAACTAAACCCCTCAAATACTTGAGGGGGATGAAACATAAGACGAATCTTATTATTATTTATTCTTGAGTTATATGATAAATACTTGAGTTGTTCTTAATTATGTGTGCTTAATTCTTGAGTTAATAAGCCTAGGTATTAATTCAAAAAATGGATGTGCTTAAAGCAGAGGAGCAAAAGTCCCTGTTTTAAGAGCAAATCTACTATAATTAAGCGGAGTTGCATGCAACCCTAGACATAGGGCGACATAAATCTGCCGGATTAGGGTCAAACCTAATATGGGGAACCATAGATCGAATTAATGCAACCTAGGGTGTTAATTAATAAAGAAACTTTAGTTAACAACCTAGGCCTAGTTGTTCTTCGCCTTGAAGGAGGGTTTAGCATAAATTAGGGATCTCTATGGATCAAGTCAAGTGAATAAATCGTCTAGCTCAAGAACCAATAACAAGTGAAGCCTAGGTGGATTCTCCCTTAAGTATGTCTTATATCAATCAGCTTTTCCCTAAAGTTTTCCCCAATTTACTTTTTGTGCACTTTAGTTAGTTTTAGAATTAGCTCCAATCAATCCTCATTTATTTTTAGGCTAGATAATAGAAAGGAAGTAAGTATTAGTACTTTTGGTTCCCTTGGGTACAATAACTCGGTCTTGCCACTAAACTATACTACTGTTCGATAGGTGCGCTTGCCTTTAATATCATGATATTAGTTAGTTTTGGTGTGATCAGTTTTATAAATTTTATTACTTAATATCGCGAGTCGTTATCAAGTTTTTGGCGCCGTTGCCGGGGAACTGAAATATTAAGAAAACTCGATTTCTATTACTTTAGCCATTACTATATTTACTATTTTCAGTTTTTCTTTTATTTTATTGTTTTTCTTTTATTTTATTTTATTCTATTTTTCTTTGTTTTTATTCTTTTAGGTATTTCTAGTTTGTGACTAGAAACAACCCAGTAGGACCATTACTTTTTGACGAAGATTTAGAGGCAACAGTTCGCAGAAATCGTAGAGAGATCAGACGAAGCTTACAATATCCAGAACAAGATCAAGAACAAAGGCCAAAACCTACAGAAGAGATGGAAGCAAATCAAAATGTTCCACCACCTCCCGCAATAGTCGCGCCACCAGCAAATCAGGAAGAAACTCCTCGCACTATGTATGATTATGCTAAACCTAGTTTGGCTAGTACCCAAACTAGCATTCTTAGACCTACTATTGCTGCTAATAATTTTGAATTAAAGCCTAACACTATTCAGATGATACAGCAATTGGTGCAGTTTGATGGTTTACAGGATGAAGATCCCAATTCACACATAGCCAATTTTTTGGAAATTTGTGATACTTTTAAAATTAATGGCGTTTCTGATGATGCCATTCGTCTAAGGCTATTTCCATTCTCTCTGAGAAACAAAGCCAAACAGTGGTTAAACTCTTTACCACGAGGCTCAATCACCACATGGGAACAGATGACTGAAAAATTTTTACTTAAATATTTTCCTCCAGCTAAAACAGCTAAATTATGAAACAATATCTCTTCTTTTGTGCAGATGGATTTAGAAACACTATATGATGCCTGGGAGAGATACAAAGGTCTTTTGAGAAGATGCCCTCATCATGGCCTACCTTTGTGGCTACAAGTTCAAACCTTTCACAACGGTTTGAACCCATCAATGAGACAGATGATCGATGCAGCCGCAGGAGGAACAATCAATAACAAAACACCAGAAACAGCTTATGAATTTATTGAAGAGATGTCACTGAATAATTATCAGTGGAAAGTCATGAGGAAAAAACCGACGAAAGCTGTAGAAGTTTATAATATTGATGCTGTCGCTATGCTTTCTAACCAAGTAGAACTTTTAAATAAAAAGTTTGATCATTTTGTTGGTTCTACGCAGGTACAAGCAGTGATGCAGTGCGACACAGCTCAGGCAAATATGTTCACTCCAGACTACTCATCTTCTGCCATTGGCACAGAAACCGAGCAAGCCAATTATATGGGTAACAATTTTAGATCTCAAAATAATCCATAATGCAGGTTGGCGAAACCATCCCAATTTTTCTTGGGGAGGTCAAGGGAATCAAAGACAACAACCCCCTCAGGGATTTCAGCAGCCACAGCCGTAATAGGAGAAAAAGCCCAATCTTGAAGAAATGTTTACCAAATTCATGGCCATGTCAGAAACCCGATTTCAGAACACTGAAACGATATTAAAGAATTAGCAAGCATCAATCAAAGGCCTTGAGAATCAAATTGGTCAACTCGCCAAGTTAATATCAGAAAGACCACAAGGTGGACTTCCAAGTAACACTGAGACCAATCCTAAAGAGCAACTTCATGCCATAAATACAACAGATAAGGAGGCATTAACCAAAGACGACCCAAAGTTAGGCGAGGAACCTAAGGTGAGTAAAGGTAAGGTAGAGGTAAGCAACAACAACCCAGACATCAACAAACACAAGCCTTGTATACCATACCCAAGAGCGCTACAGAAAGACCGTACAGATGAACAATTTGGTAAGTTTCTTAAACTCTTAAAAAAATTACACATTAACTTACCATTTGTTGAAGCAATTTCACAGATACCGAAGTATGCGAAGTTCCTTAAAGAACTCCTGACAAATAAAAGGAAGTTGGAAGAATTAGCCACAGTGGAACTTAATGAGGAATGCTCAGCTATTCTCCAAAATAGACTGCCGGCAAAACTGAAAGATCCAGGGAGTTTTACTATTCCTTGTTTGATTGGTAGTTTACTTATTAATAAAGCATTAGCTGATTTAGGTGCTAGCATTAATCTCATGCCTTACAAAATGTTCAAGCAACTAGGTCTAGGGGAACCCAAGCCCACTAGAATGAGTATTCAATTAGCGGATAGATCTGTTAAATATCCTAGGGGAATCATTGAAAATGTGCTAGTAAAGGTAGATAAATTTATATTCCCTGTTGATTTTGTCGTGCTTGACATGGATAAGGATATTAAGGTACCTTTAATTTTGAGACGTCCATTTTTAGCCACTGTTAGAGCTGTTATTGATGTAGGGGATGGAAAATTAGTGCTTAGAGTTGGTGATGAAGAAGTTGTTTTCAAAATCTATGTTGCCATAAGATTTTCTAAAAAAGAAGATGATTCATGTTATTTTGTTGATATTATTGATCATCTTGTTCAAGATAAATTTTAGGAACTTTCTCTCGCAAACACGTTGGAACTGTGTCTTGTTCAAGCTAGGAGGGAAGATGAAGCCACCACTGAAATAAAGGAAGTAAGGAAGGAGTTAGAATCTAATGAAATCATCACTAGGCACATAAGTTATGAAAATATAAAGATGAGTGATGAATTAAGACAGAAACCTTCCATTACTGAACCCCCTAAATTAGAGTTAAAACAACTGCCAGATCATTTAAATATGCCTTTTTAGGGGAAGAATCAACTTTACCAGTTATTATCGCATCAGATTTGAGCATCGTAGAAAAAGAGGAATTACTCCATGTGTTAAGAGAACACAAAAGTGCTATAGCTTGGAAAATTTTAGATATCAAGGGAATAAATCCTTCTTTCTGCACCCACAAAATTTTAATGGAGGACGAATTCAAACCATCAGTGCAAGCCTAGATACGATTGAATCCCAACATGAAGGAAGTTGTAAAAGCCGAGGCAATTAAACTTCTAGATGCAGGTATTATTTATCCTATTTCTGACAGTTCTTGGGTAAGCCCTGTACAGGTTGTTTCTAAGAAAGGTGGATTAACCGTGATGTCTAATGACAAGGAAGAGTTAATACCTACAAGAACAGTCACAAGATTGAGAGTTTGCATTGATTACAGAAAGCTGAATGACACCACTCGGAAAAATCATTTTCCTTTACCATTTATTGATCAGATGCTGGAAATATTGTCAGCTTACATGTATTATTGTTTCCTAGACGGCCTCTCTGGTTACTTCCAGATCCCGATAGCTCCAGAAGATCAGGAGAAAATGACATTCACATGTCCTTACGGTACGTTTGCTTATCGCAGAATGCCTTTTGGTTTATGTAATGCTCCTGCTACTTTTCAGCGATGCATGCTAGCTATCTTCAATGAATTTGTGGAAGACATCATAGAGGTATTTATGGATGATTTCATAGTTTTCGGTAATTCTTTCCAACTTTGTCTTAATAATCTAAAACGTGTTTTGATAAGATGTGAAGAGACAAATTTAGTGCTAAACTGGGAAAAATGCCACTTTATGGTTCAAGAGGGTATTGTTTTAGGACATAAAATTTCTAGTAAAAGGATAGAGGTAGGTAAAGCAAAAATTGAAACCATTGAAAAATTACCTCCCCCTAACTCAGTTAAGGCTATAAGAAGCTTTTTAGGACATGTCGGTTTTTATCGTAGATTCATTAAAGATTTTTCTAAAATAGCTAAGCCTTTAACAAAGCTGCTAGAAAAAGACGTGCTTTTCAACTTTGATCAATAATGTTTAGACTCTTTTAACACTCTTAAAGAAAAGTTAGTCAATGCCCCAATGATGATTTCACCTGATTGGAATCTACCTTTTGAACTAATGTGCGATGCAAGTGATTTTGCAGTAGGTGCAGTTTTGGGACAACGAAGAGACAAGCACTTTCAACCGATCTATTATGCTAGCAGAACTTTGACAGCCGCTCAAGCAAATTATACTACCACAGAAAAAGAATTGCTAGCTATTATTTTTGCATTTGATAAATTCAGATCTTATTTGATTTTGTCAAGAGTCATTGTTTATACTGACCATTCTGGTCTTCGTTACCTCTTAACTAAAACCGATGCAAAACCTCGATTAATAAGATGGATTCTATTGTTGAAGGAATTTGATTTGGAAATAAAGGACAAGAAAGGAGCTAAAAACTTAGCAACAGATCACCTTTCACGGCTAGAAAACACGCAGCCTAGGAACCTTGATAAGATAAACAATTTGTTTCCTGAAGAACAACTCCTAGCCTTAGCAGATGCAACAGTTCCTTGGTTTGCTGATTTTGCAAATTATTTAGCAACTAACATAACCCCAAAAGGGCTGGCCCATCAGCAAAAGAAGCGATTCTTCGCTGATGTGAAAAACTACTTTTGGGAGGATCCTTTCCTCTTTCGAATTTGTACAGATCAGGTTATTCGAAGATGCGTAGATGAAACAGAAGCATACCAAATTTTAAATCACTGCCATTCAGGACCCACGGGAGGACATCACAATAGAGCTAGAACTGCTCATAATGTACTCGAATCAGGCTTCTATTGGCCTACACTTTTCAGGGATGCCAACAGGTATGTGACCTATTGTGATAAATGTCAGCGAACAGGTAATATCTCTCAACGTAATGAAATGCCTCAGAACTATATACTTTCATGCGAAATATTTGATGTATAGGGTATTGATTTCATGGGTCCATTTCCTACTTCATTTGGGAATAAGTACGTATTAGTAGCAGTAGATTACATGTCAAAATGGGTAGAAGCCCAAGCCTTACCTACTAATGATGCTAGAATGGTAGTACGATTTTTGAAGAAACTTTTCTCTCAATTTGGAACACCTAGGATAATTATCAGTGACAGAGGCACACATTTTTGCAATGCCCAGTTTGAAAGAGTCTTGAAAAGGTATGGAGTACACCATAGAACAGCTACCCCTTATCACCCACAAACTAGTGGCCAAGTCGATTAACAAATAGGGAATTAAAACGCATCCAAGAGAAAACAATAGAAACAAATAGAAAGGACAAGTCAAGGAAAATAGACGATTCTTTATGGGCTTATAGAATTGCCTTTAAAACACCCATAGGTACATCTCCTTATAAGCTTATCTATGGAAAAAGTTGTCATTTGCCATTTGAACTTGAACATAAAGCATTCTGGGCTATCAAATCTTTAAACCTTGATTTTAAGCTTGCAAGTGAAAAGCGATTAATGCAGTTAAATGAACTTGATGAATGGCGTTGCAATGCCTACGAGAGCTCACAACTATATAAGGAAGCCATGAAGCGACATCATGACAAAAGACTAAAAGAACCTAAACAGTTCAAAACATGTGATCTTGTCTTACTCTACAACTCGAGGCTGAAACTATTTCATGGAAAACTCAAGTCGAGGTGGTTAGGTCCATTCACTGTTCAAACTGTCTTTCCATACGGCACAATTGAGGTAACTCACCCCAACTACGGTATGTTCAAGGTAAATGGTCATAGGCTTAAACATTATAGAGGTGAGAATGTTAAAGATAAAAGAGAGGAGCTTCAACTCCACGAAATCCCTCCATGATACATCCAAGCAGAGTCGAGCTTAGACTCTAAATAAGCACTTCTCGAGAGGCAACCCGAGCACTAACTGAGTAATTTTTCATTTATTTTGTTTTTAGTATTTTTCATGATCACACTAACCCTTTTTAATGCACAGATTTAGGACCACACGGCCATGCCCACGGGCGTGTCCGAAGCCGTGTGAACCCTTTAAACAGAGACACGGTCGTGTACTGAGGCCGTGTACAAACAGAGCATAAATTTTCCTAAAACACGGGCCACCGATATCTCGCCACGGCCGTGCGATATGGCCGTGGCAACCTTTCGACTTCAACACGGGCTACCAACAACACCCCACGGCCGTGCAACATGGGCGTGGCAACCCTGCAGTATCAACACGGGCTCACACAACTCCACATGCTCATGTCCCCAGCCCGTGGAAGACACTGTCAAATTTCACACGGCCGTGGAACATATCACACGACCATGTAAAGCACGAACATGATCGCACACGGTCGTGTATCCCATCACACGACCGTGTGAGTGACGAGGAACCGATCTCCCACAGCCGTGTACAACATTCCCACGGGCGTGCCCTGCGAACTAGGAGCGCCAAAACTTTCGGATTTCGAAAAACACGGGTAAAACACGACTCACACGGGCGTGTGGCATGCTCGTGTGACCCAAAAACTATAAATAGGGGCTACTATTCATTTCCTCCTTCACTCAAAACCCCAAATTTCTCTCATCCAAACTCTCCCTAACCACCATAAGCGCCGCCACAGCCCTCAAAACACCACCATACCCGAAATCAGCCGCCCCACGCCTGTGTAAACCCACCCCACGACCAACCCACAACCGTGCAACATCAAATTTTGTTCTATTCTCTCATTTTTCTTCTTTATTTATTTATAGTTCATTTTTATTATTCAATTATGTAATTTTACTTTCTTCTAGATGTTTAATCAAGCATGGAATTAGGAAAATTAGGATGAATAATCTAGAATTAGATAGAACACATTAGGATTGCATGCCACTTAATTTCAATTTTTGCTTGCCACTTAGAACTCATTTCATTTGCCATTTCAATTCATATTTGTTTGACATTTTCTCATAAAATTAGTATATATACCCATAGTTCTTAGTTTTGTTACAAGTTTGAACATGATTAGATTCTACTCTTTAGGTTAATCCTCATTTTTTTCTTTTTTTCTTATTTTTATTTTTGGGAACATTGTCATTTTAATCTACATTTTAATTATTATCTATCTAAGTTTAATTTCAATTTTTAGGACTAATGCTTGTTATTTTTTAGATACTATGTCATCATCACGTGGTAAGAAAGCTGCCATTCTCGCTTTAAAGAAACGTAAGGGGCCGAGGAGTTCATCATCGAGACCCACCTCTAAGGTTCGACACCCATTCATCACGTTCGCCCAAGCCTCACAAGAGGAACATTATCAACTACTCTGAGCCCGCACGATATCCACGGGCCGCTGCATAGATTGGGCCAGCCTCGAGCAGATACATTTAGTGGACGACATCCGGGCCCTCTTGATGACCAAGCCGTGGGAGCAATTCTTCCAGATTATCGAGCCCACCTACTTAGAACTCACCCTCGAGTTTTGCTCCACCTTCCACCTACAGACTGTGATGACTAGATTTGACGACCCAGGGATGGTCCAGTTCCGTCTGGGAGGACTCGTGCTACGCCTCAGTGTGCCAGAGTTCGGCACAGCACTTGGGCTCTACACAGAGCAATTTATGGTAGACGAGGACTTCCCCAACCTTTCCTGTCGCATCCACATCTGGCCCATCGACTGTTGGAACGACATAGCCTCGGGGCGTCAAACCTATAACCCCAGCGTCAACAAGGCGACCGCCCTCGCGCCATCTTTGAGGTACATTCATGCTCTTCTTGCTGACACTTTGACAGGTAGACGTGAGAGCACAGGCGTCGTCAACACTCACAACGTCTACTTCCTGTGGTGCATGGCGAACGGACATGTCATTGACCTCGCATACTTCATCGCACACTCCATGCAGCACCAGACGGAGAGGCACTGCAGAGGCATTCTATCCATGGGGCCCTACATCACATGCTTGGCCTAGTATTTTAGGCTCCTCAACACTTCAGCCCAGACATCCTCCTACACCCTGATTGGTCAGATGTCTCCCCAAGGCATCGCGACGATGTTACACATGAGAATGATAAAGCGGAGGCCAGGAGGTACCCCCTTTCAGTTCTGACTCGTCCAGGAGGGAGAGGACCCAGAGGACATTGCTGATGTTGTCCCACTACCACCACAGGAGGAGGATGAGCCAGCTGAGCCACCACGCCCCAGACAACCCACCCAGATGGCAGCCACACATGTTGACATATCCGAGCGCCTAGATCGTTTTGAGCAGTAGTGCTTCCAGAGCCTCGATTATATCGACGCCACCTTAGCGCAGATATGCCAGCACTTGAGCATCACCTCGCCACTGCGTGATCCATCCGAGGACTAGATCCTCTTATTTTTTATCTTTTATCTTATTCTTATTTTTATCTTTATTTTTATTTTAACACTGATCTTTATTTTTACCTTTTCTTCTAACTTTATTTTCTTTTTTAGGTTTATTTTTATTTTCTTTCATTTTCTCCTTTTCATTATTTGAATATTAGTATTTTTAGTATTTTGCTTTATTTTATTTTATTTCTTTTCCTAACGGCCAACCCCTAACAAGTAATTTCCATTGCTCCAAATTCCCCACGACTAATACATACTTTCGAAGTTTCAAAGGAGCTTTACAGCTCAAATCTCTACGAAAAAGGGAACATCTTGCCACAACTGCCAGCTCTTCCAATTCTAATATTCGTCTCACAAATCCATCCAAAACTCAGGGAGTTTCATACCTCCCCCTCTCTTATGATCTTGTGCTTTTATTGCTACTAATGTTATCTTTGTACATTGAGGGCAATGTACATCTTAACTGTGGGGAGGGGGAACTTACTTTAAATCTCTATATTATCTGTGAAAACCCTGAAATCTGATGCTTTGTTCTTAATTGCATTATCTTCAACATCCTATTAGGATATATTCTGATTGATTTATGATTTTTATTGATATGTGAGAATTAAGACATAGGTGCTTGTACTTTGATTATTCAAACTTTAAAACATTAGGGAATCAAGCAAGATAAGTTGAAATTTTTGAGAACCCCAATTTTTTTTCATAAGTTCTCTTCCCTAATTCTAAGTATTATCTTGAGATTTGAGATTCGTAGGAGTGACATCAAAAGCCATAATTCTAGTGAGATTTTTGAGCCTTTTGAGCCTTTTGAGCATACATTCTTTCATGCTCACTTTTATTATTGCTTTGAGTGAGTCAATACTGAATCGTTATTCTAGAACTTGCTTTGATTATACATGTCAAGACCACATCATTGATTTGATATACTGAAATGATAAAGGCACCTAGGATTTAACCCACTTACTCCACAAAAGCCTACCTCCATAAATTAACCCCTAGTGAACCCCATTGAGCCTAACAACCTTTTCTTTGAACTACCTCTAAGTTTAACCTTTCACCTATTTTTGTGGAATTCATTCAATTATTCTTGATCCCTATTTTTTTTTGTCGAGATTTTAGTTGAAATTTTCATCTAGCTTTATTCTCTTTTCCAGAATGTAAAATTTTATCCAATTCATTGTATTATATTTGAATTGTTCTTAAAAAAAATGTATGTTTGGTTGTAATCTGTAATAGTTTAAATGGTTTTTTTGCATATTTCTATTTTAAGGCTACCAAGGCGGAAATGATGTTATCATAAGAATTAGCCCGAAGAATATGTTCCAGTGATAAAGATTTTTCTAGCTAGATAATTTTTCAGTTCAATCTCGATTCTAACCCTCTTTTGCAGCCTGTGTCAACACCCCTAACCAAGCCCCATTACAACCATTGAAAGACCTTTTGATCGATGTATCATGTCAATCTATAGTGGTGGAGATGTGATTTTCTTGCAAGCCTATGGTAATAACTTTTTAGGTTGACTAGAGAGTACTTAATTTTTGAACCCTAAACACTTCGAGTGGATAGAGTGAATCTTTAGTGAGGATGTCAACTTCTGTTAATTAAGGTTAAGAGATAATTACTTAGGAGAAGGGAGAAAAAAAGGGAGAAAAACTTATGTTTCAATGATAAAATTCTCAGCTTAAAGTGATTGAAACTTTAATGTTCTTCTGATTGAATTATCCTTGTATGAATACCCGTGAATTAGTTTGAAACATTATTGATAAAGATTGTAAGTTGAGAAGAATGATTCTTTACTAGGGATTGATATTTTGCTTGAGGACAAGCAAAGGCTTAAGTGTGGGGGTATTTGATAAACGATAAATTATACATATTTTTACCTTATGTTTAGCCTTTAGTTTGGATGAATTATTATCAAATTAGTGAGAATTGGTGCTCTTAATCTTTCTTTTTCATATCTTATTCTCAGGAGAGCATAGGGAAGCGAAAAGAACAGAAAATGGACCGAAAACGGAGAAAATGGGCCAAAATATGTAAGCGACACGGCCCAAGGAGTCACCACACTGCCGTGGCACACGGCCGTGTCACACGAAGATCACACGGTCTAGCCCCTGACAAGCACGGCCAGGCCACACGACTGTGCCTCCATCGACAGACTCTCACACAGCCTCTTGTCGTGGCACACGGGCATGGCACACAGGCGTGTTCTAGTCGTGAGGAAGAGGAATTTCACTCGGATTTGGATACTTAGGGGCTAAGGAAGCCATTCTAAACTCTATATAAAGACCCCAAGAGGCAACTCTAAGGATATACTCTCTTCTCTCAAGAAAGAGTACCATAATTCTGCTAACACAAGGAGTGAAAGTAAGGAATTACTCCAAGGGAAGCCGATTGATTCATCCCAGAAGCCAGAATTCTACATCAAGACAGAGGATCTCTCTAAATTCCTTCAGGGGTTTTCGGGTTCTTTATGTTTTGTTATCTTAATTCTTCTGAGATGTTTTCTTTCTTTATTATAAACTAAACCCCTCAAATACTTGAGGGGGATGAAACCTAAGATGAATCTTGTTATTATTTATTCTTGAGTTATGTGATAAATACTTAGGTTGTTCTTAATTATGTGTGCTTAATTCTTGTGTTAATAAGCCTAGGTATTAATTCAAGAAACGGATGTGCTTAAAATAGAGGAGCAAAAGTCCCTGTTTTAAGAGCAGATCTACCATAATTAAGCGAAGTTGCATGCAACCCTAGACATAGGGCGACATAAATCTACCGGATTAAGGTCAAACCTAATATGGGGAACCATAGATCGAATTAATGCAACCTAGGGTGTTAATTAATAAAGAAACTTTAGTTAACAACCTAGGCCTAGTTGCTCTTCGGCTCGAAGGAGGGTTTAGTATAAATTAGGGATCTCTACGGATCAAGTTAAGTGAATAAATCGTCTAGCTCAAGAACCAATAACAAGTGAAGTCTAGGTGGATTCTCCCTTAAGTATTGCTTATATCAATCAGCTTTTCCCTAAAGTTTTCCCCAATTTACTTTTTGTGCATTTTATTTAGTTTTAGAATTAGTTCCAATCAATCCTCCTTTATTTTTAGGCTAGAAAATAGAAAGGAAGTAAGTATTAGTACTTTTGGTTCCCTTGGGTACGATAACTCGTTCTTGCCACTAAACTATACTACTATTCGATAGGTGGGCCTGTTTTGACCTATTTTGGGTATTGGTATCAGTTTTTGGTTCTCAATTCCAATTTTCGGTCTCAAGTCTAGTTTCCAAGTTTAATTACTCATTAGGTCAATTGGCTGACTTGAAAATTAATTTTTAAAAATATCATATTTATTTTAATTAATTTGATTAATTTAATTTCACTTTATCAAAATTAATTTTCCCCAAAATCATTAAGATTTTCCAAAATTAATTTTTCAAGAAAATTCTTTAATCAAATTCTCTAGTTGAACAATTCTCATGACTGCCCAATTGAATTCCACATTGAATACATCAACTCAATTAAATTATTTCCAAAGTCATAGAATCTTATTTTGATTCAAATGTAGTCCGATCAAGCTTTTATTGAGCTAGTGGAGGGATCAATCAGACATATACAATTAGACTTTAGTAATTGCAATTATGTCCAGAAATACCATTCCGATAATTTGCAATTTACTTAATTATAGAGTCAGTCCACAAAAAGTACCATGATTGAAAATTCCTTATTGTATACTCTTTACAAAAGTAATTTATCCAACTGCTTTGTCCAATGACCTCGTCATGTGTGTGGTACCCTCATATGATATCATTGATTCCTTTGAGTTAAATCTATTCACTTAAATCTATTCACTCAATACAATCCTATGTTATCTCATTGTCACCATTGTGTCTTTTTAATGATTAATATGGTCACTGTCAATAAATGAATGTGATAAATTGTTCATTTGAGAGCAAGGAACTCGTGGTCACGTTCCATATTTATCAATCCACACAATGGTAATGAGAGTATATCGTTAACTTTTTAATCAAGCTATGAATTCCATTATTGCTAGTAAAACTATGCCATACACAAGTCATGTACTTAACATATCATCTATGGGCATAATCATCCTTAAAGCATAAGCCTCCACTTATATTAAAGCATATGAGTTACAAATGCATGGTAAATGACTAACTTAGGATTTAGGTAAATCTCACCATAGCGTTACAAGTGAATTAATTCACAAATGGATTCAAAATTAATTCAACTTGGATCCAGTCCAATGTATCATTCTTTCAATAAGTACATCCATGTCTCTACACGTGGAGTCAACTATTTCAATAGCCAAGACTAACCATCTCCCACATTGTAACTGTAGACGACATAATAATCATTCTAAGTATTTGAATCAAACACTCACTTTGATTCTTTTTATGAGATTACGAAATCGTTTAGATTATATATTGAAGTAAGTATTACAATGTAAACGTTCTTATGGTACCACTTATCATTAGTTTGAACTTAATCAGTTAATAAGCTAATATTTGATTATCATAGTTTTGGTTTATATGCAAAACATGAAAGATATAAGCACAAAAGATATAACAGTGAAATGTGAAATTAAATTTATCTATTTATTCATCGTTCAAAGACATAGAAAACAGTTACATGTTTACTACAATATGCGCACATTTCCCAAGAAAAGCACCTAATGCTGTATAGAGGCATCGAAGTGCCAACAAAGACACCAAATTGCAAATAAAGAGCACAGAAGTGCTAATCAGAGATTAAATTTCATTAAAAATTCGTTTCTCATTCTATCAATCTCAATATCATCAGTTCCAAGCTAATTTCATAATTTCTCCAAGTTACACTATTTTCAATTTAGTCTTCTATCTCTTTAATAAATTAAATTCATACCAATATGATTCGATCAGTCATAACCAACTATAAATTCATTGAATATCTTAAATTTCAATTCATTATATTCAATTTATTAGTGAATTTATCATTTCTTTATGATTTAGTCCATATCTTACATTTTGTTCCAAATTGCAAACAATTTAAAATTACTATCAAACATACACAAATTCATAATTAGATTATATAAAAATTTAAAAAAATTATGCCATATGGACTTAGGACAAAAAATTAGTAATTAACAATATGTCAAGGACTAATCTGCAAAGTTGCCTTTTCCGCGATTATCAACGGTTTGATCCAAATCGCGGTATATACAATTATTCAATTCAATTTACAAATTCAAAATACCATATAACAGCCTAATGTAACCATATATTCACTTTCATTTTTTGAAAGCTCCTTATAGTTTTACATTTTATTTAATTTAGTGCCTAAATTCGAAGTAGCTATAACTTTCAAATTTGAGCCTCAATTTACAATCTGACTCCAATTACATCTGTATAAAGCGCTCTATTATCTCTAATTATAGAAATTTAATATCAATTTTGAATTTTATACACTTTAGTCCTTAAGTTCAAAGACTAACAATTAAACTTTACAAACTAGTCCTTTTGATATCTAGGTCCAAAATTTAACAAATTAACACCAAAATCATCAAGAATTCACAATGGTGACTTTTTAAAACTTTAATAGTTTTAAAAAATAAAATACGGGTTAGCTAAATTGAGCTACAACGATCTCAAAAGTATAAAATTTATGAAAAATAGACTCGATTTGGACTTACATCCAATTGCTGAATGTTTGAAGTATTTGGAGTTTTTCTTTCTTTTTCAATGGTGAAAATTTGGTGGATTTTGGTGAAAGAAAGATGATGATAACCTTTTTCTTTTGTTTTTATTATCATTTTAACATTTAATAATATATTTAGTTAAAATTTCAACGAGTAAATCACCCAAATTTAAGCACCAACCATCCACTATTAGTAAAAATGACCTAATTGCCACTTTTACCCTTACTATAATACTATTTAGCCCTTTTATCAATTAAAAAACTGTAACAATTAATTTTTACAATTGTTGCAATTTAGTCATTGTACCACAATTAGTCATTAATTCGATAAAATTATCTATCCAAAATTTAATTCGCCTGTATAAAAACTCTGTAAACATTTAGTAAAAATATTTATGGACTCAGTATGGAAACGAGGTCTAGATACCTTACTTTTCGACACCACTCGCTTTAGGGTCTTTACATTTGTACCTTAATTAACTATCAAATTAACAAAATTAAAGGACCACACCCTAATTAAACTTCATACTAACCTCATAAATATTAAATAATAATATTTATAGACCCGATTATCAAAAAATAAGGTTTCAAAGCCACCATTTTCGACACTGTCAAAACCATTTTTTATTTTGCAAAACAGGATCGAATCTTAAAAAACAAAAATAGAGTCGTCACTAATCTTTTTTCGAGGTGTGATCGGGTCACCTTGAGATTGATCATTTTAATAAAACATTTTGATTTATTAAAACAATGACTTTGGTCTACGAAATTTGAGAAAATGGGTTCAGGAGTCGGTTACGCACGAGGAAGGATTAACACCCTCGTAATGCCTAAAATTGGTATCTAATTGATTAATTAATGTTTTAATGTCGAAAATTTGAAAAGATTTTAAAATACGATCCTTTTTATTAAAAAAAATGCTTTAATAATTAAAATGGATGTTAAGACCTTCTTGTCACGAAGTAATAAAAATATCACATCTAGTACGTTAGGATACGACATTTTAAACCCTCGAAACTAAGCTTGTCTTTTGATGTTCAAAAATCATGCATTTTAATTTTAAAAGGATATTCTATTATTTGGGTCAAACGAAAAAATCGAAACCTAGTAAGTTAGGGTACGATTTCCCGAACTTCTAAACATGGAATATTGCCTTTATTAAAAATTCTTGTTTATGAATTTGGGTGGAAATTAGTGAAATACTAAGAATGAAACATGAACACAATATTATACGAGCAAGTGACAATAATATGAAAATACGAATAAATGAATTAGAACATACATAATGGCAATAATTACAATAAATGTTCTTTTAATACCAATATTAATAATAAAAAACAAAACAAAACAATATATAAAAAAATTCGAAGTAATTAATATATATAAAGTTTGAAACAAATAATATAAAAAATAAATAACACAAAAAAAGTTCAAAATAAACAATAATGAGAAAAAAAAAAGATTAACATAAATAAAATACAAAAAGGTTTTAAACAAATAATCTAAAGCAATTTAAAATATATAAGGGTTTTTTTAAAAGAAATAATATGTAACAAAAAATCTAAAACAAATAATATATATGTATATATATTAAACAGTTTTAAACTAAAATAATGTATAATGCAGCTCAAAATAAATAATATATGAATTAATTTCGAAATAGATAATATCTAAAACAATTTAAAATAAATAATATAAAACAATTTAATATAAAAATATATAAAAATTTAGAATAAATAAAATAGTTTAAAATTTAAAAATTTAAAAAGAATAAGGTATAAAAAAGTTAAATAAACAGCATAAGAAAAAATTGAAAATAAACAATACAAAAAAAAATTAAAATAAACAATGTATATAAATAATTTATAATAATAAAACAATTCATATATATATATATATATATATAAAGAAGTTGAAAATAAATAATATACAAAAACTTAAAATAAATAATATAATATAATTTAAAAATAATATACAATAAAATAATTTAAAATAAATAAATAAATAAATGGATTAAATAGATTAAGGACATGATTGAAATCGTGCTTGAATTTAGGGTATAAATCATAAATAATGAAAGAAGGTTGCCAAGGACCAAAATAGAGCGCGCTTAAAGAAAGGGGGACCAATTGGAAAATTATTCCCTACCATTATACGCAGCGTTTCAACGTAGACCAAAATGAAATGACGCACAAATTTCAGGGTAAAATTAAAAAATCAAAAGAAATGAAATGGGACCTAATCAAATAGAGGCGCAAAAGGGAGGGATTAGCCACGCAAATTACCCACTCAAGGCGAAAATGCGCGGATTCGGCCTATGGGTCGGGTCGACACGCGGATCTTCCCTTTGCTAAATGGCGTTGTTTTAAATTTTATTTAAACCCTCATTTAAAAAAAAACATTTTAGATCATTTTTTAGAAAAATAACAAAACCCCAAAGTTTTGTCTCCTTTTCTACTAGGGTTTCAACCTAGTTTATGCGCCGATTGTGACCTTTCACCGCCGCCGCACCACCACCATATCTGGTGGCTGGCAACGTGCAAAAGATGAGCCCCTAACCCCACTTAAAACTGTGCTCAAGGGCCTTGCCCTTTCCAACCCCAAAAAATCAAAAGAGGGAACTCCTGACCTATCTTAGCTTCGATTTTAACGAAGGAGACAGGGCTCCAATGGTGCATCCAAAGGGCGATTAAGGTGAGTCCCTTATTTCTTTTTTTGTTTTCACATGCAAAAGAAAGAAAATAAAAAAAAGGAAAAAAGTGATAAAAAAATCAAATCAAAATTCGTAATGACCTTGAGAAAACTCTGCTTTCTTTTTTGATTCCTTAGTATTCATCCCACTTACACTGATTACAATCAGCTTTTTATAGCCGAAATAAATCAAGAAATAAAAAATACAAATACAAATTCATGATTTTTTTGCTATATTATTGTTACTATTGCTGTTATTTGCTGTCATTTTTGTTTTTCTCCCAGGTGTGTACAAAGTGTGTACGACGGTGAAAAGGCCATTCATGGAAGCTGCGGCACAAGGGAAACCTAGGGTTTCCAGACCTGTTGGCTTTTGGGGCTATTTGGGTTTGAGGTATTGGGTTGATGTAATTGGGTCAAGGATTGGGCCATTTTGGGCTATTATTGTAAATAGACTGTGGACACTTTATTATATATTTATTTTTTGGTTTTTGTTTCTTAGTATGGGCCCGAGCTAAATTGGCCCATTACAGATGCCTCTCTTTGCTCGTTTTCGTGTAATGAGAATGGAGCAAAGACTTCAAAAAGGGCCAATTTTGCTCGGTCTCGCCGGATTCTGACTTCTTTGGGTGCCTTTTTTCTTTAAGTAGCTTTATTCCATCCCATTGCATCTTCAGGGGCATAGGAATTGTCGCCTTGATCCGCTCCAATGTAATTTCAGGGAGAAAAGTCTTGTAGCTTTAATCTGCTCTACTGTAACTTCAGAGAGATAAGATTTGCTATCCTGAATATGCTCCACTGCAACTTCAAGGAGATGAGATTAATGACTTTAATTGGCTCCACGACAACTTTAGGGAAATAAGATTCACCATGGCAAATTTAATCCAATCTACTGCAACTTTAGAGGTATAAGATTTGTGACTTATAGCTTTAATCCATTCCACGGCGACTTCAGGGAAATGAAATTCGCCATCTTCAACCTGCTCCACTGCAAATTCAGGGAGATAAGGTTTGTTTATTTTCCTGCTCCACTGCAACTTCAGGGAGATAAAGTTGTAGTTTTAATCTTCTCCTATGTAATTTCAGGGAGAAGAGAATTGTAGCTTCGATCTACTTCGCTGGAACCTCAAGGAGGTAAGAATCAATAATTTCAACCTGCTCCACTACAACTTCAGGGAGATAAGGATGGTGGCTTTGAATCGCTCCAATGTAGTTTCAAGGAGAAGAGACTTTTAGCTTCGATCTACTCCGCTGCAACTTCAAGTAGATAATAATTGGTGATTTCAACCTGCTACACTACAACTTTAGGGAGATAAGGCTGGTGGCTTCAATCTGCTTGATAAACCGTAATTTATACACATTTTTACCCTATGCTTAGCATATTTTTGGATGGATTATCTCTTGATTTGATGAATTTGATGCTTCTAATCCTTTAATTTCATATTTTATACTTTGGTGAGCATAAGAGAGTAAAAAGAACGAGAAACCGGCCAAAAACGGAGAAAATGGGCCAGAGTGAGAAATCAACACGGCTTGGAGTTCCTCACATGGGTACACCACATGCCCGTGTCTCTCTAGCAGACTCGAACATGACCTAAGCTCGAGTCATACTGGCGTGCCGCACGGGTGTGTCCCTATCATGACCCATTTTAATTTCATACGAAAAAGGTTAATTAGGGGCTAAGAAAGATATTCCAAACTCTATATAAATAACCTAAGAGACAAATAAAAGGGGAGAGCCCTGACACACAGAGTAGAAGGCAAGGAATTACTCAAGGAATGGCGATTGATCCATCTCAGAAGCAAGGATCTACATCAAGACTGAAGATCTCTCTTCAATCCTTGTAGGAGTTTTGGGTTTTCTTTATGTTTAATCGTTTTCTTTATTTTGAGATGTTTTCTCTTTTTATTATGAACTAAACCCCTCAATACCTAAGGGGGATAAAACCTAAGACGGATCTTGTTATTATTATCTGAAATATATGATAAATATTCGATTTGTTCTTAATTATGTTTTTAATTCTTGAGTTGATATTTTAGGATATTAATTCAAGTCGAATGTACTTATTCAGATGAGCAAAAGTCCTTGTTTAAGAGTAGATCAATACAATTAAGCAGAGTTGATCACAATCCTAGACATAGGACGACGAAAATCTGTCGAATTAGAGTCAAATCTAATAGGGGGATCCATAGATCGAGTTAATGCAAAACTAGCGGTTTTAATTAGAAAGAGATTTCAATTAATCAACCTAGGGTAAGTTGTTCCCATTCTCGATGGAGATATTAACATAATTTAGGGATCTCTACGGATCAAGTCGAATAAAGAAATCGTCTATTTCAGAGTTAAATAACAAGTGAAGTCTAGGTGGATTCTTCCTTGGGTATTGCCTTTATCATTCAGTTTTTCCCAAAGTAATTCCCCAATTTACTATTTGTTGCGTCCTTAGTTTAGTTTAGAATTAATTAGTTTAAACAAACCCCCTTTCTATTTCTAGGCTAGATAATAGGAAGAAAGTTATTACTAGTACTTTTAGTTCCGTTGGGTTCGACATTCCAATCTTGCCACTAACTATACTACTATTCGATAGGTGCGCTTGCCTTTTATCGTGATAATAGTTAGTGTCTAGGTACAATCATTATTATTACTCCATTAAAATCACGATCACTGCTTCACTATAATTTTAGGAAGATAATATTCGCCATAATTTGTAGCTTTAATTTGTTCCACTATAACTCCAGGGAAATAAGATTCTTGATATTCGTGATATGAAGTAATAAAATTTATAATAAATGATCACACCAGAAACTAACTATTATCACGATTTAAGGCAAGCGCACCTATCGAACAGTAGTATAGCTTAGTGGCAAGACCGAGATATCGTACCCAAGAGAACCAAAAGTACTAATACTAACTTTCTTTCTACTATTTAATCTAGAAATAAAAAAGGGGATTTTATGAAACTAAAATAATTCTAAAACTAAGCTAAGAATGCACAAAAAAAGTGAATTGGGAAAAACTCTTAGAAAAACTGAATTATTTGGACAATACTCAAGGGAGAATCCACCTAGACTTCACTTGTTATCAACTCTTGAACTAGACGATTTATTCACTTGACTTGATCCATAGAAATCCCTAATTTATGTTAATATCTCTCTCAAGACTAAAAACAACTAACCCTAGGTTGATTAATTGAAATCTCTTTCTAATTAAAACCCCTAGTGTTGCCTTAACTTGATTTATGGATTCCCTTATTAGGTTTGACCCTAATCCGGTAGATTTTCGTCGTCCTACCTCTAAGATTGCAATCAACTCCGCTTAATTGTGTTGGATCTACTCCTATGCAGGGACTTTTGCTCCTCTACATAAGCACATTCGACTTAAATCAATATCCCGAAAATATCAATTTAAGAGTTAAAAACACAATTAAGAACAAATCAAATATTTATCATATAATTCAAGAGAAAATAATAACAAGATCTGTCTTAGGTTTCATTTCCCTCAAGTATTTGGGGGAATTAGTTCATCATTATAAAAGAAAACATCTCAGAAGAAATAAAATAACAAAACTTAAAGAACACAAAAACCCCTGAAGGTAATTGAAGGGAGATCTTTAGTCTTGAGGGAGAATTCAGCTTCTGAGATGGATCAATCGGCTTCCCTTAGAGTAATTCCTTACTTCTACTTTCTGTATTGGCAGAAATAAAGCACTCTTTTATGGGAGAAAAAGCACCCCCTTGGAGTTACCTTCTAGGGTCTTTATATAGAGTTTTGGAATGCCTTTCTTAGCCCATAAGTAGCATTTTCCGAGTGAAATTGAACTTCCTCATGACAGGGACACGCCCGTGTAAATCAAGGCCCAGGCCGTTCTCGGGTCTGTTAAGATGGCACGGCCATGTGGTCAGGCCGTGTGAGTCAGGGTTGGGCCGTGTTCATGCTCAAAGTGGCATGGCCATGTGACACGATTGTATGGTGATCCTCCAGGCCGTGTTGTTTTCATACTTTGGCCCATTGTCTCTGTTTTTGGCCCGTTTCTCGTTCTTTTCACTTCCCTATGCTCACCTGAGTATAAAACATGAAATTAAAGGTTTAAGAGCATTAATTTACACAAATCAATGGTTAATTCATCTAAAAATTATGCTAAGCATGAGGTGAAAACATGTATAATTTATCGTTTATCAAATACCCCCACACTTAAGCCTTTGCTTGTCCTCAAGCAAAATCTCAACTCACAATTAAGAATCATTCTTCTCAACTTATAACTCTTATCAATAATGTTTCAAACTAATCCAAAAGTAATCATACAATGAAGATTCAACCAAAAGAATATTAAAGTTTCAAACACTCTAAGTTGAGAACTTTATCACAGAAACATAGGTTTCCTCCATTTTCTTAAGTAATCACCTTTCAATCAAAATAAACAAGATTTGATATCCTCACTACAGATTCACTCTAACCACTCAAAGTGTTTAGGGTTCAAGAATTAAGCACTCTTTAGTCAACCTGAAAAGTTATTACCATAGGCTTGCAAGAAAATCAAATCTCCACCACTATAGATTGATATGACACATCAATCAAAAGGTCTTTCAATGGTTGTAATGGGGCTTTAGTTAGAGGTGTTGTCACAAGCTGAAAAAGAGGGTTAAAATCGAGATTAAATTGAAAAATCATCTAGCTAGAAAAATCTCTATCACTGGAACATATTCCTTGAGCTAAGCTTTATGATGACATCGTTCTAGATTTGGAAGCTTGTAGAAATACGCAAAAACTATTGAACTATTACAGATTACAACTAGATTAACTGTATATACCAATTTTTTTAGAACAAATCAAATATTTTACTTTGAATATTTACAAATTTTACAAACTGAAAAAGAGAACAAAGCTAGATAAAAATTCAACTCAAATCTCGACAAAAATAGGGATCAAAATAATTGAATGGAATTCAACAAAAATAGGTTATAGGTTAATATTAGAGGTAAGTCAAAGAAATGGATTGTTAGGCTCAACGGGGTTCACTAGGGGTCAATTTACGAAGGTAGGCTTTTATGGAGTAAGTGGGTTGAATCCTAGGTGTCTTTATCATTTCGGTATATCAAATCAATGATATGGTCTTGACATGCATAATCGAAGCAAGTTCTAGAATAACAAATCAGTATTGACTCACTCAAAGCAATAATAAAAGTGAGCACGAAAGAATGTATGCTCAAAAGGCTCAAAAATCTCACCAGAATTATGGCTTTTGATGTCAATCCTGTGAATTTCAAATCTGAAGATAACACTTAAAATTAGGGAAGATAACCTAGAAAAAAAATTAAATTCTCAAAAATTTCAACTTATCATGCTTGATTCCTTAATGTCTTAAAGTTTGAATAATCAAAGCATAAGTACCTATGTCTTAATTCTCAACACATCAATAAAAATTATAATCTAATCACAATTAATTCCTAATAGGAGATTGAATATAATGCAGATAGTGAAAGTGAGAATTCGAAATTTTGAGAACAATGTAAAAAGTTAGTTGTAAAAATTTTCAAGAGTTTCAAAGAGAATGCAATGACTGAAAGTAAGTTCCCCCCCCACACTTAAGATGTACATTGCCCTCAATGTACAAAGATACATTAGTAGCAATAGAAGCATAATATCATAAGATAGGGAAAGAAGTGAAACTCCCTGAATTGGATAAATTTTGTGAGGTGGTTGTGGCTACAGAGTGTCTGGGACAAAGGGAGGTACGGAGGTAGATACTTCAGTGGTGGTAGTGGTAGTTTTCCACAACTGCTATTCCGAGAGGGTATGTTTGTTGGTATTAGGTGGCTAAGGTTCCTATTAGATTTTGGATTTGAGCTGTAGAGCTCCTTTGAAACTGTGAAAGTATTTATCAGTTTTAGGGAATTTGGATTAGCAAAATGTACTCGTTAGGGAATAGCCAATATAAAATAATTGAAATAAAATAAACTAAGTTTTAAAAATACTAAAATTCAAATAATGAAAAAGATAAAATAAAATAAAGTGGAAAACCAAAAAGGAAA
Organism: Gossypium stocksii; assembly: GCA_020496765.1. Lineage (NCBI taxonomy): Eukaryota > Viridiplantae > Streptophyta > Magnoliopsida > Malvales > Malvaceae > Gossypium > Gossypium stocksii. The sequence continues at coordinate 14,462,740 of CM035623.1, forward strand.
ATAAAAAGGAAGATAAGAGGAGTAGAAAGTTCTAATCCTCAGATGGTCCGTGAGGTGGGGGCATTGATGAGATATATAGGTGCTGACATATCTGCTGAGGAGTAGCGTCGATATGGTCGAAGCGTTGACAGCACTCCTGCTCAAATCGTATAAGGCGCTCGGATATGTCAGCATATGAAGCTGCCGCATGAACTGGGCAGCGAAGGGGTGGTGGCTCGGTAGGTGCCTCCTCCGGTGGTGAGACATCATTAGTAATGTCCTTGGGGTCCTCCTGCTCAGTGTCTCAGAGTAGACGGTATTGTGGAGGTTTTGTCCCAGGTCGGCGCTGGATCATCCTTATGTGTAACATAGTTTGGATGCCCTGTGAGGACATCTGACCGATCAAGGTGTACGAGGATGTCTGGGCTGCGGTGTTAAGTAGGTCGTAGTAGTGGGCCAGTCGAGTGATGTACAGGCCCATGGATATCACGCCCTATGGTGTCACTCCGTCTGATGCTGGATGGCCTGGGCGATGAAGTATGCAAGATCAATCACATGTATGTGCGCTATGCTCCATAGAAAGTAGGTGTCGTGGGTGTTTACAACACCGGTGCTTTCGCGTCTGCCCGTCAATGTGTGTGCGAGGAGGGCATGTATGTACCTCAGAGATGGGGTGAGATTGGGCTTTGGAGCGACTGGGGTCGTATGTAGGTTGGCTAGGGACTAGGGTGCACCAGCAGTTAACTGAAGAGACGTGGATGTGGCGTTGGAGCTCAGAAAGGTTCTCCTCCTCTAAAAACTACTCAGTATACAGGCTGAGTGCTGTACCAAACTCTGATACACTAAGCTGAAGAAAGAGGCCCCCTGGATCATCGTGTTGGCTCATCACGGTCTGAAGATGAAATGTGGAGTAGAACTCTAGAGTGAGTTCAAGGTAGGTAGGCTCTACAATCTGAAAGAACTGCTCCCAGGGGTCCGTCGTTAACAAGGCCCGGACCTCATCTGCTAGGTGGACCTATTCGAGTGCGTCCCAGTCAATGCTTCTCCCTACTCTGAGGGGTCTGGCCCGTAGTATCTTAAATAACTCCTCTTGGGAGTTCTGCGGGAATTGAAGGAATGAGTGTCAGACTTCAGCAGTGGGTCTCGACGAGGAACCACTGGATCCCTTTCGCTTCTTTGAAGTAGGGATGACGGCTTTCTTTCCGCGTGACGATGACATAATTCCTAAAAAAAAAAAGATATGCATTAATCCTAATAAAAATTGAAACCAAAATATGAATATTAATAAGTTCTTAAGATTAAATGACAATTTAAGCAAAATATTGTATTGACATGTTGATTCCACTAACCTAACTAATATAATTCACTTATTCTAATCATAGCATGTATATCATTTTATACTAAGGGTTAACTACTCTAGATAAGTAAAAGTGGCAGCCAAAGGTGAGTTTAAATGGCATCATGAAAATTCTAGAATAATCATGCTAAATCAATGAAGTTCATGCCTAAAAATAATGCAAAAACTAAATAAAGCAAATTATTAACATAAAATTTATTAACATAAAATTAGATAAAGACATTAGAAATTTAAGAGAAAAATAAGGAAAAAGGAACCGAATGGGTCAGTGTGAAGGTGGAACACGGTCGTGGCGACGTTGCATGAGCGTGGTGGCGCTGTTGAGGATGGCGGTGGCACTAAGGATGGTGGGTATGGGAGTTGAGTTGAGAGATTTTTAGGGTTTGGGTGAGGAAGAAGGTCAATAGTGGCCTGTTTATATAGGCTTTGGGGTCACACGGGCATGGCACACACCCGTGTGGCTCGTGGTTAGCCTATGTGATTTGAAAATTAGGGGTTTTGGCGCGCCAGTTTTGTAACACATGCCCATGTTCGTAGGGCCTGTTGGGACACACGGCCGTGTCGCACGGCTGTGTCCTTCGATGTTCGCTTCTCCCACGGCTGTGTACTAGGTCACACACCCGTGTCGAAATTGGCAGTTTTGACCACGGCCTTGGGAATTAACAATTTAGGCCATGATTTTGAGACACAGGTGTGGCAACTTGTCGAAGCCCGTGTGTTAGGAAAAATTTTACCCTGCTTATACACGGCCATATCACACGGCTATTTCTCTGCTCGTATTGTCCACACGGCCTTAGGCACGCCCGTGGACATAGCCGTGTGGCTCGAAAAACCTACATTTAAAGGGTTAGTTAATGTATTAGAAAGTTGAAATAAAAGAATTTACTAAGTTAGTGCTTGGGTTGCCTCCCGATAAGTGCTTATTTAGAATCTAAGCTCGACTCTGCTTGCGTGTGTCATTATAAGGGTTCGTGGAGCTGAAGCTCCTCCCTATTATTCTTACATTTCTCACATTTATAATGTTTAAGTCGATGGCCGTTTACCTTGAAAGTGCCGTGGTTTGGATGAGTTACCTTAACTGTGCCATATGGGAAGACAATTTGAATAGTAAATGGGCCTGACCATCTTGATTTGAGTTTTCCAGGGAATAGTTTAAGCCTTGAGTTGTATAGCAAAACAAGATCACTAGTTTTAAACTACTTAGGTTGTCTTAAACGACTCTCATGGCATCGCTTTGTGGCTTCCTTATATAATCATGAGTTTTCGTATGCATTGTAGCGCCATTCATCCAGCTCATTTAATTGCATTAGATGTTTCTCACCTGCAAGCTTAAAATCAAGATTTAGGAATTTGATAGCCCAAAATGCTTTATGTTCAAGTTCAAATGGTAGATAACAACTTTTTCCATAAACTAGTCTATAAAAAGACATTCCTATGGGAGTTTTGAATGCAGTTCTATAGGCCCATAAGGCGTCATCTACTTTTCTTGACCAATCTTTCCTGTTTGTTTCTACTGTTTTCTCTAGAATGCATTTTAGTTCTCTATGTGTCACTTCAACTTCAACTTGTCTGCTGGTTTGTGGATGATAAGGGGTAGTTTTTCTATGGTGCACTTCATATCATTTTAAAACTTTATCAAATTGAGCATTGAAAAAATGAGTGCCCCTATCACTGATAATTATCCTAGGTGTTCCAAATCGAGAGAAAAGTTTTTTTAGAAAACGTACTACCATTCTACCATCATTAGTAGGTAAAGCTTGGGCTTCTACCCATTTTGACATGTAATCTACTGCTACTAGTATGTATTTATTCCCAAACAAAATAGGGAAGGGACCCATGAAATCAATACCCCATACATCAAATTTTCACATGAGAGTATATACATTTAAGGCATTTCATTATACTGAGAGATATTACCTTTCCACTGGCATTTATCATAAAAGGTCACATCCTGTTGGCATCCTTGAGAAGGGTGGGCCAGTAAAAACCTTATTTGAGTACTTTGTGAGCAGTTCTAGTTCCACTGTGGTGTCCTCCTGTTGGTCCAGAATGGCAGTGATATAAAATTTTATATGTTTCTGTCTCAGTAACGCATCTTCGAATGACATGATCTGCACAAATACGAAAAAGGAAAGGATCTTCCCAAAAGTAACTTTTCACATCAGCGAAGAATTGCTTCTTTTACTGATGGGTCAAACCTTTTGGGATTATGTTAGCTGCTAAATAATTTACGAAATTGGCAAACCAAAGAACTGCAGCTTCTGTTATGGCTAGGAATTGTTCTTCAGGAAACAAGTCATTTATTTTATCGAGGTCCTCGGGGTGTGGATTTTCCAATCTTGAAAGGTGATCCGCTGCCAAATTTTCAACTCCTTTCTTGTCTTGTATCTCTAAGTTGAATTCCTGTAACAATAAAATCCATCTTATTAATCGAGGTTTTGCATTAGTTTTAGTTAAAAGATAACGAAGAATACAATAATCATTATAAACAATGACTTTAGATAATATTAAATATGATCTAAATTTGTCAAATGCAAAAATAACAGCTAGCAATTCTTTTTCCGTGGTAGTATAGTTTGCTTGCGCGGCCGTCAAAGTTTTGCTAGCATAATAAATCGGTTGGAAGTGCTTGTCTCTTCGTTGTCCTAGAATTGCACCTACCGCAAAATCACTTGCATCACACATTAGTTCAAAAGGTAGATTCCAATCAGGTGAAATCATAATTGGTGCATTAACTAACTTTTCCTTGAGAGTGTTAAAAGATTCTAAACATTCCTGGTCAAAATTGAAAAGCACATCTTTTTCTAGTAATTTTGTTAAAGGTTTAGCTATTTTAGAAAAGTCTTTAATAAACCTTCGATAAAACCCAGCATGTCCTAACAAGCTTCTTATAGCCTTAACCGAATTAGGGGGAGGTAATTTTTCAATGGTTTCAAATTTTGATTTATCTACCTCTATCCCTTTACTAGAAATTTTATGTCCTAATACAATACCTTCTTGAACCATAAAGTGACATTTTTCCCAATTGAGCACTAGATTCGTCTCTTCACATCCTATTAGAACACATTTTAAATTATTAAGATAGAGTTGAAAAGAATTACCGAAAACCAAAAAGTCATCCATAAATACCTCTATAATGTCTTCCACGAGTTCATCAAAGATAGCTAGCATGCATCGCTGAAAAGTAGCGGGAGCATTACATAATCCAAAAGGCATTCTACGAGAAGCAAACATACCATATGGGCATGTGAATGTTGTCTTTTCTTGATCGTCTGGAGCTATCAGAATTTGGAAGTAACCAGAGAGGCCATCAAAGAAGTAGTAATACATATGTCCTGATAGTCTTTCCAGCATTTGATCGATGAAGGGTAAGGGAAAATTGTCTTTTCTGGTTGCGTCATTCAACTTTCTATAATCAATACAAACTCTCCATCCAGTGACTGTTCTTGTAGGTATTGACTCTTTTTTGTCATGCCGCCCTTTTTAGGAACAACCTGCACAGGACTTACCCAAGAACTATCAGCAATAGGATAAATAATTCCTGCATCTAGAAGTTTAATTGCCTCGGCTTTTACGAGTTCCTTCATGTTGGGATTCAATCGTCTCTGAGTTTGCACCGATGGCTTATATTCATCTTCCATTAAAATTTTATGGGTGCAAAAAGAAAGGCTAATTCCTTTAATATCAGAAATCTTCCAAGCTATAGCCTTTTTGTGTTCTCTTAATATTTGAAGTAACTCCTATTTCTCTTCTGCGCTCAAATCTGATGCTATAATTACCGGTAATATAGAATCATTTCCCAAACATGCATATTCCAAGTGATCAGGCAATTGTTTTAGTTCCAAGTTAGGAGGTTCATCAATCGAGGGTTTTTGTCTCAGTTCGTCATTTATCTTAATACCCTTATAACTTATGTGCCTTGTGACAAGTTCATTAGAGTTCAGCTCCTTTATTACTTTCTTTACTTCAGTGGTGGCTTCATCTTCCTCCCCACCTTGAACAAGACATAGTTCCAAGGTGTCTTCAAGAGTGATTTCCTGAAAATTGTCTTAAACAAAATAATCAATAGAATCAATGAAATAATATGAATCATCTTGTTCTCTAGAAAATCGTATAGTATCATAAATTTTAAAAACAACTTCTTCTTCACCAACCCTAAGCACTAGTTTACTGTCCCCTACATCAATAATAGCTCTAGCAATTGCTAAGAATAGGCGTCCTAAAATTAAAGGTACCTCAATATCCTCATCCATGTCAAGCACAACAAAATCAACAGGGAATATAAATTTATCCACTTTTACTAATACATCTTCAATGATCCCCTAGGATATTTAACAGATCTGTCAGCTAATTAAATACTCATCCCAGTAGGTTTCGGTTCCCCATAGACCTAGTTGCTTGAACATTTTTAAAGGCATTAGGTTAATACTAGTGCCTAAATCAACTAAGGCTTTTTCAATGTTTAAACTACCAATTAAGCAAGGAATAGTAAAACTTCCTGGGTCTTTCAGTTTTGTTGGCAATTTATTTTGGAGAATAGCTGAACATTCCTCGTTAAGTTCCACTGTGGACAATTCTTCCAACTTCCTTTTATTTGTGAGAAGTTCCTTTAAAAATTTTGCGTACTTCAGCATTTACGAAATTGCTTCAACAAAAGGTAAGTTAATATGTAGCTATTTAAAAAGTTCAAGAAATTTACCAATTTGAACATCCATGCAGTCTTTCTTTAACTTTGCTGGATATGGTATGGGTGGTTTATATTCTTTAAGTGTTGGTGGAGTGTTTTCCTTAGGTTCCTCTTTCTCTACCTTGTCCTTTTTAGATTCTTGAACAGGCTTCTTTTCCAGTTCAGCTATTACTTTTCCGTTCCTTAGAGTAACTGCTTTCACATGTTCTCTTAGATTTGGCTCAGTATTACTTGGCAAGCTACCTTGTGGCCTATCAGATATCATCTTTGCGAGTTGACCAATTTGATTCTCGAGTCCTTGGATGGATGCTTGCTGGTTCTTCAGTGCCGTTTCATTGTTTTGGAAACGGGTCTATGATACGGTAATAAATTTTGTGAGTATTTCTTCAAGGTTCGGCTTTTTCTCTTATTGGAGTGGTGGCTGTTGAAATCCCGGAGGAGGTGGTTGTCTTTGATTTCCTTGTCCTCCCCATGAACAATTAGGGTGGTTCTGCCAACCTGCATTGTAAGTGTTACTATAAGGGTTATTTTGAGATCTAGAATTGTTACCCATATAGTTGGCTTGCTCGGTCTCTATGCGATGTCCATGGGAGGAGTAGTCTGGATTATACATGTTTCCCTAAATTGCGTCGCATTGCATTACTGGGTGTACCTGCGTAGAACCAATAAAACCATCAATCTTTTTATTTAAAAGTTCTACCTGATTAGAAAGCATGGTTACGACATCAATATTAAAAACTCTTACTACTTTTGTTGGCTTTGTCCGCATGACTTGCCACTGATAGTTATTCAGTGACATTTCTTCTATAAACCCGTAGGCTACTTCGAGTGTTTTGTTGTTGATTGTTCCTCCGGCAGCTGCATCGATCATCTGCCTTGTCAAAAGATTCATACCGTTGTGAAAGGTTTGAACTTGTAACCACAGAGGTAACCCATGGTGAGGGCACCTTCTCAAGAGATCTTTGTATCTCTTCTAAGCATCATAGAGTGTCTCTAAATCCATCAACACAAAATAAGAGATATCATTTCGCGATTTAGCTGTTTTAGCTGGAGGAAAATACTTAAGTAAGAATTTTTCGGTCATCTGTTGCCATGTAGTGATTGAGCCTCGTGGTAGGGAATTTAACCATTGTTTAGCTTTATTCCTTAGGGAAAAGGGAATAGTTGAAGGTGAATGGCATCATCAGAAACACCATTGATTTTAAAAGTGTCACAAAATTCCAAGAAATTGGCTAAGTGTGCATTGGGATCCTCATCCTGTAAACCATCAAACTGAACAAATTGTTGAACCATCTGAATAGTGTTAGGTTTCAATTCAAAATTATTTGCAGCAATAGCAGGCCTAACAATACTAGATTCAGTACCAGCCAAATTAGGTTTAGCATAATCATACATAGTACGAGGAGCATTATTTTGGTTCACCGGTTCTGCGGCTATCGCGGGAGGTTGTAGATTGTCTTGATTTGCTTCCATCTCTTTAGTAGGTTCTGGTTCTTCTTCTTGTCCTTGTTCTGGATATTACAAGCTTCTTCTTATCTCTAGGCGAGTTCGATAAACTGTCGCTTCTAAATCATCGTCAAAAAGGAGTGGTACTCCTGGGTTTCTTCTAGTCATAAACTAGAGATACCTAGAAGGCAAAAAGGCAAAGAAAATTAAAATAGGTAAAATAAATAAAAATAAAGTTTGAAAATAAATAAAAATAGTATTGGCTAAAGTAATAAAAATCGAGTGTTCTTAATATCTTAGTTCCCCGGCAACGGTGCCAAGAACTTGATATTCGTGATATGAAGTAATAAAATTATAATAAATGATCACACCAGAAACTAACTATTATCACGATTTAAGGCAAGCACACCTATCGAACAGTAGTATAGCTTAGTGGCAAGACCGAGATATCGTACCCAAGGGAACCAAAAGTACTAGTACTAACTTTCTTTCTATTATTTAACCTGAGAATAAAAGGGGATTTTTATTAAACTAAACTAACTATTAGACTAAGCTAAGAATGCACAAAAAGTAAATTGGGGAGAAACTCTTAAGAAAACTGATTGATTTGGGCAATATTGAAGGGAGAATCCACTTAGACTTCACTTGTTATCAACTCTTGAACTAGACGATTTATTCATTTGACTTGATCCGTAGAGATCCCTAACTTATGTTAATATCTCTCTCAAGACTAAAAACAACTAACCCTGGGTTGATTAATTGAAATCTCTTTCTAATTAAAACCCCTAGTGTTGCCTTAACTCGATCTATGGATTCCCTTATTAGGTTTGACCCTAATCCGGCAGATTTTTGTCGTCCTATCTCTAGGATTGCAATCAACTCCGCTTAATTGTGTTGGATCTACTCCTATGCAAGGACTTTTGCTCCTCTACATAAGCACATTCGACTTAAATCAATATCCCGAAAATATCAATTTAAGAGTTAAAAACACAATTAAGAACAAATCAAATATTTATCATATAATTCAAGAGAAAATAATAACAAGATCTGTCTTAGGTTTCATCCCCCTCAAGTATTTGGGGGAATTAGTTTATGATTATAAAAGAAAACATTTCAGAAGAAATAAAATAACAAAACTTAAAGAACCCAAAAACCCCTGAAGGTAATTGAAGGGAGATCTTTAGTCTTGAGGGAGAATTCAGCTTCTGAGATGGATCAATCGGCTTCCCTTGGAGTAATTCCTTGCTTCTACTCTCTGTATTGGCAGAAATAAGGCACTCTTTTATAGGAGAAAAAGCACCCCCTTAGAGTTGCCTCCTAGTGTCTTTATATAGAGTTTTGGAATGCCTTTCTTAGCCCCTAAGTACCTTTTCCGAGTGAAATTGAACTTCCTCACGATAGGGACACGCCCGTGTGACACGCTCATGTGGATCAAGGCCCATACCGTACTCAGGTCTATTAAGGTGGCACGGTCGTGTGGTCGGGCCGTGTGAGTCAGGGTTGGGCCATGTTCATGTTCAAAGTGGCACGGCTGTGTGACACGACTGTGTGGCCATCCTCCAGGCCGTGTTGTTTTTATACTTTGGCCCATTTTCTCTGTTTTCGGTCCATTTCTCATTCTTTTCACTTTCCTATGCTCACCTGAGTATAAAACATGAAATTAAAGGTTTAAGAGCATCAATTTACACAAATCAATGGTTAATTCATCCAGAAATTAGGCTAAGCATGAGGTAAAAACATGTATAATTTATCGTTTATCAATTCTATTTCTTCAATCTGCTCCACTGCAACTTCAGGGAGATAAGACTGGTGGCCTCGATCTACTTCACCGCAACTTCAGGAAGATAAGATCTGCCATTTTCGATCTATTCTATTGCATCTTCAAGGAGATAAGATCTACGACTTTAATCTGCTGCGCTGCTACTTTAGGGAGATAAGATTTGTGGATTCACCGATGTTGCTACACCGTCCTCTAGGGGACATAACCTGTAGAATCGGTTTCATGGGCCTATACTTATGCCAAATGGTTATGATACTGTGATCAGAATGAATCAAATACTCCTAACTAGATGTGTTATGAATGATATATGCATGTAGAAATGTTAGGAGAGTGATCCCTTTTTAATGCCTAGGGTTGTCATTTTTCGTTGTTCATTAAGGCTTTATCACTGACACATTACGTCGCCTTCTTGCTCGACTGGTGTCTTTGAAATAAAACCTGAGGAAAAAACTGCAACTGCTTTGCCCCACTGCAACTTCAGGGCGATAAAAATTGGTTTCTTCCTTCCATCCTGCTACAACTCAAAGGTATAGGATTTGTATCATCTTCAATCCATCCCACTGCAATTTAGGGGCATAGGATTTATAACTTATTCAATCAACTGATCACTCCCTGGGTGACCTGACCAGATGTGTATGCATGATTCTTGCATGGATGCAAAATATCATTTTCGAGAACGACCCCTTTTTAATGCTTGGGTTGACATTGCTCGCTATTTGTTGAGATTCTATCATCGATGCAATATCTTGTCTTCTCGTTCAATTGATCTCTTTGACAGAAAATCTGAAGAGATAGTCATACTTTAGACTTCCCTTCCTCAAATATTTCCAACCCTTGGGTTTAGTGACTTCTAAACAATAGTCCTGTTTCAGGTTCTTGTATTATTTAGAAGCTTTTAGAGTAATATGCGAAACTCCTTTTATAAAAGTATTATTAATCCATTAATCTTTATTTCAATGCAAAATGCTTGAAAAAAAATCATAACAATGGACAAAAAAGGGATTGATTAGGAGCATAGCTCAAAACAAATAAGTTAATCAAGGATAGCCAAGGCGATAAAAGAAAATTGATTGGGGCATATCTTGAAAAGAATAAAGTAATCAAAGATAGCAAATTCAAAATGGGAAAGATGGAAAACTAGGTGCGCCAGATATCGTAGCCTGAGCTTCTCTGTACGAATTTCTTGAAGACCGCTTTGAGCTTGACATGTGTTTAGAAGATCTAGAGTACTTTGACGATGCCCCAATATATAGCATACATTCTCCTTGTTAATTCAGGTACAGCAAAATCACCACATGCCTCATCTTTTACCAAAATTTGAGCCGCCCTTTTCGAGTTTTCATCTCAAAACCCCTTTGGTCTCAAGGCACCCTTTACAGGTTTTCACCTTGGCCTCTCCTTTTTTTCTTAAGAAAGTCTCAAAGTGCCCTTTCTGGGTTTTCACCTTGGCCTCTTCCCCTTTTTAAGTGAAATACTTCTTGACTGAATCCAATAGGATTGGGTCCTTCCCAGTTTGGCATCCACTTTCCTATAAAGTCTTTTTGTATGGGAAGGATCTTTCTCGATACCAGGTCCCCATTATGAAATTCTCTTGGGTGATCCTTTTTTTCATAAGTCCGCATCATCCATTTTTGGTACATTTGACTATGATGAAAACCCTTTTCTTCAACCAGGTTCACTAGAGACATTCTGCTTCATCCAATTCTTGACTCAATTAAAGCTTGGAGAAAAGGAATCTCGACTTCCATGGGCAAAACCTCTTCTATTCCATAAGTCAATGAGAAAGGTGTTGCCCAGCGAAGATCCTGGTCAATGTTCTATAAGCATAGAAAGTACATGGTAACTTCTTATGCTAATATTTACAAGTCTCGGTCATCTTCCACGATTTTTTCTCTTTTCTCTTCTTTTTTTTTTGGAAATTTGATGACTGTCAACTTTGTAACATTGGAATATGAAGCTACGTCCACCCTGTTAGTGAAGTAATCGACGACCACAAAGATGAATCGATATCGGCTAGAAGCTTTTAACAAGATCAGCCCAATAACATCCATGCCCCACATATAGAAAATTTGTGAAGAAATGAAAGAGGCACATAAGTCTTGACTCCCTAAATTTGGCATTTACAGTATAACTGATGCAATCACTTTCCATGGTAGACCAGCAGTACCCGAACCTCATGATTAGCTTGGCTATCATAAAATCATTAACATGTGCTTTTCAAACAGCCTACAGCATCCTCACGTCTTAGTAGGCTTGGCATATCTTGATGCGATCATGCGAAGACATCTTTGAATTTTTGGAATAACTCAATGACATCTCGCTTTGTCTTTGCGGTGATGCAGGCTCCGATCTTTGCCATTTTCTCTTCTCCTAGGCTCAATGTCCACTGACTTTTTGTAAGGTAGGATATGTTTTTCAAATTGTTCTACCATCTTAATAAATCAGGAGATAGGTTACAATCTCTGTCATCTTCAAAGTCTTGAGATCCCTATAGACACATATCTCGCTCAAAAGGAGATTTTGAGTCAGTAGCAGCATCATCCATGTCATTGATATATGGGGACCTGTTGTAGGTACGAAGGTAGATTTCAAAGAATTAATGATTCTAAGGATGATTATTTGTATGGTATGATCATGAATGAAGAATAAAAGAATATTTGAAAAAAAGCCCAAAGAATAAAAGAATCTATAAATAGAAAGAATGAAGAAATATTTGCTCAAAAAGATGCATTTTATTGAAATAAAGATTTTGGACGCAAGCCTATTTCACAAAAGAATTCTTACTGCCTCTAGGCTTAAAGCAACAAGCATGTTTTGAATATTACTCTAAATTATCTCTAAAAAATACAAGGATCTCTTCCATAGTCCCATTGTTCAAAACACTCCCAAGTATGTAAGGGTAGATGCTTAGAAACTTTTATTCCCCAGTTCCCTCTTCGAATACATCATTAAGGTTCAGATTCCCCGATATTGCTTTTGGGCTTTTGACTTCTTCAAGGAATCGCAACTCTCTTGCCCCCTCCTTTAATTATTCCATTTACTGCTTCGTCAGAGCGATTAGGTTCTGATGAATTGTCGAACTTCACAATTCCCATTTTAAAGAACCTTTCGACCAACTTTTTAAACGTAATGCAGTTTTCGATTGAGTGTCCCGTTATTCCCGTGTGGTATTTGCATTAGGCATTCGCATCATACCATTTTGGAAATGGAGGTTGCACAGGTTCTGAGTAGAACAGAGACACCACATGTGCATCAAATAGATTCTGATATAGCTCTCTATATGTCATTGGGATGGGTGTGAACTGGAGCCTTTTTGTATTTGGCCTTGAGTTGGATTCCTGCCTTAAAGAGCCTTGATAACTAGTGGTTACGGCCCTCAGCTGGCCTATGGGGACCGATTTGGAATGCATGCTCTGGATATTCACTTGATTTTCTTTATTTCTCGAAGTTGATCTTTTGGCGCTTTCTCCCGCGTCTACATTCCCACTCCTTACCGCATTTTCAATCATCTCGCCAAATATTACTATATCTGGGAAGCTTATTGTAGCGCTTCCCAACATATGGTTAATGAATGGAACTTTCAAAGTGTTGATGAAAACCATCGTGGTTTTCTTTTCTAGAAAAGGTGGCTAGACTTGTATTGCTACCTCTCTCCATCTTTGGGCATATTGCTTGAAGCTTTCATTTTACTTTTTTTCTATTCTTTTCCATATTCTGCAGGGTAATTCTGTCGGGCACCATGTCTATTACATGGTTATATTGCTCCATGAAAGCTTGTGCCAAGTCCTTCCACGAGTGGATTTTAGCACGACTTAACTGGTTGTACCATTTAGCTGTTGTCCCGATCAGACTGTCTTAGAAGTAGTGGATTAATAGCTGGTCATTATTAACATATCCTGTCATCCTTCGACAGAACATCGTGATGTGAGCTTCAGGACAACTAGTCCCATTGTACTTTTCAAACTCTGGAGTCTTGAACTTCGACGAGAGTACTAGATCTAGGACCAAGCTCAGATTCTTGGCATCAACCCCGTAATGGTAATCAACATTCTCTATTGCCCTAAATTTTTCCTCTAACCATCTATATCGATCTTCAAGTTGTTTTGGCAATTACATCCTTACTTTCTCTATTTTTTCCATTTCGTCTAGATCAGGAACTACAAGAGTGGTTGGATTGCCTCCCGGATTGGAGCTTGAGCTTATTGGGTAGTTCATAGGTGCCAAGGTACCGACCTGATATTGTTGGGGTCTGATAGTAACAGTTACCCCTGCGGATGCATCTGAGCATTTGTCGAAGTAAAACTCGGAGGGTAGAGAGGATCTTCGTTGTCATCTCCAGTATTGACCATAGGGTTTTTTCCTTTTTTCCAATCCCCTAGTCAGCAGTTGGGTCAACTGATTCATCATACTCCTTTGAGACTCTAGCATTTGGTCCCTCATGTCTTACTGGATCTTGGCTGTTGCTCTTGCATTTGCATTTGTAGCTGGTCTTGCATCTCTCTTTAAAGTTGTTCGAGTCTTTCCAACCTTTGGTCCATAACTTTTGTTTTGGCGTGAGCACCGTAACAATGCTTAGTTTGTAGGTTTTTAACGGTTTCCAGATTAACTGAAAGAATTTTACCTCATTAGGGTCCTTTTTTGAAAATCTAATGCATATAATGAAATACAATGCAAATGCATGAAATGAATGCAAAAAGAAATAAAGGCGTTGATTCTGAATTCAATTCCATTAGAACAACTTTTCTAGAAAACAAATTTCTTTACATAAAATAGATTACATATGCGGCCTTGCCCTCATATTCTAGGAGAAGACATCGATCCCTTTCTTCATATCCGGGTGTTAAGGTCAAATCCCACGAACTTTCCAATGAATGCTTCTACTATTTCTTTTTGCCTGATCTGGGTCGCGACCCATTCCTTACTTATCCTCGTGTTGTTAGCTTCTTTAAGAAAGTCAAGACATGACGGCTTCCGAATAATCTTTGTCAGCTTGAATCCTCGGGTAACGAAGCAAAGTCATATATTCCTCCACGGGCTATCAGCCTTTTTGTGTTGTGTTTACTCGAACCATATTCAGATGGTCGTATTATATTCCACTTTATCCAGAAATCCATTTTCCATGACAAGCTTTTCTATTTAGCAATTGAATTTGAATCAACACCTTCTTTCTATAATGAAAATACAATGCAATCAAAACAAAAAGAAAACACGTTAGCATAGGAGAGATAAATAACAAAATAGAGCACCTATCCGGGTGACCACTAGGGTTTGGCGTGGCTCTACCTAGGGTAGGCTCTTAGGGTTCACTATATGCGGTTTGGTTCTAAGGTAAGGGTACCTGAACGGGCAGATTCCTCGATCCTCACCCATTACAGGCTCATACAGGCCGAGTTCAGTTCAGGGGAATACATTTCCCTATGGCTACACGGAGATGAAAATCTCACGAAGACATAGGTACGGATGTATCCCGAAAGTAGTCCACTAGCCCATGCGAAGGTGAAAACCTCACGAAGGCGTAGTTTCTCACTCCCACTTAAAAGGGGTAAAACCAAACGGTCTTTATGCAGTATGATGCAAGAGTATTCTACGAGACTCAAACCACAACAATCATATGAACTAACACAAACAACTGCAATAAAAGGATCGTAATTTTTCAAATCGGATTTTCAATTTTCGACAAAAGGACAGAAAATATCAATTTATGGCTTGACTCTATTATTTTCCCCAATAGAGTCGCCAAACCGTCGAAGTCAGTTTTTATTTTGTAAAACGGGATCGACTCTTAAAAAATGAAAATGGAGTAGCCACCAATCCTTTTTCGAGGTGTGATTGATCATTTTAATAAAACATTTTGATTTGTTAAAATAATGATTTTGGTCTACAAAATTCGAGAAAATGGGTTCAGGAGTCGGTTACGCACGAGGAAGGATAAGCACCCTCGTAACGCCCAAAATTGGTACCTAATTGATTAGTTAATGTTTTAATGTCAAAAATTTGAAAAGATTTTAAAATACGATTATTTTTATTAAAAAATGCTTTAATAAATAAAATGGATGCTAAGAACCTCTTGCCCCGAAGTAATAAAAATATCACATCCAGTACGTTAGGATACGACATTTTAAACCCTCGAAACTAAGCCTGTCTTTTGATGTTCAAAAATCATGCGTTTTAATTTTAAAAGGATATTCAGTTATTTGGGTCAAACGAAAAAACCGAAACCCAGTAAGTTAGGGCACGATTTCTCGAACTTCTAAACATAGAATATTGCCTTTATTAAAAACCCTTGTTTATGAACTTGGGTGGAAATTAGTGAAATACTAAGAATGATACATGAATACAATATTATACGAGCAAGTGACAATGATATGAAAATACGAATAGCTTAGTTTGCTTAATTGATAATTTAAATTTAGTTTTTAAACAATTTATATTTGGATTTGCACTAATAATTTCTCACTCGATAGATTAATAATTACTTAACTTGTAATTAACTTGATAAACACATTTACCGATTTGGCAATCCCTTGGGTTTTATCATTGGAATATTCGGAGTGTTCCATTGTAACATTATAAATATTACAACTAACCTATTACACTTGCAGTAAAAGCCGCTTTTAATCCTTATATTTTGGCTAATTCTCTGCTTGGCATTCGTACGCCATGGTACGGTCAAGTTGTTGGAGTTCTTGTATGAATTCAAGTACTAGTTTAATTCATGTACTAGCTTATTGAAGATGTATAATGCAACTACAACAATTCTTGAAAATTTGAAAAGACAACTCTTAACTATTCTTAATTAGGTTATGCTTATAATACATATAATAGATTGAGATTTTTTTGAGTTTGTTTTTATTTTGCATATGATGAAGGAAGCTATAGGGATTATTGATAATATTTGTCAAGTTTTACAATATCATTCTAAAGATATATTAAAATCATAAGTCTAGTCTCGACAACAAAAGATTTAATTTAAAAGTTGAGAGACAATGGATGGAAATGAATTGTTGAACAATGTAAGTTTCATCTATATATTTTTTATTTGTGGCTAAACTTTATACTTTATTTTGGTTGATTAAATTAGAATGAGAATGATAAAATACTTGTGTTTAATGTGTCTAACTTAAGTGTAATTCAGGATTATGTAAATAAGTATATGAATATCTTATTAATATATGTACTGAAATTCAGAGGACTTATACTAAGGCCGTGCGATATCAATTTATTCTTTTAGGATATCTTGCTTCTAATTAAAAAAAAAAAGCATCCTCATTATTTTCAACCATCACAGTTTGAACAATTTTCTTAGTTAGAGTATTCACCTTTTAAAGATGAAATATTTTCTTCCCTAAGATTAACCTGGGTTCGAACCACAGTTATATAAAAAAAGATGCAATATTTTGTTTGCCATGTTTTCTTTATAATAGCAATCCAAAGAGTCATTTTGGATTAATTATATTTACTCATAATGACTTTAGTAATTGAAAAAAAAAAGGTATATAAAGAGGATGAAATTGTACTTTTTTGATGCATATGGGTAAAGATCTAAATTTACCACATAACAATGCACAAAGAGCTTATGTTGATTTAATGAATCAAATCTAGCGTATTGAAGCATCATATCATAAGCAAACAATACAACAAATTATAACTAATCATTTACGTCTTAAAGGTAGTATTGACATTGTTCATTGATTGATGTTTCAAGGTTATGCTTTTAGAGATTATGATGAAGTGTAGGATAAAATAATCGTGGAAACTTTCTTGAATTGTTGACCCTATTTGCATCTTTTGATAAAAAAGTTAAAGATGTTTTGAAAAGTACTCCATTAAATGCTATTTATATTTCTTCAACAACACAAAAAGAGATATTGCAAATATATGCTAATAGAGTTTGTAATGCAATTTGTGAAGAAATTGATGATTTTTTTTTTTTGTATTATCGTGGATGAAGCGAAAGATGAGTCAAGAAAAGAGAAAATATCAATTTTTTTAAAGATTTGTCAATAAGGAAGAATTGGTAAACGAAAGATTTTTTATATAGTCCATGTTAAAGATATTGCAATATTGATTTTGAAGAATAAGATTTTTAATGTTCTCTTGCAACATAGTTTTGACATACAAACTCTTCGAGGTCAAGATTATGATGGAGAAAGTAATATGTGTGGGGAATTCAATGGTTTGCAAGCTTTAATTTTTAATGAGTGTAAATATGTTTCTTATGTTTATTGTTTTTCTTATTATCTTCTGTTAGTATTGGTTGCAGTAGATAGAGAAGTGTTTAAAGTGAAGCAAAATTTCAAGGACTTGTATGATATTAATCATATGGCTCCTTCTTCTTCCAAACGTCAAGCATATGCCATAAATCGTTAAGTTTCCATCAATGAGTTAGAAATTGCAACAGGCATAAATCAAATTGGCATTTTATAGCATCCTGGTGAGACTCGATGGAGTTCTTATTTGAATTCAATACTAGCTTACTGAAGATATATAATACAACTAACACAATTCTTGAAAATTTAAAAATACAACTCCTAAATATTCTAAGCTCGGAGATGCTCACAGTACGTATAATACTAGCTATGGTGACTATTGATAATCTTTTTCAAGCTTTACGTCATTCTAAAGATATATCATAAGTCTAGTCTCAACAACAAAAGATTTAATTTAAAAGTTGAGAGACAATAAATGGGATGAATTGTTGAACAATGTGATATCTTTCTGTAACACTTGGGAGTTGGATGTTCTAGATATGAATGCTCGATACATCATAGATTGTGGGCGTAAAAAGAAAAAAGATGTTACAATAGAGCATCGTTGTCGAAACCATTTTTTTTGTTTTGAAAAATGGGAGTCGACTTTAAAAATGAAAATGGACTCGCCACCAATCTTTTTTGTCTAGGTGTGATCAGGTCACCTTGTAAGACAATTTGTTTTATTAAAACATCGATTTTGGCCTCCGAAATTCAAGAAAATAGGCTCGGGAGTCGGTTACGTACGAGGAAGGATTAGCACCCTCGTAACGCCCAAAAATTGGTACCTAATTGATTAATTAATATCCAAATGTCGAAAGTTTAAAAAAATTTAAAATACGATCCCTTTTTTAAAAAAAAGTTTGTATAATTCAAATTGGATGTTGAGATTCTCTTATCTCGAAGTGATAAAATATCACATCCAGTACGTTAAGATACGATATTTTAAACCCTTGAATCTAAGATCGTTTCTTATTTTCAAAACTCATGCATTGAAATTTAAAACAATATTTGGTTATTTGGTCAAACAGAAAATCGAAACCCAGCACGTTAGGGAACAATTTCTCGAATTTCCAAACACGAAATATTGCCTTGTTTTTAAAAGTTTTCTTTTTGAATTTTGAGAAAATTGATGCAATATTAAAATGGTCCATAAAAACTTTGATAAAAAAGCGACAGTATGAAAAAACAGATAAACAATTTATAAAACACATAATGGCAATTATTTAAATACTAACATCAATAATCAAAGACCAATAAATTTAAAACAAAGAGTATAAAGAAAAAATTTTATAAGGCAAAATAAAATATAAACAAATTTATAAGTACTGAATTTAAAAATGAATAATAAGGGAAAAAGAAATTTGAAATCAACAATATACAAAACAATAAATAAATTATATATAAAAAAAATAAAGGTAGGTAATATATATATAAGTTTGAAAAAAATTATATATATAAAATGAAAATAGGTAATATATAAAGTAATAATATATAAATGAGTTTAAAAATAAATATTGTGTAATAAGGAATTTAGAACAGGTTATACACAAAACATCTTAAAAATAAATGGTATATAAAATAGATAGTATAAAAAAATTTGCAATTGACAATATATGGAAAAAAAAATAAAGCAAATAATCAAATAAATTAAAATGGATTATTTATAAAAGGAGTTTTTTTTTTAAATAAACAACATGTGTGACATTAAAAAAAATAAAGTATATAATTAATGGAAGAAAATAAAAGAATGATAAGAATGGTTAAATGAATGAACAATATGTAAATAAGAAAGTTGATGGATAAATAAACGAATAAAAATAAAAGAATAATTAATGATTGAACAATTAAATGGATAAATAAAAAAAAGTTTAAAAAAAAGGCCTAAGTCAACCTAATTCTCACAATATGAGGATTCAACAAAATTCCTCCACCAAAATCCGACTCAAACGAAAGCAACCCAAAAAGAAATGAAGATGAACAAAGAACAAAATAAAAACAAGCCACAGAAAATAAGAACGCAAGAGAGAGAAATTTAAGTGAATAGTCTCAAGAATTTTTATTGCTCAAAACTCAAGTCATTTACAATAAAGGGAGAGGCCTCTATTTATAGTTGAGCCTCCCCAAATCCAACGATACAGATCAATTACATTAACGACTAAGATTAAAGGTTATCTACAAATTAAATCTCTAAGATATCTTCTAAGATTGCATATCATATCTAAGATTACATATCCTTGAAGATTATGTTTCCATATGCGTCAAGCTTGTAGATGGACCTTCAATCTTTTCAAGTAATGGGTCATTCTGATCGGGCCAAATGATATATTTGTAATTTTAGACTGGACTTGGACTTTGTTTTATTATTTTTGGGTTTATTATTTTTTTGTATGGGCCCGGGCTAAATTGGCTTATTACAGCTACCCCTCTTTGCTCATTGCCGTGTAACGAAAATGGAGCAAAGACTATAAAAAGGCCAATTTTGCTCGGTGTTGCCAGGTTATGACTTCTTTGAGTGCTTGTCTTCTTCAAGTTGTCCTATGCCATCCCACTGCATCTTCAGGGGTATAGGAATTAGTTCTTCTATCTTCTCCAATGTAATTTCAGGGAGAACAGATTTGTAGCTTCAATCTACTCCGCTGGAATCTTAAGGAGGTAAGAATTAGTAATTTCAACCTACTCCACTGCAACTTCAGAGAGATAAGGCTGATGGCTTTAATCTGCTTCACTGCAACTTCATGAAGATAAGATTCGCCATAATTTGTAGCTTCAATTTGTTCCACTATAACTCTAGGGAAATAAAATTTGTTTTCTTCAGTCTGCTCCGCTGCAATTTCAGGGAGATAAAGCTGGTGGCTTCAATCTGTTCCACTTGCTACTTTACGGAGACAAGGTTGGTGTCTTCGATTTGCTTCGTTACAAATTCAGGAAGGTAAGGTCTACTGTCTTCAGTCTACTCCACTACAAACTAGGAAGGCAATGCTGGTGTCTTCGATCTGCTTCGCTGCAAATTCAAGAAGACAACATATGCTATCTTCAGTCTGCTCCACTGCAAACTTAGGGAGGCAAGGCTAGTGTCTTCGATCTGTTTCGCTACAAATTCAGGAAGACAAGATCTGCTATCTTTAGTCTGCTCTGCTGCAAACTCAGGGAGGCAAGGCTGATAGCTTCATTCTACCTAACTACATCGTCCTCTAAAGGACATAACCTGTAGAATGGGTCTGTGCTTATGCCGAATGATTGGGATGCCATGATCAAAATGAGTCAAATGCTCCTAATTAGACGTGCTATGAATGATATATGAATGCAAAATGAGAATAATCCATTTTTCATGCTTAGGGTTGTCACTACTTGTTGTTCATCAGAATTTTATTGCTGACGTATTACACTGCCATCTCGCTCGGCTGGTATCTTTGCCAGAAAACTCAAAGAAACAATCATATTTTGCTAAAATGATTTGCCCCACTGTAACTTCAAGGCCATTCTATGGTACCTCTGGGACCTAAGGCTTACACCATCTTCAAACTCTCTTACTGCAACTCAGGGGTATAAAATCTGAATCTTTTCCCATCCATTCCCACTACAATTCAAGGGTATAGGATTTGTATCTTCTTCCATCAATCTGGTCTGTTACACCATTCCCTAGATGTCATGACCAAATGTGTATGCCTGATATTTGCATAACTGCAGAATATCATTTTTCTTTTCTTGAGAATAATCCCCTTTTATACTTGGGTTGACATTATTTGTTTTCGTTGAGATTGTATCACTAACGCGATATCTTATCTTTTTGTTCAACCAATATCTTTGACTAAAAATCTGAAGAGATAATCTCAATTTGGACTTAAATATTTCCAACCCTTAAGCTTGGTGAGTTCTAAATGATAGTCTTGTTTCAAGTTCTTGTATTATTTAGAAGCTTCCAGAGTAATATGCGAAACTCCTTTTGTGAAAGTATTATTAGTCTATTAATCGTTATTTCAATGCAAAAATGCTTGAAAAAGATCATAACAATGGACAAGAAAGAAATTAATTTGGAGCATAGCTCAAAATGAATAAATTAGCAAAGATAAAAAGGAAATTAATTGGGAAGGCATCTTGAAAAGAAAAAGTATTCAAAGATGGTAAATTCAATATGAGTAGGATGAAGAACTAGGTGCCCCAGATATCGCAGGCTGAGCTTCTCCGTACAAACTTTTTGAGGACCATTTTGAGATCAATATGTGTTTAGGGGATCCAAAGTACTTTGTCGGTGCCCCAAAACGTAGCATACTTCCTTATTGTTAATTCAAGAATAGCAAGACTACCATATGCCCCACTTTTGATCAAACTTTGAACCGCCCTTTTCGGGTTTTCAACTCAAAACCCCTTTGGTCTCAAGGTGCCCTTTGCGGGTTTTTGCCTTGGCCTCTTCTTTTTTTTTTTTTGAAATTTAAAGGTCTCAAAGCGCCCTTTGCGGGTTTTCACCTTGGCCTCTCCCCTTTTTGGTAAAATACTTCTTGACTGAATCTAAATTCACTAGATTGGGAAGGTCTTTGCCATCTATTTCGGTCAATATCAATGCTCCTATAAAACAGGCATTCTTTACTACATAAGGCCCTTCCCATTTTGGCATCCACTTTCCTCTAAAGTTCTTTTATATAGAAAGGATCTTCCTCAATACCAGGTCCCCATCATAAGTCCTCATCATCCATTTTTGGTACATTTGACTATGATGAATACTTTCAAGCCAAGTTCACTGGAGACATTCTGCTTCATCCAATTCTTGACTCAATCAAAGCTTGGAGGAAAGAAATCTCGATTTCCATAAGCAAGACTGCTTCTATTCCATAAACCCATGAGAAAGGTGTTGCCTCAGTAAAAGTCCTGGCCGACGTTCGATAAGCATAGAGAGTAAATGGTAGCTTCTTATACCAATATTTACAAGTCTCGGCCATCTTCCATAATTTTTGTTATTTTTGTTTTTTCTTTCTTTTTTTTTTGTACTTTTGTTTCTATCTTTTTGGCTGCCTTTGCTGCACTATGATATGGCGCTTGATCTTTGAACAAACTGCAAACTTGTGACATTGTGCAATTAGATATGATCTTTTCTGGCCCTTTTTTGGGAAATTTGATAACTTTCGATTTTGTAATATTGGCATATGAAGCTACTTCCACCCTCTTAATAGAGTAATCAACGACCACAAAGATGAATCGATGTTATCTAGACGCTTTTGACGAGATCGGCTCCATAACATCCATGCCCCACATATAGAAAATTTGTAAAGAAATAGAAGAGGCACATAAGTCTTATCTTCTTCAATTTGGCATTTACGGCATATGCAATCCCCTTCCAGCAGCACTCAAAACTTATGATTAGCCTGGCTATCATAAAACCATTAGTATATGTCTTTCTGACACCCTTATAGACCTCTTTTGGCCTTAACAGCATCCACAGGTCTTAGTAACCCAGACATATCCTGATATGATCATGTAAAAACATCTTTGAATTCTTGGAATAACTCAATGATGTCTCGCTTTGTTTTTGTACTGATACAGGCTTCGATCTTTGCCTCTTCCTCTTCTCCTAGGCTCACGATGTTCATTGACCCCTTTCTAAGGTAAGATCTATTTTCATCTTGTTCTACCATTCTTAACAAATCAGGAAATAGGTTACAATCTCTGTCATTTTCAAAGTCCTGAGATCCTTCTAGACACATATCTCGCTTAGAAGGAGATTATGGGTCAGTAACAGTGTCGCTCATGTCGTTGATATCTGGGGACCTGTTGTAGGTACGAGGACAAATTACAAAGAATAAATGATTCTAAGGATGATTATTTGTATAGTATGATCATGAATGAAGAATAAAAGAATATTTGAAAGAAAGTCCAAAGAATAAAAGAATCTTTACATGGAAAGAATAAAAGAATATTTGTTCAAAAAAGATGCATTTTATTGAAATAAAAATTTTGGACACAAGCTCATTTCACAAAAGCATTCTTATTGCTTCTAGGCTTAAAGCAACAAGCGTGTTTTGAATATTACTCTAGATTAACTCTAAAAATACAAGGATCTCTCCCGCAGTCCCATTGTTCAGAACACTCCCAAATATGTAAGGGCAGATGCTTGGAAAAATTCAGTTCCCTCTTCAGATACGTCGTTAATGTTCAGATTCCCCAATATCAGGTCTTGTACTAAAGCCCTGAACTCGATGCATTCTTGGATCTCATGCCTCTTTCCATCATGGGACTTATAATATTTACCCCTTTATCTAGATGGTTGGGTAACGAATCTTCTGCCCCAGAGGAATCATCGAATTTGACAATACCCATTTTGACAAGTCTTTCGATCATCTTTTTGAGAGCGGTGTAGTTCTCGATCGAGTGTCATGTGATTCTCGCATGGTATTCGCACTAGGCATTCGTGTCGTACCATTTAGGATATGGGGGTTGTATAGGTTTTAGGTAGAAAGGGGATATTACATGTGCATCAAACAAAATTTGGTACAGCTCCCTATACGTGATTGGGATGGGTACGAACTGGGGCTTTTTTGAGTTCGGTCTTGGATTGGGTTCTTGCCTTAGGGGACCTGATGGCTAGTAGTTGCCGTCCTTGGCTGGTCTACGGTAATCGGCTTTGAATAGCCCTTTTTATACATACTCGTGTTATTTGCCTCATTTTCCTTCTTCTTCGGGGCCCTTAAAGTATTAACTTGGGAACTCCCCTCGCCTTTTCCTTTTGTAATGATCTTCACATTGTTTCGGGAGCTCCACACTTGCTTTTTTTATTTTTGCTATACTAGCCAGATCAGTGACAATGGGATTGGTTAAATTGCCCCTCAGATTGGAACCTGAGCCTATCGAGTAATTTGCTGGTGGCGATATACCGGCCTAGTACTGTTGGGGTCTGATAATGACAGGTACCCCTTACAGATACGTGTTTGGTTGGGTCTGGACGCTTATTGGAGTAAAACCTAGGGCATAGACGAGGTCTTCATTATCATCCCCACTGTTAATCACGGGCCCTTTCCGTTTTTCAAGCCCTCCGACTAGTAACTAACTTAACAAGCCCATTTGATCCCGCATATCCTGTTGAATTTTGGTTAATTGCTCTTGCATCTGTATTTGCATTTGCTTTAGTCTCTCCAACCTTTGATCCATGGCTTTTGTTCTTGTGTGAATACCGTAATGATGCTTAGTCGCTAGACTTTTGTCAGTTTCCAGATTAACTAAAATAATTTTTCCTAATTAGGGTCCTTTTGTAAAAACATAATGCATATGATGCAATGTAATGCAGATGCATGGAATGAATGCAAAAAGAAAGAGATGCGTTGATTCTGAATTCAATTCCATTAGAACAACTTTTCTAGAAAACAAATTTCTTTACATAAAACAGATTACATATGCGGCCTTACCCTCATATTCCAAGTGAAAACATCGATCCCTTTCTTCGTATCCAAATGTTAAGGTCAAATCTCACTAACTTTCTAATAGATGTCTCTACTAGCTCCTTTTTGCTTGATCTGGGCCGCGACTCACTGCTCATTTATCCTTGCGATATTCGTTAGCTCCTTTAAGAAAGTCGGGACGTGACAACTCTCGAATAATCTTTGTCAGCTTGAATCCTCAGGCAACAAAACAAAGTCATGTATTCCTCCACGGATTATCTGTCTTCTCTCATTGTGTTTAGTTGGACCATATTCAGACGGCTGTATTATATTCCACTTTATCAAGAAATTCGTTTTTCATGACAAGCTCTTCTATTTAGCAGTCGAATTTGAATCAACACCTCATTTCTATAATGAAAATGCAATGCAATCAAAACTAAAGAAAACACCTTAGCACAACAAAATAGAGCACTTATCCAAGTGACTACTAAGGTTTGGCGTAGTTCTACCTAGGGTAGGCTTTTAGGGACCACTATATGTGGTTTGGGTTCTAAGGTAGAGGTACCCGAACCGGCAGATTCCTTGATCCTCACCTATTATAGGCTCATATGGGCCGAGTTCAGTTTAGAGGGATACATTTCTCTATGGCCATGTGGAGATGAAAATCTCACGAAGACATAGGTACGAATGTATCCTGGAAGTAGTCCACTAGCCCATACGGAGGTGAAAACCTCATGAAGGCGTAGTTTCTCACTCCCACTTAAAAGGTGTAACCAAATGGTCATACAATACATGCAAAAGTATTCTACGAGACTCGAACCACAGCAAACATATGAAATGACACAAACAAATGCAATAAAAGGATCATAGATTTTTAAATTATATTTTCAATTTTCGACAAAAGGATAGAAAATAATCAATTTACGGCCTGACTCTCTTATTGGTCCATAGCGGAGTCGCCAAGCTGTCGAAACCATTTTTTTTGTTTTGAAAAACGGGAGTCGACTTTAAAAATGAAAATGGACTCGCCACCAATCCTTTTTGTCTAGGTGTGATCGGGTCACCTTGTAAGACATTTTGTTTTATTAAAACATCGATTTTGGCCTTCGAAATTCAAGAAAACGGGCTTGGGAGTCGGTTACGTACGAGGAAGGATTAGCACCCTCGTAACACCCAAAAATTGGTACCTAATTGATTAATTAATGTCCTAATGTTGAAAGTTTAAAAAAAATTAAAAACAATCCCCTTTTAAAAAAAATGTTTGTATAATTCAAATTGGATGTTGAGATTCTCTTATCTCGAAGTGATAAAATATCACATCCAGTACGTTAGGATATGATATTTTAAACCCTCGAATCTAAGATTGTCTCTTGATTTTCAAAACTCATGCATTGAAATTTAAAACGATATTTGGTTATTTGGTCAAACAGAAAATCGAAACCCAGCATGCTAGGGAACAATTTCTCGAATTTCCAAACACGAAATATTGCCTTGTTTTTAAAAGTTTTCTTTTTGAATTTTGAGAAAATTGATGCAATATTAAAACGGTCCATAAAAACTTTGATAAAAAGCGACAATATGAAAATACAGATAAACAATTTATAAAACACATAATGGCAATTATTTAAATACTAACATCAATAATCAAAGACCAATGAATTTAAAATAAAGAGTATAAAGAAAAAATTTTATAAGGCAAAATAAAATGTAAAGAAATTTATAAGTAGTGAATTTAAAAATGACTAATAAGGGAAAAAAAATTGAAATCAACAATATACAAAACAATAAATAAATTATATATAAAAAATAAAGGTAGGTAATATATGTATAAGTTTGAAATAAATAATATATATAAAATGAAAATAGGTAATATATAAAGTAATAATATATAAATGAGTTTAAAAATAAATATTGTGTAATAAGGAATTTAGAACAAGTTATGCACAAAACATCTTAAAAATAAATGGTATATAAAATAGATAGTATAAAAAAAATTTACAATTGATAATATATGGAAAAAATTAAAGCAAATAATCAAACAAATTAAAATGGATTATTTATAAAACGAGTTATTTTTTTAAATAAACAACATGTGTGACATTAAAAACAAATAAAGTATATAATTAATGGAAGAAAATAAAAGAATGATAAGAAAGGTTAAATGAATGAACAATATGTAAATAAGAAAGTTGATGGATAAATAAACGAAAAAAATAAAAGAATAATTAATGATTAAACAATTAAATGGATAAATAAAAAAAGTTTAAAAAAAACGCCTAAGTCAACCTAATTCTCACAATATGATTCAACGAAATTCCTCCACCAAAATCCAACTCAAACGAAAGCAACTCAAAAAGAAACGAAGATGAACGAAGAACAAAATAAAAACAAGCCACAGAAACTAAGAACGCAAGAGAGAGAGAAATTTGAGTGAATGCTCTTCAAAACTCAAGTCATTTACAATGAAGAGAGAAGCCTCTATTTATAGTTGAGCCTTCCCAAATCCAACGGTACAGATCAATTACATCAACAGCTAAAATTAAAGGGTATCTACAAATTAAATCTCTAAGATTACAAAATCATATCTTCTAATATTGCATATCATATCTAAAATTACATATCTTTGAAGATTATGTTTCCATATGCGTCAAGCTTGTAGATGGACCTTCAATCTTTTCAAGTAATGGGTCATTCTGATCGGGCCAAATGATATATTTGTAATTTTGGACTGGACTTGGACTTTGTTTTATTATTTTTGGGTTTATTATTTTTTTGTATGGGTCCCAGCTAAATTGACTTATTACAATCGTTATCGAGTGGATATATATTTTGATGCAATAATAATCAATTGCAAGAATTGAACCACGAACATATTGTTGAGCACCTCACTCTTACTATAGCTTTAGATCCCAAAGAGTTCTTCAAGTTATTTGATATTGATAAAATAACCCCTACTCCTATAAACAAGTTCTATTTAGAAGAATTTTTCTCAATAAGAGAAAGAACGACTTCCATACGAGTTGAGACATTATGAGCTTGATGTGTCTCACCATCCTCAATTAAGAAAAATATCAACACTTTTTAACTTTGTAGACACTTAGTTGAGAGTGGAGAGTTGTGTATCATCTCGTTGATAGATTGACATATCTTATATTGACTCTTTTAGTTTCAACTGCATCTACAAAATATATTTTTTCTGCTACAAAGATTATGAAGACTTGACTTTGTAGAAAAGACGAAAGATGACTTTTTGAGAAATTCTTTAGTTGTTTATGTTGAGAAAGAAATTGTAAAAAAAAAAAATTTAATGTAAATGGAATAATTGATGAGTTTAATGTGAGGAAAGAACAAAGAGTACAATTCAAATAATTTATTTTAATTTAATAATATATTTCATTTAATTATTTTACTTGATTTTTTATTTTAAAAAAAATTACTATTTTTAATATCTTAGCTCCCTTTAATGAATTGTTAGGCTTTGTGCTACACTAACAAATCTCACTATCATAATTGTTTTTAATATCATGGTTCATCTAAATGCACCTTTAATCTCACCACTTATTCACATATGTGTTTGGATTCAATCACAATTATAATGGTGAGGTGAGGTTAAAAAATGACAATTAAGGTTATTAAATTAAATTATATATGTAAAACAAATAATTGTAATTCATAATAAATAATATAAAATGTATTAAATTTATATTTATGTTAACTAATAATTTTATTAATAAATAGTTTAATTTATTAATTACATTTGTATTTTTTTATTATGCATATATCTGCTTATTTATTATTAATCCGTATAATTTTATAATAATCAAATTTATATATCTACTAAATTATTATAAAACTCAAAACTATATATTTTACGTAATAAAAATATTGAATTATTATATAACTTTTGTTTATATATTTATTTTAAAATGTAATTTATATTAAATGATAATTAAAAATATATTTATTAGATCATTATATAAAAATCATTATTAGAACAAGAAAAAACATAACAATCAAGTATAGCTCCACCCACTATTAAGTAGAAAAAAACACCCAACAAAAATAACATAACATTATTCTCCAAATCCTCATTTAAAAATCAAATTAAATCAAATCAAATCAGACCCGAGGCCGAGATGGCAAATTCCTCCAAAATGTCTTGAAACAGTCAACATCTCCTTTTGTGGGTGGTGGCCGTGCGTTTTCTTCATAAACAGAGTTGTGCTTAGACTCGTATCTCTCCCCATCTCCCCACAATGCATATGCTTCCTCTCCATGGATTGCATCATCCCCAGTTTGCAACTCCTCCTCACTCAACCTCAGTGGAACCACCAAGCTTATCAACGAGCATATTATGCTCGTCATGGTTGCATGCACGAACACCACAAACAAGATCCCTAACAATTGAACACCCAATTGCCTGAACCCTGCTGTTGTACGACCGTCATGGAATCCGTAGAAAAGACCGATGTAGTGCTGCCAATCGGTCACCATGTAGAAAAGCCGGTTGAACTTAGGCACCGCGAACACGCCGGTCAGAATCCCTCCTAAGCTGCCTGCCACCGCGTGCGTGTGGAACACAGCCATCGTGTCATCCACTTGCTTCAGAAACCATACCTTCTTGTGTAGGACCATCATTGTGTACCATGGGATGCTACCAGACATCATTCCCATCAATATTGCTGCCCATCCTTGCACCACTCCTAAATTATAGAAATTGCACTTTGTTCAGTAGGCAAAAGTAGATGTGACATATTATTGCTACTATATTTAATGGTTCATGGTTTTTATGTACCTGCTGCTGGGGTGATGCAAACTAGACCAGTGATCATGCCTTGAGTGGCTCCAAACACGGAGGGCTTTCCAAAGAAAATATAGTCAAGTATGAGCCATGTCAATAAGCTTGTGGCAGTGCAAACGTGGGTGTTAAGGACGGCCAACGAAGCGTCCGTACTGACAGTATATGGGTCGCCGCCATTGAAACCGGTCCATCCCATCCAAAGCAGTCCAGCCCCTGCAAGCATCAGCAGGATGTTGTTTGGTGGGAACCTCTCCCTGTCCCTTGTAGTCCTTGGTCCAACCTTCACCATTATTTACAACAATCGAATCAAATCAACTTCAGCCCAATAGTAATCACTGAGTAATGTATTATAAAAACTTACCCAGTAAGCTGCAGTGAAACCAGCTACACCAGACGATAAATGAATAACATATCCTCCAGAATAATCAATAAGGCCACGCTTAGCCAGCCACCCTCCAGGGCACCAAATACTGTAGGCAGTGATTGTGTAGGAAAACGTCACCCAGAGTGGCACAAACAACATCCATGCAAGGAAATTCATCCTTCCAAGCAATGCCCCGGCTATGAGAATCAAAGTGATAGCTGCAAACACGAACTAGAAATATATCATGGTTGCATTTGGCAAATAGCCAAGAAAGGCCCTGTCAATGAGATACTGAGCGTCCAAGGACACGTTAGGCATCCCTAGGAAGGGAATGAACTTGTCCCCGAAAGACATACGGTACCCCCACCCGACCCAGCAAATAAGGACAGCAGCAAAGGCGTAAAGGGCCATGAAAGCCGAGTTGACGGCCCATTTCTTCTTCACACTGCTCCCGTATAGGATCACGAGTCCCGGAACACTTTGGAGCCCCACCAGGGTGGCTGCGGTGAGCTGCCAAGAATTGTCTCCTTTGTTCAACCAAGGTGGGCTAGCCTCATCGGGATGCAAGTTCGAGGGTAGAGACATATGGTTCTGGTCGGAGTCAGGTAATATTTAGATGAACACAATCAGGATTGAAGGGAAGAGGAGCGTGGAGAGAGTGCTTAAATAACCAAGTTTGGCTGGATAAAATGTCTTTTTCGTTGTAAATTTCTTGTCTAAGCTGTTGGCAGTGGCACGGTAGCAAAAATAATTTGTGACATTGGTTTATTGATGTGTTTGGGTAAGTGGACGGAGAATCCAACAGCAGCCAAGTGTGAACAATGGAATCTCCGACAAAATATTAGTCGGACCTTATTTGGGGTTTATATGATACTTCCTAAGGACAAATAATTCATTTGGCACTTGGCATTTTTATGCGTTTAAAATACTCTACTGGTTCGCAAACCTAAAATGTAAGAAGTGTTGAGAAAGAGGAATGTAAAATTGAAATATGGATTGTTAAAAAAAGTAAAATGGAAGAAAAACTATTGAAATGTTTGAAGAATGAATGTCGTTCCACTGAATTTTAATATAAATTCATCAACGGGATTAACAAAATATGTTATTCTGTTGCATAACTTAAAAGTGAAACAAATATATAATGGAAAGGAAATCTTTTGTATTTTAGTAGATTTAAGGTATATTATTTATGGTTTTAGTGTGTCGCTTAAATTTAAGATTTACTTCTTTATTGTAATTTAAAATATTTTGTATTATGCCTGTCTTTTGACACGATTTTTTTTCAAATTTTCTTTGTTTTTTTTTTTTTTTTGGCTTCTGGGGCTCTTTTTTAGTCAGTGGTATTGACCAGTTTTGTCTTTGCTTTATGGAGGACAACTTGGCTTAAACTTGGTGGATTCAGAAGAAGAGGCTTGTGTGGAGGATGCAGTGGTGGCTAATCAGAATACTCATCTCAGTTTGGTGGGTCGCTGCTTAACTGACAGTATTGTGCATTTTCCTTCGCTGCAAAACACTATGGTCAATTTGTGGCACCCTATTAGGGGTATTTGTATTTCTAACTTGGGAGAGAGACGTTATCTCTTTCAATTCTTTCACGACGTGGATATTCAAAAAGTTCTTGCGGGAACGCCATGATTTTTTAACAACCATCTTTTACTACTCCATAGGTTACGACCAGGTGAGAATCCATCTCTTGTTCCTTTATTATCATCTGAATTCTGGGTCCAAATTCATAACCTCCCTCCGGGGTTAATGACGGAGGCCATGGCTAGACAGTTTGGGGATTTCCTGGGTCGGTTCTTGGATTATGATACAACCTTTCGATCAATTAACTTTCAATCGTTTATGCATATTCGTGTGCAGTTAGATGTAACCATTCCGTTGAAACGAAAGAAAAAAGTCATGGTTGGTACTGATCGAACCTTTTATGCTCTTTTCAAATATGAAAAATTAAGTCTTTTCTGTTTTATTTGTGGTAAATTAGGGCATGGTGAGAGTTTTTGCCATGTTCGTATCGAAGTTGATCCTTCAAAAATTATTTTTGGTTGGGATGTGACCCTTTGTGCGACGGCTAGACAGCGCCTTTCATCTGTTAGTCGGTGGCTTTCGGAAGCTGATAGGTCAGAACGTATCTTCTTAGAAAAGAAAATGGAATCTTGTGGCAGAAATCAAGGAAATACGAGTGATTCTGGGAATATTTGCAGGGACGATTTGGCTAAAATTTATCCAAATCCTAATCTTATTCCCCTAGGGCCTGGTCAATCAGCACATGTCAAAGGATTAACTAATTGGTCCAACGTGGCTAATCAAGCATTTAATAATACGGTGGTTGGACATGGGCCTAGGGAATTGCAATTGGATGAAGAAAATGATCCGTTACTTGCTTCAAAAGGGAAAAAATGTTAGCGCATGTTGAATGTTTTGAACCATAGTTCAGACCAGCTTTCTGAAGTTGGTGCTAATGTCTTATCGGCTAGCTCTGCAGGGCAGAGTAGCCGGGCACAATGAAACTTCTTAGTTGGAAAATCCGGGGTTTGGGGAGATCTCAAACTGTGAAAAGGCTCTGTAACAAATTAAGGGCCATTAGTCCCCATATTTTGTTTCTTATTGAAACAAAATTGAGTTCGAAAAAAATGGAAATGGTGCTGTTGCAGTGTGGTTTTCCTAATAGAATTGATATTGGGGCTGTTGGTTCTAAGAGGGGCTTATCTATTGGATGGAGAGGTAATGATCTGGTCTCGGTTAGAAGCTACTTGATGTATCATGTGGATGAAGATATTCACGATCCAGAAATATGAGCAACTTGGAGGCTTACTGGTTTTTATGGCAACCCAGATGAACGTTAAAGGTGGGGATCTTGGGACTTGTTACGTCATTTAGGGCATGATCAATCAGTACCCTATTTTGTTTTTTTTTTTTTGCAATTCCAATGAAATTACAAGCTCTTTTGAAAAACAAGGAGGTCAGCTTCGTTCAGAAAGATAAATGGCTGAATTTAGAAATGCTTTGGAAGATTGCTCGCTTCATGATGTCAGTTATGTTGGTAGATGGTTCACTTGGGAGAGGGGGAGATTTTTGTCTACGAACATACGAGAAAGATTGGACCAGAGTGTTGCAACCCTGAATTGGATGCATTTTTTTCCAAAAGCCTTATTGGAACATCTAAGTCATTCGTTTTTCATTCATTGCCTGATTTTCTTGGATACTATGGGAAAGTTGCGGAATTGGAAGAATCGTGCGCCTAAATCCTTCCGCTTTGAAGCTAAATAGTGCGTGGATAATCTTTTTGAAGAGGCAGTTCAAAAAGTGTGGGCTACTCATTGTGGTAATATCCCGACTAAACTGTTAACTATTGGTCAATTTTTCCAAAATTAGAGTCGATCACGGTTTCATGAACAAAGGGGGCATCGATTGAAATTGGAAAAAAGACTATCCACTCTTCTTGATTAGGATCCTATAGACAAGATTTTGGATGAAATTTTGGAGGTACAGCTTGGGTTGAATTTTGAAGTGGATAAAGAGAAGGTTTTCCGGGCTCAACGTGCTAGAGTGAACTGGATGCAAAATAGTGACAAAAATACTAGTTTTTTTCCACAAAGTTGCCATGACTTGCCATAGTCGTAATCAGATTTTGGGTTTAGAGGATGAGTCTGGCCAATGGATTTCTAATCCTGAGGATATGCTAATGGTTGCTTTGAATCATTTTAGAGATCTTTATACGGCTTCTAACTCGGGGGGGTGACAATCGAGTGCTTGATCCTGTTGAGAAAAGAATTTCAGATAGCATGAATGAAAATCTCCTTCAACCATTCACAAGTGATGATATATGGCAGGCGATTAAGTCGATGCGGCCTTTGAAGGCCTTAGGAATTGATGGTTTTCCAACACTGTTTTATTAACAGTATTAGCATATTGTAGGTGATAAGGTTTCAAAGTTCTGTTTGGAGGTTTTAAATGGCAGGATTGAAATGGGTGAAATAAATAAAACCCATCTGGTTCTAATTCCCAAAGTGGACAAACCAAAAAATCTTTCACAATTTTGGCCTATAAGCTTATGTAACGTGCTTTGTAAGATTATAGCTAAAGTTCTTGTGGACCGTATGAGTCCTATTTTAGAATTTTGTATTGATGAAGCTCAATGTGCTTTTATCCCAGGTCGAAAAATATCGGACAATACTTTGATAACCTATGAGATTCCTCACTCTCTCAAGATGAAGAAGAAAGGAAAGTTTGGGAACTTTGCCCTTAAGCTTGATCTTAGCAAGGCATATGATCGAGTGGAATGAGATTTTCTGGCTGGAATGTTGACTAGGCTGAGTTTTCATCAAGATTGGATTGTCCTCATTATGCGATGTATTTGTTCTATTTCATATACGGTTGGAATAAACGAGGACATCAGCGAATATTTTGTACTGACTAGAGGAGTGAGGCAAGGTGACCCACTCAGCCTTTTCCTTTTCCTTCTTTGTGTAGAAGGCCTTTCTAGCTTACTAAAGTAGGCTAAATTTAATAATAAGTTGAAGGGAGTTGTGATTGGTAAAGGTAATTTTTCGATTACTCATTTATTATTTGTTGATGACTGCATTATTTTTGGTGATGCTTCAGCTGAGGGTGCTGTTACTGTCCATAATATTCTTACTGAATATGGGTTGGCCTCGGGGCAACAAATTAATTTGGATAAGTATTTTATCTATTTTGGCGCTTGTGTTGGGTCTGATGCTAGGAATTTGATCTTAAATATTTTGGGGGTTAGAATGGCAACGAATCCATAAAAGTATTTGGATTTGGCTATAATGATTGGAAGGACAAAGAAATAGGCTTTTGCAAACTTTGTGGATAGATTTTAAAAACGTATTGAGGGGTGGAGTCTTCGGTATCTATCGATGGGAGGAAATGAAGTTTTTATCAAGGCCATTCTTAAAGAAATCCCAGTTTATGTTATGCAATGTTTTGCATTACCAAAAAGTTTATGTCATTAGCTTGAAGGCATTTTGAACAAGTTTTGGTGGACTAATAATAAATCGACCAAAGGAATTCATTGGAGCACTTGGGGTGCACTTTGTGTACTGAAAGCTAGTGGTGTGATGGGTTTTCGGGATTTTTATTTATTTAATAAAACCCTTTTAGCTAAGCAGGTTTGGCATCTTTTAACCCATCCTGATTGTCTTCTTTCTAAGGCTCTTAAGTCTCGTTATTACCCATTTACTGATATACTGTTAACTAAAATTGGTTCTTACCCATCTTTTACCTGGAGAAGTATATGTTGTGCAAGGGATATTTTGATGAGGGATTACTGTGGCGAATTGGTAGTGAACATTTGGAATGATCCTTGGATTCCTGGTCCTGGAAATGGTAAGAGTGTTAGTCCAGGCTATGGATACTCGTTGGTCTACTGTTAATCAGTTAATAAATGAGGATTATGGTACCTAGAACAAAAAGGTTATTTTCAGGATTGTTGATGATTTTCAAGCCCGACGCATCCTAAACAGTCCCATGTCTGGGTGTAGTGTTCTAGATTTGCTTGTATGGCGTCATGACACTTCAGAGGAGTATTCGGTAAAGAGTGGTTATCGATCGTTGCTTACAAGAATGACCAAACTTACAAATAGTAATGCGGTTACAAATGATAACTACAAAAAACTCTATACAACAATTTAGGACCTTCAGATCCCTGCTAACATTAAAATTCATCTTTGGCGGCTTTTGAAGGACTATGTGCCCCATTTCTCCAACTTGGCTAAAAGAAGGCTGCGTACTAATACAGTATGTCCGTTATGCAAAGAGGCTCTGGAAGATCTACACCATTTATTATGGTCATGTAGTGTCTTGTGGAAACTCTGGCTTCATCTGCATCTCTCTTTTGACACCAGCATTAATCCCTAAGATGGAAAAGAAAATTTTGTTAATAGTTTTCTTTATGCTAATATAAATTCAAAGAAACTTGTCACTATCTCTCTATGGGCTCTTGGGTATAACAGGATCAAACTGGTCAATGAAGGACATAATTTTGATATAAACGAAATAGTGGGTTTTGTTCAGAGCTATGCCCAATATTTCAGTATTAGTAAGCTTTTTGTTTCTCCCTCTGACTCAACACGGAATGTTTTCTAGCGACCTCCTACTCCTGGGTTTGTTAAGCTGAATTTTGACGCTTCTTTTCTGGGTAGCAATAATTTTTCTATCACAGCAGTTCTTGCTAGAGATGAGGAAGGCTAAATATTGGGTGCGTGTACTTACTCGATTCTGGATGTGGCTAATGCTTTTGTTGCTGAGGCACGTGCGTGCGAAAGGGCTCTCTTCTTCGCTTTGGACATGTGTTTCAGAAATCTTATTCTGGAAGGGGACTCCCTTACTGTTATCAAGAAATTGAACTCAAAAATGGTGGACAGATCTATTTTAAACCCGATTTCTCAGAATATTCGGTTTTTAGAGAGGTATTTCGATAAGGTCACTTACCAATTTGTTCCTAGAGATGCTAACAAGGCGACCCATGCTCTAGCGATGGATGGACGCCATCGACAGACACCATGCTACTGGGTTGAAGAGGCACATTTTTCTGTTGCTGTGTTAGTGGAGATGGATCGATCTGCGTGGTTTCATTGACGCTGAGAATTTTGTTTTGATTTTGAAGAAAGGAGTAGGTTCGTAGAATCTCCTTTGCTGGATTCCAAAGTTTCAGTCTTTTGGCTTCTTCTAGTCTTGATGAGGTTTGGAAAGATTTAGCTGGTATTTTTGGGAGTTTTTTGTTCATGCTTTGGTCTGTGGTTGCCGTTCTTCTGTCTTTTGGTTATCTCTGTGTACTCTTTTTCTATTTTGGCTTTATCTTTTCCCAAGTGTGGTTTATTGCTGTTGATGTTTCTACTTTCTTCTATCAGTTTCTTTATTAAGCCACTAACCCATTATTAATGAATACCAGTATTTGATAAAAAAAAATATATTTTGTATTAAATTATTAGTAAATTAAAATTAATAATACTAATGTGTATATATGAAAGTCTAACAACACTTTTGGACTGACTAGGTGTTCTGAAAATTTAGTTAGGGTGTCCCAATGCAGTGCATTTCGTTTTTTTTTTTTTTTGTCTTATATTATAGTATTTAATTTTATCACTGCAGTAACTAATTTCATTATCACTACCATTTTTACACTAACTATAAGTAAATGCACCGCCTATTCAAAAAAGCCCTTGATCAATTGATTTTTTAAGCCCTCACTATTAGTTTTTTTTTAATGAAGGAATTCATAATTTAATTGAATGGTAATAAAGAATAAAGGATCAGAAGAGATCCTTATGACAACTATAAAAATGAATTTATGATAAATTAACAAAAATTTTAATGTGTGTATTAATATTATTTTCTTTAAGATTTTATTTGCCCCCACCTATATTTTAGTGTGCAAAGGAGTTACTGGTAAATGAACTTCAATCATACAATAAAGCCCAATGGTTGTTTATGTTTTGCACTGACGGAAACAAACAAAGCATAGCAAGAATAACAATTCTATAAAGAACTTCTATGGTAATTTTTTATAGAACAATTTAGAAATATTAGAAGATGGAGGAGAATAAAATGAAACTTTTTTTTTTTGTGTATCATACAAATGAAATTCTACTCCTATTTATAGGAGTTCTTATATCCCTACATAGAAACACAATTATCCAAATGGATAGTCACATCTTTTAACAATAAATATAATTATTCAATGTATGCCTATTTGAAAAATCACGACTCTTTGTTAATAATCACTACAATAGTGATAACTCTTAGTTAATAATCGATTACTTAAACTTTCCGTTTGCAACTATTGAAACACTATATATATTTTTAAAAAAATTTTAGAAATCTCCCCCAGTTTTCAAAATATTTTAGCTTTTGATAATTTTAAAAAGCAATTACATAAATGAAAGTGTCTTACGATTTATGTAACACCCTCTAACCCCAAACCGTTGTCGGAACAGGGTTACAAGGTATTACCGGACTTATACACTAACAGACGAATAAAAACGAAACATAAATTTGAGTTTCAATCTAAAACCATCTAATTTCCACCAAATAGTTCTTAATATAGGGCTACGGGACCCAAAATAGGTTTAGAAAATGATTTGGGATTAAACCGGGAACTTTAAAAATTTTTCTTTGAAGATAGGGGCACATGGCCGTGTGGTTTGGGACATGGCCGTGTGGCCTACCCGTGTGGATCCCCATGGCCGTGGGGCCAGGCCGTGGGCAGATCTGACTTGCCACACTTGGCCGTGTAACTAGCCCATGGGCAAGTCTGACTTCCCCACACGGCCTGGGCACACGCCCATGTGTCTTGGCCGTGTGAAAACATGATTTTTCACTATTTTTAAGCTACTTTCATACACTAAACATACCCAATTCATACCCAAAACACTGACTTATAAATCTTAATCAAATGCCACTCATTTCATTTCCAAACTTAGTAAATATTCATTCATTCATTCCAAAAACTTCTTAAGGTTTATAAACTATATTTACATTCAAAATATTAAACATTTACAAGTAACAAATACTAAACCTAGTACATGCCACATTACCAAAAGATAGATACATCACCACAAATTGGAGCTGAGATCGGGATTGACTTGGATGCTTGACTGAACCTCAACTTTACCTAACCTGCGCACGGAAAACAACCGTACGCTGAGTATTAGAAATACTCAGTTGTATTACCATAATTCAAATTATAATGACAATCAAATACCATAACATACATGGATAATTATAATTTACACATATAATCTCATATCAAGTTATCATATCTACCTTGTATCATTTTCAATATTTGAATCCATATTCTATCAATATGTTTTCCCATAATTCTTGAACTTTTGGTTCATCTCTGAGTCACATATAATCATTCAATTTGCATTTCAAATATAAATGCTTCATGAAACTTTGATTCATGCTTTTAATCACATATCACAAATCTCATATTAATAACTCAATCACATTTATTCGGAATTTACCACTTCACTTATTTTCCCCTATTAACTTGACACGGACCTTGGCGGATACACGGATCCAATTAAACATATTAGAATGGCGACCAACGCCTCATCGGCATAGCTGAAGTAAAGTGGCTACCAAAGCCTCATCAGATAGTTCGAAGTAAATCTATGACACACCAAGTGTCTCATCGGCTGAGCCGAAGCAAAGTGGCTACCAAAGCCTCATCGAAACTATCCGAAGTAAATCTATGGCACACCAAGTGCCTCATCGACTCGAGGTCGAAGAATTTCTGAACTATTCTGATCCTATGGTATGCCAACTATATCCACTAATCTCGACTAGTTAATAGGGTATCGAAATCACTTATTTGTTTCACTTCCACTTTCAATTGAATGAAATCATTCAAATTCAATCATAATAGCCTTTCAATCTCAATTTGCTTCAAAATCACATAATCACATATTCACCAATCAATTTCAAATCAATTCACATAATCATACATTCACCAATCAATTCCAAATCAATTCTCATAATCATACATTCACCAATCAATTCCAAATCAATTCAATTCAAATATCACTACTTACCTTAATTTCATTCTCTATACACATATATTAAATTTAAACACATAACAATTAATAACTTGAATTAAGGTAATACAAACCCGAATTTGTCGTATTTACTCCTCGTTTATTTTCTCCTTGCCCTTCGATGCTGATGCTTCGATTTCTTTGCTAGCTATGCAAATGTAAATAAATATTTTATTAATTACAGCCTTATTTATAACAATTTAATAATAATAGAATTTCCATCAAATTTATAACTTATTCTCAATTTAATCCAAATTGACTTATTTACTTTTCTAGCTTAATTACGACTTTATTTCTACTCAATTTCCATCCAAATTCCTATTAACTATCAAATATTCATATTAAAACCCTAATGCAAGAATTTCTTTCAATTTAGCCCCTAAAACACAAAACTTATAACTTATTCAACAAATTAGTCCCTAAATCAATTCAAATCAATAATTTTATCAAATTAATCCCTAATTCCATCATTTTCTCAACATAAACCCTATTCAAAAGTCTATCAACTTTCAATATTTCCACATAAATTCAAGAGTATTCAACTCTAAAGCTTCAAAAACATTAAAATCACAAGAAAATAGCTTAATTAAACTTACCAAATAATCCTCAAGCTTCAAAACC
This sequence comes from Gossypium stocksii, assembly GCA_020496765.1. Lineage (NCBI taxonomy): Eukaryota > Viridiplantae > Streptophyta > Magnoliopsida > Malvales > Malvaceae > Gossypium > Gossypium stocksii. The sequence goes on from CM035623.1 coordinate 14,502,957, forward strand.
TTAATTTTTACTTTCTCCCTTCTTTCTTTCTTTTTCTTTTCAATTTTCGTGGGTTTCTCTGTACCTTTCTTCTTTTGTTTCTTTTTCTTTTTGTTTTATTTCTTTATTCTTTTTATTTACTTAATTAATAATTAATTATAAAATATCTAATTATAATTAATAATAAACATACATTTGTATATACACACATTATGACATGTAATTCATCATCACCATCCAATTGTCAAAATTCAACTTATCACATAAAAATATTTTCATAACTATAAATAATAAACAATTAATTAATTATATATATTTTCTTAATTACTAAGTAAATAAACATATTATGTACATTTGTACTAATAATTTTAGTACACATGGATTTATTCATTACCACACACATGTCACTAATTTGGTTTAATAACTAATTTAATCCCTTAATATTTTTATATTCTATAATTAAACTTTTATTCTCTATTCAATTTAGTCCTTTCTACTAATTATTTCTAATTAAACTAAATTCACTTAATCAAAATCTAATTCAACTCGTAACTAACTTCGTAAATATTTTTAGTAAATATTTACAAACTCATTTTTCCTAAGACGGAGGCCCTAAGACTCGTCTTTTCGGTGCCCGTGAAATTTAGGTCGTTACAATTGAACCTCTACTTAGTGAAAACATGTTAAAGTTAATTGAAACCGCATGGTAAATTAAGCTTTGAACCAACTATTCCATTTGATTAATTGAGCATATCTCACACAATGATTTTAACACCAGTCAATGTACAATATCCAAATACACTATTATGATCATATGTCTATAACCTCTTTTCATAAGTGTTGTTAGAGCCAAACTATTAAGCTCCTAGAAGCGACCACACTTCCACTCATATAGGTAGATCCAATCGAGAGTGTTCTCATAATTATAACACTCTAACAAATTTATGTTATGGGTCTATTAAGAGTATACAATAATCATTCCCTTTATCATTTTGGGTACCTAGCACTTTTTATTCTAGGATGATATATTATATATTATTTTGGCTTAAGGGTGTAAAAAGTTTTCAAACTTTTAAAAAAAAAAAGTAATTAAGCCCCTACTTTTTTTTGCACTCAATTGAGTACTTGAACTTTCAAAATGCATAAAAAAGGCCCTTAAACTTTTTCAAATAAAAGCAACTAATCCCCTCTTTTTTTTGCACTCAATTGGGTATTTGAACTTTCAAAATGCATCAAAAAGGCTCTCAAACTTTTTCAAAAAAAAAAAATTAAGCCCCCGCTTTTTTTGACACCCAATTAGGTACTTGAACTGCCAAAATGCATCAAAAAGGTCTTTTGACCATTAACTTTAACAGTCAACTGTTAAAGTTAATTGCCTTAATTTTTTCAGTTAAAGCCATCACATGTCACAACCACAGACATTTGATAAAAAATGATAAAAAAATAAAAATCAATAAAAGTTATAAAAATTATTAGTTATTAATAAAAAATATTTAAATTTTATTAAAAATTAGAAAAAAATTATAAAAATAGTAAAAAATTGTAAAATCTTATAAATATCGTAAAAAAATTATAAAATGCATAAAAAAGCCCTTTAACCATTAACCATTAAAGTTAACAACCCCTAATTTTTTTCAATTAAAGTAATTACATGTCGCAACACAATGTGGCATGAGGCAAAAAATGATGATAAAAAGTAAAAATCAATAAAAGCTATAGAAAAATTATAAAATGCTTCTTTTGGTACGATAATTTTTATAATTTTTTTATGAATTTTTTATTTATTTACATTTTTTATAATTTTCTTACGACTTTATAAAATTTTATAATTTTTCTATATTTCTATATATTTTATAATTTTTTACGATTTTTATAAAATTTTACAATTTTTTATGATTTCTATAATTTTTCTATTTTTAATATTTTTCTATTTTTATTAAAATTTAATAATTTTTATAATTTCTATTGATTTTTATTTTTATCATTTTTCCCACATATTACATCGTGGTTGTGGCATGTGGTTCTTTAACTAAAAAAAATTAGGGCCAGTTAACTTTAACAGTCAACTGTTAAATTTAACAGTCAAAGGGCCTTTTTGATTCATTTTAGCAATTCAAGTACCCAATTGGGTGAAAAAAAAAGTGCTTAATTGCTTTCTTTTCTGAAAAAGATTGAGGGCCTTTTTTGATGCATTTTGAAAGCTCAAGTACCCAATTGAGTGAAAAAAAAAGCAGGGGCTTAGTTGCTTTTCTTGAAAAAGTTTGAGGGCATTTTTGATGCATTTTGAAAGTTCAAGTATCCAATTGAGTGCAAAAAAGGGGCCTAATTGCATTTTTTGAAAAAGTTTGAGGTTTTTTACACCATTATCCTATTATTTTATAGTGCTAGCAGTCACATACCAATGATGTACTTTGTTTCATTAAACTCAAGACTTGGCGTTATTCTAAGTGTTGGGTCGAGTTTCCTTCATGGGTGACTCAAATATTATAGGCTTGTACCTCATCACAAAATTTTCAACATAGTTATGTTAATTTTCTATACCATATGGTGAAACTTTATTTTTATTTGTCTTGAAAGTTTACAAGACCAACATCCCCCAATGTTTTTTAAACCGAACCGATGGTCAAACCGATCAGGGCACCAATTTTTTAATTCAACCGATTTGATTAAAACAGAATTAAAATTTTAAAAACCTCGATTCAACCGATTTTTAATTGGTTCAAGTGCCAATTCAACTGATTTTTAGCCAGTTCAATCATTTCGTGCAGTTCTCGATCTAATCGACTCAAAAGCACATTTTGGATTGGTATCCTAGTCGGTTCCCAATCCAATTGGTCTAACTGGTTGATCTGATTCAAATAACATTAATATCCTCACCATGTTCAATTTTTCATTCTTTCACAAAAGAATGCTATCAAGAATATTCTTTGTATGATTATCAACTAACAATGATCACTTTATTATTATTATCATGTCTTTTTCATCAAGTGAGATGTTGCAAAAAGGCTTTAAATCTCGTGATGAAACATGACAACATGTTTACTATTTTTATAGTTTCTTATCATAGTCAGTATAACATGACTTTTTTAAAAAAAACATATACATATAAGGGTATTTTATATATTTTTAGAACAAAATCATATTAAAGGATCACCAATTGTCTGATCTTTTGACTATAACTTCACGGTTATACACCCTTTATCATGAACTTTATCAGGCATTTTCTGACTATGATCAAAATCATATCCGTCACTTAAATGGGTCAAATAACATTTATATTGTTATTTTCATACTCATGAGTTCCTTTTATTCATGACTTCCAAAGTAAATTTCAAAATTTACTACATCTCAAAATTTTATAGAATCATGAGATTATAGATCATATCTAAGCCATAAATAAAAATCATGTGCACCATCATAATTATGCATAGTATGATCTAAATTTAAAATATATGACTATCACGTTCATATTCTCACTAGAAGATTTCATATCAGAATAGTGATCTTATTATATAGTCAATACTTTCTATTATTATATTTTGACAAGAAAAATTAATTATACAAATTGCATATATAAAACTATTTATAAATTCAAAACCACTTCTACTCCAAACTTTATAATATAGACTAAAAAAAATGTGTGATCATATATAAAATCATTTAGGTTATGGTTATTTTAAATCAACCAAGATAATACAAATTATATAATCATCTATATGACAAACTTTGATTCAATGTATCATTTATCAATTAATATACTTAAATAATGTCTCATAAATAATATCCAAATCCTAGTTATTAATATCATGATTTAAATAAAAAATAATTAAACATCTCAAGTTCATGAAAAATAAAAAAAACTTCTGTAGTGAAAACTTTTCACTCACAATTTGGATGAAATGAATTAATTATTTTAACTTCAACCAAACATCTACATATAATGTACTAATAAGTATATAAATTCCTTTTTAAAAAGTCATGACTTTTCATATTTAAAAGTTTACCAAATAAACATGACTATTCGGATTTGAAAGCATTGGACAAGCATATGTTTTAGGTTTAATGCACTAACCGAAACATCATTTCCTTGCATTTCTTAAAAATTTCATTAACTTCCTTTATTTCTCCTTTCATGATTGTAAAAATATATAAATATCATATATACTATATAATTATGTATCAATCATAACTATGCATGTAAAATATCATGTATATAATAAACTAGCAGTTGGCTTTATAAAAAATTAATCCACGATACACTTATACTTTTTGTATAATATAATTAATCTCAATAAAAAATAACCATGAAATTCTATTCATGCAACAATAGTAAACTAGAAATTTGACGCACCTCTTATTACTATAAAGATTTCTTCTAAATTAATAATTAGATCACTACCTCAATGTTGTCTCATTACTGATAGCTATTCTCGTAGTACCATGATTGTAATGACATGTGAATGTACAGTAAATAGACACACATTCTTTAATTTATCATAAATTACGAAAATAGAACCTTCGAATTGTTGGTGTGTGGGAAAAAAAAAAAAGAACCTGTGATAAATTAACCAATGCTTTAAAGTGTGTATCAGTGTCACTTTTTTTAAGGTTCTATTCATCCCCGCCTATGTTTTGGAGTGCAAAAGAGTTACTAGCAAATAAACTTCAAAAGTACGATGAAGCCCAATGTTTGTCTATGTTTTGCTGTGACAAAAACAGTTAACGGAACATAGCAAGAATATTAATTTCTATAAAGAAATTTTGCAAAAATTCTTTATTAAACAATCTAGGTATATTAGAAGATGGAGAAAAATAGAATGAAAACGTATCTTTTGGGTGTACCATACAAATGAAATTCTACTACTATTTATAGGAGTTATTATGTCTCTTCATAGATTCACAATTATCCAAATGAATAGTCACATCTTTTAACAATAAATATAATTATTCAATATATGCTTATTTGAAAAATCACGACTCTTTATTAATAATAAAGTGATATAGCTTTTGAATTTAAGAGACATAATTCATCACTATGAATAGTGATCACTCTTGGTTAATAACCAAGTGACATCACTATGAAACTATGATGCCTCAAGTTTATTCCTATTATTTACATGTATTTTTCTAGTATATATAAAATATAAAAAGACAAAAACACCTTTAAAATAATAATTGTTACTTTTTAAAATTAAGAAATTTTTTATAATTTCACAACCGAGTTGAGAGGTGACACTACTCAATCAAACACTTAATATTAGTATCTCTAATTTTTTTAGAATGTGTCTTAGAAATCTATACTTACTTATATTTAAGCCTTTGATTGAGTTGGCATCACGAGTCAATCAAACATTAATTCAGTTGAGAAATTAGTAAAATATCAAACTATATGCAAAATAAGTTATATTATTATGATGATATTCTTGTGTTTTTATATTTCTATATAAAATCAATAAAAACTAAATGATGATGAAATTTAAATTCGTAATACAATAAATTTTAAATATTTAACTTTATCATTTCAACTAAAGTCCCATTTAATTTTGGTGTCAATTTTTGACAAATATATTTATTATATAAAATTTTCACTCACTTATGTCACAATCTAGTATATAGAATTCTTTTTAACACTAGATGCATAATTTTAAAGTGTAAAAGATATATACTAACAATATGAAAAGGAAACCAGTTGTATTTTAGTAGATTTAAGCTATATTGATAGTGCAGATATTTCACATTAGGTTAAAATATGCCATCAATTTTTGTATTCTTCTTAAATTTGAAATTTAATTTTTCTATTTTTTATATTTTAAAATTTAGGTTTAATTGTTAACACTGTTAAATTTTTTATTATATTTTTTGGTGTGACATTTTAAAATACTAAAAAAATACTCGCTTAATAGTTATGTAACTAAAAAGATATTATTGTATTAAACCTAAATTTAACAAAAATAATTTTAACAATATTAACAATTGGACTTGAATTTCAAAATCTGAAGAGGGATTGTATTCCTATAAGTAAAAGTATAGGAACTAAATTCAAATTTTGAGAAGAGTACAAGGACTTATGGCATATCTTAACCTTGACATTATTTTGGTAATTAGCCTTAATATGTCACTTGGTACCCGAGTTTGACACATTTTTCTAATGTGGTACCTGTGTTATCTTTTAGTTCAATATGGTACCTGTATTTAACAAAAGTTATATATTTTGGTACCCAAAGGTAATGATATTAACTTTTTAGTGTTTAATTCAGGTTTTAGGATTAATTTGATGAAAGTTAATTGTTAATTTTATTAGATTTGAATTTTTTGATGATTTTGTTAATAGAATAAATTTATCATTAATTGTGAATTTGTTTAATTTTGTTCTTAATTTGTCAAATACAATCTGATTGATTTGATTTAATTTGGGTTTTAGGGTTGATTTGATTAAACTTAATTACTAATGTTATTAGCTAATTATGAATTTTCATCAAATCAACTTTAAAAACATGAATTAAGCATTAAAAAGATAACAATGTTATTTTCAATCAACAAAATGTATATCTTTTATCAAATACAAGTATTACATTGGACCAAAAAATAACACAAATACTACATTAAAAAACAGTGTCAAACTCAAATACCAAATTATGTATTAAATCTATTGGTAATTAATTGTAATAGTTTTTGGGTAGATTTCATCTATGTTTAACATCTGCAAATTATGTCAAGAAGGTATTAGAATACAAGTCAAATTTGTGAAATTTGCATGGAAGAATTCTATTTGACATGGAGTGCAAGTGATTGGCACAATTAAAAATAAATGGGCATAAAAATGAAAGAAATTTAAATTAAGGGTAATTATTCAGTATACAGGTGGTTGAAGTTTTTACTCTATAAGTGTAATTGAGATTTTGTCACATGTCTTATTTATTTATTTTTAATTTTTTAAATACAATTTTAGAACACATGATAAAAACCCAACTTTACTTATAAAGTTAAAAAGTTTCACCAACAATATAAATTTTAGAGTTAATTTATACTAAGAGTTTTCGTTTTTAAGGCTTTATCATCATCATGATTATTAGATTATTTAGTTAATTTAGGATAAATGTTATTTTTTATTTAAGATTTTCATTTATGTTATTTATTTTATTTATATTATCTCTATAAAGTATCGATTAGAATACAATTCTTTCTCTATGATTGGTATCAAATTCACCCTAAAATTTTTTTACGCCTAAACAGTAAATAAATAGCAGTATAAGGAGTATGATTGATCCCATAGACAGTAAGATATCTAAAATTGTTGTTTCGATTTAATTAGGTTGTGCGTTTAGACAGTTGTCGTTCCCACGACGTGTAATGGTCTATACAAAGATAAAAAGGGATTTAAATCTAATAAAAGTAAAAATATTAAAAGTAATTGAAATCGAAATAACAATGAAAATAGGCAGAAACAATTAAATTAAATAAATTGATATGACAAAATTTCAGCTTCAGGCTTGATTTTGCTCCAGTTTCGAACCGATCCTTGATAATAAATCTTCTCCTTCATTTGATAAGTTAATTATAGTGATCGAAGATGCCTTAGGCCACTAACCCTTTCATGTGTAGATTAATTGCAAGAATGTCCAACAATTAACCCTTATCGAATGAACAATCGCGAAACATGTGTTCACGATTTAGCTTTTCGATAGCCTTGCAAACTAGAAGGACCCAAATTGAACCAAAAGCCTCAACCGCACGGGTCGGTTAGATCTGATTGATTTACCTTAATAGATCCAACTAACTATTTAATTGGACACACCAATGTGTTCTTTAGTAAACCGAATATGATAAATGATCGATTTGGTACTTTCAACTATACGCCTATCAATACCAAATCAACGAGTTCTTCTTAAATTTATGTCAATACAACTTTGTGAGACAACGATGTCTATCTCCTAAACTAAAGAAACAACAAATACCAAAATAAAAATTTTTAAGTACATGTTAGGATCTCACAAATCTCTACCAGATTGTTTATTAGCTACTAATGAAAATAAGGTTATTTAATGAAGATTTGAACAAAGTTTAATTAAAACTAAAAAAATAAAATAAAATAAAATTGAAAGAAAAATGCACAATATTTCCCTGGCCAAAGACAAACAAAAAATAGAAAAATTGGAAATGAAATTCAATTCAAAATACGTGAGTTATCTGAAAATGAAATAAAACATAAAATATTAGAAAATAAAAATATTATCTTAAAGATAAAATACTAAAAAAATTAAAATATTATCCTACTAAAAATTAAAACAACAACCAATAAACAACCAAAACACACTTTCAACTTCGACTAGCAAATTTATCACCTTTAGAATGTTGATTATGATTAAAACATAAGTAACCAAACACACGAAGATCATCAAACAAAGGAGGGCTACCAAACAACATTTCATAGAGTGTTTTATTGCGAAGAAGAGGTGGAGTTCAATTAATGAGATGAAAAGCATGATAGAGTTTGTTAGTCAAAGTTTGTTCAATAAGTCCTTATTTTCATGAGATATTTTAGCTGTTTAAGTTTATTTGGTTGTTAGTAGTGGCTCCTTTATTTTCTATTTTTTAGTTGCTATGTAAGGCTATATAATAGTCTAGTATTTTCAGTTTTACTCAATGCAGAAAATCATTCTCCTCCATTTCTTTTGTTATTAAATTATTCTTCCTTGTTCTTAACATTTGGTATCAGAACCATTAAAGAGCCTAGTTCATTTAGAAACTTTAGTATTCTTAAACTATGTGTAACACTCCTAACCCAGATCCGTCGCCAAAACAGGGTTATAAGGCATTACCGGAGTTTATAATACATATACAACTAAATCGAGTCAGATACTATTCATTTACTGAGATTAATCATAACATTCCTTAAATGGACCCTCGAGGCCCATAACATACATTAAAATCAATTCGGGACTAATTCAAGATCTCAGGAAATTTTTCTCATATACAAGAGTCACACGCCCGTGTGATAAGGGACATGCCTATGTGGTCAGGCTATGTGGTTTCACACGCCCATGTCCTCAACACGTGTAACTCTCTGACTTTTACCTCATGTAGATATTTAAGTCACACGGCCAAGTCACACGCCTGTGTGTTAGGCCATGTGGTTAATTTAATTTTCGAAAATTATGTGCAGGTTTCACACTGCCAAGAGGCATGCCCGTGTTCTAAGCCGTGTACCTCACACTGCTGAGACACATGCCCGTGTCTCTGCCCTTGTGCCCAACTCTGAGCATTTTGTTTCTCAATTCTTAGGATGCAGGGGACATACGGCCAGACTGCACGCCGATGTACCAGACCGTGTGTCACACATGGTCTAAACACACGCCCATATGTCGACCCGTATGGACAAAATAAGGCTATTCTCCAAGCCCTATTCTTTACCCTTTTTTATCTAACACCTGCACAGAACTTTACCAATACCAACCAAACATTTCAAGCATTCAAATTCAACATTTAACCAAATTTATCATTTAATATATCATATTTTCATATATTCAATTATTTCAAATCTTACCTCATTTAACCTACATGTTTAATCTACCTATTCAAACCATACCAACATACATGCAAAACCATAATTTACTTTATAAACATACCAAAATCAAGTTATCACTAGCTATTCCAATAACTAGTTTACTTCATCCAATTCAACATATGCATTAGTCTTACTAGCCTATATATGCCATTATACCAAATAAGATCCATATTTATACCTTCACGAGCTTCCAAGCACTATAAAACAAAGAAATAAAACCTAGTAAGCATTTAATGCTTAGTAAGTTCATGTTACAAGAATTTAACTTATCATAAGTTTTCATTAAGTTAATCATACACATGTACATCCAAATCACTTTATTAGCAACCTAACATACACGACTTCAATAATTTGAGTTAATCAAGTAGATTCACATAACATCTTTAACATAGATGAGCTCATCATGCCAAATCTTTCAAGTGTTTCATGTACGTTTAATACATTTTTCTTTTGATCTCATCATTTTTCTTGTCAAGGTATTATCCATTGAATTATTGAATTATCGATGGATACTTAGGTAGTACACTCAAAGTGTATAATTTAGAAATCCTCCAATTCATGTTCAGGGGTACCCATTAGGATACATAATCAGAAAACACACTCTCGAGCCACATATCATACAACAAGATTACCAGTCCAAGTTAAATCCAATCTGTATCATATGCTCGAGAGAGTTTATATTAGAAGTACCCGTCTGGGCCAAATCCTATTTGTAATGAGGTCAATAAGATTACTCATCCGAGCCAAATCTGATCAGCAACAAATCCAGGACCTTATTTAACAAGGGAAATCACATTTATCCATCGAAATGCAATATTCAACAGAACTTAACTTATTTCGAATAATTTCGAACATGTGTTTATTTCTTAGTTTGTAACATTTATACATTTCACACATACAACTTCATATTTCACATTCAATTCAATACATCATTTAAATCAGCATATTTTCATACTCCTCTAAGTTACACGAACTTACCTTGATGCTTGTTTCTACACGAAAATCTCTGATCCGAAATCTTTTCCTTTCCTCGATCTAGCTTTGTATTTGAGTTTTTTGAATCTATATAATCAAATTTAATCATCAATTTATCATATTTCATATTCATTTGGACTCAATTTACACTCTAGGCAAAATTACTATTTTGCCCCTAAACTTTTCATAAATTCTAATTTCGTCCCTAGGCTTAGAAAATGAAATTCATGAAATCTAATCCTTGTTCCAAGCCTAACCGAAATTTCCATATATCATTTATAGCACTTATGATTCAAAAAATTTAAAATTTTTTCTTTGAATTTCACAACTTTACAATTTAGTCCCTAAATCTCAATTTCATGCAAATTCACTTTGTTAAAGTTGTTTATCTACTAACAACCTTTCATTTTCTACAATAAATTTCAAATTTTCAGCATGATCATCATGGCACAAACTTTTTACTTTGATAACTTTTCAAATTAATCCGCAAAATAGAAAGAATAGGTTATCCCAATCTTAAAAATATAAAAATTACTAAAAACGGGACTTGATTACTTACCTATTTATGCCAAGAAAGTTTTCTTCCTCTCTCCTAGGGTTTCCATCAAAGTTTTGAGGATGAAGATTAATAAAATGATATATTTTCTTTTTAGTTAATTATCATCTTTTAATTTTTTCTAATTCCACTTTAGTCCTTTTCTTTTTCCCAATTTTCATGGATGATTCATCCATAAATATCTACTAATTTTTAATTAATGGTCTAATTACCATATAAGGACCTCAAGTTTTGAATTCCATAACCAATTAATCCTTCTAGCTTCTAGAATTCAACTTCTACATTTTATATAATTTGGTTCTCTAATTAATCAGTTAATCGGTAAAATTTTCCTATCAGTATTTTCATACGACTTTCCTATCATAATATAGACCATGCAATAATATTTAAATAAATTTTCTTTCTAGCTAGGATTTGTGGTTCCGAAACCACTGTTTCGATATCACTGAAATTGGGCCATTACACTATGAAAATAGAGGGACCATTTGTGCAACCAACAATTTCAAAATTTAATGGGCATTATGATCATTGCGTGATGTTTATGGAGGATTTTTTACATTCCAAGGAGTATTGGGGATTGGTGGAGAATGTCATTCCTGTTGTAACTAGGGGTGTGCAAAATTCGAGTAAAACCAAAAAAATTCAGTTAACCAACAAAATTCGGTTAATCGGTCGGTTAACCAAATTTTTTCGATCAGGAGTCGGTTAATAATTTTTTGAGTTTTCGGTTAACGGTTAATTCAGTTCAAAACTGGTCTGTTAATCGAATTTTTTCGGTTTAATCAAAAAACTACTAAATAAAATTATAATATATAAATAGTCCACTATTCACTCAAAGCCAATCCAACATAAACCCAATCAGACTAAAACTAATTACCCAACCCAATTACCCAACCCAATCATAAAAATTACAAATAAAAATAAAAATAATTCGGTTAATTCAATTAATTCGGCTAATTTGGGTAAATCAGGTAATTCAGTTAATTCGAATAATTTGATACTTATTTTAATCAAAAATAAAAAAATATATAATTTTTGGTTAATTCAGTTAACGGACCGAATTAACCGAAAAAATTTTTATTCAATTAATTTTTTTTAAAAAATTTCGGTTCAGTTAACGATTAAAATTTTTGAAGGGTCGATTAATTCGGTTAATAGTGTTTTGAGTCGGTTAACCAACTAAACACCCCTAGTTGTAATGGAAGATGCAACTGATGAATAGAAAATGAGCATTGAATATCAAAAACAGAAAGATTTGAAAGCCAAAAACTATTTGTTTCAGGTTTTGGATTGTACAATTCTGGAAACAATTCTTAACAAGGATACAACAAAGAGCATATGGGATTCCATGAAGTAAAAATATCAAGGTACAACATGAGTCAAATGTGCACACCTGCAAGCTCTTCGCATAGAATTAGAAACTCTTCATATGTGAGTAGAGGAATTTGTTAATGAGTTTTTTTTTTGCTTGAACTCTCATCATAGTCAATAAGATGAAGGCTAATTGTGAGGTTATGGAGGATGGTACTTTGTTCAAAAGATTTTGAGATCCATGACTAGTAAGTGTAATTACGTTGTTTATAGTATTGAGGAGTCCCGGGATACAAGTATCCTAACCATTGATGAATTGCAAAGCAACTTACTTGTGCATGAACAACATATGGGATCTCATAATGAAGAAGAACATGCTTTGAAGATCACTCATAGAGATCGTTCTAGTGGCAGGGCTAGAGTCGTGGTGGCTTCAGAGTAAAGGAAGAGGATGAGGCAAGCAAAGTTTCGATAGGGCCAGGTAGAATGTTACAAATGTCACAAGTTAGGACATTTGTAATAGGAATGTTCTAGTAAAGAAAAAAATTGTGTAGATATTTAAGAGAAGATGTTATTAATGACTTTTGTGAATATAGAAACTACTAACAGAGAAGATACTTGGTTCCTTGATTCAGGACATGGCAATCATATGTGTGGAAATAAAGAATACTTTTCAAATTTTGATGAAAATTTTAAAAATACGATGAAGCTTGGCAACAACACAAGTATGGTTGTAATTAGAAGAGGTAATCTAAGGCTGCAAGTGGATGGAATGGTGCAGGTAATTATAGGGGTGCTCTATGTGTCAGAACTAAAGAATAATTTATTGAGCATTGACAGTTATAGGAAAAAGGGCTAGCCATTTTGTTTCAACATGATAGATGTAAAGTATATCATTCAGATAAGGCTTTAATCCTGGATACAAAGATGTCTAGGAATAGATTTTTAGATTATATGCAGTTTCTTAGTCCACAATGTCCACCTATTTTAGCACAACTACAAAGAAAAGGTTTAGCTCTAGCATCATAGATACAGACACATGAGCTACAAAGGACTAAAGACGCTTCAAGAAAAGAAGATGGTGAGTAGGCTACCAAAATTGAAGTCTTCTTCAAAGTTGTGTAATGATTGTATGGTGGGAAAGCAACAACGAACCTCATTTCTGAAGAAAAGCACTTGGAGAACAATACAAATCCTTCAGTTAATTCATGCTGACATTTGTGGACCAATCAAGCCCAATTCTAATAGTGGAAAGAGGTACCTAATCACTTTCATTGATGATTTTAGTAGAAAATTTTAGGTTTATTTTCTCACAGAAAAGGCGGAAGCCTTTGTTGTCTTTAAAAATTTTAAAATTCATGTTGAAAAATAAAAAAAATTTAACTATCAAATATTTTATGCACTGATTGACGTAGAGAGTTTACGTCACAAGAATTCAAAAAATTCTATGATGATCATGGTATTCAGAGACAATTGACAGTTGCATTGTAACGCCTTAAATTTTGTATTTCTGTATCTGTTAAAAAATGACACAACTGTCTATCTGCTTCAGTGGTTAAATGTTCTGGGTATGTGTGAAAGGTCCCAAGTTCAAGCCATGCCTTTAGCAAAATTTTGAATTTTTATAAATAAAGCCTTAACATTGCTCAGTAGGCTTAAGTTTAATTGTTTGTAAATATAAATCAGAATGGGCCTGTTGGTCTGGTGGCTAAGGGGAGTGTTAAGTTGCTGGAGTTCTTGTGTTAATTTTTATTTTGTTTTTCAAATTCCCAAAATTCCTCCAACATTCTAACATTTTGCTCTCTCCCTCCCTTGCTTCCTCTTTTCTCTTTTCCATTCTTTTTCTCTCCCCACTGCCGAAATTCTGCTTATTCCTTACCGTCTCTTTCCGTTTTTCTCTTTCAAATTGTTCTTTGTGTGCAACTCTTATTTCCGTGTGAACGATTTTGGGTAAAGTGAATTTGTTCTGTTTATTAGCTTTTCATTAATGGGTGTTGTTCTTGTCGTTTAGGGGGAAAATCGAGGACTCGTGGTCGCTAGTTGGAGACTTAGTTTCATGGTGGTTCTGTGCTTCGATTGAAGGTAAGGGTTTTTGGAGCAATGGATGGATATCCTGTTTCGAGTTAGGTTCTAATTCATTGTTAAACAAGTAATTGAGTGTTATTTTTGTCAAATATAGGTTCTGGAGTGCTCGTGAGTGTTTTTGTAGTGAAACGATACTAGGTGTATACCCGAAAACGTAGAAAATAAGGTTTCAGTGAAAGTCAAAAACCCTACTGTCAACGCCACACGGGTATGTGATAGCCAGTGCGGTAGGCCGTATGCTATAGCATGGGCGTGTAATTGACGAGGCCAGGTCATGCGCGCAAGACACGACCATGTGATGGTCAGGTAGGCTGTGTGCGACACATGGGCTTAACTGAACTGGGCCGTGTAGGCCACACAGGCGTGTGAGTCCACACGGATAGTCCACACTGGCATGTGGAATTCTAGGCCAGGCCGTGTGATCCATACGGTCAAGGCCAAATTGGGTCGTGTAGGCCACACGGACAAGCCACATGGGCGTGTGGGCCCATACGGGCAAGCCACATGGGCGTATGGGCCCATTTAATTGAAATGTTTCTTTGGGTTGAACGGGTCACCCAAGTCGATTGTGAACCTACTGTAAGGTCTGTAACGTTACTTAGACCCCGAAATGTGTGATCTGATTGTATGTAATGCATGTATTGAGCATGATTATTTATGCATGTTTACTGATAAATATATATATATGTATGTCAGATAATTGCATAAAAGCATGATATTGATATACTTTATGTTTGCATTGCATTGGGGTGGGATCATGATTATTTGGCGGAAGTGTACTGAAAGGCTCCTAAGCATATTATCTGGCAATTTAGCTGCATTATACTACTATGTGCCGTATTCGATACAACTTGGAGTGTAGGGCTGGGT
This sequence comes from Gossypium stocksii, assembly GCA_020496765.1. NCBI lineage: Eukaryota > Viridiplantae > Streptophyta > Magnoliopsida > Malvales > Malvaceae > Gossypium > Gossypium stocksii. The sequence continues at coordinate 14,518,298 of CM035623.1, forward strand.
GGGTGTTTTAAACCCCACATGGAGAGTAGGGATGAACGGAGATGGTGTGCAGAGGCTGGTGGGTAGGATTCTATTTTCTTATTACTGTATGCATAATATTACTGTGATGGGTTAAGGCCCTAATGCATATCTGATACTGAAACTAAAATGGGCTAATGCCCAAATTGCTACTGAAACTGTAATGGGCTTAGGCCCCACACTGCATTTGACTGTTTACTGTGTTTAACTGTATGCTTGCTTTCTGTGGGGATTACACACTGAGTTTATGTAAACTCACCCTTTCTGTTTAATTTTTACAGGTAATCCCTAGACTTAGACGGATCAGTGTGGCGAAGGACTCAGGGGTGGCCACACGTTTGTCAAATTGACTTAAATTCAGTTTTGATTTTATGTGATTTTTGCTTTATTATTTTTTGGGGGAATTTTATGTAATTTCGTACTTTTTGGACTATTTCCCTTATTTTTTAGGTTTTAATTGCTTAAGTAGTTTCTTAATTGCAAACTACAACAAAAATTTAGTTTTATTGAAAACGAACAGTTTTCCTAAAAAAATGTTTTCTAAAGCTTCCGCTAAAAAGATATGTTTTAAGACAAATTAATTAGTAAGCGTTTTCCACAATAACAAATGTTAATAAACTGGAATAGTTTTAAACTTGTCAACTTTGATTTCAAATCCCATTCCAATGTAACATCACCAGATTCGGCCATAACGTCTTGGCAGAGTTTGGGGTGTTACATGCATATACACCGTAACAAAATATAGTTACGGAGCGTAAGGATAGGACAATTATGAATATGGTTCGCAGCATGCTCTCAGGAAAGAAAGTTACCAAAACCTTCTAGCCTGAAGCATTAAATTGGACTGTCCATGTACTAAATCGAAGCCCAACTCTTGTAGTTAAAAATAGAACCCTAGGAGAAGCTTGAAGTGGAGTCACACCTTAAGTTGATTATTTTTGGGTTTTTGGTTACATTTCTCATGCTCATATGTTTGATAAGAAGAGAACTAAGTTAGATGATAAGAGCTTACGATGTGTATTGTTAGTTGTAAGTGATGAGTCAAAGGCTTATAGGCTTTATAATCCAATGAGTGTGAATTAGAATCTAACAAAGATGTAAGTAGAATGACTAAGACTGAGCTACAAGAAGAGGGAAGTGGATCTTCTTTAGATTCTTTGATTGCAGATAGCAATTTAGATGGAGGACGAGATAAGCAACCACCAAGTTAGATGAAGGATTATGTGATTGGAGAAGGGCTCTCTGAAGAAAATAATAAAGCTTATTTAGCCATTTCTTCAACAGGTGATCCTATGCATTTTGAAGATGCTATTAAAAGTGAGAAATTGAGGAAAGAAATCGATGTGGAAATGGAAGCAATAGAGAGGAATGACACCTAGAAATTGACTGAATTATTGATCGTGATTTTGATGAAGTAATAATAATGATGGTACCTAGAATAACTATTATCACGATGAAAGGCAAGCGTACCTATCGAATAGTAGTATAGTTAGTGGCAAGACTAGAATGTCGAATCCAAGGAACTAAAAGTACTAGTAATAACTTTCTTCCTATTATCTAGCCTAGAAATAAAGAGTAAATTGGGGAATTACTTTGGGAAAACTAAATGATATACGCAAGACCCAAGGAAGAATCCACCTAGACTTCACTTGTTATTTAACTCTGAACTAGACGATTTCTTCATTCGACTTAATCTGAAGAGATCACTAAATTATGTTAATATCTCTGTCGAGAATAAGAACAACTAACCCTAGGTTGATTAATTGAAATCTCTTTCTAATTAAAACCCCTAGTTTTGCATTAACTCGATCTATGGATACCCCTATTAGATTTTACTCTAATCCGGCAGATTTTCGTCATCCTATGTCTAGGATTGCGATCAACTCCGCTTAATTGTGTTGGATCTACTCTTAAACAGGGACTTTTGCTCCTCTAAATAAGCACATTCAACTTGAATTAATATCCTGAAATATCAACTCAAGAATTAAAAACACAATTAAGAACAAATCGATTATTTATCATATAATTCATATAACAATAACAAGATCCGTCTTAGGTTTCATCCCCCTCAGGTATTTGGGGATTTAGTTCATATTTATAAAAGAATACATCTCACAGTAAAGAAAACAACAAAACATAAAGAAAACCCAAAACTCCTGAAAAGATTGAAGGGAGATCTTTAGTCTTGATGTAGATCCTAGCTTCTGATATGGATCAATCGTCTTTCTTCGAGTAATTCCTTGCCTTCTACCCTTCGTGCCAGCTCTCCCCTTTTTAAGTCTGCTCCTAAGGTGTTTTTATAGACTTCGAAATACCTTTCTTAACCCCTAAGAAGCTTTTTCCGCGTTAAATTGAAATTCGTCACGACAGGGACACGCCCGTGTGGCACGAGGGACACGTCCGTGTGGCACGCCCGTGTGATTCGAGCCCAGGCCGTGTTCAAGCCTACTAATTTGGCATGGGCGTGTGGTCTACCCGTGTCATGAACTTCAGGCCGTGTTATTTTCTAACTTTGGCCCATTTTCTCTGTTTTTGGCCCGTTTCTTGTTCCTTTCACTCTCCTATGCTCACTTAAGTATAAAACACGAAATTAAATGTTTAGGGGCATCAAGTTCCACACATTCAATGATAATTCATCTATAAATATGCTAAATATGGGATAAAAATATGTTTATATTGTAGTTTATCAAATACCCCCACACTTAAGTCGTCGCTTGTCCTCAAGCAAAATCCTCAACTCACAATTAAAAATCATTCTTTTCAACTTATAAATCTTATCAATAATGCTTCAAATCAATCTATGAGTAATCATACATCGAGAATTCAGCTAAAAGAACATCAAAGTTTCGAACAACCTAAGTTGAAAATGTTATCACGGAAACATAGGCATTCTTCCCTCTTCTAAGTAATTACCTTCAATTCAAAATTAACAATAGTTGACATCCTCACTAAAGATTCACTCTATCCACTCAAAGTGTTTAGGGTTCAGAAATTAAGCACTCAATAGTCAACATGAAAAGTTATTACCATAAGCTTGCATGAAAATCAAATCACCACCACTATAAATTGAGATGACACATTGATCAAAAGGTCTTTAGAAGGTTGTAATGGGGCTTTGGTTAGGGTTGTGGTCACAAGTTGAAAAAGAGGGTTAGAATCGAGATTGAACTGAAAAATCATCTATTTAGAAAAATCTCTATCACTGAAACATATTCCTAGAATAAAGCCTTTTGAATAACATCATTTAAAAATCAGAAGCTCATAATAGAAATATGCGAAACATTGAATTACAACTAAAATATATATACATATTTTTTTTAAGAACAAATCGAATATTTTATGAACTTACTGATATCCGCGATATGAAGTAATAAAATTTATAATAATGATCACACCAGGAACTAACTATTATCACGATTTTAAGGCAAGCGCACCTATCGAACAGTAGTATAGCTTAGTGGCAAGACCGAGATATCATACCCAAGGGAACCAAAAGAACTAGTACTAACTTTCTTTCTATTATTTAACCTAGAAATAAAAGGGGCTTTTATGAAACTAAACTAATTCTAAAACTAAACTATGAATGCACAAAAAGTAAATTGGGGAAAACTTTTAGGAAAAACTGATTGATTTGGACAATACTCAAGGGAGAATCCACCTAGACTTCACTTGTTATCAACTCTTGAACTAGACGATTTATTCACTTAACTTGATCCGTAGAAATCTCTAACTTATGTTAATATCTCTCTTGAGACTAAAAACAACTAACCCTAGGTTGATTAATTAAAATCTCTTTCTAATTAAAACCCCTAGTGTTGCATTAACTTGATCTATGGATTCCCTTATTAGGTTTGACCCTAATCCGACAGATTTTCGTCGTCCTATCTCTAGGATTGCGATTAACTCCGCTTAATTGTGTTGGATCTACTCTTATGCAGGGACTTTTGCTCCTCTACACAAGCATATTTGACTTAAATCAATATCCCAGAAATATCAATTTAAGAGTTAAAAACACAATTAAGAACAAATCAAATATTTATCATATAATTCAAAAGAAAATAATAACAAGATCCGTCTTAGATTTCATCCCCCTCAAGTATTTGGGGGATTTAGTTCGTAATTAATAAAGAAAACATCTCCGAAGAAATAAAATAACAAAACATAAAGAACCCAAAAACCCCTGTAGGAATTTGAAGGGAGATCTTTAGTCTTGAGGCAGAATTCGGCTTCTGGGATGAATCAATCGGCTTCCCTTGGAGTAATTCCTTGCTTCTACTCTCTGTGTTGGCAGAGATAAGCCACTCTTTTGTGGGAGAAAAAGCACACCCTTCAAGTTGCCTCCTAGGGTCTTTATATAGAGCTTTGGAATGCCTTTCTTAGTTAAAAGATAACGAAGAGTGGAATGATCAGTATAAACGATGACTTTCGACAATGTCAAATATGATCTGAATTTATCAAATGCAAAAATAATGGCTAGCAATTCTTTTTCTGTGGTAGTATAATTTGCTTGCATGGCTGTCAAAGTTTTGCTAGCATAATAAATCGGTCGAAAGTTCTTGTCTCTTTGTTGTCCCAAAACTGCACCTACTACAAAATCACTTGCATCACACATTAGTTCAAAAGGTAGATTCTAATCAGGTGAAATCATAATCGGGGCATTAACTAAATTTTCTTTTAGAGTGTTAAAAGACTCTAAACATTCCTGGTCAAAATTGAAAAGCACATCTTTTTCTAGTAATTTTGTTAAAGGCTTAGCTATTTTAGAAAAGTCTTTAATAAATCTGCGATAAAAACCAGCATGTCCTAAAAAGCTTCTTATAGCCTTAACTGAATTAGGGGGAGGTAATTTTTCAATGGTTTCAATTTTTGCTTTATCTACCTCTATCCCTTTACAAGAAATTCTATGTCCTAATGCAATACCTTCTTGAACCAAAAAGTGACATTTTTCCCAATTGAGCACTAGATTGGTCTCTTCACATCTTATCAGAACACGTTTTAAATTATTAAGACAGAGTTGAAAAGAGTTACCGAAAATCGAAAAGTCAACCATAAATACCTCTATGATGTCTTCCACGAGTTCGTCAAAGATAGCTAACATGCATCGCTGAAAAGTAGCAAGAGCATTACATAATCTAAAAGGAATTCTACGATAAGCAAATGTACCGTATGGACATGTGAATGTTGTCTTTTCTTGATCTTCTGGAGCTATTAGAAGCAGTAATACATGTGTCCTGACAATCTTTCCAACATCTGACCGATAAAGGGTAAGGGAAAATGGTCTTTTCGAGTTGCATCGTTCAACTTTCTATAATCAATACAAACTCTCCGTCCAGTGACTGTTCTTGTAGGTATTGACTCCTTTTTGTCATTAGACACCACAGTCATGCCTCCCTTTTTAGGGACAACCTGCACAGGACTTACCCAAGAACTATCAGAAATAGGATAAATAATGCCTACATCTAGAAGTTTAATTACCTCGGCTTTTACGACTTCCTTTATGTTGGGATTCAATCATCTTTGAGTTTGCACCGATGGCTTATATTCATCTTCCATTAAAATTTTATGGGTACAAAAGAAGGGCTAATTCCTTTAATATCAGAAATCTTCCAAACTATAGCCTTTTTGTGTTTCCTTAATACTTGAAGTAATTCCTCTTTCTCTTCAGCGTTCAAATCTGATGCGATAATCACTGGTAATGTAAAATCATCTCCTAAAAATGCATATTCTAAGTGGTCAGGCAATTGTTTTAGCTCTAATTTAGGAGGTTCATCAATTGAAGGTTTTTGTCTCAGTTCGTCATTTAACTTAAGACCCTCGTAACTTATGTGCCTTATGACAAGCTCATTAGAGTTCAACTCCTTCATTACTTCTTTTACTTCAGTGGTGGCTTCATCTTCCTCCCCACCTTGAACAAGACACAGTTCTAACGTGTCCTCAAGAGTGATTTCTTGAAAATTGTCTTGAACAAAATGATCAATAGAATCAATGAAATAATAGGAATCATCTTGTTCTCTAGAAAATCGCATAGCATCATAAATTTTGAAGACAACTCCTTCTTCACCAACCCTAAGTACTAATTTACCATCCCCTACGTCGATAATAGCTCTAGCAGTAGCTAAGAATGGGCATCCCAAAATTAAAGGTACCTCAATATCTTCATCCATGTTAAGCACAACAAAATCAACAGGGAATATAAATTTATCTACTTTTACTAACACATCTTCAATGATTCCCCTAGGATATTTAACAGATCTATCAACTAATTGAATACTCATCTTAGTGGGTTTTGGTTCCCCTAGACCTAGTTGCTTGAACATTCTGTAGGGCATTAAGTTAATACTAGCACCTAGATCAGCTAAGGCTTTTTCAATGATTAAACTACCAATTAAGCAAGGAATAGTAAAACTCCCTAGATCTTTCAGTTTGGTTGGCAGTTTATTTTGGAGAATAGCTGAGTATTCCTCGTTGAGTTCCACTGTGGCTCGTTCTTCTAACTTCCTTTTATTTGTGAGAAGTTCCTTTAAAAACTTTGCGTACTTTGGCATCTGCAAAATTGCTTCAACAAAAGGTAAGTTAATATGTAGCTGTTTAAAAAGTTCAAGAAATTTACCGAATTGAGATCCATGCGGTCTTTCTTCAACTTTGCCAGATATGGTATGGGTGGTTTGTATTCTTTAAGTGATGGCGGAGTGTTTTCTTTAGGTTCCTCTTCCTCTACCTTATCCTTTGTAGATTCTTGAACAGGCTTCTTTTCTAGTTCAGCGAGTACTTTCCCATCTCTTAGAGTAATTGCCTTTACATGTTCTTTAGGATTTGGCTTAGTATTACTCGGCAAACTACCTTGTAGTCTATCAGATATCATCTTTGTGAGTTGACCAATTTGATTCTCGAGCCATTGAATAGATGCTTGCTGGTTTTTTAGTGTCGTTTTGGTGTTTTGGAAATGGGTTTCTGATGCGGCCATAAATTTGGTGAACATCTCTTCAAGGTTCGGCTTTTTCTTTTGTTGTGGAGGTGTCTGTTGGAATCTCAGAGGAGGTGGTTGTCTTTGATTTCCTTGTCCTCCCCATGAAAAATTGAGGTGGTTTCGCCAACCTACATTGTAAGTGTTACTATAAGGATTATTTTGAGGTCGAGAATTATTACCCATATAATTGGCTTGCTCAATTTCCATGCTGTGTCCATAGGAAGAGAAGTTTGGATTGTACATGTTTCCCTAAATCGCGTCACACTACATCACTGGGTGTGCCTACGTAGAACCAACAAAATTATCAATTTTTTTTAAAAGTTCTACCTGATTAGAAAGCATGGTGACAGCATCAATGTTGAAAACTCCTGCAGCTTTTGTCGGCTTTGTCCTCATGACTTGCCACTGATAGTTATTTAGTGACATCTCTTCTATAAACTCATAGGCTACTCTGGGTGTTTTGTTATTGATTGTTCCTCCGGGGGCTGCATCAATCATTTGTCTTGTGGAATGATTCAAACTGTTATGAAAGGTTTGAACTTGTAGCCACAAAGGTAACCCATGGTGAGGGCACCTTCTTATAAGATCTTTGTATCTCTCCAGGCATCATAAAGTGTCTCTAAATCCATCTGTACAAAAGAAGAGATTTCATTCCGTAATTTAGCTGTTTTAGCTAGAGGAAAATATTTAAGTAAAAATTTTTCGATCATCTGCTCCCATCTAGTGATTGAGCCTCGTGCTAGAGAATTTAACCATTGCTTAGCTTTATTCCTTAGGGAAAAAGGGAATAGTTGGAGGCGAATGGCATCATCAGAAACACCATTGATTTTAAAAGTATCACAAAATTCCAAGAAATTGGCAAAGTGTAAGGTGGGATCCTCATCCTGTAAACCATCAAACTGAACAAATTGTTGAATCATCTTAATAGTGTTAGGCTTTAATTCAAAATTATTTGCAGCAATAGCAGGTCTAATAATACTAGATTGAGTGTCAGCCAAATTAGGTTTAGTATAATCATACATAGTACAAGGAGCATCAATGGTGTGGCGATTTGTCGAAGTCTGTGTCTTGGGAAAAATTTCCCTCTGTTTTCATATGGCCGTGTCGCACGGCTGTGTTTCCATCAATGGTGTGGCCACGGCCCCAGGCACGCCTGTGTGCCTAGCCGGCCTTGTGGCTTTGAGAAATCTGCGTTTTAAGGACTAAATTTAAAGAAATCAACAATATTAATGCTTGGGTTGTCTCCCGAGAAGTGCTTATTTAGAGTCTAAGCTCGATTTATCTTGCTTTCTCCTTTACGAGGGTTCGTGGAGCCTAAGCTCCTCCCTATCATTCTTAAAATCGTCAACATTATATAGTTTGAGTCGATGACCGTTTACCTTGAAAGTGCCATGAGTTGGATGTGTTACCTCAATTGTGCCGTAGGGAAAAACACTTTGAACTATGAATGGGCCTAACCATCTCAATTTTAGCTTTCCAAGGAATAGTCTAAGCCTTGAGTTGTAAAGCAAGACTAGATCGTCAGTTTTAAATTGTTTGGGTTGCTTTAGGCGAGCATCATGGCACCGCTTTATGGTTTCCTTGTATAAACGTGAGTTTTCATATGCATTACTACGCCATTCATCCAACTCGTTTAACTACATGAGTCTCTTTTCACCTGTAAGATTAGGATCGAGATTTAGAAATTTGATAGCCCAAAATGCCTTATGTTCTAGTTCAAAGGGTAAATGACAACTTTTCCCATAAATGAGTCTATAAGGAGATGTTCCTGTGGGAGTTTTGAATGCAATTCTATAAGCCCATAAAGCATCATCTACTTTTATCACCCAATCTTTCCTATTTGACTCTACTGTCTTCTCTAAGATACATTTCAGCTCTCTATTAGCTACTTCGACTTGTCCACTAGTTTGTGGGTGATAAAGGGTAGCTGTTCTGTGGCGCACTCTATATTTCTTTAGGACTTTTTCAAACTGAGCATTACAGAAATGAGTTCCTCTATCACTAATAATTGTTCTAGGTGTTCCAAATTGAGAGAAGATTTTTTTAAGGAATCTCACTATCATTCTAACATCATTAATAGGTAACGCTTCGGCTTCTACCTATTTAGACATGTAATCAATTGCTACTAAGATGTATTTATTTCCAAATGAACTAAGGAATGGACCTATGAAATCGATGCCCCATACATCGAATATTTCACATTCAAGCATATATGTTTGAGGCATTTCATCATGTTTAGAGATATTACCTGTTTGTTGACATTTGCCATAAGAAGTAACATACCTGTTGGCATCCTTAAATAATGTGGGTCAATAAAAACCTGATTCGAGTAGTTTATGGGCGATCTTAGTTCCACTGTAATGTCCTCTCATTGGTCCTAAATGGCGGTGTGCCAGGATTTTGTTTGCCTCTGTTGTTGTAACACATATTTGAATGACTTGATCTACACATGTATGAAAAAGAAAAGGATCTTCCCAAAAGTAATTTTTCATATTAGTAAAGAATCACTTCTTTTGCTGATGTGTCAACCCTTTTAGTGTTATATTAGTAGCTAAGTAATTTGCAATGTCAGCAAACTAAGGTACCTCAAGATTAGATACGACTAAGAGTTGTTCTTCAGGAAACGAGTCGTTTATCTCAGCCACATCAAGTTCTTGGAGATGTGGATTCTTAAGCCTGGAAAGGTGATCGGCTGCCAAGTTTTCAGCTCCTTTTTTATCTTGTATTTCCAAATTGAATTCCTGCAACAATAAAATCCATCTTATTAATCGGGGTTTCGCATCGGACTTAGTTAAAAGATAACAAAGAGCGGAGTGATCAGTATAAACGATGACTTTAGATAATATCAGATATAGTCTAAATTTGTCGAACGTAAAAACCATAGCTAGCAATTCTTTTTCTGTGGTAGTATAGTTCTCTTGTGCAGCTGTTAGAGTTTTGCTAGCATAATAGATTGGCTGAAAGTGCTTGTCTCTTCGCTGTCCAAGAACTGCGCTTACTGCAAAATCACTTGCATCACACATTAGCTCAAAAGGTAAATTCCAATCAGGTGCAATTATAATTGAAGCATTAGTAAGTTTCTCTTTGAGAGTATTAAATGCTTCTAAACATTCCTGATTAAAATTGAAGGGTACATCTTTTTCTAGTAATTTCGTTAAAGGCTTAGCTATTTTAGAAAAATCTTTACTGAATCTTCTATAGAAACCAGCATGTCCTAACAAGCTTCTGATTGCCTTAACTGAACTAGGGGGAGGTAGTTTTTCAATGGTCTCGACTTTCGCTTTATCAACTTCTATCCCCTTACTAGAGATCTTGTGTCCTAACACAATACCTTCTCGAACCATAAAATGGCATTTTCCCAATTGAGAACAAGATTTGTTTCTTCACACCTTATTAGAACTCTTCTAAATTCTTAAGGCAAAGATGGAAAGAGTTACTGAATACCAAGAAGTCATCCATAAATACCTCCATGATGTCCTCTACGAGTTCGTCAAAGATAGCTAGCATGCAACGCTGAAAAGTAGCAGGAGCATTACATAATCCAAAGGGTATTCTACGATAAGAAAACGTATCGTATGGACAAGTGAATGTCATTTTTCTCTTGATCTTCAAAAGCTATCGGGATTTAGAAATAACCGGAAAGTCCATCTAAGAAGCAATAGTACATATGTCCTGACAATCTTTCCAACATTTGATCAATGAAGGGCAATGGGAAATGATCTTTTCTAGTGGCATCGTTCAATTTCCTGTAGTCAATGCAAACTCTCCAACCTGTTACCGTTTTTGTAGAGATTAATTCGTTCTTTTCATTGGCAACAATAGTCATGCCACCTTTCTTAGGAACAACCTGTACAAGACTTACCCAAGCACTGTCAGAAATAGGATAAATAATTCCAGCATCTAGAAGTTTAATTACCTCAACCTTGACTACTTCTTTCATGTTGGGGTTCAATCTCCTTTGAGCTTGTACACATGGTTTATATTCATCCTCCATCAAGATTTTGTGGGTGGAAAAAGAAGGGCTGATTCCTTTAATGTCATAGATTTCAAGCTATGGCTCTTTTATGTTCTCTTAACACTTGGATTAATTCCTCTTTTCCTTGGGTTGCAAGTTTGAAGCAATAATTACCGGTAATGTAGAATTGTCTCCCAAAAATGCATATTCTAAGTGTTTGGGTAATTGCTTCAATTCTAGTTGGACAGGTTTGTCAACAGAGGGCTTTTGTCTTAATTCCTCATTAATCTCAATACCTTCATAATTGGTTTGTCTAGGGGAGGGGTCATTGGAGTTTAAATCGATTATTACTTTTTCCATCTCAGTGGTGACTTCGTCCTCTCCCCCACTTTAAATGAGACACAGTTCCAGCATGTCTTTAGAAGTGATTTCTTGAAAAGAGTCTTGAACAGAATAATCAATGGAATCAATAAAATAACAGGAATCATCTTGTTTCCTAGAGAATCGCTTGGCATCATAAATTTTAAACATAATTTCTTCATCACCTACCTTAAGCTCTAGTTTACCATCCCCTATATCGATAATAGTTCGAGCAGTAGCTAAAAATGGACACCCTAGGATTAAGGGTACCTCAACGTCCTCATCCATGTCAAGCACAACAAAATCAATAGGGAATATAAATTTATCAACCTTAACTAATACATCTTCAATGATACCCCTAGGATATTTAACAAATCTATCAGCTAATTGAATACTCATCCTAGTAGGTTTTGGTTCCCCTAGACCTAGCTGCTTAAACATTTTATAAGGAACTAAGTTAATACTAGCGCCTAAATCTGCTAATGCCTTTTCGATATTCAGACTTCCAATTAAACAGGGAATAGTAAAACTTCCTAGACCTTTCAATTTAGTTGGCAGTTTGTTCTGAAGTATCGTTGAACATTCTTTGTTAAGTTCTACTATAGATAGTTCTTCAAACTTCCTTTTGTTTGTTAGAAGCTCCTTCAAAAACTTTGCATACGTGGGCATCTGCGAAATAGCTTCAACAAAAGGTAAGTTAATTTGTAACTGTTTAAAAAGTTTAAGAAATTTATCGAATTGAGCATCCATGCGGTCTTTTTTCAACTTTGCTGGGTATGGAATGGTTGGCTTATATTCTCTAAGTATCGGTGGGGCTTTTTCTTTGGGCTCGTTCTCCTCGATATTCTCCTTGTCAAGTTATTGTGGTATCTTCCTTTCAGGTTCAGTTAGCATCTTCCTATTCCTTAATGTGACTGCTTTAACATGCTCCCTAGGATTGGGTTCAGTATTACTTGGTAGACTACCTTGTGGTCTATCAGATATCAACTTAGCAAGCTAACCTATTTGGGTTTCGAGGCCTTGAATTGATGCTTACTGATTTTTAAGTGCCATCTCGGTATTCTAAAAATGGGTTTCTGATACGGAGATAAATGTCGTGAGCATCTCCTCAAGGTTTGACTTTTTGTCTTGCTGGTAAGGTGGTTGTTGGAAGCCTGGAAGGAGTGGTGGTCTCTGATTTTCTTGACCACCCCACGAGAAATTGGGGTGGTTTCTCCAACCTGCATTATAAGTGTTACTATAAGGGCTATTTTGAGATCTAGAATTATTACCCATATAGTTGGCTTGTTCATTTTCTGTGCTAGGATCGTGAGATGAATAATCTGTGTTGTACATTCCTCCTCTATTTGAATCACACCTCATCACTAGATGTACCTGCGTAGAACCAACTAAACAGTCAATCTTTTTATTTAAGAGTTCTACCTGATTTGATAGCATTATGACTGCATCAACATTAAAAACCCCGGTAAATTTTTGCGGCTTTGTCCTCATGACTTGCCACTGATAATTATTCAGTGATATCTCTTCTATAAACTCATAAGCCTCCTCAGGTGTTTTGTTATTGATGGTTCCACCGGCAGCTGCATCAATCATTTGTCTTGTTGAGGGATTTAAACCGTTGTGGAAAGTTTGCACTTGTAGCCACAAAGGTAACCCATGGTGAGGGCACCTCCTCAATAAATCCTTGTATCTCTCCCCATCATAGTAGAATGTCTCTAAATCTATCTGCACAAAAGAAGAGATATCATTCCTCAACTTTGCCGTTTTAGCCGGCAAAAAATATTTAAGTAAAAACTTTTCGGTCATTTGTTCCTAAGTAGTGATAGACCCTCATGGTAGAGAGTTCAACCACAGTTTGGCTTTATTTCTCAAAGAAAAGGGAAATAACCGAATGCGAATGGCATCATCAAAAACGCCATTGATTTTAAATGTGTCGCAGAATTCTAAAATGTTAGCTAAATGTGCGTTAGGATCTTCATCCTGCAAATCATCAAACTGAACAAACTGTTGAATCATTTGAATAGTGTTAGGTTTCAGTTCAAAATTATTTGCAGCAATAGCAGGCCTAACAATACTAGATTCGGTACCAGCTAAATTAGGCTTAGCATAATCATATATAGTGCACGGAATAGGATTTTGATTCACAGGATCTGCGGCTACCACAGGAGGTAACTGATTATTTTGATTTGCTTCCATCTCTTTGGTAGATTCGGGTTCGTTTTCTTGTCCCTGTTTTGGGTACTATAAGCTTCGCTTTATTTCTCTACGGTTTTTGCGAACTGTAGCTTCTAAATCGTTATCAAACAATAGTGGTCCTGACGGGTTTCTTCTAGTCATAAACTAGAGATACCTATCAAAGAAGAGCAAAAAGAAAATTTTAGTAAATAAAATCTAAAAATAAAAATAGAAAATAACTTGCAATAAAAGTAAAAAAATGGCTAAAGTAATAGAAATAGAGTGTTCCTAATATCTTAGTTCCCTGGCAAAGGTGCCAAAAACTTGATCGTGATTTTGATGAAGTAATAATAATGATGGTACCTAGAACTAACTATTATCAAGATGAAAGTTAAGCGCGCTTATCGAATAGTAGTATAGTTAGTGGCAAGACCGGAATGTCTAATCCAAGGAACTAAAAGTACTAGTAATAACTTTCTTCCTATTATCTAGCCTAGAAACAAATGGAGGTTTTGTTTAAACTAATTAATTCTAAACTAAACTAAGGATGCGAAAAAGAGTAAATTGGGGAATTACTTTGGGAAAACTGAATGATATACACAATACCCAAGGAAGAATCTACCTAGACTTCACTTGTTATTTAACTCTAAACTAGACGATTTCTTTATTCGACTTGATCCGAAGAGATCTCTAAATTATGTTAATATCTCCATCGTGAATAAGAACAACTAACCCTAGGTTGATTAATTAAAATCTCTTTCTAATTAAAACCCCTAGTTTTGCATTAACTCGATCTATGGATCCCCCTATTAGATTTGACTCTAATCTGGCAGATTTTCGTCGTCCTATGTCTAAGATTGCAATCAACTCCGCTTAATTGTGTTAGATCTACTCTTAAACAGGGACTTTTGCTCCTCTGAATAAGCATATTCGACTTGAATTAATATCCTGAAATATCAACTCAAGAATTAAAAACACAATTAAGAATAAATCGATTATTTATCATATAATTCAGATAACAATAACAAGATCCATCTTAGGTTTCATCCCCCTCAGGTATTTGGGGATTTAGTTCATGTTTATAAAAGAATACATCTCAAAGTAAAGAAAACAACAAAACATAAAGAAAACCCAAAACTCCTCAAAGGATTGAAGGGAGATCTTCAGTCTTGATGTAGATCCTGGTTTTTGAGATGGATCAATCAGCTTTCTTCGAGTAATTCCTTGCCTTCTACCCTTCGTGTCGGCTCTCCCCTTTTTAAGTTTGCTCCTAAGGTGTTTTTATAGACTTCGGAATACCTTTCTTAGCCCTTAAGTAGCTTTTTTCGCGTGAAATTGAAATTCGTCACGATAAGGACACGCCCGTGTGGCACGCCCGTGTGATTCGAGCCCAGGCCGTGTTCAAGCCTGCTAATTTGGCACGGGCGTGTAGTCTACCCGTGTCATGAACTTCAGGCCGTGTTATTTTCTAACTTTGGCCCATTTTCTCCGTCTTTGGCCCGTTTCTCTTTTTTGCACTCTCTTATGCTCAGCTAAGTATAAAACATGAAATTAAAGGTTTAGGAGCATCAAATTCCACAAATTCAACGATAATTCATCCATAAATGTGCTAAATGTGAGATAAAAATATGTATATATTGTAGTTTATCAATTACCTCAAGGAGTAAAATAGGTAAGGGTAAAATGGGTTGACAACACTAAACATGATGAGAATGGTGAGGTTGAAAAAAATAAGGCAAAGCTTGTCGTAAAGGGGTATGTGTAACATTGAATAGATTACACTAAATTTTTTGCACCTATTGCACATATGGAAACAGTTCGACTAGTTGTAGCATTTGCAGCTCAAAAAGGGTGGATTATCCATCAGCTAGATTTGAAGTTTTGATTTTTACATGGCGAATTAAATGAGATTGTCTTTATGGAGCAGCCAAATGGTTACATCTAGAAGGGAAATGAGAAAAAGGCATATAAGCTAAATAAGGTGCTTTATGGGCTTAAGCAAGCATCACGTGTGTGGTATAGCCAAATGGAAGCTTACTTTATCAATGAGGGTTTCGAAAAATGCAATTATGAGGATACTTTGTTCATTAAAATGTGATATGGTAAAGTGGTAATTGTTAGTGTATATGTTGATTATTTTCTTGTTTCTGGTAATGATGAGTTCATGATTAATGAGTTCAAAGGTTCAATGAAACATGAGTTTGACATGACAAATCTTAGGAGGATGTGGTATTTCCTTGGTCTTGATGTTCTTTAGAAAACTAATGGCATATTTATTAGTCAATTTAAGCATGCATTAGAGGTGCTGAAGCAATTTGGAATGGATAAAAGTAACTTGGTTCAAAATCCAATTGCCACTAGGTTCAAGCTTGCAAAAGATGAGGATGAGTTAAAGTGGATAAGACTAATTATAAGCAAGTCGTGGGCAGTCTCATGTATTTTACGGCACACGACCTGACATGATATTTGTTGTAAGTCTTTTTAAGTAGATTGTAACAACCCGATTTTTTAGTGGTATCAAAAACAGTAGTTCGAGGCCACCAAATTCGGAAAGTAAGCTCGTAAATTTTATTATTTAATATTTACAAGTCAAATATGGTTTTAAAAATATTTTTGAATGGGGAATTTATGTTTTATAATGAATTATTAGGTTCGAATGGTAAAATCCTAGGTCAAGTGGTTTTAGAAAGTGAGGTATCGGGACCTCGTTTCTATAAATCAAGCCATAAATATTTTTATAAATATTTACAGAATGACATTAAAGTAGTATTAAAGTTTCGTTGAAAATTTTTAATGTTTCGATAGTTAATTAATTAAAAAGAACTAAACTGTAAAAGATGTAAAATTTAATCACTATATGATTAAATGGGTAATTGATAAAGGAAAAAGGACTTAAATGGTAATTAAACCATGGTCAAAGTTTCCAAGCGGTGGGGTTATGATTGATTCCACTAGCTTTTGGATGAATTGTTCTTTTAGTCCTAATAAGTTTGGGATTAAATTGTATAAGTTTATTTAGTTAGAATTTAATTAAATTGAAAGACCAATTGTGAAATTAAACCTTTCTTTGATGGTTATTGTGCCATATATTTATGTGATGGACAAATATGGGCATAGATTTGGTGTTTCAAATTAATTATTAACTAAGGGTAATATGGTAATTTGATAGATTAAATTAAATTAAATTAAAAACATAAGAAAAAAAGGTATGGTTATCATCTTCTTCCCTAATTACAACTGAAAGCTTCCATGAAAATAGAGCTAGAGTTTCGCCAAGCTTTAAAATCCAACCGGTAAGTGATTTTCGTCTCGTTTTTAATAATTTCTATGTTTTTTAGATCATTGTAACTAGATCCAGCTAGCCTGTACCTTCGATTTTTTAACTGATAAAGATTTTAAAAGTTTCCATTGATGAACCTTGTGATTTTTTATATTAAATGATGAATTTAAGATATTAATTGTCATTTAAAAGTATTTTTATGAAATGATTTTTGATGAATTTTCTGATTAAGGACTAAATTATTGAAACAGTATAAATACAAGGGTTTGTTGTGAAACTATTGCAAAAATGGGTTTTATTGAATGCCATGAATATTCGGCTAGCTTGGATTTGTATTAAAAATGGTTAATTTGCATGTTTTTGGTCTAGAGACTAAATTGAATAAAAGTAAAACTTTAGGGGCAATTTTGTAAAAATGTCAAAAAGGCCAAATTACATGAAATGAATTGTTTTGTTGTCTAAATTAATATATTTAATGAAATTATTAATTTAGATCAAGATCGGCTGGAAAATCGAGGAAAATGAAAAATTACCAAAATGCCCATGAATCTTGGTATTTCTGCAATTTATCCAGGTAAGTTCATACGATTAAAAATTAATATTTGTATTAATTTGATGAATGGTATTATGCAGTTATTTTATTGTTAAAAATGAATTATTGTTGGAATTATAATATTGAATTGAATATTCAGGTTAAATGGAACGCGAGATTTGAGTACATTCATTTTGTGGCGCATGATTGCATTGGAGGAAAATGACGACAAATTACCCAAGTAAACGAGGTTCAGCATTTGTTGCGAACTCTTGTGTTTTACTTTCCGTTTAGCTTTTACGAGATTCTGTTTAACTCATATGAGTTTCTATTCAGCTCTTTCGAGCTTCTGTTCAACTCTTATCAGTTTCTGTTCAGCTCTTATGAGCTTCTGTTTAACTCATATGAGTTTCCATTTAGCTCTTACGAGCTTCTGTTCAACCCTTATGGGTTTCTATTTAGCTCTTACAAGCTTTTTTTTAGCTTACGAGCTTTGGTTCAGCTTTTGAGCTTCTGTTAATGATGTACTCATATCCGTAAGTCGTTCTTCGAATGGTAAGATATCGGGAGTCATCTTGGATGATATATGTATATGAAGAAACAGTAAGAGAATGATATGTATGATATGTATATATATCAATATCTTGATATGTTGATTCATGGAAATTATGTATGTAATAGCCCAAATTTGACCGGGCTTTAAACAATGTTTATTTAAAAGTCCTTTTACAAATGTTAAAACCCAAGTCCCTTTAACCCAAATACACGGCCCAAAACTCAAAACCATTACAGACCTTAACCCACCTAGACCGAGCCCGTACATTTACTCCGATTGTACCATACCCAACAAACCCAATACACCCTTAGCCCAATATGGTTACCCAGTAACCCGTTACACCCATTAGCCAAGAGACCCAATTACACCGGAGGCCCGTATTTTAATTCGGCCCAACTGGCCTAACCTTCGGTCTAGCAGAGGAAACTCTAGGGTTTCCTGAGAGCCTCGCGCCGCAATCGCTTCTGGAAGGTTCGAGGAGCGTCTGACCAGCTCCCAAAGACCGAGGCTCCCATCAAGGCGCCATCAACACTCAGGGATTCAGCCACTGGCCATCCCACGAGCCACCACTGGTTCACGTCACCAGTGAACCATCAACGCCAGATTTCTCGCTGGTTAACCTGCAAAAACAGAAACGAACAACAAGCAAAGAGCGAAAATGGAAAGAAAATCACGACATATTAAGCTAGATAAGATATGGAAAGAAATCTTTTTGATTTCTTTCCAAAATATGTAATCTAAAGGCTATAAAAGCCTTCCTTCAGCCATTGTAATTTTTACACGCACACATTAAGAGAAAAAAAGCAAATACAGACAAGTTTTCTTTTAAGAAGGCGATTTTCTTTTTATTCTTTCGTTTTGGTTCTGTTTCCTCGTTGTTTCATCCGAATGTATATCAAATAGTTAGTTTTTTAAATAAATAAGAAGAGAAAAGGATAGTACCTAAATAGGAAGGATTTAAAGCCTTCCGGTCGTTGTACGCGACGGCGCGTGAGCGCGTGAGGAAGGTCTGATGACCGGGGCCAGGATGACCGATGGTCGGAGCCCGGAGGATCCACAGAGAATTTTCTGAGTTTTTTTTTTAAAAAAACCAACCTAAAATGTTTTTTTGTTTTTTTTTTTAACTTATATAGTACCGATCACCCGACCCAGCATTCAATAAGATCCGCGTGTTGACCCGAAGACCCGGGAAGGATCCGCGTGTTTTTGAATCAAAGGGTTAATTATTCAATTGGTCCCTCTGAGTTTTGAAATGTTGTAATTCTTATTTTATTTTATTTTAGTATGGCCCTATTAATTTATTTGTGTTTTAATTTGGTCCTAGATGCTTAATAAAAGCTTGTTTCTGGAACGACGTCGTATTAGGGATTAGGGTAAATTACCCGATGAGTCCCTGGACTTTAAACCCGTGTTCCCGAAGGCCCGAATTTATTTTTTTATTTTTATAAACTAGCCCTAAAATTCAATTCAATTTTTATATTTTAATCTTTATTTATTTATTTATTTAAAGTTTATATATTATTATTCATCAAAAAAAATATTTTATTTTATATTCTTTTATTATTTTCATGTATATATTAATATATTTTTATTAATATCATATTAATTTAATTATTATATTATTTTTATACTTTATTATATTATTATATTATATTATATTTTATATTTTTTATATATTTTTGTTATATATATATTATTGTGTCTAACTTTAATTTTTTTTAAAAATTATTATCAAATATTATGTTTTTATATATGCTATTGTATTTAAATTTTATTTTATTATTTACTATACTACTTTATACTTTATATATTTTATTACATATAATATTTATATTATTATGTATAATTTATAAATTTGTAAATTTTTCTTAAATATTATGTTTTAAATATTAAATATCTAATTTGTACGTTATAAATTTATCATAAAGTTTTTGTTCCTTTTTTTTATATATATAAATTATTCTTATCTTTTTCCTTATTATTATCTATATATCGTTTCAAATATTATTTTTAATACTTCATTTTATTCTATTTTTATCTTTTCAACCTTTTTTCAAACTTGTTGATTTATTTGTGAATATATTTGCAATTATGTTAAATTTACCTTATTTTTATCATTGATTGTTTGTATATTTGCATGGAAGTTGATTCTTTATGTTAATATTTTTAGTTATATCCGTATGTAATTTTGTTGTATATGTATTATGTAATTTATATTTGGTATTCATTGTTTTTTTTGTATTTTGCATGAAATGTGATTGTATATGCCTTGAAATTTTATGTTTTATACTCATTTGTATGACATGTAAGTGTACATAGTGTAGATTATATTTGATTATTTGATATATGTTATGTTGGCACGAAATATTAATGTATGAAATGTTGTTATATTATATTTGTGTTAGCATGTGTTATAAATGAATTCTATTATCCTGTAATGCATTATTTTAATTGCAACATATTAAAATAAAATAAATATAAAAATGTTTTAAAACAAAGGCAATATTTTTCGTATTTAGGAATTTGGGAAATAGTGCCCTAACATGCTGGGTTGCGATTTCCTATTTGTCTAAATGCCTAGAATATCCTTCTAAATGATTTTATAAATTACGAGATGATTTTAGTCACAAAAGTTTTAGAATATCATGTCCTATCATGCTGGATGTGACATTCGTATTTCTTTTGAACGAAGGAATCTCGGTTTTAAATTCAAACTATTCTAATTTCAGAAGGGGTCATATTTTAAATATTCTCAAATTTTAGCATTAAAGACAGAAAGTTATTCAATTTGGTACCAATTTTTGGGCGTTACGAGGGTGCTAACCCTTCCTTGTACGTAACCGATTCCGGAACCCGTTTTTTGATTTCGTAGACCAAAACTAATGATTTTAAAACAAAATGTTTTAAAGGTGATCCAATCACACCTAAAAAGATTGGTGGCGACTCCCGTTTTCATTTTTTAAAGTCGAACCCCGTTTTTCCAAAACCCATTCAAAAATGGTTTCGACAATGTAAGTTGGGATGAGTAATAAACTCAAGTGTGATATGTTGAGAAAATAAGTTTATCAATGTTTAATTTATATGAAATATGTTCAAGTACACTAAGAAGTGTTGTTGTTTGATGCTTAGGCAAGTGCCAAGCTATTCATTGAATGGTAATATGTTTATTTATAAGATGCATTGAAAGGGTAAGTACTTTATGAGTATTGTGGTATCAATATTGGATTATTCTTGATATGCATAAATTTCATATTTTAAATGAATTGATATGATTAAATTTTATACGAGCTTACTAAGCATTCATTGCTTAGTTATTTTCCTTTACTTTTCAGATTATCGAAAGTTCAATTAGGTTGGATGCTTGTCAGAGTTATATCAAACTATCCATCAGTCTTATCGATACTTTCAAATGTTTTGATTTTGGTTATAATAGTATGTATAGATATTTTGTTTAGTGTTGGCCTATATGTAATTTGTTGAGATTAGCCACTTATTTTGGCTTGTTTTGGATGCCTAATTATGGTTTGTTGATATGTATAATTTTGATTGTAGGTTGACATAAAATTGGGTGAGAAATATGGCTTGAAAATAGCCTATTTTGTCCACACGGGTGGAGACACGGGCATGTGACTCAGTCGTGTGTGACACATGGCCTCGCGCACGGGCATTGGTTTGGCCGTGTGTCCCTTGTATCTTGTAAATTGCAAAATAGAATACCCAAAATTTTTCAACGGCCTAGCACATGGACGTGTGACTTGGCCGTGTAACCCCTGCACCTATTTAATGCAAATCAGTATACTCACACAGCCTAGCACACGGGAGTGTGGCTTGGCTGTGTGACCCAAGTCAGTAAATACCCTCATTTGGACACGAGCTGGGACACGACCGTGTACCCCAATTTCAAATGCCTACACGGCCTGACACATGGGTATGTCTCTTGATCGTGTGAGCCACACGACCTGGCCACATAGGCATGTGTCCCCCCTACTCCTTTGAAAATTTTTGATATTTTTTAAAAAATTCTCTGAATACCCTGTTTAGTCCCGACTTGTTTCTAATGTGTATTTTGGGCCTCGAGGGCTCACATAAGGGACATTATGCTTAATTTCAATTGGTTTCTGATATGAATGATATATGATGTGAAGTATCAGTTTATTTAATCTATAAATTTCGGTAATGCTCCGTAAACCTATTCCGGCGATGTATACAGGTTAGGGGTGTTACATATATGGGAAATCCTACTAAGATGCATTTGTATGTGGAAAAACAAGCATTAAGATATTTGAAGGGTACAAATGCGTTTGGGATCTTTTATAAGAAGGGAGGAGGTGAAAAACTTATTGCTTACACATATAATGACTATACTGGAGACGTTGAAGATAGGAAGAGCATTTCATGATATGTATTTCTTCTATGTACAGAGGTAGTATCATGAGCTTCTAAGAAGCAACCAATTGTGAGTTTATCTTCTACAGAGGCTGAATTTAGTGCTACTGCATCATGTGCATGTCAGATAGTATGGTTGAGAAGAGTATTAGAAATGTTAGGTTAAAATCAAGAAGAAGCAAGCGCTGTTTTCTGTGACAATAGCTCAGCAATTAAACTTTCAAAGAATCCAATAGTGCATGGTCGTACTAAACATATAGATGTGCGTTTTCATTTTCTTTGAAAGTTTACAAAGGATAGAAGTGGAGCTTATCCACTGTGGTTCACAAGATAAATTGGCAGATGTGATAACTAAAGCTCTCAAGTTGGATCAATTCTTGAATTTACGAAAGCTTTTGGGAGTTTGTGTTGTTACTGATATAAACTGAATGATTTAGACATTTTAGTTTAAGGGAGAAAATGATAGAGTTTGTTGGTCAAAGTTTGTTTAGTAAATCCCTATTTTCATGGGATATTTTAGCTATTTAAGTTTATTTGGTTGTTAATAGTGGCTTCTTTATTTTCTATTTTTTAGTTGCTATGTAAGGCTATATAATAGCCCAGTGTTTTTAGTTTTACTCAATACAGAAGATTATTTTCCTCCATTTCTTTTGTTTTTTAATTATTCTTCCTTATTCTTAACAAAGCAACCAACACACACTCCCCCAAAAAGATATAGGCAAATTTCCATGGAAACACAAAGTACGAGCTACATTTAAAATATGCTGATGTTTCTTCTCCACTCTCTCATTTTGTTGAGGAGTACCAACACAAGATGTTTAAAAAATAATGTCATTTCCAAGAAAATAAATCTAGAGACAATTAATGTTCGTCCTATTATCGCTTCTAACACATTTTATTTGTTGAGAAAATTGATGATCAACCATAGCAATGAATGACATGAAAACTTTGAAAACCTCTCTCTTTTTTTTCAATAGATATACCCAAACAACACGAGAGAAATTATCAACCAATGTAAAAAAAATAATGAGATCCACAAGATGAAGGAGTGTCATTAAACCCCCATAAATCACAATGAATTAACTCAAAAATATGAGTGACTTTCTATTCACTAATTGTAAATCTATTTCTAGTATGCTTAGCACGATGACAAATTTCACATGCTTTATTCAGATGATGTCTATAGTTACTACTTTCTCGGAAGGGAAACCCAATCTTCTATGCCAAAGTTCCAAAGATGATGAAGCTTCAATAGAACCGCTTTAACCTTCAAAACCTATCGGAAGTAGTAAAGTCCATCTCGTCTTTCACCCAATCCAATCAGCTTCCTCGAATGTAGGTCCTGAATAGTACATATGTTAGTAGAAAATTGGACAAAACAGTTCATATCATCATTCTACTGGGAAATCAAAATTAAATTGCAATTTAATTTAGGAACATAAAGAATTTGTTTTAAGTGAATTTTGTCCGTCAATTTAACCAGTTCTTCTTCGGTAGCCACCACTATTTGGCCATCAGGGAGTTCTACAAAACATGCTACAACATCTCTTACATTCTTCAAACAATAAGATCACCTGTAACATGATTTGAATACCTTGTATCAATAATCCAATTATTCCTAGACTTACTATTCAACCGAGTGGAAGTTGATTGTTTATTACTGACCATCGCCAGAAGAAACTGCCATTGTTCAACAGTAAAACTAGGCAATGTTACCCCTTTGGTAATGGTGGAAGAGAAGACTTGCTGCCAGCCATCTAGAATGATTAAAGAAAAAAAATTGTGTCAAAAACCTTGCTCAAATGCCATGACAAGAATAGGGTAATCTCTTGAATTTTATTGATAAACCTCAAGGGTATATATATATATACAATAATAGTTATGTAGGAATCAAATTGCTAAAAGATGATATCCCATAATAATATCTTATAATATCTCATTAGGAATCAAATTGCAAAAAGATAATATCTCATAATAATATTCTAACAGTATCTTTTTTACAATAAATCTCAAAAGAAAAGTTTCCAAAATAGATTCTTTTCCATCAACTTTGTTTTTTAGCCCAAAATTTTTACAACAACTGCGTATCTTTGCCTTTTTTAAAGTTTTTAAGTTTTGCTGTTGCACCTAATCAAAATCAAATAATAAGCCCCAAATTAATGACATCTCATTCAATAATTTATTAAAATTAAGCATAATAAACATGTAAATTGGATATATTATCATTCTATAAAAGACTATTTTTTGTGCCGACAAAAAGAATTTTCTTTTTCCTATTAATTTTCAATATTTTATTTTACTATGAATAGCTAATTTTAATTTTTTTTAGCCAATGGTAAATGGAAATTCTATTTTATTAGAATTGTGAGATTTAAAAGTGTTCTTTTGTTTTTTTTCTTATTCGTTGATATTTGCTTCTCTATTTTACGATATGAATTGGTATTTAAAATAATATATAGTTGCCAATAGGTGTTGGGTACGATGGTAAGGCACATTACTCTCCTAAAGAAAGAACTTAGGCTCAAACCTTGGAAATGTCATTGTTGGAAGAGTAGCCACAAACTTCAAAAGGGTCTTCATGGCTAAAACAGACATAGAGATACATTATCTATACAAAAATGAATAATACATAGTTAATTAGAGTAAATTGGTCAGTAATTGTCTAATTAGAGTAAATTGGTCCGTAATTGTCTCTTTATTCCAATAACTAAAACATATTAGCGTAGTTTAATTTAAAGAGCAATTGGATTATGCCATGAGAATGTGTGATCTAATTTAAATGAATCATGTAGTTGAACTTGTTAATTATAGATGGATCTTTCTAATTTGTAAGGCTGTTGGAAAATTAAATATTATAAGTGTTTCTTAGGGTTGTTTGACTTGGAAGGATTGATTGTGGAGTTGTTCTCGCATTTAATTTATAAACTCAAGAAAGATTGATTGTAAGTTGTTCTTTGATCGTTTTAATCGGTTTATCATTAAGTAAGAAAACATCTAAAATTCGTGATCAATTTGACATTGAAATTGACTTCGCACCTGAGGCTAAACATCTCGTCATGTATGTTTACTCTTAAATATTTTGAATTGTTGTTATTTACATTCCGACTTTTCTTTATATTATTTTTGCAAGATTTAAAACCACATTTTTTATTTTTCTTCAGGATTGTAAAAGTCGTGCTCACAATTACTCTAGTTACTAAATAATTTTAGTTAATCTAATCCCTACTTTTCTATTTATAAAATTTATTATGCTTTTTAGGGGTAGAAATTTAAAGTCGATGGATTTGGCACCATCATATATTAATTATAGTTTTAATCTCTTTATTGAAATATAAGATTTAATTTTTTACTTTTAATTTGATATTAGTGTAAATTCTCTACTTCTATAATATTATTTGTAAAAGTAACAACATTAATTATTATTGTTAAAATGATAAAGTGAATTTCTCTTATAACAACTAATTTAATTAAAATATAAATTTATTATTAATTGAATATATCTCTTAAAATTAAAATACTAACTTCTTAAATTTTAATATTTTTGTAGATATAATGTATCGATGATAGAAATGAAAGAAAGGAAGAGTGTTATGTCTTCTGGTTTAAGAGAAAAGAGGAAGAAGAAGATAATAAATGTAGGGTCTTTTTTAGTACAGTCTCCCCTCTCAAATGGAGTGTTTGGGATTATTTAAATCATGAAAATTTCAAGTTAAATTCCAAATCGGATTATTATATATTTTATTATAATTATATAACAACTTTATAAGTGAGTTTAAAAATTAATAATATAATTACTCTCATTCTCATATGACATTTATGAATTGAAAAGGAAAATTAAAATGTCAAATTACAGTCAATTCAATGAAACCTAATAATTATAATAATTGGCCGATAATATAACACATGTAGAATAAAATTTAAATCCAATTATTAATTTTTTTCAATTTTAATGTAGTAAAAAAATCCAAATCATAATTAAATCAAGATTGCTGCTGCGAAACAAAACTCGATGCTTGGTCGTGTTGGGCCTGGTGAGGGTAGGCACCTGGCAATTAAGAGAGGAGAGTTAAGGATCCACCATTCAGCAAAAAGAGGCCATTGTCTTTGTTGGCAACCTGCGATTTTCACTTCTCCTACTAAAACACAATCAAACTCCAAACCGTAAATTCTTTCTTAAATATAAAGACAAAATCCAATCAAAATAATAAGCCAAAAAAGGATCCAATCCTGTGGTGCCCGTTAACTTGATTTCTCTGCTATAGAGACTCTCTAGTCTCACCAAAGTTGCATAAAGAAAAGTAGCTCACTGCCTTGGCTTGTATCTGCGGTGCTGGACCAAGTACCATGTTTTGTGGGCTATTGGCTCTCTTCAGTGTTCACCTAGCCTAACCACCGCCCTGAACCCACCAAACCACCAGTTTTGGGTGCTGGGTTTTTGTCTTTATATTTGTATTCTCTCATTTCTTTCAACTTTCAACTAAACATTGCAGCTTCTTAATTTGTGGGTTTTTTTTTTGGTTTGCTGCTTAATCCATGGCTTCTTCCATGCTGAATGGAGCTGAAACCTTCACTCTCATCCGAGGTGTAACCCCAAAAAGCATTGGTTTTTTGGGGTCAGGTTTACATGGGAAACAGTTTTCCAGTGCTGTTTTAATCTACAGTCCGAGGATGTCCAGGCTAGGAACGACGATAGCCCCGAGGTGCAGCTTATCAGCGTCAAGGCCAGCTTCACAACCAAGATTCATACAACACAAAAAAGAGGCCTTTTGGTTCTACAGGTTCCTCTCAATTGTCTATGACCATGTCATAAACCCGGGTCACTGGACTGAAGACATGAGGGATGATGCACTTGAGCCGGCTGATCTCAATAACAGGGACATGGTAGTTGTAGATGTTGGTGGTGGAACTGGTTTCACTACTTTGGGTATTGTTCAGCATGTGGATGCTAAGAATGTTACAATCCTTGACCAATCTCCTCACCAGCTTGCAAAGGCTAAACAGAAAGAGCCTCTCAAGGAATGCAACATAATTGAAGGTGATGCAGAAGATCTTCCTTTTCCTACTGATTATGCCGATAGATATGTGTCTGCTGGAAGGTATATTTTCAACCCCCTTTTAGGACTATCTACTATAAGATGTTAAATGCTGGTAGCTTTATGGTTTGCATGTATGATTTGTCTTGAAATTGAGAGAGCGGAGGAGATAGTAGCTTGATAATGCCTCTAACTGGGAAATGGGAATATGGTATTGTGTGCTTTTCAGCATAGAGTACTGGCCAGACCCACAACGGGGGATCAAGGAAGCATATAGGGTGTTGAAACAAGGAGGAAAAGCTTGCTTAATTGGTCCTGTGTACCCTACATTTTGGTTGTCTCGTTTCTTTGCAGACGTTTGGATGCTTTTCCCTAAGGAGGAAGAGTATATAGAGTGGTTTGAAAAGGCTGGATTTAAGGATGTCCAACTCAAAAGGATTGGCCCTAAATGGTATCGTGGAGTTCGCCGACATGGTTTGATCATGGGGTGCTCTGTAACCGGTGTTAAACCCGCATCTGGGGACTCTCCTTTGCAGGTAAATCACTTTTAGAACACTGCTTCATTAAATAAATCTTTACCCTATTTGACTGAGTTGTCTAGTGATGTCTGCATGTATTTATCTCGTACACTCCGTATTATGAGCCAAGGATTCAAAAGCTGGTGAAAGGTTCTGTACATTGTTACAAATATACAGCTATTTTACCTTCAGTTTAAGGAGCCATAATCATAAGCCGCAATTAATCCTCAGAATAGCCTCGGTTCTTTTTATCCTGAATTGTTGAAATTCTGGTTCTGCCTTTGTTGTTCCCTCAAAGAAGCTCTCAGTCGACAATCAATAAATAAGTTTACTTTGGCACATAATGGATATGCGTTTTCTAATAGCCCCTTCTAATCATCTCTCATTCGTCACCCACCTCAGTCGTTCGTGATATGAAGATGGAATTGATTTCTTTGGTCTATGAGATTATCTAGATCTCTTCTAGTCTTTTAGGTGCATACATTTTCAGATGATGCTTGATTAATGGAACTGAAAGAAGAGCTATAAGATGTATGGAACTGATGTATTTGGTACAGCTCTACCGATTTGTGTTTACTGTATTAAACTCTTTACCTGGTTCAGCATCATGGACATTGGATTGTAGATAACTATCTTGGTTCATTCTTTGTCTTATGCAGCTCGGACCTAAGGCAGAGGATGTATCAAAGCCGGTAAATCCGTTTGTATTTCTCTTGCGCTTCATGTTGGGTGCCACTGCAGCAGCATATTATGTACTGGTCCCTATCTACATGTGGCTCAAAGATCAAATTGTACCAGAGGGTCAACCAATCTAAAGAAAGAATTGAACTTCTGCTGTTCTGCCCTTCCAAGTTGCATGCATCTCTTTAGTATATATATGTATCCTATGCTAGACCATGAAGGGTGTTTTGCATTTCTGAAATAAAACCAACTTTTTTCAAGTAAATTCAACCTCTTCTTTTTTTCTTTAGCTTTGGATATATCATCGTTGTCGAAACCATTTTTATTTTGAAAAACGGGAGTCGACTTAAAAACGAAAATAGTGTCGCCACCGATCTTTTTTCGAAGTGTAATCGAATTGCCTTGAGATTGATCATTTTAACAAAACGTTTTGATTTATTAAAACAATGATTTTGGTCTACGAACTTCAAAAAAAGGGGTTCGGGAGTCGGTTACGCACGAGGAAGGGTTAGCACCCTCGTAACGCCCAAAATTAGTACTTAATTGATTAATTAATGTCTTGATGTCGAAAATTTGAAAAGATTTTAGAATACAATCCTTTTATATAAAAGAACACTTGAAAGAATCAAATTGGATGCTAAGACCCTCTTATCTCGAAGAAATAAAATATCATACCTAGTGAGTTAGGTTATGACATTTCAAACTCTCAAAACTAAGCTTGTCTTTTGATTTTTAAAACTCTTGCATTTAAATTTAGAAAGGACATTCAATTATTTGGGTCAAATGAAAAATCAGAACCCAGTAAGTTATTTCTCAACATTCCAAACATTGAATATTGCTTTTATTTTTAGAAATCCTTACCTCGAGATAACAAAATGTCATATCCAGTTAGCTAGGACACAACACTTCGAATTCTCGAGAATAAGCTTTTATTTGAAACTTATACGTTTTGATTTAAAAAAGGTACTCGATTACTTAGATTCAACGAGGAAAATTGGAACTCAATAAGTTAGGGCACAATCTTCTCGAAGCTCCCAAATACGAGTATTGCCTTATTTTGAAAAACTTTTGAATGAAATGTAGCAATTAAACGAAATACATTTTTCATTTAAAACGATGGTGTATGAATAAAATCATCGCGATAATAAATAACAAGAACATAAAGACACTAATAAAATTAATTCATAATGAAGAATCAAAGAAAGAGCTAAAATAAAATGTCTAACAACATAAATAGTGACAAGTACAATAATAATGATAATAATATTAATGATAATAAAAATAAATAAACCATTAAATAAAATAAAAAAAATTGAAATGATGATAAGGGAAAAAATAAAAGTCAATTTAAAATGAATGAATGGATAAATAAGAGTTAATGAAAATTTAATTAAAAAAGAAATTAATTAAATAAAATAAAAATTAAATAGGCTAGGGATTAAATCTAAAGAAGATAAATAAAAAATAGCTTTTCTTAAAATTATGTCAAAGGATACAAATAGATAAAAATATACATATATAATTGAATAAAATAAATAATATATATTTTAAATAAATAATATGGAAAAAAATTAAATAATAAAACAATTTTAAAAAAAGTAAAAGATACAACAAAATCTTAAATTAGATAAAAAAATAAAACTAAATAATATGTACAAAATATAATATATGATAAATAAAATAATATATATAATAAAATAACTATGTAAATAATGAGAAAAAATGATTTAAAATAAACAGTATATAACATATTAAAATAAATAAATAAATAATAAATTAAGAAAAAGGTTAAAACCCAAACAATTAGGGACTAAATCGGAACAAAAATAAAATTCGAGGGTGAAAAGATATAAAAGAATAAGCGCGGAAGGACCAAATTAAAACGCGCACAACAACGTAAGGACCAACTGGGCAATTACGCCCTATCTCCAAAACAACTCCATTTCAATTTCCCTTCTTAAGAGGGTCAAAGGACCAAATCAAACAAAAATGAAACAAAAGAGGCTAAATTTAAAAAAGGAAAAAAGTAATGGGGCGAAATTGAATAACTTTGAAAATGCGGAAGGACTAAGGGCGCAAATAGCCCCTTAGTCAAAAACACGCGATCTTTCAGGTCGGATCGGATCGGGTCACAGGCGTGGCTTCAACGACGTCGTTTTGGTCACTAGGAACAATGCCCAAAACGGCGCCGTATAGAAGTGCTATAAAAATAAAAATAAAAAAATAGGCCAAAAAATTTCATTTCTTCCCCACATTTAAAAAAACGCAAAACATTCACAAAACAAAAAAAAAACTCTCCCCTGTTTCCGCAAGTGATTTCCGGCCAGGTCCAGCTTCATTTGCCGCCGCACGCACCGGCGCCACAAAATACGACGATCAAAAAGCTAAAACTTTCCTTTTTCAGCCCTAAATCGAAAGGTAAACTCGTCTTTTTATTTTTATTATATATATACAAAGATCGAAAGTAAAACAAAAAAATAACAAAAAAATAACAGTACAAAAGAAAGAAGAAGAAAAAGAAGAAAAACCACCTCTCAAAAATCTATTTCGATTCGATCACTCTTTGAAATATTGCTCTCTTTTTTTATTGATTATCTAGTGTAGACCCTTATACAGAAAATGTATTCAGCCTTATAGCCGAAACGGAAAATAAAATACAAATAATTTTTATTTTTTCTCTTTCATTTTTGTTGCTTTATTTGCTGTCAATTGTTGTATGTTATTGTTGCTTTCTGTTATTGTGGTTTGTTAGTCTATTACAGGTACAGCTGGAGGGTGGCGCATGTGGCAACGGCGGAGGAAGAGGCTACGGCGGTAGGGCATGCTAACCCTAGGTTTTTGCGAAAATTGGTCCAATTTGGGCAGGATTGGGTTTAGGTTTTTAGGTGTTTGGGTTTTGTTGGGTAGTGGGTTAGGTAGTTTGGGCCATTGGGTTTGTAATGATGGACTTGGACTTTAATTAATTTAAATTTTTTTATTTTGGTTTATATATGGGCCCGGGCAGATTGGGCCTACTATAGCTGCCCCTCTTTGCTCGTTGTCGTGTAACGAAAATGGAGCAAAGACTTATAAGAAGGGTCAATCTTGCCCGATCTTGCCGAATCTTGACTTCTTGGCACTTCTTCTCTTCAAGTAGTTTCATTCCATCCCACTACATCTTCAGGGGTATAGGAATTGGTACTTCAATCTGCTCCAATAAAATTTCAGGAAGAAGAGATTTGTAGCTTCGATCTACTCCGCTAAAACTTCAAGGAGATAAAAATTGGCAATTTCAACCTGCTCCACTACAACTTCAAAGAGATAAGGCTCGTTTATTTTTCTGCTCCACTGCAACTTCAGGGAGATAAAGATTGTGACTTCAATCTGCTCCAATGCAATTTCAGGGAGAAGAGATTTGTAGCTTCGATCTACTCCAAGAGATTTGTAGCTTCGATCTACTCCACTAAAATTTCAAGGATATAAAAACTGGTAATTTCAACCTGCTCTACTGTAACTTCTGGGAGATAAGGCTGGTGGCTTCAATCTGCTCCCCTGCTACCTTAGGAAGATAAGATTCACCATTTTTAATCTACTCCACTACTGCTCAGGGAGATAAGATCTACAATCTTCAATCTACTCCATTGATACTTCAAGACGATAAGACTGGTAACTTAAATTTGCTCCCCTACTACCTCGGGAAGATAAGATTCGCCATCTTCGATCTGCTCCACTACTGCTTAGGAAGATAAGATCTACAATCTTCAACCTGCTCCACTGCTGCTCAGGGAGATAAGGTCAGTGGCTTAAATATGCTTCCCTACTACCTCGGGAAGATAAGATTCACTGTCTTCGATCTACTCTGCTACTGCTTAGGGAGATAAGATCTACAATCTTCAGTCTGCTCCACTATTGCTTAGGGAGATAAGGCTAGTGGCTTAAATTTGCTTCCCTACTATCTCTAGAAGATAAGATTCGCCATCTTCGATCTACTCAACTACTGCTTAGGGTGATAAGATCTACAATCTTCAGTCTGCTCCCTTGCTACTTCAGGAAGATAAGACTGGTGGCTTCTATCTGCTTCACTATAACTTTAAGAAGATAAGATTCGTCATTTTTCGATCTACTCCATTGCAACTTCAAGGAGATAAGATATATGTCTTCAATCTTCTCCACTACTGCTTCAAGGAAATGAGATTTGTGAATTCACCGATATTACTACACCATCCTCTGGGGAACACGACCTGTAGAATCGGTTTCATAGGCATATGTTTGTGCCTAATGATTAGGATGCTATGATCAGAATGAATCAAATGCACCTAACTAAATGTATTATGAATGCAGAAATGTCCTGAGAATGATCAAATTTTTAATGCTTAAGGTGTTATCGCTTATTCAAGGTTCTATCACCGATGTATTACACTGTCTTCTTGCTCAGCTGGTATCTTTGATAAGAAACCCGAAGGAATGATCACAGTTTGCTCAGCTGGTTTACCCCACTGTAACTTCAGGGTCCATTCCACTATACCTCTGAGATATAAGGTTTTTACCATCTTCAAATCATCCCACTGCAACTCAGGGGTATAGGATCTAAATCTTTTCTAATCTATCCCACTGCAATTCAGGGGTATAGGATATTAATCTTTTCCAATCCATCCCACTACAATATAGGGGTATAGGATTTGTATCTTCTTTCATCAATTTGGTCCATTACACCATTCTCTGGGTGACATGACTAGATGTATATGCTTGATATTTGTATGAATACAGAATATCATTTTTCTTTTCTCGAGAATAATCCCCTTTTACGCTTGGGTTGACATTGCTTATTTTTCGTCGAGATTGTATTACCGACGCAATATCTTGTCTTTTTGTTTAATCACTATTTTTGACTAAAAATCTGAAGAGATAGTTACAATTTAGACTCTTCCTTAAATATTTCCAACCCTTAAGCTTGGTGAGTTCTAAACAATAGTCATGTTTTAGGTTCTTGTATTATTTAGAAACTTCTAGAGTAATATGTGAAACTCCTTTTATGAAAGTATTATTAGTCCACTAATCATTATTTCAATGTAAAATATTTGAAAAAGATCATACCAATGGACAAGAAGGAAATTAATTGGGAGCATAGCTCGAAACAAATAAGTTAATCACGGATAGCAAATGCAATTGAGAAGAAAATTTGTTAGGAACGTATCTTGAAAAGAATAAGGTAATCAAAGATAACAAATTCAAAATGGGTAAGATGGAAAACTAGGTGCCCCAGATACCGCAGCCTGAGCTTTTCTATACTAACTTCTTAAAGACCATTTTGAGCTCAATATGTGTTTAGGGGATCCAGAGTACTTTGTCGATGCCCCTAAGACGTAGCATACTTCCTCATTGTTAATTCAGGCATAGCAAGACTACTGTATGCCCCACCTTTTGATCAAAATTTGAGCCGCCCTTTTCGGGTTTTCAACTCAAATCCCATTTGGTCTCAATGCGTCCTTTGCGGGTTTTCGCCTTGGCCTCTCATTTTCTTTCTTCTCTTTTTTTTGATTTTTTTATTTTATTTTTATTTATTTTTTATTTTTCCTTAATTGATTATTTTTTATTTTTAATTTATATATATTTTTTGTCTCAAGGCACCCTTTGTGGGTTTTCACATTGGTCTCTCCCCTTTTAGGTAAAATACTTCTTGACTGAATCTGAATTCACCAGATTGGGCAGATCATTGCCATCTATCTTGGTCAATATTAATGCTACTCTAGAGCAGGTCTTTTTACTACATAATGTCCTTCTCGGTTTGGTATCTATTTTCCTTTAAAGTCCTTTTGTATAGGAAGGATCTTCTTCAATATCAGGTCCCCCTCGTGGAATTCTCTAGGGCAAACCTCTTTTTGTTGTAAGTTCGCGTCATTCATTTCTGGTGCGTTGGACCACAACGGATAGCTTTCACCCTCTTCTCTTCAAATTCAACTAATCATATTTGGATTGAATCCATTCTACTTCATCCAACAGCTCTGACAAGACTTGGAGAAAAGGAATATCGACTTCAAAACTGTTTCTATTCCATAAACCAATGAGAAATGTGTTACCCTAGTGAAGGTCCTGGCTGACATTCGATAAGCATAGAGGGTAAATGGTAACTTCTTTATGCCAATCTTTACAAGTCTCGGTCATCTTCTACGATTTTTTTTGTTTGTCGTTTTTGTTTTTCTTTCTATTTTTTGTACTTTTATTTTTCTCTTTTTGGCTACCTTTACTGCACTAATATGGCGTCTGATTTTTGAACAAACTTTAAACTTTTGACATTGTGCGGTTATGCATTGTTTAGACATGATCCTTGTTGGCATTCTTTGTCGGCACCTTTTCTTTGGGGGGAATTTGATGACTGCCAACTTTGTAACATTGGCATATAAAGTTACTTTCACCCTCCTAGTGGAGTAATCGACATTGGCTAAAAGTTTTTGATAAGATCGACCCTATCACATCCATGCCTCACATATGAAAATATGTAAAGAAAATGGAGGAGGCACATAAGTCTTGTCTTCCTCATTTACAGCATACTAATGCAATCCCCTTCCATAGTAGACAAGCAGTACCCAAACCTCTTGATTGGCCTGACCATTATAAAACCATGAGCATGTATTCATCAAAAACCCTTATGGACCTCTTTTAAGATGTCCACATCTCAGTAGCCCAAGCGTGTTTTGATATGATCGTACGAAAACATCCTTGAATTCTTGGAAATAACTCAATGATGTCTCGCCTTATTTTTATGGTGAGCCAGGCTTCGATCTTCACCTC
Source organism: Gossypium stocksii (assembly GCA_020496765.1). Lineage (NCBI taxonomy): Eukaryota > Viridiplantae > Streptophyta > Magnoliopsida > Malvales > Malvaceae > Gossypium > Gossypium stocksii. The sequence continues at coordinate 14,553,527 of CM035623.1, forward strand.
TTTCCTAAGCTCCTAATGTCCACTGACCCTTTGTAGGGTAGGATCCGTTTTTCATCTTGTTCTACCATTCTTAACAAATCAGAAGATAGGTTACAATCCCTGTCATCTTCAAAGTCCTGAGATCCCTCTAGACACATATCTTACTCGACAAGAGATTCTGGGTCAGTAGCAGCATTGCTCATGTTGTTGATATTTGGGGATCTATTGCAGGTTCGAAGGAAGATTCCAAAGAATAAATGATTCTAAGGGTGATTATTTGTATGGTACGATCATGAATGAAGAATAAAAGAATATTTGAAAGAAAATCCAAAGAACAAAAGAATCTATAAATAAAAGAATATTTGCTAAAAAAATACATTTTATTGAAATAAAGATTTTGGACCCAAGCCTATTTCACAAAAGAATCATTATTGCCTCTAGGCTTAAAGCAACAAACGTGTTCTAAATATTACTCTAAATTAGCTCTAAAAATACAGGAGTCTCTTCCACAAACCCATTATTCAAAACACTCTCAAGTATGTAAGAGTAGATGCTTGGAAAATTCTATTCCCCGGTTCCCTCTTCAGATACGTCGTTAATGTTCAAATTCTCCGATACTCCTTTCGGGCTTTTGACTTCTTCAAGGAATCGCAACTCTCTTGCCACCTCCTTCAATTATCTCATTTACTGCTTCGTCAGAGTGATTAGGTTCTGAGGAATCGTTAAACTTCACAATTCCTATTTTAATGAACCTTTCGACCAACTTTTTAAATGTAGTGCAGTTTTCGATTGAGTGCCCTGTTATTCCCTCTTAGTATTCGCATTGGGCATTAGCATCATACCATTTTGGGAACGGAGGTTGCATGGGTTCCGAGTAGAACGGATACACCACATGCACATCAAACAGATTCTGATACAGCTCCTTGTATATCATCGGGTTAGGTATGAACTGGAGCCTTTCTGTGTTTGGCCTCGAGTTGTGTTCCTGCCTTGAAGAGCCTTAATAGCTAGTAGTTACTACTCTCGGCTGGCCTACAGTGACCGATTTAGAATGCATGTTTAGGATATTCACTTCATTTTCCCTGTTTCTTGGGGTTAGTCTTTTGACACTTTCTCTCGCGTCTATCTTCCTACTCCTTACCGCATTTTCAATCATCTCGTTAGATATTACTATGTCTGAAAAGCTTATAGTAGCGCTTTCCAACATATGGTTAATGAACAGGGCTTTCAGAGTATTGATGAAAAGCATTATCATTTCTTTTTCCAGAAGAAGCGGCTAGACTTGTATTGCTACCTCTCTCCATCTTTGGGCATATTGTCTGAAGCTCTCACTTTGCTTCTTTTCCATATTTTGCAGGGCGATTCTGTCAAGTGTCATGCCTGTTACATGGCTATATTACCTCATAAAAGCTTGTGCTAAGTCTTTCCATAAATTAATTTCAGCACGACTCAACTGGTCATTTAGCTACCGACTCGATCAAACTGTCTTGGAAGCAGTGGATTAATAGCTGGTCATTATTAACATATCCTGTCATCCTTCGACAGAACATCGTGATGTGAGCTTCAGGATAACTAGTCCCATTGTACTTTTCAAACTCTGAAATCTTGAATTTTGACAGAAATACTAGAGTGGGGACCAAACTCAGATCATTGACGTTAATCCCACAATAGTAGTCAGCATTCTCCATTGCTTTAAATTGTTCCTCCAACCACCTATACCGATCTTTGAGTTGTTTTGGCAAATCCATCCTTACTTTTTCTATTTTTGCCATTTCGTCTAGATCAGGAACTATAGGAGTAGTTGGATTGCCCCCTAGATTAGAGCCTGAGCCTATTGGGTAATCCATTGGTGCCGAGGTACCGGCCTGATTTTATTGGGGTTTGATAGCGATGGGTACCCCTTGCGGATGCGCATCTAGTCGGGTCTGGACGCTTATTGGGGTAATCCTGGAGGATATAGAGGGTACTCATTATTCTCCTCAGCATTGACCATGGGGTTTTTTCATTTATCTATCACCCCATTCAGCAACTGAGTCATCTACGTCATCATATTTCTTTGGGATTCCAGCATTTGGTCTATCATGTCTTGCTGGATCTTGGCCAGTTGCTCTTGCATTTGCATTTGTAGTTGGTCTTGCATATCTCTTTGAAGTCATTCAAGTCTTTCCAATCTTTGGTCCATATCTTTTATCTTTGCTCAAGTACCGTAACGATGCTTAGTTGGTAAGTTTTTTTCAGTTCCCAGGTTAACTGAAATAATTTTACCTAATTAGGGTCCTTTTGTGAAAATCTAATGCATATAATAAAATACAATGCAAATACATGGGATGAATGCAAAAAGAAAAAGAGGCGTTGATTCTGAATTTAATTCCATTAGAATAACTTTTCTAGGAAATAAATTTCTTTACATAAAATGGATTACATATGCGGCATTGCCTTTAGAATCCAAGTAAAGACACTGATCTTTTCTTTATATCCGGATGTTATGGTTTTATCTTGCGAATTTTCTAAAATATGTCTCTATTATCTCCTTTTTACTTGATCCAGGCCGCGACCCATTGCTCACTTATCCCTACAATGCTCGTTAGCTCCTTTAAGAAAGTCGAGACGTGACAGGTCTCAGATAACCTTTGTCAACTTGAATCCTCGAGCAATAAAATAAAGTCTTGTATTTCTCCGCGAACTATCAGCCATCTCTCATTGTGTTTACTTAGACCATATTCGGACGACCTTATTATATTCTACTTTATCAAGAAATCTGTTTTCTCATTACAAGCTATTCTATTTAGCAATCGAATATGAATCAACACATCCTTGCTATGATGATGCAATGCAATGCAGTCATAAACAAAACAAAACACGTTAGCACAAGAGAAATAAACAACATAGAACACCTGTACGGGTAACCACTAGGGTTTAGCGCTGCTCTACCTAGGGTTGGCTCCTAGGTCTCTCTATATGTGGTTCGGTTCTAAGGTAAAGGTACCTGAACCAGTAGATTCCTCGATCCTTACCCATTATAGGCTCATACGGACTGAGTTCAGTTCAGGGGAATACATTTCCCTATGGCTGCACGGAGATGAAAATCTCACGAAAACATAGGTACAGATGTATCCCGAAAGCAATCTACTATCCTCCACGGAGGTGAAAACCTCACGAAGGAATATCTTCTCACTTCCACTTAAAAGGGGTAAGACCAAGCGGTCTTTATGCAACATGATGCAAGAGTACTCTACGAGACTCGAATCACAACAATCATATGAAATGACACAAACAAATGCAGTAAAAGGATCGTAATTTTTCAAATCAGATTTTCAATTTTCGACAAAAGGACAAAAACTAAACAATTTGTGGCTCGACTCTCTAGTGTCCCTAGTGGAGTCGCCAAGCTGTCGAAACCATTTTTATTTTGAAAAACGAGAGTCGACTTAAAAACAAAAATAGAGTCGCCACCGATCTTTTTTCGAGGTGTGATTGGATTACCTTGAGATTGATCATTTTAAAACTCATGCATTTAAATTTAGAAAGGACATTCAATTATTTGGGTCAAATGAAAAATCAGAACTCAGTAAGTTAGGGCACAATTTCTCAACATTCCACACAAAGAATATTGCTTTTATTTTTAGAAATCCTTACCTCGAGATAACAAAATGTCATATCCAGTTAGCTAGGACACAACACCTTAAATTCCCGAGAATAAGCTTTTATTTGAAACTTATATGTTTTGATTTAAAAAATGTACTCGATTACTTAGATTCAATGAGGAAAATTGGAACCCAGTAAGTTAGGGCACAATCTTCTCGAAGCTCCCAAATACGAGTATTGCCTTATCTTGAAAAACTTTTGAATGAAATGTAGCAATTAAACGAAATACATTTTTCATTTAAAACAATGGTGTATAAATAAAATCGTCGCGATAATAAATAACAAGAACATAAAGACACTAATAAAATTAATTCATAATGAACAATCAAAGAAAGAGCTAAAATAAAATGCCTAACAACATAAATAGTGACAAGTACAATGATAATGATAATAATATTAATGATAATAAAAATAAATAAACCATTAAATAAAATAAAAAATGAAATGATGACAAGGGCAAAAAAAATCAATTTAAAATGAATGAATGGATAAATAAGAGTTAAATGAAAATTTAATTAAAAAAGAAATTAATTAAATAAAATAAAAATTAAATAGGTTAGGGATTAAATCTAAAGAAGATAAACAAAAAATAGCTTTTCTTAAAATTATGTCAAAGGATACAAATAGATAAAAATATACATATATAATTAAATAAAATAAATATTATATATTTTAAATAAATAATATGGAAAAAAACTTAAATAATAAAACAATTTAAAAAAAAGTAAAAGATACAACAAAATCTTAAATTAGATAAAAAAATAAAACTAAATAATATGTACAAAAGATAATATATGATAAATAAAATAATATATATAATAAAATAACTTAATGTAAATAATTATAAAAAATGATTTAAAATAAACAGTATACAACATATTAAAATAAATAAATAAATAATAAATTAAGAAAAAGGTTAAAGCCCAAATAATTAGGGACTAAATCGGAACAAAAATAAAATTTGAGGGTAAAAGATATAAAAGAATAAGCACGGAAGGACCAAATTGAAACCCGTGCAACGACGTAAGGACCAACTGGGCAATTACGCCCTATCACAAAACAATGCCGTTTCAATTTCCCTTCTTAAGAGGGTCAAAGGACCAAATCGAACAAAAATGAAACAAAAGAGGCTACCTTTAAAAAAGGGAAAAAAAGTAATGGGGCAAAATTGAATAATTTCGAAAATAAGGAAGGACTAAGGGAACAAATAGCCCCTTAGTCAAAAACTTGTGGATCCTTCGGGTCAGGTCACGGGCATGGCTTAAACAACATCGTTTTGGTCACTAAGAACAAGGCCCAAAACGGCGTCGTATAGAAGTGCTATAAAAAAAAAAAATAGGCCAAAAAATTTCATTTCTTCCCCACATTTAAAAAAAACGCAAAACATTCACAAAAAAAAAAAAAAAAACTCTCCCCTGTTTCCGCAAGAGATTTTCGGCCAGGTACAGCTCTGTCCGCTGCCGCATGCGCCGTTGCCGGTGCCACCATATATGGAGGTTGAAAAGCTAAAACTTCCCTTTTTCAGCCCCAAATCGAAAAGTAAACTCGTCTTTTTTATTTTTATTATATATATATACAAAGATCGAAAGTAAAAAAAAAAGAAACAAAAAATAACAACACAAAAGAAAGAAGAAGAAGAAGAAAAAAACCACCTCTCAAAAATCTGTTTCGATTCGATCACTCTTTGGAATATTGCTTTCTTTTTTTATTGATTATCGTGTAAACCCTTTTACAGAAAATGTATTCGACCTTTATAGCCGAAATGGAAAATAAAATACAAATAATTTTTCTTTTCCCTCTTTCATTTTTGTTGCCTTATTTGCTGTCAATTGCTGTATGTTATTGCTGCTTTCTGTTGCTATGGTTTGTTAGTTTGTTGCTGGTACAGCTGGAGGGTGGCGCACGTGGCAACGGCAGAGGAGGAGGCTGCGGCAGTAGGGCATGCTAACCTTAGATTTTTGCCGAAAATTGGTCCAATTTGGGCATGGGATTGGGTTTAGGTTTTTAGGTGTTTGGGTTTTGTTGGGTAGTGGGTTAGGTATAGTTTGGGCCATTGGGTTTGTAATGATGGCTTGAACTTTAATTAATTTAATTTTTTTTATTTTGGTTTATGTATGGGCCCAAGCAAATTGAGCCTGCTACTATCGTCAATGTCTGTTTTATTGTTCATCAAAACTAGTCGTCCCTCCGAAGTTTTGGATATACTTTAAAGCTACATCTATAAATGAATAATAATACGAGATGTTTTATATTTGAGTTTGTGTGTCAATTTCTTTCCAAAAAACTTTATTTCTTGGGTATTTTATCTGCCAAAACCATCTGAAATACTCAATTGATCTGAAATGGATATGTTTGTTCAACATTGACTGCCACTTTTTCATTTTTCTTTTCCAATTAGCCAGTATTTAAATCATCATTTGTAATCATGATTATTTTAAGCAATCGAATTTGCATCTATCCCTGTCATGTGATGCCTAGAAAAACAAATTCTACTATAATACTTTTGACCACTGTGTGTTGAATAACCTTTTCTATAATCGAATTCCCACCTTTACAATCTTTTTGTTCGCACGATTTTGATGTCGATCAATTAAATAGCTATGCTAACTAAACTAAACTAAAGAAAAAAAAGGGTGATCCTGTATCTTTATTCAAAAGGTTGCACTAATTTTCTAGAAAATTCTTTCTTTGAATACAACTTAGACTAATCCAAAAAGTTTTTGTCTCCTTATTTTTCTTACCGACTCCCTTTTTATATATAATCTTACATAGAAGGCCAGTATCACATTCCCTTTTCTTCATTCTTCGACACAAGCATAGAGTTTTCATTAGTTCAGCATGGCAGATACATTGACAGATGATCAAGTTGCCGAGTTTCGAGAAGTGTTTTGCTTGATCGATAAAGATTCAGATGGTATGCCATCATTCCTTTTTTGGGTATGAGACCCTTCGATATCTAGTCAAGTTGCAGTCGAACTAGGTCGACTGTTTTCACCTTCCGCAAAACTCGAATCCAAGATGTTGGGCATACTTTTCCATTCTTTGAAACACATGTTTACATTGATGTAAAATTATTGCAGGCTTCATTAGCATGGAAGAGCTGGCATCAGTGATCCAGACATTAGATGATGCAAACCCTATAAAAGAAGATCAAAACATGATGATGATGATGGTGATTAACGAGGCTGATGATATTGAAAGAAAAGGGAAGATTGACTTTGAAGATTTCGTGAATATTATGGCTAGAAAAATGCAGGTAAATAAAAATAAAACCAATAATGCTCATGTTTTGTTTTGTTTGATGAGGCAAATAATGAATTAAACTTGTAGGAAAATGTGGTGGATGAACTAAAAGAAGCTTTCAAAGTATTCGACTGGGATCAAGATGGATTTATATCAGCAAATGAGGTTTAAACACACACACACGCACACACTGTAACATATCTTTCTTTGCAACATTGAATCATTGTTACATGGAGTTGACCAAAAACCCATGTTTGAAATGCAGTTAAGACAAGTAATGATGAACATGGGAGAAAGGCTGACAATGGAAGAAGCAGAACAGATGATCAGAGAAGCCGACTTAGATGGTGATGGAGTTGTGAGCTTTGATGAGTTTGCAAGGATGATGATGGTGGCCTATGAAACTCTTTCATTGGATTTGCTTTCTTTGTCGGATATGTCCCCTTCAGAGCCACCTATTGTCAGACTGCAAATAACTGTAACCCTTAGATAGATGGTGATACATTTAATAAATAACATCTATACTTCGATCCTAACCATTCTCCATCATTTGTTTGTCTGAAATTATATAATAAAAATATGTTGTATATACTTCGTTTACCAAAAAAGAAAATAAAAATAAAACTGCGGCTCATCGCGCGAGTAGTACCATTTTCTTGTTCATACCTTGCGCTTAATATCTTTTGCGTTAAGTTACAGAAACTCTAACCTCACAAGATACCTACCTATCCACTATCTACCATCCACTATCCACACACATCTATAAATAATTATATAACATTTGTATATATAAATTATCTAGGTAAAAATACCACAAAACCCCTATATTATATCTTAGATTGCATTTTAATCTCGTTAATGAAAAGTGGACAAATTAACCCATGTACTATGTTAAAATTGCGTCATTAAATGCTTATTTTGGTGTTTGTATATAAAGGTTAAAACGGCCTTACTAACCAATTAATAAGCCTTAGTAAATTAAAAAATTCTGATATTAATAAGGCTAAGGGGCAAAAAGCCTTTAGTAACAAATTTTTAAAAAGAAAATCAATTAACCCTTTTCAAAATAAAATTTTGTTTAAAAAATCATAAAAATTATAAATAAATTTTATAAAATCATAATCAATTAAACCCTTTTAAATAATTTTATAAAATTATAAACAAACTTTTAAAGGGCTTAATTGGGTCTTTTTAAATTTGTTACTAAGGTCTTTTTTACTCTTTAGCTTTATTAATTTTAAAATTTTCTAATTTACTTCTAATAAAAAAATAAGAATCAAATTGAATAAATATGTAAATATTGAAAGTTATATTTATTAATATGCCTTATATATAAATACTAAAATAAATATTTAATGGTGCAATTTTAATTAAGGGAATATTTTATTCGCTGATATAAGATATAAAGATTGATCTGCTGATTTTGTCAATTAAAAAAAAAAATAAAATGCTACATGGAGTTTTGTTGTACTTTTACTAGCATATCTAGTCTATCATTGATTGCTGTCCTGATTCATTGTTTTTAGCGGCTGCCAACAAAAGGATGTTCTTGAAATGACACGTCACTTGACAAATATAAATAAATAAAAATATATTTTTACATGTGACAACCTCTAGATATTGACCCAGCCGATTAGACTTGTTTTGGATCAAGCTTGAATTTTAGTATTCTAAACCTGGACCCAACTTCAAATATATATTAATATTATTTAAATAAAATTTATCATTATTTTTTAAAACACTAAAATAAACCTTTTTGAGTAGTTTAAGTTAGAGTAAGCCGAAACCCAAAGTTGAAATTTTTTAGAATGGGGAGGTATTTGAGATCCACTTGCCAATTGGGCCTTACTTTGATCATTTCGACTTTTCATGGCTAACAAAATCATTTGGTTTGACTTTTACAATTTCAACATTATTCAAATGATTTTATTAGCCTAGTCAAAATAATGCAACGCTGTCCTCTCTAATTCATTCTCCTATTGTTTAAAAATCTGGTCATAAATTTTCACCTACAATTTCTCTGAGATCCTTTTTGTTTTAGGAAAATTAAAGTACCCTTTTGGGAGTGGGTTTGGTATTTTCGTTTGTATAGTTTTAACAAATATGACTAATGTTTTATCGGCATTAACATTCTATTCTTAACATTCCTCGTAATGTTGTATAATGGTTTTCCTAAAATCAAGATCTTGTAACGTCTCTCCTAATCTAACTACATAAGATTGTATCATCAGTAAATAACAAATTTGAAATTATTAAATTTCTTGAACTAATTTTGACACCAAGTAAATAGATTGAATGTACTTCCTCAAAAATAAAAATTGAGAGACCTTCTGCACATAATAGAAAAAAGTAGAGTGAAATTAGATCCCTTGACATAATCTCATCCATTTACCACTACCCTATAGATGACCAACTCCGAACAAGACATAATCCAGTTAATTCATATATCATTAAACTTAATAACACACATCATAGTTTCAAGGAAGTATCATTCAACTTTGTTGTATGCCTTAGACATGTCTAGTTTCACATCCATTTCAATCATTACAAATATTTTCAAACTCAAGGATTGATATTATCTGTAATAAGATATATTGCTATAAAAATGTGTTAATTTTTTGAAATATCGCTGTCGAGACATTTTTATAAGTTTAATTTTTTTTAGTTGATTCCTTCATAATTAGATGTACTTTTCAATATAAATGAACTTGAGTTGTTATGAAATAGACATAAACATTAAGGGTATAAAAGTTTGTAGACTGAATCACACTTCAGTCAACATTAAGTGTAGAGAATAAGTAAGGAAGTTATATTTAAGTATCTAGATTGATTGGAGACTGTTCATTGGTCACTTGTGGGTCATTAATAACTATTTTGTTGGCTCTACAATCTTAACTATGACAAAGGTGTTGATTGTTGTTAGACAAACCGAGTGCTTAGGGCTTGTGGGCTTCAAACTTTCTTTGGGTTGGTAATGTAATGTAAAAAGCATGCAACCCAATGTCAATAAAATTTCTCCTTGGTAATGAAACGCATAGAATTCTAAAAAATCTATTTTTTTTTTTTTTTATAATAATAAGAGTTTGCAGGGCACGTAAGTTAGTTTTACAATTAATCCAAATGTGTTTAATGTTCGGATATTGGCAACAAAATACTTGATTGGAAGCATCAATGTTTTCACACACAAAACAGAATGTTTTGAAATTTAATACTATAATATTAATATTTTACACATCTAATTTTCTTTCAAGTAATGTAAAACTCTTTCAGTTGGTACAAATGTCATGGTGGGTTTCATTCAAATTCACATGGTTTCCTTTTTGAATTTGAAACCTAAAAAATGTTAGGCAGGAAAATTTCGACCAATAAAAAGATTGTTAGCTTTCACATGGAAAAGAAATACATGTTGCAAGAAACTAGCATGAAAAAGAAATCAAATTTTATAAGTTCAGTCCTCGTAATTTTTTTACTTAACCGGATTAGTTGAACATTTTGGTTTTAGCCCCTCTATTGTGTTAAAATTTGAGGTTTAATTTCTTTATTTTACTTTGACATAATCTGATTTTAAATTTTCATGATGTTATTAGTGAGTCCAAATTGATTACATATTATAAAAAAGTTATTTAGGGACAAAACTATTTTTACAATTTCTACATTATTCGGCTATTATACTAATCTAATCCAAAAAAATTTTGATATTTACAAAAATGACCCTAGTTTAAAAAATTCACCAAAATGACCTGAAATGAACAGTAAAATTGGGTTACGGGAAATAGATGGCCGGCACCACTTTTTTTCTATTAAAAAAATAATTTTTGGGGTTTTAGAAACTAGATGGCCGGCATCATGTGTTTTTTTCAAAAAAAATTTAGGGTGCTGGCACACTGATGGTTGGCACCCCTGTATCTGATTAAAAAATAATATTTTTTGAGATAGTGGTGCCGGCCAACAAAGGGCCAAAATCACCCAACAAAAAAATTGGGAATATTGCAACATAACCCTTCCTTGTTTTACCATCTTTTTTATTTCACAAGTTCAATTACGTATTTTATATTTTAAAACAATATTGAACTACTTATCATGTTTTTTTAATTATTATTGCATTACTCACATTATTATTAAATTTAAAAATTAATTTAAAATATATTGAATTACATATTTTATAAATATATTACTCGTTATTTTTTAAAATAAAAAATAATAATTTAGCAATGTTTGTTTGAATTATTATAAAAGATGAAAATCATTAAAGCAGATTTTAATTTTATAAAAAAAATATAATTTAATTGTGTATATTAAATTTAAATTAAATTTAAATTAATTACTTTGATTTGAAAATTAACTAATTTAATATCAATTATTGTCATTTTCGATACTGTATTTAGCATTTTGATATTTTCACAATTATAAAATTCAATATTAAAATTAATAAATAGTTTTAAAATACTTTTGTTTGAAGTTCTTAAATAATATATTAAAATAAGATAACTTTAACAACTTTCTATCAAAATCATCTCCAAAAAAAATTATCATTACATTTAAAAATAAATATAACTTTTTAGGTTTAATTTATTATATATACTTGAGTTAACAACAATCAAGTTACATTTAACAAAATAAAAACAAAAATTTTAAAAAATATCATGAAAATTCAAATATGATGGGAAAATTAAATCATGAAAATTTTAAATTTTATAAAATATGTAGTTTAATATATTTTAAATTAATTTTTAAATTTAATAATAATGTGAGTGATGCAATAATAATTAAAAAATATGATAAATAATTCAATATTGTTTTAAAATATAAAATATGTAATTAAACTTGGGAAATAAAAAAGATGGTAAAACAAGGAGGGGTTATGTTGCAATATTCTCAATTTTTTTTGTTGGTGATTTTGGCCCTTTGTTGGCCGGCATCACTATCCCCCCCCCAAAAAAATTATTTTTTAATCAGATACAGGGGTGTCGGCCATCAGTGTGCCACCACTCAAAATTTTTTTTTGAAAAACAATACATGGTGCCGGCCATCTAGTGTTTAAAACCCCAAAAATTATTTTTTAATAGAAAAAAGTGGTGCTGGCCATCTATTTCCCATAACCTAATTTTACTATTCATTTCAGGTCATTTGGGTGAATGTTTTTGAACTAAGGTCATTTTTGTAAATATCAAAATTTTTTAGGCTAGATTGGTAAAATAGCCACATTATTCAATCTAATCAAAATCCCTAAATTTATTGTGATGGTGACGGTTATGGCATTTAAGAGGCGATTACCTAAAAAGGCCCATTTCCAAGTATTTTTACAGAAATGGGTCGATTTCTAAATTATTTACCGAAAATGGCTGGTTTTAGCAAAGCGCGTCCACGTAAGAGCGTTTTAGGGGAAAATGCCAGCAAAACGCGCCCTTGGGGGAGTTTTTTGCCATGTCAACAAAAAACGCGCTAACATGGATGCGTTTTGCTGATGTGGCAAAAATACTCCCTTAGTGGTGTGTTTTGCTCCGTGTTTTTTTCTAGATTAGGGATTTTTGCATGTTTAGTCCCTAAGGTTTTTGAAGGTTTTTAGGGCTAGGATTTTGCTAAAATAATTTAGATTTAGAGTTTAAGTTGTTGTTAAAATAATTTAGGGTTTAGGGTTTTAGTGAATTTTAGAGTTAAATTAGGATTTAATGTTATTTTATAAAAATTAATTAAATTAGGGTTTATGGTTTTTAAATAAATTAAGTAAATTAGGGTTTAAGTGTTTTAAATAAATTAATTAAATTAGGGTTTAATTTTTAAAAAAATAATATTGTGTTTTTTTAATAAAATTGACTATTTTTACCCTGTAAAAATAATTTTGAGAAGACGTTTCTTAACAAATAGTGTTAAAAATGCTTCAAGCAGGATTGAATTGTCAGCAAAATTATTAAAAAAAGCTTTAAAGTGGTTGCTCTTTTTCTACAGTAGTTACTGAAAGAATAATTTTGAGAAGACGTTTCTGAATAAATAGTGTCAAAAACGCTTCAAGCAAGATGCACTGTCAGTAAAATTACTAAAAAAAGCTCCAACATGGATGCTCTTTTTCTAAAGTAGTTACTGAAAAATAATTTTGGGATGACGTTTTTTGAACAAATAGTGTCAAAAATGCTTCAAGCAGGATGCAATGTAAGCAAAATTACTGAAAAAAGCTCTCACGTGGACGCTCTTTTTCTAAAGTAGTTACTGAAAAATAATTTTGAGAAGACATTTTTGAACAAATAGTGTCAAAAACACTTCAAACAGGATGCAATGTAAGCAAAATTTCTAAAAAAAAAAGCTCCCACATGGACGTTCTTTTTCTATAGTAATTCATATTTGGCCTTAGGGTATAAATGAGACAAATTTCATTCTCAGGTTGCATAAGTTACAGCAAGAAAAATAGAGAGGCTAAGCAGAATAGAAATTAAAGATGAGTGAACGTATTAGTACTATTATTTACTATGATGGTGAGGTCGGTGACATCGAGAACGGCGTTGTTTTTTTATCAGAGAACATAATGCGAATGGTTTTTAACCAGAGTATAGATTTTACAAAATTTGGTAAAAGAATTAGGCGCAAAATCTTTGGAACGACGCCAAGTAGGGTTTCTTCTATTAAGTATCAATTTTGTGCTTCGATTGATCCTGTGACATATGACTCATTTGATATCAAAGGTGGTTATAGCTTTGAGGCGCTGGTGTAGGCTCATCTCGCTAGTAGATCACCCTATCTTGAGTTATATGTACAATTTTCATTGCCAAATGAAACATTTGCGACTTCAACATCAACTGCTGTTCGAGAGAAATACACGACCCCTACTCGATACTCTATTAGTGGGAGGCAGAATACGAAAACTCCCGTGTTTGGTGGTAGTATGGAAAACACAACTCCTGCACGACACTCAGTTAGTAGATGGGACATGCATATCAATGGGTCGATGTTCGATGCTGGAAATATGTATTAGGGAATGACATCAACTTCTAATGGTTGGCAATCCACATCTAATTGGGGACGTTATGAAACGTCCACAAGAAAGGATGATGTACTCCCTACGACATCCATCGGCAAGGGGACCTCACACATTGCAGATGATGGTGGGTTAGATGATGAGTCCAATATGGATCCACCTCGAGAGCCCGGCCCTAATGGTGTAAAAGTTGCATTATTTTTTGAACCGGAGCCTGTTCTATCCAAACTTGAAGACGTTGAAAGGGGTTCAGATGAAGAAGAAGAAGATCCGCGATTCAAGGCGTACTCGCCTCTAACCTACACGCATAATGTCGATATATCAGCAGAAGATGCGTTGGAGTTTCCAGATTCGTCATCGGATTCGGGTAAATTAGAAGTTGGTAAGGAGTTTCTTAGTAATGATAGTTTTCTTGGTGTTTTGAAATAATAGTTTTCTTGGTGTTTTGAAATAACATAGCATTAATCACGGGGTTAACTACAACATGGTTAAATCCAAATCTGAGAAGTTCGAGGCCAAGTGTGCAGTGCAAGACGGTACATGTTCATGGAAAATTATGGCTTCTTTTAGGAAAAAGATAGGCTTATGAGAGATAAAAACGTACAAAGGTCCACATACCTGTGTTACCGATACAGTATCATTAGGTGTTTAGGGTTTTTGAATAATAATGTTATTACTTAATGTTGCATTATTTAACGTACTTCATTAACAAGTGTTTCACAAGATCATTCCAAGCTGGATTTAGGTATGATAGCTAGTTTAATACTATCGATGTTGAAGGTGGATCCTAGGACTTCTGTGTTATGCATAATTGCCAGTATTCGTAGCTAATTAAGGTATACACCCTCTTACCGCAAGGCTTGGATAGCTAAGTAGAAGGCGTTGAAAAAGATGCATAGTGGGTGGGACGCTTCATATAATGAGGTTTGGCAGTAGTGTCAAGTGCTGGAGAGGTACGTCCTAAGTTGCATAACAGACTATGAAGCGGCCCCTGCGTACTACAATGACCGATTGCTCTGTGGATGCCAAGTGTTCAAGCGTCTGTTCTGGAGCTTTAAGCAATACCGGGACGCATTTATGTACTGCAAGCCATTGGTACAAATTGACAATACCTTTATGTATGGTAGATATACCCATCGCCTATTGCTAGCTGTGGCACAGGATGGCGTTGGGAAAATCCTTCCAATTATGTTTGCAATAACACCGGGGGAGTCAGTTGATGACTGAGATTTCTTTCTTTCTAGGTTAAGGAGGTATGTATGCCCCCAACCTGATATCTGTGCTATATCAGATTGGGGCACTAGAATACTTGCCACAATTGAGCGACAGAGAAACCTATGGAATTGATCGTGATTTCGATCAAGTAATAATAATGATTGTACCTAAAAACTAACTATTATCACGATAAAAGGCAAGTGTACCTATCGAATAGTAGTATAGTTAGTGACAAGACCGAAATATCGAATCCAAGTAACCAAAAGTACTAGTAATGACTTTCTTCCTATTATCTAGCCTAAAAATAAAAAGGGAGTTGTTTGTAAACTAAAATCTAACTAAACTAAAGACGTGACAAAGAATGAATTGGGGAAAGAATTTAGGGAAAAACTGATTGATTAATGCAATACCCAAGAAAGAATCCACCTAGACTTCACTTGTTATCTAAGTCTGAACTAGACAATTTATTCATTCGACTTGATCCGTAGAGATCCCTAAATTATGTTAATATCTCTATCGAGACTAAGAACAACTAACACTAGGTTGATTAATTGAAATCTCTTTCTAATTAAAACCCTCTACTGTTGTATTAAATCATTCTATGGATCCCCCTATTAGATTTAACTCTAATCTGGTAGATTTTCATCGTCCTATGTCTAGAATTGCGATCAACCCTGCTTAATTGTGTTGGATCTACTCTTAAACAGGGACTTTTACTCCACTGAATAAGCACATTCGACTTGAACTAAGATCCCAGAAATATCAATTCAAGAATTAAAAACACAATTAAGAACAAGTCAAATATTATCATATAGCTCAGATAACAATAACAAGATTCGTCTTAGGTTTCATGCCTCTTAGGTATTTAGGGGGTTTAGTTCATAATTATAAAAGAGAACATCTCAAAAGAAAGAGAACAACAAAACATAAAGAAAACCCAAAACCCCTAGAAGAATTGAAGGGAGATCTTCAGTCTTGATGTTGATCCTTGCTTCTGAGATGGATCAATAGGCTTTCCTTCGAGTAATTCCCTGTCTTCTACTCTGAGTCTTGGCGAGGACACTGTGTTTTTGTAGTCGCCTCCTAGGGTCTTTATATAGAGTTTGGAATGTCTTTCTTAGCCCCTAAGTAGCATTTTCCGTGTGAAATTGAAACTCTTCACGATAAGGACACGCCCGTGTAGCACGCCTATGTGAATCAAGCCTAGGCCATGTTCAAGCCTATTAATGTGGCACAGTCGTGTGGGTTACCCGTGTGATGAACTTCAGGCCGTGTTGATTTCTTACTTTGGCCCATTTTCTCCGTTTTTGGCCCGTTTCTCGTTCTTTTCACTTTCCTATGCTCACCTAAGTATAAAACATAAATTTAAAGGATTAAGAGCATCAAATTCCACAAATTCAACGATAATTCATCCATAAATGTGCTAAATGTGGGATAGAAATATGTATAAATAATGGTTTATCAGGGACCGTACACACCATCGGTATTGTCTAAGGCACGTTGCGCCTAACTACTACTTGTAATATCGGTCTACGACTGAAAGACGAAAAGTGACCAACATGGGTATTTAACCTCTATAAATATACTTTATTTTGTAATATTCAATTTATTCTGAATGAAATATTAGTATGTAATTTTCGCTGTCAAATTATATTGGCAAAGTATGAGATCAATAAAATTCGTTTTCATGAGATGTTGGGGATTTTGTGTTCAGTTAACGATCAAGGCAAAAAACTACCTTTGTAACATACTTTTTGAACAATGGACACAAGCATACGACGGTGGCCTACGATATAGTCATATGACCACAAACCTGGCTGAATGCATAAATTCTTTTCTAAAAGGAACGCGTCATTTTTCGATAACCTCGGTTATGTGAGAGACATATTTTCGTTTGGCGGCATTATTTCCAAAGTGAGCAGCGAGTTGTAAAGGCCAAATGTAGGGAGGCCATGTATGGTTCCGGAAGGTATTACAAGAAATTAACAAGGCGAAGGCGCAAGCCAACACTATGCACACAGTGTGTCACAATCACGACAACCTATGGTTTCGTGTGACAGAGTTTGATAGACCGAGCTAATGTATTACCGGCAGGTAATATCGTGTACACCTGATAAAGAGGACTTATGACTATAGGACATTTGACGCACTTCATCATTCATGCGCTTATGCAATTGCAGCTTGTCAGAATCTCCGTTTGGATCCCATGAGATCGAAAAAGTGTACAAAATAGAATACATGTACAATGCGTAGAGATACGTATTCCCACTGGTCTCAGATGAACGTAAATGGCTGTCTGTATCGCTTGCTCTGTTTAAGTTGTTACCGGATAGAGAATTACATCGCAAACCAAAAGGTCGACCTTGCTGAAGTTGAATACGTAATAATATGGATATCTAGGAAAGAATAAACCAACAGAAGTTGTGTGGCTGGTGTAGGAACCCAAGTCATACAATTCGATCATGTCTAAACTGAAATAGTTGATAATTCCTGTAATGAAACTATGTTACATTATTTCTATTCCATCTTATTCAAAAGAACTTCTATTTTATTAAAAATATAAAATTAATTTACTATTAAAATATTAAAAAAATTATTTTATTAAATGAAACAATATAGAAAAATTTTATACAAATATATTAAAAAAATCAATGTATATGCCGGTCGGAATCAATGCCACATGGGGTGGTCGACGATTACACGTTGGATTCCTCCTTGGTTGTGTTTCCGGTGGGGGTTGTGGTTGCTCTGGCGAGGGTTGTGGTTGCTCTGGTTGTGGGTGTTAGGAGGATGACCCACCTTGGTAGAATAAAGAATGTGGAAGTGTTTGCATCACCCACGGAGAAGGTGTTTGAATCCCATAAGGTGATGAGGATGGGTAATGAGATGAACTCGTAGACGATGCCTCATGCGATCCCTTCAGCGACGATGGCCTATATATCATCGGGTGAGTCGGAGTCATTGGGAAAGGAGATGCATCAGGCCATGCATGCTAACCTGGCATAAGATTAGGAAAAGAAAACATATAAGGGTTTGGATACATATAAGGGCTAAGATACGCGCCTGGTATAATCTGAATGAGCTATGCTGTGGGTGTCGTCGGTTGAGGTGTTGGGCCCGGTGATTGTGTGGGCGCTGTTGATGGGCCCGTGCCGTCATCTCTTCTCATTGGTTTTAAAGGGCTCCGTAGTTCCCTTTTGACATGGACTTGCCAACGCCTCTGCTCTTCCGACAGCAAATATGGCTTGCCATGGATCTTAAATCATGGCATGTACTCTGGCACATACGCTAACTCTGGGACGATGATCAGTTCACGATCAAGTATATGATCATACTGATTTTTTTCAAATTTTTATATATTCTGAGAATAATACTGGCCAATTCGTATTCGTTTGTCGTAAGTCAATTTTGTGCTGGTCATCGAGCACCTTAGGTTATTCAGGAATCGGTTGTTAAAATCTAAATTGCCGCAACACTCTATTCGTCTAGTGTATCTCGATAGTAGCATAGTTGACCAATGGGACCTTAACATGCCAAATGTTCAGATTTTGAAAAAATTCTTCCAGAATTACTTCTCGTATTGCCGGATCCTCGTATGGTGCCCATTAAAACTATATGAACATGATAAAATATTAGTTATATACATAATACTAAATACTAAATACTAAATATGAAATGACTATTTAATGTATATATACTTTATTTAATACTTGCGCTTCCAACCGTTGTCTAATAGAAGTCGTATATCTTCAAAAGCGATAGGTATTTCAACATAACTCGCCAGATGATTCCACCCAATTAAATAAATTTTCAGTATACAATTTTATTTTAAATCTATGAAATAATTGTAAAATCAAATACAAATTTTACCTCGTTATGAGTGGGAATGTATATAAGTAGTTCACTCGATGACGTAAAAATAGAAAGCGAAACCAAGCCCATGATTGTAATAGTGATAGCAACCTCCGACTTTGACTTTATTTGGTGGCATCGCCCCGCACATCTCCCAATACAATGTTATCAACACGGCAGACCCCCAACTTTTTTTGCCAGCTGCTCTAATATCAAGGAGTTTCAGCAGCCACCTCAGATGTACAAGGTTTTGTGAAAGTCTAGAATCAAATAACCTCCAATCATCTTAAGGATGTATGCCCGAGTATATTGTATTCTTTCTACTCCAGTTGAATCATTCCCCAGCTTCGAGAATGTGTCTCGTAACTAGCCCATCTCGATCCGACCTTCGTAAATATTATCCAAAATCACACCCAAAAGATCATAGTATATGGCTTCCCAATCAGCAGATTGAACGGATCTGGTGAGTATAGACCTATCCACCTGCAATCTTAATTGTAACTAGACATCCTCCAAAGTGATAGTACACTCTCTGAATGGAAGATGGAATGTGTGCGTCTCGAGTCTCCACCTCTCTATTAGTACACTGATGAGTTTCGGGTCCAACTTGCACCCCCAGCCTATAGTGGCCCCGTGTTAAAAACTTGCTTTCCTCAAGTAATTTTCTATCAATGGTGATGGAGGACCAGGCATATTACGAATGTAACATTGTAACACCCGATCTACAGACTGTTATAAAAAATTATAAAATACAAATTAATTAAAATTACATAAATGAAAAAAATATTAAAAAATATTAAAAATTACAATTAATTAAAATTACTTAAATGAAAAAATATTAAATAATATTTAAAAATTAAAATTAACGCTTACCATTTTCATTTGTTCAATGAAGATATGTTTATAATCGAGACAAATTAATTCCCCAGCCATTACTGACACGATCAAATATTTTTGAAATTATAAAAAAATAATAATAATTTAGAAAAATTTAAAGTAAATAACTAATTAAAGAGAGCTTTGAGAAATTTAATGAGAAATTTGAGAGCTTTAGGGAGAATTTTTAGAGTTTTTTTGCTAAAATTTGAAGAAATATTGTGTGAAATAATATGAGAGGGTTTATACTTTTTTTTTACCGTTGGACCCCACCAATGGTAAAAAAAAGTAGCCGTTGCGGGTCAAAAACATGAAGCAAAATGCACCTCTAGGGGAGCGTTTTTGCCACGTCAGCAAAGAGTGTCCACGTCAGCGTGTTTTTTGCTGACATGGTAAAAACACTCCCCGAGGGACGCATTTTACTGGTATTTCTCCCTAAAACGCTCCTATATAGACGTGTTTTGCCAAAACCGACCCTTTTTTCGATAAATAATTTAAAAACCGGCCCATTTCCATAAATATACTTGAAAATGGGCCTTTTTAGGTAAATTGCCCCATTTGAGAATTTATTAGCCATGAATAGTTGAAATAATGCAACGCCGCCTTCTCTAACTAACCTCCTATTGTTTGCTAATCTTAGTTTCTTTAATTGCTTTTGTTTCTCAGCATGACTATCCAATCAATTAAAGATTCGGTCATAAAATTCCACCTACAATTTCTCTGAAATTATATTGAGATCCGTTTTGTTTTAGGAAAATTAAAGTACCCTTTTGGGAGTGGGTTTGTTATTTTTGTTTCTATAGTTTTAATAAATATGACTGGTGTTTTATCAGCATTAACCTTCTGTCCTTAACATTCCTCATAATGTTGTATAATGGTATTCCTAAAATCAGGATCTCGTGACGTCTCTCCTAGTCTAAATACACAAGATTATATCATTAGTAAATAACAAATTTAAAATTATAAATTTCTTGAACTAATTTTGACACCATGTAAATAGGTTGATTGTACTTCCTCAAAAATAAAAATTGAGAGACTTTCTGCACATAATAGAAAAAAGTACAGTGAAATTAGATCCCTTAACATAATCGCATCCATTTACCACTACCTTATAGATGACCGACTTCGAACAAGACATAATCCAATTAATTCATACATTATTAAACTTAATAATACACATCATAGCTTCAAGGAAGTACCACTCAACTTTGTTGTATACCTTAGACATGTCTAGTTTCACATCCATTTTGATCATTACAAATGTTTTCAAACTCAAGGATTGATATTATCTGTAATAAGATATATTACTATAAAAATGTGTTGATTTTTTGAAATATCACTGTCAAGACATTTTTATTGATATTATCTGTAATAAGATATATTGCTATAAAAATGTGTTGATTTTTTGAAATATCACTGTCGAGACATTTTTATAAGTTTAATTTTTTTTTAGTTGATTCCTTCAAAATTAGATGTTAAAATCTGCTGACAACTTTTCAATGTAAATAAACTTGAGTTGTTACAAAATAAACATAAGCATTAAGGGTATGGAAGTTTGTAGACTGAATCACACTTCCAGTCAACATAAGTGTAGAGAATAAGAAATGAGGTCATATTTGAATATCTAGATTGATCGGAGACTGTTCATTGGTCACTTGTCTAGTCATGGTGTTATGTGGGTCATTAATGACTATTTTGCTGGCTCTACAATCTTAACTATGACAAAGCTGTTGATTCTTGTTAGACAAGCTGAGTGCTTAGGGCTTGTGGGCTTCAAAATTTCTTTGGGTTGGTAATATAATGTAAGAAGCACGCAACCCAATGTCAATAAAATTTCTCCTTTGTGATGAAAAGCATAGAATTCTATGAAATCTATTTTTTATAGTAATAAGAGTTTAGAGGGCATGTAAGTTAGTTTTACAATTAATCCAAATATGTTTAAGGTTTGGATATTGGCAACAAAATACTTGATTGGAAGCATCAATGTTTTCACACACAAAATGTAACGCCCCAAATTTTCTTTGATTCTGACTTTTGTGAATTTGTAGAACAAAAATATCTATATATGTTTTTGCATTAATTTTGCACAAATTTTTGTCTGCTTGAGTGGTTAAGTGTTCTGGGTGTATGTGGGAAATCCCAAGTTCAAGCAATGTCTTTGGCAAAATTTTGGGTTTTATTGAATAAAGCCTTACCTTTGGTTAATAGGCTTATAAGTATTTATGTGTAAAAGTTTATTAGAATGGGCCTGCTGGTCTGGTGGCTAAGTTGAATATTAAAAAGAGGAGGTCAGGAGTTCGAATTCCTACGCGAGCAAGGGAAATATATTTTGTTGCTTGTGCTGTGTAAGAGGTAGAATGCTGATAGTGGGGTGTTCGGTGGAAAGAATTAAGGGAATGTGAGTTGGGAGTTATCAGAAAATCTTTTCTGATTACTTTTTGCAAATTTGTTCTCCTCTCAAAATTTCCCATACTTCTGACATTCTTTTTCCTTCTTACCGAATTGTCATAGCCTTTTCCTCTACTTTTTTGTTTTGATTTTGATTCTGGTGTCTTTCTCTTGCTTGATAGGCTAGACGTATTCACTCAGTAAATGTTCGCTTTTGTTCCTTTTCATTCTTCGTAGTTAGGGTTCTAAGAATGGTTATCTTCTGTTTGGCGGAGTAGGGGATGATCAAGGAGCGGCTGTTGGTTCTATAGTAGAGTAGTTGTTAATGAATTCAGGTTTTTGATGGTAAGTTTTTGATAGTTGAGTGTCTACTGACTTGTTTGGGTTACAATTGAATGTTGATTAAAGTGATAATTGGGTGTTATTTTGGACAAATTTAAGTTCTGGAGTGCTTTAGGCTGCGAAAACATCAAAAAGAAATCAGGTGTGTACTCTGATTGCACAAAAAAGGGGATTCAGCGAAAGCCGAAAAGCTTACTGTCGACGCCACACGGGCGTGTGGACTATCTGTGTGGAGGCTGTGTGGCAAGACACGGCTGTGTGATCGACGAACCAGGCCATGTGCATGTGACACGGGCACACAACACGGCCATGTGATGGTCAAGTGAGGCTGTGTGCAACATATGGGCTCGACCAATTAGGCCGTGTGCGCTACACGGGCTTGTAGGTCTACACGAGTGTGTGGGATTCTGGGTCAGGCCGTGTGATCTACATAGTCAAGTCTAATTTGGGCCGTGTGAGCCTCACGGGTGTGTAGGCCCACACGGGCAGGCTACTTGGGCGTGGGGGCCCATTTTTCTAAAATGTTTTCTAAGGTTACACGAGTCACCTAAGTCGACTGTGACCTGTTGTAGGGTCGGTAAGCATTACTTAAACCCTTGTTCTGTGATATTGTACTGTGATGTATATATATCTGTACTGCTCTGAAAATAAATGTATGATCTGTTTATCTGTATTATAGCATACCATTTATGTATGATGCATTGCATTGGGGTGGGATTGATGAAGTGAATGAAGTATCTAAAAGGCTTCTAAGCCAGATATCTGGCAGCTATGCTACATATTTCTAACTTGTTCCGCATTACGGTACCACTTGGTGTGTAGGGTTGGATGGGTTGATTTTATCCCCATATTTGGTTGTAGGGCTGAGTGGGTCAATTTTATCCCCACATGGTGTGTAGGGTTGAACGGAGATAGTGTGCGGGGTTAGTGGGCATGATTATGCTATTATAATCTAATCTGTTATGTTTATCTATACGGGCTAAGGCCCAACTGTATCTGATTCTGTTTCTGAGTGAGCTAAGGTCCACACTGATTCTGTAAAAGGCTCAGGCCTGAATTATCTGTTATCTTCTATATGACTATACGCATGCTGAACTGTGGGGATGTACACACTGAGTTTGCAAAAACTCACCCACTTGTTTGTTTTATCTGTCAGGTAATCCCCAGCAGTAGACGGATTGGTGCAGCGTAGGGCTCAACGGTGACCACTGCCACATGCTTTGGACTTGATGGTTTTATTCTTTAAACTGTTATTTTGGGAAATTTTATGTACTTTTTTGGACTTTGGGACTCTATGGTTTTAATTTGAGATTTTAAACTATTGATTTTGGATTTTAAGCTGCGACACAACAAATTATAGTTTTCTAAAATTAACTAAGATTTCCATAAGTACAAAGGTACCAAAAGTTAATTGACTTTATAGCTTCCGCGTAAAAGAAAGGTTTTCAAACAAATGACTAACCCTCGTTTTCCGATTAAATAAGAGACAATAATTGGAATGGTTTTTTGTGTATCAAAACGGTTTTCAAAAACACTCTCATGTGACATTGCTAGATTCGGCCATAACGTCTAGGCCGGATTTGGGGTGTTACACAAAACAGAATGTTTTGAAATTTAATACTATAATATTAATATTTTCACATCTAATTTTCTTTCAAGTAATGTAAAACTCTTTCAGTTGGTACAAATGTCATGGTGGGTTTCATTCAAATTAATGTGGTTTCCTTTTTAAATTTGGGCTTTCTTAAAACCTAAAAAATGTTAAGCAGGAAAATTTTGACCAATAAAAAGATCGTTGGCTTTCACATGGAAAAGACAAATACATGTTGCAATAAGCTAGCATTAAAATGAAATCGAATTTTATAAGTTTAGTCCTTGTAAATTTTTTACTTAACCAGATTAATTGAACATTCTGGTTTTAGCCCCTTTATTGTGTTAAAATTTAAGGTTTAATTTCTTTATTTTACTTTGACATAATCTAATTTTATATTTTCATGATGTTATTAGTGAATCCAAATTGATTACATATTATAAAAAAGTTATTTAGGGACGAAACTATTTTTACTATAAGAAAGTTATCAATAAAAAATTTCTTGTTTTTAATTTAATAGCAATAATTAACAATGTTATTATTTTGTTACAACACTAAAGTTATACAAGGTGTTTGATAGTACAATGGGGGTAATTCACATTGTGAGGGGTGTGAAAAGACATTAAAATGAGGGCAGATCACACTGTAAGGGGTGTGGAGAGCTATTAAGATGGTGGTTTAGGAAGGTTGAGTTTTTAGTAAAGTGAAAACTATATATCTTGTGATCTTTCTTGTCTTGGTGTTGAGGGGAGGTATTTATGAGAGGGGTTGGCTAGGTACGAATCCTAGCTATTGAGTTCCCTATCTTATAGATGCAATGGTAGAGTCGTGAATGTTAGCCAATGATATTTTTGGAGTTGACTTGAAAGGGACTAGATGAGACATTCGTTAAGTTGGGATGTGATCGATTGATGGGAGAAATAAGGAACTCTTCCCTATATATCTCCTAAAGATCTTATAGGCCTTCTTAGTTTGATGGGATGTTTACGTGAGGCATATTGCTCTTGCTGAGGCAACAACAATGATATTTGTCATGTTCTTCTAGTTGTTCAATGATCCCGCGAAGGGATCTTGAGAAATGGTATAATAATCGCTATAGATAAAAAGGCAGGTTATAAAGTGACCTAGTTTGAGTCAATTCTTTGTCGAAGCTCACTAGGGATTCTTGGCAAGGCTTGGGTAGAGTTTTAAAGCGTTATTATTATTTCCCTGATCATCATGCCTTTGTATTGGTTGCTTTCAAATGTATGTTTGCCTTTGTTGCAGGTTTTCAGAATACATCATTTTTCTTTTTCGTTGTTTTTTTTTGGATTGTTATTTATTTTTCCTGCTCAAAATCATATAATTAGGTCATCTTCAAAACCAATGTGCTTTTATGTTTTTGATTTTCTTCTTATCGTCAATTTTCCTTTTCATTGTCATTATAAAAAATAACTTGTAACAACCCAATATCCAATGGCATTAAAAAAAATTGGTTTTGGAATTGAATTGCAAAAACAAGATTGTTAAGTTTGGAAATGAAAATTTATGTATCGTTTATGATAGTGATAAATTAAATTAATTAGTAAAATTAAAATGAAATGATTGATAATTATAGTAGAAAGATTAAATTATAAAAATAAAAAATATGTTAGATATATTAGAAAATAAAAAAGGACCTTATTAGATATTATACTAAAGACATTAGAGTACATAAATCTTAAAGAAAATATGTTAGTGGAGAAACATGATCGTTTATCATCTATTAATATTGAGAATCTTTTAAATTAACTTAAAAACTTTAATTAAAAAGCTTAAAAGTTATTAAACATGTTAGTGTATGAAACAAAGCCTCAAACCTTCTTCTCTCACCATCAAAACTCCTAGAAAGAAAAAGAAAGTTCCCTCTTTCATTCCTTGGTTGTCGTCTAACAAATTAACTAAGGTATGAGATTATTTGATAATTTCTTATAGATTCAAGCTTTAATAAGTTGTATTTAACCAACCTAATGTTTAGATTAATAAATTATTGATGTTTTGATTGAGTTTTCATGGTTGAAAAGCTTAGAAATATTAGTTGTTAAATGTTGAAGTTCATGCATGGTGTTGTTAGTTAATTAGTAGGAAGATTATGTTAGAAAATAGAAAAAAAAAGATGGTGGATTTAATAGAAATTTAACTAATAACATTAAGGGTTAAATTGAATAAATTAAAAATTATTAAAAAATTATGTGATAAATTAGAAGTAAGAGGTCTTTGTACTATATTTATTATCCAAATTTGATTGGATAGATTGTGCAATATAGATTTTCGAATATTAGGGTCATAAAGGAATAAATTGAATTAAATGCATTCATGTTTGATTTCATTGAATTGTGTTGAATTATGTGATTAATGATGTTTCCATTATTGTATTATTGAACATAGCCAAAGAAAATGTTTGAACGTCAAAGGCGAAAGGAAAGAAAAGATGGACATTGTATAACTTTTTCGGTTTGCACTTTTGTAATTTAATTTCAATTTTCTTTCATAGATTAATTAGTCGTTATAATCAATATGACTATGCATCAAGGTAATAGTATCTTTACCCCATAAACTTTGAATAATGGATTCAATTGGTGATAGTTGAATAATGTTATAAATGTTTGAAATTTTTTTGGATGTGATTATGAATATTTGGATGTTGATATTATAATGATTGATGTTACAATGGTGAATGTGAGAGTTGAAAATCGATAATGACAATGAATCGCAAAGAAAGAGGGAAAAGAACACACAGAATTTTATGTGGAAATCCTTTCAGGAAAAAAAAACTATGGGCAGAAGAGATGAAAATTCACTATATTAAATTTGAATGATACAAGAGGAGAGACGATTACGTCTATTTATAGGTTTAAAAACCGTATTCTAATCAAAGTCAAATAGAAGTAATGTAGTAAGATTAAAACACCTTATTCTAATCAATATCAAATAGAGAAAGTAAACTTCTATACGGATTTTAATTGTGCAGCCTGTACTGTACCGTGGGAGCCAAAGGCTGCACCACCAGTTACGACCCTATTCCAATATTTTGCTTATTAGGGATCTACAATGGGCTTCGGCCTTGGCCCTCGTAGATCCCCCTATCTTGCCACTTGTATTTTATTTTAATAGGAATTTAGGTCACACAACTTCTAACAGTAAATATGGTGTTAATGCCCTATTAAATGATGTTAGACATAATTCGAGTACATTGACATGTCATAGGATCATTGGTATAGTAATTTACTAACCATCATTGCCGGGCAATTCGGGATGGCTAAATAAACAATGCGGACAAATATTGAAAGTTGTCGTTGCCAGGCAATTTGAGATGATAGAATAAATAAATATTAAAAGACATCGTTGCTAGGCAACCTGGGATGACAAAATAAAATAGTCCTAGTTCCCAAAGGATTGTCGACTTACTCAATATATAGATCTAAGTATCCATCCTAATGTCTATCATCGAATAGTAGGGGCCAAAATGTATAAGCATTGAAATTAAGATTGAAATGTGAATTGAAAAAAAAAATGGAAATTAACATGCTAAGTTAAAGTAGCACTCATTAAAGTATTGATACTTGATATATATACTCACTTTAATTTATTCTTAATGCAATATATTTGAATTATATTAGCACTATTGAGTATACAATACTCAACGTACGATTATATATATACTCAACGTAAAAATAAGCTAATATTTGCTTATTCATTTTTCTTTTCATGTAAAAACCATTGAAGATAATTATAAAAAGATATAATAAAATTATAGAATTTTATTTATTCAATTAGTCCAAATATTACAAGTAGAATTATGAAATTATTATACTGAGGGCACAAAGTCCTAACAACCAGAGGCAAGTTCTTGTTGAGGATTCTCTTAAGTTCTTCCTTTCTTCCACTCAAGTGGTTCTCCTTATGTTGTTCTAATCGGTGATAATGGGATTTAGCATCAACTACACATTCATCCAATGAGGAGACTTAAGGAGGCATCTTTTTTCAAAGGAAGGGAATCATCATACGATTCTCATGTTGTTTCCTATTGAGAGAAGAACATCACCTTCATAAAGTTAGCTTTATCAGTGATTATCTTCTTCTCCCATCAAATCCCTTCTTGGGGCACTACTATATGTTATTGTCCCAATAAATAGATCTTAAGAGAAGGTCATCGTATATCTCTTTATTTTTTTCTAGTGTTATGGCTTCTTTATATCATTGTTGCGCTTAGCAAAACACTATATTTTCTTCAAATTCTTTGGAAGAGGGTGCATTAAGCTTCTTTTTATTTTCTTAAAAAGCTTGTGCATCCCCTTATTGTATCTTAAGATTACCCTTTCTTTTACACCAATTTCTTGGTACTTCTAGGGCACTCTATCATAGCTTTCTTTTTGCTTCTTTCTCCAAGGAATGTGGTGCCATTTCTACATATCTTTCCAATTGTCCCTTCCTTATAGCTTCATCTATGGCATCCTTTAAATTGAGATAATCATTGGTAATGTGGCCAACATCGCTATGATGTTGATATTCAACCATGGGCTCCCTTTTCTATGGGTCAGATCGCATAAGTGGTAGAGTCCCCGATATCCTTCTATTTTCGTTGAGGATTTCTCCTTACAAAGCATTTAAAGAAGTGCAACAATGAAAGGAAGTAAACAAAACCCTTTTCAGGTATTTTGGGCGTTAGTAGTTACAACATCCTACTGTGGCCTCATCTTTTGTCTACTAGGTGAAGTGGCAATTTGATTGTCTCCTCATGTCATGTTTGTGTTGTCAAGTATAAGGTTATCCATGATCTTGAGGGGATTCTCCTTCTTTTTCTCTTTCCTTTTGTTGCTTCTAGCTTCTTGGGGCTTTTTCTTAGGGATGCTTTTAAAGTTGAGCCCAAAAAAATTTGTTTTGGGCTTATAAATCCCAATATTGTTGAACAGTAGGCCGAGAATCCTTCTCCTTTTTTTCACTAAGATAATATTCTTCCTCTTGATGGTTTGTTGGAGGTCAAAAGGAAACGGGTGAACATCTTCACTACTTCATCATTGAAATTACGGATAAGAGGGATGATAAGAATCTATCTCATTAAATCTTAAATTCATTCCAATATTGGCCATAGAAGGGATTTTTGGTCTTCTTACTCTCGATGACTATAACCTTCAAAGGGTAAAGATTAAAGACGTAGTTTTTTTTTTTTTTTTGTATATTCTTACAAACGACACCAATTTTTATACAATGTGTTGGATAGTACAATAAGGGTGGTTCATGTCGTGAAGGATATGAAGAGCTGCTAGAATGAAGGTTGTTCACACTGTACATTGTGTAGACAACTAATAGGATATTGATTTGAAAAGGTTGAGTTTTTAGCATAGTGTGTACTTTATATCCTATGATCTCTCCTACTCTAGTGTTAAGGGGAGGTATTTATAAAAAGGGGTTGGTTGGGCATAGGTCCTAGACATTGAGTTCCTTATCTTATATAATATTAAAATAATATTTTGGCTCTTATAAAAATTCATAATTCAATTTTGTCTCTTCCAAAAAGATTTTTTTTTGTTTCACCCTTGAGTACAAGGAAAAAAATTATATATACTTAAAGTTGAAAGATAAAATCATAAATATTGTCATAGTATAGGGACTAAAATCGCAATTAAACTGTTTCAGACGAAAGAAAGCATGACTCATAGGAGTTGCCAGCCAACCTATCTAAAACAAGTCTATCTATAATAAGAAAATAAAACAAGTCCATCCATAATAAGAAAATGGAGGAGGAAATATTTTGCAGCATTTACTGGCCCTATGGGATCACACAGTCAGCGCCATACCAATACGACAATCTATAGTCGGCAATGGTGTTGACAGCACGCACTACAGAAAGTGGGAAAGTGCATGGAAGTTGCCCTGGATGGCTTACGTTATCATTATTTATTTATCATTAAATGTCCTCATTCTTCACTCAAGAAATTACCACGAAACTTCCATTTGAGCTAAGTTTCAACTACTCGTGCATTAAACAAAGGGTGGTTCTGGTTCCTATGAGTCAAACTATCCTTATTTCCTTCCCATCACGTTAAAGGCAATGCAATATTGTCGACGACAATGACCAACCTCTTTTTGGACGTGTAAGGCGCCTTGATTTCATCGTACGACTGTAGTGTTCGATTAAATTTTGGTTTTAGTTCTATAAAATTTGATTCTTGTTCGGTTGATTTAGTAGCTATTTTATTTATTACGTTTGATTTTTAACCCTAAAATGCTTTGTACAAACAAGAATTTTTAGACTAATGGGACAAGAAATTCCTCCTGGTTAATTACTTGCTTAGTTGGAAAGTAGGATTTGATTGAAGTCAAGCCAAAATTTGGGGGTTTTTCTTCGTTACATTAAAAACATCTTTCTATATTTGAATTTTGTTAAACCTACAAAGTTTTTCTAAGGAAATTTTTGAAAATATGAATTGCATCAAATGTGTTTAAATTATTATTTAAATTTTAAATTGGCTCGTAAACTTTAAATTATTTTAATCGAATTTTTAAATTATAAATATTACATTAAACAGGTCATTCCATCAATCTAGTCATCAATATTATTGCTAAATGTTAGTTTGAATATGAGGTAAAACATATTTAGAACACATAAATCAAATAATAAACATGTGTGCAAACTATAGCGTCTGTAAAATTTATAAGGCTATTTATAGTTGTTGTGGTTTTGAAAAAATGAGATTCAACATATTCATGGAGTAGGTAGACAAGTGTTTGTAACTTATTTTACATGTTTTAAATATTATCTGTGTTGAGTGTTTTTATGTATCCTTTAGGTGGGTGGAGTTGTGTATTTATATGATATGATTGTTGTTCATAGATGTCAACACTATCCTACTCTAGGTTTAACACATGAGATCTCATATGAGGGTGTAAGTGCCCCTTCTACGAGCACTTAATATCATGCGAGCTTAATATGTGAACTGTGTAGAATCTGATCCGTTCCCATTCGGGTTGTGGATCGGTAATAGTAAGTATTATAACAATCTGCATTAAATTTAAATTAACATTTAATGTCCGAGCTAATAGTTAGACTAACCTAATTGCTTAATTGATACGGTAATATTTCAATTATTCAATTAAAATATATTTTAATTCAAGGATTAATTTAAAATTTGTAACATGGTCGAAAGATATGGGGTGAAGATTAACGAAGAAAAGCAATGAAACACAAAATGACTCAAGGGTTCTTCATTTCTGTTAAACACCAATCGTGGCATCATGATCGTGAAACTTGGTGGTGTGGTGGATCACGTCTAATTGTATAAACCATCGCAATTTAGATTATTTTTTTTTTGAAAATTCCATTTAAGTGTCTCAAAAGTTTTAAAATTGTTCATTAAATCCCTAAAATTTTTAAAATTTTAATTTAACTTTTTAAAACTTAATGTTAAAATTGATAATTGTTTTATTGGTGGTGAAGAAGAGATGGGCGGTAGGGTATGGGCTAAAATAATTCTTCCTTATGAGTCATCTATCAAATTATTTATTTAAGGGAAAATGAAATTGCTACTTGTGAGTTAAGTTGTCTTGCATGACATAAATTGTGATTTTCTGCAGTCCAAATTCATTTCATATGTGCAAAAATGTATGATATCAAACTTTTGTTTTTGGCTAACCAATAAATTTGAAATTGATTTTGTCTTGTATTATTAAAAATAAAAAAAAAACCCAAGGGCAAAGGCAAACCGGCCATGTATCAGTTCTTTACTGGGTCCATGTTACTAAGATATATAAAGCATAAAATCAAGGCACTGATGATGATGGTATGAACCTTCATAGGTTTTCAATAATGGCGGCTCTAGAAAGTGACACAATCCATAAGATGATACACAAGTTAAAACTTAAAAAGCAACTTCAATTTTGCATTAAATCAATTATAAACCTAGGACCTATCAAAATATCACATGTACATATATATATATATATATATGTATGGTGTTTATTAGTTATATATGATTGATGTCTAAATAGGGGTTAAACACAAAATTCTTTGTGAGTTCGATTTTAAAATCTTATTTTAAGAATATCGAGCTCCTTAATATTCAACTTAACAAGAGTTAATACATATGTATATTACTATATTTAAGGCAAGAAATATGCTGACGCGGTCAATTTGATTTTTTTTTTATAATTAATTGAAAATCTTTTTATTATGACTGAATTGATCGACCTTTATTATTTTAATTGATCTAATCGAATGAATTTATCATCAACCAATTCAACCGTCTTAATTGATAAACTCTATATATTTATTATATAGAATAAATATATTTGAATTGGTTAATTTAATTATAAATTTTAATAATTGATAATCAAGGCATAAAACTATCCTAATCGAGACATTAATCAATTTAGATTAAGATTTGTTATTAGTCTTTGTATTTTGTTAAAGTTGGGGATTTAATCAATATACTTTAATTTGATAAATTTTAGTCTTGATACTTTTCGAATTGGTCAATTTTAGTTAATGTACTTTTTCAAATTTTAAAATTTTACTCTTGGCGCTAAACGTAGTAGTTAAATTCTTTTGGTTAAATTGAATTTGTAGTCTTGTATCATACGTAAAGTTGTAGATTTAGTCCATATTCTTAAATTTAATCATTCTAAGTCCTTATACTTTTTAAACTTAGTAATTTTAGTCTTGGCCCAAAATTTAACCTAATGAATTTAACAATTATCATTTGAAGGGGATTGAAATATTAAAATTTGGAAAGTACAAGAGCAAAAATGATCAAATTAAAATACAAAGATTATATCCACATCTTTTATAAAATATAGGAACTAATAACAAATTTTAATCATCGATTTAACTAAAAAGTTAATCAGAACTGATTTAATAGACTTTTATCTTTTGGCTAAAGTATACAACTAACCACCCAATTATGCCCGCATTCTTTTTTTAGTCACCAAACATTTGAATTCGTTCCTATTTTGGTCACCCGCCGTTAAATTGATAAAAAATTCTTTTTCTAACTGATATAATAACATATTTAGTTCTCAATACTTACTCTATCAATGTGATCCTAACTCTAAATAATTAGAAAGTATGAGGATTAAATTGATAGTAAATGTGAAGGGTTAAATTTATTGAATTATTTAGAATTAGGATCAAATTGATAGAAAATATTAATATTGAGGATTAAATGTGTTATTATACGAGTTAGAAAAGAACTTTTTGTTACCAACTTAACGGCTAGTGACCAAAATAAGAATAAATTCAAATGTTAATACCTAAACTGAAAATTCATAAAATTAAATGATCAAGTAAATATTTTATGTATTTGAAGAGGGTAAGAGAAAAAAAAAAGATATAAAAGTGGGAGAATGCCGCGTTTCCTATTAAGTGGGATCACTTTGTTTATTATATTGACATGACATATGAAAGTGGCAACCACTTTCTTTCTTTCTTTCTTTGGCTTATTAATTTAGGGTTGGCCACATGATCATCCAACCAATTACAACTAGCAATCAGCTTAATCATTTCCGCGTATTTTACCCTGCTTCACAAAATAAAAGAAAGAAAGTACAAATTGTACGGCAGATTTCACACAGATTTTGTTGTCCCCTATAATTTTCACGCTTCTTTTTAACCCCATTCTTAGTTTTTGATACACCAAAATGTGGGAAACCATTTTCTTCAATCTTGTTTGCTAAAACACAAAACGGTAGCAATTTCTTTAGGCTAGTTTCAGGCTCCCTTGCGGTTCTCACCTTTCTACGCACAAATTCACTTCAACTAATGTTTATGTATTGTGACTTATTTTTAATTGAAGCTAAAAAGTGTAATTGGGTTAAATTTATCTCTGCCTTTTATAATGTTTTTCAATGTTGAAGGTTACTAGCTTCTTTCGTAATTTTGCTCATATTCAAGTGTGTTTTTAATTTAAATTACAAAAAAAAATATATAGTATAAAATACATTTTTTATGAAAATTTTATATGTTTTTTTAAAGTAAAATTTATAGGTTAAATATCATTAAAAGTAATTATAAAACAATTAGCTAAATAGTTGTTTAAATAAACATCAATAAAAAAATTTAAAAATGTTTTTATACATATTATTTTATTAATAAAATATCAAAATAGATTGTTAAAAATCCATCCTGTTATTATTTACGAAAATAATACCTGGCATTTTTTAAAGGAATGACTTAACTATAAAAAATAAATAATATTGATAATTTTATATAATAAATAATTTAAAATGAATAAAAAATTAATTAAAATATTTATAAAAAATATTATGGTACACGTTATTATTTTATTAAACAAAATTACAATTTCATAAAATAAAATCATTTAAATTTTTATTATATTTTTAATAGTCATTTTTTTTATTCTCATCTCATTATTACAGTTACGGTTGCACATTTAATCTCATCACCATTATAGTAATTTACCCACCATCCTAACAAAGTCTTAGTTGTCAAATAAATGGCATAGATAATGACTAGGGCCGAACCTGGTCAGTAACATGCTGCAAGGAGCAAGGGCGGTTTGTTGACCAAACCTTACAATGCCACTTTATAAATTAGGCATTCTCTGTCTGTAGTTGAAAGAAATTCATTCTCTTATCAAAGCACAAAACAGACTTCCAGTTCAAGCATTTGTTCCAACTGGTTAAAGAAACCCAACAACAACCATGTCTAGCAGTGACAGCAATCAAATGTACGATTGCGGTACATTACTTTTCAAAGTCACCACCTCTGGCTTCACCACCGCTCAAAAGCGTTGGAGGATTGCCTATGCATCGATATATTCTGTGCGGGTAATGCTTTCTCTTGCCAAGGAGATAATATCGAAGAGAGGTATTGAACAACCCTCGATCATCTCGGATTTGCATCCTTACGTTGCGCTAGATGTTGAACCCTCGAGCTCTCCGCATTGGGGTGAAAATTTTTCATCTTCCTCCTTTGCTCCGAAAATTGATCGGAAGAGACTTGTGGAGACCGTGAAAGAAAAGGACTTGGTTTCTCTTCACCAGCTTGGAGGAGTCGAAGGCATTGCCGCTGCTCTTGGAACAAATCCTGAAAAGGGAATCCGAGATGATGATCGAGAGGTTGTGAAAAGACAGGAGATGTTTGGTACCAATACTTACCACAAGCCACCTCACAAAGGGTTGCTGTATTTTGTCCTGGATGCTTTCAAGGACACCACAATTCTTATCCTCCTGGTATGTGCTGCTCTTTCTCTTGGTTTTGGTATCAAAGAGCATGGTGCAGCAGAGGGTTGGTATGAAGGCGGAAGTATTTTCGTTGCCGTCTTTCTTGTGATTGTTGTCTCTGCACTCAGTAACTTCAGACAGGAGACTCAATTTGACAAGCTATCAAAAATAAGTAACAATATCAAAGTCGAAGTTGTTAGAGGTGGCCGCCGTCGACAAGTATCTATTTTTGATCTTGTTGTTGGAGATGTTGTCTTCCTTAAGATTGGAGATCAAATTCCAGCAGATGGGCTATTCTTGGACGGTTATTCACTGCAAGTGGATGAATCGAGCATGACAGGAGAAAGTGACCATATGGAAGTAGATGCCACCAGGAACCCGTTCCTTTTTTCTGGTTCGAAAGTGGCAGATGGTTATGGTCAAATGCTTGTAGCATCCGTGGGAATGGATACTACATGGGGAGAAATGATGAGCTCGATAACCAGTGATAAAAACGAAAGAACTCCACTACAAGAACGACTTGACAGACTTACCTCTTCTATCGGAAAGGTAGGTCTTGCGGTTGCCTTTCTAGTCCTTGTAGTCTTATTAATTCGTTATTTCACTGGGAATACAGAAGATGACAATGGGAACACGGAGTATATTGGTAGCAAGACCAGCGTAGATGATATCTTAAATGCTGTTGTTCGTATAGTTTCGGCTGCAGTAACTATTGTGGTAGTTGCTATTCCGGAAGGTCTACCATTGGCTGTCACTCTTACACTTGCTTACTCAATGAAAAGAATGATGGCTGATCAGGCAATGGTTAGAAAACTTTCAGCTTGTGAAACGATGGGCTCAGCTACCATTATTTGTACTGACAAAACTGGAACCTTGACACTAAACCAGATGAAGGTAACCCAGTTTTGGCTCGGCCAAGAGTCCATCAAGGAAGATCATTCCAACATCATTGACCACACTGTTCTTGAATTATTCTACCAAGGTGTTGGTTTGAACACAACTGGTAGTGTTTGCAAACCCGTCTCCGGATCCCTACCTGAGTTTTCTGGCAGTCCAACAGAAAAGGCGATTCTTTCTTGGGCTGTCTTAGGTTTGGATCTGGATATGGAAAAATTGAAGCAAAAATACAGCATTCTCCATGTTGAAACCTTCAACTCCGAGAAAAAGAGAAGTGGGGTTTCAGTAAGGAGAAAAACAGATGAAACTCTTCATGTACACTGGAAAGGAGCTGCAGAAATAATCGTAGCCATGTGCTCAGACTATTATGAGAGCAATGGAGGCATAAGGTCCATGGATGAAGACCAAAGGAGCAGAATTGAAACAATAATCCAAAGTATGGCCGCTAGTAGCTTACGATGCATTGCTTTTGCTCATAAGCAAGTCTCACAAAAAGAGATGGAATGTGTTGATGATAGCGAAAAGACACATCAAAGAATAAAAGAAGATGGTCTAACCTTGCTAGGGATAGTTGGTTTGAAGGATCCATGTCGCCCAGGTGTCAAAAAAGCTGTGGAAGCTTGTAAATCTGCAGGGGTGGACATCAAAATGATTACTGGAGACAATATTTTCACAGCAAAAGCTATAGCTGCAGAATGTGGAATTCTAGGAGCAGATTACAATGAAGAAAGTGGACAAGCTATAGAAGGTATTGAATTTCGAAATTACACACCTGAAGAGAGAATGGAGAAGATCGGGAAGATCAAGGTGATGGCAAGGTCCTCTCCATTTGACAAGCTTCTGATGGTACAGTGCTTGAAACAGAAAGGTGATGTAGTTGCGGTCACAGGTGATGGCACTAATGATGCTCTTGCGCTAAAAGAAGCCGATATTGGACTGTCGATGGGTATTCAAGGCACTGAGGTGGCAAAGGAGAGCTCAGACATTGTCATATTGGATGATAATTTCAGCTCAGTTGCCACAGTTTTAAGATGGGGAAGATGTGTATATAACAACATACAGAAATTCATTCAATTTCAGCTTACCGTTAATGTTGCTGCTCTTGTAATTAACTTCATTGCAGCAGTTTCTGCTGGTGAGGTTCCCTTGACAGCCGTTCAATTGCTGTGGGTAAACCTCATCATGGACACCTTAGGTGCTCTAGCCCTTGCAACAGATAGGCCCACCAAGGAACTAATGAAGAAGCCGCCCGTCGGTCGAACTGAGCCCCTCATTACTAATGTCATGTGGAGGAATCTTTTAGCCCAAGCAGTATACCAGATAGCTAT
The DNA here is from genome assembly GCA_020496765.1 of Gossypium stocksii. NCBI lineage: Eukaryota > Viridiplantae > Streptophyta > Magnoliopsida > Malvales > Malvaceae > Gossypium > Gossypium stocksii. Next base: position 14,591,049 of record CM035623.1, read on the forward strand.
TCTCTTGATCTTGCAATTTAGAGGTGAATCTATGTTCAATGTGCCTAAGAGGGTAAAGGACACACTGATTTTCAATACTTTCGTTCTCTGCCAAGTTTTCAACGAATTCAACGCAAGGAAGTTGGAGAAGCAAAACGTCTTCCAAGGCATTCTTCAGAACAGATTGTTTCTGGGAATCGTGGGGATAACCATCATTCTTCAGGTGGTTATGGTGGAATTTCTAAAGAAGTTTGCAGATACAGAGAGATTGAACCTATGGCAGTGGGGGGTTTGTATCTTATTCGCAGCTTTCTCATGGCCAATTGCATGGGTTGTGAAGCTCATACCTGTTTCAGACAAACCCTTCTTCAGTTATCTCAAGAGATCAAAATCATCTTCACAATTAAATAAGTCATCTACCACAAGAAACCTTCAATCTGCAGGCATGGAACTAGAGTGCAATAAGATCATGTTCTGAAAGAACAAGGATGTAAGTTCAAAATCACTTCACTGACACAAAGGACAACATAAGGAGATCATGATTCTAGATTTCTTATACTTTAAGAGATACTAACTTATATTTATGTACGTATATGTAATATGACTTTTCTTATAAAGGCCTTGGAAACATTGGTCCCAGATTCAATCTAACCTCATGGAGCTTTGCTCTTATCTTTACCTAGGATGTTTCTAGTTCCATACCAATTGTTAGGTGGCTCTTTAGTAATGGCTTATTCCTTTCTAAATCTGAAACAGGATCATATGTGCTACCTATTGTACTTATTCTCGTAAAAAATAAAATACCCTTTATGTATCTACCTAGAGTCTCTTCCATTATTCTACTACCAAGCATTGGAAATCTGTAATGAAGTCAGCAGTTCTCTACAGACAAGCTACCTAAAATGATCCTCCGATCAAAATAGTTTTGCATTTGTTGCTTTAATAGACATAATCGAGCACTGTGTTTCAACAGATGCCTCTCTAACTGGAAGAAAATTTGTTGGGTTAAAAGCAGCAGAATGGTTTTTTTTGGAGTGGTGGGCTTGGTGTGAAGAGAGACAGACAGAAAAATAAATGATTGAATTTGATTCTACAAATGGACATTCTAACAATGAAGCAAAGGAAATACAAATGAAAAAGAGAGAAATAAATAAAAAGAGAGAAATTATCATTCTGTAGAGGTAAATGAAGAGGTGTGTTGAGAGCTTTAAAATCTAAACAGTGACAAAACGGAAAGGAAAGCAATAATCGCCGAGACCCAAAGAGCGAGAGAGTATTTCAGTGGAGTCACGATATGAGAAACTGATATACACATAATATATATATATATATATATATTAACTGGCAATTGGGGAAGCTTCCTCAGCTGGGACCCGCTTTTTTTTAAGATATGAAACTGGAAACTTGTTATAAAAGGTTGCTCATTTCTCAAGTTCTTTTCAATTTTTTTTCATGTACCTATAACATCCACGTATAATCTAACCTGCAATGAATTGTTCACTTTGATTCATTGGACTTTGCTATTTTGTTCATAAAAACGTTTTGAAAGTTAAAGTTGAAGAAGGCGAGATTCATAACTTCTCTTTAAGACCAAAACACAAGACATGTCCAACTTGTGCACGGTCATCCATTTCGAGTACAAGTTGTGGCATGGTGGAGAGGATTTTCATCGCAAGGCATTTTTTTCCCGTTGGAGCCTTTTGGTCCATTTCCTCCCTCTCCATTACCATGTTCTCTTTCATAATCCATCATCACTTTCTATTTAGCACAAGCAGCCACCTGCGGCACAGCAGAGCGATGAAGATTGTGTTACATGCTGACCAGAGATTATCATCAAGCAGATTCACTGCATTTTCATAGGACAAATTATGTGAAGGTATTGATTTACTCTAGTGGAAACAAAACATTTAAAATATCTACATTCAATATGAATTCATTGTTTCCAGTCGTGTTAAAATCATAATGTACAACAATAATGAATCAGCCATGGCATAAGCGAAAAGAGGAATCAATATTATTACATATTCATCCCCATTTTAGGCACTTCTTCTAGCATGGCACATGCAATGTCCATCCAAAACAGGGGTATATTAGTAATTTCTTCCAATGGAATCATTATTGGCAATCTTGATTGCGGCTTTGGCATATCAGCCTTTGAACTGGGGCGCTGCCACCAGGGTATGAGGGTAATGATCATAATCCTATTCGCTCTTAGCAGATTTGAACCAGAACGAAAGACGTAAAGAAAAATGGCTTGATCAACTGAGAGTGATTCCAATACCTTCAGCAAGAAGAATGTCAAAAAGTCCAATTCAAATAATTGGATGTAACATTCACCAGAAATCCCCACAAGAACAAACCCCATCCTCAAAATGGTGAAATCTATTGGCATCCCTCACAAGAAGTTCCCGTCCAAAGAGTTTAGAGACTAACTTACAGAAAGTGTGGCAATCACCACAGACACGTAGATTCTTTGTAACCCGAATGGGGGTTTGCTCAGCAGTCTTGAGCAGACCATATGCAATGGCTAATCTTTCACTGTGCCCATATAGCATCTTAACTTTCTCATTTTCCTCCACATTGTGCAAAACAAACTTTGTTTGAGCTATATAACCTCCTTCCTTCTCCAGTTTTTCTGTGATTTGATCCAATTTCTTGGTTATATGATGACACTCTGGATGAGACTTGTCTCTTGCCATGAAAGTATGAATCCTGTTCCCCACCTCAATCCAACTACATCCAGGACTTTTCTTCAGGCCTCGCTCCTTCATTCTACTTCTAATTTTTTCAGCATCTTTACATCTTCCTTTAGCTGCAAAGACATTAGAAACAAGCACATAATGTCCGGGATTTGTGGACCCTAACTCCAAAAGTTTCTGCACTGCAATTTCTCCTAGTTCTTGATTTGAGTGTACTTGGCAAGCCCGAAGGAGTGCACACCAAATTTCAGCAGTAGGTGCCATCTGCATGCTTTTCACAAATTCATATGCCTCTTCTAAGCAATTTGCCCGACCAAGGAGATCAACCAGACAAGCATAGTGCTCTGGCCATGGTTCCAATTGATATTCATATTTCATGATCTCAAAAAATTGTCTACCTTCAGCAGTCAATCCTGAATGGCTGCAAGCGTATAGAACTGACAAAAACGCTACATGATCTGGAGTGAGATTTTCCTTCATCTTATTGAATAAATCAATGGCAACTTTTCCATGGCCATGCATTCCATATGCATTTATCATACTTGTCCATAGGACTAAATCTTTACTTTGAATAGTCTTAAATATCGTGTGTGCACTCTCAACCATTCCACATCGAGAATACATATCCACAAGTGAGCTGGCAATTGATCCTTCGGAGAAGTTTTGCCTAATAATAAAGCCATGGATTTCTTTCCCATACTTCAAGGCAGACAAACTGGAAGCAGCAGAGAGTGCACTTTTTAATGCAATAGAATCAGGGTGAATATTAGTTTTGTTTAGGATATGAAACAGTTCAAGAGCTTCATTAGCAAGCCCATTGTGGACATATGCAGAAATCATGCTTGTCCAAGACACAACATCTTTAAACTGGATTGACTCAAATGTTTGCACAGCGTAATCTATGTTTCCACATTCTCCATATACATCAACAATCATGTTTTGCAGCACAACATCAGACAGGCCTCTTCTCATAATATAACCATGAATTTCTTTCACTTGGGACACACACGCCAGTTCACTACAAGCCAGCAGTATACTACCTATCATCATGGGATCAACATCAATATCTATTAATTGCACTTCTCGCAACAATTCCAAAGCCTTTAAAGCATAACTGTTTTGTGCATAGCCAGCAATGACAGTAGTCCAAGAAATTAAATCTTTGTCGGGCATCCTATTAAAAGCATAGCCCATGTAGTTCACACAAGAACACTTTGCATACATATCTATAAGAGTATTTCCAACCTGCAAATCTAAATCAAATCCATTTTTTATTGCATAAGCATGCAATTCCATACCATTCAATAGGTAACCCAATCGCCCACAAGCTACCAGGATGCTTATTACTGTAACCTGGTCAGGTTTTTCACCAGCATTCTGAAAAGCATGGAAGAAATGCAAAGCTTCACTGCACATACCATTTTGGATAAACCCAGTAAGCAGAGAATTCCAGGCTACTTTATCCTTTTCTTCCAATTTGTTAAAAGTTCTTACAGCCTCACTCATCGTACAACACCTGACATACATAGCAACCAAAGCACCAGCAACATAAGCATCAATAAGCTGAGCTGATTTCAACACAGCAGCATGTATCTCCTTACCTAATTTCCTAAAGGAATAATCTTCACAAGCCTGAAGACAAGCAACAACAGTGTAAGTATTAGAGTCAAGACCAGCCTTTTGCATTTCCCTGAAAAGTTCCAATGCTTCCATAGATCTTCCATTTGAAGAATATGCTGAAATTATAGAATTCCATGAAACTACATCGTCTTTTTGATCTATTCTCCCGAATAATCTCCTTGCTCCAAAAAGATCATCACATTTGGCATACATAGCAACTAAAGAATTGACAACACAAACAGTAGAATCATACCCAAACTTGACGGCCAGACCATGAATTTCAGCCCCTAAATAGAGATTTTTTAGCAAACCACTGGCTTTAAGAAGAGAAGGAAAACTATAAGCATCAAGAGAAACTCCCAAAACCCGCATTTCTTTATAGGTTTGAAGAACTTCAAAAGGTTTCCCATTTGACACATAAGCTCCAATCATAGCATTCCACGTAAAAATACTTCGTTGACCCATTTGATCAAACACTTTCTCGGCATTCCGAACTGACCCGCATTTTCCGTACATAAACACAAGCTTAGTAGCTAAAAACACGGATTCAGAGACGGAACAAGACTTTATCATGTGGGCGTGAATTTGTAGCCCTTGAGAAAGAGCTTTCTTTTGAGCACAAAGTTCAAGAACCGGGGCATAAGTCTCGTCCGGGTGATCATTGGATGAAACTGGGAGCGATTGAAATGCTTCCTTGAGGTTTCCTCGAAGGCAAATATCCTTTAAAGTATGGGTTTGGATGGGTTTACGAGAAAAAGATGGGATTTTGAGAGTAGGGTTTATTTGTGTTTGGATTAACATAGGGGGGTGAGCGAAAATTGAAGAGCAATTATTAGTGTGCGGATGAGCCAAAGAAGCGGGCATTAGAGGGCAAGTGCAGGAGAGGACGACGCTCAGAGTAGGATAAGACTGCAGCAGTCGCATGATCAATAGTATTGTTATGGGAAAACATCTTGAATTGATTAATATAATAAATAATAATTAACAAAATCATAGGCCGTCTTAGCTCAGCCGGTAGAGCGCGTGGCTTTTAACCACGTGGTCGTGGGTTCGATTCCCACAGACGGCGTATTGTTAGTAATTTCATCGACCCACTTTTATTTTTTCTTCTTGTCTTTTAAGATCTGGTCGCGTGGAGAAGAGAGAGAAGAGAAAAAGGAAAAATAGAAGAGGGGTTTTTTTTTTTTTTTTTTTTATGTTTAAAGTTAGGGTTAATATTTGGTATATTGATAGTGTATTTTTTTATTTTATGAATAGCTTTAAAAAATTATTATGTGTTTCTTTTTTAAAATTTTTTTAATATTTCACTATATTTTATAGGGTACTTCTCAACTCCTTAATTTTACTTGTCAAGTCTAAAAACTCCACTACTAGTGTATCAAATATTTTCTTTTAAAGTATTAGGGTAAACTATAAAAATAGCCATCCAACTATATCTTTAGTTCTATTTTAGCCACTCTACTATTATTTTTTTATTTAACCACTCAATTTTTCGAAATTAAATATTTTAATCACTCTCCAATTAGATGTCGTTATTAAACGAGTGATGAAGAACTGATGTGGGCCATTTTTATTGGCCTAACAACAAATTTAGCCTTACAATGTTTACCCATTCTATCAACTTGATTCTAAATCTAAAAAACTCAACAAATAGTCCTCAATGTTTACAAAAATTTGTCATTTTAGTTCAAAGTCTAAAAAATCAATAAATTTAGTCTCAAATTTACAAAATTTGTCAATTTGGTTTGTAACACCCCTCACTCGATCCAAGTAAAAGATGTTACATTTAAACATTAAACTCACCACTTAAACATTTTCTTGTTTCATTATAATCAATGTAACTTATAGAACAAAACATTATTATTCATACATAATTCCTTTTTTTTTTTTACTAATAAACCTAAGTACATGCTAAACTAAAATCCAAAATATATATACCTATTGGCTTGAACTTGAAGCCTGAGGAGTGATGTGATCCGAACTGAAGTAGCAATCCTCGATTCTTTTCAAAACTTATCTATCACCTATGCATTTAAAACAAATACGTTAAGCTACGTGAATAGCTAGTAAGTACTCAATTGGATTCAATCTTACTATTCAAATAAAATTCTAATAATATTTATTCACATTGTTTCTTTCACTAATATACTTAAACTTTCAATTCAATTTTCAAAACATAAAATCATTTAAATTAATTTTATAACTTATAGTTTTTACTTTAACACATATAGTCACTAATCAACTTTCATATTCACATAAATCTTTTTCTCATGTCACAAACATAGCATAAACTCTTACGTCACATGTTTCACTTAATACTTAATTCACATGTATTACTGAAACACATATATCATTATTACACTTTTACTTTCACATAACACTTTTGCAGTCCTTAGTAAGTCTCAAGGAATTTCAATAATTTCGATACATTACAGAGCTTTAGGTCAAAACAGAACTTGTGACCTTTAATAGAACTTTAATAACAAAACTCCATGAAACATATCACATAACCCACTTCTCCTCTCCTAATCCCCTTCGTTCAACCCTAAAATCATTTCATTATCATGTATCATATTTCCTCTAAGTTCACTAACGCATTTATTCACATATCACTTTCATATAACATACTTGATATATCACAAATATATCACTTTGTATCATATGACCTATTTACTTTGAATCACATAAACTCATTTACTGCATTTTTATTTCACATATTCACTTTATTCATAATTCATAAAAATACAAACATAACATATATTCACAACATTTCACACTTTAGATTTCAATCACTATCATTAAGCACTTTACTTTCTTATAACACTTTACTTAAATATTTTGTTTCATTATTTTAGCACACATAGTAATTTTTGAACATTTTACATATTAGTCCTTAAAATTAAAATTCAATAATTATTATGTAACAGCCTGTTTTCAGTGAAATTGGAACAGTGGTTTCGGGACCATAAATTCGACATCAAACATTTATTTTATTATTATTTTAATGTCTACAGCATGTTACTAGTGTCGTATAAAAGTTTCGTGAAGAAATTTTATCATTTGCATGTTTAATTTGATAAAAAAGGATTAAATTTGCATAAAGTGCAAAACTTGTGTTCTATTAGAGAGGGTGTCAATTTAATATGAAGTTAGAATATAAGTGGCCTTAAATGGTAATTAAACCATTAAGATAAATAGTGGACAAAGATAGACTTTTTTTATGGTTTTAAAGGTTATTAATTAAGGTTAATTTAGTAAAAAAAAAGCAACTTAAAGTAAAAATGAATAAAAGAAAGATGATATCTTTCTTTCTTCTTCTCCAATAAAAAAAAAAACGAAGGCAAGACACCATTTTTTAGCATTCAACATGTGGCCAACATTCCTAGTGCATGTAAGTGCATTTTCACCCGGGTTTTAATGGTTTCTATTGTTTTGGAGTCGTCATAGCTTAATCTAGCCAGCCCAAGGACAAATTAGCTAAATTGTTAAAAGCATAGGGTTTTACCATGAATGTATGTTGGTTGTTTTTGATGTTTGAGGGATGAAAATGAATATTTGATGATATTTGAGAAACTTTTGTAAACGAATTTTTGATGAAATTGTCAATTAAGGATTTTATTGAAAAATAGAAAAATGTTTATGGTAAAAATGTGAAATAAATGAAATAAAGGGATTGATATGGACTAAGTTAATATTCGGCTAGCATGGGTGTGGATTAAGATGCATGAATTTGCATTTTCATGAGATAGGGACTAAATTGTATTGAATTCAAAATTATATGGACAAAAATATAAATTTACCAAAACATGATTTTTGGATTTAATCATTTAGAATGAATTTTGAATGAATTAAATTTGATTATATACATCAAGAAAAGCAAAGCATGGATTTAGATAGGGAAAAAGAAAAAATATTGGATTAATCGATCTTTTTTCTCCGTACGTGTTCGAGGTAAGTTCGTTTATTTAATTAGCCTTAAATTATGTTTGATTTAAATACTTTTATGTTATATTCTTGGCATTATGACTCTACGGAAATATCCAACGAAGTTTCGACGATTTTCGGATCCCGTTTGAACCTTAGGAATATATAGGATACAAATGACATGTCATTACAGGTTACCGTGTTTTGGGTGTTGGTCTCGTACATCCTACCAGTGGCTGAGTTTCCGGCATGTGTTGCAGTTACTTGATAGCTTGTATGAGTAGCACCGTGTAGCTACGTCTTAACTGACAGCTTATGTGAGCAAACCCATTTATGGCTCGAGAGAGAATGTTGATATGAGATATGAGTTAGTAGTGGTTTGGCCACATGTGGGCACTTAGTGTGTGAGATTCCCGCATATCTGATATTATTCTAGTGGTTCAACAGGTATACAAAAAGTGAAGGATTGGTATAAGCATCAACTTATAATATCACAAAAGCATGGGAAAGTTATGATAAGATATTGATTAAAAATCTTTAGTACATTCACAATAGAAGGAATGTTTTCATGGAAAGCTTAATGAAGCTCTTTGTCGTATAATGAGTTTGGTTAATTTATATGCTAATTATACTTGTAAATTGTTGTTGGTGCTTAGGCTTGTGCCAAGCAATGTTGGATATGTTCACTATTTGCTTTTATGCTTTTATAATGAAATGGTAAGTAATATTAATGATCTATGAACTTACTAAGCATTTTATGCTTACTTGTTCGATTTTTCTCTTATAATTCTAGTTAATCGGAGGTTCGTGCGGTTTGGAAGCTTATTGGAGATCCATCACACTATCTATTGGTTATATTGGTATATTTTGAAGATTTTGAATCATGATTATAATGGCATGTATAGGTGTTTTGTTCAATGAATTTAGCCATTATGTGTGGCTTGTATATATATTATTTTGGTTGATAAATTAGTTGGTAAGTTATTAAGATTATATGGTATATTGTGTGGTTGTTAAATTGATGCGAATGCTTTAATATGCATATGTAAGTGAGTTTTGAATGTTTTTTTTAGGTGAAAATGGTTTGAGCATGAATTGTGAGTTTGGGTGAGAAAAATGGCTCGGAAATGGCTTATTTTTCGTCCACACAGGCAGAGACACAGACGTGTGTCTCAGCCGTGTGTCAAGCGACACAGCCATGTGTCCCCTGTAGCTTTAAAAGGGTTGTAAGTCAGGCTATTACACAGCCTAGCACACGACCTAGCACACGGACGTGTGAGGTTATTTTAAAGGGTACACAGCTTGGCACACAGCCGTGTGGCCCAAGTTAGTGAGTTACACGGGTGCGGACATAGGCTGAGACACAACCTTGTGTCCCTATTTCGAATACCCACACGGCCTTCGACATGGGCATGTCTCTTGGCCGTATGACCTCTGCAGTTGGAAAATTTTCATATGTTTTCGATTTAGTGTTGAATCATTTCCAATATTTGTTTTGGGCCTCAAGGGCTTGTATAATGGACTATGTATGTTTTTGGATTGATATTGTTATGTTTACTTTGTGATTTTATTTATGAATTAAACTGTTCATTATATGACGTTATGTTTTGGTAATGCGCTGTAGCCCTAATTCAGTGACGGATACGGGCTAGGGGTGTTACATATTATATCACTTTACACTTCATTACTATCATTTAAATCTTTAATCACAATATTGGTTTCACATAATATCTTTTATACACTTTACAGTTTAGTCCTCTCTATAATAATTTCACTATACTACATCTATTCACTTATCAATTTATGACAAATAAATAACTTTTCACTCTTTATAATTTAATCCTTAGTTTCATGAAATTCACTAATCACTAAATGATCACTTTGTCATTTCTTACATAACTAATGTACCTTTATTTACATATTCACTACGAAATTTAATATCCATAATCATATTTTTTTCATATTAAAATTTAAATACAAAAATATTCAAATTAAAACAAAAATTGAATTCAATTAAGTGCTTACCTCTCTTTTAACCAAAACCTCACTTTCTTTGCTTCTTTTCTCTTTTATCACAATCTTTCACTTTCCTTTCTACTTTCTTTACTTCTAGTTTCGTATCTCTTGCCTCTAAGATGTTATACAAGCTCTTCTAAACCTATACTTCATCTTTTCTCTTTGGCTTGCTTTGGAAATTTTCAAGGTTATGGGATGAAATGGTGAAATTTTATGACAAATGACTTAATTGTATAAAAATTAAAGTTTCTCTCCCTTTTTTTCTTTTTTGAAAGTGTCATGAACCACTTATATAAAACATGAAGAAGTTTCTTCATTTTTCCATCAAAATATCTCAACTAGTTTAACAATAAAATATTATTTAATATATAAAATCTAACTTTAATCATTTTAATCAAATAGCTAGGATTTCATCTTATTTTTCAATCTCATCCAATAACCCATATTTTGCCAAAAACCATGATATTTTCTCATAATTATCTTATTTAAGAAATTACTATTTTTCCCTAGATTTTCTCTACACTTCCATTTTGATTAATGACATTTTCTTGATATAATTACACTTCTAGTCCTATTTTTTCCTTTTTATTTTAGCTGCCCCAAGCTATTGCCTTTCAACCTTCAAATTGTGTAGAAAATTCTACACTTTTCCTTCGTCTTCTTCTTCTTCTTCTTTCATTTTAGTCCATTTATTCTATCATCCAATCTAATTTTAACACTTTTCAACCTTAATTTCTATAATCTCCAAAAGCTTTCCACCTCATCAGCTATAAGATTTTAATCCCATCATTTTGTCTCTAAATATCAATTAAAGATGAAAAAATTTCATTTAGGTCTCTCCTCCATAAAAATGAGAAAATTGCACTTTAGTCACTATACTTTTTCACTTTATTTAATTTAGTCTCTATCTCAATTTTCAATTTCCCACATATCAAAATTTCTCCATGTCACATTCATAAAAAAATATTTCTTATTACGAATGTTATTTAATGGATGTTCAACCTTTCATCTTTCATCTCTCTTGACCTTCCACCTTTCATCTTTTTTAACCTTTAGCCTTCCATCTTTCTTAAACATTTCATCTCCTTGTAACCCATTTTTCTTATTTATGTATTAGAATATGATAAGTCTAATCTCCCTATATATATATAGTGGAGTATACTACTTGTATATATGATGAAAAAGTATACGATGCAATAGAAATCATCATATTCTCATATCTATCTTTTGTCTATTATTTTTGTTTATAATATGTTATCAGCACGAACGCTTATATCAATCCAAGAGTCTTGCGTTTTTTGTTAGTTTGGATCAAACGATATCATCAATGCCGAACCTTCCAAACCTTGAATTTGTGGCTCTTGATATTATTGGAAAGAACTATTTATCCTAGATGTTAGATGTTGAAATACATTTAGATGCAAAAGGCCTTGATGAAGCTATTAATGAAGGAAATAAAGCATCTAGTCAAGATAAGGCCAAAGCTATGATATTTCTTCGCCATCACCTCCATGAGGGACTAAATATTGAATATTTGACTGTTAAAAATCCACTTTCCCTTTGTAAAGTCTAAAAGAAAGATATGGTCATTAGAAAACCATAATACTTCCTAAAGCTCGCTATGATTGGCTGTATTTAAGATTACAAGATTTTAAATCTGAGAGTGAATATAATGTGGCTATGTTTAAAATCACTTCCCAATTGAAATTATGTGGAGAGAACAAACTTATAAGGATATGTTAAAAAATTACTTCACATTTCACGCAAATAACGTTGTCCTGCAAACATAATATCATGAAAAAGGTTTTAAAAAATATTTTGAATTAATATCTTGTCTTCTTTTGGCTGAGCAAAATAATAAATTGTTAATGAAAAATCATGAGTCATGTTCAATTGGTTCTATCCATTCCCTAAAGCGAATGTGACATCATATAACGGAAAGGATAAAGGTCACACTAGCAGTCATGGTCGAAGACATGGTCTTGGCCGTAGTAGTGGTCGCGGTCGAGTATGTGGACGTGAGCAAGGTGGTCATTTCAGAATTACTCACCAAGAGTGGGATCGTAAGGATGGAAAGAATGATAGAAGTATAACTGGGAAAGTGGAAAGTTTGTGTTATTGTTTTGGAGGTAAAAACCATTGGTCCCGTACCTGTCGCACACCAAAGCATCTTGTAGAACTATATCAACAATTATTGAAGGATAAATGGAAGAAAATAGAGACAAATTTTGTTTGTGAGAATGTCAAAAATGATTATGGCATCGTTGGTACAACCCATTTGGAAATTGTTGATTTCTTCACCACCCCTAAAGGGAATAATTGATCTTTTAATTTTATTATTATATTCTTAAAGAATAAATTTTATGCAAGTTTGCTATGTTTTTAACAAAATGATTATTATATTATGTTTTAAACTATTTATGAAAATTTTATATATTTTGAAAATTTATGTGACATTTATTTATTTTCTTTGAATAATATAAATATCTCTGAAATTCAATTAGCGACAAATGGTGAAGACTTATGCTTAGCAAACAGTGCAACTACTCATACTATGCTTAAGAATAAGAAATATTTTTCTCATTCAACAATGCAAAAAGTTAGTATGAGTACTATATCTGGTAGTACCAAAGTCATAGAACGCTTCAGAAGAGCAAATATATTGTTCCCTAGAGGAACTAAGTTTCAAATTAATAATGCGTTATACTCTCCTAAGTCTCAAAGAAATTTGTTGAGTTTTAAAGATATTCACCATAATGGATATTATATTGAGACAATAAGTGAAGGAAACGATGAATATCTTCAAATTACGAGTATAATTCAAGGAAATAAAATTATTTTGGAGAAACTGTCTGCACTTTCCTCTGGTTTGTACTACACGAGAATTAGTACAATTAAAGCACATGTTATAATAAATCAGAGTTTTACTAATGACTTTATTATTTGGCATGACTAGTTAGGCGATCCTAGTTCAATTATGATACAAAAAATTATTGACAATTCATGTGGACATTCATTGAAGAGCCAGCAGGTTCTTTAAGCTAATAATCTTTCGTGTGATGCTTGCTCTTAAGGAAAATTAATCATTCAACCATCACCAGCCAAGATAAATTATAGATCTATCACTTTGCTAGAATGGATACAAGAAGATATATGTAGACCAATACACCCTTCGTGTGGACCATATATATATTTTATGGTTTTACTCGATGCTTCGACTAGATGATCGCATTTATCCTTATTATCAACTATAAACATGGCATTTGCAAGGTTACTTGCTCAGTTGATCAAATTACGAGCATATTTTCCAAATTTTCCTATGAAGACAATTCGTCTTGACAATGCTAGTGAATTTAATTCTTAAGCTTTCAATGATTTTTGCATGTCCATTGGAATAAGTGTTGTCGTCCTATAGCACAAGTTCATACACAAAACAGTCTTGCTAAATCATTAATCAAATGTCTTCAGTTGATTGCAAGACCATTACTTATGAAGTCAAAACTTCCAATTTCTGTTTGAAGGCATGCCATACTACATGCAACATCTCTAATTTGAGTCAGACCAACAAGTTATCATAAGTTCTCCCCGTTACAAATGGTTTTTGTTCAAGAACCAAATATTTCCCATCTGAGAACTTTTGGATGTGCTATATATGTTCTGATTGCTCCACTAAACACTCTAAAATGGGTCCTCAAAGGAGGTGAGGAATATATGTTGGAAATGAATCTCCATCAATAATTAAATATCTCAAGCCATCAATGGGGAATTTATTCACGGCTCGATTCATTGACTATCATTTTAATGAGTTAGTTTTCCCAAAATTAGGGGGAAGAAAATAAACAACTGGAAAAAGAACTAGATTGGAATAAATTATCATTGTCACATCTTGATCACCATACTAAACAATGTGAATTGGAGGTTCAAAGGATAATTCATTTACAAATTTTAGCAAATCAATTGCCAGACGCATTTACTGATCCAAAAGAGTGACAAAATTACATATACCAACTGTAAATGCTCCAACCAAAATTGATGTCCCTGAAGGACAAACTCTAGTTGCTAGTGAGTCTAAAGCACGTTTGAAGCATGTTAGACTAGTCTATTCCAGATAAGAATCCTCCAAAAAGGAGCAAAAATAGATGATGGTCAAATCAAGGAAGCAATGACTTTAAAAGGTTCTCCTGAAGAGATTTTAAACATGATTGAAGTTCAAGAAAAATCTCAAATACTTGATAATGAAGAGATTTCAAAAAATTATGTCATGTCAAGAATTAATTGGAACTAAAATCGAATAGAAGTTGATGACATATTTGCATAGAATGTAGCACTAGATATTTTAAATAACAATGTAAATCATGAACCAATGTTAATTGAAGAATGTAGACAAAAAGATGATTGGCCAAAATGAAAAGAAGCAATTCATGTAGAGTTAAAATCTCTTACAAAGAGAGATGTATTCGGACATGTAATTCATACACCTGAATGTGTAAAACCTGTTAGATATAAATGGGCCTTTGTGAGATAGAGAAATGAAAAGGAGAAATTGTGAGATATAAAGCGTGTTTGGTCGCACAAGGATTTTCACAAAGATTTGGTATTGATTATGAAGAGACATTCTCTCCTATGGTGGATGCAACTACTTTTAGGTTCTTGATTAGTCTAACAATAAGAGAATGGCTTGATTTACGCCTAATGGATGTAGTTGCAACCTATTCATATGATCCACTTGATAATAACATTTACATGAAAATCCTAGAAGGTTTTAAACTACAAGAAGCTGCTAATTTATGTTCTCAAGAACATTACTCAATCAAATTAAACAAACCCCTTTATAGATTGAAACAATCTGGGTGTATGTGGTATAACCGCCTTAGTGAATACTTATTGAGGGAAGGCTAAAAGAATGATCCCATTTCCCCATGGATTTTTATAAAGAATTTTGTATCAGGATTTGTTATAATTGTTGTGTATGTTGATGATTTAAATACCATTGGGACTCCTGAAGAGATTTTAGTAACAATTGAGTGCTTAAAGAAATAATTTGAAATGAAAGACCTTGGAAAGACAAGATTTTGTTTAGGGTTACAAATTGAGCACCTAAATAATGAAATCATTATGCATCAAGCAACATATATAGAAAAAGTGCTAAGAAGATTTTACATGCATAATGTACATCTGTTGAGCACCCCAATGATTGTTAGGCCATTTGATGTAAATAAAGACCATTTCTGTCATCGAGAAAATGATGAAGATTTTCTTGGTCCTAAAGTACCATATTTAAGTGCTATTAGTGCATTGATGTATCTTACTAGTCATATATGACCTGATATATCGTTTACTATCAACTTATTAGTAAGCTTTGGCTATTGTCCAACCCGAAGACATTGGAATGGGGTTAAGCATGTTTTTCATTATCTTCAAGGTACAAGAGATATGGGTTTGTTTTTCCCTAACCTACCTAAAATAGAATTGGTTGGTTTTGCAAATGCATGGTACTTATCTGATCCTCACAATGCTCGATCACAAATTGGTTATATTTTCACATATGGTAGTATTGTAGTTTCTTGGCATTCTATGAAACAAACAATTCCTGCTACTTCTTCTAATCATGCTGAGATTTTGGCAATCCATAAGGCTAGTCGTGAATGTGTGTAGCTAAGGTCTGTAACTCATCACATACAAAAAAAAAATTAGTTTATGCTCTGAAAAAGAAGCTCCAACAGTTTTATATGAAGATTATACAATTTGCATTATACAACTTAAGGAAGGATATATTAAGGGTGATAGAACAAAACATATATCACCAAGTTTTTTCTTCACTCATGATCTACAAAAGAATAGAGATATAAATGTTTAACAGATTCATTCAAGTAAGAATTTTATAGATCTTTTTGCTAAGGCACTCCCTATTGCTACATTTGAGAAGTTAATTTTCAACATTCAATTGAGTCGCTTTAAAGATCTTAAGTGATGCTTACATGAAGAGGAGTAAATTCGCACTACATTTTCTTTTAAGGTTGTGACATACTGTGTATCAAAGGATTATGTGCTTTTTTTTCCCTTCACTAGGTTTTTGTCCCACAGGTTTTTCCTAGTAAGGTTTTGGCATAATTGCAAAAAAAAGTCCTCAACCTTTGAGGGCATTTGGATATATGCCCTTAACATTTTTATTTTCTGAAATTGGCCCTTCACGTAACAGATTTTCAAACATCAACCCAGTTGAAACGGTAACTATCAGCTGACCGTTAGTCAATAGCAAGTAAAAAAATTATTCGATATGGCATTCTAGTTGACTAATGACGTGCCAGACATTAAAATAAAAACGCTGACGTGGTAAAAAAATTTAAACAAATTTAATAAACATAAAACTAAAAAAACCCTAAATCCCCAAACCCCTAAATTCAAAACTTTTTCCTAACTTTTAAAATCCCCTAATCGTGAAATTCCCCAATCCATAACCTCTGAGATCTTCATTGAATCCCTAAAATCTTCAAATTTCTAAATCTTGAAATCTCTAAATCGTTAGCATTCCGAAATATTCTTGAAATCCTTAAAACTTTTACGAATCAAATCGTTGAATCCCAAAAACTTTTAGGAACAAAAAAGCTTTAACAATCGTGAGTAGTTTCTATAACCCACAATCTAAAAGCTAGGTGCTTTCTTATTTGGTTTGTTAGGAAAATAAATTCCATTTTTGGTTTGATTTGTTGGTTATTTGTGATTTATTATTGCAATTTCAATGGCACAATGTAGGAATTTGTGATATGACAGTGATCCCGATGTTGTTGATAAAAATGTTGTTAAAATTGTAGATGGTTATTTGTGATTTATTATTGTAATTTCACTGCCACAATGTAGGGTTTGTTTTGTCGATTTGTGATGCGATAGTGGTCTAGATGATGTTCATTTCTGTTACCCAAGCAAAAAGATGTTAAAATTGTAGACCTGTGTTACTATTTTTTATTGTATTCAAAGAAGTGGTCCCCATGTAAGTAGTGAGTTTTGTTTTTTTTTTAATGTTTTTTTTCCTTAGAAAATTATTTGTTTATTCAAAGAAAATTATTTTTGCTTAGAAAATATGTTAACATTGTATACTTGTGTTATTGTTTTGTTTTTTTTAATGTTTTTTGCTTACAGTGTGTTACTGTTTTTTTGTAGAAGTCATCAGATAAGGAATATTATATTATTTTCATGTGGGTGGGCACTTTGTAAAGGACCCATATGTTAAATATGTAGTTGGGGAAGTGATTAGGCTTAAAGAGGACCCAAATACAATATCTTATTTTGAATTATGTAAAATAGTGAAAATTGGGTTAGGGTTTAACACTATCGTGTTAATATATTTTCATTAGCCTGGTATAGTAGGGTTACAAAATAATCTACGAGTGATTTATGATGACGCTTCCACCGTGGCTATGTTAGACTTTTGGGTCAAGTTTAAGAAGATTAACTTATATGTTGAACATGAGGTTGATAACCCAATAATTGTAGATGAAATTTTCTGTTGACTACTGGGGAGGGTGATGTTGAAAGGGTGAAAGTTGATGGGGAGGGTGATAATGAAGAGGTAGAATCTGATAGTGAAGGTGATCTGGAAAAGGTAGAATCTAGTGGGGAGGGTGATGTAGGAGAGGTACAAACTGATGGGGAGGGTGTGTTTGCTACTGATATTGAGGTAGATGAGTATATTGGTATGGAAAGTGGTGGACATATTAGTTTAGGGTCTACTGTTAGAGAGGATAATGATAGTGAAGTTGCTACTGATGAATATGCTGGTGATTTTGCAACATTAGATGGAGTGGATAATGTTGCTGATGAATATGTTGGTAATTTTACAACATTAGATAGAGTGGATAATGTTACTGATGAATATGCTTGTGATTTTGCAACATCAGATAGACTGGATAATGTTGCTGCTACAAGTAGTGGAGAAGAGGGGGATGGGAATGAGATTGAGGTATGGGACTCGAATGAACATAGAAGCTTGGTTGGGTCTGAGAAAGAAGAAGAACATGAAGATGGTGAGAGAAGGAGGAGCAAATTTCTCTTATACAATGCTAAGTTAAAATTTAGCCTGGGAATGTTGTTTAAGGATGGCAAACAGTTTAAGAGTGCAATTCAAAAGTACTCCAAAGAATGTAGAAGACAACTAAAGTTTATTAAAATGAACCGAAAAGGGTTGTTGTAAGGTGCATTGCTTTCCCTAACTGTTCATGGAGAATTAGGGCTAGCTACAGTCTTGTTGTGAGATGCTTGCAAATAAAGACGCTTCAAGATGAGCACTATTGTTCAGTTAGTTTTAAAAACAAAATGGTGACTACTGCTATGATTGCCCAACATTTTGAAGCAACTATCAAGGATTACCCTAAGATGAAGCTGAGGGAAATTCAAAGAATAGGTGCTTCTAAGATGTATATAAATGTAACCATTGACTGTTGTTATAGAGTGTAGAAAATAGTGAAGGAGAAAATGGTTGGGAATCATAAGGAGGAATTTGGCTTGCTATGGGACTATGCTCATGAGTTAATGATCGTGATGAGATGAAGTAATAAAATCAATCGTACCTGGAAACTAACTATTATCATGATAAAAAGGCAAGCGCACCTATCGAATAGTAGTATAGCTAGTGGCAAGACCGGAATATCAAATCCAAGGAACTAAAAGTACTAATAATGACTTCCTTCCTATTATCTAGCTTAAGAAATAAAAGGGGTTTAGTTGTAAACTATTCTAAACTAAACTAAAGAAACGACAAAGAGTAAATTGGGAGATTGCTTTTGGGAGAAACTGATTGATGAGGGCAATACCTAAGGAAGAATCTACCTAGACTTCACTTGTTATCTAACTCTGAACCAGATGATTTCTTCATTTGATTTGATCCGTAGAGATCCCTAAATTATGTTAATACCTCCGTCGAGGATAAGAACAACTAATCCTAGGTTGATTAATTGAAATCTCTTTCTAATTAAAACCCCTAGTCTTGCATTAACTCGATCTATGGCTCTCTATATTAGATTTGACTCTAATCCGGTAGATTTTCATCGTCCTATGTCTAGGATTGCGATCAACTCCGCTTAATTGTGTTGGATCTACTCCTATGCAGGGACTTTTGCTCCTCTACATAAGCACATTCGAGTTAAATCAATATCCTAAAAATATCAATTTAAGAATTAAAAACACAATTAAGAACAAATCAAATATTTATCACACAGTTCAGATAACAATAACAAGATCTGTCTTAGGTTTCATCCCCCTTAGATATTTCGGGTTTAGTTCATATTTATAAAAAGAAACATCTCAGAATAAAGAAAATAGCAAAACATAAGAAAACCCAAAACTCCTGAAAGGATAGAAGGGAGATTCACTGTCTTGATGTAGATCCTGGCTTCTGGGATGGATCAATCAGCTTTCCTTCGAGTAATCCCTGCCTTTAACTCTCCGTCTTGGCGGGAATAATGTCCCTTCTACTCTCCTCTTTTTTAGTTGCCTCCTAGGGTCTTTATATAGAGTTTAGAATGTCTTTCTTAGCCCTTAAGTAGCCTTTTCCTGGTGAAATTGAACTTCATCACGACAGGGCCACGCCCGTGTGCCACGCCCGTGTGAGTCGACTTTGGGCTGTGCTCGAGCCTGTTAATGTGGCACGGTCGTGTGACACGCCTGTGTGGTAAACCTCCAGGCCGTGTTGATTATTGATTTGAGCCTAATTTGCCCGTTTTTGGCCCGTTCCTTGCTCTTTTCTCTTCCTTATGCTCACCTAAGTATAAAACATGAAATAAAAGGATTAGGAGCACCAAATTCCACAAATTCAATGATAATTCATCCAGAATTTAGGCTAACCAAGAGGTAAAAATACGTATAATCTACAATTTATCAAATACCCCCACACTTAAGCCTTTGCTTGTCCTCAAGCAAAATCTCAACTCACAATTAAAAATCATTCTTCTTAACTTATAATCCTTATCAATAATGTTTCAAACTAATCCACAAGTAATCATAAAATGAAAATTCAACCAGAAGAAAATTAAAGTCTCTAACACTCTAAGTTGAGAATTTTATCACAGAAACATAGGGTTTCTCCCTTCTCCTCAGTAATTACCTTGAACTCAAAACGAACAAGAGTTGACATCCTCACTAAAGATTCACTCTATCCACTCGAAGTGTTTAGGGTTCAAAAATTAAGCACTCGTTAGTCAACCTGAAAAGTTATTACCATAAGCTTGCAGGAAAATCAAATCTCCACCACTATAAATTGATATGACACATCAATTAAAAGGTCTTTCAATGGTTGTAATGGGGCTTTGGTTAGGGGTGTTGTCACAAGCTAAAAAAGAGGGTTAGAATCGAGATTGAATTGAAAAATCATCTAACTAGAAAAATCTCTATCACTGAAACATATCCCTAGAATAAAGCTTTTTTGATGACATTGTTTTGGATTCGGAAGCTTGTAATAGAAATATGCAAAAACATTGATTTACAACTGAAATATGAATTACAACTGAATTAACTGTATATACATTTTTTTAAGAACAAATCAAATAACAATAAATTGAATATTTATAAACTTTAAAAACTGAAAAAGACAACAAAGCTAGACAATTATTCAACTCAAATCTCAAAAAAAATAGGGATCAAAATAATTGAAGGGAATTCAACAAAAAATAGGTTATAGGTTAATATTGAAGCTAAGTGAAGGAATAGTTTGTTAGGCTCAATGGGGTTTACTAGGGGTTAATTTATGGAGGTAGGCTTTTATGGAGTAAATGGGTTAAAACCTAGGTGCCTTTATCATTTCGGTATATCAAATCAATGATGTGGTCTCGACATGTATAATCGAAGCAAGTTCTAGAATAACAAATCAGTGTTGACTCACTCAAAGCAACAATAAAAGTGAGCACAAAAGGATGTATGCTCAAAAAGCTCAAAAGTCTCACCAGAATTATGGCTTTTGATGTCAATCCTGCGAATTTCAAATTTCAAGATAATACTTAAAATTGTGGAAAACTGTAACAACCCGGTTTAGACCCTAATCGAAACGAGTGGTTTCGGGACCACTTAATTGAGTTAAAATATTATTTTTATTATTTTAATAGTGTTTACAGTGTGGTAGTATTACTGTGTGAAAGTATCGTAAAAAAATTTTACCGATTAAATAGTTAATTCGGTAAAAAGGACTAAATCGCGTAAAGTAAAAACTATGTGTGCCATTAGTAAAATGACTTAAATGGCTTTGGCTTTTTAAATGAAAAGCCTTAAGTTGAAATTATCCCTTTTATTAAGTTAGTGGACATTTATGTCCATATATTTTATGATTATTAAATGGTTTTATAAAGGATATTTTATAAAAAAATGGTTTATATATTATTATTATTTAAAAACAAAGCCATATTTTATTTTATCTTCTTCTTCATGCCGATTCTAGCAAGAAAAAACCACCATTTTTATACCTTATATTCGGCCATTGCTCTCTAAGTGATTAAGGTACGGTTTTAACTCCGTTTTTAATGATTTTTATGTTTTTGAGCTCGTTGCAGCTAGGTGTAGCTGACCCGTACCTCAATTTCTGAAATTGGTTGCGTTTTTGAAAAGTGCCAATGATGAGTACATGTTTGTTTAAATATTTCTTGATAAATTATTGATGGTTGTTTATAGATATACAAGTTTTATAAAGAGATTTTTGATGAAATTGAGTATTTGGGATTAAATTGAAAAAGATAGAATTTTTGTGGTTAGAAATGTGAATAAAATAAAAATATGGGCGGTTTAAATACTATAGAAAATTTGGTTAAATACATGTATAATGGGATTTTGTGTATTTTGCATAATTATGCATTAAAGGACTAAATTATTAAAGTATGAAAATACAAGGGCTATTTTACAAAATGGCCAAAATACTTGTATATGTATTTAATTGATTATGTTAGTGAATAATTGAGTTAAATTTGCCAATGAATTCAAGATTTTGATCGAGGAATATTGGAAAGTAGATGAATAGTCGACGGATACACGAAGTAAGTTCGTATGGTTAAAATTTTAATTATTAGCTATTGAAATTATTTCAATTGATGGTAATTGTATACATAATGAATAATTTACTAAAATTATTGGCTCTATGAATATGTTGTCGTCACTGAATTATATGATTAAATTGATACAAAAAAATTATATGTTATAAGAAATGATGGATAATCGGCCAAATTGTGATTATGTAATGGTAGATATGTTAAATGGCTTTGTACTTGATTATATTAATATTACATGATGATGGAATGCCATAATATATATTCGGTCTTGTGTTTGGAAGTAATGAAGTACTTTGGGGTTAAGTAAATGTATATTGGAGTTAATTGAGTTTTAGTATATGATAAATTAAATGCCTTGTACATAGTAAGTTACTAAGAAAATATTTGTCTTGATTAAATTAAATAATATATATACATATATGTGGCAAATTGAAATGTATAAAGAGTTGAGGTTGCCGAATGCAAATAGAGTTGATAAATTTGAATTGATGAATATTGAGTAATTGAATTTCAGCACTGAATGTGAGAGTATAAAAGGTTACGGATGTAAAAAATTGCACTAAGTGTGCGAGCCTGATTATTGAGCACTAAGTGTGCAAGCTTAAGTATCGAGCACTAAGTGTGCGAATTCGATATATAATGTTGAATAACTATTGGCACTAAGTGTGCGACTTTTCGAGTAATCGGGAACAGTGAATGTATTTTTGCCTTGAATTTCTTGAGAAGTATTTATGATTTATAAATTTGAAATTTGAGCAGGTGAGTATCAATCCTATAGGGTTAATATTATTGATCGTAAATCTGTGTGATTGATAGTGGTAAAGTTTGCATGATAGATGTAAGAATTGGATGAGTAAAATGATATGATTATATATATATATATCTATATACGGTACCATGTAGTATGTTAAAATGTGAATGTTTGAGTTATTTGGACTAAGTTATGATATTGAGAAACTGAATGCAAATGTATGATAATTGAATTTCTGATAATTGAAAATATGCTTGAGTTGAATTTGAACAAGTGATATTCGGGCTTCTAGCCTAGCAAGCCTTATGCTGGTGAAAAGAACCGGGATTTATGCCTAGTAGGCTTAATGCCGGTGTATTAAAATTCAGGCTTTGAGCCTAGCAGGCTTTGTGCCAGTGTGATTTCAGGCTTTGAGCCTAGTAGGCTTTGTGCCGGTGTGATTTCAGGTTTATACCTAGCAGGCTTTGTGCCAGTGTGATTTCAGGCTTTGAGCCTAGTAGGCTTTGTGCCGGTGTGATTTCAGGTTTATACCTAGCAGGCTTTGTGCCAGTGTGATTTCAGGCTTTGAGGCTAGCAGGCTTTGTGCCGGTGTGATTTCAGGTTTATACCTAGCAAGCTTGTTGCCCGTGAACTATAAAGAGTTTATGCTTATGAGACTTTGAGATGAAGTGATGATTTCATATTTTTAATGAGCTAAAATAAACAGGTATGTGATAGTTAGTTGTACTTGTGTAATAAGGTAAGTTTGTTATTATATTAGTGATGTATATGTTATATGAAATACGTGATATGTTTAGATAAATTATTACATGGTCATATGATCATATGATATATGAAATGTATGATTGTATAGAAGAAAAGTTATATGGTACATATATGAATTATTGAAATGAAAGATGATAAATGATATAGTATACATAAATGATAGATGAAATGATATGAGTATTGAAAAGTTACATGAGATCAATGATTTATATAGATGAATTGATACATGGTTTAAATGAAATATAGTTATGAAAAGTGACATGATTTATATAGAAGGTATATTTGAAAATGAATTACTGATGTTACTGATGAGTTAATATTTATACGGGTATAATTCTACTGTTGGTTATATAAATGTGTTACAGGTTATATGTAATGAAATAAATCGACACCAATACTATGTGAATTCTATGATATTGATGTTGTAGAGGTGATATGTGATATAAATGGTTTAGTTACATATATGGCACTTAGTATGCAAGATACAGGGTTTTCAATGTTGATATCAAGGGCTTAACTGTAAAGATGATGCTACGAGAATAGAAATGATGATACAAATCAGTACAGGTATACATGGTACACTTGACAAGTAAGTGACATTTGTAAAATTTATATGACACGTGAGTAGATGTGATAAATTACACATGAATCACATGACTATTAAGGAAATAAATATTGAATTAGATAAGGCTGGTTCAAAGCCAATCTTATTGCTTAAAATGACAAGCTTAATGTTAAATCTTTTATATAGTGCTGATAATTATACGAGCTTACTAAGCTTATTAGCTTACTCTATCTATTCTCTGTATTTTACAGTGATTTGAATACTCGCTCGGGTTGGAAGTCATCGAAGATTTCATCACACTATCCAGGAGACAATTGGTATTTCTGAACTCTTTGAAATGGGGTAATATGGCATGTATAGGCTAGTTAATAAGTTGATTATATGGTCACTTGTTTATATAAATGTGAGATGAATTTTGGGTATTATGATCAAGCTATGCGATATGGCTTGATGTGAGAAAAGTTGGTTTGATATGGAGGCATTATATGATGTGTGCATTTAGTGGTAAAATTTATAATTGTTGTAACACCCCAACCCGTATCCATCATTGGAATAGGGTCACGAGGTATTACCGGAGTTTATAGAACTTTTTTTTATCACATGATAACTCATTTTATAAGAAATTATACAACTTAAATTTTACCACTCTTCCATAAACACATGTATATTTTCATTTGATCATTTACCCTTTCGACGTATCAAATGATAAACACATTACCATTTAACCAATAGCTTGGCACTTGTCTAAACGTCAACAACAATAGTCATTAGTATACTTGAATATATTTCATATAATTTTAGAATCGATAAACTCATTGTAGCAACATATCATACTTGAGATTATTACTTATTACGGCTTACCCAATTTCCATGTATCAGAATATTAAAGATAGCGACATATTCATATAATATGATACATATTATTCTCTTGCCATTTCTTCAAAAACATAAATCATTCATTATACCAAAATTTCATGTATCTTTGTTTTCATGAATTTTGTATATATTTATTCCGGGACAATTCATAATCTTGAACATGCATAATTATCAGGTAAGTTTCATATACATGTATTTTCCATGTCATATTTTTAAAATATCGAATAAATATCGTTTTCGTGTATTTCAAGTTCAATTTCGTGATTATTGTTTCGTGCTCAAATTATTTCCATGTCAGGGCTTTATTCATTAAGTCATTCGAAATTTCATCGTCATACAATTAATATTATTAAAGTATACGAATCTATAATCATGGATGCATATATTCATCAATAAATTCCATGTACAAATATCATCATCTTATATTTCCATATATCCAGTATCACTGTCATTTTTTTTATGTACTTCAGGAATATATGTACAAATCTTTTTATATACATATTTCCTTTTCTGGTTAGGATTCTTACCTACTGAATTTATCGGGATATCGATAGTTAAAATCATATAGTATACTTAAAATATGCAAATCCGTAATCCATCAATTCACATTTACCCTTTTTAGCTATGTGTTTACCATCTTCTATATTTATCCCGTTGAATTTCTCGGAATTTCGATGGATTTCCGATAGTAACTCCTAGTGTACAATCTCATTAACCGTCAATTCATACAGGAGTACACTTTTAGTGTACAATTCCGGGTCCGTCAATTCATATGCATGTGTTGCCATGGTATCTTTCAACCATGGTCTTATTCATTTTCTCAATATGTTGCCATGGTATCTTTCAACCATGGTCTTACACATTTCATTTCAGTGAGCACACTCCCGCGAACCTCACTCTCCCACGAACCTCAAATCTTGGCACACTTCTGCGAACCTCAGCTCCCATGTATTCTTCGGAAGGGCCTATACACATATATTCTTCGGGAGAGCCACTAGCACACTCCCGCGAACCTCATTTCCCATATATTCTTCGGGAGGGCTGATATTAGGATTACCCTTTCGGGCTTAATCCTTTTTCCTGTATTCTTCGGGAGGGCTATATCAGGATAGGATCACCCGTCCGGGCTAGATCTCCTTTTACCGTCAATTCCTTTTCAGAGATCCATCGAATTTTCCTTTTATTCAACTGGGATTTCTTCCCCTTTTTATCAAATATATCAATGTTTCATCAATTTTCATATAATGAACATTCAATTCATATTCACATCAATAACATACATTTCAAGCATTTAAGAATATAATTCAAGTTACACGAACTTACCTCGTTACTTGTTCGTGTTTATAAATTCATTAATTCAATACATTTTCTTTTCCACATTCGAGTCTCACACTTGAGTCGTTTGGGTCTTTATAAATAAATTTGATCATTGTTTTCATTTATTCCATATTTTAATACATTCAATTAGTGCTCTAGGCAAAATTACCATTTTGCCCCTAAACTTTTAATTAATGACGATTTTACCCTTAGGCTCAAAAAAAATAAATTCTTGCAATTTAATCCTTATTTTCAGCCGTTATCATCATACATATTAATAACATTCCATAAATTCTATAAAATATCAAAATTTTCCATAATTTCAACACTTTTCAATTTAATCCTTAAAACATGTTTTCCCTCGATCTCGAACTAAATTAACAGTTTTCATTTAAAATTTTCAATTTAAATAATATAATAATCCATTTCATGTAATTTGATCATTTCTAACATTTTTACAAAATTACCCATAAAGTTTTACTTTTATTCAATTTAGTCCCTGAGCCTAAAACATATAAATTAGCCATGCTAACTGAATATTCATACATATTTTCCTCCTCCTCCTCTCCATTCCACATCCTTAATTTATATAATATGCTTATAAGTAACATTATCAATAATTTCATTATTTACTTATATGTGAACATTCAAGCTGTCCACCTGCGTCATAGTCACTAAATTATTTATATCTTGAGCTACAGAACTCCAAATTAAGATCTGTAAATTTTCCCTAAAACTAGACTCACATATATTCTGAAAAGAAAAGTTTTAGAATTTTTGGTTTAGCCAAATAGTACAGTTTATTCTTTAAATTCACCCCTATTCTGCTATCTAACAGTTCTGACCCTCCTTCACTAAAAATTAATTATATCTTCATACAGGATTCGGATTATGTTTCTATTTGTTTCTATTGAAAATAGACTCATTAAAGAATCTAACCATATAACTTATGTCCCATAATTATTTTTATACAATTTTTAATGATTTTTCCAAGTCAGAACAGAGGATCCCGAAATCATTCTAAACCAGTCTCACAAAAATATAAATATCTCAGAATACAGAATTCATTTACCTGTTCTGTTTCTTTTACATGAAAATAGACTCAACAAGCTTTAATTCCATATCTCACTCAACTCCTAATTCAGTTTCTACCATTTTTGGTGATTTTTCAAATTTAGCTTACTGCTGCTGCCCAAAACTATTTTAGTGCAAGATATTAATTACTAAGTTTATATCACCCTTATTTTCTTTCTCTACACCATTTCCCATCACTTTATCTTATTTTCTCTTCACTACCATATCAAGAACATAGAATCATATATAAGAAAACTCTACATTAACATCATTTACATGCTTTTTCAATAATATTAAACTTAAAAATACATGGAAATCTTGATGTTCTTACCTTGTTTTATTGTTTCCAAACTTTAACTTCATTTTCTCTCTCCTCCAGCTTTTATTTCTTGAATCCAACTTGATATTCTAACTCCTCATAGTCTCCTTAACATTTTTCTCCTTCGGTAGCTATGGAAATTCTTTTGATTTCTAGGTGAAAATGGTGAATTTTTGGTGGAAGGACCAAATTGTAAAGAAAGCAAAACTTTCTTTCTTTCTCTCTTCCTTTCACATTGGTGCATGGGAAAGATGGTGGTTTCTTCTCTTTTTTTTTTCCACACACACACACATATATATATACTAAATAAAATAATAAAATTTAAAATAATAAAATATCTTATTAAAATATTAATAAAGTAATATTTATCTTATTAAATAATTATAAAATATCATCACACCATCATTACCTTCTAGATTTCTCTCTCCTTCTAATTGACCATTTTGCCCTTCATGATCTTTTAAAATTCCATCCTTCAGTCATCACTTAATTTGGTAAAATTACGATTTAGTCCCTCATAATTCTTTCTCCTATTCAATTTGGTCCTAATTCATCCATTTTCCTTAGTTTCTAGATTATTCCATCCTTAAAATATTTACACTATTGGTCCTTCAAACTTTCCATATTTACACTTTAACCCCTTAAATTTTAAGTATTTACTCTTGGGCCACAAAACTTTTCTCACTTTTACGATTTAGTCCTTTCTTGGATTAATACATCATAATCACTTCCTACATAGATTTTGTTGATATAGCTCAAAATTTCTCTTTTTATTTCTTTATTTCTTTATTTTACTGTATCAAGGATAGAAATTTTCGGGATATTACAA
The DNA here is from genome assembly GCA_020496765.1 of Gossypium stocksii. NCBI lineage: Eukaryota > Viridiplantae > Streptophyta > Magnoliopsida > Malvales > Malvaceae > Gossypium > Gossypium stocksii. Next base: position 14,619,803 of record CM035623.1, read on the forward strand.
TTGTCATTTTGGTTTCAATTATATGTGATTATGGATGAGTTGATAAGAATGGTGAAATGTGATTAATTTGTAAGTGGTATTTAGATGTATATATATGACTACATGAAATGGTTACTCTAGTATAAACTTATTTGTGATTCATGATATGTTGGATTAATGTTGAATGATGATGACGTTTGATAAGTTTAAAGTCTTACTGTTCCAGTTTGAGTTATAAGTCCAGTAATGCCTCTTACCTATTCCGGCAACGATTATGGGATAAGGGTGTTACAAAAACAACCTAGAAAAATTGTAAATTCTCAAAAATTTCAACTTATCATGCTTGATTCCCTAATGTCTTAAAGTTTGAATAATCAAAGCATAAGTACCTATGTCTTAATTCTCAACATATCAATAAAAATCATAAATCAATCAGAATTCATCGTAATAGGGGATTGAGAATAATTCAGGGAATTAAGAATGATATAAAGAGTGAAAGTGAGTTCCCCCCACACGTAAGATGTACATTGCCCTCAATGTACAAATATAAGTTGACAGCATAAATATAAATCTTAAGTTAGGGATAGAATTTAAAACTCCCTGAATATTGGATGGAACCCTTGAATTGGAGGTGTGGAAACTTATAGGAAGAGATGTCGATCCACGGACTATGGGTCAGAAAAATTATTTCTGTCGTGGTGGTTATGGTGTTGGTGGTGGAGGTTAAGACGACTATGGTCACATGGGACCAGTAGTCATGGCAGAGTTTCCCATTAGAGTTGGATTTGAGCTGTAAAGCTCCTTTGAAACTGCAATAGCATAAATAAGAATTTAGGAGTTTAAATTAAGCATAATTTTCTCGTTAGGGACTAGCCGATATGAAATAGCCGATATGAAATATTTAAAATGGAAATAAGGTTTTAAAGTACTAAAATTCAAATAATGAAAGAGATGAGATTCAAATGAAATAAAAGGCAAAATAAAAATGAAAAGGAAATTAAAGAAGAAGATAAGGGGACTCGTGAGTCTTAATCTTCAGATGGCTCGTGAGGTGGGGATGGTGGCACGAGATGAATACATTGACAAATCTGAGCTAAGGTTGCATCAATGTGATCGAACCGCTGAAAACATTGTTGCTGGAATTGGGCGAACTGCTCAGAAGTGACTTAGCCTAAAGCTGTCGCATGAACTGGGCGGCGAGTAGGTGGTGGCTCAGTAGGTGCCTCCTCTTGTGGTAGGACATCATCAGGAATGTCCTCGAGGTCGTCCTGCTCAGTATTCTGGAATAGGTGGTATTGTGGAGGGTCAGTCACATGTCAGTGTTGAATCATCCTCATATGTAGCATACTCTAGATGCCTTGCGGGGTCATCTGGCCGACGGGAGTGTAGGAGGATGTCTGAGCCGCGGTGTTGAGTAGGCCAAAGTAGTGGGTCAATCACGTGATGTACGAGCCCATTAATATTACGCCCCTACGGTGTCGTTCCGTCTGGTGCTGGATGGCATGGGTAATGAAATACGCGAGGTCGATCATGTGTGCATGCGCAATGCTCCACAAAAAGTAGGCGTCGTGGGTGTTGACAACGCAGGTGCTCTCTCGCCTGCCCGTCAATGTATACGCGAGTAAGGCATGGATGTACCTCAGTGAAGTGGCAAGAGTTGTCGCCTTGGAATGACTGGGGTCGTATGTGGGCTGGCCAGGGACTAAGGCGCGCCAACATTTGACTGGAGAAAAGTGAATGTGGCGGTGGAGCTCAGACAGGTCCTACTCTTCTAAAAATTGTTTGGTGTATAGGCCTAGTGTTGTATCGAACTTCGGTACACTGAGTTGTCGAACCAGGCCTCCTAGGCGGAATTGAATTATCCATAGATCATCGTGTCGATTCATGACCGTCTGGAGATGGAACGTAGAGCAGAACTCTAGGGTGAGCTCGAGGTAAATGGGCTCTACTATTTGGAAAAACTGGTCCCATGGGTCTATCGTCAACAAGGCCCAAACCTCGTCTGCTAGTTGGACCTGCTTTAGTGCTGCCCAATCAATGCATCTCCCCATTTTAGGGATTTAAGTTAAGCACAATTTTCTCGTTAGAGAATAGCAGATATGAAATATTTAAAATAGAAATAAGGTTTTAAAGTACTAAAATTCAAATAATGAAAGAGATGAGATTCAAATGAAATAAAAGGCAAAATAAAAATGAAAAGGATAATAAAAAGGGAAGTTAAAGAAGAAGATAAGGGGACTCATGAGTCCTAATCTTCGGATGGCTCGTGAGGTGGGGATGGTGGCATGAGATGAAGACGTTGACAAATCTGAGCTAAGGTTGCATCAATGTGATTGAACCGCTGAAAACATTGTTGCTGGAATTGGGCGAACTGCTCAGAAGTGACGTAGCCTAAAGCTGCTGCATGAATTGGGCGGCAAGTAGGTGGTGGCTCAGTAGGTGCATCCTCCTGTGGTAAGACATCATCAGGAATGTCCTCGAGGTCGTCCTGCTCGGCATTCTGGAATAGGCGGTATTGTGGAGGGTCAGTCCCGTGTCAGCATTGAATTATCCTCATATGCAGCATACTCTGGATGCCTTACGGGGTCATCTGGTTGACGGGAGTGTAGGAGGATGTCTAGGCCGCGGTGTTGAGTAGGCCGAAGTAGCGGGCCAATCACGTGATATACGGGCCGATTAAGATTACGCCCCTACGATGTCGTTCTGTCTGGTGCTGGATGGCATGGGTAATGAAATCGGCGAGGTCGATCACGTGTGAGTGCGCCATGCTCCACAAAAAAGTAGGCGTCGTGGGTGTTGACGACGCCGGTGCTCTCTCGCCTGCCTGTCAATGTATGCGCGAGTAAGGCGTGGATGTACCTCAGTGAAGGGGCAAGAGCTGTCGCCTTAGAATGACTGGGGTCGTATGTGGGCTGGCCAGGGACTAAGGTGCGCCAACATTTGACTGGAGAAAAGTGAATGTGGGGGTGGAGCTCAGACAAGTCCTCCTCTTCTAAAAATTGTTCGGTGTATAGGCCTAGTGCTGTACCGAACTCCGGTACACTAAGTTGTCGAACCAGGCCTCCTAGGCGGAATTGAATTGTCCATGGATCGTCGTGTCTGTTCATGACCGTCTGGAGATGGAACATAGAGCAGAACTCTAGGGTGAGCTCGAGGTAAGTGGGCTCTACAATTTGGAAAAACTGGTCCCATAGGTCTGTCGTCAACAAGGCCCAAACCTCGTCTGCTAGTTGGACCTGCTCTAATGCGGCCCAATCAATGCATCTCCCCATTCTGAGTGGTCTTGCCCGTAATATTTGAAACAGTTCCTCTTGGGAACTTTGCGGGAACTAGAACAAAGGATGGCGAACTTCAGTGGTAGGTCTAGAAGAGGAACCACCGGGTCCCTTTTACTTTTTAGAAGCGGGTACGATAGCTTTCTTCCCTCTCGAAGATGACATGATTCCTAAGAAGAATAGAATGAATAAATTAGACTAAAAAAGAATAAGTCAGGAGGGTTCATAAGTTCTTAAAATTAAAACTTACTAAGTAAAGGTCAATTTTACTAATCTAAATACCATATTCGATTCATCCTAAGCATAAAACTTTTAGCAAGAAATGAGGTAGGCAATGGCTTGTTCTAGTGAGTTTTTATCATTAATGGAAGTCCAAAACCAATTGCATGAGATAGTTAAAGATGACAGCAAAAGAATAGTTCTACATGGCATTTTTCTAAGTTAATAGATCATAGGTATTGTATGGATATCAAAGAATCATTAGAAGTAACTAGAACATGAAAGAATGAAAAAAATTATAAAAATAAATAAAAACTAAGTAAAATAAGAGTTAAACTCAAACAGGAAAGATACAAAGGGGGACTGAATGACAGTTGGGGTGGTGGAACACTGTCGTGGCGAGGGTTGCACGGGCGTGGTGGTGTTGGCTAGGTCAACGGTGGCGCTAGGAGGGACTGGTATGAGCGGTGGTGGGAGAAAATTTTAGGGTTTAAGTGGAGAAAAAGATTAATAATAGGATGTTTTTATAGAAATTGGAGCACACAGGCGTGTCACACGCCCGTGTGACTTGGGTTTAGCCCATATGGTTCGAAATTTAAGGGTTTTGACGCGCTTGGGTCGTGACACACGCCCGTGTTCCTAGGGCGTGTTGGGGCACACGGCCGTGTCCTTCGATGTTCGCTTCTCCCACGACCGTGTAGGGGGTCACACGCCCGTGTATAAAATGGCAGGTTTGACCACGGTATTGAGACATGGGCGCGTTGCACGCTCGTGTTGAATTAACAGGATTGGCCACGGCTTTGGGACACGGGCATGTCGCACGCCCGTGTTGATTCCTCAGGATTGGCCATGGCCACCTCGCATGACCATGGCCAGTTGTCGTAGCCCGTGTGTTAGGGAAATCTTACCTTGCTCATACACGGCCATATCACACGGCCGTGTTTTTGCTCATGGTGTCCACACGGCCTTAGGCACGCCTGTGGGCATGGCCATATGGCTCGAAAAACCTGTATTCAAAGGGTTAGTTAATGTATTAGAGAGCTTAAATAAAAGAATTTTACTACGTTAGTGCTCAGGTTGTCTCCCGAGAAGCGCTTGTTTATAGTCTAAGCTTGACTTTCCTCAAGCTTTCATGGTCACGGTGGTTTGAAGAGTTGAAACTCTTCTATCCTACTTTCAATCTTATTATCAACATAAGGTTTGAGTCGAGTATGATTTACCTTGAAAGTTCTGAGTGTCTTGTGTGTTATCTCGACTGTACCATCGGGAAAGATTTTCATTACAGTGAAGGGAGGTGCGTCACTTGTATGAAGTTTTGGATTCGAAATTTTGGGATCTTCCTCCTCTAAGAATACCTTATCCCCTACCTTAAATTGATTTATTTTTACCTTAGGGTCGTCTATGTGATGCTCTAGGTTGGTGTGGCATATTTTGGGCTTTTCTTGTTGATAGTTCAGCCACTCATCTAGTTCCTCAATTTGGACCATTCGTTTTTCATGTACGTTTTCCTTGGATGGACTCGTCTATGGTTGGGTCGCCCTTATATGAAGTGTATTTTGCAAAACCGGTTGGATGGTGAGATCATTCTTATTACAAGGACTTGTAACAATGTTTTTATCATCAATAATCTTATTCGAGTTTTTAGCTTGTAAAGTAACTTTATCATCACCTACACGAAGTGTAAGCTCGCCTGTGCCTACATCAATTATGGTTCTAGCAGTTGCTAAAAAGGGTCGCCCTAGAATTAAGGGTACATTGCTATCCTTATCAATGTCTAGAACAACAAAGTCAACTGGGAATATAAATTTATCAATATTGACAAGCACATCTTCAATTATGCCCTTTGGAAATCTAATGGTTGTATCAGCTAATTGGATGCTGATATTAGTTTGTTTAGGTTTCCCAAGACCTAGTTGTTTAAACAATTTATAAGGCATTACGTTAATACTAGCCCCTAAATCAGTTAAAGCATTTTTGACGTCTAAACTACCAAGTAAACAAGGAATTGTAAAATTCCATGGATCTTTTAGTTTGGTGGGTAGCTTATTCTATAAAATAGCTGAGCACACTGCATTCAGTTCCACATGAGATTTCTCATCCAGCTTTCGTTTATTCGTCAGTAGCACTCTTAAAGATTTAACGGCGTTTGGCATCTGCGAAAGAGCTTCAATAAACGGTAAGTTAATATGTAATTTCTTTAAAAGTTTAAGGAATTTACTGAATTGTTCATCTGTGCGGTCTTTCCTTAGCGCATTTGGGTATGGGATATGAAGCTTATACTCTTTGACAATTGCTTCTTTGGAACTTACCTCATCCTTACCTTTACTTACCACAGTCTCCTTACCTGGCTCTGGGATGGTTTTGGTTAACCCTTCCTCATCTATTTTATCCACGACATTAAGTTGCTCTTTAGGGTTAGTCTCAGTGTTGCTTGGTAACCCACCTTGTGGTCTTTTAGAAATTAGCTTAGCAAGCTGGCCTATTTGAGTTTTGAGTCCTTGAATAGATGCTTGCTGGTTCTTCAGTGCCGTTTTGGTGTTCTAGAAACAGGTTTCTAATACGGTGATAAATTTTGTGAGCATCTCCTCAAGGTTTGGCTTTTTCTCTTATTGGACCGGTGGCTGTTGAAATCCTGGAGGAGGTGGTTGCCTTTGATTTCCTTGCACTCCCCATGAGAAATTTGGGTGGTTCCCCCAACCTACATTATAAGTGTTACTATAAGGGTTATTTTAGGATCTAAAATTATTACCCATATAGTTAGCTTGTTCAGTTTCCATGCCATGTCCATAGGAGGAGTAATCAGAATTGCTCATGTTTCCTTGGATTGAGTCACATTGCATCGCTGGGTGTATCTGCGTAGAACCAACAAACTTATCAATCTTTTTATTAAGTAGTTCTACCTGATTAGAAAGCATGGTGACTGCATCAATATTAAAAACTCCGGTAGCTTTCTATGGCTTTGTTCTCATGACTTGCCAGTGATAGTTATTCAGTGACATCTCTTCTATGAACTCGTAAGCTGCTTCTGGTGTTTTGTTGTTGATTGTTCCACTGGTGGCTACATCGATCATTTATCTCGTCGACGGATTCAAACCGTTGTGAAAGGTTTGAACTTGTAACCATAGAGGTAACCTATGGTGAGGGCACCTTCTCAATAAGTCCTTGTATCTCTCCCAAGCATTGTAGAGTGTTTCTAAATCCATTTGCACAAAAGAAGAGATATCATTCCTTAATTTAGTCGTTTTAGCCGGTGGAAAATATTTGAGCAAAAATTTTTTGGTCATTTGTTCCCATGTACTAATAGACCCTCGTGGTAAAGAATTTAACCAATGTTTAGCTTTATTCCTCAAGGAGAATGGGAATAACTGAAGATGAATAGAATCATCAGAAACGTCATTTATTCTAAATATGTTGCAGAATTCTAGGAATTTGGCTAAATGAGCGTTAGGATCCTCATCCTGCAAACCATCAAACTGAACAAATTGTTGTATCATCTTAATAGTGTTAGGTTTCAGTTCAAAATTATTTGCAGCAATAGTAGGCCTAATAATACTAGATTTAGTACCAGCCAAATTAGGTTTAGCATAATCATACATAGTACGCGGAGCAGGATTTTGCTCAACAGGATTTACGGCTACTACAGGAGGTAGCTGATTATCGCGATTTGCCTCCATCTCTTCAGCAGGTTCAAGTTCTTCTTCTTGACTTTGTTCTGGATATTGCAAGCTTTTTCTTATCTCTCTGCGAGTTAGACAGACTGTAGCTTCTAAATCATCGTCAAACAATAATGGTCCTCCTAGGTTTCTTCTAGTCATAAACTAGAGGCACCTAGAAGGGAAAGAGAAAAAGAAAATTTTAGTAAATAAAACCTAAAATAAAAATAGGAAATAAATTGCAATAAAAATAAAAAAAATGGCTAAAGTAATAGGAATCGAGTGTTCCTAATATTTCAATTCCCCGGCAACAGCGCCAAAAAGTTGATTGTAATGAGATGAAGTAATAAAATTGATCGTACCTGGAAACTAACTATTATCACGATAAAAAGGCAAGTGCACTTATCAAATAGTAGTATAGCTAATGGCAAGACCGGAATATCAAATCCAAAAAACTAAAAGTACTAGTAATGACTTCCTTCCTATTATCTAGCCTAAGAAATAAAAAGGGTTTGGTTGTAAACTATTTTAAACTAAACTAAAGAAATGACGAAGAGTAAATTGGGAGATTGCTTTTAGGAGAAACTGATTGATGAGGGAAATACCTAAGGAAGAATCTACCTAGGCTTCACTTGTTATCTAACTCTGAACCAGATGATTTCTTTATTTGATTTGATCCGTAGAGATCCTTAAATTATGTTAATACCCTCGTCAAGGATAAGAACAACTAATCCTAGGTTGATTAATTGAAATCTCTTTCTAATTAAAACCCCTAATCTTGTATTAACTCGATCTATAGCTCCCCATATTAGATTTGACTCTAATCTGGCAGATTTTTGTCGTCCTATGTCTAGGATTGCGATTAACTCCACTTAATTGTGTTGGATCTATTCCTATGCAGGGACTTTTGCTCCTCTACATAAGCACATTCGACTTAAATCAATATCCCGAAAATATCAATTTAAGAATTAAAAACACAACTAAGAACAAATCAAATATTTATCACACAGTTCAGATAACAATAACAAGATCTGTCTTAGGTTTCATCCTCCTTAGATATTTGGGGTTTAGTTCATGTTTATAAAAAGAAACATCTTAGAATAAAGAAAATAGCAAAACATAAGAAAACCCAAAACTCCTAAAAGGATAGAAGGGAGATCCTCTATCTTGATGTAGATCCTAGCTTCCGAGATGGATCAATCGGCTTTCCTTCTAGTAATCCACTGCCTTTAACTCCCCGTCTTGGCGGGAATAATGTCCCTTCTACTCTCCTCCTTTGTAGTTGCCTCCTAGGGTCTTTATATAGAGTTTAGAATGTCTTTCTTAGCCCCTAAGTAGCCTTTTCTGAGTGAAATTAAACTTCATCACGACAGGGACATGCCCGTGTGCCACGCCCCTGTGAGTCGACTTTGGGCCGTGCTCGAGCCTGCTAATGTGGCACGGTCGTGTGACACAACCGTGTGGTGAACCTTTAGGTCGTGTTGATTATTGATTTGGGCCTAATTTGCCCGTTTTTGGCCCGTTCCTTGCTCTTTTCTCTTTCTTATGCTCACCTAAGTATGAAACATGAAATAAAAGGATTAGGAGCACAAAATTCCACAAATTCAATGATAATTCATCTAGAATTTAGGCTAAACAAGAGGTAAAAATATGTATAATCTACGGTTTATCAGTTAAGGTTAAAGATGCCAGGAAGCACAATAAAAATAGTTGTTCAAAAGGTGACAGCAGACTCCCTTCCTCATTTTAAGAGGTGTTATGTGTGCTTTGATGCATTAAAGAAAAGCTGGAAAATGGGGTGTAGGCCATTCATTGGGCTAGATGGTTGCTTCCTGAAAGGCCCATTTAAGAGTGAATTTCTCACAATTGTTGGAAGGGATGCAAACAACCAAATATTCCCTATTGCATGGGTTGTGGTTGAAGTGGAGTATACTAATTCATTGGTCTGGTTTCTCCGTCTCTTATCAATTGATGACCAACAAAAGGTTAGTAAATATGTAATTTTAAGCTTGGTATTGTTTTTTTAATCTGTTATTTGTATTTAACTAAAATTTTCTAACAATCTATTTCGTTCATTATTTTGAATTAGGGCCTTGAGATTGCAATTTCTGGCATACTACCAAGGGTGGAGCATAGGAATTGTACGAAGCACGTGTTTGCAAATTGGTCAGGGAGGAAGTTATGGAAATCTTATGAGTGTGATTTCTGGCAAATTGTGAAGTGCACGACTGAGAGGGAGTGGGAGGATCTATGTTCAGCACTAGAGAAGAAAGATAAGGATGCTTACGATAATTTGATGAAAAAGTCTCCAAAGATGTGGACTAGGGCATTTTTGGGGACTACTTATAAATCAGATATAGTTGACAACAATTTGTGTGAAGCATTCAATTCAAGCATTGTTAAACCTAGGTTCAAAAGTATTATTAGAATGCTTGAGGATATTAAGACCAAGATAATGACTAGGATAGTACAAAAAAGGAAGTTATGTAATAGATGGAAGCAAAATTATGGTCTATTGGTGAAAGCTAAGTTTGATGCCAACAAGAAGGACCGTGTAGAGTTGCAACTAATATGGAATGGTGAAAATAGATGTGAGTTGAAGAAAAAAAGTTATCAGTATATAGTGGACATAAGTCAAAGGATATAAAGTTGTAGAAGTTGGTAAATTAGTGGGATTCCATGTTCCTTTGTATGTGTTGCCATGTATCACTTAGGGCTTCAACCAGATGAATATTTGCATGAATATTATCACATTGATACCTACAAGAAAGCTTACTCTTTTCCAATGCAGCCCATAAATGGGCCACATGATTGGGAAAAAATTGGTATTAAGCAAGTGCTACCTCCTATTGAAAGGAAAATGCCTAGGAGGCCCAAAAAGAATAGGAGGATGGCCAAAGATGAACCAAAAAATTGAAGCCTAGTCACTTGAGTAGGAAAGGTCTACTCATGACATGTACTCAATGTGGCCAACATGACCATAACAAGCGGTCTTGCACAAATTCGAAACATGTACAGTGTTGTTCTTTAGTTATATATATTGAGTAAATTTTTTATTTTATTTTGTCTAACCAATGATTATGATCCATTTTTTGCAGCAAGATGCACAACCATCTAAACAAGAGGGGAAATCTTCCATTAAAAGGTCAACTACCTTAGATAAATCTAAGGGAAAGTAAACATTTTATGTAAGTTTCTTCCTTTTACTATTGATCAAACATTTTATATTGTGTTAATATTAATATAAAATACTCTTGTAGTCTGGTAGAACCATAAGGAGCATGATGATAGCTTCATGCCAAGATGGTAGTGGACAAACTTTTTCAACACCTAAGTCACGAAATAACAAGCGAACGGCTCCTCTCAACCACCTGGGAACACAAGAATTAGTTGCAAGAAACATAAGTAAATCATTGTTATTTTGTTTTGAATGATTTCTGTTGTTTGTCTTGTGATTCACTATGATAACTTGCTTTTGAACTTGTGCAATCTTTATGCTATCCTTTTCTTTATGCTATATGCCAAGTCATGTCATAATTCACTTCATTACTGTGCATATAACCTTCTACAAATAGGTCCATAACAACACAAGTCTCTTATTGTGACAATTTTCTGTATATAAACTTCCTTTGTCAAGAAAATCATTTTATCTAGGGTGCCATAATTCATTTATCTATTTGTATCTATTTTCTATTTCGTAGGACCATCTCACGATAGCTCGTGATCGAAAAAGGATGGTGTAAGGTGTTTGCCTACAACATTCTGGTTTTGAAATAGAAGATGGTAGTCACATTTTGAGCCTACAACATTCTGGTTTTGGTATACACCATTGTTGAATGTTATTTTGTTGTATTGAAAACCAATATGTTCGTCTTTTTTTTAGTTCATGTATAGCTCACTCACATTCTGGTTTTTGACTGGTATAATGTGGATAGTGTATAGGGTGAATGGTGTATAGACTAATCATATACTTTTGTAAAGTACATTTATCCAAATTGCAATAGGGAAATCATATGCTTAAATGATCAAAATTGTCCTTTTAGTCTTATGTTTATTATCACTGTATTATTTATTAAGCTAAATTAAATTAGGCATAAACAACAAATATTGGTCATTACTTCCAGGCATAATGTTAAATTACATAAAAAAATCAATATTGGTCAATCTACATTTGCAACTGCTAGCTATATACATTTATCCAAATTGCAATAGGGAAATCATATGCTTAAATGATCAAATTTGTCCTTTTAGTTTTATGTTTATTGTCACTGCATTATTTACTAAGCTAAATTAAATTAGGCATAAAAAAAATATTGGTCATTACTTCCAAGCATAATGTTAAATTACATTAAAAAAACCCAATATTTGTCAATCAACATTTGCAACTGCTAGCTGTATATGCCTCTTACCACTATTGCCAAAAAAGAAACCTATGGTGATGTATACAATACATAACATAGAGCAAGAAAATAATATCTTAGACATTGACTTCTCTTTCTTGATAACTTTAATTTTTTGCTTCATGGTCAACATTTTCTTCCTTAATGCTACTTCTCCTTCAACACCACAAATTGATCTACCTCCTTCAACTTCAACGTCAACAGCACTACTACCACCATTATGGTTACCATCAAATGCAACCAAATCCATAACATTCTTTCTAAGTGCTAAATTATCCTTCAAAAGATTTTATTCACTATCACACAATTGATGTAGTAACTCAGTTGCACGGTCACACATTTTCCCATTGTACTGCTTGAAGAAATCACAACCACCGTCCTACAAACAAATCCCAATTCAGCCAAATTGAAATAATCCAAAATAAAAACAAAACAAATAGTAAGATTTATGAAATCATAAAAATTAAGCTCAAGCTCAATTTGCAAATAAAAATTCTTCACTTACCCGAAAATCTGAACAACCATAAAATCTCCTCCTTGAATTTAAATCGCTCCATGAAGTGTCCTTTGAGCTAACTTATTGCAGTTGTAACACCCCAAACCTAACCTAGAAGTTTAGGCCGAATTCAGGGGGCTACATTGATCACCGAAGTGATCATGAGAAAAGTTTTGCAAAAATAAACCCTTTTATTACTTAAGTACATTTAGTTCATAGCAAACCAAAAACCAGTAATCGTTTTAAGGTTCTGTCCGAAAAGTTACCAGTCTGAAATATATGAATATAGCATATAATGAAAATTGTACCACAGTATTATAAAACTTTACAGTTTAAAATTCACCAAATAATTAAATTGTTACAGATATCAAAAACTGATACTCCACACTGTTGAAACTGTCCAAGACCTCCGCGTATCGAGTTTAGCATCAGAATCCAAGAAAGTACTTGAAAGGGGAAACAGAAGTGGGGGTGAGCTACTCGAGCTCAATGTGAGATTAAACCAGCTAAGCTACAGAAACAAAAACAAGGATAGAAAGAAAAATCCTGGAAGCAGTTTAGATTCAGTTGTGAAGCAGAACTGACTTACAGAACTATTTAGAACCAGTCAATATAACCAAAGCAAACTTATTGACAGATGACAGTTGAGCATAGTCACCCAAAATAAATATACCATAGATATTTTTCGGTCACATGGGACAATCAGACACACACAGTTTCACTTGCCATTAAGATACTGTAGCAATAATTCACAAGTCAGTCACACAGTCACAATAATTGTTTAGTCAAACAGTTGCAAACAGAGCCTACATAATTCATATAGGCATAAGTGTCTTTCAGTCGCACAGTAACACATTCAGTCACAGTATCACATTCAGTCACGGTATCAGTAATTGTCAACCATTCACAAGTTTCAATTCAATCAAACAGATCAATCAGATGTCTATGAATGCAAATAAGTTATAAAATTCCCACCCATCTAGCCAACACACCTTTTCGTCCCTTATCACTCCTTATAAGAGCTTTAAGCTCGTCCCACCAATCACTCCACTCAGGACCTCGTAAGGTCCATCCAACCCTACACTTCAATTGATGTCATCTCGGGTTTCCCAGCAATGACGGTTATCAAGATTGTCCATGACCCTCTGGGTATTGTGACTACCCTCGACCCTCTGGGTATTGCGGATAATAGTATACAGATAAACTGCCAATCTTGTATATTACGCAACAAAGCTAATGTATAAGTTGTACTGTGCAATGCGGTAAACCGCGGTACAGACATGCAGTATGAACTACCAGATCAGATAGTAGTACGTAGCGTAGCTAAAGTACATGCAATTTAGTGCAATGTGGTAATCCGCTATACCGATAAGTTGTAGTAAAACTGCCAGTTCAGTCTATGGTACGTAGTATAGCTAACGTACATGCGATACAATGCAATGTGATAATCTGCTATACCAATATAATGTCATCCCGGGTTGCCCGTCAATGATGACCATCCGCACTGTCCACGACCCTCAGGGTATTAGGACCGCCCACAACCCTTTGGGTATTAGAGGCTTATAACCAGCAGATCAGCTACCAGTTCAATTAATCTCAATCTCCCTTCTCTTCAAAATCCCACCCAAAAACAGTATATGTATATGTCTGTATGCAGTCAGATGTACACAATTAGAATACCAGTTTCAGACAGTCAATCAGAAGCAGACACTCGCATCCAATTACTCAATTACGTAATTAGACATTTGCACACTTTTAGCTCAAACTCAGTATCAAGCTTATCACACAGTCAATCACAAATAACACACATTCCAAGCCCAAACAGAGTCATAATTGCCCTCAATAAAGCTTAGTCGAGGGTTGGAACACACGAAGTTGCGATTACAATTAAAATTTCCTTAAAACTTTATTTGGCGAGATAGGGTCATACGCTCTTGTGCTCCAGCCGTGTGGAGTAATCTAGGCCATGTGGGGGTCCAAACGGAGTCATAATTACCCTAAATAAATCTTATCACACAGTCAATCATAAATAACACACATTCCAAGCCCAAACAGAGTCATAATTACCTTCAATAAAGCTTAGTCGAGGGTTAGAACACACAAAGTTGCGATTACAATTAAATTCGACCTAAAACCTTATTTGGCGAGATAGGGCCACACGCCCGTGTGCTCCAGCCGTGTGGAGTAATCCAAGTCGTGTGGGGGTCCAAACGCCCGTGTAAAGGGTAGCACACGGCCGTGTGACAGAGGTATACGCCCGTGTGAAGCAGGGACATGGCCGTGTAATCAGGCCATGTAACTCACTGTCCAATTTCGCTAAAATCAGGTGCAGAGTAGACACGGCCGTGTAAGGGTATCACACGCCGTGTGCCTACCAGACACGGCCGTGTGTCCAAGACACACGCTCGTGTGTGATCCCTAAATCCCCAAATTAGCCATACGATCGTGTGGCCAGGCCGTGTGTCTCCAAATCTCAAATCCCTAATTCCCAAACCCACACACCCGTTTGCCCAAGGGACACGGTCGTGTGAATTTTGACAAAATCCCCAAATTGGCCACACGGTCATGTGGCATCCAAAATTGACTGAAAACCCTTATACCCAAATCCACACGGCCGTGTGCATCGGCACACGCCTGTGTGGCTATCGAGGAGGTCACAAAACCACCCCAAATTAGCCTCGAAACCATCGTTTAAGCCACCGTAACAGTCCCTAATTTTTTCCCTATCAAAGTACATCAGAAAATAACGATTTCCCCTCACCTCCATCGTCTAAAACCCCCCAAATCCCTCGGGTTAACATACGCACAAGACTTGTCAAAAATAGAAAATTTCAAACTAAAGCTACATGGACAAGGTTAGATTCCCACACCTATTTTGACGTCGAAAAGATCGATAGAGGAGTACAACTCCAGGAACTGAAGACCGATCATTTTAGAGAATTGTTTTGACAAGCAAAAAGTAAGTAGAAAGGAGAGGGGGGAGGAAACGTGAAGAAGAAAAAAAAGGGAACGTCCAACCAAAATAAAAATAATAAATAAAATAAAATAAAATAAAAATAATCATATCCTAATATAAATAACCAAATAAAATTGAATAACTATTCTCACTTGAACAAACTACTAATTATCAGTATACAAAATAAATTGTCTAAAACGCACACACTAGGACTCGAACCCACAACCAAGTGGTTCACTAACACTCACACAACCACTAGACCAGCAGGCCCATTTTACCATTAAATCGTACAACTAAACAGATGTGTGCAGCCTCCTCTTTATCCTTATGCTCAAATCCCAAAACTTCTAAGCCTAAAATTTAGGGCATTACAGCAGTGAGATTTTACTGCTAGTCCATCATAGGCATACTCCTTCCGCGATGAAGTAACAATATTTTCATATGACGATTTTTTCTTCGAACCATGTGTTACCCAACCTCTAGACTGACTATTTGAACTATGTGAATACATGATTTTAGAAAACAAGGAAGAAAAATAAAAATTTCTGGAAAGATTAAGGGTTTCACGATTTGGTTCTAAGGGATTAGGGATGTAGAAAAATCTCTCGATCAATTATTCAAAAAAAATGAAATCGCATCACAAATCAAAAGAACAAACCTTACATTGTGGCATTGAAATTGCAATAACAAATCACAAATAATCAACAAATCAAACCAAAAATGGAATTTATTTTCCAACAAACCAAATAAGAAAGCACCTACCTTTTGATTTTGGGTTACGAAAACTGCTCACGATTGTTGAAACTTTTTTGTTCCTAAAAGTTTTAGGGATTCAACGATTTGATTCATAAAATTTTTAGGGATTTCAAGAATATTTTGGAATGCTAATGATTTAGGGATTTCAAGATTTAAGGATTTGAAGATTTCAGGGATTCAATGAAAATTTCAAAGGTTATGGATTTAGGGAATTTCACGATTTGGACATTTTAGAAGTTGGGAAAAAAGTTTCGAATTTGGGGGTTTGGGAATTTAGGGTTTTTTTATTTTATGTTTATTAAATTTGTTTAATATTTTTGCCATATCAGCATTTTTATTTTAATGTTTGCCACATCATCAGTCAATTGGAACACCACATAGATAAATTTTTTTGACCGACTGTTGACTAATGGTCAGCTGACGGTTACCGTTTCAACAGGGTTGATGTATGAAAAATCCGTTACATGAAGGGTTGATTTCAGAAAATAAAAAGGTTAGGGGCATATATCCAAATGCCCCCAAAGGTTGAAGGCTTTTTTTGCAATTATACCTAAGGTTTTTAATCAGGCATATCCTTTATACAACGAACATCCAATGGGGAGTGTTATGAATGTTATTTAATGGATGTTCAACCTTTCATCTTTCATCTCCCTTGACTTTCCACCTTTCAACTTTTTTAACCTTTAACCTTTCATCTTCCTTAATCATTTCATCTCCTTGTAACCCCTTTTTCTTATTTATGTTTTAGAATATTAGAAGTCTGATCTCCCTAGTTATATAGAGAGTATACTACTTGTAAGAATGATGAAAAAGTATAGAATGTAATAGAAATCCTCATATTCTCATATCCATCTTTTATCTATTATTTTTGTTTATAATATTTCTTAAATTTTAGCCATCTTTTCTCAAAATGGTAAATTTACACTTTTAGTCCTTCAACTTTTAAAAATTTACAATTTAGTCGTTACTAAATTTCATTATTCATAATTTCTCTCCAAATACTTAACTCACCTTTAAAATACTTGTCCTTTCTTAGAAAACAAAATTGTGGGGTATTACATAATTCTAATTCTAAAATTTTCTAAAAAAAGGAAAATATTTTAAAATTTTAATCTTTTTAATATTACTTTACGGATTTCCAGAACTCGTTGAACAAGAAGAGTATTTAATATCATTGTTATTTTATTCATTTTAAACTAATGTCACCTTCGTGGAAAAAAATTAAGTTGGCTTAAACCCAACTATCTAAGTGTCATATTTAAGATTAATATATTATTTATTTAATTAACTTCCTCTAAAAAATTAACAATTTTTTAAACTATCACGAAAAAAATTATTATGATTCTTTTCTTATTTTTAAAAATATATAGATCTAATATTCGAGTAGAGAAAACAATGCAATATGAAATCTCTCGTGAAATGAAAAATTTAGAAAAAAAAAATTTCTCGCCTTATATTTTTCAACTTTGAGATGTCATTAATAACTTCCAAACTTGAGTAGTACAAGTGCGTTGGTCAAACGAATAAAGCCTTAGAAAATCTAGTCCAGTAATTGAAAATACTAGCTAAACTAAACCAAATGAGATAACTTTGTCAATTCCATATCCCATGGGGATGTCTGACTTCACCTTTCAAATTTTTTGAATCTTTGGTATGTTTTATCTTTTTTGATTTTTTTTAATAAATATGTTTTTATTTTTTATTTGTAATTTATTTATACTTTTTTGTAACAACTTCTTTTTTAGTGGTGTTAAATTTTTTTTATGATCAAGTTTGCAAATATTATTATTTTAATATTTACGATGTTAGTATAATGGTAAATTAAAGTTTAGTCTAATAATTTTGATGAATTGACAAATAATTAATGTACAAGAATTAAATCGTAAAAGTGCTAAAAGGTTAATCGCCATAGATTTTTAATTAGCTAAGAGACCAATTAAACAATTGAGTCAATTTCTATTAGTGAATAGTGGATGATGACGTCATCTTCCACTTATATTTACTTAAGAATGCTTAACGTTTGATTAATTAAGGTTTAATTGGATTAATTAGCTATTAATCTAAGTATATAAGATAAAAATAAAAGAAAATATTAGCATCTTCTTTATCTTTTCTAATTGTTGAAGAAAGAATAGCGTTTCAAAGCCTTTCAATTTCAATCTCTCAATTGGTAAGTGATTTTATATTCGTTTATTGAAATTTTTATGTTTTTGAGGTTTCAGGAGATTTCATTCATTTGTATTGTTAAATGATGATTTGGATTTTTCAAAATTATTTTATGCAAGTGATGTGAGATTAAAGGATAAGTAGGATTAAGTGGAATTCCCATGGAAGCCCTTATACTAGGAGTTGAATTGCATTTTACCCCCTTTACAAAAAAAAGGAGCAAATTAATCCCTATACATAGATCAAAGAGCAAGTCAATCATTTTATTAAAATTTTTATCTATTTCTATTATTAAGTTATGACATGGCTAACGGAGCAACTAGACAACAACACATGGTGTGTCATGTGTACCTCTTGTTGAAATGTCATTTTGCCACATCAGTTAATATTTAAAAGAATAAAAAATCTTTAAAATAAACCATTTTAAAAAATATTTTAAAATAATTATAAAAATTTATTTAAAAACTAAAGGAAATTATTAAAAATCTAATAATTTTATACATTTTTCAATAGTTTTTATAATTAGTTAATAACTTTGTTCTAACCTGGACAGTAATTTGTCCAGATTCATTCTGGATGTTGCATTTAATAATTTTTATTAGTTTTAATAACTCTTAGTTATTTTTTAAATAATGATAGAGTTTTTATAATCATTTTCTATCATAGCTAATGGGGCAAAGGTTCCATCAAAATCCATACATTCCACCCAAGTGTAGCTTTGTGCTACCAATCGAGTATTTCTTTTAGTTATATTTTAGTGTTTATCATTCTTATTCTCAATATTCGCTTGGTTCCTATCACATTGCATCCTCTAGGTCAAGGAACCAATGTCCAAACATGGTTTTGAACAAATTGTTGCAACTCATCTTGCATAGTAACTAGTGTTCATCTTGCAATGCCTACTCAACTATCTTAGGTTCAACAATTGACACAGTAGCTTCTTTTGATCATGTCTTGAAAGTTAATTTGCTTGCTCCTTATTTTTCTCCCTTCATTCATTCTTCTAATCAGATTCTTTGGTGGATGGTTTTGTAACACCCCAAACTTGGCTTAGACGTTATGGCTGAATCTGGTGATGTCACATGGAATGGGGTTTGAAATCGAGATTGACAAGTTAAAACCGTTCTAGTTAATTAACTTTTATTTAATTTGGAAAAACTTGAACTAGCTGATTTGTCTTAAAACATGTCTTTTAAGTAGAAGCTTTTGAAACCAATTATTTTACGAAACTCAAAATCTTAGTTTTTAGTAAATTCGTGTTTTGTTGAGTTGCAGTTTAAAAATCTATAAAAATAATATAAAATTCCAAATTTAAACCAAACACTCCAAAGTCCCAACATTACAATAATAAATACCCAATAATAATATAAAATCAAAGCTGTAATAAAGTAGTTCAGTAGTGGTAGTCACCGTGAAGCCCTCCGTTACACCGATCTGTCTAAGTCTGGGGATTACTTGTACAGATTAAACAGAAAAATAGGTGAGTTTTTCCAAACTCAGTGTGTAATCCCCACAGAAAACATACATATAGATACACATCAGGAAATAATCAATTGCAATCTAGGGCTAGAGCCCATTACAGATTCAATTTGGGTATTGGCCTATTTGGATACAATCTTAGATGTAATTTAGGGCCTTGGCCCATCTCAGATACAATATGCAATAGCAAAAAATCGGAATCCTACCCACCAGCCTCTACACACCATCTCCGTCCATCCCTACACACCATGTGGGGATTAAATCAACCCACCCATCCCTACACACCATGCTGTACCGAAATGCCGCACATAGTCAGAAATTTGAAGCAGAGCTGCCAGATAACAGGCTTAATAGCCTTTCAGAGCAGAGCTGCCAAATAACAGGCTTAATAGCCTTTCAGACACTTCCTCCAAATAACAATAACCCACCCTGATGTAATGCAACATACAAAAGATGTCATGCTATTATGCAATTACAATACATACATTTAGATATCATAATTCATGCTCGGTACAGAAATCAGACAAACAGATCACTTATATAGGGGTCTAAGTAGCGCTTACTCACCCTTCAGTAGGTCCACAGTCGACTTGGGTGACTCGTGCAACCTTAGACAACTTTTCAGAGAAATGGGCTCATACGCCCATGTGGCCCACATGCCCATGTGGCCCACTTGGCCCAAATTGCCCTTAGTCGTGTGATCCATTTTTAATGTAACCCATGCTAGCTAAATCTTCATATATGTTTTCACTATTTACTTATATGTTCATTCAAAGCTGTCTACCTGAGTTATTGCCACTAAATTATTTATATTTTGAGCTATAGAATTCCAAATTAAGATCATTGATAAACGATAAATTATACATGTTTTTACCTCGTGCTTAGCCTAATTTCTGGATGAATTATTATTGAATTTGTGGAAATTGGTGCTCTTAATCCTTCTATTTCATGTTTTATACCCAGGAGAGCATAGGAAAGAGAAAAGAATGAGAAATAGGCCAAAAACGGGCAAATTAGGCCCAATTCAATAATCAACACGGCCTGGAAATTGGCCACACGGGCGTGTCACACGGCCGTGCCACCTTGGGCTCGAACACGGCCCAACCCCAACTCAAACGGCCAGACCACATGGCCGTGCCACCTTAACAGGCCCGAGCACTACCTGGGCCTTGATCCACACGGGCATGGCACATGGGCGTGTCCCTGTCATGAGGAAGTTCAATTTCACTCGGAAAAGGTTTCTTAGGGGCTAAGAAAGCCATTCTCAACTCTATATAAAGACCCTAGGAGGCAACCTCAAGGACACACATTATTTTCCCGCCAAGACAGGGAGTTAAAGGCAGGGAATTACTCGAAGGGAAGCCGATTGATCCATCTCAGAAGCTAGGATCTACATCAAGACAGAGGATCTCCCTTCAATCCTTTTAGGGGGTTTTGGGTTCTTTATGTTTTGTTATTTTTATTCTTCTGAGATGTTTTCTTTATTAAATATGAACTAAATCCCCCAAATACTTGAGGGGGATGAAACCTAAGACAGATCTTGTTATTATTTTATCTTGAGTTATATGATAAATACTTGAATTGTTTTTAATTATGTGTTCTTAATTCTTGTTTTAATAATCCTAGGTATTAATTCAAGTATTGATGTGTTTATTCAGAGGAGCAAAAGTCCCTGTTTAAGAGTAGATCTAGCATAATTAAGCGGAGTTGCATGTAACCCTAGACATAGGGCAATATAAATCTGCTGGATTAGGGTCAAACCTAATAAGGGGATCCATAGATCAAGTTAATGCAAGACTAGGGGTTTTAACTAGAAAGAGATTTCAGTTAATCAACCTAGGATTAGTTGTTCTTATCCTCGACGGAGGTATTAACATAAGTTAGGGATCTCTACGGATCAAGTTAAGTGAATAAATCCTCTAGCTCAAGAATTGATAACAAGTGAAGTCTAGGTGGATTCTCCCTTGAGTATTGCCCAAATCAATCAGTTTTTCCTAAAGAGTTTTTCCCCAATTTACTTTTTGTGCATTCGTAGTTTAGTTTCTTAAAACCCCTTTTATTTCTAGGTTAAATAATAGAAAGAAAGTTAGTACTAGTACTTTTGGTTCCCTTGGGTACGATATCTCGGTCTTGCCACTAAGCTATACTACTGTTTGATAGGTGCGCTTGCCTTAAAGTCGTGATAATAGTTAGTTTTTGGTGCGATCATTATTATAAATTTTATTACTTCATATCACGCATATCAAGTTTTTGGCACCGTTGCCGGGGAAATGAAATATTAAAAACGCTCGATTTCTATTACTTTAGCCATATTTATTTTTATTTATTTTCAGCTTATTTTTATTTTTATTTTTATTTTACTGAAATTTTCTTTTCCTCTAGGTATCTCTAGTTTATGACTAGAAGTAACCCAGCAGGACCATTGCTTTTTGACGAGGATTTAGAAGCTACAGTTCGTAAAAATCATAGGGAGATCAGAAGAAGCCTACATTATCCAGAACAAGGACAAGAACAAGAGCCAGAACCTACGAAAGAGATAGAAGCAAATTAGGACAATCTACCACCTCCCGCGATAGCCGCCCAACCAGTGAACCAAGATGATGCTCCTTGTACTGTGTATGATTATGCTAAACCGAATTTGGCTGGTACTCAATCTAGTATTATTAGACCTGCTATTGCTGCTAATAGTTTTGAGTTAAAACCTAACACTATTCAGATGATACAGCAATTTGTGCAGTTCGATGGTTTACAATATGAAGATCCAAATTCACACATAACCAACTTTTTGGAACTTTGTGATACTTTTAAAATTAATGGCATTTCTGACGATACCATTAGCCTCCGATTATTTCCTTTTTCCCTAAGGAATAAAGCCAAACAACGGTTAAATTCCTTACCACGAGGCTTAATCACTACATGGGAACAGATGACTGAAAAGTTCCTACTTAAATATTTTCCTCCAGCTAAAATAGCTAAATTACGAAACGATATCTCTTCTTTTGTGGAGATGGATTTAGAGACGTTTTATGATACCTGGGAGAGATACAAGGATCTTTTGAGAAGGTGCCCTCACCATAGGTTGCCTTTGTGGTTACAAGTTCAAACCTTTCACAACGGTTTGAATCCATCAACAAGGCAAATGATCGATACAGCCACTGGAGGAACAATCAACAACAAAACACTCGAAGCAGCCTATGAGTTTATAGAAGAGATGTCACTGAATAACTATCAGTGGCAAGTCATGAGGACAAAGCCGACAAAAGCTGCAGGAGTTTATAATATCGATGCTGTCACCATGCTTATTAATCAGGTAGAACTTTTAAATAAAAAGTTTGATAATTTTGTTGGTTTTACGCAGGCACAACCAGTGATACAGTGTGACACAACTCAAGGAAATGTGTTAATCCAGACTATTCCTCTTATGGACATGGCATGGAAACCGAGCAAGCCAACTATATGGGTAACAATTCTAGACCCCAAAATAATCCTTATAGTAATACTTACAATGCAGGTTGGCAGAACCACCCCAATTTTTCATGGGGAGGATAAGGAAATCAAAGACAACAGCCTCCTCCGGGATTTCAATAGCCACCACCACAACAGGAGAAAAAGCCGAACCTCGAAAAAATGTTCACAAAATTTATGGTCGTGTCAGAAACACGTTCCCAAAACACCAAAACGGCACTGAGGAACCAGCAATCATCCATTCAAGGACTTGAAACTCAAATACGCCAGCTCACCAAGCTAATCTCTGAAAGACCGCAAGGTGGGTTACCAAGCAACACTGAGACTAACCCTAAGGAGCAACTCAATGCCGTGGATACGATAGATGATGAGCGGTTAACCAAAACCAACCCAGAGCCATGCAAGGAGCCTATGGTAAGTAACCAAAAGAATGAGGTAAGTTACAAAGATGAAATTTTCAAAGAGTGTAAACCACGTATCCCATACCCAAATGCGTTAAAGAAAGACCGCACAGATGAACAATTTGGTAAGTTTCTTAAACTCTTAAAGAAATTACACATTAACTTACTGTTTATTGAAGCTCTGTCACAGATGCCAAACGCCGCTAAGGTTTTAAGAGAGCTATTGACAAATAAGCGGAAGCTAGATGAGAAATCTCATGATAAGCTGAATGCAATATGCTCAGCCATTGTACAGAATAAGCTACCCAACAAACTAAAAGATCCAGGGAGTTTTACTATTCCTTGTTTATTTGGTAGCCTAGACACCAAAAATGCTTTAGCTGATTTAGGGGCTAGTATAAATGTCATGCCTTATAAACTGTTTGAACAACTAGGTCTTGACAAACCTAAGCAAACCAAGATGAGCATTCAACTAGCTGATAAAACTATTAGGTTTTCTAAGGGAATAATTGAAGATGTGCTTGGCAAAATTGATAAATTTATATTCCCAGTTGACTTTGTTATTTTAGACAGTGATGAGGATAACAATGTACCCTTAATTCTAAGGCGACCCTTTTTAGCAACCGCCAGAACAATAATTGATTTAGGAACAGGTGAAGTAGGTGATGACAAAGTCACTTTACAAGCTCGAAACTCGATTAAGACTATTGCTTACAAAAATAATGTGACGATCCTTGTAAAAACACTAATCTCACCACCCAACCTTCTGTGCAGGATACACTCCACATAAGGGCGACCCAACCACAGACAAGTCCATCCAAGGGAAACGTACCTGAAAAGCGAATGCTTCAGATTGAGGAACTAGATGAGTGGCTGAACTATCACGAAAAGCCCAAAGTATGCCATACCAACCCAGAGCATCACCAAGATGAACCTTAGGTGAAAATGAATCAAATCAAGGTAGGAGATAAGGTAATATTAGGGGAAGATGATCCTCGAATCTTGAATTCAAAAGAACATACAAGTGACATACCCTTCCCCTATGGTACAGTAGAAATAAAACATGAGTCACTCGGCACTTTCAAGGTAAACTATACTCGACTCAAATATTACGTTGATAATAAAATTTTAAACAGGATAGAAGAGTATCAACTCTTCAAGCCACCGTGACCGAACAAGCTTGAGAAAAGTCGAGCTTAGACTATAAACAAGCGCTTCTCGGAAGGCAGCCCGAGCACTGACTTAGTAAATTCTTTTATTTAGGCTATCTAATACATCAACTAACCTTTTGAATATAGGTTTTTCAAGCCACACGGCCACGCCCACGGGCGTGCAATTTGGCCATGTATAAGTAGGGTAAAATTTTTCTAACACACGGGCTTCGACAAATTGCCACGGCCGTGCGATGTGGCTGTGGCCGAAACTGTCAAATCTAACACAGGCGTACGACACGCCTTTGCCTCAAAACCATGGTCAAACCTGCCATTTCATACACGGGCGTATGATCCCTTATACGGCCGTGGGGCCAAATCACTGTTATTTAATATTATTTTTAATTTTCATTTTCTTTACTTTTTATTTCTCTTGTTCCTTTTATTTTACAATTAAATTCCTATCGAGTAATACTTAAACTTTACACAGTTATGATCAATTTCTCCAGTCACCCAAAATCATGAACTTCAAGTATTCCTTCCTCCAAGACAGCTTTCACAATTCAAGGGTTCCATCCAATATTCAAGGAGTTTTACTTCACTCCCTAACTTATGATCTTGTGCTTCTATTGCTATTAATGTTATCTTTGTACATTGACGACAATGTACATCTTAAGTGTGGGGGGGAACTCACTTTCATTCTTTATATTATCTTTGAAATCCCTAAAAATTACTTTCAAATCTCGAATTCTCTGCATTAATCTCAATCTCCTATTAAGGATTAATTCTGATTGATTTATGATTTTTATTGATATGTTGAGAATTAAGACATAAGTGCTTTTGCTTTGATTATTCAAACTTTAAAACACTAGGGAATCAAGCATGATAAGTTGAAATTTTTGAGAATTTAAAATTTTTCTAGGTTATTTTCCCTAATTTTAAGTGTTATCTGGAGATTTGAAATTCACAAGATTGACATCAAAAGTCATAATTCTGGTGAGATTTTTGAGCCTTTTGAGCATACACTTTTTCGTGCTCACTTTTATTGTTGCTTTGAGTGAGTCAATAATGATTTGTTATTCTAGAACTTGCTTCGAATATACATGTCAAGACCACATCATTGATTTGATATACCGAAATGATAAAGGCACCCAGGATTTAACCCACTTACTCCATAAAAGCCTACCTCTATAAATTAACCCCTAGTGAACCCCATTGAGCCTAACAACCCATTCTTTGACTCACCCCTAATATTAACCTACAACCCGTTTTTGTTGAATTCCATTCAATTATTTTGATCCCTATTTTTGTCGAGATTTAAGTTGAATCATTATCTAGCTTTGTTCTCTTTTTCCAGTTTGTAAATATTCAAAGTATGATATTTGATTTGTTCTAAAAAAACACACAAAAAAAAACAACAAAAAAAATGTATATACAGTTAATTCAATTGTAATCTGTAATAGTTCAATAGTTTTTGCATATCTCTACAAGCTTCTAAATCCAGAACGGTGTCATCATAAGGCTTAGCTCTAGGAATATGTTCCAGTAATAGAGATTCTTCTAGCTAGAAGATTTTTCAATTTAATCTTGATTGTAACCCTCTTTTTCAGCTTATGACAACACCCCTAACCAAAGCCCCATTACAACTATTGAAAGATATTTTGATCGATGTGTCATATCAATCTATAGTGGTGGAGATTTGATTTTCTTGCAAGCCTATGGTAATAACTTTTCAGGTTGACTAATGAGTGCTTAATTCTTGAACCCTAAACACTTTGAGTGGATAGAGTGAATCCTTAGTGAGGATGTCAATTCTTGTTGATTTTGATTAAGAGATAATTACTTAGGAAAAGGGAGAAAACCTATGTTTCAATGATAAAATTCTCAACTTAGAGTGATTGAATTTTCATTGTATGATTACTTGTAGATTAGTTTGAAACATTATTGATAAGGGTTATAAGTTAAGAAGAATGGTTCTTAATTATGAGTTGAGATTTTGATTGAAGACAAGCAAAGGCTTAAGTGTGGGGGTATTTGATAAATGATAAATTATACATGTTTTTACCTCATGCTTAGCCTAATTTCTGGATGAATTATTATTGAATTTGTGGAAATTGGTGCTCTTAATCCTTTTATTTCATGTTTTATACTCAGGAGAGCATAGGGAAGAGAAAAGAACGAGAAACAGGCCAAAAACGGGCAAATTAGGGCCAATTCAATAATCAACACGGCCTGGGAATTGGCCACACGGGCGTGTCACACGGTCGTGCCACCTTGGGCTCAAACACGGCCCAACCCTGACTCACACTGCTAGACTACACGGCTGTGCCACCTTAATAGGCTCGAGCACAGCCTGGGCCTTGATCCATACGGGTGTGGCACACGAGCATGTCCCTGTCGTGAGGAAGTTCAATTTCACTCGGAAAAGGTTGCTTAGGGGCTAAGAAAGCTATTCTAAACTCTATATAAAGACCCTAGGAGGCAACCTCAAGGACACACATTATTTTCCCGCCAAGACGGGGAGTTAAAGGCAGGGAATTACTCGAAGGAAAGCCAATTGATCCATCTCAGAAGCCAGGATCTACATGAAGACAGGGGGTCTCCCTTCAATCCTTTCAGGGGTTTTTGGGTTCTTTATGTTTTGTTATTTTTATTCTTCTGAGATGTTTCTTTATTAAATATGAACTAAATCCCCCAAATACTTAAGGGGGATAAAACCTAAGACAGATCTTGTTATTATTTTATCTTGAGTTATATGAAAAATACTTGAATTGTTTTTAATTATGTGTTCTCAATTCTTGTTTTAATAATCCTAGGTATTAAGTCAAGTATTGATATGCTTATTCAGAGGAGAAAAAGTCCCTGTTTAATAGTAGATCTAGCATAATTAAGTGGAGTTGCATGCAACCCTAGACATAGGGCAACATAAATCTGCCGGATTAGGGTCAAACCTAATAAGAGGATCTATAGATCGAGTTAATGCAAGACTAAGGGTTTTAACTAGAAAGAGATTTCAGTTAATCAACCTAGGATTAGTTGTTCTTATCCTCGACGGAGGTATTAACATAAGTTAGGGATCTCTACGGATCAAGTCAAGTGAATAAATCATCTAGCTCAAGAATTGATAACAAGTGAAGTCTAGGTGGATTCTCCCTTGAGTATTGCCCAAATCAATCAGTTTTTCCTAAAGAGTTTTTCCCCAATTTACTTTTTGTGCATTCATAGTTTAGTTTCTTAAAACCCCTTTTATATTTAGGTTAAATAATAGAAAGAAAGTTAGTACTAGTACTTTTGGTTCCCTTGGGTACGATATCTCGGTCTTGCCACTAAGCTACGCTACTGTTCGATAGGTGCGCTTGCCTTAAAGTCGTGATACTAGTTAGTTTTTGGTGCGATCATTATTATAAATTTTATTACTTCATATCACGCATATCAATCCTCTTGATGTTTTTTAAACTAGACTTGAATACTTTTCTACCATAAAATTTTTAGAATTTATAGTTTATCAAATAAGTACAATAAATCTTCAAATTTATCCCTATTTTACTGTTTGACAACTTCAACCTTTCCTTAGTAAAGATTATTTATCTCTTAGTTTAGAATTTGGATGATGTTTTCGTTTGTTTCTCTTGAAAATAGTCTTATTAAGGATTCAGAAATATAAATTTGAGCCCCTAATTATTTTTTTTACAATTTTCGATGATTTTCCAAATTCAGAACAGGGGAACCCAAAATCATTCTAACCTTGTCTCACAAAATTTATTATATCTCATAATTTACAATTCCATTGCTAACACTGTTTCTTCGATGAAAAACTAGACTAAATAAAATTTAATTTCATATTTTATTCAACCTCTAACTCAATTTCCACTATTTTTGATGATTTTTCAAAGTTGGACTACTGCTGCTGTCCAAAATTATTTTAGTGCAAAATGTTGATTTCCAAGGTTATAACACCTTTATTTCCTTTCTCTACAATTTTTCTCATCATTTTCTCTTATTTCTCGACAGCAAGCAATTTCGACTTTTCGTCGAATCCCATTTTCTGCATTTCAGGTACACACCTGTATCGTTTTCGCTGCATACGCAATCCCGAGATCACCAAAAACCTATTATTGACAATCCCAACTTTAGAATCGGTGTTAAACTAAGATTAAATCGTATTCACGTACCAAAAGGTCTAAGCTTGTCTGTTCATCACTTACCATTTAACTTCGCACAATTCCACCACTACTCAACCTGAGGGAGATAGCAACCGAAATGATTTGCTGCTATAAAAATAACGATTCCTCATTAACGAAGAGTTCGACAAAATTAAGAATGAATTCAAAGCCAAAACTACTCGCCCAAACAACACAAGAAAACACATACCTTATACGCTTACCAAACGATCATCACTTCGAGTCAAATCAACGAACGTTAATTCCAGCCTCATGATCGACTCCTAAACAGTCAACAAAACACCCCTTAATCCCTTATCCAGAGTAACATTCGAGTTTAATAAAATGGAAACTTACCATACAACACAATTGCATGCTTGCACAAAGGGGAAAAGATGAAGAAAGACAATGAAAACGGAAGGGGAATTCAAAGGAAATTCAGCAGCAATGATTTTATTTAGAAAAAAAAGGAAAACCAAAAATTAAGAGTGGGGGAGAAGAGAGAAAATGTCAGAAAGCAGAGGAGGGAAAAGGGGGATTTCAGCAGAAGAGGAAGAATAACGTCAGAAATGTGGAAAAAAGCCTGAAATTTGAAAAAAAAACTAAACAAAAAGATAGTACCTAAAAATCTGGTAACTCATCTCCTTTATTCTCTTCTTAACCTCGACAACAACTCCACTGCTCGAAATTTCAATTTCAACAACTCCACTGCTCGAAATTTCAATTTCACTAGGACTCCACCACGCCATACGCCTAAGCATAAAAAATAATTCCCTTGAACTTTAGACCTTCCACAGGCCAACACACACCTTAGCCATCAGACCAACAGGCTCATTCTGATATATTTTTACCAACTTTTAACTATAAGCCTACTGACCAGAGATAAGGCTTTATTCATAAAAATACCAAATTTTGCCCAAGTCAAGGCTTGAACTTGGGACCTCGTCCACACACCCAGAACACTTAATCACTGAATTAAACAGATATTTTGTGTCATATGTTTACAAAAACAAAAAATACATTTTTAGGGCGTTAAAGGTTTCCTATAATTCATGCTAAAAGGCATCAGTTGTGAATCTCATTAAACTATTCAAAATTTGTTTCATCATCTATCTAGTCTGTTGTCTCTACACCTATCTAAACATTTATATGGACAATTGTCTAAACATCTATTTGGATAGGAAGTTCATCTGATGCTTCTTTTTCAATTTTTGTTATCACTTGGAAAGTCATCAATAATTACATTAATAGATTCCATAATGGTCTTGGTTATAATGTTGTATACCTTGTAAACACAGTTTTTTATAGAGTAGCCAACAAGGATCCCATCATCATTTCTTGTATCGAACTTTCATTTAGGATCACGATCCTTAAGTATATAGTATGGACTGCCAAAGGTTCAAAAGTAAGCCACCATAGGCTTTCTAACCTTCCAAATTTCATAAGGTTTCATCTTGGAGTGTGGCCTTAGGATTACTCGATTAGAGACCAAACAAGTTGTGTTAATTGCTTCTGTCCATAACTTGTGTGAAAGATATTTTGAATTTAACATGACTCGTGCCATTTTATGTGTCTTGTTCTTCCATTCCACAACCCTATTTTATTCAGGTGTTTTGGGGGTTAAGAATTCATGAACTATTCTTTCAAGCTCAAAAAGTTAGAAAATTCATGGTTTTCAAACTCCTTACCAGGAGCACTTCTAATATGAATAATCTTACCAAACTATTTTTCTTTTTCATTAATGAGTTTGAGGCATAATCTCTTTAAGGTATCAAAGGTTTCATTCTTTTCTTTTAAAACAAATCAAGTGAAACGAGAAAAGTCATCAAAACAAATGAAAACATACCTCTTTTCACCAAGGCTTTCATTTTGCATTGGCCCTATCAAGTCTATGTGTAAAAACGTTAAAGGCCTTGTTGTGACAACTTGCCTTAAAAAAGGGATAGGAAATTTGATGTTGTTTACTCTTAATGCAACTTCTATAAGGACTTGTGACAGATCCTATAAGTTTTGGGAGAGCTCGAGTTGCCCCATGTCTAACTAGTCTCTATAGGCTTTTGTAATTGATGTGATCCAACCTTTGATTCCATAACTTTAAGCCTCCAACATATGCCTTTTTGAATGTTTCATTTCTTACCAGTCTGTAACAATTATCGAAAGATCTTGCACCCCTCTTGACACATTGTCCATTAGCATTACTAACTTTGCACCCTCCTTTTGAGTAGTTTACCTCGTAGCCTTGATCATATAGTTGACTAAAACTTATTAGATTTACTTTGAGCCATTTAATTAAGAGAACATTTTGGAGTTTAGGCAACCCATTAGATTCGATTTCCTGAGACTTGGAAAGTTCTAAAAATTGCTTAAAGGGAAGGATCGTCTTGAATGGTTTAAACAAGAGTAAAAACCTTGACCCGAAGCACTTGAATGCTTTAAGAAATTGAAGTTATGATGGAACTTGACCCGCTTAAACTTGACAAATACTCAAACCTTGGTATGATCGAAGTCAACACACCACGGGATGGGTTATGGGATGATAAGACAATTGGTGAATGCCACAAACTCATAAAGTTTGATAAGTTCGAATGAGGTTCGGTTAAAAACCTTGGAAAGAAGAATCTCACAAATAAAGTTTTGTATTAAAAATGGTCTAACCATGAAATGTCCTTTTACATGATTTATATAACACCTAAAATGGCCATTCTAATTCGACACAAAAAGTGTTTCACACTAGCCTTAATTATGTTCACGCCTAGCACTTAAGTTGTTCACACTAAGGTATTAAAATTCTGTCCATGCTTAAAGGATGGTGCATGCTTTGGTTGAATGGTCATGTTGTTTCACTTGGTGCATTCATGCATTCTTAGCCATGAAGTAAGCTTTATACTCTTGAATGTCCAGCCATTAATTCTCTTTAATCTCCCTCTTGGCTGAATGTACATTTCATGAACCATGCATGTCTTTAAATGTTGTCTTTAAGGAACTTATGATGCATAGATGGAAACATGATTCTAGAAGGTCCTTCCTTCACCGTCCATGTATCTCCATTAATGCCATGTATCCTTCCACTTTATGAAATGTATGTTGAAATGTGTTTGGCATACCATATGAACAGTTACACGAACCACGTTGAAAGCTTGATTCATGAAAATTCTGAAAGGTTCCTTTGTGCATGAATTCGGCTTGAACGTAGGAGCTTGAAGAGTCAATCTTGTCCCAACCAAATGGTCACCTGCACAAGTATATGTAAGCATCAATTACTTGCAACACTCACAAGCTCATTTGGCTAAGACAAATAACTTAAGAACTAGACACTCGAATTCTTAATCCCACACGCATGAAATTCAAGTTAACTATATATGATGGACACAAACACTTGCACACAATGGCCGAGCCAAATGGGGCTGGCAAGGGCCCCCTTGCCCCCCTAAAATGGAAAATTTTTCATTTAAGCCCTTTATAATTTATCAAATTTTAAATTAGTAATGGTAAAATTGTACTTTGGCCCCTCAAAAATAATAAAAATTTGATCAAAGCCTTTAAAAATTATAAAGATATAGACTATTAAAATGATAAAATTACATTTTTACTATCATAAAAATATACAATTTAATTTCGACCCACCAAAAAAAGTTTCTAGCTCCGCCACTGCATACACACATCTAAAACATATCAAATGACACAAACTAAACACCATGCAATAATTAACACACGCACACAAACTAAAGATCATTATCAACTTAGTAACTTGAACATAAAAGACATATAACAACATGCATGATAAAAATCTATAGAATTAAATTAAAATAACTCAAACTTATTAAAATAAACTTAAAAAAATTAAAAGTCTTAAAAATGGCTAGTTAAATTAATCGGGCCCTTTAAAGAATTTGTACAAAATTTGAATGATTTGAATCCGTATAGAAGTTGGGCTCAGCCCAACTTCGGCATGACCAGATTGGGCTTGATTCCAAAATTTTTGCATAAGCCCACCAAGGCCTTTCACGTAGCTTGGACTTGGGATCACATTATTCCCTCTCTATTGGAAAGGATTTGCCCTCAAATTCGAATCTACATAAAAAAAGAAATGGATTTGAAAACATGTTTTGCCTTTGAAAAGAAATTTCAACAATAAAACAAAAATTATAGTTCATAATTACAATCAATCTATCCTTCTCCCATAATTCCAAACAAAAGTTCTTCCATACACATAGGTTCTTACTGATTGATGGCAACTGAAACAACATGTTATAATTCCTCTTCATCCTTGTGATAGTTCCTTGTTAAAATTTGAATGATTATTCCTATGAACCTAAAAATATAATTCATTAAGCAAACAAGGAGTAATTTGGTTAGCAAAATAAACCCTCCTCGCACTCGACTCAATTTTCTCCTCACTAAACCTCTCTTTTTTTTTTTCTAAATACAAGAACTCTCTTTCCTTCTTGTTTGTTTTTATTTTTTCTTCATAACAACCTCTTTGCCTTTCTCATTTTGTTTCTCATTACTCTCTCCCTCTTTTCTTTTCTCATCTCTTTTCTCACTACCTTCCACTTCTTTTTCTTTATTTTGACTTTCATTTTCTTTCTTTTTTTCAAATTCTCTCTTTCTTGTTTTAGTTTTACTTGATCCTCATAGATTTATTTAGGTAATAATGAAACTAGGACTACTAATCTTCCTTTAAAATCAAAGGAATACAGATTTAAGAACCTGTCATGTATTACCCGTCAATCATACTGCCACGGTCAGCCCAACAAAATATGGCTCGCATGCATTGGTACCACATCGCACATGACATCATCTTCATATCATCTGATAGAGAATGAAATCAACACTTGCTTAAAAACTTTGATCTTACCTTCGTTGTTCAGCCATTGAAGCTTGTAGGGATGTATATGTTTTAACGTGGGTAGACTTTATTTCTCCACCATGGTTGTGCTAGCTACGTTAGTGTAACTCCTACCATCAACAATAAGGCTACATACCTTACCATTAACATGGCAATGAGTGTGAAAAATATTCTTGCATTGCATATCATCTTCAATAACTTGCGCACTTAAGGCCCTCTTAGCAACTAATAGCTAGCCTTCCACGAGATACTCTAAATCACTTGAATCCTCCACAATAGGAGTTAGTTCGTTTTCAAGCTCTTCCTCGGCCATAATTTCTCCATTATCTTTCATGATCATTGTAGCACGATTTGGACATTGGCTTGCTATATGTCCATTTCCAAGACATTTAAAGCAAGTAACATTACAACTCGTTGATGTTTGTACCACTTCATTACCTTTTGCTTGAGTATCGACCCGTTTAAAGTCTTTTAGAGCATTAGGTTTATCTTGGGCAATTGGAACATTAGTATTTTTTTTCCACCTTGTATCCCATGATGAAATAGCCCCGGACTTAATCCAACTTTAGTGGTGCCTGTCATTTTAAGTTGTTGCTCAACTTTAATGGCCATATGCACCATGTCATTGATCTCGACATAGTGTTGTAACTCAACGATATTGGCAATCTCGCGATTCAACCTTGCAAGAACCTAGCCATAGTTACCTCGTGATCTTCTACCACGTTGGCTCGAATCATGGCTACTTCCATTTCTTTGTAGTAGTCATCAACACTCATTGCTCTTTACTTTAAGGTTTGCAATTTTTGATACAACTCTCTATGTTAATGGCTCAGAATGAATGTCGCCTCATGATAGCTTTCATTTCCTTCCATGTATCCACAGGACGTTCTCTGTTTCTCCTCTTATTCAAGGTCAGTTGATCCCACCAAATCATTGTATAATTAGAAAACTCAATGGCAGTGAGTTTTACCTTTTTAAACTCGAAGTAGTTGTAACAATCGAAAATCATCTTAATCTTTTGTTCCCACTCCAAGTAAGCTTTAGGGTTGTTCCTTTCTTGAAATAAATGAATATTCAATTTGATGTTACTTAGGTTATCATCAACTTGCACACACTCTCGTCTTTCTCTAGGTTGTCTCATGCTAACGACAAACCCATGATCACTTTCATCATTACCATAGTAATCTTCTTGTTCATTCTTCCTTTGTGTGCAGTCTCCTTGAACGTTGTGTCCTCGAGGTGAATGTCCCCATTGCGATCACTCCTCCACTTGATCAATCCTTTCGTGGATAGGCTTTAATTCAGCCCGTAACATGCATCACATTTCTTATAGCAATACTTGTATTTGGAGATTTGGCGGTTGAGCCCCTGCATTAGCAACTCCTCG
Organism: Gossypium stocksii; assembly: GCA_020496765.1. Taxonomy (NCBI): domain Eukaryota; kingdom Viridiplantae; phylum Streptophyta; class Magnoliopsida; order Malvales; family Malvaceae; genus Gossypium; species Gossypium stocksii. Next base: position 14,654,595 of record CM035623.1, read on the forward strand.
TTCGGGACTCTGAGACATGCTTGATAATAGAAGATTATTAATCAAAGGATGGATTTAAAGATACAAAATACCTAACCAAACAAAACCTTGTAAAGTCCCTCGAAAGGAAATCGCTTCACTCGTGTTTACACACAAATTTGACTTTTTCCACTCGAATGCTCTCAATTCGCTCTTGCATTTTCCCGCTTGTAGCTTCTCTCGTAGAGTTCTTAAAAGAACTAGAAAAACTTTTCAACCTTCGGATGATTATGGTAAGAATTGAGTCAAAAAGTTGATAAAAGATGGTAAGGTTATTTTGGTAATTTGGCATTTTTTAAAAAATCACAAAGGTCTCAAAATGATGTAAAATGGGTTTTTAAGGGTTTTTAGAATGATTTTAGGCATAACAGTAGAATGGTAATTTTTGGGTCAAAAAATTTTTGGTATAGTGAATTCCCCAAATGGTGTAAAATATGCTAAATGACAGTCAACAGATGAATATTCTATTGATGAGCTTCGATGAACGATAAATTATACATATTTTTACCTCATGTTTAGCCTAATTTCTGGATGAATTATCATTGAATTTGTGGAAATTGGTGCTCTTAATCCTTTTATTTCATGTTTTATACTCAGGAGAGCATAGGGAAGAGAAAGGAATGAAAAACGAGCCGAAAATGGAGAAAATAGGCCAAAGTGTAAAAACTACACGGCCATAGGATTCATCACACGGCCGTGGCACACGATCGTGCCACATAAGGTCCAACACGGCCCAGCCCCGACAAGCACGGTCGGATCATACGGCCATGCCACCATCAACAGTCTCACACACGGCCTCTTGTCGTGGCACACGGGTGTGGCACACGGGCGTGTCCCTGTCATGAGGAAGTGCAATTTCACTCGGATTTGGATACTTAGAGGCTAAGAAAGGCATTCCAAAGCTCTATAAAAAAACCCTAGGAGGCAACTCTAAAGGTGTGCCCTTTTCTCCCACAAGAGAGTGCCGTATTTCTGCCAACACAGAGAGTGAAAGCAAGGAATTACTCCAAGGGAAGTCGATTGATTCATCCCAAAAGCCGAATTCTACATCAAGATAAAGGATCTCCCTTCAATCCTTCAGGGTTTTGGGTTCTTTATGTTTTGTTATTTTTATTCTTTTGAGATGTTTTCTTTATTAATTATGAACTAAATCCCCCAAATACTTAAAAGGGATGAAACCTAAGACAGATCTTGTTATTATTTTATCTTGAGTTTTATGATAAATACTTCAATTGTTCTTAATTATGTGTTCTTAATTCTTGTTTTAATAGTCCTAGGTATTAATTCAAGTATTGATGTGCTTATTTAGAGGAGCAAAAGTCCCTGTTTAAGAGTAGATCTAGCATAACTAAGCGGAGTTGTATGCAACCCTAGACATAGGGCGACATAAATCTGCCGGATTAGGGTCAAACCTAATAAGGGGATCCATAGATCGAGTTAATGCAAAACTAGGGGTTTTAACTAGAAAGAGATTTCAGTTAATCAACCTAAGATTAGTTGTTCTTATCCTCAACGGAGGTATTAATATAAGTTAGGGATCTCTACGGATCAAGTCAAGTGAATAAATCGTCTAGCTCAAGAATTGATAACAAGTGAAGTCAAGGTGGATTCTCCCTTGAGTATTGCCCAAATCAATCAGTTTTTCCTAAAGATTTTTTCCTCAATTTACTTTTTGTGCATTCATAGTTTAGTTTTAGAATTAGTTTAGTTTCTTAAAACCCCTTTTATTTCTAGGTTAATTAATAGAAAGAAAGTTAGTACTAGTACTTTTGGTTCCCTTAGGTACGATATCTCGGTCTTGCCACTAAGCTATACTACTGTTCGATAGGTGCGCTTGCCTTAAAGTCGTGATAATAGTTAGTTTTTGGAGCGACCATTATTATAAATTTTATTACTTCATATCACGCATATCAAGTTTTTGGCGCCGTTGCCGGGGAACTGAAATATTAAGAACGCTCGATTTCTATTACTTTAGCCATATTTATTTTATTTATTTTTATTTTTATTTTTATTTTTATTTTTATTTTTATTTTTATTTTTATTTTTATTTTTATTTTTATTTTACTAAAATTTTCTTTTCCTCTAGGTATCTCTAGTTTATGACTAGAAGGAACCCAGCAGGACCATTGCTTTTTGACGAGGATTTAGAAGCTACAGTTCGTAAAAATCATAGGGAGATCAGAAGAAGCCTACATTATCCAGAACAAGGACAAGAACAAGAGCCAGAACCTACGGAAGAGATGGAAGCAAATAAGGACAATCTACCACCTCCCGCGATAGCCGCGCAACCAGTGAACCAAGATGATGCTCCTCGTACTATGTATGATTATGCTAAACCGAATTTGGCTGGTACTCAATCTAGTATTATTAGACCGGCTATTGCTGCTAATAATTTTGAGTTAAAACCTAACACTATTTAGATGATACAGTAATTTGTGCAGTTTGATGGTTTACAGGATGAAGATCTAAATTCACACATAGCTAACTTTTTTGGAACTTTGTGATACTTTTAAAATTAATGGCGTTTCTGACGATGCCATTCGCCTCCGATTATTTCCTTTTTCCCTAAGGAATAAAGCCAAACAATGGTTAAATTCCTTACCATGAGGCTTAATCACTACATGGGAACAGATGACCGAAAAGTTCCTACTTAAATATTTTCCTCCAGCTAAAACAGCTAAATTACAAAACGATATCTCTTCTTTTGTGCAGATGGATTTAGAGACGTTTTATGATGCCTGGGAGAGATACATGGATCTTTTGAGAAGGTGCCCTCACCATGGATTGCCTTTGTGGTTACAAGTTCAAACCTTTCACAACGGTTTGAATCCATCAACGAGGCAAATGATCGATACAGCCGCCAAGGGAACAATCAACAGCAAAACACCCGAAGCAGCCTATGAGTTTATAAAAGAGATGTCACTAAATAACTATCAGTGGCAAGTCATGAGGACAAAGTCGACAAAAGTTGCTGGAGTTTATAATATCGATGCTGTCACCATGCTTACTAATCAGTTAGAGTAAATAAAAAATTTGATAATTTTGTTGGTTCTACGCAGGCACAACCAGTGATGCAGTGTGACACAACTCAAGGAAATGTGTTCAATCCAGACTATTCTTCTTATGGACATGGCATGGAAACCGAGCAAGCCAACTATATGGGTAACAATTCTAGACCCCAAAATAATCTTTATAGTAATACTTACAATGCAGGTTGGCGGAACCACCCCAATTTTTCATGGGGAGGACAAGGAAATCAAAGACAACAGCCTACTCTAAGATTTCAACAGCCACCACCACAACAGGAGAAAAAGCCGAACCTTGAAGAGATGTTCACAAAATTTATGGCCATGTCAGAAACACGTTTCCAAAACACCGAAACGGTACTGAGGAACAAGCAATCATCCATTCAAGGACTTGAAACTCAAATAGGCCAACTCGCCAAGCTAATCTTTGAAAGACCGCAAGGTGGGTTACCAAGCAACACTAAGACTAACCCTAAGGAGCAACTCAATATCGTGGATACGATAGATGATGAGCGGTTAACCAAAACCAACCCAGAGCCATGCAAGGAGCCTGTGGTAAGTAACCGAAAGAATGAGGTAAGTTACAATGATGAAATTGTCAAAGAGTGTAAACCACGTATCATATACCCAAATGCGTTAAAGAAAGACCGCACAAATGAGCAATTTGGTAAGTTTCTTAAACTTTTAAAGAAATTACACATTAACTTATCGTTTCTTGAAGCTCTGTCACAGATGCCAAATGCCGCTAAGTTTTTAAGAGAGCTATTGACAAATAAGGGGAAGCTAGATGAGAAATCTCATGAGGAGCTGAATGCAGTATGCTCAGCCATTGTACAGAATAAGCTACCCAACAAACTAAAAGATCCAGGGAGTTTTACTATTCCTTATTTATTTGGTAGCCTAGACACCAAAAATGCTTTAGCTGATTTAGGGGCTAGTATAAATGTCAATCCAGACTATTCCTCTTATGGACATGGCATGAAAACTGAGCAAGCCAACTATATGGCTAATAATTCTAGACCCCAAAATAATCCTTATAGTAATACTTACAATGTAGGTTGGTGGAACCATCCCAATTTTTCATGGAGAGGACAAGGAAATCAAAGACACCCGCCTCCTCTGGGATTTCAGCAGCCACCACCACAACAGGAGAAAAAGCCGAACCTTGAAGAGATGTTCACCAAATTTATGGCCGCATCAGAAACCCATTTTCAAAACACTAAAACGGTACTAAAGAACCAGCAAGCATCAATTCAACGGCTTGAAAATCAGATTGGTCAACTTGCCAAATTAATATCAGAAAGACCATAAGGTGGACTACCAAGTAACATTGAGCCAAATCTCAGAGAACATGTGAAAGCAATTACTCTAAGAGATGGAAAAGTACTGGCTGAAACAGAAAAGAAGACTGTTCAAGAATCCACAAAAGACAAGGTAGAGGAAGAAGAACCCATGGAAAACACTCCACCAACACTTAAAGAATATAAACCACCCATACCATATCCGGCAAAGTTGAAAAAAGACCGCATAGATGCTCAATTTGGTAAATTTCTTGAACTTTTTAAACAGTTACATATTAACTTACCTTTTGTTGAAGCAATTTCGCAGATGCCGAAGTTTACAAAGTTTCTTAAAGAACTCCTCACAAATAAAAAGAAGTTGGAAGAATTAGCCACAGTGGAACTCAACGAGGAATGCTCAGCTATTCTCCAAAATAAGCTGCCGGCCAAACTAAAAGATCCAGGGAGTTTTACTATTCCTTGCTTAATTGGTGGTTTAATTATTAAAAAAGCCTTAGCTGATCTAGATGCTAGTATTAACCTAATACCCTACAAAATGTTTAAGTAACTAGGTCTATGGGAACCAAAACCCACTAGGATGAGTATTCAATTAGCTGATAAATCTATTAAATACCCTAAGGGAATTATTAAAGATGTGCTGGTAAAGGTAGATAAATTTATATTCCCGGTTGATTTTGTTGTGCTTGATATGGATGAGGATATTGAGGTGCCTTTAATTTTGGGACGCCCATTTTTAGCTACTGTTAGAGCCGTTATCGATGTAGGGGATGGTAAATTAGGGCTTAGAGTTGGTAAAGAAGAAGTCGTTTTTAAAATCTATGATGCTATGAGATTTTCTAGAGAACAAGATGATTCCTGTTATTTTATTGATGCTATTGATTATTTTGTTCGAGATAAATTTTAGGAAATTTCTCTCGCAGACACGTTGGAACTGTTCTTGTTCAAGGTGGGGGGAAGATGAAGCCACCACTGAAGTTAGAGAAGTAATGAAGGAGTTAAACTCTAATGAACTTGTCACAAGGCACATAAGTTATGAAAGTATTAAGATAAATGACGAACTGAGACAAAAACCTTCGATTGATGAACCTCCTAAATTGGAATTAAAACAGTTGCCTGACCACTTAGAATATGCATTTTTAGGAGATGATTCGACATTACCAGTAATTATCGCATCGACTTAAGTACTGAAAAGAAAAAAGAATTACTTCAAGTATTAAAAGAACACAAGAAGGCTATAGCTTGGAAGATTTCTGACATTAAAGGAATTAGTCCTTCCTTTTGTACCCATAAAATTCTAATGGAAGATGAATATAAATCATCGGTGCAAGCTCAGAGATGATTGAATCCCAATATGAAAGAAGTCGTAAAAGCTGAGGTAATTAAACTTCTAGACGCAAGCATTATTTATCCTATTTCTGACAGTTCTTGGGTAAGTCCTGTGCAGGTTGTTCCTAAAAAGGGAGGCATGACCGTGGTATCCAATGATAAAAAGGAGTCAATACCTACAAGAACAGTCATTGGATGGAGAGTCTGCATTGATTATAGAAAGATGAATGATGCAACTCGAAAAGATCATTTTCCCTTACCTTTTATCATCAGATGTTGGAACGATTATCAGGTCATATGTATTACTGTTTCCAAGATAGCCTCTCTGGCTACTTCCAAATCCCGATAGCTTCAGAAGATCAGGAGAAAACAACATTCACATGTCCATACGGTACGTTTGCTTCTCGTAGGATGCCTTTGGATTATGTAATGCTCCTGCTACTTTTCAGCGATGCATGCTAGCTGATAAACACTAAATTATACATATTTTTACCCCATGTTTAACATATATTATGGATGAATTATTATCAATTTAGTGAGAATTGGTGCTCTTAATCTTTTTTTTTTCATATCTTATACTCAGGAGAGCATAGGGAAGAGAAAAGAACGGAAAATAGACCAAAAATTGGAGAAAATGCGCCAAAATGTGCAAACGCACATCCCAAGAAGTCACCACACGGCCGTGGCACACGATCGTGCCACACAAAGATCACGTGGTCCAGCCTCGACAAGCACGGCCAGGCCACACGGCCGTGCCCCAATCAACAGAATCTCACACGGCCTCTTGTCGAAGCACACAGGCGTGGCACACGGACGTGTTCTAGTCGTGAGGAAGAGGAATTTCACTCGGATTTGGATGCTTAGAGGCTAAGAAAGGCTCCCCAAAGCTCTATATAAAGACCCTAGGAGGCAACTCTAAGGGTGTACTCTTTTTCTTCCAATAGGAGCACCATCTTTCTGCCAACACGAGGAGTGAAAGCAAGGAATTACTTCAAGAGAAGCCGATTGATTCATCCCAGAAGCCAGAATTCTACATCAAGACAGAAGATCTCCCTAAATTCCTTCAAGAGTTTTTGGTTTCTTTATGTTTTGTTATTTATTATCTTCTGAGATGTCTCTTTTCTTAATTATGAACTAAACCCCTCAAATACTTGAGGGGGATGAAACCTAAGACAGATCTTGTTATTATTTATTAAGTTATATGATAATTGCTTGAATTGTTCCTAATTATGTGTTCTTCATTCTTGATTTAATAATCCTAGGTATTACTTCAAGAAATTGATGTGCTTAGAGTAGAGGAGCAAAAGTCCCTGTGATAAGAGTAGATCTACTATAATTAAGCGGAGTTGCATGCAACCCTAGACATAAGGCGACATAAATCTACCGGATTAGGGTCAAACCTAATATGGGGATCCATAGATCAAATTAATGCAACCTAGGGAGTTAATTAATAAAGGAACTTTAATTAACAACTTAGGCCTAGTTGCTCTATGCCTCGACAGAGGGTTTAGCATAAGTTAGGGATCTCTACGGATCAAAGCAAGTAATCAATTATATAGTTCAAGAAGTAAATAACAAGTGAAGTCTAGGTGGATTCTCCTTGAGTATTGCTCATATCAATCATTTTTCCCGAAAGTTTTTCCTCAATTTACTTTTTATGCACTTTTAGTTAGTTTTAGAATTAGTTTAAATCAACTCTCTTTATTTTTAGGCTAGATAATAGAAAGGAAGTAAGTACTAGTACTTTTGGTTCCCTTGGGTACGATAACTCGGTCTTGCCATTAAACTATACTATTGTTTGACGGGTGCGCTTGCCTTTAAGGTCGTGATATTAGTTAGTTTTGGTGTGATCAGTTTTATAAATTTTATTACTTAATATCGCGAGTCACTATCAAGTTTTTGGCGCCGTTGCCGGGGAGCTGAAATATTAAGAAAACTCGGTTTCTATTACTTTAGCCATTACTATATTTATTTATTTTTATTTTTATTTTTCTTTTTCTTTTATTTATTTTTCTTTTATTTTTATTTTTCTTTTTCTTTTATTTTTTACTTTATTATTTATTTTTATTTATTTTATTCTATTTTTCTTTGCTTTTTCCTTCTAGGTATTTTTAGTTTATGACTAGAAACAACCTAATAGGACCACTACTTTTTGACGAAGATCTAGAAGCGACAGTTCGCAGAAATCGCAGAGAAATTAGACGCAGTTTACATTATCCAGAACAAGAACCTGAGCAAGAGCCAGAACCTACGAAGAGATGGACGCGGATCAAAACGTTCCACCACCTCCAGCACTACCAACAGAACCAGTAACCAGGATGCAGCTCCTCGTACTAAGTATGATTATACTAAACTTAGTTTGATTGGTGCCTAAACTAGCATTATTCGACCTACTATTGCTGCTAATAATTTTGAATTGAAACCTAACACTATTCAGATGATTCAGCAGTTTGTGCAATTTGATGGTTTGCAGGACAAAGATCCAAATTCACATTTAGCAAATTTCTTGGAATTTTGTGATACTTTTAAAATAAATGGAATTTTTGACGGTGCCATTCGTTTGAGGCTATTTCCATTCTCTTTGAGAAATAAAGCCAAATAGTGGTTAAATTCCTTACCACGAAGCTCAATCACTACATGGGAGCAAATGACCAAAAAATTTTTACTCAAATATTTTCCTCTAGCTAAAACAGCCAAATTACGAAACGATATTTCTTCTTTTGTGCAGATGGATTTAGAAACACTTTACGATGCATGGGAGAGATACAAAGATCTTTTGAGAAGGTGTCCTCATCATAGTCTACCTTTGTGGCTACAAGTTCAAACCTTCCACAACGATTTAAATCCGTCAACCAGAAAAATGATCGATGCAGCCGCAGGAGGGACGATCAATAATAAAACACCTGAGGCAGCTTATGAATTTATTGAAGAAATGTCATTGAATAATTATCAGTGGCAAGTCATGATGACAAAGCCGACGAAAGCTGCAGGAGTCTATAATATTGATGCTGTTACTATGCTTACTAACCAAGTAGAACTTTTAAATAAAAAGTTTGATAATTTTGTTGGTTCTACACAGGCACAGCCAGTGATACAGTGTGACGCAACTCCAGTAACCATGTTCAATCCAGATTTCTCACCATACGGACACAATGTGGAAACTGAACAAGCCAACTATATGGGTAACAATTCTAGATCTCAAAATAACCCTTATAGTAACACTTACAATGCAGGTTGGAGAAATCACCCAAACTTTTCATGGGGAGGACAAGGAAATCAAAGACAACAACCCCCTCCAGGATTTCAGCAGCCACCACCGCAACAAGAGAAGAAGCCGAATCTTGAAGAGATGTTTACCAAATTTATAGCCGCATCAGAAACCCGTTTTCAAAGCACTGAAACGGCACTGAAAAATCAACAAACATCAATTCAAGAGCTTGAAAACCAAATCGGTCAACTTGCAAAATTGATTTCAAAAAGATCGTAAGGAGGATTACCAAGTAACACTGAGCCAAATCCTAGAGAACATGTCAAAGCGATTACTTTAAGAGATGGAAAGGTCCTAGCCGAGCCAGAAAAGAAGACTATTCCAGAACCTTCAGAAGAAAAGGCAGAGGAACCCAAGGAAAACACTCTACCACCACTCAAGGAATATAAACTGCGCATCCTATATCCGGCAAAATTGAAGAAAGACCATACAGACGTTCAATTCAGTAAGTTCCTTGAACTTTTTAAACAATTACACATTAACTTACCTTTTGTTGAAGCGATTTCACAGATACCGAAGTATGCAAAGTTCCTTAAAGAACTTCTGACAAATAAAAGGAAGTTGGAAGAATTGGCCACAGTAGAACTCAACGAGGAATGCTCAGTTATTCTCTAAAATAAACTACCGGCAAAACTAAAAGATCCATGGAGTTTTACTATTCCTTGTCTAATTGGTAGTCTACTTATTAATAAAGCTTTAGCCAATTTAGGTGCTAGCATTAATCTCATGCCTTACAAAATGTTCAAACAATTAGGTCTAGGGGAACCCAAGCCCACTAGGATGAGTATTCAATTAGCCGATAGATTTGTTAAATATCCTAGGGGAATCATTGAAGATGTACTAGTAAAGGTAGATAAATTTATATTCCCTATTGATTTTGTTGTGCTCGACATGGATAAGGATATTGAAGTACCTTTAATTTTGGGATGTCCATTTTTAGCCACTGCTAGAGCTGTTATTGATGTAGGAGATGGTAAATTAGTACTTCGAGTTGGTGAGGAAGAAGTTGTCTTTAAAATCTATGATGCCATGAGATTCTCTAAAGAACAAGATGATTCTTGTTATTTTGTTGATATTATTGACTATTTTGTTCAAGATAATTTTCAGGAACTTTCTCTCACAGACACATTGGAACTGTGTCTTGTTCAAGGTGGGGGGAAGATGAAACCACCACTGAAATTGATGAAGTAAGGAAGGAGTTTGATTCTAATGAAATCATCACTAGGCACAGAAGTTATGAAAATATAAAGATGAGTGATGAGTTGAGACAGAAACCTTCCATTATTGAACCCCCTAAATTAGAACTAAAACAACTGCCAGATCATTTAGAGTATGCCTTTTTAGGGGGAGAATCAACTTTACCAGTCATTATTGCATCAGATTTAAGCATTGCAGAAAAATAGGAACTACTCCATGTGTTAAGAGAACACAGACGTGCTATAGCTTGGAAAATTTCAGATATCAAGGGAATTTATCCTTCCTTCTGCACCCACAAAATTTTAATGAAAGATGAATTTAAACCAGTAGTGCAAGCTCAAAGACGATTGAATCCCAACATGAAGGAAGTTGTAAAAGCCGAGGTAATTAAACTTCTAGATGCAGGTATTATTTATCCTATTTCTGACAGTTCTTGGGTAAGCCCTGTGCAGGTTGTTCCAAAAAAAGGAGGATTGTCTGTAGTGTCTAATGATAAACAAGAGTTAATACCCACAAGAATGGTCACTGGATGGAGAGTTTGCATTGATTATAGGAAACTGAATGACGCCACTCGGAAAGATCATTTTCTTTTACAGTTTATTGGAAAGATTGTCAGGTCACATGTATTATTATTTCCTAGACGGCCTCTCTGGTTACTTCCAGATCCCGATAGCTCCAGAATATCAAGAGAAAACGACATTCACATGTCCTTACGGTACGTTTGCTTATCGCAGAATGCCCTTTGGTTTATGTAATGCTCCTGCTATTTTTCAGCGATGCATGCTAGCTATCTTCAATGAATTCGTGGAAGACATCATAGAGGTATTTATGGATGATTTCTCAGTTTTCGGTAATTCTTTCCAACTTTGTCTTAATAATCTAGAACGTGTTTTGATAAGATGTGAAGAGACAAATTTAGTGCTGAACTGGGAAAAATGCCACTTTATGGTTCAAGAGGGTATTGTTTTAGGACATAAAATTTCTAGTAAAGGGATAGAGGTAGATAAAGCAAAAATTGAAACTATTGAAAAATTACCTCCCCCTAACTCAGTTAAGGCTATACGAAGCTTTTTAGGACATGCCGGTTTTTATCGCTGATTCATTAAAGATTTTTCTAAAATAGCTAAGCCTTTAACAAAGTTGCTAGAAAAAGACGTGCCTTTCAATTTTGACCAAGAATGCCTACAATCCTTCAATACTCTTAAGGAAAAATTAATCAATGCACCAATCATGATTTCCCCCGATTGGAACTTACTTTTTGAGCTAATGTGCGATGCAAGTGATTTTACAGTAGGTGCAGTTTTGGGACAGCGAAGAGACAAGCACTTTCAACCGATATACTATGCTAGCAGAACTCTAACAGCTACCCAAGCAAATTATACTACCACAGAAAAAGAGTTGCTAGCTGTTATTTTTGCATTTGATAAATTTAGATCTTTTCTGATTTTGTCAAAAGCCATTGTTTATACTGACATTCTACTCTTTGCTATCTTTTAGCCAAAATCGATGCAAAACCTCGACTAATAAGATGGATTCTATTGCTACAGGAGTTCGATTTAGAGATAAAGGACAAGAAAGGAGCTAAAAATTTAGCAGCAGATCACCTTTCAAGATTGGAAAACATGCAACCCACGTATCTTGATAAGATAAACGACTTGTTCCCTGAAGAACAACTCCTATCTTTAGCAGATACAACAGTGTCTTGGTTTGCTGATTTTGCAAATTATTTAGCAGCTAACATAACCCCAAAAGGGCTGACACATCAGCAGAAGAAGCGATTCTTCGCTAATGTGAAAAACTACTTTTGGGAGGATACTTTTCTTTTTCGAATTTGTGCAGACCAGGTTATTCAGAGATGCGTTACTGAAACCGAAGCATACCAGATTCTAAATCACTGCCATTCAGGACCCACAGGAGGACATCTCAGTGGAGCTAGAACTGCTCAGAAGGTACTCGAATCCAGCTTTTAATGGCCTACACTTTTCAGAGATGCCAACAGGTATGTGACCTCTTGTGATAAATGTCAACGAACAGGTAACATCTCTCAACGTAATGAAATGCCTCAGAACTATATACTTTCATGTGAAATATTTGATGTATGGGGTATTGATTTCATGGGTCCATTCCCTACTTCATTTAGGAATAAGTACACATTAGTAGCAGTAGATTACATGTCAAAATGGGTGGAAGCCCAAGTCTTGCCTACTATTGATGCTAGAATGGTAGTACGATTTTTAAAGAAACTTTTCTCTCGATTTGGAACACCGAGGATCATTATTAGTGATAGAGGTACTCATTTTTGCAATGCCCAGTTTGAAAAAGTTTTAAAAAGATATGGAGTGCACCATAGGACAGCTACCCCTTATCACCCATAAACTAGTGGTCAAGTCGAAGTAACAAATAGGGAATTAAAATGCATTCTAGAGAAAATAATAGAAACAAATAGAAAAGATTGGTCAAGAAAAATAGACGATGCATTATGGACTTATAGAACTACTTTTAAAACACCCATAGGTACATCTCCCTATAAACTCGTCTATGGAAAAAGTTGTCATCTACCATTTGAACTCGAACACAAAGCATTCTGGGCTATAAAATTTTTAAACCTTGATTTCAAGCTTGCAGGTGAGAAAATATTAATGCAGTTAAATGAATTAGACAAATGGCACTACAATGCTTACGAGAACTCACGACTGTATAAAGAAGCCATGAAACGACATCATGATAAAAGGCTGAAACAACCTAAGCAGTTCAAAACAGGAGATCTCGTCTTACTCTACAACTCAAGGCTGAAACTATTCCCTGGAAAACTCAAATCAAGGTGGTTAGGTCCATTCACTGGTCTAAATGTTTTCCCATACGGCACCATTGAGGTAACTCACCCTACCCATGGTACATTCAAGGTAAACGGTCATAGGCTTAAACATTATAGAGGTGTGAAGTTCATAGAAAACAGGAAGGAGCTTCGGCTCCAAGAAATTCTGTCATGACACATCCAGGCGGAGTCGAGCTTAGACTCTAAATAAGCACTTCTCGGGAGGCAACCCGAGCACTAACTTAATAACTTTCTTTCTTTAAATTTTTTTGGTATTTTTCTCTTGCATAAACTAACACTTCTTCATGCAGAAGTTTAGGACCACACGGCCAGGCACACGGGCGTGCCCCAAGCCGTGCAAACGCTTAAAACAGAGACACGATCGTGCACCCAGATCGTGTACAAATAAAGCAGAATTTTTCCAAAACACGAGCCACTGATATCACCCCACGGCAGTGCAAGATGGCCGTGGCAACCTTTCGACTTCAACACGGACTACCAACAACACTCCACAGCCGTGCGACACGGCTGTGGCAACCCTGCAGTATCAACACGGGCTCACACAATTCCACACGCCCGTGTTCCTAGACCGTGGAAGACACTGTCAAATTTCACATGGCCGTGGAACCTATCACACGACTATGTAAAACACGAACACGATCACACACGGCCGTGTATACCATCAGATGACCGTGTGAGTAACGAAGACCCGATCTCTCACGGCCGTGCGAATCAATTACACGGGCATGCTTGTCGAAACCAGGTGCTCTATAACCACCGAGTTTCGAAAGACACGGGCAAAACACGACTCACACGAGCGTGTGACATGCCCATGTGACCCAAAAACTATAAATAAAGGGCCACTATTCACCTTCCCTTTCACTCAAACCCTAAATTCTCTCATCCAAACTCCTCCCCAAACCACCACTAGCACCGCCATAGCCATCAAAACACCACCATACCCGAACTCAGCCAATCCACGCCCGTGTAAACTCAACCCACGACCGTGCACCCTCAATTTTGGTTCTATTCTCTCAATTTTTCTCATTTATTTGTTATATCTCATTTTCATTATATATATTTTAATTTTGCTTTATTCTTTATGATAATTCAAGCATGGAATTAGGAAAAATAGGATGAATAATCTAGAATAGTATAGAATATATTAGGACTGCATGCCACTTAATTTCAAATTTTGCCTTCCACTTAGAACTCAATTTCATTTGCCATTTATACTCATATTTGCATGCCATTTTGTCATAAAATTAGTATATATACACCCCCATAGTTTTTAATTTCGTTACAAGTCAATATGATTAGATTCTACTATTTAGGTTAATCCTCATTTTTATTTTTCAGAACATTGTCATTTTAATCTTTATTTTACTTATTTTACTTATTATCTATCTAGTTTAATTTCAATATTTAGGACTAATGCTTTTCTTATTTTATTTTAGATACCATGTCATCATCGCGCGCTAAGAAGGCTGTCGTCCCCGTCTTCAAGAAACGAAAGGGACTGCTAAGTTCATGATCGAGGCCCACCTCTGAGGCTCGCCACCCATTCCTCACATTTTCGCAGGACTCCCAGGAGGAACGCTATCAGTTACTCCGGGCCCGCACTATTTCTATGGGCTGATGCATCGATTGGGAGGCCCTCGAGCAAATAAATCTGGTGGACGACGTCTGAGCCCTATTAACTACCGACCCATGAGACCAGTTCTTCCAGATTGTGAAGTCCACTTACTTAGAACTCACCCTCGAGTTCTGCTCCACATTCCACCTCCAGACCATAATGAATAGATTCGACGATCCAGGCACGGTCTAATTCCGCTTAGGAGGTCTCATGCGACAGCAGAGTGTACCAAAGTTTGGCACGGCCCTCGGTCTTTATACTGAGCAATTCATGGCAAAGGATGACTTCCCCACCCTTTCCCGTCGCATCTATATCCGGCCCGTCGACTGTTGGCGCGAGATTGCTCCAGGGTGACAAATTTATAACCCCAGCGTCAGTAAGGCGACCGCCCTCGCCCTTTTTTTGATGCACATTCACGCTATCCTCGCTCACACTCTGACAGGTAGGAGGGAAAGTACAGGTGTCGTCAATACTCATGACGTCTACTGCCTCTGGTGCATGGCCAATGGACATGCTATCGACCTCGCATACTTTATTGCACTTGCCATGCAGCACCAGACTGAGAGGCACCGGAGAGGCGTCATATCCATGGGCCCTTACATCACGAGACTAGGCTGCTACTTCGGCTTATTCAACACTGCAGCCCAAACATCCTCCTATACTTTCCTCGGCCAGATGTCCTCGCAGGGCATCTAAAGCATGCTACACATGAGGATGATAGAGGGACGACCAAGTGGCGGTCACTTCCACTTCCGCCTTATACAGGAGGGCGAGGACCCAGAGGACATTGCTGATGATGTCCCACCACCACCACCGGAGAAGGATGAGCCCGCCGAGCCACCACGCCCCAGACGACCCACCCAGACGGCAGCCCCACATGCTGACATACAAGAGTGCCTAGATCGATTTATGCAGCAATACTTCCAGTGCCTCGATTATATCGATGCCACTTTGGTGCAGATATGTCAGCACTTGAGCATCACCCCGCCACCGCGTGATCCATCCTAGGACTAGATCCTCTTATGTTTATTTTCTTTCTTCTTACTATTTTTATCGTCACTTAGACTTACACACTAATCTTTATGTTTCCCCTTTTTTTTTACTAACTTTGTTTTTTCTTTTTCAGTTTATTTTTATTTTTATCTTTTTCATTTTTTGAATATTAGTAATTTTCATATTTTGTTTTGTTTTATTTTTTATTCCTAATGGCCTCACCCTAACAAGTTAATTCCATTGACCCCTATTCCCCACGAGTAATAAATCAATTCGCAGTTCTAAAGGAGCTCTCCAGCTCTAATCTCTACGAACATGGGAACACCGTGCCACAACAGCCGGCTCTTCCAAACCCAATCTCTATCTCACATATTCATCCAAAATTCAGGGAGTTTCATACCCTTCCCTACCTTACGATTTAATGCTTATATTGCTACTAATGTTATCTTTGTACATTGAGGGCAATGTACATCTTAAGTGTGGGGGGGAACTTACTTTCAAGTCATTACATTCTTTTTGAAATCCCTGAAATTTTTCTAACTGATTGCACTGTTCTCAATAGCATCATCTTCAATCTCCTATTAGGAATTAATTCTGATTGATTTATGATTTTTATTGATATGTGAGAATTAAGAAATAGGTAATTGTACTTTGAATATTCAAACTTTAAAACATTAGGGAATCAAGCATGATAAGTTAAAATTTTTGAGAACTCCAATTTTTGCATAAGTTCTTCTCCCTAATTCTAAGTATTATCTTGAGATTTGAAATTCACAGGATTGACATCAAAAGCCATAATTCTGGTGAGATTTTTGAGCCTTTTGAGCATACATTCTTTCGTGCTTACTTTTATTATTGCTTTGAGTGAGTCAATACTGATTTGTTATTCTAGAACTTGCTTTGATTATACATGTCGAGACCACATCATTGATTTGATATACCGATATGATAAAGGCACCTAGGAATTAACCAACTTACTCCACAAAAACCTACCTCTATAAATTAACCCCTAGTGAACCCCATTCAGCCTAACAACATTTTCTTTAACTTACCCCTAATTATTAACCAATAACCCATTTTTGTTGAATCCCATTCAATTATTTTAACCCCTATTTTGTCGAGATTTAAGTTGAAAACTTTATCTAGCTTTATTCTCTTTCAGATTGTAAAGTTTTGTTCAAAGTATTGTATCATATTTGAATTGTTCTTAAAAAAAATATATGTACTCAGTTGTAATCTATAATAGTTCAAATAGTTTTTGCATATTTCTATTTTAAGGCTACCAAGGCAGAATTGATATTATCTTAAGGATTAGCTTGGGAAGTATGTTCCAGTGATAGAGATTTTTCTAGCTAGATAATTTTTCAATTCGATATCGATTCTAACCCTCTTTTGCAGCCTGTGACAACACTCTAACCAAGCCCCATTACAACCTTTAAAAGACCTTTTGATCGATGTATCATATCAATCTACAGTGGTGGAGACTTGATTTTTTAGCAAGCCTATGGTAATAACTTTTCAGGTTGACTAGAGAGTGATTAATTTTTGAACCCTAAACACTTTGAGTAAATAGAGTGAATCCTTAGTAAAGATGTCAACTCCTGTTAATTAAGATAGAGAGATAACTACTTAGGAGAAAGAAGAAAACTTATGTTTCAATGATAAAATTCTCAACTTAAAGTAATTGAGTCTTTAATGTTCTTTTGATTGAATTTTCATTGTATGCTTACCTGTGGATTAATTTGAAACATTATTGATAAAGATTGTAAGTTGAGAAGAATGATTTTTATTTAGGGATTGTGATTTTGCTTGAGGACAAGCAAAGGCTTAAGTGTGGGGGTATTTGATAAACGCTAAATTATACATATTTTTACCCCATGTTTAACCTATATTTTGGATGAGTTATTATCAATTTAGTGAGAATTGGTGCTCTTAATCTTTCTTTTTCATATCTTATACTCAAGAGAGCATAGAGAAGAGAAAATAACGAAAAATAGACCAAAAACCGGAGAAAATGGGCCAAAATATGCAAACGCACAGCCCAAGAAGTCACCACACGGCCGTGGCACACGACCGTGCCACACAAAGATCATACGGTCCAGCCTCGACAAGCACAGCCAGGCCACACGGCCAGGTCATACGGCCGTGCCCCAATCTACAGAATCTCACACGGCCTCTTGTCGAAGTACACGACCGTGGCACACGGGCGTGTTCTAGTCGTGAGGAAGAGGAATTTCACTCGGATTTAGATGCTTAGAGGCTAAGAAAGGCTCCCCAAAGCTCTATATAAAGACCCTAGGAGGCAACTCTAAGGGTGTACTCTTTTTCTTCCAATAGGAGCACCATCTTTCTGCCAACACAAGGAGTGAAAGCAAGGAATTACTCCAAGAGAAGCCGATTGATTCATCCCAGAAGCCAAAATTCTACATAAGACAGAGGATCTCCCTAAATTCCTTCAGGAGTTTTTGGTTTCTTTATGTTTTGTTATTTATTATCTTCTGAGATGTCTCTTTTCTTAATTATGAACTAAACCCCTCAAATACTTAAGGGGGATGAAACCTAAGACAGATCTTGTTATTATTTATTGAGCTATATGATAATTGCTTGAATTGTTCTTAATTATGTGTTCTTTATTCTTGATTTAATAATCCTAGGTATTACTTCAAGAAATTGATGTGCTTAGAGTAGAGGAGCAAAAGTCCCTGTGATAAGAGTAGATCTACCATAATTAAGCGGAGTTGCATCCAACCCTAGACATAGGGTGACATAAATCTGCCGGATTAAGGTCAAACCTAATATGGGGATCCATAGATCAAACTAATGCCACCTAGGAAGTTAATTAATAAAGGAACTTTAATTAACAACTTAGGCCTAGTTGCTCTATGCCTCGACGGAGGGTTTAGCATAAGTTAGGGATCTCTACGGATCAAAGCAAGTAATCAATTATATAGTTCAAGAAGTAAATAACAAGTGAAGTCTAGGTGGATTCTCCCTTGAGTATTGCTCATATCAATCAGTTTTCCCGAAAGTTTTTCCTCAATTTACTTTTTGTACACTTTTAGTTAGTTTTAGAATTAGTTTAAATCAACTCTCTTTATTTTTAGGCTAGATAATAGAAAGGAAGTAAGTACTAGTACTTTTGGTTCCCTTGGGTACGATAACTCGGTCTTGCCACTAAACTATACTATTGTTCAACAGGTGCGCTTGCCCTTAAGGTCGTGATATTAGTTAGTTTTGGTGTGATCAGTTTTATAAATTTTATTACTTAATATCGCGAGTCGTTATCACTAGCCATCTTTGACGAACTCGTGGAAGACATCATGGAGGTATTTATGGATGACTTTTCAGTCTTCGGTAACTCTTTTCAACTTTGACTTAATAATTTAAAATGTGTTCTGATAAGATGTGAGTAAACAAATCTAGTGCTTAATTGGGAAAAATGCCACTTTATGGTTCAAGAAAGTATTGTACTAGGACATAAAATTTCTATAAAGGGATAGAGGTAGATAAAGCAAAAATTGAAACCATTGAAAAATTACCGCCCCCTAATTCAGTTAAGGCCATAAAAAGCTTTTTAGGACATGCTGGTTTTTATCATAGATTTATTAAAGACTTTTCTAAAATAGCTAAGCCTTTGACGAAATTACTAGAAAAAGATGTGCTTTTCAACTTTGACCAAGAATGTTTAGAATTTTTTAACACTCTCAAGAAAAAGCTAGTCAATGCCCCGATTATGATTTCATCTGATTGGAATCTGCCTTTTGAACTAATTTGCGATGCGAGTGATTTTGCAGTAGGTGTAGTTTTGGGACAGTAAAGAGACAAGCACTTTCAACCGATTTATTATGCTAGCAGAACCCTAACAGCCGCACAAGCAAATTATACAACCACAGAAAAAGAATTGCTAGTTGTTATTTTTGCATTTGATAAATTCAGATCTTATTTAATATTGTCAAAAGTCATCGTTTATACTAATCATTCTACTATTCGTTATCTTCTAACTAAAACTGATGTAAAACCATAATTGATAAGATGGATTCTATTGTTATAGGAATTTGACTTAGAAATAAAAGACAAGAAAGGAGCTAAAAACTTGGCAGCAGATCACCTTTCAAGATTAGAAAATACACATCCCAAGTACCTCGATAAAATAAACGACTTGTTTCCTGAAGAACAACTCCTAGCCTTAGCAGACGCAGCAGTTCCTTAGTTTGCTGATTTTGCAAATTATTTAGCAGCTAACATAATCCCAAAAGGGTTGACCCATCAGCAAAAGAAGCGATTCTTCGCTGATGTGAAAAATTACTTTTGGGAAGATCTTTTTTTTTTCGTATTTATGCAGATCAGGTTATCCGAAGATGTGTTACTGAAACAGAAGCATACCAAATTTTAGACCACTGCCATTCGGGACCTACAAGAGGACACCACAGTAGAGCTAGAACTACTCACAAGGCACTCAAATCAGGTTTTTACTGACCTACCCTTTTTAGAGATGCCATGTAATATCCCGAATTAGGGCCTAATTGGAATAGTGGTTTCGTGACCACAAATCCGAGGTAGAAATAATTATATTATAATTATTTTGATGTTTATGATATGATTTTATGATGGTGTGAAAATTTCGTGAAGAAATTCTAAGCGTAAAGTGCTTAATTTGGAGTTAGGGATTAAATCGAATAAGTTGCAAAACTTGCATTCTAGAAGTTTTCAGTATGAAATTGCTTTGAAATATTAATTAGGAGGTCTTAAATGGTAATTAGACCAATTTTATGTTCATGGACAAACTAGGACATGGAAGGAATTTTTGAAAGTTTAGTATGGAGGGGCATTTTGGTCATTTGGACATTTAATGAAATAAAAAGGGAAAAATAACACAAAATTGGTCATCTTCTTCATTACCACGAAATTTCAAGGGTTCTCCATAGCTAGGGTTTGTTTCAAGCTTCCAAGCTCCATAGTAAGTGATTCCAAGCCCCGTTTTTAATGTTCTTCACGTTTTCGTAGTCCCGGTAACTCGATAAAGCTTATGTTAGCAATAATTTAAGTTAGGGTTCATATTTGGAAAAATACCCATAGGTGAAATTTGTGTATTTTGATGTTTTATGATAGAATATGAGGTTTTAAATTATGTTAGACAACTTGTGCTACTCGGTTTTAAGTAAAAACGAGTAAAATGGCTTAATTGGTAAAAGTACATATTGTTCATAAGTATGTGTTTTAGTGGGAATTTGAGCTTGCTAATGGTAAATAAATGATCAGCATGTCCTAAAACATAAGAATTTGTGATAAAATTTAATTCCCGAGCTTTGGGGCAAAAGTGTAAATATGCAAAAGTTTAGGGGCAAAATTATAATTTTTCCAAAATTTGAATTTAGGACTATTTTGATAATGTGAGTATTAAATAAGCTAAATGTGTTATTTTAGATCAAGAAAGACGTGGAATCAACCTTGATCGAGGAAAAGAAAAGATTACGAACTAAATTGCAAAAATCTTTGTATTTTGGTACTAAGGTAAGTTCATGTGTAAATAATGTAACATAATTGTTATTTTTAAGTTAATTGATGTTATTTATAGGATATGCTGATTTTTATCATGAAATATATACTTTGTGGTTATTTTTGAACAATATGCAAATTATATGTGTTACTTGTTAAATATAAAATGCTACCAAGCATTGGTTCCGGTATTATGTGGAAGACGGCAATGAGATGTGATTGAAGGAGAATCCCGTTTGAACCTTGGGAATAGATTAGGATACAAGTGACATGTCACTAGGATGGTTGGGCACCCGAACTCGTTGAGTTGAGTCCGAGTTCACTTATGGGTGCGAATGTCCGAACTCGTTGAGTTGAGTCCGAGTTCGTGAGATGTAACTAGGCATCCGAGCTCGTTGAGTTGAGTCCGAGTTCACTTATGGATGCGAACGCCCGAGCTCGTTGAGTTGAGTCCGAGTTCGTTTATGGGCGGGTTACATGATTGATTGATTACATATTCAGCACTTATGTGCAAATGATCCGTGTATCCGAGTTGTATTCCAATGTGTTCAACGGGTAAAATTCAAGTGAAATGGAAAGGCACTCAAGATGTAAGTGACAATTCGGTAATGTTGAGAAATGGCCATATTGGACAGGTATGTACTTAACACTTGGGTTGAAACCCGAGACAACAACAAAAATATGGTAAGATGAAGTATGATGACTAGAATTGTGACATATGTTTTGGTGATGCTATGTTAATGTTGTTTGGCATAATGACTTTGTCATGTTACTTGTTATTTGCATGTGAACTTACTAAGCATTTATGCTTACTCCCTCCTTTTCATTCATTGTAGTTTTGGACAAGCCGGCTCGAGAATCGGGATAGGTCGAAGACTCGTTCACACTATCCAAAGGACTTTTTGGTAAAAGGCTTGTAAGATTTAGTATGGCATGTATATTAATATACCTACTTTGTGTAAATAATCTTGAGATACAGTGGTGGTTTGGTTGAGGAAATGCTTGATAATGTTGAGTCATTGAAGTGGCTAATATAGATTATGTTTGATGTCATGGAAGAATAATAGGTTATCTAGTATATAAAAGCTTTTATGAAAATGAAATTAGCCATAAAACAGAACATTGCAGCCACACTGACGTGAGTTTGAAAATTCACTAAAAATCATATAAATCGAATTTGATGATGTATTAGTTATGAAATTGAATCTTATCATGTCTACTTTCATATGGAAGAAGAAAAATAGGTAAAGGAGTCATATGTTATGAGATATTTGAGTTTTAGTGAAACAGGGCCAGAGCGATTTCTGGATCCCCTGTTCCAACTTTGAAAATTCACCATAAATTGTAAAAAAATAATTAGGAGGATTACTTTATATGCCTAGATTCCTTATTGAATCTAGTTTTAATAGAAATAAACGGTATAGTTATATAAAATTTGTACAGGGAGAAAAGTGATTCGTAATGAGTAGAGGTCAGTGCAGTCGAGTTCTGAAACAGGGGAAACTTTAACTAATAAACTGTACTAATCGGCTCAGTCAAAAATTCTAAAAAAAAAATTAGTGAATAGATATATGAGTCTAGATTCAGGGAAAATTTATGGATCTTGATTTCGAGTTTTGTAACTCGAGATATGATTTTTTGAGCGACCATGACGCAGAAAACAATTTATTCCGAAAATGAAAATAGATTTTGTAAAGTTGTTTAAAATGGTAAATTGTGTTTAGTAACACCTCAAGCTCGACTCCGGTGACGGTTTCGGGCGTGGGGACGTTACATGCCAACAGGTAAGTGACCTCTTGTGATAAATGCCAGAGAACAGGTAATATCTCTCAACATAATGAAATGCCTCAAAATTATATACTTGCATGTGAGATATTCGATGTATGGGGTATTGATTTCATGGGTCCGTTCCCTACTTCATTTGGAAATAAGTACATCCTAGAAGCAGTAGATTACATGTCAAAATGGGTGGAAGCCCAAGCTTTACCTACTAATGATGCAAGAATGGTAGTACGCTTTCTAAAAAAACTTTTCTCTCGATTTGGAACACCTAGGATAATTATTAGTGATAGGGGTACTCATTTTTGTAATGCTCAATTTGAAAAAGTTTTAAAGAGATATGGAGTACAGCATAGAACAACTACCCCTTATCATCCACAAACCAGTGGCCAAGTAGAAGTAACAAATAGAGAACTAAAATGCATCCTAGAAAAAACATTAGAAACAAATAGGAAAGATTGGTCAAGAAAAGTAGATGATGCTCTATGGGCCTATAGAACTCCTTTTAAAACACCTATAGGTACATCTCCTTATAGACTTGTTTATGGAAAAAGTTGTCATCTGCCATTTGAACTCAAACATAAAGCATTTTGGGCTATTAAATTTTTAAATCTTGATTTTAAGCTTGCAGGAGAGAAACGACTAATGCAATTGAATGAGCTAGATGAATGGCGTTGCAATATAAGGAAGCCACGAAGCGACGCCATGACAATCGGCTGAGACAACCTAAGCAATTCAAAACTGGTGATTTTGTCTTACTTTACAACTCAAGGCTTAAGCTATTTCTTGGAAAACTTAAATCAAGGTGGTCAGGTCCATTCACTGTTCAAATTGTCTTTCCATATGGCGCAGTTGAGGTAACTCACCCAACCCACGGTACTTTCAAGGTAAACGGTCATCGGCTAAAACATTATAGAGGTGAGAATTTCAAGGATAATAGGGAGGAGCTTCAGCTTCACGAACTCCCTTCGTGATACATCAAATAGAGTCGAGCTTAGACTCTAAATAAGCACTTCTCGAGAGGTAACCCGACCACTAACTTAGTAACTTTTTATTTTAGTCTCTTAATACATTGACTAACTCTTTTGAATATAGGATTTTTGGACCACACGGCCATGCCCACGAGCGTGCCTAAGGCTGTGTGGACACTCTAAGCTGAGACACGGTCGTGCAATTTGGCCATGTATAAATAGGGTAAAAATTTTCCAGAGACACGGGCTACGACAAAGTGCCACGACCTTACGACGTGGCCGTGGCCAACACTGTTAATTGAAACACGGGCTTAAACCATATGACATGGCCGTGCGATACAGCCGTGTGACCCAAACACGGGCGTGTGACACATCCGTGCCTCAAGACTGTAGTCGACACTGACATTTTAGACATGGGCATGTGATCTACTACACGGTCATGGGAGAAACAAACATCGAAGGACACGGCTGTGTGACAATGTCGTGTGCCTCAACACGCCCTCGGTACACCGGCGTGTGCCTCAAACCAGGCGGGCCAAAACCCTCAAATTTCAAACAACACGGGCAAAACCCGAGCCACATGGGCGTGTGCCATGGCCGTGTGACCCAAAATCTATATAAAAGGGCTACTATTCATCATCTTCTTCCACTAAAACCCTAAAATTTCCTAAACCCTCCCACTCAAAACCTACCCCAGCCTTCTCCAGCGCCGCCAACAGCCTTCTAAGGCATCCCCACAACCGTGCAATGCCTCCACGACCGTGCTCCTCCTCATCAATCACTCATTTGGTTCTATTTTCTTCATTTTCTCTTTAGTTTTTAATGCTCTTATCTATTTTTTATATGTTCATAATATGTCTTATTTCGGTTTTGCACTAGTTTTAGGGAATGAAATTCATAAATTTTGGCATGAACAATCTAGAATGTTATAGAGAATTTCATGATGCCATGCCACTTAGAATCCTATTTGTTTGCCATTTTTCTAGAGTAATATTCACTTAGTATAAAATAATAAACCCATTTTATTCACATATTTAGGACAAGTAGAACATATTATTTAGGTTAGTAAATCAGTATTCTTAGTATGTTTTGTTTCATTTAAGCATAAATAGTTATTACTATTAATCTTTTTCATTGATTTCAATTTTTAAGACTAATGCATATTATTTTGTTTTTTAGGCATTATGTCGTCATCACGCGGTAAGAGAACTGCCGCCACTGCTTCAAAGAAATGGAAGGGGCCAGGTGGTTCATCCTCATCGAGACCTACAGCCGGAAGCTGACACCCGTTCATCACATTTCCACAGCACTCCCAAGAGGAGTTATTTCAGATCCTCCGAGCCGGCCCTCTAGGAGCTGACAGATACATCGACTGGGCCGCCCTAGAGCGAGTCCAACTCGCTGCTGCCATTCAGGCCCTACTGTCCACCGATCCATGGAGGCAATTTTTCAACATCATTGAGTCCACCTATCTTGAACTAACCTTAGAATTTTGCTCTACATTTCATCTACAGGTGGTAATGACAAACCATGATTATTCGGGTACTATTCAATTCCGCCTTGGTGGATTGGTGCGTCAGCTGAGCGTCCCTGAATTTGGAATCGCACCAAGACTCTACATGGATGAGTTCATAGCCGACGAGGATTTTTCCACACTTCCCCGTCGCCTCCATATCACACCGGTCAACTGTTAGTGAGATCTCACCCCAGGGCATCCTATATATGACCCTAGTCGCACCAAGGCCACCGCCCTTACCCCATCTTTACGGTATCTCCACACCCTCCTCGCACATACCCTGACAGGCCGACGCGAGAGCACCAGCGTCGTCAACACACATGATACCTACTTCTTATGGAGCATGGCGAACGCGCACGCCATCAATTTAGCCTTCTTCATCGCCCATGCCATCCAGCACCAAACGGAAAGGCATTATAGGGGAGTGATATCCATGGGCCCATACATCACATGCCTGGCCCGCCACTTCGGGCTACTCAATACCGCGGCCCATACATCGTCTTATACGCTGATCGGCCAGATGTCCTCTCAGGGCATCTAGAATATGCTCCACATGAGGATGATCTAGCGTAAACCAGGGGTCGACCCCCTAGAGTACCTACTCATCCAAAAGGCCGAGGATCCCGAGGACATTCCTGATGATGTCCCACCACCACCATCGGAGGAGAACCCAGTTGAGCCACTACCACCTCGTCGACCAGTTCATGCGGTAGCTTCATACGCTGAGATATCTGAGCGCCTCTCGCGATTCGAGCATCAATGCTTCCAGTGCTTCGATCATATCGATGCCACACTTCAGCAGATATGCCAGCACCTTCACATCACTTCACCACCGCCACTGCGTGACCCATCTGAGGATTAGAGACCTTTATTCCTTTTAACTTTATTTTTATCTTAATTTATATTTTTTCACTGATCTCTATTTTTACCTTTTCTTTTCTTCTCTTTTATTTTCCTTTTTCCTTTTTACTTTTATTTTTAGTTCACCTTATCTTTTTCATTATTGGAATTCTCGTATTATAAGAACTTAATTTGTTTTCTTTCTTTATTATTAATTATTTCATATCGGCCAGCCCTTAACAAACATATTCTGTTAATCCAAATTTCCCACGATTGATAAATGCTTTCGTAGTTTCAAAACAGCTCTACAGCTCATATCCATATGTAAATGGGACAATCCTGCCACAACTGCTGCCTCTTCCAATTCCAATCTCCGTCTCACAAATTCATCCAAAATTCAAGGAGTTGCATGTCTTCCCCTATCTTATGATCTTGTGCTTCTATTGCTACTAATGTTATCTTTGTATATTGAGGGCAATGTACATCTTAAGTGTGGGGGGGAAACTTACTTTCAGTCATTACATTCTCCTTGAAATCCCTGAAAACTTTTAAACTAACATTTTGCATTGTTCTCAAAATTTCAAATTCTCACTTTCACTCTTTGCATTATCCTCAATCTCCTGTTAGAAATTTATTCTGATTGATTTATGATTTTTATTGATATGTTGAGAATTAAGACATAGGCGCTTGTACTTTGATTATTCAAACTTTAAAACACTAGGGAATCAAGCATGATAAGTTGAAATTTTTTAGAATATAAATTTTCTTTCACAAGTTATTTTCCCTGATTTTAAGTATTATCTTGAGATTTGAAATTCGCAGGATTGATATCAAAAGCCATAATTCTGGTGAGATTTTAAGCCTTTTGAGTATACATTC
Source organism: Gossypium stocksii (assembly GCA_020496765.1). Taxonomy (NCBI): domain Eukaryota; kingdom Viridiplantae; phylum Streptophyta; class Magnoliopsida; order Malvales; family Malvaceae; genus Gossypium; species Gossypium stocksii. The sequence goes on from CM035623.1 coordinate 14,681,656, forward strand.
TTTTGTGCTCACCCTTATTGTTGCTTTGAGTGGGTCAATACTGATTTGTTATTCTAGAACTTGCTTTGATTATACATTTCGACACCACACCATTGATTTGATATACCAGAATGATAAAGGCACTTAGGATTAAACCTATTTACTCCATAAAAGCCTACCTCCATAAATTAACCCCTAATGAACCCCATTAAGCCTAACAACCTATTCTTTGACTTACCTCTAATATTAACCCATAACCCATTTTTGTTGAATCCCATTCAATTATATTGATCCCTATTTTTATCGAGATCTGTAACACCCCGAATATTTTTACAGTAAGATATTATCCTTGATATAGTTAAGTAAGGAAATAAAGTGATAAAAAGAGAAATTTTGAGCTATGTCAACAAAATCTATATAGGAAGTATATTATGATGTATTAATCCAAGAAAGGACTAAATCGTAAAAGTGAGGAAAAGTCTTGTGGCCCAAGAGTAAATATTCAAAATTTAAGGGGTTAAAGTGTAAATATGAAAAATTTGAAGGACCAATATTGCAAATATTTTAAGGACGGAATGATCTAGAAACTAAGGAAAATGGATGAATTAGGACCAAATTGAATAGGAGAATAATTATGAAGGACTAAATCGCAATTTTACCAAATTAAGTGATGACTCAAGGATGGAATTTTAAAAGATCATGAAGGGCAAAATAGTCAATTAGAAGGAGAGAGAAATCTAGAAGGTAATGATGATGTGATGATATTTTATAATTATTTAATAAGATAAATATTACTTTATTAATATTTTAATAAGATATTTTATTATTTTATTATTTTATTTAGTATATATATATGTGTGTGTGGAAAGTAAGAAAGGGGAGAAAAAAAAAAAAACACATCAACCCACCATTTTTCATGCACCAACGTGAGAGGAAGAGAGAAGGAGAGAAAGTTTTACTTTCTTTACAATTTGGTCCTTCCACAAAAAATTCGCCAATTTTACCTAGAAATCAAGAGAATTTCCATAGCTACCAAAGAGAAAAATGTTAAGGAGACTATGGGGAGTTAGAATATCAAGTTGGATTCAAGAAATAGAAGCTGGAAGAGAGAGAAAAATCAAGTTAAAGATTGAAATCAATGAGACAAGGTAAGTATATCAAGATTTCAATATATTTTTAAGTTTGATATTATTGAAAAAGCATGGAAATGATGTTAAAGTAGAGTTTTCTTATTTATGGTACTATGTTTTTGATATATTAATGAAGAGAAATAAGAGAAAGTGATGGGAAATAGTGTAGAGAAAGGAAATAAGAGTGTTATAAACTTAGTAATTAATAACTTGCATTAAAACAGTTTTGGACAGCAGCAGTAAGCTAACTTTGAAAAATCACCAAAAATGGTAGAAACTGAATTAGAAGTTGAATAAGATATTGAATTAAAGCTTGTTGAGTCTATTTTCATATAAAAGAAATATAACAAGTAAATGAATTCTGTATTTTGAGATATTTATATTTTTGTGAGACTGATTCAGAATGATTTTGGGATCCTCTGTTCTGATTTGGAAAAATCATTAAAAATTGTATAAAAATGATTATGGGACATAATTTATATGGTTAGATTATTTAATGAGTCTATTTTTATAGGAAATAAACGAGAACATCATTTGAATTCTGTACAAAGAGATAATTAAATTTTACCGAAGAGTGGTCAGAACTGTCAAACGGTAAAATAGGGGAGAATTTAATAAATAAACTGTACTAGATGGCTGAACCAAAAATTCTGAAAATTTTATGGTAAGAAGATATATGAGTCTAGTTTCAGGAAAAATTAGTGGATCTTAATTTGGAGTTCTGTAGCTCAAGATATAAATAATTCAGTGACTATGACTCAAATGGACAGCTTTGAAAATACATATAAGTAAATAGTGAAAGTTTTGATAAAGTTACTCATAAGTATGTTATATAAATTAAGGATGTGGAATGGTGTGGAGGAGGAGGAAAATATGTATAAATACTTAGTTGGCATGGTTAATTTGCAAGTTGTAGACTCAAGGACTAAATTGAATAAAGGTAAAACTTTATGGGCAATTTTGTAAAAATGTCAAAAATGATGAAATCGCATGAAATGGATTATTTTATTATTTAAATCATGAAACTGTATGAAATTATTAATATAGTTCAAGACCGGGGAAAAACATGTTTTAGGGATTAAATTGAAAAGTGTTGAAATTATAGAAAAATTCTGATATTTTATAGAATTTATGGGCTATTATCAATATGTATGATGATAACGGTTGGAAATAAGGATTAAATTGCAAGAATTTATTTTTCTGGGCCTAAGGGTAAAATCGTTATTAATTAAAGATTTAGGGGCAAAATGGTAATTTTTCCTAGATCATTAATTGAATGTATTAGAATATAGAATAAATGAAAACGATGACCAAATTTATTATAAAAAAATCCGGATGACTCAAATACGAGACTGGAATATGGAAAGAAAAATGACATTTATCATGACATGTACATATGTGATTACCTTTGAGACGAATAATATATCCAAATAAAATACGTCGAGAAAAAAAATATGTTTGGGGAAAAATATGTCTAATTTTAAGTGGTTCGAATTATATAAATGTTAGATTGTTAAATAAAATAAATGATATATAAATCCGAGTAATGCTCCGAAACCTTATTCCGACGACGGATACGGGTTGGGGTGTTACATTTGTGGTATCAGAGCTAAGGTTTAGTCGGTTCTCGGACTGAATGTAGTATAGGAGAAGTCTAGAAATACATGCAACTATGTAACCTATGATAAGATACTATGATATCTTCCAACCCTGATGAGATTTATTTTACTTAAAGATAAAGATGCTATTCCAACCGAGCTAATTCCAATAATGTTGAAACCAATATTCGAATATATGAGTAAAAGTTGATTATGACGAGTCGGAACTCGTAAAGGTATGAATAAATGTTACATTTAAATTTATGTGTATAGTAAGTTCATGTGTAAATGTGGTAACATAATTGTCATTTTAAGTAATTTAATGATATTTGTATGATATGATGATTAATATCATGAAATATTATGCTTTGTGGTTATTATTTAGTAATATGCAAATTATGTGAGCTACTTGATAAATATGAATAAGTGATCATTGTGAAATTTGAATATTTGTTATTGAAAGGTAAAGTGAAATGTATTGAATTAAGAATATATGTGATTAATTGAAATGTGCATTGGTCGAATAAATGAAATGAGTAAGTTTGTACGAAAATAAATTATCGATTCTTTTTATGTTGTTATATTTTGTTATTATATGAGATGCGGTTGCCTATAGATTGATTATTTGATAAAAATTGCAAATTGACGTAGACTAGGAATGAGATTATTAAAAGTTGAAGAGAAAGATTTCCCGTTTGAACCTTAGGAATATATGAGGATACAATTGACATGTCACTAAGATATTTGAGTTCCGAACTCGTTGAGTTGAGTCCGAGTTCGTGAGATATAATCAGGCATCCGAACTCGTTGAGTTGAGTCCGAGTTCACTTATGGATGCGTATGCCCGAACTCGTTGAGTTGAGTCCGAGTTCGTGAGATATAATCAGGCATCCGAACTCGTTGAGTTGAGTCCGAGTTCACTTATGGATGCGTATGCCCGAACTCGTTGAGTTGAGTCCGAGTTCGTGAGATGTAACTAGGCATCCGAACTCGTTGAGTTGAGTCCGAGTTCACCTATGGATGCGAACGCCCGAACTCGTTGAGTTGAGTCCGAGTTCACTTATGGGCGGGTTACATGGTAGCTTAAGCTACATATTTGTGGACTATTGAGTTTGGTTTAGTCGAGAGCATAACACTTATGTGCATGCGTTCTGTTGTATCCGATTATATTCCGATGAGATCAACGGGAAATCGATTAAGTGAAAATACATGAAAATTAAATTATGAGGCTTTATATTGAATAAGTTATATTCAATGAAATTTATGAGATTTATATTGATTAAGTTCAAAACGGTAAAAGTGAAAAAGTTCAATAGTTGAGCAATTGATAATGCAGTCAAAACTGAGAATGAGTTAATAAGTGAAGATGGGTTCTAGATGGAGATATTAGATTTTTGAAAATTAGTTGAGATATGAGATTTAAAAGCTTTAACTAAAGGTTCATGATTTGATTAAAGATAATATAGATTATATATGATGCCATTTGATGAAAGATTTTTGTTTAGATATGAAATTAAATATAAATTAACACATATGACTTATATTGTTACATGTTTGATGTCTATTATTTATTATAGTTTTTATAATTTGAATTATGGTAATACTACTGAATATAGACGTACTTAGTATACAGTTGTATCACTATAATTCAAATTATTTATTATTATTAAATGTTAAATGTTAAATTATGTGTATGGTAAGTGAAATATGAGGTAAGTGTTATTGTTGAATTGAATAGAAATTAAATTGAGTAATGGGTAAATTTAGTATTGAATTTATATTGATGAGAAAAGTGAAATTAAACGAGTTGTGAATAAATTGAAAGAGAAAATGGAATTAAAAAGTGAGGTATGAAATACATGATAAAGATTATTAGTAAATTACAGATGATTGATGAATAGTGAATTTTAAATTATATTACAGGTATTAAAGAAAGAGAAGATATAAACATACATGACTATTAGTACAATGATTAAATTGTAAAATATGTAAAAGCGTTATGCTAAAAGTGTAAGAGTGATATGCGTGTGTAATGGAATTTGCACAAGTAGAGGAGATTAGATCTATTAATATATTAGTGGTATACCATTAAAGGATTCTAGGCATTCTCTGAAAATAAAACGTTGTTACTCATCAAGTGCTCTCTAGTTAATAGTGCATAAGATTACACTTTTATATCTATTTCGTATATCCTAAGTGTTCTGTTTAGTCTATGAGCCTCTGTTAAAAAGGTAAACAATTTTCGTTACAAGGTAAGGGGTTATCTCTAATTCATGTTTGAAAATAGTGAATTAAAAATAAATTGTGAACTGAAAATATAGAGAATGGATATAAATAATAAATTAGATAAAAATATGAAGAAATGAACTATAGAATTATAGAGATAATGAAGTCCATGATTAAAAGAAGCAAGGAAATTTCGAGGACGAAATTTATTTTAAGGGGGAGGGAAATGTAACACCCCGAATATTTTTACAGTAAGATATTATCCTTGATATAGTTAAGTAAGGAAATAAAGTGATAAAAAGAGAAATTTTGAGCTATGTCAACAAAATCTATATAGGAAGTATATTATGATGTATTAATCCAAGAAAGGACTAAATCGTAAAAGTGAGGAAAAGTCTTGTGGCCCAAGAGTAAATATTCAAAATTTAAGGGGTTAAAGTGTAAATATGAAAAATTTGAAGGACCAATATTGCAAATATTTTAAGGACGGAATGATCTAGAAACTAAGGAAAATGGATGAATTAGGACCAAATTGAATAGGAGAATAATTATGAAGGACTAAATCGCAATTTTACCAAATTAAGTGATGACTCAAGGATGGAATTTTAAAAGATCATGAAGGGCAAAATAGTCAATTAGAAGGAGAGAGAAATCTAGAAGGTAATGATGATGTGATGATATTTTATAATTATTTAATAAGATAAATATTACTTTATTAATATTTTAATAAGATATTTTATTATTTTATTATTTTATTTAGTATATATATATGTGTGTGTGGAAAGTAAGAAAGGGGAGAAAAAAAAAAACACATCAACCCACCATTTTTCATGCACCAACGTGAGAGGAAGAGAGAAGGAGAGAAAGTTTTACTTTCTTTACAATTTGGTCCTTCCACAAAAAATTCGCCAATTTTACCTAGAAATCAAGAGAATTTCCATAGCTACCAAAGAGAAAAATGTTAAGGAGACTATGGGGAGTTAGAATATCAAGTTGGATTCAAGAAATAGAAGCTGGAAGAGAGAGAAAAATCAAGTTAAAGATTGAAATCAATGAGACAAGGTAAGTATATCAAGATTTCAATATATTTTTAAGTTTGATATTATTGAAAAAGCATGGAAATGATGTTAAAGTAGAGTTTTCTTATTTATGGTACTATGTTTTTGATATATTAATGAAGAGAAATAAGAGAAAGTGATGGGAAATAGTGTAGAGAAAGGAAATAAGAGTGTTATAAACTTAGTAATTAATAACTTGCATTAAAACAGTTTTGGATAGCAGCAGTAAGCTAACTTTGAAAAATCACCAAAAATGGTAGAAACTGAATTAGAAGTTGAATAAGATATTGAATTAAAGCTTGTTGAGTCTATTTTCATATAAAAGAAATATAACAAGTAAATGAATTCTGTATTTTGAGATATTTATATTTTTGTGAGACTGATTCAGAATGATTTTGGGATCCTCTGTTCTGATTTGGAAAAATCATTAAAAATTGTATAAAAATGATTATGGGACATAATTTATATGGTTAGATTATTTAATGAGTCTATTTTTATAGGAAATAAACGAGAACATCATTTGAATTCTGTACAAAGAGATAATTAAATTTTACCGAAGAGTGGTCAGAACTGTCAAACGGTAAAATAGGGGAGAATTTAATAAATAAACTGTACTAGATGGCTGAACCAAAAATTCTGAAAATTTTATGGTAAGAAGATATATGAGTCTAGTTTCAGGAAAAATTAGTGGATCTTAATTTGGAGTTCTGTAGCTCAAGATATAAATAATTCAGTGACTATGACTCAAATGGACAGCTTTGAAAATACATATAAGTAAATAGTGAAAGTTTTGATAAAGTTACTCATAAGTATGTTATATAAATTAAGGATGTGGAATGGTGTGGAGGAGGAGGAAAATATGTATAAATACTTAGTTGGCATGGTTAATTTGCAAGTTGTAGACTCAAGGACTAAATTGAATAAAGGTAAAACTTTATGGGCAATTTTGTAAAAATGTCAAAAATGATGAAATCGCATGAAATGGATTATTTTATTATTTAAATCATGAAACTGTATGAAATTATTAATATAGTTCAAGACCGGGGAAAAACATGTTTTAGGGATTAAATTGAAAAGTGTTGAAATTATAGAAAAATTCTGATATTTTATAGAATTTATGGGCTATTATCAATATGTATGATGATAACGGTTGGAAATAAGGATTAAATTGCAAGAATTTATTTTTCTGGGCCTAAGGGTAAAATCGTTATTAATTAAAGATTTAGGGGCAAAATGGTAATTTTTCCTAGATCATTAATTGAATGTATTAGAATATAGAATAAATGAAAACGATGACCAAATTTATTATAAAAAAATCCGGATGACTCAAATACGAGACTGGAATATGGAAAGAAAAATGACATTTATCATGACATGTACATATGTGATTACCTTTGAGACGAATAATATATCCAAATAAAATACGTCGAGAAAAAAAATATGTTTGGGGAAAAATATGTCTAATTTTAAGTGGTTCGAATTATATAAATGTTAGATTGTTAAATAAAATAAATGATATATAAATCCGAGTAATGCTCCGAAACCTTATTCCGACGACGGATACGGGTTGGGGTGTTACATTTGTGGTATCAGAGCTAAGGTTTAGTCGGTTCTCGGACTGAATGTAGTATAGGAGAAGTCTAGAAATACATGCAACTATGTAACCTATGATAAGATACTATGATATCTTCCAACCCTGATGAGATTTATTTTACTTAAAGATAAAGATGCTATTCCAACCGAGCTAATTCCAATAATGTTGAAACCAATATTCGAATATATGAGTAAAAGTTGATTATGACGAGTCGGAACTCGTAAAGGTATGAATAAATGTTACATTTAAATTTATGTGTATAGTAAGTTCATGTGTAAATGTGGTAACATAATTGTCATTTTAAGTAATTTAATGATATTTGTATGATATGATGATTAATATCATGAAATATTATGCTTTGTGGTTATTATTTAGTAATATGCAAATTATGTGAGCTACTTGATAAATATGAATAAGTGATCATTGTGAAATTTGAATATTTGTTATTGAAAGGTAAAGTGAAATGTATTGAATTAAGAATATATGTGATTAATTGAAATGTGCATTGGTCGAATAAATGAAATGAGTAAGTTTGTACGAAAATAAATTATCGATTCTTTTTATGTTGTTATATTTTGTTATTATATGAGATGCGGTTGCCTATAGATTGATTATTTGATAAAAATTGCAAATTGACGTAGACTAGGAATGAGATTATTAAAAGTTGAAGAGAAAGATTTCCCGTTTGAACCTTAGGAATATATGAGGATACAATTGACATGTCACTAAGATATTTGAGTTCCGAACTCGTTGAGTTGAGTCCGAGTTCGTGAGATATAATCAGGCATCCGAACTCGTTGAGTTGAGTCCGAGTTCACTTATGGATGCGTATGCCCGAACTCGTTGAGTTGAGTCCGAGTTCGTGAGATATAATCAGGCATCCGAACTCGTTGAGTTGAGTCCGAGTTCACTTATGGATGCGTATGCCCGAACTCGTTGAGTTGAGTCCGAGTTCGTGAGATGTAACTAGGCATCCGAACTCGTTGAGTTGAGTCCGAGTTCACCTATGGATGCGAACGCCCGAACTCGTTGAGTTGAGTCCGAGTTCACTTATGGGCGGGTTACATGGTAGCTTAAGCTACATATTTGTGGACTATTGAGTTTGGTTTAGTCGAGAGCATAACACTTATGTGCATGCGTTCTGTTGTATCCGATTATATTCCGATGAGATCAACGGGAAATCGATTAAGTGAAAATACATGAAAATTAAATTATGAGGCTTTATATTGAATAAGTTATATTCAATGAAATTTATGAGATTTATATTGATTAAGTTCAAAACGGTAAAAGTGAAAAAGTTCAATAGTTGAGCAATTGATAATGCAGTCAAAACTGAGAATGAGTTAATAAGTGAAGATGGGTTCTAGATGGAGATATTAGATTTTTGAAAATTAGTTGAGATATGAGATTTAAAAGCTTTAACTAAAGGTTCATGATTTGATTAAAGATAATATAGATTATATATGATGCCATTTGATGAAAGATTTTTGTTTAGATATGAAATTAAATATAAATTAACACATATGACTTATATTGTTACATGTTTGATGTCTATTATTTATTATAGTTTTTATAATTTGAATTATGGTAATACTACTGAATATAGACGTACTTAGTATACAGTTGTATCACTATAATTCAAATTATTTATTATTATTAAATGTTAAATGTTAAATTATGTGTATGGTAAGTGAAATATGAGGTAAGTGTTATTGTTGAATTGAATAGAAATTAAATTGAGTAATGGGTAAATTTAGTATTGAATTTATATTGATGAGAAAAGTGAAATTAAACGAGTTGTGAATAAATTGAAAGAGAAAATGGAATTAAAAAGTGAGGTATGAAATACATGATAAAGATTATTAGTAAATTACAGATGATTGATGAATAGTGAATTTTAAATTATATTACAGGTATTAAAGAAAGAGAAGATATAAACATACATGACTATTAGTACAATGATTAAATTGTAAAATATGTAAAAGCGTTATGCTAAAAGTGTAAGAGTGATATGCGTGTGTAATGGAATTTGCACAAGTAGAGGAGATTAGATCTATTAATATATTAGTGGTATACCATTAAAGGATTCTAGGCATTCTCTGAAAATAAAACGTTGTTACTCATCAAGTGCTCTCTAGTTAATAGTGCATAAGATTACACTTTTATATCTATTTCGTATATCCTAAGTGTTCTGTTTAGTCTATGAGCCTCTGTTAAAAAGGTAAACAATTTTCGTTACAAGGTAAGGGGTTATCTCTAATTCATGTTTGAAAATAGTGAATTAAAAATAAATTGTGAACTGAAAATATAGAGAATGGATATAAATAATAAATTAGATAAAAATATGAAGAAATGAACTATAGAATTATAGAGATAATGAAGTCCATGATTAAAAGAAGCAAGGAAATTTCGAGGACGAAATTTATTTTAAGGGGGAGGGAAATGTAACACCCCGAATATTTTTACAGTAAGATATTATCCTTGATATAGTTAAGTAAGGAAATAAAGTGATAAAAAGAGAAATTTTGAGCTATGTCAACAAAATCTATATAGGAAGTATATTATGATGTATTAATCCAAGAAAGGACTAAATCGTAAAAGTGAGGAAAAGTCTTGTGGCCCAAGAGTAAATATTCAAAATTTAAGGGGTTAAAGTGTAAATATGAAAAATTTGAAGGACCAATATTGCAAATATTTTAAGGACGGAATGATCTAGAAACTAAGGAAAATGGATGAATTAGGACCAAATTGAATAGGAGAATAATTATGAAGGACTAAATCGCAATTTTACCAAATTAAGTGATGACTCAAGGATGGAATTTTAAAAGATCATGAAGGGCAAAATAGTCAATTAGAAGGAGAGAGAAATCTAGAAGGTAATGATGATGTGATGATATTTTATAATTATTTAATAAGATAAATATTACTTTATTAATATTTTAATAAGATATTTTATTATTTTATTATTTTATTTAGTATATATATATGTGTGTGTGGAAAGTAAGAAAGGGGAGAAAAAAAAAAACACATCAACCCACCATTTTTCATGCACCAACGTGAGAGGAAGAGAGAAGGAGAGAAAGTTTTACTTTCTTTACAATTTGGTCCTTCCACAAAAAATTCGCCAATTTTACCTAGAAATCAAGAGAATTTCCATAGCTACCAAAGAGAAAAATGTTAAGGAGACTATGGGGAGTTAGAATATCAAGTTGGATTCAAGAAATAGAAGCTGGAAGAGAGAGAAAAATCAAGTTAAAGATTGAAATCAATGAGACAAGGTAAGTATATCAAGATTTCAATATATTTTTAAGTTTGATATTATTGAAAAAGCATGGAAATGATGTTAAAGTAGAGTTTTCTTATTTATGGTACTATGTTTTTGATATATTAATGAAGAGAAATAAGAGAAAGTGATGGGAAATAGTGTAGAGAAAGGAAATAAGAGTGTTATAAACTTAGTAATTAATAACTTGCATTAAAACAGTTTTGGACAGCAGCAGTAAGCTAACTTTGAAAAATCACCAAAAATGGTAGAAACTGAATTAGAAGTTGAATAAGATATTGAATTAAAGCTTGTTGAGTCTATTTTCATATAAAAGAAATATAACAAGTAAATGAATTCTGTATTTTGAGATATTTATATTTTTGTGAGACTGATTCAGAATGATTTTGGGATCCTCTGTTCTGATTTGGAAAAATCATTAAAAATTGTATAAAAATGATTATGGGACATAATTTATATGGTTAGATTATTTAATGAGTCTATTTTTATAGGAAATAAACGAGAACATCATTTGAATTCTGTACAAAGAGATAATTAAATTTTACCGAAGAGTGGTCAGAACTGTCAAACGGTAAAATAGGGGAGAATTTAATAAATAAACTGTACTAGATGGCTGAACCAAAAATTCTGAAAATTTTATGGTAAGAAGATATATGAGTCTAGTTTCAGGAAAAATTAGTGGATCTTAATTTGGAGTTCTGTAGCTCAAGATATAAATAATTCAGTGACTATGACTCAAATGGACAGCTTTGAAAATACATATAAGTAAATAGTGAAAGTTTTGATAAAGTTACTCATAAGTATGTTATATAAATTAAGGATGTGGAATGGTGTGGAGGAGGAGGAAAATATGTATAAATACTTAGTTGGCATGGTTAATTTGCAAGTTGTAGACTCAAGGACTAAATTGAATAAAGGTAAAACTTTATGGGCAATTTTGTAAAAATGTCAAAAATGATGAAATCGCATGAAATGGATTATTTTATTATTTAAATCATGAAACTGTATGAAATTATTAATATAGTTCAAGACCGGGGAAAAACATGTTTTAGGGATTAAATTGAAAAGTGTTGAAATTATAGAAAAATTCTGATATTTTATAGAATTTATGGGCTATTATCAATATGTATGATGATAACGGTTGGAAATAAGGATTAAATTGCAAGAATTTATTTTTCTGGGCCTAAGGGTAAAATCGTTATTAATTAAAGATTTAGGGGCAAAATGGTAATTTTTCCTAGATCATTAATTGAATGTATTAGAATATAGAATAAATGAAAACGATGACCAAATTTATTATAAAAAAATCCGGATGACTCAAATACGAGACTGGAATATGGAAAGAAAAATGACATTTATCATGACATGTACATATGTGATTACCTTTGAGACGAATAATATATCCAAATAAAATACGTCGAGAAAAAAAATATGTTTGGGGAAAAATATGTCTAATTTTAAGTGGTTCGAATTATATAAATGTTAGATTGTTAAATAAAATAAATGATATATAAATCCGAGTAATGCTCCGAAACCTTATTCCGACGACGGATACGGGTTGGGGTGTTACATTTGTGGTATCAGAGCTAAGGTTTAGTCGGTTCTCGGACTGAATGTAGTATAGGAGAAGTCTAGAAATACATGCAACTATGTAACCTATGATAAGATACTATGATATCTTCCAACCCTGATGAGATTTATTTTACTTAAAGATAAAGATGCTATTCCAACCGAGCTAATTCCAATAATGTTGAAACCAATATTCGAATATATGAGTAAAAGTTGATTATGACGAGTCGGAACTCGTAAAGGTATGAATAAATGTTACATTTAAATTTATGTGTATAGTAAGTTCATGTGTAAATGTGGTAACATAATTGTCATTTTAAGTAATTTAATGATATTTGTATGATATGATGATTAATATCATGAAATATTATGCTTTGTGGTTATTATTTAGTAATATGCAAATTATGTGAGCTACTTGATAAATATGAATAAGTGATCATTGTGAAATTTGAATATTTGTTATTGAAAGGTAAAGTGAAATGTATTGAATTAAGAATATATGTGATTAATTGAAATGTGCATTGGTCGAATAAATGAAATGAGTAAGTTTGTACGAAAATAAATTATCGATTCTTTTTATGTTGTTATATTTTGTTATTATATGAGATGCGGTTGCCTATAGATTGATTATTTGATAAAAATTGCAAATTGACGTAGACTAGGAATGAGATTATTAAAAGTTGAAGAGAAAGATTTCCCGTTTGAACCTTAGGAATATATGAGGATACAATTGACATGTCACTAAGATATTTGAGTTCCGAACTCGTTGAGTTGAGTCCGAGTTCGTGAGATATAATCAGGCATCCGAACTCGTTGAGTTGAGTCCGAGTTCACTTATGGATGCGTATGCCCGAACTCGTTGAGTTGAGTCCGAGTTCGTGAGATATAATCAGGCATCCGAACTCGTTGAGTTGAGTCCGAGTTCACTTATGGATGCGTATGCCCGAACTCGTTGAGTTGAGTCCGAGTTCGTGAGATGTAACTAGGCATCCGAACTCGTTGAGTTGAGTCCGAGTTCACCTATGGATGCGAACGCCCGAACTCGTTGAGTTGAGTCCGAGTTCACTTATGGGCGGGTTACATGGTAGCTTAAGCTACATATTTGTGGACTATTGAGTTTGGTTTAGTCGAGAGCATAACACTTATGTGCATGCGTTCTGTTGTATCCGATTATATTCCGATGAGATCAACGGGAAATCGATTAAGTGAAAATACATGAAAATTAAATTATGAGGCTTTATATTGAATAAGTTATATTCAATGAAATTTATGAGATTTATATTGATTAAGTTCAAAACGGTAAAAGTGAAAAAGTTCAATAGTTGAGCAATTGATAATGCAGTCAAAACTGAGAATGAGTTAATAAGTGAAGATGGGTTCTAGATGGAGATATTAGATTTTTGAAAATTAGTTGAGATATGAGATTTAAAAGCTTTAACTAAAGGTTCATGATTTGATTAAAGATAATATAGATTATATATGATGCCATTTGATGAAAGATTTTTGTTTAGATATGAAATTAAATATAAATTAACACATATGACTTATATTGTTACATGTTTGATGTCTATTATTTATTATAGTTTTTATAATTTGAATTATGGTAATACTACTGAATATAGACGTACTTAGTATACAGTTGTATCACTATAATTCAAATTATTTATTATTATTAAATGTTAAATGTTAAATTATGTGTATGGTAAGTGAAATATGAGGTAAGTGTTATTGTTGAATTGAATAGAAATTAAATTGAGTAATGGGTAAATTTAGTATTGAATTTATATTGATGAGAAAAGTGAAATTAAACGAGTTGTGAATAAATTGAAAGAGAAAATGGAATTAAAAAGTGAGGTATGAAATACATGATAAAGATTATTAGTAAATTACAGATGATTGATGAATAGTGAATTTTAAATTATATTACAGGTATTAAAGAAAGAGAAGATATAAACATACATGACTATTAGTACAATGATTAAATTGTAAAATATGTAAAAGCGTTATGCTAAAAGTGTAAGAGTGATATGCGTGTGTAATGGAATTTGCACAAGTAGAGGAGATTAGATCTATTAATATATTAGTGGTATACCATTAAAGGATTCTAGGCATTCTCTGAAAATAAAACGTTGTTACTCATCAAGTGCTCTCTAGTTAATAGTGCATAAGATTACACTTTTATATCTATTTCGTATATCCTAAGTGTTCTGTTTAGTCTATGAGCCTCTGTTAAAAAGGTAAACAATTTTCGTTACAAGGTAAGGGGTTATCTCTAATTCATGTTTGAAAATAGTGAATTAAAAATAAATTGTGAACTGAAAATATAGAGAATGGATATAAATAATAAATTAGATAAAAATATGAAGAAATGAACTATAGAATTATAGAGATAATGAAGTCCATGATTAAAAGAAGCAAGGAAATTTCGAGGACGAAATTTATTTTAAGGGGGAGGGAAATGTAACACCCCGAATATTTTTACAGTAAGATATTATCCTTGATATAGTTAAGTAAGGAAATAAAGTGATAAAAAGAGAAATTTTGAGCTATGTCAACAAAATCTATATAGGAAGTATATTATGATGTATTAATCCAAGAAAGGACTAAATCGTAAAAGTGAGGAAAAGTCTTGTGGCCCAAGAGTAAATATTCAAAATTTAAGGGGTTAAAGTGTAAATATGAAAAATTTGAAGGACCAATATTGCAAATATTTTAAGGACGGAATGATCTAGAAACTAAGGAAAATGGATGAATTAGGACCAAATTGAATAGGAGAATAATTATGAAGGACTAAATCGCAATTTTACCAAATTAAGTGATGACTCAAGGATGGAATTTTAAAAGATCATGAAGGGCAAAATAGTCAATTAGAAGGAGAGAGAAATCTAGAAGGTAATGATGATGTGATGATATTTTATAATTATTTAATAAGATAAATATTACTTTATTAATATTTTAATAAGATATTTTATTATTTTATTATTTTATTTAGTATATATATATGTGTGTGTGGAAAGTAAGAAAGGGGAGAAAAAAAAAAACACATCAACCCACCATTTTTCATGCACCAACGTGAGAGGAAGAGAGAAGGAGAGAAAGTTTTACTTTCTTTACAATTTGGTCCTTCCACAAAAAATTCGCCAATTTTACCTAGAAATCAAGAGAATTTCCATAGCTACCAAAGAGAAAAATGTTAAGGAGACTATGGGGAGTTAGAATATCAAGTTGGATTCAAGAAATAGAAGCTGGAAGAGAGAGAAAAATCAAGTTAAAGATTGAAATCAATGAGACAAGGTAAGTATATCAAGATTTCAATATATTTTTAAGTTTGATATTATTGAAAAAGCATGGAAATGATGTTAAAGTAGAGTTTTCTTATTTATGGTACTATGTTTTTGATATATTAATGAAGAGAAATAAGAGAAAGTGATGGGAAATAGTGTAGAGAAAGGAAATAAGAGTGTTATAAACTTAGTAATTAATAACTTGCATTAAAACAGTTTTGGACAGCAGCAGTAAGCTAACTTTGAAAAATCACCAAAAATGGTAGAAACTGAATTAGAAGTTGAATAAGATATTGAATTAAAGCTTGTTGAGTCTATTTTCATATAAAAGAAATATAACAAGTAAATGAATTCTGTATTTTGAGATATTTATATTTTTGTGAGACTGATTCAGAATGATTTTGGGATCCTCTGTTCTGATTTGGAAAAATCATTAAAAATTGTATAAAAATGATTATGGGACATAATTTATATGGTTAGATTATTTAATGAGTCTATTTTTATAGGAAATAAACGAGAACATCATTTGAATTCTGTACAAAGAGATAATTAAATTTTACCGAAGAGTGGTCAGAACTGTCAAACGGTAAAATAGGGGAGAATTTAATAAATAAACTGTACTAGATGGCTGAACCAAAAATTCTGAAAATTTTATGGTAAGAAGATATATGAGTCTAGTTTCAGGAAAAATTAGTGGATCTTAATTTGGAGTTCTGTAGCTCAAGATATAAATAATTCAGTGACTATGACTCAAATGGACAGCTTTGAAAATACATATAAGTAAATAGTGAAAGTTTTGATAAAGTTACTCATAAGTATGTTATATAAATTAAGGATGTGGAATGGTGTGGAGGAGGAGGAAAATATGTATAAATACTTAGTTGGCATGGTTAATTTGCAAGTTGTAGACTCAAGGACTAAATTGAATAAAGGTAAAACTTTATGGGCAATTTTGTAAAAATGTCAAAAATGATGAAATCGCATGAAATGGATTATTTTATTATTTAAATCATGAAACTGTATGAAATTATTAATATAGTTCAAGACCGGGGAAAAACATGTTTTAGGGATTAAATTGAAAAGTGTTGAAATTATAGAAAAATTCTGATATTTTATAGAATTTATGGGCTATTATCAATATGTATGATGATAACGGTTGGAAATAAGGATTAAATTGCAAGAATTTATTTTTCTGGGCCTAAGGGTAAAATCGTTATTAATTAAAGATTTAGGGGCAAAATGGTAATTTTTCCTAGATCATTAATTGAATGTATTAGAATATAGAATAAATGAAAACGATGACCAAATTTATTATAAAAAAATCCGGATGACTCAAATACGAGACTGGAATATGGAAAGAAAAATGACATTTATCATGACATGTACATATGTGATTACCTTTGAGACGAATAATATATCCAAATAAAATACGTCGAGAAAAAAAATATGTTTGGGGAAAAATATGTCTAATTTTAAGTGGTTCGAATTATATAAATGTTAGATTGTTAAATAAAATAAATGATATATAAATCCGAGTAATGCTCCGAAACCTTATTCCGACGACGGATACGGGTTGGGGTGTTACAAGATCTGAGTTGAAATTATTATCTAGCTTTATTCTCTCTTTCCCAATTTGTAAAGTTTGTAAATATTCAAAGTATTATATTTGAATTATTCTTAAAAAAAGTATATATACAGTTAATTCAGTTGTAATTTATAGTTAACATTGTTGCATATTTCTATTTTAAGGTTACCAAGGCTAGAATGATGTCATCATAAGGCTTAGCTCGAGGAATATGTTCCAGTGATAGAGATTTTTCTAGCTAGATAATTTTTCAGTTCAATCTCGATTCTAACCTTCTTTTTCAGCTTGTGACAACACCTCTAACCAAAGCCCCATTACAACCATTGAAAGACCTTTTGATCGATGTGTCATATCAATCTATAGTGGTGGAGATTTGATTTTCTTGCAAGCCTATGGTAATAACTCTTCATGTTGACTAGAGAGTACTTAATTCTTGAACCCTAGACCCTTTGAGTGGATAAAGTGAATCCTTAGTTAGGATGTCAATTTTTGTTGATTTTGATTGAGAGATAATTACTTAGGAGAAGGGAGAAAACCTATGTTTCGATGATAAAATTCTCAACTTAGAGTAATTGAATCTTTAATGCTCTTCTGATTGAATTTTCATTGTATGAATAATTGTGAATTAGTTTGAAACATTATTAATAAGGATTGTGAGTCGAGAAGAATGATTCTTGATTGTAGGTTGAGATTTTGCTTGAGGACAAGCAAAGGCTTAAGTGTGGGGGTATTTGATAAACGATAAATTCTACATATTTTTACCTTATGTTTAGCCTAATTTCTGGATGAATTATCATTGAATTTGTGGAAATTGGTGCTCTTAATCCTTTTATTTCATGTTTTATACTCTGGAGAGCATAGGGAAGAGAAAGGAACGAAAAACGGGCCGAAAACGGAGAAAATGGACCAAAGTATAAAAACAACACCGCCCAAGGATTCATCACACGGCTGTGGCACACGGCCGTGCCACATAAGGTCTAACACGGCCCAGCCCCAACAAGCACGGCCGGATCACACAGTCGTGCCACCATCAACAGTCTCGCACACGGCCTCTTGTCATGGTACACGGGCGTGGCACATGGGTGTGTCCCTGTCGTGAGGAAGTGCAATTTCACTCAGATTTGGATACTTAGAGCCAAGAAATGCATTTCAAATCTCTATAAAAAGACCCTAGGAGGCAACTCTAAAGGTGTGCCCTTTTCTCCCACAAGAGAGTGTCGTATTTCTGCCAACACAGAAAGTGAAAGCAAGGAATTACTCCAAGGGAAGTCGATTGATTCATCCCAGAAGCCGAATTCTACATCAAGACATAGGATCTCCCTTCAATCCTTCAGGGTTTTGGGTTCTTTATGTTTTGTTATTTTTATTCTTCTGAGATGTTTTCTTTATTAATTATGAACTAAATCCCCCAAATACTTAAGGGGGATGAAACCTAAGACAGATCTTGTTATTATTTTATCTTAAGTTATATGATAGATGCTTGAATTGTTCTTAATTATGTGTTCTTAATTCTTTTTTTAATAATCCTAGGTATTAATTCAAGTATTGATGTGCTTATTCAGAGGAGCAAAAGTCCATGTTTAAAAGTAGATCTAGCATAATTAAGCGGAGTTGCATGCAACCCTAGACATAGGGCGACATAAATCTACCGGATTAGGGTTAAACCTAATAAGGGGATCTATAGATCGAGTTAATGCAAGACTAGGGGTTTTAACTAGAAAGAGATTTCAGTTAATCAACCTAAAATTAGTTGTTCTTATCCTCGATGGAGGTATTAACATAAGTTAGGGATCTCTACGGATCAAGTCAAGTGAATAAACCATCTAGCTCAAGAATTGATAACAAGTGAAGTCTAGGTGGATTCTCCCTTGAGTATTGCCCAAATCAATCAGTTTTTCCTAAAGAGTTTTTCCCCAATTTAGTTTTTGTGCATTCATAGTTTAGTTTTAGAATTAATTTAGTTTCATAAAAACTCATTTTATTTCTAGGTTAAATAATAGAAAGAAAGTAAGTACTAGTACTTTTGGTTCCCTTAGGTACGATATCTCGGTCTTGCCACTAAGCTATACTACTGTTTGATAGGTGCGCTTGCCTTAAAGTCATGATAATAGTTAGTTTTTGGTGTGATCATTATTATAAATTTTATTACTTCATATCACGCATATCAAGCTTCTAGACTTTTTTTTAGTCTTACTCGTTCTTTTCTCTTTCTTTTTTTCCACACTTTTTTTCACTTCGAATTTCTATTTTTTTATAAACATGAAATTTAAAATAAAGATAGATACAAACCAAAATCAAGAACCTCAAGCTCTGATACTATCTAAAAACAACCATTCATTTTCTAGCATCAAACTTCAAAACTCAATCATTTTCATCAATAGCAAAACCCTAATACTTTAACAGTTTTGTAAATTAATCCTCTGGCTATCTAGATTAAGCTACAACGATCCCGGAAACATAGAAATCATCAAAAACGAAACAAAAATACATACCTAATTAAGCAAAAATAAGCTTGTCTAAATTTAAAGCTTCCATGGCTAGGTTTTTTTTTTTTTTTTGTGGAAGATGATGATAATAAATGATAATATTTTATTTTATTTTATTAAGTATAACTTTAATCACTAATTTCCAAAATTAACCTTAATATTTCATTCAAATTCTAATGATGGCTACTCATGTTTATCCACTAACAACCTTAATGGATAATTACTATATAAGGACCTCCAATTTAAAATTCTATAGCTATTTAATACCTTTAGCTGTTAGAACACAACTTTTGCACTTTACGTAATTTAGTCCCTTTTCTCAAAAGTATGTAAATGGTAAATTTTCTTAACGAAATTTTTATTTCTCAATTCTTTCACCTCTTGTGCCAGAATTCTGATCGGTTCTTCACTGTATGTCATGTCAGGCTGAATCTCAACATCCGTCGAGAAGATAACATGTGAAGGGTCAGATAGGTACCATTGTAACATAGACACGTGAAAGACATTGTGAATCTTTTCTAGTTTTGACAGTAAAGCTAATCGATACACAACAGGTCTGATTCTCTCAGTAATGTCATATGGCCTGATAAATCGAGGACTCAGCTTTCCTTTACGACCGAATCGAAGAACTTACTTCCAGGGAAAAACTTTCAAAAATAGCCTGTCACCAACTTGAAACTCTATTTCTTTACGTTTAAGATCTGCTTGAGATTTCTGACAATCTGAAGCTGCTTTTAAGCTATTTGGGATCACTTTCACTTTTTCCTCAGTCTCATGAATCAAATCAATCCCATGTATCTTTTTCTCACTGAGCTCAGTCCAATATAATGGAGTTCGGCATTTACGACCATACAGAGTGTTATACGGTGCCATTTTAATGCTCGACTGAAAACTATTATTATATGCGAATTCGACTAACGACAAATGTTTCTCCCAATTGTCTTCAAACTCTAAAATACAACACCAAAGCATATCTTCAAGAATCTGAATCACACACTCAGGTTGACCATCAGTCTAAGGGTGAAATGCGATGCTAAAATGTAATCGAGTACCCAAAGCTTCCTGTAACTTTTTTCAAAATCGCAATGTGAACCGCGGATCTCTATCTGAAATAATGGAGACTGGCACTCCGTATAGTCTGACAATCTCTGAAACATAAAACTTCGCTAATCTGTCAAGTGAGAAATCTGTACGTACCAAACTAAAAAGTGCAAACTTTGTTAAACGATCGACGATAACCCAAATGGCTTCCCTCTTTTTCAGAGATAGGGGTAACCCCGATACAATATCCATAGTAACTCTATCCCATTTTCACTCCTGTATCATCACTAGCTGTAACAGTCCTGAAGGTACCTGATGTTCAACTTTAACTTGCTAACATATCAAACATCTAGATAAAAAATCAGAAATATCATGTTTCATTCCTGGTCACCATTACATCTGTCTCAAATCATTGTACATTTTATTACTTCCCGGATGAATAGACAAGCTATCACTATGTAAAATTTTCTGTATAAGCTCTGGATTCTTCGATACACAAACTCTACCTCTGAATAATAAACAATCACTGGGTCCTATCTGAAATTCTGAATCAGAAGATGACTCATTATGTACCCGTTTAGCTAACATCTCACTATCACATTTTTGAGCTTCATAGATCTATTGTAAAAACGTTGGTTTAGCTTTTAACTTGGCTAAAATTGAGCCATCATCAAATAGTGATAGTCGGGTATTCATCAGTCGCAGAACAAACAAGGATTTTCTACCCAAAGCATCAGCAACTACATTTGCTTTTCCCGGATGATAATCAATAACTAACTCATAATCTTTCAATAGTTTGAGTCATCTACGCTGTCTCAAATTTAAATCTTTCTGTGATATCAAATACTTTAAACTCTTGTGATCGGTAAATATATGAGATTTTTCACCAAACAAATGGTGTCACCAAATTTGTAACGCAAAGACAATAGCTACCAATTCTAAGTCATGTGTCGGATAGTTCTTTTCATGAGGTTTTAACTGTCTGAAAGTATAAGCTATTACTTTACCTTCTTACATCAAAACACAACCTAATTTGTTCAATGATGCATCATTGAAAATGAAAAATTCCTTACCCAATTCAGGCTGAACCAAAACTGTTCTTCGATTAACATGATTTTCAATTGGTTAAAACTTTGCTGACATTTATCTGACCATTCAAACTTCACATCTTTTTGTAATAGTCGTGTCATTGGTGTAGCTATCATCAAAAACCATTTTAAAAATCTCTGGTAATAACCAGCTAATCTCAGAAAACTTCTGACTTTAGATACGTTTCTTAATGGTTTCCAATTAACAATCATTGAAATTTTATTTGGATCAACTCTGATGCCTTCAACCGATACTATGTGTTTGAGAAAACCAACTTCCTAAAGCCAAAACTCTCATTTGCTAATTTAGCAAACAGTTGCTTATGTCGCAAAGTTTACAGAACAATTCTTAGATGCTCGGCATGTTCAGTCTCATTTCGGGAATATATTAGAATATCATCAATAAATACCACAACAAATCTATCTAAATATGGTCTAAAATTCTATTCATCAAATCCATAAATATTGCAGGTGCGTTAGTTAAACCAAATGGCATTCATAATGTCCGTACCTAGTTTTGAATGTCGTTTTCAGCACACCTAAATCTTTCACTCTTAATTGATAATAGCCAGAACGAAGATCAATCTTTGAGAATACTGTGGCACCTTTCAACTAAGTAAAAAAATTGTCAATGCGAGGCAGTGGATATTTATTCTTGATTGTAACTTTGTTGAGCTGACGGTAGTCAATACATAATCTCATCGATCCATCCTTTTTCTTAAGAAACAAAACTGGTGCATCCCAAGGTGAAAAACTAGGTCGAGCAAAACCCCTATCAGACAACTCTTGTAACTGTGCTTTCAACTTTTTTAACTCTGTAAGAGTCATTCTGTATGGTGCTATCGATATCGGTGTTGTTCTCAGTACAAGTTCTATAGCAAATTTGTCCTCTCTGACCAGCGGTAATCTAGGTAACTCCTCTGGAAACACATCAAGATACTCGCAAACCACTGGCACAAATTCAAGCTTCGACTTAGACACTTTTGCATCTAATACATAAGTAAGGTAAGCATTACAACCTTTTTCTCACATATTTCTGTGCTGACACAACTGATATCACGATAGGCAACCCATTCAATTTATCTGATTTAATATGAAGCATCTCACCATCCTGACATTTCAATATGATAAACTTTCATTTACAATTTACCACAGCATCATGTAGAGTTAGCCAATTCATGCCTAAAATCATATCGAATTCATCAAACACGGTAATAGTATCAAATTAGCTGGAGAACTGTAACCCTGACTCATTAACAGACAGTTCTTGCAAACCTTATCAACTAACACATACTGGCTTAGAAGGTTCAATACTTTAACCACGAATTCAGTGGACTCAACAAGTAAATTTTACTAGACACTAAATTCGTGCAAACATATGAATGAGTTGATCTAGGATCAATTAAATCAGTTACATCAATATCAATAAGAGACAAAGTACCAGTAATAACATCTGGCGCAGAAGCATCTTCGCCTGCACGAATGGAAAAATCCCTAGCTATTGTTTGTACCTCAGACCTTACAGTAGAATCTTTCGTCATACCACGGCTACCACTCACATTTCTAGGATTATGAGGTGGTCTACCTCTCGCAGCTGTGTTGGTCGACCTCGAAGTTTGAATATTATCTTTCTCAGATTTCTTTGGACAATCTCTAACATAGTGGTCAAAGGAACCACATATGAAACACACTCTGCTCTTCATTTGACACTTACCTTAATGTGGCTTGTTACAATACTTGCACTTAAGTCTGGTGTTTCTAGCATTACCCATACTCGCTACAAATGTAGCATGAGATTTAGGACTGGAGCATTAGGCACCTCTATCTCTACTAGAGTATCCCACATAAGTAGTAGAACAGTAGTGATGTTTTTTAGATTTCTTCAATGCTGACTAGTATTACTTTCCCATCAATCTCTTGCTTGAATCAGTGGCTTTAATCTCAGCGTGTCTTTTTCTCTTTGCTCAGCTCTTCAGCTTTATATGCCTGATCAACTAGTACAACAAATCTTTTTAACTCGAGTATCTTGACTAATAGTTTTATATCTTCGTTTAAGCCATCATCAAACTACTTACATATTGCAATCTCAATCGGAATACATTCTCGAGCATATTTGCTCAATCGAACGAATTATTGTTCATAATCGAACATTGTCATACAAACCTGTTTAAGCTCCAAAAATTCTTTACGTTTCTGGTCGAGAAACCTCTAGCTGATATATTTCTTTCGAAACTCAGTTTGAAAGAATTCCCAAGTAATCCTCTTTCTCGGCACTACAAAAGTCAATGTATCCCACCACTAGTAAGTTAAATCTTTTAATAGAGATACCGCACACTTAAGACATTGAGCCGGTGAACAAGATAATTCATCAAGAACTCTAATAGTATTTTCTAACCAGAACTCAGCTCTCTCGAGATCATCCTCGACAGTAGCTCAGAATTCTTCAGCACCATACTTATGGATCTTATCAATAGGAGGCTTACCAACTCTAATAGGTTCCTTGCTTTGAGGAATAATGGGAACTGGTTGAGGAACAGGAGGGGTAGGGGTTGTTAAGCAACCGGGTTCGTTCGTACAAACTTGGTGAACCATTCATTCATCATCTGGAAGAAGGCTTCTTTAGCCTCTCCTCTCCGGCCCTCAGATATGGGCCTCGTACCACTCGAAGCTACTCCATGAACGAAAGCTTGAGCATTTCTCTTTACTTCATAGGAATCAACTTGATTGGATGTCATTGCTATATGAAAACATGCTTTAAAACGGTCAGGAGATATCACACTATCATAGGTTATATAATGGCATGTATAGCTAGACTCGTATACGCTACATTCAATTTGAGGATCGACTAAACCGTAGGTTTGAACCAAAAAATGTAACACTCTTAACTCGAATTCGTTGCTGGAACAGGGTTACGGAGCATTACCGGTGTTTACAAATCAAATAAGCAAAAAATGCAAAAATTTCATATCATATACATTCATGTCAGAAACCAACTGAAATCAAACATATTGTCCCTTATACGAGCCCTTGAGGCCCAAAATACATGTTAGAAACAAGTTGGGACTAGATCGGGTACTCAAAGAACTTTTCAGAAAACATTAAAATTTTTCAAAGCTGCAGGGGTCACACGGCCGTGTGGCCAGACCGTGTGATTCACACGGACAAGAGACACACTCGTGTCTTAGGCCGTGTGGACATTCGAAATAGGGACATACGGCCGTGTCCCAACCCATGTCTGTACTCGTGTAACTCTTTGACATGGGTCACACGGTCAAGTCACACGCCCGTGTGCTAGGCTGTGTGAGCATACTGACTTGAATTCTTAAGAAGATACAGGGGACACACGACCGTGTCACTTGGCCGTATATAACATATGGCTGAGACACACGCCCGTGTGGACGAAAATAGGCTATTTTCCAAGCCACATTTCTCACCCAATTTGACACCAACCTAAACTTATCATATTGGATATCAACAAGCCAAAACAAGGCATTCAAAATAAGCTAAAATCAAGTCTTAAATATGTATTATCACAACATACAACCAATATGCCCTTAGGCACCTCAAATGAAAACTTAAAAAACATGTCAACCAAGTATCTAGATTTACCTAAATAACCAAACACATATATGCATAATCCCAAATGGTACCAAATATACCATTCTAATAAACATCAATATGATAAAACCATATATATATATATATATATATATGTATATATTTATACATCAAAATATACCAAACATAAGCCATTAAAGTGGCTAATCTCAACAAAACAATTATATGCCAACATTGACCAAATTAACCTATACATTCCATTATAACCGATATTAGTTTACCGAAAGTACCAAAAAAGCCGATGGATAGTGTGAAATAGCTCCGACAAGCTTCTAGCCTGAACAAGCTTCCGAATTACTATAAAACACGAAAATTAACACGGAGTAAGTATTTAAACTTAGTAAGTTTGTATAACAAAGAAATTAACTTACCATTTAATCATATTTAAGGTAAGTATACAAAACATATCCAAACCAATTTGGCCAAAAGCCTAAACACATATCCTCAACAACCATGTTAGCCATGTAATTCAACCATTATTCAACTTCTATATACATGTAACATCTATACCATGTATCCATATATCATATATAAATCATTTCCATGTAATTCATGTAAATACCTATACTAGTTCGTATTGAACTATTATAAACTCGTAACAGAACTATGCCTGTTGAACCATTTAGAATATCATTGGATAGCAGATAGTACACACGAGGTGTACTGAGCTATAATCCGTCAATTCATATACATGTATGCTCATTTGAGTTATAAATCGGTATGCTCTCACGAGCTGTGAATCGGTAAGCTTATATGAGCTGAGAATCGGTAAGCTTTCACGAGCTGTAAATCGGTAAGCTCATACGAGTTGTGGTGTGTCCGTGACACATGTAGGACTTCAACCAAATCAGTAACCCCAATGACATGTCATTTGTATCCTACGAATTTCTAAGGTTCAAACGAGACTCGATAATCGTTGGATATGCGATTAGTATTTATACATGGAAATTATACAAATCACATACATATAATTCAATTTAAAACATATAAATATACAATTTAATTACACGAACTTACCTCGATATGTATACGTAGATAAGGAGGCAACTAATCCGATATTTTCTCTTTGTCTCGATCTAACTCTATACAAGGTCTGACAGGATCTGTACGAATGAATTTAACTCATTTAAATATAATTCTCATTCAATTTAATCCAACATAGAAAATTTGGAAAAATTACAATTTTGCCCTATACTTTTAATTCCTTTGTAATTTAGTCCCTAGGCTCAAAAATGAATTTCATGCAATTTAATCCTTACTCAAGCCTAGCCAATTTTTATACATATTAATAGCAGCCCATATAATTCACAATTTCACAAATTTTACCATAAATTTATCACCTTTTTTCATTTAGTCACTAATTGATGATTTCACCAAAATTCTCTTTACAAAAGTTTTTTGTCTAACAACAACCATTCATTTTCTATCATCAAACTTCAAAATGTAAGCATTTTCATCAATAGAAAAACCCTAATACTTTAAAAATTTTGCAAATTAATCCTCGGACTAGCTAGATTAAACTACAACGATCTCGAAAACATAGAAATCATCAAAAACGGAACAAAAATACATACCTAATTGAGCAAAATAAACTTGCCTAAATTTCAAGCTTCCATGGCTAGGTTTTTTTCTTTTTTTTTTTGTGGAAGATGATGATAATGAATGATAATAGTTTATTTTATTTTATTAATTATAACTTTAATCACTAATTTCCAAAATTAACCTTAATAATTCATTCAAATTTCAATGATGACTACTCATGCTTATCTACTGACAACTTTAATGGCTAATTACTATATAAGGACCTCCAATTTAAAAATTCTATAGCTATTTAATACCTTTAGCTATTAGAACACAACTTTTACACTTTACACAATTTAGTCCATTTTATCAAATTAAGTATGTAAATTGTAAAATTTCTTAACGAAATTTTTATACAATATTTCTATCATATAGTAGAACATAAAATAATAATAAAATAAATTTTATAACTTCAAATTTGTGGTCCCGAAACCACTATTCCGATTTCACTAAAAATAAGTTGTTACATTAATGCTTTAAGGAATCGAAGTTATGATAGAATTCGACTCGCTTCAACTTGACAAATACTCGAACCTTGGTATAATCGAAGTTGCCACACCTCGAAATGGGTTACAAGATGATAAGACAACTGGTAAACGCTAGAAACTTGTGAAAGTTTGATAAGTTCGAATGAAGTTCAGTTAAGAACCTTGGAAAGAAGAATCTCACAAATAAAGTTTTGTATTAAAAATGGTCTAACCATGAAATGTCCTTTTACACAGTTTATATAGCGCCTAAAATGGCTATTCAAATTCAGCACAAAAAGTGTTTCACACTAGCCTTAATCTTGTTTACACCTAACACTTAAGTTGTTCACACTAAGGCTTTAAAATTTGATTCATGCTTAAAGAATGGTGCATGCTTTGGCCAAATGGTCATGTTGTTTCACTTGGTGCATTCATGCATTCTTAGCCATAAAGTAAGCTTCATATTCTTTGAATGTCCAGCCATTAATTCTTCTTAATCTCCCATTTGGCTGAATGTACATTGCATGGAGCATGCATGTCTTTAAATGTTATCTTTAAGGAACTTATGATGTATGGATGGAAACATGATTCTAGAAGGTCCTTCCTCCACTGTCCATGTATCTCCATTAATGCCATGTATCCTTCCACTTTAAGAAATGTATGTTGAAATGTATTTGGCACACCGTATGAACAACTACACGAACCACATTGAAAGCTTGATTCATGAAAATTCTGAAAGGTTCCTTTGTGCATGAATTCGGCTTAAATGTAGAAGCTTGAAGAGTCACTCTTGTCCCAATGAATGGTCACCTGCACAAGTATAAGTAGGCATCAATTACTTGCAACAGTCACAAGCTCATTCGGCTAAGACAAATAACTTAGGAATTAGACACTCGAATTCTCAACCCCACATGCATAAAATTCAAGTTAACTATGTATGGGGGACACAAACACATACACACAACTAAAACATATCAAATGACACAAACTAAACACCATGTGATAATTAACACACGTGCCTAGGCTAAAGACAATTATCAACTTAGTAACTTGAACACAAAAGACATATAACAACATGCATGATAAAAATTTGTGGAATTAAATTAAAAGAACTCAAACTTATTAAAATAAACTTAAAATAATTAAAAGTCTTAGAATTGGTTGGTTAAATTAATAGGGCCCTTTAAAGAATTCGTCCAAAATTTGAATGATTTGGACTAGTATGAAAGTTGGGCTTGACCTAACTTAAGCATGACCAAATTGGGCTTGATTCCAACGTTTTTGCATAAGACCACCAAGGCCTTCCACGTAGCTTAAACTTAGGATCACATCACCATCAACATCTTCACATCCCTTCCAATGATTCTCCATTTCCCTCCATCACCAAAAGTGACATTTCCTGTATCACATTTTAAAATGTCCATAAAAAAGCTCTTCTTTCTAGTCATATGCCTCAAACACCCACTATCAATATATCAAATCTCATCAATCACAACCTTTAAGGATGTATGAGCCACCGGCAAACGATTATTCATTTTCTTGACCTAAACTTATTTCATACCAAGCTATCTTGTCCTTCTACCTGTTTGAACGGTTGTTTAAATAGTTGTTGCACCAGATTTGAACTTCCATCAGTTATTTTGTAGCTTGAAATAGTAAGGCTTGATATGACCAGCCTTTCTACAATAGTGACAAATTATCCTCTGAAATCTTTTTTTGTTTGGGCATAAAGTTTTGTTAACTTTAACAAGGTTAGTAGATGGATCAACTTTCTTACTTGTCAAGGGATAACCAAGACCCCCATGGCCATACTCGAATCTCCTATTTGCCAAGATCTGATCAAGTTTTTCATTCTACCCACTGAACTTCTTCAGAGCAACTTTGGACTCAACAATCTCTTTTTAGTGTTCTTTAAGACTTCATCTTTCTCATGTGCTAGTTTCTTGAGCTTCTCTTTTTATTCCTTCAAATTGCTCACCTCTTCTCTTAAATCATCATTCATCTGACACATAATTTCCAATTTTTATTTTACCATTTGAAATATGCATCTACAAGAGATCCAATGTCGCAATCTAGTTCCTTAAATGCTTCACAAGCTCCCTGAAAAATATGATAATTCATGATAAATAAAATTTTTTTTATTAAATTAATAAAAACATTTAATAATATTTATTGGAAATGATTTATACTTGTACCAAACAAATAAAATAATTTAACTTTTCTTTTCTTTCTAACCTTCATCTTATATATTTTTAACTTCATATAAAAATAATAATATCATAATATTTTATAATTTTATCTTCAATTAAAATTATATAAATCAAACAGTTGACAATTTTGAAGCACGTGGCATGCATTTATGGCATACAACGTTAAAAAGAGTTGTTGTTACAAATTAAAAAAAAAAAAAAAAAGTAAATCTGGTGCTAATACTCACTCCCCTTCATTGCTAAACTTGGACACAAATCAAGCGTGTTCTGGAATTTCAAAGCAACATAAATATGGAATGTCACCATGTGTGGTTTCTTCGACACAAATGCAAAGCACAATTGTGCCATTCTTTCTCAGATATTTTAATTTATTAATGCTATTAATCTCTATTTTTTATTGTTAATTTTTTAAATGCTACTTAATTGAATATGCCTAATTACTATAAATTTTTTAAGTTATAATTTTAAGTAAATAAAATTTAGGGTAAACTATAAAAATGGTTACTAAACTATTGCCTTTGTTCTATTTTTGTCATTGAACTATTAATTTTTTCCATTTAGTCACTAAACTTTTCAAAATAAAGTATTTTGGTCACTTAAACTGATTTGGGCTTCTTCTATTAGTTTACTAACAAATTTAGCCTTTCAATATTTACACAGTATATAAATTTGATCCTAAATATAAAATATTTAAAAAATTTAGCCTTCAATGTTTACAAAATTTGTCATTTTAGTTTGAATTCTAAAATGTTCAACAAATTAATCCTTTAAAATTTACAAAAATTTGTCAATTTAGTTCTAATTCTAAAAAATTCAATAAATTAATTTTTGATCCTTTACAAAAATTAATAATTTAAGCTTCTTAACCTAGAAACCTTAGCTTTAGGTTTCAAAATTTTATAAGTTTGTCCTACTCCAATATAAAAATTCTAACATCATCTGTAGCATAGATTATAGTAATGATATCTAAAATGTTACAATTTATGAAGCAAAGTTAATTACAAATCTCTGGCAAAGGCTGCAATAGCCAACCAACCAATTTATAATAAAAGCCATCACCAAACAACAAAATTCAAAACCTAAAATAGAAAAACAGTGAGCTTAAGTTGCCATCTCTAGCTTCAAAATAGAAAATAAAATTATGTGAAATTGATGGTTTAATTATCGATAAAATTATGTAATTTTTTTAAAATTCAAACTAAAATGACAAATTTTGTAAACATTGAGGGCTAAATTTGCTATTAGACCAATAAAAAACCCAAATCATCTTTAAGTGACCAAAATATTTGATTTTGAAAAGTTTACTAATTAAATAAAAAAATTAATAATTTAGTGACCAAAATAAAATAAAAATAATAATTTCATGACATTTTTATAATTTACCCTAAAATTTAATTATATATCTTTTTTAATAGAACTAACCTTTAGAAAATATCGACCTCATACTACTTTTATTTTTAACTAATAAATCTAAATTATATTATAATTATCACAACTTAAAAAAAAAAAAAAAAACCTACTATATACAATATTTTTAATTAATAAATCTAAGGAATAATATTTGGTACACTATCAGTAAAGCTTTTAAAGTTCACAAGCAGGTCAAAGGGTTTACAAGTATCCTATAAGGGTATAGTAAAATATTAAAAAGAATAAATACTAAAAAAGAAAAAAAGATACATGCTAATTAAGTCTTAGCCCGATTGACATCGACATTATTGCCAGTGCAGGAGGACGTGGGTTTGAGTTCGCTAAATTGTATTATCCTCCTATTTAAGGGTTAGGAAGAGATTATGGGTAGTTCTAAGCACTGTATAAAAAAAATATGATACGAACCTATAATAAAATTATTATTAAAAAAAAAGAAACACATAATAAATTTTTAAAACAAATACAATCAATGTACCCAATACTAGTCCTAAATCTAAATCTAAATTACATTATAATTATCACGATTTTCTAATATAAATATCATAATATATTTCTTTTTTCAACTTTTTTTTAATTATATTAGAATTATCATAAAAAAAATTTAATATAACTATCGTAATCTACTTTAAAAAAACTATCGTTATCAATTTTTAAAGGTTATTTATTTCTTTTTTTAATTTTATTATAACTACTTTTAAATGTGAATTTAGTAATATGATAGAAAGGGCATTCTTATCAAAATTTTTTTTAAATTTATTAGCGAGCTTCAAATAAAAATTCGACAATCAGTACGGTGGATCAATACCCATTGATAAGTAGAAAAACATATATTAGATCCAAGTTAATCTGACGGTTAGTATTGAAGATAGGAGAAAAAAGTTGTTTGAATTTTTCTTTGCAGATTTGTGACTCTCAAAGTTATTTCATGAAAACAAATGAACTATAAAAGAGTAGGGAAAAGAGAGGTTTCGGTTGATGCAGACAATGCAAATACAGAAAGCCATATAGCATTGATTTTAACAGTCTAATGACTTAAATAAAAACTTTCAAATAGTTCAATAATCAAATTGTTTTTTCTGTTAAGTGACCGAAACGAAAACTTACCAGTAATTTAGTGAATAATGATATAGTTTACCCGATTTTTATCTATTACTATTATTTTAAAGGGTGAATATTTAATACATTGATATTTATTTTTTATTCCACAAACAATCTTATATATTTATTTTTTATTCCACAAACAATCTTAAAAATTGAACATATGTTTCTTTTTTTTAATATTTTATTGTATCGTTATAGGAGACTCCTATATTTTCCTATTTAAAATCATATCATGTTTCCTCTCTTTTTTAAGTGTTACAATGAAGATGTCATGATTAAATTACCCAAAAATGCCTTTTTTTAAATTATCGAAATAGGTCAATTTTTGGAATATTTACAGGTATAGGCCGATTTAAGGGAAACGCTTGAAAACGTTTCCCCAGTGATATATTGGGGTTTTAAGGTTTTAGTGTGTTAGAATTTAGGGTTAGGGTTTTAAAGTTAGGATTTAGGGTTTAGGGTTTTAAATTGATTACATTCTTAACATAATAATTGTAATTATTGGATTCGATATTTAAAATATTTGTATTTACGCCAATTGTATGTGGTCGCCTGTATCGAGCGCTCTGTTGAATTTGTTACTTGATAGGTTTTGCATCACAAACTAAAAGGTTGACCAACGTCTACTCGAATACGCGACAACATAGACATTCGGAGCAGGTCGAGCCAACCAAGGAAGATGCAAACTAGAAAACAAATATCAATTTCATTATAATATGTAAATGCGTGGTTCTGTGAAATGATAACAAATATCAGCTTTCATTTTGTGAAATGGTAACAAATTACAACTATAATTTTGTGAAATGATAGCAAATATCAACTTTAATTTTGTTAAATGATAAAAATATTCTTCTAAAAGTAATAATAAAAATCACCGAAAAATAGAAGCGTTAGGTACAACGATAAAATTAATCAATCCAGATGCCGGTCAGAATTTGTGCCCCATCGGGGTGGTCAACGATTGCGCGTTGGATTCCTTCTTCGTTCACCTTTCGGGGGGCTGTGATCTCAGTAGCTTCTTTTCTTCGCCTTCGTCGATTGCAATCCTTGCATTCTTGGTTGCCATCATGCATCCTCCAGTCTAGAAGTAAGTGGTTGGAAAGATGACCCAGCTTGGTAAAACAAAGATTCCAAAGGTGTTTGCGTCACAAATGACGAATGAGCATAACTATGTTTAATTCCATACACTGATGGGATGACAAGTGGACTCTCTGTAAGTGCTTAAGACATAGACGGCCTATACATTGTTGACAGTGTTGTCATTGTCGGAGGTGCCGATGGCATAAGTGTGTAATACATTGGGGACGAATGTATTACACTCCAACTTGACATAGGACTAGAAGCAGAAAAATGTGGTGCAATATATGGTGCTTGTGTGAAGATTATAGGGTTAGAATACACAATAGAATAAGACAGTACATATTAACCGGTGGGTGGTGTAGGCATCGATTCTACGGCCGTCGGTGCCAGTTTTTTCGTGGGCGCTGATAATGGACCTGCCTCGCCAGCCTTTGGATTTAAAGGGGGCTATCGTGGCCTACTCGTATGGGGATGCCAACGCCTCGCATCTTCTCTGTACAAATATGGTTTGCCATGGATCCTAAATCATAGCATGTACTTGGAATCGCATGCTAACTTTGGAACAATAATAGATTCATGAGTAAGTAAGAAATCATACCGATTATTCCACATGTTGATATGTTGGGAGTGGAATACCAACCAATTTTCATCTGGCCGTCGTAAGTTGATAAGATGTAGATCACCAAGGTCTTGAGGTCCTACAGGAATCGATTGTCGAAATCCGAACTGCCGCAACACTCTATCAATCTTGTGCATCTCAATGGTAACGTACATTACCAATAGGACCCTCACGTGCCAAATGTTGGGATTCACAAAGAATTCCTCAAGGATGACTTCTCAAATTGTCGGATCCTCGTATGGTATCCATTCAAACTATTTAACGTGATAAAAACATTAATTATATATATACTACTAAATATGAAATCAACTACATTAATATTATATAGTTCAAATTTAAATAAATAGATATCTCCACTTTTAATCATTGGTCTAATAGAAACCGTATATCTTGAAGGTCAGTAGGTAATCCCACTTGACTCGGCCCATGGTTCCACCTATTTAAATAACTTGTTAGCATAATAATATTTATTTAAATCAATTTTATTATTAAAATATCTACTAAAATTTATCTTGTTACAAGTGGGAATGTATACAAGTAGTTCGCTCGAGGACGTAAAAATGCAAACCGGCACCGCACCCATGATTGCAATAGTAAAATCCAACCACCAATTTTGATTTTTCCTCGTTGCGTCGCCTGACATATCTCACGGTACAATGTTGCCAACACAACAGACCCCCACCCGCTCCTCTAAAATCGTCAAGTTTCAACAGCCATCTTAGATGGACTAGTGTTCGTGACTTGTTCGGCATCAGGATACCCCCGATAATCTGAAGGATGTACGTCCAAGTGTGTCGTTCTCTTTTGACTTCAGTCGAATCCGCATCCAATGCCGCGAAAGTTCTTCATAACCAAGCTATTTTGATCCGACCTCCGTAAATCGTCTCCGAAACTGAACCCAAAAGTTCACCACATACGCCTTGCCACTCACCAAACTGAACAGACATGGTAACTACCGACTCATCCACGGCAACCTCAACGATACTTTTTTAATTACTTCCACACAACGGATACTTTTTTAAAACGCTTCGAGAAAGAGAAAGACCTGGTGACTACCGACTCATCCACGCAAAAAGCACTTCCAGTTGAAAACATTTTTCTAGATTTCACCTAAAAATACTTCTAGTCCTAAATCGGCCTATACCTCTAAATATTTCAAAAATTGACTTATTCTAGTAATTAAAAAAAATCAGCATTTTTTTAGTAATTTAATCAGAAGTCATGATTCGGCCCATTGATGTGTATTCTTTTGGGAAAGAAAGGGCCATCGAAAGTCTATGATAGACCTAGATCTGCTTCTTACGATCGAATGAAACTTAAGAAAGCCTTGTTGGGACTCTCTCAGGCCTCAACGCTCCAACGGTTCACATCTCACTCAAGTAAAATCCAAAGGCCGAACTACGAAATTCTTCAGGCTGAAAAGCTTCTTCTTTTTTTTTTTTTTTGAAATTACGTGAAAAGCTTGTTATAAGTTGTTTCTTAGCGAAGTTAGTGAAAAAAAAATGGAAGACTCTCTACGACTCCAGAGCTTCGATCAACTCCCATCAGCTGCACAGTTTGCCTCTCAGATTGAATCTCGAAATGTTCCCGCCGTAATTTTTCTGTTTTCTCAACTTTTTGTTTCTTTTTTCTCTTTCTCTGTTCGTTTTTCGAGAAAAATTGGTCCGAACTTTTTTTTTCCCTTTTGCTAATTTATATAAGCGTTAGTTGCTTCAATCTTAATTCATTGATTATTATTTCGTTTTGAAAGGTGTTCGTTGGATGCGTTAAGGACTGGAAAGCCGTTTCCAAGTGGAATCCTTCTAATGGAGGCCTCGGTTATTTGGAGGTTTGCTTATCCTTTTATAATTACTAGAATTTTTATGCTCGCTTTTTGAGTCAAAATATTTTAAGTTGCTAGATTTTTAGTAAAATGGATAATGTTTTAGAAGTAAATAATATTTTTGTATATAATGTTGAAAGACATAATTATGCATTGAGTTTCAAATCTAGAAAAGTAGCACTAGTTTTACATTTGTTTTTTTTACATCTGTGATAGTCTGTTCAATAAGTTAATTAATAGGCAAGAGCTTGAATTAGTACGTTATACATGTTGGATATGGTTTCTAGAGTTACATCTTTTTAGTGGAATTGTGCAATTTATATATTCAATTAAAGTATTTATTTTAGTATTTTTCTTGTTTGAGTATAACTTTAGGAACGGGTAGGATCATTCATGGTGGAGGCTATGTTATCTCAAACTGCACCGGTGTTTTACGGTGATCTTAGAAGCCATGAGAGGGTAATTCACTAATTCTCATATTCTTCATACACTGAGGCTTGTGATACATTTTCTCTCTTGGGTGGATGCGAGAATTATGATCAATTTAGTTTTGCGTTTGTTTACAGGTTCCATTACCATTTTCCACTTTTATTGGCTTTTGTAAATGGCATAGGCAAAATGTTGGTAATTCTTGCAGTATCAATTCTAATTCACAAGGGCATCAACTTGGAGAATCTGACACAGAGCAAGGCTGTTCACCATTTGTAGATGCTGCTCCAAAACAAATCTACCTAGCACAGGTTGCTACTCAAAGTTCCATGATCGCTGACATCTCTGTTAACATTTTTTTCTGCATTTACTTTGTTTATTTAATATGTTGAGACCAGATGGATTTCACTTTTCCTGTGTGTCCTTAATTTCAATTTTCTTTTTAAGCATTAATGTAATTGTTGAATTTTGATACTTCCGATTCAGATTCCAATTATAAATGCTGAGAATGAAGAGAGAGTTCAATTGGAAACTCTACAGGAGGACATTCAGTTGGTCTGCATATTTCTCTCTCAACTGCTTGTTGTTACTAGTTAGTTCTCTAGTTAGTTCTCTAAAGAAGAACCAGTAATGCTAGGAAATTCTGATTGCAATTGCTTGATTTGCACAGCCTGCAATTTTGGAGCAAAAAAATCTTTCTTCAATTAATTTCTGGATGAACATTGCTCAAGCTAGATCAAGTGCTCACTATGACCCTCACCATAATCTTCTATGTATAGTCACTGGAAGAAAACAAGGTGAATCTTCTGTTTTTACGAATTAATATATAGATTTGTTAGTTATTTTGGTTCTCTAGGTCAGCTCTCTATAGATAGGTGTTCTCATTTGTAATCTGTAGAATCATAGCTTTCATCAACATCCAGATTGGAGGATATTGACATTCTAAATCATAAATTTGTATTGCCTAGCAACATATCAGCTCTGGATATAGGATTTCTGTAACTTTCTTCTTATGCCTAATCATGAAAGGACCTTGCAGACCACAGCATGAAAAAGGGGTATTGTCCATGTGCTGGTGTTTGAGAATGCTTGTGTACAAGGCATACAATGACATTACATTTTTACTTCCTTCTAACTCATTCATATATAGGATGACTGAATAAGGAATATTGTCCACATGCTGGTGTTTGAATTTCATTGTCTTACTCACGGTTTCTAAGTTGTTTGTGAATAAATACTGCAGACCCAAAAACCCTAGCTGAGGTAGTCATTTTTTCCTTTGCAAGCCATAATGGTCCTTTTCTATCTGCTTTACTTGTCATTGATTGTTAATAAGAATACACGTCTTTTACCTATCTTGTCTTCCTTTCTTGATCAATGCATTTATTATGCGGGTAATATTAGAACGAGTTTTTGTTTTCTTGATGAACTATATGGCCTTGCAGTTGTTTTATGGCCCCCTTCTGCAAGTCCTATGCTATATCCCATGCCTATATATGGGGAGGCCTCAAACCATAGGTATGCTACTTTGTCTATCTGCATTTGCTTTTATTTTGCTTCATTTGAACTACTCTGATTATGAAAAAGGAATGCTTGGCTGGCGACATGATTGACTTTCAAATTTACTTTCTTTTTTTTTTTTTGGGGGGGGGGTAACTCTCTTGGCAGTTCTGTTGCTTTGGAAAACCCTGATTTTTCAATTCATCCAAGAGCGCAATGTTCCATGGAATACTCTCAGAAGGTTATTCTTCAAGCAGGAGATGCACTTTTCATTCCCGAAGGCTGGTAAGATTAAGCTCTTATTTTTTATAGAAACATCATCTTTACAGACTTCTCTTCCCTTCTCTTTTTGCTTGGCCGTTAAGTTCCAGCTTAAGATTGATTCTTTTTTATTTATTAATTCTCTCTCTCTAGAAGTTCAGCAGCATCTTAGTTATAAATTACTGAGAGCATCCACTCTCTTCGTTAATGATCTTAGATTTGATTGAGTGTAGTCAAGCTAGTGCTGTCATTCTCGCACTAATGGTTTGAAGTTAGATAGTCCAGTAATGATTTTGATTTGGAATTCGAACTTTTCTTTATGAGAATGGAAAGCAAGAGTGATCTGTGCCTTTTTTTTTTTAACTAGAATATTTGTGACCGTACATTCAACAATACTAGCTAAATGTGATCTGTGCTTTTTCGCATTTACTCGGGCTGGTGGATCGCTTAAAACATTATCTCCTCTTCCATTTTTCAAGTTTGAAAACTTCATTTCCTAAGAAATGTTTGCTTGTTATTCCTCATTTGCAAGTTTTATCTCCTTTAGACCTAGAGTTTCAAAGACATCCAATCCTACTTAGTTTGTTGTAAATGAAAAAACAAAATATGGAAAAATCTTTTTTTGATGCTACCATTACTTCAAACGTATCCTCATTTCTCTCACTGGTTATATTCATGAGAGAAATGTTGAATTAGGAAGCAACCCCATTGCTTTGATGCCTAAGCACTTTGCTTTTAGATAATAGCTACTGTTTTGGATGGGAAAAACAAAATTCGAAGTAAAGTTGCTTTCTGGTGCAAGTCAATAGAGTATCTTTCTGTTGATGCCTTGACGGCTGTGGTAGAGAATCATAAAAGCTGCAGTGAATGAACAAAGCATATACTGTGAGGTATCTCATAATAAGACAGTGTTAAAGTTGTTGAGTAGAATTAAGTTGCGGAGTTAGAATTAACAATGAACTAGAAGTGTTGTACTGGAGCTACACTTTCTTTTGTACTGCATTGAACTTGGTGATTTTTGTTTCCTATTGATACAGGTTCCACCAAGTAGATAGCGATGAGTTGACTATTGCTGTTAATTATTGGTGGCGCTCCAGCATAATGTCTAGCTTGTCAGACCACATGGATGCATATTATTTGCGCAGAATACTTGGAAGGTAGCAGTGGATCATCATCTTTTAAAATATTTTGGCTTCTTATAGTTTATCCCTCCCCCCCCCCCCCCACCTCTAGAAAACGAATCTGTTATTGCTATTGGTATTGTTACCTGACTTGAGTTTATGTTGCTCATGGAATGAACCTGTTGTATGAAGATTGACAGACAGAGAAATGGTATGTACACTGCTATACCATTTGTTGCAGTTATATTTTTAAGTCTTGATCAGCACAACACTACTCTTGTCTGGTCATTTTGACATTCTATGATACACCATATGCTTAACAGTGAATCTTCTTTTTTCCTGGACTGTTATTTCTATCCAAATTATAGGTTTGAGAAAGAACCTTTTCTTTTAAATATCATAAATTCTTAATGAGATAAATCAAATCATCTCATAAAGTTTATTAAGTTAAAGCTTCAGTGAATTTCTGATATCTTATTGTTAATTGATCCTTGACTAGTATGGACTGGACCATGATAAATGATGCATTAGGCAGCACTAGTTAATGCAATGGACAACATTGTACATTTTTTACCAGTTATACTGTATTCCTTAGGATTTACATGTACTACACTCTCTGCTTTTTCAGATGTTACTTTCCTTTTTGTTTCCCATGTCCATCAACTAATGTGTTGTGTATTTTTATTTTGAAACTAGGACAGGATCAAGTGCTTCTGAAGGGTTCTACTCCTACGTGGAGACAGGAGAGTAAGCCACACCTTCTGTGTGATGAACGTTAGATTCTGATAAGAATGCAGACTTTTGCCAAAAACAAGAGAAGATAAACATGCTGAGAAACTGATTATTTTCAACCATGATTAAACTTGATTACTTTTTCCCCAGGTAATGTAGACCATAGCTTGGATCAGGCAGGGCAGAGCAAGGATTCGAAAAGGAAAGAACAAGAACAACATAGCCTTCTTTTGCATGAATTGAGACCCTGTGCTCTCCAGGCCCTTCATGAACTGGTTGCTTTAGTTCATGACCGTGTTAATGCTTCTGATCAAAATCAACCAGTGTCGTCTGATTCAACAAATGGTTTGATGTGTTCTAAGACAAATGAGAAAGATAAAACTTTAACAACTGAAATATTTCATTTAGAAGAAGATCCTGTAGCTAAAATTCTTTGGATCCTTGAACCAGGCATCTTTAAGGATATTTTTCTTGCCATGGCGGTGAGTTTGCAATCTCCTATAAGCATTTTTACACTTCCACCATGCACCTAGAATTTTCGTTAATTCTATTTTAAATTTTGATGAATTTGGAAGAAATATTGTTATTTTTATTTTAAAATTGAAGGAGTTATGTTGGGGATTTTAATGTCAGATACTATATTGGTGCTTGTCTAAGTGAGGCTTCTGTTCTAACATTTGTGGAAAACTAAATATGAGAAAGATGGATTCTACTTGAAGGAATTTAAGAAAACAATAGCATAATGAATGGGTTACCCATCTCAGTGTATTTTAAATTGCCTTGGTTTCTTTCAACATGCCTTGATGGTTTTCTTTGTTACTCTTACTTTTTGTGAAGGAATGCTTTAACTGTTTGTTTGTCTCTATCGTTTTCCAGCATAACTTCCCCAGAACTTTGGAAGCTCTAGTACTGCACTTACTTTCACCAGTGGGGGCAGAAGTCCTTACACGGAAGTTTGATGAGATAGATCAGCAGAACACCGAAGAAAATCGGTACGTGTCAATTATTCTTGGAGTCAATCCTGATTTAGTTGTTCTTTGCTACGTAGTTGCTTTGGCATCAGTATTATTCTTTTTCATGGTTTCAGGCACAAATTCTACCAGATATTCTATGGGGTATTTGATAACCAATTTGCCGCAATGGATGCTATTTTAAATGGGAAAGAATCATTTGCACGCCAGGTGATGCATTGACCCTTTTGAACTTTTTCTTCCAAAGAAATGAAGTATTTATCAGTTTATGATATAGATTTGAGACATCATCTGCTATGAGATATATCTATAAGACAAACCTTTCTGCTCAAATTCAAGTCCAGCAAATGTTTTTAGTTCAGTTTTCTTCTTTGGGTGAGGAGGTAGAGGTGGGTGGCTTGAGTTTATTGGTGGAATAATTGCAATCTTCATCCTGAACTACATGTTGATTAATCTAAATTTGTTTTTCTGAGGAAATTATATAGTCAGGCCAACATTGTTTTTTTAACATGATATGCCTAATTTGGAGCTGCATAAAGCAGC
Source organism: Gossypium stocksii (assembly GCA_020496765.1). Lineage (NCBI taxonomy): Eukaryota > Viridiplantae > Streptophyta > Magnoliopsida > Malvales > Malvaceae > Gossypium > Gossypium stocksii. The sequence continues at coordinate 14,723,063 of CM035623.1, forward strand.
AAAAAGAATATTTTCGTTACAGTTTTCTGATCCTCTTCACCATTGAAGACCTTCATTCATCCCCCTAACTTTCCTCTTAGTGACACTTCTTTTCATTTGTTCTTTATTCTTTTCTGTCATTACTTCTTCAGCAGGTTGGTATGTTCTTTAGCTAGTTTTACGGTGTTTCTGTTCCCACAAGACAGATCCAATAGGAAGTTTTGCTGAACTATGATGCTTCATACTCTCAACACAGTCTAAATTCTGAACTTTGCATTCTTAGCCTCATTATTTTCTAGCGCAGGCATTCAAAAATGTGTTGGATAAATACGTAGGAGGGAACTTTGATGTACCAAAACTGAGTGTTGGGTGAGACATCTCATGACGCAATATTCTTCTTTAGGGAATTGGTCCCATGGAGATCTCAGGATAGAAATTGATGCATATTTCATCTCAGAAGCTTTCTATCGCAATCGGTACTTCTACATGTAAGTCATCAACAAATTTGTAGAATACAAATCATTTCAAAACTCTTATGATTTAAACTACAAAGCTCTTACTGTTGCATTAGATGATTTCTCCATTAAGACTGTATATATAGCTTCACATGAACAACAATTTTAGGTTAGGAATCCTCTTGTACGTAAGATGAAAATGGTAACTATATTTTGCTAAATTCTAAAATTTTTTTATTGATGAAAATAGCAAGTATTGATGAAAATGAGCTTTGACAGTTATTGCCTTAAGCAACACGGTAGAATGATGCTTTTTATATGCATTTCTTGTTTTGTCCAAGTTAGGTTTTGAACTTGATAATTGTCCTCACATTGGGGCCTAAACTAGGCAACCGCTTTTACATCGGGGTTTGAACTATTCTTTTTCCAAATTAGTCCTTGAACTTGGCAATTATTCTCACATTGGGATTTAAACTCTTTAAGGTTTTCAACGAAATATCAGTGACTAAATTGAACAAAAAAAGTTCAGGTCCCAATGTAGACAAAATTGCCAAGTTCAGGGCTAACTTATAAAAAAAAAAGTTCAAGCCCCAGTGTGGGAACAATTGCCAAGTTCAGGGCCTACTTAGGACAAAAAAAGGTTTAGGCTCCAATTTGGGAATAGTTGCCAAGTTTAGGTCCCAAAAAGTGATTTAACATTTTTTTCTTATCTGTAGTGCGATTGTTAATACTGAGGGGAGGGGTGTGGAAAAGATGGATTTGCAGCTGAAGGTAAAACAAAAGGAAAGCATAGAAAAGAAGGGTTTGGTAATTATTAGAAAGAGGGCAGAAGTAAGGTATGTTGAGATGAGATTCCCTGATGTAATATGACATATAGAATCTAATATTCAAACTCCTATTGAGAGAGAAGAGAGGTGAATTATTGCATGTTTAGATATACTCATAAACAGGTTAACTGCTTTGAACTATTTTCATTAATACAAATGCTGTCTCTGTTTGAATGTACTAGAATACTAGCAAGGATTTGTTTTACGTTTCCTCCTTTTGCTCTTTTGGTGGTTAAAGTTGTTAAAAGAGTAAATGGTAATGTATTCGATTGGTCTCCCATATGTTACTGTAAAGCAAAGTTGACCTACTGTTTGTCTCTCTGTTCTGAGGCTCAGTTTGGTACATTTGAACTATTCACAGCTCTTAATAAAATAAATAAATTTATATAGACTGAGCAAGTAGCACATTAAGTGATATAGCTATAGTTTTATTCTGTTCTTGCAATGAAAGCAAGTAGATGTTGTGAACCAGAAGAGGCCCAATAAATTATATACATATTGTGAAATCACAATTACAATTATAAATAATTAGAATTAGAATTGATTATTATAAAGTAATTATTTATGAATCTAGATCATAATAAATTTAGATATAACTCACATGATTTTCTACCTACATAACAACTAAATTAAGCCTTCATTCCAATTTCAAAACTAAAAACCTTATAGCGCTAACGGTACAACATCACTAGAAATTTGATAGAGGAGGAAGGGTCATCAAGGAATTCACACACTCACACACACACACATATATATATATATATAAACTAAAATTGTTCATTCAAACTTTCAAAGTTGTATCTAAACATCTTTTCTCATTTTTCTTTTGTAGCCTCTCCCTCTCCTAGAAAAGATTATAAGTTTTCAAAAATTTAAAATTTAAAATTTTTATGTCTATTCACTTCCATTTGGTCCTCAGATCTTTGGGACTCGTTTGGTATTCGAGCCAAGAAAGAACATGTAATTCTATTTGTTTTAAATATTTTTAAGTTTTGGTTTAACTGTTTTTATTAATATATTATCATTTTTGTTGAGTACTAATATATAAACCAGTTAGCCATGGGTTAGACGTGTTAAGGACCAACTATCCTTATATGCAGTTTTAGTTATCCAAAAATTTTGATAGTAGAATCCTTTGTTGGAAATTCGAAACAAAAAGATTTTTGCTTTGCTTAGGAGAACAAATTCTTCTACAAACTTTACTTCCAATCAATCTCAATGGTCTGACCAAACCTCCAATAACACTGTCAATGAACAATAACATTAAGAAAATATTCCCCAAAGATGTGACAATTGAACTCTTTCGAGAGTTCCAAAAATCCAAATTAAAAAAATAATATTTGAAACTTTAAATGTCTTTTGAAGTTATGTAATAAAAACAAAAAAAAAAAGTTTATCTATCCAAAAGGAATATGAAACTATCTAATTATTAGATATCATCAATAAGCTTAAGGAACAAAATTATAAATATATCTTTTTGGATTAGTCCAAGTCGATGTCAAACCACTTAGTGTTGAAGGCTTCAAAAATACCTCAATTTTAATTATCCTAAAGGACCAAAGACACAGAATGTTTAATGATTTCTAACTATGAATAGTTGAAACAAGCCTATGTATTGACTTTATACTAACTGCTACTCAAATTTTATGGTTTCATTAACTGATAAAAATATTTTAAAATCATTAACCTTTTAGATTCATACTCATAATTACAAAATGTACCCTAGATCTGAAGTACTAATGTTAGTTTATCGAGTCCATTTCAAAGTCATGTATTTGGTTGTTAATACCAAGGCTTTACTCCAAAACTCAAAAGGAGAAACCCTTTTAATAGAATCAGGCACCTCAAGATCTCATGTCACAATTCCAAAAACAATACAATGGCATGAAATCAATCTTCATGCCAAATGGAAGTTAAAAGGTGTTATAGACTCTGTTTCACCAACCCCTATTAGAAACACTTCATATTTCTTAACAACAAGATGACACAGTTGAACTAATATTCAATAAGTCACCCATAATGCCCTCAAGACATTCTTTTGAAATAGGAAGTACCAGTACAACCTTTAGAAAGTTAAATATAGAATAAGAATCAAATCTTGAAACACAAAGAAAAGACTTTAGGACTACTAGAGCTTTAATTTCTTCTGTCCAAACAACATTTAAAAGTAATTTACAAGGAATAGATAAATCCTTAAATATAACTCAAACTATTTATACCAGACGGAAAAAGAGCCCCCAAAATTCACCTAATATGTCACCAATATACTCATCAATGACTAATAGTGCAAGTTAGAAGAAAATTCAAAAATTTGTGTACTAGAAAATCTTTTGAGATCAATAAATAATAGTGTAGAAGACACTTCTATTCCAACAAGAATAAACAAATAAGAGAAGATTACTTTAAAAATTATAATAATGAGAAAGAGAACATTTTCCAAGAATATTACAAATTTATAAACACTTGTAAAATTCATATAAAATTCTTTGAATGATTTGAAGAACATTATTTGAAATTTATCAGTACAATAAAAATTAATACTAGATGGAAAACAAATAGATGAGAAGTTGAATCTCAACATCTCCGTTAAGGTTCAATATCTTCATAGAAATATTGCAATAAAAACAAGCTCTTTAAGAATAAGAGCTCCTGATGCATAAGAACAAATTACATCAAAAGACATTAAAATGAGAGTGGAACAAAACAACTATACAAATTTTAGCCTTCATACAATAAGTCAACAATTAGATTCTATTAAAAATCTAATAGAAAGCTAACCAATTAAGAAAGAATTAGTAAAAGAAATAACTTGAAAGAAGTTTTAAAGAACCAATATTTGTACCATATGAAATACCAAAATGACTTCTTAACATAAATCCAAAATAGACTTGATGCTTTGGAAGGTTACAAGTCTGAATTAATAGCCTCAAATAACCCAATGCAAGCTGAACACTCATTAAACATTTCACATCAATCTTCCCAATATGACGTTGGCTAGTATAATGAACAATAAATTAACAAAATGGCTTGGAAATAACCAAAAAGATTATATTGCCACGAATCATTGCACCTAACTTTAATATAGAAGAAAAACTTGTTTTTTCAAAGTAAATACAATGCTACACTATTTATGAATGGAATATAAACGAAATGTCTGGATATAATATTCTCAGTTTATTACAACAAATAAAAATAGTTTCAAATATTTATAAAACTCAAAATCAAAATGGGCTGATTAATGATTATACTATGCTCAATCTTTTAGTTGCTGGATTTATTGGTTAATTAAAGGGATGGTGGGGCCATACATTGATTAAAACCCAACAAGAAGAAATTCTAAAAGCAACAAAATAGGATGATCAAGGAAATTTTATTTTAGATGAACAAGGAAAAGAAATTCAATATGCAGTTGTAAGTTTGATTTTCTCAATCTTTAAACACTTTATATGAGATCATTCTCATTGTAAAGATAGGAATTCAAAATTATTATCAAATTTAAAATAAAAAAATTTAACAGATTTTAAATGGTATAAAGATGTCTTTATTACCAGGGTCATGCAAAGATCTGATAATCAACAACTATTCTAGAAAGAAAATTTTCTAATAAGACTTCCCTTCTTTATTAGGAGAAAAGTTAGAAACCAAATTAGGGAGAATTACAAAGATATTATTCCCTATGAAAAACTTGCATAGGGTGAACTAATTAGTTTCACCCAAAAAGAAGGATTAAAAATCTATCAAGATTTAAAATTATAAAAAATAACTTAAAAAAATATATATCAATGCAGAAAAGAATTGAGATCATTTTGCCGTCAATTTGACATTAAAAGTAAATCTTTTTCCTCAAAAACATGTTGTCCTATAAAACTAAAAATAGAAAAAAGAATATCTCACAATATTATAAAAAGTCAAAATATAGAAAATATAGAAAAGAAAAGAAATAAAAAAATTAAAAACAAAAAAGATAAAACAATAAAATGTTAAAGATGTGGAAAATAAGACACACCTCAAAATATTATAAGATTAAGAGAAAGATTAATAATTTAAATCTAGATGAAGAAATAAAACAAAATATCAATAAAATTCTTCTAGAATTTACTACCTATGAATTACAAACAACATCCGAATCCTCTGATGAAAATGAACCTTCAATAAATATGTTAACCAAATATCAAGTATTCATGATTGAAATTATTAATAAAATTCAAGACTCAAAACTTAAAAAAAAATATATTTTAAAATTGAAATCCTCATTGAAATACAAACCAAAAAAAGAAAAAGAAATTATTGCTATCTAATCACAAATGTACAATATATAAGATGTAATATTTAATAAATATAAAAAACAAATGAATAATAAGAAATGAAGAAACAAATGCAAACTTTAGAAATTAAGTTAATACACAATTGGAAATAAAACAAATTAAGTTAGAACTTCTCAACTTAAAAATGAACAATAAGAAATGAAGAAACAAATGTAAACTTTAGAACATGAAATCTTAAAAGATAGTTCTTCAAAAACTAAACTCGAGCCAGAAGATAATACACAATGGTTCTTACTGAAGTATCCATTCAAAGATATTTGACAAAAATAAATCTTATTATAAATAATGGATTTTAATTTGAAATAATAGCCCTTTTCGACACATGAGTAGGTCAAAATTGTACTAGAGAATGTACAATTCCAACAAAATACTATGACAAAACATTAGAATCATCATAATTTCTTAAAGCTGCAAATAGTAAAAACCTCAAAATAATACCTACAAAATTCCTAATGTTGAAATACATAATAAATGTATCAAATATCAAACATGTTTTTTAATAGTAAAAGATATTACCCAATACATCATATTAGAAACCTCATTCATGTTTTTACCCAAACCCTATAAGGTAACAAATCATTCAACCTCCACCAAAGTTTTGTAGGAAAACCCAAAATAAGAAATATGAACTTGTTAAAATCTCTGTCCATCTATAATTGGGAAATTAACAGTTTAATTAGAGCTAGTTTAGAATTACTTTTGAGAAGTACTTTTGAAAAGTTTGATTTAAGATTTAAGTGTTTAGTATTGCTATCCAAAAGTGCTTTTGAGATGTAAGATGTCCATTTTAGACATGGTGTCATAAAATAACAAATATGCATTTAAATAATGTTCAAATTAGTTAATATTATGATATTTTAGTAAGAATATAAAAAATAATTTATTATAATTTATTGTTAATATTTTAATATATGAAATATAAATTTTAAATATTTTTTAAGCAATTAATATTAATTGTTTATAAAATTTAATTTGAATATATAAAATATATTTTAAATATTAAAATATAACCAATAAAATGTAAATATATAATATTATATATTTAAAATAAATTTCAATAGAAAAGTAATTACATACCCAATATAAATATTATATAAAATACTTATAAGGGTTCAAATTGTTCTTTATTCCTAAAAACACTTTTGCCAAAAGTAGTACTTTATAAGTGGCCGAGGATTCAATCATCGCCCTAGGTATAAAGCAACTTTAAAACTCATGACTAACATCTACCCTTTAATGGGCCTACAGAATGCGAAGGATTAGTCACTGGGCTCGCTCGAGTATGAAAAAAAAAAGCAGAAGCTAGAAAACAACTATTCTTGCTTTTGGGTATGAAAAAGAAAGGCAGAAGCTAGAAAAAAACTATTCTTGCTTTTGGGTTCAAAAATACATCTGACTTCAAAAGTTATTTGATTAGTACTGTTTATGACTTCAAAAGCACTTTTGAAAAATAATACTAAACTACAACTTAATCGTAAACAAAGACAAAGTCATTTTCTAAAAGAAAAAATATGTTTTAAAAAATTAATTGAATATTTAACAAAAAAATCCAATAAAGAATAAACCAAATTAAAGAACAAATAAAATCAACAATATATTCTAATATTCCTAATTCCTTTTGGAATAGGAAAAAACATTAAGTAATTACCCTATGAAAATGATTTTGATGAAAGACAACTTCCAGCAAAAAGTTTATATAGACGAATAAAGAAATAAAAGAATTTTATAAAAAAAATACAAGGTTTTTTCAATAAAAAATTAATTAGAAAAAGCAACTTTTCTTAGAGTTGTTCAATATTTTATATGATAAAAAATTTAGAACTTGAAAGAACTACACTAAGATTAGTTATTGATTATAAACCTTTAAATCAAGCTTTAAAATGGATCATCTCAAATAAAAAAGATTTATTGTAAAAATTTTGCAATGTCAATATTTTTCCAAATTTAACATGAAATCATGATTTTGGTAAATTTAAAATAAAAGAAGAAAGATACAAAACAACATTTATTGTATCATTTGGGCAATACGAATGGAATGTGATGTCTTTGGATTAAAAAAATGCTCCATCTGAATTTTAAAAAATTATGAATGATTTTTTTTTATCTATATTCCCTATTTACAATAGTGTACATTGATGATGAGCTAGTGTTTTCTGAAAATCTAAAAAAACACTTAACCATTTTTATCAAAGTTATAAAAAATAATAATTTAGTAGTATCTAAATTCAAGATTAATTTGTTTCAAACCAGAGTAAGGTTTCTAGGTCATTATGTTACCTAATGGACCATTACTCAAATAAAAATATCTATAGAATTTGCCAACAATTTCCCAAATGAATCCTTGATAAAATCTAGCTATAAAGATTCTTTGGTAGCTTAAACTATGTCATAGATTTTTGTTTCGGTTTTAGCAAATTATTTAAGCTCTTGTATGAAAGGCTCAAGAAAAATCCACAGCCATGGGCAAATGTTCATACCAATATAGTTACCCAAATACATACAACAAATCATCAAACTTCATTGATTATATTTAATTGATCCAATCGTCCCCAAAATAGTAGAAAAATATGTTTCTAATATAGGGTATGGTGGGATTTTGAAACAAATCAAGGGAGGAAAAAAACAAATAGTCCATTTTACATTTAAACATTGAAATCCAACTCCAAAATATTATAGTACAATAAAAAAAGAAATTTTATCAATTGTTTTATGTATTACAAAATTTCAAAATGATTTATTAAATCAATTTTTTTTATGTATTGATTGCAAATCTACAAAATAAGTTTTACAAAAAGATGTTCAAAATAGTCTCAAAATAAATTTTTGCTAGATGACAAGCAATTTTGAATATATTTGATTTTGAAATTGAATATATCAAAAGAATAATTAATTATTTGTCTGATTTTTTCACGAGAGAATTCTTTCAAAAATGTCTCCAAAATTCAGAGATAAATGAAAAGTAGAAGAACTCTCCCCCAAAACAAAAATATCCTTAAAATCGATCAAATCATGATCATGAAATTTTTCTACAAGAAGAAAATGAAGGATCGTCATCCTCATAAAAACATCCAATAATGCATCCTGAAGACCCAAATGAATACAATTCGCAAATAAAAAAATGGACATAATCTCTCTCAATTCTCAAAAATGGTATTAGTCATAGCCCAATCCAAAGAGGAAACTCCTCTCAAACAAATTATTATTGAATCAAATAAGATTTTAAAAAATAGAGAGATCGTTTTACATAAATCAAAGTCTCTCACAAATAATTAAAAAAAAAAAAACCATATCTCCAAGAGGTTTTTCCAAAAGAAGTAGCATTTTTGCAGAATACTACACCAAAATCCTCACAATATTTTACAAACAAATGTATTGAAAAAAATTTCATTTTGAAGGAAGAATTTTTGAAAAATTTCCACATAGTGTTATCAAATAACTTTTCAAATGATGGCATTTGAAGCCATTAGATTCACAAAAAATCATAAATATTATGAAAATATACTACTTCAAATTGGATTAGTATTTGTTCAAACATTACACCAATGCAAAAGACCCTAACTTCATTACTCATTCAGCAACCCAAATAATAAAATTCTTGTACCAAGAGATTGGGGTGAAAACCCAAACTCTCCAAGGAAATTCCCAACCAAATTTACCACCAAAACAAACCACCACCCATATTTTACATATTGAGACTATCAAATAGAATGCCTTCCTTATCAACAACTAACATATGAGACATTCTTAGCTTAAATGTTTCAAGTATGACATCCAATTCAATTCCCAAATTGGTTTTAAGAATGGTGAAATTGGTATAAACAATCTTCTTTTGATATCCTACCAACAAAAATCCAAAATTTATGCACCTCGACAAATTTCAGCCAAAACTAGACCAAAAACAAATATACAAAATAATTCATTTCTTTTCAAAACTATATATTTCTTGGATTGTTTATTGCAATTATGCTTGTGAACAAGATCCGTACATAGGAATCATATTGTTAATTCGAAATTTCAGAATAAAATGGTGGGACAAATTCGATGATGAAAAATATGATTCCAGGTATTTGGATGAATTTTTTTAACAAAACCTAAAGAGTATACAAATCTGTTGCCCTAACCAAACTATTGCAAAATTTCTTCAAGCAAAATCAACTTCCAACGCATTATTGGCTCTAGCCAAGACAAAAAAAGGAATACAAAAAATTTATGGTTGAGATACTCAACTCAGTGGATTCCAACTCAGAAGATGAGAAATCCTCAACATCTTCAATAAAAATGATGGATCTTGGAAATGACACCAAAATAATATCAATCACCAAAATTAGAAATAATTTTTTTAAAAAAATAGGAAGATGAAGAAGAATTGTTTTGCAACCTTCAAAGATTCCTTGGAAGACAAAAGACAGAGATGAATAAAAGTAATTCCCTATAAAGAAAAGACGGAGATGAATAATATAGATCCTCTACGAAGAAAAAAATAGAGATGAATAGAAGTGATTCTCTACAAAGAAAAGACAGAGATGAACAAGAACAATTCTCTAAAAAAAAGAAAAAAAAAGATGAATAGTAAAGATTCTTTGCAAAGAAAAAAAGAGAGATGGATAGTAACATTTCTTTGCAAAAATTCTCTCAAAAGAAAAAGAAGATACAACAGAGATTCCTTGCAAAAGTTTTGTATTTTAGAGAATTTATTATCTGTAGTTGTAATAATAGTATTGAAAATAGTAATTGTATCATCTTTATAATAATATAAGGGATCAGATTCCCCAAGAAAGACGTTGTAAAGAGGTAAGAACCCTCAATAAAAGGCTACCAGTTTAGCAATGTAAGTCACAACTCAGAATATAAATCAAAATAGAACTCAAGAGTTCTCTTGAGAAAAGTTTCTTTACTTTCAAAATTTTCTTGATTTCAAATTTAAGTTTCAAAATTTTACTTTCATCCACTTCCATTCAATCCTCAGATCCTCAAGACTCGTTTGGTATCAAAACCAATGAGGAATAAGTAAATCTAAATTTTGAAAATATTCAAATTTGTTTTCAATATTTCTGAGTTTTGGTTTAACTAACTTTATTAATGCACTATGATTTTTTTTTAGTATTGATACAAAATTTTGAAACAATCTGTTTTTTAGTGGTGTTGAAAATAGTAGTTTTGGGACCACAAATTCAACGAATGAGCTCGTAAATATTATTAATTTAATATTTATGAGTCAATTATAATATTATTGAAATTTTGATTTAATAAATTTCGTTAATTGATCGTATAGTTAAGTTAAATGGTTCATTCCTTAATTTAAGTGGTTTTGAAAAATGAAGTATTGAGACCTCCTTTCTATAAACCGAACCCGTAAATATTTTTATTAACTATTTACGGAGTTATTATATAGTTATGTCAATATTCAGTTAGGAAATTTTAATTTTTAATTTGTTAATTAATTAAAAAGGACTAGATCGTAAAAGTCAAAAACTCTAATCACTATTGAATTTTAATGGTTAAATAGCTTAACTAGTGATGTGTGAGGACTTATGAAACAATTATACCATGTTTTCATACTAGTGGATGGTTAAGACATTTATTTATAGATTATATATGTTATAGTATAAGTTAAATAATAATAAAGTAAATAAAATAAGTAAAGTTAAAAAATAAGAAAACATAAAGAATTATTGTCATCTTCTTCTTCTTTTAATTTGAACATCGAACCATCATGGGAGAACTTGGGAAGCTTCGGCTTTGATATTTTCATTGTATATAAGTGAGTTTTTTACTCGTTTTTCGTAAATTTTATATTTTTGAGACCGTTACAACTAGGTACAACTAACATGTATCTCCGTTTTTAAAACTATTCAAGATTTTGGATTTTGCTATTAATGAATTTTAGTTGTGTTGAGAATTTAATTGATGGATTCTGTAACACCCCAAACCCGGCCTAAACGTTATGGCTAAATTTGGTGGCATCACATGAGAATGTTTTCGGAAAACCTATTCGATTGTCAAAAACGTGTTCAGATTATTATTATCTTTAACGCGGAAGTCTCAAAAATCGATCATTAATACGAAAAATTATAATTAAGTTTTAAAACGCGTTTGTGATGTCACAGTTTATGAATCAATAAAATAACAATTTGAAAACCCAAGTATATAACAAAACAATCCAAAGGTCCACAATACATAAAACTCCCAAAATAATAAAGCACAGTAAAAACAGTAAATAACCAATAATAAAACATGAAGTCCAGTAAAGTGTCTAACAGTGATCACTCTCAAGCCCTCCGCAGCACCAATCCATCTACTGTTGGGGATTACCTGTCAGATAAAAAAATAAAGGGGTGAGTTTTCACAAACTCAGTGTGTACATCTCCACAGTAAAGCATACATTTAAACAAATATCAATCAATCAGTCATAAACGAGCCTGAGCTCTTAGTAGAATCAACGTAGGCCTTAGCCCACTCAGAGTAGTATCAGATATATTCGGGCCTTAGCCCATACAGATACACATGCATATCAATCAATACAGTATATGCCCACCAACCCTGCATACCATCTCCGTCCACCCTACACACCATGTAGGGATAAAATCAACCTACCCAGCCTACACACCAATTATGGGAATAAAATCAACCCATCCAACCCTACACACCATAAGGTACCGAATAATGGCACATAACAAGTAAAAGCAGTGCAGCTGCCAGTCAAACGGCTAAAAGCCTTTCAGTTTTCCTTTTCTCCAACATTAATCCCAACCCATGCAATGCAACATAAATAATGTCATGACATGCTTTCATACAGTAAACAGATCATACGTATCATACTCAAATCAGATCAGTACGGTATTAATACACATGCTAAGTATAATATGCTAGCATACATCTCCGAATCGTATCATAGAAAAGGGTTTAAGTAACGCTTATTAACCCTTTAACAGGTCACAGTCAACTAGGGCGACCCGTGCAACCTTTCAGAACAATTTAAAATAATAGGCTCACACGCCCATTTGGCCTGCCTGTGTGGGTCCACAAGCCCATATGGCCCACACAGCCCAATTGGCCTAGCCTATGCCTCACACACGGCCTAACCAGCCTCACATGCCCGTGTCCATCGTGCCCGTATGCTACACGCACGACCTAGCTCATCGATCACACGGTTGTGTCTCGCCACACGGCCTCCACACGAGCAGTCCACATGCCCGTGTGGCGTCGACAACCTCATTTTTGGCTTTCATTGAATCGCATTTTTAGTGCGTTCTGTGTACACACCCTGTTTTGATTGAAGCCCAAACAACCCCCAAGCACTTTAGAACCTAGAATTGACAATTTCAAGCCCCAATTCAGTCACTTAAATCAATTTTAACAAGAATAAGAAAATCTAGAAATCGCACAATTGACTTACCACCACCAAAACCAAGCACTTCTTCGATAAAAATTGTCGAATCTTTGACTTCCAGCCTCTTAATTGACTCCTAATTAGCAGTAAAATGAATCCTCATTAATATCCAACTCATCTAACGATAGAACCATGGAGAAAGAGTCATTTACCTAAAAATCATGATCAAACGCGAATCACAAAAAGGATAGAGCGAAGGAAAATCGTGAAGAAAAAGGAGAAAGATCACCAATTTTTTGGCAACAAAACTAGAGACTAACCGTCAGAAAAAAGAGAAAATAATTTGATTTGAGGATTTCGTACAACAAAAGAATAAAGGTCAGATTTCCTGGTAACTCCCAATTCTCTCCACTACTCCACTATTCAGTATTAGACTTAAACTTAAACTCTTTTATAACGCACAACAAAAATTAATGCCCACATAGCGATTCGAACACATGACCTCAAGCATAATCCCTTGCCACTTAACCACCAGACCAGCAGGCCCATTCTGTTATATTTTTACCAACTTTTACTTAAAAGCCTGATTACCAAGAGTTAGGCTTTATTCAATAAAAACCAAAATTTAACCTAAATCTTGACTTCAACTTGAGACCTTCCCAAGCACACCTAGAGCACTCATTCATTTAAGCAGACAATTATTTATACCAAATAATCGCAAAAATAATTTCAGAAATTTTCATGCATAACAAATCACAAAAGTTGAAATTTTGGGGTGTCACAACTCCACCCCCTTAAAGAAAATTTCATCCTCGAAATTTTACCGGATTAGAAGAGATGAGGATACTACTGTCACATTGAATCCTCTGGCTCCCAAATAGCCTCCTCAGTGCTATGATTCTGTCACAGCACCTTCATTGATGGAATAGACTTTCTCCGTAGAACCTTCGCGTCGCGATCTAAAATCTAAACTGGCTCCTCCTCGAACATCAGATCTAATCTAATCTCAATATCGTCCACAGGCACAATGTGCGTAGAACCAGAGTGGTAACATTTTAGTATCGAGACATGGAATACATCGTCAATGTGATCCAACACTGGAGGTAGCTTCAACTGATACGCGACTGGCCCTACTCGTCTTAAAATCCGTCACGGCCCAATAAACCGAGGACTTAGCTTACCCTTGCGACCGAACTGTAGAACCTTCTTCCATGGCGAGACCTTAAGAAAAATCATGTCCCCCACAGAATACTCAATGTCATTCCTCTTCAGATCAGCATAAGACTTCTGCCTATCAGAAGCCGCTTTCAGACATTCTCGAATTAATAGGACCTTCTCCCCAGTACACGTCACTCACCCAACTCAGTCCAGCACAAGGGAGTGCGACACTTACTACCATACACTGCCTCGTAAGGTGCCATCTGAATACTGGACTAGTAACTGTTGTTGTAGGAAAACTCTGCTAGAGGCAAGAACTCCTCCTAACTATCTCGAAAATCGATGATGCACCCTCTTAGCATGTCCTCCAATATTTAAATCACCCTCTCTGACTGACCATCTGTCTAAGGATGAAAAGCAGTACTGAAGTCAAGTCGCAAACCCAAAGCCTCGGGAAGCTTCTACCAAAATCGAGATGTAAACCGATGATCCCTATCGGAGATGATCGACACAAGAGCCCCATGTAGTCTCACTATCTCAGAGATGTATAACTTAGCCAGTTTCTGAAGTGAGTAGTCTGTCATGACCGGAATAAAATGAGTAGAGTTGGTCAATCGATCCACGATCACCCATACAGAATCTTTCTTAGTGGGTGTTAAGGGTAACCCACTAACGAAGTCTATCGTCACTCGCTCCCATTTCCACATCGGTATCTAAACTGGCTGTAGCAATCCCAAAGGCAACTAATGCTCAGCCTTCAACTGCTGACAAGTAAGACAACAAGCAATAAAGTTGGTCACCTCACGCTTCAACTCCGGTCACCAGTACAACTCTCGAAGATCTCTGTACATCTTGCTCCCACCGGGATGCATAGCATAAGGGATACTATGCACTTCCCTCAGAATCGACTGTCTCAAGTCCTCGTCATTTGGCACACAGATGCTACCTCTGAAGCACAAAACCCCATCATCATTAACCACAAAACCAGTAGTAACCCTAGTCTCAACCTGACGGAACCGTAACTCTAGAGACTTATCTCTCATTTTCTTATCCTTAATCTGCCAAATCAACATCGGTTTCACCTAGAGCTTAGCCAACAAACTCCCATCATCATAGAGACTTAGTCAAGCGAACAACACTCTCAGATCGATCACTGCCTTACGGCTCAACGCATCGGCCACCACGTTGGCCTTACCAGGATGATACTCAATGCTGTAATCATTGAATAAATTTATTATATTTGAATTTCAGTATATGAATTTCAGTATTTTATGATATTTGAATTGCTTAACTGAATAAATTTATTATATTTAGATCAAGAAATAAGCTAACTTGGCATTAATTGTGGGAAATGAAAGTTAAAGGAGAAATCGTCGGTGTTGTGTTTGTAACTATTTTCAATTAGGTAAGTTTGTAAATTGATTAAATTAATTATTTGTTACTTTTGTGACTTAATATATACATTTATGTTATTGAATTTAACTACTTGAGATTGATATGTGGTGAGTTGGACTAAGTTATGATGATATTAAATTGAGTACTGTGTTTGGAAAATGTGAAATATAATGATGTGATTTTAGAAATGGTATAATGGAAACAAAGTTAAATGATTAGGATATGAAATGTGTCACATTTGAACCTTGTAAGTACTTAGGATACAAATGATATGTCATTAGAAGGTTATTTACAATTTCGGGTGTTGGTCTTAGATGTCTTACCGATGGTTGAGGTCCTGCATTTGTTATGGGTTCTCCACATCTCGTGTGAGTAGCATCGTGTAGCTTAATATCCTAGCCCATAGCTTGTGTAAGTAGTTCCCGAGTATTCGATGTTATTTTATTTGGTTCAATAGGTGGTAAAGGTTTAAACGAATATGTACATATATAAAATGTTATATGGTCAAGACATGTGAATTGGAAGATATTGATATAAATACTTGGAATGGAAAGCTATGTTTATCAAACACATGATGGATGTAATATGTACTTGTTATGTTATTATTACATGTTCCATTATTTTTGGAATTATATGTTTCTTTGCGATACCTATTAACCTTGTAAGGTTGTGTTGTCTAGAAAAGAAATGTAAGTATAAGATTTAATGAATAAATATGTGTTAAATGTTAAATAAATATGTGATGGTTGGTTATGTACCAAATGATTTTTTAGGTATATGTTTGATGGCATGATAAGGTTACATGTTTTATATATGAACTCACTAATTTTGTGAGACTTGTAATGTGTCTAGGAAATTAACGAACTCATGACCAGTATATTGAATTATCTTGTAAAATGTTTTATTACATCATTTTTGGTAAGTCAAAGTTTAAGTTTATCATGAACTTACTAAGCTTTACGTAAGCTTACCTCGTTTTGGTATTTCTTCTTTGTAGATTGTTGGATTTGAGCTGTCAATTGGATTACTTTTGGAGATCACGCTATTTGTTCAATGATTCGGTATAAGATGTGATTATTTTTTATTTAATTTATAAGTGGCAAGTTCTAGGAGCATTTAAGTTCTTTTGCTATAATTATGTAACCTTAGTTTAAGCATATATGTGTATATGTCTTTGATTTAGCTTGCATATGTCCATATATGTATGTCTTTAGTTGTTTGGTATATGCTTCTTGGATGTGTTTGAAATATGGTAAGATTGAATGTGAATGGATTGGTGGAATTGATACAAATGTTTAGGTAGCTTGATAAATCTTGGTTGATAATTTTGGTCATAATAAATGAGGTAAATTTGATAGTTGAAGAAGTATGAATGCTAAATAGTTGCACTTGAATGGATTATGTTTCAATGTTTGAATTGTGGAGCCAAGTGATGGCATATTGCTTAGGCATATAAGATGAATGATTTTGGCATGTTTTAAGTATGTTTGAATACGTTTTAACCATATGAAAGTAATTGGAAAAGATTTGGTTTGGTGACCAAGAATGGATGTTGAATTGCTTGTATTAGGGGTCATTTTGGGTGTACACGACCTGGGACACAAGCTATCACGCGGCTGTGTGCCACACACGACCACCTCATACGGCCATGTGTCTTATTAATTTTATGTGCAGGATTTTTCACACGGTTATAATTAGTTACACAATCTAAGCACACGGACGTGTGGAGTAGCCACACGAAATAGCCTTTGTCATACAACCGTGTAACCACTGTTTTTAGTTTTTTCTACATTTTTCTATTTTGTTCAGATTAGTCCTTGTTTGTTTCTGAATTATTTATAAAGTCCCATAAGCTCGATTGGACATTGATTTATGGTATTTAAATTGATTTTTTAATTGTGTTTAAATATTATCAAATATGTTTTGGAGAGTCACACGCCCATGTGGCTTGGGATACGCCCGTGTTCTCCACCCGTCTAACTCTCTGTTTATGATGTCATCACCCAATTATGGTCATACAGCCAAGTCACACGTTTGTGTGCTAGGCCATGTGATGAATTTAATTCTCGCAATTAATGTGCAAACTTCACACAGCCTGGGCAGGCCGTGTCTCTCACATGGCTGAGATACACGGTTGTGTCTCTGCCCGTGTGTTTACTACTAGACATTCTGTTTTGCAAAATGAGAGTGCAGGGGACACACAGCCTATCAACATGCCCATGGGGTTGACCGTGTGTCACATACGGCCTAGACACACGCCCTTGTGTCTACCCGTGTGGACAAATATAAGGCTTTTTACCAAGCTTTTTGCCACCCTGAAACACAAGCACACTTACACTACTTCAAAGGCACATAACATAACATAGGTAAGCTATCAAACATCCTTAAATCAAGTCCTCCACTCATCATTTGCATACCACATCCATCATGCATATACCTCACACACTTAGCAACTTAAACATGCAAACTACCTCAATCAAGAATAACATCACCATATGCATATATCAAGTATCAATATTGGCCAACTTTTAATGACCTTTACAAAATGAATCAAGTATCATTATAAGCCAACATATTTGTCTAAACCAATATGACATATAACAAAAAAAAAAAAACCAAGTCCCTATACATGCCATACTCAAAATGTTAAGACTAGCTATACCCAAAATTTCCAATTGATAGTGTGATTGAGTCTCCGACGTCCTTTGATCCCCAAGCTAGCTTGGCGATACTATAAGAAAAATGGAAAAGAAAGGGAAATAAGCATAAAGCTTAGTAAGTTTGCATGTAAATAATTAACAACATTAATCATGCAATATCATACATATGACAAAAATATAACTTGTCACAATGTCATCATGTATCATAGACACATCTTAGAACATGTCATTTACATAATGTACCATAAAACTCATGTTCATGATTCCTTCACTCACTTCTTACTGAGATCTTATCGATGCATAACTCCAGAATTATGAGCTTCGTGTACATACCTGTACCCTTTCAACATGTTCATACTTTGTCATTTCTTTGACATACTCTTGAATTACCCGTTGAACTACTTGGAATACTAAAGGATACTCGGGAAATCTCATACACATGGTAGGATGCCAATGCGATATCTCAAACATGGTCTTACATGGAGTCACAAATCGATGCTGATACCAGATCCCAGATATGGTCTTATATGAGATCTCATATCGACGCCATGTCTCAGACATGGTCTTACTCAAAATCTCATAACGAAGCCATATCTCAGATATGGTCTTACATATAATCACACAATCAGATGCCGATGTCATATCCCAAATATTGTCTTACACAGGATCTCATAACCCTAATGTTATGACATTTTTATCCTATCTATTCCTAAAGTTCAACCAGGATTTCGAGACATAAAAACCTCGTCATATCGTCATCGAGTCATTGTAAATCAAAATTTATAGAACAATTGTACATATCATGCAATAATAAAGCATTAGATACATAATGAAGTAATGTTGCATTATTTACCCACAAACTTACCTCGGTAACAAAATATGACTAGTTATAAAATTTAGTCCGCAACATTGTTCTTTCATCGGTTTAGGTTCGGACTTCGTTCCTCTTGATCTATAATAGCAAATTTTACTTATTTAATCATCACATTGTTCAAATCAGCCCATAGATCATACTTTGGCAAAATTATAATTTTGCCCTTAAACTTTCGCATAT
Source organism: Gossypium stocksii (assembly GCA_020496765.1). Taxonomy (NCBI): domain Eukaryota; kingdom Viridiplantae; phylum Streptophyta; class Magnoliopsida; order Malvales; family Malvaceae; genus Gossypium; species Gossypium stocksii. The sequence continues at coordinate 14,742,246 of CM035623.1, forward strand.
TTACAAATTAGTCCCTAAGCTTGTAAAATGAAACGTACTCAATTTCTTTAATATACAAGCCTAGCTGAACTATTTTCATACTTATAACAGCCCACATTTTCTTTTAAAACACATTTTTATTACCCATTTTATAACTTTTACAATTTAGTCCTTTTTAGGTGTTTTCATGAAAAATCACTTGGTAAAAGATGTTTATCACGCGTCAAACTTTCAAATTCCTTCATTAAACATCACACACATGGGTAAATTTTTGAACATGAACCCTAGCTCAAAATAATGGTAGAAATAGCTAGATCAGTTGATGACAACTTCAAAAACTAAAAGAACATTAAAAACATGGCTAGAATGCACTTACTTATGAGCTTGAAAATGTCAAAAACCCTAGCTATGGAGGGCTTAGAATTTTTGGCACCTACTTGGAGATTTTGCTTCATTTTTCCCTTTTTATTAATTTATTAACCAAATGACCAAAATGCCCTTTCTACTAAACTTTCAAATTTTACCCATGTATGCCCATTTTTGTCCAAATATATAAAAATGGGGAAAATTACTATTTAAGGACCCCTAATTAATAATCCAAAGCTATTTCATACTTAAAGCTTCTAGAATCTCATATTTTGCAACTTTTGCAATTTAGTCCTAAAAGTCAAATTGAACTCTTATTTACAAACTTTCTTTATAAAACTTTCATACAATCATGCAAACATGTCATGGACCTCAAAACAATCATAAAACAAATATTTCTACTTCGAATTTGTAGTCTTGAAACCACTATTCCGACTAGGCCCTATATCAGGATGTTACAATAGTACAATAAAAATATATATTTTATCAGTTGTTTTATGTACTACAAAATTTCAAAGTGATTTATTAAATAAATTTTTTTTATTACGAACTAATTTCAAATTTACAAAAGAAGTTTTACAAAAAAATGTTCAAAATATGGTATCAAAATAGATTTTTGCAAGATGACAAGCAATTTTAAGTATATTTGTTGAAATTGAATATACCAAAGAAGAAACTAATTCTTTACCTGATTTTCTCACTAGCTAGCAAATTCTTTAAAAAATGCCCCAAAAACTCAAAGACAAAAGAAAATAAAAGTAGAAGAAACCTCCCAAAAACAAAAATATCCTCAAAACCTATCAAATCATGGTATGAAATTTGCCCGCGAGAAGAAAATAAGTGTTCATCATCCGCATCAAAAACCTCCAATCATGCATCCTCGAATGAAATTAGTTTACAAATAAAAAAAAATAAGTCTCTTTCTATCCCTAAAAGTGGCATTAGCCATAATCCAATCCAAAGAGGAAACTCCTCTCAAACAAATTGTTGTTGAAGTAGTCAAGATTTTAAAAAATAAATAGGTTGTTTTACACAAACCAAAATCTCTCAAAAATATTTCAAAATAAACATATCTTCAAGAGGTTTTTTTTAAAAGAAGTAGCATCTTTACAATCTGCCACACCAAAATCCTCGCAATATTTTACAAACAAATTTTTTGAAAACAATTCATCATGGGGGAAGAATTTTCTGAAAAACTTCTAAATAATGTTATCAAATAAATTTTCAAATGATGCCATTTTAAGCCATTATATCAGTATTGTTCAAAAATTACATAGATGCAAAAAACTCTAACTTCATTACCCATTCAGTAGCCCAAATAATTAAAATTCTTAGACCAAGTGATTGGGGAGAAAACCCAAACTCTCCAAAGAAATTCCCATGCAAATTTACCATCAAAACAGGCCACCACCTATATTTTACATATTGAAACTATCAAAAAGTCTGGTACAACACCTTCCTTATCAACATCCAACATATGAGAAATAATTAGCTCATATATTTCAAGTATGACACCCAATTCAGTTTCCAAATTGGTTTCAAGAATGGTGAATTGGTATAAACTATCTTTTTTTGATATCCTACCAGCAAAAATCCAATACTTGTGTCCCAAGTTCTTTAACAAATTCTAGCCAAAACTAGACCAAAAACACATATACAAAACAATCCATTTATTTTCAAAATCGTGTATTCTTAGACTGTTTCCTAGAATTATTCTTATGAAAAAGATCCACACATAGGAATCCTATTGTTAGTTCAAAATGTTATCAAAACTTTCTTTAAGCAAATCGACTGTCAGCGTATTATTGGTGTACGACCCAATATTTGTCCGGGGCCCAATACACCTAAGACCCGAAGCCCAAATCGGCTTACCCAACTACATTAAGCCCAATATACCCTTGACCCAATAACCCGATACAACAGAGAGGTGCCCTAGGTGCCCATTGCGCCGCACCAGCAAGGTCACCTAGCGCCGTATGTCGCTCACCCAGTGTCCCACTCCGTCACGCCTCACGCTTCCGAGATTTCCGCAACCACACCTACAATAGAAAATAACGAGAGACATAGCAGCAAAAGGATTTCTTTCTTTTCAGTTTATTTCCTTGGCTATAAAAGGCACACGGAAATATTGTAAAAGGATGAGACTTTTTTTGGGCATTTTACGCATACTGTATACAAAGAGAACAAGCAATAGCAATCAAAGTGAGATTCAAGGTTTAAGAGGTTGCTTTTCATTCTTTTACCAGACTTCTTTTTTTCTTTTTCCTTTATTTTTTTTTCTTTCTTTCATATTTTGACAAATCGATTTTGAATAAAACCAAAAGAAGAAGGCTTACCTGATTTCATCCCGTGAAATGCCGGTAGAGGTGGAGGTGCGTGGCATCGATGACCCTCAGGTGCGGTGCTAAGCAAGGTTAAAACCTTAGCAGAGCAAAAGGGGGGGTTCCCTTTTCTTTAAAAAAATTAAAGTAGCCAGGTGCAGTTCTTTTGCAAATTTTTTTTAGCTTTATAAGCTTATAAAATAGCACCGTTTGGTGCCATGATTTTGGAGGGTTATTGGTGCAATTGATCCCTCCCTGTTGCACTGGCTTTTAATTTGGCCCTATTTGAATTTTATTTGTTTTTAAATTGTCTTTGAATTCTGCGCATAAACGCAATATGGTCCTTGGCTGAGCACAGCACTTTGGGCTTGGGGACATTTGCAGTTTTAACCCCTGATCATCTAAGTGCATTTTGCTCCAGTCCTTAATTCGGTTTTAACAAATTGGTTTCTTTGTAAATTATCCTTCTGGATTTATTTTATTTTCAATTGAGTTTTCTTTATATTTTTATTGTTATATTTTCTTTATTAACTAATGGCTTTTATTCCTTTTAACGAATCTTTATTATTATTTATTCGCCCCTTTTTTAGAAAACTCGTTTTAAACAAGTCGTCTTGTATTTAATTTTACATGGTTGACTTGCTTTTATCCCCCCATTCGTATATATTTTAATTATTTCATCATATGGTTATTTTGTTTAAAATTCTATTTTATATATATTCCTTGGTTTAAAAAATAGTGTGATATCAAATTTAAATACTTTTGTACATTATTATTTTATATACACATGATTCTTATTAATTGTTTTCTAGACGTATTGTTTTCTTATTATTATTTTATTTACATATATATTTCCTCTTTATTTTTTATATATATTATATTTATTTATTTTTGCATATATGATTTATTTCTTTTAAAAACTCTATTTTAAACCTTACTTTGCTTATTTCAAAATATTTTCTTATATTATTTATATGTATATATTTTCTCTTTATTTTCATTTCAACTGAGTATTTTTATTTATTTATTCATTTTATATTTTCTTTCCTAGTAACTGTTTTCTATATATTTTCTTTATTAGTTACGATTTTTTATCCTTTGTAATCCTTTTATGGTTTTAAATCTTTTATTTATTCATCATTTTTATAATTATTTTAGCATACTATTTTAAATTTTTTGATTGATTCGGCATTGATTTAAGTTATTAATTTTGTATTTTCATTTGTTAATATTTTTAAATTGATTCATCTATTTTTTTTTAGGATTTTTTTTATACCTCTTTTGATCCAAAATTTATATGATATTTATTCTAGATATTTTATACCTTATTATGTTATACCTTATTATTATTATTTTCACATTGTCAATTTTAAATTTTTTCTCCTTTAGACTCTATTTTTTTTTTTGTTCATTAGTCTTATTAAATAACATCTGTTGTGAATGTATGTATCTTGATTTACATATTTGTATCTTTATATTGATGCCATTACTTGCATAACATGTTATCCATGTATATTGCTTCATTGCTTGTAACTTCGCTCCTATTTTGGAAGTAGTGATTCAAATTTAGGTTCACCTAGACCGATTGTTCTTTTCCTTAATCTCCAAAACAAATCAAGTAAATGCATTTTGATTGATCGTTTTCAAAGGTCTTTTAAAGTAAGGTAATATTTCGTATTTAGGGAGTTTGAGAGATCGTGCCCAATCGTGCTGGGTTTCGATTTTTCATTCGACCAAGATACAGAATATCCTTTTGGCATTTCATCCAAGTTTTCTTAAATTAAAACGAGACAATATTTCGTATTTAGAAATATGATAAATCGTGCCCAATCGTGCTGGGCTGCGATTTACCGTTTGGCCAAATAACGAAATATCCTTTTGAAATTTCAAATGCATGAGTTTTGGAAATTACGAAATGATCTTGTATGGAGGGTTTGAAATAATGTATCCAATCGTGCTGGACATGATATTTTATTCCTTCTGAATGAGAGAATCTCGACATCCAATTCAAGTTATTTAAATGTTTTTAAAGGAGTTGAATTTCACAAAACTTTTTCAAATTTTCAATAATAAGGACATCTATAAATCAATTTGGTACCAATTTTGGGCGTTGCGAGGGTGCTAACCCTTCCTCGTACATAACCGACTCCCGAACCTATTTTCTTAAAACTCATAGACCAAAATGCTTTATAAGGTGGCCCAATTACACCTCAAAAAGAATTGGTGGCGACTCCATCTATGTTTTTTAAAGTTGATCCACGTCTTAAAATTAAAAATGGTTTCGACAGCTTGGCGTCTCCACTGGGGAATAATAAGAGAGTCAAGCCGTGGAATTGATTAATTTATGTCCTTTTGTCAAAAATGAAATTTTGTTTTGGAAATTATGTTTCTTCCGTCGCATTTGTTTGTGTTATTTTGGTTCAAGTCTTCTATGTTATTCTTGCATCATAACTGCATGACCGTTGTGGTCGTACCCTTAAGTGGGAGTGAGAAGCTATGCCTCCTTGAGGTTTTCACCTCCGCATGGGCTAGTGGTTTGCTTCCGGGATACATCCGTACCTATGTCTTCGTGAGGTTTTCACCTCCGCATGGCCATAGGGAAATGTATTCCTGAACTCAATCCGTATGAGCCTATAATGGGTGAGGATTGAGGAATCTGCTAGTTCAAGTACCCTTCCTTTAGAACTGAGCCACATATAATGAACCTTAGGAACCTACCCTAGGTAGAGCCATGCCAAACCTTAGTGGTTACCCAAATAGGTGTTTCGTGTTTACTTTGATTTTTATTATTCTATACTAACTTATTGTGTTTTATTTTGGCCATGATTGCATGACATTACATATCTTAGAAGGTGTCAATCCCTGTTCGATTACTAAGTTAGAGAGTTGGTTATGGAGAACAGACTTCTTGATAAAGTAGAGAATAACGCGGTTGTCCAGGCATGGTCAAAGAACAGATAACTCGAGAAAGGGGATAGCTTAGCTGAGAGGTATGTGTCGAAGTTGTGGGACTTCACCCGTATAAGTGTGACACAGAATGAGCTCCAGGAATTGAGGGATATATGGGCCCACTGGGATGATGAGACCAAAAAATCGTTCTATCATAATTACGGTGATCTACCTTACCTGCTCAATATCAAGGTAGACAAAGGCTTATTTCGAGCCATGACTCAGTTCTGGAACCCTGCATATAGTTGTTTCACCTTCGGGAAGGCAGACTTGGTGCCAACCATGGAAGAGTACGTAGTCCTACTATGTTGTCCGAAATTTCAAATCGATAGAGTGTATGTTAAGGCCGTTAATGCTTAGTCTTTTGTAAAGAAGCTAATGAACATCACTGAGATGAGTGAGCAGTGGGTTACAGCCCAGATTCAACAAAAAGGTGAGGGAAAATGTATCCCTTGGGTGAACTTGAGAGACTTGATCCTGGCACATCCAGATGCAAAGAAGAGGGTTGACGTCTTCGCCTTGAGTATCTATGGGTTGGTGATTTTTCCCAAAGCATTAAGGCATGTAGATGAAGCAGTGACTGATTTATTTGATCAGCTTGCCAAGCAAGTCACGTCGATACCGGCAATTCTAGGTAAGACGTTTAGATCTTTAAGTGCATGTCAGAAGGCAGGAGAAGGAAGATTCGTGGGATGCGCGCAATTGTTATTGGTTTGGTTCCATGGTCACTTCTGGAAAGTACATCGAGGTCCGTATCGAGTATTTTTTGAGGGTTATTCCCCTTTAAAGGAGATAGCAGCTACGCCCATAAGGGATGACATATCAGAAGAAAGGTGGATGACAATCCTCCAAAATCTCTAAGAGGGGGACGTGGAGTGGAAAGCACCTTGGATGGTTCCCGATGAGGTCCTTTATCGGTGTAGAAATTTTGACTGGGTACCTCTACTTGGAATTTGGGGAGCTATTGGGTATGCCCCTTTGCTGGTGTTAAGGCAGTACCAACTAGAGTAGTTTATACCGGCAACACATGGACTAGCTCAGTATGAATTTTCGTATAAGGGGAACAGTTATAAGAAGAAGGTTTGAGAGATTTTTGATACTTGGAAACAAACATACCGAATGAAGAAGCTAACTGGGTGTCTGATAACGACTCCTGAATACAGTGGGTGGTTAAGCAAGAGGATCAATGATAATATTCCTAGGCCGAGTCTAGAGGGCGTTCAATCGATGGAAGAACGCTTGCGAGTAATTCCTTCTGAACTGGAAATCATAAAACAAGACTTCGAAAGGAGAAATTCAGATTTAGGGAAAAAAGATAGAACAGTTGGAGGAGGAGAAGACATATTTAAGGTTAGACATCGATGTTCAGAAGCTCGAGGCTAAGAAATTGCGACAAGGGAAAAGAAAGGCTAAAGAGGACTTGGACCGTTTGAAGACTGATTACAAGCAGCTACATAAGTCGATGAGAAATGCTGGATTGGGGAAGACGTCGGAGCAGTGGCGACAAGAGATCCAAGAGGAAATAACTAAGGCCGGATAGTGGGAAAGGAGATTCCATGACGCTCAAGCACGAGAGAGTGTTCTGAAGAAGAGTTTGGTTAAAAGTCAGAATGAAAATGAAATGTTAAGAGCTCGGGTGAAGGAGCTAGAGATGGCGCTTCATCAATCTCGTAGTCGCAACTCTGTAGTGGAGCTGAAGGCGAGCCTAAACATGATCGAGGATCTGAGGGGGAAGATAGAAGAACTTAAGACGGTATTTCAGAACCGTGAACTTCAAATTCAACTTATTGAGTCAAATAATGAGTAATGGAAAGAGCAGTTACATAGATCTCAGAACCAGGTCAGGGACAGAGATCACATCATGGGTGAGGCCGTGGCTCAGATTCGAGAAGTAGCAGAGCATTTACAAACTCTAGCAGTTCAAGCTGACGTATTAAGTGTAAAGTATGAATTAGAGTCAAGTCGAGGTCGAGAGCTAGCTGGGCTTCTCGAGAAAGTTAAAGCTTTGAGCATAAGGGCTAGGCCGTATATATAATCTGTTTTATGTAAAGTTTTCTGTTGTCTAATAAAGTTCTTCTAAAGGAAATTGAATCAGAATTGGCACCTTCTTAGTTTTGCATTCATCTCATGCATTTGCATCACATCGCATCATGTGCATTAAATTTCACAAAACAGCTCTATTAATTAAAGATCATATTATAGTTACCCTAGAACATCAATACTACACTCGAAGAAAGACGAAAGCTATGGATCAGAGGTTAGAACAAATGCAAAAGGAAATGCAGGATCAGCTGCAAGCCCAGATGCAAGAACAGTTGGCCAAGATCCAACAGGACATGAGGGACCAGATACTAGAGTCCCAGAGAAGCATGGTTAGCCAGTTAACACAACTGTTAACTCGAGGGCCTGATAAAGGAAAAGGCCCTATGGGTGATAGTGGGGACGACAATGAGGACTCCCCATATCCTCCTGGCTTTGCTCCAGCAAGTGCCCAACCACCCAGGGTGTCTGTTAATATCAGACCCCAGTATCTGTCTGGTACTTCGGCGCTAGGGAATCTCCCAACAGACTCGAGCTCTAACCCTGGAGATAATCTGGTAAAACCAACAGTCCCTGACTTCAACAATGCAGTAGAGGGGGAAAAGGCAAGGGCGGAGCTCCCAAAATAGTTCGAAGATAAATGCAAATGGCTGGAGGAAAATTTAAGGCACTAGAGAGTGCTGATTATCACTGCGGAATGGATGCTAAGGAGTTGAGTTTGGTTTCGGACTTAGTACTCCCTCCGAAATTCAAGATGCCTGAATTTGAAAGGTATAATGGAACCAACTGCCCTGAGGCTCACATCACGATGTTCTGCCGGAATATGACGGGGTATGTCAACAAAGACCAGTTGTTGATTCACTGTTTTCAGGACAGTTTGATTGGGGCTGCGGTAAAATGGTACAATTAGTTAAGTTGTACCCAAATCAAATCGTGGAAAGACTTAGCTCAGGCCTTCATGAAGCAATATGGCCATGTAACGGATATTGCACCTGACAGGATCACGTTACAAAATAGGAAGTATGCCTAGAAATGGAGGGAAGTTGCTACACAAGTCCAACCACCACTGCTAGAAAAAGAAGCGACCATGCTATTTGTTAATACATTGAAGGCACCTTTCATCAATCATATGCTGGGAAGCGCAACTAAGAGTTTCGCAGACATAGTGATGTCGGGCGAAATGATAGAAAACGCGATAAGGTGTGAGAAGATAGAAACGGGGAAAAGTACGAGAAGGTCAACCTCGAAGAAAAGAGAAAACGAGGTAGGTAATGTGAGCTTAGGGTACTCAAAACCTGTCACGGTTAACCAATCAAAAACGATAGTCACAGGCCAGCAAGCCGCACCAAGGCGAGAGCCTAACACAAGGCAGAATACAGAGAGATTCTAGTTCACTCCTATACCAGTGACGTATAGGGAGCTTTACAAAAAGCTGTTCGATGCACACGTAGTGGCCCCTTTCCACTTAGAACCATTGCAACCCCCGTACCCTAAATGGTACGACGCAAATGCTCGGTGCGAATACCACGTAGGGATTACGGGGCACTCGATAGAGAACTGTACCTCGTTCAAAAGATATGTCGAAAGGCTTGTTAAAGCAGGTGTTATAAAATTCGACTATACACCTGGAACGGGAAATCGTTACCCAGTCACACCGATAAAGGGGTAAACGCGATAGTCGAGAATGTGGGGAGGAAGGCTGAATGTCGCTGAAGTAAGAACCCCGTTGAAGTTGGTTTGGAAGGAAATGCAGAAGAGAGGGTTAGTCCCGCAAGAGTTGGGGGATAGATTTCAGGATGGACGGAACTACTATGAGTTCCACCATAAGAAGGACCACGAGATCCAGAATTGTATTGAGTTCAGGGCCCTATTACATGGTCTAATAGATAATAAGGAATTGGAGTTCTTCGAGTTTGTCGAAGAGTATGACGTATGCTATTTAAGATGAGAGTCAAGCAGAGAAGGCTGTAGAGCCAGCCATCCAGTGATAATTATCTCAAAGCCCAGAGTTAGTGAAGTAGAAGCAAGGGCTATAGCAAGAGTTATAATCCAGAAACCAGTAGCTTTCCTTTATAAGGATAGCCATAGGGTGCCTTGGAATTATAACCGCAGTATAACAGTACCAGAGAAAGGGGGTTCGGTTAACACGCCAAACACAGAAGTTGAACCAGCAAAACAGAAGCCCATCATGCTTAGGTAAGAAGGAGGGAGATCAGAACCACTGGTTAATGAGCCAGTAATGGAAAATGAAGCCAAGGAGTTCTTGAAGTTCCTAAGACACAGCGAGTATAGTGTTATGGAACAACTACACCAACAACCGAATCTCATATCTGTATTGGCTCTACTGTTAAATTCGGAGGTCCACCGCAACGCGCTGATGAAAGTGTTGAACGAAACCTATGTTGCGGATGACATTTCGGTTAACAAGTTGGACCGTCTTATCGGCAACATAAACGCTGACAATTTTATCTCCTTCAGCGATGATGAGATACCACCAGGAGGTAGGGGGTCTACTAAAGCTCTGCACGTCACTACACGTTGCAAGGAGTATACACTACCCGGAGTACTGGCCTATAATGGGTCCACATTGAACGTATTGCATTGGTCTACATTAAACCGTTTACCTATAGACAGCTCCCACATGAGTCAGAACATAGTGAGAGCGTTCGACGGCATAGAAAGGAAAGTGATGGGAAGGATAGAGATTCTTCTCCAGATTGGCCCAAACACGTACGAGGTAAACTTCCTCGTGATGGATATTAAGCCTTCCTATAATTGTCTATTAGGGAGACCCTGGATACACTCGGCTGGGGCAGTACCATCCTCGCTGCATCAGAAGCTGAAGTTGGTTACAGAGGGCCGGCTAGTAACGATAAAGGCAGAGGAGGATATTATCGCGTCGGTTAGTGATACGCCCTATGTGGAGAATGATACTGAAGCAGTTGAATGTTCATTTCGATCGCTAGAGTTGTAAATGTAACATTTATAACTGAAGGAAGCAAGATTCTGATGCCTAAGATATCTGGGGCTACGAAGATGAGCTTGCAGCTGACAGTGAGGAAAGGGGCATTACCCGGAAGAGGACTCGAGAAGCACCTTCATGGACAAGTTAAAGTGCCAGGCTTGATTGGCAAATGGGATCGCTTCAGTTTGGGATTCAGGCCAGATGCAAGCCAAATAAAGAAAGAATTTGAAAGGAAACAAGAACAGCGGAGAGCAAGATTGAGTGGGACAGAGGTTAGATGGGAACCGATGAGCTTCCCCCACATTTCCCAAACATTCGTATCAGGAGGGTTTATTCATTCGACACAGGAGGAGACAAGAGAAGGAATGGCTGAAAATGTGGTGGGAATCTGGAGTATCAACGCCACGTTGGAAGATGAATCAAAGGAAAGAAATTTATCGGGCATTCGCCCATGTGAGCCCGGGAGTGTTTTGAATAATTGGACTGTGGAAGAAATTCCTGTAATCTTTAGAGCTAACACAGAGTAATATTCAGAACCCACTTGTTGTCTTCTAGCCTAGAGACAATAAGATTTTTTTGTGAAATAGGCTCATGTTCAAACATTGTTATTTTCAATAAAATGCATTTTCATATATTAGCTCGAGCAATCATTATTATTCTTTCTTTCTTTTCATTTCATACACAATCATACCATACAAAGGAATTATTCATTTTTGTTTTCTTTGGGTATTCTCTTATACTCATAATAGGCCCCCCGGATGTTAACGTCATGAGTAATACTGATACAAGCCCGGAATCTCCTTTTGAGCGAGACATGCACTTTGAGGGATCTTAAGATTTTAAAGATGACGAGGATTGTGGTTTGTCTCTAGACTTGTTAAGGATGGTGGAGCAGGAAGAGAAGCAGATTCTGCCACACAAGGAGACCATTGAAATTGTGACCCTAGAAGAAGGGAAGGAAGTGAAAATTGGCACTTGTATCAACGAGAAAACAAGACAGAATCTCATTGAGCTGTTGCAAGAATTCAAGGACGTCTTTGCATGGTCGTACCAGGATATGCCTAGTCTAAGTACAGATATCGCGGTGCACCGTGTCCCTACAAAAGAGGAGTGCAAGCCAGTTCAGTAGAAGCTCCGAAGAATGAGACCCAATGTAACAATGAAAATAAAGGAAGAGGTCCAGAAGCAGTTTGATGTTGGTTTCTTACAAGTGGTTAAATACTCGGAATAGGTGGCCAATGTCGTCCCTGTCCCTAAGAAAGATGGGAAAGTGCGGATGTGTATAGAGTACAGAGATCTAAACAAAGCCAGCCCAAAAGATAACTTTTCATTGCCTCACATTAATACCCTAGTGGATAATACGGCAGGCTTCGCACTGTTCTCCTTTATGGATGGTTTCTCCGGGTACAATCAGATTAAGATGCATCTTGAAGATATGGAAAAAAAACCACGTTCATAACTTTATGGGAGACATTTTGCTACAAGGTGATGCCATTCGGGTTGAAGAATACGGAGGCAACGTACCAAAGAGCCATGGTAAGCTTGTTTCATGACATGATGCACAAGGAGATCGAGGTTTACGTTGACGACATGATTGCAAAATCCCGAACTGAGGAAGAGCATGTGCAAGTTTTGAGAAAATTGTTCCTGAGATTGAGAAGGTTCCAATTAAAGCTCAATCCATCAAAATGTACCTTTGGAGCTAAGTCTGGAAAGTTACTCGGCTTCGTAATCAGTGAGAAGGGAATAGAGGTCGACCCGGATAAAGTCAAGGCTATACAGCAATTGCCACCGTGCACTCAGAAGGAAGTCCGAGGTTTCTTGGGGAGACTAAACTACATTACTCGGTTCATCTCACAGCTAATTGAGAAATGTGACCCCATATTCCGCCTTCTTAAAAAACACAATCCTGGGGTATGGGATGATGAATGCCAGAAAACTTTTGAAAAGGTAAAGCAATATTTGTCCAGTCCTCCAGTGCTAACACCACCTAGCCCTGATAGACCATTGATACTGTATTTAACAGTATTCGATAATTCGATGGGATGTGTACTTGGCCAACACGATGAGACCGAGAGAAAAGAAAAAGCGATATATTACCTCAGTAAAAAATTCACTGAGTGTAAAATGAGGTACCCGCCAATTGAGAAGCTATGCTGTGCTTTGGTTTGGAAAAAACGAAAGTTGAGGCAATATATGTTGTACCATATGACCTGGTTAATCTCAAAGTTAGACCCTCTCAAATACATGATGGAGTCAACTGCTTTAAATGGAAGAATGGTCCGATGGCAGATTCTGCTCTCCGAATTTGACATAGTCTATGTAAACCAAAAAGTTGTGAAAGGGAGTGCAATAGCAGACTTCCTAGCCAGTAGAGCTTTGAAGGACTATGAACCTTTGAATTTCAATTTCCCCAATGAAGATCTAATGTATGTAGCAATCGCTGAAGGAGACATGCCTGAAGATCATTCTTGGAAATTAAATTTTGACGGAGCATCAAATGCCGTTAGAAATGGAGCTGGGGCAGTACTGATATCCCCAAATGGAGATCATTATCCATTCACTTGCAAGCTGGATTTTGACTGCACAAACAACATGGTGAGGCATGTATCATGGGAATTCGGGTAGCTATAGACCGTGAAATCAAGGTACTAGAAGTATACGGGGACTTGCATTGGTAATCTATCAGCTCAAAGGCGAGTGGGAAACGAGAGATCCCAAATTGATCAGTTATCAAAAGTTAATTTTGGAGTTAATTAAGGAGTTTGATGATATCACTTTTCATTACCTCTTGCGAGACGAGAATCAGATGGCTGACGCCTTAGCTACACTAGCTTCCATAATCAAAGTAAATGAACGGGAAGATATGAAGCCAATTCAGATGAGTATTTGTGAGGCTCCAGCTCACTGCTGTAATATCGATAAAGAGGAAGAGAGAGATAATCATCCTTGGTATCATGATATCTTACAATATGTGAAGAGCCGTGCGTATCCAGATCAAGTAACCAAAAATGATAAAAGAACATTAAGAAGGTTAGCCAATGACTATGTCTTAGATGGAGAGGTCCTGTATAAAAAGAGGAAGGATCAAGTGTTGCTAAAATGTGTTGATGCTGTTGAAGCTAAGAAGATCCTGGAAGAAGTCCATGATGGTGTCTGTGGGACGCATGCTAATGGCTTCACAATGGCTCGGTAAATCATGAGGTTCGGGTATTACTGGTCCATATTGGAGGGAGATTATATCAGTTACGCTAAGAAGTGCCACAAGTGCCAAATTTATGGAGACAAAACCCATGTGTCTCCTTCACCCCTCCATGTCATGACTTCCCCATGGCCTTTCTCAATGTGGGGCATTGACGTCATTGGGCCAATTTCACCAAAGGCTTCTAACGGGCATCGATTCATTTTCGTGGCCATTTATTACTTCACCAAATGGGTAGAGGCTGCTTCATATGCCAATGTCACAAAGTCAGCGGTCAGCAAGTTCCTAAAGAAGGAGATCATATGTTGTTATGGTATGCCAGAAAGGATCGTATCTGACAACGCGTTAAATTTGAACAATAGCGCGATAGTGGAAGTCTGCGGTCAGTTCAACATTAAGCACCATAATTCGTCACCATACCTCCCAAAAATGAATGGGGCAGTAGAGGCAGCTAATAAGAATATCAAGAAAATTGTGGGGAAAATGGCTGAGACCTACAAAGATTGGTATGAAAAGCTCCCATTTCCCGTTTATGCTTATCGGACATCTGTCAGAACTTCTACTGGGGCAACACCTTTCTCATTGGTTTATGGAATGGAGGCAGTTTTACCCATTGAAGTCGAAATCCCTTCTCTCTGGGTTTTGTCAGAGCTAAAGTTGGACGAAGCAGAATGGATCCAATCCCGTTATGATCAGCTAAACTTGATTGAAGAGAATAGGCTGAAGGCTATTCGTCATGGTCAAATGTACCAGAGGAGAATGATGCGAGCTTACAACAAAAAAGTTCGCCCCAGGGTATTCCATAAGGGGGACTTAGTTTTAAAAAAGATTCTCCCTATGCAAAAAGATTTCAGGGGGAAATGGATGCCAAATTGGGAAGGACCCTATGTGGTAAAAAAGGCTTTCTCTGGAGGGGCATTGATACTAGCAGAGATGGATGGCAAGAGCTTGCCTAACCCGATAAATTTGAATTCTGTCAAAAGATATTTTGCTTGAAGCAGTTGAGGTGAAAACCCGTAAAAGGGCGCCTAAAAAAAAAAGGAGAGGCCAATGTGAAAACTCGTAAAAGGGCGCTTTGAGACCAAAGGGGTTTTGAATTGAAAACCCGCAAAGGGCAATTCAAATTTCGATCCAAACTAGGGCAAGTAAAAAAGAAGGGATGGGCTACATCTTGGGGCATCAACAAAATGCTATAGATCCCTTAAGCACATGCCAAGCTTAAAATGGTCATCGAGGAGTTCGTGCAGAGAAACTCAAACTGCGAAATTTGGGGCACCTATTTGCTCCTTTTATCCATTTTTTTATTTCAAATAACGAATGCTTTCTTTGTTTAGTACATCTTTCGCGAATTTTGACTCGAATAAATTTTAGTTCTACCTACCCTTACAATCTTTTTCAAGCATTTTATATTGAAATAATGATTAATGAACTAACAATACTCTCAAAAGGAGGTTTTACATATTACTCTAGAAGGTTTCTAAACAATACAAGAACCTGAAACAGGACTATTATTTAAACTCACCAAGCTTAAAGGGCTAGAAACGTGTGAGAGATAAGGGATTAACCGCATTGGCAGGCCCTCTTTTATCAAGCTGAACGAGAAGACATACGTCAGGGATGTTACTATAGCAAACAGCAAGTGATAACAACCAAAAAATTAAAATGGATCATTCTCATGACGTTTTGCATTTATGCATTTAACATCCATGGTACATCTAGTTAGGAGCATGTTGATCATGGCATCCTAATCATTCGACATAAGCATACTCGAGGAAATTTCTTCTACAGATGGATCCCCTAGTGGACAATGTAGCAAGATTGATTAAAATTACAGATATCATCAGCCTTATCTTTACTGAGCAGGAGTGGAGCAGGCTAAATATACCAGATCTTATCTTTACTGAGTAGGAGTAAAGCAGATCAAATTTTTACGAATCTTATCTCCATGTATCGGCAATGGAGCAGATTTCAGCCATCAGCCTTATCTTTACTGAGCAGGAGTGGAGCATGCCAAATATAACAGATCTTATCTTCGCTGAGCAGGAGTGGAGCAGATCAAATTTTGGTGAATCTTATCTCCATGTATCGACAATGGAGCAGATTTCAGCCATCAGCCTTATCTTCACTGAGCAGGAGTGGAGCAGGCTAAATATACCAGATCTTATCTCCATGAGCAGCAGTGGAGCAGATCAAAGACAACTCGCCTTAACTCCCTAAGCAGTAGTGTAATAGGCTAAAAATTACAAATTCTATCTCACTAAGCAGTAGTGGAGTGGATCGAAAACTCGCCTTAACCCCCTAAGCAGTTGGGTAATAGGCTAAAATTACAGATCTTATCCTCTAAGCAGTAGCGGAGCGGATCAAAGACGGTGAGCCTTAACTTCCTAAGCAGTAAGGTAACAGGCTAAAAATTACAAATCTTGGCTCCCCGAGCAGTAGTGGAGCAGATCAAATGTTGGCAGATTTTATCTTCGCTGAGCAGGAGCGGAGCAGATTTAAGCCACTAGAACATATCAAAGTACATATTTCTTACTCTGGAGGACGCAGTGGATTGGAATAAGGCTACTCAAAGAAGATGAGCGTCAAGGGTCAAGATTCAGCAGGACCGGGCAAAATTGGCCTTTGTAATCTTTGCTTCGTTCCCATTACATGACAATGAGCAAAGAGGGGCAGCTGTACGGCCCAATATTTGCTAGGGGCCTAATACACTTAAGACCCGAAGCCCAAATCGGCTTACCCAACTACACTAAGCCCAATATACCCCTGACCCAATAACCCGATACAGCAGAGAGGTGCCCTAGGTGCCCATTGCACCGCACTAGTAAGGTCACCTAGCGCCGTACGTCGCTCACCCAGTGTCCCACTCCGTCACGCCTCGCGCTTCCGAGATTTCCGCAACCACACCTGCAACAGAAAATAACGAGAGGCACAGCAGCAAAAGGATTTCTTTCTTTTCTGTTTATTTCCTTGGCTATAAAAGGCACACAAAAATATTGTAAAAGGAGGAGACTTTTTTTTGGGCATTTTACGTATACTGTATACAAAGAGAACAAGCAATAGTAATCAAAGTGAGATTCAAGGTTTAAAAGGTTGCTTTTCATTCTTTTACCATACTTCTTTTTTTCTTTTTCCTTTATTTTTTTTCTTTCTTTCATATTTTGACAAATCGATTTTGAATAAAACCAAAAGAAGAAGGCTTACCTGATTTCATCCTGTGAAACGCCGGTAGAGGCGGAGGTGCGTGGCACCGATGACCCTCAGGTGCGGTGCTAAGCAAGGTTAAAACCTTAGCAGAGCAAAAGGGGGGGTTCCCTTTTCTTTAAAAAAAATTAAAGTGGCCAGGTGCAGTTCTTTTGCAAATTTTTTTAGCTTTATAAGCTTATAAAACAGCACCGTTTGGTGCCATGATTTTGGAGGGTTATTTGTACAATTGATCCCTCCCTGTTGCACTGGCTTTTAATTTGGCCCTATTTGAATTCTATTTGTTTTTAAATTGTCCCTGAATTCTGCGCATAAACACAATATGGTCCTTGGCTGAGCACAGCACTTTGGGCTTGGGGACATTTGCAGTTTTAACCCCTGATCACTAAGTGCATTTTGCTCCAGTCCTTAATTCGGTTTTAACAAATTGGTTTCTTTGTAAATTATCCTTCTGGATTTATTTTATTTTCAATTGAGTTTTATTTATATTTTTATTGTTATATTTTCTTTATTAACTAATGGCTTTTATTCCTTTTAACGAATCTTTATTATTATTTATTCGCCTCTTTTTTAGAAAACTCGTTTTAAACAAGTCGTCTTGTATTTAATTTTACATGGTTTACTTGTTTTTATCCCCCCATTCGTATATATTTTAATTATTTCATCATATGGTTATTTTGTTTAAAATTCTATTTTATATATATTCCTTGGTTTAAAAAATAGTGTGATATCAAATTTAAATACTTTTGTACATTATTATTTTATATACACATAATTCTTATTAATTGTTTTCTAGACGTATTGTTTTCTTATTATTATTTTATTTACATATATATTTTCTCTTTATTTTTTTATATATATTATATTTATTTATTTTTGCATATATGATTTATTTCTTTTAAAAACTCTATTTTAATCCTTACTTTGCTTATTTCAAAATATTTTCTTATATTATTTATATGTATATATTTTCTCTTTATTTTCATTTCAACTGAGTATTTTTATTTATTTATTCATTTTATATTTTCTTTCGTAGTTACTGTTTTCTATATATTTTCTTTATTAGTTACGATTTTTTATCATTTGTAATCCTTTTATGATTTTAAATCTTTTATTCATTCATCATTTTTATAATTATTTTAGCATACTATTTTAAATTTTTTGATTGATTCTGCATTGATTTAAGTTATTAATTTTGTATTTTCATTTGTTAATATTTTTAAATTGATTCATCTAATTTTTTTTCAGGATTTTTTTTATACCTCTTTTGATCCAAAATTTATATGATATTTATTCTAGATATTTTATACCTTATTAAATAACATCTGTTGTGAATGTATGTATCTTGATTTACATATTTGTATCTTTATATTGATGCCATTACTTGCATAACATGTTATCCATGTATATTGCTTCGTTGCTTGTAACTTCGCTCCTATTTTGGAAGTAGTGATTCAAATTTAGGTTCACCTAGACCGATTGTTCTTTTCCTTAATCTCCAAAACAAATCAAGTAAATGCATTTTGATTGATCGTTTTCAAAGGTCTTTTAAAGTAAGGCAATATTTCGTATTTGGGGAGTTTAAGAGATCGTGCTCAATCGTGCTGGGTTTCGATTTTTCATTCTACCAAGATACGGAATATCCTTTTGGCATTTCGTCCAAGTTTTCTTAAATTAAAACGAGGTAATATTTTGTATTTAGAAATACGATAAATTGTGCCCAATCGTGCTAGGCTGCGATTTACCGTTTGGCCAAATAATGAAATATCCTTTTGAAATTTCAAATGCATGAGTTTTGGAAATTACGAAATGATCTTGTATGGAGGGTTTGAAATAATGTATCCAATCGTGCTGGACGTGATATTTTATTCCTTCTAAATGAGAGAATCTCGACATCCAATTCAAGTTAGTTAAATGTTTTTAAATGAGTTGAATTTCACAAAACTTTTTCAAATTTTCGATAATAAGGGCATCTATAAATCAATTTGGTACCAATTTTGGGCGTTGCGAGGGTGCTAACCCTTCCTCGTATGTAACCGACTCCCGAATCTATTTTCTTAAAACTCGTAGACCAAAATGCTTTATAAGGTGGCCCAATTACACCTCAAAAAGAACTGGTGGCAACTCCATCTATGTTTTTTAAAGTCAATCCACGTCTTAAAATTAAAAATGGTTTCGACAATTGGCTTAGGCCAAGCCCAAAAAGGAATATAAAAAAACTTATGGTTGAGATGCTCAATTCAATAAATTCATGAGAAATTGATAAACCATAATATATACATATTTTTACCCCATGCTTACTACATTTTTGGATGAATTATCATTAGAATTGTGGAATTTGATGCTCCTAATATTTTAATTTCATGTTTTATACTTAGGTGAGCATAAGAGAGTAAAAAGAGTGAGAAAGGGCAAAAAACGGAGAAAATGGGCCAAAGTGAGAAATCAACACGGCCTGGACGTCCTCACACGGGTACACTACACGCCCGTGTCTATTTAGCACACCTGAACACGGCCTGAGCCCGAGTCACACGGGCGTGTCCCTGTCGTGACTTGCTTTAATTCCACGCAGAAAAAGCTACTTAGGGGCTAAGAAAGGTATTTCAGAGTCTATATAAACACCCTAGGAGAGGGCTAAAATGACACACACAGAGTAGAAAACAAGGAATTACTCGAAGAATGCCGATTGATCCATCTCAGAAGTAAGATTTCCATTAAGGCTGAAGATCTCCCTTCAATTTCTTTCAGGGGTTTTTGGGTTTTCTTTATGTTTTGTTGTTTTCCCAACTTTGAGATGTTTTCCTTTATAATTATGAACTAAATCCCCTAAATACCTGAGTGGGATGAAACCTAAGACGGATCTTGTTATTAATATTTGAATTATATGATAAATACTTGATTTGTTCTTAATTGTGTTATTAATTTTTGTGTTTATATTTCAAGATATTAATATAAGTTGGATGTGCTTATTCAGTGGAGCAAAAGTCCCTGTTTAAGAGTAGATTCAACATAATTAAGCGGAGTTGATCACAATCCTAGACATAGAACGACAAAAATCTGCCGAATTAGAGTCAAATCTAATAAGGGAATCTATAGATCGAGTTAATGCAATACTAGGGGTTTTAATTAGAAAGAAATTGCAATTAATCAACCTAGGGTTAGTTGTTCTTAGTCTTGAAAGAGATATTAACATAATTTAGGGATTTCTACGAATCAAGTCAAGTGAATAAATCATCTAGTTCAGAGTCTAATAGCAAGTAAAGTCTAGGTGGATTCTTCCTTGGGTATTTTCTTAACCAATTAGTTTTTCCAAAAGTAATTTCCCCAACATACTCTCTGTCGTGTTCTTAGTTAATTAGTTTAGTTTAATTAGTTTAAAACAAATTTCCTTTATTTCTAGGCTAGATAATAGAAAGAAAGTTATTACTAGTACTTTTAGTTACTGTAAGTTCGACATTCTGGTCTTGCCGCTAAGCTATACTACTATTCGATAGGTGCACTTGCCTTCATCGTGATAATAGTTAGTTTTTAGGTACGATCATTTTATTACTTGACCATCATAAATATCACACAATCAGAAATCCTCGACATCTTCAATTAAAATGGTAGATCTTGCAGATGACCCTAAATAGTGACAATCACTAAAACCAGATCCAATATTGGGCCTAGTGACCCTCTCTAAAATCCTTAGTATAGCCCGGGACAGTGCATCGTCCCCAGCCATGGGATCATGAGACCCAATCTCAGTAGTAAGCGATACTGGCTTCTCCCTCGTGTCTAGATTAGGTATGTTGCCAGATGACGAGGACTTAGCTCGAGCCCCTCTACGGCCTCTACCTCGGCCTTTAGTACCTCTTCCACGGATACCTCGTGTGCTCATATCTAAATGAAAATATATGTATTAAAAGTTTTATGTATCAGTTACAGTTAAATATTTATTAATAAATATTTTATGTAAACAGTTTCAGTAATTCAAAGTTTGTTCTCGTATTTCACAATCTCTAACAATTTCCTGTAGTTTCAATTTGACTACAGTTTTCAGTACATACTAACTAGAGTATTTTCACAGTTTACTACCTATAGTAGTTTCATAATATTATAGCATTTTCAATTTAAGCATAAATCAGTTTCAAAATACTTACAAGATCGGCACCGGAGACTCGGTGTACCACATACTCAATAAAAACATTTCAAATTATTAGAAATCAGTTCTTTTAAAAAAATCAAGTTTTAAAACTCATAATCCACACCTGAGTTTTGTAACCTAGCTCTGATAACACTTAATGTCACACCTCAAACTTGGCCTAGACGTTATGACCGAATCTGACAATGTCACATGGTAGTATATTTTGAAAATCCAGTTGTTGCAATAAAATCATTTGCATGTTATTATCTTTTTTTTAACTTTTATTAGTCTTAAAGGAAAACATTTTACTCGTTTAAACTATTAAAACACCTCTCATTGTGGAAGCCTTTCTAAAACCAGTTTATGTGACTGCGATTTTAGAAAATACTTTAACTTTTTGAAAATCGAATTTCTTACAACTAGCAGTTATAAATCTATAAAATAATTATATAAATAAAAGCCCAAATTTAAGCAAAAGTCCCCGAAAAGTCCACAAATTACATCATATTAACCCAAAAATAATAATATAACCTAAGTATAAATTAAAATCGTGAAGTCCGAAAACTATAGTCACTGTCGAGTCCTCCGCCTCACCGATCCATTTGGGTCTGGGGATTTCCTGTGGACATTAAACAGAGAGGGGTGAGTTTACATAAACTCAGTGTGTAATCATGCAGAAACAACAAACAAATAGCAGTCACAGTGCATAGTCAAAAGCAGTCTTAGGCCTAAGCCCCTTTCAGTACCAAAATCAGTTAGGCCTTAGCCAAATACAGTATCAATATCAATATACACAAGGGCCTAAACCCATCAGTAACAGTAACAGTAACAAATATACAGTAGCATAGTTCTACCCAACCAGCCTCTACACACCATCTCCGTCCAACCCTACACTCTATGTGGGGATTTAATCAACCCACCCATCCATACAATACAAGTAGTACCGAATGCGGCAAAAAATAGTAGTTTGCAGTTGAGCTGCCAATATATTAGGCTCAAGAGTCTTTCAATACACTTCCTCCAAATATAATCAACCCAACCTAATGCAATGTAGGCATACTATAGATGACATGCTTTTATGCAATTATCAATAAACAGATATATATCAGTAAATAAGCATACATTTAATCATGCTCAGTCCAATCATCATTTGTTCAGTTCACACAATTAAGAGTTTAAATAGAGCTTACCGATCTTACAGTAGGTTTACAGTCGCCTTAGGCGACCCGTGCAACCTTAACAATCAAATCAGTGAAAATGAGCCCACACGGCCCAATTTGGCATTGGCCGTATGGATCACACGGCCTGGCCTAGAATCCCACACGCCCGTGTGGTGGCGTATAGCCTACCACACGGCCTACCACATGCACGTGTGGCGTTGACAGTAGGGTTTTTTGACTTTTTGCTGAATCTTATTTTTTGCGTTTTGGGTACACACCTGGTTTCAATTCGCTGCAAAAACACTCCCGAGTACTCCAAGGCTTAAAATCGAGAGACCAACATCAATTTAGCAAATTTTACAAGCGAATTTGATAATTAAGAATGTATAGGAACTTGACTTACTGCTAACAATAACCTTCCGTTAACGATGCTAAAACACGAGATATGTAATTTATTGCCCACAGCCTCTTTCTATGCCATTAACAGAAGAATAATCACATTACTAAGAAATCATTATCAACCACAACGGAAAAGACAAAGAAGACTTACCGAACCCCCGTGAGTGTGACAACGTAAAAGAAATTTTAAGAAAAAGATGGATTAAGGAGAAGGCAAAGCAGAGAAAGGCTAAAATTTCAACAATAATTCAGTAGAAAGAAGGGAATGTGAAAAACGGCTGCAAGGTGAGAAACGAAGAGGAAATCGGTAGAGAGTTTTGAGAGCAAAAAGAAAGGCAAAAGATAAACTAAATCCCTAATTTTACTCTCTAATATCCCAACTACACTCAATTACTTAGAATCCAATTTTGGCACAACTTCAACAGAATTTAGGAGCAAAAATTACTACCCCTTACCATCACAAAGAATCAAACAAAGGACTCCCTATAATTTAACACTCCACTTAACCACCAGACCAGCAAGCCCATTTTGATAACATTTTACAACCAATTACACAAAAGCCTATTAATCAAGGTTAAAGTTTTATTTATAAAAATACTAAAATTTGCCCAAGTCATGACTTGAACCTGGGACCTCCCCAACACACCCAAAGCACATAACCACTGAAGCAGATAATATTTGTCACCCATTCCCAATAATAAAAATTAAAAATTTTGAGGCGTTACAGTTAGCATAGATTCTCTACGAAGAAAAAATAGAGATGAACAAGAGTGATTCTCTACAAAGAAAAGACAGAGATGAACATGAATGATTCTTTGCAAAGAAAATACAGAGATGACTAGTAAAGATTCTCTGCATAGAAAAAAAAACAGATGAACAGTAACAATTCTCTTCAAAAGCTCTTAAAAGAAAAAAAAAAAAGAAGATACTATAGAGATTCCCTGCAAAAGTTTTGAAGTTCAGAGAATATATTATCTACAAGTTTAATAATACTCTTTAAAATAACAATTGTGTAATCTTTGTAACAATGTAAGGGATCTGATTCCCAAAGAAAAACGTTGTAACGAGGCAAGAGCCCTCTATAAACAGCTCCTAGTTTAGTAACGAAAGGCATGACTTGGAATACAAATCAAAATAGAACTTAAGAATTCTCTTGAGCAAAGTTTCTCCAAAAAGTTTCTTTACTTTCAAATTTTTAAAATTTAAAATTTTTACTTCAATCCACTTCTTTTCAACCTTTAGATTCTTGGGACTTGTTTGGTATCAAAGCCAAGGAGGAATAGGCAAATTTAAGTTTTGGAAAACTTCAAATTTATTTTCATTATTTTTGAGTTTTGGTTTAACTGTCTTTATTAATTTATTATGATTTTTTTAGTATTAATACACAATTCGGTTAGCCATGGGCTAAGCGTGTTAAGGACAAAGTATCTTATAAGGTTTAGGGTTAGAGTTATTATTTACATTTAACTGATCCATTTGCCCCCAAAACAGTAAAACCAGATGCTTTTGAGATTAGGTATGGTGGGACTTTGAAATAGATCAAGGAAGGAAAAGAATAAATTGTCTAGTTTACATCTGGACACTAGAATTCAACTCAGCAAAATTATAGTACAATAAAAAAAGATATTTTATTAATTATTTATGTATTACAAAATTTCAAAGTGATTTATTAAATCAAAAATTTCTTTTACGAATTGGCTGCAAATCTACAAAATAAGTTTTACAAAAAGATGTTCAAAATATTACTTTAAAACAATTTTTTGAAAAATGGCAAGTAATTTTAAGTATATTTGATTTTTAAATTGAATATATCAAAGGAGAAACTTTTTTTTTTTTGCCTAATTTTCTCACCAGAAAATTTCTTTAAAAATACCCCCAAAACGTTAAGGCAAGGAAAAGGAAAAGTAGAAGAATCTTCCATCAAAAATGAAAATCTCCTCAAAACCCATCAAATGGCATGAAATTTGCCTATAAGAAGAAATTGAAAGATTGTCATCCTCATAAAAACCTCTAAGAATACATCCTTCCAGAATGCACATGACTCAAATAAAATAAGTTCGCAAATCAAAAAATGGATTTAGTCTCTCTCTCAATCCCCCTGAAGTTGCCTTAGTCATAACTCAGTCCAAAGAGAAAACTCCTCTCAAACAAATTGTTGAAGCAATTAAGAATTGAAAAAATGGAGAGATTGTTTTACACAAACTAAAACCTCTCAAAAATATTTCAAAAGAAGTTTTTCCAAAAGAAGTGGCATATTTGTAGACTACTATAGACAAATCCTCACAATATTTTGTAAACAAAAGTTTTGTAAAAATTTTCATTTTGAGAGAAATTTTTTGGAAAACATCTACATATTGTTATCAAAGAACTTTTCAAAGTATGATTTTTTAAGTCATTAGACTCACAAAAAATCCAAAAATATTATGAAAACATTCTGATTCAAATTGGACTAATATTGTTTAAACATTACACAAATCCAAAAGACCCTAACTTCATTACCCATTCAACAATCTCAATAATTAAAATTTTTAAACTAAGATATTGGAGTGAAAACTCAAACTCTCTAAAGAAATTCTCAACCAAATTTACCACCAAAATAGACCATCACTCATACTTTATATATTGAGACTATCAAACAACCTAATACAACGCGTTCTTATTAACAACCAATATATGAGACATTTTTTGCTCATATATTTCAAGCATGAAACCCACATCAAATTCCCAAATTAGTTTTAAAAATGGTGGAGCTGGTATAAACCATATATATATATATATATATATATTATATCCAACAAGGAAGAATCCAAATTCAAAACTTTATAATTATTAGATTGTTTCCTGCATATGAACAAGATCCATACTTGTGAATCCCATTGTAAGAAATTTTAGAATGAAATGGTGGGACAAATTCAATGATGAAAAATATGATTCCAAGTATTTGGATGAATTTTTCAACAAAAACCTAAGATTATGCAAGTTCACTACTCGAGACCAAACTACAACAGAGTTTCTTCAAGCTAAATCAACTGCTAGCGCATTCTTGGCTTAGGCGAAGACTAAAAAAGGAATACAATAAGCTTATGGCTGAGATGTTCTACTTAATGGATTTCGACTCAAAAGATTAGAAATCTTCGACATCTTCAATAGAAACAACGGATCTTGCAAATGATACCACAAGAATGAAGATCACCAAAACTCGAAAGAAATTAAAAAAAAAAAAAGATGGATAAGAATTGTTTTGCAACCTTCAAAGATTTCTTAAAAGATTAAAGACTTAGATGAACAAGAGTGATTCTCTAAAAAGAAAAGACGGAGATGAACATGAACATGAATGCTTCTTTGCAAAGAAAAGACAGAGATGAATAGTAAAAATTATCTACAAAGAAAAAACAGAGGTTAACAGTAATGACTCAAAATAGAACTCAATAATTCTCTTGAACAAAGTTTCTACAAAAAGAAAAATTCTTTACTTTCAAAAAATTTCTTGTTTTCAAATTTAAATTTTGAAAATTTTAAAATATCAAAATTTTATTTTCATCCACTTTCATCTGATCCTCAGAAGTCGTTTGAAATTTCTTTTCTATTTAATTAGTATTGCTAATGATGGGGGAACAGGAATTTCTTTGAAATTGATTACACATCAATCTTTAAGTGGAAATTGAGGTATGTTATATGAGGAGCTGCAAAAGAAAAACACAAAACAAAGAGAGTTGTGGTTTAATTTGTAAAGTGAAGAAATAAATTTTATGAGTTCTTGACATGTTAGTTTGATTTATTTTCCCAAAGTTATTTGTTTCGGGGAAAAAAATTCTTTAATATGTTTTCGTCTAACAACTTTGTATGAAATATTTTTAAACTTTTTTTAATAAAATTTCCTTTTTTTTTTTATAATAACAACTTTTAAATTTGGTTTAAATTTTGAGCCCGATTTAGTTGAATTTCTAAATAGAATAAAACCCTTTTAATTACTTTTTTTCATCTACAGAACTCAAATTCAAGACCTGACTTAAGGGATATTAAGCTTTTTACATTCAACCCAATAAATATTAGTATATTGAATATGATTATCATAAATCTAAACTTAAATAAAATTCTTGATTTAATTAGCGTTAAAATTTTTATTAGACATGAATTGAGTTTAAAAAAAAAATTACAAACCAGTTTTTTTTAAAACTAACCAATATTGTTATGAAGGTGATGTTGTATACATCATTTAAATTTTTATTTTATTAAAAAAAATTATCCACTTCCGTACAAAATGAAATAATTTAGTTCAATGAGTAAAAGTTAAAATATCAATTTAATTAAGCATAAATTATTATGTAATTGGTCATCGGGTATCGAAGACTTGTAAGTTATAATAAAAATTAAAGCTAAAAATAACAATATTTATTAAAAAAAAAACACAATTCACTTGAAAGATTATTTTATATTTTTTTAAAATATAATTTTTTGAATAATTTTATTAGAAGTTCTGATAATATCTGTTCTTTTTTATATAATATTTAGAATTATTCGTAATCCCTACTCAAGCCATAAATAAGAGGATAAGCACACTGGAACCTACATCCTATTGCATTGACAACAATGCTCATACCAATTAAGTTAAGATTCAATCGATAAAATATAATAATTTTTAAATATTATGTCTTTTGAAAATATTACTATTATTTTTCATATGAAAAAGATGTCACTTTGCGAAAGGTAATTTAATACTAATTAAATAACTTGAGCATTTTGACCAAAAAACAAAAAAAAAGCTTCCTATTCAGGTAATTTCTCATCATTTAAAAACATGACTCTGTTTCTTATTAAAATATGAATTTTGTATAGTTTTTCACCATATATTTTGCTTGTATATGTGTGTACTATAAAAAAAAAAAAAATTATATTCAAGTAACATAAATTGCACAAACAACTTTTCAGCTAGCATCCTACGAAAGAAAAGCTGCCTTGTGTTCCTTCCTATACATTCATTAAAGTGATAACTAAACAAATTTTAACCAATATTTATTTGGGGTAATATTTCATGCACTAACTGTGCTTAGATATTATTAAAAATGAAGTTAGGATATTTTTTTTTTTTTAAATTAATGGTATGTTAACGTATAATTCACTGATAAAAGTGCATATAGGCCGCATCGAGGTTCGATTTTAAAAAAAATTCAAGTTGAAGTTCAAGTTAACGTTTAAAAATTTTATAAAAATTTTATTTTTATTTAAATTTAATTATAAAAATATTAATATAAATATACAATTATTTTTAAATAGTAAAATGAATCGAGTTGAGCTAGGGTTGATAATAATTAACCTCAAACCCGATCCAAGTCAAGCCAATCAAACCACTTAACCCATAAACATCTCTTTTCACTAATAGTAGATAAAATTATATACTCGATCTATTAAATATAGGAGAAGCTAGGATTTATTTACATCAGTGTAAAATTAAATTAAATTTACACCATTTGTATCTTTTTATATGATTAATATTTTAACAATCTAACCTCATTCATATAGCTCATGTATGTCAAGTTTGATATAAATTAAAAATTTCTTACTATTTATTTTGTAAAAAAGTATTTTCAACTTTTCAATAAATATTAATATATAGTTTTTTAGATCTATATGATAGAAATATCGAATCAATTCAAAAATTTATATGCATGACAAATAAAATTATATCAATGAATTCAATAGTTAAATCATCAAAATATTAATTATATAAATATATACGTAAAGGTATAATAACTTTACACTGATATAAATAAACTCTTCCCCATTAAATATAAGGTACACTATACCAAATGTCACCCTAAAATAACATTATTCCTATTTTAATCATTTTTTTTTGGGTTAATTTAATCACTATCATAAAAAAAAATTCAAAATAATCACTCAATCGTCGTACCCTTAATAGATTGATGACTAGACTTGCAATAAAAAGGAAAATTTATTCTTTTAATCCCTTTAAAAATTAAAAAAAATAATAATAATTCCTTTCTAAAATCCCACTAGAGTACAGCAAACACCGCAACGACGTCGTTCCAGTGTCTTTGCTGCATTTTTTCCAGCCCCATCATCGTTTCTAACAACCTCGACTTTAAAGTCGAGTATTTCAGCGGCGAAGACTCCATTTGCATTTTCCAACAAGACTTGCGTTTTCCCTTTATCCATACACTTAATTTGCTCAAAGAACATGAAACTAGGACCAAATTTAACATCTTTAGTTAAAAAAAAAAAAAAAAAAAACACCTACAGTTAATTTTACAAGGATTTCGTAATCCAATACATTGAACAATCACTTAATTAATAAAATCCCCCATTTGCTTTATTAACGTCGTTGCAATGTTAGGTGTACTGTAGTGGGATTTTAGAAGGGATTAAGGGGTTGTTTTCGAGGCTTAATGAGTGCTAAGAAGAAGGGACTTGGATACAGATGTTGACATTAAATATGGGTTTTTATAAAGATTTAAGGGTTTAATTTAAATTTTTTGTTATTTTTAAGATACTAAGAAGTAATTTTTTTTGGTCCAACCAACTATTTGTTAAGGGTTTAAGGACTGAATAAATATTTTGATCAATTTTTCTAACCATAGTCACTAAATTAATGAAAAATTTTAGAGTGACGTTAACTGTACCATCCATTAAAAGAACCTAACATAGAAATTTTGTTGTAAACAAGAATAAGCTGCCACCGGTAGCATCAATAGCAGCAGTCCAATAGAGAAGGAGCGATCTTGCGATCATCAATCCCAAGGCTACAAGCTCTGGTCCTTCGTCATGCTTGCCTCATCTCCCAACTTTTTTATTTGACTCAGGTCCCTCTGCTTTCAATGCCAGGAATTTAGACTCTGTTGGGTTTAACATTGGCGATTTTCGTTTTCTTGATTGAAATTTCTGAAAATAACTTTAAAAGAATAAAAATATGTAAAAATTAAAAAAGTACTTAAAAATTGTTTTTATTGGTTTTTTTAACTTTAAAAAAATTGATCCTAATTCAATCAAATTTAAAAATATTCTAATTTGTTGAAGGAACGTAGGCATTGAAGGGCATGCATGAAACCTAAAAGTGGTAAAACAAGAAATATATATGGTATGGAATTTTTTAAAGAGTAAAATGTTAAATATAATTAAAAAAAATGGTCACACATCATTATATGGCTGTCATGAAAACGAAAGGACATTAAGGTACCAATGTATATGTTTTGCATGTGATGCCAATACCATCCAAACTAAATATAAACTATTTCTTGATACCATTCAAAACATTAATTTAAATTTATTTAAAATACGAATATCAATTTTGGATTAAAAAGAAAGACATTAATTTAAACAAAATGCAAGAAAACTACTTTTGTTTTCTTTTTTTTGGAAATTCAAACTCAAATTTTCCTTTTTTTTGCTAAACATAGAGAAGGGCATTTTTGGCATTATCATTTTACCTTTTTTTATTTTTTTGCCTTCGACAATCAATCACCCCCATGTTTCTGAGGCAGGCTTATCGAATCCAGAACCTTGGGGTTTCAACAGCGAGTGGTCTCTCTCAAACTGCTGCAACTCCACTCCTCCGGCGTAGGTTAGAACCTCCTTCATGTTCATGCTAACGTTAGCGTTCCCATTGCCACTCCCATGATGCTGATGTTGGTCTCCGGTCAAACCTAGGAAGTCCCTCGTGAAGTGGTTGCTACTCTTCTGCCATGCCGCCGCCATCTTTCCACCTCCGAAACCCAACATATCCGAAGAGACATAACTCGCCATGATGCCGTTATTATTGTTGTTATTGTTGTTTATCTTCGTAGCAGTTACACCAACGGTGGCAGCTTTTTGGAGGAGTGCTGTGGCCGACATGGCAACATTAGCGGAAGTGTTATTGCCGACAGGGAGGAGGTTCTGGTAAGGAGAGGTGATGCAGGCCTTTGGAGGTGGCTGCGCCTGTTCTTGGAACAATGGCACGAAATGGTGAGACTGGGGCTTGATATGAAGTGGGTTATTATTAGGGTTAGGGTTACAGGTTTGAGTAGGTTCCAGCCATGGCTGGAAAGCGATATGAGTTTGGAATGGGAAAAGAGAAGATGGGTCGCAGTTGGATTGGGATGGAAAATAATGAAGAGACGGACGCGGATTGGTGGCAGAGGGAAGGTGGTTGGTTGAGAATCTTGCACTTTCTTCAGCCAATGCATCGCAAAACGCTCTGTGGGTTATGAAGCTATCCTTCCTGGAGGTTTTCACAAAGAAATAAAATAAAATAAAACCCTAGGATCGTGCATGCGCATTGTCGGGTCAAATGTAAGAAATGCATGTTAAATGATGTTGTATGCAATATGCATGCAAAGATGGCTCAAATTTTCATGAATTTGGGTAAATTATGATGGATAGTGTTTTTATATATTTTGAAACTAGAGCTTCATGCATGTTAACAAAGATATGCAATCAAAACATGAATCTAATTGATGGATATGGAAGAAAGAGAGAAAAGAAAAAAAATCAGCTGCCAGATTTTTTTTTGCAGATTTTCATCAGTTTTCTCTGCGAGTTAATAATAGCATGCTAACATGAACTTTTTTTTTTTAACCATGAAATCCAAAAAAGCAATAATGAAAACTTGTTTTGCTTTTTTATTGGATATCATCATTGTTTTTGAGACATCAGTCCCACTCCATTACAATGTACAAAAAGGGTAAAAAAAAGTCTGGGTATTAAGAACATAGAAGAAAGCAAAATAAAAAATCGATCAACCAAGCTTAAATAATTATAGCTAAACTAGAGATTATGACACTGTGCCTTGTCCTTTTTACTTTTGTTCAGGTTTCAAAGGTATTTGTTTAATTGCTTTCAGTTTTCTCTAGCAATTTAAGTCACCATATAATACAGATACAGACACTTTGTATTAATGGTGTCCACTATGGACGACACCAAACCTGTCACTACATTTAAAGTTCCAGATATATTCCCTGTATGCATAGCTTTACCAGTTACCATTCTTGTGTAAAAACAACAACAAAAAATGGATCTTAAAAGACCAAAAACAAAAAAAGGCATCACACTTTCATCACTAAAATTACCAATAAGACTTCAATGAACCCTCCATAGTTTGCCACCACCAAAGAGATGAACATCTCAAAACTGTTTTTAAAAAAGGAGAGAAAAATAAATAAATACCTTGAGAAAAGGGTTCCACAATCACATCTGTATTCTCTGGTTCCACAAATCTTCGAATGAGCTTTCCAATCTGAATGAACAGCATAGATCTTTGAGCATTTCTCACACTTCCATTTCTTCTCTCCATGTTTCCTGCAAAAGTGTTTCTTGATCCCAGTAAGGTCACCTAATGCCCTTGAAGGATGGTGGTGGACACATGTAGGCTCAGGGCAAACATAGACTTTCTTTTTCATCTCTTTGCTCCTTTGTTTCAGTTTCCATGGAAGGTTATGGCCTCTTCTATGGAGCTGAAGGTTTTGATCCCTTTGGAAACCTTTGTTACAGACCTCACATACAAACCTGTTGGTGGACAATAGTGTCTTTGGTGATAAAGCAATCACTTCAGCATCTGGGTCTGTAAAAAACACCCTTTAATTAATTAATCAAAGAGAACAAGTTTTAAGAGATGTTGGCAGAAAAGGGCTTACCTGGGTTCCCTGGGAGGTTTCTCTTCTTCTTAACTACTTTCTGTAGTGGCGGCTGGTGAGGCGAAATGGTTGAAACAATGGAATTTAAGCTACCTAAGTCTTGAACCCTTGTAATAGAAGAAACACTAGCTTCCTCAGACAAAGATGTAGAATTGGATATAGCCGCAGGGAACATATCTGGGAATCAAGAAAACTCCAAGAAAGAAGAACAAGTCTCTCTTCGTTGTTTGATGTCTTGTTTTTTTAAGTTGCTTATTAACTGCTGCTGCAGTTGAAGAGTGACCACTTTTCACCTCTGAAGGAAACAAGAAGAAAAAAGGTAGCCTAGAAATAGAGAATCCCCTTACCCCAGCCCTGGACACAAAAACTAAACACAGCTTTATGAACAAACAGGTAGTGGCAGTGACATGTAGATATACAGAAAGGGCTTATCATTCATTTGGTGCCAAAAGCCAAATCTCGTGAAGAAGAGGATGATAATGATGATGATGGATTATTCTCCAAGTCGCTATCTAACCATGGATTGCTTGTCTGAAAAAACTCTGCACCTCAATCAGCTATGCTTTATATAAATATATAAAACCTTCAACAGATGAGAAACCAAAACATGAGTGAAATTAAGACAATAAGATTGTTTTTTGTTAACCCTCTCCTTTCTATATAAAGTTTTTCAGTGATAGATTTTGAGAGAGGGAGAGAGAAAGAATAGCAGTGAAAGTTTCAGTAGCAGGGTGGTGTGTAGATGATAGAGTACACACACAAGGTGGTTAAATTTAAGAGCCCTATAAAAATAATATTTCAGCTGAGAAAAGAAAAGGTTAAGAAACCCCAAGAACAAAAAGCTGAGAATTCTAGAAAAGGAAAGAGAGAAGGGCAACTCAGTGTGCAAGCAATGACTAGGAAATATCCCTAACCCAAATTTCTTTAGGTAAAAAAATATATTTCTTTTTTGCTTAATTATTGTTTTAGTTAATAATTTATTTATTGACCTTCGATGTTGGTACTTTCTGTCTTTTCTTTTGTTCCTGTTACAAAACACCCAAACCCTAAAAAAGAGATTCATTGGAATGGAATGATAAGGATTTAGAAGGCTAGAAAGCATTTTGAGGGTGTAGTGTTTGATTCTTATAATTAATAAAAAAAAAATTAAAAGGTGATACATATTTCTTCAAGGTGTTGAGTAGCATTTAAACATTGTTTATGGATTCTCCTATAGTGTTTGAAATATTTTGAACAAGGAATATTTACTTATCCATCAGCAATTTTAGCATATACTATAAGTTTAAAACAAAATCCATTTTTATGGTGATCACTCATCACACTCTCCTAGGTAACTATTAATAGATATCTTCTTGATTGTGTTGTTTTGGAATCTTAATCCATTTCCACACCTCTCTCTTTTCTTATTAACGTTTCTCTTCTCTCATTCTCATATCCCTCAAAACAAAACCCCAACAAGGCCTCCCTCTATCCCACCTACAAATTTATGTATTATAATAAAATTTATCAAAATCTAAAATAGTTTTACACCATTTTGTATATATTTGTATGATCGTATCGTTAAATTTATTAATATAATTGTATTTGTCATGCATGTAAATTTTTGAACTGATTTAATACATCTACCACATCGATCTAAAATATTATATATATTAATATTTATTGTACTGTTGAAAGTTATTTTTTCATAAAACAAATAGTTATAAAATTTTAATTTACGTCAAATTTGACATGTATAATCTATATGAATGAAATATAAAAAATGATGGTTTGATCGTTAAAATATTAATGGTACAAAATTATAGAAAAGGGTGTAAAACTAAAGACTTCAATTTTATACCGGTGTAAGTAGGTCTATCTCCCTTAAGTAATGTAATAATATAATAGACGGAAGTTGAGTTTATTCAAATAATAATCTACAAAATTACTTATAATAAATATTACTTGAGAGAATATATTTAAAAATTTGAAAGTTTAATTCATTACTAGTATTTATTATTTTTACTATTTTTTAATGAAAATAAATTAAAATCGCCAATAAGGTAACCTTTGGTATGATAGAAAGTGATAACTTTCTTATAAATTTAATCAATTGGAAAATGATTCCAATATTTGATATCTCAAAAAAAATTTTTACTTTTTTTGGAATCTAACTTTTCCGCAAACATAGCAATGTGATTGCGATAATAAAAAGTGAGAAAGTTACTTTCCCATGTAGTAGGTTGGGAAGTTAAAAAGATATTAAATAAAATATTAACCCTATTTTATTTTGGTTTTGGGTATTGATCTATTAAATTAAAAAAAAAAAAAACTATCACCTCATTTCCACTATCAACTCTCTTATTATTTCAACTAATTTTTTGAAAATATGTTTTTTTAATTTTATTTTCGATACTCATATTTAATCATACACATTGTATTTTGTTTATATTTTATATTTATTTTCTATTGTTTTCATCTCTTTTCGTTTTGATATATGGATTTGAAATTTAGAGAATACATGTAAGATAAATTTGAAATAATTTTGATTTCAATTAAAATAATAATTTTAAAAAATATCAATTAAATTATTATTAAATATTTAATCTAAAAACTTATTACTAATAAAGTTTATTCTAAAATGTTAAATACATCAATATTATTTCAATTTAATAAAGATAAATTTGTAAATTATTATTACATTTAGACCTGTCCATGAGCCGCGCCTTGACAAAAATTTAGGCCCGTTTGATAGACTCAGGCTTGACCCAAAAAATGGGTCTAATTTTTTATCCAAGCCCAACCTGAATAAAAACACTAAAATTCAGGACTGACTCGTCCTGACCGTATTAAATTTTTTATATTATTTTTGTATAATTTTTATTTAAAATATAATATATAAAAAACACTAAAAATATTAAAATAAATGTCTCCCAACAAATTAAAAATGAATTTTTAAAAAAATATTTATACTTAAATAGCACTAAGATAAGTGCAACTTACAAGTAAATGTCCCTAAAATAGTAGCAACACTACAGCAAAACAGGTTTTTAGCGACTGTTTTTGGGCCATTAGGGGCGCTTATAAGTGCCGCAAAAAACACCACTAAAGACAACGTTGCTAACATTTTGCGGCATTTATGTAAAAAAAGTCGCTAAAGAACATGACCTTTAGCGGCAATTGTAGGACAAACGCCGCTAAAGAACATGATCTTTTAGCGGCACTTTCCCCATAAACGCCGCTAAAGAACATGACCTTTAGCGGCGCTTTTACCACAAACAATTCTTAAAACAATACACAAATTAAAAATATAATAAAAAGTAGTTATATTAAAATTAAAAATAAAATGTAAATATAATTAAAAATAAATATATATTTAGTATATAATTTGGGCTGGGCCGGGCCGGGTCGGGCCCGGGCCAAGAAAGGTTTACCCAAGCCCGGCCCATTTTCTAAACGAGCCTCGTTTTTTTGCCTAAACTCATATTTCGGGCCTATTGTAACACCTCAAACCCGACCTAGAAGTTAAGCCCGAATCTGGCGATGTCACATTGAAGAGTTGCTTTTAAAACGGTTTAGTTAGAACTTAGTTCGAACGAAATATACTTGAAAAGAATTTACTTAGTTAAAAATCGAAGAATTTAATTAAACAAATAATTAGAAAAAAAACCCATGTTTATTAAATATAACAGTAACTAAATAAATCCCAAGTAAATAGTGAAACCAGAGTTACATAGCCTTATTACATCACAGTGAAGGTTAAAAAAAATAATTATCATAAATCACTTAATAAATCTATATTTAAAAAAATTCCTAAGTAACTTGTAGTGTGGCTATCTCCGAGTCCTCTCCCACATCGAGCCGCCTACTGAGGGTTACCTAGAACATTTAATTTAAGGGCGTGAGTTTCGAAACTCAGTGTGTACGACCCTTAGCAAACAAATCAATTCAATATATACATATGACATTGGGCCTAAGCCCTAACAATATCGGTGGTCTGGGCCTTAGCCCACAATGACCTCATATCATATCATATCAGAGTCACATATATGCAATGCTCCCACTCCGAATCCAACCCTGCACTCCACCCGTACCAACCCTACACTCCTGTGGGGATGTCTACATCAACCCACCCATCCTCTACACTCTAAAGGTAGCACCGGTTGGAGCACTACTCACGTTGCAGCAAAGCTGCTATATATGTGCGGTGTAGCAAAGCTACTCAGTGGCTTGAAAGCCTACGATGGATTCACGATCGTCAAACGACTATGCGATCCTCAGAACACTTCCTCCATATCATCAAAACCCACCCAAGTGCAACATACAATTCATGAATGCATCATACACATTTTCACACATTTTCACATATGAAGCATTTAGGGGTATTTTGGCCATTTCACTACCTAGGGGTATTTTCGTAAATCTACCCTACAAGGGTATTTCAGTACTCCTACCCTACGAGGGTGTTTTAGTAGTTCTACCTTACAAGGTATTTTCGTAATTCTACCTTAGAAGGGTATTTTCGTAATTTTATCCTAGAAGGGTATTTTCGTAATTTCCTAATGATACAGATTTTAGTTATGAATTTTGGCCCATCAACAAGTCCTCGCGGCTAAGATGAACGGACATTATGCACCAGGTAGGATTCAAGAGAAGAGGAGGTGGGTTACTCGGACCACTTAAGTACCAGGCTCTTCCTAAATCCAATCCTAGACATGCATATGTCGGTTACCACACCTTAGTCTATCGACTTGTCCATAGACATGTTTATTACTTAATTAAGTCTTATGAAATTTGAGAGTTCATTTAACTGGGCCTAAAGTCCATTAGTACCCTAGCATGCATTTCTACAATCCCATAAGGCCCATTAAGCCTATTCACGTTCGTTAACCCATTAAGCCCAATCATGCTTATATGACCCATTAGGCCAGATCATAATTCAATCATACAATCATACATATTAATCCATTACAAAATTTCATATCACAACTTTGCCAATTTGGGCCCCCAAATTCGGTAGGCCCATTAGGGATTTTGAGATTTCGGCTTTTGCCGATTTACCGTGTGTGTAGTGTATGTACACACCTAATTGATGACTCGCACCTACACTATCCTCAGTCTTGACCTACAATCAAAACCACTTCCAAATCAACTCCAAACCTTAGTAAAACTTTATCAAATCCCGAAGCCTTACCGTAACCTTACCGTGAACCTTCGGCTTTTCTAGCCTTTCCTTAACGAATAGTCTCGAATATTCCTAGATCTGCATCAACACACATATTTTATCAACATCAGGTGACTCGTCTTCCACACGAATCACCCTTATGGCTACACATATATTCAGCCACCCCCTAAGAAACCGAAATTGAGAATGAGACACTTACCAAAACTTGTCTTCAAACTAACGGCCAAGATATCTGTTGTTTAAGTAATCGGCTTTTCAACACTAACTTAAGGATGATAATCAAAGACGAATAGTGATGAAGGAAAAGAAATTGGCAAGGGAGATATGAGTATTCGACTTTCAAGAAATCAATGATGATATTCGGCTTTTTGAGAAACAAAGAAACTTAATGGAATTTGGTAAAAGAATGAAAAGGGAGAAAAGAAGTTGGCAATAGAATGAATTCGACAAAATAAACCAAAACCCTCATGCACATTCAGATTCCTTTAAATAGGCACAAGCCGATTTAAGCCTCCATTGCAGTCCCATTCGGCACCAACTCCCTCTCTCTAAATCTCCTATTTTCTCTCCATTATCTCTACCTTAAAATTCTCTCTGAACACTCCCCTTAGAGTCCATCTTCACGCCACTTCCAACCTTCTAGAAGGTCAAAATTAAACTCCTAAAAATACTAAGCTAGGATCCTAAACTCAAGGCCCAATATTTCTAGGCCCAAAATTCGGGGTGTTACACCTATAATTTTACCCGAACCCTCCCATTTTTCGGGTGGGATTTCGGGTCGAGCTGGGTAGCCCGGCCCATGCACACCTCTAATCATTTTTTTAGCAGCGTTTTTTAAAAAACGCCACTAATGCATATCCTTTTGTGGCGATTTTGTAAAAATGCCACTAAAAACACAAATAAAAACGGCAACATTTTGCAAACTCTAAATCTATTCGCGGCGTTTTTTGTGAAAATGCCACTAACGCATATCCTTTTGCAAAGTTTTTATAAAAACGCCACTAAAAACATAGATAAAAAAGGCAACGTTTTGCAAACTCTGAAACTATTCGCGTCGTTTTTTGTGAAAACGCCACTAACGCATATCCTTTGCGGAGTTATACCCTAATCTAGATATGAGCCAAATTTTAATGCCCAAGCTAACAAGTAAAATGATAGAAGAATATGATTGTTAAGACACTTATTATTTGATTACTCAAATATAACGTTTTAAAACAACTAAATTAGAATGCTAACCATAATTTAAGAGAGATAATTATGAATTCCGAAAAAATAATTTTCATAAACCTAAAAATAAACATGAAATATATGTTGAATTGAAAAGAAAAATTAATATTTTGATATATTAGTCTTCCATTTTCCAAATGCATCATTTTGCCATTTCACTTTTTTTTTTCCTTTTTTATTGTTTTTGAAATTTATTTTTAGGTACATTTTTAGGGTTTATGGTTTGGGGTATAAGGGTTTAAAGATTTAGTTTTTAGAGTTTATTATTTTAGGGTTTAAGGGTTTACAGTTCATGGGTTGTGATTTAGGGGCTAGGCTTTAGATTTTAGGGTTTAGGGGTTAAGGTTTAGGGATTAGGCTTTAGAGTTTAAGGTTTAGGGGCTAAAATTAAATTGTTAGTAAAAATGCATTCTGATCTTTTTCTTATTGGATCATTATAAGTCCCCATATTTTTTTCATTTATAATTTGTTTTTAGGGTTTAAAGTTTTAAGGTTTATAATTTAAGGTTTAAAGGGATTAAGGTTTTAAGATTTAAGGGCACTTATAGTTCATGGGTTAGGATTTATGGGTTAGGCTTTATATTTTAGGGTTTAAGAGTTAAGGTTTAGGGATTAGGCTTTAGAGTTTAGGGTTTAGGGGCTGAAATTAAATTGGAAGTAAAAATGCAATCTGATCATTTTCTTATTAGATCATTTATAATTTTGAAAAGATTAAATCAAATTTTTTCCATTTTTAGATGGATAAAGTGCAATTTTACCTTTTAAATTTTAAAAAATTTCAAAAGGCCTAAATGGAAAATTTTTCATTTTAGGGGGCTGGGACCCTTTCAACCCCCTTATTTATGCCCCTAAATATATATTAATTATAGGGTTTAGGATTTAATTGAATATGATTCACTTGAGATTGCAAAAACTCGAATTCAAGTTGGATTTGTAATTTGAGACGTAAAGTTTTATTTAAGTTGGATTCAATTTTATAAGATTCAAACTAAAAATCGAGGCATTCAAAAATAGTTGATTAAGTTTAATTTTTGGATTTTGTGGAGGGGGAACTGATTTGGGAAAAAGACCAAGGCATTTCGGGGATATCAAAACGGAGTTGTTTAGTAAAAAATAATAAATATTCGCGGTGTTTAGATAAAAAAACGCCACTATAGCTCAACCTTTTGCGGCGTTTGGACAAAAAACGCCACAATTGCTTAACTTTTAGCGGCGTTCGAAACATAAACGCCACTACTGCTCAGTTTTTCGCGGCCTTTGGTCAAAAAATGCCACTATTGCTCAATTTTTAGCGACATTTTATTGCAAACGCCGCTAATGTATAATATTTGCGCGTTTTTTATCCAAACGCTACTAAAGCCCTATTTTTCTATAGTGCAAATTTAACAATAAAATAAGAGTTATACAATATCCAAACAATAACAATAAAATAGTAACAACATAATAGTGGAATGATAGTAAAACAACGAGAAAACAACAAAAAAATGTAGCAAAATAGTGGGGAAACAACAATTTATTTTCTTTTTGCAAATTTGGGCCAGGTCGGGGCCAAGCCAAAAAAGTCTTATCCGAGGCTCAACCCGTTTTCTAAACAGGTCTTATTTTTTTTTGCCCAAACCCTCTCACTTTTCGAGTGGGCCTTCAGGCTGAGCCGGGTGGCTCGACCCATGAACTGGTCTAATTACATTCCCAGGAAAATATTTAACGAACCAAGCATGATAATGCAACTTGCCAGGGATCTTAATCAAATATACTTTCTAACATGTACCAAATGTTGCAAAATAATGTTCCCAATAATCACATTCCATTGAAATCATAAAATGGGAAAGTATCAAACACTACCTCAGTGTTGAATGTAGTGATAAGAAACGCTGCGCATTTAAGGAGAGAATACTGATTTAAACATTGATAAAGATATTATTGAAAGGGACAATCACAAATCTCAAATATGAATAGTAAAATCGATATAAAAATTATAAAAAAATTAAAATCATTAAAAAAAGACTAAAATTAACGCAAATGTGACATTATAAAAAATATATTATATTATCCATTCAAAATAATCTTCAACTAAATAAGAAAATATAAAATTACAACCAACAATCCTACATTACTCTAAAATGATTTTGCCATCAATAGGCAATAGCCGATATAGAACAATACTTGCATGTGAAAACATAAGGGGCCCCATGCCCTTTATTTAGAGGGCATAGGTGTTGTGGTAGAAGGGAACAAAGGGTTTGTATATAAGGCAGCAAAGTGAACCAAAACATACAAGCTAAGCCAATCCCCATTCTCATATACTACACTTTGTCACATGATTCTTTAAAAATTTAAAAACAAGTTAGATAAAAAAAATTTTTGAACAATTTTACTTTTGATTATATATATATATATATATATATATATTGACATAATGTCTATAACAACTCTTAGCCCCTCCTCAACTCATAAATCGGAGGATAATACATATCAGTGCACTCGAGCTCAGTTCCTCCTGCATTGGTATAATAATGCCCTTACCAGTCGAGCTAAGATTCAATCGACAAGTTAGATAATTTTTCAATTGATGTGGAGTAAACTAATAATAATAGTAGCTTAATTTAAAAAAAATGACACTGTACTAAAAATATATATATTTAAAATATCTATAATATGAAAATGAATAATATAATATTTTAATAGTTTTTTTAAAAGGTAGTATTTTCTATAAAGAATTTATTTGTAGTGGGATTTTTAAAAAAAATTAAGATAGTTATCACATACCAATTTTGAAATTGAAAAATTACAAAATAAATTATAGTTGTATCCATAAATTTATATAGTATCATAAATCAAAATTTAGGTGTTGTTTGATAAATTGAAAAATTAAGTTATTAAATCTATTTGGTATATTATTTAAAATTAAAATTAAGTACTAAATATAATTAGACTGTTTGATAAATAATAAATAAAAAATTAAAAGTAAAATATTTAAAGGATAATGTTAAAAGAATAAAATAATTGAAAAAATTCACATTAAGTGATAAATCTACTTATTATTTTCAACCCTTTTTCATTGAAAAATTCTATATTTTTTTAATTTGAATTATCAAATATGCTTAAAAAATTATTTGTTGCTTTGCACTTTTGTTGCTGGGAAAAGAAGTTAAAATTGAGTTTTTTGTTTTACATTTATTTAATTAAGTTATGTTGAATTAACTTATGACATTAATTTAATAAGCCTTGAAATAATATTATAGGTATATTAGAGGTCCCTTGGAAAAAAATACTCCATCCATCCCAAAAAAATTTGTCACATTTTGAATTTTAGTAATAAAAAAATTCCAACTTTAACCTCTTATAATTTAAATTCATAATAGATAAAAGTTTGAAAGTATATATTGTAAAAAACTTTCAAAAGAATATTTATAAAAACTTCTATTTTAGATATATTTTTAATAAATTTTAATTAATTAAAATATTTAGAAAAACACTTAGTGCATTGAAATATAAATCCTATATAATATATATGATGTTCAAACAAAATTTCTTGTATCCTTTGGTTTTGAGTGAGAGATTGATGCTCTCTTGTCTTGTTGGATAAGACGAATTTATGTTTCACCGATCTAACTTTTGAGGCTGTACATATCAATTCGATTAAATAAATTATTTAAAAAAACAATGAATCTCCTGTTTACATATATGCTAGTAAAACAATGAAAATAAAAAAAAGGGGGAAATTAATTACAGGGCAAGAAATTACCCTGAGGTCTTGAATATATATACAAGTTTAGCAAAAGCACAAGTCCCATTTGGGTTCTAAGAAAAATCCCAGGAAATTGGGATTGGCCAAAATATGAGGAAGAAAAGAAAATACCATTCCAAGCAATAAATGTGGGAGTGATGCAGAGTTATGATGGGCGTCTAAATATAGGGAATGAATCGGCCATGCAAATGCAATAATACCAAAGTGATACTATTATTTTGCCCCTGTGTTTGCATGCAAAAAGATGGGGATTGGGAAAGATTGGCAAAGCTACCATCAACTGGGGTCCATCTCCTTCTTCACGGGTTCTTCTATTACCAGATTCACGCATGCAGTTTTGGCTCTCTTGCCCCGCTTCACTACACCACTTTTTTTTTTATGTTTTTCTTTCCTACATATATATATTTTAATATTTAAAATATAATAATAAGTCTAGTATCTATTTTTGTGCCTACACTTTCATAAACTCTAACAATAATTGCCCCAACAGTTATATTCTTTTGTATTTATATAAGAGTCGGTTTAGATGGGCGATGCAGTATGTTTTGCTTACTTTTTATTTGACGTTACAATATTTAATTTTACTACCACTACTGTTTTTACACTAACCACAAGTAAATGCACCACTCATCCAAACTCACCTTAAATTTTATTTAAAAATTGTAGATACAATTATATTTTTGCGGTTAGTACATAGCAATGTTAGCCATCTTGTTCGCCACTCTATTTCCTTCTGTGTGGTTAGGTTATTAGTGTGATAATATTATGTAAATGTTTACTTCTTAGATATGCATTATAATAATTAGATATAAAATGAAAAATTGTTAGTACAAATTTAAATTTGAAATTAGAAACATGTATATTAACTCTTGTAAATAAAATAAGACCTCTTCAAATTAAGCGAAAATATTTCATTCCTTTTATTAAAAGTAAGACATGAAAGTGACTAAATATTACCAATTGAATTAGTTTATTATTAACTCATATACTAAAACATGTGTAAAAAATTATACTCCTACCAAATATAGCATAAATTTAATTTATGAATGATTCAACCTTATATAAACAAAAATATTTTTTTAACAATTTCTTAGATATCAAATCTTTGATCTTGGTTCAAGTCCATAGAAATGTAGGATTTTTTTAGAGGTAAAGTAACATTTAATCCCTAAACTTGATAAATTTTCTCAATTTGGTCCTTGAATTTTTTTATTGTCCACATTAATTTTGGAACTTGGCAACTTTTCTTAATTTAGTTCATGAACTTAGATTCTATTAAGGTATGATAATGTGATACTCTGAGATTATGCCACATCATCACTTGAAAATTTTTAAATATTATATAAAATCCAAAAAATTTACAAAAAATATTAAAAATTATAAATAATTAAAAAAAAAGTTAATGTGACAAAATTTTCAAAATGTCATATCATCATACCTTGAGAAAATTTAAGTTTAGAGACCAAATTGGAAAAAAACTATCAAATTTTGAAACTAATGTAGACTAAACAAAAGTTCAAAGTCGAAGGTGGGAAAAATGAAAATGGTCAAGTCAAGAGACTAAATGTTATTTTACCATTATTCTATTTTATTTCTCATATTTTTAATATAAAAAAAATCTCAAAAACATGTTTTTTGTACCTTCGTTAGTCAAAACAAATTTTTATTTTAATTTAAAAAATATGTTTTACATTTTCTAAAACTTATATAAAGTTAAAATACCAAGTCAGTTTGTATCTATACCAATTATTTAATATCATCTCATCTTTTCTTTTTTTTTTCATGTTCACCATTTTACTTAAACTTTAAACCCAAAATTTATATACGTTTATATTCAAACTTAAATCCCTATAATCTTCATTAATGGTGTATTTACAAGTAAGTTTTTATGGGAAAAACATACAAAGATATTTTTGAATGGCAACATGAGATTGGTAAAATAAAAGGAGGAATCCGCATAATAGTAATTGAGATTTTAGGGGTTTAAGTTGGAATCTAAATGTATACAAACTTTGAGTTAAAAGTTTCAACAAACTGAAGTATTGATGATATAAAAAAAAAAAAAATGAGATGATATTCATATAGTTTTTACTTATAAAAATTTAAAATAAACTT
This sequence comes from Gossypium stocksii, assembly GCA_020496765.1. Lineage (NCBI taxonomy): Eukaryota > Viridiplantae > Streptophyta > Magnoliopsida > Malvales > Malvaceae > Gossypium > Gossypium stocksii. The sequence continues at coordinate 14,786,837 of CM035623.1, forward strand.
ATTATTTTCATATTTCTTTCTCTCTATCCTTTTATCTTAATAATAAGATTAAGGTCATTGGCCGATTGAGCCTTAACTCGATTAGTATTAGTATTATTGTCAGGATAAGAGGACGTGAGTTTAAATATACTGAAGCAAATTATCTTCCTATTTAAGGATTGTAAAAGAACTATGGGTAGTTCTAGATATTGTATCAGAAAACCATTAAACTCATATCCACTTATAAGAATTATTTTTAAATAACAGTGTTGGTGGTCAATTTAAGCTTATTCCTATTTTTAAGGATGATATCAACTATGGCGGCCAACTAGATTTAAGGCATGCTTATTATAGTTAAATCTCCTGTGTCGTGTTTCATGGTACAATTGTTATTACTAACAACTTGAAGGGGTTTGTAGGAAAGGAGAAGATGGGCCAAATGAATGATAACCGAGGCCTTGTAGTTTAAAGCCCAATTAAAAAGTGGGGCCGGCCGGCGATGTTACAAGTGGGGCTTATATTGATGAAACTCACGAGAAAGGTAAAGAGATAGAGATTGATACATCATAGTCATAGATAGGGGCATATATATTTTTAATTAACAAAATAATTTACAGTTGTAGATTTGCCGGTCACGAGCGCTGACTAGGACAGTTGGACCCAACTTTAAGCTCTATCTTGACCCCACGTGTTCCACTCATGTGACTGAAGTTGTGTAAACTGGGCGGATAGCAGATTTGTCACTATATATAAACTAAAAGTTGTCAGATTGGTTTTTATTAAAAATTATTTAGATAAAATAATTATAAAGGAAAAAAAAAGGTAAAATAAACTAAAGGGAAATAATATATGTATGTTGTTTAGATAGTTAAAATTTGTTGGGAATCGATTTGATTAAGTAACGAATAAGTAAAAAAAATAACGGAAGAAGTTGAGAAATTAAATACATAAATTTAACGTAAAAAAGTTCTCCAAAGATGATAAAAAATTACAGGAAAATATAATTTTACTATAATGGCAAAAAAACGAAAAGCACAAAAGAAGAATATAAAAACTAAACACTGAAACTCAAAAATAAAGAACCCTCAAAACATAAATACAAAATTCTCCAAAAGTGTTATTAGTTCTAATATTTTAATGGGTGTATATGTTTTTTAAGGTTGTAAAAGAGCTTATTTATAAGTTAAATTCGTAGGTCAAATAATAAAATAATTTAGACTAATCAGAGTTCGATTGAAACAAATAAACAGAATTTAACTGAAAAATTATATCTCAAATTTAATTAAATATGAGACATACTCAACAAAATTAGTAAAGGGAAATAAAAGATTTATTTATAACATATGTTTTGGTAAAATTATGGAAATGGTTTAATATAATGACTTTTTTCAATTATATATATTTTTATAAAATAATTTATGTAAATTATTACTAAAATAAAAATGATATTTCAAATAGTAAAATAAAAATTAATTTCTTTCTCCGACTTTTCGCTCAAATTTTAGATAAATAAAATTCAAGAACTCTCTTTTAATTTTATTTGGAATAATAAAAAGATAAATTATTAAAATAATTACTTTTGTTTATTTCAGGTTACATTTTAGTTATTTATGTTTGAAACGTTATGTTTTAGTCATTTACGTTATCGCGTTGTAACATTTTAGTCACTAAGCCGTTAATTGTCTTTAACGGTAAGCTGATGCGGCACGTTAAATTATCATTTTCAATAAAAATTTTAGGTTAATTTATACAATTAGTTCTATTTTTTTGAGCAATTTATTTTTTATGTTATTTTAACTTTCCTTTTTTTTTTTCTTTATTTTCCATTGCAATTTGCCACTCCTTCTGTTTCCTTCATTCTTCATTTCTTTTAATGTAAACAGAGGGAGAAGCAGAAGAGAATGAAAAATAAAGAAAAAAAGTTAAAAGAACATAAAAAAATTAAATTTCTCAAAATGAAAAAAATATAGGGACCAATTGTAAAATTTAACCTAAAATTTAATTTTGAAATGATGATTTAACATGTCACGTCAACTTACCATTACACCGTTAACGGAAATTAATGACTCAGTAAGTAAAATGTCACAACACAATATCGTAAGTGACTAAAACATAACATTTCAAATATAAATTATTAAAATGTAATCTGATACAAACAAAAATAACTATTTTAGTATACCCTTAATAAAAAAAGTTGTTCAAAATGAAGGAAAGAGGGTTGTTTTTAAAGGTGTGTATGGGCCGGGCCGGGTCGGGCCAGGCTCAACTAAAAATTTAGGCCCATTCATCGGGCTCGGGTCGGGCCGGGCCGGGCCCAAAAAATGGGCCTAAAATTTTGCCCAAGCCCGACCCATATAAAAATGCAAAACCCAGGCCCAGCCTGGCCCGCTCGTATTAATTTTTATATTATTTTATATAATTTTAAATATATATAATACATCAAAAATACTAAAAAAATCAAAATAATATTTTCCAACAAATTGAAAATAAATTTTAAAAAAATATGTAGACTTAAATAACATTAAGATAGATGCAACTTAACAAACAAATACCTCTAAAATAATAACAAAATTAACAATAAAATAAGTTTTAAACAATATCCAAATAAAAAAATAAAATAGTAGCAACATAATAGTAATATGGTAGCAAAATAGGGAGAAAACAACAAGAAAATAACATTTAAATACAAAAAATAGCAGATTTTTTTTGTCATTTAGTGAATTCGGGCCGGGCTGGGCTCGGGCCAAAAATACCTTACTCGAGGCCCCTTTTTTAAATGGGCCTTATTTTTTGTCCAAGCCCATTTTTCGGGCCTATAATTTTGCCCAAACCCTCCCACATTTCAGACGGGCCTTCGGACCGGGCCGGGCCGCCCAACCATGCACACCTCTAGTTGTTTTCCCTTCCTTTCCTTTATTTTACACTGTCTTTGAATTATATATTATAAAGGAAGAGAGAAAAAGAGAAAGGAACAAAAATATTATATAATATCATGAAATGAAATATGATTTATTATGATATATATTTTTTTACATTTACAGCCTTTTTATAAAATAATTTATATGAAAGAGGAAGCGGATAAAAAAGAAAATTATAACTTTTTACTTTTTTTTTTCTTAGTTTTCTCCCAAATTTTGGGTTAATGAAGACTAATTTTATGGAAGCTTTTTTTTTCCCTTAGTTTAAAAAAAAAAAAAAAAAAACTTAAAACTAATCTCAATAAAGAAAATATTCTTCCTTTTTCTTACTTTCCTTTCTTTTCATCCTTCTCTTTATTCTAACCCTAGCATGAGGTTCGACAATATATACTATTAGTTCTTTTAAGATAATAATATTTTGGGTAAACTATATTATAGGTTACCCATCTATGCTTAAGTTTCTTTTTTTATTTATTTATTTATAATAATTTGTCTTTTTTTAATCCATTTTCATTAATTGTCATTGATTAAGTAATGAAAAACTAAGGTGGCAGTTCTAAATTGATATAATAAAAAATTTAGCCATATGAAATTTATATATTATATTAATTTGATCTCAAATTTTTTAAAAATTAACCCTTAATGTTTACGTATTATGTAATTAAGCCATCGCATACATGAGCATCCCTTCTTAGTTTACACCTTCCAAAAACACCCATACCATTCATTAACTAAGCAATGGAAAACTTTTGTGACCATTTTAAATTGGTATAATAAGAAATTTAGTTATCTGACATTTATACATTATATCAATTTGATTTTAATTTAAAAAAAAATTAACCCTCAATATTTACATATTATATAATTAAGCCATGACATATATTAGCATCCCTTCCTAATTTACACCTTCCAAAAACACTCATACCATTCATTCGACTCACTCCATGATAATATAAAGCTTAATGGTGACCCAATTAGGTTGACGCGACGGCCATTGCAATTGCTCAATTTCATCCAACATGTTAACCTATAGACGAAAAGTCCAAAATCAATGCCGAAGAATAATGCCGGCGATGCAAATATGGTAGGAACTATGAGGAGCCCAAGGAGCAACGTTCACACTCTCTTGGCGTCTGCAACTCAACTGTCGACAATGTTAGAAACAAAAACCAACATTGTGTCATGGTGGTGGCTATTTGATTTTCTCTTAAATTTTGGTTTTTTTCACAATGCTAGATAAATTAGTCGTCTTTTAATTGTTAAAACCTTAAGATTTTAATTTTTAAATGTGTTTAATACATTTGAACCAACACAGGAAGAGAAAAGGGTTTTACAAACACAATGATCGAATCTTATATTTCATACCGATCAATTTAAAATTTATATAATGACATGATTAATATATAAATAAATATTTATAAAAATAATTAAGATTAGAGGATCCCATAATCTTTAAAAGAGCCCCAACCTTAACTACCAATACGTTTAAAAACTATCCAAATTTACTATAAATAAAAGAAAATCCATCGTAATATCGATAGATAACACTTTATACTATAATCCTTGTGACCAACCCACTGAAATGAACAAATAAATAATAATCCTGTGTGTTTAAACTAGATGATGAGTTGTTTGTCTTCACCATGAAATGATAGATTTTTCAAATTTTCTTTTTGGGCTCGAGTCAACTCATTGGCATCAAAAGGCGAACAAAGAAAAATCAATGTGAAAGATGAGAAGATAAAATAAGATTTTAATCTATTGATTTAAATGATTACCAAAAATTTTTGTCTTCTTGAAGGAAAAACTTGTCTTGTTTTTGGTCCATCCTGAATTGCCGACCGATTCATATCTATGAAAAACTATGACATATCAGACAAACTTGCTGCAACTCAGATATCTAAAATAACAGGTTTTGTTAAAAAAGGGCTAACTATTATCACCCAAAAAATTTTAGAACCAATGTCATGGAATGGTCCTCATCCTCACAGATGCCTGTAAGGGAAGGTTAAAATGAAAGAGATCAAACCCAAGACAAATTTATGTGTCGTGTTTACCCGAAAAACTATTGTAGCAGACTCAGGACAGTGAGATTTAGACCCAGTCTAAGTGTCCTCAATGACCGCACTTCTTCATTAGACTGGAAAAATGTGTCTTTTTGTAGCCCTTGATTCCACAAAATGACTTTGACCATGGGACAATGTTAAACCACATGTTTATTTTATATGCTTTGAAACCACGCATACATGTTTACCTTGCCTTTAATGCAACTTGTGTATTTAGGCATAGGAAATGAAGAATATCAAGACAAAAAGTAAGAGGAATCGGCCAAAAATTCACCATTAATGTTGTTGTACAATTCTAAATCACAGGTTACAATCATCTAAACTATAATTAATTTTACTAAATATTAGTTTTTCTTTCACTCCGGTATTCAATCAAATTTAATTATTAAATTATTAAAATATTCTTATTTAAATAATAATAATAAATATTAATTTAAGAGTTTCTTTTTATCTTCTTATATAATTTTTTAAAAAAAATTCATGCTTACATATTTGAACCCAAACACCAAACATTCCCTCTTTCAATTTTGTCATTTCAACTAAAATAATATTTAAATTTTGTATAAATTTTTAATAAATATATTATATAATTATTTTCTCATACCGTTGGTATACTATAATTTTATTGATTATGTCATCGATTGAGTTAATGTCACAAATTAATTTAATACCAACTCGAAAAAAATGACAATGCTATAATAAATAACTGAAGTGCATTTAATATTCTTAATATGATGTTTTTGCCCATTTAGAATTTCTTTTCACTCACAATTTAAACTATTTTTTTAATTTTAATTTTATACATATTACATATATGTTATTAGTATTAATCTCAATCTTACATTTTATTATTTATTGTATATTATTTATAAGCACACTCTTAAACTCTAAACATATTATTTCTATACGTGTGTATGTGTGTAATAAAATTTAATAACACATAATTAGACTCCCAAAATTTAATATTAAGATCCATCAGCACTCTTGTGCGGCGTGACCTATTCGCTTCTATAGTTTCTTTTAACTAGGCTGCAGAGTTGGCCTAAAACATTGCCAACAAAAAACAGCCTTGTTGGATATGGCAGCCCACCAGACCAAAACCCATCAAAAGGGTCCAAAACTTTGTCCATTTAATGACAGACATCTTGTGAGAGATGGTGGTGTTCCCAATGAAGCAAATAAACCCCCCTTAAGAACCAAGGAAATTTTGCGACACATCAACTCACTGATTTAACTCAACCTTATGCTCATAATAGATCAACCATCTTTCTTCATTCTAACACCAACTTCGGTGCACCAAAAATGAGAAAAAAAAAAACCCATTTTTCTCTGAAAACCATTTTACGCGTTGCAGGGATACAATTTGCGAACTATGGACGTTACTTCTGATATTGATTTAATTTTTTCTCTGAAAATTCAGTTTCTTTCTGAAGTCAAAGGAAAAAACATGCATTGAATTTTATGAAAGACGGGGGATAAATAGCAGTAAAAACCGCGTGGAAGGGAAACTTCTGATATTTTCATATCCTATCCTTTTTGCAGCCAATAGGTAGCTGACATGCAACTAAACCCGTCCTCCATTTGGCCACATTTTTCTCTAGTTAAGCCAAAAACAAGAATACCGTGTCAAATATTTTCTTGCAACTATTCAACACTGATCTTTGCACTGTTTCTTGTCACTCAAGCATATATAAATTGACAGTGATATGTACTAGTATCATGTCGGCCGTATATATAAATCTGTAGGGAAAAATAAAACAGACCCATCTTAGAGACAAGATTGGAATCATTTAACCATTGTCCTAAAACTTAATTGATCACATGCTCATCATAAAACTTAATTGATCACATGCTCATCATGTTTAAAAAGGGGTGTTCGTTAAGTCTTTTTTTGATATGCATATAATGAAAATGATGAAATGTTTTGCCAAGTTGCACATTGCTATCTAATCACACTGTTTGTTTCAAAAAAGACAACATTTTTACCTTTATCTACTTTGCATGGGGTCCTGCAACTGAGCCCCCATTTGGTCGGTAAAATATTAGCTTCCCATTACAGTGTGATCTACAGAGGAAGCAATATAGTCAAACATGTATCAGAAATGATGTTTTTTTTTTTTTTGATATTTTGTGTTTATAATGTCCAAAATCAGGCCCATTAATCACGTTGGTCCGAACTCGTAATGTTCTTTTAACTTTTATGCCATTTTTTTCTCTTCTTTTTAAAAGGAGTTTACTCGATTTTGATGTTCCAAGAGCCAGCAAATAAGGGGATTTGCAATGCAAACTGGGCCACAAAAAAGGAGAAGAATATGATGACCAAGAACGTCGCTTTTGAGCCTATGAATTCAATACTCCCGGCAAATTTCAACTTTTGAAGAAACAACATCAACCAAAATTTTAAAGAAAAAATCTTTAGTGCTTATCAGGGAATTCATGAATTCATCTGGTGAAAGCAATACCATCAAAGGACAAGCAGCGAGAAACCGTTTGTTTACATTCCCTAGTTTAGACCACTGCGATTTGGTGCAAAGATTTGACAGCGACCAATCAGAATCCAATTGCCACTGGCCATAAAAATGTTGTCGTGGCACTAATGCAACAACTTCATGATTGTTCATTATTGTCCAAGTTTGATTTGATCAGTTGAAAAATGCTCAATCATGATATTAAAGCATTATTAGATGAAGTGATAACACCGTCTCATTGCAAATTTAATTGTAGTTGGATCTGATATTAAAAGGTCTAGTATCACCAACCATGGTTCTTGCCACCGTCTCCCAAGAAAGAGACGAACAAAAATACAGCGAAATTGAACTGACAGAAAAAAGAAAAAGGGCTAAAGGCTACCAAGTGATGATTGTGAATTGGATTCCAATAGCAAAATCTTAGTCGTGTTTTTTCTTTGCAACTTGCAGCTACAACTTGTCGATTTTCAACAGCTTCAGAACAAATCTACACTGATTTAAGGCCAAAAAAAGAATGAATTAAAAAGAGGGTACAGCTAGTTAGTGAATTAAAATGCTTATTGGCACATTACATTGTAAAGAAAGAACCTCGAAACAAGTCATGACGATGAACACAACAGCAGATTCTGATCTACATAGCTGCAAATACCTAACCAAAGATAGAGAAACATAAGCGGGCAAAATGGATATACAAAAGGGAATTGCAGATGAAGAGAAACCAGCAACAAAGAGAGATTTTCCTCTGGATATGGTTCTTTTTTGGAATGTAATTCCCCCCCCCCCTATCCTGCCAAATAAAGCATCAGAGATTCAAAGCAATGTGAATGGATCATGGCCTAATTGTGTTGTTTTTTTTTTTTAAGACCCTTTTTCTGCAGAAAATTAAGAGATTATGAACTAATGCTACAAAAACATGCAATTGCTACTTTGGACTTGAACCCAAATACCCCAACCGCTCAGCCAATACATTCACATCATCATCTTCACCTTCACCTCCTTCAGGTATATCCAACTCTCCTTCAAATCTCTCATTCAATAATTCTTCCCAAAACCCTTCATCAAGCTCTCTGTCATGGCCATGTCCATGTTGGAGTTCATCTTGTGGTTCCTCTTGCTCCCTTCTGGCCCTACCATACCCTTGCATTTCCAGTGCCAATGCTTCCAACTCTGTCACTTGGTATCCGTACTCACCATACTCCGGAGGTTCAGTTTTAACCGGATTTATCCCCTCGCTACCTCGGCTCGATTGGCCTACATGTCGTTGATCGATCGGTCGTCGCCTTTTCTTCGACATGGCTTCTTCGAGCTCCTTCCTTTTCTCCTTCTGTTGCATCAACTGCCGGAGGAAAGCTGGATTCTGCATAGCTCTAGCCAAGAAAGACATCATTTGTTGCTGCTTCTTTTCAGTGCCTTGTAACCTTTCTTCCATGGCTTGAATATAAGCTCGAGTGCTTTGTTGCTGTTGTCTTAGCTTCACTAATTCCATCATTAACACCTGCTTGTCCCGCTTCAATCGACCAACTTCCCCATCTACCCCAAATCTGCCAACTTCAACACAAGGACCTAAAGGTTGCTGAGATGGTGGGGGCTGAGATGTGGTCTTTCTTCTCCTAATGTTCTTCAGCAGATGCTTATGGCCCCTAAGGAACCCTTCATTGGCAAACTCCCATTTATCTGGATCGGTCTTTCTAAAACCCTGCAGTAAGTGAAATCACACAATAAATCAAATAAAAAAAACTTGTTAATAATTTATAATTAGTTCCCATTGTTGATGGAGACAAGAACCAATAAATAATTAAGCGAGGTCCCACTTCCAGAAAGAACCATTAAGGTCTAAAAATTAAAAAACAATAAGAAAAAACCCCAAGGGAGTTGCTCAAAGGATTAAAATAATGGTGATAGAATAAATCTCTACAAAAACTTAATAAAAAAATAATATATATAAACTTTGGATGATCTGTAAGTCATGTGAGATTCCAGAACTTTCAAGAAAACTCTCGAGCATCAATAATTTAAAGAGGAAAACTTTTTGCATCCAATGAACAAGGAGATATAAGAATAAAAAAAATCAATTATTGCTGAAAAAAAAAAACTAAACGTAAGCAAATAAAATGAGTGAAACCCAGAAGAACATTAACAAGTAAACATTTTACTAAGAATCATTATGAAGCTGTGAAATGGAGGAAGCAGTGGCCTTTGGCCCTTAAATGGTGAAATTATGGTTTAGTCCCGCTAAAAACTGCAATATTACATTTTGACCTTTCAAAAGATTATAATTCAACATTAGCCTCCAGGGGAATAGAAATTCTAGCTTGATGTAATAATATTTGGAGAGAAATTTTTAAAATTGAATTTTTTTTTTTTTTGGAAAATTGAAAACAGAAGTTGAGAGATAAGAAGACTTACGTAAGTATTGAGTTGCCTAACGAAACTAGAGAAATTATTGTGCTTGAAATATCGAGGAAGAAGATTAGTGGAGAAAGCGTGAGGATCCCACACAACAAAGCTGCTACCTCCTCTGCTCCACGAAACTATGTAATTAGTGCTAGGATCATCAACAATGTCAAAGGTCTTCGTGAGGAATGGCGTTGGCCCGGAATCGTGAAGACCCTCCATCGGCTGCGGTGGCGGCGGCCCCATCATCATCACCGGCGGGTCATCGTCGGACTGTGAATAACTCGAGTTCGGGTACTCTTCCTTCACCGGAAAATACGGATTCATGGTCCCGAAACTCCGCTAAATTCTTTCTTCCTAAGATTACGAAATGATTCCTTTATCGAATTTAAACCCTTAATTTTGATGATTCTAAGTTCGTAAAACAAATGAGAATTTGAAGACAGAGGAAAGCTTCATATACGAAGAGCTGAAGCTGATTCCTCAAACATGTTAAAAATAAATAAATAAATAAAATAAACCCAAAAAAAGTAAAATTGAAAACTGAATCAAAAGAGAACCGGTACGATTATAAGTAGAAAGTGAAACAGAAAATAAAGAGAAAAAAAGTGAATTTTTTTTTTTTTTTCTGTGTGAGGTTTCTTCTTTGGGAAGGTCGTTTTTGCCGTTATGGTAGAGTTGGCAGCTTAGTCACGCTCGTTTATATAATAAAAGCCACGAAAGCAGTATTCCTCAAAAAAAATAAAAAATAAAAAAAGAGTTTAAAACAAAGAGAAATATATTTAATTGTGGGGGGATTTTACTTATAAAAAATCGTTTAGAAAGTTCTAGACATATCCAAATGGAACTTATTATTTTATTCCTTATAATATTTAATTATTTTAGTTTTAGTTTTGGTTTAATAACATAAATTTATTTTAAAAAGCCTTATCTATTTTATGAAAGTATCAATAATAAATAATAAATAGTTCCTTTCTTGTAGAAGGTTCTGGAACTTCATCACTGAGAGCATGGAACTTGATCCACTTTTTGTATATTCATTATTATTATTTTTTAATTTTTGGGAGAAAAAATTAGATTCCATTGTAATCTGAATTTTGATTGGTTGGATAATGGGTCCCACACATAGTTTTTGGTCTTAAATTCAATTAAATCAATTGAAATTATTACTAAATTATTAATAACATAACATCTTACAAATGATTATTGAGATTTTATGTTTAAATTTATTTATGTAAATGTGGGCAGATTTTTCCTAAATTTATTTTAATTAATTAATTGTTACTCTAAATTAATATTTATATAAATGTATAATACATGAAAATTTATTAAATAAGCACATAAAGCTTTAAATCAACATATTACATGTAAAAATACTTAATTTCTTTTTTAAAAATAACTTTTTAATAGAAAATATAGGAAAAATAATGATTACAAGTTCAGGCTCACTAGATAGACAAATTTGCGCTAGCCAATCAACCACCATATTATATTTTCTAAGAATGTACCGAAATTTAACAGTTTAAAAATACCAACACAAGAATAAAATTTGTTAAGTTTTGAGTAAGGGTGAAATAAACAAATGATTAGATTAAAGTAAAAAGAAATTTATTAAGTTAGAAAAAAATCAAAATGGAATCCGCCCCTAGTTTTGAAGCTTCATTGATTTGGAATTAGAATAAAATAATATAATATTGTTTGTTGGTTGGTAGGGTGTAACTAAATGAGAAATGAGAAAAGAAGATAAAAGTGATCCAAGTGATTATGACTTAAAAAGCCAAAGATAAATAGTTAAATAAAAGTCAATTTTGTTGTATCCAACTTTTTGGAATGAGAGGAAGCACAGGGCAATCCGAGTAGAGTATGGGATGCCTCCATCTAGTGTATTTCCCTAATTATTTTATTAGATTGGTTAAATTTTAATTTTAGTCGATTTTGTTTTTATTTTTACATAATTTGTTGCCTCAATATTTACAATTTTATTAGTTATTTATCTAAAAAGAAGGTCTTAAGCGATTTTGTCATCACAGTGCCCTTTTTCTCTTTTTTCGTCCAATAAGATAACAGTAAAATTTTAATATTGAACCCTCTACTATGCTAAAGTTTAGGATTTAGTTTACTTTATCAATGACATTAGTTGGTGTAAATAATTATCATTCTTAATTATTCCAGTTAAAATGTTGTCGCAAACTTTTCATAACAACACCTTTCTAACGCATACCAAAAAGATTTTTTTCGTTATGATAAATATACCTTTTTAACATACAAGGAAAATATATTTCAGTATGATAAGTTTAGAATGAATATTTTTAGGAGAAGCTTCAGTCTAAGCATTTTAATTGAAATAATAAACTATTTAGACTAACTAAAAATAGATGAACCAAATTATGTCAAATTAAAGTATAAATATTAAATCTTAAATTTAAATATAATCATAAAACAATCATAAATAAAAGATAATTTTAATTAAAATAAAGATAATTACAATCATAATTATTTTAATATATAATGTAAATTTAATAAGCATTTAATAAATAATTATAATTATAATTTTAAAACCCAAGGATTGCGGCAAAACTTTCTAATTTTAATTATTTGAAAGTAGAACAAAACAAGGTTTATTATATTTTATGCGGTTTGGGAGTTCACTTCTCAATTTCAAAATAATTATAATTACAATCATGTTATATTATCACAATTGTTCAACTATCAAAATAATTAGGGATAGTGATTTATTTCCCCTTTTAATTTTATAAAATCATTTTAGATATCTATTTAATTTTTCATACTTTTAGCTTTTAAAATTTACGTTTTTTTATCAAATCACCTTAAAATGACTGGAAAAGTGAATGTTCATACATGTAAATTGTCATGTAGACAACACGTCAACATTTAACTAAATTTTAAATTATAAAAATTATTTTTAAAAATTAAAAACATTAAATTATTTAAAAATATATAAAAATATATTTTTTAAAAATTTAAATTTTAACTAAATGCTGACATGCCATCCACATGGCAATCCACGTATATACCACATAAACAATGCTGACATGTCATCCACATGGCAATCCACGTATATACCACATAAACAAAGTTAACAAATGTTAACTTTTCCATCAATTTTAGGGTGATTTGACAAAAAATGTAATTTTAAAGGTTAAAAGAGGCAAAAAATTAAATGGAACGATAAAATAATTTTTTTTTTTTTTTTTTGTAAATTTAGAGGGCCAAAAAAATTATTATGCCAAACAAGTATATAATTCAACTTTTAGCTACCAACAAGTTATACTAAAAAAACAAATAGTGAAAGTTGGGGAATTTTAAAAAATAAAATTTTGCTCGATAAATGTTGACACCGTGTATCAATAAAGAGGAGGAATGGCAGAGGTGATGGACGATTTACTCTTGGAAGGCAAAGAGCTATGAGAGAGTGAGAGAGTGAGAGAGTGAGAGAGAGAGAGAGAGAGAGAGAGGAGTTGTCTATATTCCCCTCTCACTGAAGTGTAGGGGCTTTTATATGTGAGATCATGTCAAACTGAGGTTAAGTTTGTGTAACGCCCCTAACCCTTGTCCATTGCCAGAACAGGGTTACAAAGCATTACCAGAATTTTCAGATCAAATATGAATATTTTATTTCATTTAACATACATACTAAAAAATAATCATAAATCACTCATATTGTCCCTTGTATGAGCCCTCGAGACCCAAAAATATACATTAGAAATAAATCGGGACTAAACCGAAAACTCAGAGAATTTTTGACAAAATTTCAAAAATTTTCCTATATGTAGGGGACACACGCCCTTGAACTAGGCTGTGTGAAAATACCTGAGTATTCTGTTTTTAAATTTTAAAGATCAGGGGACATATGACAAAACCACATGCCCGTGTATTAGGCCGAGTGTCACACACGGCTGTGACACACACCCGTGTCTTTGCCCGTGTGGACGAAAATAGGCCATTTTAAGGCCACATTCCTCATCCATCTTGATATCAACCAAAACACAACATTTTAACACATTGATATATCTCAACAAAAAATCAAAACAAGTAAAAATCATGTTTTAAACATAACATAACATCATTTATATATACCTAAACTTACCTATTTAATCCATCTAACTAGTCTACTAAATTTAACCACAAATTGAATACAACAAACCTATATCATTCACATCAACGTCACTAATATGTCTCATTTTCAACCCAACATATATATATATATATAAGCAAAATTATAATTATTAACATTTACACAAGACAAACTTTGATTAAATCCACACAAACCTTATTTATGCCATATAAATTATATTAAAGTTTCAAAAATTACCAGAATAAGTTGGATAGTGTGACTTGATATGCTGATCCGATCTTTCGACCTTACGAAAATCTATAAAGACATTAAACTACACAAGTAAGCTTAGTGAAGCTTAGTAAGTTTGATGGGTTAAACATAAATCTTACTGAACCTACTATAATACATCAATTAAATAAATTCATTCAATATAAAGTCCCTGCCAATCACAACTTCAATCGATGAATATACTTATTTTAAGTCAATACCAATAACAAACAATATGTCTTTTAATTTCAATTACATAATCACTTACCAAATCTTCCCAAATTGGAGAACGGCTTACGGATAAGAGTACATTGATTTGAGAAGCCCGAAGGCTGAACAGAAGCTCATGAGAGCTAAACAAAAACCCATAAGGGTTGAACGGAAGCTCGTAAGAGCATAATGGAAACCCATAAGGGTTAAACAGAAGCTCAATAAAGCTGAACGGAAACTTATATGAGTTAAATAGAAGCTCGTGAGAGCTAAACGGAAAGTAAACACGAAAGTTCGCAACAAATGCTGAACCTCGATTTACTTGCGTAATTTGCCACATTTTCCTCCAATGCTGTCAATTCACTAAGTGCAGAATGTATTTAAATCCCGCCGTTCCAATCGTTTCAAACATTCAATTTAAATTCATAACTTTAACAAAATTTCACTTTCAACAATAGATATGAACAAATATATAATACCATTCATCAATTCAATATATATATTTATATATTAAAATTTAACTATACGAACTTACTTGTATTGAATTGTAATATTAGCAGAAATTCACTAACTATTCTGCTAATTTTCTATTTTCACAAGTATCTATGGGCTTTTAATCTAAAATATAAAATTACTCATACATTAACATATATTTCAGTTCCAATTCATTTCATAATTAATACCCTTCAATTTTTCATATTTATACAATTACCCCAAAATTTTACAACTTTTGCAATTCAATCCTTTAACTAGTTAATCTATCAAATGAACTAGTTTTTCTCAATTAATAATTTATTTAAATATTCTAGGCTATCATACAGCCCTTGATAAAATAAAAATTTAATACCTAACCCTAATACTTTAACATTTCATAATTTAGTCCTAAAATCAACATTTAACAAAATCACTTTATACAATCATCATATAACATAATTAAAGCTCCAAATTCATGTTTATTTATCTAAAACATCCTATATTCATCAATGATAATTTCCAAAATTTTCAATAAAATCAAAAACTAATAAAATAGTTAGTTGGACCTATTGGAAAAGTCTTAAAAACACAAAAATTATAAGAAAAAAGAAAGAATTAAACTTACATGAAGCTAAAATATGAAAACCTGACTTAAAGAGCTCTTCAATGGTGTTTTTGGACAGAAAATTGGAGAAGAAATGGTCTAGAAACTCTTAAAATCTCATTTTAAGTATTTTAATTTTATGTTATTTCCAATTTTACCCTTAAATCAACTAATTTCATTTTTTATTTTTGCTTATGCCGCCTCAACCACTTCATTTAGGCTAATTTACTCTTTTAAGTCCTCCCTATTTACCATTTAGGTCATTTAATCACTATTTCCTTATTTAGCAAGTTTTGCACCTTTTTCAATTTTAGTCCTTTTTAATTAATTAACTATCAAAGCGTTAAAATTTTCTAACGAGACTTTAATATTATCTTAATGACACTCTTTATAAATATTTATGGCTCTGTTTATAAAATAGAGGTCTCGATACCTTGTTTTCTAAACCACTTAACCTAATAAATCTTTATAAAACACAAATTACTAATTCAAAAATCTTTCTAAAATTACATTTAACTCATAAATACTAAATAATAAAATTTAAGAGCTTACTCGTCAGATTTAGTGGTCTCGAACCATTGTTTCCGACACTACTGAAAATCAAGCTGTTATAATTTGTGTCTTGCATGTTTGAGCTTAAGCTAGCCTTATAATTAAGTGGGCCTAATTTTCTACACAATCTCTTTTTTTGGTTTTACTATTTTTATCCAAACCTCTCAAAACTCAAATAGATAACTTGGTCCATTCTAAATGGAAGTTAGGTTTTAGCCACCTTTAAAAGATTAAGTACAGTAATTCATAAACTATTTCTGTATAATAATACTATTATAATTTATTTGAGTGTCTTTAAAGTAAAACCCCTATCATCTAGGGTAGTTATGTGTTTAATGTGACATCTTAATGAGTTCATTGAATTTTTATGTATAATAACGACCCACCGAAATATCCCATTAAAAACATCATTATAAAAACATTTATCTCTTTTATAGTTACCCTAGATGGTAGGGGCACCATTCTAAAAGCATCAAGTAGATTTTACTTGTTTCTCTCCAACAAATTGAGACTCTTTGGCTAAGGACATATTTTGGGGTAGAGAATTTTTCTTTCTTTCCTTTTATCATTCCAATCAATTAACGGCTCTTGATCTATCAAGTGAATTGTCTATAACTATGGTCTCCCACTTTATCTATCAACAGATATAATTAAAGGTGGAGTTGTAGGCATATATATATATATATATATATATGGATAAAAATATAATTCAAATACAATAATAAAAAAATTATAAATTATTAATTTTCAATCATTGTAAAGGGAAAACTATACCATTAGACATTAAACTATAGGTAAGTTTTTGTTTTGGCCATTAAATTATGCAAAAAAAATTTATTCAAGTCACTAGATTGTTAAAATCGATGCTATATTTCTTTCTTTCTTTTTTGCATTATTTGCACGAATTGAAAGCTCTACTCCCCGTCTCTTCTACAGGTCAGTTTTTTTCTCATGAAACAACTTTAGACTCCACGAATCTACAAACTAAAATTCAAATAATTTTTTTATTTGATCTCTAACATTGACCATCAGATTGACTTGGATCTAAAGTATGTTCTTTTACTCATCGATGGGTACTAATCCATCGTATCAATCATTACTTAGAGCTTATTGGCAGAACTTTAAAAAAAAAAGCTTAACAGTCTAGTGACTTAAATACAAACTTTTGAATAATTCAATAACTTACACGAAAACTTTCTGTTAATTTAATAACCAAATTGTAACATTTTTTTAGTTAAATAACCAAAACGAGAATTTACCTATAATTTAATTACTAATAATAAAATTTACCCATATATAAATAATAATGTTAGCATCTTAAAAATATTCGGATTCCATAGATTCTAAGTGAATAATATGAATGACCATCTTAAAAAATTGGCAAGACATGATGATGTGCTGTACACCGTGGCGCGCACAAATACGACACATCTCACATCCCTCCACTGTTGGCCAAGCCTAAATCCGGGCTTCCACAGAAACAAAGTCTCACCCACCAGACAAGTGGCTAACTCTATTTCCAAATAGTATATACAAATACAAAGTTGAAGTTAATTTTTAATTTAGAAAAGAAGGGGCACAAATTTATTATTCTATTACTTTCCACTATTAAAATATAAATAAGATACCATTAGCAATAAATATTTTATATTTTATTAACAGTATCTATGAACAAATTATTTTAAAATATTTTTTTCACAATTTTATCTATCCATATAGATATTCGGGAAGGCCATACAAAGTTGAAAATGCCGATAAATTGGGACCACGTCACTCCAAATACTTTATTTTATTTTAATATATCGAACATTCCAGAAACAAAAAGAGCATATATTCTTTAAGACAAAATGGTTATAAATATTAGTAAGTTACTTTTTTTTGGAATAAGTTAAAATATTATTATTTGATAATAAAAAAAATGTAACAGAATGAGAATAGTGAAGAGTTGCGGGTTTCGATTGGACAAAGAGGAAGGTGAAGCGACTCGATAATGGTAATTAATCGTAATTCTGAAAATTTTTGGAATACGTGGCAATGTTAGTAGAGAGTTGCATGGCAACACATGTACGTGTCTATAATATAATAGTTTTTGGGATTTTGACCAAGATGGATATTCATCTTTTGTGACACGTCAACAATATCTAAGCAAAGAATGGGATTGTTTTATTTTTTGAGGGCTAAATATGTAATAATTGAAGACAACGTAAGTACTAGTAATAAATATTATTATATTATTAGCATCATAGCATGAGACAGGAAAACATCAATAAACTAGGGTTCTATTCTTTTTCTCTAAAATACAGACTAATAAAGAGATAATTGCAAAATAGATTCTGAAGTTTATTCTAATTTTAAATTTGGTCTTTGCATTACATAAAATATCTAATTGGGGGGGGGGGGATTTAAAGTTTCATTTCGTACATGATTCACTTACTGATAGATGGCTATACTGACGGATCAAATTGGTAGGTTTAGGAACTATATACCGACGGATTTTTACTTATTGATAATTTTGATAGCATTTGTTGATAGATCAAACTATCACTCGATATAGCTATACTTATTTCAACGGTATCATAACAAAAAATAAAATACAAAAATAATATATTTAAAAAATTATGTATTAAAATGGTACATTTAGGGTGATCATGCCTGGTGCATAGGCAGCACCACCTTAGTCTGACAGCCATTCTATTAAAAAAAACAGTAATATGTTAAAAAAACAAAATCTATTAAAAAAAAAGCTAATGTGACACTAGTGGAGGGCACGCCAGAGGCAGCACTAGTGAAGCCTCTGGCAGAGGCGGCACCTGTGACAACCCGAATCAGGGGCTAGTAGGAATAGTAGTTTCGTAACCACAAATTTGAAGTGAGAATTTTTAATTATGTGAATTTTTGATGATATCTGTTTGATTAAATATTAGAGTCAAGATACTATATGAAAATTTTACTGTATTAATGTTTGATTGCTCGATAAGGACTAAATTGAGAAAAGTGTAAAATGTGCCTATTATTTGATAATTGGACTTGATTGAATTGTTACATGAAATAGGAAGCTTTTATGTGACAATAAAACCATTAGTGAGTGTTATGGACCAAAACAGCCTTCAATGGAAAAATATCTTAATAATAGATGGAAGGGCATTTTTGTCAAATGTGAGTAAAAGACAAAATAAGATGAATAAAACATCATCTTCTCCATGGAAAAGTCCCCACGTTCGAAAATCTCTACCTCCATAGCCAAGGGTTTCAAAATTTTTCAAGCTTCCTTGTAAGTGCAATTTGGTCAATTTTTCAATTATTTTTGCATTTTTAGACTCATTGAAGCTTATATTTCATGATTTTACCATTTATTTGAAGAAAAATTGAGGTCTAGAAATTTACCCATTTGTGATAGAAGTTTGTTTAGCTCCCTAATGGTAGATAATGAATGATTATTGTATTATACATATGTTTTAATGGATGAAATTGATTGAAGTGCATAAAAAAAGACTAAATTGTAGAGATTACAAATTGTTCCTAAATGTGTGCAATAATGGGATTTTAAGTGTTATAATTGTGAAAATAGGTTATATAAGCCCATGGAATAAAGAAAATGAAATTTTGATGTCTGAGGGACTAATTAGTAATTATCGAAAAGTTGAAGGGTAAATTTAGAAATTTACCCTAAATGTGAACTGTGTCTGTATTGAGTTAGATAATTGATATTTGTGTTATATGTGTTAATTTAGATCAAGAACGGTCTGAAAGAAGCCGTGATAAGGGAAAATAGAAAGCTCTCGACTAATTTCGAGAATTAGTCCTTTTTGGCAATCCAAGTAAGTTATATGTAATTCTAGCGAATTTGATTAGTTCTGTTAGAATATCTGCTTATATGATGATACATGGACAATTGCTCTGTGAGGTTACTGAATGTATGGAAAATAGTATTGACTATAAATTCAGATTGATCACTGTATATACTTCTGAAACTACTGATTTATGTATTATCATAAACCTCGATTGAGCAAGTAGGAATAGACATAGATATAGGTGACATGTCACTTAAGACCTACTGTTCCGACTGTTATAGTTACCCGGGCGCTAGGTAGTTTTGCATGCGTTGCAAACACCTGTCAGCTTATGTGAGCAGGCCTGTGGTTAACCTCTGTACTGTTACTGATTGTAGCTTTGGCTACCGCACTGTTTGTAGCTTCAGTTACCGCACTGATTGTAGCTTCAGCTACCTTACTGTTAGTAGTCTTAACTACTTCGTGGCTTCGCCATGTCTGTATAATACTTATGTGCTAATCTCTGTATATTTATTCATATTTTGAAATTGCTCAATGGGAATTAGATTAACCGTATTGTGACGAAATGATTGTACAGGTGAACTGAAAAGAAAGAAAAATGGTACGGTATACTGAGAATGTCATTGTAAGCATGTTCATGGTTGATATGTGGAATGAGCACAAAGAGTAAGCTATTTGTATAAAGATATATGATAGCATCTATGATGCTAATGTAATGATATATTGAATTGATTCATTGCTATGAATTTCATATGGCTTACTAAGCTGTTGTAGCTTACCCCCATTTTCTTTTTCTTTCCTCTGTAGACCTTGAGCTTGTCGAATTGGGATTGTAAAGTCGGAGCCATGCAACGCACTATCAAGCTTCTTTTGGGTATAAAATTCTTTTTGAGAGTAAATTATGGCATGTATAGAGCAATGGTGGTTGTAAATAGTTATTTTTGTATGCATAAATTACATTACTCGTATGATATTTTATTATTAATGGTTTAACGAAGTTTTCTTTTGAGTAAAACTTATCTTGAAATGGCTAATCGGTTTATGTTTGTGTCTGCATGTGTTTTGAGAAGGCCAAGACTTGGTATATAGCCTAACACGGCCTACTTGGCAGGGTACAGGGCGTGCGCCATGACTATGGGTGACACACGGCCTGACCCTACGGGTGTGCCCCTAGACCGTGCTTCTCCTGCACCTCGATTTAAAATTTTATTGTACCACACGGGCATGAGACACCGTGTGTCCCAACCGTGTGGGGTACACGACCCCCAAACAACCGTGTGGGGTGGCCGTGGCTAAATTGAGAGTTTCGACCACGCTCTCTAGACATGGGCGTGTGAAGGCCACACGGTCTTATCACATGGTCGTGCTATGTGTCACACGGGCGTGTGACGTGGTTTCAAAAGTAAAAAATTTTTCGGGTTTCCGATGCGATAGGATTCGAATCCTAATCATCTGAAATGTTAGTATTGCGATAGTAAACCCTCCGATAAGGGTAAAATTTTAATGATTTGGGTGAAATCATGAGTCCGTAATCTGGTAAGTCCGGTAACACTCATTACTCGATTCCGATGATGGTTTCGAGTAAGGGGTGTTACATTTTATTGGTATCAAAGCTACAGTTTAGCCGATTCTCAGACTAACGTAGTAAGTGTAATAGTCAGTCTATACATGCCATATTCGAAACTTGATAGTGTGACGACTCCTAATGCTATTGAAATATTTTCTATTATAGTAAATGGATCCCAATTGAGATACTGCTGATGATGCTCAGAGTAATGCGTCTACTCTCGCGCAAGGGACAGTGCCTATTAAAAGTAGACCCGAAACTCAGGGTCAGAAAGATGAGGCTCGGAAAGCCTTCCTCCACATGATGAATGAATGATATATTGAATTCATTCGGGCGAATCTGAATGCTCAACCCCCTTCGCCCCCTCCTATACCTCAACTTGCTCCCATAACTCCTCAACAACCGGAGGTAGTACAATTGACTAAGCCTCCACTGGATAAGATTAGAAAGTATAGGGCTGAAGAATTCTGAGCTAATGTAAATGATGATCCGGAGAAGGTCGAGTTTTGGTTGGAGAACACTATTAGAGTGTTGGATGAATTGTCGTGTACTCTTGAAGAGAATCTGAAATGTGCTGTATCTCTTTTAAGAGATTCTGCTTATTACTGGTGGAAGACGTTGAGATCGGTGGTACCATGAGAGAGGGTTACTTGGAATTTCTTCCAAGAAGAGTTTAGAAAGAAGTATATTAGCCAACGCTTCATAGATCAGAAAAGAAAAGAATTCATTGAATTAAAGCAAGGCCGATTAACTGTAGCCGAGTACGAAAGATAATTTGTTAAGTTGAGTAAGTATGCTCAAGAATGTGTACCTAATGAGGCTACTTTGTGTAAAAGATTTGAAGACGGACTTAATGAAGATATCCGACTACTAATTGGCATTTTAGAAATTAAAAAATTTGTGGTAATGGTTGAAAGAGCCATTAAGGCTGAAGAACTGAGTAAAGAAAAGGGAAAAGATGAAAATGAGAATAGAGAGGCTCGAAAGAGAACAATGACTAAATCGTTTCAATCTCAGTCGAAAAAGTCGAAAGAGAAGAGTCCCAGATCGAACGTTTCTACTGGTCATTCCCGTCGAGACCGTGATAGGCGATATTCGGGTTCTAAGACCCAGGCCACTTCGGTAGCTAGTGCCGGAAGCGTCAAGTCTGATAGACTGGAGTGTAGACATTGTGGAAAGAGACATTAGGGTGAGTGTTACGTGATTAACCAAGCTTGTTTCTGTTGTGGGTTTCAAGACCATTTCATGAAAGACTGCCAGAGCCAGAAGAGCCAGAAAAGCCACAAAATATGAGACCGAGCAACGTATCTAGAGGGAGACCCCCAAGAAATGTGGGAACTGGGAATAGTGGTAAAGGCACAACGAGGGATACTACTATGAGATTTAAAGTGAGAGCTCCGGCGAGAAGTTATACTATTCGAGCCCGAGAGGAGGCATCCTCCCTCGAAGTGATTACCAGTATATTTTCTCTTTACGGTACCCTTGTTCTTGCTTTGATTGACCCTGGCTCTACTCATTCGTATGTATGTATGAGTAAAATATCTGATGAGAATTTGTATGTTGAATTTACTGAGCATATGGTACAAGTTTCAAATCCGTTAGGAAATCATGTGTTAGTTGATAAAATTTGTAGAAATTGCCCTCTTATGATTCATGGTCATTATTTTCCTGTTGATTTGATGTTGTTGCCTTTTGATGAATTTGATATTATTTTGGGAATGTATTGGTTGCCTTTGCATGGTGCTAAAATAGATTGTAAACTAAAGATTCTTGAATTGAGCTGTGGTAATTGTGAGATACTTCGAATTGATACAGATAAGTCAGATTGTGTTCCGACTGTAATCTCTACAATATCTACTTATAAATGTTTGAAAAGTGGTTGTGAGGCATATTTGGCCTATGTGTTAAACACTAAAGTATCTGAAAAGGAGATTGAATCTGTGCCTGTGGTATGTGAATATTTAGATGTATTTTCAGAGGAATTGCCTAGTTTACCCCCAGATAGAGAGGTGGAATTTGGTATAGAGTTGCATCCTGGTATTGCTCCGATATCGATTGCTTCTTACGGAATGGCGTCCGCAGAATTGAAAGAACTGAAGGTACAGTTGTAAGAGTTAACCGATAGAGGGTTAGTAAGACCGAGTTTTTCACCGTGGAGTGCTTCGGTGTTATTTATTAAGAAGAAGGATGGATCATTGAGACATTGTATTGATTATCGACAGCTTAATAAAGTAACCATGAAGAATAAGTATCCGTTACTTAGAATTGATGATTTATTTGATCAATTAAAAGATGCTACTGTGTTTTCTAAAATCGATCTAAGGTCCAGGTACTATCAGTTGAAAGTTAAAGAAGGAGATGTGTCGAAAACTACTTTTAGAACTCGATATGGTCATTATGAGTTCTTAGTAATGCCCTTCGGTCTGACCAACGCTCTGGCCATTTTTATGGATTTGATGAATCAGATTTTTAGGCCTTATTTGGATAAGTTCGTAGTGGTTTTTATTGATGACATTTTGATATATTCTCGAAGTGAGTCTGAACACGCTGACCATCTATGAATTGTATTACAGATCTTACGGGAAAATAAACTATTTGCTAAGTTCAGCAAAAGTGAATTTTGGCTCCGAGAGGTTGAATTTTTGGGGCATGTTGTATCGGTGAGGGGATAGAATGGATCCGAGGAAAATTTCAGCTATTTTAAAATGGAAGCCTCCGAAGACTGTGTCTGAGATTAGAAGTTTTTTGGGTTTGGCTGGCTATTACCGTCGATTTGTTGAAGGCTTTTCGATGATAGCGTCTCCGATGACTAAATTGTTACAAAAAGGTAGTAAGTTTGAATGGACCGAAAAGTGTCAACAGAGTTTTGATAAATTGAGAAAATGTTTGACAGAAGAACTGGTTTTGATCCTTCCAGAATCGAGAAAGGAATTTGTAGTGTATAGTGATGCCTCTTTAATTGAACTCGGGTGTGTTCTAATGCAAGAGGGAAATGTGATAGCTTATGCTTCTCGACAGCTGAAACCGCACGAACGGAATTATCCTACTCATGACTTAGAGCTAGCTGCCATTGTCTTTGCACTGAAAATATGGTGACATTATTTGTATGGTGAGAGATGTCGTGTGTATACCGATCATAAAAGCCTAAAATATGTGATGACACAGAAGGATTTGAATTTACGTCAGAGAAGGTGGTTAGAACTATTGAAGGATTATGAATTGGTGATAGACTATCATTTGGGAAAGGCTAACGTAGTCGCGGATGCCTTGAATAGAAAGTCCCACTTTGCTTTACGAGCTATGAATGTGAGATTTGAAATGTCTGACAGTCGTGCCTTGATTACGGAATTACGAATTAGGCTAGTGTTTTTACAAGAAATTTGTGAGGCTCAGAAAGTAGACAATGAGTTACAAAATAAAAGAGAACAGTGTTTTGAGAATGAAGATTCTGAATTTAGTGTAGATCCGAATGGCTGTCTAATGTACTGTGACTGATTATATGTACCGAGAAATTCTGAATTGATTAACAAAATTCTGCATGAAGCTCATAGTAGTGGCATGGTAATACACCCTAGTAGTGTAAAAATGTATAACGATCTGAAGAAACTGTATTGGTGGCCAGGTATGAAATGAGATATCTCTGAATTTGTGTCAAAATGTCTAATCTGTCAGCAAGTGAAAGCTGAACATCAAGTGCCATCTAGATTACTACAACCGATTTTAATTCCTGAATGGAAATGGGATCGAGTAACAATGGATTTTGTATCTGGTTTGCCTCTGACACTAAGGAAGAAAAACTCAGTCTGGGTAATAGTGGATCGATTAACTAAATCAACTCATTTTATTCTAATCCGTACTGACTTTTCACTTGATAAGCTGGCTGAACTGTATACTGCTGAAATAGTATGATTGCATGGTGTGCCACTGTCCATAATTTCGGACCGAGATCCACGGTTTACTTCAAGGTTTTGGAAGAAGTTACAGGATGCCTTAAGTACAAAATTGAATTTTAGTACAGCATTCCATCATCAAACGGACAGAAAATATGAAAGAGTAATTCAAGTATTAGAGGATATGCTTAGATGTTGTATTTTAGAGTTCGAGAGTAGTTGGGACAGATATTTACCGCTGACTAAATTTGCGTATAACAACAGTTATTAGTCCAGTATAATAATGGCACCGTATGAAGCGTTGTATGGGCGAAAGTGTCGAACTCCACTGTATTGGACTGAATTGAGTGAGCACCAACTTCATGGGGTTGATTTGATAAAAGAGACCGAAGAAAAAGTAAAGATAATTCGAGATAATCTGGAAGCTGCATCGGACCGACAGAAATCGTATGCGGATTTAAAAAGGAAAGAGATTGAATTTCAAGTGGGTGATAAAGTATTTCTGAAAGTGTCACCGTGGAAGAAAATTCTGAGATTTGGCCGTAAAGGTAAATTGAGTCCACGTTTTATTGGCCCGTATGAAATAATTGAGAGAATTGGCCCCGTAGCCTACCATTTAGCTTTGCCATTTGAATTGCACAGAATCTATAATGTATTTCATGTTTCTATGTTGTGACGTTACCGATCGGATCCGACACATGTGATTTCACCAATTGAGGTAGAAATTAGGTCAGATATGACTTATGAAGAGGAACCAGTTAAGATTCTGTCTCGAGAGATAAAACAGTTAAGAAACAAGGAAATACCATTAGTAAAAGTATTGTGGCAAATGCATGGTGTAGAAGAAGCAACGTGGGAAACCGAAGAAGCTATGAGGAAGCAATACCCTCAATTGTTCACTGGTAAGATTTTCGGGGATGAAAATCCCTAAAGGGGAGAGAATTGTGACAACCCGAATCAGGGGCTAGTCGGAATAGTGGTTTCGTAACCACAAATCCGAAGTGAGAATTTTTAATTATGTGAATTTTTGATAATATCTGTTTGATTAAATATTAGAGTCAAGATACTATATGAAAATTTTACTGTATTAATGTTTGATTGCTCGATAAGGACTAAATTGAGAAAAGTGTAAAATGTGCCTATTATTTGATAATTGGACTTGATTGAATTGTTGCATGAAATAGGAAGCTTTTATGTGACAATAAAACCATTAATGAGTGTTATGGACCAAAACAGCCTTACATGAAAAAATATCTTAGTAATAGATGGAAGGGTATTTTTGTCAAATGTGAGTAAAAGACAAAATAAGATGAATAAAACATCATCTTCTCCATAGAAAAGTCCCCATATTCAGCCGAAAATCTCTACCTCCATAGCCAAGGGTTTCAAAAATTTTCAAGCTTCCTTGTAAGTGCAATTTGGTCCATTTTTCAATTATTTTTGCATTTTTGGACTCATTGAAGCTTATATTTCATGATTTTACCATTTATTTGAAGAAAAATTGAGGTCTAGAAATTTACCCATTTGTGATAGAAGTTTTTTTAGCTCCCTAATGGTAGATAATGAATGATTATTGTATTATACATATGTTTTAATAGATGAAATTGATTGAAGTGCATAAAAAAAGACTAAATTGTAGAGATTACAAATTGTTCCTAAATGTGTGCAATAATGGGATTTTAAGTGTTATAATTGTGAAAATGGATTATATAAGCCCATGGAATAAAGAAAATGAAATTTTGATGTCTGAGGGACTAATTAGTAATTATCAAAAAGTTGAAGGGTAAATTTGGAAATTTACCCCAAATGTGAACTGTGTCTGTATTGAATTAGATAATTGATATTTGTGTTATATGTGTTAATTTAGATCAAGGACGGTCTGAAAGAACCCGTGATAAAGGAATACAAAAAGCTCTCGACTAATTTCAAGAATTAGTCCTTTTTGGCAATCCAAGTAAGTTATATGTAATTTTAGCGAATTTGATTAGTTCTGTTAGAATATCTGCTTATATGATGATACATGGACAATTGCTCTGTGAGGTTACTGAATGTATGGAAAATAGTATTGACTGTAAATTCAGATTAATCACTGTATATACTTCTAAAACTACTGATTTATGTATTATCTGTAAATCTCGATTGAGCAAGTAGGAATAGACATAGATATAGGTGACATGTCACTTAAGACCTACTGTTCCGACTGTTATAGTTACTCGGGCGCTAGGTAGTTTTGCATGCGTTGCAAACACCTGTCAGCTTATGTGAGCAGGCCTGTGGTTAACCTCTGTACTGTTACTGATTGTAGCTTTGGCTACCGCACTGTTTGTAGCTTCGGTTACCGCACTGATTGTAGCTTCGGCTACCTTACTGTTAGTAGTCTTAACTACTTCGTGGCTTCGCCATGTCTGTATAATACTTATGTGCTAATCTCTGTATATCTATTTATATTCTGAAAGTGCTCAATGGGAATTAGATTAACAGTATTGTGACGAAGTGATTGTACAGGTGAACTGAAAAGAAAGAAAAATGGTACGGTATACTGAGAATGTCATTGTAAGCATGTTCATGGTTGATATGTGGAATGAGCACAAAGAGTAAGCTATTTGTATAAAGATTATGATAGCATCTATGATGCTAATGTAATGATATATTGAATTGATTCATTGCTATGAATTTCATATGGCTTACTAAGCTGTTGTAGCTTACCCCCCTTTTCTTTTTCTTTCCTCTGTAGACCTTGAGCTTGTCGAATTGGGATTGTAAAGTCGGAGCCACGTAACGCACTATCAAGCTTCTTTTGGGTATAGAATTCTTTTTTAGAGTAAATTATGGCATGTATAGAGTAATGGTGGTTGTAAATAGTTATTTTTGTATGCCTAAGTTACATTACTCGTATGATATTTTATTATTAATGGTTTAATGAAGTTTTCTTTTGAGTAAAACTTATCTTGAAATGGCTAGTCGGTTTATGTTTGTGTTTGCATGTGTTTTGAGAAGGCCAAGGCTTGGTATATAGCCTAACACGACCTACTTGGCAGGGTACACGGGCGTGCGCCATGACCGTGGGTGACACACGGCCTGACCCCACGGGTGTGCCCCTAGACCGTGCTTTCCCTGCACCTCGATTTAAAATTTTATTGTACCACACGGGCATGAGACACGGCCGTGTGTCCTAATCGTGTGAGGTACACGACCCCCAAACGACCGTGTGGGGTGGCCGTGGCTAAATTGACAGTTTCGACCACAGTTTCTGGACATGGGCGTGTGAAGGCCACACGGTCTTATCACACAGCCGTGCTATGTGTCACACGGGCGTATGACGTGGTTTCAAAAGTGAAAAAATTTTCGGGTTTCTGACGCGATAGGATTCGAATCCTAATCATCCGAAATGTTAGTATTGCGATAGTAAACCCTCCGATAAGGGTAAAATTTTAATAATTTGGGTGAAATCATGAGTCCGTAATCCGATAAGTCCGGTAACGCTCACTACTCGATTCTGATGACGGTTTCGGGTAAGGGGTGTTACAGCACCAGTGAAGCCTATGCCATAAGCGACACCCACACCCCTCAAACCCCACCCGGCTCTATTTAAAGCATTAGTAAGGAAGGCATCTGTAAAAAAAAATTGTAGAAGAAGAGAGGGAGAAGAGAAGAAAGAAAAGGTATATATTTTTTAAATAGAATAGATTATGATAAGAAAAAATTATTTTGTTAGTATTATATAATTTGTTTAGTGTTAATTTTATGTTTTGTTTTAAATTTATTTTGTTTATTTTGATTTGTTAGTAAGTTTTGTGTTTAGATTAATTATGTGTTTATTGTGAATGTTATTTTTAAATTTTTTTAATATATTTAAAGTTTTTATGTTAGTAAAATTATTATAAAGTAATTGTTAATTAGTGATAACAACTGAAAATAATTGTGTTATAGATATGGTTAGAAATGGCAATAAATTTATTACTATATTATTAACTGTGAGTAACAAATATTTATTTCCGTAATTTATATAGACCTTTTTTAAATGGAACATGTGATTAATAAATAACAATATATTACCATATTATTAACTGTGTTTGATATGTGACCATTGTTCTTAATCAATGGAGCCATTGCGATACCTACAATTTCAAAACAATCTTCGGTTATTAATTTCAATGTTTGATGGATTTTAAATATTATCAAAATACCTTAAATTTATATATTGCTTTTAATTACAAAAAAAAACCTATAACAGAAATATTTTTAGTTGTTACAATTACTTTATAATATTTTTACTAATATGTAACAGAAATATTTTCAGTTGTTATCACTAATTAACAATTACTTTATAATATTTTTACTAACATAAAAACTTTCAAATATATTAAAAAAATTTAAAACATAACATTCATAATAAACACATAATTAATCTAAACACAAAACTTACTAACAAATCAAAATAAACAAAATAAATTTAAAAAAAATAAAAATAACACTAAACAAATTATATAATACTAACAAAATAATTTTTTCTTATCATAATCTATTCTCTTTTTAAAAAAAAAAACCTTTTCTTTCTTCTCTTCTCTCTCTCTTCTTTTGCAAATTTTTTTTTACTAATGCCTTCCTTACTAATGCTTTAAATAGAGCCAGGTGGGATTTGGGGTTGTGGGTGCCGCCTTTGCCAGAGGCTTTACCAGTGCCGCCTCTAGCGTACCTTCCACCAATGTCACATCAGCTTTTTTTTTAACATATTACTGTTTTTAAATAGAATGGCTGTCAGACTAGGGTGGTGTCGCCTATGCACCAAGCGTGACCACCTTAAATGTACCATTTTGATACATAATTTTTTAAATATGCTATTTTTTATTTTATTTTATTTTTATAATATTTTAGTAAAAAACCCCATTCCAACAAAAGGTAAAACTTTGACAATATAACTAGACCTTATACCGATGAATGGATGGGGTCCGTTGGTAAAGGTATGGATAAATATAACATGACTTGTGGCAGGTTTCAAACCTACAGAGTTCAACCTACAGGCTGATCATTTATAGGGACGCTTAAAATTAGATGAACTAGACTTAGATCCTCGCATAGGTTGGGGTTTCAAAAATTTTTAATAAAAAATAATTAATTAATTTTAAAATTATTTTATTTAATTATACTAATTATTTAATAAAATTTTTTATTTTAAAATGTAGTCGTAACATCCCTTATCCGACCCGATCATCGGGTTTGAGAAATAGAGTGCCACATTTATTTTCGGAGCGACTATTAACAAATTGTTAGGTCAAATAATTAAATCGAAATTGCCAAAAGGGGGAAAGTGATTTGGCTTTTAAAAATTTTGTGAAAGCTAGAGGGAAATGATAGAAAATTGAATACAAGAATTTAGAGTGGTTTGGCCCCAATTGCCTACTCCACTACCTTAGCTTTTCACAACTAAGGATTTTTCTAAATTCACTAATTTGATAACCTTTGAGTTTAATGTTCAACCTTACAAACTCCTTTAAGGTTTCTACCCAAACCTTAAAATATAAATCCTCTCAAAAAGATACAAAGAAGCAAACAAAGAAAGAATCCTTACAAGATCAAAGTATTTGCAAATGAAGCTCAATTACAAGGAAAAACACTTGAGCTAATACAATATCAATGAAGCTCACAAGTGTATGAAAGAAAAGTGTGAAAATATTTGACACAAATGTTGTTTGATTGATCTTTTTGCTTGAATATGCTTTCTTATTGTTGTAGGACTTTTGGAAGATGGTATTTATATCATTAACTCATTTCCAACCACTGAGGTTGTTATGGAAGTTAATAGAGCCATTGAGATGGAAATACCATTGCATTTAATTCACCTACAATAAAAGGTATCGATACTATTTGGAAAAGTATCGATAATTTTAGCATTTAATGCCTTGATTTAATGACAGTAAAAATTGATAAAATCGATACCAAGATAAAATTACTGATACCAAATAAAAGGTATCCATACTAAATAGATACTTTATGAATACCTCAAAATGGCAAAATGCTAATTTCATATCAATACTAAAAATTATATTGATAAATATATATAAATATTATAAAGTGTAAAGTAGCAGAGAAAATGGTCGATGGTGATCGTGATTCGCGGTTATCTAAAGATCGTAATACCAAGAAAGTTAGGTTTAAAGATGATTCTGATGGGGCTTCTGTGGATATGGCTATAGACTCCGATCCATCTTTGAATGCTGCAACGTCATAGAAAGACAAACTCTTTGGGGCTGGTTCGTCTAGGGCTGGTCAGGAAGGTACGGGGTTTGACGGGGGAAGTGATGGAGATTTTATTCTGTTGGATGATGATATCATACGGTCCACTGTTAATGGAATCCCTACAATTGATTTTTTCAATCGAGTCAAAGAAATATTATACAAGGAGATGGAGATGACAATAGTTTTAAAACTACTAGGCCGAAATATCAGCTATGGTGTTCTGTTTAATCAAATTAGCAACCTTTGGAAGCCTATACAACCATTTCAACTAATGGATATTGAGAATGTGTATTTTTTGGCTAAATTCCAGAACAATGGGGATTATGACAAAGCTTTAACACAGGGGCCATAGATAATTTTTGGGCAATATTTGACAGTCCAACCGTGAACAAGAGACTTTTCTCCCCTTTAACCATACCCAAGTGTAGTTATGGCATGGATCAAGCTACCTGGATTAATAGGGTTTATGTACAAAAGGAAGATCCTTGAGGCAATTGGAAGCATGATCAGTAAGGTTGTAAAGTTTGACTTTAAGACCGATAATAGAACTAGGGCAAATTTGCCATAATGGCTCTATTCATCAACTTGGATAAGCTTTTCATCTCTCAGATTTGTGTTATGGCGAAATTTAGCTGGTGGAATATGAAGCCTTACCAACGGTTTGTTTTACCTGTGAAAAATACAGGATGTGATAGAGTTGTGTCCCTTGTCAAAAGAAACATTAAAAAAATATGGTGACAAAGTGGCGGCCGACGGTGGTTCAAGTAACAACAACGGTGATATTGGGAAGGACTCTGAACCAACTTTCAATCCTTAGATGTTGGTGGAGCGTAGATCTCGGCGAAGATCAGGGGATTCTCAGGATTCTAGTGGTATAGCTGCTAGAAAAGGAAGGTTGAGCTCCAGATTTAATGTCCTCAATGTTAAAGGTAAGAGGACCGGCGGTAAAGAGTGGTCGACAAATGCAAATTTCAGGGGATTAAATGCTAATGCGGTGGAATATGATTTGAATTCCCTTGATTCTAGGGAAGAAGATAATATTAAATCTGTGACTTACCCGTATTTTAAAGCTGCTAAAAAATATGGTCTTAATTCAGATTCCCAAAAGAAAACTTGCAACCCGGGCCTGGAATCGGAAGCTCAAAAGAATATTACTAAATTAGTTGCTGAGCGCATTGGGGGAGGAGTCCATGTGGGCCAAGAAATGAAAAAAGAAGGTTGAAAAGCCTGGGGAAAAAGATAATGGTTGATTGCGGGTCAAATAGGTCTCTGGTTGGGCCGCCATCTAAAGAGAACCCGAACGGATTATGTCTGCAGGCTCGTTCAACTGAAGCAAATCTTTTTGCTTCTAGCATACTTATGAATTCGGGGGCCACGGGTTTTTAAGCTTGTGGATCGGTGGAAAGCAAGACATGCCTTTGTTTTTCTTCGGGCTCGTTAGTGACCAGTAACCTTCTCCTGCACAGTCCAATGCCGAGAACCCCTAGGCCTCTCCAAATGTTAAATTACTTTCGACTAATCTAGAATTTGGGACTATTTTGTTGGATGCAGGTAACTTTGGAAACCATTTTGACTCTAAATTGCAAGCTAGGAAATTGAATGATATTAAGGCACATTTCAACCTAGCTTTTGAAAGCCCTGTGGAGGTTGAGGTCCAGTTGACTGATAATATTTTAGATCATGGGAAACACTCTGCTGTTACTTTTAAAAATTCTTCTAATTTCCCTAATCAGTATAAATGTCGTACTTTTGAGCCTATAAGTGCGGGTAATACAAGAAATAAGGATCGAAAGGGCAATGAAAAATATGGCATTACTAGAGGAGGACGCAAAAATAGTAATGTCTTAAAGGGACACGGGAGTCAATTTAAAACCTTTGTAAATTCATGGGTTTCTTTAGTTAATTCTATGAAAGAGGTGGGGAAGCTTATATCCTCCAACCTTTCGAATGAAGCTGAAATGGGAGTGCTTGCTGAATCTGGCCCTAGTGGATTGAACAATTCCTGAAGTAATGGTATGGTTCTTTTCTATTTTTTATTAATTATGAATCTTTCAATTTTTTCATGGAATTTTCTGGGATGTGCTAATGTCAGATTTCTTCACATTTTTTGTGAGCATAATATGGAGCAGAGACCAGATATTATTAGCTTGTTGGAAACTAGAGTTAGTGGGTGAAGTCTGATAAAATTATTGCAAAATTAGGATTTCAATTTTCTCACCGAGTGGAGGCTATTGGTTATGCTGAGGGCATTTGGATTGGATGGAACAAGTTTGTTAGAGTTGAGATTATACGAAATTACCCCCAATTCATTGGTACTCGGGTTTGGCCTAGTTCTTCATCAAATCTGATTTTGATTGGGTTCTTTTATGAAAGTCCAAATCATCAGAAGCGGAAAGACCTTTGGTATGATTTAAGAGCTACTATTCCTGTTGGGCAAACTCCTTGGATGGTGATCAGAGATTTTAATGCTATTTTTTCCTCAGATGAGAAAATGGGTAGTCTTTCGGCTTGCAAGAGATGCCCTCACTTTGGTAATTTTGTGGAATTGGCTAACCTTCATGATTTGGGGTTCAGAGGACCTCCCTTTACTTGGCGTAGGGGTAATCTGTTTGAAAGATTGGATCGTGCTTTAAGAAATGAGGCTTGGATTAACTATTTTCCAAATAGCTTAATTACTCATCTTTCGAGGATTAAATCCGATCATAGACATCTTCTCTTTAACCTCAATCCGGGTTGTGACTTGCCCAGGGGAAGACTGTTTAGGTTCTTAGCAGGCTAGGTTGAACACCCTGATTTTGATAATTTTGTTAGGAAGCAGTGGGACTTTCAAGGGAACATCTCCGCTTCTTTAGATAAATTTACTGAAAATCTCAAAGAGTGGAATAAGACAATTTACGGCCATATTACTACTCGTAAGAGGAACTTGATCCATATGTTGTCAACCGTTCAGAGGAAGATGGACCTTTTAGGTGCTAATCATTTAGCTACTGTTGAAATGGAGATAAGACATGAGTTGGAAAATGTGTTACATAATGAAGAACTTCTCTAGAAACAATAGGCTTGTTATGGCTGGCTACATGTAGGGTATAGAAACACTAAGTTTTTTCACGCTCGTACTTTGCAGCGGCGAAAAAATAATCGTATTTTTGCCATTCGTAACTCTCTCAATGATTGGTTGTTTGATCCTGAGGCTATCGTATTGGAAGCCTCTAATTTTTTCTAAAATTTATATGGAGATGATCCTGGCCCCATGAGACCCTTGCCTCCTAACAGGTTTCCCCCACTTGCTTCTACCAATATTGATTTTTTAGGAAGAGTAGTCATTGGTGATGAAATTAAGAGAGCTATGTTTGACATAGCTCCCTTAAAAGTTTCGGGAAGTGACGACTTTCATGCTATTTTCTTTCAGAAGTAGTGGGATACGGTAGGTCCAGCTATTTGTGACTGGGTGAAAATGGTCTTTAATGGTGGAGATATTGATATTGGGCTTAATAATACCTTGATTGTCCTTATCCCCAAGATCTAGAATCCTGAGGAGTTTGCTCAGTTCACCCCATAAGCCTTTGCTTTGTCCTCTACAAACTGGTGATGAAGGTAATAGCTAATCACTTTAAGATTATATTCCCAAAAATTATTGTGTAGGAACAAGCGGGGTTTATTGCCAGACATAATATTACCGACAATTTTGTCATTGCACTAGAGGTGATCCATTCAATGAAAAGTTGCAAGAGTCGGAAGTGGATGGCGATAAAATTTGATTTGGAAAAAGCTTATGACCAAGTGCGATGGGATTTTATTGATGTTTCTCTCCAAGCGACATGTATCCCTAGTTATCTCAAAAATGTTATTGTTTCTGCTATTTCTAACTCTACCATGCAGGTTTTGTGGAATAGAGTCTCAATGACTAAATTTAGACCTGTTAGGGGAATTAGGCAAGGTTGTCCTCTTTCTCCCTACCTTTTTATACTTTGTATGGAATGATTAGGGCATTCTATTAGTTTAATTTTGTCCAAAGGGATTTGGAAACCTATACGGTTATCACGCTCGGGGCCAGCTCTTTTGCACCTCTTCTTTGCCGATGATTTTGTGATTTTTTGTAGAGTGAATGAACATCGTAGAAGGATTTGTGATTTGCGATCTATGATGATCCACAGGCAGATTTGCGATGAGAATGAATGTTTGGTGAGGCGTTTTATTTGGGGGACCTCTGATGGCAAGAAAAAGACATCGTTAGTTGGTTGGGACTCTATCTGCCAACTCAAGTGGTGTGAAGGTCTCGGCATGAGACAGTTACAAGACCAAAACATTGCTTTTTTGCTTAAATTTGGTTTTAAATTGATTTTAAATGATGAAACTCTCTGGGTTCGTGTTCTCAGGTTTAAGTATGGGATGAACGTTTCTTTACTTGCTAGTATAGCGAATGTGAAAAGTTCTTTTATTTGGAAGTCATTATCAAAAGTATGGACCCTTTTATATGACAGTCTGATATGGTTTGTCGGTGATGGCAATAAAATTTGTTGTTAGAAAGACTAATGGATTCCTAATGTTGGACCTTTGATTAATTATTTACCTACTTATGCTAATACTAATACTGATTGTTTGCTTAGTGATTTGGTCACAGAAGAAGGCAATTGGAATATTAATTTTTTGTAGGCTTGGCTACCAGAGGAGATTATTCCCCACATTATGGGAATTCCTCCACCTCATCCAGCTAAAGGACCGGATAGGTTGTTTTAGCGATATACTTCAACCGGAGATTTTTCTGTTAAAAGTGCATACAAGGTGTTAAAGGAGGATTCTTGGAATTCCAAAGACGAACTATGGAAGAGAGCGTGGAAAATTTCGAGTCCGCAAAAAGTTCGCTTCTTTTTTTAGATAGTGTTAAAGTAGAGACTCCTCACCAATGTGGAAAGAGTGAGGCGTGGTTTAGCATTCGACACCTTTTGTTTGATTTGTGGACATGCTTCTGAGGACGTTTTACACATCATTAGAGATTGTACTGTAGCTAAGGAAGTCTGGAAACAGGTTGTTCCGAGAAATCAACAACTTATTTTTTTCTCTAACCATCTGCACGATTGGATTTCTTTTAATTTACAGGATACTTCGATGCTTCATAGTGGGGAAATCAGCTGGGCTTGCTTTTTTGGGTTATTAGCTTGGCGTCTATGGAAGAATCGCAATCTATTCATTTTTCAAAGGAAGTCATGGAGCTCTAGTGAAATCATTAAAGTCTCCATGTGCTGGGTTAAACATGCGACTCTGGATTCTAGAAATGGCTTGAGTGATAATATTGTTCCATTCCATGGGGAGCCTACACCCAAGCATTGGATTTTTCTTAATGCCGATGGTGTTGTTTCAAGAACTTCAGGACGAGCAGCTGCTGAAGAAGTGATATGGGATAGTATTAGCAATTGGGTGATGGGTTATAACTGATTCCTAAGGAATTGTTTGATTTTTGACGTAGAACTATGGGTGTAACGCTCCAAATTTTGGGCCTAAAAGTATTAGGTCTTGAGCATGGGAACAGTTAGGAGGATGCACATAAGTGTTTAGTTGTGCAAGAAAGTGACAACTGTCTGTCTGCTTTAGTGGTTATGTATTCTGGGTGTGTGTGTGAGGTCCCAAGTTCAAGCCATGACTTGAGTAAATTTTGGTATTTTTATGAATAGAGCCTTATCTTTGGTCAATAGGGTTTTATTTGATTGTTTGTAAAAACATATCAGAATGGGCCTGCTGGTCTGGTGGTTAAGTGGTGTGTTAAAATTTTGGAGGTTTTGAGTTAGAATCCTTACGTGGGCGTAAAGGATTAATTTTTTTTCTTCTGGCATCAGTAACAGATTACATGAGACTGAACTACTGTAGTAGTTGAGATTAAGGGGATAGTGGGAGAATATTGAAGGATTTTCTGATAAGGAAAAATCTAATATCTTTTATTTTTTATTTTCTTTCTCCTACTTTTTTAGTTCAAACTCTTTTGATTTCCTTTCGCCAAAATTCAATTTCCTCTCCTCTACACCATTCTGATATTTTTCCCCTTTCCTCCTCTTTTCTTTTTCGTTTTCAATTATTGTTCTCCTTACTCCGTTCACCCGATTAGGGTCTTCCGAAATTTATTGTGCTATTTCGTCGTTAGTTGGTAAGTAGTTTAAGTGCGTTATAGTTTCGATTTTAATTTATTGATTGGAGTTTTACATCTTTTGTTTGACAATAAGGAATCGTTTGGAACTGTGTTCCTCTTCTGCGGAATTTTAGTCTTGTTTGTTGGGGCTTCGAGGTAGATGTTGTACAAATGAATTGAAGTATTGTTGACTTTGTGGTTTCCTTAATAACAGTGTATTAACGTGCTCCTACACAATTAAATGACATAGGAGGAGGCTATTACCAGTAAGATTGTGAACCGTAGGGTTCGATATGGCTATCGAGGAATTGTTTTGGAGGTAAGTCAGATTTTTGCTCATTCGTGGTTATTCGAGTTTGTTGATAAATCTGTTAAACTGATATGGGATATCTCGTTTTTAGGCTTAGGAGTACTCGGGACAATTTTTCCAACAAATTAAATTCCGGTGTGTACCCTAAATGCAGAAAACGGGATTTGACGGAAAGCCGAAATTGCTTGCTGTCGAGAGATAAGAGAAAATAGTTTTGGACAGCAGTAGTAGCCTAACTTTGAAAAATCATAAAAAAAATGGAAATTGAGTTAGAATTTTAATAAAATATGAAATTAAATTTTATTGAGCCTAGTTTTTAATGGAAGAAACTATATAGGCAATGGAATTGTAAATTATGATATATGATAACTTTTGTGAGACAAGGTCAGAATGATTTCGGGTTCCCCTACTCTGACTTTGGAAAATCATCAAAAATTGTAGAAAATAAATTATGGGTTATAATTTATATGCTTAAAATTCTTAATGAGTCTTTTCAAGAGAAACAAACGGGAACATCATCTGAATCTCGTACTAGGAGAAAATAAATTTTTAGTGAAGAATGGTTGAAACTGTCAGACAGCAGAATAGGGATGACTTTAAAGAATTAACTGTACTTATTGGCTAAACCATAAATTTTGAAAATTTTATGATAAGAAAATATGTGAGTCTAGTTTCAGAAAAATCAAGCGGATCTTAATTTTGAATTCTGTAGCTCAAGTTATAAATGATTAAGTGACAATGACTCAAGTAGACTGCTTTGAATGAACATATAAGTAAATAGTGAAAACATATATGAATATTTCGCTAGCATGGGTTACATTAAAAATGATTCACATTGCTAAGGCCAATTTGGGCCGTGTGGGTCACACGGGTATGTGGGCGCACACGGGCAGGCTACATGGGCGTGTGAGCCTATTTTTCTGAAATGATTTGTAAAGTTGCACAGATCACCCAAGTCGACTGTGACCTGTCATAGGGTCAGTAAGCATTACTAAGACCCTTGATTTCATGATTTGATTATGTGATGTAAGGTTTGAGCATGTTACACTTAGCATGTATATCTAATTTGATTATTTAATCTGATAAAATGCATTATAACATGTCATATTTGTATGTTGCATTACATCGGGGTTGGGTTGATGAAGATTAAGGAAGTATATGAAAGGCTTTTAAAGCCTGTTATCTGTCAGCTAAGCTACATATTTCTAATATGTGCCGCATTTTAGTATTGTATGGTGTGTAGGGATGGGTGGATGTTATATACCCTATTTGGTGTGCAGGGATGGGTGGGTCGATTTTATCCCCACAGGGTGTGTTGGGTTGGATGGAGTTGGTGTACAGGGCTAGTGGGTGGGACATTGTTAATCTGTTCTATTCTATATTCTGTATCCGATTAGGCTAAGGCCCTCATTTATATCTGATTATGATTCTGAATGGGCTAAAGCCCGAATTAGATTTGTGACATCTAATGTGTATTCTATATGTGTGATTTCTGTTGAGGTTACACACTGGGTTTGTGAAAACTCACCCTTTTTTGTTTAATCTGTTCAAGTAATCCCCAGCAGTAGACGGATCGGTGCAGCAGAGGATTCGAAGGCGACCACTGCCACATACGTATTAGTTTAATGGTTTTTATGCTTATACCGTCTTAGTTGTTATTTTCGGGAAGTTTTGATGTAATTTTTTTGGACTTTGGACTTTCTGGGTTTATTTCGGTTTTCATTTTGTTGATGATTTATTACTGATAAGCAAGAGCTAAAAACTAGTTTTCTCTAAAAACAATCGATTTTCCTATAATAAACTAAGATTTTTTGTAAATAAAAACGGTTTCGAAAATTATTTGGTTTCAAAAGCTTTCGCGTAAAAGAAATGTTTTTAAAGCAAATCAACTGGTGAATATTCTGTGAAAACTATTATAAAATAAATTTAATTTAATTTTTATAAGTTATAAAATAGCATTTATTAACATTGTTTTTAAACGAACAAGTAAAAATAGCGAAAGAAATTAAAAAATTGAACACACAAATTTAACATAGAAAAATTTCTCCAAAGAGGATAAAAAATCACGAGCAAAGATAATTTTACTATAATAGAAAAAGAACGAAGAGTACAAAAGATGGAAATAAAACTAAACCCAAAATCCAAAAATAAAGAACTATCAAAATGTAAACAAAAAATTCTTCAAAAGTGTTATGAGTTCTAATGTTTTAATAGGTGTGTATTCTAAGGTTGTAAAATAGCCTATTTATTGACTAAATTTGTAGGTCAAATAAATAATGTTAATAAATACTAAATATATTATACTAATAAATACTAAATATTCTAGAAAGAAAATATATTTTTTTTAACTTGACTTGAAAGCAATTTCTTATTTTGTTTAATAGGAATTTGGGTCACACAACTCTAACATAAAGTTTTTCTTTTATAATAATTGAATCGATTGAACTAAAAATAGATATTCTCAATTACTAGTCTGATTCTTAAAACGTCAATAAATTATTTCCATTTCTTTTCTTTTTTGACATCTACTCAATTTTAGATATCATGGTTGAACTATAATGTTTTCAATTTTAAATATTTTAGGGTTTAAACTCAACCTAGCTTTGGTAGACATCTTTTTGTCCGCCAATTAATGTTACTTGGCCAAGGTATGCATTCAACTCTACCCTTCTTTTTTGGAGGAATAATGGATTTCTATTGGGTCTTATAATTTTATTACAGTAATCTCATATTCAGATATATCAATAAAAGTATGTCTTATTATAGATATTCTGTGAAATCTGTGGCCTTGCATTCATATGTTGTGTTACAATAATTGCTCTATAAATATTGCTAAACTTAGGGGTGGCTAGTTACCTCTTCAAAATATTAAAATGGGAAAACCACATCTCACTAAATGTTCTTGATGATAACATTATAATCTACTTATTGAGAAGTAAAAATCAAAAGGTTTTAAATTGCAATCTTATATGCAAATTATTATTATGAGTTAAATCATTTTTGATGAGATAGAAGGGGTTTCATTAGGGAAAGTTAAGGTGGATCATTATTAGGACTTTTACTTACGTTTCCTAGACCAAAGACAAAGTTTGACTTGTAACATATATATTATAGCATTAAAAGATATTTTGTTTAACTTTTAGATGCAATACATTTTAGTTAATATCTAGTTAAGTATATATATATATATAGAGAGAGAGAGATAGGATATATTGGAGTTCAAAGGACCTATTTATAGGTTTAAGAAATCTATTTGCATTTAAACACATACTTTTATTTT
This sequence comes from Gossypium stocksii, assembly GCA_020496765.1. Lineage (NCBI taxonomy): Eukaryota > Viridiplantae > Streptophyta > Magnoliopsida > Malvales > Malvaceae > Gossypium > Gossypium stocksii. The sequence goes on from CM035623.1 coordinate 14,828,040, forward strand.
ATTAATTTTTGTTAACACTTTGAAATATTTTAATTATTGTTGTATGTCAATTTTATTATTTATATTAATTATATTTTATTAATATAAAATTGTAGTTTCCTTTAATATGATCATAAATATTTTTTAGATATATGTTTTAATATTTACAATTACAACTATAATTTGTGGAAGTTTGAGGGAAAAAAAACCTGAACCAAGCTTATAGTGATGAATACTAAACTGTGAGAGTGTTGATCCTTTACCAACGGACAAGAGTCGTCAGTAAATCACTACAAAACAATGGGAATAGCATACATCTTGTCAGTGTTTTTAGTGATGGGTCAATCCATCAACATACTCCTGAAGAGGTTTATAGATAGTTTTCTTCCGCTGGTAAAAGGCTATACAAAAAAAATATTTTTGTGACAAAAAAAAGTTAGTCGAAACTTATCTTTTGCCTATTGGTATAGGGTTTGGTGCAAAATACCGATAATTTTTCTAGTTTCATCGATGGTTTTCTTATCATCTGTAAGAGATAATTTTTTGTAATGACTATAGAATATGTTTTAACATAGTTAAATATAAAGTAACATAGTACACTTCTTCGATTCTAACTTTATTTACTTTTTCAATATGCACTAGCATTGATTTAGAAAGAGAAAGTTATAATAGGTCTTGTAACTCCTTTGGAAGGTTCTGCAACCAATCCATTGGACAAGGTTTATATAAAGACAATTTAGCAATGCAATTACAAGTCTTATTACCACCTTTAGGAGTGAAATTGAAAGTGACATTACAAGAGAGAAAAAGTGAAAAAAAATCATCAACGATTACAGTTCTTTCCCATGGAACATCATATTTCTTTGCAAAGCATTGTTGTAACACCCCTCGCCTAGTCTGATCGTCGGACCCGAGCTATATGATTCTACAGCAGTACAACTTGCACTTAGATACTTCGTGGACAACTCACACATACACACCATACAAACATAGTTCACATAAGGTCAAAGATCACACCATGCATAGCTCACACAATGTTACAGCTCGCACTAAGACACGATTTGCATACTGACACAATTTGCACCATGTTAACTCACACAATAAACTACTCGTAAATTGACTCTTCGTAGAGTTGGCTCGCACCTAGGGTGAACAAATGAAATGCGAGTAGATCTTGCAAACATGAACAAAAAAACTGTAAACTGTCTAGTGAATAGTCTAACTGTGGATAAATTCAATATCTAAATTGAACCCTAACACATTCAAACATTTATCAAACATATCAACAACTACAATATGCAAAATAGTTATAAACACATTCATAATCGACAACTCATATTACTTCTACATCCAAATGTCAGTTACACCTGGTTACCATCTCATTTACATATATGTATATAACACTCCATTTCAACATATTAACTCCATCTTCACGCATTCAAATATGACCATTCATATGCTTCAAGCATAGTTTGACAATTTACTACCATATATTCTTTGAAAGCATCATGCTTAAACAACCAAAATTATAATAATCTCGGATCAAACTTCAGAGCATAAAAAAATAGCATATATACCAAACAAGCCCTATTTACATGCCATATAACTGCATCTAGAATGTTTAAAAGACTATCAAATCAGAAGTTGGATAGTAGATGCCCATAGTTGATCCGATCAACGCATTCTGCAAAAGAAAACTACAGAAGTAGAAAACAAGAAAGATTAAACATTACAATTGCTTAGTAAGTTCATAGGTGTAAAATAATAAAACTTACCTCAGTTTATATTTTACATAACAAAATAGCTAACTATGCACTTTCCTATTACCACAATTCACAATAGTAGGTGAGTTCACATACGAGTTATATACAATTTCAATTTATACAATTCGATTCAATTCAATACGATTTGTAACACCCTATACCGGTCTGGTCACCTGACTTGAGCTATAAAGTATTACAACTATTAAACATCAATATCATTAACCTTTCGACATAAGAAGTAAACCATTATATGATACTATATAAATACCATTATTTGTTGATATTTGATAAATACTAAAATTTAATCGAGCCTATAAAGCTATTAAAATAACCTAAGAACAAAGTAGGACTAATATGAAACTTTTATAAAAAGATAGGTTAAAAGTGTAAACAGAGATCACACGTCTGTATTGTCAGGTCGTGTGACAAGACTAAGACTGTGTGGTCCTAAAACATGGCCGTGTTGCCTAACCATGTGACAGACTAATGTTGTGTAATCCTGGGACACATGGTCGTATTGTCAGGCCGTGTAACAGATTGATGCCGTGTGAACGAACCTGCACCAAAATCAAATAGACCACATGGCTATTGCAATCGTGTGATACACACGACCATGTGGCAGACCGTTCATAGACCGTGTGTGCCCAAAAATGCCCTCTAAAACAAGCAATTTCAACCTAAATCACTTATAGCACAAGCTAAGCAATACACCAACCATTTAACCTATTTAATTGCATCAAAAACCTACCAAAACACATTATATATCATACAACCTAAGTGCCTAACCAATATGTCATCGTTGGCACCATAATTTAAACATAAAACATTAACCATCCAAGCCTAAACAAAACTAAAATTTCATGCTTATACATTACCAAATTGACATTATATACCAATTACATAATCACAACTCAAGTTCACCAAATAACCACATTCGTAAGCATAAATCTTTCAAGCAAGGTTAACATTATAGGCACTAGTCAAGCTTATCAACAGAAGTCACAATCCAAACAACAATCATTATAACTTTCCAAGTTTATACGGTTTGTTAAAATACCACATGATGCCAAACCTAACCAAAATACATAAAAACATTCATTACCAAAACCCTATTTACATGCCACTTATAACTAGGCCAAAATAAGTAAATAACTACAAAGCAAGTGGACAGATAGTGTGATCTCCAAAGACAATTCAATCTACAGCTTGAATTCGACAATCTACAAGAAAGAAAATGAAACATGGTAAGTTTACTTAAAGCTTAGCAAGTTCATATAATTAAACTTTACATACTTGACATTTAAAGCACAATAATTGAAACTAACATTCAATTTATCAATCTTTCCAAGTTTCAATTCTCTTTACAATGCCAAATGGTTAGCCTTGGATGCATAACATTTTCATGTTCTCAAGATAATAAAATTCACATTCCAAATCACTATTAGCAATCACATAACCTTTCATGCTATTAAATCCCATTTCTAATCATTTCATTAACTGTTTTGCCTAGAGAACTATAGTAAATTAACTTCGGATGTAACACCCCAAACCCGGCCCAGACGTTATGGCCGAATCCAGCGTGTCACATTGAAGTGTTTTATCGAAAACCTTGTTTTCATTGAAAAGCCTTTCTAAAAGAAATTTCAAATAAAAACCTAGATTATACTCGCTTTTTTTAAACGAGGTGTTTCCAAAATTTATTTCTTTGTTATAAGCTAATAGTTACTTTTGAAAAAAAATTCTTTTTAACTGCGGAAGCTTAAATTTTAAAATTATAATTAATTTCAGAAAAACTTGAAAAATGTTTGAAAGAACTAAATCCATGTTCCTTTTCTAAAATATAAAGCATAGTAATGATAATGAAATAATAACCAAGGAAAAGACTTTATTATAGTTCGAACTAATAATTAAAATACTAGAGAAAAAAAAAACAAGTCTAAATCGTCCTGCTAGTTGGCCACCTCTGAGTCCCTCCACCTGTCGAACCGCCTATTGAGGTTCACTTGAGAAAAATAAAAGAGGGGGTTAGTTTTCGAAAACTTAGTGTGTACAACCCTCAACAAACAATATAGCATGCAACAACAATCATTCTGGGCCTGAGCCCAATACAATATTAGCACAAAATTAGAGCATTCAGATATGCAATACTCCTACCCATCCATCTGATACAGACCGTCTCCGTCCAACTAAAACACACCATGTGGGGATAACTATATCAACCCACCCATCCGATACACTTCAAGGGTAGCACCAGTTGCAGTACTACCTAGCGTTGCAGCAAAGCTACCAACCATATACTGGGCTTGAAAAGTCATCGGTGGATCCACGATCGTCAAGCAACCACGCGATCCTCAATTCTTCATTCTTTCCATAATTACCACCCACATGCAACATAAAATTATATGAGTGCAGCAGATACCCACGTGTCATATGTAAATCTTTTATGTTTCACATAGGGGTAGTTTAGTCATTTTATCCTACAAGGGTGTTTTGGGTAATTTCTGCCCTATAAGGGTATTTTGGTAATTTCTTAACAGTATGGGTCTTAATTACGTACTTTGGCCCGTCAACAAGTCTTCGTTGGCTAAAGTAAATAGACACTATGCACTAGGTATGATTCTAGAGAAGAGAAGGTGGGTCATTAAGACCGCTTAAGTACCAAGCTCTCCCTAGATCCAATCCTAGACATGCATATACCCATTGCCACACTCTAACCTCATGACTTGTCCACAGACGCACTTGATAAATTAATTAAGATTTATGCCCGCTTAAGGATTTATTAGAAACTAGGCCTAAAAGTCTATGACAAAACCCTAACAAGTCTACATGCTTTCATACATTCATATGGCCCATCGGGCCCAATCACACTTATACGGCCCATTAGGCTCAATCACAATTATACGGACCATCAGGCCCAATCCATTCCAAACTATTTAACAAACTTTATCGGCTCGTCACTTATCATCAAATAATCAATATTTACTGATTTGGACCCACGAGCCCGTCGGACCCATTTGGCCCATTCTGGCTCGGTTGGCCAAAACATGGCTTAAGTTCATAAGATCGCTCATGGAGCCTCTGATAACGTATCGATTACCCTCACACGAGTGTTCGTGCACTCGCACGACTACCGTAGCCAAACTTTCAGCTTTTTGGCATTTCGGCATTTCAGGATTTGCCGATCTATTGTATGTGTGTAGTGTATGTACACACCTAGTAATAAAACGTGCTCCTATCTCCTTAGCCACGAACCTACAATCAACACCACCCTTCAATTACTCATATGCTTAACCACCATCTTTACCAAGAACTGAAACCTTACCATAGCCTTACCTTGCGCGACAAGTCCTAATAGTTTTTTCTTTAATTACTCTCCGCGATTATTCCTAGATCTGCACAACTTAACCATTAGAGCCTAAGTAATAGGTGACTTGCATCCAACACGGGTCACCCTCATAACATATATGACCATTCGGCCACTCTTAAAACCAAAGTAATAAACACTTACCCAAAACTCGAATCGTGTAAGGTAGAATCGGTAGAGATCCGGAGGAAAAAGATTTGATACTAACCCCTATAAAATTGATTATGATAGTGAGGGAGATGGGAAGTCAGTTCTTAGAAAAATCGATTAATAAAAGGTAAAGACTTTACCAAAGATCAATCGGTCAACACTGAAGAAGATAGTAGCGGCACAGAAGAGATTCAGCCAAAATTACATTCATCCCTAGAGTTTGGTGTCTTGAAAAGAGATAGTCGACACAAGATGAGAAGAGAAAATTCAGCTATTTTGGTTTAGCACCCAATCGACCAAGGTTCAAAAACAATGAAGCAAAGAGAGGGCTGTGAAAAGAGGGTTTCAGCTTTTAAATATTTGGAGAGAAAGGTGTTTCCGGCAAATGGAAAGAAAGGAAGAATTCGACATTAGCCTAGAATCCCCATAATCGGCACCTACATATGTTATAGCCAAATTCTCTATCCCTAAATTCCCAATTTGGCTCCACCTCTCCACTCCTCAATCTCTTCTTAAGTTTTCTCTGTTATCACTTCCTTGAATTTCTCTTCTGATCACCCCCCTCAGAGTCCACTCCCACGCCACTACTTACCAGCTACAGTAATAAAAATAAATCCCCAATATTATCATGCCAACCTTCGAACCTAGGATCCCCTTACTTGCTAGTGACGCCACCTATAGCTCCCTAAGTGGCGCTACTTTGCCACTGTACCACAGGCTCACTTGTGTCCTATTTCTTCTCTATTTATTTAAGAGCTATGCAACTCGATGTTAGAGTTCTTTTAGTATTTAAACTAAAATTTTTCCCTACTTTTAAGTTCAGATTTAGGACTTCATAGGGGCTCTCCAACACTAAAGAAAAAATTCCTAACTAGAAAATCAGTCACACATTCCACATCCAAAATTGCAAAAATGAAGGTTCGGGATTTTTGGGGCGTTACATCGGATACGCGGGAAAATAATGCCTACACAAACTTACAACGGGACATTAACCATTCATGATGCTGCTCACACAATCTGATAAGAAGCTGCAACAAATGCTAGATTCCAGTCATCGGCATGGTATCCACCATCGGTACATAGTATCAGAAATATATCACTAGCACAAAATACCTGGAATTTGTAACACTGGTACATAGTACATGGAAACTGAAATCACAGGCACCTAGTGCCTAGAACACCTTAATGACATGTCATTTGTATCCTAGCTATTCATTGCATTCACACAGGCCTTAACTTGTATTTCATCATCATTTCATACTTATAACTCTATACCATGATCAACTTGATCACATACATTCCATAGAATACATAATTCAACTCAACCATGTACATTTGCATTATAATTCAATTTAGTCCCTTATTTCCACTTTCAAGTGTTATTTCAAGTAACCATGTTAATTATACAATCATACAAATACACATACAAAATTTAAATTGAAAACCATCAATAAACATGATAACTGTAATATGAACCTACCTAAACAAAATAGCGACTAAAACCATATTGAAATTAGTCGACAACTATTTTTCTCTACTAATTACCGGCTGGTTAATCCATTTCTTGAACGAAATATAATGATTAAACTTCATTAACCAATTAAAATATTTTAAAATATTTAAATTCATGTATTTGACCTTTTATCAGTATTTTACATTTTTATCATGAACTTTTACCTTTTATTCAATTTAGTCCCTAAAATTGAAATTACACATTTCTTATAATTAAACTAAAAACCTTTGTGCCGCATTTACCCTTGTACATATACAACCCATAAATACTGAAATTTATAAGAATTTCATGCTAAAATTATTATTTTATCATTTTTCCTTAAACTTAAAATTAACTAAAATCAATTTACAAAATAGTCCTATCTAACAATCAAGTTTCAAACTTAACCATTTAACCTCATGAACATTCAAAAATCATTAATGGTAAGTTTTAAAGCATTTAAAAGTTTTACAAAATAACCTATGGATTAGCTAGACTAAGCTACAACGATCTCGAAAACATAAAAATTATGAAAAATGAGTGATAAAATGACTTACATGCAATATGTCCACGAAACCAACTAAAAATGCGACAAAGGCAAGTGCACATGTCAATTAATAGTATAGCTACAATGAGCACAGATATCATTCCCACGAAGACTAAAAGTACTAGTAATTATCGTCTATCTATTATTTAACTGACAAATTGGAGTGATTGATTAAAACTAAAATTAACTAAATTAATTAACTGAAGAACATGACAAAGAACGAATCAGGAAAAAAAATTATTAACAACCAAGAAGGATAATACCCAGGAAAGAAACCATCTAGACATCATTTGTCACTATCAATCTAAATTACACAATTTCTTCACTTAGTATCTTGATCCGTATAATTCCCTAAATTATGCTAATATCTCTCTTCAAGACTAAAAGCAACTGACTCTAGGCTGATTAATTGAAATTTCTTTCTAATTAAAACCCTTATTATCGCATTAACTCGATCCATAGATCCCCCTATTAGATTTGGCTCTAATTTGGTAGATTTATGCCGTCCTATTTCTAGGATTGCATGCAACTCCACTCAATAGACCTACTCTTAAATAGGTCTATTCCTCCTCTAATTTAAGCACATCAAACATAGATTAATTGTAATGACCCAAAATTTCACGGGCACCGAAAAAGTGAGTTTGGGGCCTCCGTTTTAGGAAAATGAGTACATAAATATTTATTAAAAATATTTATGAAGTTAATTATGAGTTGAATTAGATTTTTGATAAGTGAATTTAGTTTAATTAGGAATAATTAGTAGAAAGGACTAAATTGAATAGAGCATAAAAGTTTAAGTATAGAACAGAGAAAAGTTAAAGGATTAAATTGGTAAATAAACCAAATTAGTGACATGTGCAAGATAGAGAATAAATACATGTGTATTTAAATTATTAGTACAAATGTATGTTATATATATATACTTATAAATTAAGTAAAAGATATTTATTAATTTATTAATTTATTTAGTATTATTATTTAAAAATATGTAATATTATATTAATTAATTATGATAATGACAAATGTATGGTAATGATGAATTACATGTGTAATAACATGTATGTATACAAATGTATGTATATAATTAGTTATAAAATAGATATTTTATTATTATTAATAAATTACGTAAATAAAAGTAAAAAAAAAAGAAAAAAAAGAAAAGAAAAACAAAGAAACATACCAGAGAAACAAACGAAAATTGGGAAAGAAAAGAAGAAAGAAAAGAAAAAGGAGAAATTAGGGAATTGAAGCTTAGAAGTTTGAAAGGTAAGTCAATTAAGTCCTTATTCTTTAATTTAAATGTTTTAGAAGCTTTAGAATTGAGTTTTGTTGAAACTAAGTGGAAGTTATGGAGGTTTTTAAAATTTTGAGTAAAGTCTATGTTGGATAAATTATTGAATTAAGGGCCTAATTGATAGAATTATTGATTAGAAGTGGTTAAGGGATTAAATCGTAAAAGAGGCTATAAGTTTTATGTTTGAGGGACTAAGTTGAAATAAAGCTTGCATTAGGGTTCTAATATGAACATTTGATAGCTATATTGAAGTTTTGATGGAAATTGAATAAGGAAATGATGTGAATTGTTAAAAGGAAGAAGATGAGTGTGGTTAGGACAAATTTGGTATTATGATAAAAGTTTAGATGGAAAGTTATTTTTTTGTATAAAATATGTATGTTATTAATTAATTATAATTATGCTAATTTTCGTAGCAAACAAGGAAGCCGAGACATCCAATATGAAGTGGAAGGAAAAAGTGATCGAGGAGTAGCTCGAGAAATATCGGTTTGTATTATCATAATTCATGTTATTTATTATTATGTGTTTAATTTTATTATATATATATATATATATATACATGGAATTGAAATTGGGATAAGTAGTGGTATTTGATTTGAATGTGATTGGATATGATTAGTGAATACGTACATTTATATAGGTGAAAAATGGTTTTATGAATTATATGTGTATCAAAGTGAAAATGTATGATGATGTGAATTGGAAACAAATTGTGTTTGAAATGAAAAGGATGTGAGAAATGTGACCAAAGTGTTAGTTGATGTGAATTTGATATTGAAAGTGAAATTACTATGTGATACCGATACCCTATTAACTAGTCGGGCTAGGGTGGATATAATTGGCAAGCCATAGGGTTGGAAGAGTTCAGGGATTCTTCGACCTCGAGTCAAAGAGACACTTGGTGTGTCATAGATTTGCTTCGGATAGTTTCGATGAGGCGTTGGTCGCCACTGTGCTTCAGCTCAGCCGATGAGACACCTGGTGTGTCATAGATGTACTTCGAACTATCCGATGAGGTGTTGGTCGCCACTTTACTTCGGCCATGCCGATGAGGCGTTGGTCGCCATTCTGGTGCGTTTGGTTGGATCCGTGTATCCGCCAAGGTCCGAGTCAAGTTAATAGAGAAAATATGTGAAATGATAAATTTGAATAAATGTGATTGAGTTATTGGAAGAGATGAGAAAGTGAATTTGTGAAATAAAGTATGAAATGAGATTTGTGATATGTGATTTGAGATATCTTATGTGATTGAGAAATAATTCAAGGATTTATGAATTGTTAGAAATTTTGTTGATGAGATATTGAACCAAATATTGGAAGTGATATAATGAAGTATGATAGCTTAATATGGAATTGTAATTATGATTTGTTATTATTTGTTTATTATATGATATGTTATTATAGTTATAATTTGAATTATGATAATACCACTGAGTATTTTTAATACTCAGCATACGGTCATTTTCCGTGCGCAGGTTAGTTCAAGTCCTGCTCAGCATCCGAATCAATCCCGGCTTCAGCTCAATTTTTGGTAATGAATCTATCTTTTGAAAATGTGGCATGTACTAGGTTTGGTTTTAGCCACTTGTATTTGCTTATGTTTTGAAAGTAAATGTGGTTTATAAACTTTAAGAAGTTTTTAGTATGAATGAATGAATATTTGCTAAGTTTGAAAATGAAATGAATGGTATTTGATTAAGATTTATAAGTCAATAATTTGGGCATGAATTAGGTATGTTTAGTGGGTGAAAGTAGCTTAAAAATGATAAAAAATGTTGTTTTCACACGGCCAAGACACATGGGTGTGTGCCCAGGCCGTGTGGCAACGTTAGGCTTGCCCACGGGATAGTTCCACGGGCGTGTGTAGCAAGTCAGATCTACCCACGGCCTGGCGCCACGGCTATGGGAGCCCCACGGGCAGACCACACGGGTATGTCTAAGGCCACACGGGCATGTGCCCCTATTTTCAAAGAAAAGTTTCCAAAGTTCCCGGTTTAGTCCCAAATCACTTCCTAAGCTTATTTTGGACCCCGTAGGCCCATATTAAGGACTATTTGATGGAAATTAAAATGTTTTAGATTGAAACTCAAATCTAGGTCTCGATTTTATTTGTTTACTAGTGTATAAGTCTGGTAATGCCTTGTAACCCTGTTCCGGTGACGGTTTGGGGTTAGAGGGCGTTACATTAATAACCTAGAAATATTAAACCAAGAACTAAGCACACATAATTGAGAACAAGATTAAAGTATTTATTGCGTAAAAATAGAAATCAAATAACATGATTCATCATATGATTCATCTCCCCTAGGTATTTAGAAAATTAGTTTATAATTGCAAATAAAAATATCTCAAAGACAGTATAACCATAAGAAATAACAAAACCTATAATAAACTTCAAAGAAATCAAAAGAACATCTTCAATCTTGATGGAAATTTGCTTCAGAGTCGGCTTCAATGGTGTTTTCCGAGTTGTTTTCTTCAGTATTCTATGACAGCTTACTCCTATCTTCTTATGTTCTTCATATATAAGTCTTAAAATGCCTGAAAAACTTAAAATTTATGTTTTTTCGTGTGTTTAGGGTGTAATTTGTGATTTTGACATGGCCTAGCATATGGCCATATGGCAGCTCGTATGGCTCAAACGACCATGTGTCCAGCCCGTGTGGAATGGCCTAGCCCATGTGGCTCCTAAAACTTGCTCTAATTTTCTGATTTTTAGCTCATTCTTTGCTTTTTTTTCTCCCAAATGCTCTCCTAAGTATAGAAACATGAATTTAAAGGATTAGGAGTATAAAATTCACCATTTTAAATCGAATAAACATCCAAAAACGCATTAAAAATTAGGCTAACATATATTACTTTTTGCATTTATCAATGGGCTACACATTAAGGACAATGTGTCAACTAAAATGTGGGGGGTAACATAGAAAACTTGTTTATTTGTTTCTACATTTTTCTTTGATTTTTCTTGTCTTTTGTGTGATTGAGCTTGTAGAAATAAAAGTGATTGCTTAGGAGCATGTACATAGGTTGCTTGTGTTTACAAATAAAATTGGCATGATGGTAGGTGATTTTAAATTTTGTATTAGTAGACTACTAAGTTTTACATGGTACACTGTAAATAGGTATTAAGCAATCAATTGTACCAAATGATGTAGAAAATACAAGGAAACGGGCATACTAGTATGAATGGTAAATGGTTGAATTTGAGTTTGTTTGGTTGATTAAATTTGTGCATATTGAGATATTCAGGGATGACCTAAGGCATTGTTTAAAACATATCTAAAGCCAAAAAGCTTACCTATTTATATTTCACCTTTAGTACCAATTTTAGAGTCTGTTGAAACTTCTTAATAAACCTCATTACAAGCCTCGAATTTGAAAACGATAATTTGTATTTGCCCTTTTTCTTTGGTCCTGCACTACACGACTATAGACTTCTAACCATACGTATTGAGGGTTAAGTAGATACATTGCGACAGAGTTTGTAAAAATAGAGTGAAATAGGAAAGATTGGTGTGATATGTGAACTATAAGTTAGCCTAATGTTTGAAATAAAAAAAATCCAAAAAGAAAATTAATACGAGTAGAAAAGGTCCTAAACCAGTGAAAAAACATTTATGAGTGAAATGTATTGAAAAAGAGAAAAGTCACAAAGTTACAAAAGAAAAAACTCGTAAGGCTAGCCATAGTTACTATGTCATGCTATAAGTTCCTATATATGGAGAGACAAGGAAGGTGAGAGAATGAGAAATAAGGCGGTGAGCGGGTAAGGGTCACTAAGGGGGAATAATAGGGATCAATCGATGTGCTAAACTATTTTCGCGTTTGTAACCCTCTTAATACTTTCTATCTTTGAACTCTATACCTATCCTAAGCCTCAGAAAGTTATAAGTTGAAAAGCCCTATGTGACCTAAATATCCTTATACACAAATGGACATTATACTAAACATACGCATAAACGACTATTTGTATTCTGCTTGGATAATCAAAGTACTTGTATAATTTATTAATGGATCCCTGCAAGTGAGACCCTTAATACTTGTATATTTTGTAACATATTGAACTAAGATGTTTGTTGTACACCCCAAACCAGGCCTAGACGTTATGGCTGGATTCGGCGATGTCACATGGTAGTACTTTTCGAAATAAATAAGTTATCATAAAAACCTATTTTCTTATTTATTCTCTTTATTAAAACTTGTGTTAATTCTAGGATGCGCCGTTCATTTCCAAACATTGTTCATTACCACAAAATTATTCTTTTTCAAAACGTTGTTAATTTCCAAAATGCCTCTTATTGCGGAAGCTTTTTAAATAAGTTTGTATATTTGAGCGTATTTTGTTAAAGCATTTGATTTGTTTTGAAAACTCAATTAATCCTACTACTAGCAGTTATAAAAAAACAATAAAAATCCCAAATTAACCATGAAAATCCAAAAAGGCCATATTACAGTAAAAATACCCCAAATAAAAATACTTAAAAACATAATCAAGTACGAAAATATATGCGGTCATGTGGCCACCTCTAAGTCCCTCATTGCACCAATCCGTCTATGACCGGGGATTACTTGTACAGTAAAAAAAAGGGGTGAGTTTACGAAAACTTAGTGTGTAATCCCCATGCAATTATACAATCAAAATGTAAGCAGTAACAAACTGGGTCCAAGCCCTTCACAGTAGCAGTATCAATTTGGGTCTTAGCCCATCATATTATTAGTAATTAGTAGGGCCTTATCCCATTATAGTATTAGTAACAGTGACAGTATCAGAATGCATGTCCTACCCAACCAACCGTTATACACCATCTCCTGTCCAACCCTGCACTCCTGTGGGGAATAAATCACCCACCCATCCCTACACTTACAAATTAGCATCAGTTACGGCACTAAACAGTATTTGCAGCAGAGCTACTAGTATAATAGGCATAGAGCTATCAGTGTTTGCAGTAGAGCTGCCAGTACAGTACACTTCCTCTAATCATATTATCCCAACCCCATGCAATGCATCATATAGTCGTGACATGCCATCTCATGGAAACATGCATATAATTAGAACAATATAAATATCATGCTCAATATATAGTCATACATATTCTAATGTCATACAGTCAGTTAGGGATCTAGGTAAATCTTACTGACCCTATAGTAGGTCCACAGTCGACTCGGGTGACCCGTGCAACCTTAGCAGCCAAACAGTGAAAACGGGCCCATAGACCTATGTAATTTGCCCATGTGGGCCCACACGCCCGTGTGGCCTACAAGGCCCAAAATAGCCTTAGCCGTGTGAATCACACGGTCTGGCCCAATAATCCCACATGTCCGTATGGTTCACCTGTGTAGGGTCCACACGCCTTTGGGGCCCACATGACCCAATTTGGCCCGACCTATGAATCGCACATGGCCAGTCTCGTCGATCATACATCTATATTCATCACACAGCCTACTACACGGGTAGTCGTACGCCCGTGTGGCGTCGACGATTCACACTTTTCAGCTTTTCGCCTATTTTAGTTTGTAAAGTTGTGTTTACACACACTTAGTTCATTTGTGACTTAAAAGCGCTTCCGAAACCACCATCACCTATGATCCATAACCAACCCTATAGTTAATTCTAATCTCAGTTAGTTTGAACTAAAGCATCGACAGTAAATCGTTCAATCCAATCGTTACTTACCTTCCAAAACCAAGTAACCCCCCAACTACGAGTCCAACGATATAGATCAACACTCCTAATATTTGTCGCTGACCACTCTGAAAAGACCTACAACAAGACAACGATTCATATACCAACCAAGAAAAAAGAATAGCTTTTCCCTAACTTACATCAAATCATAGCCACCTTACCTACCAAACGAGTAATAGCAGCACCACAACACTCCAACGATAACTGAACACTCCAACTCTTAACCTTCATTAAAGACACAATTAATTGATTATCAAAACTTCATAACCATAAGCACTATAGTTAAGAGACTTACCACATGTAAGAACCCAATAGAGGTGGCAAGTTGCGGCAACCAGAAGCAGGTTTGGAAACAGAAGAACTCAGCAGCAACCAGGTAGGAGGGGAGGACAGAACCCAGAGAACAAAGAAACTAACAAGAAGCTAGGAGAGGAAAAGAAAATAGTAGCAGGATTCGACCAAAGAGAAGCAAAACAAAAACGACAACCTCGGGGAAAAAGAATGGAAACTAGTGTCAACAATAAAGAAGAAAAAAATTGAGAAAAGTATGGGAACCAAAAATTAAAAAAAAAACAAAAGATAACGATAAACAAAATTTAATCCCATAATTCCCTCCTAAAAATCTGCAACTACCACCCCCAATCCCAAAATATTCTCCTAAAATCACTTCAACCTTCCCCCTACTCAGACTTTTATTAAAACACAACCTCTAGCCGTTCATCTAAGTAAAAATTTAATCCCTTCGTGCACGCAAGGATTCGAACTTCAGACCTCAAGTAACAGTAACACGCCACTTACCCCCTAGACCAACAAGCCCATTTTGACATATTTCACCAACAATTATTTATAAGCTTACTAATTAGAGATAAGGGGTTTAGTCATTTAAAAACAAGAAAATTTGCCCAAGCTAAGGCTTGAACCTAGGACCTCTCAGACACTTTTCAGAGCAGTTAACCACTGAAGCAGGCATATATTTATGTCACAAACATACAAAAATAAATATTAAGGATTTTTGGGCGTTACATTTGTGATTAAAAGTGGTAAGTCAATTACTCATCATGTTAAAGTTGTTAGTAAGCATAAAATGCCTAAGTCATATGCTCCAAAGTCAATAATTGTATGATATTTGCTCAAAGGTCGTCACTTTTATTTCTTATTTTTGTTTATGTTGCTTGAGGACAAGCAATGACTTAAATGTGGGGGAGTTTGATCTGTCGTAATTTGGTGTAGTAGATTAAACTAGTTTTCGCATTTAGGGAGCTTGAATACAGGCATTTTCGTTATGTTTTAGTTTTTGTTATGTTTTAGTTAAGTTTTCTTAGTTTTATTATATTCAATAAAATGTGAAAATTGAATCTTTTATTAATCTTAGGGCTGAATGAGGCCTAAGAGTGAGCTAACGCACTTTGTGAGTGTGCAAGAGACCTTTAGAAGGCATATTAAACTGAACTGGTCGCTACGTCACAACACGGGATGATCGTATCGTAACATAGGGAGCAGAATGGAGAAACCTCAAGACTGCCTTCAATGTCACGACATAGCTTAAGGGTGTTGCGACATACCCTTGAAAATATTTCAAAAGAAGTACACTAACTACTATGTCGCGACACATGTCCTATTGTGTTGTGACATCAACTCTGGGAAAGAAATCAAATACAAAATAGAGGCATTTTGGTTTGCACAATCAAACTTAAAACTCAAGAACGTCAGCTAACTTAGGGTTGAGGACGATGACCACCTAAAAGCTCTAAATAAGCTCCTTTGGCACATGTTATAGAGATCATTCCTTTAGCCTAAATTCTCTTTATAAAAGTTAGTTTCGTTTTCTTTCATTCTTAGGTTTTAGATTTCTTTCATTTGTTCTTGTTGATTTCAAAATATCTAAATTATGAAAGCATTCAAACTTTGTCGATTTGCAATTAATTTCAATACAATCAGGCACTTTCATTTACTTTATTTTGTCGATTTAATTAGCATGTTTTCTCTTTATATCGATTTCATATTGTCTATGAAAGCCATGAGGAACTAATCTCTCTATGGGGGTTAGTGAGTGGAGGTATGATCTGTTAACTATTTTGTAGGGTTACTCAACGGATCAGTTGTTTGGGAAAGAAAGAACGTGAAATAAACCCCAAGCATAATAATCCTGGAAAGTCATCAAGGTGGAAATTAACCCAAAATCTGTATTGCCCATCCGTGAATACCTTCACCCCAAGCCAATCTAGATTGTGAGGTCGAAAGATAAGTAGTTCTTGCTAACTCGTTGTGTTTGTGGAAGATCGGAAGATCCTGCTAGGGTAGTGACTAGTTAATTGATGAGGAATCTAAAACAATAGTTGATGGGGATTATCGGAGCGAGCTAATCACCTATAATCGAGATTTGATTCATTCTACTTTTTAATCTCTTGAGCTTTTATTTCTTTTATGTTATTATCTTTTATTTTATTTTATTATTATAAAAACCCTTAAACCACCCTTTTTATGTTTTCGTAGTATAACTGATTTAAATTACTAATTAGATCTTTTTAGTGTTTAGATTAGAATTGACCTAGCACTCATCTCCCTTAGGTACGATCCTCGGAGTACTCACCTACTCCGTTGTAAAAACTATATTACAACTCCACCTGTATACTTGCGTATACCACTTCATATTTCTATATCTTATTACAGTATTCACTCTCTAGATGTTAGTACGTCCAAAAGCAGTCAATATGGTATATAATGATGATTTTGAATGTTATTCATAGCATGTAATTAAAGTTAAAAGACATGTATTGATAGATTTGGCATAGATGAAGTTTGTAATGGAATGTATGAAGTTTCATGGTTTGGTTTTGAGTAGACTGCGGTCATGATAGATTTAGGTCTAGTTGAAATCGGTTTGGTGACTTCTTGGTATGAAATGGCATGAATTTCCATTAATGATGATGGTATGCTATGGCTTGAATCAATTAGGTAGATGTGCATATCTTGAATTGAGATCAAATGGTTCATTTTTTTCCTAAAATAAGGGCCACGTCTTGACGACCAACCTCCCTTGTCACAACGTTGGCCAACAGTAAGTGACATCGCAACATCGAACGGCATGAGGTGGTGAGATGACTTACTATTTTAGCGATGTCATAACGTGGAAGTGATGATGTCACAACGTCGATCCTGAACTTTTAAAACTTTGCAATTTGATCTTGTTTCTCCCTTGGGTTAATAAAAGAGCTCTCGCAAGCTCGTATAAGACTCGAAAATGTTTGTTTAACATAAGTTGGATATGATTGATGCTTAATCGCATGTATAAATGATTAGTTATTGTGCATTTGATTATAGTTGCTCCAACAATGAATGCAGCATTCCGTAACTCAGATCTAGCGATCGGATCGGGCGAGGGGTGTTACACAACCTACATCTTTTAGTATCACAACAAGACCCCTATTCTAGTTATTTTTACACTTTGGTCGCTCATTAGTTTCTAGTGATTCATGAGAGCTTTCGTAAGCTTACTTAGAACCTATTTTTGAATTAATAATGTTTTCTAGAAGATTTAAAACTCGTTTATTTCATTGAGTGCATGATTAAACTTAATTTGTTCATATGATTCTTCTTTTGGATGTTGTAATGAGATTGTAATTGCTTCGGCAACGAATGTAACATCTTGTCTCTCAAATTCGACGATCGAGTTGAGAATAGGATGTTATACCATTTGATTGAGAACTTAGGTGACAAAGATGAGCCCAAGACTTAGACCGATGATTCGAATATGAATTCCCATAAAACCTATAAATTTTCAAGAGTTCAACCCATCTATGACTACAACCAACATGTGAATTTGATTACAGGATTACAACTAAACTGAAATATTCAACAATTGCTTCCATAGCAAAAAGCAATCCCCCCATCTTTACCCGCAGTACTTACATAAAAATAGTTATCAAATTAGAGACTTCTTCTAATTGCCTTCACATCCAAACACGTTATGACGTTGTGACATCATCACAAAAAAAGAACATCTTGTTACCTAGAAGATCTTATTCAACTTTCAAAGCTACTAAGAATGGTTGAACATCATCCAATCTAACACGCTACTCTTTTGTGATTGTCATGTGTAATCTTTTAGCCCATGGCCAAATCTTACCACAGTCAAAATAATAACAAAAAAAATTGGAAAGAATTCGTACCAAAATAGTTAGTACTATACCGATGGATGTATTATTTTTCTATTAGAAATGGAGCATAATAGTATTGGTCTATTTTTGTGTACCATTTCATTTTTATTGATATTTAAAAAATATTTATAAATTTCAAATGAATTATATTAAATAAATTTCAAATGTAAAGTGTTTATACGCATAATGTTTCGATAAGAATTTTTATTATTTATTATCATAATAATAAAATGTTTGAAACTTTATATTTTTTCTAATATTATTCATGCATGTTCTAATTAATGAGACCGTAATCACAAGTCAATAAAAATCGAAATTTTAACTGGTGAAAAAAGAAATAATTAAAATCAATGTGAAATCCACCAAAATTTACCAATCGACTTGGTAATAACAAAAAATACCTCTGACATCCACCTCAACTTTTATTTTGAAATAGTCATCAAGTCAAGATGACCACATGTCAAGCCTATCACAGTGGAGATTGACCATCTTGAAATAGTCATCAACTCAACTTCATCTCCTCTCTGCTCATTAATTGTAATAGATGCTCCAACAATACCAGCTAATGGTGACAGAACCCCACCATACCCAGATTCAAATAAGTCACTTGAAAAAGGTTTTAACACCATTTTCTCCTCTAGGAGGGAAACCTCCTTCTCCGCCATCTCAATGCCTTAAACCAGTTCATGAAAAACCAAAAAAAAAAAAGAGAAGAAAGAAGACCAATTCCTCACCGCTTTACTACTGATCAAACAACCCAAACACCACTCTTGGATCAACTTGAAGCACTCTTGAGAGAAATGTTAATGTTCTAATATGAGAATCAATTATTCATTTTGTGACACGGTGGATATAATGTATTTTATATAAATAAATATGGTAATAGGTACTTTTAGAGAAGTAGATTAGGTTCACTTAGAAATAAATGATTTTTTAAAAACATTTTTTTCTTTTTAATTTAATGTATCTTGTATTATGGTACTTTTATCGAGATGAATTTATTATAGTAAAGATTATTAAAGTGCATAAACTATATTGAACAAAAAGTACATGAACTATATTGAAATATTTGATAACCTCTAGGGACCGTTTTTGAATTATCCCTAGAATAAATAATTAATAAAAACAAAAACTTCTAGACTCCGTTGGCTAATGGAAACTTCTACATATTTGTTCGTTCAGCTTCTACGATGATAAGCTAAATTTCTGCTGTCATAGACACAAAAAAGTAATATTTTTTAATCATATTAATGAACAAAATAAATTTATGAAAATGAAAGAAAATTACGTCATATTACGCACCTTAAAATGTTTCAATGTATTATTTTATGTATTTCTTTTCCATGTTTCCTACTTGTATTTATATTAGAATTTGAATTTTTTTATTTAAGTTATTTCTTAAATTTAGTAATTATTTGGATTTATTTAACAATTGTTTTCATATTGGAGCACTAATCTTTTTGTTTTAGTAAGTTTTTAAATTTGACAATTATTTTTACATTGGAGCATGAACTTTTTTTTGTCCAAATTAATCTTTGATATTTTTTTTAAAGTTAGAGCAAAAAAGTTTATATCCCATTGTGAGAACAATTAATAAGTTCAGAGATTAACTTGAACTAAAAAAGTTCAGAACCTAATATGAGAACAATTACATCATTCAAGTCTCGATAGGTAAACAATTATCAAATTCAGACTCCAAATAATGCATCCACCTAATAGAAATTATCTAAATTTTATGCTCACATTTTGGATTTATCTTTATATTTTAATTTGACATAATTTGGTTCTCTACTTTTATAATGGTATTGCTTAGTTCATGTAATTAACATACTTAATTATTCCGATTAAAATGATGACATGAATTCCCTTTCAAAAAAATATTTTTTATGCTTGAAGTTGGAATGCGTATTTTTAAGGAAAATTATAATCTCAACATTTTAACCAGAATAATTAAGGGTCTCAACTATTTCAACTAACTAATGTTATTATGCAGAGAAACTAAATTATATTAAATTAAAGTTTAGTTACTAAACTTAAAATTAAACATAATAGAGGACCATAATCATAATTTAATTTAAAATAATGTATGGCTAACACAATCATTTTTCATTCAAAGATCGAGTTTTTTTAAATTATTTTTAATTTAGAATAGTTTAATTATAGTGGAAGTGAAGTGAGGATGGCAAACTAGTTTATTTCAAATGAAGGTAACTTTTATTTCAATATCTTTTCTACATATATAAATGTAATTTTTAATTGAATCTTTTATAAATTTCTAATATATAAGATCAGCATGTAGTATACTTTAAATACCATTTTAATTTTTTATTGAATAATATCATTAAATCTTTGCTTTATTTTATTATTTTATATATAAAACATAATAATAAATTTAGTCCTTAATTTTATAACTCTATTCAATTTGATTGGAGCAAATTGACACCCTTAAGACATGGCATTATTTTGTTTTTATATATCTTACAAAATAATTTAAATTTTATAAAAATCAAAATATTATAAATAAAAATTATAATTCCAAAATGATGAAAAGAGCTCTTCAAAATAAAAATAAAACATTCAAAATAAAATTTTAAGCCAATAAAAAATTCTAATTTTTTAAAATATATAAATGAAAAGGATTCTTTAAAAATAAAAATAAAAATAAAAATTATAGATTCAAGAAGACGAAGGTTTTGATGATTAATAAAAAATGCATCATTTTTTGGGTGTCAATGACATTGTCTTCTATGCGCATTGCTTCATGTTTAGCAACATGTTAAGGTCCAGATTCGGTTGGAGAAAACGGGCCACCAATGATTTGGCCATCACTCTCAGGCAAAGGTCGTCACCATCGATGCCATAGGAGGAGGCAAAGATGGTGGTGGTAGTGTCCGGCAAGGGGGTAAAGGCAATCAGTGGCAGTATGTCGTTAGAGCCAAAGCCACCCCAAACCAAAATTTGGAATATTTTAAATTATACCCTTAAAAAAGAGGGATGATATACCTTTAATAAATGAATTTGTATATCCACGATATAAAGTTACATTATAGCAGAAAGGGCCAACCAGGCATCGTAAAATTTCATAACCAAAAACTCTTAAAAACAGGATAAATTACAGAAGGAACAATGATACCCACACTTTGCTATGTATACTTTTTCAAAATCTCTTCCTCCCCAACCCCAACCCTTTTTATGTTATCATTTCTTTCTTCCTTTTTTCCCCATTTTACATTTAAACCTAAGAAAAGAAAAGAAACCAAAAGAGGAAGAAGAGAGATTTAAGGTTCATGGCTGTTTACACGGCTGTGTAGTTCTAACATTTCTTGATGATTCGGGTCTATGGAGAGGGCAGCTCGACAATCTCGGAGGGCAGCCAAGACGTCACTGACATGCTCATGGAAGGCTGCCCGTAGGTGAAGAAGGTGAAGATCTGCTTTGAATGCAATTGCTCTCGATAGCTCAGCAATGGCTTCCTTCTCCTTGGAGCTGTCCATTAACACTGTTTGACACAAGCAACATATTCTTTAGTATCAGCTACAATAGCACTTTCTATTGACAGTATTATTTGCAAAAGGAATAACATTTTCTGACCCGCAGCTCGGTATCGGTAAGGATACACACGGAGTGGATCTAATTGAGTGACCATCTCAAGGTCTGCCTTGGTGAGGTCACGGTCACAGTACTCAGACCTCTTTTCGTAGGCAGATGCATTGTTTTTAGCCTTTTCAATCAGTTTAGTCATTTCCTCGTATGCTGCAGCCTTGTCGTTTCTGAGAAAATGTACTCGTGCAAGGCCTTGATGGGCTCTGGTGTGTCGTATTTTAAGGGCATTAATGTAGCAATCGGCTGCTAAGTCCAATTTTCCACAATCAACGTACACACTTCCAAGATTGTTCAGAGCCTGAAAAATAAAAAGGAAAAAAAGGCTCAAACCAAGATAATACATACATGCCGAAAACCGAAATGTCCTGCCTGCTATGCACGTTTTCTAACAACAAAACCGAAATCATTGAAATTGGTGAAGCACAAGATGAGACATGATTTTTGCTAGTGATACAACTACTTTGACGGCGACAAAGAATATATCTTTTTGCTTTACTGAAAAATATTTACAAGAATACGATTACAAAAAAAGATTTTTCTAATGAAAAAGGTAGGGCAAAAGAAACCTTACTTGACCTTTCCGAAGATTATCCGAGGGACATTTCAAGGCGTTTTCAAGCAGTGAGATAACTGTTGAAGAACATGAAAAATCCATGCTAGAGTCAGCCAATGCATAAGCTTTAAGGAAGAAGGCTTCAAATGATCTCTTGGTTCTAATAGACTCTTCTGCTTTTTGAAGCCCTTCCTCACAGTGACCAGTATCATATAGGATCCATCCCTCGTAAACCAGGCGTTCATGTTCACTAGACGCATGTTGACAAGCTAACTCTAGACTTCGCATAGCCGCATCAGGACAATTTAACCTGATCAAGTCAAGGCAGAAAATCATTGCAAGTCATATAAGCATAATTCTGGCGTTCATAAGTACTTATTAGAGGCATTAACATGTTTCTTTTTCAAAAAAGTTAAAGCTTGGTTTTGTAAAGTTCAGAAGTCTCAGGATACCTGAGGAGAAGTAATGATTGTCGGAAGTATAAAACACCTTTCGCCTCACCAGATTCAAGCATTTGGTAGATTACAGAGAGAGATCCTATATCATCTACAGAAGACCACCTATCATATAGCTGCATCCAACAATCTGCTGTTGTCCAGTTGTCAACATGCTCACGCACAAGTGTACGGAGCTGGGATGCTGCCACTCGTCCCTCGAACATTCTGTAATCTGGGGAAAGTGTTAGAATTACCTGAACATCGCACAAGGCTGCTTTGTAATCCTCATTAGCCAAATAAAGACAAAATCGGAGTTCCAAGCACTCTAGAGCAAGCTTAAACCCAAGAACTCGGTTGATCTCACCAAGAGCAGCTTGAACATTCTGTTTCATCATTAGGGAAGCAGCCCGATACATGTAGGGGTAGGTAAGAGTTGGGTCCAGTTCGGTTGCTTTCTCAAGGTCTTCCCACCTCTTATCACCCTCACAATATAATGACCTCTCCTGATACATCCATCCTAGTGGATTAACAGAAGAAATCACCGAGCTAAGCTTCTCGTAAGACCAAAGTTTATGACCCTTAATGTAACCCAATCTAGCCAAACCTGCAATAGAGTAAACATGACCTAAACCTACAGCTCTTTCAAAAAGACTTTCAGCTTCATCATACTCTTTCCTCAGAAGCCTTACACATCCCAACTGATGAAAAGCTAACAGTCTCTGCCTGTCGGTTTCAGCAGATTCAATCAATTGTTCTAAGAAACAAACAGTTTTATCAGATCGAGGATCGAGGTTCATGGCTACTTCACTTAATAAACAGTAAAGAGAAAAAGAGGCCTGTCCAGCCATGATCAATCTCTGCTGTCTATCGGCATGGGTAAATATTTCCACTACTCTTTCATCATTCAAACAATCCGGCAGTTCATGTAGAAAAACTTGCAAACATGATGCAGCTAGTACAGGAGAATTCTCTTCAATGGCATATTCCATAAGCTCCACAGCATCATCCTTGGTGCAAACTGAAGATGCGAGTTTCCTATCACAAGCGTCTTTGAGTCTCTCACAACAAAACTTGTTTGCAAAAACTAATATTTCTAACAAAAGATCAGGTGGGACATCACTCAGGCAGCCCGTCACGCTGAACACACTGATGGTCCTCAACCCCAATGGGGAGATATTGTTTTCAGATAAATCTATGTCCTCGCAAAGCGATTCATTGAAGTAACCATTAAGCATAGCATGAAAGGGGGCTGAAAGAGAAGCTATTTTCTGCCTACGGCAAACTATTTTCTCATCTCCTATCCAAAAGTTCACATTTTTCAGGCTCTTTTCCCCATCTGTCACAATAGTCTCCTGCGAAGCCCCATCCACCTCAACCGGAAACTGAGAAGCAACATCCATCGGTCCAAACTCTTGTGCACATTTATTGCAAGTTGCAAGCAAGTCAACAATAAGTTCTTCTCCTTGCTTCTCATACTTCAACCATGCCCCAAACACAAGCCTCTCATGGACCGTCCCAGCCTTCTGCCAAGCAGACCGGAGGCTTCTCCGCATCAATTTGGTTTCCCCAAGCCCTTTAAAGATCTCAAACTGTAATAAATACAGATTCGACCTCTCTTGCAAAGAACACGATTCGAGTTCTTCATGAATTTGAGCTAAGACTTCTACATAATCAACAGGTTTAAAGAATGGCACTATGGGTGGCTCAGGAACCTTGATAAATGATTCTCTACAACAATTATACCAACAAAACAATCTCAATAAAAAAAATGAAAACTATAGAAGAATCCAAGAAATGAACAAAAAAAAACTTACATGGATGAAGAGGTGGTGGTACATGAAGATGATAGTTTGGAAAATTTCCCTCTTTCAACTTGGAGCCAAGACTGAGGATTAATGGCATTGAGTTGTGTTTCTTTACATGAATCAGATGGAAGGAAAGCCCTCATTGGGCATAACAGATTAAACAAGTCCCAGATCTCCACAATAGCCAAATTGGGCCTTTTCTCAAAAACTCAAAAAATAAAAATAAACTAACAAAAAATCCTTCAAAGAAAGGGAGAAACACAGAAGTAAAAAGTGGAAAAACAGTCACACTAATCCTATTTAGTAAATGAAAAAAGAAAACCCCTTCCTACCTCACCAAGCAACAAAGTTTCAATTGTAAACATTTAATACAAGCAAACAAAATTCCTGAAACAAACAATCATTCACTATATTTTCAATATGGGTATCTTAGAACAAGCTGGGACAACCAAGAATTTACACAAAAAAAAGGGGGCTTCACAGTAAAATAAAAAATAAAAAATCCTGGTTGATTCTATTCCACAAAAGAAAAAAAATGAAGATCAACTAAGTTTTGGTGTTAAAACAATTAAGTAAATGGTCTTTGTTAAAAAGAAAATAATTTTAAAAAAAAAACTAAATTAGAAACTACCAATTAGCCACCAACATCTAACAGTTAACCAAGATCTTTACCTCAAAGGCTACCAAGACCTAAATTATAGCCTTTAACAATAAAGCCAAATTAAAAAAAAAAAAAAAAAAAACAACAATAAAGCCAAAATACCTTAACAAACACAATGATAGAGACAGAGAGAGAATTGGATTTTGGGGGTTTTGAAAATTTGAAGAAAAAGCAGAGCTGAGACTTTTAGAAGGCAATGGGATGGGAGATCAAAGTTTGAACGAAGTGTGGGAATCCAAAAGGGAAAATATTTTCTGAGTTTCCACTTTCCTATGCTTTTTGTAACGTTTCTTTTGTTTGGTAGAAGGGAAAGTTTTTCCTTTTACTTCTTTCTCACTTTTCCTTGCGTTGGAGACCAGAAAGATTGCAGGCATCTACTGTTTGTTGGAAGTACCCCCAAACAATAACTAAAATAAACCCCAAATCATATATTAATTACATATACATACGTGTCATAGGTCTAATTTTACTTTCAGTCCCTATACTCTTTGTAATTTTAAATTTTAGTCATTCCACGTTTAGAATCTAGTTTTATACTTGTCTATGGGTAAATATGTATTTTGGTATCTGAATTTGGCTTCAAGATTCAATTGGTATCTAAAGTTTTCTTTTGTCCAGTTAGGAACCTAAATTTTTTTTTGTCCAATTGGATACTTGAACTTAGCTTTTTTGTTCAAATTAGTACCTGAACTTGGCTCTATAGTTCAAATTGATTCAAATAAGTCATTTAAAGTACTAATTTGGATGATAAAACCAAGTTTAGGTACCAATTTGAAACAAGAAACCAAGTTCAGGTGCCAAATTGGATCAAAATAAGTTTTAGGTACCAAATTCAACTTTAAAGCCAAGTTCAAGTACCTAATTGGACAAAAAAAGACCTTAGGTATTAATTTGAACCCTAAAGCAAATTCCAGGTTCCAAAATGTGTTTTATTCCCTTGTTTAATTTAACCACTAAATTTCAATAGATAATATTGTGAATGCACTCCCCATAATTTTAAATATGTATAGTTTGGAGGGTTAGTATTTTTTTTATTTTGGTTTAAAAAATTTATCATGTGTTTTTTTTATTTGGGGAGTAGTTTATCAAATATTTTCTCAAATTTTAATCATTTAAAATTATTTTAATGTGAATAATTGAATAGATTTATATTTGATGCATTGTATGTGTATAAGTACATATTATTAGTGAATTATATACCACCTATTAATATATATATACATATATATATATATATATATATATATTTATATTAAACATTTAACTAAGTTAGCGTCACGAGTCAATCAAAGCATCAACTTAGTTAAAAATTACTAAAATGTTATTTTGCATACAAAGTAAGTTATATAATCATGAGTACACCTGTCTAAGGGCTAAATAGTCTGCTCGGCCCAGTAGGTTCGACCTGACTCGAGTTGAGCCTAGACAATGATATTTTCACTTCGGCCTGACGTGGGCCAACCCAATTTCAATTTAAATAGTAAAAAAATATTTTTAATTTAAAATTAAATTAAAAAATATATAAAATAGAAACTAAAATATATTTTCATATTTTATTAATTTTTAAATAGTAAAATAATTTTTTTGGCAATCCGGCTCTAAATCGAGTTTGGGCTTAACAATATTTTAAAATCAGGTCTTGACTTGATTCAGCCCATGATCACCTCTAATCATGAGTATGTTTGTGTCTTTTTATATTTTTTTATATAAACTCAATAAATATTTAATCTTGGTGATATTTCAACCTATGGTGTATAATGAATTTTATATATTTAATTTTACCATTTCAACTAAATATTCGTTTGATTTTTATATAAACTTTTGACATTATTAATTATATAATTTATTTTCACTGATATTATGAGTGCACTATAATCTAATATGAATAATAATTATATTTATTTTAATATTTTACAATTACCTATTAATTTATTAATTACATGTCTAAATATGGTTCATGGACAGTATGTGAACTTGTATACTTCATTGCTTCCCTTCTAATTTAACATAATTTTGCATTTTATGTGATTTGGTACTTCTCGTAATTAAATAGAAAATCGGTAAAGTTTTTTTATTAGAATTTTCACATGACACTCCTAGCATAATACGGACCATGTAATAAAATAAAAATAATTTAAATTTTCGGATCGAATTTGGGGTCTCGAAACCACTATTCCGATCTTACTGAAATTGGGTTGTTACACCGATTTTATCCCGACTTGTTTCTAATGCGTATTTAGGGCCTTGAGGGCTCATATAAAAAACAGTATATATGATTTTGATTGTTTTTATTATGAATATTGATATGTTATGAAACATTTTAAATTTCTTTCTGTTTGATTCATAAACCTCAGTAATGCTCTGTAACCCTGTTCCGGCAACGGATATGGGTTAGGGGTGTTACATTTATGGTATCAGAACTATGGTTTAGTCAGTTCTCGGGCTGAACGTAGAATGTGTGAAATCTAGAAATACATGTCATTATATAACCTATGATAGTGCGATATCTCCCGATATTGATGTGATTTGTTTCATTTTTAGACAGAAATATTTTCCAACCGAGCTAATTCTGATAATACTGAATGCGATACTCAAGTATCAGAGTAAAAATGTTGCTTATGATGACTCAGAACTCATAAAGGTAGGAATAAATGTTTATAATGATTATGTTAATGATAAATGTTATGCTATACGTGTGTGTATATATGAGAGTCAAATTTTGAGGCTTTACGACCTTCACCCCCTCACCTGTACAGTTTTATACAATGGAATTTACACTATTTATATTCATTAAGATTTTGAAGAGTTCAGTAGCTGAATGAATAATAATACGGCCAGAGCCAAGGATGGGTTAGTAAGTAGGGAGAGTTCTAGAGGAGATATGAGATTTTTCTGAAGATTATTCAGGATACACAATGTTGTTGTTAAGAAAGAAGTTATTCACGAGTAATCGACTTATTCAGGTATGGTATTTAAAGAATGGGTTAACCAAAATTTCTTCTGAATTGATTCTTTTAGTGATTGGGATAATGTGAGATCATTGATGACTGTAGTAGTCAGTGGGATCATTGATGAAGTTGCAAAGATATCTGAATGCAGCTGTTATAGTCGAGTATCTTATAGTGATATCTTCTAGGTATTCTATATGTTCATTTATTCTCAGAGGTATACGTAATAATTCATTTTCAGAGGTGATTCTTATCGTAAGATAACGTTAGCTAATCATAATGTTAGACAGAAGTATTATTAAGCTGGTTGATTTCTGATCAGCATTACTCTATCTTTCTTTAGCATTCTATTCCATTATGTTTGGTAGAAAATGGATGATAAAACCCATATGATGTTATCATTCTATTTCTACTCGTTGTTGCTTGGCTTTATATATACACAAATTATGTTGTTTCTATCACAACCGATTCCAGTGCAAATGAGCAGTGTTCTTCTTCTGGATTTTCTCTAAGGAATCATCAAGCTCTTTATCATTCAATATGGGTTGTGTTCTCGAAAATTCAGTATAGCTTCACATCTTGGATTTTATTATCTCGTTTTTCTTATCATTCTTATTGTTTAATTTATCAAACATGACTCATCTATAAAAGATATTCATTGGCTGAAGATAATTATATCTATTACAGTTATAATTTCTAGTTTGATCATGGGAACACGGTGATACAGATCTCTGTTTTTTAGAGATTGTATTTCTATACTGGTTGTTACTAGAACTATATTCAATTTTTCCTCTTTTATTTCAGAATACACTATTGATATTGAGGCATTGTTCTATCTATACAGTTGAAACATTGGTCTTATTATAA
This sequence comes from Gossypium stocksii, assembly GCA_020496765.1. Classification (NCBI taxonomy): domain Eukaryota; kingdom Viridiplantae; phylum Streptophyta; class Magnoliopsida; order Malvales; family Malvaceae; genus Gossypium; species Gossypium stocksii. The sequence continues at coordinate 14,857,349 of CM035623.1, forward strand.
TACTATGGTTTTTAATATATATGTTGGTTGAGGCTTCGGTTTAGTTCAAAACTTTGATGTTAATAATTGACATAGCTTTATTATATATAATCCATTTCTAACTTTCATTAAAGGGGTAATGGAAAAAGTGTAGACTGTAGAAGATCGAGCTTAAACTGTATTATAGTTTAGGTAATCTCGATTTATGTTAACGAGTTAAAATGGGATGTTATGTTTTGTTTGAGTTAATGCAGTTTGTAGAGATCTTTGATTGGTATTCTGAGGGAATTATGATAGACAGTATGTCTGGGTTGTCTTAACAATAAGAAGAAGGGATTATTCTGAAATGTTATTATCTAATAGATGAAATCGGCTCAGTTATTTTAATCAGAGTGGGTTATTCATTTGAAAAGTTAATTGAGTTATACATACTTGAGTCTATCCTCAAGTTTGAGAATAAATTTTGTGCATTAACGGGTAAATAGACGGACAGTCAAAATGAGATTCAAGAAACGGAAGACATTGTTAAGAAAATTCGAGATAGATTGAAGACAGCTTTTGATAGACAAAAATCGTATGCAGATTTGAAATGTCAGGATATTGAATAGTCTATTGACAATAAAGTATTTCTTAAAGTTTTGCATTGGAAGAAAATTTTGAGATTTGGTCGAAAAGGAAAGCTAAGTCTTCGTTTTATTGGACTGTTGAGATAACAGATAGAGTGAGGCCAGTTGCGTATCGTTTAGCTTAGCATGCGAAACTACAAAAAATGCATGACGTTTTTCACATTTCAATGCTTAGAAGATATCGATCGGATCCATCTCATATTATTTTGACAGAAGATATTGAGATTTAACCTGATTTGTCATACAAAGAAGAACCGGTTGAGATTTTGGCGTGTGAAGTGAAAGAGTTGCGTAATAAGTGAGTTTCGTTAGTGAAAGTACTATGGCGTAGTCATAGTGTCGAGGAAGCGACTTGGGAACTGAAAGAGATAATGAGATCTCAATACCCCCACATTTTTTCAGGTAAATTTTGGGGATGAAATTTAATTAGGGGGAGAATTGTAATGACTCGATAGTTAGGGGTGTCGAAAAGTGCATTCCCGAGACTCTGCTATTGTATAATCGAACTCGTAAATATTTATTAAAAATATTTCTGAAGTTAGTTGTGTAGTTAATTAGGTTTCGGTTAAGTAAATTTATATGAATCAAAAGTAATTAGATATAAGGACTAAATTGCATATAGGGAGAAAGTTGAATTATAGATTAAAGAATAATTAAAGGGATTAAAGAAGCAATTTTACCATTGTTTCTTTAGTGGGACGGTATTAGTAAATTACATATAAATTATGTGTAAATTTATTTTATATATTATAATAATTAAAGTTAAAATATATTATAATATGTTATCTTAATTATTAAATAAATATATATTATATAATAATAAAACAAATAAGTAAAAGAAAAAGAAATAGAAAGCCAAACAAAATTAGAAAGAACAAAAAAAGGAGAAAGAAGAAAAGAAGAAGTCACGTAAGGTTAGGGCTCCAAAATTTCAAAGTTTATTTGGTTAGTCAATTTAGTCCCTTTTTCTTATAATTTTTATGTTTTTGGAATCTTAGTACTTAGGGTTACCTGACCCATGTTGAAATTTTAGCACTTATTAAGTTTTTAAGTGTTATTGGTGTTGAATAATTTTAGTATTGTGATTAAATTGATAGATTTTTAAGTTAGAAATTGAAAAGGATTAAATTGTAGAACAAATTGTGAAATTTGAGTATTAGGGGCTAAATTGTGAAAAATTTAAAATTTAGAGATTTAAGTGAAAATAGGGAGTTAAATTTAGTTTAAAGTGGAATTTTATGAAAATATAGAATTAAATATGAAGAACAAAAATTAGTCTTGGTTTAAGGACTGAATAGGAATTTAGACAAATATTGAGTAAAAAATTAAATATTCAATATTCAATATGAAATTGAAATTTTATTATATTAATGAATTTTAATTGTTTTAATTCAGTAGCTAACGTCGTACCGGAATCCTCGACTAAAAAAGGGAAAGATAAAATCGATGTCGAATAGCTCAGAATTCCTGGTTTGTATTTCTATAATCCGAACTTAGTTGTTAATTGTTATAATTCAATTTAATGCATATGGTAAATGTTAAGGTGAGTAATTGATATTTTGATAATTGAATTGAAATTAATATATGTGTTAAGGTGAAAGTTAGATATTGATTATTATATATTGCATTTAATTCATGTGTATATATGTGATTATATAAAAATTAGTATTGGAGATTGGTTATATCTAAAATGTGAAATTAAACCCTATTAACTGTATCGGGCTGAGTCGGATATAAATGGCATGCCATAGGATAGGAAGAGTTTAGGGATTTCTTCGGCTTTGAGTCGATGAGGCACTTGGTGCCAATTTACTTCGGTTTAACCGATGAGACACTAGGTGTCAATTTATATAGCGTTGGGCGTAGTTACTACTTCGAATTATCCGATAAAGCACTGGGTGCCAAACTGGTGTGTTGGTTGGATCCGTGTATCCGTTTGAGTCCGAGTCGTGTTAATAGAGGTAATTAAATAAAACGGTACTATGATTGATATTGGATGATATTGCATGAGAATTGAAAATAGGATAGTGATTTGAAACATAAAAATGAGTTATATACATAAATGCACTAACTTGTGTATTGATGATGGTGATTAGGCTTTTGTCAAGCTTGAGATTATGATTGATGTATATGCTTATGTCTGGTATTATATAAATGAAACGGTAAGTTCATAATTGAAATGTGATATGATGAAAAAGGGATTGATGAATTGAATAAAGTACTTATGTATGAGAAATTACGTATGTTATAGTTGAACTTACCTATGTTATGAATAAATATATTAATTAGTTAATTGATGTTGTTATTTAAGTTTATGTTTAGTAAATGGAATGGAAAATAAGTAAAGGAAGTTATCCGTAGTTTTATGAAAATGTTAATAATGGTGTAAAACGTTTTATAAAATATTATTATGTTAGGAATGAACAGATATATGATGTTGATAAGCTTACTCATTTATGAGTTAGTGGTTATGTAGTTGATAAATCTTGAGGCATTGGTATAGATTTTATTTATCATATAAAGTTTATTATTGAATTGGAATATTATGTTTAAAGTTTCTACGAGCTTACTAAGTATTCATTGCTTACATAGTTGTTTATCACTTACTTTACAGATTATCGGAAGCTCGATCGGGTTGGAAGCTTGTCGAAGATCTATCACACTATCCTGCGATTATATCTGTAGATTTTGATATCTTGGTTAAGGTTATAATGGCATGTATAGGTGGATTATGTCTAATGTTTAATTGATGATTTTGGTATATATATATGTCATTTTGGTTGATAATTATGGCATGAAATGTTGCCTTGAATTTGAAGTACTTAAGGAAGTATTGATATCTTGTTGGTTATGGTTAATATGGTCAACTTGATGCATGTTCAGAAATAACCAAAATTGGTAGATGTTGTATCGATCTCAATATGGCCAAGACATGGCATGTTTTGGAAAAGTCTTGAATAGATATGCATGATTGAAATATGGTATGCCTAATATGATAAGGTTGGTATATGTCAATTGTGTTATGTATTGGTATGTAAACAAGTCAGTTGGTAAATGGTATAAATGTGGTCAAATGTAGTGAGATTATTTTTGATATAGCATGGAAATAGTATTGAGATTAATTAGATATGTATGGTTAAGGTTTGAACAAATATGCTCATGTGTATATATATATATATATAAATAAGTTGATGCTTGATGATTGAGGTGCCTTTTGGCATATTGGTTGTATGAACATTTGGTGTTGAGATTAGTCGTTCTTTGCATAATTTGAGTATATTTAAAGGTCTTGTATACATGTACAAATTTCTTGTAGGTTTATGCTTGAAAGAGTGAAAGAAATGTCTTGGAAGTGGTCATTTTCTTGTCCACACGGCCTAAGACACGAGCGTGTGTCTCAGCCGTGTGTGACACATGGCCAGGTGACACGACCGTGTGTCCCCTATAGTTTTTAAAGGGTTACAAGTCAGACTGTTACATGGCCTAGCACACGGCTTGGCACACGGGTGTGTGAGGTTACTTCAAAGGGTACAAGACCTAGCACACGGGCATGTGACTTGGTCGTGTGACCAAGTCAGAGAGTTACACGGCTTGAGACACGGGCGTGTCTCCCTACCATGTGGTCACATGGCCTAAGACACGGACGTGTCTCCCGACTGTGTGAGTCAAACGGCTTGACCACACAGCTGTGTGACCCTTGCAGCTTTAAAATTTTTCTATGTTTTTCGAAAATTTTCTGAGTTTCCAAATTAGTTCCAACTTGTTTCTAAAGCGTATTTTGGCCTCGAGGGCTCGAATAAGGGACAATATTCATGAATTTGATTGGTTTCAAACCTGAATATTATATGATATGAAATGTTTGAAATTTCTTTCTATTTGATCTGCAAACTCTTGTAATGCTCTGTAATTTGAATTCAGCAATGGATACAAGTTAGGGGTGTTTCAGGTATACTACACCATTAATTACTAAATTACGGGTAAGTTTTCGTTTTGATCACCTAAGTAAAAAAAAGCTACAATTTGGTTTTTGAACTATTTGAAAGTTTTTATTTAAATCGCTGAACTATTAAAAAAAAATTTATGTAAGACATTGGGCTATTAAGTTTTTTTTTTTAAATTGTTTCGCCGGCAAGCTCTAAGCGACAATTAAATGATAGTATCCATCGATGAGTAGAAAAATATGCCTTAAATTCAAGTCGATCTAATGTTCAATGTCAGAGATCAGGGGAAAAAGTTATTTGAATTTTAGTTTGCATATTTGTAACATCCAAAGTTATTTAATGAAAAAAAAATGAGCTATAAAAGAGAAAAAGAATTTTCAATTGGTACAAGCAGTGCAAACAGAAAAAATCATATAATATCAATTTTAACAGTCTAATAACTTACCCACTTATAAATTTTTTAATTAAATAATCAAAAACAAAAACTTCCTCATCATTTAGTTTGTAACAATGAAGTTTACCCTCATTTTATTGAAGACAGAAATGAGCACATGAGAGTCCGGAAATGATAATAAATTAGATGAATTGAACAAAAGGAGGAAAGGACGTCGTGTTGATGGAAAACAATGGAATTAGACAAATAATGACGATTAATCGTGTGTTTGCTTGCGTTAAATCAAAAGTTGGTATCCTCCATTCTATTATATTCTGTTTTATAAAAACTTCCATATTTTGTATTTCTTTCATAGGAATATACAAGATTAATGAATAGTAGGTTTTTATATATGTAAGCCAATTCAATTTTATATATATATATATATATATATATTTGTTTTTATCTTATAAATTTTGTAATCATAAACGTTAAAAATGTAATGCTAATAATTTTTAAACATAAAATATAATGTTCAGGGAACACCAATGAATGTTTTCCTTCTACTTTTGATTTATCTATATCTATATCTAACTGAATTAATATCATAAAGACATCACCTTAATTGAAATTTGAAAATAATTCAAAATTATAAAACAGAAGTAATATATTAATAGTGTTATATAGATAACAACACAACCACAGCCTCATCAATAAATTTATTTACATTTTTATTACTTTACTAATAATTATTTTTTTCAAAAAAAAACTATTTAAATTTTTTATATTGTTATTATTTTTGTAATAAAAAAGACTTTTACAACAAAAAAGTGACTATATTGTTAGTCGACTTGAAATGTTGGAAATTTCAACATGAATAATTCAATTAATTCTTATAACTAATTTTAAAAAAATATTATATTATAATTTAAATTTTAAATTAGATAATTAAAATACAATGGTTTTAGTGGGTAAAAGAAAAACATGGAGTTGCAGGATTTTGGTTGAATATTAAATAGAAGACATGAGGAGGTGAGGTGGCGTGGTAGTGGAGAAGTCACATGGTGTGATGAGATGCATTTCACAGCCACTAATGTAATGTCTTTTATTTAACAAAACCAACATTTCCCTTTGCCCCTTCGAGGCTTGACTTTGGTTAGGCCTTTGAATTATTTTCAATACCTGGAAATACGCACGCACATGCTCATGCTCCTCCCCTTCTTTACTATACCAAATAAATAAATAAAGCAAGTGGCGGTGTTTTTAGCCTTGGGGGAATCGAAACAAAACTGCCATATGAAATCACCTTTAGTGTATATTTGTTCCTTTCTTTCCTTCTTTTTAAACACAGTACACCGATAACCATACTAACTTTTAAATATAAAATATCTATCACCCCCCCCCCAAATAAAATTGTTATTTTCAAAGGTACATATCAAATTAAATACAATGGGATACTACCACTGTTGGAAATGACGTTCCTCTGATACGTATCTCCCTGTATCTCACTACCATGGGCTGGGCAAAGGCAAGACAATGCAACCATCACAGTGATAATCCAATCCTTCTGCCCACGGTAATTAATTCACAACCTGTACCACTCGGCTTTTCATTCAATTCATTCCCCCCCCCCCCCCGGGCACTCTCAACATCTTTCTTTAATATATAATTCGTAATCAGAGATTTTATGGTTGTTTATTTCAATTTTCAAATATCCTTATATAACATTGTATTGGTATAAAAAGAAATCCCTACTATTATATCAAACTTGGTAGACTCGGGATGGAATTGCAATGTAAAAGCAAGGCCAGACTCTGGTAGCTTTCTTAATCAAAATCATGGTGTGCAATATGAACAGGTTGAAAGGCATATCATGTTAATCACAAAAGCAACAACGGACCCACTTTTTTTATTATTATTTTAAGTGAGCGGAAAAGCATGCATAAAGAAAAACACAAGAAGACAGCGGGGATGAATTAACAGAAGCCATAATTCGGTTCATAGTAAGATGCGAGAGTGTGAGGCTGAGGTAGCCTAGGCCACTTGTAGTAGGGCATGACATCACTGATTAATTATTAATCACATTCACTATAGCTTGTATCAGTGGGTCGTAGCCTCGTGGCCGGTTTTTTTATTCTTTGTTTAAAAAACCATTGCCTTATCTAATCAAGAGATAAACATTACTGAATCATTCCCAATGGAATCTACGCTATTTACAAATTAAAACCACCCACATAACATCGGCACAGCAAAGAGTTATCTTGGGTGGCAATTTAATATGCAAGTGGTTCATATTCCACTAGGATCACTTTCTACTTTTTGTAAATTGGAAAGAAGAGGATTGAATGACGTTTTTCTCTTTGATTGTTAGTTAACCTGAACTAAATTCCTCATTTAGATTAATAATAATGGCCGCAACAAATACAACATGTCTAACATAATGCTACGAACTCTTACAAGGAAGACAGCTACTCTGTCGGCACTCCAGCGCCATCCATGTCAACATGGGCTATAATCGCTGAATGCTGGTCCAACATCATACTTCGAATATATCTGCAATAAGGCAATCAGATCTCGTTTATTTCGATTTCCGTGTGATGATAATTTGTATAATAAGTAGAAAAAAGTGAAATAGTTATACATGATGGAGTGAAAAGTGATTTGTTGGTCTACCAAAACCAGTTCATTAAAGTTATGCCAGTCGATTGTACAAATATGATGCATTTTAGTACAGGAAATTGAAATATGTTGAGCTATAAAAGAAGTTTATGATATGACAAAAACCCAAGGATATCTTTCCAGGCAAGACCAGCAGCAAGCAATAGCTCTTCCTTTCCGGTGGTTGGGATCAACCCGAGTTACACATTATGATAGGCGATGTACCTAAATATTACAGGAAACTTGTAGAACGATCATGAAATTTGTGCTGTGGTGGCATTTTCAAATTCAGTTATATGCTTTTGGAATGGAACATTCGCATATCATATAGCATAGAGGAGAGCTAATAATCATTCATATCAAAATTTTCCTGGATTTCCAAGGTTCAAAACCCATTATCACATAAAGACAAGAGATGATATGCAAGAGATAAGAAATTGTCACCTTTGCCATCAGGATGAGTAATGACATTGGCAATCTTGGGAAGATTTGCCATGGAGCTACACCAAAGCGGCGTGTGAGGTGGTCGAGCTTGAGTAGAAGAATATGATTCACTTTGCTTCGACTGCTCATTTGAGAACTGATCCCCCATTTGATTCAAGTAGATGTCTAAGGTACGAGATGAAGATGTTGCCAATTTTCTCTTGTTCTTAAACCTTCACCTAACAGGGATATGAGAAACAAACAGCAAAGCAAACTAGATTGTGTGCTTATTCAATTCTAAAGAGGGAAATATATGTCATGGAAGATACCTGTCTTTCTTTTTCTCAAGATATCTTTGCAACAATGCGTTTCTGCTAGTGGGACCTTCTGAAAGCAAGTTACAAGAAAATTGATATCATCAGCACATAAAGACACCATCATCTTGTATATTTGGCAAATACCATGGTGGATTGTTTTCTTTTCATTCGTTAAATGCTAGATTAATCAATGACCTTAATGACCTAAACCAAAAATGGTTTTATCACGGAGATGAGCTTTCCAGTGTATCAGTTTCAGTAATGTTTTATCTATAAAAAGATTTAAAACAAGAATCAACAAAATAATAATAACTCTAACTCATAATCCAGTTTCACTTGAGGAATAAATAAGTCTTGAGCCGCAACTATGTTCCCAATTCCTAAATAAATAAAAACCACAAGTGAAAATCCACTTCTACTGTTCCGCTATATTGTAATAGAAAGCAATATTCAGAGAATGCTAATCTAAGTTACTCAGACTTGGGCATGAATGTTGTCTACAGGTGTGTATCCGAAACAGATTTGGTTAAGACTTTTCTAAGATTTTTCATATATTTGGAGGATCCTTCCAAGTTAATATCCCCATATCCATACGTCAAACATGAGTGTTGGACATGTGCGCTTCAAGAAAAATGAACCATTTGAGCAACATAGATGCTAATAAGCCAAAACTGTAACAAACCAGCAGTCCAGGTTGCAGATGGCTTTAGCCAACTAAATCAACAGAAAAACTGAAAATGCATGCCAAATGACATTTTCTTTTTCTTTACCACATCAGCTCTCAGAACATATGTATACCTTGAGATTTTATAAAGGTCCATTCAAAGTTGTCATGGTCCAGAATCAAGGTCAGTTAGTCCATCGTGGTATGACACCGCCTAAGAAAACATACTGTCCTATTTCATATCAAAGAAACAATAAACAGGATATAATCTTGCCGTCAACGGCCCAAAAAGCTGTAGGTCAAATATCAGCATTATCTACCCAAGCAGACAAGCAACGTGTAGACTACAGACCTAAACCTGGTTGAGGAAGAGAATTTTGGTTGGGTGGGGTCTATAACTGCAGTTCTCAAATAGTTAGAAGCAGTGCAGGATTCATGTTATCCAAAAAAACCAACTATGTCTGGATGCTGTCAAGTCTGTTCAGGACCAAGATCTTAAGTTCATTAAAACAACAGTTCTCACCATGATCAAAATCAGGAGGAAAGTTTCACATATCTAGTGTGCAACTGCAATTAGTATAATAATAAAAAAAGACCAGAAACAAATGCAGTCCTGGCCTTCTAGGTTACAGCCAGCAGAAAGGGCACATGAAACAAGGAAAACACGGAAGGGGGGAGGGACACCTGGAGGCTACAATATTAACATCATATAGAGATGATAAGAAGTATAGACAACATAGAGATCCCGAGCACTAGAACTAAAGAAAAAGGAGAAGGTTCAATCATAATTCACTAAATCGAGGAATGGCATCACACTTGCACCTGCATTAGTTCAATTACTTAAAAGATACACAGTTTGTTGTCCAATGGAGAGAGCCTGATGCTGAAAAGACAAGTTTTAAACCAAAATTAAAATCTAATCAAGACCAATATACAGCTACTCAGCATTTATGGACAGAAATTGACAAGGGCAAATCCGTTACCTCAAACCATAAATCATACAGAGGTGCTAAGCACAGATGTAAAGCAGATATAGGAAATTTTTAAGAAGCATGCATCGTCACCCCCTCCCATTAGAGGAAATGGAGAGATTTATGAAATTATTATAAGGAAGCATTTACCAAGGCTGTCTTCATAAGATACATTGCAATCCTCTCGAGGAAATTGACAGTTTTCTGCAACCTTCACTGTAAAGAAAATGAAAGTAGCATGTAAGTAATCAGAAGAGAATTTATCTTGCTACCTAGGCACTACATCTTATCCATTTTCAGCAGCAACTTGAAATCAAGATAGTAAATTAACATCCATAGTTACCATTGGATTATAATGTGACTCATTATAAACTAAAACAGGTTCGGTCATGCAAAAACATAGTTTTGCTTTTATCTCCTTTTTACTGCTCCAAGTCATGCAACTACAAATGGCACTCAGCAGAGACAGAAAGAGACCTGGTATCTCATGCATTTATGAAGCGGAAGTTAAAAACACCTAACTCAACCCGAAAGTGTACCTGCTTGCATTGATGACAATACAACCCCTGGTGAACGTTGGCTTACTTTATCACCTGCAGCCTGTACATGGCATGGAATGGACAATGGCGTGGTCCTTTGATCAACTAGAGTTTCCTGAGGAAATGAGACTGGGCTTGCAGCAAACTGCAAGATTGCTTCCGCCTGCAAAACCATTGTAAATCTATTTGTTTACACAATGAGATACTATTCTGATGTCTGAACTACGAAGAAAATTGGAAGGTATATGACCTTACAACCAGGTATATTATCATAGACATTCACTTTCCCACAATAAAAAATTGTCATCTGTCCTGAAGGCTCTTTGGCTACACTCGCAGATCTGGACAGTTGAGAATTCTTCAGTCTAACAACTTCAACATGTAATAACAACCATGGAAAAGCCATTAATTTGTAAGAAGTCAAAAAACAAGGGCTCTAATTAGCATCTGAGATGCTAGTCTAGCAATCTAACCAGTGTAAACTCTGGCCCGTAACTTAACATTTCTTTTATATCTACAACATCATTCCATTTTAATGGTGAGACCAATCAATTACTCTATTATAAAAGTTATAGTATCAAGATCCCTGTAGAGTTACACTGTTATGACTTACAAACTAAATAAATCAACAGTTAGGGTAACACCACGTCATTTATCATATGTTTAGTACCAGCATCCATCCCCCCATGCATCCCATGCCACTTGTGACACAAATATGCACCATCTAATTATACACCAATTTAAATGGTTAGAACTTTATTGCATAGCCATGAGAATAACTCATAGGATCGTCCAGATTGTACGTCTAATAGTAGGGGGGAACTTATGATTGGAAAGCCGTCATTGTTGACCAATAGACTTGATAATAATTGCAAGCAAAAAATCCGGAAAAGTAAGATACCAAGCAGATATCCGTGCACATGTGCAAATTCTGGTTCCATTCACGTTGAAATGATAATTTTTTACCGTTGACTCTAGAAACATTCAGTCACGAACAAGATTGACAAAAATAATATTGGATCTAATTTCCTATAGAAAAGGATACTCAAGGACCTCAGATGCTTTGAACTTAGGTCAAATGCTTTATTCCATGCAAAACTAGGGTTATTAGAACATGGAGACAACAGAGAGTAAATTTAACAAACAACCTTGGAGAAACAGAATCATTAGCAGAGACGGCGGTTTGAACGGAATTTTCGCCGGAAAATTTGAATTCCGAGGGATCTGAACCGATGCGAGGAACGGATTCGTTTACCGGGACCGAGATCCCTTTATGCCGTGTCGTTTCATTCGGTTGAACGGTTGAATCAGAAACGAACTGCAAAATTTCTTGTTTAATTCAACTGGTTTGACTAAAAGAGAAAAGTTCCAGAGATATGTGTCCTGCTTTTCATGCCTCGAACACAAAAAATATATATATATATATATATTTATCGGAAATAATAAAAAATTTCCACGCACACGAGGCGGATTTTGGGGGAAGGGAACGTGAAGTTTCTTGGAAGCTTCGACAGCGTCAGAATCCGATGTCGTTTCTAGAAGAGTTTTCAGTGAGATGACCTGCTGAATCGCCTGCGATTTGTTCCACGAAGGTCTCCGCATCCCTACGAGCAAAGAAAAACAAAAGGATTTCAAAATTAAAAACAACACCCACTCTCACACACACTTTCCAAAAGAGGCAAACAGAAAGGAAAAAAAGAAGAAGAGAAAGAGACCTTTTTCTTTGAGGTAACGGCGGCAATCTTCGCGAGTGACCTGAGAAATGTCATCCTCGGTGAGCTGGTTGAGAGGCTTGTATAGAGGTGACCGAGAAACCATTTCTCCCGTTGACATGGCGTCAGGTTTCCAGCTAAGTAATCAACTGCTGCTTTTGGAGCTCTCTAATTTCTTAGTTTCTTCGCCAAGTCGCAGTGAGGTAGATCGATTGAAGAATAAGGGATTTCCCTTTTTACTCTCGTCAATGATTTTCTGAGATTACTAATTTCGTAATTTGGGAACCGTTCCAGGGGCTTTTTTGTTATGAAAGAATGAGAGATTGGGAAAAGGAAGGGCGTGAGTTTCCCTTTTTTAATTTTTATATTTTTTATTCAACTTTATGTAAAGTTATTGCCACCCCGGGATGCCACGTAATCGTTCGCTTTTCGTCTATTTACCATATTGACCCACTAATATACTGTATCTTCAATAAAAATCTAAAATGCATTTAAGCAGTACAATTTGTCTGGTTTCGGTGGGTAAAATAATGAAGGCCATATAGCTCCAATTTTTTAAATCATAAAGGTGGAAAGCAATGTTTTCGGAAGCTGATTTGTGGTTGAAGTCCACAAGTTTTTGGAGGGCGAACGAGGGGTATACGCCGATTTTAAAGGAAATTTAAGGTTTTAGGTTAGTTTTCTCAAAAATTAAGGAAATAGGCTTTTTTTTTTAGGGATAAGGCAAAAAATTTCTTGCATGCAACATTTTTAACTGATATGACAGGAAAGAGGGTGAAAAGATATCTTACACTTGTCACGTTAGCCTAAAATGCTCCTTGCAAGAAGGGGTTTTGTCTCAGCTGAAACACGTCCCTACGACGCATTTTTTAAAATTGTGACCTAATCTTAAATTCAGGAATTCCAAGATAAAATTTATATCGCATTCCATCTTTTTCATGGTAGAACTAGAATTTTTAAAAGCTTTTTAGAAAAATGTTTTTTGTCCAATCTTTTCTAACATTTTGAAATTATGTTTCATATTCAGTGGTAGAGTTTTCAATTAAATAAAGACATTTTGTGAAGAGACTTTCATAGTTAAATTTCGAGCATATTGTTTTCATAAGGAGATGATTGTTGATGTTAAAAATTTGAAGCTCAAAAATCGACCCAATAAAATAAATTAGTTCAAGTAAGTATCGTTGTTTGAATTTGGATAATGAGTACTTATTTTTCTGCATAATGTTTTCATTTTAAATATGTGAAACAAGTTTTTTGGGCAAAGATGAGTAAACGCATTAAAGCCCTTATTTATTACAATGGTCAAATTTGTGACACAGATATTTAGGTTATTTTTGTATCAGCCCAATCTACAAAAATGACTTTCAATTGGAGCATAAAATTTAACGAGCTTCAGTCAATAATTAGAAAAAAAAAGTGTAAACTTCAAGCCGGAGGAGAGTTTTGAGCTTAAAATATAGATACCTAATGTCACTCAACCTTGTTAAATATGATATATTTGAGCTCAAAGGCAACATGGATGTCGAGGGAATACTTGATACGCATTGCTCTAGTGGAAATGTTATACTAGAATTATATGCCCTGTTTGTCGACGTCGAGGAAGGTGGTTTGAGTTTGACAACAGTTCTAATAAATTTATTTTGGGAACAGGAAACAGAAAGTCCAACTAAGCAGTTGTGCGATGGTTTCATGGTGTTGTTACAGAAATCCTATCAGGAAATGCTAGAATCATTAATGGGAAGAAATTCCTCAGTTTCAGCCCTCGATTTCAACTTTGGCATACAGTTGGGGTTAGTTGGTAACCCAAACTTAGGGGCCCCGACACGAAATTTTTTTAGTGCTTTTCATTTCAACTTTCAAATGTTAATGTTCTATGTTGGAAATACTTATGCGGGTATGCCACCAAGTTACACAGGTGAGTAATCTACAAGTAATATTGGTTTTAATGTAGGGTTGATGAGAATGGATGATGTACTCCCTACAACATGTACCGATGAAGGGATATCCAACCCTGAACCTGTAACTGGGGTTGATAACGAAAAGAAAGCTAAGAATAAAGAGGAATATAAAATCGATGATGATCCAATCCAAGAGTCTGGGCCAGATGGTTCAAGAATTACATTATTTTTTGAAGTAAAGGTTGTTCCTACTGAAGGAGGGAGTGGTTATGATGGTAATGGTCCAAACAATACTGAAGGAACCCATCCAGATTTTACGACATATGCACCTCATAAAACATTGGATCAACTTCTATGTTACAAAATCGCGTGCCGAAAAATATGAGGCGAAGTGCGCAATGCATGCAGTAGATGTTCATGGAAAATCATGACATCTATGAGAAAAAAGGCAGTGTTCTGGACAATTAAGAAATATAACGCTCCACATACTTGTGTTGTTGAAAGTATGTTACAGGATCATTCGAAATTAGATTCTGACCTGATCTTTGACATTGTCTTATGTATGGCAAAATACTTATGTTTTGCAGATATGTCATAGGATTATCCAGTATTGGATTCTAACCTAATATATGACATTATCTTACCTATGGTGAAAGCGAATCTTAGGATTAAAGGTGAGTAAAATTCGATTCGATTTGAAAAAAAAAATCAAATTTTGAATTAATCGATTCAAGTTATTCATGTCAACTCAAATAAGTAATTCAAGTTTCGAGTTAGAATCGAGTAGAATTTTATAATTCAAATAATTTCGAATAACAGATTGGTGTAAATACCCCTTTAGTCCCTGCCCATTTTGAAAATGAGCAAATTAGACTCTCTTTCAACAAAAAATACAAAATAATCAAAATAATTCTCAAAAATTCAAAATAAATTTTAAAATTCTAAATATTTATAAAATCCCAAAATTTATATATTTTTAAAAAATTATAATAATTTAAAAATTTTAAAGAATATATAAAGATAAAATTTCTAAAATAATAATTTTGGAGCCTAAATAAGTTAATTAATAATTCAATTTTGTCATAGTAAAGTATCTTATTTTTTTTATTATTTTGCTTTAAAATTTTTTTCAAATATATATAGTTTCAAATTTATGTTCTCTAACATGGAATTAGGTATACTAGATTTTCAGTTGACATGTTTAATATTTTAATTTAACTTGAACAATTTCACTCAATTAAATTTGACTCAAATTTCATTTCACTTTACTTGATTCAAAAAAAATTCAATTTGAGTTAGGATGATAAAAAAGAACTCGTCAACTCAAAATTTTCCACTCAGTTCGATCGAACGCCCACCCCTACCTAGGATTCTCATGTCAATTTTGATTGCTAATATCTATAGTTAGTACGATAACACTATATCTTACTACAAGGCATGGGTTGCAAAATAGAAGGCTATGAAAAATATGTATAACGGGTGTGATAAATCATATAATAATTTGTGGAAATGGTTGAATGTACCGACTCAATATGTCTCAAGTATTGTCATTGATCTGCAAACATAATTTACTTATCATGGAAATCGAATGGTCTAAGGGAAAATAATTTTCCATCGTCTTTTTTGGACATTCAAGCTATGCGTTAAAGCAATTCGATACTACAAGTCATTAGTATAAATTACATGGTTTTGCAATTGCTGGACAAGAAATAGCTAATCTTGAGACTTTTTGACTAACTTGAGTTAAGACATGTTGTACTACAACCAGATATATGCATCATTTCTGATAGGACACTTGGAATACAAGCTGCAATTGATCGACATGGAAACCTATGGGATCATGTACATTATAAGTACTATATACATCATACTGGGTCAAATTACATGGGCAAATTTTACAAGGATCATGAGTGATGGTATGTTATTAACATAGGTAAGTAGTAATATTCTTTTCTATGTCATTCTTTAACATATACATTGTTTGCATTCATGGATATACTCTTAACTTTCTTTGACAAGGTACAAGCTTGTTAAACATTGACTCCACGAAATGTTAGACAATTTGAGGGTTATAAACAAATGTGGCGTTGAATACCTCAATGGGATATCCAAAGAATAGTGGACTAACTCATATGATGGAGGCCTACGATACGAGCACAAGACAATGAACCTAGTGAAATGCATAAATTATGTATTGAATAAGACATGGCATTTACCAATAACATCAGTGGTCAAAAAAACATATTTTTGCTTATCATCATTATTTCCAAAGTGGTCGAAAAATATGTTAGATAGATAAAAGGGCAAACACATTTAGTGAAGTGATAAAAGATATTAAAAAAAATGCAAAAAGAGTGAACTCTATATCTGTTGTGTGTCACTCGTCTCCAAATGAAATATTTTGGGTTACAGAGTTCTGTAGACTTGATGAGGGTATTATCGGAGGATCATTTTGTGTATACTTCAGACAAAGGACCTGGGACTATAGGAGATTTTAAGCATTTTGTTTTCCATTCGCACATGCAATTGATGCATATGCCTCGACACATCTGTATTGTATGAGTGATGGCTGTCAATTCCACCAATAAAAACCTACGCCTAATTCACAAATTAAAGCAATATAGGGAGTAGGGTCGATCCCACAGAGACTGGGTTTACGGAAAATTGTTTATCTCTTGACCAGATTTTTGTCGGGGCAGTTGTCATGCCCGCGACGTTTGGGGGGGAATATATGAAACCTGAAATAAACACAAGAAAACGTAAAAAGTAAAAAAGCAAAAGATGAAATAAAAATAAACAACGAAATAATTTAACGGAAAATCAATAAAATTTAGCTCAGCCTTAAGCACGGGTTCTTCCGTCTTTGACTCGGTCCTCGAAATTAGGTGAACTCCTCTTTTCCAATAAGCTAGTTATAGCTACCAAGGACGCCTTGGACACCAACTCTTCCTTGTGTAAATTAGTTATGGAACGTCCTATAACTAACCCTTGCCGAACGAACAACCTACGAAACGTTCGTGATTTAGAACTCCAGCAGCCTTAGGTTCTAGAAGAGCCTAGCTCGAACCAATGCCCTCAAATGTTCGGGACATTTAAATCCGGTTATTACTTCCCTTGACGGAACCAAACATCAATCCCCACTTGGCACGCCAATGTGTTCTCAGAAAACCAATTAGACAATCGATCCTCTCGGAATTCCAACGGTACATCTAGCCACACTAACTCAAACGACGTCCTTTTTGACTTAGTATTGGCTTGACTTTGTGAGTTGACGAAGTCATACTCTTAATCCGGAGAAATAATAAATACCAAAAATTAGGAGTTAACAGCTCGGGTTCGTATCTCTCGGGTTTTTGACGGGGTTAACACCGGCTTATGGCTGAAATGGGCTTAGTGTGGCATCAATTTAATCATGCTTGAAGGTTATGGGAAATGAAAGAAATTATAGAAAAATGTGGTGGAAATGGATAGGAAAAATCTTTAAAAAGAGAATTAGACAAATTTTGTAAAAAGAAGACAAAATAATCCAATGCTCAATTGAATTAGGAAAAAGAGAAAGACAAAGTGGATAATAGAATTCCAAAATGAAATAGGAACGTAAAGACAATGGATGATTTCCTAAGAACTAAAACCCCCTATTTATATAGATAGGGTTTACTAAAAATAGCCTAATTAATAAAATAAAATAAAAATAAAAATAATATAAAAATAATTAAAAATAAAAATAATATAACAAAATATCTTCCTATTTTTAGTCTTTTACAAAGTCAAAATTGATGTTGAGTCCTTGACTTGCTCCATCTTTTTGCTTTGGCCCCCATTTCCATGATTTTCTTTCAATTTAGCCCTTTTCAGCTTGCTTTTGGTCAATTGCACCCCTGACAAGAATTAAATCATAAAAATACTAATTTAGTAGGGACTAATTCAGAAGTAAACCGAATTAAACACAAGAAATTATGCAAAATAATCATGTTATCAAATCCCCCCTACTTAGCTCATCCTTGCCCTCAAGCATGTTGTTCTTTCAAACATTAGAATTAATTCTACAATTTATTAAAAATCGAACCCCTTTTCCACATCCTCAATCAATGCAAACAACATAGGCAAAAAGAAATAAATGTTCAAAATATATATTTTAATTAACAAGTGTCATAAAATTGAAATATGTCAACTAAACAATTTCGCTAAATTGAGTTTGAATCCAAT
Source organism: Gossypium stocksii (assembly GCA_020496765.1). Classification (NCBI taxonomy): domain Eukaryota; kingdom Viridiplantae; phylum Streptophyta; class Magnoliopsida; order Malvales; family Malvaceae; genus Gossypium; species Gossypium stocksii. The sequence continues at coordinate 14,875,656 of CM035623.1, forward strand.
AATTTGCATGGCATTATTAATTAACTACATATCAGAAAATTAATAGACATGATCAAACCTTTTTACGCGAACTAGGATGACAACCCAAGCACCCTATTCTGGTTACTCAGTTCAAACAATCTTTATTTATTTTAATAGAGGCTCAGTTAGCGGAATGTTATAAGTTATCGACTTGTCACTCGAACCTTTTTACGCGAGATAAGATGACAACCCAAGCACCGTACCCCGGTTACTCAATTCGGTCACATTTTCGAAACTTCACTCATAACTTAACCTTATTTATTTTATTCATTTTATTTATTTAATTATTTATGCACAAGCAAATATATTTTATTCAATCAATCAATTCATACAAAAAATTCTCGCTACATATACCAACTTTAAAACATAAATGTCGACCAATCTATATACTTGAACATTTAATTCAAAATTTGCCCAATTGTTTAAATCGACTAAGTATGAGGTTAAAGGCTCAATGTTAAATAAATTGTCGAAAGAATTCATCGTAAGATTGCACACATGCAAAAGAGAGACATGCAGCAAAAATCATGCTTATTTATCATTTTACGTACCAACTTAACCCCCCTACTTAATCTCAAGCATGTGTTATATGACATAAAGGACATTAACTTAAGCAACAAGCAAAGTGAAAGGCTAAGAATACTCCCCATGTGTTTCTAACAATATTATCGGCGTCGAGAAATAATTGCTAGCATTTAGCACGACGTGCCCACGCCACCATCATTATCCAACTTTCAGAAAATTCTCCATCTCTATTACGTTCCTGAAAACACCAAATTAACTAGATTAAATAAAAATTTATTTATTTACAACCTAAATCTTACTAAAACTTAAAAATAAATAAATGAAAATAAATTTGGGTTGCCTCCCAAAAAGCGCTTTTGTTTAACGTCGTTAGCTCGACGACCTTAAATGTTATCCTTTGGGCTTATTGAGAATTAATTTTTCCATCTTGTGCACTTGGATGTTCTTGCAGAAAGGTTTCAACCATTTCCTATTATCCTTGAAGCCCTTTTCGGATTCCCCTATCATTTGAACTTCTCCGTTCATCTTTCCATTTTTCTCTATTAGAATCCTTGTATGTTCTAGAAACGGTTTGATTTCTGACTTCGAGGTTTTCATGACAGCTTCACGTATTGGTTTTTGGATCACCGAAAATTCCTTTTGCTTAACATCTAAATCTACATTCCTGCAAGGCATGCTTTGTAACTTTTTATCATTGGGATGTCTCATATCCTCATAAACACTAAATCTAACCACGTCGCCATCAAATTCCATGGTAAGTGTTCCACTCCAAACATCAATTTTCGTTCGTGCAGTATTCAAGAATGGTCTCCCAAGAATTATGTTAGACGAATTAGCCGAATTTTCATCCTCCATGTTGATAATATAGAAGTCTGCAGGAAATACTAGCTCGTTTACCTTAACAAGAACGTCCTCCAATACCCTCTCAGGATGTACCACAGATCTATCTGCAAGTTGAATAATTACACCTATTTCTTTCAAAGGACCCGCATTAAGTAGTTTATAAATTGATAAAGGCATAACATTAATTGATGCGCCTAAGTCACACATAGCCTTTTTAATATCAACTCTACCTATTTTGCAAGTTATAGAAAACATACCTTGGTCCTTACATTTGGGTGGTATTTTCCTTTGTAAAACGGCAGAGACATTTTCTCTGACACTCACATTTTCATTGCCCAGGAGCTTTTTCTTACTTGTGCATAATTCTTTTAAGAATTTTGCATACCTTGGGATCTGTTTAATTGCATTGAGAAGAGGTATGTTGATTTCTACCTTTCGGAAGGTTTCTAGGATTTCCTTCTCTTCTTGCTCATTTTTGCATTGGACTAGTCTTCCGAGAAACGGAGGTGGTACTGCAAATGATTTTTGTGATGCTAACTCTACTTGAGTCTCTGTGTCAAGTTTCTCCTTATCTCGACTATCGTGAGTGCGACGCGTACCAGATACGGGTTTTAAATCCTTTCTACTCCTCAACATCATAGCACTTACATTGCGTCGAGGATTAGGCTCAGTTTGGGACGGTAGCTTACCCTGAGACTCCAAGCGATTAACTGCCATCGAGAGTTTACTAACTTGATTAGTTAACTCTTGTATTGATACGTCTGTCCTCTGTTGATATTTTACAGCATCGGCGGTAAGTCTTTCCACAATAGCTTCTAGAGATGTGCTCGGCTTGTGTTGTTGTTGTGGTGGTTGCAAAGGTCTCGGTTGGTATGATAGATTATATCAGGGATTAGCTCCGTAATTCAGGTTGGGATGATCCTTCCACCCGGGATTGTAGGTGTTGGAGAAAGGATCATAGCGTCTTTGCGGAGGTCCCGAAAAAAATTTCGATAGTATCAACATGTGCCGTTGGATTGTCGTTAAGGATTGGGCACAAATCCGTCGGGTGTTTAGACGTAGTACAAATTCCACATAGTGGGGTCAAACTTTTTTTTTCTGTAAGCAAAGATTGAACAACATTCGTAAGCTTATCCAATTTATCTTCTAAAGTTGAAACGTTTACCCCATTAACTCGTCTTGTCGGTTTCGAATTTGGCCGATATTGTTGAGAATTTGCCACCATGGTGGATATTAGTTCTTTTGCCCTTTGAGGGGTCATATTGACAAGTGCCCCTCCGCTAGCAGCGTCGATCATCTTCATTTCCATAAGTAGCAAACCCTCATAGAAATATTGAAGAAGTGATTGTTCGGTCAACCCATGTTGAGGACAACTCGCATACAGTTTTTTGTACCGCTCCTAGTAGTCGTAGAGCGATTCACTCTCTAATTGGTGAATTCCCACTATGTCCCTCCTAAGCTCGGCTGCTCGTGACACTGGGAAGAACCTGTCAAGAAATACATGAGATAAGTCACCCCACGTTGTGATAGAACCGGGAGGTAAGTAAAATAACCATTCTTTTGCTGTATCAACTAAAGAAAAAGGAAAAGCCCGAAGTTTGATTTCATCTTCGGGTACTCCCTAGGGCTTCATGCTTGAGTAGACCATGTGGAATTCTCTCAAGTGAGTGTGTGGATTTTCATTCTTCAAGCCTCGAAAAGTGGGCAAAAGGTGAATCAAGCCCAACTTCAATTCAAAAGGAGTTCCTCCGGTTGGATAGTTGATGCATAATGGTGTTTGCTCGTTGGGAGCAGCGGCTAGTTGACGAATGGTTCGGTTTGCCATTCTTTCTAGTTCACCGAGGTTGCCTTTTGTTTCAAAGAGTGGTTCGGTCTCAGGTTCAACCTCTTCGACTTGTTTCCCACGTCGAATTGCCTCTGCACGAATTACCTCGCTCAACTTTTCAACGTTGGATTCTTCGATCCCTTGTCCTAGCTCAACTCCTGCTTTACTTGCACGTTTAAGAGCTTCTGTCTCTTTTCATCGTGCTCGCGCCGATTTCTCAATCTCTGGGTCGTATTCGAGATCTCCGGATGAAGATCTGGTCATGAAGACGATTTAAACAATTGTAAGTGTTGCCAGTCCCCGGCAACTACGCCAAAACTGATGGCTGTCGATTCTACCAATATAAACCTACGCCTAATTTGCAAATTAAAGCAGTATAGGGAGTAGGGTCGATCCCACAGAGACTGGGTTTACGGAAAATTGTTTATCTCTTGACCAGATTTTTGTCTGGGCAGTTGTCATGCCCGCGATGTTTGGGGGGAATATATGAAACCTGAAATAAACACAAGAAAACATAAAAAGTAAAAAGAAAAAGATGAAATAAAAATAAACAACGAAATAATTTAAAGGAAAATCAATAAAATTTAGCTCAGCCTTAAGCACGGGATCTTCCGTCTTTGACTCGGTCCTCGAAATTGGGTGAACTCCTCTTTTCCAACAAGCTAGTTATAGCTACCAAGGATGCCTCGGACACCAGCTCTTCCTTGTGTAAATTAGTTATGGAACGTCCTATAACTAACCCTTGCCGAACAAGCAACCTACAAAACGTTCGTGATTTAGAACTCTGGCAGCCTTAGGTTCTAGAAGAGCCAAGCTCGAACCAATACCCTCAAATGTTCGGGACATTTAAATCCGGTTATTACTTCCCTTGACGGAACCAAACATCAATCCCCACTTGGCACGCCAATGTGTTCTCAGAAAACCAATTAGACAATCGATCCTCTCGGAATTCCAACGATACGTCTAGCCACGCTAACTCAAACGACATCCTTTTTGACTTAGTATTGGCTTGACTTTGTGAGTTGACGAAGTCATACTCTTAATCCGGAGAAATAATAAATACCAAAAATTAGGAGTTAACAGCTCGGGTTCGTATCTCTCGGGTTTTTGACGGGGTTAACACCGGCTTATGGCTGAAATGGGCTTAGTGTGGCATCAATTTAATCATGCTTGAAGGTTATGGGAAATGAAAGAAATTATAGAAAAATGTGGTGGAAATGGATAGGAAAAATCTTTAAAAAGAGAATTAGACAAATTTTGTAAAAAGAAGACAAAATAATCCAATGCTCAATTGAATTAGGAAAAAGAGAAAGACAAAGTGGATAATAGAATTCCAAAATGAAATAGGAATGTAAAGACAATGGATGATTTCCTAAGAACTAAAACCCCCTATTTATATAGATAGGGTTTACTAAAAATAGCCTAATTAATAAAATAAAATAAAAATAAAAATAATATAAAAATAATTAAAAATAAAAATAATATAACAAAATATCTTCCTATTTTTAGTCTTTTACAAAGTCAAAATTGATGTTGAGTCCTTGACTTGCTCCATCTTTTTGCTTTGGCCCCCATTTCCATGATTTTCTTCCAATTTAGCCCTTTTCAGCTTGCTTTTGGTCAATTGCACCCCTGACAAGAATTAAATCGTAAAAATACTAATTTAGTATGGACTAATTTAGAAATAAACCGAATTAAACATAAGAAATTATGCAAAATAATCATGTTATCAATGAGGTATGTTAATGAAGTTTACAACCTAAAATGGATATATGAATTATGAAAGTCTGGATTCCCACTGGCCCCAAATGAAAGTGTGTGGCTGCTTGCTTCAAGCACTCCGTTCGAGTTAGTACTAAATATTACGTTGTGTTACAAGCCAAAAGGTTGATCGAAGTCTAGTTGGATACACAACAATATATTTGGGAGAAGATAGACCAACCAAGGTTATGCAGTTATTATAGGAACCTACGGTATTGTAACAGCCCGTTTTCAGTTAGATTAGAACAGTGGTTTCGGGACCACAAATTCGAGCCGGAAAGAAAATTTATTTTAATATTATTGCATGGTTTGCATTATGATAGGAATGTCATATGAAAATTCTGATAAATTTTTTTTACTAATTACGTGTTTAATTATGGAAATGACCAAATTGCATAAAACGCAAAAGTTGGATTCTAGTAGCTATAAGTACTAAACAGCTATGGAATTTAAAACTTGAGGTCCTTATATGGTAATTAGCCATTAAAGAAAAGTTAGTAGATATTTTTGATTAATCATCCATGGAAAATTAGAAAAAAGGTAATGACTGAATTGGAAAGTAGAAAAATTAGCGGATGATAAATAATTAAATAGATAATATCATCTTATTTTCATCATCTTCCCCCAAAAATACATAGAAACCCTAGGAAAGAGAAAGTAAGTTTTCTTAGCTTAATTGGGTAAGTATTCTTGTCCCGTTTTTAGTAATTTTTATATTTTTGAGATCGGAATAGCTTAATCTATCTATTTTGGGGATTGATTTGAAAAGTTATCAAAGCATAGAAGTTTTTCCATGGATGAATATGCTGAAAATTTGAAATTTATGGTAGAAAAATGAAATGTTGTTGATAGATAAACAACTTTTACAAAATAAATTTTGATAAAAGTATGATTTATGGACTAAATTATAAAGTTGTAAAATTCATAGAAAAATTCTAATTTTTATGAAATTTATGGATTGCTATTGTTATATATGAAAATTGGCTAGGCTTGGAATAAGGGATTAAATTGCATGAATTCATTTTCCGAGCCTAGGGACGAAATTATCATTTATGAAAAGTAGAGAAGCAAAATGATAATTTTGCCTAGGATGTAAATTAAATATAAATGAGTATGAAATGGATTAAATTGATGATTAAATTCATTTATATATATCCTAAAAGACCTAATACCGAGTTGGATCGAGGAAAACAAAAAGTTTCGGATTAGTAGATTTCGTATACAAACAAGTATCGAGGTAAGTTTGTGTAGCTTAATCTTGAAATTTTATGCTTGAATTAAATCATTTGTATGTGAGTTGTATAATTGCCATGTACATAAAATAGATTTAATATCTGATATTGCCTGATAAAGGATAAATACCGTTTGAATAAATGAAAATCGATGGATACAAGTTTTCCGTATTGGTTGTAGTCTTGCATATGTTGCAGATACACCATAGCTCTTATGAGCATATTGTACTAGCCCTCTCGAGCTTCCCGTTATAGTGTTCTTGCGAGCTACCTGTTATAGTTCTTTGGAGCATCTCAATAGGTTGTGATCCTACATTTGTTATGGACACACCTTAGCTCTTATGAGCATCCCAATTATAGGTTCTTTATGAGCTTCCCATTAAATTGGCTCTTTGTGAGCTTCCTGATAATGCTCGCTTGAACTTTCCAATATTTGGCTATCCGAAGCTCCCCGTTACATGGCTCTTCGTGATCATCCCGATATGATTCTTTTTGAACTTCCCAATATGGTTCTTTGTGAACTTCCCGATTTAGTTCTTTGTGAACTTCCCGATTATAGCTCTTATGAGTTTCCCGTTATATAGTCTAGATAAGCTTTCTGATAAGCTCTTTATGAGCTTCCCGAAATGGCTTTGTGTGAGCTTCCTGTCACAAGGCTCGAGAGTGTGCTTTTCGATTATGTGCCCTAATTGGGTACCCTAGATATGAATTGATGGATTTTAGTTTTGTACACTAAAGTGTACTACATGAGCGTATCCATTGATATTTCAATTAAATTCAACAGGTAAAGTTCTGACATGGCTAAATTGAACTTGAAATGAATTATCATTAAAGTGTACATGTAATATGGAATAATGATATGGAAAGCATATGTATATGAAAGACATTAAATGATAAGCTCATCCATGTTCTTGGTATTATGTGAATTACTTGACTAACATGATTGTTGAAGTTGTGTTTTAGGCTATAAGCCAAATTGTTTGGATGCATTTTTGTATGCTTATCTTAAATGTAAATATATGGTAAGTTAAATTCCTATTATACGAACTTACTAAGCATTAAATGCTTACTAGGTTTATTTTCTTCTGTTTTATAGTGCTCGAAAGCTCGTAAAGGTTGGAGACCAGTCGAAGTATCATTGCACTATCCTTCAACTTGTTTTGGTATAAATAGAAATCTTACTTTGGTATAATGGCATGTATAGGCTAATTATGCCAATGTTGGTATGAGAATGGATGTTTGTAAACTAGCCATATGATATTTGATATGTTTTGAAATGGTTAAGTAGTTTATGATATATGAATCAAATGGTCAATGAATTTGAATTAGTATAAATAATACAAATTTTCATAAGTATATAAATGAAAATTTGGTAAGCTTAATCATTTGAATATACATGTTAATATAATTTACATTGTACTTGTATTGAGCTTGATTTATCTGACTTGAATTGGTTGGTATGTGTTTGTAAGTGTTGGTGTAGGTTGTTGGAAAATTTTGGGTGAGAAATAAGGCTAGGAAATGGCCTTATTTTGTCTACACAGGCGTGTGTCTTGACCGTGTTTGATACACAGCCTGGCGCATGGGCAAGTGGTTTGGCCGTGTGTCCCCTGCATCCTAAAATTGAGAAACAGAATGCTTAGAATTAAGCACATGGGTGGAGACATGGGCATATGTCTCAGTCGTGTGAGGTACACGGCCTAGAACACGGGCATTTGTCTTGGCCGTGTGAATCTTGCACCTAATTTTAGAAAATTAAATTATCCACACGGTCTAGCACACGGATGTATGACCTAGCCGTGTGACCCCTGAATTTAATTAAGTTGCAAGTCAAAGAGTTACACGGGTTAGGGACACAAGCGTGTACCCTACCCCATATGCCACACGGTCTAAGACATGGGCATGTCACTTGGCCGTATGAGGCACACGGCCTGACCACACGGGCATGTGACCCTTGTATATAAGAGAAATTTTAAAATTTTGCGAAAAATTCTTTGAGGTCCCGATTTAGTCCCGACTTGTTTTTAATGCTTAAATTAGGCCTTGAGGGTCCAATCAAGGGACGATATGAATAGTTTTGGATATGAATAGTAAATGACATGAATTATTTATATTTGTTTTGTAAACTCCGGTAATACTTCGTAACTCTGTTCCAGCGATGGATACGGGTTAGGGGTGTTATAGTCATAGTAAGACAACATGTCCACATTTGGATGCAGCATTGAGGCTAGGATCAAATTGAATTTTTTTTCATTTTATTGATAAACATACAAAAAAAATAAACAAATTATTCATTTTTTTCATTTTAAGGGAAAATTGTAAATAAGTATATTATTGATGTAAAAATATAATAGAATACAGTACAAAAAAAATTTTCATTTTTTTGGTAAAATGTAAATAAGTATATACTATTGGTGTAAAAATTCAATACAATATACAATACAAACAATTTGTTCATTTTTTTTATAAACATAGAAAAAAAAGTGAATAAGTAGATATTGGATGTGAAAATTCAAAACAATACAAATTAAAAGTTAACAAACTAAATGGCGATGTACTTGATAAAAAATTAAAATAAAAAATCATCTCCGTTTTCGGCTCGAATGTGTGCCACAACTCGGTGGGTGTTAGTTACGAGGAGGATTCCATTGTGATTGGATTCTGACTCTTCATATTCTTCTTCATCTTCATTTCCACCTCCACTTCTATCTTGATCTTGATCTTCATCTCCAACATTGTCTTCATCTTCATCTTGTTCTTTCGTGCTAGATTACATTTGCATCCTAGGTTCCTATCGTATTTTTTATTGTATTAATAGGTTGTTGCGAAGATAACCCACCTTAAAGAAAAATTATTTTAGGTTGTTTGTGACACTATTGGTGAAAAAGTATATGGTGTCGAATAACCTGGTTGTGCATAGATTGCTGAAATTGTAGGCAATGGCGGATACATTAGTGTTGTTGACGATAACATGTAATATACTCCTAGGGATAGATATGGTACAAAAATTATTCCTAGAGAAGGTGTTGATGCATGGTATGATGGTGCATAATGTGGTAGTTGTGTGAAAAACATGAGGTTCGTGAAAGCACTAAAAAAATATGAACCATACTGATCTAGAGGTGGTGCACCTATTTGGTGAAAAACATTGAGCCTTCTACGACAAATTTGTCTACTATTTTCCTCCTCTTGCAATAGATATGGCTTACCGTGAAGTATAAATCATGTCATGTAATTCGAAGATGTCGCCAAATTTGGTTGAACAATTGGTTTGCGTAGAGGTACGAAATCGTACCTATGTTCCTAAATGTAGATATAATTGGCATGAGATTTAGGCCAATCTTCATCGGTTCTCCTCCACAAGTCAGTCTTGTAAAGTTTATAGAGCTCCTGGAGTGAAGGCGAAATATTTTGCACAAACCCAAACTACCGCATCACTCGAACAGACTCATGCATCTTAACCATAGTAAAAACTATCAATGGCACTTTGGCATGCTAAATATTGCAATTCATCAAAATTTTGGCCGAGATGCATTCTTGAATTCTCGAATCAGAGTATAACATTCATCCAAACTAAAGTACAAAATTATAAATGTTATTACATGTAGAAAATTCTTGAATTCTTGAATCAGAGTGTAACATTCATTCAAATCAAGAGGGATAGTAGGATTTTTCTAATTCTTCATCTAAACCTTGTCCCCGTTGCTTGGGTATATATGGATATCGATTGCCTGCATGTATTACTTTTACATCTTCTTTCTTGAATTATCCTCTAAGTTTCTTAAAAACCTTAAGGTAGAAACTTTCAAATGAATATGGTTCTCAATAATTAGTTAACACCATTGTTAGTACCACATTACTGGTAAATTTCTGGCAAACCCTTAGGTTATTATTGAAGAAATTTACGTATTTGCAATTTTACATTCATGGGTTCTTAGAATTGGTTGTAAGGAGGGAAACTTCTTGATTTTAGGTTGCATGCTACCGATTCATGCATGCATGTTAAATTTCAATAGTCTCATGATATAATATTTATATTTATTTCTCATCTAACTCAAAAAGCTAGCAAAGGTCCGAGCAATAAAGGTAAAGGACCTGCAGAGTATATTCTTATTTTAGAGTTTCTGGTGAGTTCCTTCATACTCCTTTGTATTATAAACTTCTCAAGTAATATAAACTTTGTAAGATAAGTATTCCTACTCCTAATAAGTTAATGCGTGGTGTCTGGTTATACGTGTGTATCAACCAACGTTGTTCTACATGAGTATGGTTATTTCTAATGTAAATACCCTCATTGTTGCACGAGCCCAATGCTGATTATATGTGATACATAATATGTAATATATGAGAAGGAGATCTATTTGTGATGCCTCCGGTAGGGCAGCTATATTGCAAACTTGATAGGCAGATTACGAAAACACATGTTCCGCTTAACATAAATGATATGAGGAGTTAGGCTGGTATATGTATATGAATATGGTTGAATGATATGATTTTGAAGTTCTGGGTCTGTGGCTGGCACAAGGATGGGTCATTTGCAAATGTACACAATTCTAAAAAGTCATGGTTAAGTTGGCAGGTAGTGACTTTCTATGTATTGTGTCTATGTTGGCAGAAAGGGTTCGTCTAAGTATTGTGTACGCCATTTGGCGTATCATGTTAGTAACTCATGGTTTCACTGAAAAGTCTGATGCTCTTTACGAGTGTTAATACTTGATTACGAGCGATATCCCTATATATTGTTTATGTTTCTCGTTTTGTATGGAACTCAATAAGTTCGTTGAACTTACATTATTATTTTTTCTTTCTCATGCGTGTAGATAGTAGAAAGACATTCGATAGAAAATGGGATATGCTAGAGTTACTGTTGATAGTGAGTCACTTTATTATTTCTGTATCATGCATGACTATTTGGGTAGGTAGTGTGCAGATCCTTTTCGTAACCAAGTTTTGTAATAAATTTACATTTTCCGCAAAATCACTATTTAAGAAATTTTTAACGTACCCCTACAATATATGATAAATCTTAGTGAATTATGATTTATAAGATCATCTTTAAGACATATATGCCAAACTGTTTTAAATTATGTTTAACTGTAAGTGATGTAGTTGAAACTTTTGTATGGGAAATAACTCATTTTGCATTTTATATAACCCTGTCAACTTTTATAAGGCTTTTGTCTGATATTTGTTTAAACTATGTTTAATTTTACTTGGCGTAATATTGGTTTGATTGATTTGTTATTGTTATACTAGGGTTAGCGCCAATTCAGGGGTATACGTCAAGACCTCAAAGCTATAAAAATTTCAAGTGTTTTTTTCAAACTCAAACGGTTTTAAGTTATGACATACAGTGTTTGGATCTGGTGATCAAGTCGGGCATGGGTGTTACAAATCTATTTTACTAGGGCAAGTAGGAAATTGTTGGATTTGGTGACCTAAGTGTAACATTTGCGTCAATATACACTTGTATTTTTTTCGAATAGAATGGTTAATAAAACAAATTCATTGATTACATTAATATACTTTGTAAAATTGTCCTCATATAGTTTTTGCACGCAAAGCAAAATGGAAGCAAATGTTGCTCATTGGTTGTTTAAATGTTTAACTAATACTAAGAGGTTTACGTGGTTAGATCGTAGTACAGAAAGACAACTTGTATTAGTAGATGAACTTAAACATGTCTTTAGTCTAATTGGGAATAAGCAAACCAAATAAAAAACTAATATGTCATCTATCAAGTCTAATTGGGCAGAAGCTTTGTCTTAGGCATTAGAGGAGATGACTTCTAGAAGATAGAGACATAGATGTGACTAACTAGATTGACAGTACATCAGACAGGACCCAAGTAAAATAAATCCTGAATCTGTTTATGGATTTATTCACTTGTAACGTTCATAGTGTAGCATACCTAAATCTTGAAAGGATGGTGAACTATGTATGCGTGACTTGTACATTTTAATGTAAGTAAAAGCCTGAGTTCAAATAGATAAGGATCGAAAGCTAGTGTGTTGGGTGTATGACTTTTGTAGTATGTAATGTAATTCACAATTGTGGAATTCATAGCTCAAAACATGGGTAAATGATATTCTCTCATTGGTATTACATGGTTGATGAAAAGTAAATATGGCAACGAGTTTTCCGTCTTTGTGATGGATGACTTGATCACTATTTGATAGTGATTGACTTTTCATAAAGGAAGATGTAATGTCATGAGATAAAATAGGATCATATTGGGGGAACGAATATTATCCTAAAAAGATCAAGGTTATCCTATAAGGGTAACATACTTATGACAAGGTCATTAGATGAGCACTGAGTAGTTGCTTTTGTAATGATATGTCATTAGGGAGAGCGCAGTCACAATACTATAGTCGAATGACTTCATGACTTAATGAGTTTATAATTAATATGAGAAAAGTCAAAACTTAATTATAAATCATTTGAGCCTCAACTACATATGTCCAATCAGTCTCTCTGCTAACTTGTTGAAAATAGAAATGAACGAAATGAATAGAAAATAAGAAATAAGAAATAAGAAACATTGAGGAATGATTATGGTTTTCTCCGAAATTGAGTAATGGAATCATTTGGAAATAAATATAGGTTTCCAAAAATGATCCATTTGCAATTCTATACGGATTACTTTAAAAATGATCGAAAAAATGAGTTTATGTTTTTTGACTGTTTTGAAGCCCAAAAAATGAAAATAAACCATTCGGGCATAATGAACATGTTGATTTGTGAAATATTGAATATATTTTCTAGAAATTTTACCAATGGCAAAATTGCCAAAATTTTATCAGTGGTAAAATAATCAAAATTTGGCTGAAGGTAAAATAGGGATAAGAAATTTATTTTATATATAGATATTAAAGTTTATTTTGGGAAATAGAAAAACTAAATTGGGTTGGATCACATTACAGAGTATTGGCTCAAAAAGACCTAGAAAATACTTGTAATTGGACCTGGTGTGAGACAGGCCCATAAACCCTTCATAGGCATGAAGGGGGCGACAATCAGAATACTCGAGTGTGCCATCCATCCTAATCCTTTTCTAAGTAAGATGTCGTTTTTCTGTTTGAAATAAACCACTACAACTCAAAAAGGGGTTTATCTTCTATTCCTATAAATAAATGGCACTGGTATAGTTATTAACACAACTTTGAAAGATTGTGATTTTGCTGAAAAATAGAAAAAAATTATTCTCAACTATTACATATATTTTTACGGAATAACAACTCAATCAGTTTCTATTAAGAAGAGAGAATTTCGTTTTCACTCCAAAATGAGAGAAACCATTTTCTAGTTCTGTGTTTCAATTCAATTAGTTCAAGCCCACACTCAAAGTAGTTCGTGGTACAAGAATAGCGGAGAATACCATTTGGTTGAAAGCTGAAAACAATAAATGTTTGCTAAGTTGAAAACATAGGTACGAATTCGGTTAAGGTTTATTGCTACAAATATCACAAACCAGGTCGATTTTCAAAATTTTAATTTTTTGTTGGGCAAGAAATCGTTTTTAAACTGGATTTTTTCCAACAAAACTATGGTATAAGTCACCCAATTATTTTTTTTTGTCACTCGATTATGAAAAGCTACAAAATTGTCACTCAGCTATAAGTAAATTTCTTTTTTAGTCACTTAACTATGACAAGATACGAAATGGGGGCCCAACTATTCAATTTTGTCGTTTTTGGTCACCGGTTGGCTAACTTTAAATGGAAACACTAAAAAATCTAAAATAGTTGGATGATTAAAAAAGAGAATTAAATAATCAAATGGTCATATAGTAATTTTTTATAATTAAATAAAAAATAACTACTAATATAATTTAGCTTGAAAAATCAACTTTTTACCTTGATAATACAAAAAAAATTAAATACCAAAATAATATTTCCCTAGCATTATTTACCAAAATGGGTTGAAGTGAATAGTGTCGAAAGGTGGTGCGTGAATGGGTTTGCCCAAACATTTAGCCATCATTAGCCCATAATTTGTTTGTTAAATAATATTTAAATGGTGGATGGATCATATACGATAGCATCTATATCATACAACTATACTGGGCAAAATACAAGTTTGTATGAAGGGCACTCACTGATGGCACTAGGGTTGGAGGGCACATGTCAGGTGACACCACTAGGAGAAGGGAGACTGTCAGGCAAGACCAGTGGAAGGAGGAACATTGTCAAGTGGCACCGAACCATTATATTTGAATTGAACAATTATAGTAATTTTTTTGTAAAAGAAGAGAAAACAAAGAAGAAAAGTCAGAAAGATTTGTAAGGTGTAACACCCCTAACTCACTTTAGACACTAGATTTGGATTACTGAGTATTACAAAGAACTTACCATTAACACTCCCTAACCCTAAACTGTCGTCGGAACAGGGTTACGAAGCATTACCAGTCGTTTTCGATCAAATACAAACTTCAAACAAATAATTAACAAATTTATTAGAAATTAATTGTATTGTCCCTTTTATAGGCTACCAAAGCCCAAATTATGCATTAGAAACAAATCGGGACTTTTCTGAGCGCTCCAAGAATTTTTTCGTGAAATTCTAAAATTTTCCCTAGGTGCAGGGCTCACATGCCCGTGTGAGTTAGAGACACGACCGTGTGTCTATGTGACACACCCGTATGGTCAAGTCGTGTGGCTCACACGGCCAAGTGACATGCCCATGTCCTAGGTCGTGTGGCAGCACATGCCCGTGCCCCTTACCCGTGTAACTCTCTGACTTGTTTTTCTTTAAAACACATTATCACATGGCGAAGTCACATGCCCATGTGCTAGGCCATGTACTTCACACGGCTGAGGCACACGCTCATCTGCCTATGTGCTTAAACTTAGGCATTCTGTTTCTTAAATTTAAGGTGCAAGAGACACACGGCCAGTTCACACGTCCATGTGCTAGCCATGTGTCTCACACGGTCTGGACACACGCCCATGTGCCAGCCCGTGTGCACTCAAAATGAGCCTTAAATATCAAGCTAACCAACCCTGCAATTCTTTAAATACAAGCAATTCAAATTTCAATATTTCAACCAATCCAAATTACACTTAATAGTACCTAAACCATAACATAAATATTAATCTTATGACCTATTCAATGCTTATTCATACTCATTTCACATATATAACATCCAAATCAATACAAATTTCACACATTCAAATCAATTCAAGTTTTATACCAAAATATACCATTTCCATTATCTAAACTTCTCAAATATATATATAATCAACTACCAAATGACCAAAATACATATCCTACGTACATGCCATTTGTCAAAAAGAAACACACTTCACCAGATTTTGAGCTCGGGATTTGCTTTGGATGCTGGACTGGAACTTTGACTTCAATTAACATAACTTGTGCATGGAAACAAACCGTACCCTAAGTATGTTTACTCAGTGGTATTACCATAATTCAAATTTGTAACATTATACTGATAATACTTTAGAACGACATATTTTTATGTGTTAATTGCATATTTATTTTGAGTATGATCCTACTAATTTGAGCTATTTATGGTCTTTTATCTTGTATGGACTAGGAGGCAAAAAGGAATTTAGGGGCAAAAAGCTTGAATTTAATGATAAAATAGGCCAACATGCGACATAAGGAAAAAGGTGGTGCCGAAAATGCAAGCATGGAAGACATAAGGACCAAAATGCAAAGAAGAGATTTTATAAATACAAGACTCTATTTAAATATTAATTATATTAGGATAATTGTTAGAGAGTTTTATTTAGATTTAATTTTGGCTTTTATCTTTATTTATCTTTAATTATCTTTATTTATTTGTATTTATCTTTTAGAATTTAATTAGGACTAGACTAGGTTTCCTAGTACTATAAATAGGGGATGGAGTGAGACAAATTTCATATCATCTTTTTTTGTAAACACTCCTTCTCCCAAAAAGCTTAGCCTTTGTTCCTTTCTTTATTCAATAAAATTTCCATTTCCATTACATTTATTTCTTTTTCACCAAAAAGCATGAGCCACTAATTTATCTGGCCAAAGGTTGTCGAAATTCCCCAAAAAGGGTTCATGAGACTTAGAACTCGCACTTAGCCTTCTCAACGAGTATTCATCGCTTCTCCGCAATACGGGACTGACGCTTCTGTCCATGTCCTTTCAAAAGTAAGCTTTTCAACTTGTGCAAGGAACGGCTGCTTTGTATATTTTGGGAAGGTTGCACAATTGGTTTGTTAGCTTACTACGTCAGTGGTTGTCGAGCCTAAGAGACAAAATGGCGTGGCATTCACCATTAAGAAGTGATGATCTAGTGTAAGACGGTCCCACAAAAGCGATGGTTGGCTAGAGTCCGGTTCCTTTAAATCATAAGTCAAAACTCTAAGTGGAGCTGGTGGACATAGGCGTCCTCTTCCACTATAACTGGCTTATTTTGTTCGAGAAGGATCACCTAAAAGTCGAGGATTGAACCCAAGGAGGATCGAGATAACCGGAGCCTGGTATCTCGCCATATAAAAAACTCTCTCTTTTCTCAAACTCTATATTTCATTACAATTTTAATTTTAATTTTCATAATTTCAATTCAACCAAACTCTAAATTCTATTTTTTTTATTTTTTTCAGGAACACAGGTTTTCTTGGGCACAATTCTGCTTGAGATATCGCGAAACAAGACATTGTGCAAATCCAGTCCCTGAGGATTTGACCCTACTTCCCTTATACTATTTTTTTCATCATTTTTATAGGGATAAGATATATTTGGTGCTCTCAATGACGCATCAAATTTTTGTGCCATTGCCGAGGACTGGTAACGTACTAATCTTATTTCTTTGTTTCTTATGACCGAATATGCTCCAGGTGCTCTTGTGTTTGATTCAAAAATAGAGAAGACTGCGAGGGCTAATCGCAAGGAAACAAAGTTACAAAAAAAGTGGTCAAGAGTGGTTGGGACTCAAAGTAACCCACCACCAGAAATCAAAGTCAACGACGAAGTTGAGTTTAGGGTTAAAGAAAACCCTACTCAAACACTTGAAAGTGAAAATGTAGAAGTCGACTCACTAAAAGAAGTGCTTAATGCTAGGGTTAACGAAAATCCAAATCTAGCACATCAAACAATGGCTCAAACAAATTGGCAACTGGCCAAAGCTCCTACAGAATAGCCACCATTGTGCATTGCGTATCCTACTATGGATACTGATTTCAAACTAAAGTCAGGTTTAGTCCAGTTACTACCAACTTTTCGTGGGTTGCAAAATGAA
Organism: Gossypium stocksii; assembly: GCA_020496765.1. Taxonomy (NCBI): domain Eukaryota; kingdom Viridiplantae; phylum Streptophyta; class Magnoliopsida; order Malvales; family Malvaceae; genus Gossypium; species Gossypium stocksii. Next base: position 14,893,102 of record CM035623.1, read on the forward strand.
AATCCCCACAAAAATCTGAAAGAGTTTCATATGGTTTGTCTTAGCATGGAACCTCAGGGGGTAACTGAGGATCAAATCAAATTGCATGCTTTCCCTTTTTCCCTAACAGATTCTGCTAGGGAATGGTTATTTTATTTACCCCTTGGATTTATTACAACTTGAACTAATTTTTCTCGTTTATTTCTCAGTAAGTTTTTTCCAGCATCGCGTGCAGTTGAGTTAAGAAGGGTCATCGTTGGAATAAGGTAAAAAAAGTAGAGTTTCTTTACGACTATTGGGAACGATTTAAGAAGTTGTGTGCAAGTTGCCCATAACATGGTATAATAGAGTAGTCTCTACTCTAGTGCTTTTATGAAGGCTTGAAACCGATAGAGATGAATATGGTAAATGCCGCTAGTAGAGGAGTATTAGCCAACATGACTCCCCAACAAGCACGAGACTTGATCTCTATAATGGCTACAAATATCCTGAACCTACTAGAAGGGTTCACCAGCTAAGTAATTCAACCCTAGAAGATAAAGTTGATAGAATTACTAATATTATGAATTCTCTTGTTGCAGAAAAAACAAACTAACCTGGCTATGCTAAATATGTGCTACACTTGAACATACAACTGATGCATATCCTAGTCTATATGATGATACAATGGCTAATTTGGATGTTGTGGGGAACTTCTTTGGGCCACCACAAACGCGATATGACTCCTACGCTAATACCTACAATCCAGGATGGAGGGACCATCCTAACTTAAGTTATGGGGCCAACCCACAGTATAATCAACTATACCAAAATTATCTTTAACAACAGCCATGAGATTCAGGTACTTCTCTAGAAATTATGGTCAATAAATTAGCAGTTAATGTCCTTGATTTTCAGCAGCAAACTCTTAATTTCCAAAAAGAAATGAAGGATTTTCAACAGAAAACTGAGGCGTCTATAAGAGAATTGACCATTTCAATTGAGACAATGAACTCACAACGGAAGCTGCCATCACAAACGGAACCTAATCCAAGACAACACGCAAATGCAGTGATGTTGCGAAGTGGAAAGGTACTAGAACCAATTCCTAGCTGAAATCTTGGAAAAGATTCTGCCCAAGAAAAGCCCGAGAATGATGAACAGGTCCAAACGAAACCTCCATTGCCTAAAATTCAACCTCCATTTCTAGAAAGGTTATACTAGTGTCGAAAAGGTAAAGAGGACAAGGAGATTCTTGAAACATTCAGAAATGTTGAGCTTAACATACCAATGTTGGATGCCATTAGACAAATTCCGCGATATGCCAAGTTCCTTAAAGAGCTCTTCACCAACAAGCGAAAATTAACTAGTAATGTAACACTCCTTACCCGTATCTACGTCGGGACAGGGTTCGAGGCATTACCAGACTTAAACACTCTTAAACATACAAAGTCGATTCATAAAATTTTTGTCCAATTTAAAAATTTTCAAACAGATTCATAACGTCTCTATTACGGGCTTACGAAGCCCTAAACAAACATTAGAGGTGGTTAGAGACTAAACCGAGAGCTTTCAAAACTTTTACAACACTTAGGAAAATTTCATGTTTTGGAGAGTCATACACCCGTGTGGGCAGGCCGTGTGGTCAACACGCCTGTATCTTCCACCCGTGTAACTCTCTGTTTATGATGTCATCACCCATTTATGGTCACACGGCCAAGTCACACGCTCGTGTGCTAGGCTGTGTGGCAAATTTAATTTTCGCAATTAATGTGTAGACTTCACACAGCCTGGGCACACGCCCATGTCTTAAGCCATGATCTTCACACGGCTGAGACACACGACTGTGTCTCTACCCGTGTGTTTACTACTGGACATTCTGTTTTGTAAAATTAGGGTGCAAGGGACACACGTCCTATTCACACGCTCATGGGGCTGACAGTGTGTCACACACGGCCTAGACACACGCCCATATGTCTACCCGTGTGGAGAACTTTAAGGCTATTTTCCAAGCCATTTGTCACCCTCAACTTCATTCACATACTATACATTTCATTAGCAAATAGCATGGCACTAAATTACAATTAAACTTCCAAAAACATGGATTAAACATGACATTCACTCAACATCAAGGCATTAACTCATGCATACACATATAAATAGGTTTACAACCCAATTAGCCAATATAAGCCAACTTATGTGGATATACACGAAATCAGTTCCTTAATCATTACAAGCCAATTCATTTGGCCATATCAAAATAACACATACACAAATGACTAAGTCCCTATCCATGCCATAGACTCAAGGGTTTACATTTATTTACCCAACATGGTAGCTTGATAGTGTGATAACATATCTGATGATCTCCAAACCAAGCTAACGCACCATCCTATAAGATATGGGAAAGGAAATGGAGTAAGCTATAGAGCTTAGTAAGTTTATATGCAAATAATGGACATTTTACGATTTATTATCCCAAGACCAACAATATAACCACAAGACAATGTCACTTATTAATTCACATTGTCAATTATATTAATTTGTAATCATAATTCAGCTTGGCCCGAAAGTCAGTTACACAATCACCAATCGATTTTATCGTATATTTCATACCTCACATGCATGGACCAATAAACCTAAATCTTATCTCATTTTCATCATTTTTACACACTTTACAATTTATTTCATATAGTAAAACTTGCACAAATGTCATTATCCTCATACTTATAACTTACTCAATCTTTGTCTTACTGAAAAGTCATCACATACTAATATCATTTCTTATAGGGTTCACATACATACTTGTACCAATTCGCAATAGGGCCATATACACTTTCACATCTTTAGCTTATCCCGTTCAACTCTCAAAATAGTAACGGATACATGGAAGGTTTGCACATAAGTGCCATATATATGTAGCCGAAGCTACCACTTATCACTTATCACTTAAGAGCTCACTCTCGAACTAATCACGGGTCTGCTTACACAAGCTGACGGTCGTGACGTAACTAGACAGTGCTGCTTATACAAGCTGATAGGTATCTGCAACACATGCCGGATTACCTAGCCACTGGAAGGGCATACTAGACCAGCACCCGGATCACTTAATCACTTAAACACTTAGTTTCTTAATGACATGTCACTTGTATCTTATTCTATTCCTAAGGTTCAACCGGGATTTTCCACTCATATTTATCACTTATCAAATTTTGTCAATTTCACTCGAAATATCATTTACACAATTCATACAATATATATAACATGTAAACATAGATTAATGATGCATTACTTACATACAAACTTACCTCGATGCAAAAATAGCGAGAAAAAGACCTAACCGTCGAATACTCGTTTTTCTCTCATTCTAGTTCCGAACCTTCTTTTCTTTGATCTATAATATCACATTTAGCTCACTTATTAGTCACATTATTCAATGTGACCCAAAAATCATATTATGGAAAAATTACATTTTTCCCCTAAACTTTCACATATTTATGCTTTTGCCCCTAGGCTCGTAAAATGGAATTTATTCAATTTCTTTAACATACAAGCCTAACCGAACCATTTTCATAACTATAATAGTCCACAATTTTCACTAAATCATACTCTTATGACAAATTTATAACTTTTACAAATTAGTCCTTTTTTGACAATTTCATCAAAAATCACTTAGTAAAAGTCGTTTACTACACATCGAACAATTATATTCTACCCTTAAACATCAAAATACACATATATTCATCATGGGTCAAAACCCTAGACTTTAACCATATCTCAAATTAGTGGTAGAAATAGGTAGATCATGTTACAAGGATTTCAAAAACGTGAAAATCATTAAAAACGGGGCAAGAACAGACTCACTATGGAGCTTGGAAGCTTGGCCAAACCTTAGCCATGTCTTCCCTTGCTATATTCAGCCATGAAGAAGAAAGATGGACAAAATTTAGCCTTTATTTTGTTCATTAAGTCATTTAATTACTAAATGAACAAAATGCCCCTAACTTAAAAATATCATATTTCACCTATTTCATACCCATTTTGTCCAACAATTTAATCATTGGTCTAATTACCATCTAAGGGCCTCCAATTTAAGAACTCATTTCAATTAAACCCTTTAGCAATTAAAACACATATTTTGTAACTTTTGCAATTTAGTCCTAAAAATCAAATTGGACACCTTATCATTAAAATTTCTTAACCAAATTTTCACACATACATTCAATTGTATAATAAACCTCAAAACTTTATCGTAATAAATTTTTCTACTTCAGATTCGTGGTTCCGAAACTACTGTTCCTTTTAGGCCCTAATTCGGGCTGTTATAAGGAATGAAAGGGTAAGCGTTGGTGAGAATGTATTCGCAGTGTTACAGCGGAAAATGCCAGCAAAATGAAAAGATAGAGGCATGTTCGCAATACCATGCAAAATAGGCCACTTGGGAATAAAAAAGGCTATGTGTGATTTAGACGCCTCCATAAATGTCATGCCTTTTTCTATTTATGAATCACTTAACGCGGGTTTTTTTAACAAAAATAGGAGTTATCATACAGTTAGCCGACAGGTCTGTTATGCGCCCCAAAAGAGTCCTCGAAGACGTATCAGTGAAAGTTAATTAGCTTATTTTCTCTGTAGATTTTTATGTGATAAAAATGGAAGAGGATAGAGCTCCTAGTTCTTCAAACATCTTGTTGGGGCGACCTTTCCTTAGTATTGCAAAAACTAAGATCAACGTATGAAGCGGAACTCTCACAATGGAGTTTGATAGGGAGATCATAAATTTTAATGTTTATGACACTATTAGTCATCCAAGTGAAATCTTGAACGTAAACCGTGTGGACATAATGAACTCATTAGTAGAAGAAACTTTTGTGTCATCTTATGGAGACAAATCTAAAATAATGTTAGATGATTTTTCTGTTAATGAGTTATTGGCTCTTATGGATACTAAACTTCTACCTTCTATTGTGTAGGCACCATATCTAGAATTAAAACCACTTCTCGAGCATCTCAAATGCACATTTTTGGAGAAAGATAACACCATTGCCGACTTAAAAAGGATTAACCCCTTGATAGGCACACATAAGATTTTCTTGGAGGAAAATATGAAACTAAAGGAAGAGGTACAAGGATGATTGAACCCAAATATGGTGGATGCAGTAAAAAAAGAGAATTTTGGAGCCCATAAGACCGAAACAATTCAGTCGGAACAGTTCCGATACTAGTTCGGGCGCCAAGCTAACGACGTTAAATAAGCACTTGTTAGGAGGCAACCCAATTTTTATTTTTATTTTTATTTTATTTTATTATTTATTACTTTATTTTGTTTAGATATTAATAAATTTCTCTTCTTCTATCTAGGTAAATCAACGAGAAAAAACTCAATAATTAGCATGCTTTCACAAACATCCCTTATTCTATCCCTATTCCAAGTAACAATAGTGCATCCCTGCTTACCCAAAACCTGTCTCTGAACACTCACCCTTCAGCCAAACACCATTCCTATATACCCTCCAAACCCTAAAAATAAACTCATTTTTACACCAAAAATCCCATCAGCCGTCGCACCTTCTCTCCGCCCCTCCATCATCGATTTTCAGCCACCATGGTGAGAACCCAAAGCTGAGCCGCCGCTACACGCGTCACCTACCCCATCACCACCCCTCACCACTTTGCCTTCTTCTTCCTTTCAACATGACAACATCATGGCGTCCTCGTCTCCTCCGCATGCACCGACTTCCCCCTTGCTCGAAACCACCGCGCCATCGCCCTCCTCTCCGCATGCTCCGTCCTCTCTGACAATAATTACATGGGGAGTTCTTTTAAACTTTTTCCACCTATTTGCTGATTTTCTTCCACATCGAGGACAATATGTTTTAAGTAGAGGAGACATTTCTCATTATTTCTATCATTTATTTGTTATTTTTAGTGTTGTGTTGCCATTGTCTTATGCTCATTTCTAGCCACATTTTATTTTTTAGAATATTCTGCCACTTTTCATGCCCAAGATTTTAATTAGGAATTGCCTACTGTTTGACCAGCGAGCATGATTCTTGTCTACTGAATTAATTATGATTTTGTTATAATTGATTTCATCTCCACTGTTTTATTTATATTAGGTTAAAATAATTATGATTAATAGAGTTAACCCTATTTTGCTGTTAGTAAAATCGATTAAGTTTAAATGCAAAGAGGACACTTAATATAATTGCATGCTAAAATTATGTTAATGACTATTAGGTGGTTGTTAAAACTTATTTTTGACACTTGATTGTTTTTCCCCATCCTCCAAAATTAAAATTCTGTTTAATGATAATGATAAATAATTATTTCTCCGTGGTTATGAGTGCAGTTTAAAAACATGACTGACTCAGTAACTGGGGTAGGGTGCTTGGGTTGTCATCCTATTTCGCATCAAAAGGTTGTGTGACATGTTAGGTAAAACTCCGCTAACCGGAATTAAATTTCTTAAGAATGTGTTAGGCTGAGTAACCGGAGTGAGGTGTTTGGCTGTCATCTCTCTTTGCGTAAAAAGGTTCAATATGTTCTTAAGAAAAATATAGTAAATTAGGAGTATGTTGGGCTAAGTAACCGAGCTAAGGTGCTTGGCTGTCATCACTCTTCGCGTCAAAAGGTTCAATATATTCTTAAGCAAAAAAAAAATACATAAATAAATACAAAACTAAAAAAAATGATGTGCTAATAATAAAATTCAGGACTAAAGGTAGAAACAAATAGGGTGTCTTGGTAGGTTCGGTAAATTACCTACTTTTCATGAAATAATCCAAGTCAATTTTAATTTTTATGTGTATCAATTGGAATACTTTTTCAATTTTACTTAAAACAACCTAAGGGTTCTCTTTATTTTTCATATGCATTTTGACTGATTTTTATAAAACTTTGGAGTAGTATTTCTTTCACGGCAAAAGTCAAGGTTTTACCATGGATATGAACCATACTTTAGGGCAAGCATGGGCTAAGTAGGGAGAATTTGATAATACTCTAGAACGACATATTTTTATGTGTTAATTGCATATTTATTTTGAGTATGATCCTGCTAATTTGAGCTATTTATGGTCTTTTATCTTGTATGGACTAAATTGGAGGCAAAAAGGAATTTAGGGGCAAAAAGTGTGAATTTAAGGATAAAATGGGCTAACATGCGACATAGGGAAAAAGGTGGTGCCGAAAATACAAGCGTGGAAGACATAAGGACAAAAATGCAAAGAAGAGATTTTATAAATACAAGACTCTATTTAAATATTAATTATATTAGGATAATTATTAAAGAGTTTTATTTAGATTTAATTTTGACTTTTATCTTTATTCAACTTTAATTATCTTTTTTTATTTGTATTTATCTTTTATAATTTAATTAGGACTAGACTAGGTTTCCTAGTACTATAAATAGGGGATGGAGTGAGACAAATTTCATATAATCTTTTTCTGTAAACACTCATTCTCCCAAAAAAGCTTAGCCTTTGTTCCTTTCTTTATTCAATAAAATTTCCATTTCTATTACATTTATTTCTTTTTCACCAAAAAGCATGAGCCACTAAATTTATTTAGCCAAAGGTTGTTGAAATTCCCCAAAAAGGGTTCATGAGGCTTAGAACCTACACTTAGCCTTCTCAACGAGTATTCATTGCTTCTCCACAATACGGGATTGACGCTTCCGTCCATATCCTTTCAAAAGTGAGCTTTTCAACTTGTGCAATGAAGGGCTGCTTTGTATATTTTGAGAAGGTTTCACAATCGGTTCGTTAGCTTACTGCGTCAGTGGTTGTCGAGCCCAAGAGACAAAATGGCGTGGCATTCGCCATTGAGAAGTGATGATCTAGTGTAAGACGGTCCCATAAAAGCGATAGTTGGCTAGAGTTAGGTTCATCTAAATCATAAGTCTAAACTCTAAGTGGAGCTGGTGGATGTAGGTTTCCTCTTCAACTGTAATCAGCTTATTCTGTTTGAAAAGGATCACCTAAAAGTCGAGGATTGAACCCAAGGAGGATCGAGATAACCGAAGCCAGGTATCTCGCCATATAAAAAACTCTCTTTTTTCTCAAACTCTATCTTTCATTACAATTTTAATTTTAATTTTTGTAATTGCAATTCAACCAAACTCTAAATTCTTTTTTTTTAGGAACGCAGGTTTTCTTGGGCTCAATTCTATCGGGGATCTCACAAAACAAGACATTGTGCAAATCCAGTCCCTGATGATTTGATCCTACTTCCCTTATACTATTCTTTTATCATTTTTATAGGGATAGGATATATTTAGTGCTCTCAACGATGTATCATATACAATGAATTATGTATATTCAATTTATGCCTACAATTATTCAATAACTATTTCATACTTTAAACCAACTTGTTCAATAATAACAATAATCATTATTTCAAAGCTTGTATTTAATTGATTTCATACATTATTTCACTATTACAATTTCATTTGATTTTCACATCTCATTCCAATAACTCTTTCTATTTCATATACAAATCATTCAATTTATCTTTTCATTCGATATTAATTCTATTGCCAATTTGTTTTTTTACCCTATTAACGTGACTCGGACTTTGGCGGATACACGGATCCAACCAACACATCAGTACATCACATTGTGCCTAATCAGCATTGCCAAAGTAATACAGTACTCAATACCTAATCAATTTATCCGGAACAGTAATACGACACTTTTAGTGCCTAATCAACTTAAAGTTGAAATATCCCTGAACACTTCCAATCCTATAGCATGCCAGCTATATCCGACTTAGCCCGACTAGTTAATAGGGTTTCATTTCACTTTCTCAATTCAATTTCAATCAAATTTATACCAATCACAAATTCTAATATTTTCAATTCAATATCACAATAACTTATTTAATTCAATTCAAATCATTTTCATTTTCCAGTCAATATACATACAAATATTCGCAAAATTCATAATTCAATATCATTTCTTACCTTAATTCCACTGACCACACATATTAATTAACATTCAAAAATAAATAATAACTAAATTCCAATTATAGTAATACAAACTGAAATTTTCTCGAGTTACTCCTCGTCCACCTTTTCCTTTCCTTTCTTAGTCGATGACTCTGGTATGATTTTAGCTACGTAATTAAACAATTAAAATCATCAATACACAATTTCACTCTAAATATTACTATTTATGTATAATTTTTTACCTAAGTTCCAATTTAATCCTTAACTACTAATTTTATTTTCCCAAAAATTAACTCCATATCTTCATTTAATTTCTACTTAAAACTCATTTTAACTCATTAATTTCACCATAAATCTCTAATTTTGAAATTCTTTCAATTTAGTCCTTAATATTCAAAACTTATATTTTATTTCACAATTCAATCCTTTACTAACTTCTAACTTGAATTTCAATCAATATAACCACTAATTCATCAATAATTCAACATGAATTGTGTCTATAAATCTAGTTTCATTTAAAATTTCAACATAAATCCAATGATACTTTGTTCTAGGATTCCAAAAACACAAAAATTATAAGAAAGGGGATTAAATTGACTTACCAATCAAGCTTGGAACCTTCAAAACCCTAATTTCCCTTTCCTTTTTCTTTTCCTTTCTTTCTCCCTTTCTCGTTTTGTTATTCTGTTTCTTTATTTCATTGTTTCTTTATTTCATTTATTTCATTTCTTTTGTTTTGTTTACTTATTATTTACTTAATGATTATAATAATAATAATATAATAATATTTTAATATAAAATATCTTTAACTTAATTAATAAGAATATATATATTAAAAATTTATGTATATAATTTATTACACGTGTATTTTATTTATACCACACACATGAAAATTTTATGGTTTAATTACTTATTTAATCCCTTAGATTTTCTCTATTCTATAATTAAACTTTCACACTTAATTCAATTTAGTCCTAATACTTAATTAACCTTAATTCAACCTAATTCTTTTAACAAAACCTAATTAATGTAACACCCCAAACCCGACTTAGACGTTATGGTTGAATCTAGAAGTGTCACATGATAGGGTTTTGAAAACGAAGTTATCACTTTAAAGCTGTTTCAGTTTATTACCTCTAGTTTGCTTTCGTCCATTCGGAAAATCTTATATATAGTTAGTTGATTTACCTTAAAACATATCTTTCTAGCTGAAGCTTAGAAAATCATTGTGTTTAAGAAAAACAGATCGCATTTTTAGAAAACCTTTATTTAAGTGAAACCGTCTTTTTAAAAGAAAACATTTGCCAAGCATGCAAAAACCAAAAGCAACAATTAAAAGTCCATACAGTCCAGAGAGTCCAGAAAATTAAAAACTCTTAAAATCAAATGCCAAAACTTAATTTAAACTATAGAAGCAAAATTAAGCAGTTTGTTGCGAATGATCACCATCGAGTCCCCCGCTGCACCGATCTGCCTAAGACTTGGGATTACCTGTACAGATTAAATAGAAAAGAGTGAGTTTACATAAACTCAGTGTGTAACCCTTCAGAATTAAGCATGCACATAATCAGAAGAAAATAGAGTCAAACATATATAGATTTGGGCCTAAACCCATCACAGATATAGATGCAGATTCGGGCCTAAGCCCATCTCAGATACAGTTACAGATGTGCAAGTCAGAATCAGAAATCAGATATCCTACCCCAATCCTCTACACACCATCTCCGACCATCCCTACACACCATGTGGAGTTTAAAACACCCACCCATCCCTAAACACCGTGTATTACCGTATGCAGCACCTAACAGATATATTGCAGCCATGTTGCTAGATAATAGGCGTAAATTGCCTTTCAGAACACTTCCACCAATATACATCATCCCACCCTCAATAACAGAAATAGAAATAGTATAGACATGCAATTTAACATGCTCATCATACTATTAACCAGATAACAGATAGGCATACAGAACAATTATTAGACATGCATAGTACTATAATGCTTAGTGCAAAATATCAATCTATCTGATTATCTTAACACATAGAACAGGATTTATTTAGCCCTTACTGACCCTACAGTAGGCCCACAATAGTTTGGGACGACCTGTGCAACCCTAGGGAAAATTTCAGATAAATGGGCCCAAATGCCCTTGTAGGCTCACAGACCCGTATGGCCTACACGCCCAGATTGGCCTTGATCGTGTAGATCACACGACCTGGCCCAAAAGTTTACACACCCGTGTGACACACTCGTGTAGGCCCACACTCCTAGTTTGGTATAGCCCGTGTGGCCCACACGGCCACACTTCGACCATCACACGGCCGTGTGCTGCGCACGGCCATGCCTTCGTCGACTACACGGTCGTGTTGTCGCACACGAGCGACCACACCCCCGTGTGGCGTCGATCGAATGGTTTTCAGCTTTTATCGAAACCTCATTTTCTGTGTTTCTGGGTACACACCTAGTATCCTTTTGTTGCAGAAACTCATCCGAGGTTACCAGAACCTAATAATTGTCACAACAATACTCAGAATCAGTCTTAATATTCAATTAAACCAAAAACTCGAAACCACCATAACTCAAATCCAGTGCTTATCGCTTACCCACAATGCTCTGAATGGTTTGATTACGAAACAGCATAAGGAAAACTTCGCTCTTCCCAATTTGCTGCTGTCAAAACATAGATTCCTCATTAACAGAGAATTCAACACTGCTTTAAACGAGTTAAGAAAGAGATTACCTACTCAAGGGAAAAGAAAAACACTTCCACTTACCAACCGATCGCAGTCAAATGTTGAATAAGAGAAGACAAAGCATAAAAGAAATCAAGAGGAAGAAGGTGAAAGTGGAAGAAAATTTCGACAAAGAGAAGAAACCGAAATTTTAAAAATAAGAAAAAAAAGAAAAAAATAAAATAAAATCCTGATAACCCATAAAATCCCTTAATTATCTCTCACCAATCCACTATCAACCCACTACTAAAAATCCCAGTTACTTCCAACTTCTACCCGACGCCAACAGCAAAAATAATTTCCTTACTTACGTAGGGATTCGAACACAGGACTTTCAACAAACTATCACTCAATTTACCACCAGACCAGCAAGCCCATTCTGATATGGTTTTATAGACAATTGTACTTAAGCCTACTGAACAAGGACAAGGCTTTAATCAGAAAAAAATATTAAAATTTACCCAAGGTAGGGCTTGAACTTAAGACCTCTCATACATACCCAGAGCACTTAACCACTGAAGTAGATAGATATTTGTGTAAATTAATTACAGAAACATAAACAAATATTTTGGGGTGTTACAGCTTTACCCCCAAAAAGAAATTTTGACCTTGAAATTTACCTGATCAGAATAGATGAGGATATTACTAACGCATCGAATCCTCAGGTTCCCACGTTGCCTCCTCATTGCCTCCTCAGTGCCACGATTCCGCTACAGAACCTTTACTAACGTTACAGACTTTTTCCTCAAAACCTTTACTTCACAATCCAGAATCTAAACTGGCTCCTCCTCAAAGGTCAAGTCCGGCCTAACCTCGATCTCTTCAACTGAGATAATATGGGATGAATTAGACCGATATCGCCTCAACATTGAGACGTGAAACATATCATAAATACAGTTCAGTTCAAGAGGTAACTCTAACTGATATGCAACTGGTCCCACAGTTTTTAGAATCTGGTATGACCTAACAAACCTAGGGCTTAGCTTGCCCTTACGACCGAACCTCAGAACCTTCTTTCACAGCAAAACCTTAAGAAACATGAAGTCCCTCACAAAATACTCAATCTCACACCTCTTCAAATCTGCATACAATTTCTGCCTATTAGAGCCGCTTTCAGACGATTCTGAATCAATCTAACCTTATCCTTAGCCTCAGAAACCAACTCGGGACCCAAAATCTGATATTCGCCTAACTCAGTCCAATGCAAAAGAGTACGACACTTACGATGATACAGAGCCTTGTAAGGTGCCATCTGAATACTAGCTTGGAAACTGTCATTATAGGCGAACTCAGCTAGCGACAGATAATCCTCCCAACTACCTCGGAAGTCAATCACACAACTCCGTAACATATCCTCTAGTATCTGAATCACCCTCTCAGATTGACTATCGATCTGAGGATGGAACGCAGTACTGAAGTCCAATCTTGGACCTAGAGCCTCGTGTAATTTCTTTCAGAACTAAGACGTGAAGCGAGGATCCATATCAGAAATAATCGAGACAGGTACCCCATGTAGTTTTACTATCTCAAATATGTACAACTTGGCTAGCTTTTGTAGAGAATAGTCCGTATGAATCAGAATAAAGTGAGCAGACTTGGTCAATCGATCTACGATAACCCAAATAGAATCCTTTTTAGTAGGTGTCAAGTGCAACCTACTAACGAAGTCCATCATTACTCGTTCTCATTTCCATAAGGGAATCTTAATCGGCTGTAGCAAAGTCAAAGGTAACTGATGCTTTTCCTTAACCTGTTGACATGTCAAACAATGAGCAACGAAATCTGTAACCTCACGCTTCAACCTCGGCCACTAGTACAACTCACGGAGATCATGATACATCTTATTTCCACTAGGATGCATAACGTAAAGGCTACTATGCGCCTCTCTCTAAATAGACTGTCTCAAATCCGTATCATCTGACACACAAATCTGACCTCGAAAACACAAAACACCCTCATTACTCAACCCAAAATCTGTAGTACTGCCACTCTCAACTTGACAGAACCGTAAACCAAGAGACTCATCCCCCATCTGTTTATCTCAAATCTGCTTAATCCAAGTCGATTTGACTTGCAGCTCAGCCAACAAACTCCCATCATCAAATAGCCTAAGTCGAGCAAACATTGCTCTTAGATCAATCATCGCCTTATGGCTCAATGCATCAGCCACCACATTGGCCTTGTAACACCCCTTACCCGTATTTGAAGCTGAAATAGGGTACGAGGCATTATCGAAACACATACACTTGTAAACGGGTATTAAACCAAGTCATAAAATTTCATCCAAATTAAAACTTTTCAAATTTTTATCTTTGAGTCCCTAAATAGTGCCTACGAGGCCTAATACATACTTTAGAAGTAGTCCGGGACTAAACCGAGAACTTTTGAAAGCACTAAAAAATTTTTAAAAAAATAAAACAGGGGCACAATCCCTGGGCACATGGCCGTGTGGTTGCCCGTGTGGCCACAAGTAAGGCTATTTACCAAGCCCTTTACCACCCCAAAACACTTACACACTTATACAAATTTATCATCACACAACATGGCATTATTAAGCATTCAAACATCCACACTAAGATACCCACATACCATTTACAAACCACATTCATCATGCATACTCACACACACCCTTAACCATTCACCTCATGCAACTTACACAACCAATCATATTTACCATTCATAATTATCACACATTTACTTATCCAACAAATGCAGGCATACATATCCTTGAAATGCATCTGTGATACAATGCCAATCAATAACTTGTTAGTGTGATAGAATATCCAACGACCTCTAACTCGAGCTAGCATCTGTGACACTATAGGAAAAATGAGAGGAAAGAGGGTAAGCATTATAGCTTAGTAAGTAAGTATGTAAATAATAAGTAATTTATTAACATGTTCTTATAAATCTTCACAATATGTTCTCAAGATAATACAATCATAATTGCACAAAGTTCCACTATTCACTTATGTTCATATCAAGCTATCTACGCGAGTCATAGTCACTAAATTATTTATATCTGGAGTTACGAAACTCCAAATTAAGATCCAATAATTTTTCCTAAAACTAGACTCATATATTTTCTTACCATAAAATTTTTAGAATTTTTGGTTTAGGCAATAAGTACAGTTTATTCATTAAAGTCACTATTGTTTCGCTGTCTGACAATTCTGACCCCTTTTCACTAAAAATCAATTATCTCCTTGTACGAGATTCAAATGATGTTCCCGTTTGTGTCTCTTAAAAATAGACTCATTAAAGATTTTGAGAATATAAATTATAACCAAAATTTATTTTTTTACAGTTTTTAATGATTTTTCAAACTTGGAATAGGGGATTCTAAAATCATTCTAACCCTATCTCACTAAAATTCAAATATCTCATAATATGAAATTTTTTTGCTTACACCGTTTCTTTTATATGAAAATAGACTCAATAAGCTTTTATTTCTTATCTTATCCAACCTCTAATTCGATTTCCACCATTTTTGGTTATTTTTTAAAATCACACAACTACTGCTGTCCAAAACTATTTTGTTTCTAAATTTCACTCTTTCATGTTTTCTTTATAGTAACTTTCATTGTAACACTGACTCCATATCAACCTTACCAAAGTTCGATCATATATCGAGCACATTGCTCATAAGTTTACACACACATACCTACACTTATTCATCATATAGTCATATTCGTTTACACTTAATCATTTTCCGTTGAACACATTGGAATAATAATGGATACCCGGTGGCCTACACATAGTACCACCATTGTAGCCAAAGCTACCTTCTTCACAAAGTGGCCTTCATATAGTACCACACTTGTAACCAAAGCTATCTTTCTTCACAAAGTGGCCTTCACATAGTACCACACTTGTGATCAAGCTATCTCTTCTCAAAGTGGCCTTCACATAGTACCACACTTGAGTCACTAGTGACATGTCACTTGTATCCTATTCTGTTTCTAATATTCAACCGAGAAATTTCTCATTTTTTGATATTTGTCAATTTCATTCAATATTCATCCATATTTCATAAAACATAATAAAATATGATAACGTAAGTAAAAAACGATACATTTTTTATATACAAACTTACCTCGGCAGCACCATCAGTGAAAATGGCTTATTCGTCATATCTTTGTTTTTCCCCTGTTCTAAGTTTGAATCTCATTTTCATTGATCTATAACAACATATTTAACTCATTTATTCATCATGCTGCTCAAATTATCCTAAATTCACATTTTGGAAAAATTTACATTTTTGCCCCTAAACTGTCATATTTACACTTTTACCCTTAGGCCCGAAAAATGAAATTTATTCAATTTCTTTGCATTTTAGGCCTGGCCTAACCATTTTCATAACTATAATGGTCCACAATTTCCACTAAATCACACTCTTATGACCAATTTTATAACTTTTACAAATTAGTCCTTTTAGAGATTTTCGCCGAATATCACATAGTAAAAGTCGTTTCTCTAACTATAAACATGCATTTTCTACCATTAAACATCAAAATACACACATATTCATCATGGGTCAAAACCCTAGACTTTAACCATATCTCAAATTAGTGGTAGAAATAGGTAGATCATGTTACAAGGATTTCAAAAACGTAAAAATCATTAAAAAGGGGGCTAGAACAGACTTACAATTAAGCTTGGAAGCTTGAAAAACCCTAGCCATGGTTTCCCCTTGAGAAATTCGGCCATGGGGTTGAAGATAGACAAAAATTGGCTTTTAATTTTGTTTATTTAATCATTTAATCACTAAATGACCAAAATGCCTCTAACTTAAAAATATTATATTTCACCTATTTCATGTCCATTTTTGTCTAAAAAATCAACCAATGGTCTAAATGCCATTTAAAGACCTCCAATTTAAAATTTCATAGCAATTTGACACCTCTAGCTGCTAGAACTCAAGTTTTGCACTTTTTACAATTTAGTCTTTTTGACTAAATTGAGTGCCCAAACGTCAAAATTTTGAACGAGATTTTCACAAAATCATTCTTAGAAATTGTAGACCATAAAAAGATAATAAAAATATTTTTTTCTCGTCAGATTTTTGTTCCGGAAATCACTGTTCTGACTAGGCCCAAAATTGGGCTATTATAGGCCTTACCAAGATGGTACTCAATGGTACAATCGTAGTCCTTGAGCAACTTAATCCATCTAAGCTGCCTAAGATTTAACTCTTTCTAAGTAAGGAGATACTTGAGGCTCTTGTGATCAGTATAGATAATACACCTCTCACCATACAAATAGTGCCTCTAGATTTGCAGTGCAAAGACCACAACAACCAACTCGAGGTCATGCGTCGGATAGTTTCCCTCGTGTGTCTTAAACTGACGGGACGCATAAGCCACAACTTTTTCATCTTGCATCACAACACATCCCAAACCGACGTGTGATGCATCACTGTATACTACGAATTCTTTACCGGGTTCAGGCTGTGTCAGAACCAGAGCTTGAGTCAGAACAGACTTGAGCTTCTTGAAGCTCATTTGCTGTGCATCAGTCCAGACACATAGAACACCCTTACGCAGAAGCTTAGTCAGGGGTGCCACAATGAATGAGAAACCTTTCACAAAATGTCGATAATAACTCACCAGACTCAGAAAACTAGGGATTTCAGATACACACTTGGGCTTTTTCCAATCCAGTACAGCCTCAATCTTTCTCGAATCGACTCAGATCCCATCAGCAGAAACTATATGCCCTAGAAATGTTACCTCTTATAACCAGGATTCACATTTACTGAATTTAGCGTAAAGTTATTTCTCACACAAAATCTGAAGTACTACTCTAAGATGTTCATCATGTTCATCCTCAGTCTTAGATATACCAATATATCATCGATGAAGACCACGACGAACTGATCAAAAAATGGCTGAAACACTTAGTTAATTAGATCCATAAACGTTGTTGGAGCATTTTTCAGACCAAAAGGCATAACTAGGAACTCGTAATGTCCATAACGAGTCCTAAAAGTAATTTTATGCATATCCGCCTCCTTAACTCTCAACTAATGATACCCAAATCGAAGATTAATATTAGAGAATACAGAAGCCCCACAGAACTGATCAAAAGTCGTCAATCCTCAAAAGTGGATACTTATTCTTCACTGTTAACTTATTCAGTTTCTGATAGTCGATACACATCCTTATGGTCCCATCAATCTTCTTAACTAATAGAACATGTGCTCCCTATGGAGACACACTAGGACAGATGAAACCACGGTCCAATAACCCTTGAAGTTGAGCTTTAAGTTCTGTAAGCTTCTTCGGTGCCACACGGTAGGGAGCGATAGACACCGGAGCTGTACTCGGAATAAGCTCTATCCCAAAATCCACCTCTCGATTCGAAGGTTATCCTAGTAACTCCTCAGGAAAGACATCCGAAAAATCCCCCACGGTTCTAATATCCCTAATTACAAAGTCCCCAGAAGCAGAAACACTAACATAGGTCGAGTATGCCTCATACCCTTTTCGAACTAGTTTTTTGGCTACAAGCGTGGAGATTACATTAGACAGATAATCCCAGTGCTCACTGATCACAACCACCTCATCATCCTTCTCAGTTTTCAGAACAATCCTTTTAGTTGCACAATCTAGACTAACTCGGTGCTTAACCAGCCAATCCATTCCCAGTATTAGATCGAACTCTTCAAACGGAAGCTCTATTAAGTCTGCCAGAAATACCACCCTTTGAACCACTAAAGGAATGTCTCTATATAGCTTACTAACCCGCACAGATTGCCCTAACAGACTCAGTACAAAAATCTCACTTGAAGGGCTCACAACCGAAATCCCCAAGTTTTTAGATATAGTGCTAGCTACATAGGAATGAGTAGAACCTATGTCTATCAAAGCATTGTATAATACATCAAAAATAAAGAACGTACTGGTGATGACGTCAGGAGCATCCCTATCCTCGCGGCGACAAGTAACATAAATTAATGCAGGCTGCCTCCTCTCAATCTGACCAGCACCTCTGCCTAGTACTCTCTACCTTCGGCCCATACCATTACCACCCTTAGCCTGACCACGGTCCTTAAGTGGCTACTTAACTATTCTCGAAAACTGCGCAGTACCTAATCCCAGAGGTTGCACCTGATCAGCCCTCAATGGACACTCTCGAATGTGGTGCTCTAATGACCCACACCTCAAACAGGCCCCAGTCCTCCTCCAGTACTTGTCTGGATGGCGTCTACCACAATCTCCACAAGGCAACACCCTAGTTGAAGCAACAGGGGCTCCTACTCTAACTGGCCCATCAGACTTGGCCTTTTTTCTTAGGCCTTTGTACCGAACTCGAGGGCTCCGAATCCCTCTTGTTTTTACCCCTCTCGTGGTCTCTGTTTTGGCGCTCAGCGCACTTGACATCCTCAGCGATCTTTGGCTTCTCAACCAAAACCGCGAACTTACACTACCTCTGTGGAGTAATTAGAACCCTCAAAGTATCCATTAGGCCATCCTCAAACCTGACGCACCTCTCATATTCAAACGCTACCATGCCTCGAGCATAGTGGCTCAGTCTAAAAAATTTGGCCTAATACTCGGCCATAGATTGGTCACCCTACGTGAGATTCAGGAACTCACGCCTGCAAGTATCAATGTAGCTAGCTCCCACATACTTACTCTGAAATGCAGTCTTAAAGAATTTCTAAGTCAATCGATTAGGCTGAGTGCCTTCCTTAACCGTAGGGGTGAGCATTCGATCGAATTGAATCGAATCGAATGAAAAATTTTCAAGTTAATCGAGTTGACGAATCATATTTTATCATCCTAATTTGATTTGAAATTTTCTCGAATCGAGTAGAGTGAAATGGAATTCGAATCGAATATATTTGTTTGAGTTAAGTTTTAAAAAATAATTTTGGGTCCTTGTAATCACTATCACCCATCGTAATAAAATTTGTTTACTGTAATCAATTTTTTTTTTAACTTTCATCACATCATAATTTATTTATTAATCTTTTATATACGGGTTAGCTTTTTTGCTTGCTTAGTTGTTTCAATTATCTTCATATTCTTGTCACTATGTATTTTGGAATTAAAAAATATATTAAATGTAAAAATGTGTTTTTTAATAAAAGTTATTTTAAAACTAAAATGTGAAATTGATACTAATATAAAATTTTAACACGAATACTTTATGGCATTATTAATAATTCAATTTTAATATAAACATTCAATATGACTAAGCAATTCAATAATATAAATAATATAAAATGTGAAATTTAATTTAATAATATAAATAGTAGAAATAAATAAAATTATTACTATTTATATGTAGGATTTTTTTGGATAATTTTGGAGTGAATGGTGAGAAGTAAAAATTTAGGGGGAAAATAAAAAGTTTTGGAGAGTAAAAGTTTGATGGAAAGTAATTAGGAGAGAGTAAAATTTTGGAGGGGAAATATCAAAAAAAATTGGGTGGGGAATGGGTTTGGGGTAAATGGGGGGTGGGATGGGAAGGGAGTAAAAGTTTTAAGGGAAAAGTGGGAAGGAGTAAAAATTTTTGGGGAAAATAAAAAGTTTTGAGGGTTTATGAGTAAAATTTTAAGGAAAAGTAAATAAGAGAGTAAAATTTTGATGGAAAATGGATTTTGGGTAGATGGGGGTTGGGATGGAAGGAGAGTAAAATTTTTTGGGGAAAGTGGGACGGAGTAAAAGTTTTAAGGGAAACGTAAAAATATTTGAGAGTTTGGGGTAAAAATGTAAAATATTATAGTTTGATATTCGATTTATTCGAATTATTCGAGTTATTCGAATTCGAAAGCTCAACTCGATTCGAAATCAAAATTCAAAAGAAAAATTCAAGTTGACTCGAATAACTCAAATAACTCAAATAACTCGAACAACTCAATTCGTTTAACTCGAAATTTGAACTTTTTTTTATTTTTTCGAATCGAATCGAGTTTTGCTCACCCTTACTTAACCGTTAACCACTACTGGTATGCTTTGTCGGGAAGTAAGGATACTGCACCCTTTAGTTTCTGCTCGGGGGTACAGTCCAGATCATCCATAATTGACTCAGTGGCCTCCAACCAATACTCACCCACATGAGGGGCGACTTTTGTGACACCCCTAAATGACTCAGCTCCATTGGACCGGAGTCTTTCAATTACCGACCCTCGGCTTCCAGATCCAGAATTGGGTCCAGCGACCCTCTCCAATATCCTCAGCATGGCTTGGGACAATGCGTCATCCCTATCTGAACAACTCTAAGACCCAGTCTCAGTAGTAGGCGACACAGGTGTCTCACTAGTATCTAGGTTTGGCATGCTGCCCAGAGAAGAGGACTCAGCTCGAGCCCCTCTATGGCCTCTACCTCTGCCTCGAGTACCACATCTACAAATACCTCGTGCGCTCATTGTCTAATTCAGATTATCTACATTAAACAGTTTTATGCATCAATTTCAGTATTTATTAACAGATGTTTTATGTAATAAGTATCAGAAGTTCAGAAGTATTTTCGAAGGTCTTAGCCTCTATCAGTTTCACTATCGTTTCAGAGTATACTAACTATAGTGTTTTCAAAGTAAACCACTAATAAAGTTTTCAAAATTTTCTATCAGAAATCAAAAATACTTACTAGATTGGTGGCGGAGACTCAGTGTACCACATACTTATTCGGAATAGTTTAAATCATTTGAAAACCAATTCTTTAAATCAAAATTTTGAAATACAAAATTCAACACCTAGTTTTGTAACCTGGCTTTGATACTATTAAATATAACTCCTCAAACCCGGCCTAGACATTATGACCGAATCTAGCAGTGTCACATGATAGGGTTTTGAAAAAAAAGTTATCACTTTAAAATTGTTTCAGTTTATTACCTCTAGTTCGCTTTCGTCTATTCAAAAAATCTTATATATAGTTAGTTGATTTACCTTAAAACATATCTTTCTAGTGGAAGCTTAGAAAATCATTGTGTTTAGGAAAAACAGATTGCATTTTTAGAAAACCTTTGTTTAAGTGAAATTGTCGTTTTAAAAGAAAACATTTGCCATGCATGCAAAAACCAAAAGCAACAGTTAAAAGTCCATACAGTCCAGAAAGTCCAGAAAGCTACAAACTCTCAAAATAAAATGCCAAAACTTAATTTAAACCATAGAAGCAAAATTAAGCAGTTTATGGTGAATGGTCACCGTTGAGTCCCCCACTGCACCGATCTGCCTAAGATTGGAGATTACCCGTGCAGATTAAACAGAAAAGAGTGAGTTTGCGTAAACTCAGTGTGTAACCCCTCAGAATTAAACATGCACATAATCAAAAGAAAACAGAGTCAAACATATACAGATTCGGTAAACCCATTATAGATACATATGCAGATTCGGGCCTAAGCCCATCTCAGATACAGATACAGATACAGATGTGCAAGTTAGAATCAGAAATCAGATATCCTACCCCCATCCTCTACACACCATCTCTGACCATCCTTACACACCATGTGGGGTTTAAAACACCCACCCAGCCTTACACACCATGTTGTACCGTATGCGGCACATATCAAATATATTGCAGTCATGCTGCCAGATAATAGGTGTAAATTACCTTTCAAAACACTTCCTCCAATATACATGATCCCATCCCTAATAACAAAAATAGAAACAGTACAGATATGCAATTTAACATGCTCATCATACTATTAACCAAATAACAGATAGGCAGACAGAACAGTTATCAGACATGCATAGTACTATAATGCTCAGTACAAAATATCAGTCTATCGGATTATCTTAACATACAAAATAGGGTTTATTTAGCCCTTATCGACCGTAGGCCCACAGTCGTTTGGGATGACCCATGCAACCCTAGGGAAAATTTTAGATAAATGGGCCCACATGCCTGTATAGGCCCGCACGCCCAGATTGGCCTTGTCTGTATGGATCACTCAGCCTGGTCCAAAATTTTACACGCCCATATAACACACCCGTGTGGGCCCACACGCCTGGTTTAGTGTAGCTTATGTGGCCCACACAGCCATACTCCGATCACCACACAGCCGTGTGCTGCGTACGGCCATGCATTCGTCAACCACACGGCCGTATTGTCCCACATGGCCTACCACACAGGCGACCACACGCCCGTGTGGCATCGACAGAATGGTTTTTGGCTTTTGTTGAAACCTCGTTTTCTGTATTTTTGGGTACACACCTGGTATCGTTTTATAGCAGAAACTCCCCCGAGGTTACCAAAACCTAATAATTGTCACAACAATACTTAAAATCAGTCTTAAGATTTGATTAAACCGAAAACTCGAAACCAACATAACTCAAATCTGGTACTTATCGCTTACTGATAATATTCCAAACGATTCAATTATGAAACAGTATGAGGAAAACTCCACTCTTCCCATTTCACTGCTGTCAAAACATAGATTCCTCATTAATAGAGAATTCAACACCACTTTAAACGAGTTAAGGAAGAGATTACCTACTCGAGGGAAAAGAAAAACACTTCCACTTACCAACCAATCACAATCAAATGTTGAATAAGAGAAGACAAATCATAAAGAAATCAAGAGGAAGAAGATAAATGTGGAATAGAATTTCGGCAAAGAGAAAAAAGTGAACATCAGAATTGGGAAAAGAAACCGAAATTTTGAAAATGAGAAAAAAAAGAAAAGAAAAAAATAAAATCCTGATAACCCCTAAATATCCCTTAATTATCTCCTACTAATCCACTATCAACCCACAACTCAGAATCCTAGTTACTTCCAACTTCTACCTGACACCAGCAGCAAAAATAATTCCCTTGCTTACGCAAGAATTCGAACACAGGATCTTCAGCAAACTATCACTCAACTTAACCATTAGACCAGTAGGCCCATTCTAATATGGTGTTATAGACAATTGAACTTAAGCCTACTGAACAAGGATAAGACTTTAATCAGAAAAAATATCAAAATTTACCCAAGATGGGGCTTGAACTTAAGACCTCACACACACACCTAGAACACTTAACCACTGAAGCAAACAAATATTTGTGTCAATTAATTACAGAAACATAAACAAATATTTTGGGGCATTACAATTAAACACGAAACTAACTTCATAAATATTTTTAATAAATATTTACGAATCTGTCTTACTAAAACGGATACGCACAACTCACTTTTCTGATGCCCGTAACTTTTAGGTCATTACATACCAACAGTTAACCTTATACACAATTTGTATTCCTATGTAAAGTTTAATAACAAAACACATTCAATTTAAGTCAAACATGCTTTTATGGGCCTTGAACTGAGCTTGCGGCCCTAATAATAAATTGGAAACATTCAATTGTCAATTTGAAACAAACTAGAAAAGTTAAGAAAAATTTGAAAATTTTAGGTACGGGGGTCACACAGCCGTGTGGTCAAGCCGTGTGATACAGGCCAACCTGTGTCAGCAAAAGCATGGTCGTGTGTCAACTCAAACGTTCGTATGGTAAATCCACATGCTCGTGCTCCTAAACTGTGTGACTCATTGACTTAGAACACACGACCATGTCACAGGTCGTATCTCAACCCATGTAACTCACTGACTTAGAACACATGGCTGTGTCGCAGGCCGTGTGCCAGACCATGTGAAAACTATGCCTGAAACTTAAAAGACACACGGCCGTGTGAGCAGACTGTGTGTGACACTCGGCCATGTGTTCCAAAATGTACCTTAAAAATCAAGTTTACCAAAAATGTTTTCTTGGACCATAAGTATACCATTAGCCAACTCTTAGCCCTATTCAATAATTCACAAAAATAAGTCCAAAACGTGCCCAAATCACACAAACACAACTTATTTCCATTTAACAACCAATGTACCCTAATTGGTACCACATGAAAATATTCAATCAAACCTAAACACCAACAATTTCAATATATCAATTAGTGAAGATTATATATGTATAACATATTATACCCACATCAAAATGACCATTTCCAACTAACTAGTTCAACCACATATTATCTCATAATACTACAAGACCTTTTTATTACATGCCACTTTTAACCAATTTAAAATAAAACACAAAATAACTACCAATGTGTGGATGATAGTGTGTGAACTCTCAAACCGATCCAACCAATGACACGATTCCAAGAGACCTACAAGATGAACTCAATGAAGTAAGCTTAACATAGCTTAATAAGATCGGTAATTAACGTAATTACTTAATAGCTCAATTCAAAGTTTTATAAACATCAATAGACCAAACAATTTGATTCATTAGCATGAAGCCTACTAGGTATTAAGCCCAATAACCACATCAGTATGAAGCCTGCTGGGCAGTAAGCCTGATTAACACTGGCACATAGCCTGCTAGGCACTAAGCTTGAATAACACAAGCACATAGCCTGCTAGGCACTAAGCATGAATAAAACTGGCACTAAGCGTGATTAACACCGGCACGAAGTTTGCTAGGCACTAAGCTTGATTAACACCTGCACGAAGCCTGCTAGACACTAAGCCTAAATAACACCAGCACAACCAAATATTTTCGTGAAATATTTCTCCAATCATCAATTCGTAATACCATACAAATTTGAAGTGCAAATAATAATGATAATTAAAATGTAAACATAAATTATATAATACAAACTTACTTAGTAGCATGTGACTATGTCTTCATGGAGGTTTCGATACGACGAAGATGAAATAAACAACAAATAATAAAAATAAAAATAAAGTGCTTTGTGTTTCTTTTTCTTTTACCTGAACTTTCTTATTTAATTATTAATAATATAATTATAACATATACAATAATTAAACAAACTAATCGTGTATGCTCTAAGCTTTGGTACAATTTCCATAAAAGCCCTTGCAACCATACTAAATTAACCTTTTAATACCTTTAACTTATAGAAACCAACTTTTGTAACTTTTTCATATTAGTCCTTTTTAATTATTTAACTAACTAAAAATTAAAATTTCATAACCAAAACTTAATACAACCCTAATGACCTTGCAAGTATTAAGTAATTCATATTTACGGATTGACATGTTGCCATTATGGTCTCGGAATCACTGTTTCGACACTACTGGAAATCGAGTTATGACATAAGGTTTGTGTAGTGATTATGATTAATTTTTTATTATATTTTTTATAGTAGAATCTTGTTTTGTTTTTCAAATAATTATTGAGAAACATAATTATGTTTACATATTTTTACAGATTTAGTATTGAAGATGAATAATCAATTCTTCGTTTGCGTTTATTTCAACGAAGTAATTTTAACAACAACAGTTGGTTGTAAATTTTAATGTTGCCAACAGATAGCAATGTGATTTAATAGAAATGTGTCGACTGATGATATAAAAGAAAAGATCAATGCAAAAATTGGTAGACATTGTAGAAGTAGGATCTTGAAACTATTCTACAAATTCCTAGTTTTGTCAAATCTCATCAAATTCTTCAAAATAGAACTTGTAGACGATGAAGACGTGGATACAATGATTGCACTTTATTCCCAAAATAAGAGTGGCCACATTGAACTAATTCAGTTGTTTGCTGAGTTAGTTGATCTGGAGCCAGCTGAAGATTTTACTGTACTGAGTGAAGAATATGGAGTTCAAAATTCGTGTACTGAGGTTCTGAGAGCGTCTGTTGATAGGTGATCGTTTGTACGCGGGTTCAACATCGATCTTAATACTCCACCTGTGTCTAAGAACCTTAGCTTGGGTACCTGTTTATAGATACATCCGGTGGTGATAGAAACCAATGCAGATGTTGAAGATAGAGATGATAATAATGCCCTTTTTGATCACAAGGTTGAAGATTTTAGTGATCTCGATCTAGATGAGGTCCCGGATGATATCAACGATGAAGGCATGAATAGGGACAAAAATGTTTACGCATCTTCAGTCAGGAACTCGAATCGATGCATTGTCATATACAATGATCCTAAGGCACACATGTTGATAATTTATCCCAATATGGCATATGCATCTAAGTTCCCTAAGTACCCAGATATACTACTTGCTCATCAATTGACCGCAGATCTTGAACGTGAGGAGTTATTCATGGGACAAAAATTCATAACCAAGGAAGATTGTCTATTTGCCATCAAACGTTTTAACATGAATGTGTCAATTGATACAAAGTCATTGTGTCTAAACCGATATTGTATATTGGGGAGTGTTGGAGGTCGGCATCTCTTTCACCATTTGCATGATGTAGTTGCAAATACTTTTCACATCAAGTTTTTGATGATCTTGTTTCACACCTGCAGAAGTGGATGTGTGAGACCCAGCAAAATTTTGGGTCTCCCATATTTGCGACCTCTGGATAAATATAGATCGTACCTGCTAATTTTACCCTTTTACTAACTTCCAACACGCTCTAATATACAATGCCGGTTTAGACATGTCGACTTTATACTGATTGCTAAAATGTAAGAACAATTCTAGTACCAAGTGTCATACTGGAAAACATGGATAACTAAACAGATGGCCACGGGGTAATTGTACAGAAATTAAGATACATTGTACAATGAACTACAAAGGTGGATAGCTGGTATGTAGAAGTACGTGTTAGGGATTGTTGTTGAGTTGCAGACACAACCTTATTACAGCCCAAACGATCATATTTGATAGATCAAAGGGACTAATTATCGCGATTAGGCGTTTCATAGAAATTCGTTTACTAAATCCAGCATATATTCACCAACTTCCATAAAGACTACAAGAATACGGACTAACGAAAGCAAGTAGTGAACATAGGTAAATTTCAGTTTCAACATTTTTTAAATATTCTTAATACTTCTACAAATTAATTCGAAAGGTAAGGTGATTTTTCAGAATACATACGCAACATGCAAGCTAGAACAACACCATTTTAGGTAAAGGCTGACCAAGTTTGAGGGTGATATGCACATTGAAATGAATACTCCTTTTTTAGAGTGGTTAGAGTTTTGATGATGGGTCTCGATATGGTCATATGACCACCAACCTGACAAAGGTAGTTAACTCCGTATTAAAGTGAATATGGCATCTTCCAATTTCATCTATTTTCTTAGTTACGTTCTACAGGTTAGCAACCTTGATACCAAGAATGGGGCTGAAACAAGTAAACCAGATAGAGGGGGATACGTGTTTGTTGAGGAGGTTAAGAAGGTAATAGATGTGAATTGTCAAAGAACAAGGTTGATGAATGTAGAAATATATTCTCGATAGTTAGAAACTTTTTGAGTTACAGAGTCTATCAACTATTGATCGGGTATCGCACATAGGTCTTATGAAGCTTATATTTGAAATAGACGTTGTGATTACGGGAAGTTCCAAACACTTTGTTACCTTTGTACTAAGTCATTGTAGCTTGTGCTCACGTATCAATCAATGCTGAATAATATATCGATGAAGTGTACACTCTGGAACGCACATTGCGTATTTGGGGAAATGAGTTCCCCATCTTACTTGATTTGTCTATATGGAAAGTGCCTCCGTCGACTTTTAAGCTTGTCCTAGACAATGGGTTACGTAGGAAACTGAAACGTCGCCCACACGTCACCAGGATTCATGGTAAAATGGACATGAAGGAGAAAACTGACCCCAAACTTTATGGTCTGTGTAGAACAATTCCTCATAATCATATTAAATGCCCACATCGAAGCTACCATATTGGACAATCGTCTCGATCAAGTGGAATATGAATTAATGTATTCCATGTTCAAATGTATGCGAAATATTGTTTAAACATGTTCAACTATAAAATAAAAAAATACATTTAATTGAATATTACATTGAGATATGAAGAAAATGTCTAAGCTATATATTATACAAATTTGAAATTTTGAATTACAATTACAAAACATAAGAATAAAGATAATGATACACTTGCTAAAATTGATGGTTCAACGGTATTATCCGTGGGTTAAACCGTTATAGTGCCCGACGTTGGCGTTGAGAGTACTCGCGATGGTCATTGTTACCCTCACCCGACAGATCGCTCTTAGCATCCATTGATAAACTCTGGAGTGTGCTAAACATGCTCGAAAAATCAAATGTTTCAAAGGTTTGCCTGGAAGGGGTAGATTATTGGGGTGGTAATGGCTTAAAGATATCAAACATCATAAATGATCTCAGATCTGGATGATCAGAACTGGAACTGGGAATCTTTGACTCATACACGTAGCTAGACAACCCTAAAAAATAATTACTATCCCCAAATTCGGATGATAAGAACTGTAAACTGGAAAATATATAGGATTTTTCCTATATAACTCATCACCATTTTACTTAAAATTGTTGTTAAAACCAAGTAATTGTTTAATGAATCATTGAAATATGTGAAAATATGAAATTAGGACATAAAAATTATTAAAATATGATTTCATGCTTTATTATATAGTTTTCATGCATAAAATGGCTTATTTTATAGTAATTTAAGTATGTTATATTTTTTAAGTTATAAAGTGGGCCATGCATGACTTAATTAAATAATAAAACATAAAGTTATATTTAATAATTTATTTATATATATTTCATTAATAAAATGGGTTGTAATTAATTAAGTAAATTAATTAATTAAGATGGCTAAATTGCATTATTTGGTCCTCTAACTTTCTGCTATTTTTAGACAGGTTATAGAGCTTTATTTTAATTACAAAGCCGTCCAAATTAGGACCAATTTAACCCATAATTTTGGCTGCACATGGATGCTAATAAATCAAGTTTTGGTTTAATTACATGAGGTCCCTGAAGATTTGAAGAAATCAGAGGTTTACCTGAAGAATTGCTGGTGACCGAGTCTTGATCCTAAGCTGATGTGGCACTTGAATCAAGCAAAAATTAGCCACATTTCCTAAACTCATGGCCGACCACACTTGAGAGAGTTTTAAGTGGATGAACACTTCTATTTTTGGCAAACTAACACCCTAGCCTCACCTATAAATATGACCCCTCTCCTCACTTCTCAATCATCTTTCACTCATTCATCTTTATCTCATTTCTCATATCTCTCAACTCTCTCTTCTCCCCACGCTATCCATTATCCTTGCATAAGGATTTTAGCTTTAATTTAGCCTCTCAAGAGCATTTGGTCGGCCACCTTAGAGAGCCATTAGCAAAGGAGCAAAGCAAAGGAACGGAGGAGCCCTTGTTGTTCAGAGTTTTGGGTGACAACCACTTTGAAATTGGGTTTAATCTTTCCTTTTCTTTAAATCAAGAATGTTTGCTATATGTTCATTGCTCTTGTTTTCAACAATGATAACTTAATTTTATTTAAGCTAGGATGATTTTTTTTATTAAATAATATTTGTTAATTTTATGCTTATAATGTTTGTGCCTCAATTGATCATGTTTTCAATTAAAATCAAGTTTGTATTTCCTTCATACTTAATTGGAATGCACCTGAATTAGCTAAGCGATCCTGACCACACGAAGGCTAATGGACACATAATTGAAATGTGCATACTCAATTTAGATCCTAACCCGATTAAATTGTAGGTTGCATAACAACCCTGACCCGACTCTGTTATCTGCATAGTTTTTAGATTTGTATGATTAAACTGTTTCAAACCTAACACGTCCCTGTTAGCTCACACGAATACTATGAAACCCTTAGTAAATAAGGATCAGTAAAATGCATATTTACTAAGTAAATGATTCTGAAAAGACCTAACATGGTTTCCAAACTCATAAAAGATTGAGTTGCCATGGAATGTTTTTTTGAATGTTATTAAGCATGTTGTTAATAAATTGATTTTAATTAAAGTAATTATCCTAGCTTATTTATGTTATAATTATTGCATATTGTGTTTAATTATGCTAAAATCCATTTCATTCATATAGTTGCATACATAGGAATATTTGCATTAAGGATCATTGCATTTTGGTTCATTATATTTACTTTTAATCAATTCTTCCTAATCAAATTGTGTTTTTTTTTTCACCCAGTTGTTAACATAATTTCATAATTAATTAACTTAGCACAAATACAATCCTTGTGGAGACGATAACTCTATACTTACTTATTACTTGAACGACTGTGTACATTTGTACAAACCCCGGCGTTATAAGAACCACCCTCAGACTGTGTATAAGATCATTCGGGTTCGGGCTCAGGTTGCGGTGCAGGGGGCAAATAACCTCGTCAATGGTGTTGGTGCCCTCATCAGTGCGTGTGTGAAGGGATTACCATAAATTATTCACCATATAAAAATGATTTCTTATTCCTGATGTACCAAAGTTGGTACTCAAATGAAGGCCGTTAATCAATATCAAAATTCATCCAAGGGTTCCACAATACAAGATATTGTTGATGCTTTAGTACCCAATTCTTTGATTCTTTCCCCCTTTTGTTAATTTCATGATACTATGAAAATTTTGTGGAACATCCAAAACATCTTATTTGCACCCGAACTGTCGCAAAACTCTATCCTCGTTGTACCGCTTTACTGTTGAAAAACTCAACACTGGTGCATTAATGCACCACAAGTATGAGTGGATGAGAGTAGATGGGGGAATAACAGCTGCAATGTTTGGGGCGGAATATGACATCCAAATGAACTACACAATTAATAATATAGTCATAGTAACACGAGTCAAATAACATAAATAAAGTAATTACATGACATGAATATTAGGAAAAATTACCCCCCAACGTGTGTTTCAATTTTCTATCGATAGATCACAAGCATATAAGACTTCCCGATACCGAGACAAGTATACCATCTACAACAAAATTAATATTGTTAGAATAAATTTTCATTAAAAAAAAAATTCTTAATGTAATGCTACAATTTTATTACCTATTTACAAGTGGGAAGACGTGTGTTTGATGGTTAACCAATGCTAAAAATAGCATCCTCTACAACGCCCAAAACTGCAGCAATATTAGGCGCTCGCCTATGTCCTGTGTTGCATGCTTTGTTGCCTGACAAATCTCATGATACAACGTTGCTAGTACTGCTAAGCCCCAACTATACAAATGAGCAAGCGTTAAGTCAGATAACAGGGGTAAGTAAATCAAGTGAACCTTATTGTTATTTGCATCCTACATGAGTACACCCCCTATTAGATGCATGATATATGCTTGAGCATCACACATCATTTCTTGCTTAGTGGAATTACTTAGTAAAATTTCAAAATTTACCTTCAACCATGAAAATCTCAAACCCATAAAATTATCTCTAATATCATCGGGCGAGCGTCCTAGTAAGTGATAGCAAAGTGTCGCTAGTTCAAACACTTTACTAGTACCCACGACTGCGCTACTATGAATTGGGAGCTCGAGTTGCAATGCAACATCTTCTAGAGTGATGGTGCCCTACTACACAACAAATGAAACGCGTGGATCTCTGGGTGCCACCGCTTAGCCAAAGCATATATCAAGTCGGCCCTTAAATCGAACATGCAGATCAATGCCACTGATTTGAATCTGGATGCCTCAAAGTATGGCATAATACGTTCATTCGACCGATAGTGCGAACCATTGACATGGGCCCTTAATACGCGGTACTCACCGTAACCATATTAAAATACCTCATTAAAATCTCTCAATTAAATAAAAAATTACTTGCAACTTTATAAGGAGATCCGTGAATAATAAATAACAATTTTTTTACCGGTTGATTAATCATATTTGCTGTGTAAATAAAAAAATCCTGAAAACCTCAAACATACCATTCTAATATTTAATTAATTGTTTATACTAATTAAGTAAGAAGCATACAAATAAATAACAATACAAAAAGAAATCTCACATATACCATTTCAGTATTTATTTAGTTTTTTTTTATACTAATTAAGTGACAAGCATACAAATAAATAATACTACAAAATTAATTAAAACCCTAAATATACTTGCTATCTCCTCTTCTTTTCAACCTCAACAGTTTTTTTTCTTTCTCAAATAGCAGTTGGTCCCCGTCCTAGCTTGTTTTATATAGGGATATGGGAAGGGTAAAGGTTAAGGTCAGGCAGCATCGGTCTGATCGCATACGGTGGACTGGACAATCACGAGGGGTCTCTGTTTTTATTCCCAAAGTGGTGTCGCTAGTGAACCACCTTTAGACCTGTTCATGGGCTGGGTTACCCACCTAAGCTTGAAGGCCCACCCTAAATTTAGGAGGGTTTGGGTAAAAATATTAGGCCTAAAAAATGAGTTTTGGCAAAAAAATTAGGCTCGTTTAAAATATGGGCTGGGCTCGGGCTTGAACATTTTCAAGGCCCGACCTGACCTATTTTAAGTTTATAATACTTTATATTATGTAATTTAAAACACATTAAAAAATAAATTTATACTAAATATATAATACCACTCTAATATAAAAATTAAAATAATATTAAGATGACTATAAAAAAATTCAATAAATAAAAAATGTATAAAATTGTTAAATATTAAAATAAAATAATTTTTTTAAAAATAAAAAATAATATAGACGGGCCTAAAATGGACTTAGGTTAGTCTTTTGCAAATATAAGTGGGTTTGGGCAAAATTTTAAACTCAGATTCCGATCGGACTGGACTTGGACAAACATAAAGTATATTAATATCATGTTCAGACCCAAGTCAGCTCATAAACACCTCTAACCACCCTTTGTTGATTAAAAAATTATTTTTTAACTCATATTTTGATCTTGTTTAACTCATTGAATCATACTAGTGCCATCGTATGTGACCTCTTCACCATGTAAATATTATTATTTTTAAACAAATTTTGGTCCAATAATGATTGAATGATTGGGAAAAATGAGTGGTGACACCACCCATTTAAGCACCACCCCTCGACATGATTCACTTTTAACACATTTTAGTAAATAATGTCAGCATAATACCATTTTTGGATTTAATTATTTAAAACTTGAAAAATAAGTTAAAGTTTAGTAACACAACATGAAGTTCCCTTCTAATTGCATCAATTAACGAGTCTGGATAGAAACGTGGAAAGTAAATGCAGGACCTGAACCAAATAAATTGGAACCCACCACTAACAAAGTGACGGGAGGAATCGAATCACGTGATGGGTACGGATGATAAAAGTGGGGGGACCCATGATTTACGGGGGTTGATCAGCCCTCTGCGTCCACTTGTCAACGTGTCTTCCACTCCCATCAACTAAGTCATAGGACCACATTTCATTGTTTAAACATCTTTTAGGCCAAGACAAGTAGCCTCACTTGTCCGGTTCCCACTTGATTTTATGGGTCAATTACATCATATACCATCAAACTATAATTCCAATTTTAAAATATACTAAAAATCTTATCACACAAATATACATATAAAAATCATAGATCTATAATATAAATATGTATTTAAAGAATATACAATAAATAATAAAATATATAGTTTGAAACTAATTAATTAAAATAATATATGAAATATACACGATATTAAAATAACAAAAAAATCAAATCGTAAGTAAAACGAAATTTAAATGCATAAATACATCATATAAACGATACTAAATGTACTATAATTATTTATCATGGTATTGTCAACAATTGTGAGTTAGTATCGAGTTGACTTATGAGTTATGACACTAACTGAATTAATAACATTATTAATACATATACATGTAATGGAGATAATAACTTATGCATATTAAAATCAATTTTTAGTTGAGTGGTAAATTTAAAGTTTTTATTAATTTAATTATTGTGGGTTCAAATCTCACCATGTGCATATTTTAATTGATTATTGTTAAAATAAAAAAATTAAAATACCCTCAAATGGTATAATCTTTTTAATTACGGAAGGATATTTTCATAATTTTCTAATTGAGTTTGTGATTTGGTTGAGGGCAACACAAACTTAGTAAAACTCTTAATAATTAGTATAGATTATTTGAGTTTTAAAAATATCAATATTGTATTAACTAATTAATTTGTGAATCTAATAACTAGATTATTTTTTTATACAATGCTTAGAATTATCGATAAGTCATAACCCCTTTTAACATTTAAATATGAGGATAAATATGCTTCACAGTACTCATATCTACGTCCTTCTGCACTAACAATAATATTAATACCAAGAAGTAAAACTCAATCAACCATTAGACTGAAAGTTAAATGATAATTTAGACTTAATGAAGAATATTTTTAAATTATATGGATTAAATTATAAATATATGTATACTTATTTTATAAAATAGCTCAGGTTTGACATGACAAAATAGCATCTTAAAATTTATTAACAATGTATTTTGTTATTGTATGAAATCTAAATTATCTAACTAATAGGTATATAGGTGTTTATAAATTGATTCACATATTTTAAATATATATTTTTTGTTTAATTTAAACTGACATTTACTTATTAAATTGATAGAAAATACAATATGGACATTATAAAATTTAAAATGTAATTTAAAATACCTTCTTTTTCTTTAGACTAAACTATAAGTTATTAAATGTAATGACTCAAATTTTATGGGCATCGGAAAAGTATATTATCGGGCCCCTGTTTTAGTAAAACGAGTTCGTAAATAATTATTAAAAATATTTATGAGTCTAGTGGTGTGTCTAATTAGGTTTTTATTAAGTGAATTTAGCCTAATTAAGAGAAATTAGGAAAAATGACTAAATTGAATAAAGGGTAAAAGTCTAATTATAGATTAAAATAAAATAATAGGGACCAAATGAGAATTAAGCCACATTTGGAGGTTGAGGCGGCATAAGATTGTAAAAATCTTAGATTTTTACATAATTTAATTATATAAATATATAAATTAATTATAAAGTATATTATTAAATTAATTATATTATAAATATTATATTAAGAAATAAATTAAATAAAGACAAATGTATGGTGATGATTTAATATAAGTGTATTAATAAAAATACATACATTTGTAATATTTGTATTTAATTATTAAATAGATATTTATTAAATTATTATATTAAATTATTGTTATAATTATTATTATTAAATTGAATTATGACAAATGTAGGGTGATGATAAAACACATGTGATATTTGTATTTATATACTTGTAAAATATTTATATATTTTCTTAAATAATAAGTAAAAAATATTTATTATATTAAATTATTATTATTTAAATAAAATAAAAACAAGTATATTGTAAATATAAATACACGTGTACTAATTAAAATGTATAAATTTGTAATATATATTTGATTACAAAATAGATATTTATTATAATTATTATATTATATTATATTATTAAGTTAATAAATAAATAAAGCATAAAATAAAACAAAGTAAAAAAGAAACAGACACCATTCGATGCAGGGGAAGGAAAAAGAAAGAAAGAAAAGAAAAAGGAGAAACTAAGGTTTTAAAATTTGGAGTTTAATTTGGCAAGTTAATTAAGTCTTTTTTTTTAATTTTGATGTTTTAGAAGTTTTAGAATAAGGTTTTGTTGAGTTTAAATTGAAGTTTTGAAAGTTTTTAGGTTTTTAAGCATGGTTCGTGTTGGATAAATTGTTGAATTAGGGATTTAATTGAATGAATTTGAAGTTAGGATTGATAAATGGATTAAATTGTAAAAGAAGCTATAGGTTTTGTGATTGAGGGATTAAATTGAAAGAAATTTTAAATTAGGGTTTTATTATTAACACTTGATAGTTAGGTTGAATTTGATAGGAATTTGAATGAGAATGAAATATGAATTAAGTTAGTAAAGTGAATAAGTTAATTAGGACCTAATTGAAAATAAGGTGTAAATTGAATAGAAATTCAATAATTTGTTATAATTAGTGTCGTAATTAATGGTATAATTATTTTAATTTTCGTAACTAGCAAAGAACCCGAAGCATCGGCTTTGGCATCGGCTTTGGCATCGAAAGGAAAGGGAAAAGTTGTCGAGGAGTAATTGAACAAATCCGGGTTTGTATTACTATAATTCAAACCTTATACATTTAAATGCTATATTAAAAACTATGTAGTAGTTGGTAAGTAAATTATGAGGTAAGTGTATCATTGAATTGAATGAAATTGAGTTATATGCTTAATATGTTTCGCAATTGAATTGTATGTGGTTAAAATGGGAAGTGTATTGAATTGATTGTATATTGAAATGAAATTGAAATTGATATGAAAGTGAAATTGAAATTGGAAAAGTGATTGAATACCCTATTAATAGTCGGGCTAAGTCTGATATAGTTGGCATGCCATAGGATTTGGAAGAGTACGGGATTTATCGGCTTTGCCAATCAGGCACTTTATGTGTCGTATATTAGGCACTTTATGTGTCGTATTTCAGGCACCTCGTGTGTCGTTTCAGGCACTTATGTGTCGTATACTGATCAGGTGCTATGTACCGTTTTAGGCACAATGTGCCGTACTGGTGTGTTTGGGTTGGAATCTGTGTATCCGTCAAAATCCAGGTTTGTTAATAGGGTAAATAATTGAAATGAGGAAATTAAATAAATTTGATCGATCGTACTATTGAAAATATGAGAAAGAAATGAGAGAGTTGAATTATGGATTGAAATTGAGATTGGAAATTGAATGCATGAACTAAATGTTCATGTAGTGAATGAAATTGATGAATAGCTAAAATTGTATTTCTATTGTTAATAAATAAAAGTTTAAGAATGAATTGGTATTTGAGAAATTGGATGGTTATAGGCTTGATAATTATATTCCATTATTATTATAATTTGAATTATGGTAATACCACTAAGTATGAAGTACTCAGCATATGATTGTTTCCGTGCGCAGGTCAATAGGAGTCCAGAGTCCCGGTCCAGCATCCGAACGATCCTGACTCCAGCACAAAAATTTTGATGATGTTTTCTTCCTTAAATGAAAGTGGCATGTACGTAAGTGTTGTAATGGTCACTTTAAAATGTTATATAATTTTTGGTTGTAATGAATGATAGTTGGTGTTTTAATACTAAGTTTAATAAAATGGTAGGACAAATTTGGTAAGTTTGGGTAATAAACTTGGAAAGAAAAATGAATAAAGCTAATTAGTAAAATTTTATATGATTTTATGAATGTAATTTGATTATATGGTTAAGTCAAAGTTATAGACATAATTTAGGTATATTAAGTGTGCAAATGTATTGGTTGAAAGATTTGTTTTGAATTGTATTCAGTTTGAAAATTGCAGGGAACGTTAGTTGTTTATAAAGAGGTGATATTGAGCTTTTTTTTTTTTTAATTTGGTAAAAAAAATTACAAAAAAATTTCTGCAGTACTCGAACAAATTTCGTTCCACTTCTAATACGTGTTTTGGGCCTCAAGGGTTCATCTAAGGGACTTTTGATTATTTAATAATATGTTCGATAATTATTTGTATATTAATTATAAATTGTCCGATATGTCCTGTAATGCCTCGTAATTTTGTTTCGGCGACGATTTAGGGTTAGAGAGTGCTACATTAAAATTATTATATAGTCATTAATATTATTAATTTATTATGTTATAATTACTTTATCGTCAACCCCTGTTAAAAGTGAAATAGAAAATTGTTGTGGTAGAATAATGCCATAATTTTCAAATTTTATAACTAGTTATTATTGCTTTTTTAAATGAATTTAATTAATTTTCTTTTAACTTTCATTGTATTTGTTTTCCTTCTCGTCTTCTTTTCCCTTTCTTTGTCACTCTTTTTCAATTTGGGTTCAAAAGTTTTAAAGCTGTTTTGAAAGATTTACTACTTATTTTTACGTGGGGATTTGGGGCTTTGTGGGACAACGCAACAATAAGAAGAAAATAAAAGGAAAAAAAAAATCGCTCAAAACATTTATAGGTAATAGCTATACAATTTAACTAAAATATCGTCTAAAATAATCACACTAATGTATCACGTTAATTTATCATTATATTCTTAACTCAAGTTATAGTAAAATTTTAAAATTTAATGATCAAAATATAATTTTAAATAAATATAAGTGATTAAACTTTGAATTTTTCTTTTTTATTAGATATACTAGTTCAAATCTCTTCGATTATACTAATGTTTAATTTTGCAACTACACAATTTTTTTCCTTGAAAAGGAAACTAAAATGCATGGGAAGAGTCAAGTAACTACTCGATACATAATTACTAGAGGTGCTTATGGGTCGGATCGAATTTAAGCTCACATTTGATCTAAAATTAATTTTTTTTGGTCAAGTCTACTTTAATTTAAGAAAAGTAAACCCCATCAATCCAACCCGTCCATATTTAATTTTTTAAAATATTAGTTTTATTTTAAAATATACATTTTTTAAATATATATATAAATAATACACTAAATGTACTAAAAATCCTAAAATAAAAGTTTTCTAACACATTAAAAATAAGTTAAAAAGTATTTATATTAAAAAACACTACCATAAATATAATAAATATTTTATTATATTAAAATTTTATATTCTAAGTTCAGTTATTTAGTGGAGTAAGGTTTTTATTTATTTATTTAAGTTTTAATTAATAAATTTAATTGTTATTAAATTAATAATTTAATATAAATATATATAATTATTATTTAATATAATATTTTTTATAATATAATATATTCGAGCTGGGGTGAGCTTAAAAAAAAAAATCTGAGCAAACCTTAATTTTATCTAAACTCTCTAATGTTTTGGACCAAATCAAGAGCAAAAGCATCTAATAATTACCCATTAGCATCGTGGAAAATAAAAATATCCAAGTAAGATGAAGGCGAAAATCACTGTCGAATCGTGCTAAAGCATAGATATATTTGTTCCAATTCAAAAAACATACTTTAAATAAAAAAAGAGTTCTTTTTTGGTAACAAATAGTAGAATACTACTAAAGCTTGATTGTTGACTGGAAAGTCGAAACTAGAGAGGAATAGCTTCGTAACTACGCTGTGGCACCTTCTTGAAGAGCGCCCAAGCCAGATCAAGGTATAGGGGAAACTGCGCTATGGCAAACAGCGTTACCGGCAGGCAAGTCACTGCATATACCGGAAATGCCGCGTATTTCAACTTATCTTTCAATATAAAGAAATGTCCTGCGCAAAACGATACTAGCACCGACGCGATCGACACGAAGAGCGACGTCAGCCCCAGCAACAGCTTTCGCGGCAAATCTATGCCGAAATCCCTCTCTTGGTACCTAGACGTCAATATCGACAAGAACATTACCACCGCGGTCACAGAGAAGCAGAGAGCTATGAGAGACG
This sequence comes from Gossypium stocksii, assembly GCA_020496765.1. Taxonomy (NCBI): domain Eukaryota; kingdom Viridiplantae; phylum Streptophyta; class Magnoliopsida; order Malvales; family Malvaceae; genus Gossypium; species Gossypium stocksii. Next base: position 14,932,791 of record CM035623.1, read on the forward strand.
AGATGGCGAAGACGTCGAACGCCGGATGGTTTTCCAAAGTTGGTTTCCCGCTCTCCGATTTCACCCCGCCCGGGACGGTGGTCGATGTGGCGAATGCCACTGTTGCGATCAATGCTGCTACGACGGAGCACGACTCGGAGGTGTTGGTTAGCCATTCGCCGCCCTTGTCGACCAGTTGTTTGTGTGTGTCGGTGAATATGTCCTTCGGGGTCTTGTTCTCCTTGTTGTAACGAGCGAAGAAGTGGACCGGCATGGAATGCTTGACAAACTGAAGAAACACCCATGGTTCAAAAATCAAATGTAAGTTTTTTTATTATTACCCATTGCTGGTTTAAACTTATGTGAACATAGCCATTACCTCGTACCACTTGATTTCCCATTGCATTTGTAAAGCAGCACCAGGGATGAGCCAAGGCTTATGGTCACCAAGCATCGCGGCGAGGTGCAATGCACTATTCCCCTTCTCATCCACCGCTCGGAAAACACTGTCTTTCATTATATTTTTCTTAAGCAAGAGCTGGTAAACGTGAGGTTGCCGATTCTCCACCGCCAGCAACACTATGTTCTTGTTTTCCGAGTTCATTTCATGGATTGCAACTGGGAAACGTTGTAGGATTTGATCCACCATCTCTGTGATTCCACTCTTTGCGGCTATTAGTATGGGTGTCTCTCGTTTTGCCACTTCTTTAGTTTTCTTCTTCTCTCCTGCTAGTTTAGTTAATTTTTCCAGTGTTCAACAAATTGAAATCAATAAATTACTTTACAAGCTTGATACATGTGCCACTAGTATTTTATATTTTACCTTCCAAGGTTTTTCCCTTTCTTTGGTCACATTGTTTAGCTGGGTCTGAATCATCAATAAGCATTTTAATGTCACCATCTTCAGTGAATTCATAAGGCTTTATCTCGTCGTCATCATATAATGATAGCTGAGGTCTACATCCATTGTCTTCATATTGGTAAATAGAAACATGTTGTAGAAGCTCATTCATGACCTGAACTGCCCAAGTATGCTTCTGTTTCTTCTCCCTTAACTTCCTAATTCTCCGTGATCCTTATAAACAGGCAGCATTAATGAATTATCAAAGAGATGTTATGATTAGTAAGCGAGTAAAACAGACCCGAAATCCAGTCTAGCTCAACCTACCTAATCCTAGTATAACCAACATTGCTTTGGATAACAGTTTGACAAAATCAACTAAGGTGACATAATTGGAAGGAAAGAATTGATGTCCATCTCCATGGCGTCTTCCATCCTCTGTACAAGTAAGTTACAAGACAAGATTATTTCATTACATGCCTGCAAACCGCAGGGCTGGTTAAACAGAGTTAAACATGTACATGTTGCTGATTTATGGTTATGGTACTGTTAAACATGTGTTTTTTGGTAAGAATGGCTACCACATAATGATGTTGATTTAATTTTTAGTAGAGTAATATTAGAAGACAGCCTGTTATCTCTTTCCTTGATTTCCTGCTGAGGTGTGTGGGTGATTTCAAGGTGTTGGGTTTCTTAATTTGATCTCATGCATTTTGTTTTGTGGTTTCGATGCTTTCTCCATCATTGATGTTCACTATGGACTTTTGCCACAATATCAACATATGGCAGGCTAAACAAATATTTGGAGGTTTAGAAACTACAATAGGTCCTATTGCATCATGGTATTTGGAGTCAAAATCAGAAAACTATTTCTAAGCAATGCAGCTAATAAGTAACACATAAGATCCCAGTTCCTAGTTGTTTATTTGGTGTCTAATTTAGATATCCATGTTCAAAACCCTTTGATCTTAGGATCAAATTCTTAATGTATCGTTTCTCATCCTGTAATGACTAATAGATTCGAATGATTGTTATTCCACAGATCCATCAGGAAAAAGAGTAGACAACGGATTGCTCACCTTTCGGTACTGTCTCAGAGGTGACATTAGGAGCTTCAATGTTTTCATCCGAACCTCCTCGGTTTGTCTTCCGTGAACTTCGTTTTGTCACTGGAAAATGTAATAACATTGAAGTGTCCAAAAGATGAAATGGGAAATAGTAATACTTGAGTGGAACTTAAAAATAGCATCCACAATGTCACATTGTTCTATTAGTCTCCTTAGCTTACCTACTTGAACCAGCTGCTTTAGTAGGTGAAATAAGTGCATGCATGTTTGGTAATTGCCAGGATAACTAATTCTCATCGTTTCCTTGGATTGACCTTTGCTTGAAGATTGTTTGAATGAAGTTTCCACCTTAAGCGGTTCCACAATTATACCTTCCAAATAAAAATCCATTTGTTCACAGTAGTAATGTTTGGTCTCTTGAAGTTACAAATTTTAAGCTTTTGACAATGAAAAATATGAATTATTTTCATGTTTTATGAAAGTTAAAACTATCGACTAGCACTTACAATTATAGACAAGATAGCTGCAACGACCAAGATGGCTACCGCTTCTGAAGGCAGTCGGGTTGCTAGCCAAGAGATGCAGGGCTGATATCCCATTCTCGTTTACGTAGTTGACAAGATCTTCATAAAGGTAAATGATTTGAAATGCCAAATCTGTGAATCACAATATAGTTTATACAATGTAGTTTATGCTAATATGTTTGAGAAAAGAGTTAGGGAAATTCTTACCAAAATAGTCTCCAGATATGGCACAGTGGAGAACATTTTCACCATCCTTTCTTCTACAATAAGAGTAGCCTTCTTCTTGGCTTTGACAGTAAGAGTTAAGACAAAGGAAAGCCTCTTTCTTGCCATAAAGAGCTGCCATAAATAGCGGGGTTTCTCCGACGTTGTTTCGGATTTCAAGCAACGACGAGTCCACTTGCACGATGCATTGGCACATCCTGACATTCCCTAGTGAAGCCGCAGCGTGCAGAGGAGTATTCCCCTGCTCGTTTCTCATTTCCAGTGCTTTCCTGCATTCACTCTGTGCGGAAATCAACTCCACAAGCTGTTCTACAATGTCTTCTTGGACGTTGGAGATGGCAATGTGCAACGCGGTATCACCTGATCTAATGATCTTGGCCACATGTACTGACGGATTGTTCTTGTATAGTCTTATAACAGTGTTCCATTCACCTTTCATGGCACATTTGAACAGTTCTTTCTCTTCACTAATAGGCTCCATTTCTTTTCTTACTCATCGGATCGGAAGCTGAAGTAGAGACAAAGGTACATTAATATGATTGAAAAGTACTGCATTGATTATTATTATTATTATTATAATTTTTTTTGGCTTTTGAAAGGATATATTGCTGTCCATTAAAATCAATGGAAAGTACAGCAAAAGGGAAAGAATGGAAGGTTAAAGGTCATTCCAGTTGCAAGAAAGGAATAATTTAGAGACTTGAGGAAAACAAATTTGGTACAAGGGACGTAGCTACTCCCGCTCTCCGTTTATCTTCAAATATTTTTATTGAATGGTCCACAAATTTATTCTTGCATGGAAGCTTATTACATTGCAAAACCAAAGGACCACTGTGCAAGTCTCGTATTATTTTCGTAGTGAACAAAAAAAGCTTCCCCATGATTATAACCCTTATTATATTCATAATCCTCTATTTCGCCCGACTTTATAAAAATGCTTATTTTTCTTTCCATTTCCATTTAATCTTTCCTTTCTTTTAGTTATTAAATTTGTATTTTTCATCAAATCACTCTAAAATGGATAAAAAAATTAATATTCATTAGCTTTGCTGATATTGCATACACGTGAATGACACGTCATCATTTAATTTTTTTTAAATTTAAAAATTTAAAAGATATATAAAAAACTATTTTTTAAAATTAAAAATCATTAAAATTATTAAACATTTATAAAAAATAAAAAATAATATTTTTAAAATTTTAAAGAATTATTTAAATGTTGATGTGTCATCTATGTGGCAATCCAGATGTAGCCACATCAATGAAGTTAACAAACATTAATTTTTCCATTCCTTTTGAGGCGGTTTGACAAAAAATACAAATTCAAATGTTAAAAGAAACAAAAAATTAAATGGTGGGTTAAAATGATTTTTTTATTAAGTTGGAGGGCCAAAAAAGTTATTATACATTATTTATACTAGATTTTGGCACAAAATATAATTATGTGACAAATATATTTATAAATATATATATTTATAAAAATCAATATAAAAACTAAATGTGATTTTAATTGAAATAATAAAATAAAAATGTTGAGTGTTTTAAGTTGAACCTTATATTTTTCTATTGTTTTATATAAAAGATAAAAAAATTAGAACACCTTTAAAATAATATAATTTATTTTATAAAATAATAGTATTTCGATCATTACCAATTAAATTGATGTCCTCTCGTGTGTGTGTGTGTATATATATATATATAAATTATATACGGGTAAAAATAACCATGTTCATTTGCATCTCATAGGTTTTTGTTAAATCGTAGATTGAGAACTCGACCATTTTTTTAATTGGATAAATGATCTTGTTGGTTATTTAACTATTTTTAAAAATTCTATAAAAAAAAAAAAAGTAACTATGAAAGTTTTCATTTTAATTACCTAGGTATGAAAGGTATAATTTGGTCACTCATGTTTTTGACATTGTGAAAGGCTAATAATGTAAAAATGATGTGATAATTTTTAATTAGCATAATAATAAACATAGTTTTCAACGCTTACACGTTGCATTAATTTGATAGTGATTTAAAAAAAAAATTAAAAAAATATACAAAAAATTAGAAAAACAAATTCGTAAATGTTTTTATGAATGATATGTAATTTTTACGTGATAGATATTATTTGATTGTGGTGAATCCGATTCATCCCTGTGTCTGATAATTGAGGTGACTCTGCTTCTATCAATTGTTTGTGGTTTGACATGACCCTGCAATGTTTTTAGTTTATGAATTGGTCGTTTTTGTAATTGAATATAGTAAGTTTAAGGGTTTTTTACATAAATAAATTAAAAAAAATTATATATTGAAATAGGTTGTCAGCTGGATTATTTACGAAAATTATATTTTTTTAATCGCGCCTATTTGACAGGTGCAACTCCTTTTTTATATTAAAATATTTTTTAAATAAAATATTATTTTTTATTTTTATTAAAAATATTTAAATTTATCTACAGGTAAAAATACGGCCAACGGGTCAAAATACGAGTAAAAAAACCCGAAATAGGTCGCGCCTGTCAAATAGGTGCGACTAGTCGCGTCTGACAGGTAGGCACAAATGCTTCCCTCCCCCCCCAATGCCGTATGCTCCTGTTACTACTTCTTGCTCCCCAGCGCCATCTGCTCCTGTTGCTGCATGCTGCCCCTTACAATACATATATGTATTGTCCTTTCAATGCGAAAAGGAATGCGAATGGGGGACCTTATAAGCATGGTCCCCCAAACCAAACACCCACCGCCAGAAGAGAGAAAGGAGAATAATAAAAGAAGAAGAAGAAAGAAAAAAGAAAAGGAAATGTATTATTTTAGTAAATAATTTTGTTTATAATTTAAAGAGTTTAATTAATATGTTGTGAATTTTTTTTGTTATTAATTATTATTTATAAATTATTTATGTTTAGTGTTTATGGTTTTGGGTCAATATTTTGTATTAATGTAATTTTTTTGTTTTTTATAATTATTTTAAAATTAAATTTTTAGCAATTTAGGATTATGTTATAATTTTTGTTATTGTAATTATTTTAAAATTAATTTATTCGTAATTTAGGATTAAGTTATAAATTGTTGTGTTTAGTTTAGTATTTGGTGAGTTTTAGTAATGTAAAATTATTTTGTTAAATATTTTGTTAGTAACTTAGGAGTATGTTATAAATTTTTATGTTTGTAATTATTTTAAATTTAATGCATGAACATATCATTGTCATTGAATTAAACTATATTTTTTAGAGACACCATTTATTTGGATTACTATGATTAGAGAAATTAATTATACAATAATGAAATGAATCATATGTTTGTGTCATTGTCTTTTATGACAAGGAAGTCTTCAAACATTTTTCAATCTATATAAATTGTTAGTGTTTAGTTATGTGTTTTGTGATTTTTTAGTAATGTATTTTTTTTAAAAATAATTTTATAGTTATTTTGTTAGTAATTTATGATTAGGTTATATAAATTGTTAGTGTTTAATTTAGTGTTTTGTGATTTTTTAATGTAATTTTTATATAATGTAATTTTATTTGATTTTTTATTTATTTGATAATTTTTATTGATTTATTAAAATGTTGATTTAATTTGTTGTTATACAATTTTATAGGTTATTTGAAAGAAACTAATTAGGTATGTTTCTATTTCTATTTTTATTTTTTAATTTGTATGTTTTTATATTTAGATAGTTTATATTAATTTTAATTATATTATTCTTGTAATCTAACATAAATTTTTTTATTGTAGGTAAATTATGGGAAATTATTAGATATTTACAGTGCTTTGTTTCTGAAATTTGAAATAATTTATTGTATTTTTTGAAACAAATTAAATGAATTCATTTTTTAAATTGCAGATTTGCAGCAAATGGGTTCTTTGATTAATAATAATCACATATCAAGTACTATTAATGAGATAGTAATAAAATTTTTATTTGATACTTATGTTATTTGCAGAATTAAATTATCTTGTATTAACTATTTTGCAAATTTAATAATGTCAGGGCCCGTATCGCGTATTGAGGGGCCGTGTTAATAGTGTAGGGTTTCTGCCAGATGAACGCCTAATGCCATACTTGGAGTTAGCCAGGTTTGGATCAACAACATTGATTCAGACTTTTGATCTGTGATACGACTTGATTTTTGCTTTAGTCAAGCGATGACGTCCGGAGACACACACATTTCATTTGCTGTGTTGGGAGTGTACCATCACTTTAGAGGATGTTGCACTATAGCTTGGGCTCCCTATCAACGGGAATGCGATCACGGGCGTAAATTCGATCTCTAGGCCTGCTGCCCTTTGCTATGACTTACTTGAACGCTTGCCAAGTGAGGAAAAATTTGCCAGTTTGAGGTTTTCATGGCTAAAGGTCAATTTTGAGTATTTGCCGAGTGCTGCCAATGAATGGGAGGTAATGCAGGCTGTTCGAGCTTACATTATGCACCTTATAGGGGGCGTACTCATGCTGGATGCAAAGGGCAGTACGGTCCACTTGATGTACTTACCCCTATTATCCAATTTGTATAACACCCGTTCATATAGTTGGGGGTCCGCAGTGTTAGCCATGCTGTATCGCGAACTTTGTCGGATGACAGATCCTTATGCGATGACATAGGTGGATGCCTCATACTGTTGTAGTCGTGGGCACTTTATTGATGCCATTCTTGGCACCCATTAGTCACCAATCATATATATTTCCACTCGTTAGTAGGTGATGAATTTTTACTCGTTATAACAATTAGTTGACTTTTTTTCAGATTATATTGTTCTAACAATTTATTTTCGTAGATGGAGCATTAATCCGGCTATCGGAAGGTCATACACGGTTCCGATATACCGCCTGATAATTGAGAATCATGCTAGAGAGAGGGTAAGTTTTTCCAATATAAACTTAATTTTATTATTTTATCTCACTCAACCTACGTTAATATAACAATGTTATTAACTATGCAGTTCATTTGGATGTCGTATTCTGTTCTAGAAATTATGGCGGTCATTCCCTCATCTGCCTACGTCCACTCAAACCTAAGGTGCATTAGTGCACCCGTTATAAATTTTCAGATAGTGGAGTGGTATCATGGCGATCGAGTACTCCGGTAATTCGGTTGCATATAGTATATCCTGACTTTGCCAGTACGATTGGGCGAGATCCATGGGATGAACAAAAGGGGGAAGTATGTAAATGATTGGGGAGAAGTGCATGAAGAATATATTTCGATGTGGAACAACCGATTGGGGAGGGTACCTCAGATGGATCGTGCTTTGGATCTACAGCATTCGTTAGAGTACATACAGTGGTATTGTGAGATAGGGAAACCATTTTTGTTTGGTGGGCGGTCGATGGTAGTCCCTTTGTATATGACACAAATTTGGCAACCCTTCTAGATTCACATCATGCACCAGAGCCAAAGTCGGAACTATATTCTGGTGATAGTTCTTATCATCCAGATTTGGGGGTGATGACTATTTCCCGGGCTCGTCAGGGCACGGATATCATTTAGAGTTTTATATCTTCAGCCCACTACCACCTTAGTACTCCAGTCATCCTGGCTCGTATCCACCTCAGTACTCTGATCCTTCCGGTTCGTATCCACCGCCGTACTCCACTCCTCCTGGTCTATATCTACCGCCGTGCTCCACTCCTCTCGGCCCGTATCTACCGTCGTACTCCACTCCTCCTGGCCTGTATCCACCGCCATACTCCACTCCTCTTGGCTCAAGTTCATTGATGGCGTTTGAGAAATATGATTTTTCGTCTATGTTTCACACACCTTCGCATACGGATGAAGAGAACATTGATCGTCGCAATCGCCCACAACATGAACGTCGAGCTCCACAAAAATATACCCCTAGAAACACACCATTAAACCATCAATTTTAGGGGGTTTTGTAATATAAATAACTTCATATTTATGTAATGAATTTTTTGGCATTTTATTTATCAATTTAATTTTTTTTTACAATTTAAATAGTCAACTTTGTATTTATGTAATAACTTTTTTGCCATTTTATTTATCAATTTTATGGTTTTTTTTTTTTGCAATTTAAATAAATAAACTTTATACTAACTATGTAAGTCAAATTAGATTAACTGCAACAAATTGTAGACAAATTTTAGATTCAATCCTTTCAACATGTAACGAATAACATCTCAATTTCTACCCGATCGCGATGATTGTCTAATATGGTAGTTTCGGAGTAGTCATTTACTTCGATTATGATCGGCTAATCTGCATACGCCATTCAGCTTCCCATCAGATTTCTCCCTAATGTCTATTTCGTTATGGATTCTGGATGATTGTAGACGACCTTTCGGGTTCCTACGCAACCCTTTGTCTGGGACAAGCTCGAAGGTCATCGAAGGAACCTCCTAAGTAGATAGGTCAGGAAGTACGGGGAACTCGTTCTCCCATACACGCAATGTGTGTTCGAGGGTGTACACTTCATCAATAAATTATTCTACATTAAGCGAAACTTTAGTACAAGCTGCCACGACATGTGTACAGGGATAATAAAGTGTCTGAAACCTCCTACAATTGCACCGTCTGTTTTGGAAATCAACTCCGTAGGACCTAGGTGGTATACCGGGTCGACAACTGATGGTCTCTATAACTCGAAACATTTCATTACATCATTAATATACTTCTACAGTTATTGGCCTAGCCATCCAATGGTTTGCAACCATCGCATCCATGACATCTTCGACAAATATGTGTCCCGCCTCCATCTAGTTGACTTGTTGCTGACCCATTCTTGGCATTAAGGTAGTCAACCTGTAGAATGTAGCCAAGAAGATAGATGAAATTGAAAGATGTCGTGCTTTCAACAACACAGCGTTGATCTCCTCCACCAAGTTTGTGGTTATTTGACCATAATGAAAGCCCTCATCAAAACTTTGAGCCCATTGTCACGGCTCTATGGTACCCAACCACTATCGGAAAGATATGTTCGTTTAACCCTCTATGTCACTCTCAAGTTGAGTCATTCTTTGGTGAAAAATGTATGGCTTTAGCTCATGTGTTGTATATGTATTAAGAAAGATAAGTTACAGTATTGCCCTAAAACATTAAAACTTATATTGAAATGATTAGGTAATCCTTTACCCATTTTCACAACTTGTCTTTTCCAGTCTGCATTCTTATAATCTCAATAGAAGTTAGCCATGATGTGCCGGATACAGTAAATGGATCTCCATGGCATACCGGAACGCCTAATAGCGATAATTAATCCTTTCCCTCTATCGAAGATGATGCAAATATTATCATTGCTAATAACATACCTCCGCAGGTTAGTAAGGAAAAATTCCCACATTCCATGTTCTCCTTATCTACGATGGCAAATGTAATCGGGAGCACGTTCCTGTTGCCATCTTGAGCAACCGCAAGAAGTAGGATCTGTGTATATTTTCCATATAGCTAGGTCTCATCTACTTGCACAAACAGCTTGCAGTAGGGAAATGCGTGCACACATGGATCAAACGTCTAGAACATCTGATGAATAATTCTTTTTCCTAGTTGTAATTGGTTATCTGGGCCATAATAAGGTCGTATCTGTAACTCAATAACAGTCCCCAGCACGTACTCCCTCATAGCGGCTATCCATCCCTGTAATTTATTGTACGACATATGAAAATCTCCGTACAATTACTCCATTTCCATCTGTTTAGCTATCCATGTCTTCCAGTATGATACTCGATACTGGAATCGTGCCTGCATTTTGGCAATCAGTACCGAAACTTTAATGGTCGGCATGTCTTTCACCATTGGCATAATGCACATACAGATAGTTTCAGAATTAAGTTTTCGATGATCTTCTGTTATACGTGTTGAAGTGCATGTGTGAGGCACAACAAATTTTCGTATCTCCCGCATCTATGACTTCTGGATAAATATAGCTCGTATCTGCCAATTGCAATCTTCTGCCGACCTCTAACATTCTCCAACATATAATATCGGTTTAAAAACGACGACTTTGTAGTCTACTGATATATTCATGCTATATCGCTTAATGGTAAATACGCACTCTTCTTTACTTTCAAATTTCTGGCCCATGAACAACTCTTCAGGATCAGAATTTACGGTCATCTGGTGAGCAGGTAATATTTCAGGGTACTCTGAGAACTCGACTGCGTGCACCACATTGGGGTCTATCCGAGACATGTGTGCCCCAGGATTATTGTGTATCACAATACGCCGAATCTGGTTCCCGACTGAAGACGCGTTAATGTTTCTATCCTCATTCATGCCTTTGTCGTTAACATCATTCAGGACCTCGTCCACGTCGGGATCACTATCACTATCGACTTCGTGATCAGAAGGATCACTACTATGGTATAATCATCACCAACCACATCAGTCTCGGGTGCAGTATTAAGATCAATGTCGATCCCGTGTATAGTTGATTGGCTATCAACGTACAATATCAAAATCACCATATACGGCTCTTGAGCTCCATCTTCTTCACCTAATGGAGTGGGATCTTCAATTGGCTCCACACCAGCTAACTCAGCAAATAATTGAATTGGTGTATTTTGGTTGCTCCGAGTCCCACAATAAAGAGCAACCATTGTCTCCACGTCTTCATCGTCTACAAGGTCCATTTCGGTGAATTTTATGGGATTCGTTGAAACTGGAAACTTGTAGAAAAGTTTGAAGATCCTTCTCCACAACGTCTATAAATTTTTTCACTAATTTTTTCCTTCATATCATCAAACGAGATATTTCTATTAAATCTCATTGCTACTTGTTTGTGACTCTCAAATATACATCTCACGGTTGTTGTCAAAATTTCTCCATCGAAATAAATACATTGGAAAAACTAATTCTCCATCTTCAATACTAGATCTGTTAAAAAAATTCAAAATTCTCAAAACAGTTTTGAAAAGCAAAAAAGTTACATAAAATTTTTAATGCAAAATTTTTCATTCAGAAGCTAACAAAATTAATAACCTAACAAAATAACTTTTAAATAATAAAATTACTAACAAAACTCTACATTCTATTTAAAAAGAAATAAACTAAAGTACCTTATCCTTCTCTTGTTTTCCTTTCGTTCTTTCTTATCCCTATCTTCTTACTTCCGTTCTGCTAAATTTTGTGTCTGTTGCTCTGCTAAATTTTGTGTCTGTTACTCATTTGATTTTTGGGAGTATATATAGGGGAAAAATTGAGCATCAGACGCGCCTGTGGGTCACACCAGCCGCTCCTCTGAGATAGGCTCAACTACTCGCGCTTGTCAGAAAGGCTTAACTAGTCGCATCTGTCAGATAGGCTTAACTAGTCGCGCCTGTCAGATTGGCGCAACCCGTATACCATTTTCGTATCTATACACGGGTCATATACTGATCCAGGAAAGAAATTAATAATAGTTTATTTAAAAAAACAAAAAAAATTAATATAAAAAAAACGGAGTTGTGCCTGTTAGATAGGTGCGGCTAAAAAAAAAACCATTCTCGTAAATAATCCAGCTGACAACCTATTTCAGTATATAATTTTTTTTAAATTTATTTATGTAAAAAACCCTAAGTTTTATTTAGGCTTAATATAACATTTGATACTTAAATTTGAGATTTTTTCTTACTTTGGTACTTTTTTTTGCCCAATTTGGTACCTGAACTTGACACTTTTTCCTAATTTGGTACCTAAACTTAGCATTTTTTCTCTAATTTGGTACCTATATTTATTAAATGTTATACAAATTATGCAAAACATTAACGGTGTTAAAATTTTTTTTGTTATGCTACAAAAATATTGTCAGTTTTAGAGGAAATTCATGTTAAAAAAAATAGGTATTGAGCTATGCTTCACAAATGAATGTTAAATAAGAAAAAAAAAAGATTTTTTAAAACCTCAATTGAAAGAGATTCATTATTTTCAATTAATAAAATAAATAATTAAATAAATAAAACTAAAAGTAATTGAACATATAAAATACAAAAAAATGTCATATCATCTATCACTGTTGATCATACATTGATTATTTTTGTTAACTCATAAAAAATAATGTTGTTAGATATTGGAGTAATTTGTAAAACGTTTGATAAGTCCCAAATCGAACAAAAAGATGTTTAGGTATCAAATTAGGAAAAAGAGTCAAATTCACGTACCAAATTGGACCCCCAAAAAGTTTAAGTACCAACTTAAGAAAAAATGTTAAGTTGGGAAAAAAATGTCAAGTTTGAGTACCAAATCGGACAAAAAAAGTTTAAGTACTACATTAGGAAAAAGTATCAAGTTCAGGTACCAAATATTATATTAAGCCTTTTATTTATATTACTAGTTGGTATACCATGTCATGCATGGGTTAATTATATCTATAAATTAAAATATACTAAATAAATATTTATGTTTAATTTAAATTGTAATAAATTAGTTAATTAAAATATATTAAAAATTGTATACAAATTATTAGAAAAGTTTAGTTTTATAAAATTGATTGTTTAAAATATAGTTAAAACATATTTAAATAAATTTAATATTTGTTACATGGATTTAATTAAAAGTGATGCATGGGATGTATTTGTAAAGCGTGTAAACCAAATTTTTTTTTATATTGTATTTATAATAATTACAATTTTTGTATTTATAATAATTACTTTGGTATTTAAATATTACTAAAACGCTTTTACATTTTTTTAGTAAGTTTTGTATTTAGGAATGATAATTTTGCAATTTGAAATTTTTTTCCACATTTCTTGTTGAAACATTTTTAAAATGATGAAAAACAACCTTCTTATAAATTCATTATCATGCCCAATGAACCTTGTTCTTGAAAAAAGAAAATAAACAGTTCATTGGATTAGTCTTGGAAAGATGTATCCATATTTCATGTAAATGGTAAATCCAAGAAATTATTAAAATTAACATTTTTAGGACTTTGTTATGGGATGTTTTATTTTTGCTATTGGGATTGTTTTCTTTTTGTTATTTTTGTTAGTGAAACGTTGCGTTTAGTGTCTAAGTTTAAGTTAAAAGGTGTGTTTTGTTTAAATGTCAAAACGATGCATATGGGAAGTATAATGGTGGGTGCTACTATTTAATGAAATAGTGTGTATCATGCCATAGTTGTTACCATAACGGCCTTAACCAAATTTCAATTTTCCCTGTAACTTCCTCTTTTGGCTTTTGAATATCAAAGGCAAAGGCTCCCTTCCTTCTTTTGTTGCTCTTTGCAGCTCTTTTTCTTTCTCTCTCTCAACTTCTAGAAACTAGTCATATCAAATGTATCTGTAACACCCTAAGCTCGGCCTAGACGTTATGGCTGAATCTGGCAATGTCACATTGAAGTATTTTTCGTAAAGTCTAGTATCGATGAAAACGCTTTTTCATTTTAACCTCTTTGTGTTACCTTAATGATGATTCTAGGACGTGTCGCTCATTTTCCAAAACGTGAGTCATTAACATAAAGTTATTCATATTTAAACGTTATTAGTTTTCAAAACGTCAATTATTGTGGAAGCTTTTAAAATAGGTTGCGTATTCGTGGTATTTTTGCTAAAACATTTATCTTTTGAAAACTCGCATCTTTCTCTACAGCTAGCTGTTTAAAATTAAAACAATAAAAATCCCAAATTAAAAAAAAAATCCAAAGAGACCATTATTACAGTAAAATACCCCAAAGTTAAAGCAAAATCATAAAATACTAAATCGAATTAGAAATGTCATGTGGCCATCGCTGAGTCCTCCGTTGCACTGATCCGCCTATGTCTGGGGATTACCTGTACAGTTAAAAACAAAGGGTGAGTTTACGAAAACTCAGTGTGTAATCCTATAGTAAACAGACAGAAAATAAACATAATCTGGGCCTAAGCCCTTTTCAGTATCAGTGACAATATCAGTTTGGGTTTTAGCCCATCTTAATACAAAAACAGTCATTGTTTGGGCCTTGGCTCATTACAGTAACAATAATCAGTGCAGTAATAGTTTAAACAGTATACAAGTCCTACCCATCCAGCCTCTAGACTCTAACTCCTTCCAACCCTATAGTCCATGTGGGGGTATAATCAACCCACACATCCCTACATTCCAAGTAGTACCGGTTGCGGCACTATATAGTAATACGCAGCTGGGCTGCCTGTAATTTAGGCTCGAAGCCTTTCAATACACTTCCTCCGATCAGTATAAAACCCATTCCCATGCAATGCATCATACAATCATGCCATGTCATATCATAGTATCATACATGTGTCTAGTACAGTTTAAATAGCATGCTAAAATACAGTCATACATGTACATATATATATATATATACATACATCACACAAGGGTATAACAATCATTCAGTCAATTAGGGGTCTAGATAAGCTTACCGACCCTATGGTAGGTCCACAGTCGTCTTGGGTGACCCGTGCAACCTTAACAGTCAAAATAGTAAAAATGGGCTCACGACCCATATTGCAGGCCCATGTGGGCCCACAGGCCCGTGTGACCCACAAGACCCAAAATGGCCTTGGTTGTATGGATCACACGGCCTGGCCTAATATTTCCACACGCCCGTATGGTTCACTTGTGTGGCGTGGACGTTCACTTATTCTTGCTTTTTTGTCGATTTTCATAATTGAGATGATGTTTACACATCTGGTTACGAAAACATGCACACAGTCCTTAAGCACTCCAAATCTAATTCAACCACACACATTTAATTAATTGCATATCAACCAAATTAAAAACGACCCTAGTCAAAAAACACATAATCACTTAGTCAATAACCACTTATAATGTAAGAACAACCGAGGCCCTACCCTCTTCAACCGTTGAGAATGAAAAGATCATTGAGCTCCTGCAATCCAATCGACCTCTTATTAACAACCATTCACAAAAACAATTTGAACCAAAAATATCTAACACACTTACCAAAATCGCGAAATCGTAGAATAGAAATAGAACACAAAATTGGTAGGGAGCAATAAGAACAATTCGACACAGTGAGAGTAAAAGAAAGAGAGAAAAGAAAATAGTAAGAACGGAGAGAAAGGTTCACTTAACAAGGGACCAAACCGAAAGAGAAATGAGGTTAACAGGAAACCGAGCAGCACAATCGGTACCAAACAAATGATGAACAAACGACAGAGGGTTGAGAGAGTCAAAAGTCCAAAATCAAAATTGGGAAAACAAACAGTTAAGATTTGGCTAAGGAACACAAAAGAACTATAGCAAAATGCACCTAGTACTAATCGGTCAGAAGAAGAAAAACAAAAGATGAGCAGTAGCCTTTGAAAGCAGAGGAAACTATCGTCAAAATCTTCAAAGAAGTGAAAGAAAAAAGAAAGTCAATAGGGAATAAACAAAATAGCAAAGAGAAACAAAGTAGAGAAGAAAAAAAAACAAAACTCTTAGAAGACTGAAAGAATAAGAACAGGTAGCCGAATTACCCCTACCAAATTCGGTTTTATCCAACCTCTTCCACTCTTTTATTTCCTCCTTAAAATCAGCCACTAAATCCCCACACTTCAAGCTCTCTAAACGTCCACAACATTAGAATTCTACTGACACAAACACTTACACCGCAACAAGCAAAAATAAGACACTCTTTTGCGTATACCAAGACTCGAACTCAAGACTTCCAGCTTATTAACACTCTACTTAACGACTAGACCAGCAGACCCATTCTGACATATTTTATCAACAATAATTTATAAGCCTACTGATTAGAGTTAGGGGTTTCTTCAATTAAAAACTAAAATTTGCCCAAGCTTAGGCTTGAACCCAAGACTTCTTAAACACTCCTAGAACACTTAACCACTGAAGCAGACATATATTTATGTCTCAAACATACAAAAATCAATATTAGGGATTTTTGGGGCATTACAGTATCAGAGCAAGATGGTCCTTAATGATCGAAGAAGGAATTACGACTTGATTGTAGGAGGTTAGGCATATTCAATAGGAGGTTGCCAAGCTTCAAACTGAATTTTTTCAATAGGACATCAGATTGGATGGTTTCTTGAAGGAATTGAAGGATAATTTTCAATGGGAGCTCAAGTTGGAACTACAAAGGCTGTTTGAGCATTATTTGGGCAATCAAACTTGCTCTTCCTCTATTGGGCAATCTCCAAATAAAGGGAAAGGAATTCTTGGTGGACCTTTACATAATTTCCCTCCTTAAGAGACTCTATCACTCTTTCCTAGGGTGGATATGGGGAGTATAAGTCTACAATAGCCTGTTTTTAGTGATGTCAAAAATGGTGGTTTTGAAACCCCATTCTCTGATGATTTAGTTAGTAAATATTATTATTTAATATTTATGAGTCCATTTTAGTATTATATTGAATTTTGGTATGGTAAATTTATTTAATAGATAGTTAATTGTGGTACAAGGACTAAATTGTAAAAGTGATAAAAGTTAATCACTATAGATTTTTAATTGCTAAAGGGCTTATTTAATAATTAAATCAAGGATTAAATTGGAAATTAGATCATTTTGAGTGCTAGTGACGATTGATGGTCCTTTTTATTGATGAAATTTATGTAAATTATATTATTAATTAATAAATAATGATAAAATATTAACATAGTTTAAAATGTAAAAGAAAAAGAAAAAGAAAAAGAAAAAGAAAAAATTCATCATATTTTCTCCTAAAAAAATTGATTCTAAAGAAGGGGGAAGACCTAGCTCACGTCCAAGCTTTGTTCTTCAATTGGTAAGCTGATTTTTATTCGTTTCTTATAATTGTTATGTTTTTTTATATCCCGTGATTTTAGCTAGCCCGAAGACTATTTAGAAAATATTTTAAAGTTTATAAAAGTTTTTATTGTTGAATCTTGAATCTTTTGGTACTAAATTGATAGATTTTGGGCTCAGATATGAAAAGAGCTAATTTGTAAAGTGAAAGTTATTAGTTTTGAACATAGAGACTAAAGTGTAAATATTTTAAAATTAAGGTTAAATTTTTGTTATTTTAGATATTAAAAGGTTGTAGAAGGATGAAATTGAGATTAGTTTCAAAATTGAAGCTCAAAATTGAAAGTTATGATAACTTCAATTTTAGGGACTAAATTGATTAAAATGAAAAATGAGAGAATATCTAATAAATGAAATTGAATTGACATATAGTTATATTATGTCGTTAAATGATGTTTAGAATTGATAATTGAATAAAATTCTGATTTAGACTGGGATTTAAACCAATCAGAGGATATTGGCGAGGAAGGGAAAATTGAGGAATAGTCCCTGATGCCTTATCAGTTTTCATTTTTCCAAGTAATTTCATATGGTGTAATTATGCTTAAATCCTAGTGAATGTTATATTATGGACCTATGTATTTATTGTTAAACTTTGAATTAATTATAACATAGTACTAGATGGTGAGATTTGGATTAAATTGAAAAAGTGTTACATATGAACTTACATGATGGAATTACCTAGACGAAGCTTTGTAAATGTATCATACACATGGTTACAAGTTGGTTTCTGATGATTATAAGACCCAACATTTTATTGTGGACTTGAAGATACCTGTGACACATGTTTAGCTCGGACAAGTAACTTGATGTCATTTTATAGGTTCAGCCCGGATAGGTAACCTGACACATGTATATACAACTTCGGTCCAACTATTTGATGTGCTGTTAAGGTTTAGCCCAGATGGGTAACCTGACACTAATATCTATATTCAACTCGGACGAGCAACCTAAGTTCGTTTTAAAAGTTTAGACCGGATAGGTAATCTCACCTTAACATTATAGCTTTGGCCAAGCTATTGATGCGTCATTAAAAGATTTAGCCCTGACAAATAACCTAACACAATTGGATATGATTAGCTCATACGAGCATCAGATGTGATTAATGTTAGTGTATTCGAGTTCTTTCACGATGTTTCATCAGGTAAAATTATAAAATGCAAAGTGTGAGAATTGGATTACATATTGTAAGCTTAATGATTAAATGTGGCAACCATATGATTTAAAGACAAATTGAGTATACATATGTGGTTGAAAGATAGATTACTTGGAGTTCAAGGATATGAAATGCTATGCTTAGTAGTTGAATGCTATGTGCTGATTATGAGTTAAACTCACCTTATTGTGATTGTGTTTTGGTATGTTAGATAAACGTGGATTATACACATTAGATTAGCTTAAGTACTTGTCATATAAGGTAAGTTAATTGTTTATATTCATATGAGCTTACTAAGCGTTTTGTAATTCTTACCCTGTCACTTTTCCTTTTTCTGTAGATTTTGACTTCAGAACGTGTTAATTGGATCCTTGAGGAGCTCAAACTATCAACCTTCGATTTAGTAGTCTTTTAATTATTCTGGACTCTGTGATGTGACATGTATATAGGTGTTGTTGTCACTTGGATGATGGTTAAGCTAGTCCTTGTAAATGTTCAAATGTAGGATGACTGTGTTGATAATATAGTGAGATATATATGAATGGCATCTAAATGTTAATTGTGTATGTAATGGCATGAAAACATGGTGATATAAGATGATGAATGGTATGGTTTGCTGGTATAGAATGAACATATATGTGTTATGTTTGAATGTTAATTATGATTAGATTAGGGATTGTGGAATGAATAAATTGTGGTATTTTGGCATGTTTTGGATTGATTTTGTTCAGGTAATACTGTGTTCAAAAGTGCCTTATAAATTTAGGTTTTCTTTTTGGCATGACATGAGATTAAAATGTATTGATAATATATTAACCGGAATATAGGTTGAAGTTGTAACACCAGGGTTCCTTAATTGACCTGAAATGTAATATCCCGAATTAGGGCCTAACCGAAATAGTAGTTTCGTGACCACAAATTGAGATATAAATAATTATTTTATAATTATTTTGAGGTTTATGATATGATTGCATGATTATGTGAAAATTTCGTGAAGAAATTCTATGCATAAAGTGCTTAATTTGAAATTAGGGACTAAATCGAATAAGTTGCAAATTGCATTCTAGAAGCTTTTAGTATGAAGTTGCTTTGGAATATTAATTAGGAGGGTCTTAAATAGAATTTGACCAATTTCTAAAATTTTGGACAAAAATGGACATACATAGGTAGAAATAACCAAAGTTTTTAATGAAGGGTATTTTAGTCATTTGGTAATTAAAAGATTAAAAAAGGGAAAAAGATGACAAAATATGTCCATCTTCTTCATTAGGATGAAATTTCAAGGGTTCTCCATAGCTAGGGTTTATTTCAAGCTTCCAAGCTCCATAGTAAGTGATTCCAAGCCCCGTTTTTAATGTTCTTTACGTTTTCGGAGTCCCGGTAACTTGATTTAGCTTATTCTAGCAATAATTTAATCTAGAGTTTATATTTGGAAAAATACCCATAGGTGAAAAGTGTTTATTTTGATGTTTTATAATAGAATATGAGGTTTTAAATTATGCTAAACAACTTGTGCTACTCGGTTTTAAGTAAAAATGAGTAAAACGGCTTAATCGGTAAAAATGCCTGTTGTTCATAAGTACATGTTAGAGTGGGAATTTGGTGTTGCTGTTGGTAAATAAATGATCAGCATGTCTTAAAACATAAGAATTAGGGAAAAATTTTAATTTCCGAGCTTTGGGGCAAAAGTGTAAATATGTAAAAGTTTAGGGGCAAAATCGTAATTTTGCCAAAGTTAGAGTTAAGGACTATTTTGATAAATGTGAGTATTAAATAAGCTAAATGTGTTATTTTAGATCAAGAAAGACGTGGAATCGACCTTGATCGAGGAAAAGAAAAGATTGTGGACTAAATTGCAAAATTTCTATATTTTGTACTGAGGTAAGTTCATGTGTAAATGTGGTAACATAATTGTTATTTTAAATAATTAAATGTTATTTATATGATATGATGTTTATTATTATGAAATATTATACTTTGTGAATTATTATTTGATAAGTATGAAACGCTATCAAGTATCGGTCTCGACATTTCAAGGAGGACGACAAAAATGTGTGATTGAGGTGAATCCCATTTGAACCTTGGGAATAGATTAGGGTACATGTGACATGTCACTAGGATGGTTGAGTTTCGAGCTCGTTGAGTTGAGTCCGAGTTCGTGAGATGTAACTAGGCATCCGAGCTCGTTGAGTTGAGTCCGAGTTCACTTATGGATGCAAACGCCCGAGCTTGTTGAGTTGAGTCCGAGTTCACTTATGGGCGGGTTACATGGTAGCTTGGCTACATAAATTCCGTAGGCTATTGAGTTTGTCTAGCTACGGATATGACACTTATGTATATGCAATCCGTGTATCTGAATTATATTCCGATGTGTTCAACGGGTGAATTTTAAGCGAATAAGGAGAATACCTAGAACGAAAGTGATATGTTGGTAAGTATGATGAATGAGAAAATTTGACAGGTATGAACTTAAACCCTCGGGTTGAGAATTTGGTATGATGAAATTGGGGTAAGATAGTAAACACCCTTGTAACATGAATGGCTTTGTGATATATATGCAATTGATGTTTCATGTTGGATTTCATGAATTATGTTGCTTGCTATTTGCATGTGAATTTACTAAGCATTTATGCTTACTCTCTCCCTTCTACTCATTGTAGTTTTGGTAAGCTAGCTTGGAAATCGGAAAGGTCGAAGGCTCGCTCACACTATCCAAAGACCAATTGGTACAATGGCTTGTATATTTTGAATATGGCATGTATAGCATTATAATCATTTTGTGTATACGATCTTATGATATGGCTATTTAGTGATAAGGAAATGCTTGATAATGATTAGGCATTAGAATGGCTAATTATGATCATATTTGGTGTTATGTATGTATAAGGTGATACCTAATCCATGGAAATGCATAAAAAGGTGAAAGATGCTATAAAATAGTATCATACAACAGCAATGATGTGAGTTTGAAAAATCAATAAAATTAGTAGAGACAAAATTAGATGGTGAATAAAATATGAAATTGAAGCTTCTTGTGTCTATTTTCATATGGAAGAAACGAAACAGGTAAATGAGTTGTATTTTATAAGATATTTGAGTTTTGGTGGAATAAGTTTAGAGCGATTTTTGAATCCCCTATTCTAAATTTAGAAATTCACTAAAAATTGTACAAAAATAATTAGGGGTCATACTATATATGTACAGATTCCTTATTGAGTCTAATTTTAAGGAAAACAAACAGCATAGTCATCTGAAGTCTGTACAGAGAGAAAAATGATTCGTAGTGAACAGAGGTCAAAGCAGCAGAACACTAAAATAGGGGAAATTTTAACTAATAAAATGTACTAATTGGCCTGACCAAAAATTCTGAAAACAAATTAGTAAATAGATATATGAGTCTAGTTTCAGGAAAAATTTATGGATTTGAATTTTGAGTTTTGTAACTCAAGATATGATTTTTTTAGCGACTATGACGCAGATAAACAGCTTATTCTAAAAGGTAATATAAATGGTTTGGAAATTGTTTAAGTGATAAATTAAGTTTATTAACACCTCAAGTCGACTCTGGCGACAGCCTCGGGTATAGAGGCGTTACATGAAATCTAAGGAAAGTTAAGACTAAATTGAAAAGATTAGTGAATTGCCAAACTCCATTGAGAAATTTAGAACTTATAATGGCCAAATTTTGATTAGTTGGACCTTAATCCTAGTTCGGTTAGGATGGAACCGGTTGTTTCCAAAGTGGAAGACAAAATTATTAAAGATGAATGGTAGAGACGGTCGGTGAAAATCATGCTAAAGGTGTATATATAAGAGTGCATGGAGACATAATTTTCCCAATTCTGTTTACCAAATATTCACTCTAAAGATGTATATATATAAGAGTACGTGAAGACAAAATCTTCAGTCGTTGAAGGAAGCTATACATGCTGCAACAATCGTGTGAATTGAAATCTGGTAGTAGAGAAATTAAGGAATTGGTAAGCTTCCTTACCCCTCTGAACTTGTGGATTAAAGGAAGTAGAGTAAGAACTCTTCAAAGCTTTTGTACAACAATGGATTCTAGGTTTTAAGGGTTGAACGCATTTAGTTTAACCAATAAATGGTTGTTATGCTTAGCAACTTGGACGAAGAAGGCTCTGGTGTTTGGATAAGCTAAGTTGATGAAGATAAATGAATCCAAGTGAGTTTCTATACTCTACCTTTTTTGGTGCTTATGGTGCTAAAATTTAGATCGAAATACCTTTTTGTTTGTTACGTATTGTGCTTAGGACTTTGATTGTGAATGACAATTGATAAATGGGTATGTTATGACTATATGCAAATGTTGTAGGAACAATTGCTTCCTGTTTTATAGATACGTTTCAATGTCCGAATATTTGGTGTATTATGTGTATGGAATGCATGAACTGCATGTTTTTAATGGCAGAGTATGGTGGGGAAATTATTAATAAGACAGATGAAGTTAGGACTTGGGGGACAAGAATTTCTGTTGGATATTGTCATACAGTAATGCTGAGAGCAAACCGTGATGTGCGAAGCTCCGAAGGCCTTATGGTAGAGACACCATGGTGTTTGAGCATCAATGTTAGGAATGGCAAAATATAGGAATGGGTGGATGTATAGGGAAATGAAATTCCATTAAGATACCGCCATATAGTGATGTTGAGTGCAACCGTGATATGCAAAGCTCTAGGCCTTATGGGGGGACAGTTCGGTATTCAAGCATCAAGGCTAGACATAAGATGAATCTATATCGATGGATATTAGGTTCCGTAGTGCAATACTGCAACGACAGTTAATAGGTTTTGTGGGGCAACATCGCGACAACGATAAGGTTGTATGGGACGACACCTCAAAAAAGGTTTAATATGTAAGACCATAGCTCATCTATGTCAATATATGGAGTTTGTCAGAACAATAAAGGTTACAAGGTGTAAGACCATAGCTCGACTACAGCAACCAATAGAGTTTGCAAATATAGAAAACATGAGAAGTAATGTGTAAGACCATAACTTGGTCATGTCAGCTTAAGTAGTCCATCGGAACACTAAACATGAGGTGTCTTCCGGGACATTAAACATGGGGAAACCTGTCAAGATGTAAAACAAGGGATCTCACTGGGGAAGTTTGCAAGTCTGTATACCCGGAGAGATACCAAAGTTTAAGGTAGAAATTGCGGTTTGACTGGTGCGGTGAGTCACGAGAATGAATGAGCTTAGTGCATTTGAGGAACACAGACTGCCGAGACAATGAGAGAATTCTCCAAAGGCGATGATGAATAAGGCCAAGGAAACATCCCAACCTGGTTAAGGAAAGAGGAAGAGACTCCTTAAATAAAGAGGTATACATATTGTACATCAAAATGAGTCCGTTAGGGAAGCTACGGATCTTATATAACTTAAGCAGACACAGAATAGGCTGTACTAGAGTACAATCATAATCTGATGGAGAATAATGGATAATGGAGGTACAGTAGAACTATGAAAAAAATAGTGGAGATCTTGGCGCTCTACCTGTAACGCCCTAATTTTCTTATACCGGTTGTTGTAATTTTGCAATACAAATATCTGCCTACTTCAGTGGTTAACTGTTCTGGGTGTGTGTGAGAGGTCCCAAGTTCAAGCCTTGACTTGGGAAAATTTTGCTATTTTTATGAATAAAACTCTATAGACTTAAGTTTAAATGTTTGTAAAACATATCAGACTGGGCCTATGGTCTGGTGGTTAAGTGAAGTGTTGATGTGAGGGAGGTCATGGGTTCGAATCTCTAGGACGACAGAGGCTGTATTTTTGCTCCTAAATTCAGCGAGAGTTGGACTGAACTGGGTTTCTGAGTGGTAGGTGTGTGTGGGAAGTGGGGGAGTGATTTTAGGAGTAAATTGTGGAGAGTATAGGGGAGATATCAGAATCTTTGTTTTTTTGCTATCTTTTCAGAAAATAATCGGTTTCTTTTCCATCCATTTTTTCTGACGATTATATTTTTTTCTTTTGGTTTTCTGTCGAAATCTTCCCCTCTTCCTTCCTCTTCTCGTTTTTTTGTTTGTTTGAGTGGTCTAATTTGTTGTTCGTGTGTGCAACAGTTGTTTCTAGCTAGTTCGGTAAGTCTTTGGTTTCTATTTTTAGGGTTTCTGAATAAGGGTTAAAGAGAGGTTTCTTTTGGTGTTTGGAGTTGATCTGGAAGTTGGAGAACAACCATTATCATTTTAAGGGTACGGAGTTGCTACTTTTCGATCGAGGTTACATTTCGATCATTCGTTAGATGAATATTCTATTTTGCATTTGGGTTTAGTTTGACTGTTAAGTGATTAATTAAGCGTGTACTGATCAATATTTAGGTTCGAGAGTGCTCGGGGTTGCTTTAGCATTGTTTTGAAACCACGTGTGTACCGGAATGCAAAAAATAGAGCTCGGCAAAAAGTTAAAAAGTATTCTGTCGATGCCGTATGGGCGTGTGGTTGCCCATGTGGTAGGCCATGTGACTGAACACGGGCGGATGATCGACGACGCTAGGCCGTGCGTGAGGGACACGACAGTGTGATGGGTAGAAGAGGCCGTGTGCGACACACGGGCTCGACTAATTAGGTCGTGTGGGCCACACGAGCGTGTGGGATTCTGGGCTAGGCCTTGTGATCCACACGGCCAAGGCCAATTTAGGCTATGTGGGCCGCACGAGTGTGTGGGCCTACACGGGCAGGCCTCATGGTTGTGTGAGCCTAGTTTCACTAAAATGTTCCTAAGGTTGCATGGGTCACCCAAGTCGACTGTGGACCTACTGTAGGGTCGGTAAGTGCTACTTAGACCCCTAAACATGTGATCTGTTTGTATGATATCTGTACTGGGCCTAATAATATTGAGTATGTTTACTGAACTGATTGTATGGACTGATTATTGCATATTAACATGCCATTCATTGTATGTTGCATTACATCGGGGTTTGGTTGATGATTTATGGAAGAAGTGTTCTGAAAGGCTTACAAGCCTACTATCTGGCAGCACAGTTGCAAACTTCTGATTATGTGTCACATTTTGGCACAGCATGGTGTGTAGGGATGGGTGGGTTGATTTAATCCCCACATGGTGTGTAAGGTTGAACAGAGATGGTCTGTCGAGGCTGGTGTAACATCCCTCACCCATATCTGAAGCTAGGATAGGGTTCGAGGCATTACCGGTCTTAAACACACATAAACATACAAAACCGAGTCATAAATTTACGTTTAAATTTAAAACTTTTCATACATACACTTAACGTCCCTATTACGGGCTTACGAGGGCCAAAACATACATTGGGGTTGGTTCGGGACTGAACTGAGAACTTTCAGATCTTTTGGGTAACTTAGAAAATTTTCAAATTTTGGAGAGTCACACGCCCGTGTGGGTAGGCCGTGTGGTCACACATGCCTGTGTGGCTTAGGACATGCCCGTGTCCTCAACCTGTGTAACTCTCTGTTTATGACGTCATTAGCAAAATAAGGTCACACGGCCAAGGCACATGCACGTGTCCTTAGGCTGTATGGTGAATTAAATTCCTAAAATTAGATGTAGATTTCACATGGCCTGGGCACACGCCCATGTCCAGGAGCCGTGTCCCTCACACGGCCGAGACACATGGTCGTGTCTCTACCCGTGTGTTTACTGCTGAACATTCTATTTTGCCTAATTAGGGTGCAGAGGACACACAGCCTATCAACACACCCATAGGGTTGACCGTGTGTCACACACGGCCTAGACACACGCCTGTATGTCTACCCGTGTGGACAAATATAAGGCTATCTACCAAGCCATTTGCCACCTTGAAACATCAACCCACTTACACCAATTCAAAGGCACGTAACACAACATATTTAAGTTATCAAATATCTCAAACTCAGTCATCCACACATCATTCACATACCACACCTAACAAACCTATACATCACATACTTAGCAATTTAAACATGTAAATTACCACATCCATGGAATGCATCATCATGCAATTTTACTTAAAATTAATATTAGCCAATATCAAATAGGCTTATACAAAATGAATCAAGTATCATCTTGAGCCAACACATTTGGCTAAACCAATTGACACATAACAAAAAGATCAAGTCCCTATACATGGCATACTCAAAATGCTAGAATTTACTATACTCAAAATGCCATACTCAACTGGTAGTAACCAGACCTCAAGTGTATCTTTGAAAACACTATGGCTCCCTTCAATTGATCAAACAAATCACTGATACATAGCAAATGATACTTATTCTTTATGGTTACCTTATTGAGTTGTCTGTAATCAATGCAAAGCCTCATAGATGCATCTTTCTTCTTTACAAATAGCACGAGAGCACCCCATGGAGAAAAACTTGGTCTCACAAAACCTTTATCCATCAACTCTTGTAACTGAACTTTCAACTCCTTTAATTTGATCGAGCCATCCTGTTCAGGGCAATTGAAATAGGTGCAGTACTAGGGACTAACTCAATACCAAACTCAACTTCCCAAATTGGAGGCAACCTGAACAACTCTTCTGGGAACACATCCGAATACTTACGTACTACTGGCACTGATTCAATCTATAATTCAGACTCTTTTATATTCAGTACAAAGGCAAGATATGCTTCATAACCCTTTCTTATATATTTTTGAGCAGATATAGAAGAAACTACAACAGGCATGTTATCCGATTCACCTGGTTCAACTTGAAGAATATCCCTATTTTCACATTTAAGTTCAATAAATTTTTTTCCACAATTTACTATCACATCATGGGTCCAATCCATACTGAGAATTACGTCAAATTCATCACACGACAATAGCATGAGATTAGCCGAAAAACAATGACCTCTAATCATTAAAGGACAATTCTTACATATCTTGTCCACTAACACATATTTGCCTAATGGGTTTGACACTTTTATCAAAAATTCTGTAGATTCAATATGCATATTCATGCTAGACACTAATTTCATGCAAACATATGAATGGGTAGATCCCAGGTTAATCATAGCAACAACAGAAGTATTATATAAAGAGAAAGTACCCGTAAGCACATTTGTAGATGAAGCCTCTTCACGAGCGCGAATGGCGTAAGTCCTCGCAGGTGCTCTACCCTCGGATCTCACAGCCAGTTCTCTAGGCACACCCTTACTATTCGCTCCATTTCTTAGATTTCTCTGTTGTTTTCCTCTAGAAGGAGTATTACCCGATCTTGCACTTTGAAATTCTCTTTTTCAACTTTCTCCGGACAATCGCGAATAAAATGGTCTTGTGAACCACATCTGGAGCAAGTTCTATCATTCACTCGACACTCACCGGGATGATGTCTACCACACTGTGAACATCCTGGTCTACTCGATCGAGCATTACCCACACTCACTATTGAAGTGGTTTGAGCCTTATGACCCGAATACTATTTCCCATGGTTTCTGATCGAAAATCCAACTAAAGCACTCGATCGGGTATTAAACTATTTCGGTCGCTTTGATGAAGACTAAAATAACTTACCCATCTGTTTCTTCTTCGATTCTCGAGACTCAATTTCAGCTTTTCTTTTCTCTGTAGCCAATTCCTCAGCCTTACAAGCTCTTTCCACAAGCACTACAAATTCTTTTAATTCGAGGATGCCAACCAACAATCGAATATCCTTATTTAACCCATCCTCAAATACCTTACACATAATAGCCTCAGTAGATACACATTCTTGAGTGTATTTGCTAAGTCTTGCAAACTCATATTCATATTCCGTTACTGTTATTCAGCCTTGTTTTAACTCGAGAAATTCTTTCCTTTTTTGGTCAATAAACCTCTGACTAATGTACTTCTTACGAAACTCTTCTTGGAAAAATCCCCAATTAACTTTCTCCCTTAGTGTAACCAACATAAGGGTGTTCCACCACTGATAAGCCGAATCTCTCACGAGGGGCACAACACATTTTAAACACTCCTCAAGTGTCCAGGACAACTCATCGAATACCCTGATGGTATTCTCAAACCAGAACTCTGCCCTTTCGGGATCATCATTTATACTAGCTCCAAAATCTTCAGCTCCTTATTTTCGAATCTTATCAACTGGAGGTCTATTCAATCTCATGAACTCCATACCCTGAGGTCCTATGGGGACAAGTTGAGGAATAGGTTAGGGTGGAGGGGGTTGAGCGTTCGGGTTCGTTTGAATAAACTCCGTATACCATGCATTCATTATATGGAGAAAGGCTTCTCTGCCTCATTTTCCTTGACTAATAATAGGAGGCCTACTATCAGATGGTGCTACCCTTTGAGCGGGAGCCGGTGCATTACTTTTGACTTCATCAGCTATAGCTCGATCGGAATCCATTAATATATGAAAACATAATTTAAAAGGTCAGGAGTCATCACACTATCATAATTCATTCATTGCATGTAAAGCTAGACTCATACACATGCTAAGTTAGTCCGAGAATCGACTAATCTATAGCTCTGATACTATTAAATGTAACACCCCTCACCCATATACGAAGCCGGGACAGGGTTCGAGGCATTACCGATCTTAAACACACATAAACATACAAAATCAAGTCATAAATTTACGTTCAAATTTAAAACTTTTCATACATACACTTAACGTCCCTATTATGGGCTTACGAGGCCCAAAACATACCTTGGGGTTTGTTTGGGATTGAACCGAGAACTTTCGGATCTTTTGGGAAACTTAGAAAATTTTTAAGTTTTGGAGAGTCACACGCCCGTGTGGGTAGGCCGCGTGGTCACACACACCCATGTGGATTAGGACACGCCCGTGTCCTCAAACCGTGTAACTCTCTGTTTATGACATCATCAGCAAAATAAGGTCACACGGTCAAGGCACACGCCCATGTCCTTAGGCCGTGTGGTGAATTAAATTCCTAAAATTAGGTGCAGACTTCACATGGCATGGGTACACGCCCTTGTCCAGGGGCCGTGTCCTTCACACGGTCGAGACACACTATCGTGTCTCTACCTGTGTGGTTACCACTGAACATTCTATTTTGCCTAAATAAGGTGTAGGGGACACGCAGCCTATCAATATACTCATGGGGCTGACCGTGTGTCAGATACGGCCTAGACACACGCCCTTGTGTCTACTTGTGTGGGCAAATATAAGGCTATCTACCAAGCTATTTGCCATCCTGAAACATCAACCCACTTACACCAAGTCAAAGGCACATAACACAACATATTTAAGTTATCAAATATCTCAAACTCAGTCATCTACACATCATTCACATACCACACCTAACAAGCCTATACATGACATACTTAGCAACTTAAACATGCAAATTAACACATCCATGGAATGCATCATCATGCAAATTTACTTAAAGTCAATATTAACCAATATCAAATGGCCTTATACAAAATGAATCAACTATCATCTTAAGCCAACACATTTTGCTAAACCAATATGACATATAACAAAAAGACCAAGCCCCTGTACATGCCATACTCAAAATGCTAGAATTCACTATACTCAAAATGCCTTACTCAACTGGTAGTAGCCAGACCTCAAGTCTATCTTTGAAAACACCATGGCTCCCTTCAATTAATCAAACAAATCATTGGTCCTTGGCAAAGGATACTTGTTCTTTATGGTTACCTTATTGAGTTGTCTGTAATCAATGTAAAGCCTCATAGATGCATATTTCTTCTTTACAAATAGCACGGGAGCACCCCATGGAGAAAAACTCGGTCTCACAAAACCTTTATCCCTCAACTCTTGTAACCAAACTTTCAACTCTTTTAATTCGGTCGTAACCATCCTGTACGCATGTTTCTGATATGTATCTGCACTCATGTCTTCTATGGGGATTACACACTGAGCTTGTGAAAACTCACCCTTCTTTGTTAATTTGTACAGGTAATCCCCAGACTTGACGGATTGGTGCAGCGAAGGATTCGACGGTGACCACTACCACATACACTACTTCACTATGGATTTACGGTTTTAATATCTTTACTATTCTATTATTACTTTTGGAAATTTTTGATGTACATGGGACTTATGGACTGGTTTTTAATTTGGGATTTTATACAGTTTTATTTTTGTGGATATTTAAACTGCAAACTCAACAAAATACAGTTTTTCCTAAAACTAAAGATTTCGTAAAAAGAAAACGATTTTCTTAAATTAATTAGTTTTAAAAGCTTCCGCTCAAAAGACATGTTTTCAGGCAAATCAACTAGTACACGTTTTTTGAATTAAATAAAAGCTAACTTAACTGGAACAATTTTTAACTCGACCATCACGATTTCAAAATTTTATCCCATGTGACACTGCCAGATTCAGCCATAACGTTTAGGCCGAGTTTAGGGTGTCACACTACCTAAAGTAAAATCCGTATGTTTGATGAAGCATTTTAAGGAATAGACGAAAAGGGTGAGTGCTATGGGGGTTAATTGTAAGCATCATTTCCATAAGGAAAAGAGAATGTATTCTAGTAAGGACCCAAGGTTACGACAATGATTTGGGTATCATTGAGAGTCGCTAGCTAGGAGAATTGAATACTATAATTAAGGACATGGGTCAAAGATCAGTGGGTTGAGACCCCAATGAGAAATCATGATTATAGTTGGATCAGGGACCTAAGTCAGCAAATTAGTGGCTTAGAGTGCCTTGGGCATGGGCCTTGCCAATTAGGTTTATGAAATCTCCTATGAAATCCAATGAGTTTAATTTTGAACCAAAAAACTCATTTTTTTAAAATTTATGGGATCTTATACGCTTATATATACATATCTCACTAAGTTCTCTCGAACTTATAATATTGATACTTGAATGCAAGATGGATAGTGACGACTCAGCCAAAGTTAAGTGGTACGTAGTAACTATCCATGTATATAGATGGGCACCCATAGAGACCTCGCCTTGGGGTCTAAGTTGATTATACATGATATCGAGCCTCAATTCAAAAATTGTAAACATTTGTTAGAATCAAAGTCTTAATAATTTATCACAAGTTTTGTACAAGTTGTATTAGCAACTAGAATTTTTAAATTTAAGTCATTTAAATATGTAATTAAATTGAAAATTGAAATTTCATTAAGTCCTTCAAGTTAGTAAAGCATCCAATTCCCAGACCTAGTGATCGGGTCAGGTATAGGGTGTAACAGACGTATCAGTATTTTACCTAATGACTAATATTTTAAAATGACAAAATGTCAATTTGATATCGATATCAGTATACAATATTGATACTTATCTTCAAAGATCGATACTTTATAATGGTATCGATACGAATTGACTCGTGTTCAAAATTTAAAAAATAGAAGAATGCCAAAATTGTATTGATACTTGTGTATGTTAACTTAATTTTTGAAACATCTAAGCCTAAGATAGTATTGGTATTTGACTTGGGTATTGATACATATAAACAAATTTTGAAAAAAAAAAGGCTTATAGTTAAGTTTCAGTCTTATTTGTAAATTATATTGCTCATGAAATTATGAAATGAATTGATGTTTAATTGAGTTATTTGATATGAACTGTGTGTATCTGCTAGTAGCATTTTGTAGCTCGGGTTCGACGATTGGACTGGGTGAAGGGTGTTACAAAGTCCCTCATACCGATCGAGTAACATGGATCCAGTTCCACGGTCTTACAATTTGGAGTTCCCACAATTTGATGGATCAAATTTCAGGGGGTGGTGGGCCAAGTTGGAACAATACTTCAAGGCTGAGGGCATTACTATAAATGTTTGAGTCAAAACGATTATGTTGCATTTGGAAGGAAAGGCCTTTGAGTAGTACCACTTTTACACTCAAAGGAAGGGAGGATTTCACATGCTAACTTGGGACTCTTATGCCCATAGTTTGTGAGAGTGTTTTGGTTCAAATTCCTTCCGGGAGCCTATGGTTGATCTCATGTCATTAAGGCAACTGGGTTCGGTGGACTGGTACCATGACACCTTTGTTAGCCTTTTGAACCAACTCCACTTGCCAAAAACCAATACCCTGAATATTTTCATTAGTAACCTGAAGACTAAGGTTAGCCAATAATTGTAATGGTTCAAACCTAAATCATTGGTGCAATGGTTCTTGATAGCACGTCAGGTGGAGAGCATACTTAATAGTTCCCTCAAACGTGGTCTCTTAATAGGATAGGGCACCTCTTCTAGGGCACTATAACTGACAGCATCAAACTCTCTTATGTCCAAGGTTAATGTGGCGACAACTCATACTAGATAGGCTAGTGGAATCGTGTGGTGTGGTGGTCTAGTTAAGGGACTAACTCAACCGTTATCTTTTGCTAAGATTAAAGATAGGATTATGGTTTTGGTGTGGAGCTAAGTACAATGTAGGCTGTTGGAAAAAATCTGGTTCAGAAATGGTTTTCTTGCATTGCAAAAAATTAAAATTTTAAAAACTGAGTTGGTTTGTGATTTTTATAGCAATAAACTCTACCTGAAATCGCACATGTGTTTTTGGCTAGATAGATCCTTTTCGTTCCCAACTCTTAACCAAATGATTTTCTCCGCTATTTTCGTACCATGAACTACTTCAAGTGTGGGCTTGCAAATTCAAATCAAACAAAGAACCATAAATTATTTACTTTACTTTTAGTGGGAAAACAAAAATCTCTCTTTAATAGAACCTAGTGCAATTGTTATTTTAGAAAGTAGAATTTATACTTAAAAATAAATTCTCATTATTTTTAGAGAAATAATAATATCTCGAAGTTGTATGAAACTTATTGAGTGTTTAGTGCTATTGGTGCCATCTATTTATAAGAAGAAGAAGTGAAAACCTTGTTGAATTAGTAGAAGGCTATTTAATAGAAAAAAACTTCCTAGTTCAACTAGGAGAGAGAGGGGCGACAACCCTAGTTAAATATACTAGGGTTTGTTGTCCCTTACAATGAACATGAGGGGCTTTTGGGCCTCTCCCATATTGGGTCCATTTATAAGTGATTCATGAACTTTTAACCTAACACTTTATAATTTAATCCAACCCAATACATGTTTTTCTATTTCCTAAAATAAACATCATAAATTAATTTCTCAATTAAATAATTTTATCAACACGATTCTAATTCTGTTAAAATCGTGACAACTTGATCGTAAAAAATTTTATGAAAAAATATATTTAAATTTTATACATTCAATGGATTCACTATGACGAATTAATTTAATTCTATTGTTGAACTTAAATTATTTATTTCATTAATTAAATATAATTTAAAAAATCATAAATTAATTCTTATGTCATTTCCATACTTAGTGAGAAAAACCAGATTCAATTCCAAATGTTTCCAATTTCTCTAACTTTACCACTTCTATCCATTTCTATTCATTTGATTCAACGTGCAATTCATTTCTGGCTTTAACGAGCTAGCATAGGGATCAGTTGGAGATATATAATTAGGGCTCAAATGATTTATAATTAAGTTACATCTTTTCATTATTAATTATAAACTCATTTATCACGAAATCATTCCACTATAATATCGTGATTAAGCTCTCCTCATGTAAATACCATTACAAAAGCTACTCATTCAACGTTCATCCAATGACCTTGTCATAAGTGTGTTACCCTCATAGGATATCCTTAATCTCTTTGGGATAAATTCATTCTACCTGTATGATCCCATTTATCTTATGATAATCATTACATCTTCTTTCATAAAAAGTCAACTACTATCAATTAGTAATTAAGTCATTTATCACAACGACAAACAACCTGTGGCCACGTTCACTTTTCATCTATCATGTAATGCCAATGTGAGGATATCATTTACCCATGTCTTGGGCTATGAGTTCCACAATGATGAATGATGTTACATACTGTAGAAGTGGTATACTCAACATACCAACTTTCGTTTCCTTTTCTATTCAAATTCAAGCTTTTACTTACATCAAGGTATGCGAGTTACCCAACATGGTCTATGAATGTCACAAGTGAATAAATCCATAAACGGATTCATGACCTATTCAACTTGGGTCCAATTCGATGTACTGTTAGTCTAGTCAGTCACATCTATGTCTCTATTTTCAGAAAGTCATCCGCTTCGTTGCCTAAGAAAAAGCATCTCCTCAATTGGACTTGATAGATGACATATTAGTCTTTTAATTGGTTTGATCATTTTAGATTAGGCTAAGGATAGGTTTAGGTTCTTCTACTAATATAAGTTATTTTTTCGTATTATGATCCAACCATGTAATATCGTTTAGTATTAGTTAAAAATTAGATAAAGAATAAGCTAATATTTTCTTCTATTTTACTTTTCATACAAAAACCACGTGAAGAGATCATACAAATGAATATACTACACTTAGGGTATTAGACCCAACACATTGATGTCAGATGTTGGGTGAGGGAATATGATGTTTGCCAAAGGTGTAAGCATGGCATTACAACACATCTAGGTCTCCTTCAGCCATTTCCCATTCCCAGCAGGCCTTGGACTGCTTTCAACTTGGACTTTATTAAAGGGCTACCTTCTTCAAGGAGGGAGCACACTCTTTTTGGAAGGAACTCTTCAAGAAGTTAGGCACATGTCTGCATTTATCGACTACTTACCACCCTTAAAGAAATGGTCAAACTAAAGTTGATGCGAGCTCGTCCATAGAGCTAGAAGCCAAACCTATGGAGCTACCATCGGGGCCAATCACTCGAGCTAGAAGCCAAACTAAAGTTGGTATCAGAGCTAGTTAAATTGATGTAAGTATCGACCTATTTAGGATTCCCGAGATTGAATTTTAAAAAAAATTCTAGAAAAAAATTTGTGAGTAAAAAAAAGGAATATATATCTTCATTAAAAAAAGATTGAATTAAAAAAATTAGAAATAAAAGAAAAAAATACACGTATTTCTTCTTCTGCTCGATTCATATTGTTAACTAAAGCAATAGCCACACTTAACCCCTATTCTTTCTTGTTAACCCTACCTTTTAAAAACCGACATCATTCATCACCCAAAACCACATTAATTTTGTAAGCCAACCCCAAATGGTTTTGATTTGTCTGCCTAGTTTACGGAGAACTACGAGAGGAGAAAATCAAGTGGTAAAAGGAAAGAGAGATTGGTGAGACCATTCGAGAGAAGTAAAAGCCAAAAGTGAGTGATTTTTCTTTGAGAGTGACTTGCGAGTTTTTGTTGTGTGATTAAAATTTCATGTCAAATCAAATGGAAGGTGGAGGATTGCGACCTGTTCGTAATGTTGCAGGTGGTGGAGTACCGGATTTGATCGTGCAAGCATTGATGCGTGAGATGTAAAGACTCTTTGATCGTAAACTCGAGCCCATCGAGGACTGTTTATACCGAGTGGAGGCACGAGAAGAACGAGAGCGAACCCCTAATGAAGTAAGGTGTGGGCGTGGACGTCATAATCAAAATCGAGATGAGCGTTCTGAGTCAAGCGGTTAAGAAAGCAATCATTCGTTTGCTAGGAGTGCTCAGAATCGAGGACAACGTAATTGTGGAGAATGAGATAGAGAGCATCCCAACGACAATCTAAAAAACATCAAAATATCTATACCGCCCTTCCAAGGAAAAAATAACCTGTAGGCGTATCTAGAGTGGGAAAAGAAAATAGAGCTCGTCTTCGAGTGCCATAATTACTCAGATATGGGTCTCGATTCAGATGGTGTTGCTCCATGAACGAAGGTTGGTGCATTACTTTTAACATAATCAGAGTCAGTTCGATTAGAATCCATTTACTATATGAAAACACGATTTAAAAACTGTTAGGAGATATCATACTATCACAGGGTAAATATGGCATGTATAGCTAGACTCACATACGTTACGTTAGTCTTAGAATCGACAAAATCGTAGCTCTGGTACCAATCAAATGCAATATCCCTAACCCGTATTCGTTGCCGAAATAGGGTTAAAGAGCATTACCAAAATTAACACATAATTAGTCATACATTTCACATTCATTTCTTATTAAAAAAAACTATTCAATCTTAATCATATAGTCCCTAATATGATCCCTCGAGGCTCAAAAAAATCATTAAATACAATTCGGGACTTAAACGTAAACTTATGAAAATTTTGAGAAAACTATGAATATTTCAAAGTACAGAGGACACATGTCCGTATGGCCAGGCCATATGATACAGTGGTGTCACAGGCCGTGTGATACAGCGGTGTCACAGGCCGTGTGGACATTCGAAATAGGATTACATGGCCATGTCCTAGACCGTGTCTGATCCCGTGTAACTCTCTAACTTGTGTCACACAGCCAACCACACGCCAGTGTGACTAACCCATGTAACTCACTGACTTACTTTTATTAAAAACTATAGGGGACACACAGCTGTGTCACCTGACCATGTGTCATACACAGCTGAGACACACGCTCGCGTCTCCACCTATATGGATGAAAATAGGCTATTTTCTCAGCCATATTTCTCACCCAATTTTGGTGCCAACCTACACATTTCAATAGCATATAACCACAAACAAAATAGGTACTCCAACTAACCCAAAATCAAACCTAAACATGCAATTTCAATACCATTAAACCAATTGCCCTCAAGCATCACAATTGACCATTATAAAACATGAACTATCAACTTCAAAAGCTACCTAAATGGTCATATGCATATAGTCACTTCTATGCCTAACACATAGCCAATATGTCATTTCTCTATCTTAACAATTTGGTAATCAATTCACCAACTCACAATAAAGCATTTCCATGATATCCATTAGGCATACTCAAGGCAATTATAAGCCATACAAGATAAGCCAACTACTCATATATATACATACCAACACATATACCAAATTAAGCCAAATCACATTGCTAATTACATATCAAAACATATAGACTTCATTAACGAATAGACCTATACATGCCATATAACCAAAAATACATATAGTCCAAAAGTACCAAAAACTACTGCTGGATAGTGTGATAGGATCTACGATTACTTCCAATTTGAGCGAGCTTTTGAATCACTCGATACAATACGGTTGAAACTAATCGATTAATCCACCATTTTGTCTTTTCCTCGATTTAAATCCGTACGTTGCTTTTCTTGATATGCACAATGAGAAGTAGTTGAATGTTTTGAACCCTAAAAACGGTGTTCTAACCTTCAATTTTGGTGGATGTTGAAGATGAATGAAATAAATTAGGTTTTATTTTATAAAATTTAACTTTAATTACCAATTACCAAAATTAACCTTTATTTTTAACATTTATAATTTCATAACCAATGTCCATATTTTTCCACTAACCATTATAATGGTCTAATTACCATATAAGGACCTTCACTTTAAATTTCCATAGCTATTAGGCACCTTTAGCTTATAGAACTCAAGTTTTACACTTTATGTGATTTAGTCCTTTTTATCAAATTAAGCATGCAAATAGTAAAATTTCTTAACAAAATTTTTCTGCAACAATACTATTATGTTGTAAACCTTAAAATAATATTCAAATAAATATTTTGACATCAGATTTGTGGTTCTGAAACCACTATTCTGATTTCACTAAAAACGAGCTGTTACATTTGGAATGCTACCTTCGATGCTTGATAGGTGAACGCCCTGGGGACTAGTGTTGTTGGCTATTTTTGGCTAAGAGGTGGTACAATTCTAGCTTTCACTATGCTATCCATACAACACCATATAAGGCTTTGTATGGTCAGCCCATATCTCAAAATTTTCCTTACCTAGCAAGCTCCTCAACTATTGAATGTGTTGATTAGAGCCAATGATAAATGATAAATTATACATGTTTTTATCTCATGCTTAGCCTAAATTTTGGATGAATTACCCCTTGATGTGTGTAAATTGATGCTCTTAAACCTTTAATTTCATGTTTTATACTCAGGTGAGCATAAGGAAATGAAAAGAACGAGAAACGGGCCAAAAAAGGAGAAAATAGGCCAAAGTATGAAAACAACACGGCCCGAAGATTCACCACATGGCCGTGCCTCATTAAGCTCGAACACAGCCCAACCCCGACAAGCACGGCCAGACTACATGGCCGTGCCACCTTAACAGGCCTGAGCACGGCCTGGGCCTTGATCCATACGGGTGCGGCACACGGGCGTGTCCCTATCGTGAGGAAGTTCAATTTCACTCGAAAAAGGCTACTTAGGGGCTAAGAAAGGCATTCCAAAGCTCTATATAAAGACCCTAGGGGGCAACTACTGAGGAGAACTTTTCTCCGCTCAAGAAGGTGCTTATTTCCCGCCAACACAGAGAGTCGAAGCAAGGAATCACTCGAAGGGAAGACGATTGATTCATCTCAGAAGCTGAATTCTCCCTCAAGACTGAAGATCTCCTTTCAACTACCTTCAGGGGTTTTAGGGTTCTTTATGTTTTGTTATTTTATTTCTTCTGAGATGTTTTCTTTTATAAGTATGAACTAAATCCCCCAAATACTTGAGGGGGATGAAACCTAAGACAGATCTTGTTTTGATTTTTTCTTGAATTATATGATAAATATTTGATTTGTTCTTAATTGTGTTTTTAACTCTTAAATTGATATTTCCGGGATATTAATTTAAGTCGAATGTTCTTGTGTAGAGGAGCAAACGTCCCTGCATAGGAGTAGATCCAGCACAATTAAGCAGAGTTGATTGCAATCCTAGAGATAGGACGACGAAAATCTACCGGATTAGGGTCAAACCTAATAAGGGAATCCATAGATCGAGTTAATGCAATACTATGGGTTTTAATTAGAAAGAGATTTCAATTAATCAACCTAGGGTTTGTTGTTTTTAGTCTCAAGAGAGATATTAACATAAGCTAGGGATTTCTACGGATCAAGTCAAGCGAATAAATCGTCTAGTTCAAGAGTTGATAACAAGTGAAGTCTAGGTGGATTCTCCCTTAAGTATTGTCCAAATCAATCAGTTTTTACTAAGAGTTTTTCCCCAATTCACTTTTTGTGCATTCTTAGTTTAGTCTGATAATTAGTTTAGTTTAATAAAAATCCCCTTTTATTTCTAGGTTAAATAATAGAAAGAAAGTTAGTACTAGTACTTTTGGTTCCATTGGGTACGATATCTCGGTCTTGCCACTAAGCTATACTACTGTTTGATAGGTGCGCTTGCCTTAAATCATGATAATAGTTAGTTTCTAGTGTGATCATTTGTTATAAATTTTATTACTTCACATCACGCATATCAGCCAACAACAACGTGAAACAACTAGAAAACTTCTTTACTTCCACTTAAAACGGGCACAAGACCGTATGAAGCACTTTCCTGATTGCAGGAGGAGTGATCGAACCTTCTAAGTTGGTGGCTTGGTTTACCTAAAACTCTAACTTGATAGGCAACATTTGATTAGGAAGATAGTGAACGAAAATCACTTTCCCAAGTTTTTTGTCCCTTTTATTGTGAAGGTCAAAGTTGGGGAAGTGGTTTATAAGCTCTAGTTACCACCTGGTTCTCGAATCCATCCTACCTTCCATGTGC
Organism: Gossypium stocksii; assembly: GCA_020496765.1. Lineage (NCBI taxonomy): Eukaryota > Viridiplantae > Streptophyta > Magnoliopsida > Malvales > Malvaceae > Gossypium > Gossypium stocksii. The sequence goes on from CM035623.1 coordinate 14,972,622, forward strand.
CTTAGCTCAAATGTCATGTTGGGAAGCAACTAGTTCAATTTACACCTTACCTTTAGTAGGTCTTGATGGAACTATGCTCAATGAGCCGATCCACATCCTTGATCAACGTATGGTTAAGATAGGCAACTATGCTGTCACAAAAATGTTTATCAAATAGGCTAACACATTCCTTGAGGATGCCACATGAGAGGTTCTACATGAATTATAACAATGATTCCTTGCATTTAATCATTGAGGAAAAAGATCTTTTCTACCCAGGGAGTACTTGTTATGGGATTTTTTACTCATGCTATTGGGATTGTTTTCATTTTGTTATGTCTGTTAGTGAAACATAATTTTTAGTGTCTAATTGTAAGTTAAAAGGTGTGTTTTTTTAAAGGTTAAAATGGTGTGTATGGGAAGTGTAGTGTTAGGTGCTACCATTTATTGAAATGGTGTGTATCATGGCTATATCTGCTACAAGAACAACGTTAACTTAATTTTAATTTTCCCTGTAACTTCCTCTTTTTGCTTTTTAGCAACAAAGGCAGATGGGAAGAAGTTATCCTTTCATTTACTAAATGAAATTCTCGTTCCTTTCCATCTGCTACTTTCTACTTTTTCTCTCTCTACTTCTAGAAACTAGCCATATCAGACTTAATTTTCTAGGAATTTCATAGGTGTCCAAATCCAATCCTTAATTAGTATTTTCACAGAACAAATTATCCATTGCTTTTATTTTTTTATTTATAAATTTATCTCTTTCCTTTTGAATTTGTTTCTTTCTTTCTCATTTGAAGTGAAAAAATATATGTAACTGTTTTCTCTTTCGCAAACTCTCAAGATTCAGTGTGCAAGGAAAAACAAATACTTTGTTCAAATCGTAATCAAAGTCCATAAACTTTTATTCTCTTTTTGATTTGATCTTTTTTTTTCAATTATTTTAATTCTTTATAATCTCAAATTTCTTAAATATAGGCTAGAGATTTAGCGTTTTGTTTAGAAATTGTTGTTGCTAGAGATTTAGCATTTTGTTTTACATATTGCACTTTTATGACACCAATATGCACACCAATATGGTTGGTTCAAGAAAATTTTTATATGTTTAAGGCCTAGATTTATTTATAACAGATGTTTAACCAGAAAGTAAAAATATTTTAAAAGAAAGTCTACTTGTAAGATTAAATTTTATTAAGTGAACTTTTTTGAATATATAGTTTCTATGAGATTCTTAACATCTGGATCGGGTAATAAGCCTTGAAGAAATTAGGATTCATTGTCTTTATAATCTTGAATTTCTTGAATATTGATTAAAATTTTAGCATTTTTGCTTAGAAATATTTTGTTGTTATTAGAATTGTGAGACTCAAATCCTATCTTTTGTTAAAGAAATAAAATAGAGATTTGCCCGTATAGATCCTCATTAAGCACAAATGTAACGCCCCAAAAATCCTGAAACTTTTTATTCTTGTGATGAAGCTTTGTTTGCATGGCTAGAGCTAGTGGGGTGTGGATTTTGTGTATTATAGCGTTTGTATGAAGTCTCGGGTTCAGGGTAGACCATAGGGAAAATTTTAATTTTGACTTAGTGGAACCCTGATCTCAGGCATTAGGCTTTTTAAACAAATTAGAAGGAAATAAGACACAAATGGGCCTGTGGCCTAGTGGCAAAGTGACGCCACTTGGGGGATAGGAAGGTGGTGTTACTGAGAGGCCAGGAGGTCCAGGGTTCAACGGTTGGCTTGCATAGAGATGGGGATTTTATTTTGTATCTTTTGATAACCAATGCTGGAGTTAGAGTTGAACTCTGATGGGAGGAGTTTGACGTGGTTAAAGGAGGGATTTGTGGAGTGATAAGGGGATGAAATTTTGGAGAGAATTTAGGGATTGGGTTTGTTGAGAGATGGTGCCGATTAGGGAAGTTGGGGAGTGCAAATTCAGCTTGTGTAGGGAGTAAGTGCCGACTTTGGTTATTCTTAGTCTTAGCCGAATGCACTTAGGTATTTCGGCATTTGGGAAAACGTTTTCTGCCTGAAGTCGAAGTTCTTTTACGCAACTTTTCTTTTGGTACCACTTCTACTCTTTTATTTTTAGTCTAAAGCCGATTTCACTTTGAGCAATTTCACCCTTTCATTTCTCTTTTCACCAATCTCTAAAAGCCGAATACCTCATCATCTTTTTGCCGAAACTCCTCTTGGTGTTGTGCTCCTTTCTCTTTTTTGCATCCCAAGTGCCAATTCTTTACTTGTTTTCCCAGAACGACTACTTTGTTTCTTAGATCCAGATCTACCCTTCTATAATCGGCTGTGTTAAAGGCCGATCTACTTTCTTCTTCTTCGCCCAAAAAGCCGAATACTATCCCTATTCTCTTCTGACCGAATAGCCCTACCTTTTTGCCGATTTATTTTTACTTCTCCTCCATCTCAAATCTATTCTTATCATCTACTACTCCTATTTGATTCTTAGAAGCCGGATCTCACCTATAAGCTATTTAGGCCACGGGATCAAAGATTAAGTCCTGGTAAGCACATATTCGTTCTTATTCTCCTGTGCCTTAGTGAAAGCCGAATGGCTTATCTAATCATTCTCTTCTCGTTGAATCTATATACCTCTTAGTCAACTGGTGAAGGATACAACCACTAGGAGGGGAGATCGTTTTGAAACCAAGCATCTTAAGAGGGTGTAAGTCGATTCGATTAAGGTAAGGGTTGTCTTTGGTTCGATTTCAATATTGGGAATTTCTAGATCTTATAAGTGACTAATTGGGTTCTCTAAATGGAATATAGGTCCTACGCGTGTGAGCTGTTACAGTTCTCTTCAAAATGGTGTGTACATACACCGCACACATGACAAATCGGTAAAAGCCGAAATCCCGAAAAGCCAGAATGCCGAAAAGTCGAAAAGCCGAAAGGCTGGCGCCGGTAACTACACGAGCGTGCAAACACTTGTGTAGAGATATAGATATGAAAACTAGGGCCAAGGGAGAGATCTCATGGTCTCGGGCCACTTTTTGGCTAATCCGGCCAAAATGGGCTAAATGGGCCCGATGGGCTCATGGGCCCAAATTGGCAAAAATTGATAAGTGAAATTTAGTGACGAGCTGGTAAAGTTGGTTGAATGATATGAATATGATTGGGCCTGATGGGCCGTATATTTGTGATGGGGCCTAATGGCCAAATAGATATGATTGGGCCTGGTGGGCTATATGAATTTATGAAAGTATGTGGACTTGTTAGGGTATTATAATGGACTTTTAGGCCTAGTTTCTAACGAACCCTTAAGCGCATAAAACTTAATTAATTTATCAAGCACGTCTGTGGACAAGTCGTAAGGTTAGAGTGTGGCAATGGGCATATGCATGTCTAGGATTGGATCTAGGGGGAGCTTGGTACTTAAGCAGTCTTAATGACCTACCTCCTCTTCTCTGAAATCCTACCTAGTGCATAGTGTCTATTCACTTTAGCCAACGAGAACTTATTGACCGGCCAAAGTTCGTAATTAAGACCCACGCTGTTAAGAAATTACTGAAATACCCCTGTAGGGTAGAAATTACTGAAGTACCCCTGTAGGGTAGAATTACTAAAATACCCCTGTAGGGTAGAAATACCGAACGAAATGACTAAAATGCCCTTATTGTATAAAGGACTAAAATACCCCTAGGTGTTAAATATGTGGAAATGTGTATGTTGCATTCATGTGATGTATGTTGCACTTGGGTGGGTTTGATGATACGAAGGAAGATATGTGAGGATCGCATAGTCACTTTGTAACACCCCAAACCCAGCCTGGACGTTATGCCCGGATCTGGAGGGTCACATGGCTTAAATATTGAAATCCGTAAAACTCTTTTAAAAAGTTCAAATCTTGTTTATCACAGATTGTTTAGTTTAAAATCTCCTTTAGAACAAGTTAAAAACCCCGTAATGGCCTTATTACACAATTAAAACTAGTAAGAAAGAAAACGAGAATAAAATGGGAACAGGGGAAGTCCAATTGGTGCAGAAAGCAAATAAAATCATGTGGCCACCTCGAGTCCATCACAGCTCCAAATCCACTAGGTCTAGGGGTTACCTGCACAAGTTAAGAATAAAAGAGTGAGTTTGCGAAAACTCAGTGTGCAACTCCCCATTGGAACAGGATGGGCCAAAGCCCCAAACAGGATCAGATCGGGCCTAAGCCCATAACAGACACAGATCATATCCACAATATGCAAAACCCACCCCAACCAGCCATCACACCACCCGTACCAACCAGCACACCATGTGGGGAATAACTTGACCCACCCAGCCCACACACAAATTTGTAGCAAAGCTGCTAATAACAGAGTAATGTGGCATAGCCACCAGAAACAAAACGAGTGGCAAGGCCACTGTTAACAGAATATGTGGCGCAGCCACTATAACAGAACTTCCTTCGTATTTACAATCCCAACCCCATACATATATATAGAATAGAATACACACATATACAACATGCTTACAGAATAACAGATACAAAATTAATCATGCATGGTCACTAACCTACCTTCCAAGGGTATAATAGTCATTTCCAAAACTGGGGGTAAAGTGGTAATTTTATCATTTAGCGGTGTTTCAGTCCTTTTAATCAGATTTAATGTCTTAACACTAAATATAACCTTTTAACAGATTCCACAACATACTTAGCAACTTAGATTCATTAACTAGGTCAAAAGTAATTTCGGGCTCTAAAGCCCCCTATCGGGCCCATGCGGGCCCACTTATCCGATGGCCTGTTACGCCAAGTTTTATGCTCAAGAACCTAGATTATACTATTCCACCTTTTTATAACCACTTACCGGATATTTTACTCCTACGGGCCTTTAGGCCCATTGGGCCCGCTTCAGCCCAACCAAGCCCAACATAGCCTAAGGGTACCGATTTGCACAAAATGATCTCCCTGGACTAAAATCCCATTTCTATCGAGCTTAGACTGGCCCAATAGCATTCTCATGCTAATGGGCTTCTATACGCCAGTATTTCGGCATTTCGGCTTTTGCCGACCTATACTACAGGGGGGTGTAGCTACACACCTGCTTATGAATTAAGTCGAGCGATCCCACCAATGATTAACCTACAACAATACAGTCACACCGTTAACCTAAAATCTGATTGGAACCAATGTTACCTTACTCTTACATAATCGGCTATGACTAACCAAACCAATATCCACTTACCTCTGCCGAATCCAAGCCGTAGATCTAAACTGCCTTGTTATTGTCAATCACCACCTCGTACTTGCCCTCACGAAACCAACTGCCACGCCCACCTATGGCTCACAAGAAAAAGAGAAGTTTGAACCGATTTCCCAACAAGGAGATCAAAATCGATTAGAAGAGCAAGAAATGGAAGATTTCAACTTTTCAAAACTTGCTTACTAAAAGAGAATTGGAGAATAAAACCCTTACCCAACGATATGCTTGACCGAGATGATGAAAGGAGAGATCGCCACACCCTAAGCCTTGATTTAACTAGATTTAATCGAATCACAAAAGGATGAGTAGAAGGCTAGGGCATTCGGTTTTGAAGGAATAGGCCAAGATAGTGACTTAAGTTCGGCTAACCAGACAATAGGAGGAATTGAGAAGAAGAATAAAGATGTCGGCTAGATTGGGAGGAGGTTCAGAAATGGTGATTCGGTCAATGGTATGCCTAAAGAGAGAAGAAAACCAAATGAAGGGTTGGAGAACCGATTAAGAGAAAGAATTAGGGATTCAGTTTCTAGAGAAAAGATGAGGAGAAATTGGCAACTAGAAGAGTAGAAACAAAGATGAAGTTTGTTTGAGAGGGAGTTGAGATTCGGCCAATCCAGATAAGAGAAGAAGAGAAAAAGGTAAAAGTAGCTTTCGACAATTAGTATCGCAACAACCACAATGGAGTCACTTAAAGACCTATAAGAAATTGGCACCAAAGAATCCCTAAAAAAAACGTTATCAAAACCCGAAAGAACCAAAAGAATTCGGCATACTCAAGCCACCAGTGTCGAAAATAGTAGACCCTCACCTCCTTGCCGAATTTGCACTCCCACAGTCCCACGATTGACCACTCCTTGATCCCCTCCTTCTTTTGCTCCTTGATTACCTCAACTTCAAGTTTGAATTCCATTCGAACTCTTATGACCAAGTCTACTCTTATCTGGTCATAACCACCCCAGAGTTTGTTCCCAAATAAAACACTTGCCGCACTCACCTAGCAAAACATAAAAATACTTGCTTGCAAGGGGAATTGAACCCGAATCCCCCTTACCCAAGGCGCCATACTTCTTGCTCTCCACCTTGCTAATGACGCCACTGCCACTTTACCACTAGGCTCCTTGTGACAAGAGTTCCCGAAAACTAAACTTGAAACCCGTGAGCTAACATCCCTACTTTCCTATGCCAAAAATCAAAATTTCCCCCAAGGCTTAGGCTTAACCTAAGCCTTCCAAAGGCTCCCAAAACACACTTAAACATCAACATAAGACACCCAAACATGCAATTATCGAAATTAAGCAAACACACAGAAGCCCAAAAATCTGGGGCGTTACACGCTTGACGATCGTGGATCCACTGGTGGCTTTAAGCCCATTATATGTTTAGCAGCCTTACTGCAACGATTGAGTAGTGTCGCAACTGGTGCTACCATTGGAGTGTAGGGATGGGTGGGTGATATTTATATCCCCACAGGAGTGTAGGGTTGGAAGGGAAATGGAGTGCAGGGTTGGATTGGGATGGGAGCATTGCATACATATGATATTAATGTGATATGGGCTAAGGCTCAACTGAGGCCACTAAGGGCTTAGGCCCGAAGGCCACTGTATATTGTGTCATGGGCTCAGGCCCAACTGAGGCCATTATGGGTTGGGGCCCAAGGCCACCGATAATGGTAGGGCTTAGGCCTAATGTGTTAATTGCATGTTGATATGGTTGCCGAGGGTTGTACACATGGAGTTTTTGAAAACTCACACCCTCTTTTATTTTTTTTCAGGTGACTCTCAATAGGCGGCTCGACGTAGGAGAGGACTCGGAGGTGGCCACACTGCAAGTTAATTAGAAGTTTTAATAGTTTTAAATTACTTTATCTTTAATTATTTTTCATTGGGATGTAATAAGGCCTATCATCTCTGGTACGAATTTATATTCAGGTTTTATTATTATTATTATTACTGTTGAATTGTTGGTTTTAAAATTTAAACATGGGCTTTTCCTCCCAAAATCAAAGCTTTTATCTAACTCACCTGAACTTTTAAAACAAGTAAAGGTTCAAATAGATTTTATCTTTAAATGTTTTTCTAGTGAAGCCGATTTGAAAATAACCATTGATTTGAACCACAAACGAATGATAGCTTAAGTTTTTCAATGTATCAGATTTGTGCGAGTTACCCTGCAATATGACATCACCCGATTCGGCCATAATGTCTGGACCGGGTTTGGGGTGTTACAACAAATTTGAAATGGGGTTGTGACTGGGGGTGTGCGGGTAAAGCCCCCACAGTACGGATTATGTCGCACAAGTTGAATATATATAGGACTATACTTCTTCTATTAGACATTGATTATAACATGGTTGTTTAACCCTTGAATAGATACAGTTGAACTCTTCATGTATTGTGTGTTTTTCAATATAGTGAATTTTCCCTCCTCTGCTCATGGTTTTTCCTGATAAGGGTTTTTCACGTCAAATCTATGTGTTCTTATTTTTCCTTCATTCTACTGTCATTATCGATGTTTATTATAACAGTTGCTAGTTTGATTATTGTAAATATTTTGTTTGTGCTAATATTTTATTTCACATTTGCATTCTTATAGCACAAAAATATGTATGTGTTATTTATTTTTGTAAAATTAAATTTTTAATTACTATTTTTATAGTTTTGTAATAATCTTGCATTTAACCAATTTATTCATTTATTTGTCGAGTGTTAATGTTACACATTTTGTTTATGTGACCTTTTAGTTATTTTAGTTTTTCATAATTTGACCCACAATTAAACTTTTCTACCTTGGTGCTTATACTTTGTCCTATTTCAAAAGATTATATTAGATATTTTGCCTCTATTTATTTTAAAGTGGAAAAGTGTTTTTTAAATCAGACCATGTTTTCAAACTAGGATTTTAACCCAAGATAAAAGGGTTAAAATTTTTAACTTTGGGCTTTTACAAAAGTGCTATTAATTAAAATTACTTTTTTTATTCTTGTTAAAAACGTTTGCATATCTTCTACTTTACATAACCATTCCTATAATAAATATTTTATTTTTTTGAAAGTACTTTTAGACATAAATAATAAACACTATCAAACTTTTCAAAGAAAAAAAAATTGAAGAACACATTTTAGAAAAACTTAACCTCAATGGTAATCTAACATTTAATTCGACTAGGCCATCATGAATTTGACAACCTACCTTTTAACTCTTTCACATTCTAAAATCCGGGTTAGTAGAAATTGGATTAGTGAACTGAGGGTGGTCACACACTATTTTTTTAATTAACTATAGTAGGAGTTGTGTCAAGCGAATTGATTTGGTTCAGTGGCTAAGTGTTAATTATGTGTGTCTAAGATACTGTATTTAAATCCCTTCCCTTGAATTTTTATTATTTTTGTCCTAAACCCTATTTTTTAACATTTGGCTTATCTATTATTTTTGCTAAATTATTAATAACAATAAGCTTGTTGGCTCAGTGGTAAGACTTCAGCTTACTCAGAGATCTTGTATTTGAATCTCGTGTGTGCAAAGCGGAAATTATTTTTTATTTTCCCTACGTGTGCCGCCCATGTGGTTTGTAGTTGGGTCAAATTAAAACTTTGATTAAACTGTTAAGTTAGTAAAAATCAGGTAGTTTTGGATTTTATTTTTAACTTTTTTTAAGGTAATCCCTCCCCAAAAATCTTTCACACTTTCTTACACACTCTCAATTTGTCGTCCCAAACTTCTTTCCCATTCTCTTTCACGTTTGGTTTCTCTTTTTTTTTATTTCTACCCTTTTTGTTCGTACAATATTTCTATTCATTCCATCATTTTTTTTGCCTTTATGGTGCTATCAATTTTTGTGCTATCGTTTGTGTGGTGTTTTCGAGCGAGTTGATTGTAATTTAATCTTGGTGTGAGGATCACGAGACAACTAATCCTCTGGCAATCTAGATATTGTCTGAAACAGCTGTTTTTTTCAAGGGTTTTGGAATCCTCGCTGTTGTGTTGGCATCAAAAAACAACCAGGTGTGTATCTTCCATCTTGAAAAATAGCGAACGGCATGAAGCCAAAAAGTATATTATCAATGCCATACAGTCGTGTGCCAAACTATATGAGCCAAATGGCCGTGTGAGCCACACGGGCTTGTGGCTCTATTTTTGTAAAATTTAGTTAAGACCGTATTTGAAATGTGTTCCAAGGTTAGCCACATCGTAGAGACTGTTATGGGATATGTATGACTTATATATATGAAATCTGATATTCTGTTTCTATATGTGCAATTTCTGAATGCATGATAGCATGTGTTCTGATGTGTAAAAGAATGTATGATTTGTGTGCATCTGGATAAATGGTTAGTGGTTGCATGTGCATTGGGGTGGGATAATGATGTGATGGTAGAAGTGTTGGTTGTTTAATAATCTACCTTATCTGATAGTTTAAACCAAATATATGTTTTGCTAGGTCAACCACACTTATCTTTTCTGGCAGATTATTGAATTATTTCTGACAAATTAATTGCTGTAACACCCTATACCCGGCCTGGTTGCTGAGCCCCAATATCAGGATGCCATACTACCGTTTCATGTCATACACAAAAATAAAAAGCTTATTCTTAAAGATATGTCTTCCATTTTAGTATTAGTATAGGTTTTAAGTGGACCATGCTCCTAATTACCATTAAGCCTTACTAAACACACCTTAAGCATCAAATAATAACAAATGTATATGCATAAGGTCCACTTAGCAAAATTTAAAAACTAAGTACATAGGTATCGATACTAACACATAGGTATTGATATTTCTCTCAAGTGGTACCGATATCGCTTTGAAAATCGGTGCAAAAACAACATTCTGTTTCTAGTCTAAAATCCAAGGTCTTAAAAATTATCGGCACCTTTCGAAGAGTATCGATTCTTTTACCATGAGTATCAATACTTTTGATAAGGTATCGATACCAAATTACATTACTAACTTCCTACACTTTCAAAAACCCAGAGGTATCAATATTAAAAATTGAATATCGTTATTAAAACTCGAATATCGATACCTTTGCTCTAGACATAAAAAATACAACAATTACAAGCATATAATTCATACCAACTAATGTCTAAACGTCATGTATCATTCACTTCATCAAATGGTCACTAAAATGTCCGAAGTAATAGTCCAAAACAAAAAAATCATGATAACAAATAATTCAAACTGAAAGTCAATAAGTCCTAAGCAAAAATAACCATGTAAGCAACTTAAGATTCATAGTAACAAACCAACAAATAGTCTACCACATTGCATTGTTCACAAAACATGAATGAATAGATAATAAATACCTATGAAATAACACAAAGACTTGATTGGATTGCCCCTCGGTGTAACACCCCAAACCCAACCTAGAAGTCTAGACCAAATTCAGGATGCTACATTGATCACCAAAGTGATTGTGAGAAAATTTACAAATCAAGTTATCATATCTATTCAAAAATTCCATTGCTTAAAAATCACTTAATAAAAGTTACAGATAAGTTTAAACAGGAAACTATACCACAATACTGTAAAGCTTTTCAATTCCAAAACAGTGTAACCAAAATATAAATTAGTAAATACAACCGAAATAATCTTTTGCAACCAAGACTGTCCGAGGCCTTCGCGTACTAGTTCCAGCATCAGAATCCAGGAAAGAACCTAAAAGTGAAAATAGGAGAGGGGGTGGGCTACTCGAGCCTAGTATGAGATCAAAACCAATTAACTACAGTAACAGAAGCAGAGAGTTAGTAAGCAGTTCAGAATCGAATCATACTTACAGTGCTAAACAGATACAGTCGATATATTCACAACGGAAGTATTGACAAAAAACAATATTTAGTACACGTTAAAAACACACCCAGCCACACAATCGCAGTACCATTTAGTCACAGTATCAATAGTTTGCAATCAGCCACAGTAATGATTCAGTCAGATAGTTACAATCAGATAATAAACCTGAGACAGAAGTCTCCACAGTCAGTAATGGTCCATACATATCAAATCACAATCAGTCTTAAGTTCTATTCAGTCAGATCGATACAATCAAACTCTATCCCTCAGAACAGTCAACAGATGCGTATGAGTGCAATTGAAATGCATAACCCACCCATCTAGCCAACACACCTCTCCGTCCATCCCTACACTTACTGTGGGGTTTAAAACACCCACCCACCCCTACACTCCATATGATTTCATCCCAGGTTGCGCAACAACGATAGCCATCAGCATTCTCCATGACCCTCAGGGTATTGGGACCGCCCTCGACCCTCTAGGTATTAGGGCTAACAGTATGCAGATGAACTACCAATCACATATATTACGCATCAAAGCTAGCGTATGAGCTGTACAGTGCCATGCTATAAACCATGGTATAGACGTGTAGTAGAATTGCCGAATCAGATAATGGTACGTAGCATTGCTAACGTATATACGATATAGTGCAATGTCGTAAACCGCTATACCAATAAATTGCAGCTGAGCTGTCAGATCAGTTAATGGTATGTAGCATAGCTAACGTATATATTGTACGGTGCAGTGCAGTAATCTGCTGTACATTCTAGTTGCAGTAAAACTTCCAGTTCAGTTCAGTATCAGTCTTCTGTCTCTTCAAAACCCCACCCAAAAATTCTTTATGCATATGTATGTATGCAGTCAGATGTACACAATCAGAATGCCAGTTTCCGTCAGTCAAAATCAGAGATGTGTACACTCATATCTCGAATTCAGAATCAAACTTATCACATATCCAGCCACAAATAACACACATATCAAACCCAGATCAGAGTCACAATTACCCTTGGTAAAGTTAGTCAAGGGTTGGAACACACAGGGTCGCATTACACTTAAATTTGACCTAAAACCAAAGTTTGGCGAGATAGGGCCACACGCCCATGTGTCCCGGTTGTGTGGGATTTGTAAATCCCCAAATCAGTCACACGATCGTGTGGCCAAGCCGTGTAACTCCAAATAACTGAATTCGTAATTCCTAAATTCACACACCTGTGTACCTAAGGGACACGGTCGTGTGGAAATTGACATTTTCCCCAAATCAGCCACCCGGCAGTGTGGCACCAAAATTGGTCAGAACCCTAGTTCCTAAATCCACACAGTCGAGTGCCACGACACACGTCCGTGTGGCCATCAGGAAGATTACGAAACCACCTTAAAATAGCCCCAAAACTACTGTTTTAGCCACCAGAACTGTCCCTAACCTTTTCCCTATCAACATATATCAAAAAGTGACAATTTCCCATCATTTCCCTTGACTAATAACCCAAAACCAGCGGGTTAGCATACGGTCAAGAAAAGCCAAAGCAAAGATTTGTCAAACAAAATAAATAGATAAGAATTGTAGTCAAGGTTCAAATCCCACACCTGTTATGCAACCGGAGATGATAACGGAGGAGCAGAATTTCCAAAATCCTCAAGCTAGAATCATTTTCGAGAATTTATTTTTGAAAGCAAAAGAAACAAAAGTTGAAGAGAAAGAGAGGCAAACTTGAAAACAAAAATAGAGATAATAAAAATAAAATAGAATAATTATAATAAAATAAAAATTAAAAGAAAAATAAAATACTAATTTAAAGCCAGTTAAAATAAAATATTTCCAAATTACACACATAAGACTCGAACCCACAACTTTGAGGTTCACTAACACTCACTTAACCATTAGACTAGCAGGCTCATTCTTGTCACTAAAATGCACAACTTAACTCATATGTGCATCCTTCTTGTTGTACTTCCACTCCGAATCTCAAAACTTCTGGGACCAAAATTCGGGGCGTTACACTCGAAACCACACCACTCACTCCAAGATGTTACTAATCTACAATGGTTTAAGAAGGGAGTGGGTGAGCTTAACAAGCTTGGTGAATGCCTAGAACAACTATCGTGCAAATAGTTTATCAAGCATTAGTGAAACATATATGTGGTATAATTATTGCAGCCTTAACTTAGTTGACATATTTTACTTCATATGCATATTCGATAGTTTATTTACTGAGTCAATACATGCATATTCATGTGAATATTACGATACACACAATTACATTAATAGACAATTTCCATAATAGCCGCATATCATATAAATTCATATCACAATACACACATATTCATATTTTAAGATAACTGGAGATAATTTGGCACTTGAGTTATGAAACATAAAAGTGGGCACTATCACCACTCATCGGATACACGGATCTCGAACACACCACATAGACATATAGAGTCAAACATGTCTCGTAAGTGAAGCATTAAACTAACACTCTCCAACACATAAAAGATGTCCTATTGAATGAAGCTTATCTCACATTCCCTTATCTCTCCAAACATGTCCCAAGGCCTCAACGCCCAAATTACATATACATAAAGGTGAGTACTCACAATCCTATAGTATGCCAACTATATCAAATGGTCTCAAGTATCACAATGCCAAAATATCCATATTTAAGGACACATATTACTTACCGATTTTTGATTACTTTCACTACACATTTGTATTATTTGCACAATTTTATTATTTTCACTTAGCATTTATGACATTCCTACATAAATACTTTTTCACAATAGTAATAATGAACATATAACACATATATAGCATCCCATTTCAGTTCACAATTTCAAAATAACACAAGCACATATCTCACAAGTTAAACATGAGTACACGAAGGCTTACACTCGGAATTTAGAGTAGGGTTTTAGGCTACTACTAATTTTTCAAGTAACTTATTGAATCGTGTCCACAAGCAGTTAATCTAAACACATACTACTACGCTTTTGTCAAAATGCTGAAAGCTCAAACTAGCATTTCCTAGCTCGTAAATGGTCCTTGCAAATTCAGATATTCATCACAACAATTCATACAATAATACATTTAGAAATCAGCTAAAGTTTCACCAAACAATAAAAAAACATAAGCCTAAACTAAGTTCTCATGTAGCCGAAACCTTAAACATAACAAACTTTAAGTTCGAATATCTCGATTCTTTTCGCATAAAACCAATTTCATTCATCTTATAATTCACCTACGACTAATTCTCAACCCTTAAACTACTCAATTCATGGTATCGACTTTTTCGACATGTTTTATAGCTATTTTCTAAAAATTCATTAAAACCTAAAACATCTTTAACGAAACTTAAAAAAAAAAGTTGAGAAACCTCTTAATCATGTCAAAACCTATTGATTAACACTTTAAAATGACACTTTTACTTGAAAATTTGAAATTCACCATTAACGACACTATTTTAGGCTTTTAATCAAAACATGCAATTTAAAGACTAAAATTTCAATTTCAAAGGCTTAATAACAGTAAAAACTAATGGGTAAACAACTGGTTCCCTTTGATGGAAGAAAAACGGACTTTTGTTGAAAACACAAAAAGCCTACACGCAAAGAAGATGACAAAATCAATGGAATTTTGGATGTTTTCTTGAAGATTTATGAAAGTTTAATACTTGGGGAATGATGGAAATTAAAAAGATTACGCTTGGAAATCAAAATTGAGTTCTTTAAGTTTGTGAAAGGAAGGGACGAGAACACTAGCAAAAAGGGAGAAAACTATTGTTAAAAATAAGTTAGGAATGGGGTTTTTAGGTTCAATTTTAAAATTTGGTAAAATTCAACATAAATGCTTACAATTTTGACCTTGGTACAAATCAGTCCTTTTTCTAAAATTAAAGGTCTTTAATACTCAGTTTCAAAAATACATTTGATTTTCTAAAAACCATAGTCGAAAGCTTTACTGATAAACCTTTCACAAATTTTTGAAAACTGGAAGGCTAAAATTCTTAAATTACCCCTAAAACTCCTAGGCCTTATTTTGGGGTGTTACAATTCTCCCCCTCTAAAAAGAATTCCGTCCACGAAATTACTTGAACTAAACAAATAAGGATATTATTGTCTCATCGCCTTTTCAGCTTCCCAAATTGCCTATTCAGTCTTGTGGTTGTGCCACAAAACCTTAACCAACGGTGTAATATCCCGAATTAAGGCCTAATCGGAATAGTGGTTTCGTAACCACAAATCCGAGATAGAAATAATCATTTTATAATTATTTTGAGGTTTATGATATGATTGCATGATTGTGTGAAAATTTCGTGAAGAAATTCTATGCATAAAGTGCTTAATTTTGAATTAGGGACTAAATCGAATAAGTTGCAAAACTTGCATTCTAGAAGCTTTTAGTATGAAATTGACTTGGAATATTAATTAGGAGGTCTTAAATAGCAATTTGACCAAATTCTAAGTTCATGGATAAAAATTGGACATGGGGGAATTTTTGAAAGTTTAGTAAGGAAGGGCATTTTGGTCATTTGGACATTAAATGAAATAAAAAGGGAAAAATAACACAAAATTGATTATCTTCTTCATTAGTTGCCGCCGAATGCTCCCTCTCTCCATAGCTAGGGTTTCTTCAATTTTCAAGCTTCATAGTAAGTGATTCCGAGCCTTGTTTTTAATGATTTTTACGTTTTTGTGATCCTGGTAGCTCGATAAAGCTTATGTTAGCAATAATTTAAGTTAGGGTTCATATTTGGAAAAATACCCATAGGTGAAATTTGTGTATTTTGATGTTTTATGATAGAATATGAGGTTTCAGATTATGTTAGACAACTTGTGCTACTCGGTTTTGAGTAAAAACGAGTAAAACGGCTTAATCGGTAAAAATACCTATTGTTCATAAGTACATGTTATAGTTGGAATTTGGGATTGTTATTAGTAAATAAATGATCAGCATGTCTTAAAACATAAGAATTTGGGATAGAGTTTAATTTCCGAGCTTTGGGGCAAAAGCGTAAATATGCAAAAGTTTAGGGGTAAATTTGTAATTTTGACAAAGTTAGGGTCAAGGACTATTTTGATAAATATGAGTATTAAATGAGCTAAATGTGCTATTTTAGATCAAGAAAAATGATATTCAAGTCGTGATCGAGGGAAAAACAAAGTTTACGAGGAATAGGCTCAATTGTTGATATTTTGGTATCGAGGTAAGTTCATGTGTAAATAATGTAACATAATTGCTATTTTAAGTGATTTAATGTTATTTATATGATATGATACTTGTTATTATGAATATTATGCTTTATGAAATATTATGTATTGGTATGAAAAGTATGTGATTAAATTGATAAGTATGAGATGCAAGTAACGTATTGGTTCCAATATTTCGAGGAGAACGGCTGGGAAATGTGTGATTGAGGAAAATCCCGTTTGAACCTTGGGAATAGATTAGGATACAAGTGACATGTCACTAGGATGGTTGGGCATCCGAGCTCGTTGAGTTGAGTCCGAGTTCACTTATGGATGCGAATGTCCGAACTCGTTGAGTTGAGTCCGAGTTCGTGAGATGTAACTAGGCATCTGAGCTCGTTGAGTTGAGTCCGAGTTCACTTATGGATGCGAATGCCCGAGGTCATTGAGTTGAGTCCGAGTTCGCTTATGGGCGGGTTACATGGTTACTTGATTATATATGTGGCACTTATGTGTAAATTATCCATGTATCCGAGTTATATTCCGAGGTGTTCAACGGGTAAAATTCTAGCGAAATGGAAGAACACTCAAGAGGCAAGTACCATTTTGATAAATGTTGTGAAATGGATACTTTGGATAGGTATGTACTTAACCCTTGGGTTGAAACTTGATACAACATCAATAATGTGGTAAGATGACAATTGATGATTAGAAATGTGATATATGTTTTGGTGATACCATGCTAGTGTTGTTTGGAAGAATTGCGTTGTTATGTTACTTGTTATTTGCATGTGAACTTACTAAGCATTTATGCTTACTCCCTCCTTTTCATTCATTGTAGTTTTGGACAAGCCGGCTCGGGAATCGGGATAGGTCGAAGGCTCGTTCACACTATCCGAAGAACTTTTTGGTAAAATGGCTTGTAAAACTTAAGTATGGCATGTATGGCAATATACCTATTTTGTGTAAATAATCTTGTAATATGGTTGTGGTTTGGTTGAGAAAACGCTTGATGATGATTAGCCATTGGAATGGCTAGTCTAGATCATGTTTGATGCCATGTGAATTTAATATGTTATCTAGTTCATGAAAATTCATAAAAAGATGAAATTGCCATAAAACAGAACATTACAAACAATGATGTGAGTTTGAAAAATCACTAAAAATTGTATAAACCAAATTAGGTGATGAATTAAATATAAAACTGAAGCTTATTGTGTCTACTTTCATATGGAAGAAGTGAAACAGGTAAAGGAGTAATTTGTAGTGAGATATTTGAGTTTTAGTGAAACAGGGCCAGAGCAATTTCTGGATCCCCTATTCCAACTTTAGAAATTCACCATAAATTGTACAAAAATAATTAGGAGATTTACTTTTTATGTTCAGAATCCTTATTGAGTCTAGTTTTAAGAGAAACAAATGGAATAGTCATATGAATTTTTTACAGGGAGAAAAGTGGTTTGAAGTAAGCAGAGGTCAGTGCAGTTGAGTTCTGAAACAGGGGTAAATTTAAGTAATAAACTGTACTAATTGGCCGGACCAAAAATTCTAGAAAAAATTTGTAGATAGATATATGAGTCTAGTTTCAGGGAAAATTTATGGATCTTGATTTCGAGTTTCGTAACTCAAGATATGATTTTTTAAGCGACCATGACGCAAAAAGATAGCTTGCTACGAGAATTAAATTAGTTGATTTAAATTTTAAAAAGTGGTGGAATAAGTTTAGTAACACCTTAAGCTCAACTCCGGCGGCGGTCTCGGGTAAGAGGGCATTACAAACGGAACCCTTTTATTTTGGAAAACCTTCTCTTCATGAGCTGAACAATACTTTCCCAACATAGACACATGGAAAGCATCATGAAATCGCTCAAGTTGCAGTAGTAACTTGAGACAATCAGCTACCGAACCAATCCTCTCGAAAACTTCTTAAGATCCAATATACCTTGGATTCAATTTACCCATCCTTCCAAACCTCAGAAGATTTTTTTCCTATCAGATGCTGTTTTCAAATGATCTCGAATCAACTTTACTTTTTCTTCAGTCTCACGAGCTAAATACAGTCCAATAACTTGCGTTTCATCTAATTTATACAACACAAAGGAGTTCTACACTTATTACCATACAATGCCGTAAATGGTGCCATGTGAATACTCATTTGATAACTATTGTTGTAAGCAAACTCTGCCAACAGCAAAAATCGCTCGCAACTACTACTAAACTCAATAACACAACTACGCAACATATTCTCTAACACTTGAATTACCTTTTAAGACTGACCATCTATTTAAGGATGATCAGCAGTACTGAAACTAAGCTTCGACCACAAAGCCTCTGGCAAAATCTTCCAAAACCTTAAAGTAAAACGCGAATCCCTATCTAAAATAATCAAATCTAGAACTCCATAAAAATATACTATTTCAGCGAAATACAACTCTGCCAACTTCTACAAAGTATAGTTAGTACGTACTACCAATAAATGCGCACTCTTCGAAAACTAATCAACTATAACCCACACTGAATCCATCTTCATCGGAGTTAAAGGCAAACTCGAAACAAAATCCATAGTGATCATTTCCCACTTCTATTTAGGAATCGCAATCGATTGCAAGAAAACCTAAAGGAAACTGATACTTTGCCTTAACTTTTTGACAAACCAAACATTGAGTGACAAAATCTATAACACCACGCTTTAGTAAAAATTGCTTGCCTCAAATCTACGTCATGTTGCACACACAACCTACCTCAAAAATTCAAGATACCATCATTATCAACATCAAAATCTCCCTTAATACCTTGTTCAACCTGTCTCTTTAATAATTCTCTATCTAAAGGTTGCTTCTCCTTAATTTGTTATGAAAAATTTGGCCTCACTTGAAGTTCAGCTAACAAACCATCATCATTAACTAAACTCAAGCTTGCAAACATAGCTCTCAACTCCGTCATCGACTTTTTACACAAAGCATCAGCAACAACATTCGCTTTTCCAGGATGATACTCTATCAGATAATCATAATCTTTTAACAGCTCAATCCAACACCTTTGCTTTAAATTCAACTCCTTTTGGGTGAGAAGGTACTTGGGCTCTTATGATCTGTATAAATAATACTTCTCTGTATACAAGTAATTGTGTTAAATCTTAAGTGTGAATACCACAGCAACTAATTCCAAATCATAAGTAGGGTAATTGTGCTCATCTGTCTTCAACTACCTTGAGACATAAGCTATGACTTTCCCTTATTGCATCAACACACAACAGAGACCCGAATATAAAGCATCACTGTAAACCAGAAAATCTTTTCCAGGCTCTAATTGAATCATCACAGGTGCCTCAGTCAAAACTGCCTTAAGCTATTCAAAACTCTTCCGCCTTTCGTCATTCCACTCAAAAACCACATCTTTCTGGAATAGTTTCGTTAAGGGTGTAGCAATAAGAGAAAATCCTTCAACAAATCTACGATAATAACCAGCTAAACCCAAGAAACTCATAACTTTAGTAACACTCCTAGGCAACTTCCATACCAAAATTGCCTTAATCTTCTTTGAAACCATTTGAATCCCTTCGATTGAAACAACATGACCTAAAAATGCCACTTCCTTAAGCCAATATTCACACTCACTCAGTTTTTCATACAATGTTTATCTCGAAGAATTTGCAGAATAACGCTTAAATGCTCGTTGTGATCCTCCTTAGAAAAGAATACACCAAAATATCATCTATAAAGGCCACCACAAACTGATCCAAGTACGAATGGAACACTCAATTCATCAAATGCATGAACGCAATAAAAGTATTAGTTAAACCAAATGGCAATACCCAAAACTCATAATGCCCATACCGGGTCCTAAAAGCGGTCTTCAACACATCAGACTCTTTCACCTTAAATTGATAATACCTAGATGTAAGGTCAACCTTCGAAAACACCATTGTATCTCGAAACTAATCAAATAAGTCATTAATTCGAGGAAAAGGATACTTATTCTTAATGATTAACCTATTTAACTACCTATAGTCAATACATATTTGCATCGTTCTATTCTTTTTCCTCGCAAACAAAATTGGTGCACTCCACAAAGTTACACTCGGTCGAATAAATCCTCTATCAAGCAACTCTTGCAACTAAATCTTTAACTTTGTCAGCTCTTTTGGTGTCATATGATAAGGCAAAATAGACACCGGTACAGCACCAAGATAGAGCTCAATACCGAACTCAACTTCATGATCCAACGACAAACCTTGTAATGCTTCAGGAAACACGTTAGGAAAATCCTTAACAGTGCGAATATCCTGAACTCTCAACTCCTTACTAACTAAATTCATCACATAAGCTAAATAAACTTCACAACCTTTTCCCAACATCTTTTCAACCTTCATTGTTGAAACCACATTAGACAAAAAACCCAGTCTTTCACCAACAACAACGATTTCCAACCCATCACTATTCCTTAAAGTAATTTGTTTAGTCTCAAAATCTAACTTACCTTTATGTTTAGTTAACCAATCTATACCAAGAATAAAATCAAAAACATAAAAAGGTAATTCTATAAGATCAACAGAAAAAACGTGCCCTTAAATCATAATGAGGCATCTACGATAAACTTTGTTAACTACCACACTATCCCCAAATGAACTAATAACAGTTATACCCAAATCAATAATTCCTGCTGGAATGTTTAACTTACAAACTAATTCACTCAAGATATATGAATGCGTAGAATTGGAATTAACCAACGAAAATAATAGAGTAGACTATAAAGTAAAAGTGCTAGCGATAACATCCGTCGGATCCTTATCTTCTAGTTTCTTAATAGCATAATCTCAAGTTGGACCTCCAGGCTCAACCTATGAAGAAATAGTATGAGCAATAATCTGCTTCCCAACCGGTCTTCCATTACCTCTACTACACCCACGGCTTCTAACAGGCATAGAAGCAGGTGCCGAACTTTGAGTCCGTGAAAACTCAACTCTATTCAGATATCCCCTAAGAAATATTTCTTCAAACCACATTTAAAACAACCACCTGTCAACTTACGACACTCACCAGAATGCCTACACTCATAATGTGCACAAAGTGGCCATCTAGAACCACCTGTTGAACTATCAACACTAACCACAGTCTACATGTTGTCTAGGCTGACTCGATCGAGACTTATGTCTTTCACCCCTACTAGAACTATGACTACCACGTCCTCTCTTAGGCGGTCAACCAGAAGCACCGTCAGAAGCTCTCTTACTAGAATCAGTAACCACAGAATATAGAGGTTCAACTAAAGGCTCCTCAACTACCTTCGCTCTCTCTACTAACTCATCGAACATATCTACATTTAGTGCTACCAAATAAACACGAATCCCACGATTAAGCCCAAATTAGAACGTCTTGCAATGTTCCATTTCATAAAGTTTCATCTCAGATGAATGCTAACTAAGGCTCCGTTTGTTTGCAGGTAAAATATTTTCCGGAAAATGATTTCCGGGAAAATGATTTCTAGAAAATGATTTACTTTTCTGGTGTTTGGATGAAACTGTGTAAAATATTTTCTGCTGTTTGGCAAATTTCCTGAAAATATTTTCCGGAAAAGTTGTTTTTACATATATTAATAAATTTATATATACATATATATACACTTAAAATTATAGTTTTCTACGTCAAATTATCTATATGAGCATATTAGGAGCTTCAAAACATACAACAATGTTTTCATTTCAACAGTTTCTTCGAGTTCTTTGAGCAACCATTAGTATTTAGTATTAGCTTATGTTAAAAAACCAACATGACATTAGAAGAATTTAACCTGCTGTTTGTAAAAGGAAAGAAAGGCCCCTGCATTAAACGTTTGGCAAAACTCAATTAATTCATTCCAAAACTAATGGGAACTTTAAAGACAATACTTTTCTAGAGCTCTAATTATCAATTATGATACTATAAAATTTACTCCAAAGAATCAAAAGGCACAATCAATAATTATATAATCTTGATTTGCCAGAAAGCTAACAGCTTTTGAATCAACATACCCCAAGCAGTTTACGTCACTAATCCAACTGATCATATCAAATCAAGCATAATTATCTATCATCAAAATTTTCTAGATGATATACATAACAATAAAATGCTCAAAATAGCAAGATAATACAAATTTAAGTTATATAAACTAATATAACTTAAACACTACCATAGATATAAAGGTATTGGAGCTGCAAGAAAAAAATATAAAGCAAGCCAAATTAAAACTACACGTAGTAGCACAACTGAAGAAAGGCACCTATTATGCCTCAAAACTACTTATTATGACTAGCAAAACAGATACTGCAACTACAGGGTTTCAAGCAATCCAACCGGTCCCGGGGTGATTTATCATCCAACTTGAACCTCTCCTGTTGATGCTCGAGTAAGAAACCATCACAATTACAAAGAGCAAAGAGAAGGTCATGCGCAGAAGAGTTTGAGATCAACCCGTCTTCAGTTAAGGTCGGAGGCAATCCTCCAACAAAAATCTTCTTGGTCCTGATATTTCCACCACCTCCGGAATTTCTACCCTGATTAAAATTACCAGATCTAGCAGACGTTTGCTGCTCCTCTCTAGATAACGCCCTCTTTGCCTCAACCTGGGAAACAACTATCTTATAATTGGGAACTATCTTTGCACCAGGCAACGCCAATAACAATATAGATAAAATACACAAAGTCAGATGAAATTAAGCGCGCATACACACATATAAGCACAAAAACACCTTAAATTGTAAAATTGGCACCAAAATAATATAGCAGACACTAAGGAACTCCAAGTATCTTCTCATGCGTAGGCAAAAGACAATAAGATAAAAACATACAAAATTAACAATAAATAGAACATAATCGAAGGGGGGGAAGAAAACATGGAACCAATCAATCATCAACCAGTAAATCAATAAGAAATAACATATAAACCCCATAGATTTATTTCCCTCCCTAGAATTAGTATTAAAAAGGAAAACCCACTGAGATAACAACCACCATAGAAATGGATTTGGCAACTAATTACACCTGAGCAGAGCATTTGGCTCACAGAAATGGATTTGAATCCTCCACCATCCCATTCCCAATATAAAAAACAAGTTTTAACATATATTTGGAGAACCATAAGTTCATAACCAATACACTTTTCGAATATTTGGGATGCAGATGATGGACAGGGGTAGTCAGGGAAATAACGAGTCAGAGAAACATCGATCTAAAATGCCATATCCACACAAACAATTACAAATCCTAATCTAAGGCAGTATTACTGTTTAATTAGAATCGAAAAGAATTATTTTCCGCTTCTTATGGCAATGATTCTGTTTTAGTATAAAATTTTAGGCATAAAATGGGTAAAAATTTCAGGCATAAAGAAACAAAGAAAAAAAAGAGTTTTATGCCATACCTTAGCCAAGACACAGCGAAGAAGAAGGAGATTTGACTGAGAAAGAGAGAAAGAGAAGAAATGAAACAGTAGCCTGAGAAGAGAAAATAGCGAGGGAGTAGAAGATGAAGAATGAAAGAAGGAAAATGAACGAAGAAGGGAAGAAGAATACTTTTACCTGGATGGAGGAGGAACCGGAAAATATCTTACAGAAATGAAATCCGTAAGACATTTTCCTAAAAAAGTAAAGCATTTTACCCGTGCCGTGGAAAACATTTTCCAAATGGAAAATCAATTCCATCAAACAAACACTGGAAAATGGAGAAAAAAGGTGAAAACATTTTTCGGAAAATGTTTTACACCCAAACAAACGGAGCCTAAGTCGCACAAACACAACCTTATAGTCAGCCACTAACAAATCACCCTGAACCAAATCCAAAAATTCCTGCTTACGAGCCTCCATATACTGCTCGCACATAAACTTCCTCTTAAAAACCTTAAGAAAATATCCCTAGGTCAAACAATCAGTAGTAGTACCTCTCCTAACCGTATTCCACCAACGGTGAGCCTCACCATCGAGTAAGGACATCGTACAACCCAACTTTTCCTTGTCAAAATAGGACATCTACTTGAGGATCCTTTGAACTCCTTCCAACCAATACTCAGCTACAGTCGGATCAGTACCTTTAACTCCAGAAAATTCCTTACCACACCTGAAGACGTTCAAGCAGAAACTCACGGTTAACAGTTGCAAGATTGATAGGTGCAGAAACAGGGTTAGCACTAGTAATCTACTGAAATGCTCCGATCATAGCTTCCATTAGAGGGCCTACCCCCTCATCAGGTATGTTCACTCTACGTGGCGGCACAGGAGGTGTAAAGAATGTACCATCCTCTTAAGCGCTAGCTCTCACATTAACACGTCTAGGAGGCATATCTAATTATCTAGCACACAAACAAACAAATAAACAGTGTGAATGGCGAGGAGATGATGCAAGTCTCGTTCCTACAAGAAAACTTTAGGATTAAGGCAATGTGTTCCTATTCTTACCCCACATGCAATTCTACAAACTATTTCAAGCAATCTCATGCTACTCAATAAGAGTTATATCACCAATTTCAAGAAATAAAAAATATTTAGACTCATGAGTTTCGAAACTCCAAACACGCAAAAATCACCTAGGTTCGAGAGTTATTGAACCTAGAGTTCTGATACCACCAAATTTAAAACCCTTTATGTAGCACCACTTACCTGAGCCCGATGCTAAGATAGGGTACGAGGCATTACCGAATTTAAACATAACTAATCGTACAAAATCGAGCCATCAAATTTCATTCAATTTAAAACCATTCATATACATACATATCGTCCCTTATACAGGTCTACGAGACCCAAAACATACATCGGGAGTGGTTTGGGACTAAACTGGGAACCTTGGAATACTTAGAAAATTTTCATGTTTTGGAGAGTCACACGCCCATATGAGTAGGCCATGTGGTCACACACGCCCATGTTGCTCAGGACACGCCCGTGACTCAGCTCGTGTAACTCTCTGTTTATGATGTCATCAACAATTTAAGGTCAGACTGCCAAGTCGCACGCCCGTGTACTAGGCCGTGTGGAGAATTTAATTTTGTAGTTAAAGTGCACACTTCACACGGCCTAGGCACAAGCCCATGTCCTGTGGCCGTGTCCTACACACGGCTGAGACACGCGGTCGTGCCTCTGCTTGTGTGTTCCATACTGAGCATTCTGTTTCTCTAAAACTACGTTGCAGGGGACACACGACCTATCAACACACCCATGGGGTAGACCGTGTGTCATACATGGCCTAGACACATGCCCGTGTGTCTAACCGTATGGACAATATATAGGCTATTTACCAAGCCATTTGCCACCCTAAAAACACAAAAAACAAATATACCCATTCAACAACTCCTATCATGAACTATTTAAGCAACCAAACCTCCACAACAAGGCATCCACTCATCATTCACATACCACAATCACCATGCATAAACATTACACAATTATAAATTTAATCATGCAAACTACCACATTCATGAAAGACATCAATACATGATTATACCAATAACCAATATTAGCCAGTTTCAAATGGCCCTATACAAAATGAACCTTCAACTAACTTAGGCCAACATTTTTGGCCAAATCAAATATGACACTTAACAAAATGACCAAGACCCTATACATGCCATACTTTCAAAAATATCATAATTATCAAATACCCAAAATAATGTTTCTGATAGTGTCATGCGAACCTCCGACAAGTCCCGGTTCGGAGCTAGTTTGGTGACACTATAAGGCAAGAGAAAGTAAGGGAGTAAGCTAAAAAGCTTAGTAAGTTTATATGCAAATAAATAACACCATAACCACCTAATAACCATGCAATTTCATACAATGAAAAATAATACATTTATCATTGAAATCTCATAAGCTTAGTTACTCAAGTACAATCTTACCAGACGATCATCACTTATAGAATTTATACTTATGAATTTCACGTACACACTTGTACCACATCGTTATACAAACACATATTTTCACATCTTTATCATTCCCGTTGAACACTTAGAATATTAATGGATACACGAAGGGTTTGCACATAAGGGTCACATGTGTAGCCAAGCTACCTTATATCACATTTTACATATATGCTCTTTCTCGAGCTAAGTCATAGGTCTGCTCACACAAGTTGACGGTTGGGACGTAGCTACCCAGTGCTGCTCAGACAAGCTGACAGGTATCTGCAACATATGCAGGATTACCTAGCCTCTAGCAGACGTACAAGACCAGTACCTGGAATCACATAAGCACATAATCACACATAGGTTCCTAATGACATGTCACTCATATCCTATTCTATTCCTAAGGTTCAACCAGGATTTTCCTCACTTATTGAAACATTTTCAAATATGTCACATAAATCATTCACACATTTTATACAACATTAAAGCATTAAAAAAAATAAAATGATGCATTATTTACATACAAACTTACCTCGGTACAAAATGACTATTTTTGCGATTTAGTCCACTACCTTAATCTTCTCTTGGTCAAGGTTAATTCCTCGTCTTTCTTGATCTATAATAACAAATTTAACTCATTTAAATGTCACATTACTCAATTAGGCCCAAAAATCATATTAAGGCAAAACTATATTTTTGCCCATAACTTTTTACTCATTTACATTTTAGTCCCTAGGCTCGTAAAATGAAAAGTATTTATTTTTCTCAAAACCCAAACCTAGCCGAACCTATTACATGCTTATAGCAGCCCACATTTTTCATTTATTCACATCATTATACACACATTTTACAACTTTTGCAAATAGGACCTTTTTAACATTTTTACCAAAAATCATCTAGCAAAAGTCATTTATCACATAACTAACATTCATTTTCTACCATTAGACATCAAAATGCATGCATGTCACACATGGGTAAATTTTTAAACATAAAACCTACTTCAAAATAATGGTAGAAATAGGTAAATCAGGTGATAACGACTTTAAAAACGTAAAAAGTGTTAAAAACGAGGCTAGGATGCACTTACTATCAAGCTTGAAAGTTGAAGAAACCCTAGCTATGGTTTCCTTGTGAAATTCGGCCAAGGTAGGAGAAAGATGAGCCCAATTTTGACTTTATATTCCCTTTTAATTCTTTTATTAACCAAATAACCAAAATGCCCTTAATGTCTTACTTTGAAATTTTACCCTTCCATGTCCATTTTTGTCCATCATGATATATAATGGTTTAATTACTAAATAAGGACTTTTAATTTACCAATTCATTTCAATTCAGCACCCAAAGCTTCTAGAACACATATTTTGCACTTTTTGCAATTTAGTCCTACTAGTCTAATTGGGTCGTCTATCGATAAAATTTCTTAACAATATTTTCACACATGTATTTAGTCATACTATAAACCTTAAAACTTTATCACAATAAATTTTTCTACTCCAAATTTGTGGTCCTGAAACCACTGTTCCGACTTGGCCCTAAATCAGGATGTTACAACTCTCCCTCCTTTAGGGATTTTTGTCCCCGAAAATCTTATCGAAAAAAAGGTTTGGGTAATACTTTCTCATAGCTTCCTCTGGTTCCCGCGTAGCCTCTTCTACCACATGTCTTTGCCACAACACTTTTACTAGGGCTATGCTTTTATTTCTCAATTGTTTGACTTCCTGAGCTAAAATCTTAATCGGTTTTTCATCATATGTCATATCCGGTCGAATCTCAATCTCTATTGGAGAAATCACATGCGCAGGATCAGAACGATATCGTCATAACATCGATACATGAAACACATTATGAATCCTTTCCAATTCTATTGGTAAGGCTAACCGATATGCCACTGGCCCTATTCTTTCAATAACTTCATACGGCCCAATGAAATGTGGGCTCAACTTGCCTTTACGGCCAAATCTGAAAATCTTTTTCCACGAAGATACTTTCAAAAACACTCTATTCCCAATCTGAAATTTAATCTCTTTTCTTTTTAAATCTGCGTTTGACTTCTTTTGATCTGAAGTGGCTTTCAAACAATCATGGATTACTTTCACTTTCTCTTCGATTTCCTTAACCAAATCAACCCCGTAATCTATCTCTCACTGAGCTCGGTCCAATACAGAGGAGTTCGATATTTGTGGCCATATAATGCCTCATACCGTGCCATATTTATACTCAACTGAAAGTTGTTGTTGTAAGCAAACTCAACCAAAAGGTAGATATTTTTCCCAACTACCTTCGAACTCTAAAATTCAATATCGGAGCATGTCTTCGATAATCTGAATTACTCTTTCTGATTGACCATCCGTTTGCGGGTGAAACGCGGTAGTAAAATCCAATTTCGTACCCAAAGCTTGTTGCAACTTTTTCCAAAATCACGAAGTAAATCTCAGATCTCTGTCTAATATAATAAAAATAGACACTCCGTGCAGTCTCACAATCTCAGCAATGTACAGTTCAGCTAACTTATCAAGTGGATAATGGGTACGTATAGGAATAAAATGAGCCAATTTTGTCACTCGATCAACAACTCAAATAGTATATTTCTTTCTCGGGGTCAAAGGCAACCCCATTACGAAGTCTACCATAATCCTATCCCATTTCCACTCGGGTACCATCACCGGTTGAAGTAAACCCGAAGGCACTTGATGCTTGGCCTTTACTTGTTGACAAATCAAACACTTTGATATGAACTCAGAAATATCTCTTTTCATACCAGGCCACCAATACAATTTCTCGAAGCATAAGCTATCACATTGCCTTCTTGCATCAACACACATCCAAGACCCTTCAAAGACGCATCACTATAAATTAAAAATTCTTTCCTAGACTCAGGTTGTACCAACACCAGTGCCTCAGTCAATAAAGCTTTTAACTGCTCAAAACTCTTTTGGCATTTCTCTGACCTTTCAAACTTAACATCTTTCTATAACAACCTCGTCATCGGAGTAGCAATCATTGAAAATTCTTTGACATCTTTCTGTAACAACCTCGTCATCGGAGTAGCAATCATTGAAAATCCTTTGACAAATAGTTGGTAATACCTGGCTAAGCCCAGAAAGCTTCTAACCTCAGATACATTTCTTGGTGGCTTCCAATCAACAATTACCGATATCTTACTGGGGTCAACCCTTATACCTTCAGCAGAGAAAATATGTCCAAAAAATCTGACTTCTTGGAGCCAAAACTCACTTTTACTAAACTTAGCAACCAGTTTCTTATCTCTCAAAATCTGCAACACAGTTTTCAAACGTTAAGCATGCTCGGACCCATCCCGAGAATAAATTAGGATATCATCTATGAATACAACTACAAACTTATCCAAATATGGTCGGAAGATCCAATTCATTAAGTCTATAAATAAAGCCGGAGCATTAGTATGTCCAAAAGGCATAACAAGAAACTCATAATGTCCATACCTCATTCTAAACACGATTTTTGGCACATCCGAGTCCTTCACTCTCAATTGGTAATAGCCAGATCTTAAATCAATCTTAGAAAACACTATCGCCACTTTCAACTGGTCGAACAAATCATCAATTCTAGGCAAAGGATACTTATTCTTTATAGTCACATTGTTGAGTTGTCGATAATCGCTACAAAGTCTCATGGATCCATCCTTCTTCTTTACAAATAACACGGGAGCACCCCAGGGAGAAAAACGGGATCTCGCAAATCCCTTATCGGTCAACTCTTGCAACTAAACTTTTAACTCTTTCAATTTAATTAGAGCCATTCTATAAGGAACGATCGATATCAGTGTAGTTCCCGGTAACAAATCAATGGTAAACTCCACTTCTCTGACCGGTGGTTACCCTGGTAACCCATCTGGAAACACATCAAAAAGCTCACAGACTACCAACACTGATTCAAGTTTCAATTCAGACATTTTTGTATTCAACACATAAGCAAGATAAAATTCATACCCTTTTCTTACATACTTTTGAGCTATTAATGACGAAATCACAATGGGCAGTTCACTGGATTCATCTGTTTCAACCCGAAGAACCTCACTATTTTCACATTTCAATTCAATAATTTTCTACCTACAATTTACCTTGGCATCACGCAATGTCAACCAGTCTATACCCAAAATAGAACCAAATTCATCAAATGGTAACAACATTAAGTTAGCCAGAAAACAGTAACTTTGAATCATCAAAGGACAATTCTTTCAAACTTTATCCACTAACACATACTTGCCTAAGGGGTTTGACACTTAATCACAAATTCAGTGGACTCAACAGGCAAATTCATACTAGTTACCAAATTCATACAAATATAGGAATGTGTCGATCCAAGATTAATAAATGCAACTACATTAATATTATAAAGAGAGAATATACCAGTGATCACATCAGGGGATGACGCATCTTCCCAAGCACGAATGGCATAAGTCCTCGCAGGTGCTCTAACTTTTGATCTCATCGCTGAGTCCTTGGATACACCTTTGCTACTGGCCCGATTTCCCATATTTCTCGCAGGCCTCTCTCTAGCCGCGGTGTTACTCGATCTAGCATTCTAGAGGTTATCTTTTTCAACCATTTCAGGGAAATCCTTAATGACATGATCTTGGGAGCCACATTTAAAACAAGCCCAGTTGATCATCCAACATTGAATGGGATGTCACCTTCCACAGTGTTGACATTCAGGGCAATCCTTAATTGAAGGTCATTACAATTGGAAAATAATCACAATTTAGCCCAACAACTTCTCTGTTGAAATCGTCCACTCTATAGCTATTTGTAACTTGAATTTGTAACTTAAATTGAAAAGACTTGGTCATCCCTTGTTCCTTGAAGCATGGCCAGCCACATAAGAGAGGGAAAGAAGGAAATTTAAACCTATTTTTAGTAAACTCAATCCTTTACCTTCACCTATAAATACTTTACCATCCCTCACTTCTAAAATCATCCCTCATCCCTCAACATTTCTAACACCCTAAACCCAGCCTAAACATTATGGCCGAATCTGGTGGCGTCACATGAGAGCATTTTTAGAAACCATTTCGAATATCAATACCTTGTACAATCTATTATCTTTCATTTATATCAATACCTTGTGCAATCTATTATCTTTCATTTATCGTGGAAGCTCATAAATCATTCATTAAACAAAAATCTTTAGTTAAGTTTTAAAAGGTGTTTAGAGTGTCATGATTTACTAAAAACAAGAGTAGCAATAAAACAATTTGAAAACACTAAGTATAAAAACAAAACAGTTCAAGAACCACAATACATGAAACTCCCAGAATAGTGGTTAAGAATAAAATAATGGAAAAACTAGTAATAAAATTAGGAAGTCTAGTAATGGGTCCACCAGTGGTCACCCTCGAGCCCTCCGCAGCATTGATCCATCTACTGTTGGGGATTACTTGACAGTCAAATAAAATAAAATGGTGAGTTTTCGCAAACTCGGCGTGTACATCCCCACAGTAAGGCAAGCAAACTTGCATATAACAGAAACAGTCATAATTTGGGGCTTAGCCCTTAACAGATACGGTGTAGGCCCACTCAGATCAGTATCAGATACATTTGAGCCGTAGCCCATATAGATAAGCATGCATATCAATCAGCACAGTATATGCCCACCAACCCTGCACACCATCTCTGACCACCCTAAACACCATGTGAGGACAAAGTCAACCCACCCAGCCCTACACACCAAGCATGGGGATTAAATCGACCCATCCAACCCTGTACACCTTGAGGTACCGTGAAATAGCACCATAATAAGTAAAGGTAGCGAGGCTACCAAATAACCGGCTAAATAGCCTTACAGTCTTCATTCTTTTCAATACCAACCCAACCCAATGCAATGCAACATAAATATCATGGCATGCTTTAATACAGAATAGTAGATCATACAGATATATCAGAACAGATACAGTACACATGCTAATCATAACATGCTATCGCATATATTTCATTCATCACATCGCAGGTCAGGGCCTAAGTAATGCTTACCACCCCTTTTAACCAGTCACAGTCGACTAAGGCGACCCGTGCAACCTTTCAGAATAGTTCAGATTAATGGGCTCACACACCCATGTGGCCTGCCCATGTAGATCACATGACCTGACCCAAAATCCCATAGGCCCGTGTGGTTTACCCATGTGGGCCCGCACGCCTGTATGACCCACACGGCCCAATTGGCCTAGCCCATGCCTCGCACATGGCCTAGCCAGCCTCATACTCCCATGTCCATTATGCCCGTGTAGCACGCGCACGGCCTACTTCGTTGACCACACAGCCAAGTCTCGCACACGGCCTCCATACGGGCAGTCTACACTCCCTTGTGACATCGACAGCTTCGTTTTTGGCTTTCGCGAAAACGCGATTTTAGTGCGTTTGAGGTACACACCTGGTTTTGATTAAAACCTAGACACTCCTGAGTACTTCTAGCACCTAATAATCAGAATAATTTCACTTTAGAAACCAAAATCGAGTCTCAATCACTAAACCCCAATATCACAAAATTGACTTACCAATTCCAAAATCAAACACAACTCTGATTCCAGTTGTTGAATTGCCCACTTCCAGCCTTTTAACTAATCCCTAAATAGCAGTAATCAACCCCTTATTACTATCTTAATTGACCAAGATAAAACTAAGAGCGAAAGAGATCACTTACCAAAACAATGAAACCATAGGTGAAATGCCAAAACTACCCAAACGAACGAGAGAAAAACAAATGAAGAGAAAGGATTTCAGAAATACAAATCGGCAGTGGTAGGAGAAAGAAAAGAGAAATTCAGTAGTTAGAGCTGAGGGAAAAGTATGAGAATTCGGCGGCACAGGAAAAAAGGCAAACGGGAAAAATTAAAAGAATGAAAGTGAAAAACTGAGTTTTAGGTAACCTAGGGTAACTTGACAGCTCAAACTCTTGAAAACGCTAGCAGTAAAAATTAACTCCCACACTGTGTTTCGAACATAGGATCACTTGCACAATTCCTTGTCACTTAACCACTAGACCAGTAGGCCCATTCTGTTATAACTTATCCAACTTTTACTTAAAAGCCTGATAACCAAGGATGAGGCTTTATTTAATAAAAACCCAAAATTTTACCCATGTTATAACTTGAACTTGGGACCTCCCTCAGCACACCCAAAGCACATATCAGCTAAGGCAGACAATTAATTATGTCAAAATCATGCACAACATATTTAGAAAATTTCATCACCACAATTTCACAAAAAGTCGAAAATAGGAAAATTGGGGCGTTACAACGTTCCTCTTTCACTCAAACTAGTTTCATCTCAATTATTTTTCCCTTTTTCCCCTGCATAGTCGTCCATCCATTATTCATTCTTTAGCCTTAAAAGCTTTGTCAAAAGCACTCCTTAGCCAACTACCCCTTAAACACTTAGCAGACGAAGCATCAATCAGAACGGAGGAGCACCTCAGTCAAAATAGATCTAAAAGGCTGCTGAACTGAGTCAGTCAGAATAGATCTAAAAGGTTGCCAAACTGAATAGAGTTTACTCTTTCCTCTTGTTATTTATATTAAACATGTTTGCTTTGATTTTTATATTTTTGACATCAACTATTAAGTTTTAATTCCTATCTGCTAGGATGATTATATTAATTTAATGAGATTTATTTAATTTATGTTAACATGTTTTGTGCCTCAGTCTATTGTGTTTTTAGTTAATATCTCGATGTATTTCATTCATATGTGATTGGGTACACTCAGATTAGCTGAGCGATCCTAACTAGATAATGACTAGTAGATGCATAATTGAAAAGTGCAATACTCAATTTAGGTCATTAAACCTGACTAAGTTAAGGTTCATAATATCTTTAGTTAGCTCTATTATCTTGCATGGTTTTTAAGTTTATGTAATTAAATTATTGCAAACTTAAATGTCCCTGTGACCTTGCATGAATTCTAAGAAACCCTTAGTCTAATATGATCAGTAACATGCATATTTCACTAAATAAAAGATTCGAGAAGACTTAATTTGGTTTTCAATCCCATAAAAGATCGAGTTGCCATGGAAGTAATTCTGAACATGTTAAGCATGATGAAAGTGAATTAAATTAATTAGTATAATTATCTTATCCCAATTAATGTTGATAGTTTTTGTTGCTAAAGCCTTCATTCATACATTCGGTTAAATTGCATCTAGATTAAATTGCATTAGGTATCACTCTTTACATTCAATTAAATTTAATCATCACTATATAAATTTATTGAGTTTTCACATCAAATTGTTAATTATAATTTTGCACTTAATTGATTAAGTATAAACAGTCCTTGTCGACACAATAACTCATTTTTCCTTACTTATTACTTGAATGACTATGTACACTTGCGTAAACCCTGTTACAATGCCACACCACTGTTTCATGTCATACACAGCAATCGAAAGCTCATTCTTAAAGATTCATCTTCCATTTTAGTATTTGTATAGGTTTTAAGTGGAACATGCTCCTAATTACCATTAAGTCTTACTAAACATACCTTAAGCATCATATAATAACAATTGTACATGCATTAGGGTCACTTAGCAAAAATTAAAAACTAAGTATGTATGTATCGATGCTGACACATAGGTATCAATATTTCTCTCAAGTGGTATCGATGCCAATTGAAAAATCAGTACCAAATCAACATTCTATTTCTCGCCTAAAATCTAAGGTCTCAAAAATTATCAGTACCTTTCGAAAAGTATCGATTTTTTTCTCCCGAGTATCGATACTCATGATAAGGTATTGATACCAAATTACATTACTGAATTTCTATACTTTTAAAAACCTGTAGGTATCGACATTAAAACCCGAATATCGATACCTCTGCTCTAGATATAAAAAATATAGGAATTACAAGCTCTAATTCATACCAACTAATTTCTAAACATCATGTATCATTCACATCATCAAATGGTCACTAAAATGTCTGAAGTAACAGTCTAAAACATCATAATCATGACCGAGCAAGAAACCAATAATTCAAACTGAAAGTCCATAAGTCCTAAGCAAAAAAACTATGTAAACAACTTTATATTCATAGCAAAAAACTAGCATATAGTCTACCACATTCCATTTTTTCCCAAAACATGGATGAATAGATAATAAACACCTGCAAAATAACACAAAGACTTGCTTGGATCACCCCCCGAAGTCACACTACTCACACCAAGACGCTACTAATCTACAATGGTTTAAGAAGGGAGTGGGTAAGCTTAACAAGCTTAGTGAATGCCTAGATCAACTATCGTGCAAATAGTTTATCCAGCATTAATGAAACATATTTGTGGTATAATTATTGCAGCCTTAACTTAGTTGACATATTTTACTTCATTTACATATTCGATAGTTTATTTGCTGAATCAATACATACATATTTATGTAAATGTCATGATACACGCAATCACATTGATAGACAATTTCCATAATAGCCACATATCATATAAACTCATATCACAATACACACATATTCATATTTTAAGATAACTGGAGATAATTTGGCACTTGAGTTATGAAACGTAAAGTTGGTCACTATCACCACTCATCAGATACACAGATCTCTAACACACCACATAAACTCATAGAGTCAAACATTTCTCATAAGTGAAGCATTAAGCTAACATTCTCCCACACACCAAACATGTTCTGTTGAATAGAGCCTAGCTCACATTCCCTTATCTCTCCAAACATGCCCCAAGGCCTCAACACCCAAATTACATATACATATAGGTGAGTACTCAAAATCCTAATTATGCTAACTATATCCAATGGTCTCAAGTATTACAAGGCAAAAATATCCATATTTAAACATACAAATTATTTACCGATTTCCAATTACTTTCATTGCACATTTGTATCATTTGCATAATATTATCATTGTCACTTAGCATGTATGACATGCCTACATATATACTCTTTCACAATAGTAATCATGAACATATAACATATATAGCATCTCATCTCAGTTAACATTTTCACAATAACACAAGCACATATCTCACAAGTTAAACATAAGTATAAGAAAGTTTACACTTGGAATTTATAGTAAGGGTTTAGGCTACCACTAAATTCCTAATGTCCACAAGTCGTTAATCTAAACACTCACCACTACGCTTTCATCGAAATGTCTAAAGCTTAAACTAGCATTTCCTAGCTCGCAGATGGTCCTAGCGAATCTGGAACTTCAAAATAATAATTCACACAATAATATATTCAGAAATCAGCTAAGGACTCACCACAAGTAATAAAAAACATAAGCATAAATTAAGTTCTCATGTAACCGAAACTTTAAACATAGCAAACTTTAAGTTTGAATATCTCGGTCTATACTCATTCTTTTCACCTAAAGCTAATTATGTTTCTCAACCCTTAAACTACATTAAACTACTCAATTCATGGTATCGACATTTTCGACATGTTTTATTGCTATTTTCCAAAAATTCATTAAAACCCAAGAAGTCTTTAACAAAGCTTCAAAACAAGTATAGAAACCTCTTAATCACGTTAATACCTATTAATTAACACTTTGAAATCACATTTTTACTCAAAAATTTGAAATTCACCATTAACGACTCTATTATCGGCTTTTAATCAAAATATGTGATTTAACGACTAAAAATTCAGTTTTAAAGGCCTAATAGCATTAAAAAGCAATGGGTAGACGATTGTTTACCTTCGATGGAAGAAAAATAGACTGTTGTTTAAAATTCAAAAAACGTGTACGCGAAGAAGATGATGAAATCAATGGAATTTTGGATGTTTTCTTGAAGATTTATTAAAGTTTAATACTTAGGAAATGATGGAAATCAAGAGGATTATGCTTGGAAATCAAAATTGAGTTCTTTAAATTTGTGAAAGCAAGAGACCACAACACTAGCAAGAAGGGAGAAAACTATAGTGAAAAATAAGCTGAAAACGGGGTTTTTAGGTTCAATTTTAAAATTTGGTAAAACTGCAAAATAAATGCTCACAATTTTGACCCTGTTACAAATCAGTCCTTTTCTAAAATTAAAAGTCTTTAAAACTCATTTTCAAGAATTGATTAGATTTTCTAAAAACCATAATTGAAAGCATTACCGATAAATCATGTTGCAACATTTCGAACACTCTAAGGTAAAAATTCCTAAGTTACCCCTAAAACTCCTAGGCCCTATTTTGGGGTGTTACAACTGCACTATTCTGAAAAGTGACAAACTCTCACTATTATGGTGTTTAGGGTTGGATGTGTACTTATTACTCTAATTGGTGTGTAAGGGTGGACAGATATGATGTCTAGAGGATGGAGTAGGATCTGTATCTGAATTTGGATCTGGATCTACAATTGCATCTAAATCTATAACTGATTTGTC
The DNA here is from genome assembly GCA_020496765.1 of Gossypium stocksii. Lineage (NCBI taxonomy): Eukaryota > Viridiplantae > Streptophyta > Magnoliopsida > Malvales > Malvaceae > Gossypium > Gossypium stocksii. The sequence continues at coordinate 15,010,008 of CM035623.1, forward strand.
TATCATATTGCATCGCAAGATATGCCATGCATTTGTAACTATTTGAAACATGACTTTCGTATAATTTTGCTATTTGATCTGTTTGAATGGGTTGAGTTACACACTGAGCTTGTAAGCTCACCTAATTATTTTTAACTTCTTAAGTGATCAGTAAACTTAGGACCAGACGACATGCGGGAGCTCAAATTGATTTGTTGGTTAATAAATTAGACAATTTATTTTTCTTTAAGTTATTTCAAACTTTTTGGACCGTGTAACTATTTGGATCTTCAATTTTTGTTCTTGATTTTCTTTTGTTAGATATAGTAATAATTATTATGTTAAGAGGAAAAATCATATGATTTTACAAACTAAGTCACGGCTTTCAAAATTTAATAACTTACAAATTTCCACTGCAAAATAAAGTAATCAGTGTTTTTCTTTAATAAAATAAACAGTTTTAACAAGTATTTTCCTAAAAACTCGAAAGCAATTTGTCAAATTAATCTTGTCAAGAAATGATTTTGAATTTGATTTCTAGGTTTAAAACAAGTTTATGTAATTCATCAAGGTTTGGTTATAACGTTTAGGTCGGGTTTGGGGTGTTACAAACTCCATATTTTTAGTGAAAGCTAGTTCTAACAGACATATGGCTCCTTCAAATCCATTTATCTACATAGTAAAATTGTTCTTTAGGTACCTAAAAATAATAAAATTTAAATTTTTAAAAAAAATATAAAAATATAAATTAATAAAATTATAAATTTACATTTCAATTTCTGTAAAAAATATATATAATTGTTATGAATATCTTATTAAGTGGATGTCCGTTATGATCAAGATAAAGTTTTAATGTACTTTAAATTCTAATAGTTATTAGAATTAGATCTCTACTTATTTTATAATTCTTACGCCTATAAATAGAGAATCAGATGAAGCATTGTAATCATCCATTTGATCAATAAAGTACATTCTTTATTACTTCCATATTTTCTATGTTCTTTATTCTCTGCATCTCTCTTTATTTTATAACATGTTATTAGCACGATCTTGCTCAAAGTGCTAGTTCCTTTTATTAACGATCAGATTTATCCTTCACGATTTTCAATATCTTTGACGGCAAGATGCAAAGTTTTTACAAGAAGTTTCTTTTTATTTAATATTTCATATTTGATTATTATTTTTCATTCTTCTTTCATTATAGGTTACCATTATTTTGATTAACTTATTTTACTTTTTGTTCTTAAGGATTGTGAAAGATTTGATATTCTTATCTATATGAAATCGAGAAGTAAGATTCACTCTCAAATTTTAATTTTTGATATTTTCTTGGGGATAATCCATTTTTCTTCATTACAAAGGATGATTATAATCACTATTTTTCATCCATGGTAACGTCAGTCAATCTAATCAACTTCTTTTGAAATTTCATTTTATTTCTATTAAAAAGTTCAATTTATATAATTCACTATCTATATCTTTATGAATTTATAAAACCTTTCACGCATTTAGTTATTGATATTTTTATGTGGAGATAAATAAATTTTTTTTCATTTTTAATAGAATTGATTGGTTTAATTTTGATTTTAATTAAGATATATGATTATTTCGAAATGCGAGTAAAAATACTTACTTATCAAGAACTTTGGGATATTCATCATGTATTTGATAATTTCATATCATTGTAAAATTTGAAATGAAATTATGCGTAACAGCCCGAATTTGGGCTTAGTCAGAATAGTGAATTCGGGATCACTAATCTGATGTCAAAGACGTTATTTTAGCATTTATTTTATGTGTTATAGCATAATTATATGAGTGTATGAAAATTTTTGGTGAATTAATTTACGCTATTGTGAGCTCAATTGCAAAAAAGGACTAAATCGCATAAAGCGTAAAAGTGATGATTTACTAGTAAGTTGTGTTAAATAGCTAGAGAAACTTATTTGGGGGTCTTTAATGGGAAAATAGACCCTTACTAGAAGGCATGGCCGGCCAAGAGACAAGGAAATATCAAAATGTCAAAAGTTTGGTGTTAGGTGACCTATTTGACTAGAAAATAAAATAAAATAAAATAAGAAAAGAAAGGCTTAAACTTTTTTGCTTCTTCTTCTCTACCAAAAATATCAGCCATTTTTGGGGTTTTAGAAGCTCAAACTTTTAGCCACCCATTTCCCTTACAAGTAAGTGATTCCAATGGCATTTCTTAATGATTTTTACATTTTTTTTAAACCCTTGTAACATGAGCTAGCTATTGAGGGGACTATTTTGCAAAAAAGATAGAAGGTCTAGGTTTTACCATGAGAGTGTTTATGTTGTTTACTGGACTTTTATGGAAGAAAATGAATCTTAGTGGTCAAATAAACAACTTTTGTGAAGTGGTGTTCATGGAAAACACCTAAAATAGACCTACTTGTAAAAGTTATAATTGTGTAGTAAATACTTGAAATAATGGAAATTAAGGGTTGACATATCAAAGGGTTTGACTAGGCATAAGAAATGAAGAAATTGGATAAAATCGATTTCCGAGCCTAGTGGTAAAATGGTCATTTTGTGAAAGCCTAGGGGCAAAATCGTCATTTTGCCATATTGTGAATCTTTAATTGTCTAAATTAATATAGTGATTAAATTAGTAAAATTTTATTATTATAGATCAAGAAGTATGAAATTCGAACTTAGACTGGGGGAAGGCCAAGCAAACGGACTAAATTAAGATGTCGATCACATTTTGTATACCGAGATAAGTTGTAGGTAAATAATGCAACTTTTTCTATAATTATGCATGAGTTTATTGATTGGGCATAAAATGATTAATTGTGATTATGAATTAGGCATGAAAGCATTTATTTAGTATTAAATGATAAAATATGATTTTGAGTAATGAAATGATGAGAATCTATGTGATAAAACTTGGTTGAACCTTGAGAATAGATTGGATATTCATGTCATGATACTAAGGACAATACGAATACTAGTGTAAGACCATGTCTGGGACATGGCATTGACACCGATATGTGCGAGCCAGTGTAAGACCATGTCTAGGACATGGCATCGGCCTTGATACAAGTGCTAGTGTAAGACCATGTCTAAGACATGGCATCAGCCTCGACATGCAAGCTAGTGTAAGACCATGTCTAGGACATGGCATCGGCTTGGATATGTGTCAGTGTAAGACCATGTCTGGGACATGGCATCAGCACGGTTAAAGGAGAGCCAATGTAAGACCATGTCTAGGACATAGCGTCAGCCTCAATATATGGGAGTCAGTGTAAGACCATGTCTTGGACATGGCATCAACTTGACATGTGAGTCAGTGTAAGATCATGTCTGGGATATGGCATCAGCATGATACCTTGTATGAGGTTTACTGAACATCCTTTCGTATTCTAAATGGTTCAACGGGAAAAATTTAAAGTTATGTCAAGAATGAGAATTATGATGATGACATTGTGAGTGGTGCAGGTACCTATATGAAATGTATGAAATGTGAGCTCAAAATTATGTTGTATGATTAGTAAAAGATGAAGATAAGTAAGTTATTCTTGTATCCGTTCTTTGGTATCATGCACAAATTGTAATGTATAGAGAGCATGTTATAGCATGGTAAATTGTTGTCTTTTATTTACTTGCAACTTACTAAGCTTTATGCTTACTCCCTCTCATTTACATTTCCTTATAGTGCCACCTAATAAGCTCATGGATCAAAAGACGTCGGAGGCTCCGTTCACACTATCAATTAAAGTATTCAGTATAGTTAGTTTCTTGTATTTTGAGAAATGGCATGTATAGGGACTTAGTCTTTGTTAAGTGTCATTTTGTCTTGGGCCAAGCAGGTTAGCTTGATTAAGGATACTTCAATTTGTATAAGGCCATGGATAATGGCTAATATTCATTATTGATATATGCAAATGATCTTTTTGTAAATGTGCAAAGTAGTATGGATGAACAAGAGTACTACGATAGTAATATGAATGCTTGGTTGTTTTGATTATGTGAAGTTATGTGAATGCCAAATTATGGTCATTGGTTGAGTATTTGTACCTTGCTATGAATTTGTATGAGTTTGATCTTGTTTTAGGGTGGCAAAAGGCTTGGTAGATAGCCTTATTTTGTCCACACATATAGACACACGGGCGTGTGTCTAGGCCATATGTGACACACGGTCTACCCCACGGGCATGTGGTTAGACCGTGTGTCCCCTGCACCTTAGGTTAGCAAAATTAAATGCCTAGTAGTAACCACACAGGCAAACACACGGCTGTGTCCCTCAACCATGCGGAAGACACGACCTAGCACACGTGCATATGCCACGGCCGTGTGACCATAAATGGTTGCTAACATTAGAAATAGAATACCAAGGTTTTTGCACATGGACTACGAAACGGGTGTGTCAAGGCTATGTGAGGGACACGGGATGAGCACATGAGTGTGTGCCAGGCCGTGTGAAAACCCCAATAGGTTCAAAGTTAGAAAATAAATCCACACGGACGAGGAGCATGGGCGTGTACCTATGTGCTTAGGCCGTGTGACCCACACGGGCCTTCAACAAGGCCATGTTTAGAGGCCACACGGGCGTGTTGCCCAACCACACGGGCGTGTGCCTTGTTTTTCGTAGTTTTTGTTGAAATTTTTCTAAGTACTCGGAATGGTCCCGGATTGTTTCCAACCAATGTATCTATGATTAATGGTGGGCTATGTGTGAACCACCGTGTATCGAGGATTATTGGTCGGCTATGTGCGAACCACCATGTATCTGTTATTACTCCAAAATGTTCATCGGGAAAATTAACTAAGTGAAATTCATGTGACAAAGTGGTGATAAGTGCAGGGCTATAAGTACATGTATTCGTGAGCACTATTTATGATATGTGTGTGAACTGGGTAAGGTGTGAAATGAGTAAGTGCAACTCCAAGAATTTGAATTGTTCATGCTTAGTATGTTATGTTCTTGAATGTTAAATACATGGTGTGATGTCTATTGTTTACATATCGACTTACTACGCTTAAAGCTTACCCCCTTCTCTTTTCTCTTCTTCTATAGTGTAGCCAAGCCAGCTCGAGATACGGAGACCGTCGAAGGATCATCCACACTATTAACACTTTTTGGTATATTGAAATTTACATTGAATTATTGCATGTTGATAAACGATAAATTATACATATTTTTACCTCATGTTTAGCCTAATTTCTAGATGAATTATCATTAAATTTGTGAGAATTGGTGCTCTTAACCCTTCTATTTCATGTTTTATACTCAGAAGAGCATAGGGAAGAGAAAAGAATGAAAAACGGACCGAAAACGAAGAAAATGGGCCAAAGTGTGAAAACAACACAGCCCAAGGAGTTACCACACGGCCGTGGCACACAGCCGTGCCACATAAGGTCCAACATGGCCTAGCCCCGACAAGCACGGCCAGACCACACAGTTGTGCCACCCTCAACAAGCCCGTACACGGCCTCTTATCAATCCACATGGGCATGGCACACGGGCGTGTCCCTATCGTGAAGAAGTGCAATTTTACTCGGATTTGGATACTTAGAGGCTAAGAAAGGCATCCCAAAGCTCTATATAAAGACCCTAGGAGGCAACTCTAAGGGTGTACTCTTTTCTCCCAAAAGGAGGGCCATATTTCTGCCAACACAAGGAGTGAAAGCAAGGAATTACTCCAACGGAAGCTGATTGATTCATCCCAGAAGTCAGAATTCCACATCAAGACAAAGGATCTCCCTAAATTCCTTCAGGGGTTTTTGGGTTCTTTCTGTTTTGTTATATTATTTCTTCTGAGATGTTTTCTTTATTAATTATGAACTAAACCCCTCAAATACTTGAGGGGGATGAAACCTAAGACAGACCTTATTATTTTTCATTCTTAAATTATATGATAAATACTTGAATTGTTCTTAATTATGTGTTCTTAATTCTTGGTTTAATAATCCTAGGTATTAAGTCAAGAAACTGATGTGCTTAGGCAGAGGAGCAAAAGTCCCTGTTTTAAGAGTAGATCTACCATAGGGCGACATAAATCTGTTGGATTAGGGTCAAACCTAATAGGGGGATCCATAGATCGAATTAATGAAACCTTAGTTAAACAACCTAGGATTAGTTGTTCTTATCCTCGACGAAGGTATTAACATAGGTTAGGGATCTCTACGGATCAAGTCAAGTAAAGAAATCATCTAGTTCAAGAAGTTAATAACAAGTGAAGTCTAGGTGGATTCTCCCTTGAGTATTGCCCATATCAATTAGCTTTTCTCGAGAGTTTTTCCCCAATTTACTTTTTGTGCATTCTTAGCTTAGTTTTAGAATTAGTTTCATACAAACCTCTTTTACTCTTAGGTTAGATAATAGAAAGGAAGTGAGTACTAGTACTTTTAGTTCCCTTGGGTACGATAACTCGGTCTTGCCGCTAAACTATACTACTGTTCAATAGGTGCGCTTGCCTTAAAATCGTGACATTAGTTAGTTTTTGGTGCGATAAGTTTTTATAAATTTTATTACTGCATATCACGTGATATCAAGTTTTTGGCGCCATTGCCAGAGAACTAAAATATTACGAAAACTCGATTTCTATTACTTTAGCCATTACTATACTAGTTTATTTCTTTATTTTTAATCTTTATTTTTTTATTTTAATTTTCTCTGTTTTTCTTCCCTTCTAGGTATTTCTAGTTTATGACTAGAAACAACCCAGTAGGACCATTACTTTTTGACGAAGATTTGGAAGCGACAGTTCGTAGAACTCGCAGAGAAATCAGACGAAGCCTACATTATCCAGAACAAGGACAAGAACAAGAGCTAGAACCTACGGAAGAAATGGAAGCAAATCAAAACATTCAACCACCTCCAACATTACCCGCAGAACCAGATGAAGCGCCTCGTACTATGTATGATTATGCTAAACCTAGTTTGGCTGGTGCTCAATCTAGTATTATTAGACCTACTATTGCTGCAAATAATTTTGAATTAAAACCTAACACTATTCAGATGATACAACAATTTGTGCAGTTTGATGGTTTACAGGATGAAGATCCAAATTCACACATAGCCAATTTTTTAGAACTTTGTGATACTTTTAAAATTAATGGCATTTCTGATGATGCCATTCGTCTAAGGCTATTCCCATTCTCTTTGAGAAATAAAGCCAAACAGTGGTTAAATTCTTTACCACGAGGATCAATCACTACATGGGAACAGATGACAGAAAAATTTTTACTTAAATATTTTCCTCCAACTAAAACAGCTAAATTACGAAAAGATATCTCTTCTTTTGTGCAGATGGATTTAGAAACACTTTATGATGCCTGGGAGAGATACAAAGATTTGTTGAGAAGGTGCCCGCACCATGGGTTACCTTTGTGGCTACAAGTTCAAACCTTCCACAACAGTTTGAATCCATCAACAAGGCAAATGATCGACGCAGCCGCAGGAAGAACAATTAACCACAAAACGCCAGAAGCAGCTTATGAATTTATTGAAAAGATGTCACTGAATAACTATCAGTGGCAAGTCATGAGGACAAAATCGACAAAAGCTGCAGTAGTTTATAATATTGATGCTGTCACTATGCTTACTAACCAAGTAGAACTTCTAAATAAAAAGTTTGATAATTTTGTTGGTTCTACGCAGGCACAACAAGTGATGCAGTGCAACGCAACTCCAAGAAATATGTTTACTCCAGACTGTTCATCTTACGATCATGGTACAGAAACGGAGCAAGCCAATTATACGGGTAACAATTTTAGATCTCAAAATAATCCTTATAGTAACAAATATAATGCAAGTTGGCAGAACCACCCCAATTTTTCTTGGGGAGGACAAGAGAATCAAAGACAACAGCCCCCTTCGAGATTTCAGCAGCCACCACCACAGCAGGAGAAAAAGCCAAATCTCGAAGAGATGTTCACAAATTCATGGTCATGTCAGAAACCCATTTTCAAAACATTGAGACGGCATTAAAGAACCAGCAAGCATCAATTAAAGGACTTGAGAATCAAATTGGTCAACTCGCAAAGTTAATATCAGAAAGACCACAATGTGGACTACCAAGTAACACTAAGACCAACCCTAAAGAACAACTTCATGCCATGGACACAATAGGTAAAGAGGCATTAACCAAAACTGACCCAAAGTTATGCAATGAGCCGGAGGTGAGTAAAGGTAAGGTGGAGGTAAGCAATAACAAGCCAGACATCAAAGAACACAAGCCTCGTATCCCATACCCAAATGTGCTAAAGAAAGACCGCACAAACAAGCAATTTGGTAAGTTTCTTAAACTTTTAAAGAAATTACATATTAACTTACCATTTGTTGAAGCAATTTTGCAGATGCCAAACGCTGTTAAATTCTTAAGAGAACTCTTGACAAAAAAGTGGAAGCTGGATGAAAAACCCCATGTGGAACTAAATGCAGTACGCTCAGCCATTCTACAGAATAAATTGCCAACCAAACTAAAAGATCTAGGGAGTTTTACCATTCCTTGTTTACTTGGTAACCTAGATGCCAAAAATGCTTTAGCTGATTTAGGGGCTAGTATAAATGTTATGCCATATAAACTGTTTAATCAACTAGGTCTTGGAAACCCTAAGAAAACCAAGATGAGCATTCAACTAGCTGCAAAGCTATTAGGGCACCTAAGGGAATAATTGAAGATGTACTTGTCAAAATTGATAAATTTATATTCCTAGTCGACTTCGTTGTTTTAGACATTGATGAAGATAGCAATGTACCCCTAATTCAAGGGCGACCCTTTTTAGCAACTGCTAGGGCAAAAATTGATTTAGAAACAGGAGAACTCACATTACGTGTAGGTGATGACACAGTCACTTTACAAGCTCAGAACTCGATTAAGACAACAGATAATAATATAGCTACAAGTCCTTGTAAAAACACTGAACTCACCACCTAATCTTCTATGCAGGATACACTCTACATAGAGGCCACCAACCAACAGACAAGTCCATCGAAGGGATATGCATCCAAAAAGCGAATACTTCAGATCGAGGAACTAGATGAGTGGCTGAACTATCAGGAAAAACCCAAAATATGCCACACCAACCTAGAGCTACACCAAGATGACCCTCAGAAACAAACAAATCAGTTCAAGAGAGGGGATAAGGTAATTTTAAGGGACGATGATCCTCGAACCTTAAACTCGGAAGAACATACAAATGATACACCATACTTCACGGTAATGAAAGTCTTTCTCTACGGCACCATTGAGGTAACTCACCCTAACCACAGTACTTTCAAGGTAAACGGCCATAGGCTTAAACACTATAGAGGTAAGAATTTTAAAGATAACAAGGAGGAGCTCCAGCTCCATGAAATCCCTTCATGATACATCCAAGTAGAGTCGAGCTTAGACTCTAAATAAGTGCTTCTCGGGAGGCAACCCGAGCACTAACTTAGTAACTTTTCTTTTATTTTTGATTTTAGTCTTTTAATACATCAACTAACCCTTTTCAAATATAGAAATTTAGGACCACACGGCCGTGCCTAAGGCCGTCTGAACATGTAAAGTAAAGACACGGTCGTGCACCTAGGCCGTGTGTAAACAGAGCACAATTTTCCCAAAAACACGAGCTACTGACAAATCGACACGGCCGTGCGACATGGCGGTGGCAACCGTTCAACTTAGACACGGGCTTACACAAAGCCATACGCCTGTGTCCCTAGACCATGGCCAACACAGTCGATTTAGACACGGCCGTGTTACTACCTACACGACCGTGTGAATAACGAAACCTCATCGCAAACAGCCGTGTGACCAATCACACGATCGTGGGAAAAGCAAAAAATATCACAAACGGCCGTGCGAGATGGCCAACACGGGCGTGTACTTCAAACCAGGCGCGTTAAAACCACCAAATTTTAAATCACACGGGCAAAACCCGAGTCACACGGGCATGTGCCATGCCCTTGTAACCCAAAAACTATAAATAAGGGCCACTATTCATTCTCTCCCTTACTGAAACCCTAAAATTTTTCTCCCCCAACCACCATAAACGCCACCGCCGATACTCAAAACACCACCACGCTCATATAGGACCATCCCACGCCCGTGGAAAGTGCCCCACGACCATTCAACTCCTCTCCCACGTCCGTGCACCTCTCCTATTTGGCATTATGTCCACATCACGCGTAAAAAGGCTGCCGTCCCGCCTTCGAAGAAATGCAAGGGACCAGGTGGCTCATCATCGGGGCCCACCTCCGAGGCTCGCCACCCGTTCATCACACTTTCCCAAGCCTCCCAAGAGGAGTTATTTTAGATACTATGGGGACGAACATTAAGCACAGGCCGATGCATTGATTGGGACGTACTAGAGCAAGTCAACCTCGCAAATACAGTTCGGGCCCTACTGATGACGGATCCTTAGGAGTAGTTCTTCTGAATCATCGAGCTTACATACCTTGAACTCACTCTAGAGTTCTGCTTCACCTTTCATCTTCAGACCGCCATGAGCCAGTTCAATGATCCCGGCACTGTCCAATTTCGTCTAGGAGGTTGTGTACGCCACCTTAGCGTGCCAGGGTTTGGCTCAGCTCTCGGCCTCTATACAGAGCAGTTCATGGAGGAGGAAGACTTTCCTACGCTTCCCCGTCGCATCCACCTCAAACCCATAGATTGTTGGCACAACATCGCCCCAGGCTATCCTCCTACGACCCTAGTCACACAAAGGTGACCGCCCTCCCCCCGTCATTGAGGTACCTTCACGCTCTTCTCGTACATACTTTGACAGGTGGACGGGAGAGTACAGGCGTCGTCAACACCCATGACGCCTATTTTTTATGGAGCATGGCGAATGCACACCCCATCGACCTCGCCTACTTTATCGCACACACTATGCAGCACCAGACCGAGCGTCATCGCAGGGGCGTCATATCCGTGGGCACGTTCATTACACGCTTTGCCCGTCACTCCGGGCTCCTCAACACAGCGGCCCAAACATCCTCATACCCACTCATCGGCCAGATGTCCCCTCAGGGCATCCAGATTATGCACCATATGAGGATGATCCAGCAGAGGCCAGGAGGCGACCCTTTTCAATATCGCCTCATCAAGGAGGCCGAGGATCAAGAGGACATTCTTGATGATGTCTCACCACCACCACCGGAGGAGGATGCACCTACCGAGCCACTACCCCCTCGCCGCCCATCTCATGCAGCAGCCACCTATGCTGACATATATGAGCGCTTATCCAAATTCGAGCAGCAATGCTTCCAAAGCTTCGATCACATTGATGCGACATTATAGCAGATATGCCAGCACCTTCACATCACTTCACCACTACCATCGCGTGATCCATATGAGGATTAGAGATTTCTATTCCTCTTAACTTTATTTTTATCTTAATTTTTATTTAAACACTGATCCTTATTTTTACCTTTTCTTTTCTTCTAACTTTATTTTCCTTTTTACTTTTTCTTTTATTTCTTTTAGTTCATTTTATCTTTTTCATTATTTGAATATTAGTATTTTTAGATCTTTATTTATTTTATTTCTTTTTCATATCGGCCAACACCTAACGAGTAATCTCTCTTAACCCAAATTCCCCACGATTAATAAATACAATCACAGTTTCAAAGGAGCTCTACAGCTCATATTCACATGAAAACGAGACAACCTTGCCATAACTATAGGCTCTTCCAAGTCCAATCTCCGTCTCACAAATTCATCCAAAATTTAGGGAGTTTCATTCCTTTCCCTATCTTATGATCTTGTGCTTCTATTGTTATCAATGTTATCTTTGTACATTGAGGGCAATGTACATCTTAAGTGTGGGGGGGAAGTTTACTTTCAGTCTTTACACTCTCTTTGAAATCCCTGAACCTTTTTACTAACATTTTGCATTGTTCTCAAATTCTCACTTTCACCCTTTGCATTATCTTCAATCTCCTATTAGGAATTAATTCTGATTGATTTATGATTTTTATTAATATGTGAGAATTAAGACATAGGTGCTTGTACTTTGATTATTCAAACTTTAAAACATTAAGGAATCAAGCATGATAAGTTGAAATTTTTTAGAACCCCATTTTTTTCATAAGTTAATTTCCTGAATTTTAAGTGTTATCTTGAGATTTCAAATTCGTAGGATTGACATCAAAAGCCATAATTCTGGTGAGATTCTTGAGCCTTTTGAGCATACATTCTTTCGTGCTCACTTTTATTATTGCTTTAAGTGAGTCAACACTGAACTATTATTCTAGAACTTGCTTGGATTATACATGTCAAGACCACATCATTGATTTGATACACTAAAATGATAAAGGCACCTAAGATTTAACCCACTTACTCCACAAAAGCCTACCTCCATAAATTAACCCCTAGTAAACCCCATTGAGCCTAACAACCTATTCTTTGACTTACCTCTAACTTTAACCTATAACATGTTTTTGTTGAATTCCATTCAATTACTTTGATCCCTATTTTTGTCGAGATTCGAGTTAAATTATTATCTAGCTTTATTCTCTTTTCCAGATGGTAAAGTTGTAAATATTCAATTGTTCTAAAAAAATGTATGTATTAATTCAGTTGTAATCTGTAATAGTTCAAATAGTTTTTGCACATTTCTATTTTACGGCTACCAAGGCGAAAATGATGTTATCATGAGAATTAGCTCGAGAAATATGTTCCAGTGATAGAGATTTTTCTAGCTAGATAATTTTTCAGTTCAATCTCGATTCTAACCTTCTTTTGCAGCCTGTGACAACACCTCTAACCAAGCCCCATTACAACCATTGAAAGACCTTTTGATCGATGTAACACATCAATCTATAGTGGTGGAGATTTGATTTTCTAGCAAGCCTATGGTAATAACCTTTCAGGTTGACTAGAGAGTGCTTAATTCTTGAACCCTAAACACTTTGAGTGGATAAAGTGAATCTTTAGTGAGGATGTCAAATCTTGTTAATTTTGATCGAGAGATAGTTATTTAGGAGCAGGGAAGAAAACTTATGTTTCGATGATAAAATTCTCAACTTAAAGTAATTGAATCTCAAATGTTCTTCTGATTGAATCTTTATTATATGGTTACTTGTAAATTAATTTGAAACATTATTGATAAAGATTGTAAGTTGAGAGGAATGATTCTTAATTAAGGATTGAGATTTTGCTTGAGGACAAGTAAAGGCTTAAGTGTGGGGGTATTTGATAAACGATAAATTATACATATTTTTACCTCATGTTTGGCCTAATTTCTAGATGAATTATCATTAAATTTGTGATAATTGGTGCTCTTAACCCTTTTATTTCATGTTTTATACTCAAGAGAGCATAGGGAAGAGAAAAGAACAAAAAATGGACCGAAAACGAAGAAAATGGGCCAAAGTGTGAAAACAGCATAGCCTAAGAAGTTACCACAGCCACATAAGGTACAACACGGCCCAGCCTCGACAAACACGGCCAGACCACACGGCCATGCCACCCTCAACAGGCCTATACACGGCCTCTTATCGATCCACACGGGCGTGGCACACGGGCGTGTCCCTGTCGTGAGGAAGTGCAATTTCACTCAGATTTGCATACTTAGAGGCTAAGAAAGGCATCCCAAAGCTCTATATAAAGACCCTAGGAGGCAACTCTAAGGGTGTGCTCTTTTCTCCCAAAAGAAGTGCCATATTTCTGCCAACACAAGGAGTGAAAGCAAGGAATTACTCCAAGGGAAGCCGATTGATTCATCCCAGAAGCAAGAATTCCACATCAAGACAAAGGATCTCCCTAAATTTCTTCAAGTTTTTTAGGTTCTTTATGTTTTGTTATCTTATTTCTTCTAAGATGTTTTCTTTCTTAATTATGAACTAAACCCCTCAAATACTTGAGGGGGATGAAACCTAAGACAGACCTTGTTATTATTCATTCTTGAATTATATGATAAATACTTGAATTGTTCTTAATTATGTGTTCCTAATTCTTGGTTTAATAATCCTAGGTATTAAGTTAAGAAACTGATATGCTTAGGCAGAAGAGCAAAAGTCCCTGTTTTAAGAGTAGATCTACCATAATTAAGCGGAGTTGCATGCAACCCTAGACATAGGGCGACATAAATCTGCCGAATTAGGGTCAAACCTAATAAGGGGATCCATAGATCGAATTAATGCAACCTAGGGGTGTTAACTAGAAAGAAACCTTAGTTAAACAACCTAGGATTAGTTGTTCTTATCCTCGACAGAGGTATTAACATAGGTTAGGGATCTCTACAGATCAAGTCAAGTGAAGAAATTGCCTAGTTCAAGAAGTTAATAACAAGTGAAGTCTAGGTGGATTCTCCCTTGAGTATTGCCCATATCAATTAGCTTTTCCCGAGAGTTTTTCCCCAATTTACTTTTTGTGCATTCTTAGCTTAGTTTTAGAATTAGTTTCATACAAACCTCTTTTACTCTTAGGTTAGATAATAAAAAGGAAGTGAGTACTAGTACTTTTAGTTCCCTTGGGTACGATAACTCGGTCTTGCCGCTAAACTATACTACTGTTTGATAGGTGCGCTTGCTTTAAAATCGTGATATTAGTTAGTTTTTGGTGTGATCAGTTTTTATAAATTTTATTACTACATATCACGTGATATCACATGTATTGGGACTTCGTTATTTTGTATATATAATCTTATAATGATAAAGTAATAAAATCTGATCGCACCTATAAACTAACTAATATCACGATAAAAGGCAAGCACACCTATCGAATAGTAGTATAGCTAGAGGTAAGACCGGAATATCGAATCCAAGGAACTAAAAGTACTAGTAATGACTTCCTTCCTATTATCTAACCTAAGAAATAAAAGGGGTTTGGTTATAAACTATTTTAAACTAAACTAAAGAAACGACAAAGAGTAAATTAGGAAATTGCTTTTGGAAAAACTGATTGATGATGGCAATACCTAAGGAAGAATCCACCTAGACTTCACTTGTTATCTAACTCTGAACTAGATGATTTCTTCATTTGACTTGATCCGTAGAGATGCCTAAATTATGTTAATACCTCCGTCGAGGATAAGAATAATTAATCCTACGTTGATTAATTGAAATCTCTTTCTAATGAAAACCTCTAGTCTTGCATTACCTCGATCTATGGCTCCCCACATTAGATTTGACTCTAATCCGTGTTAGTCTTATGTCTAAGATTGCGATCAACTCTGCTTAATTGTGTGGATCTACTCCTATACAGGGACTTTTGCTCCTCTATATAAGCACGTTTGACTTAAATTAATATCCTGAAAATATTTATTCAAGAGTTAAAAACATAATTAAGAACAAATCAAATATTTATCATATAGTTCAGATAACAATAACAAGATTCGTCTTAGATTTCATCCCTCTTAGATATTTGGGGTTTTAGTTCATAATTATAAAAAGAAACAACTCAGAATAAATAAAATAACAAAACATAAGAAAACCCAAAATTCCTGAGAAGATAGAAGGGAGATCCTTTGTCTTGATGTAGATCCTAGCTTCTGAGATGGATCAATCAGCTTTTCTTCGAGTAATTCCCTGCCTTTAACTCCCCGTCTTGGCGGGAATAATGTACACCCTTGTAGTTGCCTCCTAGGGTCTTTATATAGAGTTTAGAATATCTTTCTTAGCCCTTAAGTAGCATTTTCCGAGTGAAATTGAACTTCATCACGGCAGGGACACGCCCATGTGCCACGCCCATGTGAGTTGATGTGGAGGCCATGCTCGGGCCTGTTAAAGTGGCACGGCCATGTGGCACGCCTGTCTGACGAACTTCCAAGCCGTGTTGATTATTGATTTGGGCCTAATTTGCTCGTTTTTAGCCCGTTCCTTGCTCTTTTCACTTCCTTATGCTCACCTAAGTATAAAACCTGAAATAAAAGGATTAGGAGTACCAAATTCCACAAATTCAATGATAATTCATCCAGAAATTAGGCTAAGCATGAGGTAAAAAATATGTATAATTTACGTTTTATCAAATACCCCCACACTTAAGCCTTTGCTTGTCCTCAAGCAAAATCTCATTTCACAATTAAAAGTCATTCCTCTCAACTTATAATCCTTATCAATAAAGTTTCAAACTAATCCACAAGTAATCATACATTAAAAATTCAACCGAAAGAAAATTAAAGTTTCAAACACTCTAAGTTGAGAATCTTATCACAGAAACATAGGTTTTCTCCCCTCTCCTAAGTAATTACCTAGAACTCAAAATCAACAAGAGTTGACATCCTCACTCAAGATTCACTCTATCCACTCGAAGTGTTTAGGGTTCAAAAATTAAGCACACATTAGTCAACCTGAAAAGCTATTACCATAAGCTTGCAGGAAAATCAAATCTCCACCACTATAGATTGCTATGACACATCGATCAAAAAGTCTTTCAATGGTTGTAATGGGGCTTTGGTTAGGGGTGTTCTCACAAGCTGAAAAAGAGGTTTAGAATCGAGATTAAACTAAAAAATCATCTAACTAGAAAAATCTCTATCACTGAAACATATCCCTAGAGCTAAGCATCATTGTTTCGGATTCGGAAGCTTATAATACGAATATGCAAAAATATTCAATTACAACTAAAATATGAATTACAACTGAATTAACTGTATATACACCTTTTTTAAAGAACAAATCAATTAACAACAAATGAATAATTAAAAATTTTACAAACTGAAAAGGAGAACAAAGCTAGATAATTATTCAACTCAAATCTCGACAAAAATAGGGATCAAAATAATTGAAGGGAATTCAACAAAAAATGGGTTATAGGTTAATATTGAAGGTAAGTCAAGGAATAGTTTGTTAGGCTCAATGGGGTTCACTAGGGGTTAATTTATGGAAGTAGGCTTTTATGGAGTAAGTGGGTTAAAACCTAGGTGCCTTTATCATTTCGGTATATCAAATCAATGATGTGGTCTCGACATGTATAATCGAAGCAAGTTCTAGAATAACAAATCAGTATTGACTCACTCAAAGCAACAATAAAAGTGAGCACGAAAGGATGTATGCTCAAAAGGCTCAAAAATCTCACCAGAATTATGGCTTTTTGATGTCAACCCTGTGAATTTGAAATTTCAAGATAACACTTAAAATTGGGGAAAACAACCTAGAAAAATTTAAATTCTCAAAAATTTCAATTTATCATGCTTGATTCTCTAATATCTTAAAGTTTGAATAATCAAAGCATAAGTACCTATGGCTTAATTCTCAACATATCAATAAAAATAATAAATCAATCAGAATTCATTTTAGTAGGGGATCGAGACTAATGCAGAGAATGAAAGTGAGAATTCAAAATTTGAGAACAATGCAACAAGTTAGTGGCAAAAATTTTTAGGATAGGGAGAGAAGTGAAACTCTTTGAATATTGGATGAATTCCTTTAGTAGTTAAAGCTAAACTGGAGAAAGGGCTATTTGAAGTTTATTATTCTTGGTGACTGAAGAGAATAGCACAACTACACCTTTATGAGGGATTGTGGAGCCTAAGCTCCTCTCTATCGTTCTTAAAGTCGTCACCATAATATAGTTTGAGTCGATGACTGTTTACCTTGAAAGTACCTTGAGTTGGATGTGTTACCTCAATTGTGCCGTAGGGAAGAACACTTTGAACTATGAATGGGCCTAACCATCTCGACTTTAGTTTTCCAGGGAATAATTTAAGCCTTAAGTTGTACAGTAGAACAAGATCGCCAGGTTTAAA
Organism: Gossypium stocksii; assembly: GCA_020496765.1. Lineage (NCBI taxonomy): Eukaryota > Viridiplantae > Streptophyta > Magnoliopsida > Malvales > Malvaceae > Gossypium > Gossypium stocksii. Next base: position 15,027,633 of record CM035623.1, read on the forward strand.
TTATTTATGTTTCTTCAGACGAGCATCATGGTGTCGCTTTGTGGTTTCCTTCTATAAGCGTGAGTTTTTATATGCATTGCAACGCCATTCGTCCAACTCATTTAGCTGCATGAGTTTCTTTCCACCTGCAAGATCAGGGTCGAGGTTTAAAAATTTAATGGCCTAAAGCGCTTCATGTTCTAGCTTAAAGGGTAAATGACAACTTTTCCCATAAACGAGTCTATAAGGGGATGTTCCTGTGTGAGTTTTGAAGGTAGATCTATAAGCCCATAAAGTGTCATCTACTTTCATGGCCCAATCTTTTCTATTTACTTCAACGATTTCCTCTAAGATACATTTTAGCTCTCTATTAGCTACTTCAACTTGTCTACTGGTTTGAGGGTGGTAAGGGGTGGCTGTCTTATGGTATACTCCATATTTCTGTAAAACTTTCTCAAACTGAGTATTGCAGAAATGAGTTCCCCTATCACTAATAATTGCTCTCGGTGTTCCAAGTCGAGAAAAGAGTTTTTTTAAGAAATCTTACTACCATTCTAGCATCATTAGTAGGTACGGCTTGGGCTTCTACCCATTTAGACACGTAATCGCCTGCTAATAAGATGTATTTATTTCCAAATGAGCTAGGGAATGGACCAATGAAATCGATGCCCCATACATTGAATATTTCACATTCAAACATATATGTTTGAGGCATTTTATCACGTTTAGAGATATAACCTGTTCGTTGACATTTGTCACAAGAAACATACCTGCTAGCGTCTTTAAATAATGAGGGCCAATAAAAACCTGATTTGAGTATTTTATGGGCGGTCTTAGTTCCACTGTAATGTCCTCCTGTTGGTCCTGAATGATAGTGTTCTAAGATTTTGCTGGCTTCTATCTTTGTAACACATCTTCGAATGACTTGGTCTGCACAAATATGAAAAAGAAATGGGTCTTCCCAGAAATAGTTTTTCACATTAGTAAAAAATCGCTTCTTTTGCTGATGTGTCAACCCTTTTGGTGTTATGTTAGCGGCTAAATAATTTGCAATATCAGCAAACCAAGGTACCTCAGAATCAGATATGACTAAGAGTTGCTCTTCAGGGAACGAGTCGTTTATTTCAGCTTCATCAAGTTCTTTGAGATGTGGATTCTCAAGCTGGAAAGGTGATCTGCTGCTAAGTTCTCAGCTCCTTTTTTATCTTGGATTTCCAAATCAAATTCCTGCAACAGTAGAATCCATCTTATTAGTTGAGGCTTTGCATCGAATTTAGTTAATAGATAACGAAGAGCTGAATGATTAGTAAAAACGATGACTTTAGACAATATTAGATATTATCTAAATTTTTCAAACACAAAAACTACAGCTAGCAATTCTTTTTCTGTGGTAGTGTAGTTCTCTTGTGCTGCTGTTAGAGTTTTTCTAGCATAGTAGATTGGCTGAAAATGCTTGTCTCTTCGCTGTCTAAGAACTACACCTACTACAAAATCACTCACATCACACATTAGTTCAAAAGGTAAATTCCAATCAGGTGCAATTATAATTGGAGCATTGGTGAGTTTCCCTTTGAGAGTGTTAAATGCCTCTAAACATTCCTGATCAAAATTGAAAGGTATGTCTTTTTCTAGTAATTTCGTTAATGGCTTAGCTATTTTAGAAAAGTCTTTAATGAATCTTCTATAAAAACCAGCATGTCCTAAAAAGCTTCTAATTGCTTTAACTGAACTAGGGGGAGGTAGTTTTTCAATGGTCTCAAATTTTGCTTTATCTACTTCTATCCCTTTACTAGAAATTTTGTGTCCTAGCACAATACCTTCTCGTACCATAAATGGCATTTTTCTCAATTGAGAACAAGATTTGTTTCTTCACATCTTATTAAGACTTGTTCTAGATTTTTTAGGCAAAGTTGGAAAGAGTTACCAAATACTGAGAAATCGTTCATGAATACCTCCATGATGTCCTCCATGAGCTCATTACAGATTGCTAGCATGCAACGTTGAAAAGTAGCATGAGCATTACACAATCCAAAAGGCATTCTACGATAAGCAAACGTACCATATGGACAAGTGAATGTCATCTTCTCTTGATCTTCAGGAGCTATCGGGATTTAGAAATAGCCAGAAAGTCCATCCAAAAAATAGTAGTACATATGTCCTGATAGTCTTTCTAACATCTGATCAATGAAAGGTAAGGGGAAATGATCCTTTCTCATGGCGTCGTTCAATTTCCTGTAATCAATATAAACCCTCCAACCTGTGACATTCTTGTAGGGATTAATTCATTCTTTTCATTGGCAACAACAGTCATGCCACCTTTCTTAGGAACAATCTGCACAGGACTTACCCAAGCACTGTCAGAAATAGGATAAATAATTCCAGCATCTAGAAGTTTAATTACCTCAGTTTTGACCACTTCCTTCATGTTGGGGTTCAGTCTTCTTTGAGCTTGCACACATGGTTTGTATTAATCCTCCATCAAAATTTTGTGGGTGCAAAAGGAAGGACTTAATCCTTTGATGTCAGAAATTTTCCAAGCTATGGCTCTTTTATGCTTTTTTAACACTTGAAGTAATTCCTCTTTTTCCTTAGGTTGCAAGTTTGAAGCAATAATGACTGGTAGTGTAGAGTTGTCTCCAAAAAATGTATATTCTAAGTGTTTGGGTAATTGTTTAAGGTCTAGTTTAGAAGGTTCATCAATAGAGGGTTTTCATCTTAGTTCATCTTTGATTTCAATGCCCTCATATCTATTTGTCTTGGGGAAGATTCGTTAGAGTTTAGCTCAGTTATTACCTTTTTCATCTTAGTGGTAATTTCTTCTTCTCCCCCATCTTGAACGAGACACAGTTCCAATGTGTCTTTAAGAGTGATTTCCTGAAAAGAATCTTGAACAGAATGATCAATAGAATCAATTAAACAACAAGAATCCTTTTGTTCCTTAGAAAATCGCATGGCATCATAGATTTGAAATAAAATCTCTTCATCCCCTACCCTAAGCACAAGTTTTCCATCTCCCACATCAATAACAGCTCTGGCGGTAGTTAAAAATGGTCGTCCTAAGATTAAAGGTACCTCAACATCCTCATCCATGTCTAACACAACAAAATCAACAGGAAATATAAATTTATCCACCTTAAATAATACATCTTCAATGATACCCCTAGGATATTTAATAGATCTATCAGCTAATTGAATACTCATCTTAGTGGATTTTGGTTCCCCTAGTCCTAGTTGCTTGAACAATTATAGGGCATTAGATTAATGCTGGCACCTAAATCTGCTAATGCCTTTTCAATATTTAAATTACCAATCAAACAGGGAATAGTAAAACTTCTTGGATCTATCAATTTGGTTGGGAGTTTATTCTGGAGGATTGCTACACATTCTTCGTTAAGTTCCACTATGGATAACTCTTCAAACTTCTTTTGTTTGTTAGAAGTTCTTTCAAAAATTTTGCATATGTGGGCATCTATGAAATAGCTTCAACAAAAGGTAAGTTAATATGTAATTGTTTAAAAAGTTCAAGAAATTTACCGAATTGAGCATCCAAGCGGTCATTCTTCAATTTTGATGGGTATGGGATGGGTGTTTTGTATTCTTTCAGTAGTGGTGAGGTGATCTTTCAGAGATTGGCTTAGCGAGCTGGCTTATTTAAGTTTCAAGCCCTTAAATGGATGCTTGCTGGTTTTTAAGTGCCGTTTCGGTGTTCTAGAAATGGGTTTCTAACATGGCGATAAATTTTGTGAGCATCTCCTCAAGGTTCAGCTTTTTCTCTTGTTGGAATGGGGGTTGTTGAAATCCCGTAGGAGGTGTTTGCCTTTGATTTCCTTGTCCTCCCCATGAGAAATTTGGGTGGTTCCTCCAACCTGCATTGTAAGTATTACTATAAGGGTTATTTTGGGATCTAGAATTATTACCCATATAGTTGGCTTGCTCGTTTTCCATGCCATATCCATAGTTGGGATTTTCAGAAAAGCTTATGTTTCCTTGAATTGGGTCACACTGCATCACTGGATGTACCTGCGTGGAACCAACAAAATTATAAATTTTTTTATTTAGAAGTTCTACCTATTTAGAAAGCATGGTAACTGCATCAATATTAAAAACTCCGGTAGCTTTCTGTGGCTTTGTTCTCATGATTTGCCACTGATAGTTATTCAGTGACATCTCTTCTATGAACTCATAAGCTGCTTCTAGTGTTTAATTGTTGATTGTTCCACCGGCGGCGGCATCAATCATTTGCCTCGTTGAAGGATTCAAACCATTGTGAAAGGTTTGAACTTGTAACCACAGAGGTAACCCATGGCGAGGGCACCTTCTCAATAGGTCCTTCTATCTCTCTCAAGCATCATAAAGTGTTTCTAAATCCATCTGCACAAAAAGAGAGATATCATTCCTTAATTTAGTCGTTTTAGCCGGCGAAAAATATTTAAGTAAAAATTTTTTGGTCATTTGTTCCCATGTAGAGATAGACCCTCGAGGCAAAGAATTTAACCACTGTTTAGCTTTATTCCTCAAAGAGAATGGGAATAGCCACAGACAAATGGCATCATCAGAAACACCATTTATTTTACATGTATCATAGAATTCCAAGAAATTGGCTAAATGAGCATTAGGATCCTCATCCTGCAAACCATCAACCTGAACAAACTGTTGTATCATCTGAATAGTGTTAGGTTTCAATTCAAAATTATTTGCAGCAATAGTGGGCCTAATGATACTAGATTCAGTACCAGCCAAATTAGGTTTAGCATAATCATACATAGTACGAGGAACAGGATTTTGCTCAACAGGATTTCTGGCTACTACAGGCGGTAGCTGATTATCGTGATTTGCCTCCATCTCTTTAGCAGGTTTAGGTTTTTCTTCTTGACTTTGTTCTGGGTATTGCAAGCTTCTTCTTATCTCTTTGTGAGTTCGACGAACTATAGCTTCTAAATCGTCGTCAAACAATAATGGTCCTCTTGGGTTTCTTCTAGTCATAAACTAGAGATACCTAGAAGGGAAAGATAAAAAGAAAATTAAAAACCTAAAATAAAATAAAATAAAAACCAAAAATAATTTTGCAATAAAAGTAAAGAATGGCTAAAGTAATAGGAATCGAGTGTTCCTAATATTTCAGTTCCCTGGCAACGGTGCCAAAAACTTGATCTCGTGATGATGAAGTAATAAAATCTGATCGCACCTATAAACTAACTAATATCATGATAAAAGGAAAGCGCACCTATCGAATAGTAGTATAGCTAGTGGCAAGACCAGAATATCGAATCCAAGGAACTAAAAGTACTAGTAATGACTTCCTTCCTATTATCTAGCCTAAGAAATAAAAAGGGTTTGGTTGTAAACTATTTTAAACTAAACTAAAGAAATGACAAAGAGTAAATTGGGAAAATTGCTTTTGGGAAAACTGATTGATGAGGGCAATACCTAAGGAAGAATCCACCTAGACTTCACTTGTTATCTAACTCTGAACTAGACAATTTCTCCATTTGAATTGATCCGTAAAGATCCTTAAATTATGTTAATACCTCCATCGAGGATAAGAACAATTAATCCTACGTTGATTAATTGAAATCTCTTTCTAATTAAAACCCCTAGTCTTGCATTAACTCGATCTATGGTTCCTCATATTAGATTTGACTCTAATCCGGTAGATTTTCGTTGTTCTATGTATAAGATTGCGATCACCTCCACTTAATTGTGTTGGATATACTCCTATACAGGGACTTTTGCTCCTCTGTATAACCACATTCGACTTAAATTAATATCCCAGAAATATCAATTCAAGAGTTAAAAACACAATAAAGAACAAATCAAATATTTATCATATAGTTTAGATAACAATAACAAGATTCGTCTTAGGTTTCATCCCCCTTAGATATTTGGTGTCTTAGTTTATAATTATAAACAGAAACATCTCAAAATAAATAAAATAACAAAACATAAGAAAACCCAAAATTCCAGAAAGGATAGAAGGGAGATCCTCTGTCTTGAAGTATATCCTAGCTTCTGAGATGGATCAATAAGCTTTCCTTTGAGTAATTCCTTGTCTTTAACTCCCTGTTTTGGCGGGAATAATGTACACCCTTGTAGTTTCCTCCTAGGGTCTTTTGATATCGCGTGATATGTAGTAATAAAATTTATAAAAACTAATCACACCAAAAACTAACTAATATCATGATTTTAAGGCAAGCGCACCTATCGAATAGTAGTATAGTTTAGCGAAAAGACCGAGTTATCGTACCCAAGGGAACTAAAAGTACTAGTACTCACTTCCTTTCTATTATCTAACCTAAAAGTAAAAGAGGTTTGTATGAAACTAATTCTAAAACTAAGCTAACAATGCAAAAAAGTAAATTGGGGAAAAACTCTCGGGAAAAGCTAATTGATATGGGCAATACTCAAGGGAGAATCCACCTAGACTTCACTTGTTATTAACTTCTTGAACTAGATGATTGCTTCACTTGACTTAATCCGTAGAGATCCCTAACCTATGTTAATACCTCCGTCGAGGATAAGAACAACTAATCCTAGGTTGTTTAACTAAGGTTTCTTTCTAGTTAACACCGCTAGGTTGCATTAATTCGATCTATGGATCCCCCTATTAGGTTTGACCCTAATCCGACAGAGTTATGTCGCCCTATGTCTAGGGTTGCATGCAACTCTGCTTAATTATGGTAGATCTACTCTCGAAACAGTGACTTTTGCTCCTCTACCTAAGCACATCAGTTTCTTGACTTAATACCTAGGATTATTAAACCAAGAATTAAGAACACATAATTAAGAACAATTTAAGTATTTATCATATAATTCAAGAATGAATAATAACAAGGTCTACCTTAGGTTTCATCCCCCTCAAGTATTTGAGGGGTTTAGTTTATAATTAATAAAGAAAACATCTCAGAAGAAATAAGATAACAAAACATAAAGAACCCAAAAACCCCTGAAGGAATTTAGGGAGATCCTCTGTCTTGATGTAGAATTCCGGCTTCTGGGATGAATCAATCGACTTCCCTTGGAGTAATTCCTTGCTTTCACTCCTTTTATTGGCAGAAATATGGCACTCCTTTTGGGAGAAAAGAGTACTCCCTTAGCGGGAAATAAGCACACCCTTGAAGTTGCCTCCTAGGGTCTTTATATAGAGTTTGGAATGGTTTTCTTAGCCCCTAAGTATCCTTTTTCGAGTAAAATTGAACTTCCTCATAATAGGGACAAGCCCGTGTGCTACACCCGTGTGGATTGATAAGAGGTCGTGTGTGGGCCTGTTGATGGTGGCCCGGCCATGTGGTCTGGACGTGCTTGTCGGGGTTGGGCCATGTTGGACTTTATGTGGCACGGCCATCTACCACGGCCGTGTGGTGAATTCCTGGGCTGTTTCATTTTCTTATTTTGGCCTATTTTCTCTGTTTTTATCCCGTTTCTCATTCTTTTCTCTTCCCTATGCTCTCCTGAGTATAAGACATGAAATAAAAAGATTAAGACCACCAATTCTCACAAATTTAGTGATAATTCATCCAAAATATAGGCTAAGCATGATGTAAAAATATGTATAATTTATCGTTTATCAAATACCCCCACAGTTAAGCTTTTGCTTGTCCTCAAGCAAAATCTCAAGTCACAATTAAGAATCATTCTTCTCAACTTACAATTATTATCAATAATGTTTCAAACTAATCCATAAGTAATCATAAAATGAAAATTCAATCAAAAGAACATTACAGATTCAAACACTCTAAGTTGAGAATTTTATCACGGAAGCATAGGTCTTCTCCCTTCTCTTAAGTAATCACCTTTCAATCAAAATCAACAAGATTTGACATCCTCACTAAGGATTCACTCTATCCACTCAAAGTGTTTAGGGTTCAAGAATTTAGCACTCTTTTGTCAATTCTGAAAAGTTATTACTATATGCTTGCAAGAAAATCAAATCTCCACCACTATATATTGATATGACACATTGATCAAAAGGTCTTTCAATGGTTGTAATGGGGCTTTGGTTAGGGGTGTTGTCACAAGCTGAAAAGAAAGGGTTTGAATCGAGATTGAATTGAAAAATCATCTAGCTATAAAAATCTCTATCACTAGGACATATTCCTCGAGCTAAGCCTTATGATGATATCATTCTGGATTTGATAGCTTCTAATAGAAATATGCAAAAATATTAACTATAACATGTAATTAAATTAATTGTATATATGTTTTTTTTTTACTTTTTTTAGAACAATTCAAATCGAATACAATAAATTGAATATTTACAACTTTACAAACTGGAAAAGAGAGTAAAGTTAGATAATAATTCAACTCAAATCTCGACAAAAATAGGGATCAAATTAATTGAATGGAATTCAACAAAATCGGGTTATTGGTTAATATTAGAGGTAAGTCAAAGAATGGGTTGTTGGCTCAATGGGGTTTATTAGGGGTTAATTTATGGAGGTAGGCTTTTATGGAGTAAGTGAGTTAGATCCTAGGTGTCTTTATCATTTCAATATATCAAATCAATGATGTGGTCTCGACATGTATAATCAAAGCAAGTTCTAGAATAACAAATCAGTATTGACTCACTCAAAGTAATAATAAAAGTAAGCATGAAAGAACGTATGCTCAAAAGGCTCAAAAATCTCACTAGAATTATGGCTTTTGATGTCAATCCTGTGAATTTCAAATCTCAAGATAACACTTAAAATTAGGGAAAATAATCTAGAAAGAAAAAAAATTAAATTCTCAAAAATTTCAACTTATCATGCTTGATTCCTTAATGTTTTCAAGTTTGAATAATCAAAGTATAAGCACCTATGTCTTAATTCTCAACATATCAATAAAAATCATAAATCAATCAGAATTAACTCCTAATATGAGATTGAAGATAATGCAAAGAGTGAAAGTGATAATTCGAAATTTTGAGAACAATGCAAAATGTTAGTTTGAAAAATTTTCTGGGGTTTCAAAGAGAATGCAATAACTAAAAGTAAGTTCCCCCCTCCCCACACTTAAGATGTACATTGCCCTCAATGTACAAATATAACATTAATAGCAAAAGAAGCACAAGTTCATAAGTTGGGGAGAGAAGTAAAACTCCCTGAATATTGGATGGAACCCTTGAATTGTGAAAGTTATCTTGGAGGAAGGAATACTTGAAGTTCATGGTTTTGAAACTGTGATAGCACTTAAGGGATTTTAGGTATTTCAAGATTAGAACAATTACTCGTTAGGAAATAATCGATATAAAATAATTGAAATAACATAAACTAGATTTGAGAATACTAAAATTCAAATAAAGAAAAAGATAAAATAAAATAGAATGGAAAAACAAAAAATCCCAAGGATTTTGGCGCGCCTAGCTCGAGACACACGCCCGTCTTGCAAGGGCGTGTTGAGGCACATGGCCGTGTCGACAGCCGTGTCCTTCGATGTTCGCCTCTCCCACGGCCGTGTATGGGTCACACGCCCATGTTGGAATTGAAGTGTTGGCCACAGCCATATCGCACGGCCGTGGCTATTTATCGTAGCCCGTGCCTTAAGGGAAATTTTACCCTGCTTGTACATGGCCAAGTTGCACGACCATGTCTCTGCTCAAAATGTACACACGGCCTGAGGCACACCGGTGTGCGTGCCCGTGTGGTCCTAAATTTCTACATAAAAAGGGCTAGTTGTTGTATTACAAAACTGAAATAAAAGGATTTACTAATTCAGTGCTCGGGTTACCTCCCTAGAAGCGCTTGTTTATAGTCTAAGCTTGACTTTTCTCAAGCTTGTTCGTTCACGGTGGCTTAAAGAGTTGATACTCTTCTATCCTACTTGCAATTTTATTATTAACGTAAGACTTGAGTCGAGTGTGGTTTACCTTGACAGTGCCGAGTGACTCATGTTTTATTTCGACTGTACCATAGGGGAAGATTTTCATTACCGTGAGGTAGCGTATGTCACTTGTATGTTCTTTTGAATTTAAGATTCGAGGGTCATCTTCCCCTAAGATTACCTTATCCCCTATATTGATTTGATACGTTTTTACCTGTGGGTCGTCTTGGTGATGCTCTGGGTTCGTGTGGCATGTTTTGGGCTTTTCATGATAGTTCAGGCACTCATCTAGTTCCTCGATTTGAAGCATTCGTTTTTCAGGTGCATATCCCTCCGATGAACTTGTCTATTGGTTGGTTGCCTCTATGTAGAGTGTATCCTGCACAGAAGATTAGGTGGTGAGTTCAGTGTTTTTACAAGGACTCGTAGCTATATTATTATCTACTGTTTTAATCGAGTTTTGAGCTTGTAAAGTGACTATGTCATCACCTACACGTAATGTGAGTTCGCCTGTTTCTAAATCAATTTTTTTCCTAGCGGTTTCTAAAAAGGGTCGCCCTAGAATTAGGGGTACATTACTGTCCTCATCAATATCTAAAACAACGAAGTCAACTGGGAATATAAATTTATCAATTTTGACAAGTACATCTTCAATTATTCCCTTAGGTGCCCTAATAGTTTTGTCAGCTAGTTGAATGCTCATCTTGGTTTTCTTAGGGTTTCCAAGACCTAGTTGTTTAAACAGTTTATACAGCATAACATTTATACTAGCCCCTAAATCAGCTAAAGCATTTTTGGCATCTTGGTTACCAAGTAAACAAGGAATAGTAAAACTCCCTAGATCTTTTAGTTTGGTTGGCAATTTGTTCTGTAGAATAGCTAAGCATACTGCACTTAGTTCCACATGAGGTTTCTCATCCAACTTCTACTTGTTTGTCAAGAGTTCTCTTAAGAATTTAACAGCGTTTGGCATCTGCAAAATTGCTTCAACAAATGGTAAGTTAATATGTAATTTCTTTAAAGTTTAAGAAACTTACCAAATTGCTCGTCCGTGCGATCTTTCTTTAGCACATTTGGGTATGAGATACGAGGCTTGTGTTCTTTGATGTCTGGCTCGTTATTGCTTACCTCTACCTTACCTTTACTCACCTCAGGCTTCTCGTATAACTTTGGGTCGATTTTGGTTAATGCCTCTTTATCTATTGTGTTCATGGCATGAAGTTGTTCTTTAGGGTTGGTCTCAGTGTTACTTGGTAGTCCACCTTGTGGCCTTTCTGATATTAACTTTGTGAGTTGACCAATTTGATTCTCAAGTCCTTTAATCGATGCTTGCTAGTTCTTTAATACCGTCTCAGTGTTTTGAAAACGGGTTTCTGACATGGCCATGAATTTGGTAAACATCTCTTTGAGATTTGGCTTTTTCTCCTGCTGTGGTGGTGGCTGCTGAAATCCCGAAGAGGGTTGTTGTCTTTGATTCCCTTGTCCTCCCCAAGAAAAATTGGGGTGGTTCCGCCAACCTGCATTATATGTGTTACTATAAGGATTATTTTGAGATCTAAAATTGTTACCCATATAATTTGCTTGCTCCGTTTCTGTGCCGTAAGATGAACAGTCTGGAGGAAACATTTCCTGGCGTTGCGTCACACTGTATCACTTGCTGTGCCTGCGTAGAACCAACAAAAGTATCAAACTTTTTATTTAGAAGTTCTACTTGGTTAGTAAGCATAGTGACAACATCAATATTATAAACTCCTGCGGCTTTTGTTGGCTTTGTCCTCATGACTTGCCACAGATAGTTATTCAGTGACATCTCTTCTATAAACTCATAAGCTGCTTCTGGTGTTTTATTGTTGATTGTTCCTCCTGCGGCTGCATCGATCATTTGCCTTGTTGATGGGTTCAAACCGTTGTGGAAGGTTTGAACTTGTAACCACAAAGGTAGTCCATGATGAGGGCATCTTCTCAAAAGATCCTTGTATCTCTCCCAGGCATCGTAAAGTGTTTCCAAATCCATCTGCACAAAAGAAGAGATATCGTTTCGTAATTTAGTTGTTTTAGCTGGAGGAAAATATTTAAGTAAAAATTTTTCTGTCATCTATTCCCATGTAATGATTGATCCTCGTGGTAAAGAATTTAACCACTGTTTGGCTTTATTTCTCAAAGAGAATGGGAAAAGCCTTAGACAAATGGCATTATCAGAAATGCCATTAATTTTAAAAGTATCACAAAGTTCCAAAAAATTGGCTATGTGTGAATTTGGATCTTCATCCTGTAAACCATCAAACTGCACAAATTACTGTATCATCTGAATAGTGTTAGGTTTTAATTCACAATTATTTGCAGCAATAGTAGGTCTAATAATACTAGATTGAGCACCAGCCAAACTAGGTTTAGCATAATCATGCATAGTACGAGGTGCTTCATCTGGTTCTGCGGGTAATGCTGGAGGTGGTTGAATGTTTTGATTTGCTTCAATTTCTTCCATAGGTTTTGGCTCTTGTTCTTGTCCTTGTTCTAGATAATGTAGGCTTCGTCTGATTTCTCTTCGAGTTCTGCGAACTGTCGCTTCCAAATCTTCGTCAAAAAGTAATGATCCTACTGGGTTGTTTCTAGTCATAAACTAGAAATACCTAGAAGGAAAAGTAAAGGGAGTAAAATAAAATAAAAATAAAAATAAAAGTTGAAAATAAATAATAATAGTAATGGCTAAATTAATAGAAATCGAGTTTTTGTAATATTTCAGTTTCCCGGCAACGACGCCAAAAACTTGATATCGCGTGATATGTAGTAATAAAATTTATAAAAACTGATCACACCAAAAACTAACTAATATCACGATTTTAAGGCAAGCGCACCTATTGAACAGTGGTATAGTTTAGCGGCAAGACCGAGTTATCATACCCAAGGGAACTAAAAGTACTAGTACTCACTTCCTTTCTATTATCTAACCTAAAAGTAAAAGAGGTTTGTATGAAACTATTTCTAAAACTAAGCTAATAATGCACAAGAAGTAAATTGGGGAAAAACTCTCGGGAAAAGCTAATTTATATGGGCAATACTCAAGGGAGAATCCACCTAGACTTCACTTGTTATTAACTTCTTGAACTAGATGATTTCTTCACTTAACTTGATCTGTAGAGATCCCTAACCTATGTTAATACCTCCGTCGAGGATAAGAACAACTAATCCTAGGTTGTTTAACTAAGGTTTCTTTCTAGTTAACACCCCTAGATTGCATTAATTCGATCTATGGATCCCCCTATTAGGTTTGACCCTAATCCGGCAGATTTATGTCGCCCTATGTCTAGGGTTGCATGCAACTCCGCTTAATTATGGTAGATCTACTCTCAAAACAGGGGCTTTTGCTCATCTGCCTAAGCACATCAGTTTCTTGACTTAATACCTAGGATTATTAAACCAAGAATTAAGAACACATAATTAAGAACAATTCAAGTATTTATCATATAATTCAAGAATGAATAATAACAAGGTCTTAAGTTTCATCCCCCTCAAGTATTTGAGGGGTTTAGTTCATAATTAATAAAGAAAACATCTCAGAAGAAATAAGATAACAAAACATAAAGAACCCAAAAACCCCTGAAGGAATTTAGGGAGATCCTCTGTCTTGATGTAGAATTCCGGCTTCTGGGATGAATCAATCGACTTCCCTTGGAGTAATTCCTTGCTTTCACTCCTTGTGTTGGCAAAAATATGGCGCTCCTTTTGGGAGAAAAGAGTACTCCCCTAGCGGGAAATAAGCACACCCTTGAAGTTGCCTCCTAGGGTCTTTATATAGAGTTTAGAATGGCTTTCTTAGCCCCTAAGTATCCTTTTTCGAGTAGAATTGAAATTCCTCATGATAAGAACACGCCAGTGTGCCACGCCCGTGTGGATCGATAAGAGGCTGTGTATGGGCCTGTATGGTGGCACGGCCGTGTGGTCTGGCCGTGCTTGTCAGGGTTGGACTTGTTGGACTTTATGTGGCACGGTCGTGTGGTGAATCCCTGGGCTGTGTCGTTTTTTGATTTTGGCCTATTTTCTCCATTTTTGGCCCGTTTCTCGTTCTTTTCTCTTCCCTATGCTCTCCTGAGTATAAGACATGAAATAGAAATATTAAGAGCACCAATTCTCACAAATTTAGTGATAATTCATCCAAAATATAGGCTAAGCATGAGGTAACAGTATGTATAATTTATTGTTTATCATCTTTATATGGAGTTTAGAATGTCTTTCTTAGCCCTTAAGTAGGCTTTTCTGAGTGAAATTGAACGTCATCATGTCAGGGACACGCTCGTATGCCACGCCCATGTGAGTCGATGTGGAGGCCGTGCTCGGGCCTATTAAAGTGGCACGACCATGTGGCACGCCCGTGTAACAAACTTCCAGGCCATGTTGATTATTGATTTGGGCCTAATTTTCCCGTTTTTGGCCCGTTCCTCGCTCTTTTCTCTTCCTTATGCTCATCTAAGTATAAAACATGAAATAAAAGGATTAGGAGCACCAAATTTCACAAATTCAATGATAATTCATCCAAAAATTAGGCTAAGCATGAGGTAAAAAATATGTATAATTTACAGTTTATCAATATGTGTCATATTTGGTTGAGCCTACAATATTGGCTTATTTTGGTCAAATGATCATTTTGTGTAGGGCCATTTGAAATTGGTCAATATGGGTTTTAATATATGCAAAAAAATGAGGTTATTCATGAATTTAACATTTGTATGTTTTGATTGGCAATTGTGTGTGATTCTTAAATATACCAAGTATGGTATGTGAATAATGTGTTATTTGAATATAGAATCTATGTTGTAATAGTGGCTATATGGATGTTTAATAATTTCATGTTGAGTGATGATAAAAGGGTATGAGTTTGCATGTGTTTTTAGGTGGCAAAGGGCTAGGTAAATAGCCTAACTTATGTCCACACGAACGGTCACAAGGCCATGTGTGTAGGGTGTGTGATTTCTGCATGAAAATTTTAGAAATTTGAATCGTCACACGACCTAACACACGGGCGTGTGGCGTGGCCATGTGATCTAAAATGTGTGCTGACATCATAAACAGAATGTCTAGTTTTTACACACGGGCAGAGACATGGGCGTGTGTCTTGGCCGTGTGAGGGAGAGGACCTAGGACACGGGCATGTGCTTGGCCGTGTGAAAACCCCTGTAGGTTCAAAATGAAAAATAAATTCACACAGGCTGGGGACATGAGCATGTGTGACCACACGGCCAGCCCACACGGGCGTGTCCCTGTATCATACAGGCGTGTGCCCTATTTAACATGAAATTTTCTAAAATTTTTTGAAGTTCTCAGTTTGGTCCTAGACCGTTTCCAAAGTACATTTTGGGTCCCGTAGGCCCATTTAGGGACTTATTGATGTATTGTGAAAGGTTATAAAACTTTTTTTAAAAGGGAAAATTTATGTTTCAAAATTGTTTGGTAGCAAGTTTTATTGTCCGATAACACATCGTAACCTATTCCGGTGAAGAACACGGGTAAGGGGTGTTACATTTTAGTGGTACCAGAGCTATGGTTTAATCGGTTCTCGAACTACCGTAGCGTGTGTGAGAGTCTAGCAATACATGCATAAATAATTTGTGATAGTGTGATGGCTACTGACAATTTTAAAGCGTGTTTTTTTTTATATATAGTAAATGGATCCCAACCGAGCTGTGGCTGATGATGCTGCAAGTAATGTGCTGGCTCCCGAGCAAGGGACTATGCCAGTATAAAGTAGATCTGAAACGCATAGTCGGGGAGAGGAGGCTCAGGAAGCCTTTCTCTAAATGATGAGTAATTGGTATACTGAATTTGTCTGAGCAAATCCTAATGCTCAACCTCCTCAAGCCCCTCCTATAGCCCAACCGGTCCCCGTAGCTCCTCAAGGTATTGATATGGTAAGATTAACTAAGCCCTTGGTTGATAAGATTCAAAAATAAGGGGTCGAAGAATTTAGTGCCAACATAGATGATGATCTAGGGAAAGCAGAGTTCTGGCTTGAGATTCTATACGGGTATTTGATGAACTTTCTTGCACACCCGAAGAAAGCTTAAAATATGCTATCTCATTGTTAAAGGACTCAGCATATCATTGGTGAAAGACACTGATATCTGTAGTTTCGAAAGACAGGGTGACATGGGATTTCATTCAAGAGAAGTTCCGAAAGAAATATATAAGTCAACGGTTCATCGACCAGAAACGGAAGAAGTTCCTTGAGTTGAAGCAAGGAAAAATGTCTGTGGCAGAGTATGAATGTGAATTTGTTTGACTTAGTAAGTATGCCCTAGAGTGTGTGTCAGTCGAAGCTATTATGTGCAAGAGATTTGAGGATAGGCTGAATGAGGATATTAGACTGTTGGTTGGGATCTTAGAGTTGAAAGAATTCATGGTATTGGTCAATAGAGCTTGTAAAGGCGAAAAGCTAAATAAAGAAAAGAGAAAAGCTATGATTGAGGCCCGATATGCAAAAAAGAGGCCGATGAGTAAGTCATTCCAATCTCAATAAAAGAGGTCCGAAGAAATGAATCCTCAAATGATAGTTTCAGCTAGATATTCACACCGTGACAGTGGTAAAACATCATCAGGTTCTAAGGTTCAAGCTACTTTGATGGCAAGTGTGGGTAATGTGAGACCTAATAAACCTGAGCGTTAGAATTGAGGTAGGCAACATTTCGGAGAGTGTAGGGGAAATAGTCGAGCTTGTTACAAGTGTGGCTCTCGAGAAAATTTTATTAGAGACTGTACTGAGAAAGTAGAAGAAGAAAAATTTTAGAGTGTCAGACCTAGTAATACTGCCAGCAGAGGTAGACCTTCGTGAAATGTCGGAGGTAGAGCTAGTAGTAAAAGCATGGTGAAAGATTTAGCTGCGAGGTCAGAAACGAGAGCACTTGCTAAAGCTTATGCTATCCGAGCATGTGAGGATACATCATCTCTTGATGTAATTACTTGTACATTCTCTCTTTACGATACTAATGTTATTGCATTGATTAACCCCAGATCCACTCATTCTTATGTTTGTGAATCTGGTAAATAGTAAGAAATTGCCTGTTGAATTGACTGAAATTGTGATTAAAGTGTCAAACCCTTTAGGCAAGTATGTGTTAGTAGATAAGGTTTGCAAGAATTATCCTTTGATGATTCAAGGTCACTGTTTTCCGGCTAATTTGATGTTGTTGCCATTTGACGAGTTTGATGTTATTTTGGGCATGGATTGGTTGACATTGTATGATACCAAGGTAAATTGTAGATATATAATCCTTGAGTTGAAATGTGAAAATGGTGAAATTCTTTCGGTGGAAACTAATGAAACAAATAAATTGCCTATGGTGATTTCATACTTGTCTCCTTAGAAGTGTATGAGAAAAGGGTGTGAAGCTTACCTTGCGTATATGTTGAATACTGAGATGTCTAAGTCGAAGCTTGAATCAGTGCCAGTAGTTTGTGAATTTCCACATGTGTTTCCGGAAGAATTACCTGGGTTGCCTCCAATTACAGAGATTGAGTTTGCTACCGATTTGTTACCTGAGACTGCTCCAGTCTCCATTACACCGTATAGAATGGCCTTGGTTGAATTGAAAGAGTTAAAGGCTCCACTACAAGAGTTAACAGATAAGGGATCTATAAGACCAAGTTTTTCTCCTTAGGGTGCTCCCGTATTATTTGTAAAGAAGAAAGACGGATCTTTGAGGCTTTGCATTGACTACCGTCAACTTAACAAGGTAACTATAAAGAACAAGTATCCAGTGCCGAGAATTGATGATTTGTTCAATCAATTAAAAAGAGCAACAGTGTTCTTGAAGATAGATTTGAGATCCGGCTATTATCAATTGAGAGTTAAAGAGTCAGATGTGTCAAAAATTACTATTAGAACGAGGTATGGACACTATGAATTTCTTGTGATGCTTTTTTGTAACACCCCGAAAATTCCTACAGTGAAATATTATCCTTGATATAGTAAAATAAGGAAATAAAGTGACGAGAAGAGGAAATTTGAGTTATGTTATTGAGAAATATATTACAACATATTAATTCAAGAAAGGACTAAATTGTAAAAATGAGAAAAGTTTTGTTGCCCAAGAGTAAATACTTAAAATTTGAAGGTTAAAAGTGTAAATATGAAAAGTTGAAGGACCAATAGTGCAAATATTTTAAGGGTAGAATAATCTAGAAACTAAGGAAAATTGATGAATTAGGACTAAATTGAATATGTGGAGAATTATGAGGGACTAAATTGAAATTTTACCAAATTAAGTGATGACTCAATGATGGAATTTTAAAACATCATAAAGGGTAAAATGGTCAATTGGAAGAGAGAGAAATCTAGAAAGTAATGATTACATTGATGATATTTTATAATTATATAATTAAATAATTTTTATTTTATTAATATTTTAATAAGATATTTTATTATTTTATTATTTTATTTAGTCTATATATATGAATGTGTGTGGAAAAAAAAAGAAAAAAGAAGAAACCACCCCTTTCTCATGCAATTCACGTTAGGAGAGAAGAGGGGAGAAAGAAAGTTTTACTTTCTTTACAATTTGGTCCTTCTACCAAAAATTCACCAATTTCACCTAGAAATCAAAAGAATTTCCATAGCTACCGAAAGAGAAAAATGTTAAGGAGACTATGGGGAGTTAAAATGGCAAGTTAGACTCAAGAAATAGAAGCTGAAGGAGAGAGAAAATCAAGTCAAAGATTGAAATCAATGGGACAAGGTAAGTACATCAAGATTTCAATATATTTTTAAGTTTGATATTATAGAAAAAGCATGGAAATGATGTTAATGTAGAGATTTCTTATATATAGATTTATGTTCTTGATATGTTAATGAAGGGAAAATAAGAGAAAGTGATGGAAATATTGTAGAGAAAAGAAATAAGGGTGTCATAAACTTAGTAATTAATATCTTGCACTAAAACAGTTTGGACAGCAACAGTAATCTAAATTTGTAAAATCATCAAAAATATTAGAAATTGAATTAGATGTTGAGTAAGATATGGAATTAAATTTTATTGAGTCTATTTTCATATAAAAGAAACAGAGAAAGTAAAAGAATTCTGTATTCTGAGATATTAATATTTTTGTAAGGCTAGTTTAGAATGATTTTGAGATCCCCTGTTCTGACTTGGAAAAATCATTAAAAATTGTATAAAAATTATTATGGGACATAATTTATATGGTTAGATTCTTTTATGAGTTTATTTTCAATATAATAAACAAAAACATCATCCGAATCCTGTATGAAGAGATAATTAATTTTTAGTGAAGAAGGGTCAGAACTGTTAGATAGCAGAACAGGGGTGACTTTAAAGAATAAACTGTACTAATTGAATCAACCAAAAATTATGAAATTTTTATGGTAAGAAGATATATGAGTCTAGTTTCAGAAAAAATAAGCGGATCTTAATTTTGCATTCTGTAGCTCAAGATATAAATAATTTAGTGACTATGACTCAAATGGACAGCTTTGAATATACACATAAGTAAATAGTGAAATTATTGATAATGTTACTCAAAAGCATGTTATATAAATTAAGGTTGTGGAATGGAGAGGAGGAGGAGGAAAATATGTATGAATAATCAGTTAGCATGGCTAATTTGTATGTTTTAGGCTCAAGGACTAAATTGAATAAAAGTAAAACTTTATGGGCAATTTTGTAAAAATGTTAGAAATGATCAAATTACATGAAATGGATTATCTTATTATTTAAATTTCAAAATTTAAATGAAATAACTAATTTAGTTTAAGATCGGGGAAAAACATGTTTTACGGATCAAATTGAAAAGTGTTGAAATTATGTAAAATTTTGATATTTTATAGAATTTATGGGCTGTTATTAATATCTATGATGATAATTGCTGGAAATAAGGATTAAATTGCAAGAATTTATTTTTCTGAGCCTAAGGGTAAAATCGTCATTAATTAAAGATTTAGGGGCAAAATGGTAATTTTTCCTAGATCATTAATTAAATGTATTAGAATATAGAATAAATGAAAACGATGACCAAATTTATTATAAAAATCCGGATGACTCAAATACGAGACTAGAATATGAAAAGAAAAATGACATTTATCATGACATGTAAATATGTGATTACCTTTGGGACGTTGATACAAGGAAATTAAGTATGTTGAGACGAATAATAAATCCAAATCAAATATGTCGAGAAAAATAAATATGTTTGGGGGAAAATATGTTTAATTTTAAGTGGTTCGAAATATAAATGATAGATGAAATAAAATATTTGATAAATCAATCAGTAACTCCAGTAATGTTCCGTAACTCTAATCCGGTGTTGGATTTGGGTTAGGGGCGTTACACTTTTGGTTTAACTAATGCACCAAATATGTTTATGGACTTGATGAACTGAATTTTCTGGCCATATTTAGATAAGTTTGTGGTAGTGTTCATAGCTGATATATTAATTTATTCTCGAGAGGAGTCCAAACATTCCGAACACTTGAGAACGATATTGCAGATTCTGATAGAGGAGAAATTGTTTTCTAAGTTTAGTAAAAGTGAGTTTTGGCTTCGTGAAGTCAGATTTCTAGGACATATAGTTTCAAGTGATGGTATTCAAGTTGATCTGAGCAAAATTTCAGTGATTGTTTATTGGAAACCACCAAAGAACGTATCCAAGGTTAGAAGCTTTTTGGGCTTAGACGAGTATTATCGACGTTTTGTCGAGGGATTCTCGATGATTGCTTCTCCTATGACTAAGCCGCTTCAAAAGAGTGCTAAGTTCGAGTGGACTAAAAAATGCTAACAAAGTTTTGAGAAGTTGAAAGTGCGACTGACTGAAGCACCAGTGCTAGTGCAACCCGAGTTGGGGAAAGACATTGTGATTGTAACACCCCTAACCCGTATACGTCACCGAACTAAGGTTAAGAGGCATTACCAAACAAATCAAAACTTTTACGAGTATTTCTCAAACATATCAAACATCATCCACATAACATCATCAAACATACACTTTGAGTCCCTTAAGAAGGTCTACGAGACCTTAAGCATGCATTATAAAAGGGTCGGGACTAAAACGAACTCATACAAAATTTTTTGAAACTTAAACATTTTTCAAAGGCACAGAGGTCACACGCCTGTGTGGTCAGGCCGTGTGCCTCACACGGCATTAGACGCACTCATGTGTTTAAGGCATGGCAAAATAGGGCATACATTCTAACTTGCACCACACAGCCAAGGACACGCCCTTGTGCCAGGCCGTGTGAAATTTAGAGAGGTTACTGACTTGGGTCACACAGTCGACCACAAGCCCATGTGCCAGCCCGTGTGCCACCCACGGCCACTAGACACGCTCGTGTGCCTAGGCCATGTTAAACTTATTGGGTATACTGACTTAATTCGAAAGGGTACCCCCAGGGGACACACGACCGTGTACTATGACCGTGTGTCACACATGGCCAAGACACACGCCCGTGTCTCTGCCCGTGTGGACAAAAATAGGCCATTCGAAAAGCCAACTTTGCCACCCTTTTTGGGTCATTCCTACAACCCAAAACCAATACATTTTATACCATCATTTCTCACCCAAATCATGACCAAAATACATACAATTAATGCCATAAAATCCTCATCCAAAATCATACTCAATGTTCATACTAATTTATGCCAAAACATAAGCCAATTTCATACCAAAACTTATAATACTTAACTCATTTTATACCTCATTCCATCTCATATCAACACTTACCAAATTCATAACATTTTCATAACATAATGACCATTTCTCTTTAGGGCATATAAGTATCATAAAACAAACCAAATTTGCATTACTTATCACATACCAAAACAAACCACAAATTCAACCAAAAGCTAGCTAGATCACATGGCATAATATATATACAACTCAAAATAATATCACATACTATCTAGACTATACATGCCATACTCAACATTTATACTCTCGAAAGGTACCAAAATCAATGTTCGATAGTGTGGTGATGGTCCTTGACGGTCCCCGAGCTCCCTGTAGCTTTGATATCCATAAAACAATGCAAACACACACAAAGTAAGCTATAAAAAGCTTAGTAAGCCATATACAAATAAATTTATCACATAACTCAATCATAAACCAAATTATTCATGAATCTCATGGCATAACAAAATATCAAATTCATAATCTTCAAATATTTCAACTATAAACAGAGCTCACTTGCACATATAACACATTTCATTTCCATGTACTTATATACTTTCAATTTGCTCATATACATACCTTTCATTATCAAATATCAGATGTATCTCAAATGTACTTAGTTCGAATATACTTTAACATAGTCATACATTTCTCAGAATTGCCCGTTGAACTGTACAGAATCAAATAGGATATGTGGATGGCTCGAAAAGCTCATACAATGCCAACGTCCCAAACGTGGTCTTAATCATAAATCACAAATTGATGCCAATGTCCCAGATCTGGTCTTACACGAAATCACATATCGGATCCTATGTCATGACATATGAATCCTAATTATTCCTAGGTTCGTACGGGGATTTTCAGCCGTCGTCACACACTCAAAATTATCTCGGAATTCACATAATTGGCTCTTATAGTCATTCAAAAAATTCCAAACATAATATAAGCAATAATAGCTCAATTTAACATATTTATTTGTATATAGACTTACCTAGTACGGAAACGAACGGAAACAAACGGCTATTCAACTACTTTCGATTTCCCCCAATCTAATTTCGTTTTCTTTGGTTCTTGATCTATACACATTCACGTTTAATTTTTTTATTCAAAAAATCATTCAATTTAATCCAAAAATAAAAATTTAGGGATTTTTACAAATTAGCCTTCACATTTTCATATTTTTACATTTTAGTCCCTATTTCATAAAATCACAAAATACACAAAATTTCACTTCACCATAGCTAGGCTGAATGTTCACATTGTTCATACAAGTCCACATACTCCATTTATTTCACATTTTAGTCTCTCAAAATATTATTTTCACAATTTAGCCCAAATTACTCAGATTCATTAAAAATCTAAATACAAAACATGTTAATCTAACACATATCTTTCATAATTCATCAATGGAACAATTTAAAATCTTCCTCAAAACTAGAAATTGAGACATGGGCTTTGAAGAACACATAGCAACAATCTCAAAAACAGATCGAAAACGAACCTTTGATTAAGCTAAATGTTGGCCGAATGCTAAAACCCTTTCTCTTTTTCTTTTTCTTTTGCTTTGTATTTTCAGCTATATGGATGAATAAAGACTAAATTCATGCTTTTTTTTAATTATTTCATGATTAATTCATGAGTTACCATTTTGTCCTTTATTCATAAACATATAAAATGCATATAACAAGGTCATTTATGACCACTTATTAATTCAATGGTAGAATAACCAAATACGAACTCCATACTCAAAAGCCAAATCCATTTAAGCACATTAAGCATTTATAACACCACTTTTATCTTTTCTGCAATTTAGTCCTTTTCACAAATTCAGCATTCAAACGGACAAATTAAATTACAAAAATTTCACGGGTATAAATTTACATACTTAAAGCACAGAAAATAACATTAAAATGTTTTTTTGACTCAGATTTGTGGTCCCGAAACAATTGTTCTGACTAGGGTCTCAACCGGGCTATTATACTGATCTACGGTGACGCGTCATTGAATGGTCTTGGATGCATATTGATGCAAGAGGGAAAAGTGATAGCGTATGCTTCGAGACAAGTAAATTCATATGAGAAGAATTACCCGACGCATGATTTGAAGTTGGCCGCCATCGTCTTTGCTTTGAAGATTTGGTGTCATTATTTGTATGGTGAGAAATGTTGATTCTTTACCAATCACAAGAGTTTGAAATATTTGATGAATCAAAAGGATTTGAATTTGCGACAACGGAGATGGCTCGAATTGTTAAAGATTATGAGCTAGTGATTGAATATCATCCCGGAAAAGCGAATGTAGTCGCAGATGCTTTGAGTAGAAAATCCTTGTTTGCATTGAGAGCTGATCTCGTGATGATGAAGTAACAAAAACTGATCGCACCTATAAACTAACTAATATCACGATAAAGGCAAGTGCACCTATCGAATAGTAGTATAGTTAGTGGCAAGACCGGAATATCGAATCCAAGGAACTAAAAGTACTAGTAATAACTTTCTCCCGATGATCTAGCTTAAAAATAAAGAGGTGGTTTGTGTAAACTAATTAACACTAAACTAAACTAAGAATGCGACAAAGAGTAAATTGGGAAATTACTTTTGGGAAAACTGATTGATGAGGGCAATACCTAAGGAAGAATCCACCTAGACTTCACTTGTTATCTAACTCTGAACCAAACAATTTCTTCATTTGACTTGATCCGTAGAGATCCCCAAATTATGTTAATACCTCCGTCGAAGATAGGAACAACTAATCCTAGGTTGATTAATTAAAATCTCTTTCTAATTAAAACCCCTAGTCTTGCATTAATTTGATCTATGGCTCCCCATATTAGATTTGACTCTAATCCGGTAAATTTTCGTCGTCTTATGTCTAGGATTGCGATCAACTCTGCTGAATTGTGTTGGATCTACTCCTATACAGGGACTTTTGCTCCTCTGTATAAGCACATTCGACTTAAATTAATATCCCGAAAATATCAATTCAAGAGTTAAAAACAAAATAAAGAATAAATCAAATATTTATCATATAGTTTAGATAACAATAACAAGATTCGTCTTAGGTTTCATCCCCCTTAGATATTTGGGGTTTTAGTTCATAATTATAAAAAGAAACATCTCAGAATAAAGAAAATAACAAAATAAGAAAAGCCAAAACTCCTAAAAGGATAAAAGGCGATCCTCTGTCTTGATGTAGATCCCAGCTTCTAAGATGGATCAATCGGCTTTCCTTTAAGTAATTCCCTACCTCTAGCTCTCTGTCTTGACATGAGGACTAAGTTGGTACTGTCTTGTACCGTCCCCTCTACTGTACCCCCTTTTAGTTGCCTCCTAGGGTCTTTATATAGAGTTTTGAATGTCTTTCTTAGCCCATAAGTAGCCTTTTCTGAGTGAAATTAAACTTTATCACGACAGGGACACGCTCGTGTGCCACACTCGTGTGAGTCGATGTGGAAGCCGTGCTCGAGCCTATTAATGTGGCCCGGTCGTGTGGGTTGCCCGTGTGAATCAATTTGAGGCTGTGCTCGAGCCTATTAATGTGGCACCGCCGTGTGACATGCCCATCTAACGAACTTCTAGGCCGTGTTGATTATTAATTTGGGCCCGATTTGCTCGTTTTTTGTCCATTCCTTGCTCTTTTCTCTCCCCTAAGCTCACCTAAGTATAAAACATGAAATTAAAGGATAAGGAGCATCAAATTCCACAAATTCAATGATAATTCATCCAGAAATTAGGCTAAGCATGAGGTAAAAATATGTATAATTTACGGTTTATCAAATACCCCCACACTTAAGCCTTTGCTTGTCCTCAAGCAAAATCTCAATTCACAATTAAAAATTATTCCTCTCAACTTATAATCCTTATCAATAAAGTTTCAAACTAATCCACAAGTAATCATACATTGAAAATTCAACCGAAAGAAAATTAAAGTTTCAAACACTCTAAGTTTAGAATCTTAACATAGAAACATAGGTCTTCTCCCTTCTTCTAGGTAATTATTTTGAACTCAAAATCAACAAGAGTTGACATCCTCACTAAAGATTCACTCTATCCATTCGAAGTGCTTAGGGTTCAAAAATTAAGCACTCATTAGTCAACCTAAAAAGTTATTACCATAAGCTTGCAGGAAAATCAAATCTCCACCACTATATATTAACATGATACATCGATCAAAAGGTCTTTCAAGGGTTGTAATGTGGCTTTGGTTAGGGACGTTGTCACAAGCTGAAAAAGAGGGTTAAAGTCGAGATTGAACTGAAAAATCATCTAACTAGAAAAATCTCTATCACTGAAACATATTCCTAGAATAAAGCCTTTTGGATGACATCGTTTAAGAACAAGAGCTCAAAAATTACATGAAAATATGCAAAACATTGAATTACAACTGGACTATACATATTTTTTTAAGAACAAATCAAATAACAACAATTTGAATATTTATAAACTTTACAAACTGAAAAGGAGAACAAAGCTAGATAATTATTCAACTCAAATCTCGATAAAAATAGGGATCAAAATAATTGAAGGGAATTCAACAAAAACTGGGTTATAGGTTAATATTGAGGGTAAGTCAAGGAATAGTTTGTTAGGCTCAATGGGGTTCACTAGGGGTTAATTTATGGAGGTAAGCTTTTATGGAGTAAGTGGGTTAAATCTTAAGTGCCTTTATCATTTCGGTATATCAAATCAATGATGTGGTCTCGACATGTATGATTGAAGCAAGTTCTAGAATAACAAATCAGTAATGACTCACTCAAAGCAACAATAAAAGTGAGCACGAAAGGATGTATGCTCAAAAGGCTCACAATCTCACTAGAATTATGGCCTTTGATGTCAATCCTGTGAATTTCAAATTTAAAGATAATACTTAAAATTGGGGAAAACAACCTAGAAAAAATTTAAATTCTCAAAAATTTCAACTTATCATGCTTGATTCTCTAATGTCTTAAAGTTTGAATAATCAAAGCATAAGTACCTATGTCTTAATTCTCAACATATCAATAAAAATCGTAAATCATAATATAAAGAATGAAAGTACATTCCTCCCCCCCCACACTTAAGATGTACATTGTCCTCAATGTACAAAGATAAAGCTAATAACAATTAAATCATAAGATAGGGAGAGAAGTGAAACTCCCTGAATAATGGATGAATTCCTTGAGTAGTTAAAGCTGAATTGGAGAAGAGGCCATTTGAAGTTCATGATTCTGGGTGACTGAAGAGAATAGCACAACTGTGTGTAAAATTCAGGTATTACTCGATAAAAATTTGAGTGCCAAAATAAAGAAAAAAATGGGGGAATATAAAATAAAGAAAATGAAAATTGAAATTAAATAATAGGGATTTAGTCCTACGGCCGTGGCGCACGCCCGTGTGACCTTAGGTTGGCCTGTGTGTTTCGTGGACTTTTTGGTGTGAACACGGTTAGTCGGCACGGACATGTCCTATGCCTATATTGATTTCTCAGTTTTGTCCACGACTTATTAGCACAGGTGTGCTAGGATACACAACCATATAACACGGTCGTGTCATCTAGTGTTCGTTTATCCAATGGCCGTGTCCGGGCTCACACGCCCGTGTATGAGTTGACAGGTTTAGCCACGGCAGTATCGTACGGCCGTGTTCCTAACCGTGGGGTGCCCACGGCCTTAGGCACGCCCATGGGTATGGCCGTGTAGTTTGAAAAATCTACATTCAAAGGGTTAGTTGATGGATTAGAGAGCTTAAATAAAAGAATTTTACTACGTCAGTGCTCGGGTTGCCTCCCAAGAAGCGCTTGTTCATAGTCTAAGCTCGACTTTTCTCAAGCTTGTTCTGTCACAGTGGTTTGAAGAGTTGAAACTCTTCTATCCTGCTTTCAATTTCATTATCAACATAAGGTTTGAATCGAGTATGATTTACCTTGAAAGTGCCAAGTGTCTTGTGTGTTATCTCGACTGTACCATAGGGGAAAATTTTCATTACCGTGAAGGAAGAGGTGTCACCTTTCTGATCTTTTGAATTTGAAATTCGAGGATCTTTCTCTTCTAAATATACTTATCCCTTACCTTAAACTGATTTGTTTTTACCTTAAGATCATCATTGTGATGCTCTGTTTTGATGTGGCATATTTTGGGTTTCTCTTGGCGGTAGTTCAGTCACTCATCTAGTTCCTCAATCTAAAGCATTTGCTCTTCTTGTATGTTTTCCTTGGATGGACTCGCCTGTTGTTTGATCTGACCTATGTGAAGGGTATCCTGCGAAGAAGGTTGGGTGGTGAGATCATTCTTATTATCAGGGGTCGTAATGATATTTTTGTCATTAACAGTCTTATTAGAGTTACAAGCCTGCAAAGTAACTTTGTCATCACCTACACGAAGTGTGAGCTCACCTGTGCCTACATCAATTATGGTTCTAGCAGTTGCTAAAAAGGGTCGCCCTAAAATTAAGGGTACATTGCTATCCTCATCAATGTCTAGAACAACAAAGTCGACTGGGAATATAAATTTATCAATTTTGACAAGCACATCTTCAATTATACCTTTAGGAAATCTAATGGTTTTATCGACCAATTGAATGCTCATCTTAGTTTGTTTAGGTTTCCCAAGACCTAGTTATTTAAACAATTTATATGGCATTACATTAATACTAGCCCCTAAATCAGCTAAAGCATTTTTAACATCTAAGCTACCAAGTAAGCAAGGAATTGTAAAACTCCCTGGATCTTTTAGTTTGTTAGGCAGCTTATTCTGTAAAATAGCTGAGCACACTGCATTCAGTTCCACATGAGATGCCTCATCTAGCTTTCGTTTATTCATTAGTAGCTCTTTTAAAAATTTAACGGCGTTTGGCATCTGCGAAAGAGCTTCAATAAACGGTAAGTTAATATGTAACTTCTTTAAGAGTTTAAGAAATTTACCAAACTACTCGTCTGTGCGGTCTTTCCTTATTGCATTTAGGTATGGGACACGAGGTTGATCTTCTTTGATAATTGCTTCTTTGGGACTTACCTCATCCTTACCTTTACTTACCACAGTCTCCTTACATGGCTCTAGGTTGGTTTTGGCTAACCCTTCCTCATCTATTATATCTACGGCATTAAGTTGCTCCTTAAGGTTAGTCTCGGTGTTGCTTGGTAACCCACCTTGTGGTCTTTCAGAAATTAGCTTAGCGAGCTGGCCTATTTGAGTTTCAAGCCCTTGAATGGATGCTTACTGGTTCTTAAGTGTCGTTTTGGTGTTCTAAAAACAGGTTTCTAACACGGCGATAAATTTTGTGAGCATCTCCTCAAGGTTCGGCTTTTTCTCTTGTTGAAACGGTGGCTGTTGAAATCCAGGAGGAGGTGGTTGCCTTTGATTTCCTTGTCCTCCCCATGAGAAATTTGGGTGGTTCCTCCAACCTGCATTGTAAGTATTACTATAAGGGTTATTTTGGGATCTAAAATTATTACCCATACAGTTGGCTTGCTCGGTTTCCATGCCATGTACATAGGAGGAGTAATCGGGATTATACATGTTTCCTTGGTTTGAGTCGCATTGCATCACTGGGTGTACCTGCATAGAACCAACAAAATTATCCATCTTTTTATTAAGGAGTTCTACCTTATTAGAAAGCATGGTGACTGCATCAATATTAAAAACTCCGGCAGCTTTTTACGGTTTTCTTCTCATGACTTGCCACTGATAGTTATTCAGTGACATCTCTTCTATAAACTCGTAGTACTTCTGGTGTCTTGTTATTGATTGTTCCACCGGCGGCTGCGTCGATTATTTGCCTCATTGAGGGGTTCAAACCATTGTGAAATGTTTGAACTTGCAACCATAGCGGTAGATCTTGGTGAGGGCACCTTCTCAATAGATTCTTGCATCTCTCCCAAGCATCGTAAAGTGTTTCTAAATCCATCTGCACAAAAGAAGAGATATCATTCCTTAATTTTGCCGTTTTAGCCTGCGGAAAATATTTGAGCAAAACTTTTTCGGTCATTGGTTGCCATGTAGTGATAGACCCTCGTGGTAAAGAATTTAACCACTGTTTAGCTTTATTCCTCAGAGGGAATGGGAATAGCCAAAGATGAATGGCATCATCAGAACTGCCATTTATTTTAAATGTATCGTAGAATTCCAAGAAATCAGCTAAATGAGCGTTTGGATCCTCATCCTACAAACCATCAAACTGAACAAACTGTTGTATCATCTGAATAGTGTTAGGTTTCAGTTAAAAATTATTTGCAGCAATATTAGGCCTAATTATACTATTCAGTACCAGCCAAATTAGGTTTAGCATAATCATACATAGTGCACGGAACAGCATTTTGCTCAATAGGATTTGCGACTACTACAAGAGATAGCTGATTATCTTGGTTTGCTTCCATCTCTTCAGTAGATTCATGTTGTTCTTCCTGTCCTTGTTCTGGGTACTGTAAGCTTCTTCTTATTTCTCTACGATTTCTACGAACTATAGCTTCTAAATCGTCATCAAACAATAATGGTCCTCTTGGGTTTCTTTTAGTCATAAACTAGAGATACCTAGAAGGGAAAGGTAAAAAGAAAATAAAAAACCTAAAATAAAAAAACAAAAAATAATTTGCAATAAAAGTAAAATTAGCTAAAGTAATAGGAATCAAGTGTCCCTAATATCTTAGTTTCCCGGCAACGGTGCCAAAACCTTGATCTCGTGATGATGAAGTAATAAAAACTGATCGCACCTATAAACTAACTAATATCACGATAAAGGCAAGTGCACCTATCGAATAGTAGTATAGTTAGTGGCAAGACCGGAATATCGAATCCAAGGAACTAAAAGTACTAGTAATGACTTTCTCCCTATTATCTAGCCTAAAAATAAAAAGGTGGTTTGTGTAAACTAATTAACCCTAAACTAAACTAAGGATGCGACAAAGAGTAAATTGGGAAATTACTTTTGGGAAAACTGATTGATGAGGGCAATAACTAAGGAAGAATCCACCTAGATTTCACTTGTTATCTAACTCTGAACCAGATGATTTCTTCATTTGACTTGATCCGTAGAGATCCCTAAATTATGTTAATACCTCCATCGAGGATAAGAACAACTAATCCTAGGTTGATTAATTGAAATCTC
The DNA here is from genome assembly GCA_020496765.1 of Gossypium stocksii. Taxonomy (NCBI): domain Eukaryota; kingdom Viridiplantae; phylum Streptophyta; class Magnoliopsida; order Malvales; family Malvaceae; genus Gossypium; species Gossypium stocksii. Next base: position 15,058,154 of record CM035623.1, read on the forward strand.
TTTCTAATTAAAACCCCTAGTCTTGCATTAACTTGATATATGGCTCTCCATATTAGATTTGACTCTAATCCGGTAGATTTTCGTCGTCCTATGTCTAGGATTGCGATCAACTCCGCTTAATTGTGTTGGATCTACTCCTATACAGAGACTTTTGCTTCTTTATATAAGCACATTCAACTTAAATTAATATCCTAGAAATATCAATTCAAGAGTTAAAAACACAATTAAGAACAAATCAAATATTTATCATATAGTTCAGATAACAATAACAAGATTCATCTTAGGTTTCATCCTCTTAGATATTTAGGGTTTTAGTTCATAATTATAAAAAAAAAACATCTCAGAATAAAGAAAATAACAAAACATAAGAAAACCCAAAACTCTTGAAAGGATAAAAGGGAGATCCTCTATCTTTATGTAGATCCTGGCTTCTGAGATGGATCAATCGGCTTTCCTTTGAGTAATTCCCTACCTCTAGCTCTCCGTCTTGGTAGAAGGACTGAGTTGGTACTGTCTCATACCGTCCCCTCTACTGTACCCCCTTATAATTGCCTTCTAGGGTCTTTATATAGAGTTTATAATTTCTTTCTTAGCCCCTCAGTAGCCTTTTCTGAGTGAAATTGAACTTCATCATGACAGGGACACGCCCGTGTACCATGCCCATGTGCCACGCCTGCGTGAGTCGATGTAGAGGCCGTGCTCGGGCCTGTTAATATGGCACGGTCATGTGGGTTGCCCGTGTGAATCGATTCAAGGCCGTGCTCGAGCTTGTTAATATGGCACGGCCGTGTGACACGCCCGTGTGACGAACTTTCAGGCCATGTTGATTATTGATTTGGGCCCTATTTGCCCATTTTTGGCCCGTTCCTTGCTCTTTTCTCTCCCCTAAGCTCACCTGAGTATAAAACATGAAATTAAAGGATTAGGAGCATCAAATTCCACAAATTCAATGATAATTCATCTAGAAATTCGGCTAAGCATGAGGTAAAAATATGTATAATTTACGGTTTATCAAGAGCTATGAGTATGAGTTTGATATTGTCTGATGATTATTCTATATTGGTCGAGTTGAGGGCTAGACCGTTGTTTATTCAGCAGATTTGTGAAGCCCAAAGGAATGATAGTGAAATGCAAGCCAAGAGAGTTCAATGTGAATCGGGTCGTAACTCTTATTTTTGGATTGGTTTAGACGATTGCTTGATGTTTCATGATAGAATATGTGTACCGAAAAATGATGAGTTGATTCAAAAAATTTTGCACGAGGCACACAGTGATGTTGTTAGTACATCCGGGTAGTACAAAAATGTATAATGATTTGAAGAAGTGGTATTGGTGGCCGGGTATGAAAAAAGACATTTCTGAGCTTGTGACAAAGTGTTTGATTTGCCAACAAGTGAAGGCCGAGCATCAAGTACCTTCGGGTTTACTTTAGCCAATGATGGTTCTTGAGTGGAAATGAGACAGCATCATGATGGATTTTGTAATAGGTTTGCCTATGACCCCAAAAAAGAAAGATGTTGTGTGGGTTATTTTTGATAGATTAACGAAACTGGCTGACTTTATACCGGTACTACCGGCTACTCATTTGATAAATTGGCCAAACTGTATATTGCTGAGATTGTAAAATTACACAAAGTGCCTTTGTCTATTATTTCGGATAGACACTTGATGTTTACCTCAAGGTTTTGGAAAAAGTTGCAAGAAGCTTTAGGTATGAAATTGAATTTTAGTACTGCATTCCATCCGCAAACTGATTGTCAATCCAAAAGGGTAATTCAAGTTCTTGAAGACATGCTCTGATGTTGTGTTTTAGAGTTTGAAAGTAGTTGGGAAAAATATCTACCTTTAGTCGAATTTTCTTATAACAATAGTTATCAATCTAGTATACAAATGGCACCATATGAGGCATTGTATGGTCGCAAGTGTTGAACTCCCTTATATTGGACCGAGCTTAGTGAGAAACAGATTCACGAGGTTGATTTGGTTAGAGAGACAGAAGAAAAAGTGAAGGTAATTCGTGGTTATTTAAAAGCTGCCTCAGACCGACAAAAGTCATACGCGAATTTAAAAAAAAAAAGAGATTGAATTTAAAGTGGGTGATAAAGTGTTTCTGAAAGTATCTCCGTGGAAGAAAATATTGAGATTTAACCAAAAGGGCAAGATGAGTCCACGTTTTATTGGGCCGTATGAGGTCAGTGAGAGGGTTGGACCAGTGGCATACCAGTTAGCTTTACCGGCAGAGTTAGAAAGAAGACACAACGTGTTTCATATGTTGATGTTGCGACGATATCATTCAGATCACTCACATGTGATTTCTCTGAGAGAAATTGAGATACAGCCAGATATGACATACGATGAGGAACCAATTAAGATTTTAACCAGAGAGGTTAAACAGTTGAGAAACAAAAGTATAGCCTTGTGAAAGTATTGTGGCGAAAACATAGAGTAGAAGAGGCTGCGTCGGAACCGGAAGAAGCCATCAGGAAACAATACCCAACCCTTTTTATCGGTAAGATTTTTGGTGATGAAAATCCTTAAAGGGGGAAGAGTTGTAACATCCTGAATTAGGGCCTAAACAGAACAGTGGTTTCGAAACCATGAATCTAAGGTCAAAATATTTATTCTGATTGAGTTTTAATGTTTATTAAGTGGGTGAATGTTTTTGTGAAATTTTGGTTGAAAAATTTTATTGATTAGATCTCCAATTTGGTAAGTTGGACTAAATTGCAAAAGGTGAAAAATGTGTGTTTTAATCCATAAAGGTACTTGATTGAAATGGGTTTTTAAATTGGAGGTTCTTATTTGGTAATTAGATCATTTTATTTTCGTTTGGACAAAAATACCTAAGGAAGGATAAAATATCAAAAGGGTTAATGAAGAGCATTTTAGTCATTTGGTTAATAAAAGAAATAAAAGGCAAAATAAGGCCAAAATTTTGTCCATCTTCATCCTCATTGGCCGAATTCTTCAAGAAGTCATTGCTGGGGTTTCTTTCATCTTTCAAGCTTGATTGTAAGTACCTCCTAGCCCCGGATTTGATGTTCTTCGTATTTTTGAAATCCTCTTAGCTCGATCTAGTTATTTCTACCACTATTTTGAGCTAGGGTTTGCGTTTAAAATTTTACTAATGGATGACATACATGTGTTTTGATGTCTAGTGGTAGAATATGAAAGTTTGAAGTGTGATAAACAACTTTTACTAGATGATTTTTGGTGAAAATAGATAAAAAGGACCTATTTATAAATATTGTAAAATAAATGTAAAGAATGTGAATTAGTGGAAATTGTAGGCTGCTATAAGAGACAATATGAATCGGCTAGGCTTGGGTGTGTGAAAAATGAACACATTTCATTTTACGAGCCTAGGGATTAAAGTGTAAAAATTGTAAAAGTTAAGGGCCAAATTATAAATTTTGCTATAGGATGATTTTGAACTAATTTGAATAATGTGTGTATTAAATAAGCTAAATGTGTCATTATAGATCAAGAAGAACGTGCAATCGACCTTGACTGAGGCAAAGGCAAGGTTTCGGACTAAATTGCAAATTGTCATATTTTGTACCTAGGTAAGTTTATATGTAAATGATACATCCTTTTTTATTTAGGTTTATACATGTTGATACGTTAGGTGAAATGTGAGTGAATATTATTGATATTTGCTAAAATGATGAAAAGTGAGGAAATTCCCGAATGAGCCATCGAAATAGAAAAAAGATACAGATGAACCCCGTGTACCTATGATTATTGGTGGGCTATGTGCGAACCACCATGTATCTATGATTATTGGTGGGTTATGTGCGAACCACCGTGTATCGATGATTATTGGTAGGCTATGTGCAAACCACCGTGTATTTGTTATCATTGGAGGGCTATGTGCGAACCACCGTGTATCTGTTATTATTCCAAAGTGTTCATCGGGAAAATTAACTAAGTGAAATTCATGTGACAAAGTGGTGATAAGTGCAGGGCTATAAGTACATGTACTCGTGAGCACTATTTATGATATGTGTGTGAGCTGGGTAAGGTGTGAAATGAGTAAGTGCAACTTCAAGAATTTGAATTGTTCATGCTTAGTATGTTATGTTCTTGAATGTTAAATATGTGGTGTGATGTTTATTGTTTACATATAGACTTACTAAGCTTAAAGCTTACTCCCTTCTCTTTTCCCTTATTTTATAGTGTCGCCAAGCCAGCTCGAGATATAGAGATCATCGAAGGATCATCCACACTATCAACACTTTTTAATATATTGAAATTTACATTGAATTATGGCATGTATAGGGACTTGGTTATTTTGTATATATGTCATATTTTGTTAAGCCTATGATCTTGGCTCATATTGGTTAAATGATCATTTTGTGTAGGGCCATTTGAAATTGGTCAATATGGGTTTTAATATATGCATAAAAATGAGGTTATTCATGAATTTAGCATTTGTATGTTTTGATTGGCAATTGTGTGTGATTCTTAAATATACCAAGTATGGTATGTGAAGAATGTGTTATTTGAATATAGAATTTATGTTGTAATTTAGGCTATGTGGATGTTTAATAATGTCATGTTGAGTGATGATAAAAAGGGTATGAGTTTGCATGTGTTTTTTGGTGGTAAAGGGCTTGGTAAATAACCTAACTTATGTCCACACGGATGGTCACAAGGCCATATGTGTAGTGTAACAGCCCGAATTAGGGCTTAGTTAGAATAGTGGTTTCAAGACGACAAATACAAAGTAGAAAAGTATAGTTTATGAATATTATTAAATTTATGACATCATTGTATGATAGTGATAAAATTCCATGAATGAATTTTTACGAAAAAGTGATAAATTTGTCCTTAAGGACTAAATTGAAAAAGTTGCAAAATATGAGTTTCTAGAAGGTTTAGGTATGAAATAGCATGAGGAAAATTCATAGAGGTACATATTCAGCAACTAAACCATTTATTAGCATGATGGACAAAAATGCCCATAGAAGGAAAATTTTTTAACGAAAAGACTTAAAGGCATTTTGGTCATTTGGTAAAGTAAAGTAATAAAAAGGGAAAAAGAAAGCAAAAATGGTATCATCTTCTTCACTAGTGTGCCAAATTTGAAGAGCCTCCATAACTAGGGTTTCTTTCATTTTTAAGCTCCAAGTAAGTGACTCCAAGCCCCGTTTTTCATGCTCTTTGTATTTTTGAAATCTTCATAGCTTAATCTAGCTATTTCTACCACTAATTTGAGCTAGGGTTTATGCTCAAAGATATACCCATGCATGACATGTAAGTATTTTGATGTCTAGTGGTAGAATATGAAAGTTTAAAGTGTAGTAAACACCTTTCTTTTGGTGATTTTTCATGAAAGTCCCTAATAGGGACTAAATTGCAAAGTTAGTAAAATGTGTAGTAAATGTACAAATTGATGAGAAATGTGGGCTGTTATGAGCACATGAAAGGTTCAGCTAGGCTTGGGTAGTAAAAAAAATAAGTTTATTTCATTTTACGAGCCTAGGGACCATTTTGCAAATATGTAAAAGTTTAGGGGCAATATTATAATTTTTGGAAAAGTATGAATTTTATGCTAACTACCCATTGTGAGTACTAAATAAGTTAAATTTTTCGTTCTAGATCAAGAAACACGAAGCTCAGATCAAAATCGGGGAAAAAGCAAAGTAGTGGACTAAATCGAAATTCACCCTCATTTTGGACCCGAGGTAAGTTGTATGCAATAATCTAGCCTTATATTTTGTAAAAGTTTATTGTGATGATTTTCTATGAATCCATGGTATCCTATGAGGTTTATTAATATGACAATGTATAAATTTTGCATAAGTTTCATGAATCGATTAATAAGATTTTTACCAAGAAATGATGCAGACATGAAAGAGAAATTACATGCAAATGTTAAACAATTTGGAGGATACCGTGGTCATGAGTATTGAGGTCATGTATAAGAACATGTCTGGGACATGGCATCAGCACTGAACTGAGATCCCATGTAAGACCATGTCTGGGACATGGCATTGTCATCGAGATGTGGTCCCATGGAAGGCCATGTCTAAGACATGGCATTGGCATTGACATGAGGTCCCATATAAAACCATGTCTAGGACATGGCTTCGGCACCGAGATGAGACATGGATCCCCTGTAAGACCATGTCTGGGACATGCCATAGGCATCCTTAATGAAATCCCGTGTAAGACCATGTCTGGGAAATAGCGTCAGCATCAGAGTACGATCTCGTATAAGACCATGACTGGGACATGGCATCGACATCAATATGAGATCCCGTGTAAAACCATATCTGGGATATGGCTTCGACATCGAGTTATGATCACATGTAAGACCATGTCTGAGACATGGCATTGGCATCATATCATGAGATTGACTTATGGGTATCCTTCAGTATTCTAAAATAATTTTTAGAGGAGAAAGTATCCAAGTTGATTAGTTTCATGAGAAAGACTAAAGTTTCATGATGAGTGTTACAGGTGCATATGAGTAAGTTACGAGAAAATGAGAATGTAAGTCATGAGATGAAGTAAGCCATGAAAATAAGTAAGACATGAGAATGAGTAAGTTATGAGAACGAGCAAGAAATTATATGAGTTTTATGATATTTTATTTAGATGATGTTTCATAATCTTTGTTGCTATTTTATTTATGCAACTTACTAAGCATATATGTGCTTACTCCCTTTCTTTTTCCTCTTCCATGTAGATTGCCGAATCAGCTCAGGGATCAATCAAAGTCGGAGCTCGAAGTCACACTATCAAGTCGATCATTTTGGTATAGTATAGTTAGTTATTTTGATGTATAGCATGTATAGGAAGTTTAGTTACTTTAATATGTGTTATTTTGAGCAGCCAAATGTGTTGGCTATTGTTATCACTTGATTCAAGTTGTAATGGCCTTTGAAATTGGCTACTATTATCTAAGTTCTATTCTATGCAATGTGGATGAAATTCATGAAGGTGCAAATTGCAAGAGTAAGTAGAATAATGAAGGATGAGAATGCATGATGGTTGAGTTGTGTTATGGCATGTGAATGCCTTAGTTATGGATGTTTAGACATGTATATTAGGCCTTGATTTGTAAGGTTGAAGCCGGTGTGAGTTAGTTAAGTTTCAGGGTGGAAAAAAGGCTTGGAAAGTAGCCTATAATTGTCCACACGGTTGGGAACACGGGCGTGTGCCTAGGCCGCGTGTGACAAATGGTTAGCCCCCATGGGCATGTTGTTAGACCATGTGTCCCCTGCATCCAAATTAGCTAAGTTAGTGTTGCACACGGGATGAGCACACAGGCGTGTGCTCTGGACGTGTGAAAATTTTCTTTGAGTTAAGTCAGATTGTAGCACGGGTTAATGACACGGGCATGTCTATGCCATGTGAGGGACACGGGCTATAGACACGAGCGTGTGCCCAAGCCGTGCCGAAACCCCTGTAGGTTCAATATAAAGATAAATTCAGCACGGGCCAGGGACATGGGCGTGTCTAACCACACGGCCTACCCACACGGGCGTGTCCCATCTCACACAGGCGTGTGGCCCTTTTTTAAGCAAAAATTTTCTAAATGCCTGAAAATTCTTGGATTGATTTCAGACTATACCCAATGCACGTTTTGGGCCTTGTAGGCCCGTAATAAGGATGGTAAGAGGTTGCATGAAAATTTTTGGAATGGAATGAAATTTTATAGCCTGAGTTTATGTATTCAAGCATGATTAAGTACGGTAATGCCATGTACCCCGGCCCGGCGTCGGACTCAAGTAAGGGGTGTTACATTTCGTGCTATCAAAGCTAGTTTTTAGTCGATTCTAGGACTAACCTAGCACATGCATGAGTCTAGCTATACATGCCATACTTACGTATTCATGAAATATGATAGTGTGACGACTTCTAACAGTTTAAATGTGTTTATTTATAGTAAATGGATCTCGAACGAGCTACGATAAATGATGTAGAAAGTAACACACCGACTCTCGCCGAAGGGACGGTGCCAGCTGGAACCAAGAATAGGCCAGCTGCTGTAAGTCAGGGAGGAGAAGCTCGAGAGGCCTTCTTTTAAATGATGAAGTAGTGGTTCATTGAGTTCGTCTAAACGAACCCGGCCACTCAACACCAAGCTCCACCCGCTTAAGTTCCTCAATTTACTTGGTAGCTCCCCAAATTGTAAAGGTTGTAAGATGAGAAAGGCCATCGGTTGATAGGATCCGGAAACAATGGGCCGAAGAGTTACGGGCTACTAAAGATGATGATCCGGAAAGAGCAAAATTTTGGCTAGAGAATACCATCAGGGTATTTGACGAGTTGTCTTGCACACTTGAAGAGTGCATAAAGTGTGTTGCATCTCTCCTACGAGATTCTGCCTATCAGTAGTGGAACACCCTTGTGTCGATGGTACCAAGGGAAAGAGTTAATTGGGAGTTTTTCCAAGAGGAGTTCTGTAAGAAGTACATCAGCCCGAGGTTTATTGATTAGAAACGCAAGGAATTCTTGAAGTTGAAACAAGGTAGGATGATAGTGATGGAATACGAGCGTGAGTTCGTAAGGCTCAGCAAATACACTCAGGAATGCATATCTACCGAAGCCCTCATGTGTAAAAAGTTTGAAGATGGTTTAAATGAGGATATTAAAATGTTTGTCGGTATCCTTGGGATAAAGGAGTTCGTAGTGCTCGTAGATAGAGCTTGTAAGGTTGAGGAATTGGCCGAAGAAAAGAGAAAAGTTGAGATGGAGTCTCGTGACTCGAGAAAGAGATATTTAGTAAGTCGTTCCAATCCTCCTCCAAAAGGTCAAAAGAATTCTCTACTCGATCGACTACTTCAGTCGGGTTTTTAAATAAGAACAAGGGTAAACAGTATTTAGTTTCCAAAGCTCGGACCACTTCAATTGTGAGTGTGGGTAATACTCAACCCAGTAGACCTGAATGCCCTCAGTGTGGCAGATGCCACCTCGGTGAATGTTGGGCTCATGAGAGGGCTTGTTTCAAATGTGGTTCTCAAGACCACTTCATTACAAAATGCCCTGAGATGGCCGAGAAAGACAAGGATCAAAGTGCAAGATCGGGTAATACTCCCTCCAGAGGTAGACCCCAGAGAAACTCAGGTACGGGAACAAGTAGTAGAAGTGTACCAAAGGAACAGACTGAAAGACCCGAGGGTAAAGCCCCAGCGAGGACATACGCCATTCGCGCTCCCAAAAAGGCATCATCACCCGATGTAATTACGAGTACATTTTCTCTCCATGAAACTTCTGTTATTGCTTTGATAGATCCGAGATCTACCCACTCATACATTTGCATGAAACTAGTCTCTAGCATGAGTATACCCGTAGAATCTACAGAATTTGTGATACAAGTCTCCCATCCCCTAGGCAAATGTGTGTTAGTGGACAAAATATGTCGAGATTATCCTTTGATGATTAGGGGTCATTTTTTTCCAGCTAACCTGGTGCTTTTACCATTCGATGAGTTTGATGTGATCCTTAGTATAGATTGGCTAACCACTCATGATGTGATAGTAAATTGTGGTAGAAAGTTTATTAAACTGAAATGTAAAAATGGTGAAACGCTTCGAGTGGAATCGGATGAATTAGAAAGTTTGCCTACAGTGATTTCTTCCATGGTTGCTCAAAAATGTATTAGAAAATGGTACAAAGCTTATCTTGCTTTTGTGATGAATACAAAAGAGTCAGAGTTGAAAATTGAGTCAGTACTTGTAGTTTGCAAGTATCAGGACGTCTTTCCAGAAGAATTGCCTGCATTACCTCCAATTAGAGATGTAGAGTTTGGAATAGAATTGGCACATGGTACAACGCCTATTTCTATTGCTCCTTACAGAATGGCTCCGACTGAGTTAAAGGAATTGAAGCTTCAGCTACAAGATTTGGCAGACAAAGGTTTTGCAAGACCCAGTCATTCTTCATAGGGTGCTCCCGTATTATTCGTGAAAAAGAAATATGGTTCTATGAGGTTGTGCATAGATTATCGGCAACTTAACAAAGTGACCATAAAGAACAAATATCCTTTGCCAAGGATCGACGATTCATTTGATCAGTTGCGAGGAGCCATAGTATTCTCCAAGATAGACTTGAGGTCTGGATATTATCAGTTAAGAGTCAAGGAGTCCGACGTGCCAAAGACTGCATTTCGAATGAGGTATGGCCATCACGAGTTCCTTTTCATGCCATTTGGTTTGTCTAATGTTCCTGTCGTATTCATGGATCTAATGAATCGTATTTTTCGGCCATACTTGGATAGATTCATTGTGATCTTTATTGACGATATCTTGATCTATTCTCGTGATGAAAACGAACATGCTGAGCACTTGAGGACAGTTCTGCAAACTCTACGAGTGCCAAGTTCAGCAAAAGTGAATTTTTGTAACACCCTTTATCCACATCCGATGTCGGGATAGGGTACGAGGTGTTACCTTACTAAATTCCACACAAACATTCAACTATGCTTATTGAAATGTGTCCCAAATTAAAACTTTTTTAAACAATGTCCTACGAACCTTAATATGGGTCTACGAGGCCTAAAACACGGTTTGGAAACAACCCGGGACCATTCCGAGCACTTAGAAATCTTTTAGAAAATTCCACTAGAAACAGGGCACACGCCTATGTGGAAGGGCAACACGCCCGTGTGGCCTCAACACATGGCCGTGCTAAAAGCCTGTGTACCTTACACGGCTTAAGCAATCTAGGGACACGTCCGTGCCCCTCGTCCGTGCGAATTTAATTTCTAACCTTTAACCTACAGTGGTTTTCACACGGCCTGGCACACGCCCGTGTGTTTAGCCCTTATCCCCCACACGGCCATGACACACTCGTGGCATTGCCCGTGTGCAAAAACCTGGGTATTCTATTTCTGACGTCATCATTCACACGACCGTGACACATGCCCGTGTGCTGGCCGTGTCCTTCACATGGTTGAGACATACGATAGTGTCTCATGCCCGTAGGAAAACCTGATGACATTTAATACTATCCATGCAAGGTGTAGGGGGCACACGGTCGAGCCACACGCTCGAGTGCAGCCTGTGTGTCTCACACGGCCTAGACACACGCTCGTGTGTCTACCCATATGGGCAATATAAGGCTATTTACCAAGCCCTTAGCCACCCTGAAACACATACAAACATAACACCTATCTTCATACGTGATAACATAGCACCAATACTCATCTAAATACCCCTAAATGGGTATTCATACATCAACCAACTCATGTCCAAAATTGCATGCATAAATTACTAAGTAACTTTGCACCAATTCCATATGAATTCATCCCATTTCATTAAGCAACTTGAATGGATTTAGGCCAATTCCAGAGGCCATTTACAAAATGAACTTAGTAACATAAATGGCCAACACAACTGGCTCACTAATAGATCTTACATCAGAATGACTATCTAGCTTATACATGCCATCACTCAAATACAAAATGCAACTGTACCGAATGCCTCAATTGATAGTGTGGGCGATGCCTCCGTTGTCTTTGGATCCTTGAATTACTTAGGCGGCATTGTAAGAAAATGGAAAAGAGAGGGGTAAGCATAAAGCTTAATAAGTCTATATGCCAATAAATGATACCATAACCATACATTAGGCAATTAACTATAGTATTGACCATACCAAATCTTTTTCAACCATAAGTTCACTTACTCTTCTCGTCGTTTATCCAACATTCTCAACACAATTTTACTCACATAGCTCATATTGATTAGCACATACACTCCCTGCACTTATCTATCATTGCAACCCATATAGAAGTTTCACTCAAGAAATTTCACAATAAACATATCCATACAAGATAGGTTCATATATAATCATTCATAGTACGTTAGCAATAATAAAATGAATTTCGCATTTAGCCCATCGTCCTCAATAAATTACGGTAGTGTCGCACTTAGCCCACCTTTATTAATTAAGCTGTGGTGGTATCGCACTTAGCCCACCCTTACTAATTTGTTTTCTATGGTTTCACACTTAGCCCATCGATAATGATCACCAACCAAGTGACTTGCACTTAGCTCGCTAATTTCAACAATTCTCCGGTGGTTCGCACATAGCCCACGCTTATTCACGATTCATGGAAATTTAATCGTATCACGATTTCATTACATGTCCATAACATTTAACCACACATCATGTAAGACATTCACGAGCAAAAATATTAATAAAAGAGGTATCATTTACATATAAACTTACCTTGGTATACAAAATACGAGAAATATGGAATTTACTCCGAAGCTTTTCCCTTGCCTCAGTCAAGGTTGACTCCACACTCTCCTTGATATATATGAATACAAATTCATCCATTAAATCACTAAATTAATTGAAACAATCCAAAATTCACAATTTGGCAAAATGACCATTTTGCCCCTAGCCTTTGGCAAAATGCCTATTTTGCCCTTATGCTCGAAAATTGATTTTTATCGAATTTCCTCATCTCTCATGTCTATCTAAGCCCTTTTATTCATATGACAACTTCAAATATCCATTATCCAAGCATTTACCAAAACAACTTATTCACTTTACAAATAGGCCCCTTTTTAGATGTTTTCTATAGACACCCATTTCCAAAAGTTGTTTATCAAGCATCCTACATTCATTTTCTTTCATAAAACTCCAACAAAAGACATCTACTCATCCATGGAAAAACTTTGAACTTCAAACCAAAATGCAAGATACACCCCTCTATAAGAAGCCCATGCTACAAGAGTTCCAAATATGTAAAAATATTCAAGAAAGGACATTAAAATCACTTACTTAAAGAAGAAATAAGTGGCTGCAATTTCAAGCTTTCAAAACCCCATATTGTGCTGGTAAAATTGGTGAAAGAGAAAAGAAGAAGAGAAGATATTGGTAGCTATTCACCTAGGCTATTTTTCTATTTCAATTTAAGCCACCTAATACCAACAACTTTGACTTTTCTTCAATTTTTTTGTCTCTTATTCCCCTCCTTGGCCTACCAACCTTTCATATATGGGTCTAATTACCCATTAAAACCCTCCAATTTAGTTCTCTAGCCAATTAACCCAACTTACTAACAAATCACAACTTTTACCCTTTATGCGATTTAGTCATTTTTCGCAATCAGGGTCACAATCGCTAAAATTAACTCACCAAAAATTTTCACGCATACTTATAAAAATACTATGACATGCAATTTAATACTAAAATAATTTTCTTAAACCTTGAGAAGTGATTTTAAAATCACTATTCCAACTAAGCCCAATTTCAGGCTGTTACAATTTTGGCTTAAAAAAGTTGGATTTTTGGGCCACATCATTTTGGGTGATGGCATTAGAATTGAACCAAGTAAAATCTCGACAATTGTTGAATAGAAACCATCGAGAAATGTGTCAGAAGTTAGAAGTTTCTTAGGCTTGATAGGTTATTATCGACGGTTTGTCAAAGGATTCTCTATGATCGCCACTCCAATGATGAGATTGTTGCAAAAAGATGTTAAGTTCGAGTGGAACAAAAAATGCCAACAAAGTTTTTAGAAGTTAAAGACATTGTTGACTGAAGCTCCTATTTTAGTACAACCCGAACCGGGAAAAGAGTTTGTGATCTATAGTGATGCATCCTCAAATGGATTGGGCTATGTACTTATGTAAGAAGGCAAGGTGATTGCGTATGCCTCGAGGCAGGTGAAACCCCATGAAAAGAATTATCTGACCCATGACTTAGAGTTGGCTGTGATAGTGTTTATGTTAAATATATGGAGACACTATTTATACAGCGAGCAATGCCGAGTGTTCACCGACCATAAAAGTCTCAAGTACTGTTGACTCAAAAGGAGTTGAATCTACGATAAAGAAGATGGTTAGAGTTGATCAAGGATTATGAGTTGATTATTGACTACCACCCGAGGAAAGCAAATGTTGTTGCCGATGCTTTTAGCCGGAAAGCGCTAATTGCCTTGAGAGCTATGAATACACAGTTGTCCTTAACCGATGATGGTTCGGTTTTGGTAAAAATGAAAGCTAGATCGATGTTCATCCAAGAGATTCAAAAGGCACAGTCAAGCGATAGAGAATTACATACTAAGAAAGCTCGGTGCGAATTAGGCACCGATTCAGATTTTCAGATTGATTCAGATGGTTGTGTAAGGTTCCGAGATCAAATTTGTGTACCAAAAGATAATGAGTTAATTCGAAGAATTCTACACGAGGCACATAGAAGTTGTATGTCTATTCACCCTGGCAGTACCAAGATGTACAACGATTTAAAGAAATGGTATTGGTGGCCAAACATGAAAAGAGATATCTCTGAGTATGTAGCAAAATGCTTGATTTGTCAGCAAGTAAAAGTGAAACATCAAGTACCCTCCGGTTTATTACAGCTTATCATGGCTCCCGAGTGGAAGTGGGACCGTATTACCATGGATTTTGTGATAGGTTTACCGATGACACCGAAAAAGAAAGATGTTGTTTGGGTTCTGGTCAACAAGCTTACTAAGTTGGCCCATTTTATACCAGTACGCATGGATTATTCATTAGACAAATTGGCTAATTTGTACATTTTTTAGATTGTGCAACTTCATGGAGTACCATTATCGATTATTCCGGATAGAGATCTGAGGTTCACGTCACGATTTTGGAAGAAATTGCAAGACGCTTTGGGTACAAAGCTGAATTTTAGCACCACTTTTCATCCACAGACTAACGGTCAGTCGAAGAGAGTAATACAAGTACTTGAGGATATGCTCAGATGTTGCGTATTAGAATTCCAAGGTAGTTGGGAGAAATACCTACCTTTGGTCGAGTTTGTGTACAACAACAGTTTTCAGTTGAGTCTAAAAATGGCGCCTTATGAGGCCTTATATGGACGTAAGTGTCGAATGTCTTTGTGTTGGATAGAGCTAAAAGAAAATCATATTCACGGGGTTGATCTAGTCAAGGAAATAGAAGATAAAGTAAAAGTAATTTGAGACTACTTGAAAGCTGCTTCTGATAGACAAAAATCGTATGCTGATTTGAAACGAAAAGAGCTCGAGTTCCAAGTCAGGGATAAAGTGTTTTTAAAAGTATCTCCGTGCAGAAAATTCCTTAGATTTGGCCGAAAAGGCAAGTTAAGTCTGCGTTTCATCGGACCATATGAGATCACTGATAGGATAAGGCCAGTAGCCTATCGGCTAGCTTTACCGCCCGAATTAGAAAAGATTCATGATGTATTCTATGATTCCACGCTATGAAGCAACCGACCAGACCCTTCACATGTGGTTACCCCGACAGAGATTGAGATTCAACCGAATATGACTTATGGTGAAGAACCAGTTAAGACTTTGGCTCGGGAGGTCAAATTGTTGAGGAATAAGAGTATAGCCTTTGTGAAAATACCATGGCAAAGACATGGGGTAGAAGAGACAACATGGGAGCTTGAGGAAAACATGAGGAACCAATATCCCACTTATTCACTGGTAAGATTTTCAGGGACGAAAATCCCTAAGCGGGGAGAATTGTAACAGACCGAATTATAGCTTAGTCAGAATAGTGGTTTCGAGATGACAAATCTGAAGTAGAAAAGTATAGTTTATGATTATTATTAAGTTTATGACATCATTACATGATAGTGATAAATTTCCATAAAAGAATTTTTATGAAAAAATGATTAATTTGTCCTTAAGGACTAAATTGCAAAAGTTGCAAAATATGAGTTTCTAGAAGGTTTAGGTATGAAATAGCATGAGGAAAATTAGTGGAGGTCCTTATTCAGCAATTAAATCATTTATTAGCATGGTGGACAAAAATGCCCATGGAAGGAAAATTTCCTAAAGAAAGGGCTTAAGGGCATTTTGGTCATTTGGTAAAATTAAGTAATAAAAAGGGAAAAAGAAAGAAAAAATGGCATCATCTTCTTACCTAGTACGCCGAATTTGAAGAGCCTCCATAGCTAGGGTTTCTTTTATTTTTAAGCTCCAAGTAAGTGACTCTAAGCCTCATTTTTCATTCTCTTTGTATTTTTGAAATCCTCGTAGCTTAATCTAGTTATTTCTACCACTAGTTTGAGCTAGGGTTTATGCTAAAAAAATATACTCATGCATGTCATGCAAGTATTTTGATGTCTGGTGGTAGAATATGAAAGTTTAAAGTGTAGTAAACACCTTTCTTTAGGTGATTTTTCATGAAAGTCCCTAATATTTAGTAAAATGTGTATTAAATGTACAAATTGATAAGAAATATGGGCTGTTATGACCACATGAAAGGCTCGACTAGGCTTGGGTAGTTAAGAAAATAAGTGTATTTCATTTTACGAGCTTAGGGACCATTTTGCAAATATACAAAAGTTTAGGGGAAAAATTATAATTTTTTCCAAAGTATGAATTTTGGGCTAATTAGTCAATGTGAGTACTAAATAAGTTAAATTTGTCGTTCTAGATCAAGAAACACAAAGCTCGAATTTAAATCGGGGAAAAGCAAAGTAGTGGACTAAATCGAAATTCACCTTCATTTTGGACCCGAGGTAAGTTGTATGCAATAATCTAGCCTTATATTTTGTAAAAATTTATTGTGATGATTTTCTATGAATCCATGATATCCTATGAGGTTTATTAATATGACAATGTATAAATTTTGCATAAGTTTCATAAATCGATTAATAAGATTTTTACCAAGAAATGATGAAGACATGAAAGAGAAATTACATGCAAATGTTAAAGAATTCAGAGGATACCGTGGTCATGAGTATTATAGGTCCCGTGTAAGACCATGTTTGGGACATAGCATTGGCACTGAACTAAGATCTCATGTAAGACCATATCTGGGACATGGCATTGGCATCGAGATGTGATCCCATGTAAGACCATGTCTGGGACATGACATTGGCATTGACATGAGGTCCCGTATAAGACCATGTCTGGGACATAGCTTCGGCACCAAGATGAGACATGGATCCCCTGTAAGACCATGTTTGGGACATGGCATGGGCATCTTAGATGAGATCCTGTATAAGACCATGTCTGGGACATGGTGTCAACATCAGAGTACAATCTCATGTAAGACCATGTCTGGGACATGGCATTGACATCGATATGAGATCCCGTGTAAGATGATATCTAGGATATGGCTTTAGCATCAACTTATGATCACATGTAAGACCATGTCTGAGACATGGCATTGGCACCATATCATGAGATTGAGTTACGAGTATCTTTCGGTATTCTAAAATAATTTTTAGAGGAGAAAGTATCCAAGTTGATTAGTTTCATGAGAAAGACTAAATTTTCATGATGAGTGTTACAGGTGCGTATGAGTAAGTTATGAGAAAATGAGAATGTAAGTCATGAGATGAAGTAAGCCATGAGAATAAGTAAGCGATGAGAATGAGTAAGCCATAAGAATGAGTATGTTATGAAAACGAGCAAGAAATTATATGAGTTTTATGATATTTTATTTAGATGATGTTTCATCATCTTTGTTGCTATTTTATTCATGCAACTTACTAAGCATATATGTGCTTACTCCCTTTCTTTTCCCTCTTCCATGTAGATTGTCGAATCAGCTCAAGGATCGATCAAA
Source organism: Gossypium stocksii (assembly GCA_020496765.1). Lineage (NCBI taxonomy): Eukaryota > Viridiplantae > Streptophyta > Magnoliopsida > Malvales > Malvaceae > Gossypium > Gossypium stocksii. The sequence continues at coordinate 15,075,658 of CM035623.1, forward strand.
GTCGGAGCTCGAAGTCACACTATCAAGTCGTTCATTTTGGTATAGTATAGTTGGTTATTTTGACATACGGCATGTATAGGAAGTTTAGTTACTTTGATATGTGTTATTTTGAGTAGCCAAATGTGTTGGCTATTGTTATCACTTGAGTCAAGTTGTAATGGCCTTTGAAATTGGCTAATATTGTCTAAGTTCTATCCTATGCAATATGGATAAAATTCATGAAGGTGCAAATTGCAAGAGTAAATAGAATAATGAAGGATGAGAATGCATGATGGTTGAGTTGTGTTGTGGCATGTGAATGCCTTAGTTGTGGATATTTAGACATGTATATTATGCCTTGATTCGTAAGGTTGAAGCTAGTATGAGTTAGTTAAGTTTCAAGGTGGCAAAAAGGCTTGGAAAGTAGCCTATAACTATCTACACGGTTAGGCACACGGGCGTGTGCCTAGGCCGTGTGTGACACACGGTCAACCCCCATGGGCATGTTGATAGACCGTGTGTCCCTTGCATCCAAATTAGCTAAGTCAGTGTTGCACACGGGATGAGCACACGGGCATGTGCTCTGGCCATGTGAAAATTTAAGTTATTATTTGAGTTAAATCAGATTGCAGCACGAGTTAATGACACGGGCATGTCTAGGCCGTGTGAGGGATACAGGCCATAGACACGGGCGTGTGCCTAAGCCGTGCCGAAACCCCTGTAGGTTCGATATGAAGATAAATTCAGCACGGGCTAGGGACATAGGCGTGTGTGACCACACGGCCTACCCATACGGGCGTGTCCTATCTCATACGGGAGTGTGGCCCTGTTTTAAGCAAAAATTTTCTAAGTGCCCGAAAATTCTCGGATTGATTTCAGACTACACCCAATGCACGTTTTGGGCCTTGTAGGCCCGTAATAAGGATAGTAAGAGATTGAATGAAAAGTTTTGGAATGGAATGAAATTTTATAGCCCGATTTTATGTATTCAAGCATGATTAAGTACGATAATGTCTCGTACCCCGTCCCGACGTTGGACTCGGGTAAGGGGTGTTACATGTAGGGCATGTGATTTTTGCATGAAAATTTTGGAAGTTTGATTCGTCACATGGCCTAACACACGGGCTGGGGACATGAGCGTGTGTGACCACATGGCCTGCCCACACGGGCTTGTCCCTATATCACACGGGCGTGTGTCCTGTTTTACATGAAATTTTCTAAAATTTTCTTAGGTTCTAAGTTTTACATTTTGGGTCTCGTAGGCCCATTTAGGGACTTATTGATGTAATGCGAAAGGTTTTAATTTTTTTTAAAAGGGAAAATTTATGTTTCGAAATTGTTGGGTAGCAAGTGTTATTGTCCGGTAACGCCTCGTACCCTGTTCCAACGTAGAACACGGGAAAGGGGTGTTACAATGTTTATGTTTAAACTTTTATAGCTGTAAAGTTATTTTAATTTGATATTATAATATTTTATATTTTATTGTGGTATGATATATAAAATATATATTATCTAACCATAATGATTTATTAGTGACATGAATTTATTATTTGTTACGTTTAATATATGTTTTATTTATATCTACTCATTTTATTTCTTTTTATGAATAAATAGAATTTTATTTAAAATAAATTAAGCATTCATTAATGTTATACAATAAAATTATTATATGCTCCTGAAAAGCTAATATTGCATCAAATTGTAAAAAGCTCTTTAAGAGCTTATATTTTAGCTCCTTGTGATGCAAAATTTTATAAAATATAATATTATTTTTTAGATCAAGAAGATATATATTGAATAAAACATTCATGTGTTTTACATTAAAACCATATATATAAAAAACATGAGATATTCATGTATTTGTATTATCTATATTCCCTGAAGGAATATATGATTGAAATATCTAATATGCACCTGTAGTAGCAATATTGTGAAAATGACTTTAATAGTATTTTCAAACGATCTCATATCTTCTAGTGGCTAAGCAAAATAATAAGTTACTAATGAAAATTTATGAAATTATTCCTACTAGTTTTGCTTCAATCCCTGAAGTGAATGTAGCAGTACATAACAATTATGAAAAATGAAAATATAGAGATCATGATTGTTGTTGCAATTGAGGCTGTGATTGGAGACTAATCATGACATCATGAATAGATAGATTTTGATTTGAATTCCACGCATGTTTTGCGATGGTGATTATGAAATAAAGAATCAATGGAGGCGTTTAGAAGTCTATTCTACTAGATTTAATGTATTCCCTAAAGTGAATGCAAATATAAAAAAAATAAAAGATATAATCATAAACCACTAAAACTGGAAATATAGTAATAAATAAGAGAACAAGAATAATTCTCAAGATAACTCTTCAAAGGGTAAAGATAAATTATGTTATCAATGTGATATGAAAGATTATTGGCCACATATGTGGCATATGCCTAAATATTGTGTTTTTGTTAATATTCTTTGTGGAAGGATATGAGAATGTGGTAATAAATTCTATCATTATAGACAAAAAGTATTTATCTTATTTGGTACTAAAACAAACAAATATTATTCCAATATTTGATAGTATAAATTTAGTCGAAAGCTCTAGAAGAGCTAATTTATTAATATCTTGTGATGGTTAATCCATTGGTTTTAAATGATATTTATAATGTATCTTATATTGAGATTGTGAATGAGAAAAATATTATATTTCATATGAATCACTATTGCTATAAATATCTATTTTAAAAGGATGAAAAAGAGAGGATTGTGTTATTAATTTCTATTTATTTTATAATCTTTGTGATCTTCTTTTGTCATCATCCCAATTAAGGGGTTGGAAGCAAAATATTTGACTGTGAAAGATCTATTTATGAGCAATAAAATATGATAATTCTATTTAAAGCTCGTTATGGTTGGATGCACTTGAAGTTGCAATTTTTTTTTAGATATTTGAATATTTTGGCATATTCCCTGAAGCAAATATTGCATATAATTGTTTGGAAAATTTATTTACTTTGTTGACTTAGTGATATCATAATATTCACATTGATTTAGACATTTCCAGTAGTAAATGTCACAATAGCACTTATATGTGGATACAAAGTAAAAGGAATGATAGTAAAATTATTAATTTGTTACAATTGAAACACATGTTAAAGTAAACCAAAAGTTTACTGATACAAATACATTTACTACTTGGCACGACCAGTTAGACCATCCTGGATCATAAATGATGCGAAAATTAGTTAAGAATTCATATGGATATTCATTAAAATTCTTTAATTTAAAAGAATTCTTATATGTTGCTTGTTCTCAATGAAAATTGATTATTAGAAATTCACTAGCTAAAGTTGAGATTTAATGTCTTGTATTTCTGAAACGAATATGGGCCCATTTATCCACCCTGTAGATGGTTTTGATATTATATGATTTTGGTAGATGCATCTACAAAATAATCACATATGTGTTATCAATTTATAACTTATCATTTGCAAGATTGTTTAAATAATTAATTTCAAATCATGCAATTAAGACAATTAATCTTGCTAATATAGATGAGCTTATATCCCAATCTTTTATTTATTGAGTTTGAAAAACTTTTGTAAAAGTTTGCACACAATGGTTTAGAGAAATTATTGATTAAACATCTCCGATTAATGTCTAAACCATTACTTATGAGAATTAAACTTTCTATTTCAACATGAGATTATATTGATTTACGTGTTGTATGCATCAAGCTAATAGTTATAAATACTCCCCATTACAATTGGTTTTTTATCAAGACCTAAATATTTCTTTGAATTTCTGTATGTGCGTATATGTTTCAATTGCTCCACCACAATGCACAAAAATGAGTGAATCCTCAAAGAAAGTTAGGAATATATATTAATTACAAGTTTCTTTATATTATTAGATGTGTTGAATGTATTCGAGATTCAATTATGACATGATTTGTTATTACAATTTTGATTCGATAGTTTTCCCAACATTAGAGGGAGATAAATAATAACTTGTAATGAGTTAGGGGGAGAGTAATTTGAACCAGAAGTTCAATAAGGATAACTTATTACAAGTTAACTGTTAGATGTATTTACAAACTTAATGAAAATAACCAAGTGTTATATACTATCTAATATTTTAATTTGAATCAAAAGTCTCAATAGGACAATCAGTTAGAATAAATAATAGATTGATCGATTCCAAAGATGAAAATTCTTCTAGATGGTCATATAGTGAAGGCGGGTGCTCCAAAAGAAACCCAAGACATAACTAATAAGTAAAACTTCAGAAGATATCCAGGTACCTAAAACTAAATTTTAAAATAATGAAAATAAGAGATCTCGATAAGTTATGTCAATTTGAGAAAATGTGGAACCGAATAACAAAAGTAGTCGACAATGATTTTGCATGCAATATTATTATTGAAATAATAAGATAAAAGGAGGATCTTGAATAAATCTATTGAGAAATATAGATATAAAATAAATTGATCAAAATAGAAAGACGAAACCCAACTACAATTAATTTCGTGGAGTTTTTGGACCAGTAGTCCAAATATCTAAAGGTATAAAGCCAATGAGGGTGCAATTGAAGTAGTTTTGCAAAAGCGGAATAAAATATGAATTTTTCGCTAAATCCTGCCATTGATTGTGAAAAGATATAATATTCTTTTGTGGTGGATGCAATAACCTTTACATATATTATTAACTTGACAATTCATAAAAGATTTAACTTGCGTCTGATGGTTATTGTTACAACCTTTTATGAATTACTATATAGTAAAGTTTATATTAAAATCCTTAAAGGATTTAGGATGCTAGAAGCATATTGAAATTCTTGAGAAATTTTTCATTTATATGAATTGAAATAATTTGAACATATGTGGTAAATTTGACTTAGTGAATAGTAGTGGAATGAGGATTATAAAGTGATCCAAAATACATATATGTATTTTCATAAAAGAATCATAATTAAAGTTTGTTATGATTGTCGAAACTATTTTTTGAAATCGGGGAATCGACTTTTAAAAACGAAAATTTGGGAGTCGCCACCAATCCTTTTGGATGAGGTGTGATTGGATCACCTCCAAACGTGCTCATTTTAATAAATAGATCGATTTGTCAAAACAACAATTATGGCCTATAAAAATTAAAAAAAAGGGTTCGGGAGTCAGTTACGTGTGAGGAAGGATTAGCACCCTCGACACACCCAAAATTGGTACCTAGTTGATTAGTTAGCGTCTTAGTGTCAAAAATTGAAGATCTGAAAAGAGTTCAAAACACGATCCTCTTTTTTATTGATTTTTAAAAACATTTGGGTAAATTAAATGTGTGTTAAAGACCATCTTACCTCAAAGCAAAATGTCACATCCAGTACGTTAGGACACAATATTTTGACCCTCGAGCATGAGCTTGCCCTTTTATTTAAAATTCGTGCACTTTATGCTTAAAAGGATATTAGGATATTTAAACCAAAAAACCGCATCCAGTACGTTAGGACACGATTTCTCGAATTTTAAAAACAGGATATTGCCTTTAAAAAAACTTTAAGGGTGAACCAATAAGAAGGATATTCGAATATTTAGATCGAACAAAAAAACAAAATCCAGTACGTTAGGGCACGTTTTTTCGAACTTCCAAATACGAAAAATTACCTTTATTTTTTAAAACTTTCAAATAATCTTTTTTAAAACCGGCTCCAAATGGTTAAGAATAGGAATGAGCCGACCAATACCAATTGAAATGTTGGAATTTTAGTCCCGATGCTATAATATAAAAAAAAGTTACAAACATGAAATACGGATTAAATATTATAAACATGAGTAACCGTAATATGAAATTTGAAAGGGACGAGTTTGGGTGCATTCAACGACGACATATCATATATAATACAAATACTAATATTAACGTTTGAAATCTAATGAATTAAACAAATTTAAAGAAATATCAAGCAAATTAACACAAAATACATGTAACAAGTTTTCTAAAACAAATAAGAAAATGAATAATACAAAGGAACTACAATTTAGAAAGACCAATATGCAAACAATCAATTATATACATAAATTTTCAAATAAATAGTTTTGCATGAAAGTTTGAAATAGACCAAGAAAATAATAAAATAAAAAACAATGTATCAATGAAATTCCAAAATAAATGACGTGTATAAAACAAGTGATATGCAAAATAATATATATGTCCATTTAAGTAAAATAATATACAAGAAATAAAGAAAACTTAATATAAATAAAATACATAAACACCAATAATATATGAAAATATCTGGGGATAAACAAAATATATGTATATATATCAAGGTAGGAAAATAAATATCGTATAAATCCCTAAGGTATAGAACCATATAAAAGAATTTTAAAATCAATAAGTCATATAATAAATCAATGAAAAAAATATACAAAAAGGAAAATAAAAACTTAAGAATATGTAATTAATTAAAACAGCATAAAATAAAATAATATACGGAAAAGAGGGATGATAAATAAATTATAAAGAATATAAAATATGAATTAAAAACTTAATTTTTAAAAAATGGTTAAAATCAAAAGGATAATTTGTAAAAAACTGTAGAACTAAAATGCAAGGCACATAAACTAACGAGGGCTAAAAAAAAAACCAAACGCCCCAAAATGAAACATTTAAGCGCGGATTGACTTGTAACGGTGCGCAAATTCCAGGGACAATTAAAAAACAAGGAAAATATAAACAGGTTTTAATTACAAGTCAACGAAAAAGGGGAGGACTCAATGCGCAAATCCCCTACTTTGAGTCAAAATGCGTGGGTCCAACACCAAGCGGTGCTGTTCTATTTTGCTTACTTATCCCAAAATTTGTTTAAAAAACATTTTCAACCCCTGGTCTAAAAACCTAGAATTTAAAACTCCCTCATTTCTCCTTGCTTCAGCCGAAGGGCTAATACCAAGCCCCTCAACCAACGCCGTACACACTACCGTTGACGGCCAACAGAAGCCGAAGATTCCCCTGCTGGAGAATCGAGCGATAACCTCTCTCTTTTACTACGCTTTAATATATATTGGGTTCGAACAAAATGAGAAAGAGATAAAAAATAGAAAATTAATGATAAATAACCACCTTTGAAGTGTTCTTTTGGTAACTATTTACTAATTTCTTGTGTGTTTGAGTCTATTTCTCTGTATTTTGTGAATTATTGTGCTTTGTATTTCTCTATATTCGTATTGAGGGAAAAAATCAGGATTTTTGTAACCCTTTTTACAATTAAAATTTGAAGGCTTTATAGCCAAAATACAAACAGTTTCTTGTTGTTTCTCTTACTTAAACCGCAGGTCGTGAGGACGTGGAGGAGAGCCAGACGTGGGCACGTGAGGGAGGAGAACGTGCGACATGGGGTGGCACCTAGAAGCCTGAGGGTTGCGGCGCCAAGCATAGTTTCTGCTAGGGTTTCTTTTTTTGTTGTATTGGGCTACTGGGTAGTGGGCTTAGTAGTGGGTTTTTGTTGTTTTTTTGTTCTTTTTGTTTGGTTTTGGGCTTTATTGCTCAGGCTTGGTTTCTATTTTGGGCTGGGCAAATTTGGGCATCTACAGCTGCCCCTCTTTGCTTGTTGTTGTATAACGGGAACAGAGCAAAGACTTTAAAAGGGCAATTTTGTCCGGTCTTACCGAGTCTTGACTTTTCTGATACTCATTTTCTTTAAGTAACCTCGTTCCAATTCACTATATCTTCAGGAGTACAGGAATTGTAATTTTCAACCTGCTCTCTGTAATTTCAGAGAGATAAGGCTTGCTATCTTCGATCTGCTCCACTACTGTTTAAGGAGATAAGATCTGCTATCTTCAGTCTGCTTCCTTGCTACCTCAGGAAGATAAGACTTGTGGCTAAAATCTGCTCCATAGCCGATACATGGAAATAAGACTCACCATTTTCAATCTGCACCATAGCCGATGCATAGAGATAAAATATGTAACTTCTAGTCTGTTACCCTACTACTTAGGGGGTTACGGCTCATCGTCTTCGATTTGCTCCACTATTGCTTAGGGAGATAAAATCTGTAATTTTTAGCCTGTTACCCTACTACTTAGGGGGTTAAGGCTCATCGTCTTTGATTTGCTCCACTATTGCTTAGGGAGATAAGATATGTAATTTTTAGCCTGTTACCCTATTACTTAGGGGGTTAAGGCTCATCGTCTTCGATCTGCTCCACTATTGCTTAGGGAGATAAGATCTGTAATATTTAGTCTGTTACCCTATTGCTTAGGGGGTTAAAGCTCATCGTCTTCGATCTGCTCCACTATTGCTTAGGGAGATAAGATCTGTAATATTTAGCCTGTTACCCTATTGCTTAGGGGTTTAAGGCTTGTGGCTTAAATCTGCTCCGCTTCTGCTCAGCGAAGATAAGATCTGCCGAGATTTGATCTGCTCCGCTCCTACTCAGCGAAGATAAGATCTACTGAAATTTGTAATTTTCAATCTTGCTCCACTATCTACTAGGGAATCTATCTGTAAAATTGATTTCCTGGGGTTTATGCTTATGTCAAATGATTAGGATGCCATGATCAACATGAATCAAATGCTCCTAACTAAATGTATTATGAATGGCATTTGTATGAATGCAGAATGCTACGAGAATGATCCCATTTTTTTAATGTTTGGGCTGTCATTATTCGCTGTTTGTTAAGGTTATCGCTTCACTGACGTGGGTCTTCTTGTTCAGCTGATATTTTCTGACAGAAAACTCGCAGAAACAATCCCATTTTTTTCAACTGGTTTCCCCCCTGTAACCAAGGTCTATTCCACTCTACTTCTAGAACATAAAGCTGGCACTATCTTTAACCCTCCCACTACAACTCAGAGGAATATAATATAATTCCTCTTCAATCCATTCCCCCTGTAATTCAAGGGTATAGGATTTGACTCTTCTTCCACTAATTTGGTCTGTTACACCGTTCCTTGGGTATCATGACCAGATGTATATATGCCTGATATTTGTATGAATGCAGAATATCATTTTTCTTTCGAGAATGATCCCCTTTTAAAGCTTGGGTTGACATTGCTCATTATTTGTCAAGATTGTATCACCAACGCAATAGTTGTCTATGATATCTTTGATAAAAAATTTTAAGATGTAATCTCTCAGACAATTCCAACCCTTAGGCTTGGCAAATTCTAAACAACAGTCCTGTTTCAAGTTCCCGTATTATTTAGAAACTTCCAGGGTAATAAGCAGAACTTCTTTTGTGAAAATATTATTAGTCCTTTAATCTTTATTTCAATGCAAAGTGCTTGAAAGAGATCATGACAAGGGACAAGAATAAAATTAATTAAGAGCATATCTCAAAATAATTAAATTAATCGAAGATAGCCAAGAAAATAAAATAAAATTGATTAGGACGTATCTCAAAAAGAATAAGGTAATCAAGGATAGCAAACATGGGTAAGATAGAAAACTAAGAGCCCCAGATATCGTAGCCTGAGTTTCTCTGTACAAACTTCTTGATGACCATTTTGAGCTCAATATGTGTTTAAGTGATTTGAAGTACTTTGTCAATGCCCCAAGATGTAGCATACTTCCTCATTGTTAACTCAGGCATAGTAAGACTACGCATGCCTCACTTTCGATCCAAATTTGAGCCACCCTTTCTGGGTTTTCAACTTAAATCCCCTTTGGTCTCAAAGCGTCTATTGCGGGTTTTCGCCTTGGCCTCTCCTTTTCATTTCATTTCTTTTTCTTTTTATTTTTCTCTTCATTTTCTTTGTTTTTCTTTCTTTTTCTTTTTCCAGAAGCGAAATATCTTTCAATTGAATCCAAACTCATAGGGTTAGGTCAGTTCTTACCATCTACCTTGATCAACATCAATGCCCCTCCAGGGATAAGGTCATTCCCAACTCAACATCCATTTTCTCTGAGATCCTTTTGTATGTCAAAACTTAGTTTCCTTGATGAAATTTTCATGAACGATCTTTTTGTCATCACTTCGTATCATCTTGGTATATTTGACCGTAACGGATAGTTTCCGACATCCTTTCTTCAATCAGGTTCACTTGGTCATTGAATTTGGATCTATGCTGCTTTAATAGGCTCCAACTCTGAAAAACTCATGGAGTAGAAATCTTAACTTCAACGGGCAAAACCACCTCCATTCTATAAATCAATGAGAAAGGCATTGCCCCGATAGTGGATCTAATAGTGATTCAATAAGCAAAAATGTCACTTATTTGCCACGACCATTTTTTTGTTTTTTGTTTGTTTATTTTTTTTGTTTTTGCACCGTTCCTTTTGGCGTGATATAGTGTTCAATCTTGAACAGACTGCGAACTTCTGATATTGTGCTGCCGCTCAAACTTAGACATAATCAGATATAATTCTTTTTTGGCATTCTATACTGACATAGACTCTACTGACTGCCGTCCTCGTGACATTGGCATATGTAGCAGCTTCTGTCCACTTGGCAACGTAATTAATGACCATAAGAATGAATCATTACTCATCAGAAGTTTTTGGTGAGATCGGTCTGATGACATACATGCCTCACATAGAAGAAGATTATGCATTCCACTGATTCTTTATGACATGAGATTTGCTTCTCATCCTGTTCTACCGTCATTAACAGTTTAGGAAATAAGCCACAGTCACAGTCATTTTCAAAGTCCTGAGATTCTACTAAATACATATCTCGCTCAAAAGGAGATTTTAAGTTAGCAGCAGTGTCGCTCATATTATTGATATCTGGAGACCTGTTATGTGGGTGAAGCAAGATCCGAAAAATAAAAGAATCCAAGAATATTTACTCGTGTGGTATAATCATGAAATGAGAAAAACAGTTACTTGAAATGAGAAACAAAAGATGCATTTCATTGAAATAAAGACGCTGAACATAAGCTTATTTCACAAAAGGATTCTTATTGCCTCTAGGCTTAAAGCAACAAGTGTGTTTTGAATATGACTCTAGATTAGCTCTAAAAAATACAGGGATTTCTTCTATCGTCCCATTGTTCAAAACACTCCCAAGTATGCAAAGATGAATGCCTGTTAAATTCTCTTCTTCGCATCATCGATTATTGCGTTTACCCCATCATCAACATGGTTGGGTAACGGATTTTCTACACCAGACTAATTGTCAAACTTCACAATGCCCCTTTCAATAAGCCTTTCAACTAACTTCTTAAAAGTGGTACAATTTTCTATCGAGTGCCCCGTGATTCCCACGTGGTATTCACATTGAGCATTTTCATTGTACCACTTAGGGTATGGGGGTTGCACAGGTTTTGAGTAGAACGGAGATACCACATGCACATCAAATAGATTTTGGAATAACTCCCTATAAGTCATCGGGATGGGAGTGAACTGGAGTTTTTCTAAGTTCAGCCTCGAGCCAGATTCCTGCCTTGAGGGACCTTAAAAACTAGTAGTCGCGGCCTTCGGCTGGTCTATGGTGACCAATTTGGAATACCCTTTGCTCATATTGTTCACTTCATTTTTCTTTGGGGTTAACCTTTGGGTGCTTACTCCTGTATCTATCTTTCCTCATCTTACCGAGTTCTCTATCATTTTGCCGGACATTATTATATCTGGGAAACTCATGGTAGTGCTTCCCAACATATGGTTAATGAACGGGGCCTTTAGAGTGTTGATGAAAAGCATTGATGTTTCCCTCTCTAAGAGAGGTGGTTGTACTTATGTGGCTACTTCCCTCCACCTCTGTGCATACTGCCTGAAGCTTTCGTTTGACTTTTCCCCATGTTCTGTAATGTAATCCTGTCATGCGCTGTATCTGTTACGTGGCTATATTACTTCATGAAGGCCTGTGCTAAGTCCTTCCATGAATTAACTTGGGTACGATTCAGCTGATTGTACCATTTTGCTGCAGCCCCAGTCAAACTGTCCTGGAAACAGTGAATCAACAACTGATCGTTGTTGACATATCTCATCATTCTTCGACAGAACATTGTGACATGGGCCTCAATGCAGCTGGTTCCGTTTTATTTTTCAAATTCTAGCATCTTAAACTTTGGAGGAAGTACCAGATCTGGGACCAGACTCAACTCCTTAACATCCACCCCGCATTGGTAATCAGTACTTTCCAATGCTCTGAACTTCTCCTCTAACCATTTGCACCGGTCTTCGAACCGTTTTGGGAGCTCAGCCCTTGCTTTTTCTTCTTCAGCTACATCGTCGAAGTCGGGGACCGTTGGTTTTGCCAAATTATCACCGGGGTTGGAGCTCGAACCTGTTGAGAAGTTTGCCGGTGCCAAAGTACCATATTGATGTTGGGGTTTGATATTAACGGACAGTCTTGGTGGTTGCACTTGAGAATTTACTAGGGCAAAGTCTGGAGGATAAGCAGAGTCCTCATTGTCATTTTCGGTATCGACCATAGGGCTTTTTCCTTTATCAGGCCTCCAGCTAACAAGTGTGTTAACTGGCTCATCATGCCTCTTTGGGATTCCAGCATTTGATCCCTCATATCCTATTGGATCTTAGCAAACTGTTCTTGCATCTGAATTTGCAACTGGTCTTGCATCTCCTTCTGCATTTCTTCTAACTTTTCTAACCTTTGGTCCATGACTCTTGTTTTCCTTCGTGTACTATAGTGGTACTTAATCGGTGAACTTCCGTGGGTTTCCAGATTAACCCCTAAATAAATTTTAATCAATTAGGGATCTTTTATGAAATGATGTGATGAAATGCAAATGCATGGGATGAATGCAAAAGAAAACGTCGATTCTGATTCAATTTCATTTAGGAAACTTTACTGGAAAACAAAATCTTTTACATAAAGTGGATTACATATACGGCTTGGCCCTAACGCTCAAAGCTTTCACTTTCCTAAGAAGGCAAGCTAACTCTCGCCCTTTCTCTAATTGTGTGTTCTTTGACCATTTCTGGATAACCGCATTATCCTCCACTTTATCAAGGAATTCGCTCTTCATGGCAAAACTTTCTATTAGTAACCGAACCATGAATCGACACCTTTTTATGATAAAAATGCTATGCAATCACTATTAAAGAAAATAAACAAGTCAGAATTATGTACCAAAAATAGAAATCAAAGCAATCAAGAAGTAATCAAACACCTATCCAGGCAACCACTAAGGCTTGGTGTAGTCCTACCTAGGGCGGGCTCCTAAAGCTCACTATATATGGTTTAGTTCTAGAGTAAAGGTACCTGAACCAGCAGATTCCTTGATCCTCACCTATTATAAGTTCATATGGATCAATTTCGGTTCAGGGGAATATATTTCCCTATGGCTATACGGAGGTGAAAACCTCACGAAGGCATAGTTTCTCACTCCTACTTAAGACGGTCATGCAATATGATACGAGAACATATCGAAAGATTCAACAAATAAAGTAAATTCAACAAGGACACAGAAGATGCAATGCGAGGATCGTAGATTTTTAGAAAAACCAAATTTTCAATTTCCGACAAGAAGACAGAAAACAATCAATTTACGGCTCGACTCTCTTATTTTTCCCAGCGGAGTCGCTAAGCTGTCGAAACCATTTTTTGAAATCGGGGAATCGACTTTTGAAAACGAAAATTTGGGAGTCGCCACCAATCCTTTTGGATAAGAGGTGACTGGGTCACCTCAAAACGTAGTCGTTTTAATAAATAGATCGATTTGTCAAAACAACAATTTTGGCCTATGAAAATAAAAAAAATGGTTCGGGAATCTTTTACATGCGAGGAAGGATTAGCACCCTCGACACGCCCAAAATTGGTACCTAGTTGATTAGTTAGCGTCTTAGTGTCGAAAATTGAAGATATGAAAAGAGTTCAAAACACGATCCTCCTTTTTATTGATTTTTAAAAACATTTGGGTAAATTAAACGTGTGTTAAAGACCATCTCACCTCAAAGCAAAATGTCACATCAGTACGTTAGGACACAACATTTCGACCCTCGAGCATGAGCTTGCCCTTTTATTTAAAATTCGTGCACTTTATGCTTAAAAGGATATTAGGATATTTAAACCAAAAAACCGCATCCAGTACGTTAGGACACGATTTCTCGAATTTTAAAAACAGGATATTGCCTTTAAAAAAACTTTAAGGGTGAACCGATAATAAGGATATTCGAATATTTAGATCGAACAAAAAAATGAAACCCAGTACGTTAGGGCACGTTTTTTCGAGCTTCCAAATACGAAAAATTGCCTTTATTTTTTAAAACTTTCAAATAATCTTTTTTTAAAACCGGCTCCAAATGGTTAAGAATAGGAATGAGCCGACCAATACCAATTGAAACGTTGGAATTTTAGTCCCGATGCTATAATATAAAAAAAAAGTTACAAACGTGAAATACGGATTAAATATTATAAACATGAGTAACCGTAATATGAAATTTGAAAGGGACGAGTTTGGGTGCATTCAACGACGACATATCATATATAATACAAATACTAATATTAACGTTTGAAATCTAATGAATTAAAAAAAATTAAAGAAATATCAAGCAAATTAACACAAAATACATGTAACAAGTTTTCTAAAACAAATAAACAAATGAATAATACAAAGGAACTACAATTTAGAAAGACCAATATGCAAACAATCAATTATATACATAAATTTTGAAATAAATAGTTTTGCATGAAAGTTTGAAATAGACCAAGAAAATAATAAAATAAAAAACAATGTATCAATGAAATTCCAAAATAAATGACGTGTATAAAACAAGTGATATGCAAAATAATATATATGTCCATTTAAGTAAAATAATATACAAGAAATAAAGAAAACTTAATATAAATAAAATATATAAACACCAATAATATATGAAAATATCTGGGGATAAACAAAATATATGTATATATATCAAGGTAGGAAAATAAATATCGTATAAATCCCTAAGGTATAGAACCATATAAAAGAATTTTAAAATCAATAAGTCATATAATAAATCAATGAAAAAAATATACAAAAAGGAAAATAAAAACTTAAGAATATGTAATTAATTAAAACAGCATAAAATAAAATAATATACGGAAAAGAGGGATGATAAATAAATTATAAAGAATATAAAATATGAATTAAAAACTTAATTTTTAAAAAATGGTTAAAATCAAAAGGATAATTTGTAAAAAACTGTAGAACTAAAACGCAAGGCGCATAAACTAACGAGGGCTAAAAAAAAAACCAAACGCCCCAAAATGAAACATTTAAGCGCGGATTGACTTGTAACGGTGCGCAAATTCCAGGGACAATTAAAAAACAAGGAAAATATAAACAGGTTTTAATTACAAGTCAACGAAAAAGGGGAGGACTCAATGCGCAAATCCCCCACTTTGAGTCAAAATGCGTGGGTCCAACACCAAGCGGTGCTGTTCTATTTTGCTTACTTATCCCAAAATTTGTTTAAAAAACAGTTTCAACCCCTGGTATGAAAACTTATAATTTAAAGCTCCCTCATTTCTCCTTGCTTCAGCCGAAGGGCTAATACCAGGCCCCTCAACCAACGCCGCACACACTACCGTTGACGGCCAACGGAAGCCGAAGATTCCCCTACTGGCGAATCGAGTGGTAACCTCTCCCTTTTATTACGCTTTAATATATATTGGGTTCGAACAAAAATGAGAAAGAGATAAAAAAAATAGAAAATTAATGATAAATAACCACCTTTGAAGTGTTCTTTTGGCTGCTATTTACTGATTTCTTGTGTGTTTGAGTCTATTTCTCTGTATTTTGTGAATTATTGTGCTTTGTGTTTCTCTATATTCGTATTGAGGGAAAAAATTGGGATTTTTGTAACCCCTTTTACAATTAAAATTCGAAGGCTTTATGGCCAAAATACAAACGGTTTCTTGTTGTTTCTCTTGCTTAAACCGCAGGTCGTGAGGACTTGGAGGAGAGCCAGACGTGGGCACGTGAGGGAGGAGAACGTGCGACGTGGGGCGGCGTCTGGAAGCCTGAGGGTTGCGGCCCCAAGCATAGTTTCTGCTAGGGTTTCTTTTTTTGTTGTATTGGGCTACTGGGTAGTGGGCTTAGTAGTGGGTTTTTGTTGTTTTTTTTGTTTGGTTTTGGGCTTTATTGCTCGGGCTTGGTTCCTATTTTGGGCTGGGCAAATTTGGGCCTCTATAATGATTATTGTTGAATCTCCTGAAGAGATCAAAATATATTTCCCCAAATTTCCCTTACTCATGACTTTTAAAAGAATGGTAATATAAATGTTTAGCAAATACATTCAAATAATCATTTGAAAAACTAGTATTCAAGATTGAATACGTAGAATATGAGAAAATATGTGATGTTTTCATGAGGGAGAGTAAATACACGTTGCACTCTTTTTCCCTTAATCGAAGTTTTGTCTCATTGGGTTTTCTTGGTAAGGTTTTTCATGAGGCAGCATATTAAGCGTATTATAGATTGTGTACTCTTTTTACTTCATTAGTTTTTTATCTCATAAGGTTTTTCCTAATAAGGTTTTAACAAGGAACCTTATCTACCAATGGACATTTTAAAGGGGAGTGTTATGAATATCTTATTAAGTAGATGTCCATCATAATAGGAAAAAGTTTTAATGTACTTTAAATTCTAATAATTATTAAAATTAGATCTCTACTTATTTTATACTTTTTATGTCTACAAATAGAGACTCTAATGAAGTAATGTAATCATCCATTTGATCAATAAAGTACACTCTCTATTACTTCTATATTTTCTCTGTTCTTTATCATTTATATCTCTCTTTATTTTATAATAATAATTTAATTATGATCTCCTAAAAAGAAATTCCAATTTTAAAAAAATTCTAAACTAATATCTCTGCCAACTTTTCGAATACCTTGTCTCTAAATAAATAAAATAAATATTCGACATAAAAATTATTTTTTATTAAAATTAAAATATTCGAATACCGTGAATAATAAATAATAAATAAATAAATAACCATCACACTGCATAATTAAAAGTATTAAATTCTATAATGTCTATCCATTCCGTATATTCAGTGAGCAGTAAAGAAAACCTCACGTGGAGTCTTTGCATCGTGCAAGCATTTAACTCTACGCTTACACTTAAAGAAAACTGGGTTATGAAATAAATGCACCCACAATTCCATGTGTAAAAGCTACCTTTCCATGTCAGTTTCAAACTAGGCTCCGGTGGACTCAATTCTGTTAGGATAAATTATGATTTTAGTTAATTAAAAAAAAAGTAATAACTTTGGTCATTAAGTTATTTAAAAAATTTTATTTAAGTTATTAAATTGTAAATTTGATTAAGGATCGAGTTTGAGTTAAAACAAAATTTTAAGTTTGAGCTCGATTCAACTCCAAAAATAGGCGTAAAATTTTTCCTCCCTCTCTTTTTAGATGAGTTAATAAATAATAATTCCTTTCAAAGTTATTTGAGTATATTAAGTCAAAATATACCTTTATTTGTCTCCTAATTTTAATTTAATCCGTAAATGGTAGATAATAACCGAAAGTTCTAGCAAAGTAAAATAAAAATCCAGAAAAAAACTCTTGAAAGGTAAAAGGTAAAAGGTAAAAAAAAAAAAAAAAAAAAGAGCAGGAATTTGCTTACAAGGAACCATCTCCTAAAGTATATGCTTTGATTAAATTGCTTTCATATATATACTTCTTTCCTCGGCAACATCCACAAGAAGTTAGATTGGTTATATTATAAAATATATTTTAATTGACATGAATTCTATTATGGGACAACATTCCATTACAATCATAGAACCCAATTAAAGTAATTAATTAACAAACCAAAATTCCAAAAAGAATCACGGCTTTTTTTTATAAAAATAACATTAAAAATTAATTAAATAATAAAAAATAAATTAATTACGAAAATAAACTATTTGTTATTAGACCTCTTTTTACCAAGGAAAAAGATGTCAAAAGCTTGGAAGTGAAACATTTAGCTATTGAAAAAGTGAGACATTAATTGTTAGGTGTTGAAACCACAACTTGAAACCACCTTTTTTTCTAATGGATTTTTTAAAAAACAAATTATCGGTGCCATCAATGTATTAGGTGACACTAAAAAATTATTTTTTTCACTTTTTCGGCTCTTTTAGCTAAATCTATTTTATTTTTTTAAAAGAAATCATTGCTGCCAATGTGTCAAGCAACATCCAAAGTTAACTGTAATAAACACCCCATTTTCGTAATTAATCTGTTTCCTATCCAATTTTGTATTTAATTATTTTTATAAAAAAAAATCTAATCACATATTTCTCCAACATATCTCATTAGGTTTGAGAGCATATAACAAAGGAGGTAATTTTTGAACAAGCATGATCAGATATCTCGTTTCATATATCTCATTCCCAATCAATTGTGAAAAAAATTATTCATCCATGCATTTTTTGTTTTAGAGTTTTTGCTCAACATGCTCTTACAAATATTCATTCACCAAACGTTACAATTAAAAAGTTTGACTACTCAACCCTCCATTTATGTTGAAATTAGGTAAAAAAACAAGCCCAAAACTCTTATTATCAAACACTCTCAATACTTTTTTTGAGAATAAAAAAAAATCAATATTTACAAAATTCTGTCCTTAAAAAAGTTAAAATATAGGTTATAAGTTCTTGTATTCTTTATAAATTTAAATTTTAATCCATATACTTTTATATTTAAGAATTTAGTCCTCTTATCATATTTTAAAATTAAAGTCCAAGTGGTAATATTGCTAAAATTATTTTGTTAAATTCAGGTTCATTATAATATCATTTTTGTAGTTATATTGCTATTAAGTGAGTAATTTTTTTTATTGCAAAATATAATACCAACAAATTCAACAATAAAAATTCAATAGGATCTGAATTTCGAAATCTTAAAAGTAGAGAGACTAAATTCCTAAAATAAAAGTTAAAAGAATAAATTTTAAATTTAACAATAAAAATTTAACAGTGCTAACAATTTAATCTAAATTTTAAAATTTTAAAAATAAAGAGATTAAATTTTTGAATATAAAAATTAAAAAGACTAAATTCTAAATTTACAAAAAATACATATTCTAACTTAAAATAATTTTTTTTTACAAGAACCACAAAGTAAATAGAGGAAAAGACGCAAATTTTTTTTATGGTAACAAAACAAGTTATACAAAATTTTTCGTGATTAATTAATTTAATTGATGAAGTGAAAAGTTTGGTATCACAATTTCTTAGATTCAAGAATCAAGTTCCCACAAGATTTCCGTAACTACAAAATCGCCGTTTTTATATTATATCCTATAAATTTCATCCTTTTTCGCAACCGATAAAAAAAAACCCAATCCAACAAAAAAAATAAATATTAAAAAAAATCCAGCACGAAAGTTCGAAGCAATTCCCCCCCCCCATTGTTTTTCAACTATCGATTTTTGAATTAATACTTTGAATTTGTATTCAATTCTTTAGGATAATGTGTATTCCGACGGAGAGGAAAGGCGATGCAGAGGCCGGACCACAGCCTTTGTATCCGATGATGCTGGAACCGCCGGCGTTGAGGTGGGCTTTCATTCGGAAAGTTTATTCCATCGTGGCCCTTCAATTGTTGGCTACAGCGGGGGTGGCGGCGACGGTTGTTTTTGTCCATCCGATAGCTCGTTTCTTCGTCAGCACCGGGGCTGGCTTGGCTCTTTACGTAGTCCTTATCGTCACGCCTTTCATCAGTGCGTGTTTTTTTTTGTGCTTTTATATTCCTCTGTTATTTTTGTTGTTGGTAATTTGTGAGTAAAATAGAAATGTGTTTGGCGTTGGTAGCTCTTTGTCCGTTGTATTACTTTCACCAGAAGCATCCATGGAATTATCTTCTGCTTGGAATCTTCACCATTTCTCTCGCGTTTGCTATTGGATTGACCTGCGCTTTTACTCAAGGTATCATATGTGTATACTACACATTCAACAAAATATTTTATGTTTTTATGTTTTTTATTATTCAACTTAAAACTTTAAATGTTACGATTTTTAATTTTACCTTTTAATCAAAATTTCATCTTAATTTATATAATTTTATATTTTTTTCATATTTTTCTTAGACTATTATGTCATAATATAGTATATATTTATATAATTGTTACTAATTTTATTTTACTTATAAAATACTTATGGTTAATCACTTCGATTCAATTAGAAAATTATTTAAAACATAATAAATTTTATTATAATAATATTTATGTTTTTCGACTGATGATTTTATATATTTTTCTTCACTCATATGAAATGAAATGTGATTGATTTTCACAATTCAATTCAATAAATTAACTCAATCATGTGATTATTTAAATATTACTTTTATAATTTTTTTTAAATATATTATATAAAAATTTTAAATAAAACAACTGAAAATTACATGTATAGGAATTGAACCTAGAATTAATCAAGGATTATTCCTAAGTACTTTAACATTACTTATAATTCAACGGATGAAAAATTCTTTTTATAAATGTAATTTTAATACTAAATTATTTTTACTCACATCATAATTAGATGTGTTCATGGGTTCAGTTAGGTCAGGTTTAGGTTGAGTCTGAACATGATATTAAAATATTTTATACTTGTCCAAACTAGGTTCAACCTGAAATCTGAGCCTAAAATTTTATCCAAATATGCCCATATTTATAAAAGATTAACTCAAGTCCATTTTATACTCCGTCCATATTATTTTTTTAAATTTTTATATTATATTATTTTAATATTTAATAATTTTATACATTTTTATTTATTGAAATTTTTTTATATAATCATCTTAACATTATTCTAATGTTTACATTAGAGTAGCATTATATATTTAGTATATATTTTTTAATGTGTTCTAAATTACATAATATAAAGTATTAAAGTTGGGTCGGGCTCGAGCCTTAAATGTTTAAACCCGAGCCTAATTGGACCTAATTTTTTTACTTTTTGAACCTAATATTTTTACCTAAATTCTCTCAAATTTCGGACGGATAGGTATATATAATTGCATTAGGATTTGAATATTTTATTTAATATGATAAGTCGAAAAAAGGGTCAGCATTTTAATCCAACACTGTTTTCTTTATCAAACTACTTATAAATTGTCAAACCCATTATTAATTTAGAACATTATGCTACTTGAACCCGTAATCACTACAAAATTATGCTAAATTGAAAGTGTAGGGACTAAATCATAAACGGAAGCACCAAAATTAAAAATTAACCAGTTATAATATTGATTTTTTTTTAGGGAAGGTAATATTGGAGGCAGCCATACTAACAGCAACAGTGGTAGTGGGTCTGACTCTGTACACCTTTTGGGCTGCAAAGAGAGGCCACGATTTCAGCTTCCTTGGCCCCTTTCTGTTTGGGGCTCTCCTTGTTTGTATTGTTTTTGCTTCGATCCAGGTATGATTATTTCCTATTTCCCATTTTCCTTTTTCTTTTTGATCCATTACTGAAACATTTTTGTTTGGTTTTGGGTTTGGGAGCAGATATTCTTCCCACTGGGTAGAATAGCAGTGATGATGTATGGTGGGTTTGCAGCCATCATATTCTGCGGATATATAGTATACGACACCGACAACTTGATCAAACGCCACTCTTACGATGAATACATTTGGGCTGCTGTCTCTCTCTATCTCGACATTATTAATCTCTTCCTCTCCCTCCTTACTCTTTTGAGAGCTGCTGATGGTTAATCCCACTTGCTGGGTTTTTTTCTTCTTTTACTGTTAATTTAAATTTGTTGGTGGTTGAATTAGGTCAAGGCTGAAAACGCAGCCAAAATCTGTGTGTTTTCTTTCACACTGGTATCATATCATATGGTAGTTGAATTGAATTGTAAAGATTTTGTTTTGCTTGCGTAATATATTCTCCATCTTAAACTAATCCCAGGACACCAGTCCAATTTACATGTGTATATTGAAGGATTGTTTTGACGAAGGGATATGTTAACGAATTCCTTTTAAAGGCTTTAGACGGTCCAAAATGTCACGGAAAATTAAATGAGTCAGAGACCAATCAATCTACTACTACTAGTTTATATAGTAAGCATCTATAAGCTAGAAGCTAATAAATGAGCCAGCGAAATTAGTTCAAACTCTTTCCGCCACTGCCGCCGCCATGATTCCAAGTAGTTGAGCATTGTCTCTTTCGATTAGTTTCAGCAGCAATATACAGCAGCCTCGACACACCTCGAGTCCACATATCGTGTTCCCTTTGACTCCTGCACTCGAACTCAACAAGTCCTCTCGTTTCGGTCTTCAATCCAAAGTAACGACGCTGCTCTCCACCCTCCAACATATGCCTCCCTGGCCATGCTGCCATGTCCTTACACACCTCCAATACCACATCTGCATATCCGCACAAACAACACTTTTACTTAACCTAACCCCAATCCACAGTTTTTATCTTTCAATATTTACCATTATTACATTAAAACTTACTCTTTTTCTTTTTGGTGAATGTCCCTGCTACATGCTTGCTTGTCATCTTCAATATCACCTGTCCTGTCCTATTCATATAAACAGACACAACTTTCCAGTGAAGGTCACCTGCATATGGGTACACACACAGACAGACATGATTACATGTAATCTATATTGTAGAAAACGCATAACTCATATTGTAAAAATGAACTAACCTTTGCGAGTTCTTTTGAGAAGTTCAGTACCCTTGGCAAGAAGCTCATGGTTACAGGCAGCACCAGGGGGAAGCTCGCCCCTATAGTTGCGGTTTAAATGCCCATTATTTACTTTACCATACAATCCATTGCTTATTCCTTTCTCTGATGGAAGTACGGCTGCGATGTTCAGTACTTCCTTCAGTGCTCTTGCCTTTAATGTCGCTGCCCCACGTAATGCTGCCAATAAACAAAACAATTTTTTTAAAAATTTTCTAATACTAATGTTAAGCTTAATAAGCTGCAATAATCTTTAGATTGTTTACCTGTAGCGGCAGCGGCAGTGAGAGTGAGAATATCATCGTGGGAACGAACATTAACGGCGGAGCTGACAACCGAAGCAAGGTGATCGCGTTCAGCTCCCATAGCTTCGGCGGCCTCCACGCATTGCGCCGCTACTAATGTCGCTGCTGATGCGACGGCCATGTCGGTCTTTGCCGACTGTTCGTTTTTTCCCGGCGTGGTGGAAAAAGAAGAAGAAGAAGTTGCGGTGGCAGCTGCAATGGCCGCTATGGCGGAGGCAACTGCAGCGACTGAGATAGCAGCGTGGAGCTGTGCATTGTGAGCTCGGGTTTCTTCTTTCTTTTTCTCTTTCCTATCCTTTAACCATCTTCCAACTGTCTTTGCCCCGCTTGGGGTATTAACTCCAATACCAGCGCCGGCTCGACCTCCATTGAATAAAGGTTGAATGGAGTTGTGGGTACGGAGATACTGCACAAATAATGGTGATTACAAACCCAAAATTAAAACTTTTATCAGTATCTTAGTAAAAATAAAGAAGGATATTTACCATAGAATCAAACTAATGAGTAATGGCTTAAAACCATGAATTTGAGTGGAGAGTTTACTATTAATCGAAAACCTAAGATAATTAACTCACATGGAAGCATCTTAAACATCGGCTTTTTATAGCGTACAGCACTAAGCGCAAATTTGGGCTTTAAAAACCATTTGGGACTAAAGCTTAGCTCATCCATGCCAATCACATTGTTTAATTCCATACAAATAATCTGATTTTAGCGCCTGAAAACAGGTAGCTTTAGCTGATATAAGACAAAAATGTAAAACCTTAGCAGATTCTTAAGGAAATTAATAAAAGCTTTTTATTTTGACCAAAAAATAAAGGGTTTTTCTTGGAAGAAGACAAAAGTTCCCGCTGTTTAAATTTTAATTTTAATCCTTCTATTACTACTTATATTTTAATTTAATAATTCCTACTATTATCCATAATTCAACCCCTTAAATTGAAGAAAAGTATGCACTACAACGCACTCATTTCAATGTTTTCCTTAATTTAATTCTTATTTTTTATGATATAATTAATTAATCCAAATAATTATTAAAAAAATAACTCTTCCTAAGATTATAAACACCAAAACCAAAATTTGGCCTTCTCCATTCAGATTATACTAAGGTAACCCAAAGATTAGTAGGAAGTAAAGAGGGGACAAGTGATGCAGTGGGTTGGAGCAGAAAGCTGAAATATTGTCTTCCTGCCTGTTTTCTCCAATCTATTATTAATGTTCAACCTTTGCTTTATCTCTCTTTCTTTGATGTATTATTTATAAATGAAAGAGTGCGTTACAGTACCAGTTACTAAAATAATATTTATTAAAAAAGGAGAGGGAAGAAGAATGAGGGAAATTGTACAAGACCTTAACGACGTCGTCGAATTCCTCAGAAGGAGAAACCGGAGGGCTATCACTAATCAAAGGTCCACTGCTGTGAGACAGCCTCCCTGATGTTAATGGCGACACTTCCTACATACATACATACAATACACACCCATTAGTAAAACATGAAACTAAAACTTATGTATGTATGTATGTATGTATGTATTCCATATTACCGATTGTGACATGATGCGTTCAAGGACGAGTTGTGAAGTGGCGGAGGAAGAGAAGGAGAAGTGCAGGTTGGCTGCAGCAGCCTTATCAAGCTCCTCCGTTTCACCATTGGTATCTTCTGGTATGGAGGCGGTGGTGCAAGAAGAGCTGCTGCCGGACTTGGGAGCTGTACTTGAACTCGAACTACTAGCTGAATGATGATAATGGTGATAATGATGATGAGAAAGAGAAGGTGGAGGTGGATGAGCAAGGGCTTTGGACACTTCAAGAGCTGAAGCACTCCATGACCTGGAGAGGAACTCCATTGGACCTCTAGGGCTCTCCGGCAGCTGATTTCCGGTGAGGGGAAACTGGGTAATGCGGTCCGGCCGACGACGAGTCCTTGGACTTGCCTCTTCCATGAAAGTGGAACTATGGATGTGAGCTTTGAGTGTGTTGTGTGTGTGTGGAATTTAGTCATAAACTAGAGAAGTCACTAATTACAACAGTATAATGGTTTAAGTAAGTTAATGAATAAAAAAAATTAATTTGTAAAAAGACAAAAACTGTGATTACCCAAATCAATGATTATCATCCTACTGGCCTTCCCCCACTAAGGTTAAATAATGGAAAAGAGGGTAGTCAAATGGTCAAAGCTAGCGAAATTTGGTTCAGCTACGGTCGAGTGCAGGTGGGAATGTAGTGAAATCATCAACTTCAATAAAAGTGATTAATTAATTAAGTAGAGACGGCTGCGGCTAAAACGAAAAAGAAGCCCTACTTGAAAAGAAAAGAATGGGGAGGCATTGATGCATGTGACTAAAAAGCAATGAATCAGACCGAAGAGCAACATTTACCAACAGTCATACTGACAAGGGGGGTTTTGAGTTAGGAATGTTGAAGGCCGACAAGGATTGAGATGTCCACAATCACACCACACATCTTTCAACCCAATGTTAAGATGCGCGTGCTTGCTTACGTCATTTTCATCTACTACCTATAAATTAATTCAAAATTTAAAATAAATTGTAATTATAATAAAATTAACATTTAAATTTACTTTTTTCAATTACAATTTAATTTTTTTTAAAAATAAATTTATAATTAAAAGAAGGCAATTAAGGCAATCAACTTACATGATAAGTACTTAGTTTATTTTCTAGTAATAAGTCTCCTAATATAAAAAATCAGAAAATTAATAATAACAAGTTCAACATCATGGCAAGGACAATACCAAATTAATCAATCAGCCACTATGTTTCCTTCTCTTGGAACAGGTTGAAATTTTACTGTTTGGATATGCTTTTTTGCTTCATTAATCTTTCAAATAAGAGTCATCGAAGGAGCATTCACAGAGTTCTTCTTTATCATCTCAATGGCAACCCTATAATCACTTTCAATAAGCATCTTACTGTAATTCCTGATACAAGCTATCTCTAGCCCATGAAGAATAGCTCATAGTTCAGAATTAACAATTAAGTCCCTACCAATAAACTTTCTAAATCATTCCATCCAATTTCCTTAAGAATCTTATATAACTCCACCAATTGTTGACCTATTTCTGTTTCTGCTAGAGGCACCATCCGTATTTATTTTAATCCAGCTAGATTTAGGAGGTCTTCATTTGGTCTGCACACCTCAACTTACTCTTAATGTATCACTATTTATTATTGCCTCACTGATACTAATGGCGAAACACTCCAATCTTCTAACAATCTCCTCGAGACTACTGGCAACTTGCTGAAAAATAAACATATTCCTATTTTTCCAAAGCAACCAACACAAAATAGCAAAGACCATACTGGGAACAACACGTGCATTCCTTAAAATGAAGTCGCCTTTCAAATTTGGACGTCACCCAAACAGACAAATCTAAGCTTAAAAAAACAATAAATAGTTTGAAGAAATCACTTTTAACCAGACATTAACAACGACAGGGATAAAAAAGCTTACCCCATTAATACAGAAAAATTATTAACTGAAATGGTATCCCAATCATATTATTTACCAAAATTAGTCATTTGCAACAGTGACGATGTGTAGTGCCTAACAAGGTAGCAGCACCACCCAAATTTTCCCATAATCATCAAGCCATTATTAGGCTATAATTAGGTTAAAAAATCATATTTTATTAGTGGATGGTACCTATATAGTGGCACCATTATTACTTGCTAAGTATGAGTAAAATACGAGTTTGAATCAGGTTGGAAGGGTGAATGAGATATGTTAGGTAGGACCCAAGTGGAGGAGCATTGTCAAGCGGCACCTAACCCTATTTAAACATTGTCTTCTTGAACTATTTCGTAGTTAACTGATAAGAAGAAATGAAAAAAAAAATTGTAGAAAATGAGAAAACAAAGAAGAATTCGTAAGGTTAGTATAATATTAATTTTATTATATTATTTTTTTACAAAAGAGTCTTGTTTTTCAAATGATTATTGAGAAATTTAATTATTTTTGTAGATTTAGTATTGAAGATAGATAATCGTATTCGTTTATTTCGATAAAGTAATTTTAACAACAACAATTGGTTGTATATTTGAATGTTGCCAACAAATAGCAATGAAATTTAATAGAAATGTATCGTTTGATGATATGAAAGAAAGAATTAATGTAAAATTTATTAGATGTTGTAGGAGGATGATCTCAAAACTATTCTACAAATTCTCTATTTGGTCAAATCTCATCAAATTCACTAAGATGAAACTTATAGACAATGAAAAACGTGGAGACAATGGTTGCACTTTATTATTAGAATCGGAATGGCCACACTGAACTGATTTAGTTGTTTGCTGAGTTAGCTTATATGGAGCTAACTGAAGATTTCACTCCAATAATTGAAGAATATGAAGTTCAAGATTCATGTACGGAAATTCCAAAAGCATCTGTTGATAAGTGATCGTCTATACACAAGTTCGACATCAATCTTAATGCTTCACTTGTGTTTGAGAACCTTAACTCGGGTCCCCGTTTATAGATACATCCGATAATGATTGAGATCCTTGTGAATGGTGAAGTTAGATATGATAATAATGCCCCTTCTAATCACAAGGTTAAAGATTTTATTGATCCTAATCTAGACGAGGTCCTGAATGATATCAACGATGAAGGCGTGAATAACAATGAAAATGTTTACACGTCTTCAGTTGGGAACCTGAGTCGAGGCATTGTCATACACAATAATTTTAGGTCCCAAATATCGATCGTAGATCCTGAGGCGACGCATGCATCTAAGTTCCCTAAGTACCCTGATATACTACCTACTCATCGATTGGTCACAGGTCCCGAACGTGAAGAGTTGTTCATGGGACAAAAATTTGTTGCCAAGGAAGACTACGTATTTGCCATCAAATGGTATAGCATGAATGTGTTAATTGACTACAAAATCATCATGTTTAAACCAACATTCTATATTGGGGAATATTGGACATCAACCGAAGGGTGCAATTGGCAGATATAAGCTATATTTATCTAGAGGTCATAAAAGTGGGAGATCTAAAAATTTATTAGGTCTTACACATGCACTTCTGCACGTATGACGTAAAATCACTGAAAACCTGATGCGAAATTATCTACAACTGCACCATGTCAATGGTGAAAGACATGTCAACCATTCTCGTATCGATATTAATTGCTGAAATGCAAGAACGATTTTAATACCGAGTGTCATACCAAAAAGCATAGATAGCTAAACAGATGGCCATAAAGCAATTGTATGGAGATTGAGATACGTCGTACAATGACCTACAATGGTTGATAACCATTATGCAGAAGTATGTACTAGGGGTTGTCATTGAATTATAGACATGACCTTATTACGGCCTGAACAACCAACTACAACTGGGAAAAAGAATTTTCCACTGGATGTTCTGGACACTCAATCCATGAGTACAAGTCTTTTTCCGCTACAAGCCACTTGTGCAGATTGATGAAACTCGGCTATAAGAAAAATATACGTAGATCGTACTTATTGTAGTTGCTTAAGATAATAACCGAAAATTACTCCGGATAGCATTTGCCATTGTAGAGCCAGAGAACATGAAATCATGGGAATTCTTCCTGATGAGCTTGCGGAAGTATGTTGTTAAAAAAGACAATATTTGCATCATACCTGATAGATCAAATGGACTAATTGTCATGATTAGGAGTTCCATTGTTCCGTGAAGATCCATTTATTGCATCCGTTACATCACCACTAACTTCCACCAAGACTACAAGAATGCAAACTAGGGTAAAAAAGTAATGGACATGGGTAAATTTTGGTTTTAATAAATTAATTTGAAAGGATAATGTGTCTTTTTGGAATACATACACATCATACGAGCTAGAACAACATCGTTTCAGACAAAGACTGACCAAGCTTGAGGGTGATATGCAACATTAAACGAATACTCTTTTTTAAGATGGTTGGATAACATCGAGTCGTGGCAATGGGCTGAAAGTTTTGATAACAGGTCTCGATATGGTTATATGACCACCAACCTAACAAAGCCGGTTCACTCTATTTTGTATCGAACACAACATCTTCTAATTTCATATGTTTTCTCAGTTGCATTATATAGGCTAGCAACTTTAATCCCAAGAATGAGGCTTAAATAAGTAAACTAGATAAAGACAGGGTACATGTTTGTCGAAAAGGTTAGGAAGGCAATAAATGTAAACAACTAGAGAGCGAGGTCGATGAATGTAAAAATATATTCTCGACAGTTAGAAACTTTTCAAGTTACGGAGTCCATCAACCATCGACCTGATATCTCACCTAAGTCTTTCGGAATTGATCTCTGAAATAGTCAGTTCGATTACGGGAAGTTCTAGACACTTCATTACCCTTATGCGCATGTTGTTATCGCTTGTGCTTACGTCTTGATCGATACTGAATAACTTATTGATAAGGTGTACACTCTGGAATGCACATTGTGTATTTAGGGAAATGAGTTTCCAGTATTACGTGATTTGTCTACATGGGAAGTGCTTACTTAGAATTTGTGTATACTTTCAATTTCATTAAAATTTATTTGATTATGATGAAATTTTAATATTGCTTAAATATGTTCAACTATTAAATAAAAAGATTGCACTTCAGTGAAAATTACATTGAAATACAGAGATATTATTTAAGCTATATATTATACAAACTTGAAAATTTGAATTAAAATTATAAAATACATGCAATAAAGATAATGTTACACATGCTAAAATTAATGGTTCAACGTAGGGGTGTGTAAATTTCAGTTAAAACCGAATTAACTGACTTAACTGATGTAATCGATTAATCAGTCAGTTAATCGATCTAATTAAATTGGAGGTCGATTAATATTTTTTTGAAAGCTCAGTTGTCGGTTAATTTGATTCAAAATCGGTTAGTTAACCGAATTAATCGAACTTAATAAATAATATTATATATTATAAGTATTAGCCTAATGCCCACAAAGACCCAAGCCCCAACCACCGGCTCATCCCAACACTTCTAAGTCCTACCCAATATAAACTCAGTTCAATATATATATATAAACCTAACCCAATATAAATACAAATAAAAATCCTAAAACAAAATGTAAAAATCATACACAAAATTCCCTAACCCTCAAAATTCAAAATCCCTAATTTAAAATCTCCCAAAATCTCTACTACCAGTTCCAGTCACCTCTGTGAACCATCTGACGTCCACCAGGTCATCATCATCTTTCAACGTTCGTCTGCTATCGACCATCGCAATGATGCACCTTCGATTTGGACTTCACTCACCACTGTCAATACTTACCTTGGATTTTCCAGGTGTTTTTTGTCAAAGATCTTTTCTTTGGGGTGTTCGACACTCACTGTAGAAAATAAATAATTTGGTACTAATCAAAGATTAATATTCATTTTGGACCATATTTATTTAAAGTTTTAGATTGAAGAGGTGAACTGACAGAGGAGCTAGTTGATTCTCAAACACAAGGTAAGGATTTCAAAATCTTAGCTTTATTTTCATGTAGAAATCAATGTTATAATGTGGTTTGGTGTCTTTTGCACTTGAAAATTTGTTTAGTAGAATTTATAACTTATTTAACAGAAAAACAGATTCATTCAATGGTTAAGATTTGAACTTACAATTAAAAGAAAAACAAGCAAATCATTTGTCCCAATCACTTTTTAACTTGTCACAATCATAGTTAAAGAGTTTGTATAGTGAAGTCTTGATCTCCTTGGGAGAACCCTATTTCCATTAAACTTTTTAATAGCATGTAAATAGGACCCAAATTTTCTCACCAATATTAGCCTTTTCTGCATTTACTAGTAAAGCTTCCTTCAATGTCCCTAGAACTTCATAGGGAAGCCATGATTTATTATAAGCTCAATATATAATGCATGCATATACCATTGTTCAGTTTCAATATAAAAAAAAAGTCACTTGACCAATTTATAGCCACGCGAAAGCCAGGTAAGTTCTGTAAGAAAAAACCCACGTAAGTAAAGAAAAAGGAAAAAAAATATTAACTTACACTTTGCTTTTTTGAAGAATTTTACAATCCCGGATTTAGAATTGAAAACCTCACAGTCTAATACTAACATTTTTGTTTGTTTGTTTGGCATTCCTTATAATACCAGATATGCGAGTAAATTTTGTATTTTAAACTGCTACATATCGTATGTAGTCCAATTTAATGAAATTCCTTTTAATGGTACTATTAATTGGACTTGAATCACTAAAGCAAAATAGTAAAGGGATTAAATTTCTAAGATTAAAAATAAAGAAAATAAATTATAAATGTGTGAATAGTGCAGGGATTGAGAGCATAATTATAAATATAATTTACTTTCATTAGGAATGGAAAGCAGTTGTAAATAAAAAGAAATGGTATAGTTCACTAAATGTAGATAAAATACACTGAATAGAATAATAAAATTAAAAATCTTGTTTATTCACAAAAATCGAATAAGGCAACAAAACCACGGAAAATAGATTAAAAGTTCATATATTAGGAATCAAAACCAAATTTTGTTCCATTGATGATCTTATTTACGAAAGCTTTGTTACTAGGACTCGGGTGGTGAAAAATCCATGATTTTTCACCATTAAATGAATATAAATATGTATACATTTTAATCCATTTATATATTGTATACAAGTATATTTTAATCTATTATATAATTTTTTTTCTTGCAAAATGTCCACTGAACCAACATCTGTTGAGGATAATGTTACACCTCCTAGTTCGATAAATTCTAGAAAATCGGTAGGTGAAACTTCAAGCCAAACAAAGGGAACTACTAGAACAAGAAAAGTCATTCCTCAAAGGTCAAAAGTTTGGTCTCATTCACTAAGATTATTAATAGTAAGGGTGCAAGTAAGGCTAAATGTAATTATTGAGAAAATGAATTTTGTTATAATAGGAAAAAAATGGTACGAGGTTATTGAAATATCATATCAGTTCATGTAAGAAAAATCCTAGTAATGTTGTTGACACTAGCCAATGACAACTAGTTTTACCTAGTAAGGGAGTTGAAGGGGGGAAGGGCATCTTTCAACTTAGAGATTTGATCAATAAGCATGTAGGAAAGGGTTAGCACAAATGATTGTGATTAATGAATTACCTTTCAAGTTTGTTGAAAGTGAAGGTTTTAGGAAATTTATATTCGTGGCATGTCTTAGATTTCATATTCCATTATGAACTACTACGACTAGAGACGTTTATCAATTGTATTTAGATGAAAGGGCCAAGATAAAACAACTTTTGAGAAGTTATTATTCTAGAGTTTGCTAACTATTAACACATGAACTTCTTTATAAAGAGTTAATTATTTGTATATCACTGCTCACTTTATTGATAATGATTGGAAATTGAATAAAAAGATTTTAAACTTTTGTTTAGTTTCTAGTCATAAGGGTGAGTCCATTGGGATGATAATTGCTTGTTGAATTGGGGGATTCATAAGTTGTTTACTGTCATTGTTGATAATACAAGTTCAAATGATGTTGCTATTGGTTATTTGAGAAAAAAAATTTATCTTTCGAGGAGGTTTAGTTCAAAATGGTAAATATCTTCACATGAGATACATGACACACATTATGAATTTGATTTTTGTTAAAGGCTTAAAGAAAATGAATAAATCTACTGAACTTGTTAGGGGGCTGTTAGATATTTGAGATAATCTTCAGCTAGATTACAAAAGTTGAATGAGTGTGCTGTAGTGAAAAATATAGAGTGCAAGAAGGTGTTGCGTCTTAATGTTTATACTAGGTGGAACTCGACCTACTTAATGTTAAACACTGCTTAGAACTTTGAGTGAGCTTTTAAGAGATTTGAGGAGAAAGATACAAACTTTAGGGCTAAACTTGAAAGGAGAGAGAGTTGGCCCAGTGCAAATGGTTAAGCTAGTGTTAGAAACGTGAGGGATTTCTTGGAACACTTTTATGAAGTCACTTTGTGTATATCTGGCACTTCATATGTCACATCCAATAATTTTTTTTGATGAGCTTTCTGAAATTGATTTTCTTTTACAAGATGCTCAGTCGAATATCGATGTTAATTTTAGTGTTATGGCCATGAAGATAAAAGACAAGTATGATAAGTATTGGGGTGATATTGATAAGATGAATTTACTTATATTTGTTGCTTGTGTTTTAGATCCTAGACAAAAATTAAAGTATTTTGAATTTGCACGTAGTGAAATGTCTAATGTTGAAAAAGTTAGTGAAATGATACAAGAGTTGAAAGAAACTTTGTATGAATTGTTTGATGAGTATAAGCCTCCACTTCATAGTACTTGTAGCCAATCGAGTGTGGCAACACATGTTTCTCTCGATGAACCACAACAAAAAATGATAAGGTGTATGCAAACTTTCTATAAAAAGCGTAAGTTGGAAAATGGTGGTGAGGACAAAACATCTGAATTGGATAAATATCTAGCTGAGGCTAATGAGAATTTTGTTGAAGATCTTGATATTTTATTGTGATAGAAAGTGAATATCCCTAGATTTCCCACTCTTTCAAAGATAGCCAGAGATGTGTTACTTAAACCGATTTCTACGGGTGCTTCAGAGTTTGCATTTAGCACCAAAGCGAGTGTACTTGATCAATTTAGGAGTTCTTTAACTCCTAAAATTATACAAGCTGTTGTGTGTATTCAAAATTGGATTCAAAATTCATCCTCATAAGAAGACATCAAAAAGATTGAAGAACAAATCCAAGAGCTTGACAAGATTGAAAATTGTATATTTATTTTCAATTTAATAGTTTCAGTTTTTTTATCTCATCACTCGTATATTAACTTTTTTAATCAATCCAATGTTTAGACTTTTCTTATAATGCATCAGAGCCTACTCTAAATTCATGAGCTTTCGTGAGTTGAAAGGTATGTTTACTATATTATTCTTGTTAACTTATAATCTATTCCTTTGTTTATATTATTTGATTTTTTTAAATGCATATATTTCTATTATATACTCATTTTTTGCACATATTTTTTGTAGGTATAATGGAAATGAAAATCTTTTGGAGAAAAGAAATAGATGCAAATGGAGAATATTAAAGACTTACATTTTAATCACGTGTTAATTTCAAGACTTATGTAGCAGTATTTTTTAATTATGTAGTGATTCAATACTTAAAATTTGGTTAATTTCGATTAATTCGGTTAATTTGATTAATTTTTTTATATGTTTTATACCCGTTTTAACCAAAAAATAAAAACATATAAATTTGGTTAAAATAATTTGGTTCGATTAATTTTTTTTTTGAAATAAATTTAGTTCAGTTAACAGTTAAGGGTTTAAAAAGTTCGATTAATTCGGTTAATGCTAGTTCGGTTTGATTAATCGATCAGTTAACCGATTGAACACCCTTAGTTCGACGATGTTGTTCATGGGTCAAATCGTTGTGGTGCCCAACATTGGTGTTGAGGGTGCTCGCGATAGTTATTGTTACCCTCATCTGACACATCGTCCACAGCATCTATCAACGTACCTTAGGGTATGTTAAACATACTCGAAAAATCAAATGTCCTAAAGGTTTACCAAGGAGGGGTGGAGTACTAGGGTAGTAATGGGTTGAAGATATCAAACATAATTGATCATTTCAGACCCGGATGATAAAAGCTGGAGTTGGAAATCTCCGAGTCATATGCGTAACCTGACGACTCCAAAAAATAATTATCTACCCCTAAATCTAGATGATAACTACCCCAGACTATATATAAGATTGCTCGGGTTGCGATGCAAGAGGCGGATGACCTTGTTGATGGTGTTGGTGCCTTCGTTGCTACATGTGTGAAAGGACTACCATCAATTGCCCACCATATAAATACGGTTTTCCATTCTTGATGTACCAAAGTTGGTACTCAACCTAAGGCCACAAATCAAGATCAAAATCCATCCGAGGTCTCCACTCCATCTCGGTGTTCCACAATGCAAGATATTGTTGATGCTCTAATACCCAATTTTTTTATTCTTTTCCCCTTTTGTTAATTTCGTGGACATTGTCAAAATTCTGTGGAATATCCGAAACATCTTGTTTGCAGCTGAACTATCATAGAACTTGATCCCTGTTGTATCACTCTACTGTCGAGAAATTCAACAGGGTGCGTTAATACATCACAAATGTGAGTGGATGCGAGGAAACGGGGAAATAACAGTCGCAATATCTAAGATGAAATATGACAT
Source organism: Gossypium stocksii (assembly GCA_020496765.1). Classification (NCBI taxonomy): domain Eukaryota; kingdom Viridiplantae; phylum Streptophyta; class Magnoliopsida; order Malvales; family Malvaceae; genus Gossypium; species Gossypium stocksii. The sequence goes on from CM035623.1 coordinate 15,110,675, forward strand.
CTAGACGAACTGTACAATTAATAATATGGTTATAGTAACACAAGTCAAATAACATAAATAAAGTAATTACATGACATAAATATTAAAAAAAATTACCCCCTCTCCGGCATGTGTCTCAATCATCTATCAGTAAATCACAAGCGCATAGACCTCCTGATACCCAGACAAGTCTACCATCTACAACAAAATCAAACTTGTTAGAACAAATTTTCATAGAACAACAAAATTCTTAATGTAATATTGTAATTTTATTACCTATTTAGAAGTGGGAAGACATGTGTTCAATGACTAACCGATGCCAAAAATTGCATCTTATACAACACCCAAGACTGCAACAAAAATGTCTTGTGTTGCGTGCTATGTCGCCCGACAAAACTCACAATACAACGTTGCTAATACGGTTGAGCCCCAACTATACGAACAAGCGAGCATCAAATCAAATAACAGGGGCAAGTATATCAAGTGGAATTTATTGTTATTTGCTTCCAGCATGAGTACACCCTTTATCAGATGCATGATATATGCTTAAGCAATACACATCATCTCCCGCTCAGTGACACTACTCGTTAAAGTTTCGAAATCTACCTTTAACCATGAAAATTTCAAACTCATAAATTTATCTCCAACATCACTAGGTGAGCATCCTCGTAAATGATAGCAAAGTGTCACCGGATCAACCAAATGAACCAACTACCATCGATTGGAAGCCTGAGTTGCAGTGTAGCATCTTATAGAGTAATGGTACACTCCCAACACGGCAAGTGAAATATGTGGATCTCTAGGCACTACTGCTCAACCAAAGCGGATATCAAGTCGACCTTCAAATCGAACATGCAAATAAATGTCACTGTTCTGAATCCGAATGCCTCCAAGTATGGCATAATACATTCATCTGGCCGATAGCACATACCATTGACATGAGCCCTCAATACGCAGTACTCACCTTGACTATATTAAAGTATTGCATTATTAAATAAAAAATGGCGTGCAACTTTATAAGGGAACCCGTGAATAATAAATAACAATTTTTTTACTAGCTCATTAATCATATTTGCTATGTGATCGTCTTCTCTAATCAAAGAACTCATTTGGATATTTGCAGTTTAAAAAAAATCATTGACTAAATAAATAATATAAAAATAACAAAAATATATTTTCCACCATTTTTAATTCATTTGGAAGCATTAATAATATTTTTACCCAATAACTACGTAATTTTGGATACACACTAACTCTAATGTAAGTCGGTAATTTATTTTTTAGAAATCATCCTAATATTTAACTCTAAGGTAAGTCTCTCAACCATCTCATTAAACTGTTGCCTTTTTTTAAAATTTTTATTCCAATAATAAAAATTTTATTACAAAAAAAATATATGTATCCGCATGTAGATGTACATAATAAATATTCAACATATATAGATTATAAAGATTTGTAAAACCAAGTGAGTTTAATTAATTAGTATTCAATCAATTTAACATAACATGTATAAATTCATTCTCTACACATAGTGAATCTTAATCAAGTGTACATAAAAAATTTAATTTTCTTATAAAAATCGCATTAATCATTTAATTTTCTTATAAAAAATTAAAAGTATTCTGATAATTTCCCTACTTGAAGACAATTAATTTAGTGTATAGTTGGGTTTTTTTACCACAATAATTCAAAAAAAATAATTAAATACCAAAATGGGTCACCCTACAAATTTGTAGCAAACGTCCTATTTTAGTAATTAGTATTATAGCAAACAACCCATTCAGTAGTTAATATCGTAGCAAACGACCAATTTTAGTAATTAATATTGTAGCAAACGACCCATTTTCTAAGGCGACCCATTTTAATATTTAATTATTTTTTTAAATTATTGAGATAAAAAAATCAATTAAATGTACAAAAACATAACTACTCTAAAATCTAACCTCAACTCAAGAGCTACGTCTAACTAATAAATAACACAGCACAACACCATAAATCCAGACAAATAAATAAAGATTACAAAAAAAAAAATTAAAAATGTACCTTTAAGCCCAATTAAATTACTGCTTCCAGAACGACAAAATCAAACAAATAATAAGGAACCCGAACCCTAAACAAATAAATAATAATTACAAAATAAAATTACCTTTAAAACAAACTTGTTGATGCATCCTCTCCTCCCACAGCCACAAAATCAAACAAATAATAAGTAAATCAAAACCCCAGACAAATAAATAATAATTAAAAAATTACCTTTCAAAACAATCCTATGTCATCTTTTCCCTTTCAAAATCCTAAAATCATTTTCTATTCTCTTCTTCCTAAACTATTACTTTCTTTTTTTTTGTTATAGCTCCACCCTCTTCTATTCTCTTCTCTCTTCTTTTTCCTTGAACTGCTACTTTTTTTTTTTTTTTACAACACCATGGTTGAAGGGACCATAATCTTATAAAGAGTTTTTATTTTTTTTCCCTGTGAAAGCAAGGGTTCAAGCTGTAAAAAAAAGAAAAGGACATTGTGACTATTAGGTCATGTGTAGGTGTCACCTGACAGGTTGCCTCAATCTGGTCGTTGCTGCTCTACAACCCTCCTCCAGCTCTCTGGTGCTGCTTGACGCCTCTCCTCTTAACCATTAAAAATGAATTTTCTAAAGACCCGTATAAGCATACCGGCGCCGCCGTATAGATACCCTCCACCAATAAAATATGTTTTTTCTAACCCAATTATGACCTAATCATGGCCTGATGTTTATAGGAAAATTTGGGTGGTACGGCCACCTTATAAGGCACCCCCCATGGTCACTGTTGCAAGCGGTCCATTTTAATAAATAATTTTATTGAGATACTATTTCAGTTAATAATTTTTTTATATTATTAAAGTAAAAAAAAAACCAGATAAAAACTTTAAAATTATAAACTGTGTTAAATAATAAACTATACTCTTTTAGACAATAAATTTTAACTTCACAATAATTTAATAAATCGTTGTAGGGAGCTCTAAGTACATTCACTTACAAAACACACACATAACATAATTCCACCTTTTTTTTCATTTTCTTTGGCTTTAATTTTCTGAGCAAAAGGCCAAAGCCAGATTAGTAGCGATCAGCTTTCCCTTTCTTTGTGTTTCTTTTATTGGCACAAAGAAAACCAATATTTATAGGCTTTTATGATTTTGTAATAATTGAACAATTTTTTTTAGGGAACTTGATGTTTCTTTTGTGTTCAAGAGAAAATTACACTGAAACATGTGTCCAACCTATAATTACTTAATTATTTATAACATTTAAATAAATAAATTAGGTTTAATTATGCCCCTATCCTTGCTTTTTTGAATGTATTTTGATTATTAAATTAAACTGAACTTGTAGAGATTATTGTAAGGGATAAAAGTAAATTATTAATAAAAGTAAGAAATGGGATTTGGACAATCTTTATCCTTTATGCCTTGAGATTGCAAGGAGTAAACCGGCATCATTTACGTTTTCCCTCCAATCATTTACTGTTTATATTTCCAAAAGAGGATGTCCTTTCCTTGCTTCATGAATTTTATTTCACCACCAAATACCTGCTTTAGGAAAAAGGTTCGATTTCCCAGAAAACAAAGCAAAATCAGGGTTTTGATTTTTACACTTAAATTTAGAAACCCCCTTCTTTAATTGAATTACAAAAAGGAAGGATCACTCACACTGCTTTAATCGAACTTCTTTCTCTTTACTCTTTATGCAATGCAAGATCTGTTTCAAGTACATACTACTCTAGCATTTTAATGGAATCTTTAGTCCAACCTACACCTCATCACCTAAATATTTAGGCCTGCTTTTTAGGGTCAAATTGGACTCAAAAAATTAGTTTAAAATTATGTCCAAATTTATTTGTATTAATTTTTTTAGATTGCTTTTTTATATAGAAATATTTTTAAAAAAAATAATACATTAAATAGATAAAAATATATTTAAAAAAAGTAAATATATTTAAAATAGTAATAGAATTAACAATAAAATAAAAATTATATAATATTAAAATAATAACAACAAAATAGTAACAATATATTAGTAAGATAATAACAAAACAACAGCAAAAAAGAAAATTTAAGTTGATTTGAGCCCAACTAAAAAAATTAACTTAAGACTCGGCCAGTTTAAAAAACAAATCTATTTTTGTTTAAACATTTTTACTTTTTGGACAGATCTAGATGAATCACCCCGTCCACGAGTAGATATCATCTAACCTCAAACTCAACTTTGCCGTCCCCATTCCTTTTCCTTTTTCTTCTTTCCACGTGTTTTCTAAATCTTTTGACATCTAATAATCGAATTTTTCAGTTTTTATTAAGAAAAGATGGGCTTAATGGAAATATAAGCGAAGTCAAGGATTACTCACATAACTGAATCAAATATTCATATGCTTGTTTTGTTAAAATAATTGGAAAATAGATCCAAGTCATAATAATTTTATAAAATTGCATTTTATACGTAGACACTTATAAAACAACTTATTATATATACGATAAACTTGAAACAGAAGGGAAAAACTACCCAAGCATATTAGCTAAGGAAGATATTAGCCAAAATGGCCATTTACTATTTACGACTTAGGATTGCATTTCAACACAAACCCACACAATGGGAGGCAAAAGCCAATGTGCATGAGCAGTAAGGTTCTGTGGTACAAAGACCCCATAATTACATACATAACCACTTCACGACAATCATGGCAGAGAAACGACTGTCATTGCCACAATCTTATCAAGTATATACGTTACTCTGCCAAATTGACCCACCAAAGTCAATAAGAACGAGCCAATCCCATGTATTCTTGTCCTCTCAAGTCAAACGTCAACCTTCAAGTAAGAGTCCAACACCCCATAGCTCACTTCCTTTTAGGTCCAGACCAAGCACAATGGCCCAAACACCTAGCATCAAAACGCCCCCGTCTGCTCTTCAATGTTTCAAAAGCAGAGAGAAACTGACATCAAATACTATATGCGGCTAGCATTTCTGCTTGAGATGCTGAAACTTGCCCCCACTACAGATGACAGTAACCATTACAGATTTTGAATTCCATTCCTTCTCTGCTGGACAATCAATGCTTTCCCTGTACCTGCAAATCTTGCTGAACCCCACTCAATACTTCGTTACTAATACACCTAAAGTTCTGCTTAATTTTCAAAAGGGTCTCATATTTTTATCCAAACCATTTCAAATATCAAATAAATTAGCCAAGGGTCTTGGATTCAATATATACATTTTTTTTTTTCTCCGGGTGACCAAGGGTCTGATTATACACTGCAAACGATTCCAGAAAATTTTAATTTTCTCTTTCCAACAGAAATTGCATATTTCAAACACAACCACACTTATGGAGGGGGTTAATGAAAAGACACAAATCCACATCACGAATTACCCAAGCTGGAGTTAGAAGGGCTGCTTGAGTTCATATCAGATTAGTAATTTTAGCTTAGGCTTGGGTCTCCTTGAAGCTCTTAGCCAACCAGATGGCAGTTTCCCTAGGAGAAACTTTCTCAGTTCCGAATGGTTTCAAAAGCACCCCAAGCTCATCATACCTTTGATGTTGTAAGAGTCTTGCACTGAACTCAAGCAACCCTTCTAATGCCTCTGCTCGCTGCCGGTACGACGAGGTGTCAAATCGCCGCTGTCGTGAATCAGAAGATGAATGAGTGGATCCAGCAGCATGATCATGTTCTGAGCCTTCACCATCATCTCGTCCAACTCCTAGACTTTGGTCACTGCCATTGGATGTTGTGATAACTTTGTCCAGAGTCTGAACCGTGCAGTTGTCCTTTGTTATAGAATGGTTGGCACTGTCGATTGACGAAGAAGAGCACTTCGCGGATGTTGATGAGGTTCCACGAATGCAAAAAAGGGGACCATCAGAAGGAGCTAAAGGGAACTCTGCTATTTTGTCAATTCGTGGGGTATTAACAGAAACATGAGGGGAGTTAATGCTGCGAAGCAAACCGACATTGGCTCTATAGGGGGTCACCAAGGCTGCAGTCCTTGTTGGCAATGGAAGAGATTCTCGGCGCAATGAGTAGGAAGATTTCGTTGGTGTTTTTGATATTGGAACCTGCACATTTTACCAGTATAAGTAAAATGCATCCATAAGTCATCTTACAAAATTAACCCACCATTGAAAGATTACTGTTCTCAGTTTAACAAAATTATTTCCTTTCCAAGAAAATGGCCAACATTTTCCACTTTAGATTTAGTTTTAGTCTCCACAGAAATTACCGAATTCTCAGTTTCAAATACACCAACTAATTTTTAAGCACACCAACACCAAAAATCCTACTAGATAAGAAAAGAACATGATGTCGTCCAAGAATTAATCACAAATTTTACATCAAAGAGAAGATTAAACAAATGCATGATTGCATGGGATGAAAATGTGAAAGACCAAAAGCAGAAGACAGCTATCATCTAGGAGGCTAGACTCGGTCAATACTGTGAATCCTACTAGATAAGAAAATGAAAATGTGCATGCTTTTGCACTAGTGTTGCTAGGCAAACATCTCAGGAAGAACGAAAAACAACTACGTACGAAGGTCCCAATCTCAATCACTTTGAAATTTGAAAGATAAGAGGACTTAAGAGATGTCATTTCCAAGTCATCCCCAATCCATGGAAGAAATGAAGATTAATTTCTCTATTTAACACAGATATAAAGAAATATGTAAACTTACCAAATCATGTTTTTGACCGGTCTGGGATTTTTTAGCAGGTATTGTATGCTTCCTTGGAGTGACAGATACTGCAGGTGTCACTCTTGGGGTCTTAACAGCAGTGGGAAACTTTGTGGCTGCTGACTTGTCAACAGTAGTAATCTCTTCATTGTCAAAGCCAACAGAAAATTCTGTGAACTTCTCAAACAAATAACTTGGAATATCTTGCTCTCTTTGAATATAACTTAAAGAGTCTTGTTCAGTTTCAGATACACTGGGGTTCAAAGCCCTATCATTGCTGAATGATCGCCTTCTGCCTATGACATCTTGCTCAACAAATCTAGTTTTCTTTACAAAATTTAAATCAGACCACCGAGTGGGTATATTGTTGCACCGTGGGCTATTTAGTTTCAGATGAACTTTGAGAACATATGACTGAAGATGTGGATGAGAGAGCAACTCCGAAGCCTGGGTGCATTTCCATTTATTGAGGTATTTAATTTATAAAAAAAGAAGGATATAAGTTTGGCAAAAGCATACTTCAACCAGAAACCTAATGGAGCAAAAAAAATATCTGATATATACAAAATACATACTGAATTTTGAGCTCTTTTACATCTCAACCTTGAGGCCGCTAGTTCAAAGTTCAAGAGAATACTAAATCTCTTTAAAAGAAATGTTGATTCAAGCAAGAGTTCTAAAATTTCTTTACATGCTAAGCTACAAGGGAAGGTGTGATATCACTAACGTCTTGAAAACCTATCTGTCAGCCTGATCTCAGTTGTTGATAACTTGACCTACTACCGAAAGTAAAGTACTATTATACTAGTAAAAAAGTCCAACTACTACTTTTTTCCTAGTAAATGTTATTCCTATTGAGGATATCTCCTCATACTTGTGTCTGTAAAAACTGTAAAAGATGAAATGAGAAGGGGAAAGAAACATACACTTGGTCTAAGTTCGGGATTCTTTCGTAGCATGCTTTTTATAAGTCCTCGACTGAAGCAAGAGAAAAAAAAATTAGACAGGTAAGCAAATCTTATTGATTGAGACAAGAGTGCAACAATAAAAATAACCACAACGATAAAAAGAAATTATTTTAAAAAGTCAAATGGTATTGAGAACAAGTCATTTATATACATATAGAGGATAGTAGACTCACAATGCACTGGTGTACATGGTTGGTAAAGGAGCCACTATAGACCTATTTATTTTGTTAATCAGAGCCCGCATATCCTGATAAGAAGATGCAAACAGAAGGTAGCCATTAGGGTTAACCAAATCCAAAAGGATGGATGACCATTTAAGAAACATGCAAGACCATGGATAAATAGTGGTTCCTTGTCCTACAAGTAGCATATGAAAGCATTTATCTTTATGTGATTCCATCATCTGAAAACATGATAAGCCATTCAACTTAACACTAGGATGTTAAGATTAGGTGCTAATTGATAATTGAGTGTAAGGAACATGCAAGACCATAGATATATACTGGTTCATTGTCCTACAAGTAGCATATGAAATAAGCATTTATCTTTATATGTGATTCCATCATCTGAAAACATGATAAGCCATTCAGCTTAACACTAGGATGTTAAGATTAGGTGCTAATTGATAATTGAGTGTAAGGTGATAATCCTTAATACTATGGGTCCATCCTTGAAGATAAATTTCATTCTTCAACATATGAGCACAGATACCAAACTTCATGGTAAGCAAACGATTTTCAAGAAAATCTTAATTTAAGAAACAAATCTGAAGTTAGTATCACTAGGGTGATTATATTTTCCAACAATGAAACCCTGACCACAAAAAATGCTATCCAGATTAAGTTCTTAATGAGAATTATCAAATCATAGCACCACAAGAACATTAAGTGGGAATGAGGAGGGAAAAAGAACAGAAAAGCTGTGCTAAACAAGGACTAGATTTTAAATTGTACAACAACAGAGTCCTTTAAGACCAGAACTGGCATGAGCACTTCTTTCATATCTCATAGGAATCAATAACTAGATGCTCATTTTTGAGGCACTCAAGAGCAATTGACTAAAAGAATAGTTTGTAATAATCAGTTCATCAAATTCCACATTCTAACAAACGATGATTTTGGCCATGCCAAGGTCTTAATTAACAGAAGATCAGAAACTTACAAATGCTTTAAATGCGGGTTTGTGAGCAGTCATTTCATACAGGCAGCATCCTAAAAAGATGCATTGCATTAGATATATGTAGAATAGAGAGGAGGGGGAGAGGGAGGAAGAAGAAGAGATTAGCAATCAAATTAAGATATTTCTAAAATTTCAATAATTGCAACACACCTAAAGACCAAATATCTGACTTGGAACCATAAGGTATATCAGCAAGTAGCTCAGGGCACATATAACTAGGAGTTCCCACAACCTGTATTTAGAGCAAAACTGTATTATTAAAACAAAGCAAAAGGTGAAACCATATAAAAACAGTACCATTTGTCAGATACTCACAGATGAAGCAAGGTCATCAGAAGTCAACATTTTAGCAAGACCAAAATCACCTGCATAGGTGCACAACATAGAAACTCGCTATGTTTAAAAGATGGAAAGCTAAACAAAGAGGCATAACTGACACATGTTAAGCAAAGCAAATCATGAAATTAGGCACAAAAGGGTTATTACCTAGCCGTATATCTTGATCTTTTGTCAAAAATATATTTGAGCACTGAAACAAAATTAAGTTCAGATGCCGTAAGCCCAAAATCACATACATTAAACTGACCAATCTTCAGTAAGAATTACCACTGACCTTTACATCACGATGTAGAATATGATTGGCATGTAAGTAATCAAGTGCCATTAGGAGTTGAACTAGCCACTTGCAAAGTTTCTGTGTATAATTTATTAAGGGGGGAAAACAGCAATTACTTTTTAAAGTATTATAGACAGCTAAGTCTTTGCAAAGGTGGCCTAAAGTTTTACTACCTCCTCAGAGAAATGCACACCATTGGCTCTTTTTATAGCTTCTGCCCTGTATAATGAGCAATATCAATGTACAGAAGTAAGAAACAAGAGCAAGAGAAATCATGCCTTAAGAAATTCTCATTTGCCAAACAATTTCAACATACCCAATTAAATAACAAAGAAAACTTACATATCTCCACCTTCACAGAATCCTATAATTATGCAAACATAGCAACCCTGCAAAATAAAGAAGCAAAACAACATTTAGTGGGCAAATTCATTATTAATGCAAACTTTGAAATAAAGAAGCATGACGCGGAATAAAAAGAGAAGAACAACACTATCTACTAACCCTCTCTACCCAGGAATCTTTGTATTCCACAATAAAAGGATTCTTCACCTTAGAAATAAGCTCCATCTGCATCAAGGGAACCAAAAGGGTATTCTAACAACAGAAATATTTCTTTGATCAATGGGCCAAATTTTTGGAGCATAAAAGATGCCAATCTTTCCTTTTGAATTTGCTCTCAATTTTCAATAAATTCTCCACATTGAGAAAGAAAAATTATGCATATATCAACTGCCTTTTTAGAAGCCAATGTGACACTTCATATTATTATAATAAGAATAAAAGGAGCATATAAAAAGAGCTGACCTCTTGATGGGCAGATCTACGAGCCCTATCAGTCTGCCGAGCAAGGCGAATCTTTTTTAGGACATACCTGACGGATAAAGAAGAATTAAGGCAATGTTGACATAATAAATGGGAAAGAAATCACCTCATTCCACACATTCCCACAATGAAGATCAAATATGCAAAACAAATATAGCACAGTTCAATACATGCATTTAGTCACACAGGAAAGAGCACATGCAAAAGCATGTGTGAGCGTTGAAATTTGAACTATAGAGAGAGCAAAACTAAAGTGCAAGCAAACTCACTTCTTCTTTTCATGTTTATGTCTCACAAGCAGGGCAGAGCCAAAAGATCCTTTCCCAATCTGCTCTAGAATTTCATACTGCTCCATCTTGAAGATTCCCCCCCCCCCCCTTGAGGCAAAGTCGAAGAGTCTCCAACTGTTACTGTAACAAGTAAATTTACCAGATAAAAGTTAGTTCCAATTTAACTGCAAGCAGTAATGACAAAAGAACAAGAGAAATTAATGATTTCCCAATGGTGAAACATTAGTACATGAGCGTATAGCTATCTACCGTAATAAATCAAATAAATGTAATTTGCAGTGGCAATAATGTACAGAACTACCAGAAAAGCAATATCTATACTAGAAAATCCTTTAGAAAAAGGCCAATACAGCTTTAAAAACGCTAATTTCTGCCGTTTTATGAAGGCAATTTAGTTAGCGCTCGACCTCTAAGCCTGAAAGTTCAACGAAATATTTTTCATTCCTACAACATGTTCAATCAAAATTAATCAAGTAACTTTCAAATTTAATTTTTTTTTGTAAAAAAGGAAATGTTTCTAGCGGCATTTAAGCAAGAGCCGTTAAGTAACAGACCTAAGTAAAAAAGAAAAAGTTTCACTCTCGTCTACTCTATTTCTTCATACCAACTAAAATTAAGAAAAATAAGAAGAGAGAACAGTTAATTCATTCTATTATGCATTAACGACGTAAATTGCTGGAGAAATGAAAAATCGAAGAAGAAAAACAAGATAATTAATCCACAAAAAAAAAAGTTACCTGAAGTGAAAAACACAAAAAGGCAGCTGAAAGAGACCAAACGGGGATCTCTTTTGAAGTTCTTCGAAGCAAAGGATAAAAGAATTTCTTCACTTCACTTGGCTAAAAAACTTCAAAAAAGAAAAAAAAAACCTACATTAGTTTTTGAATTTGATAGCATAAAAACAAAAGTTTGAAAAAAAACGTGGAAGATTCTTACCTAATTTAAAGCAACACACTAATTTTGGGAGAAAGAGAAAGAGAAATGGAGCTGAACGAACAGTGGTGAAGGAACAAGAAAAAAAAAAGAAAAAGAAAAGTGGTGAAGAATTTAAAATTCAAAATGCACTATTTCCAGAAGAGAGAGAGAGGTCAAATGGCTTTTTCAAGTAATGTTGTTTTTATACGTTTTTTCTTTTTGGATAGGGCGGGCCGGGGTGGGGGGTTTCCTGCTAACGACAGCAAAGGGAAAGGTGCAAAAGAAGTGCACGGGCGAGTAAGGTAGAGGTTCCGGATTCTCTACAAGGCGGTGCACGGGGGATTGGTTATACCGATTAAACCGCGAATTGATTAAGCCAGGTTTTTTAATTTTTTAAATATTTTTTATTTTTAAATTTTTAATAATTTATTTAATTAATTCGACTACCATATGATTTCAAAACCTTTGTTTTTGTCTTAAATATGATTGATTCACGAAATTATCTAAAAAATAAAAAATATTAAATATTGATAAACATTAATATTTAATTTAATTTTGTTAATTTAATTTTTTATTCGTAATTTTGTAGGTCAAGCAAGATATTATTTTTTATTTAATTAATAATTAAGTTTTATTTTTATAATTAAAAAATAAATGTTTTATGTATTAAATTTGAAAACTGATGATATCAATTTGCTTGGAACAGATTGGATTATCTTTGATATTTATCTATATGGGTTTGAATTTTTAAAAATTAGAATATTGTATAGGGGAAGTTTATGATGTTAAAGGACAGCGTTTCAAACTGGTTCTGCGAATGGCCTTGTGACGGTGAGTGATTTTGCTGCCCCACCTCTACGTTGACTCCTCACCTTACAAAAGATACCATTTGGACTCCTGAAGATTTTCTACCTTTTTATTTATTAATTTATTATTTCATTTTATATTTAAAAAAGAATAAATAAATATCTTTATTATTTATTTCAAATTTTGAAAGAACAATTAAAAAGGTCGAGTAGAAGTTTCAAGAAACCAAAGAGTAGAAGGCCCCGTTAAGTCCAATTAGGTAATTAGTATTCATATTGTATGAAATTTTTTTTTAATTTTTGAGGGAAGTCGATTTTTTTTATTAAATCGATGATATTATAATTTAAATGATGCAATCTAATTAAAAAATTACTCATATATATATATATATATATATATTCAAAACTTGATTTTTTTTAATATACATGCTTTTTGGGGTGAAATTTTATAATTTAGTGCTTGATAATGAGCTTCCAACCTTTCAAATTTGGTTGAAAATGTCCTCGGTACCAAGCTACCATATACAAGACCCTTGTTAAAAAAGCCAACAATGAGCATAAAAATCAAGTGATTGTAGCAGTCCAAAACTTTTCTAATTAAAAGATTTGATTGGTTCTCAGGACAATGCCCACCATTTTTCTTTAAATTTTGTTTCTTTTAAAGGAGCAATGTCAAAGTCTAGGTATATTAAAAGTCATTCACGCTTATCACCAGAGACATGTAATCTTGATAATGATAGCCAAACCCAATATGACAGAATGAGTTGCAGAAATGGGATGAAAGGTCTTATCTATAAGCTGGACAGGGTTGTAATGTATGCATCACATGTTCCAGTAAGATTTCATCTAAACTGGACTGTCTAAAGACCAGAAAATAGCTACGGCAATAATTTCATTCCCGGGTTTTACATACATTAATGAACCTAAATCTGAGCCGAAAATGCTGTGACTTCAAATGTTCCCCCGCAAAAGAGCTCACAACAAAAAATAACTTCAAAAGCTAGTATAAAGCGTTGCAAAGCAATATTTATTGGCCCTGAAGAAAATCATTTCTAATGAAATCCAGGATTTATACCAAGGTAAATTTATAAAGAAAGGGAAGTTTTTAGGCTATAAAAGTGCAGCTTCTTTTCATTTTGATGTGCCTGAAATATACAGCAGGATCTCAAAACTGAAGAAGATGAAAGCTTCTCTGAGACATTAAACATGTGAAATGCAAAACTAGGAAGGTGAACTTTATTGACAATGCAACTTGTCTCATTATTGGTAAACTACACTGATTATGTGCCCATGATACGTAATTGCCTCGATCTCATTTAGTTTGGGGTCGCACGCATGCACAAAAGGGTGAGTTCTTCCTCTTCTTGATGTTTCTTACCCCACCATAAAGATAGTCTCGCAATAAAACAGTTGTTTTATGCTCGGTGATTTTGGTTCGACCTCTACTTTCTTTTTCATCATCAAGCTTCAGTAAGAGAAACTGTATTTTCTGCACCTCCAACTGCAAGCGCCCAATCTTTTCTGACCCTTTTCGAGCTTGTTCTGATATTCCCTGCCTCCTACTACTTCCGCTCCCATCCGAATGTATTGCAGGTTTCCCATCAAGAAGGGACCGTGAAGGGTCTCCAGCATGCATTATCAATTTGCGATTAAAATCAGATAGTTTCGTGACAGCTTCCTCAGCTTCTTCTAGCTGCTCTTTTACTGTACCATATTCAATTCCTTTCCCCTTTTTGCCCTTCTCAGTTATCTCTACCTTCCTCTTCAGATCCTGCACAGTTATCTGAAGATTAGCCAACTTTTGAGCATCAGAATCAAGTCTTTCTAAAATCTTCCTCTTCTTTTCTTCTTGGTTTGGCTCTGTAAATCTCTTAGATTTCTCTTTATCTACACCCAACTCCTTGACATGAGATTTCGTAGAGTGCTGACTCCCCTTGCGTAACTTTACTGTAACAATTTGTTGATGGTCAGATGGTCCGCTGACAATCTTCTGGGCCTTATCACCACTCAAATCAATGTTACCATCACGGTCACTGGCTTCCCACAACCCAAGCATCTGATCATCAGCCTCTGAAGTTTCTCTCCGGCTCAACCCATGAGATGAGCACTCGGATATCTGGTCAAGCATAATATCTTTTGTCATCATCTCATTGTCCTCTTCAATGATTTCAGGTATTAGTCTCTGCGTTTTGACATTGTTGCCGAGTCCCTGGCCAAGTTCCAGTCCTTGTTTATCATTCACATGCCTCTTTTCTCCAACATTTTCTTGACCTGAGCTGCTTCCATTTCTTAAATCTTCAATCTGCTTCATAGCAGTCTCTAGTTTGGAATTGAGATTTAAGTTTTCCATCATTGCAAGCTTTTCCATTTCCAACACTGCTTTTTCAATAGCTTTAATTCTCATGTTGATACCCTGCAAGTCAGAACAACCATCTGGAACTGTGGCAATTCGAACTTCATTTGTTTGTTGACAGTTCTCAGCATGCAAGTCAGTCCCCGGAGTGGTGTCCTGAAAACAAGATAGCAGTAAGTGAAAGAATCACAGCTCATAACCACCAAAGATCCATCACATTGTTAACATAAATGATAATTTACTGACAAGGTCTCATTTATATCCAGCCTATTTCTTCTAAACAGAACTAGCTTACACTTTCACAAATTTTTTACATGTTTTTGGTCTTGCAAAATATCTTGGTAACATTATACACAAAATCTTGGCATTGTAGAAGCAAAACAATATCAGAAACCACATATTCAATTAACAGGAATTAAGAAAACAAGTTAAAAGTGCGCATGAAATTCATTATATGGTAACAGCTAAAATGGCCCGTAAAAGGAACTGCTCTCCAAACATTACTTCAGCATAAGTACTAAATAGCTTTCTCATTAGAAACAAAGTTTCAAAAAGAGATCATTTTAGTAACAGCATGTGGGTGTGGGTGCAAACTTCAACATTTAGGTCCATAAATTTCCAGTCAAAATTTTGAAAGTGAAATAAAAAGCAATTAAGAAAGTACAAAGACGGGAAATTGCTGGTTTAAATAAGCCACCAGATGCACATTCAAGTCACAAACATGCGTGGCTAAGTTAGCACTGAAGTTGTTAGTTCAACCAAATAGTATGACAACAGCCATATTGCTTTGGTTTATTAAAATTTAAATAGCGACATAAAGCCATAGGCAAACAAACGTATGTTACCTTTACTTGGTTATGATCTGTGGTAAGTTTAGGATTCAAGAGAGTTCGACTCTCCAAAGATGTCACACTGGCCGAGAGAGAAACAACAGCCGGAACATATACTGCCAACTGAGCTTTAAGTCCTCCATTCTCACATTCCAAGATTCTAACACTTTTTTTCAGCTCTTCTGCTTCCATAGCGTTGGACTTACTTCTACTTTCAAGGACTTCACATTCCGCACTGAGCTCACAAGCCTTCTCCTCAAGCAATGCTCCACGGACAGTAGAAATCTGTAGCTCACCAAACAATGCAATAGCTTGAGTCTCCCAAAGTTCAACCTCATTTCTTCCCTTCTGTAGTTCAACACGCAAACTCTCTTCCCTACATTTCCATTCTTCAAGTTCTTCATGCAATTTTGATAACTCAGCCTCAAAACTCTGATTAGCCTGACGAATGCTTTCAATCTCCTTGTTTTGAATATCATAGTCTCCAGACAGTTTCAGAATTTGCTTCTTTTGATCTTCTACTATCAGCTTGACTTCCTCATATTTAGTCTTCAGATCCTCCACAACTTCATGCAGTTGGGTTCTCTCCTCTTGAGTTGCACTGAGCAGCTGCCCTGCTTCCAGAAGCTCATTCTCCTTCTGGCAGAGTAGATCCTTTCCCTTCACGACTTCGTCATTTAACTGATTGCAAACAGATTTAACTGAAACTAGCTCATTCTCCAAGTTCAGCACCTTATCTTTGAGATGTGAGTTTACCATTTGCGTTTCTTCAAACTTGATCCCCATTATCCTCAGTTTTCCCTCAAGATCATCATTTAAACATTTGAGTTTATCCAGATTGGCCCTGAGATGCTTTATTTCAACAAAATTATCAGTAATAATGTCCTTGAGAATATGCGAAATGTTACTTTGAGATACTGCTTCAGCAAAGACAGCGCAGTTTTCCTCTTCTAGATTGTGTTTCTCCTTGCCCAAGTCTGAAACAAACTTCATCAAAGTCCTTTTCTCATCTAGCACCTTGTGGTTCTCTTCAACTGAACTTTGATATGCCCTTTGCAGTTGGTTTCTCTCCTCTTGAGTTGCACTGAGCATCTTCTCTGCTTCCAAAAGCGCCTTCTCCTTCAGGCATAATAGATCCTTTCCCTTCACAACTTCGTCATTTAACTGATTGCAAACAGATCTAACTGAAACTAGCTCATTCTCCAAGTTCTGCACTGTATCCTTGAGATGTAAGTTTACCATTTGCGTTTCTTCCAGCTTGATCTCCATTATCCTCAGTTTTCCCTCAAGATTGTCATAGAAACATTTGAGTTTATCCAGATTGGCACTGAGATGCTTTATTTCCACAAAATTATCAGTAATAATGTTCTTGAGAATAAGAGCAATGTTACTTTGAGATATTGCTTCGGCAAAGACAGCACAATTTTCCTCTTCTAGATTGTGTTTCTCCTTGCCCAAATCTGAAACTTCCTTCATCAAAGTCCTTTTCTCGTCTAGCACCTTGTGGTTCTCTTCAATTGAACTTTGATATGCCCTTTGCAAATCTGATAGTTGCCCACAAACACTCCCTATTTCTGTCCGCAAACTTTCTTCTCTTTGCACTCCCTCTATCACTTTTAATCTCAATTCTTCATTCATATCTGCAAGTTTTTCAGCTTTGTTAAGAAGTTCTGAAAACTGCTCACACTGAACCTTCAACTCCATACGTAGTGAATTATTCTCAGCTGCAAGATTTTCAACCTCTAGTTTCAGTTGCCTAAGAATTCCAATAAGAACTGAATTCTCAATTATGAATTGTTGATTTTCATCCAGAGACATTAGAAGTGAATTTTGCATCTTTTGTAGCCTGCCAAATATACAGTCAAGAACTGATTGGTCTTGTTTGATCGTAGCATCATAACCACAGATAGCATCAACTTCAAGAGTCCTCGACATCTGATAAATCCCCATCCTCAGTACGGAAATTTGATCAAATAAGGCTTTTATCTCTGTCTGTTTTATGGAATTTCCAAGCTCCAATTCTGAGATAAGTTTTTTTGATAATTTAGAGGCTTCCAAGAGGTTCCTAAACTCAAGCACCAAGGATAAATTCTTCTCTTCCAGATCTTGTGCACATTTTTGCAAGATGAAGGTTTCTACATGAGCATTCATGGCCTTATCTAGCTCCTCTTCGTATTCTTTTTTCATGCGCAGACTTTCTCCTTGTAGAAACTGGATCTGAGATTCCATAGAAGTAGCCCTGGTTTCATTCAACTTCACAAAACTAGCATGTTGCTGCTTTTCAGCATCTAATGACCTTTGTAGTTCTTCTACTTCATGAAGCATTGATTCTCTCTCTTTCTCCAGGACCTCATACTTTTCTTCTAATCCCTGATATCTATTCTCCAAATCTTCCATCCTTTTCTGACTGATATTCAACTCAGAGATCAAACCTTCTCTCTGTGTTAGCAGACCAGACTTCTCATCACCAAGCAGCTGGTATGAAATTTCTAAGCTCTTTAATTTTGTACTCAATCCTTCAACTTCAGCATTTGCATCACAAAGATAATTCTTCACTTCTGAAAACTGCTCAGACTCAACCTTCAATTCCTGATGCAGTGAGTTATTTTCTGTTGCAAGATTTTCAGCCTCTAGCTTCAGTTGCCCAAGCAATCCAATAAGAACTGAATTCTCAATTATGAATAGCTGATTTTCATCCAGAGACTTTAAAAGTGAATTTTGCATCTTTTGGAGTCTGCCAAATAGACAGTCAAGAACTGATTGGTCTTGTTTGATCATGTCATCAGAACCGTGGATAGCATCAATCCCAAGAGTCCTCAACATCTGATTAAGCCCCATCCTCAATATGGTAATTAGATCAAATAAGGATTTTATCTCCATCTGTTTTCTGGAATTTCCTAGCTCCAATTCAGAGATAAGTATTTCAGACAATTTCAACGCTTCCAAGAGCTTCCTACACTCAAGTAATAGGGATAAATTCTTCTCTTCCAGATCTTGTGCACATCTCTGCAAAACGAAGGTTTCTACATGAGCATCCATGGCCTTGTCAAGTTCCCCTTGTAGAAAATGCATCTGAGTTGCCATAGAAGTAACTCGGGTTTCATTCAACTTCACAAAACTAGCATGTTCTTGCATTTCAGCATCCAATGACTTTTGTAGCTCTTGTACTCCATGAAGTGCTGATTCTCTCTCTTTCTCCAAACCCACATATTTTTCTTCTAATTCCTGATATCGTTTTTCCAAATCTTTCAGCCTTTTCTGGCTGACATTCAACTCAGAAGTCAAACCTTCTCTCTGTGTTAGCAGACCAGACTTCTCATCACCAAGCAGCTGGTATGAAATTTCTAAGCTCTTTAATTTTTCCTTCAATCCTTCAACTAAAGCATTTGCATCACAAAGATGATTCTCCACTTCTGAAAATTGCTCGGACTGAACCTTCAGCTCCTGATGCAGTGAATTATTTTCTGTTGCAAGATTTTCAGCCTCTAGTTTCAGTTGCCCAAGCAATCCAATAAGAACTGAATTCTCAATTATGAACTGCTGATTTTCATCTAGAGACTTTAGAAGTGAATTTTGCATCTTTTGGAGCCTGCCAGATATACAGTCAAGAACTGATTGATCTTGTTTGATTGTATCATCACAACCATGGATAGCATCAAAATCAAGAGTCCTCAACATCTGATAGAGCCCCATCCTCAGTATAGTGATTTGATCAGATAAGGATTCTATCTCCACCTGTTTTTGGCAATTTCCAAGCTCCAACTCGGAGATAAGTTTTTTGGATAATCTGGAGGCTTCCAAGAGTTTGCTACACTCACGCAATAGGGATAAATTCTTCCCTTCGAGATCTTGTGCACATCTCTGCAAAATGAAGGTTTCTACATGAGCATTCATGGCCTTGTCCAATTCCTCCTCGTATTCTTTCTTCCTGCATAGACTTTCTCCTTGTAGAAAATGGATTTGAGATTCCATAGAAGTGACTCGGGCTTCATTTGACTTCACAAATCTAGCATGTTCTTGCTTTTCCGCATCTAGTGACTTTTGTAGCTCTTCTACTTCACAAAGTGTTGATTCTCTCTCTTTCTCCAGACCCACATATTTTTCCTCTAATCCCTGATATCTTTCCTCCAAATCTTCCAGCCTTTTCTGACTGACATTCAACTCAGATATCAAACCTTCTCTCTGTGTTAGCAGGCCAGACTTCTCTTCACCAAGCAGCAGGCATGAACTTTCTAAGCTCTTAAGTTTTGCTCTTGATATTTCAAGTTCAGCATTTGTATTAAAAAGGGAAGTCTCCAATTCTGAGAACTGCTCGAACTGAACCTTCAACTCCCGGTGCAGTGAGTTCTTCTCTGTAGCAAGATTTTCTGCCTCAAGTTTCAGTTGCCCAAGCAATCCAATAAGAACTGAATTCTCAATTATGAATTGCTGATTATCATCCAGAGACTTTAAATGTGAGTTATGCATCTTTTGGATTCCTCCAAATATACAGTCAAGAACTAATTGGTCTTGTTTGATCTTATCATCATAACCATGGACATCAATTTCAAGAGCCTTCAGCATTTGATAAAGCCCCATCCTCAGTATAGCAATTCGATCAAATAAGGATTTTATCTCCATCTCTTTTTCGGAATTTCTGAGCTCCAATTCAGAGATAAGTTTTTCAGAAAAATTGAAGGCTTCCAGGAGTTTCCTACACTCAAGCAATAGGGATAAATTCTTCTCTTCCATATCTTGTGCACATTTCTGCAAGATGAAGGTTTCTACATGAGCATTCATGGACCTGTCCAGTTCCTCTTCATATTCTTTTTTTCTGCACAGACTTTCCCCTTGTAGAAAACGGATCTGAGATTCCATAGCAGTAACTCGGGTTTCATTCAACCGCATGAAACTGGCATATTCTTGCTTTTCTGCATCTAGTGACTTTTGTAGCTCTTCTACTTCACTAAGTGTTAATTCTCTCTCTTTCTCCAGGCCCATGTATTTTTCTTCTAAACCCTGATATCTTTTTTCGGAATCTTCCAACCTTTTCTGACTGATACTCAACTCAGAAATCAAGCCCTCTCTTTGTCTTATCAGGCCAGACTTCTCATCATCAAGCAGCAGGCATGAATTTTCTAAGCTCATTATCTTTACCCTCAATCCTCCAAGTTCAGCATTTGCATCAAAAAGGGAATTCTCCAGCACGTTATTCTTCTCTGAAAGCTTCTCCAGATTCTCAGTTGCAATCTGTAACTGAGAGATAAGTGCGTCCTTCTCAGCAGCAAGTGTGGATTTCTCTGTCAAAAGAGATTGACAGGATTCTTCCAATGCCTTTACTCTCCCATGAACGCTTTCTAGCATGACATTCAAATCTGACAATGAATTCTCTAGAAGGGCATTTTTCTCAATAAGTTTCTCCATTGTTTTCAACTTCTCTAGGAGATCCACCTTTTCATTTCTGTCTCTCTCACAGGCATATTTTAGCTCTGTGTTCTCACCCTGTAATTTCTTCACAGTTGATGCAAAGGTTTCTGGATTTAAGCCAACTGACTCCAAGTGCCCTGTCATATCTTGGTGCCTCTTGCTAAATGCATTGAGTTCCTCTTTCAAACAGTAAATTTCTTGCTGAAGAGCATTTCTTTGGTCCACTCTAAGCGCAACTTCTGCTTCAAGTTTAGCTATAGTCTCCCTTAAGCTTAAGATCTCATCTTGCAAATTCTTGATGGACATTACTGAACTTAAATTGAGTTCATTCAGGCCCTTGTTCTCCTCTTTGACCCTCTGTAGTTCTTCCTGTAAATTCCGCTTACAAGTTTCAGTGACCTGTAAGATTTGAGCCCTATTCTCAAGCTCCATCGCCAGTGATCTGAGTTCTTCTTGAGATTGAGAATGCAAATGCTGAAGAGTTTGAAATGCTGTTTCAGCCTCCATGAACCTCAAGTGCTCCTCTTGTAGGGAAGTCCAAAGTCCCCCCAACTCCTTCTGCTTCTCTGTTAGTTCTTGACTTTGATCCCCCACCTTCTGCACCAAAGACTCCAATTCAGTATGCAGACTCTGATTGGTCCTCTCCAACAGACTACACCTTTCTTCAGCACCTTTTAAGCTTGCAGCCCCATCATCTATCTTACTGTTGAGCCTTTGAGCCTCCTCCTGGGCACAAGCAAGTTTGTGTTCCAGGCTAGAAATTGTCTCTAAGCACCGCTGGTACTGAAGCTCAGCTACTTCCTTATCTTTGGTGAGCTCAAAAACTACTTGTTTTAAAGTTTCAAGTTCACTTTCAGCTTTCTCTGCTCGTTCAGTCATCCTTCTGAAACTTTCTTCAGCATTCAATAATTTTTCTTCCAGATTGATTATTGTCTCTGAACACTGCTTGTAACGGGCAAGAGCATCCTCCTTTTCAGCTTCTACTCGGGCAATATCCTGCTTTAAGGCTTGGGCTTCAGTTTCAGCTTTACTAGCTCGCTCATTCAGTTCTCCAGCATCCTTTTGCACATGAGAAATACTATTCTCAAGATTATTTACTTTTTCCAAGCACTGTTGGTATTGAACAAGATTTGCGTCCCTTTCAGCCTCTGCTTTGGTGAGGGCATCCTTCAAAGTCTGAACTTCAGCTTCAGCTTGACTTGCTCGTTCATTAAGTCCCCAGGAATCTTCCTGTGCACGAGAGACTTCTCTCTCTAGACTAGACAATCTCTCCAAACTCTGCTGGTACTCTAGTAGGCCAGCTTCTTTTTCACCTTCTAATTTAGAAAGAGCATTCTTCAAGGTGGAAATTTCCATTTCAGCTTTAGTCACTCTCTCAGATTCGGACGGGACTCGAGTCCTAAGATCAGGGCCCCCATTGTTTGGGAGACTTTGTTTTTTCTCCCTGCTATCATGAAAGTTAAGGCCTTTTCTTGCCCTACCTTCCATAAACTTCACACGGTTTGTAGATTCTTCAGAACCAAACAAATCATGGAACTGTTTAAGACCCTTCCTGTTCGTTACAGATTCGGATCCTTCTGTGAAAGCTCCATTCCTCTTGATAGCATGTGAAGAGAGTCCCAAAGCACCCTTCTGCAGCTCGTCAGGCTCCAATAGTGCCCTTACTGGTGGTGGCATCTCAGGTGTTCGGGGGTAAACCTCAGTAGCAGAACCTCCAGGTGAGTCATCTGCAAATGCAACGGGAACTTGATTTGGAAATGCTTCTGTCATGGTCTGATGAGCCTGACGAAGCACCCCAGTCGCATGATCATATCTTTCAGCCAATGCACGGTATGCTCGATAAAACTCTTCTACCAATTTCATTAACTCTGGGCGTTTCTTGTAATACATCTCTGCTCGCCTAGCAAAGGAATCAGCATCTTCTTCAATGAGTTTGATCATTTGCTTGACTTTAGCATCCATGTCTGTTCAAGATAAAGATATTTTGATGGTCAAAATATAGGTATACAGAGAAAGATTGAAATTGCAATGCTGAAATTAGACAAAATTATGAAACATAGGAAACCACAATCTCATTACCACTAGGTGAAACCTCATCGGCTTTCATTAATCAATTAACTCTTTCAGACTTAGTTTGGTTAACGAAAACCACTAAGCAAAGATGATTGTAGACTTTAACTCGCAGAGCAATACCAGATAACATAACTCATCAAGCTTCTAAACCATAATTCTAACTCATTTTAACTAATGTTAACTTTTATCACTCAACTGTATACGGCTCATCATATCATTTTTTTGTAACAATTAAATAGTAGACACAATGGTAATAATATGGAATATGGATGCATTTTGAATACTGCAATGATAATAATGTACCTGTGAGATTCTCCTGAAGCCATTTTGAATTTTTAGGGCTTATATGGCTGTTCCACCACCATGAATACATGCCTTTAGAATCCGTATGCTTCACAGTTGCCATGGTTTAAGTACTCAACACCACCACCTCCTTATTCCAACCACAGATTACGGTTTACAACTCTTGATTCCGAAAACGAGGTGATGGATCAGAAGAAAACCAGTTTTTTTTATGAAAACAAAGCAACCATTTTTGATGTTAAGAAACAATATGCAAGTCTTCAAATGTCACAGTCAGTACCTGTGCTTAATTCCTGAAACAGAAAACAAAAGCCAAATAATTCATTTATGACATTAAGGAAAATTACAACTTCATCAGATGAGCATGAACATAATAAAAGAAAAAGATCAAGAACAAACAGGATGAAAAATAACCTGATCAAGAGAATCCAACGGTCCAAATACATATGAAACAAAGCAAGTAATTACTGGTAACAAATGCCTCACAAGTAACCTGATCAAGAAACCACATAATCAAAAACCGGTGGTTAATACAGTAGTAAGGTACAATCTGATTAATCAAACGTAAAGATGCTTTAAGGAAAATTACAGATTCACAATCAAACAAGGCATCTAAATCACCAACAACCATCCGATCGACATTAAATCAGCAGCATTGAACTTACTTATAGAAAACAACTAAGTTACCAAAGAACAAAAAAACTAAAATATCATGAAGTAGAAAAAGAAATGATATGCAGAACCATCAAAATTCAGCAAACATGTAATGCAGAATAGATTTTTTTTTTAAAATTACCATAGAATCTGTATAACAAGAAGACGAGAATGATTTCTGGGTTTTGATTATTAGCTGCTGGGGTTTGGCATTTTCGATTCTCAACCCATTTCTTTGAATGATCTTTCAATGGTGCAACTCTCATTTACTTTCTCTTTGTCAGCTGTTTGTGGTTGCCTTTTTCAGTGCTGGGTTTTGGTGCTATGTGAAAAACATGTCAATGGGGGGGGGGGGGGAGGGGGGAAGAAAACAAAAACAGAGGGGCAGGAGACAAAAATGAATACCCATTAAAAACAGTGAAGCACCTAACAAAACAAAGAAATCAAGAAGTCTTAAAATGACTAAAAATCCGTTTTTATGTGTTTACTTCGTATTCCTTGCGTATATTCGATTTTAGTGATGTGTTTTGAAAAAAAAAAACACAGAGATTTTGTGAAAGTGAAATGACAGGCTTGTCCCTTGGGACTTGGGAGTTTGGCCTTGAAGGTTTTAAGAAATAATGTTGTTCCTCCTCGTGTAGTGTTGTTCCTTGGACCGGAGTTTAACTCTCTTTCTCTTTCTTTTTTTAATACAAAATTTCCATTTCTATTATCATTTTTTATTAAGTATAAATATAAGCATTTGAAATACAAATAATTAAAATTACAAAATACAGCTAAATTCATAATAAAAATATTTAAAAAATCAATTTCACCATTAAATAAAACATTCTAATAATACAAAATAATATAACCGACCTATCTTAGAAAAGGAGAAAAATGAAGACCAAAAACCATGATATTATTAGTTGTTCCTCTCTCTTTTAAGTGGCCTTTTTGTTGTTTTCTCCAATTTATTCAACCTTCTTATTAATTAGAAAAAAATAATAGAAACCCCCAATATACTGTTCAAATTCATCATTGAGTCACATGAACATTGCCAAAGATTATATGTTTATCCATTTAAGGCTTGCAGATTTTAGTAACTATTTTAATTTCTCTTTTAAACTCAATTAATAATAAGTTGTTTTTATTATTTTAAAACTTTTTTTCACAAAGCATTTGGATGGATTTTGAATATTGAAATTATTATTGTTATTATTATGATTAGGAGGAGAAACTATTTTATGTACTCTTTCCACCATATCATCCATGTTTCCTTTTCAATTATTTAATGACATTTTAGTCATTTTTTCATGTTATTGACACACAATTTTAATAATTTTTTTGCCCAAAACCCAGAATCTCAATCTCAAAACCTTGAATTAAGAATCTTAAACTCTGACCCTAACTCGAAAACCCTAAATAATAAACCCTCAACCCCTAAACTCTAAACTCGAACCTTAAACTCAGGCCCTAATCTTTGAACCCTGATTCAGAGTTCAAAGTTTTGGGTTTGGAGTTTGGGGTCATGATTCAGGGTTCGATATTCAAGGTTCAGGGTAAAAGAATTGCCAAAATCATGTGTCAATTACATGAAAATTTTGTTAAAACGTCATGAAATAATTAAAAATGAACCATAAATAATGTGATAGAAAGAGTCCATAAATAATTTTTTTATTGGGAGGGTTTTAATTGAATGTCACTCTCGACCAAAAAAGACTGATTTCAAACTATAAAACAGATGAAAACACATGTGATTATTTTTAAAATGTGATAAAAATTTATAACTCATATTAAAAAATAATTTTTATTCGCCTTTCTATTAATTTTATGTGTTTAAAATTTTAAATTAGTATTTGATACAACACATTTTTTAACTCTACCAAATGGAGTTAAAAAATTACCATGTCTCCTGTTTTTTTTTATGTTTTTTCTATATTTTATATTCACTTGCTATGCTCAAGCTCTGATCATGTATTAATTTTTTTAAAAAATTTTTAATTAATTAATATAATTAACGTAATATAATATTTATTATTCAAATTGTTGAATATATTTAGAATAAATCAATTATCTTAATAATTAAAAAAATTCAAATTATAATTAATTTACCATGTTAAAAAATAAGTGTATTATAAAACAGTACTTTTTTGCTATTAATTTTTTAGTTATTCTAATAGTTAATTCAACATAGTTAAGCCAACATGCATTTCTTAGTGTCCAAAAAACATTTATTTTAAAAAATTAGTAACAAATTTTAAAGACTTTTAGACTTTATTAATGTAAAATTACTTCTTCAATCATGCTTTTGAGAATCTTAATATTAAAAAAAATTGAGATTAGTAATTAGTTAAATTCGAAATCCGACTCAATTACATGAATTGAAAGGCCAAATTCATTTCGCGAACAGCTAGAGCTTCGCGAAATGCCTCATCACCTTACGAAGTGCCATGCCTCACCGTGATCACTTCACAGTTCATTCGGTCCTTCTCACACTTCCTCACAAGTCCACCTCGTGCGATGATCATCTCATCTCACTACCTCAAGAGGTCACAAACCGTCTGCCACTAGCACCTCGCATCCTTGCGGGAGGAGACACGTTTCAAGGTATGTGTCTAACCTAAAGAGGTAAATAGTGCATGGCACCTAACAGTCCCCTAATATGTCACATCAAAAAACTATGCCTTATAAATATAAGAAAGATATTCTTAAGAAAGAAAGACAATAGAGAACCTCAACATAATCAAACCTAGTTAAATATATAATTAAACATAAATTTATAATCCTCTTATTTTAGCCCATTATTTAGATAAAAGACTTGTTATATGTCATAATCAATATATTATAGATATAGATATTGCATAAATCAATTAATTCAAGTTTCAAATACTTCATTAATTTTAAAAGCTTACTCAATAAATTTTAAAGCTTCAGATTTACTTGTATTGTTATAAATGTTATAAATTTATACAATTATTTGGAGAGTTCATAAATATATTAAAAAGTATGCATCTAAACCTATCATGGATTAAGTCATCTATTTAGGTTTGAAGATTCTCTTAAAAATTAATACGGGTTGAGTAAAAATAAAGGTTCGAAAAATAGGTTTTGACAAAACATAAGGTTCATTTTCTAAACGGGTTAGATAACGGGTAAAATTTTTTGCCCAAGCTTAGTCTAGCCCGAATCTATCTAAATTTTTTGTTGTTATTTTGTTATCATTTTACTATTATATTGTTATTATTTTTATTTAAATATTGTACAATTTAAATTTAGAATTTATTTTTACCTAAATTAGACTTAAACAAAATTTTAAACCTATTTTTCAAATAGAAAATAAATAAAATTTATATGGCCCCACTTGAATTCAACCCGAGTATGATGAAGTAGATATTAACCCTAAACCATCATCCTTCCTAATGATATTTCCAGGGCCAAAAGGCCATTTACATTTCTGACGAAACAAATAATAATTAAACCGAAACTTCAAGAAGGGGAAAAAAACAGAAGGAAAAGGTGGAGAGGAGAGGAGTGAGTCGGTCTATTCAAAACTAGGCTCTTGCCAGTTGCCAGGTACAACACGGTGTCGGTTTCTAATAGGACAATCAAAAAATAAAATTTATATTTTTTAAGTTTTTGTATTATTTATGTATTTAGAACTTAGTTTTTTTTTTTTTTTTTTAAATATAATCTCTTTGCTTTTATAAATTATAAAATTAAAATTTAATTGTTTCTTTCATTAAACTCAATGGCGTGACATTTTAAGATAACAAAATATTTATTTTTTAATCATGTAATAAGAAATATTTGTGATTGTAATAGAATTAAAATTAATAGAAGAATTATAGTGATATTCTCAATAGAACTTGAATTTTAATATCTAAAAAGTAAAATAAATATTTTTTTGAAATAAACAGTAAAAAGAACTAAATTACAAATGTACTTAAAACATATTTTAATAATAAAAGAATCGTAGAGGCCCTTGTACTAGGAGTTAAATTATATTTTACCCCTTTCACTAAAAGCTAAAAAATGAACAAATTAATCCTATATATGTTAGACCAATGAGTAAACTAGACATTATATGTGGCGTATCACATATACTTTGTCCTAATACACAATGCTCAATTTTTAATAATAAAAATAGATGAAATTTTAATAAAATAATCAATTTATTATTTAATTTAACGTACATAAATTAATTTATTTTTTTAGTAAAAGAGCTAAATTTTAAATTTATGATTTTCTTTTATTTATGGTGAGCGAAAATGTAAATTATAATTGATGGGAAGATAAGATAAAGAAATTGGAAATTGGTACTCAAATACGCATAGGGTGTGTATACGTCAATATCAAGAGTGGTTGTTAAAAAGCCTCCATGTCAAGCATATTCACCTTCTCATCCATCAACCACTGGGGATGGATGGATAACATAACTTCTAAGTTCAGTCATATATATATTACATTATGATACACAAATAGATTTATATAAAAAATTATATTTATTAGACGTATAAATAAAAATTAAATAATGTATTTATTTGAAATATTATAATATTTTAAGTTCAAATCTTATAATTATTTTTATTGGTTTTATATAAATATATCAAAATTCTATCATAATAATATAATTTATTTTGTTAATTAATAATTTTTCTTTAATTATTTTCTAGTAAAATTAATGTTCGCTTAATTTGTGATACTAACTCAATTAAGAATTTAAATAATAGTATAGATAAATTAATTTTAAATTCAATTTAAATCGATTTTGACCTTATATTAAAAAATTAAACCGAATATGAAAAATAATGGACCCGAGCCGTTTTCCACTAGTTTAGATCATTTCATTTCATTGTATGATATTTTTAATTATCGCCACACATTAAAATTACATTTCTTATTTTTAAATTATAAAAAAATAAAAATTTGATTTAATTCCCTTCGATTTAAATAATTATAGCAGGTTAACTTATAAATTTAATATTCAAATAAATTTTCAAAATTTCACTTAATCCTAATGGATATTACAACACTTTTCTTAAATAGCACTTAAACTTTCGTTTTATAGATGAAGTAGAAGGTTGTTTTGACTTGGAAAAATCCTAGAAACTTTCCTATTTTTCTTCAAGCCATTTGCTTATATTTTATTTTGCTCGGCGGTAGTATCAGCCTTTAAGTTAGTTATTTCTTGCCTCTCTTTTTTTCTATTCACTAATTTTTTCTTTCTTCTTCTTCTCATTCACTTTATATGTTTTCTCTCTTTTCAATTTGCAGATCTATTTTGTGGGTATCTTTGTTATTTTCAAAAGTTGTGATGGACAAATGACAGCGTTCGCTAAAACTCTACTGGCCACAAGTAGTTTTTCTTAAAAAGTAGATGGCTCTTTGCCAGCTTCTTGATTTGTTTCTGTTTTGAGAGTGTTTCAGAATAATAAATGATTTCACGAGTCGATTTGGACTCGTATTATCTTAAGTTTTATATATTTTTCTATTGTTTAGTAAGTTTCAATTTTAGAAATAGTTGTCTACTTTTGTCGCACGTTTTTAAGTCTTGTTTATGCATGTAACATTAGTTTTGCAAGTGATTTTAGGAACGGTTTTGTTATAGTCCTTTCTAATTTGGTGAATACTCAGCTCTTTTGTTAATTTTTGCTTGCCGCTTTGGACCATCGAGGGCTAATTTCCTTATCGTATTAAATGCTTATAATCACTTCAAATATGTCGTAGTCATGATGTTTTATTGATATTGAGGCTAAAATCTTTATTGTGTTGATAAAGCTTATCTTTCATCATCTACAACGAGTGTTTGTTATTTTTTCTTTCCTAAATTATATTATTTCATCCAATAAGTCGAATTAATTAATAAATTACTTTTAAAAAAAACTCAAAAACTTATTATCTTTTTCCTTTAATAAAAAAAAGTGATATTTGATAAATACATACTTTTGAGATTGCTTAAGAGTGAATGAAATTGATTTGACAATCTTAATAAAATTCCTCTTCACTAACAACATGGATATAAACCCTAAACCTAACCCTTCTTTAATAAAAATTTACGGGTGATGTTAGATTTCAAAAACACACCGAATCATTTATTCTAACCTAAAATTATGACACTTTTAAAATTTAATGGGTCCCAAACTGCACTGATTGCTATATATATATATATATATATATATAAACAATGTAAATTAATTGCATTAATCTTAGCAAAAGTATGGGCTTTGAGATTTTAATGTTTTAAATTGGAGTTTTTTTTTTAGTAAATGATGGGCAAAAGTATTATAGAAGTGTTGTATTTTATTTTTAATTTTTATATATTATATTATAGGGTAAATTGATTTTTTTAATTTTATTTTTTTTGTTATTAAAAATTGACGTGATTAATCGAACAATCAGACAGTGACACGTGACATGTTCTGTGTACCTCATATTTAAATATAAGAATCAATTTTTAACAGTAAAAATGGATAATTTTTTTTAATAAAATGGCAAATTTACTCTTTGATTTAACATATAAATTACATCCCTTTTATTAAAAAAACGAGTAAATTAGTCATTGTACGTTAAATCACAGAGTAAATTGATCATTTCTTTTAAAAAAATCATCCATTTGTATTATTAAAAACTAACATGACTAAGGGCTTGTTTAGTAGTACTT
Organism: Gossypium stocksii; assembly: GCA_020496765.1. Taxonomy (NCBI): domain Eukaryota; kingdom Viridiplantae; phylum Streptophyta; class Magnoliopsida; order Malvales; family Malvaceae; genus Gossypium; species Gossypium stocksii. The sequence continues at coordinate 15,141,220 of CM035623.1, forward strand.
AAAAAAAGCATTTTTTGAAGAAAAAGTGTGCTAAACAAGCTGCTTTTGACTGAAATTTTTTATTTTTGAAAAGCATTTTTAACAATAAGAAGCTAAAATTTTTTAGCTTTTCCTCTTCTAAAAGCACTTTTGGTGTTTAATTACTTTTTCACCTCTCCAACAACATAATATTTCCCTTTTTTTGTGCTTAATTACAAATGTGTTAAAACCATTAATTAAAATTTATATTTCATATATTAAAATATTAACAAAAAGTTATAATAAATTATTTTTTATATTCTTACTAAAATATAATAATATTAACTAATTTGAACATTATTTAAATGCATATTTGTTACTTGATAATATCATATCTAAAATTGGCATTTTATTTTTCCAAACTACTTTTTGACAGCAATACTAAACACTCAAATTTTAAACCAAACTTTTCAAAAGTACTTCTTAATAGCACTTTTCTACAGTACTTTTTAAAAGCAATTTTTAAAAGTATTGCTAAACTAGCCCTAACAAAATAACCAGACAATAACACGTGATATATCATGTGTACCTCCTATTGACATACAAGAATAAGCTTTTAACAGCAAAAAATATATTTTTTTAATAAAATAATTAGTTTACTCTTTTATTTAACATATAATAATTAATTTATTTACTTTTTAAATATAAAATTAAAACACAATATAATTTCTAATATAGAGATTTTCATTACACTCTTACCGTAAATAATGTGAAGATTATTTTTACACGTTTGATTTTTATTATAATTGGAGGTATGTATGAGTCGTAATTATTATAAACCTAAAAAATAAATAAATTTATTGCATTAATGTAATTTAAGTGAAAGCATCATCTTTGAGGGAAAAGGTGGTGCTTCCGGATAAAAAAAACAATGATGGATACGCATACAAAAGAACAAAAGCCAGCCTGGAATGTCGTTTGCCTCAATTCAATTATTGATGTAAAATTGATATTTCTCATGTATTTATTATAAGGGATTTAATAATTAATTATTCCTATTTTGTAAACTCGTTAAAAGTATAAATATTAATTATAAATTTTAAAATTATTTCATATTTAAGACGAAAATTTTAAAATATAATTATAATTATAAATAATTATAATAATAATTCTGATTGGATTGATTAATTAAATTTTAGAAAAAACAATTTGGATTGAGAATCACACATATAAAAGTATGAGATTTGGGGATTTCAACATTACTATTAAACCAAAATTTATTGGTCTAATTATAAATTTCATCTCTTCACTTTTTAAAATTTAATAATTTAATAATTATATTTTATAAAAATCGAAAATTAATCTTATTATGGAAATTAACAATTCCACAATTTACATATAATAATTTTATATGTCACAAATCAGTTGTTCAAATTCATATATTTATTTACTAACAATTCAAATTTCTATAAACTACCAAAATTAAAATTTGATAAAGTAAAATAGATGAACAAAGTTATCAATTTCCATACAGTAAAGAGATAGTTTTCACAATTAGACCTTTCTCAGAGACTCTCTCTCTCTTTTATTCATTCGGTAATTAGGGTTTTCCAATGTCAAATTTAGCAATCTCCTAAAGCTCTCTGACTGACATAATGATGCACTCAGCAATTCACCCCCATCATATGGCCACACCACCATACCTATTTTACTTAACATCTCATCAAACCCATGTTAAAGAAAAATAAAAAAACACTGCATCGAAAGCAGTGAAAAGAAAAAAAGGTGATGGGGCCTTCAATGCTTGCATTTGCAAAAGAGCGAAAATGCAACTCGAATCCTACGTTGAATTTGGAAATTGACGTTGTAAATAGCAACGAGCAAGCGCACATGTCTCCACCAAATCCCACCACAAAGCATCAAAGCCTTGGCTCCCCTCCTCTAAATTTGGTAGCTAAAGAGGAGAGGCCCACTCTTCATATCCATAAGTTTCTAAATAAATATGTCATAAATAGATCTGGTTATGAGTCGAGTTATTTGTTTACTCATGTATTAGTAAAATTATAGGCCTGAAAAATAGATTTGGATAACAAATAAAGTCCATTTTTTAAACGAGCTAAACCTCCAGAAAGATATTTTTGCCCAAACCTGACCTAAATTAGTTATTTCGCTACCATTTTGCGATTATATTACTAATATTTTATTGTTATTGTTTGGATATTATATAACTCTTGTTTTATTGTTAATTTTGTTACTACTCTAATATCATTTAAGTATAAAACTTTTTTCAATGTATTTTCAATTTGTTGGAAAACATTTATTTTAATATTTTTTCTGTGTGTATTATATTTTTTAAAATTATTTTTATATAAAAAATTTAAAAAAATTAAATACGAGCTCAAGTTTAACATTTTTAATTTAGTTCAAACCTGGGCAGAACCCGTGATAGAGTTGAAGATGTATGTCAAAATTTCCATTCTTAATTATGCTAATAAAATTGATTTAAATATTGGGTTAGGTTAACTTTAAATTATTTGAAGCTTTTTATGATGAATAATTACTGGTAAAGGTTTGGTGCTTCTCACTATGAAACATTTAAGATGAGTTGGAGTTGCAATTTTACTTTGGACCCTTCTCACTGCATTCAACGGAAACAAATGGGAGTGAATGCATGCATGCATGCATGCATGTTATAGTTGTCTTAATTCACTACATGCATCTGCCTTTAAAAAAATCTCCATCCGAATATAATTTACATTTATTATTTAATTTAAAATCATATTTGATAATTTATTTTTAAAAAATATAATTTAATGTTTTTTTAGTGTTTTAGAGTGTGTATCCTCTTTAAAAGGGTTAAATTGTGTATTTATATGATACGATTATTGTTTATGATCGTGACATCGTAGGTAGATTCCTATGCATGCTAATATGTATCATTCTCTAGGATTAACATGTATTTTCTAGATGTGAGTTTGCCTACATGGTGATATGAACCCACATAACACGATCGCATAGAGAGGTGCAAACATCTCACATGCTAACTACGTGGGATGATGGACCAAAGTCCAATCAAATAATCAGGTAGCAGGTCAATAATAATAAATATAATAATATTTTTAATAATTATTTATTATTCTAATCTCATCATTATTATAATTGGATCTAAATATATTTTATCAATAATTTTAAATCCGAATGAAGTCTAAAAATTAGAAAAGAGTCGAAAATTTGGTTAGTAGATTTCAAAGTATATTGACTGGTTGGTGAATCTAACATAAACAAGTGGACAACCGAAACACTCTGATGGAATAATCTATTTTCATCTATCTACCATTATAAATGAGCATAAGTTTGGAAAAACATTTAATTGTAATTATTTTTATTTTTATTAAATTATTAATTTTTTTATTATTTATAGATTTATCACAGCTATAAATAGTAAAATTAATTTTATTAAATATTTGGTTAAATAAATTTATTTTATAAAAATTTAAAATACTTATAAATAATAATTTTGATTTTTCTAAAGACTTTCGTCAAAACATATTTATATAATAATTATTAAATTTGTTGAATTTTATATTGAATTTTTCATTAAGGAAAAAGTGAAAAAAAAAATGTTACTTTTGTTTAAAATTGCAAAAAGCAGGAGTTTGAAATTTTTGATTAAAATATTTGTATTATCCATTATGCTATTACATCGATGTTATAATAATATTTATTTTTATTTAATTTTGAAAATTAAAAAAATAATTTATCAAAAATGAAAAAGTATGCTTTGCATTCATGATAAAGTATACTTTTGCTATGATTTAAAATTAATCAAAATTTGAGTTGCACTTTTATATTGACTTTTTAATAATATAAAATTAAGAATTACCAATACATTAACGTTCAATGTTGAGGTATTTTCATTTAATTAGTAATTAAAAATCTGATTATTCTTTTCATTACTTTTATGGTTTGAATTTTTTATGCTTGTAATATTTCGATTTATTTTTAAATTATTAATGTTGAACAATTAAAATAATATTAATTTGCATGTAATTAATGAATTAAAAAAACATAAATATGTAACACATGTGATATTAAAAAAAATAGTTATTTATACTGAAACAGTAGGCTTGCAGTTCCGCCGCCGCCATTGATTTGTCATAAGATCATTTGAGTAAAAAACTTTTTACAAATTTGTTTTATGGCTTCTTCATCATTGACTCATTGGAGGACAAAGCAGTTCGTATGTGTAATAATGGTTTGGGGGAGGATGATCATCTTATGGTCGTGGATGAGGATAGAAATCCCAATAAATTTGATAAGCTATCTAACTCACGATTATCTTTCAAAGACATGCTACTTGGGGTTTCGAGGGATGCGAAACAAAGTTTGCACGATCAAGATAATAAGGATCTATAGTTACTCGATGGAGATGTGATTACTAGAACAGAAGACGAGCTACTTTCGATTCGTTTTTCTGAAAAGGTTCATCAGATTTTATATTAGAGTATGTCTCGTACACTTGTGGTTAAGCTTTTTGGGAAGGAAAATACGTTTCTAGACTCTTTCGAATAAGATTTATCACCTTTGAAAGCCTTCCACTCTCATTAAAATTATGGATTTGGAAAATGATTATTTCATGGTGAAATTCCAAGTGGAAATGGATTATATCCAGGTTGTCACAGAAAGATCATGGATTGTTTTTGGGCAATATTTAACGGTTCAACCCTGGTCAGAATTCTTCTTAACTAGTCAACCTTATCCGTTGGATGTGGTAGCTTAGATTCGCCTTCTGAATATCCCCAGTTTTTTGTATTGGAAGAGTGTTTTAACGAGCATTGGGGAGATGATTGGTCATGTCATTAAACTTGATGATAATACCGATAGTGTGCCTAGGGGTCGATTTGTTCATATAGTGATCCTTCTCGATCTTAACAAGCCGTTGGTTTCTAAAATTAAGGTGGATGGTGTAACACCCATACCCGACTTGATTACCAGATCCAAGTATGATATGTTACAACTTAAAAGCCAAATGAATTTGACAAAAATTCTTAAAAATTTTAAAAGTAATAGGGTCTTGGTGTCTACTCTAAATTTGGCATAAACCCCAGTGTTGAAACCATTTTTAATTTTGAAAAAACGGGGATCGACTTTTAAAATATGGAGTTGCCACCAACCCTTTTTGTTTAGGTGTGATTGGATCACCTTGTAAAATGTTTTATCTTTAAAAATCAATTTTGGCCTACGCAATTCAAAAACGAGTTTGAGAGTCGGTTACGTACGAGGAAGGATTGGTACCCTCGTACGCCCAAAACTGGTACCAGATTGATTAACTAATGTCCTAAAGTTGAAAATTTGAAAAGGTTTAAAACATGATCCTTTTAAAGAATGTTTGATTAATTTGAATTGGAATTTAAGATTTTCTCATGTCGAAGGAATAAAACATCACATCCAGCACGTTAGGATATGACATTTTAAACCTCAAAACCGAGATCATCTCATGATTTCCAAATCATGTGATCAAAAGGATATTTAGCTGTTTTGGTCAAACGGAAAAGCAAAACCCAGCACGTTAGGGCCCAATTTTTCGAGTTACCAAACACTAAATATTGCCTTGTTTTAAATGGATTTTGAAAATGATTTTAAAACCAATAATATTACACGAATGAACAAAAATGATATAAAAATACAAATAAACTAAATTAGGATTCATATAATGGCAACATATCATACACTATACAAATATCAACATTAACATTCAAAACCAAAGAATTAAAAGACAATTTTAAAAGATATACTAAGCAAATCAACGCAAATCGAATGTAACAAGTTCTAAACAATAAAATAAATGAAGAACATGAAAGGAAGACAATTTGAAATCATCAATATGCGAATAATAAATTATATGTACACAAGTTTTAAAATAAATAATGTACATAAAAGTTTGAAACATGTTTAAAAAAATGAAGATAAAAATAACTAATTTATGAAATAATAATATAAATGAATCTTAAAATAAATTTTATATTTGAAGAAAATCAAAGTAAGTAATATACAAAATAATATATATCAATCTACATAAATAATATATATGAAATAAAGATTTACTATAATAATTTATATGTGAAAATAAAAATGTATGAAAGTACTTGAAATAATCAAAAATATATAATAAAATGTATGGAATATATATATATACATAAATAGATTCAAAAGAAAATATATACATATATAAAATAATATGAAATCCATAATATGTACATAGAATATAAAAAAGTTAATATAAATTATGTATGTATATATAAAATAATAATGTATAGGAATATTTAAAATTAGATATCATACAAATCTCTAAAACATAGAAATATATATAAGAGGATTTTAAAATAAACCAATGGGATACAGTTGGATTGGATGTTTGTTCTTGGGTTCGTGATTTTTTTTGTAAGCCTTTCAATTCTTCTATTAATAAGATGCTTTTGCTTCTCATATCGAAGATTAAAAGTCCTAATTCTTTGTCCCATTATCGTTAAATAAGTCTTCGCAACGTTTTATACAAGATTGTTACTAAAGTTATTGCCAACCGTTTCAAGCCAATATTTCATTCCTTTATCGCTCAGAATCAAGTGAGTTTTGTGGCAGAGAGACAAATCATAAACAACATTCTTATCGCACAACAGATTGTACACTCAATGCGAACCAAAAAAAGGAAGAAATCCTGGATGGCCATAAAATTGGATTTAGAGAAAGCATATGATAAAATTTGCTGGGATTTTATTGAAGATACCTTAGCTGATTTTGGTTTTCCTTTAGTTAATGTCATAATGGAATGTATTTCTTCGGTTTCCATGCAGATTGTGTTGAATGAAAGGCTTTCGAATGATTTTGTTCCTAAGAAGGGTATTAGGCAAGGTTGTCCATTATCTATATACATCTTTGTACTCTGTATGGAAAGATTAGGCCAATTAATTCATAGGAAAATTATGGATTAGTCTTGAAAACCAATCGTTTTAGGTAAGGATGGGCCATTCATTTCACACTTTTTTTTTGTGGATGATTTATTCTTATTCGTTAAAGCTAAGGTTGACCAGGCGCATAGAATCAAGGATACTCTTAATACTATTAACATGACTTTTTGGACATATAGTCAATGGGTAGAAAACTATTGTATATTTTTCAAAAAAATACCGATGTTAATAGTGTTATTGATATTTGTAATATTCTTAGGTTTTTTTATTCAGATGATTTGGAGACATATTTGGGACTGTCATTGTTTCATAAGTGAGTCACAAAGAATACCTTCAAGTTTGTTATGGATAAAGTCAAGCGTAAATTAGATAACTGGAATGCTAATATACTTTCTATGGCAAGAAGGGTTACTCTAGTTCGGTCTATGTTGTTATCGATACCCAATTACTTTATGCAAACTATGTAGGTCTCATATGGTATTTGCGCAAAAATTAAGAAAATTGCAAGGGCTTTTGTTTGGGGAAGTTCACATTCCAATAAGAAGATGTATTTGGTGAATTGGGGGGGATTGTTTCTAACCTTTGTCTAATAGAGGTATTAGGTTACAATAAGTTAAAGAACAAAATGACTCTTTCATGCTCAAGTTGGGTTTAAATCTCTGTACAAATAAGTAAGCTTTATGGGTTAGAATTCTATTGAATTTGGTGCCCTAAGTGTAGTATTTTCGTTTAAGTAAACTTGTACTTTTTTGAACAGATTGGTTAATAAAACAAATTCATTGATTACATAAATTTAATTCGTATAATTGTTTGCACATGGTTTTTGCACGCAAAGCAAAATGGAAGCAAATATTACTCATTGGTTGTATAAATGTTTAACTAATTCTAAGCGTTAGTACATGGTCGGATTGTAGTACGAAAAGACAACTTGTATTAGTAGACAAACCTAGTCTAATCGGAAATAAGCAAACTGATTAAAAGACTAATATGTCGTCTATCAAGTCCAATTTGGGAGATGTCTTGTTTTGGGCATCGGGGCGGATGACTCTCAGAAGATAAAGACATAGATCTAACTGAATGGACTAACATTACATGAGACATGACCCAAGTAGAATAGATCTTAAGTTCGTTTATGGATTTATTCACTTGTGATGTTCATAGTGTGGCATACCTAAATCCTGAGTGGACGACGGATTATGTATGTGTGACTTGTACACTTTGATGTAAGTAAAAGCCTCGGTTCAAATAGATAAAGAACTGAAAGCTGGTGCGTTGGGTGCACGACTTTTGTACTATGTAGCGTCATTCACAATAGTAGAATTTATAGCCCAAAACATGGGTAAATGATATCTTCTCATTGGCATTACATGGTTGATGAAAAGTAAACGTAGCCACAGGTCGTCCATCTTTGTGATGGATGACTTGATCACTATTTGATAGTGATTGACTTTTCATAAAGGAAGATGTAATGGTTACCTTGAGATAAAATATGATCATATTGGGAGAACAGATATTATCCCAAAGAGATCAAGGATATCCTATGAAGGTAACACACTTATGATAAGGTCATTAGACGAGCATTGAATAGTTGCTTTCGTAATGGTATGTCGTTAGGGAGAGCTCAATCACGATACTATAATGGAAGAACTTGATCTTAAGAATAGAGACTTGATCTTAAGAATCCAAGAACTGTGTAAGCATGATTGGCGTGTGGTTACCCGCTAAAGTTGTTGATCAGATTCGATCAGATAGCTAGTTTTTACAGTCTGGTTCTAATGTTGCTTCTGTTAGTTTGTAATTGATTCTATCCTATTTTTTCTACAAAAAAATAGTTATTTTGAAACATAATACTTTTCTATAGACCTATTCACGGATTGGACTATTTGTCCAATTTTGAAGGCCAACACGAAATATAAAAGGCTTGAACAAAATTACTTTATTGTTGAAGGGGGGACCAACTCTTTCGAGACAAGCCTTCAAAGTATTGTTCGCGATACAGTTAATTCGATCCCCCAACAAATGAAGGTATTGTCCCCCAAATGAGGGTTTTGTCTCTCGTGCTCTATTGAGAGCTAGCTTGCCAAGAGTGGCTTACCCAAGGGCCTGTAATCACAAAGTTAAGAGAGCCTCAACTGTTGTGGATGTATGATCACCCACCAAGAAGCAACATGAATAAGTCGCCTTATGGTGGGGTTTGAACCTCTAACTTATACCTGTTAGGGTATATGGTACCACTTGAGCTAGGGCTTAAAAAAATGGACTTGGGCAAAAAAATTGACTCATTTAAAATATAACCAGGGTTTAGGTTTCAACTTTAAGGCTTGATCTCAACCCTAGAAAACTATTTAAATATTAAAAAATAATATGAGTGTGACTAAAATAAGCTTGAATTGGTTATTTACAAATACTAATTGATTTGGTTAAAATTTATGCTTATTTTTCAAATTGAATTAATCTTGAACAAACATAAAATTTATTATTATCATAGATAAACCTTATTGACTCATGAATAGATCTATTATCGTAGAGGGTGATAGTTATATTTTGGGTTTTAGTAAGTCTAACACGGTCCATTAAGTAACCATTTAAATTGTTGTTGTAACATTATCAATCAAGCCCGGTCCAGACAGCAAAAACAATATATTATTGAAAAGAAAATCAGCAACAGGCCCAACTCCCAAGCTAGAAGATGAGGATTAACGCCAAACGCCGAAGGAATTTAGCCAGGCAAGCACCTCGTCATGTTCCCGATCAACACGCAACTGCCAGTGGACTCTACTGAACTGGAGCTCTTTCTTTTATCTATTTTCTTTTCTTATCGTTTTATTTAAATAATCCAAATCCACACTGTAAGGATATGAATATGAGCGAATAGTAATTCATTCTTATCCGTATTTCCTTCTTCTTCTACTAATTGCTCTCTACTTCCACCTACCGTTTCTTTTTCTGTTTTTTTTTTTTTTCCATCCACCTTCCTATACAAAACGATGTCGTTATTGTCGTCAATTCTCCGTCGAAAGCCTGCCGTGTTTCTCCAAGTACGGCTACTATCTTCGTATGCTCCTCCTGCCAGAACGACGTCGCAGCAGCAACGCATTGAGAAAATCCTGGTGGCCAACCGAGGCGAGATAGCATGCAGGATCATGAGGACAGCTAAGCGTCTAGGGATTCGGACGGTAGCCGTTTACAGCGATGCTGATAAAGACTCTCTCCATGTGAAATCGGCCGACGAGGCGGTTCACATCGGTCCACCTCCTGCTCGGCTCAGTTACTTGAACGGTTCTTCCATTGTCGAGGCGGCGGTTCGGACCGGTGCACAGGTTAGCTGCTCGAGATCACATTTAATTTGATATATGCAACTTTATCTAAATTACAATTTTAGAGTCTCTCGGTTAGATGATGTTTAATGTGATGAAATTTAAGCATTTTAGGCCGTCCACCCCGGTTATGGTTTCTTATCGGAGAGCTCTGAGTTTGCTCAACTTGTTGAAGATCGGGGGCTTACATTTATTGGTCCTCCAGCGTCTGCAATTAGAGACATGGGTGACAAAAGGTACTGTTACCGATACGCTCCGTCGTTACTTTAAAGCGTTTTGTGCTTATTGATGATGTTGTGATTGGGTGCTTGTTAGTGCTTCGAAGAGAATAATGGGTGCGGCAGGTGTGCCATTGGTGCCGGGATATCATGGCAGTGAGCAAGATGTTGAGATTATGAGGTTGGAGGCAGATAAAATTGGATATCCTATCTTAATAAAGCCAACCCATGGTGGCGGAGGAAAGGTCTGCCCCTTTCTCATTTAGTTCATTGTTGAAATTTTCTTCTCTTTTCCAAAAATGGTGTCAGAATTGTGAGCTCGATTGTTTTTTTCATTGCTTCCGTTCCATGTGCTGTGTTTACAATCATCAAATTTGCAATATAAAGAATCTTAGAACTGCTGGAAGTTTTGTTTTATTCAAACTATGTTCTTACCATGTTTATAAATTCAGGGTATGAGAATTGTACAAAGTCCGAATGAATTTGTTGACTCCTTTCTTGGAGCACAACGCGAAGCTGCTGCATCTTTTGGTATAAACACTATTTTGTTGGAGAAATACATAACTCAACCAAGACACATAGAAGTTCAGGTACTATTAGGCCCTTATTAATTTTGCCTTTTCATTTAGTTGTACTTCATTATTAGAGCTCTATATTTGAAAAAAAATGAATTGCCTTTTCTTATCAAGTTTCTTGGAAACAGTAAGATGTGTTGGTTAATGTAATAATAAGCTGCATTAGAGGAGATGCCTGTGATAAATTTCATTGTCTGTTAGGTTTTATGTATTGATCGAAGCTTGTGTCCTGCTTGATGTCAGTAGATATTTGGTGACAAATTTGGCAATGTACTGCATTTATATGAGAGAGATTGCAGCGTTCAAAGGAGACACCAGAAGATAATTGAAGAAGCTCCAGCTGTAAGCTGCTTTCTATACTTTTCGGTTCATGTTTTCACTGTTGATCTTCAAAAAGGTTTATTGAAACACCATTAATGCAGCCTTGTGTTACTGATGAATTTCGCACACACTTAGGCCAGGCTGCCGTATCTGCTGCTAAGGTATGTCTTTCAAAATTATTTTACTTATAATAGCCTGAAGTATGCAGATGGCATTATCAGATGACTCTTATTTGTATTTGCTTTTAATTTTTTCAGTAATGCTGTATTTCTGAGTTTATGTGTCATATTTTTACTTCTTCTGTTCTCGCTTATATTGGCTGGCTTTTCATGATTCAAAATTTTTCGGGCATCCATCTTTCTTTTAACTGCCAAATTATTAATGCTGATATCTAGTCCATGTGTATTTAAAGGCAGTTGGTTATCACAATGCTGGCACTGTGGAGTTTATAGTTGATACCAAAACAGGTCATTTTTACTTCATGGAGATGAACACTCGACTTCAGGTGCTTCCATCACTCTTTTTCTTTCTATCTTGATTTCTCATGCTTCACAAGACAGTGATAGACAGTATTTGTATTCATTTGTAGGTTGAGCATCCTGTGACTGAGATGATTGTTGGTCAAGATCTCGTGGAGTGGCAAATTCGTGTTGCAAATGGGGAGCCTCTTCCTATAAGTCAGGATCAGGTGCCCTTATCAGGTCAAGCTTTTACCCATGGAATAGAGCTATGTCATTGTTGTGATGTTCTATTTGAATTTGTATGTGCATGTGTCTTTTTTATGTTTGCCCTTATCCCTTTTCATAATCATCGCGGACTTGACTTGGGAAACACTGTAGGTTAAAATAATGATCCTTTTTTACTAATGGATGGTAGTAATTGTTATTATTCACCAATATTAGTATAACTTTAGGCTTTGATGTCTATTTGGTCATATATGACGATGCAAAATTTATTAGCTTAAAAAAAGTTGTTGATATTAATATCTTCAAATTTATTGTGGGAAGATCAGTGTGAATGTTTCATGGTTTCTGTGATGCCTCCTGGGCCCTTTTTAAATATTGTGATTAAACTTTTAGTGGAAGTTAAAAAGGGTGACCTAGAACTGATGAAAATGGATGTCTCAGTTTTTACTATTATTCTTTAGCCTGGATGCTTAATTCCTTGAGCAGTGATGAGGTTCTTTCAAGTGCTGAAACTTTCTTTATATCATGAGCAGATCTCTAAAGAAAATATCAACTATTTTGGTGTAGTTTTAATTTATTTATTATTTTATTAAAACTCTTTGGGATCACCGTTAATGGATATTTGTGATATCTATTTAGGGATACCATCTTGGTCGATCTATGACTACTCATTATTGGACAGGTCATGCTTTTGAGGCCCGAATCTATGCTGAAAATGTTCCCAAAGGATTTCTTCCTGCAACTGGAGTTCTTCATCATTATCATCCAGTACCACCTTCTTCAACAGGTGAAGTTCCTATGCTTTATGCAGGATCATGTTTGTTAGATATATAAACCAATCAACTCAATCTACATATTGGAGAATGGTCCTTACAGTAAAAAAACCCTCATTGGAGGGGAGTTGTGTCAGATTGTAGGTAGTCTCTTCATGCTGATTCACCTTCGGAGGATTCTATATAGTGGTTGTTTCCTTCCGGCAATGCTAGCCACCCTTCAGTTTGATATTTTCTATCCAATTTTGCGATTGGAAAGAGTAGAAAGAAATAGGATAGTTATTACATCTCATAGCCATTTGTCCACCTCCAAGCCTGTGAGTTTTATTCCCCTTTTTGCCTCCATTTTTTTGCTTGTTTTGAGCTTTTTCTATTTAACAGTTCGGGTTGAGACTGGAGTTGAACAAGGAGATGTTGTTAGCATGCATTATGATCCTATGATTGCAAAGCTTGTAGTATGGGGAGAAAACCGTGCTGCCGCACTAGTCAAATTGAAGGATTGCTTGTTAAAGTTTCAGGTATAATTTTGTTTAGAAATTTTATGCCTAATTTTGAACTTAGCTCCAATTTTATGGTGAGTACTCAATTAGATGATCCTATCACCTTTTCATGGTCATAGTTTAACATGGAAGTCTAATACCATGTAAACTGAAAATTGTATACTGAATGGTTTGGAGACAATTGATGGTTCTTCATGTAATCATGTTGAATTCGTACTTGGGTGTAATGATGATGAAATTATGCTGTTCTGGATTAATTTAATGATTTTTATGTATCGTCTCTTCCATTAAGGCTTCTACAAGTTGGTAAATTATACACTTAATTTGACTCGTTAGCATATTCTCATGCCATTTTCCTTAAGAGTTTTGTTGAGCTCATTTCAATCACTCTCATCATCTGTTCTTTGGCAGGTTGCAGGGGTGCCAACTAATATCAATTTCCTACAAAAGCTTGCTAACCATAAGGCATTTGAAGAGGGCAATGTTGAAACGCATTTTATTGAGCACCATAAAGATGACCTATTTGTTGATCCTAATAATAAAGTAATTTATGAGGATGCATATAGTGCAGCTAGACTTGGAGCAAAGCTGGTAGCTGCTTGCCTTTGTGAAAAGGAACGTTATGCTATGAAAGAAAGCCATTCTGGTAAGTTAATACTTCAGATTTTATCTTGGAATCATTACTAGTTGTTGCTTAGCATCCTCTTAATATTTACAGCTTCAATCGTGTTCAGGGGATCCTAGCTTACTTCCCATATGGTATACTCATCCTCCATTCAGGGTCAATCATCATGCACAGAGGACCATGGAATTTGAGTGGGAAAATGAATATGAGAGCAGTAGTTCAAAGCCTTTGATGCTTTCTATCACTTATCATCCTAATGGGAACTATTTTATTCAGGTTTTTTTTTACTAACCTAAAGTGCATGATGCATGTTAAAGATGATTTCAGTTGCTAGTTTTGAAGTTGTTTTGGTTCAGAGTGCATTTCTTATCTCTCTCTCTCTCTCTTTTTTTTTTGCCCTTTTTATATTTATCTTGTCCCATTTCCTGTCCATATGTGATTAATGATTTTGTGGTGTGGCAGCATCAACAGATTGGAGAAAATGGTGCCCGCATATTGGAAGTCAAAGCATCAAATCTGGGCGATGATAATTTTATAGTTGAGGCTGATGGTTTAACAATGAATGTTAGTTTAGCTGTTTATACCAAGGTGAGTATGTTTTCTGCCACAATCTTTAACTGATATGTACTTTTAGGTTGTCACTGCTTTCCTCTATATGCCTTTTCAATTAGAACTGAAATTCTGATATGTGGCTGGTCTTGAGGGCCTTTATTCTTTACCAATGATGAACCCTTGTTTCTTCAAATTACCTATGTACAATGTTATGACCATATGAAGGATTCAGTTAACTTGGGAAAATAACTTCTGAAATTTATCTGGGTGTCATCTGTAATTATTGGCTATGTTGACTTTTTATTTCTCTTAACGTGTGCCAATGTTAGACACTTATCCTCTGCCTGAAAGTCTAGTGGCCCATAGTGCGTAAAGGTGAGCCTATCGAAATGTAAGGTAACTGTACCATTTTCTGGCAGACTGTGTCTGACCTATGTACCCAAATCCAAGCTACACAGCTTGTTAGGTATGACTGGCATGTTTTATGTATTATCTAATGTAACTAGAGTGAATGCAGAAAATTACGAGTTCGTTCTTTCTATGTGATAAAATCATGTAAAATCTTATAATGTGGGGTTACAGGGTCAGATCAAACACATACATATATGGCATGGGCCGCACCACCATCATTTCAGACAGAAACTAGGCCTTGACCTGTCTGATGAAGATGAAACACAGCATAAGACGAGTTTCGAGACCAAGAGCCACCTTCCTGGGACTGTAGTGGCACCCATGGCTGGTTTAGTGATCAAGGTTCTGGTAGAGGATGGGGCGAAGGTGGAAGCAGGACAACCTGTATTGGTCCTTGAAGCCATGAAGATGGAGGTTTATATTACTGTTTACCAATAAGCTCTGACATATGTCATTTTTGCTTTTCACTTACACTAAAAGTTGCTTTATTTGACAGCATGTGGTAAAAGCAACATCAGGTGGTGTTGTTGAAGGGCTTAAAGTCGGTGCTGGTCAGCAGGTTTCAGATGGTAGTGTTCTCTTTAGAGTCAAGGTTAGTCATTTTGAATTTGGCTCTTGGAATTGATGGTTTTAGCTCACTATTTATGATTCTTCCTAAAATATTCTGATCTCTCTGAGCCAAATTTGTGTGGCTAAGTTTTAAAGTTTAATATGACAAGGTCCTGCATTTGGCCCTCTAATATTTTTTCATCTTTGAACTTATACGAGTCATACATTACTAATCCCCCCCCCTCTTTTTATTCTTTTTCAAAAAGTTATATTTAAATATTTAGACTCGTCATCCTACTGTATAATCTTGAGTATATGCAAGAAAACTTGAAGCAACATTTGGTTTAGCTAAATTGTTCGACCCGTATGTAAAATGTATAAGGCATCACTATGTTAAGTTTGCTAATTCGCTTTTTGTTAGATTCAACACCATCTAAAGATTTGTCACTTAGTTGCACAAGTTGAGGGAAATATTTAGTGTCAGTTCTCTGGAAATTATTGAACTGCAATGTTATCTCTATCAATTGATTCATAATTTGATCTGCTTGCATTAACGTTGGCGAAAATAGAGTCGAAAAGAAGAGTCAAATATAGGCTTTTTTTTTTTTAAAATAGAACATGACTTAGATTGTCTTTGACCAGACCCAGGAATGAATGGAAAAATTCATCTTGAATTTTGGCTTTTTGGGACAATATCGTGCCTAAGCAAATAAGTCTCCTCAGCTACTAATGGCAGGGAAAATAAGTCATTGTAAGTATCTGCGACTCCTTACAAACATTAAAAAAAAAAAAAGAAGAGGAAGAAGAAGAAGAAAGCAAATAGAGAAAAGAGAATGTTAGGGAAACATCCCATATTCTCATTATACATGCAGAAACCTCTTGCAAGATGTGAAACAACATTTGATCTGGAAAAATAAATGTATACACATATCTGCAGAAGTTGCCTCAGCAAATTGGCATTTTCGCCTTTAGATGCTTTGACAATGATCTTTTTCTGCCATTTGGGAATGGAAATCTTTAGTACATCACAGGAGGTCTTCCTGTTAATTTGATATTGGGATGGGTTAATGCTTTAAAAAGAAATTGCGTATGCACATTGTTTCACTCTTTTGGTCTAAGCCACCCAATGATTGCATCTTTTACGTTTTATTTTAGATTTGTTTGTATTGTAGGAAACGCCATAATAATATAGAGATGGGATGAGATGACATGATCTAGTCGGTCACATCACGCCAGTGCTCATTCGTGTCCACAAACTTGAGTTTAATAAAAAGAAAATTGATACATGACCAAATCGTAAGGAATGGTGGAGAATGAAGAATATTCAAAAGTAAGTGAAGCAGGGCATTATTTTAGTAATAAAACGGTGGGATTTGGATTCATTTAATTGGTTTATTTTTAAACCAATTAAGGGCATATTTATTTGCTCCAAAGGACAACGGAACCCAATGCTTTTCCACAAATTACACAAATCTTCTTCTTTGACATCGTCTGTGTCGTTTCCTCTGATTGGAAAGCCAAAATGAAATCATATTGATATGCTATTCCAGAATATGCTGATGCTATTCACCAAATGTACAAAAAGATTCCTTTTGGAACATTATATCATGGGTGATGTATAAGTATCATTCTTAAAGTTGATTTTACTCCTCTTACTATGTTAAAATTCAGATTTATACTTCATCTAATTTGGGTCTTATACTTTTGTATGCTATTAGTGGGTCTAAATTAGTATTCCTCTGTATTAATCTACCTTTAAAAATTATTTTCCAATTAATAAAAATTTTATTTTACATCAAAATATTAAAATATTGCAAGCAAGGTCACGAAGCTAATCTTCTAAAAATTAATTAATAAAGCTTGAAAAAGTTATCAAATTAGGGGAAACTCACTTGAAAGTGTTGAAAGATTGTTACCACTTGTAAAAATTTTAGTGAGAGAATAAGAGAAATTTGAGAGAAAAGCCTTGAATGTCGAAAGATAATAAAAATAAAGATTATAAATCTTTCGATTTTTAGTCATTGTTGTTTGAGTTGGACTGAAATGGCCAGACTGATTGGATCAGAAATCAATTCGGATAGTGGACTAGTAGATGTAGTCTGCTTGGTTGGATGGAAAATTTAAGAGATGGAAGGAGGGAATGAAAACGTGGCAAGAAAATAAATTTTAAGTGTACTTGGTAGGAAAGAAAAATGAGAGGAAAGAAAATAGGAGAGATGTTCATTTGTTATCTTAATGCATAAAATTCAACCCTCTCCAAACTAGAAGATGGGAGAAGAGTAAATAAGGAAGTGGTGCATGTCATTTCAAAATTATGCATTTTTTTAAAAAAAAATTTCCTTTCATTTTTAACTCTACCAAGCAACGTATGAAAAGAAAAATATTATCATTTTTTCAATTTTTCCTTATTCCTACCAAACATACCTATGCAAACAAAAATTATATTTTCTATTTTTCCACCCTTTTAATTTTATTTCTTTCCAATTTTCTTTTTGCTTTAACAAGCAAAACCTAAATTTCTTGAAAGGTAAATATATACGAAAATACTTGAACTTGACAACTTGTACCTATTTGATCCATAAATTTTTTTTGGACCTAACTGGCACCTAAACTTGATAAGCCAACTCAGTACTTTTTATAGATACTTGACTAACACACTTAAAATACACTAATATGACATTGATAACTAATAGTATGGTGACACATGGCATGCTCACATTTTAACATGTGATAAAAATAAAAAATAAAAAAAATTTGGCACGTGCTAAAATGTGGGGATGTCATGTGTCACCATGCCATTGGTTATCAATGACACATCAACGTATTTTAACGGTATTAATCAGGTACCCCAAAAAAAAAAACCAAATTGGTTTACAATTTTCAAGTTTAGGTACTAGTTAGATCAAAAAAAGTTTAAATACTAAATAGCTACAAGTTGCCAAATTCAGGTACCTCCCTATATATTAATCCTTCCTTGAAATAAAAGTTGGAACTAAATTCCAAATATAAGAAGAGTATAGGGATAATTTATTAGGGACCTAGATCACAATTTAACCTTTTATTTTTAATATAGTTTTAACAATCATTTGTATAATGACGGAATCAGAATCCACGAATCCAAGTGCTAGTATTACCTTTTACATTTAATTATTGCATTAAACAAGGGTCATTTTCCTATTTATGATATCAATGGAGATTTTCTTTTGCCTTTTCTGCTTCATAAAGGTCGTAAATTCTTCACTATCTTCTTGTCTTTTCTAAAGATGGAAGCTTAGTTTATTATAATGTAATATTATTTAAGTACTTGGGATTTACTGCTATGCTTGCACATAGCTTTTACCAAAAAAACACCCCTTTTCTCCAGCTTAACATTTATTTGATCAAAACCCCATTTCAGATATTGAATTTTTGTCGCCTTCAATTTCTGGAGATTCTAATTCTCTGTAAAAATTGTTGGGGATAAATGGAAAGTTTTTGAATTTCAGATTCTTTTGAAGAAAAAAAGTGAAAACTTTTGATTTTCTGATATTACCATCCATAGAAGATCTTCAAATACCGGTAAATCCGATAAAATGGAGGGGGTAAAATAACTTGGTTCTTTTCAAATCCATTTCAGGCCACAATCAAAGTCCTCCTTTTCAATTCCCTATTTTTATTTTTTAAAACAATAATAAATTTCTTTCTGCTTTTTCATCAACACAAAATCCCCACTTTAAAAAAGAAAACGAAAAAGGATAAGCAATCATTTTCCATTGCTTTTTTTTTTTCTTGTTTTCTGGTTTTCTTTTCCCCATTAAAAAAAATGGCGACAATCAATGGTGAGACTGCAATGGAAAAGACCTTGGGGTCTATAGGAAGCTTTAGTAACAACAACAACAAGAAGGAGGTGTTTCTTCGAGCAGATAAGATAGATTTCAAGAGCTGGGATTTGCAACTGGATAAGCACTTGAGGAGGGCTTGGTCTAGGGACAGTGATGGTTCAACTCTCACAAAGAAGGAAGAATGGGAAATTGATTTGGCTAAACTTGATATAAGGTATGTTATAGCTCATGGGACTTATGGCACCGTTTACCGTGGCGTTTATGATACCCAAGATGTTGCAGGTACCACTTATATACGCTTTAATATTCACAAATTCTTTAGTGTGTGTGTGTGTATAGCTTTATCTTGTTGATTATATACTGCTGTTTCTGCCCAAGATGAGAACTTTTTTTGGTTCCCTCTCTGTTACACTGTGTAAGTGTATATACTCAAAAAAAAGATGCCATATTTGTTCATGTAGCTACTCTTTAGAGGCCCCCTTTTTTTGTATACTTTTGTCTCGCTTAATTGGTATGATTATAGTTTCTTAGTTGTTTAAACTGTATGTGACTATGGAACATGAATCTTTAGGAGTAGTAGATGATAATGTAATAAAAGAAAATTCATGTCTTTAGGTTCAGCTGTATACAGAATGCATTGTGACTAAGGGGTTCAGGCTTTTAGGTATATTTTTTTTTATATCTTCTAGCATTTTGTTCTTTAAATGAAGGTGCCGAGTGTTTTGGCTGCATCGTTATAAGCAAAGAAAAAGAAAGGCTTTGACCGACGGAGAAATTTTCATTTGCCTAGGTGCAGCACATCCATGCTTAGTTGCGGGGTGATCTGCTCATTTTCTGTTTGCAAGTGATAGGAACTCTTGGTTTTCACTTTGCAAT
The DNA here is from genome assembly GCA_020496765.1 of Gossypium stocksii. Lineage (NCBI taxonomy): Eukaryota > Viridiplantae > Streptophyta > Magnoliopsida > Malvales > Malvaceae > Gossypium > Gossypium stocksii. The sequence goes on from CM035623.1 coordinate 15,161,367, forward strand.
GATTATTGCTTGTGTTACGAAACTTTCAGTCGATAACAACATGGGTCGAGGGCTGATAATGTGAAACAATAGTCTCTATATGACTTGTTGTCCACATTTGACAGCAGCACATCTAATACTAAGCTTGATTAGTGAAAAATATCGTGCTTCACATTGCTGATATCCTAATTGCAAAGACTTCTTAATGTTTTTAGTGAAGGTATTGGACTGGGGGGAGGACGGGATTGCCACGGTTGCTGAAGCTGCTGCTCTTCGGGCGTCATTCCGACAAGAGGTTGCTGTTTGGCATAAGCTTGACCACCCGAATGTTACAAAGGTTAAAACCAATGTTATGAGTGTTCTGACTATGATTCATGGCACAATTCTTTGGTTAGTTTCAATGTTGAAATCATGAATAAGCAACATCCTGCAGTTTATCGGAGCTTCAATGGGAACTTCCAACCTTAAAATCCCCACAAAAGATGGAATAAGCGAGAATAATAATTCCCTTCCTGCCAGAGCATGTTGTGTTGTTGTTGAGTATCTTCCTGGTGGAACGTTAAAGAATTTTTTAATCAGAAACAGGAGGAAGAAACTTGCATTTAAGGTTGTGATTCAAATTGCTTTGGATCTCTCTAGAGGGTGAGTAGCTTAACACATATGTTAGGATTTCTAACATTTACTCCTTAGAAAGTTAATGGATTCGTTTTTATTACCTTTTGTAGTTTGAGCTATCTTCACTCCAAAAAGATTGTACACCGTGATGTTAAGACCGAAAATATGTTGCTAGATGCTCATAGAACTTTGAAAATTGCTGATTTTGGTGTTGCTCGAGTTGAAGCTCAGAACCCAAGAGACATGACCGGGGAAACAGGCACTCTCGGTTACATGGCTCCAGAGGTATTGACTGCTTGGATCACCTAAAACCTCAAGCTCCCTCCTTTATCGGTTCCCTTTTCTCTAAAGTATGAGAATCTAATGCAATGAATTGTGTGTAGGTCCTTGATGGGAAGCCTTATAATCGGAAATGCGACGTCTACAGTTTCGGTATATGCTTATGGGAAATATACTGCTGTGACATGCCTTATGCTGATCTTAGTTTTGCTGAAGTTTCATCAGCAGTAGTATGCCAGGTATGAGTTCAAAATTCAAATCTGAGAATGATAATATGATCTATGAAGTACAGATGTTTTGGAATGGCAGCTACATAAAAGATTTTTAGGATATTTCAAAATTTTAACTCTTGCATACGTGATCAGTGGTCAACTGATTAGCCTAAATAGTTCTGTTTTGGATTTTGTGTATGTTTGTACCAACTGCTGCTCTAGGAATTAACTACCGGGCTTTTCTTTCGTATCTTTTCAAGTGATCGATGTTTGTTATACCCAGAAGCCTTTTGATTTGCTTTTACATCATTGCTATCGTAATTATCCCGACTGCACCTGCCTTATTTCAGTCTAACATCTGCCTCTGATACTTTTGATTGTAATGACATTGGAGATTGTTATTTGCAGAATTTACGACCAGAAATCCCTAGATGTTGCCCGAGTTCATTGGCAAGCATCATGCGAAAATGTTGGGATGCACACCCTGAACGGCGTCCCGACATGGACGAGGTGGTGAGATTGTTAGAAGCAGTGGATACAAGTAAGGGAGGTGGCATGATGCCTGATGACCAGGCTCGTGGATGTTTCTGTTTCACTGCCCGTGGTCCGTGACACTTAGTCTTGTCCTACATGCTTTTGCTTGAGAGAGAGAGTATGTGGGGGTGTGTGGAGCACTTCATTGTTAGGCTCCAATAACCATTGATTTCGATATTGCAAATGAATATAACCATATCAAGGACCATGTAGAACTTTACGAATTCGAATATAGTGAAGGTTCACGAATTCGAATATTGAGCAATGCTCAGAATCCAAACTTTACGATATGCAGATACATACAGATTTTCCCACTAGTGCCAAGAATACCTTCCTTGCTTTCCCTTTAAGGTTTTTAAAGATGTTTCAACGTGCAAACACAGATTCTAAGTCCTATTCTTGTCGATGAAATGACGAGGAACAAAATGCTGGTGTATACAGATTCCAATTCCAAAGCTAAAGTTTCTTATCTGTATCAGCTTTTAACTGTACTTTCAAAAAAGAATAAAAAACAGTGGGGGTCTCTTCTCCATGATTATAGCGTTGGGAAGATTCGATGCTAAAACATAAAGATAAACCCAAATTGAATCAACGCTCATATAGCCTACTTGTGTTGATTGATTTTATTTATTTATTATTACAAGCATCCTTGTACTTATCTGCTCTCTTTACGTAGACGCACACCATTGGCGAGATTGATTATCATATCACATCAGACACCAAACCTTTGGATAAAGACAACAAGGGAGAAAGGTGAAAATGATAATGATGGTTTCCCCAGGTTTTGACGTCTCAATCCATAATCTCAAATATTATTACAATTGTTGGTACAAGTCAACATGAGAAGATAAGGAGGAGAAGGTGATAGAGTTTTAAAATAATTTACCATTTTAAAAGTGGAGAGCCGAGGATGAGGGCAGAAGTAATAAGAGCTTCCATGGTAAGAAAGGGTGTTAAGAGATTCTATAAAATAAAAGAGAGGAAAACCCCCCCTTAAAAGACCCCATTTACCCTAATTTCAATAAGGGTATATATAGGGTGTTTGGTGAGACCCACATTATGATCAAAATATTTATGTATAACAAATACCCCTTTTTTCCTAGTCGAAAGGAAGGTTATAAAATGACCTTGCCTGAGATGAAAAGGAACGGTAAGGTCTCTATGTCGTGGGTGAGGTCAAATTGATTTAGGAAATTTTTCTTGTATTTTTTCTTACAAAATTGTGGTAATTCGTGAATACTTGGAATTATGCCAGTATTGCAGGCATTACAACCATTCGTAAGTAATTAAAATTATCCTAATGTTGAAGTTATTCCCTCAGTGGAATGAAAATGAACCCTTAGTGGAAGGGTCTTTTAGGAGCCATATTGTGAATGGTACCGTGGAGGGTACCATTTGGAGCAATATTGGGGGTGGTTACCTTTAAGAGTCGTACCCATAGGTGTGGATGGTTCTGTGGGTGGTACTCATGGATGGTTACCATAGGAGGGTATTATGTGTAGTCACCCTTAGGAGTCATGCCGTGAATGATTCTGTGGGTGGTCACCTTTAGGAGCCACACCATGGATGGTTTAGTGGGAGGTACCATAGGTGGTACTCGTGGATGGTTACCATTAGAAGTTATACTGTACATCGTTCCATTAGTGGTACTTGTGTATGGTTCCACGGGAGGGTACCATGGATAGTTCCATAGAAAGTAACATGAGTGGTACTCGTGAATGATTATTATGAGAAGGTACAATGGGTGGTCACACTTAGGAATCATGTTGTCAATGGTTTCGTAGGAGGGAATCGTGGGTGGTACTCATGAATAGTTACTATTAGGAGTTGCACCTTAAATAGTCGTGGTTGGTTCCGTGAGAAGGTACCATGGATGGTATTTGTGGGAGGGTATCGTGGATGGTTCTGTGGGAAAGTACCATGTATGGTTCTTTCGGGAGGGTATCATAGATGGTTACAATTAAAAGTTGTACCGTGAGTGGTACTTGTGGATGGTTTTGTGAGAGGATACCATAGGAGGTACTCGTGGATGATTACCGTTGGAAGTTGTATCGTGGGTGGTACTCATGGATGGTTCCGTGAGAGGATACCGTGAATATATGTTGCCTTGTGAGGCTATTGAAGTTCATGCCTTACCCTTTTTAACAATGTGTTAAGAAATGGTACTTCTAATTGTAGTTGACTTGTATAAATTTCATGTGTGATTTAGTGGATGGCATGCCCATTAGCCCAACAATCCAAAAATATATAATGCACACTCTCATGAGTGGTGTAGTTGTCTTAATGTCAATTTTTGGATATATATACCTTACCTCCAAAGAGAGTCGTTGAAAGGTTCATGGAAGGGCCCGAAGGTGCCACTATTGGCCTTATAACCTAGGATTATGCATGAATGTATGTTGAGCTCTCATACATTTCGCAGAACTTGTAAAGTAAAAAAATTAATATAAATGGCTATATAAAGATTCTCATGCAAATAAACACTAGCTTACCACTTGACAACCATATAAAATCATAAACATAATACATGCATAGGTAGGGGGTGCCATAATATATACATTCTTGTAAGGGTGCACCTCTATGAGAGTACATGCCTAGGTGGGGGTTAACCCTTGTGGTTTCATCATCTTTTTTCTTAATAATAAAATTGTTAATACATAATATCAATAGAAGTGGAGAAGAATGAGGAGGCGATGTCGAAGGAGGCCAGTTCACCCATTCTAGGGCCGGGAGCCGAAAATGTAAAGAAACTCAGGATGAATGCTTAGTGTATTTAGGGTTTTGAGTGAAGAAAAGTCCCCTAATAAGTGGTATCTTAGGGCATTTATAGGAGGAATGAGTGCCTAACTAGATCCAAATTATGGTAGGGATATATATAATAGTCATCCCAGTTAAGAGGTAGGTTATAAAGTGATTGTGCCTCGAGACTATTAGCAGGCCACTCTCGTAGGTAGTAGTTGTTACAAATAATGGGTGGTAAGTTATAGGGAACCTACCCAAAAAATGGTGCCTTGCGAGGCTATTGAAATTCTTTTGTATACAATGGAAATGTGTCATATGTATATTGTGGATGCAATAATTGGACATGTAAAATAGAAGAGGTTCAAGTGATCCATTGACAATATAAGATGCAAGAGGTACAACTTGTTCGTTGGTAATACAAAATGTAAGAAATGTATACTATCCATTAGCGTAAAGAAATATATATTGTCCATTGGCGTAAAAAAATGTATATTAGTTGGCGGTATAAAACTTAAGCGGTGCAAAAACTGTTCATTGATGATATAAAATGCAAGAAGTGTAGACCATCTGTTGACGATAGAAAATGGAAGAAGTGTAAACCATTTATTGGTGATATAAAATCTAAGCAATGCATATCGTTCGTTAGAATATGAACGTAAAAATGTGCGATATCCATTTGAAATGTATACTTGTTGGTAACATAAAACGTAAAAAATTCATAATGTCCGTCAAAATGTAAGTAGGAAGGTTATTCATTGCTATAAATAATGGTAGCGAATGTAGCTTTTGGCCTTAGTTTTTGACAAGTAATATTAAATAAGTATATACGAAAAGATGAAGAGTGTGGTGACCCGAACAGGATGTTGAGTATGGTGACCCAAGTAGTAAACATAAGGATGACGGGTGTGACAACTCATACAAGTAGCTAACAAGTATGGTGACCAAACCAGGTTGTTGACGAGTATGGTGACCTGACCAGTAAACATAAGGATGATAGATGTAACGACTCAACCAGGTAACAAAGTAACCTTGCTCCTAGACGCATGGGGAGAGGCTTATGGAAAACAATAAAGTAGACCTACTCCCAGATGCATGGAGGGGGGCTTATTGAGAAAAAGGTGGTGCTACTTCTGCTCGAAGCAAAAGGTTTACGATAGACCTTGCTTCTAGACACATAGGAGGAGGCTTATGGGAAAGATCATAGGTCGATCGCACTATAGTTGACTCTCATAGCCCGGAATTACGTAAAGAGTGAGGCCATCTTGTGTCAAATTACAATAATCAACCAAGTTTACTCGGCTTGGATTTATGTGATGAAAGTGGAGTTACAAACATAACATGTAAAATTTATAGATATGACGTAAATATAAATAGTGGATATGACTATCCACAAGAGTCTTTTGTGAGTTCTCTTTCTAACAACAAACACTATATGAACATACATACATGTTGGGGGTATAACCACCCACAGGACAAATAGTAGAATTAGTTAGGAACATGGCATTATTCCCGTTCACCCCCAAATTTATCTTGTAGGCTCACCTTCTTTTATCACATTCCTTCATTTTATGGATATACAAACATACAAAGAAGTATAACCACCTATGGGAACCCTGCACGAGCTCTCTTTGCCTCACAATATTCATTATACGGATATACAAACATGTAAATGGGTATAACCAGTCGTGGGAATCCTTCATAGGCTCTTTTTGTCTCACAATATTCATTATACGAATATACAAACATGCAAAAGGGGTATAACCACCAGCGAGGATCCTTCACGGGATCCCTTTGTCTCACAATATTCATTATATGGATATACAAACATGCAAATTAAGGGGTATAACCACTCACAGGAACCACTCGTGGCTTCTTTTATGAGATTTATATAAACATTCATATATAAGCATGTATAAACAATCATACTGGGTGGTAATAGTCTGTGGGATGCAATTGCCTATAAGTTTGAGTCGTTATATATTTTTAACTGTCAAATTAAATTAATTATAGGAACATTTCTATAATTAATTTATCTCATGTGACAAGTTAAATATAATTTCACCTTTCTTCATATTACAATTGTTTCAATCATAGGGTGTGACCTTGTAGGATCTTGTAACATTGATAGTAATATTAGAACACTTCTATTATTACATGTGATGAGTGACATCTAGTAATGCATCACTGCTACCTAAGTTGCAAGAAGTCGTGGTTCAACATAACCTTTCCATGATAATATTGTTGTATAATATATCTCTCTGTTCATGATATCTAAATTGAACACAAGTATGGAGCAATCACACTTGTATAATCCAATATTATATTTCTTGAATCTCGAGTAGGCTAAGATAAACAAATGAGTCTGATATCTCATATCAATTTATTTGAGCATGACCATGCATTTCTAGTTTTACTCGATCAAAGAATCCTAGATATCGCTCTCATTATGTAGGAAGGTCAAATATTATCTTGATCACTCATATCTTATTACATAGTTTGTAGTACACATAACAATATTTATAGTACAACCATTTATGGAAGACGCTTGACTATACCACAATATATAGCTCCCAATATTAAAACTATAATGAACTCAAGTCTAAGTGTCATACATACCATTATCATTATGAGAACTGTCATGACTATTACATAATAATTCAATAAACATTGTCATAGTAGTTAGTCCAATACATTGTTCTGCTAACATGTACCCAAATGTTAACTTGATATCTCATATTCATGACAACATCTTGTCATCAATCATCCACACGTTAGTCTCAACGTATTATTATTGTCTAAGCCCACAATAATACTCGACTAAATACATTTAATAATAATCATATTTTTCTCTGAATTTTATTATTAAACAATTTATTTAATACACAAAAATAGAGACCGATAACATTAATGACAATGCTTTCATTATTAAATAAGGTAAATAATTATGCAAGTACAATGATCTTATAATTGATATTTGGGCACACTCCAACATATATAGGTCATTTTAAGCTATTCTTGAAGTTTTACTAAGGCTTAAGTTTACAAAATGGTTAGTAAACTATTCGGAAGTTTTGTCATTTGGTTGTTAAAATCACCTACACCAATCGAAAGCTCTCTTTCCTTTTCTCTTCTATAGTTCAATTTTTTTATGAAACAACTTTAAACATCACGAATCTGCGAACCAAAATTCAAACATCTTTCTTTTTAAATCTTCGATACTAATCGTCAGATCGACTTGAATCCTATGTATGTTCTTATACTCATAAATGAGTATTGATCTATCATATTAATCGTTAAATTATCGCTTGGAGATCGCTAGCTGGATTTAAAAAAAAAAACTTAACAATTCAATGACATAAATAAAAATTTTCGAATGATTCATTCAAGATTTATTTTGTAACATTTTGAAGTTGAATAATGAAAACGTAAATTTACTAGTAGTTTAGTAACCTCATGTGTAATTCATCCAAATTGTTATTATAAAATTAAAATAACTGGAATGGTAAATATTGTAAAACGGGACAATTGCCGGGGCTAAAGGGTAAAAGAGATTATCTCTATAAGTTGGGTATTGGCATAGCGAGATATAGTTTAGAAGTGTGTCACCCATCCAGTTGTTCTTAAGTTCCAACCAAAAGCAAACAGCAAAAGAGAGAGGGCGAGGCGGCGACCGCATTTAATTTAGAAAAGAAATGGAGACTTTCAACATCCCGGCGACGCCGTCATTGATGAAGGAGTTCCTCCGCCAGATGGGAGGCACCGCTGTTATCGACGGTGGACTGGCGACCGAGCTGGAACTCCAAGGTGCTGACCTAAACGATCCCCTCTGGAGTGCCAAATGCCTCCTCACTTCTCCTCACCTTATTCGCTCCGTAAGTTTTTCTCCCTCTTTCAAAATTACCTTTTTTTTCGAACCTTGATTTATTTTATTTACGTCATATATCATCCAAAGTGGTTGTAATAGGAACTTAGGAACTGAATTTTACGTGAATGTAAGTAAGTTTTACTGATGGAAGGAAGAGGAATAATGGAATAGCAGTGAAGGAGTGGTTGGTGGAGGTCTTTTTGGGAATTTCGACTGTTCTGCACATAGAACTGAATTATAATCTAATTATTTTTCATTGGAAAAAGACAAAGGAAGTTGTTCTGATATGGTGGATGCAGTATATATATTTATTTATGTATGCATGTATAGAACACTGGACCACAGTGTGGAGGTGGTCCAGTTTTGATCTGCTGAGTCAGGTCAGTGGCATTTAAGGGTTATTGGTCACGAGTGAGTTTTGAGTTCTATTGTTTTGTTTATAAATGTTACTGATACAAAGAGGTAAATGTTAATGAGTTAAGTGCTTGAGTTTTTGGCTACTATCTTTCTTTTTTTAATATTATGGTGAAAGAATTGACTTTATTTAGTCCCTTTGCTCTATCTCTTTCTCTCGGGAATTAGAGAAAGGGAAAACAATAAACAGGATACAGAGATTGGGATGTTTGAAAGCTTATTTGAGAGAAGCTTAGTTCTCTTCTAGGCTTCGGAATCGATGTTGGAGGTTTCAATAACTAAAAGTGCTTGTTAGTTGCCTTTTCACATATGAGACCTGGGTTTTGCTTAACGGAATTTCCAGATAGATTTTACTATTCTAAGTGTATATGAGTTTGGAGACTGAGCTAGGATATCGTTGAAGTATTGCAATGTCCAAACAAACAAGAATGATGCCATAACATAGTGATGGTTAAAAGTTGAGATGCTGAACAAGAAAGTCATATATATGCTTTAAGATGGACCGAATGTGATGTTTAGGTTGCTTCTCCAGATCGTTAACCAATCTATTTTGAGCAGGTACACCTTGATTACCTTGAAGCTGGCGCAGATATTATTATCACAGCATCCTATCAGGTATCAGATATAATGTTTCTCTCTCTCTCTCTCTCTCTCTCTCTCTCCATTGCCAACTGATGCAAATTTATATATCTTTAATAGGCCACAATTCAGGGGTTTGAAGCAAAAGGCTTTTCTAGAGAACAAAGTGAAAACTTGCTTAAAAAAAGTGTGGATATTGCCCTAGAGGCAAGGCGTATGTATTATGAAAGATGTAGTGAAAGTTCTAGTGGTGGAACAGGAGATGGTAGGATACTAAAAAATCGTCCAATCTTGGTTGCAGCATCTGTAGGCAGCTATGGGGCTTATCTGGCTGATGGTTCTGAGTACAGGTGTGTCTACCAACTATGCAAATATTATCACGTAATGTTCAATCCAAACCCGATATTTTTGCTTTTAGGCTCTTTGCCACTATCTGTTATCTTTTTGTGTAAATGAAAACCATTAAATTTGGGGTACATATTTACATGCCTCCTCTTTTTATTGTTATATTCTCTATCCCAGTGGGTGCTATGGTGAGGCAATGACAGTAAATGCTTTGAAAGAATTTCATCGAAGAAGGGTTCAGGTCCTGGCCGAAGCAGGTCCTGACATAATAGCATTTGAAACAGTTCCGAACAAGATAGAAGCTCAGGTATAGCTGAATATTTGATTCTGAATGAAACATTTTTCTTTAAGATAAAAGTAAGAAGGGTGTGAGGAATAAAAGCAAGTTACTAAGTTTCATTTCTTGTATGTCTAAATGTTTCCTGATTTGGCTGGTAAAGTGTTATTGATCTGATGCTTATGTTTACTTTGCTGTTTAATTTATTTCTTCTTAATATTAAGTTTTTTTTTTTTTTTTGGGGGGGGGGGGTGTCTTCATACAGGCTTTTGCTGAACTCTTAGAGGAAGAACACATTAAGATTCCTGCATGGTTAACTTTCAACTCAAAAGATGGTGTCAATGTAGTTAGCGGTGATTCTTTGCTTCAGTGTGCATCAATTGCTGAATCTTGCAAGCAAGTTGTTGCTGTTGGAATCAACTGCACGCCACCTAGATTTATTCATGATCTGATTTTAGCAATTAAGAAGGTTTTGGTTTTTTTATTCTGTTATTTTGTTAATAGTCATTCTAATTTAACTATTGTACACTTCTTTTCTCACTTTTAGTTGGATATGATTTAGTAATTAAACTGGTTCTCTCCTTTTCTTTTTCTTCTTTTTATGTTTGAGGAATTTGTTCCTGTAATGTTGGAGTCTTGAAATTTTGACGGATTCTTCAGTCTTATTTGGTTAATAATTTGTGCAGGTCACTACCAAACCCATAGTTATATATCCCAATAGTGGTGAAAGGTATGATGCTGATCGGAAGGAATGGGTGGTAAGTTCTTTTTCTCTCTAGATGATGCATGAAACATCCCTTATGAAAACGGGTCTGAAACCTGAAGGAACAGCTTGAACCAAAAGGGTATCTTAAAGAAAAATATGACTGGTACTAGCTAGAATTTTAAGTCGTTGCCCAACATGTTATCAAGTAACTCCTCTTGATTGCTGTTTCTGAACTTTGCAACAGGATAGGTGAAATCTCAATTTTCAAGCCTGAGTTGTGTCTTGATCTTCTTCCAGCTTTAAACTACACTTAACAAACTTATATTTTCAGTTGGCTTTAAATAAAAGAAAGGAAGGACCTAAGTATGAAGCAAATTAAAAAATCATTGGAAAAAAGGAAGAGGAAGCTGAAGTATACTGATTTTCAGTAATTCATTTGTTAAAGTATTCAAGTGGAGCCTTAATGTTCTGTGACATGCCATACCAAAATCTGCATCATTCTTTTTGTGACAGGAAAATACAGGAGTCTCAGATGAAGATTTTGTCTCTTACGTAAACAAATGGTGTGAGATTGGGGCTTCGCTTGTAGGAGGTTGTTGTAGAACTACTCCAAATACTATCAAAGCCATATACAGGGCACTTTCCGATAGATCCCCTGCAGCACCCGGGCAGAAATCAAAAACAGCAACTTGATTATATACGCAAACGGGATGCCGAGGTGCCTTTTAAATTTCTAACTTGTTTCCCGTGTTTTAGTCTGAAGAGAATGCTTGCCACAAGCTTTTCCTTACATGTAGGAGTTAATTGCTGTTGTAGCAGCCGCTATTTTCGTTCACGAGGAGCATGCATCTTGTATCGGTTTCGGGTTTCCCACTCTCTTGTTTCATGAGTTATGTTATTTTTGGTTCTAACTGTTGTTTCCTAAAGGTTAAATGTATTGGCCTGGCCCTTTGAAGGTGTTTGGTATGCATGTTATAAAGTACTAGTACTCATTGATCTGGAAATTTTATCAGTAGGAATGATTTTCATTTTTGGTATATGCTAGAAAGTATTCACTTTCTTGAGAATATAATGATCTCTCACGCTTTGGTCGCCTTTTTGGTGAAACCTGCCGAAAGCAACATCTTAACACCCATTCTGCTGAAATTTCTAGTCTGCATCAGTGCAGAGAAAAGGTAAAAAGTAGTCCATGTCTCTTTAAACCTACTATTTGTTAGCAGCTGTGGATTTTAGTGTCTTGTGCGAACAACTTGGAAATTCCTTTGACAAAAAAGGGATTTGAGTTCTTGAGTAGTTGATTGTTAGATATTGAAGAAACAAGAAATAGTAGTAAGAAGGTGCTTCACGAGCATGACAATGTTATTCAATTGATGTCAATGATGTTGACTGCTACATGTGAATAAAATTGTTCATGTGGGGAAGCTACAACAGAAAATCCTCCAGCTGCTAGTTTAACGTTCTACTATCAAAAGGTTAAAATATGGAATCAGTCCATTGTACAATGGCAAACTGTTATATAAAAAGAGAAATCATATAATAAGCTACTCCATAATAAGGTTAAATTCTGCTATTAGATTCTGTACTTTGCGTAATTATTTCATTTCGAGTGAAAAGAAGGAGAAAGCATTAAAGAAGACAATGGAGGTGGTTTGGGGATTATTACCAACACTTACTAATTTACTATAAAAGCAAATGAGAAATAATTAATAAAGAGACCTCTTCCTTTAAAAAGGGTTGGTTACCAAAAACCCAGTGATTTTAAATCAAAGGTTGCTTAAGAGAAAGAAATTGCCCCACTTCTCCCATCTGTATACAGTACAATACCCATCTTCTTTTGTTTTATATTTGCTGTTTTGGGGGGCAAGTTTTAACATTCATATTTCAGGTTTTTAATAACTCTAAACAGTTTGATTATTGCTTGCTATATGAAATTAATGTTTATTATTCAACAATACGAGTATAAATATATGTCCAAGACTTAGGGTCTCTTCCTTAACCACTAATGCTAAAGTCTCATTGTAGCAAAAGAAAAGAGTGTGTCAATTGTAGACTGGTGATAGATTTTTTATCTTCAGCTTCATGAGTTGGAGGTTTTTAGAGCTTGTAGGTACAATACAACTGTAAATATAAGTCCGAGCAATTATAATATAGAATCAAACCAATAGAAAGCACAAAAAATTAGAATATAATTATATAAAATTGCACATAATGAAATTGGAAATCGAAATATTATAAAAATCAAAACCTAGTAAATTGTGATTTTAAAATGATATCAACATCCCATGTGTTTTATATACTTCTCAGCATCGGTATAACTCAAGATGAAAAAGAAAGAGTATCACATTATTTCTTTAAAAAGAAAAATCATATTATTGTCATTTAATTTAATTTTTAAAATTGGATGGAACATTTAATAGGAGTAGGAGTGGACCCATTGCTCTTTGAAAATGGAAACAGTTTCTTCCAACTTACATCAACTGTACTTAGTTTGCATTTTTCATATTTATGTATCCATTTTCTTTTTCTCTCTTTTTGGCCACTTCCAACAATTATTACTCTGATTTCCATTTTCTTGATTAATTGTCCCATTAATTTTAGGTCTTCGTATATTTCATAGTACACCTTGTAAGTACAACATGATATGATGTCAATAAAATAAATATAAGGGTAAATTACACCAACAGTCACTCAACTTTAGGGTAGCTAACAAAATAGTCACCTGAGTTTCATTTCAGTCACCCAACTTTTGGAAAATAACAAAACAGTCACCTGGGTTTCATTTCAGTCACCCAACTTTTGGAAAATAACTGTTAGTCAATGACTGTTTTGTCAATTTTTTATAACGTTAGTGACTGTTTTGTTATTTTCCAAAAGTTGAGTGATTGAAATGAAACCTGAGTGACTAAAATGAAACCTAGGTGACTATTTTGTTAGCTACCCTAAAGTTGAGTGACTGTTGGTGTAATTTACCCTAAATATAACCCCACAAAATTACCCAAATTAGGCCCTTTTTTACATGTCTAAAGTCTAAAATGTATCAAATATTTTTATTATTTTATTACCGTCTAAAAGTAAATGTTTGTTGAGTTTTTTTTTTTTTTTTTTTTACTTTAAAATAGATCTTATCATTAATTGGACTATCCTATTAAATATGAAGATTTGACCTAAATGTGAAAATGTTTGGAGAAAATATAGGCTCAAAAAATGGGTTTGAACAAAAAGTAAGGCTCGTTTTTTAAACGAGTTGAGTCTCGGATAAGTTTTTTGGCTTAAGTCTAGCCCGAATCTGCCTAAAATTTTTTTTCTAACTTTGTTGTTTTATTGCTACTATTTTGTTGTTATTATTTAGATATTATATGCTGCTATTTTAGAGTCATTTGTTTGCTAAGTTATAACTATATTAGTTATATTATTCTCGATCATATCTGCTTTTTTTGATAGAATATTTAATTATTCATAGCCCTTGCCCTACGCTTAAACAGGAGGATAATGCGCTTCAATGCACTTAAACTCATGTCCTCTTGCATTGATAACGATACCAATATCAATCGAGCTAAAACTGAAGTAGCCCAAAGTATATATCTTAAAATTTAAAATTTCCAAATCAATCATATCTAACTTCTTTTTTTTTTGAAGTTCATCTATATCAGCAATTTGAATATCATACACAAAGACTCAAGCTTTCATAACGTAAACCTTTGCTAACACAACGAAAACCTTATTGAACCAAAATTATAATAGCTTTTATGAGTTATAATTATCGAAAATTGAAATTTAAAACTTCAAAGAATTGATAATAATTAAAAGATTCATAAAATTTTAAAATATATTAAAACTAGAAAAATAAAGCAAAAAGCCGAATTAAATGAAAATTTTATTTTATTTTGTTAAAAAGTAAAAAATAATTAGTTTTTATTTCTAAATTTTGAGTCTTGACAATAATTTTCAATTATATATTACCAATTAAATCTATTCAACCTCTAATTTACGATTAAATTTAATTGCTAAAATAGACGTCGCATCCACAAACTATGAGCTTTCCACGACTTATATTAATATAAGAAAGGATTATATAAAATTGAGATACATGTTATTTATATCTATTTCCAATAAAAAAAATATCAATTCAACATTTTTAACTTAAAAAAAATCAAATCCAACATGATTTGCTAAAATTTAGAATGAGAATATTGAAGTGACACATTATTATTAAAAATAGATACAAATAGTATAATATTCTAATTTTATATAATCTTTTCTCGTATTATATAGTACCAAAATGCCTAACATCTATGTTGCTGCTCCTACCTTAAGTTCATCCTTTAAATAAAATTTCTAATTTGTACTTTATCTGATCCCATATTTAGTTTATCATTTAATAATAAAAACATTATTATTATTTAAATCTAATCTTAACTATTAATTGCTTAATTGAATGAAGGGGATTGCTTAATGAAGCAGAGAGACCAGACATGTAGCCATGTGCATTTAAAATATTAAACAAATCATACACACCAACAATTTACTTCACTTTTACTTTTTGTTTAAACTTAGAACACCAGGGTGAAATTGAATAAAAGTTTATTTTTTTTATTTTTTTAAAAAAATAACATAGTAAGCATTTAGTCAATTCATGATTGTTTATATGGTGGACATTATTAAGTGCTTAGATATTGAGTCAAAAGAGCCACCAAAATTGGAGTATCAGGCTTAGCATATTGGCTGCTATAAAGCAACAAAAGATGCCTTCAACCATTGCACACACCATTGAAGATCCAACCTTTCTTTTGCCAAAAAAAAATTCCCCTATGAACCTATAATTGATGGATTATGTCTGGAAAGCTCAAAAACCCAAGCTTCCAATAACAGTTTTGATCTTTCAAAAAAGTCCCCATCAAAACATACTTCCTCTGAAAAAGTATGTTTAATAACCCAATTTTTGGGCTTTAATGTTGAAATAAGTTTGATAATGGGGACTCTTCTTTTTTTTCCCCTTTTGTTTTGTGGTATCGTTTTGGGATATCATTTAAATAAGAGAAGCCAGGAAAGGAAGCAGGGTCCATGGTGGACCATGCTTAAGATAATTATTTATTTTATATCTTCCGTTGCACTTAGGCTTAGGGGGGTATATTAGAGATCTCCATTGCACATTTGCCCTTAAAGCTTTGGATTTCGAGGTCTTATAAAAAGAGAGAGAGAGAGAGAGAGAAAGAAGAAGAAGAAGAAGAAGAAGAAGAAGAAGAAATCCAAGCTCTCTTGCACTTTATTCTCTTCAAATTCGATACTTTGCCCTGTACCTTAAGCCAGTGTTTTTTGTTTTCAATAGAGACCGAACTCAAAGAAAGAAAGAAAGAAAGAAAAAAAGACAATCCATTAGTCTTTATCTCTCTCTCTCTCTCTCTCTCTCTCTCTTTTGTGTGTCCTACATTGTCTTGTTCTAACATCAAAATCTCTCTGTTGGTTTCTTTTTCTCCCTTGAGAATTCTCAAGCAGCAAAGACTTTGCTTGTTCAAAATAAAACAGTAATGCAGATTAAAGACAGGAACTTGTTTTTTTCCCACACTTGTTTTCTCTTCATTACCTGAGGGAACAGTGTCACCATTTCAAAATTAGCTACTTTTTTTTTTTCTCTCCCATTATTTTCAGCAAAAACTTGGAACATTTCCCCTAAAAAAGCCCTGTTTTCAAGATTTGTTTTTTTTTTTGTACTCTTTCTATTTGTCTTTGTTTACATTTTAATCAAAGGGGGCAGAAGAAACACCTGAGAAATAATATCATCAAGTGATAAGTTGAGCCAAAAGAAGCAACTTCACAAATTCATAATTTTATTGCTTACAAATCTGGATTAAAGCTATATGAAAAAAGCTGTGAAACAATGAGAGGTGGGAACTCCAAGAACAGCAAGGTTTTCTATTCAAACAAAGCCAAAAAAATCTCATTTGATTCTCTTCATGTCATTTTTTTTTTTTTTTTTTTTGTGTTTTGAGTTATGGGATTGCTGATTGTATTGAAAATGTATTTTTCCCTTATGAAGCTTTCATGGCCCAAGACATTGGTGAAGAAATGGTTCAATATCAAGAGTAAAACTGAAGACTTTCATGCTGATGATGTTGATTATGGAGGTGATTTTATTGATTTTTAGATTCTTCTAGACCCTAAACACTTGCATTAAAATGTATGTTGGGTCCTTTTTTTTTTTTTTTTGGTACTTGGAATTTGCAGCTCAAGATCTGTTAGTATTTGTTTTCTTCTTCATTTATGAAATCCATAGTCTTTGTTTTTTATGGTGTTTGAATATGTGAAATTGATACCTCTGCCTGATAGACAGAGAGCTAGCTGTAGCAGCTTTAACAACTTTATGTTCTTTTTTTTTTTTTTTTCAGGTGCTGATGAAGATTGGAGGCACCAATTTTCAGAGAGGGAAGAGGCATGCACTGTCAAGAAAAGTAGAACAGGTTTGAAATCACATAAGCCATTGTGGGTTATGGCCTTTACTTTGGACCACACTTCTCTTTTATCCCCCCATTTCCAAAATTTTAATTGATTACATTGGATGCTAGAGAGATTGAGCAAGACGTATTCGGATCGAGCTCGGCAAGGTAAAACCGATGTTGACGGATCACAGTTTACCGATGTGCATAATTATAGGTAATGTGTTGTGTTCTTATCTGCTTTTTCTGGTGTTGAGTTTTGCTTAATAGGATCTTGGTTTGTGAGTGCAGGATTTTTGTAGCTACTTGGAATGTGGCTGGAAAATCTCCTCCTAGTTATTTGAATCTTGAAGATTGGCTTCATACTTCTCCTCCTGCTGATATTTATGTTCTCGGGTATGCAGAACTGAATCTGATTTTGTTCCTCATCTCGATTCTTATGGTATTGATAGAAGCTTGTTGGATCTTTTGATTTGGTCTTGTAGTTTTCAAGAGATTGTACCTTTAAATGCTGGTAATGTGTTGGGAACTGAAGACAATGGACCGGCTAGGAAATGGCTAGCTCTCATTAGGAAGACACTGAATAGTCTGCCTGGCAGCAGTGGTTGTTGCCACACGCCTTCACCGATCCCCGATCCGCTTGTTGAACTGGATGCAGACTTTGAAGGATCGACAAGGCAGAAGACTTCGTCTTTCTTTCACCGCCGATCGTTTCAATCCTTGAGCCGTAGCATGAGGATGGATAACGACATGGCAATGACACAACCCCAGCTTGATCGCCGTTTTAGTGTATGTGATCGGGTTATCTTCGGGAATAGGCCAAGTGATTATGATCCTAATTTCAAATGGGGTTCCTCTGATGATGAAAATGGACCTGGGGATTCACCAGGGAACACTCAGTACCATTCGCAATATTCTCCAATGTCGTATGGTGGATCTTTTGCCATTGAAGAAAACAACAAACAGATGGGGCATTCGAGGTACTGTTTGGTTGCCAGCAAGCAAATGGTTGGGATATTTCTAACCGTGTGGGTGAAGAGTGATATTAGAGACGATGTTCATAACATGAAAGTGTCCTGCGTTGGCCGAGGATTGATGGGTTATCTTGGAAACAAGGTACATTTTTGCCTATACCACTCTCTGATTTAAGTGATTTTCTCGAACTAGGAATAAGAAGGCGTAATACTCATTTCTTGAGTTTTCCAGGGTTCCATTTCTATTAGCATGTCTTTGCATCAAACAAGCTTTTGCTTCATCTGTAGTCACTTAACATCCGGGCAAAAGGAGGGTGATGAGCTGCGAAGAAACTCCGATGTTATGGAGATCCTAAGGAAGACAAGGTTTCCCAGGGTTCATGGTATGGGAGACGAAACTTCTCCTGAAACGATTCTCGAGCATGAGTAAGCCCTTCATATATGTTAAGTTATTACATTACTTTCTGAGAATATAACCTTCCAAGTCTTAGCCTTTGTCCAAAAATATTACATTTTGCATGTGTTGGTGCAGTCGTATTATATGGCTCGGGGATTTGAATTATCGTATAGCTCTGTCATACCGCTCTGCCAAAGCTCTGGTTGAGATGCGCAATTGGAAGGCGCTGTTAGAGAACGACCAGGCATGTTCTTATACTTTCTCGGTTCAATATATTTGTTTCTCCTTTCATTTTTCGAGGACCTTTACACTGCTCTTAGTTCCTCTGAAGATTCTGAAAAAGGAATTGATGGTTTTACAGCTTCGGATAGAGCAGAGGCAAGGCCGTGTTTTTGAGGGTTGGCGTGAAGGAAAGATATATTTCCCCCCCACATACAAGTATTCTAATAATTCAGACAGATATGCTGGGGAGGACAGACGTCCAAAGGAGAAGAGAAGAACTCCTGCATGGTAATGTTATTTCGAGTATTTAGGGAAATGAGAATTTTGGAATTTTCATCTATGAAATGAAATCGTCACACGGTTTTGCTTCACTATTGATCTAATAATATCATAAATGAAATCGTCACACGGTTATGCTTTTACTATTGATCTAATAATATCATAACACTACGCGACCTGATATTTGTGAAGGTGCGATCGTATACTGTGGTATGGGAGAGACCTATATCAGCTATCTTATGTTCGTGGGGAGTCAAAGTTCTCGGATCATAGGCCTGTTTATAGTGTATTTTCGGCCAAGGTTGAGTCTATGAACATTAGTCGAATAAGGAAAAACATGAGTTGTTCCAGCGCCAGGATTGAGGTTGAAGAGCTATTGCCACAGTCACACGGATATACCGAACTCAGTTTCTTTTGAGAAAATCTTTAGCAATCCATATTCTGCGGTGTAACTTATGGAAAATGCAACAGGAGCAAGTTCACAGTTGTATGAAGGTAATCCGTCTATACTCGGGAATTAAACAGATAAACCCTTTCTCTGTTGCCGATTGATTCCTGCAAACCATACAATTAAATCTATTCATCTTCGGCTGTTAACAGGATATCATGAAGAAACGTGGGATTCACATTCACTCGGGAATTCTAACCCTGGCCTCTCTCTGCAATCAGTCAGGTAAATTTTACTTGTAAGTCAACTTGGTCTGAAGAAGAAAAAGTAAATGCTTTTATTGATATCATAATGTAGGCTACTAGGCTTCTTTGGTGAATTATCTGAAGTGCTATGTACCTATAACTTTCAAGCATATCTCCCTACGAGTGTCGATATCTCATGGAACAAGTAACATGCCAACCTTGTTGCCTCATAATATTATGGTTTTTCAGGTCTTAGTCCAACTCTCTTTTAGAAAATAGAAGGTGTACTTCAAAATTCGAATATTTTCTCCGTGTGTTGCTGTAAATCATGTCTTCTTTTTCCCCCTGTTAAAGGTATTTTTTACACTTGAGAAAGTCTCCTACTTGGTCTTATCCTTATCATATTGATTGGTCCCCCATTTCATAGGTGGGCACTGCCCTGTAGAAAAACTACACGAACCATGGTGGCAATAAAGACATGCCGTTGTTGGCTATCCGAAACAAGGTCGGTCCTTCCGTTTTGATCATTCGGATTGTAATTTCTTAACCCGAAATTCTTTTTTTTTTTTCTAATTGGCTACATGATTTTTCAGTTGCTGCAACAGGTACAGATTGTATATTGTCAATAACCACCCCAACTCCTGAAGTTTACATATCCAACAAGACAAGTTGTTAGTCTTCGTTCTTGTCCAAATTCCATTGAAACCTTCAATATTATTGAAGAAAATGAAATACAGGATAAAGAGAACTGACATTTCTTTTTTTGGGTTGAGGGAGAGATATAATGGGGAATCAATTGTCAATTTCTTTTTGTACCAGTTTTGGAAGATTAAAGCCTGGAGATATGATGGATAGTCATTACTAGTGGATAACAGACAGGTTTTTTTTTTTTTTAAATTGTGAGACCTTCTTTTACTGTTGCTACTAATCATTTTTACTGAGAAACAGAAACCAGTTTGGTTGGTTATCTCAACTGTGTATTTTTTGGTTTTTGGTGTCTGAAAATGTAATATTCAGGAGGACACCTTGGCTTTTCCAAAAGGCAATGCTTGTATTGATATCTGTGTTTGAAGACAATAAAGCCTGAAATTTTACTCCATTTTCAGATTTCTCTTTTTTTAAATGTTAAAAGGCAGAGTTCTTACTGGTAATGAAGTGGTGATTCAGCTATTGAATTTGTCACCACAAAAAAAGTGAAGCATCCCCTCACTAATTAAACCAAGCACTGAAGGCCTTTGCTCAAATGTCAAATGCCAAATTTGTTTTAGGACCAAACTTGGAACCAATTATGCTGCTCTCTGCCATGGTAGCTATAGTTGTACTTTTCCATTATTTTTTTGTAGGGTTTGGCTTGGCTGTAACTTACAGTCCAATTCTACCCTTTGGAACCTGTCAGAAGCAACACATTAACTCAAAGTTTGAATATATATATATATATATTGCATGTAACTTTTCCATTAGTGCACTGTAAGATAAAAGACATCATGTCCAAATCTCATCCCCTCCTATATACAGTACTGTTCAAAAGTCAACTTGTTAATGAATTTTAAAGCAACGTTTTACAGTGGTTAAAATTGGGAATGGGGCTGTTAATTTTGCATGAGATACCCTGCGGGGGGGATTGTAACTAAATCAACGGTATCTGTTACGTCAAATGGTTAAAAAATTATGGATGGAACGAGTCTTATAAGGTTGAAAAAAGATTAAAATAAAAACCCAACTGAAAACAACACGCGCGCGGAAGGCAACGGCTTTTGTCTCGAAGATCAGATATGTGGGTCTCTCCCTGGTTTTTCTGACCCCACAATGCCTTCTTTCTTGTCCTTCCTCATAACCGCAGTGACTGCGCGTGGAGGACATTCTGTAACACGGTTTGCATCGTGTTCTATACGCGTTATGGGAGAACGTGAAGATATGCGGTTGGATTCATTTATTGTACGGAGATGCAAGGGCTTTAGTTCTTTCCAATAACATCCTGCCAAGTGGCATATTTATATTCGTTTATAGTACTTTAATGTAAAAAAAAACTAAACGTCTTTAACGCGTTTATAAATGGGTTAATAATATTAAGTCTTGCTTTAATATTTAGTTTTCCCCTCAATTTTATGCTTAATTGGAAATTTAAGATTTTTCTAATTAAGTATTCGAGTTTAGTTTAGTTTCAACGTTCAATTTAATATTTATTTTTTTCCTAATTAAATATTTATAATCTTTTTTACTAGAGAAAACTTATGTACCAAATGTGTATATCAATCCTTACAAATATGCATTACAAATCACAAATAATAGACGTCCAATTAGTTAGAGTAGGATAGCAATTTGTTTAGATAATATTTAAAATCGATTTCTAAAATTACCATCTATTGCAGATTTAGAAAAGATACTGATAGAAACCTAAATATTCATTATCTGAATTCACATTGCTTATTCGGATAACTGGTGTGAATTTAGATATTCGAATCTACTTGTTACAAAATGTTTATAAATTTAATTATGTGTAAGAATTTTAACATATTTAAATTTAGATTTTAGCAGATTTGGATATTCAAAAAATGATTGGAAATTTTAGAATTATTATTTTATTATTTAGTAATATTTAGATAAATTTTAGATTTTAGTAGATAGTAATATTCAGATAAATACAAATAATTTACTCACTATAATTCTTAAATTAGAATTAGAATTAAGTGACCTCTATTCTATCAATACTTGGTGGAAAATGATTTATTGATGAATGATGGATAGTGAAGATTTGATGACATATTTTTTTAAAAATGTACTTATTTTTTCTTTTAAAAGTTTTCATTCTATACTCCACGTTAGTGCTATGCACGTTTGAATAAAATAACACCACATTATGAAATTTGACATCTGAATCATTTCTTCACAAAATTCAACCCTACCTTCTTAACAATGACAGCCTAACTCTTTCAATATTGTTCAAATGGATGCACAAGTTTCTAGGAATAGTAAATTAAAGGGTGTATCACTGCAGGTACAAGCAAAGCTAGGGTGGGGGTTTACTTTTTATTATTATTTTTTTTATCAAACGACTGAGATTTAAACTTAAAGAAAAAAACATGTTTGGATGTGTTTATAGGTTAAAAGAGAATCCCATAAAGCCTGATGAATTCCAGACAGACACGACATTTGGCAAGCACTTGTATGCATGGGGACTCGAGTTAATTTCCATGCTCTGCCACTTCCTTTTTTTTTTCCCCTCATTTTAGAATTTGTTGTGTTTCTTCATTTTCAACAACAAAATCTGCCATTATATATGCATTGTAATTTTCTATTTTTTCTTTTTTTAAATTTTTATTACACAAGTTCCTCTTTGGTACTCCCTGTCACCGACCAGACTTGACTACTTTGCTTATTCAAATTATCTTCCTTTTCTGTTTCAAGGAACATACACCCTTTTCTTCTTTTATGTTCTAAGCTCAGAACATATATAATATATAGATGAAATAATCCTTTTTATGTTTATACAACTTAGATCTAAAATGACATTCCTTTTGAACTGTTTCACATGTAGGAACATCGAATCATATAATATATTTACTTTTTTTCATAGGCAAAAAATTACAGTGACAGTTTTCCATTCATTGGGTTAAAAAAATAAAGCAAAATAAAAAAAAAAATTATATTGGAGTTTAATTGAATATTCTTTTTTAACATTGGTCAATGTACATGTATAGCAGGCAAAGAATGGGGACAGAAAATCCAAGTGGGGATGCGAGATGTATGCATGGGAGTTGCCACCTTTGCTGTTGCTTTTTTTTTTTTTTTGTTCAAAGAAGAAAAAAAAAACATTCTTTTAGAAGGCCATGAAATATGTGAAGCAATCCAAGGAGACAAAAGTATATGGGATTGTTGTGTTAGAAGATCCATTAAAAGTTTTCCGTAGGAAGAAAACTTAAATTATTTGATAACGATTTCAACTTCGGTCTATGTATGTATACTGATGATGAACATGATTGGAGCTAAAGATTTCAAGCCTGTGTCAGTGTTTTCTGCAAGTGCCATGGATGGAGAGGGCACTTTCATTGTCATGCTCTTACTACAACCATCTTTGTGTTAGAAGTTTGATTGTATTTTGCATTATTTACTAAAAAATAAATTAGTCACTATAAATTAGATTAAAGAATAAATTGATTCTTACATTCAAATTTCATTTATTTCTACTATTAAAAATTGATATTTGTACATTAGCATAACGTACACATAGCACGTTATGTGTCGCTGTCTGATTATTCCATTAGTCATTTAAGAAAATTTTAACAGAAATGACTAATTTACTCTTTGATTTAATATATAAAGAATAATTTGCTAATTTTTAAAGTAAAGAAAATAAAATACAATAGACTCCTAATATAATAATTTTTATAATACTTTTACCTCAATAGCTTAGGTTTTGATATATGAGATTGCTACCCACACAATGATTTCATATTTTTTCCCCAACAATTGAGCAACTTTTGTTCTAATGTGTGCTTTCAATGATTGCCTGTTGCAGCTTTGTGTTAGGTGTACCATTGCTCAATGATATGAATGATGGAATTGGAATACATATCTTATGGATAAGTTCTTTTTGGGGGGTTATAGGGTTCCTTTTAGTTCCATAGCTCCTCCAATGCTTCAGCATCCTATAGCACCATTACTCTAAAGTAGTTGATCTCTATAAAGATAATAGCATTTCAGCAAATTTATCAAATGTTACAATCATATTCTTTAATTTGATCAAAGTAAGGAACATCTTAAGTTTGGGTATTGGCAAAACAGATAGCACCTACCAAAGCCTGACACCCTTTGAGGGTACCCACGTCTCTCAAACGTCAGCCTTTGCTACGGGACACAAAGCAAGGCAAGGCAAAGCAAAACACCAAAGGCAAAAGCACACCTCTCTGTGTTGAGTCTGAATCTGACTCTCTGAGTCATCTCGTACCGGTTGCTTACGCATACTATTAATTAATCTCTCTCTCTCTCTGAGAGTGTCAGGGTGGGAGGTGACGTCATAAACTGATGGAAACCGGAAGGAGGGAAAGCCATGCAGGAAGGGAATTCTTTTGGGACCGTACAGTAGTGGTGGAATACTGAAGTTGAACGATGCAAAATTGAACATTTTGGGCAAATAAATGAAAAACAAGGGCGGATGGTGCATGTGGGGGAGGCCCATAATCGTGCTATGTGTGAAAATCTTGCGGCACGGCACGACACGGCAGGGCATGTTTTTGCATGGGAAATTGCTAAATCGCTAAATCAAAATACGTAGCTTTCAGTAAATACAGACACACAGGCCAACTTAAAACACTGTAGATCCATGTTAGGGCTACATTACCCTAAAAACCATAGACTAAAAGATCCATCGAGAGACTATCGAGGAGGGGGGCAAAAGCTACATTAAAGTGCATACTGAAACATACTGATTTCACCATTTTAGAAGTAAGCTACCCTTTTGAGATACCAGCGAGGGGAATGTTATTTTACCCTAAAAGATCGAAAACCCAAAATGGAAGTGCAATGGGTGGTTTTCTTTCTTTTTTTTTTTGTTGGGACCTGACAATCTGCCCCATGTATGCACGCTTGAAAGCAACTGATGAACGCCATGAACGTCAATATTACAAAACGATCTTTGAAATTTGAATCCAATATAAAAAGTACCAAAAACACAGTCATCTTTTTCAGTAAATTCTCCTAATCCCATATACCATACATCATCTTTACCTCACGACAAGTTTAAATTCTTGCATTGGTCATGCATGAAGGGTAGCGGATTAAGCATTGATTATATTGAAGTAATACAGAGGTTAAAAGCGTGGTTTTCAACACAAGATCGTTGCTTGTTAAGCAAGGGTGTGTCAGTGGGTGTAATTTGGAAATCAAACAGGACGACACAAAGCGGAGGAAGTATAAATGAAAAAACAAATACCATATATATATACACAAAAAACATGAGATCATTGTTGGCGTAGAGGTGGTGTCATGGAGGTTTGTATATGGAATGTCCACGTGCAGGTCTCGTTTGCTGACGTTACACTTGTTGCTGTCAAATATAAATTAGAGGCTTTTATTGTATGGTCAACCCTCGTTTTTCCACCATGTTCCTTAATAAATTGGAGATGCAGACAGGGTATCGTAGATGTGATAGGGGTTGAGGCAACCGGCGAGGTGCCTGGGCTGGTCTGGTCTGGTCTGGGGTGGGGGTTGGCCTTCCCTGAGGCTTCCAGCTAGGGTAATTAATTTCATCGGCCAGCTTGTTGAGGGTTAGGGATACATTTTCAAATTTTTTTACTGTTTGGGCTCATAGGCCCATATGTTTAGATTGACCCTCAAACTGAAACATTTAAATAAAGTACTAGAATTTAGGTTGAAGTAACTGGTAGGTGAGATTGGGAGAAATATTAGATGTAATGTTTATGATCAACAAGTTGAATTTTGAGTTATTTATGATGGCTTTTATCTTGCATGGGATTTTAAGTGGAAGGAAGTTATTCTTGAGATTGACTGCGTTCAGGCTATTAAAAGGATTCATGGGAACAATTAAAGAATTGTACAGACATGATTGGCAAGTGGTCATTAAGTAGATTTTGAGAGAAGCAAATTTTGTTTCCCACATTCTGCGGGTCTAATGAAAGAATTTCTACTTAGGCACTGTGTTTTTCATGTTTCCCCTATTAAAGTTGCTAATCAGATTTGATTAGATAACCATTTCATACTATTGAATGCTAATGTTGTCTCTCTTTGATTGTAATTAACTCTTTTTTACTACCAAAAAAAAAAGTACATGGTAGCCTTATAAGGACTAATCAAATTAGTCCTCCTACCATTAAATAGATCAATTTAGTTTCTATATTACTAAAAAGAATCAAATAAGTCCTAATTAAAATAGAGTTAACATTTATTGTATAAAAAATATCTTGAATTTTTTTTCAATTGCAGTTCAACTCCAAACAAAAAGATCTAATTTATAGAACTATAAAAATCTTTAAAAATATTAGCTCTATTAATCAGTAAATGATTTTTTAATAGTAAATGTTAATTTTATTCCAATTTAATCTTATTTGATTCTTTTAATAGTACAAATACTAAATTGATTCATTTAACAGTAAATGGACTAATTTGATAAAATTTCTATAATAGGGAGATCTTTTAGATACACTCATCTTAGAATTTATCATACCCATACACTTGAAATATAGTTATATTTTAAAAAAATTAAATATCTATAATTTTAATTATTTTTAATAAATAATTATTATTAAAAATGAAAAAAATTAAATAATCTTTATCTATAAACCACTCACTAACCTATAAAATTTTAACCCACAACTATATCCAACCGCTCAAAACTATGTAGAATTGTAAGTAATAAATTTAGTGTGGATTTAGATGGGCGATACATTTACCTATGGTTAGTGTAAAAATTGCAGCGCCAGTGAATTAAATATGGTAGCGTGAGATAAATAATACGCTAAACGCACCTCGCCGCATCCCACCGTTCATCCAAACCCACCCTTTAATCACTTGCATTATAAATAGCATTTTTTATTTATATTTTTTGAATTTTCATTATAAATAATAAATATAGGGTCATTATGGGTTGAAATTGCTTTTTTTTTTTTCTAATTTCACATCAAACCTTAATTTTTTTAAATAATTTTTTATTAAATTTTATTAAAAATTGATAATATTTGTAATAATTTTAATATCATTGTAGTAGCCAATTTTGGCCCAAAACCCAAACCAATTAAACATAAATAAAACCATAAGTCCAAAGTCCTTTACACACCAAAGCCCAAAACATAACCCAATTGAAACCCATTAAACTTAACCCAAATCCCATTTCCATAAACAGACAAGCCCAATCAACTACCCAAGGCCCAAAATCTAACCCTACCCAATTACAAAATTACCCAAAACAAGCTCGAAAGGGCCCAAAACCGAAAAGTTCTCAGCCAAAGGGCGAAAACCCTAGCTGCTTGGCGTCGCAAGCCTTCATCCAGCAGCCTCCACGCGCAAGCCTCTGCCACACGCGCGTGCCACGACCCTTGCCTCCAGCGCACAGCCTCCGTACCACTGTACATCCACGCGGCCTTGTACCTGCAAAAGACAACAAGAACGACAGCAAATAAAAAGAAGACAGTAGCAAAATAGGAAATATTTTTTGTATTTTCTTTTCTCTTCGGCTATAAAATAAGCCAGAGAATCATTTGTAAGGGGGGATTATCTAATAGAAGATCAGCGAGAAAAAACGCATGTAAACACACAAAAATCAATAAAAAACATCAGTTTTTTTTTAAGGTGATTTTATATTCGATTCATTTCTTTACATTTTCATTGTTCATTGCATTTCATAAAAGAAAAGGCAAGGGAAACGGCGTTTACCTTCACGAACGGGCTACCGAAATCCTTGTTCTCTCCGTCACAATCGGAGCCAGACGGGGGTTTTGGGCTCGAAACAGTGTGACCCTTCGAACATTCGCCCTAAATAGAGCTAGATCGGCCCTCCATGGATGACCCATAGCCGATCTAAGGCGCATTGTGGTCGGACGACCATTTAACCTTGGCCTCTATTCGGCCGATTAAAGGGGAAAATAGAGAGCGGCCATAGTTTTTCTTTTTTTGTTTCATTTTGTTTTGATTTTAAGTGGCCGGATAGTTAATTTTAGGGTTAATTTTAGTTTTTAAATAGTGCACGAAACGGCACCGTTTAGGGCCTGTTTCAGTGGCTCTAAAACGGTGTCATATTACGTACCCGATTCGACCCGTTTGGACCCGATTCAGCACCCATGATGACCCGCGTGTTTGGTTTAAAGGGGATATTCGAGCGATTGGTCCTTCCCCTTTGCGCGGCCCCAGGATTGAGCCCCGAATCGATTTTCTTTCTTTTTTTATTTGGCCTCTGAAATTTGAGCGCTTTTGTAATTTGGTCCTTCTTTAAACGTGGCATTTTGGCATTTGGTTTATTTCCAGTTTTGGTTCCTTTGCGTTTGTGCGTACTACATTTCGATCATTAATCCTGTTTTAATAGTTTTATTTATTCACAAATTATCTGGCTAATACCGCCCTTTTTCAATTGGACCCCTATATTTTAACTTTAGTTTTCTTTTAGCTATTTATTGCAAAAACACTTATATATGTATTTATTTATTTTTTTATTACTGCATATATTTTCGATTTTGTAATATTCTAATTATTATTTTTAAATTTCCCATCATATGTCTATATATTCATCTATTTATGTATATATTTTCTCTTAAATATATTTTTATATATATATAATTTATGTCTTTTAAAGATCTTATGTCATTATATATTTTTGTTATTCAAAACCTTTTCATATATTATTATCCTTTTTATATATATTCTTTATATTAATTTTTATATTGCATGTATATTATCAACTTCAATAAATATATTTCGTTTTTTTTTTAATTATTTTTTTACATTGTTTACTTCAAACTTCTTCCTTAGTAATATCAATTTCAATAATAATTTATATGTTACTACATTTTTAGTTCTTTATGTAAATTATTCCAAACCCTATCATGTATTGCCCTTTTTAAAATTTTCATATATTTCATTGTTTTAAAATTGATTTTATATCGTATTGATTCCAAATTCCCCTTTATTTGTGTTTTTATTTGACCTATCCACATTTGGAAATTTGTACATTTTGTTTACTTTAATTTATTTTTAATTAGCTATACCCTAGTTTTCATACGTATTTGATTATTAATGTGAGCCTTTTCAAATAGAACTACAAGGTTATTGCAATTGCATATATCGAATTGTATGTTCACATTGTTATACTTGTCATTTATTTGTACGTTGTTGTATTCACATATTATTATTCCATCCGATACTATATTTATGTTTCTCATCAGAGGATAGTAATTGAATAAAAGTATCTTGAGTCATTTTTAAAACTGCTTATTTTGAAGCTCTTTAAAATAAGGCAATGTTGTGTGTCGAAACCTCTTTTTTTTTTGAAAAAACGGGAATCGACTTTTGAAAACGAAAATTGGGAGTCACCACCAATCCTTTTTGAGGTGTAATTGGGCCACCTTATAAAACATTTTGGTCCACGAATTTTAAGAAAATGGGTTCGGGAGTCGGTTACGTACGAGGAAGGATTAGCACCATCGACACGCCCAAAATTGGTACTTAATTGATTAATTAGTATCTTAAATGTCGAAAATTAAAGATTTGAACAGAGTTCAAAATGCGATCCTCCTTTTATTAGCTTTTAAAACGTGCATTTTAACTTAAAGAGGATATTCAAATATTCAAAACAAACAAAGAAAGTGAAACCCAGTGCGTTAGGGCACGATCCTTTGAACTCTAAATACCGAACGTTGCCTTTATTTTGAAAAACTTTTTGAGGGTGAACTAGTAAAAGGATATTCAGATATTCAAACATTGCCTTTATTTTAAAAATCTTGAAAACAATCTTAAATCAATCAAAACGCATTTGTTTAGTTTATTTTGAAATAAGAAAACTAGGAATTGGCCTGGATGGGCTTAAATTT
Source organism: Gossypium stocksii (assembly GCA_020496765.1). NCBI lineage: Eukaryota > Viridiplantae > Streptophyta > Magnoliopsida > Malvales > Malvaceae > Gossypium > Gossypium stocksii. The sequence goes on from CM035623.1 coordinate 15,191,382, forward strand.
GAATCATCATACCATACAAGATACAAAAGTACAATTGCAAACATGAGGCGATAACATAATGCAATAATATAACACAATTAAATAATAGTAAAACCAAGAAATGCGAGGACAAAATGAAAGGCCCGATTGGAATAACATATGTACACATGAATAATGTAAGAAAATATTTTGAAGAATAATGTCTAATTTGAAATAGGATTTTTTTTTTTAAGAAATAAATTGTATGTATAAAATACAATACATATATATATAAAAGAGGGATATGTACGGAAAATAATATGAAATCAAGAACAATAATATATACACATATATATAAAACGATTAATAAAAATTAGACGTAATAAAAATAGTTTATAGAAACATCATGCTAAATTTTAAAATAAAGGGATATATAAAAGAAAATTTAAAATAAAATAAATATATGATAAAACCATTAAAATATATACATACCGATTGGAGAGAAACTATTTGTTTAAATATTGGTAATAATAATAATAATAATAAATAAAAGTACTAAATATCACAATAATAAAATATAATAAAAATCAAAACAGTAAAAAAAATAACAATAACTACAATAAATAATTGTAACGAGTATAAAAACTGTATTTAAAATGTTCAAATTTTAATAAAATATGTATATAAAATAATAATAGTAAGTTAAAATAGGTTATGCAAAAAACATTAGTAAAACAAAAATAATATACACATAATTTAAATAATAATAAAAAAATAGTACTAGAAATTAATAGTAGAATATAATAAAAATAATATAATAAGAAATAATAATACTATATATAAAAAATAATAATTAATTTATGATAAAAATGTCCAAGAAAATCAAAGTAGGGCTTAATTGAAATTAAAACGGAGGTTTTGGGGCCAAAATCGAAGTATAAAAGAGTTAGTGGGACCAAATTAGGCGCGCAAGCGAGCTAGGGGGATCAAAATAGCAAAATTCCCCTTGCCCAGTGTACAGCATTTAAAATGGGACCAAAACGCAACTTTACGCAAGTTCTAGAAAGAAAATTAAAGAATCAAAACAAATTTTGGGAAGCAGCGAAAGGCGCAGGGACTAGATATGCAAATTGACCATTTAAGGTTAGTGGTCTCTTTTATCAACGCATAAAAACCACCCCCAGACCCTATTTCCTAGACCATTCGCGCCAGAATTAAAAACCTAAAGGGATTTTACCCTTTTTCTCTGCTAAGGCAAAGGAGATTGCCCATCCTCGCAACCAACCCAACGCGCATACACCGATAACGGTGGTGAAGGAATCGTGGTAAGGTCTCTTCGATCCCCCTTTTAAAAAAAAACACTATTTGCCTTTGAAAAACCAGTGAGATAAATCTACAAAGATGGAGAGGGTTTCAACCCTTTTTCATTTATGTAAGCAAAAACAGTAAAAGAAAAAGTCTGAAACTGAAAAACTTCTGGAATCACCTTTGAATTTTCTGGCTAACTTCTATTTCGATGTAAATGTGTTTGTATTCAAGAATTTTGCTATTTTCTTCTATTAATCGTGTGTAAAAAAAAAAAAGAAGTCCGCCCCTTTTACAACTGTTTTTGAAGGCTTTATAAAGCCTTTTTTTTTTTTTACAACTGTTTCTCCTTGTTGTAGGTGTCGTGGTGGTTGAGGGCATCACCGTGGAGGGTGTGCTAGTGGCCCGAAACGTGCGGCGCGAGGAAGCTCTGTTGGTGGGGCGGCGGCCAAGCATGAGACCAAGTGCTGCTAGAGTTTCATTTTGGTTGTTAGGGGTTTTGGGCTAGGTTATTTTGGGTCAGGTCTCGGGTTTAGGTCTAGGATTGGCTGATTTTTGGTTAATGGCTTTGTTTGGGTTTTACTAGTGTATTGGGTCTGGGCCAGGCAAAGAATGAGGCCCAACAGCTGCCCCTCTTTGCTCGTTGTCGTGTAACGAGAATAGAGCAAAGACTTAAGAGGGTAAATTTTGCCCGGTCCTATTAAAACTTGTCTTCCTGTGTAACCTCATTGCAACCCACTGTATCTTATTGCTTCCGAATGCTTCATCGCTGCTTCGTGAAGATACAATTTGAAATTTGATCAATTCCACTCCTGTTCAATAGGGCGAGGTCTGCTAAAATTTGACCTGCTCCGTTCCTGCTCAGCGAAGATAAGATTTGGTATATTTAGCCTGCTTCACTCCTGCTCAGTGAAGATAAGGCTGATGGCCGAAATCTGCTCCATTGCTGATACATGGAGATAAGATTCACCAAAATTTGATCTATTCCGCTCCTGCTCAGCGAAGATAAGATTTGGTATATTTAGCCTGCTTCACTCCTGCTCAGTGAAGATAAGGCTGGTGGCCGAAATCTGCTCCATTACCGATACATGGAGATAAGATTCACCAAAATTTGATCTGTTCCGCTCCTACTCAGCGAAGATAAGATCTGCTATATGTAGCCTGCTCTACTCCTACTTAGTGAAGATAAGGCTGGTGGCTGAAATCTGCTTCATTGCCGATACGTGGAGATAAGACTCGCTAAAATTTGATCTGCTCCGCTCCTGCTCAGCGAAGATAATATCTGGTATATTTGATCTGTTCCACTCCTACCAGTGGGATGAGATCTGCTATATGTAGCTTGCTCCACTCCTGCTCAGTGAAGATAAGGCTGGTGGCTGAAATCTGCTCCATTGTCGATACATGGAGATAAGACTCACTAAAATTTGATCTGCTATATATAGCCTGCTCCACTCCTATTAAGTGAAGATAAGGCTGATGGCAGAAATCTACTCCATTGTCGATACATAGAGATAAGATTCACCAAAATTTGATCTGCTTCACTCCTGCTCAGTGAAGATAAGATCTGGTACGTTTAGCCTGCTCCACTCCTGCTCAGTGAAGATAAGGCTGGTGATATCTGTAGTTTTAATCAATCCTGCTACCTTGTCCACTGAGGGATCCATCTGTAGAGGAGTGATTTTATGCTTATGCTAGATGATTAGGATGCCATGATTAATGTGAATCAAATGTTCCTAATTAGATGTCTTATGGATATTAAATGCATAAATGTAAAATGTCATGAAAATGATCGTTTTAATTTTTGGGTTGTTATCGCTCGCTGTTTGCTATAGTAACATCCCTGATATATGTCTTCTGAAGATAAGGTTAATCCCTTATCCTTCACACGTTTTTAAGCCTGGTGAGTTTTTAAATAACTGTCCTGTTTTAGGATCTTGTATTGTTTAGAAACCTTTCAGAGTAATACGTAAAACCTCTTTTGAGAACATTGTTAGTTCATTAATCATTATTTCAATATAAAATGCTTGAAAAAGATTATAAGGGTAGGTAGAACTGAAATTTATTCGAGTCAAAATTCGCGAAAGATGTACTAAACAAAGAAAGCATTCATTATTTGACATACAAAAATGGATAAAAAGAACAAATAGGTGCCCCAGATTTCGCAGTTTGAGCTTCTCTGCACGAACTCCTCGAGGACCATTCTAAGCTTGGCATGTGTCTAAGGGACCTATAGCATTTTGTCGATGCCCTAAGATGTAGCCCATCCCTTCTTTATCGATTCAAGTATAGTGAGAATGTCACTTGCCCCAGTCTGGATCGAAATTTGAATTGCCCTTTGCGGGTTTTCAATTTAAAACCCCTTTGGTCTCAAGGTGCCCTTTACGGGTTTTCACATTAGCCTCTCCCTTTTTTTTTAGGCGCCCTTTACGGGTTTTCACCTCAACTGCTTCAAGCAAAATATCTTTTGACTGAATCAGAATTTACCGGGTTAGGCAGGCTCTTGCCATCCATCTCTGTTAATATTAATGCCCTTCCAGAGAAAGCCTTTTTTACCACATAGGCTCCCTCCCAATTTGGCATCCATTTCCCCCTGAAATCTTTTTGCATAGGGAGAATCTTTTTCAATACTAAGTCCCCCTCATGGAATACCCTGGGGCGAACTTTTTTGTTGTAAGCTTGCATCATTCTTTTCTGGTACATTTGACCATGACGAATAGCCTTCAGTCTCTTCTCTTCAATCAGGTTTAGTTGATCATAACAGGATTGGATCCATTCTACTTCATCCAACTTCAACTCTGATAAAACTCGGAAAGAAGGGGTTTCGACCTCAATAGGTAAGACTGCCTCCATCCCATAAACCAATGAGAAAGGTGTTGCCCCGGTAGAAGTTCTGACAGATGTCCGATAAGCATAAAGGGCAAATGGGAGCTTTTCATGCCAATCTTTGTAGGTCTCAGCCATTTTCCCCACAATCTTCTTAATATTCTTATTAGCTGCCTCTACTGCCCCATTCATTTTCGGGCGGTATGGTGACGAATTGTGATGCTTAATGTTGAACTGACTGCAGACTTTCGCTATCGCGCTATTGCTCAGATTCAACGTTTTGTCAGATATGATCTTTTCCGGTATACCATAACGACATATGATTTCCTTCTTTAGGAACTTACTTACTACTGACTTTGTGACATTGACGTACGAAGCAGCCTCTACCTATTTGGTAAAGTAATCAATGATTACAAAAATGAATCGATGCCTATTAGAAGCCTTTGGCGAAATCGGCCCAATGACGTCCATGCCCCACATTGAGAAAGGCCATGGGGAAGTCATAACATAAAGAGGTGAAGGAGGCACATGGATTTTGTCTCCATAGATTTGGCACTTATGGCACTTCTTGGTGTAACTGATGCAATCTCCTTCTATTATGGACCAGTAATATCTGAATCTCATGATTTGTCAAGCCATTGTGAAACCATTGGCATGTGTCCCACAGACACCATCATGGACTTCCTCTAGAATTTTTTTTGCCTCAACAGCGTCAACACATCTTAGCAACACCTGATCCTTTCTCTTCTTATATAGGACCTTACCATCTAAGACATAGTCACTGGCTAACCTCCTCAATGTTCTTTTATCATTTTCAGTTACTTGATCTGGGTATGCACGGCTTTTCACATATTGTAGGATATCATGATACCAAGGATGATCATCTCTCTCTTCCTCTTCATCAATATTACAGCAGTGAGCTGGAGCCTCATAAATACTCATCTGAATTGGCTTCATACCTTCCTGTTCCTTTACTTTGATCATGGAAGCTAGTGTAGCTAAGGCGTCAGCTATCTGATTCTCGTCTCGTAGGAGGTAATGGAAAGTGATATCCTTAAACTCCTTAATTAACTCCAAAATTAGCTTTCGATAAATGATCAATTTGGGATCTCTCGTTTCCCACTCGCCTTTGAGCTGATAGATTACCAATGCAGAGTCCTCGTATACTTCTAATACCTTGATTTTGCGGTCTATAGCTGCCCGAATTCCCATGATACATGCATCGTATTCTGCCATGTTATTTGTGCAGTCAAAGTCCAGCTTGCAAGTGAATGGATAATGATCTTCATTTGGGGATATCAGTATTGCCCCAACTCCATTTCCAACGGCATTTGATGTTCCGTTAAAATTTAATTTCCATGAATGATCTTCAGGCATGTCTCCTTCAGCGATTGCTACATACATTAGATCTTCATTGGGAAAATTAAAATTCAAGGGTTCATAGTCCTCCAAAGCTCTACTGGCTAGGAAGTCTGCTATTGTACTCCTCTTCACTGCTTTTTGGTTTACATAGACTATGTTAAATTCGGAGAGCAAAATATACCATCGGGTCATCCTTCCATTTAAAGTGGTTGACCCCATCATGTATTTAAGAGGGTCTAGCTTTGAGATTAGCCAAGTTGTATGGTACAACATGTATTACCCCAACCTTCGTGTTGTCCAAACCAAAGCACAGCATAGCTTCTCAATTGGCGGGTACCTCATTTCACATTCAGTGAATTTTTTACTGAGGTAATATATCGCTTTTTCTTTTCTCCCAGTCTTATCGTGTTGGCCAAGTACACATCCCATCGACTTATCGAATACTGTTAAATACAGTATCAATGGTCTACCAGGGCTAGGTGGTGTTAGCACTGGAGGACTGGACAAATATTGCTTAACCTTTTCAAAAGTTTTCTGGCATTCATCATCCCATACCCCAGGATTGTGTTTTTTAAGAAGGCGGAATATGGGGTCACACTTCTCAGTCAGCTGCGAGATGAACCGAGCGATAGTTTAGTCTCCTCAGAAAACCTCGGACTTCTTTTTGAGTTCGTGGCGGAGGCAGCTGCTGTATAGCCTTGACTTTATCAGGGTCGACTTCTATTCCCTTCTCGCTGACTACGAAGCCGAGTAACTTTTCTGACCTAGCACCAAAGGTGCATTTTGACGGATTGAGCTTTAATTGGAATTTTCTCAACCTCAGGAACAATTTTCTCAAAACTCGCACATGTTCTTCCTCAGTTCAGGATTTTGCAATCATGTCGTCAATGTAAACCTCGATCTCCTTGTGCATCATGTCATGAAACAAGGTTACCGTGGCTCTTGGGTACGTTGCCCCCGCATTCTTCAACCCGAATGGCATCACCTTGTAGCAAAATGTCCCCCATAAAGTTATGAACGTGGTTTTTTCCATATCTTCAGGATGCATCTTAATCTAATTGTACCCGAAGAAACCATCCATAAAGGAGAACAGTGAGAAGCCTGTCGTATTATCCATTAGGGTATCAATGTGAGGTAATAGAAAGTTATCTTTTGGGCTGGCTTTGTTTAGATCTCTGTAATCTATACACATCTGCACTTTCCCATCTTTCTTAGGGACAGGGACGACATTGGCTACCCATTCCGAGTATTTAACCACCTGTAAAAAAACCAGTATCAAACTGCTTCTTAACTTCTTCCTTTATTTTCATTGCTACATCGGGTCTCATTCTTCGGAGCTTCTGCTGAACTGGCTTGCACTCCTCTTTCGTAGGGACACGGTGCACTGCGATATCGGTATTTAGACCAGGCATATCCTGGTATGACCATGCAAAGGCGTCATTGAATTTCCGCAACAGCTTAATGAGGTTCTGTCTTGTTTTCTCGTTAACGTAAGTGCCCATTTTAACTTCCTTCCCCTCCTTCAAGACCACAATCTCAATAGTCTCTTTGTGTGGCAGGATCTGTTCCTCTTCTCGCTCCACTATCCTTAACAAGTCGGGAGATAAACCACAATCCTCGTCATCTTCAAAACCCTGAGATCCCTCAAAGCACATGTCTCGCTCAAAAGAAGATTTTGGGCTCGTATCAGCATTACTCATGACGTTGATATCCGGGGGCTTATTATGAGTATAAGAGAATACCCAAAGAAAATAAAAATGAATAATTCCTTTGTGTAGTATGATTATGTATGAAATGAATAGGAAGAAAGAATAATAATAATTGCTCGAGCTGATATATGAAAATGCATTTTATTGAAAATAATAATGTTTGAACATGAGCCTATTTCACAAAAGATTCCTATTGTCCCTAGGCTAGAAGACAACAAGTGGGTTTTGAATATTACTCTGTGTTAGCTCTAAAGATTACAGGAATTTCTTCCACAGTCCAGTTATCCAAAAAACTTCCAAGCTCATACGGGTGAATGCCCGATAAATTTCCTTCTTTTGGTTCATCTTCCAATGTGACGTTAATGCTCCAGATTCCCACCACATCTTCAGCTATTCCCTCTCTAGTCTTTTCTTGTGTCAAGTGAATAAACCCTCTTGATATGAATGTTTGGGAAATATGGGAGAAGCTCATCGGTTCCTATCTGACCTCTGCCCCATTCAATCTTGCCCTTCGCTGCTCCTATTTCCTTTCAAATTCCTTCTTCAGGTGGCTTGCATCTGGCCTGAATCCCAAACCAAAGCGATCCCACTTGTCAACCAAGACTGGAACTTTAACTTGTCTATAAAGGTGCTTCCCGAGTCCTCTTCCGGGTAATGCCCCTTTCCTAACTGTCAGCTACAGGCTTATCTTCGTAGCCCCAGATATCTTGGGGACTGGAATCCTGCTCCCCTTAGCTACAAACGTTGCATTCACAAATTCTAGCGATCAAAATGAACATTTAACTGATTCAGTATCGTTCTCCACGTAGGGCGCATCACTGGTAACTAATGCAATAATGTCCTCCTCTGCATTTATCGTTATTAGCCGGCCCTCAGTAACCAACTTCAGTTTCTGGTGTAGCGAGGATGGCACCGCCCCAGCTGAGTGAATCCAAGGTCTTCCTAATAGACAGTTATAGGAAGGCTTAATATCCATCACGAGGAAGTCTACCTCGTACGTGTTTGGGTCAGTCTGGAGAGGTGTCTCTATCCTCCCCATCACTTTCCTTTCTGTGCCATCAAACGCTCTTACTATGTTCTGACATGTCTTCATATGAGAGCTGTCTATAGGCAGACGGTTTAAGGTGGATCAAGGTAAGACATTCAGTGCGGATCTATTATCAATCAGTACTCCGGGTAGTGTATACCCCTTGCAACATGTAGTGACGTGCAAAGACTTAGTAGACCCCCTACCCCCTGGTGGTATCTCATCATCGCTGAAGGAGATGAAATTGTCGGCGCTTATGTTGTCGACAAGACGGTCTAATTTGTTAACCGAAATGTTATCTGCAGCATAGGTTTCGTTCAACACTTTTATCAGTGCGTTGCGGTGGACCTCCAAATTTAACAGCAGAGCCAATACAGATATGCGATCCGGTTGTTGGTATAGTTGTTCCACAACACTATACTCACTGTGTCTTAGGAACTTCAAGAACTTTTTGGCTTCATTTTCCCTTACTTGCTCATTAATCAGTGTGTAATGACCCAAATTCCCGGGCACCTGAACAAACGAGTCGTAGGGCCTCTGTCTTAGGAAAAATTAAGTCCGTAAATATTTATTTAAAATATTTATGAGGATAATTAGGAGTTAAATTAGATTTTGATTAAGTGAATCTAATTTAATTAGAAACAATTAGTAGATAAGACTAAATTGAATAAAGTGCAAAAGTTTAATTATAGAATAGAAAAATTATTAAGGGATTAAATTAGTAATTAAACCATAAAAGTGAAATATGTTTAATGATGAATAAATACATGTGTATGTGTATTATTGGTCCAATTGTATTTTATGTGTGTATTTACTTAGAATTTAAGTAATTTTAATTAGTTAATTATTTGATTTTAATTAAGTAAATATCTAATTATTTAAATATTATAATTTATTAAAAAAAATTAATGGAGACAAGTGTATGGTAAGGATGAATACATGTGTAATAGTGTAAGAGTGTACAAATGTATACAAATAATAAGTTATTATATTAGATATTTTATAATAAAAAAAATTAGTTAAAACAAATAAAGGGATTAATAAAAGAAAACAAGAAAAAGAAAAGAAGAAAGTTACAGAGAAGAAACGTGAGAAAGAAAGAAAAAGGAAAGAAAGAAAGAAAAAGGGGAAATTGAAGGATTAAGGCTTGGAGTTTAATTTGGTAAGCTAACTAAGCCCTTTTCTTTGTAATTTTGATGTTTTTGAAGCTCTAGAGAAAGATTTTCTTGAATTCATGAGAAAATATTGAAAATAAATGGAGGTTTGATTAGGGTTCATGTTGAAGAAATGATGAAATTAGGGATTAATTTGATAGAATTATGAATTTGAATTGAATTAGGGACTTAATTGTAAAACAAGCCATAAGTTTTGAGTTTTAGGGATTAAATTGAAAGAAATTCGGAATTATGGAAAAATGATGAAAATTTGATAGTTATATGAATATTTTGATGGAAATTGAGTAGAAATAAGGTGTGAATTGATGTTATAAATTTGGTTATTAGCATTTTACATTAAAACAGTTTTGGGAAGTAGCAATGGTCTGACTTTGAAAATTCACTAAAAATTGTAGGAATTGAATTAGAGGATGAATAAGATATGAAATTAAATCTTATTGAGTCTAGTTTCTTATAGTAGAAACAATGTAAGCAATGAATTTATGAATCAAGAGATATTTGAAATTATGTAAGACTGGTTCAGGGTGATTTCGAGACACTCTATTTTGAATTTGGAAAATCATTAAAAATTGTAAAAAAATTATTATGGAGTGTAATTTATATGTGTGAACTCCTTAATGAATCTAGTTTCAAAAGAGATAAACAAGAACCTTATTCGAGTTCTGTACAATGAAATAATTGATTTTTAGTAGAGAGAGGTCAGAACTGTCAAATGGAGTAACAGGGGAGTATTTAATGAATAAACTGTACTAATTGGCTAGACCAAAAATTCTGAAAATTTTATGGTGATAAGATATATGAGTCTACTTTCAAGGAAAATTTACGGATATTAATTTGGAGTTTCGTAGCTCAAGATATAAATAATTTAGTAACAATGATGCAAATAGACAGCTTAATGGTGAAAGTATATATATCCTAAAAATGGTCAAATTTGCATGTTTAGGCTTATGAATTAAATTGAATTGTATTATATTAATTAATTATAATTATGCTAATTTTCGTAGCAAACAAAGAAACCGAGGCATCCAATACGAAGGGGAAAGAGAAAGTGGTCGAGGAATAGCTTGGAGAAATCGGTTTGTATTATCATAATTCAAAGTATTTATTATTGTATATTCAATTGTTTATATATATATATGAATGTGCATGAAAATGACTTGAATGTGAATTGTTGATTATTTGTGATTACATTGAGAAATATAAGAGAATTAATTGATATGTGAAAATGTTTCGGAAATGAAAATGTGATCGAAACCCTATTAACTAGTCGGGCTTAGTGGATATAATTGGCATGCCATAGGATTGGAAGTGTTCAGGGATTCTTCGACCTCGAGTCGATGAGGCACTAGGTGTGCCATAGATTTACTTCGGATAGTTTCGATGAGGCTTTGGTAGCCATATTGCTTCGGCTTAGCCGATAAGGTACTTGGTGTGCCATAGATCTGATTTACTTCGAACTATCCGATGAGGCGTTGGTCGCCACTCTGGTGTGTTTGGTTGGATCCGCGTATCCACCTTGGTCCGAGTCAGGTTAATAGGGCCTATAAGTGAAATGAGCAAAATTATCTGAATCTGATTATCTGAATTATCGAATGAAAGGTGAAAGGAAATGATGATACGAAATGTAAAAAGAAATTGTACTATGAAGTTGAAAGCATGAACTTCATGTTTATAAATTATGTATACATGAATGTGTTATGAATTAAGTGCTTACATGTTGTTGAAAATTTTATAATCATTTGAATGATATTAATGTGATATGAATTGGCATATTCAATTGACTACTTGTGCATTTATGCTTTGAACTTGATTTAATGTTATGAATTGAATTATGATAATACCACTGAGTATTTCCAATACTCAGCGTACGGTTGTTTTCCGTGAGCAAGTTAGGTAAAGTAGAGTCCGGCTCTGCATTCAAAATCATCTCCGACTCCAGCTCATTTGTGGTGAAAATCTTGTCTTCTGATAATGTGGCATGTACTAGGTTTTAGGTTGTCGCTTGTACATATTTAATGCTTTGAATGTGAAAGATGATGTAACAACTTTAAAGAGTTTGACGTATGAATGGATGATTCCTAAGTTTATGAAATGAATGGTATATAAGTATATGTTATGTGGAAGTGAATTGGAATGGTTTATTTCTGGTTTGAAACTTGCAGGAGGTTTATGTAAAAATAAGCAAAAATGCTGCCGAAATTTTTATAAAAATAAAAAAAATTTATGAATAAAATTAATTAATAAAGTAAAATATGATCATACTAAAATTGATTGTTAAATAATAATTTTCTTGTTTATTTATTTATTAAGAATTATCTGTAAATTGTCTGATTTGTCTGGTAATGCCTTGTAACCCTATTCCGGGACCGGTTTGGGATTAGAGGGTGTTACATTTAGTGGTATCAGAGCTATAGGTTTAGCCAATTCTCGAATTAAAATTGAATTTGTAAGTGACTCTAGAAGTACATGCCACATTTGAGTTAGAATTGAGTCGGGATTTTTGAATGCTAACCTATTTAATTGTTTCTGTTTTATAGAGATTAAAGATGTCAGATGATCGATCAATTGATTTAAATGAAAGTGAATCAGCCACACCTAGTGTGAACCCGTTTATAGATCAACCTCCCGAGGTAGAAGAAGAAAACGTTAGGGAAAGAGATGAAAAATGTAGAAATGAACCTGATATGTTAAGAGTTTTAGTTGATGCTCTCCAGCGAGTAGCGAGAACTGTACCTGCTACCACATCTGTACCTGTTCCTAGACCGGCCCCGATTAAGGAATTGAGAAAATACGGTGCCACGGAATTTTCGGGTCTGAAAGGTGTTGATCCATCAATAGCTGAGAATTGGATAGAAGCGACAAAAAGAATTTTACAACAGTTAGAGTGTACTCCCCGAGAAAGTCTGTTGTGTGCCGTATCTTTATTACAGGGTGAGGCATATTTATGGTGGAAATCTGTTATCCGACACTTGCCTACTGATCAGGTATCATGGGATTTATTTCAGAAAGAGTTTCAGAAGAAATATATCGGTGAAATATACATTGAAGACAAGAAGCAAGAATTTCTGACTTTGAAACAAGGTGAAATGACAGTAATGGATTATGAATGGGAATTTTCAAGACTTGGCAGATATGCATCAGAATTTATACCGACTGAAGCCGACAGTTGTAAAAGATTCTTACGTGGACTAAGAGAAGAAATAAAAGTGTTACTGATATCTCAGCGAATTACTGAATTTGTTGATCTGATTGAACGGGCTAAGATGATAGAACAAGTTCTGGGGCTTGATAAAAAGACTGAACCTTCTAAATCGGTTGGGAAACGTACGGGAACTACAAGTTCGAATCCATTACCGAAAAGATTCCGAGACTCTAAAAGTGGTTGGAGATCTAGCTTCAGATCAGATAGAGGAGGAAAGAGTCAGGGGAAGCAAACTACAGTCTCTACTGGTAGTGTAAGAGGTCCATCTCGAGATACTACTATTCCAGAATGTGAGCATTGTGGGAGAAGACACAGAGGTGAATGTTGGCGATTGACTAGAGGATGTTTCAGATGTGGATCTACAGAACATTTTATTAAAGACTGCCCGAAAGCCGATAATACTACACCTGCGACATCACAGAGATCAGTATCTACTGCCAGAGGCAGAGGATCAGGCAGAGGTGGTTTTGTATCTCGAGGAGGTAGTGTTAGAGGAAGTAGTGATGTTGTTACACAGCAGTCAGAGGCCAGAGTTCCAGCTAGAGCTTATATGGTCAGAACTCGAGAAGAGGGCGATGCACATGATGTTGTAACAGGTATATTCTTATTGTGTTCTGAACCTGTTTATGTTTTAATTGACCCTGGGTCTTCGCATTCATATGTAAATTCAAAATTGGTTGAATTGAGAAAATTAGAATTTGAGATGTCTAGTGTAGCAATAGAAGTGTCAAGTCCGTTAGGACAGATGGTATTAGTGAATCAAGTTTGTCCGAGATGCCCGTTGGTTATACAAAATAAAATTTTTCCGGTTAATCTATTGATTATGCCATTTGGAGATTTTGATGTAATACTGGGTATGGATTGGTTGTCTGAGCACAGTGTAATTTTAAACTGCTATGAAAAGAAGTTCAGTATTCAGACTGATGATGGAAACAATATTGAGGTAAAGGGTATTCGAAATAGTGGACCAACACGTGTTGTCTCAGCAATGAAAGCTAATAAGATGTTACAGCAGGGTTGTACAGCATACTTGGCTTATGTTATTAATTCAGATACAGTGGGTAGTCAATGCAGTAAGATCCGAACAGTTTGCGAATTTCCAGATGTTTTTCCAGAGGAACTACCGGGTTTATCACCTGACAGAGAAGTTGAATTTGCTATAGAGGTTTATCCGGGTACTGTTCCAATTTCTATACCCCCTTATCGTATGGCACCTACTGAATTGAAGGAGTTAAAGATACAGTTGCAAGATTTGTTAGATCGTGGTTTTATTCGGCCGAGTATTTCACCGTGGGGAGCTCCGGTATTATTTGTTAAAAAGAAAGATGGCTCGATGCGACTTTGTATTGATTATAGACAGTTGAATAAAGTAACAATCAAGAACAAATATCCACTCCCTCGTATTGATGATTTATTTGATCAGCTGAAAGGAGCTTCTGTATTTTCAAAGATAGACTTGAGATCGGGTTACTACCAACTAAAAGTAAAAGAATGTGATGTACCGAAGACAGCTTTCCGTACGAGGTATGGTCATTATGAATTTTTAGTAATGCCATTTGGATTGACTAATGCTCCAGCTGCTTTCATGGATCTGATGAACCGTATATTTCAGCCGTATTTGGATCAATTTGTTGTGGTCTTCATTGATGATATACTTGTTTATTCGAAGACAGAAACAGAACATGATAAGCATCTCAGAACAGTGTTACAGATTTTGCGGGAAAAGTAATTGTATGGGAAATTAAGTAAATGTGAGTTCTGGTTATCAGAGGTTGTATTTCTGGGACATGTAGTATCAGCGGAAGGAATCAGAGTTGATCCGAAGAAAATTGAAGCCATAGTTCAATGGAAAGCTCCGAGGAATGTGTCTGAGGTACGTAGTTTTCTTGGTTTGGCTGGATATTATAGAAGATTTGTAAATGGATTCTCGAAAATAGCCATGCCGATGACTAAGTTGCTACAGAAGAATGTTTCTTTTATTTGGGATGACCAATGTCAGAAGAGTTTTGACACATTGAAGCAAATGTTAACCGAGGCACCAGTTTTAACATTACCTGAATCAGGAAAGGATTTTATTGTGTACAGTGATGCTTCTTTAAGTGGTTTGGGTTGTGTACTGATGCAAGACGGAAAGGTTATTGCTTATGCATCTCGTCAGTTGAAACCACACGAGTGTAATTATCCGACACATGACCTGGAGTTAGCAGCTGTGATTTTTGCTTTGAAGATTTGGAGGCATTATTTTTATGGTGAAAAATGCTACATATTCACTGATCATAAAAGTCTAAAGTATCTTCTTTCCCAGAAAGAATTGAATTTGAGACAGAGACGGTGGATCGAGCTCTTAAAAGACTATGATTGTGTTATAGAATACCATCCGGGAAAAGCAAATATAGTAGCGGATGCATTGAGTAGAAAAGCTGCAATTGAGTTGAGAGCCATGTTTGCACAGCTCAGTATCACTGATGATGGAAATCTGTTAGCCGAGTTGAAAGTAAAACCGGTAATATTTGAGCAGATTAAAGCAGCTCAGTTGGGAGATGATAAGTTGATGAAGAAAAGAGAGATGATACAGAGTGGTACAGTAGAGAACTTCAGTATTGATGCACATGGATGTCTAAGGTACCGAAATCGAGTTTGTATTCCAGATAACTCCGAATTAAAAGAATTAATACTTCGAGAAGCACATGATGGCTCATTTGCTCTACACCCTGGAGGTACAAAAATGTATCGTAATTTACGAGATTTGTACTGGTGGCCCGGAATGAAAAGAGACATAGTTGAATATGTTGGTAAATGTCTTACATGTCAACGGGTAAAGGCAGAACATCAGGTACCGACTGGTTTACTTCAGCCTATTAATATTCCTAAATGGAAATGGGATCGTATCACGATGGATTTTGTTACGGGGTTACCGTTGTCAGCGAGTAAAAAGAATACTATTTGGGTGATAGTTGATAGACTTACTAAGTCAGCACATTTCATAGCAGTCAGAACAGATTGGTCGTTACAGAGACTTGCTGAGGTATATATTCGAGAAATTGTTAGATTACACGGTATTCCGGAATCAATAATTTCAGATCGAGATCCTCGGTTCACATCGAGATTTTGGAGGCAATTACATGAATCCTTAGGTACACGGCTCAATTTTAGTACAGCATTTCATCTGCAAACTGACGGACAGTCTGAACGGGTAATTCAGATTTTAGAAGATATGCTTCGAGCTTGTATTATTGAGTTTGAATCAGGTTGGGAACGTTATTTGCCTTTAGCTGAATTTGTTTATAATAATAGTTTCCAATCTAGTATTCAGATGGCTCCGTATGAAGCATTATATGGACGAAGATGTAGATCACCCGTGTGTTGGACAGAGCTGAATGAAAGAAAAGTGATTGGGCCAGAATTGATCCAAGAAACTGAAGAAACAGTCAAGAAGATACAGGAGAGATTAAAAGCAGCTTTTGACAGACAAAAGTCTTATGCCGATTTAAAACGACGAGACATTGAGTATTCGGTTGGCGATAAAGTATTTCTTAAAGTCTCTCCTTGGAAGAAAGTGTTGAGATTTGGCAGGAAAGGTAAATTGAGTCCTCGTTTCATCGGACCGTATGAGATAGTAGAGAGAATTGGACCAGTGGCTTATCGGTTGGCTTTACCTCCAGAGTTACAGAAAATACACGATGTTTTTCATGTTTCAATGCTCCGAAGATATCGATCGGATCCTTCTCATGTCATAACTACTGAGGATATTGAGCTTCGATCGGATTTATCATACGAAGAAGAACCAGTTGAGATTTTAGCCCGAGAGGTAAAGGAATTAAGAAATAAAAGAGTTCCTTTAGTAAAAGTACTTTGGAGAAGTCATAAAATGGAAGAAGCGACATGGGAACCGGAAGAAACTATGAGAACTCAGTACCCTCACCTATTCTCAGGTAAATTTCGAGGACGAAATTTTTTAAGGGGGAGAGAAATGTAATGACCCAAATTCCCGGGCACCGGAACAAACGAGTCGTAGGGCCTCTGTCTTAGGAAAAATTAAGTCCGTAAATATTTATTTAAAATATTTATGAGGATAATTAGGAGTTAAATTAGATTTTGATTAAGTGAATCTAATTTAATTAGAAACAATTAGTAGATAAGACTAAATTGAATAAAGTGCAAAAGTTTAATTATAGAATAGAAAAATTATTAAGGGATTAAATTAGTAATTAAACCATAAAAGTGAAATGTGTTTAATGATGAATAAATACATGTGTATGTGTATTATTGGTCCAATTGTATTTTATGTGTGTATTTACTTAGAATTTAAGTAATTTTAATTAGTTAATTATTTGATTTTAATTAAGTAAATATCTAATTATTTAAATATTATAATTTATTAAAAAAAAATTAATGGAGACAAGTGTATGGTAAGGATGAATACATGTGTAATAGTGTAAGAGTGTACAAATGTATACAAATAATAAGTTATTATATTAGATATTTTATAATAAAAAAATTAGTTAAAACAAATAAAGGGATTAATAAAAGAAAACAAGAAAAAGAAAAGAAAGAAAGTTACAGAGAAGAAACGTGAGAAAGAAAGAAAAAGGAAAGAAAGAAAGAAAAAGGGGAAATTGAAGGATTAAGGCTTGGAGTTTAATTTGGTAAGCTAACTAAGCCCTTTTCTTTGTAATTTTGATGTTTTTGAAGCTCTAGAGAAAGATTTTCTTGAATTCATGAGAAAATATTGAAAATAAATGGAGGTTTGATTAGGGTTCATGTTGAAGAAATGATGAAATTAGGGATTAATTTGATAGAATTATGAATTTGAATTGAATTAGGGACTTAATTGTAAAACAAGCCCTAAGTTTTGAGTTTTAGGGATTAAATTGAAAGAAATTCAGAATTATGGAAAAAATGATGAAAATTTGATAGTTATATGAATATTTTGATGGAAATTGAATAGAAATAAGGTGTGAATTGATGTTATAAATTTGGTTATTAGCATTTTACATTAAAACAGTTTTGGGAAGTAGCAATGGTCTGATTTTGAAAATTCACTAAAAATTGTAGGAATTGAATTAGAGGATGAATAAGATATGAAATTAAATCTTATTGAGTCTAGTTTCTTATAGTAGAAACAATGTAAGCAATGAATTTATGAATCAAGAGATATTTGAAATTATGTAAGACTGGTTCAGGGTGATTTCGAGACACTCTATTTTGACTTTGGAAAATCATTAAAAATTGTAAAAAAAATTATTATGGAGTGTAATTTATATGTGTGAAGTCCTTAATGAATCTAGTTTCAAAAGAGATAAACAAGAACCTTATTCAAGTTCTGTACAATGAAATAATTGATTTTTAGTAGAGAGAGGTCAGAACTGTCAAATGGAGTAACAGGGGAGTATTTAATGAATAAACTGTACTAATTGGCTAGACCAAAAATTCTGAAAATTTTATGGTGAGAAGATATATGAGTCTAATTTCAAGGAAAATTTACAGATATTAATTTGGAGTTTCGTAGCTCAAGATATAAATAATTTAGTAACAATGACGCAAATAGATAGCTTAATAGTGAAAGTATATATATCCTAAAAATGGTCAAATTTGCATGTTTAGGCTTATGAATTAAATTGAATTGTATTATATTAATTAATTATAATTATGCTAATTTTCGTAGCAAACAAAGAAACCGAGGCATCCAATACGAAGGGGAAAGAGAAAGTGGTCGAGGAATAGCTCGGAGAAATCGGTTTGTATTATCATAATTCAAAGTATTTATTATTGTATATTTAATTGTTTATATATATATATGAATGTGCATGAAAATGACTTGAATGTGAATTGTTGATTATTTGTGATTACATTGAGAAATATAAGAGAATTGATTGATATGTGAAAATGTTTCGGAAATGAAAATGTGATCGAAACCCTATTAACTAGTCGGGCTTAGTGGATATAATTGGCATGCCATAGGATTGGAAGTGTTCAGGGATTCTTCGACCTCGAGTCGATGAGGCACTAGGTGTGCCATAGATTTACTTCGGATAGTTTCGATGAGGCTTTGGTAGCCACATTGCTTCGGCTTAGCCGATGAGGTACTTGGTGTGCCATAGATCTGATTTACTTCGAACTATCCGATGAGGCGTTGGTCGCCACTCTGGTGTGTTTGGTTGGATCCGCGTATCCACCTTGGTCCGAGTCAGGTTAATAGGGCCTATAAGTGAAATGAGCAAAATTATCTGAATCTGATTATCTGAATTATCGAATGAAAGGTGAAAGGAAATGATGATACGAAATGTAAAAAGAAATTGTACTATGAAGTTGAAAGCATGAACTTCATGTTTATAAATTATGTATACATGAATGTGTTATGAATTAAGTGCTTACATGTTGTTGAAAATTTTATAATCATTTGAATGATATTAATGTGATATGAATTGGCATATTCAATTGACTACTTGTGCATTTATGCTTTGAACTTGATTTAATGTTATGAATTGAATTATGATAATACCACTGAGTATTTCCAATACTCAGCG
Organism: Gossypium stocksii; assembly: GCA_020496765.1. NCBI lineage: Eukaryota > Viridiplantae > Streptophyta > Magnoliopsida > Malvales > Malvaceae > Gossypium > Gossypium stocksii. Next base: position 15,210,470 of record CM035623.1, read on the forward strand.
TACGGTTGTTTTCCGTGCGCAGGTTAGGTAAAGTAGAGTCCGGCTTTGCATTCAAAATCATCTCCGACTCCAGCTCATTTTGTGGTGAAAATCTTGTCTTCTGATAATGTGGCATGTACTAGGTTTTAGGTTGTCGCTTGTACATATTTAATGCTTTGAATGTGAAAGATGATGTAACAACTTTAAAGAGTTTGACGTATGAATGGATGATTCCTAAGTTTATGAAATGAATGGTATATAAGTATATGTTATGTGGAAGTGAATTGGAATGGTTTATTTCTGGTTTGGAACTTGCAGGAGGTTTATGTAAAAATAAGCAAAAATGCTGCCGAAATTTTTATAAAAATAAAAAAAATTATGAATAAAATTAATTAATAAAGTAAAATATGATCATACTAAAATTGATTGTTAAATAATAATTTTCTTGTTTATTTATTTATTAAGAATTATCTGTAAATTGTCTGATTTGTCTGGTAATGCCTTGTAACCCTATTCCAGGACAGGTTTGGGATTAGAGGGTGTTACACAGTGGTTCTGATTTCCCCTCTTCTTGCTTGAGCATGACAGGCTTCCCTTTTGCTGGTTCGGCTTCTGTGTTTGGTGTGTTAACCGAACCCTCATTCTCTGGCACTGTTATACTGTAGTTATAATTCCAGGGCACCCTATGGCTATCCTTATAAGGGAAAGCTACTGGTTTCTGGATTATAACTCTTGGTGTAACCCTTGCTTCTATTTCACTGACTCTGGGCTTTGAGATAATTATCACTGGGCGGCTGGCTCTACAGCCTTCTTCGCTTGACTCCCCTCTTAGAGAGCATACATCATCCTCTTCGACAAACTCGAAGAACTCCAACTCCTTATTATCCATTAGACCCTGTACTAGGGCCCTAAACTCAATACAATTCTGGATCTCGTGATTCTTCTCATGATGGAACTCACAGTAGTTCCGTGTATCTTGGATTTTATCTCCCAACCCCTGCGGGACTAAACCTCTCTTCTGTATTTCCTTCCAAACTAACTTCAATGGGGTTCTCACTTCGGCGACATTCAGCTTGACCTTCCTCCCCACATTCTTGATTATCGCGTTTACCCCTTTATCAGTGTGACTGGGCAACGGACTTCCTGTACCAGGTGTATCATCAAATTTTATAACACCCGCTTTAATAAGTCTTTCAACACATCTTTTGAACGAGGTACAGTTTTCTATCGAATGCCCCGTGATCCATGCGTGGTATTCGCATTGGGCATTTGGTCATACCACTTAGGGTATGGAGGCTGCAACGGTTCTAAGTGAAAAGGGGCCACCACATGTGCATTGAATAGATTTTTGTACAACTCCCTATACGTCATTGGTATGGGAGTGAACTGGAACTTCTCTGTATTCTGCCTCGTGTTTGGTTCTCGCCTTGGTGAGGCCTGCTGGCCTGTGACTATCGTTCTCGACTGATTAACCGTGACAGGCTTTGAGTAGCCTGAGCTCACATTACCTACTTCATTTTCCCTCTTCTTCGGGGCTGACCTTCTTGTGCTTTCCCCCATTTCTATCTTACCAGACCTTATGGTATTTTCTATCATTTCACCAGACATCACTATATCCGCGAAACTCTTGGTTGCATTACCTAACATGTGAGTGATGAAAGGCGCCTTTAATGTATTGATGAAGAGCATGGTTGTTTTTTCTTCTAACAGCGGTGGTTGGACCTGTGTAGCAACCTCTCTCTATCTCTGAGCATACTGCCGGAAGCTTTCGCTTGGCTTCTTTTCCATATTCTGGAGCGTGATTTGGTCAGGTACTATATTCGTTATATGGCTGTACTGCTTCATGAAGGCCTGAGTTAGGTCCTTCCATGACTTGACCTGGGTCCTACTCAATTGATTATACCATTTTGCTGCAGCCCCACTCAAACTATCCTGAAAACAGTGGATCAGCAGTTGATCGTTGTTGACATACCCCGTCATCCTTTGACAAAACATCGTAATGTGAGCCTCCGGGCAGCTGGTTCTGTTATATCTTTCAAATTCCGGCATCTTGAACTTCGGAGGAAGCACTAGGTCCGGAACCAAACTCAATTCCTTTGCATCGACCCCGCAGTAGTGATCAGCATTCTCTAACTCCTTGAACTTCTCTTCCAACCACTTGCATCGATCCTCAAACTATTTTGGAAGCTCAGCCTTTGCCTTTTCTATCTCTGCCGCGTCATCAAAGTCAGGGACCTGGGGGTTTGCCAGATTGTCTCCAGGATTGGAGCTTGAACCTGTTGGGAAATTCATTGGTGCTGAGGTACCAGATTGATACTAAGGTCTAATATTAACAGATACCTTTGGCGGTTGGACACTTGTTGGGGCAAAGCCAGGAGGATGTGCAGAGTCCTCATTATTATCACCAGTATCACCCATAGGGCCCTTCCCTTTATCATGCCCTTCAGTTAACAGTTGTGTTAACTGGCTCATCATGCTTCTCTGGGACTCCACCATTTGGTCCCTCATATCTTGTTGGATCTTGGCCAACTGTTCTTACATCTGAGCTTGCAGCTGATCCTGTATGTCCTTTTGCATCTGCTCTAACTTTTCCAACCTTTGATCCATTGCCTTCGTTTTTCTTCGAGTATAGTAGTGATATTCTAGGGTAACTAGATAGAACTTCCACTAATTAATAAGGTTCCTTTGTGAAATTTAATGTATATGATGCTATGCAATGCAAATACATGACATGAATGCAAAAAGGAGACGACAATTCAAATTCAATTCCATCTAGAAAATTTTACTGAAAAATAAAATCTTTTACATAAAATAAATTACATATACGGTCTTTCACTAACACCCAAAGTTTTCACTCTCCTAAGAAGGGAAGCCAACTCTTGCCCCCGAGCTGATTCTGACTCATATTTGACACTTAGCACATCTGCTTGAACCACCGAAGTTTGTAAATATTCAGCTACCTCTCGTATCTGAGCTATAGCTTCGTCCATGAGGTAATCCCTATCTCAGACCTGATCCTGAGATCGGTGAAGTTGCTCTCCTAGCTGCTCATTATTTGCTTCTAGTACTTCAATTTGATGCTCACAGTTCTGAAGTGCAATTTCAAGTTCTTCTACTTTCCCCTTCAGATCCTCGATCTTACTTAGGCTAGCTCTTAATTCCATCACTGAGTTACGACTCCGATGCTACTGTAGTGCCATCTCTAACTCCGCCACTCGAGCTCTTAACATCTCATTTTCATTTTGGCTATCATCCAAACTCTTTTCAAAAGCAACTTCTCGAGCCTGAACGGCATAGAACTTTCTCTCCCACCAATCAGCCCTAGCCTTTTCCTCTTAGACTTCTTGCTTCCACTGTTCAGATGTTTTACCCAGGCCAGCATTCCTCATTGACTTATGTAGCTGCGTGTAATCAATCTTCAGACTGTCCAGGTCCTCTTCAACCTTTCTCTTTCTCTTTCTCAAATTCTCGGCCTCAGATTTTTGAAGATCCACGTCTAGCTCCAAGTATACTTTTTCCTCCTCCAACTGTTCTATTTTCTTTTCTAACTCCGAGGTTTTCTTTTCAAAGTCTTGCTTTATGATTTCCAGCTTGGAGGGGACCACTCGCAAATATTCCTCTATCGGCCGAGCCTCTTCTAAGTTCGGCCTCGGAATATTGTCGTCAACCCTTCTACTCTACCATTCATTATACTCAAGAGCACCATTGGATTTACAACAACTCCTTTTATCCAACAGGTTTGGTTCCAGGCATTATAAATCTCGTGACTCTTCTTCTTGGAGTCCTTCTCCCCATACGAGAACCCACTTTGAGCTAGCCCATGTGTCATCGGTATAAATTGTCTCGAACTATATTGCCTTAAAAATAGTAAATGGGCATATCCAACGGCTCCCCAGATCCCTAGCAAAGGGACCCAATCATAACTCCCACATCGGTAGAGAATCTCATCAGAAACCAACCAAGGGGCTTTCCATTAGATATCCTCCTCTTGGAGATTTTGAAGTATCGCCATCCACTTTTCCTCTGTTATGTCATCTCTCCTCGATATAGCCGCTATCTCCTTCAAAGGCGAGTAGTCTCCGAGAAAATATCAGTAAGAGGGCTTTTCCATCTTCCAGAAGTGGCTATGAAACCATAACAACAAAAGCTGTGCACATCCAATAAACCTGCCTTCACCTGCTCTCCGACATGCGCTCAAAGATCTGAAAGTCTCAACTAAGATTGCAGGAACATGAGTGACTCTCTTACCGAGTCGGTCAAATAGATCGGCGACCGTTTCATCTATATGCCTTAAAGCCTTAGGGAAGATTACTAGACCATAAACGCTAAAGGCAAAGACATCGACTTTTTTCTTCATATCAGGGTGTGTCAGGATCAGGTCTCTCAAATTTTCCCAAGGAATACACTTTCCACTGCCTTTCTGCTGGACTCGAGCTGCGACCCACTGCTCACTCATCCCAGTGATGTTCATCAACCTCTTTACAAAAGTCAGGATATTGACAGCTCTAGAATAAATCTTATCAGTTTGAAACCTCGAACAAAGAAGTAAAGCCGTATATTCCTCGACAGTAGACGCTAGATTTACCTTTCTAAAATTAAAACAACTGTAGGCAGAATTCCAAAATTGAGCCATGGCCCGGAACAAATACCCATCTACCTTAATATCGAGGAGATAAGATATATCACCATAGTTACAGTAGAGTAGCTGCTTCATCTCATCGTCCCAATGACTCCATAACTCTTTCAACTCCTGAAGATCATTCTGAACCACACTAACACAGGTAAAGTCCCATAGTTCTAATGTGTACCCCTCTGCCAAACTGTCACCTTTCTCTAACTGTGTATTCTCCGACCATCTCTGGACAACCGCGTTGTCTTTCACTTTATCAAGGAATTCGTTTTTCATGGCAAAACTTTCTCCTAGTAATCGAACCGTATATCGACACCTTCTTTTATGATGCAAATGTTATGCAATGACTATTACAAAAAAAAGGAAAAAAAAAAACAAGCCAGAATCATGCAGAAGAATAGAAGTCAGAGCAATCAGGAAATTATTTAACACCTATTTGGGCAACCACTAGGGCTAGGTGTGATTCTACTTAAGGCAGGTTCCTACAGCTCACTATATGTGGTTTAGTTCTATAGTAAAGGTACTTGAACCAGCAGATTCCTCGATCCTCACCCCTTATAGGTTCATATGGATCAAGTTCGGTTCAGGGGGATACATTTCCTTATGCCCATACGGAGGTGAAAACCTCACGAAAACATAAGTACGGATGTACCCCGGAAGTGATCTCCTAGCCCATGCGGAGGTGAAAACCTCACGAAAGCATAGTTTCTCACTCCCACTTAAGAGGTGTGACCACGACGGTCATGCAATATGATGCGAGAGCATATCAAAACATTCAACAGAATAGAGCAAATTCAACAAGGCCACGAAAAATGCAATGCGAGGATCGTGTATTTAGAAAAAACTGAATTTCTAAATTTCGACAAAAAGATAGAAAATAATCAATTTACTGCTCGACTCTCTTATTGGTCCCCAGTGGAGTCGCCAAGCTGTCGAAACCTTTTTTTTTAAAAACGGGAATCGACTTTTGAAAATGAAAATTGAGAGTCGCCACCAATCCTTTTTGAGGTGTAATTGGGCCACCTTGTAAAACATTTTGGTCCACGAATTTTAAGAAAATGGGTTCGGGATTCGGTTACGTACGAGGAAGGATTAGCACCCTCGACACGTCCAAAATTGGTACTTAATTGATTAATTAGTATCTTAAATGTCGAAAATTAAAGATTTGGACAGAGTTCAAAATGCGATCCCCCTTTTATTAGCTTTTAAAACGTGCATTTTAACTTAAAGAGGATATTCGAATATTCAAAACAAACAAAGAAAGCGAAACCCAGTACGTTAGGGCACGATCCTTTGAACTCTAAATACCGAACATTGCCTTTATTTTGAAAAAATTTTTGAGGGTGAACTAGTAAAAGGATATTCATATATTCAAAATAAACAAAGAAAGCGACACCCAGTACATCAGGGCGCGATCCTCTGAATTCCATGAATACCGGACATTGTCTTTATTAAAAATCTTGAGAGCGAACCGATAAAAGGATATTCAGATATTCAAAATAAACAAAGCAAGCGACACCCAGTACGTTAGGGCGCGATCCTTTGCATTCCATGAATACTGGACATTGTCTTTATTAAAAATCTTAAGAGCGAACCGATAAAAGGATATTCAGATATTCAAAATAAACAAAGCAAGCGACACCCAGTATGTTAGGGCGCGATCCTTTGAATTCCATGAATACCGGACATTGCCTTTATTTTAAAAATCTTGAAAATAATCTTAAATCAATCAAAACACATTTGTTTAGTTTATTTTGAAATAAGAAAACTAGGAATTGGCCTGGATGGGCTTAAATTTGAATCATCATACCATACAAGATACAAAAGTACAATTGCAAACATGAGGCGATAACATAATGCAATAATATAACACAATTAAATAATAGTAAAACCAAGAAATGCGAGGACAAAATGAAAGGCCCGATTGGAATAACATATGTACACATGAGTAATGTAAGAAAATATTTTGAAGAATAATGTCTAATTTGAAATAGGATTTTTTTTTTAAGAAATAAATTGTATGTATAAAATATAGTACATATATATATAAAAGAGGGATATGTACGGAAAATAATATGAAATGAAGAACAATAAGATATACACATATATATAAAACGATTAATAAAAATTAGACGTAATAAAAATAGTTTATAGAAACATCATGCTAAATCTTAAAATAAAGGGATATATAAAAGAAAATTTAAAATAAAGTAAATATATGATAAAACCATTAAAATATATACATACCGATTAGAGAGAAACCATTTGTTTAAATATTAGTAATAATAATAATAATAATAATAAATAAAAGTACTAAATATCACAATAATAAAATATAATAAAAAATCGAAACAGTAAAAAAAAATAACAATAAATACAATAAATAATTGTAACGAGTATAAAAACTATATTTAAAATGTTCAAATTTTAATAAAATATGTATATAAAATAATAATAGTATGTTAAAATAGGTTATGCAAAAAACATTAATAAAACAAAAATAATATACACATAATTTAAATAATAATAAAAAAATAGTACTAGAAATTAATAGTAGAATATAATAAAAATAATATAATAAGAAATAATAATACTATATATAAAAAATAATAATTAATTTATGATAAAAATGTCCAAGAAAATCAAAGTAGGGCTTAATTGAAATTAAAACGGAGGTTTTGGGGCCAAAATCGAAGTATAAAAGACTTAGTGGGACCAAATTGGGTGCGCAAGCGAGCTAGGGGGATCAAAATAGCAAAATTCCCCTTGCCCAGTGTACAGCATTTAAAATGGGACCAAAACGCAACTTTACGCAAGTTCTAGAAAGAAAATTAAAGAATCAAAACAAATTTTGGGAAGCAGCGAAAGGCGCAGGGACTAGATATGTAAATTGACCATTTAAGGTTAGTGGTCCCTTTTATCAACGCATAAAAACCACCCCCAGACCCTATTTGCTAGGCCATTTGCACCAGAATTAAAAAACTAAAGGGATTTTACCCTTTTTCTCTGCTAAGGCAAAGGAGATTGCCCATCCTCGCAACCAGCCCAACGCGCATACACCGATAACGGTGGCGAAGGAATTGTGGTAAGGTCTCCTTGATCCCCCTTTTTAAAAAAAAAAAACACTATTTGCCTTTGAAAAACCAGTGAGATAAATCTACAAAGATGGAGAGGGTTTCAACCCTTTTTCATTTATGCAAGCAAAAACAGTAAAAGAAAAAGTCTAAAACTGAAAAACTTCTGGAATCACCTTCGAATTTTCTGGCTAACTTCTATTTCAATGTAAATGTGTTTGTATTCAAGAATTTTGCTATTTTCTTCTATTAATCGTGTGTAAAAAAAAAAGAAGTCCGCCCCTTTTACAACTGTTTTTGAAGGCTTTATAAAGCCTTTTTTTTTTTTTACAACTGTTTCTCCTTGTTGTAGGTGTCGTGGTGGTTGAGGGCATCACCGTGGAGGGTGTGCTAGTGGCCCGAAACGTGCGGCGCGAGGAAGCTCTGTTGGTGGGGCGGCGGCCAAGCATGAGACCAAGTGCTGCTAGAGTTTCATTTTGGTTGTTAGGGGTTTTGGGCTAGGTTATTTTGGGTCAGGTCTCGGGTTTAGGTCTAGGATTGGCTGATTTTTGGTTAATGGCTTTGTTTGGGTTTTACTAGTGTATTGGGTCTGGGCCAGGCAAAGAATGAGGCCCAACATTGTGTATTTGGAAACTCGAAAAAAAAATCGTGCCCTAACGTGCTGGGTTTCAATTTTTCGTTTGGCCAAATAACCAAATATCCTTTTACGATTTCACTCGTGTTCCTTAAATTTTAAAACAAGGCATTGTTCTTCGTTTGGAAATCTGAGAAATTGTGCCCTAACGTGTTGGGTTTTATTTTTTGGTTGGATCGAATACGTGAACACCCTTTTTGTAATTTTCAAATGTATGAGTTTTGAGGACAAGATTTGATCATGGTTTCGAGGGTTTAAGGGATCGTGTCCTAACGTGCTGGATGTGATACTGTATTCCTTTGAAACGAGAGAATCTTGCCGTCCAATTTAAGCCATTCAAATGCTTTAAAAGAAATCGTATTTCAAAACTTTTTGACATAAGGACATTTTTAATCAATTTGGTACCAATTTTGGGCGTTACGAGGGTGCTAACCCTTCCTCATACGTAATCGACTCCCGAACCCGTTTTCTCCAGTTTCGAAGACCCAAATTAATTGTTTTAATAAATCAAAATATTTTATTAAAATAATTTAAGGTGATCCGATCGCACCTCGAAAAAGGTCGGTGGCGACTCCATTTTTGAATTTTAAAGTCGATTCTCGTTTTCAAAAAAATGGTTTCGATAATCATCTTTTGATATTTTGATAACTTTCATTGTTTTGCATGATTTTATATTAAAATAAAACCAAATATAATATCTATAAATATTTAACTATAAATCATATATATAAAAAAAATAAAAATGAGGTGAAATTTTTAATAGAGAATATTATGCTTTATGCTTAGATTGAATTGATAAAGGAGAGAGAGAAGAAGTGATTAATCAATTCTAGAATGAAATGATAAATGTCAAATGAGGACGTTGAAAATAAATATTGGGGTTTGAAAACAAGGGTCAAAGTTGGGTATACAGCTCAAGTTAGGAATTTTGTATTTAGGGTTCTACATAATATTATAAAATTTGAAGGTTAAAGTTTAAAATTTTATATTAAAAATACTTAAATTAAATTATTAATTTTTCACTTGATTAAAAATTAAAAAGAATTAAATTAAATCTTTTAATTTTAGGGAGGGACTATAAATGCAGTTACCCCATGAGTAAGCGGCCAAGGCCCCTACCTATCTCCTTGTTTACGTCCTTGTATCTGTTGTTTTCTTTTATGATTTGGGTCGTAAACCCTATATTTTGATATTAATTCAATTGAAAAATAATTAAAATTTTATTTTTTTATGAATATATATTATTATATGAATTTTTTATTTTCATATAAAATTTATAAATTTAAATTTAAATTCAAAATAAATATAAAAAATATCAAACACATGATTTTTAGTATAAAATGAAGACCTAGCGAAAGGAAAAATTATCCATTAGTTAAGTAGATAAAGTAATACGATCAAAAATCAATAATCAAGAAGGATATTAATGATGGTAGGGAGGGAAGAAAGTGTAGGAAATACTGGCATCAGGCTAAAACTTTAGTCTGGCAAATCATGCGGCTTTAAGTAATTTCTTTGTTTTAAATTTGCCTAAGTTAACCTATCTTTCGAAAAAGTAAAAATTCTCAGGAGAAATTCTCTAAGGCTCCGAAAATAAAAGTGTAAGCAAACTCTCAAGCGAAGAAGTGAAAAACAAACAAAAAAACAAGAAGAAAATTAAGAACACCAAAAACAAAAAAAAAAAAACAAGAAGAAAACTAAGAACACCAACTGTTTGAGTAAATCCTCTTGAAGTATTCTATTACTTTAAAGAATTACAACTAAGTGATTATAAATGAGAGGAAAGGCCTTTATTTATAGCTTAGCTCTCTCAAATGCAACGATACAATTAAAAATACATCAATAGTTAATATTAAAGGCAATCCACAAGTTGAGATTCTTACAATATTCTCTAAGATTACAAAATATTCACTTTGGTAAAATATAAATTACAAGTTTACATATTTGCTGAGCTATATAGATGGGCATTTAGTCTCTTCAAGTAATGATCAGTCTTGTTGGACCAAATTACCCCAAGTAAACAAAATGGGTCATCAAAGTCTCTCTTGATTGTAGGTTCTTTTGCATGACCATCACACAGTATACCTAATATTTTTCTATTTAACGCGTGATAGATAGGAGTCCCTTCTATTACATTTTAATTATGTTTTATGATTAAATATGGATGATAATAACTACTCTAAATATTACCATTTCTCAATTTTCTTAATTTATATATCATTTCCAAATTTTGATATTTGTTTTTAAAGTTAAATTATGTTGCTAATATGTGTATTTAGATAAAATTTAAAATTTAATCATTGTACTTAAAAAGCTAAAAGTTAATATGATTAAAAATTCTCAATCTAATCATTAACATTATTAATGTTTTTTGTCAGAAAATGCCAACTTGGCATGTTGATTAAATTGTCCTCATATAATGCACAATATGATTGACAAAAAATAAACATGTTAAGTTGACAAATTTTGACAGAAATTACAAACCACATTAATGATTAAACTAGAAGTTTAAATTGAAAAAAAATTGGAGGATTGAATTTCTAACTTTTAAGGGACTAAAAGCATACTTCAACCTTTGTTTTCATTCAAAGTTGGTTTTGAGTAAAAAAAAATTGGTGAATTACAAGAGGAGGACAAAACACTAACATCAATACAACTAACATTAATGCGACTAGCACGACTTGAACTCAGGCCATACCTGAGGCTTTTAACAAAGCTGGTAACGGAGTTCTGGGAGATGATTTTTTGCTCGCTTTAATTTGGATATGATGTTTGTAACTTTTTTTCACTTCAATTTTGTCCTGAAATTGATTTTATTTAAATTTTAACAAATTGACCCTTTAAAAGAGCAATTTAGTTTTATTAATTTCGAAATTGGGTTTATGATTTCGATCAAATTTATCTTTTGTCCATTATTCTCTCACCCAATCCATACATTATAAGTATAGAATCTCAAGATTGGTTGAAAGTGATGTGATATATTATTATTTGTAATTCAAAGCAATCTTAATATGTAACTCAAAAGTTGAAATTTACCATAAAAAAACATTAAAGAAAAAGTTAAAATACATCATAAGTCCTTGTACTCTTCATAAATTTAAAATTTAGTCATTCTACTTTTATTTTCAGGAATTTAATCCCTTTACTTTTTATATTTCAAAATTTAGGTTCAGTTATTAACACAATTAGAATCTTTTTGTTAAATTTATTGATGTGATATTTTGAAAAACAAATATTCACTTAGTAGTCATGTAACTAAAAAAATGAAGTTGTATGAACATGAGTTTAACAAAATAATTAATAATAGCGTTAACAATTGGACTTTAATTTTGAAATCTAAAAATTAAAAAAATTAAATTTCTGAAAATAAAAGTAAAGAGAATGAATTTTAAATTTGTAAAAAGTATAAGGACTTGTGATATATTTTAACCTAATTTGGAAATTGTTAGGACCTAAGGTTTGTTCATTTATTTAAGGGATAAATCCCAAAATTATACATGAACTATGATTTAATGTGCAATTGTATACATGAACTTTGATTTTTGTGGAATTTTATTCATGAAATTTTGATTTGATCCAATTCTTGTAAATTATTAACACAGTTATTTATATAACATCATTTTATGTTTATATATTGTATACATAAATAATTATATTTATCCAATATAAAGATAAATCGATGTATTTATTTCTTTAAATATGTATGATTAAATCAAAATTAAAGTTTCAAGTATACATTTAAACCACAATTAAAGTGTCCCGTATATAATTAAACCAAATTAAAGTTCATGTATACAATTGCATATTAAATCAAAGTTCATGCAAAATTTTGAGATTTATTCTTTTATTTAATTTTCTTTCTCTTAGATATAATAAAGTTTTGGGAGTTATTGGATAGAAAGTTTTAAGAACTTTTTAGTCTCTTTCTTGGTGTTAGAAAAATAAATAATAAAATTGAAACAAGAAAAATAAAAAATGAAGTAACTAAAATATTATGGTTATTACTTATTAGGAATGTAGAACTATTTCCTTAAGGCTTTAAAATGCCTCCAAGATATAAAAAAACCCTCAACTCTCCAAGCATAATAGTAAAAATGATTAACGGAAAAGTCTTTTATATAGACATCCAATAAGTGTATACTTTCACAAGATACCCTTTTGTAGAGATGTGTCTTTTAAGGGCATACTCTTTCATAAGATTGTGTTGTTTTACAAATAACTTTACATAAAATTATGTCCTTATAAGTCAATTTTAAGTACAAAGTTACGTCTTTACAACACAACTATTCATTAATAATTATCATTTATTAGACTTCTTTAGATAATAAAATATTATTACTTACCAACATTATAAACTACGAGTAACCCCCCTTAGTTTAAAATGTTGGTAACTTACTTTATAGTCTTTCACCAAACAAATATTATGCATCAAGATGGTATCTCTCTGTAATACCCTATACCTCACCTGATCACCGGTTGGAGCTATAAGGTGCCAAATTCATTGTTGGAGCAACTATAGTCAAATTGAATACGATACACATCATCAAGCATTTAAACATAAGAATTATAAGCGAACAATACAATAAATAATCATTCTTGAGTCTTATACGAGCTTACGAAAGCTTTAAAGTTAACCTGAGATCAATTTAGGACTGAATTGTAAAAATTTCAAATTACAGGATTGTTGTCGTGACATGAGAGAGTTCCTTGTCACTGCATGACAAACTATTTTGGTTTTGTTGGGATGATGAGGTTCCTTGTCACACCGTGACATTATAGGCCATTACTCGTCGCGACGTCGTATGTTTAATATCACAGCGTCACATATTATTTCTGCAATTCTGATGAGTTACCAACCTGCAATCTTACCAATTCAATTCTAGACATATTCCATTCATCAACAACAATATAGACAACATACTAACATCAATTTATGCACTCAAATATCTTATTAATCATAAACCAAATTATCAATGAAATTCATTCAAAACTTATACTTTCAAACCTATAATCAACTAAGACTACCACTTTTACCTAATGCCTTTCACCTCAAACATCTTCGTATAAATGTATATACATACTCATTCTTTCGTAATATTTACACTACCACATTTGAGCATATATCAAGCCATTTGATTAGTTCAATTATACATTGCATTCAAGGCATATCTCATCTTTCATACCTTAATTAAACTATGGAAATTCTAAGCTGCATATATATATATATACATATTGAACATTCTAAATATCTAACACCCCTCGCCCGACTCGATCGTTGAGCTTGAGTTACAAGATGCTGCAGTTTATATTGGAAGAGTTACAATATTTAATAATCAAATTTCACCATAATACATGTTGAAAAATCGGGTTTGGAAAACAAAGCGAAAAATAAATCTAGGAAAAAACCAAAGTTCTAAAAAAATTCCAAACAAGGACTTGGTTGTGATATCTAAAGTAATAAACACTTAATCAAAATTGTACATTTTCGATTCGTCTAGGATGAATGCTTCGACCGAGTAGTATTCTTCACTATCCTCAAGCTCAAGTCTGCCGAGTGTGGGCTCGCTTCGAATCAGAAAAATTTTCAAAAAAATTACTAGCGAGATAATTTCGTAATTTCTCTAAAATTTTGGGCCAAGTTTTAAATAAGAAAAATAACTCTAGAAATGTTTTGAAATAATTTCTTTAGAGAATTTTCTCTTTACAACTTTCTCTTAAATTTAAGTATGTGTACATAATGTTGTAAGACTCTCTTCATATAGGGAGAATTTAGAGAGTTCAACTATTATTAAATTTAATCAATTTAATATTAAATTAATATAATATTTATATCAAGATAAATATTAGATTAAATTTAATATTAAATTAATAGAATATTTATCTACAAGATAAATATTAAATTAAATTTAATATTAAGATAATCATTTTAATATTAAATTGATAAAGTACTATTAAGATAAGTATTTAATTTAATTTAATATTAAATCTATTAAAATAATATTATTTTTGAAATAGTTAATTTGAAATCAAATTCTCTGGTAGAGTCCCAGTAAGAGTGTAATTCTTCTACTATTCAACCATCAAAGGCCCACCATTGCTGACCATTTCCCGGCCACCAGAATGCCAACATTGCAGCCACGGACACCCCAAGCTAGTTTCGGTTTCTGCCGGTTCGGTCTGAGCCAATGACAACCCAACCAATCCAGCTATTGGTTGGATCATCAGCCGTGTTTCACATACCAAGCCCGATTGAACCAGTTTTTAGATTTTAGTCTTGGTTTTGGGCTCAGGGCCCAATTTACGATCTCAGGTCTAATTTTCAAGTTCAATTACCTATTGAGTCAATTTTTCTGACTTGAAAATTAATTTCTAAAATTATCATATTAATTTTAATTAATTTGATTAATTTTAATTTTACTTGATCAAGATTAATTTTCCTAAAAATCACTTAGATTTTTCAAATTAATTTTTCAAGAAAATTTTTTAGTCAAATTATCCAGGTGAACAATTCTTACGACCGCCCAATTTAATTCCACATCGATTAAATCGACTCAATTAAATTATTTTAAAAGTCATAGAATTTTTTTCTAATTCAAATGCAACCTGATCGAGTTTTTGTTGAGCTAGCAGAGAGACCAATTGGACATATACATTAAGCTGTAGTATTTGTAATTATGTCCAGAAGCATCGTTCTGATAATTCGCAATGACTTAATCATGGAGTCAATCCACAAGAAGTACCATGATTGAAAACTCCTTATTGTATACTTTTTACAAAAGCAATTAATCCAACTACTTTGTCCAATGACTTCGTCATGTGTGTGTTACCTTCTTATGATATCCTTGATTTCTTTAAGTTAAATCCGTTTACTCAATACAATCCTATTTTATCTCATTGTCACCATTATGTCTTCCTAATAATTAATATAATCACTGTCAACAAATGACTGTGATAAATTACTCATTTGAGAACAAGCAACTCATAGCCACGTTCCATATTTATCAATCCACACAATGTCAATGAGAGGATATCGTTAACTCTTTAATTGAGTTATGAATGCCGTTGTTACTAGTAAAGCCATGTCATTCACAAGTCATATATCCAACATATTGGCTATCAGCTCAATCATCTTTAAAGCATAAGCCTCCACTTATATCAAAGCACATGAGTTACATACGCGTGGTCAGTAAGTAACTCAGGATTTAAGTAAATCACACCATGAATGTCATAAGTGAATTAGTTCACAAACAGATTCAAGATTATTTCATCTTAGGTCCAGTCTAATGTATCATTGTGCCAATTAATATATCTATGTCTCTACCCATGCAGTCAACTGCTCTAATAGCCAAGACCAGCCATCTCCTCAATTGGAATTGTAGACGACATAATAATCTTTCTCAATATTTGAATCAAATGCTCACTTTGATTCTTTTACAGGATTACATACTTGTTTAGGTTATTTACTTAAGTAAGTTGTCTTTCTCGCAATGTAAATATTCTTACAATGCCACTTATTATTAATTTGAACTTAGACAATGAATGAGCTAATATTTTATTGTCATAATTTCATTATGCATGCAAAATATGTAAAATAGAAATACAAAAAACTTAATATGAAATGTGAAATTTATTTATTCATCATTCACATACATAGAAAATAATTACATGTTTAGTACAATATGGACACATTTCCAAACAATACATGCATTCATAATCATAACATTTCATGAACACGCCATACGGTGATTTTCGAGACTCAATCGAACATATGAAAGTTCAATTACTAAATTCTAACATGAAATATGACCAAATTGGAAAGTTTCTAAAGTTTTAGAATAGGTAGTGATACCCCTAAAATGGTATTGATACCATTTGTAGTTTAGATGTTTAGAAAATTCCTCATCAAAACACAATTATCGATACTTGTCATATGGTCCAATACTCCTTTTATAAAGTATCAATACCTAATCCAATATCGATACCATTTTGTGATTTTGTTTCTTTTGTAAAAACAAAACAAAGTCAAATGTATTGATACTCTTGTAAAGTATTGGTATGCTGATGTAGAGTATCGATACTTTAGTCCGAGATTGATACCATTTTAGAACTCAATGTTTAAAAAATTGATTTGAAAATTACTAATTATCGATACCTTTACCTATGGTATCGATACCTCAGTGCCAAACATGTCAAAACCTTCCATTTTGGTCCTTTTTCATGCCAAAGCTTTCACAACTCAAATGGTGATTATGAGAACACTTAAACGTGCATAAAACCAATACAAATCATACCAAAACACCTTAATTCAACAATCTGATAATCAACCAAACATTTATACATATTTATAGTCCCTAAACACACCATCAAACCAAACAATTTAACTTTCATAAGAGTTACTCATATGATACCCAAGTAACTTAACATATACACATTCATATACTTAACCATTTCCAAGCATCATTCATAGTCTAAGTTATACTATCAACCTACAATAAACACTATTAAATCAACACTTATGTACATGCCACATAACCAACCTAAAACGATCAAAAGTCTATCGAATCAATGACTAGATAATGTGAGCTTCGTGATGATCCAACTAATACGTTTTGCAATCCAGCAACTACAGGGAAAAAGAAAACAATGGTAAGTGTAACACCCCAAATCCGGCCTAAAAGTTAGGCCCGAATTCGACGTGTCACATTGAAGTGTTTTTGCAAAAAACCTTGTTTTCATTGAAAACCCTTCTTAAGAAAAAGTTAAGTAAAATCATTATCTTTTCAAAACGAGGTGTATTTAAAAGCTATTTCTTGTTATAAATTACTAATTACTTGGAAAATATTTACTGCAGAAGCTTAATTTAAAAAAAACAACAATAAATTTTAGATAATCTTGAAAAGTGGATGAAGCAACTAAATCCATGTTTTGTTTCTAAATATAAAACATAATAACAATAATGAAATTGTAACACCCCAACCCGAATCCATCATCTGAATAGGGTCACGAGGTATTACTGGAGTTTATAGAACTTCTCTTCTTTTTATTTATTTATTTATCACATGATAGCTCATTTTATAAGAAATTGTGCAACTTAAATTTTACCACTCTTCCATAAACACATGTATATTTTCATTTGATCATTTACCCTTTCGATGTATCAAATAATAAACATATTACCATTTAACCAATAGCTTAGCACTTGTCTAAGCGTCAACAACAACAGTTATTAGTATACTTGAATATATTTCATATAATTTTAGAATCGATAAACCCATTGTATCAATATATCATACTTGAGATTATTACTTATTACGGCTTACCCAAGTTCCATGTATCAGCATATTAAAGATAGCCACATATTCATGTAACATGATACATATTATTCTCTTGCCATTTCTTCAAAAACATAAATCATTCATTATACCAAAATTTCATGTATCATTGTTTTCATGAATTTTGTATATATTTATTTCGGGACAATTCATAATCTTGAACATGCATAATTATCAGGTAAGTTTCATATACATGTATTTTCCATGTCATATTTTTAAAATATCGAATAAATATCGTTTTCGTGTATTTCAAGTTCAATTTCATGATTATTGTTTCGCGCTCAAATTATTTCCATGTCGGGGCTTTATTCATTAAGTCATTCGAAATTTCATCGTCATCCAATTAATATTATTAAAGTATACGAATCTATAATCATGGATGCATATATTCATCAATAAATTCCATGTACAAATATCATCATCTTATATTTCCATATATCCAGTATCGCTATCATTTTTTTCATGTACTTCAGGAATATATGTACGAATATTTTTATATACATATTTCCTTTCCTGGTCAAGATTCTTACCTACTGAATTTATCGGAATATCGATAGTTAAAATCATATAGTATACTTAAAATATGCAAATCATAATCCATTAATTCACATTTACCCTTTTTAGCTATGTGTTTACCATCTTCTATATTTATTCCATTGAATTCCTTGGAATTTCGATGGATTTCCAAAAGTACACTCTTGGTGTACAATCGCATTAACCGTCAATTCATACAGGTGTACACTTTTAGTGTACAATTTCGGGTCCATCAATTCATATACATGTGTTGCCATGGTATCTTTCAATTATGGTCTTATTAATTTTCTCAATATGTTGCCATGGTATATTTCAACCATGGTCTTACACATTTCATTTCAGTAGGCACACTCCCGCGAACCTCAATTCTTGGTACACTTCCGCGAACCTCAGCTCCCATGTATTCTTCGGAAGGGCCTATACACATATATTCTTCGGGAGAGCCACCAGTACACTTCCGCGAACCTCAGCTCCCATGTATTCTTCGGAAGGGCCTATACACATATATTCTTCGGGAGAGCCACCAGTACACTTCTGCGAACCTCATTTCCCATATATTCTTCGGGAGGGCTGATATTAGGATTACCCTTCCAAGCTTAATCCTTTTTCCTGTATTCTTCGGGAGGGCTAATAATAGGATCACCCATCCGGGCTAGATCCTTTTTTTACCGTCAATTCCTTTTCTAATGATCCACCGAATTCCATTTCATTCAACCGGGATTTAATTTCCCTTTATATAGAGTATTATCAATATTTCATCAATTATCATGCACTGGACATTCAAATCATATTTTCACCACATAGCCACATATTTCACTCAAGTATTTAAAAATACAATTCAAGTTACACGAATTTACCTCGTTGCTTGTTCGTGTTTATGATTTCAATAATATGATATCTTTTCTTTTCCACGTTCAAGTCTCGTATTTGAGTCGTCCAGATCTTTATAAATAAATTTGATTATCGTTTTCATTCATTCCATATTCTAATACAATCAATTAATGCTCTAGGCAAAATTACCATTTTGCCCCTAAACTTGTAATTAATGACGATTTTACCCTTAGGCTCAGAAAAATAAATTCTTGCAATTTAATCCTTATTTCCAACCGTTATCATCATACATATTGATAATAGCCCATAAATTCTATAAAATATCAGAATTTTCTATAATTTCAACACTTTTCAATTTAATCCCTAAAAAATGTTTTTCCCTGGTCTTGAACTATATTAATAATTTCATACAATTTTATAATTTAAATAATAAAATAATCCATTTCATGCGATTTCG
Organism: Gossypium stocksii; assembly: GCA_020496765.1. Taxonomy (NCBI): domain Eukaryota; kingdom Viridiplantae; phylum Streptophyta; class Magnoliopsida; order Malvales; family Malvaceae; genus Gossypium; species Gossypium stocksii. The sequence goes on from CM035623.1 coordinate 15,229,941, forward strand.
TCATTTTTGACATTTTTACAAAATTGCCCATAAAGTTTTACCTTTATTCAATTTAGTCCTTGAGTCTACAACTTGCAAATTAGCCATGCCAGCTGAATATTCATACATATTTTCCTCCTCCTCCCCCTCTCCATTCCACATCCTTTATTTATATAACATGCTTATAAGTAACATCATCAATAATTTCACTATTTACTTATATGTGAATATTCAAGCTGTCCACCTACGTCATAGTCACCAAATTATTTTTATCTTGAGCTACAGAACTCAAAATTAAGTTATGTCAATTTTCTATGAAACTAGACTCACATATATTCTTACCATAAAAATTTCATAATTTTTGGTTTAGCCAATTAGTACAGTTTGTTCTTTAAAATCACCATTGTTCTGCTATCTGACAGTTCTGACCCTTCTTCACTAAAAATTAATTATCTCTTCATACAAGATTCGGATGATGTTCTCATTTGTTTCTATTGAAAATAGACTCATTAAATAATCTAACCATATAAATTATGTCCCATAATAATTTTTATACAATTTTTAATGATTTTTCCAAGTCAGAATAGAGGATCCCAAAATCATTCTAAACCAGTCTCACAAAAATCTAGATATCTCAGAATACAGAATTCCTTTACTTATTTTGTTTCTTTTATATGAAAATAGACTCGACAAGATTTAATTAAATATATCATTCAACTTCTAATTAAGTTTATACCATTTTTGGTGATTTTTCGAAATTAACTTACTGCTGCTGTCTAAAACTATTTTAGTGCAAGATATTAATTACTAAGTTTATAACACCCTTATTTCCTTTCTCTACATTATTTCTCATCACTTTCTCTTATTTCTCTTCCTTAATATATAAAGAACATAGAACCAAATATAAGAAAACTCTACATTAACATCATTTTCATGCTTTTTCAATAATATCAAACTTAAAAATATATTGAAATCTTGATGTACTTACCTTGTTCCATTGATTTAAATCTTTAACTTGATTTCTCTCTCCTCCAGCTTCTATTCTTGAATCCAACTTGATAATCTAACTCCCCATAGTCTCCTTATCATTTTTCTCTTTTGGTAGCTGTTGGTCCCAATTCATACCTGGCCCAGACCCAAATATGTAGAACCCAAAATATAAAAACAAACCCATTAACCACTTAAACTAAACCCTAGGCCCAGTACATCAATAACCCAACCCCCAAAATAGTTGACCCAGGCACCAGCAAAACCTTAAACAGTAGTAGGTCAGTGCGCCGCAAACCAACCCGCACCTCCGAGTCGTGCGCCTCCACGGAGTCCCTTTCCACCACGTTTGCTACACCTACAAGACGTATATCAATAAAACTTGTAATCTTTGGCTATAAAAGCCTTGAAATCAAATGTAAACGGACTTTTCTTTTTTTTTTTTGGATATATAAAATACTAGCACTTTGTGTACTAAAAACCAGTGCAAATAAACACCAAGCAACCAAGGCCAACCGCAAATACTCAGAATCAATATACCAAGAGTCTAGGTGAAGATTCGTTTCGTTAATTATTATTTCATCATTTTTTTTCGAGTTTCTATTTTTTTAAAGGGAATACTATAAAGAAAAGGGAGAAAAGAGGGCCTTACCTGGCTCACCAGCCACCGTGGCATGCGTGGGGAAGGAGGAGCTGCGATGATGGGCGCACATAAGCCCTAGCAGAGGAGGAAAAGTGCGAAAACCCTTTGGGTTTTCTTTTGCCTTCGGCAGTGAGCAGAAAATGGGGAAGGGGTGTTTTAATTTTAAGTCAAAGTGACAGACAACTGCTTTTAATGGCAATGGAAGTAATGCCACCCTTTTTTGGTTTTATTGCGCATTAAGTCCTCCCCTATTGTGTGGTCACTTGATTGGGCCCTTTTGTGTTTCTTGTTTTTTGTAAATTGGCCCCAGGTATTTGTGCTTTTTTTCGGTTTAATCCGGGCTGAGGCATAGTGCATTAATGGTGGGTATATTTTCGTTTTTGGTCCCCCTAGCTCACATGCGCGTTCAATTTGATCCCCTAACTCTTTTATATTCCGATTTTAGTCCCAAAAATCCCGTTAATTTTAATTAAGCCCTGTTTTTGATTATTTAAACACTTTTAGCATAAAATTAATTTTTTTTTGGTTTTTATTATTCTTTATTTTATTATACTATTTATTTCTTATATATTTGTTGTACGCCTATTATATATATTTCTACAGTAAAAACAATTAATTCATGCATAAGTTTCTATTATATTTATTTAATATATTATTTGAATACTATTTTTTGTTCTATTAATAATCATTTTTTATATATACTTCGTTTTAAATTATATTATTATTAATCATTTTATATATATATATATATATATATTTAAAAAAATTAATTACTTTAGATATAGTTTTTATATTTATTACATTTTATTTTTTTTCCTGCTATCATATACATATATTAAAGTTTTTATTTTATTATACTTATTTTTTTATTATATATATTTTACTAAAAAGTTAATTATTCTTAATATAGTTTTTCATATTTATTATATATTATTTTTCTCCTATTATTACTGTTATTTTATTATTCTTATCTATAAATCGTTATACGTATATATTTTACATTAAAGGTTTTTTTATATAATTATTAATAACTTTATTATATTTATATACCATTGTTTTATTAGATATTATTTTTATCTAAATTATCTTTATTCATTATTTTTCGCTATTATTAATTCACCATTGTTATTATTCTGGTTTTACTTTTATTACAATTTTTGGATACCATCATTGACATATTATTTTCATTTCCATTATGTATTTTTATATCGTTAACGTCATTCTTGCTATGTTTATATGTTGTTTTATTTATTACTATTATTATAATTATTATCTTTTTTATGTTTGCTATATTTTAGGTGTTGACATATACACTGTCAAGTTATTATTATATTGTTATTTTATTTCGCATACTATCATTTTTCTCAAATTTCTAAGTTTCCCAAATTCGTTTATTCAGCGGTTTATTCTCAATTGTTTTCTAAAATAAAGGCAATGTTTGATATTTAAAGAATTCAAGGGATCGCGCCCTAACGTACTGGGTGTCGCTTTCTTTGTTTATTTTGAATATCTGAATATCCTTTTATCGGTTCGCTCTCAAGATTTCTAAAATAAAGGCAATGTCCGGTATTCGTGGAACTCAAAGGATCGTGCCCTAACGTACTGGGTTTCGCTTTCTTTATCCGTTTGAATATTTGAATATCCTCTTAAAACTAAAGTATACGTTTTAAAAGCCAACACAAAGAGGATCGTTTTTTTAAACTTTGTCCAAATCTTTAATTTTCGACATTTAAGATACCAATTAATCAATTAAGTACCAATTTTGGGCGTTCGAGGGTGCTAATCCTTCCTCGCACGTAACTGACTCCCCAGCCCGTTTTCCTAAAATTCGTGGACCAAAATGTTTCATAAGGTGGCCCAATTACACCTCAAAAAAATTGGTGGCGACTCCCAACTTTCGTTTTCAAAAGTCGATCCCCGTTTTCAAAATCAAAAATGGTTTCGACAGTAGCTATGGAAATTCTTTTAATTTCTAGGTGAAAATGGTTAATTTTTTTGTGAAAGGACCAAATTGTAAAGAAAGCAAAACTTTCTTTCTTTCTCTCCTCTTCTCACGTTTATGCATGGATAGGTGGTGGTTTCTTCCTTTTTTTTTCCACACACACACACACATATATATATACTAAATAAAATAATAAAATAATAAAATATCTTATTAAAATATTAATAAAGTAATATTTATCTTATTAAATAATTATAAAATATCATCACACCATCATTACCTTCTAGATTTCTCTCTCCTTCTAATTGACTATTTTACCCTTCATGATCTTTTAAAATTCCATCCTTGAGACATCACTTAATTTGGTAAAATTATGATTTAGTCCATCATAATTCTTCTCCTATTCAATTTGGTCCTAAGTCATCCATTTTCCTTAGTTTCTAGATCATTCCATCCTTAAAATATTTGCACATTGGTCCTTCAACTTTTCCATATTTACACTTTAACCCCTTAAATTTTAAGTATTTACGCTTGGGCCACAAAATGTTTCTCACTTTTACGATTTAGTCCTTTCTTGGATTAATACATCATAACATACTTCCTACATAGATTTTGTTGACATAACTCAAAATTTCTCTTTTTATTTCTTTATTTCTTTATTTTACTATATCAAGGATAGAAATTTTCGGGGTATTACAGAAATAAAACCCAGAGATAAGGTCTTATTACAATCCGAACTAAAATAATTTCAAAATACTAGGAATTCTAAAGAAAATCCAAATAACAATATCGTGCTAGCTGGCCACTTCTAAGTCCCACCATTCGTCGAACCGCCTACTGAGGGTCACTTGAAAATATTAAAAGAGGGAGTGAGTTTCGAAACTCAATGTGTACTTCCCTCAACAAACAATAGCATGCATTAATCAAATCATTTTGGGCCTGAGCCCAATACTAGTACGGTGGCCCTTGGCCTTCATAGGGTCTTAGCCCATATCGATTTCCACATAGCACATTTAATTGGGCCGAAGCCCATTTCAACATCAGATCACAGTTCATGTATGCAATGCTTATATCCCATCATCCTGTATACCCCCTTCCAACCCACACTCCTGTGGGGAGATACTCGACCCACCCGTCCTTATTACAACCCGGTGTAGAACCAATATGGTCCACTTAACGGTGTAGCATAGCTGCTTATATACGGTGTAGTACCGATTACAGCACTATTTAACAGTGCAGCAAAGCTGCTCGGTGGCTTAAAACCTTACGGTGGATCCACAGTCGTCAAGCGACAGTGCGACCCTTAATTACACTTCCTCCATTCAAAATCCCAGCCCATATGCAATATTGTAATGCATGAATGCAGCAAATAACATGTAACATGCATTAATCATACTCATACACAAAGGGGTATTTTGGTCATTTTATTATCCAGAGGTATTTTGGTAATTCTACATTACAAGGGTATTTCAGTAATTCTACCCTACAAGGGTGTTTTAGTAGTTCTACCCTATAGGGGTATTTTGAAAATTCTTAACAGTATGAGTTTTAATTATGAACGTTGGCTCGTCAACAAGTCTTCGTTGATCAAAGTGAACAGACACTATACACCAGGTAGGATTCCAGAGAAGAGGAGGTGGGTCATCAAGACCGCTTAAGTACCAAGCTCCCCTTAGATCCAATCCTAGACATGCACATGCCCATCGCCACACCTTAACCATACGACTTGCCCACGAACTTGCTTTATAGTTATTGAAGTTTTATGAGTATTTGAGAAATCATTAGGAACTAGGCCTGCAAGTCCACTATAAAACCCAAGCGAGCCCACTTACTTACCTATATCATTTAGCCCATCAGATTCAATCACCTACGTATATGGCCATTTAGGCCCAATCTTATACAGATTCATGCAACTATATGCTCATTTCATCACTTAGTAACAAATTATCAGTTTTCTCTATTAGGGGCCCTATGGCCCATGGGGCCCATTTGGCCCATCCCGACCCGATTGGCCAATACACGACCCAAGTCCATGATATTGCTCATGGGGTTTCTGGTAACCTATCGGTTTCCCGCTCACGAGTGTTCGTGTACTCGCAAGACTACTATAGCCAACTTTCTGCTTTTCAGTATTTCGGGATTTTGCCGACTTGATGTGTGTGTATAGTGTATGTACACACCTAGTAATAACGCGTGTTACAATCCCCTTAATCACAAACCTACAATTGACATCACTTAACGATTAATCATGGGCTTAATACTTTATAAAAAAAACTGAAACCTCACAGTAACCTTACCGTGTGCGACAAGCCTTAATAGCTCATTTCTTTACCAACCGTTATTAGACCTCAGATCTGTACCAACTTAATCATCAAAACCCAAATATTAGGTGACTAGCATCTAACACGAGTCACCCTCACATTACTTACGACCATTCGCCCAACCTTCAAAACCAAAAGTGAAGAATACTTACCAAAATCCCGAAACGCATAAAGAGTGATTGGCAGAGATCTAAAGAACAGAGATTCGATATCAATCCCCACCAAAATCGATTTAGAAAGAGTGAGGGAGAGGAGTAATCGGTATTAACAATAGCAACCGAAAAAAGAAATAAGGTACTTACACCAATAGAGTAATCGGCCCAGGGACTTTTTGGCTTTTAAACTAATACGGTAAATAAGGTTTATTCGGCACAAATTAAAGAAGAAGAGTAGAAGAAGGATTTGGCTAAACCAAGAGTAAATCTAGGAGAATTTGAGAAGAAAAAGAAGAAAATTCAGCAAGTGAGGAAAAGAATTTAGACTAACAAAAATTAGAGAGGTGAAAGAATGAAAATCGGCATCACAAAGAAAAAGAAAAAAATGAGGGATTCGGCATTAACTAGGACCTCAAATTCGACACACATATATATAGCCTAGAGCCGAAACTTAGCTACCCCTAAAGTCCCAATCGGCTCTACCTCTTCTCCATCTCATCTCCTCGTTTTTCTCCCTGATAACTCCCTAATCTTTTTCCTAAATTTTGTCTTCTGATCACTCTCCTTAGAGTCTATCATCACACCATTTCCAACCTTCTAGAAGGCCAAAATTAAACTCCTAAAAAAGTACTAAGCTAGGATTCGAACTTAGGATCTCCTTGCTAGCCCATAACGCCTCCTTCCTATACCCTAAGTGGCGTCTCTTAGCTAGTCCACCACAAGGCTCTTTGATGCCATTTTTCCTTATTTTTATTTAAAAGCCCAACTACTCACTGCTTTGGTTCTTTTAGTAATTAATTAAAAATTCCTTCACCTTAAAGCTTGGACTCAAAACTTAATTAAGGGACTACTAACACATACATAATGCTTGGCTACAATATTAAGCTCACATTTCTCATCAAAATCGAAAAAGAAAGGTTTGGGATTTTTGGGGCGTTACAATAAGCATATTGAATGCTTAGTAAGTTTATATTAAAAGAACTTACCTTAACATTACACAAACTAAGTAATAAAAACACTTTAATATAAACATGATAATCCATGGCATCCTTATGTGTTCATACTCAATCTATCGACATAGCAAATGAATTAGTACTTTAGCCTAATGTGATCATAAAATTCAACCCTTTTTTCATATGCATACATGCTAACTTATACTAATTACCATTCAATCTTCAATCATTTTGCAATTACGTAAATCAAATTCATGATCAAACTTTATATCAATTTCATTTCTGTTAAACTACCGTTTTGGTATTTGCGTTGCTCATACAAGCTTTAGATCAAGGTTTTTATTTAAGATTTACTCGATGTTGCTCACACAAGCTTCAGAGAATTCACAACATGTGTTGAAAACTCAAGCCATTAGTAATGAATAAATCGATGTTGCTCACACAAGCTTTAGAGAATTTGCATCACATGCTAGATCTCAAGCCATCGATAAGGTATTATTTGATGTTGCTCACACAAGCTTTAGAGAATCTACAACACATGTTGGATCTCAAGTCATCGATAATAAAATCCCTGATTAAACACCTGATTTCTTTTTTATCCTTATTGACATGCTATTTATATTCTAATCGTTTAGTAAATTTATATAAGCACTATTACATTATACCATTCATTTAATTTACTGTAAGGTAGTCAATTACCGTAAGGTAGTCAATTACATATCATTCAAGTATATCAACACACCACATCCATTCAATACTTTGTATTTATTCGTAATAACTATAATTTTTGTACTTTACAATTTAGTCCTTAATTGTCAATATCATCAAATTACATTTAACCTAAACTAAAAAATATTTTAATATAATTGAAACATAACACAAATAACATAGTTTCATACGAACTTACCTGGCAAAAACAACAAGAAGCTAGGTGTTAGGGACTAATTTACAATTTTACATTTTCCTCAATTATCTTCCGGTAGATTCAAATCTCGAATTATACGAAAATTCATTTCAATTTATCAATTTTAAATACTCTATAGCATCTTATTAAATGCATGTAACAGTTCAATTTCACATTTTGTATGTTTACATTTTATTCAATTTAGTCACTAAAATCGAAATTGTCATAACTTTCAAATTTGAGTCTCAATTTCGAAACTGATCTCAATTACATCCTTCTAAGGTTCTCAATTGTCCATAATTACATAATTTTCATGCTAATTTTGAACTATTTACACTTTAGCCCCTATATTCAAAAACTAACAAATACACTTTACAAACTAGTATTTTTCATTTCTAAGCTTAAATTCTAGCAATTTAGTACCAAAAAGCTTCAAGAAATCAACAATGGCAACTTTTGAAAACTTTAACAGTTTTGCAAAATAATACATGAGTCAGTTAAATCAAGTGCCTAGGATCTTAAAAACATAAAAATTATAAGAAACGAGTAAAAATTGCTTACCAATTGAGGGATTAAAATTGAAAAGCTTTAAAACCCTATTCTTCTTTCAACATTCGACCAAGGGAGTAAGATGAAGAAGATGCCCATATTTTCTTTTTCTTTTTATCTTATATATACTTAGATTAATAGCTAATTATCTTAATTAGTCCAATTAAACATTAATTAATCAAACATTAAGCATCATTAAACCAATTTAAGTGGAAGATGGCATCATCTTCCACTATTCTTTATTAACAATTGGTCTAATTGCTTAATTAGTCCTATAACTAACTCAAAATCCATAGCGGTTAACTTTTATATATTTTACAATTTAGTCATTGTACCTTAATTAATTATCCAATTGACAAAATTAAAAGACCAAACTTTAATTAAACTTTATGCTAACTTTGTAAGTATTAAATAATAATATTTATGGACTCGATCATTAAAAATAAGGTTTCAAAACCACTGTTTCTAATACCACTAGAAAACAAGATATTACAAAATATATATAACATCTTTAAGATATCAAATTCAACATGACCCAACCTATTAGGTACATGCCAATTTAAGAACAAAACTGAAAACAAACAAATATTGTTGAGTCCGGGATCATTGATTGGATGCTAAAGTTGATGATCGAAATCTTGAATTGAACCTAACTTGCGTATGAAAAACAAACTGTATGCTGAGCAAAACGCCCAATGGTAAATCTATGATTCAAGATAACATAACAAGATTATGCAATACATAAATCTAAATCATGCTCAATTCATATTCATTCTCATGCCATTTATATTAAACAATTCAATTCCAAATAATCATGCTTACACAATCTTATTTACCTACTCAATTGTGTATTCATATTAGCTTATTTTATCATATAGTCTATTCATATTCATTTCACAAACATATATTAAATCATTTAGCATACATTACACATTTATATATGCTCAATTTCATGTATCTTTTCCACATTTTTCAAGTCTATAAGCATCAGTATTATTCAAATAGCCCTTAGGGCTCATTTTCAACTCAATTCACATAATATCGTACTTTATATTTCCATTACATTTCATTCGTTACCATTTAACCAATTCAGGCATTTTTAACCCTATTAACTAAACATGGGCTCGGTACGGATACACGTATTTGTCACCCCGAGTCGCCCAGCAACGATAACTCAAAGTATCATATCTACCCCCATATTGCCCGACAATGATGGTTTTACTCCGTACTCTAACCTTGTGGTATGCCAACTATATCTGACTCAGTCCTAATAGCTAATAGGGTATTCCATTTCTAATTCATTATATACAGTTCAATTTACAATTCAATAATCTCAAATCAATCAACATATCACAATTCCATAACTTATATATCATATTTCAACACAATTACATGCCAATTATCAACTATTAAGTAAATTCTAAGTTTTGTACTTTATTAAATTTAGTCCTCATCCCGGAAATCAATCTCAAACACATCAAATCAATTCAAGAAATCCTCAACAACTCACCTCAACAATATATGATGGAAAATGACATGAAAATGCAGCAATTAAATTGGTCCCGAATTATAGAAATACAAATCAAAAGTTCCAAACTATTTGTCGATGGCTTTGGATTTCCCTTTCCCTCTCAATGAATCCAGGTCAACGTTAACTACAGATTAACATAAAGCATACAACACTATCAATAATAAACCAATTCCCAATCAATTATCAATTTATATAAACTTTGCAATTTATTCAATTTAAAGCTCCAAATAAAAATCTGATTTCACTAAAATCCATTTGGGACTTCCTACTTCTTATTTCTATAGTTAATTTTAAATTTTATTCAGTTTGGTCCCTAATGCATGAAACTATCAATTAATTTTTACAATTTAGTCCTTTTTCACATCTAAACTTAAAATATATTAATTTAACACCTAAAACTTCAAGAAACCACCAATGACAACTTTCTAAAACTATAACAGTTTTACAAATTGGTACATGAGCTAGTTAAATTAAGCTTTCGTGACCTCAAATTTATAAAAATTACAAGAAAATGACTACATTGTACTAATCAATTTTTGGCTGAAAGCTTCAAACTCGCTTAGGTTTTCTTTCTTTTTGTTTCGGTGATAACATGAAGAAAATGATGAAATGTTTGTACTTCTTCCATTATCTCTATATAATATATAATTAATTTTAAAATTTAAATTAATTAAGCTAATAGCCCTTAATCAGTCGTCCACTATTATATATATTAACATGGTCTAATTACTATTTTAGACTATTTGTTAATTCCAATTTAAGTCCTCAAACCATTTTTTAATTAAAAATCTATAGCGATTAATCTTTATAATTTAGTCTCTAAACATTAATTAATCACTAATTCTACTAAATTACTTACCCAAAATTCAATTAATCTATATAATAATTCCATAAATATGTTTTATTTATTATTTAAGGATTCGATTTAGGAAACATGATCCTAAAACCTCATTTTTCGACATAATTAAAAACCGGGTCGTTACACTCTCGATTTGAACCATCAATTAGCAAAAGTATTTCGGAGTTCTAATGGAGTTCTTGGTGTCCGAAGAATGAACCACAACTCCTAGTATTAGAAGTTGAAATACACCACATATAATATTTATTTATATTTTTGTTAGAGGTTTTTCACTTTTAGCACTATATGGTCGTGTGCTTGTTTTGTTTATAATAAACATTTACAAGAGACCCCACCTCTACTTGTTCAAGCGGCACCACTTCTCATGTTTATATAGGTAATGTTCCTTTAATGTCTCTATTGCTTTATACATTTAAATAATAAATGGTGAACTCCATTAAGAATATTTAAATTTATCCTCTATACGAAGTGGCCAACACTAGTTTCCATTAAACTTGTTTTTAGAATAAATTTTATTAGTGCATCACAGACACATAACGATAACTTATTTCTACCCTTCCAACTTTAAAATTAGATGTTACTAATTAAAAGTTGGGTTCCTATTATTTATGTCTAATAACATGTTTAAAACTCATTCTAATTGTAATACTACTAATAAAAGAAATTTATTTGCTCCCATGTTCATTAGCTTAAATTAGAGATTGAATCTCTAATATAATGAATTCATATTGCTAAGATGTCAAAAATTGTATTTTATAACATGTTTTTGGACATAATTTCCTTTTTCTAGGAAATAATTGGGCATCGATTGTAGTCACAACGCTTATTCTCCTTAATAAAATTTTTCAACCATTCTATTTTCATAACTTTAATCCAAGTTGAAGTTGGATAAATGAATAAAGAAGCCAACAACTTTAATTCTTCAAACTTATTAGCTTGTATAATTTCACAATGTGAAATTGTACCAAATCTTACGATACTATGGTGATATTTATTATTTCTTTAATTTGTTCTTGAAATATAAGAAATCAACACACCCACCATGTGCAAAATGTACATTCTTTTACTAAATATATCAATATGCTCTTTCATTCATCTTTTTACTGTTTAGTAGATTCTTAAATATTATTTTCATATAATTAGGAGGTCTCTAACTATCCACCCTCAGTAAAATATCATTGGCACAACAAGTAATATCTTTAATTTTTTTATAAGGTTTCAAAACTTTTAATCAACTCAATATGAGAGTGTATAAAAGTATATAACAAATATAACCACTCTCAAAACAAAACGTTTGATTCCGTGATATTATTGTGCTTTACAAAATATAATGCAAATATATACTTTTGAACTTATTAGTCTTTCACATGGACTAATTTTCTCTTTGTTGGTATTTAAGTTTGCATTATTGATGAATCTTTCTATATATATATATATAGTATCATAACACAATTTTCATGAATATCTCAAGAGCATCCCAATGCAATTTATCTTGGATAATTTCTTATCTAATAACCCTTTGTATTTAGAAAACACTACAAAAAAAAAAATCATTTATTGACAATCAATAACTCGTCTCTATAAGCATAAAAATCATTGATATAGCTCTAAAAATCTATTTTGGCAGGATATATTCATTCACAGTGGATTATCATTGGTGTAGCGACGTAAAATTTGCTTGGTCGCTAATTGAGGCAATTAATTGAAAATTTGAAAACCGAATTTCGGTTTTTAAAAAAAGGAGTCGCCACCGATCTTTTTTCCTAGGTGTGATCGGACACCTAATAAATCATCGTTTTAACAAAAAAATTATTTTTTGGGTAAAAAGAAGGCCAAGTTGAGGTCCACGTCAAAATTCAGAGAAAAATAGGGTTCAAGAGTCAGTTACGCACGAGGAATGTATTAGCACCCTCGTGACGCCCAAAATTGGTATCTTATTAAACACGCATTGTCTTGATTTCAAAAAAATGCGAGTTCAATTTAACATTTAATCGTGATCCGATTGAAAAGAACGAGAAATTTAAGATTTTTGAATGGGATTCACCCAACATAGCGATGAAATCAATGACTTAATGTTAAAATTGGTATGTTGCCTTATTTATTGAAATTAAAAAAACGTTTCTAACATAATGAAAAAAAAAACTGATGATGCTATTATAACAAAAATTCATAAATAAGTAAATGATGCAAATAATAATATGATTAATGAAAAAATATTGAAATATAAAATTAGAACATTAGAATAATAATAATAATATTAACAATAAAAGGAAATAATAAAAATAATGTACATAATAAGAAAAATAATATATTTATAATAATAATAATAAATAATGTGTATATAATAAAATATTAATAAAGATGAAAAGAAAATAATAAATATAATATGATAACAATAATGATAATAATACAAGCAATAATAATAAAATACAAAAGGCAAATACAATATAATAATATTAAAAATAAAGTAATAAATAATAATAGTGAAAATTATAAATATAATAGTAAGAATATAATATTAAAAATAATACTAAATATAATATAATAATGATATAAAATAATAATAATAATAATAATAATAATAGTAGTAATAATAATACTAATACTAATAATAAATATAATAGTAGTAAGAATAAATATAATAATAATAATAATCATAAGAATAGTATAAATAATATGTACATGAAAATAATAATAATAATAGTAAATAATAATATAATAATACTAATAATAATAATAGCAAAATAATTAATCTAAAAACAAAATGACAAAAATAAAGACAAAAATTGAATTAAAACAGAGTTTTGGGGCAAATTTAAAATAAAAGCAAAGAAAATGACCTAATTATAAGCGAGAACACAGGGGAGGGACTAAAAGAGAAAATGTCCCGCTTCTCAAAACGCAGCGCATTGCACGGGACTAAAATGGAATCCGCGACAAATTCATGGGGCAAATTTTAAAATAAGAAAAGTGCTAAAAGGGCTAGATTAAAACAAGATTAAAAAGCGGAAGGGCTAAATGCGCAAATAGCCCTTCCGCTACAAAACACGCGGATCCTAGCGGGTAAGGATCGGGTCGACCCGATCCAGGGTAAAACGACGTCGTTTTGGGTATTAATGGCCAAACCCAAAACGACGTCGTTTTAGGGGGTTATAAAAGGCCAAAATTTAAAAAAAAAAAAATCATTTCTCAGCATTTGAAAGAAAAAAAAAGGGAAGAAAGAGAGAATTCTCTCCGAAGCTGGGATTTCCAGCCACTCGGCCGATCACCGTCCCGTCGCCGGACCACCGCCGGCCACCGTACACGGTGGTCGGAAAAGGTAAAATTTTTTTGTTTTTTTTTATAAAATATATGTGTATGTATATATATGTAAATGGTTTCGTAAAAAAATAAAATGAAAAGAAAATAGATAAATATTGTTCGAAAATGAAAACCTATGAAAACAAGAGACCTTGTTTTTCTTCTTGCTTGCTTCTTCGATTGCTTTAGTCTTTGAATCTCTGCTTTTTATATTCGAACAGTGTTATTTTTTCACATGTATTTGAACTATTTTGTGTTAAAATCTACTGCTTGTATTGATAAAAATGCCCCCCGTTTACAACTGTTTGGATCGGCTTTTATAGCCATGGTACATGGTTTTTTAATTATTTGATGTCTTTTCCGTTGCAAGCACAAGTGGGTGGTGCTAACATGGCCGGTGTTGATGCGAAAGAGGCGGTGGAGCAGGTGACTAAGACAGGTACAAGTGGGCAGCAACTTGGGGGTTAGGGTTTCGGCGCTGAGTGCTAGGGGCTAGGTTTGGATTGTTGGGTATTGATTTTGGGTTTGTAATAGGTGTGGGCAAAGGGTTATTTGGGCTACTGTTGGGTCTATATTTTGGGTATGGAAATGGGCCGGTTGTAAGATGGGTTTAAGGGTTTAGTTTAGGTGGGTTATTTAGGTTGGTTTAGGTCAGGTTTAGTTTATGGAAATGGGCCATTCGAGTATAAAATTGGGTCTATTGTAAATGGGGCAAAATTGGGCTATGATAGCTGCCCCTCTTTGCTCATTGTCGTGTAACGGGAATAGAGCAAGGACACAAAGAAAGGCCAATTTTGCCCGGCCTTGCCGAGTCTTAACTTCTTTGGTACTCCTCTTCTTCAGGTAGTTTCATTCCAGTCCACCGCATCTTGTAGCTTTGGTTCAATCCGCTGCAACATCAGAGATATGACTTGTAGCTTCAGTCTACTCGCATCTTCAGGGATAAAAGATTCGTTGTCTTCGATCTGCTTCACTGCAACTTTAGGAAGATAAGATCTACAACTTCAATCTGCTCTACTGCAAATTCAGTGAGATAAGGTTTGTGGTCTTCTCTTCTGCAACTTCAGAAAGGTAAGATCTGATATCCTTGGTCAGCTCCACTGCAACTTCAGGGAGATAAGACTTGCAACTTTAACCTGTTCCACTGCAACTTTAGGGAGGCAGAATCTGCATCTTTGATTGGCTCCATTGCAACTTCAGGGAGGCAAAATCTGGCGTCTTCAATCAGCTTCAATCTTTATCCTTTATTGAAAAACAAACATCGAAAATAGCTCGGCCTGCGAACTTAGTGTGTGACCTGGGACTCAACTCACCTCTCGCTATATGAGTTGATTTTTTTTTTGAAAAACATAAATTAAAAATACCTCGGCATGTGACTCGAGGCTCAACTCACCTCTCGCGATATGAATTGATTTTTGAAACACATAAATTGAAAAGCAGAAATTGAAAATACCTCAGCGTGTCCCAAGGCTCAACTCACCTCTCGCAATATGAGTTGATTTTTGAAATATAAATTGAAAAACAGAAATTAAAAATACCTCAGCGTGTCCTGAGGCTCAACTTACCTCTCGCAATATGAGTTGATTTTTTGAAAAGCATAAATTGAAAAGAAGAAATTGAAAATACCTCAGCGTGTGACCTGAGACTCAACTCACCTCTCGCAATATGAGTTGATTTTTGAAACATAAATTGAAAAAATAGAAATTAAAAATACTTCAGCGTGTCCCGAGGCTCAACTCACCTCTCGCAATATGAGTTGACTTTTTGAAACATAAATTAAAAAATACCTTAGCCTATGAGCCAAGGCTCAACTCACCTCTTGCAATATGAGTTGACTTTTGAAATATAGAAATAAAAAATACCTCAGGGTATGACCCGAGGCTCAACTCACCTCTCGCAATATGAGTTGATTTTTTAAAAATAGAAATAAAAAATACCTCAGCGTGTGACCTGAGGCTCAACTCACCTCTCGCAATATGAGTTGTTTTTTTTGAAACATAAATTGAAAAACAGAAATTGAAAATACCTCAGCGTGTCGTGAGGCTCAACTTACCTCTCGCAATATGAGTTGATTTTTGAAAAACAGAAATTGAAAATACCTCAGTGTGTCCTGAGGCTTAACTCACCTCTCGCAATATGAGTTGATTTTTTAAAAAACAGAAATTGAAAATACCTCAGCATGTCCTGAGGCTCAACTCACCTCTCGCAATATGAGTTGATTTTTGAAAAACAGAATAAAAATATCAAAATACCAAAACCTCTCATCTGGTGGAACTCGGGTGTCTTTTCCTTGATTAATTACGGCTATCATTACATCCTCTTGCTCTGCTGGAGTACCTGTATAGGTCATGCATGATGTTATCATGATATGCACATGTTTGCCTTAAATGCCTTTATGCCTACATGATCATGCTATGCGTGTTGGGTTTGTTTGTCACATATCGCTTTTCGTCACGATCTTTGTGACGATCTGCATTCATTGCTTCGATTCTTGACTTTCTCTTCAGGCTTTGTACCCGTCTTCAAGCTTTACGAGTAATCTGCGTTTCTCAGATATCACTCTTTTGCCCCCTGTTGAACTTTGTCCTTGCTTTGAGGCTCTTGTACTTATCAAATTCTCATCCGGGTAATGCTCAACATTTCTTTTGTTTAAAGTATGTCATTTTGCTATTTATTATTCAAATAAACCATACAATGAGATGCACGAAAATGGTCAGGTAGGTACAAAAGGGATACCTCACACTTATTTATTTCAAAAGGTAACAAACAAAGAAAGTTGACCAAGAACAATTAAAAGAGTCATAAAGAAAAAGGGAATCGCATTCAGTGGCTACAAATGCTCTAGATATTCAATGCATGAACTCTTCCACGTTTGTCAATCAAGAATCTTTTCGAGTATGGCTTCTTGCATAGAAGATTTCGAGCTTCTAAAAATACTTCAAATACAGTAGTCTCGCCGTTTGACTCACTGTTCAAATCATCTTGCTCTCTTTAAGCCCAGATCTGCTTCATTAAGACGCCCTTTCGGGTTTTCATCTAATCTTTTTTGTTTATCAAGACGCCCTTTCCGGGTTTTCATCTTGATCTTTTTTTTAGGCATAATATTTCTTCACAGCATCTGAGTTAACTGGATTAGGCAATTCCTTCTCATCCATCTCAATGAGAATCAAAGCTCCACCCGAAAAGGCTTTCTTTACAACGTATGGTCCTTTCCAATTTCGTGCCCATTTTCCTCGAAAGTCTTTTTGTATTGGGAGAATCCTTCTCAGTACAAGTTCTCCCTCGCGGAATTCCATTTGTCGTGCCTTCTTGTCATGGGCCGCTATCATTCTCTTTTGGTACATTTGTCCATGACATATTGCCTTCAAGCGTTACTCTTCGATAAGATTTAGCTGGTCATACCGAGCTCGAACTTATTCTTATTCCTCTAGTTCCGACTCCATTAATACTCGCAGAGAGGGGATCTCAACTTCGATGGGCAGCAACGCTTCCATTCTATAGACCAGAGAGAAAGAAGTTGCTCCTGTGGATGTTTGCACAGATGTGCGATATGCATACAAAGCGAATGGTAGCTTCTCGTGCCAGTCTTTATATGTCTCGATCATTTTCCTAATAATCCTCTTAATATTTTTATTGGCCGCTTCCACAGCTCCATTCATTTTCGGGTGATAGGGTGAAGAGTTATGATGCTTTATTTGAAATTGTTCAAACACTTCCTTCATCATCTTGTTGTTCAGATTCAAAGTATTATCTGAAATGATTCTCTCAGGTAAACCATACTTACATATGATTTCCTTTTTTAAGAATCTGCAGACTGCAGTCTTCGTCAAATTAGCAAATGAAGCAGCTTTTATCCATTTCGTGAAGTAATCTATCACCACAAAAATGAAACGGTGTCCATTAGAAGCTTTTGGGGAAATTGGCCCTATAACATTTATGCCCCATATAGAGAAAGGCTACGGAGAAGTCATGACATGAAGGGGCGAAGGGGCTGCATTAATTTTATCACCGTAAATCTAACATTTGTGGCACTTTCGTGCATAACTAATTCAGTTGCTTTCCATTATCAGCCAGTAGTAACCGAGTCTCATAATCTGCCTAGCTATAGTGAAACCATTCGCATGCGCCCCACAAATTCCTTCATGGATATCTTCAAGTATTTTTCTAGCTTCAACAGCATCCACGCATCTTAGGAGCACTTGATCTTTTCCTCTTTTGTACAGGATGTCCCCATCAAGAATAAATCCCACCGCCATTCTTCTGATTGTTCTTTTGTCGTTCTCATTTGCTTGCTTGGGATACCTTTGATTCTTGACATATTCTAAGATATCATGGAACCATGGTTGTCCATCTGCCTCTTTTTCAATGCTACAACAATATGCAGGGACCTCATATATGCTCATTTGGAGAGGCATCATTTTCATTTCTCTGTTCGCTTTGAACATTGAAGCCAAAGTGGCCAGGGCATCAGCCAATTGGTTTTCTTTTCATGGGAAGTAATTAAACATCACTTCTTTGAATTCTTTAACCAATTCTACCACTAAATCACGGTATTTAACTAATTTCAAATCTCTAACTTCCCAATCTCCACGGATTTGGTAAATCACCAATGCTGAGTCCCCGTACACCTCCAAGATTTCGACGTTTTGTTCAATAGCTGCACAAAGTCCCATGATGCAAGCCTCATATTCCGCTATGCTATTGGTACAGAAGAAATTTAGCCTGGCAGTGAGCGGATAATGATTCCCTTCTGGTGATACCAAGACTGCTCAAATCCCATGCCCCAATGCGTTCGATGCACCATCAAAGCTCATCTTCCATGACTTCCCTTTTGATGACTCGTATTCTTTTTCTGTAATGCATATCAAGTTTTCATCTGGGAAATCAAATCTCAATGGCTTGTATTCTTTTGTTGTTCGAGTTGCTAAGAAGTCAGCTATTGCGCTCACTTTTATCGACTTTTGGCTCACATAAATGATGTCGTACTCCGATAGTAGGATCTGCCATCGTGCCATTCTTCCTGAGAGTGCAGGTGATTCCATCATGTACTTTATTGGGTCCAGCTTTGAAATTAGCCATGTCGTATGATACAACATATATTGTCTAAGTCTCCCAGCTACCCAAACCAATGCACAACAGAATTTTTCAATTGACAAATATTTTGCCTCATACTTTGTGAACTTTTTGCTGAGGTAGTAAATCGCCTTTTCTCTTTTCTCCGACTCATCATGTTGCCCCAATACGTAACCCATTGAATTTTCGAACACAGTCAGATACAATATTAACGGTCTTCCTAGATTTGGCGGTACTAGCACCGGGGGACTGGATAAATACTATTTTATCTTGTCAAAAGCCTCTTGGCACTCCTCGTTCCATTCTCCAAGATTGTGTTTTCGAATGAGTCGAAAAATTGGGTCACACTGGTTTGTAAGTTGAGCAATGGATCGAGCAATATAGTTCAACCTTCCTAAAAATCCTTTGACTTCTTTTTATGTGCGAGGAGGTGGTAGTTCTTGTATGGCTTTTATCTTATCTGAATCAACCTCAATGCTTCTCTCGCTAACAATAAAGCCTAGTAATTTTCCCGAGGTAGCCCCAAACGTACACTTGGCTGGATTAAGTTTCAGCTAGAACTTTCTTAGTCTTTCGAACAACTTTTTGAGGTTCTCAACATGCTCTCTTTCCCTCTTAGATTTGGCAATCATATCATCGACGTAGACTTCTATTTCTTTGTGCATCATGTCATGGAACAACATCACCATGGCCCTCTGATATGTTACCCCAGCGTTCTTTAATCCGAACGGCATTACCTTATAGCAAAATGTTCCCCACATCGTTACGAAAATAGTTTTCTCAATATCCTCAGAAGCCATCTTTATCTGATTATAACCAGATAATCCATCCATGAAAGAAAACAATGAATATTTTACTGTGTTATCCACCAACGTATCGATGTGTGGCAAGGGAAAATTATCTTTAGGACTTGCTTGATTCAGATCGCGATAATTCACACACATTCGTACCTTGCCATCTTTCTTCGTTACTGGGACTATGTTAGCTACCCATTCTGGGTATTTGGAGACTTGTAAGAAGCCAGCATCGAATTGTTTCTTGACTTCTTTTTTTATCTTTAACAACATTTTAGGTCTCATTCGTCTTAGCTTCTGTTGAATAGGTTTGTATTCTGGTTTCAGTGGGAGTCTATGGACCACTACATCCTCATCCAAGCCTGGCATGTCCTGATACGACCACGCAAATACATCTTTGTATTCATGAAGCAAAACAATCAGATCATGTTTGGTGTCATCTGAAATAGAGGTCCCAATCTTCACTTCTTGCCCCTTTTCTTCATTCCCCAAGTTTACTGTCTCGACAGCTTCTTGATGGGGTAGAATCTGTTTATCTTCTTGTTCTACCATTCTTAGTAAGTCCGGAGACGAGACATAGTCTTCAACATTTTCCTTAGCTTCAAACTCTCCTAAACAAATAGCTTTCTCGAAGTCCATTTCAAGATTTTTAACGAGTTTGTTCATGTCGTTGATATCTGAGCACCTGAAAGTTGAATGGAAAAGAAAACTATAGAAGAGCATCAAAGTATTAGGACCAACAAGCATAATGTTATGGCATGATATGAGGTACATGTAAAGACAGGCCGTGAGAAGAGGGAAAAATTATGAAGTTAATGAGAATGAAAAGACCATGACAAAATGCATCTCCATTAATGTTCATTTAAATGATAAAGAGCAAACATAAGCTCTTACAAAAGAATCTTATTATTACTTAGGGACACATAAAAAGAGGAGTTAACATTGAGCATTACTCTGGAGAAGACTTAGAAACTACAAGAAGGTCCACAACAGTCTAATTATTCAAAACAAATCCGAGAGGACAAGGGCGTATCATAGAAACATTTTTAATTGCATCATCTCCTTTGTCAATGACATTTATACTGACATTCTGAAGACCCCTTTCAATTAGTACCAGCATACTTTGTTAATTATCTTGCCCTGGGTACATCATTCCTGTAGATGTAAATATTTTTGACAAAGGAGGGTACGTTATGGGCTCCCATTCTAACTCCCGACCTGAGGCTCTTGTAATCCTCTTTGGGGTCCTTTCCATCCTCTCAATTCTCTCATTGAATTCAACCTCCATAGTTCTAGCTCTTAGCAGCGTTCTATAAGAATGGCGTGATTCTAAACTTCTAGTGTCGCAACTGCGGAGTATACTGTTTTAGCCTCAGTGAATGATTAAGGGATATGCATATGCAATGAATGGATGAATGAATAAATGTCAAATGAATGTTAATCATGAATGAATATGCAAGAATTTGGTGTTGATTTCAAGATAGCCCCTACTTAGGCATTTCATTAATCAAAAGAGTCTATTACAAAACGTTTCCGTCACTTGTGTTGTAACGCCCCCAACGCCCGAAACCGTCACCGGAGTCGAGCTTGAGGTGTTACTAAACAAAATATACCAATTTAAACAACTTTACAAAATCCATTTTCATTTTCGGAATAAACTGTTTTCCGCGTCATAGTCGCTCAAAAAATCATATCTCGAGTCACGAAACTCGAAATCAAGATCCGTAAATTTTTCCCGAATCTAGACACATATATCTATCTACTAATTTTTTTCTAGAATTTTTGGCTGGGCCATTTAGTACAGTTTATTAGTTAAAGTTTCCCCTATTGCAGAACTCGACTGCACTGACCTCTACTCATTACGAACCACTTTTCTCCCTGTACAAATTTCATATGACTGTGAAGTTTATTTATCTTAAAACTAGACTCAATAAGGAATCTAGACATAAAAATTAATCCTCCTAATAATTTTTGTACAATTTATGGCGAATTTTCAAAGTTGGAATAGGGGATCCAGAAATTATTCCGGCCCTGTTTTACTCAAACTCAGATATCTCATAACATATAATCCCTTCACCTATTTCGCTTCTTCCATTTGAAAGTAGACATAATAAGCTTCAATTTCATAACTAATCCATCATCAAATTTGATTTCTATGATTTTTAGTGAATTTTCAAACTCACGTCACTGCTGTTATGAAGTTCTATTTTTAAGCTACTTTCACATTTTTCCTTAATTCCATGTCATAGTTATCACTCAAGCATACATACTATGAGCCACATCACAATAGATAATAACACACAAGCATAAGAATAATCATATAGATCCATAACATGATCAGCCGACATAGGCCAATTTACAAGAATACATACTACCTTAATCACAAGCCAATGCCTTGGGCTAAATCATAATATTACGTACTCAACATTACAACCCTATACATGCCATAGACTCGGTACACTAGGATTTACTTACGACGATAGCATTAACTTGACAGTGTGATAATGTCTCTGACGGCCTCTAACCCGAGCAAACCTGGCAACCCTAGGGAATATGGGAAAGAAAAGGGGAGTAAGCTTTACGCTTAGTAAGTTCATATGAAAACAATAAGCAACTTATTAACAAGCTTTATCAATGTTTACAACAAAATCTCAATATCATCAAGAATAAAAGACCCATTCCAATTCATTAAGATAATCCATAGATGTACAATAAAGCCAATTCTATTCATATGCTCTTGTATCTTATTTTATAAGTTCACACATGTTAGTCCATATGACTCCATGTATGATCCTATATAAGAATTTAACATATAATTCATATCCATTAGCAATCGTTACCATGAAGTCTTTTAGTCCGAGACTTTACTCGCCTCGTCATCGAGACCTTTAGCTCGGGTAAACTCCATACATAGCCATCGGGTCTCTAGCCCGGACATAATCTCTGCATATAGCCTTCGGGTCTTAACCCGGACATAATCTCCGCGTATAGCCTTCGGGTCTTAACCCGGACATAATCTCCGCGTATAGCCTTCGGGTTTTTAATCCCGGATTCACATCACAGAGTCTTATGTATTCACATGTTACCACATTTCACATAGCAAAATCACATTTGTAATTCAAGTCCACTCATTCGCATATAGACATATAACATACTCAATGACTTTGTGTCGTAAACATCATTCAAGTCTAATACATATATTCTTCTTTTACTAAACTTTTAGCTCAATAAGCAAACACATACATAAGCATATGTCCCCAATCTCTTTCTTTGTTTAATTCTCTAATAACCATTCGGCTACATAACAAACATGTAATAGGTTTCTTTCTCAATAACCTTATTATGATAAGAACAATGGGACATCATTCATTTATCATACAAGTATATCATGGCATTTAAAATTAAATACCAAATTCAATTACTCAAAACTTACTTGTTCCAATGGAATATCATATTCCATCAAATTCCCAATGCATTCCATCATCACATAATTGTTTTCAACACTTGGCATCACTTTCCATATACAATATTTCCAATAAAGAAAATCCAATACCAACATAGCAAGATAATTTCCAAAAATATTAGTAATAACATGAATATCATGCTTATTTAATCATACGAACTTACCTCGAAGGCAATTCCGGTTAATTACTCCATTTTAGTCCATAATCTCATACTTTCCGATTTAGGCCCAAATCTCGCTTTTCTTGATCTAACATGATTAAAATTCACTCATTTAATCACTAAATTAATTAAAACAATCCAAATTTCACAATTTTAGCAAAATGACCATTTTGCCCCTAGACTTTTGCAAAATGACCATTTTGCCCCTATGCTCGAAAATTGATTTTTATTCAATTTCTTCACTTCTTAAGCCTAAATAAACCATTACAAAACCATAGAAACTCATAAATATCATTTTCACACACATTAGCACTTATTTTACAACTTTGCATAATAACCCCCTTTTAAGGCATTTTCATGCAAATTTCTTTCACAAAGGTGTTTATTAGACAAATACAACTCAAATTCTTCCATAAAAACTCAGCAAACAACACATATATGTTCATGGCAAAAGCCTAAACTCTTTATCAATTTGCAAAATAGTCCACTCTTTTGAAAGCTCATGCTTTAGGGGTTCCAAAAATGTAAAAATCATCAAGAAAAGACATTAAAATCACTTACTATCAAGGGAGATGAGTTGCTGAAATTTTCCAGCTTCTAAACCCTTATTCTTGCTGCCCATTTCGTGGAGAAGAAGAGGAAATGAAAGAGAAATAACATTTTATTTCTTTTTCTTATTTTATTACAAAATATCTTACCCAACATTTTTGACTTTTTTACTCTTCTATTCTCTTGGCCGGCCATTCATTTTTAAAGGGCCTAATTGCCTTTTAAAGACCCCCAATTTTAATTCTAAATCAATTTAACACCTTTATGCATTAATACACAACTTTTACACTTTATGCGATTTAGCCCTTTTTCGAAATTAAGCTAGAAATCTCCAAAATTAACTTATCAAAATTTTCATGCACCTTTAAAAAATATGCTATATCACAGAGAATAATATCAAAATAATTTTCTCCGGCCTCGGAATAGTGGTCTCGAAACCACTGTTCCGACTAGACCCAAAATCGGGCTATTACATGTGTAATTGACTCCTCCATCAGAAACTCATTTTTGGCAACCAATCTCTAATCAACACCTTCCTAACAATATGCCTATGATGCATGATGCAACATAAAAATACAGACAAATAACCTTGATTAGTAATCACAACAAACATGAACAGAGGAAAACCATGGAACAGACCCGATTCCCTTGCATGTAAATGTAAAAGGAATAAAAGGTAAGAGGCGTTTCTCCCATGTACTTATTTTGGTGACTATTAAACGGACGGAGGTTCGGCATGGCTCTAGTTAGATGGCTCCTACGGTTCACTACATGTGGTTTCGATTCTAGACAGGTACTCAGATTGTTCGTACTATCGTCTACTAAGACTAGTACGAAACCTCGGTCGTAGCCCATCACAGGCTCACGAGTTCAATTCGAGGGATTACATTTACTTATGACTATGCGGAGGGACAAGTTAACTCACGAAAGCATAAGTCATATGTAACCATAAAGTATTCACTAGCCTATACGGAGGGACGAGTTAACTCACGAAGGCATAGCGTTTACTTCCACTTAAACGGACGGAGCCCGAGTAGAGAGCTCATGCTATGCAAAAAATGCAAGTGCACGGTGTGTGGGGAGAAACTCACAAACCTTTTCGTTTTATTTTAAAACTAAACTAAAAAACTAAAACCATAAAAACTTAGAGCTGAAAAACAAAAAGATAAAACAAGTTAGAAAAATATTTACAACATGATGCAAATGCATGATTTTTCAAAAACAAAATTTCAGGATCACGAATAAATATTGATTTGAACAAGGAATTTCGAAAACTTTGACAACACGCGTTTAATTCCAGATTCGACTCTCAAAAAGGAGTCCCCAGCGGAGTCGCCAGCTGTAGCGACGTAAAATTTGCTTGGTCACTAATTGAGGCGATTAATTGAAAATTTGAAAATCGAATTTCGGTTTTAAAAAAAAAGGAGTCGCCACTGATCTTTTTTCCTAGGTGTGATCGGACACCTAATAAATCATCGTTTTAACAAAAAATTTATTTTTTGGGTAAAAAGAAGCAAGTTTAGGTCCACATCAAAATTCAGAGAAAAATAGGGTTCGGGAGTCGGTTACGCACAAGGAAGGTATTAGCACCCTCGTGACGCCCAAAATTGGTATCTTATTAAACACGCGTTGTCTAGATTTCAAAAAAATGCGAGTTCAATTTGACATTTAATCTTGATCCGATTGAAAAGAATGAGAAATTTAAGATTTTTGGTTTTAGAAGGACGTCCCAATTTTTTTACACGAGTCAATGTGATTCACCCAACATAGCGATGAAATCAATGACTTAATGTTAAAATTGGTACGTTGCCTTATTTATTGAAATTAAAAAACGTTTCTAACATAATGAAAAAAAAACTGATGATGCTATTATAACAAAAATTCATAAATAAGTAAATGATGCAAATAATGATATGATTAATGAAAAAATATTGAAATATAAAATTAGAACATTAGAATAATAATAATAATATTCACAATAAAAGGAAATAATAAAAATAATGTACATAATAAGAAAAATAATATATTTATAATAATAATAATAAATAATGTGTATATAATAAAATATTAATAAAGATGAAAAGAAAATAATAAATATAATATGATAATAATAATGATAATAATACTAGCAATAATAATAAAATACAAAAGGCAAATATAATATAATAATATTAAAAATAAAGTAATAAATAATAATAGTGAAAATAATAAATATAATAGTAAGAATATAATATTAAAAATAATACTAAATATAATATAATAATGATATAATATAATAATAATAATAATAATAATAGTAGTAATAATAATACTAATACTAATAATAAATATAATAGTAATAAAAATAAATATAATAATAATCATAAGAATAGTATAAATAATATGTACATGAAAATAATAATAATAATAGTAAATAATAATATAATAATACTAATAATAATAATAGCAAAATAATTAATCTAAAAACAAAATGACAAAAATAAAGACAAAAATTGAATTAAAACAGAGTTTTGGGGCAAATTTAAAATAAAAGCAAAGAAAAGGACCTAATTATAAGCGCGAACACAAGGGAGGGACTAAAAGAGAAAATGTCCCGCTTCTCAAAACGCAGTGCATTGCACGGGACTAAAATGGAATCCGCGACAAATTCATGGGGCAAATTTTAAAATAAGAGAAAGTGCTAAAAGGGCTAGATTAAAACAAGATTAAAAAGTGGAAGGGCTAAATGCGAAAATAGCCCTTCCACTACAAAACACGCGAATCCTAGCGGGTAAGGGCCGGGTCGACCCGATCCAGGGTAAATCGACGTCGTTTTTTGTGTTAATGGCCAACCCCAAAATGACGTCGTTTTAGGGGGCTATAAAAGGCCAAAATTTTAAAAAAAAATCACTTCTCAGCATTTGAAAGAAAAAAAAAAAGGGGAAGGAAGAGAGAATTCTCTCTGAAGCTGGGATTTCTAGCCACTCGGCCGATCACCGTCCGGTCGCCGGACCGCCGTCGGCGCCACCGTACACGGTGGCCGGAAAAGGTAATTTTTTTTATAAAATATATGTGTATGTATATATATGTAAATGGTTTCGTAAAAAAAATAAAATGAAAAGAAAATAGATAAATATTGGTTCGAAAATGAAAAACTATGAAAACAAGAGACCTTGTTTTTCTTCTTGCTTGCTTCTTCGATTGCTTTAGTGTTTGAATCTCTGCTTTTTGTATTCGAAAAGTGTTATTTTTTCACATGTATTTGAACTGTTTTGTGTTAAAATCTACTGCTTGTATTGATAAAAATGCCCCCCGTTTACAACTGTTTGGATCGGCTTTTATAGCCATGGTACATGGTTTTTTAATTATTTGATGTCTTTTCCGTTGCAGGCACGAGTGGGTGGTGCTGACATGGCCGGCGTTGATGCGACAGAGGCGGTGGAGCAGGTGACTAGGGCAGGTGCAAGTGGGCAGCAACTTGGGGGCTAGGGTTTCGGCGCCGAGTGCTAGTGGCTAGGGTTGGATTGTTGGGTATTGATTTTGGGTTTGTAATAGGTGTGGGCTAGGGGTTATTTGGGCTGCTGTTGGGTCTGTATTTTGGGTATGGAAATGGGCCGGTTGTAAGATGGGTTTAAGGGTTTAGTTTTGGTGGGTTATTTGAGTTGGTTTAGGTCTGGTTTAGTTTATGGAAATGGGCCATTCGGGTATAAAATTGGGTCTGTTGTAAATGGGGCAAAATTGGGCTATGACAATTGGTATGTACCTTTTAGTCTAGTGACACTTATCCGTCACTAAAAGTGTTATCATCTATTTTATCTCAAAAATTTTAACTACTTTTTTATTAACAATTTTGTTACGGTCAGTATATTACCATATGATTTTCTAACAAACATTTCCAAACATATTTATTTTTTGTTTGTTAGTAAATGCTATTAAAAATTATCAAATATAATGTTCTTTCTACTCGTTTGAAATTAGTCCCTAGTTTTCAAACTTTTCATGATAATAAAAGTATATTAAAGTAAAGATATTAAATAAATTTTTATAAAAAAATTCATTTATCAACAACATTTAGATAGTACCATATATAATGTACATGTAACAACCATAAACAAGTATACAAACATATATATATATATTAGAAGTTAGAAAAACTTACCTGACTTCCTTGAAGATAAGCATTCATTTTATTTTTTTAGTTGTCAATTTTCATAGTTTCAAATGCAGCATTTGAAAGTTGTTTGATGTGAAATCCTTCTCACTACATTTTGCTTAGTAACCACATTATAATTCTTGCTTTATGTAAAATGCATTTTAAAGCTTTAAAATTGTTAGAAAAATAAATAATAAAGATTGAAACAAGAAAAAAATTAAAATAAAGTTAATAAAATGTGATGATTTTGAGGCATGCATGTAGAACACGTTCTTTAAGGTATAAAATGTCTCCAAGATACAATAAAACTCTTAACACTTCAAGTAGAACAATAAAAATGACTAATAGAAAAGTCCTTTATATACACATCTAATAAGTGTATCTTTCCACTAGATACCCTTTCATAAGAACGTATCTTTTGAAGAGATAACCTTTCATAAGATTGTTTTGTTTTACAAAAAAAAACTCTACATAAAATTATATTTTTATAAGGTAATTTTACGTACAAAAGTTACGTCTTTAAACACAATTATTCATTAATAATTATAATTTATTAGACTTCTCTAAATAATAACATTCTAAATTACTAACAAATGACTTTTTTGGCTTTTTTTTTTGTGTTTCATGGTGTAAGGGTTGTCTTTTTGATCGACTTGTTGCAAGACTCAATGCCAAAGTTTGTAGGCTTTGATATTTAAAAGATTTTGCTATCAACTAGTTATCTTTGTCCCTGATTTTATCAACAGGTTAGGCATACAAGCTTTTGGCTATTATTATATTTCTTATTGGCTTGTTTGCCATTGTCATCTTTGTGTTTTTTTTTTTTATGCCTTGTGTTGATAATTTTGTCTACTAATATTTTATCTCTTCTTAGAAATAAATAAGTTTATTTTACTTGAAATTGCATTTTTGATGATAGTAGCAAAGTTAAGTTGACATAAGTATTCGATCTACTTTACTTAATATCTCTTATTGAAGAATAACTTTTTTTAAAGAAAAAATAGTTATCACTTTGAATAACTACTGATCTAGGATAATTAGAACTAGAATCGAGAACAATTCATGTTTAGAACAACTACAATTCATAAAAACTCATGTTTGAAATAATTTTTGTTAAAAACAACCAAAAACAATTATATTCAAAATAACTATTTTTCATAACCTTTGCCAAGAGAGCTCAAGTTTAGTATAGATCATAACAACCTTTATTTATAACAACTCATGTTTGAAGCAGGTCCTATTCAAGAATATCTTTTATTTGGAATAGATCCTTTTCGGAATAACATTGTTTAGAGCAAGTCTTCTTTAAGGACAAATCTTATTTGGAACAACCATTGGTCAAAACAACATTGCCACATAACAATACCTTCATAGAACAAAATTATTCGAAAAGACACATTTCCAAAATTATTATGTTTCATACGGTCTTACTTCACAAAAAAAAAAAAAAAAACGAAATAGAGATAAGCTTGAAATAAGATAGGATTTTGGGATATTTTGAAAAGCTTGACTTAGTAGATTAGATATGAAGTTAAGAGTGTTAGGATTTCGTTATAGTCTACTTGTAAAATAAATTATTACATGATTATTTAACATATCTTTGTATAATCATCTTGAATGGGTGAAATTGAGCAAATGGGTCATGTTATGACTATTATGTCTCTATACATCTAACTGGCGGAGATAGTCTATCTTAATTATCGGAACTAGATTGACTCTCAAAATTAGACACAAATGAAATTGTTTGGACTAACAATATATTGAGAAAAAAAACAAAAGTCGAATCCATCCTAAATCTATTTATAAATGAATTCACTTGTGACATTTGTAATATAATTTATCTAAATTTTATTTAAATTTATGTATAATATATATATATATTGAGTTATATGATTTAATGATAGGTGGTTAAAGAAAATGATATCCTTTTGGTGCATCTACTGGGTTTCTCTATACCTTGCTTGCTTCCGCATGTTGGAAATTAACATAATATTGACAAAGAAACCGAAATGGAAGGAAAAGGAAAGGTTGAATTTTCAAATAAGCACAATTTATAGGTGCTATGGAAAATGTCTGCTTCCATACTCCACACGCCATCTTTTCCTTTTTCTTATAAACGCAGGACACATACTCTATTTTATAAAATATAAGTGAGTCTCTCCCTATTTTATAAAATAGGATAAATTATTATCTATACTACGTGCGATTGAGTTGATGTCACGAGTCAATTCAGTTAAGGAAATTATTAATATAATTTTAAATAAATTATATTATCATGAGAGTTCTTTAAGTGTGTAACTAAATTAATGTTACAAGTTAAAAGTCAACACCAACTTAATAATTAATAATAATAATAATAATAATACAATTTATTTTTGTGTAGAAAAATAAAACCAAAATTTGAGCATTTAAATTAAGAAAGCTACAAAGTGAATTATATTATCAAAACACAAAATATAATAATAATTTTATAAGAATAAAGGAATTAGTTAAAAAAGAACCCAAAAGTTTTATGTTTTTGTAAAACTCAGCGTTTTTCCTTAGCCGTGTCCGTCGCATATCTTCTCTTCTCAGGCAAATTACACGCTGCTCTTTCGTTTCCTCTCTTAAATCTCTCTCTCTCTCTCCCTTCAAAAATTGCGCTCAAATCTTATTCCCCTTCGCAGGGTCTTGGCTTAAGGTATGCATCCTCTTTATGTTCATTTAAAGCTCTTTTTTCTCTTCTTGTTCTTTACTCGTCCACATTTTAACCGATAATTTTGGCAATTCCCTAGAATTTTGATTTAATTTTCCTACTGTTGAATACCCTTTTGTTCTTTGTGCTGAATTAGTGGTGGGTTTTATCTGAAAGTGAAGCAGCGTTGGTTATGCTAGTTTCTTTCGGTTTACATGCCTGAAATTTTATGCCTTTCTTTGTTTCTTTATTTTTAATTTTTTTTCTGGGTTTGGGATTAACTTGAACTGAATTGCAAGTATCTTTTGTCTGTGATGATGTAATTCTATCGATTCAGGACAATGAAAATGTAATCTGGTGCCACGTTTTGTTTGTAAATGTGCTTCATTCTTGTGCTTGTTGTTTTTGGAAATGTGTGCCCATTTATACTATCAAGTCAGGGTTTTGGTGTGGATGATATTTCAATGTTAGGAAATGGTTGCCTCTATCTTCTTTGAAGTTGCCTGTGCTTTATATCAATTTTGATTCTTGAACACTGTAAAGATAATATGCAAGTATGTCAATTATAGCTTCTGTAAGAGGTTAATTGCAATATCATTTCAGATTTTTATGTTGGGTTTATGTTTGAGCCAAATTTTGATGAAATACATGATAAGTTATTGACTTATCTTTTGTGGAGTTCAATACATTGTCATTTTTAGGTAAGTCTCTGCGAGCAGTAGAGAAAGGTTTTTTTTTTCAGTCATTACAGTATCCGGCTGTCCATCGTTGTAACTTATATGCATTTTTTTGTGGATGCATATTAACAGATGCGTTGTAGTGTTAGGAATTCAGTTTTGTTCTTGCTTTTATTTCTTGGAGGTTCTTTTAGAGTTTTCTCATCAGGCTATCGGCTTGAAGGATAAAAACTTTAGGGTAACCAGCAATGATAGGGGTGGAAAAAGTTTTAACAGTAAAATTTTGGATCAAGCTGGAACGCAGAAATTCATTGACTTGAGATTGTAGCTGGGCAGCGAATTTCACATTTATACAATGTGAGAATTGTAAGGGTCCCAATAATGAATGTTTGAAGGTACTATTCATGTGCATCCTACTTTCTTTGAAGTTTGGAAGCAA
Organism: Gossypium stocksii; assembly: GCA_020496765.1. Classification (NCBI taxonomy): domain Eukaryota; kingdom Viridiplantae; phylum Streptophyta; class Magnoliopsida; order Malvales; family Malvaceae; genus Gossypium; species Gossypium stocksii. The sequence goes on from CM035623.1 coordinate 15,262,026, forward strand.
GGCATGTGTTTAATCAAAATTTATGTCTTAGAGGATTCGTTGTCAATGCTTAAATATTCCAAAACTTTGTTTCCTTCATTCTACCCCACTTATTTTGTCTGCATCCTTTATAAGCAATCTGGCTTCTTCTACCTTTCCATCTTCCAGCCCTTTCGTTAAGAAAATATCTTCTTTTTCTAGGAGAAATTCAATGTAACAGAAACCTAGAAATTTTATTGTGAAAGTATGACGTTTGAAGTCCTGAACAAACAAAAAGCTGTTTGAAAACAAAAAAGAAAATCTATTTTTACTCCAAAATATGTGATGAGTTACCGATGCTTTGGTGGTGAATTTTCTTTCACAGTGATTTCAATATCCTTTCAGTGTCTTATGGAGCACTTTTTCTTATTTATAGGAAAATTTTTAAATTTGATTATGGTTTTGTTTCACCTTCATCTTACGTATGATTGCTACTTCTTTTTTCTCTGGTATTGGTGACATTGACTAACAGCATGATTTTCAATGATGTCATTGATGCTAATTGTGCTGCAAATGCTACTGAACACAAAAATAGTGATTCTATTTAAATTATGATCTAACTGGACATTGATTAATGCATTACTTCTGAAGTCCAAAACTATTGCTTTGGTTCTTACACACAAGTTATAAATTTGCTCTTTCAGATTGCATATTCCACTGCTGAGGTTGACATAGTAAAAATTTGTCAGTGAAAAATTGTTGGATTCGATGAAACCTTGGTTAGTATGTCTGGATTAATTGAAGGTCTTCCAGATGCTGTTGCCCTTAGATGCCTAGCACGAGTTCCCTTCTACCTATATCCTAAGTTGGAGCTTGTTTCCCGTTCATGGAGAGCTGCCATTCGTGGCTCTGAGCTGTTCAAAGCTCGACAGGAGGTTGGCTCAGCGGAGGAACTTCTATGTGTGTGTGCATATGATCCAGAGAATTTATGGCAGATGTATGATCCTCTCCGCGACCTTTGGATTACTCTTCCTGTCCTTCCCTCAAAGGTCAGGCACCTTGCCTACTTTGGTGTGGTCTCAACTGGTGGAAAACTGTATGTGCTTGGTGGTGGGAGTGATGATGTCGACCCATTAACTGGTGACCAAGATGGGAGTTTTGCAACTGATGAAGTTTGGTCATATGACCCTATAATGCGTCGGTGGGCTCAACGTGCATCCATGGTCTTACCTCGTGCCATGTTTGCATGCTGTGTTTTGAAGGGAAAGATAATTGTTGCTGGTGGTTTCACCAGCTGCAGAAAATCTATCTCTCAAGCAGAAATGTATGATCCTGAGAAGGATGTCTGGATTCCAATACCTGATCTCCACCGCACACACAATTCAGCATGCTCAGGATTTGTTATTGGAGGGAAGGTGCATGTCCTGCACAAGGGGTTGTCAACAGTGCAAGTCCTGGACCACATAGGTTCTGGGTGGATCGTTGAAGACTATGGTTGGCTCCAGGGTCCAATGGCAGTTGTACAGGGAGCTCTGTACGTGATGAGCCATGGACTTATCGTCAAGCAGGAAAAAGAAGTTAGCAAGGTGGTGATTTCTGCTTCTGAGTTTCGTAGGAGAATTGGGTTCGCAATGACAGGACTAAGAGATGAAATATACGTGATCGGAGGCGTGATTGGCCCTGATCGCTTTAATTGGGATATCAAACCAATGTCTGACGTTGATATCTTGACAGTTGGGGGCAATAGACCTACATGGCGTCAGGCAGCTTCAATGACAAAGTGCCGAGGAACAATTTTTGGTTGCACGCAGCTAAGAATTTAGGTCCCCCACTTTTTTTTTTTCTTCTTTTAAAGTAGTCTGCTGGTTTTATTGTGAAAAGTTAACTCCTTATTTTGTTGAGGCATTGCAAATCTTCCTTATTGGAGATGAGAAATGAATGTTTCTTTCTAATGTTACCTTGGTTTTGTAAGCCATAATCTTGTCTTTGTTAAAAGTTAATGATCTGTTTCATGGCTTTTTCGGTCTTGACATGGAAAGAAAGACAGGCGCAGGCTCTTGTCTTGCAAACAGAAATTAGAACAGTGTCTTACTCATTAGTAGGACAAATATATCTGAAAAGGCAATAGTTTAGGCAATCAATTAATGATTTGGTGTTTTCCTCCTTGTTTGTTTGGGGAGGTTAGGTACAGAGGGAGTAAATAATTAGTTTTAGACTTTAGATCCAGCCATAGGGGGCTGAAGGTCTACTTCTGCTTTGTGCTTATGTGTTTAACAGTGGTTAGACATCTTGTGTGAATTGCCTGGACCCTATGGCCCTAAAGGAAGAGAGAGACAGAGTTAACCCAAGTTCTGGGGTCGGGGTCTGGGCCTTAAGGCTAAAAACCTCAATTCTTGGCATCTCATTTCATGAAAGGCTACTAATAACTAATGAGACTGAGTAAAAAGATTTACATTTTGGGATGTGAGCTTGGCTCAATATTCAACTTGGTACCCTAAGTTTTTTTTTTTTCAATTAGGTACTTGAACTTAGCTTTAAGGTTTAACTTGGTTTAAGTATCTGAACTTGACTTTTTGGTCAAAATTAATACTTATATGAATCAATTTGAAAATTTGAAAAGGGATAAGATTGCATAGAGTTACTATGGTGAATATTGTAAATATTAAGGGATAAAATTGTATAAAAATTTAAATCTGATTATATAGAATTTAAATCTCTTATGACTCTCATATTGTAGCTAAGCACTTGAAACTTTGGGGGCCCAGTGGAATGCTACAGTAAAACTAGAGTTCTTATTATGAATATTGTAAATCTTAAAGGATAAGATTGTATAAAGTTTAAATCTCTTAGTACTTGTGGCTTCTCTTTTCGATTCAAGTTCCTTTGTCTTTTTTAGTCTGCTTAATCTCCTTAATTGACTTAGGCGGATTTGAAGCAAATGAATCAGCTAAGCCACATAATTTGTCAGATTAAAGTTCTATTCCCGTGACACAAGCACCTAATTGGACTAAAAAAGTTTAATTACCAACTTGAATCTTGAAGCCAAGTTTAGATACTAAAATGTATATTTACCCAACGATTTATAGTGTCATTAGGCTAGGTTAGGCTAGACAAAAACCACAATCCAATAAAACCGAAAGGGCCGTAGCTACTGCCAGCACTATTGTCATCATTTATTCTTAGTTACATGAGTGAACACTCGAAAGCTTGATGGTGGGATTGCCCCCAAGTGCCTCGGTCAATAACTCAAACTGCTAATGAATTTGGGGGAGAGAGCAAAAAAGAGGGCCTATAAAACTAGCTAGCCTTGTGGGGATCCTTTGGCAGTGAAACTTCAAAGTGAAGAAGGTGGTTTTTAAAAACTGGTCCTTTATTACACCCCCCATCCTATTGCGTATTTAGTATAATCGCCAAATGGCACCGCCGACAAGTAGAAACTTGCCATGCCACGCCACCAAAGTTTTTTTTCTTTTTTTAGATAAATTTGGGTTTGAGTTTGAAAGGGACATGGCTGTGTGTGGCAGCGCCTGTCAAAGAAAAATCATGGAGTAGATAAGGCTAATTAGGTCGTCCACGGTGACACGAACCATAAAACCAGACAGACTTTTCCCGAGTTTTCTTGTAGCACGCATTTGTAACTTTCTCATCATCCAAACAATTAAAAGAAAGAAAGAAAACGTGAAGGACAATGTTTCTTTCAAATAGGTGAGATGAATGACGGTAACTGGCTAGCTAAACAAGGAATCTTAGTTTATGCAAATATTTAGCATATAATCAATCGATGCTCTAATGGGACGTACTACGACTTTCTTTCTTCCTTTTTAATGAGACTGGATAAATAGATGCTCCATTTCTTTATCAAAGTTAATTTTTTTTCTGTAGGAATAAAGCTACTTACTTACATACCGCTGTAGCAATCATCTTTAAACATCAAAAAAAATAATATATGTTGGCTGAATGGGATAGTGCCAAGGAATGTAGGTAATATCTAATCTTTTTAGTATAAGAAATGAGTATGTTTTATGCTTTCTCAAACTTTATATTCGAATGTAAAAATATTTTGTATTTGCATGTCCTCATGAATACATAAAAAGGATCAAACTTACGCTTTTACTGCAAAAAAAACCCACTAATTCTCACGCATAGTTGCATAGGCCTCTCTCTCTCCTTAAATGCTACACTCAACTTCAAAACTGAAAACTCTACCCTTTTGAGCTAAAGCTTTTTTTTTTTTTTCCTTTTTTTCTTTCACCTTTTTCCGTGTCTTTTGCAAATTCGTGGCGATTTTACAGGGTTGAGTGAACTGAAGCTTTTGTTTTTATCAATATTTTGATTTCATTTACCTGGAACGCCCAGGAGTGTAGGATCAATGATCATGTGCTGTGGATGATGTATGTTATGATGGGTATCGATTCCTTTCCTTGTTGAAGCAGTTGATCCACCAAACTGACACAAAAGGACAAACAGAAATAGGGAAACTGACTTCATTTGTTTATTTACTGTTCTGTCATGGAGCCTATGGAGATTTAGGGATCCATTTCAATTTCCCACCACAGTATGTGTTTTGTTTTGGTTTTTTTTTTTTTTTTTTTATATAAGAAAATTGCAAGGATTTGCAATAGATTTTCAACATTCTTCCCTTTGTTTTTCTGGGTTTTTGCAGTTGTTTTTCAAGTTACATTTCTGATAAGACAGACAAAGTTATGTTGAGGAATAGGTCCAGGGCAGTGACCAGCAAGCAGCAACCATTAATGGCTGATCACAGTTCTCAATCGTCGTCCCCCTCACAGAATCACACCACACCAATCCCATCTTTCTTTGGTTCTCCAAGATTCAAAGCTTTCACTACAAAATGTCTCCCCGACACTGAACCTGTTGTACTCAAGAGCCCTACTTCAATCCTCGACAACAACAAGCCATTGTTTCCCTTTGGCAAGCTCTTTGGTTTCGATTTAAACCAACCCAAATCCCCCAAAACATTCATCTCACTCAATAACAAGCGCCACCACACAACCCAAACATCGGAACCAAAAGGTGTTGGTCTTGCCATAGTCGATACTCTCAATGATAAGCCAACTAAAGACAACAAGGTTCCTCCCAAGACAAGTAACAACAAGGTTTTATTTGGGACCAAGCTCAGAGTTCAGATTCCTTTCAATGGGTGTGTTCCCGTTAAAGAGATGGAGTTGTCTGAGGATTATACATGCGTGAAATCCCACGGACCTAATCCCAAAACAACCCATATATATGGTAACTGCGTTGTAAAGAGCTACTGCAGTAGTGTATTGGATGAGCCCAAGTGTGCAGCAGAAAGTGATTTCCTCAGCTTTTGTCACACATGCAAAAAGAATCTTGAACAGAAAATCGACATTTACATTTACAGGTTCGGTCCCTTTGTCCTGCTTATGAAAAATCCAAACATGTATTTGAATCCTGTTTGTTCTGAATTTGATTGCTTGTGCTGTAATGCAGAGGTGAGAAGGCTTTTTGCAGTCAAGAGTGCCGCTATCAGGAAATGGTACTGGATGGAGAAGAGAAATAAGAATTTTTCATTTCATCACTGCTTTAGATCATAAAATTATTTTAAAGTTTGATAATGATTCCATAAACCAAATCTCTTTGTAGTGTTTAATTTAGCTTTTGTTTTTAAAAACCCTTTCCACTGCAGATAGTGATAAGAGAGGATGAGGTGATGCAGAGTTAATGTTAATTATTTATATGACTGCCAATAGCCTTTTTTTCCTTAATCATCATATTGAGATTCCAACTCATAATTAAATTAAGCTATGGTTGATTACAGGAATAAAAGAATTAAATATTAGCAGTAGTTGGGAAATTTTGGATACTTTGTGCAGAGTTATCAACAAAGAAGAAGCTTTTTCAACGTGAATTATCAACCCACATCATTGCCAGGTCCCTCTACGGTTGTCCCATTTTTTTTTCCTCACAAAGAAAAAGAACTATACCAATCATGATGATAAAGAAGAATAATGATGGTGTCCCTCATACAAAGCATTGACAAATACGGTAAAATCCTATGATTTGTTGTATTGATCAAGTATGGTTTAGATAGTAACCACAGCATAAGCAAAGATCAGGAAGGTTACAAAGGAAGTGGATCAAAAATGATCCATGTCATCATCCATCCCTGAAAACAGCTACCAACTTGCCTTTAATTGAAACCAAAATATGCAGCTGATACTTGAGTATGTCCGAAAATGCATTGAATCTTTTTTTCAATAACAAAATGGGTGGAAACAAGTAAAAGGAAAAACCCCAACCAAAGGCCATTGAGATTAAGGGATCAGGTACCGAGGTTGTATAAGGTTTTGACATCATGGACCAAGCCCCTTTGATGTTTGTGAGTTTAGATGGCTAATTTTTTCCATTTGATCTAAGGCTTGAATCTTTTAATATCGAAAAGGAAACTAAAGAGCCATTTACCAAAGGAAGCCAAGCCCCTACTCCACTCTTTGGTTAATCCATTTAATCTCTATGAAAGAAAGTAGCTCCCACGTCAGGTGGCTACGAGATTAGGCATTAGGTTTGGATACTGTTGTTTGAATTTAATATAAGATAAAATATGGTGAACAGTGGTGCTTGATTAGATGGGCCGATTCGATTGACTTCTACCCATATGCCTTGTCGCTTTGTATGGAAACTATGGTCCAAAAACTCATTCAACCCGCATTAATTGATCTCGTTTATGTGATTGGCCCATCAAATAACGAAAACAAAACAAAGACATGGTAGGGACCGGGACCGGGACCGAAGACCAGAGCAGCTCCCCTTTATTCCGGGGATAACTAGCTGGTTCACACATGCACGATCAGCAAATCACAAATGAAGGCTAACAGTGATAAAGACCAAGTAACGTTACGACTAAAATACGATAATATAATATTTCCATTAAATTCATATTTCAACGCACTTAAAGCATTCATAATGCATAAATAAATAAAAAGTGAGAAACACCAGTACCAAAAGAACATACTGCACTTCGAAGTTTGAACATTAACATGGCACTTCAACCAAAACATAAGAATCTGCTCAAACTACTCAACAAACAACAGACACTGAAAACAAACATTTCCGAGACAGTCCCTGGATACAGATGGTTTCCTGAAGTCTTGCATTAAAGACATCTAACACGAGCACATCTCTACTTTTAACAAAAAGCCTTCTGAAATACTTATCCCAGTGGCTACCTGTTGAAGAAGATCATATTAGAGCAGGATCATTAGTAATAGTTTTATCAAAGATTTCTAAAACAAGCATGATTATCCAAAATCAATATCATGGAAAAGAAAATACCTTGTAAGTAGCTTGGCACAGTCGACAATCTCCATGATAGATGGCTCTATGAAACGTTACAGAGTGGCATCACCCACTAGGATGAACAAGACACAAACAACACTTTCAACTGGACATGGAACCGATTAACCTAACAAGCTTCAGAGGTGACAAATAACCACTTTACTTTTTTCCCTTCCTACCTTTTCCTTTATAAAAAACAGAAAAAGATGGCGAGGAAGAGAAATCCCAAGTAAAAGAAAGAGAGTATATTGAGGACATTTGATTGTTAAGCAGCCAATTGAAGGCAACGCTGGAGAGAGGAAAAGAGTTGCAAGACAAAGAAAGAACATCTAGGTAGGCTAATTTAGACTAGGTTGTAAAAAGAAACAAAGGGGCTAATCCAAGTTAGACAATTAGAAACAAAGGACACTAAAGTCTAGACCAAGGAAAGAAGGATAATGGGAAAAAGAATAAGAAAAGAAACCTATGGAATTTGGGTAAGCAATTTAGAGGTGAATCTACAAACTACAGTTATATACATTGTATCAGACGCTTAAGGAAGACATTAGCTTAAAGACAACAACTGAACAGACACTAACCGCTGAGGACTTGATATAGTAAAGTTTCATATAACAAGTACATAGTTTCCTTCAAGTCCATGAGTTAAGAAGGCAGTCATCAGTGCAATTTCATGTCATCGAAAGAGAGCACACAATGTTTGATTCTAACGTAAGCTCCCCTTTAGCTTCCTGAATAGCTTGAGTCATCTTCCATCCAAGCTTATAAAACCTGTATATCATGTACCTTGTGCATCTTGTCATTTTCTCGTAACCAACACCAAACTCTCATAAACCATCATAAAGCAAAATCTGGAGATTGTCGACCTGCCATTGCCATTAATTCATACTGACTCATGCTACCAACCATCTTATTCAACCTATATACAATCTAAAACTAACTTCGGAAATTTGCACAGTAAACTTATTTACAGGAGCTGAAAAACTCCTACACTCTTTTCAGTCATCGGTATTGTCAAGATTGAGAATGCGACGCAAAGCCTTGGTCGCAGAGTCAGCACTACAAAAAACTTCAGCTACAGAAGGGTCAAGCTCCCTGGTAGGAGATGCAGGTGCAGACTTGGCAGTTTGGTGAACATCAACAATGGGGTAAGCAGCAGGCAAATCAAGAGACACTGTCCTCTTCACCCGAAGCGAGAATTTGGGTATTGGCAAAGAACTAGGAGGTGGTGAATTGGAATAAGCAGGTCCGGCCCAAAGCTCAGAGTACAGAAAACCTTCCCCGGGGATTTCCACATTAAAGGGCTTATCATTTCTAGGGGCTCTATTGCAATTGATAGGAATAGGAGAGCTTTTCCTTGTAGCTTTCGAATGTGTTCCATCAGCAAAAGGAGATGGCGTTTTGGGGGAAGATGATGAAGAGGGAGGGGAAGATGGCTGTTTGGTTAAAGGAGTAGAGCTATACTTAAACGGGGTCGGGAGTAATCCTGCTCCAGATTGAAAAGTCCTACAATTAACCCCTCCGAAATTTCTAGATGGTTGTGATGACCCAAATCTGGCAGGCCCATGTGGCTTCACCCTGCTACAGTACTGATCCCTATGCTGCGGTACCACAACAAGAGTCTGCATACTTTTTCCTTAAATTTGATGATAAAAACCAGAGATTCAACAACACAGTTCGGTCCTATTACAACCCAACAAAGAAAACAAACCAAATCCTTCTAAAATCCCCTAAATCCTTGTTATAGATCACTGAAATATAATAAAGGAAACAACTTTGAGGCCAAATCATGCCCAGAACAACATCGTAAATTTCTCTGCCATCGCTGATGCGATAGGATGATACTAAAATCGAAGTGATTTACTTACTGGATCAGAAAGTCCCTTAGATTCAAAGGAAAATCATGGGCAATAACAAAAATTCACAACTTTATAACCTCGAATCAGACAAGATCTTCATAGATCAGTCATCAAACTGTAACAAAAACAAATTACAAAACCAAAAAAAAAAATCAAATCTTAAACTAAAAGCAAGCATAAAATACAGGGTAAATTTCTCGAGAAAAAAAAAACTAAAGGAGTGGAAAAATTACCGGAAAAGTTCTGGAGTGAAGTGATGTGATATTCGTTAGATCTGAGAAGGGAGTGAAAGTTTCTTCTTCTTTCTTTTTCTTGTTCTTCTTCTGGGGAAGGATGATTTCATGTAAACTGGTGTTGGCTGAATGATTTTGTCCTTCGGTTTCAGGATTTTTTTTTAATAAAAAAATTGTTTTGGGGTCTCAAATCATCAAAACGCCATGGAAATGAGATTGTAGAGAGCGTTAGAGAGAGAGAGAGAGAGAGCAAAGTCCCACGGATCTGAAATGACTTTCTCGCAGTTAGATTTAAATATTGTACAGGTACTGGGGGGTTGCTCTTTCACGTTTGGTTTTACCAAACTAGTCCTCCTTTTCAACCCTATTTACGATTTTGACATTTTGTCCTTCTTGGGAATGCATCCCAAACAAAATTAGAGAGTGTCAAGTGTCCATTCCTTCCTTGTGATTACACTTTTAAGTTTTATGCTAAACTATCACCTATACCCATCCAATTATTAAAAAAACTCATTTTAGACACTAAAAATAAAAAGTTTATAATTTAGTCACTCACATTACAAGTGTGGTTATTTCGAGAATCTATCGTGGCAGTTAAATAAATAGGTATAACTAATAATTAAAACAAAATTTAATCACCATATTTATAGCTTTTTTAAAAACTATAATCCAGCAATGGCCATGCCACCTTTCTCCTTTAGATAGTTGCAATGATACTATTTAGCCAAACATTTTAATGGGACAAGATGAGAAAGAGAAAGAAAAGAGCTTGATTGCGATCTCTGTTGGAGTAAAGGTCTGATACATCTCTATAACTTAGTTTGCTTGCAATTTCTGAAAATTTTGTAACAGTGGTTTAAAGAGGAGAATATGGCAGAAAAATAAGTAAAGTAAGAAAGACGCTGACATCACATGATATTTCATAATATTTGAAGAATGCAAACAAGCAACCAGCTAACAAAGGCGTACACCGTAAAAGTATGAGAGTTGAGACGCATACCTTCCAATCAACCTGGGCATTTGCTTTAGCATCATTTTTACCCCGAGGGGTGAGAGGTTTTTATTTTATTTAATATTAGTATGAAATTTAAATTTATTATTATATATTTCTTAGATTTTTTTTATAATAAAAATTAAATTGAGAATATTTGTAAACTTTGAGAGTTAATTTTTTTAAATTATTATTTAATTGATATAATATGTAAAAGTTGAGGGACCAATTTTTTTAACTGGTTTACCTTGATTGTTTTTTTATTATGCTTTGATTCATCTTCAGTCTTTTCTTAGTATATATTTTTCTTCTTGTTTATAAATTTTTAGCGTTAATATTAGTTTCGTTTTTTTTTAAATTTATTCAAACACAATTAATAATAAATCAAAATTCCTTCTTAATAGACATAATAATTTATTTGACATTCCAACTTTAAAAAAAAAAATCATATTAGCCCTCTATTTAATTTTTGCCTCTTTTAGCCTTTAACTTTATATTATTTGTCAAATCACTCCAAAATGAATGAAAAAAATTAATATTTGTTAACTTTGATGACGTGGCAATCCATGTGTATACCCGTTAGCAATTAATTATTTTTTAAAATTAAAAATATATATTTTTATACTTTTTATAATAACTTTAATAATTCTTAATTCTTAAAAAATAATATTATTTTTTTCAATTTTATTAATTTTAAAAAAGAATTAATTAAACGTTGATGTGTCATCCATATGTATGTCACATTAGTAAAGTCATGGTTAGTTTTTCTATCTATTTTTGAAGTGATTTAACAAACAATACAAATTTAATGGTTAAAAGAGACGAAAATTAAACGATGAATTAAAATGACTTTTTTTTAAGTTAAAAGAGTCAAATAAATCATTCCCCGTAATAATAAAATTATAAGAGCCTTCTTTTTGGACAAGAAGGAAGCATGCAAAACAAGAAGTATCAAAACGCATTAACTTTTTTCTATATAATTTATATAAGATAGAGCTCGAATATGAGTACTTCAAATCTTAAATTTTAAATTTTAACATTTTAATTAAAATCTTGCTGACATCAAATGAGTTATTTAATTATTGACACGTAAAATTTTATATATCTTTCTATTTTTTTATTTTTAAAAAAAATTTTAATTTGCACTCAAACAAAGCTTAAAGGAAGAAAATTTGCCATAAAAAATTAATTAAAAAAAAAGACAAAGTTGTATAATTTTATACAACTATTAATTTCAAATTTATGTATATCGATAGTGAAGATTTGTTCCATAAAAATATATATAAAGAGGACTTTAGTTGGAGAAGTCTTACATTCTTGGAGGAGGTAATATAACATTATGAAATAATATTTTCTTATTTGGTTCAAAGATTATCGTGAGTCAATAATCTTTTATTTCCAATAATGTTATAATAGGTAACCTCAATACTCCTTAGACAATCTCACAATCCTACGATAATAACTTTACTTCTATTTTAATGGCTTTTATTCTTTTACTTAAATCAAAATGAAATAATAATAACTAATAAATTAAATTCTCTAGTTATTTGGTATATTTTTCAAATATATATTATTATTAGTTGATAATTAAAAATTAAAAAAATAATTTTTTTTTCTATTTCGTCCTACTTGAAAAGCTAGATTTATTATAATAATTTTACTATTTTTTTTAATAATGTTAGTCAAATTTGTCCTTATAACAAATAGCTGATTGCTACAAAATCCTATGCCTAAAACAAAATTTGATTAATAAAAAATGTATTATTAATATGTGAAATAATTAATAAATAATAGATTATGTCACCACTAAAAAATTATATAAAACATATATTTATAAATATTTATATAGAAGACAAATAAAATTTTGATTTCATGAGAGTTTTTATAAATGAATTTATTTTGAGTTTAAATTATACAAAAAATAATTAAAGGTTTAGTATATTATTTGGTACCCGTGTTTAAAATTTTCTCTGTGGTACTTGTTTTTAATTTGGGTTTTAGGTTAATTTGGTGGAAGCTAATTGTTATTTTTTTATGATTGAAATTTTCATGATTTTAGAATAGAATAAATTTAGTATTAGTTGTGAATTGTGTAATTTTATATTTAATTTGTCGAATACAATCTAATGAATGTGGTTTAATTTTAATTCTGAGGTTGATTTGATGAAAGTTAATTGGTAAAAACTAATTATGAATTTTTATTAAATCAACTCTAAATCCTAATTAAACACTAAAAATTAGCATGTTACCTTCAGATACTAGAATATTACAATACGATAACATAAGTGACTAAAATGTAACTTTAGGCAAATGGAAGTGACTATTTTAAAAATTTACCCTAAAAGAACAAATCAATCAAAGTGTAATGGCTCCCTGGGATGAGGACAAAAGAGTAGTAGTGGCTGGTTTGGTTGGAGTGTAGTAGGCAAAGGGCGCTGATTCTTTGATATAACCCATCCACCAAACTTACGCGTGTCGCTCTGTGGTACCCCCATCTGCCTTGCTAAACCGTCTGATCAGAAAATTGAACAAATTTAGTATCCAAGTAGTTCTTTTCTTTGCTTGGTGGGTCGGAAAAAGGGAAAAGAAAGCTGGCAAAGGAAAACAAACCGTCTCATTGAGCTTTTATAAGTTCTCACGCCGAAAGCTTCCTTTCCTTTTTTTTTTTTTTTTTTTTTTTATTTCCATTTACATGACGACTCGGTGGTGTATGAATAATGTTAATTTATTATTTTTATCCATTTAAAAAAATTATATCAAAACTTTAACCGAGATAAAAGAGTAATTTTAAGATTTAAAGTACGAATATTAATAAATAATAAAAAGATAAATAATTTATATAATAAACAAATAAAAAAAAAAGATAATTTTTAAAAGTTTTACAAACACAACTTTTATGCATATGTTTTTTTTCAACTTTCATTTTATATATATTTAGTATAAGATTATTTTATTGTAAATTTTTTAAATAATGATGAGGATTTTTTTTTTTTTGGTTTAATGCGTGGGATGGTTTTTTCTTATTTACTTTAAATTTGTTAAATGATACAATTTTATTTGTAAAATTTATTGACGAGTATTTTATATAATTAATTGATATTTTTATATTTGCAATTATTTTATCTAATGCATTTGATATATTTAAATATTTTTCTAAAACATCGGTAAATCCAAAATGGTATACCTAAACAAATCAGTATGAGCACATATCCATTTTAGTAGAAAAACGGTGTGTCCACTGATGCGATATTGACTACCTTCATATGTGTATTAATCTAATTGATAGAGCTCAAAATAACATATATGATCTGTTTGGACAACATAGAGTAGTAATTACACTTCCTTATTATTATAAAGAATTGTAATTTCCTAAACATGTTTGGCTAACAAAGTGTAATTGCATCGTAACTCCTTATGTTATGTTTAGTAACACAAATTGTAATTACTTAACTTATACTTTTAAAAAATATTAATAAGATAAAAATAATTTCTAAATAAGTAACAAAAATTAAAATCAAATTATCGTATGTATTATGTTAATCTAAAAGCGTTGATAATATAATTACCAATAAAAATAAAAATAAAAATAAACATCATCTGCAATTTTATCCAATTGCTTTTAGTGCATATTTGTTGGGTTATTCCCTCTTTAATATTTAATATATGTTCATTTTTATCATCCATTGATCCTTGACTGAGTTTGTCATCATCTTAATTTGAATTTGCATAATTAAGATTATCAATATCTACTTCTTTCATGTATTCTTCGAAGTATGAATCATCTCTGTTCACTTATAATTGAAGTTATGAAATATGCAACATACTAGTCCAATTTAATCTTTTTTTTTTATGTCTTACTGTTGAGTATGCCACGTATTTCAATCAAATTTGAAAAATAATCTCCCAATTAATCTCTGTTTATTTGTTTCAATCGAACTTTGATCAGTCTATATTATTTTATTATTATTTGACTTATGAATTTAGCCTATAAATAAGCTCTGGGGAAAAATAAAATAGAATGTCGGTAATGACAATATATCACAAAGAAAAGAGAAATAAAATAAAGAACACAGAGAATTTACGTGGAAACCTTTTTGGGAAAAAAACCACGGGCAGAAGAGAAGAAAATTTACTACGTCGAATTCAAATAATTATAAGACGAATAGACTATTTCTATTTATAGGCTTGCAAAGCTATATTCTAATAAGATTGAAACACTTTATTCTAATCAATATAAAATAGAACGAGTTTAATAAGGTTTAAAAAACCTTATTCTAAAATAAAATAAAAGAAGTGTAGTTCTATATAGATTTTACTTTTATTTTATTTTACCACTATATTTTATTTAAATAAGGATTGGGGTAATTTAATTCTAACATTCTCCACCTTGACATGAATTTTCAATGAACAAGTTTTTTATCTCGAACTCTCTACGAACAAGTTCTCCACCTCTTCCATAAAACCCTTTAAGGGTTTAACTTCAACAATGAACACCAACCAAGTCTAAGCAATGCTCAAACTTAGTTATAGGAAGTGACTTAATCATCATATCTGCAGGATCTTCATGAGTGCTAATTTTGCTCACAACAATATCACCACGAGCAACAATATCACGAACAAAATGATACCGAACATCAATGTGTTTTGTTTTCTCATGAAACATTTGATATTTTGTAAGGAAGATTGCACTCTGACTGTCACAAAATACTATACTGATTTGAAGGTCTTCATTGAGTTCACTAAAGAGTCCTTTCAACCAAATAACTTCTTTACAAGCCTCAGTAATTGCCATGTACTCAGCTTCAGTGGTAGATAAAGCGACTGTAGTTTGCAAAGTAGCTTTCCAATTGATTGCACAACCTCCAATTGTAAAGACATAACCTGTGAGAGATCTTCTTCTATCAAGGTCTCCAGCAAAATCAGTATCAACATACCCAATGACTCCATCTCTAGTTCTTCCAAACTGTAAGCAAACAACAGTAGTACCTCGCAAGTATATTAAAATCTACTGAACTGCTTTCCAGTGTTCTTTACCAGGATTTGCCATGTATCTGCTAACTGCACTAACTGCATATGATAAATATGGACATGAACAAACCATAGCATACATGAGAGATTCCACTGCACTAGAGTATAGAACATGTGGTATGTACTCAATCTCATCATCTGATTGTGGAGACAAAGCCAATGAAAGTCTGAAATGAGCTGCTAAAGGAGTACTAACAGGTTTAGCACTTTGCATATTGAACCTGTAAAGAATTTTCTCAATGTACTCCTTCTGACTTAGGTACAATTTACTTACTTTTCTATCTCTGAGAATATTCATACCAAGTATCTTCTTTGCTAGTCCTAAATCTTTCATTTAAAATTTTTCATTTAGTTAGGCTTTAACATTTCTTATCTTTCTTTTATCTTTTACTACTATCAACATGTCATCAACATAAAGAAGTAGATACACAAAAGAATCATCACTGTTTTTCTTAAAGTAAACACAACTGTCAAAACTACTTCTTTTAAAATCATGGGACGTCATAAAGGAATCAAACCTCTTGTACCACTGTCTTGGTGACTGTTTCAAACCGTAAAGAGACTTTTTCAGCAAATAAACATAGTCCTCTTTTTCTGAGATTGTAAAACCCTCTGGTTGTTGCATGTAAATATCCTCCTCAAGTTTTCCATGAAAAAATGCAGTTTTTACATCTAACTGCTCAAGCTCCAAATCATGCAATGCCACAGTACCAAGCAAAGCTTGAATCGAACTATGCTTCACAACTACGGAGAACACATCTGTGAAGTCCACTCCTGGAATTTGACTGTAACTCTTTGTAACAAGCCTTGCTTTATATCTGGGTTCTTCAACTCTCGGGTCCCTTCTTTCTTTTTAAACACCCATTTACAACGAACAGCCTTTTTACCTTTAGAAAGTTTCACAAGATCCCATGTTATATTTTTGTGGAGTGATTCCATCTCCTCTTACATAGCAAACATCCACTTTTCTAAGTCTTTACAGCTAACCGCCTCAGAATAATTAGATAGCTATTGGTTTGTATCTATATCTTCAGCCGAATTTAAAGCATAAGCAACTAAATCGGCCTCAGCATACTTCTTTAAAGGTTTAATTTCTCTTCTAGTTTTGTTTTTTACGATAGAGTATTCTGGTGAAGAAGCAACTCTATTCTCAATTTTTGTACTAGCTTAAGGAGTCGACTCTGTATTAATCTGATGCTCCACCTGCTTTTGATTTTCTTTATTGGAAGAGTTTTTAAGAGATAAGTTACGTAGCATAGTAGTTTCATCAAAAACATCTCTGCTAATCACAATTTTTTTATTTTTAGGACACCATAACTTATACCCATTTACACCAGCTTGAAACACCTTATTCTAATCAATATAAAATAGAACGAGCTTTGCAAACGTTTTACACCAGATTGAAACACCTTATTCTAATCAATATAAAATAAAAGGAGTTTAGAAAGGTTTAAAAAACCTTATTCTAAAATAAAATAAACGAAGTGTAGTTCTATATGGATTTTACTTTTATTTTATTTTACCACTGTATTTTATTTAAATAAAGATTTGGGTCATTTAATTCTAACAAACTCTTTTACAACATTAGAAAATGCACCCATTAAAATATTAGAACTCATAACACTTTTGAAGAATTTTGTGTTTACGTTTTGAGGATTATTTATTTTTTGGTTTCGAGGTTTAGTCTTTATCTCTATTTTTTGTACTCTTCATTCTTTTGCCATTATAGTAAAATTATCTTTGCCCGTGATTTTTTATCCTCTTTGGTGGGGTTTTTCCACATTATATTTATGTGTTCAATTTCTCAATTTCTTCCGCTATTTTTGACTTGTTCGTTACTTAATCAAGTCGATCCCTAACAAGTAGTATCAAGAGCTAGTACAATTTTCGTAAATCAGCCCGTTCAAAGATGAGAACAAAAAGGTTTGACATTGAGAAGTTTGATGGTGTCACAAATTTTAATCTATGGCAAGTTTAGATAATGACAATTTTAGTTCAAATCGGCCTGGAAAAGGTTGTTACCAGGAAAAAGCCTAGGAATCTAGATTAAACAGAATGAAAAGAGCTTGATGAAAAGGCCCTATCTGCAATCCAGTTGTGCCTCGTGAATAAGGTATTACAGGAGGTATTGATGGAGAAAACTTCATCCGCATTATGGAATAGGTTAGAAACTATTTATGCGACTAAGTCCCTAGCTAACTGTTTAATGTTTGATAAACCGTAAATTATACATTTTTTTACCTCATGCTTAGCTTATATTCTGGATGAATTATCATTGAATTTGTGGAAATTGGTGCTCCTAATCCTTTTATTTTATGTTTTATACTTAGGTGAGCATAAGGAAGAGAAAAGAGCAAGGAACGGGTCGAAAACGGGTAGATTAGGCTCAATTCAATAATCAACACGGTCTGGAGGTTCACCACACTGGCGTGTCACACGGCCATGCCATATTAACAGGCTCGAACACGGCCTGGAAGTCGACTCACACAGGCGTGGTACACGGGCGTGTCCCTGTCGTGATGAAGTTTAATTTTACTCGGAAAAGGCTACTTAGGGGTTAAGAAAAATATTCTAAACTCTATATAAAGACCCTAAGAGGCCACCACAAAAGAATGACATTATTTTGACTCTTCCCGCCAAGACGGAAAGTTAAAGGCAGGGAATTACTTGAAGGGAAGCCGATTGATCCATCTCAGAACTAGAATCTAAATCAAGACAGAGGATTTCCCTTCAATCCTTTCAAGAGTTTTAGGTTTTCTCATGTTTTGTTATTTTATCTCTTCTGAGATGTTTTCTTTTATAATTATGAACTAAAACCCCAAATATCTAAGGGGGAAGAAACCTAAAACAGATCTTGTTATTGTTATCTGAACTGTGTGATAAATATTTGATTTGTTCTTAATTGTGTTTTTAACTTTTAAATTGATATTTTCGGGATATTGATTTAAGTCGAATATGTTTATGTAGAGGAGCAAAAGTCTCTGCATAGGAGTAGATCCAACACAATTAAGCAGAGTTGATCGCAATCCTAGACATAAGATGACGAAAATCTACCGAATTAGTGTCAAATCTAATATGGGGAGCCATAGATTGAGTTAATGCAAGACTAGGGGTTTTAATTAGAAAAAGATTTCAATTAATCAACCTAAGATTAGTTGTTCTTATCCTCGACGGAGGTATTAACATAATTTAGGGATCTCTACGGATTAAATCAAATAAAAAAATCATCTGGTTCAGAGTTAGATAACAAGTGAAGTCTAGGTGGATTCTTCCTTAGGTATTGCCTTAATCATCCAGTTTTCCCTAAAGCAATTTCCCAAATTTACTCTTTGTCGTTTCTTTAGTTTAGTTAGAATAGTTTACAACCAAACCCCTTTTATTTTTAGGCTAGATAATAAGAAGAAAGTCATTACTAGTACTCATAGTTCCTTAGATTCGATATTCCGGTCTTGCCACTAGTTATACTACTACTCGATAGGTGCACTTGCCTTTTTATCGTGATAAATGTTAATTTCAGGTACGATCAGTTTTATTACTTCATCACAATCACGAGATCAAGTTTTTGGCGCCGTTGCCGGGGAACTAAGATATTAGGAACACTCGATTTCTATTACTTTAGCCATTACTATTTTCATTTATTTTTTGTTTTTATATTTATTTTTTGTTTACTTAAATTTTCTTTTTCCTTCCAGGTATCTCTAGTCTATGGCTAGAAGAAATCGATGGGGACCTTTACTATTTGATAACGATTTAGAAACTACAGTTCGTAGAACTCGCAGAGAGATAAGAAGAAGTTTACAGTACCCAAAAAAAGGACAAGAAGAGAGCCAAAACCTACTGAATAGATGGAAGCCAATCAGGATAATCAGCTACCTCCTGTAGTAGCTGCAAATCCTATTGAGCAAAATCTTGCTCCACGTACTATGTATGATTATGCTAAACCTAATTTAGCCAGTACTGAATCTAGTATTGTTAGGCCTACTATTGCTACGAATAATTTTGAACTAAAACCTAACACTATTCAGATGATACAGCAGTTTGTTCAATTTAATGGTTTGCAGGATGAGGATCCTAACTCGCATCTAGCTAAATTTTTAGAATTATGCGATACATTCAAAATAAATGGCGTTTCTGATGATGCCATTCATCTTCCGCTATTTTCATTCTCCCTGAGAAGCAAAGCCAAACAATGGTTGAACTCTCTACCATGAGGGTCTATCACTACATGGGAACAAATGACCGAGAAGTTTTTACTTAAGTATTTTTCGTCGGCTAAAATAGCTAAGTTAAGGAATGACATTTCTTCTTTTGTGCAGATGGATTAGAGACATTCTATGATGCATGGGAGAGATACAAAGATCTTTTGAGAATGTGCCCTCACTATGGATTACCTCTGTGGCTACAAGTTTAAACCTTCCACAACGGTTTGAATCCCTTAACAAGACAGATAATCGATGCAGCCGCTGGTGGAACAATTAATAATAAAACACCAAAAGCAGCTTATAAGTTTATAGAAGATATGTCACTGAATAACTATTAGTGGCAAGTCATGAGAACAAAGCCACAGAAAGCTGTCAGAGTTTTTAATATTGATGCAGTTACTATGCTTTCTAATCAAGTAGAACTTCTTAATAAAAAGATTGGTAACTTGTTGGTTCTACACAGGTACACCCAGTGATGCAGTGTGACTCAATTCAAGGAAACATGTACAATCCCGATTACTCCTCCTATGGACATGGCATGGAAACCGAGCAAGCCAACTATATGGGTAATAATTCTAGATCTTAAAATAACCCTTATAGTAATACTTATAATGCAGGTTAGAGGAACCACCCCAATTTTTCATGGGGAGGACAAGGAAATCAAAAACAACCACCTCCTTCGGGATTTCAACAACCACCGTTCTAACAAGAGAAAAAGCTGAACCTTGAAGAGATACTCACAAAATTTATCGCCGTGTCAGAAACCCATTTCCAGAATATCGAAATGGCACTGAAGAACCAGCAAGCATCCATTTAAGGACTCGAAACTCAAATAGGCCAGCTTGCTAAGCTAATTTCTAAAAGACTACAATGTGGCTTACCAAGCAACACTGAGGCTAATCCTAAGGAGCAACTTAATGCCGTGGAAACAATAGATGAGGAAGGGTTAACCAAAACCAACCCAGAGCCATGTAAGGAGACTATGGTAAGTAAAGGTAAGGACGAGGTAAATTCCAAAGAAGCAATTGTCAAAGAGTATAAGCCTCGTATCCCATACCCAAATGCGCTAAGGAAAGACCATACATATGAACAATTCGGTAAATTCCTTAAACTTTTAAAGAAATTACACATTAACTTACCGTTTATTGAAGCTCTGTCATAGATACCGAACTCGTTAAATTCTTAAGAGAGCTACTGAATTTAACGAACTGAAAGATGCAAGGAGTTTTACAATTCCTTGTTTACTTGGTAGTTTAGACATCGAAAATGCTTTAGCTGATTTAGGGGCTAGTATTAATGTAATACCTTATAAACTGTTTAAACAACCAGGTATTACGAAACCTAAACAATCTAAGATGAGCATCCAATTGGCTAATAAAACCATTAGATTTCCAAAGGGCATAATTGAAGATGTGCTTGTCAAAATTGATAAATTTATATTCCCAGTCGACTTTGTTGTTTTAGACATTAATGAGGATAGCAATGTACCCTTAATTCTAGGGCGACCCTTTTTAGCAACTGCTAGAATAATAATTGATGTAAGAACAGGCAAGCTTACACATCGTGTAGGGGATGACAAAGTTACTTTACAAGCTCATAACTCTAATAAGTCTATTGATAATAAAGATAATATTACGAGTCCTTGTAATAAGAATGATCTCACCATCCAACCTTCTTTGTAGGATGCACTTTACATAATGGCGACCCAACCACAGAAAAGTCCATCCAAGGGAAACATACATGAAAATGAATGCTTTAGATTGAGGAACTAGATGAGTGGCTGAACTATCAAGAAAAGCCCAAAATATGCCATACCAATCCAAAGCATTACCAAAACGACCCTAAGGTAAAAACGAACCAAATCAAGGTAGGGGTGGAAATACAAAAATTTATATACTTTTACGTGCCCTTTTAACTTAATTTAATGCAAATTCGAATAAATTCTTGTCGAAAAATATTAAATATTATAAAATAATTAAATTGTGTTAAAAATATGAACACTATGAATTTTAAATAATTTTATAGTGAATTTTGATTAAATTTGATTACTTTTTGACAAAAATGCACATTTGGAGAAAAAGGGTCCAGTGGACACTGCGAGAAGAACAAAATCGAGAAATTAATTGAAGCATCGAGGCCAATTAAATTCCAGCATAAGACGGTTCAGAAATGTGTATTAATTCATAATTAAATTATTTTTAATTTATTTCCTATTTTATTTAGGTTAAATAAATTAATTTTAATTAATTATGAAGAAAGGGCCTAGTGAACCGCACCGGTTGAACCGAATGGAGTGAGCCGAACCAGCCACTTATTGGGCTGATCAAAAATGTCCAAAGGCTGACCCAAATCAGCAAATTAGCTGATTAATTTTACTTACAAATAGGCCATTGAAAGACTTCAAAATCCCATTCAAACCCCACCTTTATTTTAGGCTTTTTAGATTTGCCCCATGCTTAAATTAGCAAGGTTGAACTTGTCAACCTTGCCATGTGTGTGGCCGGCCATGAGAGGGCTCTCTTGGCTGCTGAGTTTGCTATTTTTAGCAGCCCTCTTCAGCTATAAAAGCCACCCCTTGCTGCTCATTTGAATCATCCTTCAATTCTCACAATTCTCTCATTCTCTCTTCACCTCTCCACTTTTTTTTCTCTCTATTTTCCCTTCCCATTTTCCTACCCCCTTGTACCGATTTCTCCTCTTGGAAAAGAGGTGTGTTCTCAGCCAATTTGGGCAGCAAGCAAGAGTTCATAGGAGCCTTGACCGGTGAGGATAACGGAGACGAAGAACGGAGCAGTCAGACAAAGCCACGGAGAACACCGGATTTGCTTTCTTGTTCCTTATCTTTTTAATTTCTGTTGTTTTTATGAAGAACATATCTATGAATAATATTGTTGTTGAAATGGTTATTTTAATCAATTTAGCTTGAATTTAATTCGTGATTGGGTTGATTATATTTTGCCTACTTAAATTATTAAAATAGTGTTTATACTGTTATAGGTCTCAATGAAATGTTTGATTAAGTAAAATCATGTTTAGATTATCTGGCATTATAATTGTTTAGATAATTAAAGAATTAATTGTTTAAACGGATTGAAATTGCAATTAATTGACTCAATACTTAATCTGTGCATGTTTAATTCTTCTAAGGTAGTTGAAGATTAAATTAGCATAGTATCTGACGATTCGTATGCCTTGCATAACTTGCAAGATTGTTGTGATTAAATCGTTTCAAGGTATGACTACTTTGTTACTTCACATGATCTTTTACATGTTTATTAAATTGAATTAATCGGTTGAATCGACATAGGAATATACGAGAGATAATTTAACTTAATAAATATGTATGTGCTATAGCATGTTTATCTTATTAATTCTGTTTGGTCGGTTGAATTGGCATAGGAATATGTCCAAGAGATGAATGGAATTTAATTAGTAAATATGTTCATAAGTTAACAAATTACTGGGTTGCCGTGAATTTATTCGTAACAGCATAAGCATGAAGTTTAATAATTCTAAGTTAAAGAAATGTAATTAATCCAACACAATTTTATCATCTTGATTAAATCCTTTTTGAAATCGTGCATAAAAATTTTTCTTTTATTTTAATTTGTTTTCTTAGTTTTAATCTTAGTTTATAAAATCACTCTTTCAAACCAAAAAATATTTTCACCTCTCCAAAGTGTTTTAAATTAATTTCATAAATAATTCTTTTTACAGTCCCTGTGGGTACAATAACTAGACATTTACTTGTCACTTTATTACTTTTTACGATTGTGTACACTTGCACATTTCCACCGTTCCAAGTTTTTGGCGCCGTTGCCGGGGACTGTTTTGAAAAAAAAATTATTTGTGAATTATTTTTACATTTTGGTTCATTTACTTTCTTGTTCAATTTTACTTACTTAATTTTCTTTGATTATTTCAGGTGTTTATGAGTATTGACCAAATTATCGACTTACTCCCTGTGGACCTTGAAATAGAACGAACCTTTCGCCAACGAAGAAGACAAGCGAACCAGAGAAAGACCGAAGAAATGAATTTCGGATATATCAATTAAGGAAACGGAGCAAACCTTGCCCAAAATCCTATCTTTATTGCTGATGATAGGGATAGAGCCTTGCGACAATATGCTGTGCCCGTGTTCAATGATCTTAATCCGGGAATTAGAAGACCCGATATTGAGGCACAACAATTTGAGCTGAAGCCAGTCATGTTCCAGATGCTTCAGACAGTAGGCCAGTTTAGTGGAATGCCTACTGAAGATCCTCATCTTTACTTAAGACTGTTTATAGAGGTGAGCGACTCTTTCAAGCTAGCCGGAGTACCCGAAGATGCACTACGATTAAAGTTGTTCTCGTACTCGCTGAGGGACAGAGCTCGAGCCTGGTTAAACTCGTTGCCACCGAACTCGATTTCTACATGGCAAGAGTTAGCAGAGAGATTTCTTGTAAAGTATTTCCCACCTAGCAAGATTGCTAAGCTGAGAAATGAGATTACTGCCTTCCAACAATTGGATGATGAGTCCTTGTATGAGGCATGGGAAAGATTCAAAGAGTTATTACGAAAATGCCCTCATCACGGAATCCCACATTGTATCTAACTTGAAACATTCTATAATGGTCTCAATGCTCACACAAGGATGGTAGTAGACGCTTCTGCTAATGGTGCTCTCCTTTTTAAGTCTTACAATGAGGCTTACGAAATTATCGAGAGGATTGCCAGTAACAACTATCAGTGGCCGACCAATCGAGCAGCATCAGGGAGACGAGTAGCTGGAATCCATGAAGTGGATGCTCTCACTTCACTCGCATCTCAGGTATCTTCGATCTCTTTAATGTTAAAGAATCTTACCACTAATAGGTCTAGCAGTTTTGTAGCTCAGCCACCTAATCACTTTGAGAATCTAGCCTGTGTTTATTGTGGGGAGGGACATTCATTCGAAGAATGCCCATCAAACCCAGAATCCATGTATTACATAGGTAATCAGAACCAGAACCGAGGGAGGCAAGGACTGCAATCCAACTTTTACAACCCATCGTGGCGAAATCACCCCAATCTCTCCTGAAGTAACCAAGGGGCTATGAGCAGCAACAACTACGCTCAACCTAGACCGACCCAGCCGCCTAGTTTTTCACAGCAAGCTCAGAAACCAGCTCAAGCTAAATTATCCAATAGCTTAGAGAGCTTATTGAAGGTATACATGGCAAAGAATGACGCCACTCTAAGGAATTTAGAGAATCAAGTGGGCCAGCTTGCTACTGAACTCAGGAACCATCCGCAAGGTACACTACCTAGTGATATGGAGAACCCGAGAAATCCAGGGAAGGAGCATTGTAAAGCACTAACATTAAGGAGTGGAAAGACAGTAGAGCCTAACACTACTGAAGTAGAGAAGGAGCCAGCTGAGGCTCAAGATCCAGAAGAAGTAACTGAGTGTTGAAGCTCCAGTTCTATCTGAACCAGAACTTGCAAGACCTGATAAGGTAACCTCAGAACCAGTTAATTCTGATCAACTAATAACTCCGTTAGGTATAGAATTACCGACAAAGACGAATCAACCAGTATCAGTTCCAGTCTATAAACCTTCCCTACCCTACCCTCAAAGACTTCAGAAGCAGAAACAGGAGGTCCAATTCAAGAAGTTCATTGACGTACTCAAACAGCTTCATATCAATATCCCGTTGGTGGAAGCACTCGAACAAATGCCGAATTACGTCAAGTTCATGAAAGACATCCTGTCCAAGAAACGAAGACTTGGAAAATTTGAGACGGTAGCTCTAACGAAGGAATGCAGTGCATATCTTCAAGACAAATTACCCCCGAAGTTGAAAGATCCAGGATGTTTTACCATACCATGCAATATTGGAGCAATATACTATGGTAAAGTATTATGTGACTTAGGTGCAAGTATCAACTTGATGCCTATGTCGATATTTAAGAAGTTGGGGATAGGTGAAGTTAGACCTACTACGGTTACACTTCAGCTAGCAGATCGATCCTTAGCACATCCAGAAGGAAAAATCGAGGACGTATTGGTACGTGTAGATAAGTTTATCTTCCCTGCTGACTTTGTAATCTTAGATTTTGAAGCAGACAAAGAAGTACCAATTATCCTGGGGAGGTCGTTCTTAGTAACCGGAAGAACCCTGATCGATATGCAGAAGGGCAAACTTAATATGCGCATGCAGGATGATCAGGTAACATTTAACGTTTTTAAGTCAATGCGATTTCCTGACGCAATAGATGATTGTTCTGCAGTATCTGACTTAGAAGAGATAATAGTGGAGAAGGAACTCAACTCTGTTGAGGACCCTCTGGAACGAATTTTGACATCAGACCCTCCAAGTAATGAAGAGGAGGAAGAAGACTTAGTTTTGCTAGAAGCTAATCAGAAGAGATATACTCCGCAATCCCGTTTTGAATCTTTAGAATAAGAGGAGAGAGATTACTCACAACCGAAAGCGTCAATTGAGGAGCCACCTAAGCTAGAACTCAAGGTATTACCTTCTCATTTAAAATATGTTTATTTAGGTAACGCTTCTACTTTGCCTGTGATTGTTTCAGCAGAATTAACTACTGAGCAAGAAGAGAAACTTATCTTAGTTTGAAACAATTTAAGAAGGCTATCGAATGGACCATAGCCGATATTCGCGGTATTAGTCCATCTGTATGCATGCACAAGATCATTCTAGAAGATGGTGAAAAAGGGGTGATCGATAGACAACGAAGGCTGAACCCGATCATGAAGGGCGTGGTGAAAAAAGAAATTATCAAGTGGTTAGATGCGGGTATCATTTACCCCATCTCAGATAGCTCATGGGTAAGTCCGGTTCAGTGCGTACCAAAGAAAGGAGGTATCATGATCATAGAGAACGAGGACAACGAGTTGATACCGACTAGAACAGTTACGGGATGGAGAATCTGTATCGATTACCGGAAGCTGAACAAAGTAACTAGGAAGGATCACTTTCCTTTGCCGTTCTTGGACCAGATGCTGGATAGACTCGCGGGCCGAGATTACTACTATTTTCTCAATGGATACTCGAGGTACAACCAGATTACGGTAGCACTGGAAGATCAACACAAGACCATATTCACCTGCCCGTACGGTATATTTGCATTTAGACGCATGCCATTTGGTTTATGTAATGCACCTACTACATTTCAAAGATGCATGATGTCTATCTTCACTGTCGTGGTTGAGAAGTTTTTGGAAGTTTTCATGGATGACTTTTCAGTATTTGGAGACACGTACGATGATTGCTTAGCGAATCTCGCTAAGGTACTAAGGCGATGCGAAGAAACAAACCTAGTACTCAACTGGGAAAAGTGCCATTTCATGGTACGAGAAGGAATTGTTCTAAGGCATCGAGTAACGAGACATGGGATCGAGGTAGACAGAGCAAAGGTAGATGTTATTGAGAAACTCCCACCTCCAACATCTGTAAAGGGTGTTAGGAGCTTTTTGGGACACGCCGGTTTCTATCGAATGTTTATTAAAGACTTCTCCAAACTTGCTAAACCTTTGTGCAAATTGTTGGAGAAAGACACAATATTCAAGTTCGATGATGAATGCTTAAGAGCTTTCAAGGACTTGAAGAATCGGCTAGTTACGGCACCCATAATCGTCACACCAGATTGGGACCTGCCATTTGAACTGATGTGTGATGCAAGTGACTTCGCTATCGCAGCTGTCATGGGCCAGCAAAGGAACAAAGTTTTTCATTCCATCTACTATGCAAGCCAGACTCTTACAGGAGCTCAATTAAACTATACGGTAACAGAAAAAGAGTTACTTGCTATTGTGTTTGCTTTCGACAAGTTTCAATCTTACCTTGTAGGTACCAAAGTGACTGTCTATACGGACCATTCGGCAATCAAGTACTTACTTGCCAAGAAAGACGCTAAGCCGAGGTTAATCCGGTGGGTACTTCTACTTCAAGAATTCGACTTGGAAATCCAAGATCGAAAGGGAGTAGAAAAGCAAGTAGCAGATCACTTGTCTAGATTGGAGCCGCAAGAAGGAAATACTCTACTTATACCAATTCACGAGACCTTTCCAGACGAGCATATACTTAAGGTAAATCATGTCCATAATACCCCTTGGTTTGCTGATATTGCTAACTTTTTAGCATGTGGTTTGATGCCAATGGATAAGACGTATCAACAACGAAAAAAGTTTCTTTACGATGTGAAGTACTATTTTTGGAAAGAGCCATACCTATTTAAAAAGTGTGCAGATCAGATGATCAGGAGATGCGTGGCGGAAGAAGAAATACCGAAGATTTTATACCATTATCACTCAGCTCCGAGTGGGGGACATTTCGGAGGTACTCGTACTGCGGCCAAAGTATTGCAGGCCAGATTCTTTTGGCCAACACTATTCAAGGATGCATATCCATATGTAAAGAGTTGTGACCGATGTCAAAGAGTTGGAAATGTCACCAACAGAAATGAGATGCCTCGAACAAACATCATTGAGGTCGAATTGTTTGATGTTTGGGGTATCGATTTTCTTAGGCCTTTTCCTCCATCTTTTGGCCACAAGTATATATTGGTGGCAGTAGATTATGTGTCCAAATGGGTCGAGGCTGAAGCTTATCCGATAAATGATGCTAGAGTCGTGATGAAATTCTTACAGAAACATGTGTTCACAAGGTTTGAAACCCCAAGAGCTATCATCAGTGATGAAGGATCCCACTTTGTAAACAAGTGGTTAAAATGGTTGTTAGACAAGCATGGAGTGAAACACAAGGTTGCAACAGCTTACCATCCGCAGACGAATGGGCAAGCTGAACTGGCAAATAATGAGATCAGAGGCATACTCGAGAAGGTAGTTTACCCGAACCGATGAGATTGGTCCAAAAGATTGGATGACGCTTTATGGGCCTACAGAACAGCATACAAGACACCTTTAGGGATGTCACCCTATAGGCTAGTCTTTGGAAAAGCATGTCATCTACCCCTAGAGTTAGAGCACAAAGCTTACTGGGCTCTTCGGCAACTCAACTTAGATCCTAAACTCGTAAAAGAAAAACGGATGTTCCAACTCAACGAGTTAGAAGAATTCTGAATGTTCTCATATGAAAATGCCAAACTACTTAAAGAAAGACTCAAGAAATGGCATCACAAACACATCCGAGTTCGAGAATTTGAAGCAGGTCAGCAAGTTTTATTGTTCAACTCTAGACTGAAGTTCTTTCCAGGTAAGCTTAAATCACGCTGGTCCGGTCCATTTACAATTCACAGAGTTTATCCATACGGAGTTGTTGAACTCCAAGGTAAGAGAGGTAATTTTCAAGTTAATACTCAGCGTTTGAAACACTATTGGGGGAATAAAACTGAACGGGATAACATTTCGTTCATTTTATCAGATATTTAAAATTTTTCGTGTATTGTTCAATAAATAATTTAGGGTTTATTTTTCGGGTCTAGTATATTTAAATAAATTCTGTCTAGGAGGTTGGAACTTAAGCGGGACCGTTTGTAACCCCTCCAATCTTTCCTGTTTTCCAAGAAATTATTCCCTAATCAATAAAATAAATTTTTGTTTTTCAAATAAAAGGGTCATTTTGATCCAATTTTTAATTTGCAACTCAATTTTTAAATTTTCATTAAGTCTAGGGACTTAATTGAATTATTTTTAAAATTTGATTGCTCTCTTTATAAATAATAAAAATTAGGTGCCTTCCTTTGTAAATATATTTTTAAGGCATCTAGAAGAAATATTTTTATTTTTTATATATTATTAAAATGATAAACTTTAATATATAATTATATTCATTATAATTTATATATTAATTTTTATCAACTTAGATTAGAATTAGGATTAATTTAATTTTATTCTTATTTTTATCTTTATGTTTATCTTAAATAAATAATAGCAATTGATAATTTTATAAGCATATATTTAATTACTAATTGTTGTTAAATTTAAGTAGGATTAGAATTAAACTCTTATTTTTAATTTTTAATTATACTAAGAGTTCCACTCTAATTCCTATTCATCATGCTATATATACAACCTTATACCTCCCATTCTTTCATCACCCAAAACACCAACCCACCTAGTGCCGCAAGTCCCTTAGCCACAGCAGTCGGCCAACAAGCTCCAGCAGCCCAGTTGACAAGCGCCCAGCAGCTGCCCAGGCACGTTCCAGCGCACGCATCTGCTGCTTCCGCGCCCCACCTGTGCGCCCGTGCTGCTGCTACCGAGGCCACGTCCCGCACCAGCATCCAGGCCTGCTCGACGAGGCTCCCGCACACACGTCCCAGCTCCCCCGCGCGCGCTCCAGGCTGTTCGACGAGGAACCCGCACGTTACCTGCTGCTGCTCCCTAATCCAGGCCACAACACAAGCCCACGCCAAGCCTTGCTGCTCTGCCGAAAGCTTGTGCGACACATCGTTCCACATTCTTTACATTTCACCTTCACTCAAGCCTTAAGCCAAAACTTTTTCAACCCTCCTCCTTTTAATTTGCAATTTTTTTCTCCATAATTATTTTTATTTAGAGTTCTTATATTTTTGCAAAAGGTGGTAAGATTTAATTTCTCTTTTAAATTTTTAATTTATTTAAATTATTTAATTTTTCAATTATTTGAATTATTAATAATTTTTATGATTTAAATTTTTGAGAAAATAAAGTTTGTTGTTTCATCTCATGTTTAGGTCAATTATGCCTCGCAAGGGAACTCGCGCCTCCGCTCAAATTGACGAAACACAAAGTAAGTTCCATTGTGTTGAAGCTAAAGTAAGATACGAAAGTATCTACAAAAATCAACAGATGCATCCGGAGAAAGGCTTCACACTGAAGGAGAGCAACTACAAAGATTTCATGGCACGAATTCGTCAAATTGCTGAAGCTCTCAATTGGGAACTATTTTGTGAGAAGAGACCTAGTGTGGATGAGGAGCTAGTTCGTGAGTTCTACGCGAACTTAACTTCAAGCGAGATGACAAAAGTCCCGGTTCACGGAATCAAGGTACCTATAAATTCGAATGTTATTAATGAGTTCTTTGAGTTACCTGATTTCGAGAACGACGAGTTTTCGTCTTTGATGAGCAATATCAAGCCGAAATTTCTGCAAGAAATTCTCGAGGAGCTTACAGTTGAAGGTTCCAGTTGGACTGTGTCAAAATAAGGAACTCACACTTGTCGAAGAGAGTACTTAACACCTATTGCAAAGGTATGGTTCTATTTCATCCGTTTCAGCCTTCTACCTAGCTCACATGGGACTACAATTTCATTAGAGCGAATGGTCTTACTATACTCGATCCTGACGGGTAAAACTATTGATGTGGGAAAGATCATCTTGAAAGAAATTCGAAACTGTGCCGCTAGACGTTCTGGCCCTGCTTACTTTCCCTTTACAATAACCATTTTATGCTTGAAAGCAGAAATTCTTGCTAATGTAAAGAAGACAGGGTATACTCAATGCACCATTACAGATTGGGACCTCTATCGAGTAGCCGGAGACTCTGTTCTACAACAACAAGTTGAAGAAAGTGAAGAACCCGAAGACTCTAAAGAAGAAGAAGATCCCACGATGCAATCATTTGAAGTCCCTAATAAGGTGGACCAAGTGGAGCCAAAAGATGAATCGGATGCTGGAACTCCAATGTTTAGAGCTCAGTCACCTAGCCCAGACTTTCGAGATGAGCTGTCAAATTTGATGGACTTAATGCAACACATGCAATGGCAGCAACAAGCATACTGGAGATACTAAAAAATAAGGGATGACTCATTTCGAAGTGCTTTCCAGAGAATATACAATGACCCATTTATTTTTGTGCCTGAATTTCCAGATTTCATATTCGAGCCGTGGACTCCACTCTCGAAAAATGAGCAAGGCGACTTATGCAAAGGCGATAATGATGGAGCAAAAGATGAGTCCAAGTTGGAAGGATCTGCAAATAAATAAAAGGGAGGGATCTTGACTTTATTTAAATTTTTGTTTTTAGGTTACTTAGGATTAGGTTAATTAGGAATTTTTATTTTTGCATAATAAAACAAGAGAAGGAAATCCTGAATAAATATGGACAAGTCATAAAGCATAAAGTGTGGCAATAGATATATACATGTCTAGGATTGGATTTAAAAAGAGCTTGGTACTTAAGCAGTCACATTAACTCACCTCCTCTTTTCTAAATACTTACCTGGTGTATAGTATCTATTCACTTTAAACAATGAGAACATTGTTCATTTTAAGTTGGGGGGACCGAAATTTGAAATTTCCATTCAGAATAAAATTCTTTCTTTTAAGTATGATTAGGATATATTTTTGTTCAATAAATTTGAATTTTGTTAAGTATGCTAAACTTGAGTATGAATAAAGTTCTATTTTTTTCAATAAATTGTTATATAGCCGAATGATGACATGAATGTAATCTTAATAAAGCATGCAAATTTATGCCATAAAATTTTTTTATCTCTTTAGGAAAGTTAGGTATGCATGAAAGTTTAAGTCTTTAGAATTGACTTAGGAGTTTCTTGAGGCGAAATCCTAGGAAGCTTGGAACATTGAAAATGATTTAGGCAACTATTGTTTGGATCGTTTGAGCCTTTCAAGCCCATCATGATAAATTCTATCCTTTGAAACCCAACTTTGAGACTATATGGCCTAATTTTTGGAACCTATACAAATTTAGCCCATCACGTTTCTCTTAAATTATCTTTAAATTGTCCCAAACACTAGACTCAGTACTATTCAAGAATATCGTTTGAAAATAAGTTTGGGGGAGTTATATCAAATGCTCAAAAATTGTACGCAAAAAGCAAGTGCTCAAAAAAAAGAAAGAAAAAAAAGAGAAAAAAAAAGAAAGAAAAAAAGAGAAAGAGCACAAGTATTTGAAAAAGAGCATGTGAAAATTGGAGATTGAAGGTAAAAATTTCCGAAGGAGAAAACTTCCGAAGGTTCAAATTTCAGAAGGTTCGATTTACACTGAGTTTAGGGTTTTTTTTAACCGAAATTTATCTATCTTTTTATCTACCCCTAAGCCCAGCCATGTTACAACCTTGTTAAAGACCTATTGATTTGAAGTTCTAATGTTACCTACATTAGTGGAGAGAAACTGCTTTGTTCAACCTATGAAGGCATAAGTTAAGCTTAATGACTGCAGCTTAATCTTGAATAAAGGATTAAAAGTTGAATTGGTAGGAATTAGCATGTCTTTATTAGGAAACAATTAGTCTAATTTTGCTATTTTAATAATTATTGGGATTAATTTGAATAATATGAACACTTGAGTAACATAATGATCAAATTTCTTATTTTTGAGCATGAGTATATCAAATTCATAATTTTGAGAAAAATGTTGTTCTGAAGGAGGTTTTTTTTTTCAAAGTGTTTCCGAGAAATTCTTTTCAAAATTTGTGCATTACTCGGAACGAGCAATGAATTAAGTTTGGGGGTGTGGAAACACAAAAATTTATATACTTTTACGTGCCCTTTTTAACTTAATTTAATGCAAATTCGAATAAATTCTTGTCGAAAAATAATTAAATATTATAAAATAATTAAATTGTGTTAAAAATATGAACACTATGAATTTTAAATAATTTTATAGTGAATTTTGATTAAATTTGATTATTTTTGACAGAAATGCACATTTGAAGAAAAGGGTCCAGTGGACACTGCGAGAAGAACAAAATCGAGAAATTAATTGAAGCATCGAGGCCAATTAAATTCCAGCATAAGACGGTTCAGAAATGTGTATTAATTCATAATTAAATTATTTTTAATTTATTTCCTATTTTATTTAGGTTAAATAAATTAATTTTAATTAATTATGAAGAAAGGGCCTAGTGAACCGCACCGGTTGAACCGAATGGAGTGAGCCGAACCAGCCACTTATTGGGCTGATCAGAAACGTCCAAAGGCTGACCCAAATCAGCAAATTAGCTGATTAATTTTACTTACAAATAGGCCCTTGAAAGACTTCAAAATCCCATTCAAACCCCACCTTTATTTTAGGCTTTTTAGATTTGCCCCATGCCTAAATTAGCAAGGTTGAACTTGTCAACCTTGCCATGTGTGTGGCCGGGCATGAGAGGGCTCTCTTGGCTGCTGTGTTTGCTATTTTTAGCAGCCCTCTTCAGCTATAAAAGCCACCCCTTGCTGCTCATTTGAATCATCCCTCAATTCTCACAATTCTCTCATTCTCTCTTCACCTCTCCACTTTTTTTCTCTCCATTTTCCCTTCCCATTTTCTTACCCCCTTGTGTCGATTTCTCCTCTTGGAAAAGAGGTGTGTTCTCAGCCAATTTGGGCAGCAAGCAAGAGTTCATAGGAGCCTTGACCGGTGAGGATAACGGAGACGAAGAACGGAGCAGTCAGACAAAGCCACGGAGAACACCGGATTTGCTTTCTTGTTCCTTATCTTTTTAATTTCTGTTGTTTTTATGAAGAACATATCTATGAATAATATTGTTGTTGAAATGGTTATTTTAATCAATTTAGCTTGAATTTAATTCGTGATTGGGTTGATTATATTTTGCCTACTTAAATTATTAAAATAGTGTTTATGCTGTTATAGGTCTCAGTGAAATGTTTGATTAAGTAAAATCATGTTTAGATTATCTGGCATTATAATTGTTTAGATAATTAAAGAATTAATTGTTTAAACGGATTGAAATTGCAATTAATTGACTCAATACTTAATCTGTGCATGTTTAATTCTTCTAAGGTAGTTGAAGATTAAATTAGCATAGTATCTGACGATTCGTATGCCTTGTATAACTTGCAAGATTGTTGTGATTAAATCGTTTCAAGGTATGACTACTTTGTTACTTCACATGATCTTTTACATGTTTATTAAATTGAATTAATCGGTTGAATCGACATAGGAATATGCGAGAGATAATTTAACTTAATAAATATGTATGTGCTATAGCATGTTTATCTTATTAATTCTATTTGGTCGGTTGAATTGGCATAGGAATATGTCCAAGAGATGAATGGAATTTAATTAGTAAATATGTTCATAAGTTAACAAATTACTGGGTTGCCGTGAATTTATTCGTAACAGTATAAGCATGAAGTTTAATAATTCTAAGTTAAAGAAATGTAATTAATCCAACACAATTTTATCATCTTGATTAAATCCTTTTTGAAATCGTGCATAAAAATTTTTCTTTTATTTTAATTTGTTTTCTTAGTTTTAATCTTAGTTTATAAAATCACTCTTTCAAAC
Organism: Gossypium stocksii; assembly: GCA_020496765.1. Taxonomy (NCBI): domain Eukaryota; kingdom Viridiplantae; phylum Streptophyta; class Magnoliopsida; order Malvales; family Malvaceae; genus Gossypium; species Gossypium stocksii. The sequence goes on from CM035623.1 coordinate 15,296,802, forward strand.
CAAAAAATATTTTCACCTCTCCAAAGTGTTTTAAATTAATTTCATAAATAATTCTTTTTACAGTCCCTGTGGGTACGATAACTTGACATTTACTTGTCACTTTATTACTTGTTACGATTGTGTACACTTGCACATTTCCATCGTTCCAAGGGGATAAGGTAATCTTAAGGGAGGACGATCCTCGAATCTTAAATTTAAAAGAACACGCAAGTGACACACCTTCATTCACGGTAATGAAAATCTTTCCCTATGGAACAATCAAGATAACACATGAGTCACTAGGAACTTTTAAGGTAAACAGTCATCAACTCAAACTATATTATGGTGACAACTTTAAGAATGATAGAGAGGAGCTTAGGCTCCACAATCCCTCATAAAGGTGCAGGTAAAAAGTCGAGCTTGGACTATAAACAAGCGCTTATCGGGAGGCAACCCGAGCACTAACAAGTTTGATTTTCTTAGATTCATAACTAACTCCTTAAAACGTAGATCCCCCAGGACCACACGACCAGACACACGGGCATGCCTAAGGCCGTGGACACCCCACGGGTAGAAACACGCCCGTGTTTAAAGACCGTGGTTGAACCTACCAATTTATACACGGGGGTGTGATTCCAAACAAGGCTGTGGGAGAAGCGAACACCAAAAGACACGATCATGCTATATGGCCGTGTGTCCCAACACGCCCGTGCCAATGAGCCATGGGCGATACTAAGAAATTAACATGGGCATAGAACACGCCCGTGCTGACCAATCGTGGCCGCACCGATAGGATCACGAAACACACGGCCAACCCACATGACACACGGGCGTGCGCCACGGTCGTGGGGCCAAATTCCTATTATTTAAATTTTAAATTTTAATTTCCATTTTCTTTACTTTATATTCCCTTTTTTCCCTTATTTTTAAATTCTTATAAAGTAATACTTGAATTTTACACACAGTTGTACTTATTCGCTTCAATCACCCAGAATCACGAACTTCAAGTAGTCCTTTCTCCAAATCTTCACACCTCCAACTCAAGGAATTCATCCAAATATTCAGGGAATTTTACTTCTCTCCCTATCTTATGATTTTATGCTTCTATTGCTACTAATGGATCTTTGTACATTGAGGGCAATGTACATCTTAAGTGTGGGGGGAACTCACTTTTATTCTTTATATTATTTTTAAAACCCTTGAAAATTTTTACCACTAACTTTTTGCATTGTTCTCAAATTTCGAATTTTCTGCATTATTCTCAATCCCCTATTAAGATGAATTCTGATTGATTTATGATTTTTATTGATATGTTGAGAATTAAGACATAGGTACTTATGCTTTAATTATTTAAACTTTAAGACATTTGGGAATCAAGCATGATAAGTTGAAATTTTTTAGAACTTAAATTTTTCTAGGTTATTTTCCCTAATTTTAAGTATTGTCTTGAGATTTGAAATTCGCAGAATTGACATCAAAAGCCATAATTCTGGTGAGACTTTTGAGCCTTTTGAGCATACATTCTTTCATGCTCACTTTTATTGTTGCTTTGAGTAAGTCAATACTGATTTGTTATTCTAGAACTTACTTCGATTATACACGTCAAGACCACATCATTGATTTGATATACCGAAATGATAAAGGCACCTAGGTTTAACCCACTTACTCCATAAAAGCTTACCTCCATAAATTAACCCCTAGTGAACCCTATTGAGCCTAACAACTCATTCTTTGACTTACCTTTAATATTAACCTATAACCCATTTTGTGTTGAATTACTTTCAATTATTTTGATCCCTATTTTTTGTCGAGATTTGAGTTGAATTATTATCTAGATTTGTTCTCTTTTTTAGCTTGTAAAGTTCATAAATATTCAATTTATTTGTATTTGATTTGTTCTTAAAAAAAAAGTGTATATACATTTAATTCAGTTGTAATTCAATATTTTTTGCATAATTCTATTATAAGCTTCCGAATCCAAAATGATGTCATCAAAAAGGCTTCATTCTAGGAATATGTTTCAGTGATAGAGATTTTCCTAGCTAGATGACTTTTTAATTCAATCTCGATTCAAACCCTCTTTTTCAGCTTGTGACAACACCCCTAACCAAAGCTCCATTACAACCATTGAAAGACCTTTTGATCGATGTGTCATATCAATCTATAGTGGTGGAGATTTGATTTTCCTGAAAGCTTATGGTAATAACTTTTCAGTTTGACTAATGAGTGCTTACTTTTTGAGCCCTAAACACTTCGAGTGGATAGAGTGAATCCTTAGTGAGGATGTAAACTCTTGTTGATTTTGAATTGAAAGGTAATTACTTAGGAGAAGGGAGAAAACCTATGCTTCTGTGATAAGATTCTCAACTTAGAGTGTTTGAGACTTTAATGTTCTTTTGGTTGAATTTTCATTGTATGATTACTTGTGGATTAGTTTGAAAAATTATTGATAAGGATTATAAGTTGAGAAGAATGATTTTTAATTGTGAGTTGAGATTTTGCTTGAGGACAAGCAAAGACTTAAGTGTGGGGGTATTTGATAAACCATAAATTATACATATTTTTACCTTATGCTTATCCTAAATTCTGGATGAATTATTATTGAATTCGTGAAAAGTGGTGCTTCTAATCCTTTTATTTCATGTTTTATACTTAGGTAAGCATAAGGAAGAGAAAAGAGTAAGGACCGGCCGAAAACGGGCAGATTAGGCCTAATTTAATAATCAACACGGCCTGGAGGTTCACCACACGGGCGTGTCACACAGTCGTGCCACATTAACAGGCTCGAACACAGCCTGGAAGTCGACTCACATGGGCGTGGCACACGAGTGTGTCCCTATCGTGATGAAGTTAAATTTCACTCGGAAAAGCTACTTAGGGGCTAAGAAAGACATTCTAAACTCTATATAAAGACCCTAAGAGGCCACCACAAAAGAATGACATTATTCCGACTCTTTCCGCCAAGATGGAGAGTTAAAGGCAGGGAATTACTTGAATGGAAGCCGATTGATCCATCTCAGAAGCCAGGATCTACATCAAGACAGAGGATCTCCCTTCAATCCTTTCAGGAGTTTGGAGTTTTCTCATATTTTGTTATTTTATCTCTTCTGAGATGTTTTCTTTTATAATTATGAACTAAAACCCCAAATATCTAAGGGGGATGAAACCTAAGACAGATCTTGTTATTGTTATCTGAACTGTGTGATAAATATTTGATTTGTTCTTAATTGTGTTTTTAACTCTTAAATTGATATTTCTGGGATATTGATTTAAGTCGAATGTACTTATGTAGAGGAGCAAAAGTCTCTGCATAGGAGTAGATCCAACACAATTAAGCAGAGTTGATCCCAATCCTAGACATAGGACGACAAAAATCTGTCGGATTAGTGTCAAATCTAATATGGGGAGCCATAGATCGAGTTAATGCAAGACTAGGGGTTTTAATTAGAAAGAGATTTCAATTAATCAACCTAGGATTAGTTGTTCTTATCATCAACGGAGGTATTAACATAATTTAGGGATCTCTACGGATCAAATCAAATGAGGAAATCATCTGGTTCAGAGTTAGATAACAAGTGAAGTCTAGGTGGATTCTTCCTTAGGTATTACCTTAATCATCCAGTTTTCCCTAAAGCAATTTCCCAAATTTACTCTTTGTCGTTTCTTTAGTTTAGTTAGAATAGTTTACAACCAAACCCCTTTTATTTTTAGGCTAGATAATAGGAAGAAAGTCATTACTAGTACTCATAGTTCCTTGGATTCGATATTTTAGTCTTCCCACTAGCTATACTACTACTCGATAGGTGCACTTGCCTTTTTATCGTGATAATAGTTAGTTTCAGGTACGATTAGTTTATTAGTTCATCACAATCACGATATCAGTGTTGAGATGTTTATTTGCATTTCGCATGAACGAATGTGAGCTTCTTAGAGATTACATTAGTCAATTTATTACTTTTTTGAATGATTTAAAGAATGTTGAGGTTAAGATTGACGATTAAGATCAAACTATGCTATTATTGTGCTCTTTACCCTTTTCATACAAGTCTTTCAGGGAGACCCTAATTTATGGCAGAGACAAACTCTTGTTCAAGGATGTGAAGGGTAATTTATTGAGTAAAGACAAACTCGATGATGAGTTTGGCTAGGATAGCAAGGTAGATAGGCAAGCTTCTATTTTGGTAGCATCAAAAAAGTAAGATAAAAGGTGTCACTATTGTAAGAAGTTATGTCACGTCAAAGCAGATGATTATAAACTGCGAAATAAAAATGCTGCTGAGAGTAACGAAGAAGATATAGCTGGTGCTAATTTGGCTAACGAAAGCGGTGATGATTTCTTGTTAGTGTCAACGAGCGATAGCTCCAAGCTTACATCTGAGTAGATATTAGATTCAGGATGTTCTTTCCACATGTGCCCATATAGGGAATGGTTCTGTAACACCCCTACCCATATCTATCGTCGGAACAAGATTTAGGAGCATTATTGGAATTTACAGATCAAATTCAGACATTTCATATTATTTCACATTCATATCAGATATTAATCTTACTGTCCCTTATATGAGCCCTCGATGCCCAATTTACACTTTAGAATCGAATCAGGACTAAATCGGAATCTCAGAGAATTTTTCACAAAATTTCTAAATTTTTCAAGATACAGCGGACACATGCTCGTGTGGTCAGGCCATGTGTCGCACACAGCTAAGACACACGCTAGTGTCTCTACCCTTTTGGACAGAATAAGGCTATTCCTAAGCCCTATTCCTCACCCAATTTCACCTTCCACCTATATAAACACTTAAACACATTCTCAATTCAATACAAAACATTTAAACCAAGTCAAAATTAAGTCACATGCATGATATTTCATCACATATAACTACTATAATATCATGCTTACTAATTTATTCATTACCCAAACCAACATTTATACCAAACATAACAATCCATACTTATATAAGTTAATATGAACATAACTAAAGTATAATTTCTAATATTTACACCACCATTTCAATTCCTATACATGCCATATAAAACATAGTATGTTTACCAAAATCTACCGATAGTTGGATGGTACGATTCGATATGTTGATTCGATCCTCCAAACTTCTTGAAAATCTACAAAGAACATATAACAACACGAGTAAGCTTAATGAAGCTTAGTAAGTTTAATAGGTTAAACATTGATCTAACTGAACTTAGTATAATAAACTAAATTGTAAATAATTCATATGTTCTTCCTGTCAAATAAACATAAGTCAATGAACATTTTTCTTTAGATGAATATCATTAATAATCAATATATCTTTCAAATCATTGACATAGGTCTTTTTACCAATTCTTATTGAATTGAGGAACGACTTACGGATATGAGTACATCGTTTTCTTTATGCCATAGTTCAACTATGGTATTTCATATGCATTGCTATGGCCCAGCCATGGTCTTACACTCGTAGTGCCATAACCCAGTTATGATCGTATCATCAGAATGCCATAACCTAGCTATGGTCTTACTTAGAAATACTACCTGGTCCAACCATTGTCTTACGTTCAAAGTGCCATAACCCATTTATGATCTTTTCATTAAAATTCCATAGCCAACCTATGGTCTTACATATAAACATTGCCATGGTCCAACCATGGTCTTATCCGTCAATTCTTCATTTACACTGAACGACTATACTCAATCATGCGTTCCGTTCACTTCGAACATTCACTTTAATTCCCTAATTTTACAATAATCTTATTTTCAACAAAAAAATATGAATAAATATATTATACCACTCCTAAATTAACACATAATCATGAAAGTTTAACCATATGAACTTACCTGGGTTAATTTGTAAGATTTGTAGTAGTTCAGGGACTCTTCTACTAATTTCCCTTTTTCTCGTTAATCTACGGGCTCTTAATCTAAAATATAAAATTATTCATTCATCAGTATATATTTCAATTCTAATTCACTTCACAATTTATACCACTTAATTTTTAAAATTGCACAATTACCTCAACTTTTACAGTTTTTGTAATTTAGTCCCTCACCAATTAGCCCATCAAATAAGCTATTTTTTCATCAATTAACATTTTATCTAAATATTCTAAGCTATTAGACAGCCTTTGATAAACCGACTTTAATACCAGGCCTTAAGATTTAATCTTTTTCACAATTTGGTCCTAAAAATTAATTTCTATAAAAATTACTTGATAAAATCATCATATAACAAAATTAAAGCCTCAAATCCATGTTAATTCATCAAAAACATCCAACACTCATCAATGGTAACTTTCAAAGTTACCCATGAAATAAAAAACTAACGAATTAGATAGTTAGATGATAAACGCTAATTTATACATATTTTTACCTCATGTTTAGCCTATATTCTGGATGAATTACTATCAATTTTGTGAGAACTGGTGCTCTTAACCCTCTTTTTCATATCTTATACTCAGGAGAGCATAGGGAAGATGAAAGAACAGAAAACGGGCCTAAAACGGTGAAAAATAAACCAAAAAGCACGAACCACACGGGCCAAGAGATGCCACACGGCCATGGCACACGGGCATGCTTCACAAAGATCACACGGACAAAGCCCCGACAAGCACGGCCACTACACACGGCCGTGCCAAAGCACACGGCCTCTATCGAACCCACACGGGCGTGGCACACGGGCGTGTTCTAGTCGTGAGAAAGAGGAATTTCACTCGAATTGAGATACTTGGAGGCTAAGAAAGGCTCCCCAAAGCTCTATATAAAGACCCTAGGAGGCAACTCTAAGGGTGTGCTTATTTCCCCCAAAAGGGAAGTATTCTTTGCTGCCAACATAGAGAGTGGAAGTAGGGATTACTCGCAGGGAAGCTGATTGATTCATCCCAGAAGCCGGAATTCTGTAGCAATATAGAGAATCTCCCTAAATTCCTTCAGGGGTTTTCGGGTTCTTTTATGTTTTGTTATTTTATATCTTCTGAGATGTTTTCTTTCTTTATTATGAACTAAACTCCTCAAATACTTGAGGGGGATGAAACCTAAGATAGATCTTGTTATTTATTCTTGATTTATATGATAAATACTTGAATTGTTCTTAATTATGTGTTCTTCATTCTTGATTTAATAGTCCTAGGTATTATTTCAAGAATTGGATGTGCTTAGAGCAGAGGAGCAAAAGTCCCTGTGATAAGAGTAGATCTACCATAATTAAGCGGAGTTGCATGCAACCCTAGACATAGGGCGACATAAATCTGCCGGATTAGGGTCAAACCTAATATGGGGAACCATAGATCGAATTAATGCAACCTAGGGAGTTAATTAATAAGGGAACTTTAATTAACAACTTAGGCCTAGTTGCTCTACGCCTCGACGGAGGGTTTAGCATAGATTAGGGATCTCTACGGATCAAGTCAAGTAAACAAATCATATAGTTCAAGAAAACAATAACAAGTGAAGTCTGGGTGGATTCTCCCTTAAGTATTGTCCATATCAATCAGCTTTTCCCTAAAAGTTTTCCCAATTTTACTCTTTGTGCTTTTCTTAGTTAGTTTTAGAATTAGTTTAAACAAACCCCTCTTTTATTCTTAGGCTAGATAATAGAAAGGAAGTAAGTAATAGTACTTTTGGTTCCCTTGGGTACGATAATTCGGTCTTGCCACTAAGCTATACTACTGTTCGATAGGTGCGCTTGCCTTAAACGTTGTGATATTAGTTAGTTTTGGTGTGATCAAGTTCTTTATAAATTTTATTACTTCATATCACGTGGATATCAAGTTTTTGGCGCCGTTGCCGGGGAACTAAAATATTACGAACACTCGATTTCTATTACTTTAGCCATTAATATATTTATTTATTTATTTATTTTTATTTATTTATTTTTATTTTTATTTTTATTTTTATTTTTATTTTTATTTTTATTTTCTTCTTTTTTTTTTCTAGGTTTTTCTAAGTTTATTTTTTTGTTCTTTTTTTTATTTTTCTAGGTTTTTCTAGTTTATGACTAGAAACAACCCAACATGACCATTACTTTTTGACGAAGATTTAGAAGCTACAGTTTGCTGAAATCGCAGAGAGATCAGACGAAGCCTACATTATCCAGAGCAAGAACCTGAGCACGAGCCAGAACCTACAGAAGAGATGGAAGCAAATCAAAACGTTCCACCACATCCAGCACTACCAGCAGAACCAGTAAACCAGGATGAAGCTCCTCGAACTATGTATGATTATGCTAAACCTAGTTTGATTGGTACTCAAACTAGCATTGTTAGACCTGCTATTGCTGCTAATAATTTTGAACTAAAACCTAACACTATTCAGATGATTCAGCAGTTTGTACAGTTTGATGGTTTACAGGATGAAGATCCTAACGCTCATTTAGCAAACTTTTTGGAATTGTGCGATACTTTTAAAATTAATGACGTTTCTGATTATGCTATTCGACTAAGGCTATTTCCATTTTCTCTGAGAAACAAAGCCAAACAGTGGTTAAATTCTCTACCACAAGGCTCAATCACCACATGGGAACAGATGACAGAAAAATTTTTACTTAAATATTTTCCTCCTGCTAAAACAGCTAAATTATGAAACGATATTTCTTCCTTTGTGCAGATGGATTTAGAAACACTCTACGATGCCTGGGAGAGATACAAGGATCTTTTGAGAAGATGTCCTCATCATGGACTACCTTTATGGCTACAAGTTCAAACCTTCCACAACGGTTTGAATCCATCCACACGACAAATGGTTGATGCAGCCGCAGGAGGAACAATTAATAATAAAACGCCAGAAGCAGCTTATGAATTTATTGAAGAAATGTTATTGAATAATTATCAGTGGCAAATCATGAGGACAAAGCCGACAAAAGCTGCAGGAGTTTATAATATTGATGTTGTTACTATGCTTACTAATCAGGTAGAACTTTTAAATAAAAAGTTTGATAATTTTTTTAGTTCTACGCAGGTACAGCCAGTTATGCAATGCAACGCAACTCCAGGAAATATGTTCAATCCAAATTACTCCTCTTATAGACATGGCATGGAAACTCAGCAAGCCAACTATATGGGTAACAATTCTAGACTTCAAAATAACCCTTATAGTAATACTTATAATGCAGGTTGGCAGAGTCACCCCAGTTTTTCATGGGAAGGACAAGGAAATCAAAGACAACTGCCTCCTCTAGGATTGCAACAGCCACCATTCCAACAAGAGAAAAAGCCGAACTTTGAAGAGATGGTCACAAAATTTATTACCGTATCAGAAACACGTTTCCAAAACACCGAAACTACATTGAGGAACCAGAAGGCATCCATTCAAGGACTTGAAACTCAAATAGGCCAACTTGCCAAGCTAATCTCTGAAAAACCGCGAGGTGGGTTATCAAGCAATACTGAGACTAACCCTAAGGAGCAACTCAATGCTGTGGATACAATAGATAATGAGGGGATAACCAAAACCAACCCAAAGCCATGCAAGGAGCCTGTGGTATGTAAAGGAAAGGATGAGGCAAGTCCCAAAGATGAAATCGTCAAAGAATTTAAACCTCGTATCCCATACCCAAACGCGCTAAAGAAGGACCGCACAGATCAGTAATTCGGTAAGTTTCTTAAACTGTTAAAGAAATTACATATTAACTTACCTTTTGTTGAAGCAATTATGTAGATGCCGGAGTACGCAAAATTTTTAAAGGAACTTCTTACAAATAAAAGGAAGTTGGAAGAATTGTCCATAGTGGAACTCAACGAGGAATGCTCAGCTATTCTCCAAAATAAGCTGCCAACCAAACTGAAAGATCCAGGGAGTTTTACTATTCCTTGTTTATTTGGTAGCCTAGACACCAAAAATGCTTTAGCAGACTTAGGGGCTAGTATAAATGTCATGCCTTATAAACTGTTTAAACAACTAGGTCTTGGAAAACCTAAGCAAACTAAGATGAGCATTCAACTGGCTGATAAAACTATTAGGTCTCCTAAGGGAATAATTAAAGATGTGCTCGTCAAAATTGATAAATTTATATTCCCAGTTGACTTTGTTGTTTTAGACATTGATGAGGATAGCAAAGTACCCTTAATTCTAGGGCGACCCTTTTTAGCAACTGCCAGAACAATAATTAATTTAGGAACAGGTGAACTTACACTACGTGTAGGTGATGACAAAGTTACTTTACAAGCTCAAAACGCAATTAGAAATGTTGAGAATATAGTCACGAGTCCTTGTAAAAACGTTAAACTCATCACTCAACCTTATGTGCAGGATACACTTCATACAAAGGCTGTATTAGTGTCTATAATTGATTTCTTCTGTGTAATACTAATCGATAGGGCCTCATTGGTAAGTGCTACAAGATCTCGTCCATTGGAACCCACGGTTATGGACCCGAATCCATTAGTATGGAACATTTTCTTTTCCAAGTGAAATCCCCTAGTATATGAAAGAGTGAAAAAGTGCTTTCGTTGTTGTGGAATAAGAAGCCTTCGTATCTTAATACATGTATGCAACCCAATCACAGACAAGTCCATCCAAAAGAGATACACCTGAAAAGCGAACGCTTCAGATCGAGGAACTAGATGAGTGGCTGAACTATCATGAAAAACCCAAAACATGTCACACTAACCCAGAGCATCACCAAGATAACCCTCAGGTAAAAACATGTCAAATCAATATAGGGGATAAGGTACTCTTAGGGGAAGACGACCCTCGAATCTTGAATTCAAAAGAGCATACAAGTGACGTACCCTATTTCACGGTAACGAAAATTTTCCCTTATGGTACAGTAGAAATAAAACATGAGTCACTCGGCACTTTCAAGGTAAACCACACTCGACTCAAACATTCTTTTAATATTAATCTTGAAAACAGGCCGGAAGAGTTCCAACTCTTCAAACCACCGTGAGATACCCAGCTCGAGAAGAGTCGAGCTTAGACTATAAACAAGCGCTTCTCGGGAGGCAACCCGAGCAATAACTTAGTAACATTTCTTTGTTTAAAATTTTTCTAGTATTTTTATACAGCAACTAACATTTTTTATGCAGAAATTTAGGCCACACGGCCAGCCACACGGGCGTGCCTAAGGCCGTGTGACATCTTAAAACAGAGACACGGTCGTGCACCCAGACCGTGTACAAACAGAGCAGAAGTTTCCCAAAAGCACGGGAAGTCGACAAATCACCACGGCCGTGCGACATGGCCGTGGCAACCCTGCAGTATCAACACGGGCTCACACAACGCCACACGCCCGTGTCCCCAAACCGTGGCCAACACGGGCTAACCCCGAGACACACGGGCGTGTGCCTCTATTCTCTCATTCGGTTCTATTTTTTCTCATTTTTTTCCTTTATTAGTTTCCTTTTTATTTCAAAATTTATTTTTATGTTTAATCCTTTTAATCATTACAGTATTAGTATTTTTTAGAACTTAGTTTATTATTTTTCTGTTCTTTAATTGTCTATCTTTCATATCGGCCAATCCCTAACAAGTAATCTCTATTAATCCAAAATTTCCACGACTAATTAAATATTTTCGCAGTCTCAAAAAAGGAGCTCTACAGCTCATATTCAAAACGGAAAAGGGAACACCCTGCCACAAACTACCGACTCTTCCTCACAAATTCATCCTAAATTCAGGAAGTTTCAATTCTCTCCCTATCTTATGATATTATACTTCTCTTGCTATTTATGTATCTTTGTACATTAAGGGCAATGTACATCTTAAGTGTGGGGGAGAAGCTTACTTTAAATTTCTACATTATCTGAAAAAGCCCTGAATTTTTTTTCCTTATGCTTTGTTCTCAAATAATTCTCAGTCTCTTATTAGGAATTAATTTTGATTGATTTATGATTTCTATTGATATGTTGAGAATTAAGATATAGGTACTTGTACTTTGATTATTCAAACTTTAAAACATTAGGGAATCAAGCATGATAAGTTGAAATTTTTGAGAACCCCCAATTTTTGCATAAGTTATTTTCCCTAATTTTAAGTATTATCTTGAGATTTGAAATTCGCAGGATTGACATCAAAAGCCATAATTCTGGTGAGATTTTTGAGCCTTTTTTAGCATACATTTTCTTCGTGCTCACTTTTATTATTGCTTTGAGTGAGTCAATACTGAATTGTTATTCTAGAACTTGCTTTGATTATACATGTCGAGACCACATCATTGATTTGATATACTGAAATGATAAAGGCACCTAGGATTTAACCCACTTACTCCACAAAAAGCCTACCTCCATAAATCTAACCCCTAGTAAACCCCGTTGAGCCTAACAACCCATTCTTTGACTCACCTTCTAATTATTAACCAAAAACCCATTTTTCGTTGAAACCCATTCAATTACTTTAACCCCTATTTTTGTCGAGATTTGAAGTGAATTTTTATCTAGCTTTACTCTCCTCTCTAGTTGTAAAATTGTAAAGTTCCAAGTTATCATATTTGATTTAATCGTTCCAAAAAAAAAAGAAAAAAAAGAAAAAAAATGAATGAGTAAGTCAAATTCAATTGTAACTTGTAATAGTTGAACAAGTTTTTGCATATTTCTATTTTAAGGCTACCAAGGCAGAAATGATAGTATCACAAGAATTAGCTGAGAAATATGTTCCAGTGATAGAGATTTTTCTAGCTAGATAATTTTTCAGTTCAATCTCGATTCTAACCCTCTTTTGTAGTCTGTGACAACACCCCTAACCAAGCCCCGTTATAACCCTTAAAAGACTTTCTGATCGATGTATCATATCAACCTACAGTGGTGGAGATTTGATTTTCTAGCAAGCCTATGGTAATAACTTTTCAGGTTGACTAGAGAGTGCTTAATTTTTGAACCCTAAACACTTCGAGTGGATAGAGTGAACCTTTAGTGAGGATGTCAACTCCTGTTAATTAAGATGGAGAGATAATTACTTAGGAGGAAGGAGAAAACTTATGTTTCAATGAAAAAAAATTTCAGCTTAGAGTGATGGAATCTTTAATGTTCTTTTGATTGAATTTTCATTGTACGACTACCTGTGGATTAGTTTGAAACATTATTGATAAAGGTTGTAAGTTGAGAAGAATGATTCTTATTTAGGGATTGAGATTTTGCTTGAGAACAAGCAAAGGCTTAAGTGTGGGGGTATTTGATAAACGCTAATTTATACATATTTTTACCTCATGTTTAGCCTATATTCTGGATGAATTACTATCAATTTTGTGAGAACTGGTGCTCTTAACCCCTCTTTTTCATATCTTATACTCAGGAGAGCATAAGGAAGATGAAAGAACAGAAAACGGGCCTAAAACGGTGAAAAATAAACCAAAAAGCACGAACCACACGGGCCAAGAGATGCCACACGGCCGTGGCACACGGGCGTGCTTCACGAAGATCACACGGACAAAGCCCCGACAAGCACGGCCACTACACACGGCCGTGCCAAAGCACACGGCCTCTATCGAACCCACACGGGCGTGGCACACGGGCTTGTTCTAGTCGTGAGAAAGAGGAATTTTACTCGAATTGAGATACTTAGAGGCTAAGAAATGCTCCCCAAAGCTCTATATAAAGACCCTAGGAGGCAACTCTAAGGGTGTGCTTATTTCCCCTAAAAGGGAAGTATTCTTTGCTGCCAACATAGAGAGTGGAAGTAGGGATTACTCGCAGGGAAGCTGATTGATTCATCCCAGAAGCCGGAATTCTGCAGCAATATAGAGAATCTCCCTAAATTCTTTCAGGGGTTTTCGGGTTCTTTTATGTTTCGTTATTTTATATCTTCTGAGATGTTTTCTTTCTTTATTATGAACTAAACCCCTCAAATACTTGAGGGGGATGAAATCTAAGATAGATCTTGTTATTTATTCTTGATTTATATGATAAATACTTGAATTGTTCTTAATTATGTGTTCTTCATTCTTGATTTAATAGTCCTAGGTATTATTTCAAGAATTGGATGTGCTTAGAGCAGAGGAGCAAAAGTTCCTGTGATAAGAGTAGATCTACCATAATTAAGCGGAGTTGCATGCAACCCTAGACATAGGGCGACATAAATCTGCCGGATTAGGGTCAAACCTAATATGGGGAACCATAGATCGAATTAATGCAACCTAGGGAGTTAATTAATAAGGGAACTTTAATTAACAACTTAGGCCTAGTTGCTCTACGCCTCGACGGAGGGTTTAGCATAGATTAGGGATCTCTACGGATCAAGTCAAGTAAACAAATCATATAGTTCAAGAAAACAATAACAAGTGAAGTCTGGGTGGATTCTCACTTAAGTATTATCCATATCAATCAGCTTTTCCCTAAAAGTTTTCCCAATTTTACTCTTTGTGCTTTTCTTAGTTAGTTTTAGAATTAGTTTAAACAAACCCCTCTTTTATTCTTAGGCTAGATAATAGAAAGGAAGTAAGTAATAGTATTTTTGGTTCCCTTGGGTATGATAACTCGGTCTTGCCACTAAGCTATACTACTGTTCGATAGGTGCGCTTGCCTTAAACGTCGTGATATTAGTTAGTTTTGGTGTGATCAAGTTCTTTATAAATTTTATTACTTCATATCACGCGAATATCATTAGACCTAATTGCAAAAGTCTTAAAAACACAAAATTTACAAGAAAAAGGCAAGAATTGAACTTACATGAAGTAAAATAAATAAAACCAGCTTAAAATCTTCTCCTATGGTGTTTTTGGCTGATAAATTGAAGATGAATAGCCTAGAAAAGTTCAGAATTCAATTTATTTAAGTTAATTTCACAAAATTTATAATTTTGCCCTTTAATCACATGATTTTTGTTTTCTTTTCTGCTTATGCTGCCTCATGCCTTTATTTTAGGCATAATTGCTCATTAAGTCCTCCTTTGTTCATTAATTAAGCTATTTAATACTATCTTAATGACACTCTGTAAATATTTATAAAAATATTCACGGCTTAGTTTATGAAATCGAGGTATCGATTCCTCATTTTTTAAACCATTTAACCTAATAAATTCTTTTAAATCACAAATCAATAATTCAAAAATCTTTCTAATATCACACTTAACTCATAAATAATAAATAATAAATAATAAAATTTTCGAACTCACTGGTTGAATTTAGTGATCTCGAGTCACTGTTTCTGACACCACTGAAAATTGGGTTGTTACAAGTTCTCCACATACAGTTTGGTTGAAGGTGGAGTTATGCAGATGAGAAATGAATCATCCAATAAGGTAATCAATATTGGTGCTTTTATAATTATGATACACGATGGAAAGATTAAGACACTCTTAGATTTCAGGTATGTACCTGATTTACGAAAGAATCTTATCTCTTTTAGTATTTTAGATTCGAAAGGTTGTAGAATCAACATCGAGTCGAGCAACATTAATGTGTCTCGTGGGACTCTCGTTTTGTTAAAAGGTAGAAAGATCGATAGTCTTTATATTTTGGAAGGTTTTACACTGACCGATGAAACTGGACATCCCTCGTTTGTTATAGAGTCAAAGTCAACTCGTTTGGAGGAAAGAAAACTTAATCATAGGAGGGAAAAATGTATAACCATTTCGTTGAAGAGAGGTTCTCTTTTAGATGTAGGTTTTGAAAAGTCAGGATACTTTGTTTGTGAAAATCAGACCCGTGTTAGTTTTGATTTGGCAGTGCAAAAGTCAAATGCTAGAAGTCTTCCAGCTTCTAAGCATAGATTTGACTTAGTTAATTCCCTGCATGGTTAAAGATAGGCCCGTGGTAGGCTTTGACAAAGATGGCGTTGTCCAAATATGAGTCAAGGGGGAGATTTGTTGAGTATGCCATGTATTTTTGTCAAATTTGAAAGATAATCTCCTAGTTCAACTCTGTTTATTTGTTTCAGTCGAACTTTGATTAGTCTAGATTATTTTATTATTATTTGACCTACGAATTTAGCCTATAAATAGGCTCTTTTATAACCTTAAAAAATACACCCATTAAAATATTAGAACTCATACCACTTTTAGAGAATTTTGTGTTTACGTTTTGAGGGTTCTTTGTTTTCGGGTTTCGAGGTTTAATTTTTATCTCTATCTTTTGTACTTTTTGTTCTTTTGCCATTAGAGTAAAATTATCTTTACCCGAGGTTTTTTTATCTTCTTTAGAAGGGTTTTTCCATATAAATTTGTGTGTTCAACTTCTTAGTGCTTCTGCTATTTTTTACTTGTTCGTTGTTTAATCGAGTTGATCCCCAACACATACTAAAGTGATGTTGTTAATATGAGAAATATTTTTTTAGAAAAACAAATATCTTCTTAACCATATTTTGAAGCCTTAAATATCTCAAATTAAAGATTTCATGAGCTATCTATGGTGCTTATATCTAGCATCACTCTCTCAAATGGTATCATACCTCACGATATGGTGCAAGAAAATCTTTTTTATTTGCATAATTAGCATCAACCGTATAATATTTGGGTTCACAATCCAAATAGTCTCTAGCTTTAATTATAAAAACTTATATAAGCTTAGTTTGGAGAAAGACTTATGCTAGTTTTATCCCTTTTATATTACATAAGTAAAAACCAATATAAAATTTATAATGTATAACCTTTATAAGAAAGGTTTTTGTAAGTTATTGAAAACTTTCATAATACTTCTTATAAATAATATAATTTTTTCCTTAACTTTAGAAAGTTATTTTTTATAAATAAGTTATGATAAAAAAAAATTATAATATTGTTTTATGAATAAGTATATTATTTTTATAATACAGTATGAACACATAAGTAAGTTATGTCTATTTTTCTTAGCTATAACTTTTTATAAATAAATATTTTATAATACTTTTATAACATGTAAAATATTTTGATAATAAAAATTTTGACTGTAACTTTAGATATTTTTTAGAATTTAAATAATATATATTTTTGTTACATATTTATAAAATATACAAATTATTTTCATAATATATTTTTTAGGATTTATAATATAAAAAATTTTAGACATAACCATCCTAAACACTTATATATTCATGCTTATAGTATAATTTTTTTTAAGATGAATCGGGTCATTTATTGTTGTTAGCAAAAGAAGTGACTTATAACCAGAAAAGAAATCAAAACCCAACAAAATTCAGCTTCAAAAACCACAATAAAGACCCAACCTAGAAAAGAGCTCCCCACCATCCCCAAGGGCATTTAGAAAATGAAAAACCAACAGTTCTTTAGATACAAAAATGTCTCTTTTCAATAATGGAAGTTAAAAAGACTTTTTTCCTCAACCTTACTCTTTTCCCCTTTAAACAACCTCAGATCTGGTCATCGATTACCATTTCCTTGTTGTTCCGTCATCTCTAACCACCAATTATCTCTTTCCACCACTTCTATCATCGATAAAGGCATTATATTAGTCAAATAAGTAGTTCCTCTTCCTCTTATGCCTTCTATAGTTAATCAATGGCTTGTTTCATTTGCCTTTCTGTCGATATACCTAAACATGCATCCCTCAAATCCTCAATTGGATCATTTTGCATATCATCTTATCTTTGTGTCTGTAGTTTCTTAATCATTATAAGATTATCTCTTTCAACAACCACTTTCTTGAACCCAACATCCAGATCCCTTTGGACTCTTTGAAGGCAGGCAAATGCTTCAACCACAAAAGAGGTAGGTATATGGTAGTTGATTATCATTCTTGAGCCCATAATCCTACCTTCTGAAACTTGTCCTACTAACCTCGAACAGGATTTATTCAATTTTCATAGGAAAGATGCATAAAAAATTATCTTAAGAAAAAGTGGCTCCGATGGTCTCCATCTCTCTGATTGAATCCATCTTCTAGGTAAAAGAACATTTATCTCATCAATATCTTGTATATACGATGTGATAAAATGTACCATTTTTGTGTTTGGTCGATATCTCCCTTCATGTACCTATCTGTTTTTGTTCCCCCAAATAGCCCAGATTGCACATATTATTTCCTTACATTTATCCTTAGAATGCACAGAGAACAACCAGTCCATCCATTGTCTATATCCCTCATTCAACTTACTCATTCAACTTATCTTGAGGCTATTGTATTTTTAACTTGCTCCATATTTCCTTGATAGATGTGCAATATCGAAACACATGTTCAAGGGTCTCCTTTCCATCAGAACATCGGGGACATGCTGCCTAGTCCCTCAATCTTTCTTTTTTGCAGGTTACTATATGTGGGAATAAAAAATTTTGTAGATTCTCTAGGTTGTAATTTTTATTTTTTCTGGTAGCTCAATTTGCCATAGCCTATTGTAAAGCTGTCTGGATGTAATTTGGTAGAGATTAGGCGAGATATTACTAGACTCATGTAAAAGCACCTTGTATCCACTTCTCACAGTGTACTCCCTTGTCACTTCTCCTCTCATCACTTACCTATTGTTGAAATCTCAGGTAAACTAAATCTTTAATGAGTAAAGAAATAATAGAAGTGAAAAGTATTCTATATTACTTCTCTTATCTTTTGAATGATACAACTAAGGTATTTTATAAAGTATATGAGTTCAATTCTATTTTGATAACTGTTGCTAACAACATAGCAGTTTTAAATAACAACTTAACAACAAACTAACTGATTCTTGACCTCTATACTCTAATATTCACCTATATTCTCGAGAGGCAAGACCTGAAGAAGACTCCTAAACCGAGCAAAATAGGAAGCAGAGAGTGATTTAGTAAGAATGTCCGCTGCTTGATCACATGTAGGTACTTCTCTAACAACAAAAGAGCAATCAGCATTTCTCACGTACAAAAAATAGATCAAGTTCAACATGTTTGAACTTGGAATGTAGGATAAGATTGGCAGCAACCGCAACAGCACTCGAACTATCACACCAAATAGTAGGTGAATCAACAGACTGAAGATGTAATTCATGTAACAATAAGACCAATCAAGTAATTTCACTAGTAGCGGTAATAAGACTTCGATATTTAGCTCAACCGTGGACCGTGAGACAACTTGTTATTTCTTGGAACACCAGGAGACGAGCGTACGTTCAAAATACACACAGTAACCCGTTATAGACTAACAATCATAAAAATCTAGCCCCCAGTTAGCATCGGCATATCCAACCAATGAAAGCTAATTGGACGGTCAAAAAATAATCCCATAATCAAGAGTGCCACATAAATATTGCAAAATTCGTTTTAAGGTAACTAGGTAAACAGTAGTAGGCTCATGCCTAAATTGACATATACGATTTACAGCGTATGCAATATCAGGTCGATTTAAAACCACATACTGTAGAGCATCTGCCAAGCTTCTATACTCAGTAGGATCAGGAAGATGTTCTCCATCATCCTTAGAGAGAGGAGATAAACTAATCATCAAAGTATGAACACTCTTTGCATGAATCATAGAGCTTTGGTCGAATAGATCACGGATGTACTGCCTTTGGCATAGATGAAGACATCTTGTAGCAGAACGAGTAACCCCGACCCCTAGAAAATAGTGGAGATTACCTATATCTTTAAAGGAGAACTCCTTATTCAACTATTTAACAAAATTGTTTATATAAGTAGGCTTACTTCTAGTAATGATAATATCATCAACATACACGAGAACATAAAGAGTGAAGAACAGTGTAACCTTAACAAATAAAGATGCATCAGATTTGGATAGAAGAAATCCAGCAGAGAGTAGAAAAGATTTCAATTTGTTGAACCAAGCACACGGAGCCTGACGTAATCCGTACAAAGCATTCTTTAGATAACAGACCAAAAGTTTACCATTAGAGTCGTACTGAACATACCCAGGAGGTTGCTGCACAAACACTTCATCAATAAGATCGCCATTTAAAAAAACATTATTCACATCTACCTGACGAAGCTGCCAACCTTTGGAAATAGCAACAGGTAATATGATTCAAACGGTAGCTGGTTTTATTACCGGACTAAATGTTTCTTTGAAATCGCACCTAGACACTTGAGAACATCCTTTTGCTACTAGCCTAGCTTTACGATGGGCTACTGTGTCATCATGATTTTTCTTTACCTTAAAAAGCCATTTACAGCCAATCACTTTACGATTACTAGGTACTGGAACAAGGTCTCAGGCGGAGTTATTAATGAGGGCGTCGTACTCAGCATGAGCAACAACACATCATTCAGTAGTAGAGAAAGCTTCTTTAATGGTATGAGGTTCAACAGTTTCAACTAACAGAGCCTTAGGCTTGAAAATTCCAGCTTTAGAGTGGGTAACCATTGGATGAGTATTTGTTGGGGGCAAGGTTGATGACGAAATAGTAGGGGTTGCCGTAACATAAAATGAAACCAGAGGAGAATTTATAACATCGTCGTTGTTAGGAACAAAGGAAATGTCAGAGGCTAAACCCAAATTATCCGGAGGAGTTTGAGATATTGAGAGTGAGGACAACATAGGGGTTTGAGCAGATGAGGGCTCTATGGGTCAAGAACAGATAGGTTTAACAATAGGAACATATGTTGAAGAAAAAGATAGACCTAATGACAATGAATATTTACCGGTAGTAGATAGAGGAAATAAAAAACGATGTTCATCAACCACAACATGACGAGAGATGATGACTTTCCCATTCGGTGTGAGGCATTGATACCCTTTATATTGAGAACTATAGCCCAAAAACATATAGGGTTGAGAGCAAAAATCCAACTTGTGATGCAGAAAAGGCCGTAGACACAGAAAACAATAGCACCCAAATATTCGCAGATGATCGTATGTGGGACCTTGACCATGCAGAACCTTGTATGGAGATTCTCCTTTTAGAACGACGGTAGGAAGATGGTTGATAAGATGAACAGCACAGCAAAATGTATAACCCCAGTAATCCATAGGAAGATTTGCTTGGGCCAAAAGTGTAATACCCATGTTGACAACATGCTGATGTTTACGTTAAGCCACCTCATTCTGTTCTGATGTGTGCGTGCATGACAGTGGATAAATGATCCATTGGGTTGTCAATACGGATGTGAAAGCTCGATACTCTCCTCCCCAATCACTCTAAAACTATTTAATATTTTTTCCAAACTAATTTTTGATTAATTGCTGAAATCGAACAAAACAATCCACTGCCTGTGACTTTTGACGAATAAGATACATCCAAGTAAATCGAGTGCACAAGTCAATAAACGAGACATAATACCAATTTTGCCCACAAGATATTGACGCAGGTCCTCATAGATCGAAGATAACCAAAGCAAAATGATCAGTGTATTTAGTAGTAGATAGTGAAAATGGAAGTTTATGAGACTTCCCTTTTGGCAAGTAATACAAACAGTATCAGAACCAACTTTATTGAAAGCAATTTTACACATATCTAGAATGGACTTAACAACAGAAATAGAAGGGTGACCAAGACGTTTGTGCCATAGAGTAAAAATATCACCACTGTTATCCTGAGTCGAAAGTCCAACATTAGCGATAGAAGAAGGCACAACAGACATAGTAGTCGGCGGAGAAAACTAATATAATTTGTCACAAATGTGGCCCTTCAGCGAGATTTCTCGAGTCTTAATGTCTTTAATCATACAATAAGTTAGATGAAATTCAAAAAAGATGTCATTGTCAGTGGCAAACTGAGATACAAACATGAGATTCTTCCGTATGGTAGGGACACACAAGATATTAGATAAATGAAGCAATTTATATGAAGTAGGTAATACTAAATGTCCAACAGATGAGATCCTGGTAGGAGTCCCATCTCCTATTAAAAGAGAAGATTTACCTGAGTAAGGTGTAGATCCATTCAGTGCAGTAGCATCACAACCACATGGTGCGTAGCTCCAGAGTCCGGGTACCACGATGCAATACCGACAGGCGAATCATAACTGTCAAAGTTAGACCCGAAATGAGTAGCATGAACATTCAACCCAGATGAGTTAAACACATCAGATGCATAGAAATTAGGTATACGAGGAAGCCAATGCAGGGATCGGAACCAGTATAAACCCGAGCTCGTGGTTTGGTTTGCCAAAAAATAGACAGTTTAGAATCATTAAATGCACCAACACTAGAAGGTCCAAAATCACGGCCAAGCCCATAAAAGGGAACAAATTTAACATGATTAGAATATGGCCCATTTAAAACTGAATTTCCGTATGACCCATTTACAATTGAATTTCTATGCGGCCCATTTGCAAGTGAATTTACATGTGGCCTAAAGGAACCCGTATGCGTACCAGGCCTATCACACGTGGGCTACCCATTAGCAGATATATATGCAAGGTCAAATGGTGTTTTTGACCCACCATGGGGCCTATTAGCCACACTTATGTTATCATCAACTCCAACAAAAGGGTTAGACACCCTATTAGCCATTTGAGGATTCGGCTCCACAGACGACCAAAAATTTCCACCAGAGAAGTACTCTTGTGGTACCGATGAGGGAGGACCAGCAAACGATGTTGGTGCTAGCGACGGAAAGAGAAGACCCATACCGAACCGATTGGCTTGATTAAACTTTCGATCGACCTGTGGCGTGCCATTATAGTCCCGATTATACCTGTAGAAGCCCCTTTGAGCAACATGCCTAAAGTGCCCACTGATCTGACACTGAACGCGTGATCAGAATCCTCGCTCACGGCCTCTGGACGGTGGGCAACCACTACGCACCGCTATAACCGTCGACAGTTCCACTATATGAGCATGCATTGGCTCTTCACGAATGACATGCAGTTGACGGTTCTCAAATTCTAATAAAACATCTATTAGCTTCTAGAAAGAGAGCGGCTCCGTTGTGAACGACGCCAAGGTTAGCATCGCGTCAAATTTCGATAGAAGAGCAGTAAGGATGATCTCGACTTTTTCAATATCTAAAATAGTAGATCCAGAGGCTTCAAGTAACAAACACAGGTTTTGAACTTTGGCAATGAACTCTTTAACCGTTAATTCACATTTCTTTAACAAATGTAACTCATGTTTTATCTGTGATACCTTGCACTGGACGAGGCTGCAAACAACATATTTTTGTGCTCCGAACATCACATTCGGTCTTAGTAGCAATGAAGCACGACAACAAAGACGGACTGATCATGTATAGAAGCCACGACGCGAGCAATTTATCTTGTTGTGTAAACGCAGAGGCTTCAGGATTTGGACTCTATCAGGTGATGCTACAAATCTAGGAGGAATAGGTAAAGTACCATCTAAGAATCCCTACAGTTCATAGCCTTCAATAATTAGTCTAACATGTTGCTGCCATTGAACAAAACTGCTGTCATCTAATTTCACTATGTCGTGTCGAGAAAATGCTTGAATCAACTGCGAGCCAGAGAAAGATGGACTAGAATGATCAACAGATGTAGAGTTGGTGGAATGAGCCATGGAGCGGCAACGGAGAGAGGCACCAGGAGGTCAGGCGACTGATACCATGTTGAAATCTCAGGTAAACTAAATCTTTAATGAGAAAAGAAAGAATAGAAGTGAAAAGTATTCTGTATTATTTCTCTTATCTTCTGAATGATACAACTAAGGTATTTTATAGAGCATATGAGCTCAATTCTGTTTTGATAACTGTTACTAACAGCATAACAGTTTTGAATAATAACTTAACAACAAACTAACTGATTCTTGACTTCAATACTTTAACACCTATCATCATGCGAATGGCAAGAAAGATGGATGCTCAAGACTTTTGTGGCCTCTTCATCAGACATAATACTGGTAATCAAATCTTCTTTCCACTCCCTCAGATTTTGATCAATTAGTTTAGAAACCATGCTTGGGTTTCGATATATTAGATTTCCTTGAAACTTGTAGTTTTCCAAACCTAGCACCCATACATCGTTCTTTATCTATATACTGGTTCCCGTTTCCACTCTCCAACACATGCCTGATTGAAGCAGTCCGTTCACCATGCAAACACTTTTCGAGGTATAAAAAGGGTTTGTTCATAAACTCAAATTCATGAAATTAGAATCTAGGTAATATTTTGCTTTCAAAGTGAGCGTTAATAACGAATTTGGATAACATGACAAATGCCACCCTTGCTTCGCTAATAACGCAATATTAAATTTGGCTAAACTCCTAAAACCCAAACCACCATTGCTTTGTTAATAACGCAATATTAAATAATTATCTATGTAATTACTCTAATCTCATTCCCTAAGAATTGAAAAGTGTAATTGGGGTGATCCAATTACACCCAATTTGGTAGGACTCGTCAATTACAATGATTACCTAAACATGTCACTCTTATGTAATTACAAGCAATTATACTCAAATTCAATTATTATGTGGCTCTCCAAACACTACCATATTATTTTCTTGTATTTTGAAGGGCTTGGGTTTGAACTCATTTGTAGTGGTAATAAAATCGATCAATTATAATAGGGATGGTGTTAGAGGGCTGGATGTAGTCTTAACTCTCTTAAAATGAAAAATTTTATTTTAACTTCTAAAAATAATATTTTTTTAATTTAATCCTTTAAAACTATAAAACTTAACTTAATAAAATTTTATTAAGTTTTATAAAAATATGTAATTTAATTCATAAAAAAATCTAATAGTTAATATAAATATAATGTGTTTAGTGAACAAACTTCATAATGTGATATTATTGCTTGCAATGATGCAAATGGAGGGATCCCACCTAAGTTTGGCTAGATAAGCTTTGAGTAATTTAATGCCTTAAAAAACAGGTTAAAGCAATTTTCAGACAATCTTCAACTTTAAACTCAATGACTTTGACTCTTTCTAATTTTATTTTGTTGTGAAATAAAAACAAATTGCCTAATATGTAAAAAAAGATGTTAAATAAATCTAACCTATAAATATTAACATTAACAAAGAAACAATCACATTACTATTTACTTGATAAGCCCAAATCCATCCCAAGGTTGAGGGGCCTCAATGATTCGGAGTTCTTAAAGCTTGGACCCAGCCTAGTGTATATGCCGAAATGATCAACTCTGGCTCAGCAGCTTAGCATTTATCCTTTGTCATGTGTCACTCTGGTTCACATCTGGTAGCTAGACATGGAGCCCGACTACCACCAACACCACCACTTGTCAACTCGACCTCCAAATGTCACCTTCACTATCTGAAACCTGTAACCCTTAATTTAACTCTAATGCCATCTCTTAAACCTTCCACAGTTACTGCGTTTTCTCACGAATTCCACACAAAAGAAATGAGCCAGGGACAGCCCATAAAGCCCCAAGCCGACCAACTTTCCGACCAGGAAGTTATCAAGTACGGTGACGTTTTTGATGTTACAAGCGGATTGGCATCTAAAACTATTGCACCACGAGATGCAGCTACTATGCTCGAGGCAGAGACTGAAGTGCTGGGAAAGCCACTGGATACCGGAGCCGGTGCTGTCATGTATACTGCAGCTGCTGCCAACCTGAGAGCCGGTGCTGTTGGTCCCGATGAGAGCAACGAAATGGTCGAAAGAGAGGGCGTAGCTGTATCTAAATCAACAGATGCCCAAGGGAAACTTGTTGTCAACGAAGCTATTGCTGACCATGTAAATTCAAATGCCATTTTCAGACAAGCTGTTGTAATTATATTTAAAAGCTAATGGATTGATTGTTTTTTTTTTTTTTCTGGAGCAGATGGTATGTGAGTGTCAGTACAATCCATATGATTTGCGAGGCATTACCCTTTCTCCATCTCCATCTCCAACGATAAGAAATGTTCAATGGACAGCTCCATCTCCGTCCCCGGCTGCGGCTCCCACCACAGGTGATGTTGTTGATCAAAGTGGCATCACCATTGGAGAAGCTTTGGAGGCAACAGTCCTCTCTGTTGGTGACAAACCGGTTGACCAAGGTGATGCCGCTGCAATACGAGTGGCTGAATTGAGGGCTGCTAGCAGCAGGCTAACTCAACATAGTGGTCTTGGCACTAGAGCTCAAGCTGCTGCCACTTTCAACGACCGTGCCGCTTATGGTCATAATAAGATCACTATATCAGATGTTTTATCGGTAAGTTTAAAGATCGATCACGAGGTCATTTGGTTGGATTGTTTGTTATTATTAAATAATTTTCAAAAACTGTTATTTCCTGAATTTTCTTCGGGGTGTGTACAGGATGCTACGGAAAAGCTGCCTACGGTTAAAGCGGTGACAAATGAAGATGCAGAAGAGGTGAGAGGGGCGGAGCAAAGAAACAAGGCTGACATGATAGCCACGGCTGGAGGAGTGGCGGATACAATGGTGACAGCTGCGAAGTTAAACAGGGACATTCATACGCCCTGATGCTTGTATTACATATTTATATATTATATAGTAGACTTAGTTGATATTAAGGGCCACGGCCGGCTCTTTATCGTCCGAGTTTTATTAGCGTAAGACTCCATCTGGGTTGTACTGTGGCTTGTGTAGCTGTCTTCAACTTCCTGTATCGAAGCTGTTTTACCTTTGAATCTTCCTGCCTTGATTAAATCATTTTCATCATCACATACATAGTAAGAGTGTTATTAAATCTAATAATATTTATAAGTTGAATAAAAACATGGCGAAAAACAAATAAAGTCTGTAGTTTAAAAGCAAAGAAAAAAAAAATCATCATCAACTCCACTTCTTACTCCCCTTTTGTTCAACAAATTTGCCAAAGAGGTAGTGAAGTTGGTTGGCTACCAGATCATCATTTCAAGGCTTTGGCTCTTGGAATTGAGTAATTACCTTCTCTGAGACGCTATTTCAGCATCAAAGTAGATAAAAGGTGATGATGAGTTCCTGGTTGATTGCCAACTGGAGTAGGCACCTACTTCCTTAGAATTAACTCTATATGTAGGCAGACTTCCTACATTAATTACATATTTTTAAATGACATTATTAATTTCAGAGTTTTGTTTAAAATGAATCTAAAAAAATCAAAGAAGGAAAGGGAAAGTATAGGTTGGGATAAACTCTCTCAACATGCTTGATGATCTCTTGATAAAACAATATTTGACCTATTAAACATACACAAATCGATTAAAAACCAAGTTAATGTATTTATTTTTCAAAATATAATTTCTTTTACTATTTAATGAAATGATAAGGAATGAGGTTCTCTCATACCCATACCTACAATATAATGCTGCCAATGAGTCAATTGATTATTCACAATGAAATGATATTCATACAACCGAGAACCGCCAAAGCCTAACGAGCCTAGTACTTCCGCACTATCTCCTTTATATGCCATTTGTCAAAGTGGTTCCACAACTCTCTTCGCCACGCTGACACCTGTAATCCCAAGACTCCACCGTCATCATGGTTGTTTGCCGCACCGAACCAGCGACTCCGTCCTTAAAGCACCCTATGCGATTCCCTCAGCAGCCACACTGCTCGATTGCTTCCCTCTCTCACTTCTCACTAGTCAGCTCAACACCCATTACGCTAAACATCCGATCAACGGAACTATGAGCCAGCAACAACCACGACGTCCTAAACCCGATCATTCCCGTGATCAAGAACCTATTAAGTATAGCGACGTTTTTAACGTCACCGGTGAACTCGCTTCGAAACCTATTGCACCACAAGATGCGGCCGCCATGCAGTCGGCTGAGGCCAGGGTCCTTGGACAAACGCGGAAAAGTGGTCCCGCAGCTGTCATGGAATCTGCAGCCGCCGCCAATGAGAGGGCAGGCCTCGTTCGCCACGATCAAGCAAATGTTACCGGAGATGAAGGCGTCACCGTAACTAAGACCAACGCGGGTGGTGAAACTTGGATCACGGAAGCCGTTGAGGGACAGGTATAAAATCATTATAAAGTAATTTTTAATGAGTTACATTAAGCTTTAATACTAACGTTGTTTTGATGACAAAAAGGTTGTTGGGCAATACATTCAACCGGAAGTTCCGGCGGTGAACAATCCATCGGTTACTCCTGACCCAATAACAGTCGGAGAAGCTTTGGAGACGGCGGCCTTATCTGCTGCTGATAAAGCAGTGGAGCAGAGCGACGTGGCTGCAATTCAAGCGGCTGAAAGGAGAGCTACTGGCATTAACGAGACACTGCCGGGCGGAGTAGCCGCTGAAGCCCAGTGTGCAGCCACTCGGAATGCCCGAACCATGCGGTTTGAAGATAAAACCACCTTGTCCGACGTTTTATCTGTAATAATCTTACACCCGAAGCAAATTAATCATAAATGTTGTGATGATCTTGTTTGTTAACAAGGTTTGGAAAAATGGTGCAGGATGCAACTACGATGTTGCCTAGGGACAAGGCAGTGACCCCTGAAGATGCAGACAGGGTGGTAGCCGCGGAGCTGAGAAATAATCCATACATGAGTACCACGCCAGGGGGAGTGGCTGCTTCCATGGCTGCTGCTGCTAGGCTTAATCAAAACTCCACTGTTTAAATCTTTGGAGATATATATCCTACTTGTGCGTTGGTTAGTTGTTTATTTGAAGCCAAGTTATGTTTGGTGTACAAGTTTTTTTAATTTTGGTTGTGGTTTCGGGTAGTATGGTGATATATATGCAGTTGGTTTGAAATATATGCATACATATTTCCTGCTTTCAATGAATGCTCATGTTTCTTCATTGAGATGGGACCTGTCATCAGTATTTTCCCAAGGCGGCAAAAACAGTAAGCCTCCGAGTGTGATGCATAATCAGTCATGGCATGGAAAGAGAAAACTGAAAGCATTCTACCAAAAGCAAAAAGTGAAATGGTGGATGGTGTTAGTATTGGCGCAAGAAATAGACTTCACATAAAATAGTTGGCCCTGGTTAGAGTCTCCAATCCATTTGGGGACTTACGACCCCTTGAGATGTGTAAAGCAAACATCGTTTCTGAACTTGGTTTTTTTGGTCGATTCCTGAATTTGGTAATGCAAAGCCTAACTGTGGCACGAAGGGGATTAATTCGACTATTTTCAATAACCCTTAAACCGAATATCATTGTTCAAGATTAAATCTTTTCTCAAGCAATTAAAATTAAAATATTCCAAGTTAGATTATTCATCAATATATGGTCCCTTGGCACATGAATGAAATACAGAGCCAATAATCAGTCTCATCAGTTTTAAGATTATTTTTGTGACTGCATAGCTAATCGAAACAGCGTTCCCCATTAGAAACTTGGATCTGATATATATATATATATATATATATATATATGATTCAATAATTTTGCAGTACCATGTTGGTTGGCAGCGCAGTAAACATGTGGGGAAGTTCCATAGACTGACCACGTTTGGGGTGGGTTATGGGCTCAGGCCCCGGACTTCAGAGACCCCTCCAAGCAGGACTTTCAACTGCTCAGCTACAAGATCTGAACCTTAGGATCCATGCATCTCTCTGGATTGTCACTGCATCAAACACATCACAGATCTTCTCTCTTTTTTTCATAGCTCAATGATTAGTGGTCATATTTTGTAGGTATATCTACTCTGGTCTTTTCTTACATATAATTCATTAGAATTTGATATCAAACCGACGCACATGATTCTAGCCGAAGTTTGGCAATATTGTTGTTGCTTTGGATTTAGTATTGCTATTGTAATATTGGTTTCTGGGTTTTTATTTTCTTCTTAATTGTGAAGAAAACAGAGAGAGAAACTAAATAAAGCAGGCGGGTAGTATAGGCGACGACATGCGAGAGGCAGTTTTTGAGATTCGTTGAAATTCGGGCGAAGAGATTGCAGAAAGAAATAGTTTGGTCATTTTGACGTTGATTTCTCGAGCTATCTTTTCGTATCTCGCAATGCGTTAGTGGTCACACTGTTGCAATAATGTCGTTTCTTTCAAACGAAAAATTTAGTGTCCACTGCTTCTATTGGAGCCCGGTGGAGTTAAGTTGGGTTGTTTATAACACTCAATTTTGAGACTTTACCTCTAAACCCAACATCACTTTTATTATTATTATTATTATAATAAATTATTTTAAAAAGTTTATAAATGATGATTGAATTATTTGAAAGTTTTTAAATTACTGGATTATATTAAAATTATTGTTATATGATTTTCTTTGTTTGTATCGCTTACAACAATAGAAAGTTTTCGTTCTCCTTTTTTTTTATAATTCAGTTTTTTGATGAAATAACCTTAAATATTACAAATTTATGAATTAAAATTGAAACAATTTTCTGCTTTAATCTACGATATTGATCTTCAATTTGACTTGGACTTAAAATATGTCTTTCTATTCATCGATGGGTACTAATTCACTATACTGATCATCACTTAGAGTTTGTTAGTCGAATTAAAAAAAATTAACAGCTTAGTGACTTAGATAAAAACTTTCGAGTAGTTTAGTGACAATTTTTAATTTTTTGAAATTAAGAGACCAAAACGTATAATTTATTAATAATTTAATGATCTTAAATGTACTCTACTCGATTAAAATATACTTTTTTTATTTCTTTAAAAAGAGGAATTTTTATATTATTCCTTAAAATGTACTTTTTTTTTCGTTTTTTTTAACATGGTGAGAGTTCAAAATAATTTTTTTCAAAAAAATGAAGTCACTACATATTAAAAAAGAAATATTAATTTAGAAGTGAGATCTCAAAATTTATGGTGTTAAGCACTTACTAAAATGCCTTTAGCCCTAAACTTTTTAAGTATATTCTCCTTCCTATTTTTACACAAAAGCATAAATTCTTCTAATATATATCCAAACTATCTTATCTATTTATCTCCCTAGAAATTACAAAAAAGTAAAATTTTAAATTCAGGGTTTCAAAATTTTAAAATGAATTTATTGAGATTATAAAAATGACATATCACTTCTATTATAACAACACATAAAAGAGTGATATTTTTATATTATCAAAATCTAACTTTAAATAAGTTAGACGAGTAAATTATTCATAACTTACAAATTATTTATTTTTATATAGCTAATCAAATGAGCAATTTTTTTTTTTGCAATTTGCATGTCTCCTTCTTTATATTTATACACAAAAACATAAATTCTTCTAATATATACCCCAAACTATCTTTATCTATTTATCCCCTTACAAAATTAAAAAAAAAAAAGTAAAGTTTTAAATTTAGAGTTTCAATATTTTAAAATAGATTTATTGAGATTGCAAGAATGACATATCACTTCCATTATAACAACAATATATGAAGAGTGATGTTTTGATATTGCCGAAATCTGACTTTAAATGAACTGGACAAGTGAATCATTGATCACTTACAGATTGCTTATTTCTACATAGTTACTCAAATAGTCAAGTTCTTTTGCATGTTGCAATTTCTTTTTGCTCTAGTTGACTGATGGATGCCCGAGATTTAGTTGGAAAATATGTCAGAGTTGGCTTAGTAGAATTTTAAAAATTTTCTGAAACAGATCATTGTCATTATATCTAGACTTGTAAATAAACTCAAATCGAAGTTAGTATGTCCCAATCTTTTAACCAATTGATTTTTTGTATTATTCTCAAACTCATGATTGCTTAGAGAGTGAACTCAAAGAACCAAATATAAGATAAAACCAAGACTCTCCTTAAGAAGATCCCTTTGCGCAAACATATATAACCAAAATTAAAATTTTCAACTTCTACATCCAAATTATAATTATTGAATGATTGCAATTATATCTGCTCCTAATCTAGAATCTAAACTCAAGAAAATAGAATTATTTGAATAAAAAGTACTAAAATAAAATATCATTGAACTTCTGCAAAGTTTTCCTTTAGTATTTAATCACTTGTAAATTGTTGCTTAGGCTTATAAAGAGGAATTTAAGTAAAAATTTAATTCTCATTTGGAGTTCTAAATTAATTAAAATGGAGGGATTCCAGTCCAAGTATGATTCTTAGGGCCTGTTTTGTAGTGCTTAAAAAAAACACTTTTGGCTCCAAAAACACTTTTGGAAGAAAAGTTGTGCTAAACAATTTACTTTTGATTGAAATTATTGGCTTTTCAAAAGCACTTCTGAAAAGAAGAAGCTAAAATTTTTAGCTTTTCCTCTCCCAAAAGCACTTTTAGTACTTAATTATTTTTTCACCCCTCCAATAACATAGTACTTTCCCTTTTTCTTTCTTGGTGCTTAATTACAAATGTGTTAAAATTATTAATTAAAAATAAAAAATATTTTTTAAAATACTAATTACAAATATTTAATGGTTATATTTAAATATTCAAAATACAGTTTATATATTCTAATTAAATTTTATAAATAATTAATATTTATTGCTTAAAAATATTCAAATTTTATATTTCATATATTAAAATATTAACAACAAGTTATAATAATTATTTTATATTCTTACTAAAATATAATAATATTAACTAATTTAAATATTATTTAAATGCATATTTGTTACTTGATAATAACTTGTCTAAAATGGACATTTTATTTCTCAAAAGCACTTTTTAATAGCAATGCTAAACACTCAAATTTTAAACCAAACTTTTCAAAAGCACTTCTCAAAAACACTTTTCCACAGCACTTTTCAAAAGCATTTTTCAAAAGTATTGCCAAACTAGCCCTTAATGGTGTATTGGCTAACAACTCCTATGGGGAAATAAGTCTCCATACCACCACCTCTTACCCTAATTGGGTTAGTTGGGCCGACATTGTTCGATATAATTTTTTGACCTTACATTTCTTGATTTAAATAAAAACCAAATTTAAATACTTATTTAACTAAATAATCAAATATTCCTCCCAATCAATTATTAAATAAAATAATTTATGAATTTAATCCATTCTAATTAAATAACTTACACAATCCAATCACGACGACTTTACTGTATTAGAATTTTATGTGCAAACTTATTAAACTATCCGAATGAAATTAAACTATGATGACTACATAATTCAATTTTCACATTTGTAACACCATTTACTCAACCCGAATATCGAATGTTACATCACAAAAAAACTTAGCCAAAATTCTACAATTGGCGTAAAGCCATTCTAAAGCATACTTCTTATTCCATTATAAAACAATATATTAATAAAAGAGAAGAATGTTTAATAGTACATTAGATTTTTCAAGTGCAGCATATGACATTACAACTTAAAATTTTATTAAAGACAGACTTCTCATGGTGTAGAGTAATAAGCACCACATTCCTATGGTCTCTCTGTATGTATAATATCGCAACTCAAACTACTACCTTGGCGCATTCCTGACTTAGTTCCTTCTGACATACCGACACTTGAATTAGAACCTGCATTAAAAATAGACATTTGTAAGTTCAAACGAACTTAGTGAATATTAGCCCAAATCACCTTGGCATATTTATCGTTGCATTCTTCAACTTGGAGATTCTAGATTTCTTTTCAGTCTTTAGTGAATACTTTTCTAATATCGGTCTTATACATATACACCAACTTTCATACTTGACTACTACATACACAATTCACTCCTTAGACATATTATAGATTTCACCACTCAATACAGATCTCATTTTTTTTTAGAAATGGATACATTCCTTAGAAGGATATTCATGCAAAATCTATTTTTGACAGATTCTCACACAGACAGATGTTGAACACTTCACCCAGAATGGTGTACTCTCCGATATTATTCTTGGCAGATACTTATACTAACTGATATTTTAAGATGAACTTAAAACGAATCTTATCTTTGGTGGATTCTCATACTGGAATTTTCAACCATCAGGATATAGTCAAATCATATCTCAAAACAACCCAACTTACAACTTATTTTGGCAGATGCAACATTCTAAGTCATTCCAAGGACCCCAGACAACTATATTACATATAATGAGAACACTCAGGTTTTGCATACAACCTAAACTTTTGATAACTTTTATATAAAGCGCGAAACACTCGAATTTGGTGGATACTATAAAATTTAAGTAACTTACATACATAGTGTAGACAAACTTAGGTCTGGAAAACACTTAACCAACCTTAATTACAAATACGCCAAATTTTTTGTACTAATAGACTACTATGGTGGATTCACCCTTCAGAAACACTGTTGAGAACTCTTTCAAGAAATACCCTTAGGTCATATTCAAATTTGGTCATAAGGCTATCCAAAAAGAAATATCTTCAAGCTTACCCAAATTTCTACCACAGAGTCAGCTAGTGGAGAAGTCTAAAAACTTACCCAGATATCGCCACAAAGGCGGTTATCCAGACTTCACCTCAGGGTTGTTACAAAATATGCCACAAGGGCATCATAGAATATGCCATAAGGGTATCACAGAATATGCCACAAAGGCTTCACAGAATTCCATGTTTACTGTCCCGATAGATTGTCTCTGTGGGTGTTATGGGGTTTTTCCCACATGGTCTTATACATATCATCATGTCGTGATCTGCCAGTTTGGTTTACATCTCACTGGAGGTTGCACTATGATTATTCTCATTGTTATAAAATTCCATGGGTTTTTACCATATGGTATTACTCGTATCTTTATATCGTAATCTACTAGTCCGGCTAGCATTACAACTGCCCTATAAGAGGCAACACAAACAAATCCCTTTTTCACCTTTTTACATATCTTAAATTTTTCAGGTACTGGAATCAGTTAACGAAACAAAATTTGGCCATGAATACACATAAGAGAACAACAATATCTTATTCATGCATCATATCGTATACCTCACTTGTAAACATGCAAAAGCCTCGCGATACTGAACTCGCACATACACTCATCAGTTATCCTAAAAGACATCAATATATGAATGACCATTGTAGATTTACATCCATGAGATACGTAAAAGACTCATTTGAACCCATCTTTACTTTAGCTCAAAGATCCTGTTATGATAGTCCTACCCGAACTAGCAGCAATGATTGCTTAAAAGGACATGTAATCACTATTAAAGTCTTACTTACAGACAGTTTACTAACATCTCAATTACACTTCATACAGGGCCTCCTATTTACACCCTACTATTTTTATGCCTCTTAACATCCTTACTCTTTCAAAGTCACAACATGCAGAGCTATCAGACTTAACAGGAGGTTGAAACATCCACTAACTAATCCAAAAACCTTAGCTTCTAGTTTAATGAAGAAGAAGAGAATATTTAGTCTTAAGAATATCTAAAGTATAGAAAGAAATGAAGAAAAACCATCTGAATGTTCTTTTCTTACCATATATATACTTAGTTCCTTTTAGTGGATCTTGACAAGTTTCAAATGCATACATAAATTACCCCTTAATTGCCTTACAAAAACTAGGAAAAATATAAAAAGGAAATCTGAATGTAGATACCATTTGACTAGTCAATCCATTCAGTTGACTCCCAACCAGTCCTATTGCAGAACCCACTTTGCACAGCATTCGAGCAAACTGAGTGTACCATACCTCTATTGGTAACTCTTATAAAGCGTGCTCTTGAAGACGATTTAATCTCCCAGCATTTTCTCATACATTTTATATGCGTTTCATGCTTGGTCATATTTTGAGCTATACGCTTCGATTGGTGATCGACTGCGTACGTGCACATTTATTGAATTTATAAAACTATTTTTAAATCCTGATTTTACTACAAGCGTACAACGTCAGTTGTAATATTCATAGTTTTGATGGAACACAAAGTATTCCAATGGGTCAAACCCAAAGGAAGAGGCAATTGAGCAATAGTTAGAATACACAATAGAGTTTAAGAGACTACTAACACGATTTTATAGTACGATAATTCATAACAAGAAGGATTTGCAAGAAAATTAAATATTCTATTCTAAGGACTAAATTACAAGAAATATAAAACCAAGGGACTATCTAGAAAATAACTAATAGGGGTTGGTTGAATTCGATGTGGTTCATCGAACCTCGGACAAGGAACCTAAATCGCGTAAATTACCAAGTGGCTCAATTTTATCTTCCAATCTCAATTTTTTCGACTTATATGAATTAGGTCTGATTTATCTTCTGATCTCACTAGTTAATTCGAGACTAATTGATCTGCCATAATTTGGTGTAGCAGATTAAACTAGTTTTCAAATTTAAGTAGCTTTAATACAAGCATTTTCGTTATGTTTTAGTTAAGTTTCTTTAGTTTTACTTACATTCAATAAAATATGCACATCGAGTCTTTATTAATCTTAAGGGCCGAACGAGGCTTATGGAAGAGCTAACGTACTTCGTAAATGTGTATGAGACCATTAGAAGGTATTTCGGGTCAATATTGGACGCTATGTCACCACATGAGAAATCCAATGTCGCAACATAAAGAGCAGAATAGAGAAAGTGAAACAACCTTCAATGTATATAGATTTGTTTCGAATGTTGCATAACTTGTATGTGAATTAGTTAACATTTTTACTTGAGATTAGGTATATACATTTGGTTCGACTTTTGTATTATACTGACTTGAATCACAGAAATACCACTGAGCTTTATTGCTCATCGTATGGTTTGTTTTCCATGTGCAAGTTAGGTCCAATTTCGAGGTTACGAGCATCGACTTCAGCATCCAGCAAAAGATCCTAGACTTAATAATTTTTGTATAGATTTCTTTTGTTGGTTATATGGCATGTACTTAGGTTGGGTCAATTTTGGTACAAAACTATGTTTAATTGCACTTTTAAAAAAAAAATGGCTAATGTATGTATTTGGTTAAATGAATATAACTTGTAAATGGAGTTAATATGGTTTGAAATGGTATGAAATGCTATAAATATAGATGAACTTGGTAAATTAGGTAAGAGTGTACATGATTTAAATAACTTGCATTGGATAGATAGCTTGTAGATGATAAGGTATTGGCCTAGTGTTGAATAAGGTATTAAATGGCATAAGTCGGTGCTTTGTAGTTGTGTATGTTAGCTGATTGATATTTGAATGTACTTAGAGTTTTGTTGGAAAATTTTAGGTTGTGATTCATAGAAAAATTGCCGAAACAAAATGTCACGTCGCGATGTTGGGTACATGTCGTCGGACGTCAGGTACATGTCGTCGTGATAAGATCAGGCTTTCATGCCACGATGCGATGTTGTGCATAGGTCATTGAGACAAGCCCCAAACAGAATGTTGCATCACAACGAGGAACCCCCGTCGTCGCGACGTCAACCTAAAATTTTGAAGATCTTACAATTTGGTCCTACTTTTATATCAAGTGATCTCTAGAGCTCTCATAAGCTCGTATAAGACCTGAAAATGATTGTATATCGCATTGAATTCATGTTTTGGTTGAATCTAATAATCTAATAGTACAAATTAAATGAAAATGATCGTAGTTGCTCCAGCAATAAATGTGGCATCCTGTAGCTCAGACCCGACGATCGATTCAAGTATAGGGTATTATATAGTGTATCATCAGATAAATCGTAGTATAATCTTGTACACAATCTAATCCTATGGCATGCCAATTATATCTGGCTTTGCCCGAACAGTTAATAAGGTATCAATGAATCAATACATATATGTTCATATTATAAAACAATTCATATATCATGATCTCATACCATTCCACCATCAATTCACATCACATATCATTTATCAATTCATATCATACTTATTTCTACTATATTTAATTCAGGCTAAATTCTCGACATTTCAAATCGCCAAATTCGAATCAATTCATTAGACAATTAATCATCTTACCTCAATAGGTATATTTGCATCAATCAAATCGATGTATATATGCATATGTGTGTGTGTGTGTGTATATATATATATATATGTGTATTGAACTCAAATCAGAAAAATACAAACCAAAATTGTCCTATACTCGTTCACGATTTTTTACTTTCCCTACTCTTGCGACAGCTCGATGTCATCTTTAGCTATGTTAAATAATTCAATAGCAAAAACGGTATCAATTTACATCCAATTCACAACCAAATACATACTCAAGCATATTTTTAATTTTATTCAATTTAGTCCTTATACTTGAGATACACATTTTTTTTATATCTAATATCAAATCAAAATCTGATTTCACATTCTTTCATTAGGGACCCTATACTTTTCATTTGCAACATAATCTCATGAGAGTTTCCAATTTATTCAATTTAGTTTCTAGTTACAAAGTTATCTAACAAGTTCAATTAGATTTCCAATTTAGTCATTATCATAATCTAAGCTTATTAACTATCAGTTTCTTCAAAGCAAGCTGAAAATCATCAAATTTTCTATAATGGAAACTTTCTAAATATTAACTAATTGAACAAATTGATACTTGGGCTAGCTAATTCAAGTTGTCATAATCAAGAATCTATAAAAAATTGATAAAAATAGCTTGATTACCTTTGCAATTTGGTATGGCCGAATGTAAGGTTCAAAACCATGGATTTTCTTTCTTTCTTTCTTTTTCTAAGGTGGACGTAGAAGAAGATGACAAAGTTTTCTTCTTTCCATCCACTAGTTATTATATATGCTAAGTCTAATATTTAGTTAAGTTAATTAATCATGTTTATTAATTTAATTTAACAATTTTGATTCATTAATCATTATTATTAAGATTGGTAGTAATCATCATTTCTCACTAACAATATGAAAATAATGGTTTAATAATCATTTAAGCTCTTTGAATAATTGCTAACTATGTCCTCAAGCATTTTCAAAATTAAAACTCAATAGCGATTGAACTTTTATAATTGAGTCCCTAAGCTTTAATTAACGATTTTCTCGGTTAAATTACTTAATCGATCTTTAATATATTTTCATAATAGCTTCATTAAACTTTGTATTTCATCCTTATGGACTCGGTTTACAAAAATAGGGTTTCAAAACCTTTTTTTTACACCATTGAAAATCGGGTCGTTACATGTGTCTGAACATGTGTTTATACAACAATTTGAACTAGTGGCAAATTGACTAGTTTCTTTCAAAATGGTACAAAATTTTGGCATAATTACCACTCATCGGATACAATCATTTAACTTTTGCATGCAAACAATCAGGGGTGAAGTCAGAAAATCTTTTTAGGGGGCCGAAATTAAATTGTAATTTTATGATAATAAAAACGCAATTTCACCATTTTAATAGCATATTTTTTTATAATTTTTAAAGGATTAAATCAAATTTTATCATTTTTAGGGGGCAAAGTGAAATTTTACCTTTACCAATTTAAAATTCTAAAATATTTAAAGAGACTATATGAAAAATTTACCATCTTAGGGGGCTCTGCCAGCCCCCTAGTTACGCCCTGCAAACAATTTAAATGACATTAGTGCATGGAGTCTAAGGTTAGTAGTGGTAATTTTACAATTTGGAGTTACATTCCTATGTTTGGATAAAGAAGATCACTTTGAGTTGGTAATTTGGTATTACTTATAGTGTCAAGATTTGGTAATATATGGGCTAATTTCAATAC
This sequence comes from Gossypium stocksii, assembly GCA_020496765.1. Taxonomy (NCBI): domain Eukaryota; kingdom Viridiplantae; phylum Streptophyta; class Magnoliopsida; order Malvales; family Malvaceae; genus Gossypium; species Gossypium stocksii. The sequence continues at coordinate 15,335,831 of CM035623.1, forward strand.
CACATCTTCCTTAGGTAATATATATATATATATATATATATATTAAATGTAACAAGTATAGTACAATTACAAATACAAGTCCAAGTAATCACAAGTATCAAACTATTACAAAGAGACGGTACAAGTAACCACCAATTAAAATCAAACTATTACAGTACAAATGGACTAAGACCTGATCCAATCTAGATTTAAGTCAACTAACTTGAACTAATTGAACTAAAACTCTCACACATGATGGCACTCAGAGATCTATGCATATAATTATGCATGGTAGGTCTCCAACCTAGGTATTTAGAACTTGTCTTTGCCAACTGAGCCAAGACCTCATTGGCATTAATTCAATTTTTTTTTTTTACAATTTTATCCACTGTTAATAACTTCAATTTATTTTTGTATTTTCCTTAAATCAAAATTTTCAGTTATTTGATATATTGTTGAAGAATACTTCAACTTTATCTATTTTTTTATAAGTTGAGAAATTTCAACATTTAATCTATTATATTACAATTTATCTATTATATTGTGTATGAAATATTATATTTATAACAAATTTACCATTCATTTTTATCATCAAAATTACATTTAAACCATAATAAATACTATGTTTTAATAATTAAAAAACATATTTTTCTTATTTAAAGAATGAAAAAGCAATTTATTAGAGACAATCACTTATTTATTAGTTAAATAAAGTAGAATTAGTATGGTAAAATTTAATCAAATGTATTTTTAAGAAATCTTAGATTACGTCAATTAATAATAAAATATCACATTCCAATTAAATGAATCACATACGATAATAAAACATATATTATAGTATATTAAATAATTTTACATTCCTCTAATTTTATTTATAAAAATATCTTACAAAGTTATGAACTAAATAAATCCATAAGGTCATAATAATCACAAAGATAAAAGAAACGAATATGTGTGAATTAGGGTGAATATAGGATGATATGATACATACAGTTAACTGAACTGAAGTGCAACTCAAGGGGTGGTTGGGGGTGGTTTAGACAGAAACATAAGCAAGATGTTAGTTGGTACTGGTGGTGGAGCTGCTTCTGCTTCTGCTTCTATGCTCCCCCACCATGTGCTACCTATCTTCCTGCTAAGTTCTAATATTGCTTTGCTTTGGTTGGAACATCCCTTTAAATTTTTTCAGTCAAAATGAAAACGAAAATTTAAAAAAAAAAAACTAATAATTTTTTTTTTCAATTCACGTCGGACTGTCGTTTGGGAGGTAACAAATCTTAACAATAAAGTGATTATTTTGTAACAAAACGATAATATAAATGACTAAAATGTAATATGAAATAAATAACAATGACTATTTTAATAGTTTACCAAAAAAATAAAATCAATAGATATTTTAATAATTTATTATAGTGAAGTGGAGTGAGTGGAAGATGGTGCAAGAATGGGACCAGAAATCAAGACAAGTCTTGTGGGGGGAGGTATGTTGTAAAAGCGATAAGATAATAATCATATGCTCATTTGAGCCATCGCTTTCTCTCTCTTTTTTTTTTCTTTTTAATTTTATTTGATAACATGGCTGATTATAAAATTTTATTCAATGAAAAAATTTTCTGTTTTTAATATAAAAGAAATTATGTTTAGGATAATTAATAGTGGTGATTCATTATTTCATTGTCAAGAAACAATTTGGCAAGTATATATATTAATGGAGTTTCTCTTCTTTTTTATTTTTTCCTGTCTCAAACAGATAATTATGCCAACCTCGGTGAGAAAAAACATCAATCTCTGCTTCATCAAGATCAAATTCCCATTAACGTCCTCCTTCCTGTTAACCGCAGCTGATAACGGTCTTCCACTTCCTTCCTCCGCCGCCACCCCATCATCCCTCCTCATCTCACCTTCCAATTCCTTATGTACCCGTTCTTCCTCCGACCCCAACCCAGAGCTGGAATCCCACTCCGAACCCGACTTCGCCACCATTTTTGCCTCGCAGCGCTTCTTTTTCACCTCTCCGGGCAGCTCCAACTCCATCATTGAATCAACACCGACGTCAACCGCCGTGAATCAAACCTCAAACAAAGGCCACCACCACACAAGGTCGACCGTTAAAGACGGTGTGGCGGTCCCAACTTTGTCTCCGAACCCATATATGGATTTCAGGCAATCCATGCAGGAAATGGTGGAGGCACGTGACTTAATGGACGTCAAGGCCAACTGGGACAACTTGCATGAACTCCTTTTGTGCTACCTTGCTTTGAACCCCAAAAGCACTCACAAGTTAATCGTAGGAGCATTTGCTGATCTTGTTGTTAGCCTAATGGCTAATGCCAGTACCCCACAACGGAGACGTCACTGAGATCACCGGCGGTGGGATGCAACGGCTGTGTATGGAAACTACCGTTTTCTTGCCGATCGGAGTTTGATATTATATATGTTAGGTCTGGATGTTGGATCATTATATATATTTAAATTTTAGTATTGTTGATGGCATGCAAATGAAATGAATAATTAATTAAGTTTGTAGGTGAATTTGAAAAATATCATTTGAAGAAGAAAAGAAAAACCACTTACCAATGAATTGTATCAAACTAAATTTGTAAGGTTAATCATTTTGAAGTAGCGGTCACAATTGTTTAGATGGAAGCTACACTCAAGATTCAAATTTTTTTAAAAAAAATTAAATTCTCAAAATAATAAAATTATATAAAAATCGATTACTTTGAAATATAAATTTCAGACAATAATATTTTTATAGAACTTAAATAAATAAAAATTTAAATAAACTGTAGCGCCTGATGCATTGCCTCTACAAGTGTGATATATTTATTCAAAGCGAGTAATCATTGTGTACATAGGTCCATCTTGCAACTCAGATTGTTAGAGTTTTTGAAGTAATGATGAATCACATGTCTTTAAGATTCTATAGCTAATCCTTGTTTTTAGTTATCAAATAAATCACATATCATCCTTTAATATTTAAATGGTAATTGTTTTTTAATTTATTAAGAATCCAGTTTGAGATGTCAAAATTGCATCAATCCCTTGCGAATTAGGGACCATCAAGAATGGCATTAAGAACAATAAACCCTACAAACAGTCGATTTTGCAAATTTTTTAGTGAGGGGTAAAAATTTGGGTTAAGATCGTTCATAGTTATCAACTTCTAAACATGCATTGAAAATGTAATGGAGTCGAGGCAAACCCATAAAAATTTACTAATAGAATAAAAACCCTGTTTTAATAGTAAGATAACCCCTATCTCAACTCCTTTTAAGTTTCTTTTTATCCTAATAAATCCTTTAAATTTTATTCAGTCCTATTTTGACCCAAAATATAACTATATATGTATGAGACTTTGGCCCAATGAAATTACGTAATTCCATTTATGGCCCAAAAAAAAGGACATGGATGATACTTAAGCTATTTTAGAATTTTTAATAATGTATACTTCTATTTCTTCACGAGATTTTTATTTTATTTTTTATCTCATGTCATTAGTGATGTGGAATTATGTGTCACGTGTCATATAATTCCATTCATCCAGAACATATAACAATAAAACTTTAGTGACAACTTCTAACATAATATTTCAAGTCAACCTAAGGACAAGATAGAGTTGAAGAGTCATTTTACTATCAAAGCCTTCACCGCATTTAATTAATTAGAAAGAAAAAACCACTAGTAGTAGAGCTCAACGATGGAAACTTGCATTCAACAAAGTGCATGAAAAGGCCAAAATATACAAAATGAAGAGAAAAAGGAAAACCTTGATGGCGTGAAGCTACTCTAGAGAATACTATTGGCCTATACTGTACATATAACTAAAAGAATTACCATTTCCATCCCTAAAGCTTGTCTGCCATGGATCCATCATCCAGGCTCCACATGTTAATTCTTTCCGTAATTCGCATCATCAAAATTTCTATACTAACCATACAGATATCTAGCACCTTAATGAGTAGCTGCTATTCAAAAGAGACATCTGAACTCAACAGGATATAACGGAAAAAGGGAGCTCAGTTTAGACCAAAACATCACCTCAGTTTTGCGTGTGATTCACTCCTCACAGATGCACGGTTAAGAGCCACTCCAGAATTAGAATGAGTTAAAGAACCATAATAGCGGTCAACTTGAGAACTCAATATGAGGTGCTCAGGAGATTTGGCATTCACCTGAGCCATATTAGTAGCTATATTACCTTTTCAGATATCAGACTGTTGCAGTTGACGTTTCTTTGATCATGCATGTTAGTCATGGCAAACCTCAGAACCAGCTGAGACAACCTCTGCAGACTTGCACATGCGCTGCTGCATGTTTGCTCTCTCGGAAGTGTCATTGCAAACCTCGTAAGTAATAGAATTTACATCAATTGTAGCCGAGACTTCTCCAGAAGCATCCATCTTGATTCCCTGTCCGGAAGGGCCACTTTTACTGTCATCAGTTGCAACATCATAATGGCCATTTGCAGCATGCTGAGCACCTAGGGTAGTTGATGGAGAAGTTTGGTTGGTTGCTTCTTCAGCAATAACAAGGCAAGTTTTTGCTTCTTCAGACTGAACGACTGTCTTAACAAAATCAGAAACACGTTCTACCATCTCTAGTTTAGAATTTTCATGATGCCTGATGCCATTTGCTTCCTCAGACATCTGAACTGTACCATGAAAGCAGTTAGTAACAACATCCTTACCAGCATCCTTTGACACTTGAACAGGAACTGCCACTTCATTGTCAGAATGGACAATATTGTCAGAATGTTTGACAGAACAGACATGGTTAGAATCAAGGTTCTGTTTAACAATGCTGTCATCAGTTTTCTCCTCTGAATATATGCTTTGAGAGTCAACTTCCAGCTTGCTTTCTTCAGGTGCTGGAATGAAAGAGGAAGAAACAGTAGCACTCTCTGGAAAATTGACAGTCTCAACCATTATATCAGAAGTACATTTCAAGGTGCAGTCAGGAAGCGGCGTTGTAGATTTGACAACAGCAGGTTCATCATTTCTATCATCTGTTTCATGTGCAGGGCTCTCAGCAGAAACATTCAAATCAAACACAACCGAACACTTCTCCACAGATTTATCGGACACCTCACCCATTATCTGCTCCTCCATAATATGCATCAGCAATGGTTTCTCTAACATATCTACACCTGGAAAGACCACCATATTCATGTTCCTCATCTTTGGCTTGCTTACAGTTTCTAGTGGTTGGAAACCAAAGACAGAAGTCCATGTTTCCTTGAGTTCCGGGACTGCAGGTATGACCAATTTCTCAACATTCAGGGATATTAGGGCCTGAAATCAAAGGACAAGAAAAAGAAACATGGAAAACAAAATCAGGGCGAATTACATTAATTAAAATAAAAATAGCCCCATTCGATATCACTCTATTGCTCTATTACTATTTTCAGCAATGCATACAGATCATTGAATAAACACCTGTTAACCATGAATTATCCTGTATCACTAGATTGAGGGAATTTTCGATATCTGGTTTTCTCTTTTGAAAGAATAATCTAATTCGTAAGTATTTCTCCAAAAAAAATTGTGGCAGGAAGTGCCAAGATCTCGTACATATAAACTTGAAAATGTCAAAATTTTAAAAATGTAATTAATACTCCAGCAATATAACAAAGAAATACAAATATAACAATCAAACAAAGAGATCAGTGATACAGACATACAGATTCAATTGCGCAAAGAAGCCGGCGACACATCCCTTGACGCCTATAAGCATACCGGGTGCCAATGAAAGGCATCTCAGCTAACTGGTTTCCATGGATCCTATTAACCCAATAAGTAAATAATAGTAATCATTAGGAATTAAGGAAACAAGTGCAACAGTTAGGTGAGCGGGCAGGTTTATCAGTTTATGATTGGCAAACCTACAGTAATGGTGATTATGTACCATTAGTTGTATTGAAACAAACTGTAATGTGTTAAATCTTCAATCTCAGAGTATTCACACATAAATGGGCTTCCCGCATTTTGGATTGGGGAATAGCTGATCAAAATAGCTTAAAATTTAAACACGTACTAGAAATGAACAGCAGAGGAACAAAAGGATGGTGACCAAGAGTGTTTACACTTATGGATGCTATCTTATAATCACTCTTCAAATGTGAAGACATTTCCACAAATTCTATACTATAATTCACGAAGGACTAAGAACAAAAGTACTACCTGATGGATGCTGCACATATAATCTCATCCCCCCTTTCTAGAATTGCAGAGTAAAAACCACTGTAGTTTAGCCTAGTGAAGTTTGACCTGAGAACAAAAGGAGATTAATAATTCACTTGAAACAAGAATGCCTTGGTTTTATTCAATTTCAGAATCACAGCAACAATAATTCTGCAGAAAAATCAAATATCACCTCACCATAAATATAGGCATTAGGTTGTCTTTCAGATATTAACTAGCAAATGCCACTCAATCACAAAAGATTAATACATGCCAATCTATAAAATATCATCCATTAAATTTTTATTTTTTTTGATACCTAAACATTTCATATGGTTATAAACTCTTATAATGTATAAATGTCACATTCAGCCAACATTACGTATGTTGACAGATTTGATTGTTTTTATCTCCTATCTGCAGTCAGGCAATTTTAGCATTGCACAAAGATTCTGCTCAAAAGTTCTAAGCAGTAAGGTAACTGTTATTCAACAAAACATACTTTTTCAGACATATCCAACTTTAAAATTAAGGATTTTTTAAGAAGGTTAGTACTGGTCACATCTTTGTTGCCAAAACCCAAATACAATTACAAAAATAAAGAAGTGCATCGAGCAGTGAGCCAAAAAATCAAACCATAGTTTTCACGTCATAGTTAGAGGAAAAGTCAACTTCTCTTGAAGAATGTAATTAATTTACCACAGAATGATGCTTCTGAAGTACAAATAGACCAGTTTAGGTGCACATACCAAAAATTATAGACAATATTATGAATCAGATTGATCCCACTTCTGTGGTCAACAAGAGGCAAAAAGCACTCATCCATCACAGATAGTGCAACAGCTAGCTTTGAATTTGATTCAACCTTCTGATATGCTTCACTGAGACAAACATCTGAACTGATATCAAAGCGCTGAACAAGAGTCCATGAGAATCCTTCTGGCAGTTCATGTTTAACCCCAACTAGCATCTGAAGTCTCTCAAACAACTGGGAAAACAACTAAATGATCAACTTCCAAACACAAGCACGTGCACACGCGCGAACACAAAATAAAAAAAAAAAGCAAAAACTTCCCACTTGTTTCTAAAGGGTGAGATGTTCTGGAATTCTATGCAAGTCAGATCATAACATTCGTGCATGTGAGTAGCTCCCAATTAGAGCCAGAGATCAGTTGAATGCACAAAACAGGAGCATAGAGCTCCCTTCCCATTCTTGCTCAATGTAGTTCACAAGATGGGATCAACTTAGTGGTTTGAGTTCAAAAAACTAAAATACCTCTTAATTGGAAAAAGAAAAAAAAAAACATCTCTAGTAGATAGAGTTAGGCTGCTGGTTAAGAAACAGATACAACAACCCTTAAATTTGATAAAGCGAGAACCACAATCAATTCATACCAGCAGACAGCTTAATTGACAGCAACAAATAGCAATTAAAACTATATTTACAAATCTAGCAAACCACTACAAATTCCCCACAGCAGAATTATATCAATTGCTAACTAAAAGTATACCTCTTTGCATTTCTTTCCACAAAAGAATGCACTACTCGAACCATCATCAAAAGCATCCATTGGCTGAATACATGATTCATGATCTACAAAATGAAGAAACAAAAGGTCCTTCTGAAATGAATGGCATATAATAGCAAGAACTATAACAGGTAAACCAAAATTAAAAATAAAAAGGTCAAGGGGAATCCACAATTGATATATAAACACAACGTGGAACTTGACAGATGCATACATTTTTCTTCACATGAATGACATGTTAGAACTGTAGGATCTGCATCCTCAATTTTGCCCCTTTGATATGTATTTCCAACCATCCCACAATATTTGCATGTACAGTACACACAATTCCAGTTACCTGAAGGAAATGCCTGTGGGAAAGAAAAGAAAATCAGAAAAAAAAAAAAAAAAGTAGATTAAGCACGATCAAGATTTCAATTTTCACTGAAACTAAAACCTACTTCTTTGTATAACTCCAAAAAGGAAAAACTATTGAAATAGAATTCTCAAACAGGTTTTTGGCTACTTTTAACAAATGATATGTAACGAGAAAGTAACTTCAACACAGAAATTCCTTTTTCCCATCAACAAAGAATTTAGAGCATAAGTTATAATCTAGCTCATTGCCCTATGTTTCAGTCACTCTTTGCTCTTCATTAGCAAGGCCCATGGTAAAAGCAAGGAAAACAAAAGAATGAACTCAAAGATAAATTACAGCCAGACTTCGAGCTGTAAATAAAAGAATAACACAATATTGTAGCAGAGGTTGATCTCAATAGATAAAGTCTTAACAAGAATATTCAGAACTTTATTGCTCCCATTAATCAAAAGATTTCAATGTCTGCTAACTTGAATGACAATGTATACCAAAATTACTAACCCTTTTTCCTTTCTTTCATGTGCTCTAGAACTGAAAAACTGATGCAGAGCAATTAAAAGTTGGGAAAGGATGCAAGGTCTGTGTGGGATGATCTAATAAAAGTTAGATACCATATGCATGCAACAAAGACATTACTTACTTCTATATCTAAGCAACTTTGATGGAATGTTGATGGGCAGCTATCACAACAGATCAAGTCACCACCATCACCACAGATACCACAGGTATCGTCATTTGGGTCCTCACCACCAAAATCCACAAAATGGATGCCCTTACGTTCAGACTGCTGTTGTTTGTTCCATGCATCTAATAAGCATTGCAAGAGGGGAAGACCTGTTTCTAAATATATATTCAGAAAAGGTTGATGGGGTTGGCTCCCTGCATGAATTTCAAATTCTGCAATGGTGAAGACAACACTACAACAGTTGCATTGGATGCCATCCCTAGTTATCCTACCAGACTTACTCTCGCGAGTTCGTGTTCTTCTTTGAATCAAATATTCCACCTTCCCATTCTGTGGAACAGTGCCTGAATCAATCATCCAAGAAAGCAGAGTTCTCTTTCCATCATATAGGACATAGCCGTCATTATCAGATTCAGTTCCATCCATTGAATTACGGACCAACAAGCCATACCGCTTTCTCTTTTGTGTCTGCTGTAACTTATGCTTCCTGCTTGACACATGTGTTCGCCTTTGTAATGCACCATCAGAATTTTCCTCTTCATAAAGCAAAAGCTTCTCTTTAAGCAGCTTTTGTTTTTTCTTCTTTTTCTCATTCTCCTTCATTTTCCTTTTTTGTTTATTCATTTTCTTTTTAACTTGTCCATCATTATCACTATCATCATCTTCCCCTTTTGGCTTCTTTTTTCCACCCCTTTTCTTTTTAACTACTCTTTTTAGGATGCTAAGTTCCTCTTCAGGAATTGGAGTAAATATGAAACCATTTGGACAAACATTTGAGTCACAACCACCACTCTCATAATACCTTTTAAGCATCTTGTATGCCAAGGTAACTGACCAATGCGTCCTTCCTTGAGGATTAACATACACTGCATCATTGTACTCTCTCTTATTCCTAGGCCTGTAATCAATCGTCCAACCTGCTGCTTTCAGCAGATCCACTATTTTGTCTCTCACAGCTTGTTTTGCTTGTGACCTTCTCCGTTTCCCTTCGTCCCTTGCTTTCTTTGCCTGCTTTTTACTGCCTTCTGCATTTACAGCCTTAGGTCTTGACATTAGTGAAGCCTTGCCATCATTCTTTTCCATATCATCAAATATATCCTTATTAGCAGATATAAACCTCTTAACATTTGATTCCTTCCCAATCAGTTTCTTCTCTGACATATTAAACTTTGAACTCCCTCTCAACTTCTTTCTCCCTCTTCTTAGCCCACCCAACTTTTTTCTCCCATCTATAAGCCTACCCTTACCACCACCCTGCAGCTTGGGTGGTCTTCCACGCTTACGGATCATACCTTCCTTTACCTTGCCATTATATTGATCACTCCTATCACTGCCCTGCATTTTAGGTGGTCTTTCACACTTATTATTGACCTCCCTTGACTCACTATCATAGCAATTGCCCTCTCCCATTTCCATATCAACAGGTTTCATCTCAAACCCATCATTGACATCCATCTTGAGTGGCACCTCATGCTTGTGGTTTGCTTCCTTCCTTGTCTCAATATCAGAGTGATAACTCTCTCTTGCTTTCACCTCATCTACTTCCTTCTCGACCACCTGAGCCTTCTGTCCCTTCACTTGTCTCCCATGCCCACGTTTATGATTTGCCTTATTAGTGCCAACATCATCAAACTGATCACTCTCACCTGCTTCCACATTAATTTCATTCTTCTCAAAACCACTATTCTCCAGCACCTTCCTTGGTCTTCCACGCTTGCGCTTTGACTGCCTACTTACATCCCCGTCCATGTGATCGCTTTCCACCGCTTTTATCGTAAATCTTTTCTTTACAGACTCGCCATTGCCTAGTACCTTGGGTGGTCTGCCACGCTTGCGCTTGAGCTCCTTCCTCACTTCACCATCTGGGTAATCATTCTCTCGTACTTGCAGCTGAGGTGTCTTCTTCCCAAACCCATTCTTCTCCAGAAACTTGGGTGGTCTCCCAGGCTTACGCTTTCCCATCTTACCCACCTTTCCCTGCACATTCTTCACCTGATCATCCCCATCCTTAACCACCTCAGTTGTTTTCATTTCAGAAGTATTGCCATCCTCAATTTTATCAACCCTACTCCCAACCTTATCATCTTCAATCACACTCCTAGTCTTCACTGCAGACCTTGACCGTAAAACCCTGCCAGAAAACTGCACTTTACTTTCTAAGCCTTCCTCCTTGACTGTTTTCTTCACACAGTCTTCTTTATCAACTTCATCATCCTCCACCATTCCCTCTTTTTTCCTATCATCCTCATTCAATTCACTAACATTTAGATTACCCACCTGACCATCTTCCCTACATTCTTCAATCTCCTCCTTTTTCTCAAATTCAATCTCTTTCAAAGAACTTGTTAACGGATCATTGTTTAAATCGAGAACCATTAGCTTCAGATCATCCCCTTTATTTCCCTCAACGTCTTGCCTTGGCAAAACCTCACTTTCATCAGGTTTAAACTGCAAACAGCTAGGTTCTAAGCTCCCTCCCATTTCCTACAACCCTAGATTCAAAAAGGTTGCTGTTTCTTTTCTTCGCTCACAAAATCATATCACTGTATATCAACACAAAACAGTAAACAAATCCCATGGGGTTCACTTTGACAATAGCAATTTTCACTGCCCAAACTACCCACAGGATCTAGAAAAATACTCTAAAATCCAGACCTTGAAATTAAAAAAACCAGGAGAAATCAATAAAAATAATTATTTATAAAAAAGGTGCTAGAGAATCGTATCAAAACCGACAGAGAGTGATCACGAACCTTACCCCAACGCAGCAGATTGAACGGAATCCTGTCGCCCAACGGCGTCGAACTATACTATCAAGAGAGAAAGGCAAAGGTCATTCCAATGGCGTTTCAAATCTTTTGGGAAGTATTCATTGGGGGTTTTAGAGAGAGAGAATTGGGATTTTGGTTTTTAAGGTCTTTAAGTTAGATGGGTAAGATTGTCTTTTCCAATTGTATATTCATTTTCATTTTCCCTCCATATTTGCGCACAATTTCTCTTCCTCCTTAAATTGAAAATTAAAAGTTGTTTTATCCAAAAATAAAAATAAAAAACAAAGGAAAATCAAAAGTTCTTTCCTTCTTTAAATGGAAAATTCTAATAAAAAACACTTTAAATGAGGTTTCAATACTTTTAAAAGAAAATTAATTATTAGACCATATTTAGAGTTATTTGAAACATTAAATTAAAAAGAGAAAAAATGATAAATCTACAATAAATAAAAAGAATAAAGGAATTAAAAAGAAATAAATTTAATTGTGATTAAGACAGAACTCTTCCAGAATATTCTCTTTCTTTGTTTATAAGTGGTAGTAGTGGTGCTAACGGTAGCAGAAGGGGTGGCGGTTGTGCCACAAAGAAGGTTCGTATGAGAGAAGAGGATCCCTCAGGCGAAACGGATGAAGAGATGGTTTTTTGAGCTACCCCGAATATATTGTTCAAGGATACCTGGACGAATAGAGGAAAGGCAAATATGGAAGAAGATTATATCAAACTTTTTGAAGGTGATGTGATCACAAGCATGGAGAATGGTATCCCTGCAATTAAGTTCTCAGAAATAGTCTATAAATTGGTTGGTGAAAGTATGTCTAAGTTCATCATTATCAAACTCCTTGGTAGGCGAATTGGCTTCGATACTTTACATAGCAAAACTATAGCTTTGGAAAGTTTATCAACCTTTTCAGTTATAGACTTAGATAACAATTATTATATGGCTAGGTTTCGGCCTATTGATTATTATATTAAGATGTTAACAGGGGGCCATGGGTAATATTCAAACAATATCTCAATGTTCAACCATGGACACCTAGTTTTAGCACTTCTCAATAGTATCATCATAAAGGTTAGAAAAGCTAGTCAATCAAGGGAAATGTTTCGACTTTGGAAAATCAAGTGGCCAATCTATAGGGATGTGAGGAAGACACTCGAGGGAGTTGAAGGATGCATTATAGAGTTGGACTTGATGGAAGAGCAACTCAGTAAATTTGTGTTGGAGTCTCTCTGTTCCAATGTGGAAAGGATGTGAGGGATGCTTGATCCCACTGCGGATAAGCTAACAGTAAGGGATAATGGCTTCAAACCAACCGTGATGGCTTTGAAGGAGGAAACAGTGGTCATGAAGAAAGCTTTGAACACGAGAATTGGGGAGCTTGAAGGAGAGCTTGCCGTGCATCAAGCTATCGTAAGTAAAGAAGTGTTGTATGCAACACTAAACCGAGAGATAGATGTTCCTAAACCGGAGAAGTTTAAAGGGGCAAAGTTTGTGAGAGATGTGGACAATTTCTTGTAGAAGATAGAGCAATAATTTTATGCCATATGCATCAAGGACAATGATGCCAAGGTAAATGCTGGTGCTAGATATTTTACTGATTTCGTTATTTTATGGTGGTAGTGAAGGTCCACAAATGAAATGTGTGGTTAGGCCACAACTGAGACTCGAGTAGAATTTTGAAAAGAATTCAATGGGCAATTTTACTTAGAATATGTCGATGATGAGGCTCAAGCTAAGTTGTATCGGCTTACGTAATAAGACACGATTAGAGATTATGTGCGGGAGTTCAGCGAACTCATGCTCTAATTTTTTCAATTTGGGTGAGGAGGCATTATTCTCCTTTATGGAGAAGTTGAAGCCATAGGCGAAGCAAGAGTTACAAGACTGTGGAGTCAAGGAACTTACCTAATTCATAACCGTAGCAGAGTCCTTAATTGAGCTTATTCTAAGGAAAGACAAGTTTAAGTCTTCCAAGCCTAAGGAGAAGGGCAATCGTAGGGGAGATGAAGGACTTGTGAAAAATGAAAATGGTGGCAATAATGACAATGGGAAACCACTTAATAGGAAATAGAGACCCAACAATTATCCAATGGACAAAAAGAATGAAAAGAAGCCAAATACAGTTCTTTTTATGTGGTGGGTCACATAGGGTACGAGACTACCCATAATGATCCATGCTATCCTAGATCGTTAAAGAATATGAAGTGGAGCCTAATATGGAAAATATGTTGAGGCTTCGAGTAATGACACTCAATTCTGCTAAAGCGAAAAGGGATTACAAGCAAAAAAGGTTGATGTTTGTGGATATCAACATTGCAGAATGAAGGATAAGTGCTCTTGTCAATACATGAACATTTGATTTGTTCATATCGAAGAAAGTCATGGGTAAACTTAATATCTTAGTTAGCAAATCAATTATGAAGAATAAGGTAGTAAATTCCAAATAGGTTTAAACTGTAGGAGTAGCATAAAGAGCTGAGCTACAATTTGAAAAGTGGAAGGGCAAGGAAATTTTTTAGGTAATTCATTTAGATGATGATGACTTCGTGTTTGGCTTGAATTTCCTTAATCGTATTAATTTTCTTTAGGTTCCGTTTACCAATTGCATATAAATATTGGGTACTCATCAACGACAATACGTGGTGTCTGTGAGTCGTGATGAGAATGGTAGAACCAAGATACTGTTGACAATCCAACTAGCTGAGGATATTCATTATGGTGAGAACATCGAATTGGTAGATCAGAGTGCTAATGAGACCCTATAGAAAATGCTAGAGATGTGACAAATCGATATAAAGTTTGTTGAGTTATTAGTGGGGTTACCATCTATGAGAGAGGTAGGTTATGCATCAGACTTTAGGGAAAAGTTGTAACACTCCTAACCAATATTCGTCGCCAGAATAGGGTTTCAGAGCATTAACGAATAAACATAACCTAAATAATTCATTTCTAAACATTTCAATAAATTTAACATAATTTATTATTATACATGCATATTGTCTCTTATTCGAGCCATTGAGGCCTTAGAATCACTTTAGAAACGATTTAGGACTAAAACAGGAACATTTGAAACATTGAGGAAAAGTTAGAAATTCAACTGCAGGGTTCACATGGCCGTGTCCTAGCCCATGTAACTCTCTGACTTGGGTCACACGGTCAAACCACACGCCCGTGTGCTAAGCCGTATAAGTCTTGAAATGGCCTCACATGCTCATGTGCCAGGCCGTGTGCTAGCTGACTTGCTTCCTAAGCACTAAACAGAAAACACACTGCCGTGTTGCTAGTCGTGTATCTCACATGGCCAAGTCATAAGCCCATGTATTTGGCCATGTGGATCTAAAATGTACCTTAAATAACAAGTTTACCAATTCCTACTTGCTTGGGCATTAAGCAACTCAAAAGCCAATCATTTAACCTATTCAAAATAATATTATACATACTCAAAACATGCCAAAACAATCATCTAGGTGCCTAACCAATGTACCCTCATTGGTACCACATTTTATATCATCAAAACATATCATCAATTCATCATTCAAATCAAGATTTGAGCATACCAATTCATTCAAATCAACCTAATTTATAACTACTTAAAACATCAAACTTTCATTCAAATCAACCTAATTTATAACTACTTAAAACATCAAACTTAAGTTCACATACACCTAACAAGCAATGGTTCCAAAATAACATGCCAAATTATGGCTTCAAACACAAACATATATTTATATACTCAAACCAACATTATACTTATAACTCAATTTACAATCCATTCACAAAATAATTATCAACTAAGACATCTTAGGTACATACCATTACAAAAAGGAACATCACCACACTTGAGATTGATATTGTTGTTGGATGTTGAGTCGGCAATCAAAAGAGAAGTACCTAACTTGCGCACGAAAAATAAAACCGTACGTTGAGTAAAACTCAGTGATATTTTTATAATCTGAACAATTAAAGACATAATGATACCTAAATGCTCAAATTGAATTATACAATTACATTATTGTCTAAGCTTACAATTACAATATATCATCATTTCAAATTCATGCATATCATCACATCATTTTATACTATGCTCAATCTTTATATGTTTTCATACTTAATTGTTTATAACAAATATCTCAATTCACATCACTTGCTATAAAAATAGTTTTCACATATCAATCCACATTTCTTTATATAATGGCATAATTCATTCCACATTCAAGTAGTGAGTACATAACTTATATATTCCATTTGATCACAACATATTTCATTTTTCATTTTTCAATCCACTATCTCATTTCCATTTCACATATCATGTCATTTCAATATCAATTATAGAACATTATTATTTATTTACTCCTATTAACATGACTCGGACCCAGACAGATACATGGATCCAACCAACACACCAATTTGGTACCCAGTGCCTCATCGGATATATTCGAAGCAATAACTGCACCCAGCGCTATATAAATTGACACTCAATATCTCATCGGTTAAACCGAAGCAAATTGGCACCTAGTGCCTCATCGACTCAAAGTCAAAGAAATCTCTAAAATCTTCCTATCCTATGGCATGCCCTCTATATCCGACTTAGCCCGAAATAGTTAATAAGGTTCCATTTCACTTTCAAATATATAGCCAACGTCAAATTTTTATATAAGCATATTATCACATATACACATACATTCAATTCAATCTTATAAATTCAATAAATTCATAACATACCAATTCAATCCATTTCAATTGACTATGAATTCAATTCAATTATAAAGCATAATAGTTCTTACCTCTAATACTCACCATATGCAATAAATTAAAATGTAATAATTTACGACTTAATTCAGACTATAGAAACACAAACCGTGGATTTCGAGCTATTTGACGTCGATTTTATCATTCCCTTTTTAGTCAAAGATTTTGGTACGACGTTAGCTACAGAATTAAAATAATTAAAATACATTAATACTACACAAATCAATTCCACATTAAATATTTCAATTTTTACTCAATATTTGCTTAAATTTTAATTTAGTCTCTAAAGCGAGACTAGTTTAATCTTCACATTAAATTCTATATTTTCATACTCATTTCACTTTAAACTAAATTTAACTCCCTATTTTCAATTATACCCTTAAAATTTAATTTTTTTCAAAATTTAATCCCTATTGCTCAAAATTTATAATTTGTTCTACAACTTAGTCCTTTTCCATTTCTAAATTAAAAATCTATCAATTTAATCCCTAATATTAAAACTAGTCAACAAAAACAACATCTAAAATCTTAATCAATTGAAGTTGAAACTTATAAATCCATAAGGTATCGTCATTCACCCTTCTTGTTTCTTTCTATTTTCTTTCTTCTTTTTCTTTCAATTTGTATGCCACCACTTTCTTTTTATTATTTCTTTTATTTTGTTTTTATCATATATTATAGACATTAAAGTTAATGTAATGTAATCATATATAATATATATTATACATAACATTAATAACTTAACTCATGACCGGCCACACTACATTTAATTATTGGTTTTATTGCTATTTTAGTCATTTTAATTAATTCCAAACTATAATTTAACTTTTAACATTTATGCGATTTAGTCCTTATACTTTAACAACTCATAATTTCACAAAATTCACTTAATTAAAATCTAATTGACTACACAACTAATTTTGTAAATATTTTTAATAACTATTTACGAGTCCGATTTACGAAAACAGAGTCTTGGGAATGCACTTTTCGACACTCTTGACTATCTGGTCGTTACAAAAATATTGATGAAAACTGGGCAATTAGAATGAGCAAATGCAATGAACGAGGTACATCTCAAACATTTATCTGGTGTTCTACATTATGACTTACCATTAGCTTGATAAAGATACAATAGCCCTTTTAGAATTCTGAAACAGGTAAACTGAATGGCTTACAAACCAAAGTTGGTGGGAATACTCAAGGTCAACCTAATGCTCAATGTGGGTGTGCCAAAGCCTTAATTGTAAGGATCAATGAGATTCTGATCGAGGCAAGTCAAAATGGGGGCAAGTAAGAAAGGTGAGCTTTTGTGAACGAGATGTATTAAGGAGAGAAACAGTTCGACTTAGGCTACAACAGAAGCCAAGACAAATGTTCTAAAGGGTGAGACTACCTGACAAAGAGACTAGTAGGGAATAAGCTAAAGCATCGAGAATGTCTTTACGCGAGTCAAACAAGTGTTATTTTAAGTCCACAATAAGGGTATTACGAGAATAGGTGGGGGAAAATGTCACAAGTCGCGGATCAAAGCTCATGACTAATGCATAAAGAATGTCCCATTGAGGTTAATCGATTAATAGGGCTCATTCGACCCACTTGAATTGGCTTGTTTCGTGGAATATGTAGAGAAGCCCATCTATTTGAAGCATTAGTGGCCTAATAAAGCACTTAAGGAAAATTAGAGTTATCTTGATAAATAGGGAAAACAATCTGAGAAGATTTGTAATTTGATAATATTTGATTTTATAATATTAAAGGATTGTGTCTGTAACACCCCAAACTCAGCCTAGAGGTTATGGCCAAATTTGGCGATGTCACATGGATTGGGATCTAAAATCGAATTTGTCGAGTTAAAATCATTTCTGTTTATCAGCTTTTATTTATCTCTCGTCAATTGCAAATCACTTTCTCGTTAATTTAATTCGTTTAAAAACATATTCTATAACGAAAGCTTTTAGAAACCGCGATATTTAAGGAAAACCGTTCACGTTTAGAAAAAAACGTTGTTTTTAATTAAATCGAGTTTTGTAATTTAGTATTCCATAAAAAATAGTTAAAATCCAAAATATAAGCAAACAGTACAAAAAGTCCCAAATTATATAAAAAAATACTCTAAAAATGAGAAATAATAACCATAAATGAAATTAAACCAGTTTAATAGATATGTGGTCACCGTTAAGTCCTTCGCCGCTCCGATCTGTCTAAGTCTGGGGATTACCTGAACAGATAAAACAGAAAGGGGTAAGTTTACGTAAACTCAATATATAATCCCCACAGAAGACATGCATACAGTCAAACAACAGTTATTAGTCAAAAGCAGTCTAGGGCCTAAGCCCATTACAAATCCATATACAGTTTAGGCTTTAGCCCATTCAGATACAGTTTCAGATGTAAATTATGGCCTTAGCCCATCTCAAATACAGTTTCAGATGTAAATTAGGGCCGTAGCCCATTTCAAATACAATATGCATACAGTAACAAAAATCAGTATCCTACCCACCAACCTCTATACAAAACCATTTTCGACCATCCTTACACAACAATTTGTACCGAATGCGGCACATAACAATATATTACAGTTGAGTTGCTAGATAATAGGCATAAGAGCCTTGCAGTGAGCCTTTCATGACACCTTCTCCAATAATCATCATCCCACCCCAATGCAGATGCAACATACAGAATAACATGCTTTCATGCAACTATCAGTCATACAGATATAGATCAGTAAGCATACGTATATCATTCATGCTCGATACATACATTAAATATGCAAATCATACAATTCAGGGTCTAAGTAGCTCTTACCGACCCTACAGTAGGTTCACAGTCGATTGGACGACCTGTGCAACCCTAGGATTCATTTCATGTAAATAGGTTTACACACCCATGTAGCTTGCCCATGTGGGCTCACACGCCTAGATTGGCCTTGGCCCGTGTGGATCACACAGCCTGGCCCAAAATCCCATACGTTTGTGTAGCCCACAAGACCCAAATCGGTCTAGTCTGTGTCGCACTCGGCCTACCTGGCCATCACACGACCATGCCTAGCGCACGACCTGGCCTTCGTTAAACACATGGTCGTGTCATTTGTATATAACCTATCACACGGGCGACCACACGCCCATGTAGCGTCGACAGTTTGTAATTTCGACTTTCTCTGAATATTATTTTCTGCGTTTTTAGGTACACACCTGGTAAATAAATTTGACTGCGACTCCGCACGAGAAAAATTACGACCCTCCTGATATGCTGCTGCCAAATCAACTGAAACCCCCAAATCAAAGTTGGAAAAACACAAGTTTAAGAAAGAAAAAACCCCACTTACCAGAACGTATGATAAAAATTGACCTAATGGTAGCGAATGTGTGATAGTCAATAAAAAGAAACGAAATCAAAAAGAAGAATGGAAGGAAAAAATCGGCAGAGGAGCAGGGAAAATAGAAACTAATGTTAGAAATTCCTTTTGAGAAGGGAGAGAGCCGAAAATTGCCAAAAAGAATTCAAATCCAATTTGATAACTTCCACATCCCCTAAATATCCCCCCACTAACCCACTGACCACCACTACTCAGTTTTTCAGTACAACTTAAAATATCTCCTAACCGATCGAGCAAAAACATTACATATGCAAAGATACGAACACAAGACTTTCAGTCATCTAACACTCCACTTAACTACCAGACCAGAAGGCTCATTTTGATGTATACTTACAAACTATTAAACTTAAGCTTACTGAATAAGGGTGAGGCTTAATTCAGAAAAATTCCAAAATTTACCTAAGGCAATGCTTGAACTTGGGACCTCACACACACACCTAGAACACTTAACCACTTAAGCAGACAGATATTTATCAAAAAATCACAAAAGCCGAAAAAAATTTTGAGGCGTTACAAGTCTTCCCCTAAAAGAAAATTCCGACATCAAAATTTACCTGATCAGAATAGGTAAGAATACTACTGGCGCATCAAATCCTCAGGTTCCCACATAGCCTTCTCAGCGCTATGATTACGCCACAGAACCTTTACCAATGGAATAAACTTTTTCCAAAGGACTTTTACATCATGATCTAGAATTTGAACCGGTTCCTCCTCAAAAGTCAAGTCTGGCCTAACCTCAATCTTCTCAATAGGGATAATATGAGTAGGATCAGAGCAGTAGCGCCTCAACATTGAGACATGAAATATATCATGTATACGATCCAACTCTAGAGGTAGCTCCAACTGATAAGTAATCGGTCTTATTCTTTTCAAAACTCGGTATGACCCAATGAACTTAGGGCTCAGCTTGCCCTTTCGACCGAACCTCAGAACCTTCTTCCCTGGCAATACCTTGAGAAATATGAAATCCCCCACAAAATACTCAATTTCATGTCTCTTTAGATCCGTATAAAATTTCTACCTATCAGAAGCCGCTTTCAGACTATCCCGAATCAATCAGACCTTATCCTCAGTCTCAGAAACTAACTCAAGACCCAAAACCTAACGTTCACCTAACTTTGTCCAACATAAAAGAGTACGACACTTACGACCATATAGAGCTTCGTAAAGTGCCATCTAAATGCTAGACTGAAAACTGTTTTTATAGGTGAATTTCGCTAGCGGCAGATAATCCTCCCAACTGCCTCGAAAATCAATAACACAACTCCCCAACATATCCTCTAGTATCTAAATCACCCTCTTAAATTGACTATTGGTTTGAGGATGGAACGCAGTATTGAAGTCCAATCTCGAACCTAGAGCCTCATGCAACTTCTTTTAAAATCGAGACGTAAAGCGAGGATCCTTATCAGAGATGATTGAGACCGGTACCCCATACAATCTCACTATCTCAGAAATGTAGAGCTTCACCAACTTCTGTAGAGAAAAGTCTGTCCTAACTGGGATGAAGTATGCAAACTTGGTCAATTGATCTACGATGACCCAAACAGAATCCTTCTTATTTGGTGTTAGAGGCAAGCCACTGATGAAGTCCATCGTTACTCGCTTCCATTTCCATAGCGGAATCTTAACTGGCTACAACAAACTTGAAGGTAACTGATACTCAGCCTTAACCTGCTGGCATGTCAGACATCGTGCCATAAAATCAGTAACCTCTCATTTCAATCCAGGCCACCAGTATAACTAGCTGAGGTCTCGATACATTTTATTACTGCCGGGATGTATAGCATAAGGGTACTATGCACCTCCCTTAAAATAAACTGCCTCAGATCAGTATCTTTCAGAACACAGATCCGCCCACAGAAACAGAGTACCCCATTACTATTCAGTCCAAAATCTGTAGTGCTGCCTCTCTCAACCTGACGAAACTGATGCCTCATAGCTTCATCCCTTAACTGTTTATCCCTAATCTGCTCAATCTAAGTCAGTTTGACGTTCAGCTAGCCAAAAAACTTCCATCATCGAACAAACTAAGTTGAGTGAACATCGCCCTCAGATCGATTATTGCCCTACGGCTTAATGCATCGGCCATCACATTAGCCTTGCCTGGATGATACTCAATGGTACAGTCATAATCTTTAAGCAGCTTAATCAACCTACGCTGCCTAAAATTCAACTCTTTTTGAGTAAGGAGGTATTTGAGGCTTTTGTGATCCGTGTAGATAATACACTTCTCACCATACAGATAGTGCCTCTAGATTTTCAGAGTAAAGACTACGACAGCCAATTCCAAATCATGCATCAGATAGTTTACCTCATGTATCTTAAGCTGACAAGATACGTATGCAACAACCTTACCTTCCTGCATTAGAACACAACCCAATCTCACATGCGACGCGTCACTGTAAACCATAATCTCGAAGCTCTCTTGTTACACATCAATCCAGATAAACATAACACCCTTACATAGCATCTTAGTTAAGGGCACTGCAATCAATGAGAAACATTCCACAAACAGCCGATAATAACCCGCCAGCTTTAGAAAGCTGCGGATCTCAGACATACTTTTAGGCTGCTTCCAATCTAGTACAGCCTCAATCTTTCAAGGATAGACTCGAATCCACTCATCAGAAACTACGTGTCCCAAAAATGTTATCTCACATAACCAAAACTCAAACTTATTAAATTTAGCATAGCGCTGCTTTTCCCTCAAAATCTGAAAAACCACTCTAAGGTGCTCGTCATGCTCATCCTCAGTCTTAGAATAAACCAAGATATCATTGATGAACACTACCATAATCTGATCCAGATAGGGTCAAAACACTCGGTTCATCATATTTATAAATGTTGTCGGTGCGTTAGTTAGTCCAAAATGTATTACTAGAAACTCGTAATGTCCATAACGAGTCCTAAATGTCGTCTTATGTACATCAGCTTCCTTAGCCTTTAACTGCTGGTACCCTGATCGGAGATCTATTTTTAAAAACACAAAAGCCCCTCGAAACTGATCGAATAAGTCATTGATGCTTGGAAGTGGATACTTATTCTTAATCGTTAGCTTATTCAGTTGTCGATAGTTGATACATATCTTCATAGACCCATCCTTTTTCTTAACAAACAATACAGGTGCTCCCCATGGAGACACATTAGGACGGATGAAACCCACGATCTAACAACTCCTGAATTTGAGCATTAAGCTTTATGAGCTTCTTTGGTGCCATACGATAGGGAGCTATGGACACCGAAGCTGTACTTGGAAGAAGTTCAGTCCCAAACTCCACTTCTCAGTTCGGAGGTAAACCCGGTAGCTCTTCAGGAAATAAGTCTAAAAAATTCTTTACAGTTCTGATGTCCTTTACAATAGAGTCCCTAGAAGCGGAAACACTAACATAGGTCAAGTATGCCTCACATCCTTTACGAACCAGTTTCTCAGCCACCAGTGTAGAGATCACATTAGACAAATAATTCTGACGTTCTCCAATCATAAATACCTCATTATCCTCCTTAGTTCTCAAGATGACTCTCTTAATCGCACAGTTTAAACTTATTCGATGCTTGACTAACCAGTCCATTCCCAGAATTAGGTCAAACTCTCTTAACGGAAGCTCCATCAGATTAGCTAGAAATATCATTCATTGAACCTCTAGCAGAACATCTTTATACAATTTGCTAACCTGAGTAGATTGCCATAGTGGGCTTCGTACAGTCACCTCACTAGAAGTAGTCTCAATCGACAACCCCAGGTTTTCAAAAATAGAGCAGGCTATAGAGGAGTAGGTGAATCCTATATCTATCAATGCAATATATGGTACATCAAAAATAAGAAACGTATTGGTGATGACGTTAGAAGCGTCTCTGTCCTCACAACGACATGTAGCTTAAACTAGAGCAGGCTACCTAGCCTCAGTCTATCCAGCACCTCTGCCTGGTGCTCTCTGTCCACGGTCCATACCATTTTCACCCCTAGCCTGACCACAACCCTTAGATAGCTGCTGAATTACTCTTGGTGGTTATGCAGTACCAGAACCCGAAGCTTGCACCTGATTTGGCCTTTAGCGGACACTTTCGAATGTGGTGCTCTAATAACCTACACCTCAAACAAGCATTAGTCCTTCTCTAACTTCACCCTGATGGCGTCTACCACAATCTCTACACAGCTGCAATCTAGTAGAAATAATAGGGGGCCTAGCTCTAACTAACCCATCAGGTCTGGCCTTTTTTTTAGGCCTCTTTACAGAACTCGAAGACTCTAAATCCCTCTTGTTCTTACTGCTCTAGCGATCTTTGTTTTGGTGCTCAGCGCGTTTAACGTTTTCGGCGATCTTTGCCTTCTCTACCAGAACAGGGAACTTTCGCTCCCTCTATAGAGCTATTAGTACCCTTAGATTATCCCTCAGCCTATCCTCGAATCGAATACACATCTCATATTCAGACGTCACCATACCTCGCGCATAGCGGCTTAGACTTAGAAATTTAACCTCATATTTAGTTACTGATTGGTCTCTCTGAGTGAGGTTCAGAAACTCACGCCTACGAGCATTGATGTAACTTGCTCCCACATATTTTTCTTCGAAGGCAGACTTAAAGAACTCATAAGACAGACGATCGGGCTGAGTGCCCTCCTTAATGGTCAGCTACCACTAATAGGCCTCATCGCAAAGCAAAAAGACTGCACTCTTCAATTTCTGCTCAGGGGTGCAATCCAGGCCATCCATAATCCGCTCGGTGGCCTCCATTTAGTACTCAGCCACATTAGAGGCGACTTTAGTAACACCACTAAAAAGTTCAACTCCATTGGACCAAAGTCGTTCTATAACTAACTCTCGACCCACAGATCTAATGTTGGGCCTATCGACCTTCTCGAAAGCATAGCTTGGAAGGATGCGTCGTCCCTAGCCATGCGATCTTGTGACCCAGTCTCAGTAACAGGTGACACTGGTGTCTCACTCGTATCTAGGTTTGGCATGCTGCCCAGAGAAGAGGATCAACTTGAGCCCCCATTTGACCTCTACATTGGCCTCTAGTACCCGGTCTATAGATACCTTATGCACTCATGCCTATTCGGATTTATCTGTATTACGAATTCTATAAATCAATTACAGTTTCAGTATTTATTAACAGATGTTTTTTGTGAAGCAGTATCATAAATTCAGAGTTTGTTTTTCGCAAAAACAGTCTCTATCAGTTTCACTATAGTTTCAGTATACATTAACTACAGTGTTTTCATAACAGACTATCTATAATATTAGATGAGTTCATCAGAATTCAGAAAACTTACAGGATCGGCGCCGAAGATTCGGCGTACCACATACTCAATCAAAATATTTCAAATCATTTCAAAAACAGTTCTTTTAAAGCCAAGTTTTAAAACTCAAAATCCATAGTCGAGTTTTATAACCCGGCTCTGATACCACTAAATGTATGTAACACCCTTTGCCCATATCCGATACCTAGAAAGGGTTCAAGGTGCTACCGGACTTAAACTCAACCAATCATATAAAACCAGACCATAAAATTTTGATCAATTTAAAACTTTTCGTTTGCATGCACATTACTCCCTTAAGCGGGCTTACAAGGCCCGAAACATACATTCTAGGTGGTTAGAAAACAAACCGAAAACTCTCAAGTACTTAAGAAGATATCTTAGAAATTTGTTAACAATTATGTCACACGCCCGTGTGACTCTACAAACACGCCCGTATATACCTCTAACACGGCCGTGCCAACAGCCCGTGGAGTAATCTGCCCAAACTCACACGGCCTGTGCATACGCTCGTGTTTATGACCCGTGTTCCATCACACGGCCTAAACACGATCGTGGCACATCGTGTCAAAATCACACGGCCAGGAAACACGCCCGTGTACTCAGCCGTGTGGACAGTGTCGGCTATTTATTAAGCCTTTTTTATCGCATTCTCATCATACGAACACATACTTATACAATAGCATACAACAAGGCATACATGAACACTTAAACGTCCTTAGCCATATTATGATCATGTCAATTTCATATGCATTAGAGATCATAGATTTTACTCATGTCTTTATCACAATCCTACCATAATCATCATAAACTCATCATATAAAATTCATAGCACATGCATATATATATAATCATATTTCCAGCCACAATAGCTAATATAAGCTATTACGTTTGGCTAAAACAGATGTCACACACTCAATCTTTTAAACTCTTACCCATGTCATAAACTCATAGTACTGAAAATCACTTACTTACTGAGCTCATATTACTCAGTATTACTACTTGTCCTCGTATTACCATATATATATATATTTTTTTCCACTGAATCTACACAAATATATTGGATACCCATATTCTCGCACATTATGTGCCACACATGTAATTAAACCGTTTTCATTACATTTTACATTGTAACTTGTAGGGATTCAATAACCCATGTCATATTCTTTCACATAATATGCCACACAGTTCACAAGCCTTATCAATTCAATACTCACAAAACTCATATACATATCTGAACTTATTCATATTAATCTCATTCTCATTCTTATGCTAAGTTTATACGTTGAATCATTTCAACATCGAATAGTACACAAATATCAGAATCAATGCTAATAATAATCACATATCACTTACCAAAACTTTACCGATTTAGAAATCGTCATTTTTCACTGATGTCATAGTCTCATCCAACTATGATCTGTTACTTCTTCACTTCCTGCATGGTACAATCATAGTCCCGTGTTCTTTGATGTGCGCCGACACACATTGTATTTCACTGATAATCACTGATGCCATAGCATAGCTATGGTCTTTTCATTTATCCGTCAATTCATCACTTTCGATAGAATGCCATAGCCCAGCTATGGTCTTATATCTTCACTATCACCATGCCATGGTAAAACCATGGGCTTATCCGTCAATTCATTACTTTTCATTAGAATGCCATAGCCCAGTTATGGTCTTACATCTTAAGCAAGTATCACGCCGATGCCATATCCCAGATATGGTCTTATACGGATCACATATATCACTGATGCCATATCCCAGATATGATCTTACTCAGAAACACATATCACTCCGATGCCATATCCCAGATATGGTCTTACACGGAAAAATCACTTTTCACTTTATCCCAATGCCATAGCCCAGCTATGGTCTTACATGGAAGTCACTTATCGTCTTATTCCGATGCCATAGCCCAGCCATGGTCTTACACGGATCACATATCATACCGAGGCCATATCCCGGATATGGTCTTACACGGGTCACATATCACTTTTCTCCGATGCCATAGCCCAGCTATGGTCTTATACGGGAATCGCTTATCACTTGTTTCCGATGCCATAGCCCAGCTATGGTCTTATACGGAAATCACTTTTCACTTGTAGCCGAAGTTACCACTTTCACTTGTTGCCATGGTCCAACCATGGTCTTTTCCGTCAATTCATCTTGTCATTGAGCTGGAATCGCTCGAGTTGATTACTGCAAAACATACTCAGTCATTCTGCTCACGAAATCCTAATATACATTCTCAATATCTCCGTTAGTCACATAATTCATAATAATATCAAGTAATAAAACATTATACCATTTCTGATTCAACATTTATCAATTACAATCAAGCATATGATTAATCTAAATACAAATCATTCATATATTTTCCTCCTCCTCCACTCCATTCCACATCCTTAGTATAAACAACACACTTGTAAGTAACATTTTCTATAATTTTTACTATTTACTTATGTATATTTTCAAGCTGTCCATCCGTGTCATAGTCACTACATTATTTTTATCTAGAGCTACAGAGATCCAAATTCAGATCCGTAAATTTTTCTTGACACTAGACTCATATATCTTCTTACCATAATTTTTCCAGAATTTTTGGTGTGGCCAATTAATACAGTTTATTAGTTAAAGTTTTCCCCTGTTTCGCTACTCGACAACCCTGACCGCTCTTCACTAAAATTCCAATTTCTCTTTATACAGATTTCAAAAGATATCCACGTTTGTTTCTAGTAAAAATAGACTCAATAAGGAATCCACCCATATAAATTATGTTCCATAAATATTTTTTTACAATTTTTAATGATTTTTACAATTCAGAACAGGGGATCTCGAAACCAATCTGAACCAGTCTCACAAAAATGTAAATATCTCAAGATACCGAATTCCTTTGCTTTCTTTGTTTCTTTTATATGAAAATAGACTCAACAAGATTTAATTACATATCTTGTTCAACTTCTAATTCAATTTCTACCATTTTTGGTGATTTTTCAAAGTTAGACAATTGCTGCTGTCCAATACTGCTTTAGTGTGACATCTTGTTTCCCAATTTGTCTCAATTTGCTCAATTCATACAATTCAGTCCTTACTTAATTAACCCCTCCATTAAGCTAATTTTCTCATTTAATACCTTTCTCTATCATTTTGAACTACTTCAGAACTTTTGAAAATCAGAATTCTAACAATAGGCCTTAATTTCAACAATTTCACAATTAGGTCCTAAAATCAAGTTTCCATCAATTTTACCTGATAAAATCATCATATAACAAGATTAAAGCTTCAATTCAATATTTATTCATCACATACTTTCAAAACTAATCCATATCAACTTTAAAAATTAGTCATGAAATCAAAAACTAATGAATTAATAAGTTGGACCCAATTGTAAAAGTCCAAAAACATAGAAATTTCAAGGAGAGAGCAAGAATTAAACTTACATGAAGCTAGAGTATGAAAAACCAGCTTGAAACCTCTTCCATGGCTGTTTCTCAGCTGAAAAGAATGAAAAAAAAATGAAGAGAATTCTAGATATTCCCATTTGGTCCCATTTTTATTTAACTAATTTTGGCAAATTTTCCAATTTTGCCCTTATTTCACCCATTTCCTAATTTTTCTCAGCTATTGCCGCCCAAAATATCTCCTTTGGGCTTATTTACACTTTAGGTCCTTCCTCTTTTGACAATTGAGCTATTTCATCACTTTTCACAATTTTGCACTTTATTCAATTTAGTCCTTTTTACTCAATTGACCACCAAACCTTAAAATTTCTTAACGAAACTTTAATATTACCTTAGTGACACTCCTTTAATATTCATAAAATATTTATAGCTCGGTTTATAACACCGAGATCTCGATACCTCTTTTCTTCGATATTTTGACCAAATAAATATTTATGAACACAATCTTACTATTTCAAAAATATTTTAAAAACCACATTTGGCTCGTAAATATTAAATAATATTTTCTACGAGTTCATTTGTCGAATTTAGTGGTCTTGAACCACAATTTCCGACATTACTGAAATTTGGGCTATTACAACTCTCCCCCTTTAAAAATTTTCGTCCTCGAAAATTTCTTCGGTGGAGAGGTTCAAATATTTTTCACTAACTAATAGTATCATGTACTTTGATTCAAGCATTTCAAATTTCCAACTTATTATGGACACACTTTCGCATATCTTAGTAACACAAGCAATTTAATTTCATATGAACACTAACCATCCATCAATAAATTTATCACAATATAAACTTCTATTTCTTTTACTCGAATCATCACTAATGTCTCATCAAGTTTCAACACTTAGTCGTATTTTACTTACTCCTTGAGTACTTTCCATTTTCCAATCATACACAACTTAACGATACGATTCACAGTTTACCTCACTATATCATTTCCGTAATTATAAAGGCGTGTTCAATTCTCAATAATCTCATGAAACAATTATCTGTTCAATCATGTATCAATGAACAAATAATCTATATCAAATAAGAAATGCTAGAAATTCACATATAATTTACTTGCCTTCAAGCTTATATCATGCATAAGTTTTACTCATTCTTTTACTAAGCTCATTCTCATGCCTTACTTGGTTTAATAAGTGGCACTTCATAGCTATGCACTTTCAAATGTTTAATACATTTATTCATGTACATGCAACAATCAACATAGAGCTTTAGTCTTTCTCTTGAATTTATCAACTTAGTTACTCTATTATCGGTTAACTTCCTTTTTAAGATATTGAAGGATACCCGTGATTCAAGTCTCATAAAATGATGCCAAAGCCATGTCCCAGACATGGTCTTACACTGGCTCTCATGTCGATGTCGATGCCGTGTCCCAGACATGGTATTATACGGGACCTACATTACTCATAGTATAATCACGGTACCCTTCGTATCCTTTCTTTACTTACGAATAATTTTTTTTTTCATGACTCGTCATTTCTTAGTAAAACTTCCACATCATCAATCTTATAGAATTCACACATTATCTCATTATTCAATATCATGAATCTTATTCTCAATATAATCAAGATTACTTTCATGGCATCATAGAATATCATAATTTCATGGAAGAATTATCATTCTTAATTCTATAAAGCATAAAAATCAAATTATTGCACACAACTTACCTTTCCAAATTTCAACATATCACAAGCACGTTTCAATCCTCTCAATATTACTTCTATCATTAACAAGATTTACTCGGTGGGTAGTATTTCTGTCTTAGCAAATAGTTTCACTAGTGCCGAGATATATCACACTGTCACAGATAGTACTATGGCATTTATAGCTAAACTCACTTACGCTATGTTAGTCCGAGAACCGACTAAACCATAGCTCTGATACCACTAAATGTAACACCCTTTGCCCATATCCGATACCTAGAAAGGGTTCAAGGTGCTACCGGACTTAAACTCAACCAATCATATAAAACCGGACCATAAAATTTTGATCAATTTAAAACTTTTCGTTTGCATGCACATTACTCCCTTAAGCGGGCTTACAAGGCCCGAAACATACATTCTAGGTGGTTAGAAAACAAACCGAAAACTCTCAAGTACTTAAGAAGATATCTTAGAAATTTGTTAACAATTATGTCACACGCCCGTGTGACTCTACAAACACGCCCGTGTATACCTCTAACACGGCCGTGCCAACAGCCCATGGAGTAATCTGCCCAAACTCACACGGCCTGTGCATACGCTCGTGTTTATGACCCGTGTTCCATCACACGGCCTAAACACGATCGTGGCACATCGTGTCAAAATCACACGGCCAGGAAACACGCCCGTGTACTCAGCCGTGTGGACAGTGTCGGCTATTTATTAAGCCTTTTTTATCGCCTTCTCATCATACGAACACATACTTATACAATAGCATACAACAAGGCATACATGAACACTTAAACGTCCTTAGCCATATTATGATCATGTCAATTTCATATGCATTAGAGATCATAGATTTTACTCATGTCTTTATCACATTCCTACCATAATCATCATAAACTCATCATATAAAATTCATAGCACATGCATATATATATAATCATATTTCCAGCCACAATAGCTAATATAAGCTATTACGTTTGGCTAAAACAGATGTCACACACTCAATCTTTTAAACTCTTACCCATGTCATAAACTCATAGTACTGAAAATCACTTACTTACTGAGCTCATATTACTCAGTATTACTACTTGTCCTCGTATTACCATATATATATATTTTTTTCCACTGAATCTACACAAATATATTGGATACCCATATTCTCGCACATTATGTGCCACACATGTAATTAAACCGTTTTCATTACATTTTACATTGTAACTTGTAGGGATTCAATAACCCATGTCATATTCTTTCACATAATATGCCACACAGTTCACAAGCCTTATCAATTCAATACTCACAAAACTCATATACATATCTGAACTTATTCATATTAATCTCATTCTCATTCTTATGCTAAGTTTATACGTTGAATCATTTCAACATCGAATAGTACACAAATATCAGAATCAATGCTAATAATAATCACATATCACTTACCAAAACTTTACCGATTTAGAAATCGTCATTTTTCACTGATGTCATAGTCTCATCCAACTATGATCTGTTACTTCTTCACTTCCTGCATGGTACAATCATAGTCCCGTGTTCTTTGATGTGCGCCGACACACATTGTATTTCACTGATAATCACTGATGCCATAGCATAACTATGGTCTTTTCATTTATCCGTCAATTCATCACTTTCGATAGAATGCCATAGCCCAGCTATGGTCTTATATCTTCACTATCACCATGCCATGGTAAAACCATGGGCTTATCCGTCAATTCATTACTTTTCATTAGAATGCCATAGCCCAGTTATGGTCTTACATCTTAAGCAAGTATCACGCCGATGCCATATCCCAGATATGGTCTTATACGGATCACATATATCACTGATGCCATATCCCAGATATGGTCTTACTCAGAAACACATATCACTCCGATGCCATATCCCAGATATGGTCTTACACGGAAAAATCACTTTTCACTTTATCCCAATGCCATAGCCCAGCTATGGTCTTACATGGAAGTCACTTATCGTCTTATTCCGATGCCATAGCCCAGCCATGGTCTTACACGGATCACATATCATACCGAGGCCATATCCCGGATATGGTCTTACACGGGTCACATATCACTTTTCTCCGATGCCATAGCCCAGCTATGGTCTTATACGGGAATCGCTTATCACTTGTTTCCGATGCCATAGCCCAGCTATGGTCTTATACGGAAATCACTTTTCACTTGTAGCCGAAGTTACCACTTTCACTTGTTGCCATGGTCCAACCATGGTCTTTTCCGTCAATTCATCTTGTCATTGAGCTGGAATCGCTCGAGTTGATTACTGCAAAACATACTCAGTCATTCTGCTCACGAAATCCTAATATACATTCTCAATATCTCCGTTAGTCACATAATTCATAATAATATCAAGTAATAAAACATTATACCATTTCTGATTCAACATTTATCAATTACAATCAAGCATATGATTAATCTAAATACAAATCATTCATATATTTTCCTCCTCCTCCACTCCATTCCACATCCTTAGTATAAACAACACACTTGTAAGTAACATTTTCTATAATTTTTACTATTTACTTATGTACATTTTCAAGCTGTCCATCCGTGTCATAGTCACTACATTATTTTTATCTAGAGCTACAGAGATCCAAATTCAGATCCGTAAATTTTTCTTGAAACTAGACTCATATATCTTCTTACCATAATTTTTCCAGAATTTTTGGTGTGGCCAATTAATACAGTTTATTAGTTAAAGTTTTCCCCTGTTTCGCTACTCGACAACCCTGACCGCTCTTCACTAAAATTCCAATTTCTCTTTATACAGATTTCAAAAGATATCCACGTTTGTTTCTAGTAAAAATAGACTCAATAAGGAATCCACCCATATAAATTATGTTCCATAAATATTTTTTTACAATTTTTAATGATTTTTACAATTCAGAACAGGGGATCTCGAAACCAATCTGAACCAGTCTCACAAAAATGTAAATATCTCAAGATACTGAATTCCTTTGCTTTCTTTGTTTCTTTTATATGAAAATAGACTCAACAAGATTTAATTACATATCTTGTTCAACTTCTAATTCAATTTATACCATTTTTGGTGATTTTTCAAAGTTAGACAATTGCTGCTGTCCAATACTGCTTTAGTGTGACATCTTGTTTCCCAATTTGTCTCAATTTGCTCAATTCATACAATTCAGTCCTTACTTAATTAACCCCTCCATTGAGCTAATTTTCTCATTTAATACCTTTCTCTATCATTTTGAACTACTTCAAAACTTTTGAAAATCAGAATTCTAACAATAGGCCTTAATTTCAACAATTTCACAATTAGGTCCTAAAATCAAGTTTCCATCAATTTTACTTGATAAAATCATCATATAACAAGATTAAAGCTTCAATTCAATATTTATTCATCACATACTTTCAAAACTAATCCATATCAACTTTAAAAATTAGTCATGAAATCAAAAACTAATGAATTAATAAGTTGGACCCAATTGTAAAAGTCCAAAAACATAGAAATTTCAAGGAGAGAGCAAGAATTAAACTTACATGAAGCTAGAGTATGAAAAACCAGCTTGAAACCTCTTCCATGGCTGTTTCTCAGCTGAAAAGAATGAAAAAAAAATGAAGAGAATTCTAGATATTCCCATTTGGTCCCATTTTTATTTAACTAATTTTGGCAAATTTTCCAATTTTGCCCTTATTTCACCCATTTCCTAATTTTTCTCAGCTATTGCCGCCCAAAATATCTCCTTTGGGCTTATTTACACTTTAGGTCCTTCCTCTTTTGACAATTGAGCTATTTCATCACTTTTCACAATTTTGCACTTTATTCAATTTAGTCCTTTTTACTCAATTGACCACCAAACCTTAAAATTTCTTAACGAAACTTTAATATTACCTTAGTGACACTCCTTTAATATTCATAAAATATTTATAGCTTGGTTTATAACACCGAGATCTCGATACCTCTTTTCTTCGATATTTTGACCAAATAAATCTTTATGAACACAATCTTACTATTTCAAAAATCTTTTAAAAACCACATTTGGCTCGTAAATATTAAATAATATTTTCTACGAGTTCATTTGTCGAATTTAGTGGTCTTGAACCATAATTTCCGACATTACTGAAATTTGGGCTATTACAATGTAACACCTCAAACTCGGCCTAGACATTATAGCTACATCTGGCGATGTCATATGGATTGAAATCTGAAATTAAATTTGTCAAGTTAAAACTGTTTCCGTTTATCAACTTTTATTTATCCTCGTCAATTTCAAAATTATTTTCTCGTTAATTTAATTCATTTTAAAAACATATTCTGTAGCGGAAGCTTTTAAAAACCTTAATATTTAAGGAAAACTGTTCGCGTTTAGGAAAAACATTGTTTTTAATTAAACTGAGTTTTACAGTTTAGTATTCTATAAAAAATAGTTAAAATCCAAATATAAGCAAATAGTCCAAAAGTCCCAAATTACATCAGAAATACTCCAAAAATGAGAAATAATAACCATAAATGAAATTAAAGCAGCTTAATAGGCATGTGGTCACCGTTGAGTCCTCCGCTGCTCTAATCTATCTAAGTCTAGGGATTACCTGTACAGATAAAACAGAAAGGGTGAGTTTACGTAAACTCAGTGTTTAATCCCCACAGAAGACATGCATATAGTCAAACAACAGTTATCAATCAAAAGTAGTCTGGGGTCTAAGCCCATTACAGATCCAGATACAGTTTAGGCCTTAACCCATTCGATACAGTTTCAAATGTAAATTAGGGCCGTAGCCCATCTTAGATACAGTATGCATACAATAATAAAAATCAGTATCATACCCACCAACCTCTACACACTATCTTCGACCATCCCTACACACCATGTGGGGTTTAAAACGCCCACCCAGCCCTACACACCAAGTTGTACCGAATGCGGCACATAATAGTATATTGCAGCTGAGCTGCTAGATAAAAGACATAAGAGCCTTTCAGTACACTTCCTCCAATAATCATCATCCCACCCCAATGCAGATACAACATACAAAATAACATGTTTTCATACAACATCAGTCATACATATATAGATCAGTAAGCATACATATACCAGTCATGCTCGATACATACATTAAATATGTAAATTATACAATTCAGGGTCTAAGTAACTCTTACCGACCCTACAGTAGGTTCATAGTCGATTGGACGACCCGTGCAACCCTAGGATTTATTTTATATAAATTGGCCCATACGTCCTTATGGCTTGCCCATGTGGGCCCACACGCCCAGATTGGTATTGGCCCGTATAGATCACATGGTCTGGCCCAAAATCCCACATGCCCGTGTGAACTCACATGTTCGTGTAACCCACACGTCTCAAATTAGTCTAACCCGTGTGTCACACCCGACCTACCTGGCCATCACACGGCCATGTCTAGCGCACGGCTTAGCCTTCGTCAAATACACGGCCGTGTCATTCGCATACGGCTTACCACACGGGAAACCACACACCTGTGTGGCGTTGACAGTTTACAATTTTGGCTTTCACCGAATCTCATTTTTTGTGTTTTTGGGTACACACTTGGTATAGTTTCGAAGCTACAGCAACCACGAACCTTCTAGAACTTATGAAACGACATTTCTACGCTCAAAAATAGCCTTTAAACATGATTTGAACATAAACCGTAACCAATTAAACTCAAATCAAGAGCTTAATGCTTACCTCAGCACTCCAAAAATTTGACTACGACTCCACAAGAGAATAATCGCGACCCTCCTGATATACTGCTGCCAAATCAACTGAAAAAAGTTGGAAAAACAAAAGTTTAAGAAAGCAAAAACCCTACTTACTAGAACGTGTGACGAAAATTGACCTAACAGTAGCGAAAGTATGATAGTCAACAAAAAGAGACGGAATCAAAAAGAAGAATGGAAGGAAGAAATAAGCAAAGGAGCAAGGAAAACAAAAACTAACATAAAAAATTCTTTTTGAGAGAGGAGAGAGCCAAAAATTGCCAAAAAGAATTCAAATACAATTCAATAACTCCCACATCCCAAATCTCTCCCGTCACTAACCCACTAACCACCACTGCTCAGCTTTTCAGTACAACTCAAACTTTCTCCTAACCGATCGAGTAAAAACATCACCTATGCAGGGATTCGAACACAAGACCTTTAGCCAACTAACACTTCATTTAACCACCAGACCAGCAGACCCATTTTGATGTATGCTTACAAAAATTAAACTTAAGCCTACTGAACAAGGGTGAGGCTTAATTCAGAAATATTCCAAAATTTACCCAAGGCAATGCTTGAACTTGGGACCTCTTACACACATCCAGAACACTTAACCACTGAAGTAGACAGATATTTATAAAAAATTCACAAAAGCTGGAAAAAGAAATTTAAGGCATTACAGTGTCAATCCCTTAATAATCTCAATTGTAGGAAAGCTTTAATCTCGGCCATTGATGTAAAACAAACGGTATCGTTGGATCAGGGGGAGCTCAACTATAAATAGAGGCATTCTCCCTCACTTGGAATACACTCAGTTGTAATCCTTCATAGTAATTAAATAGTATTGAGAGCATTTATTCAAACACTTGGAGTGCTTTTGCTTTCTTATGGGTTTTTTGTTCTTTCATTGCTCTTTTGTCTTTGACTTGCTTCCGCTTTATTTTTGGTGCCTTGGAGAATTTCTATCAAGAATTCTCACTTTGTAAGAGTCATACTGACTTAGGTAGATTTGAAATAGTGAAATTGCCTAAGGTCGTACTAATTGCAAGACTAAAGTTGAAGCCTCGTGACACTAGGCTACTAGTCTCTACTTATAAATGATGTTTAAAGGAAATAGTTGTTTTGAGTTGTAATAACTTAAATCCCATGTGATCTTCCTTTTCTTAGAAAAAAGAAGAAACACATTTTTTGTTTCAAAAATTTTGGTAGTTATTTTTGTTTTTTTTTCATAGAAAACATTAAAAAATTATGTTCAGTTAAAAAGTTTGAAACTCAATTTTTTGAAAACTAAAAAAGAAAATATATGTTTATTAAAAAATAATAAAAAATTTTCATTGTTTTCTCTAAAATTATTTTGCAACATTGAAAAAGTTAAAAACCATTGTTTTTAACTTTGTGATATGTCGTAATTTGATACGTCAAATTAGGCTATCCATTACACTTGGCAAGTTTATTCTTGAGCAATTTGAAGGTATTTTCCATGTTTTTACTTAGTTTTAGTTATTTACTTTAATAAGCGAATTAGTTTGCTTTATGCTACTTTTGAGACTTAAATTGACCAAATATGTCATAGGGACCCTAATAGTTGATTAAGTGTTGTAGGGAGTCAATGGTGGCTTGAATGTGAACGAAAATATCACCTAGAATAAGGGTATCGCGATATCGAAGTATGAAAGTCGTGATACCCCTGACAGTGCTGAAACAAAGAGGATTGAGGCCATCTATAATGGTATCGCAATACCCAACCTCCCCAGGCTCCCTTATTTCAAAACTGTCGTGGTTATCGCAATACTAGACCATGGGTATTATGATACCCCTAACGAGAGGAGACAAAAAATGACTGCAGAGGTAGTCCTTTTCCAACTCCAACACCAATAAAAAATACAAGCTAAGGGGCATTTTAGGCAGAATTTTTGGGTTGTAATCAGAACAAAAAACCTTCTTTTGGCTAAGAGACTTAGACATTTTACATTTTTTAACTTTTAACATCTTTTTAGCTTAGGATTTTTGTTGTTTTTCTTCATCTTTTAGGGTTCAAGCTTTTTCTTTTCTAGTTTTATGTTAAGTTAGTTAGTTAGTTAGTTAGTTAGTTAGTTAAGGTTATTATAGCTTGGTGGTAATTGCCTTTTAATACTTCAACTTTCTTTGTATTCACACTTTAATCCTTCGTTTAATATCATTCAGCTTCTTTTTATTTTATCTATTAAAAAATAATTTCTTTGGTGTTTCTATTCATCTATCGTGCTTCCATTGTTGTGTTCTCAAGCTTTTGCAAGAAAGCTTGGGTTTTTATTACTTTGCTTTGAGTCTAAGTTAATGCTATTTTTGCTTGATTATTTGTTGTTAGTGTGTATAGATATGAGAATGAGTAGTTAAATCCTAAGTGGTTGGTTGATGGAAATGTTGGTTAATTAATTTTTGGGTTCAAGGACTAAACCACAAAATTTGGACTAAATAGAATAGAATTCAAAACTTAGGATTGACGCCTTAATGGAAAAATTAGATAAGCGAGATCGAGAGGAGATCTTATCAGGAATCGATTCGATTGTCCCAAGTTAGTTCGATAAGGTCGAGATATAAACTGGACTAATTCGTCTAACTTGGTAAAATTGAGCCGAGAGACAAAATTAAGTCAATTTAAGAGTATTAGAAATTTTGATCCCTAATTCAAAGGTTAATTGACATGGGAATAAACTAATCATTGCCTATTATAATTTAGTCTTCTTTTGTGATTAATTAGCAAATTAGCGTAATTAACCTCATTCATGACCTACTGTAATATAATGCTTAGTAAGTAGTTGGCTAGACTTATTTAATTGTATTTTAATTATTTAGAGATAACTTAATCGTTGACTCCTTTGGGTTCGATCCTTGGAATTCTCTAGTGTTCCATTGAACATTATAAATATTACAACTGACATGTCAGACTTGCAGATACGACATTATATTTGATTGTTTATTTTTGTTAATTCTTTGTCCCGATGTTCGCGTACTGGTGGCAGAAACAATCACTTTGATGAATTGGTACTAGTTCAAATTTGCATAAACTTAAAATATTTATTTTTTCAACAATTTTTAAATATCAAATCTCTAACAATGGTTTGGCTTAATATAAGTATATAATTTTTTATTTTAATTTTATTCTATTATTGGAAAAAAGTTATCAAACCTAATTTCATATTTTTATTATTTAAAATATTTTTTATTTTTACCTACTAAATTTTTTTAAAATCTTGGTATAAGGGTGTACAAAATCGCTCAAGTTTTTTTTAAAAAAAATCAATTAAGCCCTTATTTTTTTGCACCTAATTGCACCATTGAACTGAAAAATTGCACTCAATCAACCCCTTTAATCTTTAACTTTGACGATTCATTTTTTATTTTTATTTTTTGGATTATATTTGTCACGTGACAAGCTATGATTGTGCTACATGGTCTTTTTAAATTTGTAATAAATAAAAATAAAATAAAAATCATAAAAATTAATAAAAATATAATAATTGATATAAATCATAAAAACTATAAAAATATGTGATTTTTAAAATTAATAAATAATAAATAATATATAAATTGACATAAAAAGTATAGAAAAATATTAAAAAGTCATTAAAATATAAAAACTTATAGAAAAATATTAATAATTATAAAAGTATAAAAATAATAAATAATAGTATTAATTATAAAAAGGCTTAAAATTATATATATATATATATATAAAGAGAATATAGAATATCACGAAAAATATAAAAAAAATACAATTTTGTTTTCATTTTAAAAAATAAAATTGATATTGAATTTAATAAAAAATTAATCAAATCAAACATAATTATTCAAAAAACAACTTTTTACTCTCAAATTTCTCCCAATAACATAAAAACCAATAAGCAAAATATGAAGAATTACAAAATTGAAACAACATTTGGCTTGGATTAAGTCCAACAATTGCCATTTTATCGGAGCTAACATTCACTTTTTTGAGAGCATTGAAAATAAACCAAGTCTTTTTACTCGTCTAAATGTTATAAAGTATAAAATAAAAATATAAAGAGCAAACAATAAAGAAAATGAGAGAGCAAAGAGAGAGTATGTTTTATTGATAAATGGAAATCATCTACAATGTTTCTCTAAAATCTACATTTATAGATATGAGAAGTATAAATGAAATAGAACTCTACTTCTAATGACTATTAGAATTTAAAATATATCAAAACTTATCGTGGTAGATAATGTGTTTCATTAAAATCTTATTAAGATAAAAACCCTGTAGGAAAAAAAAAATCTTAGTGAAGGAAAAAGATTACATATATCTATAATACGCATAACATGCTACCTAGTTAAAAACCTTGTCAGAAAAATTTAATGGGACAAAACCTCAGTTAAGGAAAAAAGAGTACAATGCGTATTTACTCTTCCTCATGAAAACATCATATAATATCTCATATTCTATGTATTCAATATTGAATACTAGCTTTTCAGATGACCATTTGAACGTATTTGCTAAGCATTTATATCACTATTCTTCTGAAAGTCACGAGTGAGGAAAAGTTTGGAGAAATATATTTGATCTCTTTAGTAGATCCAACAATAATTATAGCACACTTAAACAATGATTCTTCTATAAAAATATGATCCTTCTTGAACTACTATTCACTAGGCCAAATTTACCACATGTTTAAATTATTTCAATTCATATAAATAAACAATTTCCTTAGAATTTCAATATGCTTTTAACATTCTAAATCCTTTAAGGAAAAATATAAATCTTACTAGATAGTGATTCATAAAAGGTTGTAAAAATAACCATTAGATGCAAGTTAAATATTTTATGAACTGTTAGTTCAATAATATGTCTAAAGGTTATTACATCCAGAACAAAAGAATATTATATCTTTTCATAATCAATGTCAAGATTTAGCGAAAAACTTCATATTTTTTATTCCGTTTTTGCAAAACTACTTCATTTGTACCTTCACTTGCTTTATACATTTATATTATTTCGACTGTTGGTTTAAAAACTCCATAAATTTAATTGTACTTGAATTGCGTATTTCTATTTTAACCAATCTATTCAATATCTATATTTCTCAATATATTTATTGAAGATTTTCCTTTTATTTCATTATTTCAAAAATAATATGGCATGCAAAACCATTTTCAACCACATTTATTATCAGTTCCACATATTCTTGAATTGATATAACTTATCGAGATATCTTTATTTTCACAATTTTAATCTTCAGTTTTAGGTACCTGAATCTCTTCTAAAATTTTAGTTATTAGTCATGTCTTGAATCTCTTTCAGAGCACCCGCCTCCACTATATGATCATCTAAAGGAATTTTCATATTTGAAACCTATCAATCTATCATTCATTCTAATTGATTGTCCTACTAATACTTTGATTCAAATTAAAATATTAGATGGTATATTACACTTGGTTATTCTCATTAAGTTTGTAAATATATTTGACAGTTAACTTGTAATAAAGTGAGTTATCCTTTTTAAACTTATGGTTCAAATTACTCTGTATAAGGATTTAGATAATGATAACTCATTACAAGCAATGATTTCATTCAGCTATTATTTTTCTCCCCCTAATATCGAAAAAATTATCAAATCAAAATAGTAATCACAAATCATGTCATAATTGAATCTCCAATACATTCAAAACATCTAATAATACAAGGAGGCTCTTAATTAATATATATTCTCAACTTTCTTTGAGGATTCACTCATCTTTATACATTGTGGTGGAACAATTGGAACATATACGCAAATACAAAAATTTAAAGAAGGGAAATATTTAAATTTTGATCAAAAACTAATTGTAATGGGGAATATTTATAACTTATTGGCTTAATGCGTATAACACATAAATCAACATAATCTCATGTTAAAATATGAAGTTTAGTTCTCATAAGTAATGATTTAGATATTACTTAGAGGCGTACAATCAATTATTTCCCTAAATCATTATGCGCATAAATAACAAGCTTTTACAAAAGCTTTTCAAACTCAATTAATAAAAAATTGAGATATAAACTCATTAGTATTAATAAAATAAATTGTCTTAATTTCATAATCTGAAATTAATTATTTAAACAAGCATTTCAATTGTATTTGTATCAGTAAACTTCTGGTTGACTTTAACATACTTTTCAATTGTACTATTAATTTCAATATAAATTATAACAAATTAATAATTTTATTGTCATTTTTTTTACTTTGTATCCACATATAAGTACTATTGTGACTTTTACTATTGAAAATATCTAAATTAATGTGAAGTCTATAATGCTACTAAGTCAACAAAATAAATATAATTTCCAAACAATTACATGCAATATTCGCTTTAGGGAATATGCCAAAATATTCAAACGTAAAAAAAATGATTATAAAATTTATATTTATTGTAGATATTCACTTCAAAGAATGTACAAAAAGTAATTTAG
Organism: Gossypium stocksii; assembly: GCA_020496765.1. Lineage (NCBI taxonomy): Eukaryota > Viridiplantae > Streptophyta > Magnoliopsida > Malvales > Malvaceae > Gossypium > Gossypium stocksii. The sequence continues at coordinate 15,377,998 of CM035623.1, forward strand.
ACAACAATGTAAGCATATATCATATTTCTTAACAATAAGATTATATAAATATCATCTGCTTTAAAGATTGATAAATTAGTATAAATCATTAAGCATTTTGTACTAAGAATAAACATTTGGAAACATTTTGAGTCATCCATCTTCTTCTTATCTATTTGTCAATAATGACAACAAGTTAAAATTTCATAATTATTCTGTATTGTTGCATTCCTAAAGGTTCGCACGTGCAAGTTTTCACCTACATATGGGTTCGCACATTTAGAGTTTGCACATATGGGTTCGCACATCTAGGGTTCGCACATATAGGATATGCAAATATAAGGTTTGTATACTAAATCATATGGGGTTCTTATACTGAATCCATAAGGGTTTGCATGTAGGTTTGTATACATGGAGGTTCGCATATCTAAGGTTTGCACATATTAAATCACAAATTATATAACATGGAGGTTCACATACTACATCATACTATATAACATAGAGGTTCTCATACCATGTCATACTATATAACATAAGGGTTCGCATACTACGTCATACTATATAACATGGGGGTTCACATACTATGTCATACTATATATCATGTAGGTTTGCATACTATGTCATACTATATAACATAGGGGTTCGGATACTATGTCATACTATATATCATGGAGGTTCGCATACTATGTCATACTATATAATATGGGGATTTGCATACTAAGTCATATATAGGACTTATAGGGTTCGCATATAAGACTTGTAGAGTTCACATGTGTAAAACATATAGGGTTCGCATCTATGCACTAAGGGATCGCACATATATTCCTCCTAGGGGTTCATAAGAGAGGGTTCACACTATAGATTACCTTATTTTCTAATACTTTCAATTGATTAATCATACGCAATGATTTAAGTTTAGAACCCACACTTGACTGAAGACACAAAAACCTTAATTTTTGGATGAAGAAATCTGCAATTTTTTGGGAGGAGAGGGATGCAATTGAAAACCTTGAAAACTTTGGTTGAGAATGTGATTCGACAATGTTGAAGAAGAGAAAATCTTGAGAGTTTTTCTTGAAAAATTTTCTAAATAAAATTTCTAAGTTTTTGAAAAGATTGACTATTTATAAAACTTCTTTCCTAATTGAAATAGAATTAGGAATTAGTTTATAATTATGGTTGATTTAAATTAATGACTAAATTAAAAAAATAGTTTTTGGTCTGGGCTAGTTTGAAAATTCAATACTTTGTAGGGGTAAACAAGAGATTATAAAATTGGGACCAAATGAAAAGCTAGGCTTTACCACTAAACCAGCAGACTCATTCTTAACAAAAACCTGCAAGAAATTATTTTTAAAGGTTATGGCTAAGCATTAGGGGCGTTTTTAAAATAATTGAAAAATAGTGCAAACAAGGGGGTTTAAACCTAAGACCTCTAGAATAAGGGAATAATACTTAACCATCAAGCTTAAGGCTCATTTCTTATTAATTTTTTATTAACAATAATTTTTAAGATTTTCTAAGTTCACTAGGATGTGATATAAATAGAGGATTAAGAGAAGTTCTACTAAAATTATGAAAAAGAAAGTTATTCTAGTCAAACTAAGACTAAAATAGCTAAAGTTTGTAAACCTTAGGGGCGACAAGGGAATTTACCCAAATTTTCAATGGAATTAAAAGGGAGATGAAAGGGGAAGGGTGTCGCTTGAACATGGGTAAATAAAAAGGGAATTAGCATGTTAACCATTAGACCTAAGTCTATTTCTTATTTAGTTTTTACCCCAACAATATTTATTTTAGTTTGATTTTTATCCTAGGGTGCTAAAAATAAAAAGGAAAAAATGAAATGAATGAGGTTTGAACCTAGGACTTCTAAGATGGATGCATTATCATTTTAATCATTCAACCTATATCTTATTTTTTGTTTATTTATTACAATTAATCCTCTACATTTTGGGATCTGACATTGCTAGCTTTAAATTCCAGACAATTAATTGTAATTTTCAATTTGGAGCTTAATTGATTTTAAATTATTTTACGTTTTTTTTAAATTTATGTTGAAAAATTTTTAAGTCAACATTTTAACTCAAATAATTAACGGTGATTTTTTTTTATTAATTGATGATATTATAAAAATAAAGAAACTAGATTATATCAAATTAAAATATAAAAATTTAAATATAATAAAAACACTAAAACCAAAATTTCAATAATAGATTGAAAATTTAAGGCTCCATTTGATTTCTTACAATATTTTATATTAATATTTTTAAAAATAATTTTCAGTTTTCATTTTTGAAATTTGAAAAACATTTTTGGTAAATAAGAAAAAAAATTGTTTTTAGAAAATAAAAACACAAAATAATGCTTAATACTTATTTCCTTACAATATTATAAAAATTAGAAAAAAAAATAGAAACATTATTTTTTTTGAATATTATAAAATATATTTTTTATATATTATGAAAATGTTATACAAATTATACAATTATAGAAAATCATAAATATTATTAAATATTACTAAAATTTTATGAAAAATATGAAATTATTATAAAAATTTAGAAATTATAGAAAATTATTAGAAATAATAAAAATTATAAAAATTATTAAAGCTAAACCAACAAGTAGTTAAGTGCAATGTGATTGTACTCTCAATGAGAGAACGTAGGTTCGAATTTTAAAGACAACATTGTTGGGAGGGGCAACCAAGAACCCCAAACATGGACCGTAAAACAAACATGCATAAGATCAAAAAAAAATATTAAAATGATAAAAAACCAACAACTTATAAAAATTATAAAAAATTATAAATATTTTATTTTAAAGTTTTGGAATCTTTAGTTTTGTTAATAAAGAAATGAACTTAAAGTGTGATAGTGATCGAATTTGTGGTGGGTGTCGATTGAGATGTTTAAGTGACAATAAGTTTAGTGTTTGACAGATTAAGGTGAGAGATGGACTAAGAAGAGCAATAAGTATTAATTTTGGTTGATGAGAGATGATGCGAGAGAAATTAATAAAGATAGATTGAGGTATGATGTAGGGTAGCTTATAAAGGAACATAAAAAAGAGTAGTAATTTTTATTAAAAAAATTAAAATTAATACAAATTATTGAAATACTACAAGAAATTTTAGAAAACTATGTAAATTATTCAGAATTTATTAAATATCATAAAAATTCAAAAATTTTAATAATTTTCTATAATTTCTAAAACTCAACTAAGCTTCATAAAATGATTAAAAAATCAATTAAGCCTTACACTTCTAACAATTTTCAAGGTAAAAGTATCATAAAGGCCCTGTACTAAGAGTCAAATTATATTTTACTCTCTCTACTCAAAAAATAAGCAAATTAGTCTTTATATAATAAATCAAAAAGCAAATTGATCATTTCTGTTTGAAATTTCATCCATTTGTACTATTAAAAACTGATATAGTTGATAGAATAATCCGATACTGACATGTGGCATGCCACATGTACCTCATGTTAACATACAAAGATCAAATTTTAATAATAAAAATAGATGAAATTTTTAATAAAAGGGCCAGTTTATTCTTCGATCTAATGTATAAGGATTAATTTACCTATTTTTTAAATAGATAGGGTAAAATGCAATCCAACTCTTAATATAGAGGTCACTATTGTACTTTTACCCAATTTTCAATGACAAACACCACATTAATTGTCACATCAGCATTTCCCACACCAACTATCATGTCATCACTAACAGGCTGTCAGGAGCTTCAACGAAAAACTATATTTAAAAAGCTTAATTGATTGCTAATTTTTTATTAGGAATTTATTTGATTGTAATTTTCGATTAAGGTATTGATTAAGTTTTAATTATTTTACAAGGGCTTTTTTTATATTTAAACATTTTTTCTTAAAACTTGTCAATCCCATTATAATAATAGAAGGATCAAACTCTATTAAATTGAATAAATTCTAAATTTGAATAATACTAAAAGGATTAAAATCAAAAGTTTACAAATATATTCAAAATCTAAATTCCTTATCCTTTCTCCCTTGCATGTCTCGTTTTCTAAAAGTAAAATTGGAGCTTTTATACTCATGATCCGACGACTAACAAGGCGGGATTACAACATTTTTATATACTAGAATAGTGTTGATTATTTATTAGAATAGTGTTGATTATTTATTTGTATAAATTTATAAAGTAAAAATTTGAAGGTAAAAATATGCTTCAGTTTCTATACATATATATATATTTAGAATTTAGTTTCTAGCCATTTCTTTCTGGCTTTACGGTATGATAGAAACAAAATTTATCCTGAGGGGATTAAGGAATGGGTTCATGATATAGTGGGATTTATAAATGCATACAACCTAGAAATTGAGCAGTTGGGCAAATTGTGGATTACCTTGAATAATCCAAGTGTGTCTGTTTGGGAGCCTCCGGAGGGGGATGTTATAAAGGTTAACTTTGATGCTTCTTATAATCAACAGCTACACATTTCGAGCTCGGGTATTATAGCACGTAACAAGGAAGGAATGGTAATGGCGTCCTGTACCTATCCATGGGAGAATATTCTGGATTTGAACATGGCAGAGGCTCGAACGTGTTTGCAGGCGATTACCTTTGCAGAGGAACTGGGTTTTCGTGAAGTTTGTATCGAACGAGATGCCTTAAATGTTATCAAGAGAATAAATTCTACAGAAGAAGACATATCTAACATTAGCAATATGATAAACGAGATTAAGGGAAGAGCACCTAATTTTAGAAGTGTAAAGTTTAGGTTTGTACCCTGGGCGGCGAACGCGTCGACGCATGGAATGGTGATGGAAGGTAAGAGGCATGACTAACCTATGTACTAAATGGAGGAAGTCCCGAGGGAGTTGGAAAAGCTCGTTGATAGAGATATGAGAGGATTTGCGGAAAGTAAGCAAGTGTGAAGGCTGAGTCCGGGCTCAGAGGCGATTGATAGTCTGAGGAACTCGATGTCCTGAGGAAGATGCTGGTTACCAGTGTGCTGGAGTATGAAATGATGGAAGGATCTGATGGCCTTTTCGTTTTACTGATGCACGAGGGAGGATCCGAAGGCTTTTGTAGATGAAGGGATTTTTCAGATCTGGGGACGTTTCATTTTATGTTTTTCTTACTTCGTTTTCGGTCGCTGTGTTGGCTTTGTCAGGATTTGTTGTTGTTTTTAATTTTTTAGGCTGTTCTGTGATCCCCTAGGCGTCGTTTTGCTGGTCATTAGTTTGAGCAGCAATTGTGTGGTCAAGCCGCAATGGTTTTGTCTCCAAGCATTTATGGTATCAGTGGGCATTTAAAAAAAATTAATTTTTTATTTTTATTTTCAAGAATTTATTTTCTTTATTTTTTTATTTAAAAATTCAGTTCTAATTCTTATCCCGTTAAAATTCTTCTATTAAATTATATGGTGTGAAATTTTGAAATTAAAAAAGACTACTAAGTAGACATACAACAATAAAAATAATGTTGATAATATTAATTAACATTTTTCTCAAAAACGTTCGTTTGAACTTGTCATTATAAAATAGTTTTTTATTGAAATAGTGTTAAAAAAATTAGACGTAGCATTTTTATTGAAATAGTTAACAGTAATAACTATTTAGATTTACTAATAACATTATAAAAGTAGAACCAAATTATGCCAAAAATTAAAATCTATAGAAATCTCAAGTTTCACCGCAGTCTAGGAGTCTGCCTGTGAAGTTGCAACACCAAATGATTGATGTCGCAACATCGATCTCCAAAGTTGTGATTCCAAGGTTGCAACTCCAAGTCCAAACATCAAAGTGAGTAAGTAGGTCACTTGAGGACCAAGGTCGCGACACCAAAAGGTCAACGTCGAGACACTAAAACTTCCAACCACCCAAAGTAGTTGATTGTTGAGGATGTCGCAACACCAAGGTCTGGGTGTCACGACACCGAAGCTTGATGAGGGAGTTTCTATAAGGATAATTTGATATCCAACCAAGCTTTAGTTATTTTGCCATTCAAGGCAATTTTTTCATTTTTAGGTTATTTTGACCAATGATTATTAGATTTTAGTACTTTCTCTTCTAGGTTAATTTAGAGGGATTCTCTTTCAGTATTTTTTTTGCGGTTTTTCTTTTTACAGTTGTTTTAGGTTTGCATTATAATTCAATAGATTTTTAGTATTTTTCTTATCCAAAATCTACAAATTGATAATCAAACTATGGAACTTCAAGATTCATCAGATTTTCATTAATCAAATCAATGACTTCATAAAAAATTTCTGTACATTTCTCAACTCTTTTCTTTTTCGTGTTATTTGATTATTTAATTTAGCATGAAATTGACTAGGCTTTGTGCATTGATTATGGATATGAACTAAATATTGTTGTGGTTGATTAATTGAAGTGTTAATTAATTAGTTTGAGGTTTAGAGACTAGATTGTAAGAATTTTGATTAAATTTAATGAACTTAGAAACCTAAAATTGATGAATCTAAAGGAATAATTAGATAATTGAGACCGAGAGGATATCTTATTGAATACATATTTGATTACCTTGATTTAGTCTAGTGAGACTGAGAGAAAAATTGGACTAAATCGTTTAGTTGGGTAAAATAGTGACTGAGAGGGAATCTTGAATCAATTAGAAAACTAACTAGTTTAGATCTCTAATTCAAGGATTAATTATTGACATGGAAATTAATCAACTACTCTATTTTCTTTGATGATTACATTTGTGATTTTGGTATTTTTGCAATTTAGTCCCTTAGGTTAAAATTTAGTTTAAATCAATTCTTCTGTTTTTTTTTTTTTTTTGTACTATGCCACTTAGCCATTAGCTAGCTAGACTTTTTATTATGTGCTTGGTCTTCGTTACTTCACCGTATCACTCAATCTTCTTTGGGTTCGATCCTTAGAATACTCTATGTGTTACATTGTAATTGTTAGAAATATTACAACTAACCTATCACACTTGCAGTAAAAACCATTTTATAATTATCAATATTTTGTGCTTATTGCTCTACGCAAAGTTTGTACACTGTGGAGCAGTCATTAGTCCCTGAGATTCTTAAGGCATTCAATTTATATATAATTGATTTACCACAAATCGATGTGGCAAATTAGGCTTTTCTGACACACTTAAGGAGCTTTTTCTCGATCAACATAAAGTTTTTAGCTTAGTTTTTTTTTTATTTTCGTATTTTTATATTTTTCAGGTAATAACTGAAAATCTCTTATTTTTGTCTAATTTTTGACCCAAATTGACTGATAGTGCCATTGGGAAGTTTAATGTGTTTTTGAGTGATGTAGGGACGTGGTGGAGGTCGAAAATGAGCGAGAACAACATCTAGGGCAAGGGTATCGTGATATCCAACCCTAGAATTGCGGTACCTCCGACAGTATAGAAGACTAATGAGATCTTTTAGTAGTATTGCGATATCAACCTCTCAACGAAGACCCCCAAGTTCAATACTACCCGAGATATCGCGATATTCTCTTTTGGGTATCGCGATATCGCCTTCGTCAGAGAGACAAACTTGGACAAAAAGGGCAACCTTTGTCTACCCAACCCACTAATCACACAAGTTCCATGTAGAGGCAATTTTTGCATTGAAAATTCATTAGAACACCCTTAAAAATAGCCAAAAATTACTGAGGACGAGAGAGGCACATTAACTTATTTTAAGTTTAGTTTTCTCTACACTTTTCTAGGGTTTTTATTTTTCTCTTCTTCTACCTTATATTAGAGTTTATTTTTCTGCATTTACTTCTTGTTCTTGATGTTCTTTGTGTTAGTTAAGTTAGTTAACACTATAGCTAAATTTTATTTACATTTCCAATCCTTGTACCTTGCTTTTAAGACTCTTTAAGCTTTAGACTAATATATTTCAGTTAATTTTACTTCAAATCTGTTAAAGCTTGTTTCTTTTATATTTCTTGCTTTATATTTCTTTGTTAAATGCTTTTGGTTTCATGTTATTTAAGTTTTTTTGCATAAAAATCTTAATTTTCACATTTTTCTTAAGTTTTACTTTCATGGTTGCTTTGTTTCTATTGTAATGTTTATTTTCTTGACTTTGAGCATGTGTAGCTAAATCCTTAAGGAAGTTGGTTGATGGAGATGTGGATACACTAAAATCTTTGGACAAAAGACTAAATCGTAGCAAATTGGACTAATTTAAATAGAACTAAGAACTTAGGTAGTGACGCCTTTAAAGGAATATTAAGATAAAGTGAGACCGACAGGTAATCTTGTCGCACACCCATTTGTTACTCTCTGATTAACTAGTGAGATCGAAAGATAAACCAAACCTAATCCATTTAAGTCGGTAAAATTAAGATCGGAATATAAAATGGAACCACTTGGTAATATACGCGATTTATATCCCTAGTTCGAGATTTGGTGAACCACATCAAAGTCAACCAACCCTCATTAGTCATTTGCTAGATAGTCCCTGTAGTTTACATTTCTTGTAATTTAGTCTCTAGAGTAGAATATTTAATTTTCTTGCAAACTTATCTTTTATGAATCGCCGTAATATAAAATCGTATTAGTAGTTACTTAGCCTCTATTTTATATGCTAGTTATTGCTCAATCGCCTCTTCCTTTGGGTTCAATCCTTGGAATGCTTCAATGTTTCATTTTAAGACAATAAATATTAAAATTGACCTGTATGCTTGCACTAAAACCGGACTTTAAAAATTGTTTCATAAATTAGTTGTTTTAATATGCACGTGCGTAACTGATCAATAACCACATAATATTTTAATCTAATAGTGTAACACCCCTTAACCGTAAACCATCACCGGAATAGGGTTACAAGGTATTACCAGACATATCAGACCAAATACAAAATTTAATGACTTTTCCAATGTATGATCACAAACATTTTACTCAAATTTTCAAAGCAATCTAACACTATCACATTCAATCCAACACAAGTTTTCATATCAAAGAGACCATTTCTTAAATTTAACATTTCATAAATAGGATCTATGTAATTTTTCAAATTCACATCATAGCAATATTTACAACCATCTATCAAAATGACCAATACAACATTATAGGTATATGCCATTTACCAAAAAAACTTTTATCACCAGATTTTGAGTTCGGGATCAATTTGGATGCTGGATCGAGACTTTTGACTTCAATTAACCTGCACACGAAAACAAACCATACGCTGAGTATATTTATACTCAGTGGTATTACTATAATTCAAATTATAATATCAATAACAATATATAGATATCAAACATGTAACGATTTAAAACTTTAAGTACTAATTCATTCTTTAACTTTCATTCCTTAACAATAGTAATACAATTTAGTTATACAACAATTAATATCACATATCATAAATTTGAATTTCAATCACTTCGTGAACATTTATTTCATGTCTTTCATTTTCAATCTCAATTTCAATTCACATTTCAATTCACAATTCAATTTTTTTATTTCTTTTCAATAGTTCAATCAATCAAATTCATTCGATTTCTCATTTAATTTATTTACCCCTATTAACAAGACTCGGACCTCGGCAGATACACGGATCCCACCAAACACTGCAGAATGGCACCTAGTGCCTCATCGGATAGTTCGAAGCAATAGTTGACACTCAGTGTCTTATCGGCAAAGCCAAAGAAAGTTGGTACCCAGTACCTCATCGAATCTATTCGAAGAAATATAGTGACACCCAGTGTCTCATCAACTCAAGGTCGAAGAATCATTGAACTCTTCCAATCCTATAGCATGCCAACTATATCCGACTCAGCCCGACTAGTTAATAGGGTTCTCAAATCACTTTTCAATTTCAATTCCACTTTCAGTTCAATCACAATTTAATTCAAATTCACTTTTCCACTTTCTAATCAATATACAATTTCAATACCAATACATATTTCAGATAATCACATATAATCATACTTCAATTACTTAATTCAAATCACTTTTAATTTCCAATTTGATTCACATTCAATTTCAATAGCCATAAACACTTTTGAATCAATTTCATTCAAATCAATATCATCATTTCAATTACTTACCTAATTTTACTTACCATGCATTTTAATTAAAATATAGCAATTAATAATAAATAGATTTGACTTATAGTAATACAAACCAGAATTTCTGAGCTACTCATTGTCGACTTTATCCTTTCCTTTCTTAGTCGAAGTTTTCGGTACAACGTTAGCTACGAAATTAAAACAATTAAAATTCATCAATACAATACAATTTCACATTGAATATTTCAATTTTTATTCAACTTTTGCCTAATTTCCAATTTAGTCCATGAGTGTAAAACTTGCAAATTAACCATTTTTAGTATAACCCATGATAGCTAAATATTCATATATTTTTCTAATCTTCCTCTCCATTCCACATCCTTAATATATATGTGTATATATATATATATATATATATATATATAATTCTACTATTTACTTATATGTTCTTTCAAAGCTGTTTACTTGAGTCATTGTCACTAAATTATTTATATCTTGAGTTATAGAATTCCAAATTAAGATCCGCTTGATGTTTTTGAAACTAGACTCAAATATCTTTCTACCATAAAATTTTCAAAATTTATAGTTTATCCAATAAGTACAGTAAAATCTTCAAACTTACCATTGTTCTGCTGTTTAACAACTTCGACCTTTCCTTATTAAAAATTATTTATCTCTTAGTACAAATTTTAGATGATGTTCCTGTTTGTTTCTATTGAAAATAGACTCATTAAAGATTTAAAAATATAAATTTAAGCACCTAATTATTTTTTTTTACAATTTTTGATGATTTTCCAAAGTCAGAATAGGGGAACCCGAAATTATTCTGAACTTGTCTCACAAAACTTATTATAACTCATAATTTACAATTTCATTGCTTACATCGCTTCTTCTATGAAAAACTAGACTCGATAAGATTTAATTTTATATTTTATTATCCTCTAATTCGATTTCCACAATTTTTGGTGATTTTTCAAAGTTAGCCTACTGCTGCTGTCCAAAACTATTTTAGTGTATTTCCTTTCTCCATGAAACCCTAATTTTGAAATTATTTCAATTTAGTCTCTATTACATAAAATTTATAACTTATTTTATAATTTAATCCTTTAATTTACCATTTCCATAATTAACCAAATATACATATAATTTATTAACAATCCCTAAATTCTTTGTAACACCCCTTACCTGTATTCTATTCCGGAACAGGGTACAAGGCGTTACCTCACTAAAAGGCGTGAATTTTTTTAATCTCAAACCACTGAAATACGTTCCAATTTAAAAATTTTTCAAACGATGAGCTACGGTCCTTCTTATGGGCCTGCGATGCCTCAAACATGATCTTGAAACAATCCAGAATCGTTTCGGGCACTTAGGAAACTTTTAAGAAATTATACTAAAAACAAAGCACACGCCCGTGTGGCCTCAAGACATGGTGTGCTAATGGCCCATGTATCTCACACGGCCTAAGCAAACTCGGGACATGCCCGTGCCCCTCGTCCGTGCGAATTTATTTTCTAACATTGAACCTACAGGGGTTTTTACACGGACTGGCTCACGCCCGTGTGCCCAGCCCGTGTCCCTCACACAGCCATGACACGCCCGTGCTGCAGTCCGTGTGTAAAAACCTTGACATTCTTTTTCTGACTTCAGTAGACACACGGCCATGACACACGCCCGTGTCTCAGTCGTATCCCTCACATGGTTTAGACACACAACTATGTCTCATGTCCGTGTTGAACACTAATGGGCATTTAATTCTATCCATGCAAGGTGCAGGGGACACACGGCCTAGTCACACACCTGTGGGCTGGCCGTGTGCAAGTGCCTACCCGTGTGGACCAAAAATAGGCTATTTAGCAAGCCTCTTTGCCACCCTGAATCAAGACCAATTGCAACCCAACATTTTCATATCAGAATTCCACATTGGTATGCATATAAATAACCACAACTATGCCTTTATGCAACAACCACAATTTGCATCATGTGCATGCACAATTACTCTAAACAACCATCCACAAATTTCCATGAACTCATTCTCATTTCATTAAAATGACTATAACAATTTTGGCCAATTCTAATGGCCATTTACAAAATGAACTTTATAAATAAATGGCCAATACAATTGGCTAACTAGAGTATCTTACACAAACATGACCAAACAACCTATACATGCCATTACGCAAAACCACAAAACATAACTATACTGAAAGCTTCAGTTGATAGTGTGTACGATGCCTCCGACGTTCTTGGATCATCGAATTTACTTAGGCAGATCTATATGAAAATGGAAAGGAGAGGGGTAAGCGATAAACTTAGTAAGTTATAGGCAAATAATTAAAAACAATATTACCATTCTAAGTCATATTCTTAACATATCATGACTCATGTATGAAACAAAAAGTGACCATAACAGGATTTACTCGTTTCCAACCTTTACTAATCATACAACATAATAATGAGCTCACAATTCATACAATTCATTTAAGTACCTGCACCACTCGTAAAAATCATCATAGCATCTCTCAAACTTAACATTAACTAAGATTTCGCGTTGAACTATTTAGGATACTAAAGGATATTCAATGAGCCTTCAATGTAGAGTATCGAGCCGATGCCATGTCCCAGACATGGTCTTACACTAACTCACATATCAAGTTGATGCCATATCCCAGATATGGTCTTACACTGACTCTCAATGTATCGAGGCAGATGCCGGCTTCCAGAAAGGTCTTACACTGGCCCTCATCTATCAGTGCCGATGCCATGTCCTAGACAGGTCTTACACTAACACGCAACAAGCTGACACCATGTCCTAGACAGGTCTTACACTAGCTTGTACATCTCGAGGCTGATGCATGTCCCAGACATGTCTTCCACTAGCTCTCGTCTCAAAGCCGATACATGTCCCAAACATGTCTTACACTAGCACACACATTACCCAATGTCATGGCAAGAATATCCAATTCTATCCCAAATGTTCAACCGAGCTCTATTATACATGTTCTCATAAATTCATGACTACAAGTCATTATTCACCAATTCATACTTGAATAAACATTCTCATAGATAACTCAATTCATAATGCATTATTTAATGACCAACGATGTTTTCATATATGAAATTTAGTAATGTCGTATTATTTACCTACAATTTACCTCGGTATATAAAAATGAAGATGGCGATTTGTTTTAATCGATTTGCTTAGCCTTCCCCTGGTCTAGGTTCGAATTTGGCAAATCTTGATCTATAACAATAAAAATTTACTAATTTAATCACCAATTAAAACTAAGCAATCCAAGATTCACAATTTGGCAAAATGACCATTTTGTCCCTAGATTTTGGCAAAATGACCATTTTACCTCTAGGCTCGGAAATCGATTTTTATCGAATTTCCTTATTAGTCATGCCTAACCAAACTCTTTTCACTCTTATGGCTGCCTGAAATTCTCATTATTTTATACACTTACCCTTTGTTTTACAACTTTATAACTAAGTTTAATTTAGGTGTTTTCCATGAACACCCTTTTACAAAAGTTGTTTATTTAACAACTAGAACTCATTTTCTTCCATAAAAACCCAGCAAACAACTCTTATTCAATCATTTCAACAATTCTAATTTTCAACCATTTTGCACAATACATCCCTCAAAAGGTAGCTCATGCTACAAGGGTTCCAAAAATGCAAAAACATTCAAGAAAGGCCTTAAAAATCACTTACTAATGAGTGCTAAATGTTGATGCAATTTTTGAAGCTTTCAAACCCCCATTTTAGCTGATAAAATAGGTAAAGAAGAAGAAGAAATGATGCAAAAGTGAAGGCTAGGCCATTAGATACTATTTTATCAAAGTTAAGTCACCTAACTTTGACTTTCTTCTTCTCTTGTCTCAATTTTCACTCCTTAGCCGGCCATGCTATTTAAAATGGGCCTAATTGCCCTTTAAAACCCTCAATTTTTTGTTCCATGGCCAATTAACACTACTTACTAGCAAAATCAAACTTTTTCCCTTTATGCGATTTAGTCTTTTTTCGCAATTAAGCCCTCAATCGTGTAAATTAATTCACCAAAATTTTCATGCATACTTATAAAAATACTACAACACATAAATTAACACTAAAATAATTTTCTTAAACCTTGGGAAGTGATTTCGAAATCACTATTCTGACTAAGTCCAATTTCGGGCTGTTACATTCTTGAATTTTATAACTTAACACCATGCTAATTTAATTTATAGCATTAAACTCCTTGAAAGCTAATACTAACAAAACTCATGGTACAAAATATTTTAATTACTCACTAAACTTAGTAATTCAACTCAAATTTCCAGCACAAAGAACAATCCACCTAAAAAATCCCCAGACTTCACAAAATTAACAATCTAACCTCAAATTCTATCAAAACAACCCCTAATTCTTTCATTTATTCAATATATTCAATGTCTAGAAATCTAATAACTTCCAATATTTCAACATAAACCATGTAGTATTTTATTCTAGGATCATAATAACTTAAAAATTATAAGAAAATGGGTTAAATTGACTTACCAAATTAACTTTAAACCTTGAAACCTCAGATTTTCTTTTTTCTTTTTCTTTCTTTCTTTCTTTCTGCCTTGTTTCTTCTCTGTTTTCGTTTCAATTCTGTTTCTTTTAACTCATTTGTTTCTTTTATATATAATAATATAATATAATAATAATATACTTAATTATTAAACAAACATATATATTTTAATCAATAAAATCTTTGATATTTTTCACGTTAAACCGCCTCAACTATAGGAAATTGTTTAATTATCTCTTTGGTCCTTTTAGTTTTTTTTTAATCTATAATTAAACTCTTACCTTTATTGCAATTTAGTTCTTTTTCCTAATTATTCTTAATTAAGTCAAATTCACCAACCAATATCTAATTAAACATACAACTAACTTCGTAAATATTTATTAAAAATATTTACTAGTCCGATTTACCGGAACGGAGTCCCTGGAATGCAACTTTTTTCAATTTGGTCCTTTTTAATTAATTAACAATCGAAACGTTAAAGTTTCTTAACAAAACTTTAATACAACCCTAATGACACTCCGTAATTATTTATAAAAATATTTACGGCTTAGTTTATAATATTGAGGTCTCAATACCTCGTTTTCGACCCAATTTACCTTTTTAAATCACAAAATTCACTAATTCAAAAATATTTCTAAAATTACGCTTAACTTATAATTATTAATTAATAAAATTTTCTAACTTTTTTGTCGGATTTAGTGATCTCGAATCACTGTTCCGACACTATTAAAAATTGGGCTGTTATAAATAGTTAAAAATATAAACTATTTGGACTAATTAATAACATTATAAAAATATAAAGACCAAATTATGTTAGAAATTAAAATATAGAGATTAAATATCAAATGTAAGCATAATAGAGAGACCAAAACTAAAATTTAACTAATTTTGTGAAATATAAAAAAAAGCAAAAGAAAAAGAAAGAGAGAGCAATTATAGAAAAAACTGTTACGTGTTAAGTTCTTATTAATCATATAACTTTTTTATTTGTAATTTTCTTCTTTTTCTTTTAAATGAAACCTTTTTTTATACATTTGTTAGAAGAAAAGTTAGAATATGCTTCAAAGTCCTTGTACTTGTCTATCTAAAATTTAGTCCATTTATTTCAAATTTCAAGAATTAGTTCTTTTACTTTTCAAATTTTTAAATTTAGATTTAGTTATGAACACAATTAAAATTCTTCTCTTAAATTCTGTAACACTTTACACCCGACTCGGCTGACAGATCCAAATGCGTGACATTGCTTCAAATGGGCCCACATAGAGGCTTGGTTTATATGAGATCAGTCACAGAGTTAGGACATGAATCCAAACCCAAAGCATCAAAATTCAACATTATGTCTCGAAACATGCCTCTCTTATTTCACTATTTTTGCTTCAAAGTTGATTGTCTCAAGATATTGAGGGTTCATGTCTCGAGACAATGACACTTATGTCTTGAGACTTGTCTCAAGACATATTCTCCTGTTTCAGTCCTCTACCTTTGATGTTTAGATGTCTTGAGATAATGAAGTTCTTATCTCGAGACTTAAGATAGGGCAAATCTAATTTAGCCTCAATGTTTGCTATTTTAAAACATAGGCTGTCACATTCCAAAAATTGTGTTAGAAGAAATCGGGTTAGTGAAACCAATAGTGGTTATGTCCAACTTTTGAGTTAAAATTATGGAAAATTTTGTAAAATGATTTAATTTGGTTTAGTGGTTGAGAGTTGTGTTTGTGTGTGTGAGGTTTTGGGTTTGAGTATTTCTTTTGAAATTTTGTCAATTTTTTGTTCTAACCCTAAACCCTATTCTTGATCGTTTGACTTAAATCTTATTTTTGTGTAAGTTATGATATAATGAGTTTGTTGGTTTAGTAGTAAGGCATCAACTTACCATTAGGTGTTGTGTGCAAATTTGAAATAATTTTGCTCATTGTTATTTGTTGAAGGTTGGGTTTGTTTTAAATTCTATGAAATCTTTGGGTTAGGATTTGGCTCAAGTTAAAATATCTTATTTTATTTTATTTGAAAATTATCAACACCCTAATTTTGCTCTCATCACTAACCATCCATACACCCCCTCTCTGCACATTTCATATTTTTCTTTTCCAGTCCTTTTTCATGTTTTCTTCTTTTTGTTTTTGGCCATTACTCCTTTCTATCGTTTGCTTTGCGGTTCAATCAATTTTTTTTTGCTTCTTTCTTTGTCGTTATCATCTTTGTTATGCTCACTGTTCTTCTACGTTTCTTTGGATTATTGTATTATCCAATCTTCATCTTTCGTAATATTTTTTGGGTGAGTGATGTTGATTTTGCTATTGGGTTTTTGTTGTTACTAAGTTATTGGTGAAAAGGTATGTGGTTAATGGGTGTTTGGGTTGGAGATTGGATTCTAATTGTAGTTTGTTGGAATTGTTTAGGTGCTGATTATGGAACGGCTAATCGGTCAACGAATTAGTTGTTGTGGGCTATTGTTTTTGTATGAGGTAGGTTTGAATAACAGACTTTGAGGTTTTATGTGTAAGTTAAGTTTGGAAATCAAGTTTCGGTAACGAAATTGGATTGTTAGGTGATATAATTTAATGACGTATGTAGGTTTTGTTAGTTTAATACATGTGGTTGATTAATCTCGCTATCAGGTATGTGCTTCTAACCCAAAATCACCGTGTATAATCTGAAAATCTGAACGAAATTGTTTTGCGTCACAGGGTCGTGTGAAAAACCACATGCACTACACGGCCGTGTGGCTAGCCATATGTTAGGCTGTGTGAGGGCACACGGGTGTGTGCGATTACACGGACAAATCAGGTAGGCCATGTGGGGCACACGGGCATGTAAAATCAAATGGGTAGGACAGGTAGTCGGTGTGGGCCACATGAACTGGTCATTTGGGCCGTGTGAAGCCATACGAGCATGTGACCCATTTTGCTTAAATTTTCATTTAAGCCTGATTTAATCTGTAATTTGTAATTAGACCCTCTGTGGGGTCCAGTTTGTTTAAAAAAGACCCAAAGTAATGTATATGTGTTGATATGTTTGGTAAGTGAGTTACATGTATATTATATGTGTCGATAATTTTTGAAAGCATGACTATTTTTGTAAAGCATATGTGACATTCGTATTCTGTTATTTGTTCTGATATGATATCTGATTCGACTATGTGCTATGTATATATGTTATTATGATTTTGCATAAGCATTTAAGTGGATTTTGATGATGGAGGAAGCATTTTCAGGCAGTACTACTGTAATTTTGGCAGTTAAATCGTATTATATGTTTGGCAGCTCAACTGCATATTTAATAGTGGCATACCACCACTTTCCAGTGTGATTGGATGGATGGACTCATGTAGTCCTAATTAGTGTGATTGGTTGGTTGGAGATAGTGTGTAGCTGATGGAAATAGGATTTATTCTAAATGATATGACATTTTGATTTGATATATGTGTATATATGTTTATGAAATTATGATACTCTGATATGATATATGCTTCTGTATATATGACCTTCTAATATGTTATTTGCATACATGAATACTATAAGAAAAACTTTGTTTTGATATTTGTAATTGTGCATGTTGTAGTAATAAAATTCTTTATATGAGTTAAATCACACATTTATAACACCGCTTAACCCCAAATTGTCACCGGAACAGGGTTACGAGGCATTACTGAACATATCAATCAATTTATGAACAATTCATAAATAAATAACAAACATATTAAAATTACATCATAAAGTCTCTTTAATGGACCTTCGAGGCCCAAATCGTATAATAGAAAAGGAATGAGACTTGTTCGAGTACTTCGAATTTTTTTTTCAATTATTATTATTATTTTTTTAAACTCAATATATCCCCTTTATCAACATCTAACCTCCCCTGCAAATTTTCAAACAGCAACCAATACCAATTCTAGTATTTCAACCAACATATTTATATAATTAAACATACTTAAATCATATCTATATCATTATCTTAGTAATTTAATCAATTAGCATCACAACATTAACTTAAATTTCAACTAATAATTTTTATTCGTTTCCTAAATCAAGTTTAATGCATACATACTAAATTCAACATTATTTACACATAAACCCTTAAAACCTTTACATGACCAAGTACATGCCAATTTAACAAAAAGAAAGATTACTTCACCAAAGTTGTGTCGAGGTCGGGATTGATCAGGATGCTGAACTGGGACCTTTATCTTTAATCAACCTGCTTACGGAAACAACCGTACGCTGAGTATCTTATACTCAGTGGAATTACCATAATTCAAACTATATAATTCTAATAAATTAAATTGTATTAATCATAAACATTATAATTCATAGAGATTAATTTCCATTTAATATCATATAAAAATTATATCATTTCATCAACAATATTACATTTTTAACAATTTGTCCTTCCATCAATTCATAAACTTTAATTAAATATTATCATATCACATATATCACAATAATTCATAATTCAACTTATACTTCTTTCTCATACTTTCAATCATTCAAATAATCAAATTCATTCCATTTACTCATTAATTTATTCACTAATATAATATCAATTAAATAATAATTAATAAATATCTTTTACTTATTATTTAAGAATATATACAAATATATTACAAGTGTATTTTCTTGTATTTTACACATGTATTTTATTATAACCATACAATTGGCATGTTTTGGTTTATTTACTTATTTAAGTTATAAATTAATAATACTATAAATTAACATAACATAATATATATATATATATATATATATATATAATTAAAACAAAAATATTAGATTTTATTTCCTTTATGCCGCCTCAAATTTCAAATGTGGCTTAATTACCTATTTAGTCCTTTTTATTTTCTATTAATCTATAATTAAACTTTTACCCTTTATTCAATCTAATCTTTTTTTAATTACTCTAAATTAAGCTAAATTCACCTAATTTAAACCTAATTAAACACATTACTAGACTATAAATATTTATAATAATTATTTTCGAACTCGATTTACTAAGACGGAGGCCCGAAAATGTATTTTTTCGATGCCTGTGAATTTTGGGTCATTACACACTTAGCTTCTAGCTCACTCGTTCATTTAATATGTTTCAAGTATCTTCTGGCTTAGGATTGGACGACGTACAGGAGCTCCGACTGTTTTCTTAGTTAATTAAAAAATGGTAATTTTCGTAAATATCTATTTTGGACTTTTGGGGCTGTAAATTGTTTTTGGGCTTTGTTTTGTTTTTTATTTAATTCATTGGTAATTGATATTTTTTGAATGTGATACTGCAAAATCACATGAGTTAACAAAATAGATTCCGGTTTTCGAAACTAAAACTCTGAAAATTTTCCACTGCAAAATTAAGTAATTTCTTAAGTATTTTTCTATAAACGAATAAATAGCGTTTAACAAATGTTTTCCATATTTATATTTTCTAAATACTCACTGAAATCAGGAGTTTTCAAACGAGATCACGTTAAGAGTTATTCTGTAAAATAAATTGTATGTAATTTCCAAAATAACATGTAAGTATTTTGCTAAAAATATTATTTTTTCAGAATTCTCTGTTTCTAAAGTTAGGATTTAACTTCTGGGTTTTCAAACAAACTAATGTAATTTATTTAGATTCGGTTATAATGTCTAGGCTATGTTCGGGGTGTTACATGGGCCAATATGTCTCGAGACTTAAACCAAGATGTCTTGAAACTTGCTTGGTAAGTCTTGAGACCTATACTTAAAAATGTACCAAATGATCATTTTTGTTGTTGCTGTCTTGAGACCAAATAGTAAATATGTAAAAAAATGCAACTTTAACCTATGGAAAAAGTGATACCAAATCATACCTACATAAGATCATTATATCACTCAATCATAAAGCATCAATTTGACATCACCAATCATAAAATTGAACACCTAAAGACGTAACAACTAAAGCATGGAATAGAAGTATGCAAAACTAACTATTTATTAGTATTAGAACATGTTTGTGCATGATCATATCCCACTATCAAAGTTCACCACATGACTAAAATGTGTTCCAACATAAATACCAACAATTCATAACATCCAAAAGACCCTATAAATCTTTTAATTATCTAGTTACATGCCATTTACAACACAAAACATAAGGGAGCATTATAGAGATGTAGTTGAATTAAGATGTAAGATCTAGATGCCGCTAATATTTCTTGATAAACTAAACACCTGAAGTTACCTGTGCATAGAAACAAACAAATTCGCACGCTGAGTATTGAAACTCAATGATGCTAACATAATTTGAATTCAACACATAATTATAATAAATAGTAAAACATAATACGATAACATTAAAGTACATTGTAACTAAAATTTTATTCCAACATAAAAAATCATATACTCACATATCATTTTACAAATTAACCCTCAGGATATTCATGCAACACTCACCATGTGTTAACATAATTAGTTACGATATTAATGAATCGTTTTGTTTTTCAAATATTATACTATCGATGCACTTTCAGGTTATTTGCATCTCATCTCCTATATCACAATCAATTCATTTTTGCTATTCTTTTCCACATTTTATTATCATATCAAATTCACATTTTAATTTCATATTTTGACCCATATTAACTGATTCAGACTCAAGAATAGATACACGGATTAATCCACCAACACACCAGAATAAACACATCAATGCTGACCGAGCATAAATGCACCGATACCTACAACCACACTAGTATACGCTCGTAGCCTCTGGGTATTTGAGCTAGTGACAAATTCTCGACCTTTAGGGTATTAGAGAATTATCAAATAGTAAAACACACTCAACATTAAAGCTCCCTCTAACATAACAGACCCTATAGCATGTCAACTGTACTTGTAACTCTATTTGACACCGTTAATAGGGCATTTTTCATTACCAATCATCATCAAATCATATTCAAACATAATTAACATAATGATATCACCATAAGAAACACATGCTTTGAACATATACCAGCATTTCAAAGTGATCAAGTACAACATATATTTCATGTCTTTATCCACCATCAATAGTTTATACATTTAGTTGATTAATAAATTATGCAGTGAAAATAAATTATGAAAGCACAAATCGAAAATACTCCTCATTGATGGCCTTTACTTTCCTTTATCTTTTGACATTCTAATGTCATCTTTAACTACGTTTGATAATACAGTTATGGAAACAACATCAATTACACAATCAAACATAAAAGCCATTAAGAATCAAACATGAAAATGCATTTTCTCAACTTAACTCACTGGGCTTTTAATATTCAGTTTTTTTGTAACTCTCGATTCTAAATATAACTTTATAAATATATTAAAATAACCTCAAAATGTCTAAAAAAAACATAATTATTTTCAAAGATGTTCCATGGCTATGTAATTAAAACCTTAACAATTCACATTTCTAATACATGGGTCATTTATTTTTATTCACTTAAAGCTAGAAATTCATCAAATATTAAAGGAAAAATCCCCTTACCTTATGGATTAATGTTCGACAATGAGAGAAAAAGACCATGCAAAAGTTTTCTTCTTTCTCTCGTCGGTTACCTTAGCCAAATGAAGAATAAGAGAAAATATTTTTTTCTCTTTCACTCCTTTTCCATATTATTATTATTATTATAATTATTATTAAATAGTTATAGTTTCAACATGAAAGGATTAGTGGGATTTGGCTGTGATCATGTTAATCTTCTAACCATGTTTTAATGGCGGCTTAATTATAATTGAGGAACTTGATTATTTCCTTTACCTAATCTCCCTAGTTTAGGTCACTTACAATTTAATCTCTACACTATATTTAACAACTTATCTAATTTAGTCATTTAATAAATCAATACTATAATTTCGCACTTGATGCATATATTCATTGATTAAAAATTTCAACTAACTTGTTTTCAATTTTAAAATCGCATTTTTTCTACATCGGTTAAAATTGGGTCATTACAAATTCATTTGTGTGACAATTTTAATACCAAATATTTACTTAGAAGCGGTGTAACAAATAAAAAAAAAAGACCAAATGCTCAATTTGAGGTCAAACTTTTTGTGGGTTGCTCACATAAATGTCTAACCTTTCAAATTGATCAAATAAAAGTCAAACATTTTCAATGCTACTTAAAATAAGTGTTTTTCAAATGTTGTATATCATATTTGAAATTATATTTTTGTTTTCTTATTTTCTTTTAAAATAATATCTAACTCAAATGCGATGTGTTGCACTTTAAACACGTTAGCATTCACCAATTTTTGTTTTACAAATCGGGTGAAGTGCATGAAAAACCCTTATTTGACCATTATTTAACTGTTTAAAAGGTTTGGCCCTTAATTGAGCAATATCTAAATGATTTTGTCCCAATTTGAGCATTTAACCTAAAAAAATGACATTGGTGATAAACATGAATTTAATAGAAGGATTTTATCAGTATTAGTAATTGGACTTGCATTTTAAAATTAAAAAATTAGGACTATATTCTTTAAAATAAAAGTAGGAGACTAGATTTCAAATGTACAAAAAGTACAAGGACTCAGAGTATAATCATAAAAAAAAAAAAGTGAATCTCCTCTTTCATAAACCTTTCTACTCAAAATCAAACTCTCTTCGTATAATGTCCCAAAATTTCCAGTACAATATTTAGTATTATTCCATGACTCGCTATTGTAAAAATTTTGAGGAATTTTGAAAGGAAAGAAAACAATGAAGTAAAATTTGTATATAAAAATGTGAAAATGATTAAATTGAAAAGTTGAAAAAATACGAGGACTAAAGAGAAATTATGGATTGATAATGGTTTGTTGACGTCAAGATGACATGGGAAATGTATTTTTAACAAGGAAAAAAAAGAGTCTGGATTAATTTGAATAAAATGAGAGAAATATGGATCAAATTACAATTTTTCCATTTTAGTGTAGAAAGGAATAAAAACACAAATTTTGCATGGTTAGACATTATTATGAATCTTTATGATGTTATGTGTTGTGGGGTTAAGAGAAAGGGCGAAAAGTGTGATTCCCCACTAAAAAAATAATAATTGTTACTTAAATTTTGTTGGATGAATTTGAAATCCATTTTTAGGAAAACGTTTCGCCTTAAATTTAAATCCTTTAGCTTAATTGCTTAGATGAGATTTTGCCGTTGATTTTAATCTTGTTTAATCAAAGAACATTAACCCATTATTTAAAATTTATATAAATTTAAATTTTTATTCAATAATAAGATCAAAGAAATGATCCATTAGCTCAAATCCACTAGTCTGTAAACCTGCAGGGCACAATATAAATCTTAGTTTATAATTGGAAAATGTTGAAATGTTAAACTTAAAATCACTGTTTTTTCTTTTCCAACTTTATCATATTTTGGGTTGTTATACATAAATATTACACCAAAGATCCTTTTATATATATATATATATATATTTGGGGTTAGAGCAAGGGAGTCTCACTTTTGGGGTTTTCTCCACCCTTCCACCATAATATGTATCTTGGTTCCCTCTTCCACCGGGGAACACTCTACTGCTTCTCTCCCTTAGTTGCGGATAAAAATAAGCTAGTTTTCTAGTCCCGACTTAAAAAATGGGTTTAAAATTTTACCTAAATCTAGCCCGAACAAAATGTTAAAATTCAAACTTAGCCCGACTCATATTAATTTTTATATAATTTCTTTTAAAAAATATAATACATAAAAAATACTAAAAACATTAAAATAAATATTTCCCAACAAATTGAAAATAAATTAAAAAAAATATGTATACTTAAATAACATTAAGATAAATGTAACTTAACAAGCAAATGTGAAAAATAGTAACAAAATTAATAATAAAACAAGAGTTATAAAATATCCAAATAATAAGAATAAAATAGTAGCAACATAATTGTGAAATGGTAGCAAAACAGTGAAAAAAACAAGAAAATAGCAATAAAATAATAAAAACAATAAAAAATAAAAAATAATTTTTTTCATATTCGGGCTAGGCCAAGTTAGGCTCGGGCCAAAAAAATCTTACATGAGACCCGACTAGTTTTCTAAATGGGCCTTCTCCTCCTTGACTCTTCATTGTTGATTTCTTGTATCAATATGGGTATAATAATAGAAAATAAATATTTTATTAATAAATACAATTAACCTTTTATATATATATATATATATAATTAGGGGTGAGGAGCTCTCATGCCTACAATAAAATACTCTTGTTACTATGCTAAGAGGTTGGTGGCTATAATTAATCTTCTTTTTATTTTTGATACAATAATTGAGTGCGGGGATGGGGTAGCACGGTTTGAACTCGTGTCAAATGAGTGTTTGATAAAAATTTTAGCCACTACTGCATACAAGTTAAGATGACTACAATTAATCTTAAAACATATAAATTTATTTAAATAAATGATCAATTGTAATACAAGTTAGAACACATAAATTTTACATAAGAAACCCTTATCGGGAAAAATTATGGTAAAAGAGGAGAAATTCACTAATTTTGAACAACGACAATACAAGAGATTTTCGACCCCACACATTTTAAGGGTTAAATAACCCTGTTATAATCAATGTCTAATAGAAGAAGTATAGTCTTATACAGATTTAACTTGTGCGGCATGGTCCCTATTTTGCCTCTCTATTTTATTTATTTAACAAATGAGTTACATATTAAACTTTTCAAACCAGATCAAACGAGATTCAGGTTACACAACTCTAACAATTTATTTATTACTAATATATGTAAAAACATTTATCCATATGTTTACATGTGGATCGGTTTAGTATTTGTATCCAATCCTCTTGAAAAATAATTTTTATATATATTTAAAATAAAGATAATTATTTGATACATGACTTTTTTAACTACAAGATAAAACCAATAAATTATCAAATATCTTTAATTGATATTTAAAAAATAAAAATTAATTTAATAAGACACATGACACCTTTTTAATATTGCTTATAAAATTGAAAAAAAAATCTACTTTGTATCAAATAATAGTCCTTAAAATTATTAATTTACATATTAATGCAAGCTAAATTAATATCCATAGATGAAAAAAATCTAAAGCCATCTTTAATTAATTACTATAAATTTAATTTTAATAATTGAAAACAATATAATTCTTTTTTAAGTTCTAATAGTGATATTTATTTTAAATGTATTCTTTCTTTTGAAGATTTAATATTAAAGGTGAGTTTGGATGGGCGATGTGTTTACTTGCGGTTAGTGTAAAAATAACAATGATGATGAGATTAGATATTTTAACAATACTGTAACGTAAGACAAAAAGTAAACTAAACATATCGTACCATATCGTCCATCCAAATTCACCCTAAGATGATAGAAAGAATGAAGTAGATAAATCATAAAAGGTTATAAAACCATGCATAAGTGCGAAGTTAACCCTAATTTTTTAATTAATTTAGCATATCTTCCCCAAATATAAATAAAATAAGCAATGAGGGGCAAAACTCAATAAATAAGGAAAAGGATAGGATAGCTGCATCGCCGTATAATATATATGTTGGATTGGTTATTTGTTTGTATCAAATTATAAAATAAAAATTTGAAGGTTAAAATATGATTCAAATTTTTATACACTTTAAACATTTTGAAATTTACTTCCCTACTTTTATCTTTAGGACTTTAATTCCCTACTTTTTAGATTTAAAAATTCAAGCCAAGTTGTTACAACTATTAAAATTCTTCAATTAAATTCATTGGTAAAAGGTTTTCAAATTTTAGAAAAATTCACTTCTGAGTTACGTAACAATAAAAATAGAATTAAACATATTATATAGATTTAGAAGTAAAACACTCGTTTGAACTCATCATGATAAAATAATTTTTTGTTGGAATAATGTTCTTAAAAGAATCGATGTCAGCATTAATATTAACTATTTAAACTAATTAATGACATTACAAAAGTAGAGAAATAAAATTATGTTAGAAATTAATATAAATATATATATATATATATATAAATAAATTGAATCTTAAGTTTTAGTACAGTATAGGGCCCAAAATTAAAATTTGACCATGGTATTATAGTGTAAAGAAAATGCAATGAAAATCCAAAAAGAAAACAGAGAGAAGAAAGTCACATGTCAATCTCTACCATCTTTGAGATATTCAAATTACATATAATTGCATAATATTTAATTAAAAATTAATGATATTAATTATTTGGACTAATTAATAACATTATAAAAATTTAAACACAAAAATATATTAGAAATTAAAGTATAAAGATTAAATTTCAAATTTAGGCATAATATAGAGACCAAAATTGAAACTTAACTATTTTTCTATAATATTAAAAAAAGAAAAAAGAGCTTCTACACACGTGTCAACAGAAAGAAGGTTCGTTGGATCTTTTTTATATATAATTACTAGTATGGTCTACCAACGCTTCACATTAGATTGATTATTTGCATGTGTCAATTTATAGAGTAGAGTAAAAATTTGAATATTAAAATATACTCTAAGTTCTTATACATTTCGTACATTTGGAATTTAGTCTCTCTACTTTTAAGAATTTAGCCCTTCTACTTTTTGGATTTAAAAATTCACTTTCGAATTATATATAACAACGTAACATTTTAATTGAAAAGTTTACAATATTAACCATTTGGATTAATTAATAATATTATAAAAATATAGATATCAAATTATATTAGAAATTAAAATTTAATGATTAAAATTTAAATTTAAGTATAATAAAAGTACCGAAATTAAATTTTAATAATTTTTTATAATGTGAAGAAAAGAAGAAGAAAGCATCGATGTTTCTCTTTGTACGATTAATATCCATAACTTAATTTATAAAGTTATTAAATATCCATCAAATATATATATATATATATATATATATATAGGGAGGGATCTACTTACACTTATGTAAAAAGTATAAAACTAAATTACATATTTCCGTATCTTTTTGTACAATTAATATTTTAACAATCTAACTATTAAACTTATCATGTATATAAATTTTTAAATCGATTCATTTTCTCTATTATATCGATTTAAAATACTATATATTAATATTTATTGAATGAAAGGAAATTTGTTAGGTAAGATATATGTGTAAATGGATTATATATATAAAAGTGAGAAAAGGTTATTGTTTTATTAGAAATGGAATTTAGTAAAGGGATTAAGTTATTAATTACTGAAAATTATTATAAATAAAGACTTGGAGAGGAAATAATTAATAAACTTAAAATATTTAACAAATACCTTTGGTTTAAGAAACACAGGATCCGAGGCTCTCTTGCCTCTCCCACTCAACTCATCCATAAGCCTACGCTTCTAAATTCCATTTGCAATAAAACAATATGTTCTCCCTTTTATCTATAAAATTAATATTTTTCGGGTAAATTATTAGTAAGTTTATATTTTGGTCATTTAATTTTAAAATGTTATAAAATAGTAATTGAATTATTTAAAACTTTTCATTTAAGTCACTTAACTATTTGAAAGTTTTTATTTAAGCCATTGGGCTATTAAATATATTTTTTAAAAAGTACAGCTAGTGAGTTCCAAGTGACAATTCGACGATTAGTATGATGGATTAGTACAATCGACTAGTAGAAGAACATACATTAGATCTAAGTCAATCTGACAATCAGTGTCGGAATGAAGAAGAAAACAACTTGAATTTTGGTTTGCAGATTTGTGATGTTCAAAGTTGTTTCATGAAAAAAAAAAACTAAATTGTAGAAGAGAAGGGGAATGAGAGCTTGCGATTGGTGTAGGCAGTGCAAACAAAGAAGGCCATAAAACAACGACTTTATCAGTCTAGTGACTTAAATGAAAACTTTTGAATAGTTCAGTGACTATTTTATATCTTTTTTAAGTTACGTGATCGAAACATAAACTTATTAATAGTTTAGTGACCTTGGGTGTAGTTTACCATTATTTTTTGAGTTGAATTATACAGTAACAATTAAAAGGTTAAAATATGTTCTAAGTCCCTATACACTTTGTAGGTTTAGAATTTAGTCCCCCAACTTTAATTTTCAAGAATTTAACTTCTCAACTTTTTAGATTTAAAAATTTAGGTCCATTTAATCACCGTTAACATTTTTCTATTAAACTCACTGATGTGACATTTTTGAAATTAAACAAATATTTACTTGGTAGTTTATATAATAATAGTCAAATTTCCATTCCAATTATGATCCCTTTAATTTTCTTAATTTATATAATAATGGTCAAATTTTAATTTTGGTCTCTATACTATGCTCAAATTTGAGATTCAATTTGTATATTCAGTTTTGGACATAATTGGGTACTGCTCAAATTTACTTGGAGTTATGTAACAATAAAAATAACCTTAAACATATTGATATAGATTTAAAAATAAAACACTCATTTGAACTCATCATTATAAAATAATTTTTTGTCGGAATAATGTTCTTAAAAAAATTGATGTCAGCATTAAAATTAACTATTTAGACTAATTAATGATATTATAAAAGTAGAGAGATCAAATTATGTTAGAAATTAATATATATATATATATATATATATATATTGAATCTCAAGTTTGAGTATAGTATAGGAGCCAAAATTGAAATTTAACCATGGTATTATAATGTAAAGAAAATGCAAAGAAAATCCAAAGAAAATCCAAAGTTAAAAAAGAAAAGAGAGAGAAGAAAGTCACGTGTCAACCTCTACAAGCTTTGAGATATTCAAAATACATATAATTACGTAATATTTTAATCGAAAAGTTAATAATATTAATTATTTAGACTAATTAATAATATTTTAAAAATATAAAAATAAAATTATGTTAGAAATTAAAGTATAAAAATTAAATTTTAAATTTAAACATAATAGAAGGAGGAAAATTAAAACTTAACTAGTTTTCTATAATGTTAAAAGAAGAAAAGAAAAAAGGGCTCCAACCCATGTGTCAGCAAAAAGAAGTCAACAGACCATTTTATATATAGTTACTAGTATAGTCTAATCATGCTTTGTATTAGATTGATTATTTGTTTGTGTTCATTTATAGAGTAAAATAAAAAATTGAAGATTAAAATATACTCTAAGTCCTTATACACTTTATACATTTAGAATTTAGTCTCTCTGCTTTCAAGAATTTAGCCTCTCTACTTTTCAGATTTAAAAATTTGCTTTCGCATTATATATAACAACGTAACATTTTAATCGAAAAGTTTACGATATTAACTATTTGGATTAATTAATAACATTATAAAAATATTGTGATTAAACGATATTAGAAATTAAGTATAATGATTATATTTTAAATTTAAGTATAATAAAAATACCAAAAATAAAATTTAATCATTTTTTATGATGCGAAGAAAAAAAAGAAAAAAGCATCATCGTGTCTCTTTGTACGATTAATATCTATAACTTAATTTATAGAGTTATTAAATAGATATAGATATGAAATATATATCAAATATCTATATATATATATAGAGAGAGAGAGAGAGAGAGGGAGATTCACTTATACATATTTTTGTATGATTAATATTTTAACGATTCAACTATTAAATTTATTGATGTAATTGTACTTATTATGTATATAAATTTTCAGACTGATTTGTTATCTTCATGATATCAATTTAAAATGCTATATATATTAATATTTATTGAATGATAGATATTTTTTTACTTAAAATAAAAAATTACAATTTTGTATTAAATTTGATATATATAAAATAATAAATTTAATTGTTAATTCATTAAAATATTAATCGTGGAAATTGAATTGGAATTTAAAAGAGGAGGAGGATAAGCAAGAAGGTAAGAGTGAGAGAGCCTCGGATTGTGTACAAAGTCCACAGTTATTAATTAATGAAACTTGGAGGAAATAATTAATAAACTTAAAATAATTAACAAATACCTTTGAATTATTTGGTTTAAGAACCACAGGATCCGAGGCACTCTCGCCTCTCCCACTCAACTCCTCCATAACTTCATTTATAAGCCTATGCTTGTCCTCTTTCCTTTCTAAATTCCATTTGTAATAAAACAATATATGGTTCTCCATATATAGGGATTTTTACTTAAATAATATAAAAAAAATTAAAAAGTACCAAAATAATACAAAAAAATTTTTATTTACCAAAATAATACATCCCTTTTTTTTAATTACAAAAATAATACAAATAAAAAAAACAAAACAGAAAAAAAAACAAAGGTGGGGCCCACAAGCGGCACCAATGGTGCCTCTCCCATAGGCGGCACCAAAGGTGCCTCTCCCATAGGCACCACCCAAAACTCGTGTTTATTTTGGTCATTTGTTCGTATTTTTTCTTATTTTCGAATTAAAATCACTTCCAAAATAAATATTATTTTCGTATTTTATTATTTTTCCAAAATAAATATAATAATATAAAATAATAAAATATGAAAATAGTATTTATTTTAGAAGTGATTTTAATCCGAAAATAAGAAAAAATACGAACAAATGACCAAAATAATGGTTTTTTACTAAACTTATATAAAAATATTAAAATAATACATTTGAAACATTATGTACTAAAATAATATAAAATAATAAAATACTAAAATAGTATTTATTTTGAAAGTGATTTTAATCCGAAAATAAAAAAAAATACAAACAAATGACCAAAATAATAGTTTTTTACTAAACTTATATAAAAAAATTAAAATAATACATTTAAAACATTATCTACTAAAATAATATAAAATAATAAAATATGAAAATAATATTTATTTTGAAAATAATTTTAATCAGAAAATAAGAAAAATGACCAAAATAATGATTTTTTACTAAACTTATATAAAAAATATTAAAATAATAAATTTAAAACGTTATGTACTAAAATAATATAAAAATAATAAAATACGAAAATATTTGGGTAAAAAACCCTTCTTATAAAGGATAAAATACTATTTTCGTATTTTATTATTTTATATTATTTTAGTACATAATGTTTCAAATGTATTATTTTAATATTTTTTATATAAGTTTAGTAAAAAACCATTATTTTTGGTCATTTGTTCGTATTTTTTCTTATTTTCGGACTAAAATCACTTTCAAAATAAATATTATTTCCGTATTTTATTATTTTTCAAAATAAATACAATCATATAAAATAATAAAATACGAAAATAGTATTTATATAAGTTTAGTAAAAAACTATTATTTTGGTCATTTGTTTGTATTTTTTCTTATTTTCGGATTAAAATCACTTTCAAAATAAATACTATTTTAGTATTTTATTATTTTATATTATTTTAGTACATAATGTTTCAAATGTATTATTTTAATATTTTTTATATAAGTTTAGTAAAAAATCATTATTTTGGTCATTTGTTCGTATTTTTTCTTATTTTCGGATTAAAATCACTTTCAAAATAAATACTATTTTCATATTTTATTATTTTATATTATTATATTTATTTTGGAAAAATAATAAAATACGAAAATAATATTTATTTTGGAAGTGATTTTAATCCGAAAATAAGAAAAAATACGAACAAATGACCAAAATAAACACGAGTTTTGGGTGGTGCCTATGGGAGAGGCACCTTTGGTGCCGCCTATGGGAGAGGCACCATTGGTGCCGCTTGTGGGCCCCACCTCTATTTTTTTTTCTGTTTTGTTTTTTTTTATTTGTATTATTTTTGTAATTAAAAAAAAGGGATGTATTATTTTGGTAAATAAAAAATTTTTTGTATTATTTTGGTACTTTTTAATTTTTTTATATTATTTAAGTAAAAATCCCCCATATATATACATATATATATATATATATATATATATATATAAGTATTTGTGAATTAATTATTTTTCGAGTATCAATTTTAAAAAGTTATAAAATAATCATTAAATTATTTAAAATTTTTTATTTAAGTTACTTAATTATTTAGAAATTTTTATTTAAATCAATAACTATTAAGTATTTTTTTAAAAGTACAGTTAACGAGCTTTAAGTGACAATTCGGTGATCAATATAATGGATTAGTACCAAAATTGACCTGACAATCAGTGTCAGATTAGAGAAGAAAGCAACTTGAATTTTGGTTCGTAGATTTGTGGCGTTCAAAGTTGTTTAATAAAAACAAAAAACCCTAAATTGTAAAAAAGAAGGGGAAGGAGAGCTTGCGATTGGTACAAGTAGTGCAAAAAAAAAAAAAAAGGAGGCCATAAAACAACGACTTTATCAGTCTGGTGACTTAAATGAAAACTTTCGAATAGTTCAGTGACCATTTTATATCTTTTTGAAGTTGAGTGATCAAAACGTAATCTATTAATTGTTTAGCGACATTGGGTGTAGTTTACCCTTATTTTTGGGTTGAATTATAGAGTAACAATTAAAATGTTAAAATATGTTATAAGTCCCTTTATACTTTGTAAGTTTAGAATTTAGTCTCCCAGCTTTAATTTTCAAGAATTTAACTTCTCAACTTTTTTAATTTAAAAATTTAGGTCCATTTAATGACAGTTAACGCTTTTCTATTAAACCCATTGATGTGACATTTTAAAATTAAACAAATATTCACTTGGTAGTCATGTACAATAATGTTGAAAATAGTTATGTGGATTTTTTTTAAAAAAAATTCATTCGAACTCGTGATGATAAAATAATTTTTTGTTAAGATATTAGATTTTAAAGATCTTGTTCAAATAGTGTTATTAAGAAAGATTGACATCAATATTTGGATTGAGTTAGCTAATAATATGAATCATTTAAACAAACTAATGACATTATAGATTAAAATTTGAGAAGTCGTGTGTCAATCTTCAAAACCCTTAGGGCATTTAAATTATATATAATCATGCAACACTTTAATCGAAAAGTTAACAATATTAATTATTTGGATTAACTAATAACATCATAAAAATATAGCAACCAAATTATGTTAGAAATTAAAGTATAAATATTTGATCTCAAATTTAAACATACTAGAGGGACTAAAATTAAAATTTAAACATTTTCTATAATTGTTAAAAGGAAAGAGGGGTTACGAATTAAGATCCACTCTGTTATTTTTTTATCCGTTAATATTCAATATAAATATCATCACCATTCAAAGAGTCATTAAGAGTGGAGCCAAACCCAAGAAAGAGAACCCTCATGAACTAGGGCTACACTGTCCTGATTTTCTGCTTTGGTTGAATTGCAATTTTGATCCCTTTTAACATTTTTTACATTATAAAAGGCCTTAATAGGACACGTGTCCTGCCTTTTTTTTTAATACAATATAATGGTTCAATTCTAAGTTTGATCCCTTTAACATGTGTCTAAATTTCTTACGTTATAAAATGATGGTTCAATTTCAATTATGGTCCCTTTAATTTTCCTAGTTTATATAATATTGGTTAAATTCCAGTTATGCTTAAATTTAAGATTTTATATCTATATTTAATTGTTGACATAATTTGATACTTTTCAAGAATTATTTATATAATTTATCATAATAATTATATATAGACGAGTATATTCTATTACTTACTGATTATTTTGTTTTAAAATTATATTAAAAAGTTATTGATCCGCAAATTAAATGGTGTGTCATGTTTTAATTCTATCGCACATATTTTAATCTCATATTTTGTTAATTTAATTTCATAAAATATTAAAAATACAAAATAATATTTTA
Organism: Gossypium stocksii; assembly: GCA_020496765.1. NCBI lineage: Eukaryota > Viridiplantae > Streptophyta > Magnoliopsida > Malvales > Malvaceae > Gossypium > Gossypium stocksii. The sequence goes on from CM035623.1 coordinate 15,412,105, forward strand.
ACTGACAGTTGTTCAATATAATTAAAAATTTTAATTAATTATTAATGTTGTGAGGTATAGAATCTAGAAATATATAAGGTGATGCAGTTATCCTATCCTTTTTCCTTATATATTTATTGAGTTTTGCCCTCGTTGCTTACTTTTTTATCATTGGGCTTTGGAGAAGACTTATATGCTAAATTAATTAAGAAGATGCAATACCTGTGACTCTAAATAATTAACAAACAACTTGTGTGTATATTAACATTATTCAACTAAGGATGGGCTTTTAAGGAAAAATATTAGTGTAATAAAAAATAAGAAAAAAATTACTTAAATAAATATAACAATAATCATACTTTCAAATTTCTGGTAAAGTCTAAAAAATTCCAGTATATCAAATAGTTATCCAAATAAAATAATAATAAGTTGTAAGTGGTTTTTCTAAGGCGATAATATAAAAAAAATTCATTTTCCCTTCTCTACAACTTTGACATTAAACGAATGTGTGTAATTATTTAAATGACTTGTGGAGTTTTTTAAACTCTACAAGCAAGTTGAAGATGTGATAAGTGCTTTATTTTTATATATATATATATATATATATATATATATTATTTACTACACTTTATAATATACTTGTCACACCCTAATTTCGCTTGTGGAGATTTAAGAAACCCTACAGCTAATGTTTGAACAATCTTTTAATCAATTAACGTTAGTATTTGGTACATTAACGGTGTACTTTTTTATTCCACAAGCCGCCTTAAAAAATTACCATATATCTCTTTCTTTTTAAATATTTTATTATATCCTTATAGAATACTTATTAACTCTTAATCTTGCTTGTGAAATTTAAAGATTTCACTATACCAAATATTTTCTCCTTAAATTAATTGCAAAATGATAGAAAGAACATAAAATTAAAATATTATTTTTAAATATTAAGAAATTTTAATCGGATTTTGTAGCGGAAAAAAATGATAATTTTTAAATAATTATATTTTAGCTAAATTTGGTAAGAAAAATATATATTTAATGATAAATTTTTTAAAATAAATAATTCAATAAATCAAATAAATTTACTAAGTCAAACCAAAATTGGAATAATTTCCCTCATAGTTTTTTGATATTTTCTCAAAATTTTTAGTACTTCCTAATATATTCTGGTATTCCCTCATAATTTTTAATATAGTTTCAAAATTAAAGTTTGGTATGAGATATAACTTGGAATAATTAAAAACATTTAAATATTAGAAAATTTTAATGAGATTTTGAAACAAAAAGAATTTGTAAGAGTTAAATTATAATTTTTTAAGGCTAAAAATTGCACTGAAAAAAATTATATTTCATAATAATTTTTTAATAATATACAAAAATTAAATAAAAAAATTACTAGGCAAACCAAAAATTGGTATGCCTCACTTTTTCTCATCCTGTCATGTTGTTTGGTATTTTCTCAAAATTTTTTGTACTTCCACATATTTTTTTAGTATTCCTTATTGGTACATTTTCATAATTTTCTACACTTCCTCATTTTTTTTGGTATTCCCTCATAATTTTTAATACATTCTCATGATTTTTTGGCACTTCCTTATAATTTTTGGTATTCTCTCGTAATTTTTAGTATTTTCTAAGAATTTTTAATGTTGCTCATATTCTTATTCTTTTTCGTATTCCCTCATAATTTCTTATACTTCCTCATATTTTTTGACACACCCTCATTACGTTTGGTAATCCCTCATGCTTTTTTTTTACTTTTTTTTTTTTTTTTTATGTTTTATGGTATTCCCTCAAGATTTTTTATACTTAATAGTTTTTTATATTCCCTTATATTTTTTGGTACTTCCACAGGTTTTATGGTGTTATCTCATTTTTTTTGTATTCAACCATAAATTTTTTGTATTCCTTCAAAATTTTTGGTACTTCCTTGTATACCCTCATAATTTTTGGTATGGTTTCAAAATGATGTTTTGGTATGAGATATAATTTTGGAGTAAAAAAATTATTTTTAAATATTAAGAAATTCCAATGAGATTATGTAATGAACAAATTTGGTAACTTTTAAATTTTTATTTTTATGCTAACTTTTGTTAGGAAAAAATATATTTCATGATAACTTTTAAAAATATGAAAAATTAAATAGATGATAAAAAAATAGTAAGACGGACCAAAATTGGTATCCCCTCATATTTTTTGGTACTCCCTCATAATTTTTTGTACTTCCTCATATTTATTGGTATTCTCTTAGAATTTTTGGTATTCCCTTGTTATATCCTATCCTAGATCTGACACATGACAGCACAATGTTCGATTTGGTCCCCTGAGTGTAGTATATTCGTTTGTAAACTTGCAATTTTCTTGAACAAATTGATTAATAAAACAAATTCATTGCTTACATTAGTATACTTTGTATGATTGTCCTCATATGATTTTTGCATACAGAGCAAAATGGAAGCAAATGTTGCTCATTGGTTGTCTAATGTTTAAACTAATATTAAACGCTATTATGTGGTCGGATCGTAATGCAGAAAGACAACTTGTATTAGTAGACGAACCTAAACATGTTCTTAGTCTAATAAAAAATGAGCAAACCAATTGAAAGACTAATATGTCGTCTATCAAGTCCAGTTGGGGAGATGCTTTGTCTTGGGCATCGCAGCGGATGACTCCCAAAAGATAGAGACATAGATGTGACTGATTAGACTAACATTACATCGGACAAGATCCAAGAAAAATAGATCCTGAATCCGTTTATAGATTTATTCACTTGTGACATTTATAGTGTAACATATCTAAATCCTGAGTGGATGACAGGCTATGTATGCGTGACTCGTACACTCTGATATAAGTAAAATCCTGAGTTTAAACAGATAAGGAACCGAAAGTTGGTGCGTTGGGTGTACGACTTCTGCAGTATGTAGCGCCATTCACAATAGTGGAATTCATAGCCCAAGACATGGGTAAATGATATCTTCTCATTGACATTACATGGCTGATGACAAGTAAACATAGTCATGAGTCGTTATCTTTGTGATGAATGACTTGATTACTATTTGATAGTAATTGATTTTTTATGAAGGAAGATGTAATGGTTACCATAAGAAAAAATAGAACCATATTGGGAGAATGAATATTATTCCAAAGAGATCAAGGATATCCTATGAGGGTAACACATTTATGACAATGTCATTAGATGAGCAGTGAGTAGTTACTTTCATAATGGTATGTCGTTAAAGAGAGTTCAGTTATGATACTATAGTGGAATGACTTCATGACTAAATGAGTTTATAACTAATAGGCGAAAAGTTGGGCACACTTTCCTTCAATGGTAAATTCCCAATGGTCAAATTTTAAATCCAGCAAATGGTAAAATTATAAATGACCCAATGATAACTTTTTTTCCTATATAAACCTAGGCTATTTTCCACTCTTTTCACTTAAACCCAATTCTCTCCATTTTTTCTATTCTCTCAATTCTCATAATTCTCTCAAGATTGGTTCCAAATTTTCCAATAACTTTCTAAAAAAATATTCTACTTTTACTTTATTATTTCGTAAATTATTCATTTTAATTAATTTTCACGAATGGTAAATTATTTTATTCATTTTTCGACGTCAAACACAATTCCGTAATGCAATTGGCAATGTTAAGGAATATTTTTTTATTAATTTTAATTAAGTTAATTTTAATGTTTTTAAATTTATAATTTATTTTGTTGATATAAATAGGCATGATGGGGTTTTGGAGGAGTTCATACACAATTTATCAAAGAGCGTGCCCAATGCGATCTGTCGTCATTTGTAAAATGCGGGATTCTTACATGCGTCTCATATGCTTAAGGGCTGTAACTCGGATCCCACACTTATCAGTGTCTTGGTGGAAAGATGGAGACTTGAGACGCATACATTCTATCTTTCATGCGGTGAGTGTACGATCACATTATAGGACGTGATTTTACAATTGGGCTTACCAGTGGATGGGGGAGTTGTTAGAAGACTAGTGATCATTCCCGGTAATAAGGACCTTTGAAATACACTATTAAGGAAGGTGGAAAACAAGTTTCAAGGTAGTTGGATTGAGATCAAATGGTTAGAAAATAATTTCAGTGAACTTAATGAGCACGTGATTGCTCTCGAAAAAGAACAATTCTCCCGAGCATTTATCTTGATGTTAATCGAGGGCCTTCTAATGCCTGATAAATCTCAAAATTTGGTACACATAAGGTGACTACTACATCTGGTCAACTTTAAAGAATGCAGTCAACTTAGTTGGGGATCAACCGTGTTGGCCACGTTGTATCAGACAATGAAACCAAATAAGATGTCAATCAATGGTTGTCTGCTCCTACTGCAATCATAGGCGTGGTGGCGGATACCATTTTTACATCCTCAAGTAGACGCCCTTATACATTCCCACTGGTGACAAGGTAAAATTCATTTGATAATAATATAGTTACAATTGTAAATATTGTTTAATTTTTATATATTTGAATTAACATATTGTTTGAGTAAGTAGAACTTTGGGTCGAGTTATTTGGGACTACGAGAGTAGCTCGAAGATATACGACTGTTGTTAGATCAACACTCGGAAGCTGATGTGAGTTATTGAATTTTTCAAACATAGAATAATGTAATGATTTGGAATTTAATATTTTGCAGATAAAAAAAATTATAATTGTGTACTACAGTTTGAATGGATGGCATACCCTGATTCGACAATCTAGAATACATCCCGCTAAAAAAATTGGACAATCAGAGTATGTGGGATGTGAATGTGTGATATGCGTGATATAAAGTAATAAAATTTATAATAATGATCGTACAAAAAACTAACTATTATCACGACTTTAAGGCAAGCGCACCTATCAAACAGTAGTATAGTTTAGCGGCAAGACCGAGATATCGTACCCAAGGGAACCAAAAGTACTAATACTTACTTCCTTTCTATTATTTAACCTAGAAATATAAGGGGTTTTTATGAAACTAAACTAATTCTTAAACTAAACTATGAACGCACAAAAAGTAAATTGGGAAAAAACTCTTTAGGAAAAACTGATTGATTTGGGCAATACTCAAGGGAGAATCCACCTAGACTTCACTTGTTATCAATTCTTGAGCTAGACGATTTATTCACTTGACTTGTAGAGATCCCTAACTTATGTTAATACCTCCGTCGAGGATAAGAACAACTAATCCTAGGTTGATTAACTAAAATCTCTTTCAAGTTAAAACCCTTAGTCTTGCATTAACTCGATCTATGGATCTCCTTATTAGGTTTGACCCTAATCTGGCAGATTTATGTCGCCCTATGTCTAGGGTTGCATGCAACTCCGCTTAATTATGCTAGATCTACTCTTAAACAGGGACTTTTGCTCCTCTGAATAAGCACATCAATACTTGAATTAATACCTAGGATTATTAAAACAAGAATTAAGAACACATAATTAAGAACAATTCAAGTATTTATCATATAACTCAAGATAAAATAATAACAAGATCTGTCTTAGGTTTCATCCCCTTCAAGTATTTGGGGGATTTAGTTCATATTTAATAAAGAAAACATCTTAGAAGAATAAAAATAACAAAACATAAAGAACCCAAAAACACTTGAAGGATTGAAGGGAGATCCTCTGTCTTGATGTAGAATTCGGCTTCTAGGATGAATCAATCGGCTGCATTTGGAGTAATTCTCCGTGCTGGCAGAAATATGACACCCTTTTGTGGGAGAAAAGTCACACCCTTAGAATTACCTCCTAGGGCCTTTATATAGAGCTTTGGAATACCTTTCTTAGCCTCTAAGTATCCAAATCCGAGTGAAATTACACTTCCTCACGACAGGGACACGCCCGTGTGGATCGACAGGAGGCCTTGTGCGAGACTGTTGATGGAGGCACGGCCGTGTGGTCAAGCCGTGCTTGTCGGGGTTGGGCCATGTTGGACCTTATGTGGCATGACCGTGTGCCACGACTGTGTGGTGAATCATTGGGCCGTGTCGTTTTCACACTTTGGCCCATTTTCTCCGTTTTCAGCCCGTTTTTCGTTCCTTTCTCTTCCCTATGCTCTCCTGAGTATAAAACATGAAGTAAAAAGAATAAGAGCACCAATTTCCACAAATTCAATGATAATTCATCCAGAAATTAAGCTAAGTATGGGGTAAAAATATGTATAATTTATCGTTTATTAAATACCCCTACACTTAAGCCTTTACTTGTCCTCAAGCAAAATTTCAACCCCCAATCAAGAATTATTCTTCTCAACTCACAATCTTTATCAATAATGTTTCAAACTAATTCACAAGTATTCATACAATGAAAATTCAATCAGAAGAATACTAAAGATTCAATTACTCTAAGTTGAGAATTTTATCATCAAAATATAGGTTTTCTCCCTTCTCCTAAGTAATTATCTCTCAATCAAAATTAACAAAAATTGACATCCTCTCTAAGGAATCACTCTATCCACTCAAAGTGTTTAGGGTTCAAGAATTAAGTACTCTCTAATAAACTTGAGAGTTATTACCATAGGCTTGCAAGAAAATCAAATCTCCACCACTATAGATTGATATGATACATTGATCAAAAGGTCTTTCAATGATTGTAATGGGGCTTTGGTTAGGGTGTTGTCTCAAGCTGAAAAAGAAGGTAAGAATCGAGATTGAACTGAAAAATTATCTAGCTAGAAAAATCTCTATCACTGGAACATATTTCTAGAGGTAGGCTTTATGATGACATTATTCTAGCCTTGGTAGCCTTAAAATAGAAATATGAAAAAAAAATGTTAACTATGAATTACAATTGAATTAATTGTTTTTTTTTAAGAACAATTCAAATATAATACAATAAATTGAATATTTACAACTTTACAACCTGGAAAAAAGAATAAAGCTAGATAATAATTCAACTCGAATCTCGACAAAAATAGGAATCAAAATAATTGAATAGAATTCAACAAAAATAGGTTATGGGTTAATATTGGAAGTGAGTCAAAGAAATGGATTGTTAGGCTCAACGGGGTTCACTAGGGGTCAATTTATGGAGGTAGGCTTTTATGGAGTGAGTGGGTTAAATCCTAAATGCCTTTATCATCTCAGTGTATCAAATCAATGATGTGGTCTTGACATGTATAATCAAAGTAAGTTCTAGAATAACAAATCAATATTGATTCACTCAAAGCAACAATAAAGGTGAGCACGAAAAGATGTATGCTCAAAAGGCTCAAAATCTCACCAGAATTATGGCTTTTGATGTCAATCCTGCGAATTTCAAATCTCAAGATAATACTTAAAATTAGGGAAAATAACTTATGAAAAAAAATTAAATTCTCAAAAATTTCAACTTATCATGCTTGAGTCCCTAGTGTTTTAAAGTTTGAATAATCAAAGTACAAGTGCTTATGTCTTAATTCTCAACATACCAATAAAAATCATAAATTAATCAAAATTTATCTTAATAGGAGATTGAAGATGGTCTTGAGAACAATGTAACAAGTTAATAATTTTTAGGGATTTTAAGGAGAATGTAATGACGGAAAGTAAGTTTCCCCCCCACACTTAAGATGTACATTGCCCTCAATGTACAAAGATAACATTAGTAGCAATAGAAGCACAAGATCATAAGATAGGGGCAGAGATGAAACTCCCTGAATTTTGGATGAATTTGTGAGACAGATGTTGGAATTGGAAGAGCCGGCAGTTGTGGCAGGGTTGTCCTATTTACATATGGATATGAGCTGTAGAGCTCTTTTGAAACTGCGAAAGCATTTATCAGTCGTGGGAAATTTGGACTAATAGAATATGTTTGTTAAGGGCTGGCCGATATGAAATAATTAATAATAAAGAAAGAAAACAAATTAAGTTCTAACAATACTAGAATTCAAATAATGAAAAAGATAATGTGAACTAAAAATAAAAGTAAAAGTAAAAAGGAAAATAAAAGAGAAGAAAAGAAAAGGTAAAAATAGAGATCAGTGAAAAAATATAAATTAAGATAAAAATAAAGTTAAGAGGAATAGAGGTCTATAATCCTCAGATGGGTCACGCGGTGGCGGTGGTGAAGTGATGTGGAGGTGCTGGCATATCTACTGAAGTGTGGCATCGATATGATTGAAGCGCTGGAAGCATTGCTGCTCGAATCGTGAGAAGCGCTCAGATATGTCAGCGTATGAAGCTGCCGCATGAACTGGGCGGTGAGGTAGTGGTGGCTCAACTGGGCTCTCCTTTGATGGTGGTGGTGGGACATCATCAGTAATGTCCTCTGGATCCTCGGCCCCTTGGATGAGTCGGTACTGTAGGGGGTCGGCCCCTGGTCTGCGCTGGATCATCCTCATGTGGAATATAGTCTGGATGCCCTGAGGGGACATCTGGCCGATCAGCGTATAAGAGGATGTCTGGACCGCGGTATTGAGTAGCCCGAAGTGGCGGGCCAAGCGTGTGATGTATGGGCCCATGGATATCACTCCCCTACGATGCCTTTTCGTTTGGTGCTAGATGGCATAGGTGATGAAGAAGGCTAAGTCGATGGTGTGCGCGTTCGCCATGCTCCATAAGAGGTAGGCATCATGTGTGTTGACGACGCCGGTGCTTTTGCGTCGGCCTATCAGGGTATGTGCGAGGAGGGCGTGGAGATACCTTAAGGATGGGGTAAGGGCGGTCGCCTTGGTGCGATTAGGGTCATATGTGGGGTGCCCTGGGGCGAGATCACGCCAACAGTTGACCGGTGTGATATAGAGGCGACGGAGAAGTGTGGAAAAATCCTTGTCGGCTATGAACTCATCCGTGTATAGTCCTAGTGCGATTTCAAATTCAGGGACGCTCAGCTGACGAGCCAATCCACCGAGGCGGAATTGAATCCGAGGCGGAATTGAATAGTACCCGGATCATCATGGTTTGTCATTACCACTTGTAAATGAAATAAAGAGCAAAATTCTAAGGTTAGTTCAAGATAGGTGGGCTCGATGATGTTGAAAAAGTGCCCCCATGGATCAGTGGACAGTAGGGCCCGAATGGCATCAACGAGTTGGACTCGCTCTAGGGCGACCCAGTCGATGCATCTGCCGGCTCTTAGAGGGCGGGCTCGGAGGATCTGAAATAACTCCTCTTGGGAGTCTTGTGGGAATGTAATAAACGGATGACGGGCTTCGACTGTGGGCCTAGAGGATAAACCACCGGGCCCCTTGTATTTCTTTGAAGCGGGGACGACAGCTTTCTTACCGCGCGACGACGACATAGTGCCTAAGAGCAAAATAACAGGCATTAGTCCTAAAAATTGAAATCAAATTACAAATAAAAATAAAAATATGCCAATTATTGTCAAAATGAAATGGGGATTTCACTAACCTAAATAGTATAATCTATTCATCCTAAAATGATATTAAATTTTAAGAGGAACGTGTATGATTTTATACTAAATGCATGTTAGTTTTGATATGAAAAAATAGCAATCAAATGTGAATCTAAGTGGCATGATATCATGAAACATTCTAGATTATTCATCCTAATTCACTTAATTCCATGCTTAAAACAATGCTAAGCCTAAATATAACATGATATTAAAATGAAACTAGAAATAAGCAGTAAGAATTTAAAGAAAAATGAGAAAATAAAACCAAATGGGAGAGGAATGAGGCGGAACACGATCGTGGAATGGGTAGCACGGTCGTGGAGGCACTGTAGATACCGGCGGAGACGCTAAAGAAGTTTTAGGTAGGAGGATTTGGGGTTTAAAATGGAAGAAGATGATGAATAGTGGCTCATTTTTATAGATTTTGTGTCACACGGGCACGGCACACGCCCGTATGGCTCGAGTTTTGCCCGTGTTGTTCGAAATTTAAGAATTTTGGTGCTCCTGGTTCGAAGCACATGCCCGTGTGCTGAGGGCATGTTGGGCCATGTCGAACGGTCGGGTCCTAAGGTGTTCACTTCGCATACGGTCGTGTAGGAAGTCACACGCCCGTGTTGGATTTGATAGTGTCGACCATGGTCTTAGGGCATAGGCGTGTCACACGCCCATGTTGGGGCCACACGGTCGTATCGCACTTCAGTGTCATTCTCGTTTCAGCCCGTGTTTCAATTGACAGTGTTGGCCACGGCCACTTTGCATGACCGTGGAACTTTGTCGTAGCCCGTGTCTCTGGAAAATTTTTACCCTATTTATACACGGCCAAATTGCACGACCGTGTCTCAGCTTAGAGTGTCCACACGGCCTTAGACACGCCCGTGGGAATGGCCGTGTGGTCCTAAAATTCTGTATTTCAAAAGGGTTAGTTGACTCAAATGAAAATAAAAGAGAAGTTTCTAAGTTAGTGCTCAGGTTGCCTCCCGAGAAGTGCTTATTTAGAGTCTAAGCTCAACTCTACCTGGATGTATCATGAAGGGATTTCGTGGAGCTGAAGCTCCTCCCTGTTATCTTTAAAATTCTCACCTCTGTAATGTTTAAGTCGATGGCTGTTTACCTTGAAAGTACCGTGATTTGGGTGAGTTACCTCAACTGTGCCGTATGGAAAGACAGTTTGAACAGTGAATGGACCTGACCATCTTGACTTGAGTTTTCCAGGAAATAGTTTCAGCCTTGAGTCGTAGAGTAAGACAAGATCACCAGTTTTGAACTGCTTAGGTTGTCTCAGTCATTTGTCATGGTGTTGTTTCATGGCTTCCTTATATAGTCGTGAGCTCTCATAGGCATTGCAACGCCATTCATCTAGCTCATTTAACTGCATTAATCTTTTCTCACCTGTGAGCTTAAAATCAAGATTTAAAAATTTAATAGCCCAAAATGCTTTATGTTCAAGTTCAAATGGCAGATGACAGCTTTTTCCGTAAACAAGTTTATAAGGAGATGTTCCTATAGGTGTTTTAAAAGCAGTTCTATAAGCCCATAGAGCGTCATCTACTTTTTTTGACCAATTTTTTATATTTGTTTCTATCGTTTTCTCTAAGATGCGTTTTAATTCCCTATTTGTTACTTCAACTTGACCACTAGTTGGCGGGTGATTAGGGATAGCTGTTCTGTGGTGTACTCCATATCTCTTTAAAACTTTTTCGAATTGAGCATTGCAAAATGAGTTCCCCTATCACTAATAATTATCCTAGGTGTTCCAAATCGAGAGAAAAGTTTCTTCAAAAAGCGTACTACCATTCTAGCATCATTAGTAGGTAAGGCTTGGGCTTCCACCCATTTTGACATATAATCTACTGCTACTAGTATGTACTTATTCCCAAATGAAGTAGGGAATGGACCCATGAAATTAATACCCCATACATCAAATATTTCACATGAGAGTATATACTTCTGAGGCATTTCATTATGTTGAGAGATATTACCTGTTCTCTGACATTTATCACAAGAGGTCACATATCTTTTGGCATCTCTGAAAATTGTAGGCCAGTAAAAACCTGATTCGAGTACTTTGTAGGCAGTTTTAGCTCCACTATGGTGTCCTCATATTGGTACCAAATGGCAGTGATCTAAAATTTGGTATGCTTCTGTTTCAGTAATGCATCTTCGAATAACCTGATCTACACAAATACGAAAAAGAAAAGGATCTTCCCAGAAGTAGTTTTTCACATCAGCGAAGAATCACTTATTTTGCTGATGGGTCAACCCTTTTAGGGTTATGTTAGCTGCTAAATAATTTGTAAAATTAGCAAACCAAGGAACTATTTCATCTGCTAAGGCTAGGAGTTTTTCTTTAGGAAACAAGTCATTTATTCTATCGAGGCCCTTAGAATATGTGTTTTCTAATCTTGAAAGGTGATCTGCTGCCAAATTTTCAGCTCATTTCTTGTCTTTTATTTCTAAGTCGAATTCCTGTAACAATAGAATCCATCTTATCAATCGCGGTTTTGCATTAGTTTTAATTAGAAGATAACGAAGAGCAGAATGATCAGTATAAACGATGACTTTTGACAATATTAAATAAGAGCTGAATTTATCAAATGTAAAAATAACAGCTAGCAATTCTTTTTCAGTGGTCATATAATTTGCTTGTGCGGCTGTCAGAGTTCTGCTAGCATAATAGATTGGTTGAAAGTGCTTGTCTCTTTGCTGTCCCAAAACTGCACCTACTGCAAAATCACTTGCATCGCACATTAGTTCAAAAGGTAGATTTCAATCAGGTGAAATCATAATCGGGGCATTGACTAACTTTTCTTTGAGAGTGTTAAAAGATTCTAAACATTCTTGGTCAAAGTTGAAAAGCACATCTTTTTCTAGTAATTTCGTCAAAGGCTTAGTTATTTTAGAGAAATCTTTAATAAATCTGCGATAAAAATCAGCATGTCCTAAAAAGCTTCTTATAGGCTTAACCGAATTAGGGGGAGGTAATTTTTCAATAATCTCAATTTTTGCTTTGTCTACCTCTATCCTTTTACTAGAAATTTTATGTCCTAGGACAATACCTTATTGAATCATAAAGTGGCATTTTTCCCAATTAAGCGCTAAATTCGTCTCTTCACATCTTATCAGAACGCGTTTTAAATTATTAAGACAAAGTTGGAAAGAATTACCGAAAATCGAAAAATCATCCATAAATACCTCCATGATGTGTTCCATGAATTCGTCAAAGATAGCTAGCATGCGTCGCTGAAAAGTAGCAGGAGCATTACATAATCCAAAAGGCATTCTACGATAAGCAAACGTATCGTATGGGCATGTGAATGTCGTCTTCTCTTGATCTTCTGGAGCTATCGAGATTTGGAAGTAACTAGAAAGGCCATCTAGGAAACAATAATACTTATAACCTAATAATCTTTCCAACATCTGATCTATAAAAGGTAAGGGAAAATGATCTTTTCGAGTTACGTCATTCAGCTTTCTATAATCAATGCAAACTCTCTATCTAGTGACTGTTCTTGTAGGTATTGATTCCTTTTTGTCATTGGATACCACGGTCATGCCTCCCTTTTTAGGAACAACCTGCACAGGACTTACCCAAGAACTGTCAGAAAGAGGATAAATAATGCCTGCATCTAGAAGTTTAATTACCTCGGCTTTTACGACTTCCTTCATATTGGGATTTAATCGTCTCTGAGCTTACACCGATGGTTTATATTCATCTTCCATTAGAATTTTGTGGGTGCAAAAAGAAGGGCTAATTCCTTTAATGTCAGAAATCTTCCAAGCTATAGCCTTCTTGTGTTCTTTTAATACTTGAAGTAATTCCTTTTTCTTTTTAGTACTTAAGTCTAATGCGATAATTACTGGTAATGTCGAATCATCTCCTAAAAATGCATATTCTAAGTGGTCAAGCAACTGTTTTAATTCCAATTTAGGAGGTTCATCAATCGAAGGTTTTTGCCTCAGTTCGTCATTTATCTTAATACTTTCATAACTTATGTGCCTCGTGACAAGTTTATTAGAGTTTAACCCCTTATTTGCTTCTCTAACTTCAGTGGTGGCTTCATCTTCCCCCCACCTTGAACAAGACACAGTTTCAACGTGTCTGTGAGAGAAATTTCCTGAAATTTGTCTTGAACAAAATAATCAATAACATCAATAAAATAACAGGATTCATCCTATTCTCTAGAAAATCTCATAGCATCATAGATTTTAAAAATGACTTCTTCTTCACCAACTCTAAGCACTAATTTACCATCCCCTACATCGATAACAGCTCTAGCAGTAGCTAAAAATGGGCGTATCAAAATTAAAGGCACCTCAATATCCTCATCCATATCAAGCACAACAAAATCAACCGGGAATATAAATTTATCTACCTTTACCAGCACATCTTCAATGATTCCCCTAGGGTGTTTAACAGATCTATCAGCTAATTAAATACTCATCCTAGTAGGTCTTGGTTCCCCTAGACCTAGTTGTTTGAACATTTTGTAGGGCATTAGATTAATACTAGCACCTAAATCAGCTAGGGCTTTATCAATGATTAAACTACAAATTAAGCAAGGAATAGTAAAACTCCCTGGATCTTTTAGTTTGGCCGGCAGTTTATTTTGGAGGATATCTAAGCATTCCTCGTTGAGTTCTACTGTGGCTAATTCTTCCAACTTCCTTTTATTTGTGAGTAGTTCTTTAAGAAACTTTGCATACTTCGGCATCTGCGAAATCACTTCAACAAAAGGTAAGTTAATATGTAACTGTTTAAAAAGTTTAAGAAATTTACCGAATTGAGCATCTGTATAGTCTTTCTTCAACATTACCGGATATGGTATAGGTGGTTGATACTCCTTAAGTGTTGGTGGAGTACTCTCCTTGGATTCCTCTTCTGCCACTTTCTCTTTTGTAGATTCTTGAACAGGCGTCTTTTCTAATTTTGCCAGTACTTTCCTATCTCTTAGAGTAATTGCTTTGACATGTTCTCTGGGATTTGACTCAGTGTTACTTGGTAGTCCACCTTGTGGTCTTTCTGATATTAATTTGGTAAATTGACCAATCTAATTTTCGAGCCCTTGAATGGATGCTTGTTGATTCTTTAGTGCCGCTTCGGTATTTTGGAAACGGGTTTCTGACATGGCCATAAATTTGGTGAATATCTCTTCAACGTTCGGCTTTTTCTCCTGTTGTGGTGGTGGCTGTTGAAATCCTGGAGGAAGTGGTTGTCTTTGATTTCCTTGTCCTCCCCATGAAAAATTGGGGTGATTCCGCCAACCTACATTGTAGGTGTTACTATAAGGGTTATTTTAGGGTCTAGAATTATTACCCGCATAGTTGGCTTGCTCGGTTTCCATGCCATGTCCATAAGAGGAGTAGTCTGGATTGAACATATTTCCCTGAGCTGCGTCACACTGCATTACTGGGTGTGCCTGCGTAGAACCAACAAAATTATCAAACTTTTTATTTAAAAGTTTTACCTGATTAGTAAGCATGGTGACAACATCAATATTATAAACTCCTATAGCTTTTGTCGGCTTTGTCCTCATGACTTGCCACTGATAATTATTCAGTGACATCTCTTCTATAAACTCATAAGCTACTTCGGGTGTTTTGTTGTTGATTGTTCCTCCTGCGGCTGCATCGATCATTTCCCTCGTTGATGGATTCAAACCGTTATTAAAATGTTTGAACTTGTAACCACAAAGGTAACCCATGGTGAGGGCACCTTCTCAGCAAATCTTTGTATCTCTCCCAGGCATTATAAAGCATCTCTAAATCCATCTGCACAAAAGAAGAGATATCGTTTCGTAATTTAACTATTTGAGCCGGAGGAAAATATTTAAGTAAAAACTTCTCTGTCATCTGTTCCCATGTAGTGATTGATCCTCGTGGTAAAGAATTTAACCACTGTTTGGCTTTATTTCTCAAGGAGAATGGAAATAGCCTTAGACGAATGCCATCATCAGAAATGCCATTAATTTTAAAAGTATCACAAAGTTCCAAAAAGTTGGCTATGTGTGAATTTGGATCTTCATCCTGTAAACCATCAAACTGCACAAATTGCTGTATTATCTGAATAGTGTTAGGTTTTAATTCAAAATTATTTGTAGCAATAGTAGGTCTAATAATACTAGATTGAGCACCAGCCAAACTAGGTTTAGCATAATCATACATAGTACGAGGAGCATCATATTGGTTCACTGGTTGCACAGCTATCACGGGAGGTGGTAAATTGTCCTGATTTGCTTCCATCTCTTCCGTAGGTTCTGGCTCTTGTTCTTGTCCTTGTTCTGGAGGCTTCTTCTGATCTCTCTACGAGTTCTGCGAACTGTCGCTTCCAAGTCTTCTTCGAATAGCAGTGATCCTTCTAGGTTTCTTTTAATCATAAACTAGAGGTACCTAGAGGAAAAGAAAATTTCAGTAAAATAAAAATAAAAATAAAAATAAGCTGAAAATAAATAAAAATAAATATGGCTAAAGTAATAGAAATCGAGCGTTCTTAATATTTCAGTTCCCCGGCAACGGCGCCAAAAACTTGATATGCGTGATATGAAGTAATAAAATTTATAATAATGATCGCACCAAAAACGAAGTATTATC
This sequence comes from Gossypium stocksii, assembly GCA_020496765.1. Lineage (NCBI taxonomy): Eukaryota > Viridiplantae > Streptophyta > Magnoliopsida > Malvales > Malvaceae > Gossypium > Gossypium stocksii. The sequence goes on from CM035623.1 coordinate 15,428,013, forward strand.
ACGAATTTAAGGCAAGCGCACCTATCGAATAGTAGTATAGTTTAGCGGCAAGACCGAGATATCATACCCAAGAGAACCAAAAGTACTAATACTTACTTCCTTTCTATTATTTAACCTAGAAATAAAAGGGGTTTTTATAAAACTAAACTAATTATTAAACTAAACTATGAACGCACAAAAAGTAAATTGGGAAAAAACTCTTTAGGAAAAACTGATTGATTTGGGCAATACTCAAGGGAGAATCCACCTAGACTTCACTTGTTATCAATTCTTGAGCTAGACGATTTATTCACTTAACTTGATCCGTAAAGATCCCTAACTTATGTTAATACCTCCATCGAGGATAAGAACAACTAATCCTAGGTTGATTAACTGAAATCTCTTTCTAGTTAAAAACCCTAGTCTTGCATTAACTCGATCTATGGATCCCCTTATTAGGTTTGACCCTAATTCTGCAGATTGATGTCACCCTATGTCTAGGGTTGCATGCAACTCCGCTTAATTATGCTAGATCTACTCTTAAATAAGGACTTTTGCTCATCTGAATAAGCACATCGATACTTGAATTAATACCTAGGATTATTAAAACAAGAATTAAGAACACATAATTAAGAACAATTCAAGTATTTATCATATAACTCAAGATAAAACAATAACAAGATCTATCTTAGGTTTCATCCCCCTCAAGTATTTGGGGGATTTAGTTCATATTTAATAAAGAAAACATCTTAGAAGAATAAAAATAACAAAACATAAAGAACCCAAAAACCCCTGAAGGATTAAAGAGAGATCCTCTATCTTGATGTAGAATTCAGCTTCTGGGATGAATCAATCGGCTTTCCTTGGAGTAATTCTCCATGCTGGCAGAAATATGGCACTCTTTTGTGGGAGAAAAGGCACACCCTTAGAGTTACCTCCTAGGGCCTTTATATAGAGCTTTGGAATGCCTTTCTTAGCCTTTAAGTATCCAAATCTGAGTGAAATTGCACTTCTTCACGACAGGGACACGCCCGTGTGGATTGACAGGAGGCCGTGTGCAAGACTATTGATGGAGGCACGACTGTGTGGTCAGGCCGTGCTTGTCGGGGTTGGGCCGTGTTGGACCTTATGTGGTACGTCCGTGTACCACGGCCATGTGGTGAATCCTTGGGCTGTTTCGTTTTCACACTTTAGCCTATTTTCTCCGTTTTCGGCCCTTTTTTGTTCCTTTCTCTTCCCTGTGCTCTCCTGAGTGTAGAAAATGAAATAAAAGGATTAAGAGCACCAATTTCCACAAATTCAATGATAATTCATCCAGAAATTAAGCTAAGCATTGGGTAAAAATAAGTATAATTTATCGTTTATCAATGTGCCATTGGTAGTTAATGTGATGATGGAGATGTGTGAATCTGTTTGAGTAATGCGACAGTTCAGGTGGAGGCAAAATATTCCACCACCATAATAAGACATTGAAGTACTGCACAACCTTGATTTGTGAGGGGAAACCAATGAAAATTGATAGGAATTCCACAATAAATATGTCGACATTTTGGATCGTTGGAATGATTTCATACCCATGCGTGAGCCTTTTTTCGCACCAAAAATGGCAACCTTTGCAAAGTATATGCCGTGGTTTAGACACCACAAAAAGCCATATCTATTGTCAGTGGAGGCGAGGAGTTGACAAATTTGTCCAAAGAGGTCACGATGAACATCCTGGAATCCTAAATTCGGACCACGTGATGCAATGGGTTCATCATTGTCTCTAACCCAACAAGGGGCACCGATGTCTGCACCACATCCCAGTTAGTTCCCTCAAATTTTCTTGTTCCTTTCACTAACCCAATGTATTTTACATAAGCACCACACTATGCACCACCATAGCACCCTACTTTTACACCTTGATCTACCGTAAATTAATATGTCAAATTAGGTTTCCCGTTATACTTAATGAGCTAATTCTTGAGTAGTTTTAATGTATTTTTCAAGTTTTCATTTAATTTTCATTTTTTAGCTCTAATAAGCCCTTTATGCATTTTGTGCTATTTTGAGACCCAGATTGGCTAAATGTGCCATTTGGACCCTAATGAATGATTGAGTGGTGTAAGAAGTTAAGAATAGTCAGGTTAGCTACTCATGACTCAAATAGGTCCCACCGAATGGTTGAGTGCGAGGCAAACCACGAGGGGGTAACAAGAGAGTTCGTTGATCTAACTTGCAGATCCAACTAGTACAAATTGAGTGGGGATCGTAGTCCTCAGTTCGTATATACCCAAGGTGCTTGCTAAAGACCCAATATACTCATAGAAGGGGGATTACGTGTTCTGCAAGCGACCCAGAGTGAAACACGTGTCCAGTGAGCCTAAATACCGCTTTGAATGTCAGTCCCAAGAACAGAAAGGACCGCGTACACTGCAGGCGACCTAGGGCAAAACATGTGTCCAGTAGGCTTAGAGCCCACATGAAATGTCAGTCTTAGAAACAATGAAGTCAAGAAAAAACAGTGGGGTCAGATTATGAGCTGTAATAGTATAAATACCTGAATGTTCTTGTTGATGAGATTCAAGACAAAATTACTCAAAAAATATCAAGTTTCAACATAGATTAAAGGCCAAAATTAAAATTTGACAATTGTCTTATAATGTAAAAAAAAAAGCAACATAAACCTAAAAGAAATGTGGAGCCATGTGTCAAACTTTAAGACTTTTGGGGTAAAAAATTATATATGACCACGAAATATTTTAATCGAAAAATTAACATTATTACCTATTTGGACTAGTTAATAACATTATAAAAATATAAGACCAAATTAAAATTAAAATAATAAATTAAATATTAAATTTAGACATATTAGAGGGATTAAAACTGATATTTAGCCTTTTTATAAAATGCAAAAATAGGAAAAATGGTTGATGTGCCACGTGTTACCTTCTTTTTATATATAAGTGTCACCTTACTTTTATATATAAGTGTATAAATATAGCTTAGTATTTGATATCAATGAAACTTTTATATATGTGTAAAGATATGGCTTAGTATTTGATATCAATAAAACTTTTATATACAAGTGCATGAAAGCTGAGACTTAAGAGTTATATTTGTTTTCATCCATCAAAGTTTGTGAAAGCAATTATGACTCTAGGTCTTGGCTTCCATGCACGACAAAGGTACATTGTATTGCTGCCTAAATGTGTAATGTTGCAGGAAAGGAATGTAAACCTGTTGTCATCCTCCACTCTTTCCCTCACTTGTGCTGTGATCACATCGAATATTTTCCAATCGAATAAATCATGATGTTCTACATAAAAAACATATATCATCGTAGTAATAAATAGATATACATTAATATAGTACAATGACTAAATCCTTGATTTGAGCCATAATTTAACCAAGAAAAGGATAAACATTACCAAATAAATGGATTTTCCATTTTTGAAAATGAAATCAACAGTGCCTTTAATGTAGCCGCCTTTGAAGAAATGTATGCCCCTATCATCGCACAATATATCTTGAAACCCTACGAACTTGCAGTTATAGAAGGTTGTGTTGTCCCCTAATATTCTCATGGCGATTGTCTATGCCAAGATTTTTGTACCATCCAGTATCTCAACTGAATTTTGTAACAAAAACAAGCCATGAAAGGACCAAGAAACCTTCCCAAGATTCAATAACAAACCTAATAATATAACACTCAAGTAATTTATACTATAAATTAATACGAGAAAAGTTGTAATAAATGGAAACATTACCACTAAAACCATGTTGGCAGCCATAAAGTAGTCACTTTCCACTGCCACTGTCATACTATTCGCCGTACCAAACTACTTCGTCGTCCCATTAAACACTATCTTAGGCATATCCTGGGACATTAACACCTAAACCCTAAACCCTAAACTTGAGTGGCAACATCACCAAAGGTTAGAGTATTACGACATCGAAGCATGAAATTTGCAATGCCTCTGACAGGCCTAAAATGAAGAGAAAAATGAGCCACCTACAATGGTATCGCGATACCCACCCTTGTGTCCAAAAAAAAAAACCTGCAGGGGTAGTTTTTGTCCAATGGCCACACCATCAAAATTAGATGTTTAGGGGCATTTTATTCTAAAAGTTAGGGTCGAAATCAACTATTTAAAGCCATTTTTAGGTAAAAGAAATGGAGACTATTTTGCTTCAGCTTTTTATAATCTTTTTCCTTAGTATTAGGTTAGAGTTAGGGTTTCTCTTTTCTTTTTCTTTTCATTTTTAGTTTAGGTTTTCTCTTTTCTTTTTAGAGTAGATTTTATTCTTATATTTTTATTTTTTTCTTTCTTGTACAAGACTTTTTAGAGGAGATTTTATTCTTATAGTTCGATGAAATGTCTGTTTGGATGTTAAGCTTTATCATGTGCTAAATTGTTGGATGGTTGGTTTATTGGTTGTTTGTTAGCTTAAGTTGATGTCTATTCTTAATTTGACTGATTGTTCGATTATATTGAAATGCTTAATACATTAGAATTGATGCCTTTAGCAGAAAACATATATAAACGAGACCGAGAGGAGAGTTTATCCGTAGATAGTTCGATATAATCGTGTCGAGTAGTAAAACTGAGAGGTAATCTATATGCCTAAGTGAGATCGAGAGGTAACCTTAGATGGTATCTTTTAATCTAGGATGAGACCGAGAGGAAATTCCTAACTAAGAGTGACAATCTATTTAATCGATATAGGTTCATTAGTTTAATTAGCACTCAACTAATCAATCAACCATTGTTTAATCATTTACATTATCTAAAACTTTAGAAAGAAAGTTTAGCTTAATTAGTTTAATTAATAGTTTAATTTTAGTTTATAAATAATTTTATTTGGACTTGCACTAATATTTTTCGACTTAATTAGATTAGTATTGCTTAACTTGTAATTAACTTGGTAAACACATTTACCCACTTGACAATCCTTTAGGTTCAAACCTTAGGAGACTCAAGTGTCCTATTGACACTACAAATATTATAACTGTCACTATATGCTTGCAGTTAAAACCCGTTTTTCAAAATAGTTTTTTCAAAATCGTTTGTTTTTCTACACATAAGTGCGTACGGGTCGCACATTCTCTAAGTGTTTTTTTACGGCACTTCCGTCTCTAGCATATTACGCCCCGATGAAAACATTGATGTCGAGACAAATTTCGATACTAATGTCGATGTATCTTTCAACAACAATGATTCTGGATATTATCTGTAATAGGCTTATGCGACACGTACACTTACTTGCTGATAGTGTCGCAAACGTCATTATTTTATGAATGTGTCTCATCTTTGCAACCACCTTATCATAGAACAGAGGAGACACGTTGGGATACTAGGACGAGATCACACTCAACCACGGAAGAATGATATGAAGATGAAGACGGAGATCGAGGTGAAGATGAAGAAAATGAAGAATAGGAGCCGAAACCTCAACTTGTACGAAGAAATCTTACCCGCAATCATCAGCCATCGTCTTATGGCACACATTTGGCTTGACGGCACTGATGATGTTTTATTCCTTTAGTTTTGTGATGTAAATACATCTGATATCAATAAAATATAGTTATTTTTTTAGTTTTATGTAGCGAATCATAATTTAATGATAATTTTATAAAATTTTAAAGGTAAGTATACCCAAAAATTAAATAAAGTATACCAAAAAATTAAATCTGATACCTTGAGAGAGAGCCTTAACCTCCCCATTACACCTAGTTTATCCTTATTCATTATTTCACCATGGAAAACAAAATAGTAAATGGGGTAAAAATTATTTATCTCTTTATTTCTATGAATAATTCAAAGTAAAACAAGTAGTATGACCAAATGATCTGTGAGGTATGTAAAAGAATAAACAAATTTTGTACAAAAAAACAAAAGAAAATGAATAAACTTGTGTACAAAAAATGAATAAAATTTGTTAATAAGGTCTTGTCCTCAATGTATCCCCCAACTATGGACATGTTACCCTTGTATGTCTTGGGTTCTTACAATAGCTGCATAACCTCGGATGATTGGTCCTCTCTCGAATATCTAACTCGAACGGGGTGCTTGAAATAGGCGATCATATACTCTCATTTGAAAACAGTGGGAATTCATATTTCCATACTTTATACACGTGTTTCAGTCTGTACACTTAGTTAATATATGGTGTGTACTTTACTGGTGTCTGTGCATATGCAATTGGGAATCAAAGTCCTATAATTTCCCACAATTATAGGTCTCTTATGTAGGGAAACACTTTATGCTACCCAAACAATATCTTGGTTGGGTCTAGTGAACTCCGTGACCCAAAATGATAGGTTTGGACACAAATAACACACTAAACACATAGTGTTTGCTCTCTCTACATTTCATTTAATTTCTTTCATGACATCCTCACACCAAACATGACCACCCGCTATCTGTTTAGCATATTTCTTTACTCTCTCTGCATTTTGTATAATTTCTTTCACAGTTGAGGTTATCGGCAAATGACGCATCCCATTCAATACGAAATTGATGCATTTCGCTAGGTTCATTGTCATGTGCTAGTATCGTAGACCCCCATCATACAATTGTGTCCACTAGTCGAAGGGTATGTTAGTAGGTTCCCTGCACCAGCTTTGTTGATGGCGCGAAAGTTATCCAACATTTTATGGAAATGATGTTGGACAAGTTCCTACCCTGTCGAAAATTCAAAGTAAAACACTATACCATGAATGCAAACATTGTATATGTTATAGCATGATTGTGGAAATAGTGACAACTACATACTCATGTTATTGACTTGTTGCCGCTAACTATCTAAATGATATTTTGCCATGTAGTTAGCAGTGATCTGTCTTATACAATACCTATGGTGTGTGCGATCCCAAAGGCTTCCATACCATTCAATTATGACCAGGACTCCAAGTTCCCTATCAGAGATGACACATATATTGGGTTGCAGGACAACATGGCAACGCAATTGGCTTAGAAGAAATTTCAATCATATTCTATTTCTCTCGACGTTATTGCAAATACTATTCACAGAATTCTTCGATTACCGTTCTGTGCAACTACCATTAACAACCAATGCTCATACCTCCTGTACAACCAGGTGCCGTCAATTTGTACCAATGATTTGCAGTACTAAAAAGCTTTTCTCCATTGGTCGAAGTTTCAAAATAATCGATGAACTCTTTCCTTAGGACCAAACAGTTGTGGCAGTACAAATCTACATTTCTAGATCGGTTATGGAACCTGGTGCGTACCGGTCCAGTACTTGACACCATTTCCATAAATTATTATAGGACTTGTCCCACTCATTATGCATCTTCTACATAGCCTTCTATTTTGTGACCCATACATTGTAATACGATGGCTTTTTCTGACTAAGGATATTGACAATTAGAACCGGCACGGGAATTCTAGGACTCGCTTTTACCATAGGTAATATTATGTCAGCTATCATGTCAGAGACTAACTTCGAATGATGTTGTGTTACACATGCAGTAGAAGGAGTTAAAGTCAGATACAAAGATCATAATTTTCCATTGGCACTTGTCGTCACGCATTACTCACTTGGCCTCAAATTTCTCCAAATGGGATTTTGTGACATAGTAGTTCATGCCATTCTTGATGCTAAACCACTTTACTGTAGGAAAAAAATAATCTTTTGATGAATACTCCATGCCAACTTGTAATTACTCAACATTTGATGAAAAACTTGTATGACCAAGTCTTCTGCATGGAAGAACTGGAAACTCTAACCCACCCTTAGATGAGAGGTTGACATTATGCATGTGGGTCAAATATACATATGCCCTGAACCATAGATCTATTTTGAGAGCATTGTCCAAACAATTAATGTTAGAGCGCAAGGTTCTGGCTCAGCAGGTTATGGTTCAGAAAAAAATGTTATTTTCAAACCATCCGGCTTGAGTTGGATCGGGATCAAATTTAAATTCACCAACAACATCTATTACCGCTTTGTCTGTGTCTACATCTTCTTCCTTAGCTGCATCTTCATTTTCATCTTTCTTAACAACCCTAGTAGCATATTGATATGCTCACGATATTAAGTAATAAAATTTATAAAAACTGATCACACCTAAAACTAACTAATATCACTCCAAGTTGGGAATTTTATCATTGAAACATAAGTTTTCTCCCTTTTTCTAAGTAATTATCTCTCCATTTTTATTAGCAAGAGTTGACATCCTCACTAAAGATTCACTCTATCCACTCAAGGTGTTTAGGGTTCAAGAATCAAGCACTCTCTAGTCAACCTGAAAAGTTATTACCATAGGCTTGTAAGAAAATCACATCTCCACCACTATAGATTGAAATGACACATCGATCAAAAGGTCTTATAATGGTTGTAACGGGGCTTGGTTAGGGGTGTTGTCACAGGCAGCAAAAGAAGGTCAGAATCGAGATTGAATTGAAAAATTATCTAGCTAGAAAAATCTCTATCACTGGAACATATTTCTCAAGCTAATTCTTATAATAACATCATTTCCGCCTTGGTAGCCTTAAAGTAGAAATATGCAAAAACTATTTGGGCTATTACATATTACAACTGAATTAATACATACATTTTTTTAAGAACAATTCAAGTATAATACAATAAATTGGATAAAATTTTACATTCTGGAAAAGAGAATAAAGCTAGATGAAAATTTCAACTCAAATCTCGACAAAAATAGGGGTCAAAATAATTGAATGGAATTCAACAAAAAAATGGGTGAAAGGTTAAAATTAGAGGTAAGTTAAAGAAAAGGTTGTTAGGCTCAATGCAGTTCACTAGGGGTTAATTTATAGAGGTAGGCTTTTGTGGAGTAAGTGGGTTAAATCCTAGGTGCCTTTATCATTTCATTGTATCAAATCAATGATGTGGTCTTGACATGTATAATCAAAGCAAGTTCTAGAATAACAAATCAGTATTGACTCACTCAAAGCAATAATAAAAGTGAGCACGAAAGAATGTATGCTCAAAAGGCTCAAAAATCTCACCAGAATTATGGATTTTGATGTCGATCCTGAAAATTTCAAATCTCAAGATAATACTTAGAATTAAGGAAAATAACTTATGAAAAAAATGGGGTTATCAAAAATTTCGACTTATCATGCTTGATTCCCTAATGTTTTAAAGTTTGAATAATCAAAGTACAAGCACCTATGTCTTAATTCTCACATATCAATAAAAATCATAAATCAATCAGAATTAATTCCTAACAGGAGATTGAAGATAATTTTGAGAACACTGCAAAATGTTAGAAAAAGTTCAGGGATTTCAAAGAGAGTGTAAAGACTTGAAAATAGATTCCCCCCCCCACACTTAAGATGTACATTGCCCTCAATGTACAAAGATAACATTAGTAGCAATAAAAGCACAAGATCATAAGATAGGGAAAGGCATGAAACTCCTCGCTTTGGATGGATTAGTGAGACGGAGATAGGAAGAGTTGGCAGTTGTGGCAGGGTATTCCCATTTTCGTAGAGATTTAAGCTGTAAAGCTTCTTTGAAACTGTGAAAGTATTTATTAGTCGTGGGAAATTTAGATTAAGAAAGATTACTCATTAGGGATTGGCCGATATGAAAAATAGAAAACAAATAAATAAAAAATAAACTAAGTTCTAAAAATACCAATATTCAAAAAAATGAAAAAGATAAAATGAACTAACAATAAAAATAAAAAGAAAAATAAAGTTAGAAGAAAGGAAAAGGTAAAAATAGGGATCAGTGTTAAAATAAAAATAAAAATAAAAGTTAAGATAAAAATAAAGTTAGGAGGAATAGAAATCTCTAATCCTCATGTGGGTCACGCGGTTGTGGTGGGGAAGTGATGTGTAGATGCTGGCATATCTGCTGTAAAGTCGCGTCAATGTGATCGAGGCTCTGGAAGCATTGCTGCTCGAATCTAGATAAGCGCTCAGATATGTCAGCATCGGTGATTGCTGCGCGAGATGGGCGGTGAGGTGGTGGTGGCTCGGCTAATGCATCCTCTTCTGGTGGTGGGACATCGTCAGGAATGTCTTCTGGCTCCTCGCCCTCCTGGATGAGTCGGTATTGAAGGGGGTCGCCTCCAGGTCTGCGCTAGATCATCCTCATGTGTAGCATGGTCTGGATGCCCTGAGGGGACATCTGGCTCACCAAAGTGTATGAGGATGTCTGGGCCGCGATATTGAGGGGCTCGAAGTGACGAGCTAGCCGTGTAATGTAAGGGCCTGTGGATATGACGCATCGGCGGTGACGCTCAGTCTGGTGCTGCATAGCGTGCGCGATAAAGTAGGCGAGGTCGATGGGGTATGCGTTCGCCATGCACCATAGGAAATAGGCGTCGTGAGTGTTGACGATGCCTGTGCTTTCGCGTTTACCCATCAAAGTATATGCAAGGAGGGTGTGGATGTACCTCAAAGAGGGGGCGAGAGCGGTCGCCTTGTTGCTACTGGAATTGTATGTCTGACGCCCCGGGGCAATTTCATTCCAACAGTCGACTGGCCTGAGATGGATGCGACGGAAGAGGTTAGGGAAGTCTTCTTCTTCCATGAATTGCTACGTGTAGAGCCCGAGTGCTGAGCTAAACTCTGGTACGCTCAGGTGGCGTACGCGACCTTCTAAGCGGAACTGGACCATTCCGGAATCATCAAACCAGTTCATGACGGTCTGGAGGTGGAATATGGAACAGAATTCGAGGGTGAGCTCCATGTATGTAGGCTCTATAATCTGGAAGAACTGCTCCCAAGGGTCCGTCATGAGTAGGGCTCGGACTGAATCAGCGAGGTTTACTCGTTCTAGTGCTGCCCAATCTATGCATCGGCCAGCGCTCAATGGATGTTCCCGTAGTATTTGAAATAATTCCTCTTGCGAGGTTTGAGAGAATGTGATGGATGGGTGGCGATCTTCGGAGGTGGGTCTGGAGGAAGAACTACCTGGTCCCTTTCGTTTCTTCGAGGCGGGGACAGCAGCTTTCTTACCGCATGATGACATGTTACCTAAAATAAAGTTAGAATTATTAGTTCTAAAAAATCGAAGTTAAATTGCAAACTACAATAAAATTAAATGTGTAGATTAAAATGACAATGTGCCTAAAAAATAAAATAGGGACTAACTAAAACAGTATATATAATCCATTCTAAGTGGTAGTAAAAACAAACAATATGGGTATGTATTTATACTAAATTTGTGAGATAAATGGCAAGCAATTGAGCACTTAAATGGCATACAATCCTAATATGTTCTCTAACATTCTAGATTATTCATCCTAGTGTAACTAATTCAATGCTTGAGTTAATATCTAGAATAAAGGAAAATTAACTAAATAAAAATGAAATATAAATAAATAAAATGAGAAAAATGAGAAAATAGAACCAAATATAGGGTTGCACGGTCGTGGCTTAAGGTCACACGGTTGTGGGGTGAGGTTGCACGGGCGTGTGTAGTTGTGTGTGAGCGTGGTGGTGGTTTTAAGGTCGACGGCGATGTTTATGGTGGTTGTGGAGAGGAGATTTTAGGGTTTGAGTGAAGAAGAAAATGAATCGTGGCTTCCTATTTATAGTTTTTGGGTCACATGGGCATGGAACACGCCTATGTGACTCGGGTTTTGCCCGTGTGTTTCAAACTTGGCGTGCCTGGTTTGAAAAACATGCCTGTGTTGGCCATCTCACATGGCCGTGTGCGTTTGTATTCGCTTTTCCCACGGGCGTGAGGTAAGTCACACGGCCGTTTGCGATATAGGTTTCGTTCTTCACACGGTCGTGTAGGTAGTCACACGGCCGTTTCTAAATTGGCAGTGTTGGCCACAGTCTGGGGACACGGGCGTGGAGATATGTGCAAGTCTGTGTTTAAGTTAAAGGGTTGCCACGGCCATGTCGCACGGTCATGGGGATTTATCGACAGCTCGTGTTTTGGGAAAAATTTTCACTCTGTTTGTACACGGCCTCAGTGCACGACTGTGTCTCTGCTTTAAATGTTCACACGGCCTGAGGCACGCCCATGTGCTAGGCCGTATGGTCCTAAATTTCTGCATTTATAAAGGGTTAGTTGATGAAAAATACTAAAATTTTAATGAAAGAAAAGTTACTAAGTTAGTACTCGGGTTGCCTCTCGAAAAGTGCTTATTTAGAGTCTAAGCTCGACTCTAACTGAATGTATCACGAAGGGATTTCGTGGAGCTGAAGCTCCTCCCTGTTATCTTTAAAATTCTCACCTCTGTAGTGTTTAAGCCTATGTCCGTTTACCTTGAACGTACCGTATGTGGGGTGAGTTACTTCAATTGTGCCGTATGGAAAGATGGTTTGAACAGTGAATGGACCTGACCATCTTGACTTGAGTTTTCCAGGAAATAGTCTCAGCCTTGAATTGTATAGTAAGACAAGAGCACCTGTTTTGAACTGCTTAGGTTGTTTCAGATGTTTGTTATGACGTCGCTTCATGACTTCCTTATATAGTCGTGAGCTCTCGTATGCATTGCAACGCCATTCATCGAGTTCGTTTAATTTTTTTAATCTCTTCTCACCTGCAGGCTTAAAATCAAGGTTTAAAATTTTGATAGCCCAAAATGCTTTATGTTCAAGTTCAAATGGCAAAGTTATAAGGAGATGTACCTATGGATGTTTTAAAAGCAGTTCTATAAGCCCATAAAGCATCATCTATTTTCCTTGACCAATCCTTTCTATTTGTTTCTATTGTTTTCTCTAGGATACGTTTTAGTTCCCTATTTGTCACTTTGACTTGGCCACTGGTTTGTGGGTGATAAGGGATAGCTGTTCTATGGTGTACTCCATACCTTTTTAAGACCTTTTCAAACTGGGCATTGCAAAAATGTGTGCCCCTATCACTAATAATTATCCTAGGTGTTCCAAATCGAGAGAAAAGTTTCTTCAAAAATCGTACTACCATTCTAGCATCATTAGTAGGTAAGGCTTGGGCTTCCACCCATTTTGACATATAATCTACCGCTACTAGGATGTACTTATTCCTAAATGAAGTAGGGAATAGACCCATGAAATCAATACCCCATACATCAAATATTTCGCATGAAAGTATATAGTTCTGAGGCATTTCATTATGTTGAGAAATATTACCTATTCGCTGACATTTATCACAATAGGTCACATACCTGTTGGCATCCCTGAAAAGTATAGGCCAGTAAAAGCCTGATTCGAGTACCTTATGAGTGGTTCTAGCTCCACTGTGATGTCCTCCTGTGGGCCCTGAATGACAGTGATTTAAAATTTGGTATGCTTTTGTTTCAGTAAGCATCTTCGAATAACCTGATCTGCACAAATTCGAAAAAGAAAAGGATCCTCCCAAAAGTAGCTTTTCACATCAGCGAAGAATCACTTCTTTTGCTGATGGGTCAGCCCTTTTGGGGTTGTGTTAGCTGCTAAATAATTTGCAAAATCAGCAAACTAAGAGACTGTTGCATCTGCTAAGGATAGAGTTGTTCTTCAGGAAACAAGTCATTTATTTTGTCGAGGTACTTGGGTTGAGTGTTTTCTAATCTGGAAAGGTGATCTGCTGCCAAGTTTTCAGCTCCCTTCTTGTCCTTTATTTCTAAATCGAACTCCTATAACAATAGAATCCATCTTATTAATCGAGGTTTTGCATCAGTTTTAGTTAAAAGGTAACGAAGAGTAGAATGATCAGTATAAATAATGACTTTCGACAAAATCAAATAGGATCTGAATTTATCAAATGCAAAAATAACGGCTAGCAATTCTTTTTCTGTGGTAGTATAATTTGCTTGAGCGGCTGTCAAAGTTCTGCTAGCATAATAGATCGATTGAAAGTGCTTGTCTCTTTGTTGTCCCAAAACTGCACCTACTGCAAAATCACTTGCATTGCACATTAGTTCAAAAGGTAGATTCCAATCAGGTGAAATCATAATCAGGGCATTGACTAACTTTTCTTTAAGAGCATTAAAAGAGTCTAAACATTCTTGGTCAAAATTGAAAAGCACGTCTTTTTCTAGCAACTTTGTTAAAGGCTTAGCTATTTTAGAAAAATCTTTAATAAATCTGCGATAAAAACCGGCATATCCTAAAAAGCTTCTTATAGCCTTAACTGAATTAGGGGGAGGTAATTTTTCAATGGTTTCAATTTTTTCTTTATCTACCTCTATCCCTTTAATAGAAATTTTATGTCCTAATACAATACCCTCTTGAACCATAAAGTGGCATTTTTCCCAATTTAGCACTAAATTTGTCTCTTCACATCTTATCAAAACACGTTTTAGATTATTAAGACAAAGTTGGAAAGAATTACCAAAAACTGAAAAATCATCCATAAATACCTCCATGATGTCTTCCACGAATTCATTGAAGATAGCTAGCATGCATCGCTGAAAAGTAGTAGGAGCGTTACATAAACCAAAAGGCATTCTACGATAAGCAAACGTACCGTATGGGCATGTGAATGTCATTTTCTCTTGATCTTCTGGAGCTATCGGGATTTAGAAGTAACCAGAGAGGCCATCTAGGAAACAATAATACATGTAACCTGATAATCTTTCTAACATCTGATCAATAAAAGGTAAGGGAAAATGATCTTTTCGAGTGGCGTCATTCAGCTTTCTATAATCAATGCAAACTCTCCATCCAGTGACTGTTCTTGTAGGTATTAACTCTTTTTTGTCATTAGATACCACGGTCAAACCTCCTTTTTTAGGAACAACCTGCACAGGACTTACCCAAGAACTGTCAGAAATAGGATAAATAATGCCTGCATCTAGAAGTTTAATTACCTCAGCTTTTACGACTTCCTTCATGTTGGGATTCAATCATCTCTAAGCTTGCACTGATGGTTTAAATTCATTTTCCATTAAAATTTTGTGGGTGCAGAAGGAAGGATTAATTCCCTTAATATCTGAAATTTTCCAAGCTATAGCATGCTTGTGTTCTCTTAACACATGGAGTAGTTCCTCTTTTTCTTCAATGCTCAAATTTGATGCGATAATGACTGGTAAAGTTAAATCTTCCCCTAAGAAGGCATATTCTAGATGATCTGGCAGTTGCTTCAACTCTAATTTAGGGGGTTCATCAATGGAAGGTTTCTGTCTCAACTAATCATTCATTTTTATACTTTCATAACTTATGTGTCTTGTGATGGTTTCATTAGAATCTAACTCCTTTCTTACTTCCTCAATTTCAGTGGTGACTTCATCTTCTCTTCCACCTTGAACAAGACACAGTTCCAACATGTCTGTGATAGAAAGTTCCTGAAACTTATCTTGAACAAAGTAATCAATAATATCAATAAAATAATAGGAATCATCTTGTTCTTTAGAAAATTTCATAGCATCATAGATTTTTAAAACGACTTCTTCCTCACCAACCCTAAGTACTAATTTAACATCCCCTACATCAATAACAGCTCTAGCAGTGGCTAAGAATGGACGTCCCAAAATTAAAGGTACCTCAATATCCTCATCCATATCAAGTACAACAAAATCAACAGGGAATATAAATTTATCTACCTTTACTAGCACATCTTCTATGATTCCCCTAGGATATTTAATAGATCTATCAGCTAGTTGAATACTCATCTTAGTGGGCTTTGGTTCCCTTAGACCTAATTGCTTGAACATTTTGTAAGGCATGAGATTAATGCTAGCACCTAAATCAGCTAAGGCTTTATCAATAAGTAAACTACCAATTAAACAAGGAATAGTAAAACTTCCTGGATCTTTCAGTTTTACCGGCAGTTTATTTTGAAGAATAGCTGAGCATTCTTCGTTGAGTTCCACTGTGGCTAATTCTTCCAACTTCCTTTTATTTGTCAAAAGTTCTTTAAGGAACTTCGCGTACTTCGGCATCTGCGAAATTGCTCAAACAAAAGGTAATTTAATGTGTAATTGTTTAAAGAGTTCAAGAAATTTAGCAAATTGAGCGTCTGTACGGTCTTTCTTCAACTTTGCCGGATATGGAATGGGCGGTTTGTATTCCTTGAGTGTTGGTGGAGTGTTTTCATTGGATTCCTCTGCCTTATCTCCTGAAGATTCTAGAGTATATTTCTTTTTTGGTTCAGCTAGTACTTTCCCATCTCTTAGAGTAATTGCTTTGACATGCTCTCTGGGATATGGCTTAGTATTACTTGGTAGGCCACCTTGTGGTCTTTCTTAAATTAATTTTGCAAGCTGACCGATTTGATTCTCAAGCCCTTGAATTGATGCTTGCTGATTCTTTAGTACCATTTTAGTATTTTAGAAACGGGTTTCTGATGCGGCCATAAATTTGGTGAATATCTCTTCAAGATTCGGCTTTGTCTCTTGTTGTGGTGGTGGCTGTTGAAATCCCGGAGGAGGCTATTGTCTTTGATTTCCTTGTCCTCCCCATGAAAAATTGGGGTGATTTCTCCAACCTGTATTGTAAGTATTACTATAAGAGTTATTTTGAGGTCTAGAATTGTTACCCATATAGTTGGCTTGCTCAGTTTCCATGCTGTGTCCAGAGGATGAGTAGTCTGGATTGAACATATTTGCTCGAGTTGTGTCACACTGCATCACTGGCTGTGCCTGCGTAGAACCAACAAAATGATCAAACTTTTTATTTAAAAGTTCTACTTGGTTAGTGAGCATAGTGATAGCATCAATATTATAAACTCCTGCAGCTTTTGTCGGCTTTGTCCTCATGACTTGCCACTGATAGTTATTCAGTGACATCTTTTCAATAAATTCATAAGCTGCTTCGGGTGTTCTATTGTTGATTGTTCCTCCTGCGGCTGCATCGATTATTTGCCTTGTTGAAGGATTCAAACCGTTGTGAAAGGTTTGAACTTGTAACCACAAAGGTAACCCATGATGAGGGCATCTTCTCAAAAGATCGTTGTATCTCTCTCAGGCATCATATAGTGTTTCTAAATCCATCTGCACAAAAGAAGAGATATTGTTTTGTAATTTAGTTGTTTTAGCTGGAGGAAAATATTTAAGTAAAAATTTTTCGACCATCTGTTCCCATGTGGTGATTGAGCCTCGTGGTAATGAGTTTAACCACTGTTTGGCTTTATTTCTCAAAGAGAATGGAAATAGCCTTAGACGAATGGCATCATCAGAAACGCCATTTATTTTAAAGGTATCACAGAGTTCTAAAAAATTGGCTATGTGTGAATTTGGATCTTCATCCTGTAAACCATCAAACTACACCAATTGCTGTATCATCTGAATAGTGTTAGGCTTTAATTCAACATTATTAGCAGCAATAGTAGGTCTAAGAATGCTAGTTTGGGTACCAGCCAAACTAGGTTTAGCATAATCATACATAGTGCGATGAACTTCTTCTTAATTTGCGGGTGGCACGGCTATTGCGGAAGGTGGTGGAATGTTTTGATTTGCTTCTATCTCTTCTGTAGGTTTTGGCCTTTGGTCTTGATCTTGTTCTGGATACTGTAAGCTTCGTCTGATCTCTCTGCGAGTTCTGCGAACTGTTACTTCTAAATCTTCGTCAAAAAGTAATGGTCCTGCTGGGTTGTTTCTAGCCATAAACTAGAAATACCTAGAAGGAAAAAGCAAAGAAAATTAAAATGGAATAAAATAAAAGAAAATAAAAATAATAAAATAAAAATAAATAAAAATTGAAAATAAATAAATATAGTAATGGCTAAAGTAATAGAAATTGAGTTTTCTTAATATTTTAGTTCCCCGACAACGGCGCCAAAAACTTGATATGCTCGCGATATTAAGTAATAAAATTTATAAAAACTGATCACACCAAAAACTAACTAATATCACGATTTTAAAGGCAAGCGCACCTATCGAACAGTAGTATAGTTTAGTGGCAAGACCGAGTTATCGTACCCAAGGGAACCAAAAGTACTAATACTTACTTCCTTTCTATTATTTAGCCTAAAAATAAAATAGGATTGATTGAACTAATTCTAAAACTAACTAAAAGAGCACAAAAAGTAAATTGGGGAAAACTTTAGGGAAAAGCTGATTGATATGAGCAATACTTAAGGGAGAATCGACCTAGACTTCACTTGTTATTAATTTCTTAAACTAGATGATTTCTTCACTTGACTTGATTTGTAGAGATCCCTAACTTACGTTAATACCTCCATCGAGGATAAGAACAACTAATCCTAGGTGGTTAATTAAAGTTTCTTTATTAATTAACACCCCTAGGTTGCATTAATTCGATCTATGGATCCCCCTATTAGGTTTGACCCTAATCCGGTAGATTTATGTCCGCCTATGTCTAGGGTTGTATGCAACTCCGCTTAACTATGGTAGATCTACTCTTAAAACAGGGACTTTTGCTCCTCTGCCTAAGCACATCAAGTTCTTGAAGTAATACCTAGGATTATTAAATCAAGAATGAAGAACACATAATTAAGAACAATTCAAGTATTTATCATATAATTCAAGAATACATAATAACAAGATCTGTCTTAGGTTTCATCCCCCTCAAGTATTTGAGGGGTTTAATTCATAACTAATAAAGAAAACATCTCAGAAGAAATAAGATAACAAAACAAAAAGAACCCAAAAACCCCTGAAGGAATTTAGGGAGATCCTCTGTCTTGATATAGAATTCTGGCTTCTGAGATGAATCAATCGGCTTTCCTTAGAGTAATTCCTTGCTTTCACTCCTTGTGTTGATAGAAATATGGAGCTCTTTCTTGAGAGGAAAGAGTATATATTTTAGAGTTGCCTCTTGGGGTCTTTATATAGAGTTTAGAATGGCTTTCTTAGGCCCTAAGTATCCAAATCTGAGTGAAATTGCACTTCCTCATGACAAGGACACGCCCGTGTGGTTTCGATAAGGGCCGTGTTCGGGCCTGTTGAGGTGGCACGACCGTGTGGCCTGGCCGTGCTTGTCGGGGCTGGGCCGTGTGGATTTCATGTGGCATGGAAGTGTAGCATAGCCGTGTGGTGACTCCTTGGGTCGTGTCGTTTTCTCACTTTGGCCAATTTTTCTTCGTTTTTGGCCCGTTTTCCTTTCTTTTCTCTTCCCTATGCTCTCCTGAGTATAAGACATGAAAAAGAAGGATTAAGAGTATCAATTCTCACAAAATTAATGATAATCCATCCGGAAATTAGGCTAAACATGAGGTAAAAATATGTATAATTTATCGTTTATCACATATGCAGGGTTGGGTGTCCCTTCAACGGCTTCGAAGGTAGGAAGTAAATCATCAGTTCTTTTATATACCCTACGTTACGGTCAAAATATCCACCGAATTGCCAATTGATGTAGGTTGATGACATACTCGTATAAGTGTTTTCGACTGAGGACATCAGACCAATGAAGTTGAATTCGAATGCACTAACTAAATGTCGTGCCTAGGTGTCGAAGTTTGGGTTACTGAGATACCTCGAATGATGGACGAAATGGTCACTGAAGTTGAAATTGGTTCCTAAAGCAAACGAATGTCTTCCCATTGATGTTTTTGAGAAATCGTAATGGGATCTTTGTAACAAAGTGGTGAACCTATAGCACAACAATGTCGTAGGACTTTCTGCTTCTTGTTTGGTTCTCGCATGACCCAGAACAGTGATCGAAGACAAACCAGCTCCATTAACCTAAAAAACTCAACATATAACTCAAGTATAACATTTCCACTTGAGCAATGCAAATCCAGCACCACCTTCAGCTCTATCTTGCCTTTCACGTCAAAAAGGTCAGACTTAAAAGGGTCTAGTGAGGTTAGATATATACATTTCAAGCTCGAAATTTTTTCTGGCTTGAACCTCTTGGTTTCC
The DNA here is from genome assembly GCA_020496765.1 of Gossypium stocksii. Classification (NCBI taxonomy): domain Eukaryota; kingdom Viridiplantae; phylum Streptophyta; class Magnoliopsida; order Malvales; family Malvaceae; genus Gossypium; species Gossypium stocksii. The sequence continues at coordinate 15,447,664 of CM035623.1, forward strand.
TCCTAATTCTTGTCCGTAGCTCACGTAATTGAATTTTATGGTTGAAATTTAAGTCCATTGATTGGGCTTCTACAAATACGACCCCGACGTCCGTATTATAAATTGATAGTTGCAATAAATTACAGCTTTGATTCGTCGACTCATCTAAATTTAAAAGGAATTTAATATTTAGAAAAAAAGAATTCTAATTATCCAAAATCAAGAAGAATGAAACATACTTGAGATAGTTATTTAGAGAAATAAGAGACGAATCTCAAAATATAACTCTGAATGAAACACAATTTGATGGTTATTTTAATGGAGAAAAACATGAAGCGAGGGAACTAAAAGATGTGTCTTACAAGATGTGTTTTCATCGAATAATAATGTAGATATCAATTGAAGATGAGGCGTGCTTGAAACTTACCCAGATTCTTGAGCGCTGAGCATCTGGACAAATAGATGAGAGAAAGCACATCTATATGGATGCGCTTTCCCTAACATGTCAATGGAAAATGCTTTTAGCTACATGCATTTTCTCTCATCCATTTGTCTAACACATGAGCAGATAGCCTGCGCTTAGGAATCCTGTGTAAGCTTTAAAGGACAACTGGAGCATACATTATTAATCAATGAAAATGCATCTCAGAAGATGCGTTTTTAATGTATCCCTCCCTCCTTCATTTTTTTCCTTTCAGTCTCACTCCTCTAACCTATAAAAGGGGGGTCTACCCCTTACTCCATCATCTCTCTCGACCACTATCCTTCCCATTTTAAAAATTCTCTCTCGATTTTTTTCCCGCTTCAGTGTTTAAAATTTTAATAAAAATATTTATTTCTATTTGAGCTAGAGTTTGTGCTAGTTTTAAGGTACCTTTGAGTTTCCAATGATGCTATAATGCTCCGAGACATGCACATTTCATATGTTGTGTCAAGATGAGACCATTACCTTAGAAACCCGTCCTATGGAAATCAGGTTCCAAGGTGATGGTGGTTTATACGGTCACGGATTAAAGTCTAAGTAGAGGTCCCGGTCAGCGGTCGTTACGTGGTCACGGGTTAGAGTATAACTCGAGGGTTAGTTGATGGTCGTTATGCGTTCAGGAGTTCAAGCTTTTTGGATACTCGGAGATGATGCCTTATAAATACCATACATAAGTTTGAAGGCATAATCATAGGGAAAAACTAAGGGGCTTTTTTGTATAATCAACTTATTATTTTTCCCTATCTCCATCAAAGGCGGTGTCATTAACCTCCATCTTATTTGAAACCCTAGACTAAGTTTGAGGCCAGAGGACTTTCAGGGCCAATTCACTATAACGGTGGAAACATTTTCTCTCCCTTTAAGAGTCATCTTACATCCAACAAGGTCTCAGGCTTTAGATAAGAATAAAGGTTCAAGACACTTTTTTCAGTAGAGATGGAGAAAAAATCACGTTGATTACATAAGAAAGCCCCTTCATTTTTCCCTATCATTATGGCCTCAATTTTATATATGGTGTTTATAAGCCACCAATTCTGGTATCCAAAAAGTTTGAACTTGTGACCTTATAACAACCGTCAACTAGCCTCTGAGTTATACTCCAACCCGTGACCGCATAATGGTCGTTGACTGGGACTTTTATATAAACTTCAACCCATGACCGCATAAAACATCTTCACCCCGAAACTTGACTTATGGCATGACATATGACATTTGTGTGTCTTTGATCGTTATCGCATCCCCAACAACTTAAATCTACCTTAAGCTTTCACAATTTCTACCTCAAATCCCAAAATAGTAAAAAAAATCCTAACCCATATACATTAAACCCTAAATTTTAAATCCTAAAACTAACCAAACCCTAAAAACCATAAACAAAAAACCCTAAAGAAAAAAATTGACAAAGGAGAGAGAAAGCAAAGCGCGTCCAGTTGGGCGCACTTTCCTGCCAATCGTGTAGGAAATGCGTCCAGCTGGATGCGTTTTCACACACTCTTTCTAAAATTGACCTATTTCTCTAGTTTTCCAAAAAACTAACATAATTTTAAAAATAATTTTTAACATATTTGCTTAATTTAACCTTATCCCTTATTAGTTGATTTGATTGATGAATGAAAAGTAACAAAAAAAATATATATGTTTTTAAGTTTTTCTATTGATATCAAAATTATTAAAAAAAAAAAGAACAATCAATTTTGAAAAAAAAAAACCTAGATTTCTCTCTCCTACTACAAAATTTGTATTAATTTAGCAAATAATACTAAATGTGTATTAAACTTATTAATTTTTTATTTTTGTATTATTAGGACTTAGGTTGTGTTTAGTAGTGTTTTTTAAAAGCACATTTGACATGAAAAACACTTTTAAAGCAAAAGGAATGTTAAACAAGCAATTTTTGAAGGAAAATTTTGGCTTTTCAATAACACTTTTCCCCAACTGGAGAAATTAAAATTTTTAGTTTTTCTCTCTCAAAAGAACTTTTGACAGTTTACTTACGTTTTCACCCCTATGGTACTTGCCCTTCTCTAGTTAATTGCTTAAAAAAGTATTTAAAATTTATTTTTCATATATTAAAATATTAACAACAAATTATAATAAATTATTTTCATTATTCTTATTAAGATATCATAATATTAACTAATTTGAATATTATTTAAATGTTTATTTGTTATTTTATAACATGTCTAAACATGACATTTTATTTCTCAAAAGTACTTTTTGATTTTTTATAGCAATATTAAACACTTAAATCTTAAACCAAACTTTTCAAAAGTATTTCAAAATCACTTTTCCAAACTGCTTTTTAAAATACATTCTCAAAAGTAATGCTAAACTAACCCTTAGTTAAAAGAAAAATTTAAAAGTGATATTAATGATTTTTAAGAGTTAATTGCACCATACATCCCAAAATATTTTAATATATCCTCCAATTATTGATGTTATATCAATCAAGTCCAATCATTACTAAAATAATTAATTATACAATTAAATAATACGTCAGATTTTACGTAACATACCTTGAAATAAAAATTTTAAAGAAAAATATAGATTATAAAAATGGATGTAAAATCTTAGTTTTGATGGTTTTAATGCTTTTTGTAGAATCTTAATTATTTTATCTCTCTCTGTTTTATTTGTAAAAGATTTAATATGTCATTTAAAGTTAAATTAATAATTTTAATAATTTAAAGACTCAATTAATATAACTATGATAGTTTAAGGATATAATTAAAATATTTTAAAATTTGAAATAGTTTAAAATAAAATCATAATTTAAACAACAATTAAGTAATTAGTGTCATCAAACAACTGGTATTCTGTAGCAGATTAAAACGCGTATCATTCAACAAAAATATCAAGCAGCTAATATTTTGTACCAAATTGAAAATTTAAAATCTTAGAATATAAAAAATTTCAATCAAATTTTGTTAGACATCATCACCATTACGTATGAAACCAACGACAGCAATAGAAATTTCAACCACATTTAAAGAAAATAAAAAGCCCGAAAGTCAGAAGTAGTGATGCAAGTTGAAGTGGACTTCATATTCCGGGATGGGAATCAAATGTGTATATAGAAATAAAGTAGGATTTATTTAGATAATTGCATAATTTTTTTTTAGGAAAACGGGCACTCAATTTATAACTCACAAGATTTAATTGTTGAATTTAGATATTATATTGATTTAAAATATTGTTCATATTAATATATATTTAATGGTTAAATTTTTTTATATAAAATAAATAGTTAAAAAAATTTACTCTAAACTTGACATGTATTATCTCTACAATAAAATATGAAATATAATAGTGGAATTGTTAAAATATCAATTATAAGATGCAAAATCATATTCGTTTTTTTTTTTATATATATAATAGTTAAAAAGAGCAGAATAGATTCATATAAAAGAATATTATATTATAATAATAAATTTGATGGTGCAACATCTAATTAATAAACATATGAGATGTAATTGACACATTAACAATCATAATAACAATTATTTTAAGCACAAATTATATAGTTACAAGTATAAATAAAATTATAAATAATTTAAATATGAATAAACTATAAGTAAATTCAAATATTACAAAGCTAAAAGGTTAGCCATAGTTAAATTTAAGTCAAATTAATTTTTTTGATAAACAATATCATTATAGTGTCTGGTTATATCTGTTTTTTTTTTACACAATATTTAGAACTACTTAAAGTCCCTCTCTAACCCATAAATAGGAGGATAATGTGTTTCGGCACACTTAAACCTATGTTATCTTGCATTAACACCAATGCCCATATCAATTGAATTAAGACTCAATCGACTAAGCTAGATTAAATCAAAAAAAGCTACATACCCTTGTTAGGATTTGGCAATCGATAGTTCAAGTAATCGATAGGATCCAGACCTTCGCCCCGGATAAACCTGACCCGAAAGAAGAATATTCGCCTACAAGCACAATCAACTAAGGACCTCGTGGGAATCCAAGACATTCGCAAAGAGAACTCGCGTGAGAGAGCTTGTGCAAGCCTCGCACAAATAAGGTCCCAAGAGGAGAGCTCACGTAAACCTCGCAGGGACGAGGTCGCGAGCCCTATCTGCGAAGAGAACCCCTGCTCGTGACTAGCAGGTGCGAGGTTCGCTAGGAGAGTCAGTCCCAGGGTAAAAAAGGACCACGTGCTTGGTAGGCAAGCATACAATAAGCCAAAGGAGGCCCAGAGAATGTCAGTACCAGGGACAGAGAATGCCAGTATCCTCGGCCCAAAGGCCAAAACAAAATAGTGGGCCCTATTATGAGCTGTAATAGTAGTAGTAGGAATGTGTATAAATACCTTCTGTGTTTTCCTTAATACAACACAAGAGAATATTACTCAACAAACCTCAATACTGAAATTTAAATGTTTGTAGTTTTTACATTCTTTTTATTAAAAGTTGTCTTTTATTTATGCAAAGCAACTACGATACAAAAGGCATTAGTTTATGTGGGTAAGAAACGGGTAAATCATACTATTAATCATCTAACTATTAAAATATTTTTGTTTTAGTCACCAAATTACAAAAACTTTCAATTTCATCATTACCATTTGTTATCAGTTCTGTTTTGCTTACTTTCTATTAAATCATTAACGAAAATTGTAACACCTCAAACTCGGCCTAGACTTTATGGTCGAATCTGATGGCATCACATGAGAGTGATTTTTTGGAAAATCGTTTCAAATATCAAAACTTGTTCAAGTTATTATCTTTTCTTTGTCGTGGAATCTTTGAAATCATTCATTATACAAAAATTTTAAATTAAGTTTTAAAATGCATTTAGAGTGTCGCGATTTACTAAAAATCAATAATAACAATAAAACAATTTGAAAATTCTAAGTATAAAACAAAATAGTTCAAAGGACCACAATACATAAAACTCCCAAAATAATGATAAAATAATAAAATAATGAATAACCAGTAATAAAAGTAGGAAGTCCAGTAATGTGTCCATCAGTGGTCACCCTCAAGCCCTTTGCAGCACCAATCCATCTACTGTTGTGGATTACCTGACAGACAAATAAAATAAAAGGGTGAGTTTTCACAAACTCGATGTGTACATCCCTACAGTAAAGCAAACATATAAACAGATAACAGTTAATCAGTCGTATATCGAGCCTGAGCTCTTAGCAGATATAGCATAGACTGTTGCCCAATCAGTACAGAATCAGATTAGATATAATCGGGCCTTAGCCCATACAGTAAACGCATGCATATCAAATCAGTTACAAGTGGGGATGAAATCGATCCACCCAGCACTACATACCAAGTATGGGGATAAAATCAACCCATTCAGCCCTACACACCAAATCGTACCGTATTACGGCACATAACATAAATAAGCAGCAGAGCTGCTAGTCATACGGCTAAAAGCCTATCAGTCTTCTTTCTTTCCAATATTAAGCCTAACCCAATGCAATGCATCATAAATAGCATGGCATGCTTTAATGCAAAATAGTAGATCATACATATTATCATATACAGAATAGAGTCAATACACATGCTAATATCACATGCTATCTCATATAATCAGATCACAGAACAGGGCCTAAGTAACCCTTACCGACCCCTTTAATAGGTCACAGTCGACTAGGGCGACCCATGCAACCTTTTAGAATAGTTCATATTGATGGGCTCACACACCTATGTGGCCTGCTCGTGTAGGCCCACATGCCATTGTGGCCTACACGACTTAAATTGGCCTTGCCTATGTGGATCAAACGGCCTAGCCCAAAATCCCACCGCACCCATGTGGCCCACATGACCCATTTGACCTAGCTCATGCCTCGTACATGGCCTAGCCAGCCTCACACGCCCGTGTTCGTCGCGCCTGTGTGGCGCGCGCACGACTTACTTCTTCATCGACACGCCCGTGTATAGCCACACGGCCTACCACACAGGTAGCCCACATGCCCGTGTGGCATTGATAGCGTCATTTATAGCTTTCGTCGAAACGCATTTTCAGAACGATTAAGGTACACACCTGGTTTCAATTGAAGCCTAAACACTCCTGAGCACTTCCAGAACCTAATAATCAGAATAATTCCACTTTAGAACCCAAAATCGAGTCTTAATCACTAAATCCTGATATCACAAAATCGACTTACCACTCTTAAAATCGAGCACAACTCTGATTCAAACGTCAAATCGCTAATTTTCAGCCTCCAAATCTCTTCCCAAACAACAGTACACAACCTTTAAACACTCAATCAAAAATAGCATTCGAGATTGACAATCAATAACTTACCACCGATTAACACGACAAAAACCGCAAAGCCCGCTAATACGAATCAAAATGAACAAGGGGATAAAATTTTTAGCAGTAGAATAGGGATTTTGGGGAGAAACGATAGCAATAGGGAAGAGAAGGAAAAAGAGAAAGAAGAAAACATGAAGGGATTTTCTAAAACTCTAAAACTGATAGTAACCACCTTAGTTACCCCACTACTCAATATTTAACTGAAACCCAAATTCTGGCTGCAACTCGTAGCCAAAAATAATACCCATGCCCAACCTGGGGTTCAAACATAAGACTTCTCACATAATCCCTTGTCACTTAACCACCAGACCAGCAGGCCCATTCTGTCCTATTTTTACCAACATTTATTTAAAAGCCTGATCATCAATAGTTAGGCTTTATTCAATAAAAACCAAAATTTAGCCCAAGTCTTGGCTTGAACTTAGGACCTCTCTAACAACCCAAATGCACATACCCACTAGTGCAGACACTTAATTATGCCAAATAATCACAGAAAAAATTTTAGAATTTTTCATGCACCACAAAGCACAAAAGCTAAAATTTTGGGGTGTTACAAAATTGATGAGGTGGCATTTTAATTGGTATAACAATATATTTAGTTATCAATACTTATATATTTTATCAACTTGATCCTAATTCTAAATAATTCAGTGAATTTAACCCTCCAAATGTACAAATTCAATCAATTTGTTCTTCAAACACATCTTCATAAAAAATTGGAATTATAAACGTATAAAAAATTTAATTAGAAAATGTTTTTATATTAGCCAACTACACCAAGCCAACATAATAAATTTTTTTCTCAAAGAGGAAAATATTCACAAAGGCGCAAGGGCACAAGGGGACAACCATAAGATTTAAAGAAATCATCTTTGAGAATTTCATCTAGAAGGAACTTTCTTGTTTCTCAGTTTAGATAAAGTAAAGTCTTTGAATGTTTATTTATTTATTTCTATTTTAAAGGTTAATTATAATTTTTACTCTAGGATTCTACTTAAAAAACATTGTCTTTCTTCAAAGAAGTTGCAAGCTTGGAGTTTAGGTACTTCAACATTGGCAAAAATAGACTTTTTATTTATTTATTTTAGCCTATTTATCATTGTATACTTAAAGGTTTTGCTTGAAAAGCATTGGATTTCTCTGAAAATGTTGTAATATTAAAATCCGTAAAATTCTAGTTTTTATTTTTCTTTTTAAGGTTGGTGTAACATCTCTCACTCAAAGTGAACTAATACATTACAAGCAACGGATGTCACATTTGAACACTAAGACTACTCAACTCAAACATCAATTTTAAAACTTTTTTTGACATAAATAGACTCATTTAGAGTTATTCAAGTCATATCTAGGCTTTATTTAAAGTTTAGTTACAAACTGAGACCATTTAGGGTTTATTCGGGTCAAAAAAAGGTAAACACGGTCAATGTTGCGACACTAACTAATGTCGTGACATTGAAAGTAGATTGCTAAATAGTAGACCTAATCATGGGTCAGGCCACCTGCCCAGGCTTGAAGGCCCACCAAAAAATAGGAGGGTTTGGGCAAAAATATACGTGCGAAAAATGGGCTTGAACAAAAAATGGGCCTCTGGTATGATTTTGGGCCCAAGCTCGGCTTGGCCTGGCTCGAATCAACTATTTTGTTGTTGTTTTGTTGTCATTTCGCTATTATATTACTACTATTTTGTTTTTATTGTTTGGATATTGTATAACTCTTGTTTTATTGTTAATTTTGCTACTATTTTAAAGGCATTTGCTTGTTAAGTTGCAACTATCTTAGTGTTATTTAGGTATAAATACTTTTTTAAATGCATTTTCAATTTGTTGAAAAATATTTATTTTAATTCTTTAAATGTATTTGATGTATTATATTTTTAAAATTTGTTTTTATATAAAACATATCTAAAAAAATTTAATATGGGCAGGCCGGGTCGACCTCGGGTTTAACATTTTTAATCTGGGCTAAGCTTGGGCATAATTTTAGGCTCATTTTTGGGTCGAGCCTATAAAAATGGCCTAAAATTTTGCATCGGTCTGGCCAAGCCTATGGTTAGGTCTACTAAACAAGGATAATGTCATGATACCAGGAAGTGGGTGCCGCGACATCGAATACTGATTATTCTAATTACATGTCCATGATAATACTCTTTAATAACGTATTTTTATGTATTAATTATGTATTTATTCTGAGTATGATCCTGGTAATTTGAGCTATTTATGTTATTTTATCTGATAGGGACTAAATTGGAGGCAAAAGCGAAATTAAGGGCCAAAAGCGTGAAATTAGAGATAAAATGGGCCAATGTGCAACACAGGGAAAAGTTGGTGCCAAAACTGCAAGCATGGAGGATACAAGGGTTGAAATGCAAAAAAAATAGGAGATTTTATTCTATCAGACTCTATTTTGATTATATTAGGATAATTAATATTAAGATAATTATTAGGAATTATTTAATTTTAGGATTTTATCTTTATTTATCTTCAATTAAATGTATTTATCTTTTGGGAGTTTAAGTAGGATTAGACTATCTCCTCTAGCACTATAAATAGGAGGTGAGGTGACTCAAAATTTATGCTTCTTTTCTGTAAACACTCTCTCCCCAAAAGTCTAGACTTTTGTTCTTTTCATTTTTCCTTTTAATAAAATCTCCATTTTTATTATATATTTATTTTCTTTTCCACCACAACCATAAGCCACTAAACCCATCTAGCCGAAAGTTGTTGATAATCCCCAAAAAAGAGTTCTTGAGGCTTAGAATCTATACTTAGCCTCCTCGCCGAGTATTCATCGTTTCTCCGCACTACGGGGCTGACGCTTCTGTCCAGGACCCTTAAGAAGTAAACTTTTTAACGTATGCAAAGACGGCCACTTTGTATGTTTTAAGAAGGTTGCACAGTCGATTCGTTAGCTTACTGCGTCAGAGGTTGGTGAGCCCAAGAGACAAAATGGCGTGGGATTCGCCATTGAGAAGCGTTGATCTAGCATAAGACGATCCGACAGAAGCGATTGTTGGCTAGAGTCAGGTTCCAATAAATTGTAAGTCTAAATCCTTAGAGCTGGTGATCGTAGGCGTCCTCTTCCACTATAACTGGCTTATTCAGTTTGAGAAGGTTCATCTAAAAGCCAAGGATTGAACCCAAGGCGGATCGAGACAACTGGAGGCTAGAATCTCGTTACAGAAGAAACTCTCTACTTTCTCAACTCTGTTGATTTTTTTATTTTGATTTTTGTAATCACAATTTCAGTCAACTTTAAATTCTGTTTTTATTTTCTAAATTCAAAACTTTTAATTTTGTTAATTTGATTTTCTTTTCAGGAACGCAGGTTTTCTTGGGCACGATTCTGCCCAGTATTTTAAGAAATAAGCATTCGTGCAATCCAGTCCCTGAGGATTTAACTCTACTTCCCCTTTACTGTTCTTTTTCATTATTTTTTAGGGAATAGGATATTTTTATTACTCTCAATGACCGCATCAGTCCAATAGAGTGACATTGATTACTGATGTGGCGGCACTGAAGACAGATTACCCAAAACATGTCTGAAACATTTAAAACCAAGTATAAATTATCATCAATCATTCCATATCACTTTTAAACATTATAAAACATAAATCTCTATCAAAACATCATATGATTTCTGATAAACGATAAATTATACATATATTTACCTCATGTTTAGCCTTTATTTTGGATGAATTATTATCAATTTAGTGAGAATTGGTGCTCTTAATCTTTCTTTTTCATATCTTACACTCAGGAGAGCATAGGGAAGAGAAAAGAACGGAAAATGGACAAAAAACCGGAGAAAATGAGCCAAAATGTGAAAATGCACGGCCCAAGAAGTCACCACACGGTCGTGGCACACGGCCTGCCACACGAAGACCACACGATCCAGCCCCCGGCAAACACTGCCAGACCACACGGTCGTGCCTCCATCGATAGACTCTCATACGACCTCTTGTCGTGGCACATGGGCGTGGCACACGGGCATGTTCTAGTCGTGAGGAAGAGGAATTTCACTCGGATTTGGATACTTAGGGGCTAAGAAAGCCATTCTAAACTCTATATAAAGAGCCCAAGAGGCAACTGTAAAGATGTACTCTTTTCTCCCAAAAAAAGGAGCGCCATCTTTCAGCCAACACAAGGAGTGGAAGCAAGGAATTACTCCAAGGGAAGCCGATTGATTCATCCCAGAAGCCAGAGTTCTACATCAAGACTGAGGATCTCCCTAAATTCCTTCAGGGGTTTTTGGGTTCTTTATGTTTTGTTATCTTATTACTTTTGAGATGTTTTCTTTCTTTATTATGATCTAAACCCTTCAAATACTTGAGGGGGATGAAACCTAAGACAGATATTTTTATAATTTATTCTTGAATTATATGATAAATACTTGAATTATTCTTAATTATGTGTTCTTCATTCTTGATTTAATAATCTTAGGTATTACTTCAAGAACTTGATGTGCTTAGGCAGAGGAGCAAAAGTCCTTGTTTTAAGAGCAGATCTACTATAATTAAGCGAAGTTGCATGCAACCCTAGACATAGGGAGACATAAATCTGCCAGATTAGGGTCAAACCTAATATGGGGATCCATAAATCGAATTAATGCAACCTAGGGAGTTAATTAATAAAGGAACTTTAATTAATAACTTAGGCCTAGTTGCTCTTCGCCTCGACGGAGGGTTTAGCATAAGTTAGGGATCTCTACGGATCAAGGCAAGTAATCAATTATATAGTTCAAGAAGTCAATAACAAGTGAAGTCTAGGTGGATTCTCCCTTGAGTATTGCTCATATCAATCAGTTTTCCCGAAAGTTTTTCCTCAATTTACTTTTTGTGCACTTTTAGTTAGTTTTAGAATTAGTTTAAATCAACTCTCTTTATTTTTAGGCTAGATAATGGAAAGAAAGTAAGTATTAGTACTTTTGGTTCCCTTGGGTACGATAACTCGGTCTTGCCACTAAACTATACTATTGCTCGACAGGTGCGCTTGCCTTTAAGGTCGTGATATTAGTTAGTTTTGGTGTGATCAGTTTTATAAATTTTATTACTTAATATCGCGATAGCCGTTATCAAGTTTTTGGCGCCGTTGCCGGGGAGCTGAAATATTAAGAACGATTTCTATTACTTTAGCCATTATTTATTTATTTATTTATTTATTTTTAGTTTTTATTTATTTTTTTATTTTATTTTAAATTTTTGAATTTTCTTTGCTTTTTCTTTTTAGGTATTTTTAGTTTATGACTAGAAACAACCCAACATGACCACTGCTTTTTGATGAAGATCTAGAAGCGATAGTTCGCAGAAATTGCAGAGAAATTAGACGCAGTTTACATTATCCAGAACAAGAACCTGAGCAAGAACCAGAACCTACAGAAGAGATGGACGCGAATCAAAATGTTCCCCCACCTCTAGCACTACCAGCAGAACCAGTAAATCAGGATGAAGCTCCTCGCACTATGTATGATTATGCTAAACCTAGTTTGGTTGGTACCCAAACTAGCATTATTAGACTTGCTATTGTTGCTAATAATTTTGAATTAAAACCTAACACTATTCAGATGATTCAGCAGTTTGTGCAGTTTGATGGTTTGCAGGACGAAGATCCAAATTCACATTTAGCAAATTTCTTGGAATTTTGTGATACTTTTAAAATAAATGGCGTTTCTGACGATGCCATTCGCTTGAGGCTATTTCCATTCTCTTTGAGAAATAAAGCCAAACAGTGGTTAAATTCCTTACCACGAGGCTCAATCACTACATGGGAACAAATGACCAAAAAAATTTTACTCAAATATTTTCCTCCAACTAAAACAGCCAAATTACAAAACGATATTTCCTCTTTTGTGCAGATGGATTTAAAAATACTTTATGATGCCTGGGAGAGATACAAAGATCTTTTAAGAAGGTGCCCTCATCATGGTCTACCTTTGTGGCTACAAGTTCAAACCTTCCACAACGGTTTGAACCTATCAACCAGACAAATGATCGATGCAGCCGCAGGAGGAATAATCAACAACAAAACACCTGAAGCAGCTTATGAATTTATCGAAGAAATGTCACTGAATAACTATCAGTGGCAAGTCATGAGGACAAAGCCTACGAAAGCTGCAGGAGTTTTTAACATTGATGCTGTTACTATGCTTACTAACCAAGTAGAACTTCTAAATAAAAAGTTTGATAATTTTGTTAGTTCAACGCAGGCACAACCAGTGATGCAATGCGATGCGACTCAAGGAAACACGTTCAATCCAGATTTCGCATCCTATGGACACAGCATGGAAACTGAACAAGCCAACTATATGGGTAACAATTCTAGATCTTAAAATAACCCTTATAGTAATACTTACAATGCAGGTTGGAGAAATCACCCAAATTTTTCATGGGGAGGACAAGGAAATTAAAGACAACAACCCCCTCCAGGATTTCAGCAACCACCACCGCAACAAGAGAAAAAGCCGAATCTTGAAGAGATGCTCACCAAATTTATGGCCGCATCAGAAACCCGTCTTCAAAGTATTGAAACGGCACTGAAAAACCAACAAGCGTCACTTCAATGGCTGGAGAACCAAATCGGTCAACTTGCAAAATTGATTTTAGAAAGACCGCAAGGAGGATTACCAAGTAACACTGAGCCAAATCTCAGAGAACATGTCAAGCAATTACTTTAAGAGATGGGAAAACACTAGCCGAGCCAGAAAACAAGACTATTCCAGAATCTTCAGAAGACAAGACAGAGGAACTCAAGGAAAACACTCTACCACCACTCAAGGAATACAAACCGCGCATCTCATATCTTGCAAAATTGAAGAAAGACCATACAGACGCTCAATTCGGTAAGTTCCTTGAACTTTTTAAACAATTACACATTAACTTACCTTTTGTTGAAGCGATTTCATAGATGCCAAAGTATGCGAAGTTTCTTAAAGAACTTCTGACAAATAAAAGGAAGTTGGAAGAATTGGCCACAGTAGAACTCAACAAGGAATGCTCAACTATTCTCCAAAATAAACTGCCGGCAAAACTGAAAGATTCAGGGAGTTTTACTATTCCTTATTTGATTGGTAGTTTACTTATTAATAAAGCATTAGCTAATTTACGTGCTAGCATTAATCTCATGCCTTACAAAATGTTCAAACAACTAGGTCTAGGGGAACCCAAGCCCACTAGGATGAGTATTCAATTAGCCGATAGATCTGTTAAATATCCTAGGGGAATTATTGAAGATATGCTAGTAAAGGTAGATAAATTTATATTCCCTGTTGATTTTGTCATGCTTAACATGGATGAGGATATTGAGGTACCTTTAATTTTGGGACATCCATTCTTAGCCACTGCTAGAGTTGTTATTGATGTAAGGGATGGTAAATTAGTGCTTAGAGTTGGTGATGAAGAAGTTGTTTTCAAAATCTATGATACCATAAGATTTTCTAAAGAACAAGATGATTCCTGTTATTTCGTTGATATTATTAATCATCTTGTTCAAGATAAATTTCAAGAACTTTCTCTTGCAGACACGTTGGAACTGTGTCTTGTTCAAGATGGGAGGAAGATGAAGCCACCACTGAGATAGAGGAAGTAAGGAAGGAGTTAGAATCTAATGAAATCATCACTAGGCACATAAGTTATGAAAATATAAAGATGAGTGATGAATTAAGACAGAAACCTTCCGTTGCTGAACCCCCTAAATTAGAGTTAAAACAACTGCCAGATCATTTAGAATATGCCTTTTTACGGGAAGAATCAACTTTACCAGTTATTATCGCATCCAATCTGAGCATCGTAGAAAAAGAGGAATTACTCCATGTGTTACGAGAACACAGACGTGCTATAGCTTGGAAAATTTCAGATATCAAGGGAATAAATCCTTCTTTTTGCACCCACAAAATTTTAATCGAGGACGAATTCAAACCATCAGTGCAAGCCCAGAGACGATTGAATCCCAACATGAAGGAAGTTGTAAAGGCCGAGGTAATTAAACTTCTAGATACAAGTATTATTTATCCTATTCTGACAATTCTTGGGTAAGCCCTATGCAGGTTGTTCCTAAGAAAGGTGTATTGACCGTGATGTCTAATGACAAGAAAGAGTTAATACCTACAAGAACAGTCACAGGATGGAGAGTTTGCATTGATTACAGGAAGCTGAATGACGCCACTCGAAAAGATCATTTTCCTTTACCGTTTATTGATCAGATGTTGGAAAGATTATCAGGTCACATGTATTATTGTTTCCTAGATGGCCTCTCTGGTTACTTCCAGATCTCGATAGCTCCAGAAGATCAGGAGAAAACGACATTCACATGTCCTTATGGTACGTTTGCTTATCACGGTGTATTGACCGTGATGTCTAATGACAAGAAAGAGTTAATACCTACAAGAACAGTCACAGGATGGAGAGTTTGCATTGATTACAGGAAGCTAAATGACGCCACTCAGAAAGATCATTTTCTTTTACCGTTTATTGATCAGATGTTGGAAAGATTATCAGGTCACATGTATTATTGTTTCCTAGATGGCCTCTCTGGTTACTTCCAGATCTCGATAGCTCCAGAAGATCAGGAGAAAACGACATTCACATGTCCTTACGGTACGTTTGCTTATCACAGAATGCCTTTTGGTTTATGTAATGCTCTTGCTACTTTTCAGCGATGCATGCTAGCTATCTTCAATGAATTTGTGGAAGACATCATGGAGGTATTTATGGATGATTTTTTAGTTTTCGGTAATTCTTTCCAACTTTGTCTTAATAATCTAAAACGTGTTTTAATGAGATGTGAAGAAACAAACTTAGTGCTAAACTGGGAAAAATGCCACTTTATGGTTCAAGAGGGTATTGTCTTAGGACATAAAATTTCTAGTAAAGGGATAGAGGTAGATAAAGCAAGAATTGAAACCATTGAAAAGTTACCTCCCCCTAACTCAGTTAAGGCTATACGAAGCTTTTAGGACATGCCGATTTTTATCGCAGATTTATTAAAGATTTTTCTAAAATAGCCAAGCCTTTAACAAAATTACTAGAAAAAGACGTGCCTTTCAATTTTGACCAAGAATACTTAGAATCCTTTAATACTCTTAAGGAAAAATTAATCAATGCACCAATCATGATTTCACTCGATTGGAACTTACCTTTTGAGCTAATGTGCGATGCAAGTGATTTTGCAGTAGGTGCGGTTTTGGGACAACGAAGAGACAAGCACTTTCAACTGATCTATTATGCTAGCAGAACTTTAACAGCCGCTCAAGCAAATTATACTACCACAGAAAAAGAATTGCTAGCTGTTATTTTTGCATTTGATAAATTCAGATCTTATTTGATTTTGTCAAAAGTCATTATTTATACTAACCATTCTGCTCTTCGTTACCTCTTAACTAAAACCGATGCAAAACCTCGATTAATAAGATGGATTCTATTGTTGCAGGAATTTGATTTGGAAATAAAGGACAAGAAAGGAGCTGAAAACTTAGCAGCAGATCACCTTTCAAGGCTAGCAAACATGCAGCCTAGGAACCTTGATAAGATAAACGATTTGTTTCCTGAAGAACAACTCCTAGCCTTAGCAGATGCAACAGTTCCTTGGTTCACTGATTTTGCAAATTATTTAGCAGCTAACATAACCCCAAAAGGGCTAACCCATCAGCAAAAGAAGCGATTCTTCGCTGATGTGAAAAACTACTTTTGGAAGGATCCTTTCCTCTTTCAAATTTGTGCAGATCAGGTTATTTGAAGATGCGTAGACGAAACAAAAGCGTACCAAAATTTAAATCACTGCCATTCAGGACCTACAGGAGGACATCACAGTGGAGCTAGAACTGCTCATAAGGTACTCGAGTCAGGCTTCTATTAGCCTACACTTTTCAGGGATGCCAACAGGTATGTGACCTATTGTGATAAATGTCAGCGAACAGGTAATATCTCCCAACGTAATGAAATGCCTCAGAACTATATACTTTCATGTGAAATATTTGATGTATGGGGTATTGATTTCATGGGTCCATTTCCTACTTCATTTGGGAATAAGTACATACTAGTAGCAGTAGATTACATGTCAAAATGGGTAGAAGCCCAAGCCTTGCCTACTAATGATGCTAGAGTGGTAGTACGATTTTTAAAGAAACTTTTCTCTTGATTTGGAACACCTAGGATAATTATTAGTGATAGGGGTACTCATTTTTGCAATGCCCAATTTGAAAAAGTTTTAAAAAGGTATGGAGTGCACCATAGGACAGCTACCCCTTATCACCCACAAACCAGTGGTCAAGTCGAGGTAACAAATAGGGAATTAAAACGCATTCTAGAGAAAACAATAGAAACAAATAGAAAAGATTGGTCAAGGAAAATAGACGATGCTTTATGGGCTTATAGAACTACCTTTAAAACACCCATAGGTACATCTCCTTATACGCTTGTCTATGGAAAAAGTTGTCATTTGCCATTTGAACTTGAACATAAAGCATTTTGGGCTATCAAATTTTTAAACCTTGATTTTAAGCTTGCAGGTGAGAAGCGATTAATGTAGTTAAATGAACTTGATGAATGGCGTTGCAGTGCCTACGAGAGCTCACGACTATATAAGGAAGCAATGAAGCGACGTCATGACAAAAGACTGAAACAAGCTAAACAGTTCAAAACAGGTGACCTTGTTTTACTCTACAACTCGAGGCTCAAACTATTTCCTAGAAAACTCAAGTCAAGGTGGTCAGGTCCATTCACTGTTCAAACTGTCTTTCCATACGGCACAATTGAGGTAACTTACCCCAACTACGGTACATTCAAGGTAAAAGGTCATAGGCTTAAACATTATAGATGCGAGAATGTTAAAGATAAAAGAGAGGAGCTTCAGCTCCATGAAATCCCTCTATGATACATCCAAGCAGAGTCGAGCTTAGACTCTAAATAAGCGCTTCTCGGGAGGCAACCCGAGCACTAACTTAGTAATTTTTCATCTATTTTGTTTTTAGTATTTTTTTATGCATTACACTAACCCTTTTTAATGCAGAGATTTAGGACCACACGGCCATGCCCATGGGCGTGTCCCAGGCCGTGTGAACCCTTTAAAACAGAGACACGGTCGTGTACTGAGGCCGTGTATAAACAGAGCACAAATTTTCCCAAAACACGGGCCACTGATATATGGCCGTGGCAACCTTTCGACTTCAACACGGGCTACCAACAACACCCCACGACCGTGCGACATGGCCGTGGCAACCCTGCAGTAGCAACACGGGCTCACACAACTCCACACGCCTGTGTCCCCAGACTGTGGAAGACACTGTCAAATTTTACACGGCCGTGGAACATATCACACAACTGTGTGAAACACGAACATGATTGTACACGGCCGTGTATCCCATCACACGACCGTGTGAGTGACGAAGAACCGATCTCCCACGGCCGTGTACAACATTCCCACGGGCGTGCACTGCAAACTAAGCGTGCCAAAACCTCTGGATTTCGAAAGACACGGGTGAAACGCGACTCACACGGGCTTGTGACATGCCCGTATGACCCAAAAACTATAAAAAAGGCCCACTATTCATTTCCTTCTTCACTCAAAACCCCAAATTTCTCTCATCCAAACTCTCCCTAACCACCATAAGCGCCACCGTAGCCCTTAAAACACCACCATACCCAAAATCAGCCGCCCCACACCCGTGCAAACCCACCCCACGACCAACCCACGACCGTGCAACATCAAATTTGATTCTATTCTCTCATTTTTCTCCTTTATTTATTTACATTTTATTTTCATTATTCAATTATGTAATTTTACTTTATTCTAGATGTTTAATCAAGCATGGAATTAGAAAAATTAGGATGAATAATCTAGAATTAGATAGAACACATTAGGATTACATGCCACTTAATTTCAATTTTTGCTTGCCACTTAGAACTCATTTCCTTTGCCATTTAAATCCATATTTGTTTGACATTTTCTCATAAGATTAGTATATATACCCATATTTCTTAGTGTTGTTACAAGTTTCAACATGATTAATTTCTACTATTCAGGTTAATCCTAAGTTTATGTTTTCTTCGGACCATTATATTCTATATTTTAATTATCTATTAAGTTTAATTTCAATCTTTAGGACTAATGCTGTTGTTATTTTATTTTCAGATACTATGTCATCATCATGCGCTAGAAAGGCTACTGTTCCCGCCTTAAAGAAACGAAAAGGGCCAGGGAGTTCATCATCAAGGCCCACCTCCGAGGTTCGACACCCATTCATCACGTTCGCCCAAGCCTCGCAAGAGGAACATTATCAACTACTCAGAGCCCGCCCTATGTCCACGGTCCGTTACATAGACTAGGGCGACCTTGAGCAAATCCATTTGGTGGATGACGTCCGGGCCTTACTGATGACAGAGCCATGGGAGCAGTTCTTCCAGATTATCGAGCCTACATACTTGGAACTCACTTTAGAATTCTGCTCCACATTCCACCTACAGACGGTGATGACTAGATTTGACGATCCAGGGACGGTCTAATTCTGATTGGGAGGCCTCGTGCGACGTCTCAGCGTACCAGAATTCGGCATAGCACTTGGGCTCTACACCGAGTAGTTCATGGCGGACGAGGACTTCCCCACCCTTTCTCGTTGCATCCACATTCGGCCCCTCGACTGCTGGAATGAGATCGCCCCAGGCTGTCAAACCTATAACCCCAGCGTGTGAGAAGAACACGGGCAGGGGGCACGGCCGTGTGTCCCTAACTTAGAAATTTTGCAAATTTTCCCTATCTTTTAGCACGTTTCCAATTAGATTTCCAATAGTTATATGCATCATTTTATAATCAATTGAAGCATGCTCTGATGATTGATGATACGTGTTGGATCTTGATTAAAAAGTTTAAAATTTTACTGCTCTGATATATGTTACAAGTCCAGTAATGCCCCTTACCTATTCCGGCGACGGTTACGGGATAGGGGTGTTACACACACACAGTGTATATATGTAAACCTATAAATCCATCAATTCATCATGTATGCTCTTTCAAGCCATGTACGGTATGCTCCTCCTGAGCTAGTAACGATAAGTTCGAAGGCTAAACATATAAGCCCGAAGGCTAAACGGTAAGTCCAAAGACTGAACATGTAATCCCGAAGAATGAACGGTAAGCCCGAAGTCTGAACATGTAAGCTCATGAGCTATGGTGAGATCGCAACAAGTGCAGGAGTTCAACCATCCTGTAGCTCTAGTGACATGTCACTTGTATCCTACGACTTTCTACGGTTCAAACGGGACTCGGTAATCAAATCGAACATATATCCAATATACATTTCAATACATTATTTCACATATATACCATATGAAATTCAACATGTATTTAATAGGCAAACTTAATTCCATAGTTCATTTTTCATCCACATAACTTTAAAATAACAATTATAAACATTATACAAGTTTGATTCTAATTATATGAACTTGCCTCGATTTAAGCTCATATACCTGATATCTACTCGTTTACCTTTCGTTTTCCACGATCAAGTTTTGAAATTTGCTTGTCTTGATCTATATTAATCCAATTTAATTTAAAACACATCCAATATAGTCTCAAGACATGTATTTTAGACATTTTGCAAAATAGTCTTTGTATTTTCATAGTTTGACATTTTAGTCCCTAATACATAAAATAACAAAATACACAATTTAAATAAAAATTCACTATAGCTGAATTCCATATAGCTTCTATTAAGCCCATATTTTCATGTTATTCACATTTTTAACCTTAAACATTTCTATCTTTTTTTCAATTTAATCCCGTATACTAAATTTTATCAAAAATTACTTTACAAAACTTGTATATCTATAAACAACCATCAATATCAAAAAACCAAGCATTCAACAATGGTACATTTCAAAAACACAACCAATTTCAGAAATTGAGGTATGGGATGATAGAACACAAAGCAACGATTACAAAAACGTAGAAATTATCAAAAACTAAAACAAAATCGTACATTAATCAAGATTCAAAGTAGCCGAATGAAAAAGCTAGAAAATGGCTTTTCTTTCTTTAAGAAATCGGTGGAATATGGTAACAATGAAGCCATATTTTCTTTTGTTTTAATAAACATATACATTATTAATTAAAAGACTATTTTAACCTTTATAATTTAACAAATAAAGCTATTTACAACAATCCACTACCTTCCATACATATAAATCATGGTATAATTACCATGCAAGTACTCCAACTAATAAAACCACAGTCAATCAAATCATTTATGCAATAGAACTCATTTTTATTGCTTTATGCGATTTAATCCTTTTTACCAAATTAGCTAACTAAACTGTAAAATTTCTTTACGAAACTTTTGTATAGTAATTCTAAGATGTTGTAAATAGAAAAAATAATAAAAATAATATTTTGACTCGGTTAAGTGGTCCCGAAACCACTCGTTTCGATTAAAGTCTAAACTAGGCTGTTACACTCCTTTTCTATCTATCAAGACTTCCATAAATAAAAACAATATGGATAGGAATAAATGAATATCCTTAAGAACTCATATGCAAATGAATTGTGGATGGCTACAAATTACCTCTACTGTTATCGAGTCCTTCCAACCAACCCAAATACCTCTAGAAAAACCAACAATCTTTACCCTGTAAGAACGCTGAAATCCCAAACTGATAATGTTTTTATCTACTTTACCTCCACTAACCCTTGTCTCAAGCAAACTAATAATGTCGGGTTTATATTCTCTACTGTAATCGCAAAAAAATTGAGGAAACTTGATATTTTCTCATCCTTGACAATTTCAAGAAAAAATAGACAAATCCATAAAATCAAATAGATAAAGGAAAGAAAACCAACCTTACTGCTTGTGAGGCCCGGGCTCCTTCAATCGCATTCCATTCAAAGGTGAAGAATATTTTCCAACTTCATTATTAAGTTGAGCATTGAGTAACTCGACCATGGAATTTATAGAATCGGACAAGAAAATACTAGCAATTCCAGCTAATTTAAACTTGTCCCTACGATCTTTGATTGTTCAGTTAAGTGTCCGTCCAATACGAACTACCAAAATTACCCGCACCTCTATTGGAAAAATCAGCCTCACCCGAAACTCCATCTTTATTAGAGTCAGTATGTTCTTTAAAAGTAACTATCATACGTTTCCTCGGATCTAGAACCACACCATCCAAAGTTACATTCGTACTGCCAGAATCTTCGAAGGTGGGATTAAAATGTGTAATAGTACCAAACCCCAAGTCACATTTATACAAATTAACAACTCTATCAATAACCCCTGAAGTCAAAAAAGAATTGGAAGAACCAACGTGTGCATCACCTGCTGAAATAAAATTCAAGCATGAGAAATTAAAATTATCTGTGGCAACAGACCCAAAATTAATTTGATTTGGCCCAAAGACGTGCAAAGGCCTCTTTCTTAATTTTTTAGTCGAAAGCCCGACATTTTCACGACCCAAGCTTGCTCTTCCATTAACATGCACCCGGCCAAATTTACAAACCCCACCTATGCCTTGAAATTTGCATTCAATCCCCGGCCAATTATAGTCTTATGAACTAAAAATTGTTTATAATTTTCCTTAGCCCTTGTGTCACGGGCCGTAGTTTAAAGCCCGTGACCATCGCACCAAATGTATCTAATTGATGTCTATTGTGTATATGGAGACCATTTGGCCTACAAAAACTGGCCCAATTCAGTAAGCTGTTGGAGAAGCCTATCAAATTGAAGCATGGTTGGCCTGATAACGGAGATATGGCAACTTAGGCTATTTTGATAACTAATTTTAGAAGATTGATAGAATCATATCATATAAAGATTAGATTAGATTTGATAAGGCATATATTGTAAATCCCTAAAATCAAATGATATAGTTAATCTCGTCCATTGATGTAAATATATCTTAACCGTCAGTTTTGGAGAGCTCAACTATAAATAGAAAGCCATAGAAAGCCTCTCCCTCATTTGTACTCACTCCATTCATTGTTTCATTGTTATTTGTGAATAAGAGAATATTGAGAGCATTTACTCAAACATTTTGTGTGTGTTCTTTTGTTGCTTCTTTTGGCATAAATCACTTCCGCTATACAAATTGGTGCATTGGAGGACTTCTAAAGGAATCCTCACTTGAGTAAAGGCTGACTTAGGTGAGTTTGGATGAATGGACCGCCTAAGGCCACACAGATCGCGAGACGAAAGATCTAGCCCGTGACAAGTGGTATCTGAGCTATTGGTTCGAAAGCACCGTTGGGATGTCGAAAGAAAAGTTCAAAAAATGTGGGTCAAAAAGTCTTTAAGGGAGATGTTGTCAGATGTTAAGAAACGCGTGGGTAAACTTGAGGAGTCTATGGAGGACACAAAAGAGTCAGACAATGCGCTTGATGAAAGCATTGATGACTTGAAAGAGCAGTCCAGGGACTTTGTGACCATGTGTCTCATTTCCAATAGAGATAGCATGCAAGAATTGCTAGATTCCCAAAGAAAGACGCTAATAAAGAGGAATGATGCACTCGAAGCCATAGTGATGGCTTTCAAAGAGGGAACAATGGCCACGATGATAGCTTTAAGCACAAGAATAGAGGAGCTCGAGGGAGAGCAGGCCTTGTACCAAGCAGGCGTGAGGAAAGGAGTGTTAAGTGCAACACACAGTTGCGAGGATGTCCTAAAGCTAAAAAAATTTATGGGGACAAGGTTTGTATGTGATGTGGACAATTTATTCTGGAGGATGAAAAACTACTTTCGTGCCAAAAGCATCATGGATAACGCGATTAAGGTAAACACTGTTTCAATGTTTCTTACTGATATTGCGTTTTTATAGTGGCGAGGCAGGATCACAGATAAAAAGCAAGGTGAGATTAGGATGTGGCAAGAGTTCCAATGTGAGTTGAAGGGACAATTTTACCCAAAATTTACTGAGAAAGAAGCTCGGGCAAAGTTGCAAGGGATAACGTAATGGGGTACAGTGGGGGAGTATGTTCGAGAGTTCAAGGAACTCATGCTCAAAGTTTTAGATATGACCGAGAAAGAAGCATTACTTGCTTTTCAGAATAGATTGAAGTCGTAGGTCAAATAGAAGGTGGAACAAAGTAGTGTCTAAAAGCTGTTAGAAGCCATGACAATAGCGAAATTCGTGGTCAAGCTTGGTTTAGGAAAAACAAGCTTGGGTCTTCCAAGTCCGAAGAAAGAGGCGTATATGAAAAGGATCACAAAGAAGATAATGATGGCAATGACATCAACGATAATGGTGGTAATAGGAAACCACGAGATGGGAAGAAGAAACTCAATAGGAAAAGGGACAAGTTGAAATGCTTTCTCTGCGACGGTCCACACATGTTGAAAAAATGTCTGAAGAAATTTGTGCTTAAAGAAAAGCCGGTAAGTAAGGCCTTGGGAGTTGGTTCAAATGTAAGGGGTGTTGAAGCCAAAGAGGCTGAAAGTGAGAAGAAGCCAGTGGAGTGCTTCTTATGTCATGGTCCGCATAGGTTACGAAAGTGTCCGAAGAAGTCTGTCGTCGAAGGGGACGATGGAGCAGACAATGAGCCCAAAAAGCTTGGTTTGAGCAAAGGAAAAGTCAAAGCCAAAAGGGTAAAGAGGAGCAAAAAGGAGCGAGTAAAGTGCTTCTTGTGCCGTGGTCCGCATAAGTTACGAAACTGTTTAAAGGAAGCCGTAGTCAAACAAAAGGAACGTCTGCGCTTGGTGAGTCATCGGAGGGGCTTCCACCCAAGGAAGAGGTGAGTTTGTCGTCGAACTTAGAGGAAAAAAGTTACGATAAAAATGGTAAAGCTAGGACCAATGAGGCTCAATTTGAATGAAGCGTCGAAGTTGGTCGAGTCATCGACAAGACTTTCACCTATAGGAGAGGTGGGTGATGCATCGGACTTCAAGGGAAAAGAAGTAATGCAAGTTAGACAGTTGACAAGAGTGAATGTAATGAGTAAGAAGGTTTGAGTTAAGAAGCGACATAAGCTGAGGTAAAAGTCCCAAAAGAAGGAAAAAGCTAAGGCGTCAAGATGAGACTGAGGCGAATCAAGTTAATGCCATTCAAAAGTCGCAACGAGGGTGTTGCAAGAATGGGTGGGGGAGAATGTCACGGGCCGCAGTTTAAAGCCTATGACTATCACACCAAATATATTCGATGGAGGTCTATTGTGCATATGGGGATCATTTGGCCCACAAAAACTGGCCCAATTTGATAAGCTGTTGGAGAAGCCTATCAGATTGAAGCCTGGTTGGCCTGATAACGGAGATATGGCAACTTAGGCTATTTTGGTAACTAATCTTAGAAGATTTATAGAATCATATCTTGTAAGGATTAGATTAGATTTGACAAGGCATATCTTGTAAATCCCTAAAATCAAGGGATATAGTTAATCTCATCTGTCGATGTAAATGTATCTTGACCGTCGGTTTTGGTGGAGCTCAACTATAAATAGAGAGTCTCCCCCTCAGTTGTACTCACTCCATTTATTGTTTCCTTATTCTTTGTGAATAAGAGAATATTGAGAGCATTTACTCAAACACTTTGTTTGTGTTCTTTCTGTTGTTTTTTTGTTGCTTGTTTTGGCACAAATCGCTTTCATTATACAAATTGGTGCCTTGGAGGACTTCTAAAGGAATCCTCACATGAGTAAAGGTTGACTTAGGCGAGTTTGGACGAATGGATAGCCTAAAGCTGCATGGATCGAGAAACAAAAGATCTAGCCCCATGATACTAGCACCTACAGAACCCTCCTTTTCTTTTGCTAATTTTCTTGAAAACTGCTCACTAGGAAGAGCCGTGAATATTAAGCCTAATGTTGCCTTCTCTGTAACCTTATCCTTAGGACCGCAGGAATCACTCTTACCACTCTAAGATTTTTTCTCCACCATCATCCATAGTCTATATTTCGTTTCAGCCACTACCCCTGTTCCAATCACAACCTCTCTAAGTACTTCAGACGCCACCTCTTTTCCACTCTCACTAATTGGATCCATGGCCAGCGAAGGGCATATATATTTGACTTGCCCGTACTTACCATAAGAAAAACATATCGTCAGAAGAGCTTCATATTTTACATGTTGAACTTCTTCGTTCACCAGCACCTGAGAAACAAGCGACCTATCAAGGTTGATAAACACTGTCATTCTGGAAAAATGACTCCTAGTCCTACTATCTATTTTAAAATCGAACTTTTAAACTTTGCTTACCATGCCCCCAATCACCTTAAAAATTCTCCTTTTATACATGAACTCCGGTAATCCTAGCAACCTGATCCAAGTCGTGACCACGCTCGGATATAGTTGAAGCGGTGAGAAGTCTTTAGTCCATGGTTGGACAGTTAGATATTGGCCATAAATAATCCATGGCCCCTGAGTCAGAACTCTTTCACAATCATCGATATTCTGAAACTTAAGCCAAATAGTAATTGTTTTCTATGTCCATGAGTTGAAAAGGTTTTGATGGCTTCCAGAGGTTGCTAATTTTATTATAGAGGGCAACATAGCCAATAGTATGACCCAAAAGCTTCAGGACTACCGTCGTCTCCATCTTCTTATAAAGAATCTGCTTGATTCAGTTTGAAAAATCTATTTCCAAAATCCCATTAACGGTAGATCTTATCACATTGCCTTCTAGTAACACAAAATCCCTATCGCTACCACCGCCAAATAACATGTGTTCCTTACCAAAAACAGTTGAAACTACCCCTAGAAGTTTATCCTTCAGGACATATTCAGAGATAGCTCTAAATCCATAGCCAAATCCTCCACCACCCCTTCGGAACCATCCTTAAAACTTACTTTCTTGGTGTTCTGATCCTCAAAAGATCGAGTTTCATCACTACCATCATTGCTCAAAACGTTCGCCGTTCTTGAAACTTTGGAGTTTTATGCTTTATTGCAACAAGTGAATTTTGAGTAAGAAAAAAAGATGAAATATATTAAAGACAATGAAATGAGGTGCACTTGTTGTTAAAACATAATATACTTAATATATTTTATACATAATTAATCACATAATTAATTAATTAATTAAAGTATCGTAAATATAAAAGGGTTTTGCTAATGATTTATTTGTTTAATATTAATAAATTATCTAATAATTTTAATATATATGAAATTAGTTATTAATTATTACATTTAATATAGATAAGTTGGTTAGCCAAATCCATTACGCAATTTGTTTTCGTGCAGCTATAAATAATTATAATTAAATAAGTTATTTGATTAATCTTACTTTCTAAAAATTAAATTACTCTCGTGTTATTTTTGTCAAATATTAGGATAAAATTTTTTAAATTATATCTCAAATTTACAGTATATAATATAATAAAAATATTATTCCAATGATTATTAAGTAATACAATAGAGATTAACAAAACTCCTACTAATAGAAACACGGCAACCTGCAATGTACAAAATAAATTTTGTAGTTGAGTACAAATGTTTCTTTCCCCGCACATTGATAAGTACTTTTGTCAATTTAATTATTATTGATTGAGTCTTAACTCAATTGGTATAGAAATTATTGTTAATGCAGGAAGACGTGGGTTCAAATGCGCTGAAATGTATTATCCTTCTATTTATGGGTTGAAGATGGGTTATGGGTAGTTTTAAGTTACTCAAATTTTAAAAAATTCTAACTGATGTCCCACTTAAAATATTAAATAATTAATTTTATATTTATACATATTTATATTTTTAATAATTAAATTTAAGATTTTATATAAAATTTGGTACTTGAGTTTAATTTTTTTTATAATGTGGTACCTATGTTATTTATTGGTCCAATCCGGTACCTATATTTGACAAAAATTATATATTTTGGTATTCAAAGGTAACAATATTAATTTTTTAGTGCTTAATTTATGTTTTAGAGTTGACTTAATGAGAATTCATAATTAGCTAATAATATTAACAATTAACTTTCATTCAATCAACTCTAAAACATGAATTAAATCACACCCATCTATTATATTTGACAAATTAAACATAAAAGTAAGCAATTCATAATTAATACTAAATTTATTCTATTAGCAAAATCACAAAAAATTCAAACATAATAAAATTAGCAATTAACTCCGATCAAATCAACTTTAAAACCCAAAGTAAACACTAGAAAAGTTAACATCGCTATCTTTAAGTACCAAAATATAATTTTTATCAAATATAAGTATCAAATTAGACAAAAAAAAGCATAAGTATCACATTAAAAAAAGTGTCAAACTCGAATATTAAATGATATATTAAGGCTAAATTTAAATAAAAAAAATTTATCTAAAATTATTTAATTTAATTTTGGGGTTATTGGAATAACCCGACCTGAAATTAATAATCCTTAAACAAACCCGACTCAAGCCAACCGAGCTGGACTGAATAGGATTAATAGATAATGAAGAGGCTGAAGTAATTAGTTTGCACTTGAATATTTTATATATAGAAAATAGGTGAGAAGTCCTTAGAATTAGGAAAATATGTTATTACCACTAGTTAATATTTTATTTTAGTACATATCTAATTGATTACAGGGTTGCTTGAGATTTAAATGAATGAGTCATAAAGAAATAGAAAAGCTTTTCGTCTCTATGGTCCATGCTTATAAAAGGCTGTGCAAACATGAAACAACTCAACCAGGAAATCGAGTTCCAAAGACTATGAAAGAAAAGGAGATGGTCAATCTTCGCTTCCTTTATTCACTTCTTGTATTTCAGCTTCTACTTCTAAAGGTAAATGTCAACCTCTTGCCTAAACATTGAGTTACTACTGCAAATAAAAGTACTTTGCTAGTAACATTTTTTCTAAACTTTAATCTCTTTCTGTCTTCTGCAGAGTGACCAATGCAATGCTGTGAAGGATTTGAAAGAAACACATGCCACCGCTAGCTTTCATGAAGATTGCGATCAAGCAGAGGAAAAGAGTAATTCTTCTCCATCGCCGTCTTACATTAAACGACTTGAAAGCAAGTACAAACCTGGTTACATAATGGATGAAGAAGAGGACAAGAGTTCTTCCTCGTCTTCTTACATTTCACGCCTTGAAAGCAAATACAAACCAGGTTATGTAGTGGATGAAGCAGAGGAAAAGAGTTCTTCCTCATCTTCTTACATTTCATATCTTGAAAGCAAATACAAGCCAGGTTATGTAGTGGATGAAGTAGAGGAAAAGAATTCTTTTCCCTCTTCTCGTATTGCACGCCTTGAGAGCAAATATAAACCCGGCTATGTAGTGGATGGAGCAGAGGAAAAGAGTTCTTTCTTACCTTTTTACATTTCACGTCTTGAAAGCAAATACAAGCAGGGTTATGTAGTGGATAAAGTAGAGAAAAAGAATCCTTCTCCCTCATCTCGTATTGCACGCCTTGAGAGTAAATACAAACCCGGTTATGTAGTGGATGGAGCAGAGGAAAAAAGTTCTTCCTCATCTTCTTACATTTCACGTCTTGAAAGCAAATACAAGCCGGCTTATGAAGTGGACGAAGTAGAGGAAGAGAATTCTTCTCCCTCATCTCGTATTGCACGCCTTGAGAGCAAATACAAGCCGGGTTATGGAGTGGATGGAGCAGAGGAAAAGAGTTCTTCCTCATCTTCTTACATTTCACGTCTTGAAAGCAAATACAAGCCGGGTTATGTCGTGAATGAAGCGGAGGAAAAGAATTCTTCTCCCTCATCTCGTATTGCACGCCTTGAGAGCAAATACAAGCCGGGTTATGGAGTGGATGGAGCAGAGGAAAAGAGTTCTTTCTCATCTTCTTACATTTCACGTCTTGAAAGCAAATACAAGCCAGCTTATGGAGTGGATGAAGTAGAGGAAAAGAATTCTTCTCCCTCATCTCATATTGTAGGCCTTGAGAGCAAATACAAGCCGGGTTATGGAGTGGATGGAACAAAGGAAAAGAGTTCTTCCTCATCTTCTTACATTTCACGTCTTGAAAACAAATACAAGCCGGCTTATGGAGTGGATGAAGTAGAGGAAAAGAATTCTTCTCCCTCATCTCGTATTGCACGCCTTGAGAGCAAATACAAACCGGATTATGGAGTGGATGGAGCAAAGGAAAAGAGTTCTTCTATTGCACGCCTTGAGAGCAAATACAAACTGAGTTATGAAGGGGATGGAACAGAGGAAAAGAGTTCTTCCTCATCTTCTTACATTTCACGTCTTGAAAGTAAATACAAGCCGGCTTATGGAGTGGATGAAGTAGAGGAAAAGAATTCTTCTCCCTCATCTCGTATAGCACGCCTTGAGAGCAAGTACAAGCCAGGTTATGGAGTAGATGGTGCAGAGGAAAAGATTTTTTCCTCATCTTATGTTTCACGCCTTGAAAGCAAATATAAGCCGGGTTATGGAGTTGACAAAGATGAGTATATGAAATCTCCGTCGAGGATTGATCATCATAACTTGGAAAACGACAGAGATGATGACATAGGAAGTGAAGATGTAGGTGTATTCACCATAGATGATGTACATGCTTTCAACGTAGGGAGGAAATTGAGCACTTTCTTTTCCATCAGGAACAATTCTCTTTATCCTGGTTTCTTACCAAAAGAATTAGCCGACTCCATCCCATTTTCATCATCAGAAATTCCCAAAATTCTCCCGTTCTTTTCTATTCCTGCTGCCTCACAGAAAGCCAAAGTCGTTAAAGATACAATTAGGAAATGTGAACTCGAACCAGTCAAAGGGGAGACCAAAATCTGTGCCACCTCTTTGGAATCCATGCTTGAATTCGTGAGAAATGCTTTGGGGCCCGATGTTGATTTTGAGTTAGTAAGCACAAGCCACCCTACGATGAGTACACCAATATTGCAGAGCTACACAATTACAGAACCTCCTCGAGAGATCAAATCTCCAAAGAAAGTGGCATGTCATCCCCTCCCATACCTTTACACGATCTACATGTGCCATTATGATACCTATGAGACCAAGATTTTTAAAGTTGCACTCGTTGGTGACAATGGCGATAAAGTGGATGCTCTCATTGTTTGCCATATAGATACCTCAGCTTGGAGCCCTAAACACGTTGCGTTTAGCTTGCTCGGTACTAAGCCTGGTATCCCTGTTTGCCATACTTTTACTGAAGGTCATGGTGTTTGGATTCAGGCCTCCACTATTGCAGCCATTTAAGACGTAGCTTTACCTTGTTCAATGGTGTTTGATTGAGGCCTCCACTGTTGTAGGCATTTAAGACGTAGCTTTTGCCATCACATTCACAACTCAAATCACCATTGTGTCTCTCTAGTATATAATAAATGTTTCCAATGTAATAAATTGAAGGATGTGAGGCTTTTTATGCTTTTAAGTTTCAAAGTGACTCAATCACCATTGTGTCTGTAGTAGATAATAACTGTTTCCAATGTAAGAAATTGAAGGATGTGAAGCTAGAAGCTTTTTCAAGTGACTTAAATAGCTTATTTTATGCCTTTTTCTTTTTGGGCTCAAAAAAACTAAATTATAACATCTCATATTTATTAAAGGAAAAAAAATATACAAAAATTCATATACTTATTTTGATTTATATTTGATATATTTTTAATATAGAAATCCATCCATAATAAATTATTCTTTCATTTAAAAAAAATACATAAAACCATAATATTTACATATTTTACACGAGATTTATTATTGGACCTCTCCTTCATTCTTAACATTTATGATTCACTATATAATCACTTATAGCATGTTTGATATGAAACTCATTCAATTAAAGTTGACCAAAGGTATCATTTTTCAAGTTTTAAATATCAGTTGACTTATAATGTATTTTTAGATGAGATCTAAATATTTTTATGTTGAGTTATCTTTATATAATTTAAAGATATTTCTCTTTACTTCACAACGTCTTTGAAAATATGTTATTTTGAGTTTAGGGCTCAAATTATGATTATTTTTGTGAAGATTATATAAATAGAAAATTGTGAATGTAATGAACACTAAAATTGCGAGTTTTAAACTTTGGATCAACTTTTAAATCATGTCAAGTTTAATTTTAAAGCTTACTTTTGATTATGTATAAGCTCGATGATGTATTTATGAACTCTTATATTTTTTGGATTTATTTATTACAAATGTTAGAGTATTTTGGGTTAGTTTTCTTACAAAATAATATTATAACCATGTCAATTGTTTGGACACAAAGGGAGGGTTGTTTCCTTAATTTTCAAGTAGATTAGGTCTCTCTTTATCAAGATCTATAAAAATAAAGTCTACTTGAAAATATAAAATTAATAGATAACAATAGGTAGGGTTGTATTCATAAAAATCAATAATAATTTTATTTCTTTAATAAACGAATAAAATAAAAATAAGAGGGTTTAGAAATAAAATTTTAAAAATATAAAAAGATCATAAAATAGAAAAAGAACGAATGTGAAAAGTTGTAGATACAGGTAAAATTTGTGTTTGATTCATAGGGTTTTGTGGGGCGGCTCTGCAATGACTATATTCACTACTAGAACTTGGTGTTTCAAGGCCTTCTGCTTTAATGAAGAGTAGTAAAGAGATGGGGGAGATTAAAAGAGTAAATGAATAGGATGGGAGATTAAGGTTTTATTACCCTTAAATATAATCTTCTAATATAAATTTGTAGTAATTTTATATTCAGCTAAATAACTTATCTAATTATAAGATAGTAATAAAATAACTTTTATCTAAGGGTAAATTATTATTTTAATCCATTTTTATTATTCCTTAAATTATCTTACGTAACTAAGCAATATAATATTATTACTCAACCAATGATATAATCCCTATTACCTTTCTATTCTATTTCCAGGGCTAAAGTATCTTTAAAGCTCTAGAACTTTAAAAAAAAAAATATTCTTTTTTATATTTAATTGCGCCATTAACCGTTAAAATTTCAACCAATTAAGTCTTTTGAGTGCTAAAGTTAATATGGTCAAGAACTAACGAGTAACAACTGCCCTTTTTGGATTATTTTATGTTAATCAGCCGTAGAAATTTGCTAATAGAAAATACCATATTTACAGTATTATATTAATTAAAAAGAAAATTAATTAGTAGTTGTCAACGATGGAAATTTGCATTTAACAAAGTGCATGGGGAAGGTCAAAATATACAAAAACCTCAATGGCATTAAGCTACTCTAGACAATACTATTCGCCTATACTGTACATAGCTATAAGAATTACGGTACGCATCCTTAAAGCTCGTCTGCCATGGGATCTATCATCCAGGCTCCACATGTTAAATCTTCCATAACTCGCATCATTAAAATTTCTATACTACGCATACAAATATCTAACACCTTAATTAGTAGCTGCCATTCAAAAACGACACCTGATCTCAACAGGATATAGCCAAAGGAAGGAGCGTGGTTTAGACAAAACTATCACCTCGATTTCGCGTGTGATTCATTCCTCACAGATGCATGGTTAAGAGCCACTCCAGAATTAGAATGAGTTAAGATCCAGAATAGCGGTCAACTCAATATGATGTGCTCAGGAGATTTGGCATTCAGCTGAGCCATATTAGTCACTATATTACCTTTCAGATATCCGACACTGTTGCGGTTGATGTTTCTCTGATCATGCATGTTAGTCATGGCAAACCTCAGAACCAGCTGAGACAACCTCTGCAGGCTTGCACATGCGCTGCTGCACACTTTCTCTGTTGGAAGTATCATTGCAAGCCTCGTAAGTAATGAAATTTACATCGATTGTAGATGACACTTCTCCAGAAGCTTCCATCTTGACTCCCTGTCTGGAAGGGCCACTTTTGCTGTCGTTGGATGCAACATCATAATGACCATTTGCAGCATGTTGAGCACCTTGGATTGTTGATGGAGAAGTTTGATTGGTCGCATCTTTTCCAACAGCATGGCAATTTTTTGCTTCCTCAGACTGAAAGATCGACTTAACAAAGTAAAAAATTTTTGCTTCTTCAGACTGAACAACTGTCTTAACAAAATCAGAAACACATTCTACCATCTCTAATTTAGAATTTCCATGATGCTTGATGTCATTTACATCCTCAGACATCTGAACTGTACCATCAAAGCCATTAGTAAGAACATCCTTACCAGCATCCTTTGACGCTTGTACAGGAACTGCCACTTCATTGTCAGCATGTACGATATTATCAGAGTGTTTGACAGAACCAGCATGCTCAGAATCCAGGTTCTGTTTAACAATGCTGTCATCAGCTTTCTCCTCCGAATATATATTTTGAGAGTCAAATTCCAGATTGCTTTCTTCAGGTGCTGGAATGCAAGAGGAAGAAACAGCAGCAGATTCTGGAGGATTGACAGTCTCAGCCATTATATTGGAAGTATATTTTAAGGTACCATCGGGAAGTGGTGTTCTAGACTCAATAGCAGCAGGTTCATCAGTTCTATCATCTATTTCAGGTTCAGGGTCCTCAGCAGAAACATTCAAATCGAACACAACTGGACACCTCTCTACAGATTTATAGGACGCCTTGCCCATAATCTGCTCCTCCATAACATGTGTCAGCAGTGGTTTCTCTAACATATCTACACCTGGAAAGACCAGTATATTCATGTTCCTCATCTTCGGCTTGCTTGCAGTTTCTAGTGGTTGGAAACCGAAGACAGAAGTCCATGTTTCCCTGAGTTCTGGGACTGCAGGTATGACCAATTTCTGAACATTCAGGGATCTGAGGGCCTGAACTCAGGGAACAAGGAAAAGGAAAATAAAAGACAAAATTAGGGTGAATTACATTAATTAAAATCAAAATAGCCTAATTTGATATCACTCTATTACTCTTTTCAGGCATACCTACAGATCTTTGAATAAACACCGGTTACTATGATTTATCCTGTGTCACTAGATTGAGGAAAAAATTGATTTCTGGTTTTCTCTTTTG
Source organism: Gossypium stocksii (assembly GCA_020496765.1). NCBI lineage: Eukaryota > Viridiplantae > Streptophyta > Magnoliopsida > Malvales > Malvaceae > Gossypium > Gossypium stocksii. Next base: position 15,482,207 of record CM035623.1, read on the forward strand.
AAAAAATAATCTAATTTGTAAGTATTTTCCAAAAAACCTGTGGCAGGAAGTGCCAAGATCTCATACGTATAAAATAAACTTGTAAATGTCCAAATTTTAAAGAAGTAATATAATACTCCAGCAATATAATAGAGAAATGCAAATATAAAAATAAAACAAAGAGATCACTGATTCAGACATACAGATTCAATTGCGCAAAGAAGCAGGCGACACATCCCTTGACGCCTATAAGCATACCGGGTGCCAATGAAAGGCATCTCAGCTAACTGGTTTCCATGGATCCTATTAGTCCAGTAAGTAAATAATAGTAATCATTAGGATTTAAGCAATCAAGTGCAACAGTTTGGCGAGTGGGCAAGTTTATCTTTTTATGATCAGCAACCCTATGGCAACCAATACAACACGGAAACCAGAAACAAGAGTATTACCTGATGGAAGCTGCAGAGATGACCTCATCACCCCTTTCTAGAATTGCAGTGTAAAAACCACTGTAGTTTAGCCTAGTGAAGTTTGACCTGAGAACAAAAGGAGATTGATTAATAATTCTCTTGAAAAAGAATGTCTTGGTTTTATTCAATTTCAAAAGCACAGCAGCAATAATTCTGCAGAAAAATCATATATCACCTCACCATAAATATAGGCATTAGGTGGTCTTTCAGATATTTTGATACATGCCAATCTGTTAAATGTCAGCCTTTAATAATTTTTCTAGGTTCGATGCCGACATTTCATATAGTTATAAACTCTTATAATGTATAAATGTCGCACTAAGCCAATATATATTGACTGTTCTGATGTTTTTATCAACAAATTTGGAGCCATTGGCTTCATTCAATTTAGAATTCCCTAAATCTGCAGACCTAGGGCAAGGTTAACATTGCAGAAGGTTCTGCTAGAAACTTCTAAAGCAGTAACGTGACTCTTTATCAACAACACATGCTTCTTCAGACCTATCAGACTTCAAATTAGGGGCTATTGAAGAAAGTTCTGGCCACATCTTCATTGCCAAACCCCAAAAGGGATTACAAAAACAAAGTACATAAGAGCAACAGGCAAAAAATCATGCCATACTTTTCACATCACAGTTAGAAGGAAAAGGCAACTTTTCTTGAAGAATGTAATTTATTTACTATAAAATGATATCTCTTGAAGTAAAATTAGAGCAGTTTAGATGCACATACCAAAAATTATAGACAATATTATGAATCAGATTGATCCCACTTCTGTGGTCAACGAGAGGCAAAAAGCACTCATCCATCACAGATAATGCAACAGCTAGCTTTGAATTCAATTCAACCTTTTGATATGCTTCATTAAGACAAACATCTGAAGTGATATCAAAGCGCTGAACAAGAGTCCATGAGAAGCCTTCTTGCAGTTCATGTTTAACCCCAACTAGCATCTGAAGTCTCTCAAACAACTGGAAAAACAAGAACTTCAACATCAACTTCCAAACACGCACACACACACAAACAAAGCAAAGATTTCCCACTTGTTTCTAAAGGGTGCAGTTGTATGGAATGTCATGCATTTAAAGTCAGATCATAACGTGCGTGCATTTGAGTAGCTCGCAATAAGAGCTAAAGATTAGTTGAATGCACACAAGAGCATAGGACTACCTTCCCATTCTTGCTAAACGTAGCGCACAAGATGGAATCAACTTAGAGGTTGCGTTCCAATAACTGAAACACCTCTTAATTGAAAAAAAGAAAATAGAGAAATAAAAAGAAGAAACACCTCTACAAGATAGAGTTAGGCTCCTGGTTAAGAAATAGAGAAAACAGCCCTTAAATTTGACAAAGCAAGAACCACAATCATTTCATACAAGCATATATCACTTAACTGACAGCAAAAAATAGCAATTAAAACTATATATAAAAATATAGCAAGTCACTACAATTCCCCACAGCACAATTATATCAATTGTTAACTAAAATTATACCTCTTTGCATCTCTTCCCACAAAAGAATGCACTACTTGAATAATCATCAAAAGCATCCATTGGCTGAATACATGGTTCATGATCTACAAAAAGAAGAAACAAAATGTCCTCCTGAAATGAATGACATATAATAGCAAGAATAAAAACAGTTACACCAAATTAAAAAATAAAAAATGGTCAAGGGGAATCAAAATCAACACATACAAACAACTTGGAACTTAACAAATGCATACATTTTTCTTCACATGAATGGCATGTTAAAACTGTAGGACTCATATCCTCAGTTTTGCCCCTTTGATATGTATTTCCATCCATCCCACAATATTTGCATGTACAGTACACACAATTCCAGTTACCTGAAGGAAATGCCTGCGGCAAAGAAAAGAAAATCAGAAAAAAGAGTAGATTAAGCACGATCAGGATTTCAATTTTCATTGACACTAAAATCTATACTTCTTCACGTAACTCCAAAAAGGAAAATACATTGAAATAGAATTCTCACACAGGTTTTGGCTACTTTTCACAAAAAATAATCTGCAACAATTAAGTAACTTCACAGAAACTCCTCTTTCCCAAAGCCTTCAACAAATAATTCTAAGCATGAGTAATATCTAATCTAGCTTGTTACTCTATGTTTCATTAACTCTTTGCTCTGCAGTAGCAAGACCCATATAAAAGCAGGGAAAATAAAAGAATGAACTCAAAGATATTTACAGCCAGACCGCAAGCTGTAAATGAAAGAATAACACAACATTGTAGCAGAGTTGATATCAATGGATAAGGTCTTAACATAAATATACAGAAATTGCCATCCTTACTCACCCAATCCCATTAATCAAATAGATTTCAGGGTCTGCTAACTTCCATGACAATGTAAAACAAAATTATTAAGCCTTTTCCGTTTCTTTCATTTGCTCTAGAACTGAAAACTGATGCAGAGATATCAAAAGTTGGGAAAGGGAGCAAGGTCAGGGTAGGAAAATCTAATGAAAGTTAGATCCCATATGCATGTAATAAAGACATATGCCAACAAGTACTTACTTCTATATCTAAGCAACTTTGATGGAATGTTGATGGGCAACTATCACAACAGATCAAGTCACCACCATCCCCACAGATACCACAGGTATCATCATTTGGGTCTTCACCACCAAAATCCACAAAATGGAAGCCCCTACATTCAGACTGCTGCTGTTTGTTCCATGCATCTAATAAGCATTGCAAGAGGGGAACTCCTGTTTCTAAACATATATTCAGAAAAGGTTGACGGATTTTGCCCCCTGCATGAGTTTCAAAATTGGCAATGGTGAAGACATCACTACAACAGTTGCATTGGATGCCATCCCTAGTTATCCTACCAGCCTTACTCTCACGAGTTCGTGTTCTTCTTTGAACCAAATATTCCACCTTCCCATTCTGTGGAACAGTGCCCAAATCAATCATCCAAGAAAGCAGAGTTCGCTTTCCATCATATAGAACATAGCCATTATTATCGGATTCAGCTCCATCCATTGAGTTACGGACCAACAAAGCATACCGCTTTCTCTTTTGTGTCTGCTGTAGCTTACGCTTCCTGCTTGAGACTTGTGTACCCCTTTGTAATGTACCATCAGAGTTTTCCTCTTCATGAAGTGGAAGCTTCGCTTTGAGCACCTTCTGTTTTTTCTTTTTCTTTTTCTCAATGTCCTTCCATTTCCTTTTTTGTTTATTCATTTTATTTTGAACTTGTCCATCATCCACTTTATCATCATCTTCCCCTTTTGGCATCTTTTTTCTGACCCTTTTCTTTAGAACTACTCTTTTTAGGATGCTAAGTTCTTCTTCAGGAATGGGAGTAAATATGAAATCATTTGGACCAACTTTAGTGTCACAACCACCATTCTCATAATAGCTTTTAAGCACCCTGTAGGCCAAGGTAACTGACCAGTGAGTCTTTCCTTCAGGATTAACATACACTGTATCATTATATTCTTTATTATTCCTAGGCTTGTAATCAATTGTCCAACCAGCTGCTTTCAGCAGATTCACTATTCTATCTCTCAGAGCTTGTTTTGCTTCTGACCTTCTCCATTCCCTTTCAGCCCTTGCTTTCTTTACCTGGTTTTCACTGCCTTCCGCATTTACAACCTTAGGTCTTACCATTAGTGAAGCCTTGCCGTCATTCTTTTCCATATCATCAAATATATCCTTATTAGCAGATAGAAACCTCTTAAGATTTGAATCTTTTGCAATCAGTTTCTTCTCTGACAATGAAGTACTAGCAGAAATGTTAAACTTTAACCTCCCTCTCAACTTCTTTCTGCCTCTTCTTAGCCCACCCAACTTTTTTCTCCCATCTATAAGCCTACTCTTCAAACCCTTACTACCAGCCTGCAGCTTGGGTGGTCTTCCACGCTTACGGATCATACCTTCCTTTACCTTGCTATTACATTGATCACTCCTATCACTGCCCTTCATTTTAGGTGGTCTCCCACGCTTACGATTGACCTCCTCCCTTAACTCACAATCAAAGTGATTGCCCTCTCCCATTTCCACATCAACAGGTTTCATCTCAAAGCCATCATTGACATTCATCTTGGGTGGTACATCATGCTTGTGGTTTGCTTCCTTCCTTGTCCCAACAGAGTAACTCTCTCTTGCTTTAATCTCATCTGTTTCCTTGTTAACCCCCTTGTTCTTCTGCCCCTTCATTGGTCTGCCACGCCTACATTTATGATTTGACTTCTTAACGCGACCACCATCAAGCTGATTACTCTCACATGCATTCACATTAATTCCTTTCTTCTGAAATCCACTATTCTCTGGTACCTTCCTTGGTCTTCCACGCTTACGCTTTGACTGCCTACTTACATCCCCATCAACATGATCACTTTCCACTGCTTTTATTGTAAATCCTTTCTTTACAGACCCACCATTGCCTAGTACCTTAGGTGGCCTGCCACGCTTGCGCTTGAGCTCCTTCCTCACTTTACCATCTAGGTAATCATTCTCTCGTACTTGCAGCTCAGGTGTCTTCTTCTCAGACCCATTCTTCACCAGAAACTTGGGTGGTCTCCCACGCTTGCGTTTTCCCACCTTACTCTGCACATCCTTCACTTCACTATGAGACTGATAATTCCCCTTATCAAGCAACTTGGGCGGTCTCCCACGCTTACGCTTTCCCGTCTTACCCACCTTACTCTGCACATCCTTCACTTCATTATGAGACTGATGATTCCCCTTATCCAGCAACTTGGGCGGTCTCCCACGCTTACGCTTTCCCATCTTACCCACCTTTCTCTGCACATCATTCACTTCAGTATGAGACTGATCATTCCCCTCCTTAACCACCTCAGTTGTTTTCATTTCAGAACTATTGTCATCCTCAGTTTTATCAACCTTGTCACCTTCAATCACACTCTGATTCTTGACTGCAGACCTCGACCGTAAAACCCTGCCAGAAAACTGCACTTCACCTTTTAAGCCTTCCTCCTTGGCATTTTTCTTCACACTGTCTTCTTTATCATCTTCATTAACCTCCACCAATCCCTCTTTTTTCTCAAATTCAACCTCTTTCAGAGAACACACTAACGGCTCTTCGTTTAAATCAAGAACCATTAGCTTCAGATCATCCCCTTTATTTTCCACAATGTCTTGCCTTGGCAAAACCTCACTTTCATTAGGTTTAAACTGCAAACAGCTAGTTTCGAAGCCCCCTCCCATCTCCTACAGAACCCTAAATTCAAACAGGTTGCTCTTTTTTTTTCTTCGCTCACAAAATCCCCTTACTGGATTGCATATCAACACAAAACAGTAAACAAGTCACATTGGGTTTCACTTTGACAACAGAAAATTTCACTGCCCAAACTACACAACAGGATCTGGTAAAAACTCTAAAAATCAAGACCCTGAAAATTCAAAAACCAGGAGAAATCAATAAAAATAATAATTATTAAAAAAAACGTGCCAGAGTGTCGTGTCAGAGCCGGCGGAGATCATGAACCTTACCCCAATGCAGCAGATTGAACGGAATCTTACTGTCCTATGGCGTCGTACAATACTATAGAGAGATAAAGGCGAAGGTCATTCTAATGGCGTTTCAAATCTTTTGGGAATTATTTGTTGGGTTTTAGAAAAAGAGAGAATTGGGTTTTTTGGATTTCAAGGTCTCTAGACTGGGGCTGTGCTTTACTACGGCTTATTGGTGGTTTGGTTGTATGCACCAAACCACTATGTTGGATGGGTAAAATTGTCTTTTCCAATTGTATCTTCATTTTTATTTTCCCTCCATATTTGCGCACATTTTCTCCTTCTTCCTAAATTGAAAATCAAAACTTGCTTTATCCAAATCTTTAACTTCTAATAAATCAAAAAATTCTTTCCTTCTTTAACCCACAATTCTCATAACAGACCTTCAAAACCAGATTTTGAAAGAAAACTAACCGTTAGATCTTAGTTACTGTTATCTGAACCATTAAAATTAATCACTGTTAGTAAAAATAAATAACCCTACAATTAAAAGAATAAGAAGATTAAAGAAGAAAAATATATGTTTCGATCTTGGAAATCCTTTTAAAAAATAGACATGCAGGAGAGAATGGATAAAGGAATTTAGGTTTTGAATATAGTGGTCAATCTTTGGTTTTAGTCCCTTTAGTTTGCTAAAATTGTAGATTTTATTAAACATAATTTGGTTACTCTATTTTTATAATATTATTAATTAATTAAAATGATTTTCAAAATTAATTATTTGACTTAAAAGTATTGACTTGGTTTTTATTTAAATGTCGATATTATAAAATAAAATAAAAAGCAAGTTATGTTAAATTTACTAAAATTTGAAATTGAACCTACTAAAGGGAGTAAAAGCAAAACTTAACCAATATATTCAAAATCTAAATTCCTTGTCTTTTTTCGTTTCTTCCGTCCCTACATGTCTCGTTTTTTTTAAAGTGAAAATGAATGTTTTCATAATCCTTATTTCCAAAAAAAAAAAAAAAAATGTTTCATAATCCCAATCCAGCTGTCTAACAGGTCGGGATTACAAGTTTTTTTATAACTAAGTCTTATGGAATCAGTACCCTTTATATAAAAGCATTTAATTGAATTTATGTCTTAAATATTAATTCAGTTTAAAAATAATTAAAATATTTTTGCCTTTTTTAAGTAATGTTTGAAAATTTTTCTACTGGGTGAGTTTGGATGTACGTTGAGTTACAGTGCGTTTAGCTTACTTTTTGCCTTACATTACAGTATTGCTACAGTATCTAATATTATCGTCACCGCTATTTTTACACTAACCCCAAACTCACTCTTAGTGTAATTGCTTGCAATTACACAATCGTGGCATGTTTAAGTAATTATTATAATTTGTGGATCCCACCAAGTATAATTAGAGCACTTTAATTACACTTTCCAAATCATAGAGAAGAGTGAGAATTAGAGTATCTACATAGATAATTACACCCAAATTCATTTTTAAAAATTATTTTTATTTTATAAATATGAACATGGACGAGTGTTTTGGATGATTGTGGCCAAAAATTCTTAAATTATAAATCCTAAGAAAATATATTATAAATTTTTATCATACTAATAATTTGTTATAGTAATTAATATTTTTTAAAATTATAAATTATCTAACTGTGTAATTACAATTTTTAGTAGCAAACATGACTGTCGAAACCATTTTTAAATTTTGAGAAAAGCGGGGATCGACTTTAAAATATATGGAGTCGCCACCAATCTTTTTTCGAGGTGTGATTGGGCTACCTTAAAATTGATCATTTTGATAAAACGTTTTGATTTATTAAAACAATGATTTTGGTCTACAAAATTTGAGAAAACAGGTTCGAGAGTCGGTTACATACGAGGAAGGATTAGCACCCTCGTGACACCCAAAATTGGTACCTATTGATTAAATAATGTCTTAGAGTCGAAAATTTGAAAAGATTTTAAAATACGATCCTTTTATTTAAAAGAAAAATTAAATTGAAAATTAAGACCCTCCAATCTCGGAGAAATAAAATGTAACACCCAGTGAGTTAGGATATAACACTTAAAATCTTCGAAACTAAGATGGACTTTTGATCTTTAAAACTCATGCATAAAAATTTGAGAAGGGTATTCAGCTATTTGGGCCTTATGGAAAAATTGGAACCCATTAAGTTAGGGCACAATTTCGCAAAATTCCCAAATACAGAATATTGTCTTTATTTAAAAAAAATCCTTATCTCGAGATACGAAGTGTCACATCCAGTGAGTTAGGAGGTAACATCTCGAGTTCTCGAGGATAAGCTTTTATTTGAAATTCGTATGTCTTGATTTTAAAAGGGTACTCGTTACTTAGATTCGACAAGAGAAATCGAAACCCAGTAAGTTAGGGCACAATTTTCTCAAGGCTCTCAAATATCAAATATTGCCTTATTTTAAAAACTTTTGGATGCAATGTAACAAAGTTTTTACTTAAAACGATTAAGGGAAAAATATGACATTTACAATAGAATATATATACATATACACACATATAAGACAATAAAATACTAAAGAACTTGGTTAGATAGCCAGACAATTTTCAAAAAATAATGTGGTAAAATTTAAGAAAGTAATATATACATATATACATAATAAAACGAATAGCACATATTTTAAATAAAATGTAAGAGCTTTCGAGAGGAAAAAAATCTAAAAAAGGACCTAGCAAATTCTAAGCTACGTTTTGAAAAAAACTAAATAAAAAAACACAACAAGTAAATATATACATATGTATGTATAATAAGATGATTTAATGTAAATAATAAAAAAATGTTTTGATGAACAGTATATATAATATAAAAACAAATAAATAAATTAATAACAAATATAGACATAAAGGAAAATTAAAATCCAACAAATTGGACAAAAAAACAAAGAAAAATGCACATCGAGATCAAATTGGACTAAAAACGGGAGTTTGAGACTTATTACAAGAAAAAGAATAAAATAAGTAAAATATAAAATAATAATGAAATGGATTTTTAAAATAAAATTTTGTACGATGAAAATCAAGGTAAGTAATATACACCATATATATATATATTTAAATAAATACTATGCACGAAATGAAAAACCTGATATAAATAATGCATATGCAAAAATAATAATATAGAGAAATTTTTGAAATAGATTATAATACATAACAAAATAGGGTCTTTGAAAAGGGGGGAATATATGTATATATATATAGATTTAAAAAATATATAAAATGATATGAAATCGATAATATGTATATAGAATAAGAATAATTTAATATATCATGTGTACATACATATAACCTATTGATGTATAAGAGTATTTAAAAATACAAGTCATGTAAATTTTGAAAAACGAGAAATGCGAGGAAAAATTTCAAAATGAGCTCACGATATGGTAAAACAATTTTAAAAAAAAACACAAAGGGAAGAATTGAAACCCAATTAAATCGATGTAGAATCAAATAAGTAATTCAGAGTACTTTATGAAAACCGTTTCTAAAATACAGATAATAAATAAATTTAAAAACAATATAGGAGTGCAGAGAATAAAAAACAGAAACTACAAAAGACAATTGAAATGACAATAAAATCCAAAGGCAATTTGTAAATAAGTCAAAAACCACACTAAGGATTTTAAAAAAATGCACGTCAATGCACAGGGATCAATAGTGCAAATATCCAAGCTGCCAAAATGCTATGTTCAAACGTGGACCAAAACGCAATATTGCGCAAGTTCCAGAGAAAAATTAAAGAATCAAAACGAATTTTGGAAGCAGTAAAAGGCGTAGGGACTGAATGTGAAAAATGACCATTTAAGGTTAGAGGTCCCTTTATCAGCGCATAAAAACCACCTCAAACCCTATTTGCTAGGCCATTTGCGCTAGAATTAAAAAAACTAGAAGGGATTTTTGCCCTTTTTCTCTGTTAATGCAAAGGAGTTTGCCCATCCTCGCAACCAGCCCACCGCGCGCACACCGATAACGGTGGCCGAAGGAATTGTGGTAAGGTCTCCTCAATTCCCTTTTTTAAAAACACTATTTACTTTTGAAAAACTAGTGAGATAAATCTACAAAGAAGGAGAGGGTTTCAACCCTTTTTCATTTATACAAGCAAAAACAGTAAAAGAAAAAGTCTGAAACCGAAAAAAACCTCTAGAATCACCTTTGAATTTTCTAGCTAACTTCTATTTCGATGTAAATGTGTTTGTATTCAAAAATTTGCTATTTTCCTCTCTTAATCGTGTGTAAAAAAAAGAAAAAAAAAGTCCCATTTACAATTGTTTTTGTGTGGTTTTTATAGCCAACTATTACAAGTTATTTGTTACTGTACGTTTGTAGAAATGACGAACATGGTGGATCCCTCTCCAAGGAGGCGTGGCGCGACGTGCAACGCGTGTGGTGGCCTTGTCGTTGGGGCGTGCGGCACAAATTAGTTTGCTGCTAGGGTTTGCTTCTGATTTGAGTTTTGAGGTAGTTGGGCTAAGTCTTAGTTGGGTTAGGGTTGTATTAGTTGGGCTATGCAATGTATTTTGGGTTTGGGTTTGTAGTAGGCTTCGGGCCCGGGCAAATATTGGGCCCTACAGCTGCCCCTCTTTGCTCGTTGTCGTGCAACGAGAACGGAGCAAAGACTTTAAAAGGGCCAAATTTGCCTGGGCTGGCTGAGTCTTGACTTCTTAGTGCTCATCTGCTTCCAATTACCTCGTTCTAATCCACTACATCTCAGCTCTATTGTTACCACGGGAAGATAAGACTTGTCGTTTTCGATCTACTCCATTACTACCTCATGGAGATAAGATCTGATATCTTTGGTCTGCTCCATTACCGATACATGGAGATAAGACTTGTATCTTCAACCTGCTCCGCTACAACTTCAGGGAGATAAGGTTAGTGGCTTGAATCTGTTCCGCTCCTGCTCAGTGAAGATAAGAATCTGCCAGGATTTGATCTGCTCCGCTCCTGCTTAGCGAAAATAAAATCTGTTATATTTAACCTACTCCACTCCTGCTCAGTGGAGATAAGGCTCGTGGCTTAAATCTGCTCTGCTCCTACTCAGCGAAGATAAGATTTACCGACATTTGATCTGCTCCGCTCTTGCTCAGCGAAGATAAGATCTGCTATATTTAGCCTGCTCCACTCATGCTCAGTGGAGATAAGGCTTGTGGTTTAAATCTGCTCTGCTCCTGCTCAGCAAAAATAAGATCTGCCGAGATTTGATCTGCTCCACTCCTGCTCAGCGAAGATAAGATCTACTATATTTAGCCTGCTCCACTCATGCTTAGTGGAGATAAGGCTTGGGGCTTAAATCTGCTCCGCTCTTGCTCAGCGAAGATAAAATCTGCTATATTTACCCTGCTCCACTCTTGCTCAGTGGAGATAAGGCTTGGGGCTTAAATTTGCTCCGCTCCTGCTCAGCGAAGATAAGATCTGCCGAAATTTGATCTGCTCCGCTCCTAGTCAGCGAAGATAAGATCTGCTATATTTAGCCTGCTCCACTCCTACTCAGTGGAGATAAGGCTTGGGGCTTAAATCTGCTCCACTCCTGCTCAGCGAAGATAAGAATCTGCCGAGATTTGATCTGCTCCGTTCCTGCTCAGCGAAAATAAAATCTGCTATATTTAGCCTGCTCCACTCCTGCTCAGTAGAGATAAGGCTCATGGCTTAAATCTGCTCCACTCCTACTCAGCGAAGGTCAAATTTACCAACATTTGATTTGCTCCGCTCCTGCTCAGTGAAGATAAGATCTGCTATATTTGGCCAGCTCCACTCCTACTCAGTGGAGATAAGGCTTGTGGCTTAAATCTGCTCTGCTCCTGCTCAGCGAAGATAAGACCTGCCGAAATTTGATCTGCTTCACTCTTGCTAAACGTAGATAATATCTGTTATATTTAGCCTATTCCACTCCTACCCAGTGGAGATAAGGCTTGTATCTTCAACCTGTTCCACTACAACTTTAGGGAGATAAGGTTAGTGGCTTGAATCTGCTCCGCTCTTGCTCAGCAAAGATAAGATTTGCCAAAATTTGTAGCTTTAACCAATCTTGCTACATCGTCCACTAGGGTATCTATCTGTAGAATTGATTTTCTAAGATTTTATGCTTATGCCAAATGATTAGGATGACATGATCAGAATGAGTCAAATGCTCCTAACTAGATGTATTATGAATGCTATATGAATGAACGCAAAATGTCATAAGAATGATCCATTTTAACATTTGGGCTGTCATTGCTCGTTGTTTGTTAAGGTAATATCCCTAACGTATGTCTTCTTGTTCAGCTGATAATAGAAAATCTAAAGATGTAGTCAGACCCTTATCTCTCATAAATTTCTAGCCCTTTAAGCTTTGTGAGTTCTAAATAATTGTCCTGTTTTAGGTTCACTACACCAAAATAGACTTTTAGCGGCGTTTGGATAAAAAACGCCGCAAACGCCGCTAAAAACAGAGCATTAGCGGCATTTTTTCCATAAACGCCGCTAAAGAATAGGGCATAAAACGCCGCTAAAGAACAGGGCATTAGCGGCGTTTTTATAAAAACGCCGCTAAAAAACATGGCATTAGTGGCGTTTTTTCAAAAACGCCGCTAAAAGTTGAGTAGCCATTTTTGTTTAGGAACTCGTTTCAATTTGTTCTGATTTAATTTTCATTTTTTTTTCTTATTCTTGTTTTGAATTATATTTTCATAGTTCTTATTTTTGGGTTTAAGATTTAATAATATTTAAGGTTTAATGTCTATGGTTTAGGGTTTTATGATTTAGGGTTTAATATTTAGCATGTTAATTTTATGGTTTAGGGTTTGTTATTTTGGGTTTAATTGGAGTTTAGTGTTTAGTGTTTATGATTTAATGTTTAGTGATATTAGGGTTTAAAGGTTAGGGGTTAGGGGTTAGGGATTGAGGGGTTAAGGGTTTATAGTTTATGTTTTGTGGTTTATAGGATAGGGGTTGAGGGTTAGGGGTTTAGTACTATTTGTGGTTTATAGTTTGTGGTTTAGAGTTTTTTTATTTTATAGTCAGTGTTAATTTAGGATTAGTTATAAATATTACTACTTTATAGTTAATTTGTTATTTGGGGTTTACTATTTTTAGGGTTTAAGATTTAAGGTTTAGGGTTTTAATACTTAGGGTTTAGGGTTTAGGATTAGGGATTTTAGGATTTAAGCAATTATTAATAATATTATTTTTTAATTACTTTTATACCTTAAGGTTAAAATACTATTATTTTAAATAATTTTAACTTTAAGGTTAAAATGCGATGTAAGTTTAACTATATAATTAGGTTTCAGTGTTAACTTTTGTAGTTATGACAAGGGTACTTTAAGGTTTAAGGTCTAAGTTAGGTTTATGATTTTAGGGTTTAGGATTCGAAGGTTTTGAGGTTTTGGGTATCGAGTTTAGGGTATTATTTTGGATTTTAATTTAGAATGAAAATATAAATAAGATAAATATAAATTATTATTTTAAAAGAATATATATCAAAATGGGTTTTATCCCAAAAGCATACATGAAGAGTGGGTTAGTGGGCAAGTGTGTAAATGAACTGTAATTTGATCTAGATATTGATATAATTAACATCATTTTTTTATTCATATATTGCATACATAAATATTTATATTTATTCAATATAAAAATATATTGATGTATTTATATTTTAAAATAATATGTATGATTAAATCAAAATTAAAGTTTGACTATACATTTAAACCACAATTAGAATTTCACATTAAAACAAAATTCATATATAATTCTGAGATGTATCTATATCAAAATTTAGGTATATATATAATTAAATGCAATATTATATAAAAATCTAAACAACTAATGCGGACCATACATAAAAGAATAATGTTGATGTAAAAAAGAAAAAAATTCCTAAAAGAGTTGTTAATGGTAATTAAATTTTTAAAATTTAATAATAAAAAATTAAAAAATTAAAAAAATTAAAAAAATTAAAAAATTAAAAAATTAAAAATTAAAAATTTAATATTTAATATTTTAGTTAAAAAGTTTAATATTCAAAATATAATAAAAATAAAAATTCAAAAAAAATAATTTCAGCACAAAAATTTTGAAAGAAAAAAAAAGAAAAATATAGCTTAAAAATGCCTAAAAAATTAAAATTGTGCAATAGTGGCGTTTTTGTAAAAAACGCCACAAAAAATGAGCTATAATGGCGTTTTTATTAGAAAACGCCGAAAAATTTTATAAGGAAACGGCGCCGTTTTTTAGTCTGGTAAAAAACTACTTTCGCTCCCTATATCCCCGAATACCCTAAATTTCCTAAGTCCCCAAAATTCCCCTAATTTTAGGTCATCTTCCTTCTCCCGTGGCTCTATTTTGTCCAGAGATTTGAGAAGGAAGGAGGCTTGGTTCCGGGTCAATCAAAGAAGAACTGTCGTTAGGGCATCGAATTGGTCCGATCAAAAGTCTCCCTATGAAACTCTTGGTAATTATTTTAGCCCTTATCCGCTATTAGCTCGATAAGAAAAGCGTCGTTCTTTTTATCGTTTGGTTTTATTCCAGAAAACAAAATACTTCTAACAATTTCTTTTTCTGGGTCTGCTGATTGTAATTATTTCGGAACTTTGATCTCTAAACAACAGAGTTAGAAAGGGATGCTGATGAAGAACAGATAAAGACTTCATATAGACATTTGGCCAAATTCTATCATCCTGATGGTATGCGCGTCCCTTTAAAGTTTCATAAGTGAAATATGTGGTCTTACCGACTTGATTTTGTTTTCTTCCATCTTTTGGGCATTGCTGTTGTGATTGAGAATGAAATTTTTGCGTTGGAATATTTGGGGGTTGGGCAAATTAAATGTAGGTCTTTAAATAAAGTGATTAGAAGTTAGAAAAATAGAAATGGTTTATAGTGAACTCTGTTTTATTGATTACTGTTGAGGGTTCTAAAATGAGCTGTCCAGCAGAAAACATACAAAACCAGAGATTTCAGAAAAAAAAAACCCAACAAAGAACAGTGTTCATATAACTAGAAACAGTTGCATATAAGAAAGAGAGAGAGAGAGTCGATTGATCACCTTTGCAACGGATGACCTGTCCAGCAGTACTCATAATGGCTGTTAACAGAAGTAAAGTCTTTTGTCAATGTGATTACTTGGTTTTATTTTCTTATGTGTGCTTGATGGAGAAAGCAGAAAGGTATCAAGATTGTATTTATAGCTGCAGAAGCCATATCCAGGTCACTGCATTATGCAAAGCACACCAATGGTTTGCTTTTCTGTCAAATGACCGTTTCTTTGCAGGAGAATCAGTGTCTGGTTTTATGTGGTATAGCAGTACTCTGTTGTCGTGGTTTTGGATAGGCTGGTTAATTCGAATTAAAACTAATATATTCTGTTATTTGACTTTATTTTATTGATCTCAATTGTTTCACGCTTGTTTGTGAGGATTTCTATCTTATCTTCCAACAATGCCTGAAAAGGCTTTTGTATTTAGCTTTGGTGTCATTCTTCTTGATTTTATTATGCCTTTTGAAGTCACTTCGATGAAAGCTTTAGTTTCATGCATTGTTCAAGGGGTTCTTACAGAGTTGTCTCATGGGTGGGATGATCTCTTCTAACTGGTTTTTATGGTTAAATTTTTTTGTTCAAGTTTGGTAATTCTTTGTTGTTACCATGGATTTCAATGTTATTCGGGTGTTGGTATAAGCTAAGCGAGCTGAATGATGTTTGGAGGTAATGTTGCTTTGGATGCTCAATTGTTGATTGTTACGCAGAATTTTTGTAAGGTTTGAGGTGTTTTTTGTTTTTTAAAAGAAGGGAAAAACCCATATGATGGCTTTACACCTTCGGTAAAGAATTTAGTCTTTCACTTTGTAACTTTAATTTATTATTCACATTTTTAAATTGTTATACTAAGTTACATGTTTCATATTAATGTAAATTGAATTGGAATTAAGTTTTCTGTACCCTGAGTCACATTCTTTCCAGTTTTCTCTGCAACTTTGTCTTAAATACTGTGAATTTATTTTGTAGGTTCCAACCGAAGAAGTTCTTTCTTTTGGTGATGATAATTTCATCAGATTTGAGGAGGCTGGTATCAAAGAAGCCCAAGATGCAGTATTTGTTCTTGTTGCAGGTGGCCCTGGTGAACGTCTTAGATATAATAGAATTAAGGTAGATAACCTATAGACTTGCAGTTAATATTTTTATCCTGTTAATTAAAATTATTTGGTTTCATAAGAGCTACACAATTCTAAAAAGTTAAAATATGTTTGATAGATACTTTTGTGTTAAGTGTTGGTTCCCATGGCTCATGCTTTTTTGCATTAGAGAGATATTGGACTGATGCTTCTTTCCTTTTTTTAAGGATGGTTATCATATTTTATGTTGTACTTGTTAAACCCGTTCAAACATAAGGAGCTAAATATTTGACTAGATACCTTGTACGCCTTGTAGGTTGCATTGTTAAATTTAGAGAAGGAGATTGAATTGTTTAAAAATTGTGCAATTGAGATAAAAATATTTGATAATTAAAACAGTTTTTTAATTATTATTTAATTGACTGTTGAAGTAGTGAGAAATTTTATAATATGGGTTTTTTTTTTTAATTATAATAGATATATTCCAAGAGAAGTTCACATTCTCCTTGCTAGAAGGGCTAACAGAGGTCAATGTAGTGGTCTGGAACATCAATACTTTATCTAGTGATGACTTAATAGGCTAAAGAAGGTAATTCCATTCATTTGAATCTTTTAATCCATAAAAGAATTGTAGAATCTTGTATTAATTTTTACTCAAAAAATAAGTAAATTAGTTTATATATATTTGTAATGTTAAAAATAAACATAGTTAACGGAATAACTAGACACTAACATGTGACATATCATATGTACATATTGATATATAAGGATCGGTTTTTTATAAAAAAAAATAAATAAAAATTTTAACAGAAAAATCAATTTACTCTTTAATTTAACATATAAAAACTAATTTATTTATTTTTAAATAAAAATAAAATAAAATATAACTCTTGATTTAAAATCTTCCATAATTCTTTTAGGCTTTTCACAATATATATATATATATTCCCTTTTACAATTTTGGTTCTTTTAGGCTTTTCACAAAATGTAAGCAATAGTTTGTTGCATGCTTTCTTACATTCCTAGTTTCACTAAAGATGCAGGAAAAGAAAAACCATGATGAGACTTGCATTTGTATCTCACACAGGATGCTTATTTCTTTTTCTTGATGTTGGGTAGATTTTAGCCAATAGGCAGAAGCCTGGATGCGGAAAAGGAACAGGTGTAGGCCGGTCAAGGACGTCAACAACTCTGTGATATACCATCCTTTTTCTATTGCTCCATATTCCTTTTAAATATACAATTAAAGCTGTTTTAGTTAATTCCCGTTAATGTGGAACTAAATTAAGCTTAACAGAAGTCAAGTATATTGTATTTTCCTTGCCATGTTTAGTTTGACAAAATCTGGCAAGTTTTAAGGATTCACTACTATTTTTTCTTGATACTTGAAAAGAAGTTATATATGGCTTTCTGCAAGTATTGGAGCATGTGTTGTTAGCATATTATATCTAAAGCATATTTATCTCCTTGCTTCAATGGGAATATCGATTTGTATTTTATATTTATATTTTTATTTCATGAATAGATTTGTATATAAACTATCATCGAAGTAATGCTTGTTGTGTGTGCCATAATAGTAGTCCTAATTCTATTGCATGCTTCCCTTTAATATTTGTTATTTTTATATAAAATTTTATTTTTTTTATTTTCATAACCTTTAGCGGCGTTTTTGGAAAAAGTGCCGCTAAAGGTCATGATCTTTAGCGGCGTTTGTGTAAAAAACGCCGCGAAAGGTCATGACATTTAGCGACATTTTCAGGAAAAATGCCGCGAAAGGTCATGATTTTTAGCGGCGTTTGAGGGAAAAACGCCGCGAAAGGTCATGATCTTTAGCGGTGTTTACGGGAGAAACGCCGCTAAAGGTCATGATCTTTTGCGGTGATTTCTCATATAAACGCCGCAAATTTTTGCGGCGTTGCTTTTAGCGACTTTTTTGTGGCGCTTGTAGAAGCGTCGCTAATACTTTTAGCGGTGCTTATAAACGCCGCTAAAGGAAAAAAGACGCTAAAAGTCAATTTTGCTGTAGTGGTTCTTATATTATTTAGAGAACTTTCAAAGTAATATGCAAAACTTCCTTTGTGAAAGTATTATTAGTTCATTAATCATTATTTCGATATGAAACGCTTGAAAAAGATTATAGAAATGAATAAAACCAAAGTTTATTAGGAACAAAATCCGTAAAGAATGGATTAAGCAAAGAAAGCAAATAGTACAAAAATGGGTAAGGGTGGAATTGGTGCCCTAGATATCACAGCCTGAGCTTTTCTGTACGAATTTCTTGAAGACCACTCTAAGTTCAACATGTGTCTAGGAGATCTGTAGTACTTTGTCAATGCCCTTAAGATGCAACATATCTTATTATTGTTAACTTAGGTATAGGATGGCTAGCGCATTCCCCATTTCTCATCAAAAATTTGAATTGCCCTTTACGGGTTTTCAATTCAAAGCCCCTTTGGTCTCAAAGAGCCTTTTGCGGGTTTTCACCTTAGCCTCTCCTTTTTTTTTAACTAAAGGCGCGCCCTTTGCGGGTTTTCACCTTGGCTCATTTCCTCCTCAGGCGAAGTACTTCTTGACTGAGTCTGCATTAATTGGGTTGGGCTGAATCCTGCCATCCATCTCAGCTAATATCAATACACCTCCAGAAAAAGCCTTTTTTTACTACATAAGGTCCCTCCCAATTAGGCATCCAATTCCCTCTGAAATCTTTTGCATGGGGAGGATCTTTTTCAAAACTAAGTCCCCCTCATGGAATTCCCTAGGATAGACCTTTTTTGTTATAAGCCCACATAATTCTTTTTTGGTATAACTGACCATGACGAATAACTTTTAGCCTCTTCTCTTCAATTAAGTTCAGCTGATCATACCAGGATTGGATCCATTCTGCTTCGTCCAACTTTAACTCTGATAAAACCCGGAGTGAAGGAATTTCAACTTTAATGGGTAAAACTGCCTCATCCCATAAACCAATGAGAAGGGCGTTGCCCCGGTAGAAGTTCTAACAGATGTTCGATAGGCCAAGAGGGCAAACGGTAACTTCTCATGCCAATCCTTGTAAGTCTCAGCCATTTTCCCCACAATTTTCTTGATATTTTTATTAGCTGCCTCAACCGCACCATTCATTTTCGAGCGGTATGGTGACGAGTTATGGTACTTAATTTTGAACTGACTGCAGACTTCCACTATCATATTGTTGTTCAAATTCAATGCATTGTCAGATACGATTCGTTCTGGCATACCATAATGACATATGATCTCCTTCTTCAAGAACTTGCTAACTACCGACTTTGTGACATTAGCATATGAAACAGCCTCTACCCATTTGGTAAAGTAATCAATGACCGCAAAAATGAATCGATGACCATTAGAAGCTTTTGGTAAAATTAGCCCAATGACGTGCATGCCCCACATTGAGAAAGGCCAAGGAGAAGTCATATCATGGAGAGGTGAAGGAGGCACATGGATATTGTCTCTATAAGTTTGGCACTTATGGCACTTCTTGGCATAACTGATGCAATCTCCCTCCATCGTGGACCAGTAATAACCCGAATCTCATGATTTGTCGGGCCATTGTAAAACCATTGGCGTGCGTCCCACAGACACCTTTATGGACTTCTTCCAAGATTTTCTTAGCTTCAACGGCATCAACACACCTTAGCAACACCTGATCATTCCTCTTTTTATACAGGATCTCTCCGTCTAAGGCATAGTTACTGGCCAACCTTCGTAACATTCTCTTATCATTTTCAGTTACTTGCTCTGGGTATTCACAGTTCTTCACATATTGTAGAATATCATGGTACCAAGGATGATCATCTCTCTCATCCTCCTCCTTGATGTTACAGCAATGAGCTGGAGCCTCACAAATACTCATCTGGATTGGCTTCATATCTTCTTGTTCATTTATTCTAATCATAGAAGCTAATGTAGCTAGGGCATCAGCCATCTGGTTTTCATCGCGCAGGAGATAAAAGAAGATGATGTCATCAAACTACTCAATTAACTTCAGAACTAACTTTCGATAACTGATCAATTTGGGATCTCTTGTCTTCCATTCACTTTTAAGTTGATAGATCACCAATGTAGAGTTTCCATATACCTCTAGCACCTTGATTTTACAATCTATGGCTGCACAAATTCCCATGATACATGCATCGTACTCTGCCATATTGTTTGTGCAGTCAAAGTCCAGCCTACAAAAGAATGGATAATGATTTCCACTTGGGGATATCAGGACTGCCCCAACTTCGTTACCAACGGCATTTAATGCTCCATCGAAATTCAGTTTCCAAGAAGGATCTTTGGGTGTGTCTTCTTCGGTAGTCGCCACATACATTAGATCTTCATTGGGGAAATCAAAGTTCAAGGGCTTGTAGTCTTCTAGAGCTCTACTGGCTAGAAAATCTGCTATTGCGCTCCCCTTCACAGCCTTCTGGTTCACATAGACTATGTCAAATTTAGAGAGCAGAATTTGCCATCGGGACATCTTCCATTCAAGGCGGTTGACTCCATCATGTACTTAAGAGGGTCTAATTTCGAGATTAAACAAGTCGTGTGGTACAATATGTACTGCCTCAACCTCCGAGTTGTCCCAACTAAGGCACAACATAATCTTTCAATTGGCGAGTATCTCATTTCACACTCAGTAAATTTCTTGCTGAGGTAATATATCGCCTTTTCCTTCTTTCCTGTATCATTTTGTTGGCCCAACACACATCCCATTGAATTGTCACATACTATCAAATACAGAATCAATGGCTTATCAGGACTGGGTGGCACTAGCACCGGAGTATTAGCTAAGTCTGTTTAATTCTATTAAAAGCCTTCTGACATTCGTCGTCCCATACGCCCGGATTGTGTTTCTTGATAAGACGAAATACGGGATCACATTTTTTTGTCAACTGTGAAATAAACCGGGTAATGTAGTTTAACCTTCCCAGAAAATCTCGAACTTCTTTCTGAGTGTGGGGCGGAGGCAGCTCTTGTATAGCCTTGACATTATCCGAGTCGACCTCAATTCCTTTTTCACTGACCACGAAACCAAGTAGTTTTCCTGACCTGGCCTCGAAAGTACACTTGGTTGGATTAAGATTTAGCTGAAATTTCCTCAACCTCAAGAACAGTTTCCTCAAAACCTGTACATACTCATTTTCTGTTCGGGATTTTGCAATCATGTCATCGATGTAGACCTCGATCTCTTTGTGCATTATGTCGTGAAACAAGGTTACCATGGCTCTTTGGTATGTTGCTCCCGCATTCTTTAACCCGAATGACATCACCTTGTAACAGAACATTCCCCACAAGGTTATGAACATGGTCTTTTCCATGTCTTCAGGATGCATCTTAATCTGATTGTATCCAGAAAACCCATCCATAAAAGAGAACAATGAATAACCTGCCGTATTATCCACTAGGGTGTCAATATAAGGCAATGGGAAATTATCCTTTGGGCTAGCTTTATTTAGATATCTATAATCTACACACATCCGCACATTTCCATCTTTTTTAGGACATGAACGACGTTGGCTACCCATTCTGAGTAGTTAACCACGTGTAAGAACCTGGCATCAAATTGCTTCTTGACCTCTTCCCTTATTTTCACTGCCACATCGGGTCTCATCCTTCGGAGCTTCTGTTGGACTGGCTTGCACTCCTCACTTATGGGGACGCGATACACCGCAATATCACCATTAATCCAGGCATGTCCTGATACGACCATGCAAAAACATCTCTGAATTCTTGCAGTAGCTTAATGAGATCCTGGTTTGTTTCCTCATTTATACAAGTGCCAATTTTCACCTCTTTCCCCACTTCCAAGATCACAATCTCAATTGTCTCTTCGTGAGGCAGAATCTATTTTTCTTCTCGTTCTACCATTCTCAACAAATTCGAAGATAAACCACTGTCTTCATGATCTTTAAAATCATGTGATCTCTGTAGGTACATGTCTTGCTCAAAAGAGAGTCATGGGTCCATTGCGGCGTTGCTCATGACATCAATATCCGGGGACCTATTGTAGGTACGAAAGAATGTCTAAGAATACCTTATTTGCATGGTATAATTATGAATGGAATGAAAAAGAAAATGAAATAAAAAAATAATTGCTCGATGAGGTATAAAAATACATTTTTTTATTGAAATAAAAATGATTTGAACATGAGCATATTTCACAGAAGATTCTTATTGTTCCTAGGCGAGAAAACAATAAATGCATTTTGAACATTACTCTGTATTAGCTCTAAAAACTACAGGAAGTTCTTCTACAGTCCATTGTTCAGAACACTTTCAGGCTCATACGGGCGAATGTCAGCTAAGTTTCTTTCCTTCGACCCTTCTTCCAATACGGCGTTGATGCTCAAAATTTTCATCATATCTTCAGCCGTTCCTTCACTTGTGAACTTTATTCAGGATGGATAACTCCTCCTGCCATGAATGTACTAGATATATGGGGAAAGGTCATTGGTTCCCATTTGACCTCTGCCCCACTCACTCTTGCTCTTCTCTTCTCTTGTTTTCTCTCCAGCTCTTTCTTCTTCTGTTATATGTCTGGCTTATACCCCAAGCTAAAATGATCCCACTTGCTTGCTAAGATGGGCACTTCTACCCGTCCGTAGAGATACTTCCCAAGTCCTCTTCCAAGCAACACTCATTTTTCCACTGTCAGCTGTAGGCTCATCTTTGTAGCTTCGGAGATTTTGGGCACCGGAATCTTGCTTCCCTCAGTGATGAAAGTCGCATTTACAAATTCTAACGACCGAAAAGATCATTCAATTACTTCACTATCACTGTCTATTTACGGCGCATCCTAACGTGTGGGATGTGGTGTCTTATTCCTTTGAAACGAGTGAATCTTAAAACTCAGTTTAAACTAAATGTTCTTTAAAAAGAATCACATTTGAAAATTTTCTTTTCAAGATTTCAACATTAGGACAATTATTGATCAAAATGGTACCAGTTTTGGGCATACGAGGGTGCTAATCCTTCATCGTACGTAACCAACTGCCGAACCTATTTTTCTATTTCGTAGACCAAAAATGATTTTTAAAGGTGATCCAATACACCTAAACAAAAAGGGTTGGTGGTGACTCCATATTTTTAAAAGTCGATCACCATTTTTTCCAAAATAAAAAACATGGTTTCGACAACTTGGCAACTCCACTGGGGACATTTTGAGAGTCAGGCCATAAATTGATTAATTTTTGTCATTTTGCTGAAAATTGAAAAATTGATTTGAAAATCATGATTCTTTTGTTGCATTTGTTTGTATTATAATTCGAATTTTGTAAAGTACTGGTATTGCATTGTATGACCATTGTAGTTGTACCTTTAAGTGGGAGTGAGAAGCTATGCCTTCGTGAGGTTTTCACCTCTGCACGGGCTAGTTGACTGCTTCCGGGATACAATCCATACCTATGTGCTTCGTGAGATTTTCATCTCCGCATGGCCATAGGGAAATGTATTCCCTTGAATCGAACTCGGTCCATATGAGCCTATAATGGGTGAGGATTGAGTAATCTACTGGTTCAGGTATCTTTACTTTAGAATTGAACCACAGATAGTGGACCCTAAGAGCCTACCCTAGGTAGAATCGTACCCAAACCTTAGTGGTTACTCTTTTAGGTGTTCTACTTTGTTGTTTATTTCTCTTGTGCTAACTTGCTTTGTTTTGTTTATAAGTGCATTGCATTGCATCATCATAGAAAGGAGGTGTTGATTCAAATTCGATTGCTAAATGGAAAAGCTTGTCATAAGAAAATGAATTTCTTGATAAAGTGGAATATAATGTGGCCATCTAAATATGGTCTAAGTAAACACAATGAGAGGAGTCTAATAGTTCGCAGAGGAAAATAAGACTTTGTCTTATGGCCGAAGATTCAAGCCAACAAGGATTATTCGAAAGTCATCACGTCTCAACTTTCTTAAAGAAACTTATGAGTATCGCGGAGACAAGTGAGAAATGGGTCGCCTCCCAGATCAAGCAAAAAGAGCTAGTGGAGACATCTATTGGAAAGTTCACGGAACACGACTATAACATCTAGATACGAAGAAAAGGATCAGTGTCTTTACTTGGACTATGGGGGGCACAGCCGCATATGTAATTTGTTTTATGTAAAGAAATTTGTTTTCTAGAAAAGTTCTTCTAATGGAATTGAATTCAAAATCAACGCCTCTCTTTCTTCTTGCATTCATTTCATGCATTTGCATTTCATACATTTGCATTACGTCATTTGCATTGCATTTCATGCATTTACATCACATTATATGCATTAAAATTCATAAAAAAGACCCTAATAAATTAAAATTATTTCAAAAAGAGAGTTAATCTAGAAACCACCACAAACCAATCAACCAAACACCGTTACGGTACCCGCACTAAGTTAAAAAATATGGATCAGAGGATGGAAAGGCTTGAGCAACTCCAGAAAGAGATGCAAGATCAAATGCAGGAGTAGTTGGCAAATATTCAACAGGATATGATGGATTGAATGTTGGAATCGTAGAGGAATATGATGAATCAACTAATGCAGTTGTTGGCTAGGGGTTTGGATAAGGGAAAGAGTCCTATGGTCAATACTAAAGAAAATGAGGATCCTCTTTATCCTCCAGCATTTACCTCGACTAATGCATAGATACAGCATGAGGCATACCTGTGTAGAACATCTGTTACCATTAGGCCACAACAATTTCAAGCTGGTGCTTCAATGCCGATGAATCCCTAAACTAGCTTAGGTTCAGGAGATAACCCAATAACCCAATCAATCCTACTGTCTCTGATTTAGATGAAATAGCTGAAAGAGAAAGGACAAAGGCTGAATTGCCAAAGCAGCTAGAAGATAGATGTAAATGGTTGGAGGAGGTGATAGAAAGTGCTGATAGTTGTTATGGGATTGATGCTAAGAATTTAAGCCTGGTCCCAGATTTGGTGCTTCCGTAAAAGTTTAAAATGCCTGAATTTGAGAAATATATTGGGACAAGTTGCCCCGAAGCTTATATTACTATGTTCTGCAGAAGGATGACTGGATATATTAATAATGATAAACTATTGATCCATTGCTTCCAAGATAGCCTGGTGGGAGTAGCAGTCAAGTGGTATAATCAGCTGAATCATACCAGGATTGGTTCATGGAGAGATTTGGCTCAAGCGTTCATGAAACAGTATAATCATGTGACATATATGACTCCTGATAGAATTACCCTTGAAAATATGGAGAAAAAGCCGGATAAAAGTTTTAGACAATATGCACAGAGATGGAGGGAGGTTGCCATCCAAGTTCAGTTACCACTTCTGGAGAAAGAGACCACAATGCTCTTTATCAATACTTTGACGGCCCCGTTTATCACGCACATGATAGGAAGTGTAATAGAAAGCTTTTCAGATGTGGTAATGACTGGAGAAATGATTGAGAATGCGATAAGAAGTGGAAGGATAGTTGCAGACGAGAGTAAAAGGTTAGCCTCGAGAAAGAAGAAATACGAGGTGAATAATACAAACATGGGGTATTCAAGGTCGACTACTATTAATCAAATAAAAGCTATGACTACCGGGCATCAGGGTTCGTCAAGACAAGAATCAGGCACAAGGCAAAACGCTAATAAGCTCCAATTTACACTAATTCCAATGACATACAAGGAGTTGTATCAAAACCTATTTGATGCGCATGTGGTGGCTCCTTATTACATAGAACCAATGCAACCCCCATACCCCAAGTGATATGGTTCAAATGCTCAATGCGAGTACCACACAGGAATAACGGGTCATTCAATTGAGAACTGCACTACGTTTAAAAAGTTGGTCGAAAAGCTCATTAAAATGAGAGTTGTGAAGTTTGATGATTCACCAGAATCCAATCGCTCTGATGAAATAGTAAACACGATAACTGAAGAATAGGGCAATAGAGTTGCGATTCCTTGAAAAATTCAAAAGCCCAGAAGGAACATCGGGGAATTTGAATGACATATCCGAAGAGGGAACCATGAAATTAAAGTTTCCAAGCTCTTACATACTTGGGAGTGTTTTAAATAATGAGACTGTGAAAGAGTTCCCTGTATTTTTAAAGCTTACTCAGAGTAATATCCAAAACATACTTGTTGCTTTATGCCTAGAGGCAATAAGAGTCCTTTTGTGAAATAGGCTTGTGTCCCGAATTTTTATTTCAATAAAGTGCATCTTTTTTTAGCAAGTATTCTTTTATTCTTTCTATTTATAGATTCTTTTGTTTTTGGACTTTTATCCAAATATTCTTTCATTTATTCTTTGGAATTTGCCTTCATACTTATAATCATCCTTAGATATCAACGACAGGAACGAACTGTTACTGACTCCCTTTTTGAGTGAGGTATGTGTATAGAGGGATCTCAGAACTTTGAAGATGACAGAGATTGTGACCTACCTTCTGATTTGTTAAGGATGGTAGAACAAGATGAAAATAGATCCTACATTAAAAAGGGTCAGTTGACATTACAAGCTTAAGAAAGAGATGAAGATCGAAGTCCAACTCACCACAGAAACAAAATGAGACGTCATTCTAAGAATTCAAAGACGTCTTTGCAAGATCGCATTAAGATATGCCTAGACGGGAGGATGCTATAGAGTGTTTGAAAAGATACATGCTAATGGTTTTCGATAGCCAAGCTAATCAAGAGGTTTGGGTACTGTTGGTCTACCATGGAAGGGGATTGCATCAGAGCGCCATAAATGCCAAATTGTGGAAGACAATACTTATATGCCTCATCTATTTCTTCATGGATTTTCTATATGAGGGGCGTGGATGTTATGGGGCCAATCTCACCGACATCAATTCATTTTCTTGGTTTGTCGATTACTTTACTAAGAGGGTGAAGGTCGCTTCATATGCCAAAGTTACAAAGTCAACAGCCATCAAATTCAAATTCAAATTCAAATCCAAAATTCAAATCCAAATTCAAATTCAAGTCCAAATCCAAATCCAAAACTAGATCCAAATCTAAATCCAAATCCAAGTTCAAATTCAAATTTAAATTCGAATTCAAAATTAAAAAAAAAAACAAAACAAAAATGGCAATAAAGAATGTCAGAAAGGAACATATCTAACGCAATCGTACAATGTCAAAAGTTTACAGTCTATTCAAAAATCAGACACCATATCAGTGCAGCAAAGGCAACAAAAAAAACCATCCACAACGATTTTGAAAGATGATTGAGACTTGTAAAGGTTGGCATAAAGAAGTTGCCATTTACCGTTTATGCTCCTTGAACGTGGGCCAGGACTATCGCCGGGGTAACACCTTTCGCGTTAGTTTATAAAAGGGAAGCAATTTTTGGAAGTTGAGATTCCTTTTCTCTAAGCTTTGATTGAGTTAAGAATTGGATGAAGCAAAATGTCACTAGTAAACCTGATTGAAAGTATTAATCATAGTCAAATGTACCAAAAATAGATGATACGGGCTTATAACGGAACAAGGTTCGCCCAAGAGAATTTCATGATGAGGACTTGGTATTAAAATGATCCTTCTCATACAAAAGGACTTCAAAGGGAAATGAATGTCAAATTGGGAAAGACCTTATGAAGTGAAGAAGACCTATTCTGGAAGATCAATAACATTGACCAAGATGGACGGCAAGAACATGCTCAAGCCAATGAACTCAGATTTCACCTAAAAGGAGAGGCCAAGGTGAAAACCCACAAAGGGCACCTTGAAACCTTAAAAAAAATAACAAAATCAAATAAAAAAATAAAAAAGAAAAAGGAGAGGCTCGGGAGAAAACTCGCAAAGGGCACTTTGAGACTAAAAGGGATTTGAGTTGAAAACCCAAAAAGGGCGGCTCAAATTTTGATCAAAAGTAGGGCATATGGTAGTTTTGCTATGCTTGAATTGACAATAAAGAAGTATGCTACGTCTTGGGGCATTGACAAAGTGCTCCGGATCCCCTAAACACATATTGAGCTTCAAATGGTCCTCAAGAAGTTTGAACAGAGAAGCTCATGCTGCAATATCTAGGGCACCTAGTTTCCATCTTACCCATTCTGAATTTTCTATTTTTGATTATTTTATTCGTTTCAAAATACACTCCCAATAAATTTCCTTCTTGATTGCATTTGTTGTCTTTGCTTAACTTGTTTGTTTCGAGCTATGCTCCCCACTTAATTTCCTTCTTGTACATTGGTATGATCTTTTTCAAGCATTTTGCATTGAAATAACGATTAGTGAACTAATAATAATTTCATAAAAGGAGTTTCGCATATTACTCTGAAAGCTTCTAAATAATATAAGAACCTGAAACAGGACTAATGTAAGGGTTGGAAATATTTGAGCCTAAATTGAGTTTATCTCTTCGAATTTTCTGTCAAAAATATTGGTTGAACAGGAACAAGATATCATGTCAGGGATATAATCTCGATGGAAACGAGTAATGTCAACCCAAGTGTAAAATGGGAACCATTCTCAAGAAAAATAATATTCTGCATCCATGCGAGTATCATGCATACACATCTGGGCAGGTCACCCAGTAAGTGATCAGTCGATTAATCAAGTTACAATCCTCTACCCCTGAGTTGTAGTAGGATGGATCAAAGTTGATACAGATCCCATACCCTTGAATGAGAGTGGGAATGGACTGAAAATTCAAATCCTACACCATTATGTTACAGTGGGATGGTTTGAAGATGGTACAAACCTTAGGTTCTAGAGGTACAATGGAATGGGCCCAGAAATTACAGTGGGGCAAACCAGTTGAGCAAAGTATGATTTTTTTCTTCGGGTCAAAGTACCAGGCAAGCAAGAAGGCAACGTAATGCGTCATTGACAAAGCCTTGATGAGCAAGGAGGAGTGACACCCTAAGTATTAATAGGATCATTCTCATTTTGCATTCATATATATATCATTCATAACACATTCAGTTAGGAGTATTTGATTTATTCCGATCATAGCATCCAAATCATTTTGCATAAGCATAAGCACATAAAACCGATTCTACAGAATAAGTCCCTAGAGGACGGTGTAGTAACGTCGGTGAATTTACAGATCTTGCCTTCCTAATTTTGTAGCGAAGCGGATCGAAGACACCAGTCTTGACTCCCTGAGTTTGCAGCGGAGTAGGCTAAAGATAATAGATTTTGTTTTCCTGAGTTTGCAGAGAAGCGGATCGAAGATACTAGTCTTGACTCCCTGAGTTTGCAGCGGAGTAGACTGAAGACAGCAGATCTTGTCTTCCTGAGTTTGCAGAAAAGCGGATCAAAGACACCAGTCTTGACTCCCTGAGTTTATAGCAGAGCAGACTGAAGACAGCAGATCTTGTCTTCTTGAGTTTGCAGCGAAGCGGATCGAAGACACCAGTCTTGACTCCCTGAGTTTGCAGTGGAGTAAACTAAAGACAACCGATCTTGTTTTCTTGAGTTTGCAGTGAAATAGATCGAAGACGGTGAATCTTATCTCCCTAAACAGTAGTGGAGCAGATTAAAGCCATTAATCCTATTTCTCTGTGTAGCAGTGGAGTAGGTTGAAGATTATAGATCTTGTCTCCCTAAGTAGTAGTGGAGTAGATTAAGGATGACCAGTCTTATCACCCTGAGCAGCAGTGGAGTAAGCTGAAGATTGTAGATCTTGTTTCCCTAAGCAGTAGTGAAGTAGATCAATGATGACCAGTCCTATCACCCTGAGCAGTAGTGGAATAGGCTGAAGATTGTAGTCTTATCTTTCTGAGATAGCAAGGAAGCAGACTGAAGATTTCAGCTTTTGTCCCCTAGAGATAGTAGTGGGGCAGATCGAAGATTGTAGTCTTATCTTCCTAAGATAGCAGGGAAGTAAACTAAAGATTCTAGATTTTGTTCTCTCAAGATAGCAGTGGAGCAGATCGAAGATGATGAATTTTATTTCTTTGAAGTTTCAGTAGAAAAGATTGAGGCTACAAATCTCTTCTCCTTAAATTCTTATCTCCTCAAAGTTCCAGTGTAGTAGGTTGAGACCTTTTCCCTGAGTTTACATTGAAGATTGATCCTTCTTTCCTGGAAGTTTCAGCAGAGAAGATTGAGGCTACAAATCTCTTCTCCCTGAATTCTTATGTCCATAAAGTTCCAGCGGAGTAGATCAAAGTTACAAATCTCTCCTCCCTAAAATTTTATTGGAACAAAGTAACAGTTTGCATGTTTGTGAAGATGTAGTGGACTGAAATGAGGCTATTAGAAGAAAAGAAGAGCCAAGAAGTCAGGATTCGGCAAGATTGGGCAAAATTGGCCCTTTTAAAGTTTTTGCTCTATTCTCGTTACACGACAATGAGCAAAGAGGGGCAGCTGTAGGGGGTCCATTTCGCCGGGCCCGCACAAAAGCTAATATATATAAAAAAACCAAAAGTAAAAAATAATAAACCCAATTATGGTCCAAAGTCCTTTTACAATCAATGACCCAAAATAATCAAACTAGCCCAAATCCACTTCAAATTCAGATCCAAGACCCGATTAATAAACTAGCCTAAATAGTGGCCCAAATTTAATTTAAACAAAAATCAAGGCCCGACTCTAAACTGGCCCAAATGGCCCAAATGCTGGTTTAGCCTCTGGAAAACTTAGCAGGGGTCTTGTGCACCGTAACCTTCCCCAGGAACAGTCTCCACCGTAGCCTCCTTCTCTAGCAACTACCTCCAGCTGTACCTGCAACAAACTAACAACCACAACAACAAGTAGCAATATACAGGTAATAATAAAAAATAGAAGAAAAAGAAAAACAATTTGTATTTTATTTTTCCAAGTTCGGTTATAAAAGCCGAATACATTCATTGTAAAGGGGATCTGATTCTTTTTGTATTACGCATGAAGATCGAATCCAAAAATTTGGCAGTCAAAGATCAGTTTTTTGAAAGGTGGATATCAATTTTTTCCTTTCGATTTGTATTCCTTCTCTGGCTGTTCATCTATTTGTTTTTGCATGTGAAAATACAAAAGAAAGTGTAGAAGACTTACCTTTCAGCTGTGTCGATTCCATTTCTCTTCGTTGAAGTCAGAGTTGAATGGGATTTCGGATTGAAGTGGCGCGGCTCTTTAAATATTGGCTCTCTTACGACGCTATTTGCCCATTATCATGGCGAGATAGTGATCGAACGACATCTTTGTTTTAGTTTTGGTTTGCCAATCAAAAGAGAAAGTAGAGAGCAGCCTAGGTTCTTTCTTTCCTTTCATCTTTGTTTGATTTTGGATGTGGTTAAATGTCGTTAGTTTTAGGGTTTACTTTGGTTCTTATTCAGCATACGAAAACGGTGCCGTTTTGAATCGGTTGCAGTGATTCCAAAACGTGCCGTGTAGGGCAACCCGATGATTCGATTCGAACATTACTAGATCCGCATGTTTTGATATACGAGGGAATAATTGCGCGATTGGTCCCTTTATTTCGTGCCGCTCTTCGATCAAGCCTTCTTTCTATTTCATTTATGCTTTTAAGTTTCGCCCTGGATTTTGTGTTTTATTTTAACTTAGTCCATATCTATGCGCTGCATTTTAGGTGACTGGAAAAATTTGCTGTTTAATCCCTGATCATTTGGCCGCATCTCACTATGATCCTAGATTTTGTTTTAGCCATTTTTTTGGTTTAAAAATCTGTTCATTTGATTTTATTTTTATTTCAATTAAGTCTTATTATTATCATTTCAATTTACGTTTTATATTTTTTTACAATTCTTGTTTTTAAACTTATTTATTATCCATTTGTTTAAATTATTTTAATATTAAACAATTTTGCTAACTTCACATTATTTTAGTTTACTATTTTTATACTTTCATTTTGTTTTATGTTATATCTTGTTTTTTTTTAATTATTTTATATATATTTCTAAGTTTTCAAAATTTACATAATATTTATTTAAATATATATTTTTATATATGTGTATATAATTCATATTCAAAATATTTTTATTTTATGTATAATATTAATTTTTTATTAGTTTATATATTTTCTTGTAAATCTATTTACGTATGTATAAATTCAACTTTAAATCTGTTTATATATAATTGCCTTTAAAAATCCTAGTTTATTATATATTTTTGCTTATTTCAAATATTTTTATATATTTTACTTTTTTTCATGTATAAATTATTTATATTAAATTTTCTTATTTCATGCATATTTTTATGTAAATTGACATATATTATTTTGACCTATTACATACCTTGATTTTCTTCTTTTATAATATTTATTGTAAAATTCATTTATATTATTTCATGTAGTATTTGTTTTTTTATCTTTGTTTTCAACCCATTTCAAAATTTTATGTATATTATTGGTTTCAAAACTTTTTGTACGTATATATTTTTACCGATTGTGTGTTGATGATTTCATATTGTTTTCCCTTCATGTAGCTCTTCCATGTTTTAAAATTTGTTACATTTTATTTGTGGATTGGTGTATTATTTCTTTTAAAATTAGTTTTTAATTCATTATCTTTCGAATGTTAGTGTTAGTATTTGCATGGTATATGTATTGCTATTGTATGTACCCCAATTTGTTCTTTTGTGTTTCATTATTGCCATGAACAGGGATTTCGTGCTTATAATTATACTTTTGTTCGTATTATTGCATCATAGTTGAGATTTCCAATTTATTTATCCAAAATTGATTTTTAATCCAAACGGACCATAAGAATGCATTGAGAGTCGACTTTAAAAATTACTTATTTGAAAATTTCTCAAAGCAACGCAATATTTAGTGTTTGGAAATTTGGGAAATAGTGTCCTAACGTGTTGGGTTGCATTTTTCCGTTTAACTAAACCACTAAATATCCTTTCAATTGCATACTTTGAAAATCAAAAGATGACCTCGGTATTAGAGGTTTAAGATAACATATCCTAACGTGCGGGATGTGGTGTCTTATTCCATTAAAACGGGTGAATCTTAAAACTCAATTTAAACTAAATGTTCTTTAAAAAAATCACATTTCAAATTTTCTTTTTCAAGATTTCAACATTAGGACAATTATTAATCAAAATGGTACCAGTTTTGAGCGTACGAAGGTGCTAATCCTTCCTCATGCGTAACCAACTCCCAAACCGGTTTTTCTATTTCGTAGACCAAAAATGATTTTTAAAGATGATCCAATCACACCTAAAAAAAGGGTTGGTGGCGACTCCATATTTTTAAAAGTCGATCACCATTTTTTCCAAAATAAAAAAAATGGTTTCGACAAAAAGCATATGGAAGACAAGGAAAAAATTTGAGATTCAGATGGTAGGGTAAAATTTGTTTTTAATAGTGTTTGATTTAGAAGAAGATTTGAAGACAATAATGGAAGGGAGACCATGGCTTTTCTGCAAAAGTCTTATATTATTTGACAGGTTAACTCAACCGATGGAAAGAGCCCAGATCCGGCTTACTTCTTCACCATTTTGGATAAAGGTAAGCTCGTACTTACCAGAGTTTAATTAAAAAAGATCTTTTGCATGCCATTGGTGTTACGTTTAGAGGGGTTATTAGATCTGAGATTAATCGAGATTTATGCTGTCTTAGGATTAATTTGAATGTGCAGAAACCCCTTCGACGAGGTATTTTTGTCTCAATGGATAATATTAATAAATCGTGGATTTCTTTTAAGCACAAAAAATTACCCGATGTTTTGCTTTGGATGTGGAAGAATGGGGCATGGTTTTCAAGACTGTCTTGAGCTAAATACTGCAGAAAAAAATAAAATCAGAGATGATCCACCTTACACATCGGCTTTAAAAGCAGAATCAAATTTAGTCGGGAAGGAAAGCATGAAATTTAATATTTTTTCAAAGAAGGTGGAGGCTCAATGCTCTTACACAGGAGGTACTAAATTGCTACCAACGAGTATTAAAACACCCAAGGAGGGGAATAACATGACTTGGAGGTAGCAAAGGAATTTAGAACTGATTGGAGAGGAGGCTATTAAAAAGCAAGGGGAAGTATCTATAACAAAGAAAGATGAACAGTTAAACGTCAGCAAAAACAAGCAGGTTAATAATTCAAGTCTAGCCAAGAAGACAAACTGGAAAAGTGATAAACCATAATATATACATATTTTTATCCCATGCTTGGCACATTTGTGAATGATTTATCATTAAATTTATGGAACTTGATGCTCCTAATCCTTTAATTTCATGTTTTATATTTAGGTGAGCATAAAGAAGCGAAAAGAGCAAGAAACGGGTCAAAATTGGACAAAATGGGCTGAAATCAACCTTCAACACGGCCTAGACATCTTCACACGGGTAAACCACACACCTGTGTGTCACACACAGAATTGCACACAGCCTGAGCAGTCTCACACGGGCGTGACCCTGTCAACCCCTATTTCAATTTCACATGGAAAAAGTTAATTTTTGGGTATTCTGGGTATTCAATTTATCTTGGAAGTAAGGATTTACATCAAGACTGAAGATCTCCCTTCAATTTCTTTCGAAGTTTTTGGGTTCTTTATGTTTTGTTGTTTTCCCTATTTTGAGATGTTTTCTTTTATAAACATGAACTAAATCCCCTAAATACCTGAGGGGGATGACACTTAAGATGGATCTTGTTATTATTTTCTGAATTATATGATAAATATTATTATTTTCTGAATTATATGATAAATATTTGATTTGTTCTTAATTGTGTCATTAATTCTTGTGTTAATATTTCAGGATATTAATTCAAGTTGAATGTGCTTATTCAGTGGAGAAAAAGTCCCTGTCTAAGAGTAGATCCAACACAATTAAGCAGAGTTGATTGCAATCCTAGACATAGGATGACAAAAATCTGCCGGATTAGACTCAAATCTAATAGGGAAATTCATAGATCGAGTTAATGCAACACTAGGGGTTTTAATTAGAAAGAAATTTCAATTAATCAACCTAGGGTTAGTTGTTTTCAGTCTTGAAAGAGATATTAACATAAATTAGGGATTTCTATGGATCAAGTCAAGTGAATAAATCGTCTAGTTCAGAGTCAAATAACAAGTGAAGTCTAGGTGGATTCTTCCTTGGGTATTGTCTTAATCAATCAATTTTCCAAAAGCAATTTCCCCAATTTACTCTCTGTCCGTTCTTAGTTTGGTTAATTTTTAGTTTAAACAAATCCCAATTATTTTTTTTGAGGCTAGATAATAAAAAGAAAGTTAATAATAGTACTTTTAGTCCCTGTGGGTTTGATATTCCGATCTTGCCATAAGCTATACTACTGTTCGACAGGTGCGCTTGCCTTTATCGTGATAATAGTTAGTTTTTTTAGGTACGATCATCATAAATAGCACAATCAAGTTTTTGGCGCCATTGCCGGGGACTAAGATATTAGGAACACTTAATTTCTATTACTTTAGCCATTTTCATTTTTAGTGCAATTTACTTTTTGTTTTTAATTTAATTTTTACTTTTCTGATCTCTCTGTTTAACAGGTGTCTCTAGTTTATGACTAGAAGGAACCCATCAGGACCTCTGCTATTTGATAGTGAGATCGATGCATCAGCTCGCAGAAATCGAAGAGAAATAAGGCGAAGTCTTCAATACATAGAGGAAGACCAGGAGGAAGGCACTTATCCTACCGAAGAGATGGAGGCGAATCAGAATAATCCACTACCTCTTGTGATAGTCGCAGCTCCTGTGAATTAGAATCTTACTCCTCGTACTATGTATGATTATGTTAAGCCTAATTTAGCTGATACTGAATCAAGTATTCTTAGACTTGCTGTTGCTACAAATAATTTTGAACTGAAACCTAACACTATACAGATGATACAACAGCTTGTTCAGTTTGATGGTTTGCAGGACGAGGATCCCAACACACATTTAGCAAACTTTTTGGAACTCTGCAACACCTTTAAAATTAATGGCGTTTCTGATGATGCCATTCGTCTTTGGTTGTTTCCCTTTTCACTAAGAAATAAGGCTAAACAGTCGTTGAATTCTCTACCATGCACTACTTGGGACCAAATGACTGAAAAATTTCTTTTAAAAGATTTTCCGCTGACTAAAACGGCAAAGTTGAGGAATGACATCTCTTCTTTTGTGTAGATGGATCTAGAAACTTTTTATGACGCATGGGAGAGATACAAGGATTTATTGAGAAGGTGCCCTCACCATGGGTTACCTCTGTGGCTATAGGTTCAGACTTTCCACAACGATTTGAACTCCTCAACGAGGCAAATGATAGATGCAGCTACTAGTGGAACGATAAATAACAAAACACCTGAGGAGGCTTATGAGTTTATAGAGGAGATGTCACTGAATAACTATCAGTGGCAAGTCATAAGGACAAAGCCGACAAAAGCCACCAGTATTTTTAATGTCGACGCAGTCGCCATGCTTTCTAGCCACGTAGAACTTTTGAATAAAAAGATTGATGGTTTAGTTGGTTCTACGTAAGTACATCCAATTATGCAGTGTGACACGAATGGAAGTAGTATGGGCAACCTAGAGTACTCCCCCTATGGACATGGCATGGAAAATGAGCAAATAAATTATATGGGTAATAATCTTCGACCTCAAAACAATCTTTACAGTAACACTTACAATGCAGGTTGGAGGAATCATCCAAATTTTTTGTGGGCCGGTCAAAGAAATCAAGGAAATAAAGGCCGTCACCCTCTCTGGGATTTCAACAACCCTCCTATCGGTAAGAAAAGAAACCGAACCTTGAGGAGATGTTGGAAAAATTCATATTAGTGTCAAAAACCCATTTTCAGAATACCGAAACAACACTTAAGAACCAGCAAGCTTCAATTCAAGGACTTGAGAATCAAATTGGTCAACTTGCTAAGATGATATCTGATAGACCATAAGGTAGTCTGACGAGTAATACTGAACCCAATCCTAGGGAGCATGTTAAAGAAGTCATATTAAGGAATGGGAAACTGCTAGTTGAACCTGAAAAAAAGTTGCTATAAGAGCCTGACAAAGAGAAAGTTAAGGAGGCCGAACCCAAGGAGAATGCCCCACTGGCACTTAAAGAATACAAGCTACCCATCCCATACCCAGCAAAGTTAAAGAAAGACCATATGGACGCATAATACGATAAATTTCTTAAACTTTTTAAATAGTTACATATTAACTTACCTTTTGTTTAAGCTATTTCACAGATGCCCACGTATGCAAAATTTTTGAAGGAGCTTTTAACAAACAAAAGGAAATTTGAAAAGCTGTCCATAGTGGAACTCAACAAGGAATGTTCAACTATCCTCCAGAACAAACTACCAACCAAACTAAAAAATTTAGGAAGTTTTACTATTCCCTGTTTAATTGGTAGTTTAAATATTGAAAATGCGTTAGCTGATTTAGGTGTTAGTATTAATTTAATGCCTTATAAAATGTTCAAGCAACTAGGACTTAGGGAACCAAAACCCACTAGGATGAGTATTCAATTAGCTGATAGATCTGTTAAATATCCTCGGAGTATCATTAAAGATGTGCTAGTTAAAATGGATAAATTTATATTCTCTGTTGATTTTGTTATGCTTGACATGGATGAGGATGTTGAAGGACCTTTAATCCTAGGACGCCTATTTTTAGCCATTGCTAGAGCTATTATTGATGTGGGCGATGGTAAACTCGTGCTTAAGGTGGGTGATGAAGAAATCATGTTTAAAATTTATGATTTCATGCGATTTTCTAGAGAACAGGACGATTCCTGTTATTTTATTGATTCTATTGACTACTCTGTTCAAGATTCTTTTCAGGAAATCACTTTTAAAGACACGTTGGAATTTGATAAACGATAAATTATACATATTTTTATCTCATGTTTAGCCTATATTTTGGATGGATTATAATTAATTTTGTGAGAATTGGTGCTCTTAATCTTTTTTTTTCATATCTTATACTCAGGAGAGCATAGGGAAGAAAAAAGGACGGAAAATGGGCCAAAAACTATGAAAATGGACCAAAATATGAATTCGACACGGCCCAAGGAGTCACCACATGGCCGTGGCACACGGCCGTGCCACATGAAGATCACACGGTCCAGCCCCCAACAAGCATGGCCAGGCCACACGACCGTGCCTCCACCGACAGACTCTCACACGGCCTCTTGTCGTGGCACAAGGTCGTGACACACGGGCGTGTCCCTGTCGTGAGGAAGAGGAATTTCACTCGGATTTGGATACTTAGGGGCTAAGAAAGCCATTCTAAACTCTATATAAAGACCCCAAGAGGCAACTCTAAAGATATACTCTTTTCTCTCAAGAAAGAGCGCCATATTTCTGCCAACACAAGGAGTGAAAGCAAGGGATTACTCCAAGGGAAGCTGATTGATTCATCCCAGAAGCTAGAGTTCTACATCAAGACAGAGGATCTCCCTAAATTCCTTTAGGGGTTTTTGGGTTCTTTATGTTTTGTTATCTTAATTCTTCTGAGATGTTTTCTTTCTTTATTATGAACTAAACCCCTCAAATACTTGAGGGGGATGAAACCTAAGACAGATCTGGTTATTATTTATTCTTGAATTATTTGATAAATACTTGAATTGTTCTTAATTATGTGTTCTTCATTCTTGATTTAATAATCCTAGGTATTACTTCAAGAACTTGATGTGCTTAGGTAGAGGAGCAAAAGTCCCTGTTTTAAGAGTAGATCTACCATAATTAAGCGGAGTTGCATGTAACCCTAGACATAGGGCGACATAAATCTGCCGGATTAGGGTCAAACCTAATAGGGGGATCCATAGATCGAATTAATACAACCTAGGGTGTTAATTAATAAAGAAACTTTAGTTAACAGCCTAGGCCTAGTTGTTCTTATCCTCGAAAGAGGTATTAGCATAAGTTAGGGATCTCTAAGGATCAAGTCAAGTAAAGAAATCATCTAGTTCAAGAAATTAATAACAAGTGAAGTCTAGGTGGATTCTCCCTTAAGTATTGCTCATATCAATCAGCTTTTCCCTAAAGTTTTCCCCAATTTACTTTTTGTGCACTTTTACTTAGTCTTAGAATTAGTTTCAATCAATCCTCTTTTATTTTTAGGCTAGATAATAGGAAGGAAGTAAGTATTAGTACTTTTGGTTCCCTTGGGTACGATAACTCGGTCTTGCCGCTAAACTATACTACTGTTCGATAGGTGCGCTTGCCTTTAATATCGTGATATTAGTTAGTTTTGGTGTGATCAGTTTTTATAAATTTTATTACTTAATATCGCGAGCATATCAAGTTTTTGGCGCCGTTGCCGGGGAACTGAAATATTAAGAAAACTCGATTTCTATTACTTTAGCCATTATTATATTTTCAGTTTTTATTCATTTTATTATTTTTCTTTTCTTTTATTTTATCTTTCTTTGCTTTGTCCTTCTAGGTATTTCTAGTTTATGACTAGAAACAACCCAGCCAGACCATTACTTTTTGACGAAGATTTAGAGGCAACAGTTTGCAGAAATCGTAGAGAGATCAGACGAAGCCTACAATATCCAGAACAAGATCAAGAACAAAGGCCAGAACCTACAGAAGAGATGGAAGCAAATTAAAACGTTCCACCACCTCCCACAATAGTCGCGCCACCAGCAAATCAGGAAGAAGCTCCTCGCACTATGTATGATTATGCTAAACCTAGTTTGGCTAGTACCCAAACTAGCATTCTTAGACCTACTATTGCTGCTAATAATTTTGAATTAAAGCCTAACACTATTCAGATGATACAACAATTGGTGCAGTTTGATGGTTTACAGGATGAAGATCCAAATTCACACATAGCCAATTTTTTAGAACTTTGTGATACTTTCAAAATTAATGGCGTTTCTGATAATGTCATTCGTCTAAGGCTATTTCCATTCTCTTTGAGAAACAAAGCCAAACAGTGGTTAAACTCTTTACCATGAGGCTCAATCACCATATGGGAACAGATGACCGAAAAATTTACTTAAATATTTTCCTCCAGCTAAAACAGCTAAATTACGAAACGATATCTCTTCTTTTGTTCAGATGGATTTAGAAACACTTTACGATGCCTGGGAGAGATACAAAGATCTCTTGAGAAGATGCCCTAATCATGGTTTACCTTTGTGGCTACAAGTTCAAACCTTTCACAATAGTTTGAATCCTTCAACAAGACAAATGATTGATGCAGCCGCAGGAGGAACGATCAACAATAGAACACCCGAAGCAGCTTATGAATTTATTGAAGAGATGTCACTAAATAACTATCAGTGGCAAGTCATGAGGACAAAGCCAACAAAAGCTGCAGGAGTTTATAATATTGATGCTGTCATTGTGATTTCTAACCAAGTAGAACTTTTAAATAAAAAGTTTGATCATTTTGTTGGTTCTACGTAGGCACAGCCAGTGATGCAGTGTGACACAACTCCAGCGAATATGTTCAATCCAGACTACTCATCTTCTGGACATGGCACAGAAACCGAGCAAGCCAATTATATGGGTAACAATTTTAGATCTCAAAATAATCCATATAGTAACACGTATAATACAGGTTGGCAGAACCACCCCAATTTTTCTTGGGGAGGACAAGGGAGTCAAAGACAACAACCCTCTCAAGGATTTCAACAGCCATCGCCGCAACAGGAGAAAAAGCCCAACCTTGAAGAGATGTTTACCAAATTCATGGCCATGTCAGAAACCCGCTTTCAGAACACTAAAACGGCATTAAAGAACCAGCAAGCGTCAATCAAAGGCCTTGAGAATCAAATTGGTCAACTCGCCAAGTTAATATCAGAAAGACCACAAGGTGGACTTCAAAGTAACACTGAGACCAATCCTAAAGAGCAACTTCATGCCATAAATGCAACAGATGAGAAGGCATTAACCAAAGATGACCCAAAGTTATACGAGGAACCTAAGGTGAGTAAAGGTAAGGTAGAGGTAAGTAACAAGAAGCAAGGCATCAACGAACAAAAGCCTCGTATACCATACCCAAGAGTGCTACAAAAAGACCGTACAGATGAACAATTCGGTAAGTTTCTTAAACTTTTAAAAAATGTACACATTAACTTACCATTTGTTGAAGCAATTTTGCAGATGCCAGACGCGGTTAATTTCTTAAAAGAACTCTTGACAAACAAGCGGAAGCTAGAAGAGAAATCTCATATGGAATTAAATGTAGTCTGCTCAGCTATTCTACAAAATAGACTACCGACCAAACTAAAAGATCCAAAGAGTTTCACTATCCCTTGTTTACTTGGTAGCCTAAAGGAAAAAAATGCTTTAGCTGATTTAGGGGCAAGCATAAATGTCATGCCTTATAACCTGTTTAAACAACTAGGTCTTGGAACCCCTAAGAAAACCAAGATGAGCATTCAACTAGCTAATAAAACTATTAGGGCACCTAAAGGAATAATTGAAGATGTTCTTGTCAAAATTGATAACTTTATATTCTCAGTTGACTTTGTTGTTTTAGACATTGATGAGGCTAGCAATGTACCCTTAATTCTAGGGCGACCCTTTTTAGCAACTGTTAGAACTAAAATTGATTTAGAAACAGGTGAACTCAAATTACGAGTAGGTGATGATACAGTCACCCTACGAGCTCACAACTCAATTAAAACTACAGACGAAAATAGAGTTTTGAATCCCTGTAAAAACACTAAACTCACCACACAAACTTCTATGCAGGACGCACTCCACATAAAGACAATGCAAACACTGGCAAATTCACCTACAGGAGATGAACCAGAAAAGTGAATGCTTCAGATTGAGGAACTAGATGAGTGGCTGACTTTCACGAAAAACCCAAAATATGCCACACCAAAACAGAGCACCACCAAGACGACCCTCAGGGACAAACAGATCAACTAAATGTAGGAGATAAGGTAATTTTAAGGGAAGACGATCCTCGAATCTCAAATTCAAAAGAATATACAAGTGATACACCCTACTTCACGATAATGAAAGTCTTTCCATACAGCACAATTGAGGTAACTCACCCAACCCACGGTACTTTCAAGATAAACGACCATCGACTTAAATTTTGTAAAGGTGAGAATTTTATATATAACAGGGAGGAGCTTCAGCTCCACAAAATCCCTTCATGACACATCTAGGAATAGCCAAGCTTAGACTTTAAATAAGCGCTTCTCGGGAGGCAACCCGAGCACTAACTTAGTAACTTTTCCTTCTTTAAAATTTTTAGTATTTTTTCATGCATCAACTAACCCTTTTAAATGCAGAGATTTAGGACCACACGGCCATGCCCACGGGTGTGCCGCAGGCCATGTGAACACTTCAAACAGAGACACGATCGTGTACCGAGGCCGTGTATAAACAGAGCAAAAATTTTACCAAAACACGGGCCACCGATAACTAGCCACGGCCGTGCAATATGGCCGTGGCAACCCTGCAGTATCAACACGGGCTTGCACAAATCCCCACGCCCGTGGCCCCAGCCCGTGGAATACACTGTCAAATTTCACACGGCCGTGGAACATATCACACGACCGTGTGAAACACGAACATGATCGGACACAGCCGTGTATACCATCACACGACCGTGTGAGTAACGAAAAACCTATCTTCCACGGCCATGTAAAACATTCCCACGGGCGTCTACTTCAAACTAGGCGTGCCAAAACCCTCAAATTTTGAAAGGCACGGGCAAAACACGACTCACACGGGCGTGTGACATGCCCATATGACCCAAAACCTATAAATAGGCAAACACTATTCATTCTCTTCTCCACTCAAACCCCTAAAATCCTCCTCCCCTAACCACCATAAGTGCCACCACAGACCCTCAAAACATCACTACCCTCGAAATCAGCCGACCCAAGCCCGTGTAAACTCAACCCACGACTGTGCAACCTTATATTCGGTTCTATTTTCTAATTTTTCTCATTTATTTTTAGTTATATTTCATTTCTCATCTATTTAGTTAATATTACTCTAGTCTAATTGTTAATTCAAGCATGGAATTAGGTACAACTAGGATAAATAATCTAGAATAGTATAGAATATATTAGGATTGCATGCCATTTAAATTCATTTTTGTTTGCCACTTAAATTCATATTTGCCTGCCATTTTTCTCATACATTTAGTATAAAT
This sequence comes from Gossypium stocksii, assembly GCA_020496765.1. Lineage (NCBI taxonomy): Eukaryota > Viridiplantae > Streptophyta > Magnoliopsida > Malvales > Malvaceae > Gossypium > Gossypium stocksii. The sequence goes on from CM035623.1 coordinate 15,525,160, forward strand.
ACACACTCATATTTCTTAGTTTTGTTACAAATTTCAAAATGATTAATTTCTACTATTCAGGTTAATCTTTATCTTATATTTTCTCAGAAACATTGTCATCCTAATATACATTTTCATTATTATCTATCTAGTTTAATTTTGATCTTTAGAACTAATGCTTGTTATTTTATTTCAGATACTATGTTGTCATCACGCGGTAGGAAAACTACCGTCCCCGTCTCCAAGAAACGTAAGGGGCCAGGGAGTTCATCAGCGAGGCCCACTTCCGATGCTCGACACCCATTCATCACGTTTTCCTAAGCATCGCAGGAGGAACATTACCAACTACTCCGAGCTCGCCCTATATCTACGAGCTGCTGCATAGATTAGGGCGACCTCGAGCAGATACATTTAGTGGACGACGTCCGGGCCTTACTCATGACCGAGCCATGGGAGCAGTTTTTCCAGATTATCGAGCCCACATACTTAGAACTCACCCTCGAGTTCTGCTCCACATTCCATCTGCAGACCGTGATGACTAGATTCGATGATCTAGGGACAGTCCAGTTCTGTCTGAGAGGACTCGTGCGACGTCTCAGCGTGCCAGAGTTTGGCACAGTACTTGGGCTCTACACAGAGTAATTTATGGCAGACGAGGACTTCCCTAACCTTTCTCACCGCATCCATATCAGGCCAGTCGACCGTTGGAATGACATAGCCCCGAGACGCAGACATATAACCCCAGTATTAGCAAGGCGACCGCCCTCTTTCCCTCTCTGAGGTACATTTATGCTCTCATTGCTCACACTCTTACAGGTAGACGGGAGAGCACAGGCGTCGTCAACACTCACGACGTCTACTTCCTATGGTGCATGGCGAACGGACATGTCATCGATCTAGCATACTTCATCGCGCACGCCATACAGTATCAGATGGAGAGGCACCATAAAGGCGTCTCATCCGTGGGGCCCTACATCACACGTCTGGCTCGTTACTTCGGGCTCCTCAACACTTCAACCCAAACATCCTCCTACACCCTGATTGGTCAGGTGTCTCCCCAAGGCATCGCGACTATGCTACATATGAGGATGATCGAGCGGAGGCTAGGAGGCACACCCCTTCAGTTCCACCTTGTTCAGGAGGGCGAGGACCCAGAGGACATTACTGATGATGTCCCACCACTACCACCAGAGAATGACGCACCCACTGAGCCACCACCTCCTCGTCACCCATCTCATGTAGCAGCCACCCACGCTGACTTATCTGAGTGCTTTTCACACTTTGAGCAGTAATGCTTTCGGCGCCTCGATTATATCGACGCCACCTTAGAGTAGATATGCCAGTACCTCCGTATCACTCCACCGCCGCGTGATCCATCTGAGGATTAGATATATCTATTCCTCTTAACTTTATTTTTTTTACTTACTTTATTTTACTTTATTCTAAATTTTGAACACTGATCTCTATTTTTACCTTTTCTTCTAACTTTATTTTCCTTTTTACATTTATTTTTCTTTTCTTTCATTTTATCTTTTTAATTTTTTGAATATTAGTAATTTTGGAACTTAGTTTATTATTTTCCTTTTATTTCTTTTTCTATTTTTCATATCGGCTAATTCCTAATGAGTAATCTCTTTTAATCCAAATTTCCAATGACTAATAAATACTTTCGTAGTTTCAAAGGAGCTTTACAGCTCCAATCTCTATGAAAAAGGGAACACCTTGCCACAACTGCCAACTCTTCCAATCTCCGTCTTACTAATCCATCCAAAGCAGGGAGTTTCATGCCTCTCCCTATCTTATGATCTTGTGCTTTTATTGCTACTAATATTATCTTTATACATTGAGGGCAATGTACATCTTAAGTGTGGGGGGGGAAACCTATTTTCAAGTATTTACACTTTCTTTGAAATCCCTGAACTTTTCTAACATTTTGCATTGTTCTCAAATTCTCACTTTCACTCTTTGCATTATCTTTAATCTCCTATTAAGAATATATTTTGATTGATTTATGATTTTTATTGATATGTGAGAATTAAGACATAGGTGCTTGTACTCTGATTATTCAAACTTTAAAACATTAGGGAATCAAGCATGATAAGTTAAAATTTTTGAGAACCCCAATTTTTTTCATAAGTTCTTTTCCTTAATTCTAAGTGTTATCTTGAGATTTGAAATTCGTAGGATTGACATCAAAAGCCATAATTCTGATGAGATTTATGAGCCTTTTGAGCATACATTCTTTCATGCTCACTTTTATTATTGCTTTGAATGAGTCAACACTGATTTGTTATTCTAGAACTTGCTTTGATTATACATGTCAAGACCACATCATTGATTTGATATACTGAGATGAAAAAGTACCTAGGATTTAACCCACTTACTCCACAAAAGCCTACCTCCATAAATTAACCCTAGTGAACCCTATTGAGCCTAACAACCTTTTCTTTAACTTACCTCTAATATTAACCTATAACCCATTTTTGTTGAATTCCATTCAATTACTTTGATCCCTATGTTTGTTGAGATTTGAGTTGAACTTATTATCTAGCTTTATTCTCTTTTTCAGATTGTAAAGTTTTATTAAATGTATTGTATCATACTTGAATTGTTCTTAAAAAAAATGTTCAGTTGTAATCTGTAATAGTTCAAATAGTTTTTTGCATATTTCTATTTAAGGCTACCAAGGCGGAAATGATGTTATCATAAGAATTAGCCCGAATAATATGTTCCAGTCATAGAGATTTTTCTAGTTAGATAATTTTTCAATTCAATCTCGATTCTAACCCTCTTTTGCAGCCTGTGACAACACCTCTAACCAAGCCCCATTACAACCATTGAAAGACCTTTTGATCGATGTATCATATCAATCTAAAGTGGTGGAGATCTGATTTTCTAGCAAGCCTATGGTAATAACTTTTCAGGTTGACTAGAGAGTGCTTAATTTTTGAACCCTAAACACTTCAAGTGGATAGAGCGAATCCTTAGCGAGGATGTCAACTCCTGTTAATTAAGATGGAGAGATAATTACTTAGGAGAAAGGAGAAAACTTATGTTTCAATGATAAAATTCTCAGCTTAGAGTGATTGAATCTTTAATGTTCTTCTGATTGAATTATCATTGTATGAATACCAGTGAACTGATTTGAAATCTTATCGATAAAGATTGTGAGTTAAGAGGAATGGTTCTTAATTAAGGATTGAGATTTTGCTTGAGAACAAGCAAAGGCTTAAGTGTGGGGGTATTTGATAAACGATAAATTATACATATTTTTACCTCATGTTTAGCCTATATTTTGGATGGGTTATCATTAATTTTGTGAGAATTGGTGCTCTTAATCTTTCTTTTTCATATCTTATACTCAGGAGAGCATAAGGAAGAGCAAAGAACAGAAAACGGGCCAAAAACTATGAAAATGGGCCAAAATATGAAATCGACACGGCCCAAGGAGTCACCACACGACCGTGGCACACGGCCGTGCCACATGAAGATCACATGGTCTAGCCCCCGACAAGTACGGCCAGGCCACACGGCCGTGCCTCCACTGACAGGCTCTCACACGGCCTCTTGTCGTGGTACACGGGCGTGGCACACGGGTGTGTCCCTGTCATGAGGAAGAGGAATTTCACTCGGGTTTGGATACTTAGGGGCTAAGAAAGCCACTCTAAACTCTATTTAAAGACCCCAAGAGGCAACTCTAAAGATATACTCTTTTCTCTTAAGAAAGAGCGCCATATTTCTGCCAACACAAGGAGTGAAAGCAATGGATTACTCCAAGGAAAGCCGATTGATTCATCCTAGAAGCCAGAGTTCTACATCAAAACAGAGGATCTCCCGAAATTCCTTCAGGGGTTTTTGGGTTCTTTATGTTTTGTTATCTTAATTCTTCTGAGATGTTTTCTTTCTTTATTATGAACTAAACCCCTCAAATACTTGAGAGGGATGAAACCTAAGACAGATCTTGTTATTATTTATTCTTGAATTATTTGATAAATACTTGAATTGTTCTTAATTATGTGTTCTTCATTCTTGATTTAATAATCCTAGGTATTACTTCAAGAACTTGATGTGCTAGGCAGAGGAGCAAAAGTCCCTATTTTAAGAGTAGATCTACCATAATTAAGCGGAGTTGCATGCAACCCTAGACATAGGGCGACATAAATCTGCCAGATTAGGGTCAAACCAAATAGGGGGATCCATAGATCGAATTAATACAACCTAGGGTGTTAATTAATAAAGAAACTTTAGTTAACAGCCTAGGCCTAGTTGTTCTTATCCTCGAAAGAGGTATTAACATAAGTTAGGGATCTCTACAGATCAAGTCAAGTAAAGAAATCATCTAGTTCATGAAATTAATAACAAGTGAAGTCTAGGTGGATTCTCCCTTAAGTATTGCTCATATCAATCAGCTTTTCCCTAAAGTTTTCCCCAATTTACTTTTTGTGCACTTTTAGTTAGTCTTAGAATTAGTTTCAATCAATCCTCTTTTATTTTTAGGCTAGATAATAGGAAGGAAGTAAGTATTAGTACTTTTGGTTTCCTTGGGTATGATAACTCGGTCTTGCCGCTAAACTATACTACTGTTCGATAGGTGCACTTGCCTTTAATATCGTGATATTAGTTAGTTTTGGTGTGATCAGTTTTTATAAATTTTATTACTTAATATCGCGAGCATATCAGAATTGTGTCTCGTCCAAAGTGAGGAGAAAGACGAAGTCACCACTGAGATGGAGAAGGTAATAATTGACTTAAACTCTAATGAACCTTCTCCAAAACAAATAGATTATGAGGGTATTCAGATAAATGATGAACTAAGACAAAAACCCTCTGTTGATGAACCTCCCAAATTGGAACTAAAGTAATTACCCAATCACTTGGAATCTGCATTTTTGGGAGATAACTCTACATTGCCAGTGATTATTGCTTTGGACTTGCAACCCAAGGAGAAAGAAGAATTACTCCAAGTATTAAAAGAATATAAAAGAGCCATAGCTTGGAAAATTTCTGACATAAAAGGGATCAGTCCCTCTTTTTGCACCCACAAAATTTTGATGGAAGATGAATACAAACCATGTGTACAAGCTCAAAGACGATTAAACCCCAACATGAAGGAAGTTGTTTAGGCTGAGGTAATTAAACTTCTAGATGCTAGAGTTATTTATCCTATTTCTGACACTGCTTGGGTAAGTCCTGTGCAGGTTGTTCCTAAGAAGGGAGGCATGACTGTTGTTGCTAATGAAAAGAATGAATTGATCCTTACAAGAACAGTCACAGGTTGGAGAGTATGCATTGACTATAGGAAATTGAATGATGCCACTAGAAAAGACCACTTTTCTTTGCCCTTCATTGATCAAATGTTGGAAAGACTGTTAGGGCATATGTACTACTGCTTCTTGGATGGACTTTCTGGCTACTTCCAAATCCCGATAGCTCCTGAAGATCAAGAAAAATGACATTTACATGTCCATATAGTATGTTTCCCTATCGTAGAATGCCTTTTGGAATATGTAATGCTTCTTTTACTTTTCAACGTTGCATGTTAGCCATCATTGACGAACTCGTGGAAGATATTATGGAAGTATTTATGGACGACTTCTCAGTATTCGGTAACTCTTTCCATCTCTGCCTTAAAAATTTAAAATGAGTTTTAATTAGATGTGAAGAAACGAACATTGTACTTAATTGGGAAAAATGTCATTTTATGGTTTATGAAGGTATTGTGTTAGGACATAAAATTTCTAGTAAAGGGATAGAGGTTGATAAAGCAAAAATTAAGACGATTGAAAAACTACCTCCTCATAATTCAATTAAGGCTATTAGAAGCTTTTTAGGACATGCTGGTTTTTGTAGAAGATTTATTAAAGATTTTTCTAAAATAAGCTAAGCCTTCAATGAAATTACTAGAAAAGATGTGTCTTTCAACTTTGATCAGGAATGTTTGGAAGCATTTAACATTCTCAAAGAGAAATTAACTAATACTCTGATTATAATTGCACCAGATTGGAATTTACCTTTTGAACTAATGTGTGATGTGAGTGATTTTGCAGTAGGTGCAGCTCCTGGACAGCAAAGAGACAAGCATTTTCAGCCAATTTATTATGCTAGCAAGACTTTAACAGCCGTACAAGAGAATTACACTACCACGGAAAAAGAATTACTAGCTGTGGTTTTTGTGTTCGACAAATTTAGACTATATTTGATTTTGTCTAAAGTCGTCGTTTATACTGATCATTCTGCTCTTCGTTACCTTTTAACCAAGTCTAATGCGAAACCTTGATTAATAAGATGGATTTTATTATTACAAGAATTCGACTTAGATATACAAAATAAGAAAGGGGCTAAAAATCTGGCGGTAGATCACCTTTCCAAGCTCGAGAATCCATATCTCAAAGAACTCGACAAAGCCGAAATAAATGACTCGTTTTCGACAGAACAACTCTTGCTCATATCTGATTCTGAGGTACCTTGGTTTGCAGACATTGCAAATTATTTAGATGCTAGCATAACCCCAAAAGGGTTGACACATCAGTAAAAGAAGCAATTCTTTACTAATGTGAAGAACTATTTTTGGGAGGATCCTTTTCTTTTTCGTATATGTACAGATCAAGTCATTCGAAGATGTATTACAAAGTCAGAAGCAAACAAGATCTTGGAACATTGCCATTCAGGACCAACCGGAGGGCATTACAGTGGGACTAAGACAGCTCATAAAACATTCAAATCAGGTTTTTATTGGCCCACACAATTCAAGGATGCCAACAGGTATGTTATTTCTTGTGACAAATGCCAAAAAATAGGTAATATCTCTAAACGTGATGAAATGCCTCAAACATATATACTCTCATGTGAAATATTTGATATATGGGGTATTGATTTCATGGGCCCATTCCCTAGTTCGTTTAGGAATAAATACATCTTAGTAGCGGTTGATTACATGTCGAAATGGGTGGAAGCCCAAGCTTTACCTACTAATGCTGCTAGAGTGGTAGTGAGATTTCTTAAAAAGCTCTTTTCTCGATTTGGAACACCTAAGGCAATTATTAGTGATAGGGGTGCTCATTTTTGTAATGCTCAGTTTGATAAAGTTCTAAAGAAATATGGAGTGCACCACAGAACGGCTACCCCTTACCATCCTCAAACTAGCGGACAAGTCGAAATAGCCAATAGAGAACTTAAACGTATCCTAGAGAAGATGGTAGAGTCAAATTGGAAAGATTGGGTGATGAAGGTAGATGATGCTTTGTAGGCCTATAGAACTGCATTCAAAACTCCCATAGGAACATCTCTTTATAGACTTATTTATGGGAAAAGTTATCATCTACCATTTGAACTAGAACATAATGCATTCTAGGCTATCAAATTTCTAAATCTTGATATAGTAATGCATACGAGAACTCACAATTATACAAGGAAGCAACAAAGCAATGCCATAACGCTCGTTTAAAGCAACCAAAGCAATTTGTAGCTGGCGATCTTGTCTTGCTTTACAACTCAAGGCTCAAATTGTTCCCTAAAAAGCTTGAATCGAGATGGTCAGGCCCATTTGTAGTTCGTACCGTTTTTCCATACGGCACGGTAGAGGTAACTCATCCGAACCACGACACTTTCAAGGTAAACGGTCATCGACTTAAACTTTATAATGGTGAGGACTTTAAGAATGATAGAGAGGAGCTTAGGCTTCACGAACCCTCATAAAGGTGCGTGCAAGGTAAGTCGAGCTTAGACTCTAAATAAACACTTCTTAGGAGGTAACCCGAGCACTAACGATTATTGATTTTCTTAATTTTAGTTTATAACATCTAACAAATACTAGTTGAGTCACTTAAACGTAGGTTTCCCTAACCCACATGGCCTAGCACACGAGCGTGCCTTAGGTCATGTCCACACCACGGGTTGGAGCCACGAGCAATGTTTGGGACTTAACGAACAATATATAAATTATGCGCAAATAAATGTTATTCATAATGTAAAATAATCATACAGTCCCTTATATGGACCCTTGAGGCCCAAAAATACAAGTCAAGAGTAGTTCGGGACTAATTTGAGTACTTATAAAATTTTTCGAACATTTTAAAATTTTTCTCAAGTGCAGGGCTTACGCGCCCGTGTGAACTGGGGACACGTCCGTGTGACCCTATGACATGCCCGTGTTGTTGAACCGTGTAGCTCAACACAGCCGTGGTGGGTTGGGACACGCCCGTGTCCTTTGCCCGTGGAGCATTCTAACTAATTTGACACGGCCACGCCACATGCCCATGTGGTTGTGTCGTGTCTTGCCCACGGCTTAGGCACGCCCTGCCCTTACCCCGTGGCCGATGAGACATTCCGATTACAATTGAATGAAATCACTTATTCATCCCACTAAGCCCGACTAGTTAATAGGGTTTCGAAATCACTTATTCATTCCACTTCCACTTTAAATTGAATGAAATCATTCCAATTCAATTATTATAATAACATTTCAATCTCAATTTGCTTCAAAATCACATAATCACATATTCATCAATTAATTCCAAATCAATTCACATAATCGTACATTCACCAACACTTTCTCATACTTTCAATCCATATACATGTTAATAGTCACATCCAAGCAAATTCAATTCAAATACTACTACTTACCTCAATTTCATTTTCATGCATTTATACATAATGAAATTGAACATAGAATAATAAATATAATTGAATAATGATAATACAAACCCGAATTTGTTGTATTTACTCCTCGATCACTTTTTCCTTTCCTTTCGTATTTGTCGTCTCGGTTTCCTTGTTTGCTAGAAAATTAGCATAACTACAATTAATTAATTACGCACATATTTTATATAAAATAATAACTTTCCATACAACTTTTACCTAAATACCAAATTTGTTCTAACCATTATCATCTTCTTCCTTTTAACAATTCATATCATTTCCTTATTCAATTTTCATCAAAACTCCTATATAACTATCAAATTTTCACCATTTTTCCATAATTTTGAATTTCTTTCTATTTAATCCCTAAAACACAAAACTTATAGTCTAATTTACAATTAAGTCCTTTAATCAATTCAAATAAAAAATTTAATCAAATTAATCCCTAATTCCATCATTTATTCAACATGAGCTTTACTCAAGTACCTATTAACTTTCAATATCTCCACATAAACTCAAAAATATTCAACTCTAAGACTCCAAAAACATCAAAATTACAAGAAAAGGGCTTAATTAAACTTACCAATTAATTCTCAAGCTTCAATTCTCCAATTTTTCCTTTTTCTTTTCTTCTCTTTCTTTCTTTCCCAAATTCGTGACTTTCTCTGTAACTTTCTTTGCTCTTTTTCTTTTGTTTTCTTTATTATTTACTTAATTAATTATTATTATAAAATATCTAATTAATAACTAATAATAAACATATATTTGTATATACACACATTATGACACATGTCATTCATCATTGCCATACACTTGCCATTATCACAACTAATTAATAAAAAATATAATATTACATAATTTAATAATAATAATAATAAATAAATAAATATCTTTTACTTAATAATTAAGTAAATACATATATATTATACATTTGTACCAATAATATAAATACACATGTATTTATCCATCATTCACACACATCACTTACTTTGGTTTAATCACTAATTTAATCCTTTAATATTTTTCTATTCTATAATTAAACTTTTAATCTCTATTCAATTTAGTCCTTTCTACTAATTATTTCTAATTAAACTAAATTCAAAATCTAATTCAATTCATAACTAACTTCGTAAATATTTTTAATACATATTTACGGACTCATTTCCTAAGATGGAGGCCCTACGACTCGTCTTTTCGGTGCCTGGGAATTTTGGGTCGTTACAAGCATGTCCTTGGCCGTGTAAAAACATGACTAAATTTTTCCCAAACTTAGGATGACCACACAGGATGCAACTAATCACCACAGCCGTTCGATATGGCCATGTGCGAATCTGATTAATTCACACGGGTGTGTGATATGGGCATGTGAGCCCCACGGGTGAGTCAACACAGGTGTGGCCACGACCGTGTTAAAACTGGACTTTGAAATTTTAAAAATATGCCAAGACACGGGATGCGATAGATTCCCATTGGCGTGCCTAGAGACCGTGCACAAACTTGCCCAAAGCACACGGGCATTTGAACCAATCCCACGCCCGTGTCCATATACCGTGGTCGACACTGATAAATTAACATGGGCGTGTGACACGCCCGTGCCCATAACCCGTAGACAACACTGAGAAAGTAACACGAGCGTGCGACACATCGTGAGCGCCTCTGACTAAATCCCATGGATGTGTGAACCAATACAGGGGCGTGAGAGAAATGAATGAAGTAGTACAGGACCATGCGAGGCAGCCGTGTGCACCAACACGTCCAAGGAACACGGGCGTGGGCCAAGAAGCATTCATGATCCGGACCAAATTTCACGAAAAACATGGGCTAGACCTGAGGCACATGGGCGTGGGGCACGACCATGTGACCTGACATGGAACCGTTACAAGACCGTGCCTCTATTTAACAAACCCAAACCCTTTTTACTATTCATCATCCCCTTTCCCAAAACCAAACCCTAGCCGCTGATTCACTTTCTCCCCACTCCCACCACCGTACCACCATTCACCCACCTTTCCAAATTATTAAAACCCAACCTCTCACCCCCTATTCCCTTCCCCCGTCCATCTTCATCTTTCAAAACTTCCTATCCAACTATAACCTTCCCTCCCTTAACTGTCTGTCATCTTCATCACTCGCTTCGATTCGCCCTACAACCTTCACAACCAATGTCCGGCTCACATCCCCTCGTACGCCGCCGACTACCGCACTGTTGCACCCCTGGCCACCTTCACCCACCGTCAGTCAAACTATATTTCTTTTCTATAATCAATTTTATCATTATTCTTGTCTTTTAAGTCCATTTTCTAGTATATATTTTCTTTTGTTTAGTCTGATTAATACTTAGTTCTTAACTATTTTTAGTTTCAAATTTATTTTTGATTTTCTCTTAATTTTGTACCTGTTCGGTTTATTTCGCTATAGCTTCTAACATTCTATTATGCGTTTCGATTATGATTTCGGTACCTTAAATTTTTGCTTAAGTCTTCTAAACTACTCATTATTTTGCAACTAATTTTTCCCCTTTGATATATGTCGCAATTTGATTTGAGTTGTTGAGTTTTACGGCTAAAATATTTAGGACCACTTAATTGGAAAGTGTTAAACTCATGTGCATACTTTATGATATTCCCTTTAATTTTAATATTTTTTATACTTTATTTGTTAATACGAGTCTTGTACTTTCTATTACATGCATAAAATAACCAACACTCGTGGTAAAAAGGCCGTTGTTCCCGCTTCGAAAAAGTAAAAGGGATCCCATGCTATATCAGCAAGCGCATTGGCCGAAGTGCGCTACCCTTTTCTATAGTTCCCATCGGGACCCCAGGAGGAGCTCTTCCAAATCCTTCAAGCGAGACCCCTTGGTGTAGATAGATGCATCGATTGGGCTACCTTAGAGCAGGTCCAACTCGCCGATTCAGTTAGAGCCCTCCTCACTACCGAACCATGGGGGCGTTTTTTCGACATTGTCGAATCGACATACATGGAGCTTACTTTAGAGCTTTGTTTGAAATTCTATCTTCATATAGTTATGTCGGAGTTCGACAACCTAAGAACAGTACAATTTCGTCGCGGCGGCTTGGTACGCCAACTAGGTGTCCTAGAATTTGAAGTCTTTTTGGGACTTTATACAGAAGAATTCATGGATGACGATGATTTCTCTGATCTCTATCACCACATTCACTATGCTCCTTCCTCTTGTTAGACGGCCCTGGTCCTTGCTTCAGCCACCTATGACCCCAGCCGTTCCAAGGCATCAGCTCTCCCTCCAGTAGTGCAATATCTCTACACTATTTTGGCTTACACCTTGACAGGACGGCGAGAGAGTATCGGCGTCGTCAATACTCACGACGCTTATTTCTTATGGAGCATGGTGCACAGGCACGTTTTTGACCTAGCATATTTTATGGCCCTCGCCATTCGTCATCAAACTGAACGGCAAAGGAAGGGAGCCATTTGCATTGGTCCTTACGTGACACACCTCACACGGTATTTCGATCTCCTCAACATAGTGGCACAGTCCTCATCACTCACACTCATCGGCCAGATGTCTCCACAGGGCATCTCGAGTATGCTTCATATGAGGATGATAGAGGGTTGTCGTGGGTTTGATCCTCCTCAATACTGTTTAGCTTATTCTACTGAGCAGGATGACCCCGAGGATATTACTGACGAAATCCCTCCACCTCATAAGGATCTGCCTTCTCAGCCACCACCGAGTCATAGACGAGTTCATGCGACTGCTCCGTTGAGTGACATTTCTGGGCGCCTCACTCGATTCGAGCAACAGTGCTTTCAGCAGTTTGACCACATTGACGCAACCCTATAGCAGATTTGTCAACATCTCCACATTTCATCTCCACCGCCACCACCTTAAGACCCATCTACCGATGAGGACTTTTGAGTCTATTAATATTCACATTTGTTTTTAGTTTTATTTTCATCTTTATTTTCTTTCTTATTTTATCTTTATTTTTATTTTTATTTTATGTTATCCAAAACTTCTATTAGTATATTTTGAAAATTCTTTCTGGCTTTTTCTTAATGAGTAACCATGCTAATTCCATTAATACACCTCCCTAAATCATTGCTGATGACTCCGCAGTTTCAAAAGGTTCAAGGTGATCGGTGCTACCCAGGACTATACAAACCATGATAACCCACTGGGAAAAGGTACTCCACGCTGCCATATCTTGCTCGACCACGACCATAGCCATCACAACACCAAACACCACGACTATCTCTATTTGGACTCACGATGGTGGAACCCAACCTATACCACCACCGGAGTATCCTCCCCCACTTTTATATTTACCTAGTTCATCATGTACTTCAAAAGCTTCCTATCCAAATCTGATCTCCCTACTCCAAGGATTTCATCCAAAATTCAGGAAGTTTCACTTCTCTCCCTATCTTATGATATTATGCCTATAATCTTATGACCTAACTTTGTACATTTAGGACAATGTACATCTTTAGTGTGGGGAGGTTATTTATATCTTTATCAAAAAATCCCTGAATTTTATCTTGTTCTCAAATAACTTCCTTATATCACTATTAGAATGAATTTTGATTGATTTATGATTTTTATTGATATGTTTTAGATTAAAACATAGGTATTTGTGCTTTGACTATTTGAACTTTAAGACATTAGGGAATCAAACATGAAAAGTTGATTTTTGAGAATTAAAAATTTTTCTAGGTTTTTTTCCCCAAATTTAGGTATTATCTTGAAGCTTGAAATTCACAGGATTGACATCAAAAAGCCATAATTTTTGTGAGATTTTGAGCCTTCAAAGCATATATTATTTCTTGCTCATTTTTATTGTTGCTATGAGTGTGTCAATATTAAATTATGATTCTAGAACTTGCTTCGATTATACATGTCGAGACCACATATTTGATTTGATATACCAAGATGATAAAGGCACTTAGGTTTAACCCACTTACTCCATAAAAGCATATCTTACAATTAACCCTTAGTGAACCCCCTTGAGCCTAATAAACCATTTATTGACTTACCCTTAATATTAACCTATAACCTATTATTGTTGAAATCCCTTTAATTAATTTGATCTATATATATTTTGTCGAGATTTGAATTGAATAATTATCTGGCTATGTTCTTATTTTCAGTTAGAAAAGTTTCATTATTTGATTTCTTCTTAAAAAAACATATGCAGAATTATCTCAGTTCTTAATTTGTCGTTTAGCATATTATTAAGAAGTTATATAATGCTTGACATTGAACGATGTTATTCATAAGGAAAAACTCAATTCTAGGAATATTTATCCAGTGATGTAAATTTTTAGTTAGGTAATTTTTCTAGTTCAATCTCGATTCTAACATCCTTCTTTAGCTTGTTTCCACACCCCTAACCAAAGTCCTGTTACAACCCTCTAAAGACATTTTGATCGATGTATCATCTCAATCTATAGTGGTGGAGATTTGATTTTCATGCAAGCCTATAGTAATAACTTTTCATGTTGACTAATGAGTGCTTAAATTCTGAACCCTAAACACTTTGAGTGATTAGAGTGAATCTTTAGTGAGGATGTCAACTCTTGTTAGTTTTGAATTAAAAGTGATTACTTAGATAAGGGGGAATACCTATGCTTTTGTAATAAAATGCTCAACTTAGATTGTTTGAGACTTTGAAGTTCTTTTAGTTGAATTCTCAATGCATAATTACTTGTGGATTATTTCGAAACATTATTGATAGGAATTATAAGTTTAGAAAAATGAATCTTTAAATGTGAGTTGAGGATTTTGCTTAAGGACAAGCAAATGCTTAAGTGTGGTGATTATTATTTTTTGAATAATATGACTGGGCTCATAATAAAATAATAAAACAATACTCAAATAAACATTTGGGCTCAAATCCATCTGCCCATATGAGTAAAACAAAAACAAAGAAATGAACGTACCTATTACCAAGCCCATAACTAAAAAACAAAGAATGATAGACAGTAAAGAAATAAAATAAATATATGGAAAACAACATGAAATCAAAGAAAAACTCCCAGTCACATCAGCCACCCTGACCATTTAATATTTTGCTCGTCTTTTCACTTCCCAACAGCCACGCATTAATGAATAGCCATTCCAAAAGATATCCAAATCTTTATCCCATGTGATAAACCATAATTTATACATATTTTTATCCCATGCTTAACATAATTTTGGATGAATTATCCCTTGAATTTTGGAATTTGATACTCCTAATCCTTCAAATTCATATTTTATACTTAGGTGAACATAGGAGAGTGAAAAGAACGAGAAACAGGCTAAAAAATAGAGAAAATGAGCCAAGGTAAGAAATCAACATGGCCTGGAGCTCATCACACAGGTAACCCATGTAACACCCTCAACCCCTGTCCGTCGCCGGGATAGGGTCACTAGGCATTACTTGACCGAATTTAAACTTAGAACATTCAAGGGTAATTTAAACATCATATAAAAATCACATGGTAAATGAATTACTCACCATATTCGTTGTCTCAATATTTATAACAAAACCAATTGTATTTGCATATACACGTATAAGTTCCTAATTATCTTAACCGAACATGCTGATTAGAAACCAAAGCATTTCACAACATATAATTAACAACAAGTTTACTGACCAAAATGATTAAACCATTTTCGCATGGCCACTTTGTATACACATAGTCAAAATATAACTAGTTTTAAAACAAAAGGTTAAGTCTATACATGCCATTAACAAAACATAGGGTATTTAAAGATACCAAAATTTAGTTCAGATAGTATGGATGACTTCGTCTTTGAATCCCCGAGCTCGTAGCTAGTAAAAACGATCTATAAAATAGAGTAACAAAACAAACGAAGTAAGCTTCTATTAGCTTAGTAAGTTTAAGTAAACAAAACAGCTTAACTTTAAATTTTGCATCAATCACATGTATAAAATCATAGAAAAACATCAATAGGCCGAATATGCAATTTCAATATCTAAACACAAACTTTCCTTGACATTCCTTCAGTTCAATACTCAAAACCATAATTATATCATCCAAGCTTTACAAAGTAATTAATTTATTCTACTTAAGGGAGAAATCCCTAGGTATTTTAAGGCACATACATTTTCAACGATCGAATTCACAAATAATCCGTAAGATTTCAGTGTAAGATCTCAGAAGAACCGATTGCATAAACACCACAAGTACAACTTCACATACCTTATTCAATACGGATTCAAATGACAATCGAAAGTTAACTTTTATATGATGTATAATTAATACGTACCTGAACAATTTAATGCTTTGTTTTACAATTCACTGTCATTTGTACTTATTCCTCAAAACTGGATTTTTGTATTAATTCACTGGCAAATTAGTCTGCTGGGTTACCTCCGAACTTATCACCGGTACTTCAAACCTACTGGACTTATAAGTCCGAAACTTATCATTGGCTCGAAGCCAGCTGGACTTTAATGTCCGAAGTTTATCACCGGCTCGTAGCCTGCTGGACTTTTATGTCTGAAACTTATCACCAGCTCGAAGCCTGCAAGACTTTTATGTCCGAAACTTATCACCGGCTCGAAGCCTGCTAGACTTTTATGTCCGAAACTTATCATCGGCTCGAAGCCTGCTAGGTTTAAGACCCGAATAATATCATACTATAGTACTTTTTACAAGTCTGTCACATATTATGTTCACTTATTTCAATTACTCATTTAAACCAATACATTAATAAGGAATTTCATACATTTAAGCATACTTATTCATGTCATATTTCAGCTCATATGCTTAGGACCATTCGGTCTCCCCACATACATATGCATTCATATACTTTTCGTATTTCTCAACTTTGGCCTCATCACATGAATTATAGCACACACATTTTCACCTTTGATCGTTCGACCACACCATATACACATAAGTATATAAAGTTCACATTTGATCATTAATATTTAGGTAATTAGCTTCAATAGTCTATATTACCAACATGCTTGTTTACTTAGTAACTTACCTCGAATGTCTCCGAACGGTTGCAGATCGGCTATTCGACCACTTTTTCTTTTCCCCTATCCAACTTTTGTCCCTGATGCTCTTGAGCTTAAATTGGATGCTAAATGACCGAATGCTTGTTCTCTCCTCCCTCTTTTTTTTTATTGTTTCGGCAATGAAGAACATAAAAATAAGCAACCTTGTTCTTTTCACCTTTCTTTTATTATTTTATTATCTTTAATAAGGTAAAAATTCCACTAAGTTATTATTTTATCAATATAAAATACATATACACATAGTTTATACATAAACATGGTCGACCACTTTAATTAATTTGGTGTATTTAGCATGCAAGGCCCTCCTATTAAAAACCATATCATAATCGGCCACTTTAATTCTTCCTTTCACATTTTCAAAATTTTTTACATAAGTCCTTTATCAATTTTCTACTTTCAAATAATAAAATTAAAGCATGAAAATTTCACACATGCATCTTCACATAATATAAGCATAAAATTTAACATTCAATTATTTTTACGACTCGGTTTAGTGGTCCCAAAACCACTTCCTGACTAGGGTCAAATTAGGGCCGTCACAACTCTCCCCCTCTTTAGGGATTTTCGTCCCCGAGAATCTTACCAGCGAATAGGTTAGGGTAATGCTCTTTCATCGAGTCTTCAAGTTCCCAAGTCGCTTTTTCGATTCTGTGTTTGAGCTAAAGAACTTTAACTAGCGAAATTTTCTTATTCCGCAATTCTTTTATTTCGCGAGCCAAAATACGAATCGGTTCTTCCTCGTAACTCAAATCAAACTGAATTTCAACCTCTGACGGTTCTATCACATGCGAGGGATCGGATCTATATCGACGGAGCATTGAAACATGAAAAATGTTGTGAATCTTTTCGAGTTCAAGCGGCAGAATCAATCTATAAGCAACCGGTCCAATTCGTTCTGAAATCTCATACAGTCCGATAAATCTCGGGCTCAATTTACCTTTACGGCCAAATCGGAGTACCTTTTTCCACGATAAGACTTTCAGAAAGACTTTATCCCCAATCTGATACTCTATATCTTTGCGCTTCAGGTCTACGTACGATTTCTGACGGTCCGATGCTGCTTTCAAACTATCATGAATCACTTTTACTTTCTGCTCAGCCTCTTTGATCAAATCAACCCCGAAAATCTTATTCTCACTAAGCTCGGTCCAAAACAAAGGTGTACGGCATTTGCGATCGTACAAAGCCTCGTAAGGTGCCATCTGAATACTCGACTGAAACTGTTATTGTATAGAAATTCAATCAAAGGTAAATATTTCTCCCACGAGCCACTAAACTTGAGAATACAACATCTTAACATATCCTCGTGTATCTGAATAACTCGCTCGGATTGACCGTCTGTTTGGGGATGAAAAGCAGTGCTAAAATGCAACCTGGTGCCTAATGCATCTTGCAATTTTTTCCAAAATCGCGATGTAAATCTAGAGTCTCTATCCGAAAGAAGTAGGCACTCCGTGCAATCATACAATCTGAGAGACATATAATTCCGCTAGCTTATCAAGTGAAAAGCCTATACGAACAGGGATGAAATGAGCTGACTTGGTCAATCTATCAACAATAACCCAGATTGAGTCTTTCTTGCTCAGTGTCAACGGTAGACCAGACACAAAGTCCATCGTGACTCGATCCCATTTCCACTCAGGTATCAAGATTGGCTGTAACAATCCCGAAGGCACCTGATGCTCCGCTTTCACTTGTTGGCATATCATACCGTGCCACCAATATTGACGTTTCAGGTCGTTATACATTTTTGTGCTCCCCGGATGAACTGACATTTGACTATTGTGAGCCTCACTCAGAATCGTCGGAATAAGCTCTGATTTTTTCGGAACACATATTCAATCTCTGAACCTCAAACAATTATTGTCATGAATTTGAAACTCTGAATCCACACTCGAATCACACTGAGCCCGCTTAGCAACCAAATCATCATCGATTTTTTGAGCTTTACAGATCTGCTGTATTAACAGTGGTTTTGCTTTTAATTCTACTATCAAACATCATCAGCAGACACAGACAAATTTACATTCATCGCTCGTAATGCAAACAATGATTTTCGACTAACAGCGTCGGCAACTACGTTAGCCTTTCCTGGGTGATAATCAATGATAAGCTTGTAATCTTTCAATAATTCAAGCCACCGTCTTGGTCTCAAATTCAAATCTCTCTGAGTCATTAAATATTTGAGGCTTTTGTGATCAAAAAAGACGTGACATTTCTCTCCAAACAGGCAGTGACGCCAAATCTTCAAAGCAAACACAATAGCAGCTAACTCGAGATCATGAGTCGGATAATTTCTCTCGTGAGGCTTTAACTGTCTCGAAGCATAGGCGACAACTCTACCCTCCTGCATCAAAACGCAACCCAAACCGTTTAAAGATGCATCACTATAAACCACGAACTCTTTACCGGACCCAGGCTGAACTAACACTGGAGCTTCCGTCAAAAGAGTTTTCAGCTGGTCGAAACTTTTCTGACACTTTTCAGACCACTCGAATTTAACATCTTTTTGTAATAGCTTCGTCAATGAAATTGAGATCATCGAGAATCCTTTTACAAATCGTCGGTAGTACCCGGCAAGTCCCAAAAAGCTCCGAACTTTGGAAACATTTCTCGGAGGTTTCCAGTCAAGAATAGCTGAAATTTTGTTCGGATCGACTTGAATACCCGAAGCGGATACAACATGTCCCAGAAAGTTGACTTCGCGTAACCAGAATTCACATTTACTGAATTTCGCTTACTACTGATTATCACGCAAAATCTGAAGCACAAGTCTCAAATGCTCGGCATGCTCGATCTCATCGTGAGAATAAATCAAAATATCGTCTATGAACACGACTATAAATCAATCTAAACACTGTCTGAACACCCGATTCATCAAATCCATGAAAACTGCAGGGGTATTAGTGAGCCCAAACGGCATCACTAAGAACTCGTAATGTCCGTATCTCGTTCTGAAAGTAGTCTTAGGCACATCAGAATCTCTAACTCTCAACTGATAATAGCCAGATCGTAGGTCAATCTTTGAAAATACTGAAGCTCCTTTTAACTGATCAAATAGGTCATCGATTCGAGGCAACGGATATTTATTCTTTATAGTCATTTTGTTCAGCTGTCTATAATCGATGCACATTCTCATAGTTCCATCTTTCTTTTTCGCAAATAGAACTGGTGTACCCCAAGGAGAGTAACTCGGTCGTGCAAAACCTCTGTCTGTCAATTCTTGCAACTGAGACTTCAACTCTTTCAACTCGGTTGGTACCATACGATACGGAGCAATCGAAATCAGAGTCGTGTCTGGCACAAGCTCTATCCTGAACTCAACCTCTCTAATAAGTGGCAATCCCGGTAATTCATCGGGAAACACATCTGGATACTCACAAACCACAGGTACGGTATCAAGCTTTTGTTCAGATACTTTGCTATTCAATACATAAGCAAAATAAGCTTTATAGCCCTTTCTCAAATATTTCTGAGCTAACATCGAAGATATCACGGCTAGTAACCCACTCAAATTGGAAGACTCAACCCGAATTATCTCATTATTCGAACACCGCAAATCAATAGTCTTTCACTTGTAATTCACTACAGCATCGTGCATAGTTAACGAATCCATCCCGAGAATAATTCAAATTCGTCGAATGGTAATAGCATCAAATCGGCCAGAAAACAGAAATCTCGAATCATTAGGGGGCATTTCTTGCACACTTTATCAACTAATACACAACGACGTAGAGGATTGGATACCCAAATCACAACCTCAGTAGACTCAACAGGGAGAGTCTTACTGGATGCTAAAGTTTCACACACATATGAATGAGTTGAACCGGGATCAATCAGAGCAATAACATCAGTGTCAAAGAGAGTAAAAGTACCAGTAATAACATCCGGAGAAGAAGCTTCCTCACGGGCGCGGATAGCATATACTCTGGCAGGTGCACGAGCCTCAGATCTAACCTCGGTGTCTCTGGTCCCCCTCTGACTGCCGCCAGTATTTCCCCTACATCTCGGGGGTCTACCCCGCGCTACCGTGCTACCAGGTCTTTCGCTCGGATCAGTCTTACGCTCCACTAGTTTCGGACAATCTTTAATAAAGTGATCAGTAGATCCACATTTGAAACAAGAGCGGTCATGTAATCTACAGCTCCCCGAATGCCATTTACCATAATGCTTACACTTAATTTTGTCCCAACAATCATTGCCAACACTAGCGACTGAAGTAGCTCGTGAACTCACTGGTGGTCGATCGCGATCTCGTCTGGAAAAGCCCGAAGTAGCCTTAGGTCTGCCTGACTCATCTCGAATCTTCTTCGAGAACTGCTAAAAAGATTTCCCCGAAGATCTCTTACGAAACACTCTGGCCCTGTCTTCAGCTTTTCTCTTTTCAATTCCAAGCTCTTCAGCTTTGCAAGCTTGCTCAACTAGCACAACGAACTCTTTAATTTCCAGAATACCAACTAATAGTTTGATATCTTCATTTAAACCATCCTCGAAGTGTTTACACATAATGGCCTCGGAAGAAATACACTCACGAGCATATCGGCTGAGCCGTACAAATTCTCTCTCATATTCTGTTACTGTCATCCGGCCTTGTTTAAGCTCGAGAAACTCTTTACGTTTCTGGTCGATGAATCTCTGGCTAATATACTTTTTACGGAATTTTATGAGAAAGAATTCCCAGGTGACCTTCTCTCTCGGAACCACTGAAATCAGAGTACTCCACCAGTGATAAGCAGTGTCACGTAACAGAGACACAGCATATTTCAAACACTCTTTGAATGTACACGATAATTCATCGAATACTCAGATAGTATTGTCTAACCAGAATTCAGCTCACTCAGCATCATCGCTAACTGTAGCTCAAAACTCTTCAGCCCCATATTTTTTAATTTTCTCAACCGGGGGCCTACTTGATCTCAACAGATCGGTCATGGGAGGAGCTACTGGTGTCAGATGTGGAGTATTCAGGAGCGGGGGTTGTGGAACAGCCGGATTAGTTCGAAGGAATTGAGTGAACTAATCACTCATCATAGCATAAAAGGTTTGTCTCATGTCATCATCTCGATGACTGGTATTCGACTGAGAGTCATTCGGTGCAGTCCCTTGCGCAGGAGCAGCCGCTACACTCTCGACATCATTAGCTACGGCTCAATCAGGATCGGGATCCATTGCTATACGAAAAACACATTTTAGCTGTCAGAAGTCATCACACTATCATAAAATCACTTCATGGCATGTATAGCTAGATTCACACGCGCTACGTTAGTCCTAGAATCGACTAAACCTGGCTCTGATACCAATAAAATGTAACACCCTCAACCCCTGTCCGTCGTCAGGATAGGGTCACTAGGCATTACTTGACCGAATTTAAACTTAGAACATTCAAGGGTAATTTAAACATCATACAAAAATCACATGGTAAATGAATTACTCACCATATTCGTTGTTTTAATATTTATAACAAAACCAATTGTATTCGCATATACACGTATAAGTTCCTAATTATCTTAACCGAACATGCTGATTAGAAACCAAAGCATTTCACAACATATAATTAACAACAAGTTTACTGACCAAAATGATTAAGCCATTTTCGCATGGCCACTTTGTATACACATAGTCAAAATATAACTAGTTTTAAAACAAAAGGTTAAGTCTATACATGCCATTAACAAAACATAGGGTCTTTAAAGATACCAAAATTTAGTTTAGATAGTGTGGATGACTTCGTTTTTGAATCCCCGAGCTTGTAACTAGTAAAAATGATCTATAAAACAGAGTAACAAAACAAATGAAGTAAGCTTTTATTAGCTTAGTAAGTTTAAGTAAACAAAACAGCTTAACTTTAAATTTTGCATCAATCACATGTATAAAATCATAGAAAAACATCAATAGGCTGAATATGCAAATTCAATATCTAGACACATCCTTTCCTTGACATTCCTTTAGTTTAATACTCAAAACCATAATTATATCATCCAAGCTTTACAAAGTAATTAATTTATTCTACTTAAGGGAGAAATCCCTAGGTATTTTAAGGCACATACATTTTTAACGATCGAATTCACAAATAATCCATGAGATTTCAATGTAAGATCTCAGAAGAACCGATTGCATAAACACCACAAGTACAACTTCACACACCTTATTCAATACGGATTCAAATGACAATCGAAAGTTAACTTTTATATGATGTATAATTAATACGTACCTGAACAATTTAATGATTTGTTTTACAATTCACTATCATTTGTACTTATTCCTCAAAACTGGATTTTTGTATTAATTCACTGGCAAATTAGCCTGCTGGGTTACCCCCGAACTCATCACCGGTACTTAAAACCTGCTTAACTTATAAGCCTAAAACTTATCACCGGCTCGAAGCCTACTGGACTTTAATGTCTGAAGTTTATCACCGGCTCGTAGCCTGCTGGACTTTTATGTCCGAAACTTATCACCGGCTCGAAGCCTGCTAGACTTTTATGTCTGAAACTTATCACTGGCTCGAAGCCTGCTAGGTCTAAGACCCGAATAATATCATACTATAGTACTTTTTACAAGTCTGTCACATATTATGTTCACTTATTTCAATTACTCATTTAAACCAATATATTAATAAGGAATTTCATACATTTAAGCATATTTATTCATGTCATATTTTAGCTCACATGCTTAGGACCATTCGGTCTCCCCACATACATATGCATTCATATACTTTTCGCATTTATCAACTTTGGCCTCATCACATGAATTATAGCACATACATTTTCACCTTTGATCATTCGACCACACCATATACACATAAGTATATAAAGTTCACATTTGATCATTAATATTTAGGTAATTAGCTTCAATAGTCTATATTACCAACATGCTTATTTACTTAGTAACTTACCTCAAGTGTCTCCGAACGGTTGTGGATTGGCTATTCGACCACCTTTTCTTTTCCCCTATCCAACTTTTGTCCTTGATGCTCTTGAGCTTAAATTGGATGCTAAATGACCGAATGCTTGTTCTCTCCTCCCTCTTTTTTTTTATTGTTTCGGCAATGAAGAATATAAAAATAAGCAACCTTGTTCTTTTCACCTTTTTTTTATTATTTTATTATCTTTAATAAGGTAAAAATTTCACTAAGTTATTATTTTATCAATATAAAATACATATACACATAGTTTATGCATAAACATGGCCGGCCACTTTAATTAATTTGGTGCATTTAGCATGCAATGCCGTCCTATTAAAAACCATATCACAATCGGCCACTTTAATTCTTCCTTTCACATTTTCAAAAATTTTCACATAAGTTCTTTATCAATTTTCTACTTTTAAATAACAAAATTAAAGCATGAAAATTTCACACATGCATCTTCACATAATATAAGCATAAAATTTAACATTCAATTATTTTTACAACTCGGTTTAGTGGTTCTGAAACTACTTCTCGACTAGATTCAAATTAGGGCTGTCACAACCCACATGACCGTGCTACATTAGTAGGCTTGAACACGGCCTGAGCTCGAACCACACAGGCGTGCCACACGGGCGTGTCCCTGTCGTGACAAATTTCAATTTCACACGGAAAAAGCTACTTAGGGGCTAAGAAAGGTATTCTGAAGTCTATAAAAACACCCTAGGAGCAGACTTAAGGGGGAGGCCGACACGAAGGGTAGAAGGCAGGGAATTACTCAAAGAAAAGCTGATTGATCCATCTCAAAAGCCAAGATCTACATCAAGACTGAAGATCTCCCTTCAATCCTTTCAGGAGTTTTGGGTTTTCTTTATGTTTGGTTGTTTTCGTTACTTTGAGATGTATTCTTTTATAAACATGAACTAAATCCCCAATACCTAAGGGGGATGAAACCTAAGATGAATCTTGTTATTGTTATCTGAATTATATGATAAATATTCGATTTGTTCTTAATTGTCTTTTTAATTCTTGAGTTGATATTTTAGGATATTAATTCAAGTCGAATGTGCTTATTCAGAGGAGCAAAAGTCCCTGTTTAAGAGTAGATCAAGCACAATGAAGTAGAGTTGATCGCAATCCTAGACATAAGATGACTAAAATCTACCGGATTAGAGTCAAATCTAATAGGGGTATCCATAGATCGAGTTAATGCAAAACTAGGGGTTTTAATTAGAAAGAGATTTCAATTAATCAACTTAGGGTTAGTTGTTCTTATTCTCGACGGAGATATTAACATAATTTAGGGATCTCTACGAATCAATTTGAATGAATAAATTGTCTAATTCAGAGTTAAATAACAAGTAAAATCTAGGTGGATTCTTCCTTGAGTATTGCCTTTATCATTCAGTTTTCCCAAGTAATTCTCCAATTTACTCTTTGTTACATTCTTAGTTTAGAGTTAATTAGTTTAAACAAAATCCCTCCTTATTTCTAGGCTAGATAATAGGAAGAAAGTTATTACTAGTACTTTTAGTTCCTTGGATTCGACATTTTGGTCTTGCCACTAACTATACTACTATTCGATAAGTGCGCTTGCCTTTCATCGTGATAATAGTTAGTTTCTAGGTACAATCATTATTATTACTTCATTAAAATCATGATCACCATGCTTGACACATTTATGAATGATTTATCATTAGATTTATGGAACTTGATGCTCCTAATCCTTTAATTTTATGTTTTATACTTAGGTGAGCATAAGGAAGCGAAAAGAGCAAGAAACGGGTCAAAATTAGACAAAATGGGCTGAAACCAACCTTCAACACGGCCTAGACATCTTCACACGGGTAAACCATATGCCTGTGTGTGACATACAGAATTTTACACAGCCTGAGCAGCCTCACACGGGCGTGTTACACGGGCGTGTCCCTGTCGACCCCTATTTTAATTTTACGCGGAAAAAGTTAAATTTTGGGTATTCTGGGCATTCAAAAGTCTATAAAAACACCCAAGGGGAGGAACTTAAGGATACATAGAGTAGAAAGTAAGGAATTACTCGAGGAACGCCAGTTGATTCATCTCGGAAGCAATGATTTACATCAAGACTGAAGATCTCCCTTCAATTTCTCTCGAAGTTTTTAGGTTCTTTATGTTTTGTTGTTTTCCCTATTTTGAAATGTTTTTTTTTTTATAAATATGAACTAAATCCCCTAAATACTTGAGGGGGATGAAACCTAAGATGGATCTTGTTATTATTTTCTAAATTATATGATAAATATTTGATTTGTTCTTAATTGTGTCATTAATTCTTGTGCTAATATTTCAGGATATTAATTCAAGTTGAATGTGCTTATTTAATGGAGCAAAAGTCCTTTTCTAAGAGTAGATCTAACACAATTAAGCGGATTGATTGCAATCCTAGACATAGAACAACGAAAATCTGCCAGATTAGAGTCAAATCTAATAGGAAAATTCATAGATCGAGTTAATACAACACTAATTAGAAAGAAATTTCAATTAATTAACCTAGGGTTAGTTGTTTTTAGTCTTGAAAGAGATATTAACATAAATTAGGGATTTCTACAGATCAAGTCAAGAGAATAAATCGTCTAGTTTAGAGTCAAATAACAAGTGAAGTCTAGGAGGATTTTCTCTTGGGTATTGTCTTAATCAATCAGTTTTCCAAAAGCAATTTCCCTAATTTACTCTCTGTCGTATTCTTAGTTTAGTTAATTTTTAGTTTAAACAAATCCCAATTATTTTTTTAGGCTAGATAATAAAAAGAAAGTTAATACTAGTACTTTTAGTCCCTGTGGATTCGACATTCCGGTCTTGCCATAAGCTATATTACTATTCAATGGTGCGCTTGCCTTTATCGTGATAATAGTTAGCTTTTTTAGGCACGATCATCATAAATATCACAATAAAAAAAATTGTTCCAGTGGCCACGATGAATCAAAAAAAGGATGATAGCAACACGAGGAAGATGAAATCCCCAGAAGAAGAAATCAAATCTGGCTGTATGAGAACTGCACATGAAGTTAGAACAAAAAGATCAAAACAAGAAGGAAAAGAGGATCGTGATGAATATTTACCAGAAGTGATGATTGAAAATATGGAGCAAAATGATGTTTCTGAATGTATAGGATCGGCGGCTGCCAAAAGGCAAGCCGGCTACATGTAATAAAACACATAAGTTGGAATGTCCGTGGATTGAGGAGTCCAATGGCCATAAGAAGGCAGCCGTATTTCCTAAAGTAGTACAATCCCCATATGGCCTTCTTAATAGAGACAAAAGTTAACAAGCAACGTAGGGAAAATGTTCGAAGTAGCTGTTGATTTCTGAATGGAATTGACGTCAAAGCAAAAGGTCCGCGAGGTGGATTATGTTTAGCATAGAAATGAGACATTGCAGTTAATTTAAGAAGTTTCTCTAAGAACCACATTGATATCGTAGTTAAAGAGGAAAATGACAAAGACAAATGGAGATTCATAGGTTTCTATGGCTCACCCTATGTTAATAATAAGAGTATTTCTTAGAATCTACTAAGGAAATTAGGGCAAGATCAAAACCATCCATGGTTAGTATACGGTGATTTTAATGAAATCTTGTATTCCTTTAAAAAAAAGTAGAAGGATACCAAGGGAAGAGAGAAGAATGGAGGTATTCCGAGAAACTCTAGATCAATGTCAATTAGAAGATTTGGGATATTTAGGGGTTTGGTTTATATAAGAGATGGGGGTTTGCCAGAAACAAATATCAAGGAAAAATTAGATAGGGGAGTTGCAAATGATAAATTGAGGTATTTATTTCCAACAGGTAACATTCAACACCTCACCCATTTGATGTCTGATCACTGTCCACTTCTTTTAAATACAAAAAGTGGAAACACTTATGTGGGAAACCCAAGATTCAAGTTTGAGGCATGGTGAATCATGGAGAAGACATTGGAGAAACAAATTAAAGCATCATGGGAATCAACAACAGGCACAATAGTGGAGAAAATTGAAAAATTACAAACAGATTTAAAGGTATGGGCAATATCAATTAGAAAAGGGCGGGAGGGATTAAAGAAAAAGCTTACTAAGGAAATTGAGTTGCTTATGGCGAAAGAAAGGAATGATGATACGATGGCAAAACTTATTGATCTAAGATTCATCTTAATATGGAAATTGATAAGGATGGACTTGATTTGGAACAAAGGGCAAGGGCAAATTGGCTAAAAGTAGGGGATAAGAATTCAGCCTTCTTTCACAAATACGCTTCATTTCGTAGACGAATAAATACAATATTTAGGCTAGAGTTAGATTGAGGAGGAGAGGCTACTGAAATACAAGAGATTAATGAAGCTGCTATATTATTTTCTCAGAATCTTTTCATGTCAAATGAAGTTGGGGATCTATCTTATCTTTTAACGGGTATAGAAAATAATATTTCGCCAAATATTAATACTGCTTTATTGTCAACTTATACGAAAGAAAAAAATGCATTTAGCTTTGAAAGGAATGAGACCTACGAAAGCACTAGGGCCTGACGACTTTCTAGCACTATTTTTCAGAGTACTAGAACATTGTAGGTAAAGAAGTCACTACTTTCTGTTTGGGAAATTTAAATAATGATAAAAGTTTTGGCTCTTTCAATCTAACAGATATTGTGTTGATCCCAAAAATCCCAAATCCCACAAGTCTACTAAACTATAGACCTATTAGTTTGTGTTCGGTCCTATACAAAATTGTGGCAAAGATAATTGCTAATCGACTTCAAGCAGTAATTGGGAGATGTATTGATGCGGCCCAAAGAGCTTTGGTCCCAAAGAGGTTAATTTTTGATAATGTGCTTCTAGCTTATGAGATTCTGCATAGTTTTCGCCAAAAGCGTATGGGGAAAAAAGGATATATGGTAGTAAAGCTTGACATGAGTAAAGCCTATGATAGGGTTGAATGGGGTTTTCTTAAGGAAGTGATGCTAAGGATGGGTTTTGCAAAAGAATGGGTGGAACTAATTATGAAATGCATTACCACAACGTCTTATACAGTTAACATAAATGGAGAAAGAGGAAGAATTTTTCAATCTACTAGAGGCTTGCATCAGGGAGACCCTCTAAGTCCTTTCCTTTTTCCACTATGCAGCGAGGGACTTTCATCATTGATGAGACTGGCAAAAAAGGAGAGATTGTTATAAGGTGCAAAGGCTTGCAGGAGAGGTCCAGAAATATCACATTTGCTCTTTGCAGATGACTGTATACTATTCAGTGAAACAACAGACAGGGGAGCGATACTACTAAAAGGAATTCTAAAAGAGTATGAAAAAAGCTCAGGCCAATCGGTAAATTTCAATAAATCTATGATTTTTTACAGTTCAAACACATCAGAAAAAAAAAGAAAGATAAAGTCTTGGCAATCTTAAGGGTAAGAAGATCGTCAAATATGGTAAAATATTTAGGCCTTCATAATGTGGTCGGTAGACGAAAGAAATAATCTTTTCAAAATCTTAAAGAGAAGGTTTATTCCAGAATCAAAGGATGGAGCACTAGATTATTATCACAATGAGGTAAGGAAGTTTTTATTAAATTAGTGCTTCAAGTAATTCCAACCTATGCTATGTCTTGTTTTCTTCTACCGAATTCTCTTTGTAGATAATTAGAAAGTATTTTTTCTAAATTCTGGTAGCAGAAAGCATATGGGAGAAAAGGGATCCATTGGTGTCAATAAAAGTATATGTGTCGACCTAAAGATGATAGTGGAATGAGATTTAAGAATATGACTCAATTTAATATATCATTATTAGCAAAGCAAGGTTGGAGAATCCTAAACAACCCGAACTCTTTAGTTGCACAATTCTTAAAAGCAAAATACTTTCCGAATAAGAATTTTTTAAATTTGCGTTTAGGGAACAATAGTTCTTATACATGGATAAGCATATAGGCGACAAAGGGCATTTTAGAGGAGGGACTATGCTGGAAGATGGACAGTGGTACGGATATTTCAGTTAACAACGATGTTTAGATTCCAGATGCAAGTAATTTCAGATTATCTTCTTTAGTTAATAATTTGCGTGATTTTAAAGTTGCTGAGTTAATTGATGCTAGAAGCAAAAGTTGGAAAAAGGAGTTGATAGAATCTACCTTTCCAGAGGAAGTAGCTGAAAGATTCTTCGCATCCCGTTGGCAAAAAAATCTCACAATGATTTTCTGGCCTGGAGTGGTGAGCTTTCGAGAGAATATATAGTACGTAGCGCCTATAAACTATTACAAAGTATTGAAGAAGACCCTAGAGCTTATGCTTTACAAACCGACTATAAGGAATTTTATAAAAATTATGGCTACTTAACCTACCCTAGAAAATAAAAATTACAGTCTGAAAGATATCATGGAACTATCTACCTATACGGGTCAACATGCAATATAGAAAGTTAACAAATACAACAGTCTATTCCCGGTGTGAAAGAGGAACAAAAACTATGGACCACCTCTTCCGCGAATGCCCTGTTTCAGTATCAGCATGGAGAGAGTCATCATTCCAGAATTTGCTACAAGAATCTCATTTGGAGTTTTTATAGTGGCTTACCTGGGTTTTTGCGAAGAACAATCCCTCCTAGTGCAAATTTTTTTGCTGTATATTATGGGTAATCTTGGGAGAAAGGAATGCAAAAATACATAAGAAAGTCAGCAGATCTGGAAAAGAAATAGTAAGTTTCGTTAACAGTTACATATCAGAGTTAAATGAGATTGAAAAAAGAAACCCCAAAACTGCTCTAGCAGCTAGTAAGTGGAAGCACCCATCTGGTTAGTTCGTGAAAATAAATTTTGATGCAGCATATGATGGGAAACTTTGTCAATCGGCAGTGGGGATAGTGGCCAGGAATAGTGATGGCATTGTTTTCTTATCGTGTTCGGAGATCCATTAACAAGTAGTATCAGTCTTTGCGGCAGAGGCACTCGTGTGTCACAAAGCAACCCAAATTGGCATAGACATGCAATGGCCAAAACTTATTATCGAAGGAGATTCATTATCAATAATAAAAAAGTACAAGGAAAAAAGCCAAGATAAGTCACTGGTAGGGGCATATATACATGATATTCAACAGTTACTGTTTAAATCTAGACACTATAGGTTTGACTGTACTCCACAAACAGCAAACAGTCTGGCACATATTTTAGCAACTGAAACGTTGAAGAACAAGAATGAGATTTTCTTGGTAGGAGGCATCCCTGAATATGCAGAAAATCAGAAAGAAAGGGATAGAGTGCGAAAACCAGATTGAAGAGGAAAGGAAGAAAGATGATGAAGGGAGTGTTTGAAATGGAAGATCAACATATTTGGTAGAAAAGCTCTCCTTGGAAATATGGAAACATCTTAGAGAAGGAATGGCAAATGATGAGACAAGTCAAATACCAGATATTTTTTTGATTGGGCAGAGTAAAGGCGCTATTAATGCGGTTCAAGATAGAGGGGATCATGGGCCAGGCCGGGTTGGGTTCGAGTAGGGCTCAACCAAAAATTTAGGCCCATTCATCGGGCTCGAGTCGGGCCCAAAAATGGGCCTAAAATTTTAGTCAAGCTCGACCCATATAAAATGCTAAAACCCGGGCCTGGCTCGACCCGCCCGTATTAATTTTTATATTATTTTATATAATTTTTAAATATATATAATACATCAAAAATACTAGAAAAATCCAAATAAATATTTCTCAACAAATTGAAAATAAATTTTAAAAAAATATGTAGACTGAAATAACACTAAGATAGATGCAACTTAATAAGCAAATACCTCTAAAATAATAACAAAATTAACAAATACCTTTAAAATAATAACAAAATTAACAATAAAATAAGTTTTATACAATATCCAAACAACAACAAAATAGTAGCAACAAATAGTAATATGGTAGTAAAATAGGGAGAAAACAACAAGAAAATAGCATTCAAAAACAAAAAAAAAAAAGTAGATTTTTTGTCCTTTAGTGAATTCGGGCCGGGCCGG
Organism: Gossypium stocksii; assembly: GCA_020496765.1. Taxonomy (NCBI): domain Eukaryota; kingdom Viridiplantae; phylum Streptophyta; class Magnoliopsida; order Malvales; family Malvaceae; genus Gossypium; species Gossypium stocksii. The sequence continues at coordinate 15,556,688 of CM035623.1, forward strand.
GCCCGGGTCAAAAATACCTTACCCAGGCCCGGCTCATGTTTTAAACGGGCTTTATTTTTTGTCCAAGCCATTTTTCAGGCCTATATTTTTACCCAAACCCTCTTATATTTCGATTGAACCTTCGGGGCGGATTGGGTTGCCCAACCCATGCACACCTCTAGTTCTAGAGCCTTCTAATTTTATTTTTTCATTTTGAGTTTTTGGGGCAAACTTTAATTTTGGGCTCTCTGTGCTTTTATTTTTCTATTAGGTTTGGTTTCAGGTTTTATTTTTTTAGAGTCGTTTTATCCGGGCCAAACTTTATTTTTGGGCCTCTATTTTGTTTGTTTACTTCATTAGACTTCATGTTTTTGTATTATTATTTTATGATAATAAAGCCCAATCTAATTATTAGTTTAAAAAAAATTATTCAAGTTTGGAAAAGCTAATGTTAATGTATTGGATATTGACCTTTTTCCCTTTTAGCAGATTCCCGTAGCTCACCAATAATGATCTTAGCCCAGTCCTCAACAATAAGACATAACAAAATATTTTAATTAAAATGTCTTAAGTTTAATCATTAATTGGCCCAAGTTGAGTGCCAAGATCTGCCACCCACCAAGATAAAGCAAAGGGCTGATATTAGTGCTAAGAAGAAGAAACCTGCGTTGAATAATGAACCAATGGTTGGCCCGGATGGCCGGATATATAAGTTGTGGTGGTGCTTTGAGGCCTGTTGAAGCCGAAGTTGGAAGACTGGAATGTCATTTCATTGTCTATACTATTTCTGTTCATAATATTAAATGCTTTTAGAGAATCAAAGTACTGTCTCTTGAGTGGAAAATTTACTGAGCAATTTTTATCTTTGCTCTGCATCATGATTCGTACACATTTTACATGAATACTTCACTATTTACCTCTGCTTGGAAATATTTACAGCAGAGTTGAGACAAATTTTGTGTCTTTTTTTCTTAGATGATTGAGTACTTATATAATAATGTTCTTTTAGGACATTGACATGATTTGAAACTGTTTCAAGAAATGGACCCAGCTGTATAAATCAATTCCAACAGTGCTTCTGAAGATTAATACAAAGCGAAGTTGTTGGCCCCAAAATTATGTTGCAGAAAAGACTAAACAGAAGCTTTAGTTTTCATAATTGTCATTAGTTAGCCATAAACATCGACTTCTTAAATGAACGGTGAGTATTTTCAATCCAGCTGGTCAAAGAAAAAAAAAAACATACATGTGAGATGCATGCATGTTGATGTTTACATAACCATAGGCCTATGGGTCATGCATTTTAGATGATTTGGCGCTTTCAGCACATGGGAATGAAGGTGATTTCAAAAAGGGTGTTCGAGTTTATTGTTTGTTTGGTTTTTTTTCTTTTATTTAAACCTGTTTAGTTAGCCAACAAGAAGGACATAATTGCAGTGGTTAGGAGAAATGAGGAGTTCTAATAATTACTCATTGAAACCGGGGGACAAGAAAACAAGAGTGAAAAAAAGGCATAAACCCCATTTCCACCACTCAACAATTGTGCTTTGTTATAGGAGGAGAGAGGAACTTGATTTAACAGCTAATTACCTAAAGCTAATAACATAGAATTATGACGATTCCTGTCGTCATATTTTAAGATTTAACCTGATTTTCATATAATTTGCTATGCTAAATTAAATTAATCCAAATTTGGTTTCTCAATTAAAGTGATGCTGTTGTGAGTACATATGTAAACTGTTCTTGAAAAAAACACTATCACTGATGTACTCATGTTTTTTAGAAGTCAGTAGAAAAATGGGGGATTAGGCCCTGACATGATGAGTTCGTGTACAAATTCAACGAATTAGTTGTTTATTGGTGGGGCAAATATTTTATTATTTTAGTTAAAAGAAAAGTTTTGCTTGTTCCTGGAGTAAAGGACGAGATAAGGTAAAAGGATATAAGTTTGGTTAAACAGGACTTGGTTTTGGTGTCCAATCAACAGAGCCAAATTTCTGCCTTTGTAGCCATTCTCAACCACTGCATGTGATTCACCACCACTTCCTTAGTATGGCATGTTTGATACTTGTAGTTTTTGAATTTAAATGCTAAAGGTAAGGCTATTTAACCAATCAAACTCTACCCTGAAAATGATATACAAAGAGATGAATCTCAATTATGGTAAATACAAGTTTCTGATGCAAAATGATGATTTCCATTTTGAAAGGTTTTCAAGTATTTTGGGATTCAAGAGGCAATGAGTCATCATAGTCAAAACCCAAAAACTTTAGTCATACTTCTTTAGCTTCCCAATAGCCACATTTAATATGTATTGTATCCTCTCTTACTACTTTCACTATCAAATTAAATTTCTAGCTTTTTGGTTCACAATGTACATAATCCGATCTCTCTATGCCAGCCAAATGAATAATTTAACTTATAAATAAAAGCAACCCTGACCTGATTAGGAGTAGCTCTTACCTAGTTAATAATCTGCTCAGGCAGTAAATTATTTAAAATTGAAAAATCAACATTTAAATTAATAAAAAAATGTTCGCGTGTGGTGATAAAAATGAACTTATAAAAAATTAACAAAGGCATTAAAGCTTGTATCAATGCCACTTTTTTTAAAGTTTTATTCGCACTCACCTATATTTTGGTGTGCAAAAGAGTTACTGGAAAATAAACCTTGAGGATACAATTAAACCTAATGATTGCCGATATTTTGCACTGACGAAAACAGTCCACTGAACATTGAGTGGAGCATGGTAAGAATATCAATTTCTATAAAGAATTTCTACAACAATTCTTTATAGAACAATATAAGAATAATAGAAAATAGACGAGAATCAAAAGAAACAAAAGTTCATATGATTTTGGTGCATCCGACAAATGAAATTTGACTCCTTTTTATAGGAGTTCTTATGTCTCTCTGACTATCCAAATGGATAGTCATATTTTTTTAGCAATAAATATAATTATTCAATAGATATCTACTTGAATAATTATGACCCTTTTGTCGAAACCATTTTTAATGTTTGGAAAATAGGGTCGACTTTTTTTTTTTAAAAAAACGAAACGGGAGTCGCCACCAATCCCTTTTTGCGTAGGTGTGATTGGATCACCTTATAAAACGTTTTATTTAGAAATATCGACTTTGGTCTACGAAATTCAAGAAAACAGGTTCGGGAGTCGGTTACGTATGAGGAAGGATTAGCACCCTCGTAACGCCCAAAATCGGTACCGAATTGATTATTTATTGTCCTAATGTCGAAAATTTGAAAAGATTCTAAAACATGATTTCTTTTTAAACTTGAAATTTGAGTTGGAACTTGAGATTCCTTTGTTCCGAAAGAATATAGACATCACATCCAGCACGTTAGGACATGATGTTTTAAATCCTCGTAACTAAAATCATCTCATGATTTTGAAAATTTATTAAAAGGATATTTGGTTATTTAGTCAAAGGGAAAATCGCAACCCAGCACGTTAGGGTACTATTTTCTGATTTTCTAAACACAAAACATTGTCTTATTTAAGAAAACGAAAACTTTGGAATAAATTGAAGCAATTAAAAAAAATATTTTTTAAATCAATGAATAAAATGGAACATTAATACATTATACAATATAAATATAAGAGAACAATTTACAAAGATCACAAAACACATTAATAATCAACATAAACAATTCAATAAAATAATGATATAACACATCTAATGATACAAGCAAACAATGTAAAAAAAAAAAGATAACAACTTTTAATTTTTTTTAAAAAAATGAATACTCAAATAAAAGGTATGAAATAAATTGATTCAAAAATTTATAAAAAAAACTAAAAAATAAATATAAGATTTTCCATTTTAAATTAAAAAATAATGTGAGCCATTTATACAAATGATTAATAATTACTATAACAAAAATAGTAAAAAAAATGAATAATATATGTTCATAATAAAATAAGTAATATATGTCTATCTTAAATAAAAGATTTCATGAAACTTCTACTATAGAGGAATATATATATATATATATATATATATATAAATAAGGGTAAACATATATAGGAATATAATACATATATAGATTTTTAATACATAAAATTTAACTATACCAAAAAAAATATAAAGGAAAATATATATAATATAATAATCAAACGTATAAAAGATAGGAATAATATTCGTATTTAAAATAAATAATATATGAAAGAAAATTTGTTTATAATAAAACGATTTAATTGTTATACAATATACCAATTTTTAGAAAAATGTATAATATATAGTAATTATATACAAACTTTAAGACAATTATATTAAAAGAATAGAATAATATAAAGTATATATAATATTAAAAAATAAAAATATAAATAAATAGAATTAAAAGCCAAGGTAATAAGGATTAAATTAAAATAAAAACAGAATTTTGAAATAGAAGCATAAAAGGACCAGATTGAAAACGCGTGCCACACCACAGGGACTCATTCGGTAAATATACCCTATTCCCAAAATGGCACCGTTCCGACGTTTGCGTTTTAAAGGGGCTCAGGGACCAAATTGAAATCGAAAAAGAATCATTAGGCAAAATTAAAAGACGAAATAAACTTAATTTAAAAGATAAAAAATGCGGAAGGACTAAAGGGATAAATTTCCCTTTTTATAAAACACGCGGATCCTCCCCGGGTAATTGGGTCAACGCGCGGATCATGGCTCACAAACGAAGTCAATTTAGGGCTATTGACTTAAGCTAAACGGCGTCGTTTTTATACCACTATATAAGCCATTTTCACAAAAAAAAAAAACATTTTAAGCCTCATTTAAAAAAAAAAAACTCCGGAAACCCTCTCAAAAAAGAACCCTCTGCCCTCTGAGTTCCGGCCTTGGTCCGGCCATGCTCCAATCATAGGGCACCTCACGCTCCACCGCTTCTACCACCATGTAAGGCGGACGGAGTCTAAAAAACTTTGTTTTTCAGTGTAAACCGAAGGGTAAGTCTCCCTTATTTATTTTTTGTAGTACTTTTGCATAAAAAAAATTGTATGCATTTAAAAAGAGAATAGAGTAAAAAAATGAAAAAACAGTTAAATGAATCACCTTTTTTGATTTAAAATACTTGTTCTGTACATATGCGTACCCCCCATACATTGTTTGTATTCGGGCTTTTTATAGCCACTGTAAATCGAAAATAAATAAATGTTACAATCTTTCTTGCTATATCTGCTGTGTCTTCTTTCCTTTTGCAGGTCTATGGCAAGGATTTCGGCGGCAAAGGATGCGCCGATTGTGGCGTGACATAGGGACTGCGCTGGGCACTTACGGCACTTAGGGTTTCAGAAACCCTAGACTTGCTATTTCGGTTTAGGTATTGGGCCTTTTGGGCCCCGTAGGTTTTGGGTTTAAGATTGGGTTAAAGGTAGGATTGGGTTTGGGTGTAACGGGTTTTTGGGTTACTGTAATTGGGTATTGGGTAGTGGTTTGGGTTTAGGTAGATTTGGGCTTGAAATTTGGTGTTGGGCTGTAAATAAACTGTAAAGGGACAAATTTTTAATTTTTGGTTTGTTTAATTTGGTTTATTGTATAGCCTGGGCAAATTGGGCCTATTACACCTTTGTTATTAATTAAGTGACATAACTTCTGATAACAAGAGACAACTCATCACTATGAATAGTGACAACTCTTGCTTAATAACCAAGTGACATAACTTTTGGAGACTTGTAACTTTTCAATTATAACTATTGGAACATTATAAATATTTTTAAAATGTTCCAACAAACCGATAAATTCAACTACCCTGGTTCCAAATCTTGAATGTAATGTTGAATTAAACTTCCGTACAAAGTTCGCCTATCTAGCCAAAAATGAACTTTGGAACCATCACCTACTTTCGATCAAAATCATTTACCAATAACCTCCTTACCAACAATACTCTCCTAAGTATGTGGATGATTGCTAGTTCGATTCACCTAAAAAAAGCTCTTAATAGAAAGATACTTCGTTTGAATCACTTGTACCCATAGCTTTGTCAACTTCAATGATTAGTAGCAATACTAAACTCCACTCCCCCATTACTTTCAAACCTAGATCACCCACCTTAGTTGGCAAACAAAGTACTTCCCAAGTGACAAAGTGTATAGCATCCAATGTAAATCTTTATAAAAAATTACGCCATAACTTATCAATTGATCTTAAAACCAATGAGGAATTGTGAAGTTTGCATGGTATAGGTTAGTAAGGTTACAACTAACGATTTAGTCAAAACTAGTCTCATAGCCAATGAAAACTGGTTAACTTTCCAATTAGCAAATTTCTCTTGAGAATTTTCAAAAAGATACCAATACATTTTTTTGTCATTATCCCATGTATAAAATGTACTCCCAAATATCTACTGGATTACTTGTCAAAGATATACTTGTTAGCCAACTCACTATCCCAAAATTCCCCCTTGAAAAGTTTCTTTGACCCAAACAAATTATATTTATCAAAGGCATCTGACTAGCTAAACCACAAAATAAATTCTTTTAAACACTCACGAATCAATTTAATCTAAGTATCCCAACTAGAAGAAAATATAATCAAATCATCAGCAAAAATACATGGGATATATTAAGTCCTCCACAACTTGCTCGAATGAGCTTTAATTTTCCTTTTTCAATCTTATCTTGTAGAATATGAGACAAACACTCCATACCAGAACAAATAAGTATCATGATAATGGATTTCTTTGCCTAAACCCCCTAGAAGGCCTAAAAGGGTCTATAACTTCTCTATTTCACAAGATTTGAAAGAAATTTAAACTAACACAACTCATAATTAAAGATAATAAGGTACTATTTAGACCAATATCTATTAAAATATCTTGAACAAACTTCCAATTCATCTTAGGATATGCATTATTCAATTCAATCTTCAAGGCTATTAAATCCACTTTACCCTTCTTCCTTCTCATTGAGTGGAGCATCTCTTGAACAATCACAACATGTTTTATAATTTGTTGACCTAGAATGAAACTACTTTAATCAGGAAAGATTAACAATGAGAGCACCATTTTAGTTGATCAACAATAATATTCAAAAAAGACTTTATAAACGACATTACAAAGACTAATCGGGTGAAGTTGACTCATATATTATGGCATCTCCATTTTCAAAATAAGTGTATTAAAGGTATTATTAATTTCTTTTGGAACAAACCTTGAAATGAATGTTTCTCTCACCAAGTGAATGACTTCTTTGCCAACAATATCCCAATTATGTTAAAAAATAGAGCTTGGAAATCATCTAGACTTGGAGCCTTATTTTTAAGTTACTAAACACGACCTCTTTAATTTCATCTTCAAAAATTGTTTTATGCAAACCTTTAGAGCAAGAAAAGATAAAAGATAAGAAATTAACCTCAATATTCAATCTTTTGCTCGCATTCATTGATTCATTATATAAATCCTTATAAAAAATTAACCTCTAAGTTTTTTAGTTCAGTCTGATTAACCACCTAATTTCTCTGTCCATCTTTAAGAGCTTGAATTTTCCTTTTTTCTTTTTTGGTGCTCTCCATGTCCCTTTTATGGTCCATGTTAAGGGTTCATATTTTCCCCTTGCACTAATGTTGTCTCCAAAGTTCAAACCTGCATTTTCCATTGGAGTGGAATGTGTCTTACCGCTGCACCCAACACTTTTTGGTATTATTTTGAGACTAGTAGGATTTGAACCTAGTACTTAATAGATTTATTAAAACTATTTAACCATTACACCACAATCTTTTTTTATAAGGACTAAAGTAAGAAAATACGAGATATTCCTATTCCCTTCTTATAACCATTTAGTCCAAGCTTTTTGAAACAAAATAAACGCCTCTTATTACAATTCATACTTGAGTTTGGTTAAGAATACATTATCAAAATTATATAAATTCTCTTTAACACCTTTTAGTCAAGCTAAATTATTTTACATCTCTTAAAAATATTTCCAAAATGAAATTGATTCCATGTTCTCAATTCAATTATAATTTCAACTAGCTTTTCTACGATCCTTTATTTGACTTCTCTCTAGGTGATAGAGAAAGCTATGCACATCAATCAAAATAGAACAATGATCAGATTTTACACATGGTAAATCAAATAAGACCACATTTTAAAATAGAAGTTTCCACCCTAAATTAGAATGGGCTTTATCAAGCATTTCCTAGATAAATTTGTTGAAAAAATCGATTTAGAAAATAGTGTCAAATGCACAATGAAAATTTAATATTTTTCTTAAAACTTAAGCCTTGTGGTATTATATTAATAAACTCAAAATCGAATTAGTATTTGTGCTTTGAGTGAGGCAATCTAGGTCATTTCTTGGTTTTCTACAAAAAGATATTCTCTGTTATCATCAAACCTCGACTTGCTTAGAATGTGGACTCTAACTTCACGAATTGATTGCACAGAATGAAAATTTGAATTAATTCTCTCTACGAGAAACAAAAAACTTGAGCTCTCAAGAAAATAATATTTATTTTCTAAATAAATTGTCACTATTTTCTGACAAAATAATGTTGTTCAAAATATGAATAACTAGTATAATTTTGGCTTATCCCATAGTTTTTATTTATGGGAAAAAAGTTACAAGAGTTTTATTTCAATAAGATGTAATTAAATAATAATAGTTTAATAGAAATAATACAATATTCTCTTATAGGGAATAAAGGGGTGGTGACACACCCTGATAGGGACTAGGGTTTACCACCCCTTACACCATGGGATGGGCTCTTGGTCCGTCTCGTGTATTGTGTATAATTACATATGTTATTTGGATTTTTAACCAACTTATACAATTTAACCAACCCATAACCACTTTTTCTATTTCTAAAAATATTAATTAATTAAAATAATTTACCCAATTAAATTATTTTCTTAACTCAATTCTAATTCTATTAAAGTCATGACAACTTTAACGTATTAGAATCTATGAGAAAATATATTTAATTGTGATGTTTAATAAAACTACGATGACTAATTAATTTAATTTTCACTTTGAATTCCAATTATTTAATTTCAATCAATAATAATTCGAAGAAATTAATTTAAATTCTAACTCATCTTTTTTACTTAGCGAGAAAATGCATTCACTGTGAATAGTGATGCATGAGATCTATTTCTCTTAATCGTTGTTTTCATTCATTCCAAAGTATTAGTTCTATATGAAATTTGTTTTGGGTTATGTCGAGCTAGACATATATAATTAAGACTCAAATAATTTGTAATTAAGTTCTAGCTTTTTGTCTATTAATTACATTATTTAATCATAGAGTCATCCCACTAAAGTACCATGGTTGAACTCCCTTTTATTATATACCATTACAAACGCAACTTTATAGTTGATTGTCCAATGACTTTGACATAAGTGTATTACCCTCATAAGATATAATTTATCTCTAAAGGTTATATCTGTTCACCCAATATGATTCTATTTTATCTCATGGTAACTATTATATCTTTCTTCACGAAAAAGTCAATTACTAACAAATAGTAATTAAATCATTCGTCCTACAAAAATGACTCGTTACCACGTTACCTTTCTATGTATCATTTAATGCCAATAAGAAGATACCATTAACCCTTTATTGGGCTATGAATTTCACTATTGTAAATGAAGCTATGTCATGCAAATGTCGTATATCCAATGTACTAGCTTTCATCCCTTTAGTTTTTTGAACATAGACTTTTAATACATCAAAGTATATGAGTTACGCACACATAGTTAGTCACTTACTTTGGATTGAGGTAAGTCATACTATGAACACCTCAATTAATTTAATCCATAAATGATCTAAGATTAGTTTAACTTGGGTCCTGTTCGATGTATTGTCAATCTAGACAATCACATATATTGTAATATCCTGTTACCAGACCCAATCGCTGGATCTGAGTTACGAGATATCATATCCGTTGCAAAAGCAACTACAATCGGACTACATTAAAATATAACTAAAACGAGTATATAAAATGATACATAATCATTTCTGAGTCTTATTTGAGCTCGTAAAAGCTCTTTTGTTAATCCGAGGTCGAAATAGGACCAATTTGTAAGAATTCTAAAGTTTTGAATTGATGTTGCGACGTTAGGGGTTCCTCATTATGACATAACTCAATATTTGGTGCTCGTCATGACCTTGAGCAACAATGTTGCCACCTAGATTTTGCTCTGTTTCTTGCTGCAACGTCAATGGTTCATCATCGCGACGTGACTCACTATTTTTACAATTATCAACTTGGAACTAGTTTGAATGACCTGAAACATGTTTAAACACCTTCCATACTACCAAATCAAACTCTTGCCAATGCATATAACAAATTGTGCAAAATTTAGCACTTCTAAGTACCATCAAATTACTAACTTCTAATAACAACTAATCAATTTGGATTATACAATTCATACTTCCAAGAACCAATCAAAACATATTCATAACTATATTCACCATATTAGGGCCTAAAACTAGCTAGATGAACACATACAAACACAAATTCAAAGCATTAGCATAAGTTTATAACATATATAATTTGACATTTGAACATTCAATCAAAATCCCAAGGTATTTGCCTTAACACCAAAATGAAACACAATTTACAAAAGGTGTTGAGTCATAAACGGTTGTCTCGATGCTGGCTTCAAGTTCGAGGGCTTCACGAATCACTTGAACTTGCACATGGAGAAAACAAACTATATGCTGAGCAATAAAGCTCAGTTGTACATTTATAATTCAAGTATATCACATAAGCATTAAATAGATTAATCCCAAAGTAAACATTTATATCCGTATGCACATATCAACCACCTACTTACAATTTGAAGTTACTAAGCTTTGCATTATCAATCTAAACATATTATGTGTATAAAACAAGCGCCAAATTATCCCAATTAAATTCAACATATGTGAACATTTCATTTTACTTATAAAGAAACATTTCAAACATACTAATGTCAAAAACATTCAATTATAAGTCCTTTTATGATATATCACTTATAATATCACATATTTCATTCATTTTTGGACTCTACTGACTCATTCATATTCATTTCGACCCTAAAGGCTTGATTTCATCTAATTTAAATGTTCAACTATATGATTACAACATTTAATCACGAATCATTCTAAAGTTATCAATTTATAACTCATTCATCTCATTTTACCAAGTTTACATTTTGCAACCCCTATTAACCTGATTCGGACTCAGACGAATACTTGGATTGTCCAATCAACACACCAAACTTACACCGAAATGCATTCTAGCATATAAAACGCATACCTAGCACACGATGTGCAAACTGGTGAATAAGCGCATATCTGGCCCACGAAGTGCATACAAACACATAAGCATACTCAATTCAATCCTATGGCATACCAACTATATTCGACTCAGCCCAACTAGTTAATAAGGTATCAAATTCCAATTCCGCTTATAGATTTAATACACATATAAAATTTTCAATCATATATACTATAAAAATTCAATTCACTAACTTAACATATGTATTTCACATTATTCAATACGTATTCTCACTTAATTCTATAACATAATTCATATTTCAAATGGTTCATGTTATTTTCTATTTTATCCAATTTAGTTATCTACTTCGAGAATTCATATTCAAGCTTGGTACAATAACTTATATCATTACTATATACTTACTTTAGTACTCTCGTATACATGTAACATGAGAATGTAATCATTTTATATGACTTTAAATTATAAATGCACAAACCAAAATTTTCAACTACTTGTTGACCATTTTTTTTTTCTTTTCCCCATCGACGGTTCCGCGTCAACGTTAGCTACATATGGTAATAAACATGACATACTATCAAATTCTAGCCAATTCACAAACAATTATCAGATCATGTAAATTTTACAATTTATTCAATTTAGTTCGTAAAATTGGGATAAGCATAACTTTCAACTAAAAGCCTCAGATTAAAATCTGATTTTACCAAAAATTATTAGGGGCCCTCTATTTTCTATCACTAGCAATAATTCACAATATTTTTTCATTTTATTCAATTTGGTCCATAATATACGAAACTAAAAATTAAGCTTTACAATTTAGTTCTTTTCTTATATTAAGCTTAATTTCTAGTTATGTAACACCAAAATCATTAAATTCTCAACCATGGAAACTTTATAAAACTTTAATAGTTTCACAGATTAGTACATGGGTTTGCTAGATCAAGCTCCCATGATTCAATTTCCATAAAAATCAAAGATAAATGGCTAGGGACTTACTTGAAATTAAAGCCAAGAAGCTTAAAAACCCTTGGCTATGGCATTTTCTCTTCTTCTTTCTTTAGAATTAGGTGAAGAATGCAATTCTCTCTCTTTCCACTGAACACAATATATATACCAAGCTTAAATTGTTAATTAACATAATTAACCTTACTTTAATTTAATAAACTTTATTTTAATTAAGCTATTAATCATTTAATCATATCGTCCGCATATATGAAATTTAATGTAGTATAATTTCTATTTTGAACCTTTGGCTAATTTCAATTTAAGTCCCCAAGCCATTTACTAATTAAAAATCTATAGCGATTGGACTTTACAATTTAGTCCTTAGGCCCTAACTAACCACAATTTCGACTAAATTGGCTGTCCAAAATCCAATTCATCTATACTTTAACTTTGTAAATATTCTTATCAAATATTTATGGGTTCGGTTTATAGAAACGAGGTCTCAAAACCACCTTTTTTTACACGATTAGAAATTGAGTATTTACATCTATATATCTATCTTTTAGGAACCAATTGATCTGATACCTAGGACAAGGTATCTCTTCAATTAGATTTGATAAACGGCATAATAGTCCTTTAATTGATTTGATGAATTTCGATTCATCAGACTATGAACCTTTTAGATTACCTACTAAAAAAAGTTGTTTTCGTGCATTCTCCTTTGACCACATAATGCAACTTAGTATTAGTTAAGCCTTAGATAACTAGTGAGCCAATATTTACGTACATTTTTATTTGCATGCAAAAATTATTGAGGACAAATATAAATAATATTAATGTGAATAATAAAATTTTATCAAACCAAAATGTTTGAAAAATTATAAGTACAAATGACGAATAAATTACACTTAGGGCACTAGATCCTAACAAAAATCCCAACCATTTGAAGACCTTTACCAAGTATACTTGGGTTCTACAAAATTTATATCCAACAAGTTACAAATCTGTGATACCCGTTGCATTCTGCAACATCTATTACAATCTAAAGAGTCAAAGTTTGATTTTTCTATCGATGTCGCAATCTCATTAAAGCCACTCGTTATAAGCCACAGCAGACTTGACTAGTATAAAACATTCCTTATTGTCTCTCAAAGTAGTTTTTTATGGGTCGATAATCGATTACCGTAGACAGTAGTAAAAGCTTATTCTTTATCATTTCATTTAATCTTAATTGTAATAGCTCGTGGCATCACATTTGGTATATTGACATTAAGTTCACCATCATTCCACAACAACCAATCCCTTTGCAAAACCATCTTCGTAGACAATCCTCCATTTCAGTATACCAAGATTACTAACAATATTTCCACTTTAATCTTACTTATCCTTGTTTACTAAAACCAACTGCAAAGGATTTATGTACTCTCAAAAGGTCCCTAATTAAGCTAAAAAAAACTCAAGCTCTTTGCACTCATTACATTCTATAAAAGAATCTTCCTCACTAATGGTAAAATTGTATACCAATACCCAATGCTAACATGCTTCCTCCGTGGTGACCATATCATCCTCACCCATTTGTGGTTGTTGAACTTTCAAGCTATAGAACATTAAACCTATCATTCAAGTCTCCACTTAAACCTTGAACCATACCTCTGTCATTACTCAATAGTATATCTTTCTCTCTATCAAGAGCTAATGTAACAACTCGCCTGACGAAGTCTCTGTATCTAGTTACTATTTATTGTGTTATGGTATTAAGGCATAACTCTGAAAAAGTAAAGTTTTAATTTTTTCTAAGTATAGTATTTTGTGAATGCGCCAATTTGCGAATCTTGTGTTCTGACAAATTGCATGTTTTGGCGAGATCTATGTGTTGGCGGATTCTTCTGTTGAGTATATGTCATCCTAGAAGTTTAAGTGAATTCATTAAGTTTGTAATTAATAGATTTATTTATTATTTTAATAGGACAGTTTAGTTAGCCAAGTGAGAACTGGTTAGAATAGAACAAAGATACTGTAGTTGATAAGACTTAAATGATGAAAAGTGCACTTAATCACGAGATTTAAGGGTGTTAGTGGAACAATTTGATCCTTCCACTAAACCTTGTCTTTGTACTTAGGTATATAAGGATATCAGTGTCTTCAGTGATAAACTTTATGTTTTCTTTGAATTCATCTTCTTTTTGGTTTTCTCCGCATTCTCTAAAAAAGCTTAAATTCATAAACTAGTCTGAAGTTGGGTTCGCTATATTTAGCCAACTTCTACGTTTGTTTTAGCTTTCTGGTAAATACGGATGAACCCTAGGTTGTTTTCATAATTATTTATTTATTTTTAACTCTGGATGCATAAGTATCAGATTAGTATGTAAGGAATGAAGCTTTTTGATTTTAGGCTAAGAGTTAATGTTTCTTGCATGCATGTTTAGTTTCAATGGCGTAATGATATGACAAGTTTAGTTATTTATATTTTAGTTCAAGATAGCATAGAAGGTCCGAGTGATAAGGGCAAATGTCCTGCTATATAGACTTTGTTGTATTTCTGGTGTGTTCCTTCATGCTTCCATGTGTATAGTTTTCCTGTTTTATATTTTGTGTAAGGTAAATAATTACACTCTATAAAGGCAAGGTGTGTGTATATGAAAAGTGGTTGTTCAGAGTTGTCAGTCTGGGTTTGTAATGTTTTTGTTAAAGAGTAAGAACTATTCTTCATGTTTAAGCCACTACCTCTTACTTTTGACAAGAATGATATGGATTGAATCATGGAAATGATGTTAAGGAAAAATATTCATGGCAACGCCTTCAATGGAATGTACATTGAACTGGTAGATCGTGATGCATGAAAGTAGTTGTGTAGCCTCTGGTAGGGCAAACGTATGTTGCAAACCAGATTGACAAATCACGATAAATGATACAAGTAAAAGAATATGAATGGAATATATTTTATGAATCTGACTGAAGATTTGGATATGTGGCTGGCATGAAAGATGTTTATCTGTCTGGTCATATGGATGTAATGTATGCGCCAAAGAACTAGTAAACCGACGTATAGACTGTTTATGTATAGTACTCACCATCTGGCAAACTCTGTGATTGTGTTTGACTCTTTGAGATGATCTACTTGAAGTACTAGTGGTTTGATAATACTTCTTTTGGAATTCACTAAGTTCTTTTGAACTTACTTAGTTACCTTTCTTTCTCAAGCTTGTTGTTGAAGAAAAGGAAAATTTTGTTAGACTACGCTAGAGGACGTCTACTACTGTGATACTTTTGTTATTTTGTACTATGCATGACATATGAGGGGTGATGTCTGATTGTATTTTGAGAAGAATTTGTACTTGAAACCTATGTTGATAAACTATGTTTTAATGAATCTTTATTTGAGATATGAAATGGTTTTCTAGTGTTATATTTCATATGATGAAAATTATCTTATTAAAGCTTATACGGTCCATGGCTTATATATTATTTTATTAAATGTTTAATACAACACTCCATTTTTATAGAGTATACGCCAAAAATAGTTTTAAAGATATATGATTTCTCTGGTGTGATACATTATACTTGAATCACCCTAAAGGATAGGGTTTGGCGTGTTACCGCTAAAGTTTTCTTTTTGTTTGTGTACCAATCCGTATTACCAATATTATCCAAAATTCTTCCACCATTACCTCCCCACTTTGATCATATTATCCAAATAATGCAAGGGGTTAGAATTCTAGAAAGAAAAACTATTACCAACATGAACTCGAGGAGTTCTTTCAAAGATAACTTTTGTAGTCAAGCCCCTTGAATCATTTTTAAGCTAAAAAAAATTATTTCTAAGTTCCCTCTCGAGCTAATGCCTTCAACCGTACCTACACTGTATAGTCTTTATCAGGACCTATCTTGAGCTTGAGTATCTGTAATATCAAATAAAAATTTCACCTTACCTTTCTTTTAAAACCCCTCTTTTCAACGTAGCAGACTCCCTTCTTTTATTAACACTGACAAGATCCTTCTGATCCACATTGGCCACACTTCTCCTTATACATCCTTTACCATTGATTCACTCTCCAAATTATCAAATACAACGAATCTTTTATTACTCCCACTTAATTTTTGAGCCTAAGCAACATGTTCTTTTTTATTGCTTTCTCGTCTATTTCTTTTCTCAACAATTATCAAAAGATTAAAAACAAAGGTGGTTGAAGTTGGTTATTCTCTCGACCAACATCATTGACCTTTATTCTAACTTCCTCTCCTATATTCTTTTAGGTATAAGCAACTTGTGTAACACCCCTAACCCGTAACCATCGCCGGAATAGGTTAAGAGGTATTACCAGACATATAACACATTCCAATACATTAAATTTTTCAGACATTTATCAAATTATAATCAATATCATACATTCACACTAATAACAGACTTGAAACAAGCATAAGAGCCTTAAATCATGCATTTTATGACTAAACCGGTAACATTCAAATGTTTCGAAATAACTTAGAAAAAATTCATTTCAAAAGACACACGCCCGTGTGAACGGGCCGTGTGCCTCACACGGTTATAGACAAGCCCGTATCACAGGCCATATGAAAACAGGGCATACATACTGACTTACACCACACGGCCGACCGCATGCCCGTATGCCTGGCCGTGTGAAAACTGGAAGTATACTGACTTGGGTCACACGGCCAGTCACACGCCCATGTGACTAGCCTATGTGCCTATTCGAAATGGCCCCACACGCCCGTGTTTAGGCCGTGTGCTCGACCGTGCCAAACCTGTAGGGTAACTAACTTATGCCACACGGCCAGTCACACGCCCATATGTAAGGCCGTGTGGAGCAACTTGACTTAATTCGAATTGAAACATCAGGGGACACTGTTGAGACACATATCCGTGTCCCTGCCCATGTGGACAAAAATAGGTCATTTGCAAAGCCAATTTGCCACCCTTAAGGGCATACCCTACAACCTCAAGAATAACACAAATTTTATACCCAATTCAGCAGCCAAACATCAACATTTCATATACTAAATAAACCATTTCTTTTTTAACCATTTCAAGTCTCTAATCATTATCAATTTCACATTCAATCAAATACCAAATTATCAAGCTTCCTTAACACATAAACACAAACATAACATGTTTTGTAATTCAACTTTATGATTATCCAAATACCAATTCACATCCAAGCAATTTCATTTCATATATCCATCACATATCAATATAACTATTTGCATAATTACATACCATCTCCATACTTACCAAAATATACCAAAGCATACATATATTTAAGCAACCAAAACATATTACCCAATTAAGCCAAATCACATGGCTTAATATATACCAAAACATGTACTAAAATCAACATCCTTATAACTAGCCTATACATGACATATTTACACATTTCTTGGAGTTCAAAAGTACCAACAAGTTGTCTGGATAAGGTGTGTGTATCTCTGACGTCGTCCAAATTGAGCGAGCTATCGAATCTTTATAAAACATGGAAAAATAGACAGAGTAAGCTTTATAACTTAGTAAGCAGTATAATATAAAATTAAACTTACCATTATTCATAATATAAGCAATCAAACTCAATATAACCCAACTCAAATGATTCAAATGCCTAACACATGGATACATCAATAGGTTAGTATCTCAATTTGCACATAACTAACAATTCATCCATAAAGGATTCAATTGACAATCAAGCTCATATACATGTATATTTCCACTAATATCATGAATCATCATATAACATTACCTTAATACATTTCATATAACTCGTTTCCAATTTCGTACTTTATCATATAATCTGAAACAATATTATACCCGTTGAACCTATTAGAATTTCGATGGGTTACTCGGGTGATACACTCTAAGTGTATTAATCGGTAATCGGTAAATTTATTATCATTTCCGCTCTTTCGAGCCATGATCAGTAAGCTCCTCCGGAGCTGATAGACAATAAGCTCTATCGAGTTGAAACTATAAGCTTTAACGAGCTGAGAACAGTAAGCTTATACGAGCTGATATATCGGTAAGCTCATACAAGCTGTGGTGAGTCTGCAACACATGCAGGATCTCGACCAAAACAGTAACCCTAGTGACATGTTACTCGTATCCTACGATTTTCTAAAGTTCAAACGGGCTCGGTATTATTCGAATTCATCATTTAAGCATTCTATGATCAATAACTCAATTTCCTCAATTCTCATACATTCAATTCAATTAAATACATACATTTAAATACTCAATTCTAATTGTACAAACTTACCTCGTATTGCTCGGATAAAACTATCGACTATTCGTCCACTTTTCGTTTTCCCCGATCCAGTTCCGGTATTTGCTTATCTTGATTTATATAATATCAAATTAACTCATTCAAACTTCCATTCAATTCAATTAAGCACATATTTCATATTTGTTGGCAAATTACATATTTACCGCTAATGTTTCACATTTTTCACAATTTAGTCCTTATCACATAAAATTGTAAATTCATGCAATTTGGTACAAGTCCATGCCTAGTCGAATTTAACACATGTTACTAGTAGCCCATATTCTCATTTTATTCACACTTTATACCACAACATTTTACATTTTCACAAATTAACCCTTAATTGACAATTTTGTCAAAAATCACTTTATAAAAACTATTAATCTAACATTAAACCTTCTAAAACTATCATTAATCATCTAAGAACCAAGCATTCAATAATGGCATCATGATAACTCTTTAACAATTTTGAAATCTAAGGTACGGGCTAGCTAGATTAAGCTACAATGAGCTCAGAAACATAGAAATCACTAAAAACCGAGCAAAAACGGACTTACATGCTTGAGCTATAATGGACGAACCTTCAAAAGCTCAACAATGGTGTTTCTACTTCTTATTTTCGGTGGTGGAAGCTTAATTTGGAAGATGACATTTTGTTTTTTCCATTAATTTACTAAATTACATACTCAATTACTTATTTACCCTTTGTTATAAACATTAAAATTCACTTATTCATGCACTTAACTATCCACCTACATTATAAAAATGCTATTTGCAACATAAATCCTTCAAACATTCAATTTCATAACCATTTAGTACCTTTAACTATTAGAACTCAAATTTTATGCTTTACGCGATTTAATCCTTTTTACCAAATTAAGCATTTAAACGGTAAAATTTCTTAACGAAATTTTTATACTATGATTCTATCATGCTGTAAAACTTATTAAAATAATAAAATAAATATTTTAACTTCAAATTTGTGGTTCTCAAACCACTATTCCGATTTGACAGGAAACGGGCTGTTACAACTTGAATTCTAATAGGAAAGTTATCAACCTTATGACCATAAACACCATAGCCAAAAAAAATCTCATGTAACCCTTCATACTCAACTTTCTGCGAATGTGGTCCAATCATTAGACCTCCAATAAGAGGTCTGTTTAAATCAACTTCAATACAAGCTCGAGCATACTTACTTCTCAATGAATCCTCCAGAGGCTTATCAACTTTAACATTATGCTTAACAAATTGCCCATTAAACTCAATTTCTCTCAATTAAAGAACGCAATTAGTAATTCATGAAAACAAACCTACTCAACTATTAATTCTATAATTTCTTGGCTCAACTGGAATAAGGGTTTCCACCTTTTCACTTTTAAATAGTGCTTAGCTACAATCCAAGGACCCTCAAATAAAATATAGAAGTAATCAGTGGGGTTGTTAACTTTTACCAAAAAAAAAATCATGTCCAAGTTATACTAAAGCGAAGTCTGCAAGTTTCCATAATTGTTTTAGTTTATTCAACAAAAATCCATACCCCATTGCCTTATCCAATACATTATCAATGTTTTCCTCCAAGGATCACAAAAGGGCTTCAGGCTTTTCCTTTGAGACCGACACTCTAAGCCAATTAGTATTTTCTCTACCCCGAAAGTTCCAATCCTCATTAGACTTTGACGACTCTTGCAATACCTCTTCCCAATCAATTTTGTTAGATACCTTTTATAAGGATTGCATGTTTAAAACCGAGGTCCTCTACAAACTATAATATCTCATGATCATTCATTTGTATCCATTCATCTTCATACATTATCTCCTTATCACCATTCCTCGATCTCTTTATTGTAAGAGCTCATGAAGACCCTATCATAATGTTGAATCTTGGTAGTGAATATTGATTTTGACTCATTGAAATCTCACATTGAATGGGAATAGATAGTAGCTGCCTAAACCACTATATAAAAAAGACTACATGCCACAAGTTTAAAGCATCTCAATCTCTTCCCTTCTCATATGTCTATACATTAGTGTACTTCGAGAAATCTTTTTGATTAAAGATTTAATTAATTTGTATTTTTTATAATGAAGTTATTATCCATTGTAGGCGCCTGAGAACGTAGACAATTTGTTGAATCTCGTAAATTTAATGAATTCTCTCATTTATGTTTTTATTTGCATCTCTTAATTTTTCTATCGCAATTTAATATTTAATAATTATTTATTGAGTTTATTCACTGTATTTGGATCATTACAATTTAATAGTGATATTCCTAATTTGATTTTAGTATTTATTGGAGTTATATTTGTGTAAAATATTACCCTATGTATCCAACGATAAAGCATTCTAATCTCTGATCGGAGAACGCTTCTCCGTGGGAGTCAAAATTGCATAATCCAACTAGAGAGGTAAACGCCGGTCATTCACTTCTATAATATCTTTTTCAGTTAATCTCAAACTTTATTCAATACGAAAATATCATATTTTAACCATTTTCTTAGCATTTGATGTATTTGGTATTGCCCGTAATAGATTCCACATTCTCCTCGACATGAAGTAATCATTGTCCTTGAAACACCAAAAAAAAAAGCGTATTGGATCAATCAAATTCAAAACTCCCGTGAGTAATGGGGTTTGCATACGTAACTGGAAGCAGGCGGCTTTTAAAACAACTTGCTTCGCACTCCTAGCTTTGTCTTGTCAGTCAGTCAAACCGCCATGGCAGCAAACAATAAAAAAAAGGCAATATCAATTCAATGCTTGGAAACCCCATTTTCATATTTAATGCCTATGGTTAAGTGTTGAAGCAAAGCATTGACTAGCATCCCAATGATTTTTGTGGTATCACGCGAATCATCATCATCATATCTGTTGAAACATGAAAGCAACATGATGAGAAAAGGTCATCAACATGGTAAAAAAGAAACGAAGATTCTAATGAATACTGGGTTCCAGTCTAGTGTTTTGATATAATTACTTCACCATATATATGCTTTTGCTAAAGCATGATGTTAATACATTCACATTGAATGCTCAACAACGTGATCAAGCCCTCCACACATCTTCCTTTCTTTTCTGTCCTTTTTGGTGTTATCCAAATCCAATTGTAGAATTATTTCCCTTCTCTTGAGACAAAGATTGGGTGTCCAATGGATGATGTAGATTTCTCAAAACAAAGTTTGGCGTTTTTGGATTGTTTTTCCTTACAGTAATGGCATGTTGCAATGTTAGTTTAAGGAAAGGGCCCATTCTATTAATAACTATTTCTTTTTTGCCTTTAATTATGGGCACAACACAGCAATGGAGAAAAGGAAGTAGATCAAAAAACAAAATTCAGATAAAAAATATTTAAAAAGAATGAGTGTACATGAATGAGAGAAATACCTTTTTTAGCTTTTCTTTCTTTTGTGTAACGTTTATATTAAAAACCCGGCCTTTTTGCCAGTTTTCATGAAGTTTTCCTTGTATTTTTTTTTGCCCTCCATCTCTCCCATGTGACTCATCCTCTCTCTTCCTATGTGTTTTGTTTTGTTTTGTTTTTAAATCAAAATAAATTTTTTGGCCATTCCTGAGATGGAACTAAAGCGGACATTGATAGTGAAGCGTATCTAAGTCTGCTCTATCTATATATCTCTCTTTCTCTTCTGTACAACCTGAAAAGTTGTCCAAAAACCAGACACCCAGATTGAGAAACTGAGTTTTGAAGCTTTTTGGGAAGTGGGTTCTTGAGTTCATCATCAATTATCTGAGGTAGGACTGTTGTGCTATCAATTTGTTCTTTCTTTTCTTTTTTTGGGTTAGCAAAAGGGTACCAAAATCTCTGCTTTAGCTAGAGAGGATTAGTAAAAAGAAAGGAGAAAATTTGCCTTTAATGGTTACTATAATGAGGGACTTCCCTTCTTGTTTCGGTGAAAACGGTGTACAAGTTGCTGATTCATCGTCGTCGTCGTCGTCAAGTGCAGCTAAAGCTGCTCAGAACTTGGTTACTTGTGTTTATCAGTGTAGATTACAGGGTCGTTCATGCTTGATTACAGTTACATGGACCAAGAATCTGATGGGTCAAGGCCTTAGTGTTGTAATAGATGATTTAGCCAATAATTGTTTATGTAAAGTTGATATAAAGCCCTGGTTGTTCTCTAAGAGGAAAGGATCAAAGAATTTAGAGGTTGACTCTGGTAAAATTGATATATGTTGGGACTTGTCTAATGCTAGATTTGGTGTTGGGCCAGAGCCAGTTGAAGGGTATTACTTGGCTGTTGCATTTGAACAAGAAATGGTGTTACTTCTTGGGGATTTGAAAAAGGAAGCTATCAAGAAGATTGACACCAGTGCTCATCTCAATTCCAATGCTGTTTTTATTGCAAAGAGAGAGCACATTGTTGGGAAGAAGTTTTATGGTGCCAAGGCTCAGTTTTGCGACAAGGGACGGATGCATGATGTCGTAATTGAGTGTGACACGGTCGATCTTATGGATCCATGCCTTGTTATACGCATCGACAGTAAGACGGTCATGCAGGTGAAGCGGCTCAAGTGGAAGTTCCGCGGCAATCATACCATTTTAGTGGATGGACTACCAGTGGAAGTGTTCTGGGATGTGCACAACTGGCTATTTGGCAATGCTTTGGGCAATGCGGTTTTCATGTTTCAAACTTGCCTCTCTGCTGAGAAATTGTGGGCAAACCAGTCGGTTATCGATCCATCTGTATTGACATGGTCTTACTCTCAAAAGTTTAGAGATCATCAAGCACAGGGACTTGGTTTTTCATTGATATTGTATGCTTGGAAACATGAATAGAAATGTAATTTTTTACTTGTGAGATTTCAAATGTACTTTCTGCTATGAAATTCAGATATATGTGATTAACATATATTACATGCAAACCTAGCAGTTGTTATTCATTTGCTTCTTCTGGCAGATTTGGAGCACTAACTTGTTTTTTTAAAGTTCTTTGGAGAGCTGTTATGGAGACTAATGGATTGCAGGAAACTGTGAAGGCAAAATGCGGAAGCATTGCTGTAAGCTCCACCCATTTGCTCTCTGTTAGCATGAAAACTTGATCTCTGTAATTGCAGGCTGATGAATCCTCAAAATGAAGGACATGGGGATGGATGCAGCTTGAACATTTTCATGCACTAAAATGATGGGAGGCATGGAATAGGTGTGTTACATTTTCTCCTTTGCATTTTAGTTAGTTTTTGTTATAAGGTAGGAAAGGTGGAAACAGAACTTGTAGAGCTTATACCAAGCCCTACTATGGCTAAGCTAATTGAACTTAATTTTCAAAAGCTTTAGTTTCATTATAGTTTGCTGGATGCTTAATGACATGATTGCAGACTTTGTGAAGGCTCATGATATCTGCTAACTACGAAGGAAATGAGAATCTATGTTACTCGAATTCTTCATTTTTTTTCCAAAGTGTTCATTACCGGCTCTTATGTGTTACACTTGGATATGAGTGTGAGGGTATGATCTTCGAAAGTTCAAAAACATAGAAGAAAAATAAACGAACTTGTTTAGAAAACATATCTAACATTCACCCCGAAACCCAATAGCATAGATGAAAATAAGTGGAGAGATGACATTTATTGGAGGTGGATGTCAACATCTCAATGGGAAGAAGTTTAAATATGGCTAAGACTGACTTTTCTCATTGATTAAAATTGCACATCTTTCAAGGATTGTAGGCCTGCACATGAGTCACTTGGAAGCCCATGCTGAGATTAGGCTTCTATATACATCAATTATAAGGGTCATTCATGAAGCAGAAGCTTGTCTACTGTTAGGAATTTAGCTGTATAGCAGATGCAGAACTTGCCATTGAGTTCAAGCAAATGCCGACAGAAGTGAAAATTGTTATATTATTTTATCGCTCATTAAGGATGCAATGTAGAAATTTCGAAGTTCTACCAGAAACTCCTTTTGCTTATCATAGACATCAAGCACTTACATCTTCAAACATAATGGGCAATGAAAAAGGAAGTACATGTACCACATATAACAATTAACAGAGACTTTTATGTAGTCAGATAATCATGGTTGTTACATCATCATCCCTAATTAAGCATTCTCTCATCTTACAAGTCATAAACTTGTTTCCCAGTGAACTTAACTTCAATGGGACTGACATTCTTCCCAATTGATCTGAAGTTCTGGCCAACTCCTTGGCGACCTGGATTCACTTTCTCAGGATATACTCCATCTTTGGGGTGGAGGTATTGGACCTCACCATTAGGGAAAACCCTGTAAAACTGGTGCTTGATCTTGTACTTAGACCTCAGTCTGGTACCCAAAGCCAAGCATTGTTCTTTCCTGGCCAGCTTGAGCAAGTTAGGTCCTTGTCTCATGATGGCTGCACCACCAGTTGGCATCTCAAAGATTTGGTCTTTGGGTGAATCCCATGTGATGACATAGAATTCTTCAACTTGGGCTTTTCTCAGCAGTCCACCAGTGCTTCCTCCGAAGATGGGTGATGGGGTGTTTGGGTCCAATTCTGGAGGGGTGAAACCCACCGGAGCTTCCTTTGTGGCAGCGGCAGCAGCAGCTTCATCTGCAGCTGCAGCCCTGATGCTAGTTCTCTGACCCATGGAGAAGTTGATGGACTTGGAGGTAGCTAATGAAAATGATGAAGATGGGTTCCATGGAGCCAGAGACTTTGAAGTGGTGATAGTGGGAGTGAAAAGACCTGCTTGAGTTGCCATTGGGATGCTGATTATGGGTGTTATCGAGGTGCAGTTGGGGTATTGATGTTTATGGGGAGAGCTTGGATTGATGAAAGAAAAGAGGATGAGATGTAGATGGGGGTGGTAGCGTTTTGGATTTACATCTTCGGATAAGATGATATTAGTTGGACCAATAGGATACTGGATTTTGATGTCTTCCCTCTTACCCATGCCTACTTTTTTCTTATCATTATATTTCTTATTTGATGCTAAATTTAAATTTTAAATAAAAGAGGATTAGATTGGATTGGTTTTTTTTTTTTTAAACATAATGCAGGTATATTTTATTCTCTAAATTATTAGAGCATTAGCGAGGTTGTCTATAATGGTGAGTAATATCTGATTCGATTCGAAAAATTTGATAAAAAATTTAAATTTTGAATTAAATAATTTGAGTTATTTGAGGTGATCAAGTTATTCGGATCAATTCGAATAAAAAATTAAGTTTTTTTATTTAACTCGAATATAAATTATACAAGTCGAGTTATCTAAAAATCCTAATAAGAAAAGACAAAATTACGTTGTTTTGATAAATGTTTACCTTTTCTAAAGTTAAAAGTCAAAACCATTAAGTTAAAAAGTAAAACTACGTCGTTTTGATAAATGTCGACTCATTAAGTTAAAAGACAAAATCATTATATTATTTATCTAATTAAGTAATCTTGTACTTTGTTTACTAGTTAAATAATCGGTCTATGTAAATGCAACATTGAATATAAATAATATGATTCGTTAACTCGACTCAACTTGAATTGAAATTTTTTGACTTGATTCGATTCAATTCGAAAAAATTTTAAATTGAGTTTGGTTGCTAAAATAGGATTCATCAACTCGGCTGACTTAACTCGACCGAATACTCACCCCTAATTGTCAATGGAACTAAGATTTATGGGCGAGAAGCCGATTAAGTTTAGCTTGATTAGCATAGATATTGTTGTCGATCTAGGAGGATGTGGGTTTAAGTGCGTTTAAGTGCATTATTCTTCTATTTATAGATTGGGGAGGGGTTATGGATAATTTAAGCATTGTGTCAAAAAGATTATATAAATACACTGAGATTGTTAAAAAATATATTGGAGAGAGAATTGCATTATCGGTTATACATTTTTTTCGGGATTATTTTTAGGGAAAAGTATTCAAAGCTGATAAAAAAAATCCAATTATATGGTGTGAATACACAGTTATCTATTCTATTTATTATTGTTATTTTCAACCTTTAAATTCAAAAAATTCCATTAATTTATTAAAACATAATGTAATTTATTTATTTTATCTTCAATTCTTACATTCAAAAATTTTTAATTAAAAACAATAAAAATCTAATAAGCTAAAACATAATTAATATACGTCAGTTTATTTTTTCTCGGGAGTTACATGTATAACCATAATTTCAATTACAAAAAAAAAAAAAATAAATTCTAATAACTATAACTAAAATTGTTAGGGATTGACCCGATTAAGTAACGAACAAGTAAAAATAGCGGAAGAAATTGAGAAATTGAAAATACAAATTTAACGTGGAAAAACCTCTCCAAAGAGGATAAAAAACCACGAATAAAGATAATTTTACTATAATGGCAAAAAAACAAAGAGTACAAAATATGGAGATAAAACTAAACCCCAAAACCTGAAAACAAAGAATCTTCAAACATAAACACTAAATTCTCCAAAAGTATTATGAGTTCTAATCTCTAATGGGTGTATTTTTTAAGGCTGTAAAACCCATTTACAGGCTAACTTCGTAGGTCAAATAAATTATGCTAACAAATGTTAAATATGTTATACTAATAAATACTAAATCTTTTAGAAAGAAAATATATTTTGTTTAACTTGACTTGCAAGCAATCTCTTATTTGACTGAAATATGAGACATACTCAACAAATCTCTACCTTAACTTGTATTTCTACAACGTCATTTTTGCCAAGCCTGCCATAGGCCTATCTTGAACTATGTAGGGAATTAACTAAGTCGAATCTGTGCTTAGAAGCTAGAAGACTTCTAGCCTTCGACTTGTGCACTGTCAAATCAAAACTAACCCGAGTCTAATTTTCACGAACACAATGCCCTAACTTTCCAAAACTTACATCCAAAAAAGAATCTTTTTTCAATGAAACGGTCATACCTTTTCTCCTCCTATGACCAAGTTTCCTTCGCTCCAATCAAGTTGACTTTGACTCTGTAACGGATGAGGTATGTCCGATTTCACCGGTCACTATAGAACCTTCCAGAATATAAAGACTGTCGGTTCTTTTACCTTTTGACAAAACGATAGCCCTACGAGACACGTTAATGTCGTTTGACTTGGTGTCGATTCTGCAACCTTTCAAGTCTAAAATACTCAAAAAGATGAGACTTTTTCTTAAATCAGGCACATGCCTAACATCTGAGAGTGTCCTAATCGTCCCATCGTGCATCCTAATTTTAACAGTACCAATACCAATTACCTTACTGGATGAATCGTTTCCCATGTGCACAACTCCACCTTCAAGCGAATTGCATGTGGAAAACCATTCTCTATTAGGACACATGTGGAAAAAACATCTCAAATCTAGGATCTACTCAGATGTAACCTTTGAGCTTTCGCCCATTGACGCTAACAAGAAATTATCACCACTTTCGTCGGCCAAATTAACACCAGCTACATCTTCCTCGTTATCTCAGCAGCTCTTTTATGTCACAGTTTATAACAATATGCTTTAACGTGACCTAACTTTTTACAATAGTGACACCTTTTGTCTCGTTTCTTTGATGCTACCAAAACGGAAGATTGATTATCTGTCTTGCTATCCGAACCAAACTCATTGTCGAGTTTATCTTCACTCAACAAATAGCCTTTTACATCTTCAAAAGAGAGTTTGTCTCTGTCATAAATCAAAGTCTTCTTGAAAGACTTGTATGAAGGGGGTAAAGAATATAATAATAGCATATTCTGATCTCCATCGTCAATTTGAACCTCAACGTTATTTAAGTCATCTAAAAGGGTAATGAATTGACTGGTGTGATCTCTAAGAAGCTCACATTCGTTCATGCGAAAAATAAATAAACATTGTTTCAACATTAAACGATTAGCCAGAGACTTAGTCGCATAAAGAGTTTCTAACCTTTTCCACAAGGCGAATAAGGTTTTCCCCATCAATACCTCCTACAATACCCTATTAACGAGACACAGCTGGATTGCAGACAGGGCCTTTTCATCAAGCTCTTCCCATTTTAATTGATTTAGATTCTTGGACTTTTTCTCGATAACAACTTTTTTAGGTCGATTTGAACTAGTATTGCCATCATCCGAACTTTTCACAAATTGAAATTTATGACACCATCGAATTTCTCAATGTCAAACCTTATTGTTGCAGAAATTGAACTAACTCTGATACCACTTGTTGGGGATTGACCCGATTAAGCAATGAATAAGGAAAAATAGTGGAAGAAATTGAGAAATTAAACACACAAATTTTGTAACACCTCTAACCCGTATCCGTCACTAGAATAGGGTTACAGAGCATTACCGGAATTATCACTTACACAATCATACATTCTCAAATTCATTTATCATATTCGGGCAATAGTCATTCAAATTCAATCAAATAGTCCCTAACTCGAGCCTTCAAGGCCCAAAATAAGCATTAAAAATAATTCGAGACTCAAACGCAAACTTAAGGAAATTTTGGGAAAACATTGAAAATTTTCAAAGTGCAGGGGACACACGCTTGTGTGGCCAGGCCATGTCCCTCACACGGACAAGAGACACACCCGTGTCTCAGGTCATGTGGGTATTCGAAATGGGATCACATGGCAGTGTCCCAACCCGTGTCTGACCCCGTGTAACTTATTAACTTGGGTCATACGGCCAACCACACGCTTGTGTGATTAGCCCGTGTAAGTCACTGACTTGCTTTCTAAAGAGGTAATAAGGGACACACGGCCGTGCCACTTGGCCATGTGTCACATATGGCTGAGACACATGCACGTGTCTCTGCCCGTGTGGACAATAATAGGCTATATTCCAAGCCATATTTCTTACCTCAATAAGTACTAACTTAAACTCAACAATGCATCTACAACCATGGCATAAATAAGCATTCAAAACCAATCAATATTAAGATTATAACATGTAATATCCACACATACAATATGATATCCATAAACTCATCAATTGATCACTTTAAAACAAACCAAAATACTTCCAAAGTCTACCTAAATGGTCAACCACATAAATGAGACATTATACCTAAAGTTTAACATGCATACCATATCTCAATTTCAACCATTTGGTACCCATAATACCAATTCACAACAAGACATTCACATAGCAACTCCACACCACATATCATAGGGCCATTTATACATATATATACATATCAAAATATATTATCACCTTACAAGTCATCTCAAATGGCCAAAACACTACAAGATATATATGCCACAATAACCAAAACATCTATACATGCCATTTAACCAAAATATACAAAGTCCAAAATACCAAAATAAGAGTTTGATAGTGTGATGAGATCTCTGACAACTTCCAATCCGAGAGAGCTTTCGAATCACTATAAAACATAAAAAAATAAACAGAGTAAGCAATTAAGCTTGGTATGTTTGTATAACTTAAAACTTAGCTTACCATTTAATCACAATTTAAGTAATTTAACTTAGCATAATTTAACTCAATTTGGTCCATAAACCTATCACATATTCAATCACAAAGTTAGACATGAATTCACAAATCTCATAGCTTCAATTATCACATAATTTAAGTACATACCTGTACTGATACCTATCAATCCCATACTCTTTCATATCATCACTATGTCCGTTGAACTATTTGGAATAATATCGGATACTCGGGAATCTCACACACTAAGTGCCAATACATGGATGAAACCATCTCTATCTCATATCTCATATAAATGCGCACTCTCGAGCCATCACTAGGTCTGCTCACACAAGCTGACGGTCAAGACGCAACTACACGGTGCTGCTCACACAAGCTGACGAGTAACCGCAACATATGCCAGAAAACACAACCACCAGTAAAATGTACGAGACCAGCACCCATAACACGGTAACCCCTAATGACATGTCATTTGTATCTTATCTATTCCTAAGGTTCAACCGGGATCCGTACAATTGTCGATATCTTGTCGAGTATTTTTATGGTATCGTATCATTACAATTATAATAATAAAGCATTTAAAACACATATAACTTAATACATGTTAATATACGAACTTACCTCGAATTAATACGGAAGAAATTGATCGATTAGCCCACCACTTTGTCTTTTCCCCGATTTAAATCTGAAGGTTGCTTTTCTTGATCTATATAATAAAATTTAACTCATTTAATCATCATTCTATTCAATTCAACCCAAAATTATATTATGGCAAAATTACTATTTTGCCTCTAAACTTTTGACTTCTTTACAATTTAGTCCTTAGCTCATAAAAATGTAAATTCATGCAATTAAGTTCACACCCATGCTAGCCAAATTCTATATATGTTCATAGCAGCCTATACATTTCATTATTTCACACATTTCAGCACATAATTTTCATTTTTCCCAATTTAATCCTTACTTAACAAATTTATCAAAAAAATTTCTTAACAAAAGTTGTTTAACTAATAATAAGGATTCATTTCCTTCCATAAAAAAAATCAAAACACATACACACTCATCAATGGTGAAACCTTAATACTTTAGCAATTTCACAAATTAGTCCCTGGGCTAGCTAGACTAAGCTACAACGACTCCAAAAACATAAAAATCATTAAAAACCGAGTAAAAATACATACCATGCACTCAAAGATACCATGGCTTATACCTAGAAAGGTTTAATGGCTTTCCTTCCTTTGCAAAATCGGTGGAAGAAGATGGAAAAAGATAGTGGCCATGTTATTTTTACTTAAATTGTCCTTATTTACTAAATTATTAATTTAACCTTAAGTTAAACCTAAAAATTCACTTAAAAGATGTCCATCTTTGTCCACTAACTCCTATAATGGTATATTTACCATTCAAGTACTCCAAATTTAAGTTCTTTAGTTATTTAGTGCCTTTAACTTATAGAACTCAAGTTTTGCACTTTACGCGATTTAGTCCTTTTTCACAAATTGAACACTTAAAAGATAAAATTTCTTAACAAAATTTTCATATGACTCCACTAACATGATGTAGACATTAAAGTAATAATAAAATAAATATTTCAACGTCGAATTTGTGGTATCAAAACCACTGTTCTGATTTCACTAAAAATGGACTGTTACAAATTTAAAATGGAAAAACCTCTCCAAAGAGGAGAAAAAATTAAGGGCAAATATAATTTTACTATAATAGCAAAAGAATGAAGAGTACAAAAGACGAAAATAAAACTAAACCCCAAAATTCAAAAACAAAGAACCCTCAAAACATAAACACAAAATTCTCCAAAAGTGTTATGAGTTCTAATATCTAATGGGTGTATTTTTTAAGGTTGTAAAAGAGCATATTTATAGATAAAATAAACTATGCTAATAAATACTAAATACATTATACTAATAAATACTAAGTCTTCTAGAAAGAAAATATATTTTGTTTAACTTGACTTGCAAATAATCTCTTATTTGACTAAAATATGAGGCATACTCAACAAGAATTAATCAATCATTAAAAAATATAAACCAATATAACTATAGACTAAAAACTCACACATATTTCATATAAGGTGAAACTCAAATATAGGATCTTAAAATTTCTTGTAAGTTCATAAAAAAAAAAATCAATGAAAATTATGTTTCGTTTTTGTCATTCTCTTTTACTTTAAAAAAATATTTTATGTAAATACATGTTAAATATGTAAACCTTAATTTTAATTTTATATTAATTTTTAGATGAATTTATTTTTCTTTTATATTTTCATTAATTTATTTTCTATGAAAACCTTATTAATAATAATAACTAAGTAAATTTCAAGTTTAATATATAAATAAACTAAATATAAATTTGAATCCTTAATTTTAATTGAAGTAAAACATATTTTTTAATAAAATAAGTCAAACATATTTAATTTTATTGTATTTTAGTATTTTTAATATGTAATTAAATTTTTATAATATATAATAAATAAAAAAATATAGATAAATAATAAGAATGTAATTATCTTTTTAAAAGATTTTTTTAAAAAAAATATTCAAAGATGAAGATTATAAAAAATATATTTCATAATTTTTAATCCTAAGGAGGTAGATAATAGATATTTATACATTATTATTAAGTTTATATATATATATATATATATATATATTGATACAGTAGTGATTCAAAGTTAATTTTAGAAAAAGTCAACACCCACCAATAAGTCACAAGTTGAAGTTGACTGTTATTTAGTTTATATTTTACTTACATTTGAAATATAATTTAAGCATTTAATAATATGCACTTTTCAAAAAAAAAATTCAATTGGTCATCAACTTCCATAAATTTTATTTTGAGCATTAGAAAAATAAAAATATTCATTTTAGGCACCGTAGTAAAAAAAAATTTTCATTTTAAGTATTGTGGTTAAAAACTATTCTTATTTTGATCACCCGCCATTAATTTAATATTGTTGTATACTCATTCAGTCCCCAAACTTTAATATATATAGATCTTTACAAAAAATTGTATTATTCAACTGTAGTGATAAAACTTATTGTAACTCAATTCCGTGTAAAAACGTAAGTTTTTCCTTGAGAAACCCCTGATAATTCATTACTAGAAAAAACTTAAATTAATTTTAGAAGGGCAAGGAATATTATAAATATTTCACATTTGGTGAATTTTCAAAATTTAAAATTTAATTAAAAAAATATTTCTCCTGTTTAGCTTTAACAACTTAAAATATCAAAAATGCTCTCGTCTTCCTCTGCTGATATTGCGAATAGGAATAGAGATGATATCTCTATTGATAAGGATTCCAACACTAAGAAGGTTCGTTTTAAGGACTTGGATGCGACTCTTGATGATGTGATGGTTGTGGATCCATTACCAGTGCCCTTGCTGTCGTGGAAGGATATGTTAATGGGAAAGGAAAGTTTTGACCAGAATAATAAGAACGATGGCCTACTTTTTGCTGATAGTTTCTCTCTTTCTGAGCAGGATGTAAAGAAATCTTTTGTCGATTGTGTTCCCTCCATTGACTTCTCAGAGAGACTTTATCACCTTTTGGAAAAGGAAATGTCAACCTCTATTGTTTTTAAGATGCTGGGAAGAAATATTGGAATCTCGACATTACAAAACAGGTTATATGGGATTGGAGACCGTCAAAGCCATTTTAATTAATGGACATTGAAAATGGTTATTTTCTTGCAAAATTTTAGAATTCTGAAGACTATGACAAGATTATTTTCAGGGTCCGTGGGTTATTTTCGGTCTCCGTGGGTTATTTTTGGTCACTACCTCACTGTTCAGCCATGGACGATCGATTTCAATCCCAACCTACCTTATCCAAATTTGGTTCTGACTTGGATTCGCTTCCCCGATCTTCCTAGTCACTTGTACAAAAAATAGATTCTCATGGAGATTGGGGGTTTGATAGGTAAAGTTACAAAGTTGGATTTTAACACGGATAATAGGGTAAGGGGACGGTATGCTTGTATGGTAGTGTTTGTTAATTTGGGGAGGCCATTGGTCTCTAAAATTCTTATAAACGACATTCTTCAAAGAATTGAGTATGAAAACTTCCCTGTAATGTGTTTTAAATGTGGTCGTTACGGCCATACTAATGAGATTCGTTGGTTACACAATTGTCTGGGCTGATTGAGAAAGGTGAGTCGTTGAGATAGACATCTGCAACTACTATGGCGATCGGAGACAGAGGGTACGGTCCTTGGATACTGGTGGAGCAAAAGACCAGGCGTGGCACCATGGAGGGAGGGAAAAAAGGAAACAATTTGAAACCGGGGGAAATCTTGGGATCACATTTTCATTCTTTAGCTGATTTGGAGGCGGTTTCATCGGAGGAAGGATCGCTCAAGAATCCTCAATCTGAATTGAAGAAAAAAGGGAAAGAACCCTTAATTGATTCTCATGTTAATTTTTCTGCGGCCAGGAAAACTGTTAATAATGGATTTAAAAAATCCAATCTGGGCTTGTTGGTGGGAAAGCCTCAAAAGGGCCAGGCTCGACCCTTTAAGGTCAGTAACGGTACTAATGCCCAGTCCATGGGTAGGACCAAGACGGGCTTGGATAAACCGGTAGCTTGGGATGTTAATAGCTTGTCTCCTTTGGTTAATAAAGATTAGGTCCATAGGAATACAAGCGGTGGGTCATAGCAGGAGGCCCAAATTTCGGATAATCAAGTAGCAGTCCCTTCTAAAGACCTAAGTGCCATGGGCACATCATTACCGATTATTGAAGAAAATTTCAGGCTATTAATTTCAGGTAATTCAAGTTCGATTTTTCCTTCAAATTTAAATCCACAATTGATGCTGTTACAGGTCAAGAACAAATGGAGCCCAAATTTTCTTCTCATAAACAAGTAGACCACGTGGTGCATTTTAATCCTGCATTTGAAGAAATTTCTTTTGTGAATGTAGAGGTGAAAGGGGTTTTGGAAGCCAAAAATCATTTGGAAATAGTTTTTAATAATAAAATGCCTCTAGAGATTGTGGTTGAGGAATCGGGGGAAATTCAATTGGTTAGTAGTAATTTGACTAAGGAGGGTTTTAAAAGTTCGAACGCTAAAAGAACTGGTTCTAAAGGAGGTTGGAAACTTAACAAAACCTTAAAAGGTCCAGGAAACCGATTCAAGAATTCTAAAAACTCTCGAATTTTATTTGTTGATTCTATGAAGAGGGCAGCGGAACTTATTACATCTGAAATTGATGAAAATTCTGCTAGGGATTTATCGAGGCATCTAGGAAAGGAAGCAGGGTTTTCTCCTTCTGATCGTCAGTAAGATAAGTTTTTCTTGACTCCTTTTAATTTTTAATTTATGAATTTGTCTATTCTATCTTAAAATGTGCAGGATGTACGTCTGATAAATTCATGTGGGCTTTCGTGAGTATAATAATCAGCATAAGCCTGATATTGTTAGTCTACTTGAGCCAAGAATTAGTGAGAATAAAGCAGACTTAACTGTAGTGAAGTTGGGCTGGGATAAGTCTCATCGTGTAGAAACAATTGGTTTCTCAAGAGGTATTTGGATTGAATGGAAAAATTCGATTGACCTAAAAGTGGTAGGTAACCATCCTCAATTCATTTTGACTCGTATCTATTCTGAATTGATCTCTAGGTCAATCCTTGTTGCTTTTGTGTATGGGAGCCCGGATAAAATGAAAAGGAAGGTTCTGTGGAATGATCTTAGTCGCTCGGTTTCGTTTAGAGATGACCCTTGGATGGCCATTGGAGATTTTAATACCATTCTCTCTTCAGATGAGAAAAAAGGCGGTCATATCAAAGGTCGCAGATGTCAGTCTTTTGGTATTTTATGGATAAAGCCCAATTGAATGATCTGGGCTTTCAAGGGCCTCCTTTTACATGGCACCATGGTAATCTTTCAGAAAGAGGGCTGTAGGTAACAAAATCTGGCTAGATTCTTTTCCTAATTGTTCAGTGACCCATTTGCCTAGAATTAAGTCTGATTTTATTGACAATTTTATTGACAAGCTTAAGAGCTGGAATAAATGTGTTTATGGTCATATTAATCAGAGAAAGAGGCAGTTAATACATAAGCTCTCCAAAGTGCAACGTGCCATGGATCTTTCAGGGTCTAACTCTCTTCGTCATCATGAAATTTTGATCTAAGATGAGCTCAAAAATATTCTTTATCATAAAAAGTTGCTCTAGAAGAAAAAATCGAGATGTGAGTAGCTGAAGTTGGGGGACCGCAACACTAGTTATTTTTATAGACGCACTATTCAGAGGAGAAAGTTTAATAAAATCATTGTTTTACGTAGTGCTGATGGGGATTGGATTTTTGATCCTGATGTTCTCAAGTCTGAAGTGGTTAATTTCTTCCAGAAGCTTTATGGGGAGAGTCCATGCTCGCTAGGAAATATGCCTTCTAGTGCTTTTTTCTAGCCTAAGTTCTGAAGAGGTTGATTTTCTAGGGAAAAATGTTATGAATGAGGAGATAAATGTTGCTCTTTTTGATATGGCACCTTTTAAAGCCCTAGGTAGTGATAGTTTTTAGGTTGGTTTTTTTTCAGAATCAATGGGACAATATTGGAGAGGCCATATGTGAATGGGTTAAGAAAGTTTTCGAAAGCAATATCATTGATCCGGAGTTCAATAACACTCTTATTGTGTTAATTTCTAAAGTTCAGAATCCTGAAAATTTCTCTTAGTTTCGGCCTATTAGCCTTTGTTTGGTGTTGTAAAAGTTGGTCATGAAGGTCATTGTTAATAAGTTTAAGAGCATCTTTCCAAAGATCATTGGTCAGGAATAAGCAAGCTTCATTGCTGGCCGAAGTATTATTGACAATGTTATTATCGCTCAGGAAGTTTTACACTCTATGAGAACTAAGAAGAGTCTCCAGTGGATGGCAATCAAGATTGATTTGGAAAAGGCCTACGATAGGGTCAGATGGGACTTTGTAGATGCCTCTCTCAATGCAGCAGGTATTCCTTCTCATTCAAGTTTTATGGAATAGTGACCCAACTCAAATGTTTAGGCTGGCAAGGGGTATTCGACAAAGCTGCCCACTATCTCCATATCTTTTTGTTATCTGTATGGAATGGCTGGGTCACAAATTTCACGAAAGTATCTCTGCAAGGGAGTGGAGCCCTATTTGTTTATCTCGCACTAGGTCGAGCTTTCGCACTTTTTTTTGCCGATGATTTGATGGTTTTTAGTTGAGCTGACTTGTTGCATAGTGGTCTCTTTAAGAATTTTCTTAGTAATTTTTGTGAGATTTCTGGTCACAAGGTTAATGCTAGAAAAAAGAATTGTTCTTTTCTTCGAGGGTTAATGTACCTTTAAGAAATGAGATCAAGGATATCCTAGGTTTTCAAGAAGTTAATGACTTAGGCCATTATCTCGGGGTTCCACTTCTTCATAGAAGAGTTACTAAGAGTACTTTAGAATTTTTGGTGGAAAGAGTTTGTACTCGGCTCTTTAGTTGGGATGCTAAGCGACTTTCTTTTGCTAGAAAGGTCGCCTTAGGGCAGTTTGTACTATTTTCTATTCCAAGTTATCTCATGCAATCGACTCTTGTCCTTAAAGGAATTTGCGATGCTATTGAAGGATTAGCAAGACAATTCATTTTGAGTGCTGCGGAAGGTTAAAGGAAGATGGGTTTAGTAGGGTAGGAAGATATCTGTCAGCCCAAGATTCATGGAGGCCTTGGTTTTCATTATTTGGGGGATCAAAATAATGCTTTTATGATGAAAATTGGCTACAATCTTATTACTAAGACTAAAACTTTATGGGTTCAAGTCCTTAGAGCTAAATATGGAGTGAGTGAAAGTATGCCAGACTCTATAATGGGGAGTAGTTTATATGTGGAGAGCAGTTGTCAAAGCTTAGCCTCTGTAGCGTAGTAATATGATTTGGTCCATTGGTAATGGTAAGGCTGCTCTATGTTGGAAGGATAATTGGATTCCTAATAAATGATCTCTTAAACATTATGTTTCGGGGCATGGCAACATTGATCCTGAGACCACAGTTAGTGAGATAGTTTTGCCTAATGGTAAATGGGATCTCGAATTTTCAAATTGTGGTTGCCTGAAGAAGTATTGAACGTATCATTAGCATTCCTCCTCCCTTAGACCAAGTTGGACTTGATATCCTTTCTTGGTCTGGAACGACGACTGGAGTCTTTTTTGTAAAGAGTGCTTAGTATTTGTTAAAGGAAGAGTCTTGGTATCCGAAGGAGATGAGTTGGAGCATGATTTGGAAAATTCCAGGGCCACATCGTGTGAAACATTTCATCTGGTTAATTTTTAAACAAAGACTTTTAATTAACTTGGAGAGAGTTAGGAGGGGTATTGCGCAAGACGCATCGTGTCATTTTTGTGGCCATATTATGGAGGATGTTCTTCATATCCTTAGAGACTGCTCTTTTGCAAAGGAAATTTGGCATCAGTTCATTCCTACTAATCAGCTTAAGAATTTCTTCTCTGGTACTATTTCGGAGTGGCTTGTCTCAAATTTGCAATTTCTTTCTTCTAACAAGCAGAGTGTTTCGTTTTGGGCTTGCCTCTTTGGGATCATCCTTTGGCGCATTTAGAAGAATCAGAATTTGATTATTTTTCAAGGAAATGGTTTGAGTTCGAAGGATATTATCAGTGTCTCCTATAGTTGGACGAAACACTTTCTCTACACATATAATGAAGGGATGGATTTGCAGCTGAAGTAGTTTTCAGTTGGCCAAAACTCAGGAATGTGGGTATTTCTTAATACTGATAGTGCTATTTACTCTGTGTCTGATTCTTCTGCTGCAGTTGGTGTGATACGCAATAGCAAAGGGGGGTGGATTGTAGGATATAATCGCTCTTGGGAAAATGCTTAGCAGCGATTGCTGAACTATAGGGAATACTGGATGGACTACTTATCTTTCAGAAACAAGGATACAATGAGGTCATTATTCGATCGAACAATCTCGAGAATGTGATTTCTATCAGTGAAAGCAAGTCTGGTGGTTCAAAAAATGCATTGATTAGGAGAATTCAACAAATTTTAGACTTTGAAGAGAGTTGGTTCTTGACTTATGTTCCCAAAAAGAACAATTGGGTAGCTGATGCCTTGGCAAAAATGGCTCTAACGAGTGTAGAATCCTTCTGTATATTCGAGGAACCCCCTTTGAGGATTAAAGAAATTTTAAAGGATGACAATTTTGTTGACAATTCCCTTATGATTCACTCTATGTAATCTTTTGTTTTTAGTTTAACAAAAAAAAAAAATTTTAGAAAGGCAAAAATGAAATGAAAAATATAGAATTTTTTTGGGTAAAAACTCAAAATTTCCCTATAAAAACCTATGCAATTCCCTGTAAAACCCTCCAATATTTGTCTTTTTACTAGGAAAAAGTTTAAAATTAATTCTAGAATATAAAAAAAAATTAAAGAGATAAAATGATTTTTCTTGTAATGACCCAATTTTTTTTTCTATAAAATCCAATTAATTCCTTGTAAAACCACATGCTTTTCCTTTTAGGGTAAATTACACCATAGGTTACCCAACTATGGGCTATTTTTTTTTTGGTCACTCAACTATGAATTTTTTTTTAATCGGTAACTGAACTATGGATTTTTTTTGGTCACCCAACTAATTGAGATACACTAACGAGAGGGTGATGTGCTAGTTGAAAAATCGACATAATAACAAATTTAGCTTTCAAGTTTTACATATTATATTGATTTAGTTATAATTTTAAAAAGTTAACCCGTAAAATTTACAAGTGATCTTAATTTGATTCTAATTCTAAAAAAAATAAAGAAATATATAAAAATACATAAATATTTTCAAAAAATATATAATAAATTTAAAAAAAAATTTAATTGTTTACTAGACTTGCTTTTGGTGGCTATTTTGTTGATATTTTCGATTGTGACTCCTTCATTCGGTTTTCTTGCTAGCACTGAAGTAGTTTCGATGTTTTTTTGAGCTCTACTAGAGATGCACATGCTATTTCGCAGTTGCGATAACCTCTCATTCTCTCGCGAATCCCTCTCTCTCTCTCTTCCTCATACTATAATAACAGTGGTAGTGAGCAACAACAAGAGTTTCTTTTTGGGACTAGACTTTGGTTGTGATGTGATTCCGATTCCATCATGTGACTCATCAAGAAAAAAATAAAGATTGGCCCAAGAGTGAGGGGCCCAAAACTAAAATGAAATTCTTCAAATGAGTGCTTAGCTTAATATTTCCATGTTTTGTTGATTTAACGTGTTAGGTGTCAAGTTATTTGTTAGTTAAATTATTCCATAGGTTTGAATGTGTTCGTATGTTTATCTTTAAGTTGCTAAGTTAGTTTTAATGTGTGTGTTATTTTACCATGTTTGAGTCATTTGTTTTTGAATATCTGTATATACGTGTGAGTCAAAGTATAATTTCTAAGTTCATGGTTGAATTTTGAGTGAAGAAGATGTGCTTAAGTGTTGCCTATTTATACTTGATGTAGATGGCCATTCATTGCCGAAATGCATGCACAAAGGAGCCTTCTAGAATCTTCATAACTTAAGTTTTCAATAAGGTTCATGTGGCTGTTCATATGGTGTGCAAGATACATGTTAACATACATTCCTTAAAGATGAAGGATTCATTACAATAATACAAGTGCATGGATGATGGAAACATGGGAGATGAATTTATCAAATTCAAGCTATCCATTCAAGTATTCAAGACGCATTAAATCATCAAATTAAGATGTGCATGAGCCATTCAATGTACTTTCGGCCAGGGGGGATTGAGGTGAATTCAAGGGCTGCTCATGCATAGAACTTGAAGAATGCTTCATGGCTAAGCATGCATGAATGCACCGAGTGAAGCAACATGATTATTAGACCAATTCATGCACCATCCTTAAGCATTAATGCTATGAGTGTGAACATGTTAAATACAAGTGCGAATAAGTTTAAAACTAGTATGAACACAACTAGATACCGAATTTGAATAGGCAATTTAGAGTTTATAAATAGCTTTGTAATTGAGCATTTTGGGAAGACCATTTTTAATACAAAAACATATTTTGTGAGATTCTTCTTTCTACGGTTTTTAACCGAACTTATTGAATTTATCAAACTTTGATAAGTTTGTGGCGTTCAACCCTTGTCTTATCACTTTGTTTTCCCATCTCGAAGTGTGGTGACTTCTTTATACCAAGGTTCGAGTAATTCGTTAAGTTTAAGCATCATTTGAGTACTTCGGGTTAAGGTTTCCACCCCAATTTGAACCTATTTGAGAGGATCCATCCTTCAAGCAATTTTTCGAACTTTCCAAGTCTCGAGAAATCACATCAGGTTGGGCCAAACCTTGCGCTTTATTGTAATTTTCTTTTAGGCTTTGTCCCTCTATATTGAACAAAAAGTGACTCTGAACTCATATTGACAACATTTTATTTTGTTACTTAATTTTGGCTCATGAACTATAACTCCGTTAAAGAAAGCACGTGACAATTTAGGCAAATCAAATCATAATACATGAAAAATAATTCAATTAGTTTCCTTTTTTTTCCTCCTCTCTCCATCTCCTCACTATTTTCTTCCTCTTTCTCCTCTCTCCCTCTTCCCATGTATATGGTTCCTGCCTTGATTTAGTTAGTAGCGGTTAAATTAAGATTAATGTGCGCGCTGATCAAATCTGTGCATCGAGTGTAGTGGTATCATAGTACCCTCCCACGGTACTGACCGGGGTTCAATTCCCCGGATGCGCAAATTCCTACGTTTGCGACATCCATCCGCACAGAGATGGATCAGGCACCATGTGAGCAGTTTCCTGGTTATTTTTACTTCTACAAAACCTCTACTTATTATCCAAAATAGTTGAGGTGGAACGTATGACTAATATGGTTGAGCTTATTCTGTCAAGGAAACCATTGCGTGTAATTTGCCATCCAAGTTTGCATAAATTTATAACCATTCCTGATAAATCAGTTATGAGATGCATCAAAGCACTGCTCTATTCTTGGCAATAGCATAGGCAATTATAAACATTGTGCAATGTCTAAGTATACAGGCATCACTGTTCTGAGCTGATCAAACTACTTTGGCAAGTTTTGGGTCAACCTAATCCGCCATTCAAGTGCCTGCATATTTTTCACTGAGAAGCCATGAAACTAGATGTGAAAAAATAGCTAGGGATGAGAATAAAATTTGAAGCACTAGCAACATCAAGTTAATATAAAAGAAAAAGAAAATATTGCTGGAAATTATCCATGAAATTTGTATGTGCATGACCGACATTCATTGTCTCCATTTGACTCAGAAATTTACCAGGCTGATAAGAAGTAATGGAAATATAATAGGAAATAAACCATGACAGTTTATCACGAAAAGCATTTATCATTCAGTAGTTACAAATTACAGGCAAATACAAGCCAACAAGTTAGACAAGCAGCACTCTGCGTAGGCTATACAATCTGCAATTTTTTCTTATAAATTAAATCAAGGCCAAGCACTACTGACGATCCATCAAGGCAGGAAGCATATGCTGAAAAAGATCTTTTAATACCGAAAATATAGAGCAGAGAACACTGTCAAAGGAGGATATATTAAACAATGAAACGATGTTGCCTTGCACTCCAAACAATTTCAGCCACATATCCCGCTAGACTTGCCATGACTAACCACTAACCCACAAAGATTTGAATATAACATAAATAAAGGAACTATTTCGACTCTTTCAACTCACATGTCAAAAGACTTATTTAAACCAAAACAACTACAAATCATATTTTGAATTATTTTCCGGCACCCCCCTAATTCAAAATCACAAACATCAAGACCAAGCATGAAGTAGTTGTGTTTTTGCTTTAAGAAGTGCTTTGGTAAGTATATATACTGCTTGTTCTTCATTGTTGCATTGCTTCAACTTGATCAATCCTTTTGCAACCAGCTTTTGGTTAAGATAATACCGAATCTCTATGAGCTTTGACCTTCCATGGGAAACTGGATTTTTTGTCATTGCTGTTGCTGATAAATTGTCACGAAAAATTGCCGTTGCTCCTTTTTGCTCTTGGTGAAGGTCAGCAAGCAATTTTCTTAACCACAATGTTTGACATGCTGAGGATGCTGCTGCAACATACTCGGCTTTAGATGATGACATAGCAACCGTTGGTTGTTTTCTTTAGCTCCAAGAAATAGCTGCTGATCCAAGAATAAAGAAGATTTCAGAGACTTTTTCTATAATCCAAGGCTCCTGCCCAATCACTATCAGTAGAACCACATAAAATGAAATTAGGATTATGTGAGTACCACAGCCCAAAAGTCGTAGTTCCAGCATTATAACGCGAGATTCTCTTAGCTGCTCCAAGCGGATGCTTCGTGGGGGCTGTGCATGAATCTTGAAATGACTCCAACTGAGAAAACTATATTTGGACGTGTCTGAGTCAAGTACCATCTTCAAGCTGTAAATTTTAGTTCTACAACTAAGCTTCGAAAATATCTACCATCAGCCTTGTCAGTACCATCTTCAAGCTGTAGTTTGTCATTCACATTCATTGGAGCACCAACAACCTTGCAACTAAACATGTTAAAACTTTTTCCAAAGATCAATAACATATTTCCTTTGCGAGATCAAAATTCCATCTTTCCGTTGTTTCACTCTAATTCCAAGGAAATAACATTTTACTATTTTTGCCCACGGATGCAAGCTCTTCTTCCATAGCATTTCTCCACCCTCTTTTTTGCCGCAGCTTCCTCAAAGTAAGTAGGATCTAACCACATAGAGCAAAAGTACATGTTTCATAAATTTCGGCAAGTGATCTGAACCTACGTGGAGTGTCATTTGAATCTTCTGAGTCTGGCACCATTAACATTGAAATGAGATGTTTTAAGAATGGACGATGGATCTTCTTCTAAGACTTCCTGTCTGCTTTCCCATTTCCAGCATGATTCTTTACC
The DNA here is from genome assembly GCA_020496765.1 of Gossypium stocksii. Classification (NCBI taxonomy): domain Eukaryota; kingdom Viridiplantae; phylum Streptophyta; class Magnoliopsida; order Malvales; family Malvaceae; genus Gossypium; species Gossypium stocksii. The sequence continues at coordinate 15,600,357 of CM035623.1, forward strand.
AAATTCCACATCTCTTCTGATAATGATTTTCCCATTTATGGGATTACACGGTCTAAAAGCTTTGGATTGTGAACAATATCCAACAAAGATACACTTTTCAGACCCTTTGTCAAGCTTATGAAACTATTGACAATTCACCAGAGTAAATGCAATGCAACCAAGAATTCTCAAATGCCTCATCAATGGCCTTCTACCTGTCCAAGCTTCAAAAGGTGTTCGGTTCAAGATTGCTCTAGTAGAAGAAATATTCGGCAAGTAAACTGCAGTAAACTGCAGTACGAACAGCCTTTGCCCGAAATTGATCTGAAGGTCTTGGCTTTTCAACATGCTTTGGGCCATCTCTACTACAGTTCGATTCTTCCTTCAAATGAAAAACTTGAGCAGGGTACTCCGGGATATGAAAGAGTTACTTTTAGAGGTAGGGGACATGGTACAGGTAGAAGCCAATACAAACGGACGAATAGTCGTGGCAGGGTACAATGCTGTCATTGTCGCAGATTTAGACACATTGAAGCAAATTGTTGGTCTAAGAATAATTGAGCTAGTTATCCAGAGAAAGAAGAAGAGGAAAGTACGTCGTTTCTGTAGATGCTGAAAAAGAAGCTGGTGTTTGGTTCGTGGATAGTGGTTGCTCTCATCATATGACTGGAGAAAAGTCCGTTTTTAAGGAATTGGACAAGACGAAAAAGAAGAAAATTTTGCCTTGGTGATAACAAGCAGATACAAGTGGAAGGCGAAGGCACAGTTGCTGTCCAAACTAGTCAAGGCAAAATAAAACTCATTCAAAATGTTTTATTTGCTGTAGTTTGGCACATAACTTGCTTAGTGTCAGACAGCTGTTGGATAGTGGATCTCTATCTTGTTTGATGATGGAAAGTATGTTACTAAGAGAAAAAAACAGGTCAGGTTTCAGTCAATATTTGTATGACAGCAAATAAAATGTTTCCCCTTAAAACTTCAAATATTGAATATGCTCTGATACCAAAATGCTCAAAATGATCTTTTAATACTGAAAATACAGAGCCAAAAGAAGTAAAAAAACAGTAAAAGGAGAATATATTAAACAGTGGAAAGATATTGCCTTGCAGTCTAAACAATTTCAGCCACATCTCCAACTACACAAACCACTAACCCACAAAGATTTGAATCTAACATAAATAAAGGAACAAACAAACAAACTATTTTGACTCCAACTCACATGCCAAAAAACTTATTTAAACCAAAACAACTAGGAAATGATATTTTGAATTATTTTCCAGCAGCATATACAATTAGGAGAGAGAGAGGAGGAGGAAAATGAAAAGAAAAAGAATTTAATTAAAATTTTTTTCCATGTACCATGTGTTTTTTAATAAACTTATAGTTCAAGGTCAAAAATATGGGACGGAATAAAACATTAGGAACTACTTATGACAAAAAAATCCATAAAGAAAAACATTAAAGGTTAATCTGGTAATCAGAGTATAAAGGCTATTTTACTGTTAAAGCCTTTCTTTTTCCTTCTTTTACTTTTCTTTTGAATAAAGAAAGAATTTCTTTGACAGCAAACTTTTTTGAAAAATCAATTTTTATTAAAAAAATAAAAACAATATTTTTTTAAAAACATATTTAAATTTAATCATAAATTATTAAATTTTATTAGATTCTTTCTCTTTTCAAATTAATTTTTTTCTTCCGTTAATTCTTTTGCTGCTAAAAAGAGAAGAAAATGAGACAAAGAAAAGAACACAATAATTTATTCTCCACTTCAAAATATTTTCTAAAAATTAAATGAATTTTCTAAAAATAGTTTTTTTTAATAAAAAAATCAATTAAAAAATCATTTTATATCACTCTTACTCTTAATTTTGTCCATAAGGAACAGAATGAAAAAAAAAATCATCCAAGCTTTAAGCTTTGCCCACACACCCACCATAAGATGACCTAATCCAATCCAATCCAATACTATCCATCTTACCAAACACACCAATAGTGTATGTATATATCAGTTAATGAGAACTTATACCTCATTTTATAATGACGAGATAAGCGTCAGCTTGCAGATCTTCTCTTTGCTTTTCTGGGCATATTTCCTCCAACATAATCAACTTCTCGGGAATAATATAGCAATTTAAAACCACAGGAAAAATAAGAAGATAATCAGGTGTCCGTTGGAGTGGGCATTAACCTAAGCTTGTCATCTGAGGAACTAACCCCAGTATCCCTCTCTTCTGCTAGCAATGACTGTAAATCACTACCATTAGCCAAGCTGTTGAACTCAACTGCTTTAGATGGAAGGGTAGGATATCGTCGTTGGCAAAAGGTCATTAGCCTTTTCACTGATTGCAAGTATTTGCGAGTAGTCTCATCGTTCATTATGTGGGCAACACTATTGGTATAGATCTTCTCACGAGCGGAACGTTCATGGATACCAACCATAGTGACACCGATTGGCCAGGGTGCATTACCGATAGCCATCTTAATGTAATGGTCCATGGCAGCCAGGTAGTCCCTCTTCATGCAGCATTCGACCACCACCAACAATGCTTGACGGATATCATCAGGAAGCACCTGCCATTCGAAAACATGACAAGTAAATACTGGGTCTTGTGAAATCTAAGTTCTGTGCACAATGCCACAAACAAACACAGTGGATACCTACAGAAAATTTCAACAAATAACTGGTTGGCTCTCTGTTTAATCTTCTCATAGATTGAAAAAAAAAAGGAATTAAAAGGTGCTGGGGAAAAAAGGGCAACTTCCCAACCATTAAACACTGCTAAAACCATAAGGAACTGTAATGCTTTGAAGAAACCAATTTCACACAATTAGTATGGGGCAATAATGCAAGTTCAAAGCATGGGGATCAATTCATATTTGAAAGTGACTTAACTTCATAACATCCAGCAAAGGATGAGAGTCATGCTCGTGAATGGGATCATACAGAAAGTATGCACTTTTGGAGCTTAAACCTGTTTAATTGTGTTCGAGGAACTATAGGTTCAGTGACTCTATTTACCAGAAACAGGGACTCAGGGAGCAGACCACCAAGATAAATGCTGCTGAACATGGTTGACTATAAATCTAACCAGAAAGCAGGCAGTAAACAACTTAGCCATGCAACGAGGCTGACAAAACCTTGATATAAAGATAAATCTCCTATCCATCTGAACTCCAGGTTTACCAATGATTGGCTATATAACAGAGTCACCTGAATAATTCTTCATGAAGACTTCATTGACCAATACACTTTAATGCTATTTGAAATTATTGACCATATTAACAGTCTCATAACTCTTTCCGTGGAATTAATAAACCAAGCCAAACTGAAAAGCTTTAATGTCGCAAAATTGTCCAAGTCCACTTTATCCAAGTAATTGGCAGCTCCTTGCTCCACTTTGTCTTAGTCCTCCCAAAATTGTAGCTTGCTAGAATCATCCAATCCTATTGGAGGTGCATAAGCACTGGTAATATTTAAATTTTAAAGTCTTGCTACCTAGTATGAGTTAAAGCCAAGATCCTATTGTCCTCCTAATGTCAACAACCTCATCAACCAACTGGCAGTCTAAGCCAATGAAAGCCTTGGCTGACTAAGGTAGAGGCCTAGAGAACTTAGTGATCCTAGGTTTGAGTCTCACCTTGTATATATGTGAGTTCTGGTTAGCTAGTTAGTTAAGTTGGTTGAGTTAGTTATTCAGTGCTTATAATGAATGTTTCTGATCAAAAGATAAAGGGCAGTCTTAAATTATACCTATCCAATTCCTATTCCCATCTCAACTTGAATTTTATACCATAATTTGCGACCCTATTTACCAATGGGTTTAACTTTCTTGCCCATCCATTTAGTCTCATGCAGGCACACAATATTAATATTCTTCCTAATTTAGCCTCCACTAGCCTAAACATACCTGTAAGAGAACCTATGCTCCCATTAGCTTGGGGAAACAGGAACCCTTTGATCATTTGACATCACACCAGTAGATGTGGTCACTTAGTAGAGAACACTTGTTAAGAAAATATTAAAAATTACGGATCATCATGATTTCTGTCCCCTAACCAAGCAACTGTTTGAGCGTTCAAAGGGAATAAATCTCAAAACAAGCGAAGAGAAAGCAACAGACATTCAGACACCAATAACACTTTGATCACTAGAATTCCAACTCGAAGATACCATGAACATATGTAAATAGCAGTAGAGTAATAATTCAACTCATTAATTTCAATAGCTTCACCCACCTCTAGACCCCCCAGATTAAGGGAACAGAAGTCACAGAACATCTCTCAACATTGCAGTCTTCTCAACTAGCAAATACAAGTCCTATGCCTCTAACTTTGATCTAACAAACAGCTAGTCTAACAACTTAATTCTTACCGATTTCATTAGTATGTAAAGTAAAATTTCAATTCCTTTAGTTAGAAAACCTAAACTCCATCATTTAACTTGTTAACATATAGAGAAAAAGAAGGAAGATGCAATAATTCAAATCAGCGAAAATATTTTACCTTCTTCCTACAGAACTTGAACAATGGATTCAAGTAACGAGCGCACTGCTTAAACGTGGCTACCATGGACTTCCCTTTTGCCGTTCTCTTTTCAGCCTCACCCATCTCATCCAGCTCCTGTTTCCACTCATTCAACAACCTCTTGAAAAACACCAGAATCTTATCTTCATCACACAGCTCATCGAAATTCGCCTTCATTCTTTTCAAATCCTTATCCATATCGACTCCGCTGGACCCACCATCACCACTCAACTCTCCTCCTCCTCCTCCCCCTTCTTCTTCCCTATCCTCTCCTCCTCCTTCCCCTTCTTCCCTATCCTTTCTCTTCCTATCGCTCAAAATCCCCGTCTTCTGCCGCTTCCGCAGCTCGGCAATGTCTCTCAAGAAGTCATTGGTTTGACCGTCGGTCATATCGCTGTCGACCTCGAAAAGACCTGCTTTTAAGACGTATTTAAACCTTTCGAGACGAGCTGCGTCATCTTCGCCGAAGAGCGTAATAGGCTGTTTGAGGAAGCGAAGGCGGCGGATGACTTCTTGCCTTGGAAGGTAGAGGTTGTCAATGTTTTGTTCATCGGTGAGGGATTTGGAGGAACCGGTGGTGGAAGTTGCAATTTTGGATGCCGTGCTGGCAGCGGAGGGTTTAGGTTTGGCGGAAGTATCGCTGACATTGGAGGGGGATGCAGTGGATTGGCGGTGAGATTTCGCTTCGAGTTCGCGTTTTTCTTGCTCGCGAAGCTTTTGGATTTGCTTTTGTTCTATCTCAGAGCATTTGAATACGCGCTTTCCGCCGGTATCCTTAGCTAAACTTTGCCGTTTCTTGAGAAGCTCTTCTTTGAGAAGATCCATTTAGGATCGATTATGGCCATCTCCGAGGCTTGATCTGAGTTTCGTTGAAGATAATGATGGTTAGGGAAGATCGACGGTCGGCCATTTTCTCAGGGTCTTGACTAACCGTTTCAATATTTCAAATGGACTCGAGTAGGCCTAAAAGGAATTTTCAAGTCCAAACCAAAAAATGTGAATTTAAATGGCCCAACCCAAATATAATCCAAAGGACCTGGTTTATCTCTTCGGCCGATGGCATCATTGACCTTTGAAGTTTGAACCACCGTCCTGGTAGCCCTGCGTTTCATTAAGCGGCGGCCAAAGAAGATTGAGATGACGACTATACGCCGATTTTGCTGCAATGATCTTCTTCGTTTCGCATCCGTCAATCTTGACCACTTAACGGAAACCGTAAGCTTTAAAACTCTTGCCTTTTAGTTTTTCTTTTTTTGAACTTGCAAATGCTTGGACGAGTTGTAAATTGTTTCCATCAATGATAATTGTGTTATTATTACAGTTTAACATGTCATTTTACATGACATATTTAGCTCGATGGCCCGATTACTTTCATGTAGCTGAAGGCCCCGGCAATCGAATAATGGGTTACAGTAAGCTTTCTGTTCTTCTTTCTTATTTATGTAACTGGAATTTTAACACTCATACTGTGAAAAGAAAGAATTGGGTTCTATTTCTGATGTTCATTGCCTTATGTATTTAGTTTAGTACTATAAGTAATTGGAATTACATTTTATCGGTCACGTTCAAGGTTTGATTTGAATAGGGATATGCTTTTTACTGGCAATGCTGTTTTGGGATTGGTGCATCTAGATTTAATTCCTTTGAAATTGGTTGCAGTTATGGGGAAAGTTGAGGGACAAGGTGAGTCTTGGCATGGCCATGTAACGGCAGTCACTGTAGCGCCAGAATATCGTAGGCAGCAGCTGGCTAAGAAACTGATGAACCTTTTGGAAGATATCAGTGATAAGATGTAAGTACGTTTATTGTTCATTGATTTGAGTAAATTCTGTCTGCAGCTAGTCTGTAGCAAGGGCTGGTTACAAGACTAGAAATTACAGAAGTATTAAGTTTTCTAATAAAATTTTAGGATTGATTGCAAGATTAGAAATTATCAGACTAGTAAATTCTTTAATATATATATTTCATCCTTTTAGAAATTTGCTCCATGTTTTATTCATTGTGTTATATGAACTGCTAAGATAGTTATAAGGTTCGTTATTAGATATTTATGACGAAACTAATACAAGTTTCTGAACGCAAACATTTTTGGTTCAAATGGTGAAGGTTAAGTAACTGGCTAACAAGCTAGGTCATCTTGTAGTTCTGTGTAGGAGATCTTCCTTTGAAACTAACTTGTAATTGCTGAGTTGAAAAGGATTTTGTTTTGTTTCTGGTATTATTTAAAAAAATAATTTACAGTTCACTTCGAGCTTCAAGTTGTTTTAAATTTGGTCATGCTTGATTGGTTTTATCTTGCTTTGTACTTTCATGTCAGCCAATTTTATAATGCATCTTGATCTAATGCAAAATTATATAGTATACATGATTTTTTTTTGTTTAATATACTCTAGTATTTTTTTAATAGAATAATTTATTTTGGCAGAGACAAGGCATATTTTGTGGATCTGTTTGTGAGAGCTTCTAATACACCAGCTATAAAGATGTATGAGAAGGTAATTCTAGAACTTTCCATTTTGGACATTATTACATCATACTTTTCCCCTTAAGATTGTACTGCCTGGCATGCGGTTTGAGATGTATGTCAGTGTTGTTGTTCAGATTTTTTCTCCTCTGTTCTGCGATTACTGTTTTCCCATGTCATTGAAAGTGTGTTTGCATGTACATGCATAAGGCACTCCATCTCTTCTATGTTTGCATGAGAATGAAGCATTGCCTGTTAGAATCAGGGAAAATGGCAAGAAAATGTTTGATTTGATGAAGTTTGTAAAATGTGGCTATCTTGCCTAATTGCACATTATTCTTCACTAGTGGGTAACAGCAAGGTTATTCCAGAATTTTGTTTTCTAATCTTTGATCTCTGTATGTGTATTTGTTTCTGGTGCATGCTTCATGGGGATGAGATTGGTTTATGTGTTGCAGAGGATGAATTGACCACCTTCAGTCATGATCAAGTGAATTGGATGGAGCACCAATGATTTTTGGATAAAAGAGATGCTAATGAGATCTGTAAAATACCTTCAGTTTAATGCTTTTTAAGAAAATTAGGATTCAGAGTTAAAACTGAGAAGTACGGATGGTCATAGTTGTACCAGTATTAATGCTTTCTTCTTCATGTTATGAGAGATAGAAGAAGAAGAAATTGGAAAAAGAGGAAAGGAGAAATCACACTAAGGTTATGTATGCGTTAAAAAACCCTTCATTTATGGCCCCTCTAAAATTTTATGTAATGTGAATTGGCTAAACAAATTCTGCAATTGAATTTACCTTCCATCCTCATGAAATTATGCAGTTAAAGTCAAAATTACTTCTGTTGTAAGTCATTATCTTGTCTTAAGTTCAATTTAAGTTGGGTTTGTCTAAGTAGCATTAGCTCATGGCTTATTGCTCCATATCTATTGAAAATTAAATTTGGTTTCTCCTAAACCATCTCTATTTTAGGAGACGCCGTTTACAGGCCATATCTATAGTTTTCGCTTCTTAATAATATCAACCACTATAGTGCATACCATCCCAGTGCCAGCAATTTGTTTCATTCCTTGGTAGTAATTTCTTGTTATCTAGGAGCTGCATCTGCTATTGTAGAGGTTGAACTCTGGAACTTATTGCACTTGATTTGGAATGGTTCTATACCATAAATAATTAGTTGGGAACTGTCAAAATCATTTTTTCTTATATTGACTAGTAAGATTGCAGGTAGAGTCTTGCATGAGTGATGGCTTGTATTTCTGAGTGCCAGCAATGATATGATGCTATCCTCTGTGTCTTCTGATGTTTTCATGTGTTTGTGCCTGTCAATGCGTATAAAGCAAGAAAGGCTTACCTACTTTTTTTCTTCTTTTACAGCTTGGATATGTAATATACAGAAGGGTGCTACGCTATTATTCCGGAGAGGAAGATGGGCTAGGTATGTGGATTTTGATGTCCAACCAGAATGTTTCTTTTTTGCCTGCATATCTGCTTCTTAACTTTAATTTTGCGGTTTGGTTTTAGATATGAGGAAAGCATTATCTAGAGATGTTGAAAAGAAATCAATCATACCCCTTAAACGGCCAGTAACACCTGACGAATTGGAGTATGATTAGATCCACTTCCTATGGAACTTCTCCCTGCTATTTTTTATTGTGTTGCTTCAGAACATTTTCATGTTTTTGCAGAGATGGGATATCAGAGGGCTTTAGGTATGCCAAACATGTGGACAAGAAAATGTTCTTAGTAATGAACACATTTAATGTTTTCAGTGTGGTTGTGACCTTTATCTTTCATTGTACCTTGTATTTGTATAACTCTTGGATTATGCTTTTATACAATGTTATCCTTCTTTACAAATTACAATACTCCGAATTTTCCTTTTCCAAATATTTCTAGCTTTCCAATTTTCATGATTAGAAGTGCCTGCTGATCTGTTATAAAGTTCAGAGTATATTCTTAGAGCTCCCATTTAAGCAAGCATGTCAATGGATAATTGCTTTTTGGAGCTTCAAGTTTGTTTATAACATTTCTATTCCTAAATTTCTATTCAAGACTAATTTCTATGTACATCTGAGGGCACCTTTTCTATGTATGGGCTGAATGATCATTTTCAGCAAGTAGCGTAACACTATTATCTTGAACCGAAAAAGCCCAACTCATCTTTTCTTTAAAATGGTTGTGTATCAGTATAATTTTTCAATAAAAAAGTTGTTTGGTTATTCTAGTAAGATTGGTATAGTGTCAAACATGATAAAAAAGGTTGACCGAAAAGTTATAGCTTTATATCTATCCAAAGGAAATGGTTTTTGTGGCCTAAATTTGTGCAAAAATGGTAGGAGGCCGTTAGGAAGGCAGGAATAGGTTTGCCGTAACTTCTTTTGGGTCTGGTCTCACGTGCCTGTTTGCCTCTTCGGAAAACAAAGGGGGCTCACGAACCTTTGTCTGATTCAAGAAGAAATTATGAACCAATCAGCCATCAGAGCAGCAGATCACATTTTGGTGGATTTTTGCTAAAAATGGATTTTAATCCCAATGAGGGTCCTCACTTTTTTCTGCTTTTGTATGGACTCTTGCTTTCAGGTCGTCCATGCATTTTTTTCCCTCACTGAAATCTCCATATCTTTGTCTTCTGGCTGACATGGTCACGGATGAATAGTTCCAACTTTAATCCCGTGCTGTTAGGCGTGCTGTGGCCCGGTGGTTTTCTTCATGTTTTTCATGATTCCAGTAAATGCCAAACCATGAAGAGCTGATGATGCCAACATTAAGGGATTTGTGTGTTAGGATCCTGATTCCTACAGTTGTGCTGCCCATTGTCAGTTTCAGGTGTGCTACTCTGTTCCTTACACATTATTAAATTTTGAATTCTGATGTGGGGCTTGTAATCCCTTTGATTATTACTCATTTCACGTGGTCCTGCTCCTATTTTGTGCCCTCCAAGTTGTTAAGAAGCTTTTCTTTAGCATATTAGAATGCTTGACAATCTAAAAGTATGTAGTACGTTAACTACAGTCTTTGAATTGATATTCCTGACGATGTTTAGTCGTCAAGGAATTTGCTTTATCTGAAGAGTTTTACTGCTTTAGAAATAACGCTTGCCAACTTTATTGTATCATCATTATCTCTAACAACTTAGTGACAAGAAATTAAAAGTCACAGCACCAATGAACTGTTTCATATTGGGACATAGAGACATACCAAAACTTGATAATTTCAATAGAAGTTCCTTTTGACTGATATTTGTAAATGAGTTTTGTTTAATTGATGCTTTTATGTGAGAAGCAGTAAAAGGTGGATGGCCTTTTATTTACAAATTCCAAATGGGATATCAAAATCTTTTGGATATGGTATTTTTAATCTTCGACCATATGTTGAAAGAGCACCAACCTATTGGATGCTGTCCACCATGTTTGGTATACTTTAGCAGGCATTACCAAACAAAGCTCAAAGCAGCTGGATCTTGTGGATTTGTCAGTTGATCATTTTAAACGACATCAGTAAAAAGACTTGAGTTCCTTTGCGACCCAGGCTTAATGATCTTGGTTTCTTTGTCTTAATCATTCTTTTCAAAAGTAAATTTTAATTTCTATTTTCATTATCTCTGAGTTGGATTACATGGGAGTTTTTATTGAAATGGTTTTAATTTGTTCTCATAGGTGGATAGGATATTACATGTAATAGTGTAGTATTAGATTTGAAATAAAATTAATTATTATCATTATCCTAGTTTTAAATTGTTTTCTGAATTTTTATTTTATCCTATTTTTTGAATGACTAATTTGAATTTCATGTAACTATCTTTACTCTATAAATGAAGATTTCTATCTAAAAATCAAGTTGAGCCATTTCCTAAGCCTCCCATTACTTCAATATGCTATCAGAACCTTTTTGTCTAATGACATGATTTTTTTATCTTGGCTTTATGTCCTTTTTTTACCTTTCCCTCACACAAGTATATTCTTGGATCTTTATATATCTCCAATTATTTACTTTTTTTGGTTGAAACAACGCCAAATCTTATTCACCAGAGCTAACTAATCGGTTTTCTTTATTACCAACCAATGATCAACTTCTATCTATTAGTTGAAAGTGTCGAGGTTTGTGTCCAATTATCTTAGTAGTCAGTTAAGGGGCCTTGCTTAATGGATGTTGAACTACATCTTGGATTTACTTTTATATTGTCGTAATGTAATACCCCATATCTAATCCGATCAATGGGTCCAAATTATGAGATTGGAGCTTACATTTCAAATATATGTTGTGACCCTCACATCTCAATTTCTGGAATTCATAAATTGTAGTTACGTACAGATCACACTTGCAATTTATTGATACATTTAAAGATCTTTTTCCGTTCTTCTAGCTACAATTCAATAGATAACATCATTCAACTTATCACAAGTCACCTTTGTACATTTACGTTTCTTAGCCAATATGTCAATTTCCATTATAATCTTAGCATGAGTTAACCATAGATGAAATTAACACAAGTGTACAAGGATAATAAGTTTCATGAAAACTTATCTTTCAAAACATAAATTGAGTAGATCTTTCAAGGCTCAATCAACAACTTTAGCCTTTCCTTTACTTCATTTCTTTCCAATTCTTGCTCTAGGTAATTTTGGTATGGCCGAATGGATGAAGGACTTGAAGTTTTCTCCCCCTTTTCTTTCTTTGGACGATGGAAGATGACCATTCTCATCATTCTTCCAGGGGGTTAGTATTTGATTGAGTCGAGTCGAATCGAGTACAAAAATTTCGAGTTAGTCAAGTTGACGAATTCTATTTTAGCAACCAAACTCAATTTGAAAATTTTTCGAACCGAATGGAATTAAGTAAAAAAATTTCGAGTCAAGTCGAGTTGAGTTAACAATTCCTATAATTTATACTCAATGTTGTGTTTACATAGACCAATTATTTAACTAGTAGACGAAGTATAAGATTATTTAACTACATAAATAATAATGGTTTTGCCTTTTAATTTAATGGGTAAGTATTTATCAAAATGATGTAGTTTTGTCTTTTAAAATAATGATTTATATTTTAAGTTTAGAAAAAGTAAACATTTATCAAAACGACAAAGTTTTGGCTTTTCTTATTTAGATTTTCGAATTACTTGAATTGTGTAATTCATATTCGAGTTAAATAGAAAATTTTAATTTTTTATTCGAGTTGATCTGAATAACTTGATTAACTCGAATAACTTGAACTATTTAATTCAAATTTTGAATTTTTTATTGGGTCTTTTGAATCGAATTAGATTTTGCTTACCCTTAATTCTGTTCACTATTTTCCTTTTTATACATAGTTTAATCTTAATTAAACGTACTTAATTAGTTTAATTAAGTTAATATTATACTTAATCAACCATTAGCTAAACAAAGTGCAAATCAACACCATCATCCACTAAGTTATGATGGATAATGGTTAAATAACCATTTTAGCCCACTAGATAATTTCTATCTAGGTCCTCAAGCCTTTTCTAAATTAAAACTCAATAACAATTGAACTTTTACAATTTAGTCATTGAGCTTTAATCAATTACTTTCTTAGTTAATTTATCAAATTTCAATATGTTTTCATAATAACTTCCTTAATCTCTATTTTTCATCCTTACAGACTTGATTCATAAAAATAGGGTTTCGAAACCGCATCGATACAATTGAAATTGAGTCGTTATAATTCTCCTCTCCTTAAAAAATTTCGTCCTTGAAACTTACTTAGAAAGAGGTGGGGATATTGAGATTTCATTATTTCTTTCGGCTTCCATGTAGCTTTTTCCGCGCTATGATGGCGCCAAGACTTTTATCAACGACACACATTTGTTTCTCAATTCTTTTATTTCTCGAGCTAAAATCTTAAATGGTTATTCATCAAAGGTTAAATCAGACTGTAGCTCAATTTCGTCGAGAGTTAAAACGTGGGAGGGATAAGATCGATTTCTTCTCAGCATTGAAACATGGTAAATATTATGGATTTTATCTAACTCTAGTGGTAGTGCTAAACAATACGCCACGGGTCCAACTCTTTCAAGAACTTCATAAGGCCTAATAAATCTTGGACTGAGTTTCCCTTTTCTACCGAAACATATAATTTTCTTCCAATGCGAGACTTTTGAAAAGACTTTATCACCTATTTTAAACTCGTTTTTTTTTTATTTTCAAGTCGGCATTTATGAAATGTTTGAAGTCAAATGATCTATAATAATCTTGATTTTATCTTTAGTTTTATGAACTAAATCAATTGCAATCAGTTTACTTTCACTCAGTTCCATCCAACAAAGAGGAGTTCAACATTTATGACATACAAAACTTCGTATGGTGCCATTCTAATACTCGATTGGTAGTTGTTATTATATGCAAATTCCTGTAGAGGTGGAAATCTTTCTTAACTTCCTTCGAATTCAATCACATAGTTTCACAACATATCTTTACGTATTTGCATTACTCAATTCAATTAGCCATCAGTTTGAGGGTGGAACATTGTGCTGAAGTTCAATTTAGTGCCTAATGGTTTATGCAACTTACCCCAAAATCTAGAGTTAAACTTTGGGTCTCGATCTAAAATGATGGACAATGACACTTCATGTAATCTCATGATATAAAAAATATACATTTCAACTAAATTTTCCAATGAATAATCAACTCTTACTAGAATAAAATGAGCATATTTTGTCATTTGTTAACAATTACCCAAATTTAATATTTCTTTTTAGGTGATAATGACAACCCAATCAAAAAACCTATAGTGATTCGCTCCAATTTTTGTTCAGGAATCGCTATAGGCTATAACAGTCTCTGTAATAACCTTAACCCGTATCCATCATCGCAATAGTGTTATGGAGCATTATCGTAAAATCAAAGCTTGAAACATTTGACGTCAAACATTTCATAGATTATGGCAAATATCAATCAAACTCATACATAATATCCCTTATTCAAGCTCTCGAGGCCCTAGAAACACTTTAGAAATGATTTGGGACTAAATTAGAAACATATAAAATTTTATGGAAAAAGATAGAAATTTTCATACTGTAGGGGAGGTTGTGTGACTCACACGGCTAAGACACATTCTTTTGTCTCAGGCTGTGTGGACATTCGAAGTAAGGACACACAGTTATGTCCTAGCCCATGACCGTGTAACTCTCTGACTTGGGTCACACTACGAAGCCACACGCCCGTGTGTTAGGCCGTATAACTCTCGAAATGATCTCAAACGCCTGTGTGATAGGCCTGTCTTAGGCCGTGTGGACAAGAAATAGGTCATTTTCAAGCCATGTCTTTCACCCAAAACATGGTCACACTTACAAGCTATTTGTACATATTTAAAGCTTTCAAAATGTACCTAAAACATGTAAAATCAAGCTAGATCATAATGATATTTATTCATACAACCAATGTGCCCAACAGGCACCTCAATCACAACAACCAAACACATACATATTTTGGTATAAATAAACTATACACAACCATAATTCAACATGCCAAGATAAAGCATAATTAACCACATGCCAAACCTCAACAAAATATACCAAATTGATCATTAAAAACATACATCTACTTGACCATTTCAACATCAACCATTTAAGCACCAAAATGCTAAAATGTCATCAATCATAAAACCACCTATATAATTGTCAACATGACAACTAGTTTATCAATCAAAATACCATTTTTACAAACCAAACATAATGGCTATTTCATCAAGCACAAAACACCTATACATGCCATTATAACCATGACATAGAAACATTAAAATCTACCAATATAGCCGATGGATAGTGTGATAGGTCTCCGACAAGCTTCCAAACTGATCGAGCTTCCAATAATCTATAAAACATAGGAAAGAACACAAAATAAGCATATAATGCTTAGTAAGTTCGTATAACATAAACTTAACTTGCCATTTCATTACATAACATTAAAATTTAGCATGGCATAATCCAACCAATAGTTTGGCCAAAGCATAAGCATCAACACAAACATGTTAGCATATTTGAACATAATTCATGGGCAATTAACATGGATGGCCATTAAACTTAAATATGATTCATTTAGATTTGTCATCCATCTCAACATAGCATATTTTCCATGTAACTTACCATTTCAAAGTCTTTCATACATTCATGTTTCGATTCATATAGAACACTTACCATATCCCTGTAAATTCATGCCCGTTGAACCAATTAGAATACCATTGGATATGCGGGATAACTCACATGAAGTGTGTTAAACATATAACTGTAGTCTGTCTTTTCCTTTACATATATGCTCACACGAGCTCTGAAATGGGCCTATTCACATGAGCTGTGGGTCCGATTATAGCTACACGGTGTTGCTTCACAAGCTATCGAGTATCTACAACGAATACCGAAACTCCGTCACCGTTAGGACATTTAAGACCAGCACCTGAAAAATGTAAACCTTAATGACATTTCATTTATATCCTACGAATTCTTAAGGTTCAAACAGGGCTTGAAAGTCGATGTCTCATTGTTGGATATGCAACAATTATTTACCAAGCAATCTAAAATATATACATAGTTCGATAGAAAACATATAAACACAATTATTTACACGAACTTACCTTGACAATAAAAATGTAGAAATGGAGTCGATTAATCCGAAGCTTTATCTTTACCCTAACCTAAAGCCGTACGAGGTCTATCTTGACCTAAACGAATAAATTCAATCCATTTAATATCTATTATGTACAATTCAATACAAAATTCATTTTTTTACAAAATTACTTTTTTGCCTCTATAATTTTAATTTTTTTATAATTTAGTCCTTAAGCTCGTAAATTAAAATTCATGAAATTTCATCCTACCCAAGCTAGCCGAATGTCATATACAACCATAGAAACTCATACATTTCATTATTTCACAATTTCAAAAACACTTTTTACACGTTTTACAAATAAATCTTTATTTGACAATTCAACAAAATTCCTTTTACAAAAGTTGTTTATCTAACAAAAAAGATTCATTTTCTTCCATCAAACTTCACAAACAACATGAATACATTCATGGAAAAACCCTAATATTTTAATATTTTACAAATTAGTCACTGGGCTAGCTAGATTAAGTTACAACGACTCTAAAAACATAGAAATCATTAAAAACAGGATGAAAATACACTTACATGCAAGGATGAGCTATGGCCGAACCTTGAAGCTTTATTAATGGCTTTCCTTTAGGTTAATTAAGGTGAAAGAAGAAAGATGATATCTTTGTTTTCTTTAATTTTATTAACCTTTATTTAATAATTTACTTATTTAACCTTATTATTAACCTTTTAAAACCACTTATATAATGTCCATAAAAGCCCACTCATAATATCAATAGATTAATTACAACACAAACCCTCTAACTATTTAATATCATAGCTATTAGATCCTTTTAGCTTATAGAACTCAAGTTTTGCACCTTTTTCAATTTAGTCATTTTTACCCAATTAAGCATGCAAACAATAAAATTTCTTAATGAATTTTTATACGATACTATTAACATGTTGCAGACATTAAAATAATAATAAAATAAATATTCTCACATCGAATTTGTGGTCCCAAAACCACTGTTTTGATTTCACTAAAAACGGGCTGTAACAATCTGAGGGAACTTGATGTTCAACTTTTACTTGTTGACACACAAGACACTTTGTCACATATTTAGTTATATCATTTTTCAAGCTTGGCCACTGATAAAACGATTTTAGATAATTATACACTTTATTGCTGTCAAGACGCATCACATAAGTACTATGGTAAGCCTTCTAAAGAATGTCTCGCTTTAAATTGCATCACTCGGTACACGCAATCTACTTTGAAAGTATAAACTCCCATATTTGCTTAACTTAAACTCACTAGTTTGCCTATTTTCAACTAGTATTCATTTTGCTTTGAGCTTGCCACCACACTTCTACAGTTCTTGGATTCTTTGGAGAAACATAGGTTTAATTCTTAATTCTGCTAAAATAGAGCCATCGCACTCTAAGGCTAAATGTGCGTTCATCGCCTTCAAAGTGAATAAAGACTTTCAACTTAAAGTGGCAGCCACAACATTGGTTTTCATGGATGATAGTCAATGATCTGATCATTGAGTAGCTTACGCTACCTGTGCTGTCTTAAATTCAATTCTTTTTGTATGAAAAAATACTTCAAACTCTTGTGATCGGTAAAGATGTGACATCTCTCACCATAAAGGTAATGTCTCCAAATATTTAAAGCAAAAATAAGAATTGCAAGTTCTAAGTCATGAATGGGATAATTCTTCTCATAATGTTTGGGTTGTCGAGAAGCGTATGCAATTACTTTACCATATTGCATCAATACACATCCTAAACTGATGTGAGATGTGTCCATTAAAAAATCCTTTCCCTAACTCAGGTTGTGTTAGTATTGGTGCTTTAGTTAACATCGTCTTCAACTTCTCAAAACTTTGCTGACATCTTTCGGACCATTCAAAATTAACATTCTTCTATAGTAACTTAGTTAATGGGAAAGCTATCATTGAGAACCCTTTTACAAATCGTCGATAATACCTCGCTAGACCAAGAAAACTCCTCACTTCCATGACATTCTTTGGGGGTTTTCAATCTATAATGGTTGAAATTTTACTTAGAACGACACAAATGCCTTCAATTGATATTACATGCCCTAAAAATCCAACTTCTCAAAGTCAAAACTCATATTTACTAAACTTATAATACAATTACTTCTCTCTTAAAACTTGTAATACAATCCTGAAATTTTGATCATGCTTTTCTTCATTCTTCAAATAAATTAAAATGTCATTAATAAATACTACTAAAAAATTATCCAAGTATGGTTGAAAATTATATTCATTAAATCCATAAAGGTTTCTGGGGCATTGGTAAGCCCAAACGACATTAACAAAAACTCATAATGACCATAAGGAGTTCAAAAGACTACTTTTGATACATTCAACCCTTTAACTTTGAATTGGTAATATCTCGAACGAAGGTCAATCTTTGAAAACAAGCTTGCTCCCTTGAGTTGATCAAATAAATTATCAATTCGGGGAAGTGGATATATTTTCTTTATCGTGACCTTATTCAATTGTCTGTAGTTGATACAGTGTCTCAACGTCCCATCTTTTTCCTCTAAAAATAGAATCAAAGCTCCCTAAGGCGATACACTCGGCCTGATAAGCCTTCGATTTAGTAGTTCTTGCAACTAAGCTTTTAATTCTTTTAACTTAGTTAGGGTTATTCTATTAGGCATAATGGAAATCAGCGCAGTCCTAAGTGTTATTTCAATAACAAATAAACTTCTTTATCATGTGGCAAGCCTGACAACTCATCTGGAAATACATTTGGAAATTCTCGAATAGTAGGGACTTGATCCACCTTAGATCTTAATATATGCGTATCCAAGATATAGGCTAAATACACCTTACATTCTTTTTTTAATTAATTCTTGAGTCGTTATTATAGAAATTATACTAGTTAAACATTTAGATTTATCTGCCTTAACATTCACTAGCTCATCTTTCATAGCTTGTAGTGAGATTCTCTTTAGCTTGCAATTTATTATGACATCGTGAGAAGTTAACCAATCCATACCAAGAATTGCATTGAATTCATCAAATGGTAATAGCATAAGGTTGGCCATAAATTCATGTCCCTAGATTTTTAATGGAAAATTCTTACAAATTTTATTAATAATAATACTCTGGCCCAATGGGTTAGTTACTCGCATATCAAACTTTGCAGTTTTTATTAGTATACCTCTTTCCGCAACTAATGACATGCAAATATATGAATTAGTCAACCCAGGGTTGACTAATGCATGCACAAGGATACCAAATAAGGAAAATATAGCAGCAATAACATCAGGAGCGTCAACCTCCTCTCTGGCCCTCATAGCATAGGCTTTAGCAAGCACGCAAGTCTCAAGTTTTAAAGAAGTATACATTGCTCCTCAATGATTGCCTCCAATGGTACTACCTATTCTTGATTTTCTACCTTTCTACAATGCTAACACTAGCTTTGCAATCAATTCGTTACCTTTTTCCTCCATTTTCGATCAATCTCTCATGAAGTGTTCTTTGGAGCCACATTTGAAACAAACTCCTTTCATCAACCAACACTTTCCAGCAAGATTTTTCCCACAATGTTCATAAGCAGGTCTACTCATATTTTAGATGCTTCTAGTGCTAGCGACTTACGTAGCTTCAGATCACTGATTGCCTTGTCTTTGCCCTTCATTATTTTAGATCCTCGAATGAGTGGAGGAATGGCTTTGAAACTCTTTGGTCTTCTTGGCTAGTGGTGATGGAAATGTTTTAACCATACTTCACTTACCAAAATTTTGGTTCTTAGATTTAGCTTGTTACTTCTTATTTCGTATATCCTCTATTTTCTATGCTTGTTTAGACAAAATGATAAATTCTTTTAGCTCTAGAGCTCTGATCAACATTCAAATGCATTCGTTTAGTCCTCATTCAAATTGAGTACGCATATATGCTTCAATGGTCACAAGTTTCGGGCATATTTACTCAATCAAATGAATTCTCGTTCATATTCAGCCATTGTCATATTCCTTTGTTTCAGCTCCATAAATTCTCTTTTCTTCCTCTCCAGATATAACCGGCTTATTATTTCTTCTTGAATTCAATTTGGAAGAATTCTCAATTTACTCGATCTTTCAGGGTCATTGCTATTAGAGTTACCCACCATTGGTATGCTTCCTATTTAAGCAAAGATACAACATGCCTCAAACTATCCTCGGGTGTGCACATCGGTTCATCAAGGACTCATTGAGTACTCTCTATCCAATACTCGACTTTTTCTTGGTAGTTATCCTTGTTACCCTTAAACTCCTCCACCCTATGCTTGTAAAGTTTTTCAATTGGAAGGCAGTTAATTGGTGTTAGTGTAGGAGCTTGAGGTTGAGTTTGCACAACTGGGGACACTTCAGGTGAAGGGGGTGGCATTTGCTGTTGGGGAGCTGAAGGGGTTGCTCTCATAAATTGATTGAACCATTGGTTCATCATTTGAATAAAAGCATTCCTAGTTGTTGGAAAAAATCCAATTCGAAAACAGTTTTCTTGGACAATGGAAAATTAAAATTTTGAAAATCGAGTTGATTTGTGATATTTATTACAATAAATGTTTCCTAAAATTGCGCATGTGTTTTCGACTAGATGGATCCTTTTCATTTTTGGCTTTCAACCGGACGACCTTTTCTGCTATTCTCATACCACGTACTATTTTGAGTGTGGGCTCGTACTAATTTGAATCAAACACTGAACCAAAAATTATTTATTTGACTTTCAGTGGGAAAAAAATGTCTCTTTAATAGAAACTAGTAGAATTGTTATTCTGTAAAAGTTAATTTATACTAAGAAATAAATTATCACTATTTTCGAGCAAAATAAAAATATCTCAAGGTTTTGTAAAACTTATTCTTGTGCATTTAGCCCTATCGATACCATCTATTTATAGGGAGAAGAAGTGAAAAACTTATTGAATTAGTAGAAGTCTATTTCAATAAAAAAAAAAAACTTCCTAGTTGAACTAGAAGAGAGAGGACTAACAGCCTTAGTTAAATATATTAGGTTTTCCGTCCCATGTATCCAACATGAGGGGCTTTTAGGTCTCTCTTGTGTCGGGTCTAATTATAAGTGTTTCTTGGATTTTTAACCCAATAGTATAATTCAATCCAACCCAATACTTGTTTTTTTTTTCTATTTTTCGAAATAAACATGATAGATTAATTTAAATTAATTAATTAAATTATTAATTATATAATTTTCTCAAACCGATTCTAATTCCGTTAAAATCATAACAACTTTACTATAAAAAAATATATAAGAAAATATATTTAATTTTTCTACATTCAACATATTCACAATTACCAATAAATTTAATTCTATTTTTGAAGTTTAATTATTTAATTAATTAAATAATAATTCAAAAAATCATAAATTAATTCTCAGGTCATTTCCATACTTAGTGAGAAAACTATATTCATTTTCGAATGTTTCTCAGTTCTCTAACTTTACCATTTCTATCAATTTCTGTTCATTTGATTCAATATGCAATTTATTTCTGGTTTCAACGAGCTAACAGAGGGATCGATTGGACATATGCAATTAGAGCTCAAATGATTTATAATTAAGTTCTAGCTTTTTGCTTATTAATTATAAACTCATTCAGTCACGAAGCTATTCCACTATAGTATCATGATTGAGCTCTCCCTAATGACATACCATTACGAAAACAACTTGACCAGTGCTCATCCAATGACCTTGTAATAAGTGTGTTACCTTCATAGGATATCTTTAATCTCTTTAGGATAAATTCACTCTCCTAGTATTATCCTATTTTATCTCATGGTAACCATTACATCTTCCTTCATAAAAAGTCAATTACTATTAAATAGTAATTAAGTCATTAATCACAAAAATAAACGACTCATGATCACATTTACTTTTCATCTATCATGTAATGCCAATGAGAGGATATCATGTACCTATGTCTTAGGTTATGAATTCCACTATTGTAAATGATGTTACATACGTCAAAAGTCGTATACCTAGAACGACGGAAATGTGCAAGTGTACACAATTGTAACAAGTAATAAAGTGACAAGTAAATGCCGAGTTATCGTACCCACAGGGATTGTGAAAAGAATTATTTATGAATGCAATTTTAAAAACACTTCGTGAAGAAAAAAAATATTTGGATTTGAAGAAGTGATTAAAAACTAGGATTTAACAAAGTAAAATAAATAAAAATAAAAATAAAAATAAAATAAAAGTTTCAATGCACGATTTCAAAAGATGATTTTAATCAAGATGACATAATTGTGTAAGATTAACTACATATCTTAACTTAAAATTATTAAACTCATGTTTATGTTGTTATGAATAAATTCACGGCAACTCGGTAATTTGCTAACTTATGAACATACTCACCTACAAAAATCCATTTATCTCTTGACCATATTTCTATGTCAATTCAACCGATTAAACAAATTTTAATAAGCAAATGTGTTAATGCACATACATACTTATGAAATTAAAATAATCTATTGTACATATCTCTATGCCAATTCAAACAATTAATTCAATCTCATAAGTACATAAAAGATTGCATTAGGTAACAATGTATTTCTACCTTGAAACAGTTTAATGACAATAATCTTGCAAGTTATGCAAGGCTAATGTATCGTTAGATACCGTTGCTAATTTAACCCTCAGCTACCTTAGATGATTAAACATGCACTGATTAAGTATCGTGTCAATTAATTACAATTTCAATCCATTTAAATAATTAATTCATTAGTTACCTTACAATTGTAATGCAATAATAACTTAGTCATGGTTTTACTTAATCAAACATCTTACCGAGGCCTATAACAACACAAACACAATTTTAATAAATTAAGTAGATGAAATGCAATCAACTTAACACGAATTAAATTTAAGTCATATTAATTAAATTAAACATATTAACATCACAAATATTCATAGACATGTTCATCATTACAACAACAAAATTAAAAGGATAGGGAACAAGAATCAAATCTGGTGTTTTCTCTGTGGCTTGACTAGTTTGCTCCACTCTTTATTCTCCGCTTGTTCTTGTCCGATCGAGGCTTCTACGAACACTTGAATACTGCTCCAAATGGTGGTTGATTGAATCTTTTTCAAAAGGTGAAATCGGCAAGGCAATATGGAAGAAAATGAAAATAATAGAAGGAAATGAAGAGAGAAAAATGAGAGAGAAGTGAAGAGATGAGAAGGGTTGAGATGTTGTTGAAGTGAGCAGCCAAGGGGGTATTTATGGGTTGAGAAGGCTGCTAAAAGTAGGCAAAATCAGCAGCTAAAGACTCCTGCCATGGCCGGCCACACATGTGGCATGTTTGATGATTTCAAACATGCCATTATAAAGGAGGGGCAAATCCAGAAAAGGCATAAATAGTGGAGGGGTTTGAATGCAATTTGAAGGAGTCTTCAAGGGCCATTTTGCAAGCCAAATAATCAGCCAAGAAATCTGATTGGGTCAGCATGTAGGATGGTTTTGGGCTGCCCAGTGCTCGGTTGGATCGGTTTTCTCGGTTCAGCTCAACTGTGCCACTTTTCATAATTAATTAATAATAATTTATTTAACCCAAATTAAATTGGATCAAAATTAAAACTAATTATATTATGAATTAATACACATAATTTGGACCGTCTTAGGCTGAAAAATTAATTCTCCTTGATGCTTCAAAATTGCTTCTCGGTTTTGCACTTCAAGCAGTGTCTGCTGAGCCTTTTTTCGCCTTTTGTGCAAATCTGTTGAAAATAATCAAAATTAATCACAATTTATTATAAAATTAAGTAAAATTCAACATGTTCATAATTTAAAGTACAATTTAATTATTTTATAATAATTATATATTTTTTGACAAGAATTTTATTGAAATTACATGAATTTGAGTTAAAAAGGGCATGAAAAAGTGTGTATATTTTCGTGTCTCCAATACCGAATGCACCAGCTTTCGATCCCTTATCTATTTGAACTTAGACTTTTAATTACATAAAAGTATATGAGTTGCACATGCATAATCTATCATCTACTCAGGATTAATGTATGTCACATTATGAATGTCACAATTGAATAATTCTATAAATGGATTTGATCTATTCTGCTTGGGTCCAATTGGATGTACTATCAGTCCAGTCAGTCACATCTATGTCTCTATTTTCTGGGAGTCATCCACTCCAATGCCCAAGACACATCATCTCCCCAATTGACTTGATAGACAGAATATTAATCTTTCAATTGGTTTACTCATTTTCGATTAAACTAAGGACATGTTTAGGTTCGTCTACTAATATAAGTTGTCTTTCCGTATTACGATCCAACTACGTAATATTGCTTAGTATCAGTTAAATATTAGACAACCAATGAGCTAATATTTGCTTCTATTTTTCTTTATATGCAAAAACCATTGAGGACAATATAAAAAAGATATTAACGTAATTCATGAATAATTTTATTAACCAATCTATTTAACAAAATTATAAGTGTACATAGATAAAAATACTACACTTAGGGCACCAGATGCAAGAACATCACCCATTAGCCCTTACAGGGTAGGCAAACTGTAACACCCTATGACCCGTATCCATCGCTGCAATGGGTTACAGGGTATTGCATTAAAGAACCAATGTCTAACCTTTATACCATTAACTAATTACTATGCAAACACATTGTCAAAACCATTTTTTTAGGTGTTTTGGAAAACAGGGTTTCGACTTTTGAAAAATGAAAATAGGAGTCGCCACCAATCTTTTTAGGTGTGATTGGATCACCTTATAAAACATTTTGGTCTACGATTTTAGAAAACGGGTTCGGGAGTAGGTTACGTACGAGGAAGGATTAGCACCCTCGTAACGCCCAAAATTGGTACCAATTGATTTGCTTTCTGTCTTAACGTTGAAACTTTGAAAAGGTTTAAAAGTATGATCTCTTTTTAAAATTGAGCAATTTGAATTAAAACTCGAGATTCTTTTGTTCCGAGAGAACACAAACATCACATCCAGCATGTTAGGACACGATGTTTTTAAATCCTCGTAACTAAAATTATCTTGTAATTTACAAAATTTATTTAAAAGGATATTTTCGGTATTTAGACAAATGAAAAGTCGTAACCCAGCATGTTAGGGCACTACTTTCCAGATTCCTAAATACAAAAACATTGCCTCATTTTTAAAGCTCTTTTAGGTAAAAAAATATGAGTTTTTTTAAAACGATGATGCATTTGATATGTTACGCAATTTTGAAAATATGCTAAATTAATTAAAGAATAATGTAAAACTTTTGCGATCTAAATGACAATTGAAATAAGTGAGGTATTTAAAAACATTAAAATGATATATAAAAAAAATAGAAATTAATTAATACTTTGTAAATAGATAACAAAAAAGTTAGATAATAAAATAATATAAAAGTAATAAAACAAAACTTTATATTTATGAAAAATTAATTTGAAATATTATACAATATATAAAATATAAGATGATACCTAATACTTAATGAATACATACAATTTTAAAACGAAATATAATATTTAACAATAATACAAATTTTTTTTTTTAAAAAAATCATACTTAACGCATAATAATTAACAATGAAAATAATAAGAATGTAAAAAATGATATGCAATAAATAATTATATAAAAATTTTTATTATAAAAATAAACAATATATATAAAATATTAAAGAAAACAAATTTATTATAGGTAATATAAAAAAATAATGTAAATAATATATACGAAAAATAAAATCAATTTTGTATAAAAACATTTTAAAATATATAATAAATAAAATAAATAAACAAAAGTAAATTAATGAAGTTAAAATATCTTAAGAAAGAGGATTAAAATTAAAATTAAATGAAACTTTAGGGGGGAATTTTTTTTTAAAAAAGAAAAAAAATAGATTCAAGCCCTGATTGAATCGGGGGATAAAAATGAGGGACTCACTGGGTAATTAAACCCAAATCCCAAAACGGCGCCGTTCCCAATCGTGTTTAAATGGTTTAAGGGTCAAATTGAAACATAAATGAACCTTTGTGGCCAAATTAAAAAACAGAAAAAATTCAAATATGACGAAATTGAATAAACCCAAAATTTTGGAAGGACCAAATGTGAAAATTTCCCATTGAAATGAAAACGCGCGGATCCTGAGCCATTGGATCGGGTCATATTTGGGTCACCTTAAACGGTGCCGTTTTTGATTCCTCACTTAAACCCTATTTTCCTTCAAAAATTCATTTTTTACAGTTCTTCAAAAACTTAAAAAACTATTCTCCCTTAGCTTCCCCATTTCTTTTTGACCGGCGCTGATTTCGTCTGAAATCTGAGGCGCGGTGGGCTAAGACGATGGCCTGGGCTCCGCAAGAAGGGGTTCTCAACCCCCTTTGGAAAAGGTGTGAGGGGCTAACCCTCTTGGCCCGAAAACAGAAAGAAAGGAGAAAAGACTAGGGTCCCGACTCCGCTCGTTCTGACCCCGATACCTCCGACGGTCCTCTGTCGACGAAGGCCACTTCAGGTACCTTTCTTTTCCTTTCTCTTTTACTCTTTATTTCGTGTGTATTTAAAAAAGTATGTATATAAAAAATTAAAAAAAAATGAAACAATGAAGATGACAGAAAAGGAAACCACCTTCAAAAATCAATTTGATTTCTTTCGATATTTGTATTCTATCTGTATGTATGTATCCTTTTTTCCTCCCCTTTACAGTGTTAGCATTTGGCTTTTTATAGCCACTGAAAATCGGATTGAAAAAAGAAAATAAATATTATAATATTTGCTTTTTATTTCCTGCCATATTTGTCTTGTTTCTATTGTTTTCCTTTTTCTTTTGCAGGTCTGATGCGAGATCTCGGGTGGAGATGAAGGCTCTGAAGGCGTGGTGCGACGTGGCTCGATGAGGCCCGTGATTGAAGGCGCTGATGGAGGCTGAATGAAGACTGTGGCACATTGATGGAGCCAGTGAGGGATCCTTCTTGCGGCGCCTTAGAGTTACAAACACCTTAGGGTTTCCGAATAGTTTAGCAAATTGGACCTCACGGGCTTGGGGTTGGTATTGGGTTAAGTTTGGGTTGTGGTTAGCTGGGTCACAGGTAAAATAGGCTAATTAGGTATTATTTTTGGGTCAGGATAGTGGGCTGCTAATGTAAAAGGGTATAGATTTAATTATTTGGATTTTTGGTTTGTAAAAGGACTGTCTTAAACATGGACATTTTATTTATTTTGCTTATTTTTCTATATTGGCTTCCAACGGGCCCCGGGCAGAATTGGGTGATTACAGCTGCCCCTCTTTGCTCATTGCTGTGTAACAGGAATCGAGCAAAGACTTATAGAAGAACCAATTTTGCCCGGGCTCGCCGAGTCTTGAGTTCTTCGATCTGCTCACTGTCGAACACAGAGATGCCAAATCATCTTGGATTTGTTCTCTCATCTTAGATTTGCTTCAGCGTAAACACGTGAAAGCCAAATCAACTATGTCTTCGATTTGCTCCTTGTGAAGACAAGGATGCCAAATCATCTTGGATCTGCTTCAGTATAAACATCTGAATGCCAGATCTGCTATGTGTTTGCCCTCCACCAAATATGGAGACGCCAAACTTCGATTTGCTCTCTGCCAATACAGAGACGCCAAATCATCTTAGATTTGCTTCAGCATAAACACGCGAAAGCCAAATCAGCTATGTCTTTGATTTGCTCCTTGCCAATACAGGGACGCCAAACCATCTTGGATCTGCTTCAGTATAAACATCTGAATGCCAGATCTGCTATGTATCTGCCCTCCGTCGAATATGGAGATGCCAGACTTCGATTTGCTCTCTGCCAATACAGAGATGCCAAACCATCTTAGATTTGCTTCAGCGAACGCGAAAGCCAAATCAGCTATGTCTTTGATTTGCTCATTGCCAATACAGGGACGCCAAACCATCTTGGATCTGCTTCAGTATAAACATCTGAATGCTAGATCTGCTATGTGTCTGCCATCCGTCGAATACAGAGATGTCAGACTTCGATTTGTTCTCTGCCAATACAGAGATGACAAACCATCTTAGATTTGCTTCAGCAAACGCGAAAGCCAAATCAGCTATGTCTTCGATTTGCTCCTTGCCAATACAGGGACGCCAAACCATCTTGGATCTACTTCGATGAAGGTCAGATCTGTTATGTTTTAGCTTGTTACCCTTCCACTTAGGGAGTTAAGGTGAGTCTTCGATCCACTCTACTCCTGCCAGTGGAATGAGATTTGCTATTTTAGCCTGTTACCCTACCACTTAGGGAGTTAAGGCGAGTCTTCGATCCACTCCACTCCTGCCAGTGGGATGAGATCTGCTATTTAAGCCTGTTACCCTACCACTTAGGGAGTTAAGGCACATCATCATTGATCTGCTCCGCTACTGCTTAGGGAGATAAGATCTGTAATTTTGGCCTGTTACCCTACTGCTTAGGGGATTAAGGCGCTGAATTTTGTAATTTTCAATCAATCTTACCACATTGTCCACTAGGGAATCCACCTGTAGAATTGATTCTCCTGGAATTTGTGCTTATGCCAAACAATTAAGATGCCATGATCGAAATGAGTCAAATGCAAAAATGTTATGAGAATGATCCCTATTTCAGACATCGTCCCTCATTCATCTATTGAGATTTCTACTTCGTTCTTCTCGACATATTAATCATACTCTACTCGTATGCTTTGAATCTTTTCCATCAATTTGGTCCACTGTACCATTCCTAAATGTTATGACCCACTGGAGATGCTTGTGAAATGACCCTATCTTTTTTAGAATCGACATCGTCTAATCGTTATTTGGACCGAAGAAGAAAATCTTTTGAGTACCTCCGATCCTTACTCAATGGGAATTCCTTAAACAATTGTCATGTTTCAGTTTCTTGTATTATCTAGAAATTTCCAGAGTAATATGCAAAACTTCGTTTGTGAAGATATTTTAGTTCATCAATCATTATTTCAATGCAACATGCTTTATGAATAATGGACAATCAATAAATTGATCTTGAGGATAATTATATTTGAAAAAGTAATCAAGAATACAATAGGAAATCAATCTGATTGGCATATCTTTGAGAAGAAAAAGAATCCAAAGATAGCCAACAGGACAAAAAATTAGATGCCCTAGATATCGCCGCTTGGGCTTCTATATACAGGCTCTACGAAAACTACTTTAAGTTTAACATGTGTTTAGAAGACCCAAAGTACTTTGTTGATGCCCCAGCATGTAACATACTTCACTTCTTGTTGAATCAGGTATAGCAAGGTTGCCGCATGCCTTTCAAAATTTGAGCCGCTCTTTCAGGTTTTCAACTCAAAACCCTTTTGGTCTCAAGGCGCCCTTTGCGGGTTTTCACCTTGGCCTCTCAATTTTTCTTTTTTCCTTCTTTTTTCTTTTTTTTTGTTTTTTTGTTTCTTTCTTTTTCTTCTTCTTTTTTTTTAATAGAAGTCTCAAAGCGCCCTTTGCCGGTTTTCACCTTGGCTTCTGTGAGAAATTCCTGTGGACAAACCCTCCTCGTCTGTGTCATCCATTAAGATGAATATTTTTCAATTAATCTCACTAAAAGTATTCAATCCTTAACTCCATTGAAGCTTGGAGGAAAAAAGAATCTCAATTCATAAACCCATGAGAAAGGGATTGCCCCAGCAGCAGTCCTGGCTATCACATGGCTCGATGATGTCTCTGAAGCATCCACAAACTTCATAAATTGCCCCAGTTGTAAAGCTGCCAAATGAATGTAGCAAATAGGGGCTACAACAGATATGGCTGTGGTGCTCCTTTGATACACGTAGGATAGAGAGTGAACAAGCTCCTGCAGATCATTAGTTGAAAACCCAATCTAGTCTAAAAGAACATGATAGTGGGTCAGCCTTGTGGTTCCTATGAACACAAAGGTAAAAATCATTTTTCCTCGGATGGCATACTTTGTTGTCAATGACAGTACCAGGTAGCACTTTGTCAGGAGATCCCTGCTGGAAAAACTTGGTATGATGGTTTTTTTATGCAACAATAACCACAAACTTAGGGTTTCAATTCTCGTCAAGGAGCTTGCAAGCCTCAATAACTTGATCAAGTCCTTTGTTCATCATTCGACTGAACTGAGACTAGCTATCTCCATCATTGGATATAATGACCTGATCAGGCTTCCTCTTCCCTGAACTTGTATAGAAGTCTAAAAGAGCTTCTCTCGTGATCTACTTATCCACTTTCTCAGAAATTGGTTTGAAAAGAGAATCTATCATTTCAAGCTTTGGAGACTGTGTATAGTCTGATGCTCTATAGCGAGAAATTAGTAACTATTACTTGAAGCTATCTGATGCAGCCCTTGACAACACATCAGACTTCCTAGGAGATCCATGCGCTGCATTCATTCTAAAGATGATAGTTGGGACCCTTGAAAGCGTTTGCCCCAGCGTAAACATAAAGAGTAAGTAGTAGCTTTTTATGCCAATTTTTACAAAGTCTCGGTCATTTTTTTGTTGATTTTTCCTTTTGGCCACCTTTGATGTACTGTGATGGGGTGCTTAATCTTTGAACAAACTGCAAACCTTTGACATTGTGCAGTTGAAAATGATCTTTTCTTTTCCCTTTTCTTTTTTCTTTTTTTTTGTGTTTCTTCTTCTTCTTTTTTTGAATCAATGACTATTGACTTTGTAATATTGGCATATGAAGCTACTCTATCCCTCTTAATGGAGCAGTCAACAGCCACAAAGATGATCCATTGTCAGCTTGAAACTTTTGACGAGAACAGACCCATAACATACATGCCTCATAAGTCTTGACTCTTTAAATTTGGCATTTATAGTATAACTGACGTAGTCCCCTTCCATGGTAGACCAACAGTACCCAGACCTCATACTCGTCCTGGCCACTATGAATCCTCCTGCATGCGTTCTTCTGTCATTCCTTTGGACCTCTTTTAACCTTGACAATGTCTTTGAATTCCTATAATAGCCTCCATAAGGTCTTGTTTTGGCTCTCCGGCTATGCCTGTTCTAATTTCACAACCTTCCCTTCCTCTAAGGCTATATTCTCTATCACCTTTTCATGGGGTAAAATTTGTTTCTCTCTTTACCATTTCCAACAAATTTAGAAACAAGTTACACTTTCTGTCAAATCTTCAAAGTACTGATGTTCCTTTAAACACATGTCGGGCTCAAAAATGAACTCTGAATCTGTAGTATCGTTGCCCACGTCATTGATATCTGGGAGTAAATGAACTCAAGAATGACTATTTACATGGTATGAAAAATAAAAAAATGAGGGAATATTGGCTCGAATTAATCATGAAAGATGTGTTTTATTAAAACAATGATGTCCGAACATGAGCTTATTTCACAAAAGAAATCTCATTGCTCCTAGGCTTTAGAGCAAAAAAGAGTGTTCTAAATATTATTCCGTAAAATACCTAAAGATTACAGGAAGTTCTTCTGCAGTCTAATTGTTTAAAGAGCTTTCCGGTTCGTAAGGGCGAATGCCCTCAAGGTTTCTTTGTTCAGTCCCTTCCTCGTGTATGACATTGATGGGATGATTTTTATTTCCAAACACCCTTTCTCCGAGCAAGCTATCCCTCCTGACACAAAATTTGGGAATATGTAAGGGAAACGTTGTTAATTCCTATTCAAATTCATTTTCGCTCAGCCGTGACCCTCTTCTTTTTCTCTCTCTTTTTAATAACTTTAACTAATTAGGGTCTTTTTATGGATTTAAATGCATGTGATGTGATGCAATGCAAATGCATGAATGCAAAAGAAAAGGAGATGTTGATCTTGAACTCAATTCCATTAGAATAACTTTTCTACAAAACAGATTTCTTTACATGAAAATAGATTACATATGCGGTCTTGCCCTTCATAGTCCAAGTAACTGCTGATCTTTTCTTCATGGTCGAATCCTGTAAATTCTCCAAAAGATGCTTGATCTGAGCCTCGATCTCTTGCTCGCTTATCTCCATGATACTCATTAAAAAATGCCGGCTCTTGGATAATCTTCGTTGGCTTGAATCAAGTTATGTATTCCTTCGTGGACTTTCAGCTTTCTCTCGTTGTGTTTACTTAGACTATATTTAGACGACCGCACTATAATCTACTTTATCAAGAAATTCATTTCATTTTGACAAACTATTCTATTTAGGAATCGAATTTCGAATCAACACCTTCTTTTCTTTGATGTAATGCAAATGCATGAATACAAAAAGGATATCGATTCTGATTCAGTTTCATTTTAGAAAACGTTGTTTAAAGAAAAAAAGTCTTTTCATAAAACGGATTACAAGTACGCCTTCGCTCATAGGCCTAGAGTCTTAACCCTATCTAATAACAAAGCTAATTCTCGACCTCTATCTGATACCAGCTCATATTTTACACTTAATACATTAGCTTGCACTGCCAATTCTTGCAGGTGATCAGCAACCTCTTGAATCTGAACTATGGTTTTTCTCATGAGGTGACCTCTACAGCCCAGGACATCTCCTCCAATGTCTTGTGGAGTTGTTCTGACTATCTTGAAAGAAAGGTTGGCGAACAAGTAGCCATTCCTGCTTCGCAGTATGCTGCCTTAAAATGATATCCAACATCCTCAGTACTTCTTGAGAGTTTTCAGATTTCTGCCCCCGGTAGAGCATTTGAATTGCTCACATGGGTATCTTTGCAGCATGGCTAATCTCTACTTTAAAGGTCTTTGAATAATACGATCTTCTTTAACCTCTATCCTTCACACCTATCTGAGCTATCCCAGCCATCCGAGCTTGCATTTCCATTATGCCTGATAGGTGTAACATCCTAAAGTACAACAATAAACTCAAGCTTGTTGTTTGGTAGCTGTCCTATAGTAAATGAACCTTTCTATAGGCAAAATTCTTTCCATTCAATTCAAAATTGTAGGTCTTATGCATTCTGTCAATCACCTTTCCTCCAATACCCTTACCATCCACAGGGCGACCATCTTCATATGAAAGGGAAATGCTGTAATGGTAGAAGTGTCCATCAATACTTCCACGCTTCACTTTGAATTGTCCATCTATCTTCCCGTCAAGCAAATACTGCAAGTTCTCATAGCTGAACAACTACTTGGCTTCATTATCCCAATGGGCCTAAATGTCTTTCAACTCCTTCCACTCAATCTGTGTCGAACTGATACGAGTGAAGTCCCACAACTCCGATGTATATCACTCGATGACACTATCTCTTTTTTCTAACTGAGTTTTCTCTGACCATACACAGACGAAAGAGTTGTCCCCCACTTTATTAAGATATTCGTCCCCTATTACAAAACTTTCTAACTTAGAAATTGAACCTTGAATCGATACCTTTTAATGATGAATGATATGCAATGACAACAAAAATAAGAAGAATATGTCAGTGCCATATATAAAAAATATAATAAACAAATATTTTAAAAGGGTAGGTACTAAAAGTTATCACCCTATTACCTAAGGAAAGCACTTAAAGCTCGCTACATGAAGTTCGGTTCTAAAGTAAAGGGTACCCAAACCAGCAGATTCCTCGATCCTCACCCATTATAGGCTCATATGGACCAAGTTCGGTTTAGGGGGATTCATTTCCCTACGACCATACGGAGATGAAAATCTCACGAAGTCTATAGGTACAGATGTTTCCCGGAAGCAATCCACTAACTCATACGAAGGTGAAAACCTCACGAAAGCTTAGTTTCTTACTCCCACTTAAAGGTGTGACCAACGGTCATGCAAATGCAATATGTGCGGATAAAATAACAAACATATGCAACAAACACATGAAAATGGATCTTTATTTTTACATCTTTTCAAATTTTAGCATTAAGACAGAAAGTAATCAATTTTCGGCTTGACTCTCTTATTGGTCCCCAGTGGAGTCGTCAAGCTGTCGAAACCATTTTTTTAGGTGTTTTGGAAAACGGGGTTTCGACTTTTAAAAAATGAAAATGGGAGTCGCCACCAATCTTTTTAGGTGTGATTGGATCACCTTATAAAACATTTTGGTCTACGATTTTAGAAAACGGGTTCGGGAGTCGGTTACGTACGAGGAAGGATTAGCACCCTCGTAACGCCCAAAATTGGTACCAATTGATTTGCTTTCTGTCTTAACGTCGAAACTTTGAAAAGGTTTAAAAGTATGATCTCTTTTTAAAATCGAGCAATTTGAATTAAAACTCGAGATTCTTTTGTTCTGAAAGAATACAAACATCACATCTAGCATGTTAGGACACGATGTTTTTAAATCCTCGTAACTAAAATTATCTTGTAATTTACAAAATTTATTTAAAAGGATATTTTCGGTATTTAGACAAATGAAAAGTCGCAACCCAGCATGTTAGGGCACTACTTTCCAGATTCCTAAATACAAAAACATTGCCTCATTTTTAAAGCTCTTTTAGGTAAAAAATATGAGTTTTTTAAAACAATGATGCATTTGATATGTTACGCAATTTTGAAAATATGCTAAATTAATTAAAGAATAATGTAAAACTTTTGCGATCTAAATGACAATTGAAATAAGTGAGGTATTTAAAAACATTAAAATGATATATAAAAAAATAGAAATTAATTAATACTTTGTAAATAGATAATAAAAAAGTTAGATAATAAAATAATATAAAAGTAATAAAACAAAACTTTATATTTATGAAAAATTAATTTGAAATATTATACAATATATAAAATATAAGATGATACCTAATACTTAATGAATACATACAATTTTAAAACGAAATATAATATTTAACAATAATACAAAGTTTTTTTTAAAAAAAATCATACTTAACGCATAATAATTAACAATGAAAATAATAAGAATGTAAAAAATGATATACAATAAATAATTATATAAAAAGTTTTAGAATAAAAATAAACAAAATATATAAAATATTAAAGAAAACAAATTTATTATAGGTAATATAAAAAAAATAATGTAAATAATATATACGAAAAATAAAATCAATTTTGTATAAAAACATTTTAAAATATATAATAAATAAAATAAATAAACAAAAGAAAATTAATGAAGTTAAAATATCTTAAGAAAGATGATTAAAATTAAAATTAAACGAAACTTTAGGGGGGAATTTTTTTTTAAAAAGAAAAAAAATAGATTCGAGCCCTGATTGAATCGGGGGATAAAAATGAGGGACTCACTGGGTAATTAAACCTTAAACCCAAAACGGCGCCGTTCCCAATCGTGTTTAAATGGTTTAAGGGTCAAATTGAAACATAAATGAACCTTTGTGGCCAAATTAAAAAACATAAAAAAATCAAATATGACGAAATTGAATAAACCCAAAATTTCGGAAGGACCAAATGTGAAAATTTCCCACTGAAACGAAAACGCGCGGATCCTGGGTCATTGGATCGGGTCATATTTGGGTCACCTTAAACGGTGCCGTTTTTGGTTCCTCACTTAAACCCTATTTTCCTTCAAAAATTCATTTTTTTACAGTTCTTCAAAAACTTAAAAAACTATTCTCCCTTAGCTTCCCCATTTCTGTTCGACCGGCGTTGATTTCGTCTGAAATCTGAGGCGCGGTGGCCTAAGACGATGGCCTGGGCTCCGTAAGAAGGGGTTCTCAACCCCCTTTGGAAAAGGTGTGAGGGGCTAACCCTCTTGGCCCGAAAACAGAAAGAAAAGAGAAGAGACTAGGGTCCCGACTCCGCTCGTTCTAACCCCGATACCTCCAACGGTCCTCTGTCAACGAAGGCCACTTCAGGTACCTTTCTTTTCCTTTCTCTTTTACTCTTTAATTCGTGTGTATTTAAAAAAGTATGTATATAAAAAATAAAAAAATGAAACAACGAAAATGACAGAAAAGGAAACCACCTTCAAAAATCAATTTGATTTCTTTCGATATATGTATTCTATCTGTATGTATGTATCCTTTTTTCCTCCCCTTTACAGTGTTAGCATTTGGCTTTTTATAGCCACTGAAAATCGGATTGAAAAAAGAAAATAAATATTACAATATTTGCTTTTTATTTCCTGCCATATTTGCCTTGTCTCTGTTGTTTTTCTTTTTCTTTTGCAGGTCTAATGCGAGATCTCGGGCGGAGATGAAGGCTCTGAAGGCGTGGTGCGACGTCGCTCGAGAGGCTCGTGATTGGAGGTGCTGATGGAGGCCGAATGAAGACTGCGGCACATTGATGGAGCCAATGAGGGATCCTTCTTGCGGCGCCTTAGGGTTACAAACACCTTAGGGTTTCCGAATAGTTTAGCAAATTGGGCCTCACGGGCTTGGGGTTGGTATTGGGTTAAGTTTGGGTTGTGGTTAGCTGGGTCACGGGTAAAATAGGTTAATTAGGTATTATTTTTGGGTCAGGATAGTGGGCTGCTAATGTAAAAGGGTATAGATTTAATTATTTGGATTTTTGGTTTGTAAAAGGACTGTCTTAAACATGGACATTTTATTTATTTTGTTTATTTTTCTATCTTGGATTATACATGGGCTTCCAACGGGCCCCGGGCAGAATTGGGTGATTACACACATGTTCATACTAGTCATTTTGTAACATACAATGATTTCCATTAATCTACATTTCATACTCATATAAACATGCAATATCTACCCATTTAAAAAGCCGTTCATATGATACTATTCATTTGGAAATTTCATTACTAAAACTGAATGCATATATATATATATGTATACACGCATAAAAAAAAACTTAACTCATTCATTTTACAAGCAAAAATATCTCATAGACCTAAATTCATAAATCCAATCTAAGTGTAACACTTCCCTTTTTCATATTAATAGAACATACAAGCAATAAACATAGTAACTATTTAAAAAAAAAAAAAAAAACAACTTAACCATGTTAAATATTCCTGTTTAAGCAGTATATCTAGGTTATAGGCAAACCAAAATCAACTATCATGTAACAGTATAACTAACTCAAAATGTCGATTCCAAATTTTCAATATTTCATCATTGGCCAAATAGGTAAATGTCATGTAATAAAAGAAAACAACTCCATTACAAATTTATTAACTAAGAGTTATTCATTATCATTATCCCATTTAAAATAAGAAAACCAAAATAACAACAGGCTTACATATCATATAATTTCACTTGATTAAAAGAGGTTATAACATAATCAAACACAACCACTTTCAAACATAAAGATTGAGTCATTTTCTCGTGGCCTTAAATACATATGTCAACAAGGTGACAAACATCCCAAAATATAGTCTATACATGCCATAGTATTAAACTTAAAACCTTTATAAAGATACCAAAATGTCGTAAATAGTGCGATGACTTCAATAATGGTCCCGAGCTCACAACGGATCTAAGATCTAAAATAAGAATGAGTAAACAAACTCGAATGAGATATTAACTCAGTAAGTTATAAGCAATTTGATAAGAATAAATCAACTTAATAAATATAAGTTAACCAATGCTAGTTTCTACCTAGCTTTTCATTCCATAATTCGATACTTACCTATTTAAATGTGTACTTTTACCTCATTTCAAGATCAATATAACCGAATTCAAGATTCATTTGCAAGCCGATACTATGAACTCACCATTCAAATTCTTCTAAATTTTAACATATACAATATCACTTTTGTGCCAATGTAATATATCACCAAGGTTATTTAACTCAAACACAAGTCTCACTATTCGAATAATTAATCACCACAAAAGTCAATTTAAATTTATTTTTGTATACCTTATTCATTCATGCTCCCATTTAGCCGTATGCTCTTATTTCTCTTCTCAAACATTATATAATGAAAAATACAAATAAATACATGCATATATATTCCATACACACACCATTTATTTCCTTCAAAGTTCATATTCACTTGGTTATTTCACAAACTTAGTGCCCAACAACCGAATTCGCACACATAGTGCTCGGTTAAAGAATTCGCACACATAGTGCTCTTATTCATTCGCACACACAGTGCTTTTTTATTTTATCACATGTACGCACACATAGTGCACCAACAGTCGATAATAGCACATCAGGACGATTTAACCAACTCAATAAGCCATCATATATCCATTTCATAATCCATACACATCATTTATATATATATATATATATATATATATATATATAAATAACCAAAGTCTCAATTGCTTAAAGACTTACCTTATTTTTGATCGGATAACTTTGTTTGGCTACTCAATAATTTTTGCTTTTCCCCTATTCGCATCTACCCCTTTTGATTCTTGATCTAAAAGTTACAATTCATTCAATTAAGTTCCATTTCAAACAATTCCAAGCACATACTTTGATAAACTACTAATTTATCCACTTACTTTACATTTGTTAACATAATGGTCTCAATTACTTAATAGCTAAATTACTTTCAATCTATTTTGTTAGACGATAGTCGAATACTCCCTAAGGGGTTATAATTCTCTATATATCACCAAATTCGCAACCTAGCCTTCCCACATTACACATTCATGAAATTTCATCCATGAAATAAAATTTACCAAGGATTTTGATTCTAACCTTAATATTCAAACACCAAGTCTCATTTCAACTCATTTTTTTGACATATACACCAAGAACTACAACGTTTCATCATCTCAATCTCATGACCGAATATTCAAAAACCACAAGCTTGTAAAATTAATTCATGGGCTATATACCTACGGCATCTACAACTCCAAAAATACAAACAATTTTCAAATTTAAACTAAATGCATACCTTAATTTTCATGAACCATGGCCGAATACTCTTCTTCTTCTTCTTTTATTTCTTCCTTTATGTTTTGGTAATAACAAGGTAAGAATGGCCACTTTCTCTATTTCATTTTTTTATTTGTTCTTTTATTTTTTTATGACATATAATATTATTATTAAATAAGTAACACATACAACATTTGTATAATTTAAATATAACTTAATCATGTGCCATGCACTACACCTCTAAATGGCAATATTTCATTTTAAATCCTTCCCCAATCATAATTATCACAATTTGGTTTTCACATCATAGTTCCTTTAGTTTTCATATTATGCATTTAAGCCCTATCAATTAAATCGGTATCCATAAGATAAATATTTTAAATCAAAAATTCACACCAACCAAATTCATGCATTCATAACACATATAAAAATAAATAATTATTCTAACTTGGATTCATGGTTCCGAAACCACCGTTCCAACTAGGGTGAAAAATTAAGCTGTTACACAAACTTTGAGCTCCTTGATTAGAAGCAAGAGCATTATTTTTTACTTCATCATTTACAGCTTGTCTTGAGTTAGCCGACATGGATAATCTATAAAGAAAATCAAAGCCAATTTAAATCAAGGATACATCACATTATTATAGACTATCGTT
Source organism: Gossypium stocksii (assembly GCA_020496765.1). Taxonomy (NCBI): domain Eukaryota; kingdom Viridiplantae; phylum Streptophyta; class Magnoliopsida; order Malvales; family Malvaceae; genus Gossypium; species Gossypium stocksii. Next base: position 15,639,189 of record CM035623.1, read on the forward strand.
GCATGTATTTCTAGACTTGATGTATATCTTGTTTTAGTCTTAGAATCAACTAAATCTAATCTCTGATGCCACTAAATGTAGCACCCCATATCCGACCCGATCGCTCAGTCCAAGTTACGAGATGTCACATTCGTTACCAAAGCAACAACAAGCGATGACGATTCAAATAAAAAATTTACAAATGTTGTTGTGATCATTACACAATCTTGACACACTTAACAATCATGTTCTAACTTTATACAACTTTGGTAAACCCACATTGTAACTTCGTTGATAGAGGCTCATCATTGTGACCTCAGATGCGCACTGTCGTGACTTAAAAAGCAATGGGTTAACGCCGTGACATCATTAAGATTGTGTCGTGACTTTGGTGGCAGACTCCTTGAAATATTACCCACTCAATTCAACCTATCCAAATTGAAAAATGCAATGGATTTTAAGGCCTCAAATAATTCCATTGTCATCAATATTTTTATCCATAATCACCTAATTAACATTTCAACTTAATACCAATTCATCTCATCACATTATCAAGTAAACTTATGCACATGAAACTCATAAAGTTTTTAAAATCAAAAGAATTTAGCTGGCATTAAACACATGACCATAAAATTGACATTCCCAACCTTATCTTTCAAAATCAACTTTAACATTCATTACAAAAGATTGACCACTTGTAATAGCCCGATTTTAGCTAAATCAAAATAGTGGTTTCGAAACCACAAATCGAAGGTCGTAAAAATTATTTTTAATATTATTTTTTGTGTTTACATCATGAGATTATACATGTGTGAAAGTCTCGTAAAATAATTTTATCGTTTGGTTGCTTAATTTGCAACAAAAAGACTAAATCGCATAAAATGCAAAAGTTGCATTCTAATTGATTAAGTGCTTATTTGCTATGATTTATTGAACATGAAGTCCTTATGTGGTAAATAAACTATGGATAATGGAAATTGACACGAATAGCCATTCATTAAATGATTTATAAGTTAATTAATAAAGGTTAATTTAGTTAATTGTGTATTATGTTTAATAAATTAAAACAAAACAAAAATTTGGTCCATTCTCATATCTTTTAGCTAAATATTGAAGAAGAAAGAAAACAAATTAAGCTTGCTAGGATTAGGCACTTGTATGGATTGATTGAGGTACAATTTTAGCTCGATTTTTAATAATATTTATGTTTTCGTGATCGTTGTTTTAAATACTAGCTAGCCCATGCCCTAATTTTTGAGTTTGTTGATGATTTTGTGAAGTGCCATTGATGAATGTTTGAGCTTTATGATAGTTGATGATGAAAAACAGATATTTGTTGATAGATTAACATATTTTGTTAAATGATTTTCAGTGAAAATGTTATTTAGGGACTAAATTATGAATTTTGCAAATTTAGAGGTTGAAATGTGAAATAAATGAAAGATATGGGCTGCTGGGGTACTATGGTAATTCAGCTAAGCATGGGTTTTGTGAGATTTTGTGTAATTAATTTGTGATTTTATGAAATAATGACTAAATTGTGAAAAATGTGGGGTAAAATTGTAAATGTGTTTTAGAGTGTGAATTGGATTAAATTGAATGAATGTGCGATTAAATTAGTTAAATTTGAATTTATATAGATCAAGAAAGAATGAAATTAGATTTAGATCGAGGAAAATTGAAGGTTGTCGATTAGTAGATCCGATACGTTCCTCCTATCTCCAAGGTAAGTTTATATACAAATAAATGTCTTTAAATTGAATTATTTATGTTTATTTGTCTTGAATTACATTGAATGTCGAATGATCAAATACGAGAAAGAATCGACAGAGTTACGACGTCCGAAAGTCCCATACGAACCTTAGGAAGAGTATAGGATACAAATGTCATGACATTAGGATTTTCGAGATGTGATTAAGTGTAAGACCATGTTTGGGACATTGGCATCGATATATGATTTCGTGTAAGACCGTAGCTAGGCTATTGGAATCGATCTGTAAAAACATGTAAGACTATGTTGGGGACATTAGCATTGTATGTGATGTACGAGACTTCCGAGTATCCTTATCGATTTTGAATGGTTCAATGGGAAAAGTCAAGATGAGATCGAATGTGTAAATGAGTTAACTGATTCAGGTACGTATGAAGTTTATATGAATATTGAAAAGGAAAGGTAAGTATAAATTTGAAAGTAGATATGTGAATTTCATGAGAATGGATGGTAGATATGTATGTGACTAGCTATGCTTAGCTTATATACATTAACATTGTTATTGTTCATATGATTTTATTGGTATATAGCTTACTAAGCTTTTAAAGCTTACTTTGTATGTTATTTCCTTATTTTATAGAGTTTCAAAGCTAGCTCAGACTCGGGGATCGTCAAAAATCATCGTCACACTATTTATTGTTTATTTGGTACTTTTGAAACTTGTAAATATGGTATATGGCATGTATAGGCTAGTGTCATTTTGGTATGTTATGAGTTGTCAATTATAGCCATGTGATTTGACTTGTAAATGATGTTAATGTTGGTATGTATTTGGCCATATCAAATGGCTCATTTTGAGAAGTATGATATATGGAAAATGATGTGTTTATAGTGTTACATGTTAGGAAGTCCTTGAATTGATTATTTTGATGGTTGAATAAATAAGTAATTGGTAAGTTGATGATGATGTATAATGGTTGTGGAATGGTTTAGTTTTAATATAAGATCAAGAGGTTGATTTGGTTTATTGAATGATGAGTATATGTTGTGTTGAGACTAGATGGAATACATGATTTGACATGTGAATTTGGTGTGTTTTGGTATAGAAAATGTGTATTGAATTGGTTGTGATTTTAGGATAAGAAATGTGCATATTTTGGATATGTTTGGCTGTCATTTGAGTGTGATTTGGTGCCTTGATTTATGCTTGTAGGTTTGGCCCTAGGGTGGCAAATTGGCCTTGCAAATGGCCTATTTTTATTTATACGGGTAGAGACACGGGCGTGTGTCTCAGCCGTGTGCGACACACAATCATGGGACACGCCGTGTGTCCCCTGGTGTGACAATTCGAATTAAGTCAGTATGCTCTAAACGGCCTCACTCACGGGCGTGTGGCTGGCTGTGTGGTACAAGTCAGTATACCTTACAAGTTTGGCATAGCCAATCACACGACCTGGACACGAACGTGTGAGGCCATTTCGAATAGGCACATAGGCTGGACACATGGGCGTGTGACTGGCCGTGTGACCTAAGTCAGTATAGCTTCTAGTTTTCACACGGCCAAGCACACGGGCGTACAGTCGGCCGTGTGACCCAAGTCAGTATGTATGCCCTGTTTCTACACGATCTGTGACACGGGCGTGTCTGGTGGCCGTGTGAGGCACACGGCTTGTTCACACGGGCGTGTGATGTTTAAAAGTTAGAAAATTTTACAAGTTACGAAAATTTTTATATGTGATAGGTTTAGTCCCAAACTTTCATTAAAGCATGTTTAAAGTCTCATAAACCTTCTAAAGGGACATTGTGATTATGAATGAATGTGATTTGATTATATATGATCAATGTATATGAAATGTTTGTATATTGATGTGAATTGTTTGGTAATGGCTCTTAACCCTAGTCTAGCGACAGGTACGGGTTAGGGATGTTACACCATTACAAGAAAGACTCCCTATATACACGCCACAATGACAAGTACAAAAATAAACATACTCTTTCCATATTGATGATAGTGTGGTATTTGCACTAAACTGGATTTGGAATCTCCAATGCCTAAGGATCTACATGAAAAGAAACAATGATAGGTAAGCAACATTTAATGCTTAGTAAGTTTAAATGGAATTTACTATACTTACCTTGGTCATAGGTGAGCATGTTAAATACCAATTAAACTAAGCAAAAATCTAGCTAAACAAGGCACATAACATTACAAAAATGAATAGTATAGGAAACATATGTGTTCATGTGTCAAACATCATAACTATAACCAAATCATCATAAAGATGTACCAATTTTTGTAAGATCATTCTATTCTCAATTCTTTTCACTAGGCTACTCGTTTATGCCATTACGGTCATAACCATATACTTTTATAGTTTAGCAAATCAAGTTTTTTTTTCATAACCTAGTTTCAAGATTCAATTTAATGTTTTACCCAATACAATCTTAGTAAAAATGGACTTGAACACACGGGTGAACTACACTACATCAAAGCACCTGAGTGCGAAGCCCGTGGGCAACAAGTGCATATACATAAGCAAATACATCCTGCCATCACACCAAGGTATACATTGAGACAATGAATACTCGATGATCCGCAACAAATGTTGGATCCTAAACGACATATCATAATCTCCACATTGTTAACAAACCCGTACATAGATGCGCATATGACTCTATTGGCATGTCTACTGTATCCTAGCCTTTCTACTAAGTTTACATGGGCATCATCCATTCATAGATGCATATATATATATATATATATATATATATATATATTGTGACCCTTATATATCAATTTTCGAAATTCATAGACTGTAGCTATGTACAAATCACACATACAATTTAATGATACATTTAAAGATCTTTTTCCATTCTTCTAGCTACAATTCAATAGAGATAACATCATTCAACTTATCACAAGTCACCCCTATTCATTTATGTTTCCTAGCCAATATGTCAATTTCCATTATAATCTTAACATGAGTTTAACCATAGGTGAAATTAACATGAAATAAATATAAGCATACCTATCAAAAAGAAGGATAATAACTTCCATGAAGACTTACCTTTCAAAACACAAAATGAGTAGATCTTTCAAGGCTCAATCAACAACTTTAGCCTTTCTTTTACTTGCTCCACTTCTTTCCAATTCTTGCTCTAAGTAATTTTGGTTTGGATAAATGGATGAAGGACTTGAAGTTTTCTCCCCCCTTTTCTTTCTTTGGATGGTGGAAGAAGATGAACATTCTCATCTTTCTTCCCACTATTGTCATTTTTATACATAGTTTAATCTTATTAAGCTTACTTAATTAGTTTAATTAAGTTATTATATACTTAATCAAACATTAGCTAAACAAAGTGCAAATCAACATCACCATCCACTAAGTCATGATGGACAATGGTTAAATAACTATCTTAGTTCATTAGATAATTGCTATCTAGGTCCTCAAGCCTTTTCTAAATTAAAACTCAATAGCGATTGAACTTTTATAATTTAGTCCCTAGCTTTAATTAACTACTTTCTTAGTTAATTTACTTAACTGAATTTCAATACATTTTCATAATAACTTCCCTAATCTCTATTTTTTGTCCTTACAGATTTGATTCACGTAAATTGGGTTCTGAAATCACATTTTTCGATACCACTGAAATCGGGTCATCACATGTAACTCGCAATAAGAGTTTGTTATTACAACATCCTCAATGGGAATATCCATCTTTTTTATCATCAACTATTCGAGTTTTGTTTCATCATCGTTCTCTACCAACCATCAATCTTACGAGGCTCAATAATGTAGTCTTAAATTTGAAATAAACTAATTATCATTATTTTATTTTCAAATTTGAATTATTATTTTAGATTTGAATTAATAAGTTGTGTTTTATAAAATCATCTCTACCTTTATAAATAGAAATTAAGAGAGCCATTGGATAATCCCCACTACTTCAAAAACATGATGATAACTATGCAAAGTGTTAGATTAGTCAATGAAGGAGTTTATATCATAAATTGATTTCGGTGGTGGGAGAGAGGGATATTTAAACATGCTGTTATTTTCCAAATTTATGGGTTAACAAAGCCAATATTATTAAATGAGATCTTTCTTTGTAGAAATTTATGAACATCTATGTTGATAAAATTACTCATTTTGGATTTTACAATGATCAACATTTTCATTTTGGGTATTGTCATTTCATTTTGCATGCATGATTTGAAGTTTCAAACTTTAGAAAGATCTAACCAGATGCTTCGTATAATTGGACAAATCTAGGGATCTTATCAAAGACTTTATATCTGTGGGCCGTTGCTTTTATCATTTTCTATTTGTTTACTTAAAATAGTTGTTTCAATTTTTCGTGGCCATGGAATCAGATATTATTGATTTTTTTTATGACTTGCTTTTTTCATAAAGGGAATTGATTTTTAAGAATGATCACAGTCATATCAACCATAAAAGAAGGATTGATCATGTACTTTCTCAAGGAGTACTTATTTCAATTTTGTGGCCATGAAACAGATATTATTGATTTTATTTTATGTTTTGCTTCATAACTAGCTCTATTCATAAATGGAATTAATCTTTAAGAATGATCATAGTCACATCAACCTTAAAAGAAGGATTGATCAGTGTACTTTCTCAAAGAGTACTTTAGCAATGTGAAAAATGATAGTCTCTAAGTCACAGTGTGCAGCATAGTAAAAACTCTGTGCTACTGTGAGAAATGTTTGCTTGAATCCGGAGTCAATGTCGTCTGAGGAATTTTCGAGAACTAATTGAACAAGTTCTTGCATGGCAGATTCTATTTTCCGGGTTCTGCTCTGATCTGTGTCAGTGTTATTAAAGCACCCATTGTCATGCACCTGCAACACCTCACATCATAAATGATAAGTAAATTGTTTGACACTATCAAGAGGGATTACTTATCCCCTTACCCTTAAAAATCACCTATAAGATCAATGAAAGCATCTATGATATATATGTAAATTATGTTACTTGGATTTGAATTTAAGAGTGAGTGTAAGCATCAATGAATTCTATGTATCTAGTGGGTCCTGGAGGATCATATCCTCATACTTATGTCCGGACATATATAGGAAAATGCTGAAAGAATGCAGCTGAATTGATAAGAAAGATTTCTTGGTTTCATGCAACTGACCTCTTGCTTTTGGTAGTGACAGAGCTGATGGCAAACTGTATTGATGAGATTGGATAGTCGCAGGAATTGAGGGTGAGGCACTAGCTCCTCCGTGGGCCAATATCCAGAGGTAAGATTGATTGTTTGCACCACTAAGTCTGCGACTCCTTGGTGCCTATCACCTTCCTCTGCCCATTTCAGCATCCACTTTTCCCACTGTTTTCAACCCCACAGGGAAAACATTAACATTTAGAAAGCACCAAATTACCACATTGGAATTTCTAGTTTCCGACACTAGGTTTAGCTGTCCGATTTTATTTTTACTGGAAAGATAGATATGGATAGAATGATTACTTACAGCACGGCGAATGTCACGGCTAATGTCTCGACCATGAGCCACAAGTGCATCCAAGGATAGGTAGTTGAGTGTCCGAAGTAAAGCGTCAATGAGCTTCTGCATTGTCCTGTTTGAGTCCAACTTCCTACAACATAAATCACATGTAAATATCACTTTCTTTGTCAATCTTTCTTGCACATCACATTGACGCAGGTCAGTCTTTCCATCCTGTCCCTACATAAATGGCTTGCAGGAATTCCTTTTTTTGACTAATACAGCAGTACAGCTTTTTACATAAAATCTGAACAAGCATAAGTTTTATGATTTATCTTAAATTAATGTAAGCAGTTGTACTTGTACCTTCCATTAAAGTGGCTAAATGGTGCATCACCCAAACTTGTGAATACTTGGACAAATCTTTTTCTGAGCTCATAATCGCTAGGTTTGGGTATTCCATTGTGAAAAGAAGAGGCAATGGTCTCAACCAAAAAGGCGGTCTTAGCCCATGCCAGCCGCTCTTGGGACCTTTCTGGCTCGAAAATGCTGGCCGCTGCAATAAAGTAAGATAAGAGAAGGGATCTTCTGCTCATTCCAAAATCACCCAGACCCATTTCCGAGTACCACCTGCCAACTCATAGAATACCCATAACTCATTTTATTGTTAGTTACTGTAAGTAAACATCATTATATATATATATATATATATATTTAAAATAATTGAGCAAGCAAGGGGGTTAACGGGTTGCCTTTGCATGCCATTCCATTCCATCTGATGTAAAGCTTGACAATTGTTGAAGTCTAGCTTTGCAAGCTCAAGGTATGCATTGTTGTTCACATATGGCATCCTGTAATTTAATTTAAATGGAATGTAAGCTATTTAATTTCCTGTCTTCAGCAGAATATATATATTTTTATTTGTAATTTTATATAGAATTTCTTTTGAATAATAAAAGTTTCTACTTTTAATTATACTATGAAAATGAAAAGGAAAAGGTAACCTGTAAAGAGTCTTTCCGATCCATACTTCGTCTTCCCCACCATACTGTTCTATGTAAAATCTGGTTTCCACTCTTGGAAGGCTTGCAAGCCATGGGAACTTCAGTGCAAACCCAACCTGTTAATTAACTAAAAGGTATCAAAATATACAAAGATAATTTTCAAGTGTTGTACATTCAATTTATGATTAAAAAAAAATTTAATTCAAGGGTTTTTTTTTGTTAATTCAAAATTTTGATTATATTTGTACTTTCAAAACTTGACCTAATGTTTTGTCATATTGTAAGATAAATAAAATACTAGTTTTTAGAAACAAAATATTTTATAATTAACTTAATTGGCTTTTAACTTGCAAACTCCCACTCTATCGAGATGGAGTAGTCTGCTAATAAACTAAATAGAAAAAATAAGCTACCAGGATTGGTTGGTTGTGACTAGATTTGATCATAAGTCAAATTAAATTGAATTTTATCTGAGTCAAGATAAAATTTTAGACCTCAATTTACTTAGAAAAATAGATTTAAAATTATACTCAAGTTTGATTCAAAATAAAAATGCTAAACTCAAATCCTACCTCACCCCTCACATATTAATTTTTATATTAAAACAAATTTAAAAAATACAATATATCAAATACATTAAAAATATTAAAATAAATCTGTTTCAATAAATTAAAAATACATTAAAAAATATCTATACTTAAATAAGATAAGATAATTATAACTTAGGAAACAAATGTCTCTAAAATAAAAGTAAAACAAACAATATCTAAATAATAACAACAAAATAATAACAATATAATGGTGAAATGTTAACAAAATTCGAACAAAATATCTACCTGAAACTGAAACCATTAAAAAAAACGGATCTTATTTTTTATTCACACTCATTTTACTTATATTTTTACTCAAATCTTCTCACTTTTCGAATGAAACTTCATTTCACTTATATTTTTACTAAAATCTTTTCATTTTTTGAATAACAATAACCTAATACTACTTAAAACACACACAAAAGTACGTGCGAAATAAAACAAATACAGTAACTGAAAACGGTGTAAAAAAAAGAAAAGTTCAACACACTGTATCTAATCTCTTATTAGTGGGCGACATTGACAGATCAGTCATAAGAGAATCAATTTTATAAAGTAGTGAAATATATATATTATTATGGAGAATATTTTATTCATACGAGTTTATGTACCATCATGATATTTTATTATTTATAAATATAAACTTGGTATTTATTTATAAATTCTATTTTGTTTTATTCAATAAGTTGTTATTATTTACTGATTATTCCATATTTGTATATGTAATATATAATTTACCTCGCCAGATAGGTCTTTGCTTATGATCCATTTGTCTAAAAGTTGATTACTAGCTTGTTTCTCTCTTAAGAAATCGGATGAAAAACGGTTGGCATCTTCAAGAATCTGTTCTCCGGGGAACCGCAGTTGCGAAGCCCTATATAGGTTGAAAATCCCAGTTACTGCTTGGTTTGACTGTCCCACAAAGCAGAAGAACTCGCCGCCTTCCTCAAAATGTCGAAAAACGTCTGTTCCATTCATATCAAGTCCAAGAATGTTAGCAACCTAAACAACAATCCATTTTCAGAGCTATATATAATGATCCAAAGCTTTATACCGGCAGAAACCTCGTATCCATATAACCTTAATAACCTAAACCCCATGGCTGTATCGTCAATGTCTTGAACCGGAGTGTTTCTTGCCCAACATATCCCTTCTTCAGTCCAGTGTCTGAAATTAAAAAAAAAAAAAAAAACCAAAGTTGACGATCAGTTTCAACTTTAGGAAAATTAATTAATTATATGCTGCACGTACCGATAAGTATAGTCTAGGCATTGTTTAATTTCGGGGTTGAAATATCTTGAAATCCCAAGGCGTTGCAATCGGTCGATAGCCCAAATATGTTCGAAGAGATCAACGGGGTATACGTTGGGGACTCCGCCATTGAATCTTTGAACAATTTTGGTTAGGTAATTAAGACAATTCTTGTCTTTGGTTTGCATGACAGCATAGGCAGTGGAGGATGGTGAGAACAAGAAAGACCCATCTTGACACTGCAACTTCAAAAGCTTTTCCCAATCCAAGTCTAGCATCCCTTCAAGGCTATGTAGTAGTGTTGTGGCCACATTGTGCATTATCTCCTTTGGTATCCTATCCCACACATGTAATACTTACATTACATTATGCACACATAATAATTGTGGAAAGCTTGGGAATTTATATATATACCTTGTGAGCTTTAGATCTCTCTGTTCGTAGATGTTTTGAAAGATAGGAGAATCATACGCTACTTCAATGTTCAAACTTCGAGCTATTTCCAAAAGCGAAGGAAAAGCCACTTCAAACCCTATTGGCATATGCTCTGCTTTCTCATCTTCGAGTTTGCTTATGTTCTCTTTGAAAAATGACAATCCTTTCAAGAGAGAGAAAAAAAATGTTCGGTTTGAATATAAGGATCGGATATGAATATAACATTCAAAATGAGAACCTTTGAAGTACCTTTTTGGCATTTGTCTGGATGAAGATTCCATGTTTTCAACGCAACAACACAAGCTAAAGTGTTGATCAATCGATCATGGGCCACGAATATGTGTTTGTCACCCCATGATCCGTCAGGAAGTTGATTATCGGAAATCCATTCAAGGGTAGAAGGGAACTGAGGGGAACCACTACCATTAACGTCTTCAATGAGAGCAACCCAAGCCGTGTCATAAGCTGAACAACTTATCTCTCCATCCTCCATGGAACCCAACATGGATCTAATATTTTCCACTTGTTCCTTAATCTTACTCAATTCCAGACTCTTTTTTGGATAAACAAACAAATCACATTACCACGTGTGTATATATATATAATGCTTATGATTACATATGAATAAATTTTTTTTTTTTTTTTTCACTTTTCGTGGGAGGCTGAAATTATTCACCTTAAAAGCTTCCCCTTCTTGGATGTCATCATCCACAATCTCGTTCCACTTTATCACAGGCAAACCATTTTGAAACACACCAGCATATTCTGCAAATAAAGTTTAGTGCCTTAGTTAAATAATATGAAATTTGTTGATAATCATAGAGGGCAAAAAAATCCAAAGTGGTCAAGTTGTAATTAAGGTAAGCAAAGTACCTTGAGTGCGGGGCTTGGATATAGCTCTGCATAAGCGGTGAATATCAACATTATGTCCTTTGTCTTTACCCCATGACTGCCAAGTGCCTATAGTCGAATTAATTAATCTAATTAGTATTATTATATCTTCAGTGATTAGTGATTATGACCTTCAATATAAGAACATAGAAAAAGGACAAACAATATGGACCACATTTTGGTACTTGGTTGAACTAAAATCACTACTGTCTACTGATATAATAATTAACTTCAACGAATCCCGGAATTTCAGAGTGATGATCAATTCAATCACTATGAAGTCCCAAAGAGTTTTTCCCAAGTTTTATGTTATTTGCAGGAAGAACAGAACGTAAAAAAGAAGAAAAAAGCTTTTTTTCCACCCATTTCTCCTACCATATGGGGGGAAACATGATTCAACATACATGAGGTAGACAAAGTGAAAATACTGATGAAACGAATAAGTTAATAATTGAAACTATACCTGCAAAAGGTATCCTAACACGGTTGTAGGAAAACGACGAAGAAGAAGAAGGAATAGGAGAGGAGCAAAGGCAGAGGTGGTGAATGGAATGGGAAGACATCTTTGTCACTTGGCAACCGGAGCAAGAAAGGGGAGAGAGAGAGAGAGAGAGAGAGAGAGAGAGGCAATTTGCTGGTGCATGAGAATAAGGTAACTTGAGGCTATATATAGTTTTCGTTTTGGTATTGAATTTTACTTTTGGAATGTTTGTGATTTGGTTCTAAATACAAAAATCTCTTTGAATAACTCTAGGCTTTAACTCTTTAATAATTTTAATATTGATGATTAATATACTCAAAAGCCATGAGAAAAGAAACAGATATGTAAACAAAAATCATCACTATGATGGCAAGATTTTGGTTAACAAGAAAAATTAAATGGAATAAATTTGTTTTTATTTAAAAAAAAAATATATATCTATTACTATTTTATGTTCAAAATTTATCCGCACAATTTTAAAAAGGAATAAAATTGTTAAAGATTGAATCCAAATTTTTATATCAAAAAAACTTCACTGATATGAGCTAATTATTAACAAAATGAATTAATTAGTATTCAACATTCCTTATCTATATGCAATTAAAGAAACATTTTAGGGAAACCATCTAATTATCATATTATTAGATGATAAGAGAAGCAATTAAGGAAATAATTTTACGTGTCTTTATAGATTTTTGACAACCAACAATCTTTATTATTTGACACATAGTCGGAATATTAACATTCTATGTGGGCTATGTTTTTATATACTTTTATTTTTATTATTTTCTATTTTTAATAAATTATTTAAACTTATTAAATGCAATCCTATATTTTATATAATTAATTTTTTATTTCGGTAATATAGGTTTAATTGTATGTATTAATTAAAATATATTAAATTTATTTTATATTTTTGTATAAATTTAATTTAATTATTGATATTTTAAATAAATTTGAATATTTTATTGCAAGTAAAATTCTAAAAGAACAAATATTAGTAATAAAAATGAAAGAGATTTTTCTCTTAAGTAAAAAAAAAAAGTACATACGTTTCAGAAAAAAAATATTTTACATTGAAAGCATATTTAAAAAATAATAATTTTAATTATCAATGCAAATATTAGTTTCTTGGAATCTCTCGATTTGTTTATGCCAAATTTTATTCTATTTAGAGTGTATTTCAAAAAGGTAATGTAATTTAAAAAAAATCATTTATTAGATTGCATATAATGTAAAATCAATGTTGGATAGAAAAAATAGTGCAATATTTTTTTTTATAAAAACTAACCTTGCAAGTCAGCTTACCATGATTTGATTATCTCAGATCAAAAGCAATGAAGTCGTTGATATTTTGGCTAATAGAGCAACCCTTTTTGGCGACGAGAATTTATGCTTTTGAAAGTCCACCAACTGTGGGCTCGATGGTTTTATTAGGTCATGCGAATGGGAGAGCTATTCCCCAAAGTACTATGAACAAAAAAAATATCCTAAATTATCGTGTTGATACTTCTGTAGTTGCAATATTTATAGGGTGAATTATGGGAACGTTTTTAATATTTGAAAATTTAAAATTATGGGGAAGTTTTAATATTTTTATATATTTAAAAATATGGGTTTAAAATTATGTCAAACTTATTGTTAAATAATTTATTCAAGTCACGGAGAAGTTTTAATATTTTTATAAATTAAAAAATGTTTGTGTAATAACTCGTTTTCTAGTGGTTCTGAAACCAAATGTGAAGCAAAAAATTTTTTTAGGGGGTCGAAATGAAATTTTAAAATTTAATAATCTATATCTTTATAATTTTTAAATGATTAAATTAAATTTTCATAATTTTAGGGGGGCTAGAGTGCAATTTCACCTTTACTAATTTAAAATTTTAAAATTTTCTAAAGGGCCAAAACAACAATTTTCCATTTCTGGGAGGCCGGGGCCCGTACCCCCTGGATTCACCTCTGTTTGAAACTCTGTTCTTTGATAATCGAGTCTTTAAATATTATTAATTAATATTTACGAGTTAATTTTAGTATTATGCTGAATTTTGGTCTGACGATTTTGTTAATTGGATAATTAGTTAAGGTACAAGTATTACGACTCGAAAGTCTGTGGTATTGAACAATGAGGTATCGGGACCTTGTTTTTAAAAATCGAGCCCGTAAATATTTTTATTAAATATTTGTAGAGTTATTGTATAGGTGAATTGAATTTTGGATAGATAATTTTGTCGAATTAGTGACTAATTAATGTATAAGAATTAAATTGTAAAATTGGTAAAAAAATAATCACTATAGAATTTTAATTAGCTAAAGGACCGATTGAACAATTTAACCAATTACTATTAGCCAAATGGTTGTGGGTGCAAATTTTCATCCCCTAATGTTGTTAATTAAGCTTTAGAATTAATTAAGCAAGTTTAGTTTAAATTAAATAAAATTAACCAATTTAATCACATGTATATAAACTAAAATTCAAAGCCATCATTTTTATTTTCTTCTTCTTCACCGTGGAAACAAAGGAAAACCTAAGCAGCCATTGTTTTTACTTCAAAGCATTCGATCCTTAATTTGGTAACCCAATTTAGTTCTTTTCTTATAATTATAATTTGTAAAATTGTTAAATTTTTAAAAAGTTCCCATTGTTGATTACTTGATAAAATTGGTGTTAATTAGTAGTTTAATTGCGAGTTTTTGTACATAGGGACTAAAGTGTAAATATTTTGAAATTGATGTTAAATTTTTATAATTTATGACATAGAGGATTATAAAAGGATGGGATTGAAATTAGATTAAAAACAAAGTTTAAATTTGAAAGATATAGCAGTTTCGGTCTTAGAGACTAAATTGAATAAAAAGCAAAACTCTAGGAAATTTTTGAAAAGTGAAATTAAACTGACTTATGGTTATAATAGGCTGTTAAAAGATGTTTAGAGTTGATAAATTGTATTGAATTATTATGGATTGGGATTTGAATCAATTGGAAGAAAATTGAAGAAAAGGAGAAATTACGGATTAGTCCTTGATACCTTGTTTGTTGTTTTCTTAGGTAAGTTCATATGGAACTTACTATGTTATATTATGTTTGTTTGAATTATATTATAATGTCTATTAATTTAGGTTAATTGTGGTTTCAATGATTTTTTACATTGAATGTGTCGAAACCATTCTTATTTTGAAAAAAAAAAAAAGGGAGTCGACTTTGAAAATAAAAATACGGGAGTCGCCACCAATCTTTTTTGATGAGGTGTGATCCGGTCACCTCGTAATTTGATTGCTTTAATAAAATGTTTGGATTTACTAAAACAATGATTTTGGTACACGAAATTTGAGAAAAACGGGTTCGGAAGTCAGTTACGTACGAGGAAGGATTAGCACCCTCGTAACGCTTAAAAATTGGTACCTAATTGATTAATTAATGTCTTGATGTCAAAAGTTGAAAATTCGTAAAGAATTAAAAATACGATCCTTTTTTTTATTAATGTTAATTTTACAAAAAAATGCTTGGATTAATCGAAGTGGATGCTAAAGACCCTCTTGTCCCGAAGTAATGAAATGTCACATCCAGTACGTTAGGACACAACATTTTAAACCCTCAAGACTAAGCTTGTCTTTTGATTTTCAAAACTCATGCATTTTAATTTTAAAAGGATATTAGATTATTTGGGTTAAAAGAGAAAAATCGAAACCCAGTAAGTTAGGGCATGATCTCCCAAATTTCCCAAATATGGAATATTGCCTTTGTTTTTAGAAATTCTTACCTCGGGACAACAAAATGTCACATCCAGTGAGTTAGGATGCAACATCTTGAATTCTCGAGAATAAGCCTTTAAAACTCATGCATTTAATTTTAACAGGGTATTCCACTATTTAGGTCAAACGAGAAAAATTAGAATCAAATAAGTTAGAACACGATCTCCCGAATTTCTAAATACGGAATATTACCTTTAGTAAAAAAAAAATCTTTTTTTTTTATGAATTTAGGTAGAAATTAATGAAATGCTAAAAAGGATGTACGAGTAAAAGTTATGTTGATGAATAACGGCAATATAAAAATGCGAATAAACAGTTTACAGAACACACAATCACAATAACCACATAACATATATCATTTAAATACTAACATTAATAATCAAAGACAAATGAATTAAATAACATACAAAACAATTTAAAATAAATAGTATAAAACAATTTAAAACAAATAATATGCAAAACAATTTAAAATGAATAATACATAAAGTAATTTAACATAACTAATATATAAAATAATTTTAAAATAATATATAAATGAGTTTGAAATAAATAATATATAAAATAATTTAATAATAATAATAATAATAATCATGATAATATTAATATAAATAATAAGTAATCAAAAGTTTGAAAGGACATAGGTAAATAAATAATAAGATGATAAAAAATATTTTAGAAAGAAATAAAGGTAATAATAATAAGTAAGTAAATACAAAAAAGAAAAAAAAATAAATATAATATAATAATAATTATATTAAATTAATTAGTTTAACAATATGATAATACTGGTACTAATACAATAATAATAAAGTAGAAAATAATAACAATAATAAATTAATAAAAACATAAGTAATAATGAAATTCACAAATAAAAAAAATCTATTTTTAGTGCGAAAGAATGAAGAAATAAATAAAATAATAAATAAAAAAAAGGGTGAAAAAAATGGAAATTAAGTGGCCCAAGATTAAATTGCAATTTGTGCAGCATTTTGGGGCGAATTTTCAAAAATAAAAAGGATAGGGCCGATTAGGGACTATAGCGAAATGCACGCAAAAGTGCCGGATTAAAATCGGAATATTCCCATGCCATCAAAACGATGCCGTTCTTTGTAGGATTAAAATGGAAAAACAATAAAATCACGGGGTAAATTTAAAAGGAATAAAAAATAAAAAGGGACCAAATTGCCAAACGTCACAAAAGGGGAAAGACCGCGCGCGTAAATGTCCCTTTAATAGAAAACATGCGGATCCCAGAGTAAGGGTTGGGTCAAAAAGCGGGTCGGGTTAAAAAGCGGGTCATAGCCTAAACGACGTCTTTTTGGAGCTAAGCTAGCCCTAAACGGCGTTGTTTAAGGGGTCTTTAAAAGCAAATTTTTTTTGAAGAAAATCATTTTAGCACCCCTCCCTCTAAAAAAATGAAAATGCTCTCAATAATTTCTCTCTTTCCCTTTAATCCGGCCACAGCTCCGGCATGGCCCACCGTCGCATGTCACCATCTGTGCAGTCGTATACGGCAGCCGAAAGGCCGAAAACCCCTTTTTTTTTGCAAATGAATCGAAAGGTAAATCTCCCCTCTCTTGTTTATATTTTAAGACAAAATAAAAAGAAATAAAACAAGTAAAAAAAATCACTAGAATCTATAATCGTTTCAACCTTTTTTTCTTCTTTTTTTCGATTTTCTCGGTTCAAAAATAAAACAAACGAAGTCAATAAAACATGCAAAGATCAGAGGAAAACCTCTTGAAACTCTCTGCTTGTATTTCAATTAATAATTTCGTGTGTAAAAAAAATACAATCGGTGTATGGTGGCTTTTTATAGTTGAAAAGAAAAAAATAAAAAATACAATCCCCTTTTTTTATTTTCTTTGCTGTTATTCTTGTTTGTTGTTTGTTTTGCAGGTACAAGGGCCAGCTGGCAGTGGTGGCGCACGTGGGAGGTCTCGGCGGCAGCAACTTACTTCAGCCCTAGTGTTTGCTGAAAATATTTTGAGTTTTGGGCCTTTTTGGGTTTGGGCCATTAAGTTTAGTTTGGGTTTAATGTTTGTAATTGGGCTCTTTATTTTTTAGGCCTGATGTAATGAACTTTGGACATTTGACTATTATTTTTTTATTTTTGGTTTTTT
Source organism: Gossypium stocksii (assembly GCA_020496765.1). NCBI lineage: Eukaryota > Viridiplantae > Streptophyta > Magnoliopsida > Malvales > Malvaceae > Gossypium > Gossypium stocksii. Next base: position 15,656,874 of record CM035623.1, read on the forward strand.
TATGGGCCCAGGCAGATTGGGCCTATTACAACTGCCCCTCTTTACTCGTTGTCGTGTAACGAGAATGGAGCAAATACTTTTAAGAAGGACCAATCTTGTCAGGTCTTGCCGAATCTTGACTTTTTGGTATTCCTCTTCTGCAAGTAACCTCATTCCATCCCACTGCATCTTCAGGGGTATAGGAATTGGTGCTTCGATCCACTCCAATAAAATATTGGGAGAAGAGATTTCTAGCTTCGATCTACTTCGCTAGAATTTCAAGGAGATAAGAATTGTTAATTTCAACCTGCTCCACTGCAACTTCAGGGAGATAAGGTTTGTGTATTTCTATCTTGCTCCACTGCAACTTTAGGAAGATAGGGATTGTGGCTTTGATTTTCTCCATTGTAATTTCAGGGAGAAGAGATTTGTAGCTTCAATCTATTCCACTGGAACTTCAAGGAAATAAGAATTGGTAATTTCAACCTACTCCATTGTAATTTTAGGGAGATAAGGCCTGTTCTTTTTCTTGCTCCATTGCAACTTCAGGGAGATAAGGATTGTATCTTGTAGCTTCAATCTGTTCCACTGCGACTCTAGGAAAATAAGATTTCCTATCTTCAGTCTGCTCCGCTGTAACTTCAGGGAGATAAGGCTAGTGGCTTCAATCTACTTCACTGCAACTTTAGGAAGATAAGATCCGCCATAATTTATAGCTTCAATTTGTTCCACTGCGACTCCAGGGAAATAAGATTTGCTTTCTTCAATCTGCTTCGTCGTAACTTCAGGGAGATAAGGCTAGTGGCTTCAATTTGCTTCACTGCAACTTCAAGAAGATAAGATCCGCCATAATTTGTAGCTTCAATCTATTCCACTGCGACTCCAGGGAAATAAGATTCACTTTTTTTAGTCTGCTTCACTTCAACTTTAGGGTGATAAGGCTAGTGGCTTCAATCTACTTCACTGCAACGTCAGGAAGATAAGATCCGCCATAATTTGTAGCTTTAATTTGTTCAACTATGACTTCAGGGAAATAAGATTCGCTTTCTTCAGTTTGCTCCGCTGCAATTTTAGGGAGATAAGGCTGGTGGCTTCAATCTGCTTCACTGCAACTTCAGGAAGATAAGATCTGCGATCTTCGATCTACTCTACTGTAACTTCAAGGAGATAAGATCTACGACTTCAATATGCTCTGCTACTATTTCAGGGAGATGAGATTTATGGATTTACTGATCTTGTTACACCGTCCTTCAGAGGACATGACCTATAGAATCAGTTTCATGGGCCTATGTTTATGCCAAATGATTAGGATGCTATGATCAGAATGAATCAAATGCTTCTAACTAGATATATTATGAATGATATATGAATGCAGAAATGTCATAAGAATGATCCATTTTTTTAATGTTTAGGGCATCATCGCTCGTTGTTCATCAGGGCTTTATCACTGACATATTACGCTGCCTTCTTACTCGGCTGGTATTTTTGACAGAAAACCCAAGGAAATAAGTATATTTTACTTAGGTAGTTTTCTCCACTGCAACTTCAGGGAGATAACATTTGTGGTTTCTTCCATCTATTCCACTACAACCCAAAGATATAGGATTTGTACCATCTTCAATCTATTCCACTGTAACTTAGGGGTATAGGATTTGTATCTTCTTCAATCCATCCCACTACAATTCAAGGGTATAGGATATGTATTTTCTTCAATCCATCCCACTGTAATTCAGGGGTATAATATCTGTATCTTTTCCAATCCATCCCACTACAACTCAGGGGTATAGGATTTGTAACTTTTTCAATCAACTGATCACTCCCTAGGTGACTTGACCAGATGTGTATGCATGATATTTGCACGAATGTAGAATATCATTTTTTCCTAGAATGATCCCCTTTTAATGCTTGGGTTAACATTGTTCGTTATTCGTCGAGGTTGTATCATCGATACAATATCTTGTCTTTCGTTCAACTGATTTTTTTTTACAGAAAAATTCAAAAAGATAGCCATAATTTAAACTCTTCCTTCTCAAATATTTCCAACCCTTAGGCTTGGTAAGTTATAAACAATAGTCTCGTTTCAGCTTCTTGTACTATTTAGAAGCTTTCAGAGTAATATGCAAAAATTCTTTCATGAAAGTATTATTAGTCCATTAATCATTATTTCAATGCAAAAGGCTTGAAAAAGATCATAACAATGGACAAGAAGGAAATTAACTCGAAATGAATAAGTTAATCAAAGATAGCAAATATAGTAAGAAGGAAATTGATTGGGAGCGTAGCCCAAAACAAATATAGTAATCAAGGATAGCAAATTCAATCTGGGTAAGATGAAAACTAGGTACCCCAGATATTACAGGCTAAGCTTCTGTGTACGAACTTCTTGAGGACCCTTTTGAGCTCAACATGTGTTTAGGAGATCTAGAGTACTCTGTTGATGCTCCAAGATGTAGCATACCTCCTCCTTGTTAATTCAGGCATAGCAAGACTACCGTATGCCCCACCTTTGATCAAAATTTGAGCTGTCTTTTTTGGGTTTTCAACTTAAAATCCTTTTGGTCTCAAGGCGCCCTTTGCGGGTTTTCACCTTGGCCTCTCATTTTTCTTTTCTTTCTTCTTTTCTTCTATTTTTTTTATTTTTTATTTGATTTTTTATTTGGATTTTTTATCTCAATGCGCCCTTTGTGGGTTTTCACCTTGGTCTCTCCCCTTTTTAAGTGAAATACTTCTTGACTGAATCTAAATTCACCGAATTGGACAAGTCCTTGCCATCCATCTCGGTCAATATCAATGCTCCTCAGAACATGCCTTCTTTACTATATAAGGTCCTTCCCAGTTTGGCATTTACTTTCCTCTGAGGTCCTTTTGTATAGAAAGGATCTTCTTTAACATCAAGTCCCCATCGTGGAATTCTCTAGGACGAACCTTTTTGTTGTAAGCTCGCGTCATTCATTTTTGGTGCATTAGACCATGACAAATAGCTTTCAACCTCTTCTCTTCAAATTCAACGGATCATATCGGGATTGGATCCATTTTGCCTCATCCAACTTCAGTTCTGACAAGGCTCAGAGAAAAGGAATCTCAACTTAAATGGGCAAAATCGCATCCATTCCATAAACCAATGAGAAATGTGTTACTCTGATGAAGGGTCTAGCTAACGTAAGCATAGAGGGTAAATGGTAACTTCTTATGCCAATCTTTACAAGTCTCGGTCATCTTTTCCACTATCCTTGTTTTATTTTTTTTATTTTTATATATTTTTATTTTTTTGTTTTTATATTTTTTGTTTTTTTTTTGTTTTATATTTTTTTATTTTTTTGACTGCCTCTGCTGTACTATGATATAGCGTCTGATCTTTGAACAGACTGTAAACTTTTGACATTATGTGATTGTGCATTGTTAGATATGATCCTTTCTGACATTCTTTGTCGACACCTGATCTTTTTTTCAGAACTTGATGACTGTCAACTTTGTAACATTAGCATATGAAGTGACTTTCACCCTCTTAGTGACGACCACAAAGATGAATCAATGTCTGCTAGAAACTTTTGATGAGATTGGCTCGATAACATCCATACCCCACATAGAGAAAATCTGTGAAGCAATGAAGGAGGCACATGAATCTTGTCTTCCTAAATTCAGCATTTATGATATAACTGATGCAATCCCCTACCATGGTGGACCAGCAGTACCCGAACCTCATGATTAGCCTGGCCATCGTAAAACCATTAGCATGTGCTTTTCAAACACCCTACAGCATCCTCACATCTTAGTAGCCTAGGCATATCTTGATGCGATCATGTGAAAACATCTTTGAATTCTTCAAAAAGCTCAATGACGTCTCACTTCGCCTCTATGGTGATGCAGGCTCCGATCTTCACCCATTTTTCTTCACCTAGACTTACTGTCTACTGACTTTTTGTAAGGCAGGATCTATTTTTCATTTTGTTCTACCATCATTAACAAACCAATAGATAGGTTACAATATCTGTCATCTTTAAAGTCCTGAGATTCCTCCAGACACATATCTCGCTCAAAAGGAGATTTGAGTCAGTAGCAGCGTCGCTCATGTCGTTGATATCTGGGGACATGTTGTAGGTACGAAGGTAGATTCCAAAGAATAAATGATTCTAAGGATGATTATTTCTATGGTATGATCATGAATGAAGAATTAAAGAATATTCAAAAGAAAGTCCAAAAAATAAAAGAATCTATAAATGGAAAGAATAAAAGAATATTTACTCAAAAAGATACATTTTATTGAAATAAAGATTTTGGATAAAAGCCTGTTTCACAAAAGGTATCTTATTGCTTCTAGGCTTAAAGCAACAAGCATGTTTTGAATATTACTCTAAATTAGCTCTAAAAATACAGGGATCTCTTCCACAGACCCATTGTTCAAACACTTCCAAGTATGTAAGGGCAGATGTTTGGAAAATTGTATTCCTCAGTTCCTTCTTCGGATATGTCGTTTAGATTCCTCGATATTCCTTCCGGGCTTTTGACTTCTTCAAGAAATCGTAACTCTTTTGTCCCCACCTTCAGTTATCGCATTTACTGCTTCATCAGAGTGATTAGGTTCAGATGAATCATCGATATTCATAATTCCTATTTTAATGAACCTTTCAACCAACCTTTTAAATGTAGTGCAATTTTCGATTGAGTGTCTCGTTATTCCCGCATGGTACTCGCATTGGGCATTCGCATCATACCATTTTAGGAACAAAGGTTGCACAGGTTTTGAGTAGAGCAAAGATACCACATGCGCATCAAACAGATTCTGATACAGCTCCTTGTATGTCATCGGGATGGGTGTGAACTGGAGCCTTTCTGTATTTGGCCTCGAGTTGAATTCCTACCTTGAAGAGCCTTGATAGCTAGTGGTTACGGCCCTCGACTGTCTTATAGTAACCGATTTAGAATACCTTTTATTATACATGCTTAGGTTATTCACTTCATTTTCCCTATTTCTCGGGGTTAATCTTTTGGCGCTTTCTCCCGCATTTATTTTCCCACTTTTTATTGCGTTTTCAATCATCTCGCCAAACATTACTATATTTGAGAAGCTTATTGCAACGCTTTCCAACATATGGTTAATGAATGGGACTTTCAAAGTGTTGATGAAAAGCATCATGGTTTCCTTTTCTAGAAGAGGTGGCTGGACTTTTGTTGCTACCTCTCTGCATCTTTGGGCATATTGCCTGAAGCTCTCACTTTGCTTCTTTTCCATATTTTGCAGGGTAATTTTTTTGGGCATCATGTTTGTTACATGACTATACTACTTCATAAAAGCTTGAACTAAGTCTTTTCATGAATTAATTTTAGCATGGCTCAATTGGTTGTACCATTTAACTGCTAACCTGATCAGACTGTCTTGAAAGTAGTGCATTAATAGCTGGTCATTATTAACATATCCTGTCATCCTTCGACAGAACATCGTAATGTAAGCTTCAGGACAAATAGTCCCATTGTACTTTTCAAACTCTAGAGTCTTGAATTTCAGCGGGAGTACTAGATCTAGGACCAAACTCAGATCCTTGGCATCAATCCCACAATTGTAATCAGCATTCTCCATTACCCTAAGTTTTTCCTCCAACACCTGTACCGATCTTTGAGTTGTTTTGGCAGTTCCAATCTTGCTTTTTCTATTTTTTCCATTTCATCTAGATCAGGAACTACAGGATTGGTTGGATTGCCCCCCAGATTGGAGCCTGAGCCTATTGAGTAATCCATTGGTGCCGAGGTACTGGTCTGATACTGTTGGGGTCCCACAGTAACAGGTATCCCTTGCGGATGCACGTTTAGTTGGGTTTGAACGCTTATTGGGGTAAAACCTGGGGGATAGATGGGATTATCATCCCTACTGTTGACCACTCGGCCTTTATTTTTTTCAAGTCCTCCGGCTAATAATTGGGTCAACTGATTCATCATATTCCTTTGGGACTCTAGTATTTGGTCCCTCATATCTTGCTGTATTCTAGCCAATTACTCTTGTATTTGCATTTGCAGCTGGTTTTGCATTTCTTTTTGAAGCTGTTCTAGTCTTTCCAACTTTTGGTCCATTACTTTGGTCTTTCTTCGTGTACGGTAATGATGCTTAGTTGATAGAATTTTGTCAGTTTCCAGATTAACTGAAATAATTTTACTTAATTAGGGTCATTTTTGTGAAAATCTAATGCATATGATGAAATGCAATGCAAATGCATGAAATGAATATAAAAAGAGACGTTGATTTTGATTCAATTCTATTAGAACAACTTTTCTAAAAAACAAATTTCTTTACATAAAACTGATACATATACGGCCTTGCCCTCATATTCTAGGCGAAGACATTGATCCCTTTCTTTGTATCCGAGCGTTAAGGACAAATCCCATGAACTTTCCAACGGATGCCTCTACTATTTCCTTTTGCTTGATCTAGGCTGCGACCCATTGTTTACTTATCCCCGTGATGCTTTTTAGATTCTTTAAGAAAGTCGAGACATGATAGCTCTCGAATAATCTTTGTCGGCTTGCATCCTCGAGCAATGAAGCAAAGTCGTGTATTCCTCCACGGACTATCAGCCTTCACTCATTGTTTACTTAGACCATATTTGGACAGCCGTATTATATTCCACTTTATCAAGAAATCCATTTTCCATGACAAGCTCTTTATTTAGCAATCGAATGTGAATCAACACCTCTTTTCTATGATGATGCAATGCAATCATAAACAAAACAAAACACGTCAGTATAGGAGAAATAATCAACAAAAAGAGCACCTATTCAGGTGACCACTATGGTTTGGCACGACTTTACCTAGGGTAGGCTTTTAAGGCTCACTATATGCGGTTCGGTTTTAAGGTAAGGGTACTTGAACCGGTAGATTCCTCGATCCTCACCCATTATAAGCTCATATAGACCGAGTTCAGTTCAGGGGAATACATTTCCCTATGGCTGCACGGAGATGAAAATCTCACGAAGACAGAGGTACGGACGTATCCCGAAAGGAGTAAATCGATTGACTTATGCAATGCAAAATGCAAAGGCACATCAATAGATTTAAACCAACAAAGTAAGCATTTTATGAAGAAAACCATGGAAATGAATGGATAAAATGCGATGGAGCAATCGTAAATTTAAAACAGATTTTCGATTTTTTGACAAGAAGATAAAAATTAACCAATTTGTGGCTCGACTCTCTTATTACAGGTCCCTGGTGGAGTCGCCAAGCTGTCGAAACTATTCTTATTTTGGAAAAAAAAAAGGAGTCGACTTTGAAAATAAAAATACGGAAGTCGCCACCAATCTTTTTTGATGAGGTGTGATCGGGTCACCTCGTAAATTGATTACTTTAATAAAAAGTTTGGATTTACTAAAACAATGATTTTGGTACACGAAATTTGAGAAAAACGGTTTCGGTAGTCGGTTACATACGAGGAAGGATTAACACCCTTGTAATGCCCAAAATTGGTACCTAATTGATTAATTAATGTCTTAATGTCAAAAGTCGAAAATCCGTAAAGAATTAAAAATACGATCCTATTTTTTTATTAATGTTAATTTTACAAAAAAATGCTTGGATTAATCAAATTGGATGCTAAAGACCCTCTTGTCCCGAAGTAATAAAATGTCACATCCAATACGTTAGGAAACAACATTTTAAACCCTCAAGACTAAGCTTGTCTTTTGATTTTCAAAAATCATGCATTTTAGTTTTAAAAGGATATTCGATTATTGGGGTTAAAAGAGAAAAATCAAAACCCTGTAAGTCAGGGCATGATCTCTCGAATTTCCCAAATATGGTATATTGCCTTTGTTTTTAGAAATTCTTACCTCGGGACAACAAAATGTCACATCCAGTGAGTTAGGACGCAACATCTCGAATTCTCGAGAATAAGCCTTTAAAACTCATACGTTTAATTTTAAAAGGGTATTCCACTATTTAGGTCAAACGAGAAAAATCAGAATCCAATAAGTTAGGACACGATCTCCCGAATTTCTAAATACAAAATATTACCTTTATTAAAAAAATATTTTTTTTATGAATTTAGGTAGAAATTAATGAAATGCTAAAAAAGATGTACGAGTAAAAGTTACGTTGATAAATAACGACAATATAAAAATGCAAATAAACAATTTATAGAACACACAATGGCAATAACCACATAACATACATCATTTAAATACTAACATTAATAATCAAAGACAAATGAATTAAATAACATACAAAACAATTTAAAATAAATAGTATATATAAAACAATTTAAAACAAAAAATATGCAAAACAATTTAAAGTGAATAATACATAAAGTAATTTAACATAAATAATATATAAGATAATTTTAAAATAATATATAAATGAGTTTGAAATAAATAATATATAAAATAGTTTAAAAATAATAATAATAATAATCATGATAATATTAATATAAATAATAGGTAATAAAGGACATAGGTAAATAAATAATAAGATAATAAAAAATATTTTAAAAAGAAATAAAGGTAATAATAATAAGTAAGTAAATACAAAAAAGAAAAAAAACAAATATAATATAATAATAATTATATTAAATTAATTAGTTTAACAATATGATAATAATGGTAATAATACAATAATAATAAAGTAGAAAATAATAACAATAATAAATTAATAAAAACATAAGTAATAATGAGAATAACAAATAAAAAAAATCTATTTTTAGTGCGAAAGAATGAAGAAATAAATAAAATAATAAATAAAAAAAGGATGAAAAAAATGAAAATTAAGTGGCCCAGGATAAAATTGCAATTTGGACAGCATTTTGGGGCAAATTTTCAAAAATAAAAAGGATAGGGCCGATTAGGGACTACAACAAAACACGTACAAAAGTGCGCGGATTAAAATCGGAATATTCCCATGCCATCAAAACGGCGCCGTTCTTTGTAGGATTAAAATGGAAAAACAATAAAATCACGGGGTAAATTTAAAATGAATAAAAAATAAAAAGGGACCCAATTGCCAAACGTCACAAAAGGGGAAGGACTGCGCGCGTAAATGTCCCTTTAATATAAAACACACGGATCCTAGAGTAAGGGTCGGGTCAAAAAGTGGGTCATAGCCTAAACGACGTCGTTTTAGAGCTATTGAAGCTAGCCCTAAATGGCGCCGTTTAAGGTGTCTTTAAAAGCAAAATTTTTTTTGAAGAAAATCATTTTAGCATCCCTCACTCTAAAAAAATGAAAATGCTCTCAATAATTTCTCTCCTTCCCCTAAATCCGGCCATGGCTCCGGCATGGCCCACCACCGCATGCGGCCATCAGCACAGTTGTATACGAAGCTGGAAGGCCGAAAACCCCTTTTTTTGTAGGCGAATCGAAAGGTAAATCTCTCCTCTCTTTTTTATATTTTAAGACAAAATAGAAAGAAATAAAACAAGTAAAAAAATTACTAGAATCTATACTCGTTTCAACCTTTTTTCTTTTTTTTTTTGTTTTGATTTTTCGGTTAAAAAATAAAACAAATGAAATCAGTAAAAAAATGCAAAGATCGGAGGAAAACCACTTGAAACTCTCTGCTTGTATTTCAATCAATATTTTCGTGTGTAAAAAAATACAATCGGTGTATGGTGGCTTTTTATAGCCGAAAAGAAAAAAATCAAAAATACAATCCCTTTTTTTAATTTTCTCTGTTGTTATTCTTGTTTGTTGTTTGTTTTGCAGGTACAAGGGCCAGTTGGTGGTGGTGGCACACATGGGAGGTCTCAGCAGCGGCAACTTACTTCAGCCCTAGGGTTTGTTGAAAATATTTTGAGTTTTGGGTCTTTTTGGGTTTAGGCCATTAGGTTTAGTTTGGGTTTAATGTTTTGTAATTGGGCTCTTTATTTTTTAAGCCTGATGTAATGAACTTTGGACATTTGGCTATTAGTTTTTGATTTTTGGTTTTTGCATGGGCCCGGGTAGATTGGGCCTATTACGGAATGGACTAAATTGTAAAATATGAAATACAAGGTTAACATGAATAGATATATGATATCGAATGATGTGACATTGTTATAAGATTGGAAGATGTGTATATGACGATGTTACAAGGTTAAGATGTATATCAATGACTATTTGATATATGAAAAGTGTGTATATGGCTATAAGGTTTGAAATGATACGGAAAAGAAAAATGGGTGTTGTGATTAGGGATTAATATGGTCACTTCAGATGCAACATATGTTACGGATTCTCTAAAGTTAGTGTTAGCAACATCGTACTAAGCTAGTGTTAGCAACATCGTACTAAGCTAGTGTTAGCAACCTTGATCTAGAGCAAGTGTTAGCAGCTTGAATATATCAGCTTGTATAAACAAATGGATGTTGTGATCAGGGATTAATTCGATGACTTGAGTTCCAACATATGTTACTGATTCTCTGAAGCTAGTGTTAGCAGCATCGAACCAACCTAATCTTAGCAACCCTAATCCAAAGCTAGTGTTAATAGCTCGATAATGTCAAGATATGTGATCAAATTTGTCCCGAGTATTTGAATTCAATGTACTGTGGTTCTTTGAATGAAAGACAGAAATGTAAATGGTATTAAATGGAAACGAAATGGTCGGAAGGAATAGATAAATGCTTACCTGTTGCCTCTCCTTTTCCTTGTAGATTTCTAATTTGTGGAACATGTCGGTCAGATCGCACCAAAGCTTACACTATCTTATCAGTGATTCGGTAACCTTTTGAATATTTTACGTTTGGTTATGTGGCATGTACATAGTTGTTTTGTATTGTTAGTTGAATTTATGGAACATGTCCTTGTGGTTTATAATGTGGTTTGTGAATATGGTATATGTGAATATATGAATTTTGTAACATCTTATACCTGACTCGATCGCTAGGTCTGGGTATTGAATGCTACATTAACTCGAACAACTTAACGATATTTCTATTTTTGATTTAATTATATACTTAAACAACTTGAATTTGAAAATCTAACTGTTATTAAAACTCGTACAAAATTGGTGATAAGTTCTTACAAGTTTGGTTCCAATGAATATTTACAACTTTTGAATTAAGACTTGACCTACCGTCAAATCTAGTAGTCAATTCGGGTCAATTCTGCACTTAAGGAGCTTGTTTTCTAAGCAATTTAGGATTTTATATTTCATTTTCAGTATTTAGGCATTAGGATTTTATATTTTGTAGGTGTTGTGACTTAATAGGTCGACACGGGCCTTAGGTTGTGCTAATGTGTTCAATTGAGTGTGTAGGATGAAGATATAAAAGCCCAATTGATGTGGAACCAAGGGACGAGTGATGCACAAGCTTCTCGAGCTGTCAAAGCACCAAACAATCAACTAAGGCTGGAATTGGGTGTTGTGTCATGCCAAAACCTTGGTATGGTGTGACACACATCGACGTCCTACCCAAGTAATTCAGAGTTATTTTCGTCTGCATAATCAAATTTATACGAAGACCTAGGACATGCCGAAGACCTAATTTAGGTTGCTCACACCTCTATAAATAAGACATTAGAGATTGAATGTAATTAAGTCATCCTAGGCGCCTTAAAAAACACTCATAGTTTAGAATCAGTTTTTGTTTATTTTATTTTCAATTTTTAGATACTTTTTTGTTTTTCTTCTTACATAATTTTTTATTTAAGGACTTGTTTATTTAATTAAAGTATTCAGTTTATATTTTTCTCTGCATTTTTTTATTTTGTTATTTCAATTGAGACATTTAAATCCACAATTATTCAAATATCTTTTCTTCTCCAAATCGGTTGTGTTTCTTACATGGTTTATTCAATCGAAGTTGAGATTATGAATAACATGAGTGGTTAAATTCCTTAGGGGAGATTAACGAGCAGATAGGGATGTGACTAACGAAGGATTTAGGATTTCTCAAGATGAATTAGTTGGTGTAAGTTATGTGTTCTTAATTTGTTAGGCTTGAAAGCCCTAATAAGTTATCATAGGGTAGATAAGATCGAAAGGTAAAGTCGAATCGAGTAAATCGTAACTTATCCTAGTTGAGAAAGTGATGTTGGGAGATAAAGGAGTATCAACCAATCGGTTAAGTTAATTAGAACAGGAAGTTAATAATTACTTAATTAATGAATAATACACTCTAAAACCCGAATCCGAAGTTAGTTGCAAACCTTGAAGCAAGTTAATCTTCCTAATTGGTTGACCACCTTCCGACGTACTAATATCGAGAGTGTGAATGCTACTACAAGAGATATGGAATTGAGGCATTGTCCGCAAGTATACAGGTCAAGTTGTAATATAGTTTATTTACAACGAAACATTTAGTAAGTATTTTGAGGATCGTAGCCTAAGAATTGTAGTTTGGGGAAAACTATTATTAAGCCAATTACCAAAAATAACTACTAGTCTACTTGAGTCATGAATTAGTAGTGTTAATCTAGAAACAGGATGATAATAAGAGTAATAATAAACAAAATGAAGTGAACTAAACTTAAATCTACTCCTAAGTTCATGTATAGGCTTCTCCTATCTCTTGTTTCGACTATGCGAGTTCCTTTAGCCTAGATCCAATTATTTTACCTGATTAATTATTAATGTAGGGTTCTAAATAATTGGCTACTAATTATCCTAGTAGGGTTTCTCAGCCTTCTACTAACCTAACTAGTAGGTAAGAACTACCCATCTCTCGGTGACATAGTTCAGATCGGGGCAGAGTAAGATTTTCACGAATAGGCAATACCGATTTCGGGTTAATTCCCACCTATATGACTTCCTAGGTTCGTCAAGCCTAGGGTTTAAGTTGTTCCTTCCCTAACCATTGATCTGCTAAATGATGCTTGGTAGGCAATACCAACCAACCAATCCAAATTAAACTTTCCCTTTCAATCAATTAATTAGGTTAAAATAATTGAATTACGCAAAAATATGTATAAAGCATAAATTGACTCTAATCTTTACACAAACATTAAATTAAAAATGTTAAAGAAATAAATATAAAGAATAGAGTAAAGGAAAGAGATGCTCATGGATTTATAGATGAAAGTGTGGCTCCGAAACAATCTCCGCTCACGAAAGTCTCACTTTAGAACAGGATCTTCCAATTACAAGAACATAACATAAACTAAGCAAAAACTAAAAACAAAATAAAAAACTAAGAATGATTTTTGTCTCCCTTCAATAGTGTGTTTAGTCTGGTTACAATGGTCTTTATATAGGCTAAAGTCAGGATATTAAAGTGCTTAAACTATCCTTGAAGTAATTAAAGTTCGACTAGGAAAAGTACTCCTAATTGCCTTAAAAAAAGTAGTTGTCACAAGTAGGGATTTTTGGGCTACGTAAAAGTTGTGTTGCAATATAGGCCTGCAGTGTTGCAACATGGGTCGGTGTCACGACACAGCAGGTAGTTTTGCTCCAGGACTTGTTTTTGCTTCTGTGTTCAGTGTTGCAATATTGGTGTCTTGGTGTCACGACATAGGAAGCAGTTTCAGCCCGAATATGCATCTTTAGCTCCCAATTTGTCCTACAAGACCATGTAACCTTACTTAAATATCTAAGATGTAATAAAAACGTCTGAAAAGCATAAATCACCACTTCATGCATGGAAACATAATTATGTATTAAGATGATTTGATTTACTATTAAACAAGCTATAGTTATGTGTAAAAAGGGAAGTAAATAATAGTGTAATTCATGACAGATCACTCATTCATACTTAACTTGTTGCTTGTCCTCAAGCAACCAAAACACATATATGGGAAAAAATAGAAAAGAAAAAAAATTAATATGAAAATGACTTGATTTCTTTCTTTAATCAATGTAGAGTTAGTGAAGATGGATATAAATAAGAACCCAGATCATGATAGATCACACTCCAACACTTGAACTCCACCACACTTAACTTTTTTCTTGTCCTCAAGCAAATCAAGTCTAGACATATAGCATGCAAAAAGAAGACATCTCTTAAATTTTATTACTATTAAGAACATGATTGTCAAATATTAAAGGTATAAAAAATCTTATTGCACATGCAACTTAATCTTGATAGTTCGATGCCTTGAATTTTTTTAAAAGTAAATTAGGATTATTTTACAAAGTTACATTACTAACAACTTAGAAGTAATTCTTATGACCAAAATTTTAACAATATCACCATTAACATAAATCAAACAGATATGTTGCAGACACAATCATGTGAATAAAAAATATTCATTAAGTATAACTGTTAGCAATTCTGGAAGATTATGCACAAGAATACTTAAGTCACATTGATCTTCTAGGCTTGTAACATTTTGAGACTTAGGACGGTACAAGTTCAAAGGAAGATATGACTCAAAACGGTTCAAACATTAGAAATAACTAGGCACATGACATTGTTCTAGATATTGTATAAAAAAAGAGTAGATATATTTATTTAAATGGTTTAAATTGAATACATTTATATTTATATTTTCATTTTTAAGAAATATATATCTATCATGATTTCTTGTTTAAAATTTGTCTGCACAACTTATTTTTTATTATTATTATAATTAGAGATAAAATTATTAGGGATTAAACTCAAAATTTCATGTCACAATACAAATACTCTTGCCATTAAGCTAAGAGATTGTTGCCAAACTTAGTTTACTACTGCATATAATTTCAATAATATCAATTATTTAGTATTCAACATTCCTTATTTGTATGTCGATTGAGTTTTAGCACAATTGGCATTGGCATTGTTGTTAGTATAGGAGGACGTGAATTTGAGTGCACTGAAGTGCATTATCCTCCTATTTAAGAGTTGGGAGGGGCTATAAGTAGTTCTAAATATGATATATATATATATAATAAAAATCTATAATAAAATTAATATTAAAATAAATCTATTTTAGCTGAATGATTTAATTATCATAATTAAGGGAAAAATCCTATGTGGTTTCATAAATTTTTATGAATGACAGTTTTTATTATTTGACACAATATCAGAATATTAATGTTATATATGAGTTATGGAGCTTTTTCCCAACCAAAGAATCTTTTTTACAAAAATAGTATTATGAATATTTATGTGGATGCCATTATCACCCCTATAAGTTATGAGACTCTTCCTATACTCAATTAATGTGGGAGATGAAATGTAAAAGGTCCCATAAATTATGAGACTCTTTCTATACTCAATTAATATGGGAGATGAAATATAAAAGGTCATGACCCTTTACATGCACTATAATAATTAGAGAGTTACTATCAACCCCTATATATATGGGGCTCATGTATTCATGAAAAAAATAATAGAAATAATATACAATCTCTTCTCTTCTGAATATACATTCTCTCTACACTATCTCTTCTATCAAATTTATTTTATAACACGTTATCAGCACGAGTCTCTAATACAAAAAATCAAGGCCAACAAACTTTTCATTAAAGATTGTCGAAGGATGCTTAGGTGAAGTAAGAGTAACAAGTTGATCTATTTCATTTGCATATGCGTTATTTCATTTGCATATTAACATGCTTTATTTTGTTTTTTTTTTGTACTTGTATGACGCCCTCACGTTTAGTTTTCATATAGTACATGTTTATTTTACATTATTGACTTTTTATATTTTGTCTTATAGTTTTATAATGTCAAATCTTACAAAACTCGAATTTGTGGCCCTGGACATCACTGGAAATAACTATTTATCATGGGTACTAGATGCTGAAATTCACTTAGATGCAAAGGGTCTTGGTGAGACTATTAAGGAGGAAAATGAAGCAAGTACACAAGATAAGGCCAAGGCCATGATTTTCCTTTGCCATCACCTCCATGAAGGTCTAAAGACCGAATATTTGACTGTTAAGAACCCTTAAATTCTTTGGGCCAATCTAAAGGAAAGATATGACCACCAGAAAACTGTGATTTTGCCTAAAGCTCGTTATGAGTGGCTGAATTTAAGATTGCAAGACTTTAAGTCTGTTAGTGATTATAACTCGGCCATGTTTAGAATCACTTCACAATTGAATTTATGTGGAAAGAAGATTACTGATGCAGAAATGTTAGAAAAAACATACTCAACTTTCCATGCAAATAATATTGTCCTACAGACACAATATCGTGAAAAAGGCTTTCAGAAATATTCTGAATTAATTTCTTGTCTCTTAGTGGCGGAGCAAAATAACGAGCTACTAATGAAAAACCATGAATTACTCCCAACTGGCGCTGCTCCATTCCCTGAAGTGAATGTGAGTTTACACAATGGGCAAGAATTAAAAGAAACACACCATGCAAATAGTAGTGTGGGTGGTCGTGGTCGTGGTCGTGGCCGAGGGCATGGCCGCGGACGTGGATATGGATATGGTCAAGGTGGTCGTTTTAAAAATTCACATTCCTACCAGAAGTGGGATCGCAAAAATGGTACTAGGGAAGAGAAAGAAATAGGTGAAAATGTGACTAATGTATGCTATCGTTATGGAGGAAAAGGACATTGGTCACGTGTGTGTCGCACACAAAAGCATCTAGTTGATCTTTATCAGCAGTCCCTAAAACAGAAGGGAAAGAAAGTAGAGACCAATCTTGTGTATGAAGATGGCGAAGGTGATTTTGATGATGGCAATGCAACCCACTTGGAAGTGGCTAATTTTCTTTCTACCCCTGAAGGAAATTATTAAGCCCACAAATTTCGATAAATAATAAAATAAACCTCTACTACTCTATGTTTCATTTAGCAACTTTAATAATAATGTTATGACCTTTACTAAGTGCTATGTTTTTATGTGATATTTTGTTTTATAGACCTTTTAGTAATTTAAACTTTGAATACCTGTTTTCACCATTATGTGGTTATTATTTTGTTTCTTTGAAGAACATTATCTCGTAAAAGGAATCAGCTATGAATGGTGAAGATATATGCCTAGCAGATAGTGCAACTACTCACACCATATTGAAAGACAAGAGATATTTTTCTCACTTAATAATGAAAGAAGGAAGTATGAGCACTATATCAGGTAGTACAACCATTATAGAAGGCTCCGGAAAAGCAATTATTTTATTGCCAAGGGGAACAAAAATTGAAATTATTAATGCATTATACTCCCTTAAGTCTCAAAGAAATTTATTGAGTTTTAAAGATATTCGCCAAAATGGATATCATATTGAGACTTTAAACGAAAGAAATTGTGAATTCCTTCAAATTACGAATATTGCTCAAGGCAATAAACAAATTGTTGAGAAATTGCCTGCATTCTCTACTGGTTTGTACTACACAAATATCAGTTCTATAGAAACACATGCTATGGTAAACCAGAAGTTTACTAATGACTTTGTTCTTTGGCATGACCGGTTAGGCCATCCCGGTTCAATAATGATGAGAAAAATAATTGAAAATTCATGTGGACATTCATTGAAGAGCCAGCAGATTCTTCAAAATATTACATGTGCTGCATGTTCACTGGGAAAATTAATAATCTGACCATCACTAGCTAAGATAAATAACGAACCACTTACTTTTCTTGAGCGAATTCAAGGGGATATATGTGGGCCTATACATCCTCCATGTGGACCATTTAGGTACTTTATGGTTTTAATTAATGCATTAAGTAGATGGTCCCATAAATCTTTGTTATCAACTCGCAACCTGGCGTTTGCGAGATTGCTTGCTCAATTGATTTGATTACGAGCCCATTTCCCAGATTTTCCTATTAAGACCATCCGTCTTGATAATGCTGGTGAATTTACTTCTCAGTCTTTTAATAACTATTGCATGTCCATTGGAATAAGTGTTGAACATCCTGTAGCTCATGTTTACACACAAAATGGTCTAGCAAAATCTTTAATAAAACGACTTCAATTGATAGCAAGACCATTACTTATGAAGTCAAAACTCTCAATCACTGCTTGGGGGCATGCAATTTTACATGCAGCTACATTAATTTGCATTAGGCTAACAAGTTATCTTAAAGTCTCCCCCTTAAAAATAGTTCATGGTCAGGAACCAAATATTTCCCATCTAAGAACATTTGGATGTGCCGTATATGTTCCAATTGCTCCACCACATAGAACTAAGATGGGACCTCAAAGAAGATTGGGTATATATGTTGGATTTGAATCCCTATCCATAATTAAATATCTAGAAAAATCTACAGGGAATCTATTTACAGCTTGTTTTGCATATTGTCATTTTGACGAGTCAGTTTTTCCAACATTAGGGGGAGAAATCAAACAGCTGGATAAGGAAATTAGTTGGAAAGAGTTGTCATTAACTCATCTTGATCCTCGAACTAAGCAATGTGGTTTAGAAGTTCAAAAGATTATTCATTTACAAAGTATAGCTAATGAATTGCCAGATGCATTTTCTGACCCAAAGAAAGTGACTAAGTTACATAAACCAGCTGTGAATGCTCCAATAAAACTTGATGTCCCAGAAGGACAAAATCTAGTTACTACTGAGTCTAATACATGCCTGAAGCGTGGTAGACCAATTGGTTCCAAAGATAAGAATCCTAGAAAAAAGAAAGAAGCAAAGATTAATGATGGCAAATCGAAGAAAAAAATGATTATACTGGGATCTCCTGAAGAGACTATAGACATGACTGAAAAAATAGTTTCAGAAGAAAATCAGGTACCTGACAATGAAGAGATCTCTATTGATTATATCATGTCCGGTATAAAATGAAACCGAAATCAAATCGACATCGATGATATTTTTGTATGTAATGTAGCACTAGATGTTATAAATAATAAAGAGATTTTATATGGATAAGGCACATCCAATAACTACCCCGATGATTGTAAGATCACTTGATCCAAGTAAAGACCCTTTTCGTCTTCAAGAAGATGGTGAAGATTTTCTTGGTTCTGAAGTGTCATACCTCAGTGCAATTGGGGCATTAATGTATCTTGCTATCCATACCCGACCTGATATATCTTTTTCTATAAATTTGCTAGCAAGATTTAGCTCATGCCCAACTCGAAGACATTGGACTAGAGTTAAACAGATATTTCGTTATCTCCAAGGCACAAAGGATATGGGTCTATTTTTGATGCAGGGTTTATGTCAGACCCTCATAATGGAAAATCACAAACTGGATATGTTTTCACATATAGAGGTACTGCAATCTCTTGGCGCTCAATGAAGCAAACAATTGCAGCAACCTCGTTTAATCACGTAGAAATCTTAGCAATCCATGAAGCAAGTCGTGAATGTGTATGGCTAAGATTTATGATTCAAGATATAAGGAATAATTGTGGTTTATCATCTGGAAAGGAAGCTACAACTGTCTTGTTTGAAGATAACACAGTATGCATTGATCAGCTTGATAGTGGATACATCAAAGGTGACAGAACAAAACACATTGCACTAAAATTCTTCTTCACTCATGACCTTCAGAAGTTTAAGGAGATAAAAGTTAAGCAGATCAGTTCAAGTGAGAATTTAGCAGATTTATTCACTAAGGCGTTTCCTACATCAGTGTTTCAGAAGCTAGTTTACTACATTGGAATGCGTCACCTTCGAGATCTCAAGTGATGTAGCCATTAGGGGGAGTAAATACGCGCTGTACTCTTTTTCCCTTAACCTTGGTTTTATCCCACTAGGTTTTCCAGGTAAGATTTTTAATGAGGCAGCATATCAAGCGTATAATTATGTACTCTTTTTCCTTCACTAAGTTTTTGTCCCACTGGGTTTTTCTTAGTAAGGTTTTAACGAGGCATAATTAGATAATGAACATCCAAGGGGGAGTGTTATGAATATTTATGTGGATGTCATTATCACCCCCATAAGTTATGAGACTCTTCCTATACTCAATTAATATGGGAGATGACATGTAAAAGGTCCCATAAGTTATGAGACTCTTCCTATACTCAATTAATATGGTAGACGAAATGTTAAAGGTCATGACCCTTTACATGCACTATACTAATTAGAGAATTACTATCAACCTTTATATATGGAGGGCTCATGTATTCATGAAAAAATAATAATAGAAATAATATACACTCTCTTCTCTGCTGAATATACATTCTCTCTACACTCTCTCTTCTATCACATTTATTTTATAACAAATAGGGTATTGTTAAACTTTATTCCTAAAAATATATAAACTAATATAATAGGATTCCACGTCACCTTAATAATTTCACAGCCCTCCTCTTCTTGAATTTCTCTCCAACAAATAAAAGTCATTAATGGTGGTAAAACCAATTTAGAAAAGCCTATTAACACCAAATCTGCAACAAATATTGATTCTTTGTAGTCATTATCTTTTGCCATAAAAAATAAAATATCATTTTCCAGTAATTTTTGGAGGCAGAGGAAGGCATCGTCCACTTCCCATTTTTCTGACTTTGTGGTTTGGCCTTCTTAACATCGTTGACTTCCTCTTCAATCTTCATGTTCGACCTTAACCTTTATATTAATTAATTACCTTTGGTTTTGTCTTTCTTAATTAATAATTCATTTGTGATAATGAAAATCAATATCGCGGATAAAAGAAAATTTAATAGAACCAATAAGTAATTAGAAGAAGTAGATTTCTTCTTCAAGTATTTAAATCAATTTTAAATTTTAGAGTAACATTATTAGAAGAATTTTACTTGAATATCACTCTTGGTCCAAACGAGATTATACTAAAATTGTAAAATGGATGAAAACGTTTGTAATTTATATAAAAAAAGGAAATAAAAGGGAGTATGTCCTTAGAGATGGGGGAAATTTGGTGTCGGAAATATGAGTTCTAGGTAATAAAAAACGCCTTTACTTAAGCTCATACTTGACCAATACTTGACCCCAGAAGCACCATCATCGCCCATGACATTTTTTTGTTGCCTTCGTCGACCTTCTTCCTTAAATGCTCTCAACTTTCCTTCAATGTTATCTCCATATGATAATTCAAACACGTCGTCGAAGTTCGTCTGAAAGCAATAGTGGATTCTAGCATGGCCCTCGGTGCCCAAACGACGATTGTCACCAACAAATCAATGCAAATGCAAACAATAGCAATTGTGGCTCCCGGGAAAGAAGAAGAGAAATGGTGGATGATAACAAAATACCTCTTTGAGCGTTTTTATCTAACGTGGGTCCATGTGTACAAAATACTTTCTTTTCAGAATTAGGTTTAGATTTACTTTAATTTAAAATTTAAGATTATTAAGTACCTTACATTGGGAAAAAGATTCATGTTATATACTTTTTTTTAATTATATTGATATTTTATATTTTTAATATATTACTTTATGTTATGTTTTCAGTGTAATTCTATATATTTTATATGGATTATTATTTGATATACTGGCTATAAAGTTTTTTAACTTCATAAGTGAACTTAAGAAATTTGCGAGGTTAAACTTACAGATGGTCTCAAGACACAGTCACTTTATAACCTACTTATTAACTAATAAGACTATTATTATATCTTTACCTCAATTTAGACTCAGTTAGATTCTCTATTGGGTATATAAAACCCATTACGAAGAACAATTAAATATGAGTTTTCACTCTCCTATAAATACACAAAGATACGAACAATTAAATATGAGTTTTCACTCTCCTATAAATACACAAAGATACTATCTTTGTGTATTTATAGGAGAGTGAAAACTCATATTTAATTGTTCTTCATAATAGGTTTTATATACCCAGTAGAGAATCTAACTGAGTCTAAATTGAGGTAAAGATATAATAATAGTCTTCTTAGTTAAGAAGTAGGTTATAAAGTGACAAAGTAGATGAGTACTTTCTTCTCCCAAAAGTCCTAATAAAGGAAATTGTTTTTTTTTTTAAATCATAATATGAAATGGAAAAACGAAAACTAAATAACATTAAGGCTCCTTTTGTTTGCTTGTAAAAGCTTTTCTGGAAAATATTTTCATCATTTTCCATTGTTTGTTTGGTAGAAAATAAATTCCCACTGTAAAAGCTTTTCCAAAACACGGGAAAATGATGCCTTCTTCTGGGAAAATGTCTTACACTTCTTTTTTTTGGTAAGACATTTTCCAATCGATTTCCCTTCATATCCCAACACTCTGCTAAATCTTCTCCGCTTTCCTCTTCCCCTTCCCCTTGGGTTGTAAATCAGTGCCATTGCCAGATACCCTCCTTTATATTCTCTTTAGTCTACCCATTTTTATCTCTTCGATCATTCTGATTTTTGTAATCTATCTATCTTTTTTTTTCAATCTCTTAGCAAATTTGCCAGGTACCCTACCCCCGCCCTAAATTCCTCAAGAGCTGCGTGATTTTGAAGAACGATGACGAGAAAGTTTGGTCAAGGACCAATGCTAGGGTCGATGTTAAAGATGTCGGCAGTACGGTTTCGGGTTTGAGCCAAAACTTGAGGTTGTACATATAATTTTCGGCTCCAGTGAAGCGAGGATCCAAGCTCAGCAAAGAGGAAGAGGAGAAGCAGGATTATTACGTGAATATGGGTTACGCTATTCGGACCTTGAGAAAGGAGTTCCCAGACATCTTCTACAGAGAGCTCAGTTCTGATATTTACAGGTTCGGATTCAATTTTCCCGCATTTGATTTCTTTGAAATGGAGTAAATAATTGAGAATTCTATAAAATAAATTTGATTTTTCAAAGTTTTCCTTGTTCATCTGTTAATTTTGGATTCTCATCGTTAAATTAAAAAAAAAAAGAGAGAGAAATGTGATGGCATTTGTTTGAATAACACGTACTAATTCATTCCAAGCTTATTTTTTTTATGTAATTAGATGTTTTTGAATGTTGGTCTTTTGTTTGAATGTTGATTGTTTTTGTGTGTGTGTGTATAAGGAAGAAAGTATTGGCTCTTAGCTTCGAACATAGAGAACTCTGTTAATAGTATCCATGTTTGATTGGTTTTACAAATTGATGGATGGCAAATGTGGTTTTGTTAAGGGCAAGGTGTGCACTCTACGCGTTTGAGCCCTTGTATTTACTAAGGCACGAAGCGCTAAAGAAAATCGCTTTTGCTCGAGTGAAATAAGGTGCAACATGCATGTGTGTGCATTTTTGTATAGTCTTGATGAGTACGTGATTGTGTGTATAATAAGCTTAAGATTTATACTTATGATAATAAACTCTGAAAGTTGGTCGAATTTGTTTAGTGAACAAGCTAAATTTTCTTTTAATTTTGTTGGCCAGTTGCGTGATTTCTTTTGGTCTCTTGTCTGTCGTCGTATACTCAAATATTGAGAAGGATCCCTTTTCAAAATGGTTTTTCTTTTTTGTGCGTGTGTTGCCTTACAAAAGTGCATACCTAGGGGTGTCGAGCCTGTGCCTACTGAATGCGCCTGGCCTTAAGGGGTTTTAGGTGCTTTTATTTGATGTTAAGGCGCAATGCCTAGGTGCTTGTCTAAACAATACTGGATAAAGTTATACCGTATGTGCATAAATAGCATATGCCACTAGGTTGATCCATGTTGCTGCATTCCTTGTGTAAATATATTATGGGCTTTTCTATGTGACACCTTTATAAATGCAGGAGGATTAATTTTCTCATATACTGTCCATCTTTATAGTCCATATTTTGACAAAGTTACTTCTCCTCTATTTAGGGATGACATTGTATTCAAACATCCTCTCAATACTTTCATCGAAATCGACAATTATAAGTCAATCTTCTGGGCATTGCGATTCCATGGGAGGATATTTTTCAAAGCTCTCTGGCTCGACATTGTCAGTGTATGGCAGCCAATGGAGAATGTCGTAATGGTTCACTAGACCATCCATGGCATTCCACGAGTCCCATGGGAAAGTCGTGGTCGATTCGATGGCACTTCTGAATACAAACTCGACAAGAAGGGTAAAATATATGAGCGCCGAGTTGACAACATCACATTGAATTCACCCCCTAAGTTTCAAGTGCTAGTTGTGGAAGATCTAATCCAATCTGTAGGCTGCCCTTCAACCCCAAGGCCAACTTAGTTCAAGATTTCATCAGCTTCACCTCTAGAAAAAAACATAATAAAACCACCTTAAGTTCTTTATTAATTTTGGTAAATAATGTATTTCATGGTCTGTTGAGCTATATATAGCATGAAATGGGTGTTATTAATGTGTAAAAAACTTGGTTTAGATCACAAATCTAGCACTTAACATTTGCTTGGGTTGTGTTCTCATATTATGATATCAAACAAGTTGTATGGTTTTGTAAAAATGCAAGTATATTGAAGTTCGCTGTACAATGGAATTATTAGCTTTGTTCAACTAAGCTCTTGTAAGTGTTTTTTTAAGCGATTTTTTTTAAAAAAAAATTGCTTGCATTTGTTGGGATTCGAACTTGGGTCTTTTGCTTGGAAGGCAATTATAATAATAAATGAGTATTTTTGTAATTTTTTTTCTTTTTCTTTGTGCAAGTGCCTTGTGTAACATGGTTATGTTTATGTATGTATATGTACATGTAAAAAAAATTGTGAATTCAGTCATAATGTTGCAATTTGGTTTACACATTTTTTTTAGTAAATTTAGCTAAACAATTAAAAGACAAGAAATATTCAAATGTGTGTTTGTTTTGTTTAAAATAGCTTTTTTGAAATATTTTTAGAGAATCTATCAAACAGCAGAAAATATTTTATACAGATTCAACTAAACGCCAGAAAAGTAAATCATTTCCAAAAATAATTTTCCGAAAAATATTTTATTGACAAACAAACAGAGCCTAAATACATTCACCCTTTAGGTAATTTACATCTATGTCCTTCACAATATATATTTGATTTAATTTTTTGTATATAATTCCAAAAATTATCTATTACAAATAGTATTTTTATAGATTCAAACAAAAAAAAGTCAAATAAATATAATTTACAAGTTTCAATTTACTGAAAGCATGTCAAAATTAGAAGGGTAAATATATATCATAGCACTCTAAAATAGTATCGTTTTTATTTTGGTCATGTTAATTTTTTTTTCAATACAGTAAGTCTAATTAAAGTAATTGTTCAAATTGACCATTATGATTAAAACTTGTATTAATTCACAAACGAATTACTGAGGTGATATATTAGCCTATTAAATGATTAAGATGCAATATTTTTTAATTTTTGAATAAAACTTAATACAATTTTTTTTTTCCGTTTGCGGCTCTCAATCGTGGGTCTCTCTTGTTTTCCTCGAGGTTTCTCTACTGTCCTCATTTCTGCTTTGTTTTTTTGT
Source organism: Gossypium stocksii (assembly GCA_020496765.1). Classification (NCBI taxonomy): domain Eukaryota; kingdom Viridiplantae; phylum Streptophyta; class Magnoliopsida; order Malvales; family Malvaceae; genus Gossypium; species Gossypium stocksii. The sequence continues at coordinate 15,681,893 of CM035623.1, forward strand.
CAGAATTCTTGCATTTGCTCATCTGGGTCATCACCAATTATTGATTTCTTAACTTTCCATTCACCAGGATATTTTTTTTCTCAATATCAAATTAGATGTGATACTAGAATAGGCATGATAACTCTTTCATTCCGTGTGCCTCTCATTTTCCTTATTGGAAAATTTCGTTTGGATAAATTTTGATTCCTTTGTTGTTTTTTTTCATTAATTTGAATACATAGTCTAAAAATTTGAATTTTCTTTCTTTTATTGGGTATTTTATTTTGTATTTTACTGTGAATTATTGCTCCAAGGATATTTCTGTTCGTAATTTTGATTGCTTTGCTGTTTCTTCATTAATTTGAAAATATAGTTTACACTTCAGAGAATAGTGATGAAGATTGGTGGTTCTTATGTTATAAATCAATGAAAAAAAGTGTTTTGGATTAATTATAAAGAGGTCCTAGCTTTAGTATTAGGTAAAAAGAAATGTCACGTGTCAATCACTCAGTAGGCTAATGTGCCACATCAGCAATTTGTTAGTAGATTAACTGAATTTTTAACGGTAGTGACTAATTCAAACAATTATCTTAATTAGAGTAACTAAATTAACAAAATAAGAATAATGCTATTTTAGGGTGATCTATGTTATAGTTTACCCAAATGATAAAAGATTTCATAATATTTAACCATGGCAATATTGATTCCATAATTAAATTAATATTTTTTTTTTAACATTAATATCATTATAAGTTCTTTTATCATATGTGTTTTTTTATACAATGCTTAAATCTACCCATAGCCCTTTCCCAACCTTTAAATAGATGATTATATACTTTAACGCACTCTAGCTTATGTTCTCCTACACTAATAATAATGTTAATACTAATCGAGCTAATACTTAATCGGCTCAGTATTTAAAAGTATTGAATGTAAATAAATCTATGAATTTAAATCTTAATTATAACAATTTAATTATAAGGTGGTGTTTCTTTGTTTAAAAAGTGTACTTTTTTTTCAAATAATAGCTTAGCGTATATTAAAAAACTTCACTGCAATTGGAAAAAAAACAAAGATAATAAAACCGAGGCTCATATAAATGCGACCAGTTTTAAGATTAAGTTAATTATTTTAGAAATATTTTAAAAATTTAAAAAAAATTAAATTATTTTGAAAATATTTAAAAACTTTTAAGATTAAGTTAAAAAATAAATTTGGTATATGATACTTTTTATATTTGTATTTAATGTTTATTCTTTTTTAAAAGCTAAATTTTAAATAAATATGTTTTGATGAATAAAACAAATATATAAGTTAAAATATATTTATGAAAGATATGCAATTTAAATTTGTACAATTTTTAAGTATGTTTTCAATTTTCAAATTTTAGATATTGTTTCATTTTTAATTATATATTTAATTTTTTTAATAAAAATATAATATATTTAAGGGTAAATAGCACAATTAGTCACTGAATTATGGATAAGTTTTCATTTTACTCACTTAATTAGAAAAAGTTATAGTTTAGTTACTCAATTATTCGAAAGTTTTTATTTATATTATAAATCTATCCAAAAGTTTTTTTTTTTTATTTAAGTCACTAGGTTATTAAGTTTTTTTTTTTAAAAGTGTTTTGCTAACGAGCTCCAAGCGGCAATTTGATTATCGATATGGTGAATCAACACTCCTCGACGAGTAGAAGAACATACCTTAGATCCAAATGGATTTGACGATAATAATCTAAGATCGAAGAAAAAAACTATTTAAATTTTGATTTGTAGATTCATAACGTCTAAAGTTATTTTATAAAAAAATGAACTATGGAAAAGAAAGGGAAATGTGCTTTCAATTAGTGCAAGCAGAGCGAAAAGAGAAAACTATATAACATCGATTTTAATAGCCTAGTTACTTAAATGAAAACTTTTGAATAGTGTAATTTACCTTATATTAATTAATTAATATAAAACAACCATTTAATATTATTACTTTTTTTGCCAGGAATTTAATATTATTACTTAACTATTTTTATTTATAATTAGTGATAATATAAATTTTTATTATTTATCTATTAATTAATTTTAATTAATTAGAGAAATAATTATGACATAATATATAATGTTGTTATTTTTACCCATGATAATTTTGAGTACTTTGTAATTAGTCCAAAAATTGAATTTTAATTTGTTTTTTTTTATACCAGACTTCATCTGCATTTCAAACTTGACTTGTAAAAATTTAAGTATTTATAAATTATAACTTCCTCGCGAGTTAATTAGGTCTAAAATAGACTTGCTCATGGGTTAAGCTACTCGTCCGAGTCAAGGTTCATCCAAAAAATGAGAGGATTTAGACAAAATACAAAGCTCGCAAATTGGGCTTGGGTAAAATTTAAGACTCGTTTTCTATATGGACTAAGCCTTGGGCAAGATTTTTTTTCTTTGCTGAACTTGTCCAACCCGAATATATTATGTTATAAAAATATTATATTAATTATATATCATAAATAATATATATTTATATTAAATCACTAACCCAATAACAATTAAATTCTTTACCCAAACGCTAAAAAAAACTTACCCAACTAAATAACTCAACCCAATTTATAAAATTTTAAAAATTATATTTAATACAATAAAATATTTATTATATTTATTTGTGTTTTTTAATATAATAAAAAATTATTATATTTATGATAGTGTTTTTTAATATAAATATTTTTAATGTGTTAGAAAAGTTTTATTTTTGCCTTTTTTAGTACATTTAGTGTATTATATTTTAAAAAATTATTTTTAAATAAAAATTAATTTTAAAAAATCAAGTATAGGTGAGCTGGGTTGAGCTCAGATTTACCTTTTTTAAATTAGGCTAGACTTGAGTAAAAAATAAACTCATTTTTTGAACTAAATCAAGTCTAAACTTAAAAAATTAATCTAAATACCTTGCATAAACTTATTTAACCCAACCCATAAGCACCTATAATTTCAAAACACATGATCCACTCAGCTAGTGTATATAAGGTCTGTACAAATTTATTCATCCATGCATCCGCAAGCCGTGATTATGGGACGTTGAATTTCATGCATTATGGCACATTGATTTGCAAGTGGCAACCGACCTTGTAAGAATTAAGAGATGTTTTTGTTTTTACAAGGCAAAACCCTTGTCATCCCACCATTACCAAGTGAAATTATTAAGAAATCAACCACACTTTTAGAAATTTGAATTTTGATGCGTTTAGGAGTAGGGCTTTGCCTGCCCTTTCTTCGCTAATTAAAAATTCCATCCCCACAACTAAAATTACCACGTCAAGGTAGAGATGCAGATCGTGATGATTGGCTCATACAACTTCACACCCTTCTTCACAAGCTTTTGGCAGTCAATCTATAACATCCCAATTTTAAGGTTAAAAGTTTTGAGTATTTGTGGTTAGGGATAGTGGGAAAGTTACACTAATGTGTTTAATTGTGCATTTTAATGATAAAAATAGGCTTGTTGGTTTGATGGTTGGATATGTGTTAGCTTATCTTAAGGTTTTGGGTTCAAGTCGTTGGGTGCACATTTTTCTTGAAGAGTCTTTTTATTTATTTATTTTGTTTTGTTTTAGTTAATTATTATAAATATTTATTTTTTTATTTTCTTTTTCTTTTTTATTACAATTTTGTTTTGCACGTTCTCTGCTTCTTCTATCTCTGGGGTTTTCTTTCTGTTTTTCTTCTTTTTATTTCCTGTTTGCTTTTGGGGAGAACGGTTTTTGGCTTGTGGAATCTAGAAAACTCACTCCTTTGTCGTCATCTTCGATCACAAAACAGGTGTGGGACTCAAATCTTGTCTACTTTATTTTACTTTGCAAATTTTTGCTTCGGCATATCTTGAGTGCTCGTTAACCCTTTTGATTTTGAGTTTTTAATCAGTGAAAGTGAGGGGATTACCCCTTTTCTATCATATATTTGATATTGCTAAGGTTGGGGATGATTTTGGTGGCTACAATAGTGATTTTAGGGCTATTTTAAGGTGGTTTTGTGACCCCCCGATGGCCACACAGGTGTGTGTCGATTCACACAGCCATGTGATTTTGGGAATTAGGGTTTTCGGGCCAATTTGGGTGCCACACAGCCGTGTGGCCGATTGGGGATTTTGTCAATATTCACATGGCCGTGTCCTTTGGACATACGGGCGTGTGAATTTGGAAACTAGGAATTCAGGGATTTGGTTCCACACGGGCGTGTGAATTTGGGAATTAGGGATTTAGGGATTTGGTTCCACACGGCCGTGTGGCTGATTTGGGAATTTAAGGACCCCACATGGGCGTGTGAGACCCTCACACAGTTGTGTCTGCCCTGCACTTGTTTTAGCACAATTGGACAGAGAGTTACATGGTTGTTCACACGACTGTACCCCTACCTCACACGAGCGTGTGCCTCTGCCACACGGCCATGTGCTTCCCTCCAAATGAGCGTTTTGACCCTCCCATGGCTTGGGTTGTTTCACACGGTCGGAGCACACGGGCGTGTGGTTCTGTGACATTAAATTTTGGTTTGTGCATGTCTTTGAGCCGGGAATGTGTATATGTAACCCAACCCTTAACTAAGCTTTAGTAAGGGTGACTAGACCTCTGTATCTGTAACTAAGTGTTCTGTTATGTGTAATTTGTGATTGTTATAAGTGGGATGTCTGACTGTTGAACTTGTTTAACTGGGTGTGTGCGCGGAAATCTGCCCTGTCTAACTATCTGTTAATATGTAACTATTCTGTGAGATTGTGTGCATTCTGTATTTGATTGACTAGATATGAGCTTCTATCTCTAAGTGACTGTCTGAAACCAGTATTCTAATTCTGTTTGTCTGTCTGCACACATACATATGCATAAAAGATTTTTGGGTGGGATTTTGAAGAGAAGAGAGATTGAGACTGAACTAATTTGACAGTTTTACTGCAACTGGTATGTACAGCAGATTACCGTACTACACCGTACAATATATACGTCAGCATTGTTGCGTATTACTATCTGATCTGGCAGTGAAACTGCAACATGACTGTACGACGAATTACTACACTATACTATATAGCATATACGTCAGCTTTGCTGCGTATGACTATCTAATCTGGTAGTTCAGCTGTACGACTGTATCACTATTTACCGCATTGCACAGTATAGCTTATACGACAACCTTCCTGCTTAATATATCTGAGTGGCTCAGTCCACGTATATGGTGTGTAAGGTTGGATGGGCATTCGAGGTCCTATATGGTGTGTTTGGTTGAATGAGCTAACAGCTCTTATGTGGTGTGATCGGGGGACGAAGAGGTGTGTTGGCTAGATGGGTGGGTTATTTTAATACTATACTGCATATATACACATCTGTTTGGATTGTTTTGCCTGAAAGATCATTTGACTATTTTTGTCTGACTGTATAGTTTTTGTTCTTTGTGACTTAAAAGTCCTTGTGACTGTGTGTCTGATTGTGATTTGATATGCTCGAATTGTTATTATCTGTCAGGACTTCTGTCTCGAGTCTACCATCTGGTTTTATATAATTCTGTAAGTATGTTCTGCTTCTGAACTTGTTTAACTGGGTGTGTGTGCGCAAATATGCCTTGTCTGACTATCTGTTAATATGTAACTGTTCTACGAGATTGTGTGCATTCTGTATCTGATTGACTAGATGTGAGCTTCTGTCTCTGAGTGACTGTATAAAACTAATATTCTGATCCTGTTTGTCTGTCTGCACACATACATATGCATAAAAGATTTTTGGGTAGGATTTTGAAGAGAAGGGAGATTGAGACTGAACTGATTTGGCAGTTTTACTGCAACTGGTCTGTATAACGGATTACTACACAGCACCGTACAGCATATACGTCAGCATCGCTGCGTATTACTATCTAATCTAGCAGTGTAACTGCAACATGACTGTACAACGGATTATCGTACTGCACCGTACAACATATACGTCAGCTTCATTGCATATGACTATCTAATCTGGCAGCTCAGCTGCAGTTTAACGGTATAGCCATTTTATAGCATTACATTATACCGCATATACGTTAGCTATGCTATGTACCATTATCTGATCTGGCAGTTTAACTGCACGGCTATACCGCGGTTTACCACATTGCACAATACAACTTATACGATAGCCATGTTGCGTAATATATCTGAGTGGCTCAGTCCACGTATATAGTGTGTAAGGTTGGATGGGCCCTCGAGGTCCTATATCGTGTGTTTGGTTGGATGAGCTAACAGTTCTTATGTGTGTGATCGGGGGACGAAAAGGTGTGTTGGCTCGATGGGTGGGTTATTTTAATACCATATTGCATACATACGTATCTGTTTAGACTATTCTGCGTGAAAGATTATTTTTGTATGACTGTATAGTTTTTGTTCTTTATGACTTAAAAGTCCTCATGACTTTGTGTCTGATTGTAATTTGATATGCTCGAATTGTTACTATCTGTTAGGACTTCTGTCTCGAGTCTACCATCTAGTTTTGTATAATTTTGTAAGTATGTTCGGCTTTTGAACTGCTTTTTGGCTTTCTCTTTTTGATTCTGTAGTTAGTTGGTTTGATCTCACATTGAGCTTGTGTAGCTCACCCCCCATTATGTTTCCCTCTTAGGTATACTTTTATTTTTTGTAGCTGGACTCGACAAGTCGGAGGTCTCGGACAGTCTCGAAGACAATAATTTAACAATTTCTATTTTCTGCTACTATATGTCACTAGTTTTATTTTGAACTGTATGGTTTTATAAAATTGTGGTACAAGTTTCGTTTTAACTTTTAATCGATAATAAAATTTTGATTTTATAATAAACCTATCTGTAGCTTTTACTAATTGATATTTAAGAGATTAAATATTTCAGTTTGGCGTAATAACTTGTTTGTATAAGATTCACCTACGATTACTTTAGTGATCAATGTAGCATCCTGAATTCGGTCTAAACTTCTAAGCTGAGTTTAGGGTGTTACATTTAGTGGTATCAGAGTCAGGTTTGCAAAAACTCGGCCTATGTTCTATGTGAACGTGTGCGCAAGAAATTATTGTTGAAAAAGATTTGAAGAACTATACCACAGAAAGTTGAAATGGTTTGTGTTTTGAAAAATGGTTTACAAAAATGAAATGTTTGAGACTCCGATGTTGGTCCAGGTAAAATTTGGAACTGTAAAATTAGAAATGTAGATTCTGGTATTACAATTGTGTCTATGTTCTGAAAATGTAGGCATTCTAAGTTAGCCAAACGATTGATATGAATTTTGAAGGTAAGCAGGATTGCGAGGAATCGTCTACTTCTCCGAGACGTGTGTTTCTTTCAGACTAGGAAGTCAATGTGAGTCCGCCAATTTCTGGTAGCGATAACCCGGAGCCGGGCATTGAGGCACTGACTCAGGTAGTGAGGAAAATGCTAGAGGAAATGTTTGAGGCTAGGATAAGGGAGATTAGTGAAACGCTTCAAGGTAAGTGTGGCGATTGTAGGAAGAAGATAGATCACAGTTCTCCAAGGTTGGAACCTCGTTCTGCGAAGCGTGTTAAGACACATTTGAATGACAGTAAAAGTAGTGTGAATGGTACTAGGAATGAGGCGAGCGTATCGATTTGTGGGCCTTGTAAGAAGCGTCATCCGGACGACTACCGAAAGAAGTTAGGAGCGTGTCTCAAGTGCGGGTCTAGGGAGCATCGAATCCGAGAGTGCCCTCGATGATTTTAAATTAGGTATGCTTTTGATCTGTTGAGTGGAATGTAGTAAGTGTGTGTGGTAAGTATCTGTCTGCTTCAGTGGGTAAGTGTTCTGGGTGTGTGTGAGAGGTCTTGAGTTCAAGTTTAGTGTGGTAGTGTTTTGGGACTAGAGTGCGCAGCGGGAGCGTAGTGGTGTGGTCCGTGTTATACCACTGTTCTGTTAGTTGGAAATTTCAGGGATGAAATTTCTTTAAGGAGGGGTGAGTTGTAACACCCCGATTTTGGGGTTAGAAGTTTTGAGTATTTGTGGTTAGGGACAGTGAGGAGGTTGCACTTATGTATTTAATTGTGCATTTTAGTAATAAGAATGGGCCTGCTGTCTGGTGGTTGGATGTGTGTTAGCTTACCTTAAGGTTCCGGGTTTGAGTTGTTGGGTGTGCATTTCTCTTAGAGCGTCTTTTTATTTATTTATTTTGTTTTGTTTAGTTAATTATTATAAATATTTATTTTTATTTCATTTTCCTATTTTTTTGTTACGGTTTTGTTTTGCACATTCTCTGCTTCTTCTATCTCTAGGGGCTTTCTTTTTGTTTTTCTTCTTTTGCTTTCTTGTTTGCTTTTGGGGAGAACGGTTTTTGGCTTGTGGAATCTGGAAAACTCGCTTCTCTGCCGTCATCTTCGATCGCAAAATAGGTGTGGGACTCAAATCTTTTCTACTTTATTTTACTTTGCGAATTTTTGCTTCGGCATATCTTAAGTGTGCGTTAACCCTTTTGATTTCGGGTAAAACTTTATATTTATTTGAGCTTAAAGGTAAAAAAAAAACGCTTAGCAAAAATTAAAAAAAAATTAATTATGCCCTAAAAAAAGTTCAACTTATTGGGAAAAAAATCAATTAGGCTCTTCAATTAATGGAAACTTTTAGTCTATTGGTTTGACTGTTAATTGTGTTGATATGGCATGACATGTTAGCAAAAATTTTAAAACATATATTTTAAAATTAATAAGAATATATGCATATAGAATGAACTTAAATAAATGGTCGTCTGGACTCATTTTAGATGAGTACAAATATATAAAAAAATTGTAAAAATTTGAAAATTTACTAAAAATTATAAAAAATAAATAACACAAAAAATTAATAATTTATCAAAATATAAAATTTAATGAAAATGCACATCTAAAATGAACATGATCAGATGAATCGGGACAAATGGATATCCAGATTGATTTTGGAGTAGTGCAAAACTATAATATATATATTGTAAAAACTAATTCCCTTTTACATTTTGGTGCTCCAAAATAATAATAAAAATCATAATTAATTTTTTAAAATAATTATTAATATTTTACACCCATCTACAAATGTTGGTACACATTCTCCTTTCTTAATTCCATGGTTCATCCATTGATATTGAGTTTAAGGCTCTGTTTATTTCACTGAAAATGATTTTTATAAAATATTTTTTTTTGCATTTTTTTAGAAATTTTTTTTGCATTTTATTGTGTTTGTTTTATGGAAAATAGCTTGGTCAACGGAAAATGACTTACAAGTCCACGAAAAATAAGTTTTTTTTTTTTGTAAAATGACTTACCCTTTTAAAAAGCGTAAGTCATTTTTCAGAAAAGAGTTCCTTTATGAATAATTTTATTTTTATATAAAAATTAACTTAAGTCAAGCTTAGTATTATTATATTAATAATATTTTTTTAAAAAATATTTAAAATTAATAAAAAATTAATATAAAATATTATGATTTTTAATATTATTAAACATACATATTTAATTATCTATATCTAATCATATAATAAATTATTAATATAATTTATTATTTTAATAAATTATTTAATATTTTAATTTATTCGTAGTAAATATTTATTAAAATTATAAATATATTAATAATAATAAATTTTTTTATAGTATAAAGGTTAAAATATGCCATAAGTCTATGTACTCTTCACAAATTTGGAATTTAGCTCCTATACTTTTCATATTTGAAAATGAAGTCCAATTGTTAATCTTGTCAAAATTTTTTGTTAATTTTGTTGATGTCATATTTTAAATAATAAAAAAATACTTGGTATTCATCTAAGTAAAAAATTACGTTATGATGAACATGAATTTTAAAAAATATTTTTAATAATGCTAACAGTTGAATCTAAATTTTGATATCTAAAAAGTAAGATAACTAAAAATTAAAAGTACATGGACTAAATTTTAAATTTATGAAGAGTATAAGGACTTATGACATATTTTAACCTAGTATAAAAATATGAATATTTTAATTATACTTAGCTTCATTTGTCTCTTGCAACTCTAATGTGTCAATATGTACTCTCATATATATAGTATATTTAAATTAAATTAAGTTTTAATAAGCATTATTTATTATTAAGTTTATATATTACATTAATTATTACAAATTATTTTTTATTATAAAAATAAATTTCGATTGTTAAAAAGGAAATTGCACTACAATATTTTATAACAAATATATTTATTTCGTATTTGTTTTACAAAGCACGATGTTAAATATAAATTTATAGATATAAAATAAACTCAAATAAATAATGAAAAAAGAAAAATAAAATCTCAAATATATGTTTGTTTCATTAAAAATAACTTTTATGAAGTATTTTCAGGAAATCTGCCAAATAATAGAAAATATTTTCCATAAATTCATCAAAATATCAGAAAATATTAACTTTTCCAAAAAAGAAAATTATTTTTCAGAAATTATTTTTCGAATGTCATTTTTAGTGAAACAAACGAAACCAGATAAAAAACATTTCAAGTGTGATTGGATACTAAGACACGGTTCCAACATCAATCAATTATGTTAGATAGTATTGAATGGCGATTCACATAAAAAAACATTTCTAAATGTGATTGGATACTAAGACACAATTCTATCATCAAACAATTATGTTGGATAGTACCGAATCGTGATTCACATCAAAAACATTTTAAGTATAATTAGATTCTAAAACCCGATTCCAATAGTAAGCAATTATATTAGATGGTACTGAACCGCGATTCATTTAAAAAAACATTTCAAATATGAAATTGTAACATCAAGCATTTATCTTAGATAGTACTTAATGCGATCCTTCGATCACCTACCTATTTTGTCAGTATTTTCGGTGGAGATATAAATGACAAAAAGAATTTGATAACAGATTCAGAAAAGGTTATTCATGCGCATTAAAGTATTTTATGATTTGTAACTTTTTTTCGTTTTAGATCATCATCAACTTAACTTCACCTGTATTTTTTTTCTTTTGAAATTATTTTACTTTTCTCTTTATAGGCTTAATAAATTTGAGGTATATATTAGGGTAAATTAATGAAACATGTTGAATTTTTTTTAATATTTAAGTAATTAAGCTGTTTTTTATATTTATTAGTTACGTTGTTTTTTGATAGAGAAATAAAAACACGTCTTACAAGGTACATTTTTAGGAGAGAGGAATGAAAACTGCCCTATAGGATACGTTTTTAAATTGTTATTTTTTTTTGCGGTTAGAAATTAGAAGTTTATAGATTTATTTTTGTTCGTATTTGAGATAGACATTATGATAGCTTTAAGGTATGTTTGAATTTACGGTGATATTGTGGAACGCGATAACCTACAAATTTCATCTATCATTTGAGGATGGAGCCATCACCCGAGAAGTTGAGATTGCATTAAAACTTAAGGTCCCAATTGGCGCTGATTATATGGGCACGGCTTGAAGTGTATCTACGACTTCAAGTTTACAAAGGTTATGTTGTCAAGTGATGGAGTATAACTAGGGGCCCCAGTTGGTAGTGGTTATGCAGGCATGACAACGAGTTTCACCTCATCAAAGGAGGATTCTTTATAAAACGCATACAGAAGTCTAAGATCATAGTCATAGCGAAAAACACATGAGCCTTCCAGTATAATCAAATAATTCATTTTATCCGTCTCCACCAAAGGCAATAAGCTCGTTACTATAACCAGTGATAAAGTTGGGGGCAACAAGATATCTAGCGGGGAGGGACAACCGCTACCAACCCAATTCGTGTTTCACCAAGCAACCTTTGCCGGCCTGATTCGCGTTTCATCTTTTCTACACCTCACAACAACTCCTCACCGTTAGAAACCTTGTTTCTGCCATCTCTATCACAGGTTAATGTAAATAGTTCATCGCCATTAGTGGAGAAAACGAGTAAGTTGGGCATGCTAAAAGACCCTTGCATTTTTCTCTATGACTATGATCTTAGACTTCTGTATAGGTTTTATAAAGCATCATTCTCTAGTGAGGCGAAACTCTTTGTTGTGCCCACATAACCACTATCAACTAGGGCTCCAATTATACTCCATCCCTTAACAACATAACCTTTGTAAACTTGAAGCCCTAGTTACATTTCAATCTATGACCATATAATCATCACCAACTGAGACCTCATGTTGCAATACAATCTCGACTTTTCAGGTGATGGCTCCATCCTCACACGACATGTGAAAGTTTTAGGTCACTGAGCTCCATGTCATCATCGTGAACCCAAACACAACTTATAACTATGATACTATGTGATGCGAGTCTTAAGGCCTAATTTCAGACCCGTGGATGTGATGAGCTCAGACTACCTCAAGGCCTAACAATAATGTCAAAGGCCAAGAAAATCAAACCAAGATTCGATCAAAGACAAGATTTGAGGAAGAATCTTTTTTAGGAAAGGAGGAATGATACATGCACAGATGGGTGAAATTTATTAAATTCCATTCACCGAAGCTACTAATTTTCAAGTTTGAGAAATCAGTAGAGTTGCGACGACTTTTTGGATTAGATCCATGCATTTCTAGGTTGAGATGTCTACATGGAGTTCAAAGATCTATATCTTAGCTTCAAAACACACATTATAAATCACTCAATTTCGAGTTCAAGAGCTCAAGTTATGACCATTTTAGTGAAGACTGTAATGACCCAAAAGTACGGGTGTCGAAAAATGAGTTATCGAGTCTCCGTTTTTAGTAAAACAGACTTGTAAAAATTTATTAAAAACATTTATGAAATTAATTATGTGACCAATTAGATTTTAGTTAAGTGAATTTAGTTGAATTAAGGTTAATTAAATATTATGACTAAATTGAATTAAGTGTGAAAGTTTAATTATAAAATATAAAAAAGTGAAGGACTAAATTAGTAAATAAACCAAATTTGTGACACTTATGTGGTAGAAATAATATGCATGTGTAATAAATAATATACCTTTGGAATTAAATAAATAATTTACGTACATATTAAGTAAAAGATATTTTAATAAAATATTATTATATCATATTATTATTATATTATTATTATTATTATTATTATCATATATTAAGTTAAAATAAAGTAAATAAAAGAAAAAAAAAGAAACAAAAAGAAAAAGAAGAACAGAGAACTCACGAAAAAGAAAGAAAGAAAGGGAGAAAGAAAAGAAAAAGGAAAAACTAGGGATTTGAAGCTTAAAGTCTAAATTGGTAAGTCAATTAGGTCCTTTTCTTTTAATTTTGATGTTTTAGAAGCTTTAGAACAAAGTTTTATTGAATTTAAGTTGAAATTTTGGAAGTTCTTAGATTTTTGAACATGAGTTATGTTGAGTAAATTGATGAATTAGGGGTTTAATTGCTAGAATTTAAAGTTAGAAGCTAGTAAAGGATTAAATTGTAAAGTAAGGTATAAGTTTTGTATAGTAGGGATTAAATTGAAAGAAAGTTGAAATGAGGGTTTTATCATGAATAATTGGTAGTTAAGTTGAATATTTTAAGAAATTGAGTAGGAATAAGGTATGAATTGAATTAGAAAAGAAAAGTAAGTGAACTTAGTTAGGAGTAAAATTGAAAATAAAGTAGAAGTTAAATAAAAATTCAATTATTATTGTAAATTAGTATTTTATTAATAGTGAAAATGATTTAAATTTTCGTAGCAAGAAAAGAACTCGAGACATCGAGCAAGGAAGGAAAAGAGAAAATAAACGAGGAGTAAAAACGAGAAATTTATGTTTGTATTACCATAATTCGATTTTAATTATTAATTGTTAAATTTTAAGTTAATATGCATGATAAGCAAATTGAGGTAAGTATCATTATTGAATTGGATGGAGAGTGAATAGAATGATAAATACGTATTGGTATTGAATTTATTATTATCAATTGTTGAGTTATTAGTCATATATTTAGTAAATAAAAATAAGGTGAATATTGATATTGAATTAAATGATATTGAATTGTATGTGAATTGAATGGAAACTACTAGTGATATGATTTGAATTAAAGGAATTAATGTGGTATTGAATTGATAATAAGAGATATTGTAATTGGAATAACTTTGATTGAATTTGAATTGTGATTATATGTGAACAACTGAAATGCATATTGGATTGAGAAATTGATTTGAATTGTGATCATAAGAAATTGTGATTGAATTGAGATTGAAATGAATATTGATTAAAAAAAAAGTGAAGAAATGAATTTGAATTAAATTGTGATCGAAAGAAAGTGAATTGGAATTTGGAAGAGTACAGGATTTATCGGCTTTGCCGATCAAGCACTTTATGTGTCGTATATTGGCACTTTATGTGTCATATCAAGCACCTCGTGTGTCATATTAGGCACCTCGTGTGTCGTTTCAGGCACTTTATGTGTCGTATACTAATCAGGTACTATGTACGTTTTAGGCATAATGTGCCGTATTGGTGTGTTTGGTTGGATCCGTGTATCCGCCAAGGTCCAGGTCTTGTTAATAGGGGTAAATAAGTAAAATGATAAAATTTGAATAAATGTGATTGATTGAGCTATGGAAATAAAAGAGAAAGTAAAATTGTGAATTGATATGTGAATTGGAAATTGAGATATGAGATTGAAAATGAAAGGCATGAATTTAATGTTCATGTAGTGATTGAAATTGTTACATGTGATATATGATTGAAATTGAAGAACAAATAAAATTTGTATTGATATTGTTAATTAATGAAAGTTTAAAAATGAATTGATATTTGAGAAATTGAGATAGTGAAATAAGGTATAAATACAATTAAATACTAGATTTAAAATATTGTTTATTGTTATTATTGTTATTAAATACAATTTATTGTATAACGTTACAATTTTGAATTATGGTAATACTATTGAGTATATGCATACTCAGCATACGGTTGTTTCCGTTCGCAGGTTAGAGAAAGCCAGTGTCCGGTTCAGCATCCAGAGTAATCCCGACCTCAGAGAAATTTTAGTGATGTACCTTTCCTTTGATAAATATGGCATGTACCTAGGTGATGTATAGGTTAAGTATAAAGGTCTTGTGATTATGGTTGTAAAATAATTGTTAAATTTGTTATAAGTATGAAATGGAACTAATATGACATATTTGATACAAGTATGGAATGGAAATGAATGAAGTTTATTAGTATGAATTTATATGGTACCATGTACGTTCATTGAACAAAATAGATAAGTCACTTGTTTAGGCATGATTGGGTATGTTTAAATATGGAAATGTATTGGTTGCTACATAGATTGCAATTTGGTTTTGGTTTGAAATTGCAGGGAGGTTAGTTTAGTGTTTGGGGCTCATATAGAGTCCACACGGCCTGGCACACGGGCGTGTGACCAGACCCTATGAGACACACGGTTAGCACATAGGCATGTGATCTGGCCGTGTGCCCCCTGCATCTTAAAACATGAAATCAGGATATCACACATGCTAGACATGGCCTGTGTTTTGGCCGTGTGAAGGACACAGTTCTAGCGTGGTCGTGTGATACCGCTGTGTGAAAATTGCTTAAAAATGGTGAAAAATCAGGTTACCACATGGCCTAGCCACATGGGCGTGTGCCTATGCCGTGTGGCCCTCTGTTTCTTATTAAATTGCAAGTCAGCCTACAACACACCCATAAAAAATTTCATGAAAAATAGGGGCACACGCCCGTGTGGCTTGGGACATGGCCATGTGAGCTGTAATGGCCAATTTTAGGCTCAATACAAATGTCCTTTTACTAAATTAAAATTACAAACCAAATCCACAACCCTTGACCCAATACCCATTAAAACCCCTGCCCGTGACCCAATTAGTTACACTCGGGGCCCAAATTTTTAACCCAACGCCCCACGAAGCCTAAAACCCAGAAAACCCTAGCCCCACTCGTGCCACCCTAGCCCGAACCTTCTCCCACTTACCATTCGACCGCCTCTGACTCAGCCCTCTGCTCCACCGCCATAGTCACATCGATCTACCGCCCTTGTCAATTGGTACCTACAAACAATTAAAACGAGAGGACAAAAAGCAAAAAAGAAAAGAAGAAAGAAGCAACTTGTAAAGGAAATTTAGGCTATAAAAGCCGAATGTATCATTTTGTAGAAAGAGGTTTTTTTCGAATAAAAATCAGGTTTCAAACACGAAATCAGAGAGTGAAAGATCAACAAAATAGCAGTTTCAGGTATAAACAGCGAAGGGTACATCCCCAAGTCACATTCAGACACTGAAAAAGCAATACTCTAGCAATATCCAGCGAAGGGATACCCCCCAATCTAACATCGGAAATCAGAATCGGCAGAGGTGATTTCCTTTTAAATCTATTTTTATACGTGCGTATTATTAAATAATGATAGTAATAACATAAAGTATACAAAAAAAAAGGGAAGAAAATTGGAAATTTTACCTTTTTCCGGCCACCGTTCTGGTGGTCTGAACGACGGCGAGCGGCGGCGTGCGGTGGTCCGGTCATCGGCCGGTGACCGGCCGGTGACCGGACGTTGGCCGGTCCGGTGACCGGAGCTCCCCGGAGACCCCCTCTTTCCTTCCCCTCTCCTCTATTCCCCTTCTCTTTTTTTTCTTCTCTCCGGGTAACAAATGAACCCCAACAAAAAAACTGACCTTTTATAGTAACCGACCTGGGTCGGGTCGACCCGGCCCAGGTCCACCTAGGATCCGCGCGTTCTTACGTCACATGGGACATTTGCGCGATCGGTCCTTCCGTTTCTTCTTCAATTTACAATCAGGTCTTCATGATTGCGATTTGGCCCAGGAATTTGTCCCGTTTTTCAATTAGGCCCCAAATCGATGCACAGCGTTTTGAACCCGGGGGCAAATTGCTATTTTGATCCCCACAGTTTTCCAGCGTGTTCTAATAGATCCCATTCGCGTGTTTTTTTTTAAAATCTGGCCCGATTATTCCGCTTTGTTCTTAATTAAGTCCCGATTTTTGCATTTTATTAGTTTATTTTGTTATTTTGTTTCCTTTTTTAATAATATTATTATATATATATTATTTATATTACTAATACTACCATTTTGTTTATTATCTTATTATCATTATATATAACTAGTATCTATTATCACTATTTTATTAATTATCATCATATGTATGTATTATATAGTATTATTAATATTCTCTTATTATCATTCTTATTACTATGCTATTTATTCTTAATATACATACATATATATATATATATATATATATATATATATTACGAATGTTTTGAAAATTCTAAATTGCGTGCATGTGTATATATTTATATAGTGTTATGTATTTTTATATATTATATATTATGTGCATATTTTATGTGCATGTTTTCACTAATATATTATGTATTTGTTTTTTAATATATACGTAGGTACTTGTATATAATTATAGTTGTTTTAACATTGTTATTATTCCTAATATACATATATTACGTACACACGTTTAAGCTACATTATATATTTATATTTCATACTTATTTTCATATGTTATTATATGGGTTATACGCATTATTTTCAATATTATTATTTGTTGCTAACATTATTACCATTTGCATGTGTATTCTTATATATTATCTTATGTATATATTTTGATGTTATGTTTCTTACATATATATATTTTATGCATGCTTGCAATGTCATGTTATTCGCATGTATTCGTGTCTCATTTTTTCATATATAACTCTATCATACTATTATATATATTTTGATACATCACGTATATATTTTTACATATTATTATTAGTTGCCTTTTCTATATATTGTTCAGTTCTAACGTGAACATACTACATGCATGGCTTAATATTGCATTAAATATATATTCTTTTACGTTACGTATATATTATGTTGTTTATATACATTTTATGTCTCGCATATATACTTTAATATCATTTTGTTTATTGTCACATATATTGCTAATGTCTATAAATCCTTATTGTTATACATGCATTATTATATGTTTATTTCATCTCATATATTTTTTCACCCTTATTGTTATCTGTCTCTAAATTTCGGCTTATTAATTTCTACATCGATATTACTCCTCTATAATCTTTTCATGCTTTAATAAACAAGGCAATATACCGATTTTAACATTACGCCAGTGATCTCATTGCTATTGTTGGGTGAATCACGATTGGCTCGTGTTAAAACGGGATATCCTTTTCAAAAGAAATCGAAATTCAAAAAACGCTCGTATCTCGATCGAATCACGACTAAATTTTAAATTGAACTTGTACTTTTGAAAATTAAGACAACGTACATTTGAAAGATACCAATTTTGGGCGTCGCGGGGGTGCTAATACCTTCCCCGCGCGTAACTGACTCCCGAACCCTCTTTTTTCTCTGAATTTCAACGTAGACCTAAATTGAGCCTTTCTTTTACACAAAAACGAATTTCTCTGCCAGAAAGAGGCTTTATTAGGTGCCCGATCACACCTAAGAAAGAGGATCGGTGGCGACTCCTTTGCTTTCATAAAATTGAGATTCGTTTTTCAAGATTTTTTAAATCGCCACAATTAGCGACCTAAGCTAAAATTTTTCGTCGCTACAGCTATCGACTCCACTGGGGACCAGCTTTCGAGAGTCGAATCAAATCAAAAGCGTTGTCGAAATTTTCGAAATGCCTTTTTCAAATTAATGTTTAGTTGTGATCCTCAAATTTTGCAAAAGTCATGTACTTGCATCTCATTGTAAATATTTTCTAACTTCTTGTTTACTGGTTTTGAAGCTCTAAATTTCTAAGCCCCGGTTCTCTAAGTCTAGTTTTTAAAATAAAACGAAAGGTTTGTGAGTTTCTCCCCACACACTGTTCACGTGCATTGTTGCATAACATGAGCTCTATACCCGGGCTCCGTCCCTTTTAAGTGAAAGTAAACGCTACGCCTTCGTGAGTTAACTCGCCCCTCCGCACAGGCTAGTGAATACTTTCGAATTATATATGACTTATGCTTTCGTGAGATAACTCGTCCCTCCGCATAGGCATAAGTAAATGTAATCCCCCGAATTGATCTCGTAAGCCTATGATGGGCCATGACCGAGGTTCTGTACTAATCTTAGTAGATGACAGTACAGACAATTCGGGTACCTTTCTAGAACCTAAAACCGCATGTAATGAACTGTATGAGCCATCCAGCTAGAGCCATGCCGAACCTCTGTCCGTTTAGTAGATACCAAAATAGGCACACGGGAGAAACGCCTCTATCCTTTTGTACTTTCGCTTTGTATATAAGGGGATGGGATCTATCTGGTAAATTGGATCGAGTAGCTTAAAATTGCTTTAATTTATTTTCGTTTATATCTGATCATTAACCGAGTTTGATTGTCTTTGTTTTATTCCTCATCATGCATCATAGGCATCATAATAGGACGGTGTTGACTAAAGATTAGTTGCCAAAAACGGGTTTCAAATGGAAGAGTCAATTGTACAAACGACCGAGACGAACACCGTGGTTCGGGATTGGTCTCTGAAGACTCAAAGAGAAAGAGGAGACAGCCTGATAGAAGGATGCATTGTTAATCTACCCGAGCGGGTAACTGTGAATGTCCGTCAAAACAATCTTGAGGACTTGGTTTGGATCTGGAATCAGTGGGATTCAGATACTCGAGGTATTTTCACCGAAAGGTACGGGGACATAGCCCATCTGATTGCTGTCAAAGTAGACGAAAGATTGATTCAAGCTATGATCGGATTTTGGGATCCGGGTTACCAGTGTTTCACATTCAACCAAGAAGATATGACCCCTACGATAGAGGAGTATGCTGCTCTGCTGCGTGTCGAAAACATGCAAACCTACAAAATATATGTCAAAGAGCCCAAGCCGATGACATTCAGGAAAAAGTTAGTAAGGCTGACGGATATGACCGATGCATGGGCCGAAAAGCAAATAAAGAAGAAGAATGAAATCAGTTGTGTCCCATGGTTTTCCCTACGAGACCTGGTTTTAAATCATCCTGATATGTTGAAACGGATAAATTTGTTTGCTTTGGCTATCTATGGTTTGGTTGTCTTTCCGAAGATTCTCGGACATATAGAAGTAGCGGTAGTGGATTTCTTTGAAAAGTTAAAGCAAGGTATCAATCCTGCCCCAACCATCCTAGCAGAGACCTTCAGATCTTTGAGCAGTTGTAGAAAAAGAGGGGAAGGACGATTCATCGGATGCGCGCAATTATTCAACGTTTGGATTTTGAGTCACTTTTGGAAGGTAGAGCGCACACCGTTCTACATGTTTTCGAAGACATTTGCCCCGTTGGAAGCTCACCTTAAGAAAGAATGGCCGAAGGAGGTTACTGAACAGCATTGGGTCTCAGTGTTTCAGAACCTGCGTGCTGAGGACATAATTTGGAGAGCGCCGTGGATACGCCATTCGCTTCTGTTATACAAGGTCGGAAACCAAGATTGGGTACCACTACTTGGATTGTGGGGAGGAGTTGGTTATGCCCCTCTTTTGGTTCAAAGACAGTTCTCTTCACGACAGTTTATACCCACCACCAGTGGTCTAGCACAGTCAGAGTTTGCTTTTGCGGGTGAAGGTTACATGAAGAAAGTCCGAGACACTGCAAAGGCTTGGAAAAGAATTTATCTGATGGAGTTGGCTTTATACGCTGATACTATCACCCAGGATTATGATGCATGGAGGAAGCAACGGATGAGTAGTCTGCGAGTCTCATCGGCAGATTATGCCTTTCAAAATCCTTTCTCGGAAGAAATCCCATCCGCGCTAGAGACGGCGAGACAAGAATTCGAACGCGAAAAGACCAAGATGTTACGGGATCTTAGTGCCCTTCAGGAAGAAAACTATCAGCTGAAGATCGATGTTCAAATTGAAAGATCCAGGGCCGAGAAGGTGCAAAAAGAAGCCGAGGTCGTAAGAAACGACTTAAGAGATCTCCATTTGGAAAATAAAAAGTTAAGAGGTACTATAAAGAACAGCGGGCTGGGCAAGTCGTCAGCGGATTGGAAAGAGGAATTGAGTAATGTCAAAGGTGGGATGGAATTTTGGAAAGGAAAAGCAAAGAAAGAAGAAGGAAAAGCTGCACGGGCTGTAATAGAGTTAAGAAAGAAGTCTGCTGAGTATGAAGCTACATCTGTTGAACTGATGACTAGTCGAGCTAAGCGTCAAGAATTGAAAGGAATGATACGGGATTTAGAAGACACACTACAAGCTCGACAACAACAACTAGATACTCTCTTGGAAGCTTTGGAAGAAAAGAAGGGTCAGTATGATAGAGATACCCGCGCTTACGAAAGAGCCCTCTGCGAAAAGGATGAGAATCTCAAATACTTGATCAACGAGATTCGCGCGGCAGGCATGCGCATAGTGCAAATAGCGGATGAAGCCGAGAGTCTTAGTTGCCAATTCCCGCCTAGACAGAGATCGAGCATATCAGAATTCTTGGAACGAGTGAAAAATTATGGCAATGTAGCGAGGAAGTTTGTATGAAAGCTGAATCAAATGATGAAAAAACGTTTTGTAAATAGACTCTTTTGATTAATGAAATGCCTAAATAGGGGCTGTCTGGAATCAACACCGATTTTGCATATGCATTCATGACTAACATTCATTCATTCATTCATTTCATTCATTGCATATCTCATGATCATTCGCTAAAGAGTAGAATCATATAATGCGCAGTTGCGACGTTGTAAACCTGGAATCACACCATACGTATAGAACACGTCGACAAGCTAGAGCAATGGAGGCTGAGTTTAACGAAAGAATTGAAAGGATGGAGAGAATTCAGAAAGAATTACAGGAACAGTTAGCCAGGTCGCAACAGGAGACGAGAGAGTTAATGATAAGGTCTCGGGAAGAATCCACTGAATAGAAAGACCAATTGGCTAAAATGATGGAAATGATGTCGGCCCTAGTCAAAGGAAAGGGACCTATACAAAACCCTGAGGTTGTGAATCTTGATCAGGATCCGCCCTACCCTCCTGGGTTTACTCCGCCTCACGCGATACATAGAGGATACACGCAAGGGGGACCCGCGGGCCTGGAACAACGGCCTGTAACACCTCCTCCCGTAGGACAGGGGGTATTCGTGGCAAACCCAGGAACTGCTCCGATGGATCCACCTGTCCCAGACCTAGACGATCCGGCAGAAATCGCTAGACTAAGGATAGAGGATCATGAAGTCCAAGAAAAATATAGAAGTCTGGAGGAAAGACTTAGAGCGATAGAAGGCATTGAAGTCTTCTCGGCGCTAAACGCTAAAGAACTTAGTCTGGTACCTGATTTGGTCCTCCCTCCAAAATTCAAAGCACCGGATTTTGAAAAGTATGATGGCTCGAGATGCCCGAAGGCACATCTCGTTATGTTCTGCCGGAAAATGACCGGCTATGTTAATGAAGACAAGCTGCTTATACATTGTTTTCAGGACAGTTTGACCGGATCAGCTCTCCGCTGGTACAACCAACTCAGTAGAGAGAAGATCCGGACCTGGAGAGATCTAGCAGCAGCTTTTTGCGAACAGTACAAACACGTCTCCGATATGGTACCCGATCGCATGACATTACAAATGATGGAGAAAAAGCCATCGGAAACCTTCAGACAATACGCACAGAGATGGAGGGACATCTCAGCCCAGGTAGACCCTCTACTAACCAAGACCGAGATAGTAGTCCTTTTTATCAATACCCTGAAGGCGCCGTTTTATGATAAATTAGTGGGAAGCGCCACAAAGGACTTCTCGGATATTGTCATATCCGGTGAACTTATAGAAAACGCGGTTAAAAGTGGAAGAATGGAAGGAGAAGGTTCGAAGAAGGCAGTGCCCATGAGGAAAAAGGAGCCGGAAGCCCACATGGTGGGAACAGGAAACCGTTATACTCCTGGTCCACATTCTAATCAATTCCGACCTCGAAATTACCCACCACCAAATTTTTATCATCCACAAACCCCCTATTACCAAACACCATCTCCCTACCCTTCTTACCCTGTCTATGCAACCAACAACCTGAGGCCAGCCGCCACGTTTCCTCAGAATGCCGGCTCCACCCAAAGCCAACCCAAGGCCAGCAAGGCCAAACCCCGAGAGACCCCAATTCACTCCTATTCCGGTATCTTATGGGGAACTATACCCCAAGCTTTTGGAGAAACAATTGATATCTCCCCATTACATGGCACCGTTGAAGCCCCCGTACCCAAAGTGGTACGACCCAAATGCTAGCTGTGCATACCACGCAGGGAACCAGGGGCACTCTACGGAAAACTGCATTGCCTTTAAACGAAGAGTCCAAGAACTAATCGATGCCGGTGTTTTGCGCTTCGACGGTAATGGTGGTGAAACCGGGAACCCGTTCCCAAATCATACTGAAAGAAATGTAAGCGCAGTGGAGGAGATAAATAAATTGCAAACCAGAAGAGTTGTTTCAGAAATAAGCTCACCTTTGCAGAGAGTCTGGGAGGTGTTGCTTGAAAAAGGGTTACTCTGTCGTCTTAAAGGGGTAACCGAGAAAAGAAATACGAAAAGTCAAAATTTTTGTGACTTCCATGAAGTCAAAGGACATAATATCCAGTCTTGTGAGCAATTTAAAGAATTACTCCAAAACATGACGGACAACAAAGAAATTGAAATCTTCAATGGAAGAAAAGAGGCCAATGAAGGAGAAATATGTGCCTCTGATAGTCAATCATCGGATCTCCCTTACACGGCTGAACGACCACTGATAATTTATTATGATGTGAGGAGAGAGCTGGTAAAACCAAAAATAGTAATTGAGGCACCATCACCTTTCCCGTATAAGGACAGTAAGGCAGTACCTTGGAAATACGATGTCAATATCGTCACTCCTGAAAGTGAAAAATCCCAAGGCACGGCTGAAAATATTGGAGAAGTTGGTCACTTTACCCGGAGTGGAAGATGCTATTCCAAAGAAGTTGAACCAGCAAAGAGGAATAATGATTTAAAACAAAAGGGAAAGGCACCCATGCTTGAGGCTGAAGCTGAATCTGAAAGTCCGCCTGAACGGCAAGAGACTAAAAAAGCTGTGAATGAGGAAGAAGCACGGGAATTTTTGAAATTCATTAAACACAGTGAGTACAACGTGGTCGAACAATTAAGTAAACAACCTGCACGTATTTCGGTATTATCTCCGTTATTGAATTCGGAGCCGTATCGAAATGCCTTGTTGAGGGTATTGAATCAAGCCTATGTAGCAAACAATATATCGGTCGAAAAGCTTGATAGATGGATCAATAACTTGAACGCAGATAATTTCATCTCCTTTAGTGATGATGAAATACCACCGAACGGTAGAGGCTCCGTAAAGGCACTGCACATAACAACCCGATGCAAGGGTTATATAATACCAAACGTGCTTATTGATAATGGGTCAGCACTTAATGTTATGCCTCTGGCCACACTTTCCAGAATTCCGATGGATTTGTCCTACTTGAGGCCGTGTCACTCCACGGTAAGAGCATTTGATGGAACGAGACGAGAAGTTATAGGAAAAATTGAGGTCCCTCTAGAAGTGGGTCCTTATATCTATGACGTCGAGTTTCAAGTTATGGACATCACCCCTTCATATAATTGCCTCCTGGGGAGGCCATGGATCCATTCGGCCGGGGCAGTTCCATCATCCCTTCATCAGAAAATAAAGTTTATCATGGATGGCTGCTTGGTTACCGTTGAGGGTGAAGAGGATATTGTTGCGTCTATCTCTGCAGACACACCTTACCTCGAAGCGAACAAAAATGCCGTGGAATGTTCCTTTAGATCCTTTGAGTTCGTCAACGCCACATTTGTGGCTGAAGGAAATAGAATTCCCGTGCCTAGGCTGTTGAAGAATACTAAAATGGGAATCAAGCTGACAGTAGGGAGAGGGGCCCGAGCCAGGAAAGGTTTGGGAAGACATCGTCAAGGGATAGTCAGGGCCTTAAAGCCAGTACCTCATAAGGCACGATTTGGTCTAGGATTCCAACCGAATGCACATCACTTGAAGAAACAGTGGAAGAAGGAGTAAGAAAGAAGGGTTACGAGGACTCTAGGACGAGAACCGGAATGGGAACCCATCGAGTACCCCCATCTATCAAGGACATTCACATCCGCTGGGATCATGTATCCAGGGCAAGAAAATGTGCACAGCCCACTGCTACTCGTTGAGAAGGCTTTCCAGAACATTTGTATAAATGGCGTTGATGAAGAAGCTGATGCAAGTAAAAGTGTTTCGAGGATATGCCCTTGTCCCCCGGGTTACATGTTGAACAATTGGACCGCTGAGGACCTTCTTGTGGTTTATAAGTCTTCCTTAGAGTAATGCCCGATATTCACTTTTTGTGTCCCTAAATACAATGGGATTCTTTTGTAAGAGCTGTCGTCTGCTCTTTATCTATTAAATGAATATTAATGAAGAGGCATTTTGTCATAACCTTTTGCATTCACATTTACTCCATAATTATTCTTTCATTTCATGACCTGTCCTTACACTTACCTCACACCATGCCATAACATTTTGTTTGTTGTTGCCAATGCTTGGATGTCCCTCTATAGTTTTCCTTTTTATTTCAGGTGTTCAGATACCAATGACATGAACGAGCCCGTTACCAATCTTGAAATTGATTTTGAGAGGACTGTTTGTCTAGGAGAATTCGAGGATGAGGAGAATGCCGAAGACTACGTCTCGTCTCCTGACTTGCTAAGGTTGGTGGAACAAGAGGACAAACAGATTTTACCTCATCAAGAATCTGTTGAAACAATAAACCTGGGGACTGATGAAAATAAGCAAGAAGTGAAGATTGGAACCTCTATCTCAGAGGACACCAGGCATAATTTGATCGCTTTGCTCCATGAGTACAAAGATGTGTTCGCATGGTCGTATCAGGACATGCCGGGATTGGATGAAGATATAACAGTCCATAAGCTCCCACTGAGACCAGAGTGCAAACCCATTCAACAAAAATTAAGACGAATGAGGCCTGAAATGTTGTTGAAGATAAAAGAAGAAGTCAAAAGGCAATTTGATGCGGGCTTCTTACAAGCCTCCAAATATCCAGAATGGGTGGCTAATATTGTCCCAGTACCAAAGAAAGATGGTAAAGTACGAATGTGCGTGGATTATCGTGACCTGAACTGAGCAAGTCCTAAGGATAATTTTCCCTTACCACATATCGACACATTAGTGGACAATACATCAAAGCATTCATTATTTTCTTTCATGGATGGATTCTCGGGGTATAACCAAATCAAAATGGCTCCCGAGGATATGGAGAAAACCACCTTTATAACGATGTGGGGAACATTCTGCTACAAGGTGATGCCATTCGGACTAAAGAATGCTGGAGCCACATATCAGAGGGCCATAGTGACATTATTTCACGATATGATGCATAAAGAGATAGAAGTCTATGTTGACGACATGATTGCTAAATCCCGAGGAGAAGAGGAACATATTGTGAACCTCAAAAAGTTATTTGAAAGACTGAGAAAGTTTCAGCTAAGGCTTAATCCAGTTAAATGTACATTCGGGGTTACTTCGGGAAAGTTGCTAGGCTTCATCGTCAGTGAAAGAGGCATTGAGGTGGATCTGGAAAAGATAAAAGCCATTCAAGAATTACCACCTCCGCGCACACAGAAAGAGGTTAGAGGATTTCTGGGAAGGCTAAACTGCATTGCCCGATTCATTTCTCAACTCACCAATCAGTGTGACCCCATCTTTCGACTCCTTCGAAAGCACAACCCTGGGGCATGGGACGAAGAATGCCAGGAAGCCTTTGACAAAATAAAACAATATTTGTCTAGCCCCCCAGTGCTAGTGCCACCGACTCCAGGGAAGCCTTTAATTTTGTATCTAACCGTGTTTGAAAACTCAATGGGTTGCGTACTGGGGCAACATGATGAGTCGGGAAAGAAAGAAAAGGCGATATACTACCTCAGCAAAAAGTTCACAGAATACGAGGCAAGGTATTCGTCGATCGAAAGATCCTGTTGTGCTTTGGTTTGGGCAACTAGGAGGCTCAGGCAATACATGTTGTATCATACGACATGGTTAATCTCAAAGCTGGACCCGATAAAATATATGATGGAATCACCCGCACTCTCGGGGAGAATGGCCCGATGGCAGATCCTGTTATCAGAATACGATATCATATATGTGAACCAAAAATCGGTGAAAGGGAGTGCAATAGCTGATTTCTTGACGGCTCGAACAACAGAAGAATATGAGCCCCTGAGATTTGATTTCCCGGATGAGGACTTAATGTGCATCACAGGGAAAGAATGTGAGTCATCAAAAGGGACGCCTTGGAAGATGAGCTTTGATGGTGCATCGAATGCTCTGGGGCATGGAATTGGTGCAGTCTTAATATCACCGGAAGGAGATCATTATCCTTTCACTGCTAGGCTCAATTTCTTCTGCACTAATAACATAGCAGAATATGAGGCTTGTATCATGGGACTTCGGGCAGCCATTGAACGAAACATCAAGATTCTAGAGGTATACGGGGATTCAGCTTTAGTGATCTACCAAATCCGTGGAGATTGGGAAGTGAGAGATCCAAAGTTGATCAAGTACAGCTATCTGGTGGCTGAATTGATCAAAGATTTCAAAGAAATAACTTTTAATTACTTCCTGCGAGAAGATAACCAATTGGCTGACGCCTTGGCCACCTTAGCCTCAATGTTCAAAGCAAATAAAGAAGCAGAAATAATGCCCCTCAGGATGAGCATATACGAGGTCCCTACACATTGTTATAGCATTGAGAAAGAGGCTGATGAACGACCATGGTACCATGATATCTTAGAGTACGTCAAGAATCAAACGTATCCTGAACAAGCAAACGTGAATGACAAAAGAACAATCAGAAGAATGCCAGTGGGATTTGTTCTTGATGGGGACACCTTGTACAAGAAAGGTAAAGATCAGGTGCTTCTGAGATGTGTAGATACTACTGAAGCCAAGAAAATACTTGAAGAAGTTCATGAAGGGATATGTGGGACCCATTCCAACGGTTTCACTATGGCCAGGAAAATCATGAGACTTGGGTACTACTGGTCAACGATGGAAAGCAATTGCATTAGCTACGCAAGAAAGTGCCACAAATGTCAAGTTTATGGTGACAAAATTCATGTAGCCCCTTCGCCCCTTCATGTTATGACGTCTCCATGGCCCTTTTCAATGTGGGGCATGGACGTTATAGGGCCGATTTCTCCCAAAGCTTCTAATGGGCACCGATTCATTTTTGTGGTCATAGATTATTTCACGAAATGGATAGAAGCTGCCTCATTTGCCAATGTGACAAAGACCGCCGTCTGTAGATTTTTGAAAAAGGAAATCATTTGTCGATATGGTTTGCCTGAA
Organism: Gossypium stocksii; assembly: GCA_020496765.1. NCBI lineage: Eukaryota > Viridiplantae > Streptophyta > Magnoliopsida > Malvales > Malvaceae > Gossypium > Gossypium stocksii. The sequence goes on from CM035623.1 coordinate 15,710,097, forward strand.
AGAATCATCTCAGATAACGCCTTGAATCTGAACAATAAAATGATGACAGAAGTGTGCAAGCAATTTCAAATAAAGCATCATAATTCTTCGCCTTATCGACCGAAGATGAACGGAGCTGTAGAGGCGGCTAATAAGAACATAAAGAAGATTATCGGCAAAATGACAAAGACCTACAAGGACTGGCACGAAAAGCTACCATTCGCTCTGTATGCATATCGCACATCCGTACGGACATCTACAGGGGCAACTCCTTTCTCTCTAGTCTATGGGATGGAAGCCGTGCTACCTATTGAAGTTGAGATACCGTCCCTACGAGTCTTAATGGAATCGAAACTCGAGGAGGCCAAATGGGTCCAAGCTCGATATGATCAGTTGAATCTCATCGAAGAAAAACGCTTGAAGGCAATCTGCCATGGACAGATGTACCAGAAACGGATGATCGCCGCCCATGACAAGAAAGTAAGGCCAAGAGAATTCCATGAAGGAGAACTCGTGTTGAGAAAGATCCTCCCAATACAAAAAGATTTGCGAGGGAAATGGGCACCTAATTGGGAAGGGCCATACGTCGTGAAGAAAACATTCTCTAGTGGGGCTTTGATTCTCACAGAAATGGATGGGAAGGAGTTACCAAATCCAGTAAACTCCGATGTTGTGAAGAAATATTACACTTAAAAAAAAAAAAGGGATCAAGGTGAAAACCCGGAAAGGGCGCCTTGGTTAAACACAAAATATTAGGATGAAAACCCGAAAGGGCGTTCTAATGAAGCAAATCTGGATCCAAAGAGCAAAAGTGATTTGAACAGTGGGTCAAGTGACAAGGCTATAATATGAAGCATTGTTGAAACACTCGAGATCTTCTACACAAGAAGTCTTGCTCAGAAAGATTCCTGATTGAGAAACGTGGCAGAGTTCATGCATTGAATATCTAGAACATTTGTATCCACCAATATGGTTCCTTTTCTTTTATAACACTTTTATCTTTGGCGAACTTTCTTTGTTTGTTACCTTTGAAATTAATATGAAGTCTTTTTATCATACCTACCTGACCATTTGCATGCATCTTATTATGTTTATTTAATTGATAAATAGTAATATGACATGCTCTGTACAAAAGAAATGTTGAGTATTACTCGGATAGAAAACTGGACAAACGCAAGAGTCTCAAAGCAGGAACAAAAGTTTAACATATACCAAACAAGTGATATCTGAGAAACGCAGTTTACTTGTAAAGCTTGAAAGATGGATATAAAGCCTGAAGAGAAACTTAAGAATCCAAGCAATGAAAGCAGATCATCATGATAAGCAAAACAAGAGCTCGGAAGCAAGAACGAAAGCTCAAATGGGGCAAAAGAATGCTATCCAAGAAACAAAGGTTACTCGTGGAATTGGGAAACGAATACGAAGTTTAAAGGAAAGGGTCAAGAAATAATGAGATCAGATCACTACAAGAGTCGCGATGAAAAGAGATCACGATAAGCAAGCGCGAGGCATATAACATGTTCATATAGGCATGAATGCATTTAAGGCAAATAGGTGCATATCATGATGACATTAGGCATAACATACAGATATTTCAGCAGAACAAGAGGTTTCGATGACAACTGCATCCAAATCGAAAAAGAAGACACTTGAATTCCACCATGTGAGAAACTTTGGGTGATTTTAATTTATGTTTTCGAAAATCAACTCATATTGCGAGAAGTGAGTTGAGCCTCAAGACACGTTGAGGTACTTTTAATTTATGTTTTCAAAAAATCAGCTCATATTGCGAGAGGTGAGCTGAGCCTCAAGCCACGTTGAGGTATTTTTAATTTCTGTTATTGACTCATATTGCGAGAGGTGAGTCAAATCTCAAGTGACGACGAGATGTTTTCAACATCCGTCTTTAATTAGGTTTTAAAAATCAACTCATATTGCGAGAAGTGAGTTGAGCCTCAAGACACGTTGAGGTACTTTTAATTTATGTTTCAAAAATCAACTCATATTGCGAGAGGTGAGCTGAGCCTCAAGACACGTTGAGGTACTTTTTCTTTTTCAAAATCAACTCATATTGCGAGAGGTGAGTTGAGCTCGTTTAATTTCTGTTTTTAATTTATGTTTCTCAAAGTCAACTCATATTGCGAGAGGTGAGTTGATCTTTTTCAATTTCTACTTTTTAATTTCTGTTTGTTCAACTCATATTGCGAGAGGTGAGTTGACCTTTTTCAATTCTTGCTTTTTAATTTTTGTTCATTCAACTCATATTGCGAGAAGTGAGTTGATCTTTTTCAATTTCTGCTTTTTTAATTTCTGTTCATTCAACTCATATTGCGAGAGGTGAGTTGATCTTTTTCAATTTGAGCTTTTTCAATTTCTGTTTTTATTTTCTGCTTTTCAAAAGTCAATTCATATTACAGAGATGAGTTGAGCTTTTCAATTTTTATCTTAATCTCTGTCTCTCAAAGGTTAACTCATATCGCAAGGGGTGAGTTAAGCCTCGAACCTCATGTCCAGATCTTTTCAAACTCTATTCTTTAAAAAGTCAACTCATATTACGAAAGTGAGTTGAGCCTCAGTTCGCATACTGAGGTACTTGCAATTTATGTCTCAATAACTAACCCCTATTGCGAGAATGCGCAGGTTGAGCAATTTTTGATTTCGTCTCAATGAAGGTTAAAGATTGGAGCTGGTTGAAGACATCAGAATTTTTCTCTTTAAAGTTGCAAGAGAGCCAATTGAAGATGCAGATTTTGCCTCTTGGAAGTTGCAAGGGAGTTAATCAAAGATATAGACCTTGCATCCCCAGTGAAGTCACAGTAAGAACGAATTGAAATCACAAGTTTCATCCTCCTGAAGTTGAAGCAGAACAGTGTGAAGATATCAAGATTTCATCTCCAAAGTTGTAGAAGAACAAGATCATTTTACGCCTTTGAAGATGCGAATAGATCGAGGCTACAAGTCGAAGCTCAGAAATTGCGATGGATTGAGCCAAAGCTACAAGGAACGGTGAACTCGAAAGAAGCTACCTGAAGAATAGAAGTGCCAAAGAGGTCAATACTCAGCAAGATAGGGCAAAATTGGCCTTTCTTTATGTCTTTGCTCTTTTCTCGTTACACGACAATGAGCAAAGAGGGGCAGCTGTAATGGCCAATTTTAGGCTCAATACAAATGTCCTTTTACTAAATTAAAATTACAAACCAAATCCACAACCCTTGACCCAATACCCATTAAAACCCCTGCCTGTGACCCAATTAGTTACACTCGGGGCCCAAATTTTTAACCCAACGCCCCACGAAGCCCAAAACCCAGAAAACCCTAGCCCCACTCGTGCCACCCTAGCCCGAACCTTCTCCCACTTACCATTCAACCGCCTCTGACTCAGCCCTCTGCTCCACCGCCATAGTCACATCGATCTACCGCCCTTGTCAATTGGTACCTGCAAACAATTAAAACGAGAGGACAAAAAGCAAAAAAGAAAAGAAGAAAGAAGCAACTTGTAAAGGAAATTTAGGCTATAAAAGCCGAATGTATCATTTTGTAGAAAGAGGTTTTTTCCGAATAAAAATCAGGTTTCAAACACGAAATCAGAGAGTGAAAGATTAACAAAATAGCAGTTTCAGGTATAAACAGCGAAGGGTACATCCCCAAGTCACATTCAGACACTGAAAAAGCAATACTCTAGCAATATCCAGCGAAGGGATAGCCCCCAATCTAACATCGGAAATCAGAATCGGCAGAGGTGATTTCCTTTTAAATCTATTTTTATACGTGCGTATTATTAAATAATGATAGTAATAACATAAAGTATACAAAAAAAAAGGGAAGAAAATTGGAAATTTTACCTTTTTCCGGCCACCGTTCCGGTGGCCGGAACGACGGCGAGCGGCGGCGTGCGGTGGTCCGGTGACCGGAGCTCCCCGGAGACCCCCTCTTTCCTTCCCCTCTCCTCTCTTCCCCTTCTCTTTTTTTTCTTCTCTCCGGGTAACAAATGAACCCCAACAAAAAAACTGACCTTTTATAGTAACCGACCTGGGTCGGGTCGACCCGACCCAGGTCCACCTAGGATCCGCGCGTTCTTACGTCACATGGGACATTTGCGCGATCGGTCCTTCCGTTTCTTCTTCAATTTACAATCAGGTCTTCATGATTGCGATTTGGCCCAGGAATTTGTCCCGTTTTTCAATTAGGCCCCAAATCGATGCACAGCGTTTTGAACCCGGGGGCAAATTGCTATTTTGATCCCCACAGTTTTCCAGCGTGTTCTAATAGATCCCATTCGCGTGTTTTTTTTTAAAATCTGGCCCGATTATTCCACTTTGTTCTTAATTAAGTCCCGATTTTTGCATTTTATTAGTTTATTTTGTTATTTTGTTTCCTTTTTTAATAATATTATTATATATATATTATTTATATTACTAATACTACCATTTTGTTTATTATCTTATTATCATTATATATAACTAGTATCTATTATCACTATTTTATTAATTATCATCATATGTATGTATTATATAGTATTATTAATATTCTCTTATTATCATTCTTATTACTATGCTATTTATTCTTAATATACATATATATATATATATATATATATTACGAATGTTTTGAAAATTCTAAATTGCGTGCATGTGTATATATTTATATAGTGTTATGTATTTTTATATATTATATATTATGTGCATATTTTATGTGCATGTTTTCACTAATATATTATGTATTTGTTTTTTAATATATACGTAGGTACTTGTATATAATTATAATTGTTTTAACATTGTTATTATTCCTAATATACATATATTACGTACACACGTTTAAGCTACATTATATATTTATATTTCATACTTATTTTCATATGTTATTATATGGGTTATACGCATTATTTTCAATATTATTATTTGTTGCTAACATTATTACCATTTGCATGTGTATTCTTATATATTATCTTATGTATATATTTTGATGTTATGTTTCTTACATATATATATTTTATGCATGCTTGCAATGTCATGTTATTCGCATGTATTCGTGTCTCATTTTTTCATATATAACTCTATCATACTATTATATATATTTTGATACATCACGTATATATTTTTACATATTATTATTAGTTGCCTTTTCTATATATTGTTCAGTTCTAACGTGAACATACTACATGCATGGCTTAATATTGCATTAAATATATATTCTTTTACGTTACGTATATATTATGTTGTTTATATACATTTTATGTCTCGCATATATACTTTAATATCATTTTGTTTATTGTCACATATATTGCTAATGTCTATAAATCCTTATTGTTATACATGCATTATTATATGTTTATTTCATCTCATATATTTTTTCACCCTTATTGTTATCTGTCTCTAAATTTCGGCTTATTAATTTCTACATCGATATTACTCCTCTATAATCTTTTCATGCTTTAATAAACAAGGCAATATACCGATTTTAACATTACGCCAGTGATCTCATTGCTATTGTTGGGTGAATCACGATTGGCTCGTGTTAAAACGGGATATCCTTTTCAAAAGAAATCGAAATTCAAAAAACGCTCGTATCTCGATCGAATCACGACTAAATTTTAAATTGAACTTGTACTTTTGAAAATTAAGACAACGTACATTTGAAAGATACCAATTTTGGGCGTCGCGGGGGTGCTAATCCCTTCCCCGCGCGTAACTGACTCCCGAACCCTCTTTTTTCTCTGAATTTCAACGTAGACCTAAATTGAGCCTTTCTTTTACACAAAAACGAATTTCTCTGCCAGAAAGAGGCTTTATTAGGTGCCCGATCACACCTAAGAAAAAGGATCGGTGGCGACTCCTTTGCTTTCATAAAATTAAAATTCGTTTTCAAGATTTTAAATCGCCACAATTAGCGACCTAAGCTAAAAATTTTTCGTTGCTACATGAGCCACATGGGTTGGCTCACATGGCCATGTCCCAAGCCACACGGACGTGTGCCCCTATTTTTCATAAAATTTTTTAGAGTTTTCTAAAGTTTCCAGTTTAGTCTCAAATCATTTCCTAAGCATGTTTTGGGCCTCGTAGGCCCATATTAAGGACTTTATGATGGGATTTGAAAAGTTTTAAATTAAAACGCAAAATTTTGATTCGGTTTTGTATGATTGCTAGTGTTTAAGTCTGGTAATGCCTCGTAATCCTATTCCGGTGACGGTTTGGGGTTAGGGGGTATTACAAAGACTGCGTAAGTAAAATTTTTGGACAGGATTATGATGGAAATTACGAGTTTCAGGCTTTTAATTCGAGTTTAAATCATATTAGGTTTGGATTTTGGGCTTAATTTTATTATATATGAGTCCAATATTTTATTTATCAGATATTATTATTATATTATTTTACTATTCTGAATTTTTAATAATTATTATGTAGTTTAAGTTATTTAGGAGTATGTCAACAAGAAGGTTTAGTTTAAAACTACTTCTTGTTTAGATTAATTAGAGTTCTAATATACTTAAGAGTTTTATTTAGATTTATTTAGCTAGCCTATATATAGGCTTTTGCATTTTACACAATTCCTTATTATTCAACTTCTCTTTTGCTATCTATGGTACTCTAGCCTTCTCACCTCAACAAACAGGGAGACTTGTTAAAACCCATTTGAAAATCCTTTGATTTAAACTTGGATAGCTTACTAAGCCTTATTTCTTCAAGTATACTTACAAATATGCGTTTCCTTAGCAAACAGGGTCATGAAACGTTCCTTGTTGGAAGGGAGCTTACTATTAGAAAACCAGAATTCCAGACTTATCTTTGGGAGACCTCCCCATCTACTTAGCCCTTCTTTCCTTATGAAAGAAGATATTTCCTTCCTTAACTTAATCTGAGTGTCCTTTTAACCTAACTCAAGTCTTCATAGGGACTTGGTAAATGTCACATCAAGTCTAAGTTGTCTTATCCAAAATCTGCCACTTCCAAGAAACTTACCTGCTATTCTTTTTGCATTTAACCTTTCTAATTCCCATTTGGTTAATTCCTAACCAACTCATTTCATACATTAGTTGGTACAGGACCATATCGGTCATGGGGTATACTATATCATCTGCGTGATCCCTATCTCATAACCATCATTTTAGTTTTACTTATCATCATATTCTGACTAGGTATCCTTGTCTACTAATTTCATGTTAGAGTCTGACCATTCTATACACCGAAAAGTGCATTTGGGCGACTACTATTACTTAGTCAATTATACTTCCTTACAGTTCCTTAATCGCTCCTATTATAGAGGGCCTTATAGACATAACACTCTTGGTTTGCCTACTCTATATGCCAAGATGGGCTTTTTGGGCAAACACTTCTTCAACTATCATGCTTCTATATAACTATGTGCCTAATTCAGAAGCTTATACACTCTTACCATTATTCTTTGAATCTTTATACTTAATTTAGCCTTAAGTTTCGTTCTTTCAGAATACGTCAGACTAAGGTGTCACAAGCTCACTTGAATAAGAACTTACACTTAATCTAATCCTAACGTTGGACACTTAAAACTAACTTAGGCTTTATTCTTATAGACTATATTTTGAAATTTTAAGACTTTGCCCAAGCGCACACTCATAAACTTTAGTTTCCTAAGTAAATCCAATCATTTTACTTAACCTGAACTTATTCTAATAAACTCACCCACTAAGGCTTTTCCGGGTGGGATGTTACAAGGATGCAAAGCGGTGAAATATCATTAACATGGGTCTGTTTTACATAGATTTCTATATTACTATTTAGCATATACATTGGGCCACAATGCGTAGATATAATATTTATTGTCATTGACAAGGTACGAGCTTGTCCAACATTGATTCCATAAAATGTTGGAGAAATTATAGGCTGTAAATGGACTAGTGTGGCATACCTCGATAGGATACCTAAGAAGTAGTGGATGCAATCGTATGATGGAGGACTGCAATACGAGCACATGAAAATGAACCTAGCGGAATGTATTAATTTCGTACTAAAAGGGGCTGCGTCATGTGTTAGCCACCTTGGTGGTCAAAGAAACATATTTTCAATTAGCAATATTTTTTCCAAAGCGGACTAAAAATATAAGGGACAGATACAGGGCGATCATATTTGGTGTGAGTCGATGTTGAAGGATATTGGAGAAAATGCAAAAAGAGCAAACTCAATGTCTTTAGTGTGTTACTTGTGTCCAAATAAAATATTTTGGGTTATGGAGTTCCATAGACTTGACGAATGAGTTATCTAGGAAGCGTATTGTGTAGACATGATACGAACGACCTACAACTATGGAAGATTTAAAGCATTTTATTATCCATGCACATGTGCAATTGTGGCATGTGCCTCGGCACGTTTAGAATGCATGAGCTATGTTGACGAAGTTTACAAACTACAACATACATATAATGTTTGGAAATCTGAATTCCCACCTATCTCAGATGAAAGCATGTGGCTACCTACCTTGCACGCTCCTTTCGAGTTGGTACCGAATATTAACTTGCGACACAAGCCAAAAGGTCGGCCAAACTCAATTTGGATAAAAGACAATATAGATATTTGGGAGTAGAAAGACCAATTGAGGTTATGTAATTACTATAGAAACCCAGGGCATACTAAGCCAACATGTCCACACTTGGAGGGAATATCAAGGAGAAGAGCTAGTTAAAATACTAACTCATTCTCATTGATAAACATAGGAAAAAAAACATACAAACAAACTATATAAATTCCATATGTTTGTTTTTTCATTTCTTTTTTTTTTTCTAAAAATTGTAAGTTAATATTAATTATTAAAGTAAGATATATTATAATACGAAATAAAATATTTTTTAAATAGTTTCTCATGCCTTGTGAACAAATCATTACTTTTTGAAAATATTGTAATTAATAAATGGAGGGAGAAAAACTTAAATGAAAAAAAATAGAACTAACCATATGATATGATACAAAACAAACCAATTTAATAAATTTGTTATGTAGATTGTAAATAAGTGCACATGTAGGATGTAAAATAAAATATAAAGTTTGGTGTCAATAAAAGTGGAACAAATACATTATGGTGGAAACATTTATTACAACACAAATTGAAATTTAACAAACTAAAGAATGAAATATTTGAGAAAAATTACAAATAACATAATCATTGGCATCTCGAATGTACGCCACAACTGGGTGGACATCGGGTACGCCAAGGGTTTCATCAAAGAAGTTGGGGTGGCAGCTCCTCATCGTCTTCATTTTCATCTTCACATGGGCCATGATATTGATCTTCATTTTCATCTCTTTCCTCCATGGTTGACTGCATTTGGGTCTTAGCCACCCATCGTACATCCCCCGTTGTATGAATGGACGGTTGCAAGGATAACAAACCTCAGTAGAACAACTGTTGAAGATGTTTGCAACACTATCAGCAGATAACTGTATGGTGTCGCATAACTTGATTTCAGATAAAAGGTGAAAATTGTCGGTGATATCGGATACATCAATGTTGCTGGTGGTATTAGCATTTAATATGGTACTCAAAAGGAGACTCTGAGTTAGTAGCAGCGTCGCTCTTATCATTAATATTTGGAGACCTATTATAAGGATAAAAGAAGACACAAAGAACAAATGAATCTAAGAATAATTTTCTGTGTGGTATGAGTATGAGAAATAAGAGAAAAAAATAGAATATTTGCCAAGTGGAACATAAAAATGCATTTGTTTTCATTGACATAAAGATAATGGACATGTGCCTTTTTTAGAAAAGGATCCCTATTGTTCCTAGGCTTAGAGTAATAAGTATTTCTGAATATTACTCTGAAATGGTCCTAAAAACTACAAGAATCTCCTCTACAGTCCAGTTGTTCAGAACACTCTCAGGGACGTAGGGACAAATTCTTGATAGGTTTTTTCTTTTTTTTTTTTTAGTTCCCTTTCAGAGGCATAAACATCTTTCCCTTCCAAACCCTCGATATCTTCGAAGAATCCCAACTCTTTATTATCCATCAAGCTCTATATTAGATTTTTGAACTCGACGCACTTTTGGATTTCATGAAATTTATTGCATGCGATGAAATGTAATGTTAATGAATGGAAAAGATGCATTCAAAAAGGAGTTGAGTCTAGTTCAATTCCATTAGAACAACTTTACTAGAAAACAAGTTTCTTTACATAAAGTGGATACATATACAACCTCGCCTTCCCACTCAAAACCTTAACTTTCCCAAGAAACGAAGCTAATTCTCGGCCCCGATCTGACTTTGACTCATATTTCAAGCTTTAAACAGCTAGGGTCTGCAAGTGGTCATCCACTTCTCGTACTCGAACAAAAGCTTTGCTCATGACGTGATCCATATCTCTGACTTGCCCCTCTCACAAGCTATCACCTTTCTCTTGTTGCCTTTTCTTGGACCATATTTGCACAGCTGTGTTGTTTTCCACTTTATCAAGAAACCCATTTTCCATAACAAGCTTTCTATTTAACAACCGAACATGAATCAACACCCTTTTTTTAAAGATGAATATGCAATGCAATCACAGCCAAAACAAAACGAAATAAGTCAGTACATTTGATATAAAGCCAGAATACAACAAAAAAAACAATAAATAGAGCATATATTCAGGTGACTACTAAAGGTTTGACATGGTCTTTCCTAGGGTAGGCTTTTAGGGCTCATTACATACGGTTTGGTTTTAAAGTAAGTGTGCCTGAACCAGTAGATTACTTGATCCTCACCCATTATAAGCTCATACGAACGGAGTTCAGTTCAAAGGAATACATTTCCCTATGTCTGTATGGAGGTGAAGACCTAACGAAGACATAGCTATGGATGTATCCCAAAAGCGATCTACTATCCTATACGGAAGTGAAGACCTCACGAAGGAATAGCTTCTTATTCCCACTTAAGAAGGGTAAAATGGAACAATTATGCCATGCAATATATTTGAAAATATACTAAGCGAAATGCAAACCAATAAAACAGGCATATGAAATCATTATGTAACCCGAAATAACAAAGACATTATTTACCACTAAAATGAAACATGAAGGATGAACTACAAGGAAGGGATCGTCAATTTAAACCGAATTATCAATTTCTGACAAAAAGACCAAGAAGTAATCAATCCACAACTTGACTCTTATAACACCCCAAACCCGACATAGACGTTATGGCTGGATTCGGAGGTGTCACAATATAGGGTTTTGAAAATAGTGTCGTCCAGTCAAATCATTTCTAATTTAAACTCATATTCATTTTTATCTAATTCTGAAAATGTACATTAGTTGCTTTATTTGTCAAAACTTATTTTATAGCGGAAGTCTAGTAAAACTGATGCCTTTTCGAAAACCCGATTCGTATTTTTAGGAAAACCCCTTTGATTGTGTAAAATCGTCACAAACAAAACATTTTATCGAAATATGCAAGTTAACCAACAATCCAAAACCCAATCCAGAAGTTTATGCTGTCCAGAAATTTACAACCCACAAATCAGCTGAAGTCTAATATGAAAATCGTAAATTTAACTAAAGCAGTTTATAGACGAGTGGTCACCGCTAAGTTTCTGCCACACTGGTCCGCCTAACTGTAAGGATTACCTGTACAGAATAAACAAAATGGGTGAGTTTACGTAAACTCAATGTGTAACCTAACAGAATTAAGCATGCACACACAAATTAGCATATAACAAACAGATACAGATTTAGGCCTAAACCCATTTCAGGTACAGAATCAAATACAGATATGCAGATCAGATAACAAAATCCTACCTCCATCCTCTACACACCATCTCTGACCATCCCAACACACTACGTGGGGTTAAAAACACCCACTCAACCCTACACACCATATTATGCCGTTACGACACATAACATATAAAGTGTAGCCTTGCTGCCAAAATATAGGCAAATATCGCCTTTCAGAATACTTCCTCTATATATATATATATCATCCCAGCCCCAATAACAGATACAAACATACAGTTTAAACATGCTTACATGCTTTTATATGGATATAGAATACATATACAAATACAGATATAACTTACATCAGATAAATAAAACATGCATATCAGTGTTATACACGGAATAGAACATCAAATCTACATTTATAGGGTTTGGATAGCCTTACTGACCCTACAGTAGGCCGATAGTCGTTTGGAATGACCTGTGTGACCCTAGGGGAAATTTTAGTTTAATGGGCCCATATGCCTGTGTGGTTTACCCTTGTGGCCCTTACGCTCGTGTGGGCCACACACCTAGATTGGCCTTGCCTGTATGGTACACACGGTCTGGCCCAGAAACACACACACTCGTATAGCCCACATGCCTAACTTGGCCTAGCCCGTGTGGCTCATATGACCACAATCCGACCACCACATGGCCTTGTCCTGTGCACGACCATGCCTTCGTCGATCACACGGTTGTGTTACCGCACATGACCATCCACATGGGCAACCATATGCCTGTGTGGCATCGACAAATTCGTTTTTTGACTTTTACTAAAGCCTTTTTTTTGCATTTCGGGTACACACCTGGTTCGATTAAGACGCTATAGCAACCCCGAGCCCTCCGAAATCTAAGAAATAGTAACATAATGACCACTTAGCAACAATTAACGAATCAACCCATAATCCCAAAAACGCACAAAACTTACCGCTAACAAGAATAGATACTAGTACAGTTTAAATTGCCAACACGCCATCACAAAAAGAAACACCCACCTTTCAAAAACGAAACCCCACAAACACAACACTACTTACCTTAACCGAGAAAGAAGCAATGAGGTTCCAAAACAACGACAAGAGTTTAGTAAGTGACTACAAGGTTGGAAAAACAAAAGAGAACAAAATTGCAGACAAGGGAAAAAAAGACGTTAAAAAGATGGAGAGATTTTTGGGGGAACAAAGAAAAAGAAAATCAAACTACTAGCATATCCTTAATTTCTCTCCACTAAACCCATTAACAAACCATTTACTCAGATTCTCAACTCTACAAAAACTCTCACCAATTAACAGAGCAGAAATAAAATACCCTCGCTAACGCAAGGGTTTGAACACAGAACCTCCAACACACTAACTCCCTCGCCACTCGAACCAGTAGGCTCATTCTGATATGGACTTATAGGCAATTTAAAATAAGCCCACTACTCAAATGTAAGGCTTAGATCAGAAAAAATTCATAAAATTTTCTAAGGGTAGGGCTTGAACTTGGGATCTCTCACACACACTCAGAACACTTAACCACTGAAGCAGTTACAGATTTTTGTCAAATTTTACATGAGCAAAAATAAATTATTTAGGGCGTTAACACTCTAGCCCTTAAAAAAGTTTCGACTGCGAAATTTATCTGATCAAAACAGATGTTGATACTATTAACATGTCGAATCGTCAGGTTCCTACATGGCTTTCTCAATGCCATGATTTTGCCACAGAACCTTCACTAACGGTATAGGCTTTCTCCTCAAAACCTTAACGTCTTTCTCTAGAATCTGAACTGGCTCCTCCTCAAAAGTCAAATCTGGTCTAACCTCAATATCCTCAACAGAGACAACATGAGATGGGTTAGACCTATACTGCCTCAACATCTAGACGTGGAACACATCGTGGATATGGTCCAACTCTGGAGGTAGCTCTTATTGATAAGCAATCCGTCCCACATGCTTCAGAATTCGATACGACCCAATAAACCTAGGGCTTAACTTACCCTTACGGCTGAACCTCAGAACCTTCTTCCACAGAGAAACCTTAAAAACTACGAAGTCCCCTATAGAATACTCGATGTCCTTCCTCTTCAAATCTGTATAAGATTTCTGCCTATCAGAAGCTACTTTCAGATGATCCCGAATCAGTCTAACCTTATCACTGGTCTCAGAAACCAACTCCGGACCCAAACTCGACGTTCACCCAACTCAGTTCAACATAGTGGAGTACGACACTTACGGCCATACAAGGCCCTGTAAGGTGTCATCTGGTTGCTAGCCTAGAAACTGTTATTGTAGGCAAACTCAACTAACAATAGATAATTCTTCCAACTACCTTAGAAATCAATCACACAACTTAGAAGCATATCCTCCAATATCTGAATCACCCTCTCAGATTGACCATCGGTCTGAGGATGGAACGCAGTACTGAAGTCCAACCTTGAACCTAGAGCCTCGTGCAATTTCTTCCAGAACTGAAAAGTGAAATGAGGATCTCTATCCAAAATGATCAAAATAGGAACCCCATGCAGTTTCACAATGTCAGAAATGTAGAGCTTTGCCAACTTCTGCAGAGAATAATCCGTCTGAACCGAAATGAAATGAGCAGACTTGGTCAATCTATCCACAATGACCCAAACAGAATCCTTCTTTTTGGGTGACAAGGGCAACCCACTAACAAAATCCATCATCACTCGTTCCCATTTCCATAAGGGAATCATCACTGGCTGCAACAAACCTGAAGGCAACTGGTGCTCAGCCTTAACATGGTGGCACGTCAGACAGTGAGCAACGAAATCTGTAACCTCACACTTCAAACTAGACCACTAGTATAACTCACGAAGATCGCGATACATTTTATTACTACCGGGATGCATAGCATAAGAGCTACTATGCGCCTCCCTCAGAATCGACTGTCTCAAATTCAAATCATTCAGCACACAAATCCGACCACAAAAAACATAGTACCCCATCCTTATTCAACCCAAAATCCTAAGTAGTGCCTCTCTCAATCTGACGAAACTGCAAACCTAGAGACTCATCCCTTAACTACTTATCTCAAATCTAATCAATCCAAGTTGGCTTAACCTACAACTTAGCTAGCAGACTCCCATCATTAAACAGACTAAGTCGAGCGAACATCGCTCTTGAATCAGTCACCATTCTATGACTTAGAGCATCTGCCACCATATTGGCTTTACCAAGATGATACTCTATCGTGCAGTCGTAATCTTGGAGCAGCTCAATCCATCGCCGCTGTCTAAGATTCAACTTCTTCTAGGTAAGAAGATACTTGAGGCTTTTGTGATCAGTATAAATAATACGCCTCCCACTATACTGATAACGCCTCTAGATTTTTAAAGCAAACATTACTGTAGCCGACTCGAGATCATGCGTCGGGTAATTTGCCTCATGTGTCTTAAGCTGACGAGACGCATAAGCTACAACTTTTCTATACTGCACCAGAATACAACTCAAACCAACATGCGACGCATCACTGTAAACCATAAACTCTTTGCCGAAATCAAGCTGTATCAAAATAAGAGCCTGAGTCAGACCAGTCTTGAGCTTTTTGAAACTCGGCCTAGACGTTATGGCTGAATCCGAATGCGTCACAAGATAGGTTTTTGAAAATAGTGTTTTCGCGTCAAATCATTTCGGTTTCCAAAAATCATATTCATTTTTATCTAATTTCGAAAATGTACATTGGTTGCTTTATTTGTTAAAACGTATTTTATAGCGGAAGTCTAGTAAAACCGATGCCTTTTCCAAAAACCGATTCGTATTTTTAGGAAAACCCCTTTGATTGTGTAAAACCGTTGCAAACAAAATATTTTATCGAAATATGCAAGTTAACCAAAAATTCAAAACCCAATCCAAAAGTCTATGCAGTCCAAAAATTTACAACCCACAAATAAGTTGAAGTCTAATATGAAAACTGTAAATTTAACTAAAGCAGTTTATAGACGAGTGGTCACCGCTGAGTTTCTGCCACACTGATCCGCCTAACTTTGAGGATTACCTGTACAGAATAGACAATAGGGGTGAGTTTACATAAACTCAGTGTGTAACCCAATAGAATTAAGCATGCATACACACAAATTAACATATAACAGATAGATACAAATTCAGGCCTAAACCTATTTCAGGTATTGAATCAGATACAGATATGTAGATCAGATAACAAAATCCTACCCCTATCCTCTACACACCATCCCAACACACCACGTGGGGTTAAAACACCCACACAACCCTACACACCATATGGTGTTGTTACGACACATAACAGATAAAGTGCAGCCTTGCTGCCACAATATAGGCGAATGTCGCCTTTCATAATACTTCCTCCATATATATATCATCCTACCCCCAATAACAGATACAAAATATTCAGATATAAACATACAGTTTAAACATGCTCACATGCTTTTATACGGATATAGAATGCAGATACAAATACAGATATAACTTACACCAGATAAACCAGACAGCCAAATCAGTGTTATACATGAAATAGAACATCAGATCTACAGTTTATAGGGTTTGGATAGCCCTTACTGACCTTATAGTAGGCCCACAGTCTTTTGGAACGACTCGTGCGACCTTGGTAAAATTTCAGATTAATGGGCCCACATGCGCGTGTAATTTGCCCGTATGGGCCACACACCCGTGTGCTCTAAACGATCTGGCCTAAAAACCCACACGCTCGTGTGGAATACCCATGTAAGCCCACACACTCATGTGGCCCACACGTCTAACTTGGCCTAGCCTGTGTAGCTCATACGGCCACACTCCGACCGCCACATGATCGTGTCTTTCACACAGCCATACTTTCGTCAATCACACAGTTCTGTCATTGCACACGGCCATCTACACGGGCGACCACACGCCCATTTAGCATCGACAAATTTATTTTTTGGCTTTTGCTAAAGCCTCATTTTTTTGCATTTTGGGTACACACCTGGTTCGATTAAGACGCTACAGCAACCTCGAGCCCTCTGAAACCTAAGAAATAGTAATCGAACGACCACTTACCAAAAATTAACGAATCAACCCATAATCCTAAAAAATGCACAATACTTACCTCTGACAAAAATAGATACTGGTACGGTTTAAATCACCTGAACGAATCTTATAGTTTAACGCCTTCTCCTACACCAAAATAATCGCAGAACAGAATTAGATTTCTCGATTACACCAACACGCTATCACAAAAAGAAACACCCACCTTTCAAAAACGAAACCCCACAAACGTAACACTACTTACCTTAATCGAGCAAGAAGCAACGAGGTTCCAAAACAACGACAGAAGTTTAGTGAGTGACGACAAGATTAGAAAAACAAAAGGGAACAGAATTGTAGACAAGAAAAAAAGATGTCAAAAAGATGGAGAGATTTTTAGGGCAATAGAGAAAAAGAAAATCTAACTGCTAGCATATCCCTAATTTCTCTCCACTAAACCTACTAACAAAACACCTACTCAGATTCCCAACTCCACAGAAACTCTCACCAATTAGCAGAGCAAAAAAAAAATACCCTCGCTAATGCAGGGGTTTGAACACAGAACCTCCAGCACACTAACTCCCTTACTACTTAAACCAACAGGCTCATTTTGATATGGATTTATAGGCAATTTAAAATAAGCCCACTCCTCAAATGTAAGGCTTAGATCACAAAAATTAATAAAATTTTCTAGGGGTAGGGCTTGAACTTGGGACTTCACACACACACCTAGAACACTTAACCACTAAAGTAGATATAGATTTGTATCAAATTTTACAGGAGCAGAAATAAATTATTTAGGGCGTTGCAAGTCACTTATTTTTCCCCAGCGGGGTTGCCAAGCTGTAGAAACTTGTTTTGGAAATCGACTTTTTATTTTAAAATGAAAAAAAGAGTCGCCACCAATCTTTTTAATTAGGTGCGATCAGATCACCTCAAGGCTTTGTCATTTTAATAAAATGTTAGATTTATTAAAATTACTTTCAGTCTACAAAAATCCAGAAAATGGGTTCGGGAGTCGGTTACATATGAGGAAGGATTAGCACCCTCATAACGCCCAAAATTGGTATCTAATTAAGTACTTGATGTCTTAGTTTCAAGAATTGAAAATTCAAAGAAAATTTAAGATACGATCCCCTTCTTGCATGATTGCAAACGAAGTTAAATTTTATGGAAAGAGCCTTCTTATTTCGAGTCAATCAAGAAAAGGATCATGTCCCATAAGTTAGGGTACGATATCTCATATCCTTGAAAATAAGGATTCTCATTATTTGATTATTACCTAAGTTTATTATATTTTGAATTTTAAAAAGGATGTTCGTTTTTCTTGGTTCAAGGAGAAAGTCATACCCCGTAAGTTAGGGCACTATTTGTCGAATCCCTAAACAAAGAACATTGCCTCAATTTAAAAAAAAAATTCCTTTTTTATGCATTGGGTAAAAATGAATATAACGTTTAATGCAATATGTGATTAATTTATTCAAGTGTTGGTACAAAAAAAAAACGAATATTTAAACATGTTGCATAATATGGAAATGGCAAAAATAGTATAGAATAGCTTACGTGGTCAAAAAATGATAACAAAATAATAGCCGGTGGTAGTTGAAATAATTTTTAGCTGATTAATAATACTATTTAATAATGACAATAATAGTAAAATAATAAGTGGAACATTAGTAATGAAAAAAAATGGTATAATAATAAAAAAGTATGATAATGATATGATCATAGTTGTGTAATATTAGTGATGACAAAATAAAATATTAATTAGCAAAAATAATCATTTAACAATAACATCAACATTAAAAAAATAAAAAAATAAAAACAAAAATGAACTAAAATGAGATGAGTAAGAAACTTAAGGATAAAAATACAAGTTATGTAAATTAAAGGATAAAATATAAATAAGGAATTAAAAATGCTAAAAATTAAATGAATAAATAAGGCAAGATTAAATAAAAAGATTAAATCGAAACCATAATAAAAATTTAGGGGATAAAATAATAAAAACAGTAAATAAAGAGGCAGAATTAAATAAATGAGGGATTAAATTGAAAATTAAATAGAACTTAAAGTATAAATTGCGAAACAAATAAGAAAAAGGGAAGTAAAGTACTAAATTGAAAATATAACAAAATTTAGCGCCTAAATTACGAGGAAACATAATACAAAGGATTAAATTAAAATGGAATACAAAATTTTAAGGACTCAAAGGGCAATTAATCCAATCTGTGTCATTCTCTTAGGTTGAGAGTAGGTCAAAGGACCAAATCGCAAGGGAATCAAAATAGCAGGTAAAAATGAAATAAAATAAAAATGTGCAAGACCAATTTAACAACATGCTAAAAAGTGGAAGGGCCAAAGTAGCAAATAGCCCCTCCCTTCAAAAACACGAAAATCCTAGGTGGATCTGAATCAGGTCATTGGGTTATGCGTCAAAACGATGTCGTTTTGAGAATTTTGAAGCCACGCCAAAACGACGTCGTTTTAGAGGGCCTATTTAAGTTTAAAAAACCTAAAAAAAAATCATTTCAACAGCCCATTTGGAAGAAAAAAACTCACCCTACTTTCTTTCAACTCCCCTTTTTTGATCGGCCAGGGGACGTCGGAAGCCCGTCGTGGCCACCTATAACAGCCTGTTTTTGATAGAAATCGGAATAGTGGTTTCGGGGCCACATATTCGATTCCAAAAAGAAATTTATTTTAAAATATTTTTATGATCTACAGTATGACAATAATGTCATATGAAAATTTCATAAAGAAATTTTACCGATTACATGTTGATTTTGATAAAGGACCAAATTGCACAAAGTAAAAAAGTTGAGTTCTAATAGCTAAAATGATCAAATAGCTATAGAATTCAAAACAAGAGGTCCTTATATGGTAATTAGACCATTAAAGAAAAGTTAGTAGATATTTTTGGATGATTCATCCAAGGAAAATTAGAAAAAGAAAAGGATAAAATTGGAAAGTTGAAAAATAAAAGATGATAAATTAATTAACTAACAAAATATCATCATTTTATGTCATCTTCTTCCCCAAAATACATGGAAACCCTAGGAGAGAGAAATGAAGCTAATCAAGCTTAAATAGGTATGAATTCTTGTCCCGTTTTTAGTAATTTTTATATTTTCGAGATCGTAGTAATCTAATCTATCTATTTTGGGATTAAATTGCAAAGATATCAAAGTATAGAAATTTTTCCATGGATGAATATGCTGAAATTTTAAAATTTATGGTAGAATATGAAAGGTTGTTGATAGATAAATAACTTTTACAAAGTGAATTTTGATGAAAACATGATTTTCACAAAGGTTGTTGAAATTTATGGAAACATTATGATTTTTATGAAACACATGGGCTGTAATTGTTACATGTAAAATTCGGTTAGGCTTGGAATAAGGAGTAAATTGCAAGAGTTTTATTTTCTGAGCCTAAGGACGAAATCATCATTAATTAAAAAGTTAGGGACAAAATGGTAATTTTACTAAAGATGTGAATCGAATTGAAATGAACATGAATTGATGTTAAATTTATTTGTATAGACTCGGATAGACCAAATTTGAAGTTAGAATGAGGAAAAGAGAAGTTGTTAGCTTAGTAGATTTTACATATACGAACAATCGTCGAGGTAAGTTCATGTAACTAAATTGTATATATTTATATGCTTAAAATTGAATGATTGAATATGTAAATTATATAAATGCCTTGTATGTGTATGTAATTTATATTATATCTGAAAATCCCTAATAAATAAATAAGTCCTGTTTGGATAATAAGATTAGATGGATACAGGGTTCTATTTCTCGAAATAACAGTGATCCTGCATATGTTGCGGACGTACCGTAGCTCGAAAGAGCATTCTGTTACAAGCCCTCTCAAGCTTCTTGTTATAATGTTCTTGCAAGCTTTCTGTTTATGCTCTTCGGGGCATTCTGATTTGGTCGTGATCTACATTTGTTGTAGACACACCCACACTCTTACGACCGTTCTTTTTATAAGTTATTTGTGAACATTTGTTAAAGGCTCTCCAGAGCTTCCTGATACTGCTCTCTTAAACTTCCCGATATAAGCTATCTAGTGCATTCTGATAAGTGCCCTCCGGAGCTTCCCGTTAAGTGCTCTTCGGAGCTACCCGTTATCAGTTCTTTGTGAACTTTTTGTTACCAAGCCCAGATGTGCCTTTTGTTACATGGCTCTTCGTGAGTTTCCCAATATAGTGCTTGAGAGAGACCTTTCTGTTTAGGTGCTCTAATGAGTACTCTCAGATATGATTTGACAGATTTTGAATTGTACACTTCAAGTGTTCTACCTGTGTATCCATCGATGTTTTCAATGATTCAACAGGTAAAATCTTGATATGAGAATATATGAACATGAAATGAATTATTGCATGTATCTACCTGAGATACATAAAAGTGAGGATACATGATATATAAAAATATAAACAAACTCTGAATTACTAAAACTATTTACATAAAACATCTGCTAATAAATATTAAACTGTAACTGATTCATAAAATTTGTAATACAGATAAATTCGATTAGATATATGCGCACGTGGTATCCGTGGACGTCGTGCTCGAGGCTGTGGTAGAGGTCGTAAGGGGCTCGAGCTGAGTCTTTCTCTTCTCGACGTAGTATACTGAATCTGGATGCTAATGAGACACTGGTGTCACTGACTACTGAGACTGGTTCTCGTGATCACATGGCTAGGTACGACGCATTGTCTTAACCTATGCTAAGGATACTTGAGAGGGTCACTAGGCCTAATACTAGATTTAAGGGCTGTGGGTCAGTTATGGAACGACTCCGGTCTAATGGAGTTGAGCTATTTAGGGTTGTCACTAGAGTCGCCACTAATGTGGCCGAGTACTAGATGGAGGCCACTGAAAGAATCATGGATGATTTGGATTTTACTACTAAACAGAAACTAAAAGGTGTTGTTTCTTTGCTTTGTGATAAAGCGTATCTGTGGTGGCTGTCTGTTAAGGAGGGGACTCAGCTAGATCGATTAACTTGGGATTTCTTTAAGTCTACCTTCTAAGGGAAGTATGTAGGGGTGAGTTATATCGATGTTAGGAGGCGTGAGTTTCTGAACCTTGCCAATTGAGACCGATCAGTGGCTGAGTATGAGGCCGAATTCCTATGACTAAGCCTCTATGCGTGAGCTATAGTGGCATCTAAGCATGAGAGGTGTGTCTACTTTGAGGATGGCCTCAGAGATAATTTGAGGGTGTTGGTAGTTTCGTAGAGGGAGCAAGAGTTCTTAGTTCTGGTAGAGAAGGCGAAGATCACCAAGGAGGTTAAGCGCACTGAGCGCCAAAACAGAGATTAAGAGAGGGGTAAGAACAAGATAGATTCAGAGCCCTCGGGTTCTATATAGAGGCCTAAGAAAAAGGCCAGATCTAATGGGTCAGCTAGAGCAGGGCCCCCTATTGCCCCTACTGAACTGCAATGTTGTAGAGTTTGTGGTAGACGCCATCAAGGTGAGTGTTGGAAGAGGACAAGGGCGTGTTTGAGGTGTGGGTCACTAGAGCACCATAATCGAGAATGTCCGCTGAGGCCCGATCTGATACAAGCTCCGGGTACTAGTACGGCACAGCTATAGAAGGTAGTTCAGCAGTCACCAAGAGGCCGTGGTCAGGTTAGGGGTTGTAACGGTGTGGCCCATGGACAGAGAGCACCGGGCAGAGGTGTTGGATAGACTTAGGCGAGGAAGCCTGCTCTTGTTTATACTGCTCATCGTCGAGAGGATAGCGATGCTCCAGACGTCGTACGTTCTTAATTTATTAAGTACCTTACTTTGCATTGATAGACATAGGTTCCACACATTCCTATGTAGCTAGCACTATTAAGTGTTAATAAGTTATACAGAGATGTACTGTTAAAGGTTCAATGGGCTATTTTTTTGGCTAATTTAATGGAACTTCCATTTGGGGAGTTTGATTTGATTCTAGGGATGGACTGGTTGGTTAAACACCGTGTTAGCTTGGATTGTGCGACTAAGAGGGTCGTCTTGAGAACTGAGAAGGATGATGAGGTGGTCGTGATTGGAGAATGTCGGAACTACCTATCTAATGTGATTTCTACACTGGTAGTTGAGAAATTGGTCTATAAAGGATGTGAGGCATTTTAGCCTATGTAAGTATTTCTGTTTCTAAGAAGCATTGGTACTTAAGGCTATCGCTCCCTATCGAATGGCACTGAAAGAGCTTACGGAGCTTCATGGTCAGATTCAAGAGTTGTTGGATCGTGGGTTTATCCACCCTAGTGTGTCTTCATGGGGAGCACTGATATTGTTTGTTAAGAAGAAGGATGGATCCATGAGGATGTGTATTGACTACCGGCAACTGAACAAGTTGACCATTAAGAACAAGTATCCACTTTCAAGGATTGATGATTTGTTTGACCAGTTCCAAGGTGCTTCAGTGTTCTCCAAGATTTATTTATGTTCGGGGTATCATCAGTTGAGGGTTAATGAAGCTGATATACATAAGACGACATTTAGGACTCGTTATGGACATTATGAGTTCATAGTGATGCCTTTTGGACTGACAAATGCACTAGCAACTTTCATGGATTTGATGAACCGAGTGTTTCAGCCCTATCTGGACCAGTTTGTAGTGGTGTTCATTGTTGACATATTGGTTTATTTGAGGACAGAGGATGAGCAAGACAAGCACCTTAGAGTTCTTCTTCAGACTTTAAGAGAAAAGAAGCTCTATGCTAAGTTCAGTAAGTGCGAGTTTTGGTTACGCGAGGTAACATTTCTGAGTCATGTGGTTTTTGCTGAGGGGATTTGAGTTGATTCTCGAAAGATTGAGGCTGTGTTGGATTGAAAGCAACTTAGGAATGTGTTTGAGATCTGCAGTTTTTTGGGTTTGGCAGGTTATTATTGGTAGTTTGTGGAAGGTTTCTCACTTATTGCAACACCCTTAACTAAGTTGCTACGTAAGAGTGTACCATTTGACTGGACTGATGCACAACAAGAGAGCTTCAAGAAGCTCAAGACTGTAGTAACTGAGGCTTCCATTCTGATACAACCTAAACCTAGAAAGGAGTTCACGATTTATAGTGATGCGTTATATGTCAGTTTGGGATGTGTGTTGATGCAGGATGGTAAGGTGGTAGCATATGCATCTCGTCAGCTTAAGACACATGAGGCAAACTATCCGACGCACGATTTGGAATTGGCCACTGTAGTATTTGCTTAAAAATCTGGAGGCATTACTTGTTTGGTGAGAAGTGTATCATATACACTGATCACAAAAGCCTCTAGTGCCTCCTTACTCAGAAGGAGTTAAATCTTAGGTAGCATAGATGGATTGAGCTGCTTAAGGATTACGACTATACTATTGAGTACCATCCTGGCAAGGCCAACGTGGTGGCCGATGTACTGAGCCGTAGAGCTATGGCTGATCTAAGGGTGATGTTTGCTTGCCTTAGCTTATGTAATGATGGTAGCGTATTAGCCAAGCTTCAGGTTAAACCGACTTGGATTGAGTAGATTAGGGATAAGCAGTTAGAGGACGAATTTTTGGGTATTCGATTCTGACAAATTGAGAGTGGTAGTACTCTGAATTTTGAGTTGAATTCTGAGGGTGTCTTGTTTTCTGTGGACGGATTTATGTTCCAAATTATACTGATTTGAGACAGTCTATACTGAGGGAGGCACATAGTAGCCTTTACGCTATGTATCCTGGTGGGAATAAGATGTACCGAGATCTCTACGAGTTGTCCTGGTGGCCAGGATTGAAACGAGAGGTTACTGATTTTGTGGCTAGATGTCTAACATGCTAACAAGTTAAGGCTGAGCATCAGTTGCCTTCGGGTTTGTTACAACTAGCTAAGATTCCTCTATGGAAATGGGAGTGAGTGACTATGGACTTCGTTAGTGGGTTGCCTCTCACACCCACTAAGAAAGATTTAGTGTTGGTCATCGTGGATCGATTGACCAAGTCTATGCACTTATACCGGTTAAGAGTGATTATTCACTACAGAAGTTAGGGAAACTCTACATTTGGAGATAGTGAGACTGCATAGGGTACCTGTCTCAATCATCACTAATAGGGATCCTCACTTCACGTTTTAGGTTTGGAAAAAGTTAAATAAGGCTTTGGGTTTGAGGTTGGACTTTAGTACTGCGTTCCATCCTCAGACCAATGGTCAATCTGAGAGGGTGATTCAAATATTGGAGGATATGTTGAGAAGCTGTGTTATTGATTTCCGAGGCAGTTGGGAGGATTATATGCCGCTAGCGGAGTTTGCTTATAATAACAGTTTTCAGTCTAGCATTCAGATGGCACCTTACGAGGCTCTGTATGGTCGTAAGTGTCACACTCCATTATGTTGGATTGAGTTGGGTGAACGACGTGTTCTAGGACCTGAATTAACTTCTGAGATAGAGGATAAGGTTAGTCTAATTCGGGATGGTCTGAAAGCTACTTCTGGTAGGCAAAAATCTTATGCAGACCTGAAGAGATGTGAGATTGAGTATTCTGTGGAGGGACTTCGTATTTCTCAAGGTCTCACCATAGAAAAAGGTTTTGAGGTTCGATTGAGAGGGCAAGCTGAGCCCTAGGTTTGTTGGGCCTTACCAAATTTTGAAGCGAGTGGGACCAATTACTTATTAGTTGGAGCTACCTCCGGAGTTGGATTATATTCATGACATATTCCACGTCTCTATGTTGAGACGTTACCGCTCTGATCCTACTCATATTGCTCCTGTTAAGGAGATTGAGGTTAGGCCCGACCTGACCTTTGAGGAGGAGCCAGTTCAGATTCTGAATCACGATGTAAAGGTTCTAAGATGGAAGTCTATCCCACTAGTGAAGGTTCTGTGGTGAAATCATAGCACTAAGAAGGCCACGTGGGAACCCCAAGATGCGATGTACCAACAGTATCCTCATCTGTGCTAATCAAGTAAATTTCGAGGCCAAAATTTTCTTTTAGGGGGTAGAGCTGTAACGCCCCAAAATTTCTTTCCCCAACTTTTTTGAATTTTTGACACAACTGTCTGTCTGCTTCAGTGGTTATGTGTTCTGGGTGTATGAGAGGTCTCAAGTTTAAGCCATGCCTTTGGCAAAATTTTGGAAATTTTCTGAATAAAGCCTTAACCTTGCTTAGTAGGCTTAAGTTTACATGTTAGTAAGGATATATCAGAACGGGCCTGCTAGTCTAGTGGATTAGTGGAGTGTTGGTGTGAAGGAGGTCCCCTGTTCGAGTCCCTACACGAGCAAACGAATTATTTTTTCTTGAGGCGTGTATGGCGTGTGTGGCGTATGGTGGAGTTCAAGTTAAATTGAAGTTCTGAGTAGTGGAGATATTAGTGGGTGGTTAATTGAGAGAATTAAGGGATTTTAGGGGTTATCAGGACTCTAATCATATTTTCTTTTCTATGTCAAAATTTTGTCTTTCTTTTCTCTATCGTTCTTTCCTCTCCCTCTCTCCTTGCCGAAATTGTTCTAAATTTTCCCCCACCTTCTTCTTCTTTTTCCCCAAATAATTTATTTTCCTTCATTTTCGCAATGTCATTAGTGTTCACTCGGTTTCGATAAGCTTTTCTCCTCTTTTCTACCATGAATATCTTAACGATTGAGTAATAACATTTTCCTCTGTGATTAATGGCGCAGGAGGAGGCTGTTCGCAGTAAATTGTGTATCTCGTGCTTAAGCATCGCTAACGGAGGGATACCATTGGTGAAAAGTCAAGTTTATTTCATTTTCGATTATCAAATTAATTGGTAAATCTACTAAACTAATGCTGGGTATCACGATTTTAAGCCTTGGAGTGTTCAAGAGTACTTACGCATAAAAAAAGATATAGGTGTGTACCCAAAAATGTAAAAAATGGGGTTTTGATGGAAGCTGAAAACCCCATTGTCGATTCCAAACTGACGTGTGGTCGCCCCTGTGGTAGGCCATTTGCTAGGACACGGGCATGCCGTCGACGAGGCCAGGCTGTGCATGTAAGACACAACCATGTGATGGCTAGGTAGGCCGTGTGCGACACACGGCCTAGACTGATTTGGACCCTGAGGGCCACATAGGCATGTGAGAATCTAGGCCAGGCCGTGGTGTAATAGCCTAGTTTTAGTTAAATTAAAACAATGGTTTCAGAACCACAAATTCAAGTTTGTAAAATTATTTTAATATTATTTTTGGTGTTTACAGCCTGATATTATATATGGGTGAAAGTTTTGTGAAATAATTTTAATGTTTGAATGGTTAATTTGATAAAAGGACTAAATCACATAAAATGCAAGAGTTGCATTCTAATTGTTTAAGTGCTTAATAACTATGATTTATTTAATCTAAAGCCATTGTGATGTTATTAGACCCTTTTTAGTGTTAATGGTCAATTATGGACATTAAATGGATGGGTTTAATGAAAATTCATTAAGGTTAATTTTGGTATTTTATAATTAAAGGTTAATAAAATAAAACAACAATTAAATGTTGTCATCTTCATCAAAGTTCCACCGAAATTGAAGACAAACTAGGGCTTTAGAAGCTTAGAAATACTCAGCACTTTGGAAGCTTACAAATTAACGAAATCGGCTTATTTCATTCCAGTATGTTCAGACTATTTGCTTGAAAAATTAGCTGAGTTGTATATTTTTGAAGTTGTGAGATTACACGTGGTACCTATTTCTATTATTTTGGATAGAGATCCAAGGTTCACATTGTGGTTTTGGAAGAAACTGCAAAACGCATTAGGTACAAAGCTACATTTCAATACCACATTGCACCTGCAGACGAATCCGAGCGAATTATTCAGATACTCGAGGATATGCTGCGATGTTGCATTCTTGAGTTTGAAGGTACGTGGGAAAAGTATTTGCCATTGATTGAATTTGCGTATAATAACAACTTTAATCGAGTATAAAGATTTCACCGTACGAAGTTTTATACGGTCGCAACAGCTAAACACCTATGTATTGGACAGAGCTTAACAAGAATAAGACTCGCGGAGTCGATTTGATTAAAGAGACTGAGCAGAAAGTGAAAGTAATTCGTGATAGTCTGAAAGCAGCGTCAAATTGTCAGAAATCATACGCAAACTTGAACGGAAAGATATTGAGTTTCAAATAGGTGACAAAGTATTTCTGAAAGTCTCACTGTGGAAGAAAATACTCAGATTCGGTAGAAAAGGAAAGCTGAGTCCGAGATTCATTGGGCCGTATGAGATTATCAAGCGAATCGAGCCAGTTGCTTATTGGTTGTCATTACCATCAGAGCTAGAGAAAATACATAATGTGTTTCATGTAGCGATGCTTCAGCAATACCGATCCGATCTTTCGCATGTTATTTCCCTGACCGAGGTTGAGAGTAAGTCAAATTTATCATACAGTGAAGAACCGATCTGAATTTTTAGCTCGTGAGATAAAAGAGCTGAGAAATAAGAAAATTGCATTAGTGAAAGTCTTATGGCATTGACACAGGGTTGAAGAAGCTACATAGGACCTCGAGGATGCTGTGAGAGAACAATACCCAAATCTATTCACTAGTAAGATTTTTGGTGTTTACAGCATGAGATTATATATGTGTGAAAGTTTTTTGAAATAATTTTAATGTTTGAATGGTTAATTTGATAAAAGGACTAAATCGCATAAAATGCAGAAGTTGCATTATAATTGTTTAAGTGCTTAATAACTATGATTCATTTAATCTAAAGCCCTTACGATGTTATTAGACCCTTTTTAGTGTTAATGGTCAATTATGGACATTAATGGATGGGTTTAATAAAAATTCATTAAGGTTAATTTTGGTATTTTATAATTAAAGTTAATAAAATAAAACAACAATTAAATGTTGTCATCTTCATCAAAGTTCCACCGAAATTGAAGAGAAACTAGGACTTGGGAAGCTTAGAAATATTCAGCACTTTGGAAACTTATTTGGGTAGGTAATTTTGTTCGGTTTTTGATTATTTTTAAGCTTATTTGTGATCATTGCTTTGAGTACTAGCTAGCCCGTGCCTTAATTTCTAAATTTGTTGAAGATTTTGTAAAATACCATTGTTGAATCCATGTGTTTTGTGATGGTTGTGGATGAAAAATGAAAGATAAATGTTAGATTATTATATTTTGTTAAGTGATTTTTGATGAAAATGCTATTTAGGGACAAAATTATGAATTTTTCAAATTGAGAGATTGAAATGTGAAATAAATGAAAGATATGGGCTACTAGTGGCATAAGGGTAATTTGGCCAAGCATGTGTGTTGTTGAACTTTGTGTAAATTTTTTTTGAATTAAGTACTAAAATGCAAAAATTTGAATTTAAAGGGGCTGATGTGTAAATTGTCTCATTTGTGTGTTTTGGATGAAATTGAATGAATTGATAATTAAGTAAGTTAAATTTGAATTTATATAGATCAAGAAAGGAAGAAATCGAATTTTGATCGGGGGAAATCGAAGGTTATTGGGTAATCGACCTAACCGGTCTATCCCGAACTCGAGGTAAGTTCATATGCAAATAAATGTCTTTAAATTGAATTATACATGTTTATATGTATTGAATTGCATTAGATGCTAAATGATTGAGTATGAGCAAGAATCAATAGAGTTACGACGTTCGACAGTCTCGTACGAACCTTAGGAAGAGTGTAGGATTCAAATGTTATGACATTAGGATTTTAGCAAATGTCATTACGTGTAAGACCATGTCTGGGACATTGGCATCGTATTGTGATTTCGTGTAAGACCATGTTTGGGACATTGGCATCGTGTTGTGATTTCGTGTAAGACCATAGCTAGGTTATTGGCATCAATATGTGAAAACATGTAAGACCATGTTTGGGACATTGTCATTGTATATGATATATGAGACTTTTGAGTATCTTTATTGATTCCGTATTGTGATTCAGAGAATGAGCTAAATGATTCAGGTATGTATGAATTCATATGAATATCAAGGATGGAGGTAAGTAATGAATTTGTATGTGATTAAGTGAAAATGAAATGCGAAAGTTGGCACTTATCAATACGTTTAGCCATGTATTGTATATTTGGATTAAATTACAATTGTTTCATTTGATAACTTTATTTGTATATGGCTTACTAAGCTTTTGAAAGCTTACTTTGTGTGTTTTTTTCCATGTTTTATAGATTATCGAAGCTAGCTCGGACTCGAGGATCATCAAGAATCGTCATCACACTATTGATCATTTATTCGGTACTTTTAGAGCTTGTAAATATGGTATATGACATGTATAGGCTAGTGTCAATATGGTATATTTTTGTGTTGTGAATTATAGCCATGTGAGTTGGCTTGTAAATGATGTTAATGTTGATATGTATTTGGCCATGTCAATTGGCTCACTTTGAAAAGTATGGTATATGGTATATGATGTGTGTATAATGTATCATGTTTGGAAGTGCTTGAATTGGTCGTTTTGATGGTTGAATAAATAAGTAATTAGTAAGTTGATGTTGATATAATGGTTGTGGAATGGTTTAGTTTTAGTATGAGATTAAGAGGTTGAATTGGTTTATTGAATGATGAGTATATGTTATATGGAAACTAGAAGGAATGAATGATTTGGCATGTGAATTTGGTGTGTTTTGGTATAGCAAAGGTGTATTGAATTTTTTGTGATTTTAGGATAAGAAATGTGCATATTTTGGATATGTTTTGGCTGTCATTTGAGTGTGAATTGGTGCCTTGATTTATGCTTGTAGGTTTGACTCTTTTGGGGTGGCAAGTTGGCTTTGCAAATGGCCTATTTTTGTCTACACGGACAGAGACACAGGCGTATGTTTCGGCAGTGTGCGACGCATGGTCATGGTTTATGGCCATGTGTCCCCTGGTGTGGTAATTTGAATTAAGTTAGTATGCTCCACACGGCCTCACCCACGGGTGTGTGAGGTCATTTCAAATAGGCACACAAACTGGACACACGGGCATGTGACTGGCCGTGGGACCTAAGTCAGTATACCCCCAGTTTTCACATGGCCAGGCCCACAGGCATGCGGTCGACCTGTGACCCAAGTCAGTATGTATGCCCTGTTTCCACATGGCCTATGACACGGGCGTGTCTGGTGGCCGTGTGAGGCACACGGCCTGTTCACACGGGCGCGTGACGTTTAAAAGTTAGAAAATTTTACAAGTTTTGGAATTTTTTATATGTGATCAATTTAGTCCCGAACCTTTATTAAAGCATGTTTAAGGTCTCGTAGACCTTCTAAGGGGACATTGTACTTATGAATGAATGTGATATGATGATATATGATCAATGTATATGAAATGTTTGTATATTGATGTGAATTTTTCGATAATGCCTCTTAACCCTAACCCGGTAATGGATACGAGTTCGGGGTGTTACAATGTAATCCACACGACCAAGGCCAAATTGGGCCATGTGGGCCGCACGGGCGTGTAAGACCACACAGGTAGGCCACATGGGCGTCTAAGCCCATTTAACTGGAACGATTTCTAAGGTTGCACGGGTCGCCCAAGTCGAATGTGAACCTACTGTGCGATCGGTAAGCACTACTTAGACCCTTAAATGTGTGAACTGATTATATGATTCATGTATTAAGCATGTTAATGTTATGAATGTATACTGATCTGAATATATGTATTGATAACCACGTAAAAGCATATCATTTACTGTGCATTGCATTGCATTGGGTTGGGATGATGGAATTTGGAGGAAGTATACTGAAAGGCTTTAAGCCTATTGACTGCTAGCTCAGCTGCATTATACTGATATGTGCCGTGTTCAGTACAACTTGGAGTGTAATGCTGGGTGGTGTTTTTAAACCCCACATGAAATGTAGGGATGGACAGAGATGGTGTATTAGAGGATCATGGGTAGGATTCTGTTTTTTGATCACTACATTCATGACTGTTACTGTGATGGGCTAAGGCCCTAATGCATATCTGATACTGAAACTGAATGGGCTAAGGCCCAAACTGCTATTGAAACTGAAATGGGCTTAGGCCCGGACTGTGTTTGACTGTTTATTGTGATTTACTGCTTATTTATTTTCTTTGGGGACTACACACTTAGTTTACGTAAACTCACCCCCTTCTGTCTTATCTGTATAGGTAATCCCCAGACTCAGACGATTCGGTGCGGTGGAGGACTCAGCGATGACCACGGTTATTAGCACTTTTTAGTATGATTTACGATTTATGAGTATATTCTTATTATTGGTTAATTTCAATGTAATTTGGGACTTTTCGAACTTTTTCCCTTAAATTATGGATTTTTATTGGTTTTATGGATTTTATAACTGCGCAACTTAACAAACAAACATATTTTACTAAAATAAATGGGTTTTTTCTAAAATGATCGGATTTACTTAATTACATCAGTTTTGTTAAAACAAATAATTTTGAAAGCTTCCGCTTCGATTTATGTTTTTACAAATTGACTTAACTGGAAAATAGTTTTTATAGATATTAAGAGTTAACTAAAAATAGACAAATCGGAAATGTTTTGACACGACGACTTAGTTCAAACACCCTATCATGTGACATCGCTAGATTCGGCCATAACCTCTAGGCCAAGTCTTGGGTGTTACAAATTGTCAGATTACATGATGTGCCAATATCTATTATTTCTGATTAAGATCTATGGTTTACACTTTGATTCTGGAACAAATTATAAGAAGTTCTGGGTATGCGGTTATGTTTTAGAACTGCATTTCATTCTCAGATGAACGGTTAATCTAAATTTGTGATTTGGAATTTTGAAGATATATTTCGATGCTGTATTTTTGAATTTGAAGGCAATTAAAAAAAGAAATGATTGTTGTTAGTTGAATTTGTGAATATTAATAATTTTTAAATCAAGTATTTAGATAGTACCGCACGAGACTCTGTATGATTATGAATGTAAAACTTTATAGTATTGGACTGAGATTAGTAAGAAAAAGGATACATGATCCAATTAGTGAAACTAAAGAAAAGTTGAAGTGTTTTGAGATAGTTTTAAGAACGTTTTTGATTGCCAGAGGTTTTATGCGGATTTTAGACAAAAAGAAATAGAGATTTGAGTTAGTGACAAAGTATTCTTGAAAATTTTGCCATGGATGTTCTCCGGTTTGGCCATAAAGACAAATTAAGTCTGTAATTTGTTGGGACATATGAGATCATTGAAAATAATTGGATTGGACTTGTTATGTATTGATTAATATTATTGCCAGAGGTAGACAGAATTCATAATGCTATGCATACGTACATGTTAAAAGGTATCAGCCATATCCATTTTATGTTATTTCTATGATAGGTATTGAAATTCAGCTTGATATGACTTACAGTGAGGAATTAATTGAAATTCTGGCATGTAAAGTGAAAGAAATGAGAAATGAAAAGGTAGCTTTAGTAAAAAAATTTTGATAATGAAATGATATAGAAGAAGCTACTTGAGAACTAGAAAGAAACTATAAGAAAGAAATAATTGAATCTCTTTACTAGTGAGATTTTCGAGGACGAAAATTTTTAAGGGGGAGAGTTGTAACAGCCTGTTTTCGATAGAAATCGAAACAGTGGTTTCAGGACAACATATCCGATTCTGGAAAGAAAAATTATTTTAAAATATTTTTATGATCTACAGTATGATAATAATGTCATATGAAAATTTCGTAAAGAAATTTTACCTGTTACATGTTTATTTTGATAAAGGACCAAATTGCACAAAGTACAAAAATTGAGTTCTAATAGCTATAGAATTCAAAACAAGAGGTCCTTATATGGTAATTAGATCATTAAAGAAAAGTTAGTAGATATTTTTGGATGATTTATCCAAGGAAAATTAGAAAAAGAAAAGGGTGAAATTGGAAAGTTAAAAAATAAAAGATGATAAATTAAATAACTAACAAAATATCATTATTTTATCTCATCTTCTTCCCCAAAATACATGGAAACCCTAGGAGAGAGAAAGGAAACTAATCAAGCTTAAATAGGTATGAATTCTTGTCTCATTTTTAGTAATTTTTATATTTCCTAGATCGTAATAATCTAATCTATCATTTTGGGGATTAAATTGCAAAGATATCAAAGTATAGAAATTTTTCTATGGATGAATATGCTGAAATTTTAAAATTTATGGTAGAATATGAAAGGTTGTTGATAGATAAACAACTTTTACAAAGTGAATTTTGATGAAAACATGATTTAGGGACTAAATTATAAAAGTGTGAAATTTATGGAAAAATTATGATTGTTATGAAACACATGGGCTATAAATGTTACATGTAAACTTCGGTTGGGCTTGGAACAAGGAGTGAATTGCAAGAATTTTATTTTCCAAGCCTAAGGACAAATTGTCGTTAATTAAAAGTTAGGGACAAAATGGTAATTTTGCTAAAGATGTGAATCGAATTGAAATGAACATGAATTGCTGTTAAATTTATTTGTATAGACTCAAATAGACCAAATTCGGAGTTAGAATGAGGAAAAGAGAAATTGTCGAATTAGTAGATTTTACATACACGAACAATTGTCGAGGTAAGTTCGTGTAACTAATATTTATATGTTTAATTGAATGGTTGAATATGTAAATTTTACAAATGCCTTGTATGTGTATGTAATTTATATTATATCTAAAAATCCCTAATAAATAAGTCCCGTTTGGATAATGAGATTCGATGGATATAGGGTTCTATTTCCCGAAATAGTAGTGTTCCTGCATATGTTGCGGATGCACTGTAGCTCGAAAGAGCATTCCATTACAAGACCTTTCAAGCTTTTCGTTATATTGTTCATGTGAGCTTCTCGTATATGCTTTTCAGGGCATTCTGATTTGGTCGTGATCTGCATTTGTTGTAGACACACCCACGCTCTTACGAGCATTCTGTTTATAAGTTCTTTGTGAACTTTCTGCTAAAGGCTCTCCGGAGCTTTCTGATAGTGCTCGCTTGAACTTTTCGATATAAGCTATCCAGTGCATCCTGATAAGTGCCCTCTGGAGCTTCTCGTTAAGTGCTCTTCAGATCTACCCGTTATAAGTTCTTTATGAACTTTCTGTTACCATACCCGGATGTGCTTTCTGTTACATGGCTCTTCGCGAGTTTCTCGATATAGTGCTTGAGAGAGATTTCTATTTATGTACTCTAATGAGTACTCTCGGATATGATTTGATAGATTCTGAATTGTACACTTTAAGTGTTCTACCTGTGTATCCATCAATGTTTTCAATGATTCAACGGGTAAAATCTTCATATGAGAAGACATGAACATGAAATGAATTATTACATGTATCTGCCTGAGATACATAAAAGTGAGGATATGTGATATATAGAAATATGAGATGATGAAATATGAACATGAAACTCATTTGAAAATATGTTCATTATATAGAAATATGAGATGATGAAATGTGAACATGAAACTCATTTGAAAATATGTTCATTCATGATTATAGATTTGTACACTTCAAGTGTACTACTCGTGTGAAAATGATATTTTAAATGATTTAATACGCTAAGCTTCGACGTGAAATAATCTGAACTCGAGACAATTTATAATGAAAATGTACTTGAAATACAAGGATATGATTTGTATACGCTATATGAATATATGATGTGAAAAGTATAATTACATGGAAATCTAATGATTGTTGAGCCCATATATGTTATTTGATATTTGGATGAAATATTTGACTAACAATGGTGATGAAGATGTGTGTTAGGGCTCGTGATCAAGATGATTGAATGTGCTTTGCATGTTTATCTTGAATATAAAATGAATGGTAAGTTGATTATCATGTTATATTAACTTACTAAGCATTATATGCTTACTCTATTTTATTTTTCCCTGTCTTATAGTAACTTGAAGGCTCGCTGGATTGGAAGGTTGACGAAGATCACTCATACTATCCATCGGCCCATTTAGGTATATACAATAAATCGATTAAGATTATAATGGCATGCATAGGTTGATTAACCAATGTTGACATGTAAATGTTTTGGTTATGACAAGCCATTGGAATGGCTTGTGATGATTATGTTTTGACATGTATAAATAAGGATATAACATGTTGGTATATGTTTAAATAGTTGGTTAATAGATCTCATATTTATATATGAATGATTTAAGCATATTTAGTAAAATATATGCACATAAGTGAAATTGATAAGTTATGTAAGTTTGTATATTTAATTATAAGATGGTAAAGTATCATTTGAGGTGCTTAATAGCACATTAGTTGTGTGTAAAGATATATTATTACTTAAGACTTGGTTTTGGCTTAAATTAATTTCTTTAAATTGACTTGTGAACATGTTAAAGTATTGGTGTAGGCAAAAGATAAGAATGGGTGAGGAATAAGGCTTGGAAATAGCCTTATTCTGTCCACACGGTCAGAGACACGAGTGTGTGTCTCAACCGTGTGTGACACACGGCCCAGCACATGGGCGTGTATTATGGTCGTGTGTCCCCTGTATCTTAAAATTGAGAAACAGAATACTCAAAATTGACCATACAGCCTGGCAAACGTGTAACACCCTGAATTTGGGCCTAGAAGTATTTGGCCTTG
Organism: Gossypium stocksii; assembly: GCA_020496765.1. Taxonomy (NCBI): domain Eukaryota; kingdom Viridiplantae; phylum Streptophyta; class Magnoliopsida; order Malvales; family Malvaceae; genus Gossypium; species Gossypium stocksii. The sequence goes on from CM035623.1 coordinate 15,746,237, forward strand.
AGTCTGGGTTCGGGTAGAAGACGACCTGAATAATTTGGATGTTTTAGTTATTAAAAAAAATTATTATTATTATTATTACTTTCATGTTTAGGTTAGTATTTAAGTGAATTGGGAAGCACTTGTTGTGTGGGAAAAGTCCTGGGCTCGGCCCAGGGCTCTAGCAAAAAAATTAATTTTGCTTCCTTAGGGAAATTCAGGTATTAGGCCTTATAAATAAGTTGGGCTAAGAGTAGGCACAAGAAAGTGCCTGGCCCAGATGCTAGTGAAGCTAGGAAGTAGGAAGGGGACCCAGGTTCAAGGCAGAGCATGCGCATAAACTGTATTTTTTTAAGGCAAAGGGAGTTGGTGCAGGCAGGCCTTATAATTAAGTGGGTTAAAAATTGGACACAAGGAAAAGCTTGGCCCAGTGGCAAGAGGCGCTAGGAAGACGGGAGAGGTGCTGGGTTCGAGGCACGACGCGCGCGAAATGTTTGTTTTTTTTAGAATAATCAGGTAGCATTAGAATAGGCCTTAAAAGAAGTTGCGACCGGAGATTAACATAAAGAGCGCCTGTGGCGCAGTGGCAGCAGCGTGCTAGAAATGCCGAGTAGACGCAAGTTCGAACGCAGGTGCAGGTGAAATTTTGGTTTTATTTTTAAACAGCCGAGGCTTCAGCGGATAAGCTTTAAAATTAAATGCGACTGTATTATAACAAAAGCAAAGTCACGTCGCAGTGACCAGCAGGGTCTGTGGGTGCCTGGAGGTCTTGGGTTCGAGCTGCTGTGCGCGTGAGGGGCTGCGTTTTTGCTGCACACGTGGGGAGAGTGTTTCAAGCGGACCAAAACTCTTCTTAGCAGCAGATTGAGTCAGCTGATCGGTGGAAAAATGGATAAAGGCTGCTAGTTCGTGGTTGGATGGAATTCAAATGCTAAAGTCAAGGAGGAAAATATGGTATTTGAATTTAGGAAGAATTTTTGTACCGAAATAGACTCATTCGGCTATAGGCAAATAAGTGCCAAAAAGGCTCTTCAAATTTTGGCTTTTATGATTCATTTTCTTCTTTGGATTGGTTTTGAGTATTTTTCATGGTATTAGCTGATTTTGTTTTTTCTTTCAATCGGTTTTTATTTTTCTTTATTTTATTTTTTTTGCTCATCTTCTTTTCGTCAATTCTTTCACCCATCTTCTTGAATTTTTCCCTTTTGTTTTTCTTTCCATGATAGCCGAAACTTACATATCTTTTACCTGTATTCTTGAACTTCTTCTATTTTTTTCACACAAAAGCCGAAACCCTATTCTTTCTTCAATCCATTTAGCCGAATCTCACAACTCCAAAAACCCTTATCAAAACCTTCTCTTTTGATACAACTTCTATCTTTCTCTTCTTCTTCTCACTTAGGAGTCGAAACCTCCATATTCAAGGTATTTCGAGAATTGAACCCTTAGATCTATTAGATTCATTCTCTACTTGTGTTGAGGGTTAAATCTACATCAGATCTGGATTGGAAAAGGATTGGAAGAGTTCTTGTTTAGTGAATCTTCGGTAAGTGCTCAGATCTCTTCTTTATTAGTTATTTCGGGATTTAAGAAAAGCCGAAAACCCCTATAAGCATAGGGTGGCTGTCGACTAAGACTAAAAGGGTTTAGTGGTGTTATTTGATTTGTTTTGTGCTAGTGTGGACTAAAAGCTATGGATCAAGGGCTTGGATCATAGGAACGACTAGATCTAGATCTAGTCACTGTGCTCGACAAAAGGTAAGTATTCAAGTGATTTATGGGTGATTGTCGATTGTATATGGATTAAGGTAATGATAATTTCGGTTAGATGATAGATTAACAACATGGTTTCAAACGATTGCAGGAAAAATCGCGTGGGAGATCTCGCTGTAGTAATCGCAAATCAGGTGTGTAAACGAACACCCTCTAATAGACTAAATTGGCAAAAGCTGAAAAGTCGAAATGTCAAAATCCCGGTATTTCGTGGGCTTCCGAGCGTGCAATCACTCGTGGGTCGGTTGGAAATAGTTAGATCTATAATCGCAACTAGTAAGAGGGATGAGTGCGCAATTTCGCGCACTTTGGTGAATTTGAGTCTCGATGGGCTGAATTTGGGCCCAATGGGCTTACGAGCCCATATGGATAGAAACAGGCGGTAAGCATATTCTGGCAATTCATAGGTTAAAACTGTTAAACTGGACTTAGAATTTGGGCTAAACGGGCCAAAATAGCTAAATGACACTGTAGGGCCCATTAGGGGTTTTAGGGCCCGATAGCTCTAAGGTTGATAAATGGGCTAGACATACTGTTAGGATGAAAGTGGGACTGTTAATAACTAAAATATGCATAAAACCCCAAAAATTGGTGTACTTACTAAAATACCCCTAAAGGGTGGAAAATTACTATATTACCTCTAGGTGCAAAATGATCGTTATACCCATAGGGCTAAATTTGACTGAAATGCATGCTTTACTATTTCTGTTCACTGTATGCCATGACATGTTTAAACTGTTGCATGGGACTGGGTTTATTGATGGAGGAAGTGCAAGTGGCTTTGCCACGTTACTAAAAAGGGGCTTTGCCTCGGTTTACTGAAAAGAGGCTTTGCCTCGCATTACTGAAAAGGGCTTTGCCTCGGATTTACTGTTAGTGGCTTGGCCATATTATCTGAGCAGCTATGCTGCGACTGTGGAGGGTAGGGCTGGGTGGGCTGAGTTATTCCCTACATGGTGTGTAGGGCTGGTACGGGTGGAGTGTAGCGGCTGGATTTAGGCTGGGTTTGGGCATACATGCATCATTACTAATTTGTTACTGTAATGGGCCTATGGGCCGTACTGAATCTGAATGGGGCCTCGGCCCAGCTAATACTGAATCGTAATAGGACTTCGGTCCAGTATTTACTGAACTAGACAGGGCTTAAGCCCAGTAAGCTTGAGCTGATTTGGGCTCTAGTTGGGCTTCCTTTGCACATTGAGTTTCCAAACTCACCCCTTCCTCTTATCTATGCAGGTGAGCCCTAGACTGGTGGACTTGGAGCTGAAGGGATTCAGAGTGGCCACGTGGACTATATTGCTGGTTTTTAATTAAGTTTTTTTTTCTACTTCTATACCTATTTTAAATTATTTTTCCATTTCGGTTTTGGGTTTGTAATAAGGCCGCTTTAATTATTTTTATTTGGGTTTTTAATTATTTATTTATACTATACTTTAAATGAATTGAATAAGGATGCGCTAGTTTTCCCAAAATTAATCAATGTTTTCAAAATAAAGCACACGTATCAAACGAGTAACAAAAGTTAATCCAAGATCTTATAATAAGAAATCCCTTAAAAATTGGTAGCGGATAGGACGTTCACAATCAACCCTGGATTTTCTCGTTAAACTTTAATAATGGTTTTGCAAGACTCACCCTAATCGTAGTAACTAGGAAACATGGTTAGTTCATCGTTGGTGTGACACACCAGATTTAGCCGTAACGTCTGGGCTGAGTTTGGGGTGTTACAAAACGGGTGTGTGACTTAGCCATGTGACCCCTACACATAAATAAATTACATGTCAGAGAGTTACACAGGTTAGGGACACGGGCGTGTGCCCTACTCAGGTATCACACGACCTAAGACACAGGCATGTCATTTAGCCATGTGAGCCACACAGCCTGACCACATGGGCATATTTTGAGCCCCAACTTGATTCTAATGCATATTTTGAGCCTCGAGGGCTCTCATAAGGGACTATTTAATTGATTTTAATATGAATACTATGGGAGCACTGTATTTTTTATGTGAATATCTGTTATTTGTTTTTAAATTTCTGGTAATGTTTCGTAACCCTATTCCGGCGACGGATTCGGATTAGGGTGTTACACCACTAGTCATCGGCAATGGCGACCGTCGCCTCCGATGGCCGAAAAACCCAAAAACCCCTCTTTTAAACCCTTTTTTTCCTGGAGAACACACTTCTAGGGTCAAAATACCCAGAAAACAATCACGATTCAACAAAACACTGAGAGACGTTTTAGTTTCTCCCCCCTTTTGTTGCAGCTTTAGACAAATCCCTAGGGAATTGGCAACCTATTGAGCTAGAATGGACCACCTCCAATGACGATGCTGCGAGATAGGTAAAAACCTAACCTTTTTTATTCTTTTTCTGTTTATATTTTTGCAGAATAAAAAAGGAACTGCCTTTTTGTTAAACTCTTTTTTTTTTAATTCAATTTCTTCCTTTTTTTGAATCTTACAAGAGTTTGGCTTTATAGCCGAATATTACAAATACTTTTCTTTTTCTTTTTGTTTTCCACTTCTGCATCTGTTCTGTCTCTGTTCTTTTTTTTTTTTTTTTACAGGTATTCATGGTGGTGGCAAAAAGGAAGCTTTCGGTCAACAGTGATGGGGGGATGCACCTTTTGCTATTTTGGTAAAAAAATGGCAGGGGCAGATCTTGAGCAGCGTGCCAGTTAACTTGGCGAGGGTAGCGACGCTGATGGCTTAGGGAGAGCTTAGGTTTCTCGTTAGTTTAAGATAGTGGGCTTTGGGCTTCCGTGTTTTTTTTTTTTTTGCTTTTAGTTTTTTTTTTGTCTTTGGACTGGTTTTTTTATTGGAATTTATTTGTTGTTTTTTTTTTTTTTTCTGTTTTAACTTAGGCCGGACAAAATTGGGCCACTACAAACACTTTGTATTAATGTAGTGTGTAGTTGAAGGACTCATGCTTGCTTGAAGGAGTGGACAATGACAATTGATTCTTGAAGTAGTATTGATGTTATTAAAATACTGGCCGGCAATGCTAAAGATGGGGAGATTAATTTAATTCGGAAAGTTTGGGACTATTTGAAGGAGTGGGATGTGATTATCTTGTTTACAGGGAGGGTGATAAACTTGCTGATGACCTAGCATAGATGGCTTAGGGACAAATACTTAAAAGTATTTTCTATTATTCTCCTCCAGTGACGTTTCTTGATCAACTTGATGTTGATGCTGTTGGTGTTATAATAACAGGAATTGTATATGTTTAATTTATATCTGCTTTCTTCTATGATAAAAAAAATCTAATTTTGAGTTAAATTTTTATTATTACATTTAGTAATTTAAAACTAAGACTTATCCCTATCCATTAACATTCAAAACACAAGAGAACATTGGTGTACATGCATTTCAAGAATTAATTGAAAAGAAAACCGTCAGTTTATGGTAAAAAAAGTTAGATGTTTTCATTCAAGTATTAGCTAAATAATATAAAAAACGTTTGAAATTTATTATTAGCGTAACAATTTAATATCAAAATAGTTAATAAATTAAAAAAAAAAACATGTAATATATTTTATTTATGTTAAACAGTTTAAATAATATTACTTTATATTAATTAAAAAATTTTACATTATTTAATGAATTAAAAAATAAACACCTAATATTTCATGCAACTAGCTTGGAGAAACTTTTATACTAGTAAACATTCAGTTTTTTATTTATTATATTACCGAGTTTACTATTTTAAATAATTTTGTATTATTTATAAAATTTATCGCATTTATAAGTAAAAATTCTAATTTTATTGAAATATTTGATTAAATAATTTTAGTCTAATTTTAATTTGTCAAGCTTTGGTCCTCATACTTTACAAAATCTAAGATGTTAGTCAAATTGTTGATAAATATCTGAACTTAAATCAATTGTTTTTGCTAATTTGTTGCATATAAATTGGTTTTTTTTAAGAAAACTGACGAGACTTTATTAGACAGAAAAATTGAAAAAACATAAAAGTGATAGCCCACAAAACCCAATCCAATGAAAAACAAAAAAATAAAAACAAAATCCAAAAATAAAAACAAAGCCTATGAAAAGAAACAAAAAAAGATAAAAAAAAATAAATAAGCAAATAAAATGAAATGCCCCAAGCTACTCCTTCAGTCAGTAAAATATATGGCACCTACTCTTTAGAAAATATCCAACCCCTCAAAACTTGTCAGTACCAGTTTCCAAAAACCAGTAGCCTTTCAAAATCAAAACCATTTGCTATTCATTCCTCTCCACAAAGCCTACCTCTTCCTCTTCTGTCAATCTGATTCCCTCATTCTCCTCCCCCATAATCTATCATTGACGACTATCGGCACACTTCTAATTAGGTAACTCTCTCTTCCATTCTTTAAGCAATCTGTGGCTAAACTATGTGTTAGGTTATCAACAGATCTGGGTATGTGTTTGAACTTGATACTTGATGGAAAGTATAGATTGCAAATTAATATGAGCAAAATTCAAATTAAAAGTGATGATTTATCATCTTACAAATTTAATTATTCATAAGCATTATTCAAATTAAAAGTGATGATTTATCATCCAATGAATACATTTTCATGGACATGTTTCTCCCAAGGAGTATGTCCAATATAAAGGGTTGTGGCTCTTCAATTTGTATTCATTGAGTGCATATAAAGAGAGGCATTATGGTGCTCACAAATATACAATTACAATCAATCTTATTTTTAAAAAACAAGAGTAAGAAATATGGAATTCCTCGTTTTTGCTAATAAAAGGAAATTCAAAACTTCGTTGCATCCCAAGAGGATCTTTGTCATAACCCTCTAGCAACTTTGTGTGGGGGCAAATAGTTCTCTTTGGAAAGCATTATTCATGCCTCGAAGTCTACTGTTTATTTCCACACAAGTCTCCGGTTCTATCATCTCCACTCAAATTTTCCATCAATCAAAGAGAACTATCTTTGGAGATGGCGACAGAGGCTAACACCACATTCAAAGTGTTGAACCAAGAGTTTGTAAAACTTGACCGATTTGATGGTTCAAACTTCAATCGTTGGAAGGACAATATGATGTTCCTTCTTACTATCTTAAATATGGTGAACGTTTTGGATCCCAACCTACAACCCGTGGAGGATCTCGCCTCCAATGCAAATTCCAAGGAAATTGCAAAAGTGGTTGAACTCAAGAAAAAGCGTGAAGAAGAAAATTTCACATATCAAAGACACATCCTCAACACCTTGTCTAATCGATTGTATGATCCTTAAATGACAATGCAATCCCCGGCAAAAATATAGAAAGCTCTTGAAAAGAAATAAAACAACGAGCGACAAGGTACTGATAAATTTTTAATGATAAAGTATTTCGAAATTCAAAATGCTCGATAGTATCCTGATCATGGATCAAGTCCATGAATTACAAGTCTTTGTAAGTAGGCTTCGTGACTCGAAAGTTGTTATTCCGAAATTGTTACAAGTTGAGGTTATCATCTCGAAGTTGCCCTCATCTTGGAACAATTATCGGAAGAAACTTCTATATATGGTAGAGGACTTCACTGTGGAGTGGAGAAAATATTTAGGCATTTGCATATTGAAGAGGAAACTTAGAAGCGTAATGCGGTATATCTTCCCCAAAGTTCTAAAGTGAACCATTTGAGCGAGTCCAAGAACTCTCGAAATGGTAAGCGAAAGGCCACATCCGAGACCAAGAACGTGTAAGAAAAGAAGAAAAAACTCTCAATTGTTATAATTGCAATAAGAAAGGACACTATATTAAGGATTGCTAACTTCTCAAAAAGAAGCAAGATGCCATAACTTCCAAAGCTAATATGGTGGAGGGCATGGACTTAGTGGCCATGGTTATGGAAGGAATAAAAATTTTGGAGATTGGTATGATTACTGAACTCAACCTAACCATGGTTGATAAGTCCTATAATTGGTGGCTCGACACTGGAGCTACTGTTCATATGTGTAATGATCGACAAAAATTCAAGAGTTATGAACTAGTGGTAAACAGTAAAGTGCTTATGGGAAACTATCAATCGGTTAAGGTGCTCAGTCAAAGGATAGTGGAATTCAACTTCACATCTAGGAAGAAATTGACTTTAACTAATGTGTTGTATGTTCCCGATGTGAGAAAGAATTTAGTGTCTGCAAGTATTCTATGTAACAAGGGGTTCAAGATTATATTGGAATCCGATAAGTTTTTCTTGCTTAAGGGTGATATATATGTAGGAAAAGGATATTGTAACGAGGGTATGTTCAAGTTGAGCATTAATATGAATAAAGTTAATTATTCTGCTTATATTGTTGAATCTTATCCTTTGTGGCATGCGCATTTAGCACATTTTAATTTTAAAAATTTACAATATATGCAAAATGGTTATATGCAAAATGGTTATATAAGTCTAAGTAATGATGAGTTTGAGGATAAATGTGAAATTTGTATTTAATCAAAAATTAACAAGAAGTCGTTTCCTAATAATGTGAAAGGAATTCACAAGTGTTAGATTTAATTCATTCGGATGTTTGTGAATTAAATGGAACACTAACAAGAGGTGGAAAAAGATAATACGAGGCTTTTGATATGTTTAAACATTTTAAAAATAAGGTTGAAAATTTGTTTAGTAAGAAAATCAAAGTACTTCATAGTGATAGAGGTGGTGAATATTTTTCAAATGAATTTAATATATTTTGTGAGAAACAAGGTGTGGTACATAAGTGTTCCGCGCGTTATACTCCACAACAAAATGGTTTGGCGAAAAGAAAGAATCGTACTTTAGTAGATATGGTTAACTTGATGTTGTTAAATGCTAAACTTCTATATAATCTATGAGGTGAAGCATTATTAACTGCGTGTTATATTCTTAACAAAATACCTTTGATAAAATTCAAAGTATCTCCATATGAGTTATGGAAGGGTCGGATGCCAAACTAAGATTATCTCAAAGTGTAGGGGTGTTTGGCTTACTATAGAGTTCCCGACCAATAGAGAACAAAGTTACGTTTATGAGCCATCAAGGGTGCATTCGTTGGATATGCCCAACACTCTAAGGCTTTTCGTGTTCTTGACTTAGTGTCAACTATAATAATTGAAACAAAAGATGGTGTATTCATTGAAAATATGGTTTTCAATGATTCAACAGATTCAGAAAAAGAGTATCAACCAATGATTTCAAGTGATCAAACCAAAAGAACTTTTTTTTGATAATAAAGATACAGAGCCAAGGAAAAGTCAAAGAGTAAGAAAAGTAAAGGACTTTGGTCCTTATTTCATTTCCTCACAATCTCTAGCATTCTTTGTTGAGGGAAATATAGAATCAATAACTAGGAAGATCCCCATAATTTCTAATCTGGATGGTGATCTAAAATCCTATGGTGAAGCCAAGACTTCTAGGGATGTAGCATTTTGGAAAGAGGCAATCAATGATAAAATGGATTTAATATTATCCAACAATACTTGGATTCTAGTTGATCTTCCTTAAGGATCGAAGCCTATTGGGTCTAAATAGGTGTTTAAAAGGAAGATTACTCCGATAGGGGGTCTCCAACTGTAACAGTCTGTTTTCAGTCAATTCGAAACAGTGGTTTCGGAACCACAAATTCGAAGTCAAAATATTTATTTTATTATTTTATTAAGGTTTACAGTATGATTGTGTCTCCGAATTTGAAAATTTTTTATGTTTTCCCTAAACATTCATATGTTATCGAATTAGTCTTAATTGCATGCTCAAAGCCTCATATGCTTATTTTAAGTATGTTATAAGTGTAAATGTGTAACACCCCTTAGCCGTATTCGATGCCGAGATAGGGTATGAGGCATTACCTTACTAAAACACATGCAAACATCCATTTTCGAGTCATAAAATTTTGTCCCAAATTAAAACTTTTCAAACATTGTCTTACGGCCTTTAATAAATACCTACGAGGCCCAAAAAGTGATTTATAAACAATTCAGGACCATTTCAGATACTTAGAAGAATTTCAAGAAAAACTACTAGAAGCGGGGCACACACCCGTGTGGATGGGCAACACGCCCGTGTGGCCTCTAGACATGGCCTTGCTGAAGGCCCATGTGGTGCACGGTCTAAGCATTTAGGGACACGCTTGTGCTCCTTGTCCATATGGATTTATTTTCTAACATCGGACCTACAGGGGTCTTCACACGGCCTGGCACACGCTCGTGTGCTCAGCCCATGTCCCTCACACAGCTATGACACGCCCTTGTCGCAGCCCATGTGCAAAAACCTTGACATTCTGTTTCTGATGTCAACAACCATTTAAGGTCACATGGCCGTGGCACACGCCAGTGTGCTAGGCCGTGTCTTCAACACGGTTGAGACATACGGTCGTGTCTTAGCCCGTGTGTTTACTATTGGGCATTTAAATTTTGCTAGCCTAAGGTTCAAGGGACACACAGCCTAGACACACGCCCGTATGTTTACCCGTGTGGACAAAAATAAGGCTATATACTAAGCCTTTTGCCACCCTGAAACAAGATCACACAGAAACCAAAACATAACAAGTCCCCAATACTCAACCAATAACCATAATTTTTCATCCACACCTATTCACATAACCAACCCAACCATGCATTCATACTATCACTTCTAGTACATACATTCATCCATGCCAATTACTCATTCTTGAAAACAACGACATTTGCATTTATAAACTAATAGCAAATTTTAGCCAATATCCACGGCCTTACATAAATGAATCCAACTCAATGACATGCTAACCTATGTGTCACCACAATAATATGACACTTGACAAAAGAATAAGTCCCTATACATGGCATATTCAAAACATTGAAACTAACTATACCAAGTGCTTCTTTTGATAGTGTGATCGTTGCATTTGACGTCTTTTACTCCACGAGCTAAGTAGGCGGCACTATAAGAAAATGGGAAGGAGAGGGGTAAGCATAAAGCTTAGTAAGTTGCAAGTAAATAAATGAAAACAATTTACCGTGCTATAACATGTTCTCAACACATTACAATTTGTACATAATATATAAAAAGATTGGCTACAAGCATAACTTACTCATTCATTTTTTACTACTCATACTACATAATATTGAGCTCACATTTCATACATTTCATATAGGTACCTGCACCACTCACAAGGTCATCATAATATCTTTCAATCTAAATACAAACTTTAAATTTCCCGTTGAACTATTTAGAATATGAAAGGATATTCAATGAGCCTCAAACATAGGGTATCAAGCCGATGCCATGTCTCAGACATGGTCTTACACTGGCTCACATGTCAAGTTGATGCCATGTCCCAAACATGATCTTACACTGACTCTCATGTATCGAGGCCGATGCTATGTCCTAGACATGGTCTTACACTAGCTCTCCTCTATCCGTGCCAATGACATGTCCCAGACATGGTCTTACACTGACACATAGCCAAGCCGATGCCATAACCCAGACATGGTCTTACACTAGCTTGCAGGTCGAGCCCGATGCCATGTTCCAGACATGGTCTTACACTGACACATAACGAAGCCGATGCCATGTCCCAGACATAGTGTTACACTAGCTCTCGTATTGACCCTAGTATCACGACATGGATATACAGTCTATTCTTAAGGTTCAATCGGGTTCTATCACATAGGTTTTCATCATTTCATTACTAAAAATCATAATTTATCAATTCATGCTTAATAAAGGTTCTCATGCATAACTCATACTCACAATTAATCATTTTATGCCAAATCAATGATTTCATGCATAATTATAGTAAAATTTTATCATTTACCTACAACTTACTTCGGTATACAAAATGTAGACGGATAGTTTGGTTCAATCCGATAGCTTGGCTTTCACTCGGTCTAGGTTCAGGTTTCATACTTCTTGATTTGTTTGAGGGCCAAATGGCTGAGATTTTCGAGCTTCAAAAACCCCTACTTTACTGAAAATTTCGGTGGTTTGAAGAAAAAAAATGAAAATATGACAAGTTTCTTCTTTTGTTTTATTTTATTACCTAATAAGTCACCTAACACCACCTATTTTGACTTTTCAATTTCTTTTGTCTCCTGTAGCCGGTAATGCTTCTTATTAGGGGTCTATTTCCTCTATAAAAACCACCAATTTTGGTCATCTAGCCTTTAACACCTTTTTCTAATAAAACAAAACTTTTGGCCTTTATACGATTTAGTCATTTTTCGCAATTAAGCTCATAATTGCTAAAATTAATTCACCAAAATTTTCATGCACCTAAATAATTATGCTTTAACACCTAAAATAATATTAAAAATAATTTCTCCAACCTCAGGTTAGTGGTTTCGAAACCACTTTTCTGACTAAGCCCTTAAATTGGGTTGTTACAAAATGCTTGCTAATGATTGCAATGGGATGATGGTTTGATGATGGAATGTTCTGAACTATGATATTTGTCTGGTAATGCCTCGTAACCCAATTTTAGCGACAGATATAGGTTAGGGGTGTTACATTTATTAGTATCAGAGCTACGATTTAGTTGATTCTAGAACTAACGTAGCATATATGAGTCTAGCTATACATGCCATATTTATAAACTACGATAGTGTGATATCTTCTGACAGTTTCTGAATTATGTTTATATAGTAAATGGATTCCAATCGAGTTATAGCTAATGATGTCGAGAGTGATGCACCTGCTCCCGCTCAAAGGACAGTGCCATCTGAATCTAGTCTCGTTACGGGAAGTCGGGGAGGAGAGCCTATGCAAGCCTTTTTCCAAATGATAAACGAATGGTTCACTAAGTACATTTGAGCTAATCTGGCTGCTCAACAATGTCCACCCCCACCTGTTCACCAACTGATCCCCGTAGTTTCTCAAGGTATGGATCCTCTGAGATTAAATAAACTCCCTGTTGATAAGATACGAAAATACAGGGCTAAAGAATTTAGAGCTACTGTTAGCGATGACCTTGAGAAAGCTGAGTTTTGACTTGAAAACACGATTTGGGTATTTGATGAACTTTCTTGCACACCTGACGAGTGTTTAAAATGTGTTGTATCACTATTGGGAAACACTGCGTATCAGTGGAATACCTTGATCTTTATAGTTCCGAAATAACGAGTTACTTGGGATTTCTTTCAAGTTGAGTTTAGAAAGAAATATATCAGTCAACGTTTCATTGATCAGAAGTGAAAGGAATTTCTTGATTTGAAACAGGGTCTTCTGTCGGTAATAGAATATGAAACAGAGTTTGTACGACTCAACAAACATGCTTGTGAATATGTTTCCATCGAGGCTATAATGTGTAAAATATTTGAAGATGGGAAAATGAAGATGTTAGATTGTTGGTCGGGATTCTTGAGCTGAAAGAGCTCGTTATCTTAGTTGACAGAGCTTGCAAAGCTGAAGAGCTTAGTAAAGAAAAGAGAAAAGCTGATTTTTAGGCTAAAGATTCTAGAGAGAAATTTGCAGGAAAATCACATCAGACAGTATCAAAGAAATCTAGAGAATATTATCCTCGTTGCACTGCTTCTACAGGGATTTTGATTAGAGATAGAGATGCAAGACAGTTTAGTTCTAAACCTCAGACGACATCTGTTGCCAGTGCGGGTAGCGTTAGAAATATTAGACCTGAATGTAAACACTGCAATAAATGAAAATACAGTGAATGTCGAGTAAAGAGTAGGGCTTGTTTTAGATGCAGATCTGATGATCATTATCTCCGAGACTGTCTAGAAAAGTCTATAGCTGAAAGAGATCAACTGACGAAAGCAAGTAATACAGCTACTAGAGCGCGACCACTTCGAAACACTGGAAATGCAAGTGATAACCAAGGTGCTATGAGAGATTCTGCTATGAGATCTGAGGTAGGAGCACCTGCCCGAGCTTATGCTATCCGTGCACATGAAGAGGCATCATCGCTAGACATGATTACCGGTACTTTTTCTCTTTATGACACTAATATAGTGGCATTAATATATCTTGGATCAACCCACTCATATATCTATATGAATTTATTGTTTAAAAAGAGTTTACCTGTTGAGTCTATTGAGTTTGCAATTAAAGTATTGAACCCCTTAGGAAATTTTGTCCTAGTCGATAAGGTTTGCAAGAAATGTCCTTTAACGACTCAGGGTTATTGTTTTCCAGTTGATTTGATGCTTCTATCATTCGATGAGTTTGATGTGATTCTGGGAATAGACTGGTTAACTTTGCATGATGCGGTAGTAAACTGTAGACGAAAGATTATTGAACTAAAATGTCAAAGCGATAATTTTTTTCAGATTGAGCCAAATGATTTGAGTGAATTAACTACTGTGATATCATCTATGTTAGCTCAAAAATGTATGAAAAAGGGCTGTAATGTATATCCTGCATACGTACTGGATACGAAGGTGTCTGAATCAAAGATTGACTCTGTACATGTTGTTTGTGAGTTTTCAGATGTATTTCCAAAAGAACTATTGGGTTTACCACCAATCAAAGAGGTTGAATTTGGTATTGAGTTATTTCCGAGAACAACACTAATATCAATAGCTCCGTACAGAATGGCTCCGACAAAATTAAAAGAGTTGAAAGCTCAGTTGCAAGAATTGACAGACAGAGGTTTTGCATGACCAAGTTATTCACCCTAGGGTGCACCGATATTTTTTGTAAAGAAGAAAGATCACACAATGAGAATGTGTATCAATTACAGATAGCTAAATAAAGTAATGATCAAGAATAAATACCCTTTTACCGCAGATTGATGATTTGTTTGATCAGTTGAAAGCGGCTACAGTATTTTCAAAGATTGATTTGAGATCGGGTTATTACCAGATGCGAGTTAAAGAGTCAGATGTGCCGAAAACTGTGTTCAGAACAAGGTACAGGCATTATGAATTCCTTATTATGCCTTTCGGATTAATTAATGCTCCTGCAGTTTTTATGTACTTGATGAACTAGATATTTAGACCATATTTAGATAGATTTGTTGTTGTGTTCATTGATGACATTCTGATCTATTCACAAGATGAATCTAAACATACGGAGCACTTGAAAATGGTGTTACAAACCCTACAAGATAAAAAACTATATGCCAAATTCAGTAAATGCGAATTTTGGTTTGAAGAAGTTGGATTTCCGGGGCATATTATTTCAGTTGAAGGTATCCGAGTCAACCCAAGTAAAATTTCTACTATTGTTGATTGGAAACCTCCGAGAAATGTGTTTGAAGTCTACAGTTTTCTGGGTTTAGTGGGCTATTACCAGAGATTTGTGAAAGGATTCTCGATGATTACAACACCGATGACACGACTATTTCAGAAAGATGTGAAATTTGAATGGTCAGAGAAATGTCAACAGAGTTTCGAACAGTTGAAAGCACTGTTAACTAAAGCACCAGTTCTGGTTCAATCTAAATAGGGAAAACAATTCGTTATTTATAGTGACGCGTCATTAAACGCTCTGGGTTGTGTATTGATGCAAGAAGGAAAACTTATAGCTTATGCTTTCTGGCAGTTAAAACCGCACGAAAAGAATTAATCGACGCACGACTTAGATTTAGCTGTAATTGTGTTCGCATTGTAGATTTGGTGACACTATTTATACGGTGAAAAATGCCACATTTATACCGATCACAAAAGCTTGAAATATCTGATGTCACAAAAAGATTTGAATCTGCGTTAATGAAGATGGCTTGAGTTGTTGAAAGATTATGAATTTGTGATTGATTATCACTCGGGGAAGGCTAATGTTGTTGCTGATGCTTTGAGTCAAATTTCCCTATTTGCTTTACGAGTAATGAATACCCAATTGATAATATGTGATGATGGGTCAATTTTAGTTGAATTAAAAGCTAACTCAACATTTCTTTAACAAATCTGTGAAGATCAGAAAGATGACCGTGAATTGCAAGCAAAACAAATTCAATTTGAGACTATTCCTGATTTAGAGTTTCAAATTAGAGCCGATGATTGTTTAAGGTTTCGAAAAAAAATTTGCATACCGAGAACTTCAGAACTCATTCAGAAGATTTTGCAAGAAGTGCATAGTAGCTGCTTATCTATTCATCCGAGAAGTACCAAAATGTACAACGATTTGAAATAGCTTTATTACTGGCATGACATGAAACGAGATATCTCAGAGTTTGTTTCTAAATGTTTGATTTGTCAGCAAGTCAAAGCTAAACATCAAGTACCGTCAGGTTTATTGCAGCCTGTGATGATTCCCAAGTGGAAATGGGATAGAGTTACGATGGAGTTTGTGTTAGGATTTCCTTTAACTTCAAAAAAGAAAGATGTTATCTCGGTTATCATTGATCGAATAACAAAATCTACTCATTTCAGACCGGTACGTACAGATTACTCACTTGATAGATTAGCTAAATTCTACGTCTCTCAAATTATCTGTTTGTACAGGGTACCACTATCTATTATTTCTGATAGAGATTCGTGATTTACGTCGTGATTCTAGAAGGAACTGCAAGAACCTCTAGGAAAAAAATTGAATTTCAATATTGCTTTTCATCCTCAGACTGATGGTTAGACCGAGAGAGTCATTCAGATTCTCGAAAACATGTTACAATGCTGTATTTTAGAGTTTGAGGGCAGTTGGGAAAAGTACTTACTGTTGATTGAATTTGCGTATAACAATAGTTTTCAGACGAATATAAAAATGGCACCATACGAAGCTTTATATGGTTGCAAATGTCGAACTCTGTTATACTGGCTGAGCTGAGTGATGAAAAGATTCACGGGGTTAAGTTGATTAGAGAAACTGAAGAAAAAGTGAAAATGATACACGACAGTTTAAAAGCAGCTTCAGATCGACAAAAATCGTACGCGGATTTGAAATGTAAAGAAATTGAGTTTCAAGTCGAGGACCGAGTGTTCTTAAAGGTGCCACCGTGGAAGAAAATTCTTCGATTTGGCCGTAAAGGAAAGCTGAGTCCGTAATTTATCGGACCGTATGAGATTGTCGAAACAATAGGTCCTGTAGCATATCGATTAGCTTTACCATCAGAACTTGAAAAGATTCATAATGTCTTTCACATTTCTGTCACATGTGATTTCTCCAGTAGATGTTGAGATACAGACTAATTTGGCATATAATGAAGAATTGATCAGGATTTTGGCTTGTGAAATCAAAAAGTTGAGAAATAAACGTATAGCCCTAGTGAAGGTTCTTTGGCATAAACATGGGATCAAGGAAGCTACGTGGAAACCCGACGAAGCTATGCAAAAATAGTACCCTAACCTTTTTAGCGGTAAGATTTTCGGGGACGAAAATCCCTAAGAGGGGATAGTTGTAATAGCCCGTTTTCGGTCAAATCGGTACAGTGGTTTCAGAACCACAAATCCAAATTCAAAATATTTATTTTATTATTTTATTAAGGTTTACAGTACAATAGAATTATTGTATGAAAGTTTCATAAAGAAACTTTACTGTTTGAATGCTTAATTCGATAAAAAGGACTAAATCGCGTAAAGTATAAAAGTGGAATACTATTAGTTAAAGGTAGTAAAAGGCTATGGAATTGGTTGTTGAAGGATTTGTGTTGCAATTAGCCCTTTGATGATGTAAGTGGATGGCTATGTGCATGAATTAGTGAAATTACAATGTTTAAACAAAGGGTATTTTAGTAATTTGGTAAATAAGTTATAATAAATAAAACAAAACATAAAAATTTCTTTTATGTTCATCTTCCATCACCGAATATTGAGAGAAAGGAAGCCATTTTCATGCTTTTAAGTTTCGGCAACTTCAATTATTTATTAAGATTAAGATAAGCAAATACCGAAACTAGATCGGGGAAAAAGAAAAGTTGGTGAATAGGTGATAATTTCTATCCGAGCAACTCAAAGTAAGTTCGTATAATTAGAATCAAACTTTAACTACTTATATATATATATATTTGAATTAGGTTTGATATAGTGTAATATTGAATAAATGAGTTATTTGTAATATTGAATACCTAATGGAAATGTCTGATGAATACTAAATCCCGTTTGAATCGTAGGAAGTCGTAGGATACAAGTGACATGTCATTAGGGTTGTCGTTTTGGTCGAGATCCTGCATGTGTTACGGACTCACCACAGCTCGTATAAGCTTACTGATATATGAGCTCGTAAGAGCTTACTGTTTTTAGCTCATTAGAGCTTACTTTTTCGGCTTGATAGAGCTTACTGTTCATCAACTCAAGAGGAGCTTACAGATCATGGCTCGAAAGAGCATAAATGATAATGAATTGACGAATTACTGATTAATACACTTATAGTGTATCACCGAGTATCCTTTGATATTCTAAGAAGTTCAACGGGCATAATTATTGTTACCGATCATATGAATAAGCTATGTGTTTATATAGATGAATTACTATTTATACGAATGAATTATGGTTTATCAAATGAATTAAAGATATTATGATGGAAAGCTAAATGATTCAAATGATATATGTGTTATATGGAATTGGTATGATAAAATGTATTGAGTATGAGATTGTGACTGGCTGATATATCTTTATGAATAGATGATATGTAACACCCCTAACCCTTATCCGTCGCAGAAATGGGGTTACGAGGTTTTACCGAACGAGCCACAACCTTCTCAATATACCATTATAACAACCCGAATTTACCACATTCACTTTATAAAAACATAATCATATGCCAATTAGCTTTAGTCACAAGATACAATATCTACTATGAATATACTAATCGTAAGTTACATCCAGATGCAAAACCATAATTATACATACCTAATCTATAAGCTTTGTAAGGTGCCACATATATATATAAAACATTTATTACCCTACTTTGTTAAGATTATCGAATTCAAAACCATTAATACGACCACCACGTGCGCATTAATATTACCTATTACCAGCTAAAAATATAGGCATGCATTGTACATAACTTGTTGATCAACCAATTAAACAAAACTCCAAGCAAATATAAAGATCACATAAGCCAAACCCAAACATCAAGAAACACATTCGGCTATTAGCTAAGACTTAATACTCTACCATAAATTGACTTTAACACTCGAATTTGTGAGTTCAGAATTAACATTTCGAAACATATTTACCCATTTCTCTCATACCTAAACCTTTTATCTAATGTTAACCAAATACATCAAGCATAGTTCACACCAAATACAAGTTTAACCGAAACATCAACCATATTTAATTAAAACAACCAAATCATATAATTGCCAACTAAACCAACTAAGTCACCTTCAAGAAAATTATCAAACATGCACATGATAATTTATTCACCTTATGACCGAATTAAGCAATTCCTCATTCAAAGTCTTACTACCATTATTGAAGCATAGCAGACATACACACCATATTCAATTTAACATAAACATAAGCACTAAGTTAGCCATTTTCGCATGGCATATAATATACAAATCAAAATTTAATGTATTATATTGAACCTATACATGCCATAATTCAAGTTCAGATTAAAGGTACCGAAGCTGTTGATAGTGTAACGAGTCCGACTGCTAGTTCCCGACCTTGTAGCGTGACTTTAAAATCTATAAAACAAAGTAAACACAACATAAAAGGAGTAAGCTCGCAAGCTTAGTAAGTCTTAGGCAACAACAAATTCAATGATTTATTCAATGTAAAATGTTACAAGATCAAACGTAACCCTACACGTTTATTATTAGATATACACAAAAATTCTATATGTTCACATACATACTATACTCCTTGGCATAATAATCAAATTCAATTTCATGCATAAACCACCTTGCCAAGCACACTTTATCACCAAAGCCGAACGTTCAGTTGTATCCAACTCCCATATTCATAACATATGGACTTATGAACAAAAATGAGAATTCTTTTAGAAGTATTCATCTAGCTGAATTTAATGGAGATACTTATACACGTTAAATTAAATATCCATTAAAAGCTATACAATAAGTCGGGTATGCTTACCTTGTACTTACTATTATTGAATTAATTCATGCTTGTCTATTCGGCTCACATCACACAATCCATGTACAAAACTTTCGCCCAATGAACCATTCAGAATTAACTAGGACCCCCGGACAATCACATAAGTCGTACAATGCCAACGTCCCAGACGTGGTCTTACATGTAATTATAGAATGATGTCACTATCCCAGACAGGGTCTTACTCATAAACATATGTCGAAAATTATAGATGAATGCCATGGACTTACTCGCTCACATTTAACGGAATTCTATGTCATGACATAGGTATCTTAGCTATTCCTAAGGTTCGCACGGGACTTCCGGACGTTGTAACTCATTTGAATCGAACTCGAAAATATGTTAACCACATTTATTATAGCACTATTAATTTCTAAAATTACAAACAGCAAGTAAACATATCATTTAAATATTGATACTTATATCTATTTGCATAACAACTTACCTTGGACGTCGTAAAACGGAACAGAGCTGCTAGTCGACCACTTTCGTTTTTCCCCGATCCAAATCCAATTTCTTTTGTTCTTGATCTAAAAATATTAAAATTAAGCTCATTTAAACACATTTTCATTCAAATTAGTCCTCACACACAAAAATGGGAAAATTACCATTTTACCCCTAGCATTTATAATTTTTACAATTTAGTCCTTAATGCATAAAATTCAAAATATACCAAATTAATCACATTCAAGGGTGGCCGAATACTCCTAGGATCCTAATATGCTCATATTTTTCATCAATTTCAAATTTTAGTCCCTCCATATATTTATTTTTGCAATTAAATCCTAATTACTCAAAATCATCAAAAATTCCTTTATAATATATTCTAACCCAATTCATATCTTCCATAATTCATCATCAAACCTTAGAAATCACAAGCTCTCATCAATGGAAAAATTCAAAATACTCACCAAAATCAAAAATTAAAGCTTGGGTTTTAAAGATTACTAAGCAACGATCTCAAAAAAGTAAAAATAATCGAAAACCAACAAGAAAACGAACCTTAATGAGCTAGATGAGTTGCCGAACCCTAAGCTTGTGTTCTTCCCCTTTTTTTCGGCTATTTGAAGATGATTATTGATAATATATGTTTTATTTTATGTTTTACTAAGTTATAATATGACATTTTTCTTCTTTTCCCATTTTACCCTTAATGATATAATAATAAACTTACATAACCCATGTTTAATGCCGTCCCACCAATATTAACTTGGGTTATTTACAACATAAAACCCTCACTTTTAAAAGCCACTAACAAATAGATACTTGACTTATTAAGCTAGCAAACTTTCCAACTTACTCGATTTAGTCCTTTTATTTAATTTAACACTCAAACGACAAAATTAAATCACGAAAATTTAGCAGACACAAATTCACTCAAAATAAACATATAAAATAATTTTTAATGATATTTTTCTAACTCGGATTCGTGGTTCTGAAACCACCGTTCCGATTAGGGTCTAAATCGGGCTGTCACATGATATGTGTACATATATGACTAATATGTTGATGGATTAATGTGTATAGGCATTTGGAAAAATATATGGGATATATTATGTTAAATTTGTATGGATGTTATACTTGGTAAGTTTAATTCTAAATTATACGGGCTTACTAAGCTATAAAGCTTACTTTATTTATCTTCCTATGTTTTATAGAGGTTCGATAGCTCGCTCGATTCGAACGACGTCAGAGATACGCATCACACTATCTAGTTGCTGATTGGTATCTTTGAACTTATGGATATATGTAAATATGGCATGTATAGGCTAGTTTTAAGATGATAACTATGGTTACTTATGCTATGATTTTGGTACAAGTTTTGGTAAAGGATAAGCCATGTGATTTGGCTTAACTTAAATGTATATATATCTATGTGGTTTGGATCATCTTGATATGCTTAATGATAAGTTGAATGGTTCAAAAGGTTATTTGAATATGTGATGTATGGTTGTTTTAAAAGGGGTTGAGTTTTAGAGCATGGTTTGTATGTGAAATATATGGTTAGTAAAGCATGATTGGACTTAGTTGGTTATGTGAAATTGGTATATGTTGAATAGGTAAATTATTGCAAATTGAGCTTTGAAATGATTGTAGTTGAATTGGTATAATATGTGCATTGATCTTTGATAATTGGTTATCTTTTGATGTCTTGAAATGGTATAAATAATCTTGTGTAGGTAAGAACAAATTTGGGTGGCAAAATGGCTTGGTAAATAGCCTATTTTTGTGCACACGAATAGAGACACGGGTGTGTGTCTCAGCCTTGTGTGATACACGGTTATAGTACACGATCATGTGCCCCCTGAAGCTAAATTAAAAATCAAGTCAATGAGTTACACGGCTTAGACACACAGGTGTGTGGATGGTCGTGTGACCCAAGTCAGTATACCCTATAGGTTTGACACGACCTAGCACACCACCTGGCACACAAGCAAGACACACGAGCGTATGGTCAGCCATGTGACCCAAGTCAGTATGTACCCTCTGTTTTCACACAACTCTTGACGTGGGCATGTCTGGCGGCCGTGTGAGACACCAGTGGTTTGATGATAATGATAATGATAATGATTGTAATGAGATGATGATTTGATGATCGAATGTTCTAAATTATGATATATGTCCAGTAATGTCTCGTAACCCAATTCCAGCGACGGATACGAGTTAGAGGTGTTACACTAACCTTTAAGGCTAGATTAGTGGCTAAAGGATTTAGGAAAAAAGAAGGCCTAGATTATTTTGACACTTATGCACTAGTGGCTAAAATGACCTCCATTCAAATTCTTATTGCACTTGCATCTATCCATAAGTTACATGTACATCAAATAGATGTTAAGGCGACTTTTTTGAATGGTGATATCGAAGAGTTTTGTGCTTCCTGGGAATGAACATAAGGTGTGTAAGTTGATCAAGTCATTATATAGTTTAAAATAATCACCTAAACAGTGGCATGAGAAATTTAACTTGATTATCTTGTCTTATGGTTTTTTACATAATGGCGCGAATAAATGTATTTACACTAAATTCACTGATAGGTGTGGTGTAATTATTTGTTTCTATGTAGATGATTTGTTGATTTTTGGTACGAACATGGAAGGTGTTCGTGAGACCAAAGAGTATCTAGCCTCAAAATTTAAAATAAAGGATCTCAATAAGGTAGATACAATTCTAGGTATAAAGGTGAAAAAGCATGAAAAGGGCTTTGCACTAAGTCAATCTCATTGCATCGAGAAAGTATTGGAAAAGTTTAAACACTTGAATATCAAGGATTCAAACACTCCATACGGTTTGAACTTAAAGTTAAGTGAGAATAATGGCAGGGCTATAGCGCAACCTGAGTACGCCAGCGCAATCAAAAGTCTAATGTATGCAATGCATTGTACTAGACCTGATATTGCATTTGTTGTGTGCAAATTGGCCAGATTTACAAATTGTCCTAGTACCGGTCATTGGAAAGGCATTTGTAGGATTTTTTGTTATCTTAAGAAAATAAAAAAATTTGGGATTATTCTATAGTGATTATCCTGCAGTACTAGAAGGTTACTTGGATGCAAGTTGGATTACAAGTATAACTGACAATAAGTCCACATCGAGATGGATTTTTACAATAGGAGGTGGAGCCGTTAGTTAGGCCTCCAAGAAACAAACTTGCATCTCACATTCAACTATGGAGGCTAAATTTATAGCTTTAATAGCTACTGGTAAGGAAGTGGAATGGCTAAGAGATATCTTGCTAGATATAAATTTGTGGCCACAACGTAGGTTTGCCATTTTCATATATTGTGATAGTGAATCTACCATTTCTTGAGCGTACAATAAGGTGTACAATGGAAAGTCTAGACATATAAGTTTGAAACATGAGTATGTGAGACAATTGATTAAGGATGGTGTGATAACTGTTACCTATGTTAAGTCAATTGATAATTTAACAGATCCATTGACTAAAGGTTTGTCAAGGGATTTGGCTAAGAGTACCACCACTAAGATGGGATTAAAATCATTCTAATCACATCATTGATAATGGAAACCCTACCTTGTTCTAGCTAAAAGTTAGTTTCAAGGTTCAAAGGGTAATAACAAGTTATCGAATGACAACGTACACTAAGAATCAGGATTTAGTGTTTATATTTTAGGAAGATGAGTTTTACTCTTAATGGATGGACATTAATTGTCATGAAATCCACCTATACGGACATGAAGTGGTGCCGCTTCAACGAGATTTTCGTTATGGTTTTCTCTTGTACATGTTCATGAAACCAGATGAGCACATGGCCATAACTGTGGTAAAGCAAATTAAATTCTTACTCTAATACTTTACGATTATCTATGAAATTTTTTTAGTGTTAACTTTAAGAGTGATGGTTCAAGCGACTAGCCACCAATCACTTTGTTGATCATTTGAGAGTTTGCACTAAAGGAAAGTTCAATCTACGGACACCTTCATTATGCACAATCATTCTGTACTTATTTTCTAGAATTAGCAGTCTAGTGGGGGATTGATGGAAAGTATAGATTCCAAATTAATATGAGCACTATTCAAATTCAAATTCAAAGTGATGATTTATTATCTTACAAATTTAATTATTCATAAGCATTATTCACATTAAAAGTGATGATTTATCATTCAATGAATACATTTCCATGGGATATGTTTCTCCCAAGGAGTATGTCCAATATGAAGGGTTGTGGCTCTTCAAATTGTATTCATTGAATACATATAAATAGAGGCATTATAGTGCTCAGATACACAATTACAATCACTCTTATTTTCAAAAACAAGAGTAAGAGTTAGGGAATTCCTCATTTTTGCCAATCAAAGGAAATTTAAAACTTCCTTGTATCCCGGAAGGACCTTTATCTTAACCCTCTAGCAACTTTGTGTTTGAGAGCAAATATTTCTATTTGGAAAGCATAATTTGTTCCTCGAATTATACTGTTTATTTCCATACAAGTCTTTGGTTCTATTGTCTCCACACAAATTTTCCAACAATACTATATAAACTCCTTTTCAACTATTGTATGTCCCAAATAATCACCCCTATCATCAATTTATCTTGGATGTACGAATGACTCATTCTATGGTAACTGATGAAAGGCCCAAATGGTTTCCCAAAAGCAATGCCTAAAGGCATGCATATCCTTTTACTACAAACAGCGAAGCGATCTCCTTGTGTAGTGTATGTTCCGAAGCCAAAATCTCACCTTGAGATTTACAAACAACCACTCTAGATCCAGATCTCGCTAAACTTTGATTATAAGCCACATCAAAATTAACTTTGACATCAAAATTATAAAGCCTGAAATTTTTAGGCCTAGAAGTATTAGGTTTAGAGCAGGGGAACAGTTAGGAGGCTGCACATAAAAGTTTAGTTGTGCAAAAAAGTGACACAATTGTATTTCTACTTCAGTGGTTAAGTGTCCTGGGAAGAGTCTGAGAAGTCTTGAGTTCAAGCCTTGGCTTATGTAAAAATTTTGTTTTTAATGGATAACCCTTGTCTCTAGTTAGTAGGCTTTTAAATAAATATGGATAATTTATGACACAAAAGGCCTACTGGTCTAGGGGGTAAGTGGTGTGTTACTGATCGTGATGAGATGAAGTAATACAATCGATCGTACCTGGAAACTAACTATTATCACGATAAAAAGGCAAGCACACCTATCGAATAGTAGTATAGCTAGTGGCAACACCGGAATATCAAATCCAATGAACTAAAAGTACTAGTAATAACTTCCTTCCTATTATCTAGCCTAAAAATAAAGAGGTGGTTTGTGTAAACTAATTAACTCTAAACTAAACTGAAGAAATGACAAAGAATAAATTAGGAGATTGCTTTTGGGAAAAACTTATTGATGAGGGCAATACCTAAGGAAGAATCCACCTAGACTTCACTTGTTACCTAACTTTGAACTAGACAATTTCTTCATTTGACTTGATCCATAGAGATCCATAAATTATGTTACTACCTCCGTCGAGGATAAGAACAACTAATCCTAGGTTAATTAATTGAAATCTCTTTCTAATTAAAACCCCTAGTCCTGCATTAACTCGATCTATGGCTCCCCATATTAGATTTGACTCTAATCCGGCAGATTTTCGTCGTCCTATGTCTAGGATTGCGATCAACTCCGCTTAATTGTGTTGGATCTACTCCTATAAAGGGACTTGTGCTCCTCTGTATAAGCACATTCGACTTAAATCAATATCCCAGGAATATCAATTCAAGAGTTAAAAACACAATTAAGAAAAAATCAAATATTTATCATATAGTTCAGATAACAATAACAAGATTCATCTTAGGTTTCATCCCCCTTAGATATTTGGTATTTAGTTCATGTTTATAAAAAGAAACATCTCAGAATAAAGAAAATAGCAAAACATAAGAAAACCCAAAACTCCTCAAAGGATAGAAGGGAGATCATCTATCTTGATGTAGATCTTGGCTTCTGAGATGGATCAATCAGCTTTCCTTTGAGTGATTCCCTGCCGTTAACTTCCCGTCTTGGCGGGAATAATGTGCTCAGCACTCTCCTCTACTGTACACCCTTGTAGTTGCCTCCTAGAGTCTTTATATAGAGTTTAGAATGTCTTTCTTAGCCCCTAAGTAGCCTTTCCCAAGTGAAATTGAACTTCCTCACGACAGAGACACGCCCGTGTGCCACGCCTGTGTGAGGGCCGTGCTCAAGCCTTGTAACACCCTTTAACCCTCATCTGTCGCTGGAATAGGTCATTGGACATTAATAATCGAATACGACCCTCAAAACGAACACGGAATAACATATGAACCATTTTCAGATGACCAAAGTAACCGAACAAACGATACAATTATTGATTTTAATTCGAGACAACTTATGCAATTAAGAGTGACATCAACCTTATTTAATCATGTTTTCTTTTTAGTTTATGCCCGATAGAGACTTACAAAAACATACAATAAGTACATGAATAAAGAACCATTTAACATCATTAGCGATTCAATAAATAAAACCACCACTAAATTGGCATCTATATGTATATTCATGTATCTTAACCGAAATGCCATCTAACTAGATCATATCACAAACATTGATTCACTTATGGGACATTTCGAATTAAAAGAAACAGCCACCTTCACATGGCTTTAATATTTACATCACCAAAATATAACTTGTTTCAAAAGAAGAGTTAAGCCTATACATGCCCTTCACTAGAGTTTAGTAATTTAGGTACCGAACGTGGCTTTGATAGTAGAGATGACTTCGAGATTAAGATTCCCGAGACCGTAGCTGACGAACCAAAAATCTATAAAACAGAAGATTCAGAGCAACAGAGTAAGCATTTCTATGCTTAGTAAGTTCAAGTAATAAAACAATCAATCTACAAAAGTAAAG
This sequence comes from Gossypium stocksii, assembly GCA_020496765.1. NCBI lineage: Eukaryota > Viridiplantae > Streptophyta > Magnoliopsida > Malvales > Malvaceae > Gossypium > Gossypium stocksii. The sequence goes on from CM035623.1 coordinate 15,773,228, forward strand.
ACATCATCGATTTGCTCATTTATAATGATTTTATTTTAGCCGAATATGCAAATACTAAATTTATTCCTCCTTTTTGTTCGAATGTACTAGTAGTCCCCAGAAATACATACTCACAAAATTTATATGTTCACACATAGAGCAAAGTAGTCACACATTATCACAACCTCTTTAAGATCATTGTTAACACTAAACATCACTCCTTTGTAAGATAATTCGATAGGAAATTGTTCACTATTATGTAACTAACATACCTGGTCATTTTATAGTAGATGTCTCATTAAAAGAAGTTGATGAAACCGAATTCTTACCGTAGGTCCTACGGCTCTTCGGGGTTTAACCCGGCTCTGAACTCTAGCCCTAAGGCTCTTTGGGATTTAACCCGGCTCTGAACTCTAGCCCTAAGGCTCTTCGGGATTTAACCCGGCTCTGAACTCTAGCCCTAAGGCTCTTCGAGATTTAACCCGGCTCTGAACTCTAGCCCTAAGGCTCTTCGGGATTTAACCCGGCTCTGAAACACAGTTTCACAAAAGGTTGAATTCCGTACATGAGCTTATCCCAATTTAATTACAAAACATCATTTATTTATTCTCTTCTCACATTAATACATATCATGGCATTTTTAAGATATAACTTCGGTCTACAGACATCTAAGTAAAGTACCATCAACTTGCTTACTAAAGGCTTCATAGGTAACAAGAACTTTCGGCTAACGTACTATTCTCTTACATTTTACTCATACCAAAGGTCACTTAAGTCAATGACTCATCTTCATGAATAGTCAAAAGCATATGCCATGTTAATTCAACTTACAATAAAGAATTTTAATACTCAAACTTACCTCGAACTTTTCTGTATAATTACGGGTCGGCTATTCCGTTACCTTAGCTTTCCCCTTATCCGATGTTGTCCCTCTATGCTCTTGAGCTTCAATTTTGCAAATTAGATGTATTAATTTACAAACCCTACTTATTTTAAAGTATGGAATATACACCCTCTCTATACGGCACACATACACATTCGGCCAAATTTCATTATGTTACTAATCATGCCTGGTTTTAATTAGATCACATATAGATAGTCTTTTAAACAAATCTTATCCTTCATGACATAATAGTCATAGGGGCCGAATATGATTTCATCTAATTTATCACATCTACATTTCGTCATCAAGATGTGAACAATAAAGAGGTAACTAGATTGCCATAACCGATTATAAATTGAGTCATACATACAAAATATAATATATAAGTATACAAAATCTCCCATGACTGAACGCTTATTAAAATTTCAAAAGACATCAATGAGTAAAATCTAACAAACCGTATTAAGTCTATATAAGCCTTAGTTTCAAGTAAATTCAATAACATGCTACATTGATATTCAATCACCAAGACATCACCCAAATATAAATCTTAACTCGCCCAAGACATGCTTAACTTTAATAAAAAAAACAAATCCCCTTTTCTATTAACATATACGGAAATTTTACTACTCTAAACCCCTTCATTCTCATCCAAAGCTTAATTACTCATTCAAAGCCACAATTGGAAATCATCTAAGCAAAGAGAAAGAATCACACATTCATATTAGCCGAATGCAATAATGCAAATATCAAAGGCATCTCCATAGTCATTCCCATATTTCTAATTCTTAAAATACCATAAATGGTTCGAAACATTAATTTAAAGTATATTCGGCATCCTCCCTAACCAAGGATTCTAGACCATATTCGGCAATATGTCCACAACAAAGGTTAGCCGATTTCCCCAATATGCAACATCAATCTATAAAATAAAATAACACATTTGGTTCATGACCGAATGTACCATTCAACACAAATACAAAGTTTATTCATTATTTAAGTTCCAATTAGGCTAACACTCATACAACCACTATCAATTACGCATTAACCTTGCATATTCCCCTCTTAGCCGATTGCCACACAATTAAAAATCATTCTTCTCAACTTATAATCCTTATCAATAATGTTTCAAACTAATCCACAAGTAATCATACAATGAAAATTCAACCAGAAGAAAATTAAAGTCTCAAAACTCCAAGTTGAGAATTTTATCACAGAAACATAGGGTTTCTCCCTTCTCCTCAGTAGTTACCTTTTAATTCAAAATCAACAAGAATTGACATCTTCACTAAAGATTCACTCCATCAACTAAAAGTGTTTAGTATTCAAAAATTTAAGCACTCATTAGTCAATCTGAAAAGCTATTACCATAAGCTTGCAGGAAAATCAAATCTCCACCACTATGTATTGATATGACACATCGATCAAAAGGTCTTTAAATGGTTGTAATGGGGCTTTGGTTAGGGGTGTGGTCACAAGCTGAAAAAGATGGTTAGAATAGAGATTGAATTGAAAAATCATCTAACTAGAAAAATCTCTATCACTGAATCATATTCCTAGAAATAAAGCCTTTTTTATGACATCGTTCTGGATTCGGAAGCTTATAATAGAAATATGCAAAAATATTAAATTACAACTGAAATATGAATTACAACTGAAATAATTTTTTTATTATTTTTAAGAATAAATCAAATAACAAATAAATTGAATATTTATGAACTTGAAAAGGAGAACAAAGCTAGAAAATTATTCAACTCAAATCTCGACAAAAATAGGGACCAAAATAATTGAAGGGAATTCAACAAAAATGGGTTATAGGTTAGTATTGAGGGTAAATCAAGGAATGGGTTGTTAGGCTCAATGAGGTTAACTAGGGGTTAACTAGGGGTTAATTTATGAAAGTAGGCTTTTATGGAGTAAGTGGGTTAAACCTAGCTGCCTTTATCATTTCAGTATATCAAATCAATGATGTGGTCTGAACATGTATAATCAAAGCAAGTTCTAGAATAACAATCAGTATTGACTCACTCAAAGCAACAATAAAAGTGAGCACAAAAGGATGTGTGCTCAAAAGGCTCAAAAGTCTAACCAGAATTATGACTTTTGATGTCAATCCTACGAATTTCAAATTTCAAGATAATACTTAAAATTGGGGAAAACAACCTAGAAAATTTGTAAATTCTCAAAAATTTCAACTTATCATGCTTGATTCTGTAACACCCTTTAACCCCAAACCGTCGCCAGAATAGGGTTACAGAGCATTACCAGAACTATCAGATAATTTACAATTATTACACAATTATTAACAAACATAATATAAAATAATCTTATAATCTCTTATATGGATCTTCAAGGTCTAAAAATACGAGTTAAAAGTAGTTCGGGACTAATTCAAGTATTATAAAATTTTTCGGACATTTTAAAATTATACTAATGAGTAGGGCTCACATGCCCGTGTTAATGAACCGTGTGGTTCAACACGGCCGTGGTGGTATGGGACACGCCCGTGTCCTTTACCCGTGGAGCATTCTGATTTTCTCACATGGCCAAACCGCACATCCGTGTGCCAAGCCGTGTGGACTCAATATGAGTCTTTCTAAACTAATCTAACCGACCCTACAAAATATCAAACCAATTTGCAATCAACACATTTACATATACAAATTTAATTCATGAATATAAACTTTATTCATTTTTATTTCATACACATGTCAAATATATCATATTAATTCCCTTTTTATACTTTTAAATCAAATTAAATCATTATTTTATGACCATAATCACAAGACTCAAATACTCAACCTATTCATTACCTAGGAACATGCCACAATTACTAAAGATAAAATACACTACTAACAATACTCTGAAGTCGGGGTTGATCTGGATGCTGGACCAAACACTGGCATTCATTTAACCTGTGCACGGAAACAACCGTACGCTGAGTATAGGTATACTCAGTAGTATTACCATAATTCAAATTATAAAATAACTTATATTCATTCAATTTATGTTACAATTACTTAAAAACTATTTCATACTTTAAATCAAATTATTTAATAATAATAAGCATTATTTCAAGGCTTGTATTTAATCCAATACATACATTATTTCATTATCCAATTTTCATTGAATTTTTCATATCTCATTCCATTAGCTCATTTCGTATCATATGCAATTCACTAAATTTTATCACTTTATTCAATATTAATTCTATTGTAATTTGTTCTTACTAAAGTCATATATCAACAATAACAATTTCAACTAATTAATTTCATATATCATCACTTACTTTAATCAATTCTTACAACTTTAGTTCATATTTTAAAATCACATATCTTAATTTCATTTTCACATATCAAATTCACATTCAAATTATATAATTCAATTATACTATTCTTTTCAATTAAATTCTCATATTATTTATATAATTTCAAATAATTTGTGAACTTTAGTTTCCTTTCTCAATCTTACATAATATTTCAATTCACAATCCAACTTTAAACAATTCATGAACCTTTGGTTCATGCCTTCAATCTCATATCACAAGTTTCATTTCACATCTCATATTACAAAATTCCTTTCACTTTCCATTCAATAATTCAAATAATCAAATTCAAATTACTTACTCATTTCACTTATTTATCCCTATTAACATGACTCGGACTTTGGTGGATACACGGATCCAACCAAACACACCAGAATGGCGGCCAACGCCTCATCGAATAGTTCGAAGTAAATCTATGACACACCACGTGTCTCATCGGCTGAGCCGAAGCAAAGTGGCGACCAACGCCTCATCGAAACTATCCGAAGCAAATCTATGACACACCAAGTGTCTCATCGACTCGAGGTCGAAGAATCCCTGAACACTTCCAATCCTATGGCATGCCAACTATATCCACTAAGCCTGACTAGTTAATAGGGTATCGGAATCACATAGTAATTTCACTTTCAATATCAAATTCACATCAATTAACACTTTGCTCACATTTCTCACATAATTCTCAATTCAATCACAATTTGTTTCAATTTCACAAAATCAGATATTTTCACTTCAATTCACATTTCAACTCAATCAATTTCTCATACTTTCATTCCATATACATTTCAAAATAATCACATTCAATTCAAATTGATTCAATTCCAATCATAATTCTTCATATATTCCATCAAATACTCATACATATGCATACTTCATTTCAATATCATTCAATTCATAATTTCTCATATTCACAATTCAAATCAGTTTTCCAATTCAATATGTATTTCAATACCACATTAATTCTTTTAATTCAGATCATATTACCAGAAATTTCCATTCATTTCACATACAATTCAATTTTATTTAATTCAATATCAATATCAACCTTTATTTTATTTACTAAACATATTATTCAAAATTCAATATTTACTAATAATAAATTCAATTCAATCTTGATACTTACCTTAATTTGCTTGTCATGTATATTAATTTAAAATTTAACAATTAATTAAATTCAAATTATAGTAATACTAACCTGGATTTCTCGTTTTTTACTCCTCATTTGTTTTTCTCTTTTCCTTCCTTGCTCGATGTCTCAAATTCTTTGTTTACTACGGAAATAATAATAATTTGCATTATTAATTACAGCATTAAAATTTAAATAATTAAATTTTTATTCAATTCCTATTCTTCCTCTTCATTCTACATTCTTTATACACAATTCTACTATTTACTTATAAGTTCTTTCAAGGCTGTCAACTTGAGTCATTGTTACTAAATGATCTATATCTTGAGTTACGGTATTCCAAATTAAGATCCGTAAATTTTCTATGAAACTAGACTCACATATCTTATTGCCATAAAATTTTCAGAATTTTTATTTTATCCAATAATTACAGTTTATTCTTTAAATTCACCCCTATTCTTCTATCTGATGGTTTTGACCTTTCTTCACTAAAAATTGTTTATCTCTTTGTACAGAATTCAAATGATGTTTATGTTTGTTTCTACTAAAAATAGACTCATTAAGGAATCTAACCATATAAATTATGTCCCATAATTATTTTTGTACAATTTTTAATGATTTTCTAAATTCAAAACAGAGTATCTCGAAATTATTCTGAACCAGTCCCACAATAATTCAAATATCTCTTGATTCACAAATCCATTACTTACACCGTTTCTTCTATAAGAACCTAGACTCAATAAGATTTAATTTCATATCTTATTCATCCTCTAATTTGATTCCTACAATTTTTGGTGATTTTTCAAAATTAAGCTTCTGTTGCTGTCCAAAACTGTTTCCTTATAGCTTATTAAATCATTTACCCAATTCTAACTTGAAATTCTTTCAATTAAATCCCTAATTCATTTTCTAGTTCAACATAAACCATGTTCAAAACCTTAAAACTTCAAAGACCTCAACTTAAATTCATCAAAACTTTATTCTAAAGCTTATAAAATATCAAAATTAAAAGGAAAGGGCTTAATTGACTTACCTATTAAAGTTTTAAGCATCAAAACCATAGTTTTTCTTTTTTCTTTTTCTTCTCCATTTCTTTCTTTCTTTCACGTCTACTCTCTGTTTCTCTTTTCATGTTTTTGTTTCTTTTCTTTTCTTTTATAACATATATATATATATATATATATATATATATATATTAGTTTATAATAATAATTATTTTTATAAAAATCTATTTAATAACAAATACTTTAATTACACTTGTCTCTATTTAATTTGTTTACTAAAAAAAAATCTCATAATTAAATTAGTTATCTAATAGTTATATTTTACTTAATATATATAAATATCTATTTAATAACAAATATAAATATGACAAATGTACATTGTCAACACCCTACATTTGTCAATATTCAATTTATTTATCATAAAAAAATCTCATAAAATAATTATTTATTACAAAATATCTTATACTTAAATTTTAAGTAAATAAATAGTTTTAACTCAAATATATACATTCACATTATTACACATGTACCACTTTATCACCATACACTTGTCTTTATTTTATTTTATTTCATAATAATGTAATAATATTTTAATAGAAAACCATAATAATAATAATAATAACACTAATTATTCATCAAATCTAAAAAAAAAATCTTAAATTTTCTAAGTTTGCCGCCTCAACTATTGTCAAATGGCATATTTGCCTATTTGGTCTTTATACTTTCTTTCAATCTATAATTAAGCTTTTACCCCTTATTTAATTTAGTCTTTTTTCCTAATTGCTCTTAATTAAGCTAAATTCACTTAATTAAAACATATTTAAACACATAACTAACTTTGTAAATATTTTTAATAAATATTTACGAGTCCGTTTTACTAAAAATAGAGGCCCGATAACTCATTTTTCGATATCCGTACTTTTGAGGTCATTACAATTCTCCCCCCTTTAAAGAAATTTCATCCTTGAAATTTTTCTCCTGATACAAGTTATTTAATCAAATCTTTCTTTCACTCTTTCAATCAAAGTCCTTAAAATTCAATGATAACTCATCTCAGAACTCTTTTCAGAACTTGATACTATACTTCATACCCAAAATTTATTGTAGTTTCCTCAGAATCACTGTATAACTTCGGATCATCATCCAAACCAATGAAGACTGGCACTCTGTGTAAACTAATAATATCAGAAATACATATCTTACTAGTCTATCAAGAGAAAAATTTGTACGTATTGAGATAAAATGCCTAGACTTTTTCAAACAGTCAACAATAATTCAGATAAAATCTATCTTTCATTCAATTCTATCCAACACTCAGATGTCCGACATCTTCGACCATATAGTGCTTCATACAGAGCCATTTGAATACTTAATCGGAAACTATTATTATACACAACTCGGCCAATGATAAATAACATCCCAACCTGATTCGAAACCAAATACACAAACTTATAGCATGTCTTCTAAAATTTGACCAACTCACTCTCAGATTATCCATCTGTCTATAGATGAAAAGCTGTACTGAAATTGAATTAAATACTCAATAATTCTCCCAACTATCTTTAGAACCTCGAAGTGAAACACAATTCCGATCAATAATTATCAATACTAGATTATCATATAATCTCACAATTTCCTAAATATACACCTAAACGAGTTTCTGAAGTAACTAATCAGTTCTGACCACTATAGAATAAGTTAACTTTATAAACTAATCAACTATCACTCATATACCATTCTTACAATTTATCCCAAAATCAAGAAGTGAACCATAGACTATAGATCTTTATCAAACATATCGAAAACTGACACTCCATATAGCTTGTCAATTTCATAACTTATATCTCATTTTCATTCCAGTATCTTCACTAGCTGTAATAATTCCATAAGTACCAATACCGAATATTCAGCTTTAATCTGCTAACATAATTTTAAAAACATCACATTTCCTTCTGATTTCTCATACATCTTTTCAATATCATTAATGTAGCTATCATAGAAAATTCTTTCACAAATTAAAAAGAAATACCGAAGCTTTAAATTATTCCGAGGCCACTGTCATCAGATAGGTTAAAAATCATAAATCAATCAGAATTCATCTTAATAGGGGATTGAGAATAATGCAGAGAGTGAAAGTGAGAATTCAAATTTTGAGAACAATGCAACAAGTTAGTGGTAAGAATTTTCAGGGGTTTCAAAGATAATATATAAAAATGAAAGTGAGTTCCCCCCTACACTTAAGATGTACATTGCCCTCAATGTATAAAGATACATTAGTAGCAATAGAAGCATAAAATCATAAGATAGGGAGAGAAGTGAAACTCCCTGAATATTGGATAGAACCCTTGAATTGTGAAAGCTGACTTGGAGAAAGGACTACTTGAAGTTCATGATTCTGGGTGACTGGAGAGAACAAGCATGATTGTGTGTAAAATTCAAGTATTATTCAATAATAAAATAAGTGCAAAAGGAGAAGGAAAATTATAAAGTAAATTAAAATTAAAAATAATAAAAATAAATATATAAATGATAGGGGATTGGGCACACGGCCGTGGCACATGCCCGTGTGCCATGGGTCTAGCCCGTGTACTTCGTGGACTTATTAGGTGCCCACAGGTGGTGGAGACGGGCGTGTCACACGCCCATGCTAATTTCTCAGTTTTAACCACGGTTTATGGGCACGGGCGTGTTGGGGTACACGGCCACAACACACGATCGTGTCTTTTAGTATTCATTTCTCCCACGGTCGTGTTTGTGGTCACACGCCCGTGTATGAATTAACAGGTTTGCCCACGGCTGTGTTGCACGGTCCTGGCGATTTGTCGAAGACCGTATGTTGGGGAAATCTTACCCTGCTCATACACGACCATATCGTACGGCCATGTCTTTGCTCATGGTGTCCACACGACCTTAGGCACACCCGTAGGCATGGCCGTGTGGTTTGAAAAATCTGCATTCGAAGGGTTAGTTAATGGATTAGAGAGTTTAAATAAAAAAATTTACTATGTCAGTGCTCGGGTTACCTCCCGAAAAGTGCTTGTTTATAGTCTAAGCTCGACTTTCCTCAAGCTTTCATAGTCACAGTGGTTTGAAGAGTTGAAACTCTTCTATCCTGCTTTCAATTTTATTATCAACCTAAGGTTTGAGTCGAGTATGATTTACCTTGAAAGTGCCGAGTGTCTTGTGTGTTATCTCAACTGTATCATAAGGAAAGATTTTCATTATCATGAAGGGAGGTATGCCACTTGCATGAAGTTTTGCATTCGAAATTCAAGGATCTTCCTCCTCTAAAAATACCTTATCCCCTACCTTAAATTGATTCATTTTTACCTTGGGGTCGTCTTGGTGATGCTCTGGGTTGGTGTGGCATATTTTGGGCTTTTCTGTTGATAGTTCAGCCACTCATCTAATTCCTCAATCTGGAGCATTCCTTTTTCATGTACGTTTCCCTTGGATGGACTCGTCTATGGTTAGGTCACCCTTATGTGAAGTGTATCCTACAAAGAAGGTTGGATGGTGAGATCATTCTTATTATCAAGCTTCATAATATTATCTTTATTATCAATAGACATATTAGAGTTACGAGCTTGTAAAGTAACTTTGTCATCACCTATATGAAGTGTAAGGTCGCATGTTCCTACATCAATTATGGTTCTAACAGTTGCTAAAAAGGGTCACCCTAGAATTAAGGGTACATTGCTATCCTCATCAATGTCTAGAACAACAAAGTCAACTGGGAATATAAATTTATCAATTTTTACAAGCACATCTTCAATTATGCCCTTTGGAAATTTAACGATTTTATCAGCCAATTGGATGCTCATCTTAGTTTGTTTAGGTTTCCCAAGACCTAGTTGTTTAAACAATTTATAAGGCATTACATTAATATTAGCCCCTAAATCAGCTAAAGCATTTTTGACGTCTAAACTACCAAGTAAACAAGGAATTGTAAAACTCTCTGGATCTTTTAGTTTGTTGGGTAGCTTATTCTGTAAAATTGCTGAGCACACTGCATTCAGTTCCACATGAGATGTATCATCCAGCTTTCGTTTATTCGTCAGTAGCTCTCTTAAATACTTAACGGCATTTGGCATCTACGAAAGAGCTTCAATAAATGGTAAGTTAATATGTAATTCTTCAAAAGTTTCAGGAATTTATCGAATTGTTTATTTGTGCAGTCTTTCCTTAGCGCATTTGGGTATGGGATACAAGGCTTATACTCTTTGACAATTGCTTCTTTGGAACTTACCTCATCCTTACCTTTACTTACCACAGTCTCTTTGCATGGCTCTAGGTTAGTTTTGGTTAACCCTTCCTCATCTATTGTATCCACGGCATTAAGTTGCTCCTTAGGGTTAGTCTTTGTGTTGCTTGGTAACCCACCTTCTGGTCTTTCACAAATTAGCTTAGTGAGCTAGCCTATTTAAGTTTCAAGACCTTGAATGGATACTTGCTGGTTCTTCAGTGTCGTTTCGGTGTTCTGAAAATGGGTTTCTGACACGGCGATAAATTTTGTGAGTATCTCTTCAAGGTTCAGCTTTTTCTCTTGCGGATAAGGCGGTTGTTGAAGTCCCTGAGGGGGTGGTTGCTTTTGATTTCCTTGTCCTCCCCATGAGAAATGTAGGTGGTTCCTCCAACCATATCTATAGGTGGAGTACTCAAAATTGCTCATGTTTCCCTGGTTTGAGTCCCATTGCATCACTAGGTGTACCTACATAGAACCAACAAAATTATCAATCTTTTTATTAAGTACCTGATTAGAAAGCATGGTGACTGCATCAATATTAAAAACTCCGGCAGCTTTCTGTGGCTTTGTTCTCATGACTTGCCACTAATAATTATTTAGTGACATCTCTTCTATGAACTCGTAAGCTGCTTCTAGTGTTTTGTTGTTGATTGTTCCACCGGCGACTGCATCGATCATTTGTCTCGTCGAAGGATTCAAACCTTTGTGAAAGGTTTGAACTTGAAACCACAGAGGTAACCCATGGTGAGGGCACCTTCTCAATAAGTCTTTGTATCTCTCCCAAGCATCGTAAAGTGTTTCTAAATCCATCTACTCAAAAGAAGAGATATCATTCCTTAATTTAGCCGTTTAAGCCGGCGAAAAATATTTGAGCAAAAATTTTTTTGTCATTTGTTCCTATGTAGTGATAGACCCTCGTGGTAAAGAATTTAACCACTGTTTAGCTTTATTTCTCAAGGCGAATGGGAATAACTGAAGATGAATGGCATCATCAGAAATGTCATTTATTTTAAATGTGTCGCAGAATTCCAAGAAATTGGCTAAATGAGCGTTAGGATCCTCATCCTGCAAACAATCAAACTGAACAAACTGTTTTATCATCTGAATAGTGTTAGGTTTCAATTCAAAATTATTTGTAGCAATAGTAGGCCTAACAATATTAGATTCAGTACTAGCCAAATTAGGTTTAGCATAATCATACATAGTACGCGAAGCAAGATTTTGCTTAACGGGATTTGCGGCTACTACAAGAGGTAGCTGATTATCGTGATTTGCCTCCATCTCTTCAGCAGGTTCAGGCTCTTCTTCTTGACTTTGTTCTAGATATTGCAAGCTTCTTCTTATCTCTTGGCGAGTTCGACGGACTGTAGCTTCTAAATTATCGTCAAACAATAATAGTCCTCCTAGGTTTCTTCCAGTCATAAACTAGAGGCACCTAAAAGGGAAAAAGAAAAAGAAAATTTTAGTAAATAAAACCTAAAATAAAAATAGGAAATAAATTGAAATAAAAATAAAAAAATGGCTAAAGTAATAGGAATCGAGTGTTCCTAATATTTCAGTTCCCCGACAACGGCGCCAAAAACTTGATCGTGATAAGATGAAGTAATAAAATCGATCGTACCTGAAAACTAACTATTATCACGATAAAAAGGAAAGCACACCTATCGAATAGTAGTATAGCTAGTGGTAAGACTGGAATATCGAATCCAAGGAACTAAAAGTACTAGTAATAACTTCCTTCCTATTATCTAGCCTAAAAATAAAGAGGTGGTTTCTGTAAACCAATTAACTCTAAACTAAACTGAAGAAACGACAAAGAATAAATTGGGAGATTACTTTTAGGAAAAACTTATTGATGAGGGCAATACCTAAGGAAGAATCCACCTAGACTTCACTTATTACCTAACTCTGAACTAGACGATTTCTTCATTTGACTTGATCCGTAGAAATCCCTAAATTATGTTAATACCTCCGTTGAGGACAAGAACAACTAATCCTAGGTTGATTAATTGAAATCTCTTTCAAATTAAAAGGTCTAGTCTTGCATTAACTAGATCTATGGCTCCCCATATTAGATTTGACTCTAATCCGGTAGATTTTCATCGTCCTATGTCTAGGATTACGATCAACTCCGCTTAATTGTGTTGGATCTACTCCTATACAACGACTTTTGCTCCTCTATATAAGCACATTCGACTTAAATCAATATCCCAGAAATATCAATTCAAGAGTTAAAAACACAATTAAGAAAAAATCAAATATTTAACATATAGTTCAGATAACAATAACAGGATTCATCTTAGGTTTCATCCCCCTTAGATATTTGGGGTTTAGTTCATGTTTATAAAAAGAAACATCTCAGAATAAAGAAAATAGCAAAACATAAGAAAACCCAAAACTCCTGAAAGGGTAGAAGGGAGATCCTCTGCCTTGATGTAGATCTTGGCTTCTGAGATGGATCAATCAGCTTTCCTTTGAGTGATTCCCTACCGTTAACTTCCCGTCTTGGTGGGAATAATGTGCTCAGCACTCTCCTCTACTGTACGCTCTTGTAGTTGCTTCCTAGGATCTTTATATAGAGTTTAGAATGTCTTTCTTGCCCCTAAGTAGCCTTTCCTGAGTGAAATTAAACTTCCTCACGACAGGGACACGCTCGTGTGCCACGCCCGTGTGAGTCGACTTTGAGGCGTGCTCGAGCCTGTTAATGTGGCACAACCATGTGACACGCCCGTGTGGTGAACCTCTAGGCCGTGTTGTTTTCACACCTTGGCCCATTTTCTCCGTTTTTGGCCCGTTTCTTGTTCTTTTCACTCTCCTATGCTCTCCTAAGTATAAAACATGAAATTAAAGGATTAGGAGCATCAAATTCCACAAATTCAATTATAATTCACCCATAAATGTGCTAAATGTGGGATAGAAAATATGTATAATTTACAGTTTATCAGTTACCTATGTCAGAGGACTGAGGTTCGAATCCTGGTGGGGGCAGTGGAGTGTTTTATTTTGCTGCTGATGCTGTGGAGGTGTTGTGGTTTGACCGAAACACTGAGGTAGTGTAGTGGAATTCAAACTAAGTAGTTGAGGGAAAAGTGGTCAGTTGAGGGATTTGAGGAGAGATTTTAGGAGAAAATCGTGGGGATTTAGTGTTGGAGATTATTCGATTTTAGGGTTTTGGCATTTAGTTTTTCATGTTGCGATAGCTGACAACTTTTTTTATTTTTCTTTTCTTTTCTGGAGAAACTGAATTGTTCTAGTAAGTAGATCGATATCCTTCATTTCTAGCTTTTTGGGTTTTCATTTTGGGGTCTTTTCTCTTCATGGCCGAATACTTCCTTCTTTTCTCTTAAAGTTTTTTGGCTTTTTACTTTGGGGTGTTGATCAATTTCTTCTCTTCTCCCTCTCCTTTAGCCGGTTCCCTCTTTGTCAGAAAACTCTTTTATTTCTCCTTCTCAACTTTTTAGGGTTTTGGCTCTTGTTCTCTTAACTTACGGTTACATTTTCTTTCCTTGCCGACTTCATGCTCTTCCCTTCTTTCAGTCGGTTTCCCTAGGCCGATTGCTTCTTATTCTTTTCCCCTACTCAATCGAATCTCAATAGTTCCTCTCCCTTTTGTACTGTTACTGAATACCTTTCCCTTTCCCTCTCCTGCTTGCGGTTGTTCTCTAAAAAGAGGAAAGGTTGGCGTTGGCTGCTTCTGTTCATAGAGGACTACTTTCGGTTGGTAAGTCCTTTGGTAAGGGGGGAAAAAGGTGTACCCCAATTGGTTGGTTTATGCCTCTTGATTAAGTTATGTTAAGGTTCTAACCATTTGTCATGTCAAATGTTATTTTGACAGTACCAAATCTGTTGAACTTGGTTTAACTGAAAAGTGTTAGGCTACATCAGTTGAAGTTCTGGTATGTAAATAATATTAAATGCTATCATTTGGGGATTGTTTTGGTCCAGTTAGTTCTAAGCATGTCTAACATTGGTTATGGATTTGTCATTTGTTTAGGTGTGGTTCATCTCAAGAAGGGGTTGTGTACCTAGAACCGTATCAGGTGTATAATCACACTGTTATACTTGTAATTTGGCAAAAGCCAAAAAATAGCACAATTGACGCTACACGAGCATGCGCTCACTTGTGTGGTAATCGAAATGCATGGAGTGTGGGCGTTGAACTGTAGAGGCCACCATGAGCGATTTCATGGGCTAGGGCAGTTTTGGGCCATGTTGGGCAAAAATGGGCCGTGTGTGCCCAACGGGCTTGTGGGCCTCACACAGGTAAACCACACAGATGTATGGAAGCTATTAGACACAAATGTGTCATTCATAAGGCCAAGGTCATTTCTGGGCTTTGTAGGCTACACAGGCGTGTGGGCCCATATGGGCCCGCATAATGGGCCTTGGGCCCATTTTCACTGTTTGACTGTTAAGGTTTCACGGGTCACCTGAGACGACTGTGGACCTACTGATGGGTCGGTAAGTATACCTGGAGCCCAAACTGATAAAAATGACTGTTATACCCCTAAAAGGTAAAATGACTGTTATACCCCTATGAGTTAAAATGACTGTATACCCTCCTGTTATGTATGACTGTTTTTGAGCATGCCACGATTTATATTTATATATATTCTGCATCCATGCATTATATTATGACAGGATGTATAACATGTTGCATGGGGATGGGATTACTATATTTGGAGGAAGTATACTGTACTGGTAAGGTTGCACGGGTCGCCGGAGACCACTGTGGACCTACTGATGGCTTTATGTCGATCATATTATTGGTAGCTTTGCTGCGATACTATTTAGTGCCGCAACCAGTGCTAACATTAGAGTGCAGGGATAGGTGGGTTGATTTTATCCCCACATAGAGTGTAGGTCTGGACTAAATAGAGTGTGGAGGCTGGATTGGGTAGGATTTCTGATTGCATATCTGTACTATTGCTGATACTGTAATAGGCTTAGGCCCTAACTGAAACTGGACTGTTACTGTAATGGGCTCAGGCCCAGACTGTAATTACATACCGCATGTTTGACTATTTGTTTGATAAGGGATTACATATTGAGTTTTCGTAAACTCAAACTTCTATTTATTTGCGCAGGTAATCCCCAGTCTTAGGTGGATTGGTGCTACGAGGGACTCAAAGGTGGCCACACAACTGTACATGATTTCTTATTTTCTTTTAATTTTGCACATAATTTTAATTGGGTATTTGTTTATGTAATAAGGCCTCTTTAAGCTTTAACTTTTAATTTGGGATTTTGTTTATCTTGATTCATATCGGATAGTAGTAGAACACGGATTTCCAAAAGATAAATGTTTTTCAAAACTCCACGTTTACGTAAAATATTATAAACGCTTCCGCATCAAACAATGTTTTGAAGTATATTAACATTCTATTATAATCAACAAATTTTTCGTTAACATCACAAAGAGGTTTAATACAGAACGAGTTTTCAATGAAATCATATTTTTGAAAAACACTTCAATGTGACACCACCAAATTCGGCCATAACATCTAGGCCGAGTTTGGGGTGTCACAAAAACCTAGTGGTAGACACTATTCCTCATTAACAACATATCTAGTAAACTTCTTACCTTCTAAATTGTCAATCTCTCCAATATTTATTGTTATCCAATCCACAATTTCTTTTTCTTTAATTAGACTCCCGTTATGCAGGACAAAATTTCTATTTGTCCAGATTCCCCAAATTGCACAACAAAATAATCTGCATTGGTCACTGGAACTCATTTGAAAAATCCAGGTAAACCAATCTTCGACGTTCAGATATAGAATAGAAAATATCCAGTTTAGATTTAAAAAATTCCAAACTTCTATTGATATAGGACATTCTTTGAAAACACGATACAGGGACTCTACTGCTCCACCACACCTGGGACATAGGACATCTCCTCTAATCCTTCTGTGCTAGAGATTAACAAAAGTAGGCAGGAAATTCCAAGTGGTTTTCCACAAATAAATTTTTACTTTTGAAGGGATTTTTAGATACCATAGTTTTATGTATAGCTCCTTAGAATCATAATGTGTTTAATTAGGGTTAAAAGTACCTTTATGTAATAGTTTATAGGCGCTTCGGATAGAAAATTCCCCAGAAGATTCCTTCTTCCAGACCCATATATATTCAATCCCTTCCCAGGCTAAAGGAGTTCGTAAGATTTTCGACGCAATCTCTTTAGGAAAGGTACTATTAATTAAATTTACTTCCCATTCCCTAGTATCTACATTAATGAAATTAGCAACTAAGTTTAACCCACCAGTATTAACTTGTTCATTAATTCTATAGTTTGGGGAACTTGATAGCCAAACATCGTCTTTTACTGATATATTTGAATCTGAACCAACACTCCAACAAAACCAGTTCTCCAGAAGACCCCTAGCCTCCAACACACTTTTCCAAATATACGAAGGTAAATTGCCTCCAACACACTTTGCTAGATAATAATGAATTGGGGAAATTAATAATACACCACCCTTCTTTAGCTAGCAAAGCAACGTTAAATTTTGCTAGGCTGCGAAAACCGAACCCCCCAATCTCCTTTGGTTCACTCAAATGATCCCAAGTACACCAATGTATACCCTTCTTACCAAAACTTTTATGCCACCAAAATTTTGCCATAATACTCTCCAATTCGTTACAAAGGGTCTTAGGTAATAAGAAACACGCCACCGAATAAGTGGGAATAGCCTGAAGGACTGATTTAATAAAACCTATTTGCCCCTTAAGACAAGTACCTAACACTCCAACTTTCGATCCTCTACTTAAACCTATCCTTAAGAATTTGAAAATAAGCCTTATTCCTTTTCCCTATCATGTTAGACAACCCAACATATCTTTTAGGGTCATTCGAATGCCTAAATCCCAAAATCCCTAATACGAGTCACCGATCACCCACTGAAGTATTCATGATAAAGAAAATAGTGGATTTACTAAAGTTAATACATTGGCCAGAACATTGTTAATACTCTCTTAAAACCCTTTTTAATGTTTGTGTCCTACTCACAGTCGCTTCCCCAAATAAAATGGAATTATTAGAAAATAAAAAATTCAAAATTTGAGGTCCACTCCTACTCGTCTTTGCCCCTTTTAACAAGCCATCTCTCATAGCTAACCTCATAAGGGATGATAGCCCCTCACTACAAATCAAAAATAGAAAAGGACCCAAAAGATCACCTTGTCAAAGTCCTCTATTAGGTCTAAACCTTTCATTAATTTTCCCATTTACTACCACTAACTACGAAACTGTAGAGATACATTTCATTATGGTCTCAATCCATCAAGCATCAAATTCCATTCGTACTAACATTTGCTAAATAAATTGTCATTCCACTTTATCATAGGCCTTACTCATATCTAATTTCAAGGCCATGAATCCCTTTTTCCCCACTCTCTTCTAACGAAACGTGTGCAAAATCTCATAAGCTAATAGCACGTTATCTAACATAAATCTCCCAAATACAAAAGCACTTTGGGATTTATCAATGGATGCATCCGATACCCACTTAAAATGATTAACAATCATTTTGCAATCAGTTTCTAGAGAACATTGCATAGGCTAATAGGCCAAAAATTCACTAAATTTGCAGGACTGGGAATTTTTAGGATCAACACTATGTTGATCATATTAAGCATGTCAAAATCCATACCTTCATTTAAAACTTTCAAGCAAAAATCAATAACATCTCTCCCAATAATATTCTAGTACTTTTTAGAAAACAAAGCTGGAAACCCATCGTCTCTACAGGCTTTAGTTGGACCTATTACTTTTAACATTGTGATGACCTCATCCTATAAATAGATTATCGTTAGCTTCGAATTGACATCCTGTGAAATAACATTATCAATACACAAAAGAATATGAGACATATCTCCAACTCCACTAGATCTAAAAAAATTTTTGGAACTAACTCCGGGCAATTTCTTCCATTTCGTCCTCATCACTAGTTTCCCTCCCATCCTCATATTGTAAAGATCGTATGCAATTCTTTTGCCTTGATAGGAAGCATAATTATGAAAAAAAGTTGTATTTCCCCCCCACTTCCAACCAATTTGCGCGGGCGCTTTGCTCCTAATATCTCTCATACTTGTCAATCTCAAGATTTAAATGGACATTTGTATCAATGATCTTCGTAAGACTCACATCATTAGCATCCACCCTCATCAACTCTTTTAACTCCCTTTTCAACTTCATTTTGAGACCTTTTCTTTTTACCTTAATAACTAGCCCAATCTGCGAATCCTTTCTTTATGTCCTCAAATTAAATCAATAAATCACCAAAAGTAGACACCCAAATATTCACCACAACTTCCTCAAAAGAATCTTCAAATATCCACCAAGCTTCAAACTTAAACATTCTCCCTTTTAATACATTATAACCCTGATCAATTCAAATAAAAAGAGGGCAATGATACAAGAAAGAATAAGGAAAATGTTCAATCATCGCATTAACTATTCAGCAATAGCCACACCCCTACCTAATCTTTCCCTAACATTTGTCTCCGGTAAATTCCCTATTTCCAATGTAAACTAGGCCTCGGAATAACCAATTCCCATCAACCGACACTCACCCAACACCTCTCTAAAAGCCTTCATTCAACTTTCCTCTCTTGTCGACCCCCCACTTTTTTAAAAACATACATGATTTCATTACAATCCCCGCATACCAACCAAGATCACAAACACGACCTAATCTATGCAATACCCTTCACGAATCATCCCGATTGTGCGCATAAGGGGAACCATAAAAGCAAATGAATCTCCAAATATTTCCTTCGTCAATAATGTAATGCTGGGGTTTGTGCAAGTGTACATAGTCGTTATCAAGTAATAAGTAAGTATCGAGTTACCATCTCCATAGGGATTGTATTAGTGCTAAGTCACTTTATTATAAGATTATATTAACAACTTGGTAAATAAAAACACAATTTGATTTGGAATTGTTGATTAAAATTATGTAAAATTAATCTAAATGCAATTATCCCTAATGTGATTTATCCTAACATGCAACTATATGAATGAAATAGATTTTAGCAGAATTAAACACAATTTGCAACAATTATAACATAAACAAACTAGGACAATTACTTTAATTAAACTCAATTTATCATTAACATGCTTAATAATATTCAAAAAATCATTCCATGGCAACTCGATCTCTCGTGAGTTTGGAAACCACATTAGGTCCTTTCGGAAACCTTTACTTAGTAAATACGCATTTTACTAAGGGTTTCTTAGCATTCATGTGAAGTAACAGGGACGTGTCAAGTTTGAAACAATTTAATCACATAAATCTAAAAACTATGCAGATAATAGAGCTTGGGCAGAGTTGTTATGCAACCTACAATTTAATTGGGTCAGGATCTAAATTGAGCATGCACATTTCAATTATGTGTCTATTAGTCGTCGTCTAGTCAAGATCATTCAGCTAATTCAAGTGCATTTCAATCACGTATGAACGAAATACAGACTTTATTTTAATTGAAAACATGATCGATTCAGGCACAAATATTATAAGCATGAATTTAATAAAGATTATTTAATCAAAGCAATCATCTTAGCTAAAATAAAATTAAGCTATCATTGTTGAAAAAAAGAACAAAGAACACATAGCAAACATCTTTAGATTAAATTAAAGAAAAGAAAGATTAAACCCAATTCAGAGTGGCTATCACCCAAGACTCTAACTGACGAGGCTCCTTCATTCTTTTGCTTTGTTCCTTGCTGATGGCTCTCCAAGGTGGCCTACCAAGGGTTCTTTAAGAGGCTCAAAATGCTAAAATCTTTATCAAAAGATGATGATAGGAGTGGGAAGATAAAGAATTGAGAGAGGAGAGGAAAATGAAAATGAGAGATGATGAAATGATGAATGATGAGGGATAAGGGTTGATTTGTTGCTTTATTTTTGGTCAATTTGAGTGCCACAACAACTCAGGACTGAGACTTGATCAAGTGCAAATCTTTAGGTAAATCTCTGATTTCTTCAACTCTTCAAGGACTTTGTGAATTTAAACCAAAAATTGGTTTATCAGCAGCCATGTGCAGCCAAAACTTGGGTTGACTTGGTCCCCAATTTGGATGGTTTTGTAATCAGATAAAGCTTTCAAACCTGTCCAAAACAAGTCAGTAAATTAGAGGACCAAAGAAATAAAATTTCACCAATTTAACTAAATAATTAAAACCCAATTTTATTAATGAAATATTTTTAAAAGAAATTATTAAATATAATCTTATATTTTATTATTTTATTTAATCATGCATGGCTCATAAAAATATAATAAGCTCAAATAAATATAAAATAAGCCATTTTATGTAGAAAAACTATATAATAAAGCATAAAATCACATTTTAATAATTTCTATGTCCTAATTTCATATTTTCACATATTTCATTAATTTATTAAACAAGTACTCGGTTTTAACAACAAATTTAAATAAAAAGGTGATGATTTACATAGGGAAAACCCATATATTTTTCGGTTTACAAATATCCTCCACATCAACGTGCCTAATTGAAAAATTCTTGAGAGTGATCGAAACATTACCCCTCCAATCTAAACAAAGCCCTCCTCTAGCCGAAACATCAATTCCGCTAAAAAACCCACACATTCTCCGAACTTTCTCTTTTTTCACACTACTTATTTTAGTTTCCATAAAGAAGACCACTTAGGGTTTATGCAACTTCAACATACACCAAAGTCTTTGCATAACCCGATGGCTCCCTAACTCTCGAACGTTTCAACTTATCATTTTTATTAAGACCAGTCGGCATGTCCCTTGGCAGCCACTGATAAAAAAAATTCCAGCACCTTTCCATCAGCCGTCCCCAAATATCCAAACTCCACCCCTTGACTGCATTCACTTAAATCCGTTTTAGGCCCCTTTTCACCATCCCATCCCTCTAATATAAGCTCTTCCAAATCATGATCCATGGCCATTAAGCCCAGTGCCTTAGACGGATCATTTTCCTGAAGGGACATAATGGTTTGATCCCCTTCTAAATTCAACCCCAACATTGGATCAATAAGAATCCCACTCTTTATTCTTTCCTCCGTCGCCCAACTCCATCGACCTGAACTCCAACATCCATAATTACCCCCCTTTCACCCCTACACCCTCATCCCTTAACCACATACTATTCATCACCATAGCTTATCTAGATTGAGCCCTTCATGTCAAATCCCAACCCATCTCTACTACTTCAACGCCTAAAGCCATCCTTGCTTGAGAAAATGAAACATTATGTCCCAACTGACCACAGAAGAAACAAAATAGAGTTAACACTCATATTCGAAATACACATGCAAAATGTCCAGGTGCAAAAGGAGCCTAACATCCAAACATATCTAGACCCGCATGTAACTACTTAGCCCCCTCCCTATACTCTCACTATCATACTCCACAAATTTCCCAATAAAATCACCTAGTTGTTTGACCAACAACTCAGCAAAGAAATCTGGTGGAACATTATGAATTTGAACCTAAAAAAGAAAGGCAAAAATCAAGGGAACTTTTAATAGATCCTCCCTCAGAACCAACTGATGGTATACCATTCAATGATCATCAAATGTCGAAGAAGCTCCATTAATAATCGTTCCAAATCCATCTTGTGAAAAAATCAAAACAAGAATCTTTTTTCTCCTAAATCTGATATCTAAAACCCCTTTAACAGGGTGTCATTAATTAGCCATCGTACTCCTCATAAACAGAAGTGAATGACACTATCGTCAGAAAACACCCTACCAGACAGAACTCATTCTCATTCACTGCCAATTCTACTTGTCTCTGCACCTCCACAATCACATCCCCTTCATCATCCAGAGATAATGTCGCTAGTTCCCTTTCTATCATTAAAACCCTCATAACCTACACCCACATCCAACCTTAGTAAATAAACACAAAACTAAACTGTGCAGCAAATAAAAAAACCTAAGTCACACCCAAACCCTAAAAACATTGCACCAAAACCAAACACACAAAACCTAAAACCTAAATCGTGCTAGAATATAATAGACCAGAAGCGTGCTAGAAATTAACCCTTTTATTTGAATATGGGTCGTTGCATATAAATTTTTGAATTGCTAATTTTTGTTAATTTCTTGCATATTGATGGGTGTAAAAATAGACTTGTGCATAGGCCGGGCCATCCAGCCCAGCCCGAAAGCCTACTAAAAAGTAAGAGGGTTTGGGCAAAAATATAGGCCCAAAAAATGGGTTTGGGCAAAAAATGCACATTTAAAAATTGGGTCAGGCCTCAAGTAAGGCATTTTTGCCCGGGCTCAACCCGGCCCGACTCAAATTCATAAAAGGACAAAAAAATCTACTTTTTTATTGTTTTAATGCTACTTTCTTGTTGTTTTCTCCTTATTTTGCTACCATTTCACTATTATGTTGCTCTTATTTTTTTGTTATTGTTTGGAAATTGTATAACACTTGTTTTATTGTTAATCTTGTTTTTATTTTAAAACCATTTCCTTCTTAAGTTGAATCTATCTTAGTGTTATTTAAGTATACATATTTTTTAAAATTTATTTTCAATTTGTTGGGAAATATTTATTTTAATACTTTTGGTATTTTTGATGTATTATATATATTTAAAAATTATATAAAAATAATATAAAAAATTAAGATAGGCGGGTCAGGCCGAGCCAAGGTTTTAGCATTTTTATCCAGGTCGGGCTTGGGAAAAATTTTAGGTCCATTTTTCACGCCAGGCCCAGGCTTAGCAAACGGGTATAAAATTTTGGTTGGGCTTTTATCTACCCATGAACACCACTATGTCGAAACCATAAAATATAATTTCCTACGCTCTAACTTAATTAAATAGTAATATAGAATACTAGGGTCGATCCCATAGGAACTGGGACTCCTAATTTTCCTATTTACATAACCAAATTCTTAAGTCTAAGTAGCCATCGTGCCCACGACCTATACGTTGCAAAGCTGTAAAAAATAAAATGGGAACTTTAGTTGATAAAGAAAATAAAAAAAACAAATATAAAATAAAATAAAATAAAATAATAACAGAATTATGATTTCAAAATAAAATTAAAGAAATTAAATTAAATTGGTGAATCAAATATATTAATACTTAGCCTCAGTCTCGGTATACTTCGAAATCGATTCGATCCTTGAAAGTAGATTTTCCTTTCTAAAAGATAAACTGGTTCTAGCGGTCAAGGATGCCCCAACCACCAACTTTTCCTTATGTAGTTGGTTCCAGTACGACCTACAAACCAACCCTTATCAATTATCTAACCACGTAACAAGCGCCCATAATTTAAGATCTCGACAACCTTGCGATCTAGAAAAGCCCAACTAAAATTATCAACATCATCCACGTGAGCCATTTAAATTCGATCACTATCTCTATTGACGAAACCTAACTAGCTTTTTCCAATTAAACATGTAACACCCCAAACCCGGCCCAGACATTATGGCCAGATCTGGTGTGTCACATGGACAATTGACTAAGCTTTGATCTTCTGTTAAAAAAACGTTATGTTGATTGTAGTGAAACCGTATTTAACAGCTTGTAATTAAGAAACATTATTGGTTTTAAAAACCGTATCTATTACCAACTAAGATTCACATTTTAAAAGATCTTATTGTTATGTTATCGTTGTTAAGTTATCCATTCGTTATGTATCGCATGTTAAAAACATTTGATTAAGTTTGAAAAGCCCGCATAAACTAGTCTACCGTTGTTGAAACAATTAATAAAGAAAACCCAAAACAAAATACCTAAGCGGCCTTATTACAACTTAAACTCGAACTTAAAGAAAAACTATAAATAAATTAAATTTATGAAAACATAAAAAAACGAAAGCATGAATCACGTGGCCACCTCGAATCCCTCGCAGCTCCAAGTCCTCTATGGTTGGGGGTTACCTGCATAGAGGGAAATGAGAGGGTGAGTTTGTGAAAACTCAGTGTATAAACTAACCCAACCAGTGACAAAGATTAGTCAAAGCTCAGTCTAGGCCGAAGCCCTATTCAGATACAGATAAAACTGGGCTTTGGCCCTTTTTAGAAATAGAGTGGGCCTTGGGCCCATTACAAAAACAGATATATATATATGCAAGTATGCAAAGCCTAAGCCCAGTCCAGCCCTACACACCATGTGGGGAATAACTCAACCCACCCAGCCCTACACACCACAGTCGCAGTAGAGCTGCTAATACAGAAATCATGGCAGAGCCACAAGAACAAAAATACGAGGCAATGCCTCTAAGTAGATTACGTGGCAATGCCACTTTTAGCACTTCCTCCGTATCCATAACCCAACCCCATGCAAATTAGAGCACTACATGACATGGCATACAGAATATCAAATACAGTAACATGCAAATCGGTCAACTATTTCTAGGGGTAAAATAGTCATTTAGCATCTAGGGGTAAAATAGTCATTTAGCATCTAAGGGTAAAATGGTAATTTTTACCCTTCAGGGGTATTTTGGTAATTTAACTACGTCTCTAAGTTTTATGCTTAATATGACCTTCTAGCAGGTCTAACGTCGCCCCAAGCGACTCAAATAGCCCATTTGTTCATACAATGCCATCGGGCATAGAAACCCCTAATGGGCCTGAGGAAGCCCACATGCTACTGTGGCCCGTTCAGTCTGATTTTTACACATATTATTGCAGACTTATTTATCCAGTTTACCAGAAATCACTTACCGCATACATTATACCCTTATGGGCTCGTAAGCCCATTGGGCCCTAGCCCATGAGGCCCAAAACAGCCGCAGTGCACGAAAACGCACACAATAGCCCTTATCATCCATTAACCAAATTCATGATTTTGGATCGACCCACGAGCGTTCACACGCTTGCAAGTCCACGAAATGCCGGCATTTCGACATTTCGACTTTTCAGCTTTTGGCGATCTAAGCTACTAAAGGGTGCGTTACACACCTTTTTGCGAACTACGTCGAGATCCCACAAGTGATCAACCTACAACAGTTTACCCACTATGTTAATCCATAAACTAATTGAAACTACCATCATCTTACCCCATACATATTCGGCTACCATTAACCAATCACCTATCTCTTACCTTGTCGAAATCTAGCCCCAACCACCAGACTGCTTCCCTTTGTCCTACTACCAACCTTCCTTTACTAGATTCGTCACCACGAATAACTGAAAACACCATTGACCACAAGAGTAAGGGGTTTAAATCGTTTTACTAGACATAGACCTAAAACCAATTAGTACATAAGAAAATAGAACCTTCGGCATTTCTTTAATCCCACGAACACGAAGAAAAAGAATCGAATACTTACCACAGAGGTTTGCTAGCTTGACATGATATCGCCAAGAATTATCTCCACTACACTAGGCCCAAATCTATACTTGATCTAATCAAAGCACAAGGGGAGAGAATGAATAGATGAAAGGGTTGAAAAACAACAGAGTAAAGAAGTTGATTCAGTTTTGAGAAGAGAATACTAGAAAGGGTTCGGCCAAGACGAGGTTGAGGTCTTAGGGATTTTCGGCTTTTAGAACAAAAGGAAGAATGAGAGAAACGGAAGAAAAGAATGAAAGCACCCTTCAAACCTACCTATTTGGCACTAAAGAATAACCCAAAAAGGCAAATCCCGAAAGAATGCTAAAAAACAATCGGCACACACCTTACCATAATTGCCGAAAATGCTAAACCATACACCCCCTAGCCGAATTTCACTTCAAGCAACCCCCCAATTGGCCAACACTTTCTCCTCACCCAAACTTCTACATTCCCTCCTTGATAAACTCCCCTTATCACTCCTTAATCCAATCCCATCAGCCATTCAAACACCTTCCGTTAAAGTTTAACTTGGAGTCCACCTCTTACCATGCACATGTAGCAAAATAAAATAAACATCCGTTGCTCACAAAGGGATTCGAACCTTAGCTCCCTCTCAAGCTTCCACACGCCACCCCCCTGTGTTTTAGGTGGCGCCACCTTGCCACTTTATCACAGGCTTTCTTGTGCTATAAAACCCCAACATTTATTTAAAAGCCCACTTAGCCAAAGTCCATTCTCACCTAAGGCCAAATATTAAAATTCGGCCATGCCTTAAACTTAAACCTAGGCCTCCTAAAGGTCTACTAAACACACTCAACTTCAGCCTATCAAGACATGCAAAAATAAATCCAAGTAGAAATTTAAAAACCCTAAAAATTAGGTCGTTACAACTCTACCCCCTTAAAGAAACTTCAGCCTTGAAATTTTACCTGGTCCAAACAGGTGAAAGTACTATTGACGTATCGCCTCCTCTGGCTCCCACGTAGCTTCTTCTCTGCCGTGATTACGCCAAAGGACTTTTACCAAAGGGACTGATTTCTTTCTTAACATTTTGACATCTAGGTCCAGAATTTGCACAGGCTCTTCCTCAAATGTCAGATCAGATTTAACCTCAATTTCCTCAACTACTACAATGTGGGCAGGGTCAGACCGATATATCCTTAAATGGAGACATGAAAGACATCATGAATCTGGTCCAACTTCGGAGGTAGTTCCAGCTAATATGCTACCGGACCCATCTGTTTAAGAACTCGATAGGGCCCGATAAACCGCGACTCAACTTACCCTTCTTCCCGAACCTTAAAATTTTCTTCCAAGGCAAGACCTTCAAGAAAACCAAATTTCCTACCGAGTATTCACTTTCCTTACGCTTCAAGTCGGCATAAGATTTCTGTCTATCAGATGCTTCCTTCAACCGATCCTTAATCAGCTTGACCTTATCTTCTGTCTCCGCTACTAATTCTAGCTCAAGAACCTGATGTTCCCCCAATTCTGTCCAACAAGTAGGTGTACAAAACCTTCGACCATACAGCGACTCATATCGTGCTATGCGAATACTCACTTGGTAACTATTATTGTATGCAAACTCCGCTAACGGCAAGTAATCTTCCCAACTACCTCGAAAATCGATAATACACCCTCTCAACATGTCTTCCAGAACCTGAATCACTCTTTCCGACTGCCCATCCATCTGGTGGTGAAAAGTAGTACTGAAGTCTAGCCGTGTACCTAACGCCTCATGCAACTTCTACCAGAATCGAGATGTAAACTTAAGGTTCCGGTCAGAAATAATCGAAACTGGCACTCCATGAAGTCGCACTATATCCGCTACATACAACTTGGCCAATTTTTAAAGTGAATAGTCGGATCGGACAGGTATAAAATGAGCAGATTTGGTCAGTTTATCCACAATCACCCAAACCGAGTCTTTCTTGGTAGGCGTCAAGGGTAGCCCACTCACAAAGTCCATGGTTACCCTTTTCCACTTCCAAAATGGAATCTTCACTAGTTGCAGAAGTCCCGAAGGTAGTTGATGCTCAGCTTTAACCTGCTGGCATGTCAGACACTTACCCACCAACTCCGTTACTTCCCGCTTAAGTTCAGGCCACCAATACAACTCTCGTAAATCCCGATACAACTTATTCCCCCAGGATGCATGGCATAAAGACCGCCATGAGCCTCTTGCAGTATAGACTGACTTAAACCAGAGCCCCTTGGGACACAAACTCTTCCACAGAAACACAAGATCCCTTCATTATTCAGACCAAAATTAAAAGTTCCACCCTCTTCAACCAGTCGAAACCGAGGAGCCAATGACTCATTCAATAATTGTTTCTCCTTAATTTGTTACATCCAAGTCAGTCTTACTTGTAACTCAGTTAATAAGCTATTATCATCATATAGACTAAGACGAGTAAACATCACTCTCAGCTCAGTTATAGCTCTTCGACTGAGTGCATCGGCTACAACATTAGCTTTGCCTAGGTGATACTCAATAGAACTGTCGCAATCCTTAAGCAACTCTATCCATCTTCGTTGCCTAAGTTTCAACTCCTTCTGAGTCAACAGATACTTGAGGCTCTTATGATCCGTGTATATGATACACTTTTCTTCATACAAGTAGTGCCTCTAGATCTTAAGCGCAAAAATTATCGCTGCCAATTCCAGATCATTCGTCGAGTAATTTGCCTCGTGCGGCTTAAGTTGTCGCGATGCATAAGCAACCACTTTACCCTCTTGTATCAGCATACAGCCCAATCCAACATGCGATGCATGACTATACACAGTAAAATCCTTTCCAGACTCCGGCTGAATTCACACAGGTGCCTCAGTCAAAACCTTTTTCAACTTCTCGAAACTCTCTTATTATTTTTTAGTCCAAATAAACGGTGCCCCTTTTCTCAAAAGCTTCATCAACGGTGCCGCAATGAACGAAAACCCTTCCACAATCCTTCTATAATACCCTACCAAACCCAAAAAACTTTAACTTTCTGACACAGATCTCGGTGGCTTCCACTCTAGAACCGCCTCAATTTTCTGAGGATCCACCCCAATCCCCTCAGCAGAAACAAAGTGACCTAAGAACGTCACTTCACACAACCAAAATTCGCACTTGCTAAATTTTGCATACAGCTGCTTCTCCCTCAACACTTGCAGGACAATTCAGAGATACTCATCATGATTCTCCTCAGTTTTTGAATACACCAGAATATCGTCTATAAAGACGACCACAAACTAGTCTAAATAGGGTTGAAATACTTGATTCATAAGATCCATGAAGGCTACTGGTGCATTCGTTAACCTGGATGGCATTACCAGGAACTCGTAATGACCATACCGAGTCCTGAACGTTGTCTTATAAATATCCACCTCTTTGACCCTTAGTTGATGATAACCAGATCGAAGATCAATCTTGGAAAATACTGAAGCTCCTCTTAATTGGTCAAATAGGTCGTCGATCCTTGGCAGAGGGTACTTGTTCTTAATAGTAAGTTTGTTCAACTGACGATAATCAATGCACATGCGCATCCTCCCATCCTTTTTCTTAACGAACAAGACCGGTGCTCCCCATGGAGACACACTTGGTCTAATAAAACCTCGATCCAGAAGCTCTTGGATTTACGCTTTCAACTCCACTAACTTCTTCGTTGCCATCCTAAAGGAGCGATGGACACCAGAGCCGTTCCAGGCAACAAGTCGATTCCAAATTCACCTTCACGGTTCGAAGGCAACTCAAGAAGCTCATCCGGAAAAACATCCTGAAACTCCTTGACGGTTCTAACTTCCCCTACGGTCAAACCCTCAGAATCTGACTTACTCACATATGCCAACAACGCCTCGTAACTTTTGCGAATCAGCTTTTCATCTCTTAAAGCTGAGATAACATTGGACAAGTAATCTCTTCGCTCCCCTATAACAATTACGTTCTTATCCTCCATGGACTTTAACACCATCCGCTTGGCAGCGCAATCCAACATCGCTAGAAGCTTTCCAAGCCAATCCATGCCAAACATGAGATCAAACTCTCTAAATGGCAACTCCACCAAGTCCGCAGAGAAAATTCTACCCTGTGTCTCTAAGGGTACAACTCTAAAAAGTTTGTCCACCCTAACCGAGTGACCCAATGGACATATCACAGATACCCCACTCACAGTATTCTCAGAATGCACTCCCAACGACCCAGACACATCACAAGTAACATACGAATGGGTACATCCAATATCAATCAGCCCAGTGTATGGCGTGCTATAAATTAAAAATGTACCGATTATAACGTCAGGTGCGTCACCCTCCTCTCAGCGACGAGCAACATAAACCAATGCTGGCTGTCGTGCCTCAGCATTTCTAGCACCCTTGCCCGGTACTTCACGTCCACGTCTATTTCCATTGCCGCCCCTAGCCTAACCACGGCCTCTCGATGGTTGTTGTCCACCTCTCACTGGCTGAGCAACCTTCAGTTCAGCAGCTTGCATCTACCCTGGCCTCTAAGGACAATCTTTAACTCGATGATCTTTAGACCCACACCGAAAACATGCTCCAGAATACTTCCAACATTCGCCCAAATGTACTTTCCCACAATCCGCGCAAGCTTGCGGTCTAACCACATTTTCTTTGGAACTGCTCGAACCAGCCTGAATCCTTCCTGAATCGATTTCTATCTTTTTCACAGTTCTGACGCTCCGTGCGCTTCACCTCCTCAGCAATCTTGGCTTTTTCCATCAGAGCAGCAAAATCACGCTCCCTCTGTAGAGCAATCAGCACTCTTAGCTCATCTCGGAGGCCATCCTCAAATCGTACGCTGTGTTCATACTCCGTAGCGACTATACCACCAACATATCGGCTTAATCTTAAAAATTCAGCTTCGTATTCCGCGACAATCTTACTACATTGAGTCAGATTCAGGAATTCTTTCCTTCAAGCTTCCACATAGCTTGCCCCAACTTACTTCCCTTTAAAGGCCGTCTTAAATAACTCCCAAGTCACTTGCTCAGCTGGTGTACCATCTCTCATAGTGATCCACCACTGGTAGGCCTCGTCACGCAGCAAAGATACTGCTCCCTTCAGCTTCTACTCCACTGAGTAGTCTAGGTCGTCCATTATCTATTCCGTGGCCTCCAACCAATACTCAGCCATATTCGGGGCTACACCAGATACGCTCTTGAAAATCTCTGCTCCATTAGCTTGAAGCCATTCAGAAATCAATCCGTGATTCACCGTTCCTGTGCTCGCTCCATCAACCCTTTCTAGAACACGAGCATTGCCTGGGATAAAGTGTCATCCCCAGCAGCACAATCATAAGACCCTGCCTCAGTTGTCGGTATCGCTCGTGCCTCCTCGGAAGGTATATGTCCCAAAGATGAAGATCCAGCCTAAGTACTTCCTCAGTCACGTCCACGGCCTCTTCCACGTACTGCCCTCGTACTCATACCGTATTATCTGATTTATGAATTTTATGAATCAGTTTAATATTCCAGTATTTATTACAGATGTTTTATGCAGAGATAGTACTTCAGAGTTTTGTTTTCGCATGAATCGTAGCTTAGCTGCAGTTTCAGTCTTCTAGAGTTTCCAGTTTTTCCTACTGTCTCAGTCTTCTACATTCTTAGTGTCACCCTAACTACAGAGTTTCACTAGGGTCTTAGTACTATCTATAGTAATGTTTCAGTTTTACAGTATCACAGTTAAGTACAGTAAGGCAGAAGATACTTACGGACTTGGTGCCGAAGACTCGGTGCGCTACTCTTTAGAAATCAAATTTAGAAAACCCAAGTTTCATTGGTTGTAACCGTTTTAAATGTACTCTATTAAAAATTTCTCAAAACTCTAGTCTTTTAGGAAAAACGAAAAAAGTATATTAGGAAAAGAAATCGACTTTTAAAAAGACCTTTCTTAAGAAATTTTTTTTTCAAAACCGAATTTCAAATACAAGTTAGGCCTCAAAAAACATTTGAACCCATTCCACAGCCGAGTTGTTGCAACGGGCCTCTAATACCACTAAATGTAACACCTCAAACCCGGCCCAGACGTTATGGCCAAATCTGGTGTGTCACATGGATAATTGACTAAGCTTTGATCCTCTGTTAAAAAAACGTTATGTTGATTGTAGTGAAACCGTATTTAACAGCTTGTAATTAAGAAACATTATTGGTTTTAAAAACTGTATCTACTACCAACTAAGGTTCACTTTTTAAAAAATCTTATTGTTGTGTTATCATTGTTAAGTTATCCATTCGTTACATATCGCATGTTCAAAACGTTTGATTAAGTTTGAAAAGCCCGCATAAACTAGTCTACCATTGTAGAAACAAGTAATAAAGAAAACCCAAAACAAAGTACCTGAGCGGCCTTATTACAACTTAAACCCGAACTTAAAGAAAAATTATAAATAAAATACTTTTATGAAAACATAAAAAAAACTGGAAGCATGAATCACGTGGCCACCTCAAATCCCTCGTAGCTCTAAGTCCTCTATGGTTGGGGGTTACCTGCATTGAGGGAAATAAGAGGGTGAGTTTGTGAAAACTCAGTGTGTAAACTAAACCAACCAGTGACAAAGATCAATCAAAGCTCAGCCTGGGCCGAAGCCCTATTCAGATACAGATTAAACTGGGCCTTGGCCCTTTTTAGAAACAGACTGGGCCTTGGGCCTATTAAAGAAATAGATCAGAGTATATCTACGCATGTATGCAAACCCCAAGCCTAGTCCAGCCCTACACACCACCCGTACCAGCCCTACACACCATAGTCACAGGAGAGCTACTAATACAGAAATCGTGGCAGAGCCACTAGAACAGAAATACGAGACAAAACCTCTAAGCAGATTACGTGGCAATGCCACTTTTAGCACTTCCTCCGTATCCATAACCCAACCCCATACAAATTAGAGCACTACATGACATGGCATACAGAATATCAGATATAGTAACATGCAAATCAATCAACTATTTCTAGGGGTAAAATAGTCATTTAGCATCTAGGGGTAAAATGGTAATTCTTACCCTTAGGGGTATTTTGGTAATTTAATTACGTTTCTAAGTTTTATGCTTAATATGACCTTCTAGCAGGTCTAACGTCACCCCGAGCGACTCAAATAGCCCAGTCATTCATACAGTGCCATCGGGCCTAGAAACCCCTAATGGGCCCGAGGAAGCCCACATGCTACTGTGGCCTGCTCTGTCTGATTTTTACACATATTATTGCAAATTTATTTATCCAGTTTACCAGAAATCACTTACCGCATACTTTCTACCCTTATGGGCCCGTAAGCCCATTGCGCCCTATTTCGGCCCATTAAGGCCCAAAACAGCCGCAGTGCACGAAAACGCGCACAGCAGCCCTTACCGTCCATTAATCTAGATTCATGATTTTGGATCAACCCATGAGCTTTTGCACGCTCGAAAGTCCACAAAATGTCGACATTTTGACATTTCAACTTTTGCCGATCTAAGCTACTAAAGGGTGCGTTACACACCTGTTTGCGAACTACGTCGAGATCCCGCGAGTGATCAACCTACAACAGTTTACCCACTATGTTAATCCATAAACTAGTTAAAACTACCATCATCTTACCCCATACATATTCAACTACCATTAACCAATCACCTATCTCTTACATTGTCAAAATCTAACCCCAACCACTAGACTGCTTCCCTTTGTCCTACCACTAACCTTCGATTACCAGATCCGTCACCACGAATAACTGAAAACACCATTGACCACAAGAGTAAGGGATTTAAATCGGCTTGCTAGATATAAACCCAAAATCGATTAGTACATAAGGAAATAGAACCTCCGGCTTTTCTTTAACCCCACGAACACGGAGAAAAAGAATCGAATACTTACCACAGAGGTCTGCTAGCTTGATATGATATCGCCAAGAGTTATCTCCACTACACTAGGCCAAAATCTATACTTTATCTAATCGAAGAACAAGGGAGAGAATGAATAGATGAAAGGGTTGGAAAACAACAGAGTAAAGAAGTTGGATTCGGTTTTGAGAAGAGAATACTAGAGAGGGTTTGGCCAAGAAGAGATTGAGGTCTTAGGGATTTTCAACTTTTAGAACAAAAGGGAGAATGAGAGAAAAGGAAGAAAAGAATGAAAGCACCCTTAAAACCTACCTATTTGGCACTAAAGAATAACTGAAAAAGGCAACTCCTAACAGAATGCCAAAAAGAAATTGGCACACACCCTACCACAATTGCTGAAAATGCTAACCATACACACCCTAGCCGAATTGCACTTCAAGTAACCCCCCAATCCGCCAACACTTCCTCCTCACTAAAACTCCTAAATTCTCTCTTTGATAAACTCCCATTATCTCTCTTTAATCCAATCCCATCAGCCATTCAAACACATTTCCTTAGAGTTTAACTTGGAGTCCACCTCTTACCATGCACATGTAGCAAAATAAAATAAACATTCGTTGCTCACAAAGGGATTCGAAACTTAGCTCCCTCTCAAGCTTCCACATGCCACCTCCCTGTGTTTTAAATGGCGCTACCTTGCCATTTTATCACAGGCTTTCTTGTGCTATAAAACCCTAACATTTATTTAAAAGCCCACTTAGCCAAAGTCCATTCTCACCTAAGGCCAAAAATTAAAATTCTGCCAGGCCTTAGACTTAAACCTAGGCCTCTTAAAGGTCCACTAAACATACTCAACTCACTACTTCAGCCTATCAAGACATGCAAAAATACATCCAAGTAGAAATTCAAAAACCCTAAAAATTGGGGCGTTACAAGGCGTTCAAGAACACTCCAATATTTTCGTAAGAATTCAAACTCAATAGATGACCATCTCATTTTCCCAACCACATGCCAAACAATTTGAACCAAATGCATGCTTTTTGAATTGAAACTGAATTAACTTTCAGGGACGATTGTGACTATCCCATCTACTGGAGAGATAATAAATATTGTGTTGTAAGGTTTTAGTGCAGGTTCATATCTCACGATTTTTTACTAGAATGATAATCAGCCTAATGATAATTGGGAATTAGTTGAGCATGAAATTAATCATACTCAATTGGGGTTTAAAAGTGGATTTAAGTGCAATGGTGATAAGTGAAAAGGAGAAAAGGCTTACAAAGCAATTGAACCAAAAGAAAGTAAAAGAAAGAAATTGGCAGTAAGCTCAAAAACTACAGACGTTGGATGAAATAAAAGAAAGCATATGCATTTTTGTTCTATTCAAGTCAGTTTTTTCATGCACCCAATACAAGGTATTTATATACTTTTCACATGCTAAATTTAGCATGATTCATCCTAAGAATATACCGACTAAAAATCTGATTTTTTTCTATTTATAGAATTTGAAAACTTGAAAATTTTGATTTACTAGCCACTAATTTTGCAATGTTTTTAGTTCGACTCTTTTTCTTACTTCCCGTTCAAATTTAGCCCATTTTTCTTAATTTTGAATTTTGGCATTCCAATTTCATCCCTGGTAAGATTTAAGCAATAAATAAGAAGTTTAGTAGTATTCTATTACAAAATTAGCCCAAAATAGATACATTAAAAGCACAAAATTAACTTGTTATCAAATTCCCCCTACTTAGCCAATGCTTGCCCTCAAGCATGATGTGTATTTCTATACTAGAAATCATTCAACAATTTTTTCGAAATCAAATCTTCTTTCTCAGTCAAGCGTAATGCAAACAATTAGGTGAATAAAAAAAAGCTACTGCTAGGTTTCACTAATAAGCATTTTATAAAATCTCTAACATTATGCAAAATTCAATTAATTCACTAAATTTAGGCTTAATCAAATTTACGAGACGATCATACTCAATCAAATCTTTCCACAAGTTTTCAACATAGCCAAATCTTTTTACGTGAAATGAAATGACAACCCAAGCACCCGCACTCTGGCTACTCAATTGACAAGTCCTCAATCAATTTAATTTTCCTTACTCAAGGAAAATCAGTTAGCAGAATGTTAAAAGTTTCAGTTCGTCACTTGAATCTTTTAATGCGAAATAAGATGACAACCCAAGCATCTCATTCCAATTACTCAATTTGGTTAGATTCCAAAATATTCACTCATAACTAAGCCATTAATGGTTTTTTATACTGAAATTAGCTGAGTACTTTTATTAGGCAAGTTTAAAAAGCCAACAATTTTTATAAAATGTTAACTTAGCCATAACATTTTCAACTCTACAAGATACTTGTTGATCAAAGTAAGCAATAAGTAGTTATTCATAAATTACCCAATTATTTAAATAAACTAAGCATAGAAACTGGAGGTTCATTTTCAAAACGAATTAAGAAGTAAACTTAGTATACGAATTAACACATGCAAAGAAGAAATAGCATGGCATGTCACCCCTACTTAGCCCACATTGCCCTCAATATGCAAATTAAAAGGAATAACAAAAGAGAAGGGTAAAATGTACTTCCCGTGTATATTTAAGTTGGTAAAGGGTGTTGGAAATTTCCGCTTTGCAATATGGCGAAAATGTTTGAGATTTGAGCTCCCATTATGTCTAGGCGAGACTCGATGCAGTTTAGTGGTTCTTCCATAGCAGAAGGACTTTGCTCCTCTTGTTCCCTAGGAGCTAGATTGTGTTGTTAATGAAAAACTCTGTTGTTGCAAGCAGTTCATGTACTTGGGGGAACAAAATGAAATGCAATAGGGGTGCCGACAAGCAAACCTATAGAAACCAGACAATATTCATCTAAAGGAACCATATTATTTTTAAGAAATGAAAAATCAATTCCAAATGGAAAAATGTTTGTGGCTAAATTGTGTGACATATGGGCTGAAAATGAGTAGTCGATGAACCCATATAATGACACGAAAACTTCGTGCAAACCAATATCCTAAATTGACTCTATAACTAGAGTGTATAATCCATAAGAAAAATAATTGTCTTGGTTAAAATAGATACAGAATCATTATGGCCCGAATAATTAAAAGCGAGAAATCTGTGAATGTACCTTAGGGTTAGTTCATGCACTAAAAAGGCTTTAAAGGTCTTAGAATTGTAAGTGTGGGATATAGCATTAGTTAAAGCTGAGTAAGCAACATCAGCATCAAAACTACTAGGTAAGTCAAGTAAAGCACTATGGTGTGAATCAGATTGAACATCGTTAGGCTATATTGAAGTTTGAAACTAACATTCTAAATGTTTTACCAAGCAATTGGAAACAGACAATGTCTTGAGTTTCAATTGTCCAAATCGCATTTATTTTGAAGCTAAATGTTGCATAAAATTTATATACAAGTTCGTAATATATAACATAGCTAATATTTACATAAGAAGTCCAACCAATAGCATCAAAATAATTAAAAACATTATCATGTAAATTAAGTGTGTCAAGGGTGAAAAGCATAATACTCTTACAGACTAGGATAAGGCAATGTTGAATTTCATCGTATCTCATACAGTGTTTTAGGGATGTAAAATTAAAAAAATCCTCGAAATCTTTCCTTCGACGGCATTGTGTAGGTATGCCCTCGCTGGCCTCGCCTATTATTCCTAGGTGGTTGGAACTCTACTTCGATCGGACTATTTTGTGCACTCAGCATATCAGTAGCCTTGGTACTACTGTTTAGAGTTATTTCCAGCTCATCACTTGCCTGGTGTGATGGTGTTCGTCAAGTACGTACGATGATTGACCTTGTTTGCCGCAAAGGTGGTTGCACATTTTGATTCGACGATTTTGCGTCATGGTAGTCGGAGGTGCTAGTTTTGTCTGAACAACCTGTACGATATGTAAGTAATGGAGAAACAAGTTGGGAATCCGTAACTCTATACATTACTCTGTCAGAAGCATCTGAACAAACTTCTACCTCGTGCAGTGTCAAACTCTTTCGACAACGGTGTCGACTTGGTCCAACAGCTGGTATCAATGGTGGAGAAGAGGGTTCTAAATCTTCATCATCAATGTCAATGACCAGTGGCACTAAAAATCGATTTCAACCTTGATTAACTGAAACCAGAAAATCATAGATCGTTTGGTTTCTAATGTGAACCATGGCTGGCATTTAGGTTTTTGGTAGTGAACGACATCTATTGTGGCTGTTCACAGCAATAGTTCATGGTGGATTCGAGTAGTGTCAATGTTTAGCGTGGCGGTGTTCGAAATATGGTGGTTTTAAGGTCGATGTTGTTTATGGAGGAAGGTGTGGTGGTTTGGTGTTTTGAAGGTTAGCGGCGTTATGGGTTTTTATAAAGGATGGCGGTGTTTTGGTTACATGTAAGTGTGATGATGCGTGGGGTTCTTGGGTGTGAGGAAGGGTTGTTGAACGGCAGCGGCGTTAGGGGAAAAGATGTTTTGCTTTGGGCTTTGTCGATCTTGGCTATGGAGGGGAAGAGGCATAAAGGATAATGGAGTTTAAGGTTTTTTTGAAAGTAAAAGAAGAAGAAGAAGAAGGGGGTTTATAAATCTATTTCTTATTCTTTTTTTCTCTTTTTTTTCTTTTTTTTCTTTCTTTAATTTGGGTTAGTTTAGGTTTGGGTCAATTTTTGGGGATTTTTCTTTTCTCTCTTTTTTTTGGGGGGCCATATTCAGCCTATTTGGGTTTCTCTTTTTTCTTCTTCTTCTTTGAGCTGGTTTTAGGATTTGGGTTTCTTTATTTTGGGTTTGTTTTTTTTTTTTTATTTGGGTAGGTTGTGGGTTAGCGAATAGTAGCACTAAGCATAGAATCTTCACACCTTAATAGAAATCTGATTTCTGGATGAGAAAAATGTCAACCTCCACTGATGTTCTTGCATACCAACATGTCAAAACAGATTAAATAACAACCTCTTTTTTTAACATGAAGTAAATTGAATTCAAAGTTAAAATAAATTAAAATAAATATGGGTTGCCTTCCAAAAAGTGCTTTTGTTTAACGTCGTTAGCTCGACAACCTAAAAGTTTATTTATATGGCTTCTCGGGAATTAATTCTTCCACCATGTACACATGGAAATTCTCGTTAAAAAGGCTTTAACCTTTGTCCATTGACCTTTAAACATTTTTTGGACCCCTCGCTCTTAATTTCAACTGTACCATGAGAAAATAATTGAGTAACAAAAAGACCAAGTCATTTGGTTCAAAGTTTACCTACAAATATCCTTAATGTGGGATCGTAAAGTAACATAAAAAATTTTGCACACATGTATAGGTGTAAGGGGCATTTCATTCCTTTAGCTCAGATTACCCACCTTTTGACATCTCTCGCAAGTTTTACAAAATAAACATCATTAAAAATGTGTGGCCAAAATAATCCACACTCAAGTACTTTATGTGTAGTAAGTTTAGGGCCGAAATGTCCTCTACAAGCGTAAGAATGACAAAAAGTTAAGATAGATTGTACCTTAGTTTCGACAACACACCGTCGAATTACCTTATCTGAATAGTGTTTCCAAAGGTATGGATTGTCCCAAATAAAGTACCGTGAGTCCCGTTTGATTTTATCCCTTTCAGAGCGTGACTTATACATATGAAGAGGTAATTTACCATGTCTGCATACTATCGGTAAGCTACTTGTGTTGAAAATATATTTTCGTCCAAAAAATCATCATTCAGAGGCGTATTGTCTTTTATGATCGGTAGTCGACTTAAGTGGTTTGCTACTAACTTTTCGCACCC
The DNA here is from genome assembly GCA_020496765.1 of Gossypium stocksii. Taxonomy (NCBI): domain Eukaryota; kingdom Viridiplantae; phylum Streptophyta; class Magnoliopsida; order Malvales; family Malvaceae; genus Gossypium; species Gossypium stocksii. The sequence continues at coordinate 15,812,667 of CM035623.1, forward strand.
TTTTTTATCTTTTAGTTGGAGGTCAAATTCTTGTAAAAGTAGAATCCATCTGATCAATCTCGACTTCGCCTCTTTTTTTTCGATCAAGTATTTCGAAGCTACATGGTTAGAAAAAACAGTGATTTTAGTGCCTACTAAATATGATCTAAGTTTTTCCAAAGCAAATACAATAGCTAATACTTCTTTTTCAATAGTTAAATAATTGCTTTGAGTGGCATCTAATGTTTTAAAGGCGTAAGAGATGACACGGGGCACATTCCCGATTCCTTGCCCAAGAAAGTGGTGTTCCTTTTTTCGAATAAGTTATGTACAGCGGTTGTTGCTCATCTGGTGCCACAACAAGTTGCCGAATAGTTTGATTTTCCATTTCTTCTAGTTCACTGAGCGCATTGTCTATTGCTTCCGTGTAAGATAGTGTTTCGTACTCGACCTCTCTTACTTGTGGTTGTTTCTCACGTCGACTAGCTTCTCTTCATAATGTTTTTTGCTAATTTCACGATTTTTTATTCAAACTCTAAGGTCGCCGATTCCGACCTGGCTATAAGTAAAATAAACGAAAATTATAATTATTTCCACTCCCTAGAAATGACACAAAAATTTGATGGGCATCGAAACCACCAAATATAATTTCCTAAGCTCTAACTTAATTAAATAGTAGTATAGAGTAGTAGGGTCGATCCCATAGAGACTGGGACTCCTAATTTTTCTGCTTATGTAACCAAACTCCTAATTTTCCTATTTTGCAGGATATAGAAAACATAAATTGGTCCTTACACTTAGGCGAGATTTTCTTCTGTAAAACTGCAGAAACATTTTCTCCTACATTTACCCTTTCGTTGCCTAAGAGATTCTTTTTACCAGTGCACAATTCTTTCAAGAATTTTGCATAATGTAGAGCTTGTTTGATCGTATCGAGTAAAGGGATATTAATTTCTACATTTCAAAACGTCTCTAGGATCTCTTTCCCTTTTCGCTCCCTTTTACATTGGGCGAGCCGGACTAGGGTTAAAAGGCCTTACCGAACATTTCATATCATTATACAATCATAACACATACAAAGCTCATACATCATCTTATCATAGTCATTCATAAACATAGTCCATTTAGAATGTAACACCTTAAACCCGACCTAGAAGTTAGGCCCGAACCTGGCATGTCACATTGAAGTGTTTTTCGAAAACCTTGTTTTCATTGAAAACCCTTCTTATTTAAAACTTGTTGCCATTTAATACTTGTGTAAAATCTCAAATTTTGTATGCATACTTTTAAAACATGGTTTATTAAAAGACGTTCTCTTGTAAAACGTTATTACCTTTAAAACCTTAATTGTTACGGAAGCCTAATTTAAAACAGTTACGGAAACGTGATATTTTGAAAAATAGTTGTTGTTTCCGACTCCTAGCAATTATAAAACAATAAATAAAATCCCAAATGTAAAAACCAGAAAGTTTAAAAAGACTTATTACAAACCAAATAGGAATAAAGTACTTAAAAGTAAATCAAGCTAGAGCATAAGCAATGTGTGGCCTTCCCCGAGTCCCTCGCAGCACTGATCCTTCTAAAGCTAGGGATTACCTACACAGTTATTAAACGGGGTGAGTTTTATGAAAACTCAGTGTGTAATCCCCTACTATATAAAACGAACAGTTAGTCATACAAAAGAATTAAAAGTCTGGGCCCCAGCCCTACTACAGTTCTAGTATCAATTGGGCCTTAGCCCGCTATAACAAATAGTACCAGATGGGCCTTAGCCCATTATAGAATCAGAAACATTATCAGAATTAGAATCAAAATCAGAATCAGAATCAAGTGGGCCTAAGCCCAAAATAGAATCAGTAACAGTATAATACAAATATGCAGAACAGACCGAGCCGAAGCCCTATAAAGAACAGATCAGTCTAGGCCTTAGCCCTATACAGAACCATGTGGGCCAAGCCTATAGCAGAATCAGAACAATATGTGAATGCAATCCTAACCCAGTCCAGCCGTCACACCACCCGTACCAACCCAACACACCATGTGGTGAATAACTCGACCCACCTAGCCCACACACCAATACGCAGCCATGCTGCTAATAATACATAACGTGGCAGAGCCACTAGAATTAGAATGCGTGGCAAAGCCACTTTTAATAGAACGTCCTCCAGAATAAGCCCGACCCCATGCAGAACATCGTGTATGTCATGCTCAATCATCACACATATATGCATAATGGCCATGCTTAGTAACAGTCATTTAAACAAATACTAAAACATATCCATCACACAACCACAGTCACGTCAGTCCAATCACGATCATACGATCGCAGTTAAATCAGTCAAATACACAGTCTGAGTCAGTCACTTGCCTATAAGGGCAAAACAGTCGTTTTACATCCTAGGAGCAAAATCCTCATTTTACCCCACAAGGGTACTTTGGTAACTCTAATCTACCGGAGTATTTCTGTAGTTCTACCCTATAGGGGTATTTCAGTAATTCTACCCTACAGGGCTATTTCAGTAATTCTACAAACTAGGGGTATTTAGGTAATTTCACAAACCAGGGGTGTTTCAATAATTTTACAAACTAGGGGTATTTTGGTAATTTCATAAACCAGGGGTATTTCGGTAATTTCACAAAACAGGGGTGTTTCAGTAATTTTATATACCAAGGGTATTTCGATAATTTCACAAACCGGGGGTATTTCAGTGATTTTACAAATCCGGGGTAAAATGGTCATTTTACAAATTAGGGGTAAAATGGTCATTTTATAAATCAGGGGTAAAACGGTCATTTGACAAATCAGGGGTAAAACGGTCATTTTACAAATCAAGGGTATTTTTGTAATTTTACACATCGAGGGCAATTCGATAATTTTGCAAATCGGGGGTATTACAATAATTCTACCTTATAAGGGTATTTCGGTAACTTTATCAATCTCTCAGAAAGTCTACATTCGCCTCGGGCAACTCAGGTATTCTAAACAGAGATAAGTTGCCAATAGGCCCAAGGCCCGTTCTCGGCCCAAGTGGGCTCACACGTTCGTGTGGCCCTTTATCCCAAAACTAGCCACAGATATTCACCTAGTCTAGTCCAATATTTACTACACAATCATACAATTTGCCCGATTGGGCCCACATGGCCCATTTCAGCATTTCGGCATTTGCCATTCTACAGCTAGAGTAGGGTGAAGTACACACCTGATAGGTATCTGAAGTTAATCCGCGCTCTGAACGCTGCTATGCCTAGAAGCCAATAATAATCGCACCCTTGACTCCCCAGGGGGAGTGTGGATCAACTACGGTCACCACCACCGGGAGCCAACGGCATACAGATCAAGGAATGATCCAACGCCTAACCTAAATGAACATGCCACAACGTGGAAGAGATAAGCCAACAAAGGTATGCTTACTCTCCCTCTCCTAATGGTTTGCTCTATTTAAAGTCAGTTTCTCGCCTATTCTCATGTTAGCTTCCCGATGTGGGATTCTCCATCAATCATCCAAAACCAACTTATTAGCAAAATAACCAACCCTTGTGTGCAAAAGGATTCAAACCAAAGTCCTCTCGATAACCATGCCACGCCACCACCACTAGGACACAAGCTCCTTTGTGTCATAAGTCCAACACATTTAACTTTAAAGCCCACCAACTAGCTTCCAGATATATTTAAAAGAAAAACCAAAATAAATTATAAGAGCCAAGACTTGAACCTTAGACCCCTTGCTTCCCTTATGGCGTCACTTCATTGCCACTAGAACACATCTCCTTTTGTGTCATGCTTTCACCAAAAATATTCTAGTCTACCCACTAACGTCAAGGCCTCCATAAGAGAAAAACATAAGTTTTTGCTAAGATCCAGGTTTGAACCCAAGACTTCTCCAACACTCCCAAACCTCTTAACCAACATACCAACATGCCATTCAGCGTACATGGGCCTAGGGCCCATTACGCAACCCAAGTGGGGCCCACGTGCTCTTATGGCCCACTAAGCCAGATTTGACAGCCACATGTACGACACAGCCGGTCCACTAATTCCCGCAAGTCCAAAGACAACCACCCATATGGGGTCCACAAGCCCATTGGGCCCATACAGCCCACTCATCTAGGCCCAATTTCGGGGCATTACATAGAAGGGCTACAAGACCTTAATCATGCTTTAAATAAGGTTTGGGACTAAATTGATCACATACAAAATTTTTTGAAACTTTAAAATTTTATTCTAAGTAACAAAGGTCACACACCAGTGTGAACAGGCCGTATGCCTCACACAGCATTAGACACGCCCGTGTGTCTAGGCCATGGGAAAATAGAGCATACATACTGATTTATCCACATGGCCACCAGACACACCCGTGTGTCAGGCCGTGTGAAAATTAGGGAGTTTATTGACTTGGTCACACGGCCACTCACACTCCCGTGTGTCTAGCCTGAGTGCCTATTCAAAATGGCCTCACACACCCGAGTCTAGGCCATGTGCTAGGCCGTGTCAAACATGTAGGGTATACTGACTTGGCCACATGGCCTGCCACATGCCCGTGTGTGAGGCCGTGTGGAGTACCCAGGCTCAATTCAAATTGAACCCTTGATCAACATGGCAGAGACACACGCCCGTGTCCCTACCCGTGTGGGAAAAAATAATGCCATTTACAAGGCCAATTTACCACCCTTTAAGGGTCATCCCTACAAGCATCAATTTAAACAAAATTCTTCACCAAATAGCAACCAAATCCACACCAATACATGCACAATTTATTCAACAATATCATCAACCAATCCCATACTCATTTGATATACCAAAACTCACTATTTCCACATGCCAAAATCATCCATTCATCTGGTCTCAATATAACACAAATTCCACATTTAATCAACCACATTTCATATCTAAACTTTATACCAAAATTATGCCATAACCACAACTCAATCTCATATCAAACTTACCAAAACAACATCATAACAAGCTTACCAAAATGACCATTTCCACAAGGCCATATACATACTTGACATTTACAATATTTCATTACCAAACAAAAACCAAAACAAGTTCATTATCTCAAGCCACATCAAATGGCAAGATTCGCCATACTAAACATACCATACATCCCTAGCCTATACATGCCATATACCAATATTTATAACTTCAAAAGTACTGAGATATCGATCGACAGTGTGACGATGATCCTTAACGATCCCTGAGCTCATGTTAGCTTTGATTATCCATAAAACAAGGGAAAACACAGATAGAATAAGCTTTTAAAAGCTTAGTAAGCCATATACAAATAAAAATCATATGAACATTCATAATGTCAATGCACCAAAGCTAAACATAACTTGTAACCAACACATATGCTACCTTTTCACATGAAATTCATATTAATACTTTCCAAGTTCAAACTCACATTTCCTTATTGATTTTCATATACATTTTATACGTACCTAAATCGATTAATTCATTCACATATTCATTCACTTCTTGACATTGCCTGTTGAATCGTTCGAAAATGACAAGGATACTCAGATAGCTCGTAAAGCTCGTACATTGCCATATCCCAGATATGGTCTTGCATGTTATCATAAATCGATGCCACTGTCCCAGATAGGGTCTTTCACGAAATCATATACGATGCCAATGTCCCAGATATGGTCTTACACGTAATCTCGAATCGATGCCAATGTCCCAGACATGGTCTTACACGAAATCACATCTTAAATCCTAATGTCATGACGTACATATCCTATACTATTCCTATGGTTTGTACGGGGCTTTTGGATGTCGTAACACTGCCAATACTTTCTCGTATACAAAAATTCAACATCCCAAACAATTCAACATCATGTAACATATATAATTCATTTGAAATAAATTTATTTGCATATGAACTTACCTCAAAAACGGAATGAACGGATCAAAGCGACTACTCGATAACTTTCGACTTTCCCCAATCTAAATCTAATTTCTTTCGTTCTTGATCTAAATAACTTCAACTTTAACATATTTAATCAACATTCATTCAATTTAATCCAAAACACACAATTAGCGCATTTTCACACATTAGCCCTTATAATTTCTAATTTTCTCAATTTAGTCCTTATTCACAAAAATCACAAATTTCACACAATTTCTTTAAGCCCAAGCTTGACCAAATTTTCCATTAGTCCATAGCAACCCAAAACTTCCATTTATTTCACGTTTTAACCACACCTTTCATACATTTTACAAACTAATCCCTAAAATGCATTTTTACTCAAAGTCACTTTGTAAAAAAATATTAATCTAATACATATCTTCCATTTTTCATCATCAATCATTAAAAATCCCATAAATTCATCAATGGCATCACATAAAATCATCAGTAATTTCAGAAATTCAAGCATGGGCTAGCTAAAATACCAAGCAACGATCTCGAAAATATAGAAATCATCAAAAATCAGGCTCAAAACCCTTGTTTCTTTCTAATTTTCGATTAGCATGGATGAATGAAATGATAATTTTGACTTTTTTTTATTTAACTTACTTTAATTTTTAAATTACAAAAATAACATTAATGGTTAACATTAATAATCCACTCAACTATGCACAAATTTGTCCAATCCACATTCAAATGGTCTAATATAAGGACATCACATTTAATAATTAATAGCAATTAAGAAATTTAACAAATAGCATGTCACTTTTGCATTATACGCGATTAGGTCCTTTTTCTAAATAAAGCATCCAAATGATCAAATTAAAACATGAAACTTTTACAGATGCATAATCTCATGCAGTAGACACTAAAAATAATATTAAAATATTTTTTTGACCTCAGATTTGTGGTTCCAAAATCACTGTTCCGATTAGGCTCAAACCGGGCTGTTACAACTCTTCCCATAGGGATTTTCGTCCCCGAAAATCTTACCAATGAAAAGGTTCGGATATTGCTCTCTCATAGCATCCTCGAGCTCCCACGTTGCTTATTCAACCTTGAGTCAATACCACAACACTTTCACTAATGCGATTTTCTTATTTCGCAATTCTTTAACCTCGCGAGCTAAAATACGGATCGGTTTTTCTTCATAAGTCATATCAGATTGAATTTCTATCTCAGATGGAGAAATCACATGCGAGGGATCAGATCGGTATTGTCAGAGCATCAATACGTGAAATACATTGTGAATCTTTTCTAACTCAGTTGGCAACAATAATTTTTATGCAACCAGCCCGATACGCTCGATAATCACATACGGTCCGATGAATCTCGGGCTCAACTTGCCTTTTCTACCGAATCTAAGTATTTTCTTCTACGGAGATACTCTTAAAAACACTTCATTACCAATCTCAAATTCAATATCTTTTCGTTTCAAATTTGCGTATGTTTCCTGATGATCTGACGTTGCTTTCAGACTATTACGAATCACTTTTACTTTCTGTTTAGTCTCTTTGATCAAATCGACCTCGTGAATCTTATTCTCGCTAAACTCTGCCCAAGACAAAGCTGTTCGGCATTTGTGACCATATAAAGCTTCGTATGGTGCCATTTTAATACTCGATTGAAAATTGTTATTATACGCAAATTCAATCAATGGCAATTATTGTTCCTACGTACCTTTAAACTCAAGAATGCAACATCTCAACATATCCTCAAGTATCTGAATAATCCACTCAGATTGACCATCCATTTGCGGATGAAAAGCAGTATTGAAATGCAGTTTCGTACCTAGTGCATCTTGCAGTTTCTTCCAAAATCGCGAAGTAGATCTCAGATCCCTATCCGAAACAATAGATAGTGGCACTCCGTGCAATCTCACAATATTAGAAATGTATAACTCAACCAACTTATCGAGCGTATAAAATGTTCGTACCAGAATGAAATGAGCTAATTTCGTCAATTTGTCAACTATATCCTAGATCGCATCTTTCTTTCTCGAAGATAGAGGCAAACCCAAAACGAAATCCATCGTCACTCTGACTCATTTCCACTCGGGAATCATAATCGGTTGTAAAAATCTAGACGGTACCTGATGTTCAACTTTAACTTGCTGACAGATCAAACATTTAGAAACAAATTCTAAGATATTTCTTTTCATACCAGGCCACCAGTAAATCTATTTCAAATCGTTATACATTTTCATGATTCCCGAATAAATAGTTAAATGACTGCTATGTGTTTTGTTCAAAATTATCTGAATCAACTCTGAATTTCTTGGAACACATATTCGGCCTCTGAATCTCAAACAATCATCAACATCAACTCTAAATTCTGAATCAGGGTTTGAATCACACTAAGTTCATTTTGCTAACAATTCATTATCGACTTTCTGAGCTTCACAAATCTGTTGTAAAAACAATGGTCTCACTTCCAACTCTGCTACAATCACACGGTCATCAGATAGCGTCAAATGAGTATTCATTGCATGTAGAGCAAATAAAGATTTCTGGCTCAAAGCATCAGCAACGACATATACTTTTGCCTAATGATAATCAATCACTAGCTCGTAATCTTTTAACAATTCTATCCATCTTCTCTATTGCAAATTCAAATCTTTTTGTGTCATCAAATATTTCAAACTCTTGTGATCTAAATATACATGACATTTTTCACCAAACAGATAGTGACACCAAATTTTTAACGCAAACACAATAGTTGCTAACTCTAAATCATGCATCGGGTAATTCTTCTCACCGGCTTCAATTCTCTCGAGGCATAAGCTATGACTTTGCCTTTTTGCACAAAAAAGAAACATCACTATAAATAGGGCTATACTAACACTAGAGCCTCAATCAATAGGGCTTTCAACTGATCAAAGCTTTTCAGACACTTTTCAGACCATTCGAACTTTACATCTTTCTGAAGTAATCTCATCAACAGATTTGCAATCATCGAAAAGCCTTTTACAAACCGTCTATAATAACAGGCAAGTCCCAAAAAACTGTAAACTTCTGACATATTTCTCAAAGGCTTCCAATCTAGGATTGTTGAAATCTTACACGGATCAACTCGAATACCTGATACTGACACAATATGTCCCAGAAAACCAACTTTGTGTAACCAGAATTCACATTTACTAAACTTTGCAAATAACTACTTGTCACGCAGAGTTTGTAACACAATTCTCAAGTGCTCAGCATGCACAGATTCATCACTGAATAAATCAATATGTCATCTATGAATACCACAACAAATCGATCTAGGTACAGTCTAAAGATATGATTCATTAGGTCCATAAAAACTGCAGGAGCATAAAGGCATTACTAAAAACTCATAATGTCCATACCGTGTTCTGAATGCAGTTTTTGGTATGTCTGAGTCTTTAACTCACAACTGACAGTATCCCGATCTCAAGTCTATCTTTGAAAACACAGTAGCCCCTTTCAACTGATTGAATAAATCATCAATTCTGGGCAGAGGATACTTATTCTTGATCATCACTTTGTTTAACTATCGATAGTCAATACACATTCTCATCGTGCCATCTTTTTTTTTCACAAACAATACGGGAGCACCCCAGGGCGAGAAACTCGGTCGTACAAATCCTCTATCGGTCAACTCTTGCAATTGAGATTTTAATTCTTTTAACTCTGTCGAAGCCATTCTATACAGAGCTATCAGAATAGGAGTTGTTCTTGGCACTAACTCAATGTCAAACTCAACCTCTCAAATCGATGGTAATCTCGGTAATTCATCAGGAAACAGGTCTAGATACTTACAAATAATAGGCACTGATTCAATTTTCTTTTCAGTCACTTTTGTATCAATCGTCTACGCGAAATAAGCTTCACATCCATTTTTCACGTAACTCTAAGCTTTCAACGAAGAAATCACAGCCGATAACCCATTCAAATCATTAGACTCAATCCGGATTATCTTATCATTCTGAGATCTCAAATCAATAGTCTTTCGTTTGCAATTCACTATCGCATCATGCAATGTTAACTAATCCATACCTAGAATTATATCAAACACATCAAAGGGTAATAACATCAGATCAGTTAAAAAACAGAAACCCCAAATCATCAATGGGCAGTTCTTGCACACTTTGTCAACCAAAACACACTTGCCTAAAGGGTTTGGTACTCTAATCACAGGCTCAGTAGACTCTACAGGCAAAGTCTTCCTGGATACTAATTTCACACATATATACGAATGTGTTGGTCCTAGATATATCAATACAATCACAGAAGTATCATAAAGAGTAAAAGTATAGGTAATAACGTCTAAAGATGACGCATCTTCACAAGCGTGAATAGTGTAGGCTCTAGTAGGTGCTCTCGCCTTGCATCTCACAGCTATATTTTTAGCCCCTTTCTGGCTATCACTTACATTACTCATGTTTCTAGGTGGCCTACCTCTATTTACAGTATTACTCGACCTCGTGTTCTGCACTGTCTCTTGCTCAACTAACTCGGGACAATAACGAATGAAATGATCCAGAGATCCACATTTAAAACAAGCCTGATCATTCAATCTACAGTCCCCAGAATGTCTTTTACTACAATGTCTGCACTCAGCTCAGTTTGGTCTGACATTTCCAACATTAGCAATTAAAGTGGCTGGAGCTCTAAAGCTCGAATGTTACTTCACTCGATCTCTAATTGAATGACTCACATTAGCCTTTGAACGGCTATAATCATCTCGGAACTTCTTTGATGCTGACTGAAATGATTTACTCGATGATTTTTTTCGTACATCTCTAGCTTCTAAATCGGCTTTTCTTTTCTCTTTCCCGAGTTCTTCAGCTTTACACGCTCGGTCAACAATCACAACGAACTCTTTTATTCCTAGAATCCCAACTAATAAACAGATGTCTTCATTCAAGCCATCTTCAACCCTTTTACACATAATTGCTTCATTAGAGACACACTCTCGTGCATACATACGACCTTGTTTCAGCTCCAAAAACTCTTTGCGTTTTTTATCTACGAACCGTTGACCGATATATTTCTTTTTGAACTCAGCCTAAAAGAAATCCCAAGTAACCCATTCTCTCGGAACCACAGATATTAATGTTTTCCACCATTGATGCGCCGTATCTCTCAAAAAATAAACGGCACACTTAAGACATTCATCAGGAGTACATAACATTTCATCAAACACTAGAATCATATTCTCGAGCCAAAACTCAGCTCTCTTAGCATCATCATCAGTAGTAGCTCAGAATTCTTCAACCCCATATTTTCTAATTTTATCAATGGAGGCTTACTCAATTGAATCAGATTTACAACTTGTGGCACGACAGGAATTTGTGGAGGATTGGGTGTGGGTGGAGGTTGTTGAGCAGTCAGATTTATTCGAACGAACTCCGTGAACACACTCGTTCATCATTTGGAAGAAGGCTTACTTAGCCTCTCCCTCGTAGTCACTAGTAATTGGCCTAGATTCAGTCGGCGCTGCCCTTTCAGCGGGACCAGGTGCATTACTCTCAACATCATCAACTACGGCTTGATCGAAATCCATTTACTATACGAAAACACATTTTAGCTGTCTGGAATCATCACACTATCACAATTCATATATATGGCATGTATAGCTAGACTCTCACATGCTATGTTAATCCTAGAATCAACTAAACCGTAGCTTTGATACCAATTAAATGTAGCACTCCTAACCCGTTTCCGTCCCTGGACTAGGGTTAAGAGGCATTACTGAACATTTCAAATCATTATATAATCATAACACATACAAAGCTCATACATCATCTTATCATAGTCTTTCATAAACATATAGTCCCTTTAGAAGGTCTACGAGACCTTAATCATACTTTAAAGAAAGTTCGAGACTAAATCGATCACATACAAAATTTTTTGAAACTTTAGAATTTTTTTCTAAGTAACAGAGGTCACACGCCCGTGTGAACAGACCGTGTGCCTCACACGGTATTACACACACTTGTGTGTCTAGGACGTGGGAAAACAGGGCATACATACTGACTTATCCACACGGCCACCAGACGCACCGTGTGCTAGGCCGTATGAAAATTAGAGAGTTTACTGACTTGGTCACACGGCCAGTCACACGCCCGTGTGTCTAGCCCGTGTGCCTATTCGAAATGGCCTCACACACCCGTGTTTGGGCCGTGTGCTCAGCTATGTCAAACCTGTAGGGTATACTGACTTGGCCACACAACCTACCACACATTTGTGTGTAAGGCCGTGTGGAGTGCCCAGGCTCAATTCGAATTGAACCTTCAACCAACACAGTAGAGACACACGCCCGTGTCCCTACCCATGTGGGCAAAAATAAGCCACTTACAAGGCCAATTTGCCACCATTTAAGGGTCATCCCTACAAGCATCAAATTAAACAAAATTCTTCACCAAATAGCAACCAAATCCATACCAATACATACATAATTTATTCAATAATATCATCAACCAATTCTATACTCATTTGATATACCAAAACTCACTATTTCTATATGCCAAAATCATTCATTCATCTAGTCTCAATATAACACAAATTCCATATTCAATCAACCACATTTCATATCCAAACTTTATACCAAAATCATGCCATAACCATAACTCAATCTCATATCAAAATTACCAAAACAACATCATAACAAGCTTACCAAAATGATCATTTCCATAAGGCCATATACATACATCACATTTACAATATTTCATTGCCAAGTATAAACCAAAACAAGTTCATTATCTCAATCCACATTACATGGCAAGATTCATCATACTAAACATACCATAACAACTCTAGCCTATACATGCCATATACCGATATTTACAACTTCAAAAGTATCGAGATATCGATCGATAGTGTGACGATGATCCTTGACGATCCTTGAGCTCACGTTAGCTTCGATTATCTATAAAATAAGGGAAAACATACATAGAATAAGTTTTCAAAAGTTTAGTAAGCGATATACAAATAAAAATCATATGAACATTCATAATGTCAATGCACCAAAGCTAAACATAACTTGTAGCCAACACATATACTACATTTCACAAGAAATTAATATCAACACTTTCCAAGTTCAAACTCACCTTTTCTTATTGATTTTCATATACATTTCATATGTACCTAAATCGATCAATTCATTCACATATTCATTCACTTCTTGACATTGCCCGTTGAACCGTTCAAAATCGACAAGGATATTCGGATAGCTCGTAAAGCTCATACATTGTCATATCCTAGATATGGTATTACATGTTATCATAAACCAATGCCACTGTCTCAGACAGGGTCTTACACGGAATCATATACGATGTCAATGTCTCAAATATGGTCTTACACGTAATCTCGAATAAGTGCCAATATCCTAGACATGGTCTTACACAAAATCACATCTCAAATCCTAATGTCATGACATACGTATCCTATACTATTCCTATAGTTCTTACGGGTCTTTTGGACGTCATAACACTATCGATACTTTCTCGTATACACAAATTCAGCATCCCAAACAATTCAACATCATGTAACAAATATAATTCATTTGAAATAAATTTATTTGCATATGAACTTACCTCAAAAACGGAATGAACGGATCGGAGCGACTACTCGATAAATTTCGACTTTCCCAGATGTAAATCTGATTTCTTTCGTTCTTGATCTAAATAAATTCAATTTTAACTTATTTAATCACACATTCATTCAATTTAATCCAAAATACACAATTAGGTATTTTCACACATTTTCCCTATAATTTTTCATTTTCTCAATTTAGTCCTTATTCACAAAAATCACAAATTTCACACAATTTCTTTAGGTCCAAGCTTGGCCAAATTTTCCATTAGTCCGTAGCAGCCCAAAACTTCCATTTATTTCACATTTTAACCGCACCTTCCACACATCTTACAAATTAATCCCTAAAATGCATTTTTACTCAAAGTCACTTTGTAAAAAATATTAATCTAATATATATCCTCCATTTTTCATCATCAATTATCACAAAGCTCATAAATTCATCAATGGCATCACATAAAGTCATCATCAATTTCAAAAATTCAAGTAAGGGCTAGCTAAAATACGAAGCAACGATCTGGAAAACATAGAAATCATCAAAAATCGAGCTCAAAACATACCTCAATCAAGCAATGGATGTGCCGAAACTTCAAAGCTTCTTAAAACCCTTGTTTCTTTCTAATTTTTGGTTAACATGGATGAATGAAATGATAATTTTGACTTTGTTTTATTTAACTTACTTTAATTTTTAAATTACAAAAATAACCTTGATGATTAACATTAATAATCCACTCAACTATGTACATATTTGTCCAACCCGCATTCAAATGGTCTAATATTATCATAAGGACATCACATTTAATAATTCATAGCAATTAAGCACTTTAACAAATAGCATGTCACTTTTGCATTTTACGCGATTAGGTCCTTTTTCTAAATTAAGCATCCAAATGATCAAATTAAAACACCAAACTTTTACACATGCATAATCTCATGCAGTAGTCACTAAAAATAATATTAAAATATTTTTCTGACCTCGAATTTGTGGTTCTAAAACCACTATTCCGATTAGGCTCAAATCGGGCTGTTACATTCTAACCTGGTTATAAGTAAAATAAATGAAAATTAGAATTATTTCTACTCCCCAACAACGATGCCAAAATTTGATGGGGGTCGAAACCACCAAATATAATTTCCTAAGCTTTAACTTAATTAAATAGTAGTGTAAAGTAGTAGGGCCGATCCCACAGAGATTGAGACTCCTAATTTTCCTATTTATATAATCAGATTCCTAAGTCTAAGTAGCTTTCATGCCCCAGCATGTGCATTGCAGAGTTGAAAAAAATAAAAAGGGGATTTTAGTAGATAAATAAAATAAAATAAAATAAAATAATAACAGAATTATGATTGCAAAATAAAGTTAAGGAAATTAAATTAAATTGGTGATTCAAATCTATTAATGCTTAGCCTCAGTCTTGGTACACTCCAAAATTGAATCGATCCTTGAAAGTGGATTTTCCTTTTCAAACGATAAACTGGTTATAACGATCAAGGATGCCCCAACTGCCAACTTTTCCTTGTGTACTTGGTTTCAATATGACCTGCAAACCAACACGTGTTCGCAATTTAAAATCTCGGCATCCTTGCGATCTAGAAAAGCCAACTTGAATTAACGGCCTCAACTGTGTGGGTTTTTTAAATTTGATCACTATCTCCTTTGATGAAATCCAACTAGCTTTTTCAAATTGAACATGTCAATTTGTTTGCGAGAATTCGAACTTGGCAGACGACCATCTCGTTTTCCTAGTTGTACGCGAAACAACTCCAACCCAACGCACGCTTTTTGAATTGAAATTGAATTAACTTTAAGGACAATTGTGATTATCACATATACCGGAGAGATAATAAATATCGTGTTGTAAGGTTTTAGTGCGGGTTCATATCTTACGATTTTTGATCGGAATGATAATCAGCCTAAGGTTAAATGGGACTTAGTTGAGCATGAAATTAATCATACTCAATTGAGGTTTAAAAGTGGATTTGAGTGTAATGGTGATAGGTGAAAAGGAGAAAGGGCTTACAAAACAATTGAACCAAAAGAAAGTAAAAGAAAGAAATTGGCAGTAAGCTCAAAAGCTAACAGACGTTCGATGAAATAAAAAAAAAAAAGCAATTGTATTTTTATTCTATTCAAGTTCGTTTTTTCATGCACCCAATACAAGGTATTTATATACTTTTCACATGTTAAATTTAGCATGATTCATCCTAAGAATATATCAACTAAAAATTAGATTTTTTTTCTATTTATAGAATTTGACAACTTCAAAAATCTAATTTAATCAGCCACTAATTCTGCAATGTTTTTAATTCAGCCCCTTTTCTCGCTTCTCATTCTAATTTAGTCCATTTTGCTTGATTTTGAATTTCGGCACTCCAATTTCATCCCTGATAAGATTTAAGCAAGAAAACATAAGTTTAGTAGTATTCTATTAAAAAATTAGCCAACAACAGATACATTAAAAGCACAAAATTAACTTACTATCACATATAAATTGTTGAACTACTATAGGCAAATGATTTAATGGCAATTTTTTATTGGAATAACTTCTCTTTTTTTTTTTTGTACAGTACAAGGATTAAGTTCTGACAAATTAAAGTAGGAGGATTAATTTTTTAGCTTTCATAAAATATAATGACGAGATTCATAATTAGACCAATAAATTTATTTGATAAAAAGATTTGTCATACTTGTAAGTATGAGTTTTGAGTTTATTAGAAGAATTATATAATCAATAAAAGATTTATCATACTTATAAATTTAAAATATTAAATTTTCATTTACCAGAAATGTAAAAAGGAAAAAAATATTTTTTAGTTTTAAATATCAAATTTTAATAATTTATATAATAACTTCAGGGACAAGGCCATAAATAGAATATTTTTAAAAGGATTAAATAGAATATTTTTTATATTTAAGAGTCAAAGTGTAATTTTATTATAGATTAATTTACATTTTATTATTTTTAGGGGAGCCGAAGTCCCTGCCAGCCCCTTAACTTTGCCTATAAGTAACTTTATAATTTATATATATAATTTATAAATAATATATGTAATCCAAAATGATATATTATCTTTATATTAATTATATTTATTTATAAATTAGTATGGTCAATTAATCAACTATTAAAAGGAAACAAATAAAAATTGAAAAGCACAAACTATTAATGTAAATTCAAATTTTAGGTAATTTTAGTCAGTAACTAAAAAATACTAAAAAAAAAATACTAAAAATCTGTATTATCATTTTATTTATAGATATTGTTACCAATGCAGAAGGACGTGTGTTTGAGTAAACTATAGCGTATTATATTCCTATTTATGGGTTGGGGAGGGGTCAGACCTAACTTTAGGTATTATGTCAAAAAGAGTATACATAATCAAAACTTATAATGAGATTGTTAAAAAAATCACTAATAATTTTTGAATTTCATTATTTTAGGTTTTAAATTATATAATATTTTAATCATGAAAAGTAGTGAATATATTATAATTATGTTAAACCATTTTAAGAATTTTTTTTTTACATTAATTACATGAGATACAAATAAATTATTCAAAGAACATAAAATTAAAATTAAACACAAAATCAGATATGTAATACTTATAATTTACAAACTAATAATTTTGTAAATGAAAATTGTTTGTTGTAGAAATGGGTAATAGATGCATGATTTCCCTTGAGAATGCACATAGGTCTTAGGCTTATATAATAAGGTTGTATTATTCACACACATTTCACTCCAACACCAACTTTCTTTGATTGCTCAAACCCTCTCGGCATGGCGGTTGCTAAGAGTGCAGTGATTTTCGTCTTTACAATGGCTCTTTGGGGCGTCTCCATGGCGGCTATACACTGGGTCGGAGGCTTTGCTGGATGGACTACCGTCGCTGCAGGCTCCCCACTTGATTACAGAATCTGGGCTTCAACCAGGAACTTCCATGTTGGCGATGTTATTGGTATGTAATAGATTGGTCAAATTCTATATGAAGTCCCTGTACTATGAGTTTATGCCAAATTTAGTTCCTCTATTATAATTTAGTCAAATGTGTATTTTCAATCCTTAGGTTATTTTCTTCCTTAATTTCCATTAAATAATTTGATATGACTTGTGATGAAATGACATATATAGTTTCCCATTTTTTGTATATTTGAAAGTTTTTTTGGAATTTTTAGAAACTATTTATAATATTTATCCAAATGTAAAAAAAAAAAAGGAAAAAAAAAAAGAAAAGCTAAAATATACATGCCACATCGCAACATATTTAAAAAAAGAGAGGAACATCAAATTATTTATGAAAAAAAGGACCTTAATATTCAAAACGTAGAGAAACTAGAAAGAATCAAATTATAATAAAGGGACTAAAACTGGAAAAATGAAAAAGTATAGGGATCTTCCATAAATTTTACCTAATAGATATCTCACCTAAAACTCTTCTTCCTTTAAACCTACTGTTATGATTAGGAAATACATGATGGTAAATTAAGTTCGTTTATCAATACCCCAATTGCAGTTTTCAGGTACAACAATAAGTTCAATAACGTGGTCCGTGTGACTCACCAAAACTTCAAGTCATGCAACGCCACATCTCCAATTGCAGTCTACTCATCAGGTGCCGACACCATCAACCTCACAAGACCAGGCCACTTGTACTTCATTTGTAGTATCCCAGGCCACTGTCTGGCCGGCCAAAAGGTTAACATCGAGGTCACACTAGCCATGGAACACCTTCCATCTTCGGCTTCCGCTGTTTATCAATTACCACAGTCAGCCTCCGTGTCTGATGAAGCCTTGGCGCCCAGTCCAGAAAGCTTGGAACCGATCCCTGGCCCAACTCAGGGCAGTGCTCCCGCTCTCAGATTGCTCAACTTCTGGTTGTCTCTTGTTGTGCTTGCATTTGGGTTTGGTGTTACTGGCATTGGCACTTATAGCCTGGTTGAGTTTCATGTTTAAGTAAAAATTTGTGTCAACGTGCATGCCAGCAGTCTTCTATTTATAAATAAGCTTAAACTGCTTAAGCTGATGAAAGGACTGCCATGTTGGAATTGAAAAACACCATGTGATGTTAATCTGCTCTTGTTAATTGATCAAATAAGTGTTTGAATTGAATCGTGATATCAAAAACTTCAGCAGTTCTTGAAAATTCATGTTATTCAACTTCCATTTAGATGGAAAAAAATCTCTGCTTTTTGACAGTTCTGATTATTGATAGAGTATTTGCCAAATCTTGATATTCACCATACCATTTATAGAACAAATCCTTGACACTGCCATTTATGAGAATTTTTTTTCTTCATTTTATTATTCCCTTACATACCATTCATATTTAATGGAGAAAGCTCAAGCTAAATAGTGATATTCATAACAGTTTTACAGAACAAGAAAAACGAAGTTGACGAAGAAAGATGAGATTTGTTTAAGGAAACAAGATATCTAGATAAATTTTAATTATATTAATAATGTTTTAATATTAATTTTACATTTATATAAGTTAAACTTGTTTAAGGGTTGAGTTATCCGTCTAAGTCCAAAAGGTTGGTCTAAAATTTAACAAAATTTTTAATATATATATATATATATATATATATATATAAAGATTAGAATGGATTTGAGAAAAAATAAAAAATATCTTTAAAATATAAGTAAAACTTAAATTTGAATATTCAATACCTAAACCCAACCTAATCATTTCTCTATAATTTTATATTATTTTTATATGTTATATAATTTATTACACATAAAAATTAAATATATAGTAATATATCAAACTATAATGTAACCATAAAATAAATGTTAAGTTATATATATAATTTTGATAAATGAATATATATAATTATTAAATTTTAAATTTAAAAATATAATTTTTTAAAACTAAAAATATAGTATTGGTGGGTCTAAATTAGTATTGGGTTAGTCATCTACAAATATAGATAGGTTTGAATAAAATTTTAGGTTTATATTTCAGGTCAAACTAAACTTGGGCAAAGTATAAAATATGTTAAACCATACTTAAGTCTGGAACGAATATGACCTGACTTGACTTATGAACACATCTAATTTAAGTAGATCCCTATCCATTCATTAATTATGATAAATATATGGCTCAATCCATAATTTGGTACCTTAGTTTGGTTTTTTTTCTAATATGGTACCTGTGTTATTTTTTGCCCAAAATTACATTTATCAAACTGTATTTGATAAATTAAACGCAAAATTAAACAAATTCACAGTTAACATTGAATTTATTCTATTAACAAAATCATAAGAAATTTAAACCTAATAAGTAGCAATTAACTTTCATTAAATCAACTCTAAAACCTAAATTAAACACTAAAAATTTAACATTGTTACCTTTAAGTACAAAACTATATAATTTTTGTCAAACATAAGTACCAAATTAAATAAAAAAATTAACACAAAAACCGTATTAAAAAAAAGTATCAAACACGAGTATCAAATGATATATTAGACCTAAATAAGTCAAAACCTAAATAAGTCAAAGTTTGAATAAATTAAGGGTTAAACATATTAACTTAATTGTGGTAAATAGTGTGATTAATAGGATCGTCTCAATTAATATCAAATCCATAAGAGATAACTCTTTTGCCCCCCTCATTTATTTCTAGATGCATTCATTACTTTGCTGAAATTCTAAGTATTATTTTACAAACAAAATTATTTTATTTATTTATTTCAAATTATAGTGTCGCCAAAATTAAATAAAATTCTGGAATTTTTAATGTTGATAGAAATTCTGGAATTAATATGCGAAGGTTTCAACTCTAACATTAATGCAGTAGTGAATTCTCTGTATTTAAGACTGTAGTGATTGTAAATATGTTGAACGCATGTATTCTTCTCGCTTGTTTTCCCCCAAAATACAACGGTTTCTTACCTAAACCTTGTTGTTTTAGCCATGGTTTCACCTAAACATGTTATGTTAATGTTCACCATAATTGCTCCTTCCGCTATCTGTTTTGGGGCCGTTTACAGGGTTGGTGATGCTTCAGGATGGCATCCCACGTTTAATTACACTAAGTGGGCTTCTTCCAACAAGTTTCACGTTGGTGACACTATTCGTAAGCTCTTCTTCAACCTACTTCTATGCCCTTTTTTTTTTTTTGGTGCTAAACATTCTTTTGAAATGGTTTCGATTTGCAGGTTTTGAATATAATGCCATCTTTCACAATGTGAAGGAAGTGACTGAACCAAATTACCGAGCATGCAATGGAACTAAGGCAATAGCCACCTATTTTTCCGGTAATGATTCATTCACCTTGAACCACCCTGGACATCGTTACTTCCTTTGTGGCTTTCCCTATCATTGCAGATATGGGCAGAAGGTTGAGATCGACGTCGTCGGTGAAGGTTCCAGCCCCAGCCCCAGCCCCAGCCCCAGCCCCAGTCCATCTCCGGTTGCTGATAAGAATCCTGCTAATAGTGCATCATACTCACACCATATTTTTAGTGTTCAGTTTGTTACCAAATACTTGGCTATGATCATCATCGTCCTTTTTTATTTATTTTGATTTGAGGAAATTGTAGGTTGCAATGATAGATTGGGGTATTGGACATTTCTCCTAGGTGTTAGCCTAAGTTCTCTGTAATAATCTCTCTTTGGATTTTGTTATTTTCCAAATTTAGCTGTGGTTTGGACAAACCTCATTTGACATTGTTTCAGTCAAGGGATTGGAATGCTTTAATACTTTAATGGTCGTATCGGTAAGGATTTAGCGTCATGGCTTAGTGAAGGGAAGACACGAATTCTGCACTGCTGTAGTTAGCTTTGCAGCCCTGACCTCACCATGCAAATTCCATGAACAACGGTAGCAATATCATACTCATTAGATGTATAATTGAGAAGTATAACAATTTTCTACCAACAATTAACTATCAAATCAAATTTAGAATGCTACCGATGTTCTAGCACGTTGAATTTTTTCAAGGGAAACACAGCTCCACTGAGGTGAGATTAGTTATCTGGAATTCTCATTTTCCACCAAAGCTTTTAGGTGCAGTTGATTCATATGGGGAATAAAAACAATCTTTCATATGAGGAATAAAAATAATCTTTTTTTGAAGCACTGGAATTGTTGCTGCAATGGAGGAACTAATACGAATGACCTAATGTGGAGAACCTTAGCGGTTCCTGGGGACAATTCTACAAATGTGTTGAAGGAAGATGCATACTTCCTACAAGGAAATCTACAAATGTCTATATCTTTATAATTTTTAAAAGGTTAAATCAAATTTTTATCATTTTTGAGGGGCCAAAGTATAATTTTACCATTATTAATTTAAAATTTTATAAATTATAAAAGGCCTAAATTGAAAATCTACCATTTTAGGGGGTCATGGCCACTGGGCCTCTTAATGGCTCCGCCACTGTGTCAACCTCTCATGGACGTGGTCGTGAGCATTAAACTTATAAAAATTTATTTGATGAAACTAATTTTTAACTCAATCAAAAAATAACATCTCAAGTTTTAAGCCTGTCTCTGGACTCACACGGCCCATTACTACACAGAAAAACCAATAAAGGAAACTGCCTCCACTTTCTCCCGTCAAGCTACGAAATACGCCTAAGGAATAGCCTAAAATGGAGTTTCATAAGGTAACTTTGGAGATCTTTACCAAACTAGAACATACATGGTTATCGCACTATGTAAGAAGATTCGAATTCTCAGCATTGACAGTGGTGGAACCACCGACATTATTGCTGCTACTGCTCTTGAACACTAGAACCACATCAAAACTGGTCATCTTAATGTTCAAATTTTCGATTTTGTCAACATCATCAACAGTATTGGCATCGGTGCTATTCTTGCTACCATGCTATCTACCGATGATGGTACCAGCCGTCCCATTTTCACTGCTGGCGAAGCTGTCAAGTTTATCACTCAGAATAACTATATTCTCTTCAAAGTTAATAAGCTCATCGAAGTTCTTCACTGTTGGAAGAGATTCTCTAGCAGAAGTATGGATAATGTGCTCCAGGAAATCTTTAGGAGAGAAGATGAAACCTTCTTAACACTGAAAGCCACATGTAAGCCTTTCTTGGTTCCTTTCTATGACCTAAGACTTACGCTCCTTTTTGTTGGATTTTTTACGAAGGAAAGGTTGAAATAGAGGCAAAAAAGGATTAAAAACGGATTAGTTAATTTTAGTGAACTATTTTATTCATAAGAAGAAAAACTGATATAAAGTTTACATGAAAAATTATGCTTAAATAAGCTGAAAATAATAATAAACTATTACAACTTGGCTTAATTTAGTGACTAGATTCATATAACTTTCTTTTTCATTGGCTAATTTCAGTCTAATCATATGCCACAATGTCTGATCAAAAAGTTATTATTAATTCAGTGCAAGTTGGCAACTTGCAAAGTGAAAAGCTCTCATGTTTGGTGAGCTCGCAGTTTTGGTGAGCTTCGCACTTTTGTGAGCTCACAGTTTTGGTGAGCTCATAGTTCGCAATTCGCATGGATGGTCATTTCACAACACTCCTTATTGACCTCCATACTTCGAACTCCAATATCATAGCACAACTTGTCAATCCTCATCTTCCCAAGAGGTTTTGTTAAGATGTCAACCAATTGATCTTGTGAACTGCAGTGAACCAATGTTACTTCTTTGACTTGTTCCACTTCTCTCACAAAGTGATACTTGATTTTGAAGTGTTTTGTTCTTCCATGGAACACTAGATTTTTTGCAATTGTAACAATAGATTGATTATCACACTTAATATCTATTGCTTCTTCTTGCTTCAAATTTAAATCATTCAGTAGTTTCCTTAACCAAATAGCTTGATTTACAACTACTGTAACTGCAACATATTCAGCTTCTACAGTTGACTGCGCCACTGTTTCTTGCTTCTTCTAGCTCCAACAGAACACATTTAATCCTAGAATAAAGAAATAACCTGAAGTACTCTTTATGTCTTTAATGGATCCAACCCAATCATTGTTTGAATACCCAAGTAACTTAAGCTTTTCAATTCTTATCAACTTCACTCCATAATCTAGAGTTCCTCTTATGTATCGTAGAACTCTTTTTGTTGCTTTGTAGTGGTTCACATTGCAGCAATGCATGTACCTTGACAATAGACTTGCAGCAAATATTATGTCAGGTCTGGATGCTATCAAGTAAAGCAAACATCCTACCAAGCTTCTGTAGCCTGTTTTGTCAATCTTCTCAACATTTTCATTGCTGGTGAGCTTCTTACCTTGAGCAATAAGTGTGCTCGCAAGTTTACAATTCTTCATGTTATATATTCGCATGATTTTTATTGTGAATCCCTTCTGGTTTATAAATATTGCATCGTGAGCTTGGTTCACCTTTAGATTAAGAAAGTATGTCATTTCACCTAAGTCTGACATTTCAAACTTGTCTTGCATCTAATCCTTGAATAAAATCGCCAACTTGTTGTTGTTGCCAATTAGAAGTAAATCATCAATATATAATAAAGTAATAAGAAGTGTTTTATTACCAGTTTTCTTCACATATAAAGTGGGTTCGCTGATGCTTCCTTCAAAACCCATCTCTATCAGGTGACTGTCAATTCTTTCATACCACGCTTTTGGCGCTTGCTTCAAACCATACAGTGCTTTGTGCAGTTTGTACACATTGGCCTCGCATCCAAATACTGCGAATCCTTGCAATTTCTTAACATAAATTTCTTCCTTCAGAAAACCATTTAGGAAGGTTGACTTCACATCCTGATGTATTCTCCAACCCTTTTGAGTAGTAAGAGTTAATAATAGCCTTATGGTTTCTAATCCCGTAACAAGGGCAAAGGTTTCACTGAAATCTACTCTATATTATTGGCTAAACCCCTTCACAACCAACCTCGCTTTATATTTGTTAATTGATCCATCAGGATTCATCTTGGTTCTAAACACCCATTTAACTCCCATCACTTTCTTGTGAATTGGTCTATCCACAAACTCTCATGTTTCATTTTTGTTGGTCATGGTGATTTCATATTTCACAGTTGTTCACCATTCAACTTCTTAAGAAGCTTCTTCAAAAGTGACTAGTTCTAGCTTTGCCAGATTACACTGTTGATAGATTTCAGTGATGACCTAGTTCCTCGTACTGGTTTTTCATCAATTGTATCATTTTCAGTTTGGTTTCTAGTAGCACATAGATTAGATTTTCAAACCCATTGTTCAAACATATTCTCCTCTGTTGCAGTCCAATTCCAAATTTTTCTTTCATCAAACTTCACATCTCTACTTATGATCACTTTCTTGGTGAAAAAAATTATAGATTTGTATCCTTTCTTAACATTGGAATATCCAACAAATATCACTAGTTGTGATTTACTATCTATCTTACTTCTTTTTTCTTCTGGAACATGAACAAAATAGGTGCAACTAAATACTTTTAAATGTGAAACAAAAGGTTTAAAACCATACCATGCCTTAAATGGTGTCTTCCCTTCAACAGCTTTTGTAGTTAGTCTGTTTAGCAAGTAAATAGCAGTGTTTACTACATTTGCCCAGAAATTATTTGATAGTTTACTTTCGAATAGCAAGCAGTGAGGCATATTTATCACAGTTCTATTTTTTCTTTCACTTACTCCATTCTGATGTGGAGTGTACACGTTGTTCAATTGATGATGAATACCAGACTCTTCACAGAACTTGTCAAACTTTTCTGAGGTATATTCTGCCCTATTGTCTGATCTTATCATTTTGAGCTTACAATCGCTTTGGTTCTTAAACTTGAAGAAGATTTTAGTCACTTCGAACTTGTTCTTCATGAAGTACACTGAATAGAACCTTGTACTGTCATCTATCTAGCAAACTTGTTTTCATGGGTACGCAAATGTCAGTATGTACTAAGTGCAATTTTTCAGTGGCTCTCCATGTGTTCACAAGGAATAGAAGCATCGCATGTTTGTCAAGTAAACACACTTCGCATACATCATCGTGATCAGCCATATTTGATAAATTTTCAACCAAGTTATTCTTGGACATTTGTCTTAAGGATTTGTAGTCAACATGTCCCATTCTTCTATGCCACAGTTTTATTTCATCCAGCGAGTTGGTATATGCTACCAAAGTTGCTAAATTCCAATCTACTAGGATCAAGGATTAGACATTTTTTGTCCTTGAATACTACAAAGTAATTTTTCTTAAGCAGTTGTCCTATACTTAGTAGGTTTTGGGAACTAAAAGAACATATGTGACAAGTTTAGTACCTGATAGAGTTTTGATTAAAACATCTCCCTTTCCAATTGCTTCGATATACTGGCCATTTCCAACTTTCACCTTGGAATGAAACTCTTTGTCAACATTCTTGAAGATGCTTGCATCTGTTGTCATATGACTTGTACAACCACTATCTACAAGCCAATTCTTTTTTATTCTACTGGAGAGTTCGCATGGTGAAGCGAGCTGGACTTCCTAGGAAGTAGTGAGCTTAAGTTTGTAGCAGGCTATGAACATCAATTCTTCTACTTATGTTGTCTGTGCCTTTGGATTTTGTTGTTGAGTATAGCCTTTGCTTTTGCATACTTTCTTTACATGGCCAAACTGCTTGTAGTTTTTGCATTGGCCATTAGGCTTGAACCAACAAAATTTTTCAGGATGACCCAACTTCTTGCAGTGCGAACATGGTGGATATTTTTTCTTTCCACTCTCTTTCTTTAATTTTTTCTTTTTATCTAACCAGCTCTTTTTTCCTTTCTAACTTGGGGAGCTTGTTGCTTCTCTGTTTCTGGCTTGAAAAGATCCTTTAGCATGTCCTTTATCTCTGCTTTCCCTTCTTTGTTCTAGAGCATACAAAGTATTTACTAGTTTTGAGAGTAAGATGGTTGATAGATCCTTTGAATCTTTCAATAAGGATATATTTGATTTGTATCTCTTAAGAAGTGTGGTAATCACCTTCTCAACTACTCGGCTATCTACAAACTAGTCCCTCAACAATCTTATCTGGTTCACCACAGCCATGATTCGATCTAAATATTGCTTTACAGTCTCAACTTCTTTCATCTTGAGATTTTCAAAATCTCATCTAAGATTTATCATATGCTGCTGCCTTGTCTTCTGTGAACCTTGGAACTCCTCATTGAGCTTGTTTGGAAGTATCACAGGCCATGATTCTTGTACAGGTCATGTCTAAAATACCATTTTTTAGGCAAGACATCGCCTTGTGGTTTTTGGCACATTCCTCACTATGTTGTTTCATTTTATCAAGAGTAGGATTTGGCATCAACATTGTTGGTTCTATTTCAGCATTTAAAACCTCCCAAAGATCAAAGGCTTGAAGATAGGTTTTCATTATTTGCTAAGCATTTTTATCACCATTCTTTTGAAAGTCATGGGTGAGGAAAAATTTGGGGGGAATATATTTCAATCTCTTTAGGAGTTCCAATAATAATTATAGAAAACTTTAATTATGATTCTTCTATAAAAACACAAATAGGTATTTTTTATCATTTTATAACCTTCTTCAACTACTATTTACCATATATGTTCAAATTATTTCAATTTATATAAATGAACAATTTCCCGAGAATTTCAATATGCTTTTAGCATCCTAAATCCTTCAAGGATTTTAATATAAACTTTACTATATAGTTGTTCATAAAAGGTTGTAACAACAACCATTAGACGTAAGTTAAATCTTTTATGAATTGTCAAAATAATATTTCTAAAGGTTATTGCATCTACCACAAAAGATTATTATATTTTTTCATAATCAATGGCAGAACTTAGCGAAAAACTTCATATTTTTATTTGTTTTCGCAAAACTACTTCATTTGCACCCTCACTAGCTTTATACCTTTAGATATTTGGACTACTGGTCCAAAAACCTCACGAATTTAATTGTACTTGAGTTGTGTCTTTCTATGTTAATCAATTTATTCCATATATATATTTCTCAATAGATTTATTCAAGATCCTCCTTTTATTTCATTATTTCAATAATAATATTGCATGCAAAATCATTGTTGACCACTTTTATTATTCGGTTCTACATTTTCTCAAATTGACATAACTTATCGAGATATCTTATTTTTATTATTTTAATCTTCAGTTTCAGGTACCTAAATCTCTTCTAGAGTTTTACTTATTAATTGTGTCTTGGGTTTCTTCTGGAGCACCCACTTCCACTATATGACCGTCTAAAAGAATTTTCATTTTTGGAACCGATCAATCTATTATTTATTCTAACTGATGTCCTACTAGGACTTTGATTAAAACTAAAATATTAGATGGTATAACACTTGTTTATTCTCATTAAGTTTATAAATAACATCTAACAGTTAACTTTAATGAGTTATCCTTGTTAAAGTTCTTGCTTAAATTACTCTCCCCTTAACTCATTACAAGTTATTATTTATCTCCCCCAAATGTAGGAAAAATTATCGAATCAAAATAGTAATCACGGATCATGTCATAATTGAATCTCCAATACATTCAAAACATCTAATAATACAATGAGACTTGTAATTAATATATATTCTCAACTTTTTTTAAGAATTCACTCATCTTTTTGCATTGTGGTGGAGCAATTGGAACATATACGCACATACAAAAATTCAAAGATGTGAAATATGTAGCTCTTAACTAAAAACCAATTCTAATTGAGACTATTTATAACTTATTGGCTTGATGCGTATAACATGTAAATCAACATAATCTCATGTTGAAATAGGAAGTTTAGTTCTCATAAGTAATGGTTTAGACATTAACCAGAGGCATTTAATTAATAATTTCTCTAAACCATTATGTGCATAAATAATAAGCTTTTATGAAAGTTTTTCAAACTCGATCAATAAAAGACTGTGATATAAACTCATTAGTATTAGCAAGATAAATTGTCTTAATTGCATGACCTGAAATTAATTATTTAAACAAGCAATCTTGCAAACGACAGGTTGCAAGTTGATAATGCATACGTGATTATTTGGTAGATGCATCTACCAAAATCATATAATATCAAAATCATCCATATTGTGGATGAATGGACCCATATTCATTTCAGAAATGTAAGGCACTAAATCTCAACTTTAGCTAGTGAGTTTCTACCAACTAATTTTCATTGATTATTTAAACAAGCAATCTTGCAAACGACAGGTTGCAAGTTAAAAACGCATACGTGATTATTTGGTAGATGCATCTACCAAAATAATATAATATCAAAATCATCCATATGGTGGATGAATGGACCCTTATTCATTTCAGAAATGTAAGACACTAAATCTCAACTTTAGCTAGTGAGTTTCTAACAACTAATTTTCATTGAAAATAAGCAACAAATGAGAATTCTTTAAATTAATGAGTCTTTTGGTTCTTAAATGAATATTCATATGAATTCTCAATTAATTTTTGCATCATATATGATCCAGGATGGTCTAACTGGTCATGCCAAGTAGTAAATGTATATGTATCAGTAAACTTCTGGTTTACTTTAATATGCGTTTCAATTGAACTAAATTGTAACAAATTGATACTTTTACTATCATTTCTTTTACTTTGTATCCACATATAAGTATTATTATGACATTTACTACTAGAAATGTTTAAATCAATGTGAAGTCTATAATGCCACTAAGTCAATAAATATAATTTTCAAATAATTATATGCAATATTCGCTTCAGGGAATATGTCAAAATTTTTAAATATCCAAAAAAATTTATTAATAGAAAACTTTGAGAGTGGATCTTATTTTCCAAGTATACAACAGGTACATAACCAATGACTTTTCATATATAAGTTTTCTCTCTTACAAGTTCCCATCAGTAATATTTTTCCACGTAATTTTAATTGAAAACTTATTCTAAATACTGTAGAGTTATACTCATAGTTTAAAAAAAAACTTGCAACTTCAGGTGCATCCAACCATAACGAGCTTAAGATAGAATTACCATATTCTATTGCTCATAAGTAGATCTTTCACAGTCAAATATTTTGCTTTCAATCCCTTAATGTGGATGATGACAAAAGAGATCACAAAGATAGTCATAGTCAATCCAATTTAATATCAAGAGTAATCAATAATTCAAACTTCTTTTGATTCATATGAAATATAATATTTTTCTTATTCACAATTTCAATATGAGATCCATTATGAATATATTTTAAAACCAATAGATTAATCATCACAAGATATTAAGATATTAGCTCTTCTGGAGCTTTTGACTAATTTTGTATTACCAAATATTGAAATAATAATGGTTTTTATTTTCTTTTATGCTTGCGTTCACTTTGGGGAATGCAATAGATTTACTGGGACGAACTTATAAACGTCACAATAGATTTTTTATTTCATAACCACCATCACAAACATGCGTGGATTTTAAATCAAAATCTATCTATTCATGTTGTCATGATTAGTCTCTAATTATAAACATGATATAATAAATAAATCATAGTAAAATATACCTGAAGATCTTTCACATCATCATCATCATATTGTCTATTATCACAAGCACTAAGTGGTTAAAGGCTCTAATGATTACCTATAGTACGCAAGCCTCAATTGAAATAGCAACAACTCTAGGAGACAATCGACAATAGTAAACTTTGGGATATTTTCGTGACTTATGGAGAAAAACAATTAAAAGAGAATCGTGTTGATAGTATATTATAAAATAAATAGACAAAGAGTAAAGAACAAAGAAAATGGGAGAGCAAAAGAGAAAGCGTATTTTATTAATCAATCGGAATCTTTACAAAGCTTCTCCAAAGTCTCCAAGTACAAAAAGATTAAATGAAGTAGAGATTTACTTTTAATTACTATTAGAATTTAAAATATATCAAAATTTATCTTGATATTAATGGACATCCATTTAATAAAATATTCATAATTGTAATAATATTTTTATTAAATAAAATTTTAAAAAAAATAATAAAATTTTATGACTTTTTTTGAAAAAATATAAAATTTAACAATTAATTAAGCGTTTGTTATAAGAAAGTTAATGTGAAGAAGCCAGGGAGTGAAAACAATTAATTGATGCAACCATAGACCAGAACTAAGTCAAAAGATTATGTAGCTAATAAGCCAAGGAGGAGGAGCTGCGACAGTGACAGTAGTTCACAAAACAAGTGGCAGTGGCTGGCAGGCATGGTTTCGATGTGAAAAGAAGAAATAGATTTGGAATGGGGACTGCCCGTAGGCCGTAGCCCTGTACTTACTCTTGAGCGCTTAAAGATGGCTGCTATTGCTTTGCTGATGTGGTGGAGTGGACCGACATTCTGGTCTCTTTTCTGCATCTTGGAACATTCTATATCTCATTTCTCATGCATTGGGTATGGATAATTAGAAATATATTCGGCCTATATTTTTTTTGGTGCCTGAGACGTATGGGGAAATCAACATGAGTTGTAAGAAAGTAGATATTTCAAATTATATTTATTTATACCTTCCATATCATTAAAAGAAGGAAAAAAAAGCATTTATTACTTTATACTATGTAATTTTATCAAGTTATTGCTTTATTGCTTTAATAACTTCTGTAAACATTAAAATTTAATCCAAAAATAACAGTCAACAAACCAACATTAAAAGAAGGAAGCTTACTGGCCGATGATGAGACTTTAGAATGTGATTTTTTATGTACTCCTAATTAAAAGTTCTCTATTATAATTAAATCAATCAAATAATATATTTTTTTCTTGCACCTTGTATTTTAATTCTCTCGTTCTCATAAAAAAAATATTTTGCTCTGTAAAAGTTTTTAGTGCTTTTTGGCCTGAGAATTGAAACCATCTCATAGCTTTTTCAACAATTAAGATTGAAGAATCTCTCTTTAAATTTATCTGGTGATTATTCACGAACTTCTAACCAGGTTATATTATTTTAACTTTGAAAGTTATATTATTACTCTGTATTTTAACTAGTTTGAAGTACTATAACGAATATGCTCATTATTTTCTTCAATGAAAAGGTGAAAAATTCTAAAATATCATATATCCAGTTTAATTCTTAAATTATTATCACAAATACATTGACAAAGTCATATTTAAAGTTGTTAAAGCTATAAGATTTCAAGCTCCTCAAATAAGAGATACTTTATTGAAATTAGCTAAAATTAGTGATGATTCTGTGAAAAACATAATGTCGGTAATGACAAAATATCTCAAACAAATAAATAAAAATAAAATAAAAATAAAGAACACACAGATTTTACGTGGAAACCCTTTCGGGAAAAAAAAACCACGGGCAGAGGAGAAGAAAATTCACTATGTCGAAAATTCGAATCACTACAAGATGAATAGACTATGTCTATTTATAGGCTTGTAAAGCCATATTCTATTAGGATTGAAACACTTTATCCTAATCAATATAAAATAGATGGAGTTTAATAAGGTTTAAAAAACCTTATTCTAAAATAAAATAAAAGAAGTCTAGTTCTATTTGGATATTACTTTTATTTTATTTTCCATCTTATTTTATTTAAATAAGAATTTGGGTCACTTAATTCTAACAATCTCCACCTTGACACGAATTCTCAACGAACAAGTTCTTCATCGCGAACTTTCAACGAACAAGTTCTCCATCTCTTCCATAAAACCCCTTAAGGGTTTAACTTCAACGATGAACACCAACCAAGTCTAAGCAATGCCCAAACTTGGTTATAGGAAGTGACTTAGTCATCATATCTGCAGGATTTTCATGAGTACTAATTTTGCTCACAACAATATCACCACGAGCAATAATATCACGAAAAAAATGATACCGAACATCAATGTGTTTTGTTCTCTCATGAAACATTTGATCTTTTGTAAGGAAGATGGCACTCTGACTGTTACAAAATACTGTACTGATTTGAAGGTCTTCATTGAGTTCACTAAATAGTCCTTTTAACCAAATAGCTTCTTTACAAGCCTCAGTAATCGCCATATACTCAGCTTCAGTGGTAGACAAAGCGACTGTAGTTTGCAAAGTGGCTTTCCAACTGATTGCACAACCTCCAATTGTAAAGACATAACCTGTGAGAGATCTTCTTCTATCAAGGTCTCTAGCAAAATCAGCATCAACATACCCAATGACTCCATCTCTAGTTCTTCCAAACTGTAAGCAAACATCAGTAGTACCTCGTAAGTATCTTAAAATCCACTGAACTACTTTCCAGTGTTCTTTACCGGGATTCACCATGTATCTGCTAACTGCACTGACTGCATATGATAAATCTGGACGTGAACAAACCATAGCATACATGAGAGATCCCACTGCACTAGAGTATGGAACGTGTGACATGTACTCAACCTCATCATCTGTTTGTGGAGACAAAGCTGATGAAAGTCTAAAATGAGCTGCTAAAGGAGTACTAACAGGCTTAGCACTCTGCATATTGAACCTGCAAAGAACTTTCTCAATGTACCCTTTCTGACTTAGGTACAATTTACTTGCTTTTCTATCTCTAAGAATTTCTATACCAAGTATCTTCTTTGTTGGTCTCAAATCTTTCATCTCAAATTCTTCACTTAGTTGGGCTTTGACTTTTCTTATCTTTCCTTTATCTTTTGCTGCTATCAACATGTCATCAACATAAAGGAGTAGATATACAAAAGAACCATCATTGTTTTTCTTATAGTAAACACAACTGTCAAGGCTACTTCTTTTGAAATAATGAGAAGTCATAAAGGAATCAAACCTCTTGTACCACTGTCTTGGTGACTGTTTCAAACCGTAAAGAGACTTTTTCAGCAAGCAAACATAGTCCTCCTTTTCTGAGACTGTAAAACCCTCTGGTTGTTGCATGTAAATATCCTCCTCAAGTTCTCCATGCAAAAATGTAGTTTTAACATCTAACTGCTCAAGCTCCAAATCATGAATGGCCACAATACCAAGCAAAGCTCGAATCGAACTATGCTTCACAACTGGGGAGAACACATCTGTGAAGTCCACTCCTGGAATTTGACTGTAACCCTTTGCAACAAGCCTTGCTTTATATCTGGGTTCTTCAACTCCTGGAGTCCCTTCTTTCCTTTTATACACCCATTTACAACGAACAACCTTTTTACCTTTTGGAAGTTTTACAAGATCCCATGTTTTGTTTTTGTGGAGTGATTCCATCTCCTCTTGCATAGCAAACATCCACTTTTCTGAGTCTTCACAACTAACCGCCTTAGAATAATTAGATGGCTCTTGATTTGCATCTATATCTTCAGCCACATTTAAAGCATAAGCAACTAGATCAGCCTCAGCATACTTCTTTAGAGGTTTAATTTCTCTTCTAGTTCTATTTTTGGCGATAGAGTATTGTGGTGAAGAAGCAACTTTATTCTCAATTTTTGTACTAGCTTGAGGAGTCGACTCTGTATTAATCTGATGCTCCACCTGCTTTTGATTTTCTTTATTGGAAGAATCTTTAAGAGATAAGTTAGGTAACATAGCAGTTTCATCAAAAACAACATCTCTGCTAATCACAACTTTTCTATCTTCAGGACACCATAACTTATACCCTTTAACACCAGTTTTATAACCAAGAAAAATACATTTAATGGATCTTGGTTCCAATTTTCCATTATCAATATGAGCATAAGTAGGAGACCCAAAAATCTTTAAATCAGAATAATCAGTAGGGTTACCAAACCATACCTCTTGTGGAGTCTTTTTCTCAATGGCAATGGATGGAGATCGGTTGATCAAAAAACATGCAGTAGAGGCTGCTTCGGCCCAAAATGACTTTGGTAAGTTGGAGTTTGACAACATACATCGAACCTTCTCTATTATCGTTCTATTCATTCGTTCTGCAACGCCATTTTGCTGTGGAGTATGACGAACTGTCAAGTGCCTCACGATCCCTTCTGACTTGCACAGTTTATTAAACTCATCAGAACAGAACTCTAAGCCATTGTCTGTACGAAGGTGTTTTATTTGTTTTCCCGTCTGTTTTTCAATCATAGTTTTCCAAGACTTAAATGCGGAAAACACATCGCTTTTCTGTTTCAAGAAGAACGCCCAAACTTTTCTGGAAAAATCATCAATAAAAGTTAGCATATAATTAGCTCCACCTCTCGAAGGCACTCTGGATGGCCCCCACAAATCAGAATGAATATACTCCAACGTTCCCTTCGTGTTATGGATTCCTCTGGTGAATCGAACTCTTTTTTGCTTCCCAAAAACGCAATGCTCACAGAACTTTAGTTTGCAAATTCCTTACCCATCAAGAAGTCCTCTTTTGCTTAATTCTGCCATACAATTCTCACTCATATGCCCTAGGCGCATATGCCAAAGTTTAGTAATATCATCATCTGATAGGAAAGAGGAGGCGACAGCTACATCACCAGTAACAGTAGAACCTTGCAGAACATATAACTTGGTAGTCTTTCTTTGCCCTTTCATCACAACGAGGGAACCTTTAGAAATCTTCAAAACCCCACTTTCAGTTGTGTATTTGTACCCTTTTGAATCAAGAGTACTTAATGAAATTAAATTTCTCTTCAATTCTGGAACATGTCGTACGTCACTAAGTGTTCTGACAACTCCATCAAACATCTTAACTTTAATCGTTCCAACACCTACGATTTTACACGAAGCATTATTTCCCATCAAAACAACACCTTTAGGCACTGTCTCGTAATTTGTAAACCAATCTCTATTGGGACTCATGTGAAAGGTGCAGCCGAATCAAGGATCCACTCATCGCTCACTTTAGAATTGATGACTGAAGCGACTAAAAGTTCACCATCACTATAGTCTTCTACAACATCAGCTTCACCGAAATTTTCTGGTTATTTTCCCTTTTGATTCGCAGCCTCTCTTTTGATCTTATTCTGTAGCTTATAGCGCTCAGATTTAATGTGCCCTTTCTTCTTACAGAAGTTATAAGTTTTACCTCTGTTTGAAGACTTTGATCTACCCTTAGATTTACCGCGAGGATTTCATTCTTGTGCCCTTCCACGATCATCATCAACATTCCGATCTTGTCTCCCACGAACAATGAGACCCTCCCCCTGAGAGTTAGTTTTAGCTACAAGATGCTTCATCTTATCATACGAGGTTAAAGAATTATAAACCTCATCGACTGTGAGAGACTCACGGCTATATAAAATTGCATTTCTAAAGGTTGAATAAGACGGGGGCAACGAACAAAGTAGAATCAACCCTAGATCTTCCTTATCATACTGAACCTCCATGGCCTCCAAGTTTGAGAGAATTTCTTTAAACACTATTAAGTGTTCGTGCACAGATGCACCTTCCTCCAAACGATGAGCATAACGATGTTGCTTCATATGCAGCTTGCTGGTTAGAGTTTTCGACATGCATATTTGTTCCAGCTTTTTCCATAATCCAGCAGCGGTCTTCTCCTTCATCACATCTTGCAAAATTTTGTTAGACAAATGCAGATGTAACTGTGTTAATGCCTTTCGATTCTTACGCTTCTTCTCTTCATCTGTTAATGTTGAAGACATCTTATCTATCCCTAGTAGGGCGTCCTCTAGATCCATCTGCGCAAGAACTGCTTGCATCTTAATCTGCCATAACGCAAATCTGGTGTTGCGATCCAACAGCAGAATTTCATACTTCAAAGACGCCATTAACGTGATCGAGATGAAAAAACCCGAAAGCTCTGATACCAATTTGTGAAAAATATAATGTCGGTAATGACAAAATATCTCAAACAAATAAATAAAAATAAAATAAAAATAAAGAACACACAGATTTTACGTGGAAACCCTTTCGGGAAAAAAAAACCACGGGCAGAGGAGAAGAAAATTCACTATGTCGAAAATTCGAATCACTACAAGATGAATAGACTATGTCTATTTATAGGCTTGTAAAGCCATATTCTATTAGGATTGAAACACTTTATCCTAATCAATATAAAATAGATGGAGTTTAATAAGGTTTAAAAAACCTTATTCTAAAATAAAATAAAAGAAGTCTAGTTCTATTTGGATATTACTTTTATTTTATTTTCCATCTTATTTTATTTAAATAAGAATTTGGGTCACTTAATTCTAACAGATTCTAAAGTCAAAAGTGAAACCGATGACAGGTTTGGTTCATTGAAATTGAATAGGGCTACAATGAAATTAATGAAATAAAACTATAATAAATAAAATTGTAATCAGTCATTCAATTATTTAGTTGAATATAATAGATGTTGCAATAGTATAAGAAAAGATAAAATGACCAGAGTACTCTTAGCAAAATTTGGTTAGGTAGATGATTTTTGTTTTTATTATTAAATATTATAGGATTATTATTAAATATAATTTAATAACATTTGTAATATAATTATTTTTATATTACAATATTTTTTTAGTTTTATATTAAATTATATTAAAACATTTTATTTTAAATTATATTTTGAAATAAAATATTTTATATTCAAATATTTCAAATATTTTATTTTTATATTTTGAGTCTAAATTTCAAAGGACTAGTCTGAAAATTAATTTTGTTTTGTTATTTAAAATTGCATGAATAGCTATAACGAGAGGGTAAGTAAGAGGGAAGTAATAGCTATTCATTGAATGAATATTACGTTCAACCAAACAAATGAATAGTTTACCATTCAATGAATAAATGGGAAATGCTATTCCATTCGCCCAACCAAACATGTTGCGAATGTTTAGCAATATACAAACTTGAAAATTTTGAGTTCTTGTTGAGCATGATTATTTCATATGAATATATTTGCTATGAACTTGGTTAGCAAAAATTTATAATCAAAAGGTACGAATTGATATAGCTATAGAATAATGAAAAGTTCTTCTTTCAACTTCCTTTTTTTTTTAAATACAGGAAAGTTGGATTCCAAAATACTATAACATGTGCTAAAGAAATAATTTTTGAAATGCAAATAGAATCTAAATTTCGTGAAAAATATATTATTAAAATATTTGATTTGACGAGAATGTTGATAATGAGAATCTTTTAGAATCGATTATTTTTATTATACATAGTAGATCAAGCAATTTTTTTTTCTTTCGAAAATGGATTTGAACAGCTTAAAATATATGTAGATATTTTTTTATCTTATTCAATGTAGACTAGATGATGAAAATTTGAAAATATGTTGTCTTTTAATCTTAGAAAATCTTTAAAACATGGATCAGATTTATTTTTAAAATTAAAAAGTTTTGAAAGAAATTGTGAAAGTGAAAAATGACACTCCTATTGGCATAATTATATAAAAAAGATTTGTTGATTCCTTTTCGAATATATTACCTACAGAATAATGTTAACTATTTCGATTTCTGTTACATCAACTAAGAAAATTTTCGATTTTACCTAAGATTAACAAAGATTAAATGGATTAACTATTTTATCTATTGAAAAAGAGTTTGATTATAATAGTTTAATAGATAATTTTACATCTCTTAAGGTTTAAAAAATAAAATTTATAATTTAATTAATTTAAAAGGTCTCATTTTACAATTTCACTTTAAGCTTGCACTCGTCCTGTCTAGTCATGGAATCATATAAAAATATATTGGAATAAAATTAAGTTAAATAAATTTTATTTGAATTAAAGAAAATATTTAATTATATTTTAGCATGATAAATTAAGTTGTATAAAAATTAAATCATTTAAAATAAATTTGATGATCACAAAGTTAATATACAACATGCCTTTTTGCACTGCAAAGCAATGAACACAAGGTGCACGCTAAGAAACAAACAACATCATGAAAAAGATGGAAACAATCAATGCTAACTAATAGGCGCATTCAAATGAAGCAAAAGCTTGCCGTTTCTTCAAGAATCTTGGCATGACTGCGTAGCTTCATCTTGAAATTGTGGGAGCGCATTGCGTATCACTTTTGCTTGGCCAACTATCTTTGATTCCACAGGCTCGAATAGGCCGTTCGATTTGATTACCCTCCCAACATTCCTTTTGCAGCTGACAACAGTATCTTTGGAATGTATTCACAGTTACTTGAAGTCTGAAATCCAGACCAAACAGAAAGCTCATCTCCAACCTGTTCAGCTCCGCCGTGCTTACCCCTCCCACTCGCGCGTAATATGCATTGTTGAAAAACCTGCAAAACACAATGGGATGAAATGATGCAAACTATATCTAACATCAACCTCGACCTCAAACTACAATCTCATAACACTCACGCATCATCAATAAACTTTGCAGCTACCAATACACTGGTTATGAGGAGTCGGTGAACATTAAGGGAAGTCAAATGCACATCCGTTTGTTGAACAAATCTATCCACATAAATGTATGCAACGAGAAAGCACGACGGACTGCAGCCAGCATACTTGAAGATGCGATCGATATAATGCTGAATGCTTATGGTGGGAGCTCTTAACCCATGAAACATGGCAACATTATCTTTGAAGTTCACCGTCTCGGACTCCATCTCGTTTCTTTGGACGGATTCCTCAAGAAGCGAAGAAAGAAGTGATAAAATCCGTGGAGTTCCAACAACTCCTTTACCCAATTCTTTGAATCCCAAAGCACGGTATATATCAGAATCCACACACTCGGTATCGATTGCAAGAGTTCCCATAGCTAGCTTGAACTGCAAAAGATGAAAAAGGTCATTAGTCAGATAGTAATGACCCCTATCTGCCGGATCTACAAAATTGTGCAGGAAGCATGTTTAGAGGCCAATTGCAAAGCCACAAATCCAGTTTGCAAATGAAAACCGCTAGCTTGGCGCCACATTAATCTTGTTTCAATGGACCATGTCAAGTATCAGATCTTGTTGCCAACATTTTCATTCTTCCCTAATACATAATATATTGAAATTTATTTCATATAATTAAGTGATGTATAAGCTTTTTCACCGAATAGGCTCGCCATCTTCCCAAGCCTCAAAATTCAACACCCAACAACCATCCCGAAGAAGCAAATCAATTAACAAGCCAACCAACTGAAAAAGCTATAGAAAATCACCTAAAAAATTCCAAGTTTCCTTGCTCACATACAAGAGTTCAAAAAGAATTATGAGAACTTAAGCAAAACCCATCAAACCAAATCTGATCAAAACACACACCCAAAATCAGGAAAAGAAAACAAGTGAAGACAAAAAAAAAAAAAGACTTACAAAATCTTTAGAAACTTCTTCTCAATATCCTTGAATCTGCTTCTTCTGAACTTTATACAAAGAAAAAAGAAAACATAAGAGAGATGGATCAAATCTTATCCTTTGATTAACTTAGCCATACTGTCTCCCCCACACCTTTCTCTCTCTCTGTCTCTCCCTGTCTCTGTGTCTGCTCCTTCCAGTTTATTGCAGAGACAGAGAGAGAAAAAACAGGTTTTTTTTGGGGGGGGGGGGGGTTGAAGTCCCACGAGTAGTTTTCCCTCAATCTCTGTACCCTTTAATGGTATGTCTGAAGCTTTACACGAAAGACAGTGTCGGTAGTGGATGATTCATTTCTCACCCATTGTTGAAGTGGAAGACTAGGAAGGAAAGTTAACCCACTAAACTCCAACGTCATTTCAATTTGCCTTTCCCCTTTGGTTAAACTGAAACACCCCTTGGGGTTGGGCCCCACTTCTGTAGCCATCCCACATTTCCTACCCTACTTCATCGCCTTTCATTTTGGATTAACTTACAAAAGTGGAAGATAAAAAAATAGACTTTTAATTAGAATAAATGGAAAAATATGTAACAAAAATTGCAAAACGAAGTGTATGAAACAATTTATAAACCTGTGTACCGTGATGTGCATACAACTTTAAAAAAAGAAAAAAAAATTGGTGACATCATGTGAGTTGGTTTTATTTGAAGATGTAAATACAATGTATTTCTTTCACAAATTTTGGCCACCGCCAGTGCCTGGCTTCACTCATTCTCCTCGCCATTAAAGTTAAACTCAAGTCTGATTTCAGAAACTGTTCAATTAATGTGTAAATTTAGAATTTTATAAAAATATTAAATTCAAATTGAAAAATAATTGGTTAATTCAAGTATAAAAATGTTTATTTTAACCAAACATCCAACTAAATTAAACGATTAAATTATCAAATAAAATCTTTTTTTCTAAAATTACGAAAATAGGTTGTTTTTGCTAAAACACATCCAATTGGTGTCGTTTTTAAGGGAAAGTCAGAAAAATGCTTCCAATTGGAAGCGTTTTTTCCTCTGACCAATAAAGCGCTTCCAACTCAACGCGCTAAGTAAAAACGCGTTCAACTCAGCGTATTCCCCCCAACGGTAAAAAAAAAAAAAAATCAAACCTCTCCACCTACTAATTTCTCACATTTCTCTCTTAAATCTCTCAAATTTCTCAATCAACTCTCAAATTCTCTCTTAAATTTTTTACTAAAATTCTATTTCTATCTAAATTCTATTTTTTATTAATATTTTCAAGAAATATTTTTTTATTAAAATTTTTTTCTTGATCTATATAATTTAGCAATGGTTGGGTCTCTAATCCGTCTTGATAACAAGCACATCTAGTCAATCAATTGCAAATGATAATAATAAATTTTAATCTTGTTTAATTTTTTTATTTCATTGTTATATTTTAACGTAATATTTTTATAGTTTTTTACGTAAATAGGTGGAAGAACAAATTTTACAATGCCATATTCGTAATCTACCTGGTCCTCTATCACCGTTGATCGAACTATTCTTGAGGGAAACCAGTTTTTGGCATGTGGCCCTTGTAGTTCGGGAGTGTAAGTTGGACCTGAAACTCATAAGCGCGTAGGTAGAAAGGTAGAGACCCGATACGCACACATTTCATCTTCCATACGATGAGTGTACTGTCATTCTACAGGACGTTCATTTACAGTTGGGGTTACCCGTGGACGAGTCGGTAGTTTGTTCAGTTTGCTGATTGGAGAGCCATATGTGGTGATCTTTTGGGTGTGGCTCCGGAGACGACTTACGGAGATCGAATTAAAATAGCTTGGATACGAAAACATTTCACAGAGCTGGTTGAGGATTCGACTGAAGTCCAAAGAGAACGATACGCTCGTATGTACATCCTTCAAATCATCAAGGGTATCCTGATGCTAGATAAGTCATGTAATCTGGTCCATCTAAGGTGGCTACTGAAACCCGTCAATTTTAGAGTAGCGAGCGAACTCAGCTGGGCATCTGTCGTGTTGGCAACATTGTCCCAAGAGATGTGTCAGGTGGCGCAACCAGGAAAAATCAATATTGGTGGTGGCTTTTACTACTACAATCATGGGCTCGATTCCGATTTCCATTTTTACATCCTCGAGCGAACTACTTGTATACATCCTCACTCGCAACAAGGTAAAATTCAGTAGATATTACCATGATTAAATTGATTTAAATTAAAATTATTATGCTAAGAAGTTATTTAAATAGATGGAACCATGTGACGAGTCATGTAGAATTACTTACCGAGCATTAAGATATACGGCTTCTATTAGACCAACGATCAGAAGCTGAAGTATGTATTTATTTAATTTTGAACTACATACAAATAACATAGTCAATTTCGTATTTAGTAGTGTAAATATATAACTAATATTTTTATCACGTTAATATAGTTTAAATGGACACCATATGAGGATCTGACAATTCGAGAATAATCATCGATGAATTCTTTGTGAATCCCAACGCTTGGCACGTTAAGGTCCCATTGGTAGTGCATGCTATCGTCGCAATGCACAAGACCCATAGAGTGTTGCGATAGTTTGAATTCCTGCAGTCAATTTCCATGGCACCTTAAGACCTTGATGGTCTGCATCCTATTGACTTGCAACGGCCATATGAAAATTGGTCGGTATTCCACTCCTAACATATCAATATGTAGAATAATCGGTATGATTTTTTACCTACTTAAGAACCTATTATTGTTCCTGAGTTAGCATGCAATCTGGAGTACATGTCATGGTTTAGGATCCATGGTAAGCCATATTTGTACGGGGAAAAGATGAGGCGTCGGCATCCCCATATGAGTAGGCCACAAAGGCCCCATTTAAATCTAAGGGCTGGCGATGCGGGCCCATCATTAGAACCTACGCAAGAACTGGCTCCGACAACCTCAGCACTAATGCCCATACCACCCCCATTCAATATTTACCATCTTATTATGGTGCGTATTTTAACCCTATCATCTTTACACAAGCATCATATGTTTCACCACATTTTTTTGCTTTTAGTCCTATGTCAAGTTAGACTGTTGGTCATCCATCCCTGATGTTCTACACGCCTAGGCCATCTCATTTTTCGATAACACTGACACCAACGATGATGCATAGGTCATCTACGTATCAGGCACCAACGGAGAGTCCACTCATTATCCCATCGGTGTATGGGACTCCACATAATTATATTCATTCACTGTTTGAGACACAAACACCTCCGAGATCTTTAATCTACCAAGGTGGGTCATCTTACCAACCATCTATTAATAGATCGGATGATGCACGATTACAACCGAGAATGCAAGGAACGCAATCAACCGAAGGCGAAGAAGAGGAGCAACCGAGACTATAACCCCACCTAGAAGTTGAACCAAGAAGGAATCTAGCGCATAACCGTCGACCACCTTCATGTGGCACCGATTCTAACCGGCATATGCACTAATTAATTTTATATTGTATCGATGATATTTGTTATCATTTTACAAATTTAACGTTGTAATTTATTATAATTTCACAACATGAAAATCTTATATTTGTTACTATTTTACAAAACCACGCGTTTACATATTATAATAGAATTGATATTTGTTTTCTAGTTTGCATAGTCCTTTCCATGTCAACATGACAGCATTGTATGTCCAGGTTCCTACACCACTCGAGATATTTTTTCAGAACCCATCTCATTAAAATTATTTTTTCAGTTCTCTGAGTTTCGATTTTTAATCAAAAATAATATTCTGTTGGTGTAAACATGAATATTTAAATATCAAATTCAATTATTACAATTATTACGTTAAAATTTTAATCAATTAAAACCATAAATCCTAACTCTAAAACCCCAACAAACCTTAACCCTAATAATAAAACCCTAATTAATAAACCCTAAAACCTTAAAAATCCTAAAAACCCTAATAAAAACACAAGGAAAACGCTTTCAGGTGGAAGCGTTTTTCTATATTTCTCCTGAAAACGACACCAGCTAGATGCGTTTTAGTAAAAACCCATTTATGTTATTTTTTAAAAAATACTTATTTCCGTAATTTTAAAAAAAAATTGCTTTATTTGGTAATTTAGTCAAATTAAACTCATTTAAATTGATTTTGTCAAATTTGATCAAATCTAATAAAATCAAACTCATTATAATATGTTAAATTTGTTTTTATTTTTTAAAATTTAATATAATCAACCATCTTTATA
Source organism: Gossypium stocksii (assembly GCA_020496765.1). Lineage (NCBI taxonomy): Eukaryota > Viridiplantae > Streptophyta > Magnoliopsida > Malvales > Malvaceae > Gossypium > Gossypium stocksii. The sequence goes on from CM035623.1 coordinate 15,856,325, forward strand.
ATAACTTATTTATTTGTCAAAATTTTAGATATTATATAAATATAATTGTTATATACCTACAACAACATTTGAGATTTAAATTTATTTAGACTTTTTAAATTTTCAAATTAAAAATCTATTTTATATAATAATATTATTAAATAATAAGATTTAGATAAAAAGTGAGTAAAAATAAAATATAAAAAATTGATTTTATAACAAAAATGCTGTTATTATAAGAAAGTGTTGGGCATATAGAAATTACGTTTAAGTTGGAGAGGTTGATAATGTAAGACATTTCTTGAAACATGGATCTCTTTAACTTATTTTTCATGGATCTAATATTGTTGGCTATCGAGAGAAGTATTGGTGAAGTGTAATCCTAAAACTTCGACATCCAAGAGTATAAGGTTCCGTACATTATTTATGTTAATTCATTTGATTTGGAGTTAATAAAGTGATAACCAAAAGAGGTGTTTATACTAATTGAGTTAAATTTATGCATGATATTATCATATTTAATATTTGTTTAAGTTTCAATTTGTTCGAAATATGAATCTAAAATTTTATCAAATCTCGGCTCCATCAGCTCATTTTTGTAAATTACTAACTCGTGCTCATTTTATGTCTACCCATATTATTTTTATTTTTAAAAATATTTATATTTTTAATTTAATATTTAATATTTTTTCATTTATTGAATTTATATAGGCAACTTAATATTTTTAATAGCTATGTTATATAATTATAGATTAAATTTTATTTATTATAATTTACATAATATTACAAACTTAGAAAATGGGTTGAATCAAGCTAAGCTTAAACCTTAAATGTTTGAGTTCAAGACTGTCCATATTTTAAACAATTTTTCTTTTGCCCAAACTCAATTTCCAAACTTAATATTTTATCCAAAGCTCTCCCTAATTTCAAGCAAGTAGGTCTACCCTTAAAAAAGTCTAATTTTATCAACATCAAACATAAATTACATTATCATAGACAACAAAATTTATAAAACTTATTTAAAATAGTATAATCCATATCACATTACAATATAATAACATAACATTAGACAAAAAAAAAAATAACATGCCTCATTTCATTGAATCATTGAACTTTAGAACTAAAAAAATGTCTTGTGAGTATTGCTAAGGTATTCACTTTCATTTTCATTTGCAAAAAGCATCTTTTATTGATTCTTTCTCTTCGCCTTTTTATAGTTAATTCGAAACCATTGTAATCAACCTTAGTGCCAATGAATACGTAAAACGATTTAACAAGTACTTTTCCCATGTTGTGATTAAAAGGGCTTGTTATTATTGGTAGCATGTTAATAACGTTTTATCTTTACGTGTTATTCAACATTCGTCGCATGAGAGATGAAAGGTATAAATCTTGCGTTTATGTCATTCAATCAAAGTGAAAATAAATGTCAAAACTAAAGTCTTGCTCCCAATTTGACTGACATGATAGACACCAACTTATCAACTATCAAAGTAAGAGCCATTTTTGTTTTCATGTTATTTGCAACACTAAAACATTAGGGTTTCATCCATTGTTGTTGTATATTGAGCAACACGTGTCTTTCTCTCTGTTGGGTCGAACCTGAATTATGCAATAATCATGAACGAAAATCAAGAAAATTGGACAAAATATTTACGTGGAAAAACCCCTCCAAAGAGGATAAAAACCACGAGCAAAGAAAACTTCACTAAAACAAAAAAGAACCAAAAGGGGAGTACAAGATGGAGAAATAAACCTTGCATCCGAAGTACAAAGATTCCCTAAAATTCCCACAAACTCTCTCTTAATTTTGTTATTGTTATATTTTCTTTTATCTAGGGTTGCTATAAGGCCTATTTATAGCCTAAATTTTGTGTACAAATATGACTAAAACATCCCTAGAATAATTAGAGTTAGACTGGGAAAATATAACAGAGTTTTACTAGGAGAAGAAACCCAGTTGAGTAGAGCACACATTGCCACGTCGAGATGCCCTTCATTGCATCATCGGGACGTGGCAAATCTTCTCATGTGACGTCAATGTTGTGTCGTCGAGACGTCAGCTCTTCCTCATCCCAGTGTCAACCCTGTTTCTTCTAAAATGCGAGGCACACTCCATAAATCTCCACCTTAACTCGTATTTCTGAAACGCCTTCTTTATCGAGCATAATCAGGGGCTTAACTTGATCTCTGTCAAGTGCTTTTCAAGTCTAAGGAATGTTCAAACCTGGAAATTAGAAGACTCTTTATTATATGTCTACTGGATTGTTCTCTATGCAGGTTTTATGAATCTAAGCAGCTCCTTGAGCAATCACCTCTCGAATAAGGTGGTACCAAATATCTATATGTTTTGTTATTTTGTGATGCATCTTATCTTTCATGAGGTGTATATCACTTTTACTATTGGGATATACGATAGTTTTGTCATTTTTATCAACCAACTTCCTAAATAGACCTCTCAACCAAATGGCTTCTTTCACAACTTCTGTGATTGCCATGTACTTAGCTTCAATAGTCGATAGAGTCACAGTGGCTTGAAGGGTGTCTTTTCAACTAATAGTGTGATTTTTGAAGGTGAACAAATAACCTGTGAGAGATCTATTTTTGTCTAGGTCTCCGGCAAAATATAAATCTACATAGTCAAGACTAGACTTTCTGAACATCTTCTGAATTCCAAAAAAGTACTGAAGTCCATCTTAAATATCTTAGAATACACTTAACAACTTGCTAGTGTAACTTTTTGGGTTTTGCCATATATATACTTACTACACTAACAACATGTAAAATATCAAGATGAGTACAAAACATTGCATACATTAGGCTTCTGACTGCACTAGAATAAGGAACTGAGGATATGTACCTTTTTTCGTCTTCGGTACAAGTCCTCGATTCGTAGCGAGTCTAAAGCCGAAAGTCAAAAGTGTGTAGCTGAGGGAGTGCTAATTGGTTTAGAATCTTACATTCCAAACCACTTGAGAATCCTTTCCATGTATCTCTGTTGTGACAAAAATAATTTCCTGGAGTGACAATCTCTCAAAGTTTCTATCCCTAAAATTTTCTTAGTTATACCAAGATCCTTCATCTCAAACTTATAATTAATTATGATTTTTAATCAATCAATTTCAAATGGATCCTTAACCGCAATTAACATATCATCCACATAAAGTAACAAGTAAATGAATGATCATTATATAGGCAGTGCAAGTATACACAGCTATCATACTTACTTCGTACAAAACCGATGCTTATCATGAAGGAGTCGAACTTCTTGTACCACTGCCGAGGAAACTATTTCAGGCCATATAATAATTTCTGAAGAAGAAAAACATGGTCTTCCTTGCCTTCAATTCTAAAGCCTTCAAGTTGCTACATATAAATATCATCATCTAAATTCCCATGAAGGAATTCAGTTTTCACATCTAATTGCTCTAACTCGAGGTTGTTTGATGCAACAAGAGCTAACAATGCCCGGATAGATGTATGCCATTACAATTGGAGAGAAAACATCATGAAAATCAATTCTCTCCACATGACTGTAACCCTTTGCGACCAACCTCGCCTTATATTTTGTGTCACTTTGATCCAAACCTTCTTTTTTTTAACACCCATTTGCAACCAATTATTTTTTGCTTGGTGGGTCTCATTCTTTTAAAGAGACTCCATCTCTTCTTCCATGGCAACGAGCGAATTGTTAGAATCAGAAGGCTGAACTGCCTCTAAATAATTTGAAGGGTCAGCTAAATTGATGCTCTTCATGACACTTAGAGATGCCACAACATTTCCTTCAAAGTTGTAATGACCCAAAATTCACGGGCACCAAAAAAATAAGTCATAAGGCCTCCGTCTTAGTAAACCGAGTTAGAAAATAATTATTTGGAATATTTGTGAGCCTAGTAGTGTGCTTAATTAAGTTTCAATTAGGAGAATTTAGCTCAATTTAGAGAAAATAAGAAAAGGACTAAATTGAATAAGGGGTAAAAGTTTAATTATAGATTAAAAGAAAATAATAAGGACCAAATAGGTAATTAAGCCTTATTTAGAATTTGAGGCGGCAAATTGAGGAAAAATCTAAGATTTTTCTTAGATTTTATTTTATAAAATTATTATTATTATTAATGTTATTAATTGATCTATTTTATAAAATTTTATATGTTGAATAAATGATGATTTTGACAAATGTATGGTGAAGAATAAGTACATGTGTATTAAAAATATTGGTACAATTGTAAACTAAATGTATATTTACTTATAATTTAAGCTAAAAGATATTTATTGTTTATTATTATTTTATTAAATTATAATTTATACTAATTATATTATGAAATAAATTAAAATAAAACAAGTGTAGGATGATGATGAAATACTTGTATGATAAAATGTATGTGTACACTTGTAGTAAATATATTTTTTGTTAAATAGATATTTATAATTATAATTAATTAAGTATTTAATAAATAAAAAAATGAATAATAAAAGAAATGAAACAAAGGAAATAGAACAGAAGCATTTCGAAAGCAGGGGAAGAAAAAGGAAAAATTAGAGTTTTAAGGTTTAAAGCTTTGATTGATAAGTCAATTAAGCCATTTTCTCTTAATTTTGATGTTTTAAAAGCTTTAAAACAAGGTTTTGATGAAACTAAGTTGATATTTTAGAAGTTTATAGATTTTTAAGTACAGTTCATGTTGAATAAAATGATGAAATAGGGGTTTAATTGAATGAATTTCAATTTAGAATTGAAAAAGGGGATTAAATTGTAAACTAGACTATAAGTTTTTTATAATAGGGATTAAATTGAAAAAAGTTGAAATTAGGGTTTTATTATGAACATTATAGAGTTAAGTAGAATAAGGAAAGAAATTAAACAAAAATGGAGTATGAATTGAGTTGGAAAAGTAAATGAGTTCAATTAGGTTAAATTAAACATAGGGTATAAATTGAATAGAAATTCAGATAATTATTATTAATTAGTATTATATTAATAGTGTAAATTATTATTTTCGTAGCTAACAAAGAAACCGAAGCATCAGCATCGAAAGGTAAGGAGAAAATAAACGAGGAGTAAATACGAGGAATTCGAGTTTGTATTACCATAATTCAAGTTATTTATTCTTAAATGTTTAATTTCAATATATGTGCATGGAAAATGAAACTGAGGTAAGTAGTGATATTTGAATTGAATGTGTTTTGGATTTGATTGATGAATATATATATGTGTGTGTGAAATTGAATTGTATATTGATTTGTGGTGAATTTGAAATAATAGTAAAAGTTTAATTGTGATTGAATTGATGTGGAAATGAAATTGAGAAGTGAATTTGTTTTGAGAATTGGGAACCCTATTAACTAGTCGGGCTTAGTTAGATATAGTTGGCATGCCATAGGATTAGAAGAGTTCAGGGATCCTTCGACCTCAAGTTGATGAGACACTGGGTGTCATTATTTACTTTGGATAGATTCGATGAGGTACTAGATACCACTTTACTTCAGCTAGGCCGATGAGACACTGGATGTCGCTTATTTGCTTCGAACTATCCGATAAGGCATTGGTTGCCAATATGGTGTGTTTGGTTGGATCCGCGTATCCGCCAAGGTCCGAGTCATGTTAATAGGGGAAAATAAATGAAATGAGAAAATCAAATAAATTTGATTAATTGAGCTATTAAATAAAATGAGAAAGTGATACTGTATGATGAAATGTGAAATGAAATTTATAATGAGATTGAATGCATGAACTAAATGTTCATGAAGTGTTCATATTTGAAATGTGAATTGAATAATTATATGTGGTTAAGAGATGAACCAAAGGTTCATGAATTGTTTGAAATCTCATCGATGATATATGGAATCAATTATTGGAATTGATATAATGGAATTATGATAATTTGGTATGAACTTATATGTATGACTTGCTAATTATCAATGTATGTTTATGATATTTTATTGTTGTTATAGTTTGAATTATGGTAATACCACTGAAGCATATGTGGCATGTACTAGGTTTTGGTCTTGGTATATGTTTTGTAATTTTGGTTGTAAAGAATGGTATTTAAAGTTGAAGTTGGGGAATTAATAAAATGGTATAATATGTGCTAACTTTTGAATTGATATGAATGAATGGAATACAAGTTGAATTTTGAATGGTATTATGAATATTCATTGAGTAAATTATTAATGAGACAATGTTTGGTTTATAATTAGGTACTTTTAAATGTGGAAATGTCTTGGTTGATATATTGGTTGCGAATGGTTTTAGTTTGAAATGTGCAAGGAGGTTAGGTTAATGCTTAAGGCTCATATAGAGTCCACACGGCTTGGCACACGAGCATGTGTCTAGACCGTGTAAGACACACGACTAACACATGGGCGTGTGTATTGGCCGTGTGTCCCTTGCATCTTAAAATGTGAAATCAGAATATCACACGGGCTAGACACAGCCGTGTGTCTTGGCCGTGTAAAGGACACGGCTCTAGCATGGCCGTGTGATATGACCGTGTGAAAATGGCTTAAAAATGGTGAAAAATCAGGCTACCATACGACCTAGTCACATGGGCGTGTGCCCAAGCCGTGTGGCCCTCTGTTTCTTATTAAATTGCAAGTCAGCCTGCCACACGGTCTAGCCACATGGCCATGTGAGCCACACGGGCTGGCCACACGGCCATGTCCCATGCCACACGGGCGTGTGTGCCTTTATCTTTCATGAAATTTTTTAGAGTTTTCTAAAGTTTTTGGTTTAGTTTCAAATCATTTCCTAAGCATGTTTTGGGCCTCGTAGGCCTATATTAAGGACTTTATGATGGAATTTGAAAAGTTTTAAACGAAACACAAAATTATGATTTGGTTTTGTATGATTAGTAGTGTTTAAGTCCAGTAATGCTTTGTAACCCTGATCTGGAGACGGTTTGGGGTTAGGGGTTGTTACAAAAGTATTTTTGTAGTGGTTTGATCTCTTGCTTTTTTCTATCTCGGGCTAACTTACAATTTTGAAAGGTTTCTGGTTGGGATGGTGAAGCTTCAGAAACCTTCTGCTACATCAAAGAAACGACAATTTCAAAATTTCTACGTGATGTTGTGATGTAAAAATTCTCCTCGCCGGGACGTTACCCTTGTTCGTTGTGTCGTTATGACATTGTGCTCTGTGACGTCAGGACGTCACCGTCTATCTTTGTTTTCAACTCCATGCTGCTTGAAACACTAGAATTTCTGGTGTTGTTTTGACCCAATGATCCAATTTGTGACAAAATCATCAATGTTTCATCAAATGTAACATCTCTATTGAAGATGATCTTACTCATTTCTGGGCATCATAACTTGTAACCTTTTATCTCGATCACAAAACCCAAAAAAATACACTTTACTGCCCTTGGTTCAAACTTTCCCTAACTAACTCGAGCATAAGTAGGACAATCGAATACTCTATGGTCAGAGTAATTAGGAGGATTACTTGACCAAGTCTCTTCGGAAACCTTTCCATCCAAAACTCAATATGGAGATTGGTTCACCAAGTAGCTTGTGAGATTAACTACTTCGACCCAAAACTCCTTTTCTAAACCTGCATTGGAAAGTATACATCAGGCTTTCTCAAGTAATGTTCTGTTCATCCGTTTGGCGACACTATTTTGTTGCGAGGTACCAACAACTGTACAGTGTCTTTCAATTCCTTCCTGTTTGCAGAAATCATTAAATTCAGTTGAACAGAACTTGAGTCCATTATCCATTCTGAACCACTTTACAAACTTCCCAATTTGTTTCTTTAATAGGGTCTTCCACTACTTAAAGATCTCAAAGACTTTGTTTTTGTGCTTCAAGAAGTATACCTAAACTTTTCTAGACTGATCATTTATAAAATTTAATAGATATCTACCACTTTCTTTGGAGACGATTGGAGCCAGACCCCATAAATCAGAATAAATGTAGTTAAGGGTCCTTTTAGTCTTGTGCACTACTGAATCGAAGCTGACTCAAATCTGCTTCCCATAAACACAATGCTCAAAAAAATATAACTTTCCTACTCCAGTGCCTGTGAGAATAACTCTTTTTCTTAACACGGTTATACATTTTTCACTCATATTACCGAGTCGTAAATGCTATAATTGGTTTGATTTAGAATCTAAAAAGAGCGAATTTTGTCGCATTATCACGACATTAGAAAAGTCCTTAGACGTGAAGACGATCTCACCTTTATTTTTGTAATTTCTGTCAAACTGAACATCTTTGCACATTGCAAAATGTAAAGGTGGTTGACTTTTTGCCCTCTCATCAGAACAAGGGCTCCACAAGACACCTTTATGTCATTTGGTTCAATGAAAATTTTGTAACCCATTCGAGGCGAGAATACCCAAAAAGACGAGATTTTTCTTTAAATCAGGCACATGTGTAACCTCTAACAATATTCTGATTATCCCGTCATACATCCTAATCTAAGTGGTACTAATGTCAGTTATTTTTCAAGGTGAGTTATTTCCTATAAGTACAACTACTCATTCAATCGAATTGTATGGGGAGAACTAGTCCCTGTAGGGACACACATGAAAGGAACACCCTATATCCAAGATCCACTCGGATGTGAACTTAAACCTTTCGACCGTTGATACCAGCAACAAATTATCGCTTCTGTACTCAACTACACTAGCATCGGCTACATTAGCCTTATGTTTCCCTTCCTCATTGTGTTTGGTGACCTCTTAATTTCATTATGAAGTTTATAACATTCTGATTTATTGTGACCTTCCTTTTTTGCAATAGCCATTCCTTGTTGTGATTTCTTAACTTAGATGTCACCATTGATCTTCTCTAACCTGAATCATTAGCTTGTTCATTTGACATATTCTTCACACCTATCTTGTTGTCGAGTTTATCCATACTTATAAGATTTCCCTTCAGGTCCTCAAACGAAAGTCTTTCTCTACTGTAAATTAGGGTTTCCCTGAAAGCTTTGTATGAATGAGGCAAATAACAAAACAATAGCTTGATCTTCACATCTATATGGGCCTCGACAATCTTTATGTCATTGAGGAGGGTGACAAATTCATTGATGTGAGCCATAATAGACTCACCGTCTGCTATACGAAATGTATATAATCAATGTTTCAATAATAAGCGATTTGCGAGGGACTTTATCATATAAAAGAGATTCTAATTTCCTCCACAATGATGTTGTCGTCTTCTTTGTAAGTACTCTTGTAATACATTATTAGTAAGGCACAACCGAATTGTTAAAATGCATTTTCATCAAGCTCTTACCACTCTATTTGATTCGCATCTGCAGGCTTTTACCATGTAATGACCTTTTTTAGGCTGTTTTGAACCAGAATTGTCGTCATCCAAACTTGCCACAAGCTGAAATTTGTAATTCCATCAAACTTCTCGATGTTGTTCCTCATTATCAACTCTGAACGGGTTGAATGCAAAAATTAAACCAAGCTCTGATACTAGTTTGTTGGGTCAAAACCAAATTATGCAACAATCTCGAACAAAAACAAAGAAAATAGAACACAAATATTTACGTGAAAAAATCCCTTTGAAAAGGATAAAGAACCACGAGAAAAGAAAACTTCAATAAAATGGCAAAAATCGAAATGAGAGTATAAGATGAAGAAATAAACCCTAAACTTGTAATACAAAGATTCCCCGAAATTTTCATAAATTCTCTCTTAATTTTTTGTTTTATTCTCTTTTATCTAGCGTTGCTAAGAGGCTTATTTATAGGTTAAATTTTGTATACAAATATGACTAAAATATCCCAAGAATAATCAAAGTTAGATTGAAAAAATGTAACAGAGTTTAACTAGGAGAAGAACCCAATTGAATAAGGAACACATCCACATCATGACATGGCATTCTGCCTTGTTGGGACGCCCTTCATCAAGTCGTTAGTATATTGCAAATTTTCTTGTCATGACATCAATGTCATGTCATCGGGACATTAGCTCTTCCTTTTCTCGACACTGACCTTGTTTTCTTTGAAATGCGAGGCACACTCCACACTTTCAATCTCAATAAAAATGCACTCATTAGAAAACTTTGAAAACTCAAATTTAGGATTTTTAGTTATGTAGGACAGTCTAGAATATATATATATATATATGCACACACATATAAGATTTTTAGGCTTTTTGTGAAAAATAAATAAGTAGGATAGACTATTTATGATATTTATGGTTAGAGTTCTAATGATTGTTTTAAACAAACTTTAGCACTCATAAATGCAAAGATCTATTTTTTTTTTTAGAATCTCTCTAATTTTAAAAGAGACCATTTACTATAAGGGTTTATTATGATTTTTAAACATACCTCAAGACCTTTAAAATTTAAAACAAATCATGTTCCTAACGTTTTAGGATTAGAGAGTAGATTAACAAAGGAAACCGTGAAATTTAAAAAAAAAATCTTAGCACTTATGGCTGTTGGCATCAGTTAACATCATTACTCAATGATTGAATTTTAGATTTTATCATAATTCTCATAAAATATAAAGAACCTCTACACTCATAAATATCGAAATATCTCTTAAACAATCACATGCGGGAATTAATCCTAGTACTCCTTATTTTGGATTTCTATTTACAACAATAGGATAATAAAATCGAGATTCTAATATAGCCTCAAAAGTAATTTATAAAAGAAATAAACATCTAACAAAACATATTAACTACGTTCAAGTTTTTTTTTAAAAAAAAAGAATAGATTTTTTTAACAATAAACTGATTCTTTATTGAAAAGAGGTGTTGGATACAGTTCTCATACCCCACTGACCAACTTTTCTTCTACCTAAACCTAATTGGTCAAATGGGTGATACATTGAATGTAAAAGAATTAAATCAAATGGAGATAAAACGAAACCTAAAATAAACTAGAACAAAGCTTCAAACAAAAAACCAAAATAAATAGTAAAGAAACTATGGGAAACAAACCATTTTCCTCTCCATTTCACGTTCTCGATTAGTGCAATCGGTGATTAATCGAGTAGATCCTTTTTCCTCCCTCCGGTCCAGGTGTGATTCTATGTGCAGTTCGATCCTTCCATGTCGATCTAAGTTCATCAGAGTCCAGATGGTTGTAGTTCTTCTGGTCTCAGAAAATTCATTTGTCAATCCTCTTCTTGTAGTCCGTACCAATCTTGATCTGCTATTTCTTCCACTCTTGCTAGGCCTCTTCAATCTAGTAGGGGTGTCGTATCGCCTTCCCTCATCTGCCAAGCCATATGCTACTTCATTTGCTTTCCGAGGTACATGTTGAAACTTTATGTTGTCAATCTTCGAATTCTTTCTTTTAATTTTTTCACTAGAATGTTGATTTTTGATTTATCCTCCTCAATGACCCTTACTTTCTTAATAATAGTTAAAGCGTTCTCTTCTACCAAGATCTTCTTAAAACCTAATTCTTCCGCAGAAATTAAGGCTTGTAAACATGCTCACGCTTCTGCCAAGGTTGAGTTTAACACATGTTTATTCATGTAACAGCCTATTTTTAGTCAAATTGAAACAGTGGTTTTGGGACCACAGATCCGAGGTCAAAAAATTTATTTTATTATTATTTTAATGTCTATAATATGGTATTATGATTATGTAAAAATTTCGTTAAGAAATTTTACCATTTGAATGTTTAATTTGTGAAAAAGAACTAAATCGCGTAAAATGTAATAGTGTTCTATTAGCTAAAAGCGTCTAATAGCTATAGAGCCTTAAAGTAAAGGTCCTTGAATGGTAGTTAGTCCATTAAAGAGTTAGTGGATGATAATGGTTTGGTTTTTAGTAAAATTAACAATGTTTGGTAAGGTTAAATTATTAATAAGTATATTAAAACAAAAGGAATAATAAAGGCGTCATCTTCCTTGTTTTTTTAACACCACCAAAATTAAGACAAAATGGCAGCCATGAATGCTTGAATTTTTGGCAACTTTATTTTTGCCTATTAGGTATTTATTTTTGCTCGGTTTTTAATGATTTCTATGTATTTGGAATCGTTGCAGCTTAATCTAGCTAGCCCGTATCTTCGATTTTGAAACCGTTAAAAATTTTGAATGTTACCATTAATGAATCTTGTGATTTTTTATGTTAGATGATGAATTTGGAATTTTGATTTATATTTAAAAGTATTTTGTAAAGTAATTTTTTGATGAAATTGCAAATTAGGTGTTAAATTGAAAATTGTTGAAATTATGTGGTTAAATTATGAAATAAATGAAAAGTATGGGCTGCTAGGGACTAATTTGATATTCAGCTAGCATGGGTTTGTTCTTAATTGCATGAATTTACAATTTTATGTGATAAGGACTAAATTGTAAAAATGTGAAATATTAGGGGCAAATGTGTAAATTTTGTAACACCCCTTACCTGTATTCACGTCGGAACAAGGTACGAGGCATTACCGGACTTAAACACAAGCACTCATACAATTTCAAGTCATAAGTTTCTACCCAAATTAAAACCTTTTCAAACATATTTATAACGACCCTATTACGAGCCTACGAGGCCCTAAACATACATTGGAGGTGGTTAGGGACTAAACTGAGAACTTTCAAAACTTTTACAACACTTAGAAAATTTTCATGTTTTGGAAAGTCACACGCCCGTGTGGGCAGGCCGTGTGGTCACACATGCCCGTGTGGCTCTGGACACGCCTGTGTCCTCCACCCGTAAAACTCTCTGTTTATGACGTTATCACCCATTTAGGGTCACACGGCCAAGTCACACGCCCATGTTTTAGGTCGAATTAAATTTTCGCATTTAAGGTGTAGACTTTACACTGCCATGGGCACACGCCAATGTCCTGAGGCCGTGTCCTTCACACGGCTGAGACACGCGGCCGTGTCTTTGCCCGTGTGTTTACTATTGGACATTCTATTTTGCAAAATTAAGGTGCAGGGGCACACGACCTATTCATACGCCCATGGGGCTGATCGTGTGTCACACACGGCCTAGACACACGCCCGTGTGTCTATCCGTGTGACAACTTTAAGGCTATTTTCCAAGCCATTTGCCACCCTCAACCTCATTCACATACTTATACATCTCAATAGCATTTAACACAACATTAATTGTCAATCAAACACCCACAATCATGGCTTGAACATGGCATTCACTCATCAATAAAGGCAATAACTTGTGCATGCACATATAAATAGGTTTACAACCCAATTAGCCAATGTGAGCCAATTTATGTGGATATACACCAAATCAAATCCTTAATCATTACAAGCCAATTCACTTGATCATATCATAATAACACATACACAAATGACTAAGTCCCATTACATGCCATAGACTCAAAGGTTTACATTCATTTACCCAACATGGTAGTATGATAATGTGATAGCATCTCTGGCGATCTCCAACTCGAGCTAGCATACGACCCTATAAGATATGGGAAAGGAAAGGGAGGAAGTTACAAAGCTTAATAAGTTTATATGCAACTAATAAGCATTTTAGAACACCACTTAACCATACGATCTATATGAAAAAAGGATAACACAATGTTATCACAAATCTCATAATCATCACTTGTTTAAACACAACCTTACTGGGAGTCCATCACTTATTAAGCTTATCCCCTATGAGTTTTAATACTGATCATTTATCTAAAACCATCAATATGAGTACAAGATAAAATAAGACGCCATAAGGCTCACATTATCCGCTCTATAATTCGATTGTTTCCAACCTCCTAACAAACATGCAAATTAATTAGAAATATTCACTTTTCAAGCATTTATTCAATTAATTAGAAATATTCACTTTTCAAGCATTTATTCTAACTTCTTTCAAATGTTTTAAATTTGTATTTTCCCATAGTCATCTAATAGGCAATTATGCCAATCCTCCCTTTTATCTCATATCCGATACATCACAATATGAGCGAACAATATATGTTATAACATAACTCAATTTGGTCCCAAAGCCTATTTCACCATCGTCAATTGAACTTATCATGTATTTCATAAATCACAAACATAGATCGATAATCACAAGTCTTTCACTAATAATATTCTCATGGGAGTCATATACTTTCAATATCGTATAATCAATAATTATAAACATCATGTACATACTTGTATCTTTTAATTTGTAACATAGACACATACACTTTCACACCTTTGGCATTATCGTTGAACACTCAGGATGCTAATGGATACATGGAAGGTTTGCACCTAAGTGCCACTTATACGTAGCCAAAGCTACCACTTATCACATTTCACACATATGCTCATTCATGAGCTAGTCACGGGTCTGCTCACACAAGCTGATGATCGGGACGTAACTACTCAGTGCTACCCACACAAGCTGATAAGTATCCGCAACAAATGCAGGATTACCTAGGTACTGGTATACGTACTAGACCAGCACCCGGACGTCACTTAATTACTTAATCACACACTTGGGTTCCTAATGACATGTCACTCATATCCTATTCTATTTCTAGGTTCAACCGAGATTTTTCCTCACTTATCACTTTCCGAACTTTATCAAATACATTAACTAGATCATTTACACAATTCATACAATATAAAAGCATGAAAACATAAATTAATGATGTATTATTTACATGCAAACTTACCTCGATACCAAAAATGGTGAAAAAGGACCTAACCATCGAATACTCGTTTTTCCCTCATTCTAGTTTCGAACCTCGTTTCCAATGATCTAAAATATCACATTTAACTTATTTAATCATTATACTAATCAATTCAGTCCAAAAATCATATTTGGCAAAAATTACATTTTTGCCCCTAAACTTTATCATATTTACACTTTTGTCCCTAGGCTCGTAAAATGATTTTCATTCGATTTCTTCATTCTTTAAGCCTATCTGAACCATTTTCATGCTTACAGCAGTATACAATTTCCATTAAAATACACTTTTACTCTATATTTTATAACTTTTACAAATTAGTCCTTTTAGGCATTTTCACCGAAAATCACTTAGTAAAAGTCGTTTCTCTAATCATAAAAATGCATTTTCTACCATTAAACATCAAAATACATACATATTAATCATGTTTCAAAACCTTAGACTTTAACCATATCTCAAATTAATGGTAGAAATAGGCAGATCTTGTTACGAGAATTTCAAAAACGTAAAAATCATTAAAAACGGGGCTAGAACGGACTTACAATCGAGCTTGGAAGCTTGAAAAACACTAGTCATGGCTTCCTCTTGCACTTTTTTCCAAGGAAGAAGATGGACAAATTTTTGGGTTTTTTATTTTGTTTATTAAGTAATTTAATTACTAAATAACCAAAATGCACCTAACTTAAAAATATCCTATTTTACCTATTTCATGTCAATTTTGGTCCAAAAATTTATTCAATGGTCTAATTACCATCTAAGGACCTCTAATTTAAAAACTCATAACAATTGGGCACCTCTAGCATATAGAACTCAACTTTTGCACTTTTTACAATTTAATCTTTTTGACCAAATTAAGTGCCCAAACGTAGAAATTTTGAAACGAAATTTTCACGAAATCATTCCGTAAAATTGTAGACCATAAAAATATAATAAAAATAAATTTTCTTACGTCAGATTTGTGGTCCCGAAACCATTGTTCCGACTAGGCCCAAAATCGGGCTATTATAAATTTGTCAAAATATGAATTATGGGCTAAATTGAATAGAATGGATATTGAATGAGTTAAATTTGATATTATTTAGATCAAGAAGAGCAAATATCGAATCTAGATAGGGGGATGATAAAATTATTGAATAGAGAATCGATTTTCATCTGTACAATACGAGGTAAGTTTGTATGCTAATAAATCTTGTTAAATTGTGTTATAAATGTATTATTATTGAATTGAATTGTGATAATGGTTGGAAACGAGTTTACGGACATGATCGACAGACATTCGACAATGGAAAGTCCCGTTCGAACCTTAGGAATAGGTTAGGATACAAATGTCATAACATTAGGGTTACTGAGATTTCGTGTAAGACCATATCTGGGATATGTCATCGATATGAGATTTCGTGTAAGACCATAGTTGGGCTATGGCATCGATACGAGGTTACATGTAAGACCATATATGAGATATGGCATTTGTATTATATATGTGTGATTCCCGAGTATCCTTTAGAGATTCCAAATGGTTCAATGGGTATAACTGAGATGTAGATGAAAGTAAGACCGATACATGTGGTTCAGGTATGTATGGAACCTATACGAGTCTCGTATTAAAATGATTTGTGAACTTCAAGTTTAATAATGAAATAAACAAGGGAAAGGTTTGTGGTTTGATAAGAATTATATCATGTCAGGCTTATTTTGATTGAATTGTACTTAAATAATAAGTTAAGTTTATTACCATATGAGCTTACTAAGCTTTATAGCTTACTTTGTTTTCTTTTACTATGTTTTATAGTGATTCAAAGGCTCGTTTGACTTGGAAACTGTCGGAGATTTCATCACACTATCCAGCTATCGGATGGTAATTATAAGCTTTATGATTTTGGTTATATGGCATGTATAGGCTTTGTGGTTATATGATAATTGTAAGTAATTTTGGCTAAGGAAGCCTATGTGTTTTGGTATGAAATTAGCCATATGATTTGGCTTAAATATGGTATGTGGAAGTGTATAATTATATGAGTACATGACTTATGATGTTTATTTTATAATTGCTATATGAAAGTTTTGATTGAGTAATGGTGATTTGAATTGGCTAGTAAATGAAAAATGTTTTGTTTATATATGTGTCCTTATGATATGGTTTGTTTTGGTAAGCTTGATGACATGAATATGTTGTGTAAATTTCCAATTTGTTATATAATTGGTAATGACTATATATATGTTTAATGTGAATTGATAATTTGAGCATCAAATAGGTGAAATATGTGATAAGTGTGCTTATGGTATTAGATCAAGTAATGCATATATGGAGGTGACCATATTCATGTTTTAAGATTAGAGTTTTAATATGAAATTTGAAGGGCATAAAATGGTATAGGTGAGATATGTATTTGTTGGTTTTGAAATGGTATAATTCATACTTGTTTGAGGTTAAAGGGGGCTTATTCATACTATGTTTTGTGCCATTTGGTTTGATGTGTATATAGCCATATAAGTTGGCTTATTTTATGTGCTTGGTAATATGGTTATAATGAGTTATGTTTCTCAAGTGATGGTTTTTGGAATGTGGTTATAATTTCTTGAGAATGATTGTTCTAATTTGGTTTTGGATGATGATTTGTTTGAATTTTATAGGACAAGTTATATATGTGAAATATGGCTAGTGAAGTATGTTGATTTGGTATATGTTTTGAATAGGTAAATGGTATTGAAATGGTTGAAATAGATATGGTATGGTTCGTGTATTGGTTGATGATATTTGGCTGCCTATTGTGTTATTGAAATGGTACCTTTTGAGCTTGTGTAGGTGTGCATAAATTGGGTGGCAAAATAGCTTGGTAAATAGCCTATTTTTGTCTACACGGGTAGAGACACGGGCGTGTGTCTCAGCCGTGTGTGTGTCCCCTAAAGTAATTAATAGAAACAAGTCAGTGAGTTACACGGCCTAGACACATGGACGTGTGGTCGGCCGTGTGACCTAAGTCAGAGAGTTACACGGGGTAGGACATGGGCTGAGACACGGCCATGTGGTTCCATTTCGAATGTTCACACAGCCTATGACACGGCTGTGTCTAGTGGCCGTGTGAGACACACAATATGTACACACAGGCGTGTGTCCCCTGTTTTGTGAAAATTTTTCTAAGTTTCCCAAAAGTCTCTTAAGTTATCAATTTAGTCCCGAACCACTTTTAAAGCATGATTTGAGCTTTGAGAGCTCGTATTAGAGACTTTATGAATGTATATAAATGATGTATGTTTACAAATGAGAAATGCATGTGAATGGTATGTTATTTGATGTGATGTATTCAGTAATACTCTGTAACTCTAATCCGGTAACGGATACGAGTTAGAGGTGTTACAATTCAGGTGATTACATGCTGCCATAACAAGGCCTTCCCTGCTTCTGATTAAGATCCCTGAAATCGATTTATTTGATTGTTGATGAAATGAGGCGTTAAAATTTACTTTAATGTTTTTGTCATGTGGCAGCTCCCATTTGGTTGCTCTTAGGTTTTGCATTGGTACTGCTATATCTTCCAATTTCTCCGTTTTTGAAATATAAGCTTTGATAAACTTTAATAATTCATGCATATTTTTTCTTCTACCCTCATGATATTTTTTTTTCAATTGTGCCATAGTGTCTAATAGATGATTGCTACTTTTTTCACATAGGTTGACTATTATTTACAAATTCCCTTACTAACCAAATTTTCCAATTTTGTTCTCCATTTTTGGTTGAGAGCACCATACAGAGCCTATGCAGGATTTGCCAAGTGAATGGACATTCACGAAACAAGTGCTCTACTGATTCCTCCTCAAGTTGGCAGACAAGACAAAGGCTTTCTACTGCAAGCCTTATTGTTTGTAAAATATTTAAAGTAGGAAGATATAAATTGGCTATTTTCCACATTGCAATCCTGATTTTGCTTGTGATATTTAAATTCCACAACTTTGTATAGAAGGCTTTTAGTGTGTAAAACGTGTTAGACAATTGTTTCTTAATAAACCCAAGTCCTCCATCACAAGTAATTTGTCTCCACGCCACATCACTTCATATGTTTGTATGTTTGTACACTATTAGAGAGAAGGATTGCCAATGTCGTTTTCACCTGTTAATAACCTTAATACATCAAATTTCCAGGTAATAGTGTTTGTATCTATTAAAGTTGAAACAGTTGTGTAATTTATGTTGATGTTCTGAGCTTGCGGTCTCCTTAGACCAAGTCCTGGTAGCCGAGAATCATTTTAGAGACTAATTGTTGCTCTATTATCGACTTTCCAATTTGTGCCTCGCTTGATTAGTCTTTGGGCACTCCATATGCTACACTAGGTATAAGAAGGGTAAGAACCCAAAATTGCATTCATAAAATCTCCCATTGAGAAATATTTTGCCTTCATAACCTGTACTAGCAAATTGTTAGGTTTCATAATTGATCTCCAGCCCTGTTTCGCTAAAAAGGCCATATTGAACCTGGATAACTCCCTAAATCCCAACCATTTTTACGTTTTTTATTTGCATATTGAACTCCACTAGCACCAATGTATGCCTTTACTTGTTTTAACATTACATCACCAAAATCTGCCAATTATTTTTTCTAAATCATGACATAACTATCTTGACAAAAGAAAGCATTGCATTGCATAAATTGGAATTGCTTGTAAAATCGACTTAATAAATACTTCCTTTCCACCTAATGATAGTTGACGTATACTTTAGTTCTCTATCCTTTTGATAAACATCTCCTTAATATTAATGAATGCATCATTATTTCTTTACCTCATCATGGTTGGTAATCTGAGATACTTTTCCAAATTACTTGAAATTTGCACTACAAGTACATTCCTAACTCATTATTTCATCTCCAATGATACATTCCCACTAAAATAAATGAGTGATTTATCGAAATTAACCAATTGTGAGACTCCTTCATATTCTGACATTACTGCTTTCAAGACATTGACTCATTCCACATTTGATTCACCAAACAAAATACTATCATTTGCAAAAAAATAATTATGTTAGTGATAAACTACTTCTCCCCACTCTTGCCCCATGAATTAATCCATTTCACCTAGCCATATTCAGTAGACTAGAGAAGCCCTCATCACAGATTATGATTAATATGGACTTAATGGATCCCCTTGCCTCAAACCCCATGTAGGCTTAAACTCCTCACCCTAAATCCCATTGAACACCACCAAGTAAGATATTGTAGTTACGCAATTCATCACTAGAGAAATCCATTCATTGTTAAAACCTAATCGAAGCATCATCTTTTCAAGAAGCTCTATTCTACTCTATTATAGGCCTTGCTCATGTTTAACTCATTATAACCTTCCCTCCTTTTTTTTTTGAAAGAGTACAATATTTCATAAGTAGTAAGTACGTTATATGTAATTTGTCTCCCCAGTACAAATGCTCCTTGAGTTTTATTAATACACAAATTAAGTATTCGTTTAAATCTGTTAACCACCACTTTAGAAATATTCTTATAGATAACATTGCAAAGACTAATTGGTCTAAATTGAGCCATGTTTATTGGTGTATTGATTTATTTATTAACACTACATTTTTTTTGATTGATAGCTTCAATTTCCCTCCTTTTATTCAACATATCCATGCAATACTGAGATATCTCTCTCCCTATGATATGCTAATATTTTTGAAAAAATAATGTTGGAAAGTCATCCTTACCTGATGCTTTTAGAGGAGCAATGCTCTTAATTGCTTCCACAATTTCCTTAGCTACCAGTTCTTCATTAAAGTTTTCAAAAATGCAATGTTGAATCCTAGATAAAACATTTCACAGTCCTTCACAAATGTTGATGTAAACAAATCTTTAATAATTTGTTACAATTCCAACTATTTCCTTTTCTTTAGCTACCCAACCTCTATTTTTATCCTGCAACCTCCTGATTGTGTTCCTTTTTTTGCGATAAGATGAAAATTTATGAAAAAGAAAACATATTTTAGTCTCCAAATTGGAGCCAATTTGATCTTGCTCGTTGTTCCTAAAATATCTCCTCCTTATTTGCTTTCATATTTAGAGCGAATTTAACCTCTGTTAGTTTAGCTAAAATGTCCTCATTAGGATCTTTCAAATTGAACTCACTTAATCGCACATTTAGTGTTAACTTTATGCGATCTCTATCTATTTGATTTGCTTTCGCCTATTGACTTAGCTTAGATCCTAGTTTATGTAGTTTTTTAGGAACATTTGTGTTATTTGACTCCCAAAAACTTTGTATCTGATTCTCACATATTTTTTCAAGTACCCAGTTCGCATTAAAATGAAATCGAGACTACTTCCTTAACATCTGACCTCTATTACTTCCAATCATATCAATCAATATTAGACAGTGATTGGAAAAACCATGAGGAGATGTTTAACCATGTAGCCAGACAATAGATCCCACCAATTCGAATTGGCCACCCATCAATTTAGTCATTCTCGTATATTATTTATCGGTAGCCTTCCTCTCTCCTGTGTAAACCATTTTCTTGAAAACCCTAAATCACTAAGATCACATTCCTCCAAAACTCCTCAAAAAGCCAGCATTTGTTTCTCTTCTCAAAAGCACCTTATTCTTTTCTCAAATGAATACATTACTTCATTAAAATATCATATTGCTAACCACAACAATGTATTTGTATGAACCCTAAATTGCCCGGCCCATTTACATTTTACAAAACCCATCAGCAAATTTAGCTAAACCCGTTTTTAACCCCTAATTAAACAAACCCAAATTTACAGCAGACCCGTTTTAAACCCAAATTTCAATTACCCAAACCCAAAACCCGTTTACATTTAAACCCAACAACACCTAAGCTAACCAACAGCAACCCACAAACCAAAAACCATGACCCACATCAATAACCCAATCCCGGAGCCCAAATAAACTAAAAAACCTAGCCCGATAGGCCCAATGACTAAACCCCTCAGCAGTCAAACCCTAACCTCTAAGCGCCATTGCCCATCTGCCTCCCTCAGCGTGTACGGCGCCCGAGGCTTTGCCTCCTCTGTCAGCTTAGCACCAAAATGGAAAAACTTCTCCGTTGACCTTCACCTTAGCCTGCAAAACAACCAAAAAGAGCAAACAACAGCCAACAATAACAGCAGAAGCAGCAAAGATACAGAAAAAAAGAAAAACATTTTGTATTTTCGTTTTAAAACTTTAAAATCGGCTATAAAACAGAAAGCCCGAAACCTTGTAAAGTTACGATTTTTCCTTTACAATACAAAAAATAAAAAAAAACAGAGGTATTCTCACTAATTCTCTATCTATTTTGCTTCTAATCTACTGCATATACATAGAATAAGAATAAAAACTTAAACTTTACCTTCGTTGCACGATCGGAGTGTGAACCCAAAACGTTTTTGCATCGTTTGTGTTTATTAGAGAGGGATTCGGGGCATTTGAAGGGTAGATTCGGGTTTAGGGACTCTTTTAGGTCGAAAGTCGACCCTTCATGAACTCTGACCACCGTATACGGTGGCGGAGGCGGCGGTCGGTGATGGTCCAATGACAGGAGCATGGCCGAACTTTGGCCGGTGCTCGGAGGATCGAGACCTTTCTTCAGAAAATTTTGAATTTTTTTGGAAGAAATGTTTTTAAAATGAATTTTTTCTTTGGTTTTTGGTATTTAAAGCGGACGTACACGACGTCGTTTTGGAGAGGGTTGCTAAGACCCAAAACGGCACCGTTTCAAGGCCAAGATCTACGCGAGTGACCCGACCCAGGGAGGATCTGCGCATTTTTAACTTTGGGTTTATTTGCGCTCCGGGTTTATTTACGCTCCGGGTCCTTCCATCTTCGTAGTATTTGCCATGCGGTCCTGCACCCTTTTTCTGATTTGACCCGTTTATTTCGTTGGTGTTTTAATTTAGTCCATGTGCTGTCGAATGACCGATATGCGAACGGCGCCGTTTTGAACGGGTGGGGGTAATTACTCTTTTAATCCCTGTTCTTCGCTCGCGCGTTCAAATAGGTCTTTTTATTTTTATTTTTTAAATTTGGCCAAAGAACTTTGTTTTGTTTCTAATTTCGTCCTTTTGCTTTTTATCTTTTTAAATATTGTCTATAATATTACACATCATTATTCACTATTATCATGTTTATTATTTTGTTCTAAAATATGTTTTTAGTAACGTCTTATATCACCTTCATTATCATTATTTTCATTATTATTACATTTATTATGTTAATATTATCACTACTATTTTTATTTCATATTATTATAATATCATACTTAGTATTATTTTTAATATTATATTTTCACTATTATACTTATTATTTTCACTACTATAATTCATTACTTTGTTTTATACATATTATCATTACCATGGTTACTGTTATTATTTTTAATATATATTTATGTTATGTACATATTCTTAATACTATTATATACTTTTACATATTATCGTTATATACTTTTAACATATAGGTGTGTATTTAGGGAATATATTAATAGTTTTTCAATATTACTTTTTTAATATATATATATATATATTATGTATATATTTAAACACTTTACTATGTATGTATGTTTCTTTTTTCACATATATTATGTATGTATTTTTAACTCTATTAAGTATATGTAATCCTTTTAACATTATATCTTTTTTATATCGTGTACATATTTTCAATATTATTATATATATATTTTTAAATAATATCACTATGTATATATCTTTATATGTATACGTATGTACATAGGTAACATTATTTGTGTTCTTAAATGTTGTGTTTTTGTCACTTTATGTTCTATTATTCTATGTTCATATGTGTGTGTATGTACATTCATAGTTTTTATTTCATGATTAATTCTTATTACGTTTAATATCGCGTACATCGTTATTGTTTTTAATATTATTGTCATGTTTATTATTTGCTTCGATGTGTTTCTAATCTTTTATTTATTTTTACTTCATATCAATTTGCTTTTCGTTATCTCAAAATCTTACTCTTGTTTTTTAATTAATTTCAATATACGAGGCAACGTCCTGATTTAACACTAAGTCGTCGATTTCATCGCTATGTTGGGTGAATCACGTCGGCTCGTGTTGAAACCGGGACGTCCTTCTGAAAAATAAAAAATTTAAAAATTCTTGTCTTCTCAATCGGATCACGATTAAACGTTACATTGAACTCGTTTTTTTGGAAATCAAGACAACGCGTATTTAATAAGATACCAATATTGGGCATTGAGGGGGTACTAATACCTTCCCCGCATGTAACCGGCTCTCGAACCCTATTTTTCTCTGAATTTTAACGTAGACCTAAACCCGGCCTTCTTTTGTATTCAAAATATCCTAAATAGTAGGATTCATTAGGTGCCCGATCACATTTAAGAAAAAGATCGGTGGCGACTCCCCTTTTCAATAAAATCAAATTTCAGTTTTCAAATTTTTCAATCAAATACTTCAATTAGCGACTAATCTAATAACATTTTTTTTACGTCGCTACAGTATTATTTCTACTAAAATGTTGAATAGGTTCCATGATTCTAACCTTCGACATTTTAATGGTGATCCATAAAATCACGTGAGCCTCCATGATATCATTTCTTCCCCTTAGTTTAGTTCAACATCAACATACGATAAAGAGAAACTCCTTAAATTAACATTACAGTCATTCGTCCAACCCATTGATAAACCCCCTATTAAGCAAAAAGCTTCCATATCGATGTCATTCACAAATCCATATTTCATTCGTACTTGTTTCATTCGTTTTGCACTAACTTTGTTCTTATGAGAAACAACAATTGAGGCTGAATTTGTTTAAATTTGTTCTTGAGACACTTAATTACCCATGGCTGCCCCAGGCCATTGACATTCTAGCTTAATATTTTCATTACGACCAACTGACCTGCTTAATAGCAGCCGCCAATATTTCATTAGATACTCCAATTCTATTGAATCGTTATTGCTTGAAACAGTTGGAATTATCTGATATATGTGTGGTAGTTTCTTGCCGTCAGTGACCTCAATAAGGTTATCCTCTATGCCCAAGCCCAATTCTATTTGCCCATCCAAGTCTGGCCGATGATTCGATAAGTTATGATAATCCTTGTTTAATTTAATATCAATTTTAGTTGAGGAAGCTAAATAATCTCTTGTTTTCCTTCCCCTCACCAGATAAGGATGAGGAGTTTGGAACGCCCTCCTTGATGGTTCTCTCAAGGATATGTCCCATCCAAACACCACCTCTTGTGATCCTAACGTCTGTCAAGCCAGACAAAAGCCTTTACCGTGACCCAACTTTCCACACAGAAAATAGAGTAATGTGATTTTTTTTCATATTGAAACAAGGGATAAGTTTATCTATTTTGATCTAAGGCTATTTGTTTCTTCCTTTTCAAAGGAAGTTGAACATCTAGCTTTACTTTTATGCACATAAATCTCTTAACGCCCCTTGTTACTAAAGCAACATCATCTTTTAGGAACTGACTGATAAAATTTCCAAATTGCCACACCATTCCCTTGGACATAAACCCCCATCGGCAAATTGTGAACTTGAACCTAGAACTCGGTAATGATTAGAGGGACTTGTAACAACTCTTCTCCCTTTTCTAATAGATGAAATACGATGAGATGCCTATTGAAGAACCAGGGCATACCTTCAAGTACTCTCTTCATATCTATCATGTAATAAAAATGAAACAAGCTTATTTTTTTTTCCCTAATATCTGTAATAGACACCTCTCCCAATGGATGCCACAAATTTGCCAATATGTTTCCCATTGCTAGAAAATGGACCACACTGTCTGTTAAAACTCGTCACACCATGCATAAATTATAATCTTCCTTGACCACATCTGCTTTTCTATGGCATGTAATGGCTCTTCTTCCTCATCAACGATGTTATGATTTGCCAATTCTTCCTTTATGTTTCTCGCTTAAAGAAACACTTCAGATCTCGTAATTAAAACGAACAAAAACTATGGAAAAAATGTGCTATGAGGGTAGACCCAAAAATTCATCTAAAATTATAAAATTCAATTAATGTGTAGAGATTTTTTTATACATAATATATTTTGTGGGGAATATGAAAATAAAATAAAGTAATAAATATTGCTTGTGAGAAATGATGAGAAATACTTTAAGCTTTATTTTACAAAATTAAATTTTAATTTCCAAATATTTATTTTTGGAGCAAACTCCAGCAACAAATTAACTCCAGCCATAAAACGCAGTTCAATATTATTAATTCATTTTGTGCGTGGTGTGCTGTTAGCATTGAGATTTAGGGGTTTGATTGGACCCCACCAACACAATCGATGTTTGTTAAATGTTATCATTTTTGTTAGACTTTCAAGTTCATGTTCCTGGCTCAAACACATTGTTAAAAATAATCAATTTTTACTTTGGATAAAGTAAATAAATAAATTAATAAAAATTATATCCTCAATATTATTTTATCTCTCATTGAAATAAATTCAGTATTTTTCGAGTTGTCAGTAAAAATTTAAAGATAAGAGGTGTCCTGATTAAATCCAAATTTTATAATTAAATATTTTATTATTTTAATAATAATTTAGTTGACATTGATTTTATTTAACTAAATGATGATTAGCTCATCATCCTAAGGAAGTAATAATAATAATAATGTAAATTATTATTGATATAAATCAAATCCATAATGGATTGCGGAATTCCACACTAATTAGTATAAAACACGCTAACGAGAGCATGAAATAGATGTAAATTACGTATAAAATGGTATTATAATTAAAGGTGAAAAATAGTTGGCATGTCCATATCATCCATACATACTACACATTACTGTTGAATGTTCATGTTCTAAGAACAAATCCCATGTTACTTACAGCTGGCAATGTGTCGGTTTTAATATAGGATCATCTCATAATTCTTTATGCATTTCTTCACTTTATTTATATGTAAGAGAAAAACAAAAATATCATTTAGAATTTAAGTTTAACTATGTTTAATGTTTATTTTAGGATAATGTGTCGGATTTACTATAGGATAATATTAACACTATTTACTTTAAAATAGTTTTTGAATAAAATTTATATATTTAAATTATAAATTAAAAAAATAGAGATCGTCTTTATAAATTGTAAACCAGACATGAATGATACATTGATCATACCCAAAAAAATACTATATAACTTTTAGACAGTGTTTGGTGCTTTATCATATTATGATTTCAAGGAATGTGATTATTAGAAATGTGATTTCTGAAAATATGACTTTAAAATGTTTGTTCACATTAGAATGTATTAATTAAAATCTTGATAAAATTATACTATCTCATTTGGTTCACTAAACACTTTGCTGAAAGTATAATGATAATTTTCAAATTTATTCTTATTTATATATTTAATATTTCACAATACAATTTATTATTAAAAATATTTAAATTACAATAATATTTCACAATACTATTTAACAAGTTAATGCCATAAAACAAAATAAAATAGGGTTAATTTTGTATTAATATTTTTTTTACAACTTTTTATCTACATAAAAAAGTTATCTTTCCCATATTTTACCATAAGAATCACATTGTTATGTTCATAAGAATATTATATTCTAAGTAAATAAATTACAATATAACAAATGTTGGAATCACTTTTCAATTAATTAAGTTTTAAGAAAGTGATCACTTTTTATTGTACTAAGCACTACCTTAATGTAAAATGCATTGTAGGCTTAGGCCTAATTTGGATGGGCGATTGGATGCGGTGCGGTACTTTTAGTCTACTTTTTGTCTCACGCTACAGTGTCACTACAGTATCTAATCTCAACGCTACTGCTGTTTTTACATTAACCACAGCTAAACGCACCGCTCATCCAAACTCACCCTTAGTGTGAAACATACTAACCTACGGTTTCAAAAATATTTAACGCTCAGTTTGACCCTCGAACTATATTCATTGTCTCAATTTGACATCTACTTTTATTGTCCCAAATTTGTGCTTAGACAACCATTTCGTTACCTAGCACAATCCAATTTTTTGTAACGACGTTAGAAAACTAATTAATATATGACATCAATAAAATGTGGCATGTGACACCTTTATCTATTTAGAACTTGACTAATGCTCATGTTTATTGAAATTGAAATATATATAAATTCTAATAAAAAATCAGAACAATAAACTATTTAAAATATAATATCTATTTGCATAAAAATATTACAAAATAAAAAATATATATAATATAATTATGATTGATAATATATTTTTTTTTAAATTTACCTTAAATGAAACCTTAACTTAATGGCAATGTTAATGCCAAACGAACTTTAACTCTATAAAAACTATATATTCAAATTTATATTTTATTAATGTGGACTTTATATAGATTTATTCTAGTTATAAAATTAATCGTATTTTACAATGATTAATTTTGATTATGATTATTTAGATGAATTCTTTATAATTGCAATTGTAATTATAAGTGTAACTAAAAAAAACTTATATATAAATTGAAAAATGTATTAAGTTTAATATTCGAATGTAATACCTTTTATAATAATTAAAATATTTTTATAACTAATTAAAATTTTATTATTTATAATTGAAATATATTAAGTATAAAAAAATAGAAGATATAAATATTTTTCATAAAAAAAATACTTTTTTTTTATCAAGCCCATTAGTTTGAATATTTTAAATTAATACTCTTATAATTTTTACACAACAAGGTTAAAATAGATCTTAGGAGCCTAAAGGCAAAAAGCAAGTAAACAACTATGTTGGGTAGTTACTCTGTCTTGTCAGGTCAATGTTAGTTAGGTGCTGCTAATGACAAGATAGTAACAGAAACTGTATTTTTTTTTATTTTAAAATTTTATCCATCTAATACAATATAAAAAATAGTTAATATTTGATAAACATATTTGATAATTTTTTTTCATAAAAACTTAAAATGTAATATAAAAATAATGCTAAGATGGTATAGATATATGAATATTATAAAATTTTTTAAATAATCTTATTATAAGTTTGAATCCTATTTATTATTTTTGACACAATGTCTAAAATTATTTATAGACTTTTCTCAATCTATAAATAAGAGGAAAATGCGCTTCAGCTTACTCAAATTCACGTTATCATGCATTGATTTCAATACCAATATCAATTGAACTTTAACTCAATTGATAATATTATAAAAATTTTAAACATAAAAATATCAAAATTTATTAATTCCCCCATTAATTCATTTGAATACCAATGGGTACTGTTTTCCTTGTATTTCAATAAACTTTATAAAGCTTAGGTGCCATCAGTAATTGGTGATCATCACTCTACTAGTCTATCTTGGGTCCAAAAATTAGGTAATGCTTCCCCAATTTTGCTAAAATTTTGTTTGTTGTGACTTTTTTTTTTAACATTTATTTATGTTATAATGTGAACTCTAATAAATAGAAAAAAAAAATAGAGAAATTAATATTTTATTGGAATTATTATTTATCAACAATCAGCTGAAGAAAATGGGAATGCATTTTTTTTTCTAATATACTTAGATCAAGATTACTTTATTTAAATACCATCCCGATCCGAATTATAATTATTTTGACTTGTATAAAACAGTGATTAAAACTCTTAATATGAATACAAAGTATAACCTTGATCCACTACTTGATATTGCATAAAAAAGATACGTAGTTAATTCAACAAAACATTTTTTTATTTTTGATTTCAATGATGCATATAAAAAGTTTGACACGTCTATTTACTCACAAATCGATTTACCATTTACATCCAATTCATTTAATTAGAAAATAAATATTTCTTTCTAAATTTATAAATTAATTAAAAGTATTTTTTTATTTACAAAAGAGGGCCTAGAAGTCAATTTTAAATTCATGACTAACCTTAAAAAAACCCAATTTCTTGGTAAACATAGACCCAATGGTTTTGAATTAGAGTTAAGCCCAAATATAATAATGGAACTGAACTGTTAAAAACAGAAGAAAGTAGGGGCTAATTAGTAAATTGACATTAAAATGGAAGTGGAAAAACTACGCATCTTTTTTTGAAGTAAAAAAGCCGTCATTTAATTTCCCTCCAATTCGCTCGAAGGGCACGCATTCATTTTTGCGTTTTTCTTTATCCCCCCCATTTCCATCATTACTCTCGCTTGCACCACTCTTCACCATTTAAAAAGGCTTCTCCCTCTTTCCTTCTTTTCTAAAATCCCAATCCTCAAAACCATGATACTCTGAAAGAAAGCGGAGATAAAGGTGTTTAATTTAATTAACCCATCCTTCTTTTTTTCTCTTTCTAGTCTAGGGTTTTGTTTTTCTTTCATTCTTTCTTTCTCGAGAAAAACAAACACTCTAGGGTTTCTTTCATTCTTACCTGCTTCTTGTTTATACTACTTGTTTAGTTGGTTTTATATAGTCGCAAGCAAGAAATTTAAGTGGATAAACTATTGGTTTTTTTTTTTTTTTTTTGTTTCAGGTTCTCGCTGAATCGGGTGGTGCAAGGTTAACAAAGTTATCGATTTTTTGTCCTTTTTGCTAACCAGTTAGTATTAGGGGTAAGAAATTGAACTCTTATTTAAATGTATTTATTTATTTTCACTTACATATTATGTATTCAGTAATTTTGTGAGTTCACATTTTTAGGGTTTTGATTTTCGGGTGCAAGATTAACAAGGTTTCACATTGTTTGTTTGTTAAGTTGGCGTGGACTCTTAAAGCCCAACGTTTGATTGGATAAATTAACTGCAAGGTTATCTTTTTTCACATGATGTTTTATGTCATCTGTATATGATTTATTGACAACATAATGATTGGTAAAGAAGGATTAATACTAAATCAATGTGAAATAGGCTTGAGATGACTCTTCTTTTCGGAGAAGAGAGATGGCTTTTGATTACGTGTGCAATATATTTTGCTCAATAACTTTAGACTTAGGGGAGAAGGGCATATGTGCACAAGAACCTAAACTCTCTATTCTTGATTGGGTGATCTGTTTGCAAATGCGGAAGTCTTAACTTGTTTGTAAGATGTTGCTACATATGATGTTCATAGACCAAAGATACAATGAATCTGGATCTATACATGACTTCTCTTATCGGTTGGTTTCAATTTTGTATCCCCCCTCCCCCAAGGAATGTAACTTTATCTACAATCCTCCATAATTATCATTGCCTTTACTGTTTCACTTATGCTCTTTCCATCAAAACTCTGGTTTGTAGAATCTAGGATTTGCTTCTCTGCTATCATTGATAATGCTTACATTTTTCTAATCCTTCGATGGCCGCATGCTATCACTGTCAGTATTGCTAATGTCATTTTGGTAATTGGTTCTGCTGTAAGAATAACATGTAATTGAAGTCATGCTGGTTTAGTTAGAATAAAATAAGACTGCTTTTGGTTATTTCTTACTAAAGTTGCATAAACTGCTTGTGAAGGAATTGGCTAATGTATCTATCATGATAAGAATTTCATAGCCAGAACCTATATGCTGTTCATATGGGGTGGGTTTGGAAATTAAGTTTCCTTTTTAGTGTTACAAAATTGCTGAGATTTTGATTTCTTCAATTTTTATTTGTTCTATGCCATTTTTAGGTGTTTTACTCATGTTCTTACTATATTGTATAATTATTTGATTTAACAAGAACTTCAGCTTTGTTGATTGCTTTGGTTTTTGTTACATTTATGGGTCCTATATTTTGTCATCTCATCTTTATGATGTATTTGCAATATCTGGTGGTCCTAGGTCAATTAGATATGGATTCTGGAAAACAAGCATTTCAACAACGCTCACTGTCAGTGAAATTGTGGCCGCCTAGTCATGGTACAAGGCTGATGCTTGTAGAGCGGATGACGAAGAATCTTACAACTCCATCCATTTTCTCTAGAAAGTATGGCCTATTAAGTAATGAAGAGGCTGAGGAGGATGCTAAGAAAATAGAAGAGTTAGCTTTTGCTGCTGCAGATCAACACTACACGAAGGAGCCTGATGGTGATGGTAGTTCTGCAGTGCAAGTATATGCCAAAGAATCCAGTAGACTGATGCTGGAAGCTATTAAAAGAGGCCCTACCGTAAAGGATGAAGAGATAGCTGATAAAACCAGTATTCATGAAACTGTCTTTGATATATCTGGAGGTCGCAGGGCATTTATAGATGCAGAGGAGGCTGAGGAGATTCTGAAGCCACTTAGAGAGCCAGGAAATTCATATACTAAGATATGTTTTAGCAACAGAAGTTTTGGCTTGGATGCAGCAAATGTTGCTGCACCCCTCTTGTCATCCGTTAAGCAACAATTAACTGAGGTAGACCTTTCAGATTTTATTGCTGGAAGGCCAGAGTCTGAAGCACTTGAAGTCATGAATCTTTTTTCTTCTGTCCTGGAAGGTTGTCAGTTAAGGTACCTGAACCTTTCAAACAATGCCTTGGGTGAAAAGGGTGTTCGGGCATTTGGGGCTCTCCTGAAGTCACAGAATAATTTGGAGGAGCTTTATTTGATTAATGATGGTATTTCAGAAGAAGCTGCACAGGCAGTTTCTGAGCTAATTCCTTCTACCGAAAAGCTGAAAGTTCTTCAGTTTCACAATAACATGACAGGGGATGAAGGTGCAATTGCTATCTCTGACATTGTGAAGCGTTCTCATGCATTGGAGGATTTCCGGTGTTCATCTGCAAGAGTTGGCACAGATGGTGGTGTGTCTCTAGCTGAAGCACTGAAGACATGTACCCGCTTAAAGAAGCTTGATCTGCGTGACAACATGTTTGGTGTGGGAGCTGGAGTTGCTTTGAGCAAAGCTCTCTCTCTGTTTGCAGGTCTTACTGAGGTTTACCTCAGTTACTTGAACCTAGAGGATGATGGGGCGGAAGCACTTGCCAATGCTCTGAAAGAGTCTGCACCTTTACTTGAAGTTCTGGACATGGCTGGAAATGACATTACAGCCAAAGGTGCAGCTTCTTTAGCAGACTGCATTGCATCAAAACAATTCCTCTCAAAATTAAACTTGGCTGAGAATGAACTCAAGGATGAAGGTGCTATTTTGATTGGTAAGTCATTAGGGGAGGGTCATGGTCAGTTGAATGAAGTTGATATGAGCACAAATGCTATTAGGAGAGCTGGGGCAAGGCTTTTGGCCCAGGTGGTTGTGAAAATACCTGGATTTAAGTTGCTGAATATCAATGGAAATTTCATATCTGATGAAGGGATAGATGAGATTAAAGAATTGTTTAAAAGTTTCCCTGACATGCTTGGTTCTTTGGAGGACAATGATCCAGAAGGAGAAGATTATGAGGATGAAGACGAAGATGAGGAGAATGCAGAAGAAGGGAATGAATTGGAGTCCAAGCTTAAGGATCTCAAGATCGAGCAAGGAGAGTAGTCATATGCTATGCATGCCAGCTGCATTTGCGGCATCTGAAAAGCCTGTCTATTTTCTATTTTGATTTATTATAAGGTACTATAGCTGTGCAACATTAGTGTGGTAGATCCAATTGTAGTTCAGGTTTGTGAAGCTTAATTCCTCAGTCAATTGAAACATCCTGAATTGTTGTAGCATTATTTAGCAGGGAGCTGAATTTAGTTTGAACTTTTTACTGAGCTATGTACTTCTTGGACAGCCTATTATCATTCCTTTAGTTATAGCTGCAATGAACTGGGATTCAGCAGTCATATGTTCCAGATCATATCATTGTTCAATGGTTTAGCATGCAATCCCCCCCCCCCCCCTCAAATGCATAATTCAGAACAACATCCTGCCTAATGCCATCTTGCTCTTGTGTTATCATCTTGTTTAATTATGTTTGTAATTACCTTTTTCTGTTGTGGGCTTGCCACTTTTACTGCTTTGCAATTGAGACCTTATCCTGACGTAACGTCAAAGTACGTCCACCAATGCTTCTTTGGGATGACAAGTTGCTTGGATTATCAATTACGTAACTGTATTATGGTAGTAGGTTTTATTCAATTATTCTTCTGATTTCTTTATATTAATAAATGCATTCTTTGCGTAGGGTAAATGATCCTACGCTTGTTCCGTCTTGAAATGCATTATGGAAAGATAAAAGCTTTATTTATTATCAGAGGAAATGAATTATGTAACACAGAAATGACTTGAAGGGGAAGGAAAACAAAAATGCATCCTCATAAAGTATTGCAGAATGGAGTGGGTCTGAGTTTAAAATGACACTTGATGGTGGTCGATCAAACAGCTACTGGAACTTTAAGGGACCCTAGTATCTTATCATCCATCTCAAACTGCATAGGCTTCTTGTCACGCCCTATCTTTACATACTCCTCGAATCGCTCCTTCAAGTCTTCTGGCAGATTTGTTGTGCTCTTCCACCCCAGTATGTCCTTTGCAGCCCTTGGTTCCGCGTAAAAGTGCTGCACATAGGAAGGATAATGGTGATTATATACTACAGTTCACATCAGCTTTGCATTTGTCTAATCTAATCGGTGGATTCAAGACGAAGATATCATAATGATTATTACCATATTACGGAAAGGAAAAGCTTTCTTTGCATCGACTCCAATAGCTTTCGGATCATAATGAACAATTTCAACTGGTAAGCCAGCAGCTGCAGCACACAATTTGGCCATTCCATCCAGAGTCACTGCCCGGTCACTCACACAATTGAAGATATTACAACATGCAGCTTCTGGCTTCTCAACAGCTAGGGTAAGCATAGAGGACAAGTCCCTAACGTGGGCGATGTTTGTAAGTTGCATCCCTGAGCCTGGGATTGGCACCGGTCTCTTTCTAACAATTCCTATATATATTGTAATAAATGTCCTCCATGTCATTATCTGATAGTGAAGTTTTATGGATAACAAAGTCCAAAATATTGCTTCACTTACGATCAAAGAACCACTCCTCGCAGTCTTTGTTGTTTCCGGATCCAATCATGTATTGTGGCCGGAATACAGCCCAACTACTGAAAACTTCTGCAACATATTTCTCGACTCCAACATGGCCAGCATCAGCTTTAACAACGTCCTGCAATAGCCAAGATTTTGCTGAAACTATGCATCCAGTAAAATTATTCATGCTTGGGGCATTACATATACATAATGACATATTGTCATATACCCCTTCAACATGAGGAGGCTCGTCGGTTGGCTTATAGATTCCCGCACTACTGATGAACAAGAATTGCTTCACTCCAGAGATCTTTGCCCAATCTACCACCGGCCTATGTTGAGAAGACTGGAATTAGAATGATCTGCCTTTTTTCTTTTTGGCCGTAAAATGAAACGCTTTACATTACATACAGGTATGCAATTTCTTACTTTTCCTTTTCTTTAGCCTAATGATTGTTACTCTTCTTTGATGTTTCCAATTTTAATCAATTAGTATGGTAACTGGTATATACACGGACATATGTGCGCATGAAGGTGGCATAAATTGAAGGATGAGTTTGTTTGGAATTAATGGTAACAAACCTGACAGTGTCCAAGTCCTTGCCATTGTTATCCAACACCACATCAATGGTTGCCCCTGCAACCACCTTGCCAACATCTGCAGGGTCTCCCCACACCGTCTTCCCTCCAGCACTCGTAATTTCCTATAAACATTTCTCAATTCCATATTAAAACAGTGATTACAAAAACCAGAAAACAAGGCCTGGAGGCGGTTGCTATTTGATCTTACAGAGAATCTGTTGAAGGGGGGCTTCTTCATTTTATCAGAGCCCTCTTCTCCAACAGTGAAGATGGTAACCTCATGGCCAGAACCCAGAAGCTCTTTGGCAAAGTAGAAACCGATAACTGCATGGCCGCCACTGTTTGTATTGACTATAAGGACCTTCTTCTTCTCTGCAGCAGAGGCCCTGATAGTGAAAGAAGAAGCAGAGTATCGTCTAGAGCTGGTGGGGTAGGCATGGGAGGAAGGAGAAAGTGAAAGAGAAGAAGAGAGAAAAGAAGAAGTGGGAAGAGACAAGCGTAGAGGAGGACATAGAGAAGGTGAAGGAAATTTGGTAGGTGGAGATGAGAAGAGGAGAGAGGAGGACGAAGAAGAAGCAAGAGCAGCCATTGAAATGAACGTTACCTTTTCTTTTTGGTGCTTGCTTCAGAACCAGCAATTTTCATATGGATCATGGTCAAGGCTTTATCTAAAGGTAACGGTTGTTGATTGGCCCCTTGCATTTACCCCTAGGCTGCTACTTATTTTTATAGCAAGCCGGTATTTAATTTCACTATTAATTTTTTTCATTTTGGTAAATTTATATAATAGTTTGATGAACGCTAAATTTATATATTAAATATTTTTTATATAAAGGATTTATTAAATTTTGATATATTATAACAAATTACATGTATTATTATTATTATTATTATTATATTTTTTATACATTTTGATAAGAAAAGGATTTATTGTTTTTTTATAAGATTTACTAAAAATAAAATATTTAAATTATTATAAAATATATTCTAGAATTGGGGTTTCAATTTTTTTCATTAGTTGGTAAAAAACTTATGTTAAAAGAATCTAAATTGATGTTGAGTGGTCAATTAATTAATGTAGTAGTTATGATGGTGAGTTAGCTAAAGTGGTTAATTAGCTGAATAGTTAATAAGTAGTAAATTATTAGTGATAATTATAACAATTTTCTCTTTATTTTTCATTGTTTTCTTCCATCATTGATGTGTTTGACATGGTGATATGACTTGAAAACATATTGTTGTTTGTTCAATTTCCTAGATTTTTATTGTAATTTCTTATTTCTTGCTGACAATATTGAGTGAATCAAAAAATCACCAGAGGCTCTTCAATGGTGGCTCTTAGTTTCAACCATTCACTGTATCTACACCTTTTTAATACGCCAAGGACATTCCTTATTCCATAATGGTTGCTGGGTTTTGAGAATCATAATGTGTGGAGTAGATTGATGAGGATTGTTTTGCTAATTAGAAATAAATTGGGTTTTGTTGATGGCAACAAACCCTGGTGGGGAGAAATAATCCTATGATCTGATTTACTCATAGTGCGAAGGAGCATTTATCATGATCCGTGAGTGAGTGAGGCTTTATCAAATTGAGAACGGAGCAAACACGAGAAATTTGAACTATGAGGTTGTCGAAATATCTTAAAAGACTTTAGAAATCCTACAAAAATTCTAAAATCATTTAATAAAGTTAGGTGTGAAGATTCTAGAATGTAATATAGAACATCCATTGTAATTATTTCTAATCATCGAATCAAAAAGGGTTTCCCTGTATATGTAAAGCCTCCCCTCCCTCATTTGTATACACAAACTAGCTTTTGAGAATAATAAACACTTCCACATTTCCCATATTTTTCTTCTGCTTGTTTAGGCTAAGTGTGCCAAAAACTCTCTAAGTAAGTATCGACTTGTTTTCGTATGAATTGAGTTTCGGGTCACACGTGAATGCAACTAAAGTCTCAACACGTGACACAATGTTATCTATTTTCTTGAATTCTAAATACAATTTGCATGGAGAAACATCTAATGCGTCTTTGATTTGGCAAAATCTTAAGGAAAGATATAAAAATTTTGATGGCTCGAATATGTTTTATTTATAGAGAAATTTCAATGCAAATTAATTCCAAATCTATTTATTTTACTTACTTAGGCGGCTATGGAATGAATATGATGCATTGCTTTATTTTTCTTTTTATGCTTGTGATGCATCAACATGTGATTCAACAGATGCTCTTTTAGTTTTTGTGGTACTAAATGAAACCTATAATATCGTTAGAAGTTAAATTTTGTTGGTATAGCTTTTGTGGTTTATCAACCAAGCATATTTTATACAAGTCCAAAGAGAGGCAATGGGAAGGCTTGGTAGGTTTCAATTCCATACATTTATATGTACCTACAGTCTTGTATTCTTCATATTCTCAATCTCAATAATTGAAAACAAAAAATATTGGATGTGATTTGTGATAATTTCAAACCTTTTAAATTTACATCATTAAACAATAATATTACACTTGAGTTGGCTCTTGTTTTACTCAAAATTGATTTATCTATTGAATAAATGATTGTGGGTTTATGTTGTTGTCAACTTGACAGATCTGTTGTATTAGTCAGTGAAAGATTCATTCTTGCTTTGGATTTTAGATACAAAGGTTACTAATCATATAGTGTTTGGCTTGCTGTGTCTTGAGTGTAACCAATATAAGTTAGATTTGATTATTTAATGCTCCTTTAGTACATTTCTCATATAGTTACCAAAATGAAAACTTTACTAATATTCTTTATCTACTATAATTTCGTTACAATTTACTTTTAATCCCGAAATTAACTTAGGATCTAAATTGTTTCCTCTTTTTTTTTTAATCTTTGACTTTTGCATAACCTAAGATCTTTGTATTAAAAGGATGAAAGAGATTGATAAAAAGCAAGGTCTCTACAACCTTGTGTCTAACCAAAATCAATCAACATTGTTTCAATCTTCTTCCATGTATTTTTTTTCTTCTTTTACCAATGTTCTTACTTAATTTTGTTCTTCTACCGATGTTTCTACTTCAGTTTGGCACGCTCGACTTGGACATGCATATTTGTAGAAAGTAAATTAGATTTCACCTTTTAAAATCATTTGTAAAAAGTACACTACAGATTGTTCTATTTGCCCTAGTAAATTTGTTTACACTTTCTTATTAGTTATTCATAGGTACAAGATATTTTTTTACTTGCACACGTTAATCTCAGAGGTCCTTATATTTTATCAACACATAGTGGTTAATGATTTTTTTTTTTGACCATTTTATGTAACCACACTAATATTACTTGGGTTTATCAATTTAGGTGATGCCATTGTTTGCCTTAAATAATTTAGTTCTTTAGCACAAACTCAATTTTTTGTTCTCATCAAAATCATTAGGATTGATAATGGCAGTGAGTTTTTCAACACTGAGTGTAACCCTTATTTGTCATTCCTTGGCATCATTCATTAAAGCTCATGTGTTTGCACTCCACAAAAAAATGGGATAACTGTATAAGTATAGCTTGAGCTCTTATAATTAACTCATAGAAGTTATACACCAACTTAGGAAATTTCTACATGCTTGTTAGCTATGCATCAATTTTGGTACCTACACTTTAATCCACATCTTAGTTATGAACCCTGGATTCATCAATGACAGGAATAGATTATTAAGTTCGATTATCTGAAAATTTATTAACCACTAATTAAAGATTTGTTAACCACTACACCACTACAATTTCTCCTTGCACTTGTTTATTTTTATGTTCTTAGTTAATAGTAGATTAGATTAGATTCAGTTATACTTTCTCTTGTTTGTTTAATTAGATTTTAATTAATTAAGTTAAGTTGTATTATTTATTTATTCAGTTCGATTATTAATTTTTTATGGGTTTAATAAAGTTATTTCGTTGTAATTTAATATTTGCCAATAATTTCGTTGGCAAAGTGGCAACAGTTTTTGAGTTACTATTTTTATCACCACTTTTACAATACCACGAGTCACAAAACAAAATTATCAGTATGCAAGTTGTACTTCATGTAAATGTTAAACTATAAAAAATATCGATTGGACTTCTCTTAAACTTGGATAAGTGAAGCTAAACATGGATGGTATTGTGAAAAAAGTCTCAACTAGAGAAATATTTCGAGATACTAATGGAGTTTGGGTAATCAATTATGGTAGGAATGTAAGGGTAGGCAAGGTTACCTAGGTAGAATTATGGAAAATCTTTAATGGAAGATGGTGGCATAGGATAGAAGAATTTGAAAATTAGTACTGGAATGTAACAAATCCATTGTAGTAGACATGCTCAATGATGAATCTAAGGAAGCGAGTCTATTTGTATTGGTTCTTAGCATCAAGGAGCTGTGTTGGAGGAATTGAGAAGTTCAAGCTAATTTCATCCACATAGAGGCAAACTTAGCTACTAATTTTATGACAAATTTAGTTGCATCCCGAACAATTAACGTGACTGGCGTGGCTTGAATTCAGGTTATATCTACGGTGGTGAACACCCTTGACCATTATGCCATCATATGGGTTCTAACTTATCTAATTTTTAAAAGTCCACTGATAAGGATAGAGAATATTTTACTAAATGATATCATAGGTAGTTATTACGACTTTATCTTCCTCTTTGCAAAAATAAAGAAAAAAGAAGAAGATAATTATAATAATTACAATAAAATTTTATCCTATTATGAATTTCTTATTAACTGGATGTCCATTAAGATCAAGATAAGTTTTGATGTACTTTAAATTGTAATAGTTATTAGAAGTAGATAGATCTATTTCATTTATACTTTTTATACCTATAAATAGGGACTTTGAAAAAGTTTTGTAAATATCTTGATTGATCAATAAAAATACACACTCTCTTTACTATCCCATTCTTTTTGTTTTTTGTTCTTTGTTCTATTATTTTATTTTATAACATATCCTTCATTTTCTTTCTGGTTTTTCATTTTTTTCCCACTATTTTCTTCCTTTATTAATGAATTAAACAATTAAATTATCAATATTAAAGAAAATCAAAATATAATTTTACCAATTACACCATATATGTTAGATCAAATAATGGTATAACAAATTACTTGTTTCTTTAAATTAATAATAACAAATTACGTGTTAAAGCTTTGTTTTCTAAATTTTAGTTGGATACCAAGTTCAATTTCAAATTATAGAAGTAGGACAAGAGAGAAAAGCAAAATATTCTATTATATTGTTTGAGTTTTTTGGTATGTTTCAAAAATTTGAAATTGAGATTTATTTTCTTTTAATTTATAATATAAAGTACCCTACTTTTTTTTTTCTAAACTTGCTATTTCTTTTCTGTAAC
This sequence comes from Gossypium stocksii, assembly GCA_020496765.1. Classification (NCBI taxonomy): domain Eukaryota; kingdom Viridiplantae; phylum Streptophyta; class Magnoliopsida; order Malvales; family Malvaceae; genus Gossypium; species Gossypium stocksii. Next base: position 15,896,613 of record CM035623.1, read on the forward strand.
TTAACTACTAATTGATTGCGTTTTAAAGTAAATTTTAGTTATAAAATTTGGGATTTTTAAATTTATAATATAAAGTGTTATTCTTCTCCAAACCTACAATTTCTTCTCTCAAATTTTATGTCAAAATTTTACTTCTAGTTATAAATATAACATATATATAGATATATATTATTTTTAATGGTTTAGGAAGAGCAAAGTAGATAATAATCTAAAGAAAAAAAAAATGGAAAAGAAATATGAAAATGGAGAGAGCATAAAACAACAAAGCAAATGAAAAAAAGGAGTAAAATCTAAGTGAACAGTTACTTAAATTTCTTTTTGTGAAAATTCAAATACTTTGATTGTCTATATGAATTTTTTAAATAATTATTTTAATATTTTTATAATTATTTTTTGAAAAAAAATAAAAATATCAAAATCGAATTTTTAGTTATAACTCAGGATCAAATTAGTTATTAGTCCTTTAAATTAAGATGCAATATTATTTTTTTTAACAGAAGTTAACAATTGATTGACAAAAAATAATAATTTAATAACATTAGTGGCTATTACATAATTTTTAAAAGTTAGGTGAATAAAAATAATTTTAAACAAAGTTTAAACACAATTAATGTAAATTTTTTTATGAAAAAAAAAAAAAAGCAAAGACAAAGTTTGGGCTTGAGCCCAACTGTTTTAAGAAATCCAGATTCCAGCATTTACAAAATTAGCCTTAGCTAAGCTATAAAGTAGGAGGATGGTCAAACTCATGAATTCCCTAAAATTAAAAGCATCATAACAAACAAACAAAATTCAAATCAAACCCACTCTTTTCAATTTCAGTTCAATTAATACAAATAAACAATGATGAATTGATTAAAATTCAATTAATTTTTTAAAAAATAAACTATATATTATTTTATTTTAAAAATGTAAATATTTGAAAATTTAACCTTTTCTAATATATATTAAAAACTATTTCATTAAATATTTAGTATATTAATTTTTAAAAAATAAAATCATCTACATAATTTTTGGGTATATAACAATTAAAAACAATAAAAATAAAATTATTTTTATCGTATTAGATATATGAACGTTAGCCTTAGCACCGATCGGCGCTCTCTTTTTAAATTCCCAGTGTCAAAATTAGCCGTTACCCTTTTACTTTTCTGCTTCTTTCTTCCCTTTCGCTTTTCTCCTCCAATAGCCATGGCTGCTTCAGTCTCTGTTGATACTCCCTCTCCACCTCCTCTTACCAAGGTTCTTTTCTCTTTTCTACCCTTTCTTTCCCTTCTTCTATGCTTTAATGGGGTTCTTCTTCTTTTGTCTCTCCATTCTTCTAATATATCATTTTCTTTGGCTTGTAATTTGAATACATTTGCAGGATCCCACTAGTTTAATGGCTGCTTCTTCTTCATCTCCACTCTTCAGCCCAGCATCAGACAAGCGTTTTTGGAGCACCCTCCGTAGCCGGGTCGATGCACTCATTGGTGACCGGAATGCCAAGATCTCCGTCCAAAATGTGGATCCTTCTTTCCCTACGGAGATTGTAAGTTTTTCTTTATTTTTCCTCTTTTTGAAGCTAATTGTGCTATGCTATGAAAATTTGCTTGTGGGGGTGATGTTGAATTGATAAGGTTTTTGCTCCGTTATTTTCTTTGGGGGTTGCAGAATTCAAGAGAATCCAACAGAGCTAAGCGATTGAAAGAGGATTCAATGCTTTTGCTTAGAGGGTTCGATTCCATCTCACAAACACTCTCTCAGCTATCTAATAACCTCGACAATGCTCTTCAGGTAATTTTAAACAAATTTTATTCCAAATTTAAAGCAAAACGCCCCTTAGATTTATGTTCATGAGATTAGCTTTGTAGCTCAAATTTGCTAAACTTCTGCTCTGTCATAAAGGGAGCTAGAGAGCTGGCTAAACCTCCAACGTTGACCGATTTGTTTCATAGTAAACTGAAGAATTCAGAGACTAAAGAGGAAGACCCAAAGCAAAAAGGAAACCAAGAAGAGAGTAAGATCGGTCTGAAGAGGAAGTTTGATTACAGTGAGTGCTCAGATGATAATAAAGGAGATGATGGTTCACAAAAGGAGAATGAGCAAAGCCCCCAAAACAAGAAGATGATGAAGAAAGCCAAAAATGTAAACTTCATACTTTCACTTGTTCATCAACTAATAGGCCAAGCTCTCTCAAGTTTCACTAACCCTTTTTGCTTCCCTTCTTTCAGCTTGCAATTTCGATGGCCACGAAGGCAGCTTCACTTGCGAGAGAGTTGAAGTCCATAAAATCTGATTTATGTTTTATGCAAGAGCGTTGCAGTTTGCTAGAGGAAGAAAATAGAAGGCTTCGAGATGGGTTCACCAAAGGGATCCGACCCGAGGAAGATGATCTGGTGAGTTTCTTCTGTATCCACTTACAGACAGTAGTTTCCCATCTTGGCAGATTGTAAATCATTGTTTGCTTTTTTTGGGACAGGTGAGGCTTCAATTGGAAGCACTGCTAGCAGAGAAATCAAGACTGGCCAATGAAAATGCAAACCTGGTGAGGGAAAACCAGTGCCTTCACCAGCTTGTAGAGTACCATCAAATGACTTCCCAAGATCTATCTGCATCATATGAAGAAGTGATAAGAGGAATGTGCTTGGACTTCTCATCTCCCATTGCAGAGGAAGAGGAAATCAATGGAGGAGGGGATAGTGATGATGCTGATAATAGAGTTACTCAAAGACCTCGAACTGATATCTTTGGCATATCCACGTCCCTTGATCACTACTTTGATGAAGAACAGCATTAGGTCACTCGCAAACCAAATTAAGAAATAATTTTGTTAATTACTGTGTCAAGTTTGAAGTAGGTTTTAAGATTGTGTACTTTGCTTCCACTTCCATTAATCTTGGTGGAAGTTATCAGTGTTTCCTTCTCAATTGGAGATGGTTATCATTGTCCTACGAATCTCAAATAATATACAACTCTTGTTTTTGCAGAATTTGTCATCATTTTTTTCTGCCTAACTACCATTTGCATTACACAACAAAACATTTTTTTCCATCTGTACAAGTTATTTGATGAATATCTTTCACATGCTGCAAGAATAACAAGATGCTATGAGTTTGCATAAGAGAAGGGTTTAATTTCTAAATTCCACAGTAGAAGCACCACCATATACTGTACTTTTCTGAATCATGACTAGTGTTAAAATATGCCTAGAAAGCAACATAAGAATTACTCAAGTATGGCAAGCAAAACAATCTCAAGCGCTATCGTACTAACATATCATCTGATGGCCCTAAGTGTAGAGCTCGGGCTTCTGCAAGACTAAAGGCTTAAAAAATCAAATAAGCCCTAAGTATACAGGTCCTTTACCCAAAAGAGATTGTTGTTGTTGATTTTAAGTGTAACACCCTAACCCAATACCGTCGCCGGTATGGATTATAAGACATTACAGATCATACTATACAATTAAGGTAATGTAACCCTATAACATCTTTCTTTATTAACAGATATTCATATATAATTACATATCACTAGAAGATAAATCCATTCACACAAAATTTATAGCGCATCTCAATAATGACATTCGTTTAATCACAAAGAATAAACATATAATCAAATAGTTGACTTAACCGAATATGAACATGATTATAATAAATCCACTTAACTATATCTAAAAAAGCAACTAATAGATACATTATTTTTTGTTTATCATTCCCAACAAAACCGAATATATATATATATATATATATATTTACTTAAGTATGCATACCGTGATCAATTTAATCTTAGCACTCCACATTAACTCTTAAACTATCAACTAAATGACCACAATCATAAAAAAAAATCATCATAGATAATTCCACAACTCCTATGGCTGGAACTATTTACCTAACAAGAACCATAATACATATTTTTGCATAAAACTTACTTACCCGAAACCAAGGCATACCAAGACTCAATACCGATTGCCGAATACATCCAACCATAATATTAAACATACAATCTTAGTGATTTTACAACATTCTCATACCTTAACGAATTTACTTATTAATATTTTATTAAAATTTAAATCACAAAACTCACATAACATATAAGCATTAATATATTTCATGTTCAATTCACAAAATCAACCCAAACATAAACACCACTTGATAAAACATGAACATTAAACTTAACAAAGGTAATGGGCCATTTTTTTTCGTATGGCTCACTATATACAATATGACCAAAGGAAAAGTGTTCACGAGATAATCTAGCTTATACATGCCATAAACTATAGGTTCAACTTTTAAAACGATACCACAATATAGATGATAGGTGAATGACTTCGATGTTGATCCCGAGCTTGTAACAGTCTCCGAAATCTAAGAACAGAAACAGTGAACACAAATACAGGTAAGCTAATTCAGCTTAGTAAGTTATAAGCAATATAATAATAAATTTAATTTGCTATTTCCACTTAATTAACTAAACTCAAGTTAGCATAATCATACTAGAAAATTCTCATAATTTCGATTTACCAATTCAAGGTCCACGAACTCATCACATTTGATAATTTAACTAGATCATTACTTATTTACGCATTTCCAAAGTATTTGCTTACCATCAACCAAGAGACCAAACATATATCTCATCATGGAAACATCACGAATTCATTAATATGTTCAACACCAAGTCATTAATATTTTCTAATCTTACCACTTCTTATATAACCTATACATTCCTGTATCAATTTTAACTAAGCCAAATTCCACATATATTTAAGATCAAAATCATCACATATTTTCAATGTCAAATCATTATTATATAACCGAATACATACACATTCATTTATATATATATATATATATATATATATACTTTCAATATAAATTCTTTCAATCACAAACGCATGTATCCAACTGGCATTTTGCCATTGCCGTGATTAATCATCAATATTTATATTTTCACTTCCAAAGTAATTATCCACTATTAATCACAAGCTAAAAAAAATACAATAATTTAAATACCTTCTCCACAAAAACTCAATACTTATTATAGATGGATTCAGATACATAGTAAATAGCGTTTCCCTACGGATAAATCAATGCAAGTCCTCATCCAACTATCCATAATTTCTCGATAAATTCGCATACTCAGTGCTTGTAATCGTTTAATGATGATTATATCAGCCGCACACTTAGTGCTCAAAAGTTAAATTCGCACACTTAGTGCTTTAAAATCTATTTCGCACACTTAGTGCAAATTTTATAATCGAAGGATTATTATTCGCACACTTAGTGCTGCAAGTCAATAGCTCAATGCATCTATTTGCTTTTACTCATTCGGCAACCACCATACAACATATGTAATTCTCTTTCAAATTAGCATAAATTTATGCAACATACAGCTATTCAAATTAATCTCAACAATTTGCTTAATAACTTACCTCAATATCGACGGACAAAGAGTATCGACTATTCAACGAGTTTTGTTTTCCCCCGATCCAAATCCGATCTTTTTGTTTCTTGATCTATACAATTCAAATTAACTTTATTTAAATAAAATCCACTCAATTCAATTCAATATCACTTAATAACCAATTTACATTTCCGCCCCACACCATTTACAGAGTTATCAATCAAGCCCAAAATTCTCAAAACATAAAACAAGTATAAATTATTTAGTCTAAGCTGTGACCAAATGTCTCTCATGCTCATATAAGCCCTTACACTTTATTAATTTCACCATTTAATCCCTCAATACTCTATTTATTAAAATAATTCCTATTTACTCACTTTTCTTGCAAATTTCTAATACAGTTGAAGTATTTTAACCACATTTAACTAAAATTTCATCAAACTATCAAATTAGTACATATGGAAATAACCATCTAAACAAAAATCTAAAACATGGGCTTTGTACAACTCTAACTAAGGATCTCAATTTCATAAAAATTATCAAGAAATAAAATCAAAACATACCTCAAATTTGATTCGCAAAGACTGAATATCAAAGAGCTTTTTCTTTACTTTGTTCTTTTAGTTTCAGCAATGAGAGGAAGAATAAGCAAGCACTTTGTTCTTTTCACCCTTTTTGTTTTATTTTATTCATATTTCTTATTATGACATAAACCAAATTTCATAACATTATTATAAAATGCATATAATATCATATACTTACTCCCACTACCGTACATCAATTCAACAAGGGCTTATTTGCTATTTAAGACCCTTATACTAAAGAAACATGGCATTTAAGCATTTTCATGATAGCATGCATATAATTCATTTGATGCAATTAAACCCCTTTTTAGTAATTAAGCACCCAAATCTCAAAATCTAAACACGAAACTTTAACATATCGTAATTCACGCATTTAAAACACAGAAAAATAATATTCAAATATTTTCTGACTCGGATTCGTGGTCCCGAAACCACTGTTCCGACTAGGGTCAAATCTGGGCTGTCACATTAAGATTGTGCTTTGCAAGATGGAAGACTAGGTACCCATTCATCTGTTCACATTCGAATATTAACACCATTCCCAACCTTCCTGCATAAACTGTCCACTAGACATACCTTGCATTCCAAAGGCTTCGCCAAGTATAGGTGGGTTCCTACCCATAGGGAAGTATCTAGCTTATAGAACTTTGCTTTCCAATGATTGAGGTTTTGTAGTATTTCACCAAATTGTTTGGCAAGCATAGCTAAATTGAATGCATGCATGTCCCTAAACCCCAATTCCCCACTAGTTTTTGGCATGCAAAGTTTTGACCACTACAACTAGTAGGTAACCCGACATTCCTCACGCATTGCCTTGCTGGTTTCAGCACACACACAATTGTAATTCAAATATGTAGGAATAGATTGAAGCACTGACTTGATAAAAATTCCCTCACCACTCCAAGCAGTCATGCACTCCACTGGTTCTCTTTAGCAGCAATGCACTCTGATTCCAGTAAATGCACATTTTTTGTTCCTTCCACCACTAATGTAAGCCCAAGGTATCTATCTGGTCCAATCGTGGATTCCACCTAAAAAATATTTGAGGTAGAAGCTTTAACATGATGATCTATAGTATTAGGACTAAAATAAATGATGAAATTAATAACTTGGCAATTTGCAAAATTTCCTTAATCTCAATTGAGGCTCTGCTAAAAACCTGTTAAGTATTTTGTAACCTTAGTGTAGTAATTTCATCATATTTGATAAATTATTAAAATTATTAAATTATTTATTCATGAAAATAAGTAAATTCATTCATTATATATGTTAGATAATCCTAAATGATTTTTGCTTGTAAAGTAAAATATATAAGTAAATATTTACTCATTGATTAATTAAAGTTCAACTAGCGTTAAATTGCATTATATGGTCAAATTATAATGTGAAAAGATAATATATATTAGTAAGTAATCTAAATTGCCTGTAGTTTAAAGAATCAAATTGAGCAAATGATTTATTCAAGGGACTATTATGTCGTCTATAAATCCGATTGGGGAGATAATTTATCTTGGCTATCAAAGTAGAATTGGCTTCTAGAAATAGAGCCATAGATGTGATTATTTAGGCTCACAATATATTAGATAAGACTCAATTTGAATTTATTCTAAATTCGTTTATAGATTTATTCATTTGTAACTTTTATGGTATGATTGGCCTAAATTGAGTATGAGAATGATCATGTACTTTGATATGTTGAAAACATACGATCTCATGGTAGGGGGCAAAAGTTGGTATATTGAGTATATGACTTATGCACTATATGACTTCACTTACAATAGTGGAATCATAGCTCGATAAAAAAAGTAAATGGTATCCTCTCAATTGTATTGTATGAATTATGAAAATGGAACAAGGTTAATGGTATTTATCAAGGACAAACATTTTTATCATTATTATTGATTTGATTAATGATATTTTTTGTCATGGAAGAAATAATGGTGACTTTGAGATAAAATGGATCGAATTAAGTGAACAAATTTAACCTAAAAGGATCATGGATATCTTATAAAGATAATGCACATATTAAAAGATTATTGAACTAACGTCTAAAATAAGTAGCTTTCGTAATGATACATAATGTGGAGCTCAAGCATGATACCTTTGGTAGATTGAATCCATGACAAACTAACTATATAATTAATAAATGAGGAGTCGAAACTGTTATTTTAGCCTTTATTATATATATTCAATTGCTCCATTTACTTCCTTAACATAACTCTTTAAGAGATTGCATGTAATATGAGCACTTGTATGAAATAATAAATGATTGAACAAAGAAAAATGATTCACTAGTTTTACTTATAGGAATAATAAGTGTTTTATCTTTAATTTAATGATTAGTTTGATATAAGGTTAATTTAATCACTTTGATATCCGGATTGAATGATAAATTTTAAGTGGAGCTAAATTAAAAGATAATGTTATCTAATTATTTGAAATGAAATAAAATTAATTTAATAAATTTATGCATACATTTTAATATGGTAAAATTGACATGACTTTAACCTAAAATTTTTTTAAAATGACATAAATAAATAAAAATAGTCCAACAACCATAACAAATGAAAAACTAAAATCCCATAAACAGTCAAACCCAATTTCCTAAAAACAATAACTATACCCCAACCTAATTAATGGACTCTGCCATTTGAAAACACAAATCACAATAAAAAAAGTTCATTTCCAAATATTTCCTTTCCCAAGACCGGGTCTTTATGGCTTTTAAATCAGAAGCATTCAACAGTGACCTGAATCCTTCAGTGGCCAAAAGATGACCCACTTGGTTCCCATGCCTTTGAATATGCGAGAATACAAAGTTTTTATATCTCTTCCTCAAAGAGTTTAGATTTGAGATGTAAGCACTGATGCATGAATCATCTTTTCTGTTTGCCTGCAGTTTCTTTATCACCGTAAGCGAATTGCCTTTGATCATCGCATCTTGAAACCCCAAATCAATGCCCAATCAGACTATTTGGAGCCATGCAATAGCTACCGTAGCGAACCGCATTGGTATGTGATTATTAATATTTTTTGTTGACCCCAAAACAACCCCCTTTGATTTTTGATAACAATCCTCGAACATGATTTTAGGGACTGAGCTTGAAAAGCCCCATCAACATTTTTCTTTATGAAAGCGTTCTTTGGAGGCCTCCATGTTACAATCTCAACTCTGGTAACAAGTAATAGTTTGTTTAAGGCATCTAATTCTTCTAATTGAGCTTTAATCCTTTCTGCTATTGCTTGAACCTGATTTTTAATCCCATCATGCACATATTTATTTACTTCAGTTCATAACACCTAAAGGGTACACCCCATTATCCTGCAAATTTGGTTAGACGAGGTAGAAACTAAATTATCAAGTCAATCCTGAAAGATAAGAACAGTGAACTCCATATGCTAGTAAATTCCTAATTTGTTCCACACTTCTACTACGATGATACAATCTCGAAACGAGTTCTCAACTGCAATTTTTATCTTCTCTGGCAGGTTTAAGTTTCTACAGCTTCTTGAAAAAAAATGTATAATTGATTTGATTCCAGTAAGGCCTAAATAAAAATGAATTTTGTATAAGAATGCTGTACCCACTAAGAACCGAGAATACCCCAGATGCCTCACCTCCCCGGGCAATTGAATCATCCTGAAGTGTCTGTGCTAAAGGAATACATAGACTTTTCCTTGTTTCCTCTGCACTAAACATACTGGTAATAAACTGAAAATTACATTGCCTAGTTTGTTGATCAATTAACTTAGAAACATTTACTATATTTTGGCCAGTATATCTTGTCTAAATTCTGTGCCCCTCCAATCCAGGAACCCACACCTCTATCCAAACATTAATTTTGGAACCAGTACCCACACGCCAGCACAAACCCTCTTGAAGTAATCCCTTTGCAGACTATATACTCTTCTAGGTATAAGATGTGTAAGCTCCCAAGTTTGAACTCATGAAATCTGACTTCTGGTAATACTTTGCTTTTAGCGATCTTATTAACAACGTGTTTGTATTTGTCATTAAACACCAACATTGCTCTGCCAGAAGCGCCAAATTAAATTTTGTTAAACTTTGAAAACCCATTCCCCCATTATCCTTGAGATCATATAAATTCAACCACTCACACTAATGAATCCCTTTCTTTTCCCCATGCTTTTGCCACCAAAATCGACTAATAATTCCTTTCAACTCTAAGCATAGGGACTTCGGTAAAAGAAAAGGATATAGCATAAGTAAAGATGGCCTGCAGGACACTTTTTATAAACACATTCTTACCTTCTTGTGATAATGGCTGCACACACCAACTCTTAATATAACTTAGCATACGATCTTTCAACAAATTAAAAGTTTGTTTCTTTTTTCATCCCACCATATTAAGAAGGCTTAAATATTTTTTCTGGTATGATGAAAAACGTACCTCTAATTCTTTAGAGACCATTCTTCTTTGTTGTTATTGTATGTTTGATGTAACAGCCCGAATTAGACCCTAATCGAAACGTTGGTTTCGGGACCACGAATCCGAGTCAGAAAAATATTTTAAAAATATTTTATGTTTATTCTGTGTGAATTTATATCTGTGAAATTTTCGTTATTTAATTTTGTTGTTTCAGTATCTAATTTAATAAAAAAAAGACTTAATCGCATAAATTGAAAATTAATTAATTTTAATTGTAAGGACTGAATTGATAATGACTTTTTAAGTGAAAGCATTCATGATGCAAAAAGTCTATTTTTATATATATATATATTAGTGGACGACACAAAATAGGTAAATACGTTTTCTTATTAAATGTGCCTATTTATATATATATATATATATATATATATGTTATAATAATAAAACTTATAATTATATGTATATAAAATAAGCCAAGTGCAATAAGATGGACGAATATGTTCTTATTGTATAAGTTTGGTTATTAATTCATTAAGGGTAAATTAGAAATAATGATAATTTGAGATATTATAATAAAAAACATATCATAAAACTTTAGTTTATAATTTTGTTTTCTCCTTAACCGAATATAAAAACAAGAAGAAAAAGAAAAGAAACCTAGGGTTCGACACTTCCAAGCTTTGATTCAAGGTGAGTTCTAGCTCGGTTTTTGATAATTTCTACATTTTTGAGATCGTTGCTTCGAGTACTACAAAACCCAAGCTTGAATTTTTTTATTTTGGTGAATATTTTAAGTTATGCCATTGATGAAAGCTTGTGATTTTTGTTATTTGTTGATGAAATATGAAAGATATGTTTTAGATTGACATGTTTTGTATTGGAATTTTTGAAGATTTTGAGTAATTAGGACTTAATTGCAAAAATAAAAATTTGAAGGATTAAAATGTGAAATTGATGAAATATATGGACTTGTATGAGTGTTAGGAATATTCAGCCAAATATGGGTATTTTGAAATTTTTCCTATTTTGTGTTTTGTGCAATAGGGACTAAATTGTAAAAAGTGTAAATGTTAGGGGTAAAATTATAATTTATCCATTTATGTGTTTTGGATTAAATTAAATGAAATTATGTTTGAATGAGCTTAATTTAAATATATTTAGATCAAGAACCAAAGAAATCGGATTTGAATCTGGAGAAAGCCAAAATTGTCGACTAAACGTCCTGACCCGTTTTTCATTGTCCGAGGTAAGTTATAAGCATAATTATGTTGTTATATATATAATTAAATGTGGAATTTATATGCTGAATTTGTGAAATATAAAACTTATGTCTACAATTAATTTGATGAAAAATTGCACTAAGTGTGTGAGAGGTAAAGTGACGGCACTGAGTGTGCGATACGTCATGAGACATAAGCACTAAGTGTGCGAGATGCAAATGTAACGGCACTAATTGTGCGATACGTTACGAAGCTTTAGCATTGAGTGTGCGGGTTGGCTAATTCTTTAACAAAAAGAAAATTTAATCGTAATTGTGATATCGAGTTAAATGATCAAGCATAAATCATCTTGATATTTACTTTGGTAAAGGTAAGTGAAATTCTGTATAATTGTAGTGAATCGTGTACAAACCAATGAAGAGTATATGGGTATATGGTGTGTACATTCGACTTATAAATAATCGATTTGAGTGTCATTGTGATGTTTGTTAGATAGTCTACAAATGGAGGTTGGCCTAATCGGCCAAGTGAGGATATTCGTGTGTATATTGTTAATTTATAATGCTTGTTTGTGCGGGTATGAGTTGATGAGTAGAATAAAATTTAAAAATTATAAGTATGATATTGTATAAAAGTTTACATGATTTTTTTATAAGCTTAATTAATTATTTGAGAACAATGTTGTACTTCGAGTCCTTCCTATTGATGATTAACTGTGATTAGGTTGAATATTTGCTTATTACTTACTAAGCTCAGTTGCTTACTCTATGTGTTTATTTATTTTGTTTTATAGATTTTGAGATTTCAAGTTACGAGCTCGGGGATCGTCAGCAAGTCTATCACACTATCAACTACCTTTGGTATTTTATAAGTTATATTACGAAATTGTGGCATGTATAGGCTGAATTAAATTTTGAAAAGTTGGATTTCGTTGTGTGTATAAGTAAAGCCATGCAAAAATGGCTTAATTTCTATGTTTAGTTATTATCATATTTGCTTATGGTTGTGTTTGTTTTTTTTTTTAGCCAGAGTATTGTATGCATGGTCTGGTAAAGTTGGTGATATATATTTGCTGTGCATTAATATTGGATGGTGTCTAAGTCATGGTATGAATAAAGTGGATACAAACATGTACTGTCCAGGTTTGGGTGCGATTCATATTGAACTACAATACATGAACATTTTAGTTATTATAAATGTCAAAGAGTTGAAACTAAAATTGGTAAAATAAACAGCTTGGCATAAGAGGAATATTGATTTAATTCGGTCAGCAAGCAGGTTTTTATGAGATGTTGAAATTTAAGTAATGAATATGCTGATTGAAAATTTGTTCTTTATATCTAACATCCTTTGTATATGAGGTCTCGGTCTAATATATATATTTAAATGTATTTGTATTTTTTTTATATAGTATTTTGGAAAGATCAATGGGATGGCCGTAATATTACAAGCGAATGTCTTGAATAAATTAATTGAATTACAAACTTGAAATTTGTCTGAACGTATTCAGCATGCTATGTATTAATTAGCTAATGTTTAAAGTTATTAAAATTACTAAACAAACAGTCACTTCTATTAATTGTTGTGATTAATATTCTATATCACATGTTTTAATTATGTAATGAGTAGTTTATATAATAAGTATACCTTGGCTTATAAGCTAGGCTAAGATATTTGTTTGTATCTAAACTCTTAAATTTAATATGGTAATTGGAGTAGCATCCGATTATACATTAGCTTATATTTGTATAATGTGTCGATTGGAAATCGTTTTACTTAAAATGATTTGTATCTTGAAAGGTTTACTTTATATAAAATTTGTTTGAGCTTTGAAATGTTATATTTATATAAACTTTGGCATGTGTGTGAGATATGTATATATATTTTTGATATACTGAATATTACTGCTTATGAGACATGTGGATATATATTTTTATGTATTTTCTTGTAATACTCGTGACCCTATTCCGGCGACGGATACGGGCTAAGGGTGTTACATTTGAACTATAAAAAACAACCGATTTAAAGTTAACACATTAACCCGAACTTCTCTCATACTCCTGCAAAATCTGCTTTAAGACCAAGGCTCCTTCTTTTGTAGCTTCACCAAAAAGAATACAATCATTGGCAAATAAGAAATGAGATATTTTTGGCAAATAAGAAATGAGATATTTTTGGTCTTCGGCGACAGATTTTTGCCCCTTTTAATAAACCATCCTTCATCGCTAATCTCATAAGGATTGAAAGACCCTCACTACATATTAGAAAAAGATAAGTGCTAAGTGGATCACCCTATCTAAGGCCCCTAGCTAGTGTAACGACCCCTCTCGTTTCCTCGTTAAGCACTACGAAATAAGAAACTGTATTAATGCATCCATAATGGAATTGACCCAACCAGTTGAAAAACCTATTTTTTAGCATTACTTCCCTCAAGAACATCCACTCCACTCTATCGCACGCTTTACTCATATAAAGTTTCAATGTAAAAAAGCCTCTCCTTCTGGTTTTTTTTTGTTTAAAAGCATTCAAAACCTCATAAGCTAAAAGAATATTATCTGTGATTCGTCAACCCAAAACAAAAGTACTTTGTGCCTCGTCGATACAATTATTCAACATTTTCTGAAATTGATTTACCACTGTTTTTGAGATAATTTTATAAATGAACGAACATAGACTAATGGGTCGAAAATGTACTAACCTGGTTGAATTTGCAATTCTTGGAATAAGAACAATGTGAGTACGATTAATCTCCAATAAGGAAGTGCCTCCATTAAGAATATCTAGACAAAATGAACCAACATCTTGGCCTATAATATGTCAATACTTTTGATAGAACAAAGCGGGTATACCATCAGGACTCAAAGCTTTAGTTGGGGTCATCTTTTTTAACGCAGTGGGAATCTCCTCTTGTTCATATTTTGATGATAAGATCTTGTTTTTCTCCTCCATTTTACACCATTTCACCCCTTCCAAAATATGATCCGAGTTGCCAGAACCTTGAGATGAGAATAGATTAGAGAAATAAGTATTCGTTATATTTAACATACCTCTTTACTCTATTATAATCCTTTTGTCCTTTCCTTGTAACCCCCTAATCCAATTTGTTCGATGATATTGAAATGTAAACCGATGAAAAAACATCATATTTCGATCCCCTAATTTTAACCAACTAGCTCTTGCCCTTTGCTTCTAGTAGCATTCTTCCTTGTCTATCTCCAAATTGAGCATCACTTATGTATCCAAAAGCTCTGCAATATTCATCTCAACTTTGATCCCCAAATTCAAATCACCTATTTTCTTTGAAGCGTTTTTATTTTACCCCTCTTTCTTTTTTTTTAACGAATCAGCCCACTTCTGCAAACCTAAACATAAAAATTTCATACGCTCAGGAATAGTCCCCCACTAGCACTCCACAACTTATGAATTTTAAGGTCACAATACTCCTCTAAAGTCCACCACGATTCAAAGTAAAATTTGTACCGTGGTTTCTATTAGAAAAACGGGTTTGGAAAACGCAGTGGAAAATAAATTTAGGGAAAACTAGAGTTTTAAAAATTTTCCAAAATAAGATATTGGCTGTGATATCTGAAGTAATAAACACTTAATCAAAATTGTACCTTTTCGATTCGTCTAGGATGAGCGCTTCGATCGAGTAGTCTTATCCGTTATACTCAAGCTCAAGTCTGCCGAGTGTGGGCTCGCTTCAAATCAAAAAAAATTTCACAAAATTACCAATGGAATAATTTTATAATTTCTCTAAACTTTTGGGTCAAGTTGTAAATCAGAAAAATATCTTTAGAAATTTTTTGGAATAATCTCTTCAGAGAATTTTTTCTCTACAACTTTCTCTTGAATTAAAGTGTGTGTAAATAATGACTTAATACTGATGTGATGATGATAGTACCTAAAAAATAACTATTATCACGATAAAGGTAATCGCACCTATCGAACAGTAGTATAACTTATGGCAAGACCAGAATGTCGATTCCCACAGGGATTAAAAGTACTAGTATTAACTTTATTTTTATTATTTAGCCTAGAAATAAAGGAGATTTGTTTAAATTAAAAAATTAACTAAACTAAGAACGTGTCAAAGAGTAAATTGGGGAAATTGCTTTTGGAAAACTGATTGATTAAGACAATACCCAAGGAAGAATCCACCTAGAGTTCACTTGTTATTTGACTCTAAACTAGATGATTTATTCATTTGACTTGATCCGTAGAAATCCCTAATTTATGTTAATATCTCTTTCAAGACTAAAAACAACTAACCCTAGGTTGATTAATTGAAATTTCTTTCTAATTAAAACCCCTAGTGTTGTATTAACTCGATTTATGGATTTCCCTATTAGATTTGACTCCAATCCGGTAGATTTTCGTCGTCCTATGTCTAGGATTGCAATCAACTTCGCTTAATTGTGTTGGATCTACTCTTAGACAGGGACTTTTGCTCCACTGAATAAACACATTCAACTTGAATTAATATCTTGAAATATTAACATAAGAATTAATGACACAATTAGGAACAAATCAAATATTTATCATATAATTCAGGAAATAATAACAAGATCCGTCTTAAGTTTCATCCCCTTCAGGTATTTAGGGGAATTAGTTCATGTTTATAAAAAAAAACATCTCAAAATAGGGAAAACAACAAAACATAAAGAAAACCCAAAAACTCCTAAAGGAAATTGAAGGGATATCTTCAGTCTTGATGGGGAAGGGAGATCTTCAGTTTTGATGGAAATCCTACTCTTGAGATGAATCAATCGGTGTTCTTCGAGTAATTCCTTGCTTTCTACTCTGTGTGTCCTTAGGTTCCTCCCCTTAGGTGTTTTTATATATTTTTGAATGCCTAGAATACCCAAAAATTAACTTTTTCCACGTGAAATTAAAACTAGGGGTCGACAGGGACATGCCCGTGTGAGGCTGCTTAGGCTGTGTGCAATTCTGTGTGTCACACACAGGTGTATGGTTACCCGTGTGAAGATGTCTAGGTCGTGTTGAAGGTTGATTTCAGCTCATTTTGTCCATTTTGACCCATTTTTTGCTCTTTTCGCTTCCTCATGCTCACCTAAGTATAAAATATGAAATTAAAGGATTATGAGCATCAAATTCCATAAATATAATGATAAATCATCCATAAATGTGCCAAGCATAGGATAAAAATATGTATATATTATGGTTTATCAAATATCCCCACACTTAAGCATTTGCTTGTCCTCGAGTAAAATCCTCAACTCACAATTAAAAATTCATTTTTCTCAACTTATAATTCCTATCAATAATGTTTTGAACTAATTCACAAGTAATCATACGTTGAGAATCCAACTAAAAGAACATCAAACTCTCAAACAATCCAAGTTGAGTATTTTATCACAAAAGCATAGGTGTTTCCTCTTATCTAAGTAATCACCTTTAATTTAAAACTAACAAGAGTTGACATCCTCACTAAAGATTCACTCAAATCACTCAAAGTGTTTAGAGTTCAGAAATTAAGCACTCATTAGTCAACATGAAAAGTTATTACCATAGACTTGCATGAAAATCAAATCTCCACCACTATAAATTGAGATGACACATCAATCAAAAAGTCTTTTAGAGGGCTGTAACGAGGCTTTGGTTAGGGGTGTGGACACAAGCTGAAAGAGAAGGTTAGAATCAAGATTGAGCTGAAAAATTAGCTAACTAAAAAAATAATTAATACTGAGAAATTACATCACTGAATCTATTCCTAGAATTGAGCTTTTCCTCATGAATAACATCGTTTAAGATCAAGAGTTATATAATTTCATAAAAATATGCTAAATGACAAATTAACAACTAAAATAATAATAATTTTTTTAAGAACAAATAAAATATTGAAACTTCACTAACTGAAATAGAGAACATAGCCAGATAATTATTCAGTTCAAATCTCGACAAAGTAGGAGTTAAATTAAATAAGGGGATTTCAACAATAATGGGTTATAGGTTAATATTAAGGGTAAATCAATGAATAGTTTGTTAAGCTCAAGGGGGTTCACTAAGGGTTACTTATGAAGGTAGGCTTTTATGGAGTGAGTGGGTTAAACCTAAGTTCCTTTATCATCTCGGTATATCAAATCAATGGTGTGGTCTCGACATGTATAATCGAAGCAAGTTCTAGAATAACAAATCAAAATTGACACACTCATAGCAACAATAAAAGTGAGCAAGAAAGAATATATGCTCTAAAGGCTCAAAATCTTACAAAAATTATGGCTTTTGATGTCAATCCTGTGAATTTCAAACTTCAAGATAATACCTAAATTTGGGGGAACAACCTAAAAAAATTTTTAATTTTCAAAAATTCAACTTATCATGATTGATTCTCTAATGTCTTAAAGTTTAAATAATCAAAGCATAATCAATAAAAATCATAAATTAATCAAATTTCATTCTAATAGTGATATGAGGAAGTTATTTGAAAACAAGATAAAATTTAGGAATTTTCTGATAAAGATATAAATAACCTCCCCACACTTAAGATGTACATTATCCTCAATGTACAAAGTTAAGTCATAAGATTATAGGCATAATATCATAAGATAGGGAGAGAAGTGAAACTTCCTAAATTTTGGATGAAATCCTTGGAGTAGGGAGAGCAGATTTGGATGGGAAGCTTTTGAAGTGCATGATGAACTAGGCAGAGGTAAAGGTGGGGGGAGGATACTCCGGTAGTGGTAGAGGTTGGGTTCCACAATCGTGATGCCAAATGGATATAGTCGTGGTGTTCAGTGTTGTGGTGGCTATGGTCATGGTTGAGCAAGATATGGCAGTTGTGGAGTACCTTTTCCCAGTGGGGTATCATGGTTTTTATAGTCCTAGGTAGCACCGATCATCTTGAACCTTTTGAAACTACGGGGTCATCAGCAATGATTTAGGGAGGTGTATTAATGGAATTAGCATGGTTACTCATTAAGAAACAACCAGAAAGAAAAATTTCAAAATATACTAATAGAAGTTTTGGATAACATAAAATAAAAATAAAGTTAAAATAAGAAAGAAAATAAAGATAAAAATAAAACTAAAAATAAAAGCGAATATTAATGGACTCAAAAGTCCTCATCGATAGATGGGTCGTGAGGTGGTGGCGGTGGAAATAAAATGTGAAGATGCTAACAAGTCTACTGTAGGGTTGTGTCAATGTGGTAGAACTGCTGAAAGCACTGTTATTCGAATCAAGTGAGGCGCTCAGAAATGTCCTTCAATGAAGCAGTCGCATGAACTGGTCTATGACTCGGTAATGGCTGAGAAGGCAGATCCTCATAAGGTGGAGGGATATCATCAATAATATCCACAGGGTCATCCTACTAGGTAGACTGAACTAAACGGTATTGAGGAGGATCGAACCCACGACGACCCTCTATCATCCTCATATGAAGCATACTCGAGATGGCCTATGGAGACATCTGGTCGATGAGTGTGAGCGATGAGGACTGCGCCACTGTGTTGAGTAGGCCGAAGTGCAGTGCGAGGCGTGTCACATAAGGGCCAATGCAAATGGCTCTCTTCCTATGTCGCTCAGTCTGATGACGAATGGCGAGGGCGATGAAATATGCCAAGTCAAAGATGTGGCCGTACACCATGCTCCATAAAACTGCGTCATGGGGGTTCGCGATGCTTGTGCTCTCTCACCGACCCGTCAAGGTGTGAGCCAAAATGGCGTGGAGATAACGCACTGCTGGAGGGAGAGCCGATGCCTTGAAGTGGCTGGGGTCATAAATGGCTAAAGTAGGGACCAGAGCCCTCCAATAGGAGGAAGGTGCATAGTGAATGTGGTGATGGAGATAAGAGAAATCGTCGTCATCCATGAATTTTTCTGTGTAAAGTCCTAAAGCGACTCCAAATTCTGGGACACTCAGTTCGCACACCAAGCCACCGAGACGAAATTGAACTGTACCTGGGTCATTAAATTCTGACATCACTGCCTGTAGATGGAATGTTGAACAAAGCTCTAAAGTGAGCTCCAAGTATGCCGGCTCGACAATGTCGAAGAAGTGTCCCCATGGTTCGGTAATAAGGAGGGCCCGAACTTAATCTGCTAAGTGGACCTGCTCTAATGTGGCCCAATTGATGCATCTGCCTATGCCAAGGGGTCTCACTCGAAGGATCTAAAATAGTTCCTCCTTGGTTCCTAGTGGGAACTAGAGGAAGTGATGGCGTATATCGGTGGTAGTGCTAGAGGAGGTAGCTCCAGGTCTCTTCCGCTTTTTCGAAGCGAGGATGGCTACCTTAGACTTGCCACGTGTGTTTGTCATACTGGTCCTGTTATAAACAAGAAAATTAATTAATAAATGAAACAATATCTAATACGCAAATTAAGTCTTAAGAAAATGAAATCCAAAAAGAATGAATTTACATGACATCAAATTAGAATTGTACCTAAGCAAGCAAAATGCATAAAGTAATCAATAGTTGAATACAGTAATAAGGAAAAATTATGTTTTAGGAATAATAATAGTGACCTAAATAGACTAATTAAACAAGCAATAAGAGAATCCCTAAATTCCTAAATAAATCGAATAGTAGGAACAGCCTAGTAATAGAAATAGTGAACTACAAATTGCGAAGATGATTAAAACGATAAGGTGAAACACAATGCCGATTAATTAAACATGACTAATTTCAAAGTCAAGCAGTAGGAATTTCAAAAGATATAAGAGTTTGAACTAAAAGTATAGAAAATAAATAAGAAAGAATTAATTTAAAGAGTTATTACAAATAAATAAGTTTAATAGTAATAAAAGGGAAAATAGAGGGAACCGATGGTAGTGGTTAGATGGTTGGCCGAAGTAGGGTCAGTTGGGGTGTGACGGCGTGAGGCTGTGGTGGTCGGTGGTTTGGGATATTTTGTTGCTGGTGTAAGGTGAAGGGAGGGAGGGAAGATGGGAGGATGATGAAGGGGGTGTTGTGCTTTGGTTTAGTGTGTATGTGTTTGATGGTGGTGAGGAGTAAGAAGAAAAGGGGGGGAAAAGTTAGATCTTGGAGGGGATTGCCGGATGGTGGCCTGAGTGGGAGATTTGGTATGAGCGGCTAGGGTTTGAGAGCAAGGGGAAGGGGATGATGAACAGTAATTTTGAGGGGTTTAAATAGGGGCTACGACCATGCCAGGCTCGTGTTGGGTCACACGGCTGTGGCCTACGCTTGTGTGACATGAAATCAGCCCGTGTTTATTGTGAAATTAAAGTCCAAACCTCTTACGGCCTTCGGCCACGCCCGTTTTCCTTGGGCATGTTGGTGTCCATGGCCATATCGCACGGCTGTGTACTGCTTTGTTCGTTTCTCCTATGCCCGTGGATTGGTTCGCATGCCCATATGTTTCGGGCAGATTCACACGCCCTCTGTAGGCATGGCCGTGGTCTATGCCCGTGGTCTCTAGTCAGTATCGTCTATGGTTTATAGGCACGGGTGTGTCACACACCCGTGTTGATTTATCAGTATTGTCCATGGGTTATGAGCACAGCCGTGGGATTGGTTCATATGCCTGTGTGCTTTGGTCAGGTTTGCGTACGGTGTTAAGACACGCTCGTGGGGATCTATTGTATCCCGTGTTCCCAGTATATTTTCAGCATTCAAGGTCCAGTTTTAACACGGCTATGGCCACGCCCGTGTAACTTATCCGTGGGGCTCACACACCCATATCACACGCCCGTGTGAATTAATTAGATTCACACACGGCCATATTGCACGGCCGTAGTGATTAGTCGCATCTCGTGTGGTCATCCTAAGTTTGGGATAAATTTAGTCTTATTTTCACACGGCCAAGGATATGCTCGTGGCTCTAGCCCGTGGTCGGTACACGGCCGAAGGCATGCCCGTGTACCAGGCCGTGTGGTTAGAAAAACCTGCGTTTAAAGTGACTCAATTAGTGTTTGTTAAATGTAATAAACTAAATTTAAGAAATTTGTCAACGTTAGTGCTCGGGTTGCCTCCTGAGAAACTTATTTAGAGTCTAAGCTCGACTTACCTTACGCGCACCTTTACAAGGGTTTGTGAAGCCTAAGCTCCTCCCTATCATTCTTAAAATCCTCACCATTATAAAGTTTAATTCGATGACTATTTACCTTAAAAGTGCCGTGGTTTGGATGCGTTACCTCTACTGTGCTGTATGGGAAAACGGTTTGAACTACGAATGGCCTTAACCATCTCGATTTTAGCTTTCCAGGGAACAACTTAAGCCTCGAGTTGTATAACAAAACAAGGTCACCAGCTACAAACTGCTTAGGTTGCTTTAAACGAGCATCATGGCGTCGCTTTGTTGCTTCCTTATATAATTGTAAGTTCTCGTATGCATTAGCTCAGTACTCATCTAACTCATTTTACTGTATTAGTCTCTTTTCACCTGCAAGTTTAAGATCAAGATTTAAAAATTTGATAGCCCGAAACGCCTTATGTTCTAGTTCAAATGGTAGATGGAAACTTTTCCCATAAACAAGTCTATAAGGGGATGTTCCTATGGGAGTTTTGAACGTAGTTCTATAAGCCCATAAAGCATCATCTATTTTCATTGCCCAATCTTTCCTATTTGACTCAACCGTTTTTTCTAAGATACGTTTAAGTTCTCTATTGGCTACTTCAACTTGGCCACTAGTTTATGGATGGTAAGGGGTAGCTGTTCTATGATGCACTCCATATTTCTTTAAAAAATTATCAAATTGAGCATTACAAAAATGAGTACCCCTATCACTAATAATCGCCCTAGGTGTTCCAAATCGAGAGAAGAGCTTTTTAAGAAATCTCACCACCACTCTAGCATCATTAGTAGGTAAAGCTTGGGCTTCCACCCATTTCGACATGTAATCAACCACTACTAAGATGTATTTATTCCCAAACGAACTAGGGAATGGACCCATGAAATCAATACCCCATACATAAAATATTTCATATGAGAGCATATATGTTTGAGGCATTTCATTACGTTTAGAGATATTACCTGTTCTTTGGCATTTGTCACAAGAAATAACATACCTGTTGACGTCCTCAAATAGTGTGGGCCAATAAAAACCTGATTCGAGTGTTTTATGAGTTGTCTTAGTCCCACTGTAATGCCCTTTGGTTGGTCCTGAATGGCAGTGTTCCAAGATCTTGTCTACTTCTGACTTTGTAACGCATCTTCGAATGATTTGATCTGTACATATACAAAAAAGAAAATGATCCTCCCAAAAATAGTTTTTCACATTAGCAAAGAATCGTTTCTTTTGCTAATGTGTCAACCCTTTTGGGGTTATGTTAGCAGTTAAATAATTCACAATGTCTGTAACACCCCGAAAATTTCTACAGTGGAATTGTAATAGCCCAAATTTCAGTGATGTCGAAAATAATGGTTTGAGACCTGACAAATGAACTCGTAGATTATATTATTTAATATTTACGAGCCAAACGTAATTTTTAAAAGATTTTTGAAACAGTAAATTGTGTTTTATAAAGATTTATTTAGCCAAGAAATCGAGAAAGAGAGGTATCGAGATCTCGGTGTTATAAATCGAGCCATAAATATTTTTATGAACATTTACGGAGTGTTAATAAGGTAATAGTAAAATTTCGTTAGAAAATTTTGACGTTTGGATGGTTAATTAAATAAAAAGGACTAAATTGAAAAAGGTGTAAAAGTTGCTAGAAGGATTAAATAGCTCAATTGTCAAATGAGGAAGGACCTAAAGTGAAAATAAGCCCAAAAGAGATATTTTGGGCTGCAATAGCTGAGAAAAATCAGGGAATGGGTTAAATAAGGGCAAAATTGGAAAATTGCCAAAATTAGTTAAATAAAAATGGGACCAAATTGGAATATCTAGAATTCTCTTCATTTCTCTTCATTTTCTTCAGCTGAAAAACAGCCATGGGAGAGAGTTCAAGCTGGTTTTCATACTCAAGCTTCATGTAAGTTTAATTCTTGCTTTCTCCTTGAAATTTCTATGTTTATTAGACTTTTACAATTGGGTCCAACTTATTAATTCATTAGTTTTTCATTCTATGGCTAATTTTTAAAGTTGATGTGGATTAGTGCTGGAAGAATATGATGAATAAATATTGAATTGAAGCTTTAATTTTGTTATATGATGATTTTATCAAGTAAAGTTGATGGAAATTGGTTTTAGGACCTAATTATGAAAGAGTTGAAATTAAGGCCTAGTATTAAAATTCTGAATTTCAAAGGTTATGAAGTAGTTTAAAAATGATAGAGAAAAGTATTAAATGAGAAATTTAGCTCAACTGAGGGGTTAATTGAGTAAGGATTGAATTGTATGAATTGTGGAATTTGGGACAAAATAGAAATCAACATGTTACACTAAAGCAGTTTTAGACAGCAGCAATTGTCTAACTTTGAAAAATCACCAAAAATGGTATAAATTGAATTAGAAGTTGAGTGAGATATGGAATTAAAGCTTATTGAGTCTACTTTTATATAAAGGAAACAGAGCAAGTAAAGGAACTCTGTTTTCTGAGATATTTAGATTTTTGTGAGACTGGTTCAGAATGATTTCGGGATCCTCTGTTCTGACTTGTAAATATCACTAAAAATTGTACAAAAATAGTTATGGGACATAATTTATATGGTTAGATTCCTTAGTGAGTCTATTTTCATTATAAACAATTGAAAACACTATATGAAAATCGTACTATGAGATAATTAATTTTTAGTGAAGAGAGGTCAGAGCTGTTGGACTTTGTAATAGGGGAAACTTTAATGAATAAAATGTATTAATTTGCTAAACGAAAAATTCTGAAAATTTTATGGTAAGAAGATATATGAGTCTAATTTCAAGGAAAATTTACGGATCTTAATTTTGAGTTCTGTAGCTCAAGATATAAATAATTTGGTAACCATGACACAAATGGACAGTTTTGAATATACATATAAGTAAATAGTGAAATTATTGATAATGTTACTTATAGCATGTTATATAAATTAAGGATGTGGAATGGAGAGGAGGAGGAGGAAAATATGTATGAATATTCATCTAGCATGGATAATTTGTATATTTTAGGCTCAGGGACTAAATTGAATAAAAGTAAAACTTTAGGGGCAAATTTGTAAAAATGTTAGAAATGACCAATTTGCATGAAAAGGATTATTTTATTATTTAAATTGCAAAATTTAAATGGAATTATTAATTTAGTTCAAGTTCGGTGAAAAATACGTTTTAAGGATTAAATTGCAAGAATTTTATTCTCTGAGCCTAAGGATGAAATCGTCATTAATTAAAAGTTTAGGGGCAAAATGGTAAAATTTGTTTAGAACATTAGTTGAATGTATTAGAACATGAAATAAATGAAAATGACAATCATCTTTATTTATAGAGATCCGGATGACTCAAATATGATACTAGAACGTGGAAAAGAAAAGAGATTATTGAAATTATAAGTATGAATAAACAACGAGGTAAGTTGGGGTAACTTGAATTGTATTTTTAAATACATGAAGTATTGATATAATAAATTACCTAATTTATGTTTATGAAGAAATGGCAAGAGAATGATATATATCATGACATGTAAATATGTGATTATCTATTATACTTAACACACGGAAACTAAGTATGTTGAAACATTTAATAAATTCAAGTAAAACATGTCGAGAAAAATAAGCACGTTTAAGGGACAACATGTTTAATTTTAATTGGTTTCAAATATGAATGTTAGATGAAGTAAAATATCTGATAAATAAATCGGTAACTTCGGTAATGCTCCGAACTCTATTCCGGTGACAGATTTGGGTTAGGGGCGTTACAATGTCTACAAACCAATGTACCTCAAAATCAAATATAAGCAAGAGTTGTTCTTCTTTATTTCAACTTTGTCGACTTTTTTGAAATGTGGATTCTCGAGCCTGGAAAGGTGATCTGCCGCCAGATTTTCAACCCCTTTCTTATCTTATATCTCTAAGTTGAATTCCTGTAATAATAAAATATATCTTATTAATCAAGGTTTCGCATCAGACTTAGTTGAAAGGTAACGAAGAGCAGAATGATCAGTATAAATGACGACTCTAGACAAAATTAGATATTATCTAAATTTGTCAAACGCAAAAATCACAGCTAATAATTCTTTTTCCGTGGTAGTGTAATTCTCTTGTGCGGCTGTCAAAGTTTTGCTAGCATAATAAATTGGCTGAAAATGCTTATCTCTTCGCTGTTCAAGAACTACACGTACTGCAAAATCACTTGCGTCATACAGTAGTTCAAAATGTAAATTCCAATCAAGTGCAATTATAATCGGAGCATTAGTTAATTTCTCTTTGAGAGTGTTAAATGCTTTTAACATTCCTAATCAAAGTTGAAGAGCACATCTTTTTCTAGTAATTTCGTTAAAGGCTTAGCTATTTTAGAAAAATCTTTAATAAATCTTCTATAAAAACCAGCATGTCCTAAAAAGCTTCTAATAGCCTTAACTGAATTAGGAAGAGGTAGTTTTTCAATGGTCTCAATTTTTGCTTTATCAATCTCTATCCCTTTACTAGAAATTTTATGTCCTAATACAATACCTTCACGAACCATAAAGTGACATTTTTCCCAATTAAGTACAAGGTTCATTTCTTCGCATCTTATTAAAACTCATTCTAAAATTTTAAGGTAGAGATGGAAACAGTTACCGAGTACCGAAAAATCGTTCATAAATACTTCTATAATGTCTTCCACGAGTTCGTCAAAGATGGTTAACATGCAATGCTAAAAGGTGGCAAGAGCATTACATAATCTAAAAGGCATTCTACGTTAGGCGAACGTACGATATGGACATGTAAATGTCATTTTCTCTTGATCTTCAGGAGCTATCGGGATTTGGAAGTAGCCAGAGAGTCCATCCAAGAAGTAGTAGTGCATATGCCCTGACAGTCTTTCCAACATTTGTCAATAATGGGCAAAGGAAAATGGTCTTTTCTGGTGGCATCATTCAATTTCCTATAGTCAATGCATACTCTCCAACCTGTGACTGTTCTTGTAGGGATCAATTCGTTCTTTTCATTGGCAACAACAGTCATGCCTCTCTTCTTAGGAACAGCTTGCACAGGACTCACCCAAGCACTGTCAGAAATAGGATAAATAACTTCAGCATCTAGAAGTTTAATTACCTCAGCCTTAACAACTTCCTTCATGCTGAGATTCAATCGTCTTTGAGCTTGCACACATGGTTTATATTCATCTTCCATCAAAACTTTGTGGGTGCAAAAAGAGGGACTGATTCCTTTAATGTCAGAAATTTTCTAAGCTATGACTCTTTTATGTTCTTTTAATACTTGGAGTAATTCTTCTTTTTCCTTGGGTTGCAAGTCCGAAGTAATAATCACTGGCAATGTAGAGTCATCCCCTAAAAATGCATATTCCAATTGATTAGGTAGTTGATTTAGTTCCAGTTTGGGAGGTTCATCAACAGAGGGTTTTTGTCTTAGTTCATCATTTATCTCAATTCCCTCATAATCTATTTGTCTTGAAGAAAGTTCGTTAGAGTTCAAGTCAATTATTACCTTTTCCATCTTCGTGGTGACTTTGTCCTCCTCCCCACTTTAGACGAGACATAGTTCCAACATGTCTTTAAAAGCAATTTTCTGAAAAGAATCTTGAACAGAATAGTCAACATAATCAATAAAATAACAGGAATCATTTTGTTCTCTAGAGAATCTCATGGCATCATAAATTTGAAAAATAATCTTTTCATCACCCACCCTAAGCACAAGTTTACCATCCCCCACATTAATAACAGCTCTAGCAGTGGCTAAAAATGGGCGTCCTAGGATTAAAGGCACTTCAACATCTTCATCCATGTCAAGCACAACAAAATCAATAGAGAATATTGATTTATCTACTTTAACTAGTACATCTTCAATGATACCCCTAGGATATTTAATAGATCTATCAGCTAATTGAATGCTCATCCTAGTAGGTTTTGGTTCCCCAAGACCTAGTTGCTTGAACATTTTATAAGGCATTGAATTAATACTAGCACCTAAATTTGCTAACGCTTTTTAAATATTTAAACTACCAATTAAACAGGGAGTAGTAAAACTTCCTGGATCTTTCAGTTTGGTTGGTAGTTTGTTATGGAGGATAGCTAAACATTCCTCATTGAGTTCCATTGTGGACAGTTCTTCAAACTTTCTTTTATTTGTTAGAAGCTCCTTCAAAAATTTTGCATACGTGGGCATCTGCGAAATAGTTTCAACAAAAGGTAAGTTAATATGTAACTGTTTAAAAAGTTCAAGAAATTTACCGAATTGTGGGTCCATGTGGTCTTTCTTTAACTTTGTTGGGTATGAGATGGGTGGCTTGTATTCTCTAAGTACCGGTGGGGCATTCTCCTTGGGTTCGGCCTCCTCAGCTTTCTCTTTGTCAGGCTCTTGTAGCAACTTCTTTTCAGGTTCAGTTAGAATTTTCCTATTCCTTAATGTGACTTCTTTAACATGCTCCCTAGGATTGGGTTCAGTATTACTCAGTAGACTACCTTGTGGTCTATTAGATATCATCTTAGCAAATTAACCAATTTGATTCTCAAGTCCTTGAATTGAAGCTTGTTGGTTTTTAAGTGCTGTTTCAGTATTCTGAAAACGGGTTTCTGACACTGATATGAATTTTTCCAACATCTCTTCAAGGTTCGATTTCTTTTCCTGCCGATAGGGGGTTGCTGAAATCCTGGAGGGGGTGGTGGCCTTTGATTTTCTTGATTCCCTTGACCACCCTATGAAAAATTTGGGTGATTCCTTCAACCTGCATTGTAAGTGTTAATGTAAGGATTATTTTGAGGTCGAAGATTATTACCCATATAATTCATTTGCTCGTTTTACATGCCATGTCCATAGGGGGAGTATTCTGGGTTGCCCACACTACTTCCATTTGTGTCGCACTGCATAACTGGATGTACCTGCATAGAACCAACTAAATTATCAATCTCTTTATTCAAAAGTTCTACCTGGCTAGAAAGCATGGCGACTGCGTTGACATTAAAAACACTTGTCGCTTTTGTCGGCTTTGTCCTTATGACTTGCTACTGATAGTTATTTAGTGACATCTCCTCTATAAACTCATAAGCCTCCTCAGGTGTTTTGTTATTTATCGTTCCACCGGTAGCTGTATCTATCATTTGCCTCGTTTAAGGATTCAAATCGTTGTGGAAAGTCTGAACCTGTAGCCACAAAGGTAACCCATGGTGAGGGCACCTTCTCAATAAATCCTTGTATCTCTCCTATACGTCATAAAGAGTTTCTAGATCCATCTACAAGAAAGAAGAGATGTCATTCCTCAACTTTGTCGTTTTAGCAGGCGAAAAATATTTTAAAAGAAATTTTTCGGTCATTTGTTCCCAAGTAGTGATAGACCCTCTGAGTAGAGAGTTCAACAACTGTTTAGCCTTATGCCTCAGAGAAAAGGGAAATAACCGAAGACGAATGGCATCACCAGAAACACCATTAATTTTAAAGGTGTCGTAGAGTTCCAAAAAGTTTGCTAAATGTGTGTTGGGATCCTCATCCTGCAAACCATCAAACTGAAAAAACTGTTGTATCATCTGTATAATGTTAGGTTTTAGTTCAAAATTATTTGCAGCAACAGCAGGTCTAGCAATACTCAATTCAGTACTAGCTAATTTAGGCTTAGCATAATCATACATAGTATGAGGAGCAGGATTCTAATTCACAGGAGTTGCGGCTACCACAGGAGGTAGTGGATTACTCTGATTTGCTTCCATCTCTTCAGTAGTGTTGGTCACGTCCTCTTGCTCTGCCTCTATGTATTGTAGGCTCCGCCTTATTTCTCTACAGTTTCTGCGAGCTGATGCTTCTATCTCACCATAAAAAACCAAAGGTTCTGACAGATTTCTTCTAGTCATAAACTAGAGACACCTGTAAGAGAAAAATAAAAAAAAATTTAGTAAATAAAACTTAAAATAAAAACAAAAAGTAAATTGCAATAAAAGTAAGAATGGCTAAAGTAACAAAAATCGAGTGTTCCTAATATTTCAGTCCTTGACAATGGCGCCAAAAACTTGATGTGATGATGATCGTACCTAAAAACTAACTATTATCACGATAAAGGCAAGCGCACCTATTGAACAGTAGTATAATTTATGGCAAGACCGGAATGTCGAATCCCATAGGGACTAAAAGTACTAGTATTAACTTTCTTTTTATTATTTAGCCTAGAAATAAATGAGATTTGTTTAAATTAAAAAATTAACTAAACTAAGAATGTGTCAGAGAGTAAATTGGGGAAATTGCTTTTGGAAAACTGATTGATTAAGACAATACCCAAGGAAGAATCCACCTAGACTTCACTTGTTATTTGATTCTAAACTAGATGATTTATTCATTTGACTTGGTCCATAGAAATCTTTAATTTATGTTAATATCTCTTGCAAGACTAAAAACAACTAACCCTAGGTTGATTAATTGAAATTTCTTTCTAATTAAAACCCCTAGTGTTGCATTAACTCGATCTATGGATTTCCCTATTAAATTTGACTCTAATTCGACAGATTTTTGTCGTCCTATGTCTAGGATTGCAATCAACTCCGCTTAATTATGTTGGATCTACTCTTAGACAGGGACTTTTGCTCCACTGAATAAGCACATTCAACTTGAATTAATATCCTGAAACATTAACATAAGAATTAATGACGCAATTAAGAACAAATCAAATATTTATCGTATAATTCAGGAAATAATAACAAGATTCATCTTAGGTTTCATCCCCCTCAAGTATTTAGGGGAATTAGTTCATGTTTATAAAAGAAAACATCTCAAAATAGGGAAAACAACAAAACATAAAGAAAGCCCAAAAACTCCTGAAGGAAATTGAAGGGAGATCTTCAGTCTTGATGGAAATCCTACTTTTAAGATGAATCAATCGGTGTTCTTTGAGTAATTCATTGCTTTCTACTCTTTGTGTCCTTAGGTTCCTCCCCTTGGGTGTTTTTATAGACTTTTGAATGCCCAAAATACCCAAAAATTAACTTTTTTCGCGTGAAATTGAAACAGGGGTCGACAGGGACACACCCGTGTGAGGCTGCTCAGGCCGTGTGCAATTTTGTGTGTTACACATGGGCGTGTGGTTTACCTGTGTGAATATGTCTAGGCGTGTTGAAGGTTGATTTCGGCCTATTTTGTCCATTTTGACCTATTTTTTACTCTTTTCGCTTCCTCGTACTCACCTAAGTATAAAACATGAAATTAAAGGATTAGGAGCATCAAATTCCATGAATCTAATGATAAATCATCCATAAATGTACCAAGCATGGGATAAAAATATGTGTATATTATGGTTGATCAAATGCTCTCTTTATATAAGGAGAGTTTAGAGAGTTTAACTATGATTAAACTTAATCACTTTAATATTAAATTAATATAATATTTATCAAGATAAATATTGGAGTAAATTTAATATTAAATCTTATTAAAATAATAAAATGTGTATCTACAAGATAAACATTAAATTAAGTTTCATATTAAGATAATAACTTTAATATTAAATTAATAAAATACTATTAAGATAAGTAGTAAATTAAATTTAATATTAAAATATTAAAATAATATTATTTTTGGAATAACTAATTTGAAATCAAATTCTCTGGTAGAATTCTAGTGGAAATGTAACTCTTTCACTGCTCAACCACTGATGACCAACCATTGTCGGCCATCGGGACGCCGCTGCCGCAGCCACTTGCATCGCCATGTCTGGTGATGCGGGTGCGATACCCTTACAACACCTCAAGCCGATTAGACTGCTGCCGGTTCGATTTGGGTCAATGACAACCAAACCAATTGGTTTAGCCACTAGTTGGGCCGTTGGCTCGGTTTCACATATCAGGTCCAATTCGACCAGTTTTTGAGTCTTGGTCTCGATTTGGGCTCCCAGATCCAATTTACGATCTCAGGTCCAATTTTCAAGTTCAATTACCCATTGGGCAAATTATCTGACTTGAAAATTAATTTTCAAAAATATCATATTAATTTTAATTAATTTGATTAATTTAATTTTACTTAATCAAAATTAATTTTTCCAACAATCACTTAGATTTTCCAAATTAATTTTTCAAGAAAATTCTTTAATTAAATTCTCTAGTTGAACAATTCTTACGACCACCTAATTTAATTCTACATCGAATAAATCGATTCAATTAAATTATTCCCAAAGTCGTAGAATTTTCTTCTGATTCAAATGCAACCCGGTTGAGCTTTTGTTGAGCTAGTAGAGGGATCAATCGGACATATGCAAATTAGGCTCTAGTGATTGCAATTATGTCCAGAAGTATCATTCCGAGAACTTGCAATTACTAAATCATGAAATCAGTCCATAAAAAGTACCATGATTGTAAACTCCTTATTGTATACTATTTACGAAAGCAATCCATCCAACTGCTTTGTCCAATGACCTCGTTATGTATGTGTTATTGTCATATGATATCTGTTATTCCTTTGAGTTAAATTCGTTCATTCAATACAATAATATTTTATCTCATTGTCGCCATTGTGTCTTCAATACAATAATATTTTATCTCATTGTCGCCATTGTGTCTTCTCAATGATTAATATGATCACTATCAACAAATGACTGATAAATTGCTCGTTCAAGAACAAGCAACCCGTGGCTACATTTCATATTTATCAATCCACACAATGCCAATGAGAGGATATCATTAACTCTTTAATTAAGCTATGAATTCCACTATTGCTAGTAAGCCATGCCATATACAAGTCATGTACCAAACATACTGACTATGGGCTCGATCATCTTTAGAGCATAAGTCTTCACTTATATCAAATGATATGAGTTTCATATGTATGGTTAATGACTAACTCAGGATTTAGGTAAATCACACCATGAACATCACAGTGAATTAATTCACAAATGGATTTAGAATAATTCATCTTGGGTCCAGTCTAATGTATCATTCTACCAATGAATACATTTATGTCTCTACTAGTAGAGCCAATTGCTCCGATAGCCAAAACTAGTCATCTCTCCAATTGGAATTGTAGACGATATAATAATCTTTCTCAGTATTTGAATCAAATACTTACTTTGATCCTTTTACGGAATTACAGACTCATTTAGATTATCTACTGAAGTAAGTTGTCTTTTTTGCAATGTAAACGTTCTATACAATGCCACTTATCTTCATTTTCAATTTTGGATAATCAATGAGCTAATATTTGCTTGTCAAAATTCTGCTATACATGAAAAATACAAAAGACAAAAAATACAAAAGACATAATAGTGGAATATGAAATTAAATTTATTTATTTATTCATCATTCAAATAAATAGAAAATAGTTACATGTGTACTATAATATGGAAACATTTTCCAATAGTTTCATCTTTACTACATCGTCCAACCTCTCTCTAATACTGTTTTCTGCAAAGTTTCATCTTTCCCATGTAAACCATGGTCCTTCATATCCTAGATCTTCTAGCTGACACTTAGTTAAAATATCTCAGAACTCCTTCACACGCCCTTCCTTCCATGGTAACCCACTCTTCTTCTTATAAGAATAAAGAATCTCATTAAAATCTACCCATACTATCCAAGTTAAACTTTGATCTTGACCCAACCATTTTAAGATATTCCAAGCCTCTAATCAACCCCTCACCTTTGGAGAGCCATAGAAACCCGTCATCCTCTATTTTTCCCCATTTAAGTTTTCCTAAACCTCCATATTTATGTAATGCTTTGAAAAACTCCTTAAACTTATAGATACATCTCATTTCCATCCCAAAAAAAGCTCACCTCTTATACCCTCAGCTTGTACATCAATTTCGTTATAGAACCCACATTTTCTACGAACACCCTCCATCCTTCGTGAACCCAGCTTTGTCTCTATAAAGAAGACAATTTAGGAATGATTAAGTTTTAGCGTATGTTGAAGCCTTCTAATTACTCCTGATCAGCTTGCTCTTTCGCAGTAGTCGATAAATTTGAGTGAAGATGTAACATCCCGAATTAGGGCCTAGTCGGAATAGTGGTTTCGGGACCACAAATCCGACGAGAAAAAAATTTTATTTTTATTATATTTTTATGATCAACAATTTCATGGAAAAATTTCGCGAAAATTTCATTTGAAAATTTTGACGTTTGGGCATTCAATTTAGTCATGCAAAAGGTGAGTTCTATATGTTAGAAGTATCTAATTACTATGAAGTTTTAAATTGAAGGTCCTTAAATGGTAATTAGACCATTATACTTTGATTTGGACAAAAATGGGAATGAGTAGAAAAAATCTCGAGAAAGGACAAAAGGGCATTTTTGTCATTTGTTAATTAAAAGAATTAAAAAGCCAAAATCAAGCAAAAATGTTGTCATCTTCTTCATATGTTGGCTGAATATACCTTGAACTCCATGGCTAGGGTTTTTTCAAGCTTTCCAAGCTCAATTGTAAGTGATTCCTAGCCCCGTTTTTAATGTTCATTGTATTTTTAAAATCCTCGTAACTTGCTTTAGCTATTTCTACCATTATTTTGAGCTAGGTTTTAAGTTTAAAAATTTACCCATGATAAATAATTGTGTATTTTGATGATTAGTGATAGATTATGCTTGTCTATGATGAGACGAACGAGTTTACTAAGTGATTTTCGACGAAAACGTCTAAAAGGACCGAATTGTAAAAGTTGTAAAATTGGTCATAAGTGTATGAATTAATGACAAATGGGAACTGATATAGTTATTAAAATGGTTCAACTAAGTCCAAAATACAAGAAAATTGAATAAAAATCATTTTACGAGCCTTGGGACAAAAGTGTAAATATGTGAAAGTTTAGGAGCAAAAATGTAAAATTGCCATAATATGATTTTTGGCTCACGTTGAGTAATGTGACTAATATTTGAGCTAAATGTGATATTATAGATCATGGAAAACGAGATTCGAGCTTAGATCGAGAAAGAACAAAGTTATGGACCAAATCGAGAAAATTAGCTACTTTCGCGTTCGAGGTAAGTTGGCGTGATAATAATAATGCAACATTGTTGTAGTTTATATTTAAAGCTTAAATTGGTGTATTAATTTGGTTATGTCAAATTAAATGTTAAAGTACTATGTATATGAATTGAGTTAAGAACATTGTCTATGACTTGATGACATTATAATAAATCGAAATTCATGTTATTTTCCATGAGATATATTGAGATGATTTCTATAGAGAAATGATAAAGTTATTATTGAGAAATCTCGAACATATGTTAAAGAATACGA
Source organism: Gossypium stocksii (assembly GCA_020496765.1). Lineage (NCBI taxonomy): Eukaryota > Viridiplantae > Streptophyta > Magnoliopsida > Malvales > Malvaceae > Gossypium > Gossypium stocksii. Next base: position 15,931,381 of record CM035623.1, read on the forward strand.
TGGATACCATAGTCATGACATGAGCATTTGTAGGTCCCGTGTAAGACCATGTCTAGGACATGGCATCAGCACTGAACTGAGATATCATGTAAGACCATGTCTGGGACATGGCATTGGCATCAAAATGTGGTCCCGTATAAGGCCATGTCTGGGACATGGCGTCGGCACCGAGATGAAATTGAGATCCCCTGTAAGACCATGTCTGGGACATGGCATGGGCATCTAAGAGAGAGATCCTGTATAAGACCATGTCTGGGACGCGGCATTGGAATCAGTTTATGATCCTGTATAAGACCATGTCTGGGACATGGCATCGACATCAACCTTCGATCTCGTGTAAGACCATGTCTGGGACATGGCATCGACATTGATATGAAATCCTGTGTAAGACCATATCTAGGATATGGCTTCGGCATCGACTTGTGATCCCATGGAAGACCATATCTGGGATATGGCATTGGCATCTTACCATGAGAATGACCTTCGGGTATCCTTCAGTATTCTAAGAAATTTATCAGGAAAAGTATTCAAGTGAATGAGTTTAACGAGAAAGACTAAGGTTTTGTTTTGAGTGATACAAGTGCACATGATTAAGTTATGAGAAAAAGAAATTATAATGATACGAGTATAATGGTAAGAAAAGCATGAGTAAGTCATGGGAATGAGCAATGTGCTTGATATATGAATGAATTTCTGTTGTGATTATAAATGAGTAAGTAATGCATATCGAGATGATCTTATGATGACCTTGTGAATATAAGTCTATCTCTATAATATATGAGAACATGATAAATTTTATTTATAATTGGTATGTTTAGAAAGAAGTTAAAATAATGAAGTTATGAAAGAGTGAAATTAGCTCTCAAATAGTATTGGATAGCAGCAATTACGTGATTTTGAAAAATCCCCAAAAATGGTGTGAATTGAACTAGAGATTAAATGAGATCTGGAATGAAAGATTATTGAGTCTATTTTCTTATAAAAGAAACAGAGTAAGAAAGGAATTATTTATTATGAGATATTTAAGGTTTTATGAGACAGGTTCAGAACGATTTTAGAATTCTCTATTCCAAATTTAGAAAATCACCAAAAATTGTATAAAAATATTTATGATGTATAATTTATATGCTTGAAATCCTCAATGAGTCTAATTTCAAGATAAATAAATAGAAATATTATCCAAATTTTTTATAATGAGAAAATAAATTTTTAGTGAAGAGAGGTCAGAACTATCAGATTATGAAACATGGGAGATTTTAATGAATAAACTGTACTTATTGGCAAAACTAAAAATTCTGGAAATTTTATGACAAGTAGATATATGAGTCTAGTTTTGGGTAAAATTCATGGAACTTTATTTCGAGTTCTGTAGCTCAAGATATAACTAATTTAGCGACTATGACTCAGAAAGACAACTTAAGGTAAATTTGAGTATAAAAAAAGGGAAATATGTGATTTTATTTTTCTTAAGAATACATTGAGGACTAGTAAAATCATATTGATTTATTATTCATTATTATTATTATATGCCAACTTACTAATCTATGAAGCTTACTCCCTCCTTTCCGTTTTCTTAGTGTTGTTAGGTCGGCTCAGGGTTGGAGATCGTCGGAGACAACATCACACTATCAAATGGTAAGTTTAGGGTAATGTCAAACCTTAGGTTTTTACGAGTGAGTGGCATGTATAGAGACTCAGATATTGGTAATATGTATTCTTAAGATTTGGCCAAAGATATTGGTTTATATTGCCTTATTGTATAAGGCCATGAGATGTGGCTCATATTGACCCTGAATATGTAAACTTATTTATACATTCATGTTTTAAGATTTCGTGTGATATAATTATGTTTGTTTGTCATGAATGGTTAGCAATATATTACATGTATTTGAATGTGTGAATGTGAAAATAAATAAGGGTAACAAAAAGGGCTTGGAAAATAGCCTAAGTGTTGGCCACACCGGCAGAAACATGGCCGTGTGTCTCAGCCGTATGGAGGACACGGCTTAGCACACAGGTGTGTGACTTGGCCATGTTCCCCTAAATGTTTTATGACGTCATAAATAGAGAGTTACACGGGTGGAGGACATGGACGTGTTCTGAGCCACACTGGTGTGTGAGACCACACGGCCTACCCACACAGGTGTGTGACTCTCCAAAATATGGAAATTAATTGGTGTCTCAAAAGTTTCAAAAGTTATCGGTTTAGTCCCGAACTATTACCAGTGTATGTTTTGGGCCTCTTAGGTCCGTATATGGGACATTAAGATGGAAATTGAAAAGTTTTAAATTTGAACAAGAATTTATGACCCGGTTTAATGAGTTTAAGTGTGTTCAAGTCCAGTAACACCTTGAACCTTGTTTTGGCATCGGATACAGGTAAAGGGTGTTACAAAAGAGCCTGCATACTCTCTTCAATTACCACCAATGCATCTGAACTACCAGAACCATTAGTAGTAGAAATCATTTGTCTCAGTCTCTTTTTGCCCTCAAGACGTGCTATTGGATTTTCGTCTAAGTCGTATGCCATCAAATCCTGTCCATGCCCAATTAACAAACGATCTCTGCTTTCCATATTCAGATTACCTTCCAAATTTATACCCAAGACTGGGTTAATATGCTTTTTATAATCCAATAGTATAATATCCCTACCATTTAATCCCAAGAGAACCTTCTGACTTCTCTTCCTCAATTTTTCGTTCCCTCATCCTCCCTCAGCCAAATACTCGGCGTCCTTAAACCCTAAACCCTAGTAATCGCCCCCTCGTCTGAGCCCATAGTGAAATATCCCATCCTATATCTCCCTCTTGGAAATCATTATTCAACTGAACTAGATAGAAACTGTCCCCATGACCGAAACGCTCACATATGAAACAGAATAATATGAGTTTCTCATTTTGGAATTTCACATAAATAAAATTACCAAGAGAAAGTTAAAGTTTATTTTTATATTTCAATGGAAAACGTACATCAATCTTCACCCGAATACGCATATACTGTTTCACCCCTCTAATAAATTGCCTTGAACCGTACTCTTTAAACACCCAAATAAAATTACCTAACTATTTTGCAACCACTTCAGAGACAAATTCCGACGGAAGATCATGAATTTGAACCCAAAAATATGAATAAATTAGCGCAACTTGCATTAGATCTTTATTCCTTTCCATATTGTGAAAAACCAATAAATGGTTATTAAATGTCTACGGTGCACAATTAACCACTCAATCGATATCCACCCTATTATAAAATCGAAACAAATAGCACTGCTCCTCTAGATCTGAGATCTGTACCCCCTAAAGGGTGCTATAGATTTTCCAACGTATTCCTCATTGTCGGGAAGTGCAGAACACTAGCCATAAAAAAACATCCAACCAAATAAAAATCAAACATTTGTGCCAACACCTCAGCTGCATTCTAAATCTGCCATACCTCTTTTTTTTCATTGTTAATATTCAAACCCTTTATTGCGTTTTCCATTGATTAAAGCCCTTAAGAATTCAACATTAAAGACAACAATTTGTTACTTTTTCCTTTTTAAAAAAACCTTGATCGATAAAACAAAACAAAAGAACCCTAAAATTAAAACCTAGGAACCAAGAAATGTACCGCAATAGAGCAGACGAAAAAACAAAGAAAACCTGCCATATTGACAGACTTCTCCAAATTCTTTATGACTAACAAAATTAAAATAAAGCTTTTGTAAATTATTTAATTAGGTAATTAATTTTAGTCAAAAATTAATTAAGAGTTTAAAATACATATGTAAGTTGACTCAAATAGGGTCATAAGGTGGTCGGCTTATATGGGAAGCATGTTTACTGCCCAAGCAAGCATAGATTGTGGAATGAGAGTCCTTATATGACTAGGATTACCACCTATGTTGTTAATTCGCCTAGGACGTTTTTATTTTATTAATAATTCCAAATAACTAGATTCATAATAAGGTCTCTAAATATCTAATATTGGCTAAAAAGAAAAGATTCATGAAGATTCATAAATTAATACAAATTAGAAAACTTTAGTTGTCAGTTTACTCATTTAACTAAAAGAGAGAGTTTGTTCAGAACCCTTTTTTATGAATTTTTGAGTAATTACTTATGTGTGCATTTAGAAAAATACCCACTATTCGTTCACTTTTTGAGTTAAAGAATAGTAGAGAAGATTTGATTGGTTAAAAACAATGATTTAAGTTCTTTAAGAATTCAAAATTAATCTGATAAGATTCCATGGAGTCAACTTCAACTAAACTTTTCAAGTTGTTTTGAATAATTTTTTTTCACAATTCTAGTTCCTAAATTGTAGTTCTTTGAATTATCTATGAAATGGTTTTTGAATCACCTGATTTTGAGGTATGCAACTCAAGATATGGTTGTTTTAGTAAAGTAGTATAGTCCTTACGGGAAGTTTGAGATTAATCGAAAGATTTCACAAGGTTAACTTTGACTAGACTTTCTAAGATCTTCTAACTACCTTTATGTGAAAAGATCTTTGAGTTTTCTTTGTAACAATTTTTGAATCACCTAATTTTGAGTTTTTCAATCCGAGATATGATTATTTTTATAAAGAAGTGCAATTCCTTGTAGGCAGTTCAAGATTAATTTCAAACCAACTTCTTTAACTTGTTAAAGCATATTAAAACACATCAATGTATTGGATTATTGATGATTTATTATTGTTTAACTAACCAAGTTGAATCTAGATTGTATTAATTTCTTTTAAAAATTTCGCTAGCACTCGTTCCATGTTTTTAGACAAATCTATATTATTATAAACAAAAAGTAATGGCAACATAGTAGGACTTGTTCGACTTACCTATAAATGCTGAAGACTCTAAATTGCTTTATAAATTGGACAATTTTTGTAAACAAAATATTTAAATGATGATTTTTACTGATATTTTATATATGTAAAAGACTGAGTTGATTAGCAAATTAGGTCGTTTTCCCCAAATTTAGGGAAATATGTCGATTTTAGAGAGAAAAATATGATCATTTGATCCAACAGTCAAAAAATATAAATCGATCAATTTTTTCTCAACAGTTAAAATTTTAAACGGCTAATTACATTTTTTCCTCCAAACGACTACTTCATTTTCTATATAAACCCTACTTATTTTCTTTTTTCTTCATTCAACCCTATTCTCTCAATTCTCTCTACTATTTTATTCGCATTTTTTTCATTCAATTTCTCCCAAATTCTTCTTGTCTTAATTTTATATTTAGTATTTTCTTTGATTTTATTTAATTTTTATAATTTTAAAAATATCAATGCCTCTTATTTGTTTGGATGACAAACACATTTCCAACGTCTAGTACAAATGGTAAGAAAATATTATTAATTTACTTTTCTTTTAATTAATATAATTATTAATTTCTTAACATTATTAATTTTTTTAAATTTTTTATGTTTATATAATCAGACGGAAGATCGAATTATCGAGACATATATACATAATTTAAGTGCGACGGCACTACGCGTTATTGAACAACACTTGCAAGAGGCGGGATTCATGCACGTGTCTCGTATACTCAAGGGACTAAATTGGAGCCCGCACTTATCTATGCTTTGGTGGAAAGATTGAGATTTGAGACACACATTATCACACCCCAAAAATAGGCCTAGAAGAATCGTATTTTTGAATCAAGAGAGAATGGTCACGCCTTGATTTTTTGTTTTATCTGTGCATTTTTAAAAAATAAATTGATTTGGTCTAGTGGTTAAGTGTTATGGGTTGTGTGCTTGAGGTCTTGTGATTGATTCCATTTCCTTGAAAATTTTTATTAATTTTGTCTAAATATCTGGATTAGCGCATATAGGTCATCTTTAATTTTTGTTTGCTCCTTATCAAGAATGAGCTTGTTAGTTTAATGGTAAGATTTTAGCATTCCCTAAGATCCCAAGTTTGAATCTTATTATGTGAAAAAGTGATAAATATTTTTGTTCTTCCCCTGTTATGTCGCCCTTGCTGTTAGAGAGTGGGCAAATGCAAACTCTAAACCACCAAATTGTGATAACAGATAAATCTGATAGGTTAGGATATTGTTTAATATATTTTTTTTAAAAAATTGAGAATTATTCCCCAAAACTCTCTTTTTTTGGTCACCCTATTTCTCCCTCTTTCTCTACTTTTTTTGCACATTGTTTCCTTTGGTTGCTGTAGTTATTCTTTGTTGAAATTTTTGGTGTTTCTTTTTCTGGCTATCTCTTCTTTTCATTTCTTGCTACCCTATCTTTTGTATCAGTAGTCATCGCATTCTGTCGCTCGCAATCAGCAGCCATCGACAGTCATTACATCTTGTCGCATGCAATCGACAACCATTGCAATTTGTCACTCCCTGTGTGCCATTAGTCGACAACAGTAGTAGCCATTTGGTGACCCGTAGTTATTTCTCTCAATATTCGACAGTCCTTATTTGTCACCCCTAGCCATCCTCTACATAGATCAGGTGGGGGTCCTAACCTTTTATAATTTGTATGTGTGTATCTGTCTTATTCATAAGTGAATGGTGAGATTTGGTGATAACTAAATGTATGTATAAATAAATCTTGTTGAGTCATATATGCGTGAATCCTAACCCTATGTGATCTATAAGTGTATGATAAGAATTAAATGATGTTGTGTTTTAATTGATATCGTTCGGTTGTGACCTGTGTTTTCTTCTGGCAGAGTTCAAATGTAAGTATTTCCCCTAACTGTAAAATTTAGTGTAAGTTGATTAACTATGGGTATGTTTCAGTTATGGCCAAATACGGATAAGTGAGTTGGGTGACATGAACGAAGGTGAGTATGCTCTAATTTGAGTTAGCCAAATGCGTATGTGTCCCTATTGTGTTGCTGAAAATAGGGGTGAGTAAAACACGATTCAACTCGAAAAAATAGAAAAAAATTGAATTTCGAGTTAAACAAATTGAGTTATTCGAATTAATCGAATTATTCGAGTCAACTAGAATTTTTTTCGAATTTGGAGTTTGAATCAAGTTTGGTTTTCGAATTAGAATAAACCAAATACTAAACTATAATATTTTACATTTTTACTCGAAACTCCCAAACCTCTTTACTTTTTCTCAAAAATTTTACTTCCCTTCTATCCCACTCCCCCTTCTACCCCCTACCATCCCCCCAAAATTTTTTAGATATTTCTCCCCCAAAATTTTACTCCTTCAACCCCCAAAACTTTTTATTTTCCACCTAAACTTTTACTTTTCACCTTTGACCCCAAAATTATTAAATTAAATTAAATTTTATCTATATCTACTATTTATTTTATTAAATTAAATTTCACATTTTGTACTATTTATATTATTGAATTGTTTAATCATATTGAATCTTTATAAATTTTTGTTAAAATAGAATTATTGATGATGCCATAAAATATTCGTGTTAGAATTTTGTGTTGGTATCAATTTCACATTTTATCTTTAAGATAAATTTTATTAAAAAGTCACCTTTTTTACATTTTATATATTTTATAATGTCAAAATATATAGTGACAAGAATCATAAGATAATTGAAGCAACTAAGCAAGCAAAGAAGCTAACCCATATATAAAAGATTAAGAAATAAATTATGAGGGGATGAAAGTTAATAACAAATTTGATTACAGTGGGCAAATTTGATTACGGCGGGTGATAGTGATTACAAGGACCCAAAATCATTTTATAATTTAACTCGAACAAATATATTTGATTCGAATTCTATCTCACTTGACTCGATTAAAGAATATTTCAAATCAAGTTAGGATGATAAAATAGGATTCGTCAACTCGATTAACTCGAATTTTTTTAATCGATTCGATTCGATTCGATCGAGCGCTCAACCCTAGCTAAAAATGATACTTGCATGTTTTTGTGATGGCCGAATGTGCCAATAGCATGTTTTTGACCTGTTAAACTATATGTGCAATTAGTATGTTCTGATAAGTTTTATTTGAATATGCCAATAGCATGTTTTTTATCTGTTAAACTATATGTGCAACTAGTATGTTCTAATCTGTTTTATTTGCATATGGGAATGTCTGATTCAAGTAAGCTCAATTATGTTATATCATTTACATATGCATTGGGGTTGGGTTATGTATGATTTGGAGAAAGTTCTGTTAGATTATGATATGCGATTCTAGTAGTTTACCCGCAAATTCTGATTTGGCTGTTAAACTGCATTATATGTTTCTAGCGATGTTTTTGCAATAAATCTGGCAACTTGTCTGCATAATTTCTAGTGGCTAAAGACTATTACTTTGGTGTGTTGGGCTGGAAGGGCTTCTATTACTCTAATTGATGTGTTGAGTGGATGAAGATAGTGTGTAGCGGATGGGGGTAAGATTTGCTTTGTTGATACTTTGTATTGTATCATTTGATCATACCCATGCTCATGCACTGGTTGATAACTTCCATGCTTATTACAAACTTTGTATTAATGGCGCTGATTGATGATGTGCTATGTACTGTTATTGACATTGTGTGGATGGTTATTGTTTTTTTTTTAGAACAACTTTATAAATGAATTGTTACTTTTTACTCAAACTGATCTTCTTAAAGCTCACACCCTAATTTTCTCCTTTTAGATAATCCTCAAAGTTAGGATCAGACACGACATTTGGAGGGCCCGTCTCGATTTTTGTTAATTAAAGTATTTTAATTTTATAATTTCATAATTAGTTGGGATTGTAAAAATTTTTATACGAACTATGGCATGGGATTGGACTTCGGGTTTTATTTTGATTTAGCATCCATGTAATATGTTTAAATAATTGGAAAACGAAAAATTTGATCATATAAGTTTGAAACACGGTTTTAAATAACAAACTAAAGTCATCATATTTTTCCGCTGCAAAATTTGTACTTGAATTTCTGAAAAGTAAATTATAAGTCAAATATGTTTCCAAAATTAATAAGAACTATTTTTTAATTGGATCTTTTCTTTAAAAACTCAGTGACATTAATTTTTTTATAAGTAAAGCCCAATACAGTTTTTCGAAAAAGAAGCAAACACTTAAAAAAATCAATTTCTGAAGGCTTGATTGTTTTCACTTAGCCATTTTAGTGGCCAATGTGACCTCCAGAATTCGGTTGTAACGTTTAAGCCAGGTTTGGAATGTTACACACATTCTATCTTTCGTGCGGTGAATGTACAATCACACTTGAGGATGTAACATTACAAGTCGTTACGGGGGTAGTAGGTGTTGGCGATTGGAGCGCAATTTGCAACCAACTATTAGACAATGTGTTAGACAAGTTTAGTGATAGTCAGATAGAGATGAAATGATTAGAAAAAAAATTTCTCATATATCGGCAACTACACTAGTACCATTGAAAGACAACAATACGTGTGAGCATTCATACTGATGTTAATCAGAGGTCTTCTAATGCTAGATAAATCTCAAAATCTAGTACATTTAAGGTGGCTTCTATAACTAGTCAACTTAAAAGAAGCGGAGTGACTCAATTAGGGATCAACTGTGTTGGTGATATTGTATCGAGAGATGTGTTGGGCAACTGAAGCACAAAAAATTAAAAAATATGGATGCATACTCCTTCTTCAATCATAGGCATGGTACCACCTACCATTTTTACGTCCCTGATTAAATGCCCTTTATGAATTCCCACTCGTCATAAGGTAAAATTCATTTAGTAATATAGTTATCTTAATATTTTTCCATTATTATTTTTTTGAAACAACATATTTTTTGAATAGGTGGAACAATAACGCAAGTCATGTGGTTATATCAAACGAGCTCGAAGATACTCAACTATTGTTAGAACAACGATTAAAAGTCGAGGTTAGTTTTTGAAATTTTCAATTATATAATATTTATGTAATGATTTGAAATTTAATATTAGGTACGTAATAAAATTTATAATTTTGTATTGTAGTTTGAAAGGATGCCATATTCTGATCCAAGAATTCAAGAATGCATCCAATCAAATTTTTGGTGAATTGCAATATCTGGCATGTCAAGGTGTCATTGATCACTTTTGCAATGGTTGCAACGGTGAAGATGATGAGCCGAAACCCCAACTACGACGAAATCCTCCTTATATTTTTATCATCAACAATATTCTCATTATGCAAATCTCATTATGAGAAAAAATCTGCTTGAAATTTCAATATGGAACCTCATTATGACAAGTTTAAAAAATGCTTCTAACAAGAAGTGTTTTCCTAGAAAGTTTGAAAAGTTTTTAAAAAACACTTCTGGGATGTGATGTCTAAAATTTTAGAACCATTTGTCTAAAAATTTTTAGATGTAATGTTTCAATTTTATTCCAGATTCTCAGGTTAGAACCATTTGTCTAAAAATTTTTAGATGTAATGTTTGAATTTTATTCCAGATTCTCAGGCATGAGAATCCCAGTTTAGGGTTAGGATTCAATAAGAAAAAAATGTCTTCCTTAACCCAATCCCTAACAGGAAATCTCATGATAAAATTTCAGAATTCGGAAATCCTGGGATAATTTTAAAACATCCCATCCCAGGAATCTTGGACAGTCATTAATGAGTTGTTTTAAAAGAATGAAGCTAACTCTGTGTTGACAAAAGAAATGGTTGGAATAAAAAACTTCTCTTGACGTGTGTAAGCACTGGACCTATTAATGGGCTGGGCTACCGACCAGAAATTTGGGAGGGTTTGGACAAAAATATTAGCCCGAAAAATAGGCTTGACAAAAAAATTAGGCCTGCTTAAAATATGGGCTAGTATCGAGCTTGAATATTTAATGCCTGAGCCTGGCCCGACCTATTTTATAACACCCCCTTACTCGCATCTGACGCCGGGAAAGGGTATGAGGTATTACCTTACTAAAACACATACAAACCTTCAACCTCAAGTCAATGAAAATTTGTCCCAATTTAAAACTTTGTCAAACATTGTCTTACAGACCTTAATATAGGCCTACGAGGCCCAAAACATAGTTTGGAAATAATCCGGGACTATTTCAAGTACTTAGAAAAATTTCAACAAAAACTACTAAAAACAGGGCACACGCCCGTGTGGAAGGGCAACATGCCCATGTCTCTAGACATGATCATGCTGAAGGCCCGTATGGTGCAAACGGTTTAAGCACCTAGGGACACACCCATGCCCCTCGTCCGTGTGGATTTATTTTCCAACTTCAACCTAGAGAGGTTTTTACAAGGCCTGGCACACACCCGTGTTCGTGGCTCGTGTCCTTCACATGGCCATGACACACCCGTGCCTACCACCCGTGTAACTCTCTAACTAGTACCCTACGAACAAATTGGGTTCACAAGGCCAAGGCACACGCCCGTGTCCCTCACACGGCCATGTCGTGTCGCTGCCCTTGTGTGAAGACCTTGGCATTCTGTTTTTGATGTCAGCAGCCCTTAAGGGTCACACGATCGTGGCACACGCTCGTGTGCTAGGCCGTGTCCTCCACACGATTGAGACACACGGCCGTGTTTCACCCCGTGTGTTTAATACTGGGCATTTAATTCAACAAATTCAAGGTGCAGAGGATACACGGCCTAACCGTACACCTATGGGGCGGATCGTGTGTCACACACGGCTTAGACACATGCCCGTGTGTCTACTCGTGTGGACAAAATAAGGCTATCTACCAAGCCTTTTTGCCACCCTGAAACAAGGTCAAACATTTACCAATTCACCTTTATCCAGCCAAAGGCAAACATTAGGCATTCACACACATTCACATACTCAAATCAACCAAACATTCATACAATTATCCTAAGACTCTTATTCATCCATACCACTTGCACTTTCATGAATAACCTTAACATTTTCATTTATCAACTTCCAATATTAGCCATCATTCATGGCATTATACAAAAAGAGTTAAATTCTAAAGCAAGCCAACATATTTGGCTCCAAAATAATATGACACTTGATAAAAGAATAAAAATCTTATACATGCCATATTCAAGAGATTAAAACTAACTATACCAAGTGCTTCAATGGATAGTGTGAGTGATTGCCTCCGACGTTCTTTGATCCTCGAGTTAGCTAGGCGGCACTACAAGGAAATGGAAAGGAGAGGGGTAAGCAATAAACTTAGTAAGTTGCAAGTAAATAAAAGACAACAATTTACCATGCTAAGACATGCTTCCAATACATCATGATTTATGCATGATACAAAAAATGGCCACATTATAACTTACTCGTTTTCATCCAATTCTAATTATACAACATAAGTTCGAGCTCATATTTCATATAGGTACCTGCATCACTTACAAGATCATCATAATATCTCTCAATCTTAATACAACTTTAAATTTCCTGTTGAACTGCTTAGAATACGGAAGGATATTCAATGAGCCTCCAACATAGGGTATCAAGCCGATGCCATGTCCTAGACATGGTATTACACTAGCTCACATGTCAAGTCGACGCCATGTCCTAAACATGGTCTTACACTGACTCTCAATGTATCGAGGCCGACGCCATGTCCTAGACATGGTTTTGTACTGGCTCTCAATATGTCGAGGCTGATGCCATATCCCAGACATGGTCTTACACTAACACATCTCCAAATGATGCCATGTCCTAGACATAGTCTTACACTAACACATCTTCAAACGATGCCATGTCCCAGACATGGCCTTACACTAGCTTGCAAGTTGAGGCCGATGCCATGTCCTAAACATGGTCTTACAGTAGCACTCGTATCAACACCGATGCCATGTCCCAGACATGGTCGTACACTGGCTAGCACATAGCCGTGTCGATGCCATGTCCCATACATGGTCTTACACTAACACGTCATGGTCTTACACTAGCTCTCATATCGACCCTAGTATCATGGCATGAATATCCAGTCTATTCTTAATGTTCAACCGGGTTCTGTCGCATAGGTTCTCATCATTTCATTACTAAAAATCTTTATTTAACAATTCTTCCTCAATTAATATTCTCATGCATAACTCATAATTACAATTAATCATTTTATGACAAAACAATGATTTCATGCATAATTATAGTAAAGTTGTATTATTTACCTACAACTTACCTCGGTATACAAAATGTAGACGACTAGTTCGAATCAATCTACAAGCTTGGTTTTCCCCCGGTCAAGGTTCGGGTTTCGCACTTCTTGATCTATAACAATCAAAATTCATTGATTTAATCACTAATTTAATCTAAACAATCCAAAATTCAAAATTTGGCAAAATGACCATTTTGCCCTAAGACTTTTGTAAAATGACCATTTTACCCTTAGGCTCGAAAATTGATTTTTTATCGAATTTCCTTACTAACCAAGCCTAACTGAATCCTTTTTACTCTTATTGCAGCCCAAAATTTCTATTATTTTACACAATTACTATCTATTTTGCCACTTTCACAAAGTAGTCCATTTTGTAGTTTTTCATGCAAATTCTTTCACAAAAGTTGTTTATCTAACAACCTACATTCATTTTCCTCCATAAAATTCCAAAAAACAACTTAAACACTCTAATGGTAAAACCCTAAACTTTTCACCATTTTGGAAAATAGTCCTCTCAATAGGTAGCCCATGCTACAAAGGTCCCAAAAATGTAACAATTATCAAGAAATGCCATGAGAATCACTTACTTATGAGTGCTAGAAGTTGCTGAAATTTTAAAGCTTCAAAACCCTCCAAAGGTTGATATTTTTGATGGAAAATGGGAAGAAATAAAAAAGATGACAACCCCCTTACTAATTGTTTTATTTTATTCCCAATTTAGCCACCTACTCACCTAATTTTGACTTTTCTCTTGCCTATTGTCTCCTATGGCCGGCCATGCTTCTCATAAGGGGTCTATTTTCCCTTTAAAGGCCCTTAATTATGGTTCTCTATCAATTTAACACCAATTGCTATTAAATCACAACTTTTGCCCTTTATGTGATTTAGTCCTTCACAATTAAGCTCTCTATCGCGTAAATTAATTTACCAAAATATTCATGCACCCATACAAATATGGTATAACTCATAAAATAATGCTAAAATAATTTCTCAAATTTTGAGTTAGTGGTTCCGAAACCACTTTTCCGACTAAGCCCAAATTCGGGCTGTTACACATTTTAAGTTTATAATACTTTATATTATGTTATTTTGATATATTATGTAATTTAGAACACATTAAAAAAAACCTATACTAAATATATAATATTACTGTAATGTAAACATTAAAATAATGTTCAGATGACTATATAAAAAATTTAATAAATAAAAAATGTATAAATTTATTAAATATTAAAATAAACAAAAACAAATATTTTTAAAAAAAAATTAAAAAAAATAATATGGGCATGCCTAAATTGGGCTTGGGTTAGTCGTTTGCAAATATGGACAGGTTTAGGTAAAATTTTAGGCTTAGATTTCGGGCCAAACTAGGCTTGGGCAAGCATAAAGTATATTAATATCATGCTTAAACCTGCTCGACCCGACCCATGAAAACTTTTAATAAACATTCTTTTCTTAAAAAAAATAATATACCCTGGCATCATAAAATCTGTAACCCTTAAAAGTATCTAAAAATCAAAGGTTAGAAATACTCACACTTTTCTTAAAAAAATACCTTGGCACCTTAAAATTTGTAACCTTAGATTTTTAGAGTATCTAAAAATAAAGGTTAGAAATTCGTACTCTTTTCTCCATAAATAAAAGACAAATGGTGGAAGTTATTGGATGTAGTTAAGAAAATATAAAGGAGATCGTGATTTCTTTTTCATTGTTCCTCAAAAATAAAAAGATCCCATTGACCCTCTACTTGGTTGGTGAGACAGAGTAGTTTATATATACCCACTTTGGGCTCTAATTTAGCATTACCAAAACCTAGTTTACTCTACCTTGAAACAAGAAAATATGGAGGCATACATATATAATAGTCCATCATCATCACCAGAAATAGCTTTTACTATGAAAGAAACCCTTAAATACAGGGAAAAGCTTTGGTTCTGTTAACCCTATTGTTCTTTCCGTGATTTTAATTATACATAGCTTTATGTACACCAAACATCGTATAAATGGTTGTTAAGTCGATGGCCATAGTAATAGAAACGCTCTGAGAATCGAGCTATCTGTGTTGAAAAATTGATCTTGAATGAAAAAAATACTCTGTGATATCAGTAAGTAAAGTAAGTGTCTTAAACCATAATTACAAACTTATTGACCTTTTATAAATTATTTGCTAATAGACTAACTATATTAACAATAAAGCTAACTACTCAAACTAATTATCAACTAACTTCTCAACATTCCTCCTCAAGTTGAGGGGTGAAATAGATCTTTAACCCCTAACTTGGACACCAAATATTCATGTTGTTTGATTCCAAGTGCTTTAATCATCAAATTCGCAAGTTTTTCAATTGTCCCTATGTGCTGCATTTGAATCAAACCTTTTCAAATTTTATCTCGTATAAAATGACAATTGATCTCTATATGTTTGGTGTGTTCATGAAATACAGGATTGGCTGCAATTTGTAATACTACCCGACTATCTAAAAATAGTAAAGAAGTGTGATACTAATCAAGGTAAATTTTTTTCAACAGGCCATCCAACGAAATAACTTTTGCTATTACTAATGCCAAACTCCTGTATTCAGCTTCTGCTGATGAAAGAGATATAATACTCTGCTTCTTTAACTTCCATGGAATGAGAGAGTCCCTAAGCTTAACACAAAGACCAGTGATTGATCGTTTGGACATGAGACATGAAGCCCAATCTGAATCACAAAACGTAATAGGCTCTGGTTTATTAGATGATATCAAAAGAATACATTGGCCATGATTTTTCTTTATATATCAAACTACCCAAAAAATAGCTTCCAAATGAGATTTCTTTGGTCTGTGCACGAATTGGCTTAAGTGTTGAACTGCAAAGGATATGTCTGGTCATGTGTTGGTCAAATAGAGTAATCTTCTAAGAAATCGTTGATATACTGCAATATTTGAAACCAGCTCATCACCATTGACAGTTGGTTGTATAATTTCGTCATATTCAGTTAAAGTAAGTTTCTAATTTTGTTCAAGAGGTGTACTTGTTGCTTTTGCTTCTCCTAACCCAACATAGGGTATCAACTCCAACGCATACTTCATTTGGCTTAACACAATACTTTTACTTGACCCCATAACCTCTATACCAAGAAAAAATTTTAGTGCACCCAAGTCCTTCATCTTAAAGTTCTGGTGCAGAACCGTTTTAAGCTCATTAATCACACTAATGTCACTTCCTATGATTAACAGATCATCAACATAGACAAGTAGTATGACTACGTTACCTCCCCACCTTTTTGAAAATAAAGATTAGTCGTATCTGTTTTGTGTGTAACCTTCTTACAACAATGCCTTAGTAAGCTTTAAATTCCAATGTCAAGAAGCTTGTTTCAACCCGTACAAGGATTTGAGCAAATGGCACACCTTGTGCTCCCCTTATTTGTGAAAACCTTCTGGGATATCCATATAAACCTCCTCATATAGATCACCTTACAAGAAAGCATTGTAGACGTCTATTTGGAAAAGAGGCTAGTCATTCATGGAAACCACACTAATAACTGTCCGAACATTAACATGCTTAACCACAGGAGAAAAAGTTTCTTGAAAATTAATACCAGCTTACTGGTTATATCCTTTCCCCACCACCCGAGCTTTAAATCACTTAACAGAACCATCAGAATTGTATTTAATCTTATAGACCCACTTGCACCCGATAGGAACTACACCAAAAGGTAAAGAAACAACCTCCAACGTACTATTTTCTTCCAAAGCACGAATTGCTTGTTACATGGCATCGACCCATCTTGGATCTGAGATAGCCTTAGTATATGTTTGGGATTCAGACATGAAAGAAATATGGTATGTAAATGACTAAGTATGAATAAGTAAATGCAAAACGGAATACACATGAAAAATGTGGTATGTACCTAAAGCAAGGGAAATGAAAGATGGGGTTTGTAACACCCCTTACCTATACTCGACGTTGGAATGGGGTACGAGGTATTACCTAACTAAAACTCATGGGACTGTGTCCTAATTAAAACTTTTCCAAACATTTTCCTACAAACCTTCTTATGGGCTTACGAGGCCCTAATCGTGGTTCAAAACTAGCCCGAGACCATTTCATACACTTAAGAAAATTTCTTCAAAAACTAGCAAAAATAGGGCACATGCCCGTGTGAGAGGGCAACACGCTCGTATGACCCCTAAACATAGTCGTGTTAATGGTCTGTGTACCCTATACAGCCTAAGCACACTAGGGACACACCTGTACCCTTTTCCCATGTGGATTTAATTTCTAACATCAACCTACAGGGGTTTTCACATGGCCTAGCGCATGCCTATATGCTCAGCTCGTGTCCTTCACACAGCCTTGACACGTCTGTGTCGTGGCCCATGTGTAAAAACTTGGGTATTCTGTTTTTAACGTCAGCAATCACACAGCTGTGGCACACGCCCGTGTCCTGGCCGTGTCCTCCACACGGTTGAGACACACGGTCTTATCTCCTTCTCGTGAGAGAACCTGATGGCATTTAATACTATCCATACAAGGTGCAAACGACACACGGCTGAGCCACACGCCTGTGTGCTGCTAGTGTGTCTCACACGGCCCAGACACATGCCCGTGTGTCTACTCGTGTAGGTAATATAGGGCTATTTGCCAAGCCATTAGCCACCCTAAAACATGTACACACAAGACCTCAATCTACATACATCGTAACATAGAACTAATACTCATCTAATACCCCTAAATAGGTACTTATACATCAACCAACTCAAGTCCAAAATGCATGCATAAACTACTAAGCAACTTTGCACCAATTCCATATGAATTAACCTCATTTCATTAAGCAACTTAAATGATTTTAAGCCAATTCCAAAGGCCATTTACAAAATGAACTCAATAACATAAGTGGCCAACACAATTGGCTCACTAATAGGTCTTACACCAAAATGACTATCTAACCTATACATGCCATTACTCAAATACAAAATGCAACCGTACCGAAAGCTTTGATTGATAGTGTGAACGATGCCTCCAATGTCTATGGATCCTCGAACTACTTATCATAGTAAGTCTATATGCAAACATTTAATACCATAGTTATGCATTAAAGAATTAACTATTGCATCAACCATACCAATACCTCCTACCATAAGTTTACTTACTCTCCCCATAATTTATCCAATGTTCTCACATACATTTTACGCACAAGGCTCCTATTGCTTATCACATAGAATCCCTACACTTATCCATCATCACAACACACATAGAGTTTCTTTCAAGAACTTTTGCACAACAAACTTGTCTATACCTGATAGGTTCATACATGGTCATCCATAATGACATTAGCAATACTATGATGACACCGTAGTTAGCCCATCATCATTAATAAAATTATGGTGGTATCGCACTTAGCCCACCTTCATTAATTAATTTACAGTGGTATCACACTTAGCCCACTTTCATAAATTTTGTTTTCTATGGTTTCGCACTTAGCCCATCGATAATAATCACCAACCAAGTGATTTACACTTAGCTCACTAATTTCAACAATAATTCGGTGGTTCGCACATAGCCCACCTTTACTCACAATTTATGGGAACTTAACCCTACTTTCATTTCTCATGATTTCATTCTAGGTCCATAACATTTAATCACACATTGTACAAGACATTCATGAGTAAAAACTATAAATAAAAGAGTATTATTTACATATAAACTTACCTCGGTATACAAAATGCGAGAAAATGTGGAATTCACTCTGAAGCTTTTCCCTTGCCTCGGTCAAAGTTGACTTCACGTTCTCATTGATTTGAGGGTATACAAAGTGGCTGAAATTTAAGCTACTAAAACCCCCAAACTTGGTTAAAAAAATCGGCTAAGTGGAGAAGAAATGAAGAAGAAAATGATAGCTAGGCATTTAGGCTATTATTTTATCCATAAGTCACTTAAAACCACCTACCCTTGACTTTTCCAAGCCTATTCCTCTCTATGGCTGACCATTATGGGTTTTAAGGGCCTAATTTCCCTTTAAAACCCCCAAACTTTGATTTTCAATCCATTTAACACTTTTGACTATTAAAATACAACTTTTGGCCTTTACGCGATTTAGTCCTTTTTTTCGCAATTAAGCCCTCATTTGCGTAAATTAATTCACTAAAATTTTCATGCGTACTTATAATATTACCACAACACATAAATTAACACAAAAATAATCTTCCTAAACCCCAAAAAGTGATTTCGAAATCACTATTCCGACTAACCCCTAAATCAGGCTGTTACAGGGTTGGAGCAAACATAATCCCTCATTCATACAGGTTGCTTGACAGACCGAGTGATGCATCATAAGGGGATTGTAGTGGAAGAGGTTGGTTGAAAAAAGGGGGAAAATGATGGTTCAAGAAAAGTACAAGACTAACTCAGTGAAATATTAGCAAGTGGTAGGATTGGTGACGTAGAGGCTGTTGGTAAAACTGGCGATGTGGGAAGCATAGGAATGGAAGGCATGGGCTCAAGATCAAGGAAATGAGAGATATCAATTGTAGGGAAAAACACAAAATTTTTGTTAGGAAAAGTAATAGGAAACACAGTATCATGAAATATAACGTCTCAATTAACAAAAAAACTTTTAGTTTTAAGATTGAATAAAAGGTATTTTGAATATTGGAATATCTCATAAAGATAGAAGGAATAGCCTTTGAAGAAAATTTGTCTCGATAATTAGGTGTGGTAGCATAGCAAAGACATCCAAACACATACAAAAGAGAAAGATCAGTAGTTACAATATAAAACTTCAAAAGGACTCTTCCAATTCAAGAGATGAGTAGGTAGGTGATTGATAAAAAACAAACAGTTAAGACACATTCACCTTAAATTTTACTAGGCATATTAGACTGAAATTTGAGAGACCTAGCAACTTCAAGAAAATGTAAATGCTTATGCTCGGTAACCCTATTTTGTTGAGGAGTATAAGCACACGAGCTTTGATGCACAATTCTCTTCATATAAAAATTTTCATGGCACTTATTTTTAAAAAATTCATATCCATTATCACTACGAACATATTTGATGCTAATAGAAAATTGATTCTTGATCAAGGCAAAGAATTGTTTAAGGGATACAAGAGTATCACTTTTGGATCATAATAAATACACTCATATCATTCTTAAGTAATCATCAATAATAGTTTAAAAATACCTATGACCATTATGAGTAGAAATTCGATAGGGCCCCCACAAATCTATATGAATAAGAGAAAAAAATAGCATCAACATGAGTTGTGGTTATGGGGAATGACAATCTAGTTTGTTTAGCAATGGGACACACTAGACACTGTTGGATGCTAGCATTATTCGAAACTGTGCAGGGAAGATTAAACACCTTATTTAATCTTGAAACAGATGCATGGCCAAGTCTCGCATACCAAAGGAAGGATGGTTTAACATTTGCTGAAAGAGATATAATAGGTGGAGTTATAACCATGTTAGTTTGTCGAAAGGGTTGTAGGATATAAAGACCATCTTGCTTCCTATAGATCCCCCTCATCTTTCCACTTGAGAGGTCCTGAATAAGAGAAAATTTAGGATAAAATGAAACAAAACATATTAGAGATCATTAGTAAGTTTAGAAATGGAGAGAAGGCTATAATTGAAATTCGAAACATAGAGAACTTTGGTAAGCTTAAGGTCAGGTTGAATAGTGCAAGTGCCAATGTGAGTAACTGAAACAGAGGAACCATTCAAAATTAGAACACAAGGAGAATTCGATATACATGAAATAGGAAATTCTAAGAATTGGAAATTAGATAGGATATGGTAAGTAGTTCCACTATCCATTATCCAACTGTTAAACATAGAAACCATACTTGCTAAGCTCGCAAAAACTTCAACAGTAGGCTCCTTGTTCAACAAGCTTAAGATTTGCTGATATTGTGTTTGAGTAAACATAGGTGCTTGTGGACCAATCACAATACCAACATCACGAACCACTTCACCATTACTAGCAGAATCATTGATTGAAGCATTATTCACCTTAGACCCTGAAACATTATTTGTCTTCTTCTTAGTGAACTTAAAATTAGCCGGGTAGCCAATTATCCTATAAAAATTCTCTTTTTTACGTCATTTAATCTTGCAATGATCACACATTCCATTAAACCTGCAACGCCCTGATTTTCGAGATTTTTCAGGATTTTTTACAATTTTGATGAAATTTTGAAATTTGGTTGTTAAATTATGGAATTTATGTTTTCAGTGAGTTAGTGGACCTTTAGAAGGCCCAAGCCAAAGATAAAACCCGGCAGAAATATCAAATTTTGGATTTAAAGTGAATGGGACTTGGTTAAGTAGGCTTTTAAGAAAAAGTGAGTGAAATAAGACTCAAGTAAGCCCTTGGTAAAGTGGCAATGTGGCATCACTTAAGTGCCTAAAAAGGTGGCATGTGGACAAGTGTGCAAGGGCCAGAGTTCAAGTCACAAGGTAAGCATTGTGCGTTTTAATTATTTTTGTGCATGTGCCAAACATGTGATGGTTTCCAAGTAGAACTCTGCTGAGGAGAGTTTGAGTTATTCATGAGATTAGATCAGGTAGGATAAGGGAGAGAGATTTTAGGATTTTTGAATGGGAACATGTGGTGGCCGAACAAGGGGATCTTGGGGAAGCATTGCCGATTTGGTCATTTGGTGTTAGAGTGCATTCAGCTAAAGGAGTTTAGGTATCAAATTCGACATTTGTTCTTTGTGTGGCCTCTTTTCTTTTGCCAAATTAGGGTAGTATTTACTAGGGTTTCTTTGCTTTCATTTTGTTCTCCTTCCTTGGTTCTAAAAAAGCCGAAAACGCAGCCTTTGGTTCTCTTTGTGTCGTTTGACCATAACCGAATTTCCCCTCTCTTCTTTTATTCTCATCTCCTCTGCTCTCTTTCTTTTTCTCATCCCCTTCCTCTTTAATTTCAACAAAGCCAAACCTAGTTCTTTTCCTTCTTCTCAAGCCTAGTCGATTACTACTAAAAGTCGAAACCAATCTACTATAGCCGATTACCTTATTAAACAAGATCACTTCTTCTCTCTACTCAAACCTTTCAAAAATTGAATCCCAAACTTCTCCTCCTTCGGTCGATCATTCTTATTAGTTTGTAAAACATTTTTCGTCACTTTCTTCCCCCATTCACTTCTTAAACTGAATAGGCATACTCTAAGTCAGATTCAAAAGCCGAAATAGTTAGACTCGTTCTCTACTCATGTCTTGAGGCTAAATCTGCGTTAGATCTGAGAAAGCAAAGGGTTGGAATCATTCGAATTTAGTGAATCTTTGGTAAGTGTTCAGATCTCTTCTCTATTCATTATTTCAGGATTTAAGGAAAAGCCAAAAACCCCTATGTAAGGGGACTGTCGTTTGGGGCCACAAGTTCTATAGATTTTATTATTCGTATTGTTATGTGTTAGTGTAGATTAAAGGCTGCCGATCAAGGAGCTTTGGAAGGCTAGGACCATTTGGGTGACTAGATCTAGATCTAGTCATAGTTTTGGCAAAGAGGTAAGTATTCAAGGGCCTTGGAGGGGTTAGCCGAATATGGTAGTGGTTATTTTGATTAGTTATCATTTAGTTCATGGTCTAATCTCGTAATGAACGATTGTAGGATTAATCATGTGGGAGATCTCATCGTAGTATTTCGCAAGTCAAGTGTGTAAACGAACACCCTCTTATAGTCTAAATCAGCAAAAGTTGAAAAGCCGAAATGCTAAAATTTCGACATTTCATGGGCTTGCGAGTGTGCGAGTGCTCATAGGTCAGTTGGAAGTGGTAAGATTTGGTAACCGAAATCTGTAAAGTTGGTAAGTGCGCGATTTCGTGCACCTTGGTAAATTTGGGCCCGATAGGCTAAATATGGGCCCAATGGGCTTACGGGGCCATATGGGTGAAAATAAGCTGTAAGCGTATTCTGGTATACTGTAAGTTAGAACTGTTAAGACATTTATGAAATTTGGGCTAGATGGGCCAAAATAGCTAAATGACACTTTAGGGCCCATTAGAGGTTTTAGGGTCCAATAACTCTAAACTGCTAAAATGGGCCAGATAAATTACTTAGATGGAAAAATTAGACTGTTAATAACTGAATTATGCATAAAACCCTAAAAACTGGTATAATTACTGAAATACCCCTTAAGGGTGAGAAATTATTATTTTACCCCTAGGTGCAAAATGACCGTTTTACCCCTAGGGCTAAATTTAACTGAAATGCATGCTTTACTGTTTCTGTTCACTGTATGCCATGACATAATTATCTGTTGCATGGAACTGGGTTTATTGATGGAGGAAGTGCTAAGTGGCATTGCCACGATTACTGAAAGGGGCTTTGCCTTGTATTACTGAAAGGGGCTATGCCTCGTATTACTAAAAGAGGCTTTGCCTCATTATACTGTTAGTGGCTTAGCCACGTTATCTGAGCAACTATGCTGCAACTGTGGAGTGTAGGGCTGGGTGGGTTGAGTTATTTCCCACATGGTGTGTAGGGCTGGTACTGGTGGTGTGTAGCAGTTGGACATAGGATGGGCTTTAGGGCTTTACATACATGCATGATATCTGTTCTGTTATTGTAATGGGCCTATGGGCTGTACTGTTATCTGAAAAGGGCTAAGGCCCAGTTAAACTGATATCTGAATAGGGCTTCGGCCCAGACTTACTGTATCTGAATAGGGCTTCGGCCTAGTTATTACTGAGACTGGTTAGGGCTTAGGCCAGTGGCCTTGAACTGATTTGGTCTCCGGACTGGATTTCTTTACACACTGAGTTTCCAAACTCACACTTTTTCTTCCATCCATGCAGGTGAGCCCTAAACTGGTGGACTTGGAGCTGGGAGGGATTCAGAGTGGCCACGTAGACTGCATAGTTAGTTTTTAATTAAGTTATTTATTTTCTTATTTATTTCTTTTTAATTGTTTCTATTTCAGTTTTGGGTTTGTAATAAGGCTGCTTTAATTATTTTAATTTGGGTTCTCAATTATTTATTTATACAATACCCTAAATGATTTAAATAAAGCTGCGCGAGTTTTCCTAAAATTAATCAATGTTTTCAAAACAAAACCCTCGTAACAAATGAATAACAAATCAACGATCAAGATATGGTAGCAAGATAACTTTTTAACGGTTAGTGGATAGGACAAACACTAATTAAACCAGGATTTTCTTTCCAAATTACAAAAACGATTTTACAAAGCTCTCCCTAATCATAGTAGCTAGGATGCGTGATTAGTCTTTTGTTAATGTGACACATCGAACTTGGCCGTAACATCTGGGTCAGGTTTAGGGTGTTACATTTAGTTGTATCAGAGTCAAGTTGCAACAACTCGGCTGTGGAATCTGGTCTAAAAAGTTTTTGAAAATTTTAAAATCATGGCCCAATAAGGGTATTTTAAAAATAGTTTTGGAAATTTCTAAGAAAACCCTATTCAAACTCAATTTCCTTTGAATATATTTATTAAAGGTGTTACTTCAAAAGTTTTTGCTATATTGGGCTTACTGAAATTGGGTATCTGAAGAAGTGGCACACTGAATCCCCGGCATCAAGTCTGTAAGTGTTTTTCTCTTATACCATACTGTACTGAGACATTACTGTAGATAGAACTAAGACCCTATTATGATACTGTAGATAAGGTAGTACTGAAAACTATAAAACTAAGATTGTAGGGAAATTAAACCCAAGAAGACTAAGACTGTAGCTAGGCAACGATTTCGCGAAAACAAACTCTAAAACTCTATCTATACATAAAACATTTTGTAATAAATAACTGAAATATTAAACTAATGTTATAAAATTTGTAATCAAATAAGTTGATATGAGTATGAGGGCTGCTCGTGGACGAGGCTGTGGACGTGGACGTAGCCGAGGTAGTGTGCAAGTTAGATCTTCGTCTTCTAGACATATGTCAGCTGAGGAGGTGCGAGCTCTGCCAGCGACTAAGACTAGATCGTATGATAGGGCTGTAGGGGACGACACTCTGTCCCACGCAATGTTAAAGGTTTTGGAGAGGGTCGCTAGAGCAAGCACTGGAACTGTGAATAGGGGATCCATTTCTGAGTGACTCCGAGCTAACAGAGCAAAGGTCTTCAGGGGCATATTTGGAGTAGCCCCAAATGTGGCTGAGTATTGGCTGAAAGCTACGGAACGGATTATGGACTACCTGGATTGCTCGGTGGAGTAAAAGCTGAAAGGAGCGGTGTCTCTGCTACGAGACGAAGCATATTAGTGGTAAATCGTTGTGAAGGAGGGTACCCTAGCTGAGCGGGTAACCTAGGAACTGTTTAAGACGACTTTCAAGGGAAAGTCCGTCGGAGCAAGTTATGTAGATGTGCGTAGGAAAGAATTTCTGAACCTGACCTAGGGCAGTAAGTCTGTAGCTGAATATGAGGCTGAATTTTTGAGGTTGAGTCGATATGCCAGCGGTATAGTTGCTACTGAGTACGAGCATAGCATTCATTTTGAGGATGGCCTCAGAGATGAGCTAAGGGTGCTGATAGCTCCGTAGAAGAAGCGTGATTTTGCTGCATTGGTGGAGAAGGCTAAGATAGCCGAGGAGGTGAAGCGAACTGAATGGCAGAACCGTAATAAGGATCGAAACCGATTCAGGAGGGATTCTAAACCCTCTGGTGCTACAAACAGAAATACCAAGAGAGCTAGAGTGGAGGAACCGGTCCAAGCAGTTCCGGTAAATACAGTTAGACCACAGGCTTGCGGGGACTGTGGTAGAGTGCATCTAGGAGAATGCTGGAAGTGTACTGGGGCATTCTCTGATGTGGGTCCCAGTAGCATAGGATCAAGGATTGTCCTCGGAGGCTAGCTCAGACTCAAGTGGCTGAACAGAGGGTTGCTCAACCAGTGCGAGGTGGACCACCACAGCCGAGAGGCCGTGGTCAAGGTAGAGGTGGTAATGGAAATGGTCGTGGACTTAGAGCACCTGGCAGGGGTGCTGGAAATGCTAAGGCTCGCCAGCCAGCATTAGTATATACTGCTCGACGCCGAGAGGAGGATGACGCACCTGACGTCATAACTAGTACGTTTTTGATCTTTAGCATGCTCTACACTGCTTTGATTGATGTGGGTTCAACCCATTCGTATGTTGCATATGACATTTCTGGGTTGTTGGGTGTGCACTCTGAGGAAACTGTGAGTGGGGTAACTGTGATAAGTCCACCGGGCCACTTGGTTAGGGTAAATAAACTTTTTAGGGAGGTGCCTTTAGAGACTCAAGATAGGATTTTTGCTGGAGACTTAATGGAACTACCATTCGAAGAGTTTGATCTTATCTTGGGAATAGACTGGTTAACTAAGCATAAAGCGACTCTAGATTGTGCGGCTAAGAGGATGGTGTTAAGGACTACAGAGGATGAGGAGGTAATGGTTATTAGGGAGCGAAGGGACTACTTGTCCAATGTTGTTTCAGCCTTAAGGGCTGAAAAGCTAATTCGCAAAGGTTGCGAGGCGTACTTGGCCTTTGTAAGTTAGACTGAGACTGAGAATTTGACTGTGGAGACAGTTAGAACTGTTAAGGAATTTTAAGATGTCTTTCCTGAGGAGCTTCTTAGATTACCTCCAAACTGAGAAGTCGAGTTTAGAATTAATTTACTGCCTGGAGTGGCTCTAGTGTCCATCACACCCTATAGGATGGCACCGAAAGAGTTAGTAGAACTGAAGGCACAACCCTAAGAATTGTTGGATAGAGGTTTTATCAGACCGAGTTTGTCTCCATGGAGGGCACCAGTACTGTTCGTGAAAAGAAAGATGGGACAATGCGTATGTGCATTGATTATCGCCAGTTGAACAAACTGACGATAAAGAACAAGTACCCTCTACCAAGAATCGACGATTTGTTTGACCAGCTTAGAGGAGCTTCGGTATTTTCTAAGATCGACCTTCGGTCTGGATTTCACCAGTTAAGGGTCAAAGAGGTGGATATTCATAATACAGCATTCAGAACTCGGTATGGTCATTACGAGTTTCTGGTTATGCCGTTTGGACTGACGAATGCACCTGCAGCTTTTATGGATTTGATGAATCAAGTATTCCAGCCATATTTGGATCAATTCATAGCTGTCTTTATTGACGATATTCTGGTATATTCAGAAACTGAGGAGAGGCATGATGAACATCTCCGTATTGTTCTGCAAGTGTTGAGAGAGAAGCAACTCTATGCAAAATTCAGTAAGTGTGAATTTTGGTTGCAAGAAGTGACTTTCCTAGGTCATGTTGTCTCTGCTGAGAGGATTAGGGTGGATCCTCAAAAAATTGAGGCAATTCTAGATTGGAAACTGCCGAGGTCAGTATTAGAAATTCAGAGTTTTCTGGGTTTGGCAGGATACTACAGAAGGTTTGTAGAAGGATTTTCTTTGATTGCTGCACTGTTAACGAAACTGCTGAGAAAAAGAGTATCATTTGTATGGACTGAGAAACAGCAAGAAGCCTTTGATAAGTTGAAGAAAGTATTGACTGAGGCGCCAGTGTTGATACAGCCGGAGTCTGAGAAAGATTTCACTGTATAGAGTGATGCATCGCATGTGGGACTAGGCTGTGTACTGATGCAGGAGGGTAAGGTGGTCGCTTATGCTTCGCGACAGCTTAAGCCTCACGAAACAAATTACCCTACGCATAATCTAGAGTTGGCAGCAGTGATTTTCGCATTAAAAATCTGGGGACACTATCTGTTTGGGGAAAAGTGTATTATATACACAGATCATAAGAGTCTGAAGTATTTGTTGATTCAGAAGGAATTGAATCTTAGGCAACGAAGATGGAAAGACTATGACTGTTCGATTAAGTATCACCCAAGCAAGGCAAATGTGGTGGCTGATGCATTGAGCCGAAGGGCTGTCGCTGAGTTGAGAGCAGTGTTTGCTCGTTTGAGTCCATATGACGATGAGAGCTTGTTAGCGGAGTTGCAAGTAAGACCAACTTGGACTGAGCAGATTAAAGAGAAGTATTTAAAGGATGATTCGTTGGTTCCTCGGTTTCAGCAAGCTGAGGATGAGGAGAATTCAGATTTTGGACTGAATATTGATGGAGTTTTGTGCTTTCATGGAAGAGTTTGTATTCCGAAGGACTCTGACTTGAGGCAGTTAATCCTGAAAGAGGCTCATGGTGGACCTTGTACCATGCATCCTGGAGGGAATAAGCTGTATCGAGACTTGCGAGAGGTGTACTGGTGGCCTGGACTTAAGCTAGAGGTGACTGAATTTGTGGGGAAATGTCTGACGTGCCAGCAAGTAAAAGCTGAGCATCAACTGCCTTCTGGACTGTTGCAGCTAGTGAAAATTTGACTTTGGAAGTGAGAGAGAGTAACCATGGATTTTGTAAGTGTGCTACCTTTGACACTCTCCAAGAAAGACTCTGTATGGATAATTATGGATAGGTTAACGAAATCTGCTTATTTCATACCTGTCCGAACTAATTACTCACTTTAGAAGTTGGCCAAACTGTATGTGGCAGAGATAATACGACTGCATGGGGTACCAGTTTCGATTATTTCTGATCGGGATCCTAGGTTTACATCTCGATTCTAGAAAAAGTTGCATGAGGCATTGGGTACGCGATTGGATTTCAGTACTGCTTTCCACCCTCAGACAGATGGACAGTCAAAAAGGGTTATTCAGGTTCTAGAGGACATGTTAAGGGGTTGTGTTATCAACTTTCATGATAGTTGGGAGGACTACTTGCCATTGGCGGAATTTGCGTAAAATAACAGTTATCAGGCAAGTATTCAGATGGCTCCATATGAGGCACTTTATGGGCGAAGGTGTCGTACGCCTACGTGTTAGACAGAGTTGGGAGAACGACAGGTTCATGGACCAGAGTTAGTGGCAGATACTGAGAATAAGGTTAAGTTAATCAGAGATCGGTTAAAGGAGACATCTGATAGGCAAAAGTCGTATGCTAATCTAAAGCATAAGGGAATTGTTCTCTGTAGGGGATATGGTATTTTTGAAGGTCTTGCATTGGAAGAAGATCTTGAGGTTTGGCAAGAAGGGGAAGTTGAGTCCGCGATTTATTGGACCTTATCAGGTTCTTAAACGGGTAGGGCCAGTGGCGTATCAGCTGGAGTTACCATCAGAGTTGGACTATATTCATGACGTCTTTCATGTGTCCATGCTAAGATGGTATCGATCGGATCCTTCGCATCTTGTACCAGTGGAAGAGATTGAGGAAAAGACTAATTTGACTTTTGAAGAGGAGCCTGTGCAAATCCTGGATCAAGAGGTCAAAGTGTTGAGAAAGAAGTCAGTTCCGTTGGTGAAGGTACTTTGACGCAATCATGGTAGAGAAGAAGCTACTTGGGAGCCAAAAGAAGCAATGCATCAACAATACCCTCACCTACTTGGATCAGGTAAATTTCGAGGCCGAAATTTCTTTAAGGGGGTAGAGTTGTAACACTCTGATTTTTGGGATTTTTCGAGATTTTTTGCCATTTTGATGAAATTTTGAAATTTGGTTGTTAAATTATGGAATTTATGTTTTCAATGTATTAGTGGGGCTTTAGAAGACCCAAGCCTAAGATAAAAACCCAGTAGAAATATCAAATTTTGGATTTAAAGTGAAGGGGACTCGGTTAAGTGGGCCTTTAAGAAAAAGTGAGTGAAATAAGACTCAAGTAAGCCCTCGGTAAAGTGGCAATGTGGCCGAACAAGGGGCTCTTGGGGAAGCATTGTCGATTTGGCCATTTGGTGTTAGAGTGCATTCGGCTAGGGGAGTTTAGGTATCAAATTCGACATTTGTTCTTTGTGTGGCCTCTTTTCTTTTGCCGAATTAGGGTAGTATCTACTAGGGTTTCTTTGCTTTCATTTTGTTCTCATTCCTTGGTTCTAAAAAAGTCGAAAACGTAGCCTTTGGTTCTCTTTGTGTCGTTTGACCATAACCGAATCTCCCCTCTCTTATTTCATTCTCATCTCCTCTGCTCTCTTTCTTTTTCTCATCCCCTTCCTCTTTAATTTCCACAAAGCCGAACCTAGTTCTTTTCCTTCTTCTCAAGCCTAGTCGATTACTACTAAAAGTCGAAACCAATCTACCATAGCTGATTACCTTATTGAACAAGATCACTTCTTCTTTCTACTCAAACTTTTCAAAAACTGAATCCCAAACTTCTCCTACCTCGGTCGATCATTCTTGTTAGTTCGTAAAATATTTTTCGTCACTTTCTTCCCCTATTCACTTCTTAAACCGAATAGGCATACTCTAAGTTAGATTCAAAAGCTGAAATAGTGAGACTCGTTCTCTGCTCGTGTTTTGAGGCTAGATCTGCATTAGATCTGAGAAAGAAAAGGGTTCGAATAATTTGGATTTAGTGAATCTTTGGTAAGTACTCAGATTTCTTCTCTATTCATTATTTCAGGATTTAAGGAAAAGCCGAAAACCCCTATGTAAGAGGACTGTCGTTTGGGGATACAAGCTCTATAGATGTTATTATTCGTATTGTTATGTGTTAGTGTAGATTAAAGGCTGCGGATCAAGGAGCTTTGGAAGGTTAGGACCATTTGGGTGACTAGATCTAGATCTAGTCATAGTTTCGGCAAAGAGGTAAGTATTCAAGGGCCTTGGAGGGGTTAGCCGAATGTGGTAGTGGTTATTTCGATTAGTTATCATTTGGTTCATGGTCTAATCTCGTAATGAACGATTGTAGGGTTAATCGTGTGGGAGATCTCATCGTAGTATTTCGCAAATCAGGTGTGTAAATGAACACCCTCTTGTAGTCTAAATCAGCAAAAGTCGAAAAGTCGAAATGTTGAAATTCCGGCATTTCATGGGCTTGTGAGCGTGCGAGCGCTCGTGGGTCAGTTGGAAGTGGTAAGATTCGATAACCGAAATCGATAAAGTTGGTAAGTACACGATTTCGTGCACCTTGGTAAATTTGGGCCCGATGGGCTAAATACGGGCCCAATGGGCTTACGGGGCCATATGGGTGAAAATAAGCGGTAAGCGTATTTTAGTATACTGTAAGTTAAAACTGTTAAGACATTTATGAAATTTGGGCTAGATGGGCCAAAATAACTAAATGACACTGCAAAGTCCATTAGGGGTTTTAAGGCCCAATAACTCTAAACTGCTAAAATGGGCTAGATAAATTACTTAGATGGAAAAATTTGACTATTAATAACTGAATTGTGTATAAAACCCTAAAAACTGGTATAATTACTGAAATACCCCTTAAGGGTGAGAAATTACTATTTTACCCTTAGGTGCAAAATGACCGTTATACCCTTAGGGCTAAATTTTACTGAAATGCATGCTTTATTGTTTCTGTTCATTGTATGCCATGACATAATTATCTGTTGCATGGGACTAGGTTTATTGATGGAGGAAGTGCTAAGTGGCATTGCCACGATTACTGAATGGGGCTTTGCCTTGTATTACTGAAAGGGGCTATACCTCGTATTACTAAAAGAGGCTTTGCCTCATTATACTGTTAGTGGCTTGGCCACGTTATTTGAGCAGCTATGCTGCAACTGTGGAGTGTAGGGCTGGGTGGGTTGAGTTATTCCCCACATGGTGTGTAGGGCTGGTACAGGTGGTGTGTAGCGGTTGGACATAGGATGGGCTTTGGGGCTTTGCATACATGCATGATATGTGTTCTGTTACTATAATGGGCCTATGGGCCGTACTGTTATCTGAAAAGGGCTAGGGCCCAGTTAAACTGATATCTGAATAGGGCTTCGGCCCAGACTTACTGTATCTGAATAGGGCTTCGGCCCAGTTATTACTGAGACTGGTTAAGGCTTAGGCCAGTGGCCTTGAGCTGATTTGGTCTTCGGATTGGCTTTCTTTACACACTGAGTTTCCAAACTCACACTTTTTCTTCCATCCATGCAGGTGAGCCCTAAACTGGTGGACTTAGAGCTGGGAGGGATTCAGAGTGGCCACGTAGACTGCACAGCTGGTTTTTAATTAAGTTATTTATTTTCTTATTTATTTCTTTTTAATTGTTTCTATTTCAATTTTGGGTTTGTAATAAGGCCGCTTTAATTATTTTGATTTGGGTTCTCAATTATTTATTTATACTATACCTTAAATGATTTGAATAAAGTTGCGCGAGTTTTCCTAAAATTAATTAACGTTTTCAAAACAAAACCCTCGTAACAAATGAATGACAAATCAACGGTCAAGATATGGTAGCAAGATAACTTTTAAACGGTTAGTGGATAGGACAAACACTAATTAAACCTAGATTTTCTTTCTAAATTACAGAAACGATTTTACAAAGCTAACCCTAATCATAGTAGCTAGGATACGTGATTAATCTTTCGTTGATGTGACACGCCGGACTTGGCCGTAACGTCTGGGCCGGGTTTGGGGTGTTTCAAAATCGCTTCTTTTGAACGACACGTGTTAAGTGTAAAGAAACTGGATTTGAACATACAATATTCGAACTATGCTACCTCTAAGATTCTTCTTGTATAAGCATGGAGTAAGCTTGATTTATAGTTGGTAATAGGTTCATCAACAATATTTGACTACGCAGCATATTATACGACTCACTCAACCCAATCAGAAATTGAAAAAGGCACTGTTGCAACACATGTTTAACATTCTGCCTTAAATGATGACAACCATAGAAAGAAAAAAGGTACAAAAGTATCATATTCATTCCAAAACAGTCTTAGCTCAATGAAATGCACAGATATAGAATTAATGCCTTGAAGATGCGAAGTAATTTCTCGATGCAAAAAATAAACCATAGAGCCATTAACATTATGAAAATGTTCTCCAAGATCTTTCCATACAGTTACTACGCTGGAGGCAAAAACAATTCCTGCTGAAAACTTACTGCTAACTTTATTCAGAATCCAATATAATACAATAGCATTGCACTGCTCCCATTGATATTCCAACTCATCTGGTAATGACTCTTTAGAACAAGTATCATCCGCAAACCCTAATTTATTTTTGGCCAGCAGGATAATCTTCATTGACCGACTCTAGACATTATAATTATCAACTCCAAGCAACTAATGAGATACTAACAAGGCACCTGGAGTATCTGACGGCTACAAGTAAAAGGGTGATTAAGATTAATAACCAAATCAGAATTATTCACCATGATTGCAAAGCAACCAGTATTGAAGTAGAGAAGTTTATCGATCAAGAACAATGCAAACAAGAGAAAATCGCCAAAAGTAAAAAAAAGCCCTAAATTACCAATTGGGCCATACAAATTGGTCCACACCCACAAAAAAATTTAATTGGGCTTGTAGAAAAATAAAAAAAAGACTTAGTTTTCAACCTTCATAACCCGAAACAAAGTAAAAATGAATCAGCAAACCAAGTATATTTTGTGACCGAAAAGTTAGCGATCGGCGGAGCTCTGATACCATGTTAAAAAACTGATTATGAATGAAAAAAAAACTCTGTGATATCAATAAGTACAGTAAATGTCTTAAACCATAATTACAAACTTATTAACCTTTTATAGATTATTTGCTAACAAACTAACTATATTAACAATAAATCTAACTAATCAAACTAATTATCAACTGGCTTCTCAATAGTCTGTTCTTGTCTAAGTTCTCGGTAAGATTTTTTTTTCTCAAGTTAAAAACATGTAGATTAATTATTTAAAAGCACTGTTAACCTTTGACATGGTGAAAGTGTGGTAAGACTAATAATAATGAGAAGGAAGTGATAAGGAAGATGGTAAAAGTAGAGACAGGATGGTGGAGACATAAAATGAGGTGGAGATGGTGAGGGCACGAGGGTGGGTGTGAGGAGGGTTGTGCCCGAAAGAAAGTGAAGATGAAGGAGGTCGAAGAGATGTGTAGGACTACATCTACACCCATACGGCTATATTGGATACTTGTTTGACATGGTGAAAGGGTGGTAAGACTGACAATGAGAAGGAAGAGGTTATGAGGGAGATGGTAAAAATGGACACAAGGAGGTCGAGATTGGTAGTAGGTGTAAAATGGGGTGAAGGTGGTGAGGAAGAGCGTAAGGGTGTTAACCGTCTTTGTTAGATAATATAAATATTACGCAGTATGATGTTTACTTTCGTTTTCTTAAATCCCAAATAGGTGGAAGCATCTATTCCAGAATAGGCTATGTCTGGCTCAGATAAAAATGTTAAAATCTAGGTCCGGTCTATCTATATTAATTTTTATATAATTTTTAAAAAAAATATAATATATCAAAAATATTAAAATAAATATTTCCCAATAAATTGAAAAAAATATGTATATTTAAATAACAGTAAGATATGTGCAACTTAATAAATAAATGCCTCTAAAATAGTAAAAAAATTAAAAATAAAACAAGAGTTATACAATACCTAGATAATAACAACAAAATAGTAACAACATAATTGTAAAATGATAGTAAAATAGTTAAAAAAAAAGAAAAACTAGCAAGAAAACAGTAAAAAAAATCGTTTTTTCCATATTCAGGCTGGGCCCAAAAAAGCATTACTTGAGGCATATCCCGTTTTTTAAACAGGCATTATTTTCTTGCCCAAACCTATTTTTTCGGCCTATTTTTTACAAACTCTTTTACTTTTCGAACGAGCTGACCTGACCATAAATCGATATAATTCCTTTATATGAGTTTTTTTGGATTCTTTATTCATCATGTTATGTATTAACTTGATTACGTGAAGTAGTAAAACATAAAAGAACAATTAAAATTTAAAAGAAAAATCCTAATTTATTAATTACCTCGTACAAGTCCATCATGTAACTTTTTTATGGCTAAATGGTTAAAGTCACATGCAAGAAAAGAAAAAAATTTTAATAGAGAAAGTAAGAACTACAAACACTACAAAATTATTAAACAATTGAACTTTTCTTAACAAAATGTTTGTTCAGAAAAGCAAGTTTTGGTTTTGCGAATTGCCATGGCGGTGGGATGCAATTGAATTCAGCCAAGTGGGTCTCCCACTTATTATTGTCTTTCAAAACCTCTCCAATCCAATGAACTAAAAGCTGCCCATTACGGCTTCTTAGCATAGTGACCGTCAGATTTTTATTTTTAGCAAATTGGTGCTGGGTTCATTGGTATCACTCATATCTCCAAAGGATAAGAAGATAACCTCTCTCGTAACACTCACTGTTTCGCTCAACCTCCATCCTTTCTTCCTTTCTAATCTCTGCCTCCATAGCCAAATTACTTGCTTCACTTACCACAAGTAAGTATCCCACAAAAAAGAAGTGCCCTTTTTCTCCTTTTCGATGATCCCTCTCCTTTCCCTCCGGTCCCCGGCCTCTCCCTCCTCCGCTCTTTTCCACTTCAGCCCATCTCCTCCTTTCTCCTCTCGCTTTACTAAATCCCCTTTTCGCCGCTTTCTTCCTCCGACGAAACCCTCCCTTTCCACCAATTCTTTCAGCTCTACTTCCCAACAGCTTGGACCCCAAGGCCCTCAAAACCAGCAGCCTCCCAGAACTCTATTCCCTGGTGGCTACAAACGTCCCGAGATCAAGGTCCCTAATTTTGTTCTCCAGTTGGACCCCAGCGACGTCTTGGCTGACGACAATGCGCTCGATTTCATTGACAAGGCCGTCTCCAAATGGGTTGGTCTTGTAGTGCTCAATGGTGGTGAAGGAAGTGGCGGCAGGGTTTATGAAGCTGCCCGTTCGTTGAAAGCGGTTGTTAAAGATCGCGCTTATCTTTTGATCGCGGAGCGCGTTGACATTGCCGCCGCTGTCGGTGCTAGTGGCGTGGTCCTCTCTGATCAAGGTGGGCTTTTTGCCTTTTTCTTTTTTCTTCTAAAGTTTGCTTATTCTAGGTTATTGGACTATTCACGTAAAAGTGGATTTATTTCTTTTCAAAAGCTTATCAGAGTTTAAAGTAATAAAATTGTCATGCTTGTTTTTCAGAATGAAATTGACCCAATGTTAAAGAAAAGCTGTTAAAGTCTTCAGTCATATTAAATGCATTGATATGTATATCCAACATCGTTGTATTTATTTACGAGAAATGCTTCCTTTACAGGCCTTCCTGCCATAGTCGCAAGAAACACAATGATGGATTCAAAATCAGATTCTGTCTTTCTCCCTTTGGTAGCTAGGACCGTGCAATCTTCAGATTCTGCTTTAAATGCTTCAAGTTCTGAAGGTGCTGATTTTCTTATATATGATCTGGGTCAAGAAGAGCACGTCAATACGGCAATGAAGGCTGTTTATGAAAATGTGAAGATACCGATCTTTGTTGTTAATAATAATTCACAAGCAGAGGTGCCATCATATACTGAGTTGACCAAGATTTTCAAATCAGGTGCTAGTGGTGTAGTTTTGTCATTGGAAGATTTGAGGTTGTTTACCGATGATGTTTTGAGCGAGTTTTTTAACATTGTATATACAACTAATAACAAACGTCAGGATGAGAGCACCGATGAACTAGAAATGGCGGATATCGATTGTGGCTCTCACCAGAAAGTGGGTGTGGCGGGTTTTATTAAAGTGGAAGATAGAGAAAAACAACTTATCGAGAAGGAGAGATCAGTGTTAACCGAAGCAATAAATGTCTTCCAGAAAGCTGCACCTCTGGTGATCTTTTAATTAAGCTTTGGTAGTTAAAGTTATTTTCCATAATGGTTATGAGATTGTCAATTATTTATTTTTCCTTTTTTGGTTGAATCTCTGTGTTTTCTATTGTCAATTTTTTTTTCCTTTTTTGGTTGAATCTTTTTGTGTTTTAAATTCCAGATGGAGGAGATTTCACTTCTTATTGATGCTGTTGCTCAGATTGATGAGCCATTTCTACTGGCTATAGTGGTAATTGTGTGCTGAACTTCAACAAACTCTGGTTGCTGGGATTGCATTGGTATTAGCTCTAAATTTCAAATGAATGCCTATCTCTTTATTTGAGAACATATACCCATAGAATGACTATTTACTTTCTATTCACTTTCGGTTTAGGGAATATAAAATTAAGGAATGCTTAAGCTTTAATGTCTTCTCTTGGTTGATATGCTACCTCATATATTTCATTAGTTGTCTCGGTGGTTTCACGAAGCGGGTTCATATCATATAGGCAATTTAATTAGATTCAATGAGATCGCACATGTCCACTAGGAACAAATTTGATTAACCTTGTGTTCCTTTTCTGCTATGCTCATGTCTCTTTCTTTTGATGGCCACTGCATCTGGCTCATTATCCATTAGTTCATTATTCTGGCTTTTTTTTTTTGGTTACGTGTTACATTTGTCTGTGTTGAGCACTTGAATTAATTCTTATTTAGTTATATCATTCTTTCTGTTTTACTGATAAAACAATAATTTTAATTCCGTCATATTTGACAGAATGTCTTTACCGTATCATATTAGAATCTTCTATTAGTATTGTTTTAATTTAAATTAATTGATTGCTTGTGTCTTTCTTAGTATTTGTTTGTGTGTGTTTTCATTTTGTCTTTCTTACTATTTTGTTATGAATGTTCCCTTATCATAACTTAAGATCATGCAATGGTATTTCCTGTCTCTATGATAGTGGCCTTATATTAATCAATAAAAGGAAATATGTTCTGTAGTGAGGAAGCAGACATTGTACGGAAATTGTTTGTTTATTCATGCATAGAAATTTGCTTGATCCTGTTAAATTTTTGGCTTTGGTATGACTTATTCATATATAAAATATGATATGATATATATTGGATTCTCAGGGTGAGTTCAATTCTGGTAAATCCACTGTCATTAATGCTCTTCTTGGGGAAAGATACCTCACGGAGGGGGTTATTCCCACGACTAACGAAATCACTTTTTTGCGCTATTCTGAGTTGGACCGGAAGGATATGCAGCGTTGTGAAAGGCACCCAGATGGTCAACTAATATGTTACCTTCCTGCTCCAATTCTTAAAGAAGTGAGTCCTTTTGGCATTTCCTCATCTGTATACCTGAATTTAAAAGTTCAGAGATCCTTTGGGTCTGCCAGTGGCTGGTTTCTCTGTAACTATTAATAGTAGTTTTTGTATTTTTCCATGCACTGGCATACCATCATACTAAATGTTTGTTTAGAAGTGTAAACTTTATGCATGTAGATGTTAGTTGATTCTTCATCTCATGTGTTATGTGTGTTCGTTATATTGCTTTAAATCCTTGCTGAAATATGCTGTTCTCTATATGTTATAGTTGTTAGCCTTGTTTGAAATTTACATAATTACCAGGCAAATCCACCTTGCTTATTTGTGTTGTACTAGATATCATTCATTCCAAGTTACCTTCACTTTAAAAGATTCTAGAATCTGTTTTGATGGGTTGTGCATGACTGTTGGATATGGCGTGCAATTTTTATTGTGATAAAACATTACAAAGATTTTATTATCACATGGGAATGAATCAATAGCAATTTAACTTCGTAAAAGAAAATCAGGCACAATTTTCAAAACCCTAGGTGCTTAAAAGTGAGTTTTCAATCCATAATACAAATGAAAGTTTGAGATGTGCGGAACGTCATTTAGGTTGAGCATATTAGATGAAGATCAATGAGACAGGGAAGATAGATAAGTTGAAAAGTTTGGTGAAAGTAAACACAACGTGGATGGTTGATTATCTTCTTTCTGTTGCCTGCTTTCCTCTCTTTTTTGTTTTGTTTTCTTGGAAATTGGTCCAAATGTGATTATATTTTTTTCCATAACTAATTTTTAAAAATTCCTCCTGAGGGCAGATGAATATTGTTGACACACCAGGGACCAATGTGATTCTTCAAAGGCAACAGCGCCTGACAGAGGAATTTGTGCCTCGTGCCGATTTGCTCTTTTTTGTTATTTCTGCAGATCGCCCATTAACTGAGAGTGAGGTAAGATTAGTTTTGCATGTAATGTGGCATAGCTTGCTTCTTAATGTTCTCCATTTCTTGTGTGGGGCAATCAATTTTAATCCTGGAGGCACTGATTTTCTGTTGTCAATGCTGCTTGTTGTGTAGAAACGCAGTCCTTGATACTGTATGGATTTAGAAAAGTTTTCCATGATATGATATTACCATGTAAGAAGTTAATCATTTTGAAGTTTTATCAAGCATTTGTTCATGGGGTTCTACGGAATTTTTCTTCAACACCTCTCTCTTTTTTCTTTGAAATTATTACAAAGTGAACCCAAAGGATCATTAAGTGAAGGCATAAAGCTAGTTGAGATATCTAAGAATGGATTATGAGTTGCTAATACTGATTTGGGAAATGTTGCGCTGTCCATAAATGCTTTGTGTTTAGTTTCATGAATTTAATTTCAGAAAGTTATAAATATTACCTTACTAATGGTCAATTCTTATTTTTTGTGAGCTGATCCTGCGTGTACGTGTTCTTTTTTTTTTCTCCAGGTTACTTTTCTCCGTTATACTCAGCAGTGGAAGAAGAAAGTTGTGTTTATTTTGAATAAATCTGATCTTTATCAGAATACGCAAGAGGTTTAATTCTCATCTCCCATTGAGTATTGATGCTACTATGAAGTTAGTTAATAAATTTACATTGACTTATAACTTATTATGACACTTTTTGAGTCTTATATTGGTTATCTTCATTTATTGCAGCTAGAGGAGGCAATATCATTCATCAAAGAGAATGCAAAGAAGTTGCTAAACACAGAAGACGTGACATTGTATCCAGTGGCTGCACGATTAGTTCTTGAAGAAAAGCTTTCAGCTACTTCTGATGTTGGAAAAAAATATAGAGAAATAGTGTTCACTGAATCAAATTGGAAAACCAGTAGCTTTTACAAGCTTGAAAACTTCTTGTATAGTTTTTTAGATGGATCAACTAGTAGAGGAATGGAGAGAATGAAGCTCAAACTTGGAACACCAATTGCAATTGCTGAGCGAATACTTTCTGCTTGTGAAACTCTTAATAGAAAAGATTGTGAGTCTGCTGAGCAGGACTTGTCTTCTGCAAATGAAATTATTGATAGCGTGAAAGAGTATGTAATAAAGATGGAAAATGAAAGCATTTATTGGAGAAGACGAACTTTATCAGCGGTACAAATTTAGGAATACTAATTTTTGAGTCTGCAAGTAGATGACTTTGTTTCTTACATATTGTTGTCTATATCTATGTTGTTTATTCTTGTGCGTGGTACTGCAGATTGATGCTACAAAATCACGGATTCTGGAGCTCATAGAATCTACCTTACAGTTATCGAATCTTGATGTTGTCGCTTCCTTTTTACTCAAGGGGGAATTGTCCACCACACTGCCCGCCACTTCAAGGATTCAAAATGAAATACTTGGTCCTGCCATTGCTGATACACAAGTGAGTTAATGGTTCAGACCTCTTCATAATCTAGGTTCTGTGAAAATTAGATGTCTATTTCAAATATCAAGTTTTAGGAGCCATTTTTTTAGAGCTGCATGAGTTACTTTTCCTTTTTGACTTTGGATTTATGGTATGTAATTGCATGCAGAACTTACTTGGAGATTATGTGACATGGTTACAATCAAATAATGCACGTGAAGGAAGGGCTTATAAGGAGTCTTTTGAGAAAAAATGGCCCTCCATTACCTTCTCGGACAAAAATTATCCTCTGGAGACCTATGAATTGCTGAGAAAGTTGGATGAACTCAGCTTGAGAGCGATAGAGGACTTAAGTGCCAATGCTACTTCGAAACAATTTGAGCGTGAAGTTCGTGAAGTGGTGAGTTAAGAATTCCTCTAAATAGCAATAAAACTTGTCCAAACTAGTAAAGCAAGATAGTGGTGACAGGCAGTAATCTCTA
This sequence comes from Gossypium stocksii, assembly GCA_020496765.1. Taxonomy (NCBI): domain Eukaryota; kingdom Viridiplantae; phylum Streptophyta; class Magnoliopsida; order Malvales; family Malvaceae; genus Gossypium; species Gossypium stocksii. The sequence continues at coordinate 15,971,981 of CM035623.1, forward strand.
TGATGTCTGAATGTAGGGCATTTGATGGAAAAGCTCTAACAATATTAAATATGAGGGTCGCATGCAGGCATGTCACAAAGGAACTGCATTTCCTTGTTCTGCCTATTACTTGATTATTGATGACAATCACCATTGTAATTGTATCATTATCAATAATACATTGATGTATAGGAAAGAATAAAACTTTAAAGCAATTTTTGCAAAGAATGATTGTTTACTGCCCCTAGAAAAACTCCAGGCGGCCAAATGTTCTTGTTTGGGCTCTAATGCGGCCTGGTTATGCTGGAAAACTTTGTTTTTACATATTATGTGAAAATAAAACTGGTATTTATCATGTCGTTTAGGATTGCCAGAAAGATCATATTGACAGTTATTTGTCGGTGAATGTTCTTAGATCTATTTTTAAAATGGCTGGTCCTATGTTGTTGCTTTTGGTTTTTAATTACCTTGTGCTAAAATTTACTTTCAAATGTTAATTTTTATACGATTCAGTTGGCCTGAACGAAATGTCTTTCTTCTCAGTTCTTGGAGACTTTTGGTGGACTTGGAGCAGCTGGTTTGTCAGCTTCACTTCTAACATCTATATTACCTACCACCTTAGAAGATCTTCTTGCTCTCGGCCTGTGTTCTGCTGGCGGGTAAGTATCTTCTTAAGTTCATATATTAATTCTTTATCTTCAAGCTGCATGCCCAAGTTTTCATAAAATAGTCAGTTATCTGTGTGACTTAAGGTCCTTGCTGTATTAAATCTATGCGCCTTTTATTCCTAAGTTACCTGTAACTTGGTCTGCTTGGCATCGGATTTTACTTTCTTTTGACCTTAACAATTCGTTAAGGGTTTAATGTTTCCGACCGCTTATTAATTAAATATTGTTATGATAGGTTTATAGCCATTTCAAATTTCCCAGCCCGTAGACAAGGAATAATAGAAAAGGTGAAAAAGACGGCAAATGCTTTAGGACAAGAGCTTGAAGATGCAATGCAGAAGGATCTTCAAGAAACCACCCAGAATTTGGAAAAGTTTGTAAGAATTATCGGGGAGCCTTATCGAGATGCTGCGCAAAATAGACTGGACAAACTTCTAGAGGTAAAAGATGAACTATCAAATGTGAGGGGGACACTTAAAATGCTGCAAGTAGAAATTCAAAATCTTCATGTATCATAACACCAATATAATGGCTAGAAGTCGAGGGCGGGTTGTATATGTAACGGCGTTATACCATTTCTAAATCCCAGTTCTTGGGGTCTCAAGTGTACAATATCTTCATGCACTAATAAAAAAAAATAAGCATGTTTTTCCCCAATAATTTTGCAGCATCTTTAACAAGCACGAATATGTGTATGGTATGCAGCTGCAGATGCAAGCAATGTAAGTAAGCATCTTATTCTGCTTTTACATTTTTAAGATTGGATGAGAAATTTTTGAGTAAGGAAGAATGCATATTCCAGTTAAATTGTCTATAAGCTTTTATTTCAAGTTTATTCCTTTTGTCTTGTTTATTATATCAATTACCGGCCATAAAGTTTGTGGTCAGCCTGTGGTAAAACAATTAATAAACAAAGTTTCAATTGAGGGCATCTTTACTTTGCTTTACTAATTTTTAAGAATCTTGTTCATATAACCTTTTGAATTTAGATTCAGCAATATTTAATATTTTACAAGGTTTTTACACGTTACAAGGGTCAACATCAATACACCTATAAAGGTTTGGACCTTCCTTGGTTGACACGTGCATAAGCTACTCTCTCTGAAATGATCAAATTTTAAATTTAGTCTTTCTACTACACTAAAATTTAAGATTATAATAATGATGAGATTTTAATTTTGATCTCTGTACTATACTCGAATTTAATATTCAATTTTTTTACTTTTAATTTTTTGACATTATTTGGTATTTTAATTTTTTTATGATGTCACTTATTAGTTCAAAGATTTTATTTTAATTAAAATGTTGATGTAATTTTTAAAAGTTATTAATACTATTAAAATTATTTGTTAAATTCAAGTCCATTGTAAGTTTTTATATAGCTATTAAGTGATTATTTTTTTAATTTTTTAAAATGTCACATCAATAAATTTAATAGAAGAATTTAATAGTGTTAACAATTGAATCTAAATTTTTAAGATTAAAAAATAGAGACTAAAATTTTAAAAATAAAAGTACGAAGACTAAATTTTAAATATACCAAAAACATAGAGACTTGAAATATATTTTAATATTTAAATATTTACTCTATAATTTTAGAAAAATAATTAATAATTAACCAAAGCAACTAGTTCATAGAATTAATTAATGCTGAATACATATATTGGACAAGAGAGAGGAAATTTTGGATAAAATATGATATAAAATATATGGTGGTCCTGAAATAATAAAAAACTTTATTAATAGATCAGTGGGTCGACATGTTTGCATAAGCTATGAATTTGATTCTATCATCTTTCATTGATATAATCATATTTAAAGTGGAAAGTATACATAAATAAACAAACATGATTTCAATATTTAAGGTAAAGCAGAAAACAGACCTAACTTTGTGGCTTTTTTATTTCCTGAATTGTGTGAGATCAATGTCAATATGCACCCTTTTCCTTATTGATTTAAAGAGTCTCACTTTTCCATTGGTTGGCTAACCTTAAAAGAAAAAGGGAGATTTTGAAAGCAAATTTGATGGTTGGGGCAAAGAGTGTGTGCAATTGGCACATATTCTTCATCACCTAGAGCCAAACTATCACCCAACACTGCCTAAGCAAACCAACTCAATGGTCCAAGCCTTTCCACTTACATTGATAATTGACAAACTAAGTAGGAATTGAGATCGAGAACTTCAATTTTGTCTAATAAATATCATGAGTATTTTTGAATAATTACATATTTAATTAATTATCAAATAAATACACAATTTTTTTTGAAAATATGTCTGATGGTAAGTTGTGACAATTTATTATGATACATGGTCTACTCATAAGTTTTGGCATAAGTACTAATACAATAATACGAATAAAGCGGTAAACATGAGAAAAAAACACAAGCAAATTAGTGTAGTTTAAGGCATCACTTACATCTCTAGGACCTTACACAAATAAGAAATCAACTACTAAGCTCACAATACATGCAATGATTTAAGCTCAATCTATCCTAACCATTAGATAATTGTGGCCACACCTTAGTACATATAGTATGAACTCTCACCAAACAACCTCTCCTATGCTAAAAACATTTAACTAATCACTTAAAGTTGAATAAACAATAAATGTATTCAATAAAATTTCCTCATTATAAACATATAAGCTCTTCTAAAATGCATCATCATTTTCACAAAAGTAAGTCTCCGTAAATAGGCTTTGAAATAGGTTACTTTAATCTCATAATTATCTCCATATAATGTGGAATAAAATCCATTTAAATTCGAAAGCTTTATCTTGATCTTTATCTCCGTGCTTTTTTTTATTGAAAGATTCAAATAATTTCATTAAACCAAAGGCCCAAAAGCCTAGAAAAATAGCACAATAAGCACAAGGTCAAACAAGCCAAACCCAAACCAAAGGAGAGCTAACCCTGGACACCATAGCAATTCTAGCCGTCGTTGCTTAAAGCAAAGGAGGAAAGGGTGTGATCAAACGAGCCCATACAAACATAGCTGATATATCCACATCAAGTAGAACCACCAGCAATGAGGAGCTAAGGTTGCTATCACCATCGTAGAGCTTGTCGAGGGCCTTGTTGAGCTTCCATCCCAAGCCTTTGAGTGGGTGTGGTGCAGCTTGATCAATGTTGCAGTGTACAAGCCATTAAAGTCAGCTGTCAATGGAGCTCCACCTTAAATGAAGATCTTGTCGGATCATTAAAAAAAACAGCTGAGAAGACTAAAAAGATCTATCGATGGGAAAAAAGCAAGTCACCTCCTTTTACTGACGAAATAAAGTCATCACAAAAAGGGAAGGTGGTTGCTTGGGTTATTTTACTGAAAAAAAGGCAAAAGGAAAAAGATTAGCAATTGCAATCGAAAATGCTATTGACAACAGCTCGACAACCCGACGGCCACTCGCAAAAAGGCTAAAACGAATAAAGAAGAACCTAAGAATGGAGGGTTCAATGAAGAGAAAATAGGGGGTTTTATATTATCTTCAAGTCTTTATATTATCTCTAAGGTTGATATTCCATAATTTAATATGGAAAATTACGTTCTTTTCATTACTTAAGGAGCTTGTAATTGATCATTTTTATGTCATTTTAATAGTTTTATGAATCATATGTTAGTTAGACTTAAGTAAATAAAACAAGCCTTTTTGTGATGTTTATCGACCAGTTAGGCCAACTCGAGCCTAATAAAGTCTAGCGAGTTGATGTAACGGTGTAGGAAACTACTTCAATCAAATAAGCCAAGCAGTTAGTGAACTGCCCAGAATGTCGCGACATGGAGACCATAAAGTCACAACATTGAAGTTACACAAACACTTAGAAGAATTTTTGAGCAACATCGATAAGGCTAGTAGGCTGTGGCCGAGGTTGTGACATGAAGGATATAAAGTCACGACATCAACAAGCAAAGTCCCGACATTCTTGATAGTAGCCAAAGATGGAAGTTGATCCCAAGGTTGTAGCAAAGTTGCGATAACCAAGCCCATATCCAAAGATTCGAGTAAATTACCTACCAACTGTAATGTCGCGACATTGATGCTTGACAAAGTTAAAATCTGCAAGGGTGTTTCCATCCGCAGTCAACTTTAACTTGTAAATCAGGGCAGAGTCAGTCCAATTAGGTCAAAGAAAATTAGTTCTATAAATGTTAACTGAAGAACACAATTCAAGGAGGCTCGTTACAATTTCTAATAGCTTAGTAGATAGTTTGTAGGATTTTCTTTAAACATTTTTATTTCAATTTTTGTTTCTAGTAAAATTCAGTTTTTCTCAATTTCATTCTTTATTTTTCTTTATTTAAGTTTTCGCACTTTTGTTTACGACGGATTTACCAATCATAAGTGATCAAACACTTCCATTACAAGAATCTTTGTCGCCACCCAAGTTGATCTCCATCATTAGAAGTCTTCAGATTATTGAGCTTTTCTAAACTTTATTCTTTCTTATCATTAATTTCATTAGTGCTTTGCAAATTAAATGGGTTTGTGATAATTAGAATGGGTCATAACTAAATTCTTATATAGGTTGGTTAATTGAAACGAGTGTAGTTAAGCTAGCTTAGGGTTTGAAACTGATTAATTAGATTAAATTGAATGAACTTAAACTCTAGAATTGGCAACTTTATGTAGTAGTTTAGGTAGATGAGACCGAAAGGAGATTCTACTCAGAATTGATTCAATTTTTCTCATTTAGATCCATCAGGTTGAAAGGTAAATGGACTAAATTGATTAATTGATAGAATTATAGGCCGAAAGCTATTAATTAGGTCAATTAATAATTAATAGGTAAAAACCACTAAGTCTAGGTTAATTGCAACCATGGAAATTGATTAACTCTTGTTTGTCATTCTTGATAATTTATCTGCCAACTTTAGTATTTTTGTAATTAGATTCTTTTAGTAATATTTAGTTCATATACTCCGAATTTAGGCTTCGTCGTACTATAGTAATTAGGGTAATACTATTTGGACTTAGTTTTGCGTGTTCTTGATTACTGTTTAATTCAGTTTTAGTCATACCTCCCTTGGATACGATTCTCATAATACTGTCGTATTTCGTTGTAACTTAACTTATATTACAATCTGACTTGTTCACTTGGAGTATACCATATATATATCTATATATATATATATATATATATATAATTTGCATTGTTTTTACAACCTCGATGCATGCACACCGGGGTGCGATCAAAGGTCTATTTTCAATTCCAAGTCTAATGCTTAGATTAGGATTCTTTAAAAGCTTATAGTTGATATAGGAATAAAAACTCTTTAGGAGTCATACTTGAAATGAAATTCTTCAAGGCTGTCGCTTCTCTTTATGTTTTTTTTTATACAAGTAGTTACATTACAGTTGTGGAAGGGAAGGGGAGCAAGGTTTACAAATATAAAAAATCAAAATTTAGACCTTATGTGATAGAGGTAATCTTTTTTGTTATAGATAAAATTCTACTTTTTTTTGTTATTTATAAGATAATCATAAACATGAATAAATACCAAATAAAAAATCGTCGATCAATAATGTAACACCCCTTACTCGAGAAACTCAAGTAATGAATGTTACATTTAGCATTGAACGTTCTTTCTATATCAAATACTTATGATTTGGGCTCTTATCAAGGTTACATTACTCTTTTTAGAACTTAACTAGACTAAAAATAAAGTTTAAGTCCATTCTAAACTCGTTTCAAGTATCCTTTGGCCCAACTAAACTTTTTTAGTTCTAGGTCATTATGTCTCGAGACAAGGGTTTGAATGTCTAAAGACTGTTTCATTTGACTATAGAACTTTAGCTTTGATGTTGTATTGTCTCGAGACAAATGAGTGTATGTCTTGAGAAACAAAGGCTTATGTTTCGAGACAAAGTCCAATATGCCTTGAGACATGACCTTGATATTGTAGCTTTTTAGCTTCAAAGTTCTTATGTCTTGAGACACATTTCGTATGTCTCGAGACCGACTTAAAAATTTGTTTTCAAACACCTCCAACTCATACCAAATTATCCACAATCATTCCAAACAATAATCAAAGCACATAAACTATGTAATACCTCATATTTACCGTTTAAAACATATTAAACTCAAATATTAGAACAACTAGACACTTTCTTTCTTACTTCATTAATACATCTATGTATATGTCATCATATATACCATAAGATTTAATTCATACCCCTTTTCTCCCAAGTCTTAATGATGAGATGAGATTTGTCAAGGTCACTAATTCGAATGAGAACTTCAATTTGATCTTTCACCTACATGTTGAAAAATAATGTGTTAAGCTTGTGAAAGCTTAATAAGTACCTATGAATTCAAATCTTACCATTTCTTTGATTTTTATTTATCATAGACATAATTACTATTATAATTCATGAATATATCTTAATAATCAATAGGTTATTCCATATTTGTAAAATTCACTAATATTTTGATTCATTAATTTTATGTAATGCTCTAGTTTTTGGGGTTAGAAGTTTGATATTTTCAAATAGGGTCAGTGGCTAGATCGGGCATTTAAGTTTGCTTTCGCGTTCTAATGTTAGAATGAGCCTGTTGGTTTGGTGGTTAGTTATGTGTTAATTTAGTTTGGGGTATTGGGTTTGAGTCTCTAGGTGTGTTAGTGAGGAATTATTTTTACACCTTCTATTTGTTTTGAGTTAAAGATAGTTATTAATTTTAACTATATTTTTGTTATTTTTGGGAAAAATTTTGGGCGTTCTCTTCTTTTTCTCCATGGACGTTTCCTTACTCTCCCTTTTTGTTTTTTTTTTTCAATTGAGAGATTTTCTACTCTTTCTTTTCCTCTACAAATACCCAAATTAATTTCGGATTCAACGTTGTTGACTAGTGGGTCTGTGAATTGGCATGGGGAGCGAATCAAACGATTCGGGTGCTTATCTCACAAATCAGGTGTGGGTTTCGAACCTCTTTTCTTCTATTTTTGATTTGTTAATTTAATTTTGTAGTAATTGATAATTTTGAGTGTGTATTGAACTGGGTAATTGGTACTGAATTGCTGTGAAATTCGGCAACTTGTGTGCGTTCTGCCTATCTTTGAAATGAAATTATTGTTGAATTTGGAAGATTTTTGGAAGGTTCTGTTGATTAAAGAGTGGTTAATGGTTAGGGTTTGTTTTGATGTCGCAAAATCAAGATTTTAGCCAGTTTTGGTGTGGTTTCATGACCACACGGGTGGCCACATAGGCATGTGCCACAACATGGGCGGTTTATACGGTCGTGTATATTTGGACATTAAGGTTTCTGGGCTAATCTAGGAGCCACACAGCTAGGCCACACAGTCGTGTGGCTGATTTAGGGAAATTAGTTGATTTTCACACGGCCGTGTCCCTTAGGCACATGGGCATGTGTGATTGAGAATTAGGGATTTAGTGGTTTGGTGCCACACGGCTTGGCCACACTATCATGTGGCTAATTTGGGGATTTATGGATCCCATATGGGCGCGTGTTTTGGACACACAACCGTGTCTGGTGGGTATACGTACGTGTGAAACCATCACACGGCCGTGTTTGGTGGGCACACGAGCGTGTGAAACCCTCACACGGCCGTGTCTGCCCTCTACTCTATTTTAGCACAGATGGACAGAGAGTTACACGGTCCTTTTCCTAGGTCACATGGGCCCTTCCACATAGGCGTGTTGACCCCCACACGGTCTAGGCATTTGCACACAGCCGGAGCATACGGCTGTGTGGCCCGACCTCGCCAAATTTTATTATGTGTCAAATTAAAGCTTGCTTGTGATTCTGTGTGTTCCGACTCTTAGCGAGGTTTTAGCAAGGGTGATCAGGACTTTGATTCGATTTAGACTGGTGTGTTTTGTATAGATATACCTCTATTAAGCAGATTATCTAATTATTGCTTGAGGTTACTTTGCAATTGGTACTGAAATCGGGTAAATGAATGTACGCATTTCTGATTCTAAGTGATTAGTGTGTGAGTGTTTGTGTATTGTGTACATCCTGTGACTATACAAGAATTCTGTAATTGATTGACTGGAAGTGAGTTTTTGTGCCCAAATGACCATTTGGAAATCTTGTGTTCTAATTTTGTATGCCTGTCTGCATACATACATTTGCATAAAACATTTAAGGTTTGGTTGTGAAGAGATGGAAGATTGATTCTGATTTGATCTGGCAGTTTAACTGCAACTTATTCATACAGTGGTTTACCGTACTGTATCGCGAGTACGTCAGCTCTATTGCATACCATTATCTAATCTGGTAGTTTAAACTGCAATATATCTGTACAGCGGATTACCACATTGCACTGTACTGCATATACGCCAGCCCTGTTGCGTATTAATATCTGAGTGGCTTAGTCCACATATTTGGTGTATAGGGTTGGACGGGCCTTCGATGTCCTATGTAGTGTGTTTGGTTGGGTGTGATTGGGAGATGGAGAGGTGTTTTGGCTGAATGGGTGAGTTTTTGTTACGTGACTGCATTCATACGCATCTGTTTGAGTGATCTGGGTGTAAGATTATCTGATTGTATTCTGTCCGACTGAATAACACTTGTGACTGAGTGTTTGTGTGTGACTTGGTGTCTTGAGTTGTTACGTTCTGTTGGGATGTTGGTTCCAAGTTTACTTTTTGACTCCGCGTATATCTGTAAGTCTATTTTTCTATTGAATTGAGTTCCAAAATTTTGTTATTAGTCACGTGTCGAACTTACACTGAGCTCGTGTAGCTCAGCCTCTTTAGTGTTTTTCCCTTTTAGGTACATTTACGTGTTCTAAAGCCTCGGTATGCGGAGGTCTCGAAAGCGTTACCATTTTTTTAAAACTAGTTAATAAGTATTTTCTGTAAATCTGATTTTATGTAAACGATTTTGGACAGTGAGTTCTGTTATTAATACTGTAATGTTTTTCGGGTTGTTAAACTAAAATTTCCCACGATCACTTCAGTGATCAGTGTGACTTCTGAAATTTGATCTAAACTTCTAGGCCGGGTTTGGGGTGTTACATTTTATCATTTCATAGATTAACAAGAACAAAACTTTTATCAGAAATCACTTACCATGACTTTTTAGCCCATGATAACCACATTTGAACCATATGGATGCATGGAACATATCACGATACAAGAAACACAAATATGTTGGAAACACAGGCACTAGAGTACATAATAAAACATGAGGCATCGAAGTGCGATATCAAGAATATCATGAATAACATAGGATCGCTCAAGCTCCTATAGCATGCCAACTATATCCATGAAGTTCAACGCTAGTATACCTGGGCAATCGAGTATCACTTAATTCACAATAATTAATCATGAATACTTTATTTCACGATTTTCTAGATTTCAATACACTTTCACATTTATTTCATTCTAGTTTACTATTTAATATTACATGAACATATAATTTCGAACATTAAATTTTTTAAGAGCATTTTTTTTACACTTCCATTCCATGACTAACCACAAATTTTATTCATACTAGTATTTATTTCATGATTTTCATAATTTAGCTACACTTTTGCACTTTTTCAATTTAGTTCTCATTTTCCCACGATTTAAAGAACAACTGTAATTTTATTTACAATAATCACGAAAATTTATTTAGTAAATTCTTAATTCAAAATAAACCTTATATTTCTTGTTCTCTACATCATTTTCACTTGTAAAATAATAGCACGTAAAACTTTTACGTACTTTTCAATTTAATCCATTTTACCACAAAATTCAATATTCACTATCACATAGCACTTTAATCCATTAATTCATCATAATATCTTACTTCACATGTCTAATTTATATTCTATTCACTTTTCTTATTTCAATCATAAATTTTATAAAGTTCACGATTTAGTCCTTAGCATCATGAACATACAATATTTACTATAAACTCACCTCAAGATCACTTTATATCTATTTCTTTACCATATTTCACTTCAATTAACCCTTCTTTTAAAATATAATATTTTACATATCAAATTTTTTTACACTTTATTTTACTAATTTATCACAACTTTCACAAAGTTTACATTTTAATCCTTCGGAGACAAGAGAATTCAAGGGTACTTACCTCTCTTCAACCTTTAATGACTTTTTTTTTTCTCTTTTCCTTGCCACTTGAATCACTTCCTTTATCTCTCTCTTCAATATCGTGCCAAGAACATAAAGCTATCCATGAGAAATCTTTACTTTAACATCATTTCTATATCTTTCTAACAAAATTAAACTTGAAAACATTATGAAACCTTAATATTCATACATTGTTCTTTTGATTTTAAGCCGTAGCTTGATTTTTTATCTCCTCAAACATGAGCATACAATCTTCCTTATTAAAATCTGAAGTTCACTAAATTGTTGGAAGATTGATTTTACTAAAACTTTTAATGGAATTTCAAGGATTTCTCTCTTAATTTCAAGGAAAAGACCAAATTGCAAAGAAAACAAAACTCATTTTCTCCATGAATAATGGTGGCATGAACTTGAAAGAAAGATGCAGAGAATTCTTTTCTTTCCATCTTTTACTTAATCATTAATAAATATAAAAATAAAAATAAAAATAAAATAATAGTAAAATAATAATAAAATATTTTAACTAATAAGATTTCTACACCAATAATCTTTAATTATTACAACTCAATAATTGATAATTATCCAAATTAAGAAATGACCAACTTACCCTTCAAAGTTCTCTACAATTCCATCCTTAAATCATTGTTCACTTTCGATAAAATTGTGATTTATTCCCTTATCTTTCTCCACTTATTCAATTTGGTCCTCACTTACCACTTTTGTGTCACAAGAACTTTTACGATTATTTTCACTTTTGGTCCTTTAACTTTCCCATATTTATACTTGTCCCTAAAAATTTTGATTATTTAGAATTAAGTCACAAAACTTTTCATACTTTTACAATTTAGTCCCTATCTTAGAATGATATATCACAACATACTTCTTAATTTAAATTTCTCTAGAATCCATCAACATTCTCTTTTATCATTTATATTACTTATTTTACTCTACCGAGGAATCCATTATGCACGATTCTCACTTAATACTCCTTTTAGAACATAAAGAATTTAAAGGTGTTGAAAATAAAATAAATGCATATTTGAATTGTAATTTATTATATAAGCACAACTTGTATCATAAGTTATTATATACAACACTTTGAAATAATTATATTGTAATAGCCCATTTTCAGTGAAATCGGAATAATAGTTTCGGGACCACAAATCCGAGTTAGAAAGAAAATTTATTTTAATATTATTGCATGATTTATATTATGATAAAAATGTTACATGAAAATAATGATAAGAAAATTTTATCAATTATGCACTTAATTATGGAAAGGACCAAATTGCATAAAATGTAAAAGTTGAATTCTAGAAGCTATAAGTATCAAATAGCTATGGAATTCAAAACTTGAGGTCCTTATATGATAATTAGACCATTAAAGAAAAGTTATTAGATATTTTTGGTGATTCATCCATGAAAAAAAATAAGAAAATGCTAAGGACTAAATTGGAAATCAAAATAAATAAAAGATGATAAATTATTAATTAGAGAAATATCATCTTATTTCATCTTCTTCCCCAAATATTTTCTATGGAAACCCTAGGAGAGAAAGAAGAAACTAATCAAGCTTAATTGGGTAAGTATTCGAGTCCTGTTTTTAGTAATTTTTATATTTTTGAGATCGGGATTACTTAATCTATTTATTTTAGGGGTTAATTTGAAAAGTTGTCAAAGTATAGAAGATTTGAAATGGATGAATATGCTAAAAATTTGAAATTTATGGTAGAAAATGAAAGATTGTTAGATAAACAACTTTTACAAAGTGAATTTTTATGAAATTGTGATATAGGGACTAAATTATAAAAATGTAAAATTCATGGAAAATTTCTAATTTTTATGCAATATATATGCTGTAAATGTTATATGAAAAGTTCGGTTAGGCTTGGAATAAGGACTAAATTGCATGAATTTCATTTTTTGAGCCTAGGGATGAATTAGAATTTATGAAAAGTTTAGGGGCAAAATGATAATTTTTCCTAGAGTGTAAATTGAATCCAATTGAATATGAAATGTGATAAATTGATTATTAAATTCATTTATATAGATCTGGACAACTCAAATTCGAAGCTAGATCGAGGAAAAGAAAAAGTTTCGGATTAATAGATTTTCTTATATGAATGAATATTGAGGTAAGTTCGTGTAACTTAATTGTGCAATTATATGTTTGAATTGAATGATTTATGTGTTTGAATAGCTTGAATTGGATATTGTATATGTGAATTGTGTAAATGCTATATATATATGCAATTGATCACATATCTGATAATACCCGATAGATGTTAAGTACCGTTGAAAAAATGAAAATCGACGGATACAAGTTTCCCGTATTGGTTGTAGTCTTGCATATGTTACATACACACCATAGCTCAAAGAGAGCATCCCGTATTATCCCTCTCGAGCTTCCGGTTATAGTGTTCTTATGAGCTTCCCGTTATAGCTCTTTGGAGCATCCCGATAGGTTGTGATTCTACATGTGTTATAGACACACCTTAGCTCTTATGAGCATTCTGATTATAGGCTCTTAATGAGCTTCCTATTAAATTGGCTCTTTGTGAGCTTCCTGATAGTGCTCGCTTGAACTTCCCGATATTGGCTATATGGAGCTTCTCGTTACATGGCTCTTTGTGAACTTCCCGATATGGTTCTTTGTGAACTTCCCGATTATGGCTCTTATGAGCTTCCTATTATATAGCCCGGATAAGCTTCCTAATAGGCTCTTTATGAGCTTCTCAAAATGGCTCTGTATGAGCTTCTCGTTACAAGGCTCGAGAGTGTACTTCCTGATTTTGTACCCTAATTGGGTACCCCCCAGGCATGAATTGACGGATTTCAGTCTTGTACATTTTAAGTGTACTTTACAAATGTATCCATCAAATTTTTAAATAAATTCAACGAGAAATATTTGATGTGGTTAAATTGAATTTGAAATGAAATGTCATGGAAATGTATATGTAATATGGAATAAGGGTATGAAAAACATATGTATACGAAAGACAATGATAAGCTCATCCATGTTCTTAGTATTATGAAAATTTATTTAACTAACATAATTGTTGAAATTGTGTTTTAGGCTATAAACCAAATTGCCAAATTGCTTGAATGTATTATTACATACTTTTTTTTTACATGTAAATACATGGTAAGTTAAATTCCTATTACACGAACTTACTAAGCTTTGAATGCTTACTAGGTTTATTTCTTTCTATTTTATAGTGCTCAAAATGTCATAAGGTTGAAGAGCGGTCGGAGAGCGGTCAAAGAATCATCACGCTATCCTCCAGCTTATTTTGGTATAAATAGAAATCTTATTTTGGTATAATGACATGTATAGGCTAATAGGCTAATGTTAGTATGAAAATGGATGTTTGTAAACTAGCCATTGGAATGGCTAAAATGGTATGTTTTGGTATATAACTACAATACTATACCATGTTTGATATATTTGAAATGACTAAGCAATATGAATCTAATGGTAAAAGAAAATGAATTAGTATAAATGATACAAGTTTACCTAAGTACATAAATGAAAATTTGGTAAGCTTATCAATTGCAATGTACATGTTGATACAACTTAGACAGAACTCATATTAAGCTCCATTTATATAAATTGAATTGGTTAGTATGTGTTTGTATATGTTGGTGTAGGTTGTTGGCAAATTTTGGATGAGAAATAAGGCTAGGAAATGACCTTATTTTGTCCACACGGGTAAACACACGGGCTGTGTCTTGACTGTGTGCGACACACGGCCTGGCACATGGGCATGTGGTTTGGTCGTGTGTCCCCTACATCTTTAATTTGAGAAAAAAATGCTCAGAATTGGGCACACGGGCAGAGACACAGGCGTGTGTCTCAGCCGTGTGAAAAACATCGCCTAAAACATGGGCGTGTGATATGGCCGTGTAAAACCTGCACCTAATTTTTGAAAATGGAATTAACCACACAACTTAGAACACGGGCGTGTGAAGCCACACGGCCTGACCACATGGGCGTGTGTATTGCATCTAGGGAAAAATTTTGGAAATTTCGTGAAAAATTTCCTGAGTTTTTGATTTAGTCCCGACTTACTTCTAATGCTTAAATTGGGCCTCGAGGGTCCAATCAAGGGGCGACACGACTAGTTTTGGATATGAATAGTAAATAAAATAAATTAATTGTGTTTGTCCTGTAAACTCTGGTAATGCTTCGTAACCCTATTTTGACAACGGATACAGGAACAGGGTTAGGGGTGTTACACATATTATATTTCTCGATAAAAATGAAATCATAGTTTTTTTTCCCAATAAGAAATAAAGAGAGGTGGATAAAATATTGAGATTCAAATATAAGATTTGTTGGGCTAGCTAAATCTTTACTCGGTTGGTATCAATATTGTTGTCAATTTAGAAAGATATAGGTTCGAGTGCACTGAAATGCATTATCCTCTTATTAAAGGGTCGAATAGGGGCAGACCTTCAGGGCTGGCAGAGGCCCCGGCTCCCTTAAAATGGAAAATTTTCCATTTAGGCCCTTTATAATTTATAAAATTTTAAATTTGTATTGGTAAAATTGCATTTTGCCCCTAAAATGATAAAAAATTGACTTAATCCTCTAAAAATTATAAAGATATAGGCTATTAAAATGATGAAATTACATTTTTACTATCATAAAAATATAATTTAATTCCGCCTAAAATAATTTCTGACTTCTATGTAGTTATGGATAATTTTAAGAATTGTAACAAAACGAAAACAAAATTTGTTGTCTTTTTAAAAATATTATTACATGTTGTGCCTTTTTGTGGCCGCTTCTTTCAAACAGACTTTTACGCTTCGTTTGGTTTAATGTAATGGTAAAGCCATTACAGAATGGTTCCAATTTCTACAGTAAAGTAGAGGTTTGGTTCGTTGAAAAGCTTAAAATGCCGAATGGCGATTACACCTTCATTTTGAAAATTGTTGAATAGCCATTCAGGGGAGGATGTACCGAATTGGCTATTCCAACCTCTCCATCGAATGACCTCATTCCCTTCCGAAAACACCCTGAGATTGAAATTTCTCAACGGTTTCACTTTTTTTCTTAGCCATCAACAATCTCATGCTCAAATCAACCTGAAAGGAAGCAAATCAATTTGAAGGCCAAAGACCCACACTTCATTTACCACTCCTAAGCAATTCCAACCTATCACTAGAATCGATTGATAAGAATGCAAGTCTTTTTGGTAGTGTCGCCGTATGGGTAAGCTTTACTCTTCTTTCACTTGTTAATGGTGGAAGGAGTCTTTCTATTTTCCACTCTTCCTTTAACACCATTGCTACCCACACCGATGTTAAGTAAGAATTTCACGCTTCAATAGTGTTGATGATGCTTCGATAGTGCTTTTAGCATTTTTATTAAATGTTTTCTTGTTAATTAGGCCAAATTGATTTTGGGTTTTTTATTTAAGGGAAATGCTGAAGTTAGATCTTCAACATGATGCTATAAAATTTTCTACATTGATTAATGAATTTTGTAATCAAATTAAAATTTCACTATTAATTGTTTACAATACAATGCTAATAAAGCTGTTGAGTTTTTAAGTGTGATGGAAGTAAGAGGTTTGGAACTCAACATTGTGGTATTAGCACTGTCATTGGTTGTCTTTGTTGTTAAAGGATGCTCTTGATCTCTTATTTGGAATTGACGGTGAAAGGCATTAGATCAATACTGTTATTACCAATTATGCTTAATTTAGGGCATGTGTAATTGATCAAATGTTGTTATCTACAACATCAGAAATCATCCCTTCCTTGCTTAATTCTTGGTATAAGTAATATATTGATTGGTGTACATTGCAAGGAGGCAATGAGTTCTGAAGCTTTACATACAATTGACACAATGAACAAGCGAGTGATTGCAAGGTATGTTTCTAAAGTTGAGGATATTGTTGACACAATGATAAAGCGAAACATTGAGCAAGTAAGGAGTTAACTTCATCTTTTTCTTGTAATGAGGAAATAGTTATAATCCTGTGTTTATATGATTTGATCTTTCTATATATTTCTAAAATTGGTTCAATATCATTATGTAATTTTTATTTCGCATTCAAATAAAACATTTCAATGATTCTCTTTTATAAATTTTCTAATGGTATACTGTGCACTTAGAAACACCATCTCGAATTTAAGCTAAACAAGGCCTGTCCATGTCTATTAGCTGTTTCTGGTTGGGTTTTCGATTACTATATATTGCATTGTTTTGGTCTTTCATTTTGAACATTTTTTCAACCCTTACAAAATTGTACCTTTAAGGAATGTTTTATGGACTTTGTAATGTGATAAAGTAATGATCCAAGGGTTCTTGGAAATAGCTATACCTCAAAGGTAGCACAACTTCTTCAGTAAATGGTCTGTAAGGACTTGTTTGTAGATTTGTTGATCTCATCTTAGATGTTAGAACCTAATAAATCTAGTCTTCTTTTCCTTATTATTAGTTTCAAATTTTATAGTCACATTGAATGCAATTGAATATAGAATTTGGATTATCAGTTCAAAATGTCAAATGAGTCAGTCTGAATTATGTCTTGGTTTTTGATATAAAGTTGTTTGATGTGTGTTTTTGATTACTTCGATTAACTAGGTTTTTTTTGATAGATTGTTTATAGTTAACTTGGATATTATGCGCCAAGACGGTTTATATCCTATAAGAAATGTGCCTCAACTTGTCAAAACTGCTCCTATGTCTACCACCGATTCCTGCTACTACTGGTCAGGTAGAATGAATGTTGATTATGTGTTCATTCATAGTTCTTTTTTACCCCTAAATTTGAGATTACTACTCCGGTTTGGATGCTCCACTGTTGTTATGGTATTATATAAAATATTGTGGGGCACAAACACGAGGGAGGGGGCTATTGGCTATAGCACTTGAAAGTTACTGTTATTGTTGTTGTTAGTTTTTAGTGGCTAGCCCTCCTGAGCGTTCCATAAAATTAGGGAGAGAGGCAATTGCATTCATCTGTTTCCTTTTAGCAGAAGCTGGAGATGGAGAACCGGTGATGGCAGTGTCTGTTTCACCAACCTTTAGAGGGGCATTTTTAATCACATTCTGGTCATCCCCATCACCAGCATTAGTAAGTCTATCTACTTGAACCAAAACACCCATGTGATTAGCTTGTTGAGCTTCCTCAACGCCATAACTTTTTGCACAAAAATCTCTAGCCATCTGAATGCCAAGATCTGATACCTGTGAGTAGAAGGCCTTTTCTTTGTTATCTCCAACTGTAGTATGAGGATGGATCATTGTGGAACTTGGTTTTACACTAATAATCCACTTGATATATTTTTTCTATAATGAACAATTTTCTATCCTTCTTTTATGTACTTCTCAAATTATGTAAATTGGGAGTATCGTTCCACTTGGATTTGAATTTCATTTTTCTTTTGCATGTCGTTAATTATTTATCTTTTGTGTCATTAAGATCGTATATGAGTTTGACTTTCTAAGAGTAGCTAATGCTATGGAGAGAATTTGCTATTTCTTATATAAGGATAACATAAAGAACTATAAGTTTTTGACTAACATAAAATGAGGAATGACTTTTAAGACAAAGGGATTACTGATCTCAGCTCCTTCTGTATTTATGTCAAGTTTTCTTCATATTTTTGAATAACATAAAGAACTATGAGTTTTTGAATAACATAAAATCAAGGATTATGGTTTTTGAATAACAAAGGACTATGAGTTTTGATTTTTTATTTCACATATGAAAAGAACTAATGTTACTAAAATTTAGTAATTTTTATGTAAAATTTGAAGGTTTTTATTTCACCAAAAAATTGCTATAAATAATTAATTTATTAAAGAGTATACCTTATAATTAATTGTTGTTATCATGTTATTATAAAGGATAAAATAAAATATAAAAAATATGTTTTCTATTAAAATTGACTATTAAAATAAAATGTTATTAGAGGATTATCATATCGCATGTTAAACTCATTTTTATATTGGCAATTGTGACCTAAGACAACAGGTGAGAGGCTAGATTAAAGCAAATATATTAGGCATTAAAATATTCTTAATAATAATTTTATATTAAAATTATTATTAAATATTATTAATAATTATATTAAGAATGTTATTAAATTATATATTATTTTATTAAATTGTATTTAATAATAATTATGTTAAAATATGTTAAAATATTTATTTTATTTTAATAAAATATATTTAACAATAATCTTATTAAAATTTAATAACAATAATCATCTACCTACAAAAATTTTGTTAAGGGTACTTTGGTCATTTAAGCTTTTTTCCTTATACTATTACAACATCTATTCCATTTAACCAAACACAAGAATTCTATTACAGCTCTATTCCATTCCATTCAACCAAACAATTGAATTACTAATTACAGCTCTATTCTATTACAGCTCTATTCAATTATAGCCCTATTTCATTACAGTGAATCAAACGTACCCTTAAAGCACCGTAAAAAAGAAATGCTTAACTAAAACATAGAGCTAATTTTAACATTTACGTTGGTTCAAATGCCATGCTTGTAATGATTAATTTGGAAGTAGAAATCCACCACTTAAATAAGGATTAGATGAACATTCTTAAGGTATCCACTAATCATGATAAATTAAAAATTAAAATCAAGTTAAGTAATAAATAAAAGAAAATTATTTTATAAATTGTAGTGAAATTTTTAGATTTACTGGTTTCTAATGTCACATACGTTACATGTGATTTTACATGTTTAATATTTAATTAATTTTTAAATATTATACTTTCGATTTCAATACTTAATGTAAAATAATATTTCTTATTTGATTTATTAAATATACTTAAAATATATTAATTCATCAATTCTAATATTATAATAGAAAATTTTTAAATAATAATTAAAATATTTTTAACATCTTCAACATATAATATATTTTTATTTTATGTAATTAATGCAAAGTAACATTATTTAAAATAATAACTAATTAATATAATTAACTATAATATTAATTAAGTGATAATTAAGATGTTTAAAATTATATTTGAGTAATAACTTTTTTTTACATCTAAAAACTAATAATTTGTTATGAATATTTATGTGGATGTCATTATCACCCCCATAAGTTATGAGACTCTTCCTATACTCAATTAATATGGGAGATGAAATGTAAAAGGTCTCATAAGTTATGAGACTCTTCTTATACTCAATTAATATGGGAGATGAAATGTAAAAGGTTATGACCCTTTACATGCACTATAATAATTAGAGAGTTACTATCAACCCCTATATTTATGGGGCTCATGTATTCATGAAAAAATGATAATAGAAATAATATACACTCTCTTCTTTTCTGAATATACATTCTCTCTACACTCTCTCTTCTATCACATTTTAGTTTGTTCTTTCTTTTCATTATTTCACAACACGTTATCAGCACAAGTCTCTAATATAAGAAATCAAGGCCAACAAACTTTTCCTTAAAGATTGCTGAAGGACGCTTAGGTGAAGTAAGAGTAACAAGTTGATCTATTTCATTTCCATATGTGTTATTTCATTTGCATATTAACATGCTTTATTTTACATTATTGACTTGTATATTTTGTCTTATAGTTTTATAATGTCAAATCTTACAAAACTCAAATTTGTAGCTCTGGACATCACTAGAAATAACTATTTATCATGGGTACTAGATGCTGAAATTCACTTAGATGCAAAGGGTCTTGGTGAGACTATTAAAGGGAAATGAAGAAAGTACACAAGATAAGGCCAAGGCCATGATTTTCCTTTGCCATCACCTCCATGAAGGTCTAAAGACCGAATATTTGATTGTTAAGGACCCCCAAATTCTTTGGGCCAATTTAAAGGAAAGGTATGACCACCAGAAAACTGTGATTTTGCCTAAAGCTCGTTATGAGTGGCTGAATTTAAGATTGCAAGACTTTAAATCTGTAAGTGATTATAACTCGGCCATGTTTAGAATCACTTCGCAATTGAATTTATGTGGAGAGAAGATTACTAATGCAGAAATGTTAGAAAAAACATACTCAACTTTCCATGCAAATAATGTTGTCCTGCTGACACAATATCGTGAAAAAGGATTCACGAAATATTCTAAATTAATTTCTTGTCTCCTAGTGGCGGAGCAAAACAATGAGCTACTAATGAAAAACCATGAATTACGCCCAACTGGCTCTGCTTCATTCCCTGAAGTGAATGTGAGTTTACACAATGGGCAAGAATTAAAAGAAACACACCATGCAAATAGGAGTGTGCGTGGCTGTGGTTGTGGCCGAGGGCGTGGCCGCGGACGTGGATATGGATATGGTCGATGTGGTTATTTTAAAAAATCACATTCCTACCAGAAGTGGGATCGAAAAAATAGTAACAGGGAAGAGAAAGAAAGAGGTGAAAATGTGACTAATGTATGCTATCGTTGTGGAGGAAAAGGATATTGGTCACGTGTGTGTCGCACACAAAAGCATCTAGTTGATCTTTATCAGCAGTCCCTAAAACAGAAGGGAAAGAAAGTAGAGACCAATGTTGTGTATGAAAATGGCGAAGGTGATTTTGATGATGGAAATGCAACCCACTTGGAAGTGGCTGATTTTCTTTCTACTCCTGAAGGAAATTATTAAGCCCACAAATTTTGATAAATAATAAAATAAACCTCTACTACTCTATGTTTCATTTAGCAACTTTAATAATGATGTTATGACCTTTACTAGTGCTATGTTTTTATGTGATGTTTTTACCATTATGTGTGACATTTTGTGGTTATTATTCTGTTTCTTTGAAGAATATTATCTCGCAAACGCAATCAGCTATGAATGGTGAAGATATATGTCTAGCAGACAGTGCAAGTACTCACACCATATTGAAAGACAATAGATATTTTTCTTACTTAATAATGAAAGAAGGAAGTGTGAGCACTATATCTGGTAGTACAACCATTATAGAAGGCTCCAGAAAAGCAATTATTTTATTACTAAGGGGAACAAAAATTGAAATTATTAATGCATTATACTCCCCTAAGTCTCAAAGAAATTTATTGAGTTTTAAAGATATTCACCAAAATGGATATCATATTGAGACTTTAAACGAAGGAAATTGTGAATTCCTTTAAATTACGAGTATTGCTCAAGGCAATAAACAAATTGTTGAGAAATTGCCTGCATTCTTTACTGGTTTGTACTACACAAAGATCAGTTCTATAGAAACACATGCTATAGTAAACCAAAAGTTTACTAATGACTTTATTCTTTGGCATGACCGGTTAGGCCATCCCGGTTCAATAATGATGCGAAAAATAATTGAAAATTTATGTGGACATTCATTGAAGAGCCAGCAGATTCTTCAAAATATTACATGTGCTGCATGCTCACTGGGAAAATTAATAATTCGACCATCACCAGCTAAGATAAATAACGAACCACTTACTTTTCTTGAGCGAATTTAAGGGGATATATGTGGGCCTATACATCCCCCATGTGGACCATTTAGGTACTTTGTGGTTTTAATCGATACATCGAGTAGATGGTCCCATGTATCTTTGTTATCAACTCGCAACCTGGTGTTTGCGAGATTGCTTGCTCAATTGATTCGATTACGAGCCCATTTCCCAGATTTTCCTATTAAGACTATCCGTCTTGATAATGCTGGTGAATTTACTTCTTAGTCTTTTAATAACTATTGCATGTCCATTGGAATAAGTGTTGAACATCCTGTAGCTCATGTTCACACACAAAATGGTCTAGCAGAATCTTTAATAAAACGACTTCAATTGATAGCAAGACCATTACTTATGAAGTTAAAACTCCCAATCACTGTTTGGGGGCATGCAATTTTACATGCAGCTGCATTAATTTGCATCAGACCAACAAGCTATCATAAAGTCTCCCCCTTACAAATAGTTCATGGTCAGGAACCAAATATTTCTCATCTAAGAACATTTGGATGTGCTGTATATGTGCCAATTGCTCCACCACATAGAACTAAGATGAGACCTCAAAGAAGATTGGGTATATATGTTGTATTTGAATCCCTATCCATAATTAAATATCTAGAAACATCTACAAGGAATCTATTTACGGATCGTTTTGCAAATTGTCATTTTGACGAGTCAGTTTTTCCAACATTAGGGGGAGAAATCAAACAGCTAGATAAGGAAATTAGTTGGAAAGAGTTGTCATTAGCTCATTTTGATCCTCGAACTAAGCAATGTGATTTAGAAGTTCAAAAGATTATTCATTTACAACGTTTAGCTAATGAATTGCCAGAAGCATTTTCTGACCCAAAGAAAGTGACTAAGTCACATATACCAGCTGTGAATGCTCTAATAAAACTTGATGTCCCAGAAGGACAAAATCTAGTTGCTACTGAGTCTAATACACGCCTGAAGCGTGGTAGACCAATTGGTTCCAAAGATAAGAATCCTCGAAAAAAGAAAGGAGCAAAGATTAATGATGGCCAAATCGAAGAAAAAATGATTATACCGGGATCTCCTGAAGAGATTATAGACATGACTGAAAAAATAGTTTCAGAAGAAAATCAGGTACCTGACAATGAAGAGATCTCTATTAATTATATCATGTCCGGTATAAAATGGAACCGAAATCAAATCGACGTCGATGATATTTTTCAATGCAATATTGCACTAGATGTTATAAATAATAAAGAGGATTATGAACCAAAATCGATTGAGGAATGTAAAAAAAGAGATGATTGGCCAAAATGGAAAGAAGTAATTGAAACTGAATTAAAATCACTAGCGAAAAGAGAAGTGTTTGGACCTATAGTCCGTATACCTACAGGTGTGAAACCAGTGGGATACAAATGGGTTTTTATGCATAAAAGAAATGAAAAGAGTGAAATTGTTAGGTATAAAGCACGTTTAGTTGCACAAGGATTCTCACAAATACCTGGAATTAATTATGAGGAGACATATTCTCCTGTGGTGGATGCAACTACATTTAGATTTTTGATAAGTCTGGCTATAAGAGAAGGGCTTGATTTACGCCTAATGGATGTAGTAACAGCTTATTTGTATGGCCCACTGGATACTAACATTTATATGAAACTCCCTGAAGGATTTAAACTGCCTGAAGCAGTGAGTTCAAGTTTTAGAGAACATTATTCGATCAAATTGCACAAATCCATTTATGGATTGAAACAATCCGGACGCATGTGGTACAATCGCCTAAGCGAGTATTTGTTGAAAGAAGGATACAGGAATGATCCAATTTGCCCATGCATTTTCATTAAGAAGTTTGGATCTGGATATGTCATTATTGCAGTATATGTTGATGATTTGAATATCATTGGAACTCCTAAAGAGATCCAAAAAATTGTTGAGTGCTTGAAAAAAGAATTTGAAATGAAAGACTTTGGAAAAACGAAATTTTGTTTGGGGTTACAGATTGAGCACCTAAAAGAAGGAATCCTTGTGCATCAATCAATGCATATTGAAAAGGTGCTAAAGTGATTTTGTATGGATAAGGCACATCCAATAACTACCCCGATGGTTGTAAGATCACTTGATCCGAGTAAAGACCCTTTCCATCCACGGGAAGATGGTGAAGATTTTCTTGGTCCTGAAGTGTCATACCTCAGTGCAATTGGGGCATTAATGTATCTTGCTAGCCATACCCGACTTGATATATCTTTTTCTGTAAATTTGCTAGCAAGATTGAGCTCATGCCCAACTCGGAGACATTGGATTGGAGTTAAACAGATATTTCGTTATCTCCAAGGCACAAAGGATATGGGTCTATTTTTCCCTAATAAATCCAAGACAGAGTTGATTGGTTTTGCAGATGCAGGATTTATGTCAAACCCTCATAATGAAAATCAAAAATTGGATATGTTTTCACATATGGAGGTACTGCAATCTCTTGGCGCTCAATGAAGCAAACAATTGCAGCAATCTCGTCTAATCATGCAGAAATCTTAGCAATCCATGAAGCAAGTCGTGAATGTGTATGCCTAAGATCTATGATTCAGCATATAAGGAATAATTGTGGTTTATCATCTGGAAAGGAAGCTACAACTGTCTTGTTTGAAGACAACACATCATGCATTGATCAGCTTGATAGTGGATACATTAAAGGTGGCAGAACAAAACACATTGCACCAAAATTCTTCTTCACTCATGACCTCCAGAAGTTTAAGGAGATAAAAGTTAAGCAGATCAGTTCAAGTGAAAATTTAGTAGATTTATTCACTAAGGCACTTCCTACATCAGTGTTTCAGAAGCTAGTTTACTATATTGGAATGCGTCACCTTCGAGATCTCAAGTGATGTAGCCATTAGGGGAGTAAATACGCGCTGTACTCTTTTTCCCTTAACCTTGGTTTTATCTCACTGGGTTTTCCAGGTAAGGTTTTTAATGAGGCAGCATATCAAGCGTATAATTATGTACTTTTTTTCCTTCACTAAGTTTTTGTCCCACTGGGTTTTTCTTAGTAAGGTTTTAACGAGGCATAATTAGATAATGAACATCCAAGGGGGAGTGTTATGAATATTTATGTGGATGTCATTATTACCCCCATAAGTTATGAGACTATTCCTATACTCAATTAATATGGGAGATGAAATGTAAAAGGTCTCATAAGTTATAAGACTCTTCCTATACTCAATTAATATGCGAGATAAAATGTAAAAGGTCATGACCCTTTACATGCACTATAATAATTAGAGAGTTACTATCAACCCCTATATATATGGGGCTCATGTATTCATGAAAAAATGATAATAGAAATAATATACACTCTCTTCTCTTCTGAATATACATTCTCTCTACATTCTCTCTTCTATCACATTTATTTTATAACATAATTATAATTATTACAATTTTTTTAGATTTTATGCTAGAGTTCTATTCAAGTAAAAAATCTATTTTAAAATTAGCACAAATTTTTTAACTAATAATTGAAAATTAAATTATAATTATTTTTAAATATGTAATTATCACAATTTTTATTTTACTTCAACTTTTTTATTTTTAAATGTGAGTTTCATAATATGATAAAAAATGAAAAGTATTCTTATTAGTTCAATTTTTTTTCCAAATATTTATATTATAGATAAGTATGGTTGAAATGGTGACATGGGTTTATATAGTATAACCAAAACAAATAAATATATAAAAAAAATTACACACACATTACTTTTTCAACTCAATCTAAAAATTTTGCTACTAGTGTATTAAATAGTCAACCATAAATTAATAATTGTTATAAGTATTTTATTATAATGTGGATGCTCATTAGGATAAGAAGTTTGATATATTTTAGGATTTTAATATTCATTAAGAGTAGAATTTTGTAACATATATACTTTTTATGTTTATACATGTAAACTTTGGAGAAACATTCTATTTGATGAATAAAATACATACTTCTCTCTGTGTTTTATTTTTTTTATTTTGTAACACATTATTAGCATAATTCTCTTAAGTTGTTGGATAAGATTACAAAAGAAAGAAATAAAATACAAATCAGGTACTAAAGGAAGGGATTGAACCCACACCACTATTATTTTAAGTATTATATATGACTAAATGACACGTTAGCATTTAATTAATTTTTTAAAACTAAAAAACAATAAAAAATATTTTTTATTTTTATAAATTTTAATGATTTTTAATTTTTTTAAAAATATTTTTTATAATTGTTTTTGAATTTTTAAATTTAAAAAAATTAAATGTTGACATATCATCTACGTGTATGCAACATTAGCAAAGTTAACAAATATTAATTTTTTCATCCATTTTGAGATGATTTGAGAAAAAAATACAAATTCAAATATTAAAAAGGATGAAAAATTAAATTAAAAGATAAAAATAAACTTTTCTATAAAGTTGAAGAGCCAAATCAATTATTATGTCAAATTACATTTCCTAAAGGGTGGATTATAGACTAAAATTTTTTGTGGTTAATTATTAATTTTGCATGCTTTCCCACTATTAATTACTAACACATTATTAGTTCTTCACTCCTTAGAAAGTAGTTCTTAGAACTTGAAATAATTGTGATAGTTATTTTTTTTTTCATATAATGATTATTTTATTCATAAATTTCTTAACATTTAAGTACATTTGAACTGACGTGCTTTTTGTTGTTGTCTTAATAACAATGCTTATTGAATTAATGCTCAATCGACAATTATGATAGTTATTTTAAATCTTAGTTCTTTCATGATATAACAACTGTATTATGTTCACAATTACAATAAACTCGGTTTACACTCTAGTTGGAATGTACTTTTAAAGTCAAAAGAGTGAGATTTCAAATACCTAAATTGTGACCTATTAATCAAGTATTCATCTTCCTAAAAAACAATTTAATTTCAAATCATCATCATATAAAAAACCGAACTTCAAAATTTTCTTTTTGAACATTAATATCATAATAGGTTTTTACCATATTTGTTCTTTTTGATGCAATGTCTAGAACTACTTATAATCCCTCCCTGATACTTAAATAGGAGGATAATGCGTTTCAGTGCACTCAAACCTATCCTCCTGCACTGACAACAATGTCGATGCCAATGTTAGAATTAAGTGATCCAAATCCTTATTTAAATAAAATACAGTGGTAAAATAAAATAAAAGTAAAATCCATATAGAACTACACTTCTTTTATTTTATTTTAGAATAAGGTTTTTTAAATCTTATTAAACTCCATCTATTTGATATTGATTAGAATAAGGTGTTTCAATCTTACTACACACCTATTAGAATATGGTTTTACAAGCTTATAAATAGACATAGTTTACTCCTCTTGTAATCATTTGAATTTGACATAGTGAATTTTCTTCTCCTCTGCCCGTGGTTTTTTCTCGAAAGGGTTTTCACGTAAAAATTTATGTGTTCTTTATTTTCTTTCTCTTTTCTTTGCGATATATTATCATTACCGACATTCTATTTGTTCAAATTGGTATTAGAGCTTTTGGGTTGTTCATCTCAATCACAGTAATGGCGTCTTTGAAGTATGAAATTCCACTGTTAGATCGTAACACTAGATTCACGTTGTGGTAGATAAAGATACAGGAAGTTCTTGCACAGATGAACTTAGAGGAAGCCTTGCTAGGGGTAGATAAGATGCCTTCGACATTGATGAAGGAAGAGAAGAAGCGCAAGAATTGAAAGGCGTTAACACAGGTACATCTGCATTTGTCTAACGAAATTTTATAGGATGTGATGAAAGAGCTTGTTGCTGGATTATGGAAGAAGCTGGAACAAATATGTATGTCGAAAACTTTAACTAGCAAGCTGCATATGAAACAACATCTTTATGCTCATCGTTTGGAGGAAGGTGCGTCTGTGCACGAACACTTAACAGTGTTTAAAGAAATTTTATGCATGAACACTTAACAGTGTTTAAAGAAATTCTCTCGAACTTGGAGGCCATGGAGGTTTAGTATGATAAGGAAGATTTAGGGTTGATTCTACTTTGTTTGTTGCCCCCGTCTTATTCAACCTTTAGAGACACGATTTTATATAGTCGCGAGTCTCTCACAGTTGATGAGGCTTATATTCTTTAACCTCGTATGATAAGATTAAGCATCTTGTAGTTAAAATGACTCTCAAGGAGAGGGTCTTATTGTTCGTGGAAGACAAGATCAGAATGCTGATGATGATCGTGGAAGGACACATAAATAAAATCCTCACGGTAAATATAAGGGTAGATCGAAGTCTTCAAACAGAGGTAAAACTTGTAACTTCTGCAAGAAGAAAGGACACATTAAATCTAAGTGCTATAAGCTATAGAACAAGATCAAAAGGGAGGTTGCAAATCAAAAGGGAAAACAACAAGAAAATTCTAATAAAGCTGATGTTGTAGAAGACTACAACGATGGTTAACTTTTAGTCGCTTCTGTTAATAATTCTAAAGTGAGTGAGGAGTAGATCCTTAGTTTGGGCTGCACCTTCCACATGAGTCCCAATCGAGATTGGTTTACAACTTACAAAACAGTGTTTGAAGGTATTGTTTTGATGGGAAATAATGCTTCGTGTAAAATAGTTGGTGTTGGAATAATTAAAGTTAAGATATTTGATGGAGTTGTCAGAACACTTAGTGACATACAACATGTTCCAGAATTGAAGAGAAATTTAATTTCATTGAGTACTTTTGATTCAAAAGGGTACAAATACACAATTGAAAGTGGGGTTTTGAAAATTTCCAAAGGTTCCCTCGTTGTTATGAAAGGACAGAGAAAGATTGTCAAGTTATATGTTTTGTAGGGTTCTACTGTTACTAGTGATGTAGCTGTCGCTTCCTCTTCCTTGTCAGATGATGATATTACTAAACTTTGGCATAGGTGCCTAGGGTATATGAGTGAGAATGGCATGACAGAATTGAGCAAAAGAGGACTTCTTGATAGGCAAGGAATTTGCAAACTGAAGTTCTATAAGCACTACGTTTTTGGGAAGCAAAAAAGAGTTCGATTCACCAGAGGAATCAGCAAAACAAAGGGAACATTGGAGTATATTCATTCTGATCTGTGGGGGCCATCTAGAGTGCCTTCAAGAGGTGGAGCTAATTATATGCTAACTTTTATTGATGAGTTTTTTAGAAAAGTTTGGGTGTTCTTCCTAAAGCAGAAAAATGATATGTTTTCCGCATTTAAGTCTTGGAAAACTATGATTGAAAAATAGATGAGAAAACAAATAAAATACCTCCACACAGACAATGGTTTAGAGTTTTGTTATGATGAGTTTAATAAACTGTGCAAGTCAGAAGGGATCGTGAGACACTTGACAGTTCGCCATACTCCACAACAAAATAGTGTTGCAGAACGAATGAACAAAATGATCATGGAGAAAGTTCGATGTATGTTGTCAAATGCCAACTTACCAAAGTCATTTTGGGCCGAAGCAGCTTTTACTACATGTTTTTTTGATCAACCAATCTCCATCCGTTTCCATTGAGAAAAAGACCCCACAAGAGGTTTAGTTTGGTAATCTTGCTGACTATTCTAATTTAAAAATCTTTGGGTGTCCTATGTATGCTCATGTTGATAATGGAAAATTGGAACCGAGATCCATTAAATGTGTTTTTCTTGGTTATAAAGCTGGTGTAAAAGGGTATAAGTTATGGTGTCCTGAAAATAGAAAAGTTGTGATTAGTAGAGATATTGTTTTTGATGAAACTGCTATGCTACCTAACTTATCTCTTAAAGACTCTTCCAATAAAGAAAATCAAAAGCAGGCGGAGCATCAGATTAATCTAGAATTTACAGTGGAGTCGACTCCTCAAGCCAGTACAAAAATTTAAAATAGAGTTGCTTTTTCACCACAATACTTTATCACCAAAAATAGAACTAAAAGAGAAATTAAACCTCCAAAGAAGTATGTCGAGGCTGATCTAGTTGCTTATGCTTTAAAATAGATGCGAACCAAGAGCTATCTAATAATTCTAATGCAGTTAGCTGTGAAGACTAAGAAAAGTGGATGTTTGCTATGCAAGAGGAGATGGAATCACTCCACAAGAATAAAACATGGGATCTTATGAAACTTCCTAAAGGTAAAAAGGCTGTTCGTTGTAAATGGGTGTTTAAAAAGAAAGAAAGGACTCCAAGAGTTAAAGAACTTAGATATAAAGCAAGGTTTGTTGCAAAGGGTTACAGTCAAATTCCAAGAGTGGGCTTCACAGATGTGTTCTCCCTAGTTGTGAAGCATAGTTCAATTTGAGCTTTACTTGGTACTGTAGTCATGCATAATTTAGAGCCTGAGCAGTTAGATGTAAAAACTACATTTTTGCATGGAGAACTTGTGGAAGATATTTACATACAACAACCAGAGGGTTTTACAATCTTAAAAAAAGAGGACTATGTTTGCTTGCTGAAAAATTCCCTTTTATGGTTTGAAACAGTCACCAAGATAGTGGTACAAGAGGTTTTATTCCTTTATGACTTCTCATGATTTCAAAAGAAGTAGTTTTGACAGTTGTGTTTTTACTTTAAGAAAAACAATGATGGTTTTTTTGTGTATCTACTCTTTTATGTAGATAACATGTTGATAGTAGCGAAAGATAAATAAGAGATAAGAAAGGTCAAAGCCTAACTAAGTGAAGAATTTGAGATGAAAGATTTGGGACCAGTAAAGAAGATACTTGGTACGGAGATTCTTAGAGATAGAAAAGCAAGTAAATTGTACCTAAGTCAGAAGGGGTACATTGAGAAAGTTCTTTGCAGGTTCAATATGCAAAGTGCTAAACCTGTTAGTACTCTTTTAGCAACCCATTTTAGACTTTCATCGGCTTTGTCTCCACAATCAGATGATGAGATTGAGTACATGTCACATGGTCCATACTCTAGTGCAGTGGGATCTCTCATGTATGCTATGGTTTGTTCACGTCCAGATTTATCATATGCAGTCAGTGTAGTTAGCAGATACATGACAAATCCCGGTAAAAAATATTGGAAAGTAGTTTAATGGATTTTAAGATACTTACGAGGTACTACTGATGTTTGCTTACAGTTTGGAAGAACTAGAGATGGAGTAATTGGGTATGTTGATGCTGATTTTGCTGGAGACCTTGATAGAATAAGATCTCTCACAGGTTATGTCTTTACAATCGGAGGTTATGCAATCAGTTGAAAAGCCACTTTGCAACTACAGTTGCTTTGTCTACCACTGAAGCTGAGTACATGGAGATTACTAAGGCTTGTAAAGAAGCCATTTGGTTGAAGAGACTCTGTAGTGAACTCAATGAAGACCTTCTACCAGCACAGTATTTTGTGACAGTCAGAGTGCCATCTTCCTTACAAAAGATCAAATGTTTCATGAGAGAACAAAACACATTGATGTTCGATATCATTTTGTTCGTGATATTATTGCTCGTGGTGATATTGTTGTGAGCAAAATTAGTACTCATGAAAAACCTATAGATATGATGACTAAGTCACTTCCGATAACCAAGTTTGAGCATTGCTTAGACTTGGTTAGTGTTCATTGTTGAAGTTAAACCCTAAAGGGGTTTTACGGAAGATGTGGAGAACTTGTTCATTGAGAGTTCGTGATGAAGAACTTGTTCATTGAGAATTCGTGTCAAGGCGGAGATTATTAGAATTAGGTGACCTGAATCCTTATTGAAATAAAATACAATGGTAAAATAAAATAAAAGTAAAATCTATATAGAACTACACTTCTTTTATTTTATTTTAGAATAAGATTTTTTAAACCTTATTAAACTCCATCTATTTGATATTGATTAGAATAAGGTGTTTCAATCTTACTACGCTCCTATTAGAAGATGGTTTTACAAGCCTATAAATAGACATAGTCTACACATCTTATAATCATTTGAATTCGACATAGTAAATTTTCTTCTCCTCTGCCCGTGGTTTTTTCCCGAAAAAGTTTCCACGTAAAAACCTGTACGTTCTTTATTTTTCTTTCTCTTTTCTTTGTGATATATTGTCATTACCGACACTTTATTTTTTTAGCCAATCGATAAAATTCAATTAGTAAAACCAAAATTTTGCAAATATGTAATAATTATATATGGGATGGAAATAATTAATAGCCTATTTTGGTAGTAAGGTTTGTCCAATAATTGTGAACAAAAACTTCACAGCTTAATAAAAAAACAAAAATCAAAAGAGAAGTACTATAAGAGTCATCTAAAATCTCCACCGTTAAATGTTTTAAGAAACAAAAGAAGGAAAAGAATATTCTAATCTTACTATCAAGGTTAACATGCAATTAATGCAAGCCTCCTCTGTGTTCTAGTTTTTGCAAGATACCTAACTTATGAAGTAAGAACAAAGACAAGTGTAAGTGTCATCCATCCACCATTATTGTCCTCTTTATGATATATGTTTTCATTGGAATATGGGGGGGGGGGGGGGACAATTAATGTAAATAAGGAAACTTTTCCGAAACAGTAAAAACCAACATACTTGTTAGTAGGAAACAACTTCTTTGGCCTTTATACTAAGGATTTTTAAATCATTTGGTATGAACCCTAATTATTTTTTTTGCTTGTATATTTTTGTCCAAACAAATCGGTCCGTACTGTTTTTTTGGAGCATTTAGTTAACAAATAATATATGATATTTGTCTATTATAAAGGTTAGAAATGAAAAGCAAAGTGATTATTAAAAATTTGGATTTTTTTTGTTTTTTATAAATTAATAAAAATTTAAAAATGTTGATATTTGCTTTAACATTTTAACCAACAAATCATTTTATTTATATATGAACTTTTAATACATATATTTGTTACATAATTATTCTTATAATTATTCTTTGCTTATCGAGGATGTGACATAAGCCTATATAGAAAGGTAAAGAAAAAAATCATTTTGGGAGTATAAAAAATTTTGAATTTTAATATATATATATATATATATATATATATATATATGTGCATCATTTTCTTCTATTCTTAAATGGTTGAATGCGTCATTTGCAATCGTGAACAAAGGGTGAACAGTGAACACAAATGTTTGTCATTATAGAGCAAAGAATAGAAAGTGAATGGCATAATTGTAAAACATATAGGCAAAGCTAGAAGAAACAAAAGCAATGGGTCGATTCTTTTCTCTGTGGTTGCTCTGGTTGGGTTTCTTTTAATAGCTAAACAAAACTTACATCTCATGATAACTTTATTTTTCTTTTGTTAAACTAAAATTTTAAAGATAAAATCATGTATATATACATAAGTAGGAATTTGGGTTTGGAGTAGCTGTCTTCAACTATTAACTTTGTTCTCTATTTTTAAGGTAAAAATATTATGGAAATTTTAACTTAAAGACTCAAATTATATTTTACTCGTTTTATTTAAAATATGAGTAAATTAGTTTTTGTACATTAAATTAAAGAGTAGATTGATAATTTTATTAATAATTCATCCATTTACATAGTTAAAAATTAGTTATTATATATCAACATGAAATACATATAACATGTTATATATCAGATATGACTATTTAGTTATTTCGTCAACTAGACCATTTTTTTTTTTAATACGAGAATAAATCTGAATTACATCAAACGTTGGAATGCAACTTCCAGATAGTCATCCTGCAATTTTTGCAAAACACCATCAGGGGTTCAAGAAAACATACAAACCAACTTGACTGTTGAAAGCCAACAATGCCATGCCATCTGCCACTCTATTACCTTCACGATAAATTGGACCTCCCTCTCTCGACAAAGAAGCTCTCAAATAGGGGTCTCCGTTTACATACAACTTTTTAATATCATATTAATTTTTAATAAAATAAATAGATAAAATTTTTAATACTTTAATTAAAAATTAATTTATTTATTTTTTAAATATAAAGAAACAAAATACAATCCCATTTTTAATATTGTGGCTTTCTGTACTTTTTCCCGTATTTTTAATCCTAAATGTGTGGTAGGGTAAAAAGATTGTAAAAGATTTAGTGGGCTTAAAAGGTTAAGACTTTTGCTCTGTCTCTGAATTCTCCTAGTATAAAATTATCCCCAATGCTTTCACTTTTCATTCATCTTCATTGCTTTGTTCCTTGCCTCTTTTTCTTCCTCATCAGAATATAAAAAGAAAGCTATCTCTTTCATTTCAATCTCCATCTCCCCCCACCCCCATTTGATTTCAGAAAACTCCAAAAGAGTTGAGGAGTTTCATTTAAGCTCCCCTGTTTCTTCCTTCTTATCTCTGTACCTTTTCCAACAATAAAAAATGTCGTCAGGTGTAAGTCAAGGGTTGCAATCATGCCTGGAGGTAAGGGTGGTGGAACCACGTTTTTTGAGTCTGAAACTGGCTCCACCTAAATCAAATTCCCCTGCCTCCATTGCTCCTACTAACGAGGAAAAAGACGCCAAGCTCATAGGCAATCAACATATGGAGATGGAGGGCTGGAGTTTCCTCCACTCCCTCTCCAACGCCAATGAATATTCTACCCAAAATGACAGTGTATACGTGCATCCTCTTGTAAAGCGTTCAGCTTCTATCCTAAGTGAAAAAAGCCTTGAAATGTGCACCGAGAGATTAGGTAGTGAAACTGGAAGTGATGTTAGCGACATTTCCTTGCTTTCATTACAAACCGGGGTTTACAATCCATCGAATTCCAAACCAACGGAAAGTTCATTGAAACAAAAAACGAGTCGTATCAACACCTTCCCACCTCCATTAACATCCATTACCGGTTCCAATGGCGTCCAAGTCAAGTCTCACCGAGAAGGTGGCCGTTTGGTTCTTCAAGCCGTTACTATCCCTCCTTGCCATACCTACTTCCATGCAGAACGAAGTGAAGGCAGGCTTAGGCTTTCACTTTTCAAGGATATCACCGATGGTTTCCTTAGCGAAGACGGCGAAGAGGAAGTCCGAGACCTTGTAGAAAAAGAAGATGATGATGAAGATGATGAAGATGATGAAAATGATCAAGCGTTAGAAGGTGAATTCAAAGAAGAAAGCATTATGAGGGAGGTGAAGTTATGGAAGGAAATAGTGGGAGTACTGGGGCTGAAATTGAGACAAGGAAATTGGCTAGGCCAAGCCGATGCAAAGAAAGTGGGCTTAGGCACAAAGGGTTGCTTAATTGGCAGCCATTGTTGGTGGGGTGACTACTTGAAAGCTAAAAGTTGGAAGGTTTCTCTCAACCCCAGAGACAATAATTACTATGATTGGATCCCCTAATTTCCCTCCTTTTTCTTTTACCTTTATCATAATAATAATTATTACTAATTTCGAATTTTCAGGAGTTATGTATATCAAAAAGTAAGAGATTACCGTACCATGGATTTCCTAAAATATGCTTATGGTAGTTATTATCGTTATTGGACCAGACCATGTCACGTGCTACACTCCATTTTCTCCTATGCTGCAGCTCCTATTTTTGGTTTATTTTCCTACCTCAGTTACTTATCAATATTTATAAAATAAATTACTGTTGATCCATTAATGATGGGGGACTTCCTCTATAATTTTTGCTTATCGCTTTCCTAGGGAAATTTTTGTTGGACACCATTGAAGAAAATGATAAGATTTTAATTCCTCCAATAACTTATATTTGGAATCTTAACTTCAGTCCAAACGGTTTACAATCACAATTTACATGCAACTCTTGAGTTTTAAATGTTGATAAATATATTACATCTTTTATGAAATAAATATATCAAAGTTAATCAAAATAAGTCAGTCCATATATTAAGTAATCTAATTTTAGAGTGTCGGAATTGACCTATAAATTGTTTAGCGATCATTATTTTTGAAAGCTATTTTTTTTTATTTTTAATATATAAAATTTTAATTTTATTATTTATAAAAACATTGAAACAATTTTTCATTTTTTTGACTTTGGGCCTGCCTGCCCCTTGCATTTGCTCCTGATGACGGTCAACAAATTTAATTAAGTGTTAAAATTTAAATTTTAAGATCCTCAACGATGCTTAATGTTTTGACTTTTATTATTAATACATATAACGTTATACGCTAACGGTATGGGACAAATCCTTGTCATAATTAAAACAAAGTTGGGCAGAGAACGTGCTTGATTACGATGTGGATGTGATTGGTTTCAGTGGTGAGAGGCCAACGTGTAGCAGCATCTTCCTTATCGGTTAGTTTAACATACATACATACATACATACGTACGTACATTTCCGTAAATGATATACACGAGCAAAATGTTGGAAAATTAGAAGAGTAGTTAATATACACCGCGAAACAGGGATAATGCAAGTGGGAGGGCGGGTACTCCATTGTACGGATGCCAAGTAACTATCAAGTTTCGGACCCACAAAGCAAGCAAGAGCCGG
Source organism: Gossypium stocksii (assembly GCA_020496765.1). Taxonomy (NCBI): domain Eukaryota; kingdom Viridiplantae; phylum Streptophyta; class Magnoliopsida; order Malvales; family Malvaceae; genus Gossypium; species Gossypium stocksii. Next base: position 16,008,396 of record CM035623.1, read on the forward strand.
CCAACATGAACATGCAACTGACCTCATTGCTCATTATCATCCATGTGCTTTGCTATGCATTTGTTATCTGCTGCTTTCATGCCATTGTTAGTACTGGTGAACCTCTCCTCTAGTTTCTTCTTCTTCTTCTTCGTCTTCATTTATGTCATGCGACTGACAATTTCTCATTCACTTACAGAGCGACCCCACAATTCTTACCTCTCAAACTCGAACTGTATCTGTACTGAAGATGAAAGATCATTGGAAAGTTAAAAACATATCAATATATATGTTGGGAAAAAAGATCGTTTTTACAGCAAAATAAAAAAAGAATCTTTAGGTGTGGGTGCCAAATTCGGATGTCAAACAGGTGAGTTTCGGGGTAAGGGATATTAATATATATACGGACAAAGGCTCCAGGTGGTCGAGTCCAGAGACAAAGACGAAAAGCGAGGTGGGCGGGCGGCGGGTTACATTCCTTAAAAGAGGAGGGCAGTGTCCTATCGTGGAGTTTCGATATCCATATACATTAACCCACTTTATATGCATTTATTGTGTCTTAAACATCATATGCTTTGAGACCCTTAGGGTCACCTTCCTTTAAGCACATATATTCTCTCACCATATCACCCCACCTGTAAGCAAAATCTTTAGGCAATCACCATGTCTCAATATCTTTTTTTTTTTTTAAACTATCATATAGGGAAAAAAATCACATAATTTCACTAAGGAAAGATGCTTAATTTGATATAAAGATGCTTCCTCTAGTTAGCTAGCTAGGCCGGAATATGAAAAAAATTATGATCATTTTCGTCAAAACATGTGTGGTGCAGCTCCCGGAGATTACTCAATATGGAAAATGGAATAAAAACAAATCCAATACTTATTGATTAATTCAAATTTCTTTACAACATAACGTTCAACAAGTAGACAAATTTAATATAGGACGGTGATGGAGGAAGCTATAAGTTAACTAGGAATAAATAAGAAGGTGAAAGGGTTTGGGTAGTTGCATATGTCGATCTATTTTTATTGTGAAATTCAATGCCATAATTGGAAATTCTACAAATTAAGTGAAACAAATGTCAAAATATAGCAATGTGATAAGGAACTAAGAGATGAGTTTGTAGTAGTAGTGCTACATAGTAATAGAAGTAAAAATAAGGTACTTCGGCACGGTGTATTTAAATATATTAGGGGAGGAAAATGAGATTGTTTGAGATCGAACCTAAGTTCTCATGCTTACATAATAATATTCTTGTCATTTTATTTTGGTAAAAAATAAATTATTTATTATATATACATGCAAATATATCTCAATTATATCTATATAAATATATTTATATGTAAATATCAGTTTTAAAATTATGGGTAAATTACAATCAAAGTCACTAAACTATTAGTAAGTTTACGTTTCGGTTACTCAACTTCAAAAACTTACAAAATGGTCTCTAAATTATTCAAAAGTTTCATTTAAGTCACTGGGCTGTTAAAATCGATGTTGCATGACCTTCTCTATTCACACCGCCTGCACAATTAAAAGTTCTTCTTTGCCTTCTATTCTATAGTTTAATGTTTTTTTTTATGAAACAACTTTGAATGTCATGAATTTGTGAATCAAAATTCAAAAAAATTTCTTCTCCGATCTCTGACACTGACCGTCAATTCAACTTGGAACTAAGGTATGTTCTATTCATCAAGGGTGCTAATCCACCATATCGATCTTTGAATCGTCACTTGGAGCTCGCTAATCGGACTTTTTGTAATAGCCTGCTTGGCATAGATCATACCGGTATGCTTTTGGCGTATAATTAAGTAAGCTAGTGTAGAAAAGGGTGAATTATCCGTTAAAGTGTTTGGTTGGCGTGTTGCGTGAATTTAACAGTATGCCCGTTTGGGGGACGCCTTGCTGGAATTAGCCATTTGGAAAACTCTAGGGTTTGACAGACTCTTTTATGAAATGATCTGCCAACCTCAGATATACTGAGTGAACTTTCTAGTTTGCGGAGAGATGAAATTATTTTACGTGGAAACGAAAGCTCGGCAAGTATTGTTAGAGTTTAGTTGAGCCCTAGTTGAAATTGAACAAGAGTACTGTAGATGAAAACTTGATATGTTTAAGTAGTCGTATGACCTATTTAGTTGGTTGCTTAAGTGTACAAGCAATGTTTCACCATTCTAATTAGTGGTAGCAGTTGCATTTGGTAAAAGATTAGATTTCAAATCTTGTTAGGCAGCTTAGTTTCAGATTTTAAGGGTGATAATGAGATTTCTAATGTAACACCCTAAGCCCGGCCTAGACGTTATGGCAGAATCTGGCGGCGTCACATGAGAGTGTTTTTGTAAACCATTTCGAATATCAAAATCTTGTGTAATTTATTATCTTTCATTTATCGCGAAAGCTTATAAATCATTCATTAAACAAAAATCTTAAATCAAGTTTTAAAATGCATTTAGAGTGTCGCGATTTACTAAAAAATAAAAAATAACAATAAAACAATTTGCTAACTCTAAGTATAAAACAAAACAGTTCAAAGGACCACAATTCATAAAACTCCCAAACTAATGATAAATAATAAAATAATGAATAACCAGTAATAAAAGTAGGAAGTCCAGTAATGTGTCCATCAGTGGTCACCCTCGAGCCCTCCGCAGTACCAAGGCATCTACTGTTGGGGATTACCTAGCAGATAAATAAAATAAAATGGGTGAGTTTTTTCAAACTCAGTGTGTACATCCCTACAGTAAAGAAAGCATACATGCATATAACAAAAACAATCATAATTCGGACCTGAGTCCTTAACAAATACTACGTAGACTGTAGATCACTCAGTATAAAATCAGATCAAATATAATCAGGCCTTAGCCCATATAGGAAATGCATACTTATCAAATCTGATACAAGTCATACCCATCAACCCTGCACACCATTTCCGTCCACCCAACACACCATGTGGGGCTAAAATCGACCCATCCAGCCCTATACACCAAGTATGGGGATAAAATCGACCCATCCAACCCTACACACCTCGAGGTACTGTAAAACGACACATATCATAAATAAAGGTAGCGAGGCTACCAAATAACCTGTTAAAAAGTCTTACACTCTTCCTTCTCTTTAATACAAAACCCAACCCAATGCAGTGCAACATAAATATCATGACATGCTTTCATACAATCAACAGATCATATTAGAACAGTATTAACACATGCTATCAGTAACATGATATCTCATACATACAGTTTATCATGTTACAAAACAGGGCCTAAGTAATGCTTATCGACCCTTTAAACTGGTCACAGTCGACTGAGGCAACCCGTGCAACCTTTCAGAACAGTTCAGATTAATGGGCTCACACACCCATGTGGCCTACCCGTGTGGGCCCACACGTTCCAAATTGGCCTTTCCCGTGTGGATTATATGGCCTGGCCCAAATCCTCACACGCCCGTGTGGTTCACCCATGTTGGCCCACACACCTGTGTGGCCCACACGACCCATTTGGCCTAGCCTGTACCTCGCACACAGTCTACCCAGCCTCACACGCTTGTGTCTGTCGTGCTCGTGTGGCGCGCGCACAGCCTACTTCATATACCACACGGCCGTGTCTCACACACGGCCTCCACACGGGCAATCCACAGGCCCATGTGGCATCGACAACTTTGTTTTTGCTTTTGTCGAAACGCGATTTTAGAGTGATAAGGGTGCACACCTGGTTTCTTTTCGACGCTAACGCTATTCCGAGCATTCAAGAACCTAAAATTAGAGTGTTTAGCCCTTTAGAACACCCAAAATTGAGTCTCAACACTAAATCCTAAAATCGCAATATTGACTTACCACTCCCAAAATTGAGTACAATGAGGACTCAAACGTCAAATCACTGATTTCCAGCCTCCAGATCTCCTCCTAAACAACAGGATATCCTTATTGATATCTCATCAAAAAGCAAAAAAAAACGAAGCTTACTGAAAGCGATGAACAACCGTTGCTTACGGAATGGAGAAAGAAATAAAGACGAAAAAGAAAAATGAATGGGGCGGTAGCAAAGAATCTTAAAAATTTCGGTAATAGGAAAGGGAATTTTGGGAAAAACGACAGTAATGGAGATTAGGGAAAAAAAGAATAGGTTTTTTCAAAAAGGAACTAATTAGAAAATATTCTGATAACCACTACTACAGTATTCTAAACCACTTCAAACACTAGCCGAAATTTGCAACAAAAATAATACTCTTGCCACAATGGAGATTCGAACACGAGACCTCTCACTCATAACCATACCACTTAGCCACCAGACCAGCAAGCCCATTCTGACATATCTTAACCAGCTTTAGCTTACAAGCCTAAACACCAAAAGCCAGGCTTCATTAAATAAAAACCCAAAATCCAGCCCAAGCTAAGGCTTGAACTTGAGACCTCCCCAACACTCCCTAAGGCACATAACCACTCAAATAGTTAATTAATTGTGCCAAAATAATCACAAAACAATTCCAGAAACTCTCATGCACAACAAAACACAAAAGTCGAAATTAGGAAAATTGGGGCGTTACATCTAACCTTCCCACTAAGCTTATTTTCCGTTGTATGTGCTATAAAAGGATGCTTGTAACTCACATGTTTCACCTTTGTTCCTCTTTATGTTCTTCTCTATGTTCTTAAGAAATTTCTTTTTATCTTCATTAGAGAAGACAAGGAAGGTTTTCAGGAGCTTGTCAAAACGTCATAGATAAGTACTAGTTGACTAGTAATTTTTGGAAAACCCTTAGGTTGATGTAGATGGGATTTAAGTCTTTGCATTAGTACATGTATAATTATTTTTTAGTATATAAAAGGGTTTGATGATTATGATTGTTTCTTATTTAGCTTAAGAAGCTAGCGAAGGTTTGAGCATTCGAGGCAAATGACCAATAGATTAGATTCTGACTTGAAGGTTCTAGTGAGTTCCTTTTTGCTTCCTTTGGGTTTTGAAACTTTATCATATATGGTTGCGTAAGGTAAGTTGTCTCTGTTAGAGATTGGTCGAGGTGGTATCTATTAACGTATGTGTAAAAAGTCAGTGTTGTGTGTGAGCATGGCCATGGTCGAGATTAGAATACCCACCTTGTGTGTGGGCCTAGTACCAGACTATTTGTGACATATGAAAATGTGGAAAGAAGCTTTATTTGTGATGCCTCCAGTAGGGAAGCCTTATTACAAACCAGACTGGCAGATTATAGCCCAACCTTGCGAGAGAACATGCATTCAATTTAACAAGGAATATGAAAAAAAATATGATTATGACTGATACGTACGTATAAGTTAGCGGTATGTCTTCACTAGGGGCACTGTGCACATTGTTTTAATGAATGTTGTTGTCAGAAAACTATACCGGCAACTTGGCGTAATGTGTCTGTAAAATTGAGTTTCAAACATGACTTCATTTTTGGGTTGATTATCGGTAACCTTTTAAACATTATGTGTCTATTTGGAACTCACTAAGTTCAATTGAACTTACTCCGTTACCTTTCTTTCTCAGGCAATTAATTAGCAGGAGAAGATATGTAGAAAGGGACTACGTTAGAGCTACGTTTGCAAGTGAGTCACTTGTTAATTTTTGTATCATGCATGGCTACGTTGGCGGGTGGTGCATAAATTCGTTTTGTAACCAACTTTTGTATTTCACTTTATGGTCTGTATTGTTTCATTTTTAAAAGAGAATTTACCCTTATTATAAAAGCATATGCCAAGCTTTCTAGAATTGCAGCTTATGATCTCTTTTATATGTAATCACCATTAATGAGAACAGATGATTAATAGACTGACTTTTATTGCCCCTATTATTTCATTTCTTTAAAGATGCGTTAGTGATTTAGAGAAAGAAAAATATTTTAAAATTAAAAAGGGAAATCTTCATAACTATTTTCTAAAAGATTTAAGTAACGCCAAGGGATCTAGGTCTATCAGTAATGCCCCGGTCCGTTGGGCGGTTTGATTGGCTGTTTGAAACACGCCATGTCATCCTAGCAGCTAAGGGGTGTTACACTTTTTCTAGAAAAAACTTAACAATTTAGTGACTTAAATGAAAACTTTCAAATAGTTCAGTGCCCGTTTTGTAATTGTTTAAAGTTAAGTGATCAAAATATGAACTTACTAATAGTTTAGTGACCTTGAGTGTAGTTTACCCTAAAATTATTAATTATATTCAATAATTTGGTTTAATAATTTTATTTTAAGTATAATTATTGAAAAATTAAAATAGTTAAGAAAAAAAATTAAAAATTGATTTAAAATATCAGAATTTATATCAATCGGTATGGGGCATTGATTCAAGCAAGTATAGTCGAAATGAGCCAAAGTACTTCAAAATGATTGAAACACACTGAAAATTTGAATGAAACGGAATATAAATTACTTCATACCAATTTAAGACTTAAACAATATGTACTGGTCGGTAATAATACCATGTTGACTACTATGATCAAAACCCTTTAGCTCTCATAACTAAACTATATATAAATTTATGCTTTTTCCCCTTGAAGAATTGTTAATCCAATTCTATTTTATAAATTTTATGATTTGTTGGGGTAAATTTAGCAACATTTTTAATTTAAATCTCACCTTTTTTTTTCTTGAAAAGTAAACCGTAGTCATTTTGTTAGTTTAATTATCTCTATCATATTTACATTAATTATTCATTAAAAAGGTAAATTATTACAATAATTATAGAAACGTTTACATTTTACTTTTGTTAATGTACGTAATAATGTTTTTTTTTTCTATATAATATGATATAAGTTTATACCACTTCTAATTATTTTAGTTAAATAATAATTTTTTAACACTAACACTTTAATTAATATTAAAATATGCAACACTAATAAGGTAATTTAAATATTAAAAAAATATTTGATTAGAAAAGATTTATATATTATTTGTAATATTAATTCATTAATATTAAAATTTAACTATTTATAAACTGAATTATTTGTTGTCGAACTTGTATAGCAAAAATTTTTATATTCAAAATTTTTTATAGTTTTAAATATACTTTATAATTAAATTTAAATAAAATATATTTTATAAGTCTCTCGTAATAATATTTTACTTTAAATATCAAGCCCCTCTTGATTACATTTCTGCCTTCGTCCCTATAAATGTGAAATAAAAAAAAAATTAGAAGTTGATTAAAAAAAATAGAAGTGAATCTTCTAAAATATTTAATTGTTTATATATATATATATATATTTAAAATATCTTTATGAAACATCTAATTAAAAATATTTTTATCCTGATATTTAATTATTTTCTTAATTCTTTAAAATAATCTTATAAAATATTTAATTGTGATTGGGATTAATGTTACAAGTGAATGGTTACCACACTATGACCCAAGATTAAGGTATGTCAAAGCTCATTTGTCTTTATGATAAATGACTAATTACTATTTGATAGTAATTGACTTTTCATGAAGGAAGATGTAATGGCTGCCATGAGATAAAATAGGATCATATTGGAAGAATAAATTTATCTCAAATAGGTTAAGGATATCTTATAAGGGTAACACATTTATGACAATGTTATTAGATAAGTATTGATTGAGTAGTTTTCATAATGATATGTAATTAGGCAGAGCTCAGTCACGATACTATAGTGGAATGACTTCGTGACTAAATGAGTTTATAATTAATAGGCGAAAAATTGTGACTTAATTATAAATCATTCGAGCCCTAATTACATTTGTCCAATCAATCCCTCCACTAGCTCATTGAAACAAAAAATGAATTGCATGTAGAATCAAATTAACAGACATGGATAGAAATGATAAATTTAGAGATATGAGTTACATTCAGAAATGAATGTGATTTCTCACTAAGTATGGAACTGATCTAAGAATTAATTTAATTTTTTTGAATTATCATTTAATTAAATAAATAAATTTAAAAAATAAAATTAAATTAATTGATCATTGTGAATTCGTTGAATATGAAAATTAAATATATTTTCACATAGATTCTTTTACGGTAAAGTTGTCATGATTTTAACTAAATTAGACTTGATTTGAGAAAATTATTTAATTAGAAAATTAATTAATTTAAATTAAATCAATAAATAATATTTATTTTAAGAAATAAAAAAACATGTATCGAGTTGGATTAAATTATAAAGTGTTGGGTTTAAAGTTCAGCAAGCACATATAATTTGGACCCAATACTATCCCCTCTCTCCTAGTAGAACTAGGGGACTAATTTTTCTATCAAATAAGTATTGTTTGTATTCTTCTACTAATTAAACCAAAATTCTTCTATCTTTCCCTATAAATAGATGGCACTAGTAGGGCTAAAGATACATTAGTTATACATAACTTTGAGATATTTTTATTCTACCCGAAAATAGTGAGAATTTATTTTCTAAGTATAAATTCTATTTTCTGGAAATAACAATTCTACTAGTTTCTATTGAGAGGGAAAATTTACTTTTCTACTGAAAGTAAAAATTATTTCTGGTTTTTTCTTTGATTCGTGATTGTTTGAGCCCACACTCGCAACTAATCGTGGTATGGGAATAAAAGAGAAGACCATTTTATTAAAAGTCGGGAACGTCAAGGATCCATCTTACACGAAGCATAAATACTTTTTGGGGAAAATTTATTGCTATAAATATCACAAACTGTCTTGATTTTCAAAATTTTAATTTCTTGTTGTGATAGAAAATTGTTCTAATTGGATTTTTTTCCAACATTGAGTTGATACAAGACAAAAAGGTAATTGAGTATGCTTCGAGACAGCTAAAGACACACGAGCTTAATTATTCGATGCATGACTTAAAGTTGGCCGCTGTTATGTTTGCATTGAAAATTTAGAGACATTATCTGTATGGTGAGAAGTGCTTCATCTACATCGATTATAAAAGTCTCAAATATCTCTTAAACCAAATGAGTTGAATTTGAGACAACTTAGATGGATGGAATTATTGAAACACTATGATTGTATTATTGATTACCACCCTGGTAAGATGAGCGCCATTGTAGATGCCTTGAGCCAAAAATCTATATTTGAATTGTGATCCATGTTTCCTCATTTGAGCGTGTGTGACGACAGAAGTTTTCTAGCTAAATTAACAGTGAAGCGGGACCCTAATTGAGCAAGTCAAAGAGGAATAGTTGTTAGACGTTAAGTTGGACGATAAAAAGAAAGTTAGTCGAGCGAGGTGACTGTGGGAATTATAGTATTGGCAGAGATGATAGTTTACAATTTCAAGATCGTATGTGTGTACCTAATAATGTTGACTTGAAACAACATATTCTTTAAAAATTTTACGATGGTTCATTTGCTTTACATCCGGAGCAGAAAGATATATCATGATTTACGAGAATTTTATTGGTGGTCAGGAATGAAAAGGGAGATCATTGAATATGTAGCTAAATGTTTGACATGTCAGAGAATCAATCCCAAAAATCAAGTTTCATTTGGTTTACTTGAACCCGTTTCAGTTTTCGAGTGGAAATGAGAGCGAGTAACTATAGACTTTTTTCAAGGTTACCTACTTCATTGACAAAAAAGAATGTCACCTAGATAATCGTTGATCAGTTGACAAAGTTGGCTCATTTTCTAGTTGTGGGAACCGATTGAACACTTGAAAAGTTGGTTGGGTTTTACATTTAAAAGATAGTAAGGTTGCATAATGTTTCAATGGTGATCATATCAAATAGAGATCCTCGTTTTACGTTGAGATTTTGGAAGCAATTGCATGAATCATTGGGTACAAGGTTACATTTCAGTACAATCTTCCACCCTCAATTAGATGATTAATCTAAACATGTTATACAAGTTCTAGAAGATATGTTGCAAGCTTGTATAATTGATTTTAATGGTATTTTGGAGCGTTATTTACCATTGGTTAAGTTTGTATATAATAATAACTTCCAGTTAAGCATCCAAATGGCTCTGTATGAATCTCTATATGGTTAGAGGTGTCAAACACCATTTTTTTGATCGAATTGAGTGAGAAAAAGTTAATTAGGCCGGATTTGATTCAAGAAGCTAGAGATAAGGTTCGGATAATCAAGATAGAAATGAAAGGATATCGAGGTGTTTTTGAAAGTGTTGCCTTAAAATAAGATTTTGCGATTTGGTTGCAAAGGAAAGTTGAGTTCAAGGTATACTTGGTTGTATGAAATCGATGAATGGGTAAGACATGTAGCGTATCATTTGATGTTACCTCCAAAACTAGAGAAAATCCATAATGTGTTTTATGTTTCTATAATTCAGAGGTATCCATAGGCCCCACCGCACGTAATTTTAGTCAAATTAATTGAGATTCAATCCTATTTAACTTTTGAGCTAGAACCAGTTGAGATTTTAGCTCCGGAAGTAAATGAATTAATAAGCGCGTACCACTAATAAAGGTTTTATGGCGAAGTCATAGTATTGAAGAAGCCATGTGGGAATCTAAAGAATCGATGCAGTTGAAATATCCCCACCTCATTATATGTAAATTTCAAGGACAAAATTTCTTAAAGGATGAGAGAACTTTAACAACTTGATTTTCAATGGTGTCGTAAAATTCTGTTTCAGACCGAATTAATTGAGTTGAGTTAGTAGCTAACTAAAATAGGATAATTACAGATCAAGTATAGGTTGGACAAGTTGAATTATTTAGTGTTATTGAATTGAATTGAATAATAAAAATAGTACATAGACTGAATTGATTAGCGATTAAGACAAAAGGAAATTGATTTTAAAATTGATATGTGCCTTACATGGCAGTTAAACATATTTCATAATAGTAAGTAAACCATTTTCAAAATTATGATACATAATTAATCACCAAAAGTGTCGATACTTTTCACTATCTAATATTTAACTTATTTAATCTATTTGATTAGTAATTAACTAAATTGATTAATTTGCTAATTAAAGGTTAATCAAGCCTATATAAATGTATAAGATAGTGGGAAAGAGAAATTGAAGGAAAATCATCATCCTCATTCATCTTTTCCACTGTCTAGCTAAGAAAGAATGAAAACAATTTTTCCCTTCATTCCACTGTTGCCTAAGCTCAATTGAAGAACTTGGTGAGTTATACTTTTAATTTTAGTTATATTAATCATAAGTAATGTTAGATTGTGGAAGTCCATGTCATAAATTTATGAAATTAATAGATTTTGAGTTTCATTGTTAGGAACTTTCCAAATCATTAGCATAAATGGTTTGGATTCTTGCTTGGATTTTATCTAGTTTGGTGATGGAAAAACATGTTAGAAATGTAATGGGAATTATAAATTTAGTTGGAATCATTTGATGAATTATATATTTTTGAGGACTAAATTATAAGGGATAAAATCTTAGAGTTTTGATGATAAATAATGTTGTAGAAAGTCCCTGTACTATATTTATTAAGTCGGATTTATATCCGATCGGGTAAATTGTAAGTTACAATAATTTCAAATATAAGGGCTTGTAGAGACTAAAATGAATTAGATGCATTCGTTTTTATAGTGTGTCGATTTGCGTTTAAATTGTGTGATGAATATATTTTTTGTATTTGAATTTAATTTTGTGGCTAAAGACAACGTAGGATCATCATGGGACAATAGGAAATCCAAAGCCGTTGATGAATAAATATTCTAATTTGTGCTTTCGTAATTTGAGTTCGTTAAATAATTGTTAAATTATCAGAAATAGTAAACTATCGATATGATGATATTTGAAAGGTATGTATATAGATCTGATTATGTGATTATGATCATTTGTATGTGATTTGTACATATATATATATGTTTGCTTAATATCATGTAATCATTAATAATGGAATTTGCCCTATTAACCAGTGGCGAAGCCATGGGGGCTGGCATGGGCCCCGCCCCCCTAAAATGTAAAATTTTTACTTAGACCCTTAAAATTTTTTTAAAATTTTAAATTAGTAAGGGTAAAATTGCACTTTGGCCCCCTAAAATCATAAAAATTTGATTTAATCTTTTACAAATTATAAAGATATAACCTATAACAAATTAAAATTTCATTCAACCCCCCTAAAAAATTGTTTTGGCTTCGCCCCTGCTATTAACGTTGTCGAATAGGTTCACGGGTATAGTTGGCTTACCATAAGGTCCATTTTGATAGGTGGGAGATTCAGTGTTATGCGCATATATACATATATTGTGATAATTCTCAAATTCCCTAACGGTCGAGAATGTATCGCTAGCTGAATTCCTTGAGGGCGTAAGCAATTCTAGTGTGGTTGGTTGGATCAATTCATATATGTCTGATCAACACTTCGATGCGTATATTGGTATGATGGTTTGATTTGAGTATCAGTTATTGTATCTGATTTTGTTTATATGAAGTAAAATGTAAAACTACTTGATGAATATATGAGTAAATGAATTGAGGTAATAGTATCAATTTGGTATATGATTTTGATATGAAAAAATAGATACAAATTCCCTGAGAGTGCATTAGAATTATGTTATTTGCAGGCAAGCATAATGTTGATAAAAATATGAATAGATGCTAAACGACTATAGATATGGTGTAAGTTTGATAATTGTTAAGGTGTATATGTATTAATATTGAAAATATTTGTATAAATTAATAGTTAACTTGCTTAATTTTTCTAAGTAGTTAGTTTATTTGATTTCATTATGAATTTAATTGAATTCGAATTATGTTAGCACGATTGAATATGCATTACTTAGCGTACAATTTTATTTGGTTCCATGTGCAGGTCGCAAACAAAAGTTATAGTAGATTTGAGGTTATAAAGCATCCATCTTGAAAGCTCATTTTGGAAATCAATTGGTTGCTTATTTTGTATGTATATACATATGTTTTGGTTTTTAGCATGTACCTAGGCTGGTTGGACTTAGGGTTTGGTTAATATTCTGATATGGTTGGTGAATTAGCCTATATGGTTTTAAAAGTTGAATTTTTATCCTTTAATTAATAGTTATTGTAACACCCCTAACCCGTCTCCGTCATCGGATTAGTGTTACAGAGCATTGCTGTACAAACAGAATAATTATCTTCAATATAGAATAATTATACAAGTTAATATCAATCAATAATAATTCAATATAATTATGGAATAGACATACTTACGGGCCTTAAACGAGCATATGGAGCACTAAAAATAGTTTGAGAACATTTAAGAACCATTTTAAAACAAATAAAAAAATTTTAGAAAAAGAAAAAAATGGAAAACAGGGGTCACACGGCCGTTTGACATAGCTCAGACTGTATGGACATTCAAAATAGGGACACATGGCTGTGTCCTAACCCGTGTATTCGTCCGTGTGTGCATTTGAAAAAGGGCTATACAACCGTGTGGGGTAGCCGTGTGACAACCCATGTTCCAGGCTGTGTTCTTCGTTTTTAACCCCCAAAAGAAGTCATTACATACCCAATTCTTGCACACCAAGACACACCATTCCCACATGTATTCATATGACTAAAACACTATCAAACACACTTCAAAACATACCAATTCAACCATTTTATAATACATAACAAATATGCTAACAAAGGGCACCACAAGTACAAATCAAATTTAATCCCATTGAAAAGTACAAGTTTCTAACTCATACCTATATCAATCATGTCAAATAACTAGTCAAGAATATGTCATTCTAACATAGAGCATGCATTAGGGTCCAAATTCACCTATTTACATCTTTATATACATACCACAACCAACAACATTAATCACTACAAGCTTAGCACAATTCAAAATAAGTCAAAATGCTAAAATGATCTTTTTAACCCTATTACATGCCAAAGCTCACATATATCATTTAATCTAAATGTTTATCCAATGTACCCTCATTGGTACCACAAGTTAACATCCAAATCAACTCAAATCCAATGCCACAATTTGATACCTTAAACTTACATCACACACCTACCATTTAACCACTCCATTCACACTTTAATGAATCCAAAAGCAATCTAAGTCTCAAGGCATTCACAAGTGACCAAAACATATGCTTACATATTTATATTTATAAGCTAACATGAAAGGCATATAGGTAAATAAGCCTAAATCACATCACATTGATAAATAACAAAAAAACTCCTATTACATGCCATTTATAATCGTTAACCAAAACTACCAAGATGATGAATGGATAGTGTGATCATGCTCCAACGTGATTCCAACTGATCGAGCTTTCAGATGATCTACAAGAAAAGAAACAACTAATGTAAGCAATAATGCTTAGTAAGCTCGTATAAATCTTAAACGTAAACTTACCAAACATAAAATGACTAAACCATTCAATCATTAATCACAAATCTTATGGATACTTTCCTTTCCTATTCACAACATTCCACATGGTTTGTAGATATACTGTAATACCCCTAACCTGTATTCGTCACTAGAATAGGGTTACGGAGCATTACCATACAAACAAAACATTTAAACATAAATTTCATACATTATCATAATCATATCATAAAGCAATCATTCACATACAAATGAAATTACAATTCAACCTATACATACCATTATAACCTTGGCCAAAACGTTTAAGAACTACCGATATTGTGCTAGATAGTGTGATAGATCTTCGACGAGTTTCCAAACCGGTCGAGCTTTCGATAATCTATAAAATGCAGGAAAGAAACTACGTAAGCACATAATGCTTAGAAAGTTCATAGAAAATAAAGCATAACTTAACGTTCATTTGCATAACATAAAGTATAAGCATCATACAACTCAAACCACAAGCTTGTCACAGTTAGTGTGGTTGTACATGGTTCAAATGACTTCATCCATAACAACAAACTTGTACATGTGTTCATATCATTTAGATCATCATTCCTTTTCATAGATTAATGATACATCGTATTTGAATACTTACCTTTTCATTTCTTTTTTGCACTTGTTGAACCATCTAGAATTTCATAGGATATTCGGGAAAGCTCACGCGAAGTGTGCTTAAACAATAATCGTAACCTTTCCTTTACATCGTTACTCACATGAGATGTGAAATGGGCGTACTCACACGAGTTGTGGGTCAGAATGTAAGTTATATGATGTTGCTCACATGAGCTGTGGAGTATTCACAACAAATGCAGGACCTTAGCCATCAGTAGGACATTCAAGACCACCACTCGAAACATGAAACCTGTAACACCCCTTACCCGAGTCCGACACTAGGACAGGATAGAGGCATTACTGTACTTGAACATACTTAATCTCGTGAAATCGAATCATAAAATTTCTTTTCTTTTTAAAACTTCTCATTCAACATTTTAATAATTCTATCATGGGCCCTCGGACACTAAACATACATCAAAAATGTTCCGAAACCGATCCGTGAACTTTCAAACACTTAGAAGATTCTCATCTAAAACAGGGTCACACGACCATATGGATATAAGACATGCCCGTGTCCCTCACACGACTTATACACGCCTATGTCGTGACCCCGTGGAGCCATAAGGTGCATTTTATTTTTCTTCCACGACCATACTACATGCCCATGCGGTGGTCGTGCCATTCCCACTGCAAGGACACATGGCCGTGTCACCAGCCTGTGTGGTAATTTATTTGATTTTATTTTCAAAATGAAAGGTGTAGGGGACACACGACCTACTTGCATGCTCGTGACACACAGCTTAGGCCCACACCCGTGTGCCCAACCGTGTGGACAACATTAGGCTATTTTCCAAGCCTTTATGCCCACCTGAAACATAACCAATACATACTAACTTAAAATAACACTTTATAGCATTCCATTCAAGAGAAGCAACCATCATTTTACAAGGATTTAGCAAATAATATTAGGCTATATCTAAAGGCCATTATAACTTGACTCAAGCATAACAATGGCCAACACATATAACCATTAAATTTACAATTTCCAAAATAACCAACCTCCTATACTTGCCATACAATAAAGAGGCTACTTACTATACCCAAAATAGTTAGCTTGATAGTGTGACTACGAGCTCCAACTTCAAATGATCCCGAGCTAGATCGGCAAATCTACATGGAAAGAGAATAAAAGGAGTAAGCATATAAAATGCTTAGTAAGTTGCATGAATAAGATAGTAAATGAAGTCATGACATTAAAATTCCATTAAACATCATGAAAAATGAAATATTATAGACTTCATTACTCATTGACATACTTACTCAACTTCATGGTTTACAACATGCTCATAACTTACTCATTCTCATGAAACATTCAAGATCATATCATACTCGTGCTCATTGTATTGTATTTCTCATACTTACTGTATACATAAACCTACAACACTAAATATAAAACTTAATCTTTCTCTTTAAGTTTTGTCAACACAAATACTTATCTTTATGACTCTTATAATACTGAAGGATACTCGTAAATCAATCTCATGAAATGATGCCAACGCCATGCCCCAGGCATGATCTTACATGGGATTACATGTCGATGTCGGTGCCATGTCCCAGACATGGTCTTATATGAGATCATATTCTAATGCCGCTGCCATGTCTCATACATGGTCTTACACGGAATCTCATAAGGGATGTCTAAGCCATGTCCCAGACGTGGTCTTACAGGAGATCCTATCATTTCTTTGTACCAAAGCCATGTCCCAGACATGGTCTTACAGAGGATCACATTTTGATGCCATTGCCATGTCCCAGACATGGTTTTATGTGGGATCTTAATTCGATGCCGATGCCATGTCCCCAACATGGTCTTATACGGGACCTACAATACTCATGATAAGATTACGGTATCCTTCGTGTCATTTAAGCTTGCATAACATCTCTTTTCATATTTTTATCATTTCTTGGTAGAATTTCATACAACTAACTTCATGAACATCATACATTGCTTTAACAAATTAATGTCATAAATCTCTTTCATAATTCATACATTATCTCATATAATCATCATCATGAAACTTATGCATAATTCATATAAGATAATATACATATCTTCATGAAGTATCATAATTTCATAGAAAAATCATCATAATGAAATTTACATATCATATAGGCTAAATTATCACATACAACTTACCTCGAATCCAAAATATGGGAAATTGTTCAGTTTAGTCCTCGATTTTATTCTTTCCTCGGTTTCGGTTCGAGCTTCATGTTTCTTGATCTAAAATGGTAAATTTAACTTGCTTAGTACCCACATTGTCTAACTAATTCATAATTGACACTTGGGTAAAATTTTCAATTTTACGCCTAAACTTTTACGTATTTGCAAAATAGTCCCTAGGCTCGTAAAATGAAATGTATCCATCCTCTTGGCTACCCAAGCCTAGTCGACACTTACTAGTGTCCATACAAGTCCACATTGTTTACAATTTCATACTTTTGTTGCACATTTTCATACTTTGCAATTTAGTCCCTTTTAGGGATTTTCATAGAAAATTACTTACAAAAAGATGTTTACTACACCTTAAACCTTCATTTTCTACCATTAGACATCATTTTACTTGCATGTCATGCATGGGTATATTTTTGAATATAAACCCTAGCTTAAATTAGTGGTAGAATTAACTAGATTAAGCTATGAGGATTTCAAAAATACGAAGAGCATGAAAAACGGGGCTTGGAGACACTTGCTTGGAGCTTGAAAATAAAAAAAACCCTAGCTATGGAGTCCCTTCAATTTTCGGCACAAGGAGGAAGAAGATGGACACAATTTTGGCTTATTTTTCCCTTTTTATTACTTAACTTTACTAAATGACCAAAATACCCTTATGGCCATTCTTTGATATTTTTCCCTTCCATGGGCATTTTTGTCCATAATGCCAAAAATTGGTCTAATTTCCAAATAAGGACCCCTAATATATTCTCTTATGCTATTTCATACTTAAACCTTCCAGAAACCCATAATTTGCATCTTTTGCAATTTAGTCCTAAAGGACAATTTAGCTCCTATTTCATAAAATTTTCTTCATGAAAATTTCTCAATACTATACAAGCATGTTCTAACTCATAAATAATCATGGAAATAATATTTTCTACTTCAGATTTATGGTCTCGAAACCACCATTCCGACTAAGCCCTAATTTAGACTGTTACAATTCTTCCCCTTAGGGATTTCGTCCCTGAAAATCTTATCGGTGAATAAATTGGGATATTGACTCTTCATAGTTTCTTTAAGTTCCCATGTTGCCTTTTCTACCCCATGTCTCTGCCATAAGACTCTCACTAGAGCTATACTCTTGTTTCTTACCTGCTTGACCTCTCTGGCTAAAATCTTAACCGGTTCCTCTCCATAGGTCATGTCCGGTTGAATCTCGATCTCAGTAGGGGTAATCACATGTGATGGGTCCGATCAGTAACGTCGTAGCATAGAAACATGAAATACATTGTGAATCTTTTTCAATTTGGGCGGTAAAGCTAGTCAATAGGCTACCGACCCTATCCTCTCGGTAGCCTCATTAGGTCCAATAAAACGTGGACTTAACTTGCCTTTCCAACCAAATCTAAGAACTTTCTTCCATGAAGAGACTTTCAAGAATACCTTGTCACCAACTTAGAACTCTATTTCTTTTCGTTTCAAATCGGCATAAGACTTTTGTCTGTCGGAAGTAGTTTTTAAGTAGTCTCGAATCACTTTTACTTTCTCTTCTATTTCCTTGACTAGATCGACCCCGTGAATCTAATTTTCTTTAAGTTCTATCCAATATAAAGGCATTCTGCACTTACGCCCATGCAAAGCCTCATAAGGCACCATCTTCAAGCTTGACTAGAAACTGTTGTTGTACGATATTTAACTAACGATAGATACTTTTCCCACCTACCTTGGAATTCTAACACGTAACATCTGAGCATGTTTTCAAGTACTTGTATTACTTTTTCTAACTGCCCATTGGCTTGTGGATGGAAAGCAGTACTGAAGTTTAACTTTGTAACTAATACTTTTTGTAACTTTCTCCAAAATCGTGACGTGAATCTCGGATCTCTATCCGAGATAATCGATAATGGTACTCTGTGTAATCTCACAACCTCTGAAATGTATAGGTCAGCTAACTTATCAAGTGAATAATCCATATGCACAGGTATAAAATAGGCCGACTTTGTAAGCTTATCAATCACAATCCAAATAGAGTCTTTCTTTTTCGGAGTCATCGGTAAACCTGATACGAAGACCATAGTGACACGGTCCCATTTCCATTCGAGAACCATGATAGGTTGTAATAATCCGGAGGGTACTTGGTGCTCTACCTTTACTTGTTGACATGTTAAACATCTCAAAACATATTCAGAGATATCTCTTTTCGTGTTCGGCCACCAATACCATTTCTTCAAATCATTGTACATCTTGATACTACCAGGGTGGACTGACATACGACTACTATGAGCCTCATATAAAATTCTCCAAATAAGTTTGTTGTCTCTTGGTACACATACCCAATCTCGGAACCTTAGGCAACCTTCCAAATCAACATGAAAGTCAGAGTCGGTACATGACTTGTATTGGGCCTTCTTGGCCTACAACTCTGTGTCCTTTTACTGAGCTTCATAGATCTCTTGGATGAACATGGGTCTAGCCCTCATCTCTGCTATAATTGAACTGTTATCGATCAAGTATAACTGTGTGTTCATGGCTTTCAAAGCAAATAGGAACTTTTGACTTAAAGCATCCGCAACAACGTTAGCTTTCCCAAGATGATAATCAATGACTAATTCATAATCTTTCAATAGCTCAAGCCATCTTCTTTGTCATAGATTCAAGTCTTTTTGCGTCATCAAGTACATAAGACTCTTGTGATCTATGAACACTCGACACCGCTCTCCATATAAGTGATGTCTCCATATCTTTAACGCAAACACTATTGCGGCCAATTCCAAGTCGTGAATAGGATAATTCTTTTCATGAGGTTTTAGTTGTCTCGAGGCATATGCAATCAATTTTCCTTCTTGCATGAGCATGCAGCCCAACCCATTTAAGGATGCATCACTATAAATCACGAACTCTTTTCTTGGCTTAGGTTGTAATAAAATAGGAGCTTTGGTCAATAATGTCTTTAGCCTTTCAAAACTTTGATGGCATTTTTCATCCCACTTGAACTTAACATCTTTTTGTAGCAACCTCGTCATTAGAGTGGCGATCATGGAAAATCCTTTTACAAACCTCTGATAATATTTGGCCAAACCCAAAAAGCTTCTGACCTCGGATACATTCCTAGGCGATCTCTAATCAACAATTGTCGAAATCTTACTTGGATCGACTCTGATGCCATCCCCCGAAACGATGTGGCCCAAAAATCTAGTTTCCTTAACCCAAAATTCACTCTTATTGAACTTGGTGTAAAGTTGCTTATCTCGCAAGGTCTACAAGACTATCCTTAAATGTTTAGCATGTTCCTTATCATCTCGTGAATACACTAGGATATCATCAATAAAGACCACAACGAACCTATCTAGGTGTGGTCGAAAGCTGAGGTTCATTAAGTCCATAAACACAGTGGGGGCATTGGTCAAACTGAATGGCATGACAAGGAGCTTGTAATGGCCATATCTCGTCCGAAATGCAGTCTTTGTCACATCAAACTCTGTAACTCTAAGTTGATAATACCCCGATCTCAAGTCTATCTTAGAGAACACTGCGGCTCCTCGTAACTGGTTGAACAAATCATCAATCCTAGGCAGAGGATACTTACTCTTTACAGTTACCTTATTAAGCTAACGGTAATCAATGCATAATCTCATCGAACCATCCTTCTTTTTCACAAATAAAACCAGAGCACCCCACGGAGAACGACTGGGTCTTGCGAAACCTTTGTCTGTCAAATCTTGTAGCTGAGCTTTCAATTCCTTTAACTCGGTCGGGGCCATTCTATAAGGAGCAATAGAAATGGGGGTAGTACTTGGGGCCAACTCTATACCGAACTCCACCTCTCTGACTGGAGGCAACCCGGGTAACTCTTCCAGAAACACATCTTGATACTTACAGACCACTGGCACTAACCCTATTTTCATCTCTGATCATTTTGTATTCATCACAAAAGCAAGATATGCCTCACATCCCTTCTTAATACATTACTGAGCAACCATGGAAGAAATCACTGTAGGCAAACTTTCTGACTCGACTGACTCTACTCGGAGAGTTTTTCCATTCTCACATTTCAATTTGATAAATTTTCCACTACAATTCACTATTACGTCATGTGCGGTTAACCAGTCTATACCAAGAATTACATCAAACTCATCGAAGGGTAGTAGCATAAGGTTAGCTGGGAAACAGTGGTTTTTAATCATTAATGGGCAACCTTTGCATACTTTGTCTACTAGTACACACTTGCCTAAGGGATTAGAGACTTTTATTACAAACTCAATAGATTCTACAAGTACGTTCATGCTTGAGACTAATTTCATACAAATATACGAGTGGGTAGATCCAGGACCTATCAAAGCAACAATAGAAGTTTCATAAAGAGAAAATGTACCCGTTATGACGTCAGGGGATGAAGCCTCTTCGCGGACGCGAATGGCAAAAGTCCTCGTTGGGCTCTACCCTCAGTTCTCGCAATCTGTTCCTTTGGAGCACCTTTACTACTTGTTCCCGTACCTGGGTTCCTCTGAAGTCTACCTTTGGAGGAAGCATTTCCTAATTTTGTACTTTGGTCTCTGTCTCTTGCAACCATCTCTGGGCAGTCTCTGATGAAGTGGTACTGGGAACCACACTTGAAGCAAGTCCTCTCGTGTGCTCGACATTCAACGAGGTGGAGCTTACGTATTGGGGGCACTCCAGTTTGTTGGGTCGAGTATTACCTACACTTGCAACCGAGGTGGTCTGTGCCTTATAAGTTGAATATTGTTTACTCTTGCCTTTCACATATATCATGGACCACACCAAAACATTTCACATTCATCTCATCTAAACATACTAAACCTCAAACATTAGTAAACCATTTTAACTTCACTTCAACTTTATGCCATATGCGAATATACTTGAATACAAAATCACATAACAACACCATAACAAAGCATATCAATAAGGTTCACATATGTTTATCAATGTACAAGCCATGGCCGAATCACCAAAACCAAAACCAAACATAACCATAATTTGATCAAAGCATGAAACTGAACTTAGCAGAATAAAGAAGCCATTTTCGCATGGCTTTTATATATACACAACTTCAAATATATCCTAAAAGTAGTATAGCCTATACATGCCATAGTATCAAAATTTAACTTTTAAAAGTACCAATAAAACAGACGATAGTGTGATAAACTTCACTGACGATCCCCGAGCCTGTAACTAGTCTCCAAAAATCTAGAAAACAGAGGCAAACATAGACACACAGTAAGCTATCATAACTTAGTAAGTCTTAAGCATATAGACAACTCAATGACATTTATAATTCAATACAACAAGATCAAATCATGATATTATATTTATATACATTTTCAAACTTACAAAATATATTTATTAAACATATAATTATACATCAATTCAAATTGGCCGAATACACTTTTAGTTAATAACATAATTATTTTTCACTTCTAAGATCATATATACTTTCGTGGTCGAATGTAATCACTCATATATGTATGAACATAGATCACAAATATGAAATCTCATATACTTGACATTTGGCCGAATATACGTGAGTTCACTAACATATTCGACTTTCACTTTTAACATCATAAATACATTAATTTAGCCGAATACATGCATTCAAATTTACATATAATTAACATTATAACATGTATAATATATTTCACAATTTCAAAGATCAAGCTTACCTTATTTCATATAAACATTTAACTTTCACATACCTGAATACTTTAGCTCAATTACACATTTGATCATAACCTATATTTGCATGTTGAACCACTCGAAATTAAAAAGGATACTCGGATAGTCGCACATATCATACAATGCCAACGTCCCACACGTGGTCTTACATGTAATCACATATCGAAGCCACTGTCCCAAACAGGGTCTTACACTAATCATAAATACAATGCCGAGTCCCAAACATGGTCTTACACACAATCACATATCAATGGCAACATCCCAGATGCGGTCTTACACGAGAACATATATCGAAAATCCTATGTCATGACATATGTATCCTAGCTATTCCTAAGGTTTGTACGGGGCTTTCGGACGTCGTAACTCGATCGAATCGAACTTTTCCACATTACTCCCATGTAAATACACATTCGGCTAACATATATATATATATATATATATATATATATTCATAAAATTCAATTCAGCATTTTAAGTTCACATATATTCAAAATTAACAGCATTTATTTGCTTATAGACTTACCTCGGATATCGACGGACGGAATAAAACGATTGTTCAATTATTTTTGTTTTCCCCCCATCCAAGTCTGATTTCTTTGGTTCTTGATCTAAACATATTCAAATTAAACTCATTCAAACACAATTTCATTTAGTTTTGTCCAAAAACACATAAATGGGAAAATTACCATTTTCCTCTAACATTTCACACTTTTTACAAATTAGTCTAATTTGCACAAAACACAAAACATGCAAAATTTGAACAAAACACAAAACATGTAAAATTTGCACACATCATGCTTAGGCCGAATGTTACCCATACTCATACAAGTCCATACATTTCATTTATTTCACATTTTAGTCCTTCAATTTATCATTTTTGCAATTTAGCCCTAATTACTCAAATTCATCAAAAAATCCAACACAAAACATATTAATCCAAAACTTATCTTTCATAATTCATCAACTAATATCACGAAACTCATAAAATCATCAATGGTAAAACTTAAAATATTCATCCAATTCAAAAATTAAACATGGGCTTTGCGCATTTCACTACAACAATATCAAAAACGTAAAAATTATCAAAAACCGAGCTAGTTACATACCCTGATTAAGCTTGCCTATGGCCGAATACCCTAAGCTTTATTTTTTTTCTTTCTTTTGGTGTTTCGGTCATGGGAATAAAAAGATGAATGCATGTTTTTTTTTTTTATTTTATGTTTTATGTTATATTAACATTTTATTATTTTACAAGTTTAACCTTTATAATAAAATATAAAACCATTATAACTTAAGTCTTAAATCGTCCATCACTTAATATCATAGTATAATTGCATCTTAAATACCTCATGCTATCAAAACAACAATAATTAGGCCCTTTCAAATTAAACCATCAAATTTTCATTTTTATGCAATTAAGCCCTTTTATTAAATTGAGCACTCAAACGACAAAATTAAAACACAAAAATTTCACAGATATAAATTCACACATAATAAACACATAAAATAATTTTTAAATATTTTTTTTGACTCGGATTAGTGGTCCCAAAACCACCATTTAGAATAGGGTCCAAATCCAGCTGTTACAGTTTGATTGAATTTTCTGAATAATTGAATGTGAATATTCTAAAGTTTCCATAGCATGTCATACATATATGAGATAAATATGCCATAAAATTTAGGAAATAATGTCTCATGTACTTGTCAAGTATATATTGATCATACACGAATGAAACCAAAAATTATAAAAACCTTGTATTTTTTTAAAATATTGAGTGAGAAAAGGCCCAAAACAAGACCTACTACCTCCATCAATGGTCTCTTATGATGGCATGGCAAGTGCACTACCCCATGGTAGGATTGCTATGTGGATTTCTCTAAGGAGATTTCTTAAAAGTAAGAAGAATTCTCTTGTGTTCAAATGATAGTTGGACTAGCCCTTGTGGTAGGCATTATCATGCGATAGGTCAAGAAATTCTATCTTCAAAAGAGAATAACTAGTTAAAACATGCTACTCGATGAGATTGTCCAACGATGACTTATTTGTGGTGCATGGTGCGCTAGGTATTAAGTTGATGGTTATACACTCAAGATCTTCTAGTTAAGTAACTCCCCACAGAGCTCTACTTAAGTTAAAATGATTATCAAATGTTTGATCATGATCACCCCATAGTGGCTTAATTTAATGGGTGTAGAAATTATCGTTACAATGACTTACAAATGTTTTTAAGGTTTAATGTAAAATGCATGCATCATCTTAATGCATATCGTAATATTACAAAAAAATTTCAAAATTTTTCTTAATACAAAGATATTAATATATGCATATTTTTATTTTTAGTTCGAAAATGACACCAACTCTGTAACAGCCCATTTTTAATGAAATTAGAATAGTGATTTTGGAACCACAAATCTGAGGTTAAAATATTTATTATAATATTATTTTTAGGTCTAAATTATGATAGTAGGATTGGATGAAAGTTTCGTTAAGAAATTTTATCGTTTGAGTGCTCAATTTGAGAAAAAGGACTAAATCATGAAAAATGAAAAAACTTGTGTTCTGTTAGCTAAAGGTGTCTAATAGCTATAGAACTTTAAATTGGAGGTCCTTATGTGGTAATTAGACCATTGATATGTTGAGTGGACAAAGATGGATATAATTTAGATGATTTTAAATGTTATAATCAAGGTTAATTAAGTAATTTGTTAAAAAAACAAAGTAATAATAAAAATAAAACATAGTCACCATCTTTCTTCATCTTCCTCAAAAAAAACTTAGGCTTAAGACCATTGTTGAGGCTCCAACAGTCGACTACACTAAGTCCATGTATGTAAGTGATTATGATTTTTTATGTTTTTGAGGTCGTTGTAACTTAATCTAGCTAGCCAGGGACTAATTTGCAAAACTATTAAAGAGTTAGGGTTTTTCCATTGTTGAATATGTATGTGTTTTGATGTTTGATAATAGGAAATGAATTCTAATTGTTAGATAAACAACATTTGTTTAGTGATTTTTGATGAATTTGTCAAATAGTGATTAAATTGACAAAAGTGAAAATTATATGGCAAATGTGAGAATAAATGAAATATAGGGGATGTTATAAGCATAGAAGAAATTCGGCTAGCATGGGTTAAGGTTAAATTGCATGAATTTTTATTTTTATGAGATAGGGACTAAATTATAAAGAGGTCAAATGTTTAGGGGTAAAATTGTAATTTTACCATAATGTGAAATTGGATTAAATTGGATAGAGTGATGCTTAAAATAGTTAAATTTGATTATATAGATCAATAAAATTGAATTACAAAATTAAATCGAGGAAAGGATAAAGTAACCGAGTAGATGATCATTTTCCATCGTTCGAATTCGAGGTAAGTTCGTGTAATTAGAATTAAGCATTTATATAAATATACTTATTTGAAATGTATGTATGTGAATTGTGAAATTAAAATACATGTCTATTGAGTGCCTAATAATGGAAGTATAGAGAATAGCAAGTCACGTTTGAACCTTAGGAATTCTTAGGATATGAGCGACATGTCATTAGGGTTACCGATTTGGTTGAGATCCTGCATGTGTTGTGGACTCACCATAGCTTGTATGAGCTTGCTGATTTGCGGCTCGTAAGAGCTTATTAATTTTTAGCTCATGTGAGCTTACCGTTATTTTAGCTCAGAAGAGCTTACCGTTTATAGCTCGAAAGAGCATACATGTACAAGAATTGAAAAATTACTAGTTAGTATAGCTTGTGTGTACTACCCGTGTATCTAACGATATTCTAAGTGATTCAATGGGCACAGTCTTATTTAAGATCATATGAGTATGATATAAATCGCAAAAATGATACATGACATTATGTGATATATATATTGAGTTACGAAATAAAAGATACATTTATATGAAGGTTACTTGATTGTGGTGCTCATCCATATTTTTGATTGTTATATATGCCTTATATGACTAACTATTGGTGAATATATGTGTTTAAGCATTTGAACAAATTGAATGGGATATACTATGTTTATTTATCTAAATTATGATTAAATGGTAAGTTAAATTCTAAGTTATATGAACTTACTAAGCATAATTGCTTACTCTATTTATTTTTCCGTGTCTTACAGTGTTTCAGAAGCTCACTTGAATTGGAAGTCGTTGGAGATCTCATCACACTATCCAACAGTTATTTTGGTACTTTTGGACTCAATGTATTTGGGTTATATGGCATGTATTGGTCTATTGGCTAATGAAGTCTATATGTTTTGATTATGTATTAGGCATGTGATTTGGCTTGACCTGGTATATGTTGGTATGTATTTATATGTAATTGGTTGGCCTTATTTTGTATGAAGTTTAATTACCTTGAGTGTGCTTGATGAAAACTTTGGAAATTGTCTTGTTATGTAGTAGTAATCTGGTACTTATTGGATGAATTGCTGAAGTGGTTTATATGTTATGTTTTGTGCATTAAGATGCATATAAGTAAGTGACTTTTTAGGTAACCTTTGAATCAAATTTGGTATGTGTTTAAGTGAGCAAATGTATGTGCTTTTGAATAGTTTTTGTGTACATAAAAATTGCATGTTTAGGTTTGATTTTGGGATTGGTTTGAGTGCCTATTATGGTTATGGTTATATGCTATTGATATGTGTAGGTTGGCACCAAAATTGGGTGAGAAATGTGGCTTAGAAATAGCCTATTTTTTGTCCACACGGGCAGAGACACGGGCTTGTGTTTCAGCCATGTATGATACACAGTCAGGTGACATGGCCGTGTGTCTGCTGTAGTTTTTAATGGAAGCAAGTCAGTGAGTTACACGGGCTAGTCACACTGGCGTATGGTTGGCCGTGTGACAAAGTCAGAGAGTTACACGGGGTAAGACATGGTCTGGGACGTAGCCATGTGATCCCATTTCGAATGTCCATACGGCTTGGCCACACGGGTGTGTGTCCATTGTATATGAAAATTTTCAAAGTTTTCCTAAAATTTCCATGAGTTATCGATTTAGTCCTGAATTGATTTTAATGCTTGATTTGGCACTCGAAGGCTCGTGTTAGGGATTATATGAATGCATGTGAATGATTTATGATTGGATGTGAATTATGGACATGAAATGTATGATTGTTTATGTGATAAATCTGGTAATGCTCCATAACCCTATTTCAGTGACGGATAGGGGTTAGGGGTGTTGCATCTCCCTTACTGAACATACTCACTAAAAAAAATTGAATGAAAACAACTATAAGGAATTGAAAAAGAACTTACTAATTGTCTTGAGCTGTAAGAAACTTAAAATAGTTCTTGTTACTTAGTGCCCTCCAGTCACTGAAGCTGAGGTTAGAAAACACTAGGAAGAGGCTGATGAGATAGTTCATTGCTATATGTTGGCCAGCGTGACCAGCACTCTGTATAAGCAACTGAAGAGCTATAAGACTGCTAAACCAATTCTAGAAAACCTAGAAGACATGTTCAGAGGTCGAGCTTCCTCGACTCGTGTAACATCCCAATTAGGGCTTAAACAAAATAGTGGTTTCGAGACCACAAATTCAAAGTAGAAATAATTATTTTATAATTATTATAAGGTCTATGATATGTTTGTATGCTTGTGTGAAAATTTCGTGAAGAAATTTTATGTGAAAAGTGTCCAATTTGATTTTAGGGACCAAATGGAATAAATTGTAAAAGTTGAGTTCTAGAAGCTTTTAGCATGAAATTGAATTGGAATATTAATTAGGGGTCCTTAAATAGCAATTTGACCAAATTCTAAAATTTTGGACAAAAATGGACATGAGTGGTAAAAATTTGAAAGAATGGTAAAAAGGGCATTTTGGTCATTTGGCCATTTAATTAGCTAAAAGACAAAATAAAAGCCAAAAAGTGTCCATCCTTCTTCTACCTTGGCCGAAACATGCATGGAAGCCGTGGCTAGGGTTTTGTTCAAGCTTTTAAGCTTCATAGTAAGCCCGTCTTTGCCCTGTTTTTAATGTTCTTTACATTTTTCAAATCCTTGCAACATAATCTACCTATTTCTACCATTTATTTGAGATATGATGAAGGTCTAAGTTTTGAACCATGTTAGAAATTTGTGCATTTTGATGAATTATGGTAGATTATGCATGTTTATGGGTAGAGAAATGATTTTTACTAAGTGATTTTCAGCAAAAACGTCCAAAAGGACCAAATTATAAAAGTTATAAAATTGGTTATAAGAGTGTGATTTAATGGGAATTGTGGATTGTTATAGTTATAAAAATGGTTCAGATAGGTCCAAAATACAAGAAAATTGAATAAAAATCATTTTTCGAGCCTAGGGGTAAAAATGTAAATATGTGAAAGTTTAGGGGCAAAATTGTAATTTTGCCATAATATGATTTTTGAGTCACATTGAATAATGTGACTAATAAGTGAGCTAAATGTGATATTATAGATCATGGAAAACGAGATTCGGGCTTAGATCGGGAAAGAACGAGGTTATGGACTAAGTTAGAAAAATTAGCCACTTTCGCATCCGAGGTAAGTTGGTGTGATATTAATGTAATGTTATTGTTGTTTATGCTTGAAACCTAAATTGACATGCTAATTCGCCTATGTTGGATTAAATATTTATGATAATATGTACGTGATATTGACGTGCTTCAAGAAAGTCATTTTGTATACTATGTATATGAATTGATTTAAAAATATGTTTATGATACATGATGATATGGAAATGAATTGAAATTTTGTGTTTAAAGGTGCTCATTATGATTATTATCATTAAGTGAACTTGTGAGCTTAGTTACCACCATAAGATATGTAATTAAGTGTATATTGACTAAGCTTCTACAAGTAAGAAAATCCCAGTTGAATTTTAAGAATACGAAGGATACCATTAACATGATATGAGACTAAGGAGGTCCCATATAAGACCATGTCTGGGACATGGCATTGGTACCGAATTGAGATCCCATGTAAGACCATTTCTAGGACATGGCATTGACATTCAAGAGTGATCCTATATAAGACCATGTTTGGGACATGGCATTGACATCGATATATGATCCCGTAGAAGACCATGTCTGGGACATGGCATCGGCATCGGCATCGATATATGATCTCGTGTAAGACGATGTCTGGGACATGGCATCGATATCATGATACGATCTCGTATAAGACCATATCTGGGATATGGCATCGACATCGAGAGGAGATCCCGTATAAGACCATGCCTGGGACATGGCATCAGCATCGATATGTGATCCCATGTAAAACTATATTTGGGATATGACATTGGCATCCTATCATGAGAATGATATTTTGAGTATCCTTCAGAATTCTAAATGGTTCAACAGGAATAGAATTAAAGTTGATTTTAAAGATGAGAACGACTAAAGTTATGTGATGAGTGATACAGGTACACATGACAACTCATGAGAAATGAACCCAGTATAATGTGAATTGTCGTAAGAAAGAGCATGGGTAAGATATACACATGTGAAGGAATTTGTGATTATAGGTTGATACTTATTATGTATGAGAATGTGATAAAATTTAGTGATAATATGTATGTTTTAAAAGAAGCTAAAACAATGAAATCATGAAAGAGTGGAATCAGCTGTCAAATAGTATGGGATAGCAGCAGTTATGTGACTTTGAAAAATCACCATAAATTATGTGAATTGAATTAGAGGCTGAATGAGATATAAAGTGAAATCCTAATGAGTCTATTTTCTTATATAAGAAGTAGATAAGCAAAAAAATTTTATATTATGAGATATTTGAATTTTAGTGAGATAGGGTCAGAATGATTTTGGAATTCCCTATTTTGATTTTGAAAAATCATTAAAAATTGCATAAAAATAATCATGGAATATAATTTATATTCTTAAATTTATTAATGAGCCTACTTTCATGAGAAATGAACAAGAACATCATTTGAATCCTGTATAAAGAGATAATATAATTTTTGTGAAGAGGGGTCGGAACTGTCAAATAGTGAAATAGGGGAGAATTTAAAGAATAAACTTTACTTAATGGAAAAGCTAAAAATTCTAAAATTTTATGGTAAGAAGATATGTGAGTCTAGTTTTAGAGAAAATTTACGGATCTAAATTTGGAGTTCCGTAACTCAAGATATAATAAATTTATCTACTATGACTTAGGAAAATAGTCTAAGATGAACATGAGTGAACAATGGAACTACTTGTAATTATGAGAGTAGTATCATGAGAATACATTGTGAGAATTGGTAAAAGCATATTAATTAATTGCTTATTATTTACATGCAAACTTACTAAGCTATAAAGCTTACTCCCTCCTTTCCATTTTTCTTAGTGTTGTCAGGTTGGCCCGGGGTGGAGATCGTCGAAGGCAGCATCACACTATCAATTTGTCAATCCGGGGTAATGACAAAACTTAAGTACTTTTGAGTGAGTGGCATGTATAGAGACTTAGTTGTTGGTAATATTTATTTTTAAGATTTGGTCAAATGTATTGGCTTATATTTCTATATTGTATATGGCCATGAGATGTGGCACATTTTGGTTATGAATATGTAACATATTCATGTATACATGTGCTAAGATCTTAAGTAATGTAATTATGTTGATTTTCATGAATGGCTAGTGTCGTATTACATGTGTTTGATGATTAAGTTAGGAATAAGTAAGGGTACGATGTGTGCCTAAGAAATATTAAAAAGAAAGACTTGGAAAATAGCCTATGTGTTGGCTACACAGGCAGAGACACGGTCGTGTGTCTTAGTCGTGTGGAGGACACGGCCTAGCACACGGGCGTGTGACTTGCCCATTGCCCCTAAATGTTTGATGACATCATAAATAGAGAGTTACATGGGTGGAGGACACTAGCATGTCCTGAGCCACACGGGCGTGTGAGACCACACGACCTGCCCACACAGGCGTGTGACTCTCCAAAGTATGGAATTTTTAATTATGTCTCAAAAGTTTCAAAAGTTCTCAGTTTAGTCCCGAACCATTACCAGTATATGTTTTGGGCCTCGTAGGCCCATATAAGGGACTTAAGATGGAAATTGAGAAGTTTTAAATTTAAAAGAAATTTTATGGCCCGGTTTAAGAAGTTTAAGTTTGTTCAAGTACGGTAACGCCTTGTACCCTATTCCAGTGTCAAACTCAGGTAAGGGGTGTTACAACTCAATCGTGTATTATAACTAGCTTAATAAATGCTAAACAAAAGCCCGACACTCCCATTAAAGACCATATAATCACTCTTATAGGCTACTTTATCGAGGCCGCGGACAATGAGACCAATTTGGACCAAAATATCCAAATAAAGATGGTGTTCAAAAGCTTATCTAGGGATTTTGCTGGTTTTTGGATCGCGTATAACCTAGGCAACAAAAACTTGACACTTACAAAATTCATAAAAAAGTTACAATCCTATGAGTTGGTGTTGAACGATGGTTAACTAGTCCGAAAAGCAAAAGCAAATATAGTTGTCACTTCTTCCTCAAAAGGGAGGGGAAAAGATGCTAAGAAAGGTAAACCTAAAGTCTCTGGGCCACCACAAGTGGAAGAGAAGAGAACCAGAAAGCCAAAAGACCTATCTAAGTCTAAATGCTTCTTCTACAGCCAGAAAGGGCACTTAAAGGAAAACTATAAATAGTGAAAAGAATACCTAGCTACCGAAAGCAAAGGTATAGAACTCTTGATGATAGAAGCTTGTTTAGTGGAAGACTTAATAGACCACTGGGTCATTTATTTGGAAGCCACTAATCATGTCTGTGTTTTTTTGTAGGGGTTCAAGGAGACAAAAGATCTGAAAGATAGGAGCCTTTCATTGCAGATCGAGAACGTGACAAGTGTGGAAGTTGAAGTAGTGGGAGATGTTCATCTTTATTTTGATAATTTTAGGTAGATTATTTTAAAAGATGTTTTCTATGTATGAAGTTTTAAAAGAAACTTAATTTTCATTGTATGTTTACATAAAGACAACTTTACCGTGACTTTTAGTAATGGAATTGTAATATTTAGAAATTGCAATCTTATTTGTAATAGATGGATGTCAAATAATCTCTATTTTATAACACCAAAGATGTACACACTGCTTGAAATTGAACTATGACTTAAAACTTCTCACTCTAATGAGGCGCACCTTTGGCATTTAAGACTTGATCATATTAATCGAGAAAGAATCAGTAGAGTTGTGAAAGATGACACCTTAAGTTCACTTAAAAAGGTCGATATTCCATAATGTAAATATTTCATGGAAGGTAAGTTGACTAATCGATCTTTTAATGCAAGAGGAACGAGGGCCAACAAACCCCTAGAACTTGTACACACTACGTTTGTGGTCCCATGAATGTTAGTGTAAGAGGTGGTTACAAGTATTATGTAACCTTTATTGATGACTATTTCAGATATGAGTATGTATAGCTAAGGTTCCACAAGAGTGAAACCTTTGATAAATTTAAAGAGTTTCGTGCGGAAGTGGTGAAACAAATAGGTTTACCCATAAAGACATTTTGGTTTGGTCGAGATGGAGAATATTTATTTGATGAATTAATAGGGTACATTATAGAGAATGAAATTCTATCCCAATTAACCATTTCAGGCACTCTACAATAGAATGACTTCGTAGAGAGAAGAAATTGAATGTTGTTAGACATGGTACGTTTGATGTTAAGTTATTTAAAGTTGTCAGTCTCTTTTGGGGGATACTCTGTACAAACAACTTGCTATATTTAGAATGATGTGCCAACTAAGGCAACATCATAAACCCCATACAAATCTTAGCATGGTAGGAAGCTAAATATTAATCATTTTAGGATTGGAGGATGCTTGACCCACGCATTGGATAAAGATGCAAAGAAGTTGGACTCACAAATAGAATTGTGCATGTTTGTAAGATATCCAAAGGGAACAAAGGGTGGTTGGTTTTATAACCTGGAAGAGCAAACTGTTATAGTCTCAACTCATGCTACTTTCCTTGAAGAATGTTACATGAATGACTTTAAACCTTGAAATAAAGTGGTACTCGAGGAGGGTTTGGGAAATATAAAAAACATTATGGAGACGATTCCATAACCGACTCCTAATAGTAAACTTGCAAATAATTAGTAGTATAGGAAGCCTCATCATAGTGGGAAGGTCTCTTATAGGCTTGAGTTTTTCCAATTTGGTGGAAGTGTTTTTAACACCGAGTCTACTGAATAGGAAGATGATGACCCACTGACATATGACGAAGCAATGCAGAATGTTGACTCCAAGCTCTGGGAAAGAGATATGAAAGCTGAGATGGACTGTATGTATTCCAAATCAGTATAGGAACTTGTAGACTTACTGAAAGGGATAAAACCATAGGGTGTAAGTGGATCTATAAGAGGAAAAGAAATTTGGATGGAAAAGTGGGAACTACTAAGGGTAGACTTGTAGCAAAAGGTTATACTTAGAAAGAAGAGATCAATTATGAAGAAACCTTCTCTCTGGTTTCCATGCTCAAGTCAATCCGCATGTTACTATCCATTACAGTGGCTCTTGATTAAGAGATCTCACAAATGGATGTCAAGACATTATTTTTGAACAACTATCTTGAAGAGAGCATCTACATGATGTAACCCACCTGATATATAGCTAAAGGAAATGAGCATAAAGTTTATAAACTGCTTAGATCCATATATAGACTTAAGCAAGTGTCCCGCTCATGGAATCAAATATTTGATCAAGTGACCAAGACTTCTGGATTTAAGCAAAACATAAATGAACCTTGTGTTTATAAATGTTTAGAGGATGGAAAGCTAGTCATTCTTGTTCTATATTGTAACAGCCTGTTTTCCAGTGGTGTCGGAAACAGTGGTTTTGGGGCTACCAAATTAGATGAATAAGTTCGTAAATATTATTATTTAATATTTACGAGTCAAATGTGATTTTAAAAAATGTTTTTTTATTGGATAATTTATGTTATATGAGTGATTTATTAAGACAAAAGTGGTTTTAGAAAATAAGGTATCGGGACCTTGCTTTTATGAAACTGAGTCGTAAATATTTTTATAAGTATTTACAAAGTGTCATTAAGGTGGTATTAAAGTTTCGTTAAGAAATTTTAACGTTTCGATGGTTAATTAATTAAAAAGGATCAAATTTTAAAAAGTGCATTCTCGGGACTTCGTTCTTGTAACAGCCCATTTTCTAGTGGTGTCAAAAATAATGGTTTCGGGGCCACCAAATCTGACTAGTAAGTTCGTAAATATTATTATTTAATATTTACGAGTCAAATGTGATTTTAAAAAATATTTTTTATTGGATAATTTATGTTATATAAGTGATTTATTTAGACAAAAGTGGTTTTAGAAAATAAGGTATCGGGAACTTGCTTTTATAAACTGAGCCGTAAATATTTTTATAAATATTTACGGTGTCATTAAGGTGGTACTAAAGTTTCGTTAAGAAATTTTAACGTTTCAATGGTTAATTAATTAAAAAGGATCAAATTAAAAAAAGTGCATTCCTGGGACTCTATTCCTGTAAATTAGACTCGAATAAATATTTACGAAGCTAGTTGTGTAGTTAATTAGGTTTCGATTAAGTGAATTTACTTGAATTAAAAGTAAATTAGGTATAAGGACTAAATTGCATATATGGTGAAAGTTGAATTATAGATTAAAGAAAAACTAAACGGACTAAATAAGTAAATATGCCATTGTTTCCTTATGAGGCGGCATAAGGTAGATTTTTTTTTTATGAAATCATTATAAAACTTTAAGTTAATATATATTATAATATTTACTTAAGTATTAAGTATATATATATTATATTTTATTATAATAAAACAAAATAATAATATAATAATGTATAAAAAAAAAAAGAAATAGAAAGTGAAACGAAACAGAAGGGGAAAAAAAAGAAAAGGAGAAAGAAAAGCTAAGGGTTTCAATTGTTCAAAGCTCAATTGGTTAGTCAATTTAGTCCCCTTTTCTTTTAATTTTTATGTTTTTGGAATCCCGATATTAAATACTAACTGACCCATGTCAAAATTTTAGAAATTATTGAGTTTTTAAATGTTGTTAATGTTGAATAATTTCAGTATTAGGGATTAACTTGATAAATTTTTAAGTTAGAAGTGAAAAAAGGATTAAATTGTAGAATAAATTGTAAATTTTGAGTAACTGGGACTAAATTGTGAAAAATTTGAAATTTAGGGATTTAAGTGAAATTAGAGAGTTAAATCTAGTTTAAAGTGGAAATTGAATGAAAATATAAAATTGATTGTGAAGAAATAAAATTAGTCTTGGTTTAGGGACTAAATTGAAATTTAGGCAATTTTTGTGTAAAAATTGAAATATTCAATATTCAATATGAAATTGAATTGTATTGTATTGATAAATTTTAATTGTTTTAATTATGTAGCTAACGTCGTATCAAAATCCTTGACTAAAAAGGGGAAACATAAAGTCGACGAGGAATAGCTCGAAATTTTTGGTTTGTATTTCTATAATCCGAAGCTAGTTATTAATTGTTATAATTTTTATTTAATGTATATGGTAAGTGTTGAGGTGAGAATTATTGTGTTTTGCAATTGAAATGGATTGATTTAGTATGTGATAAATTTATTGAATTTATATTGATTGAATTGGTATATATATATTGAATATATTGATTATTTGAATTGATTTGGATATTGATTATATCTAAAATGTGAATTGAAACCCTATTAACTGTATCGGGCTAAGTCGGATATAGATGGCATGCCATAGGATTAGAAGAGTTCAGGGATTTCTTTGATTTTGGGTCGATGAGACACTGGTTGTCAATTTACTACTTCAGATTAATTCGATGAGGCAATGGGTGCCAATTTATTTCGGTTTAGCCGATGGGACACCAAGTGTCAATTTATTACTTCGAATTATCCGATTAGGCACTAGGTGCCGAACTGGTATGTTTTGGTTGGATCTGTGTATCCATCCGAGTCCGAGTCATGTTAATTGGGAAAATGAATAATAAAGTTTTATAATTGATATTGAAATTGTATAGTATGAGAAATGGAAGTGAAATAGTGAATTGAAAATAGAAAGTGAAATATGTTGCAAATATATGGAATATATGAGTTATATACTCATGAAATGACCATGGAGTGGATATTGCAATTGTATAATGAAATATAAAATAAATTGTGAAAAGCTATTTATATAACAAGTATGAGAATTGAGATATTTGTGAAACAAATGAAATATGATATGGTTGTTGTAATAATTAAATATTAATATGTGTTTATATTTCAATTGTATATTTTTAATTTCTTATCTTTAAATATTTAGATTATATAAATACCACTAAGTTTATACTCAGCGTATGGTTTTGTTTTCCGTGTGTAGGTTAGTTACTTAATTTTGATCGTCGATTTAGCATCCAACAACGATCTCGAGGTCAAATGTGATGATGTTTATCCTTTGTGTCGGCATGTACCTAGGGTGTCTAAGTATTAATCATTTTGTGGAATGATTGTAAATAAGATTATAAGTTTAATTTTGGTTGGTATTATACATATAAATATGTGCTTGTTTTTGAAGCCATATTATGGCATGATAAATTGAACTAAATCTAGATAGGTGCATGTGAATTTAATTTTATGTTTAAGTGCTCATGAACTAGGCAAATTGATTTGGATTTGGTGTGTTTATAATGTGGATTAACATGATGCTTTGATCACTTGTTTTGATGATATGAAATATTTAAAATTTTTCTCTGTTTGATCTGTAAACTCTGGTGATGCTTTATAACCCTATTCTGGTGAGGGATACAGGTTAAGGGTGTTACATTTAGTGGTATGAGAGTTTTGCAGGTTTAGCCTATTCTCAAACTAAATCGAGCTTGGAATTGAGTCTAGAGGTACATGCCATAATTGAGTCGAATTGAATTGGGATTTGGATGCTGATATTTTTGTTTTTGTTTTATAGTTGAAAATGTCGAATGATTATAATAATTATGTTGATTATAAATGTTATGTTATACGTGTGTATATATGAGAGTCAAATTTTAAGGCTTTACGACCTTTACCCCCTTACTTGTACAGTCTTATACAATGGAATTTACGAGATTTATATTAATTAAACTTACAAGTGTGAATTTAGAGAGTTGAATAGCTAAATGAATAACACTGCGGCCAGAGCTGAGGTGGGTTAGCAAGTAAAGAGAGTTCTAGAAGAGATATCAAATTTTTCTTAAGATTATTTGAGATACGCAATGTCACTATTAAGGAAGAAGTTATTCACGAGTAATCAACTTATTCAAGTATGGTATTTAAAGAATGGGTTAACTGGAATTTCTTTTGAATTGATTTCTTTAGTGATTAAGATAATGTGGGATCATTGATGACTGTAGTAGTTAGTGGAATAGTGTTGAAATTGCAAAGATATGTGAATGCAGCTATTATAGTTGAGTATCTTATAGTGATCTCTTTTGGGTATTCTATATGTTCATTTATTCTTAGAGGTATATGTAATAATTCATCTTCAGAAGTGATTCTTATCGTAAGATAATGTTAGCTAATCATAATGTTTGACGGAATTATTATTAGTTTTGTTGATTCATGATCGACATTACTCTATCTTTCTTTGGTTTTTGAATCCATTTTTTTAGATAGAAGACTTGATGATAAGACTCATATGAAGCTATTTTCTACTTCTACTGGTTGATGCTCTGAATTACACATAAGCAATTTACATTGTCTCTATCATAAGTGTTTCTAGTGCATATGAGCGATCTTCTTCTTCTGGACTTTCTCTGGGATATCATCGATCTCTTTATCATTCAATGTGGTTTTCATTCTCGAAAGTTCAGTATAGCTTCACATCTGGGATTTCATTATCTCGGTTTTCTTATCATTCTTATTGTTTAATTTATCTAACATGATTCATCTATAAAAGATATTCATTGGCCAGAGGTAATTACATTTATTACAATTATAAATCTTGGTTCGACCATGAGAGCTTGGTGATATGGATCCCAGATTATAGAAGTTGTATTACTGCACTGGTTGCTTTTGGGACTACTTTTGATTTTTCTTTTCTATTTTGGAGTGCACTATTGATGTTGAGGTATTGTTCTATCTATATGATTAAAACATTGGTCCTATTATAGCACTATGGTTTTTAATCTATCTGATGGTTGTGGCTTCGGTATATTTCAAAGATTTGATATTAATAATTGAAATAGCTTTATTATATATAATCCCTTTCTAGCTTTCATGAAAGGGTTGACATCGGCAAAAGAGTAGACAGTGGAAAATTGAGCTCAAACTTGTATATTGGTTTTTATTCCTTAGGTAATCTTGATTAATGTCAACAAGTTAAAACGGGATGTTATGTTTCGTTTAAGCTAATGTAGTTTTTAAGGACCATTTATTAGTATTTTGAGGAATCGTGATTGATTGTATGTCTGGATTGTCTTAACAACAACAGGAAGGGATTATTCTAAAATGTTATTATCTGATAGATAAAGTCAACTCAATTGTTTTAATCAAAGTGGGTTATTCATTGAAAAGTTAATTGAGTTATACGCATTTGAGTCTATCCTCAGGTCCAAGAAGAAATTTTGTGCATTCATGGGTAAATAGACAAACGGTCAGAATGTGAAATTCAGATTTTAGAAGACTTTACGCAGAAATATATCTATCAGGTCAGTTGTAATCGGGAAATGTTATTATGGGCTAAAGTTGTCTCGATTGTTAAAGTTATCGCACTTGTGTAAAA
Organism: Gossypium stocksii; assembly: GCA_020496765.1. Classification (NCBI taxonomy): domain Eukaryota; kingdom Viridiplantae; phylum Streptophyta; class Magnoliopsida; order Malvales; family Malvaceae; genus Gossypium; species Gossypium stocksii. The sequence continues at coordinate 16,047,779 of CM035623.1, forward strand.
TGATATTGCTTGACGCTTTCCTGGAAAGAGGGGAACAAATATTAGTTGAAAGTTATAGATGCAACCACATCAGAAACATCAGTCAGAGTTTGATAATCTGGGTTTCTCGGTTATGTTTCAGTAGACGATTACTGGGAATTTCTCGGTAGTTATACTACAAATGATAAAGTAATGATAAGAGAACATCAGAGCTACTCAGTTAAGTTCATGTCTAGTATCAAGTTCTAAAATGAGTTCGGAAATGATATGAGTTATGATTGATTTTTATGGACTTCGATTGAAAAGGTGGAAGCAAGACTTGATTTAATAGCTTGTACTAGGAAAGAAATTTCAAGGATGAAATTTTTGTAGGGGGAAAGAGTTGTAACAGCCCGTTTTTTAGTGGCACCAGAAACAGTGGTTTCGGGGCCACCAAATCCGACGAGTAAGTTCGTACATATTAATGTTTAATATTTATGAGTCAAATGTGATTTAAAAAAAAGGTTTTTTATTTGATAATTTATGTTAAATAAGTGATTTATTAAGTTCAAGTGGTATTAGAAAATAAGGTATCGGGACCTTACTTTTATAAACTGAGCCATAAATATTTTTATAAATATTTACGGAGTGTCATTAAGATGGTATTAAAGTTTCGTTAAGAAATTTTAACGTTTCGATGGTTAATTAATTAAAAAAGATCAAATTAAAAAAAAGTGCATTCCTGGGACCCCGTTCTCGTAAATCAGACCTGAATAAATATTTACGAAGCTAGTTATGTAGTTAATTAGGTTTCGGTTAAGTGAATTTACTTGAATTAAAAGTAAATTAGGTATAAAGACTAAATTGCATATATGGTGAAAGTTGAATTATAGATTAGGAAAACTAAAAGGACTAAATAAGCAATTATGCCATTGTTTCTTTATAAGGCGGTATAAGGTAGATTGTTTTTGTGAAATTATTATAAAACTTTAAGTTAATATATATTATAATATTTACTTAAGTATTAAATATATATATTATATTTTATTATAATAAAACAAAATAATAATATAATAATGTATAATAAAAAAAGAAATAGAAAGTGAAACGAAACAGAAGGGAAAAAAAAGAAAAGGAGAAAGAAAAGCTAAGGGTTTCAATTGTTCAAAACTCAATTGGTTAGTCAATTTAGTCCCTTTTTCTTTTAATTTTTATGTTTTTGGAATCTCAGTATTAAATGCTACCCGACCCATGTCAAAATTTTAGAAATTATTAAGTTTTTAAATGTTTTTAATGTTGAATAAATTTAGTTTTTTGGGATTAAATTGATAGATTTTTAAGTTAGAAGTGAAAAAGGATTGAATTGTAGAATAAATTGTAAAATTTGAGTAATAGGGACTATATTAGTGAAAATTTTGAAATTTAGGGATATAAGTGAAATTAGAGAGTTAAATCTAGTTTATAGTAGAAATTGAAGGAAAATATAGAATTGATTGTGAAGAAATAAAATGAGTCTCGGTTTAGGGACTAAATTGAAATTTAGGCAAGTTTTTACTAAAAATTGAAATATTCAATATTCAATATGAAATTGACTTGTATATTATTGATGAATTTTAATTGTTTTAATTCCGTAGCTAACGTCATATTGGAATCCTTGACTAAAAAGGGGAAAGATAAAGTCGATGAGGAATAGCTCGAAATTTTTGATTTGTATTTCTATAACTCGAAGTTAGTTATTAATTGTTATAATTTTTATTTCATGTATATGGTATGTGTTGAGGTGAGAATTATTGTGTTTTGCAATTGAAATGGATTGATTTCTTATATGATGAATTTCTTGAATTTATATTGATTAAATTGGTATATATATTGAATATATTGATTATTTTAATTGAATTGGATATTGATTATATCTGAAGTGTGAATTGAAACCCTATTAACCGTATCGGGTTAAGTCGGATATAGATGGCATGCCATAGGATTGGAAGAGTTCAGGGATTTCTTCGACTTCGAGTTGATGACACAATGGGTGTCAATTTACTAGTTCAGATTAATTCGATAAGGCACTGGGAGCCAGTTTATTTCGGTTTAGCCAATGAGACACTGGGTGTGATCGTGATTTCAAAGAAGTAATAAATTGATCGTACCTAAAAGACTAACTATTATCATGATAAAAGGCAAGCGCACCTATCTAGTAGTAGTATTGCTAGTGGCAAGACCGGAATATCGGATCCAAGGAACTAAAAGTACTAATAATGACTTTCTCCCTATTATCTAGCCTAAGAATAAAATGGGGTGTGGTTGCAAGCTATTCTAAACTAAAGAAACGACAAAGAGTAAATTGGGAAAATTACTTTTGGAAAAACTAATTGATAAGGACAATACCTAAGGAAGAATCCACCTAGACTTCACTTGTTATCTAACTTTGAACAAGACGATTTCTTCATTTGACTTGATCTGTGGAGATCCCTAAATTATGTTAATACCTCCGTCGAGGATAAGAACAACTAATCCTAGGTTGATTAATTGAAATCTCTTTCTAATTAAAACCCCTAGTCTTGCATTAACTCGATTTATGGCTCCCCATATTAGATTTGACTATAATCCGGCAGGTTTTCATCGTCCTATGTCTAGGATTACGATAAACTCCGCTTAATTGTGTTGGATCTACTCTTAAACAGGGACTTTTGCTCCTCTGCCTAAGCACATTCGACTTAAATTATTATCCCGGAAATATCAATTCAAGGATTAAAAACACAATTAAGAACAAGTCAAATATTTATCATATAGTTCAGATAACAATAACAAGATCCGTCTTAGGTTTCATCCCCCTTAGATATTTGGGGTTTTAGTTCATAATTATAAAAAGAAACATCTCAGAGTAAATAAAATAACAAAACATAAGAAAACCCAAAACTCCTGAAAGGATTGAAGGGAGATCCTTTGTCTTGATGTAGATCCTGGCTTCTGAAATGGATCAATCGGCTTTCCTTCCAGTAATTCCCTACCTTTAGCTCTCTGTCTTGGCGGGAAGACTATACCCTTGGCGGGAATAATGCACACCCTTGTAGTTGCCTACTAGGGTCTTTATATAGAGTTTAGAGAGTCTTTCTTAGCCCCTAAGTAGCTTTTTCGTTGTGAAATTGCACTTCCTCACGATAGGGACACGCCCATGTGCCACGACCGTGTGAGTCGATGCTAGGTCGTGTTCAAGCCTGTTAAAGTGGCACGGCCGTGTGGGTTGCCTGTGTGAAAATAGTCTGGGCCGTGCTCGAGCCTGTTTATGTGCCACGACCGTGTGAACACCTGTGTGGTGAACTCACAGGCCATGTTGATTCCTTGCTTTGGCCCATTTTCTCCGTTTTCGGCACGTTTCTTGTTCTTTTCACTCTGCTAAGCTCATTTGAGTATAAAACATGAAATTAAAGGTTTAGGAGCATCAAATTCCACAAATCAAGGAATAATTCATCCATAAATGTGCTAAGCATGATGTAAAAATATGTATAATTTACGGTTTATCAAATACCCCCACATTTAAGCCTTTGCTTGTCCTCAAGCAAAATCTCAATTCACAATTAAAAATCATTCCTCTCAACTTATAATCCTTATCAATAAAGTTTCAAACTAATCCACAAGTAATCATACATTGAGAATTCAACCAAAAGAAGATTAAAGTCTCAAAAAATCTAAGTTGAGAATCTTATCACAGAAACATAGGTGTTCTCCCTTCTTCTTGGTAGTTACCTCGAACTTAAAATCAACAAGAGTTGACATCCTCACTAAAGATTTACTCTATCACTCGAAGTGTTTAGGGTTCAAAAATTAAGCACACATTAGTTAACCTGAAAAGTTATTACCATAAGCTTGTAGGAAAATCAAATCTCCACCACTATGTATTGACATGATACATTGATCAAATATTGAAGGTAAGTCAATGAATGGTTTGTTAGGCTCAATGGGGTTCACTAGGGGTTAATTTATGAAGGTAGGCTTTTATGGAGTATGTGCGTTAAATCCTAAGTGCCTTTATCATTTTGGTATATCAAATCAATGATGTGGTCTCGATATGTATAATCGAAGCAAGTTCTAGAATAACAGATCAGTATTGACTCACTTAAAGTAACAATAAAAGTGAGCACGAAAGGATGTATGCTTAAAAAGGTTCAAAAAACTCACCAGAATTATGGCTTTTGATGTCAATCCTGCGAATTTCAAATTTTAAGATAACACTTAAAATTGGGGAAAACAACTTAGAAAAATTTAAATTCTCAAAAATTTCAACTTATCATGCTTGATTCTCTAATGTCTTAAAGTTTGAATAATCAAAGCATAAGTACTTATGTCTTAATTCTCAACATATCAATAAAAATCATAAATCAATCAGAATTCATTTTAATAGGGGATTGATAATAATGCAGAGAGTGAAAGTGAGAATTCGAAATTTGAGAACAATGCAACAAGTTAGTGGCAAAAATTTTCAGGGGTTCAAGGATAATAGAAAGAATGAAAGTGAACTCCCCCTACACTTAAGATGTACATTGCCCTCAATGTACAAAGATGCATTAGTAGCAATAGAAGCATAAAATCATAAGATAGCGAGAGAAGTGAAACTCCCTAAATATTGGATGAATTCCTTGAGCTGGGTGTGAAGATTTGTAGGGAAGGGTGTTTATCCACAATTTCCGTGCCAAACGGATATGATGATCGAGATCGTGGTTCGTGGCAGGTTTTCCTATTAGATATGGATTTGAGCTGTAACAGTCTTTTGAAACTGCGATAGCATTTATCATTTTAGGGAATTTGGATTAGCAAAATGTACTTGTTAGGAAATAGCCAATTTTAAATAATTGGAATAAAATAAACTAAGTTCTTTAAATACTAAAATTCAAATAATGAAAAAGATAAGATAAAAGAAAAAAGGGAAAATAAAAATGAAAATAAAGGAGAAGATAAGAGGACTCGTGACTCCTAATCTTCAGATGGTTTGTGAGGTGGGGACGGTGGTGCGAGATAAAGGTGCTGACAAATCTAAGATAGAGTAGCATCAATATGATCAAGGCGCTGAAAACATTGTTGCTGGAATTGTACGAGCTGCTCAGAAGTGACATAATCTGAAGCTGCCGCATAAACTGGGTAGCGAGTAGGCGGTGACTTCTCGTGGGATGGGGGGACATCATCAGTAATGTCCTCGGGGTCTTCCTGCTCGGTGGATTGAGCTAACTAGTACTAAGGAGGGTCACTCCCACATCGGCGCTGAATCATCCTCATGTGGAGCATAGTTTGGATGCCCTGCAAGGACATCTGGCCGATAAGGGTGTAGGAGGATGTCTGGGCCTCTGTGTTGAGGATGCTGAAGTAACGGGCCAGGCGGGTCACGTACGGGCCCATCGATATTGCACCTCTTCGATGCCGCTCGGTTTGGTGCTGAATTGCATGGGCTATGAAGTAGGCGAGGTCAAGCACGTGTGCGTGCACCATGCTCCAAAAAAATTGGGGGTCATAGGTGTTGACAACGCCGGTGCTCTTCGTCTACCCGTAAATGTGTGCGCAAGCAAGGCATGAAGGTACCTCAATGAAAGGGCGAGAGCTGTCCCCTTGGATTTGCTGGGGTCGTAGGTGGCCAAAACAGGGACCAGGGCCTACCAACACTTGGCCAGAGAGAAATGGATATGGTGGTGAAGCTCTGAAAGGTTCTCTTCCTCTAAGAACTGCCCGGTGTATAGACCCAGTACGGCACCGAACTCGAGTACACTAAGCTGTCGAACGATGCCTCCAAGGTAGAATTGAATCATCCCTAGATCGTCGTTTCGGACCATGACTGTTTGGAGGTGGAACATGGAGCAGAGCTCTAGGGTGAGCTCGAGATAGGTGGGCTCAACAATTTGGAAGAACTGGTCCCATGAGTCTGTCGTCAGTAAGGCTTGTACCATGTCTGCTAGTTAGACCGATTCTAATGCGGCCCAGTCGATGTACCTTCTTACTCCGAGGGGCCTCGCCCTTAGAATTTGAAATAGTTCCTCTTGGGAACTTTGTGGAAATTGGAGGAAGGGATGTCGAATTTCAGCGGTGGGTCTAGAAGAGGAACTACTGGGTCCCTTTCGCTTTTTGGAAGCGGGGATGACATCTTTCTTTCTTCGTGAAGACGACATTTTACTTGAAATAAAAATAGACAAATGAAAATGAAGATAGAAATATTGTATGAATACTCATAAGTTCCTAGACAAAATGGCAAGAATTTCTAAGTATTTCATGCAAAGTGTAATTTCATTAACCTAAATTTGATGTTCGATTCATCCTAACCATAAAACGAGACAATGGGAATAGTAGCAGCTATGTTTAACATAATATAGCAAAATCAATTGCTTAAGATAGATAAAGATGGTAGCCAAAGAATAATGCAAAATGGCATAATGAGTATTCTAGATTAATCATGCAAAATGTATGAGAATCACAAAAATAATAGTGATAACAACTAAATCATGAATATAAAATTAGTTAAAAGACATTAAAAATCAAGAGAAAAGGAAGAAAGGGGAATCGAAAATGTAGGAATTAGGGCAAAGCACGGTCTTGGAGAGGGTTGCACGGGCGTGGTGGCGTAGCTTAGGTCAGCGGCGGCATTTGGAAGGGCTGGTATGGGTTGTGGGTGGAGAGATTTTTAAGGTTTTAGTGGAGAAGAAGATGAATAATGGGGGTTTTATATAGGATTTGGGGTAAATGGGTGTGTCACACGCCCGTGTGAATCGTTTTTAGCCCATATGGTTCAAATTTCAAGGTTTTTTGCGCGCCTAAGTTGTGACACACGCCCGTGTTCCTTAGGCGTATTGGGCCACACGGCCGTGTCGCACGACCATGTCCTTCGATCTTCGCTTCTCCCACGCCTGTGTAAGGGGTCAGACGCCCGTGTTAATTTGGCAAGTTCGACCACGGTGTTGAGACACGGGCGTGTCGTATGCCCGTGTTGATTTCTCATGATTGGCTACCGCTGCCTCGCACGGCCGTGGCAAATTATCGATGCCCGTGTCGGGAAAGTTTTTGTCCTATTTGCGCAAGACTGTATCACATAGCCGTGTCTTTGTCCATAGCATCCACACGGCCTTAGGCACGCCTGTGGGCGTGGCCCTGTGGCTTGAAAAACCTACATTCAGAAGGTTAGTTGTTGAATTAGAGAGCTTAAACAAAAGTACTTAACTATGTCAGTGCTTGGGTTGCCTCACGAGAAGCGCTTGTTTATAGTCTAAGCTCGATTTCTTTCAAGCTTGCATGGTCATGGTGGTTTGAGGAGTTTGAACTCCTCTCTCTTAGTTTCTTTATCAAAATAAGGGTTGAGTCGAGTATGATTTACCTTGAAAGTGCCAAACGTCTTATATGTTATCTCGACTGTACCATAGCGGAACATTTTCGTTATTGTGAAAGGAGGAGTATCACCTGTATGAACTGTTGAGTTTGAAATTTGAGGATCTTCCTCCTCTAGATATAACTTATCGCCTACCTTAAATTGATTCTTTTTTACGTTAGGGTCATCATGGTCATGCTCTGGTGTGATGTGGCATACTTTGGGTTTCTCTTGTCTATAGTTCAGCCATTTGTCTAATTCTTCAAGCTATAGCATTCGTTTTTCAAGCATGGTCCCCTTGGATGTCTGTTGTTTGACCGTACCTATGTGAAGAGTATCCTGCAAAGAAGGTTGGGTGGTGAGATCATTTTTATTATTAGGACTCGTAATAATGTCTTTATCAGCAACAATCTTATTAGAGTTACGAGCCTGCAAAGTAATTTTATCATCACCTACGCGAAGTGTGAGCTTGCATGTGCCTACATCAATTTTGGTTCTAGCAGTTGCTAAAAAGGGTCGCCCTAAGATTAGGGGTACATTGCTATCCTCATCTATGTCTAGAACAAGAAATTCGACTGGGAATATAAATTTATTAATTTTGACAAGCACATCTTCGATTATGCCCTTAGGAAATCTAATGGTTTTATCAGCCAATTGGATGCTCATCTTAGTTTGCTTAGGTTTCCCAAGACCTAGTTGCTTAAACAATTTATAAGGCATCACATTTATACTTGCTCCTAAATTAGCTAAAGCATTTTTGACATCTAAACTACGAAGTAAACAAGGAATTGTAAAACTCCCTAGATCTTTTAGTTTGTTGGGTAGCTTATTCTGCAAAATAGCTGAGCATACTGCTTTTAATTCCACGTGAGATGTTTCATCTAGCTTCCGTTTATTCGTCAGGAGCACTCTTAAAAATTTAACAGCGTTTGGCATCTGTGATAGAGCTTTAATAAATGGTAAATTAATATGTAATTTCTTTAAGAGTTTAAGGAATTTACCGAATTGCTCATCTATGCGGTCTTTTCTTAGTGCCTTAGGATATAGGATACGAGGCTTATATTCTTTAACAACCGATTCTCTGTGACTTACCTCATCCTTACCTCTACTTACCACAGTCTCCTTATTTGGCTCTGGTTTGGTTTTAGCTAATCCTTCTTCATGAACTCTGTCGATGGCATGGAGTTGCTCCTTAGGGTTGGTCTCGGTGTTGCTCGGTAACCCACCTTGTGGTCTTTCAGAAATTATCTTAGCGAGCTGGCCTATTTGAGTCTCAAATCCTTGAATGGATGCTTGCTGGTTTTTAAGTGTCGTCTCTGTATTCTGGAAACGGGTTTCTGACACGGCGATAAATTTCGTGAGCATCTCCTCAAGGTTTGGCTTTTTCTCTTGTTGGTATGGTGGTTACTGAAATCCCGGAGGCGGTGGTGGTCTTTGGTTTCCATGATTTCCTTGTCCTCCCTATGAGAAATTGGGGTGATTCCTCCAGCCTACATTGTAAGTATTACTAGTTGGCTTACTCGTTTTCCATGCCGTATCCATAAGTAGGGTACTCAGAATTGCTTATGTTTCCTTAGATTGAGTCACATTGCATTATTGGGTGTACCTGCGTAGAACCAACTAAACCATCAATCTTTTTATTTAAAACTTTTACCTGATTAGAAGCATGGTGACTGCATCAACATTAAAAACCCCTGCAGCTTTTTGTGGCTTTGTTCTCATGACTTGCCACTGATAGTTGTTTAGTGACATTTCTTCTATAAACTCGTAAGCTGCTTCTGGCGTTTTGTTATTAATGGTTCCACCGGCGGCTACATCGATCATATGCCTAATTGAGGGGTTCAACCCATTGTGGAAGGTTTGATCTTGTAAGCATAAGGGTAACCCATGGTGAGACCACCTTCTCAATAAATCATTGTATCTCTCCCAAGCATCATAAAGTGTTTTTAAATCCATCTGTATAAAAGAAGAGATATCATTTCTTAATTTAGCCGTTTTAGTTGGTGGAAAATATTTAAGTAAAAATTTTTCGATCATTTGTTCCCATGTTGTGATAGACCCTCATGATAAAGAATTTAACCACTGTTTAGCTTTATTCCTTAAGGAGAATGGGAATAGCCGAAGACAAATAGCATCATCAGAAACACCATTTATTTTAAACGTGTCGCAAAATACCAAAAAATTGGCTAAATGAGCACTAGGATCTTCATCCTGCGAACCATCAAACTGAACAAACTATTGTATCATTTGAATAGTGTTAGTTTTAGTTCAAAATTATTTGCAGCAATAGTAGGCCTAACAATACTGGATTCAATACCAGCCAAATTAGGTTTAGCATAATCATACATAGTACGAGGAACAGGATTTTGCTCAACAGGATTTGCGGCTACCACAGGAGGTAGCTGATTATCTTGATTTGCCTCCATCTCTTCAGTAGGTTCAGGTTCTTCTTCTTGACTTTGTTCTGGATATCCAAGCTTTTTTTTATCTCTCTGCGAGTTCTACGAACTGTGGCTTCTAAATCGTCGTCAAACAATACTGGTCCTCCTGGGTTTCTTCTAGTAAAAAACTAGAGACACCTAAAAGGGAAAGGTAAAAAGAAAATTAAAAACCTAAAATAATAATAATAAAAAATAGAAAATAATTTGCAATAAAAGTAAAAATAGCTAAAGTAATAGAAATCGAGTGTTCCTAATATCCTAGTTCCCTGACAATGATGCCAAAAACTTGATCGTGATTTCGAAGAAGTAATAAATTGATCGTACCTAAAAGACTAACTATTATCACTATAAAAGGCAAGCTCACCTATCGAGCAGTAGTATAGCTAGTGGCAAGACCAGAATATCGAATCTAAGAAACTAAAAGTACTAGTAATGACTTTCTCCCTGTTATCTAGCCTAGGAATAAAAGGGGGTTTGGTTGTAAACTATTCTAAACTAAAGAAACGACAAAGTGTAAATTAGGAAAATTACTTTTGGAAAACTGATTGATAAGGACAATACCTAAGGAAGAATCCACCTAGACTTCACTTGTTATCTAAGTCTGAACCAGACGATTTCTTCATTTGACTTAATCCGTAGAGACCTCTAAATTATGTTAATACCTCCGTCGAGGATAAGAACAACTAATCCTAGGTTGATTAATTGAAATCTCTTTCTAATTAAAACCCCTAGTCTTGCATTAACTTGATCTATGGCTCCCCATATTAGATTTAACTCTAATCCGGCAGATTCTCGTCATCCTATGTCTAGGATTGCGATCAACTCCACTTAATTGTGTTGTATCTACTCTTAAACAGGGACTTTTTCTCCTCTGCCTAAGCACATTTGATTTAAATTAATATCCCAGAAATATCAATTCAAGAATTAAAAACACAATTAAGAACAAGTCAAATATTTATCATATAGTTCAGATAACAATAACAAGATCCGTCTTAGGTTTCATCCCACTTAGATATTTAGGGTTTTAGTTCATAATTATAAAAAGAAACATCTCAGAGTAAATAAAATAACAAAACATAAGAAAACCTAAAACTCCTGAAAGGATTGAAGGGAGATCCTTTGTCTTGATGTAGATCCTAGCTTCTGAGATGGATCAATCGACTTTCCTTCGAGTAATTCCCTGCCTTTAGCTCTCCGTCTTGGTGGGAAGACTATACCCTTGGCGGGAATAATGCACACCCTTGTAGTTGCCTACTAGGGTCTTTATATAGAGTTTAGAGAGTCTTTCTTAGCCCCTAAGTAGCTTTTTCCTCGTGAAATTGAACTTTCTCACGACAGGGACATGCTCATGTGCCACAGCCGTGCGAGTTGATGCTAGGCCGTGTTCAAGCCTGTTAAAATGGCACTACTATGTGGGTTGCCTGTGTGAATCGAGTCTAGGCCGTGCTCGAGCCTGTTTATGTGGCACGGCAATGTGACACGCCCGTGTGGTGAACTTTCAGGCCGTGTTGATTTCTTGACTTGGTCCATTTTCTCCATTTTTGGCCCCTTTCTTGTTCTTTTCACTCCCTTACGCTCACCTGAGTATAAAACATGAAATTAAAGGTTAAGGAGCATCAAATTCCACAAATCAAGGAATAATTCATCCATAAATGTGCTAAGCATGAGGTAAAAATATGTATAATTCACGGTTTATCAGGGTGTCAATTTATTACTTCAAATTATCCGATGAAGCACTAGGTGCCAAATTGGTGTGTTTTGGTTAGATCCGTGTATCCGTCCGAGTTCGAGTCTTGTTAATAGGGGTAAATGAATAATAAAGTTTTATAATTGCTATTTAAATGGTATGATATGAGAAATGGAAGTGAAATAGTGAATTTAAAATAGAATATGGAATATGTTGCAAATATACGGAATATATGAGTTATATATATACTCATGAAATAACTATGGAATGGATATTGCAATTGTATAAAGAAATATGAAATAAATTGTGAAAAGCTATTTATATAGCAAGTATGAGAATTGAGATATTTGTGAAACAAATGAAATATGATATGGTTGTTGTAATAATTAAATATTAATATGTGTTTATATTTCAATTATATATTTGTAATTTCTTATTTTTAAATATTTAGATTATAAAAATACAACTGAGTTTATACTCAGTGTACAGTTTTGTTTTCCTTATGCAGGTTAGTTACTTAATTTTGACCGCCGATTCAGTATCCAACAACGATCCCAAACTGAAATTTGGTGATGTTTATCCTTTGTGTTGGCATGTATCTAGGGTGTCTAACTATTAATCATTTTGTGAAATGATTGTAAATAAGATTATATGTTTAATTTTGGTTGGTTTTATACATATAAATATGTGTTTGTTTTTGAAGCCATATTATGGCATGATAAATTGAACTAAATCTAGATAGGTGCACGTGAATTTAATTCTATGTTTAAACTCTCATGAACTAGGCAAATTGATTTGGATTTGGTATGTTTATAATTTGGATTAAAATTCTCCTTTGATGACCTGTATTGATGATATGAAATGTTTGAAATTTCTCTCTATTTGATCTATAAACTCCGGTAATACTCTATAACCCGGTTTCGGCAAGGGATACGGGTTGGGGGTGTTACATATATGTTGATGATATTCTACTTATTGGGAATGATGTAGGGACATTGTCATCAGTTAATTTGTGGTTAACCCAATAGTTTAGCATGATAGACTTGGGAGAAGTTAATTTTGTTCTAGGTATTCAAATCCTGAGGGATCAAAAGACCAAAGTGATAGCACTGCCTTGGGCTTCATACATAGTCAAGATATTATAGCGTTATGCAATGACCAATTCGAAGAAGGGAAATCAACTCTCCAAATTGGGATTTCATAGCTCTTTAGAGGACAATCCTAAGATAGTTGAAGAAAGAGAGAACATGGGAAAGGTTCCTTATGCTTTGATAGTAGGAAATCTCATGTATGTTATGTTATTCACATGCCTAGATATCTATTTTGCAGTGGGGTTGGTAAGTCGATATCAGGTGAATCCAGGACTAAGGCAGTGGCGAGTAATTAACCATATAATCAAGTATTTAAAGAGAACGAGCGATTATATGTGTATGTATTCTGAAAGAGACTTTACTCCTATTGGATATTTTGATTCTAACTTCCAAACGTCGGAATTTGAGGAAATCGACATCAGGCTGTGCTTTTGTCCTAGGCGACGAGTCCATTGTGTAGAGAATTGTAAAGCAAACTTGCACTGCTAACTTCACTATAGAGGGTCGAATATGAGGTATGAAAAAACTATGATTCTATAACAGTGTAGATATAGCTAAGGCTCAAAGAAACCATATAATGACAAAACACATTGATAAAAAAATATCATGAAGGAGACGGTAGTGTTTGATAGAATACTAGATGTAGTCAAAGATCGCATATGAGGACAAACTCTGGGGATTTGTTTTACCAATACTCTACTAGCTAGAGAGATCTTTTGGAAACATATAGAGGGGCACAAGAATGCAAAACATGACTCATCTACTTCATTAGGGCAAGTGGAAGATTGTTGGATCTGATGCCCTAAGTGTAGTATTTCTGTGAATATACACTTGTATTCTTTTCAAAGAGATTGGTTAATAAAATAAATTCCTTAATTAAATTAATATACTTTGTATAAATTGTCCTTAAATTGTTTTTGCACGCAAAGTAAAATTGAAGCAAATCTTGCTTGTAACAACACTTACCCGAGTCTAACGTCGGGACAGGGCATGAGGCATTACCGTACTTAAACATACTTGAATATGTAAACCCAGGCTATAAAAATTCATCCATGTCAAAACCCTTCATGCTTTCTCTTACTATCCTTACTATGGGCCTACGGGGCCCAAAAATATATCGAGTGTGTTCCGGAACTAATCCGGGAACTTTTGGGCACGTAGAAAATTTTTTCCTAAAACAGGGCCATACGCCCGTGTGGGATGGGACACGCCCGTGTGGTCACACACGCCTATGTCCCTGGCTCATGTTGAATTTATTTCTTATTTCAAACTTACAGACTTGAACACAGTATGGGCACACGCCTGTGTCTATGGCCCGTGTCCCTCACACGGCCTAGACATGCCCGTGTCTATAACCCATGCTCTAATCTGATCTTACTCAAAGAATAACTTGAAAATCCATACGGTCAGAGCACACGACTGTGTGCTCTTCTCGTGTGCAACATTGACTTAGCTAGTTTGGATACAGGGGACACACGGTCTATTAAGATGCCCATGGGGGCTGACCGTGTGTCAGACATGGCCTAGGCACACGCTCGTGTGCCCAACTGTGTGTACAACTATAGTCTATTGTCCAAGCCTTTTTGCCACCCTAAAACTGAACCTGTGACAGCACAAATTTGACCCTAGTCGAAATGTGGTTTCGGGACTACAAAACCTAGTCATAAAATTTATTAAATGTTAAAATTCTTATCTACTATGTGTGATAGTGCATGTGTGAAAATTTGGTATTTTAATTTAGTCATATGAATGTGAATTTCACTTGAAAGGGCTTAGTTGTGAAACTTAGAAAATATGTTAGGTAAATGTGTGAGGACCAAATAATGGTAAAGTATAAAAGCATGGGTTTGCATGTCAAAATGCCCTATTTTATTTAGTGGCCGGCCATGTAATGATATCCCTCCACGATGTATAAAATTTTCTATAATATTATATTGATTATTGATTAAAATAGCTTAATAAAAATGTATTAAATAAAACAAAGATGAATAAAACAAAAACAAGGAAAGAAAGTGTTCATCTTTTGCTTGTTTGGCCGAAAATTGAAAGGAAAATAAGGGAAAGGAAGAACAAGCTTTCGGTTACCATAATAGGCCTAAATTAAGGTATGTTAATGTTTCTTCTTGGAAATTTTTGTATGATTTGAGTTCTTGAAGAGTTCCATTCATGGCCCATGTAAAAATTTCTAAAGATATAGTACCAAGTACATTCGGCCATGCTAGGAATTTGAAGGAATTGGTTGTTTTGTTTTATTTTTTTCATTGAGAAAAGATGAGTAAAAGAAGTTGAGCTAGTTAAGTTGCATATTGGTGGTTTTGACTTACTTTAAAGAAAATTGTTCTCATGACTATGTATGTATGTATAATGCCGAATGTGTATATAAGTTTTAAGAGAAGTTGAAATTTATAAATTGATATAAAGGAGGTGCCGAATGTGGTTTGGATGTATTAAAATTAAAACTAAGAATTTTAGCTTATAAAGGTATTTTACCGATTGTGATTTTTGTATTGAAAATTTGATTTAATGGCTAATTTTAATTGAATAATAAAACCATATAAGGTTCAAATAGGTGTTAAGGCCGAATGAGTCATGGTAGATAAGTTAAAAATGATGTTTAAAAATTTGTTTTACAAATTAAGCTTGTAAATAGTCCTTGCCGAATGCACTTGACTTAATTTAAAATAAACGTTAGTTGAGTAAGTTGAAATGAAAGAAAATTGAGCTTGATTTTTTCTGAATGAAAAATTGAAGTGTAATAAAATATTATAATATGTGTTATATGTATTGCCTTATATGTATTAATAGGTTTAAAATAAATGTATATGGTTGTATGACCATTCAGTCATGGAAGTAATGCATGAACTTTTGTAGGTTTTAAATGTTAGTAAACTTGAAATATATGTGCTAAGACCGAAGGTGGTATTAATGGATTTGTTGAATAAAAATGCATGCTATATATATTGTAACACCCCAGACCCGGCCCAGACGTTATGGCCATGTCCGGTGTGCTACATCACCTAGACTATGCTACGCCGTCCTATATACTAAGTCTGATGTTTGAGATTTTTGAAAAGTAATACTTGTTTTTCTTGAAATTCCCGATTTAATTATTATTCAACCTAATTTCTATCTCATTTGTTAATCGTTTCATTTTAGTCTTATTGTCCTCCTTAGTCTTCAATAAAGTCAGGTTGGTTAATAAAATGTTTGTTTAATTTTGAAAACAGTGTAGGTTTGTGTTTGAAATAAAACGGTAGAGAAATCCCGAATAACAGTTATAGCGGCCTTATTACAACCCATGTCAAAATAAAACCAATAAAAGGTAATTAAATAATAAAAAAAAACCAACTATGATGAAAGTTCAGTCCTCGTGGCCACTCTGAATCCCTCCCAGCGTCCAAGTCACGATCTAGGGCTCACCTGCAAGGATGGAAAGAAAGGGGTGAGTTTGGGAAAACTCAGTGTGTGCAGAACCCATCCAAAGCCCAAATTGGCTCAAGCCCACTGGGCCTAAACCCTAACCAGTCTCAGTCAGATACTGGGCCGAAGCCCTATTCAGGAAACAGTAATCTGGGCCAAGGCCCTATAACAGATACTGGGCTGAAGCCCTATTCAGATAACAGATTGGCCCATAGGCCCAGAACAGTACAGTACAGTAATACAGTATAAATGCAAACCCAATTGGGGAGACTACTCAACCCACCAACCGCTACACACCACCCGTACCAGCCAACACACCATGTGGGGAATAACTCGACCCACCCAGCCCACACACTACAGTCGCAGCATGGCTGCTCAGTTAAACAGTATACGAGGCAGAGCCCCTTTCAGAAACAGTACGAGGCATAGCCCCTTTTCAGTAACGTGGCTGTGCCACTCACACTTCCTCCATTATCAAAACCCAACCCATGCAATAGATACATATCATGGCATGCAATAACAGTAACAGTCATGTCAAACAGTACAGTCAATTTTAGCCCTAGGGGTATAACGGTAATTTTCTACCTAGGGGCAAAACAGTAATTTCTTACCCTAAGGGTATTTCAGTAATTTTGCTCTCATGTTACAGATTTTATGCTTATTACAGTATTTATTAATCACATAGTTGTCACAGAAGTCCGGTTAACTCAGTTTTTCAGTCTTAGCATTCAAGCCCTAAAACCCCTAATGAGCCCTATTACGTCGATTGGCCCATTAGGCCCATTTAGTCCCAATTTCATAATCAGTTATCTTGTTTTAACTGTTTTCACGCCTACAGTTCATAATATTACCTTTAAACCCATTTTTACTCACATGGACCCAAATCGCCCATTGGGCCCATATTTGGCCCACTGAGGCCCAACATACCATAATGTCCAAAATTTAGTGGTCAACATGCCTAACAGTGCCGATTCCAAAACTAACCTTCTCCTACTAACTTGAGAACATTCGCACGCTCACAAGCTCTCGAAATATCGAAACTTCGGCATTTCGGCTTTTCGGCTTTTGCCGATTTGCGCATTGAAGGGCGTTCGAAACACACACCTGTTTTGCAGTTTCTCCTACGAGATCTCCTATGCGTTAATCCCTACAATCCAATACTTAATTGATTAGACCATATTAACACTTAATCTGAATTGAAAACTTACCCAAAGCCTTACTTACACATTCGGCCAACATCTCCAACGGCCTTAATGTTCTTACCTTGCCGATTTAGATCCCTTTAGATCTAGATCTGATGTTCCAATGTCTTCAACTCCTTTTTTGATCACCTTCTTCTCTAACTAACACACAAAAAGAACAAAGAGAACACCACTTGATTTACCAAAAGTCCAAAACGACAAAATCCTTAACTTTAGGGACTTTCGGCTTTTCCAAATATGAAATATTGAACAGATCTAAAGTATTAAACACTTACCAACGATTTCCCTTCAGTTCCTATGCAGATCTGATGTAAATCTGACCCTTAAACGTCAGTAGAAACCTTATCTCTGAGATTTGCAATTTCGGCTATCTCCCTACAACTATGGTGATTTTGGCTTTTCAACAAGAGAAGAGGATGGCGTTTTGGGTGTAGATTTTGGGTGATGGTGTCGACAATGGTGTGATTCAAGGGAGTGTAGTAATCGGCCACAATAGGTGAAAGGAATAGGGGTGATTCGGCTTACAAGAAATCGGCAAGAAAGGAAGCAGTTTTCGGGATTTCTGGCACTTTGAGCAATCGGTTATGGTTGATTTTAAGAGGAATGAAAGCAAAAGAAAGAGTGGATCTGTGTAAGGTGGGTATTCGGCTAGGGAAGAGATCAAAGGGGAAGAAGAAAAATGAAAAAAAAACAATGGTAGAGGTGGAGAGGAAGAATTTGGCTATGAGCTCTCCATGGAGGCAACTTTTGGCTTTTCTGACAGTAGAACAGAGAAAAATTCCTAAGGTGGCTAACCCTAATTATCATGACAGAAAAAAGAAAATGATATAACCCTAGTAGTCCCTCTAAAGCAATTGGCCCAAGTCCCTAAAGCCCCCTTGCCGAAATTCACTTAAGTTAGGCACATGCCCGGCACATGCTTAAAAATTAAAAAGAACTCTACGCTTACCTTGTAACTCGAACCCTTGTCCTTGAATATCCACTTAGGCGCCACTTTTCTAGGAGCTTAGTGGCTCCACCTTGCCACTTTACCAAGAGCTCACTTGTGACCTATTTTACACGGTTTTTCTTAAAAGCCCACTTAACCAAGTCCCCTTTCACTTGAAAATCCAACTTACTATTTTACCGGGTTTTAACTTAAACTTGGGCCTTCTATAGGCCCACTAACACATGTACATACATTATCAACCTTTAGAACACCAAAATTTTAAAAATTTCACTAAAATTCACAAAACCCGAAAAATCCCAAAAATCAGGGCGTTACAACTCTACCCCCTTAAAGAAATTTCGGCCTCGAAATTTACCTGATCCAAATAACTAAGGGTATTGTTGACGCATCGCTTTCTCTGGCTCCCAAGTAGCTTCTTCTTTACCATGATTACGCCATAGCACCTTAACTAATGGAACAGACTTCCTCCTTAAGACTTTGGCTTCACGATCTAAGATCTCCACAGGTTCCTCCTCGAAGGTCAAATCGGTATTCATTGCAATCTCCTCCACTGGTACAATATGCGATGGGTCCGACCGATACCGTCTCAGCATAGACACATGAAAAACGTCATGAATACGATCCAACTCTGGTGGCAACTCCAACTGATAGGCTACTGGCTCAATCCGCTTGAGAATCCGATAAAGCCCAATAAACCGCGGACTTAGCTTGCCCTTTTTACCGAATCTCAAGATCTTCTTCCACGGCGACACCTTTAGGAAGACCATATCCCCAACAGCGAACTCAATCTCCTTACGCTTAAGGTCAGCATATGACTTCTGCTGATCAGATGCCTCCTTTAACCGATCTTGAATCAGCTTAACCTTACTTTCAGTATCTGCCACTATCTCTGGTCCAAGAACTTTACGTTCCCCTAACTCTGTCCAACAAGTAGGAGTACGACATCTCCGCCCATAAAGTGCCTCATATGGAGCCATCTGAATGCTTGCTTGATAGCTGTTGTTGTATGCAAACTCTGCCAACGGTAAATAATCTTCCCAACTACCACGAAAGTCGATAACACATCCTCTTAACATGTCTTCCAACACTTGAATGACCCTTTCAGACTGACCATCTGTCTGAGGGTGAAATGCAGTACTAAAGTCCAAACGCGTACCCAACGCCTCGTGCAGCTTCTTCCAAAATCGAGAAGTAAATCTAGGGTCTCGATCAGAAATTATCGAAACTGGCACCCCATGCATACGCACTATCTCTGCTACATACAACTTGGCTAACTTCTGAAGTGAGTAATCAGTTCTAACCGGTATAAAATGAGCAGACTTTGTTAATCTATCCACAACTACCCAAACAGAGTCTTTCTTTGAAGGTGTCAAAGGCAATCCACTCACAAAATCCATCGTTACTTTCCTATTTCCACTGCGAAATCCTCACTGGCTGCAACAATCCGGAAGGTAACTGGTGTTCAGCTTTAACCTGCTGACACGTCAAACATTTCCTCACGAAATCAGTCACCTCTCGCTTAAGTCCAGGCCACCAATACACCTCTCGCAAATCCCTATACAACTTATTACTGCCAGGGTGCATCGCTTAGGCTCCACCATGAGCCTCACTCAATAACAACTTCCTTAAGTCGGAGTCCTTAGGAATACAAATTCTTCCTCAAAAGCAAAGGACTCCATCAGAATTCAGTCCAAAATCATCACTCTTACCCTCCTTGACTTGCTGAAATCGAGGAGTCAACGAATCATCCTTCCATTGCAACTCTTTAATCTTCTCAGTCCAAGTCGGTCTCACTTGCAGTTCTGCTAGCAAACTCCCATCATCATACAAACTCAAACGAGCGAACATCGCCTTTAACTCAGTAACAGTTCTTCGGCTCAGTGCATCAGCCACTACATTAGCTTTGCCAGGATGATACTCAATCGAACAATCATAGTCCTTAAGCAACTCTATCCATCTCCGTTGCCTAAGGTTCAACTCTTTCTGAGTTAACAGATACTTGAGACTTTTATGGTCAGTGTATATAATAAATTTTTCTCCATAAAGGTAGTGTCTCCAGATTTTCAACGCAAATATCACTGCCGCCAATTCCAAATCATGCGTAGGGTAGTTCGCCTCGTGAGGCTTAAGCTGCCGCGAAGCATAAGCAACCACTTTACCTCTTGCATCAGTACACAACCCAATCCCACATGCGAAGCATCACTATAAACCGTAAAGTCTTTCCCAGATTTTGGCTGAATCAGTACTGGCGCCTCAGTCAACACATTTTTCAGCTTCTCAAAAGCTTCTTGCTGTTTCTCAGTCCATACAAATGCTACTCCCTTCCTTAACAATTTCGTCAGTGGTGCCGCGATTAACGAAAATCCCTCAACAAATCTTCTATAATAACCTGCTAGGCCCAGAAAACTGCGAATTTCTGAAACTGATCCTGGAGACTTCCAATCCAGAACTGCCTCAATTTTACGAGGATCTACCCTAATCCCCTCAGCAGAAACAACATGACCTAGAAAAGTCACTTCGCGAAGCCAAAATTTGCACTTGCTAAATTTCGCATATAGTTGCCTTTCCCTCAATACTTGCAGAACGATTCGAAGATGCTTGTCATGCTTCTCCTCTGTTTCCGAATACACCAATATATCATCAATAAAGGCGACCACGAAACGATCCAAGTACGGCTGAAATACTCGGTTCATTAAATCCATAAAAGCTGCCGGTGCATTCGTCAATCCAAAGGGCATAACCAAAAACTCGAAGTGACCATAACGAGTTCTGAATGCGGTCTTATGCACGTCCACCTCCTTTACCCTTAACTGATGGTATCCAGATCGAAGGTCAATTTTGGAAAACACTGAAGCTCCTTTAAGCTGGTCAAACAGATCGTCAATTCTCGGCAAAGGATACTTATTCTTGATCGTCAGTTTGTTCAACTGGCGATAATCAATGCACATACGCATCGTCCCATCCTTCTTTTTCACAAACAGCACCGGTGCTCCCCACGGAGACACACTCGGTCTAATGAAACCCCTATCGAGCAACTCTTGAATCTGGGCTTTCAATTCCACTAGCTCCTTTGGTGCCATTCTGTAGGGCGCAATAGACACTGGAGCCATTCCAGGCAACAGATCGATCCCAAATTCAACTTCGCGGTTAGGAGGTAAACCAGGAAGCTCCTCAGGAAAAACGTCTTGAAACTCATTAACAGTCCTCACTGTCTCTACTGTCACCCCTTCGGGTTCAGTTTGACTTATGAACGCCAAGTATGCTTCACAACCTTTACGCATCAATCTTTCAGCCCTTAAGGCAGAGACCACATTAGACAAATAGTCCCTACGTTCGCCAATAATCATCACCTCCTTACCTTCAATTGTTCTCAGTACCATCCTTTTGGCCGCGCAATCCAGCGTTGCCTTATGCTTGGTTAACCAGTCCATACCCAAAATCAAATCGAAATCTCCAAAAGGTAGCTCCATTAAATCTCCAGTAAAGATCCTACCTTGAGTCTCTAAAGGCACTTCCCTAAATAGTTTGTCTACTGTAACAGAGTGACCTAAAGGACTAACTACTGTGACACCCCTCACAGTCTCCTCAGAATGCACACCCAATAACCCAGAAGTCTTACAAGCAACATATGAATGTGTTGAACCCACGTCAATCAAAGCAGTGTATGGTATACTAGATATCAAGAACGTACCAGTTATAACATCAGGGGCATCACCCTCCTCGCAGCGACGAGCAGCATACACCAAGGCTGGCTGACGAGCCTCAGCATTACCAACACCCCTTCCAGGTGCTCCACGACCACGTCCATTACCATTGCCTCCTCTACCTTGACCACGGCCCCTTGGTGGTGGCGGTCCTCCTCGCACAGGCTGAGTAACCCTCTAATCAACAGCTTGAGCCTGAGCTGGCTTTTGTGGACAGTCTTTGACTTGATGATCCTTTGACCCACAACGAAAACAAGCTCCAATGCGTTTCCAGCATTCTCCTCGATGAACTCTGCCACAGTCTCCACAAGCTTGCGGTCTAACAACATTCACTGGCACAGCTCGCACTGGTTCCTCCACTCTTGCTTTCTTAAAGTTTCTGCTCGTAGCACTAGTCGATCCAGAATCTCTCTTGAAGCGATTACGATCTCTATCGCGGTTCTGACGCTCATCTCGCTTCACTTCCTCAGCTATCTTAGCCTTCTCCACTAGTGCAGCAAAGTCACGCTCTCTCTGTGGCGCTATCAACACTCTCAGCTCATCTCTGAGGCCATCCTCAAAACGAACACTGCGTTCATATTCCATGGAAACAATACCGCTAGCATACCGACTTAATCGCAGAAATTCTGCCTCATATTCAACCACAGTCTTACTACCCTGGGTCAGGTTTAGAAATTCCTTCCTTCGTGCGTCCACATAACTAGCCCCAACATATTTCGCCTTGAAAGACTGCTTAAACAATTCCCAGGTTACTCTCTCAGCTGGGGTACCCTCTCTCACGGTGATCCACTATTGATACGCCTCGTCCCTCAGCAACGATACCGCTCCTTTCAGTTTCTGCTCCACTGAGCAATCCAAGTCATCCATAATTCGCTCTGTGGCTTCTAACCAATACTCAGCCACGTTCGGGGCCACTCCAGATATGCCCCTAAAAACTTCTGCTCCATTGGCCCGAAGTCGCTCAGAAATGGACCCCCTATTCACCGGCCCAACATTAGCTCCGGCCACCCTTTCCAGAACTCTCAGCATGGCCTGGGACAGAGCGTCGTCCTCTGCGGCCTGATCGTACGGCCCATTTTCCTTAACCGGTGGTCGTGCCTCTCCTGCTGGCCTATGCTCAGAAGACGACGATCCAGCTTGAGCACTAACTCGGCCTCGTCCACGGCCTCGTCCACGAGTAGCCCTTGTACTCATATCGATTATCTGATTTACAAAGTTTTATGACATTAGCTCAATGTTTCAGTTTTTATTACGAAATATCTTATGAACAGGTAGAATTTCAGAGTTGTTCTCGCGCAACGTAGTCTAATTACTGTCTCAGTTTCCTAGGGTTTAGTTTACCCTACCGTCTCAGTGCTACAGCCTTAATACTACCTCATCCATAGTATTCTATCTAAGGCTCAGTGCTATCTACAGTTTTATTATCAGTACAGTACAGAATTTAAGGCAGAACATACTTACAACTTGGAGCCAGGGATTCAGTGTGCCACTTTCCGGTTTAGTAGTTCAAATACTTTGAGGCCTCAAAAAAACAATGTTTAAAAACTACAAGTTTGTTTAAAACCAAAAGAAAATTTTTAAAAAATTTGATTTTCCAAAGATACCCTTCTGGACTTTTAGATTTTTGAAACCCCTTTGTTTTTGGACCCGATCCACAGCCGAGTTGTTGCAACTTGGCTTTGATACCACTAAATGTAACACCCCAGACCCGGCCCAGACGTTATGGCCATGTCCGATGTGCTACATCACCTAGACTATGCTACGCCGTCCTATATACTAAGTCTGATGTTTGAGATTTTTGAAAAGTAATACTTGTTTTTCTTGAAATTCTCGATTTAATTATTATTCAACCTAATTTCTATCTCATTTGTTAATCGTTTCATTTTAGTCTTATTGTCCTCTTTAGTCTTCAATAAAGTCAGGTTGGTTAATAAAATGTTTGTTTAATTTTGAAAACGGTGTAGGTTTGTGTTTGAAATAAAACGGTAGAGAAATCCCGAATAACAGTTATAGCGGCCTTATTACAACCCATGTCAAAATAAAACCAATAAAAGGTAATTAAATAATAAAAAAAAACCAACTATGATGAAAGTTCAGTCCTCGTGGCCACTCTGAATCCCTCCCAGCGTCCAAGTCACGATCTAGGGCTCACCTGCAAGGATGGAAAGAAAGGGGTGAGTTTGGGAAAACTCAGTGTGTGCAGAACCCATCCAAAGCCCAAATTGGCTCAAGCCCACTGGGCCTAAACCCTAACCAGTCTCAGTCAGATACTGGGCTGAAGCCCTATTCAGGAAACAGTAATCTGGGCCAAGGCCCTATAATAGATACTGGGCTGAAGCCCTATTCAGATAACAGATTGGCCCATAGGCCCAGAACAGTACAGTACAGTAATACAGTATAAATGCAAACCCAATTGGGGAGACTACTCAACCCACCAACCGCTACACACCACCCGTACCAGCCAACACACCATGTGGGGAATAACTCGACCCACCCAGCCCACACACCACAGTCGCAGCATGGCTGCTCAGTTAAACAGTATACGAGGCAGAGCCCCTTTCAGAAACAGTACGAGGCATAGCCCCTTTTCAGTAACGTGGCTGTGCCACTCACACTTCCTCCATTATCAAAACCCAACCCATGCAATAGATACATATCATGGCATGCAATAACAGTAACAGTCATGTCAAACAGTACAGTCAATTTTAGCCCTAGGGGTATAACGGTAATTTTCTACCTAGGGGCAAAACAGTAATTTCTTACCCTAAGGGTATTTCAGTAATTTTGCTCTCATGTTACAGATTTTATGCTTATTACAGTATTTATTAATCACATAGTTGTCACAGAAGTCCGGTTAACTCAGTTTTTCAGTCTTAGCATTCAAGCCCTAAAACCCCTAATGAGCCCTATTACGTCGATTGGCCCATTAGGCCCATTTAGTCCCAATTTCATAATCAGTTATCTTGTTTTAACTGTTTTCACGCCTACAGTTCATAATATTACCTTTAAACCCATTTTTACTCACATGGACCCAAATCGCCCATTGGGCCCATATTTGGCCCACCGAGGCCCAACATACCATAATGTCCAAAATTTAGCGGTCAACACGCCTAACAGTGCCGATTCCAAAACTAACCTTCTCCTACTAACTTGAGAACGTTCGCACGCTTACAAGCTCTCGAAATACCGAAACTTCGGCATTTCGGCTTTTCGGCTTTTGCCGATTTGCGCATTGAAGGGCGTTCGAAACACACACCTGTTTTGCAGTTTCTCCTACGAGATCTCCTATGCGTTAATCCCTACAATCCAATACTTAATTGATTAGACCATATTAACACTTAATCTGAATTGAAAACTTACCCAAAGCCTTACTTACACATTCGGCCAACACCTCCAATGGCCTTAATGTTCTTACCTTGCCGATTTAGATCCCTTTAGATCTAGATCTGATGTTCCAATGTCTTCAACTCCTTGTTTGATCACCTTCTTCTCTAACTAACACACAAAAAGAACAAAGAGAACACCACTTGATTTACCAAAAGTCCAAAATGACAAAATCCTTAACTTTAGGGACTTTCGGCTTTTCCAAATATGAAATATTGAACAGATCTGAAGTATTAAACACTTACACACGATTTCCCTTCAGTTCCTATGCAGATCTGATGTAAATCTGACCCTTAAACGTCAGTAGAAACCTTATCTCTGAGATTTGCAATTTCGACTATCTCCCTACAACTATGGTGATTTCGGCTTTTCAACAAGAGAAGAGGATGGCGTTTTGGGTGTAGATTTTGGGTGATGGTGTCGACAATGGTGTGATTCAAGGGAGTGTAGTAATCAGCCACAACAGGTGAAAGGAATAGGGGTGATTCGGCTTACAAGAAATCGGCAAGAAAGGAAGCAGTTTTCGGGATTTCTGGCACTTTGAGCAATCGGTTATGGTTGATTTTAAGAGGAATGAAAGAAAAAGAAAGAGTGGATCTGTGCAAGGTGGGTATTCGGCTAGGGAAGAGATCAAAGGGGAAGAAGAAAAATGAAAAAAAACAATGGTAGAGGTGCAGAGGAAGAATTCGGCTATGAGCTTTCCATGGAGGTAACTTTTGGCTTTTTTGACAGTAGAACAGAGAAAAATTCCTAAGGTGGCTAACACTAATTGTCATGACAGAAAAAAGAAAATGATATAACCCTAGTAGTCCCTCTAAAGTAATCGGCCCAAGTCCCTAAAGCCCCCTTGCCGAAATTCACTTAAGTTAGGCACATGCCCGGCACATGCTTAAAAATTAAAAAGAACTCTACGCTTACCTTGTAACTCGAACCCTTGTCCTTGAATATCCACTTAGGCGCCACTTTTCTAGGAGCTTAGTGGCTCCACCTTGCCACTTTACCAAGAGCTCACTTGTGACCTATTTTACACGGTTTTTCTTAAAAGCCCACTTAACCAAGTCCCCTTTCACTTGAAAATCCAACTTACTATTTTACCGGGTTTTAACTTAAACTTGGGCCTTCTATAGGCCCACTAACACATGTACATACATTATCAACCTTTAGAACACCAAAATTTTAAAAATTTCACTAAAATTCACAAAACTCGAAAAATCCCGAAAATCAGGGCGTTACATATATATATATATATATTCAATTGGAATCTGCCTAAAGTTATTTTCCCTAGTGACCGAATGTAATAAAGGCTAAAGTATGGTTTAGATGATAATTTACCTAAGGCTGAATGTAATTACATTCATTAGGGACTATATGTACTTAAGTTATGTGTAACCATATGATTAAAATGAAATACATGAGTATGTATGTATGATTTAATTGATGATTGATAATTGACTAAGGTAATATTAATTATTTGAATGTATGTGTTTCATTGATGGATAAACTTTCTTAGTTATAATAAGTTGATCGAGTGATTAAACTAGTTTAAGCTTTGTTGAACTTAGCTCAAGAACCAAACTCAGACAAAGGAAAAGCTAAACTTGTGGACTAGTGATCCGTAGTCATTCGATGACTTTAGAGGTAAGTTCTTAAGTATTTAAGCCTATGATATGATTGAGTATGATATGCTAAGTACATATTAAAAAGATTATGACTCTATTGTATTTAAATGTATATAGCTGAATGGTTATTATAAATTACAGGTAAGTTATATATGAGATGCTGCTAAATGGCTACTATGAAATGATGAATAAATTGAAAGGGTGTATATGTATATATGATATGGCCGAACGGCCCTTATGAAAAGAAGCTAAAGTGGTTGAATAGCCAATCCTTGACTGTTCGAGAATATTGAAGTAAGTTTCGAGTAAATACATTTGGAATAAAATTGAATATGTATGTATAGACATACATACCATGAGAACTAAAATATAAATATGTTTGTGTATATAGCGGATTGTAAGTAAATGATATATATATATATATAAAGGTGATGTGTTGTTTGATTCAGTGAGCTTTGCGAAGGTTGCATGTGAAGTAATGATGAATAACTATTGTGAAATGTGTGCTATCTTTATTTGTATAGTGAGGCCGAATGGTTACTCAGAAATGTAATATGGCCGAGTGGTTACTTAAATGAAAGCAAAGTATGTGATATATTAGCAAGTGATGATAAATGCATTATCTTATATATATGCTTGTATATGTGGTGTGGCCGAATGGGCAAATGTGAAATGTACATAAGCTTATGTGTATATAATGTGACCGAATGACCAATTGTGAAACGTTTGTATTATTAGACATTTGATGAGGCCAAGGTTAGTAAGAAGTATATGAAATGATTTCTGGTAATATATCCGGGCTAAAGTCCCGCAGGCTTTGTACTGATGATATGTTCGAGCTTAAAGTCCTACAGGTTTCGAGCCGGTGATGAATACAGGTTCTTAAAACCTAGCAGGCTAAGTGCCGTTGAATTATTTCAAACCGAAGATTATTTGCATACCTTTAAGGTAATGATATAATTAGCTACATGAAAATCTATCAAGTTGAGTTGTATTCGGCTAGACGTGCAAATACAAGGTATGGATTGTATTCGGTCATTTTATGTATATGTGATAAGGAATATGTTTGGTCCTTTATATACCTATACGGAAATTTAATACTTGTCATGTTGAATTATTCGAAGATATTGACGTGATTATGAACTAAAGAACTAAGTTTCTAAATATGTATATACATTCATGTATGTGCACGAAATGAGTGCATATGAACAAGTGGTTAGGAGTATTGAAAGATTGAATTGGTTTAAATGGTAATTATGGAAATTTTAAGTGTACAAAGGTTAAGTATTATGTACGTGATGCTTACTTGCTAGGTGAATTCGACATCAGTTGAATTATGAATGTGCTTTGGGAATCAATTATGAAATGGTTATATGTTGTGTTAAATGAGTATTGATTCTATGAAATTGTTCATAAAAGATTATGACATCAATATGAGATTCTAAACATGGAAATCGAATGTGATTATAGTGTTATGTTTTAGTTCGATTGATTGAATTAGAAGTAGCAATGAAGCTTTTAGATGCAAAAGAGTATATGAACTCAAGTTTGGATGAAATAGATAAATTATATGTGCATACATGGGGTTTGAACTATTTGACCGAATGGTGATATCTCTTGACACTATTAAATGTGATTTGTGCAAGATCTAAGACTATGAGACTTAGTGGTAAAACAACAACTAAAGATGTTCAGTACATTAAGTTGACCAGGTATGTATCATGTACTTGTATGTGATTTTTAATTTGTATATAAAGTGATGCATATGTGAAAAAGTGTACGAATGTAAATGTGACCACAGTTCATGTGACTATGATACGTTTGGCCAATGCGTAATGTCATAAGAAAGTATTTGATTAAACTATAATAGAGGAATTTAGATTCAAGTGAAATTATATGCTAAGTGTGCCTTGGGTGCTTGTGAGTATTCGACCATCTTGGTCATTTTCATGGTAATATATGTGGTAGCTAGGTGATGTGATTATTGAAATTATAGTTTGTTATGGAACTCTAGATTGACTTCATTGAACAAAAGAAATAAATGGTAAATGATATTGGATGAAAACATTTTGTGACAATAAGCTCAAGGCCAAGGAAATATTAATTAGACCATGTGCAAATTTTGTGTAGGCTTATACAGCCAAATGAGACTTCACTTGGACCTTGTGTATGAGATAAATGTGTTTATTTCAGCAAAGTTATTTGTTTTACTTATGACTTACTAAGCCTATGAAAGCTTACTTCGATGTTACGTTTCTCTGTTTTATAGATTGTTGACTCTGGCCATTTGCTCGGGGATCGTCAGCAACTCGTCACACTATCACTATCTATCGTGTTGATACTGTTATGTTTTGGAACTAGTATTGCATGTATAGAATAGACTAAAGTGACTGATAATTCCAAATTGTAACTGTTATCACCATGTGAATAAGGCACCTTTAGGGAGTTTACTTTTATAAGATTTAAATTTGGTCTTTGTTTGTGTCTAGCAATTGTGTATATAAGTGATCTTTTATTCAAGAAAATGTTCAAAATTTTACTATTTTGATCTGTTTTCTAATTTCTGGTAACGCCTCGTCCTATTCTGGCGACGGTTACAGGATAGGGGTGTTACAGAACTAGAACAATACCAATTCATATCACATATCATGGCACAATAGAATATCCAAACATTCACAACCATAACATTCAAACTATCATATTCACTTAGCAATTAACTTGATGAATATTAGCCTCTTTTCAAGAGCTATTACAAAATGACTTGAGCACTACTAATAGCCAACAAGTTAAGCTAACAAAATGACACATCTCAAAGTGACCCTATACATGCCATACACAAAATAACTAACTATACAATACCCAAAATGGATGGCTTGATAGTGTGACTTCAAGCTCCAACTTCGATTGATCCTTGAACTAATTCGAAAAAGTAGAGTCACCATAAGTCATGTTTGGTTGAATCTCAATCTCTGTCGGGGTAATCACATGTGAAGGGTCCGATCGGTAGCATCGTAGCATAGACACATGAAATACATCATGAATATTTTCCAATTCGAACGGTAAAGCTAGCCATTAAGCTACCGGCCTTACCTTCTTGGTGATTTCATATGGTCTGATAAAACGTAGACTTAGTTTACCTTTTAGGCCAAATCTGAGAACTTTTCTCCATAGAGATACTTTCAAGAACACTTTATCCCCAACTTGGAATTCTATTTCCTTCCTTTTTAAATCGGCATATGACTTTTGTCTACCGGAAGCAGCTTTCAATCAATCTCGAATCACTTTTACTTTCTCTTTTGTTTTCTTGACTAGATCAACCCCGTGAATCTGTTTCTCCTTGAGCTCAGTCCAAGACAAAGGTGTTCGACACTTACGCCCTTCATAAGGCGCCATTTTTAAGCTCGACTGAAAACCGTTGTTATACGCAAATTCGACCAAAGGTAGGTACTTTTCCTAACTACCTTGGAATTCCAACACACAACACCTGAGCATGTCCTCTAGCACTTGTATTACTCTCTCCAACTGACTGTTGGTATGTGGATGGAAAGCAGTGCTAAAATTTAGCTTCGTGCCCAAAGTTTCTTGTAGTTTCTTCCAAAATCGTGACGTGAACCTTGGATCTCTATCTGAGATGATCAACAATGGCACTTTCTTGTAATTTCACAATCTCTGAAATATACAAGTCGGCCAACTTATCCAATGAATAATCCATATGCATAGGTATAAAATGGGCTAACTTTGTAAGCTTATTAATCACAACCCAAATGGCATCTTTCTTTTTCGGTGTTGTCGGTAAACCCGTCACGAAATCCATGGTAACACGATCCCATTTCCACTCGGGAACCATGATAGGCTGTAGTAAACTGGAGGGTACTTGGTGTTCTACTTTTACTTGTTGACAAATCAAACATTTCGAAACATACCCGAAGATATCTCTTTTCATATTCGGCCATCAATACCATTTCTTCAAATCATTGTACATCTTGGTACTGCCGGGGTGGATAGACATACGACTGTTATGTGCCTCATGTAAATTTCTCCTAATAAGCTCATCATCCTTTGGTACACAAAGTCGATCTCAGAACCTTATACAATCATCTGAATCGATCTGAAAGTCTGAATCAGTACTTAACTCACATTAAGCTTTCTTGGCTTACAATTCTCTGTCTCTTAACTATTCTTCATAAATCTCTTGGATGAACATTGGTCTAGCTCCCATCTCTACTAAAATCGATCCATCATTGGTCAGGGACAACTGTGCGTTAATGGCTCTCAAAGAAAATAGGGACTTTCGACTTAAAGAGTCCGCAACAACATTCGTTTTCCCTGAGTGGTAGTCAATGACTAACTCATAGTCCTTGATCAGCTCTAACCATCTTCTTTGTCTTAAGTTTAACTCTTTTTGAGTCATCAAGTACTTAAGACTCTTGTGATCGGTGGATACTCGGTAGTGCTTGCCATATAAATAATGCCTCCATATCTTTAGTGCAAACACTATTGTGGCCAACTCCAAATCATGAGTCGGATAATTCCTTTCATGAGGTTTCAACTGTCTCGAGGCATATGCAATCACTTTGCCCTCTTGAATAAGTATGCAGCCCAATCCATTTAATGATGCATCACTGTAAACTATGAATTCCTTTCTAGACTCCTGTTGTACTATAATAGGAGCTTCGGTTAGTAGGGTCTTCAATTTCTCGAAACTCCATTGGCACTTGTCAGTCCACTCAAATTTAACATCTTTTTGTAAAAGCCTCGTCATTGGGGTAGCAATCATGGAAAATCCCTTGACAAATCTCTGGTAATAATCGACTAAACCCAAGAAACTTCTGACCTCAGATACATATCTTGGCAGTTTCCAATCCATAATTGCTGAGATCTTATTTGGATCTACTCTGATGCCATTACTTGAAACGATGTGGCCCAAAAATCTGACTTCTTTAAGCCAAAATTCACTTTTACTGAATTTGGCGTAAAGTTGCTTGTCTCGTAAAGTTTGTAAAGCTGTCCTCAAGTGCTTGGCATGTTTATCCTCATCACGCGAATACACCAAGATGTCATCAATAAAGACTACAACGAATCTATCCAAGTATGGTCGAAAGATACAGTCCATTAAATCCATGAATACTACAGGGGCATTGGTCAAGCCAAATGGCATGACAAGAAAGTCGTAGTGACCATACCTCGTCTGAAATGCAGTCTTAGGCACGTCGGACTCCTTAACTCTTAACTGGTAATACCCAGACCTCAAGTCTATCTTGGAGAATATTATGGCTCCTCGCAACTGGTTGAATAAATCATCGATCCTTGGCAAAGGGTACTTGTTCTTTATAGTCACCTTGTTAAGTTACCGATAATCTATGCACAACCTCATAGAGCCATCTTTCTTTTTCACAAATAGTACGGGAGCACCCCATGGAGAATGACTCAATCTTGCAAAACCTTTGTCTGTCAAATCTTGTAGCTGAGCCTTGAATTCCTTTAACTTGGTTAAAGCCATTCTATAAGGAGTAATAGAAACAGCTGTGGTGCCAGGAGCCAATTCTATGGCAAACTCTACCTCTTTAGCGAGAGGCAGTCTGGACAACTCTTCAGGAAATACATCTTGATACTCACACACTACTGGCACTAATTCCATTTTCAACTCTGACTCCTTTGTATTCATTACAAACACAAGGTAAGCTTCATACCCTTTTCTGATACACTTCTGAGCAACTGATGTAATCCTTGTTTTTGTAATGAATACAAAGGATCTACCAAAGCAATAACAGAAGTTTCATGAAGAGAAAATGTATCCATTATAACATTGGGTGATGACGCGTTTTCGCGAGCATAAATGGTGTATGTCCTCGCTGGGGCTCTACCCTCAGGTCTGGCAGTCTGTTCCTTTGGTGCACCTTTACTACTTGCTCCCGTACCTGGGTTTCTTAGAGGTCTACCTCTGGTGGCAATGTTATCTGACCTTGCACTCAGATCTTTATCTTTTTCAATCATCTCGGGGCACTATCTAATACAATTGTCTTGAGAGCCATACTTGAAGCAAGCCCTTTCATGTGCCCGGTATTCGCCGAGGTGGTGTCTACCAAACTAGGGACACTCAGGCCTACTGGATCGAGTATTACCCATACTTACAACTGATGTGGTCTAAGCTTTGGGGACTGGATACTGTTTACTCTTGCCTTTACTCGAAAACTCAGCTGAAGTAGCTGATCGAGTAGAAAATTCTTTTGACTTCTTGGAGGAGGATTGGAACGACTTACTAAATGGTCTCTTTCTTGAGTCACAAGAGTCCATCTCAGCTTTCCTCTTCTCTTTGGCTAATTCTTCAGCCTTACAGGCCGTATCTACGAGCACTACAAACTCTTTTATCTCTAGTATACTAACAAACACCTTAATGTCTTCATTCAATCCATCTTCAAACCTCTTGCACATGATGGCCTCGGTGGAAACACATTCTTGAGCGTACTTACTGAGTCTCACAAACTCACGCTCATACTCTGTCATAGTCATCTGAACTTGCTTCAACTTTAGAAATTCCTTATGCTTCTGATCAATAAACCAATGACTGATATACTTCTTATGAAACTCCTCTTGGAATGATTCCCAATTAATTTTCTCCCTTGGTACCACCGACAAAAGGGTATTCCACCACTGATAGGTGAAATCTTACAGGAGAGATACGATACACTTCATGCACTCTTCCAGATGCAAGATAACTCATTGAATACCCTGATGGTATTCTCTATACAAAATTTGGCTCTTTTGGGATCATCATCTTTCGTAGCCCAAAATTCCTCTGCCCCTTGCTACTGGATTCTATCAACCGAGGGCTTTTCTTGCCTTACTACCTCTACTATCTGAGGAATTGCTGGGGTAGATTGAGGAAACCGAGGGGGTGGAGCTTGGTGTTGAGTGGCCGAGTTTGTTCAGATGAACTCAGTGAACCATTCATTCATCATTTGGAAGAAAGCCTCCCGGGCCTCTCCCCCATGACTTACAATAGTCAGTTCCGGCTGGCACCATCCCTTCAATGGGAGCTAATGCGTTACTTTCTACATCATTTGTTGTAGCTCGTTTAGGATCCATTCGCTATAATAAAACACATTCAGATTGTCAGGAGTCATCACACTATCATATCACGTATATACATAGGTACGGCATATATAGCTAGACTCGAACATGTGCTAGGCTAGTCCTAGAATTAACTAAACACTAGCTCTGATACCACTAAATGAAACATTCCTTACCTGAGTCCGACACTGGGATGGGGTACGAGGCATTACCGTACTTACACATACTTGAATATGTAAACTCGAGCTATAAAAAATCATTCTATGTCAAAACCCTTCATGCACTCTCTTACTATTCTTACTATGGTTCTACGGGGCTCAGAACATATATCTAGTGTGCTCTGGAACTGATCTGGAAACTTTCGGGCACTTAGAAAATTTTTGCCTAAAACAGGGCCACGCGTCCATGTGGGATAGGACACGCCCGCGTGGTCACACACGCCCATGTCCCTGGCCCATGTTGTATTTATTTCTTATTTCAAACCTACAGACTTGAAAACGACATTGGTACACACCCGTGTCTATAGCCTGTGTCCCTCACACAGCCTAGACACGCCCGTGTCTATGACCCGTGCTCTAATCTGATCTTTCTCAAAGAATAACTTGAAAATCCATACGACCAGAGCACATGCCCATGTGCTGTTCCTGTGTGCAAAACTAACTTAGCTAGTTTGGATACAGGGGACACATGGTCTATTAACATACCCATGAAGGCTGATCGTGTGTCACACACGACCTAGGCACACGATTGTGTACACAACAGTGTGGAAAACTATGTGCAACACTGACTTAGCTGGTTTGGATATAGGGGACACACGGTCTATTAACATACCCATGAAGGCTGATCGTGTGTCACACACGACCTAGGCACACGCCTGTGTGCCCAACAGTGTGGAAAACTATAGGCTATTTTCCAAGCCTTTTTGCCACCCTGAAACTGAACCAGAACAATACCAATTCATATCACATATCATGGCACAATAGAATATCCAAACATTCACAACCATAACATTCAAACCATCATGTTCACTTAGCAATTTACTTGATCAATATTAGCCTCTTTTCAAGAGCTATTACAAAATGACTTGAGCACTACTAATAGCCAACACGTTAGGCTAACAAAATGACACATTTCAAAGTGACAAGGTTCCCTATGCATGCCATACACAAAATAACTAACTATACAATACCCAAAATAGATGGCTTGATAGTGTGACTTCGAGCTCCAACTTCGATTGATCCCCAAACTAATTTGGCAAATCTATATGGAAAGGGAAAAATAAAAGAGTAAGCATAAAACGCTTAGTAAGTTGCATGAAATAAAATAGCAATAAATGTCATGGAAAAATCATTCAAGTAGGGCATCATGAAATTCATATAACTTCTTACTTTTTCTCATATCTTACTCATTCCTATAACATAATCATTCTCATGACATACTCACTATCGTGACTTGATCTTTCTATGACTTACTCATTTACATGTTTTTCTCATTTCCGTACCTTACATTTTCATATTTTTCTCATGACTTACTCAAGTGCACCTGTAACACTCATCATGAAACTTTAGTCTCTCTTTTTAGCTAAACAACTTGGATAAATTCTCTATTAACATATTTAGAATATCGAATGATACCCATAATGTCATTCCCATGGTAAGGTGCCAAAGCCATATCCTAGATATAGTCTTACATAGGACCTCAAATTGATGTCGAAGCCATATCCCAGAAATGGTTTTACACAGGATCTCATGTCGATGTTGATGCCATGTCCCAGACATGGTCTTATATGAGATCGTAAAATGATACTGATGCCATGTCCCAGACGTGGCCTTATACGAGATCTCTCTCTTAGATGCCCAAGCCATGTCCTAGACATGGTCTTATGGGGGATCTATGTCTCGTCTTGGTGCCGACGCCATGTCCCAGACATGGTCTTATGCGGGACCTCATGTGGATGCCAATGCCATGTCCTAGACATAGTCTTACATGGGATCGCTGTTTGGTGCCGATGCCATGTCCCAGACAAGGTCTTACATGGGACCTACAATGCTCGTGACATGATTATGGTATCCTTCAAATCTTTGATACTTATATGTAATTTTTCTTTCATGTTTCCATAATGTCTTGGTAAAATTCATATAAACAAATTTCTTGGAATTATACATAGCTCATAAATTGGCTTAGCAATAAGCCTCATGAAACTTCATGGATTCATAGAAAAATCATTACATTTAAACATTCATAAAATATAAGGCTAGATTATTTCATTCAACTTACCTCGAGTCCAAAATGTGGGTGAGTACTCGGTTTAGTCCACTACTTTTCCCCTGGTTTCGATCTGGGCTTTGTGTTTCTTGATCTAAAATGACAAATTTAGCTTATTTATTACCCACATTGACTAAATGGCCCATAATTAACACTTTGGCAATCTAAGTGCATCTAAACAACTAAAACATTGACTAAACTTGGAAATCAAATAAGCTAATTGATGAGTATGATGGGAGATATTAAAAGGAAAATTGGCATTGGATCCCAAGTAATACTAAGAATAATTCTCGAAGAGAAGGGAAGGAGCATGTGAAGGCAATTGTGCTATACTCAGGTAAAGTATTAAGTAGCCCAGAGTACCCAACACAAGAGGAGGGCAAGGAGGATGCCGATGATCTTCAAGAAGAAGCTCCTCAAAATGATGATGCTAAACCCAAACCAAAGAAGGTAACTGAGCTGGTAGTTGAGCGAAATAGAGAACCCGTACCAACCAAGGAACCATTCCTTCATGGTTAGAAGATAAGCAGAAACATGATGAAGTAGAATTTGTAAGTTTTTTAAACTTGATCAAATCACTTAATGTTAACTTGTCCTTTGTTGAATTAATTGAAAATTTTCCTAAATATGCTAAATATTTAAAAGAAATCATGTCTAGGCATAGAAAACTTAAAACAGGAGAGCAAGTTAATATAGATGCATCTTATAGTGCGATAATTTCTAAACAAATACCCCTAAACTAAAAGACCCGAAGAGTTTTACAATTCCTATAAAGATAGGGGATATTCACTTTAGTAAAGCCCTATGTGATCTAGGAGCCAATATAAATTTGATGCCCTTATCTATATAAAATAATAGAAGAGAAGGTCACTTGGTTGAAATCGCAGAACAAAAAATGTCTGCTAAGTCGAAAACACATGTATGAATTCGATTTGGGTTTATTGATATAAATATCACAAACCAATTCAGTTTTCAAATTTTAAAATTTTTGCTGTGTAAGAAAACAATTTTCAAATCGGATTTTTTCCAACAATGGGTATTAGAGCCAAGTTGTGCTATGTTTATAGTGTAAGTCAAGATTGAATCTCTTTCTTTGTCTTATTTGATTGATATTTGATAAGATGTGGTATTCTTGGAATTATTCACATGTTCAGGGGAATATATGAGAATAACTGTGATATTATATATTTGTTGTATAATTGTTATTTTTTTACCAAGGTTATGGTTCTTAAGAAATAAACTACCGGCTATAATTTCCATGTAGGATTTTTTTATATAGAATTCTGTTGAACCAAAAACAGACATAGGACTTAAATATACTTTTTTCCCAAAAGGAGTCTATGGTGAGGAGAAAATAGAGTGATGGCGATTGAAGACACAAGGAATGCCTTTAGATGAAAAACTATGTAATTTTTTGTTCTTCATTTATTTTCTAGAAATAGAATCATGGAAACTCTAGTTGACAATTTTATTTTAATTATTCATCTACTTATATATCTTTTTAGTAATTGTTAAAAATATAATTGTGATATATATGTATGAGATGATCCACAATTGATCGATTAAAGATAAGAAGTGTGGTAATGAGAAGATGCATGTCTAGGATTGGCTCTGCCAAGGAAAGACTTGGTTTTTAAGTGGTCAAATATGACTCACCTCCCTTTCCTAGGACCCTACATGGTGCACGGTTCACAGTCAATTCTTTGGTTTTTTCCCTTGAATCTTTGGAGAATCAAAATGATTGATTTTATGAATAAATGAATGTCAATATTATAAACTTATCATATCACATCATGCATGTATGAGATAAGCATGCCATATAGTTGCAGAAAGAATATGTAACCTCCCCAACCCGACCTACACGTTAGACCCAAATTCGGGAGATTACATTAGCCACTGAGGTGGCTTGATAAGATATCAAATCTTTTGAAATAGTCGTTTTATAACTTTTTTTTTTTAATTTTTGAAGAAAACTTGGTCTAATTTTAGAAAACTTACGGGTTATCAAAAATTAGTTTAATTTAGCTTTCCTATGTAATGGTGACTACTTTTAAGAAAATTTAGTTAATTTTCTATTTTTTTATTACTCAAAATTTATTTACAATCTAGTAGCGAAAAAGTGATATTCAATTTATATTAAAATTAGACTATATGAATAAATAATTAAATGCCATATTTCAGTATCCTAAAGTTAAATTAAATGACATGCATGCTTTTTAAACCCAATTATTAAGTCTTATGTCACATATTGAAATTAAAACATTATAGTCTCTAAATAAAAAAAGTATCAAATGATAAATCTAAAATATTTAATTAAAACAAAATTGAGTTGAGCCTTTTCGAGAGTCATCTTCTCGTCCTAACCTGGTGGGTTATCAGTAGAGATGGAAATAAAAAGGCAGTGAGCAATGGAGCTCAATGTGAGTTCCATCACAAGTGAACCAGTGCAAATGTTTAAGTATACAAAAACACAACACATAAAACAATACACAATAGCAATATCAGAATATCGATATTTTAGACCACTTCAACAATGTACACATATAAATTTATGTCATCCCAATAAATATAGTTTGTATGCAGATGCTTTATGAATGCCATACAATTTTGGTTTAACAAAAAACTTCCACCTAATCGTAACACACCACAATGGGAGTTCCCCTTAACTATAACCACCTACACATCAAGTTTTGATTTAACCACCACTGGTTTCATAGATAAAATTTGTCACTGAGATATGGATACACAACAAAAATTCACATAGGAAACCTACCACTCGGTTGTAGTTGCACAACAAAATATAGCAGATAAAATTTTCCACTAGGCTATAGATGCATAACATATTTGTAGGTAAAAATTTTTGATAGGTTAAGGATGTACAAACTATTTGTAGTTAATGGATAAATATTGCCACTAGGTTGTAGATGCACAGTAATTTTGTTGATAAACTGTCACTTCTTCATCCGTACATATCGTCCCACCCCATGCAATGCATTAGGATAAGCTTAAAATAGATCAATACGATATCATTTAATTATTCTTTTAACAAAACAATATGGTAGTAATCAATATGCTTGTAAGAGTTCAATACAATAGCAAAAGAATATGCTTATAACATATCAACTCAGTAGCAAAAGTCATTCTTATTACATGTTCAATTTAACGGTAACATAAGACATATTATACATACTATCATAAACTCCAAAGCATTAAACATATGTATTGCTCACAATTCATGCAAATATATATAGATTTCATATTAAATCAGTCCATCAAGTCATGGATTCTAACATAATTCATATTATCATGGGCTCAATTGGATAAATTAAAGCACTAAAAATAGTTCAGAAATCATTCAGGGATTGTAAGATCCCAAACCCGGCCTAGAAGTTTAGACCGAATTCAGGATGCTACATTGACCACCAAAGTGATCGCGAGAAAATTTTATGAAACAAGTCAATCTTAATTTCTTTTCCGAAACCATTTATCTCTTTACGGACCAAACACATTTAATCATTTGAAATCCATTCAATAAAGTTACAGTTAAGTTTGACAAATAACTAGAATAAATGTACAAATGAAATTTGAAACAGAAATTGCACCACAGTATTATAACACCTTATAGTTCAAAATTAACCGAATAACAAAATCATAGCGGAAAACAAAACTGATAATTTATTGTTTACTAGACTGTCCGAGACCTCCGCGCACTGATTCCAGCATCCAAAACTCTAGAATGTACCTAAAAGGGAAGACAAAAAAGGGGGTGAGCTACAGGAGCTTAATGTGAGATCAAACCGGCTATCTATAGAATGAAAAACAGAAAGCCAGAAAACAGTTTCAGAAGCAGTACATACTTACAGAGCTATACAGAACCAGTTGGTTCATTCGAAATGGATGTACCGGCAGATAGCAATATTTAGAGCATAATAAAAACATACTCAGGCACACAGTCACAAGTACCATTCAGTCACAGTAACAACAATTCTCAATCAGTCACATAGTCACAATAACAATTCAGTCAGACAGTTGTAATCAGAGTCTACAAAATTCACAGTCATAAGTGCTTTTCAGTCGAATAGTACAAGTAGACAGTCTAACACGTAAAATAGTCTACAAATGCATACGAATGTAGTTGAATTATAAAACCCACCCACCCAACCAACACACCTCTTTGTCCCCCGATAATACCATATAAGAGATATTAAGTTCATCCAACCAATCACACCATATAGGATGTAACACCCCAAACCCAGCCTAGACGTTATGGTCGAATCTAGTGATGTCACATTAAAGGGATTATTCCAAAACGACTTTGTTCAGTTAAATTTATGTTCAGTAGAAAATTTAATTGGTTAAAAACTTAAGTTTAAGATTTAGAAACCCAAAATCATTGACACTTTTTAAGTTGTGATGAAAGCCCATGTTTTAGGAAAACGTCCATGTGTTAAAGTTATTTAGAAAGCCACGTTTAACTTTAAACATTTATTTAAGTTTGATAATTCGGTAGTTGTAACAAAAATAAAACCCAATTGTAAAGTTAAATTGGAGATACAAGGCCTTATTACAACCCATAAAAAAGAAAACAAGTAATTAAAATAAAGTAATTCAAAAACTATTTAAAATTTCTAAGTAGCTTGTAGCGTGGCCATCTCCGAGTCCTCTCCCACGTCGAGCCGTCTACTGAAGGTCACCTGAAACATTAAATTAAAGGGTGTGAGTTTTGAAACTCAGTGTGTACGACCCTTGACAATCAAACCAACATGCATTTATCACATTGGGCCAAAACCCTATCAATATCGGTGGTCTTGGGCCTTAGACCATAATGACCTCAAATCACATCAGTTTCACATAATGTAATGCATCCATCGCAAATCCAACCCTACACTCCATTTCCCTTCCAACCCTACACTCCTGTGGGGATATAAATATCAACCCACCCATCCCTACACTCCAAAGGTAGCACCAACAGCGGCATTACTCAAACATTGCAGCAAAGCTGCTATTCATATATTGGGCTTAAAGCCACCGGTGGATCTATGGTCATCAAGCGACTATGCGATCCTCACATATCTTCCTTCGTTCCATTAAACCCACCCAAGTGTAACATATATTTCATGAATGCAACATACATATTATCACACATTAAGCACCTAGGGGTATTTTAGTCATTTCACTACCGAGGGGTATTTTCATAATTCTACCCTACAGGGACATTTTCGTAATTCTACCCTAGAGGGGTATTTCTGTAATTTCCTAATAGTACGTGTTTTATTTATGAGTTTTGGCCCATCAACAAGTCCTCGCGGCTAAAGCGAACGGACACTATGCACTAGGTAGGATTCAAAAGAAGAGGAAGTGGGTCACTCGAACCGCTTAAGTACCAAGCTCTTCCTAGATCCAATCCTAGACATGCACACATCCATTGCCACACCTTAGCCTAGCGACTTGTCCACAGACATGTTTGATTATTTAATTAATTTTATGTTATTTAAGAATTCATCAGAGCTAGGCCTAAAGTCCAATAAAACCCTAGCGTGCATTTCTAAAATTTCCATAAGGCCCATTAAGCCCATTTATGTTCATAAAGCCCATTAAGCCGAATCATGCTTATGTAGCCCATTAGGCCCTTTCATAATCAAATCATACAATCATCCATATCAATCCATCACACAATTTCACATAACAGCTTTTGCCAATTTGGGCCCAAGCTCGGCAAGCCCATTTAGCCATGTCTGGCCCGATTGGCCAAACAGTGGCCTGAGACCATGAGATCACTCTCTAGGCCTTAATAATCGTATCGGTATCTCTACCCAAGTGTTCGGACACTCGTGTGATTGCCGGTGCCATCCTTTTAGTTTTTCGACATTTTGGCATTTTGAGATTTCGGCTTTTGCCAATTGGTCATATGTGCAATGTATGTGCACACTTGGTTGATGATTTTCACTACACTATCCTCAGCCTCAACCTACAATCAATACCAACCTCGAATCAATTCCATACTTAACTATAACTTTACCAAATCCTGAAGCCTTACCGTAACCTTACCGTGTGCCACCAGTTCTAATCGCCCCTCCTTAGCTATTATTCTCGATTATCCTTAGATTTGTATCAACACATATACTATCAACATCAAGTCACTTATATTCCAAACGAGTCACCCCTATAAACCACACTTATAAACGGCCACTTACGAATCTGAAATTGGGAACAAGTACACTTACCACTTGCTAGAGATCCTTACCACGTTTGAAATCATTGAACCCTACATTTGTTAATACAGGGTTAACGACAAGAAAAGGTTAGATAGCCGTCCGGCTTACCAAAATGCACTAAAGGACAGTTAACTAAGTACTTACAGAACTAGTCTCTGATCTTGTAGCCTAGATAGCTACTGAGTAAGATCCAGCTTTTAAAACCTGATTAAGAGAAGATAATAGCAACCGATTTGTGATGGAGGAGAACAAAGAGAAATCGGCAATTTGATGTGGCTATTTTGGCATTTAAGAGGTTAAGAATGGATCCAGCTTTTTAGAGAAAGAAGACTACCATAGAAATTTTGGCAAAAACAGATTGGGTTATTCGACAGAAGAATGAGAGGGAGAAGAGAACCAAAAATTAGGGAGAAGAAGAAAAATAATGAGAAGCCCAAAGAACCCTT
This sequence comes from Gossypium stocksii, assembly GCA_020496765.1. NCBI lineage: Eukaryota > Viridiplantae > Streptophyta > Magnoliopsida > Malvales > Malvaceae > Gossypium > Gossypium stocksii. The sequence continues at coordinate 16,090,567 of CM035623.1, forward strand.
CAAAGGAATTTGGCACCCTTAAATAGCCACAAGCTGAAACCACCCTCTCCTAAAGTCCCATTCAGCACCATCACCTCCCCTCCTCAATCTCCTATTTTCTTTCCATTATCCTCACCTTAAATTTCTCTCCTGAACACTCCCTTCCAGAGTCCACTCCAGCGCCACTACCTCCCTTTCATGATGCAAAAATTAAAGTCCCCAAATTTACCACTCTAAGCCTCGAACCTTGGACCTCTTTAACTGATAGAAATGCCACCTTATAGCTCCCCAAGTGACGCCACCTTGCCACTGAGCCACAAACCCAACTGTGTCCTATTTTCCCCTTAATTTGTTTAAGAGGCCTGTTACCTGAGACTAGGGTTCCACTAAGGCAAAAATTAGATTTTGGCTAAGGTCTAGGCTTGAACCCAGGACTTCTCTAACACTCCCAAACACTCCCAAATCCCTTAGCCAACACACCAACATGCCACTCAGCGTACATAGGACCAGGGCCCATTACGCAACCTATGTAGGGCCCACGAGCCTATTGGGCCCACATGGCCTATTCTTTCAGGCCCAATTTCAGAGCGTTACATAGGACCTCGAAAAGCCCATCTAACCCTACACACCATATGATGTCATCTCAGGTTGCCTAGCAACGATGGCCATAAAAAATGTCCACGACCCTCAGGGTATTGGGATTGCACACGGCCCTCTGGGTATTGGGGCTAACAGTAAGCAGTTAAACTGCCAAATCATGTACTATGCAACAAAGCTGGTGTATAAGCTATACAGTGCCATGTGGTAAAGCGCAGTACAGACATGCAGTATGAACTACCAGATTAGATAATGATGATACGAGTAAAGCTGACGTACATGCGGTACAGTGCAATGCAGTAAACTGCTATATCGGTAAAATAATAGTCTACGACCCTCAGGGTATTGGGATTGCCCACGACCCTCTGGGTATTGGGGCAACACTAGGTAGTTAACTGCCAGTTCCGTTCAGATTCAGTCTCCTTTCTCTTCCAAAATCCCACCCAAAATGCTTTATGGAAATGTATGTATGTAGACCAACGTACCAAAATCAAAATTTTGGTTTAGACAATCATTCAGAGACAGACCCTCACATTCAATCAATCAGTATAAAAAATGTGTACACTCATTTACTGGGTTTCAGTATCAGACATGCCATGCAACCAATCACTAGTAACAGATAAATCAAGCTCAGAGCAGAGTCGTAATTACCCTCACTAAAGGTTAACTGAGGGTTGAAACGGACGGAGTCACAGTTACACTTAAATTTGACCTAAAACTAACATTTGGCGAGATAGGCCCACATGCCCGTATGCTTCGGCTATGTGGAGCAACCCAGTCCGTGTGGAGGTCAAACTGCCCGTGTAGAGAGAGAGGCACACGATCGTGTGATAGAGGCACACACCCATGTTAAAGAGAGATAGGGCCTTGTGATTTGGTCGTGTAACACATTGTCCAATTGTAACACCCCTTACCCATATCTGACACTGGAATAGGGTACGAGGCATTACCTTACTAAATCACATGCAACCCTTCAACTTTAAACTCATTGAAATGTGTCCCAATTAAAAACTTTTTCAAACAATGTCCTACGGACCTTAATATGGGCTTACGAGGCCTAAAATTTGATTTGGAAACAACCCGGGACCATTTCTGATACTTAGGAAAATTCTAAGAAAATCTACTAAAAACAGGGCACACGCTCGTGTCCAGGGGCAACGCGCTCGTGTGGCCTCAAGGCATGGCCGTGCTAATGGCCCGCGTGCCTCACACGGTCTAAGTACCTAGGGACACGCCCGTGCCCTTTGGCCGTGCGAATTTATTTCCTAACCCAAACCTACAGGGGTTTTCACACAGCCTGGCACACGCCGGCGTCCCCAGCCCCTGTCCCACACATGGCCATGACAAGCCCGTGTCGGGGCCCGTGTGTAAAAACCTTGACATTCTATTTCTGACGTCAGCAGACACACAGCCATGGCACACGCCCGTGTGCTTAGCCTGTGCCTCTCACATGGCCATGACACGCCCATGTCGCAGCATGTGTGCAAAAACCTGGGTATTCTATTTCTGATGTCAGCAATCACTCGGCCATGACACACGCCCATGTGCTTGGCCGTGCTCTCCACACAGTTGAGACACATGACTGTGTCTCAGCCTATGTGTTTACTACTGGGCATTTAATCCTTCCCATGCAAGGTGCAAGGGACACACGGCCTAACCACACACCCGTGGGGTTGACCGTGTGTCACACATGGCCTAGACACATGCCCATGTGTCTACCCGTGTGGACAAAAATAGGCTATCTACCAAGCCTCTTTGCCACCCTAAAACAAGATCAAACACAACCCAACACCTTCATATCATGACTCAACATTGATATGCATATAAATGTCCATAACTATGCATTTATCCAACAACCACAATTTGCATAATGTGCATGCACGATTAATCCAAGCAACCATCCACAATTTCCATGAACTCATTTCATTAAAAATAACTACAACAATTTTGGCCAATTCCAATGGCCATTTACAAAATGAACTTTATAAAATAAATGGCCAACACAATTGGCTAACTAATGTAACTTGCACCAAAATGACCAAATAACATATACATGCCATTACTCAAAACACAAAATATAACTATACCAAAAGCTTCAATTTAGTAGTGTGAACGATGCCTCCGCCGTCCTTGATCCAACGTAAGGTATCGAGCTGATGCCATGTCCCAGACATGGTCTTACACTGACTCTCAATGTATCGAGGCTGATGCTACGTCCCAGATAGGTCTCACAGTGGCTCTCATCTATCAGTGTCAATGCCATGTCCCAGACAGGTCTTACACTGACACACAACAAGCTAACGCCATGTCCCAGACAAGTCTTACATTAGCTCTCATCTCAAGCCGATGCCTGTCCCAGACATGTCTTACACTAGCACACACATCACCCAATGTCGTGGCATGAATATCCAATTCTATTCCAAATGTTCAACCGGGGTCTATTGCACATGTTCTCCTTGTTTAATGAATAAAAATCATCATTTCCACAATTCATGCTTGAGTAACTATCTGCATACATTGTTCATATCACAACACATAATTTTACGACAATTCAATGATATCATGCATATAAATTAGAAATATTGCATTATTTACTTACAACTTACCTCGATCTACAAATTGGGAAACAACTTTTCAGTTTAATCGATTTGCTTGGCTTTCCCCCAGTTTAGGTTCGGATTTGGTAATCTTGATCTATAATAATAAAAATTCACTAATTTAATCACCAATTTAATCTAAACAAATCAAGAATCATAATTTGGCAAAATGACCATTTTGCCCCTAGACTTTAGCAAAATGACCATTTTACCCCTAGGCTCGGAAATTGACTTTTATCAAATTTCCTTACTAATCAAGCCTAACCAAACTCTTTTCACTCTTATGACAACCACCAAATTCTCATTATTTCAGACAAATTTCAACAACCTATCAAACTTCACAAATTAGTCTAATTTGTAGTTTTTACTAAACACCTTTTTACAAAAGTTGTTTATTACTCAACCATAACTCATTTTCTTCCTTAAAAACTCAGCAAACAACACTTATTCAATCATGGTGAGTCTCTAAACTTTCAACCATTTTGCATAATACACCCCTCAAAAGGTAGCTCAAGCTAAAAGTGTCTTAAAAGTACAAAAATTATCAAAAACAACCATGAAAATCACTTATGAATGCTAAATGTTGCTGCAATTTTAACAGCTTTCAAACCCTTTTTTTTGCTGATAAAATCGGTAAGGAAGAAGAAGAAATGATGCAACAATGAAGGCTAGGCTATTAGGTATTATTTGATTGATTTTAGTCACAAAAATCCTACTAACCCTTTGACCTTTTTCCTTATTTCATGACCCATGGCTGACCGCCCTTTATTTTAGGGCTTATTTTGTAACACCCCAAAATCTTGAAACTTTTAAATTTTTTGTGTTAAAGTTGACATGTATGATTAGCACTATTAGAATGTTAATTTTAAGGTATTATAATGGTTCTTTGAAGTCTCGGGGTTAAGGTAGACCACAGGGAAAAATTTAATTTTTGCCTTAGTGGAACCCTAATATCAGGTATTAGGTCTTTTAAACAAATTAAGGGGAAATAAGGCGCAAATGGGCCTGTGGCCTAGTGGCAAGGTAGTGCCACCTTGGGGAGTAGAGTGTGACGCCATGTAATGGGCCATATGGATATGATTGGGCTTGATGGGCCATATGAGATTTTAGGGAAGCAGGTAGACTTGGTAGGGTTTTATAGTAGACTCTAGGCCTAGATCTAATGAATTCTTAAGCAGCATAAAACTTAATTAATTAATCAAGCATGTCTGTGGACAAGTCGTAAGGTTAGAGTGTGGCAATGGGCATATGCATGTCTAGGATTGGATCTAAGGAGAGCTTGGTACTTAAGCGGTCTTGGTGACCCACCTCTTCTTCTTTGGAATCTTACTTGGTGCATAGTGTCTGTTCAATTTAGCAAGCGAGGACTTGTTAACGGGCCAAATTTCATAATAAAACCCATAATGATAGGAAATTACTGAATTACCCTGTAAGGTAAAATTACTGAAATACCCCTATAAGGTAGAATTACTAAAATACCGCTGTAGGGTAGAACTACTGGAATACTCCTGTAGGGCAGAATCACTGAGATACCCTTGACAGACAAAATTATAGAAAAACCCTTAGTTGGCAAAATTACCAAAATACCCCTATGTGCCATGAGTATGAATTATGCATGCTATATGTTATCTGTTGCATTCATGTGTTATTATATTGCATATGGACCGGGATTATGATTGGAGGAAGTGTATATAAGGGTCGCATGGTCGCTTGATGACTGTGGATCCACCAAAGGCTTTATAGCCACTGCAGGCTTTTTAGCCACTGAGCAGCTTTGCTGCACCGTTAAGTAGTGTCGTAACCGATGCTACACTGTATACAAGCAGCTACACTGCACCGTTAAGTGGGGCCGCACTGGTTCCACACCGGGTTGTAATAAGGATAGGTGGGTCGAGTATCTCCCTACAGTAAGTGTTGGTTGGAAATGAGGTGTACAGGTTGGTTATGGGAAATTGCACTTTGCATAATCATATTGATATTGTTGTGATTTGGGCTAAGCTTAAGGCCACTGTATGTTGAGATATGGGCTCAGGCCCAACTGAGGCCACAATGGGCTAAGGCCTAAAGGCCATATATATTGAAATAGGGCTTAGGCCCAGATTGTTAATTTCATGTTATTTGTTTGACGAGGGGCATACACACTGAGTTTTCGCAAACTCATCCCCTCTTTATTTTAATTTTTCAAGTGATCCTCAGTAGGTGGTTCGACGGATGGAAAGACTCGGAGGTGGCCAACTCGCAGGACGTTTTGGACTTAGTTTTAATTCAATTTTCTTTTTCATTATTTCAAATTATTTCAATTGGGTTGTAATAAGGCCTATCCTTTGTGTATTATTTCAAATTGGCATGTTTGGTTTTATGGTTTTTGCCTTGGAGAGAGAGTTTGGTTCTTTATTGAAAATTTAAGATTAGGCTTCTGCACCGGAAAAAGATTTTACGGGATAATGAATAATTTTTTTTCCTGGAACTAATTTTTGAATAAACTACCTTTTAATAGACACAAGTTTTAATTGGCAACAGTTTTTTTAAGAAGGGTTTTTAATGAAAACTTGGTTTTCGAAAAACACTTCAATGTGCATGCCGGATTCGGGCCTAACTTCTAGGCCGGGTTTGGGGTGTTACAATTTGCACTTTAAAACCCCACATTTTGATTCTCAAGCCATTAAACACATTTTTCTAATAATTCGCAACTTTTACCTTTTCTGCAATTTAGTCCTTTTTTACAATTAAACCTTCAATCGCGTAAATTAATTCACCAAAATTTTCATGCACTCTTATAAAAATACTATAACTCATAAAATAATGCTAAAATAATTTTCTCTAACCTCGGGTAAATGATTTTGAAAGCAATATCTCGATTAAGCCCAAATTCAGGCTGTTACCCTAATTGCTAAAAAAAGAGTGCAGGCCAGACATGCCGTGTGAGGGTATCACATGCCCGTGTGCCCACCAGACATGGCCGTATGTCCTGAAACACATGCCCGTTGGGGTCCCTAAATCCCCAAATTAGCCACACGGCCATGTGGCTAGGTTGTGTGACTCTAAATCCTTGAATCCCTAATTCCCAAACACACTTGCCCATGAGCTGAAGGGATACGGCCGTGTCAAAATCGACATTTTCCCCAAGGCCATGTGGCACCCAAAATTCGCTCGAAACCCTAATTCCCAAAAGCACACAGCTGTGTGACTCGGCACACGCCCGTGTACCCGTCGAGTTGGTCATGAAACCACCTAAAATAGCCCAAAAAATGCACTTTCAGCCATGAAACACTTCCCGATCCTCAGTAGATCAAAAACATACAAAACCATACACATTTCAAGCATAATTTAAAGGAATCACATTGAAAATTGACTTTCTGCAAAGTCAAAAAAGAAAACGCAAATAAAATAGAGAAGGGTTTGAATCCTATACCTATTTTACGATCGGAGATGACGACAGATGATTGAAAATCCTAAACATGTGGATAAACCATTTTCACAAGCAATCCAAATAAACCCCCAAAAAGAAAAAGAAACAGAGAACCCCCAAAAAGAAAAAGAGAAGGAACATCCCACTCAAAATAAAAAATAAAAATAAAAAATAAAATAAAATAAACTAATATCTTAAAACACATAATTTAATAATTATAAATAATTACAATTATTAACTAAAAACAAAACAAAATAAAAAGGCTCTCCAAAAACACGCACCCCAAGACTCGAACCCATAACCTTGAGTTACACTGACACTCACTTAACCACCAGACCAGCAGGCCTATTTTGTCTCTAAATTGTACAACTAAGCACATATGTGCAACCACCTCACTGACCCTACGCACAAAACTAAAAACTTTTAGGCCCAACTTTCGGGCATTACAGGGATTAAACTGCTCAAATCCTAAAATTTTTGGGAAAAACTATAAAATTTAATAAAAAAGGGACGCACGGCCGTATGATCGGACCGTGTGGAAATACCTGGACTTGTGGAAGGGATACCCGGTCGTGTGACAGACTGTTGTCGTGTGGTATTAGCAATATCAACCTTCTGACAAGGCCATGTGTAGGGTCTTAGGCCATGTGAGTATCGAAAAATTAAGGTTTCAGGGGGACATGGTTGTGTGAGGGGCCATGTGGTCCACAAGGGTGACCCACTGGAACGATGGAAATGTGAAAGTGTACACAATCACAACAAGTAATAAAGTGACAAGTAAATGTCGAGTTATCGTACCCACAGAGACTGTGAAAAGAATTATTTATGAATGCAATTTAAAACACTTTGGTGAAGAAAAATATTTTGATTAACGAGATAATTAAAAACTAAGATTTTTAACTAAGTAAAGTCAATAAAAAAAATTAAAGTTCCAATGCACGATTTCAAAATATGATTTTAATCAAGATGACATAATTGTGTTAGATTAATTACATTTCTTAACTTAGAATTATTAAGCTTATGTTTATGTTGTTACGAATAAATTCACGGCAACTCAGTAATTTGCTAACTTATGAACATACTTACCTACAAAAATCCATTTACCTCTTGACTATATCTCTATGTCAATTCAACTAATTAAGCAAATCTTAATAGGCAAATATGTTAAAGCACATACATACTTATTAAATTAAAATAATCTCTTGTACATATACCTATGCCAATTCAAACAATTAATTCAATCTAATAAGCACATAAAAGACTACGTGAGGTAACAAAGTATTCCTACCTTGAAACAGTTTAATCACAATAATCTTGCAAGTTATGCAAGGCAAATGTATCGCCATATACCGTTGCTACTTTAACCCTCAGCTACCTTAGATGATTAAACATGCACTGATTAAGTATCGTGTCAATTAATTACAATTTAATCTATTTAAATAATTAATTCATTAGTTACCTTACAATTGTAATGCAAGAATGCTTAGTCATGATTTTACTTAATCAAACATCTTACTGAGGCCTATAACAACAGAAACACAATTTTAATAATTTAAGTAGGCAAAATGCAATCAACCTAACACGAATTAAATTCAAGCCAAATTAATTAAATTAAACATTTCAACATCATAAATATTCATAGACATGTTTATCATAACAACAACAAAAAATTAAGAGGATAGGGAACAAGAATCAAATTCGGTGTTTCTCCGTAGCTTGACTGGTTTACTCCACTCTTCATTCTCCGTTTGTTCTTGTCGAACCAAGGCTGCTATGAACACTTCAATGCTGCTCCAAATGGCTGATGAATGCCTCTTTTCCTAGAAGAGAAATTGGCAAGAGAATAAAGGAAATTGGAAGGGAAAAGAAGAGAGAAAGTTGAGAGAAAAAAAGAAGAGATGAGAATGTTTGAGGTGTGTCTCAAATGATCAGCCTAAGGGGTTTTCATAGCTGAAGAGGGCTGCTAAAAATATCTAAAATTAGCAGCCAAAGATCCCTTCCTTGGCCAGCCACACATGTGGCAAGTTTGTTATTTTCAAACTTGCTAAATTAGGATTGGGGCAAATCTAGAAAGCCACCATTTGTGGAGTGGTTTGTTTGCAATTTGAACAAGTCTTCAAGGGCCATTTTGCAAGCTAATTAATCAGCGAAGAAGCTTATTTGGGTCAACACATGGGACGGATTTGGGCTGCCTAATACTCGGTTGGTTCGGTTCACTCGGTTCAGCTCAACTAGGCCACTTTTCATAATTAATTAATAATAATTTATTTAACCCAAATTAAATTAGATATAAATTAAAATTAATTATATTATGAATTAATACTCATAATTTTGGACCGACTTAGGCTGAAAAATTAATTTGCCTTGATACTTTAAATTCCTTCTCGGTTTTACGCTTCTAGCAGTGTTTGCCAAGTCATTTTTCGCCCTTTGTGCAAATTTGTTAAAAATAATCAAAATTAATTATAAAATTACTTAAAATTCAGCATGTCCATAATTTAAGTACAATTTAATTATTTTTTAATAATTAATTATTTTTCGACAAGAATTTTACCAAATTTGCATGAATTTGAGTTAAAAAAGAGCATGCAAAAGTGTGTATATTTTCGTGTTTCCACAACCCAAAACTTAATTCATTGCTCGTCCCGAATAATGCAGAAATTTGGAAAGAATTTCTCTAAAACACCTTTGAAAAATTCTTTCAGAACAACGTTCTTCCCAACAATCATGAATTTGGAATACTTATGCTCAAGAATAAGGAATTTTATGATTATGCTACTTATGTGTACATATCATTCAAATTAATCTCAATCATTCTTATGATAGCAAAATTTAGACTAAATGCTTCCTAATAAATACATGTTAATCCTTACCAATTTGATTTTATTCCCTTATTCAGGATTAAGCTGCAATCATTAAGTTTAACTTATGCCTTCATATGTTGAACGTAGCAATTTCTCTCCACTAATGTAGGTAGCATAGATACTTGAATCAATAGGTCTTTAAAAAAGTTGTAACATGGCTAGGCTAGGTTTCGGTAAAAGATAGATAAATTTAGGCTAAGAACCCTAGACTCAGCTTCAATCGGACCTTTGGAATAATTACCTTCAATACACCAACTTACTTTGCTTTCACATGCTCTTTTGTACATCTATTTTCTTTCAAGTACATATGCTCTTTTTTTATGAGCATTTTGTTTTATGTACTACAATTGTTTTTTGGGCATTTGATACTTCTTTTCAACTCCCCCAAACTTATTTTTGAGAATATTCTAAATAGTACTGAGTTTGGTGTTTGGGACAATTTAAAGATAATTAAGAGAGAAGTGATGGCTAAATATTGCAAGAGTTCAAATAAAATTAGGCCATATAGTCTCAAAGTTGGGTTTCAAGGGATAAAAATTCATCATGGTTGGCTTGAAAGGCTCAAATGGTCCAAACAAGAATTGCCTAAATCATTTTCAATATCCCATGCTTCCTAGGATTTCGCCTCAAGAAACTACTAAGTCAATTCTAAAGACTTAAACTTTCATGCATTTGTAACTTTCCTAAGGAAAAAAATTTTATGGTACGATTTCCATGCCTTATTAAAAAAATACATTTATGTCCCCCCACTTAAGATGAACAATGTCCTTATTGTTTAAAGTGAATAGATACTATACAGCAGGTAAGATTCTAGAAAAGAGGAGATGAGTCAATTTGACTGTTTAAATACCAAGCTCTCTCTAAATCCAATCCTAGACATGTATATATCTATTGCCACAATTTATACTTAGTGACTTGTTCATTTTTATTAATGATTTCCATCTCTTGTTTTTTTTATGCGAGAATAAAAATTCCTAATTAACCTAATCCTAAAATAACCTAAGAACATAAATAAAATAAAGTCAAGATCCCCTATTTTTATTTAATTGCAGGTCCTTACGAATTTGATTCCTCTTTTGCTCCATCATCTTTGTTTTTGCATGAATCACTTTGCTCCTTCTTCGATAGTGGACTCCATGGTTCAAATATGAAATGTGAAACTCAGGCACAAAAATAAAATGGGTCATTGTAAATTTTCGTAAGAGCACTTTTCATCGAGTTATCCATTATTTTTTAGTATCTCTAGTAAGCTTGTTGCTACCACCGCATATGTTGCATTATATCCATAAACTTTGATAGCTCATCTCAAAGATCTGGGCGAGGTGATTGAGTTCTGAACATTGGAGTGGTGACATCAAGTTCACCTTCTAGTTCCATTGGTTCTACCTTATCAGGGATTTCAGTTGATTGTAGTGGTTCGATCTCTGTGGGATCTTCTTCTTCTTCTTTTCTTGGATCCTCACTTTCTTCAACTCGTTGTTGTAGAACAAAGTCTCTAGCTATTCGGTAGAGGTCCAATCTATGACTGTGCCCTGGCTATACCCTGTCTTCTTTACATGTGCAAGAATTTTAGCTTTCAAGCACAAAATTGTTATCATAAAGGGAAAGTAAGCTGGGCCAGAACATCTAACAGCACAATTCTACATTTCTCTTAGGATGATTTTCCCCACATCAATGGTCTTTCTAGTTAAAATGGAGTATAATAAGACCATTCGCTCTAATGAGATTGCGGTCCCATGCGAACTAGGCATAAGACTAAATTGGATGAAATAGAACCATACCTTCATGAGTGGTGTCAAATATTCTCTTCGACAAGTATGAATTCCTTGTTTTGACATAGTCCACTTAGAACCTAGAACTGTAAGTTCCTCGAGAATTTCTAACAAATTTTCAAACTTAATATTGCTCAACAAGGTAGAATATTCATCATTTTCAAAATCAGGTTATTTAAAGAATTCATTCATAGCATTTGAGGTTATTGGTACCTTGATTCAGTAAACTGAAACTTTTGTGAATAGAATTGTAACACCCCTTACCCGTATCTGATGCTGAGACAGGGTACAAGGCATTACCTTACTAAAACACATCCAGACATACATTTCCAGTTCATAAAACTCTGATCTAATTTAAAACTTTTCCAACTTTGTCTTACAGTCCTGAATGTAGACCTACGAGGCCCAAAACATGATTTAGAAACAATTCGAAACCATTTCGAGTGCCTAGAAATATTTTAATAAAAGCTACTATAAACTGGGCACACGCCCGTGTGAATGGGCAACACGCCCATGTGGTCTCGGAACATGGCTGTGCTGAAGGCCCGTGTAGTTCACATGGCCTAAGCACATAAGGACACACCCGTGCCCCCTATCCATATGGATTTACTTTCTAACATCAAACCTACAGAGGTTTTCACATGAACTGACACAAGCTCGTGTCCCTGGCCCGTGTCCCTTACACGGCCATGACATACCCGTGTGTGAAAAGCTTGACATTCTATTTTTGACGTCAGCAACAATTTAAGGTCGCACGGCCATGGCACACACCCGTGTGCTAGGTTGTGTCTTTCACACGGTTGAGACACACGGCCGTGTCTCAGCCCCTGTGGTTACTACTGGGCATTTAATTTTACCAACCTAAGGTGTAGGGGACACACAGCCTAACCACATGCCCATGGGGTGAACTGTGTGTCACACACGGCCTAGACACACTCCCGTGTGTCTTCCTGTGTGGAGAAAAATAACGCTATCTACCAAGCCTTTTTGCCACCCTAAAACAAAAGCAAATACATACCAATTTCAAGCAACGCATCTTATGACATGATTATTCCTCTATAAAACCACAACTAAGTCATTCTCATTTCAAGCACTTTACACTAATCATGAATTCTCCTCACCTACTTAAATGACTCAATCATGTACTTATTCATCCATACCATTTGCTTATTTTTGAAAACATCATCATTTGTATTTATAAATCAATAACAATATTAACCAATATCCATGGCCTTATACAAAATAAAGTATTCCAAAATCAAGCCAACATACTTGGCCTAAAATAAATTGATACTTAACAAGAGACTAAGTCCCTATACGTGCCATTAATTAAAATGCTACAAACTAACTATACCGAATGTTTTAATTGATAGTGTGAACGAAGCCTTCGACGTCCTTTGATCCACGAGCTAATTGGGCTGCACTATAAGAAAATGAAAAGGAAAGGGAGTAAGCACAAAGCTTAGTAAGTTGCATGTAAATAATTAACAACTATTTTACCATGCAATTACATACTCATAATATATCATCATTTGCAATAAACAAATAAATGGCTGTAACCACAACTTACTCATTTTATTCTTTACTAATCATACAACATAAGTTTGTGCTCACATCTCATAATTTTTATATAAGAACTTATACCACTCACAACATGGTTATAACCTCTTTCAACATAACATATACTATACATTTCCCATTGAATCATTTGGAATACTAAAGGATATTCAATAGCTTCAAACATAGGGTATAATGCTAATGCCATGTCCTAGACATGGTCTCACACTGGCTCACATGTCAAGTCGACACCATGTCCCAGACATGGTCTGACACTAACTCTCATATATCGAGGCCGATTGCATGTCCGAGACATGGTCTTACACTGCCTCTCCTCTATTCGTTCCGATGCCATGTCCCAAACATGGTCTTACACTGACACAACTCAAAGCCGATGCCATGTCCCAAACATGGTCTTACACTAGCTTACACGTCGAGGCCGATGCCATGTCCCAAACATAGTCTTACACTAGAACTCGTATTAATGCCAATGTCATGTCCTAGACATGGTCTTAAATTGGCTCACACATATCGGTGTCGATGCCATGTCCCAGACATGTCTTACACTGACACATATCGAGGCCAATGCCATGTCTTAGACATGGTATTACATTAGCACTCGTATGACCCTAGTATCATGGAATGAATATCCGATCTATTCAATTTACTACATTTACTATACAATTTACAACCTTTCCAAAAAGTCCATTTTAGGTGTTTTCCATGAGCACCATTTCATAAAAATTATTTATTTAACAACACAGATTCATTTTCTTCCATAAAGTTTTAGCTAACAATACAAATTCATTCATGGTAAAACTCTAAACTCTCCACCATTTTGCAAAATCGTCCCCTCGATAACTAGCTCATGCTATAAGGGTCCCAAAAATACAAAAATTATCAAAAGAAGCCATCAAAATCACTTACTTGAGAGAGGAATAAGTGGCTAAGTTTTCAAGCTCCTAAAAACCCCTTAGTTTGCTGATAATTTTGATGAAAGAGAAGAAAAAATGAAAAAGATGATGTCTAGTTTATTAGGCTATTATTGTATTACCAAAATAAGTCACCTAACTTTGACTTTTCTTCTTCTCTTGTCTCATGGCCGGTCATCACCCTAGAATTGGCCTAATTGTCCATTAAAGACCCCCAATTTTGGTTCTCTAGCTATCTAATAAATTAGCTAGCAAAATAAAACTTTTGCCCTTTATGCGATTTAGTACTTTTTTGTAATTAAGCTCTCAATTGCGTAAATTAATTCACCAAAATTTTCATGCGCTCGTAAAATCATGCCATAACACATAAAATAACAATAGAATTAATTTCTCTAACCTCAGGTTAATGGTTCCAAAACCACTATTCCGACTAGGCCCAAATCTGGGCTGTTACAAGAATTCATGAACTAACTCTTCATCCACACTGGGTCTCTTCTCACAAAACAATTCCCAATTGAGAGTTTCAGTAACTTGACAAATACACGCCATGAAATCAATATAATTTCTTTCTTTTAGTGTAAAGCCTTACTTTAGATGCATCTGTTGATTCTTGAAAATACTTTCGTATCTCATTTTGGCTTTTTCACAATGGAATTTGTTTTGTGATTTGTCAAGTTGGGCAGAGGCATGAGTTCTTTTGTGAGGCATGATTAACCACCTTTTTTTGTAAAAAATTAAGAACTCCTAAGAAATTAATTATGAATCGAAAGGTGTCGAATTAGGGTAGGAGATGAGGGTTATTGGCTAATGATGTAGGTGCGATGATGGCATGCCACACAAGTGCTGGAATGCTGTAAGGGCGTGCGGGTGGATGCGCATGGGAGTAGGTATCAGTGCTCGACCTAGGTTGGAAGCAAGCAGTAGCGCGCGGGTCTTTCATCGAGAAAGTCTGGCGTGGACAATTGGAGCTGGATGTGTGCAGGTGTGGCATCAAGGAGTAACTGCTAGGTGCTGAGCAAGGCGTGTGGCGTGTGATGGAGCTGGGCTGCTGGCCGAATGGCTCTTGAGTAATGTGCGGCTAGGGGCTTGCGGCACTTAGGGAATTTTGGTGAGTTTAGGGTGCTATGTGGGATGAGTGAAGAGAATGGAAAAAGTGTGTGGAATTTATAGTGAGAGGAGTAGGAATTAAAGTAGAATTCTTAAAACAATTTAATAATTAAAATATTCTAATTCTAATTATACTCAAAGTTAACAACAATTAATAATACATATTAAATTATTATTTGCTATTAATTTATTAAAATAAAAACCTATTAAATTAAATATGATTAAATTTAATTTAATCCTAATTCTAAAAAAAGTTGATAATAATTAATATATATTATAATGGATATAATTATCTATTAAATGCTATCATTTTTTATTAAATTAAAAACATTTATTCTGTATGTCTTTTGAAAATATTTACAAAAAGAGGCATCTAATTTTTAATATTTATGAAGAGAGCAACCAAATTCTGAAAATAGTTCAATTAAGTCCCTACACTTAAAGAAAATTTGAAATTAAGTTGCAATTGAAAACTTGGATCAAAATTGACCTTTTTATTTGAAAAACTTAAAAATTTATTTTGCCAATCTAGGGAGTAATTTCTCAGAAAATTATGTTAAAATCAATTCCCAGGAAAGATTGGAGGGGTCACAAGCGGTCCCGCTTAAGTTCTAATCACCTAGACAGAATTTATTTAAACATACTAATCCAGAAAATATACCTTAAATCATTTATTTAAAAGAAATCAAGAAATATTAAATATTTGATAAAATGAACGAGATTTGATCCCGTTCAATTTTATCTCCTTAGAAATGTTTCAAGCGCTGAGCATTAACTTGACAATTACCTCCCTTACCTTGAAGTTCGACAACTCCATATGGATAGATGATAAACCATAAAATATACATATTTTATCCCACATTGGGCACATTTAGGGATCATTTATCATCAGATTTATGGAATTTGATGCTCCTAATCCTCTAATTTCATGTTTTATACTTAGGTGCGCATAAGAAAGTGAAAAGAACGAGTAACATGCCAAAAACGGAGAAAATGGGCTAAAGTGAGAAATCAACACGGCCTGGAGTTCCTCACATGGGTACACCACATGCCCGTGCCTATTTAGCAGACTCAAACATGGCCTAAACCCGAGTCACACGGGCGTGTCTTTGTCGTGACGTGTTCTAATTTCACGTGAAAAAGGCTACCCAGGGGCTAAGCAAGGTATTCCATGTAACGCCCTAATTTTTGGGACTATTCAGGAATTCTGTGATTTTTGTTTAATTCTTAAATGTCTGTGTTTTGACTGTATAAATTATATTTTAGTATGTTAGTGGGCCTTTAGAAGGCCCAAGCTTAGGTTGGAACCCGATGAATTTAATAAATTTTGGTTTTAAAGAGGAGGAGGTCCTGAAGAAGTGGGCTTTTAGGATTAAAGTGTGCAAAATGGCTCACAAGAGAGCCCCTAGCAAAGTGTTTAAATGACGCCACTAAGGTGCTATAAAAGTGGTGTGTTGATGTTAGGGGAAGCCAAGGTTCAAGTCATAAGGTAAGCTAATTAGAGTGTTTTATTTTTATGAACAGGAGGGTTAAGTGTTGGACTTTAGGTAAAACTCTGTCAAGAAGGGTTTGAATGGTTCAAAGGAGTGAGTTAAGGAGAGATAAGGGGAGCAAAAGTAGGAGCTGATCAGGGGGCTTGGTGTTGGCCGAATGTTAGACTCTTGAGGAGCAAGAGTTGGCCGGCCAAGGGTCTTTAGTTAGGCAATCGGCTAGGCCGTTTGGGTATTTGCAATTTTGGCAATAGGGGTAGTATGTGTCAAATTCTCTTTTGATCCCCTTTGGGTTCTCGTTTGGTCTTTCTTTTGCTTAGCCGAAATAGGGTAGAGTGCCTTAGGGTTTATTCTTTTACTCATTCCCTTGCTAGAAGCTGAAATTCAAGCTTCCATTTTCTCATTGTGCCATTTTTGCCAAAACTGAATACCCCTCTCCTCTCTTTCTTTTCTTTCGCTTTCTTCTTTATTGTTTCTTCAAAGCCGAACCCTCATTTGCCAAATACTGCTCTTGACTGAATCTATTCATCTCATATTTCTCCTCTTCTTTTTACTATTTTGATCGACTCCCATCTTCTTTACCTCTGTTTGGTCTCGAAATCAAATACCTGCGGTCGATTCTTCCCCATAGCTAAACCTATCTCATCATCATCACTCTTCTCTTTCTCTACTTCTTTTTCCTCACTAAAATCTCCCACAACTTGTTAGCCAAACCCTTTTGTGGTTAAATCTCCTTATTCTTTTATAAAAACTGAAACTTTCCTACACTGAGATATTTTAAGAGCCGAATCCTTAACTATACTCTTCCCTTCTCGTGTTCATGATAGGAGCGACGGTAGATCGGGATTATATCGTTATCTAGAACTCTTCTTTGGCAGTATAACATTTTAGGGTAAGTATACGAACCTTGTTCTTTCGATAGTTTATGTGTTAAGGCAAGAAGCCGAAACCCCTTAGGGGAGGCTAATGATTTGGACTAAGGGCCTATTGGCCTCTTTCTTTTGGTTTTGTATGCGCTAGTGTGGTCAAGGGGTTGTATAGCAAAGGATTTGGAAAGCTATCACGATCAAACATCGAGATCGAGTCCATAATCGGCAGAAAGGTAAGAACTTTAGTGACTTAGGCTATGTGGGCCGATTGTGGTAAGGAGGTTAATGCTTTAAGTATCGTCGATTTTTAGACTAACAGGATAGTGACCGATTATAGGCTTTTTGTGTGGGGGATCTCGTCAACGTTTTGGTAGTTAACAGGTGTGTATCATACCCTTGCTATAGACTAGATCGGCAAAGGCCGTAATGACCAAAAAGGTGATCGAAAAGTGACCAAAAGTGACTGAAAGGTCGGCACTGTGAGGATCTGTGAGTATGCAATTACTCTCTGATGGTTGGATCTGAGATCGTAGATGGTAGGATTGCAGAGAGTGCAATTCTGTGTGTTTTGGTAAGTTGGGCCTCGACGGGCCGAATCTGGGCGCAATGGGCTTCCGAGCCCATATGGGTAGTATAGTTATTAAAAGGTGTTCTGTCAGACTGTAGGAAATAATATGGTTAAAATCTGTAATCTGATCGTAAAACTTGGATTAAATGGGCTTAAGATACCGTTAGACATCATAGGGCCCATTAGGGGTTTTGGGCCTAATTGCCAAAACTGTTAAGCTAAGTTAAAATAGACTACTATGACAATAAATGGAATAGGAGTGACTGTAATATGCGTGCAAACCCTAAAGAATTGATAAATTACTAAAATACCCCTAAGTATGGAAAATGACCATTATACCCCTAGGGTTAATTTTATATGAGATGCATGATATTATGATTCTGTATGATGTATGCCATGACATGTATATCTGTTGCATGGGTTATGGGTTATATTGATGGAGGAAGCGTTCTGGTGGCCTCGCCACATATATCTATTCTGGTGGCCTCGCCACATATATCTGTTCTGGTGGCCTCGCCGCAATATCTGTATCTGGTGACTCTATCACAGTATCTGGCAGCCTCGCTGCAAATTTTGTAGTGTGTAGCGGATGGGTGGGTCGAGTAGTCTCCCAACAAGGTGTAAGGTTGGTACTGGGGTGTATATGGATGGATCTGGATTGGGCTTTCTGCATACATGATATATCTGTTCTGTATCTGTTATGGGCTTATGGGCTTCATTCTGATTTCTGTACTGGGCCAAGGCCCAAATAAATCTGACTCTAAGGCTTGATCTGTTTTGGGTTATGGTTGGGTTATGTTACACACTGAGTATACCAAACTCACCCTTTATGTTCATCCATGCAGGTAATCCCCAACCATAGTGGGCTTGGAGCTGTGAGAGATTCGGAGTGGCCACATCATCTGCAAATTCAATTTTCATTTTGGTTAGGTTATTTTAAATATCTTATTTTACTATTTTGGGTTTTAAGTTGTAATAAGGCCGCTCTTTAAATTTCTTTTTCTTTTGTGGTTTTATTTACTGGTTTTATTTATACTTTATAAAAATTGTTAGTTATAAGACGCGCGGGTTTTTAATCAAATTTAATGAATGTTTTCAAAACACAAACAAACGTAACAAATAGCTAACTTAAAGAATTAATAAACTAACTTTTCGCTAAACCGCTGTTTTTACAAAAATCACTTTAGTCACCTTAAACAAAGAACACACACTCAGTCGTAAGTCCATGTGGCATGTCAGATTTGGCCATAACGTCCAGGCTGGGTTTCAGGTATTACATTTAGTGGTATTAGAGCTAGGTTGTAAGAAATCGACCTTGGAACGGGTCTAAAAAATTGGAGTTTCTAAAGTAACGGTGAATAAAGATTTTCAAAAAATATTGTTTAAGAACTTGTTTTCGAGATGCTTTTCGAGGTTGAAATAAATGATTTTTACGGATTGAACTCATTTTTCTAAATTGGTTTCTAAGAAGGTGGCACACCGAATCTCCGGCCCAAGCCTGTAAGTTTTCTAAATTTTTTTGATTATTTCTGAAATTTTGTTATATGCCTGTATTAAACCCTATCATGATACTTTAGTTAGGGTAACACTAAAATTATAGAAACTCTGATAAGTGGACTGAGACTGTAGCTAGGCTATCGGGAAAGAAAACAAACTCTGAATTTCTGTCTATTCATAAGACATCTGTAATAAACACTGAAATATTTAACTGATGCATAAAATTCCTAATCAGATAATATGAAATGAGTACGCGAGCAGCTCGTGGAAGAGGCCGTGGACGTGGCCGAGGTACTACACAGGCTAGATCTTCGTCTTCGAGACATGTGCCAGCAGATGATGCATCGGTACCACCGGTAATGGAAGTTGAGTCTCACGATCAAGGTGTCGAGGATGACACTCTATCTCAGGCGATGCTTCGAGTTTTGGAAAGGGTTGCTGGGGCAAGTACGGGAAACAAAATTTGAGGATCTATTTCTGAGCGACTTAGGGCTAATGGAGCGAAGATATTTAGGGGCGTATCTGGTGTAGCTCCGAATGTGGCTGAGTACTGGTTAGAGGCCACAGACCGAATTATGGATGATTTGGACTGCTCTGTAGAGCAGAAGCTGAAAGGAGCCATATCGTTACTTCGGGATGAAGCTCATCAGTGGTAGCTCACGATGGGAGATGGAACTTCAGCTGATAGGGTGACTTGGAAGCTGTTCAAGACATCCTTCAAAGGAAAGTATGTTGGGGCTAGTTACGTAGACGCCTGCAGGAAAGAATTTCTGAATCAAGTTCAAGGGGGTAAGACAGTTGCTGAGTACGAGTCTGAGTTTCTAAGGCTGAGCCAGTATGCTACTGGGATAGTCGCTACGGAGTATGAACGTAGCATGCATTTTGAGGATGGTCTGAGAGATAAGCTCAAGGTGCTAATTGCTCCGCAGAGGGAGCGTAACTTCACTGCTTTTGTGGAGAAAGCTAAGATAACTGAGGAACTGAAGCGTACAGAAAGAGAGAATCATGAAAAGGATCGAAATCATTTTCGGAGAGATTCAGGAGTACCAAATCGAAATCGTTAAGAGGGCAAGGGTGGTAGAGCCAGTTTGAGCAGTACCAATGAATGCTGTTAGACCGCAAGGTTGTAGGAATTATGGTAAGATACATATGGGCAAGTGTCGAAAACATTTTAGAGCTTATTTTTTATGCGGATCTATGGAGCATAGGGTTAAGGACTATCCTCAGGAACTAAATCAGGTTTAAGCTATAAATTAGAGAGTCACTCAACCAGTGAGGGGTAGACCACAGCCTCCGAGAGGACGTAGACAAGGTAGAGGTGGTAATGGTAATGGTCGAGGACGAGGAGCACCTGCCACGAGTGCTGGATATGCTAAGGCTCGTCAGCCAACATTGGTGTATGCAGTTCGTCGCCGAGAGGAGGGAGATGCACCTGACGTCATAACTGGTACGTTTCTGATTTCTTGTATGCCATACATTACGTTGATAGATATTGGATCTACCTATTCATATATCATAGTATAGTCTCCCCCGTAATTGGTATCAGAGGGCCGGAGTAACGATACTTGGAAGCAAAAATATCATAGTAATATTGTAAGTTTCTATCTTTTATTCACAGTTCTGTTTATTTCATAGTTATTTATCTTGAAACCCATATATCTGTTGTTATGTCTTTGTTTGCCTGTTTAAGTCCAGGGAGGACGTGTTTAAGGCCTTTGTTAAAGACATATTAAGATAACGGACGGTTTTAGGTACCAAAGATAAATAATATGGAAGAGATAGATTGTTTATATAAAGATAAAACTTGTAATCATACTATGCATATAGAACCAAAAAATGAAAACAATATTTCAGCTCTTAGTAAAGGTATCAATAGTCTTGTGGATATAACTTCTGTCTATTTTAATAAGTTATATAATAAGGTTAATAATATTGAAAGTAAAATTGATAAAATAAGTAAAGTAACTGAGTTAGACTTGAACAACGAGTCTAAGGAACTTTTAACAGATATTAATAATAAATTAGATAATGTTTTCGCTAACAAAAGTGAAGACCAAGAAATGGATTTAGGTCCACTATACTATGGTAATAGTAATGTTATTTTAGCTTTATCTGAGGAAGACCAAACTTCTTCGGACGAGTCTAATAATATTAAAAAAGAAAAACAAAAAAGAGAATATTCAAAACAACAAAAACATGATTTCCAGTGTTATAAAGAATTATTAGAACATTGGAAAATAAAATTTTCTACTACTAATGATAGTTATGAAAGAGTAGAATATTTAAAGTTAATAGAAGAACTTTATGAAAAACATAAAGGTCTGTTTAAAATATTTAATTATCATTATATGTTAAATTATGATACTACAGAAAGTAGTAGTAGCTCTAATGATGATAATAAATCAGAAGATAATAATTCTATAATTTCAGAGGAAATTAATGCAACTAGCTATAATTCTGATGAAGAAAATACTTCAACAGAAGAAAATATAGAAATACCGGAACCTATGGATACTGACAACACAGATCCATATATACCGAAACCTAAAGAAAAAGATAAAAAAGAAGAAATATTAATATTAAGTCATAAACCTGAAATATTAAGTAAAAATTCTAGAAACACTAGAATAAAAAAGACAAAAAATGCAATAATTATCCAACAAATGAAAATAGGAAAAAATGATATTATTACTTTTTCAAATTTTCAACCAAAGAAATATTATACTTATATAGAAGTTACATTTCAATTTCGAGAATATAAAACATATTCTTTACATGCTCTATTAGATACAGGAGCTACAACAAGTAGCTGTAAGATGAATGCTATTCCTACAAAATATTGGAAACCTGTAAAAAGACCAATAAAGGTTAGTGGTATAGATAGTAATAAGACTTTAGTATATTATAAAGCTAGGAATATACCAATTTACATAAATAATGTAAAATTTGTAATTCAAAAAATATTAGGATTTCCCGAAATGAAGGGAGATATATTATTAGGTAATGATTTCATAAAACAATATTTACCATTTTCTATTTATAAAAAATCAGTTATACTATCTATAGAAAAGAATTCTATAGAAATACCTATTGTTCAAAATCCTAATTTTATTTGCTAATTTTCTTAGCAGGCCTTATGGATAGAGGTAAAAAACCTCTAATGGGAGAATGAAATACTGTCCATAAACCCAACAAAGGGAAAAAATCCAACCAAGGATTTGTTCCTATGCCTCCACAAGTACCATTTTATCATAACCAAGGATATTATGTACCATATCCAATGGTAAGACCACCAATTGGATCTCAATTTTCATTGACGCCAAACCCGGTATGTCAATCTCAATGGTCACAAGACCCTAATTCGGCATTTCAAACCAGTTATGCTGAAATTATTAAGGGAGCAGAAAACTTTTTATCACAACAATCGCTCTCTGAAATAAATGATTTTTATAATCCAGGATTACCACTGGAATATTATAATTATATTAACAAAATATGGAAAACCCATGTTTTAGAACAAAGAGCAAATTTTCGAAGGGCTATTACCAATTTCTCTCAATTTTTAGTTGAAAAAACAACTAAAGAAAATAAAGCCCATGATCTTTTATTAAAATCTATTTTATATAGAGATTGGGATGAATGCTATATTGAATATATGGATATTAAGGAAATAAATAATTTTCTTGATATATTTCAATATTTAATTGATAATAGGATAAACAGTCCTATTATAAATAAAATGTTTAGAAGGTGTTTATTTAATAAAGCCAGGAGAATATTACCTGTAGATATTTTTACAAAAATAAATTCTATAATTTGCAACCAGCAAATGCTATTTAGAAAAACTTTTTCTGAATATTTTCTACAAGCCTATGTTTTTACAAATCATATAGGGGAAAAATTTCCTACTATAAAATTTAGGCTTAATCATGAACCATTTGATATAACAAGTATTGAATGGGGATTTGTTAAAGAAATAACAGTCCAAAATCTTTCTTTTGATTTATTAAAAGATTTTCCAGCTATCGTAAAATCACGATTAGCAAGTTTTCCAAATATGGATTTCTTTTACTATTTTCATATAGAAATTAGTAGTTTTATTGGTATTGTTGAACATGAAAGATTTTTTCAGCCATATCAAATTTGTACTATTCAAACGATGTTTGGAGGAATAAACCTCTCATCGGTTGATGAAGATAAAGATCACTTGTCAAAAACCATTGACATGTGTTATAATAATTTTTCAAATTATCAAGTCCAAGCCGGAATTGATTTAATGCTTAAAGCTCAGTATCTACTTCAACATAATACTTATGTCCTATGGACTGATGGAAGGAGAATACTGGCGTACAATACTGAAAGACCTCATCAAAACCATGATGAAGATTCTGTACAGCTGTTAAAAAAGATAGCTGAGATGGAAATTGATGATTATCCATTAGCAATGGAAATCAAGGACACGTGGGAAAGTTGGAACTCACCATCAGTCTCACCAGATTCATTACATCTGGATGAAATAGAAGAAATGAATCTAACAAATATCCAAGAAGGATAATCTCGAGACTAGACACGTGTAAAAATATCATCCAAAAAAGGAGCATTTAATTATTGATGGCAACTTGCAACTATCTCATTAAAAAGATGTTGATGGAAGTTGAGGCAAGCCATGATGCAGAAATGATGGAAGCAACCATTAATGCATGCAACCATTATGAAAGCGACAAATAAAAATGACTACGTGGAAACAACCATCGAGTCAGCATTTATTACGTCCTTATCAGGATATTTTCGGATTTGAATTGTAAATGAATTAGAGTTCAATTTTTACACTATAAATAGGCATTGTTGTAGCCTAAACAAGGCATCGATTCCTACACCAATTCATAGTATAGTTTTCTTAGCTTTTGTAAAACTTTCTTTCAATAGCCTTTTGTAAAAATCCCTTTACTAATAATAAAACTCTCTTTGTAAATCTTATTCCGCTGTATTGAGCCACCATAGTCTCCCCCGTAATTGGTATCAGAGGGCCGGAGTAACGATACTTGGAAGCAAAAATATCATAGTAATATTGTAAGTTTCTATCTTTTATTCACAGTTCTGTTTATTTCATAGTTATTTATCTTGAAACCCATATATCTGTTGTTATGTCTTTGTTTGCCTGTTTAAGTCCAGGGAGGACGTGTTTAAGGCCTTTGTTAAAGACATATTAAGATAACGGACGGTTTTAGGTACCAAAGATAAATAATATGGAAGAGATAGATTGTTTATATAAAGATAAAACTTGTAATCATACCATGCATATAGAACCAAAAAATGAAAACAACATTTCGGCTCTTAGTAAAGGTATCAATAGTCTTGTGGATATAACTTCTGTCTATTTTAATAAGTTATATAATAAGGTTAATAATATTGAAAGTAAAATTGATAATATAAGTAAAGTAACTGAGTTAGACTTGAACAACGAGTCTAAGGAACTTTTAACAGATATTAATAATAAATTAGATAATGTTTTCGCTAACAAAAGTGAAGACCAAGAAATGGATTTAGGTCCACTATACTATGGTAATAGTAATGTTATTTTAGCTTTATCTGAGGAAGACCAAACTTCTTCGGACGAGTCTAATAATATTAAAAAAGAAAAACAAAAAAGAGAATATTCAAAACAACAAAAACATGATTTCCAGTGTTATAAAGAATTATTAGAACATTGGAAAATAAAATTTTCTACTACTAATGATAGTTATGGAAGAGTAGAATATTTAAAGTTAATAGAAGAACTTTATGAAAAACATAAAGGTCTGTTTAAAATATTTAATTATCATTATATGTTAAATTATGATACTACAGAAAGTAGTAGTAGCTCTAATGATGATAATAAATCAGAAGATAATAATTCTATAATTTCAGAGGAAATTAATGCAACTAGCAATAATTCTGATGAAGAAAATACTTCAACAGAAGAAAATATAGAAATACCGGAACCTATGGATACTAACAACACAGATCCATATATACCGAAACCTAAAGAAAAAGATAAAAAAGAAGAAATATTAATATTAAGTCATAAACCTGAAATATTAAGTAAAAATTCTAGAAACACTAGAATAAAAAAGACAAAAAATGCAATAATTATCCAACAAATGAAAATAGGAAAAAATGATATTATTACTTTTTCAAATTTTCAACCAAAGAAATATTATACTTATATAGAAGTTACATTTCAATTTTGAGAATATAAAACATATTCTTTACATGCTCTATTAGATACAGGAGCTACAACAAGTAGCTGTAGAAAAAATGCTATTCCATTAGAAAAATGGGAATTAATGAATAATCTGATAATGGCCGTAGGGGTAGATGGTAAAGAAACCTTAATTGCCTACAAAGCTAGGAATATACCGGTTTACATAAATAATGTAAGATTTGTAATTCCTAAAATATTATGTTTCCCTGACATGCATGGAGATATATTATTAGGTAATAATTTTATTTATCAACATTTGCCTTTTTCTATAGACAAAAATATGATTACATTAACCACGGAAAATACCTATGTGGAAGTACCATTAATAGAAAACCATAAATATATTTGCGATAATGATTTTATTCCACCAAGGAAAGATAATTTAAACAAATAGAAATAACCCATTGGTTGTTTAAAATATTAGAAAATAATTTTAGTGAAGAACCATTAAAATTATGGAAAAATAGCCCTAGATATTGTGAAATTAAATTAGAAAATCCTAAAAAGATTATAAGGGTAAAACCAATGATCTATACTAAACAAGATATAGAGGAGTTTGATATTCAAATAAATGAATTATTGGGAAAAGGATTAATAGAAGAAACTACTAGTCCACATTCTAGTTCTGCATTTATGGTAAGAAACCATGCAGAAATAAAACGAGGAAAATTTAGAATGGTTATTAACTATAAAAGATTAAATCAAAATATTATTTTTGATGGGTATTTTATTCCAAGAAAGGAGGTACTCATAAATCAAGCAAAACATGCTAAATATTTTAGTAAATTTGATTGCAAATCAGGCTTTTGGCAAATTATGCTAACAGAAGCTTCTAGGCCTTTAACAGCCTTTAGTGCACCTAATGGACATTTTCAGTGGAATGTAATGCCTTTCGGTCTGTGTAATGCACCACAGATTTTTCAAAGATGGATGGATTCTATTTTTAAAAAATATAAAAAATTTTGTGTTGTCTATATTGATGATATATTAATTTTTTCAGACACTCTAGAAAGACATAGAAAACATCTAAATATCATTTCTAGAGAATTCATAAAACATGGAATAATACTAAGTCCTAAAAAGATAGAATTGGAAAAAACTGAAATAGAATTTTTAGGATTAATATTATCTGAAGATGGTCTTAAACTACAGGATCATATTATAATAAAAATCAAGGAATTTCCTGATAATATTAAAGATCTAAAACAACTTCAACAATTTATAGGAATTGTTAATTATGGAAGAACCTTCTTTCCTAATTTATCTAAAAAATTAGATAAGTTATATGAAAAACTAAAGAAAGGAATAACATTTGAATGGACTGAAGGAGACTCAGAAATAATTAGAAATATAAAAGAAGAAATAAATTATATTCCAAAAGTTTATTTACCTAGACAGGGTGATAAATTAATTTTAGAAACAGATGCTTCAGATAAACATTGGGGTTGTATATTAAAAGCTAAAACAAAAAATGGAGAATTAATTTGTGGTTATAGTTCAGGAAAATTTAAACCAAATGAAATTAATTATATTATATATGAAAAAGAGTTATTAGCAATAAAGAAAGGAATAAAGAAATTCTTGATATATTTAGCATCCGAATATTTTATTATTAGAACAGACAATCAAGCTGTTAAACAATTCCTTACTAATAACAGTTTGGAAACAATACCAAGAAGGATACGATGGTATAATGAGTTTTGTAATTTTAATTTTCAAGTTATAAATATAAAAAGTGACGAAAATATTCTTGCTGATTTTCTTAGCAGGCCTTATGGATAGAGGTAAAAAACCTCTAATGGGAGAATGGAATACTGTCCATAAACCCAACAAAGGGAAAATAACAAAATCCAACCAAGGATTTGTTCCTATGCCTCCACAAGTACCATTTTATCCTAACCAAGGATATTATGTACCATATCCAATGGTAAGACCACCAACCAGTTAGGGTAGACAAACTGTATAGAGACGTGCCTTTAGAAACTCAAGGTAAAGTTTTCTCTGGAGATCTGATGGAACTACCATTTGTGGAATTCGACCTCATCTTGGGGATGGATTGGCTTGTTAAGCATAGGGCTACTCTGGATTGTGCTGCCAAGCGAATGATGTTAAAGACTGCAGAGGATAAGGAGGTTATGGTGATAGGCGAGCGAAGGGATTATCTGTCTAATGTGGTGTTGGCATTGAGAGCTGAGAAGTGGATTTGTAAGGGTTGCGAGGCTTATTTAGCATTGTTAAGTCAGTCGGAGACTGAGGGCTTGACAGTGGATAAGGTTAGAACCGTTAAGGATTTTCAAGATGTTTTTCCAAAGGAACTTTCGGGTTTGCCTCCGAATCGAGAGGTCGAGTTTGGAATCAATTTACTGCCTGGAACGGCACTAGTGTCCATCGCACCATACAGGATGGCACCGAAGGAGTTGGTGGAGTTGAAAGCTCAGATTCAGGAGTTGTTGGATAGAGGCTTTATTACACCGAGTGTGTCTCCATGGGGAGCACCAGTGTTGTTTGTGAAGAAGAAAGATGGATCAATACGCATGTGCATCGACTATCGGTAGTTGAACAAACTGACGATTAAGAATAAGTACCCTTTGCCGAGAATCGATGATTTATTCGACCAACTTCGGGGAGCTTCGATATTTCCCAAGATTGACCTTCGATTCGGATATCATCAGTTAAGGGTTAAGGAGGAGGATATTCACAAGACGGCGTTCAGAACTCGGTGTGGCCACTATGAGTTTTTGGTTATGCCGTTTGGGCTGACGAACACACCTGCAGCATTTATGGATCTGATGAATCGAGTGTTCCAGCCATGCTTGGATCGATTCGTGGTCGTCTTTATCAATGATATTCTGGTATATTCTGAAACTGAGGAGAAGCATGATGAGCATCTCCGTGTTGTGCTACAAGTGCTGAGGGAGAAGGAGCTTTATACGAAATTCAGTAAGTGTGAGTTCTGGTTGACGGAGGTAACTTTCTTGGGACATGTTGTCTCTGCTGAAGGGATCAAGGTGGACCCTCGAAAGGTTGAAGCAATTCTGGAATGGAAGCCACCGAGGTCAGTGTTAGAAATTCAGAGTTTTCTGGGTTTGGCTGGGTACTATAGAAGGTTTGTGGAAGGATTTTCTGTAATGGCAACACCTTTGACAAAGTTTATAAGGAAATGAGTATCGTTTGTTTGGATTGTGAAGCAGCAAGAAGCTTTTGAGAAGTTGAAGAAAGTTCTGACCGAGGCACCTGTACTGATTCAGCCGGAGTCTGGAAAGGATTTTACTGTGTATAGTGATGCGTCACATGTGGGTTTGGGCTGTGTGTTGATGCAAGAGGATAGAGTGGTTGCTTATGCATCGCGACAGCTTAAACCTCATGAAGTAAACTATCCTACTCATGATCTGGAGTTGGCAGCGGTAATATTTGCACTCAAGATTTGGAGACACTACTTGTACGGAGAAAGGTGTATCATATACACAGATCATAAGAGTCTTAAGTACCTACTAACTCAGAAGAAGCTAAATCTTAGGCAACGGAGATGGATAGAGTTGCTTAAGGATTATGACTGTGCGATCGAATATCACCAAGCCAAAGCTAATGTGGTGGCCGATGCCCTAAGCCGTAGAACTGTATCTGATCTGAGAGTAATGTTTGCTCGTTTGAGTCTGTATGACGATGGTAGTTTGTTAGCAGAACTACAAGTAAGGCCAACCTGGGTTGATGAGATTAAGGAAAAGTAGCTAAAGGATGAGTCTCTAGTTTCTCGATTCCAACAGGTTAAGAATGGGGAAATTTCTGAGTTTGGACTGAACAGTGAGGGAGTTCTGTGTTTCCGAGGTAGAGTTTGCATTCCAAACCCTTTTGTGGCTAAATCTCCTTGTTCTTTTATAAAAATCGAAACTTTCCTACACTGAGATACTTCAGGAGCTGAATCCTTAACTATATTCTTCCCTTCTCGTGTTCGTGATAGGAGCGACGGTAGATCGGGATTATATCGTTATCTAGAACTCTTCCTTGGCAGTATAACGTTTTGGGGTAAGTATACAAACCTTGTTCTTTCGATAGTTTATGTGTTAAGGCAAGAAGCCGAAACCCCTTAGGGGAGGCTAATGATTTGGACTAAGGGCCTATTGGCCTCTTTCTTTTGGTTTTGTATGCGCTAGTGTGGTCAAAGGGTTGTATAGCAAAGGATTTGGAAAGCTATCACGATCAAACATCGAGATCGAGTCCATAACAGGTAGAAACGTAAGAACTTTAGGGACTTAGGTTATATGGGCCGATTGTGGTAAGGAGTTAATGCTTTAAGTATCGTCGATTTTTAGACTAACGGGATAGTGACTGATTATAGGCTTTTCGTATGGGGGATCTTGTCAACGTTTCAGTAGTTAACAGGTGTGTATCATACCCTTGCTATAGACTAGATCGGCAAAGGCCGTAATGACCAAAAAGGTGATCGAAAAGTGACTGAAAGTGACTGAAAGGTTGGCACTGTGAGGATCTGTGAGTATGCGATTACTCTCTGATGGTTGGATCTGAGATCATAGATGGTAGGATTGCAGAGAGTGTAATTCCGTGTGTTTTGGTAAGTTGGGCCTCGATGGGCCGAATATGGGCCCAATGGGCTTTCGAGCCCATATGGGTAATATAGTCATTAAAAGGTGTTCTATCAGACTGTAGGAAAAAATATGGTTAAAATCTGTAATCTAATCATAAAACTTAGATTAAATGGGCTTAAGATGCCGTTAGACATCGTAGGGCCCATTAGGGGTTTTGGGCCTAATTGCCAAAACTGTTAAGCTAAGTCAAAATAGACTACTGTGACGATAAATGGAATAGGAGTGATTGTAATATGCGTGCAAATACCCCTAAGCATAGAAAATGACCATTTTACCCCTAGGGTTAATTTTATCTGAGATGCATGATATTCAGATTCTGTATGATGTATGCCATGACATGTATATCTGTTGCATGGGTTATGGGTTATATTGATGGAGGAAGCGTTCTGGTGGCCTCGCCACATATATCTGTTCTGGTGGCCTCGCCACATATATATATATGTTCTGGTGGCCTCGCCACAATATCTGTATCTAGTGACTCTATCATAATATCTGGCAGCCTCGCTGCAAATTCTGTGGTGTGAAGTGGATGGGTGGGTCGAGTAGTCTCCCCATAAGGTGTAAGGTTGGTACTGGGGTGTATGTGGATGGATCTGGGTTGGGCTTTCTGCATACATGATATATCTGTTCTGTATCTATTATGGGCCTATGGGCTTCATTCTGATTTTTGTACTGGGCCAAGGCCCAAATAAATCTGACTCTGAGGCTTGATCTATTTTGGGCTATGGTTGGGTTATGTTACAAACTGAGTGTACCAAACTCACCATTTATGTTCATCCATGCAGGTAATCCCCAACCATAGTGGGCTTGGAGCTGTGAGAGAGTCGGAGTGGCCACATCATCTGCAAATTCGATTTTCATTTTGGTTAGGTTTTTTTAAATATCTTATTTTACTATTTTGGGTTTTAAGTTCTAATAAGGCCGCTCTTTAAATTTCTTTTTCTTTTATGGTTTTATTTACTGGTTTTATTTATACTTTATCAAAAATGTTAGTTATAGGACGCGCGAGTTTTTAATCAAATTTAATGAACGTTTTCAAACACAAACAAACGTAACAAATGGCTAACTTAAAGACTTAATAAACTGACTATTCGCTAAACCACTGTTTTTACAAAAATCACTTTAGTCACCTTAAACAAAGAACACACACTCAGTCGTAAGTCCATGTGACACGTCAGATTTTTCCATAACGTTCAGGCCGGGTTTGAGGTGTTACTAAACCACTGTTTTTACAAAAATCACTTTAGTCACCTTAAACAAAGAACACACACTTAGTCGTAAGTCCATGTGACACGTCAAATTTGGCCATAACGTCCAGGCCGGGTTTGAGGTGTTACATTCCAAAGTCGATATAAACACCCTAGGACAGGGCTAAAGGAGACACACAGAGTAGAAAGTAAGGAATTACTCGAAGAACACCGATTGATCCATCTCAGAAGTAGGATTTACCTTAGGACTGAAGATCTCCCTTCAATTTCCTTCAGGGGTTTTTGGGTTTTCTTTATGTTTTGTTCTTTTCCCAATTTTGAGATGTTTGCCTTTATAATTATGAACTAAATCCCCTAAATACCTAAGGGGGATGAAACTTAAGATGGATCTTGTTATTAATATCTGAATTATATGATAAATACTTGATTTGTTCTTAATTGTGTTATTAATTCTTGTGTTAATATTTCAAGATATTAATATAAGTTGAATGTGCTTATTCAGTGGAGGAAAAGTCTCTGTTTAGGAGTAGATCCAGCACAGTTAAGCGGAGTTGATCACAATCCTAGACATAGGACGACAAAAATCTGCCGGATTAGTGTCAAATCTAATAAGGGAATCCGTAGATCGAGTTAATGCAACACTAGAGGTTTTAATTAGAAAGAAATTTCAATTAATCAACTTAGGGTTAGTTGTTCTTAGTCTCGAAAGAGATATTTACATAAATTAGGGATTTTTACGGATCAAGTCAAGTAAATAAATTGTCTAGTTCAGAGTCTAATAATAAGTGATGTTTAGGTGGATTCTTCCTTGGGTATTGTCTTAATCAATCGGTTTTCCCAAAAGTAAGTTCCCCAATTTACTCTCTGTCATGTTCATATTTAATTAGTTTAATTTAATTAATTGAAAGAAATTCCCTTTATTTCTAGGCTAAATAATAGAAAGAAAGTTATTACTAGTACTTTTAGTTCATGTGGATTCGACATTCTGGTCTTGCCACTAAGCTATAATACTGTTCAATAGGTGCACTTACCTTCATCGTGATAATAATTAGTTTTTAGGTGCGATCATATTATTACTTGACCATCGTAAATATCACACAATCAAGTTTTTGGCGCCGTTGCAGGGGACTCAAATATTAGGAACACTCGATATTTATTACTTTAGCCATTTTTACTTTTATTGCAATTTACTTTTTATTTTTATTTTACCAATTTTCTTTTCTTATATTTGTCTCTGACAGGTGTCTCTAGTTTATGACTAGAAGGAACCCGTCAGGACCTTTGCTTTTTGATAGTGAGATAGAAGCATCTGCATGCAGAAACTGAAGAGAAATAAGGCGAAGCTTACAGTACATAGAGGAAGAGCAAGAAGTTGTGATCAACACTACCAAAGAGATGGAGGCAAATCCGAGCAATCCACTACCTCCAGTGGTAGCCACTGACCCGATGAATCAAAATCCTACTCCTCGTATTATGTATGATTTTGCTAAGCCTAATTTAGCTAGTAATGGATCTAGTATTGTTAGACCTGCTATTGCTGCAAATAATTTTGAACTAAAACCTAACACTACACAGATGATTCAACAGTTTGTTCAGTTTGATGGTTTACAGGATGAGGATCCTAACACACATTTAGAAAACTTTTTGGAATTCTGCGACTCTTTTAAGATAAATGGCATTTCTGAGGATGCCATTCGCCTTTGGTTATTTCCCTTTTCTTTGAGGAAAAAGCTAAACAGTGGTTAAACTCTCTACCACGAGGATCTATCACTACTTAGGAACAGATGACCGAAAAAGTTTTACTTAAATATTTTCTGTTTGCTAAAACGGCAAAGTTGAGGAATGATATTTCTTCTTTTGTGCATATGGATTTGGAAACACTTTATGATGCGTGGGAGAGATACAAGGACTTGTTGAGAAGGTGCCCTCTGTAACACCCCAAACCCGGCCCAGATGTTACGGCCGAATTGTGTGTCACACCAACAACGAACTAACCATGTTTCTTAGTTACTACGATTAGGGTGAGTCTTGCAAAACCATTATTAGAGTTTAATGAGAGAATCTCAGTTTGATTGTGAACGTCCTATCCGCTACCAATTTTAGGAGATTTCATATTATAAGGTCTTGGATTAACTTTGGTTACTCGTTTGATACACGCGATTTATTTTAAAAACGTTGACTAATTTTTAAGAAAACTTACGTAGCTTTATTCAAATCATTTAAAGTGTAGTATAAGTGGATAATTGAGAACCCAAATTAAAATAATTAAAGTGGCCTTATTACAAACCCAAACCATAATAAAAAATAATTTAAAAGAAAATAGGAAAATGAATAACTTAATTAAAACCAGTAATGCAGTCTACGTGGCCACTATGAATCCCTCCAGCTCCAAGTCCGCTAATCTAGGGCTTACCTGCATGGATGGAAGAAAAATGGGTGAGTTTGGAAACTCAGTGTGTAAAAAAAGCCCATCCAGAGCCCAAATCAGCTCAAGCTTACTGGGCCTAAGCCCTATCCAGTCTCAGTATAATCTGGGCCAAAGCCTTATTCAAATTCAGTATTAACTGGGCCTTAGCCCAATTCAGTAAATAGTGCGGCCTATAGGCCCATTACAGTAACAGACCAGTAATAATGCATGTATGCCTAAACCCAGCCTAAATCCATCTGTTATACACCACCCGTACCAGCCCAACACACCTGTAGGGAATCACTCGACCCACCCAGCCCAACACACCACAGTCGCAGCATAGCTGCTTATATAATGTGGCCTTGCCACTAACAGTATAACGAGGCAAAGCCCCTTTCAGTAAAATGAGGCAAAGCCCCTTTCTATAAACGTGGCAATACCACTTGCACTTCCTCCATCAATAAACCCAATCCCATGCAATAGATAATCATGTCATGGCATACAGTGAACAGAAACAGTAAAGCATGCATTTCAATCAAATTTAGCCCTAGGGGTATAGTGGTCATTTTGCACCTAGAGGTAAAATAGTAATTTTCCGCCTTTAAGGGGTATTTGAGTAATTATACCAGTTTTTAGGGTTTTATGCATGTTTTAGTTATTAACAGTCTCATTTTCATCTCAGTAACTTATCTAGCCCATTTTAGCAGTTTAAAGTTATTGGGCCCTAAAACCCCCTAATGTGTCCTATAGTGTCATTTTGCTATTTTGGCCCGTTTATCCCAAATTCTATATCCAGTTTAATAGTTTTAACCTATAGTATACCAGAATACGCTTATCGCTTGTTTTCCCCCAAATGGGCCCGTAAGCCCATTAGGCCCAATTTCAGCCCCTCGAGGCCCAAATTACCAAGGTGCACGAAATCACGCACTCACAAAATTTACTGGTTTCAGTTACCGATCTTAACGCTTCCAACCGACCCACGAGCGCTTGCAAGCTCGTAAGCCCACAAAATGTCAAAATTTTGACATTTCAACTTTTCAGCTTTTGACAATTTAGTCTACTAGAGGGTGTTCGTTTACACACATGATTTGCGATGAACGCTACTAAGATCTCCCACGAGTATCCTACAATCGGTCACTTAACAAATCAGACTTACGAATTAACGATAACTAACATAATACCCACTTACCACATTTAGCCAACTCCACTTTAGCCTTAGAACACTTACCTTTGTCGAAAATAAGGACTAGATCTAGATCTAATCGTTCCAATGATCCAAGCCTCCTACGCTCATTGCTAGATCGTCCCTTTCGCAACAAATACACATAACACTGATTAAAAGGACTAGCAATACCCTTTACTATAGTCAACAGCCTCCCTAAAGCATTTAGGGACTTTTGGCTTTTCTTAAATCCAAAGATAACGCATGAGAAGTAGTTCCGAATACTTACCACAATAATGGATCCACCAGATTTAAAGATTCAATTCTCGATTTACCACGAATACGAAGGTTTTGACTCCTTACACAAATCGACACTAGCGAATGATATGGGCTTCAGGATTTCGGCTTTTGGAGTAGTCGACCAAGAAGAAATCAGCTACAAAGTTAAGTGTTTCATGTTTGAAAAAAGATTACTTGAGACGGGGTTGAAATTCAGTTTTGATGAAAGATAACAGAAGAAAAAGAAGTTGTGACAACTGAAAAGATGGCCGGAAAAGAGAGAAGTGACTTGGGAGTTTCGGTTTCAGAGAAAAGAGGGGGAGTGTTCAATCTAAAAGAAGTTGACAAGAAGGGAATAATAAGAAGAAGTAGATTCGGCTTTTAGAAGAGAAGAGAATAAGAAATAAGAGTGGTTTGACTTACTTGCACAATTCGGCAAGAAGAAGAATGTAGGGGTTACGTTTTTGACTTTTAGAACCTATGAGTAAAGAGAAGAGGAAAAGAATGGAAAGTGTCCTTCAATAGCCTAAACCTATTCGGCACTAGAGAAACAACCAACAACCAAATGCCGAAAAAAAACAACACTAGAAGTCGGCACACCACCCTAATTGCTGAAAGTGCAAAATCCCTAAAGTCCTAGTTGAATGTGCTACATCAAAGTCCCTTGGCCGGCCACCTCTTGCTTCAATTTGAAATTCCTAAATTTTCTCCTCCTTATCCTACCTGATCTAATCTCCTGAGCAACTCAAACTCTCTTCAGTAGAGTTTTACTTGGAGTCCATCACGTGACTGGCACATGCATAAAAATTAAAACACACCCAATGCTTACCTTGTGACTTGAACTCGGGCCCTTGCACATGCATCCACATGCCACTTTTTTAGGAACTTAAGTGGCGCCACATTGCCACTTTACCAAGGGCTTCCTTGTGTCTTACTTAACTCACTTTTTCTTAAAAGCCCCCTTAACGAAGTCCCATTCACTTTAAATCCAGAATTTGATATTTTTGCAGGGTTTAATCTTAGGCTTGGGCCTTCTAAAAACCCACCAACACATTTAAAACATAAATTCCATATTTTATCAACAAAATTTTAAAATTTCATCAAAATCGCAAAAATCCCAAAAAATCCCAAAAATTGTGGCGTTACAACTCTACCCCATTAAAGAAATTTTGGCCTCAAAATTTACCCGATCCAAAAAGGTGAGGGTATTGTTGCCGTATCGCCTTTTTTGGGTCCCAAGTAGCCTCTTCTCTGTCGTGATTGCGCCAAAGCACTTTTACCAACGGAACTGACTTCCTCCTCAACACTTTGACCTCTCGATCCAATATTTGCATAGGCTCCTCTTCAAAAGTCAAATCAGTCTTTACCTCAATCTCTTCCACTGGTACGACATGAGAAGGATCCGATCGAGACCGTCTTAGCATGGACACATGAAAGACGTCATTAACACAGTCCAGCTCAGGTGGTAATTCCAGCTGATAAGCTACTGGCCCTGCCCTTTTAAGAACCCGATAAGGCCCAAAAAATTGCGGACTCAACTTGCACTTCTTGCCAAACCTCAAGATCTTCTTCCAAGGTGAGACCTGCAAAAATACCATATCCCTTACAGAGAACTCGATTTCCTTATGCTTTAGATCAGCATACGACTTTCGCCTATCAGATGCCTTCTTTAATCGATCTCTGATCAACTTAACCTTATTCTCAGTATCTACCACTAACTCTGGTCCAAGAACCTGTGGTTCTCTTAACTCTGTCCAACATGTAGGCGTACGACACCTCTGCCCATAAAGTGCCTCATATGGAGCCATTCTAATACTTTCCTGATAACTGTTATTATAAGCAAATTCTGCCAATGTCAAGTAGTCCTCCCAAGTACCTCGAAAATTGATAACACAACCCCTCAACATGTCCTCCAGAACCTGAATAACCCTTTTCGACTGTCCATCTGTCTGAGGGTGAAAAGCAATGCTGAAATCCAATTGCGTACGCAACGCCTCATGTAACTTCTGCCAGAACCGAAATGTAAACCTAGGATCCCGATCGAAAATAATCGAAACTAGCACTCTATGTAATCGCACTATTTTCGCCACATACAGCTTAGCCAACTTCTGGAGTGAGTAATCGGTTCGGATAGGTACGAAATGGGCAGATTTCATTAACCTATCCACAATTACCCATACAGAGTCTTTCTTAGAGGGTGTCAAAGGTAACCCACTCACAAGATCCATGGTTACCCTCTCCCACTTCCAAAGTGGAATCTTTACTAGTTGCAGAAGTCCAGACAGTAGTTGATGCTCAGCCTTTACTTGCTGGCATGTCAGACATTTCCCCACAAATTCGGTCACCTCTCACTTAAGACCAGGCCACCAGTACAACTCTTGCAAGTCTCGATACAGCTTATTCCCTCCAGGATGTATGGCAGAAGGTCCGCCAAGAGCCTCTTTC
Source organism: Gossypium stocksii (assembly GCA_020496765.1). Taxonomy (NCBI): domain Eukaryota; kingdom Viridiplantae; phylum Streptophyta; class Magnoliopsida; order Malvales; family Malvaceae; genus Gossypium; species Gossypium stocksii. The sequence goes on from CM035623.1 coordinate 16,128,154, forward strand.
AGAATTGACTGCCTCAAGTCAGAGTCCTTCGGAATACAAACTCTTCCTCAAAAGCACAGAACTCCATCAGTATTCAGTCCAAAATCAAAATTCTCATCATTTCTAGCTTGCTGAAACCGAGGAACCAACGACTCATCCTCTAATTGTTTCCCTTCAATCTGCTCAGTCCAGGTTGGTCTCACTTGCAACTCCGCTAACAAGCTTCCATCGTCATATAGACTCAAATGAGCAGACATTGCTCTCAACTCAGCTACAGCCCTTCGACTCAGTGTATCAGCCACCACATTTGCCTTGCCTGGGTGATACTCAATCGAACAGTCGTAATCCTTAAGTAACTCTATCCATTTTCGTTGCCTAAGATTCAACACCTTCCAAGTCAACAAATACTTGAGACTCTTATGATCAGTGTATATAATATACTTTTCTCCATACAGATAGTGCCTCCAGATTTTTAACGTGAAAATCACCACTGCCAACTCTAAATCGTGCGTAGGGTAATTTGCTTGGTGAGGCTTAAGCTGTCGCGAAGTATAAGCAACCACCTTACCCTCTTGCATCAGTACACAGCCTAACCCCACATGCGACGCGTTACTGTACATAGTGAAATCCTTCTCAGACTCCGGCTGAATCAACACTAGCGCCTCAATCAATACCTTTTTCAACTTGACAAAAGCTTCTTGCTATTTTATAGTCCATACAAACCCTACTCCTTTCCTCAGCAATTTCATCAAAGGTGCAGCAATCAAAGAGAATCCTTCTACAAATCTTCTGTAGTACTTGCTAAACCCAGAAAACTCTGAATTTTCGATACTAACCTCGGTGGCTTCCAATCCAGAACTGCCCAATTTTCTAAGGGTCTACCCTAATCCCCTCGGCAGGAACAACGTGACCCAGAAATGTCACCTCTCGCAACCAAAATTCAAACTTACTGAATTTTGCATAGACTTGCTTCTCTCTCAGTACTTGCAGAACAATACAGAGATGTTCATCATGCTTCTCCTCAATTTTCGAATACACCAAAATATCGTTGATGAATACGACTACGAATCGATTCAAGTATGGTTGGAAAACCTGATTCATCAGATCCATGAATGCTGCAGGTGCATTCGTCAGTCCAAACGGCATAACCAAAAACTCATAATGCCCATACCGAGTTCTGAATACTGTCTTATGAATATCCACTTCCTTGACCCTTAACTAATGGTATCCATATCGAAGATTAATCTTGGAAAATACTGAAGCTCCTCTAAGCTGGTCAAACAGATCGTCGATAATTGGCAAAAGATACTTGTTCTTTATTGTCAGTTTGTTCAACTGGCGATAATCGATGCACATACACATTGTCCCATCCTTCTTCTTATGAACAGTACTGGTGCTCCCCATAGAGACACACTCGGTCTAATGAAACCACTATCCAACAACTCTTGGATTTGTGCTTTCAGTTTTACTAACTCCTTCAGTGCCATCCTATAGGGCGCGATGGACACTGGAGCCGTTCCAGGTAGCAAGTCAATTCCAAATTCAACTTCTCGGTTTAGAGGTAATCCAGGAAGCTCCTCAGGAAAGACATCTTGAAATTCCTTAATAGTTCTAACTATCTCCACAGTCAAATTTTTGGTCTCAGCCTGACTTACAAAAGCCAAGTACGCCTCGCAACCCTTACGAATTAGCTTCTGAGCCCTTAAAGCCGAAACAACATTGGACAAGTAGTCCCTTCGCTCCCCAATAACCATTACCTCCTCAAGCTCGGTAGTTCTTAACACTATCCTCGTAGTCGCACAATCTAGAGTCGCTCCATGCTTCGTCAACCAGTCCATCCCCAAGATAAGATTGAACTCTCTGAACGGTAGTTCCATTAAGTCTCAAGAGAAAATCCTACCTTGAGTCTCTAAAGGCACCTCCCTAAAGAGTTTGTCTACCCTAACCGAGTGACCTAGTTGACTTATCACAGTTACCCCACTCACAGTTTCTTCAGAGTGCACACCTAACGACCCAGATATATTACATATAACATACAAATGAGTTCAACCGACATCTATCAAAGCAGTGTATGGCATGCTAGAGATCAAGAACGTACCAGTTATGACATCAAGTGCGTCACCCTCCTCTCAGCGACGAGTAGTATACACCAACGCTGGCTGGCGAGCCTTAGCATTTCCAGCACCCCTGCCAGGTGCTCCGCATCCACGTCCATTCCTGTTGCCGCCCCTACATTGACCATGGCCTCTCAGCGGTGATGGTCCACCTCATACCGGTTGAGCAACCCTTTGTTCAATTGCTGGAGCCTGAGCTGGCCTCTGTGGACAATCCTTAACTTTGTGCTCCTTGGACCCGCATCGAATGCAAGCCCCAATACGCTTCTAGCATTCTCCCAGATGTACTCTATCATAGTCCCCACAAACTTGTGGTCTCATCGTATTCACCAAAACTGCTCGGACTGGTTCCTCCACTCTAGCTCTCTTGACAGTTCGGTTTGCAGCACCAGAAGGTCCAGAATCCCTCCTGAATCGATTTCGATCCTTCTTACGATTCTGTTGTTCAATTTTTTTCACCTCTTCGGCTATCTTAGCCTTCTCTACTAACGTAGAAAAATCACGCTCCCTCTACGGAGCTATTAGTACCCTAAGCTCATCTCTGAGGCTATCTTCAAAATGAATGCTACGCTCGTACTCAGTAGCAACTATACCACTGACATACCGGCTCAACCTCAGAAATTCTGCATCATATTCAGCAACAGACTTATTGCCATGGGTCAAGTTCAAGAGTCCTTTTCTACGAGCATCCACATAGCTTGCCCCAACGTACTTTCCCTTGAAAGCTGTCTTAAACAGTTCCCAGGTTACCCACTCAGCTGGGGTACTCTCCTTCACAGTGATCTACCACTGATATGCCTCGTCTCGAAGTAGAGACACTGCTTATTTTAGCTTTTGCTCTACCAAGCAATCCAGGTCATCCATAAGTCATTCCATAGCTTCCAGCCAATACTCAGCTACATTTAGGGCTACTCCAGATATGCCCCTGAAGACCTCCACTCCATTAGCCCGGAGTCGCTTAGAAATGGACCCCCTATTCACAGTTCTGGTGCTTGCCCCAGTGACCCTCTCTAAAACCTTTAACATGGCCTGGGACAGAGCGTCATCCCTTGTAGCCCGATAATATGATCCAGTCTCAATCGTTGGCAGCCCTCGTGCCTCCCCAGCTGGCACATGTCCAGAAGATGAAGATCTAGCTTGTGCACTACCTCGGCCATGTCCACGGCCTCGTCCATGAGCAGCCCTCATACTCATATCGACTTATCTGATTACAAATTTTATGACATTAGTTTAATATTTCAGTTATTTATTACAAAATGTCTTATGTATAGATAGAGTTTTAGAGTTTGTTTTTGCAAAATCGTAGCCTAGCTACAGTCTCAGTCTTCTAGGGTTTAGTTTCCCTACAGTCTCAGTCTTACAGTTTTCAGTACTACCCTATCTACAGTATCATAGTAGGGTCTTAGTTCTATCTACAGTAATGTTTCAGTATTGTACAGTATAAGTGAAGAATACTTACAGACTTGGTGTCGGGGATTCAGTGTGCCACTCCTTTAGTTACCAGATCTCAAAAAGCCCAGAAAACTTTAACTTTTGAGAATAAACCTTAAGACATGTATTCCTTGAAAAAAATGAGTTTCAAAAAGGTTTTCCTTAGGAATTTTCCAAAATCGATTTTAAAATACCCTACTTGGGTCTTGATTGTAAAACTTTTTTTTAGACCCTATCCATAGCCGAGTTATTGCAATTTGGCTCTGATACCATTAAATGTAACACCCCAAACCTGGCCCAGACATTACGGCCCAATCTGGTGTGTCACACCAACAACGAACTAACCATGTTTCCTAGTTACTACGATTAGGGTGAGTCTTACAAAACCATTATTAGAGTTCAACGAGAGAATCCCGATTTGATTGTGAACGTCCTATCCGCTACCAATTTTAGGGGATTTCATATTATAAGGTCTTGGATTAACTTTTGTTACTCGTTTGATACACGTGATTTATTTTGAAAATGTTGATTAATTTTTAAGAAAACTCGCGTAGCTTTTTTCGAATCGTTTAAAGTATAGTATGAGTAGATAATTGAAAACCCAAATTAAAATAATTAAAGCGGCCTTATTACAAACCCAAACCATAATGAAAAATAATTTAAAAGAAAATAGGAAAATGAATAACTTAATTAAAACCAGCAATGCAGTCTACGTGGCCACTCTGAATCCCTCCAGCTCCAAGTCCACCAGTCTGGGGCTCACCTGCATGGATGGAAGAAAAATGGGTGAGTTTAGAAACTCAGTGTGTAAAGAAAGCCCATCCAGAGCCCAAATCAGCTCAAGCTTACTGAGCCTAAGCCCTATCCAGTCTTAGTATAATTTGGGCCAAAGCTCTATTCAGGTTCAGTATTAACTTAGCCCTATTCAGTAAACAGTGTGGCCCATAGGCCCATTACAGTAACAGATCAATAATAATACATGTATGCCCAAACCCAGCCTAAATCCATCCACTACACACCACATGTACCAGCCCAACACACTTGTGCGGAATAACTCGACCCACCCAGCCCAACACACCACAGTCACAGCATAACTGCTCAGATAATGTGGCCTAGCCACTAACAATATAACGAGGCAAAGCCCCTTTCAATAAAACGAGGCAAAGCCCCTTTCAATAAACGTGGCAATGCCACTTGCATTTCCTCCATCAATAAACCCAGTCCCATGCAACAGATAGTCATGTCATGGCATACAGTGAACAGAAATAGTAAAGCATGCATTTCAATCAAATTTAACCCCAGGGGTATAGTGGTCATTTTTCACATAAGGGTAAAATAGTAATTTTTTGCCTTTAAGGGGTATTTTAGTAATTATATCGGTTTTTAGGGTTTTATGTATGTTTTAATTATTAATAGTCTCATTTTCATCTCAATAACTTATCTAGCCCATTTTAGCAGTTTAAAGTTATTGGGCTCTAAAACCCCCTAATGGGCCCTACAGTGTCATTTTGCTATTTTGGCTCGTTTATCCCATATTCTATATCTAGTTTAACAGTTTTAACCTACAGTATACCAGAATACACTTACCGCTAGTTTTCCCCCAAATGGGCCCTTAAGCCAATTGGGCTCAATTTTAGCCCATCGAAGCCCAAATTACCAAGGTGCACAAAATCATGCAGTCACCAAATTTACCGATTTCAATTATCGATCCTACCGCTTCCAACCGACCCACGAGTGCTCGCACGCTCGCAAGCCCACGAAATGCCAGAATTTTGGCATTTCAGCTTTTCAGTTTTTGTTGATTTACTCTACTAGAGGGTGTTCGTTTACTAACCTGATTTGCGATGAACGCTACTGAGATCTCCCACGAGTATCCCACAATCGGTCACTTAACAAATCAGAATTACGAATTAATGATAACTAACATAATACCCACTTACCACATTCGGCCAACTCCACTTTAGCCTTAGAACACTTACCTTTGTCGAAAATAGGGACTAGATCTAGATCTAATTATTTCAATGATCCAAGCCTCCTACGCTCCTGGCTAGATTGTCCCTTTCACAACAAATACACATAAAAACGATTAAAAGGACTAGCAATACCCTTTACTATAGTTGACAGCCTCTCTAAAGCGTTTAGGGACTTTCGGCTTTTCTTAAATCTAAAGATAACGTATGAGAAGTAGTTCCAACTACTTACCACAATAATGGGTCCATCAGATCTAAAGATTGAATTCCTGATTTACCACGAATATGAAGGTTTTGACTCATTACACAAATTGAAACTAGCAAATGATATGGGCTTCGGGATTTCGGCTTTTGGAGTAGTCGACCAAGAAGAAATCGGCTACAAAGTTAAGTGTTTCGTGTTTGAGAAAAGATTACTTGAGACGGGGTTGAGATTCAGTTTTGAAGAAAGATAACAAAAGAAAAAGAAGTTGTGACAACTGAAAAGATGGCTGGAAAAGAGAGAAGTGACTTGAGAGTTTCAGTTTCAGAGAAAAGAGGGGGAGTGTGTAATCTAAAAGAAGTCGACAAGAAGGGAACAATAAAAAGAAGTAGATTCGGCTTTTAGAAGAGAAGAGAAGAAGAAATAAGAGTGGTTTGACTTACTTGCACAATTCAGCCAGAAGAAGAATGTAGGGGTTACGTTTTCGACTTTTAGAACCTATGAGTGAAGAGAAGAGGAAAAGAATGGAAAGTGTCCTTCAATAGCCTAAACCTTTTCGGCACTAGAGAAACAACCAACAACCAAATGCCGAAAAAAATAATACTAGAAGTCGGCACACCACCCTAATTACTGAAAGTGCAAAATCCCTAAAGTCCTAGCCGAATGTGCTACATCAAAGTCCCTTGGCCAGCCACCTCTTGCTTCAATTTGAAATTCCTAAATTTTCTCCTCCTTATCCTACCTGATCTAATCTTCTAAGCAACTCAAACTCTCTTCAGCAGAGTTTTACTTGGAGTCCATCACATGACTGGCACATGCACAAAAATTAAAACACACCCAATGCTTACCTTGTGACTTGAACTCGGGTTGTTGCACATGTATCCATACGCCACTTTTTTAGGCACTTAAGTGGTGCCACATTGCCACTTTACCAAGGGCTTCCTTGTGTCTTACTTTACTCACTTATTATTAAAAGCCCCCTTAACCAAGTCCCCTTCACTTTAAATCCAGAATTTGATATTTTTGCCAGGTTCAATCTTAGGCTTGGGCCTTCTAAAGGCCCACCAATACACTTAAAACATAAATTCCATATTTTATCAGCAAAATTTTAAAATTTCACCAAAATCGCAAAAATCCCAAAAAATCCCAAAAATTAGGGCATTACACCCTCACTATGGGTTACCCTTATGGCTTTAGGTTCAGACTTTCCACCATGGTTTGAACCCCTCAACGAGGCAAATGATTGATGCACCTGTCGATGGAACTATAAATAACAAAACACCTGAGGAGGCTTATGAGTTTATAGAAGAGATGTCACTGAATAACTATTAGTGGCAAGTCATGAGGACAAAGCCACAAAAAGCTGCAGGTGTTTTCAATATTGATGTAGTTCTATGCTTTCAAGTCAGGTTGAACTTTTGAATAAAAAGATTGATGGTTTAGGTGGTTCTACGCAGGTACACCCAGTTATGTAGTGTGACACAAATCTTGAGTACCCACCCTATGGACATGGCATGGACAACGAGCAACTGAATTATATGGGTAATAATTCTCGACCTCAAAATAATCCTTATAGTAACACTTACAATGCAAATAGGAGAAATCACCTAAATTTCTCATGGGGAGGTCAAGGGAATTAAGGAAATCAAAGGCCACCACCTCTTCTAGGATTTCAGCAACCCTCTTATCGACAGGAAAAGAAACCGGACCTTAAGGAGATGTTGGAAAATTTTATTTCAGTGTCAAACTCATTTCCAAAACACTAAAATAGCACTTAAGAACCAACAAGCCTCAATTCAAGGACTTGAAAATTAGATTGGCCAACTCGCTAAGATGATATCTGATAGACCACAGGGCAGTTTGCCAAGCAACATTGAACCTAATCCTGGGGAACATGTTAAAGAAGTTACATTAAGGAGTGAAACAGCACTAGCTGGGCCTGTAAAAAAGTTGAGACAATAGCCTGACAAAGAGAAAGTTAAGGAGACTCAACCCAAGGAGAATTCTTCACCGGTGCTCAAAGAATTTAAACCATCCATCCCATACCCAAAAAAGTTGAAGAAAGATCGCATGGATGCTCAATTCGGTAAATCTCTTGAACTTTTTAAACAGTTACATATTAACTTACCTTTTGTTGAAGCTATTTCGCAGATGCCCACGTATGCAAAGTTTTTGAAGGAGCTTCTGACAAATAAAAGGAAGTTGGAAGAGCTATCCACGGTGGAACACAACGAGGAATGTTCAGCCATCCTCCAAAACAAATTACCAACCAAACTAAAAGATCCTGGAAGTTTTACTATTCCCTATTTAATTGGTAATTTAAACATTGAAAAGCCGTTAGCTAAATTAGGTGCTAGTATTAATTTAATGCCTTATAAATGTTCAAGCAACTAGGTCTTGGGGAACCAAAACCCACTAGGATGAGTATACAATTAGCTGACAGATCTGTTAAATATCCTAGGGGTATTATTGAAGATGTGCTAGTTAAAGTAGATAATTTTACATTCCCTATTGATTTTGTTGTGATTGACATGGATTAGGATGTTGAGGTACCCTTAATCTTAGGATGCCCATTTTTAGCCACCGCTAGAGCTGTCATAGATTTGGGAGATCGTAAACTTGTTCTTAGGTAGGTGATGAAGAAATTGTGTTTAAAATTTATGATGCTATGCGATTTTCTAGGGAACAAGACGATTCCTGTTACTTTATTAATTCTATTGACTATTCTGTACAAGACTCCTTTCAGGAAATCGCTCTTGAAGACACGTTGGAATTGTGTCTCGTCCAAAATGAGGGAGAGGATAAAGTCACCATTGAGATTGAAAAGGTAATAATTGATTTGAACTCTAATCAACCTTCTTCAAGACAAATAGATTACGAAAGCATTGTGATTAAGGATGAACCAAGACAAAAGCCTTCTGTTGACATACCTCCCAAACTAGAACTTAGGTAGTTACCTAAACACTTGGAATATGCATTTTTGGGAGACAATTATACATTACCAATGATTATCACTTCAGACTTGCAACCCAAGGAGAAGGAGGAATTAATCCAAGGGTTGAGAGAGCATAAAGGCCATAGCTTGGAAATTTTGGACATTAAAGGAATTAGTCCTTCTTTTTACACCCATAAAATTTTGATGAAAGACGAATTCAAACCTTGTGTGCAAGCTCAAAGACGACTGGACCCCAACATGAAGGAAGTTGTCAAGACTGAGGTAATTAAACTTCTAGATGCTGGAATTATTTATCCTATTTCTGACAGTGCTTGGGTAAGTCGTGTGTAGGTTGTTCCTAAGAAAGGAGGCATGACTGTTGTTGCCAATGAAAAGAACGAATTAATCCCTACAAGATCACTTCCCCATGCCCTTCATTGATCAGATGTTGGAAAGACTGTTAGGACATATGTACTACTGTTTCTTGGATGGACTCCCTGGTTATTTTCAAATCCTAATATCTCCTGGAGATCAAGAGAAGACAACATTCACATGCCCATACAGTACATTTGCTTATCGTAGAATGCCTTTTGGATTATGTAATGCTCCTGCTACTTTTTAGTGATGCATGTTAGCCATCTTTGACGAACTCAAAGAAGATATCACGGAGGTGTTTATGGATGACTTCTTAGTATTCGGTAACTCTTTCCATCTTTGCCTTAAAAATTTATAACGATTTTTAATAAGATATGAAGATTGAAACCATTGAAAAACTACGTTCCCCTAATTCGATTAAGGCTATAAGAAGCTTTTTAGGACATGCTGGTTTTTATAGAAGATTTATTAAAGATTTTTCTAAGGTAGCTAAGCCTTGAACTAAATTACTAGAAAAATATGTGCCTTTCAATTTTAATCAGGAATGTTTAGAAGCATTTAACACTCTTAAAGATAAATTAACTAATGCTCTGATTATAATTGCACCTGATTGGAATTTACCTTTTGAACTAATGTGTGATGCGAGTGACTTGGCAATAGGTGCAGTTCTTGGACAACGAAGAGACAAACACTTTCAGCCAATTTATTATGCTAGCAAGACTTTGACAGCCACTCAAGAGAATTACACTACCACGGAAAAAGAATTGTTAGCTGTGGTTTTTGCAATTGACAAATTTAGACCATATTTGATATTGTCTAAAGTCATCGTTTATACTAACCTTTTCGCTCTTCGTTATCTTTTAACTAAGTCTGATGCAACACCTCGATTAATAAGATGGATTTTATTATTACAGGAATCCGATCTGGAGATACAAGATAAAAAGGGGTTGAAAATCTTGCGACAAATCACCTTTCCAGGCTCGAAAATCCATATGTTGAGGAACTTGACGAGGCCGAAATAGATGATGCAGTTCCTGAAGAACAATTCATATTTGTATCTGATATTGCAAATTATTTAGCGGCCCAACATAACCCCAAAAAGGTTCATGCATCAGCAAAAGAAGCGATTCTTCGCTGATGTGAAAAACTACTTTTGGGAAGATCTTTTTCTTTTTCGTATATGTGCAGATCAAGTCATTCAAAGATGTGTTACAAAGACAGAAGCATACAAGATCTTGCAGCATTGCCACTCAGGACCAATGGGGGGACATTACAGTGAACCAGGACCGCCCATAAAGTGCTCGAATCAGGTTTTTATTGGCCCCCACTATTTAAAGACGCCATCAGGTATGTAACTTTTTGTGACAAATGCCAAGGGATAGGTAATATCTCTAAACGTGATGAAATGCCTCAAACATATATATTGTCATGTGAGATATTTGATGTATGGGGTATCAATTTCATGGGTCATTCCCTTGTTCGTTCGGAAATAAATACATCTTAATAGCAGTTGATTATATGTCAAAATGGGTGGAGGCCCAAGCTTCACCTACTAATAATGCTAGAGTAGTAGTAAGATTTCTAGAAAAAAACTCTTTTCTCGGTTTGGATCACCCAGAGCAATTATTAGTGACAGGGGTACTCATTTTTGAAATGCTCAGTTCAATAAAGTTCTAAAGAAATATGGAGTGCACCACAGAATAGCTACCCCTTACCATCCACAAACTAGTGGCCAAGTCAAAGTAGCTAATATAGAACTTAAATGAATCCTAGAAAAGACGGTAGAATCAAATAGAAAAGATTGGCCGATGAAGGTAGATGATGCTTTATAGGCCTATAGGACCGCTTTAAAAACTCCCATAGGAACATCCCCTTATAGACTTGTTTATGGGAAAAGTTGTCATTTACCATTTGAACTCAAACATAAGGCATTTTGGGCTGTCAAATTTCTAAATCTTGATCCTAAACTTGCAAGTGAGAAATGACTAATGTAGTTAAACGAGTTGGATGAATGGCGCATTAGTGCATATGAGAACTCTCGATTGTACAAGGAAGCAACAAAGTAACGCCATGACAATCGTTTAAAGCAACCTAAACAGTTTGAAGTTGGCGACCTTGTCTTGCTCTACAACTCAAAGCTCAAATTATTCCATGGAAAACTTAAATCGAGATGGTCGGGCCCATTCGTAGTTCAAACTATCTTTCCCTACGGTACAGTCAAGGTAACACATCCGGATCACGGCACTTTCAAGGTAAACAGTCATTGACTTAAACTCTATAGAGGTGAGGATTTCAGAAATGATAAACTGGAGCTTAGGCTCCACGAACCCTCGTAAAAGTTGCACACAAGGTAAAGTCTAGCTTAAACTCTAAATAAGCGCTTCTCGGGAGGCAACCTGAGCACTAACATTATTGATTTCTATAAATTTAGTTTCTAACATCTAAATAACTAATTAAGTCTTTAGAACACAGGTTTTCCAGAGCCACACGGCCAGGCACACGAGCGTGCCTGAGGTCGTGGACACACCATGGATGGACACACGACCGTAAGACACGATCGTGTGAAAGCAGAGCAAAATTTCCCCAAAGCCAATGATGCAACACGGGTTTTGACAAATCACCACGACCTTACAATATGGACGTGGGCGAACCTACTAATTGAACATGGGCATGGCACGAGTAACACGGGTGTAGGAAAGGTAAAAAATAGGCGTGCCTAAAGACCAAGGGTGAACCTGTTAAAATAACACGAGCGTGCGACACGCCCGTGGCCTGTACTCATGGGCAAGGCTGAGAAACTAACACGGACATCGACACACTCGTGCCCGAAGATTGTGCTTGACACTGACTACCTAAACATGAGCGTACGAGGAAGAACACAGGCATGGGAGATGTGAACAATGAAGGACACAGCCTTGAGACATGGCCGTGTGCCCCAACACGTCCAAGGAACACGAGCGTGGGCCAAGAATCAGGCGCTCTAAAACCTTAAATTCACAAAACACACAGGCTGCACGCAAGCCACATGGGCATACGACACAGCTGTGTGCCCCAATCCCTATTTAAACCCCTCTACTATTCATCATCTTTCCAAAATAATTTTCACCCTAACCCTAGCCGCCATCGTGCCGTCCTACTGCTACCGTTCCAAGTTCTAAACCCCCCTTTTTCCATCACCTCCCTACCCCCAAAGGCCCTCCTTCCAGCTCATTTCTTCTCCCCATCCCCTCACATTTTGAAGAATCCTAAAATCCACCCACAACCACCACACTCTTAGACCACCATCACCACCACCGCCGTTGGCTCCTCCACATCAGCCCCAATCTCTTCTCACAACTGCAATTTACTCCATTTTCAGTTTCATTCTCTTCCATGATTATTATTTATATATATCTTGTTAATTTTTAGTTTAAAATCCTAGTCTTACTTAGTTCTATATTTGCCCACTCTTATTATGCAAAGTCTTCATTTAATTCTTGAATTATTCGTTTGATCACTCATATTGTGTTTATTAGAAGGTTTAGCCTATAAATTTTACTGATGCTTAATTCATTTATCATGATTAAGATTCATTATTTGGGTATTCCAATCCATGAGTTTTTTGCTTAAATAGGTTTATTATCCATCTTGTCTGATTTCAAGCATTTCCCGACTTGCTAGACATTTTCAAACATTAACATTCATTGTAATCTCTGCCTATTTTGACTCCATTATTCCTTATAAATGAATATCTTTAATTTTATTTTAGGTAAAAATGACCCCTCCACGTGGCAAGAAAGCCACTGTCCCCACTTTTAAAAAGCGGAAGGGACCCGACGCTATATCCTCAAGTGCGACCACTAAAATCTGACACCCTTTCCTATAGTTTCCACAAGGGTGCCAAGAAGAAATCTTCCAAATTTTGAGGGCAAGACCCCTCAAAGTAGGACGATGCATTGACTAGCCCGCCTTAGAGCAGGTCTAATTGGCTGATGCGGTCCGAGCCCTATTGACTACTGATCCATGGGGTTGGTTCTTTGATATTGTCGAGCTGACGTATCTCGAGCTTACATTGGAACTCTGTTTGACCTTCCACCTCTAAACAGTTATGTAATAGTTTGATGATCCCGGAATGGTCCAGTTCCGTCTCAGTGGTTTTGTACGCCAACTAAGTGTGCCTGAGTTTTGTGTAGTTCTGGGCCTCTATACCAAAGAATTCATAGAGGAAGAAGACTTATCTGAGCTCTATCGTCACATCCGCTACTCTCCATCCAAATGTTGGAGGGCCCTGGTCCCTGTTTCAGCCACCTGCAATCCTAGTTGCTCCAAGGTGACAGCTCTTTCTCCATCATTGAAGTACCTCCACGCCATCCTCGCACACACCTTAACGATCGACGAGAGAGCACCAGCATCGTCAACACTCACTACGCCTATTTTCTATGGAGTATGGCGTACGGGCACGTCTTTGACGTTGCTTACTTCATTGCCCTAGCCATTTGCCATCAGACGGAGCGATATAAGAGAAGAGCTGTCTGCATCAGGCCCTATGTGACTCGACTAGCTCGCCACTTCAGCCTCCTCAACACAATGGTGCAATCATCCTCCCTCACCCTCATCAGTTAGATGTCCCCATAGGGCATCTCGAGTATGCTACACATGAGGATGATCGAGCGACGATGTGGATGCGATCCTCCTCAGTACCGTCTAGCTCAATCCACCGAGTAAGAGGACCTAGAGGACATCACTGATGATGTCCCTCCACCTTACGAGGAGCCACCATCCCAGTCACCGCCCATTCATCTTCTAGTTCATGCGGCTGCTTCACTTTCTGACATCTCTAAGCGCTTAACACGATTTGAGTAGCAGTGCTTTCAGCGTTTTGATCACATTGACGCTACTCTAAATCAGATTTGTTAGCATATTAACATCACATCGCCACCAAACCCACCTTGTGATCCATTTGGTGATGAGGACTTTTGAGTCCTTTTATTTTTTTCTTTTTATTTTGTTTTATTTTTACTTTTATGTTTCTTTATCTTTATTATTATTCCTATTTTTATGTTTACAAAAACTATATTAGTTTATCTTGAATTTTATTTTATCTTAATGGTTGCTTCTTCATGAGTAACCCCACTAATATATACCCCTAAAAATACTATTGATACTATCGCAGTCTAAAGAACCCAAGAGCCCAAATCTAACTCTAATGGGAAAGGTACTCCACGACTGCCATGTCCTGCTTGACCACGACCATAGCCACCAAAACACCAAGTATAATATTCTTTTGGCGCAGCACTCGTGGACTAACGACCTCTACCACCACCAGAGTATCCTCCTCTAACCTCACTTTTGCCCTAGCTACAAACACATCTCTGAAAAAGGTTTCCACACTTCCAACTCAAGGATTCCATCCAATATTCAGGAAGTTTCACTTCTCCCCCTCTCTTATGATTTTATGCTTATATTTGAATCCATCTTTGTACATTGAGGACAATGTACATCTTAAGTGTGGGGGGATATTAATTCATTATCAGAAAATCCCTGAATTTTGCATTATTCTCAAATCCCTGAATCTTGGCTTTCACTATCATAATGAATTTGGATTGACTTATGATTTTTATTAGTATGTCTTGGATTAAAACATAGGGAGTTATGCTTTGATTGTTTAGACTTTAAGTCATTAGAGAATCAAGCATGATAAGTTGATTTTCGAGAATTAAAATTTTTCTAGGTTGTTTCCCCAAATTTTGGTATTATCTTGAATTTTGAAATTCACAGGATTGACATCAAAATCTATAATTTTTTAGAGATTTTGAGCCTTTAGAGCATATATCCTTTTCTGCTCACTTTTATTGTTGCTTATGAATGTGTCAACATTGATTTGTTATTCTAGAACTTGTTTCGATTATACATGTCAAAACCACACCATTGATTTGATATACCGAGATGATAAAAGCACCTAGGTTTTAACCCACCCACTCCATAAAAAAGCCTACCCTAATAATTAACCCCTAGTGAACCCCTTTGAGCCTAACAAACCATTTATTGATTTTCCCTTAATATTAACCCATAAGCCTATTTCTGATTCCTTGAGAACTCCCCTTATTTAATTTGATCCTCATTTTTGTCGAGATTTGATTTGAATAAATTGCCTAGCTATTTTCTCTTATTTAGTTAGTAAAGTTTCATACTTGATTTGTCCTTAAAAAAACATATACAAAATTATTTCAGTTGTTAATTTATCATTTGACATATTATTACGAACCTATGTAATGCTTGAACTTGAACGATGATATTCATGAGGAAAAGCTCAATTATAGGATTATTTATTCAGTAATGCAATTTTTTCTAGTTAGGTAATTTTTCAATTCAATCTCGATTCTAACCTCCTTTTTCAGCTTGTGACCACACCCCCTAACCAAAGCCACGTTACAACCCTCTAAAGACCTTTTGATAGATATATCATGTCAATACTTAGTGGTGGAGATTTGATTTTCATGCAAGCTTATGGTAATAACTCTTCATGTTGACAAATGAGTGCTTAATTTCTGAACCCTAAACACTTTGAGTGAATAGAGTGAACCTATAGTGAGGATGTTAACTCTGTGTGATTTTGAATTAAGGATAATTATTTAGGTAAAGGGAGATACCTATGTTTTTGAGATAAAATGTTCAATTTGGATTGTTTGAAACTTTTATGTTCTTTCAGTTGAACTCTCAAGGTATGATTACTTATGGATTATTTCGAAACATTATTAATAAGAATTATAAATTGAGAAAAATGAATTCTTAATTGTCAGTTGAAGATTTTGCTTGAGGACAAGCAAATGCTTAAGTGTGGGGGTATTTGATAAACCATAAAATATACATATTTTTATCCCACATTTGGCACATTTAGGGATTATTTATCATCAGATTTATGGAATTCAATGCTCCTAATCCTCTCATTTCATGTTTTATACTTAGGTGAGCATAAGAAAGTGAAAAGAAGGGAAACAGGCCAAAAACAGAGAAAATGGGCCAAAGTGAGGAATCAACACAACTTGAAGTTCTTCACACGGGTACACCACATGCTGTGCTTATTTAGCAGACCCGAACACGGCCTGAACCCAAGTCACACGGGCATGTGACACTAACGTGTCCCTATCGTGACGTGTTCTAATTTCACGAGGAAAAGGCTACTTAGGGGCTAAGAAAGGTATTCCAGAGTCTATATAAACACCCTAGGAGAGGGCTAAAGGGGACAGACAAAGTAGAAAGTAAGGAATTACTCGAAGAATGCCGATTGATCCATCTCAGAAGTAGGATTTACCTCAAGACTGAAGATCTCCCTTTAATTTCCTTCAATGGTTTTTGGGTTTTCTTTATGTTTTGTTGTTTTACCAATTTGAGATGTTTTCCTCTATAATTATGAACTAAATCCCCTAAATACCTGAGGGGATTAAAGTGAAGACGGATCTTATTATTAATATCTGAATTATATGATAATTATTTGATTTGATCTTAATTGTGTTATT
The DNA here is from genome assembly GCA_020496765.1 of Gossypium stocksii. Taxonomy (NCBI): domain Eukaryota; kingdom Viridiplantae; phylum Streptophyta; class Magnoliopsida; order Malvales; family Malvaceae; genus Gossypium; species Gossypium stocksii. Next base: position 16,144,656 of record CM035623.1, read on the forward strand.
AATTCTTGTGTTAATATTTTAGGATATGAATATAAGTTGAATGTGTTTATTCAGTGGAGCAAAAGTCCCTGTTTAAGAGTAGATCCAACATAGTTAAGCGGAGTTGATCGTAATCCTAGACATAGGACGACGAAAATTTGTTGGATTAGAGTCAAATCTAATAAGGGAATCTATAGATCGAATTAATGCAACACTAGGGGTTTTAATTAGAAAGAAATTTCAATTAATCAACCTAGGGTTAGTTGTTCTTAGTCTCGAAAGAGATATTAACATAAATTAGGGATTTCTACGAGTCAAGTCAAGTAAATAAATCGTCTAGTTTAGAGTCTAATAACAAGTGATGTCTAGGTGGATTCTTCCTTGGGTATTGTCTTAATCAATCAGTTTTTTCAAAAGTAAGTTCCCCAATTTACTCTCTGGAGTGTTCATAGTTAATTAGTTTAATTTAATTAGTTAAAAGAAATTCCCTTTATTTCTAGGCTAGATAATAGAAATAAAGTTATTACTAGTACTTTTAGTTCATGTGGGTTTGACATCTCGGTCTTGCCACTAAACTATACTACTGTTCGATAGGTGCGCTTGCATTCATCGTGATAATATTTAGTTTTTAGGTACGATCATATTATTACTTGACCATCATAAATATCACACAATCAATAGGCTCAGCGAATCGTAAATGGACCGGACCATCGAGATTTTAACTTACCTAAAGAAAACCTTAATTTGGAATTGAATAACAAGACTTGCTGACCTACTTCCAATTCTCCAACTCGATTGTGCTTGTCATGCCATTTCTTAAGTCTCTTCTTAAGTAGGCATTTTCATATGAAAACATTCAGAATTCTTCTAACTCATTGAGTTGGAGCATCCATTTCTCTTTAGCAAGCTTAAGATCCAATTTGAGTTGTTGAAGAGCCCAGTAAGCTTTGTGCTCTAACTCCAAGGGCAAATGATAGGCTTTCCCAAAGACCAACCTATAGGATGACATCCTTAAAGGTGTCTTGTATGCTATCTTGTAGGCCCATAAAGCATCATCCAGTCTTTTGGACCAATCCTGTCGGTTCGGCCAAACTATCTTCTCTAGTATGCCTTTGATCTCTTTATTTTCCAGTTCAGCTTGCCCATTCGTCTGTGGGTGGTAAGCTGTGGTGACCTTGTGCTTCACTCAATGTTTGTCGAGTAACCATTTCAAACACTTGTTCACAAAATGGTACCCTTCATCATTGATGATGGCTCTTAGGGGTCCAAACCTTATGAACACATGCTTCTGCAAAAACTTCATCACAACTTTTATAACATCCTTAACCCGTATTTCTTGCCAAAATAGGGTTACGAGGCATTACCGAATAATGCATCTCATTCACATACATTTGTGCATTCATAATCAAAATTCATTCAAAGCATTCACAATGTCCCTTATAAGGCTTTACGAGACGTTAAAACATGCTTAGAAGTGATTTGGAAGTAAACCGATAACATATGCAAACTTTGAGAAACTCATAAAAATTTCCAACATTTAGGGGCCACACGCCCGTGTAAACATGCCATGTACCTCACACGGCCACCAGACACGACGTGTCATAGGTCGTGTGAAAATAGGGCATACATTCTGAATTACAACACATGGCCAGAGACACGCCCGTGTGCCTTGGCCGTGGGAAAAACTAAAAGGGTTATTGACTTGGTCACATGGCCAGTTACATGCTCGTGTTCTAGCCTGTGTAACTTTCTCACTTGGCCACTCACCCGTGTGTAAGACTGTGTGGTGTGCCTAAGCTCAATTTGAATTGGCCTTCGAGCAACACGGCAGAGACACATGCCCATGTCCCTGCCGTATAGGCAAAAATAGTCCATTTGCAAGGCCAAGTTGCCACCCATCTTGGGTCAATCCTACAAGCATCAAATGACACATAATTCATACCTAATTTGTAGCCAAAACATTACCAAAACATGCAAAATCATGCCATAATATCTTTAACCATTTCCAAACATAATTCCAACTCAAACATACTAATTTCATGTACCAAAATTCATACGAAAATCATATGTTTCATATCTCATTTTAATCCATTCAATTTATGCTATTTACTCATGATTTCATTTACCAAGTCGACCACGAAACTTACTAAAATGACAATTATCACTAGTCCATATATGAACATATTATAATCACTACAAGTCATCACTTATCATGTCATCCTTTCCATTAAACTCAAGCCATATCACATGGCAAGATTAAAAACGTAAAACATTTCATATTCTCCCTAGCCTATACATGCCATATACCAAAATTTACAACTACAAAAGTACCAAAATATTGTTTAATAGTGTGACGACGATCCCTGACGATCCCCGAGCTCACGATAGCTTTGATAATCTATAAAACAATGAAAACACAAACACAAAGTAAGCTTTCAAAAGCTTAGTAAGCTTTCAAAAGCTTAGTAAGCCATATACAAATAAACTGAACACATAAAACAGTTATAGGCTAACTCATTCATAGAAACCATGCAAATCACATATACAAGTTCATAATTCACATCTAATTCATTTGTTCCTAATTCACTTGCACATATTCACCATTCTTTCTCATGTAATTCACTTGTAAATATGTATAAACATACTCATCTTTCATTCATGAATTTCACATATACTTCATAAATACCTGAATTGGATACTTATTCACATACTTCTTGTAACAGCCCTAACCCGTATCCATTGCTGGACTAGGGTTAAGAGGCATCACCAGACATATCGAAACATTTTACAATACATTCACAAGCATAATTCATACATTGGCATTCCATAGCAAAACACATCGGCATTCCATAGCAAAACATATACATATAGTCCCTTTAGAAGGTCTATAAGACCTTAACCATGCATTAGAAAAGGGTCAGAACTAAATCGAACACATACAAAATTTTTTTTAAACTTAACAAATTTTCCAAGTTTCAAAGGTCATACACCCGTGTGATCAGGCCGTGTGCCTCAAACGGTATTAGACACGCCCGTGTGTTTAGGTTGTGGCAAAATAGGGCATACATACTAACTTGTCTACACGGTCACAAGACACGCCCGTATGCCAAGCTGTGTGAAAATTAGGGAGGTTATTGACTTGCTCACACGGCCAGTTACACACTAGTGTGTCCAACCCGTGTGGCTATTCAAAATGGCCTTACATGCTCGTGTATGGGCCTGTACTTGGCTGTGTCAATCTAAGGGGTTATACTGACTTGGCCACACAGCCTGGCACACGCCCGTGTAATGGTCCTCGAGCAACACAGCAGAGACACACGCCCGTGTCTCTACCCGTGTGGGCATAAAATAGGCCATTTATAAGAACAAAATGCCTATAACATACCAAAATAGGGCCTAAACGGAACAATGGTTGTGAAACCACGAATCTGAGATAGAAAAAATTATTCCGATTAATTTTTATAATTTATCGAGTGATTAGATGCATGTGTTAAAGAATTGATAGAAAATTTTATGAATTACATGTTTAATTTTCCTAGTAGGGCTTGTTTGAAAAAGTTGATAAATATGAGTCTTAGATAGGAAAGGATTAAATTGAAGAGCATAATCTGAGTGGAAATGGGACCAAGTTGCCATGGATTTTGTGACAGGATTGCTGTTGACACCGAGAAAAAAAGATGCAGTATGGGTTGTGATTGATAAACTAACGAAGTCGGCTCATTTTATTCCAGTTCGTATGGATTATTCACTTGACAAGTTGGTCTAGTTGTATATTTTAGAGATAGTCACACTACATGGAGTACCGTTATCGATTATCTCAGATAGAGACCCGAGATTCACTTTTCAGATTTGGAAGAAGTTACAGGAAGCTTTGGGCAAAAAGTTGATTTTTAGTACAGCTTTCCATCCTTTAACCGATGGTCAGTCAGAGAGAGTTATTCAGATACTTGAGGATATGCTCAGATGTTGTGTCTTAAAATTTCAAGGTAGTTGGGAGAAATATTTGCTATTGGCAGAGTTTGCCTATAATAATAGTTACCAGTCGAGTTTGAAGATGGCACCTTATGAAGCTTCATAAGGACATAAATGTCGCACACCTTTGTATTGGACAGAGCTTAAAGAAAATAAGATTTACGGGGTTGATTTAGTTAAAGAAACTGAAGAGAAAGTGAAAGTTATCAGAGGTTGCTTGAAAGCAGCTTTAGATAGATAGAAGTCTTATGCAGGATTGAAAAGAAAATAGATTGAGTATCAAGTTGGTGACAAAGTGTTGTTGAAAGTATCTTTTTGGAAGAAAGTCTTTAGATTTGGCAAGAAAGGCAAACTAAGTCCATATTTATTAGATCGTTTGAAGTGACAGAAAGAGTTGGGCTATTAGCATATCGGTTAGCTTTGTCGCTAGAGTTAGAGAAGATTCATGATGTGTTCCATGTGTCCATGTTACGTCGTTACCGTTCTGATCCATCACATGTCATGTCATAGACAGAGGTTGAGATTCAGCAAGACATGACTTACGGTGAAGAACCGATAAAGATTTTAGCTCGAGAGGTTAAGCAACTAAGGAACATAAGTATTACACTTGTGAAAGTATTATGGAATAGGGACTGGGTAGACGAGGCAACATGGGAGGTCGAAGAGGCTATGTGAAAACAGTATCCAAATCTATTCACAGGTAAGATTTTTGGGGATGAAAATCCCTAAAGGGGGAGAAATGTAACATCCCGAAATAGAGCCTAAATAGAACAGTGGTTGTGAAACCATGACTCCGAGATAAAAAAATTTATTCCAATTTATTTTTATAATTTACCGAGTGATTAGATGCATGTGTTAGAGTATCGATAGAAAATTTTATGAATTACATGTTTAATTTGCCTATTAGAGCTTACTTGAAAAAGTTGATAAATATGAGTTCTAGATAAGAAAGGATTAAATTGAAGAGCATAATTGATGTAGAGGTCCTTAAATGGTAATTAGACCATTAGGTTTTCATGGACAAAAATGGACATACACAGATAAAAGTAACTAAAGTTTTAATGAAAGGCATTTTAGTCATATGGTAATTAAAAGATTAAAACGGGAAAAAGATGGCAAAATGTTGTCCATCTTCTTCATTAGGCCAAAAATTCAAGGGGACACCATAGCTTGGGTTTCTTCAACTTCTCAAGCTCATAGTAAGTGCATCAAAGCCCAGTTTTTAATGTTCTTTATGTTTTTGGAGTCCTGGTAACTTAATTTAGCTTATTTTAGCAATAATTTAACCTAGGGTTCATATTTGGAAAAATACCCATAGGTGAAATGTGTCTATTTTGTTGTTTTATGGTAGAATATGAAGCTTGAAATTAAGTTAAACAACTTGTGCTAAGCAATTTTAACCGAAAACGAGTAAAACGACATAATTAGTAAAAATACCTAATGTTCAGAAGTACATGTTAGAGTGAGAATTTGATGGCCATAGAAGGAAAATAATAATCAGCATGTCCTAAAACATAAGAATTAGGGATAAAGTTTAATTTCTGAGCTTTGGGGCAAAAGTGTAAATATGTAAAAGTTTAGGGGCAAGATCATAATTTTGCCAAAGTTAGAGTTAAGGACTGTTTTGATAAATGTGAGTATTAAATAAGATAAATTTGCTATTATAGATCAAGAAGAATGAAATTCAGGGTTAGATCGGGGAAAGAAAAAGGTTGAGGACTAGAACAAAATATTTGATCGTATTTTGTATCGACGTAAGTTTGCGGTAAATAAATGCAATGTTTTGCTAATTATATTTAACACTGTTATTTTTCAGCATATATATGTTTATTTTGTGAATTTACTTATTGATGACTCAAGTAAGAATTGATGGTGAAATGATACTTAAGAGTCCCGGTTGAACCTTAGGAATGTGTAGGATACAAATGTCATGACATTAGGGTTTAAGGATACCAAGTAAGACCATGCCAAGGCATGGCATCGGTAAGTTTTACAAGGCAAGGAAATAATGTAAGACCATGTCAAGACATGGCATTGATAAGCTATTATAAGGCAAAGATCCTATGTAAAACCATGCCAAGGCATGGCAATGGTGAGTTCATAAGGTAAGGATACCATGTAAGACCATGTCAAGACATGGCAAGGGTAAGTTTAAAAAGGAAATGTACCCGTGTATCCTTAGTATTCCAGGTGGTTCAATGGAAAATTTAAAGAGTATACTCAAGGAAATGCAAGATAAGTCCATATTTGAAAGGTTCAAGTAAGAGCATTCAAGACTTATGCATATTGAGCTTGAATGTTAAAGTTATCTTAAAAATTCGTTTAGAATGTTGTTATTTATTTACATGCAAACTTACTAAGCTTTTATGCTTACTCCCTTTCTTTTCTCTCTTTTTATAGTATCGCCAAGCCAACTCGAGGATCGTAAGGACGTCGGAGATCGTTTCACACTATCAAAGGGCTATCTTGGTTTTTGTGATTTCGAAACATTTTAAGTTATAGCATGTATAGGGACTTGGCCATTTTGTGTGTATGTCCTTATGATATGACTAAATAATGGCATGTGAATACTTGATAATGATTAACTATTGAATGGCTAATTAAGAACATGTTTTGGAGTTATATATGCCTAAATGATAGTTTATACAAAAAAATTATGAGAGAGTAAAAGTTGGCCACGGAATAGTTTTGGGACAACAGCAGTGACGTGATTTTGAAAAATCGCTAAAAATTGAAGAAATGGAATTAAATGGTGAATGCAATATATAATTAAAGAATATTGAGTCTATTTTCATAGGAAAGAAACAAAGAAAGCAAAAGAAGTCTACATTTTGTGATATTTAGATTCTTGTGGGACTAATTTAGAATGATTTTGTGATCCCCTGTTCTGACTTTTAAAAATCATTAAAATTTTTACAAAAAACTTATGGAACATACTTTATATTTCTAGATTATTTAGTGAGTCTGTTTTCATTAAAAATAAACAGAAACATCATTTGAATTCTGTATAATGAGATAATTGATTTTTAGTGAAGAGAGGTCAAGCCCATTGGTCTGCTACATAGGGGAAATTTAATGAATAAACTGTACTAATTTGACAAACTAAAAATTTTGGAAAAATTATGGTAAGAAGATATATGAGTCTAGTTTCAGGAAAAATTTATAGATTTAAATTTTGAACCTCGTAACTCGAGTTATAATTAATTTAGTGACTATTACATAGGTGGATAGTTTTATTATGAATAGTGAAATAAATTGTTTTGATTTGTGTAATTAATTGGAAAATTTTTAATGTTCCTAGTTTAGTCCCAAATCAGTTCAATTCCATGTTTTAGGGCCTCGAGAGCCCTTTTTAGGGATATATTGGATGAATGTGACCAAATCAATTTTAAAAGTAAATTTTTATACCCCAAACTAGTAAAATAAGTCTGGTAATGCCTCGTGCTCGACTCCAGTGACAGTCTTGGGTAAGGGGTGTTACTTTTATTGGTATCAGAGCAAGTGTTTAGTCAGTTCTCAGTATATTTAGTATGAGTAAGAGTCTAGCTATACATGCCATACTTATATTTTGATAGTGTGACGACTCCTGCCGATTTTAAAATATTTTTCTTTTATAGTTATGGATCCCGAGCGAGCTAGTGTAGATGATGTAAAGAGTAACACGCCCGTTCTCGTAGAAGGGATGGCGCCACCAAGTAGTAGTGAAAGGCCCATTACAGTTATTCTGGGATGAGGGGTTCGAGAAGCCTTCTTCCAAGCTATGAATGAGTGGTTTGCCAAGTTCACTCATACGAATCCGGCCGTTAGACCTCCACCCCCTCATGATCCTGAGACTACCGATGTAGCTTCCCCAGCCATAGATATAGTCAAAAGAGAGAAGCCACTGGTTGATAAAATTAGAAAATAAGGGGCCGAAGAATTTTAGGCTACTAAAGATGACGATGCAGAGAAAGCTAAATTTTGGCTCGAGAATAATATTAGGATCTTTGACAAGTTATCATGCACACCTGAAGAGTGCATGAAGTGTGTTGTATCATTTTTAGGAGATTTGGCCTGTCATTGGTGGAAAACACTTGTGTCAGTAGTACCGAAAGAATGGGTTACTTGGGATTTCTTTCAAGAGGAGTTTCGTAAGAAATACATTAGTTAGAGGCTCATTGATCAGAAAAGAAAAGAATTCCTTGAACTAAAGCAGGGTAAGATGACAGTGACTAAATATGAACGTGAATTTGTCAGACTCAGCAATTATGCTCGAGAGTGTGTCTCAATCGAAACTATTATGTGCAAGAGATTTGAAGATGGGCTCAATGATGATATTCAACTGTTAGTAGGCGTTCTAGAAATAAAAGAGTTTGTCATTTTAGTTGAAAGAGCCTGTAAGGCAGAGGAGTTGTTGAAAGGAAAGGGTAAAGCTGAAATTGAGATACAAGACATGAAGAAAAGACAAATGAGCAAGTCACTTCAGTCTACATCCAAGAGGCGTAGAGAGTTCTCTACGAGATCTAATTTTTTAGCAAGGTATTCTAGTCGAAACAAAGGTAGAAGATTTATGGGTTAGAAAGCTCAGACCACTTCAATTGCGAGTGTTGGCAGTATTCAGCTTGATAGACCCGAGTGTCCTCAATGTGGTCGACGTCATCCAAGTCAATGTCGAGCAATTGAGACTGGTTATTTTTGATGTGGTACACCGGATCATTTCATTCGGGAGTGTCCTAAGATGGTTAAAAGAGAAGTAATACCAAGTGTAAGATCAGGTAATGCCCCCGTTAGAGGCAAACCTCAGAGAAATTCAGGAATAGGGGCAGGTAAAGGTGCATCTAGAGATCTAGTAGCGAGACCAAATGTTACAGCACCTACAAGGACCTATGCTACTTGTGCTCGTGAAGAGGCATCCTCCCCCGACGTGATTACAGGTACATTTTCTCTTCATGATATTAATGTTATTGCTTTGATTGATCCGGGTTCGACCCATTCCTATGTTTGCATGAAATTGATGCCTAGTATGAACATGTCCATAGAGTCCACGAGATTTATGATTAAAGTATCGAATCCATTAGGTCAATATGTATTAGTAGACTAAGTATGTAAAAATTGCCCTTTGATGATTAGAGGTTACTATTTTTCAACCGATCTCATGCTATTGTCGTTTGATGAGTTTGATGTGATTCTTGGTATGGATTGGTTGACTGCGCATGACGTGATAGTGAATTGTGGAAAAAAATTCATTGAGTTGAAATTCAAAAATAGTGTAATTCTTCGGGTTAATTCAGATGAGTCAGATTGTTCGATTGCCATGATATATGTTATGTCTACTTAGAAATGCTTGAGGAAAGGATATGAAGCTTATGTTGCTTTTGTGTTGAATACTAAAGATCCAGAGTTGAAAATTGAATCAGTGCTTGTGGCATGTGAGTTTCCTGATGTGTTTCTGGAAGAACTACCAGGTTTGCCCCCTATCAGAGAAGTTAAGTTTGGTATTGAGTTGGTTCTGAGTACAACACCCATTTTTATTGCTCCTTATGGAATGGCTCCAATGGAATTGAAAGAATTGAAAGTTCAGTTGCAGGAATTAATAGATAAAGGCTTTGCAAGACCTAGTTGTTCACCATGGGGTGCACCAGTACTCTTTGTGAAAAAGAAAGATGGTTCAATGAGATTGTGCATAGATTATCGGCAGCTTAACAATGTAACTATTAAGAACAAGTATCCACTGCCTAGAATTGACAATTTGTTTGATCAATTGAAGGGAGCTACTGTGTTCTCCAGGATAGATTTGAGATCCGGATATTATCAGTTGCGAGTTAAAGAGTCAGATGTTCCAAAGGCTACTTTTCGGACTAGGTATGACCATTATGAGTTCCTTGTGATGCTGTTTGGCTTAACTAATGCTCCTGCCATTTTCATGGACTTAATGAACTGAATTTTCAGACCTTACTTGGATAAATTTGTAGTTGTGTTCATTGATGATATCTTGATTTATTCTCATGATGAGACTGAGCATTTAAAGCATTTGAGAATAGTTTTACAGACTTTGAGAGATAATAAGCTTTATGTCAAGTTTAAAAAAAGTAAGTTCTGGTTACAAGAAGTTGATTTTCTTGGACATATAGTCTCAGGTGAAGGTATTAGAGTGGATCCGAGCAAGACTTTAGCCATTGTTGATTGGAAGCCTCCTAGGAGTGTATTAGGGGTCAGAAATTTTCTTGGTCTTGCCGATTATTATAGATGGTTTGTAGAGGGATTTTCCACATAGCTAACCCATTGACAAGATTGCTACAGAAAGATGTCAAGTTTGAATGGTCTGAAAAGTGTCAGCAGAGTTTTGACAAGTTAAAGGCATTGTTGACTGAAGCTGCTGTCTTAGTACAACCAGAACTGGGTAAAGAGTTTGTGATTTACAGTGATGCACCCTTGAATGGACTAGGCTGTATACTTATGCAGGAAGGAAAGGTAATTTCTTATGCCTCTAGATAGCTAAAGCCACATGAGAAAAATTATCCGACACATAATTTAGATCTAGTTGCCATTGTATTTGCATTGAAAATCTGGAGACATCACTTGTATGGTGAGAGATGCCAAATATTTACTGATCATAAAAGTTTGAAATAGTTGATAACTTAGAAAGATTTGAACTTGAAGCGAAGAAGATGGCTAGAGTTGATTAAAGATTATGAATTAGTGATTGATTATCACCTGGGTAAGGCAAACGTAGTTGCTGATGCTTTGAGTAGAAAATCTTTGTTTGCATTAAGAGCTTTGAGCACTAGTTTAACCTTATCAGATGATGGTTCTATCTTAGCCGAATTAAGAGCTAAGCCAATGTTTCTTGAAGAAATTTGTGAAGTTCAGAAAGATGACAGTGAGTTGCATGCCAAAAGAGCTCAGTGTGAGACGGGTATAGAGTTTGATTTTTAGATCAGTTCTGACAGTTGTTTAATGTTCAGAAATTGGATGTGTGTACCAAAGAATGATGAGCTTATTCGAAAGATCTTAGAGGAAGCACATAATAGTTCCTTGTCTATTCATCTAGGTAGTACAAAAGTGTAAAATGATTTGAAGAAAATGTATTAGTGGGTAGGAATGAGGAGAGATATCTCAGAGTTTGTTTCTAGATGCTTGATCTGTCAGCAGGTAAAAGCCGACCTTCAAGTTTATTGCAGTCTATGTTAGCTCCTAAGTGGAAATAGGACTGACTTGCCATGGATTTTGTGGCAGGATTGACGTTGACACCAAGAAAGAAAGATGCAGTATGGGTTGTGATTGATAAGCTAACGAAGTCACTCATTTTATACCAGTTCATATGGATTATTCACTTGACAAGTTGGCCAAGTTGTATATTTTAGAGATAGTCAGACTACATGGAGTACTGTTATCGATTATCTCAGATAGAGACCCGAGATTCACTTCACAGTTTTGGAAGAAGTTACAAGAAGCTTTAGGCACAAAGTTAAGTTTTAGTACAACTTTCCATCCTCAGACCGATGGTCAGCCAGAGAGAGTTATTCAGATACTTAAGGATATGCTCAGATGTTGTGTCTTAGGATAGTTGGGAGAAATATTTGCCGTTGGTAGATTTTGCCTATAATAATAGTTACCAATCGAGTTTAAAGATGGCACCTTATAAAGCTTTGTATGGACGTAAATGTCGCACACCTTTGTATTGGATAGAGCTTGAAAATCAAATTTACGGGGTTGATTTAGTTAAAGAAACTTAAGAGAAAGTGAAAGTTATCAACGATTGCTTGAAAGAAACTTCAGATAGACAGAAGTCTTATGCTGACTTGAAAAGAAAAGAGATTGAGTATCAAGTTGGTGACAAAGTGTTCTTGAAAGTATCCCCGTAGAAGAAAATCTTTAGATTAGGCGAGAAAGGCAAACTAAGTCCACATTTTATTTGACCTTTTAAGGTGACTGAAAGAGTTGGGCCATTAGCATATCGGTTAGCTTTGCCGCCAGAGTTAGAGAAGATTCATGATGTGTTCCATGTTCCATGTTACGTAATTACCGTTCTGATCTGTCACATGTCATTTCACAGACAGAGGTTGAGATTCAACAAGACATGACTTACGGTGAAGAACCGGTAAAGATTTTAGCTCGAGAGGTCAAGCAACTAAGAAACAAATGTATTACACTTGTGAAAGTATTATGGAATAGGCACAGGGTAGACGAGGCTACATGGGAAACCAAAGAGGCTATGTGAAAATAGTATCCAAATCTATTCACAGGTAAGATCTTCAGGGACAAAAATCCCTAAAGGGGGAGAAATGTAACATCTTGAAATATGGCCTAAACAGAACAGTGGTTGTGAAACCATGAATTCGTGATAGAAAAATTTATTCTGATTAATTTTTATAATTTACCGAGTGATTAGATGCATGTGTTAAAGTATTGATAGAAAATTTTATGAATTACATATTTAATTTGCCTATTAGGGCTTGTTTGAAAAAGTAGATAAATATGAGTTCTAGATAGGAAAGGATTAAATTGAAGAACATAATTGATGTAGAGGTCCTTAAATGGTAATTACACTATTAGGTTTTCATGGACAAAAATGGACATACATAGATAAAAATATCTAAAGTTTTAATGGAAGGCATTTTAGTCATTTGGTAATTAGAAGATCAAAAAGGGAAAAAGATGGTAAAATGTTGTCCATCTTCTTCATTAGGCCGAAACATCAAGGGGACACCATAGCTAGGGTTTCTTCAACTTCTCAAGCTCATAGTAAGTGCATCCAAGCCCCGTTTTTAATGTTCTTTATGTTTTTGGAGTCCTGATAACTTGATTTAGCTTATTTTAGCAATAATTTAACCTAGGGTTCATATTTGGAAAAATAACCATAGGTGAAATGTGTCTATTTTGATGTTTTATGGTAGAATATGAAGCTTGAAATTATGTTAAATAACTTGTGCTAAGCGATTTTAACCGATAACGAGTAAAACAACATAATAGGTAAAAATACCTAATGTTCATAAGTACATGTTAGAGTGAGAATTTGATGGCCATAGAAGGAAAATAATGATCAGCATGTCCGAAAACATAAGAATTAGGGATAAAGTTTAGTTTTTGAGCTTTGAGGCAAAAGTGTAAATATGTAAAAGTTTAGGGTCAAAATCGTAATTTTGCTAAAGTTAGAGTTACGGATTGTTTTGATAAATGTGAGTATTAAATAAGCTAAATTTACTATTATAGATCAAGAAGAATGAAATTTGGGGTTAGACCGGGGAAAGAAAAAGGTTGAGGACTAGAACAAAATATTTGATCGTATTTTGTATCGACGTAAGTTTGCAGTAAATAAATGCAATATTCTGTTAATTATATTTAATACTGTCATTTTTCAGCATCTATATGTTTATTTTGCGAATTTAATTATTGATGACTCAAGTAAGAATTGATGGTGAAATGATACTTAAAAGTCCTGGTTGAGCCTTAGGAATGTGTAGGATACAAATGTCATGACATTAGGGTTTAAGTATACCAAGTAAGACCATGCCAAGGCATGGTGTAACACCTTAACTCGAAACCGGCACCAGAATCAAATACGACGCATTACTAGACTCAGAATAATATTTACAGAATTTAGTTACAACCAACCATAAAATCACATACAATTCAATTCATAATCGCCCTTATTAAGGGTTTTCAAACACACTACAGTCATTACAAACAATTCGGACTCAAATCAAATCAATCGAACACTCAGAAAATTTTTCACTTTTAAAACGAAGTCACACGCCCGTGTGACTCTTGGCACGGCCATGTGAATAGGCCGTGTGGCCTTCACACGCCTATGTTTGGCACCCGTGGAGTAAATTGTTAATTCCACCACGGCCACACTACACGACCGGTTAGGGACCGTGTCCACCACACGGCTAAGACACATGGCCGTGTCTCCTACCTGTGTGGTACACTAATTAATAAATCAAGGTGCAGGGGAGGCACGGTCAAAAAACAAACCTGTAGGATCTGGCCATGTGTTGCCCACGGCCTAGGCACGCCCGTGCCCTGCACCCATGGAGCATTCTGTCAATTTTCACATGGCAAAGTCACACGGCCGTGTAACAATCCAAACCCGGCCCAGACATTATGGCCAAGTTTGGTGTGTGACATCGACGAGGAATTATATCATATTCTTTAGATAATTCATTAAAGGTGAGTTTGCAAAACCGTTTTTAAAAGTTTGGAAAGAAATCCAATTTTTAATTTGTGAAAGTCCTATCCACTACCCTTTTAGAGTTTTTTTTTATTTCAAGGCCTTGTTTGTCTTTACGTTATCTATTTGATACGTGTGTTATATTTTGAAATCGTTGATTAATTTTAAATAAAACCTGCACAGCCTTAGTCTATCCATTTTAAGCAAGTTATAAATAAAGAAATGAAAACCAAAATAAAAATACTTAGAAGATGCCTTAGTACAAATCAAAAACCGAAAAGGAAATAATTTAAGTAAAATACTGAAAAAGAATAACTTAAGAAAAATTAACCAAATGCAGTACATGTGGCCACTCCGAATCCCTCTAGCTCCAAGTCCACTAAGGTTGGGGCTCACCTGCATGGATGTAAGAAAAAGGGGTGAGTTTGGAAAACTCAGTGTGTAAGCTAAACCCAACCAGAGCCCAAATCAGTTCAAGCTTTACTAGGCCTAAGCCCTATCCAGATATAGTATTAACTGGTCTTAGCCCTGCTCAGATACAGTATTAACTGGGCCTTAGCCCTATTCAGAAATCAGTGTGGCCCTTAGGCCAATTATAGTAACAGAACAGTATTAATGCATGTATGCAAAGCCCAGCCCAAATCCAGCCCTACACACCACCCGTACCAGCCCTACACACCATGTGGGGAATAACTCAGCCCATCTAGCCCTACACACCACAGTCGCACCATGGCTGCTTAATCAGATAACGTGGCCAAGCCACTAACAGTAAAATGAGGCAAAGCCCCTAACAGTAAACGTGGCATTGCCACTTAGCACTTCCTCCATCAAAAACCCAATCCCATGCAACAGTATAAAATGTCATGGCATACAGTGAATAGATTTAGTTTAGCATGCATTTCAGTCAATTTAACCCTAGGGGTATAATGGTCATTTTGCACCTAGGGTAAAATAGTAATTTTCCACCCTTAAGAGGTATTTCTGTAAATATGCCAATTTTTAGGGTTTCATGCCCAATACAGTTTATTAACAGTCTTAATGGCATTCAGATAACTTATTTAGCCCATTTTACCAACTTAGAGTTATCGAGCCCTAAAACCCCTAATGGGCCCTATGGTGTCCATTAACTATTACGACCCACTAAGCCCAGATTTCACATTCGTTTTAGCAGTCTTAACATTCAGATTACTAGAACCCACTTATCGCTCGTCTTCACCCATATGGGCCCGTAAGCCCATTGGGCCCAAATTCAGCCTCTCGAGGCCCAAATTCACCAACATGCATGAAATTGAGCACACATCCTCCTTACCATTTGCGATAACTGATTTTACCATTTTAACCGGCCCACAAAATGCCAGAATTTAGGCATTTCAGCTTTTCAGCTTTTGCCGATTTAGTCTACAAGTGGGTGTCGGTTACACATCTGTTTTGCGATATACTATGACGAGATCTCCCACGCAATTAACCTATAATTGTCCATTATGATATTAGACCATGAACCAATGATAACTAGTGTAACAACTATCACCACATTCGACCAACATCCTTTAAGGCCCTTGAATACTTACCTTTGCCAAAACTATGACTAGATCTAGATCTAGTTGCTCCAATGGTCCTAGCCTCCAATACTCCTTGATCGATAGCCTCTAACACATAATAAACCGAAAGATAAAACCAATAAAGCCTTTAGCCCCAATCGACAGCCACCCCATGTAGTTAGGGGTTTTCGGCTTTTCTTGAACCACAAGTTATCGAATGGAAAGGAAGTCTGAGTACTTACTGAAGATCTACTTGTCGAAGAACGTTTCCAAACACCTTTCTATCCCAAATTTTTTCTAGATCCAACCCCAAGATACGAGTAAAGAACAGATCTAATGATTCGGCTTTTAGAACCTACTCTAAGGTATGTTTATTTCAGTTTGAGAAGAAAATAGAAGAAGAAGAAAGGATTACCAAAGTAGAAGAAGTGATCGGCAGATGAGAGGCTAAGGTTCGGATTTTGCAAACTAACAATGGAAAGAAGAAGAAGTTTGGACAAAGAGGGAATTGGCCACAAAGGATTCGATTTTGGCTTTTTGGGGAAATCGGATACCAAAGATTTAGAAAGGAGTCTTTACTTTAATTGATGGAGAAGAGGTGAAGAAGAAAAAAAGTGTGTGCAGAGAAGAGAAAGAATACTTGGTTTGGTTTTTGGAAGAAAAGGGAATGAAAGATTCAGCTTTTGGTGAAAATAGAAGAGAAAGGAGATGAAAGAAAAGAGGAAAGAGTTTGGTTATAGACAAATCGGCACAAGTGACTTGTGCTTACAGTTTCAACTTCTAGAACAAGGGAGGAGAAGAGAAAGAATGTAAGGACCTAACCCCTATAGCTATTCAGCAATAAGAAAAGAGGTCAAACAAATCCTGAAAGAACACTCAAGGCAATCGGCACACACACTCACAACAAAAGCCGAAATTGCTACACTAAACTCTCCTAGCTGAACATGCTAAACCAAAGTCCCTTGGCAAACCAACTCTTGCTTCCATTTGAAATCCCTAAATTTTCTCCCACTTATCCTCTTTGATTCTATTCATGAACATCTCAAACTCTTCCCAATAGAGTTTTACTTGGAGTCCATCACATGCCTTGCACATGCATTAAAAATAAAACACCACACTACTTACCATAAGACTTGAGCCTTGGCTCTTGTACAGCTTCCACACGCTACCCTTGTCCTCTAAGTGGCGTTACATTGCCTTTTTACCACTGGCTCATTTGTGTCTTAAATTACCCACATTTTCTTAAAAGCCCACATACTCAAGACCCCTTCTCTTTAAGTCTAAAATTTTAAAATTCTACCAGGTTTCAACTTAGGCTTGGGCCTTCTAAAGGCCCACTAACATACCCAAAGCATATATTATCTAAATGCCCGTGTGCTTAGCCATGCAGGCCCTGTCAGGCTATTTACCAAGCCTAAACCTCCCTAAAACACAATCAAACACAGCCACAACCAATACAAAGAATGATTTACCAAAAATGATTTCCTTTAAAAACATTGACTTACAAAATACTACATTTGAACAATATAGCTTATAAGTTTACAAAATGACCATTTACAACCATTGATATACTATAAATGCCATAAATTTACACTTGAAACATAAAATATACCAAAAGAAGCTTGATAGTGTGTAGCGTAACTCTGACTTTCCGATCCTAATCTAACAAGCTTGTAAATCTAAGGAAGAAGGAAAAGAATGGGGTAAGCTACAAATAGCTTAGTAAGTCATATGAAATTCATAGAAATGAAATAATTCACCACTTTACCCAATCCAATATAGTAAAATCATTACAGATCATTGAACAACTTGACTTGCTATTTGGGCACAATCCACATGTAAATCATGTGCATATTCGACAGTATCATTTACAGCTTACAATATCATTTCACTTCTCCTACATGCCTACTTCACATGCAATATAGTTAATCTAATCCCGTTAAACAATTCCAGAATATAAATAGATATACAGAGGTTGGCACATAAGTGCTATACAGACATGGCAAAGCCATAAGGTAGCCAAAGCTACTAACAGTGGGGTAGCCGAAGCTACAAACAGTCACAATACAGAAGTTAACCACGGGCCTGCTCATATAAGCTGACAGGTGTCTGTAACACATGCAAGACCACCCAGCACCCGGGTAACTATAATAGTCAGAACAGTAGGGCCCTTAAGTGACATGTCACTCATATCTATATATTCCTACTTGTTTAACCGGGATATACAGTCAATACCATTTCTATAATTGTAGAGATATATCCAATGTTCAATCATCTCATGAAGCAATATCAGTATAACTATATAATTATGAGCAGATAGTTTATATTAAACAAAATATGCTAGAATTTACATATAAGTTACTTGGATTGCCAAAAAGGACTAATTTTTAAAATTAGTCGAGGACTTTCTCTTTTCCCCGATCTCGGGCTCTATCAGATCTTTCTTGATCTAGATTAACACACACATAGCACATTTATCAATCTTCTATTCAATTACAATCTCAATTCGCACTTGGGCAAATTTTCCAAATTTGCCCCTCAACTCTCTAATAATTACCAATTAGTTCCTTAGACTCAAAAACTCATTTTCTTTAATCCATGGCTTACTTAACCCATTTTCACAATTATGACATTCAAATTCTCGATTTTTCATACACTTAGGAATAATTTGTAACTTTTACAAATTCGTCCCTTTTATAAACAATTCCATCCAATTTTATCCATTAACAAATATATAACACTTAAAACCTTCATTATCTACCATTAATCAACCAAACACTCTCATATCACAAATGGGTATATTTTTTAACCCTAATTTCTCATCAAACTATTGGTAGAAATAAGGAATTTAAGCTCCAATGAACTAAAAAATACAAAAATAATAAAAAATAGGACTAAATTGCACTTACATGAAAGCTTGAAAATCTCAAAAACCCTTGGCTATGGAGGGCTTCAATTTTCGACACATACATGTGTCCATGAAGAAGATGATAACTTTTATTTAATGAATTTTGTCTTTATGCACAATGGACCATTTTGTCCCTTCAAGCCATTTCTAAGATATTTTCTCATGTAAGGTCATTTTAGTCCAAATCTCTAATAAATGGGCTAATTGCAACATAAATACTTTCAATTTCATAAAACAGTTCAATCAAACCATTTAATCATGCACAATGCGTATTTTTCACTTATTGCACTTTAGTCCTTAACACACAATTAAGCACCAAAATAGTAAAAGTTCCAAACAGTATTTTCACACCAATATTCAATCAAGCAGATATTAACAGAAATTCACATAATTGAAAATTTTCACTTCGAATTTATGGTTACGAAACCACTATTCCGTTTAGCCCCTAATTGGGGTTGTCACAATTCTCCCCCCGTTAGGGATTTTCGTGCCCAAAAATCTTACCAGTAAACAATTGAGGGTACTGCCTCGTCATAGCCTCTTCAGTTTCTCAGGTTGCATCTTCTACACCGTGTTTTTACCATAACACTTTCACTAACGGTATTTCTTTGTTTCTCGACTGCTTCACTTTTCATGACAAAATCTCAATCGGTTCCTCTTCATAAATCATGTTCGACTAAATTTCTACTTTAGTTGGTGAAATTACATGTGTCAGATCCAATCGGTAGCGACGTAGCATAGAAACATGAGACACATTATGAATTCTTTCTAACTCAAGTGGCAGAGCTAAACGATAGGTTACCAGTCCAATTCTCTCGATTACCTTGTAAGGACCAATAAAAAGCGGACTTAATTTAACTTTTCGACCAAATCTCAGAATTTTCTTCATTTTGATACTAGACTGATAACTATTATTGTATGCAAATTCAACAAAAGGCAGATATTTATCCCAACTACCCTCAAACTCCAATATGCAACATCTAAGCATATCTTCCAACACTTGAATTACTTTTTCCGATTGCCCATCCGTTTGAGGGAGAAATGCCGTACTAAAATTCAATTTAGTACCTAAGGCATCCTGTAGCTTCTTCCAAAACCTCGAATGAAACTGCAGATCTCGATCAGAAATTATAGACAGTGGCAACCATGCAATCGCACTATCTCAGCAATATACAGCTCGACCAACTTATCCAGTGAAAAGTCCATACGTACCGGAATGAAATGAGACGATTTAGTCAGTTGATCCACAATAATGCAGACCGAATCTTTCTTTCTCGATGTCAGAGGTAAACCTGATACAAAGTCCATTGTTACTCTATCCCATTTCCATTCGGGAATCAAAATTGGTTGCAGTAATCCAGATGGCACTTGATCTTCTGCTTTCACTTGCTGACAGATCAGACATTTTGACACAAATTTTGAGATATCACGTTTCATACCCAGCCACCAATACAGTCTCTTCAAGTCATTATACATTTTCACACTACCAGGATGTATAGCCATACCACTGTTGTGAGCTTCATTCAAAATTTTATCAGTCAATTTAGTATTCTTCGGTACACACAATCGGTTATGAAATAACAGACAACCATTAGAATCAACTTGAAACTCAGAATTTTCATTTGCTGCGCACTGTTCTCTTTTAGTTTGCAACTCATTATCTATTTTCTGAGCCTCATAAATCTCTTGTAGAAACACTGGTCTAGCTTGCGATTCCATAACTAAAGCACTACTGTTAGATATATCTAACCTCACATTCATAGCTCGTAGAGCAAAGAGGGACTTTCTACTCAAAGCATCTGCTACTACATTAGATTTTCCCAGATGGTAATCTATCATCAATTCATAATCTTTTAACAGCTCTAGCCATCTTCTCTGACGCAAATTCAAGTTTCAAATCACCATACAAATATTTCAAACTTTTGTGATTGGTGAACACATGACATTTATCACCATACAAATAATGTCGCCATATTTTTAGTGCAAAGACTATAGCAGCTAGTTCTAAATCATGCATCGGATAATTTCGTTCATGCGGTTTCAACTGTCGGGAAGCATAGGCTATCACTTTTCCTTCTTGCATCAAAACACATCCGAGTCCATTTAAATACGCGTCACTATACACAACAAATTCTTTTCTTGACTCGGGTTGGACTAAAATTGGTGCTTCAGTCAAACATTTCTTCAATCTATCAAAACTTTGCTGACATTCCTCAAATCAAACTTACTGTCTTTTTGCAATAATTTGGTCATCGACGACGCTATCATCGAGAAGCCTTCAACAAACCGATGGTAATAGCCAGCTAAACCCAGAAAACTTTTGATCTCTGATACAGTCTTTAGAGGCTTCCATTCTAGAATAGCTGATCTCTGATACAGTCTTTAGAGGCTTCCATTCTAGAATAGCTGAAGTCTTTCCCTAATCCACTCGTTTTCCATCTCCGGATACAATGTGTCCCAAAAATCCAACTTCCTAGAGCCAAAATTCACTCTTATTGAACTTAGCAAATAATTTATTTTCCCGTAAAATCTGTAGTACGGTTCGCAAATGTTCAGTATGTTCAGACTTATTCAGAGAATAAACCAAAATGTCATCTATGAAGACCACTATGAATTTACCCAAATAGGGCCTAAAAATCCGATTCATTAGATCCATGAAAATAGCCGGAGCATTGGTCAAACCAAAGGGCATCACTAAAAACTCATAATGACAATATCGAGTTCTAAAAGTAATTTTTGGTACATCTCCCTCTTTAACTTTCAACTGATAGTACTCGGACCTCAAATCAATCTTAGAGAACTTTATAGCACCTTTCAACTGATCAAATAAATCATCGATTCTAGGCAACGGATACTTATTCTTTGCAGTTACTTTGTTTAGCTACCGGTAGTCAATACAAAGCCTCAATGACCTATCTTTCTTTTTGACAAACAGAACCGGAGCACCCCACGGTGAATAACTCAATCTTACAAACCCTTTACCGGTTAACTCTTGCAACTGCATTTTTAATTCTTTCAATTTTGTTGGCGCCATCCTATAAGGAGCAATCAATACTGGAGCAGTTTCGGGGAGCAATTCAATACCAAATTCAACTTCTCTATTCGGAGGTAACCCAGACAATTCTTCGGGAAATGCATCTACAAATTCACACACAACAGGCACAAATTCAGTCTCCTTCTCAGACACTTCAGTATTCATAACATACGCAAGATAAGCTTCACATCTTCTTTTCAAACACTTATAAATAGACATAGCAGAAATCACAGTTGGCATCAACTCATACTTATTGGTTTCAACTCTGAGTATGTAACGCCCTAATTTTCGGGTTTCTCTTAGATTGTTCTTTATCAGATAAAATGTTTAACTCTAGTGTTTGGGTATGTAATGCATGTTTGGGGAGTGTTAATGGGCCTATGAAAGGCCCAGGTATTGGTTAGAAGCTCGGCAAAATTTTGTAGGGGTCTTTGGAAGGTTGGTGTTATAAGAAAATATCCGTGAAATAAGGCATAAGTTGGCCAGTGGTGGAGTGGCAATATGAATGCCACTTAGGAGCTATAAAAGTGGCGCCTAAGAGTGCTTGGAGGTCCAAGGTTTAAGCCCCAGAGTATGTAGGGTGGCGTTTTATTTTTGTGCAGGAAGCAGGTAAGAATTTGAAGCAGAGTTAAACTCAGCTTAGGGGGAAATTTGAATCGGTCAAATGAGCAAATCAAGGAGCAAATTTTGGACTTTTAAATTTGAATGAAAGTGGCCGGCCAAGGGACTCTCTATGGTGCAAGTCGGCAAACAAGGCTAGGCATAGAACTTTCGGCAATTAGGTGTGTGGTGCCGAATTCCCTTAGTTTCTTTTATGTTTTGGTGCCGATTTCTCTAAGTGAGTAAGCTTCCCTCTTTTGTTAATTTTTACATAGCCTATTAGGTATCTTTTTGCCACTTTGCTCCTTCCATCAAACGTAGTAGCCGAACCCTATTACACCCTATTGCCGAATCCTCTTTTCTTTTTATTTGCCGAACATAGATCTTCCAAAACACCATCTTCTGCTGTTCTTCTTTTGTTAAACCGATTGCTCATTTCTTTCCCTCTCAAATCTCTTTTCTTATTTTCTTCTTTTCCACTTTCTTCTTCTATAATCCATATATCTTCTTTTGACATTATTCTCTGGTTGATAGTCACAAAAAGGTCGAAAGCAAACACTTCATTACCGATTATCCCCTTGACCGAAACCTTGTGGTTCCATTGCTGATTTATCATCAGTCACATAACTCCCTTCTTTCTCTCCTTTTGTCGACATCTCCCATAACTCCTTAGTCGAATCTTCTTGTGCTAAACCTCATTTGCTTCTTCAAAGAGAGAAACCGAAACCTCCATACCCTGTGGTGCTCAAAGCCGAATGTTAGATCATCTTTATCTCTTCTCGTAGTTGCAAGGGAAATCGTTGTAGATCGAGGCTAGGTTGGTAAGTATTCGGGAACTTGTCTTTGTTAGATGATCACGTTTTAAGTATGAAGCCGAAACCCCTTTAGGGGAGGCTATCGTTTGGACTAAGGCACTGTGGCCTCTTGTTTTGGTGTTGTGTTAGGGTAAGCAAGAGGACTTTTTGCAAGAACTTGAAGGTTGGCTCGGTTGGGCTCATAGACTTAGTCTATTTCTTTCGACAAAAAGGTAAAGGCTTTTAAGAACTTCAGCCATGTTGGCCGATTATAGTAAGGGGATTATGGCTTATTGGTTGTCAATTGTTAGGCTAACACTTTAGTGATCAACTGTAGGTTTTTGTACGTGGATCTCGTCGTCACTTCATCAGTTAACAGGTGTGTAACGTATCTCCATCATAGACTAGGACGGCAAAGGCCGTAATGACTGAAAACTGTTCTAAAGTGACCGATCGAAAGTGACCGAAAATCAGTCTTGGAAGGATCTAAGAGTAACCGAATACTTTTTTATGGTCAAACTAGGAATTGACGATGGCGAAATTGCAGAAGGTGCAATTTCGAGCATTTCGGTAAGATGGGCTTCGATGGGCCAAAGATGGGCCCAAAGGGCTTTCGAGCCCAAATCAGTAAAATGACTGTTAAAGGCTTTCTGGTGACGTGGTTAATAATAATATGGTTAAGTTGGTAATCTGAGCATAAAATTTGGTTTTAACGGGCTTAAGACGATAATGGATTTAGTAAGGCCATTAGGGGATTTTGGGCTAAAAAGGATAATGTTGGAAACTAAGGTTAAAAGGACTTCTGTAGACACTAATGGATCGGTAATTACTTGAACTTGCATAAAAACCCTAAAAATCGGTAAAAAGACTAAAATACCCCTAAGTATGGAAAATTACCATTTTACCCCTAGGTGCAAAATGACCTTTATACCCCTAATGTAAATTCTGTATGAAACGTATGATTTCCTATTTCTGTATTCATACCTCATAATACATGTGTATATCTGATGCATGAGATTTTGTATGTTATATGCCACATCATGATATCTGTTGCATGGGTTTGGGTTTATGATGGAGGAATCGTTCTGGCAGCCTCGCTGCAATCTGGTGGCCTTGCCACATATATATCTATTCTGGCTGCCTCGCTGCAATCTGGTGGCATCACCACGTATATATCTGTTCTGGTGGCCTCGCCACATATACATCTGTTCTGGTGGCCTCGCCACAATATCTGTATCTGGTGACCTCGTCATAATATCTGGCAGCCTCGCTGCAAATTTCTGTGGTGTGTAGCGGTTGGGTGGGTCGAGTAGTCTCCCCACATGGTGTAAGGCTGGTACGGGGGTGTTATGGATGGATCTAGGTTGGGTTTTCTGTTTGCATGATATATCTGATCTGTATCTGTTATGGGCCTATGGGCTTAACCTGATTGCTGCAATGGGCCAAGGCCCAATTAATCTGATTCTGAGGCTTGATCTGTTTTGGCCTATGGTTGAGATTATGTTGCACACTTAGTTATCAAACTCACCCCCTTTAATTTCATCTCTGCAGGTAACCCTCAACCATAGTGGGCTTAGAGCTGTGAGAGATTTGGAGTGGCCACAGCCTCTGCAAATTTGGTTTTTTTTATTTTAAGTATTTTATTATGCTATTTTTTAGGGTTTTAATTGTAATAAGGCCGCTATTTAAATTTCTTTATCGGTTTTGTTTTAGTGATGGTTTAATTCATATTTTATCGAAACAGCTAGTTATAGGCTGCGCGGGTTTTCAAATCCTTAAGAACGTTTTCAAAACTCAACAAGTTCAATGACTGGATAATCTAAAGACTTATCAATATGACTTTTCTCAAACTTGCTATTTTAATATCACCTAAGTCACAACAAGAAAAAGGTCGTAAACTTAATTATAGGTTCATGTGACACACTAGATCTGGTCATAACGTCTAGGCTGGGTTTGAGGTGTTACAGAGTATCTCACCATCATCACATTTCAATTCCAAAGTCTTTTGTCTACAATCTATATTAGCACCATGCAGAGTCAACCAATCCATCCCCAAAATGACATGAAATTCATCAAAAGGCAATAGCATCAAATCAATGGGAAAATAGTGACCATGAATCATAAGGGGACAATTCCTACAAACTCTATCAACTATCACATGCTTTCCTAAAGGATTTGACACTTGTACCACATGTTCAGTAAATTCAGCACGCAATTTCTCATCAGATATTTTATTCATACACACATACGAATGAGTAGAACTAGGATCAATCAAAGTTAAAATAGAAACACCATAAAGAGAAAATATACCAGTTATCACTTCGGGGGAGGACGCTTCCTCTCTAGCTCGAATAGCATAAGCTCTTGTCGGAGCCCTCGCTTCGGACTTTACAGTGACATCCTTTGTCGCACCCTTACCACTGTTCCTGGCTCCCACATTTCTCGTTGGTCTCCCTCTAGACATATTGCTCAGTCTCACATTTTGTGGCTTTTTCGGTTCTTCTTATTCTAGACAATCTTTCACAAAGTGGTCTTGAGACCCATACCGAAAGCAGGCCCTATTTACTACATAACATTCACCCGAATGTCTCTTTCCATAGTGTCGACATTCCAATCTATTAGATCAGACACTTCCACACTGGCTACTGAAGTAGCCTGGGTCTTAATATCTGAATATCTTCTATCACGGTTTTACCGGGAATAACCAGTAGAAACATTCGATCGAGGACTTATCTCTTTCGACTTCTTTTATTGAGACTGGAACAGTTTGCTCATTGATCTTTTTCGGGCCTCTCTATTCTCATTCTCAACTTTTCTCTTCTCTTTACTTAGTTCTTCAACCTTAATGGCTCTATCGACCATTACCACAAATTCTTTAATTTCAAGGATTCTAATCAGTAATCGAATGTCTTCATTAAGCCCGTCTTCATATCTTTTACATAAATTAGCCTCATTAGGCACACACTCTTGAGCATACTTACTTAACTTAACGAATTCTCTTTCGTATTCAGCTACCGTCAAACTTCTTTGCTTCAATTTAAGGAATTCCTTTCTTTTTTTGATCTATAAAGTGTTGACTAATATATTTCTTCTAAAACTCATCTTGGAAGAAATTCCAGGTAACTCTCTGCCTGGATACCACTGATATCAAGGTCTTCCACTAGTGATAAGCTGAATCTCTTAGTAAAGACACAGCACATTTCAGACTCTCCTCAGGAGTACACGATAATTCATCCAACACTCTGATAGTGTTTTCCAACCAAAACTCAGCCTTTTCTGGATCATCATTCACATTGGCTTGGAACTCTTCAGCTCTATACTTTCTGATCTTATCCATAGGAGGCTTAGTCAATCAAACTACCTCTGGTTGTTGAGGAGCTATAGGAGCAGGTTGTGGTATAGGAGGGGGTGGAGGAGAAGGTTGAGCATTCGGATTCACCCGAATGAACTCAGTGTACCACTCGTTCATCATATGGAGGAAGGCTACTTGAGCTTCCTCTCCTTAACTTTGACACGCAGGTCCACTATCAACAGGCGCTGTCCCTTGAGCAGAAGCAGGCGCATTACTTTGGGCATCATCAGCCTCATCTCGATTGGGGCCCATAACTATGTAGAAAAACAATTTAAATCATCAGGAGCCATCACACTATCAATTTCCATTTAGGGCATGTATAGACAGACTATCACACTCACTACGTTGGTCCGAGAATTGGCAAAACTGTGGCTCTTATACCAATAAAATGTAACACCTTAACTTGAAACCGTCACCGGCATCAAGTACGAGGCATTACTGGACTTAGAATAAGAATTTATAGAATTTACTTGAAACCAACCATAAAATCACATACAATTCAATTCATAATTGCCCTTATTAAGGGTTTTCAAACACACTACAGTCATTACAAATAATTCGGACTCAAATCAAATCAATCGAACACTCAGAAAATTTTTTACTTTTAAAACAAAGTCACACGCCCGTGTAGGCCATGTGGCCTTCACATGCCCATGTTTGGCACCTGTGAAGTAAACTGTTAATTCCACCACGGCCACACTACATGACTGTTTGGGGACCGTGTCCACCACACGGCACAGCTGTGTGGTACACTAATTAATAAATCGAGGTGCAGGGGAGGCACGGTCCAAGGACATACCCGTGGGATCTGGCCATGTGTCGCCCACGGCCTAGGCACGCCCGTGCCCTGCACCCGTGAAGCATTCTGTCAATTTTCACACGGCCAAGTCACACGCCCGTGTGCTTAGCCATGCCGGCCCTGTCAGGCTATTTACCAAGCCTAAACCTTCCTGAAACACAATCAAACACAACCACACCCAATATAAAGAACAATTTACCAAAAATGATTTCATTTAAAAACATTAACTTACAAAATACTACATTTGAACAATATAGCTTATAAGTTTACAAAATGACCATTTACAACCATTGATATTCTATACATGCCATAAATTTACACTTGAAACATAAAAAATACCAAAAGAAACTTGATAGTGTGCAGCGTAACTCCGACTTTCCGATCCCAATCTAACAAGCTTGAAAATCTAGGGAAGAAGGAAAAGAATGGGGTAAGCTACAAATAGCTTAGTAAGTCATATGAAATTCATAGAAATGAAACAATTCACCACTTTACCCAATCCAATATAGAAAATCATTACATATCATTGAACAACTTGACTTGCTCTTTGGGCACAATCCACATGTAAATCATGTACATATTCGGCAGTATCATTTACAGTTTACAATATCATTTCACTTCTCTTGCATGCCCACTTCACATGCAATACAATTAATCTAATCCCGTTAAATAATTTTGGAATATAAACAGATATATAGAGGTTGGCATATAAGTGCTATACAGACACGGCAAAGCCATGAGGTAGCCAAAGCTACTAACAGTGGGGTAGCTGAAGCTACAAACAGACACAGTGCAGAAGTTAACCACGGACCTGCTCACATAAGCTGACAGATGTCTGCAACACATGCAAGACAACCCAGCACCTGGGTAACTATAACAGTCAGAATAGTAGGGCCCTCAAGTGACATGTCACTCATATCTATATCTATTCCTACTTGTTTAACCAGGATATACAGTCAATACCATTTCTATAATTGCAGAGATATATCCAATGTTCAATCATCTCATGAAGCAATATCAATATAACTATATAATTATGAGCAGATAGTTTATATTAAAAAAAATATGCTAGAATTTACATATAACTTACTTGGATTGCCAAAAAGGACTAATTTTTGAAATTAGTCGAGGACTTTCTCTTTTCCCCGATCTCAGGCTTTATCAGATCTTTCTTGATATAGATTAACACATACATAGCACATTTATCAATCTTCTATTCAATTACAGTCTCAATTCGCACTTGGGTAAATTTTCCAAATTTACCCCTCAACTTTCCAATAATTACCAATTAGATCCTTAGACTCAAAAACTCATTTTCTTTAATCCATGGCTAACTTAACCCATTTTCACAATTATGACATTCAAATTCTCAATTTTTCATACACTTAGGAACAATTTGTAACTTTTACAAATTAGTCCCTTTTATAAACAATTCCATCCAATTTCATCATTAAAACAAATATATAACACTTAAAAACTTCATTATCTACCATTAATCAACCAAACACTCTCATATCACAAATGGGTATATTTTTAAACCCTAATTTCTCATCAAACTAATGGTAGAAATAAAGAATTTAAGCTCTAATCAACTAAAAAATACAAAATAATTGAAAATAGGACTAAATTGAACTTACATGAAAGCTTGAAAAGCTCAAAAACCCTTGGCTATGGAGGGCTTCAATTTTTGGCACATACATGTGTCCATGAAGAAGATTATAACTTTTATTTAATGAATTTTGTCTTTATCCACAATGGACCATTTTGTCCCTTTAAGCCATTTCTAATATATTTTCTCATGTAAGGTCATTTTAGTCCAAATCTCTAATAAATGGGCTAATTGCAACATAAATACTTTCAATTTCATAAAACACTTTAATCAAACCAATTAATCATGCACAATGCATATTTTTCACTTATTGCACTTTAGTCCTTAACACGCAATTAAGCACCAAAATAATAAAATTTCCAAATAGTATTTTCACACCAATATTCAATCAAGCAGATATTATCAGAAATTCACATAATTGAAAATTTTCACTTCAGATTTGTGGTTACGAAACCACTATTCTGTTTAGCCCCTAGTTCGGGTTGTCACACATGGCATCGGTAAGTTTTACAAGGCAAGGAAATCATGTAAGACCATGTCAAGACATGGCATTGATAAGCTACTATAAGGCAAAGATCCCATGTAAGACCATGCCAAGCCAAGGTAATGGTGAGTTCATAAGGCAAGGATACCATGAAAGACCATGTCAAGACATGGCAATGGTAAGTTTAAAAAGGAAAGGTACCCGTGTATCCTTAGTATTCCGAGAGGTTCAACGAGAAATTTAAAGAGCATACTCATGGAATGTAACACCCCAAACTCAGCCCAGACGTTATGGCCGTGTTAAAACTAACCATATTACCTAGCTACTAAGATTAAGGTGAGCTTTGCAAAACTATCTTTATAGTCTTCAAAGAAATATCTCGGTTTGTTGGTGGATGTCATATTTAATACTAGTTATTAAGAGGTTTATTATAAATCGAGACTTTGTTACCTACTAGTTACGTGTGATTGATTTCGAAAACATTTGAATTACTTTAAGAAAATCTCGCGCAGCTAAAATTCTAAATAATTAAAGTATCGTAAGTAAAAGCAATAAAAACCCAAAAATAAAAATAATAAGAGCGGCCTTATTACAAACCCAAAACCATAATAAAATAATTTAAATAAAAGAAGAAACGAAATGTAACTTAATTGAAAACTGAAAATTTTAATCTTCGTTGCCAGTCTGAATCCCTTCCAACTGCAAGTCCACTGTCTAGGGCTAACCTGCAAGGATGGAAGAGAAGGGGGTGAGTTTGGAAAAATCAGTGTGCAAAGAAGCCCATCCAAAGCTCAAATCAATCACAGTAATAACTGGGCCAAAGCCCTATCCAGATACAGAATATGGGCCTTAGCCCTTTTCAGATAACAGTACGGCCCATAGGCCCATTACAGAACAGATCAAAGATTATGCATGTATGCCCAAGCCCATCACATGTGGGGAGACTACTCAACCCACCCAATCGTTACATGCCACCCGTACCAACCCTATCTCCCCATTGTGAGGAAACTATCAACTCCCCCAACCGCTATACGCCACAGTGGAAGCATTGCTGCGTAAACAGATAATGTGACTGAGTCGCCAGAACAGATATTGTGGCACACCAGAACACTTCCTCCATCCATATAACCCAATCCCATGCAACATATAATCATGATATGGCATACAGTAAACAAAATCAGTAACACATGCATTTCAGTCAGATTTAGCCCTAAGGGTATAACAGTAATTTCGCACCTAGGGGTAAAACAATAATTTACCACCCTGAAGGGTATTAAAGTAATTCTATTGATTTTTAAGGTTTCCATACATATTACAGTCACTATTAATCCATGTATCATCACAATAATCTATTTAACTTAGTTTAACAATTCTAGCTATTGAGCTCTAAAACCCCTAATGGGCCCTACAGTGTCTATTAGCTACTTAAGCCCATTTAGGTCAGGTTTCTCGATTAATTTATCAGTTTAGTTAGTTTTGAGCCTACAATCTATCCGTACACATTATTTACCCATTTTCACCCATATGGGCCCGTAAGCCCATTGGGCCTAGTTTTAGCCCAGCGAGGCCCAACTTACCGATTTGCATGAAATTGCACTCTCAACTGACTTATCACTTACGATTTTAGATCTAATGATTTCTAAACATCTTGTGAGTGTTCGCACACTCACAAGCCCACGAAATACTAACTTTCAGCATTTTGGCTTTTGCCGAATTGAACTATGAGTGGGTGTTTGATACACACCTGTTACTCGACGACAACTAGAGAGATCCCCACGATATCCTACAATTGATTACCACAACTTTTAATTTACAAATCCATAGAGCAGATCTCAATACTCACTTACCATATTCAGCCAGTGCCCCTAAAGTCCTCGAAATCTTACCTTTACCGAAAACCGATGACTAGATCTAGATCTAGTCGTTCCAAAGATCCATGCCCTCGTCAGTAGTCTCTAAATCGCACGCTAATTTCCCTGCTATTTCTACTTAGATCTGATGTAGATCTAGCCCTTAAACACTCGCAGAGATCAAATCCTAAAGATCTCAAGTTTCGGCTATAAGCTCCTAAAGGAATGGCGTTTTCGGCTTTTAACTGATGAAGAAGATGGTGATTTGGGGGTTATGATTTTGGAGTGGTGTTGTTGACAAGCACTAGGGGTTTAGAGAAGATAAAAATCGATCAAAAGGGACAAAAAGAACTGAGGGATATTGGCTTGGAGAAATCGGCACAAGAAGTGAGTTTTTCGGGATTTCGACTTTTATGGCAGTCGGCTATGGTGGTTTTGTGGAGGATGGGATCGACAGAGAAGATGGATTTGAGTAATAGTGGTGTTCGGCTAAGGTAGTAAGCAAAAAGGAAAAGAAAACAATGGTAGAGAAGAAGAGACAAGAGAAATCGGCACAGAGGAGTGGTATCTTGCGTTTTCGGTCACTTTTGTGAAGTAGAGAAAAAAAATAGCTTTAGGTGGCAAACCCTAATTTGTCTTGACAGAAAAAAAAAAGAATCTAACCCTAATTACTAACAAAGCAATCGGCCCAACCTCCCTAAGGCCCTAGCCAATTCTACTTAAGTAATCACATGCCCGGCACATGCCTAAAAAATTAAAAGTAACTATACACTTACTTTGCAACTTGAACCCTAGACCTTTAATTCCTTCCCAGGTGCCACTTTTTTAGGAACTTAGTGGAGCCACCTTGCCACTTTGCCAAATCTCCTTTTTGTGTCATATTCTATGAGGTTTTTCTTAAAAGCCCACTTAACCAATCCCCCTATCACTTAAAAATCCAAACTTGATATTTTACTGGGTTTTGACTTAGGATTGGGCTTTCTTAAAGGCCCACTAACATACTTAAACATATTCTCAGCAATTAGAACACCAAAATTTCAAAATTTCACTAAAAGTCACAAAACCCAAAAAATCCCGAAAATCAGGGCGTTACAACTCTTCCCCTTAAAGAAATTTTGGCCTTGAAATTTACCTGATCCAAATAATTGAGGGTATTGTTGACGCATAGTCTCTTCTGGCTCCCAAGTTGCCTCTTCCCTTCCATGATTGCGCTACAGTACTTTTACCAACGGAACTGACTTCCTTCTTAAAACTTTAACCTCTCGATCCAGAATTTGCACGGGTTCCTCCTCAAAGGTCAAATCGATTTTTACTTCAATCTCTTCCACTGGTACAATATGCGTAGGATCTAATTGATATCGCCTCAACATAGACACATGGAAAACGTCATGGATACGGTCTAACTCTGGTGGCAACTCCAACTGATATGCTACTGGCCCTACGCGCTTAAGAACACGATAAGGCCCTATAAATTGCGGACTCAGTTTGCCCTTCCTGCCAAACCTCAAGATCTTCTTTCAAGCTGAAACCTTCAAGAAAACCATATCTCCAACTGCGAATTCAATCTCTTTACGCTTTAGATCCGCATAATACTTCTGCCTATCAGATGCCTCCTTTAATCGATCTCTTATTAACTTAACCTTACTTTCAGTATCTACTACTAATTTCGGTCCAAGAACTTGTCGCTCTCCCAACTCCGTCCAACACGTAGGTGTACGACATCTTTGCGCATAAAGTGCCTCATAAGGAGCCATTTTAATACTCACTTGACAATTGTTTTCGTACGTAAACTCTGCCAATGGTAAGTAGTCCTCCCAACTACCACAAAAATCGATGACACAACCTCTTAGCATATCCTCCAAAACCTGAATAACCCTTTCCAACTGTCCATCTGTCTGAAAGTGAAAAGCAGTGCTGAAGTTCAATCGTGTACCCAACGCCTCATGCAACTTCTGCCAGAATCGAGATGTGAACGTTGGATCTCGATCAGAAATAATCGACACTGGTACTCCATGCAGTCGTATTATCTCCGCCACATACAACTTGGCCAACTTTTGCAGTGAGTAATTGGTACGGACAGGTATGAAATGAGTAGATTTCGTTAACCTATCCATAATCACCCACACAGAATCTTTCTTGGAGGGTGTCAAAGGTAGCCCACTCACGAAATCGATAGTTACTCTTATCCACTTCCAGAGTGGAATTTTCACTGGTTGAAGCAATCCAGAATGTAGTTGGTGCTCAGCCTTAACTTGCTGGCACGTCAGACATTTTCCAACAAATTCAATCACCTCTCTTTTTAGACCAGGCCACCAATACACCTCTCACAAGTCCCTATATAACTTATTTCCTCTAGGATGCATAGTACAAGGTCCACCATGAGCCTCTTTCAGAATCGACTGCCTCAATTTAGAGTCCTTCAGAATACAAACTCTTCCACGAAAACATAGAACTCCATCAGTATTCAATCCAAAATCTGAATTCCCATCACCCTTAGCTTGCTAAAATCGAGGAACCAACGATTCATCTCTCAACTGCTTCTCCTTAATCTGCTCAGTCCAAGTATGTCTCACTGGCAATTCTACCAATAAACTTCCATCGTCATATAGACTCAATCGAGCAAACATAGCTCTCAAATCAGCAACAACCCTTTGACTCAATGCATCAGCCACCACATTAGCCTTGCCTGGGTGGTACTCAATCTAACAGTCGTAATCCTTAAGCAACTCTATCCATCTTCGTTGCCTAAGGTTCAACTCCTTCTGAGTCAATAGATACTTGAGACTTTTATGGTCTGTGTATATAATACACTTTTCCCCATACAGATAGTGTCTCCAGATTTTCAACGCGAAGACCACCACTGCCAACTCCAGATCATGCACAGGGTAATTCACTTCATGAGGCTTTAGCTGTCGTGAAGCATAAGTGACTACCTTACTTTCTTGCATCAGTACACAGCCTAATCCCACATGTGATGCATCACTGTACACAACAAAATCTTTCCCAGACTCTGGTTGAATCAATACTGGTGCATCAGTCAAAACCTTTTTCAACTTGTCAAAAGCCTCTTGTTGTTTCTCAGTCCAAATAAATGCTACTCCTTTCCTTAACAGTTTCATTAGCGGTACGGCAATCAGAGAAAACCCTTCTATGAATCTTATGTAGTAGCCTGCCAGACCCAGAAAACACTTAATTTCTAATAGCGACCTCGGTGGCTTCCATTCCGAAATGACCTTAATTTTCTAAGTATTTACCCTAATTCCTTCAGCAGAGACAACATGACCCAGAAAAGTCATTTCTCGCAACCAAAATTCACACTTACTGAACTTCGCATAGAGTTGCTTTTCCCTCAGCACTTGTAGCACAATACAGAGATGCTTATCATGCTTCTCCTCAGTTTCTTAATATACCAAAATATCGTCGATAAAGACAACTACGAATCAGTCCAAGTAGGGTTGGAACACTCGATTCATCAGATCCATAAAAGCTGCAGGTGCGTTCATCAACCCAAATGGCATAACCAGAAACTTGTAGTGACCATACCGAGTTTTGAATGCTGTCTTATGAATATCCACCTCCTTTACCCTTAACTGATGGTATCCAGATCAAAGATCGATCTTGGAAAATACCAAAGCTCCTCTAAGTTGGTCAAACAAATCGTCGATTCTTGGCAGAGGATACTTGTTCTTTATTGTCAGTTTATTCAACTGGGGATAATCGATGCACATACGCATTATCCCATCCTTCTTCTTCATAAATAATACCGGTGCTCCCCACGGAGACACACTCAGTCTAATGAAGCCTCGATCCAACAATTCCTGAATTTTTGCCTTCAGTTCCACTAACTCCTTTGGTGCCATCCTATAGGGTGCAATAGACACTAGAGCTGTTTTAGGCAGTAAGTCAATTCCAAACTCGACTTCTCGGTTCGGGGGTAATCCAGGAAGCTCCTCAGGAAAAACATCTTGGAACTCATTAACAGTTCTGACTGCCTCCACCGTCAATCCTTCAATCTCAGGTTGGCTCACAATGGCCAAGTACGCCTCGCATCCCTTGCGAATCAGTTTTTCAGCCCTTAATGCTGAAACTACACTGGACAAGTAGTCCCTTCGCTCTCCAATAACCATTACCTCCTCATCCTCAGCAGTTTTTAACACTATCCTCTTAGCCGCACAATCGAAAATCGCCTTATGTTCAGTCAACCAATCAATTCCTAAGATCAGATCGAACTCGCCGAATGGTAACTCCATCAAATATCCAACAAAGATCCTACCCTGAGTCTCTAAAGGCACCTCCCTGAAGAGTTTATCTACCCTGACTGAGTGACCTAGAGGACTTATCACAGTTACCCCACTCACAGTTTCCTTAGAGTGCACACGCAATGACCCAAAAATCTCACATGTGACATATGAATGGGTTGAACGCACATCTATGAGAGCAGTGTAAGGCATGCTAGAGATAAAAAATGTACCCGTTATGATGTCAGGTGCATTACCCTCCTCTCAGTGACGAGCAGCATAGACCAAAGCTGGCTAATGAGCATTAGCATTTCCAGCACCCCTACCAGGTGCTCCACGTCCACGTCCACGTCCATTTTCATTGCCACCCCTACCTTGGCCACGACCTCTCGGCGGTTGTGGTCCACCTCGTACTGGTTGACCATCCCCTTGTTCAACCACTTAAGTCTGAGCTGGCCTCCGAGGGCAATCCTTGATCCTATGTTCCATGGACCCACATCGGTAACATGCCCCAGTATGCTTCCTGTATTCCCCAAAATGTACTCTACCACAGTCTCTACAAGCTTGTGGCCTAACTGTATTCACCGAAACTGCTCGAGCCAGTTCCTCCACTCTGGTCCTTTTGACATTTCGATTTGTAGTACCGGATGGTCCAATATCCTTCCTTAAGCGGTTTCGATCCTTATCGCGGTTGTGTCGCTCAGTTTGGTTTACCTCCTCAGCTATCTTGGCGTTCTCCACCAAAACAGTAAAAATCGCGCTCCCTCTGCGGAGCTATCAGCACCCTCAGCTTATTCCTGAGACCATCCTCAAAGCGAACACTACATTCGTATTCAGTAGATACTATCCCGCTAGCATACCGACTCAACCTCAGAAATTCTACCTCATACTTAGCAGCAGATTTATTACCCTAGATTAGATTCATAAATTCCTTTCTGCGTGCATCCACATAGCTTGCTCCCACGTACTTCCCCTTGAAAGATGTCTAAAATAGTTCCCAGGTTACCCGATCAGCTGGGGTACCCTTCTTTACCGTGATTCACCACTGGTATGCCTCATCTCACAGCAGAGATACTGCCCCTTTAAGCTTCTACTCCTCCGAGCAATCCAGGTCATCCATAATCTGCTCCATGGCTTCCAGCCAATACTCAGCCACATTTGGGGCCACTCCAGATACGCCCCTGAAAACATTCGTTTCGTTAGCCCGGAGTCGCTCAGAAATAGATCCCCTATTCATGGGCCCAACATTAGCTCCAGCTACCCTTTTCAGGACCCTTAACATCGACTGGGATAAGGCATCATCCCCTGTGACCTGATCATGCGGCCCATTTTCAGCTACCGGTGGTGGTCGTACGTCACCAGCTGGCATATGTTCCGAAGACGAGGACCCAGCTTGAACATTGCCTTAGCCACGTCCACGGCCTTGTCTACGAGCAGCTCTCGTACTCATACCGACTTATCTGATTTAGAATTTTATGACAGTAAGTTGATATTCTGATTATTTATTACAAATGTTTTATGTAAAGATAGAGTTTCAGAGTTGTTTTCGCAAATACGTTGCCTAGCTACAGTCTCAGTCTTGTAGTCTCAATACTACCTTAACTACAGTATCATATCAGAGGCTCAGTTCTAACTACAGTATTGTTTCAGTACAGTATAGTATATAAAGCAGAAATACTTATAGACTTGGTGTCGGGGATTCGGTGTGCCACTTCTTCAGTTGTCAGATTTTAGAAAACTCAAAAACTTTTCAAAAGCAAACCTTTAAAACATGTATATTTTGAAGAAAACTAGCTTGGAAAAAGTTTTTCCTAAATTTTTGAAAACCAATTTCCAAAAATACCCTTCTTTGGCCTAAGTTTTAAAATTTTACGAAAACATTTTTGAACCCGATCCACAGCCAAGTTATTGCAACCTGACTCTGATACCACTAAATGTAACACCTCCAACCCGGCCCAGACGTTATGGCTGTGTCCGGTGTGTCACATTGCCTACAACTAACCATATTACCTAGCTACTAAGATTAGGGTGAGCTTTGCAAAATTGTCTTTATAGTCTTTAAAGAAATGTCCCGGTTTGTTGATGGACGTCCTATTTAATTCTAGTTGTGAAGAGGCTTATTATAAATTGAGACTTTGTTCCTTGTTGGTTACGTGTGATTGATTTCGAAAACATTTGAATTACTTTAAGAAAATCTCGCGCAGCTAAAATTCTAAATAATTAAAGTATCGTAAGTAAAAATAATAAAAACCCCAAAATAAAAATAATAAGAGCGGCCTTATTACAAACCTAAAACCATAATAAA
The DNA here is from genome assembly GCA_020496765.1 of Gossypium stocksii. Classification (NCBI taxonomy): domain Eukaryota; kingdom Viridiplantae; phylum Streptophyta; class Magnoliopsida; order Malvales; family Malvaceae; genus Gossypium; species Gossypium stocksii. The sequence continues at coordinate 16,182,271 of CM035623.1, forward strand.
ATAATTTAAATAAAAGAAGAAACGAAATGTAACTTAATTGAAAACTGGAAAATTTAATCTTCGTGGCCACTCTGAATCCCTTCCAGCTCCAAGTCCACTATCCAGGGCTCACCTGCAAGGATGAAAAAGAAGAGGGGTGAGTTTAGAAAACTCAGTGTGCAAAGAAGCCCATCCAAAGCTCAAATCAGTCACAGTATTAACTGGGCCAAAGCCCTATCCAGATACAGAATACTGGGCCTTAGCCCTTTTCAGATAACAGTAGGCCCATATGCCCATTGCAGAACAGATCAGAGATTATACATGTATGCCCAAACCCATCACATGTGGGGAGACTACTCTACCCACCCAACCGCTACACGCCACCCGTACCAGCCCCATCTCCCCATTATGAGGAAACTATCAACTCACCCAACCGCTACACGCCACAGTGGCAGCATTGCTGCGTAAACAGATAATGTGACAGAGTCACCAGAATAGATATTGTGGCAGGGCCACCAGATTCAGAATATCTAGGCAGAGCCTCTTAACAAAAATTGTGGCATGACTACCAGAACACTTCCTCCATCCATATAACCCAATCCCATGCAATAGATAATCATGATATGGCATACAGCAAATAGAATCAGTAACACATGCATTTTAGTCAGATTTAGCCCTAGGGGTATAACAGTAATTTCGCACCTAGGGGTAAAACTGTAATTTACCACCTTTAAGGGTATTTAAGTAATTCTATTGATTTTTAAGGTTTCCATACATATTATAGGCACTATTAATCCATGTATTGTCACAATAATCTATTTAACTTAGTTTAACAGTTCTAGCTATTGGGCTCTAAAACCCCTAATGGGCCCTATAGTGTCTATTAGCTACTTAAGCCCATTTAGGTCAGGTTTCTCGATTAATTTATCAGTTTAGACAGTTTTGAGCCTACAATCTATCAGTACACATTATTTATCCATTTTCACCCATATGGGCCCGTAAGCCCATTGGGCCCAATTTTAGCCCAGCGAGGCCTAACTTACCGATTTGCACGAAATTGCACTCTCAACTGACTTACCACTTACGATTTTAGATCTAATGATTTCTAAATATCTTGTGAGCATTCGTACACTCACAAGCCCACGAAATACTAACTTTCGGCATTTCGACTTTTACCGAACTGAACTATGAGTAGGTGTTCGATGCACACCTATTCCGCAACGACTGCTAGAGAGATCCCTACGATATCCTACAATTGATTACCACAACTTTTAATTTACAAATCCATATACCAAATCTCAATACTCACTTACCATATTCGGCCAGTGCCCCTAAAGTCCTCGAAATCTTACCTTTGTCGAAAACCGATGACTAGATCTAGATCTAGTCGTTCCAAAGATCCACGCCCTCGTTAGTAGTCTCTGAATCACACACTGATTTCCCAGCTGTTTCTACTTAGATCTGATGTAGATCTAGCCCTTAAACACTCGCAGAGATCAAATCCTTGAGATCTCAAGTTTCAGCTATAAGCTCCTAAAGGAATGGCGTTTTCGGCTTTTGACTGATGAAGAAGATGGTGATTTGGGGGTTACGATTTTGGAGTGGTGTTGTCGACAAGCACTAGGGGTTTAGAGAAGATGAAAATCGATCAAAAGGGACGAAAAGAACTGAGGGATCTTGGCTTGGAGAAATTGGCACAAGAAGTGAGCTTTTCAAGATTTCGACTTTTATGGCAGTCGGCTATGGTGGTTTTGTGGAAGATAGGATCGATAAAGAAGATGGATTTGAGTAATAGGGGTGTTCGGCTAAGGTGGTAAGCAAAAAGGAAAAGAAAACAATGGTAGAGGAGAAGAGACAAGAGAAATCGGCACAGAGGAGTGGTACCTTACATTTTCGGTCACTTCTGTAAAGTAGAGAAAAAAATAACTTTAGGTGGCTAACCCTAATTTGTCTTGACAAAAAAAAGAAAAGACTCTAACCCTAATTACTAACAAGCAATCGGCCCAACCTCCCTAAGGCCCTAGCCGATTCTACTTAAGTAATCACATGCCCGGCACAGGCCTAAAAAATTAAAAGTAACTATACACTTACCTTGCAACTTGAACCCTAGACCTTTAATTCCTTCCCAGGCGCCACTTCTTTAGGAACTTAGTGGCGCCACCTTGCCACTTTGCCAAAGCTCCTTTTTGTGTCATATTCTACGAGGTTTTTCTTAAAAGCCCACTTAACCAAGCCCCCTTTCACTTAAAAATCCAAACTTGATATTTTACTGGGTTTTGACTTAGGATTGGGCTTTCTTAAAGGCCCACTAACATACTTAAACATATTCTCAGCAATCAGAACACCAAAATTTCAAAATTTCACTAAAAGTCACAAAACTTGAAAAATCTCGAAAATCAGGGCATTGCAAGGAAAGGTAAGATAAGTCCATAATCGAAAGGTTCAAGTAGAGGTGTGGGCTGCCCGGCCCGAAGGCCCAAACGAAATGTGGGAGGGTTTGGGTAAAAATATAGGCTCGAAAAATGGGCTTGGACAAAAAATAAGGCTCGTTTAAAAAATGGGCTGGGCCTCGAGTAAGGTATTTTTGGCTCGGGCCCGGCCAGGCCCTGCCCGAATTCACTAAAGGGCAAAAAAAATCTACTATTTTTTTTGAATATTATTTTCTTATTGTTTTCTCCATATTTTGCTACCATATTACTATTATGTTGCTACTATTCTGTTGTTATTGTTTGGATATTGTATAAATTATTTTATTATTAATTTTATTATTATTTTAAACGCATTTGTTAATTTTGTTATTATTTTAGAGGTATTTGCTTGTTAAGTTGCATTTATTTTAGTGTTATTTAAGTCTATATATTTTTTTAAAATTTATTTTCAATTTGTTAGGAAATATTTATTTTGATTTTTTTGAATTTTTGATGTATTATATACATTTAAAAATTATATAAAATAATATAAAAAATTAATACAGGTGGGCCAGGCCGGCTCGAGTTTTAGCATTTTTATATGGGTCGGGCTTGGGCAAAATTTTAGGGCCATTTTTTGGGCCCGGCCCTACCCGAGCTCGATGAATAGGCTTAAATTTTTAGTTGAGCCCAGCCTAGCCCGGCCCATGCACACCTCTAGGTTCAGGTAAGAGAATTCAAGACCTATGCATATTGAGCTTGAAGGTTAAAGTTATCTTGAAAATTCATTTAGAATGTTGTTATTTATTTACATGCAAGCTTACTAAGCTTTATGCTTACTCCCTTTCTTTTCTCTCTTTTTAAGTATCTCCAAGCCAACTCTGGGATCGTAAGGACGTCAGAGATTATTTCACACTATCAAATAGCTATCTTGGTATTTTGTGATTTTGAAACGTTTCAAGTTATGGCATGTATAGGGACTTGGCCATTTTGTGTGTATGTCCTTATGATATGAATAAAGAATGGCATGTGAATACTTGATAATGATTAGCTATTGAAATGGCTAATTAAGAACATGTTTTGGTGTTATGTATGCCTAAATGATAGTTTATACAAAGAAATTATGAGTGAGTAAAAGTTGGCCATGGAATAGTTTTGGGATAGCAGCAGTGATGTGAATTTGAAAAATTACTAAAAATTGTAGAAATGGAATTAAATGGTGAATGAGATACAGAATTGAAGCTTATTGAGTCTATTTTCATAAGAAAGAAACAGACAAGCAAAGGAAGTCTATAGTTTGAGATATTTAAATTCTTGCGAGACTAATTCAGAATGATTTTGTGATCCCCTGTTCTGACTTGTAAAAATGATTAAAATTTGTAAAAAAATAATTATGGAACATAATTTATATGTATAGATTCCTTAGTGAGTATATTTTCATTAGAAACAAATGAAAACATATCTAAATTCTGTATAATGAGATAATTGATTTTTAGTGAGGAGAGGTCAGGTCGGTTGGACTACGAAACAGGGGAACCTTTAATGAATAAACTGTACTAATTGGCCAAACCAAAAAATCTGGAAAAATTATGGTGAGACGATATATGAGTCTAGTTTCAAAGAAAATTTATGTATTTAAATTTCAAGTTTCTTAACTCGAGTTATAATTAATTTAATGACTATTACGTAGGTGGATAGTTTTATTATGAATAGTGAAATAAATTGTTTTGATTTGTGTAAGTAATTGCAAAATTTTTAATGTTCCTTGTTTAGTCTCGAATTGTTTCAATGCATGTTTTAGGGCCTCGAGGGCCCTTTTTAGGGATATATTGGATGAATGTGAGCGAATTAACTTTAAAAGTAAATTTTTATGCCCTGAACTAGTAAGATAAGTCTGGTAATGCCTCGTGCTCAACTCCGGTGATGATCTCGGGTAAGGGGTGTTACAATGCCACCCAAATTTTTGGGTCCTCCTTACAAGTTCAAAACCAATGCATTTCATACCAAATTTTCAGCCAATTCACAACCAAAACATATACAATTCCTACCATACATTCCTCAACCAAATTCATACTCAATTTCTATGCCAAATCATACCAAATCATAAGTGAAATTCATGCTAAACATACATGATCAATACTTCAAATTACCACATTCAATCTCATGCCAAAACCTTGTTAATTTCTCAACTAAGCACATACCAAATTAACCATTTCATGAGCACATCAAATCACTAATTTTTGCGTCACATAACTTATACCAAATTCAACCATAATCACAACCATTACCAAGCCATATCACATGGCTAGATTTATATCATTCCAAAAACATATTCATATACTTCTAGCCTATACATCCCATATTTCAATATTCACATTTTCAAAAGGTACCAAAATAGAGTTCGATAGTGTGGTGATGATCCTCGACGATCCCTAAGCTCCCAGTAGTTTCGATATCTTAATCAAATAAAAATTATAGCTGAACCCTAGGGACACTTGTTCTTTCTTTTTCCTTTCAAATTTTGCCAATATGAGATGATAATAGCCATGTTTTAATGTTTGTTTTATTTAATTCTTATTAATACACCAATTACCAAAATATCCTTGGTTATAAAACACATGAAACAAATTAATTGAGGCTATTATTGTCCACAAATAATTCAAATGGTTTAATTATCAATCAAGGCCATCATATTCAAAGGCCAAAGCAATTAAACACATTAAACATATAGAATGCCACTTTTATCTTTTATGCGATTTAGTCCTTTTATCAAAATTAAGCACATAAATGATCAAATTTTTATACGAAAATTTCACACATATTAATTCACATACTATAAGCACGGAAAATAATATGAAAATATTTTTCTAACTCGAATTTGTGGTCCTAAAACCACTGTTCCAACTAGGGTCTAAATCGGGTTATTACACTTGTTCACTCTCGATAATGCCTATTGAAACGCTTGGTTCGAATAGCTCATAAAGCTGATATATAGGCATATCCCAGTATGGTCTTGCATGTTATTAAATATCGATGCCACTGTCCCAGACAGGTTCTTACACGAAATCATATACGGTGCCAATGTCCTAGACATGGTCTTACATGTAATCTCAGATCGATGCCTATGTTCCAGACATGGTCTTACATGAAATCACACCTTAGACTCCTAATGTCATGACATTTGTATCCTATACTATTCCTATTGTTCATACGGGGCTTTCGGACATCGTAACACTATCGATACTTTCTTATATTCACATTTTCAACATCCCAAGCAGTTAAACATTATGTAAACATATATAATTCAATTGAAATACGTTTATTTGCCTCAGAAGTGAAAATGGCAAAAGGAGTCGATTACTTGTTAACTTTCAACTTCCCCAGATCTAATTCTATTTCTTTCATTCTTGATCTATATAAATTCAAATTTCACTAATTTAATCACACATTCATTTATTTCAATCCAGAACACACAATTAAAGCATTTTACATATTAGCCCCTAAAGTTTCACATTTTTCTCAATTTAGTCCTTATTCACTAATACACAAAATCCACAAAATTACTTAAATACCCATGCTAGTCGAATTACCATAGTATCCATAGTAGCCTAAAATTTTCATTTATTTCACATTTTAATGTCTCAGTTTACAAATTTCATAATTTAATCCTTTTTATGCAATTTCATCAAAAATCACTTAGTAAAACATGATAATCTAACACCAAATATTTATTTTTCATCATCAAAAACAAAAATATGAAGCTATCATCAATGGCAACTCACAAACTCATCAACCAATCCAAAAATTAGGGCATGGGCTAGCTAGAATACGAAGCAACAATCTCAAAAACATAAAAATTATCAAAAACTGACAAAAAAATAACTTACCAAATGAAGCTTTCAAGTGCCAGATTGAAACAAGCTTCATGCCCTAGTTTTTCTTATCTAATTTCGGTTGTAAACAAAGATGAATGAATCTATTTTAGCTATTGTTTTATTTAATATAACTTAATTTCAAAATGTCATTTTTACCCTTAATGATTAACATTAAAATTCCACTGACTATAGGTATTTTTGTCCATCCATTAATCATATGGTTTAATAGCATCATATGGACAAAACACAACTTTTTCATTTTCTAAGATTAAGTCCTTTTATCAAATCAAGCACACAAACAATAAATTTTTCACACGAAACTTTCACACATACCTTATAACATACTGTAAACAATGAAAATAATATTAAAATATTTTTTTGACTTTATATTTTTTGTTCTGAAACTACTATTTTGACTAGGCTCTAAACCGGGTTGTTACACCCTTAGCATCATTTGTCAGATATGCTTCAGCTTCAACCCACTTAGACACATAGTCTACTACTACTAATATGTACTTGTGACCAAAAGACGGAAGGAAAGGACTGTAACGCCCCAAAAATCCTGAACTTTCATTTTTGTGTGTTGTGGATTTGTATGCATGTTAGCACTGTTAGGGTATTGATTTTGAAGTATTAGAGGGTCTTTAGGAAGTTCTGAGTTCAAGCTCCAGTATAGGAAAAAATTTGGTTTTAGCCTAAAGGGAACTTTGACCTCAAGTGGTATGCCTTTCAAATAAATGAGACTAAAACAAGACACAAAAAGAGTTGTGGTATAGTGACAAAGTGGCACCACATGGGAGGCAAAGGAATGGCGTCACAATAGGGCAAGGAGGTCCAGGGTTTGAGGTTTGGCAGGGTATTATGTTGAGGATTTATTTTGCACCCTTGGACAGCCAAGAGATGAGTTGGAATTGAACTCTGGAGGAGGGAATTTGAATTGGTCAAGTGAGGAAATGAAGGAGTGGATTATGGAGTGATAAAGGGAGAAAATTAAGGGGATTTGGTTGATTGAGAAGTTGGTGCCATTTTGGGAAATAGGGAAGGCAAATTCGGCTAGTTGGGGGTTTTAACATTTTTGGTCAGTTTAGCTACCAAATTTCTATTTTCGAAGTCCCTTCTCTTAATGTCTTTCTGTTGCCAAATTTGGTTGAAAGTGGCCTCTCGTGCTTTTTGACCCTTTTCTTTGTTGATTAGCTGAATTTGTGTGACCTCTAGGGTATCTTTAAGGTCATTTTGATCACTTTTGTACCAGTTCTCTTCTCATTCAAAAGCCAAAATATAGTAATTTCTGAATCTCTGTACTCACAATCCCTTTCTTTTCTTTCTCCCTCTCATAATCGAAATTGAGCATTCCTTTCTTCTCTATTCTTCTCATTCTCACTTAGTCGACTTTTTTATTGAATTTATTCTCTTTTGTGTCGATTCTTTCTTTTTTCTCCTCTTTCGATTCCTTTCCATCTCTTTTCCTTTTCTTCATATCTTCTTTTCTTGATTACTCATAAGCCGAATCTCTCTTTTTGGCTATCTAGTTTGTGGGGTCGAAGGTTAAAACCTGATAAGTGTTTATCGTTCTCTTCTTTTGGCGTTTTTGGTAAAGTCGAATGTCTCTTCTTATTTCTTTTTAAAATTTGGGTCGACATTTTGGAGGTCTCTCTTTTGACTGAATGTGAGTTCTCATGGCTTCTTGATCATTCTGATTGATTTCATAGGTGCTATTTAGGAAATGGGTTCTCAAGTTTCAAGATCTTTTCTTCAGGCAATCAAACAGTTTTGGAGGGTAAGTAGTGATTGGCCGTATATCTTCTTTAGTTAGTATTTGTTTAAACTTAGTCATGCGATGTGGAATTTAATGATGGTTGTGGTACAGATAAACAATAAAGAAGGAGAATTGATTCTTAATCAATCGATTTAGGAGGTATAAGTTGACATAGTCAAGGTAAGTATTCATCTTAGGATTCAGTTTTGGTTTTAGAAAGGCTGTAAAATCTTATTAATCGAAGGGCTAACCAAGTATCTCGTTCGAATATAGGTTCTACGCTTGCAGGCTATTACGTTTCTTTTCATCAAGGTGTGTACATACACCGTACACACTATAGTTCGGCAAAAGCTCAAATCCCGAAAAGCTGAAATACCGAAAAGCTAAAAAGACGAAAGTTTGGCTATGGTAACCACACGAGTGCGCGAACACTCGTGTGGAAAGATCGATACGATGATAGAGACCCTATGAGCGATCTCATGGACTTGGCCTCCTTTTTGGCCAAATGGGTCGAAATGGGTCATATGGGCCCGATAGGCTTGTGGGCCCGACACGAGCGAGATTTATGTATGGATAGGAAATAAAGAGCCGGCCATGTTGTCCACATGGCCAAAGGTGGATTTAGGCACCATGGGCCACACGGGAGTGTGGGCCCCACTCGGGGCACAAATTGGGCTTTTGGGCCCTAGTGTTTTAATAATTACTAAAAGTGACATAAGTTACGCTGAATGATTGTGGACTTAGTAATAGGCCGAATTATGTGTCTAGGCCACGGTGAGAAATGACTGCTATGCCCCTAAAGGGAAAAATGACGAAAATGCCCCTACATGTATTACGACTGAATTTGTATGTCATATTTGATATATTATGTTGCATTCATGTGTATTCATGTTGCATGAGGGATGGGTTTATATATAGAGGAAGAAATTGATATGTGAGGGTCGCATGGTCGCTTGACGACTATGGATCCACTAATGGCTTTTAAGCCTAATATATGATTGACAGCTCTACTGCAACATTGAGTAGTGCCGCAACCGGTGCTAAAACGGGAGTGTAGGGATGGATGGGTCGATTAAATCCTCACAAGAGTGTAGAGTTGGAAGGGAAACAGAGTGCAAGGTTGGATGGGGTAATTGTGCATTGCTATATGATATTGATTGTGCTATGGGCTCAGGCCCAACTGAGGCTATTTTGGGCTAAGGCCTAAAGGCCACTGTTACTGTAACGGGCTTAGGCTTAGATTGATTGATGCATGTTATATGATTGACGAGGGTTGTACACATTGAGTTTTCGCAAACTCACCCCCTCTTATTAATTTTGTAGGTGATCCTCAGTAAGCTGTTCGACGTATGAGAGGACTCGGAGGTGGCCACCCTATGAGCTGCTGGATATTTTAGTATTTACTTTTACACTACTTTTAATTGTTTTCTCTGGGTTTTTACTGTAATAAGGCCTTTCCTCTAGTTTGATTTGGTTAATTGTTTACTAGTTTTTATTATTTTAGGAATGATTTAATTTCTAAAATTAAAAATTAGTTTTTTTTAAAAGAGCTAAAATGACATTTTCAAACCAATCAATTAAACTTGAATGTTTTTGCAATGAATGAGCTTGATAAACTGTAAATTATACATATTTCTATCCCACATTTAGCACATTTATGGATGAATTATCATTGAATTTGTGGAATTTGATGCTCTTAATCCTTTGATTTCATGTTTTATGCTTAGGAGAGCATAGGAGAGCGAAAAGAACAAGAAACGGGTCGAAAACAGAGAAAATGGGCCAAAACAAGGAAACAACACGGCCTGGAGTTTAGCACATGGGCAACCCACACGGTCGTGCCACATTAACAGGCTCGAGCACGACCTAGGCTTAATTCACACGGGTGTGCTACACGGGCGTGTCCTTGTCGTGATGAAGTTCAATTTCATGCGGAAAAGGCTACTTAGTGGCTAAGAAAGACATTCCAAACTCTATATAAAGACCCTAAGAGGCAACTACAAGGCGTACAGTCTTCCCGCCAAGACGGAGAGCTAAATGTAGGGAATTACTCAAAGGAAAGTTGATTGATCCATCTTAAAAGCCAAGATCTACATCAAGACAGAGGATCTCCCTTTAATCCTTTTAGGAGTTTTGGGTTTTCTTATGTTTTGTTATTTCTTTATTCTGAGATGTTTCTTTTTATAAACTTGAACTAAACCCTCAAATACCTGAGAGGGATGAAACCTAAGATGAATCTTATTATTGTTATCTGAACTCCATGATAAATATTTGATTTGTTCTTAATTGTGTTTTTAATTCTTGAATTGATATTTCCAGGATATTAATTTAAGTCGAATGTGCTTGGCAGAGGAGCAAAAGTCTCTATTTAAGAGTAGATCCAACACAATTAACCGGAGTTGATCGCAATCCTAGACATAGGACGACGAAAATCTGTCGGATTAGAGTCAAATCTAATATGGGGATCCATAGATCGAGTTAATGCAAGACTTAGGGTTTTAATTAGAAAGAGATTTCAATTAGTCAACCTAGGATTAGTTGTTCTTATTCTCGACGGAGATATTAACATAATTTAGGGATCTCTACGGATCAAGTCGAATGAAGAAATCGTCTAGTTCAGAGTTAGATAACAAGTGAAGTCTAGGTGGATTCTTCCTTAGGTATTGTCTTTATCATTCAGTTTTCCCAAAGCAATTCCCCAATTTACTCTTTGTCACATTCTTAGTTTAGTTTAGAGTTAATTAGTTTACACAAACCCCCTCTTTATTTTTTAGGCTAGATAATAGGAAGAAAGTCATTACTAGTACTTTTAGTTCCTTGGATTCGATATTCCGGTGTTGCCACTAACTATACTACTATTCGATAGGTGCGCTTGCCTTTTATCGTGATAATAGTTAGTTTCTAGATACGATCAATTTTATTACTTCGTCACATCACAAGATCAAGTTTTTGGCACCATTGCCGGGGAACTAAAATATTAGGAACAGTCTATTTCTATTACTTTACCCATTGCTACTTTTATTTATTTTCATTTTTTATATTAGGTTTTATTTACTAAATTTTTCGTTTTTCACTGGCAGGTATCTCTAGTTTATGACTAGAAGAAACCCGTCAGGACCTTTTCTTTTTGACGACGACTTAAAAACCACAGTCCGTAGAAATCACAGAGAGATAAGAAGAAGCTTACGGTACCCAGAACATGGACAAGAAGAAGAACCCGAATCGACTGAAGAGATAGAGGCAAATCAAGATAATCAACTACCTCCTGTCGTAGCCGCAAATCCTGTCGAGCAAAATCCTATTCCTCGTACTATGTATGATTACGCTAAACCTAATTTGCCTGGCACTGAATCTAGTATTGTTAGCCTACTATTGCTGCAAATAATTTTAAACTAAAGCCTCACACTATTCAAATGATACAATAGTTTGTTCAGTTTGATTGTTTGTAGGATAAAGATCCTAATGCTCATTTAGCCAACTTTTTGGAATTTTGTGACACATTTAAAGTAAATGGTGTTTCTGATGATACCATTCGTCTTCGGTTATTCCCATTTTCCTTGAGGAATAAAGCTAAAAAATGGTTAAATTCTCTACCACAAGGGTTTCTCACTACATGGGAACAAATGATTGAAAAATTTTTACTTCAATATTTTCCACCGGCTAAAATGAAAAAATTAAGGAATGATATCGCTTCTGTTGTGCAGATGGATTTAAAGACACTTTACGATGCCTGGGAGAGATACAAGGACTTATTGAGAAGGTGCCCTCACCATGGGCTACTTCTATGGTTACAAGTTCAAACTTTTCACAACGGTTTGAACCCTTCAACGAGATAGATGATTAATGCGGCCGCCGGTGGAACAATCTATAACAAAACACCAGAAGCAGCTTACGAGTTTATAGAGGAGATGTCACTGAATAACTATCAGTGGCAAGTCTTGAGAACAAAACTGTAAAAAGCTGCTGGAGTTTTTAATATTGATGCGGTTACTATGCTTTCTATCAGGTAGAACTTCTTAATAAAAAGTTTGATAATTTCATTGGTTCTACGCAGGTACATCCTGTGATGCATTGTGACATGAGCAATTCTGAGCACCCTACTTATGAATATGGCATAGAAAATAAGCAAGCCAACTATATGTGTAATAATTCTAGACCTCAAAATAACCCTTATAGTAACACTTACAATGCAGGTTGGAGGAATCACCCTAATTTCTCATGGGGAGGATAAGGTAACTAAGGAAATCAAAGACCACCACCTCCTCAAGGATTTTAGCAACCACCTTACCAGTAAGAGAAAAAGCTAAACCTTGAGGAGATGCTCATGAATTTTATCCCTGTGTCAGAAACTCGTTTCCAGAACACCGAGACGCCACTTAAGAACCAGCAAGCATCCATCCAAGGACTTGAAACTCAAATAGGCCAGCTCACTAAGCTAATTTCTAAAAGACCATAAGGTGGTTTATGGAGTAACACGGAGACAAATCCTAAGAAGCAACTCCATGCCATCGACACGATTAATGTAAAAGGGTTAGCTAAAACCAAAGCAGAGCCAAGTAAGGAGACTGTGGTAAGTAGGGGCAAGGACGAGGTAAGTCACAAAAAACCAATTGTCAATGAATATAAGCCTTGTGTCCCATATCCTAATGCGATAAGGAAAAACTGCACAGATGAACAATTCGGTAAATTCCTTAAACTCTTAAAGAAATTACATATTAACTTACCATTTATTGAAGCTCTTTCGCTGATGCCAAATGCTGTTAACTTTTTAAAATAGCTTCTGACAAACAAATGAAAATTGGATGAGTCATCTTGTGTGGAGCTGAACGCAGTTTGCTCAGCCATTTTGCAGAATAAGCTACCCAACAAATTAAAAGATCCAGGAAGTTTTACAATTCCTTGTTTACTTGGTAGCTTAGATGTTAAAAATGCTTTAGCTGATTTCGAAGCAAGTATTAATGTAATGCCATATAAATTATTTAAATAAGTAGGTCTTGGGAAACCTAAACAAACTAAGATAAGCATTCAATTGGCTGATAAAACCATTAGATTTCCTAGAGGTATAATCGAAGATGTGCTCGTCAAAATTGATAAATTTATATTCCCAGTCGACTTTGTTGTTCTAGACATAGATAAGGATAGCAATGTACCCCTAATTCTAGGGCGACCCTTTTTAGCAACTGCTAGAACCATAATTGATATAGGCACAAGCGAGTTCACACTTCGTGTAGGTGATGACAAAATTACTTTATAGGCTCGTAACTCTAATAAGATTGTCAATGATAAAGATATTATTACGAGTCCTTGTAATAAGAATGATCTCACCGTCCAACCTTCTTTGCAGGATACTCCTCACATAAGTACGACCGAACCCCAGAGGAATCCATCCAAGGGAACAATACATGAAAAATGAATGCTACAGATTGAAGAATTAGACGAGTGGTTGAACTACCCCCAAGAGAAACCAAAGACATGCCACATCAAACCGAAGCATCACCATGATGACCCTAAGGTAAAAATGAATCAATTTAAGGTAGAGGATAAGGTATACTTAGAGGAGGAAGATCCTCGAATTTTGAATTCAAAACTTCATACAGGTGACATACCTCCCTTAACGGTAATAAAAATTTTCCCTTATGGTACAGTGGAGATAACACATAAGACATTTGGCAATTTCAAGGTAAATTTTACTCAACTCAAACCTTATTTTGATATTGAGACTGATAGCAGGAGAGAGGAGTTCAAACTCCTCAAACCACCGTGACCATGGAAGCTTGAAAGAAGTCGAACTTAGACTATAAACAAGCGCTTCTCGGGAGGCAACCCGAGCACTAACATAGTAAATTTCTTTCATTTAAGCTCTCGAGCTCTAATTCATCAACTAACTTCTTGAATGTAGGTTTTTCAAGCCACACGGCCATGCCCACGGGCGTGCCTAAGGCCATGGACACACCATGGTTAGAAACACAGCCGTGCAATACGGTCGTGTAAAAACAGAGCCAAAATTTCCCCAAAACACGGGGTCTGACAAATCGCCATGGCTGTACGATACTGCCGTGGGCAAACCTATCAATTCATACACTGGCGTGTGATCCAAAACACTGCCGTGGGAGAAGCGAACACCAAAAGACACGGCCGTGTTATATGGCTGTATGTCCCAACATGCCCGTGCCAATAAGCTGTGGGTGAAACTAAGAAATCAACATGGGTGTGTGGCACGCCCGTGCTGACCACCCATGGCCACACCAATAGTCCACAAAACACACGGGCCAACCCAAGGGCACACGAGCGTGCGCCACGGCCGTGGGGTCAAATCCTTATTACATAATTTTAATCTTCATTTTCTTTACTTTATATTTTTCCTTTTCCTTTTATTTTGCACCTCATTTCTTATCGAGTAATACTTTAATTCTCCAGACAGTTATGCTTATTCTATTCAATCATTCAGAATCGAGAACTTTAAGTAGTCCCATCTCCAATCTAGCTTTCACTATTCTCAAGGAATTCATCCAATATTCAGGGAGTTTCACTTCTCTCCCTATCTTATGATTTTATGCTTCTATTTTCACTAACTTTATCTTTGTACATTGAGGGCAATGTATATTTTAAGTGTAGGGGGAATTCATTTTCATTTTTTGTATTATCCTCGAACCCCTAAAAATTTTTGCCACTAACTTTTTGCATTGTTCTCAAATCCCTAAATCTTGGCCTTAATAAGTAGAATGAATTCTGATTGATTTATGATTTTTATTGATATGTTGAGGATTAAGACATAGGTACTTATGCTTTGATTATTCAAGCTTTAAGACATTAGAGAATCAAGCATGATAAGTTGAAGTTTTTGAGAATTTAAATTTTTCTAGGTTGTTTTCCCCAATTTTAAGTGTTATCTTGAGATTTGAAATTCGCAGGATTGACATCAAAAGCCATAATTCTAGTGAGATTTTTGAGCCTTTTGAGCATACATCCTTCCGTGCTCACTTTAATTGTTGCTTTGAGTGAGTCAATATTGATCTATTATTCTAGAACTTGCTTCGATTATACATGTCGATACCACATCATTGATTTGATATACCAAAATGATAAAGGCACCTAGGTTTTAACCCATTTAATCCATAAAAGCCTACCTTCATAACTAACCCCTAGTGAACCCCATTGAGCCTAACAAACCATCCATTGACTTACCCTCAATATTAACCTATAACCCAATTTTTGTGAAATCCCTCCAATTATTTTGATCCCTATTTTTGTCGAGATTAGAGTTGAATAATATCTAGCTACATTCTCTTTTTCAGCTTGTAAGTTTATAAATAGTCGATTTGTTCTTAAAAAAAACATATGTATATTTCAATTGTAATTCAATGTTTCGCATATTTCCATGTAATTTTTGAGCTTCTATTCTTAAACGATGTCATCCAAAAGAAAAAGGCTTTACTCTAGGAATATGTTTTAGTGATAGAGATTTTTCTAGTTAGATGATTTTTTAGTTCGATCTCGATTCTAACCCTCTTTTTTACTTGTGACCACACCCCTAACCAAGGCCACGTTACAACCCTTGAAAGACTTTTTGATCGATGTATCATGTCAGTACATAGTGGTGGAGATTTGATTTTCCTACAAGCTTATGGTAATAACTTTTCATGTTGACTAATGAGTGCTTAATTTCTGAACCCTAAACACTTTGAGTGGACAGAGTGAATCTTTAGTGAGGATGTTAACTCTTGTTGGTTTTAAGTTCAAGGTAATTACCTAGAAAAGGGGAGAAAACCTATATTTCTGTGATAAAATTCTCAACTTAGATTGTTTGAGACTTTAATTTTCTTATGGTTCAATTCTCAATGTATGATTACTCGTGGATTAGTTTATAACATTATTGATAAGGATTATAAGTTAAGAAGAATGATTTTTAATTGTGAGTTGAGATTTTGCTTGAGGACAAGCAAAGGGTTAAATGTGGGGGGTTTTTGATAAACTATAGATTATACATATTTCTATCCCACATTTATGGATGAATTATCATTGAATTTGTGGAATTTAATGCTCCTAATCTTTTGATTTCATGTTTTATGCTTAGGAGAGCATAGGAGAGTGAAAAAAACAAGAAACGGACTGAAAATAGAGAAAATGGGCCAAAGCAAGGAAACAACATGGCCTAGAGTTTAGCACACGGGCAACCTACACGGCCGTGCCACATTAATAGGCTCAAGCACAACCTAGGCTTGATTCACACGGGCATGTTACACGGGCATGTCTCTATCGTGATGAAGTTTAATTTCCTTCGGAAAAGGCTACTTAGGGGATAAGAAAGACATTCCAAACTTTATATAAAGACCCTAGGAGGCAACTACAAGGTGTACAGTCTTTCCGCCAAGACGGAGAGCTAAAGGGAGGGAATTACTCAAAGGAAAGCCAATTGATCCATCTCAGAAGCCATGATCTACATCAAGATAGAGGATCTCCATTCAATCCTTTCAGGAGTTTTGGGTTTTCTTATGTTTTGTTATTTTCTTTATTCTGAGATGTTTCTTTTTATAAACATAAACTAAACCCCCAAATATCTAAGGGGGATGAAACCTAAGATGAATCTTGTTATTGTTATCTGAACTATATGATAAATATTCGATTTGTTCTTAATTGTGTTTTTAATTCTTGAATTGATATTTCCAGGATATTAATTTAAGTTGAATGTGATTAGGAAGAGGAGCAAAAGTCCCTGTTTAAGAGTAGATCCAACACAATTAACCGTAGTTGATCGTAATCCTAGACATAGGACGACGAAAATCTACTGGATTAGAGTCAAATCTAATATGGGGATCCATAGATCGAGTTAATGCAAGACTAGGTGTTTTAATTAGAAAGAGATTTCAATTAATCAACCTAGGATTAGTTGTTTTTATTCTCGACGAAGGTATTAACATAATTTAGGGATCTCTACGGATCAAGTTAAATGAAGAAATCGTCTAGTTCAGAGTTAGATAATAAGTGAAGTCTAGGCGGATTCTTCCTTAGGTATTGTCTTTATCATTCAGTTTTCCCAAAGCAATTCCCTAAGTTACTCTTTGTCACATCCTTAGTTTAGTTTAGAGTTAATTAGTTTACACAAACCCTCTCTTTATTCTTTAAGCTAGATAATAGGAAGAAAGTCATTACTAGTACTTTTAATTCATTGGATTCGATATTCTGGTCTTGCCACTAACTATACTACTATTCGATAGGTGCACTTTCCTTTTATCGTGATAATAGTTAGTTTCTAAATACGATCAATTTTATTACTTCATCATATCACGAGATCAGAGCTTTCACTTTAACCAGAACTTGGGGGACTAATAACAGATATAAATGAAACTGGGATTTTCAAACAACCACTTACGGTTTATTTGAACTTACAAATTAACAAGATTTCAAAGGTTTCTTGGTTTGACATTGATCACAGTTCTTTACGTAAGTATATGCATCTTTAAATAGTGTTAGCCAAAAGAATCTAGCTTGCAATACTTTGACCACAGTACGTGTGCCTCTGAAGTTTCCCCCACTCAGAGCTGGGTGGCAATGATATAGAATCTTATATACTTCATCTTCTACCATGCATCTCCTGATCATTTCATCTACACACGTTTTAAAAAAATATGGTTCTTCCTAGAAATAGTACTTCACATCGTGAAGAAACTTTTTCTTTTGATGATACGTTTTATTGAGTGCCATTAAATCACAAGCTAAATAGTTAGCAATATCAACAAACCAAGGGGTATTATGGACATGGTTTACCTTCAGTATGTGTTCATCTAGAAATGTCTCCTGAATAGGTATAAGAGGAGAATTCCCTTCTTGCGGCTCCAACCTAGACAAGTGGTCTACTACTTGATTTTCTACTCCATTAAAATCTTGAATTTCTAGATTGAACTCTTGAAGTAGAAGTACCCATCGGATTAGTCTCAGCTTAGCGTCTTTCTTGGCAAGTAAATACTTAATTGTCAAGTGGTCAGTATAAACAGTCACTTTAGTACCTATAAGATAAGATCGAAACTCATCAAAAGCAAACACAATAGCAAGTAACTCTTTCTTTGTTACCATGTAATTCTGTGGAGCTCCTGTTAGAGTTCGATTCACATAGTAAATGGGATGAAAAACTTTGTTTCTTCGCTAACCCATGACAGCTCCTATCACGAAGTCACTTATGTCACACATCAATTCAAATGGCAAGTCCCAATCTAGTGTGACAATTATGGGTGCCGAAACTAATTGACTCTTCAAATATTTGAAAGCTCTTAAGCATTCCTTATCAAATTTGAATGACGTGTCCTTCTCCAATAATTTGCATAAAGGTTTAGCAATTTTGGAAAAGTCCTTGATAAATCTTCGATAGAAACTGGCGTGGCCCAAAAAGCTCCTAACACTGTTTACAGATATCGGAGGTGGGAGTTTTCAATAACATCTACCTTTGCTTTATCTACCTCGATTCCATGTCTTGTTATCCAATGTCCTAGAACGATACCTTCTTGTACCATAAAATGACACTTTTCCCAGTTGAGTACGAAGTTTGTTTCTTCGCATCGACTTAGTACCTTAGCTAGATTGGCTACACAATCATCATATGATTCCCTGAATACAGAAAAATCATCCATAAAGACTTCCAAGTATTTCTCAACCATGTTAGTAAAAATAAACATCATACATCTTTGGAATGTAACATGTGGATTACATAAACCAAATGGCATACGTCTAAATGAAAATGTACTGTATAGGCAGGTGAATGTTGTCTTGTGTTGATCTTCCAATGCTACTGTTATCTGATTATACCCCAAGTATCCATCGAGGAAACAATAATAGTCTCACCCTACGAGTCTATCCAGCATCTGGTCCAAGAACAGCAAAGGAAAGTGATCTTTCCAAGTTTCCTTGTTCAACTTCCAGTAATCGATGCAAATTCTCCATCCTGTAACTGTTCTAGTTGGTATCAACTCGTTATTCTCATTTTCAACAATTGTAATACCTCCTTTCCTTGGCACGCACTGGACCAAGCTTACCTATGAATTGTTTGAGATGGGGCAAATTATACCTGCATCTAACCACACCATGATTTCTTTCTTTACCACGTCCTTCATGATCGGGTCCAATCTTCATTGTCTATCAATTATCCCTTTTTTGCCATCTTCTAGGATGATCTTGTGCATGCATACCGATGGACTAATTCCACGAATATCGGCTATGGTCAATCCGATAGCCTTCTTGAATTGTTTCAATACTAAGATGATTTTCTCTTCTTGCTCATTGGTCAATTCTGCTGAAACAATCATAGGCAAAGTAGAAGCATTACCTAAATAAACATATTTTAAATGTGAAGGAAGTACCTTGAATTCTAATTTAGGTGGCTCCTCAATTGATGCTTTTGGTTGGGCATAATCCCTATTCTCTAACTCCAAAGATTCAAAATGAGATTGCGGATTAAATCCCATTTGATTAGCTTCTAGCAAAGCTAAGTATTCATCCTCCTCTTCATCATTTGGAGGGTCTGATGTCAGAATTTGTTCTAATGAATCCTTAATATAGTTAAGTTCATTCTCCATGATTAAATCTTCTGAATCGAACACTACAGAACAATCATCAATTGTGTCAGGAAATCGCATAGACTTAAAAACATTAAATGTTACCCAACCATCCTGAACATGCATAGTAAGCTCACCCTTTTGCACATCAATAAGGGTCATTCTAGTTGCTAGGAAAAGCCTTCCTAGGATGATTGGCACTTCTTTGTCTGCTTCAAAATCTAGAACCACAAAGTCAGCATCGATCTACCAATTTCAATGTAACCGTAGTTGGTCTAACTTCACCTATCTCCAACTTTCTATAATATTGACTTATGCATCAGGTTGATACTCGCACCTAAGTCACATAGTGCCTTACCACAATATGTTGCTCCAATGTTGCAAGGTATGGTAAAACATCCAAGATCATTCAACTTTGGGGTAGTTTATTTTAAAGATATGCACTGCATTCCTTTGTCAAGGCTACCGTCTCAAATTCTCCAAGTCTTCGTTTTTTAGATAAGATATCCTTCATGAATTTGTCATAGTTCGGCATTTGTTCAAGTGCTTCAACCAACGGGATGATGATATGAAGCTGCTTGAGTACGTCTAGGAACTTCTTGAATTGAATTTCCTGCTTTTACTTCTGAAGTCTTTAAGGGTAGGGTGGTAGAGGTTTTTTTACTAGAACTGGTTGATTCATCTTTGGTGGCAATTATACGTCTAACGAAGTTGTTAGTTGATCAGAATTAACTGGTTTTGAAGTTACCTTATCAGATTTTGTAGATTCTGGTTCTTGTGAAACTGGAATTTCAACACACGGTTGAACTTCCTCTAAGTCTTGAGCATTAGCTTGCGCCTTTTTAACTTCGATTGTGTTGGGTTCTAGTGTCTTTTCGCCCCTTAATGTAAATTCTTTACAATGTTCCTTCCTTAGATTCCTTGGATTCTCTGTATCACTAGGTAAAGACCTTCTGGTCAGTTTCTGAGTTTAGTTGCAAGCTGGCCCATTTGGTTTTCTAGATTTTTCAATGTAGTTGCTTAGCTTTGAATTAAGGCATCACTCTTAGTTATGTATGCCTTCAACAAATTTTCTAAGCCATTTGATGGTTCAGCTTGGGTTGATTTCTGAATTTGTTGAGGGAAACTAGGTGGCTGGTCAGTCTAGGTTGGGCGTAATTGTTACTGGTACCAGCCCCTTGGTTACTCTAGAAGAGATTCGCGTGGTTTCGCCACAATAGGTTATAGAAATTGGATTGCAATCCTTGCCTTCCTCGATTTTGGTTCTGGTTACCTATGTAATATATGGATTTTGCGTTCAATGGAAATTGTTCAAATAAATGTCCTTCCCTAGAATAGACATAGGTTATATTTTCAAATTGGTTCGGTGGCTGTGCTGCAAAACTATTAGACCCATTAGTGGTAAGAGCTTTTAGCATTGATGATATTGAAGATACCTGAGATACGAGTGAAGTGAAAGCATCTACTTCATGTATTCTAGCAACTCGCCTTCTTGAAGCTGCTCGATTGGTTGGCAATTGATAATCGTTACTGGCAATCCTCTCAATAATTTCATAAGCCTCATTATAAGACTTAGAGAGGAAGGCACCGTTAGTAGAAGCATCCACTACCATCCTCGTGTGAGCATTGAGATCATTATAAAACATCTCTAGTTAGATGCAATGTGGGATTCCATGATGAGGGCACTTTTATAATAACTCTTTGTATCTTGCCCATGCCTCATACAAGGACTCATCATCCATTTGTTGGAAGGCAGTGATCTCGTTCCTCAACTTAGCATTCTTGCTAGGCG
Source organism: Gossypium stocksii (assembly GCA_020496765.1). Taxonomy (NCBI): domain Eukaryota; kingdom Viridiplantae; phylum Streptophyta; class Magnoliopsida; order Malvales; family Malvaceae; genus Gossypium; species Gossypium stocksii. Next base: position 16,203,624 of record CM035623.1, read on the forward strand.
GGAAATACTTCATAAGGAATCTTTTTGCTAACTCTTGCCATGTGGAAATTGAATTTGGTGCCAATGAGTTCAACCAGGCTCGAGCTCTGTCCCTTAGCGAATACGGGAACAACTTTAATCGTAATGCATCTTCGGGTACTCTGGCTAACTTGAAAGAGTCGCTCACCTCCATAAACAGTCTTAAGTGAAGATGAGGATCTTTGGTAGGCATGCCACTAAATTGGCCCACAGTCTGAAGTATCTGGAACATAACTAGCTTCAGCTCGAATTATTGTGCCTCAATTTTGGGTCTCCTAATACCCGGATTAAGATCATGAAACACTAGCATGGCATATTATCTTAAAGCTCTATCCCTATCACAAGCAATAAGGATAGGATTTTGAGTAAGGTTTGCTCCGTTTCCTTGATTCAAATTTTTGAGATTCAGCTCTTGGGTCCTTCTCTGATTTGCTTGTCTTCTTCGCTATCGGAAACTTCTTTCTATCTTAGGGTCTACATGGAGTACATCAATAATTCGGTCAATACTCATAAACACCTGAAATAACCATAGAAAAATTAATTAGGATAAAATTAAACAGAAAATTAAACCAAAATGCAAAACTAACAAATTCAAAAATAATGACTTTTTAAAACAATCCCTAACAACGGCGCCAAAAACTTGGAAAGATGGAAATGTGCAAGTGTACACAATTGCAACAAGTAATAAAGTGACAAGTAAATGTCGAGTTATCTACCCACAGGGACAGTGAAAAGAATTATTTATCAATGCAATTTAAAACACTTTGGTGAAGAAAAATATTTTGATTAATGAGATAATTAAAAACTAAGATTTTTAACTAAGTAAAGTCAATAAAAAATAAAATAAAGTTCCAATGCACGATTTCAAAATATGATTTTAATCAAGATGACATAATTGTGTTAGATTAATTATGTTTCTTAAGTTAGAATGATTAAGCTTATGTTTATGTTGTTATGAATAAATTCACAGCAACTCGGTAATTTGCTATCTTATGAACATACTTACCTACAAAAATCCATTTATCTCTTGATTATATCTCTATGTCAATTCAACCGATTAAACAAATCTTAATAGGCAAATATGTTAATACACATACACACTTATTAAATTAAAATAATCTCTTATACATATCCCTATGCCAATTCAAACAATTAATTCAAACTAATAAGCACATAAAAGACTACGTGAGGTAACAAAGTATTCCTGCCTTGAAACAGTTTAATCACAATAATCTTGCAAGTTATGCAAGGCAAATGTATTGCCAGATACAGTTGCTACTTTAACCCTCATCTACCTTAGATGATTAAACATGCACTGATTAAGTATCATGTCAATTAATTACAATTTCAATTTGTTTAAATAATTAATTCATTAGTTACCTTACAATTGTAATGCAAGAATAACTTATTCATGATTTTACTTAATCAAACATCTTATCAAGGCCTATAACAACATAAACACAATTTTAATAATTTAAAAAGGCAAAATGCAGTCAACCGAATACAAATTAAATTCAAGACAAATTAATTAAATTAAACATTTCAACATTATAAATATTCATAGACATGTTCATCATAACAATAACAAAAATTAAAAAGATAGGGAACAAAAAGCAAATTCGGTGTTTCTCCGTGGCTTGACTGGTTCGCTCCACTCTTCTTTCTTTGTTTGTTCTTGTCGAACCAAGGCTTTTATGAACACTTCAATGCTGCACCAAATGGCTGATGAATGGCTCTTTTCCTAGAGTAGAAATCATCAAGAGAATAAAAGAAATTGGAAGGGAAAAGAAGAGAGAAAGTTGAGAGAAAAGAGAAGAGATGAGAATGTTTGAGGTGTGTCTCAAATGATCAGCCTAAGGGGGTTTTTATAGCTGAAAAGGGCTGCTAAAAATAGTTGAAATTAGCATCCAAAGAGCAATCCCTTGGCCGGCCAAACATGTGGCAAGTTTGATATTTTCAAACTTGCTAAATTAGGCTTGGGGCAAATCTAGAAAGCCACCATTTGTGGAGGGGTTTGTTTGCAATTTGAATAAGTCTTCAAGGGCCATTTTGCATGCTAATTAATCAGTGAAGAAGCTGATTTGTTTCAGCACATGGGACGGTTTTGGGCTGCCCAATACTCGATTGGTTCGGTTCACTCAGTTCAGCTCAATTGGACCACTTTTCATAATTAATTAATAATAATTTATTTAACCCAAATTAAATTGGATATAAATTAAAATTAATTATATTATAAATTAATACTCATAATTTTGGACCGACTTAGGCTGAAAAATTAATCTTCCTTGATTCTTCAAATTGCTTCCTGGTTTTACGCTTCTAGTAGTGTCTGCCGAGTCATTTTAAGCCTTTTGTGTGAATCTCTTGAAAATAATCAAAATTAATCAAAATTAATCATAAAATTAATTAAAAATCAGCATGTCCATAAATTATGTACAATTTAATTATTTTTTAATATTTAATTATTTTTTGACAAGAATTTTACCGAATTTGTATGAATTTGAGTTTAAAAGGGCATGTAAAAGTGTGTATATTTTCGTGTTTCCACCCACACGCCCGTGTGGCCCTATCCTAGGCACAATTTTGCCCTGTTTCACTTGTAAAAGAACACATACTTATCATCGGGATCTCAAGCGATGGTCCTTGCATTCCAATCTGATCTGGGGTACCTAAATTGGGTGTTTTAATCGACATTTACACAAGAATTAATAACAATTTTCAAGATTTATCAAGATTACAGGGAATTCAGACAAGATTCAGAAAGGATTCATCATTTCAAATGAAAGATTAACACCAGATGTAAATTCTACGAGAATTTGGAATTAATTAGCGAGATTGAATTGAACTTACCAACTCTTGGCAAAATTAGGGATGAAATTGACGATGATTCACTTAACTGATAAAAACACAGTAAAATGAGGACAATTTGATTCAGGAAACAAAATAATTATTAGTAGTTGAAAAAATTATTACAGAAAGTAAAGGGAAGAAAAGAAAATAGGAGGAAATATAATGATTAATGGGAAATAATTCTCTTTAGGTTGGAAAGGGAAACAAAATTCTAATATGACTAGGAAAAAAGGATTAAATAGCTAGGTTTAATAAATTTTATAGGGGTTATATAGTAAATCACCTATATTGCAGAAATTAAAAGGAAAAATGAGGGAGGGTGGCATGACTTGAACTTAGGAAAGTAAGGAGAAAGTTCAAAGGCCTTACCATTTAGGTTGCTTCCCGTTCTTGTTTGTTTTGTACTTCATTTAATATATTGTAACGCCCTAATTTTTGGGATTTTTTGGGTTTCTGTGATTTTTGGTGAATTTTAAAATTTTGGTGTTCTGGATACTGGAATTGTGTTTAAATGTGTTAGTGGGCCTGTAAAAGGCCCAAGCCTAAGTTAAAACCCGGTAAAATATCAAGTTTGGATTTTAAGTGAATAGGAGACTTGGTTAAGTGGGCTTTTAAGACAAACTTCATAAAATATGACACAAATAGGGCCTTCGTAAAGTGGCAAGGTGGCGCCATTAAACTCCTAAAAAAGTGGCATGTGGATGAGGGTAGAGAGCCTGAGTTCAAGTCACAAGGTAAGCGTATAGTTACTTTTAATTTTTAGGCATGTGCCGGGCATGTGATTGACTTAAGTGGAAATTCGGCTAGGGCCTTGGGGAGGTTGGGCCAATTGCTTTAGTGATGATTAGGGTTAGTTTCTTTTCTTTTTTGTCTTGGAGAATTAGGGTTAGCCACCTAGAGTGTTCATCTTTTTCTTTCATTCACCTCTTAGTGTAGCAAAAAGCCGAAACGCAAAGTACACCCCTTCTGTGCCAATTTCTTCTTCTTCTTCTTCCCCTCTCCTTCATTCTTTTCTTTTCCTTTTTGTTTCTTCTCTAGCCGAACATCCATACCACTCACCTCACTCTCTCTGTCGATCTTATTCTTTTTCAAGCCACCATAGCCGAATGCCATAAAAGCAGAAATCTCGAAACCATTGCTTCTTGTGCCGATTTCTCCAAGCCAAAAACCCTCTATTCTTTTCATCCCTTTTGACCGATTTCCACCTTCTCTAAACCCTTAGTACTTGTCAGCAACACCACTCCAAAACTACTACCCCAAATCATCATCTTCTTCACCAGTCAGAAAAGCTGAAAACGCCACATCCTTAGGAGTCCATAGCTGAAACTTTAGATCTCCTGGATTCAAGTTCTACTATCATTTAGGGGCAAGATCTGCATCAGATCTAAGTAGAAACAGAAGGGGAATCAATGGTAAGTGCTCATCACCTCAGATCTATTCTTATTTTGCGATTTAGAAAAAGCCGAAGTCCCTAGAGTTTAGGGAGGTTTCGATTAGGGCTTAAGACCCTAAGGGGTTGTATTAATCGATTTCTTTTGGTGTTAGTATGATTTAGAGACTACTGATGAGGGCTTGGATCTTTGGAACGACTAGATCTAGATCTAGTCATCGGTTTTCGGTAGAGGTAAGATTTTGAGGGCTTTAGGGGCATTGGCCGAATATGGTAAGTGAACATTGAGATTGGTTATATGGATTTGTAAACTAAAAGTTGTGGTAATCGATTGTAGGATATTGTGGGGGATCTCATTAGCAATCATCGCGAATCAAGTGTGTATCGAACACCCTCTCATAGTTCAATTCGGCAAAAGTCGAAATGCCAAAATTCCAGCATTTTGTGGGCTTGTGAGTGTGTGAATGCTCACAAGACGTTTAGAAATCATTAGATCTGAAATCGAAAAGTGGTAAGCTAGTCGCGTGCGAAATTTTGTATAATTTGGTAGTTGGGCCCCGATGGGCTACAATGGGCCCAATGGGCTTACGGGCCCATATGGGTGAAAACGGGCAATTAAGGTGTACTGATAGATTGTAGGTTCAAAACTGTAGGGCCCATTAGGGGTTTTAGGGCCCGATGGCTAAAAATTGTTAGAACGAGTTAATTAAACTGCTAAAATGAAAATTGGGTTAATAATGACTGAAATCTGTATAAAACCTTAAGAAACTGATAAAATTACTGAAATACCTTTATAGGTGGAAAATTACTATTTTACCCCTAGGAGCAAAATGACTGTTATACCCCTAGGGCTAAGTGTGACCAAAATACATGTTTTACTGTTACTGTTTACTGCATGCCATGTCATTATTATCTGTTGCATGGGACTGGGATATTGATGGAGGAAGTATTGAAAGTGGCTTGACCACATACTGGAGGCTTTGCCTCAACTTACTGATATCTGAGCAGCTATGATGCAACTGTGGAGTGTCGGGCTGGGTGCGTTGAGTTATTCCCCACATGGTGTGTAGGGCTGGTACGGGTGACGTGTAGCGGTTAGATTTAGGTTGGGTTGGGCTTACATATATGTTAATATCTGTTCTGTTTTAAAATAGGCCTATGGGCCGTACTATTATCTGAAAAGGGCTAAGGCCCAGTTTACTGTATCTGGATAGGGCTTCGGCCCAGTTAACACTTTGACTGGCTAGGGCTTTGGCCCAGTGGGCTTGAGTTGATTTGGGCTCTGGATGGGCATTCTATACACACTGAGCTTTCCAAACTTACCCCCTTTCTTTCCATCCATGTAGGTGAGCCCTAGTTGGTGGAATTGGAGCTGGGAGGGATTCAGAGTGGCCACGAAGATTAAATTTCTGGTTTTCAATTATTTTATTTCATTATTTATTTAGATTATTATTATTTTGTTTTCTGGGTTGTAATAAGGCTGCTATATTTATTTTATTTTGGGTTTTTAATTATTTACTTATTTAATTTGTTTAAACTTAAGAATAATATTGTTTAAATTGTTTTCTAAAATCAGATTTACTTGTTTTCAAAATAACACGATAAACGAACGTTTTCAAAACCAAATGCACTTTCCTAAGGGTATCAAAAGTCACATTTTTAAATAAACCCCCCACGATCAGTAGTAAATAGGACATTTATTAAGCAAATCGGGAATTTCTCTTAAAATAACAAACACGGTTTTGACAAAGCTCACCCTAATCTTAGTAACTAGGTAACATGGTTAGATGTAGGTGATGTGACACATCAGATTTGGCCATAACGTCTGGGCTGGATTTGGGGTGTTACATATATATTCTAGAGTGACTTTCATCTTAGTTTGCTCAAAACAAAAATAAAAAAAAAATAGGAGAGGACTGAAGTGGATAGAACCTAGGATCTCTAAGGAATGTTCTAACTATATAACAGTCTAGACTAAGTCATTCCTTGGTTATTTATTTCATATAACCTTATATATTTGGGCATTTGACAATTCCCTCCTCCTTAAAGAAATTTTTTCCTCGAAGTTTCCCTGCTGACATATCAATTGCTTGATTACAAAATTTGTTATTCCTCTTTTTAAAAAAACTACCACGCTTTTGCTACGAGACTCTGATTCCTATTCTCCTTAAAATTCCTATAGGCTTTTCTTGAAGTTCCTATTCACTACCACATATTGTTCTTCAGTAACTTCACTAATAGTTTCATCTACCTCGAATTTTTATTTTAGAAACATCTTAAGAATGGGTGGATCCTATGTCAATTAGGGTAAAATACCTGTGATGGTATCAGACGCATCTCTATCATCTTGACCTTTAACGGCATAAACAAGGCTGGGTTGTCTAGCACAGGTTCAATTTGCATTGATTGCTATGGTATTTATGGTTCTATCTTGACCTCAGCCCCCCAAAGGCATCTAACCTGATCTCTGGTTTTGGACCTAATTTTGGGGTGAAGCTTTTGCTTGCTTGCTTCGATGAGAGAAATCCCTTACCATATACTTCGTCAACCCACACTTTAGACAACCACCCAATTCCTTCCAACAATCATCTAGGTGGCGCTTACTACAATCTATACAATCTATACAATCTATACAATCTATCCTTAGAATTGCCTATAGCAACCCTTTGTTGCGATCTAATCTCTCTAGCTCATTTTATAAGATGTGTAACACCCCAAAACTGGCTTAGATGTTATGGCCGAATTTGGTGATGTCACATGGAATGGAATTTGAAAGCGAGATGACGAGTTTAAAACTGTCCCATTTAATTATCATTTATCTTAATTTGGAGTAAAACGTATATGCTTTGTTAAGTCAAAATCATTTCTTTCTGGCGGAAGCTTTGATAACCATTTATTTTAAGAAAATCATTTCCATTTGATGAAATCTTGGTTTTACTTATTTAGAAAACTGTATTTTGTTGAGATCAAAGTTGTAAACTATAAAAGCAATTAAAAACTCCAAAATTAAAGTAAACAATCCATTAAGTCCAAATTACAAAAAAATACACAAACAAATAATAAATTTGTAAATTTATGGAAATCAGTCTAAAATTGTGTGTGGCCAGCGTCGAGTCCTTTGCTACACCGACCCGACAAGTCTTGGGATTATCCGAACAGATTAAACAGAAAAGAGTGAGTTTTTGCAAACTCAATGTGTAATTCCAAAAGAGAACATACACAATGTACCATATCAGAATTTAGTCATATACAGTCTGGGGCTGGAGCCTATCACAGATTTAGTTTGGGCCTTAGCCTATATGGAAACAGTCTCAGATATACGTTAGGTCCTTTGCCCATTTCAAATATAGCATGCAGTAACAGAAATCAGAGTTCTACCCACTAGCCCTTACACCATCTCTGACCATCCCTACACACCATGTGGGGTTTAGAACACCCACCCATCTCTGCACACCATATGGGGTTTAGAACATCCCTCCATCCCTACACACTGTGCTATACCGAAATGTGGCACATCATAAAAAATATGCAACTGTGCTACCATATAATAGGGATTAAAAGCCTTTTAGATACTTCCTTCAAACTACATCAACCCACCCCAATGCAATGCAACATATTATAAATGTCATGCCATCATGCAGTTAACAGTCTATACATATAGATAACTAATCATGCTTGGTACAGAAATCAGACAGACAGTTTGGACATATATGGGTCTAAGTAGTGCTTACCAACCCTACAGTAGGTCCACAGTCGACTTAGGTGACCTATGCAACCTTAGCAAACAATTCAGTGAAAAATGGGGTTGCACGCCCATGTGACCGCCCGAGTGGGCCCACAAGCCCGTGTGGCCCACACGGCCGAAATTGGCCTTGGCTGTGTGGATCACACGGCCTGGCCCAAAATCTCACATGCCTGTGTGGACCCACATGCTAGTGTGGCCCATACAGCTTAGTTAGTCGAGCTCGTGTGTCTCACACGGCCTCGCCTGACCATCATACGGCTTTGTCCCTCAAGCACGGCCTGGTCTCGTCAATCACACACCTGTGTTCTGTCACACAGCCTACTACATGGGGGACCACAACCCCCGTGTAACATCTATAAAATACTTTTTTGGCTTTTTTTCGAATCTCGTTTTCTTGTATTCGAGTACACACCTAGTATCGTTTTGATGCAAAACCACTCCCGAGCCTCTAAAAACCTAAAAATCGATAATCCATTGCTTAGAAATATACTTAATTCACAACTACATCGTAACTACAAAACCAATACTGAAATCTAACACTTACTCTAATCCCTCGATGACTTGATCACAACTCTGAATGAGGAAAGCCCCTACTTTCCTAATTTGTTGCTGTCAAAACATAAGTGTTGCATTAATAGAGTATTCGACAAAGCTAAAAAGATTAACAGAGACTCCCTCCTCAATAAAACTCACCACCACTTACCAAACGAAAAAGCACAATCAGCACAATCAGAACACTGCGTCAATGAAGAGCGATTTTGTCAAAACGAGTAACGAAAAGAAGAAGGTATTACTCTTGGAAAAGAAAAATAAGACAGCATAGGACAAAAGAGAATTTTGTAGAACGTCAGAATTGAGAAAAAACCCAAAATTTTTTAAAAGATTAAAAATAAAAACCAAAAATAAAATCTAATAACTTTCTTATCCCACTCACCTTAATTTTCTCCCTCAACCACCCCACTATCAACATTTCACTTCCCCTCAAACTCTTACACGCCACTGGTAGGAAAATTTAATTTCCATGCACACATAGGGATTCGAACTCAAGACTACCAGCATATTTGCACTCCACCTAACCACAGACTAGCAGGCTCATTCGGTTATAATTCTACCAACATTTAATTAAAAGCCTACTGACTAAAGATAGGGCTTTACTCATAAAAATACCAAAATTTGCCCAAGTCAAGGCTTAAACTTGGGATCGCCCACACAGACCCAGAACAAATAACCATTAACGTAGATAGATATTTGTGTCACATATTCACAAAAACAAAAATATGAATTTTGGGGTGTTACAACTCTACTCCCCTAAAAGAAAATTTTGGCCTTAAAATTTTACCTGATCAGAATAGATGAGGATACTGTTGACGCATCAAATCTTCAAGCTCCCACATGGCTTCCTCGGTGCTATGATTCCATCACAACACTTTCAATAAGGGGATAGACTTTTTTCAAAGGACCTTAATGTCGTGATCTAGAATCTGAACCGGTTCCTCCGTAAACGTTAAATCTGACCTAACCTCAATCTCCTCAACTGGAACAATATGTATGGGATCAGAGCGGTAGCACCTTAACATCGAGACGTGGAATACATCATGAATGTAATCCAACTTCGAAGGTAGCTCCAATTGATACACGATAGGTCCCACGCACCTTAAAATCTGGTACGACCTGATAAACCTAAGGCTCAGCTTACCCTTGCGACTGAACCTTAGAACCTTTTTCCATGGCGAGACCTTGAGAAATACTAAGTCCCCTACAGAATACACAATATCCTTTCTCTTCAGATCTACATGGGATTTCTGTCTATCAGAACCCACTTTCAGATGATCCTGAATCAGCCTAACCTTGTCATCTGTCTCAGAAACTAACTCGAGACCCAAACACGTCGTTCACCCAACTCAGTCCAACATAAAGCAGTGTGACACTTACGACCATACAGTGCCTCCTAAGGTGCCATCTGGATGCTAGACTGGTAACTATTTTTATAAGCGAACTCCGCTAATGGTAGAGACTCCTCCCAACTACCTGGAAAATCCAAAACACAGCACCTCAACATATCCTCTAGTACTTGAATCACCCTCTCTGACTGACCATCTGCCTGAGGATAGAAAGTAGTACTGAAGTCCAACCTTCAGATATGTAACTTTTTCCAAAATCGAGACGTGAATCGAGGATCCCTATCAGAGATAATCGAGACTGGAACCCCATGCAGTCTCACTATTTCAGATGTGTAGAGCTTAGCCTATTTCTGAAGAGAAAAGTTTGCCCTTACCGAGATGAACTGAGTAGATTTGGTCAATTGATCCATAATGTCCCAGATAAAATCATTCTTAACGGACGTTAGAGGCAACCCACTAACGAAGTCCATCGTTACTCGCTCACATTTCCATAACGGTATCTTAACCGATTGCAGCAACCCAAAAGTAACTGATGCTCAACCTTAACCTGCTGGCAAGTCAAACAATAAGCAATGAAGTCAGTAACCTCAAGTTTCAACCCTAGCCACCAATATAACTCTCACAGATCTCAATTCATCTTATTTCCACCGGATGCATAGCATAGGGACTACTATGCACCTCGCTCAGAATTGGTTGTCTTAAATCCTCATCATTCGGAACACAAATCTGACCGCGGAAAGAAAGTACCCTATCACTATTTACCCCAAAATCAGCAGTGTCACCCCTTTCAACCTAATGGAAATGAAACTTAAGACACTTATCCTCCAACTATTTATATCGAATCTGTTCAAATCAAGTCGGTTTAACCTAAAGTTCAGCTAACAGACTCCCATCGTCAAACAGACTAATTTGAGCAAACATCGTTCTTAGATCAGTCATATCTCTACGGCTGAACACATTAGCCACCACATTAGCCTTGCCGGGATGATACTCAATGGTACAATCATAATTCTTAAGTAGCTCAAACCATCTACGCTGCCTAAGATTAAACTCCTTTTTTAGTGAGGAGATACTTGAGGCTCTTGTGATCAGTGTAGATAATACACTTCTCACCATATAGATAATGCCTCCAGATTTTTAGAGTGAAGCCTACAGTAGCCAGCTCCAAATCATGCGTCAGATAGTTCGCTTCAGAAGTTTTAAACTGATGAGATGCATACGCTACCACCTTACCATCTTACATCAACACACAACCCAAACCATAATGTGACACATCACTGTATACCATAAAGTCTTTACTAGGCTCAGGCTGTATCAGAATAGGAGCCTAAGTCAAAAAAATCTTAAGCTTCTCGAAGCTCTCTTACTGTGCATCAGTCTAAACAAAAGGAACTTCCTTACCTAGAAGCTTAGTCAACAAAGTTACGACCAAGGAGAACCCTTCTACAAAACGTCGATAATAACCTGCCCACCCTAGAAAGCTGCAGATTTTAGTTACATTCTTCAGCTGTTTCCAATCCAACATAGCCTCAATCTTACAAGGATCGACTCGAACCTCCTCAGCAAAAACTACATGTCCCAAAAAGGTCACCTCACGTAGCCAAAACTCACACTTACATATACAGTTGTTTCTCACGAAGAATTTACAGTACCACTCTGAGATGCCTGTCGTGCTCGTCCTCAGACATAGAACACACCAGGATATTGTTAATGAATACCACCACAAATTGGTCTAAATAAGGCTAGAACACTCGGTTCATTAAGTCCATAAATGTCGTTGGTGCGTTAGTCAACCTAAAAGGCATAACTAGGAACTTATAATGCCCATATCGAGTCCTAAATGTCGCCTTATGCACATCAGCCTCGTTAACTCTCAACTGATGATATCTTGAATGTAGATCAATCTTAGAAAACATAGAAGCCCCTCTGAAGTAATCAAATAGATCATTTATCCTTAGAAGTGGGTATTTGTTCTTGATCGTTAGCTTGTCCAACTATCGGTAGTTGATACACATCCTCATTCTCCTATATTTATTTTTCACAAATAGAACAGGTGCTCCCCAAGGAGACACACTGGGGCAAATAAACCCACAGTCTAACAGTTTTTTAATCTGAGTCTTAAGCTCCGTGAGCTCATTCGGTGCCATTCTGTAAGGGGCTATAGACACTAGAGCTATACCCAGAATAAGCTCAATCCCAAATTCCACCTTTCGACTTGGAGGTAAACCCGGTAGTTCCTTAGGAAAAACATTCAGAAAGTCTCTGACATTACTGATGCCCTTAACTGAAGAGTCCCTAGAATCTCGAACACTGATGTAGGCCAATAATGCCTCACATCCTTTCCACACCAAGTTTTCGACCACCAAGGCAGAAATCACATTGGTAAGATGGTCTCGACGTTCCTCAATTGTAACGCCCTAAAATCCCGAAACTATAAATTCTGTGTATTGATTTTGGTTTGTATAGGTAGCACTATCAGAACATTAATTTTAAGACATTACAAGGATTATTTGATGTCTTAGGGATAGGGGAAACCATAGGAAAAATTTAATTTTTGCCTTAGTGGAACCTTAGTCTCAGGTAATAGGCCTCTTAAACAAATTAAGGGGAAAATACGACACAGTTGGGCCTGTGGCTCAGTGGTAAGGTGGAGTTACATGGAGAGCTATAAGGTGTCGTTACAAGCAGGGAAAGGGGTCCAAGGTTCGAGGCTTAAGAGTGGTGAATGTAGGACTTTATTTTTTCTCATGGAAGGAAGGTAGTGGCGCTAGAGTGGACTCTGGAAAGAAGTGTTCAGGAGAGAAATTTAAGGTAAGGATAAAGGAGAGAAAATAGGAGATTGAGAGAGGGGAGATGATGGTGCCGAATGGGACTTTAGGGGAGGCTAGAATTGGCTTGTGGTCTATTTAAGAGTGTGCCGAATTCTCTTGAGGGTTCTTTGGTTTTGCCGAATTCATTCCATTGCCAACCTCTCTTCTCCCTTTCATTCTTTTATCGAAATTCTAGTGAGTTGTTTTCTTTTTCTCTCAAAAGCTGAATATCATCCTTGATTCCTTGAAAGCCAAATACCATCCTTGAAAGTCGAATACCATCCTTAAAGGCCGAATACTCATATCCCCTTTGCCGATTTCTTTCTTTAATCTTTCAAAAACTGAATACCCATATCCCTTTTGCTGATTTCTTTTACTTTTCTCCATCACAAATTTGCTTTTGTTATTTACAACCCTTAATCAAGATTTTAAAAGCCGATCGCACACTCAGTAGCTATCTAGGCCGCAAGATCAGACTAGTTTCGAGTACTTAGTTAACCATCTTTTAGTGCATTTTGGTAAAAGCCGAAGGGCAATCTAATCTTTTTCTTGTCGTTAACCTTGTATTAACAAGGGGTAGGGTTCAAAGATTTCAAGCGTGGTAAAGATCTCTAGCAAGTGGTAAGTGTACTTGTTCCCAATTCTGGATTCGTAAGTGGCCGATTATAAGTGTGGTTTATAGGGGTGACTCGTGTGGAATAAGAGTCACTTGATGTTGATAGTATGTGTGTTGATGCAGATTTAAGGATATTCGGGAATAATAGCTAATGAGAGGTTATTAGAATTGGTGGCACATGGTAAGGTTACGGTAAGGCTTCGAGATTTAGTAAAGTTGTAGTTAAGTATGGAATTGATTCGAGGTTGGTATTAATTATTGGTTGAGGCTGAGGATAGTGTAGTGTGGGTCATCAACTAGGTGTGTACATACACTACACACACAACCAATCGGTAAAAGCTAAAATCCTAAAATACCAAAAAGCCGAAAAGCCAAAAGGGGCCGCCGGTAATCACATGAGTGTGCGAACACTCGTGTAGAGATATCGATATGATTACTGAGGCCTAGAGAGCGATCTCATGGTCTCGGGCCACTGTTTGGCCAACTGGGCCATACGAGGCCAACTGGGCCTACCAAGCTTGTGGGCCCAAGTTGGCAAAAGTTGTTATGTTTAAATTGAATGATGTATGGATATAGATGTATGATTTGATTATGATCAGGCCTAATGGGCTACATAAGCATGTTTGGGCTTAATGGGCTTTATGGACATGATTGGACTTAGTGGGCCTTATGGGATTGTAGAAATGCATGCTGACTGTAGGCCTAGTTCTGATGAATTCTCAAACTGCATAAGACTTAATTAAATAATAAAACATGCCTGTGGACAAGTCACTAGGCTAGGGTGTGGCAATGGATGTGTGCATCTCTAGGATTGGATCTAGGAAGAGCTTGGTACTTAAGCGGTCCGAGTGACCCACCTCCTCTTCTCTTGAATCCTACCTAGTGCATAGTGTCCATTCACTTTAGCCGCGAGGACTTGTTGATAGGCCAAAATCCATAATTAAACCCGTACCATTAGGAAATTACTAAAATGTCCCTCTAGGGTAGAATTACTAAAATGCCCTTGTAGGGTAAAATTACTAAAATGCCCTTGTAGGGTAGAACTACTAAAATGCCCTTGTAGGGTAGAAATGACCAAAATACCCCTGGGTTGTGAAATGACTAAAATACCCCTAAATGCTTAATGTGTGGAAAAATTTGTATGTTGCATTCATGAAATGTATGTTGCATTTGGGTGGGATTAATGGTACGGAGGAAGATATGTGAGGATCGTATAGTCTCTTGACGACCGTGGATACACAGGTGGCTTTAAGCCCATTATATGAATAGCAGCCTTGTTGCAACGTTGAGTAGTGCCGCTGTTGGTGCTACCTTTGAAGTGTAGGGATAGGTGGGTTGATATTTATATCCCCACAGGAATGTAAGGTTGGAAGGGAAATGGAGTGCAGGGTTGGATTTGGATGGGAGCATTACATTCATATGATTCTGATATGATATGAGGTCAATGTGGGCTAAGGCCCAAAACCACCGATATTGTTAGGGCTTAGGCCCAATGTGATAATTGCATATTGATTTGATTGCCAAGGGTTGTACACACTGAGTTTCGAAACTCACACCCTTTAATTTAATGTTTCAGGTGACCCTCGGTAGACGGCTCAACGTGGGAGAGGACTCGGAGATGGCTACACTGCAAGCTACTTAGAACTTTTAAATAGTTTTTGAATTACTTTATTTTAATTACTTTATTTTGTTTTGATGTAATAAGGCCTTGTATCTCTAATTTGACTGTACATTGGGTTTATTATTGTTTCAACTACCGAATCATCAAACCTAAATAAATTTCTCAAATTAAATGTGGTTTTTTTAAAATAACTTTATCATATGGACGTTTTTACTTAAATATGGGCTTTCACTATGACTTAACAAGTATTTTGAATTTCTAAATCACAAGCTTAAGTTTTTAATCAAGTAACTTTTCTACCGAACATGTTTTTAATTGAACAATGACGTTTTGAAAATAATCCCTTAAATGTGACATCGCCGGATTCAGCCATAACGTTTGGGCCGGGTCTGGGGTGGTACACCAATCACCACTACCTCATTGTCCTCCTCGGTTCTCAATACAACCAATTTTGTCGTACAGTCCAAACTCACTCGGTACTTGACCAGCTAGTCCATTCCCAGAATTAGGTCAAACTCCCTAAACGGAAGCTCTATCAAATTAGCTAGAAATACTGTCCCTTGGACCTCTAACAGAACATCTCTATACAATTTGCTATCTCAGATAGACTGCCCTAAAGGACTCACAATAGTCACTTCACTAGAAGTACTCTCCACTAGAATCCCCAAAGTTTCAGACACAATGCTAATTATAAATGAATGCGTAGAACCTATGTCTATCAATGCCAGATAAGGTACATCATAAATTAAAAATGTACCCATAATGACATCCGAAGAATCTCAATCCTTACGGCAACGAGCAGTATGAACAAGGGTAGGCTGCCTCGCCTCAGTCTATCTAGTACCTATGCCCGGTGCTTTCTGTCCATGGCCTATGCGGTTACCACCCATAGCCTGACCCCGGCCTCTAGGTGGCTGCTGCACTACCCTAGGCGGCAGTACAATATCAGAACCTGGAGCTTGTACCTGAGCGACCCTTAGCAGACACTCTCGAACACGGTGCTCAGTAGAAATACATCTTAAATATGCGCCAGTCGTCAGAAACACATCTTAAATATGCGCCAGTCGTCCTCCAACATTCGCTCGGATAGTGTCTACCACAATACTCACAAGGCAAAATCCCAATAGGTGCAATAGGGGGCCCATGTAACACCCCAAACCCGGCCCAGACGTTATGGCCAGATCTGGTGTGTCACGTGCATAAATGATTAAGCTTTGATCTCCTTTTAATAAAATGATATATCAATTTGCGTAAATCCGGTTGGTATTTTTATTGTAATTAAGAAACATTAATGGTTTATAAAGCCCTATCCACGATTGATTAAAGTCATCTTTTAAGAGATCTTAATGTTGTGCCATTGTTATTAAGTATCCATTAGTCACATGTTATATGTTTTTAAAACGTTTGATTAGTTTTGAAAAGCCCGCGTAAACTAGTCTACTGTACAGAAATCAACTAACCAATAAAACCCAAAACAAAATACCGAGTGGCCTTATTACAACTTCAAAACTGAAATTGAAAATAAAACACCAATGACGAAAATTTAAAAACTAAACCCAGAAAGCAGTTCGTGTGGCCACTCCGAATCCCTCGTAGCTTCAAGCCCTCTATGGCTGAAGGTTACCTGCATGGATTGAAAAGAAAGAGGTGAGTTTGTGAAAACTCAGTGTGTAAGTTAACCCAACCAGTGTCAGAGATCAGTTCAAGCATAGACTAGGCTGAAGCTCTATTCAGATACAGTGTTAACTGGGCATTGGCCCTATTAAGAAAACAGTGAGGCCTTGGGCCCATTACAGTAACAGATCAGATTGCAGTATTATATGCATGTATCTAAAGCCCAAGCCCAATCCAACCCTACACACCACCCGTACCAGCCCTACACACCATGTGGGGAATAACTCAACCCACCCAGCCCTACACACCACAATTGCAGCACAGCTACTTAAACAGATATTCTGGCCAAACAACTCAAACAGTAATACGAGGCAGAGCCTCTACACAGTACACGTCGCATTGCCACTTTAGCACTTCCTCCATAAAAATATCCCAACCCATGTAATTAGAATATATATGTCATGGTATACAGAACATTAGATATAGTAGCATGCAAATCAGTCAACTTAACCCTAGGGGTAAAATGGTCTTTTAGCACCTAGGGCAAAACAACAACTTTCATCCTTTAGGGGTATTTCAGTAATTTTGCTAGGTTTTAAGGGTTTTACGCTTATTACAATCTACTAATAGATTTAAGGTCGTTCGTGCGACTTAGATAGCCCATCTCATTACTACAGTGCCATCAGGCCTAACACACCTAATAGGCCTGACGAAGCCCACAAGCTACTGTGGCCCACAAAGTCCAAATTTTACACATGTTTTAGCAGATCTAATAACTAGATTACCAGTTTATACTTACCGCCTGATTTCACCCATATGGGCCCGTAAGCCTATTGGGCCCAAATTTGGCCCATCAAGGCCTAAAACCACAAACGTGCATGAAAACATGCACAGTAGTCTTACCGTCCATTATTTCCCTTTTCACAGTTTCAAACTGACCCACGAGCATTCGTACGCTCGTAAGCTCTTGAAATGCCGACATTTCAGCATTTTGGCTTTTCGGCTTTTACCAATCTAGTCTACCAGAGGGTGTCGATTACACACCTATTTGCGTACTACGTCGAGATCTGCACCCAATTAACCTACAACAATTCCACCACACTATTAAACTATAATCCAATGAAATCAATGAAATCGACATCACCATCATATTCGGCCATCACCATCCAAATCCGTTAATCACTTACCTTTACTGAAATCTACAACTAGATCTAGATCTAAATCGCCTTTGTAACGTTAACCACCTTTAACGAGATCCGTCACTACGAATAGCTGTACCCAAAATTAGCCACAAGAGGAGAAGTTAAAATAGTCCATTAGACAGAGGCCCCAAAACCGAAAAATATTAGGGGGTTTAGCGGTTTAGGCTTTTCTTGATTCATAAGAAAGAATACAGTAGAAAGGAAGCTACTTACCCAACAGTGTTCTTATAGCCTTGCCACACAGAAGAACCACCGAACACTAGCCTAGGCTAGATCTGTTATAGATCTAGTCAAAACATAAGAAGAGAAGAGAGACGAGATCTAAGTGTTTAAGCTTTTCAACGCAGGGATGATGAGAGTTCGGCTTATGGAGTAATCAGCTAAAAATTTTAAGGATTTGAGTTTTTCGATCGTTGAAGAGAAAATATAAAAGAAGAAGAAGAATGCTTCCCTGAGTTTCGGCTTTTTGAGTAAGTTGACAAACGGGAAGGGTCAAGTTTCAGGATTTCGACTTTTAAGAGCAATCGAAGATCAAGGCTTGAGAGGGGTTAATTCAATCAGTGGAGAAAAAGAAGAAGAAAGATGAAAGGAGAAAAGTAAAAAGAGAAGAGAAAGAAGATGATAGGTTTGGCTTTGGAATAAAAGGGGATGAAAGGGTTCGGCTAAGAATGAGAAATCGGCAAGGGGGATGATGTGCACAAGGTTTTCGGCTTTTCTAAACAAAGGAGAGAAGAAAGAAAAGGGAATGAAAGAGCCCCACAAACTATACCTATTCGGCAACCAAAAGAATGACCAAAATTTGCCCCAAAAAATCCCAAAAACTAACCGCAAGAAATTGTCACACCTAGACATTATTGCCAAAAATGTATGCACCTTAGGTCCCTAGCCGAACTTGCCATTCTAAAGTCCCTTACTCAGCCAACTCTTGTTTCCCTTTCAAACTTCCTAGATTTTCTCCTAGATAACCTCCCCTTATCACTCTCCACCTAATTCCATAAGCACTTCAAACTTCTCCCCTCAGAATTTTACTTGGTGTCCACCACGTACCTGGCACATGCAGTAAAACAAAAGAACACTTGCTTGCCAAGGGAATCGATCCTTAGCTCCTTCCCAAGCCTCCACACGCCACTCTCATGCTCTTAAGTTAAGCCACCTTGCCACTTTTCCACAGGATTCCTTATGCCTTAAACCCCCATCATTAAATTAAAAGCCCAATTAGCCACTGCCCCTTTTCCTTTAAGTCTAAAATTTTAAAATTTTAACAGGCTTTAGACTTAATCCTAGGCCTTCTAAAGGTCCACTAAACACATGCAAAGCATAATTCAGCACATCTAGTTATACAAAGAAAAATTCAAGCAAAATTCCAAAAAAAACCTGAAAATTGGGGCGTTACAACTCTACCCTCCTTAAAGAAATTTCGGTCTTGAAATTTACCTGGTCAAAATAGGTGAGGGTATTGTTGACGAACCCCCTCTTCTGGCTCCCACATAGCTTCTTCTCTACCATGATTGCGCTAAAGCACTTTCACCAAAGGAACTGACTTCTTTCTTAACATCTTCACATCACGGTCCAGAATTTGCACAGGCTCTTCTTCAAAAGTCAAATCGGACTTAACTTCAACTTCTTCAACTAGTATAATGTGGAAAGGATTAGACCAATATCGCCTTAACATGGAGACATGAAAGATGTCATGAATCTGGTCCAACTTCAGAGGTAATTCCAGTTGATATGCTACCGGACCCACCTGCTTAAGAACTCGATAGGGCCCGATAAACTGTAGACTCAATTTGTCCTTCTTCCCAAACCTTAATATCTTCTTCCAAGGCGAGAGCTTTAAGAAAACCAAATCTCCCACCGGGTATTCAATTTCCTTACGCTTCAAGTTAGCATAAGATTTCTGCCTATCAAACGCCTCTTTTAACCGATCTCTGATCAACTTAACCTTATCTTCCGTATCTGCTATCAACTCTGGCCCAAGAACCTGACATTCTCCCAACTCTATCAAACAAGTAGGCGTACGACACATTCGACCATACAATGCCTCTTATGGTGCCATTCGAATAGTCGCCTGATAACTATTGTTGTAAGCAAACTCTGCTAACAAGCTACCATCGTCATATAGACTCAGACGAGCAAACATTGCTCTCAACTCAGTTACAGCTCTTCGACTCAGTGCATCAGCCACAACATTCGCTTTGCCTAGGTGATACTCAATAGAACAGTCATAGTCCTTAAGCAACTCTATCCATCTTCGTTGCCTAAGGTTCAACTCCTTATGAGTTAACAAATACTTGAGACTCTTATGATCCGTGTGTATAATACACTTTTCTCCATATAAATAGTGTCTCCAGATTTTTAATGCAAAAATCACTGCCGCCAACTCCAGATCATGCGTAAGGTAGTTCGCTTCGTGAGGCTTAAGCTGTCGCGTTGCATACGCAACCAATTTAGCCTCTTGTATCAGTACACAGCCCAAACCAACGTGTGATGCATCACTGTACACAGTGAAATCCTTCCCAAACTCTGGTTGAATCAATACAGGCGCTTCGGTTAAAACTTTCGTTAATTTCTCAAAAGCCTCTTGTTATTTCTCAGTCCAGACAAATGGTACTCCTTTTCTCAAAGTTTCGTCAACGGTGCCGCAATCAAAGAAAACCCTTCCACAAATCTTCTATAGTACCCTACTAAACCCAGAAAACTCTGAATTTTCGACACAGATCTCGGTGGCTTCCATTCCAAAACTGCCTCAATTTTTCTAGGATCTACCCTGATCCCCTCAGCAGAAACCACGTGACCTAAGAACGTCACTTCTCGTAGCCTAAATTCACACTTGCTGAATTTTGCATACAGTTGCTTTTCCCTCAACACTTGCAGAACAATTCAAAGATGCTCATCATGATCCTCCTCAGTTCTCGAGTACACTAGAATATCGTCTATGAAGATGACCACAAATTGGTCCAAGCAAGGTTGGAATACCAGATTCATTAGATCCATGAAGGCTGCTGGTGCATTCGTCAATCCAAACGGTATTACCAAAAGCTCGTAATGACCATATGAAGTCTTGAATGTTGTCTTATGAATATCCACCTCTTTGACCCGTAACTGATGATATCCAGATCAAAGATCGATCTTGGAAAATACCGAAGCTCCTCTTAGTTGGTCAAACAGGCCGTCGATCCTTGGTAGAGGGTACTTGTTCTTAATCGTCAGTTTGTTCAACTGGAGATAATCGATGCACATACGCATCATCCCATCCTTCTTCTTCACGAATAGTACCGGTGCTTCCCATGGAGACACATTTGGCCTAACAATCCAGAAGTTCTTGAATTTGAGCTTTCAACTCTACTAACTCCTTCGGTGCCATCCTATAAGGAGCGATGGACACTGGAGCCGTTCCAGGCAACAAGTCGATTCCAAACTCGACTTCACGATTTGGAGGTAATCGTGGAAGCTCATCTGGAAAAACATCTTAAAATTCCTTGACAGTTCTAACTTCTCCTACGGTCAAACTTTCAGATTCAAACTGACTCACATACACCAAAAATGTCTCGTAACCCTTCTGAATTAGCTTTTCAGCTCTCAATTCTGAGATAACATTGGACAAGTAATCCCTTCGCTCCCCTATTACTGTTAAATCCTCATCGTCCGCTGTCTTTAACACCATCTACTTGACAGCACAATCCAAAGTCGCTCGATGCTTAGCTAGCCAATCCATACCCAGAATGAGATCGAACTCTTCAAAGGGTAGCTCCATCAAATCTGCAGAGAAAGTCCTACCTTGAGTCTCTAAAGGTACATCTCTAAAGAGTTTGTCTACCCTAACTGAGTGACCTAGCAGACTTATCACAGATACCCCACTCACAACTTTCTCAGATTGGACACCCAACGACCCAGATATATCATAAGTAACATACGACTGGGTAGATCCTATGTCAATCAAGGCAATGTATGGCGTGCTAAAAATTAAAAATGTACCAATTATGACATCAAGTACGTCACCTTCTTCTTTGTGATGAGCAGTATAAACCAACACCGACTGACGAGCCTTAGCATTTCCAGCACCCTTGCCTGGTGCTTCACGTCCACGTCCATTACCATTGCCACCTCTACCTTGACCACGGCCTCTCGGTGGTTATAGCCCACCTCGCACTGGTTGAGCAACCCTCTATTTAGCAGCTTCCGTCTAAGCCAGCCTCTGAGGACAATCCTTGACTCTATGATCTTTCGACCCACACCGGAAACATGCCCCAGTACTCTTCCAACACTTACCCAGATGTACTCTACCACAATCCCCACAAGCTTACGGTCTAACCACATTCACCGGAACTGCTCGAACCAGCTTGTCCACTCTAACCCTTTTGACCGTCCTACCCGCAGCACCCGAGGGTCCAGAATCCCTCCTGAATCAATTTTGGTCTTTCTCACGGTTCTGCCGCTCCGTACGCTTCACCTCCTCAGTAATCTTAGCCTTTTCCCCTAGACCAGCAAAGTCACGCTCCCTCTACAGAGTAATCACCCTTAGCTCATCCATGAGGCCATCCTCGAATCGTACACTACGTTCATATTCCGTAGTGACTATCCCACTAGCATACCGGCTTAACCTTAGAAACTCAGCCTCATACTCCGCAACAGCCTTATTTCCCTGAATCAGATTTAGGAATTTCTTCCTTCGAGTGTCCGCATAGCTCACCCTGACATACTTCCCTTTGAAAACCGTCTTAAACAGCTCCCAAGTCACCCGCTCAGCTGGGGTACTATCCCTCACAGTGATCCACCACTGGTAGGCCTCGTCACACAGTAATGATACTGCTCCTTTTAGCTTCTGCTCCACTAAGCAGTCCAGATCTTCCATGATCCTCTCCATGGCCTCCAACCAATATTCAGCCACATTCGGGGCTACACCAGATACGCCCCTGAAAATCTCCACTCTGTTAGCTCGAAGTCACTCAAATATAGATCCTCGATTCATAGTCCCAGTTCTCACTCCAGCAACCCTTTCTGAAACCCGCAACATCGCCTGGGACAAAGCATCATCCCCTGCAGCCCGATCATAGGACCCAGTCTCAGTTGCCGGTAGTGCTCGCGCCTCTTCAGCTGGCATATATCTCCAAGATGAAGACCCAGCTTGCACACTTCCTCAGCCACGTCCACGACCTCTTCTAGGTGCTGCCCTTGTACTCATATCGAATTATCTGATTACGAATTTTATGAATTAGTTTAATATTCTAGTATTTATTACCGATGTCTTATGTATCGCTAGTATTTTAGAGTTTCTTTGTACAGAATCGTAGCCTAGCTACAGTCTCAGTCTTCTAGAGTTTTCAATTTTCCTATTGTCTCAATCCTCTACAGTCTCAATATTATCCTAACTATAGAATCTCAGTAGAGTCTTAGTACTATAGTTAGTTTTCAGTATCATAGTATCTTAATAATATACAGTAAAGTAGAGGGTACTTACAGACCCGGTGCTGGAGATTCAGTGTGCCACTCTTTAGAAACCAGATTCAGAAATACAAGTTTTGTTAATGCTAAATTCTTTGATTAGTCTTTGTTTCCAAAATCCTATACTTTCAGTAGTGTGAAAACATTTAAGAAAAATCAATTTTAAAAGATTTTCTTAAGGAAATTTCCAAAATTAAATTTTCAAAATACAACTTTGGGCCTTAATTTCAATTTTAAGAAAAACATTTAGACCCGTTCCACAGCCGAGTTGTTGCAACTGGGCTCTGATACCACTAAATGTAACACCCTAAACCCGGCCCAGTCGTTATGGCCAGATCTGGTGTGTCACGTGCATAAATGATTATGCTTTGATCTCTTTTTAATAAAACAATTATAGATTTGCGTAAACCCAGTTGGTATTTTTATTGTAATTAAGAAACATCAATGGTTTATAAAACCCTATCCACTATTGATTAAAGTCATCTTTTAAGAGATCTTAATGTTGTGCCATTGTTATTAAGTATCCATTAATCACGTGTTGTATGTTTTTAAAACGTTTGATTAGTTTTGAAAAGCCCGCGTGAACTAGTCTACCGTATAGAAATCAACTAACTAATAAAACCCAAAACCAAATACCGAGCGAGCTTATTACAACTTCAAAATCAAAATTGAAAATAAAACACCAATGAAGAAAATTTAAAAACTAAACCAGAAAGTAGTTCATGTGGCCACTCCAAATCCCTCGCAGCTCCAAATCCTATATGGTTGAGGGTTACTGTATGGATTGAAAAGAAATGGGTGAGTTTGTGAAAACTCAGTGTGTAAGCTAACCCAACCAGTGTCAGAGATTAGTTCGAGCATAGACTGGACCAAAGCCCTATTCAGATATAGTGTTAACTGGGCCTTGGCCCTATTTAGAAAACAGTGAGGCCTTGAGCCCATTACAGTAATAGATCAGATTGCAGTATTATATGCATGTATGTAAAGCCCAGGCCTAATCCAACCCTACACACCATCCGTACCAGCCCTACACACCATGTGGGGAATAACTCAACCCACCCAGCCCTACACACCACAGTCGCAGTAGAGCTGCTTAAACAGATATTCTGGCCAAGACACCAAAAAGTAATACGAGGCAAAGCCTCTAAACAGTATACGTGGCATTGCCACTTTCAGCACTTTCTTTATAAAATTATCCCAACCCATGAAATCAGAATATATATGTCATGGCATACAGAACATTAGATATAGTAGCATGCTAATCAGTCAACTTAACCCTAGGGGTAAAATGGTCTTTTAGCACATAGGGCAAAACAGTAATTTTCACCCTTTTGGGGTATTTCAGTAATTTCACTACGTTTTAAGGGTTTTACCCTTATTACAATCTACTAATAGATTTAACATCGTCTGTGCAACTTAGATAGCCCATCTCATTACTATAGTGCCATCGGGCCTAACACCCCTAATGGGCCCGACGGAGCCCACAAGCTATTGTGGCCCACTAATTTCAAATTTTACACACATTTTAGCAGATCTAATAACTAGATTACAAGTTTATACTTACCTCTTGATTTCACCCATATGGGCCCGTAAGCCTATTGGGCCCAAATTTAGCCCATCGAGGCCCAAAACCACTAACGTGCACGAAAACGTGCACAGTAGTCTTACCGTCAATTATTGCCCTTTTCACAGTTTCAAATCGACCCACGAGCACTTGCATGCTCGTAAGCCCTCGAAATGCCGACATTTTGCCATTTCGGCTTTTTGGCTTTTGCCGATCTAGTCTACCAGAGGGTGTTGATTACACACCTGTTTGCGTACTACGTCGAGATCCACACTCTTAACCTACAACAATTCCACCATACTATTAAACTATAATCCAATGAAATCAATGAAATCGACATCACCATTATCTTTGGCCTTCACCATCCAAATCCATTAATCACTTATCTTTGCTGAAATCTACAACTAAATCTAGATCTAGATCGCCTTTGTAACGTTAACCACCTTTAACGAGATCTTTCACTACGAATAGCTATACCCAAAATTGGCCACAAGAGGAGAAGTTAAAACAGTCCATTAGACAGAGGCCCCAAAACCGACTAATACTAGGGGGTTTAGGGGTTTTGACTTTTCTTGATTCGCAAGAAAGAATAGAGTAGAAAGGAAGCTACTTACCCAACAGTGTTCTTGACAGCCTTGCCTTATGGAGTAATAGGCTAAAAACTTTAGGGATTTTAGTTTTTTGGCCTTTGAAGAGAAAATAGAAAAGAAGAAGAAGAATGCTTCTCTGAGTTTCAGCTCTTTCAGTAAGTCGACAAAGGGAAAGGCTCAAGTTTCGAGATTTTAGCTTTTAAGAGCAATCGATTATCAAGGCTTGAGAGGGGTTAATTCAATTGGTGGAGAAAAAAAGAAAAAGATGATAGGAGAAAAGATAAAAGAGAAGAGAAAGAAGATGATAGGTTCGGCTTTGGAAGAAAAGGGAATGAAAGGGTTTGGCCAAGAATGAGAAATCGGCAAGGGGGATGATGTGTACAAGGTTTTCGGCTTTTCTGAACAGAGAAAAGAAGAAAGAAAAGGGAATGAAGGAGCCCCACAAACTATACCTATTCGGTAACCAAAAGAATGACCAAAATTTGCCCCAAAAAAATCTCGAAAACTAACCACAAGAAATCAGCACACCTAGCCACTATTACCGAAAATGCATGCACCTTAGGTCCCTAGCCGAACTTGCCATTCCAAAGTCCCTTATTCGGCCAACTCTTGTTTCCTTTTCAAACTTCCTAGATTTTCTCCTAGATAACCTACCCTTATCACTCTCTACCTAATTCCATGAGCACTTCAAACTTCTCCCTTCAGAGTTTCACCTGGAGTCCACCACGTACCTGGCACATACAGTAAAATAAAAGAACACTTGCTTGCCAAGGGAATCGATCCTCACCTCCTTCCCAAGCCTCTACATGCCACTCTCATGCTCTTAAGTGACGCCACCTTGCCACTTTTCCACAGGCTTCCTTGTGCCTTAAACCCCCATCATTAATTTAAAAGCCTAATTAGCCACTGACCCTTCTCCTTTAAGTCCAAAATTTTAAAATTTTACCAGGCTTTAAACTTAATCCTAGGCCTTCTAAAGGTCCACCAAACACATGCAAAGCATAATTTAGCACATCCAGACATGCAAAGATAAATTCAAGCAAAATTCTAAAAAAAAACCCCAAAAATTAGGGCGTTACAGCCCAACTCTAACTGGCCCATCAGATCTGGCCTTTTTCTTAGGACTTATCGTAGAAATCGAGGCATCACTCTTGGCTATGTATGTCTTCAGCAAATTTTTTAAGCCATTGGATGGTTTAGCTTGAGTTGATTTTTGAATTTGTTGAGGGAAACTAGTGGCTGGGTCGGTCTAGGTTGGGCATAATTGTTACTGGTACCGGCCCCTTGGTTACTCTAGGAGAGATTCGCGTGGTTTCGCCACGATAGGTTAAAGAAATTGGATTGCAGTCCTTGCCTTCCTCGATTTTGGTTTTGGTTACCCATGTCATATACAGATTCTAGGTTCGATGGACATTCTTCAAATAAATCTCCTTCCCTACAATAGACATAGGCTATATTTTCAAATTGGTTCGGTGGCTGTGCTGCAAAACTATTAGACCCATTAGTGGTAAGAGCTTTTAGCATTGATGATATTGAATATACTTGAGATACCAGTGAAGTGAGAGCATATACTTTATATATTCTAGCAACTCACCTTCTTGAAGCTGCTTAATTGGTTGGCTATTGATAATTGTTGCTAGCAGTCCTCTCAATGATTTCATAAGCCTCATTATAAGACTTAGAGAGGAGGGCACCATTAGCAGAAGCATCCACTACCATCCTCGTGTGAGCATTGAGACCATTATAAAACATCTCCAGTTAGATGCAATGTGGGATTCCATGATGAGGGCACTTTTATAGTAACTCTTTGTATCTTGCCCATGCCTCATACAAGGACTCATCATCCATTTGTTGGAAGGCAGTGATCTCGTTCCTTAACTTAGCATTCTTGCTAGGCTGGAAATACTTCATAAGGAATCATTTTGCTAACTCTTACCATGTGGAAATTGAATTTGGTGGCAATGAGTTCAACCAGGCTCGAGCTCTGTCCCTTAGCGAATACGGGAACAACTTCAATTGTAATGCATCTTCGGGTACTCTAGCTAACTTGAAAGAGTCGCTCACCTTCATAAACAATCTTAAGTGAAGATGAGGATCTTTGGTAGGCAAGCCACTAAATTGGCCCACAGTCTGAAGTTTCTGGAACATAACTGGCTTCAGCTCGAATTGTTGTGCCTCAATTTTGGGTCGCCTACTACCCAGATTAAGATCAGGAAACACTGGCATGGCATATTATCTTAAAGCTCTATCCCTATAATAGGCAATAAGGATAGGATTTTGAGTAAGGTTTGCTTTGTTTCCTTAATTCAAATTTTTCAGATTCAGCTCTTCGGACCTTCTCTGATTTGCTTGTCTTCTTCGCTATCAGAAACTTCTTTCTATCCCAGTGTCTATACGGAGTAAATCAATAATTCGGTCAATACTCATAAACACCTGAAATAATCACAGAAAAATTAACTAGGATAAAATTAAACAGAAAATTAAACCAAAATGCAAAACTAAAAAATTCAGAAATAATGACTTTTTAAAACAATCCACGACAACGGCGCCAAAAACTTGGAAAGATGGAAATGTGCAAGTGTACACAATCGCAATAAGTAATAAACGTGACTAGTAAATGTCGAGTTATCGTACCCACAGGGACTATGAAAAGAATTATTTATGAATGCAATTTAAAACACTTTGGTGAACAAAAATATTTTGATTAAGGAGATAATTAAAAACTAAGATTTTTAACTAAGTAAAATCAATAAACAAATAAAATAAAGTTCCAATGCACAATTTCAAAATATGATTTTAATCAAGATGACATAATTGTGTTAGATTAATTACATTTCTTAACTTAGAATGATTAAGCTTATGTTTATGTTGTTACGAATAAATTCATGGCAACTCAGTAATTTGCTATCTTATGAACATACTTACCTACAAATATCCATTTATCTCTTGATTATATCTCTATGTCAATCCAACCTATTGAACAAATCTTGATAGGCAAATATGTTAATGCATATACATACTTATTGAATTAAAATAATCTCTTGTGCATATCCCTATGCCAATTCAAACAATTAATTCAGTCTAATAAGCACATAAAAGACTACGTGAGGTAACAAAGTATTCCTACCTTGAAATAGTTTAATCACAATAATCTTGCAAGTCATGCAAGGCAAATGTATCACCAGATACCGTTGCTGCTTTAACCCTCAGCTACCTTAGATGATTAAACATGCACTGATTCAATATCATGTCAATCAATTACAATTTCAATCTATTTAAATAATTAATTGATTAGTTACCTTACAATTATAATGCAAGAATAACTTAGTCATGATTTTACTTAATCAAACATCTTACCAAGGCCTATAACAACACAAACACAATTTTAATAATTTAAATAGGCAAAATGCAGTCAACCTAACACGAATTAAATTCAAGAAAAATTGATGAAATTAAACATTTCAACATAATAAATATTCATAGACATGTTCATCATAACAACAACAAAAATTAAAAGGATAGGGAACAAGAATCAAATCCGGTGTTTCTTCGTGGCTTGACTGGTTCGCTCTACTCTTCTTTCTCTGTTTGTTCTGGTCGAACCAAGGCTTTTATGAACACTTCAATGCTACTCCAAATGGCTGATGAATGCCTCTTTTCTTAGAGGAGAAATTAGCAAGAGAATAAAGGAAATTGGAAGGGAAAAGAAGAGAGAAAGTTGAGAGAAAAGAGAAGAGATGAGAATGTTTGAGGTGTGTCTCAAATGATCAGCCTAAGGGGGTTTTTATAGCTGAAGTGGGCTGCTAAAAATAGCTAAAATTAGTAGCCAAAGATCAATCCCTTGGCCGGCCACACATGTGGCAAGTTTGATATTTTCAAACTTGCTAAATTAGGCTTGGGGCAAATCTAGTAAGCCACAATTTGTGGAGGGGTTTCTTTGCAATTTGAATAAGTCTTCAAGGGCCATTTTCCAAGCTAATTAATTAGTGAAGAAGCTGATTTGGTTCAGCACATGGGAAGGTTTTGCACTGCCCAATACTCGATTGGTTCGGTTCACTCGGTTTAGCTCAACTGGGCCACTTTTCATAATTAATTAATACTAATTTATTTAACCCAAATTAAATTGGATATAAATTAAAATTAATTATATTATGAATTAATACTCATAATTTTGGATTGACTTAGGCTAAAAAATTAATTTGCCTTGATTCTTCAAATTGCTTCTCCGTTTTACGCTTCTAGTAGTGTTTGCCAAGTCGTTTTTCGCCCTTTGTGCGAATCTCTCGAAAATAATCAAAATTAATCATAAAATTAATTAAAATTCAGCATGTCCATAATTTAAGTACAATTTAATTATTTTTTAATAATTAATTATTTTGACAAGAATTTTACTGAATTTGCATGAATTTGAGCTTGAAAGGGCATGTAAAAATGTGTATATGTTCGTGTTTCCACCCACATGCCCATGTGGTCCTATCCTAGGCACAAATTTACCCCGTTTCACTTGTAAAAGAACACACACTTGTCATTGGGATCTCAAGCGATGGTCCTTACATTCCAATCTGATCTGGGGTACCTAAATTGGGTGCTTTAATCGACATTTCACAAGAATTAATAACGATTTTCAAGATTCATCAAGATTACAGGGAATTCAGACAAGATTCAGAAAAGATTCATCATTTCAAATGAAAGATTAACTCCAGATGTAAATTTTACGAGAATTTGGAATTGATTAGCGAGATTGAATTGAACTTACCAACTCTTGGCAAAATTAGGGATGAAATTGACGATGATTCACTAAACTGATAAAAACACAATAAAATGAGGTCGATTTGATTCAAGAAACAAAATAATTATCAGTAATTGAAAATTTTATTATGGAAAGTAAAGGGAAGAAAAGAAAATAGGAGGAAATTTAATGATTAATAGGAAATAATTCTCTTTAGGTTGGAAAGGGAAACAAAATTCTAATATGACTAGGAAAAAAGGATTAAATAGCTAGGTTTAATAAATTTTATAGTGGTTATATAGTAAATCACCTATATTGCCGAAATTAAAAGGAAAAATAAGGGAGGGTGGCATGACTTAAACTTAGGAAAGCAAGGAGAAAGTTCAAAGGCTTAACCATTTGGGTTGTTTCCTGTTCTTGTTTGTTTTATACTTCATTTAATATATATTCTAGAGTGACTTTCATCTTAGTTTACTAAAAAAAAAACAAAACATAGGAGAGGAGTGTAGTGGATAGAACCTAGGATCATTCCTTGGTTATTTATTTCATCTAACCTTATATATTTGGGCATGTGACAATTCTCCCCTCCTTAAAGAAATTTTGTCCTCGAAGTTTCCCTGCTAACATATCAGTTGCTTGATTACAAAATTTTTATTCCTTTTTTAAAAAAACTACCATGCTTTTGCTACGAGACTCTGATTCCTATTCTCCTTAAAATTTTTATAGGCTTTTCTTGAAGTTCCTATTCACTACCACATAATTTTCTTCAGTAACTTCACTAATGGTTTCATCTACCTCAAATTTTTATATTAGAAACATCTTAAGAATGGGTGGATCCTATGTCAATTAGGATAAAAGACCTGTGATGGTATCAGATGCATCTCTATCCTCTTGACCTTTAACAGCATAAACAAGGGTAGGTTGTCTAGCGCAGGCTCAATTCGCATTGATTGCTATAGTATTTGTGGTTCTATCTTGATGTCGGCCCCCCGAAGGTAACTAACCTGATCTCTGGTTTTGGACCTAATTTTGGGGTGAAGCTTTTGGTTGCTCGCTTCGATGAGAGAAATCCCTTACCATATACTTCGTCAACCCACACTTTAGACAACCACCCAATTCCTTCCATCACTCATCTAGGTGATGTTTACTGCAATCTATACAATTATAAACCCTATCCTTAGAATTGCCTACAGCAACCCTTTGTTGCGATCTAATCTCTTTAGCTCATTTTATAAGATGTCTACCACCCCAAAACTGGCTTAGACCTTATGGCCGAATCTAGTGATGTCACATGGAATGAAATTTGAAAACGAGATGACGAGTTTAAAACTGTCCCATTTAATTAGCATTTATCTTGATTTGGAGTAAAACGCATATTCTTTGTTAAGTCAAAATCATTTCTTTCTAGCGGAAGCTTTGATAACCATTTATTTTAAGAAAATCATTTCCATTTGATGAAATCTTAGTTTTACTTATTTAGAAAACAGTATTTTGTTAAGATCAAAGTTGTAAACCATAAAAGCAATTAAAAACTCAAAAAGTAAAGTAAACATTCCATTAAGTCCAACTTACACAAAAATACACAAATAAATAATAAATCTGTAAATTTATGGAAATCAGTCTAAAATTATGTGTGGCCAGCGTCGAGTCCTTTGCTGCACCAATTCGTCAAGACTTGGGATTATCTGAATAGATTAAACAGAAAAGAGTGAGTTTTCGCAAACTCAATGTGTAATTCCAAAAGAGAACATGCACAATGTACCATATCAGAATTCAGTCATATACAGTCTGGGCCAGAGCCTATCACAGATTTAGTTTTGGCCTTAGCCCATACAGAAATAGTCTCAGATATACGTTACGGCCTTGGCCCATTTCAGATATAGCATGCAGTAACAGAAATTAGAGTTCTACCCACTAGCACTCACACTATCTCCGACCATCCCTACACACCATGTGGGGTTTAGAACACCGACCCATCCTTGCACGCCATATGGGGTTTAGAACAGCCCTCCATCCCTACACACTGTGTTGTACTGAAATGCGGCACATAATCAGAAATATGTAGCTGTGCTGCCAGATAACAGGCTTTAAAAGCCTTTCAGATACTTCCTTCAAAATTCATCAACCCACCCCGATGCAAAGCAACATATTATAAATGCCATACCATTATGCATTTAACAGTCTATACATACAGATCACTAATCACACTTGGTACAGAAATCAGACAAACAGTTCAGACATATATGGCTCTGAGTAATGCTTATCGACCTTACAGTAGGTCCACAGCCAACATGGGCGACTTGTGCAACCTTAGCAAACAATTCTGTGAAAATGGGCTCGCACGCCCATGTGACCAGCCCGTGTGGGCCCACACGGCCAAAATTGGCCTTCGCCATGTGGATCACACGGCTTGGCCCAGAATCTCACACGCCCGTGTGGACTACCCGTGTGGACTTACATGCCAGTGTACCCCATACGACTTAGTTAGTTGAGCCTGTGTGTCTCACACGGCCTCGCCCGGCCATTACACGGCTTTTTCCCTCGTGCACGGCCTGGCCTCGTCATCACGGGCCCGTTTTCTGTCACACAGCCTACCACATGAGGGACCACACCCCCGTGTAACATTGATAAAATACATTTTTGGCTTTTTGCCGAATCCCATTTTCTTCTATTCGGGTACACACCAAGTATCGTTTCGATGTGAAACCACTCCCGAGCCTCTAAAAACCTAAAAATCGACAATCCAACACTTAGAAATATACTTAATTCACAACTACATCGTAACTATGGAACCAATACTGAAATCTAACACTTACTCTAATCCCTCGACGACTCGATCACAACTCTAAATAAGCAAAGCCCCTACTTTCCTGATTTGTTATTGTCAAAATACAAGTGCTGCATTAACAGAGTATTTGACAAAGCTAAAAAGATTAATAGAGACTCCTTGTAACACCCCAAACCCAACCCAGACGTTACGGCCAAGTCTGGTGTGTCACATCACCTACAACAAACCTTATGACCTAGTTACTAAGATTGGGGTGAGCTTTGCAAAATTGCTATTTAAAATCTTAAGAGAAATTCCTGGTTTATTGGTGAACGCCCTATCCATTACCAGTTATTAAGAGATTTATTATAAAATTGAACTTTGTTACTCGTTTGATACGTGTGTTTGATTTTCAAAACGTTTGAATATATTTTAAGAAAACTCGCGCTGCTTTGTACATAGCATTATAAGTATAGTATAAATAAAAAGTTGAAAAAAAAAACCAAAATAATTAGAGCGGTCTTATTACAACCCAAAACCATAATGAAAAATAATTTAAAATAAATACGGAAATAAAGTAAAATAAAATAAAATAAAAACTTAATTGATTAACTGCAGTACATGTGGCCACTCTGAATCCCTCCTAGCTCCAAGTCTACCAATCTAGGGCTCACCTACATGGATGGAAGGAAAAGGGGGTGAGTTTGGAAACTCAGTGCGTAAAGAAAGCCCATCCAAAGCCCAAATCAGCTCAGGACCATTGGGCCTAAGCCCTACCAGTCTCAGAAACTACTGAGCCGAAGCCCTATTCAGTATTCAGTTAACTGGGCCTTAGCCCTTTTCAGATAACAGTACAGCTAGGACTTAGCACTTTTCAGATGATAGTACGGCCTATAGGCCCATTACAGAAACAAAATAGATATCATTATGAATGCAAACCCAAACCCAACCTAAATCGAATCGCTACACTCCACCTGTACCAGCCCTGCACTCCATGTGGGGAATAACTCAACCCACCCAGCCCTACACTCCACAATTGCAGCATAGTTGCTCAGATAACAGTGTATACGAGGCAAAGCCCCTTCAGTACGTGGTCAAGCCACTATCAGTACTTCTTCCATCAATAACCCAGTCCCATGCAATAGATAATCATGTAGTGAACAGAAATAGAAAAAAAAACATGCATTTCAGTTAGATTTAGCCCTAAGGGTATAACGGTAATTTTGCATGTAGGGGTAAAATAGTAATTTTTCACCCATCCCATAAGGGGTATTTTAGTAATTATGCCATTTTCTAGGGTTTCATGCACAGTCCAGTCCCTAATAATCCAACTTACATCCCAGTAGTCTATTTAACCCATTTTAGCAGTTTTTAGTTATTGGGCCTAAAACCCCTAATGGGCCCTACAGTGTCAAATAGCTACTTAAGCCCATTTAGCCCAAATTTTATGACCGGATTACCAGTTTTAATAGTTTTAGACCTACAATATACCAGAACACGCTTACCACTTATCTTTACCCATATGGGCCCACAAGCCCATTGGGCCCGTATTTAGCCCATCAAGGCCCAAACTTACCGAGGTGCACGAAATCGCGCACTCACCAACTTTACCGATTTCAGTTACAGATCTACTACTTCCAACCAACCCACGAGCGCTCGCACACTCGCAAGTCCACGAAATGCCAGAATTTTAGCATTTCAGCTTTTCGGCTTTTGCCGATTTGAACTACAAGAGGGTGTTCGATACACATCTGATTTGCGATTACTACAGTGAGATCTCCCACACAATTTCCCTACAATCGGTGGCTACAATATTAGGTTACAAATCCAAAAGTAACCAACCTAAACACCTCTTACCACATTCAGCCATCATCACCTAAGGCCCTTGAGATCTTACCTTCGTCGAATTTAGTGACTAGCTCTAGATCTAGTCGTTCCACTTGTCTAAGCCCTCAATCACTAGCCTCTAAATCACACTAACACAAAATAAAACGATTGTTAATACCCATAGAGCCTTAAGCCCCTAAATCGACAGCCTCTCTATGCACATAGGGGTTTAGGCTTTTCTAAATCCCGAAATAAAGAATAGAATCAGAGATTTCAAGCACTTACCACAGGTTTTCTTAATCAAAATGATTTCACTTTCGTTTCTACTCAGATCTGATGCAGATCTAGCTCCTAAACGCTAGCAGAGAATGAATCTTAGAGGTCTAAGGATTCGGCTACTAAGTCCCTATAAATATGGTGATTTCAGTTTTGGGGCACAACAAAAGAGTAGGAAAAATGGAAGCTTTGCAATAAAAAGAAAGGGATGTCAACAAGGCTATGCAATTCGGCTAAAGAGAAAAGAAAGTAAGGGTTTACAAACAAGAAGAAATCAACACACCTAGAACCTTTCGGGATTTCAACTTTTATGAGTATCTTGCTATGGAGAATTAGAAGAGAATGGGGATGATAGAAGAGAAGAGAATGAAAGAAAAGATGGGGTTTGGTTATGGTCAAACGGTGTAAAAGGAATGTGAAGGCTTAGGTTTCGGTTAGGAGATAAAAGAAGTAAAAAGAGAAGAATGAAAGTAGGGAAGAGATTCGGCTAGGTGAAGAAGTCGGCAATGGATAGCTTAAGGTTTAGGGTTTTAGCTTTTAGAACGGTAAAAAGAAAGAGTATGAATCAAGAGGGTCTCACTACCAAACCTATTCGGCACTTAGGGTAATTGACAAAATCCCGAAGGCCACCCTAAAGCAATCGGCTACCAAGAACAAATGCCAAATGGCTACCTAACTCCACTAGTCGAATGCACCCTAAGCCAAAAGTCCTAATCGGCAATGCTTTCCTAAGAGTCCCCCAATCGTCCATCAAATGCCTCATTCAAAATCCCTAAAATCTCTCCCTGATCCAATCTCATGAACAATTCAAACTTTCTACAGCAGAGTTTCACTTGAGTGCCATCACTTGACCAACACATGCACAAAAATAAAAGTATCATTTGCTTACCTTGCAACTTGAACTCTGGCCATTGAACACCTGCCCACACGCCACTTTTTTAGGAGCTTAGTGGCGCCACATTGCCACTTTACCAAGGGCCTCTTTGTGTCATCTCACTAACTTTTTCTTAAAGGCCCACTTAACCAAGTCCCCTTCACTTTAAATTCAAAATTTGATATTTCTTCCGGGTTTTATCTTAGGCTTGGGCCTTCTAAAGACCTACTAACATACTTAAACACAATTTCAATAACCAAAACACCAAAATTTCAAGATTTCACCAAAATCACAAAAATCCCGAAAAATCCCGAAAATTAGGTCCACCATGAGCACAAGGTCCACCATGAGCCTCTTTTAGAATTACCTGTCTCAAGTCAGAGTCCTTCAGAATATAACTCTCCCACAAAAGTAGAGAACTCCATTAGTATTCAGTCCAAAATTTGAATTCTCATCATTCTCAGCTTGCTGAAACCGAGGAACCAACAAATCATCCTTTAACTACTTCTTCTTAATCTGCTCAGTCCAAGCTGGTCTCACTTGCAACTCCGCTAACTGACTTCCATTGTCATATAGACTCAAACGAGCAGACATCGCTCTCAGCTCTGCTACAACCCTTCGGCTTAGTGCATCAGCCACTACATTAGCCTTGCCTGGATGGTACTCAATCGAGCAGTCGTAATCCTTAAGTAACTCTATCCATCTTTGTTGCCTAAGATTCAACTCATTCAGTCAACAAATACTTGAGACTCTTATGGTCTGTGTATAAAATACACCTTTCTCTATACAGATAATGTCTCCAGATTTTCAACGCGAAGATC
This sequence comes from Gossypium stocksii, assembly GCA_020496765.1. Classification (NCBI taxonomy): domain Eukaryota; kingdom Viridiplantae; phylum Streptophyta; class Magnoliopsida; order Malvales; family Malvaceae; genus Gossypium; species Gossypium stocksii. The sequence goes on from CM035623.1 coordinate 16,240,281, forward strand.
ACCGCTGCCAACTCTAGATCATGTGTAGGGTAATTCGCGTCGTGAGGCTTAAGCTGTCGCAAAGCATAAGCGACGACCTTACCCTCTTGCATCAGTACACAGCCTTGTTCCACATGCGACGCATCACTGTACACAGTAAAATCCTTCCTAGATTCCGGTTGTATCAAAACTGTCGCCTCAGTCAATACCTTTTTCAACTTATCAAAGGCTTCTTACTATTTCTCGGTCCATACAAATGCTACTCCTTTTCTCAACAACTTCATCAACGGTGCAGCAATCAGAGAGAATCCCTCTACAAATCTTCTATAATACCCTGCCAGACCCAAAAAACTCTAAATTTCTGATACTGACCTCGGGCTTCCGTTCCAGAACTGCCTCAATCTTCCGAGGATCTACCCTAATCCCCTCAATAGAAACAACGTGACCCGAAAAAGTCACTTCTCGAAGCCAAAATTCACACTTACTGAATTTTACATAGAGTTGCTTCTCCCTCACTACTTGCAGAACAATACGGAGATGCTCATTATGCTTCTCCTCAATTTCCAAATACACCAAGATATCGTCGATAAAGACGACTACAAATCGGTCCAAGTAAGGTTGGAACACTCGATTCATCAAATCCATGAAAGCTACAGATGCATTCGTCAATCCAAATGGCATAACCAGAAACTCGTAATGACCATACCGAGTTTTGAATGCTGTCTTATGAATATCCACTTCCTTTACCCTTAACTGATGGTATCTAGATTGAAAATCAATCTTGAAAAACACCGAAGCTCCTCTGAGCTGGTCAAACAGATCATTGATTCTTGGAAGAGGATACTTGTTCTTTATCGTCAGTTTGTTCAACTGGCGATAATCGTGCACATACGCATCGTCCCATCCTTCTTCATGAACAGTACCGGTTGCTCCCTACGGAGACACACTCAGTCTAATGAAACCTCTATCTAACAACTCTTAGATGTGTGCTTTCAGTTCCACTAACTCCTTCGGTGCCATCCTATAGGGTGCGATAGATATTGGAGCCGTTCCAGGTAGCAAGTCGATTCCAAATTTGACTTCTTGATTCGGAGGTAATCTGGGAAGCTCCTTAGGAAAAACATCTTGGAATTCCTTAACGGTTCTAACTGTCTCCATAGTCAAATCCTCAGTCTCTACCTAACTTACAAAAGCCAAATACGCCTCGCAACCCTTGCGAATCAGCTTCTCAGCCCTCAAGGTCGAAACAACATTGGACAAGTAGTCCCTTCGCTCACCAATAACCATTACCTCTTCATCCTCAGTAGTTCTTAACACCATTCTCTTAGTCACACAATCCAGAGTCACCTTATGCTTAGTCAACCAATCCATTCCCAAAATCAAATCGAACTCTCCAAATGGTAGCTCCATTAAGTCTCTAGTAAAGATCCTACCTTGAGTCTCTAAAGGCACCTCCCTATAGAGTTTATCTACCCTAACCAAGTGACCCAGTGGACTTATCACAGTTACCCCACTCACCGTTTCCTCAGAATGCACACCCAATGACCCAGAAATGTTACATGCAACATACGAATGAGTTGATCCCACATCTATCAGGGCAGTGTATAGCATGCTAGAGATTAAAAACATACCAGTTATGACGTCAGGTGCAGCACCCTCCTCTCGGCGACGAATAGCATATACCAATGCTGGCTGGTGAGCCTCAGTATTTCCAGCACCCCTGTAAGGTGCTCCACGTCCACGACCATTACCATTACCGCCTCTACCTTGACCACGGCCTCTTGGTGGTAGCGGTCCATCTCGCACTGGTTCAGCCACCAACTTGAGTCTGAGCTGGCTTTCGAGGATAATCCTTAATTCTATGTTCCCTGGACCCGCATCGAAGACATGCCCCAGTACGCTTCCAGCACTCTCCCAGATGCACTCTACCACAATCTCTGCAAGCCTATGGTATAACTGTATGTACTAAAACTGCTCGGATCGGTTCCTCCACTCTAGCTCTCTTGACATTCCGGTTTGCAGCACCAGATGGTCTAGAATCCCTCCTAAATCAGTTTCGATCCTTATCACGATTCTATCATTCAATATGCTTCACCTCTTCTGCTATCTTAGCCTTCTCAACCAACTCAGCAAAATCACGCTCCCTCTGTAGAGATATCAGCACCCTTAGCTCATCCCTGAGGCCATCCTCAAAATGAATACTACGCTCGTACTCAGTAGAAACTATACCTCTGGCATACTGACTCAACCTCAAAAATTTTGCCTCGTACTCAGCAATGGACTTATTGCCCTGAGTCAAGTTCAAAAATTCTTTCCTACGTGCATCTACATAACTTGTTCCAACGTACTTTCCCTTGAAAGACGTCTTAAACAGTTCCCAGGTTACTCGCTCAGCTAGGGTACTCTCCCTCACAATAATCCACTATTGATATGCCTCGTCTCACAACAGCGACACCGCTCCCTTCAGCTTTTACTCCACCAAGTAACCCAGGTTATCCATAATCCATTCCGTAGCTTCCAGCCAGTACTCAGCTACATTTGGGGCTACTCTAGATATGCCCCTGAAAACCTCTGCTCCGTTAGCCTGGAGTCGCTCAGAAGTGGATCCCCTATTCATTGGCCCAATAGTAGCTCCAGCAACCCTTTCTAGAACCCTTAGCATGGCCTGAGACAAGGCATCATCCCTTGTGGCCCGATCATACGGCCTATTTTCAACTACCGCTGGAGGTCGTGCCTCCTCAACTGGCAAGTGTTCCAAAGATGAGGACCCAGCTTGAATAATACCTCGGCCACGTCTGCGGCCTCGTCCACGAGCAGCCCTCGTACTCATAACGTCTTATCTGATTACAAATTTTATGACATTAGTTTAATGTTTCAGTTGTTCATTACAGAATGTCTTATGTACAAATAGAGTTTCAAAGTTTGTCTCGCGATTTCGTAGCCTAGCTACAGTCTCAGTCTTCTAGGGTTTAGTTTCCCTACAGTCTCAGTCTCTATAGTTTCAGTACTACACTATCTATAATATCATAATAGTGTCTCAGTTCTATCTACAGTGATATCTCAGTACAATATAAGAAAAGAATCCTTATAGACTTAGTGCCGAGGATTTAGTGTGCCACTTCTTCAGTAGCCAGATTTCAGAAATCCCAATTTAGTAAAACTTTTGAAGTAAAAACCTTTAATATATATTCAAGGAAAAATGGGTTTAAAAAGGGTTTTCTAAATTTTCCAGAAACCAATTTCCAAAAATACCCTTCTGGGCCCTGATTTTGAAATTTCGTAAAACTTTTTAGATCTGATCCACAGCTGAGTTGTTGCAACTGGCTCTGATACCACTAAATGTAACACCCTAAACCCGGCCCAGATGTTACTGCCAAGTCTGGTGTGTCACATCACCTACAACTAACCTTGTGACCTAGTTACTAAGATTGGGGTGAGCTTTGCAAAACTGCTATTTAAAGTCTTAAGAGAAATTCCCGGTTTATTGGTGAACACCTTATCTATTGCTAGTTATTAAGAGATTTATTATAAAATTGAACTTTGTTACTCATTTGATACATGTGTTTGATTTTGAAAATGTTTGAATAAATTTTAAGAAAACTCACGGAGCTTTGTACATAGCATTATAAGTATAGTATAAATAAAAAGTTGAAAAAAAACCAAAATAATTAGAGAGGCCTTATTACAACCCAAAACAGTAATGAAAAATAATTTAAAATAAATACAGAAATAAAGTAAAATAAAATAAAATAAAAACTTAATTGATAAACTGCAGTCCATGTGGCCACTCTGAATCCCTCCCAGCTCCAAGTCCGCCAGTCTAGCGCTCACCTGCATGGAAGGAAGGAAAAGGGGGTGAGTTTGGAAACTTAGTGCTTAAAAAAAGCCCATCCAGAGCTCAAACCAGCTCAGGCCCATTGGGCCTAAGCCCTACCAGTTTCAAAAACTACTGGGCCAAAGCCCTATTCAGTATTCAGTTAACTGGGCCTTAGCCCCTTTCAGTAAACAGTACAACTGGGCCTTAGCCCTTTTCAGATAACAGTACAATTGGGCCTTAGCACTTTTTAGATGACAGTACGGCCCATAGGCTTATTACAGAAACAGAACAAATATCATTATGAATGCAAACCCAAACCCAACCTAAATCCAACTGCTACACTCCACCTGTACCAGCCCTGCACTCCATGTGGGGAATAACTCAACCCACCCAGCCCTATACTCCACAGTTGCTGCATAGCTGCTCAGATAACAGTGTAACGAGGCAAAGCCCCTCCAGCACGTGGTCAAGCCACTATCAGTACTTCCTCCATCAATAACCCAGTCCCATGCAACAAATAATCATGTAGTGAATAGAAATAGAAAAAAACATGCATTTCAGTCAGATTTAGCCCTAGGGGTATAACGGTCATTTTGCATCTAGGGGTAAAATAGTAATTTTTGCACCCATCCCATAAGGAGTATTTTAGTAATTATGCTAGTTTCTAGGGTTTCATGCACATTCCAGTCCCTAATAGTCCAACTTACATCCTAGTAGTCTATTTAACCCATTTTAGCAGTTTATAGTTATTGGGCCCTAAAACCCCTAATGGGCCCTACAGTGTCAGATAGCTACTTAAGCCCATTTAGCCCATTTTATAACCGAATTATCAGTTTTAATAGTTTTAGACCTATAGTATACCAGAACACACTTACCACTTATCTTTACCCATATGGGCCTGCAAGCCTGTAGGGCCCGTATTTAGCCCATCAAGGCCCAAACTTACTGAGGTGCACGAAGCCACGCACTCACCAACTTTACTGATTTTAGTTACAGATCTATCGCTTCTAACCAACCCATGAGCTGTCGTGCGCTCACAAGTCCACGAAATGCCGAAATTTTGGCATTTCGGCTTTTCGACTTTTACCGATTTGAACTACAAGAGGGTGTTCGATACACACCTAATTTGTGATTACTACAACGAGATCTCCCACATGATTTCCTTACAATCGGTGACTATAATATCAGGTTACCAATCCAAAAATAACCAACCTAAACACCTCTTACCACATTCGGCCATCATCACTTAAGGCCCTTGAGATCTTACCTTTGTCGAATTTAGTGACTAGATCTAGATCTAGTCGTTCCACTTGTCCAAGCCCTCAATTAGTAGCCTCTAAATCACACTAACACAAAATAAATCAATTGTTAATACCCATAGAGCCCTAAGCCCCTAAATCGATAGCCTCTCTATGGACATAGGGGTTCCTATTTTTCTAAATCTCGAAATAAAGAATAGAATCAGAGATTTTGAGCACTTACCACAGGTTCTCTTAATCAAAATGATTCAATTCCGTTTCTACTCAGATCTGATGCAGATCTAGCCCCTAAATGCTAGCAGAGAATAAATCTTAGAGGTCTAAGGATTCGGCTACCAAGTCCCTATAAATATGGTGATTTCAGTTTTTGGGCACAATAAAAGAGAAGAAAAATGGAAGCTTTGCAATAAAAAGAAAGGGATGTCGACAAGGCTATGCAATTCAGCTAAAGAGAAAAGAAAGTAAGGGTTTACAAATAAGAAGAAATCGGCACACCTAGAACCTCTTGGGATTTCGGCTTTTATGAGTATCCGGCTATGGAGAATTAGAAGAGAATGAGGATGATAGAAGAGAAGAGAATGAAAGAAAAGATGGGGGGTTGGTTATGGTCAAACGGCGCAAAAGGAATGTGGAGGCTTAGGTTTCGGTTAGGAGATAAAAGAAGTAAAAAGAGAAGAATGAAAGTAGAGAAGAGATTTGGCTAGGTGAAGAAGTCGACAAAAGAGTATGAATCCAGAGGGTCTCACTACCAAACCTATTCGGCACTTAGGGTAATTGACAAAATCCCGAAGGCTACCCTAAAGCAATTGGCTACCAAGAACAAATGCTAAACGGCTACCTAACTCCACTAGCCGAATGCATCCTAAGACAAAAGTCCCAATCGACAATGCTTTCCTAAGAGTCCCCCAAACGGCCATCAAATGCCTCATTCAAATCCCTAAAATCTCTTCCTGATCCAATCTCACGAACAATTCAAACTCTCTACAGCAGAGTTTCACTTGAGTGCCATCACTTGACCAATACATTCACAAAAATAAAAGTATCATCTACTTACCTTGGAACTTGAACTCTGGCCCTTGAACACCTGCCCACATGCCACTTTTTTAGGAGCTTAGTGGCGCCACATTGCCACTTTACCAAGGGCCTCTTTGTGTCCTATCTCACTATCTTTTTCTTAAAGGCCCACTTAACCAAGTCCCCTTCACTTTAAATTCAAAATTTGATATTTCTACCGGGTTTTATCTTAGGCTTGGGCCTTCTAAAGACCCACTAACATACTTAAACACAATTTCAATAACCAAAACACCAAAATTTCAAGATTTCACCAAAATCACAAAAATCCCGAAAAATCCAGAAAATTAGGGCGTTACACTCCCTCCTCAGTAAAACTCACCACCACTTACCAAACGAAAAAGCACAATCGGAACACCGCATCAATGAAGCACTATTTTGTCAAAACGAGTAATGAAAAGAAAAATGTATTACTCTTGGAAAGGAAAAAGAAGACATCATAAGAGAAGAGAGAATTTTGCAGAACGTCAGAATTGAGAAAAAACCCAAAATTTTTGAAAAGATGAAAAATAAAAACCAAAAGTAAAATCTGATAACTTCCTTATCCCACTCACCTTAATTTTCTCCCTCAACCACTCCACTATCAACATTTCACTTCCTCTCAAACTTCCACATGCCACTGGCAGTAAAATTTAATTCCCATGCACTCACAGGGATTCGAACTCAAGACCACCAGCATATTTGCACTCAACCTAACCACCAAACTAGCAGGCTCATTCTGTTATAATTCTACCAACAATTAATTAAAAGCCCACTGAATAGAGATAGGGCTTTACTCATAAAAATACCAAAATTTGCCCAAGTCAAGGCTTGAACTTTGGATCGTCTACACAGATTTAGAACAAATAACTACTAAAGCAGATAGATATTTGTGTCACATATTCACAGAAACAAAAATATGAATTTTAGGGTGTTACAACTCTACTCCCCTAAAAGAAAATTTCAGCCTCAAAACTTTACCTGATCAGAACAGATGAGGATACTGCTGACGCATCGCATCGTCAATCTCCCACATGGCTTCCTCTGTGTTATGATTCCGCCATAACACTTTTAATAAGGGGATAGAGTTTTTCAAAGGACCTTAACATTGCGATCCAGAATCTGAACCGATTCCTCCTCAAACGTTAAATCTGGCCTAACCTCAATCTCCTCAACTGGACCAATATGTGTGGGATCAGACCGGTAGCACCTTAACATCAAGACGTGGAATACATCGTGAATACGATCCAACTCTAGAGGTAGCTCCAATTGATACACGACAGGTCCCACGTACCTCAAAATCCAGTACGACCCGATAAACCTAGGGCTTAGCTTACCCTTGTGACTGAACCTCCAAACCTTTTTCCATGGCGAGACCTTGAGAAATACTAAGTCCCCCACAGATTACCCAATATCCTTTCTCTTCAGATCTACATAGGGTTTCTATCTATCAGAAGCCACTTTTAGATGATCCTGAATCAGCCTAACCTTCTCTTTGTCTCGAAAACTAAGTCGGGACCCAGAACACATCGTTTACCCAACTTAGTCCAACATAAAGGAGTGTGACACTTACGACCATACAGTGCCTCCTAAGGTGCCATCTGGATGCTAGACTGGTAACTGTTATTATAAGCAAACTCCGCTAATGGCAGATACTCCTCCCAACTACCTCGAAAATCCAAAACACAGCTCCTCAACATTTCCTCCAGTACTTGAATCAGCCTATCTGACTAACCATCTGCTTGAGGATGGAAAGCAGTACTGAAGTCCAACCTTCAGATATGTAGCTTTTTCTAGAACCAAGACGTGAAGCGAGGATACCTATCAGAGATAATCGCGACCAGAACCCCATGCAATCTTACTATTTCAACTATGTAGAGCTTAGCCAATTTCTGAAGAGAAAAGTTTGTCCTTACCAAGATGAAGTGAGCAGATTTGGTCAATCGATCCATGATGACCCAAACAAAATCCTTCTTAGTAGGTGTTAGAGGCAACCCACTAACGAAGTCCATCGTTACTCGCTCCCGTTTCTATAATGGTATCTTAATCGGTTGAAGCAAACTTGAAGGTAACTAATGCTCAACCTTAACCTTCTGGCAAGTTAAATAGCGAGCAACGAAGTCAGTAACCTCAAGCTTCAACCCTGGCCACCAATATAACTCTCGCAGATCTCGATACATCTTATTTCCGCCGCATGCATGGCATAGGGACTACTATGCGCCTTGCTTAGAATTGATTGTCTTAAATCCTCATTATTCGGTACACAAATCTGACCGTTGAAACAAAGTACCCCATCACTGTTTACCCCAAAATCAGTAGCGTCACCCCTTTCAACCTAACGGAAACGTAACTCAAGAGACTTATCCTCCAACTATTTACCTCAAATCTGTTCAAATCAAGTCTGTTTAACCTAAAGTTCAGCTAACAGACTCCCATCGTCGAATAGACTAATTCGAGCAAACATCGCTCTCAGATTAGTCATAGCTCTACGACTGAACACATTAGCCACCACATTAGCCTTGCCGGGATGATACTTAATGGTACAATCATAATCCTTAAGCAGCCCAAACCATCTATGCTGCCTAAGATTCAACTCCTTTTGAGTGAGGAGATACTTAAGGCTCTTATGATCATTGTAGATAATACACTTCTCACCATATAGATAATGCCTTTAGATTTTTAGAGTGAAGCCTACAGTAGCCAGTTCCAAATCATGCGCCAGATAGTTTGCTTCAGGAGTTTTGAATTGACGAGATGCATACACTATCACCTTACCATCCTGCATCAACACACAACCCAAACTGTAATGTGACGTATCACTGTATACCATAAAGTCTTTACCAGGCTCAGGCTGTATCAGAACAGGAGCTCAAGTCAGAACAGTCTTAAGCTTCTCGAAGCTCTCTTGTTGTGCATCAGTCTAGACAAAAGGAACTCCCTTACCTAGAAGCTTAGTCAATGAAGTTACAACCAAGGAGAATCCTTCTACAAAACGTCGATAATAACCTGCCCACCCTAGAAAGCTGCGGATTTTAGTCACATTCTTCGGCTGTTTCCAATCCAACACAGCCTTAATCTTACAAGAATCGACTCGAACCCCTCAGTAAAAACTACTTGTCTCAAAAAGGTCACCTCACGTAGCCAAAACTCACACTTACTGAACTTCATATACAGTTGTTTCTCATGAAGAGTTTGCAGTACCGCTCTAAGATACCCATCGTGCTCGTCCTAAGGCATAGAACACACCAGGATATCGTTAGTGAATACCTCCACAAATTGGTCCAAATAAGGCATAAACACTCAGTTCATTAAGTCCATAAATGTTGTTGGTGTGCTAGTCAACCCAAAAGGCATAACTAGGAACTCATAATGCCCATACTGAGTCCTAAATGCCGCCTTATTGACATCAGCCTCCCTAACTCTCAACTAATGATATCTTCAACATAGATCGATCCTAGAAAACACAGAAACCCTCTGAACTGGTTGAATAGATCATTTATCCTCGGAAGTGGGTACTTGATCTTGATCGTTAGCTTGTCCAATTGTCAATAGTCGATACACATCCTCATTGTCCCATCTTTCTTTTTCACAAATAGAATAGGTGCTCCCCATGGAGACACACTAGGATGAATAAACCCACAGTCTAACAGTTTTTGAATCTGAGCCTTAAGCTCTGTAAGCTCCTTCGGTGCCATTTTGTAGGGGGCTATAGACACTGGAGCTATACCCAGAATAAGCTCAATCCCAAATTCCACCTTTCAGCTTGGAGGCAAACCCGGTAGTTTCTCAGGATAAACATCTACAAAGTCCCTCACAGTTTTCATGCCCTTAACCGAAGAGTCCCTAGAATCTCGAACACTGATGAAAGCCAAGAACGCCTCACATCCTTTTCGCACCAACTTTTCTGCCACCAAGGCAGAAATCACATTTGTCAGATAGTCCAGATGTTCCCCAATTACCACTACCTCATTGTCCTCCTTGGTTCTCAATACAACCAATTTTGTCGCACAGTCCAGACTCTTCCGGTGCTTGACTAGCCAGTCTATTCCTAGAATTAGGTCGAACTCCCCAAATTGAAGCTCCATCAAATTAGCCAGAAATATTGTCCCTTGGACCTCTAACAGAACATCTCTATACAATTTGCTATCTTGGATAGACTGCCCTAAAGGACTCACAACAATCACCTCACTAGAAGCACTCTCCACCAGAATCCCCAAAGTTTTAGACACAATGCTAATCCCAAAGTTTCAGACACAATGCTAACTACATATGAATGCGTAAAACCTATGTCTATCAATACCAGATAAGGTACATCATAAATTAAAAATGTACCCATAATGACGTCTGGAGCATCTCTGTCCTCATGGCAACGAGTAGTAGAAAGAAGTGCAAGCTGCCTTGCCTTAGTCTATTCAGCACCTATGCCCGGTGCTCTCTATCCATGGCCCATGCAATTACCACCCTTAGCCTGACCACGGCCTCTAGGTGGCTGCTACACTACCCTCGGTGGCTGTACAGTACCAAAACCCAGAGCTTGTACCTGAACGACCCTCAACGGACACTCTCGAACACGGTGCTCAATAGAAACACATCTTAAACATGCCCTAGTCGTCCTCTAGCATTCGCTCAGATGGTGTCTACCATAATGCTCATAAGGCAAAATCCCAATAGGTGCAATAGGGGGCCCAACTCTAACTGGCCCATCAAATCTGGCCTCTTTCTTAGGCCTAATCAGAGAACTCGAAGGCTCTGAATCCCTCTTATTTTTTCCTCTCTCCTTATCTTGGTTTTGGTACTCAGCACGCTACACTTCCTCAACGATCTTTGCCTGTTCTACCAGTGCTGAAAAATCATGCTCCCTCTACGGAGCTATAAGAACTCTCAAACTATCCTTGAGTCCATCCTCAAAGCGGACACAACACTCATATTCAGTCGCCACCATGCCTCGTGCATAGCGGCTCAATCTTAAAAACTCAGCCTCATACTCAGCCACTCTACAGTCGCCTTGTGTGAGATTTAGGAACTCACGTCTCCTAGCGTCGATGTAGCTTGCCCCCACATATTTACCTTGAAATGCCAACTTATAGAAATCCCAAGTTAGACGTTCGGGCTGAGCGCCCTCCTTAACAGTTAGCCACCATTAATATGCTTTATCGTGACGCAACACCCTTTAGCTTCTGTTCTGAGGTAAAATCTAAATCGTCCATGATTCTTTCAGTGGCCTCCATCTAGTACACGGCCATGTTAGGGGCGACTCTAGTGACACCCCTAAACAGCTCAGCCCAATTGGACTGGAGTTGTTCCGTAACTAACCTTCGGCAACCAGATCCAGTGTTGGGCCCAGCGACCTTCTCTAAAATCCTTAGCATAGCTTGGGATAATATGTCGTCCCTAGCCATGCGATCTTGAGACCCAGTCTCAGTCGCAGGTGAAACCGACGTCTCACTAGTATCCAAATTAGGTAGATTGCCAGATGAAGACGACCCATCTCGAGCCCCTCTTCGGCCTCTACCTTGGCCTTTAGTACCCCATCCGCGGATACCCCATTCACCTATTGTAGTTCAAAGTTTATCTGTATTAATAGTTTTATGAATCAGTTATAGTTTCGATATTTATTAGCAAATATTTTATGAAAAATAGTATCAGAAGTTCCGAGTTTCTTATTGCAAAATGCAGTCTCTTATAAGTTTTCCTACAGTCTCCGACTACACTAGTTAAAGTGTTTCAATATAATCTACAAAGTCATAACAATTTATCAAACAACATACTCAATCAAATCATTTAAAACCGTTTGTAAATTAGTTTTTTTGAAACCATACTTTTAAAAACCAAAATCTACAGCCGAGTTTTGTAACCTAGCTCTGATACCACCAAATGTGACACCCCAAACCTAGCCTAGATGTTATGGCCGAATCTAGTGATGTCACATGGAATGGAATTTGAAAGCGAGATGACGAGTTTAAAATTGTCCCATTTAATTAGCATTTATTTTAATTTAGAGTAAAACGCATATGCTTTGTTAAATCAAAATCATTTCTTTCTAGCAAAAGCTTTGATAACCATTTATTTTAAGTAAATCATTTCCATTTGATGAAATCTTGGTTTTACTTATTTAGAAAAACCATATTTTGTGGAGATCAAAGTTGTAAACCATAAAAGCAATTAAAAACCCCAAAATTACAGTAAACAGTTCATTAAGTCCAAATTACGCAAAAATACCCAAATAAATAATAAATCTGTAAATTTATGGAAATTAGTCTAAACCTATGTGTGGCCACCGTTGAGTCCTCCGCTGCACCGACCCATCAAGTCTGGGGATTATCTGAACAGATTAAATAGAAAAGCATAAGTTTTCTCAAACTCAATGTGTAATCCCCACAAAGAACACCCACAAAGTACCATATTAGAATTCAGTCATATACAGTCTAGGGCCGGAGCCCATCACAGACTCAGTTTGGGCCTTAGCCTATACAGAAACAGTCTCAGATATACGTTATGGCCTTGGCCCATTTCAGATATAGCATGTAGTAACAGAAATCAGAGTTCTACCCACCAACCCTCACACCATCTCTGACCATCCCTACACATCATGTGGGGTTTAGAACACCTACCCATCCTTGCACACCGTATAGGGTTTAGAACAGCCCTCCATCCCTACACACTATGCTATACCGAAATGCAGCACATAATCAGAAATATGTAGCTGTGCTGCCAGATAACAGGCTTTAAAAGCCTTTCAAATACTTCTTTCAAAATTCATCAACCCACCCTGATGCAAAGCAACATATTATAAATGTCATACCATTAGGCAGTTAACAGTCTATACATACATATCACTAATCATGCTTGGTACAAAAATCAGACAGATAGTTCAGACATATATGGATCTGAGTAGTGCTTATCGACCCTACAGTAGGTCCACAGTCGACTTGGGTGACTTGTGCAACCTTAGCAAACAATTCAGTGAAAATTGGCTCGCATGCCCATGCGACTAGCCCATGTAGGCCCACACGTCCTCATGGCCCACATGGCCCAAATTGGCCTTCGTCGTGTGGATCACATGGCTTGGCCTTGGATCTTACATAACCGTGTGGACTACCTGTCTAGACCCACACGCCTGTGTGGCCCACACGGCCCAGTTAGTCGAGCCTGTGTGTCCCACATGGCCTCTTCTAGCTATCATAAGGTCGTGTTAGTGGCGCACAGCCTAGCCTCGTAGATCACACGCCTGTGCTCTGTCACACAGCCTACCAAACAGGCGAGCACATGCCCATGTGTCATCAACAAAATGTTTTTTAGACTTTTCACTAAATCCCATTTTCTATGATTCGGGTACATACCAAGTATCGTTTCAATGCGAAAACACTCCTGAGCCTCCAGAAATTTAAAAATCGACAATCTAACGCTTGGAAATAGGATTAATTCACAACTACATCGTAAGTACAAAACCAATACTAAAATCTAACCCTTACTCTAATCCCTCGATGATTCAATCACAACTCTAAACGAGGAAAACACCTACTTTCCTGATTTGCTACTATCAAAACACAAGTGCTGTGTTAACAGAGTATTCAACAAAGCCAAAAAGATTAATAGAGACTCCCTCCTCAGCAAAACTCACCACCACTTACCAAACAAAAAATGCACAATCGGAACACCGCGTCAATGAAGCGTATTTTTTTCAAAACAAGTAACAAAAAGAAGGTATTACTCTTGGAAAAGAAAAAGAAGGCGACAGAGGAGAAGAAAGAATTATGCAGAACGTCAGAATTGGGAAAAAAACCCAAAATTTTTGAAAAGATTAAAAATAAAAACCAAAAATAAAATCTGATAACTTTCTTATCCCACTCTCCTTAATTTTCTTCCTCAGCCACTCCACTATTAGCATTTCACTTCCCCTCAAACTCCTACATTCCACTGGCAGCAAAATTTAATTCCCTTGCATGCACAGGGATTTGAACTTAAGACCACCAGCATATTAGCATTCCACTTAACTACCAGACCAGCAAGCCTATTTTGTTATAATTCTACCAACATTTACTTAAAAGCCTACTGACCAGAGATAGGGCTTTACTCATAAAAATACCAAAATTTTCCCAAGTCAAGGCTTGAACTTGGGACCTCCCACACACACCTAGAACACATAAACACTAAAGCAGATAGATATTTGTGTCACATTTTCACAAAAACAAAAATATGAATTTTGGGGCGTTATAGGAAGAGAATTGGGTCAGTGGAACCAATATCTTTCGTACCTAGAACCTTATTCTCTTCCCATTTTTTATGATCCATTTGTTTCATCTCCTCCACAATTTTGGCTTTCCCTACAAGGATCTTCAAGACCTATTCCTGGTGAGGAGACACCTGAATTTTGAAGTTGAATCACAACTCATTTTCAAACCTTACGCACTTTTCCTACTTCGTGGCGATTATCCCTTGGGCATACTCGCTGATTCATCTGATAGTATTATCAATTAGAAGATGGCCCGAAGCCAACTTAACAAATCATTTAATAATAAGCCACAAGTATCAAAACCTATTCCTAAGGTTCTACTAGGATTTCACACTTGTCGATTCTATCGTCGAATGCATTTGTAGAGTCATATTTGTGGTTCAACAATTATTCATAATCCTGTAATAAAAATTTATGCAATATTAAAGAATTTAACATACACTCATAATAAAATTATCACGTACGAACTTACCTCAAGTATGAAATCGATTAATCGGGTCGATTACTCGATAATCTTGCCTTTCCCCCGATCTAATTCCAGATTCTTCCCTTCTTGATCTATATGAATTCAAATTTAACTTGTTTATTCAACCATTCCTTCAATTTAATCCAAAATACCTATTTATGCATATTTGCACATTAGCCCCGAAACTTTCACACTTTTAACAATTTAGTCCTGATTTCACAAAATCACAAATTATAACAAATTTCAATACACCAATGTTAGGTAGAATTTTTTATAGGTCCCTAGTAGCCCATATCTTTTAGTCATTTCACATTTCAATCCCTCAATTTACATATTTCACAATTTAACCCCTAATATGCATTTTTACTCAAAATCACATTGTAAAACATGCATATCTATCATCAAACACTCATTTTTCATCCCTAAACATTCAAGAGCTCAAGAATTCATCAATGGAAACTTTCAAAACATTAAGCAATTTTGCAAAATAGTCCCTGGACTAGCTAGTACTTGATGCAACGATCACAGAAACATAGAAATCATCAAGAACCAAGCTAAATACATACCTTAATTAAGGAACAATAGTGTCGAACCCTAAAATGCTCTCCAACTTTGTTTTTCTTTTAATTTTCGGTGAAGGAAATGATAAAATATGATGATTTTCTGTTTTCTTTTATTTTAACTTAAGTTATTTTACCAATTACTAAATTAACCTTAATTAATAACATGAAAAATAAAATAATGGATGGCTATAATTGTCCACTACACAACCAATGGTCCATTTAAAACATAAGGACCTCCACAATTTAATTTCATATCAAATATTCACTTTAAACTATAGAACGTAACTTTTGCATTTTACGCGATTTAGTCCTTCTCTCAAATTAAGCCTACAAACACTAAAATTACTTCACAAAACTTTCACACATATAAATTCACATGCTATAAACACTAAAATTAATATTAAAATAATTTTATTTTTTTTAACCTTGGATTTGTGGTTCTGAAACCACTATTCTGATTTAGCTAAAACTGGGTTGCTACACTCTCCCCCTTAAGAATTTTCGTCCCCGAAAATCTTACCAGTGAATAGATGAGGATATTGCTTTCTCATAGCATCCTTGGGCTCTACGTAGCTTCTTCAACCCTTTTCGATGCCATAAGACTTTCATTAATGCAATTCTCTTATTTCTCAACTTTTTGATCTCACGAGCTAAAATCTGAATCGGTTCTTCACTATACGACAAATCTGATTGAATCTCAAATTTCGTAAGAGAAATAACATGTGATGGATCGTATCG
This sequence comes from Gossypium stocksii, assembly GCA_020496765.1. Lineage (NCBI taxonomy): Eukaryota > Viridiplantae > Streptophyta > Magnoliopsida > Malvales > Malvaceae > Gossypium > Gossypium stocksii. The sequence continues at coordinate 16,256,386 of CM035623.1, forward strand.
GGATGGTCGAAGCATCGATACATAAGAGGCATTATGTATCCTTTCTAACTCAGGCGGTAAGGATAGCCGATATGCTATTGGCCCAACTCGTTTAATAATCTCGTACGGTCTGATAAATCTCGGACTCAACTTTCTTTTTCTGCCAAATCGGAGTATTTTTTTCCACGGTGAAACTTTTAGAAACACTTTATCCCCGATCTGAAACTCAATATCTATTTGTTTCAAATTCGCATATGATTTCTGTCTATCTGAAGCTACTTTCAAACTATCACGGATTACTTTCACTTTTTCTTCAGTATCTCTGATCAGATCAACCTCGTGAATCTTATTCTCGCTAAGTTCAGTCCAGAACAAAGGTGTTCGACATTTACGATTGTATAGAGCTTCGTATGGTGCCATCTTAATACTCGATTGAAAACTATTGTTATAAGCAAATTCATTCAACGGTAAATATTTCTCCCAACTATATTCGAACTGAAGAATGCAACAACATAACATATCCTCAAGTACATGTATAACTCACTTGGATTGACCATCCGTCTGTGGGTGAAATGTTATACTAAAATGCAGCTTTGTGCCCAAAGCTTCTTGCAATTTCTTCTAGAACTACGATGTAAACCTCGGATCTCTATCCGAAACAATAGACAGTGGCACCTTGTGCAATCTTACAATCTCAAAAATATACAACTCAACTAATTTACCAAGCTAGAAACCTATACGTACCGAAACGAAATGAGCTGATTTTGACAATTTGTCAACAACAACCCAAATCGCATCTTTCTTTCTAGGAGATAGGGGCAAACCCAATACAAAATACATAGTTACTCTACCCATTTTCACTCAGGAATCATTATCGGCTGTAACAAACCCTACAATACTTGATGCTCGGCCCTAACTTGCTAACATATCAAACATTTCATAACAAACTCTGATATATCTCGTTTCATACCATACCACCATTAAAGTTGTTTCAAATCACTATACATTTTTGTGCTTCCCGGATGTACAGATAAACGGCTACAATGTGCTTCATTCAAAATTATCTGAATTAACTCGGAATTTCTTGGAACACATATTCTATCTCTGAATCTCAAACAGTTGTCAGAATCAATTTGAAACTTTGAATCAGGGTTCGACTCACATTGAGCTTGTTTTGCTAACATTTCATTATCTACTTTCTGAGCTTTGCAAATATGCTGTAAAAATAACGATCTCGCTTTCAACTTAGCTACAATCGAGCCATCGTTAGACAAAACTAACTGTGTGTTCATTGCACGCAAGGTAAATAAGAATTTCTGGTTCAATACATTAGCAACAACATTTGCTTTACCTGGATGATACTTAATCCCTAACTCGTAGTCTTCTATCAATTTAGGCCACCTCCGTTGTCGTAAATTCAAATATTTTTGAGTCACCAGATATTTTAGGCTTTTGTGATCGATATAAATGTGGCATTTTTCACCGACCAAGTAATGATGCCAGATTTTCTACATGAATATGATTGCTGCTAACTCTAAATCATGCGTCGGGTAATTCTTTTCATATGGCTTCAACTGTCTCGAGGCATAAGCTATCACTTTGCCTTCCTGCATAAACACAACCCAAGCCATTTAACGATGCATCACTGAACACTACAAACTTTTTACCTGACTCAAGCGGAACTAACACTGGTGCCTCTATCAATAATGCATTCAACTGTTCAAAGCTCTGTTGACACTTTTCTAACCATACAAATTTGACATCTTTTTGAAGCAATCTTGTCACTGGAGTTGCAATCATCGAAAAGCCTCTCATAAATCGTCTATAATAACCAGCTAGTCCAAAAAAACTACTGACTTCAGATGCATTTCTCGGAGGCTTCCAATCTATAATCGCTGAAATCTTACTCAGATCAACTCGAATACCGTCAGCTGCAAATGATATGTCCCAGAAATCTGTCTTCTCGGAGCCAAAACTCACATTTACTACATTTGGCATACAGTTGCTTATCTCTCCAGGTCTGTAACATGATTCTCAAATGCTCGGTATATTCTGTCTCATTTCGAGAGTATAGCACAATGTCATCAATAAACACAACAACGAATCTATCTAAATACGGTATAAATATCTGGTTCATCAAGTCCATAAACATGACAGGAGCATTGGTTAATCCGAATGGCATAACTAAAAATTCATAGTGACTGTACCTCATTCTGAATGTAGTCTTTGGTATATCTGAGTCTTTAACTCGCAGCTGGTAATAACCCGACCTCAAATCTATCTTTGAAAACACGGTTGCCCCTTTAGATTGATCGAACAAATCATCAATATGTGGCAAAGGGTATTTATTCTTGATTGTTACTTTGTTGAGCTATTTGTAATCTATACACATTCTCATAGTTCCATCTTTCTTTTTCACAAACAACACAAGAGCAACCTAGGGTGAAACGCTTGGTCTCGCAAACCCTCTATTAATCAAATCTTGTAACTTAGCTTTCAATTCTTTTAACTCTGTCGGAGCCATTCTGTACGGTGCTATTGATATCGGTGAAGTTCCTGGTACTAATTCAATACCAAACTCAACCTCTCTGATTAATGGTAAACTCGATAACTCTTTGGGAAATACATCTGAAGACTCGCACACAACTAGTACTGATTCAATCTTTGATTCTGACACTTTTGTATCTAGCACATATGCAAGATAAGCTTTACAATCCTTCATCACATATCTTTGAGCTATGATCGATGAAATCACAGTTGGAAAACCATTCAAATCATCAGATTCAATCCAGAGAGTCTCATTGTTCTGACATTTCAATTCAATGGTCTTTCGTCTACAATTCACTATCGCATCATGCAACATTAACCAATCCATACCCAGAATTATATCAAACTCATCAAAAGGTAACAGCATCAGATCGGCCGAAAAATAATGACCCCCAGTCATTAACGGTCAATTCTTGTATACTTAATCAACCAAAACATATTTGCCTAAGGGATTCGATACTCTAATCACAAACTCAGTAGACTCTACAGGCAAAGTCTTACTGGACACTAAATTCATACATATATAAGAATCGGTCGATCCTAGATCTATCAATGCAATCACACTAGTATCATAAAGTGAGAATATACTAGTGATAACATATGGAGATGGCACTTCTTTGTGAGCACAAATAGCAAAGGCTCTAGTAGGCACTCGGGCTTTGGATCTCACAGCTGAGTCCTTGGTCACTCTCTGACTACCACTCCCATTACCAGCATTTCCGGGTGGTCTTCCTCTAGCTGTAGTGTTACTTGACCTTGCACTCTGAACTTTTATCTTTTTCTACCAACTCTAGGTAATCTCGTATAAAATGATCCAACGATCCACATTTGTAACAGGCTTTATTACTTTTATTCCATCATTCTCCAAAATGTCGTCTCCCACACTGCTCACACTCGAGTTTTTTGTCTCAGACACTGCCAACACTCAATACTGAGGTAGCTTGAGCATTGAACCTAAGTATTGTTTTGCATGATCTCTGTTCAGATATCCAATTCAAGTATTCGAGCGAGTGTACGAATCTCTAGATTTCTTTGATAAAGATTGATGCAGCTTCCTCATCGATCTTTTTCTCGTGTCTCTAGCCTCTGAATCTGCTTTCCTCTTTTCTTTGCTAAGCTCCTTAGCTTTACAAGCCCTTTCAACTAGAAATACAAATCCTTTCAACTCTAGAATTCCAACCAAAAGTTTTATATCTTCGTTCAACCCGTCTACGAACCGCTTACACATAATCTCTTCGTTAGAAACATACTCTCGGGCATATTTGCTCAATTGTACAAATTCTCTTTCGTACTCGGTTACAGTTATTCGGCCATGTTTCAATTCCAGAAACTTTTTGTGCTTTTGATTAAGGAATCTTTGACTTTTATACCTTTTACGGAACTCAGTCTAAAAGAATTCCCATGTAACCCGTTCTTTCGGTACCACAGACACTAATGTATTCCACCACTCATACACTATGTCTCTCAATAACGATATAGCACATTTCAAACACTCAGCCGGCGTACACGACAGTTCATCAAATACTCAAATTGTGTTTTCAAGCCAAAATTTAGCTCTCTTAGGATTGTCATTAATAGTAGCTCTAAACTCTTCGTCCCCGTACTTATGGATTTTATCAACTAGTGGCTTATTCAATCGTTGAAGTTCCATAACTTGAGGAGCTACAAGAACAGGTTGGGGATTACGTGGGGGTGGAGGTTGTTGAGCAGCCGGATTTGTCAGAAGATATTGTGTGAACCATTCATTCATCATTTGGAAAAAGGCTTTTTTAGCCTCACCTCTATGACTACTCGGCATAGGTCTACAATCAGACGGCACTGTCCCTTGAGTAGGAGCAGGTGCATTACTCTTAACATCATCAGCTACAGCTCGTTCGGGATCTATTATTATACAAAAACACAATTTAAATTGTCAAGAGTCATCACACTATCACAGGTTATATATATGGCTTATATAGTTAGACTCTTAAACATGCTATGTTAGTCCTAGAATTGACTAAACCGCAGCTTTGATACTAATAAATTGTAACACCCCTAACTCGTATCCATCGCTGGAATAAGGTTACAAAGTATTACCAATCAATACACATCATTTAACCAACATTTCACCTCAAAAATTCAAACATCATTAAATATCATTCAATCATATTCACAGTGTTTTTTATAAAGGTCTACGAGACCCTAAAGATGCTTTAAAGAAAGTTCAGGAATAAACTGATCACATATAGAAATTTTGGAAACTTAAAAAATTTTCAAACATATAGAGGTCACACGCCCGTGTGAATAGGCCGTGCACCTCACACGGCTTCAGACATGCCCGTGTCTTAGGCCGTGTAGAAATAGGGCATACATGCTGACTTGCATCACACGGCCGAGGACACGCCCTCGTACCAGGCCATGTAAAAACTAGAGGGTATACTAACTTGGGCACGGCCAGTCATAAGCCCATGTGCTAGTTCATGTGAATCCTATAGGGTATACTAACTTAAGCCACACAGCCAGTCATACACTCGTGTGTGAGATCGTGTGGTGCATACTAACTTAATTCGAATTGCCACACTAGGGGACACACGGCCGTGTACCTTGACCTTGTGTCGCACAGGCTAAGACACGCGCCCATGTCTCTGCCCGTGTGGACAAAAATAGGCCATTTGCAAGACTAATTTGCCACCCATTTTGCATACCCTATATGAACACAACAATAGACCAAATCCAAACACAATTGCAGCTAATTTTATTCCCAATTCAAACACATTTCATAACATCTCAATCTCAACCATTTTAATAAATATTTGCTAAACTAAAACATACACCAACTCAATATGCCATATTCATCAATTCAACCTAATTCCAATATGCAGTTTCTCACCATTCTAATAACTAGATCAAACCTCAAAAATATACCAATACAACATCTCAAAATCATACCACAATAAGGCTTTACTCAAGTATCCATTCATCATCAATTATCTAACCATTCATCACCAAAGCTATTAAGCTAAATATACTAATTAAAGTATATCACAAGACATCAACACATTAAGCAATTTTAACATTATCAAGCCAACCAAATCAATTCAAAATAAGCCATCACACGTGACTATTATATACATACCAAAATATATGAATCCTTTACAAGCCAAATCTCAAGGCTAAATGTACCAAAATAACTCAAAGTCCTTATACATGCCATATACTCCAAATATAAACTCAAAAGTACCAAATTGAGGCTCGATATTGTGATAGAGTTGTTGACGATCCCCGAACCCGAGCTAGCTTTGATTAACTATAAAACATGGAAAGAAAAATCAAAGGAAGCTTCAAAGCTTAGTAAGCTCGTATGATAACAATGTAATTCATCGAATAAATGCTATTCAACCAACTTAACTTAACATGGCATTAAACACATTAACTACAAACCTTTCTCATGTCTCATGACATGATCAAACACAACTCATCAAATTATCATTGTTCCAAACTCGAATAGGTTCTGTACATACCTATACCATCTCGTGTCAATGTTTTTCTCAACTACATCTTTTGTTTTCCCCACTAAACCATTTGAAATAGAAATCAGATACTTAGGAATCTCATACGATAAGCACCTATACCATGGCTCGTAACCAAATTAAGGTAACTTATCCGAAAGAACTGTTATCATGGCCCCAAGCCAAATTATCCAATGTGCATGGCCCGAAGCCAAATCAGTATAGCACGCACCCGAAGTGCAAATATCATGGCCCAAAGCCAACTTAACAAATCTTTTAATAACAAGTCACAAGTATCCAAACCTATTCTTAAGGTTCAACCGAGATTTCACACTTGTCGATTCTATCATCGAATGCATTATTAGAGTCGTATTCGTGGTTTAACAATTATTCATAATCCTGTAATAACAATTTATACAATATTAAAGCATTTAACATACACTCATAATAAAATTATCACATATGAGCTTACCTCGAGTATGAGATCGACTAATTGGGTGAATTACTCCATAATCTTGCCTTTCCCTCGATCTAATTCTGGATTCTTCCCTTTTTGATCTACTTGAATTCAAAATTAACTTGTTTATTCAAACATTCATTCAATTTAGACCAAAATACCTATTTATGAACATTAGCACATTAGCCCCTAGACTTTCACACTTTTAACAATTTAGTCCTTATTTCACAAAATCACAAATTACAACAAATTTCACTACACCCATGTTTGGTTCAATTCTCTATAGGTCCCTAGCAGCCCATATCTTTCAATTATTTCACATTTCAATCCCTCAATTTACATATTTCACAATTTAATCCCTACTATGCATTTTTACTCAAAATCACATTGTAAAACATGTATATCTATCATTAAACACTCATTTTTCATCCTTAAACATTCAAGAGCTCAAGAATTCATCAATTCAAACTTTCAAAACATTAAGTAGTTTTGCAAAATAGTCCCTGGGATAGCTAGTACTCGACGCAACGATCACAAAAACATAGAAATCATCAAAAACTGAGCTAAATACATACCTTAATCAAGGAACAATAGTGTCAAACCCTAAAATGCTCTCCAACTTCATTTTTATTTTAATTTTCGGTGAAGGGAATGATAAAATATGATGATTTCATGTTTTCTTTTATTTTAATTTAAGTTATTTTACCAATTACTAAATTAACCTTAAATAAAAAATCACATAATGGATGGCCATAATTGTCACAATTTAAATTCATATCAAATAATCACTTTAAACTATAAAATGCAACTTTTGCATTTTATGCGATTTAGTCCTCTCAAATTAAGCACACAAATGTTAAAATTACTTCACGAAACTTTCACACATATAAATTCACATGTTGTAAACACTAAAATTAATATTAAAATAATTTTAAAATTTTTAACCTTGGAGTTGTGGTTCTGAAACCACTATTTCGATTTAGCTAAAACCTGGCTGTTACAATTAGAAACAAATAATTCTTTGCATTGTTCCCCTCTCTTTTTTCTACTTTTCTCACTTAGTTGATGACCAAATTAAAATATTTCAATCTCACAATTGATTTTCATGGTTATTTCATTTTTTTCTAATTCCATGGTGGACTGAAAAGTGGCTAGAAAAGGTCTACCTAATAAGATCGATATCTATCGATATTATTCAAAGTCAAGAACCACAAAATTTACTAGATAATGAAGCCGCGCACCTTGACTAACACATCTTCTAATACACCTTTTGGATGTACTAAAGACATGTTAGCCAATTGTAGTGTTATTTGAGTAGTTTTGAGATCCCCTAAGTCAAGTTTTTCAAAAATGGATAGAGGCATCAAATTAGTACTAGCTCCTAATTCACATAGAGCTCTATTAAAATTGATGATCCCTATCTCTATGGGAATAGTAAAACTTCTTGTGTCTTTCAATTTTTGGGGGACTTGTCTTGAAATAATAACATTGTAGGAAGCGCTTAGATTAACTTGTTCACCTACCTCAATTTTCCTACTCCTAGACATAATTTTCTTTAAGAATTTGGCTTATTTAGAAACTTTTTCAATTAACTCAATTAAAGGCAGGTTAACATTTAATGTTTTGAACAAGTTTAGAAAACTTACAAACTTATCTTCATCCTACTTTTGTTTTTCTTCTAGCCTTGAAGGGAATGGGATCTTTACAATAGTAGAATCTTTAGTTATCACTTGTTCCAGGTCAATTACCGGTGCAACTTCTTCCTAAGTCTCTGGTTCATCTTTAACCTTTAGGGATTTCTCTTGAGGGTCATCAGCATTCTCTATATTTACCTCTAGAGTAGGGTTTTAGCTTGATTTGAACTATTATCTCCTCTTTGGTTTCCTCCCCATCTCAGATTCGGGTGATCACTCCAACCAGGATTGTAGGTATTTCGATAAAGGTTCCTACCCCTATTTCCAATATAATTCACATCCTCAGGAATATTGTATATATAGTGGAAGAGTGGTTTGTCTCCTCCACCCATAGACGATGCACTGTTTATAGATTCGATACGATTAAGTCTATCCACTAACTGCTGATACTTGTCATCCTTTTGAATATCTTTTACCGTAATGGTTTTTGGCCATATGCAAATCATTCAATTGGCAACTGACAGGAGTTCAATGCCATGTTCTCAATGATTTCGTACACATCCTCATACATCCTATTCATAACAGCTCTTGTTGCTGCTCCGTCTAACCCGAATCTTACATTCCCTTCTAACCCATTATAAAACACCTATAATCACATTCACTTTGGGAATCCATGGTGTGAACACTTTTGAATCAATATTTTAAAATGTCCCCAAGCTTCATGGAACCTTTCCCCTTTCATCTGTCTAAAGACAACAATTTCTCTTCTTAGTTGAACCACTTTACTAATAGGGAAGAACTTCTGTAAGAACTTTCGAGCAAGGTCATATCATGTCGTGATAGACCTGGTGCCTACAAGTCTAACCAAGAAGAGGCATTATCAATTTAAAAAAATAGGAACAACTGAAGATGAATAGCATCGTCACTAACTCTGTTATACTTGAAAGTATCACAACGTTGGAGAAGCCATTTTAAGTGTTGGTTCGAATCCTTCGTCATTGTGCCTTTAAATTGCAGATTATTATAGATCATCTAGGTCATTTTGGGTTTGATCTCAAAGTTATTAGCTGTAATAGCTAGCCTAGTTATGCTGTCTTGGACCATGTCCAGACTTGGTAATATGTAATATTTTAAGGTTCTTTTGTTACCAGCCATGTGTTCATTTGCGGGTAACTGTGGTAATGTTGGTGGATCACCTAAAGGGTTATTGCTAGCTTCGTCAAACAGCATATTCTCACATGTTATGTTGCCTACAGTAGGTGGTGATGGATCTTGCATCTGTTGTTGTTGTTGTTGTTGTTAATGATTCATTCGAATTATTCTTTTTGGATCTTTGACTGCTACTATAGGTGTTCCCCTACTATGAGTCATACATAAAACCCAAAAAGAGAAGCTCAGTAACAAAAAGAAAATAGAATCATATGTATAACCTAAAAATTTCCTAATTATTCTTTTTTGAGTGTAAAAATGAAAATCAGACTAGTGACGTTGCATCCCCAAAGCGGCACCACAACTTGACCACCTCCAGACATACTAACGACTAGAGTGTGAATACTACAGTAAAAGATATAGATATATGAGGCGATATCCACAAGTATACGGGTCCAGTTGTAATATAGTTACAACAGAGTAGGTGAGTACTTCGAGGATCATACCCAAGGGAGGCTAGTTCTAGATAGATTTTAACCTAAACTCTAAAAGATCTAATTAGTACTTTAATTTAGTTATAGTATGAAAGTAAAATAAAAGGATTTTTTTAACATTTTTATAATAATAAAAAAATAACATAAAGAAATAAGATTCTCAGAGATCAAAGAATAGTATAAATCAAATCTGATTACTGGTGATTAGCTCGCTTCAGTAATCCCTATTAACTATCACTTCGGGTTCCTTGTCAACCAACTTGTAACATTGCAAACCCAGCCTAGACGTTATGGCCAAACCTGGCATGTCATATTGAAGTGTTCTTCAAAAACCATGTTCTCATTGTAAACCCTCCTTAAAATTTAAAACTTCTAGCCATGTAAAAACTGGTGTAAAACCTATGTTAGTTTATATTCAAAACATGGTTCATTGAAAAGTTATTCCCTTATTAAAACATTGCTATTTTTGTCTCCAAAACCTTGTTTGTTGCAGAAACTTAACTTAAAATAGTTGATTTATGAAAACATGATGTTAATAAGAATTGAGTCGTGAAACCACTTCGAAACTGTTGCGGAAACGTAGTGATTTGAAAACAGATTATTTTTGGAAAACTATGTTCTACTTCTAACAGGTATAGTTCAAAATAAACCATAAAACCCAAAATAAAGTCCAGAAATTAATAGAGGCCTTATTACAACCAAAACCAAGACTAAAGTGCTTGAAGTAAATAAACGTAAAAGAAAACAAAAGCAGTTGTGTAGCCATCTCTGTGTCCCTCACAGCACCGATCCTCCTAACGCTAGGGATTACCTAAAAAGTTAATAAACAGGGTGAGTTTACGAAAACTCAGTATGTAATCCCCTAAATATAAAACAGTCAGTCAGAATAATAGAAAATTAGAAGCAGTCTGGGCTTAATCTCTAATTAGTAACAAAACAATCCAGTTCAGAGTATAGGTGGGCCAAAGCCCAATACACTAACATTTGGGTCATAGCCCAAAATAGAGTTAATTGGGCCTAACCCATATCGGTAACAGAACACATATATGATTAATGCATGATGCATACTATATGTTAACCTATCCAACCCTATACTTGCCTCCGTCCAACCCTGCACTTACTATGGGGAATAAATCAACCCACCCATCCCTGCACTCCAAATGTTAGCACCGGTTGCGGTACTAACCAAAATCGTAGCAAAGCTACTAGTAAACAGATTGGCTTAAAACCATGGGTATAGCATAAAGTCTATCGATAACGGTACTATAATCGGCACAAAGCCATCAAAAACCGTAGTATAATCAGCACAAAACCTATCAATCACGGTAATATATTCAGCACAAAGCCATCAATCACGATAATATATTTGGTACAAAGCTATCAATTGGCACAAAGTCTTAATTAAGTTGGCACAGAGCCATAATCAGCTTAAGTATCTTAAAGCCATCAGTAGGTCTACAGTCGTCTCGGATGACCCATGCAACCATACTAGTATTGGTCCACAGTCGTCTCAGGCAACCCATACGACTAGGTCCAAAGTCGTCTTGAGCGACCTGTGTGACCTTTACAGAGCAGATCTTCCTCCGTACAGTATCCCAACCCCATGCAATATGTCATGTATGCAGAATGTCATGCCCTTAAGCAGCCTTACAATCACAGTCAAGTCATTCAAAACATAGTCTTAAGCAGCCTTACAATCACAGTCAAGTCATTCAAAACATAGTCATATATTCATAGTCAAATTAGTCAAATCAGAGCACAAGTTAGTCATTTATCCTCGGGGGGCAAAATAGTCATTTTACCCTTCAAGGGTACTTTTAGTCATTTTACCCTCTGGGGTCTCAGTACAAACAATAGATCTCTTGAAAGGTCTACAGTTGCCTCGAGCGACTTAAACAACCTAAATTGACATAACGATGTAAATAGGCCTAAGGCCCATTACTCAGCCCAAGTGGGCCCAACACTCGTGTGGCCTATTTAGCCCAAAACTAATCACGGCTATGCGAATGACATAGCCCAGCCCAAAACTTACCATATAACATTCATTTTATCTGTGTGGGCCTATAAGCCCATCGAGCCCACACGGCCCAGTCCGGCCCAATGTGGCCCAAAATAGTCTATGCCATGTACGCGACATGATAAGCCCAACCATTTCCCACCTAGCAGTCAGATTTACATAAACGGGCCCATGGGCCCATCAGGCCTATTCGGTCCATTTCAACATTTCAGCTTCTGCTGATCTACAATTAGTATAGTGTGAATACACACTTTTATGGCTTTTACGCCTGTTACAAATTACAAGGTATAGATACACACCTGATTACAAATAGTACTAAAAATCCACGAGCCCCAGAACCTATATTCAAACATAACATTTAGTTAATCACCTATCAAAAGAGTTAGAGAACTCCTTAACCAAATACCTATCCAAAGGATTGACTACCACTTGCCTTGACTAGATCGATCAACTATGATTTGCCTACTTGATCCAGAGTTTGGTGCAGCCACCCTTCCGCATCCTGGAGGAAAGACCCGAACCGCTGACACCCTATACTGCTTAAACTTGGGGGTAGGGGCTACGCGTTCAATCTCAGCTAATGCCCTTCCTGATCTCTTCTCAAACTGATTACTACTCACCGCCATTGTTGACTCTTTATCATCAAAAACCCCCATCGCCATTCACAATATAGAATTGCACCACAACCACACAAAAGATAAGGGAGATGGAAATCAATGATAAAGGACAATGTATTCGATTTAAACAGTGATAGAGAGACAAGTGAACTCACCAATTGACAATGAATAATTAACAAACCGAATAAAGCTTAAGAGCGGTGAAGTATTCGGCCAATGACAAGACAAAGATCCAAGTAACACAGTCTTTATTGTCAGAAGCGTATGAGAAAATTGAAAGTGGAAAAGAAGAAAAGATGAAAGAAAGAGCAAAATTCGGTCACCAATCTAAAGAATGCCGAAAAGAAAAAGAAAGAGGGGAAGAAAGAATGTATTCGGCCTAAAAAAATACCCACTAGAGCAAAAGCAAATGGTAGGATATTCGGCCAAGTCTTGGAAGGTAGAAGGGAGTTAGGAGCAGAAGAGTGATTCGGTAAGACTACAAGAATTTAGGTTCGGCAAACAAAGAATTTGTGAAGAAGGGAAAGGAAATAATATTGAAGGTACTCAAAATCGAGAGAGAGCCAAAAATGCAACATGCAAGAAAGAGAGGAAATAATAAAAAAACAAAGAAAACCCCAAATTGTAACACCCTGAATTTGGGCCTAGAGGAATTAGGCTTTGAGTCTGGGTTCGGATAGAAGACAACCTGAGTAATTTAGATGACGTCTTGATTTTTGGGATTTTTCGGGTTTTTGTGATTTTGCTGAAAACTTGAAATTTTGGTATTTTGGTTACTGAAATTATGTTTAAGAGTGTTAGTGGGCCTTTAGGAGTTCCAAGCCTAAGTTAAAACCCGACAGAAAAATCAACTTGGATTTTAAGTAAAAGGGACTTGGTTAAGTGGGTCTTTAAGAAAAAGTTAGTATGTTGAGACACAAAGAAGGCCTTGGTAAAGTGGCAAGGTGGCGCCACTAAGTTCCTAAAAAAGTGGCGTGTGGACTGAGTTTAAGGGCCAGAGTTCAAGTCGCAAGGTAAGCAGATGGTACTTTTATTTTGTGCATGTACCGGGCATATGATAGAGCTTAAGTAGCATTCGGCTAGGGCCTTAGGGGGATTGGGCTGTTGGTTTGAATGGCCATTAGGGCAAGCTTTATTTTTTTTTTGTCTTGCCGAATTAGTGTTAGCCACCTAGAGCCTTCACTTTCATTCTATTCTCTTCTCAGTGTTGCAAAAAGCTGAAAACGCAAAGTTAGATCTCCTAAGTGTTGAATTCTTCCTTCTCTTCTCCTCTCTTCCATTCTTTCTTTTTCTTTTCCTATCTAGCCGAAATCACCTCTCCTCCTCCCTCATCTTTCATTTTCTTCCCTTCAAAAACTAAAATTCTCACTCTTTTCTTCTCAAACTCATCAACTACTAAAAGCCAAAATCTCGAAAGGTTACTTCCTGTGCCAATTTGCCTATAGCTGAACCCCCTTTGTTTTTCCTCACTTGTAGCCGAATTTCATACTCTCCAAACCCTTAGGCTCTATCGACAAACACCCCTCCAACCATAGCCTCAAATCATATTTTCTTTCACCACTTAAAAAGCCGAAAACACCATAATTTTTAGAGATATATAGCTAAATCCTTAGATCTCTAAGATTCAAATTCTGCTAGTGTTTAGGGGCTAGATCTGTATCAAATCTCAGTAGAAGAATCGCCTTGATTAAGGAAAACCTGTGGTAAGTACTCGACATCTCAGATCTACTCGTTACCTTTGAATTTAAGAAAACCGAAATCGCTACACTCTTTAGGGAGGCTATCGAATGTGATGATAGGTAAAGACAGTTCTTTTAATTGGTTTTATGTGTACTTGTTGTGGAAGGGGCGATCTAGCAAGGAGCATAAGAGGCTTGGACCTTTGGAACGACTAGATCTATATCTAGTCACTAGTTTCAGCAAAGATAAGATCTCGAGGGCCTTAGGTGGTGATGACTGATTATGGTAAGTAGAATTATGGAGATTGTCATTGTATTTTGGATCTAATGTGTCTAGTAATCAATTGTAGGATATCGTGGGAGATCTTGTTAGTAGTCGTCGCAAATCAAGTGTGTAAACGAACACCCTCTAGTAGACTAAATCGGCAAAAGCCGAAAAGCCAAAATGCTAGAATTCTGGCATTTCGAGGGCTTGCGAGTGTACGAACGCTCGTGAGTTTTTTAGATTGGTAATTCTGATAAACGCAAATGGTAAGACTCTTGAGTGCGCGTTTTCGTGTACGTTGGCGACTTTGGGCCTCAATGGGATGAATTTGGGTCAATAGGCTTACGAGCCCATTTTGGTAAAAATATGCGGTAAGTATTTTTTGGTAAAGTGTTATTACTGTGATGAGCATGGAACTCCAACATTGATATAATTATTTAAATATCCCTTAGAGTGTAAAATTACTATTTTACGCCTAGGTGCAAAATGACCGTTATACCCCTAGGGCTAAATTTGTCTAAAATGCATGATTTACTATTTCTGTACATTGTATGCCATGACATGATTATTTGATGCATAGGGATTGGGTTATATTGATGGAGGAAGTGCAAGTGGCAATGCCACGTATTTCGAAAAGGGGCTTTGCCCTAGTTTACCGTTCTGGTGGCTTGGCCACACTATCTGATTACGCAGCTATGCTACCACCATGGAGAGTAGCGGTTGGGTGGGTTGAGTAGTTTTCCCCACATGAAGAGTTTGGCTGGTATGGGTAGAGAGTAGCGGTTGGGTGCATTGAGTAGCTTCCCTACATACTGATATGGGTTTTGTAATCATGCATTGATATTACTGTTCTGTTACTGTAATGGGCCTAAGAGTCGTACTGTTATTTGAATAGGGCTTTGGCCTAGTTATTTTTGAGACTGGATAGGGCTTAGGCCCAATGGGCTTCAGCTGATTTGGGCTCTGGATGGGCTTCTTTGCACACTGAGTTTCCAAACTCACCCCTTCTCTTCCATCATTGCAGGTGAGCCCCAGACAGTGGACTTGGAGCTAGGAGGGATTCAGAGACTGTAGTTATTTAATTAAGTTCTACTTTAACTTATTTTATTTCCGTATTTATTTTTAAATTATGTTTATTATGGTTTTGGGTTTGTAATAAGGCCGCCCTAATTATTTTTATTTTGGGTTTTTAAATTACTTAATCATACACTACTTTAACTCTTTTGAATATAGCCGTGCAAGTTTTTCTTAAAATTAATCGAGTGTTTTCAAAATCTTATCACACGTTTCAAACGAGTAACAAAGTTAAGTTTTATCATAAATCTCTTAATAACTAGTATTGAATAGGACGTTCATCAATAAACCAGGAATTTCTCTTAAGACTTAAATATCAGTTTTGCAAAGCTTATTCTAATATTAGTAACTAGGTAATATGGTTAGTTGTAGGTGATGTGACACACCAGACTTGGCCATAAAGTCTGGGCCAGGTTTGGGGTGTTACAAAAATGATCAATGCCATATCGGCTTTAGAATTCAAAATCGCTAAAACCTGAATGCTCTAAACTACCTAAGCAAATTCAGCATATGAGCACCCTACTTTTGGCAACAACCCTCCCCATTTCAAATTCCATGATTTGCTCTTGAGATAAGCCACCAACTGAGTTTGAATTATGATCAACTTCTTCACTCAAATTCTTTTCCCTTGAAACACTCCTCTAAATCACTCACCCCTCAACTCAAATTTCCTTGAAACACTCATGAGCAAGTCAAATTCCCTATCAATAGTATTTCACTCAAACACCACCACCTCACAACACTTTTGGCAAAAATAAACACTCTATTGAGCAATCTAAGATTCGAACCCTAGACCTCCTTGCCACACTTGTAACGTCACTTCCATTAGACCACATGCTCGTCTGTGTCACACTTCGACCCCAACTATTCTCAAAGCCTATTAACAAGTACCAAGGGTTTAATTCACTTAAAACCAAAAATTTTGCTAGGGTCCAAGTTTGAACCCAGAATTTCTCCAACACTCCCGACTCTTCCTAAATCTCTTAGCCAATAAAGCAAGCATGCAATTGTGATATTTCTTGCACACATAAACTTCTATGTGCAGTCTCCTAGCGGCTCCTAAGCATAAGGCCCAATCCTACTAGGCCCAAATTTGGGGCGTTACACAACTAGCCACTATTTCAACAGGATGTTTCGATCTTCCACTTAAATAATGAGTCAACAAGGACTACTTATCTTTAGACCTCACAGTCCAGACCAATTTGGGGTGAAGGTGTTCACAAATAGGCCATACTAATTTTGTGTTAATTCCTTCCTTGATGACTTTCTAGGATTGTCAGGCCTAGGGTTTTAAGTTCTTTTCCGAACAACTGATTCGTTGAGTAACTCTACAAAACAATTAATAGATCATATCTCCACTGACTAATTCCCCATAGAAGGATTAGTTCCTCATGGTTTTCATAAACAATATGGAATTGATGTAAAGAGAGAACATGATAAATGAATTGAATTGTAGAGTTTAAGAAAAAGCCTTATTTGTATTAAAGACAAAAGCAAATCCATAGATTTTGATTGTCTCCACAAACTAGATCTCTTGAGATCAAACAAAAAATAAATTGAAAATAAACCTAAAACCCTAAGAAGAAAAAAAAGCTCAACTGAATATAAAAGTGAAATTCTAAGTTAGTTCAGATATTTGAATCTGGGTTTGTAATGTATGTGTTAAAGTATAAGAAACATTCTTCATACTTAAGTCACTATCTTTTACTTTTGAAAATAATTATATGGACAGAATCATGGAAATGAGGACAAAATCATAGAAATGATGTTAAGGAAAAATATTTATGGCAATGCCTTAAATGGAATGTACATTGAACTAGCAGAACGCGATACATGAAAATAGTTGTGTAGCCTTTGGTAGGGCAAATGTATGTTGCAAATTAGATTGGCAAATCACGACAAAGGATACAAACAAAGGAATATGAATGGAAAAAATATTATCAATCTAGCTATGGATCTAGGTATATGGCTAACATGAAGAAGGTTTGTTTACAAGGCCATATGGGCGTATTGTATATGCCAAAGGAATAGTAAATCGACATATAGACTGTCTGTGTATAGCTCTCGCCATCATGTGAACTATGTGATTGTGTTTGAATCTTTGATATGATCTGCTTAAAGTATGAGTGGTTATTAATAAGAGTCTCGCGTAGAAGTGGAGAAACAACTAGGTTTACCCATAAAAGCTGTTTGATTTGATCGAGGTAGGGAATATTTATCTGATGAGTTCTTAAGGTATCTCATAAAGAATCAGATTCTAACTAGTTAAATGTGTTGGTCACTCCATAATAGAATGGTGTGGCAAATAGAAGAACTCGGGCATTATTCGACATGGTATGTTTGATGTTCAGTTATTCCAAGCTGCCAATCTCTTTTTGAAGATACATTGTACAAATGGCTTGCATTATACTGAATGATGTGTAAACTAATGATGTGTCAACTAAGGCAGCATTGAAAACCCCATACGAATTGCGGTAAGATAGGAAGTCGAATGTAATACCCGAAACCCGGCCCAAACGTTATGACCGAATCCAGCGGTGTCACATTGAAGGGTGACTCACACAAGTCGAATAAGTTGAAAGAATTTGAAAAACGTTTGTCGATTCGTGGTTTAAAATAGTGTTTGTACTACGTGGGACTATTTTCAAATTGGTTTCGTCAGAAAAATATTTTAGTTAAAAAAAAAGAAAGTCCATTGAGTGTTTGCTTAATTAAAAGTTCAGGTGAGTTTAAATAAAAGCTTTAAGTTTGTTAACTGAAAACCCGAGTTTGCATATCTTGTTAAGTTACTTGTTAAATTACAGCGGAAACTCATGTTTTAGGTAAACGTTCAGATATTTATGTTGACTTCAAAATGTCGTTTGATTTAGAAAGCATGATTAAGTTTGGAAATAAAAATAAAAATAAAAAACAAAATATAAAATCAACTGGGGATAAAAGGCCTTATTACAACCCATTAATAAAAAGTAAGGATAAAATAAAAGAAGCTACTAAATCGATAAATAGCATGTAGTGTGGCCACCTCCGAGTCCTCTCCTACGTCGAGCTGCTTACTAAGGGTTACCTGTAAAATTAACAAAGGGAGTGAGTTTTCGAAAACTCAGTGTGTACGACCCTCGATAACACAAATCATGCAATAAAAAAATTGGGCCTAAGCCTTAGTCAATAATAAATGGCCTTTGGGCCTTAGCCCATGGAGGCCTCTGTTGGGCCGAGCCTATATCACATTAGACAGTGGCCATTGGGTCTTAGCCCGTAATAGCCTCAGTTGGGCCCAAGCCTATATCACAAATATCAATATAAACATGCAATGCATATAAACCCCCCATCCAACTTGCACACCCCTTTCCAACCCTACACTCCCGTGGGGAGATACTCAACCCACCCATCTTTATACACCCGTTGTGGCACCAGTTGCGGTACTACTGATCGTTGCAGCAGAGCTGCTAATTATAATATCTGTTGTAGCACCGGTTGCAGTGCTACTTATCGTTGCAATAGAGATGCTAACATAATATGGCTTAAAAGCCTTCGTTGGATCCATAGTCGTCAAGCGATTGTGCAACCCTCACATGCTTTTCCTCCAATCACAACCCAGCCCACATGTAGCATAATATCTCATGAATACATCACATTATACATATCGCATACAAATCGTACATATATCAAATAGGGGCATTTTAGTCACTTTGCACTTAGGCATGTCGGTCATGATTTTATCGTGGGCCTAGGTACGTATTCTGGCCCATTAACCAATTTCACAATTATTCTACGCGATTAGCGTTACAAATTTTACTAGGGCCAAAAGCCCAATACATAGCCCAAGCAGGGCCCACATATTCATATGGCCCATTAGGCCCAGATTTACCCTAAGTCATGTAGTTAGCCTATCTGGCTCGTCAAAACTTACTAATCCATCCATTTTACTCACGATGGGCCCACAGGCCCATCGGGCCCATTTGGCCCATTTCGGCCTAGTTGGCGAAACAGCGGCCCGAGTCCATAGAATCACCCACAGAGCCTCTGTCATTGTATCGGTATCTCCACATGAGTGTTCGCATGCTTCTGTGGTTGCCGGTGCCAACCTTTCAGCTTTTTGGCATTCTGGCTTTTTGGAATTTCGACTTTTGCCGATCTAACATGTGTGCAATGTGTGTACACACCTTACTGGAGAGAACAACACAACCCACGCACGAAGAACATATATCTGAATAAAACACTTGGTTAAGCCTTTGATTACTAGGATTTGATGGCCTTTCAAATGCTAATCCCCTACCTTGGCAATGTCAGCTTTTATCACCTAAACTGTTGACTAAGAAACTATCACTCCTCCTTGTGTTTCACTACATCACCACCAACATCATTAACATCTAATAACTTAGGATTAAACCGATACTACTCTTAAGAAAATGCATGGCCAACAAGAGATCTATTAATCAGCGAAGATACGACAGTAAAAAAAAACCACTTACCCTAACAATCGCCTACTAGATAGATCAAGATTCAACAACCCTCAAGGGTATTGAAGATTTGGCACCTCCAAAGCTGAAGAAATGGATGGAGAAAAACATGGGTTAGTATTCGATTTACCCCCTATGAGCGAAAGTAATGGTGTTAGAGAGAGAAGAGAAAAATCAGCTTTTAAGGGTGTTGAGAGAACAAAAAGACTTGAAAGTATTTGACAAGAATTGAAGAAGATTTTAGACATTTACCGATACAAAATTGCTTGCCAACTAGCAGTCCAATCACTAAATATATAAATCTAGGAAGCAAAATTCAGTTTGGAAAGAAAGGGTAATCAACTTGACAAAGATTGAAACAAGAATCCTTCTTGAATTCGACAAATGCAGAAGTAGCGTGATAGGGAGAAGAGAATTCAGTTTAGGTGGTTGTTGAAAATAGAAGGAGGTTGTGATGGCACAATAAGATATTCGGCAAATAAAGGTATTAAGGAAATGAAGTACGACACATCAAAATGGGTATAAAAGAATTCGGCTAGAATAAAATAAGTATGGGAACGAAATTGGTACATGGAAAGAACAAAGAGAAGGAATTCGACACTTATTTACTCTCTAAAAACGTTAATGAGCCCCAAAAGCCGAAAACACAAAACCAAAAATGTCACTTGAAAGAAAAGAAATTCAGCTTTCAATGGACAATACTAATAGCTGAATTGCCTAAAGAATTCGGCACTACTACCCCCAAATCCCCCTCAAAACCGATTCCAAGCTCCTCTAAAGTCCCAATCGGCTCCACCTCATCCAACAACCCAATCCCTAAATTTTCTCCAACATTCCTCCCCTTATCGCTCCATAAATCTCTCCTTTGACCACTTCAAACTCCTCCCTTCAGAGTTCAACTCCAAGTCCACCACTGGCTACCCAGATTTGCAAAATAAATACCCAACAACATACATTTATCCATGCTCGAACCCTAGAACTCCCTCCTTCCCTTGTTGCATCACCTCTAAGCACCCTATGTGGTGCCCCTTTGCCACCACAGCACCACTTCATTTGTGTCACATTCCCTTCTTATTTATTTAAAAGGTATATCACTTGAGGTCATAGCTCCCTTAAGACAAAAAATTAAAATATTTTTCCTATACCAAAGCTCAAAACCAGGACTTCATAGGAGCCCCTCAACACTCCAAAATCACAAACCCAACCATTCTAACATGCAATTTGTGCCGTTATCTTACTCTTGAAAATTTTAAATGCACCCACACCCGAGGCCCAATTCTTTTATGCCTAAAATCAGGGCGTTACATCGAATCTTCATCATTTTATGATTTGGGGATGCCCGACCCACGTATGGGAAAAACATGCGAGAAAGTTGGACTCACGGGCAAAATTGTACATGTTTGTAGGATATCCAAAGGGAACAAAGGGTGATTTGTTTTATAAATCGAAAAATTAAACTATTATAGTGTCAACTCATGTTACTTTCCTTCAAGAAAGTTACACAAATGACTTTAAACCTCAGAGTAATGAGGTACTTAAGAAAATTTAAGGAAATATACAAAACCCTATTAAAATGGTTCTAGATCCAACTCCTAATACTAAACCTAAAACAATCAATAACATAAGGTACGTCGTCACTGTGGGAGGGTCTCTTGTAGGCCTGAGTTCATCCAATCTAGAAGAAGTGTTTTTAATGCTAAGTCTACCGAATAGGAAGATGATGACCCACCACATATGACAAAATAATGTAGAGTGTTGATTCCAAGCTCTGGGAAATAGCTATGGAAACTGAGATGGACTCTCTGTATTCTAAATCAATGTGGGAACTTGTAGACTTACCAAAAGGGATAAAATGTTGGAAAAAAACTCAATTTCAAAATGGTTTTATTGCATAGCGAAAAATTAAAAAAAATTAAAAATCGACCCAGGTTTTTATATTTGTAGTAATAAACCTTACTGAATTCGTACCTATGTTTTTGGATAAATGGATCTTTGATGTTTTTCAACTTTCAACCAAATGATCCTCTCTGCTAGTCTCGAACCACAAGTTACTTTGAGTGTGGGCTCAAACCAATTAAATCAAAACATAAAACTAGAAAAAGTTTTCCTTTTGGGGTGAGAATAAAAGTTCTCTTTTATTCTAAAAAATATGTTTATAAGTTGAGAATAATTTCTCTCTATTTTTTGATAGAATAACAATCTTTCAAAAGTTGTGTTGATAGGTCTATCGATGACATCTATTTATAGGAATAGAAGGTATAAACCTTTTAGAGTTGTAAAGGTTTATTTTAAATAGAAAAACAATATCCTACTTAGAGTAGGAAAGGGATGAACAACTCAGTGATCTGCCACAAATCGATGTGGCAAATTAGGCTTTTCCAACACACTTAAGGAGCCTTTTCCCGAGCAAAATAGAGTTTTTAACTTAGTTTTTTGTTTTTTTTTTTATATTTTTAGGTAATAAGTGAAAATATCTCATTTTTTCTATTTTTTGACCCAAATTGGCTGATAGTTCCATTGGGAGATCTAACGTGTGTTTGAGTGATGTAAGGACGTGGTAGACATCAAAATGAGTGAGAATGGAAAATAGGGTAAGGGTATCACGATATCCAACAACTGGAATTGTGATACCTTGGTAGTATAGAAGACCAATGAGACCCATCAGTGTTATTGCGATATCCACCTTTCAAGGAAGACCCCCAAGTTCAATATTACTCGAGATATTGTAATTTCCTCTATTGGGTATCGCGATATCAACTAGGACAAAAAGCACAACCTTTGTCTACCCGACCTACCAATCACACAAGGCCCGTGTAGGGTAATTTTGGCATCGAAAAGCCATCAAAACAACCAAAAATTTCTAAGGAGGAGGGAGATACACCTTTAGCTTAGTTTTAGGTTTAGTTTTCTCTAGGTTTTATTTAGTTTTTCTCAACACTTTTTTAGCGTTTTTATTTTTCTCTTCTTTTATCTTAGATTAGAGTTTATTTTTCTGCATTTACTTCTTGTTCTTAATGTTCTTTATGTTAGTTAAGTTAGTTAACACTGTGGCTAAAGTTTCTTTACATTTCTAGTCATTGTACCTTGCTTTCAAGACTCTTTAGGCTCTAGTTTAATGTATTTCAGTTTGTTTTACTTCAAATATGTTAAACTTGTTCCTTGTATGTTTCTTTCTTTAGGTTTCATTGTTACATGCTTTTAGTTTCATGCTATTTAAATTTTCTTGCATAAAAATCTCAACTTTCACATTTTTCTTAAGCTTTACTTTCACGGCTGCTTTGTTTTCTAATATTACTTTTATTTTCTTGACTTTGAGCATGTGTAGCTAAAACCTTAAGGAGGTTGATTGATGAAGATGTGGATAAATTAAAATCTTTGGACAAATGACTAAATTGTAATAAATTTCACTAATTTGAATAGAACTAAGAACTTAGGTAGTGATGCTCCTAAAGGAGTATT
The DNA here is from genome assembly GCA_020496765.1 of Gossypium stocksii. NCBI lineage: Eukaryota > Viridiplantae > Streptophyta > Magnoliopsida > Malvales > Malvaceae > Gossypium > Gossypium stocksii. Next base: position 16,279,705 of record CM035623.1, read on the forward strand.
ACGAGAAAGTGAGATTGAAAAGTACTATTGTCATACACCCGTTCGTTAGTCTCAAATCAACCGATGAGATTAGAATATAAACTAAACCTAATTTTTCTAAGTCAGTAAAATTAAGATTGGAAGATAAAATGGAGTCATTTGGTAATTTACACAATTTATGTCCCTAGTCCGAGATTTGGTAAACTGCATCGAAGTCGACCAACCCCTATTAGTCATTTCCTAGATAGTCCATCTAATTTACATTTCTTGCAATTTAATCCCTAGAGTAGAGTATTTAATTTTCTTGCAAACTTATTTTTTATGAACCACTGTAATATAAAAATAGTATTAGTAGCCAATTAGTTTCTATTGTGTATGCTAGTTATTGCTCAATCACCTCTTTTTTTGGGTTTGATCCTTGGAATATTTTAATGTTTCATAGTAATACTATAAATATTACAATTGTCTTGTATGCTTGCAGTAAAATCGGACTTTAAAAATTGTTTCATAAATTAGTTATTTCAATGCGCACGCACACAGCCGGTCACTCACCCTTGTATTTCTACTAGGGTTGTTACCCCCTTCATCTTATATGAGGGGTTTTGGGTCTCTCTCACATTAGGTCCAACTACAAGTACTTCCTAAGCTTTTTTGATCCAGTACTCTATAATGTGATATAACCTAATTCAATTTTTCTATTTCCCAAAATAAACTTTAATATTTACATATTAAATAAATTTCTCATCTCAATTTTACTCCAGAAAAATTTTGAAGATTTTACCCCCAATACAATTTTGACGATTTTACCCCTATTAAAATTTCAAGAAAATTTGTTTAATATGTCACAACTCAACATTTTCACCATGACTGAATGGTTTATTTTCACTTTTGGGCTTTAAAACAGTGCCATCATTTTTAAGTAATCCTATATAGGATTGCAAATTTCCATTTTCATTTCCATTTGCATTTCTATTTTTGGAAACCTATATTATCCAAATGATTTCATTTCTCCATTTTGGAGAAAACCATAATCATTCTTGAATGTTTCCCATTTCTCTTTTTCTATTCATTACGTTCATTTTTATTCAAACATGCAATTTATTTCTAGTCTTAATTGGAAATATGTGGTTGACGCTCAAATGATTTATAATTAAGTTCCAACTTTTCACATATTAATTATAAACTAATTTAGACACGAAGTCATTCCACTGTACTATCATGACTGAGCTCTCCTCAACAACATACCATTACGAAACCAACTACTCAATGCTCGTCCAGTGACCTTGTCATTACTGTGTTACCCTCATAGGATATCCTTGATCCCTTTGGGATAATATCCTTTCTCTCAATATGATCCTATTTTATCTCATGGTCACCATTATATCTTCCTTCATGAAAAGTCAATTACTATCAAATAGTAATTAAGTTATCCATTAGAAAGATGGTTGATCGGTGGCCATGATTACTTTTCATCAACCATGTAATGCTAATGAGAGGATATCATTTACCCATATTTTGGGCTGTGAATTTCATTGTTTTGAATGAACATAGACCCTAAACCCTAAACCTTAAACCTTAAACCCTAAAACCCTAAACATTTAGACAACCAACCAATTAGCAACATTTGCTTCCATTTTTCTTTATGTGAAAGAATCATGTGAGGACAATTATACAAATTATATTAATGTAATCAATGAAATTTTTTATTAACCAATCTATTCGAAAAAAATTACAAGTGCATATTGACAAAAATACTACACTTAGGAAGCCAGATGTAACACCCCTAACCCGTATCCATTGCCGGACTAGGGCTAAAGATGTTACCGGACAAATCAGGACTTTTATAGATAATTCTTTATCATCAACATCATACCAATATCAAACATCATCAATAAGTCCCTTATGAAGGTCTTCGAGACCTTAAACATGCATTTGAAGAAGATCGAAACTAAGCTGAACACTTAAAATTTTTTTTCAAAACTTAAACATTTTTCGAAGTTGTTGAGGTCAGACGCCCGTGTGGTCAGGCCGTGTGAGGCACGCTTATGTGTCCAGGCCGTGGCAAAACAGGGCATACATACTGACTTGTTCACATCACCACAAGACATGCCTGTGTGCTCGGCTGTGTGAAAATTAAGGGAGCTACTGACTTGTGCACACGACCGGTCACACGCCCATGTGACTAGCCCGTGTGTCACCCATGGCCACTAGACACGCCTGTGTGCCTAGGCCGTGTCATTCTTGTAGTGTATACTGACTTAATTCAAAGGGTTAGGGGACACACAGCCATGTACTATGACCGTGTGTCATACACGCCTGAGACACACGCCCGTGTCTCAGACCATGTGGACAAAAATAGGCCATTCTAAAAGCCAATTTTGCCACACATTTTGGGTCATACCTACAAGTCAAAAACCAATACAATTGTAATATTTCTCAGCCAAAACACAACCAAAATACCCACATTTCATGCCATAAAGACCTGATTCTAAATCATGCTTGATGACCATGCTAATTCAAACCAAATTACAAGCCAAACCTTATGCATACCATATGTTCCATAGCACAATCACACCATATTCCATTTCATAACAAAACTTACCATATTCACACCCAAACATATACCGAAATAATCATATTTCTATTGGCTTTATAAACACCATATAAACATACCAAAATCAAACTTGAACAATCTTTAGTTAGCCATATCACATGGCATAACTTATATACATCACAAAACATATTCCAAAATCATCTAGCTTGTACATGCCATAATTCAACATCTATACAATCAAAATGTACCAAAACAAATCTAGATAGTGTGGTGATGATCCTCGATAATCCTTGAACTTTTGGTAGCTTCGATATCTATAAAACAAAGCAAACACATACAAAGTAAGCTATAAAGAGCTTAGTAAGCCATATACAAATAAATTAATCAAATAACACATTAGTATCTCCATTTAATCATTTTTCTCATGACAAAATACTATTATAAGTCCACATTTCTCATATAGCTCACATGAATCAGATATCTCAATTGCATTTAACACAATTATATTCATGACACATATAAACATATATTAAGTTCATAATTGAACATATACTAACTTCCAATCTCAAACATGGCACATGTTTCATACATACCAGATGCACATTCGTGCACTCATTCATTTTCTCAGAATGCCAATTGAACCATTCGAAATCAATAAGGATACGCAGAAAACTCAGAAAGATCATACAATGCCAACGTCCCTGACGTGGTCTTACATGTAATCAGATATCAATGCCACTATCTCAGACAAGGTCTTACACGAAGTCAAATATGATGCTGATGTCCCAGACATGGTCTTACACATAAATCTCAGATCGATGCCAACGTCCCAGATGTGGACTTATTCGTAAATAGATATCGGATCCTATGTCATGACATATGTATCCTAACTATTCCTAAAGTTCGGACGGGGCTTTTCGGACGTTGTCACATACTCGAAACATTCTCGAATTTCACATATACATCTCCCATAATTGTTCATCTCAACTCAATTATATATAAACATGAATAGGTCAATTTAAGCACATTTATTTGTATATAGACTTACCTCGTACGGATTCAGACGGTAACGATTGGCTATTCAACGACTTTTCACTTTCCCCGATCCAATTCTGTTTTCTTTGTTTCTTGATCTAAATAAATTAACTCTTTTATTCACCAATCATTCAATTCAATCCAAAAACACATAATTTGGGCATTTTACAAAATAACCTCAACAATTTAACATTTGGACAATTTAGTCCTTAATTCACAAATTCCCACTACAAATATACTTAGTCGAATTTTTATGGCACTCAAATAAGTCCACAAATTTCATTCTTTTTACATTTTAATCCTCCAAAGTATTATTTTCACTATTTAGTCCAAATTGCTTAAAATTCATTAAAAATTTATGGTAAAACATGTTAATCAACCACATATCTTTCATTATACATCAAATTTTATCACAAAACTCATAAAATCATCAACGGCACATTTCATAATCTTCAATAAAAATAGAAATTGAGACATGGGTTTTGTAGTAGACTAAGCAACGATCATAAAAATATAAAAATCATTGAAAATGGATTAAATATATACCTTAATTTAGCTTGACTATAGCCAAATGAAACAAACACCAAAACCCTTTTCTTTCTTTCTATAATCGATGGAGAAACAATTTTTATGAATCAAATTTGTCTTTTGTTTTATTTAATTCATAATGTTAACTCATTTACCAAATTGTCCCTCAAATAAAACCATGTAAATTCACATGTAATAAGGTCATTTATGACCACTCAAATATTTAATGGTTTTATTGCTACATAAGGCCATTATAAGCAAAAGCTATTTCAATTAAACATATGAACATATAACATGATAATTTTACCTTTTATGCATTTTAATCCTTTTTCTAATTAAACAATCAAACAAACAAATTAAATCATAGAAATCTTACAGATATCAATTCACCTATTTTAAACACAGAATATAATATTTAAAATATTTTTCAGACTCGGATATGTGCTCTCGAAATGACTATTCTAACTAGGGTCTAAACTGAGATGTTACACCAAATCCAACATAAAACCCGTTGGGAGTAAGCAGATCTACAAGAGGAAAAGAAATATGGATGGAAAATATGAAACTTATAAGGTGGGATTTGTAAGGTTATACTCAGAAAGAAGGTATCGATTACAAAGAAGCCTTCTCTCTAGCTGTCATCCTTAAGTTAATCTGCATATTGTTATCCATTGCGACGACTCTCGATTACGAGATCTAGCACAACATTTTTGAACAGCTATCTTGAATAGAGCATCTATATGATGCAACCTATCGGATATATAGCGAAAGAAAACAAGCATAAAGTTTGTAAACTGCTTAGGTCTGTATATGGACTTAAGCAAGTATACCGCTCATGGAATAAAAAATTTGATCAAGTGATCAAGACTTTTGGATTTGAGCAAAACATAGATGAACCTTGTCTTTACAAATGTTTAGAGGATGGAAATATGGTTTTTCTTGTTTTATATGTCGATGACATTTTACTCATTAGGAATGATTTAAGGACATTATCATCAGTTAAATTGTGGTTAAGCTAACAGTTTAGCATGAAAGACTATAACACCCCTAACCCATCTTCATCACCAAATTAGAGTTATGGAGTATTACAGTATAATTCAGAACATTTGATTTCAAATAGAACATTTATTCAATTTAAATTATAACAATCATTTAAACATTTCATTTATAGTATACAATACATTTACGGGCCTTAAAATTGATCTTACTAGGCTCTAAAAAAGGTTTCAAAAGATTCTAGGATCAATTTGAGACAAAATATAAAGTTTTGCAAAAACTTGAAAATTTTGGAAACAAGGGTCACATGACCGTGTGGACAAGCCGTGTGATATAGCCTAGACCATGTGGACATTCAGAGTCTGGACACATGGCTATGTCCTAGCCCGTGTGCCCACCTGTGTGAGTATTCAAAATAAGGTCACACAGCCGTGTCACAGGCCATGTGCCAAACCTAGAACACCCCAAAATAGGGCCTTGGAGAGTTTTTTGGGAAAAGTGCCCATATTGTAGTAAACATGTAATTATTTTTTATTTATTTGAACAATGAATAAATAAAAAAAAGTTAATTTCACATTTCACAATTATGTCTTTTGTATTTTCTATCTTTTATATTTTGCATGCATAGTAAAATTGTGACAAGCAAATATTAGCTCATTGACTGTCTAAAGCTCAAATTGAAACGTTTACATTGCGAGAAAGACAATTTACTTCAGTAGATAATCTAAATAAGTCTGTAATCCCATAAAAGAATCGAAGTTTGATTCAAATACTGAGAAGGATTATTATGTCGTCTACAATTCCAATTGGGGAGATGGCTAGTCTTGGCTATATGTAACACCCCAAACTTGGCCTAGATGTTATGGTTAAATTTAGAAGTGTTACGAAGAAAGGTTTTGAAACAAAGCTTTCATGTTATAATTTCTTGTATTAATTGTTACTAAAAGAGTTCACATTTTCAAAAAAACTTATTATACTTTTTAGTGAAACCATCATTTATTCCCCCTTTAAAGTAAAAAATAAATTTGTAGCAGAAGTTTCAAGTCACTATAGTTCAAAACCGAGCTTGTTTTTTCAAAACACTTGTTGCGTAAAATTATTGTTTGCCAAACATCGCAGTTTAAAAATCAAAATGCATCCAAAACCAAAATTATAAACAACAGTCCAAAAATTACAAAACTCTCAAAGAAAATTTCAAAAACTAAATAATTTAATAATTAAAAATAATTTTTCTGGCCTAGTGGTCATTGCTGAGCCTCCATCACACTGACCCACCTATGCTTGAGGATTACCTGAACAAAACAGACAAACAGATGTGAATTTTTAAGAGCTCAGTGTATAACTAAACAGAGTCATGTATACACATAAATTCAGATTTCTTAGAATATCAGAATAGAAGCAGACATGAGTCCTTAACAGAATCAGATCATAGCAAAATCAGATTATCAGAACATATAGATATGCAAAGTCCTACCCCCATCCTCTACACATCATCTCTGACTATCCCAGCACACCATGTGGGGTTTATATCACCCACACATCCCAACACCCCACATAGTGTCGTTACGACACTTATCAGAATAGTTGTAGTCAAGCAACCGATATATCGATGAAATGTCACCTTACAGAACACTTCCTCCACATATACAAATCCCAGTCCATATACAGATACAAAATACAAATTATAGATATAATAGAGTTAACATGTCTCGCATGCTCATAAACAGATACCATACATGCTATTATGAACCAGTCAGATCATACATATCAATTTCTAAGTGCTCAACTCAGTCTATCAGAATAGCAGATATCATGCATCAAGTTTGTTTTACCCATACCAACCCTACGAAAGGCCCACAGTTGATCGAAACAACGTATGTGACCTTAGGGAAATTTCTAAAATTTTGGTCCCACATGCCCGTGTGGGCCCATACATCCAAATTGGCCTTGCCAGTGTGGCCTACACCGTCTAGCAGACAGCCCACATGCCTGTCTGGGTCCACATGCCTAAATTAGCCTAGCCTGTGTAACCCACACTGCCACACACTCACCCATCACATAGCCAGGCACACGCCCGTGTGGCATCAACAGGCCACTTTTTTAGGTTTCGCTAACCTCATTTTCTCGTGTTTTTGTTACACACATGATTCAGATTGACGTTACAATAGTCTCAAGACCTTGAAAACCCTAAAAATTGTATACCAAATGCCAATTTAGTAATTTAATTTACGAACTCATCAACAAAAATAGTCTGACAATGCTCCCCAACTTACCGCTAATGAAAACCTCTGATAACACCATTTAAGCAGTTGGAACAAAACTCACTATTCACAACCTTCTCTTACACAACAATGATCATAGAAAATCAGATTCTCCGACTACACCACCCTAATATGAAAAGAATCAAATAGCCTTACAAAAGTCAAAAACTACAAACAAGTGACACCCCACTTACCTTAACTGCACGAAGAGCACTGAAATTCTAAAAGCAACGATAAGAATCAACAGTTTATGGAAAAATTGAAAGGAAAGAAGAAAAGAAAAGAAATGTTGAAGAGAAGGGAAAAAACAAAGGGGAATGTTAGAAAAGTTGAGAAGAGAGAGAAAAATACTAAAATATTAAAAAGAAAAAACTAAAGTATATCCTAACCTCCCCACTAACCCCCACCTTAATCCTCATCCAACAACCATAGGGTTTCAGTTAGGCAAAAATAACATATTTTTCAAAAGTGAGACTTGAACCCAAGACCCCAAACACACAATTTGAACACTTAGCCACTGAAAAAAATACTCATTTATGACAATATTCATAGAAACAAAGTTAAATAAATCAAGGCGTTACACTATCGAAGCAATTGACTCTACGAAAAGAGGCATAAAAGCATTCATTGGTTGACTGATACATTGGACTGGACCCAAGATGAATTAATTTTGAATCCGTATATGAATTAATTCACTTGTGATGTTCATGGTGTATTCACCTAAATTCTGAGTTAGTCACTAACCATACGAATGCAACTCATGTGCTTTGATATAAATGACGGTTTAAGCTCTAAAGATGATCGAGCCCATAGCTGATATGTTGGGTACATGACTTGTGTACAGAATAGCTTTACTAGCAACATTGGAATTCATAGCTGAATTGAAGAGTTAATAATATCCTCTCATTATTATTGTGTAGATTGATAAATATAGAACTTGGCCATGGGTTGCATGCTCTCGAACGAGCAATTTAACACTGCCATTTGTTGACAATAATCATATTAATCATTAAGAAGACACAATGGCAACAATAAGATAAAATAGAATTGTATTGAGTGAACGGATTTAACTCAAAGGAATCAAGGATATCATATGAGGGTAACACACACATGACGAGGTCATTGAACAAAGCAGTTGGATATATTACTTTCGTAAAGAGTATACCATAAGGAGTTTTCAATCATGGTACTTCTTGTGGACTAACTCCATTATTAAGTAATTGCAAATTATCAGAATGATGCTTCTGGATATAATTGCAATCACTAGATGTAGCAGCCCGAAATTGGGATTAGTCAGAAAATTGGTTCCGAAACCACTAACCTAAGGTCAGAGAAATTATTTCTAATATTATTTTATGAGTTATAGTATGATATTATGAGTACATGAAAATTTTGGTATATTAATTTACGCGATTGGGAGCTTAATTACAAAAAATAACTAAATCGCACAAAGAGCAAAAGTTGTGATTTGCTTGTAAATTGTGTTAAGTAGCTAGAGAACTAGAATTGGGGGACTTTAATAGGCAAATAAATCCTTCCGAATATGATGGTCGGCCATGGTGAGACAAAGAAATAGAAAAGTCAAATTTTTGGTGGAATTAGGTAACCTATTTTACTAGAAATATAATAATAAAATTGTAGCTTCATTTTTTTCACTTTTTTCTTCTTCCTTGCCAAAAATATCATCCAAAGAGGGGGGTTTTAAAGCTAAAAAATCTCATCCATTTGGTCCTCAAAAAAGTAAGTGATTTTGATGGTTTTCTTGATAATTTTTTGTACTTTTGGGACCCCTAAAGCTTCCTCTAGCTAATGAGGGGACTATTGTGCAACATGGTGGAAAGTTTAGGGTTCTACCATGAGAGTTTTTAAGTTGTTTGCTGAAATTTTATGAAGGAAAATGAATGTAGGTTGTTCAATAAATAATTTTTGTGAAAGGGTGTTCATGTGAAACACCTAAATTGGACTTAGTTGTAAAGTTATTAAATTGTGTGGTAATTGCATGAAATAATGGAAATTGTGGGCTGCCATAAGAGTAAAAAGAGTTTGGTTAGGCTTGGCAAATAAGGAAATTTGATAGAATCAATTTTCGAGCCTAGAGGTAAAATGGTCATTTTACTAAAGTCTAGGGGCAAAATGGTCATTTTGCCAAATTTATGAATTTTGAATTGTCTTAGTTAATATAGTGATTAAATTAGTGAATTATTATTATAGATCAAGAAGTGCGAAACCCGAACCTTAATTAGGGGAAACCAAGCTTGTAGATTAAACCGAACTAGCCATCTACTTTTTTGTATACCGAGGTGAGTTGTAGGTAAATAATACAACTTTTCTATTATTATGCATGAGATTATCAAATTTGCATGAAATGAATAAATGTGAATATGAGTTATGCTTGAGAACATTTATTTTAGCATGAATTGATCAATCATGATTTTGAGCAGTGAAATGATGAGACCATATGTGATAGAACCTAGTTGAACCATAAGAATTGATGGGATATTCATGCCATGATGCTAGGGTTGATATGAGAGCTAGTGTAAGACCTTGTCTAGGATGTGGCATCGACCTCGTTACGTGTTAGTGTAAGACCATGTCTGGGACATGGCATCGATACGGATATGTACTAGTTAGTGTAAGACCATGTCTGGGACATGGCATTGGCCTCGACTTGCAAGCTAGTGTAAGACCATGTCTAGGACATGGCATCGGCATGGATAGAGGAGAGCTAGTGTAAGACCATGTGTAGGACATGGCATCAACCTTGAGATATGAGAGTCAGTTAAGACCATGTTTGGGACATGGCATCGACTTGACATGTGAGCCAGTGTAAGACTGTGTTTGGGACATGGCATTGGCTTGATACCCTATGTTTGAGGCTTATTGAATATCCTTTCATATTCTAAATGGTTCAATAGGAATTTTAAAGTTTGTATCAGGATTGAGAGATATTATGATAATCTTGTGAGTGGCGCAGGTACCTATATGAAATGTATAAAATATGAGCTCAAAAATTTTGTTGTTTGATTAGTAAGAGAGGAAAATGAGTAAGTTGCTTGTAGCTATTCTTTTATATCATGCACAAATTGAGTTAGATTAAGATCATGTTATAGCAAGGTATATTGCTGTTATTTATTTACTTATAACTTACTAAACTTTATGCTTACCCCTCTCCTTTCCATTTTCCTATAGTGCCGCCTGACTAGCTCGTGGATCATCAAACATTGGAGACTTCGTTCACACTATCAACTAAGCACTCGGTATAGTTAGTTTCTAGCATTTTGAGAAATGGCATGTATAGGTAGTAGTCATTGTTAAGTGTTAAATTGTTTTGGGCCAAGTGTCTTGGCTTGAATGTGAGATACCTCATTTTGTATAAAGCTATGGATGGTGGCTGATATTTGCTTTTAATGTATGCAAATTGATGTTGTCTTTCAATAATGTGTAAATTGAATGGATGGAGAATAGACTAGGGGTAGTAGTATAAATGCTTGGTTGATTTGAGTATGTGAATAGGCGTGGATGCCAAATGTTGGCTTTTGGTTGAGTAATTTTGAATTGCTATGAATTGGTATATGTTTGATATTGTATCAAGGTGGCAAATAGGCTTGGTAGGTAGCCTTATTTTTGTCCACACGGGTAGACACACATGTGTGTATCTAGGTCGTGTGTGACACATGGTCCACCCCACGGGCGTGTGGTTAGACCATGTGTCCCCTGCAGCTTCAGTTGGCGAAGTCAATGCCGCACATAGGCTGAGCACATGGGCATGTGTCTTGGCCATGTGGCCCTTAAGGGTTGATGACATCAGAGTTAGAGAGTTACACAGGTTGAGAGCACGGGCATGTCATAGCTGTGTGAGGTAGACGGGCTATGGACACGGACGTGTGCTCGGTCCTGTAAAAACTCCTGTAAGTTCGAATCGAAAAATAAAATCCACACGGGTGAGGAGCATGGGTGTGTCCCTAGATGCTTAGGCCATGTGAACCACACGGGCCAACACCACAGCCCTGTCTAGAGGTCACATGGGCGTGTTGCCCTTCCACACAAGCGTATGCACTATTTTTATTGTATTTTCTTAAAAGTTTTCTAAGCACTTGAATTGATTCTGAATGGTTTTCTATACAAGTTTTGGGCCTCGTAGGTTGATATTAACGACTGTTAAACAAAGTTTGAAAAGTTTTAAATTAGGACAGATTTTGTGGACTCGAGATTATATGTTGGCATATATTTTAGTAAGGTAATGCCTCATACCTTGTCCCGGTGTTGGATATGGGTAAGGGGTGTTACATTTAGTGGTATCAGAGCGATGGTTTAGTCGATTCTAGGACTAACCTAGCTTGTGTATGAGTCTAGCTATACATGCCATAAGTGTAATATGATAGTGTGACGACTCTTGAAAATTATAAATTGTATTTTCTTATAGTAAATGGATCCTGAAGGAGTAATGGCGTATGATCTGGAGAGTAATACACTGGCTCCTACGAAAGGGACCGCGCCAGTTAAAACTGGGCCTGTGACGACGAGTTAGGGCGGAGGGGCTAAAGAAGCGTAACTCAATGTGATGAATGATTGGTACACAGAGTTTATTCGTGCCAATCCAAATACTCTACCTCCCCCACCTCTTTCGATTTCTCAGCCTGCCCCTATAGTCCCTCATGGAGTAGACTTAAGTAGAAAAAAGAAACCTCTAGTAGATAGAATAAGAAAGCACGGGGCCGAGGAATTTCAGGCAAACCCAAAGAGAGCAGAGTTCTGGTTAGAGAATACCATTAGGGTATTTGATGAGCTATCATGCACGCCGGAAGAGTGCATAAAGTGTGTAGTATCATTACTGTGGGATTCAGCCTACCAATAGTGGAATAGTCTCGCGTCAGTGGTACCGAGAGAGTGTGTGACTTGGGAATTTTTTCTAGAGGAGTTTCGTAAAAAGTACATCAGTCAGAGGTTTATTGACCAGAAGAGGAAGGAATTTCTCGAATTGAAACAAGGCTGAATGGCAGTGATAGAATATGAGTGCAATTTCATAAAGCTCAGTAAATATGCTCGGGAGTGCGTATCTACCGAAGCCATGATGTGTAGAAGATTTGAAGATGAATTGAATGAGGGGATTCAATTGTTGGTGGGCATTCCGGAATTGAAAGAATTTGTAGTGCTCGTTGACAGAGCGTGTAAGGCCAAGGAGTTGGCCAAAGAGAAGAGAAGAGAAGAGCGGACATAGAGTCTCATGACTCGAAGAAGAGACAATTGAGGAAATTGCATCAGTTATCATCTAAGAAATCTAAGGAGTTTACCACCCGATCCAATGCTTCAGTGGGATTCCCAAGTAAGAATAAGAGTAAGCAACATATGACGTCCAGAGCCTAGACCACTTCCATTTCGAGTGTGGTTAGTGCTCAACCAAATAGACCGGAATGCTCGCAGTGTGGTAGGCGACACTTTGGCGATTGTCGAGGAAATGAGAGAGGCTATTTTAAGTGTGGTTCACTAGACCACTTCATCTGGAATTGTCTTGAAATGGATAAGAATGATAAAAAGCAAGATGTGAGAGCGAGTACGCTCCTTCAAGAGGTAGACCACAGAAGAACCAGGGTAGTGGGGCTAGTAGTAGAGGTGCCCCTAGAGATTTTGTGGTGAGGATAGAGGGTAGAGCGCCTGTGAGGACCTATGCTATTCGTGCCCGTGAGGAGGCTTTATCTCCCGATGTGATTACGGGTACCTTTTCTCTCTATGATATTCCTGTGATAACTTTGATTGATCTGGGGTCTACCCATTCTTATATTTGCATGAAATTGGTGTCTAGAATGAAAATGCTAGTTGACTCTACTGAAATCGTGGTAAAGGTGTCTAATCCATTAGGCAAGCATGTGCTAGTTGACCAAGTGTGTGGGGATTGTCCCTTGACAATTAGAGGTCATTGCTTTTCGGCTAACCTAATGTTATTGTCGTTTAATGAATTTGATATAATCCTTGGTATGGATTGGTTGACTACCCATGATGTAGTGGTAAATTGTGGAAGAAAATTTATTGAGTTGAATTATGAAACTAGAGATGTTCTTTGAGTTTAATCAGGTGAACCGGATGGCTTGCCGATTGTTATGTCTTGCATGACAGCTCAAAGATACTTGAGGAAAGGGTATGAGTCATATCTCACTTTTGTGTTGAATACCTAAGTGTCAGAAGCAAAGATTGAGATAGTGCCAGTGGTATATGAGTATCAAGATGTATTTCCAGAAAAATTGCCTGGATTACCTCCGACTAGGGAAGTTGAGTTTGGTATTGTAACACCCCAAACCCGGCCCAGACGTTATGGCCGTATTTGGAAGTGTCACATTAAAGTGTTGTGAAATTGTGAACTTACTATATTTTGGTTTGATGAGAAACCTTTTTAATTTGGAAGAAAACATAGTTTTTCCCATATCAGAGAACCCGGTTATAAAAGTAGTTTACTTTGAAAGTTTGTTAATTGTGGAAGCTTTGCTTAAATTCTTGTTTGTAACGAAACTGTGGTTTTTGTGAAAATAACTATCTTTTGATAAAACTGCATCCTAGAGCTAATAGATTCTAAATGAAATAGATAAACCCAGTACTTTAGTTAAAATATTATAGTGGCCTTATTACAAACCCAATATAAAATAATAATTAAAGTAAATTTTAAATTCAAAAGCATTAAAGTAGCAAAGTGTGGTCGTCTCCAAGTCCCTCGCAGCACCGAACCATCTATGGCTTGGGATTACTTGCACAGTAAAATAAATGGGTGAGTTTGCAAAAACTCAGTGTGTATTCCTGTGCGTAACAGTGTTTTAGAATCAATCCGGGCCTTGGCCCATTTCAGAACAAATCAAAGTCAGTGGGCCAAATCCCATTACAGAACAGTATATCATGCAACAAAATCCTACCCAACCATCCTCTACACACTAGCTCTGCCCAGCCCATCACACCACATGGGGATATAATGAACCCACCCAACCCTACACTCTAGAGTGTAGTACTGATGTAACACCCCAAACCCAGCCCAGACGTTACGGCCAAGTCTGGTGTGTCACATCAATAGCAAGCTAACCATGTTCCTTAGTTATTACGATTAGGGTGAGTTTTACAAAACCGTACTTGTAGTTTGGGAAGAAAATCCAAGTTTAATTTGTGTTTGTCCTATCCATTACCAGTTTAAAATTGGTTTTGTTATCAGATCTTGTTCATTGACTTGTTATCCGTTTGTTACGAGTGCTTTGTTTTGAAAACATTGAGTAATTTTTAGGAAAACTCGCGCAGCTACTTATTTGAATAAAATTATAATTAACGAATTAAAAACCCAAATTAAAATAGTTAAAGCGGCCTTATTACAAACTCAAAACCAGAATGAAAAATAATTTAAAAATAAATATGAAAGTAAAAAGACTTAATTAAAACCATCAAGAGCAGTCCACATGGCCACTCGGAATCCCTCCAGCTCCAAGTCCACTAGCTAGGGCTCACCTGCATGGATGAAAGGAAGGGTAAGTTTGGAAACTCAGTGTGCAAAGAAAGCCCATCCAAAGCCAAAAATAGCTCAAGCTCACTGGGCCTAAGCCCTATCTAGTCTCAGTAATAACTGGACTGAAGCCCTATTCAGTAATCAGTTACTGGGCCTTAGCCCTATTCAGATATAGTTTAACTGGGCCTTAGCCCTATTCAGTAAACAGTGCGACCCATAGGCCCACGACCCTAATAGAATAGAATAATGCATGTATGCAAAGCCCAGCCTATGTCCGGCCCTACACACCAACCGTACCAGTGATATGACTCGCGATATTAAGTAATAAAATTTATAAAAACTGATCACACCAAAAACTAACTAATATCATGATCTTAAAGGCAAGCGCACCTATCGAACAGTAGTATAGTTTAGCGGCAAGACCAAGTTATCGTACCCAAGGGAACTAAAAGCACTGATACTTACTTCGTTTCTATTATCTAGCCTAAAAATAAAAGAGGATTGATTGGAAATAATTCTAAAACTAACTAAAGTGCACAAAAATTAAATTGGGGAAAACTTTAGGGAAAAGCTGATTGATATAAGTAATACTTAAGGGAGAATCCACCTAGACTTCACTTGCTATTTGTTCTTGAGCTAGACGATTTATTAACTTAACTTGATCCTTAGAGATCCCTAATTTATGCTAAACCCTCCGTCGAGGCGAAGAGTAACTACGCCTAGGTTGTTAACTAAAGTTTCTTTATTAATTAACACCCTAGGTTGCATTAATTCGATCTATGGTTCCCCATATTAGGTTTGACCCTAATCCGGCAGATTTATGTCACCCTATGTCTAGGGTTGCATGCAACTCCGCTTAATTATGGTAGATCTACTCTTATCACAGGGACTTTTGCTCCTCTACTTTAAGCACATCAGTTTCTTGAATTAATACCTAGGCTTATTAACACAAGAATTAAGCACACATAATTAAGAACAACTCAAGTATTTATCATATAACTCAAGAATAAATAATAACAAGATTCGTCTTAGGTTTCATCCCCCTCAAGTATTTGAGGGGTTTAGTTCATAATAAAGAAAGAAAACATCTTAGAAGTATTAAGATAACAAAACATAAAGAACCCGAAAACCCCTAAAGGAATTTAGGGAGATCCTCTGTCTTAATGTAGAATTCTGGCTTCTAGGATGAATCAATCGGCTTCCCTTAGAGTAATTCTTTGCTTTCACTCCTTGTGTTGGCAGAAATATGGCACTCTTTCTTGAGAGAAGAGAGTCTCTCTTAGAGTTGCCTCCTGGGGTCTTTATATAGAGTTTAGAATGGCTTTCTTAGCCCCTAAGCATCCAAATCCGAGTGAAATTCCTCTTCCTCACGACTAGAACACGCCCATGTGCCACGCCTGTGTACTTCGACAAGAGGCCGTGTGAGATCTTGTCGATTGGGGGACAGCCGTGTGGCCTGGTCGTGCTTGTCAGGGCTGGACCGTGTGGTCTTCATGTGGCATGGCCGTGTGCCACGGCCGTGTGATGACCCCTTGGGCCGTGCGTTTTCACATTTTCGCCTATTTTCTCTGATTTTTTGTCCATTTTTCGCTCTTTTCTCTTCCCTATGCTCTCCTGAGTATAAGATATGAAAAAGAAAGATTAAGAGCACCAATTCTCAAAAAATTAATGATAATCCATCCAAAATATAGGCTAAATATGAGGTAAAAATATGTATAATTTATCATTTATCAAATACCCCCACACTTAAGCATTTGCTTGTCCTCAAGCAAAATCTCAATCCCTAATAAAGAATCATTCTTCTCAACTTACAATCTTTATCAATAATGTTTCAAACTGATTCACAGGTATTCATACAATGATAATTCAATTAGAAGAACATTAAAGATTCAATCATTCTAAGCTAAGAATTTTATCATTGAAACATAAGTTTTTTCCTTTCTCCTAAGTAATTATCTCTTAATCTTAATTGACAGAAGTTCCACCACTATAGATTGATATGATACATCAATCACAAGGTCTTTTAATGGTCGTAATGGGGCTTGGTTAGGGGTATTGTCATAGGCTGCAAAAAAGGGTTAGAATCGAGATTGATTTGAAAAATTATCTAACTGGAAAAATCTCTATCACTGGAACATATTTCTCGAGCTAATTCTTAAGATAATATTATTTCTACCTTGGTAGCCTTAAAATAGAAATATGCAAAAACTATTTGAACTATTACAGATTACAACTGAATTAGTACATGCGTTTTTTAAAAAAAATAATAAATTGAATAAAACTTTACAATCTGGGAAAGAGAATAAAGCTAGATAAAAATTTCAACTCAAATCTCGACAAAAATAGGGATTAAAGTAATTGAATGGATTTCAACAAAAATAGGTTATAGGTTAATATTAGAGGTAAGTCAAAGAAAAGTTTGTTAGGTTTAATGGGGTTCACTAGGGGTTAATTTATGGAGGTAGGCTTTTGTGGAGTGAATGGGTTAAATCCTAGGTGCCTTTATCATCTTGGTATATCAAATCAATGATGTGGTCTCGACATGTATAATCAAAGCAAGTTCTAGAATAACAAATCAGTATTGACTCACTCAAAGCAATAATAAAAGTGAGCACGAAAGAATGTATGCTCAAAAGGCTCAAAAATCTCACCAGAATTATGGCTTTTGATATCAATCCTGCGAATTTCAAATCTAAAGATAACACTTAAAATTCGAAAAAATAACCTATGCAAAAATTGGAGTTCTCAAAATTTTCAACTTATCATGCTTGATTCCCTAATGTTTTAGAGTTTGAATAATCAAAGTACAAGCACCTATGTCTTAATTCTCAACAAATCAATACAAATCATAAATTAATCAAAATTAATTCCTAATAGGAAACTGAAGATAACGCAGTTAAGAACAAAGCATCAGATTTCAGGGTTTTCATAGATAATATAGAGATTAAAGTAAGTTCCCCCCACACTTAAGATGTACATTGCCCTCAATGTACAAAGATAACATTAGTAGCAATAAAAGCATAAGATCATAAGATAGGGGAAGGTATGAAACTCCCTGAATTTTGGATGAATTTGTAAGACGGATATTGGAATTGGAAGAGCCGGCGTTCCCTTTGTCGTAGAGATTTGAGTTGTAAAGCTCCTTTGAAATTGTAAAAGATTTATTAGTCATGGGGAATTTGGATTAAGAGAAATTACTCGTTAGGGGTTGGCCGTTATGAAAAAAATAAAATAAAATAAAATAAAACAAAATACTAAAAATATTAAAATTCAAATAATGAAAAAGATAAAATAAAAGAAAATAAAATAAAACGTAAAAAGGAAAATAAAGTTAGAAGAAAAAGTGAAAATAAAGATCATTATTCAAAAGTTAGAATAAAATAAAATAAAGGAAAGAAAAAAAATTAAGAAGACTCTAATCCTCAGATGGATCACGCGGTAGCGGGGTGATGCTCAGGTGCTGGCATATCTGCTCTAAGGTGGCGTCGATATAATCGAGGCGCCAAAAGCATTGCTGCTCAAACTGTGAGAAGCGCTCAGATAAGTCAGCGTGGGCGGCTGCTGCATGAGATGGGCGGTGAGGGGGTGGTGGCTTGGTGGGTGCGTCATCCTCTGGTGGTGGGACATCGTTAGGAATGACCTCTGGCTCCTCACCCTTCTGAACTAGTCGAAACTGAAGGGGGTGCCTCCTGGCCTCCGCTCGATCATCCTCATATGTAGCATAGTCGCGATGCCTTGAGGAGACATCTGACCGATCAGGGTGTAGGAGAATGTTTGGGCTGAAGTGTTGAGGAGCCCGAAGTGACGAGGCAGATGTGTGATGTAGGGCCCCATAGATAGAATGCCTCTGCGATGCCTCTCTGTCTGGTGCTGCATGGCGTGTGCGATGAAGTATGCGAGGTCAATGATATGCCCATTCGCCATGCACTATAGGAAGTAGACGTCGTGAGTGTTGACGACGCCTGTGCTCTCTCGTCTACCTATAAGAGTGTGAGCGAGGAGAGCATGAATGTACCTTAGAGAGGGAACCAGGGCGGTCGCCTTGCTGACGCTGGGGTTATATGTCTGATGCCCCGGGGCTATGTCGTTCCAACAGTCGACGGGCCGTGGATGCGACGAGAAAGAGTGGGGAAGTCCTCGTCTGTCATAAATTGCTCAGTATAGAGCCTAAGTACTGAACCAAACTCTAGCACGCTAAGGTGTCGCACGAGACCTCCCAAACGGAATTGGATTGCCCCTGGGTTGTCGAATCTAGTCATCACAGTCTATAGGTGGAAGGTGGAGTAGAACTCGAGGGTGAGTTCTAAGTAGGTGGGCTCGATAATCTGGAAGAATTGCTCCCACAGCTCGGTTATCAAGATGGCCTGGATGTCATCCACTAAATGTATCTACTCGAGGCCAGCCCAATCTATGCAGCGGCGCGTGGATATAGTGCGGGCTTGGAGTAATTGACAATGCTCCTCCTGCGAGGCTTGGGAAAATGTGATGAATGGGTGTCGAGCCTCGAAGGTGGGCCTCACTGATGAACTTCCTGGGCCCTTACGTTTCTTAGAGATGGGGACGGTAGTTTTTCGACCACGTGATGATGACATAGTATCTGAAAAATAACAAGCATTAGTCCTAAAAATTAAAATTAAACTAGATAGATATTAATTAAAATATAGATTTAAATGACAATGTTCCCAAAAATAAAAATAAGGAAAAAAATGAGGATTAACCTAAATAGTAGAATCTAATCATGTTGAAACTTGTAACAAAACTAAGAACTATGTGTATGTATATATACTAATTGTATGAGAAAATGTCAAACAAATATGAATTTAAATGGCAAATGAAATGAGCTCTAAGTGGCAAGCAAAAATTGAAATTGAGTGGCATGCAATCCTAATGTGTTCTATCTAATTCTAGATTATTCATCCTAATTTTCCTAATTCCATGCTTGATTTAAACATCTAGAATAAAGTAAAATTACATAATTGAATAATGAAAATGAGCTATAAATAAATAAAGGAGAAAAATGAGAGAATAGAACCAAATTTGATGTTGCACAATTGTGGGTTGGTCGTGGGGTGAGTTTACACGGGCGTGGGGCAGCTGATTTCGGGTATGGTGCTGTTTTAAGGGTTGTGGCGGCGCTTATAGTGGTTGGGGAGAGTTTGGATG
Source organism: Gossypium stocksii (assembly GCA_020496765.1). NCBI lineage: Eukaryota > Viridiplantae > Streptophyta > Magnoliopsida > Malvales > Malvaceae > Gossypium > Gossypium stocksii. The sequence continues at coordinate 16,299,692 of CM035623.1, forward strand.
AGAGAAATTTTGGGCTTTGAATGAAGAAGGAAATGAATAGTGGCCCCTATTTATAGTTTTTGGGTCACACGGGCATGTCACACGCTCGTGTGAGTCGTGTTTCGCCCGTGTCTTTCGAAATTCGGAGGTTTTGGAGTGCCTGGTTCAAAGTACACGCCCGTGGGAATGTTGTACACGGCCGTGGGAGATCGATTCTTCATCATTCACACAGTCATGTGATGGTATACACGGCCGTGTGCGATCATGTTCGTGCTTCACATGGTCGTGTGATAGGGTCCACGGCCATGTGAAATTTGACAGTGTCTTCCACGGGCTGGGGACACGGGCGTGTGGAGTTGTGTGAGCTCTTGTTGATACCGCAGGGTTGCCAAGGCCATGTCGCACGGCCGTGGGGTGTTGTTGGTAGCCCGTGTTGAAGTCGAAAGGTTGCTACGGCCATATCGCACGGTCGTGACTATATATCGATGGCCCGTGTTTTGGGAAAATTTGTGCTTTGTTTGTACACGGCCTCAGTACACGACCGTGTCTCTGTTTGAAGTGTTCACACGGCCTGGGGCACGCCCGTGGGACTGGCCGTGTGGTCCTAAATCTCTGCATTAAAAAGAGTTAGTGTGATGCATGAAAATTGCTAAAAACAAAATAGATGAAAAATTACTAAGTTAGTGCTCAGGTTACCTCCCGAGAAGTGCTTATTTAGAGTCTAAGCTCGACTCTGCTGGGATGTATCATGGAGGGATTTCGAGGAGCGGAAGCTCCTCTCTGTAATCTATAAAATTCGCACCTCTATAATGTTTAAGCCGATGGCCGTTTACCTTGAAAGTACCGTGGGTTGGGTGAGTTACCTCAATCGTGCCGTATGGAAAGACTTTCATTACTGTGAAGTAGGGTGTATCACTTGTATGTTCTTTTGAATTTGAGATTCGAGGATCGTCTTCCCCTAAGATTACCTTATCCCCCACCTTGAGTTGATCTGGTTGTTCATGAGGGTCATCTTGGTGATGCTCCATTTTGTTGTGGCATATTTTGGGTTTCTCGTGAAAGTTCAGCCACTCATCTAGTTCCTCGATCTGGAGCATTCGCTTTTCTGGTTCATCTCCTGTAGGTGAATTTCCCAGTGTTTGCGTCGTCTTTATGTGGAGGGCGTCCTGCATAGAAGTTTGTGTGGTGAGTTCAGTGTTTTTACAGGGACTCAAATCTTTATTCTCGTCTATAGTTTTAATTGAGTTGTGAGCTCGTATGGTAACTGTATCATCACCTACTCGTAATTTGAGTTCACCTATTTCTAAATCAATTTTTGTTCTAACAGTTGCTAAAAAGGGTCGCCCTAAAATTAAGGGTACATTGCTAGCCTCATCAATGTCTAAAACAACAAAGTCAACTGGGAATATAAATTTATCAATTTTGACAAGTACATCTTCAATTATTTCCTTAGGTGCCCTAATAGTTTTATTAGCTAGTTGAATGCTCATCTTGGTTTTCTTAGGGGTTCTAAGACCTAGTTGTTTAAACAAGTTATAAGGCATGACGTTTATGCTTGCCCCTAAATCAGCTAAAGCATTTTTTTCCTCTAAGCTACCAAGTAAAAAAGGGATAGTAAAACTCCCTGGATCTTTTAGTTTGGTCAGTAGTCTATTTTGTAGAATAGCTGAGCAGACTGCATTTATATCCACGTGAGATTTCTCCTCTAGCTTCCGCTTGTTTGTCAAGAGTTCTTTTAAGAATTTAACCGCGTCTGGCATCTACAAAATTGCTTCAACAAATGGTAAGTTAATGTGTAATTTTTTTAAGAGTTTAAGAAACTTACCGAATTGTTCATCTGTACGGTTTTTCTGTAGCACTCTTGGGTATGGTATACGAGGCTTGTGTTCATTGATGTCTGGCTTGTTGTTGCTTACCTCTACCTTACCTTTACTCACTTTAGGTTCCTCGCCTAACTTTGGGTCATCTTTGGTTAATGCCTCCTCATCTGTTGTATTTATGGTATGTAGTTGCTCTTTAGGATTGGTCTCCATGTTACTTGGAAGTCCACCTTGTTGTCTTTCTGATATTAACTTGGCAAGTTGATCAATTTGATTCTCAAGGCCTTTAATTGATGCTTGCTGGTTCTTTAATGCCGTTTCAGTGTTCTGAAAGCGGGTCTCTAACATGGCCATGAATTTGGTAAACATCTCTTCAAGGTTGGGCTTTTTCTCCTGTTACGGTGATGGCTGCTGAAATCCCTGAGGGGGTTATTGTCTTTGATTCCCTTAACCTCCCCAAGAAAAATTGGGATGGTTTTGCCAACCTGCATTATATGTGTCACTATATTGATTATTTTGAGATCTAAAATTGTTACCCATATAATTGGCTTGCTCGGTTTCTGTGCCATTGGCAGAAGATGAGTAGTCTGGAGTGAACTTATTTTCTTGAGTTGTGTCGCACTGCATCACTGCTTGTGCCTGCTTAGAACCAACAAAATGATCAAACTTTTTATTTAAAAGTTCTACTTGATTAAAAGCATAGCGACAGCACCAATATTATAAACTCCTACAGCTTTCGTCGGCTTTGTCCTCATGACTTCCACTGATAATTATTCAGTGACATCTCTTTAATAAATTCATAAGCTGCTTCTGGTGTTTTGTTATTGATTGTTCCTCCTGCGGCTGCATCGATCATCTGTCTCGTCAATGGGTTCAAACTGTTGTGAAAGGTTTGAACTTGTAGCCACAAAGGTAAACCATGATGAGGGCATCTTCTCAAAAGATCTTTGTATCTCTCCCAGGCATCGTATAGTGTTTCTAAATCCATCTGCACAAAAGAAGAGATATCGTTTCGTAATTTAACTGTTTTAGCTGGAGGAAAATATTTAAGTAAAAATCTTTCGGTCATCTATTCCCATGTGGTGATTGAGCCTCGTGGTAAAGAATTTAACCCCTGTTTGGCTTTGTTTCTCAAAGAGAAAGGAAATAGCCTGAGACGAATGGCATCATCAGAAACGCCATTAATTTTAAAAGTATCACAAAGTTCCAAAAAAATTGGCTATGTGTGAATTGGGATCTTCATCCTGTAAACCATCAAACTACACCAATTTTTGTATCATCTGAATAGTGTTAGGCTTTAATTCAAAATTATTAGCAGCAATAATAGGTCTAAGAATGCTAGTTTGGGTACCAGCCAAACTAGGTTTAGCATAATCATACATCGTGCGAGGAGCTTCTTCCTAATTTACTGGTGGCGTGACTATTGCAGGAGGTGGTGGAATGTTTTGATTTGCTTCCATCTCTTCTATAGGTTCTGGCCTTTGTTCTTGATCTTGCTCTGGATACTGTAGGCTTCGTCTTATCTCTCTGCGATTTCTGTGAACTGTCGCTTCTAGATCTTCATCAAAAAGCAGTAGACCTGTTGGGTTGTTTCTAGTTAGAAACTAGAAATACCTAGAAGGAAAAATAAAAGAAGAATAGAAATAAAAAACAAAAATAAAAAATAAAAACTGAAAATAAATAAATATAGTAATGGCTAAAGTAATAGAAATCGAGTTTTCTTAATATTTTAGATCCCCGGCAATGGTGCCAAAAACTTGATATGACTCACGATATTAAGTAATAAATTTATAAAAACTGATCACACCAAAAACTAACTAATATCACGATCTTAAAGGCAAGCACACCTATCGAACAATAGTATAGTTTAGCGGCAAGACCAAGTTACTGTACCCAAGGGAACTAAAAGTACTAATACTTACTTCCTTTCTATTATCTAGCCTAAAAATAAAAGAGGATTGATTGGAACTAATTCTAAAACTAACTAAAGTGCACAAAAAGTAAATTGGGGAAAACTTTAGGGAAAAGCTAATTGATATAAGCAATACTTAAGGGAGAATCCACCTAGACTTCACTTGTTATTGGTTCTTGAGCTAGACGATTTATTCACTTGACTTGATCCTTAGAGATCCCTAATTTATGCTAAACCCTCCATCGAGGCGAAGAGCAACTAGGCCTAGGTTGTTAACTAAAGTTTCTTTATTAATTAACACCCTAGGTTGCATTAATTTGATCTATGGTTCCCCATATTAGGTTTGACCCTAATCCGGCAGATTTATGTCGCCCTATGTCTAGGGTTGCATGCAACTCCACTTAATTATGGTAGATCTACTCTTATCACAGGGACTTTTGCTCCTCTACTTTAAGCACATCAGTTTCTTGAATTAATACCTAGGCTTATTAACACAAGAATTAAGCACACATAATTAAGAACAACTTACATATTTATCATATAAATCAAAAATAAATAATAACAAGATTCGTCTTAGGTTTCATCCCCCTCAAGTATTTAAGGGGTTTAGTTCATAATAAAGAAAGAAAACATCTCAGAAGTATTAAGATAACAAAACATAAAGAACCTGAAAACCCCTGAAGGAATTTAGGGAGATCCTCTGTCCTGATGTAGAATTCTAGCTTCTGGGATGAATCAATCGGCTTCACTTGGAGTAATTCATTGCTTTCACTTCTTGTGTTGGCAGAAATATGGCACTCTTTCTTAAGAGAAGAGAGTCTCTCTTAGAGTTGCCTCCTGGGTCTTTATATAGAGTTTAGAATGGCTTTCTTAGCCCCTAAGCATCCAAATCTGAGTGAAATTCCTCTTCCTTACAACTAGAACACGCCCGTGTGCCACGCCCGTGTACTTCGACAAGAGGCCGTGCGAGATCCTGTCGATTGGGGCACGGCCGTGTGGCCTGGCTGTGCTTCTCGGGGCTGGACCGTGTGGTCTTCGTGTGGCACGGCTGTGTGCCACGGCCGTGTGATGACCCCTTGGGCCGTGCGTTTTCACATTTTGGCCCATTTTCTCTGGTTTTTGGTCTATTTTTTGCTCTTTTCTCTTCCCTATGCTCTCCTGAGTATAAGATATGAAAAAGAAATATTAAGAGCACCAATTCTCACAAAATTAATGATAATCCATCCAAAATATAGGCTAAACATGAGGTAAAAATATGTATAATTTATCGTTTATCAACCAACCCTACACACCATGTGGGGAATAACTCAACCCCCCCAGCCTTACACACCACAGTTGCAGCATAGCTGCTCAGATAACGTGGCCAAGCCACTAACAGTAAAACGAGGCAAAGCCCCTTTCAGTAAAACGAAGCAAAGCCCCTTTCAATAAACCGAGGCAAGGCCCCTTTCAGTAAACGTGGCAATGTCACTTGCACTTCCTCCATCAATAAACCCAGTCCCATGTAACAGTTTAAACATGTCATGGCATACAGTCAACAGAAACAATAAAGCATGCATTTCAGTCAAATTTAGCCCTAGGGGTATAACGGTCATTTTGCACATAGGGGTAAAGTAGTAATTTTCCACTCTTCATGGGTATTTCAGTAATTATTCCAATTTTTAGGGTTTCATGCTTATTTCAGTTACTAGCAGTAGAATTTTGACCTAAATAGGTTATCTAGCCCGTTTACCAATTTTTAGCATTATTGGGCCCTAAAACCCCTAACGGGCCCTACAGAGTCAATTAGCTAATTTGGCACATCTAGCCCAAGTTTTATGGCCGATTTAACCTACAGAACTCCAGAACTCACTTACCGTCAATTTTCACCCAAATGTGCCCCGTAAGCCTATTGGCCTCGAATTTAGCCCATCGAGGCCCAAATTTACTGAGGTGCACGAAATCGCGCACTCACCAACTTTACCAATTGCAATTACAGATCTTACCATTTCCAACCGACCCACGAGCGCTCGGACGCTCGCTAGCCCATGAAATACCAAAATTTTAGCATTTCGACTTTTCGGCTTTTGCCGATTTAGTCTACTAGAGGGTGTTCGTTTACACACCTGATTTACGACAGACGTAGACAAAATCTACCATGCGATTGTCCAACAGTCATTTCAATCCACATGTCACTACAGATCTAATTGAATAATTGACACCAAACCAACATACCTATTTGGCCAACACCAACTAATGCCCTAAACCACTTACCTTTGCCGAAAATAGTGACTAGATCTAAATCTAGTCGTTCCAATGGTCCCTGCTTTCCACTACTCCTTGATCGATAGCCTTTAGTTCACACTAGCACAAAACAAACCAAATAATAACACCAATAACTCTTTAGCCTTAGTTGAAAGCCACCCTAGACACATAGAGGTTTTTGACTTTTCTTAAATCCTGAACTACGAATGGAAAGAAAGAATCTGAGTACTTACCGAAGATCTACTAGACAAGAATGCTTCCAACCCTTTACTATCTTAGATCTGACGCAAATCTAGCCTCAAGTCACGAACAGAGAACAGATCTAAGTGATTTCGGCTTTGGATCTCCACTAGAATATGTCTATTTTGGTTTTAAAGAAGAATAGATGAAGAGAAGTTCACCAAGTGAAAGAACTATCGACAGAGAATGAGATAAGAGGTTAGAGGTTCGACTTCTTGAAAGATTTGAAAGGAAAGAAGAAATAGGAAAAGTAAAGAGTAGATTCGGTTCAAAAGAAATGTGATAAAGTGAAATCGAATTAGAGAAAGAAGAAGAAAAGAGTAGGGATGGAAGAAGAGAATAGAGGAACAAGAAGATGAGCAAAAATAAAATAAAACAAAACTACAAACCGATTGAAAGAAAAAAAAAACCAAGTCAGCTAACACTCCAAACTAACCAAAAAAGAAAATGAATCATGAACCAAAATTTTAAAAGCCTTTTCAGCACTTAATTGCCTATAGCCAAATGAGTTCTATTTCGGCGCAACAATCCTTCCCAAATTCAAATTCTCCTTGATTCTTAGCCAATAGTAAAGTTTAAATTTCATTCAAACTTCTTCCCACCGATAAGCAGCAGCCTTTATCCACTTTTCCACTGATCAGCCGACTCAATTGCTGCTAGGGAGAGTTTCAGTCCAGCACAACTACTCCCCCACGCGTACAGTAAAAAGGCAGCCCATTGTACATGCACAGCAGCTCGAACCCGAGATCTCTAGGCACCCACACACGTTGCTGGCCACTACGACGTGACTTCTCCTTTGATATAATAGCGTTACGATTTCTTATAAGCCTTACTTGCTGAAACCTCGGCTGTTTAAAAATAAAACCAAAATTACGCCTGCTTCTGGGTTTGAACTTGCTCCCGCTCGGACCCCCTAGCATGCTACTGCCACTGCACCCATGCGCTTTTTGTGTTAAACTCCGTTAACAACTCCTTTTAAGGCTTATTATTACGCAACCTGATTATTCTTAAAAAACCAAACATTTCGCGCGCGTCGTGCCTTGAACCTAGCACCTCTCCCATCTTCCTAGCGCATCTTGCCACTGGGCCAGGCTTTCCCTTGTGTCCAGTTTTAACCCAAGTTAATTATAAGGCCTAATGCCAGCATCTCCCTATAGAAGCAAAAATAAGAATTTTTGCTAGAGCCCTGGGTCGAGCCCAGGACTTTTCCCACACTATACGTACTTCCAAATTCACTAACCTAAATATGGAACAAATAATAATAAAATTTTTTGTCGTAATAATATTTAAAACATCCAAATTATCTAGGCTGCCTTCTACCCAAACCCAGACTCAAGGCCCAATACTTCTAGGCCCAAAATTTAGGGTGTTACAACCAATACGACACTATCGATAAAAAAACAGCAGGGCTGCCAGCATATTAGGCTATAACCCAATAGAATAATGCAGCGAAGCTGCCAGAATAGTGCACTTCCTCCATAAACATATACCCCATCCCCCATGTAATGCAGCATACTAAGTAACATGCTAACATGATACAAATAACATATCCAGAGCATTTCATGGCATACATATTTAGTCAGAAAGCATACAAAGTCAAATCGGTCATTTTACCCCCCGGAGGGTATTTTAGTCATATTGCCCCTTAGGGCATTTTCGTCATTTATCAGTGTGGGCCTAAGTATGCGAAAGCCCATCAGTAGGCCTGTGGTCGTCTAGCAACACATGCGGCCAGATAGTCCAGGAACTCATTTATGGCCTAGGGCCCGTCAAGCGGCCTATGGGCCCATCGGGCCCATTCGGCCCAACTCACAAAACTACTCGTGATAGCTGTTTTCCATTGTAGGGCCACCATCCATGGCCTCAGCTGATCACATGAGCATTCGCACACCCATGTGGCCAACGTTCGATTTGTCGGCTTTTCGACATTTAACATTTCGGCATTTCGCCTTAGTGATTTAGTAGTGTGAGTAACACACCTGACTCGAGATAGTCGCCCAACGTTTCCAAAATCAAAACACCTAAAATCACCATAATCTTGTTGTTAGTCAACTACCATCATTGAATCCACAAATAAACCTAGTATAACTATACTTACTCAACCAATCGTCACTTACCAACAAGGGAAGATGATCACTTGCACGACACAGAGATTCGGCCCTTTTCTCCCCTTAAACAGATTGAATCCCTACTTATAGTCAATTCAGACACGGTGTCACAAGACCTTTATTTCACCAAAAATAATTAAGAGAAAAAGGTACAAGTAGCCCAACGATTAACGGAAGCAATACTCCTGATTAAAGAATCTTACCAGAATAAAAATGCCTATAATGAAGAGAGATTAGAGTTTTGGCCTTACCCAAAGACCTTAGATTCGGCTGTTCAACAAATGATGATATCAAAGATCGAGAGGGGGAGAGAATGATAAACTCGGTTCAAAAGAGAAAGAGAGTAATCGGCTATGGTACAATTGGGCTCAGTTTGAACAAAAAATGAGTAGAAGATGAGAACCAAGTATTCAGCTCGAACAAGTGTCGAACAAAGAAGAAGGCAATTAGCCACACAATCAAAAACCAAAAGAAGAAAAATAGAGGAAAGGCAATCAGTCTAAGGTCATTCGAATGAAAGAAAAGAAAAGAATGGTCAGATTCAGGAGGAGTAAGAAGAGATGAAGATCGGCTAGAGGAGAAGAAATAAATGTAATGCCAAATAATCGATCAAGAGGTTCGATTAACACAAATAGAAAAAAAAGATTTGGAAAAAGGGAAAGAGAGAAAGGATGAAGAAATAGCTTAAGGCAAAATAGACAAATTTGGCAATGCTCAAAATGCAATTAGTAGGAAGGGAACACGAAAGTAAAGGGAGTTCGGCAATAGACCTAGAACAATGAAAGTGATTTGGCACACAAGAATTGAGTAAAATAATAGGACCCCTTTGACAAAAGCTAAAAGAAAAGAAAAACAAAACCCCAAACACTTTGGTAAAATTCGGCTAACCCTAGAAGACTCCCTCAAAACCGAAAGCATAAAGGGAATTCGGCGCTAATTGCTAACCTAAGCCAATTTTCCTATGCACCCAACTCCCAAATCGGTCACCATAGGAATTTAAATTCGGTCCACCACCTCTTACAAATTTGAAAAATCCTTCATTCCCTACTTGATTCACGTTAACACCAAATCCAACCTCATCCCAACACCACCTTATCCCTTAAATCCCTCCACAAGACCGATTCAACTTAACAACCAAGGAGTTTCGGTCAACCTCTAATTCTTCCCTTGCGCGAGCAGCAAAAATAATGCCCATTGTCACATGGAGTAGCTCAAACCTGCAACCAACTCACCACCCCATAGCCGTACCTTACCACTTGCCTTGCCACTTGATTAACACGCCTTTCAGTCAAATTCCCCACACATTAATTTAAAAGGCTTCCGACCCAAGCGCCAAAATCCCTTTAAGCCTAAAAATAAAACTTTTCTCTTTAGGCTTAGGCTCGAACCCACGCCCTAAGCGCACATCACACGCCCCCTTGCCACCTTGTCAACGTGCCTTTCATGCCTTGCTGCACACGCATTTATTTAAAAGGCTTACAACCAGTGAGCTTGGGTTCCCTTAAGCCAAAATAAAAAATTTTCCCAAAAGCCTAGGTTTATTAACAGGACCCTTCAGACATTCCAAACCACTCCCAACTCACTTAACTAACACCCCAAACATACAATTATGACAACTACGCAAAAACAAAGAATTCCAAATTTTAAGATGTTACAGGTATCGAGTTGGTCCCTGGTACGGCACCTATCTTGATTGCTCCATATAAGATGGCGCCAACTAAGTTGAAGGAATTAAAGGTACAGTTGCAAGAATTAACAGACAAGGGTTTTGCTAGACTGAGCTACTCCCCATGGGTGCGCCGGTATTATTCGTGAAGAAGAAGGATGGTTCAATGAGATTGTGCATAGATTACTGTCAGCTCAACAAGGTTACAGTGAAGAATAAGTATCCTTTATCGTGGATCGATGACTTGTTTGATCAGCTTAAATGAGGAACAGTGTTCTCTAAGATAGACCTAAACTCGGGGTATTACCAGCTGAGAGTTAAGGAACAAGATGTGCCAAAAATCGTCCTTCAAACGAGGTACGACCACTATGAGTTCCTCGTCATGCCCTTTGGCGTAAAAAATGCTCCTACGGTATCTATAGACTTGATGAACCGTATTTTTTGACCGTACTTGGACAAGTTCGTCGTGGTCTTCATTAACAACACACTCATTTATTCTCGTGATGAGAGTAAGCATGGGAAGCGTTTGAGGACTGTATTGCAAACCTTGAGAGATAAGCAGTTGTATGCAAAGTTTAGTAAAAGCAAATTTTGGCTACGAGAGGTCAGGTTTCTAGGACACATTGTGTCGGGAGATGGGATTAGAGTTGATCCTAGTAAGATATTGGCTATTGTTGAGTGGAGGCCGTTGAGGAATGTATCAAAAATTAAAAGCTTTTTGGGCTTAGCGGTTTACTACAGATGATTCGTTAAGAAATTCTCCATGATTGCCACTCCAATGACTAGACTACTTTAAAAGGACGTTAAGTTTGAATGGACGGAAAAGTGTCAACAGAGCTTTGAGAGGCTAAAGGCTTTGTTGACCAAAGCCCTAGTGTTAGTGCAACCGAAACTGAGAAAGGAATTATTGGTGTATAGTGATGCTTCCTTAAATGGATTGGGGTGTGTACTCATGCAAGAAGGCAAGGTAATAGCCTATGCCTCGAGACAACTAAAGCCACATGAGAAAAACTACCCGGCCCATGACTTGGAGTGTAACGCCCTAAAAATCTTGAACTTTCTTTTGTGGTTAAGATGTGTATAGTGTGTTTGGCATTTTAGTTAAATGTTATTAAAGTGTTAAAGGGCCATTTATTAAGTTCTGAGTTCGAGCTTTGAGGTGGAGAAATTTCTGTCAAACGTTAGAAGAACTCTGTATGCGAGTGTCATGGCTTTTAAATAAATGGAGAAGAAATGGGACACAAGTGAGGTTGTGGTGTAGTGGCTAAGTGGCACCACTTAAGGAGCAAGAAGGTGGTGTCAATAGCTGGCAAGGGGATCCTTGGTTCGAGTGCTAGCATGGTAATATTTTTGATTTATTTTTTTACACTATGGACGGCTAGTAGTGGCATTGGAGTTGAACTCTGAAAGAAGTGATCAGAAGAGAAATTCACAGAAGTGATAATAGAGAAAACTTAGGAACAAATTGAGGAGTAGAGAAGTGGAGCTAAATTAGGAATTCGGCAATAGGTAAATTCGGCTATAGTATATATAGGTGTCATTTTTGGAGATTCTAGGCTAATGCCGAATTCTTCCTTTCTATTTTGCCGAAAATACTTTTCTCTCCAAATATCAGAAAGTTGAAATCCCTTATTTTTTCTCTTTTATTTTGTGCCAATTTCTTCCCTTCCTTTCTCATCAAACTCTTTTCTTTCTTGCTCCTAGTTGACCTTCCCTAAAGCCGAATATCTTTTAGCCAAAATTCTATGATGCTGCCACTTTGTCTTCAATGTTGGCTGATCGATTCTTGTGTAAGTACTTTACTTTCTTTTACTTGGTCTGTCTAGTACCGATTTTGTCTCTCCCTCACTCTTTCTAAATCGATTTTGGTAGGGGATTAGTATCGAATCTTGGATTTTAGATCTTTGCCGAATTGTTCATTAAGCATTTTAGGGTTTTGGGTAAGTATTCCTCTTTTATTGGTTAAGGTTGGCCAAATGATCATGAGTGGTTTAAAGGTGACTTAAGATGATTGCAAGTCACTTGTTTAGTTCTTAATGATTAAGATTGATACAGATTTAAGAAATACTCGTGATTAGTGATCAAGGAAGGGCTGTTAAGGCTTGTTGTCCACGGTAAGGCAAATGTGGGATTATAGTTTTTGGTAATAATATTTGATAAGTGTATGATTAACTGTTGAGTGACATCGATTGTAGGTTTGTGGCTAAGGAGTTCGCAGTATGTTTTGTTAAGCAAGTGTGTACATACAATTCACACACACAATAGATCGGCAAATCCTAAAATGCCGAAATGTCGAAATGCCAAAAAGTCAAAAGTTTGGCTACAGTAGTCGTACAAGTGCATGAACACTCATATGAGGGTAATCGATGTGTTATCAGAGACCCATGAGTGATCTCATGGACTTGTGTCACGTTTTGGCCAACTGGGCTAGAATGGGCCAAATGGGCCCGACGGGCTCGTGGGCCTAGATAAACGAAAATTGGTAGATTGGTAATAAATGATGAGCTGATTAAGTTGGTTGTATGGCTTGGAATAGATTTGGGCTTGATGGACCGTATAAATGTAACTGGTCCTAGCGGACCATATATGTGTGACTGAGCCTAATGGGCTGCTTGATTGTATGTGGACTTGATAGGATTATGTAATGGACTTTTAGGCCTAGTATCTAATAATCGCTTTAACAGACATAAAACTTTATTAATCAATTAAGTGTAACTGTGGACAAGTCATAAGGTTAAAGTGTGGCAATGGGTATATGTATGTCTAGGATTGGATCTTGATAGGATTATGTAATGGACTTTTAGGCCTAGTATCTAATAATCGCTTTAACAGACATAAAACTTTATTAATCAATTAAGTGTAACTGTGGACAAGTCATAAGGTTAAAGTGTGGCAATGGGTATATGTATGTTTAGGATTGGATCTAGGGAGAGCTTGGTACTTAAGCAGTCTTAATGACTCACCTCTTCTTCTCTGGAATCCTACCTGGTGCATAGTGTCTGTTCACTTTAGCCAACAAGGACTTGTTGACAGGCCAAAGTTCGTAATTAAGACCCATAATGTTAAGAAATGACCAAAATACCCCTGTAGGGTAGAATTACTAAAATACCCCTGTAGGTAGAATTACTGAAATACCTCTGTAGGGTAGAATTATTGAAATACCCCTGTAGGGTAGAATGACTGAAATACCCCTGTAGGGCAGAATTACTAAAATACCCCTATGTGTTATGAGTAAGACTTATATATGCTATATGTTTTCTGTTGCATTCATGTATTATTATATTGCATATGGGCCGAGATTATGATTGGCGAAAATGTATATGAGGGTCGCACGGTCGTTTGACGACTGTGGATCCAACGAAGGCTTTTAGGCCACGAGCAGCTCTATTGCAACGATGAGTAGTACCGCAACCAGTGCTACAACAAAGGCTTTTAAGCCACGAGCAGCTCTACTGCAACGATGAGTGGTGCCGCAACTACTGTCACAATGGGTGTATAAGGATGGGTGGGTCGAGTATCTCCCCACAAGAATGTAAGGTTGGAAGGTGGTATACAGGGTTGGTTATGGGTAATTGTGCATAGCATGCGCATATTGATATTTGTGATATGGGCTCGGGCCCAACCGAGACCACTATGGGCCTAGGCCCAAAAGCCACTGTATATTGAGATATGGGCTCAAGCTCAACTGAGGCCACTATGGGCTAAGGCCTAAAAGCCACCGATATTGAATAGGGCTTAGGCCCAATCTGATTGTTGTATGATTACTTGTTTGACGAGGGTCATACGTACTGAGTTTTGAAACTCACTCCATCTTTTTAATTTTTTTCAGGTGACCCTCAGTAGGCGGCTCGATGTAGGAGAGAACTCGAAGGTGGCCACACTACACTATTATTTACTTTGAGGATTACTAGTTTTATTTACTTTCCTTATTTTACATTGTTTTATTGGGTTGTAATAAGGCCTTTTATCTCCGGTATGATTTTATATTTGGATTTTATTATTATAACTGCTAAAGTTTCAAACTCAAATGGGATTTCTAAAATTAAACATGTTTTCTAAATCAACATAAATATTTGAACGTTTTCTTAAAACATGAGCTTTCACTGTAATTTAACAAGATATGTACACTTGGGTTTTCAACTTATAAACTCTAAGCTTTTACTCAAACTCACCTAAACTTTTGATTAAGCAAACCTTCTAATGAACATGTTTTAAACTAAGTTATTTTTCTAACAAAACTGTTTTGAAAATAAACCTTTATTCAAACCACGGACGGACGAATGTCTTCAAAGTATTCCAAGTATACGATTTATACGAGTCACCCCTTAATATGACACTGTTGGATTGGAACCTAACTTCTAGGCCGGGTTTAGGGTGTTACATGGAGCTGGCAACCATCGTATTTGCATTGAAGATATGGAGACACCACTTGTATGGTGAAAAATGTCGGCTGTTAACGAATCACAAAAGTTTAAAGTATTTAATGACTCAAAAGGAATTGAACTTGCGGCAACGAAGATGGTTGTAGTTAATAAAGGACTACGAGTTGATAACTAACTATCACCATGGAAAGGCGAATGTAGTCGACGATGCTTTGAGTAGGAAGTCATTGTTTGCTTTGAGGGCTTTGGATACTCAGTTGACTATAACTGATGATGGTTCGGTTCTAGCCAAGATGAGAGCTAGACTGATGTTCTTTCAAGAAATTTGTGAAGCTTAGAAAGGTGACAAAAATTTGCAAGCCAAGTTGATTTAGTGTATGACGAGTAATGAATTAGATTTTTGAGTTGGCACTGACAGATGTTTGAGGTTCCAAGGTAGGATTTGCATACCTAAGAATAGTGACTTGCTCAGAGAATTTTACGAGAGGTAGATAGTGGTTGCTTATCTATTCACCCGGGCGGTGTGAATATGTATAACGACTTGAAGAAAATGTATTGGTGGTCAGGAATAAAAAGAGACATTTCAGAGTTTGTCTCTAAGTGCCTAATTTATCAGCAAGTAAAAGCCGAACACCAAGTTCCTTAGGGTTTGCTTTAGCCTGTGATGGTCCCCGAGTGGAAATAGGACCGGGTTACCATGGATTTCGTATCAGGGCTACCCTTTTCGCCAAGGAAGAAAGATACAGTATGGGTCATTGTGGATAAACTAATAAAGTCGGCTCACTTTATACCTGTTTGTACGGACTACTCACTAAAGAAACTAGCTAATTTGTATGTTTCTAAAATAGTGAGACTGCACGGAGTGCCATTGTCGATTATTTCGAATAGAGATCTTAGATTTACATCTCAATTTTGGAAAAAATTGCAAGAGGCCTTGGGGCCAAAATTGAATTTTAGCACAGCTTTCCATCTGCAGACCGACGGTCAGTTGGAGAGAGCAATCCAGATTTTAGAATACATGTTATGGTGTTGTGTCCTAGCATTTCAAGGCAGTTTGGAAAAGTACTTACTACTGGTTGAATTTGCCTACAACAATAGCTATCAGTTGAGTCTGAAAATGGGGCCTTATGAGGCTTTGTATGGATGAAAGTGCCGACGCCCTCGTATTGGTCAGAACCTAGAGAGAATTAGATACACGAAGTCGATTTAATAAAAGAGACTAAAGAGAAAGTTAAGATAATTCGTGATTGCTTCAAAACTACCTTGGATAGATAGAAATCCTACGAGAATTTGAAACAAAAAGAGATTAAGTTTCAAGTCGGTGATAAGGTGTTCTTGAAGGTGTCCCTGTGGAAGAAAGTTCTCCGTTTCGACAGGAAAGGCAAGTTGAGTCCACGATTTATTGGGCCTTACAAGGTGACTGAGAGAATTGGCCGGTGGCATACCGATTAGCCTTGCCTCGTGAGTTAGAGAAAATCCATGATGTCTTCCATGTGCCGATGTTATGTCGCTACTGCTCTAACCCTTCACACGTGATTTCACTAGCAAAGATTGAAATAAGTCCAAATATGACCTACAGTGAAGAACCAGTTAAGATTTTGGACCGAGAGGTTAAGAAATTGAGGAACAAAAGCATAGCTCTTGTGAAAGTATTATGGCTTCGACATGGAGTCGAAGAGGCCACATGGGAAACAGAGGAGACTATGAGAGACCAATACCCAAATTTGTTCACTAGTAAGATTTTCGGGGACGAAAATCTCTAAGGGGGAGAACTGTAACAGCCCGAAATTAGGCTTAGTCAAAAAAGTGGTTTCGAAACCACTAACCCGAGGTTAGAGAAATTGTTTCTAATATTATTTTATGAGTTATAGTATGATATTATGAGTACATGAAAATTTTGGTATATTAATTTACGCGATTGGGGGCTTAATTGCAAAAAAGGACTAAATCGCACAAGGGGCAAAAGTTGTGATTTGCTAGTAAATTGTGTTAAATAGCTAGAGAATTAGAATTGGAGGACTTTAATGGGCAAATAAGCCTTTCCCAATATGATGGCCGGCCATGGTGAGACAAAGAAATAGAAAAGTCAAATTTTTGGTGGAATTAGGTAACCTATTTTACTAGAAATAGAATAAAAAAAATTGTAGCTTCATCTTTTTCACTTTTTCTTCTTCCTTGCCAACAATATCAGCCAAAAAGGAGGGTTTTGAAGCTTGCAAATCTCATCCATTTCGTCCTCAAACAAGTAAGTGATTTTAATGGTTTTCTTGATAAATTTTTGTACTTTTGGGACCCTTAAAGCTTTACCTAGCTAATGAGGGGACTATTCTGCAAAATGGTGGAAATTTTAGGGTTTTAACATGAGAGTGTTTAAGTTGTTTTCTGGAATTCTATGAAGGAAAATGAATGTAGGTTATTAAATAAACAATTTTTGTGAATGGGTGTTCATGGGAAACACCTAAATTGGACTTAGTTGTAAAGTTGTTAAATTGTGTGGTAATTGCATGAAATAATTGAAATTGTGGGCTGCCATAAGAGTTAAAAGAGTTCAGTTAGGCTTGGTAAATAAGGAAATTTGATAACCAAGCTTGTAGATTAAACCGAACTAGCCGTCTACATTTTTTATATACCAAGGTGAGTTGTAGGTAAATAATACAACTTTTCTATTATTATGCATGAGATTATCAAATTTGCATGAAACGACTAAATGCGAATATGAGTTGTTGTAGCCCAATTTTGCAAACCAAACACAAAGCAGAAACTAAAATTATAAGTCCAGTCCATTTACAAAAACGTTAAACCCAATTACATTGACCCAAAACCTTTACATTTAAACCCAAAAATCCCATTACCCAATTTTAACCCAATACCCAGGCCCTAATTGGCTTAACCCAAATACACCCAAACCCTAACTTAGAAACCCTAGCCCGAATACCCGTTTAGCCTCACTCGTGCCGCCCCCCACTTGCCCACTTGTACTGGCCTCTGACGCCTCTGTCAACCAGTCCCATCCACCGCCCTCAGCACCGCCCACAGTCTCAGCACCGCCCTTCACTCCTGCAAGCGATAAAACAGACGAGATAGAAAGTAGAATAGAAAATAAAAAAAATAATATTGTAAGGGCTATAAGAGCCCGATTCAAAACAGTGTAAGGGGTTCGAAGGTTTTTAATTCCAAAATCAATACAAACAGAGAAGTATTCAGAGCACAACCAGAGCACAAAATTTCAAAAACAATTAGCAAATCTCAGAGATAATCCAGCGAAGGGATACCCCCCAAATCCGAATACAGAAGCAGTAGGTAGTTTTCATTTTTTTCTTTTAATAGTTCTTTCTTTCTTCATATACACCAACATAAATCTATAAAATAATAATAAAAAAATAAATTTTAAAAAAAAAGTAGAAATTTTTACCTTTTTCCGGCCACCGTTCCGGTGGCCGGAACGACGGCAGACGGCGGCGCACACGGCGGTCCGATCATCGGCCGGTGACCGGACGGTGACCGGTCCGATGACCGGTCCGGCACCGGAGCTCCCTTCTCTCCCTTCTCCCTCTCTTCTCTCTCCTCTTTCCCTCTCCCCGGATCCCCTTCTTCCTTCCTTCCCTTCCCCTCTCCTTCCTTCCTTTCCCTCTCCCCTTCTCTTCTTTCTTTTTCTTTTTTTTTCTCTTCCCCGGGCACAAATGAGCCAAAAACGGAAATTTGGCCCTTTTATACTAACCGACCTGGGTCGGGTCGACCCGACCCAGGTCCACCTAGGATCCGCGTGTTGTGACGTCACTGGGGTTATTTTCAACCCCAGTCCCTCCGCTTTTCTGGTGGTTTACAATCAAGTCTTAAATTTTTGCAATTTGGCCCTGGAAGTTGATCCGTGCTTCAATTTGGTCCCCACTGCTGCGCTGCGTTTTAAATAACCGGGAAAATTGCTGTTTTGGTCCCCTTATGTTTTACCCCGTGTTCAAATAAGTCCCTTTCGCTTATTTATATTTTGAAATTCACCCCAAACACTTCCTTTTAAATTCAATTTCAACCTTTTATTTCTTTTAGTGTTATTCTCTTTAAAATTTAATAGTATTATTATTATATTAATTATTGTATTATTTTATATCTTATCATATATGTATGTATTATTATTATATCATTTACTAGTATTATATTTATTCATTGTTATTATTGTTATTATTATTATTATATTACTTTAACATAATATTATAATCTATATGTATTAGGTATAATATTAAACTAAATACATACTTTTACATTGTGTTATCATTTTACACATACTAACACGTGCATATTATTCTAATACTTATTTATTTTATATATATTGTTTTATGTATGTATTCTTAATATTTTATATTACGTATATATCTTTAGACATTAATATATTATATGTAAGTACCTGTATATTAATTATTATTTCGATATTTTAATATACATTACATATTTATATTTTAATGCCATATTCATATATATTATGTATAGATCCTAATAACATGTCGCATTTGTGGTTTTCACTATTAGTATTTATTATTATTTTATTATTATTTACCCATATATACATTTTTTATCCAAAACATGCATTTTATATATTTATACATTGCGTGTATACTCATAACATTACATTATTCGTATATTGTCGTTGTCTCATATTTTTATAATTCCGTTATTCCTAATATATTACGTGCATGTGTCTAAATACTATTATATATATTTTGTATATGTTTTATACATGTTTACTGCTTCTTTTATTTGCATTATTACTGTTACTATCATGTATGCATTGTTATATATATATATTATATTGTTCATCTCGTTTATTTTCACCTTGTTTGTTATGTGTTTTTTAATCTAGCATATTAATTCACATTTTGATTTCTTCATCGATATTACTCATCTATAATCTTTTCATGCTTTAATAAAATAAGGCAATATGCCGATTTTAACATTATGCCAGTGATTTCATTACTATTGTTGGGTGAATCACGATTGGCTCATGTTAGAACGGGATATCCCTTTTCAAAAGAAATCAAAATTCCAAAAATCGTATCTCGATCGGATCACGACTAAATTTTTAAATTGAACTTGTACTTTTGGAAAATTAAAACAACGTACATTTGAAAGATACCAATTTTTGGGCGTCGCGGGGGTGCTAATACCTTCCCCGCGCGTAACTGACTCCCAAACCCTATTTTTTCTCTGGACTTTAACGTAGACCTAAATTTAGCCTTTTTACTTAAAAAACAAATTTTTCAGTCAAAAGAGGTTTTAATAGGTGTCCGATCACACCTAAGAAAAAGGATCGGTGGCGACTCCCTTGTTTTAATAAAAACAAAATCAAATTTCAACTTTCGAATTTTCAACTAATCGCCTAATTAGCGACCAAAGCAATTTTTACGTCGCTACATGAGTTATGCTTGAGAACATTTATTTTAGCATGAATTGATCAATCATGATTTTGAGCAATGAAATAATGAGACCATATGTTATAGAACCCGGTTGAACCATAAGAATTTACAGGATATTCATGCCATGATACTGGGGTCGATACGAGAGTTAGTGTAAGACCATGTCTGGACATGGCATCGGCCTCGTTACGTGTTAGTGTAAGACCATGTTTGGGACATGGCATTGATACGGATATGTACTAGCCAGTGTAAGACCATGTCTGGAACATGGCATCGACGTTGATACGAGTGCTAGTGTAAGACCATGTCTGGGAAATGGCATCAGCCTCGACTTGCAAACTAGTGTAAGACCATGTTTGGGACATGGCATCAGCCTCGACTTGCAAACTAGTGCAAGACTATGTCTGGGACATGGCATTAGCTTGGAGGTCTGTCACTGTAAGACCATGTCTGGGACATCGCATCGGTACGGATAGAGGAGAGCTATTGTAAGACCATGTCTAGGACATGCCATTAGCCTCGAGATATGAGAGTCAGTGTAAGACCATGTCAGAGACATGGCATCGACTTGACATGTGAGCCAGTGTAAGACCGTGTCTGGGACATGGCATCGGCTTGATACATTATATTTGAGGCTTATGGAATATCCTTTCGTATTCTAAATGGTTCAACGGGAAATTTAAAGTTTGTATCAAGATTGAGAGATATTATGATGATCTTGTGAGTGGTGCAGGTACCTATATGAAATGTATAAAATATGAGCTCGAAAATTTTGTTGTTTCATTAGTAAGTCAGGAAAATAAGTAAGCTGCTTGTAGCTATTCTTTTATATCATGCACAAATTAAGTTGGATTGAGATCATGTTGTGTAATAACCCGAATTAGGGGTTAGTCGAAACAATGGTTTCGTAAATTTTTGATGATATCTGTTTGATTGAATACTGGTGTGAAAATACTGTTTGGAAATTTTACTGTTTTGATAACTAATTGTGTGTTAATGATTAAATTGCAATAGGTGAAAAATATGCATTGTGTTTGATAAAATGATTTAATTGAAGAGTTTTATGAAATATAAAGTATTTGTGTTACAATTTGTCCATTAAATGGTGATTTGGACCAAAATAGCCTTTCATGGAAAAATATTTTAAGAAATGACTTAAAGGGTAAAATAATCATTAGTGAATAATGACACAACCCATTAAAATAAATCATCATCTTCCCCATTCTTTTCCTCATGTGCTGCCAAAAATTGAAGCCTCCATAGCCAAGGGTTCTTTGATTTTCCAAGCTTCATTATAAGTGCAATTTAGTCTCATTTTCAATTATTTTTGTATTTTTGAGTTCATTTGAGCTTGGATTTCATGATTCTACCATTTATTTGAAGAAAAATTAAGGTCTAAAAATTTACCCATTTGTGATATGAGCATGTTTAGCTCACTAATGGTAGATAATGGAAGGTTTAAGTGTCATATGCATATTTTATGGGATGAAAGTGAATGGAAGTACATGAAAAGGGAATAATTTGTAGAAATTACAAATTGTTCCTAAATGTGTGAAATAATGAATATTTAAGTGTCATAATTGTGAAAATGGGCTTTATAAGTCCTTGGAATAAAGAAATTGAGATTTTTGTGTTATGGGACTAAATTGAAATTGTTGTAAAGTTGAGGGGTAAATTTGAAAATTTCCCCAAATGTGAATTGTGACTGTATTGAAATAAATAATTGATATCCATGTATATATAGGTATTTAGACCAAGAAAAGTCTGAGAGAGCCCGTGATCGAGGAAAAGAGAAAGTTTCCGATTAAATTCGAGAAGTAAAGCTTTTGACATCCAGGTAAGTTATATGTAATTCTAGTGAATTCAATTAATCCTGCTTAATTATTTGTTTTTATGTTGATGTATTGATAATTGCTTTGTGAGATGATTGAATATTGGATACTATCACTGAATATATGGAATGTTGAATTGACTGTAAGTCTCGATTGAGCAAGTAAGAATAGACATAGATATAGGTGGCATGTCACTAGAGGGCCCCATCGTTCTGACTGTTATAGTTACCCAGGTGCTAGGTGGTCTTGCATGTGTTGCAGACACCTGTTAGCTTATGTGAGCAGGCCCGTGGTTAACTTCTGTACTGTTACTGATTGTAGCTTCGGCTACCCTACTGTTAGTAGCTTCAGTTACTTCATGGCTCTGCCATGTCTGTTTGGCACTTATGTGCTAACCTCTGTATATCTGGTTGTATTCCAAAATTGCTCAATGGGATTAGACTAACTGTACTGTACGCTAAGTGAACATGCAGGTGAAATGAAATGATACTGTATATTGTGATTGACATCGTTAAATATGTGTATGATTGATGTACGGAAAGTGTTCAGTGAGTAAGTATAATTATTCAATGATATGTGATGACATTTATCATGGTGGAGTAAATAAGATAGTGAATTGTTGCATTGCTTGAATTTCATATGACTTGCTAAGCTCCTCGTAGCTTACCCCTGCCTTTTCCTTTCCTTCTAAATTTCCAAGATGGTTAGATTGAGATCGAGACGTTGGAGTTCGCTACACGCTATCAAGTTTCTTTTGGTATATTTTGTGATTTTAATGTGTAAATTATGGCATGTATAGATGAACATTAGAATTGATATTTTGTAAGCTTATAAGTTATGTGCCCAAATGTAGTATTTTGAATATTAATGTTTATAGAAGTAGTCATTTTGATCAAAATGTTCATTATTTTTGGCTGAATTGGTTGTGGCTATGAGTGGTTGTGTTTTAAGAAGGTAAAGGCTTGGTAAATAGCCTGACACGGCCTACACGGCAGTGCACACAGGCGTGTGCCATGGCCATGTGGGATTTGGTAGAATGCTACACAGGTACATGGCACGGGCGTGCCTAGGCCGTGTGCGATACACGGCCTGACCCTACAGGCATGTCCCTAGACCATGCCTCCCTTACACCTTGAATTAATTTTTAATGAACCACACGGGTAGGAGACACGGCCGTGTGTCTCAACCGTGTGGGGTACACGGCCTTTAAATGATCGTGTGTAGTGGCTATGGTAAATTGGACAGATTAGTCCATGGTTGTCAAGCATGGGCATGTGAAGACCACATGGTCTAATAACACGACCGTGCCAGGAGTCACACGGGCGTGTGATTGTGTTTTAAAAGTGAAAAATTTTCTAAGCATCCGATAATGATAAGATTCAAATCCTAACCTTCTATAATGTCCGTAATGTGTTTGAAAACCCCCGATAAGGGTGATTATGAATTGAATTGTATGTGATTCTGGGACCAAATTATGGGTTATTTCTGTAAATGTTGTTCTGAGTCTGGTAATGCCTCGTACTCGATTTTCGGTGACAGTTTCGGGTTAGGGGTGTTACATATTGTAGCTAGGTATATTGTTATTATTTATTTTCTTGTAATTTACTAAGTTTTATGCTTATCCCTCTCATTTGTATTTTCTTATAGTGCCTCCTAACTAGCTCGTGGATCATCGAACGTCGGAGACTTCGTTCGCACTATCAACTATGCACTCGGTATAGTTAGTTTCTAGCATTTTGAGAAATGGCATGTATAAGTAGTAGTCATTGTTAAATGTTAAATTGTTTTGGTCCAAGTGTGTTGGCTTGAATGTGAGATACCTCATTCTGTATAAAGCCATGGGCAATGGCTGATATTTGCTTTTAATGTATGCAAATTAATGTTGTCTTTCAATAATGTGTAAACTGAATGGATGGAGAATACACTATGGGTAGTAGTATAAATGCTTGGTTGATTTGAGTATACGAATAGGTGTGGATGCCAAATGTTGGCTCTTGGTTGAGTAATTACAAATTGCTATGAATTGGTATATGTTTGATGTTGTATCAAGGTAGAAAATAGGCTTGGTAGATAGCCTTATTTTTGTCTACACGGGTAGACACACGAGCGTGTGCCTAGGCCCTGTGTGACACACAGTCCAGGCGACGGGCGTGTGGTTAGGCCGTGTGTCCCCTGCACCTTCAGTTTACCATGTAAGTGCCGCACATGGGCTGAGCACAAGGGCGTGTGTCTTGGCTGTGTGGCCCTTAAAGGTTGATGACATCAGAGTCAAAGAGTTACGCGAGTTAAGAGCATGGGCGTGTCATAGCCGTGTAAGGGACACGGGCTATGGACATAGGCGTGTGCTCAGCCATGTGAAAACTTCTGTATGTTTGAATCAAAATATAAAATCCACATGGACGAGGGACACGGGCGTGTCCCTAGGTGCTTAGGCCGTGTGAACCACACAAGCCAACACCACAGCCATGTCCAGAGGCCACACGGGCATGTGCCCTGTTTTTAGTATATTTTCTTGAAAGTTTTCTAAGCACTTGAATTGATTCTGAATGGTTTTCTAAACAAGTTTTGGGCCTCGTAGGTCAATATTAAGGACTGTTAAACAAAGTTTGAAAAGTTTTAAATTGGGACGGATTTCGTGGACTCGAGATTGTTGGCATATATTTTAGTGAGGTAATGCCTCATACCTTGTCCCGGTGTCAGATATGGGTAAGGGGTGTTACACTAGAGCCTAATTGTATATGTCCAATTGGTCCCCCTGCTAGCTCAACAAAAGTTTGATCGGACTACATTTGAATCAAAACAAAAATCTACGACTTTGGAAATAATTTAATTAAGTCAATTTACTCAATGTGGAATGAATTGAGGTGGTCGTAAGAATTGTTCAATTAAAAATTTTGATTTAAGAATTTTCTTGAAAAATTAATTTGGAAAATCTAAGTAATTTTTAGAAAAATTGATCAAAATTTAATTGATCAAATCAATTAAAATTAATATGATATTTTTTAAAGTTAATTTTCAAGCCAGAAAATTGGTCTAATGGGTAATTAAACTTGAAAATTGAACCTGAGATCGTAAATTGGGCCAGGGAGCCCAAAATTGAGACCAAGACTAAAAAATTGGCCAAACCAGGCTCAATATGTGAAACTGGACCGACGGTCTAACCGGTGGCTAGACCAGACTAGTTACGTCGTCATTGACCCGAACCAATTCGACGGTAGCCAAACCAGCTTTGGGTGTCATAATGGTGTAGCACCTACATCACCGAACATAGCAGTGCTGGTGGCTAGTGGCAGTTGGTCGTCAATGGTTGATCGGTGGAAGAATTACACTCCTACTAGAATTCTACCGGAGAATTTATTTTTAGATTAATTATTTCAAAAATAATATTATTTTAGTAGTTTAATATTAAATTTAATTTAATACTTATTTTCATAGTATTTTATTAATTTAATGTTAAAGTGATTATCTTAATATTAAATTTAATTTAATGTTTATTTTGTAGATAAAGATTCTATTATTTTAATATTAAAGTGATTAAGTTTAATCATAGTTGAACTCTCTAAACTCTCCCTATATAAAGATAGCATTGGGTTATTATTTACACACATTTGAATTCAAGAAAAAGTTGTAGAGAGAAAATTCTCTGAAGAGATTATTCTAGAAAATTTCTAGAGATAATTTTTTAATTTATAACTTGACCTAAAAGTTTAGAGAAATTATAAAATTACCCCACTAGTAATTTTTTTGAAATTTTTTCTAATTCGAAGCGAGCCCACGCTTGGAAAACGTGAGTTAGAGGATAGCAGAGAAGACTACTCAGTCAAAGCACTCATCTTAGATGAATTAAAAAGGTACAATTTTGATTAAGTGTTTATTACTTTAGATATCACAGCCAAGATCTTGTTTTGGAAAAAATTTAAAACTTTGGTTTTTCCCTAAATTTATTTTTGCTACATTTTCCAAACCTATTTTTCAACAATTGGTATCAAAATCAGATGCATTTGATCCCCTCGATCTCTATTAGAATGCCCCTCTGATGCTTTTGAATAGCTATACACGGCTCATGATCTCTTGGATAAAAAGTGATATGGTTTATTCATTAATCTCTTTCTCGAATCTCTAGCTTCAAAATCAGCTTTTCTCTTTTCTTTACCAAGTTCTTCAGCTTTACAAGCACGATCAACAAGTACAATGAACTCTTTCAACTCTAGAATACCAACTAGCAATCTAATGTCTTCATTCAATCCATCTTCAAATCTTTTACACATAATAGCTTCTGTTGAAACACATTCTCAAGCATATTTACTGAGCCTCATGAATTCTCACTCGTATTTCGTCACAGGCATACGACCCTGTTTCAATTCAAGAAACTCTTTATGTTTCTGATCGATGAATCTCTAGCTAGTGCATTTCTTTCTAAATTCAGATTGGAAGCACTCTCAGGTAACCTTTTCTTTCGGTACCACTGATGCCAAACTCGTCCACCACTGATAAGCAGAATCTCTCAAGAGCAATACAGCACATTTAATGCATTCTTTGGGTGTACAAGATAATTCATCAAACATTCGAATTGTATTTTCAAGCCAAAATTCAGCTTTCTCGGGATCATCATCAATGGTAGCCTTGAACTCTTCAACCCCATACTTACGAGTCTTATCGACAGGAGGATTGTTCAAACGTATAAGATCAGTAACTTGAGGAACTACAAGGATTGGCTGAGGAATTTGCGTGGGTGGAGGTTGTTGAGCAACCAGATTCGTTCGAATGAACTCTGTGAACCACTCACTCATCATTTGGAAGAATGCTTCTTTAGCCACTCCTTCTTGACTACCCGTCACAAGCCTCAATTCAAACTGTGTGGCTCCATGTACAAAAGTTGGCGTATTACTTTTAACATCATCGGCTATAGCTCAATTGGGATCCATTTACTATACGAAAACACAACTATTAGGAGACATCACACTATCGCAGGTTATATATGGCATCTATAACTAGATTCTCACACACGTTACGTTAGTCTGAGAATTGAAAAAATCATAGCTCTGATACCAATAAAATATAACACCCCTAACCTATATCCGTCGCCGAAATAGGGTAAGAGGCATTACTATACTTACTACATCATTTACACATAAATTTCACATACATAAGTATATATCAATCACATTCAATCACATTGTCCCTTAAACGAGCCCACAAGACCCTAAACATGCTTTAAAAATGGTTTAAGACTAAACTAATAACATAGAACTATTTAGGGAAACTTGGAAAATTTTTCTCAAAACAGAGGACACACGCCCGTATGAACAGGCCATGTGTCTCACACAGCCACCAGACACGCCCGTGTCACAAGCCGTGAGGACATTCGAAATGGGAGCACATGGGCGCGTTCCAGCCTATGTCCTACCCCGTGTAACTCTCTGACTTAGGTCACACGACTGACCACATGTCCATGTGTCTAGCCCATGTGCCTATTTGAAATGGCCTCACATTCCTGTGTGCTATACCGTTTGCTAGGCCTTGCCAAACCTGCAGGGTATACTGACTTATGCCACACGGCGAGTTACACACCCGTGTGTAAGGCCGTGTGGGACATATTGACTTGCATTTAATTGCAACACAAGGGGACACACAGCCATGTATTATGACTGTGTGTCAGACACAGCTGAGACACATGCCTGTGCCTGTGCCCGTATGGACAAAAATAGGTCATTTACAAGGCCATTTTGCCACCCCAATTGTGCCCACCTACATAAGCTTAAGACATAATAGGCAACCAAAAATCATCAACCAAATGCACAAATCATGCCATACCCATTACATCCATTCCAATACTTAATTCAATGCCATTTACTTAGCCAAATACATACCAAAACAATATAATTCATTAACCATAATCAATATTCATTTCATGATCTATTATTTAACCAAATAGCTAACCAAATACCAAATCAAAGTCAAGCATTTTCAAGCTAATTATACACGTCATATCAAATAGCCATTTGCATAACATAACCACAACATCAACCATACATAAATATGCCATATCAAATGACCAAATACATCTCCAACACACTTATCAAAAGACCATAGCCTATACATGCCATATACCATATATATACAATTTCAAAAGTACCAAAATAGATGTCCGATAGTTCGATAAATCTCTGACGATCCCTGGATCCAAGCTAGCTTGGAAACACTATAAAACATGGAAAATAAAAACAAAGTAAGCTTTATAACTTAGTAAGCTTGTATGATAATAAACTTAACATAACAAATAAGTGCAATTTAATCAAACAAGCATAATAAGCTATAACACATACCAATTCACAAACCTTTCTCATGTTTAAAACATGATCACATATGAATTCATCAACTTACCTTCAATAGATACTCATACAGGTTCTGTGCATACCTTTATCACTTAAATTGATCTTACTTTCATGCTCGTCTCAAGTATGCCCGTTGAACCATTCGGAATCACTAAAGAATGCTCAGAAATCACACATATACAGTACCAATGCCATATCCCAGATATGGTCTTACGTGTAATCTCGTATCGATGCCATAGCCCAGCTATGGTCTCACACAAAATCTCATCTCGATGCCATATCCCAGATATGGTCTTACACAAAATCTCATATCGATGCCATATCCTAGATATGGCCTTACACGTAATCTCAGTAACCCTAATGTCATGACATTTGTATCCTAAACTATTCCTAAGGTTCGTACGGGACTTTCATCTGTCAATTCTCTACCGATCATGTCTTGTAAACTCATATCATCCGTTTTTAATTCAATACAAAAATAGTAATGCATTTATAACACAATTTAACAACATTTATTAGCATATGAACTTACCTCGTATACGGTAACGACGAAACGAACCGACTATTCAATCACTTTGTTTTTCCCCCAATCTAAGTCTGAATTCCTCTTTTCTTGATCTATATGTAATCAAAATTAGCTTATTTAATCTTCTATTTATTCAATTTAGTCCAAATTACACATTTGATCTATTTTACACATTAGCCCCTAAACTTTCACATTTTTGTAATTTAATCCTTATTACAAAAAATCACAAATTCATGCAATTTCTTTAAAACCCATGCTAGCTGATAGTGATATTTATGATGGTCAAACATGTAAAACTAAACTATTATCATGATGAAGGCAAGTGCACATATCGAACAGTAGTATAGTTGATGACAAGACCAGGATGTCGAACCCACAAGGACTAAATGTACTAATATTAACTTTCTTTTTATTATCTAGCCTAGAAATAAATAGGGATTTGTTTAAATTAAAAATAAACTAAACTAAGACGTGAAAAAGAATGAATTAGGGAAAATACTTTTGAAAAACTGATTGATTAAGACAATACCCAAGGAAGAACCCACCCAGACTTCACTTGTTATTTAACTCTGAACTAAATGATTTATTAACTTGACTTGATCCGTAGAAATCCCTAATTTATGTTAATATCTCTTTCAAGACTAAAAACAACTAACCCTAGGTTGATTAATTGAAATTTTTTTCTAATTCAAACCCCTAGTGTTGCATTAAAACGATATATGGATTTCCCTATTAGATTTAACTCTAACTCGAAAGATTTTCGTCATCCTATGTCTAAGATTGCAATCAACTCCACTTAATTGTGTTGGATCTACTCTTAGACAGGGACTTTTGCTCCACTGAATTAGCACATTCAACCTGAATTAATATCCTAAAATATTAACACAAGAATTAATAACACAATTAAGAACAAATCAAGTATTTATCATAAAATTTAGAAAAGAATAACAAGATCTGTGTTAGGTTTCATCCCCCTCAGGTATTTAGAGGATTTAGTACATAATTGTCAAAAAGAGCATCTCAAAATTGGGAAAACAACAAAACATAAAGAAAACCCAAAAACCCCTAAAGGAAATTGAAGGGAGATCTTCAGCCTTGATGGAGATCCTTGCTTCCAAGATGAATTAATCAGCGTTCCTCGAGTAATTCCTCGCTTTCTGCTCTCC
Source organism: Gossypium stocksii (assembly GCA_020496765.1). Lineage (NCBI taxonomy): Eukaryota > Viridiplantae > Streptophyta > Magnoliopsida > Malvales > Malvaceae > Gossypium > Gossypium stocksii. Next base: position 16,329,307 of record CM035623.1, read on the forward strand.
GTCTCCCCTTTGTTCCTCCTATTGGGTGTTTTTATAGACTTTAGAATGCCCAAAATACCTAAATTTTAGCCTCGTCCGTGTAAAATTGAAACAGGTCTCGACAGGGACACATCCGTGTTAGGTGGCTCAAGCCATGTAAAATTATGTATATCACGCACGGGCATGTGGTTTGCCCATGTGAAGATGTCTAGGCCGTGTTGAATATTGGTTTCGGCCCATTTTGTCTATTTTTGGCCCGTTCCTTGCTCTTTTCTCTTCCTTATGCTCACCTAAGTATAAAATATGAAATTAATGGTTTAGGAGCATCAAATTCCATAAATCTAATGATAAATTATCGATAAATATGCCAAGCATAGGATAAAAAATATGTATATATCATGGTTTATCAAACATCCCCACACTTAAGCCTTTACTTGTCCCAAGAAAAATCCTCAACTCACAATTAAAATTCATTATTCTTTACTTATAATTCCTATCAATAATGTTGTGAACTAATTCATAAGTAATTATACATTGAGAAAAGTCTCAAACAATCCAAGTTGATCATTTTACCACAAAACATAGGCATTTCCCCTTATCTAAGTAATCACCTTTGATTCAAAACTAACAAAAGTTGACATCCTCACTAGAGATCGCTCAAATCACTCAAAGTGTTTAGGGTTCAGAAATTAAGCACTCATTAGTGAACATAAAAAGCTATTACCATAAGCTTGAATGAAAATCAAATCTCCACCACTATAAATTGAGATGATACATCGATCGAAAGGTCTTTAAACGGGTTGTAACGGGGCTTAGGTTAAGGGTGTGGACACAAGCTGAAAGAGAAGGTTAGAATCGAGATTGAGCTAAAAAATTACCTAACTAGAAAAATAACCAATACTGAGAAATTAGATCACTGAATATAAATATTCCTCGAATTGAGCTTTTCCTCATGAATAACATCGTTTAAGATCAAGAATTTCATAACTTCATAATAATATGCTAAACGACAAATTAAAAAAATTAAGAACAAATCAAATAATTAAACTTCACTAACTGAAATGGAGAACATAGCCAGATAATTGTTCAGTTCAAATCTAGACAAAATAGGGATCAAATTAATTAATGGGATTTCAACAATAATGGGTTATAGGTTAATATTAAGGGTAAATCAATGAATAGTTTGTTAAGCTCAAGGGGGTTCACTAAGGGTCAGTTATGAAGGTGGGCTTTTATGGAGTGAGTAGGTTAAACATAAGTGCCTTCATCATCTCGGTATGTCAAATCAATGGTGTGGTCTTGACATGTATAATTGAAGCAAGTTCTAGAATAACATATTAATATTGATACACTCATAGTAACAATAAAAGTGAGCAAGAAAGAAAATATGCTCTATAGGCTCAAAATCTCACAAAAATTATGGCTTTTGATGTCAATTCTGTAAATTTCAAACTTCAAGGTAATACCTAAATTTGGGGAAACAACCTAGAAAAATTTTAATTCTCAAAAATCAACTTTTCATGCTTGGTTCTCTAATATCTTAAAGTTTAAATAATCAAAGCACAAATACCTATGTTTTAATCCAAGACATATCAACAGAAATCATAAATCAATCAAAATTCATTCTAATAGTTATATGAGAAAGTGACTTGACAACAAGACAAAATTTAGGGATTTTCGAGTAATGAAATTAATAACCTCCCCACACTTAAGGTGTACATTGTCCTCAATGTACAAAGATAAGTAAGAATATAAGCATAAATCATAAGAGAGGGAGAGGAGTGAAACTTCCTGAATTTTGGATGAATCCTTAGAGTAGTGAGAGCGGAGTTGGAAAGACGACTAATAAGATGTGTGATGACCTCAGCAGAGGTAAAGGTGAGGGAGGATACTCCGGTGGTGGTAGAGGTTGGGGTGTTGACAAGTACCATTCCTAAATGAAGATATAAACGTGGTGTTTGGTATTGTGGTGGCTATGGTCGTGGCTGAGTAGCACATGGCAGTCGTAGAGTACCTTTCCCAGTGGAGTTGTATATTCCTGAGTAATATTGAGCTATTGACCTTGTTGTACCTGCGATAGCATCAATAGTGTTTTTAGGGGTATAGATTAGCATGGTTGCTCATTAAGAAATAGTCATAAAAATAGAATTTTCAAGATAAACTAAGATAAGTTGTAAAACATAAAAATAGAAATAAAGATAAAGAAAAAGAAACATAAAATTAAAAAGAAAAATAAAAAAGAAAAGTAAATGGACTCAAAAGTCCTCATCGCCAGATGGGTCGTAAGGTGATGGCGGTGGAGATGAGATGTAGAGCTGTTGACAAATCTGCTGTAGAGTAGCATCGATGTGGTTGAATCTCTGGAAGCACTACTGCTCGAATCGAGTGAGGCACTCAGAAATGTCAATCAATGAAGCAGCAGCATGAACTGGCCTATGACTTAGCTGTAGCTGAGAAGGTGGAGCCTCTTGAGGTGAGGGGATATCATCAGTGATATCTGCCGGGTCATCCTGCTCGGTAGACTGAGCTAGACGGTATTGAGGAGGGTTGGTCCTATGACGATGCTCTATCATCCTCATATGAAGCATACTCGAGATGACCTATGGAGACATCTGGCCAATGAGTGTGAGCGATGAGGATTGTGCCACTGTATTGAGGAGGCCGAAATACCGTGCAAGGCGAGTCACATACGGACCGATGCAAATGGCTCCCTTCTTGTGTCTCTCCATCTAATGACGAATGGTGAGGGCAATAAAATAAGCTAAGTCAAAGACGTGCCCGTGCGCCATACTCCATAAGAAATAAGCGTGGTGGGTATTGACGATGCCGGTACTCTCTCGTCAATCCGTCAAGGTGTGAGCTAAGATGGCATGTAGGTAGCGTAAGGATGGAGAGAGGGCTGATGCCTTGGAGCGGCTAGAATCGTAAGTAGCTGAAACAGGGACCAAGGCCATCCAACAGGAGGCAGGGGAATAGTGAATGTGGCGATGGAGCTCAGAGAAATCATCATCATCCATGAATTCCTCTATATAAAGTCCCAAAGCAACTCTGAACTCTGGGAGGCTCAATTGGTGTACAAGACCACCAATACTAAATTACACTGTTCCTGGGTCGTCAAACTCTGACATAACCGTATGGAGATAGAATGTCGAACAAAGCTCCAAAGTGAGCTCTAGGTATGTTAGCTCGATAATATCGAAGAAGCGTCACCGTGGGCTGATAGTGAGGAGGGCTCGAACTGCATCGGTGAGTTGGACCTACTCTAGGGCAGCCCAGTCGATACATCGTCCCACTCCAAGGGGTCTCGCTCGAAGGATTTGGAAGAGCTCATCTTGGGGTCCCATTGGGAACTGTAAAAATGGTTGGCGCACTTCAGTGGTCGCACTTGCTGATGTAGCACCGGGTCCCTTCCGCTTTTTCAAAGCTGGAATAACAACTTTGGACTCCCCTCGAGTGTTTGTCATAGCGTACCTGAAATAAAAGGATTTAAATAGTTTCTGGATGAACCAAGAAGATTAACATAGGTATCTACGAAATCAATTTCTAAGTGAAACTTAGCCACTAAAATAAGGAAATGGACTGTTGATAGAATAGGATTTAAACAAAATCTATCCAGAAGCTTTAGTAATAACACCTACGGAATTGAAGGAGCAAGAAGGTTAACAGCAAGAACAAATGTAAAGCAGAATGTGCTAAAAGGGACCAATAAATTCAAATAATGAAGTACTAACTAACAGAAATTGACGAATGGTAAGGATTTAAAAACATAAATTAGAGCAATAGCAAAGTGTAATGAGAAATAAATTGAAAACAAAAACTAAGATTAAATAAAGAAATTAATAAATGATGGTCAACTAAAATAAATTACTAAAAGAATTATTAATAATAACAAAATATGGAAAAGAAGGGGAAAATCATCGGTTCTTAGGGTGGTGACCGAAGGCGCAGCGGTAGTGGGTGTGTGTGCGTGAGCAAGACCATGGGGTGCAACGGAAGGTTGGGTTGAGGGTGTTCGATTGGGGTAGGGCATGTGCTGGTGATAATGTGGGATGATAAAAGAGGAGGGAAGGCAAACGGCGGCCGGAGTTGGTGGCAGTGGCGGCGCTAGGGAGGTCTGGTGGCTAGGTTTTGTTAGGGGTAAATTGGGGGAGCTAATGAACAGTGGTTTTTTGGGGCTCTAAATAGGGGCCACAACCGTGCCAGGCTCGTGTTGGGTCACACGGCTGTGGCCCACTCCCGTGTGCCTTATTTTCAGCCTGTGTGTTTTGTGAAATTTTAGTTCAAATTGCTCATGGCCTTTGGCCACACCCGTGTTCCCTAGGCGTGTTACTGCCCGCGGCCATATCGCACGGCCGTGTACTGCTCCGTTCATTTCTCCCACACCCGTGTATTAGTTCACAGACCCATTCATTTTGAATAAGGGCGTCCATATGGGCTGGGAATGGGTGTGTCGCACGCCTTTGGTATTTAATTAGAGGCGCCCACGGGATCTGGGCACGGGCGTGTCGCACGCTCGTGTTACTTTTTTAGTGTTGTCCATGGATTATGGGCACGGGCGTGTCATACGCCCGTGTGAATTTATCAGTATCGACCACGATGTACGGACACGGGTGTGGGATTGGTTCAAATGCCTGTGTGTTTTGAGCAGTTTTGCACACGGCTTCTAGGCACGCCCGTACGAATTAATCATTTTCGCACACGACCATATCGTACAGTTGTGGGGATTAGTCGAATCCCACGTGGCATCCTCAATTTGGGAAAAATTTAGTCCTATTTTCACACGGCCAAAGACACGCCCATGGTTCCAACATGTGAGAGGCACACGACTTAAGGCACGCCTGTGTGTCGGGCCTTGTGTTTAGACTAACCTATGTTTAAATAACTCAATTAGTTATTATCAAATGTTTTCAACTAAAATTAAGAAAATAACATTAGTGCTCAGGTTGCCTCCCAAGAAGCGCTTATTTATAATCTAAGCTTGACTTACTTCCTTCTCGCATGATCACGGTGATTTGAGGAGTTGAATCCCCTCTCTCCTACTATCAGTCTTAGTATCGAAATAAGGTTTAAGTCGAGTGTAATTTACCTTAAAAGTGCCAAATTCTTTATGTGTTACCTCGACTGTACCGTATGGGAGAACCTTTAGTGCTGTGAAGGGCATTACTCTTCGTGTATTGGACTTTGTTATGACAATTCGAGGGTCCCCTTTGGTCAATAGGACCTTGTCCCCAACCTTAAATTGACTCGGTTTAACTATAGGCTCCTCATGGATCTGTTTTGGTACTGCGTGGCATAACTTAGATTCCTCTTTGCTATAGTTCTACCATTCGTCTAGTTCATCAATCTGTAGCATCCACTTTTCATGGATTGCTTCCTTGTTATCTCATGAACTTGAACGTGGTTCATATGTACTTTTGCGAGGAATGTCCTGCAAATAAGGTTGAACAGTGAGGTTACTCTTTAATAGAACTCGTAATATCATCTCTATCATTAGATATCCTAATAGAATCACAAGCTTGAAGAGTAATCATGTCATCACCTACCCAAAGTATGAGTTCACCTGTGCCCACATCAATAATAGTCCTAGCAATTACTAAAAAGGGTAGCCCTAAAATTAAAGGCACATCACTATCCTCATCCATGTCTAGAACAACAAAATCTACTGGGAATATGAATTTGTCAATTTTAGTAAGCACATCTTCAATAATACCCCTAAGAAATCTAATGGTTTTATCAGCCAATTGAATGATCATCCTAGTTTGTTTGGGTTTCCCAAGACCTAATTGTTTAAACATTTTATAGGGCATGACATTAATACTTGCCCCTAAATCAGCCAAAGCATTTTTAACATCTAAACTACCAATTAGACAAGGAATCGTAAAACTCCCTGGATCTTTCAGTTGGTTGGGTAGCTTGTTTTGCAAAATAGCTGAGCAAACTGCATTTAACTCTACATGTGATGACTCATCCAACTTCCATTTGTTTGCTAAAAGCTCTTTTAAAAATTTAACTGCGTTTGACATCTGCAAAAGATCTTCAATAAACGGTAAGTTAATATGTAATTTCTTTAAAAGTTTGAGGAATTTACCAAATTGTTCATATGTGCGGTCTTTCCTTGTCGCATTTGGGTATGGCACACGAGGCCTATACTCTTTAACCACTGGTTTTTTATGACTTACCTCAACCTTACCTTTACTTACCACAGCTTCTTACCTTAGTTTTGATTCGTCCTTAACTAACCCTCCTTCATCGAGTACAGTAATAGCTTGGGGTTGCTCCATTGGGTTAGTTTCTGTGTTACTTGGCAAACTGCCTTGTGGTCTTTCAAAGATAGCTTAGCAAGTTGCCCTATCTGAGTTTCGAGCCCTTGAATAAATGATTGTTGATTTTTAAGTGCTGTCTTGGTATTTTGAAAACGGGTTTCTAACACCAAGATAAATTTTATGAGCATCTCTTCAAGATTCGGCTTCTTCTCTTGCTGGTAAGGTGGTTGTTGGAAGTCTAGAGAGGGTTGTTGCCTTTGATTTACTTGACCACCCCACGAGAAATTAGGGTGGTTCCTCCAACCTGCATTATAAGCATTACTATACGAATTATTTTGAGGTCTAGAATTGTTACCCATATAGTTAACTTGTTCATTTCCCATACCATGTCCATAGGGGGAGTACTCTGGATTGTCCACACCACTTATATTCGTGTCATACTGCATAACTAGATGTACCTACGTAGAACTAACCAAACCATCAATCTTTTTATTCAAAAGTTCTAACTAGTTAGAAAGCATGGCGACTACGTCGACATTAAAAACACTTGCGGCTTTTTGTGGCTTTGTCCTCATGACTTGCCATTGATAATTATTCAGTGACATCTCCTCTATATATTCATAAGCCTCCTCAGGTGGCTTGTTATTGATTGTTCCACTAGCAGCTATATCTATCATTTGCCTCGTTGAGGGATTTAAACCGTTGTGGAGTCTGAACCTGTAGCCACAGAGGTAACCCATGGTGAGGGCACCTTCTCAATAAATCCTTGTATCTCTCCCATGCGTCATAAAGAGTTTCAAAATCCATCTACACAAAAGAAGAGATGTCATTCCTCAAATTTGTTGTTTTAGCCGGTTAAAAGTATTTCAAAAGAAATTTTTCGGTCATTTGTTCCCAAGTAGTGATAGACCCTCGTGGTAGAGAGTTCAACCACTGTTTAGCCTTATTCCTCAGAGAAAAAGGAAATAAAAAAAGGCAAATGGCATCCTCAGAAACGCCATTAATTTTGAAGGTGTCCCAGAGTTCTAAAAAGTTTGCTAAATGTGTGTTAGGATCCTCGTCTTGCAAACCATCAAACTAAACAAACTGTTGTATCATCTGTATAGTGTTAGGTTTCAGTTCAAAATTATTTGTAGCAATAGCAGGCCTAACAATACTAGATTCAGTACCAGGTAAATTAGGCTTAGCATAATCATACATAGTACGAGGAGCAAGATTCTGATTCACAGGATTTGCAGCTACCATAGGAGGTAACGGAATATTCTGATTTGCCTCCATCTCTTCAGTAGAATTGGTCACGTCCTCTTGCTCTTCTTCTATGTACTGAAGGCTCCAACTTTTTTCTCTATGGGTTCTACGAGCTGATGCTTCTATCTCATTATCAAAAAGCAAAGGTCCTGACGGATTTCTCCTAGTCATAAACTAGAAACACCTGTCAGGGAAGAATGAAAAGAAAAATTTAGTAAATAAACTAAAAATAAAAACAAAAAGTAAATTGCAATAAAAGTAAAAATGGCTAAAGTAATAAAAATCGAGTGTTCCTAATATTTTAGTTCCCCGGCAATGGCGCCAAAAACTTGATAATGATATTTATGATGGTCAAACCTCTATTATCACGATGAAGGCAAGCGCACCTATCAGACAGTAGTATAGCTGATGGCAAGACCGGGATGTCAATCCCACAGGGACTAAAAGTACTAGTATTAACTTTATTTTTATTATCCAGCCTAGAAATAATTGGGGATTTGTTTAAATTAAAAATCAACTAAACTAAGATGCGACAAAGAATGAATTGGGAAAATACTTTTGAAAAACCGATTGATTAAGGCAATACCCAAGGAAGAATCCACCTAGACTTCACTTGTTATTTAACTTTGAACTAGACGATTTATTCACTTGACTTGATCCGTAGAAATCCCTAATTTATATTAATATCTCTTTAAAGACTAAAAACAACTAACCCTAGGTTGATTAATTGAAATTTCTTTCTAATTAGAACCCCTAGTGTTGTATTAAAACAATCTATGGATTTTCGTATTAGATTTGACTCTAATCCGAAAGATTTTCATCATTCTCTGTCTAGGATTGCAATCAACTCCGCTTAATTGTGTTGGATTTACTCTTAGACAGGGACTTTCACTCCACTTAATAAGCACATTCAACCTGAATTAATATCCTGAAATATTAACACAAGAATTAATAACACAATTAAGAACAAATCAAGTATTTATCATAAAATTCAGAAAAGAATAACAAGATCTACCTTAGGTTTCATCCCCCTCAAGTATTTAGGGGATCTAGTTCATAATTGTAAAAGAGAACATCTCAAAATTGGGAAAACAAAAAAACATAAAGAAAACCCAAAAACCCCTAAAGGAAATTGAAGGGAGATCTTCAACCTTGATGGAGATCTTTGCTTCCAAGATGAATCGATCGGTGTTCCTCGAGTAATTCTTTGCTTTCTACTCTCTGTCTCCCCTTTGTTGCTCCCCTTGGGTGTTTTTATAGACTTTAGAATGCCCAAGATACCTAAAATTTAGCCTTTTCCACATAAAATTGAAACAGGTCTCGACAGGGACATGCCCATGTAACACACCCATGTTAGGTGGCTCAGGCCGTGTGAAATCCTGTATATCACGCACGATTGTGTGGTCTGCCCATGTGAAGATGTCTAAGCCGTGTTGAATATTGGTTTTGGCCCCTTTTGTCTATTTTTGGCCCGTTCCTTGCTCTTTTCTCTTCCTTATGCTCACCTAAGTATAAAATATGAAATTAATGGTTTAGGAGCATCTAATTCCGTAAATCTAATGATAAATCATCCAGAAATATGCCAAGCATAGGATAAAAAATATGTATATATCATGGTTTATCACTAGCCGAATTCTCTATAGGTCTTTAGCAGCCCATATTTCTTAAATTTTCTCACATTTAACCACAAATTTAACATTTTTCACAAATTAATCCCTAAATTTCATTTTTACCCAAAATCACTTTACAAAACATGTAAATCTAACAACAAGATTTTATATATAGTGCCCAAATTTTTTTAATTTCAGCTTTCTGAATTTGACACAAATATCAGTCTACTTTAGTGGAAAATCATGCCAGAATAGGTCTTTCTGAATTTTTTTTTATTAAAGCCTCACCCTTGTTCGGTGGGCTTAAGTTTAAGTTTTGGAAAATCATGCCAGAATAGGCCTGCTAGTCTGGTGGTTAAGTGGAGTGTTGGGTTGTTGAGGGTCTTGTGTTCGAATCCCTGCATGAGCAAGGGAGTTTATTTTTTCTCGGTTAGTGGCTAAAGTTTCGGCTAGGATAAAAGACTGATAAGGTTGTGAGATAGTGGGAAGTGGGGAGAAAATTAAGAAATTTTGGGGGTTATTGGGATTTTATTTTTCTTCTTTTCCTATTTTTGAATTTTGGTTTTCCCTTCCAGTTTCATTTCGACTTTTTCTTCTTCTTCTCTCCTTCTGACCTCTGCCAAAATCTTCCTCTTCCTCTCTCTTTTCGATTTATGTTCTAATCTATTATTCTTTTGTGCAACGGTCGTTTCTCACTCGTCGGTAAGTCCCTATCTTTCCTTTTCATATGGTAGAGTAACGATTGAATAGGAAATTTATTTTGCGAACTATTGTGTAGGGGAAGGTTAAAGGGCTGGAGCTTCTCCAATCGGTGTCGTAATGGTGTAGAAACTTCGTTGCTCAATCAACGATGCTGAGTGGCTCAGGATTACATTAGAAAAGAAAACGAACCAGGTGTGTACCCGAAAACGTAGAAAATAGGATTTGGTGAAAGCCAAAGTTGCAAACTGTCGACGCCACATAGGTATGTGGTCGCCGTGTAGTAGGCTGTGTGCGACAACATGGCCATGTGTTTGACGAAGGCCAGGCCATGTGCAAGACACGACCATGTGGTGGCCAGGTGTGGTCGTGTGTAACACATGGGCTAGACCTAATTAGGCCGTGTTAGCCACACGGGCGTGTGGGCCACATGAGCGGTGGGTCCATATGGGTAGTCCACACGGGCGTGTGGGTTTTTGGGCCAAGGCCAATCTGGGTGTGTGGGCCACACAAGCATGTAGGCCCAAAATTTTAAATTTTTCCCTAGAGTTGCACCGATCGTCCAAATCGACTGTAAGCCCACTGTAGGGTCAGTAAGGGTTAACTAGACGCTAATCTGTTCAATCTGAATAACTAATACTATGATTCGAGAATGATAGTTATATGCATGTCTGATTACTGTTTTGTATGTATGACTGTAACTGATTAATAGCATGTAAGTATGTTACATTCTATATGTTTGCATTGAGTATATTATTTGCATCTACATATGGGTGGGATGATATTATTAGAGGAAGTGTATTGAAAGGCATTTACGCTAATTATTCAACAGCTCAGCTGTAATATATATCTGTTATGTGCCACATTCAATACAGCATGTTGTGTAGGGTTGGGTGGATGTTTCAAACCCCACATGGTGAGTAAGGTTGGCCTCAGATGGTGTGTAGAAGCTAGTGGGTAGGATTCGGGTTTTTGTTACCGTGTGCATATTTGTATCTGAGATGGGCTAAGGTCCTAACTTATATCTAAAACTATATCTGAAATGCGTTGAGGCCCAAACTACATCTGAATCTGTGATGGGCTTAAGCCCAAGACTGCATCAAACTGATATCTATTGATTTGACTGCATGTATACTTCGTGGGGATTACACACTGAGTTTATGTAAACTCACCCCCTTTCTTTTTAACTTGTATAGGTAATCCCCAGCCTTAGGCGGATCAGTGCAGTAGAGGACTCGGAGGTTACTACTGTTATTCTAACTGCTTTTCTTTCATGTTTTTATTTGATTATTGGGTATTTTGATGTAAACTTGGACTTTCAGACTGTGTGTTTTAATTTGGTATTTTGTACTGTTTTATGGACTTTTAAACTGCAAAACCTAACAACATAAGGTTTTTCACAAAATAAACTGTTTTTCCTAAAATTAATGGTTTCTAAAGCTTTTGCTAAAAATATACGTTTTAAGACAAATCAAATAACATGTGTTTTTTTCTAAGTTAAATAAAAGCTACTAAACTGAAACGGTTTTAACTTGATAACTTTGCTTTCAAATCTCATTCCATGTGACATCGCCAGATTTGGCCATAACGTCTAGGCCGGGTTTGGGGTGTTACATCATATTTCATCATTAAACATCAAAACACATCAATATTCATCAATAGCAACTTTCAAAATATTTAACAATTTTGCAAAATATTCTATGGGCTAGCTAGAACTAGTTACAACGATCACAAAAACATAAAAATCATCAAAATCGAGTTAAAATGGACTTACAATTTGTTCATACAAGAGCCGAACCTAAACAAGCTTCAATGGCTTTTCTTTCTTTCATAAATCGGTGAAGAAGATGAAGATTATGAGAGAAAATTGTTTTGTTTTATTATAATTAACCTTATTTGTAAGAGTATGCCCAAAGATCAATCACGAGATAGTTGTGATAACATACTTGATTTATTATGTTTATTAATATAAGGCTTTGCCATTATTATTTCAGTTTCATTTCTGTGTGCATAAATAAATTTTTTTATAATAATGTCCTAAGAATAATATGATTATTCTTAAAAGATCCTTAGTCAAGTATTATTGTTGGCTAGGACAATAATAATGCATTAAGACTCACATGTAGTTGATTGATGATAAAGAGTTGTCATTGATATGGAATATCAGAACCAATGCATGAATATGTGTGTTAGAGAACAACATATTGGACTGACCCGCTATGAGTATGTTTCTTGGATTATTATGTAATTGTCACAATATTACTCATAGTGATTAATATGTATATGATCCTCATACTTGAGATCATCATCATTCCAACATCGTGAGTTGTATATTTTGATATAGTCAAACGAACACCGTAATTGGTTGTTTTATTAAGACTAATGTTGGATATACCACAATCTATGTAGAGGGATATGGTTGATCAATATAGGATAAGTCCCTCCTACAAAATAGGAGTAATATCTCAGGCCACTTGATTGAGTGAGACTAGAAATGCATGGCCATGCTCAAATAAGTTGATATGAGATGTCATACTTATTTGTATATCATAGTCTACTCAAGGTATCAAGAAACATGGGATGGACTATGCAGGTGTGACTATTCCATCACTTGTGTCCATTCCAAAGATATAGGACTTAAGGATTAATGCATGAAAAGTTAATCACAAAAGGTTATGTCGAATCATGACTTCTTGTAACTTAGGTAGCAATGATGCATTGCTAGATGACACTCATTGTTTGTAACATTAGAATAGTATTAATATTACTGCTAATGTTACAAGAACCTATAGGGTCGCACCCTACGATTGAAATGAACGGAGTAAAACATAGTTGGTATTTTGTCTGGTTGTCACATGAATTAAATTAATTATAGAATTAATTTAATTGCGCAATCAAACTATTGAACATACTATATGTACAAGGATTTAATTGCGCAATCAAACTATTGAACATACTATATGTACAAGGATGTTGTACACATAATCAGAACATAATTTTTTTAATATATGAATTTGGTTCATATATATTTAAATTTAAATAAATATAGTTTACCGAAATCTTTATTATAATTAACGTAATTATAATTTTCAGTTAAACATTATTATATTTATTTTAATGATGACTATTATGATTCGGATTATATATGGCAATAAATATTCGTTATGAATATATACCAATTAATACAGAGTTATATATAGCAAGGGTAAAAACCCTAAAGAGCTAATATATAGGCAATCCCGAAACTATGTTAAAGGGTCTTGCAGCCGTCAAAACAATATAATCTCTGAAAATAGTTTTCTGGGATATTACCATTCGTTGTCAATTGGGTGGACTACGTAGAGGCCGACATCGGTCAAGGTTGTAGCTTGGTTCGATAGTGCTTCAGGATTCTCGTTGCCTTGGCGTCGCTGTCTACTCAGATTAAAGTTTCAGTAATTTCGAAACCTTTATCACCCCGATTCGTTCCTTACACATGGATCCATGGTATGGATCACCGGAAAAATTTTATTATTCTAATTTTCTGCTGCGCCTTGGAGGCACCGGCGTTCTTTTAGTGGTATCAGAGCCACTTGTGTGATACAAACTCGGGTTTAAATACTTGGGTGATGCAATTGTATGAGATGCATGTTTTAATTTTATTATGCTTTTCCTGTTTAAATCGTTTAAGCGAAATATGATAACTGTTCCTTTCGATAAGTGATTAAATGTTAATCATGGTGTTATGGCCTATTCAGTTTTATGTTATTACTGTAAACATTAACAAGTCTGTTATGATGTAGCGGTGATTTTTACAATTTCCAGTAAGAGTTTACTGGCCAGTGGAACAAGAGTTGTTCCGATATGAAACCTCAAGGATTAAAATCCTGAAAACACGATTCTGTTGATAAAAGTTATCAAATCGTGAGGTTTCATTTGACTGGGGTATGTGCTTCAGGATTCTCGTTGCCTTGGCATCGCTGTCTACTTAGATTGAAGTTTCGGTAATTTCGAAACCTTTATCACCCCGATTCGTTCTTTACATATGGATCCATCGTATGGATCACCGGAAAAATTTTATTATTCTAATTTTTCGATGCGCCTTGGAGGCACCGGCGTTCCTTCATTATTTTCATAATTATTAAATTAACCTTAATGAAAACTTTATAAAATCACTTAATAGATGACCATTAATGTCCATTAACCTTACCAATAGTCTAATTACATTATAAGGACTTCCACGTTTAAATTTCATAGATACTTAGTACTTTAAACTATAGAACATCACTTTTGCATTTTACGCGATTTAGTCCTTTTTACCAAATTAAGCATTCAAACGATAAAATTACTTCACAAAAATTTCACACCATCATACTAACATGCTATACACACTTAAAAGAATATTAAAATAATTTTCCAACCTCAGATTTGTGGTTCTGAAACCACTGTTCTGATTTAGCTAAAAATGGGCTGTTACATTTTGGCCTTATGATCTTGAAGCCGTTGGATATAGTTGGCATACCATAGGATTGTGAGTACTCACCTATATGTATAGTGATTTTGGGCATTGAGGACTTGGGACATATTCGAGGGATAAGGGAATGTGAGCTAAGCTCCATCCAACGGGACATGTGAGGGGAAATAAGGAGAGTGTTAGCTTTATACTTCACTTTTTGGACATGTTTAAGTCTACGAGTTTACGTGGTGTCATCAATTCACGAATTAGTGTACTTATTCATGACATAAGTAAACTCACATATAGCATAAGTAAATTTCTTCCTTACAAGTAAGTCCTTTAACTCAACAATCCTTTTTATTACATCATAGTACATCTCTACTATGAACTTACCATTCCATTACCTATTCTCACCCGTTTCATTTGCATAACACACAAGACATAAGCATGAACATCAACCATACCCACAAGCTAGTGCATTTAAACATAACTCTTTTGAAATCAACTACATTATAAACCATTCATAAGAAATTACATACTTTGATTCTTACCATCCTTTCATGAACATAAGCATATTTCCATTTGGACACTTACCATTTCAATGTATATCTTTAAAACTAACATAATACAATCCAACTAATAGCTTGGCATAAGCCTAAGCATCATCAATAACACATGATAGTACATCAATTCATAATTCACTTGAATTAACTTAAGGTAAGTCATTACACATGAATAATCTCACTTGAAATCATCAATTTCATGAACGTAGACATATTTTCATTCAACATTTCCTTTTCATTCCTTTTCATGGTTTTCATGATATAAGTCATTTGAATGCCTACCATTCCTACCTTTTCAATGTCCGTTGAACCACTTAAAATAATATCAAATACGTGGGAAAGCTCACACAAAGTGTACTAAACATATGGTTAAAACCATTCCTTTTTCATCATTGCCCACTTGAGCCATAAATGGGTCTATTCACACAAGCTAACGGTCGGAATGTAACTACATGATGCTGCTCACACAAGCTAAAGAATATTCGCAACAAATGCCGGGCCTCAGCCACCGATAGGACATTCAAGACTAGCAGCCGAAACACGATAACCCTAATGACATGTCATTTGTATCCTATATATTCCTAAGGTTCAAACGGGGCTTGATAATCGTCATACGTCGTTGGATTTCCATCATTTCTTTATATGATAAATTGCATAATAATACATAATATATATATATATATATATATTGATTCATTTACATTAAAACACCACATTAAACATTCATTTCAATCAACATTTAAGCGATTATAGTTCATACGAACTTACCTAGCAAAATTGTAAAAATGACAAAGTACAGGGGCTATTTGGTAATTTTCACTTCTTCTCTATTTTCCACTAGTTCTTGATCTAAAGTAATAATTTCATTAAATTCATTAATTTAGAGAGCAAAATCACTTCATTTCATGCAATTTAGTCTTTAATGACATTTTACAAAATTACCCTCAACTTTTCATTTTTATTCAATTTAGTCCTTATGTCCTAATCAAGCAAATAAACCAATTTTATTGAAAATTTATACCAGCCGAATGTCAATATCATCCATTTTAGCCCATTTTTGTAACAATTTCATATCAAGTCCTTGAACTATTACTATTTCAACAATTTAGTTCCTAATCGGTAAATTCATCAAAAATCACTTAATAAAATACTTATAAATAACAACTAATACTTTAAATCCATCAATTAACATCTAAAATCGTAGATATTTATCAATAGAAATATTTAAAATCTTTAACAGCTTCAAAAACGAAGGTACGGGCTAGCTGGACCTAGTTGCAACGATCACGAAAACATAAAAATTATTAGAAACGGATGAAAAACGGCTTACCATGCATCATCTATAAAAGAACCAAAGCTTGAAGCTTTTCAATTTCTATTTCCATGGTGACATTCAGTGGGAGAGAAGAAAATTCCTTTTGTTTTTATGTTTTTATTTTTTTAACCTTTTATTCATTATTTTCATAATAAAATAACATAATAAACATTAAAACTTAAAAGAAATTAAAGCATCAAACCACCCCACTACATTAAGGATGGTTTATTTATCCATTAAGGCCATCCAATTATAAATCTTTAATCAATTAACACCTTTAAACTAATAGTGATTGACTTTTTCAAATTTTATGATTTAGTCCTTTTTGCTTAATTAATCATTTAAACATTAAAATTTATTAATGAAACTTTACTAAAACCTTAATAACACTCTGTAGATATTATTTACGACTCAATTTTTAGAAACGAGGTCCTAATACCTCATTTTCTTAAAACCACTTGACTTTAGGGTCTTGCCACTTGAACTTATTTAATTCATTCATATAACATAAATTACCATACCAAAAACCTTTTTAAAACCATATTTGACTCATAAATATTAAATAATATTTACAAACTTACTCATCGAATTTGTGGCCCCGAAACCACTGTTTCCGACACCATTAAAAAATGGGCTATTACAAAACAAGCCAAAGCGTTATCCTTTTCTTGCATAATAAACCATACCATTCCTATCATTTTTACATGACCAAAACACTTTAAAACATACCAAGACCAACCAAGCTAGGGGCCTAACCAATATGTCATCAATTGACACCACATTTCAACACATCAACTTGACTTAATTGAACATTTCAAGTTCATTCATTAAGCATAATTCATATATATCAAATAACCATTTCAAAGCATACCATTTAACTATATTTTACCTACTTCTATATGAGCATACATAAATGTCACATACCATATTTTTACATTTCTATTTACAATCTATCAACTAAGGACATTAAGACATATATAAGCTTGAAGCACTCAAAACAAACCAAGTTATCAAATCAACGTTCAAGTCATATTACATGCCAAAACACACTCATATCATTTAATCTAAATGTCTATCCAATATACCCTCATTGGTACCACAATTTAATATCCAAAGCACTTTAAATCCAATGGCATAAATTCATACCTTAAAATTTCATCACACATCTATCATTTAACCACTTCATTCACACTTCAATGAACCAAAAGCCATCTAAATCTCAAGGCATTCACAAGTGACAAACACATATACTTACATATATACATTTGTAAACCAACATTAAAGAATATAGACTGTAACACCCTGAATTTGGGCCTAGAAGAATTAGGCTTTGAGTCTAGGTTCGGATGGAAGATAGCTTGAGTAATTTAGATGACGTCCTGATTTTTAGGATTTTTCGGGATTTTTGTGATTTTGGTGAAAACTTGAAATTTTGGTATTTTGGTTACTGAAATTATGTTTAAGTGTGTTAGTGGGCCTTTAGAAGGCCCAAGCCTAAGTTAAAACCCAGCAGAAATATCAATTTTGGTTTTTAAGTGAAAGGGGACTTTGTTAAGTGGGCCTTTAAGAAAAAGTTAGTAAATAAAGACACAAAGAGGGCCTTGGTAAAGTGGTAAGGTGGCGCCACTAAGTTCCTAAAAAAGTGGCGTGTGGACTGAGTTTAAGGGCTAGAGTTCAAGTCACAAGGTAAACGTGTTGATACTTTTATTTTTGTGTGCATGTACCGGGCATGTGATAGAGCTTAAGTGGAAATTCGGCTAGGGCTTTAGGAAGGTTGGGCCGTGGGTCTGAATGGCCATTAGGCCAAGCTTTATTTTCTTTTTGCCTTGCCGAATTAGGGTTAGCCACCTAGAGCCTTCACTTTCGTTCTATTCTCTTCTCAGTGTTGCAAAAAGCCGAAAACGCATAGTTAGATCTCCTAAGTGCCGAATTCTTCCTTCTCTTCTCCTCTCTTCCATTCTTTCTTTTTCTTTTCCTCTCCAGCCAAAATCACCTCTCCTCCTTCCTCATCTTCCATTTCCTTCTCTTCAGAAACTGAAATTGCCACTCTTTTCTTCTCAAACTCATCAACTACTAAAAGTCAAACTCCCGAAAGGTTGCTTCCTGCGTCGATTTGCCTATAGCCGAACCCTCTTTGTTTTTCCTCACTTGTAGCCAAATTTCATACTCTCCAAACCCTTAGGCTCTATCGACAAACACCCCTCCAACCATAGTCTTAAATCATATCTTCTTTCACCACTTAAAAAGCTGAAAACACCATAGTTTTGAGGGATATATAGCCGAATCCTTAGATCTCTAAGATTCAAATTCTGCTAGTGTTTAGGGGCTAGATCTGCATCAGATCTGAGTAGAAGAATTGCCTTGATTAAGGAAAACCTATGGTAAGTACTCGACATCTCATATCTACTCGTTACCTTTGAATTTAAGAAAACTCAAAATCCCTAAACTCTTTAAGGAGGCTGTCGAATGTGATGATAGGTAAAGACAGTTCTTTTAATTGGTTTTATGTGTACTTGTTGTGGAAGGGGCGATCTAGCAATGAGCATAAGAGGCTTGGACCTTTGGAACGACTAGATCTAGATCTAGTCACTAGTTTCAGCGAAGGTAAGATCACAAGGGCCTTAGGTGGTGATGGCCGATTATGGTAAGTAGAATTATGGAGATTGTCATTGTATTTGGATCTGATGTGTCTAGTAATCGATTGTAGGATATCGTGGGAGATCTCATTAGCAGTCGTCGCAAATCAGGTGTGTATCGAACACCCTCTTGTAGTTTAATTCGGCAAAAGTCGAAATGCCGAAATTCTGGCATTTCATGGGCTTGTGAGCGTGCGAATGCTCATATGTCATTTGGGAATCATTGGATCCGTAATCGCGAGTGGTAAGTTAGTCGAATGTGAAATTTCGTGCACTTCGGTAAATTGGGCCATGATGGGCTGAAACTGGGCCCAATGAGCTTATGGGCCCAACGAGCTTATGGGCCCATATGGGTAAAAATAGGCAATAAATGCGTACTGGTAGACCGTAGGTCTAAAACTGCTAAAATTGGTAAATTGATCGTAAAATTTGGACTAGATTGGCTAAATTAGCTAATTGGCACTGTAGGGCCCATTAGGGGTTTTAGGGCCCAATGTCTGTAATCTGCTAAAATGGGCTAAATAAGCTATTGAGGTAAAAGTTAGTCTATTACTGATCAAAATGTGCATGAAAACCCTAAAAACTAGTATAATTACAGAAATATCCTTGTAGGTACGAAATGACTATTTTACCCCTAGGTGCTAAATGACCGTTATACCCCTAGGGCTAAATTTGACTGAAATGCATGATTTACTGTTTCTGTTTACTGTATGCCATATCATGAATATCTGTTGCATGGGGCTGGGTTATTGATGGAGGAAGTTTTGAAAGTGGCTTGACCACGTATTGGAGGCTTTGCCTCGTATTGGAGGCTTTACCTCATCTTTCTGTTATCTGAGCAGCTATGTTGCAACTGTGGAGTGTACGGCTGGGTGGGTTGAGTTATTCCCCACATGGAGTGTAGGGCTGGTACGGGTGGAGTGCAGCGGTTGGGTGGGTTGAGTAGTCTCCCCACATGTGATGGGCTTGCATTCATAATTAATATATGTTCTGCTACTGAAATGGGCCTATGGGCCGTACTACTATCTAAAAAGTGCTAAGGCCCAGTTTACTGTATCTGGATAGGGCTTCAACCCAGTAATTAATGAGACTAGATAGGGCTTAGGCCCAGTGGGCTTGAGCTGATTTGGGCTCTGGATGGGCTTTCCTTACACACTGAGTTTCCAAACTCACCCCCCTTTTTTTTCCATCCATACAGGTGAGCCCTAGATCGGTGGACTTGGAGCTGGAAGGGATTCAGAGTGGCCACATGGACTGGACTGTTGGTTTTTATCAAGTTATTTATTTCAATATATTTTTAATTATTTATTTTAATCATTTTTATTTTAATTTGGGTTTGTAATAAGGCCGCTCTCATTATTTAATTTGTTTTTAACTTAAGTATGATATGGTTTAAATCATTTTGAAATTGGTTAGCTCTAAGGTGTGTTTTATAAAAGTTACTTGTTTTCAAAATATCACGATAACATAGCAAAGCTTCCGCAACGTAAATGTTTTCATAAATAAATCTTCTAAATAGACTTAAACCTAATTTGTTGTTCGTGGACAAGTCATAAGGTTAAAGTGTGGCAATGGGTGTGTGCATGTCTAGGATTGGATCTAGGGAGAGCTTGGTACTTAAGCAGTCTAAATGAGTCACCTCCTCTTTTCTGGTATCCTACCTGGTGCATAGTACCCATTCACTTTAAGCCATAACGAAGAAGATCTGATTTTCCGATACTTAAACTGTTTTAAAAATAACATGTTTCCGCTAGATACAAAGGTTTACAAGCTTTCACAATTTTCTATAAAATTTTACAGAGTTGTTAACAATGTTTGAAAAAGGGGATGAGTATTTCAATGAACCACATTTTGAAAAATAAACACAAGCTGAGGTTTTATGCAAGTTTAACGGTAGAAGTTTCTAAACCCTAAGAAGGGTTTTCAATGAAAACATGGTTTTTGAAAAACACTTCAATGTGACACACCAGACTTGGCCGTAACGTCTGGGTCGGGTTTGGGGTGTTACATAGACAATAAAACTTAAAACACATCACATTGATAAATAATATAAAATTTCCTAGTATATGTCATTTACAATTGATATCCAAAACAACCAAAAATACCAATATAACAAATGGATAGTGTGACTGTGCTCCTATGCGATTCTAGCCAATCGAGCTTCTGATGATCTACAAAAAAAAAGGAAAACAATTATGCAAGCAGCTAATGCTTAGTAAGCTCGTATAGAAAAAACCTTAACTTACCAAACATTTTAGGTTATCCAACCAAACTTAATATCGTTATGTCATAAACCAACTCTCATTTCCTGTACACACCACCTCACAAGGTTAGTTGGTGTAAAATTGCATATATAATTCCAATCAAAACATGACATGTAACATATCTAACATTTCACTTTTATAATTCATCACATATATATATATATACACACTAAATTATTTTTTCCTTTCATTTACACATTTCATCATAACCCATATCCTTACTCAAAAATCATAATTCATTTCATGTAATCATATACACTTTAAAGTTGTATTTACCTGTTGAACCAAATGAAACAACCTCAAATACTCGGAAAATACTCATATAACCATTTAATTCTCTAAACACACCACAAACATAACTAGGTAAATTATTTATAGGCATATGAAGCAAATATTTACACCAATTCATTATTATTCATTATCAAACTATACTAACAAAAACATTCACCTCATATGATTCAATATACACAATGACTCAAATCAAAGCAATCCATGCTTTCATACATATACATATATATATATCCAAACAATTCATTATACATAATTTCAAATCATGGAATGATTTTACGTTTAATCATAAAGTCTCATGACTCGGATACTTGGATTTCCTCCAGAATACACCAAAGAGCATCACAATGCTAATAGAGGCATCGCAGTGCAAATACAGAGGCACCAAAGTGCAAACAGAGGCACTAAAGTGCAATCCCATACACATGCGCGTACTAACCCTATTGGCATGCCAATCGTATCCTAACCGTTTACTACGTTTAACCAGGCATTATAATTCAATTCACAATATTGATAAATCAAACATTCAGAGGCACTTATTATTTTCATACTCATACCATAAATCCTTTATAATCATTTCAATTTTGTGCAACCACAAAATTCATCACTTTTGAATATTCATTTACCATTTGTACTCAATCATAACATTTAATAATTTCTAGGTAAATAATGAAATTTCACGTTAAATACAACTGTCCAATAAACAAAAATAAAGAAATATTCATATACACATACTTACACCATGAACTTACCTATTATATATCAATGGTTGACTCGTGGGGACTATTCCGTAATTTTTCCTTTTCCTGGGTTATCTTCCGTACAAATCAAATATTGATTTAAAATAATTAAATTCAATCTCATCAAATCAATTACACATCCCAACTCAATTTTATGCATATGACCCTTGAGTTTTCATTACTTACACAGTTTCCTTGAAATTTTACATTTCTTACAATTTAGTCCCTAAACTCAAAATTCTAAATTTAACAAAATTTCTCAAACACTTATGCTAGCCAAATATCTTACTATACTAGAACAGTCCATATTTCTTAAAAATTCACAAAAACTTAATCTCAATTTTAACATTTCATCAAATTAGTCCTTTAACTAAAATTATCAAAAATCACTTTACAAAATAGTCTTAATGAACAACCAATACTTCAAATTCATCATTTAACATCAAGAATAACCAAGATTCATCAATGTAAAAATCTAAAATCTTTAACAATTTCAAAAACGGAGGTACTGGTTAGGTAGACCTAGTTGTAATGATATCAAAAACGTAAAAATTACAAGAAATAATTTAGAAAACCACTTACATGCAAAAGGTTTAAGCTTGACCGATTGTTAAGCTTCAACAATGGTATTTTTTCCTCACTCAATTTTGATCAAAATCCCTAATTAGGAAGATGATGTTATTTGTGATTTATTTTACTTAAGTTTAAATTATTAAATTACTATTTTGTCCTTTAATTAAACCAAAACACAACCCCATTTTCGTCCCCTAACTTATCACATGGTATAATTACATTATATAACCTCCTGCCTTTATTAAATAATCAAGTTAACCTAGTAATTCAATAACAATTTAGTTTTTACATCTATTATAATTTAGTCCTTTTTAATTAACTAACTATTTAAACGTTAAATTTTCTTAACCAAATTTTAACATGACCTTAACAACACTCCTTAAATATTTAATAAAATATTTACAGGCTCGGTTTATAGAAACGAGGTCTCGATACCTCCTTTTCTAAAACCACTTAACTTTAGGGATGTATTACTTGAACCTAATTATTCATTCAAATAACATAAGTTATCAAATAAAATTTATTATAACCTATATTTTACTCAAAAATATTAGCTAATGATATTTAAGAAATCACTCATTATATTTGTGGCCCCAAAATGACTATTTCAAACACCACTAGAAAACACGTTGTTACAAGGACTTGGGAGAAGCTAATTTGGTTCTGGGTATTCGAAACCTAAGGGATTGAAAGAAAAAATTGATAGAACTGTCTTAAGCTTCATAAATAGACAAGATATTGGAGCATTATTCAATGACCAATTCAAATAAGGGAAATCAACCTTCTGTATCGGGAATCCATCTCTCTTTAGAGGATTGTCCTAAGACAGCGGAAGAAAGAGAGAACATGAGAAAGGTTCCTTATGCTTTGGCAGTAGGAAGTCTCATGTATGTTATGCTATGCACACGCCTAAATATCTATTTTGCAGTGTGGTTGGTGAGTCGATATCAGATGAATCCAGGATGAAGACACTAGCAAACAGTTAACCATAAACTTAAGTATTTACGAAAAATGAAAGATTATATGCTGGTGTATTCTGGAGGAGATCTCACTCCTATAAGATATACTGATTCTTACTTCCAAACGTGTCACGATCTAAGGAAATTGATGTAGGGCTATGTTTTTGTCCTAGGTGATGGGTCCATTGTATGAATAAGTGTAAAGCAGGGTTGCCCTATTAACTTCACTATGGAGGGCTGAATATGAGGTATGGAATAGATATGACACTATAACAGTGCAAAAATAGCTAAACCCAAATAAACCACATAAGGACAAAACACATAAAGGAGACAGTAATGTTTGATAGAATGGTAGACGTAGTTAAAGATCGTATATGAGGACAAACCCTGGATTTATTTAGCCAAGACTCTTATAGCTAAAGAGCTCTATGGGAAACATATGGAGGGGCACAAGAATACAAGATATGACTCATCTACTTTATTAGGGCGAATGGAAGACTGTTGGATTGGGTGCCTTAAGTGTAGTATTTCCGTCAATATACACTTGTAATTTTTTTCGAACAGATTGCTTAATAAAATAAATTCATTAATTAAATTAATATACTTTGTATAAATTGTCCTAAAATGGTTTTTGTACGTAAAGAAAAATGAAAGAAAATATTGCTCATTGGTTGTTTAATATTTAACTAATAGTGAGCGGTATTATATGGTCGGATCATGATACAAAAAGACAACTTGTATTAGTATATGAACCAAAGCATGTCCTTAGTTTAATCGAAAATGAGCAAACTGATTGAAAGACTAATATGTCATCTATCAAGTCTAATTTGGGAGATGCATTTTCTTGGGAATTGGATTGGATGACTCCTAGAAGATAGAGACATAGATGTGACTAACTAGATTGACAATACATCGAATAAGACCCATGTATAATAGATCTTCAATCTATTTTTAGATTTATTCACTTGTGACATTCACAGTGTGACACGCCTAAATCCTGAGTGGATAATGGGCTATGTATACACTTTAATGTAAATAAAAGCTTGAGTTCAAATAGATAAGGAACCGAAAGCTGGTGCATTGGGTGTACGACTTTTGCTGCATGTAGCATCATTCACAATAATGGAATTCATGGCTTGAGACATGGGAAAATGATATCCTCTCATTGGATTTACATGGTTGATGAAAAGTAAACACAGTCATGGGCCTTTTGTCTTTGTGATAAATGACTTAATTACTATTCTAAAGTAATTGACTTTTCATGAAAGAAGATGTAATAGTTACCATGAGATAAAATAGGATCATATTAGGAGAACGGATATTCTCCCATAGAGATCAAGGATATCCTACGAGGGTAAGACACTTATAAAAATGTCATTAGATGAGCACTAAGTAATTACTTTTGTAATGGTATGTTGTTAGGGAGAGCTCAGTCACAATACCGAATCGGGTTAGATCGCATTACAGAGTACTAAGTTAAAAGGCCAAAAAGTACTCGTAATTGGACCCGATGTGAGAGAGGCCCTAAACCCCTCATATAACATGAAGGGACGGCAACCCTAGTAGCAATACTAGGGTATGTTGTCCACCCCACTCCTACTCTAAGTATGAAGTTGTTTTTCTATTTGAAATAAACCATTACAACTTAACAAGGGTTCTACCTTCTCTTCCTATAAATAGATGACATCGATAGGGCATAATACATAACTCTAAGAGATTGTTACTCTGTCGAAAAACAGAGAGAATTTGTTCTCAACTATTAAATATATTTTTCAAAAAAACAATTTTATCAGTTTCTATTAAAGAATAGATAATTTTCGTTTTCACCCCAAATAAAAAAGAGAAAACTTTTTCTAGTTCTATGTTTCAATTTAATTTGTTCGAGTCCACACTTGAAGCAATTCGTTGTACAAGAATAGCAGGGAAAATTGTTTGGTTGAAAGTTGGGAATAACAAAAGTCCACTAAGTTGAAAAAATAGGTTTGAATTCGGTTAGGGTTTATTGCTATAAATATCACAAACCGGATTGATTTTCAAAATTTTAATTTTTCGTTATGCAAGAAAATCATTTTCAAACCAGATTTTTTTCCAATAGGCATGTCATAGGATAGGTAGGGTACAGGTTACTTTGACTAAGTGTTGATGAGGCAATGGGTGCCAAATCACTTTAGTTATATCGATGACCATACGACGCAATTCATAAACTTCAGAATCATCAGATGAGGCACTAGGTGCCAAACTGGTGTGTTTGGTTGGATCCGTGTATCCATTTAAGTCCGAGTCAGGTTAATAGGAAATTAAACGTAAGATGTATAATGGTATATAAAATAAATTGAGATGGTATATGATTTGTACATCATATTTATAATTTCATATGAAAAGCATGATATCTTTGTAATGTTCAATTACTTATATATATAATGAAACATTTTTTAAATGGTATGTTATAAATCATGATTTGGAAATGGTATTATGATAAACGATAAACTATACATATTTTTACCCCATGTTTAGCCTAATTTTTGGATGGATTATCATTAATTTTGTGAGAATTGGCACTCTTAATCCTTCTTTTTCATGTCTTATACTCAGGAGAGCATAGGGAAGAGAAAAGAACAGAAAACGGGCCAAAAACGAGAAAAATAGGCCAAAGTGTGAAAACGAGACGGCCCAAGAAGTCGCCATACGGCCGTGCCACATGAAGTCCACATGGCCCAACCCCAACAAGCACGGCCAGGCCACACGGCCGTGCCACCATCAACAGGTTCGCACACAGCCCTTATCGAAACCACACGGGCATGTCCCTATAGTGAGGAAGTGCAATTTCACTCGGATTTGGATACTTAGGGGCTAAGAAAGCCATTCTAAACTCTATATAAAGACCCCAGGAGGCAACTCTAAAGGAGACTCTTTTTTTCTCTCAAGAATGAGCGCTGTATTTCTGCCAACACAAGTAGTGAAAGCAAGGGATTACTCCAAGGAAAGCCGATTGATTCATCCCAGAAGCCAGAATTCTACATCAAGATAGAAGATCTCCTTAAACTCCTTCAGGGGTTTTTGGGTTCTTTATGTTTTGTTATCTTATTTCTTCTGAGATGTTTTCTTTATTTATTATGAACTAAACCCCTCGAATACTTGAGGGGGATGAAACCTAAGACAAATCTTGTTATTATTTCTTCTTGAATTATTTGACAAATACTTGAATTATTCTTAATTATGTGTTCTTCATTCTTGATTTAATAATCCTAGGTATTACTTCAAGAAATTGATGTGCTTAGGCAGAGGAGCAAAAGTCCCTGTTTTAAGAGTATATCTACCGTAATTAAGCGGAGTTGCATGCAACCCTAGACATAGGGTGACATAAATCTGCCGGATTAGGGTCAAACCTAATAGAGGGATCCATAGATCGAATTAATGCAACCTAGGGGTGTTAATTAATAAAGAAACTTTAATTAACCTCCTAGGATTAGTTGTTCTTATCCTCGACGGAGGTATTAACATAGGTTAGGGATCTCTACGGATCAAGTCAAGTAAAGAAATCATCTAGGTCAAGAAGTTAATAACAAGTGAAGTCTAGGTGGATTCTCCCTTAAGTATTGCTCATATCAATCAGCTTTTCCCTAAAAGTTTTCCCCAATTTACTTTTTGTACACTTTTAGTTAGTTTTAGAATTAGTTTCAACCAATCCTATTTTATTTTTAGGCTAGATAATAGAAAGGAAGTAAGTATTAGTACTTTTGGTTCCCTTGGGTACGATAACTCGGTCTTGCCACTAAACTATACTACTGTTCGATAGGTGCGCTTGCCTTTAAAATCGTGATATTAGTTAGTTTTTAGTGTGATCAGTTTTTATAATTTTTATTACTTAATATTGCGAGTATGAAGTTTTTGGCGCCGTTGCCGGAAACTGAAATATTAAGAAAACTCAATTTCTATTACTTTAGCCATTATTATATTTATTTATTTTCAATTTTATTTATTTTTATTTTTATTTTATTTTTTCTTTTTTTCTTTGCTTTTTCCTTCTAGGTATTTCTAGTTTATGACTAGAAACAACCCAGTAGGACCATTGCTTTTTGATGAAGATTTAGAAGCGATAGTTCGCAGAACTCGCAGAGAGATCAGACGAAGCCTACAATATCCAGAACAAGGACAAGAACAAAGGCCAGAACCTACAGAACAGATGGAAGCAAATCAAAACACTCCACCACCTCCTGCAATAGTAGCGCCACCATCAAATCAAGAAGAAGCTCCTTGCACTGTGTATGATTATGCTAAACCTAGTTTGGCTGGTACCCAAACTAGCATTATTAGACCTACTATTGCTGCTAATAATTTTGAATTAAAACCTAACACTATTCAGATGATACAGCAATTGGTGCAGTTTGATGGTTTACAGGATGAAGATCCGAACTCATACATAGCCAATTTTTTGGAACTTTGTGATACCTTTAAAATTAATGGCGTTTCTGATGATGCCATTCGTTTAAGGCTATTTCCATTCTCTTTAAGAAATAAAGCCAAACAGTGGTTAAACTCTTTACCACGAGGCTCAATCACTACATGGGAACAGATGGCCTAAAAATTTTTACTTAAATACTTTTCTCCAACTAAAACAGCTAAATAACAAAACGATATCTCTTCTTTTGTGCAGATGGATTTAGAAACACTCTACGATGCCTGGGAGAGATACAAGGATCTTTTGAGAAGATGCCCTCATCATGGCCTACCTTTATGGCTACAAGTTCAAACCTTTCACAACAGTTTGAATCCTTCAACAAGGCAAATAATCGATGTAGCCGTAGGAGGAACAATCAACAATAGAACACCCGAAGTAGCTTATGAATTTATTGAAGAGACGTCACTGAATAACTATCAGTGGCAAGTCATAAGGACAAAGCTGACAAAAGCTGCAAGAGTTTATAATATTGATGCTGTCACTATGCTTACTAACCAAGTAGAACTTTTAAATAAAAAGTTTGATAATTTAGTTGTGTCACTATGCTTACTAACCAAGTAGAACTTTTAAATAAAAAGTTTGATAATTTCGTTGGTTCTACGCAGGCACAACCAGTGATGCAGTGTGACACAACTCTTGTAAATATGTTCAATCCAGACTACTCATCCTCTAGACACAGCATGGAAACTGAGCAGGCCAACTATATGGGTAACAATTCTAGACCTTAAAATAACCCTTATAGTAATACTTACAATGCAGGTTGGAGAAATCACCCCAATTTTCCATGGGGAGGACAAGGAAATCAAAGACAATAGCCTCCTCCGGGATTTCAGCAGCCACCACCACAATAAGAGAAAAAGCCGAATCTTGAAGAGATGTTCACCAAATTTATGGCCGCATCAGAAACACGTTTCCAAAACACGAAAACGGCACTAAAGAACTAGCAAGCATCAATTTAAAGGCTTGAGAATCAAATCGGTCAGCTTGCAAAATTAATTTTAGAAAGACCACAAGGTGGACTACCAAGTAATACTGAGCCAAATCCCAGAGAACATGTCAAAGCAATTACTCTAAGAGATGGGAAAATACTAGCTGAACTAGAAAAGAAATCTACTCTAGAATCTTCAGGAGACAAGGCAGAGGAATCCAAGGAAAACATTCCACCAACACTCAATGAATACAAACCACCCATTCCATATCCGGCAAAGTTGAAGAAAGGCCGTACAGACGCTCAATTCGATAAATTTCTTGAACTTTTTAAATAATTACACATTAACTTACCTTTTGTTGAAGCAATTTCACAAATGCCAAAGTACGTGAAGTTCCTTAAAGAACTTCTAACAAATAAAAGGAAGTTGGAAGAATTAGCTACAGTGGAATTCAACGAAGAATGCTCAGCTATTCTCCAAAATAAATTGCCGGCAAAACTGAAAGATCCAGGAAGTTTTACTATTCCTTGTTTAATTGGTAGTTTACTTATTGATAAATCCTTAGCTAATTTAGGTGCTAGCATTAATCTCATGCCTTACAAAATGTTCAAGCAACTAGGTCTCGGGGAACCAAAGCCTACTAGGATGAGTATTGAACTAGCTAATATATCTGTTAAATATCTTAGGGGAATCATCGAAGATGTGCTAGTAAAGGTAGATAAATTTATATTCCCTATTGATTTTGTTGTGCTTGATATGGATGATGATATTGAGGTACCTTTAATTTTGGGACATCCATTCTTAGCCACTGCTAGAGCTGTTATTGATGTAGGGGATGGTAAACTAGTACTTAGAGTTGGTGAGGAAGAAGTCATTTTTAAAATCTATGATGCTATGAAATTTTCTAAAGAACAAGATGATTCCTGTTATTTTGTTGATATTATTGATTACTTTGTTCAAGATAATTTTTAGAAACTTTCTATCGCAGACACGTTGGAACTGTGTCTTGTTCAAGGTGGGGGGAAAGATAAAGCCACCACTGAAATTGAAGAAGTAAGAAAGGAGTTAGATTCTAATGAAATCATCACAAGACACATAAGTTATGAAAGTATAAAGATGAATGATGAATTGAGACAGAAACCTTCCATTGATGAACCCCCTAAATTAGAATTAAAGCAACTGCCAGATCATCTGGAATATGCCTTTTTAGGGGAAGATTCAACTTTACTAGTTATTATCGCATCAGATTTGAGCATTGTAGAAAAAGAGGAACTACTCCATGTGTTAAGGGAACACAAGCATGCTATAGCTTGGAAAATTTTAGATATTAAAGGAATTAATCCTTCCTTCTGCACCCACAAAATTTTAATGGAAGATGAATTTAAACCATCGATGCAAGCTTAGAGACGATTGAATCCCAACATGAAGGAAGTTGTAAAAGCCGAGGTAATTAAAATTCTAGATGCAGGCATTACTTATCTTATTTTTGACAGTTCTTGGGTAAGTCTTGTGCAGGTTGTTCCTAAAAAGGGAGGTCTGACCGTGGTGTCTAATGACAAAAAAGAGTCAATACCTACAAGAACAGTCACTGGATGGAGAGTTTGCATTGATTATAGAAAGCTGAATGATGCAACTCGAAAAGATCATTTTCCCTTACCTTTTATTGATTAGATGTTGGAAAGATTATCAGGTCACATGTATTCTTGTTTCCTAGATGGCCTCTCTGGTTACTTCCAAATCCTGATAGCTCTATAAGATCAGGAGAAAATGACATTCGCATGCCCATACGGTACGTTTGCTTATCGTAGAATGCCTTTTGGTTTATGTAACGCTCATGCTACTTTTCAACGATGCATGCTACCTATCTTCAATGAATTTGTGGAAGACATCATGGAGGTATTTATGGATGATTTTTCAGTTTTCGGTAATTCTTTCCAACTTTGTCTTAATAATCTAAAACGTGTTTTGATAAGATATGAAGAGACAAATTTAGTGCTAAACTGGGAAAAATGCCACTTTATGGTTCAAGAGGGTATTGTATTAAGACATAAAATTTCTAGTAAAGGGATAGAGGTAGATAAAGCAAAAATTGAAACCATTAAAAAATTACCTCCCCCTAATTCAGTTAAGGCTATAAGAAGCTTTTTAGGACATGCCGGTTTTTATCGCAGATTTATTAAAGATTTTTCTAAAATAGCTAAGCCTTTAACAAAGTTGCTAGAAAAAGACGTGCTTTTCAACTTTGACCAAGAATATTTAGACTCTTTTAACACTCTTAAGGAAAAGTTAGTCAATGCCCCGATTATGATTTCACCTGATTGGAATCTACCTTTTGAACTGATGTGCGATGCAAGTGATTTTGCAGTAGGTGCAGTTTTGGGACAACGAAGAGACAAGCACTTTCAACTGATCTATTATGCTAGCAAAACTTTGACAGCCGCTCAAGCAAATTATACTACCACAGAAAAAGAATTGCTAGCTGTTATTTTCGCATTTGATAAATTTAGATCTTATTTGATTTTGTCAAAAGTCATTGTTTATACTGACCATTCTGCTCTTCGTTACCTTTTAACTAAAACTGATGCAAAACCTCGATTAATAAGATGGATTCTATTGTTACAGGAGTTCGATTTAGAAATAAAGGACAAGAAAGGAGCTGAAAACTTGGCAGCAAATCACCTTTCCAGATTAGAAAACATGCAACCCAAGTACCTCGACAAAATAAACGATTTGTTTCCTGAAGAACAACTCCTATCCTTAGCAGATGCAACAGTTCCTTGGTTTGCTAATTTTGCAAATTATTTAGCAGCTAACATAACCCCAAAAGGGCTGACCCATCAGGAAAAGAAGTGATTCTTCGCTGATGTGAAAAACTACTTTTGGGAGGATCCTTTTCTTTTTCGAATTTGTGCAAATCAGGATATTCGAAGATGCGTTACTGAAACAGAAGCATACCAAATTTTAAATCACTGTCATTCAAGACCCACAGGAAGACATCACAGTGGGGCTAGAACTGCTCATAAGGCACTCGAATTAGGCTTTTACTGGCCTACACTTTTCAGGGATGCCAACAGGTATGTGACCTCTTGTGATAAATGTCAGCAAACAGGTAATATTTCTCAACATAATGAAATGCCTTAGAGCTATATACTTTCATGCGAAATATTTTATGTATGGGGCATTGATTTCATGGGTCCATTCCCTACTCCATTTGGGAATAAGTACATCCTAGTAGCGGTAGATTATATGTCAAAATGGGTGGAAGCC
This sequence comes from Gossypium stocksii, assembly GCA_020496765.1. Taxonomy (NCBI): domain Eukaryota; kingdom Viridiplantae; phylum Streptophyta; class Magnoliopsida; order Malvales; family Malvaceae; genus Gossypium; species Gossypium stocksii. Next base: position 16,361,534 of record CM035623.1, read on the forward strand.
CAAGCCTTACCTACTAATGATGCTAGAATGGTAGTACGATTTTTGAAGAAACTTTTCTCTCAATTTGGAACACCTAGGATAATTATTAGTGATAGGGGCACCCATTTTTGCAATGTCCAGTTTGAAAAAGTCTTAAAAAGGTATGGAGTACACCGTAGAACAGCTACCCCTTATCACCCACAAACCAGTGGCCAAGTCGAAGTGACAAATAGGGAACTAAAACGCATTCTAGAGAAAACAATAGAAACAAATAGAAAGGATTGGTCAAGAAAGATAGACGATGTTTTATGGGCCTATAGAACTGCTTTTAAAACACCCATAGGTACATCTCCCTATAAATTTGTCTACAGAAAAAGTTGTCATCTGCCATTTGAACTTGAACATAAAGCATCTTGGGCTATCAAATTTTTAAACCTTGATTTTAAGCCTGCAGGTGAGAAGAGATTAATGTAGTTAATGAACTAGATGAATGGCGTTGCAATGCCTACGAGAGCTCACGACTATATAAGGAAGCCATGAAGCGACGTCATGACAAACAACTGAAACAACCTAAGCAGTTCAAAACAGGTGATCTTGTCTTACTCTACAACTCGAGGCTGAGACTATTTCCTAGAAAACTCAAGTCAAGGTGGTCAGGTCCATTCACTGTGCAAACTATCTTTCCATACGGCACAATTGAGGTAACTCACCCTAACCACAGTACGTTCAAGGTAAACAGACATCGGTTTAAACATTATAAAGATGAGAATTTTAAAGATAACAGGGAGGAGCTTCATCTCCATGAAATCCCTTCATGATACATCCAGGTAGAGCAGAGCTTAGACTCTAAATAAGCGCTTCTCGGGAGGCAACCCGAGCAGTAACTTAGTTACTTTTCTTTCTTTAAAATTTTAGTATTTTTCATGCATCAACTAACCCTTTTAAATGCAAAAATTTAGGACCACACGGCCTTGCACACGGGCGTGCCTCAGGCCGTGTGAACATTTAAAGCAGAGACATGGTCGTGCACTTAGGCTGTGTAGAAACAGAGTGAAAATCTTCCCAAAACATGGGCTGTCGATAAATCCCCACGGCCGTGCGACATGGCCGTGGCAACCCTTTAATTCAAACACAGGCTTGCACAAATCCCTACTCCCGTGTCCCCAGACCGTGGCCAACACTGTTAATTTAGACACGACCATGTGACTCCCTACACGACCGTGTGAGGAACGACGAACTGATCACAAACAGCCGTAGACCTTATCACACAGCCATGCGAAAAGTGAACACGATCACAAATGGCCACGCGAGATATCAACATAGGCGTGTACTTCGAACCAGGTGCGCCAAAACCACCGAATTTCGATTCACACGGGCAAACCCCAAGTCACACGGGAGTGTTCCATGCCCGTGTGACCCAAAAACTATAAATAGGAAGCCATTATTCACTCTCTTTTTCACTCAAACCCTAAAATCTCCTCTCCACAACCACCATAAACGCCGCCGCTGACCTTAAAACCACCACCACGCTCACACACAGCCGACACACGCCTGTGAAACCTCACCCCACAACCGTTGGACCTTAACCCATGACCGTACAACCCTATATTTGGTTTTATTTTCTCATTTTTCTCATTTTATTTATTTATATTTCATTTTTATTATCTCTTTAGTTAATTTTACTCTACTCTAGATATTAATTCAAGCATGAAATTAGTTACACTAGGATGAATAATCTAGAATGTTAGAGATCATATTAGGATTGCATGCAATTTAAGTGCACAATTTCTTGCCATTTATCTCATAAATTTAGTATAAGTACATACCCATATTGTTTGTTTTTGCTACCACTTTGGATGAATTATATATACTATTTTGGTTAGTCCCTATTTTATTTTTTTAGGCACATTGTCATTTTAATCTACATAATTAATTTTATTAAATTTCGATTTTTAGAACTAATAATTCTAACTTTATTCTAGGTAACATGTCATCATCACGCGGTAAAAAAGCTGTCGTTCCTACTTTAAAGAAATGCAAGGGACCCGGTGGTTCGTCCTCACGACCCGTCACTGGAAACTGTCATCCTTTCCTTCGTTTTACGCAAGCTTCCTAGGAGGAGCGATACGAAATACTTCGAGCTCGCACTATAACCACTGGCTGATGCATAGATTGGGCTGCCCTCGAACAAATACACCTAGTGGACGAGGTCAAGGCCCTATTGATAACCGATCCATGGGAACAATTCTTCCAGATCGTGGAGCCCACATACTTAGAACTCACTCTCGAGTTCTGCTCTACTTTCCATCTTCAGACCGTGATGAGCAGATATGATGATCCAGGAACAGTCCAGTTTCGCCTGAGAGGTCTCGTGCGACAGCTTAGTGTCCCAGAATTCGGCATCGCTCTTGGCCTCTATACCGAGCAATTTATGGAAGAGGAGGACCTCTCTATGCTCCACCGCCATATTTATTTAGCACCATCTAGGTGTTGGGAGGCCCTAGTCCCTGCGTCATCAATGTACGACCCTAGTTGCTCTAAAGCGACTAAGCTCATCCCGGCTCTGAGGTATCTACATTCGCTTCTTGCACACACACTGACTGGCAAGGGAGAGAGCACATGGGTCGTTCGCACCCATGACGCCTACTTCCTATGGTGCATGGCGAACGCACACTTCATCAACTTAGCTTACTTCATCGCCCATGCAATCCAACACCAGATAGAGAGGCACCGCAAGGGCATAGTTTCTATGAGCCTGTACATTACGAGAATAGGCCGCTATTTTGGCCTATTCAACACTATAGCCCAGACATCCTCATATACTTTGGTGGGCCAGATGTCCCCACAGGGCATTCAGACCATGCTTCACATGAAGATGATAGAGCAGAGGCCAGGAGGCAGCCCCTTTCAGTTCCGCCTCATACAGGAGGGCGAGGAGCCAGAGGACATTCCTGACGATGTCCCACTATCAGAGGAGGATGCACCAGCTGAGCCACCACCACCTCGCCGCCCATCTCGTGCAGCAGCCACCAATGTTGACATATTTGAGTGCTTATCTAGATTTGAGCAGCAATGCTTCTAGCGCCTCGATCACATCAACGCGACTTTACAGCAGATATGCCAGCATCTACACGTTACACCACCGCCACCGCATGATCCATCTCTTAACTTTATTTTTATCTTAATTTTTATTCTAACACTGATCTCTATTTTCACCTTCTAACTTCTTCTCTTTTATTTTCCTGTTTACATTTCTTTTTATTTTTAGTTGATTTTTTTTCTTTTTCATTACTTGAATATTAGTATTTTTAGAATTTTGTTTTATTTTATTTTATTTCTTTTGCATATCGGCCAATCCCTAACGAGTAATCTCTCTTAATCCAAATTTCCCACGACTAATAAATACTTTCGCAGTTTCAAAGGAGCTTTACAGCTCAAATCTCTACGAAAATGGGAACATCCTGCCACAACTACCAACTCTTCCAATCTCTGTCTCACTAATCCATCCAAAGAAGGGAGTTTCATACCTTTCCCTATCTTATGATCTTGTGCTTTTATTGCTACTAATGTTATCTTTGTACATTGAGGGCAATGTACATCTTAAGTGTGGGGGGGAATCTATTTTCAAGTCTTTACACTCTCTTTTAAATCCTGAACTTTTTCTAACATTTTGCAGTGTTCTCAAAATTATCTTCAATCTCCTGTTAGGAATTAATTCTGATTGATTTATAATTTTTATTGATATGTTGAGAATTAAGACATAGGTGCTTGTACTTTGATTATTCAAACTTTAAAACACTAGGGAATCAAGCATGATAAGTTGAAATTTTTGAGAATCCCAATTTTTGCATAAGTAAATTTTCTAAATTTTAAGTATTATCTTGAGATTTGAAATTCGCAGGATTGACATCAAAAGCCATAATTTTGGTGAGATTTTTGACCCTTTTGAGCATACATTCCTTCGTGCTCACTTTTATTATTACTTTGAGTGAGTCAATACTGATTTGTTATTCTAGAACTTGCTTTGATTATACATGTCGAGACCACATCATTGATTTGATACACTAAAATTGTAAAGGCACCTAGGATTTAACCCACTTACTCCACAAAAGCCTACCTCTATAAATTAACCCCTAGCGAACCCCATTGAGCCTAACAACCTTTTCTTTGACTAACCTCTAATATTAACCTTTCACCCATTTTTTGTTGAATTCCATTTAATTATTTTGACCCCTAATTTTGTTGAGATTTGAGTTGAAATTTTCATCTAGCTTTATTCTCTTTTCCAGATTGTAAAATTTTACCCAATTTATTGTATTGTACTTGAATTGTTCTAAAAAAATGTATGTATCAATTCAGTTGTAATCTGTAATAGTTCAAATGGTTTTTGCATATTTCTATTTTAAGGCTACCAAGGAAAAAATGATGTTGTTATAAGAATTAGCTCGAGAAATATGTTCCAGTGATAGAGATTTTTCTAGCTAGATAATCTTTCAGTTCAATCTCGATTCTAACCTTTCCTTTCAGCTTGTGACAACACCCCTAAACAAGCCCCATTACAACCATGTAAAGACCTTTTGATCGATGTATCATATCAACCTACAGTGGTAGAGATTTCATTTTCTTGCAAGCCTATGCTAATAACTTTTCAGGTTGGCTAGAGAGTGCTTAAATCTTGAACCCTAAACACTTTGAGTGGATAGAGTGAATCCTTAGTGAGGATGTCAACTTCTGTTAATTAAAATAGAGAGATAATTACTTAGGAGGAGGGAAGAAACTTATGTTTCAATGATAAAATTCTCAACTTAGAGTGATTGAATCTTTAATATTCTTCTGATTGAATTTTCATTGTATGAATACCTGTGAATTAATTTGAAACTTTATCGATAAAGATTGTGAGTTGAAGAAGAATGATTCTTAATTGTAGATGGAGATTTTGCTTGAGGACAAGCAAAGGCTTAAGTGTGGGGGTTTTTGATAAACGATCAATTATACATATTTTTACCCCATGTTTAGCCTAATTTCTGGATGGATTATCATTAATTTTGTGAGAATTGGTACTCTTACTCCTTCTTTTTCATATCTTATACTCAAGAAAGCATAGGGAAGAGAAAAAATGGAAAATGGGCCAAAAATGAGGAAAATGGGCCAAAGTGTGAAAACGACACGGCCCAAGAAGTCGCCACACGGCCGTGCCACGTGACCGTGCCACATGAAGTCCACACGGCCTAGCCCTGACAAGCACGGCCAGGCCACACGATCGTGCCACCATCAACAAGCCTACACATGGCCCTTATCAAAACCACATGGACGTGGCACACGGGCATGTCCCTGTCGTGAGGAAGTGCAATTTCACTCGGATTTGGATACTTAGGGGCTAAGAAAGCCATTCTAAACTCTATATAAAGACCCCAGGAGGCAACTCTAAAGGAGACTTTTTTTTCCTCTCAAGAATGAGCGCCGTATTTTTGCCAACACAAGGAGTGAAAGCAAGGGATTACTCCAAGGAAAGCCGATTGATTCATCCCAGAAGCCAGAATTCTACATCAAGATAGAAGATCTCCCTAAATTCCTTCAGGGGTTTTTAGGTTCTTTATATTTAGTTATCTTATTTCTTCTGAGATGTTTTCTTTATTAATTATGAACTAAACCCCTCAAATACTTGAGGAGGATGAAACCTAAGACAGGTCTTGTTATTATTTATTCTTGAATTATTTGACAAATACTTGAATTGTTCTTAATTATGTGTTCTTCATTCTTGATTTAATAATCCTAGGTATTACTTCAAGAAACTGATGTGCTTAGGCAGAGGAGCAAAAGTCCCTGTTTTAAGAGTAGATCTACCATAATTAAGCGGAGTTGCATGCAACCCTAGACATAGGGCGACATAAATCTGTCGGATTAGGGTCAAACCTAATAAGGGGATCCATAGATCAAATTAATGTAACCTAAGGGTGTTAATTAATAAAGAAACTTTAATTAACCACCTAGGATTAGTTGTTCTTATCCTCGATAGAGTTATTAACATAGGTTAGGGATCTCTACGGATCAAGTCAAGTGAAGAAATCATCTAGTTCAAGAAGTTAATAACAAGTGAAGTCTAGGTGGATTCTCCCTTAAGTATTGCTCATATCAATCAGTTTTTCCCTAAAAGTTTTCCCCAATTTACTTTTTGTGCACTTTTAGTTAGTTTTAGAATTAGTTTCAACCAATCCTCTTTTATTTTTAGGCTGGATAATAGAAAGGAAGTAAGTATTAGTACTTTTGGTTCCCTTGGGTACGATAACTCGGTCTTGCCACTAAACTATACTACTGTTCGATAGGTACGCTTGCCTTTAAAATCGTGATATTAGTTAGTTTTTGGTGTGATCAGTTTTTATAATTTTTATTACTTAATATTGCGAGTATCATATTCTATGGAAATTTGTTAGGTGTTATAATTTATTAATGTTATGCTTAGTTGTTAGATTATAGAAATATCATTGAGTTTATATTCAGTGTACGGTTTTGCTTTCGTGCGCAGGTTAGGTATGTACCGAATCATCAAGTGTCGATTTCAACATCAATCTCAGAATCCCGATCTCAAATTTTTTGGTGAATTGTCTTTTGTTGAATATAGAGCATGTACCTAAGGAAGTTTTTGTTATTTTGTTTATCGTTGGGAATTTTTATTTGGAAGATGTTATATGTGTAAAGTAGTTATATGCACGATAATATGTCACACCTAGATATCTTTATGAACCCTACTTTAAAATAATTTTAGGACTAAATTAAACTCATGAAAGTCGACAGATTTTACCTAGAATTTTTCAAAAATTTGTGGCTAATGAGTAAATAGTTGGATTTCAATTTTAGTTTAGTTAGAATAGAACTGACAGGTTCCATAGTTGAAGACAAAATGATTAAGGATACATGGTTGTATTAAGTAGTGAAGACCATGCCAATGGAGTATATATATATGGATTCATGGAGGTAGAATTCTTCCCAATTCTATTTACCAATTTTCCTCTTTGATTGCTCCGAAGAAGAAAAGGATGTAGCTGAAGGAAAATCTACATGTTGCAACTGTCGTGTGAATTGAAGTCTGGGAGTAGAAAAATTGTGGAAATTGTAAGCTTTTTTACCTCTCTATACTCGTGGATTAAAGAAAGAAATAGAGTAAAGACTCTTAAAGATTCTATATAATCTAAGATTTGGGGTTTCTAAGGACTTACCACTTTTAGTTTAACCAATAACGGGTTGTCATGTTTATCTACCAAGACAAAAGAGGCTTTAGCGGTGGACAAGCTAAGCTGATGAAGATAGGGGATTTAGGTGAGTCTTTGTACCCTGCTTTTAGGGTGCTACAATGATGTTATGTTACTTGCATGAATAACGATGTGTAACACCCCTTACCCGTATTCGCGCCGGAACAAGATACGAGGCGTTACTGGATTTAAACACAAGAAATCATACAAAATCGGGCCATCAATTAACATCCAAATCTAAATCTTTTCATACATACTCATAACATCCCTATTACGGGCCTACGAGGCCCAAAACATACTTTGGGAGTGGTTCGGAACTAAACCAAGAACTTTCAAAAGTTTGTCAATATTTAGAAAATTTTTGCCTAAAATAGGGGTCACATGCCTGTGTGGCTTGGGACACGCCCATGTGGGTAGGCCATGTGGTCACACATGCCTGTGTCCATACCCCATGTAACTATCTGCTTATGATGTCATCAACCAATGAAACCACACAGCCAAGCCATATGCCCGTGTGCTAGGCTGTGTGATGAATTAAATTCTCACAAAATTGGTGCAGACTTTACACGCCCTTGGCACACGCCCGTGTCTAAGGCCGTGCTGTCCACATGGCTGAGACACACGCGCGTGTCTCTACCCATGTGCTCCATACTGGGCATTCTGTTTCTCAAAATTAAGGACAGTAGACACATGGCCTGTTCACATGCCCATGGGGCAGACCGTGTGTCACACACGGCCTAGACACACGCCCATGTGTCTACCCGTGTTGACAACTTTAAGGCTATTTTCTAAGCCATTTGCCACCCTAAAACACAATCACACTTGCACCAATTCAACAACACATAAGTTGACATAATTAAGCCATCAAACATCCATAGCCAAGACATCAACACATCATTCACATGCTACATCTATCATACATGAACATCACATACTTACCCACTCAAACCATGCAAACTTACACATCCAAGAAAGGCATCATCACATGCTCATAAATATAACTAAGGTTAGCCAACTTAAATGGCCAAATATACCAACCTTTACAAGCCATTTCAAGGTCAAACACATTACTAAAATAATCTAAAACACTTGGCTAGTCCTATCAAACTCATTTAGGCTTCAATAACCAAAAAGACTTATACACTTCCTAACCAACTAGCCTATACAGTTCATGTACACTTCCAACCTGAGCGAGTCTTCGAAATCCTATAAGCATAGGAGAAATAACACAAGTAAGCTATAAAGCTTAGTAAGCTTATATGAAAATAAACACAACTTATCGAGTAAGCACTTATTAAAAAATTTCATTACTATGGTGTAAACTCATTTGATTTCATCTTTATACCATAATTCCAAACACGTAATTTACCAAAGGTTTCACGAGCTTTCGTATGGATCAAATACCTTGTATCAATTTGTCCATAATTATACACACATAATCGAACATTAATATAATTTAATTCAATCCAATATCCATCACAAATACTTTAGCCAAGATAAACCATGTAAAATCTCATCATATAATCGTACTTTACACACTATGTGCCATACTTGTGTATAATTAAAAACAATTATAACTCATATCTCATATATCATTCGATTCATATTTCAATATAACCAAATATACATATTATGGCATGACACGTACTCATACACAAATCTTTTTCTCGTTTCATGTACACGATACACTATAAGCTCACTATTTTACCTTCATTTGATTTTCACATAGATTTGATACGTACCTGGTTTACTTGATTCAGTCTCACTTATGTTCTCATCTTGTCTTTGCCCGTTGGATGTTTGAAATACTAACGTGTATTTGGAATCTTGCACATAAGTGCCACATATGTAGCAAAAGCTACCTCATATCTCATAACACATATAGGCTGTAACACCCCTTACCTGTGTCCGACGCCGGGATAGGGTACGAGGCGTTACCACACTAAAATACGTGCATCCATTTAATCTTGACTCATGGAAATGTGTCTAACTTTAAAACTTCTTTAAATATTATCTTACAGACCTTCACATAGGCCTACGAGGCCAAAAACATGGTTTACAAACAACCAGGGACCCTTTCGGGCACTTAAGAAAAGTTCTTCAAAAACTAGTAAAAACAAGGCACACGCGTCTCATGCCCATGTGGAACACTGATGGGCATTTAATTTATCAACCTAAGGTGCAGGGGACACATGGCCTGATCACACACCCGTGGGCAGGCTTTGTGTCTCACACGGCCTAGACACATACCTGTGTGTCTACCCGTGTAGACAAAAATAGGCTATTTACCAAGCCTCTTTACCACCCTGAAATAAGATCAAACATATATCCAAGTATCCCAAGACTTTAATACTCAACCAATAGCCATAATTTGGAATCAATATACATCAAATGTCCATAAACATGCATTTATCCAACAACCACATTATGCTTATTATGCATACATAAACAATCTAAGCAATCATCCATAATTTTTCATGAATTTCAATCTCATTTCACTAAAATAACTTGAATAATTTTGGCCAATTCCAATAGCCATCTACAAAATGAACTTTGCAATATAAATGGCCAACACAATTGGCTAACTAGTACAACTTGTACCAAAATGACCAAATAACCTATACATGCGATTACTCAAAACACAAAAACTAACTATACCGAGTGCTTTGGATGATAGTATGAGTGAAGCCTCCGACGTGCTTTGATCTACGAGCTAGCTAGGCGGCACTATAGGAAAATGGAAAAGAGAGGGGTAAGCATAAAGCTTAGTAAGTCTATACGCAAACATTTAATACCCTAACTATACATTGAAAAATTAAAATAAAGCTCAACTATACCAATACTTCCAAAACATAAATTGACTTACTCGTCCCACACCTTATCCGATATCCTCACTACAATTTCATGCACAAAGCTCATCTCATTAACATATACATTTCCTACACTTATTTATCACCATAATACTCGTGAATTCTATTTAAAAGATTTCACAATATACACAATCACGCACTAAACCATACAAGATAAATCTACACATAGCCATTCATAATAATGTTAATAATAAGGTGGTTTCACACTTAGCCCACCACAATCAATAATTTATGGTGCTATCGTACATAGCCCACATTTCTCAATAATTTACAGTGGTATTGCATATAGCCCACCTTTATCAATAGTTTATGGTGGTTTCGCACATCGCCCACCTTTATCAATAGTTTACAGTGGTTTCGCACACAGCCCACCTTTATTTATAATTTTGGATCATAATGCACTTAGCTTACTAATTTCAACTATCATCTTGTAACGCCTTAAAATTTCAGGGTTTTTAATGTGTGACAGCTCTAATTAGACCCTAATCGAAAAAGTGGTTTCAGAACCATTAAATCGAGTCAGAGAATTTCTAAAATATTATTATTTATGTTTTTATTTTGTGTTTGAATATATGTGAAAATTTGGTGCTTTAATTTTTATGGTTTAGATATTAAATTATGGATTAAGACTTGAGTGATAAAATTTGAAAATGTCATAGGTAGAAATTGAGTGGCCGAAAAATGCATGGCATGTTACTATGAGGGACTTGCATGTCAAATGGACCATTTTAGCTTATGGTGGACGGCAATGATGATGGTTGTTTGGCATTTTATGTTTATTAAATTAGAGAAATTCAATTAAAAGAATTAAAATAAGAAACCATGAATTTTAAATTAAGAAAAAGGTGATAATACCAAAGTGGGAGAACTCATTCTTTGTTACTTAGCTGAAACTAAAGAAAAGAAATTAAGAAAAGAGGCAAGAACCATTTGGAAAGTTAAGGTCTAATTAAGGTATGTGATCTTTGTTAATTTCTCTTGAAATTGTGAAAATAAGTTGGTTCTAAAGTCTTTGTCATGACCCATACATGAATTCTTGATTTTTTGATGAAGTTAGCAATCGGTCATGAGCTCATTGGGTTATATTGGATATGTTTTGATGAATTGTAAGGAGAATTGATTTTAATTAAGTATGAACAAACTGAATTTGCTATGTGGCTCAAATGAGCTTGAGTAGTCGGTTAATGTAGTTAAGTACATGAATAAAGGCATAATCCCATTCGGCATTTTAAGATAGATTGTGAATTGGTGCTTAATGTTAGTAGTATTTGCTTAGTTGGTAAATTGAGCTTTGGATGGATAAATTTATGTGTTTAGGACAAAGTATGAACATATTCGGCTATGAGCTATTGTGTTTAATTTTGAATGTGTGATGTTTCAAATTGAAAATGGATGTTAGATGATTCATGAGACTTGTTAAATAATGAAATGAACATAAGCTTAATGCTCAAGTAGCATGCGGCCTTGAAATAGGTTAATTGGTTAATATGAGTTTATGAGATAGTGAATTAGGTGTTAATTAAAGGTAAGTTTTAAATTTGATAGCCGAATGTGGATTAAGATTAGATCGGAAGGGAAAGATGAACAAACTCAACAAATTGATTTATATGAATAAATTGATAGTTTTGCTAAATATAAGGACCGAATGTTTAATTACTGGTACAATGATGATATATGATTGCCGATTATAGAGTTGGATAGAAATGTGAAAGAATTGCTGTTAATGTGGAATATACATTTGGTCAAAAATGAAATGTGTAGCGTTTTGAAGTGTTTGATGTTGTAAAATGCAAATTAAGTTTGAATTAGTTAAATTGGTTAATATAAGTTTTTGTGATGCATGAAGATTAGACTAAAGTAGTAATGGAGTAGATGGCATACGGCTATTTTAGTTGAATGAGAAGTTGTGATTAGTTGGGAATCTATATTCATGTATGAATTATTTGATGGTTGATAATCGGTCAAATTAGCTATTTGTATATTTATAAATGATAATGGCCGAATATGGTCATTAATAAAGAAGTGAATGAATTGATGTTATTGAGTGTAATTAGATTTAAATGCCAAATACAGAATTGAAATAACAGAGATGTGATGAGCTTAAATTTGGTTTAATATAGCTCAAGAACTTAAGGAAACAAATTCGGACCGTGGAAAAGGGAAATTGGTCGAATAGTCGGGAGTTACGTTAGAGAGCCAACGAGGTAAGTTTTGAGTAATCAAACCTAGTATATAATTAAATATGACATGATATATGTATGATAGATGAATTATGGCTTATTGTCCTTACTTTAATAAGGTTATATATGAAATAATTTATGTACATGGTATGTAGCCGAATGACTATTAGGAAAATAAACTAAGATAGTAGTATGGATATGTGATCATGTGTGTTTGCTTGTTGAGCTGGAAGTTTAGTGAAAAATATATATATGTTTTAAGGTCAAATGATATTTATGATATGAGGTCAAGGTGTATATTATATGCTTATATTTGAATGAAGCAAATGAATTACAAATGTAATATGCTACGTGAAATGTATTAACATATGAATAAATATACATGAAACTCGGTGATGTGTATCTAGGCTAAAGTCCCGCAGGCTTCGTGCTGGTACTATATCCGAGCTAAAGTCCCGTAGGCTTCATGCTGGTACTATATCTGGGTTAAAGTCCTGCAGGCTTCGTGCTGGTACTATATCCGAGCTAAAGTCCTGCAGGCTTCGTGCTGGTACTATATCCGGGCTAGAGTCCCGCAGGTTTCGTGCTAATAATATATCCGGGCTAAAAGTTCCATCGATGATTTGAGTAAAGTTTAAGATTATGAGACTTTGAGGTAATAATTACCAACAAATATGTTTAATGTATTAAGATGGCCAGGTATGTATCATATACTTGTTCGTGAATTTAATTTGGACTAAATTATAAGTATCTAATGTGATGATGATACATCCGACCATTGTATAAGGTTATATGAAAGTATGTGATTTATTTATGATATATGAATTTCAATTCAAGTGAAATCATATGCTAAACTTTGCCTTATGTATATATGCATATTCGGTCAAAGTGTGGAACTATATGCAATTATTCGAATTAGCTATGTTATATGAATACCGATTTAAGAGAAGTTAAAAATGCTCAATACGTGTTAAGTGTTCGTATATCTAGTCGTATATTTGTTTGGCCAAAAAGAGATAATAGGCCATAGGAATACTATTTTCAAATTTGAATGATATCTTTTCGATTGAGTTTAAATGATTGTATTACTTAAAACTTACTAAGCATAGAAATGCTTACTCTGTTTATCTTTGATTCTCTGTTTTATAGATCTTTGACTCCAGTTATGAGCTCGGGAATTCAAGTCGAAGTCATCCATACTATCAACTCTGTTTGGTACTTTTGATAACATATTTTGAAAAATGGCATGTATAGGCTTAACTCTTATTTTGACACAAGTGATATTTTGATTATGTATGTATAAGAGCCATGTGAAAATTACTTATTCGTTTTGTTAAATGTAGTTTCATGTATTTAAGAAATGATGTGTTTGATTTTAATTATGTTTAACATTATCAATTGATGCATGAGTACTTTTCAAGCATGAAATAGTTTCGAAATTAATAAGTTGAGAAAATGTTTGTTAATGATTACAAGATCAACTTAGTGAATAGACAATTTACGTTGGTTGGCTATTATTGAATGGTTAAAGTTGAGGTTGTTGAGTAACACCTTCTAACCCTATTCCGGCGACGGAAGAAGGCCTTAAGGTGTTACATTTTATTGGTATCAGAGGTACAGTTTAGTCGATTCTAGGACTAACGTAGCGCGTGAGAGTTTAGCTATACATGCCATAATGTGTTATTATGATAATGTGATGACTTCTGACAGCTAAAATGTGTTTTTCGTATAGCAATGAATCACGATCCTGACCGAGCCGTAGCTGATGATGTCGAGAGTGTAGCGGCTGCTCCCGCGCAAGGGACTGCGCTGAATGACTCTCAGCCGAATACCAGTCATCGAGATGATGACATGAGACAAACCTTTTATGCTATGATGAGTGACTGGTTCACTCAATTCATTCGAAATAATCCAGCTATTCCACAACCCCCGCCCTTGAATACTCCGCTATCGACACCTGTAGTGCCTCCTGTGACCGATCCGTTGAGATCAAGAAGGCCCCCGGTTGACAAAATTAGAAAATATAGGGCTGAAGAGTTCCGAGCTACAGCTAGCGATGATGCAGAGAGAGCTGAGTTCTGGCTCGACAATACTATCCGAGTATTCAATGTATGCTGTCTCTTTGCTACATGATGCTACTTATCACTGGTGGAATACTTTGATTTCCGTGGTTCTGAGAGAGAGGGTTACCTAGGAATTCTTTCTGACAGAATTTCGTAAAAAGTATATCAGCCAAAGATTCATCGACCAGAAACGTAAAGAGTTTCTTGAGCTTAAACAGGGCCGAATGACAGTGACAGAGTATGAGCAGGAATTTGTGAGGCTCAGCAGATATGCTCGCAAGTGTGTTTAATCTGAGGCTATTATGTGTAAACGCTTTGAGGACGGGTTAAATGAAGATATTAAGTTGCTGGTTAGTATTTTGGAAATCAAAGAATTTGTAGTACTTGTTGAGCGAGCTTGCAAAGCCGAAAAACTTGGGATTGAAAAGAGAAAGGCTGAATACGGAGCTAAAGAGTTCCATAAGAGATCTTCAGGGAAATCAATTCAGCAATCATCGAAGAAATTTTGAGATGAGTCGGGCAAATCTAAGGTTACCTCGGGTTTTTCCAGACGAGATAGCGATCGACCACCAGTGAGTTCACGAGCTACTTCAGTCGCTAGTGTTGGTAATGATCGTTGGGACAGATCTAAGTGTAAGCATTACGGTAAATGGCATTTAGGGAGCTGTAGATTTCATGACCGCTCCTGTTATAAATGTGGATCTACTGATCACTTTATTAAAGATTGTCCGAAACTAGTTGAGCGTAATACTGATCCAAGCGAGAGACCTGGTAGCACGGTAACATGAGGTAGACCACCGAGACGTGGGGGTAATACTGGCGGCAGTCAAAGAGGGACTAGAGACAGTGCTGTTCGATCTGAGGCTCGTGCACCTACCAGAGCATATGCTATCCGCGCCCGTGAGGAAGCTTCTTCTCCAGATGTTATTACTGGTACTTTTACTCTCTTTGACACTGATGTTACTCTGATTGATCCCAGTTCAACTCATTCATATGCGTGTGAAACTTTAGCATCTAGTAAGACTCCCCCTGTTGAGTCTACTGAGTTTGTGATTCAAGTGTCCAATCCTCTGGGTCGTTGTGTATTAGTTGATAAAGTGTGCAAGAAATGTCCCTTAATGATTTGAGATTTTTGCTTTCTGGCCGATTTGATGCTATTACCATTCGACGAATTTGACATTATTCTAGGGATAGATTGGTTGACTGTGCACGATGCTGCAGTGAATTGCAAGCAAAAGACTATTGATTTGCGATGTTTGAATAATGAGATAATTCGGGTTGAGTCTTCCGATTTGAATGGGTTGCCAGCCGTGATTTCTTCGATGCTAGCTCAGAAATATTTGAGAAAGGGCTGTTAGGCTTATTTTGCTTATGTTTTGGATAGAAAAATATCTGAACGAAAGCTTGAGACCGTACCTGTGGTTTGTGAGTATCCGGATGTGTTTCCCGAGGAATTACCAGGACTACCACCTGTTAGAGAGGTTGAGTTTGACATAGAGCTTGTTCCAGGCACGACTCTGATTTCGATTGCTCCGTATCGTATAGCTCTGACTGAGTTAAAAGAGCTGAAATCTCAGTTGCAAGAGTTGACAGACAGTGGTTTTGCACGACTGAGCTTCTCTCCTTGGGGTGCACTAGTCCTATTTGTGAAAAAGAAAGATGAAACTATGAGAATGTGCATCGATTATAGACAGCTGAACAAGGTGACTATAAAGAATAAATATCCGTTGCCTCGAATCGACGACCTATTTGATCAATTAAAGGGAGCTTCAGTGTTTTCGAAGATCGATCTGCAATCTAGCTATTATCAGTTGCGAGTCAGAGACTCAGATGTGCCTAAAACTGCTTTCCGAACAAGATACGGATATTACAAGTTCTTAGTGATGCCGTTTGGGCTCACTAATGCCCTTGCGGTTTTCATGGATTTAATGAATCGAGTTTTCAGACAGTTTTTGGATCGGTTTGTAGTCGTATTTGTTGATGACATTTTGATTTACTCGCGCGATGAAACCGAACATGCCGAACATTTGAGGCTTGTGTTACAAATTTTGTGAGAAAAGCAATTGTACGCAAAATTCAGTAAATGTGAGTTCTGGTTACGCGAGGTTAGTTTTCTGGGTCATGTGGTGTCTGCATCAGGTATCCGTGTTGATCCGAGTAAAATATCAGCTATACTTGATTAGAAACCTCCGAGGAATGTTTCAAAAATTTGAAGCTTTTTGGGACTTGCCGGGTATTATAGACGGTTTGTGAAAGGCTTCTCGATGATAGCAACTCCGTCTCGAAAATTCAAAGCTTTCTTTAAGGGGGTAGAGTTGTAACGCCCCAAAATTTTAAGGTTTTTAATGTTTGGCATAAGTTTGACATAAATGCTTGTTTGGCTTGTTGGCCAAGTGTTTTAAATGCATTTGAGGGTTTTTAGGAGGCCTGGGTTCAAGTTTGACCTTGGGAAAAAATTAAATTTTTGGGCTTAAGGGAACCTGGAAGGTAGCTTATAAGAGTTAAATTTAACTGTGGTTGGTTCATGACAACAAGAGAGCTAGTGGTGGAGTGGCAAATTGGCACCACATGAGATGCAGGGAGGTGGCGTCACATGCATGACAAAGAGGCCAGAGATTCAAGCCTCTCTATGCACAAAAGGATAATTTATTTTACTCCTTGTCAAGCTAGAGGTTGAGTTGGCGTGGAACTCTTCTTGGTGAAGAGTTGATTTGGTCAAAGCTTGATTTGAATTTGAGTTGAGGAGTTAGAGTAAATTGTGGAGCAAATCAAGGAGATTTTCAAGGGATATGGTTTCGGGGAAGTGTTGGCCGAATGTAGGGTATCTTGGAGTGCAAATTCGGCTAAGGCTTGGATGTAGGGATGTCCGGCATTTTTGGGTAAAGTTTAGGTGCTGAAATTTCCTTTTAAGTGTTTTGGGGACATTTTTGTTTCATTTTCTCTAGTGCCGAATTGGTGTAGGTCTTTTGGTGTTTCTATCTTCGTTTTTTCGGTACTATTCGGGCTCTTTTCCCTAGTTCAAATTGCCGAAGCCAAGGCACTAAGTGCCGACTCTCCTTTTCAAATCCATCTATTTCTCCTTCATATTTTTCTTTGACGATTTGGCATTCCTATTTCTCTCTCTTTTGCTAAAAGCCAAATAAGGTATTTGAGTAGTGCACCATTTGGCCAAACTTCATTTGTTTCTCTCCTTATTTCTCTAGCCGAGCCTCACATCTTATTTACCACTTGCATACTCTCCAAACCTCAAACCGATCTAAACCATTATCGAATCTTGCCTTTTGGTTTACTCTTCTCTTCTTCTTGTTTTGTCTGGCCGAATTCTTGCGGAATCCATTCCTTTTCTTCTCCCTTCTTTTCCTCGATCTTTTCTTTCTCATTTAGTTGGCCAAAACCAATTTTCCCTCGTAGCCGAACTCTTTTTATCTGGCACTTCTCTTTCTCCTTTCATCTTTTGGGTATCGATGGTACAATTCTGCAAGAGTTGCATTTGGAGGTAAGGTTGTCCTTTCTTATTTTGTCTTAAAATTGAATATCTTTTCTCCATATTCTGTAACAACCGATTTCGGGGTCCTTTGCATGTATCATTAGGTTGTAGGATTTCTTGAGGTGTGGTGAATACGGATAGGTTGAGAAACCGTTTGAGCCTCTACTTGAAACTCCTTTTAAGGTAATGTTTTTACTCTGCTTTAAGGTAAAGTCGAAGGTACAATAGGTGCCTCATAGGTGTTGTTTGTGGGTTAATCACATCATTGTGAATCTTTGCTAATAGGAATTATCGTATTGTAATTATTAGGCGACAAGCATCTTCTAACCAGCGATCTTAAAGATATTAGACTAACTTCCATTGCAATCAAGGTTGGTATTAATGAATAGAGTTGGGGATTTTATATGATAATTTTGGCAAGGGTAGACTAACGGTATGTATGGTGGAAGTGTAGGCATTGGGCGTAATGGTGCACTCGACTATAAAAAAACAGGTGTGTAACCACACCCTTCTTAGTGTAGATTAGCAAAAGACGAAATACTGAAATGCCAAAACATCGACATTCGAGGCCTTACGGACGTAGAAACGCTTGTGGTCCAAACCGATCCACAAACCGTGGGCAATAGTCTGCAAAGGCTATTGTGTGTGATTTAGTACACTTGGACCGTTATGGGCCTCGATGGGCCAAAATGGGCCCAATGGGCCTACAAGCCCATATGAGTAAATCACTCGATGAGTGATTGTTGGTATAATGGATGATAAGACTTGTGATGCCGTACGTAAATTTAGACTTAATGGGCCACACGAGCGTGTGGTCCCCCTTGGGCCCAATAGGGGTTTTGGGCCCATATACACTGTTTTGACCACATAAACTATCTGAGTCGCTCGAAGCGGTGTAAGACCTTTTAGAAGGTCGTATTGGGTAATGAGACTCTGAAACTTAAAATAGTGACCAAAATACCCTTGAGGGGTAAATTTACCATTTTACCCCTGACTGCTAAAACGACTCTTATACCCCTAAAGATAGGTTGTCTGATATATGTAGGATCGTAACTATGTCTGTTATTCTGCATGCATGTTATATAATTGATTATGATGTGTGATTCTGCAAGGGATTGGGCATGAGATTGGAGGTAGTTCTGTATAGTGGCTCTGCCACGATATCTGTAATTAGCAGCATGGCTGTGTATTGGTGTGCAGGTTGGGTGGATCGAGTTATTCCCCACATGGTGTGATGGGTTGGTACGGGTGGTGTGATGGTTGGACTGGGTTGGGCTTTCATGCATATACACTATTTTGATTCTGTAATGGGCTTAAGCCCACTCTGTTTCTGTATAGGGCCAAGGCCCAGACGAATCTGTAATAAGGCCATTATGGAGTTTTTGTTTTTACTTTTGTTATTTGAACTGTTTTATTATTTCAAATTGCTAGTGAAGTTAATCGGGTTTTCAAAACTAAAAACAAACGGTTTCAAGGAATTTACACATAATGTTTTCAAAGATAAAGAGCTTGCAATATTCAAATAATTGAATACAACAAATACATTTTCAACTTACAAATAAAATGATTTTAATCGGATTTTGTTCTACATTCAAAACTCTAAGCGGGGCTTTAAAACAGAAGAAACTTTTTGTCAACAAAACCGATTTCGAACAAACTTCCATGTGAACACCGGATCTGGCCCTAATGTCCGGGCCGAGTTTGGGGTGTTACATTTAGTGGTTTCAAAGTCAGGTTGCAACAATTCGGCTGTGGTATGGGTTTTGAAAGTTTTCTTAAAAATTGATTTTAATGATTTAAATTGTTGTGAAGATTTGATTTCTTTGAAAATTTTCTTAAAAAAGGTATCTAAATCTTTTTAAACCTAGATCTTTTAAAAAACGAGGATTTTTAAGTGAACTTGGTTGTTTTCGAATATTGATACTAAAAGTATGGCACACCGAGTCTCTGGCACCAAATCGGTTAGATTTTTTATATTACTTATTGTGATAGACTAAAGTATGATACTGAGAAACTATTGTAGGTAGTAACTTTGTACTGAAACTCTGTAGCTAGGATAAACTGTGACTGTAAGGAAACTGAAAACTATAGAAAACTGTGGCTAGATTTCGATCTGCAAAAACAAAACCCTAAAGTATCGCCTTTTGCATAAAACATCCTTAATAATTACTGAAGTTATGAACTAATTCATAAAATTCATAAATCAGATAATATGCAATATCGAGATAATCACAAGAGCTACATACGAAAGAGGTACCCGAGGCCACAGTAGGGGCCGAGGTAGCACTGGGACTGGATCTTCAGCATCGAGACATATGCCGCTAGAGAGGCACCAGCATCCGCGGTGACTGAGGCGGGGTCTCGGGATCAAGATGCAAAGGATGATGCTTTGTCCCAAGCGATGTTCCGAGTGTTAGAAAGAGTAGCGGGAGCAAGTACTCGGTCTGTGGGCCATGGATCGATTTCTAAGCGGCTCCGGGCTAATGGAGAAAAGGTCTTCCGGGGTGTATCTGGCGTAGCCTCGAATGTGGCTGAGTATTAGTTAGAGGCCACGGCATGAATTATGGATGACCTAGATTGCTCGGTGGAGTAGAAACTAAAAGGGGCAGTATCTTTACTGCGTGACGAGGCCTACCAATGGTGGCTCACAGTGAGAGATGGTACACCGGCTGATCGGTTAACATGGGATCTCTTCAAGACGGACTTTCAAGGGAAGTACATCGAGGCGAGTTATGTAGACGCCCGAAGAAATGAATTCTTAGGTCTGACCCAGGGGACCAGTATGTGGCAGAGTACGAGGCGAAGTTTTTAAGGTTAAGTTCGTATGCCCGTGGGATTGTCGCCACTGAATATGGCACAGTGTACGGTTTGAGGATGGTCTCTAAGATGAGCTGTGTGTGCTGATAGCTCCATAGAGGGAGCATGACACTGCTACCTTTGTCGAAAAAGAAAAGATAGCTGAGGATGTGAAGCGCTCTGAGCGGCAGAATCGAGAGAAGGATAGAGGCAGATTCAAAAGGGATTTAGGGCCCTCAGGTACTTCAAGGAGGCCTATTAAGAAGGCCAGAGTTGATGAGCTGATTCGAGCAGTTCCAGTGACTATGGTTAGACCCCATGTAACGCCCTCTTACCTGATACTGTCACCGGAGTCGAGCTTGAGGTGTTACTAAATTTACCATTTAAACAACTTTAAACCATTTATTTTAACTTTCGGAATAAGTTGTCTTTCTGCATCATGGTCGTTCAAAAAATCATATCTCGAGTTACAAAACTTGAAATTAAGATCCATAAATTTTTCCTAAAACTAGACTCATATATCTATCTACTAATTTTTTTCTAGAATTTTTGGTCAGGCCAATTAGTATAGTTTATTAGTTAAAATTTCCCCTATTTCAGTGTTCGACTGCTCTGACCTATGTTCACTACGAACCACTTTTCTCTATATACAGAATTAAAAAGGCTATGCCATTTATTTATCTTAAAACTAGACTCAATAAAGAATCTGTACATATATAGCATGACTCCTAATTATTTTTTTACAATTTGTACTGAATTTCCAAAGTTGGAACAGGGGATCCAGAAGTCACTCTGGCCCTGTTTCACTAAAACTCAAATATCTCATAACATATAACTTCTTTACCTGTTTCGCTTCTTCCATATGAAAGTAAACACATTAAGCTTCAATTTAATATTTAATTCATCACCTAATTCGGTTCCTATTATTTTTAGTGATTTTTCAAACTCCCGTCACTGCTGTTACAACATTCTATTTTATGACAAATTTTCACTTTTCTATGGAAATTCATGAACTATTAACACTTTGAACATACATGGTCTCATACATTATCTAAATTAACCATTCTAAGGACTAATCATTTTCAGGCATTTTCTCAACCAAACCACAACCATATCGCAAGATTAATTACACAAAACAAGTATATTGCTATACATGCCATATTTGATTTATACAAGCCATTTTACCAAACTAGTTCTTCGGATAGTGTGAACGAGCCTTCGACCTATCCCGATTCCTGAGCCGGCTTGTCCAAAACTACAATGAATGAAAAGGAGGGAGTAAGCATAAATTCTTAGTAAGTTCACATGTAAATAACAAGTAATATAATCATGGAATTCAACATGGGAATCAAATTCAATAACAACACTCAAACATACGTAGCATAAGAACATTTGTTATCTTACCACACCATCATCTTACCATATTCTCACATATAGTTTAGGATCATACCTGTTCAATTTCTCTTTCACAATACGTCACAACATACCTCGGTCGCTTAGACGCACTCATTGCTTATTTATCAATTTACCCGTTGAGCACATAGGAATATAACTCGGATACTCGAATCGTATACACATAAATGTCATATCTGTAGCCAAGCTACCATGTAACCCGCCCATAATCGAACTTGGACTCAACTCAATGAGTTCGGCTGTTCGCATCCATAAGTGAACTCAGACTCAATGCAACGAGCTCAGATGCCTAGTTACATCTCACGAACTCGGACTCAACTCAACGAGTTCGGATGCCCAACCATTCTAGTGACATGTCACTTGTATCCTAATCTGTTCCCAAGGTTCAAACGGGATTTACTTCGATCACATGTCCTTGCCGTCTTCCATAGAATACCAAAACCAATACTCGGTAGCAATTTATATTTAACAAGTAGCACACATAATTTGCATATTATTCGATAATAACCACAAAGCATATATTTCATGATAAAAATCAGCATATCATATAAATAACATCAATTAACTTAAAAGTAACAATTATGTTACATTATTTACATATGAACTTACCTCGATACCAAAATATCAACAATCGGCCTATTCCTCGTAAACTTTGTTTTTCCCTCGATCATGACTTGAATCTCGTTTCTCTTGATCAAAAATAGCACATTTAGCTTATTTAATACTCACATTCATCAAAACGGTCCTTGACCCTAACTTTGTCAAAATTACAAATTTGCCCTTAAACTTTTACATATTTAAACTTTTGCCCCAAGGCTCGGAAATTAAACCTTATACCAAATTCTTATGTTTTAGGACATGCTGATCATTTATTTGCCATTAGCAAGCTCAAATTCCAACTACAACATGCACTTATGAACAATTGGTATTTTTACCAATTAAGCCGTTTTACTCGTTTTTACTTAAAAACGAGTAGCACAAATTGTTTAACATAATTTAAAACCTCATATTCTATCATAAAACATCAAAATACACAACTATTCAACATGGGTAAATTTTTGAAATCAAACCCTAGCTCAAATAAATGGTAGAAATAGAGAAATCATGTTACCGGGATTTCAAAAACGTAAAAATCATTAAAAACGGGGCTAGAACGGACTTACAATCGAGCTTGGAAGCTTGAAAAACCCTAGCCATGGTTTCTCCATGCTATTTTCGGCCTTGAGGAAGAAGATGAGCAAAAATTGGCTTTTAATTTGATTTTTAATTCATTTAATCACTAAATGACCAAAATGCCCCTAACTTAAATATATTTTTTTTCACCCATTTCATGTTCATTTTACAATAAATTAACCAATGGTCTAATTACCATTTAAGGACCTCCAATTTAAATTTTCATAACAATTGAACACCTCTAACATATAGAACTCAACTTTTGCACTTTTTACAATTTAGTCCTTTTGACTAAATTGAGTGCCCAAACGTCAAAATTTTCGTACGAAATTTTTTTACAAAATAATTTCATAAAAATTTAAACCATAAAAATATAAATAAAACACATTTCAATTTAACACCTTTACCATTTGACAAACATGCCCTTAATGCCTTTCTTTGTAATTTTTCATGTACAAGCCCATTTTTGTCCAAAATTTTAGAAATTGGTCAAATTCCTATTTAAGACCTCCTAATTAATATCCCAAAGCAATTTCATACTAAAAGCTTCTAGAATGCAAGTTTTGCAACTTATTCGATTTAGTCCCTAATTTCAAATTAAGCACTTTATGCATAGAATTTCTTCACGAAATTTTCACACAATTATTCAATCATATCATAAACCTCAAAATAATTCTAAAATGATTATTTATATCTCAGATTTGTGGTCACGAAACCACTATTCCGCTTAGGCCCTAATTCAGGATATTACACCCCAGATGTGTGTTGATTGTGGAAAAACTCACCAGGGTGAGTGTTTGAGGCGTAGTGGGGCATGCTTTAGATATGGGTCCAAGGATCATCGAGTCAGAGATTTCCCTCAGAGGCCGGTTCAGATGCAAGCTGTGGAACAGAGGGTTGTGCAGCTAGTGAGAGGTGGTCAGCAGCTAGTGAGAGGTGGTCAGCAACCACCGAGAGGCCCTGGCTAGGCGAGGGGAAAAAATGGTAATAGACGATGTCGTGGAGCACCGAGCAGGGGTGCTGGTAGTATTGAGGCATGACACCCAGCTTTGGTCTACGCTGCTCGTCGTTGAGAGGATGGTGATGCACCTTACGTCATAACTGGTACGTTTTTGGTTCATAGCATGCCATATTTTACTTTAATAGATATTGGGTCAAGACACTCGTATGTTGCCTGTACTATGTCTAGGATGTTGGGTATCCAATCTGAGAATGCTGTTAGTGAAATATCTATGCTTAGTCCTCTTGGACAATCTATTAGGGTAAACAAATTGTTTAGAGATGTGCCTTTAGAAGTTTAGGGTAAAAATTTTCTAACAGATTTGATGGAGTTACCATTTTGGGAATTCAATTTTATCTTAGGTATGAACTGGCTTGTTAAGTACCGTACGAACTTAGATTACGTTGCTAATCGAATGGTTTTAAAAACTTCGGAGGATGAGGAGGTAGCGATGAGAGGGGAGAAAAGAGACTATTTGTCTAATGTGATCTCAGCATTAAAGGCCAAAAAGTTGGTTCACAAATGTTGCGAGGCATTTCTGGCATATGTGAACAATCCTGGCTCGAAGGTCCTTCCATAGGTAATGTTAGAACTGTCAGAAAATTTTTGGACGTTTTTTGCTGATAAACTTCTTGGGTTGCCTCCGAATCGTGAGGTTGAATTTGGAATTGAGCTGTTGCCTGGAACAGCCCCAGTGTCCATCGCCCCTTACAGGATGGCACCGAAAGAGTTGGTAGAATTAAAGAAACAAATCTAAAAACTTCTGGATCGAGGATTTATCCGACCAAGTGTGTCCCCATGGGGAGCACCGGTGTTATTCGTCAAGAAGAAGGACGGGACGATGCGCATATGTATTGACTATCATTAGTTGAACAAACTGACGATCAAGAATAAGTACCCTCTGCCAAGGATCAATGACTTTTTTGATCAACTTAGAGGAGCTTTGGTATTTTCTAAGATTGACCTTCATTCTGGGTACCACCAATTGAGGGTTAAAGAGACAGACATTTATAAGACGACATTCAGAACACGGTATGGTCACTACAAGTTTCTAGTAATGCTGTTCAGACTTACAAATGCATCAACAGCTTTCATGGACTTAATGAACTGCGTATTTCAACCCTATCTGGACCAGTTTGTGGTTGTCTTTATAGATGATATCCTGGTGTATTCAAGCTTTGAGGAGGATCATGATGCACATCTTCAGATTATTCTACAAATTCTGAGGGATAAGCAACTTTATGCAAAATTCAGCAAGTGCAAATTTTCACTGCGAGAAGTGACGTTTTTGGGTCACGTGGTATCTTCCAAGGGGATTAGGGTGGACCCTCGAAAAATCAAAATGGTATTGGATTGGAAACCACCGAGGACAGTATCAGAAATTCAAAGCTTTCAAGGACTAGCTAGATATTATAGATGGTTTGTACAAGGGTTTTTTGTAATTGCGGCACCGTTGACTAAGTTACTGAGAAAAGGGGTACCATTTAGATGAACTGATAAGCAATAGGAGAGTTTTGTGAAATTAAAGAAAGTACTGACTGAAGCCCCTCTGTTCATACAGCCAGAATCCGGGAAGGATTTTACTGTGTATAGTAATGCGTTGCATATTGGATTCGGTTATGTGCTGATGCAAGAGGGTAAAGTGGTTGCTTATGCATCACGTCAACTGAAGCCTCATGAGGCGAATTACCCTACTCACGACTTGGAGTTGGCTGCGGTGGTATTCGCACTAATGATCTAGAGGCACTACTTATACGGGGAGAAGTGTATCATGTACACGGACCATAAAAGCCTCAAATACCTCCTTACTCAGAAGGAGTTGAACCTTAGGCAACGAAGATGGATAGAGTTGCTTAAGGATTATGATTGCTCAATTGAATACCACTCTGGTAAGCCTAACGTGGTAGCAGATGCACTGAGCCGTAGGGCTATATCTGATCTGAGAGCGATGTTCGCTCGTCTCAATTTTTTTATGATGGCAGTCTACTGGTTGAGCTACAAGTAAGACTGGCTTGGACGTATCAAATTAGGGAGAAGCAATTATTGGATGAGTCACTAGTTCCTCGGTTTCGACAAGTAGAAAATGGCAAGACTTCTGACGTTGGACTGAATAGTGAAGGAGTTTTGTGTTTCCGTGGGAGAGCCTGTATTCCAAAGGACTCTGATCTGAGGCAGTCTATACTATGAGAGGCGCATGGCAGCCCTTATGCCTTGCATCATGGTGGAAAAAAGTTATATCAGGATTTGTGTGAGTTGTACTGGTGGCCTAGACTTAAGCGCGAGGTGACAGAATTTGTGGGTAAGTGTCTGACATGCCAGCAAGTGAAAGTTGAGCATCAATTACCTTCTGGGCTTCTGCAACCTGTCAAGATTCCACTCTGGAAGTGGGAAAGGGTAACCATGGATTTTGTAAGCGGGCCACCCTTAACGCCTTATAAAAAGGACTCTGTTTGGGTTATTATGGACAGACTGACGAAATCTGCCCATTTTATACCGGTTCGTACAGATTATTCACTTAAGAAGTTAGCGAAGTTATATGTGACTAAAATCGTGAGATTACATAGGGTGCCGGTATCAATCATATCTGATAGAGATCCTAGATTCACATCTCGATTTTGAAAGAAGTTGGACGAGGCATTGGCTACAAGATTGGATTTCAGCACTGCTTTTCACCCTCAGATGGATGGGCAGTCGAAAATGGTAATTCAATTACTGGAGGATATGTTGAGAAGTTGTGTTATTAATTTCCGAGGTAGCTCGGAGGATTACCTGCCATTAGCAGAGTTCGCGTATAATAATAGTTATCAGACAAGTATTCAGATGGCACCATGTGAGGCATTGTGTGGTCGTAGGTGTCGTACACCTAGGTGCTGGATTGAACTGGGTGAGCGTCAGGTTTTAGGGCCAGATTTAGTTGCAAATACCGAGGACAAACTTAAGCTAATTAGAGAGCGGTTAAAGGAAGCATTGGATAAGCAGAAATCATATGCCCATTTGAAGCGTAAAGAGATTAAGTACTCTATGGGAGATTTAGGGTTTCTGAAGGTTTCACTGTGGAAAAAGATTTTAAGATTTGGAAGAAAAGGGAAGCTGAGCCCTAGATTTATTGGGCCCTATCGAATTCTAAAACGAGTGGGACCAGTCGCCTATTAGCTTGAGTTACCGCTTAAGTTAGATCGAATTCACAATGTCTTTCATGTCTCTATGCTGAGGCGGTACCATTCTAATCCCTCACATATAGTGCCAGTTGAGGAAATTAAAGTTAAACCTGATTTGACTTTCGAGGAAGAACCAGTGCAAATACTGGATCGTAATGTTAAAGTACTGAGAAGGAAGTCCATTCCACTAGTCAAGATGCTTTGGCGTAATCACGGTTTAGAGCAAGGCATGTGGGAGCCTGAAGAGGCAATATGACAGAAATATCCTCACTTATTCTAACGAGGTAAATTTCGAGGGCAAAATTTCTTTAAGGGGGTAGAGTTGTAACACCCTAAAATTTTAAGGTTTTTAATGTTTGGCATAAGTTTGACATAAATGCTTGTTTGGCTTGTTGGCCAAGTGTTTTGAGTGCATTTGAGGGTTTTTAGGAGGCCTGGGTTCAAGTCTGACCTTGGGCAAAAATTTAATTTTTTGGCTTAAGGGAACCTGGAAGGTAGCTTGTAAGACTTAAGTTTAATTGTGGTTGGTTCATGAAAACAAGGGAGCTAGTGCTGGAGTGGCAAAGTAGCGCCACATGAGATGCAGGAAGAGGCGTCACATGCATGACAAGGAGGTCAGAGGTTCAAGCCATTCCCTACCAAAAAGGATAATTTATTTTACTCCTTGTCAAGCTAGAGGTTGAGTTGGGGTGGAACTCTTCTTGGTGAAGAGTTGATTTGGTCAAAGCTTGATTTGAATTTGAGTTGAGGAGTTGGAGTAAATTGTGGAGCAAATCAAGGAGATTTTCAAGGGATATCGTTTAGGGGAAGTGTTGGCCGAATGTGGGGTATCTTGGAGTATAAATTCGGCTAAGGCTTAGATGTAGGGATGTGCGGCATTTTTGGGTAAAGTTTAGGTGCCGAAATTTCCTTTTAGGTGTTTTGGGGACATTTTTGTTTCGTTTTCTCTAGTGCCAAATTGGTATAGGTCTTTTGGTGTTTCTATTTTGGTTTTTTCGGTATCATTCGGGCTCTTCTCCCTAGTTCAAATTGTCGAAGCCAAGGCACTAAGTGTCGACTCTCCTTTTCAAACCCATCTCTTTCTCCTTCATATTTTTCTTTGACGATTTGGCATTCCTATTTCTCTCTCTTTTGCTAAAAGCTGAATAAGGTATTTGAGTAGTGCACCATTCGGCCAAACTTCATTTGTTTCTCTCCTTATTTCTCTAGCCGATCCTCACATCTTATTTGCCATTTGCATACCTCGTCCTTTCTCTAAACCTCAAACCGATCTAAACCTTTGTTGAATCTTGCCTTTCAGTTTACTCTTCTCTTCTTCTTGTTTTGTCTGGCCGAATTCTTATCGAATCCATTCCTTTTCTTCTCTTTTCTTTTCTTCGATCTTTTCTTTCTCATTTAGTTGGCCGAAACCGATTTGCCTTTATAGCCAAACTCTTTTTATCTGGCACTTCTCTTTCTCCTTTCATCGTTCGGGTATCGACGGTACAAGTCTGCAAGAGTTGCATTTGGAGGTAAGGTTGTCCTTTCTTATTTTGTCTTAAAACCGTATATCTTTTCTCCATATTCGGTAACAACTGATTTTGAGGTCCTTTATGTGGATCATTGGGTTGTAGGATTTCTCGAAGTGGGGTGAATACGGATACGTTGAGAAAATGTTTGAGCCTCTGCTTGCAACTCCTTTTAAGGTAATGTTTATACTCTGCTTTAGGTAAAAGCCGAAGGTACAATGGGTGCCTCATAGGTGTTGTTTGTGGGTTAATCACATCGTTGTGAATCTTTGCTAATAGGAATTATCGTATTGCAGTTATTAGGCGATAAGCATCTTCTAACCAGCGATCTTAAAGATATTAGATCGACGTGCATTGCAATCAAGGTTGGTATTAATGAATAGAGTTGGGGATTTTATGTGATGATTTTGGTAAGGGTAGACTAACGGTATGTATGGTGGAAGTGTAGGCATTGGGCGTAATGGTGCACTAGACTATACAAAACAGGTGTGTAACCACACCTTACTTAGTGTAGATTAGCTAAGGTCGTAGTGCCAAAATATCAGCATTCGAGGCCTTACGGGCATGCGAATGCTTGTGTGCCGAACCGATCCCACAAACCGTGGCAATAGTCTGTAAAGTCTATCGTGTGCAATTTCGTGCACTTGGGCTGTTATGGGCCTCGATGGGCCAAAATGGACCCAATGGGCCTACAGGCCCTTATGCACAAATCACTGGGTGGGTGATCGTTGGTATAATGGATGATAAGACTTGTGATGCCGTGCGCAAATGTAGACTTAATGGGCCACACGAGCGTGTGGACCCACCTGGGCCCAATAGGGGTTTTGGGCCCATATACACTATTTTGACCACGTAGACTATCTGAGTCGCTCAAAGCGACGTAAGACCTTTTAGGAGGTCGTATTGGGTAATGACACTCCGAAACTTAAAATAGTGACTAAAATACCTCTGAGGGTCTTATACCCCTAAAGATAGGTTCTCTGATATATGTAGAACAGTAACTATGTCTGTTATTCTGCATGCATGTTATATACTTGATTATGATGTGTGATTCTTCATAGGATTGGGCATGAGATTGGAGGTAGTTCTATATAGTGGCTTCGCCACGTATTCTATATAGTGGCTCTGCCACGATATCTGTGATTAGCAGCATGGCTGCGTATTGGTGTGCGGGTTAGGTGGGTTGAGTTATTCCCCACATGGTGTGATGGGTTGGTACGAGTGGTGTGATGGGTGGACTGGGTTGGGCTTTCATGCATATACACTATTCTAATTCTGTAATGGGCTTAAGCCCATTTTGTTTCTGTATAGGGCCAAGGCCCAGACGGATCTATTTCTGTATAGTGCTTTAGCCCAATCTAATCTGCATAGCTGTTCACTGTCATCGGTTGGGGAAGTTACACACTAATTTTTCGCAAACTCACCCTTTTTATTTTTAAATGTGCAGGTAACCCCAGCCATAGAAGATTTGGAGCTGCGAGGGACTCGAGGTGGCCACATGTCTTTTTCCTTCGGATTTTGTTTTTATTTAATTTCAGTTTGGGTATTACTTGTATAATAAGGCCATTATGGAGTTTCTATTTTAACTTTTGTTATTTGAACTGTTTTATTATTTCAAATTGCTAGTGAAGTTAATCGGGTTTTCAAAACTAATAACAAACAGTTTCAAGGAATTTACACGTAATGTTTTCAAAGATAAAGAGCTTTTAATATTCAAATAATTGAATACAACAAATACATTTTAAACTTACAAATTAAATGATTTTAATCGGATTTTGTTCTACATTCAAAACTCTAAGTGGGGCTTTAAAATAAAAGAAACTTTTATCACCAAGACTGATTTCGAACAAACTTCCATGTGACACATCGGATCTGGCCATAACGTCTAGGCCAGGTTTAGGGTGTTATACATTCGGGGGCTTCGCACATAACCCACATTTATCTATGTTTTATCAAATTTTACCCGTACTATCATTACTCGCATTTTTATCCAATGACAACAACATTCAACCACCCATCATATAAGGCAATTTTGAATAAAATACATTAATAAAAGAGGCATCATTTACATATAAACTTACCTAGATATACAAAATGTGATAATTCGATCAATCTCAATCTACGAGCTTGGCCTTCCCCCGGTCTAAGTTTGGGTCTCGTACTTCTTGATCTATATGAATGCAAATTCACTAATTTTAATCACCAATTTAATCTAACCATTCAAAAAAATCATAAATTTGGCAAAATGACCATTTTGTCCCTAGACTTTGGCAAAATAACCATTTTATCCCTAGGCTCGGAAATTGATTTTTATCAAATTTCCTTATTCTCCAAGCCTAAAAGAATCTTTTTCACTCTTATGATAGCCCCAAATTCTCATTATTTCATACATTTACTCGTTATTTTACAACTTTACAAATAAGTCCAATTTAGGTGTTTTCTATGAACACCATTTTACAAAAGCTGTTTATTTAACAACAATGACTTATTTTCTTCCATAAAATTCCAGCAAATAATGCTTATGCATTCATGGTAAATCTCTAAACTTTCAACCATTTTGCAAAATGCACCCCTCAATAGGTAGCCCATGCTACAAAGGTTCCAAAAATGCAAAAATTATCAAGAAAAGCCTTAAGAACCACTTACTTGCAAGGATAAAAGATGGCTGAAATTTTGAAGCTTTCAAACCCCTAATTTGCTGGATAGTTTGTTCAAAGAGAAGAGAAATTGAAGAGGATGACACTATTTCTCTTTTTGTTTTATTTTAATTCCATTTTGGCCAGCTACCCACCTAATTATTAACTTTCTATTGTCTATTGTTTCCTATGACATCTCATAGCCGGCCAACTTAATTTCAAGGGCCTAATTGCCCTTTAAAACCTCCAAATTTTAATTCTCTATGTATTCAACTCAATTCATTAGCAAATCATAACTTTTGCCCCGTATGCAATTTAGTCCTTTTTCGCAATTAAGCCTTCAATCGCGTAAATTAATTTACCAAAATCTTCATGCACCCTTATAAAAATACTATAACACATAAAATAATGCTAAAATAATTTTCTCTAACCTCGGTTAAGTGATTCAAAAATTACTATTCCGACTAGACCCAATTTCGGGCTGTTACAATTCTCCTCTCCTTAGGGATTTTCATCCTTGAAAATCTTACCATTAAAGAGGTTCAAGTACTGATCTCTCATCGTCTCCTCTGGTTCCCATGTGGCTTCCTCGACTCTATGTTGATGCCATAATACCTTCACAAGTGCTATGCTTTTGTAACTTAGCTTATTGACCTCCCGAGCCAAAATCTTAATAGGCTCTTCACAATAGGTCATATCCAGACTTATCTCTATCTCGGCCAGTGAAATTACGTGTGAAAGGTCAGAGCGATAGTGACGTAACATGGACACGTGGAACACATCGTGGATTTTTTCTAGTTCCCAAGGCAATGTCAAACGGTATGCTACCGGTCCAATTCTCTCGGTCACCTCATAGGGTCCTATAAACCATGGACTCAATTTGCCTTTCCTAACAAATCGAAGGACTTTCTTCCACAGGGAGACTTTTAAGAACACTTTATCTCCGACTTGAAATTCAATCTCTTTTTTTTTTTAAATCCGCGTAGGACTTCTATCTATCCAAGGCAGCTTTCAAACAATCTCGAATTACCTTAACCTTCTCTTCGGTCTCCTTGACCAAATCGACCCCGTGTATTTGATTCTCTTTAAGTTCCGACCAATATAAGGGTGTTCTACACTTGCATCCATAAAACGCCTTATGGGGTGCCATTTTCAAGCTCGACTGATATTATTGTAGGCAAATTTGAATGCAGTAAGTACTTTTCCCAACTGCCTTGAAATTCAAGGACACAACATCTCAACATGTCTTCGAGGATCTGAATTACCCTCTCTAACTGGCCATCAGCTTGTGGGGGAAATGCCGTGCTAAAATTTGACTTTTACCCCAACACCTCTTGCAACTTTTTCCAAAATTAAGATGTAAATCTCGGGTCTCTGTCCGAAATTATCAACAAAGGTACTCCATGCAATCTCACTATCTTAGAAATATACAACTCAGCTAATTTCTCGAGCGAGAAGTCTGTACGCACTGGTATGAAATGAGCTGACTTTGTTAATCTATCCACAACCCATACTGCATCTTTCTTTTTAGGCGAAAAAGGCAATCTTGATATGAAATCCATAGTAATCCGATCTCATTTCCACTCGGGGATCATTATGGGCTGAAGTAAACCCAAAGATATTTGGTTTTCAGCCTTTACTTGCTGACAAACTAGGCACTTAGACACAAACTCTGAAATGTCTCTCTTCATTCCCGACAACCAATACATTTTCTTCAAGTCATTATCATTTTCACGCTACCTGAGTGAATAGACAACCGACTACTATGTGTGATATCCGCGTGATATGAAGTAATAAAATTTATAAAGAACTTGATCAAACCTAAACTGACTAATATCACAATGTTTTAAGGCAAGCGCACCTGTCGACAGTAGTATAGTCTAGTGATAAGATCGAGTATCGTACCCAAGGGAACCGAAAGTACTATTACTCACTTTCTTTCTATTATTTAACCTAAGAATAAAAGAGGGGTTTGTTTAAACTAATTCTAAAACTAACTAAGAAAAGCACAAAGAGTAAAATTGGGAAAACTTTTTAGGGAAAAGCTAATTGATAAGGACAATACTTAAGGGAGAATCCACCTAGACTTCACTTGTTATTGGTTCTTGAGCTAGACGATTTATTCACTTGACTTGATCCGTAGAGATCCCTAATTTATGCTAAACCCTCTGTCGAGGCGTAGAGCAACTAGGCCTAAGTTGTTAATTAAAGTTCCTTTATTAATTAACTCCCTAGGTTGCATTAATTCGATCTATGGTTCCCCATATTAGGTTTGACCCTAATCCGGCAGATTTATGTCGCCCTATGTCTAGGGTTGCATGCAACTCCGCTTAATTATGGTAGATCTACTCTTATCACAGGGACTTTTGCTCCTCTGCTCTAAGCACATCTATTTCTTCAATTAATACCTAGGTTTATTAACACAAGAATTAAGCACACATAATTAAGAACCACTCAAGTATTTATCATATAACTCAAGAATAAATAATAACAAGATTCGTCTTAGGTTTCATCCCCCTCAAGTATTTGAGGGGTTTAGTTCATAATAAAGAAAGAAAACATCTCAGAAGAAATAAATAACAAAACATAAATGAACCCAAAAACCCTTGAAGGAATTTAGGGAGATCCTCTATATTGCTGCAGAATTTCGGCTTCTGGGATGAATCAATCAGCTTCCCTGCGAGTAATCCCTACTTCCACTCTCTGTGTTGGCAGCAAAGAATACTTCCCTTTTGGGGGAAATAAGCACCCCCTTAGAGTTGCCTCCTAGGGCCTTTATATAGAGCTTTGGGGAGCCTTTCTTAGCCTCCAAGTATCCCAATTCGAGTGAAATTCCTCTTCCTCACGACTAGAACACGCCCGTGTGCCACGCCCGTGTGACTTCGACAAAGGCCGTGTGATTTGGCACGGCCGTGTGGCCTGCCCGTGCTTGTCGAGAGCTGGACCGTGTGATCTTCATGTGGCACGGCCGTGTGGTGATTCCTTGGGCCATGTGTTATGTCATTTTTTGCCCATTTTCCTCATTTTCAGTCCATTTCCTATTCTTTTCTCTTCCTTATGCTCTCCTGAGTATAAGATATGAAAAAGAAGGATTAAGAGCACTAGTTCTCACTAAATTTATAATAATTCATCTAAAATATAGGCTAAGCATGAGGTAAAAATATGTATAAATTAGCGTTTATCAATGTGCCTCTCGCAAAATCCTCTGAATAAGTTCAGCATCTTTAGGTACATAGATTATATCTCAGTATATCAAACATCCCTCGGCATCAACTTGTAAATCTGATTCATTACTCGTCTCGCACTAAGCTATCTTAGCTTGCAAATCCTTGTCAATTTTCTGAGCTTTGACAATCTCTTGCAAAAACATTGATCTGGCTCTCAACTTAGAAAAAATTCAACCATCATCGGTCATAGACAACCGAGCATCCATAGTCTTCAAGGCAAACAATGACCTCCTACTCAACGCATCAACGACTACATTCGCCTTTCTGGGGTGATAGTCGATTATTAGCTCATAATCCTTTATCAACTCCAACCATCTCCATTGTCACAAGTTCAATTCCTTTTGAGTCATTAAGTACTTTAAACTTTTGTGACCCATGAACATCCGGTATCTCTCGCCATACAAACAGTGTCTCCATATCTTTAACGCGAACACGATGGTGGCTAACTCTAAATTATCGGTCAGGTAATTTTTCTCGTGGGGCTTTAGTTGCCTCGAGGCATAGGCTATTACCTTGCCTTCTTGCATGAGCACATATCCCAATCCGTTCAAGTAAGCATCATTATACACTACGAATTCTTTTCTCGATTTCGATTGTACCAACACTAGGGCTTCGGTCAACAAAGCCTTTAACCTTTCAAAACTTTATTGGCACTTTTCCGTCCACTCAAACTTAACATCTTTTTGAAGTAACCTCGTAATCGGAGTAACAATCATTGAAAATCCTTTAACAAATTGTCGGCAGTACCCTACTAGGCCCAAGAAACTCCTAATCTATGTAACGTTCCTCGACGGTTTCCACTCAACAATAGCCGAGATCTTACTCAGGTCGACTCTGATCCCATCTCCTGACGTAATATGTCCCAAGAACCCGACCTCTTGTAGCCAAAATTCACTCTTGTTGAATTTTTGTACAATTGTTTATCTCTCAAAGTCTACAATATGGTCCTCAAGTGCTCCGCATGCTCACCCTTGTCACGAGAATATACGAGTATGTCATCAATAAAGACGACAACAAACTTATCCAAGTAGGGTTGGAAAATGATGTTCATGAAGTCCATGAATACCGCAGGGGCATTTGCCAAACCAAAGGGTATAACGAGGAACTTATAGTGGCCGTACCTCGTTCGAAAGGCAGTTTTCGGTACATCTTGCTCCTTGACTCTCACATGGTAATACCCCGACCTTAGATAAATTTTAGAGAACACAGTCGCTCCTTTCAATTGGTCGAATAAGTCATTGATCCTCAA
The DNA here is from genome assembly GCA_020496765.1 of Gossypium stocksii. NCBI lineage: Eukaryota > Viridiplantae > Streptophyta > Magnoliopsida > Malvales > Malvaceae > Gossypium > Gossypium stocksii. The sequence continues at coordinate 16,397,520 of CM035623.1, forward strand.
CAAGGGATACTTATTCTTTACTGTAACCTTGTTGAGCTGATGATAATCTATGCACAGTCTCATTGAACCATCCTTTTCCTTTACAAATAATACCGGAGCTCCCTACGGAGAATAGCTGGGTCTCTCAAAACCCTTATCTATTAACTCTTGTAGCTGAGTCTTCAATTCCTTAAGTTCTATTGGAGCCATCCTATATGGAGCAATCGAGATAGGTGTCGTGCCAAGGACCAACTTGATACCAAACTCTACTTCTCTATCTGGAGGTAATCCGAGTAACTCTTCCAGAAAAACATCCGAGTACTTGCATACCACTAGCATTAAATCAATCTTTACCTTTGACACTTGGGTAATCAAAACAAAAGCAAGATACGACTCATATCCTTTCCTTAAATACCTCTGAGCAGTTAAAGAAGACACTACTACTGGTAGACCATCTGATTCACCTGATTCAATCTGGAGAATATCCTCGTTTTCACTTTTCAATTCAATAAACTTCTTTCCACAATTTACCACTACATCATGGGCAATCAGCCAATCCATACCAAGTATTACATCAAATTCGTCAAATGGTAATAACATTAAGTTAGTTGAAAAGCAATGACCTCTAATTGTTAAGGGACAGTCTCGACACACTTGGTCAACTATTACATGCTTGCCTAGTGGATTTGACACTTTTACCACAAATTCCGTGGACTATACAGGTATGCTCATGCTAGAGACTATTTTCATGCAAACATATGAATAGGTAGAACCCGAGTCTATCAATGTAATAACAGAAGTATTTTAGAGAGAAAATGTACAAGTGATCACGTCAGGGGAAGATGCGTCTTCTCTAGCATGTATAGTATAAGTTCTTGTTGGTCCTCTCGTTTCTAATCTTACAGTGGAATCCTTCACTCTACTTTTGCTATTATCTCCACCACCAGTACCTCGCGATGGTCTACACCTGTTATTGGTGTTACTTGGTCGAGCATTCTGAAACCCATCTTCCTCAGCTCTCTCCGGACAGTCTTTAATAAAGTGGTCCTAAGAACCACACTTGTAGCAGGCTTGACTATTTCCCCAACACTCACCAAAATGTTGTCTACCACATTGTGAACATTTACGTCTATCCGGTCGACCACTGCCAATGCTTGCAACGGAGTTAGTTTGAGCTTTGGACGGCGTGTTTTGCTTATTCTTGCTTCTGCCTAAGTATCCCACCGAAGCAGTCGATCGGATAGGGAACTCTCTTGATCTTTTAAGTGAAGATTGATGTGATTTCCCCATCTGTCTTTTATTGGAGTCACGGGACTCCATATTAGCTTTCCTCTTTTCTTTGGCCAACTCTTCGGCCTTGCACGCTTTCTCCACGAGTACTACAAACTCCTAAATCTTTAGAATACCCACCAATAATCGGATGTTCTCATTCAAACTGTCTTCAAATCGCTTATGCATGATGGCTTCTGAAGACACACACTCCCGAGTACTGAGCCTCACGAACTCACACTCATACTCAGTGACCGTCATTTGACCTTGCTTCAATTTAAGCAATCCTTTCCTCCTCTGGTCAATAAACCTCTGGCTAATGTACTTTTTTCAGAACTCTTCTTGAAAGAACTCCCAAGTTACTCTTTCTCTCGATACCACTGACAGTAGAGTATTCCACCACTGGTAGGCTGTGTCTCGTAAGAGTAACACCACGCACTTCATGCACTCTTAAAGTGTGCACGATAGCTCATCGAACACACTAATGGTGTTCTTCAACTAGAACTCTGCTCTCTCTTGGTCATCATCATTATTTGCCTAGAATTCCTTAGCCTCATGTTTTCTAATTCAGTCTACTAGGGTTTTGTCTCTCCTACCCATTTCTGCTCCTTGAGGAGCTGTAGGGGCATGTTGATAAATCGGGGGAGGTATGGGAGGTGAAGTGTTCGGGTTCACATGAACGTACTCTGTATACCAAGCATTCATCATTTGGAGGTAGGCTTCCCTCCGCCCTAACTCATCTTTATGGGTCCAGTCTCAACTGGCTCGGTACCTTCAGCAGGAGCTAGTGCATTATTTTCCACATCGTCCACCATAGGCTGATCGGAATCAACTACTATATGAAAACATAATTTCAAATCGTCAAGAGTCATCACACTATCATTTTATAACTATGGCATGTATGGCTAGACTCGAATACAAGCTAGGTCAATTCTAGAATCGCCTAAACCATAGCTCTGATAATAATAAATGTAACACCCCTTACCCGTGTCCGATGCTAGGATAGGGTACGAGGTGTTACCATACTAAAATACGTACATCCATTCAATCTTGACTCATAGAACTGCGTCCAAATTTAAAAATTTTTCAAATATTGTCTTACAGACCTTCACATGGGCCTACAAGGCCAAAAACATGGTTTCGAAACAACCCGGGACCCTTTCGGGCACCTAAGAAAATTTCTTTAAAAACTAGTAAAGACAGGGCACACATCCGTGTGGAAGGCAACATGCCCATGTGGCCTCTAGTCATGGGGATTTCTTTTCTAACATCGAACCTACAGGGATTTTCACACGGCCTGGCACACGCCCGTGTGCCCAGCTCGTGTCCCTCACATGGCCATGACAGGCCCGTGTGACCCGTGTGTAAAAACCTTGACATTCTGTTTCTAACGTCATCACTCACACGATCGTGGTACACTCCTGTGTGCTAGCCATGTCCTTCACACGATTGAGACACATAGCCATGTCTCATGCCCGTGTGGAACACTAATGGGCATTTAATTTATCAACCTAAGGTACAGGGGACACACAACTAGATCACACGCACGTGGGCAGACCGTGTGTCTCACACGACCTAGACACACGCCCGTGTGTCTACCTCTGTGGACAAAAATAGGCTATTTACCAAGCCTCTTTGCCACTCTGAAATAAGACCAAACATATATGCAAGTATCCCAAGACTTCAATACTCAACCAATAGCCATGATTTGGCATCAATATACATCAAATGTCCATAAACATGCATTTATCCAACAACCACATTATGCTTATTATGCATACATAAATAATCTAAGTAATCATCCATAATTCTCATGAATTTCAATCTCATTTCACTAAAATAACTTGAATAATTTTGGCCAATTCCAATGGCCATTTATAAAATGAACTTTGCAATATAAATGGCCAACATAATTGGCTAACTAGTACACCTTGTACAAAATGACCAAATAACCTATACATGCCATTACTCAAAACATAAAAACTAACTATACCGAGTGCTTTAGATGATAGTGTGAGCAGAGCCTCTGACGTGCTTTGATGTACGAGCTAGCTAGGTGGCACTATAGGAAAATGGAAAAGAGAGGGGTAAGCATAAAGCTTAGTAAGTCTATATGCAAACATTTAATACCCTAACTATACATTGAACAATTAAAATAAAGCTCAACTATACCAATACTTCCAAAACATAAATTCACTTACTCATCCCATACCTTATCCAATACCCTCAATACAATTTCATGCACAAGGCTCATCTCATTGACATATACATTTCCTGCACTTATTTATCACCATAATACTCGTGAATTCAGTTTAAAAGATTTCACAACATACACATTCACGCACTAACCTGTACAAGATAAATCTGCAAATAACCATTCATAGTACCGTTAATAATAAGGTGGTTTGGCACTTAGCCCACCATCATCAATAATTTACGGTGGTATCGCACATAGCCCACATTTATTAATAATTTACAGTGGTATCGCACACAGCCCACCTTTATCAATAGTTTATGGTGGTTTCACACATAGCCCACCTTTATCAATAGTTTACAGTGGTTTCACACACAGCCCACCTTTATCTATAATTTTGGATAATAACGCACTTAGCTTACTAATTTCAACTATCATCTGGTGGTTTCGCACATAGCCCACCTTTTTCTATGTTTTATCAAATTTTACCCGTACTCTCATTTCTTGCATTTTTATCCAATGACAACAACATTCAACCACCCATCATATAAGGTAATTTTGAATAAAATACATTAATAAAAGAGGTATCGTTTACATATAAACTTACCTCGATATACAAAATGTGATAACTCGATCAATCTCAATCTACGAGCTTGGCCTTCCCCCGGTCTAAGTTCGGGTCTCGTACTTCTTAATCTATATGAATGCAAATTCACTAATTTTAATCACCAATTTAATCTAACCATTCAAAAAATCATAAATTTGGAAAAATGACCATTTTGCCCCTAGACTTTGGCAAAATAACCATTTTACCCCTAGGCTCGGATATTGATTTTTATCAAATTTCCTTATTCTCAAAGCCTAAAAAAAAATTTTCACTCTTATGACAGCCCCAAATTCTCATTATTTCATACACTTACTCTTTATTTTACAACTTTACAAATAAGTCCAATTTAGGTGTTTTCTATGAACACCCTTTCACAAAAGTTGTTTATTTAACAACAATGACTCATTTTCTTCCATAAAATTCCAAAAAATGATACTTATGCATTCATGGTAAATCTCTAAACTTTCATCCATTTTGCAAAATACACCCCTCAATAGGTAGCTCATGCTACAAGGGTTCCAAAAATGCAAAAATTATCAAGAAAAGCCTTAAGAATCACTTACTTGCAAGGAAAAGAGATGGTTGAAATTTTGAAGCTTTCAAACCCCTAATTTGTTGGATAATTCGGTGAAATAGAAGACAAATTTAAGAGGATGACACTATTTCTCTTTTTGTTTTATTTTAATCCCATTTTGGCCACCTACCCACCTAATTTTTGACTTTCTATTGTCTATTGTCTCCTATGACTTCTCATGGCTAGCCAACTTAATTTCAAGGGCTTAATTGCCCTTTAAAACCTCCAAATTTTAATTCTCTATGTAGTTAACTCAATTCACTAGCAAATCGTAACTTTTGCCCCTTATGCGATTTAGTCCTTTTTTGCAATTAAGCCTTCAATCGCGTAAATTAATTTACCAAAATCTTCATACACCCTTATGAAAATACTCTGACACATAAAATAATGCTAAAATAATTTTCTCTAACCTCGGTTAAATGATTCTAAAATAACTGTTCCAACTAGACCCGATTTCGGGCCGTTACATAGGCTCGCTCTCAAGCTAACCACGAGTCTACTCACACAAGCTGACGATCAGGACGTAACTAACCAGTGCTACTCATAGCTGTTAGGCATCTGTAACCTATGCCGGAGTACCAAGCGACTACTAGAACATACAAGACCAACACCCGGATCACATATGCATAGTACGATACCATATCCCAGATATGGTCTTACATGTATCACACTATTCACGGGTCTACTCACACAAGCTGAAAGTCAAGATGTAGCTTCCCAGTGCCACTCACACAAGCTTCCAGGTATCCATAAAACATGCCAAAGTACCTAGCCACTGGTAGGACGTACATAACTAGCACCTGGATCACATATGCATAGTACAATGCAATATCCCAAATATGGTCTTACATGTAATCACATACCGATGCCATAGCCCAGCCATGGTCTTACATGGAAATCACATATCTCACCGAAGACATATCCTAGATATGGTCTTACATGGAAATCACATATCTCATATTGCCATTTTAACAGCCCGATTTAGACCCTAATCGAAACGGTGGTTTTGGGACCACGAATCCGAGTCAGAAAAATATTTTGAAATTATTTACTGTGTTTTTTTTTGTGTGAATTTATATCTGTGCAATTTCTGTGATTTAATTTTGTCGTTTAAGTATCCAATTAAATAGAAGGACTAAATCGCATAAATTAGAAATTTGATAGTTTAAAATATAAGGGCCAAATAGTTAGTGGCTTTCTAAGTTGGGTTATTTATATTGTAAATATCCCATAAATATATTAGTGGGACAGTTAAGACTTATATTATGTGTTTTTTTTTAAACCATTAAGGTTATAAAAGTAATTTAAATATTAAGTTTAATATATGTTATAATAGCATAAAATAAACCATTGTTTTATTCTTCTCTCTTGACCGAAACTATACAAAAAGAAAAAAGAAAAAAGAAAGAATAAGAGCTAGGTTCGGCTATTCTTCTCATCTTGATTCAAGGCTCATTCTTAGTCAGTTTTTGATAATTTTTACGTTTTTGAGATCGTTGCTTCGAGTACTACAAAACCCAAGCTTTGATTTTTAATTTTGATGAATATTTTGAGTTATGCCATTGATGAGAGCTTGTGATTTTTATTGTTTGATGATGAATTATGAAAGATATGGAGTGGGTTAACATATTATGTAAAGGGATTTTTGATGATTTTGAGTAATTAGGACTTAATTGCAAAAATAAAAATGTGTGGGGACTAAAATGTGAAATTGATGAAAAATGTAGGCTTATTTGGACATTAGGAGTATTTGGCCTACCTTAGATGTGATTAATTTTGTATATTTTGTATTTTATGCATTAGGGACTAAATTGTAAAAATTGTAAATGTCAGGGGTAAAATGGTAATTTTCCTATTTATGTGTTTTGGACTAAATTGAATGAAAATATGTTTGAATGAGCTTAATTTGAATATGTTTAGATCAAGAATTAAAGAAATCAGAATTGAATCGGGAAAAAGCTAAAGTTGTCGACTAGCAATCCCATCTCGTTTTTCATCGTCCGAGGTAAGTTTATAAGCAAATAGACGTGTTTATTGATAACTTAATGCCATATTTACATGCTATTATGAAATGATAAGATTTAAGCATGTTTTGGCTGAATGGGTTCAAATATAGTTACTACATTTCCGAGTTTGATTCGACCATGATACGATGTCCGGAAGCCTCATGTGAACCCTAGGAATAACTAGGATACATATGTCATGATATAGGATTCCGATATATGTGTGCGAGTAAGTATATGGCATCAATTTTGATTTTGATATGTGTTTACGAGTAAGACCCTGTCGCTTCGATATGTGGTTACATGCAAGACCACGTCTGGGACGTTGGCATTGTACGATCTATGTGATTATCCGAGTGTCCTATCCAATTCTGAATGGTTCATCGGGCATAAGTAAATTGTGATCGGGCATGTTAAATGAACAAAAGAAGTGGCAAGTATGATTTAATTTGTTAGCTATCAATGATAAAGTAAGTATGTAAATTGTTTGATTTTATAAGTTATAAATGATATAAGGTATAAACTCCCATAATGTAGACAAGTGAATTCGGCTATGAAAGTGGTTTGTGTATGTGATATTATATTTGAATTCTTGAACTTACATCGGTATGTATTTCATGAAATAGATTACATAATGATAATTTTAACCTAGAAAGCCAATTGATATTTGTTTATTATGTTAAAGGGAGCATTCAGCTAAGGTAGTGTTGTGCATGGGAATGTAATCTCATATCGATTCAAATATGTTAATAAGTTGTTTATTTGCTTATAGCTTACTAAGTTATGATAGCTTATTCTGTGTTTTATGTTTCATGTTTTATAGATTTTGAAGTCAAGCTACAAGTCGGGGATCGTCAGCAAGTTTATCACACTATCTACAGCTTCGGTATTTTAAGTAATCAAACCCGTATTATGCAATGTATAGGCTGAATTATATTTTAAATGTGCTGAAAGTTGGTTGTGTATATTAGCCATGCGAAAATGGCTTATCCTCTAGTTTATTTTGATCGATGTGCCATATGCAAAGTAAGATTATAAATTATGTTACGTGATTATATACTATGGTTAGTCATTAGGTTCGGCTAGGTATAAATAAATTTAGGTAGCAGTATACGGATGTTAAGTTGTGGTTTGAGCCTTGTTGCAAACTTAACCAACCTATATATCTATATATATATTGTTTGTGGTGCTGCTATGTATTCCTGCAATATGGTGTATGACAAGTATTTTATGTCTTGAAAACAGTTAATAAATTTAGGCGAATATGTGACTGATTTTACTAAGGTATACATAGCATATGATTTATACATATGGAGTGATGGTTTTAGAATAATGAATTGCACATATTTTAGCGTTACTGTTAACTGATTTTGGTCCGACCATGCAATAATTTTGCCTTGATATGTTCATTAAATAATGTGTTAAAGTTTATGTTACTTATATTTATAATTTATTTGTTAAATGATATGAATGAGGTATGATACTCTGTTAGGAGATGGAAAATATGGATCTTTCTTTTAGGTTACCTATGGTTCGGCATTTGTGATTAAATATGTATTGAAGTAATGGATGTACCAATTGAATTATATGGTTATTAGACAAAATGATTTGAGATATGGAGGTTGGGAATTCGGTTGTGATACATGTTCCTTGATAAGCTTGAAACTTGTATTTATTCATAAGTACTCTGTTGCCATGACAAAACATCTTTTTAAGCCATAAATGTTAGTCTCATAAAATAATTATTGCATGACATTAATAGGTACTAATATACGGTAAAATTCTATGACTTATGTGGCTATTATTTTTTTTAAAGTCAGATATTGGGCTAAATCACCCTGCAAGCCTTATTAAATCAATTGCTTGTGTAATGAGTTGACATGTGATTTTGAGCATAAATTCGGCTAACAATTATACATTAAAATGATGCTTGAGTTAGGATGAGTAATATTAACATTAGCAGTAAATTTGGGAAATTAGTATATATGCGCTCGTTTATTTGTATAGCTGAACAAATATTTAGACTTACTTTATATTTTGTTAAAGGTCGTAAATTCTTTAATACTTGAATGTTATAATTCATTATATTTCAAGTGAATGATGTGACTGAATATATATGCATAATGCGAAACGTTTTAAGTTCAACTGTTGTGTTAGTTTATGAAATAAATCTGTTTGAATTTGTCTGAGATTTATTCATGTATATATATATATATATATATATATATGCATATAAATGTTCGGATCTGTGATTCTGATTGGTAATGCCACATAACCCTAGTCTGGCGATGGATACGGGTTAAAGGTGTTACAGCCATGGTCCAACCATGGTCTTTTACCGTCAATTCATATTTCACTAGGAAACGGTTGTGATCGATCATTCATTTTTACTCATTTTGAATAATTAATTTAAATTTTGAAATTCAATCAAATACATGATAATAAAGCATAATTAACACAATTCAACAATGTTTATTAACATACGAACTTACCTTGTCTATTGTATCGAAGAATAAGGTTGACAAATTTGAAACTTTGTTTTCCCCCCTCATTCTAATTTCGAACCTCGTTTTCTTGATCTATAACATCACATTTAACTTATTTAATCTTTACACTATTCAAAATAGTACAAAATCACATTATGGCGAAAATATAAGTTTCACATTTTTGTAATTTAGTCCCTAAGCTCGTAAAATAAAATGTACTCAATTGCTTCAATACCCAAGCCCAACCGAACCTCATACATCCTTATAGCAGCCCACAATTTTCATTTATTTACATTTTCTACACATTTTACAAATTTTACAAATAAGTCCCTTTTTGACATTTTCACCGAAAATCACTTAGCAAAAGTCATTTATCTTACGACTAACATGCATTTTCTACCATTAGACATCAAAATACATGCATGTCTAACATGGGTAAAATTTTAAACTTTTCTCATACTTCAAATTAGTCCTTGAAAAGGATTGATTAGGTTACGAGGATTTTAAAAACGTAAAAATCATTAAAAACGGGGCTAAAACGGACTTACAGTGAAGCTTGAAAGCTTGACAAGACCTAGCCATGTCTTCCTTAGTGATATTTGGCCATGGGAGAAGAAGATGGACAAGATTTTGGCTTTGTTTTGGTTTTTTAATTTATTTAATTACCAAATAACCAAAATGCCCCTTTAGCATTTCTTTGAAATTTTACCGTTCCATGTCCATTTTTGTCCATCATGATATAAAATGGTCTAATTACTAAATAAGGACCTTTAATTTTCAAATCCCTTTCAATTAAACACCCAAAACTTCTAGCACACATATGTTGCACTTTTTGCAATTTAGTCCTACTAGTCAAATTGGACCTTCTATCGATAAAATTTCTTAACGAAACTTTCACACATGCATTCAATCATACCATAGATCTTAAAACTTTATCACAATAATTTTTTCTACTTTAGATTTGTGGTCCAGAAATCACTATTCCGACTTGGCCCTAATTCGAGCTGTTACAACTCTCCCCCCTTTAGGGATTTTTGTCCCCGAAAATCTTACTGGAAAAGAGATTTGAGATTTGCTTTCTCATAGCCCTATCAAATTCTCAACACCATACTTTTACAAACACTTAGCTCATTATTTGTATTTTAATGCTTTTACGTATCTAGACCGTACAAATTTTCCTTCAAACTGAAACTACTTTCTAACCATTACGAATTACTTTCACTTCCCCTTCAATTTGTATAAGGAATTCAATTCTGTGAATCTTTTTCTCACAAAATTCGATCCAATAACAACGGAGTTCAGTAATTGTAACCATACAATATTTCTTACATTATCATCTTTATACTCATATGATAACTACTATTATACTCAAACTCAACTAACATCATTTGTCTCTTTTCAGTTGCTTTCATATTCTAGGACATAATGACAGAACATACTTTCGTGAATCTGAACCACTTCCTCAGACTGACTATTAGTGTAAGGATGAAATGCATAAATAAAACTCAATTCCGCACTCAAACTCACTGTAGTTTCCTTCAGAATCTCGACATAACTTCAGATCTTTGTTCAAATCAATGAAGACTGATACTCTGTGTAAACTAACAATTTCATAAATTTGTGACTCAGCTAGTCTATCAATAGAGATTTGTATTTACCGAGGTAAAATATGTAACTTCATTAAATAATCAACAAAAATTCGCATAGCATCTCCCTTTTTCGGTGATAAGAAAAATTCTGATACATATTCATCGAATTTCTATCTCATTTCTATCACAGATATCAATACATGCTATGATAGTCCCAAAGATACTTGATACTTAGCCTTAGTTTCCTGACAAAAGAAGTATCTAAGCATAAAGTCAAAATACCTCTAAATTTCTTAGTACGCAAACTCTGTCTTATAACAACAATCATTGATTTCAAATCTAAAACTCTAATTCCAAAGTCATCTCACATTAAACACTTTTTGACTTATGATTCACTGACACATTTCAAAGCTTCACACATTCGCCGAGTAAACATCAATTCGGTTTCTAACTCAGTTAATACCGAATCATCATTAGATAATATCAATCTCTTATCTACCGCCTACAATGTGCTCAAAGACTTCCTGTTTAGAACATTCTTGATTATAATAGTTTTCCTTGGATGAATAATCATTTACTAACTCATAAACTTATAACACTTCAAGGAACCCTTGCTATCTCATTTTAGGTAGAACCTAGAACCAATGCTTTAGTTAATAATGCCTTAACTATTTCCAACTCGACTTAACATCTAACAGACCATTTAGAGTTTCACCAATGTGATAACTTTACCAATCAGAATAGCTTTAACTCTTAACAACATCATTCAATTAGAGCAAATCTAATAGGTATGTTTTTGTACCATACTTTCTAGGATATGTATTCCTCCTTCAAATTACCTATCTATTCACTCATGAATGCACAAGATTTTATTTTCTTACCTGAGGATAAAGTAAATGCATATAACTCAACTGAACTTTCAACTGACCAGCTCACCCCGATAAAACACTGAGTCGGTCTATTATCAAATAATAACATATCAAATTATTCTTTTCTTTATGTTGCTAAAGACTTAAGCATACGTTCTTTTATAATTCCTTTAGCACGCTAATCAGAGATCTTCACAACTACATTAGCTTAAAAGGACAAAGTGTTCTGATTGAACTCACTGACCTTAATCGAACTTTGCTAAGAAAATAAAACCATTATACAATTCAAGCTTAAGCTTCCACTACCTATACTTTTGTCGATGTCAATTCCTTTCATGAAAATTAGAGAAATCCGATACCAGAATCATCACATTCAAGAAAATAATGGTGATCTTGATAATTCCTCAGAGAAATCCAAAAGAAAAACAATGCTTACACACTTTGAAATCAGTTATAATAGAAATAATATATTTTCCAATATACATAGTGCAAAACAAGATTCAGTAAATCAGAAGAATAGCCTTACATAAATTTTCACCATCAACTTTTATTCCAAGCATAATAGAATAAACCTCAAAGAGAGATAAGATAGGTAGATCATCAACCAACCAGACCAACATTGCTTTCTTCTAACATTATAATCAACTAGAATTCTCATATGATAAAAATTTCATCAGAAAACAAACAATCACATATATCTCTGAGGATAAATGAATATATAAAATACCCAGGAGACATCATTATATTCTGTTCAATTACAACTGTTACACTCAGATATCTTTATGATTCAAATATCATTTCTTTGACTAATTATGTCATCACTAATCCTGTATTATTCCATTCACTAACACAGCAAATACACACTTTAGACCTCATACCTGAATGAGTCAATTAACTGGGATTAACTTTTTCTTTTACCGTGACATTGCAAAATCCAAATAGTCTTTAGAATAATTTGTCACTTCTTCCAAAACTGCATTTACTTGCCAAACTACTCTCAATTCTAACCACATTATTAATTATTCTGCTACTGAGCTCTTTAGTCTCTTACTTGTAAGCTCATTCAACGTAGATCTCATGGGATTTTGTAATAAAAAGCCACATTGGTAAGGGAGTGAGGTCGTAAAGCCTCTAACTTGACTTTCATATATACACGCATATGACTTAACATTCATCGTCATCTTAATATCATCACAGTTGTCCAAATCCACTTCAGGCAAATTAACATACATATTTATGCTACACAAACTTTCTGATTATCTTATCCAAACAAGTGCACTCATACATACATTCCATAGATTTTAAGTAAACTTACTTATCGCATCCACTTAATCAAACAAGTTAGGCACATAACATCATACAAATTCCAAACAACATAGGTTCTTATCACAATATAAACTCTCATTTCATTTCACTTTTCCATATTTCAAAGATAATTCCCATTGAACTATGGTAGTTTCAATGGATACTCAGGTAGCCTACTTGAGGTATGCATGTCACAGTCTGTCGATTCATATTCAAAAGTGTCATTCTTGCACATATTCAAAGAACACACTTCCAAGTCACATATGATATAACAGGATTGCCATTCCAGGCTAAATCCTTTCATAACACTTATAACACTTTATTCGTTTCATAAAATCACTAAAATCCATCGAGATACAACGTTCAACCAGAACAATGACATTTTACCCATATTTCTTAACTTATGGTTATTTCATTTTGCACATCATCACATACATATCATGAACTAGCATTCATACCTTTCCAAGTTTTGACTCATCACAAACACATTTTTCAACATCTTAGTATCACTTTCAGCGTTTTCGAAAATAGCTCGATTGGAAAGCATCTGTCTCAACAAAGTAATTTTGTTAGAGTTAGGAGACATCGCACTATCACAGGTAGTAATATGACATGTATAGCTAGAGTCACATATGCTATGTTAGTCCTAGAATCGACTAAACCATAACCCTGATACCACTATATGTAACACTCCTTACTGATATTCACGACGAAATAAGATACGAGACGTTACCGGACTTAAACACAAGAAATTATACAAAACGAGGCCATAAATTTACATCCAAATTTAAATCTTTTTATACATACTCATAACATCCCTATTACGGGCCTACGAGGCCTAAAACATACTTTGGGAATCGTTCAGGACTACACCGAGAACTTTGGAAAGTTTGTTAATACTTAGAAAATTTTTACCTGAAATAGGGGTCACACGTCCGTGTGGCTTGGGACACGCCCATGTGGGTAGACCGTGTGGTCACACACGCCCGTGTCCATACCCCGTGTAACTCTCTATTTATGATGTCATCAGCCAATGAAACCACACGGCCAAGCCACACGCCCATGTGCTAGACTGTGTGACGAATTAAATTCTCACAAAATTGGTGCAGACTTCACACACCCTTGGCACACGCCCGTGTCCAAGGCCGTGTCGACCACATAGCTGAGATACATGACTGTGCCTCTACCCGTGTGCTCTATACTGGGCATTCTGTTTCTCAAAATTAAGGTGCAAGGGACACAAGGCCTGTTTACACGCCCATGAGGCAGACCGTGTGTCATACACGACCTAGACACATGCCCTTGTGTCTACCTGTGTGGACAACTTTAAGCCTATTTTCCAAGCCATTTTCCATCCTGAAACACAATCACATTTGCACCAATTCAACAACATATAACTTGACATAATTAAGCCATCAAACATCCACAGGCAAGACATCAACACACAATTCACATGCTACATCTATCATACATGAACATTACATACTTATCCACTCAAACCATGCAAACTTACATTTCCAAGAAAGGCATCATCACATGCTCATAAATATAACCAAGGTTAGCCAACTTAAATGGCCAAATATACCAACCTTTACAAGCCATTTCAAGGTCAAACACATTACTAAAATAATCCAAAACACTTGGCTAGTCCTATCAAACTCATTTAGGCTTCAATAACCAAAAAGACTTATACACTTCCTCACCAACTAGACTAGACATGCCATATAACCCTATTCACAAGTTTTTCAGTACCGATATGATAGTTGGATAGTATGATGAAATCTCTAATAGCTTCTAACTCGAGCGAGTCTTTGAAATCCTATAAGCATAGGAAAAATAACATAAGTAAGCTATAAAGCTTAGTAAGCTCATATGAAAATAAACACAACTTATCGAGTAAGCACTTATTAAGAAATTTCATTACTATGGTGTAAACTCATTTGATTTCATCTTGATAACCTGTAAATTATACATATTTCTATCCCAAATTTTAGCACATTTATGGATGAATTATCATTGAATTTGTGGAATTTGATGCTCCTAATCCTTTAATTTCATGTTTTATACTTAGGAGAGCATAAAAGAGTGAAAAGAACAAGAAACGGGCCGAAAATAGAGAAATGGGCTAAAACAAGGAAACAACATGGCATAGAGTTCACGACACGGGCGTGTCACACGGTCGTGCCACATTAACAGGCTTGAGCACGGCCTAACATCGACTCACACGGGCGTGGCACACGGGCGTGTCCCTGTCGTGATGAAGTTTAATTTCACGAGGAAAAGGCTACTTATGGGTTAAGAAAGACATCCCAAACTCTATATAAAGACCCTAGGAGGCAACTACAAGGGTGTACAGTCTCCTTCCTAAGACGGAGAGCTAAAGGCAGGGAATTACTCAAAGGAAAGCCGATTGATCCATCTCAGAAGCCAGGATTTACATCAAGACAATGGATCTCTCTTCAATCCTTTCAGGAGTTTTGGGTTTTCTTATCTTTTGTTATTTTCTTTATTCTGAGATATTTCTTTTTATAAACATGAACTAAAACCCCAAATATCTAAGGGGGATGAAACCTAAGACGAATCTTGTTATTGTTATCTGAACTATATGATAAATATTTGACTTGTTCTTAATTGTGTTTTTAATTCTTGAATGGATATTTTTGGGATATTAATTTAAGTCGAATGTACTTAGGCAGAGGAGCAAAAGTCCCTGTTTAAGAGTAGATCCAACACAATTAAGCAGAGTTGATCGCAATACTAGACATAGGACGACAAAAATCTGCCGGATTAGAGTTAAATCTAATATGGGGATCCATAGATCGAGTTAATGCAAGACTAGGGGTTTTAATTAGAAAGAGATTTCAATTAATCAAACTAGGATTAGTTGTTCTTATTCTCAACGGAGATATTAACATAATTAGGGATCTCTACGGATCAAGTCGAATGAAGAAATCGTCTAGTTCAGAGTTAGATAACAAGTGAAGTCTAGGCAGATTCTTCCTTAGGTATTGTCAATATCATTCAGTTTTCTAAAAGTAATTTTTCCAATTTACTCTTTGTCGTGTCTTTAGTTTAGAGTTAGCTAGTTTACAACCAAACCCCTTCTTTATTTTTAGGCTAGATAATAGGACAAAAGTCATTACTAGTACTTTTAGTTCCTTGGATTCGATATTCCAGTCTTGCCACTAACTATACTACTATTCGATAGGTGCGCTTGCCTTTTATCGTGATAATAGTTAGTTTATAGGTATGATCGATTTTACTACTTCATCACAACCATGAGATCACATCTTTATACCATACTTCCAATAACGTAATTTACCAAAGGTTTCACAAGCTTATTCAATTCCATGTTCGTTTGGATCAAATACCTTGTATCAATTTGTCCACATTTATACATACATAATCGAACATTAATATAATATCATTCAATCCAATGTCCATCAGAAATACTTTAGCCAAGATAAACTATGTAAAATCTCATCATATAATCGTACTTTGCACACTATGTGCCATACTTGTATATAATTAAAAACAATTATAACTCATATCTCATATATCATTCGATTCATATTTCAATATAACCAAATATACACATTATGGCATGAAACGTACTCATACACAAATCTTTTTCTCATTTCATGTACACGATAAACTATAAGCTCACTATTTTACCTTCATTCAATTCTCACATAGATTTGATACGTACCTGGTTTACTTAATTCAGTTATGTTCTCGTCTTGTCTTTGACCGTTGGACGTTTGCAATACTAACGTATATTCAGAATCTTGCACATAAGTGCCACATATGTAGCCAAAGCTACCTCATATCTCATAACACATATAGGCTAGCTCTGGAGCTAACCACGGGTCTGCTCACACAAGCTAACGGTCAGGACGTAACTACCTAGTGCTGCTCACACAAGCTGTCAGGCATCCGCAACATATGCCAGAGTATCAGCCACCAGTAGAACGTACAAGACCAACACCCAGATCACATACGCATAGTACGATGCCATATCCCAGATATGGTCTTACATGTAATCACACTATTCACGGGTCTTCTTACACAAGCTGATAATCAAGACGAAGCTACCCAGTGCTGCTCACACAAGCTGCTAGGTATCCGTAATACATGCCAGAGTACCTAGCCACTGGTAGGACATACATAATCAGCACCCAGATCACATATGCATAGTACAATGACATAACCCAGATATGGTCTTACATGTAATCACATACCGATGCCATAGCCTAGCCATGGTCTTACACGAAAATCACATATCTCATCGATGCCATATCCTAGATATGGTCTTACACGGAAATCATATATCTCATATTGCCATGGTCCAACCATGGTCTTTTACCGTCAATTCATATTTCACTAGGAAACGATCGTGATCGATATTTCATTTTTACTCATTCCGAACAATTAATTTAAATTTTGAAATTCAATCAAATACATGATAACAAGGCATAATTAACACAATTCAACAATGTTTATTAACATACAAACTTACCTCGTCTGTTGTATCGAAGAATTAGGTCGACAAATCTGAAACTTTGTTTTCCCCTCGTTCTAATTCCAAACCTCATTATTTTTGATCTATAACATCACATTTAACTTATTTAATCACTAAACTATTCAAATAGCCCAAAATCACATTATGGCAAAAATACATTTTTACCCCTAAAGTTTCACATTTTTACAATTTAGTCCCTAGGCTTGTAAAATAAAATGTACTCAATTTCTTCGATACCCAAGCCTAGCCGAACCTCATACATGCTTATAGCAGCCCAAAATTTTCATTTATTCACATTTTCTACACATATTTTACAACTTTTACAAATAAGTCCCTTTTTAACATTTTCACCGAAAATCACTTAGCAAAAGTCATTTATCTTACAACTAACATGCATTTTCTACCATTAGACATCAAAATACATGCATGTCTAACATGGGTAAAATTTTAAACTTTGCTAGTACTTCAAATTAGTCCTTGAAAAGGATAGATTAGGTTACGAGGATTTCAAAAACGTAAAAATCATTAAAAATGAGGCTAAAATAGACTTACAATCGAGCTTGAAAGCTTGAAAAACTCTAGCCAGTTCTTCCTTATTGATATTCAGCCATGGGTGAAGAAGATGGACAAGATTTTAGCTTTATTTTTGGCTTTTTAATTCATTTAATTACCAAATGACCAAAATGCCCCTTTAGCCTTTCTTTGAAATTTTACCCTTCCATGTCCATTTTTGTCCATCATGATATAAAATGGTCTAATTACTAACTAAGGACATTTAATTTTCAACTCCATTTCAATTAAAAACCCAAAACTTCTAGAACACATATTTTTCACTTTTTACAATTTAGTCCTACTAGTCAAATTAGACCCTCTATCGATAAAATTTCTTAATGAAACTTTCACACATGTATTCAATCATTCCATAGATCTTAAAAATTTATCACAATAAATTTTTCTACTTTAGATTCGTGGTCCCAAAACCACTGTTTTGACTTGACCCTAAATCGGGATGTTACACGATGGATATATATTGAGTTCGCCTAAATTTCATCATGTGTGTGATGGATGGAAGAGTAGTTTGTTTTTATATAAAAATTGTGTGATCTTTTGCTAATTGTTTGTTGTTTGTTTTATGGTTGTTGGTTGATGATTAATTAATCAACATAATGTATGTGAAATAAGAAGTTAAGTGATTATGCTTGTGTGTTCATGAAACTTGGAGTTTGGAGGGAAAAGTAATGACGGGTTAGATGAAGTTAGGATTGGGTGAATGGTTGGAAAAAATGAGTTTTTATTAGATGCAATCCGGTGTTACTGGGTGCAAACCATGATGTACGAAGCTCCAGGCCTTACAGAGAAGACACTACGGTGTTCGGGTACCACATGTCTAATAGTGCATCTTAAAGGAATGGGTTGAAAAAGTGGGTACTATGGTGTTAAATTGTGAGCATTAGTTCTTCAAAGAAGTGAGGGTATTGAATTCTAGTAAAGACAGCAATTTCGATAATTATTTGGGTAGACGCACCGCCAGCCAGAAGTAGTGAATACAAGTCTTTGGGATGTGGAATAATGAGAGATAGGAAAGGGGTGAGACCCATGAGGGAACATGGTCAGGACCAAACCAAGGTCTAAGTCCGCCAGTAAACGGCTCAGAGTGCATAAGGCATGGGCCTTATCAACTAAGTTCGTGAACTCTCCTATGAAATTCATAGAGTTAATTCTAAGCTAGAAATCTCAATTTCTTAAGATTATGCAGTCTTACACGCATTTCATGTACAGATCTCACTAAGTTCTCCTAAACTTATAAATTTGTTACTTGAATGTAGGTTAGATAAAGATTCTAAAAAATCAAGAGGGACCAAGCGAGACTCTACCGAAGTTATGTGGTGCGCGATAGTTATTCATATATATAGAGAGGCACCTGCAGAGGCCATGCCTCAAGGTTAGAGTTGATTGAATTTGTATTAAGGCATAATGTAAACTTCTAAATAATCATTAGATTATTAATGGTGTCAGATTGTATGAAATTGAAACTAATATGATGAGTGTATAGATTTTAAAGAGTAATTTGATGGCTTAAGTTGTATAAGTATGTATTCAAATCAAAATTTATAATGTGTTAAAGTATTCAGATTATTGTGGCATCCGATACCCAGTCTTGGCGATCGGGTCAGGTAAAGGGTGTTACATAATATGTAAATGTAGTATGAATGGTTGAGGCCTAATTAGAAATGGTAAGTTTTGATATAGGTAAGTTTGATGAGATGTGATAGAATGTTAGTTAAGTAAAGTGGTATGAAATTGTGGTAAAGTGGTTATATTTTGATTATGGTATAGGTGATGGTTGATGGTATGAATAATGTAAGTATATATAACTTAATGTTTGGATATGATATGCTCTATTTATATGCAATTAGAAATGGTATGTATTATAACCATTGATATATTGATAGTCATTGAAGGCCATTTAAATAGAGGACTAGGAACAAAAAGCGTATGTGGATATGAAATTTGTTGGTAGGATATTAATGCTTGATTGGTGTTTGGATATGAATTGGATATGTATTTGGTATGTTTATGTTAACATGAATATTTATTATGACCAGCTTACTTCCATATATGCAAAACATTGAGCCACTAGGAAAGATTTCTTAAATAGCTGTTGATATTGTTGAAGAAATAGATGCTGAGGATGTAGCTACTACAAATAATACTGAAGAAGGAAGCAATGACCATTAATACGAAGTTGATGTTTCCTTGGATGAGATGGATGTCTCGGCTACACAATCGCACCCATCAAATCTAAACCAAGATTATTCCACATTTTTAAAGAAGAAAAAAAAAAAGACTTCTGATGTAGATGAACAAATTTCTTCTACTTCACTTATTGATGCTGTCAGGTTATTAGGGGAAAACATATGAACTGTTGACCCTGAATTAAGGAAGAGCATTGTTTCCGAAGTGCTAATTCAAGAGAAGTAAAAAATGCTCATTCAAGAAAATGCCTAAAAACTATATCTGGCCTTTTGTGATTGTGAAGTAGAAGGATTAACTGAGGATGAGTACTTTCTTGCATTGAGCAAAATTCCAAACTATCCAATACAAATGCTCGTTTTCTCTAAGTCTACCTTCTTCTGTGCGATTGGAATGGGTGAGAAGATTTATTTCTACCTATCAAAAATTATGGTTGTGTTGGTGATGCTTTTGTATCTTTTTGTATATGTAATACTTGGATGGTATAATGACATAATAGAATGCCATAGACTGTTGTAACTTTTTTATGCTTTAAAATTTAACATATAGATTATGGCATATAAGCTAATGACATCTTGTAACTTTTTGTGGATGTATGAACATTATGTTTGGATGTAAAATATAATTCTCAAGCTATTTATTATTTCTAATCTTTTGCTTTTTTAGTTTAGAAGATAATTAAATTATTTGTTTCGCTAATGATATTCTAACATATTAAATATGCATTACAGTTTAAAAATAATAAAGTAGGCTATATATTATTTTTCTAATCTTATATATTATTTTTATTTTTCTTAATTCATATTTTAATAATAACTTTATTAAGAATGTTATTAAATTATATGTTATTATTTTTATTAAATTATATTTAATAATAATCCTATTAAAATTTAATAACAATAACAATAATCATCTACCTAAAATAATTCTTTTAAGGGTACTTTGGTCATTTAATCTTTTTTCTTTATACTATTACAACATCTATTTCATTTAACCAAACATAAAAATACCATTACAATTCTATTTCATTATACTTAATCAAATAATTAAATTACTTATTAGAGTTGTATTTTATTCAAATGAACCAACTAAAAACATCCTTTACAGCTAATGATATTCTGCATAAAAAGATGAAGCAGCTACATACATCACTTGACCTTTGATCTTTATCACAACTTGTGGTTTCAAACCTCCCCACTACATTGCTCTCAGATTCAAATGACACGTAAAGGCTTCTCTTCACTCCTTTAACCATAGGAGCACACTCATGCCATGAGATAAATGCCATGTTTCTTCTAGGATAAAACACATAAAACTTCAACTTCTTCTGTTGATTCATTCTTCAATATTTCTAAAGGCAAATGAAGTTAAATAAATTAATTTAGGAAAAGGGAAAAAAAGGAATAAGCTATCTAAAATAAATCTTTATGAATTTATCAAGTTATTTATCATGCAAAAGAAGAGGAGGAAAATTATAATCAATGGGAAAAGTTAATTATACATTTTCAGATTCTTTTTCACATTAATATAGGTACAATAATTATACTTATAGATGAGAGAGATTATTCCAAATCAGTAGTAGACATTGTAAGGGCAATTTCTAGATGAAAGTCTTTTTCATGTAGTAGGTGAAAGAGAAGGGTTGATATATGATGCAAAATGAAAAATCTTAGATTGGGTTAGATAGCTTATGATTTGTAGGTAAATAGAATCCTTCCCGATTCGATGTTTGATTCAAAGAAGAAGAATATCTGAAATTGAAATTGAGTGAAAAAGATAAGCCGATGGCTCTTTAATCAATGGTTTGACACGAGGATTTCAACTTTTCAGAGGATCTATGAGGCAATACACCATCTTCTTTCTTCTTCTTTTTTCTCTTCTCAATCATCTCTTTTATTTTTTTGTATATGTGGTATTAGAGGCATATAGGATAAAACCATCATGATTTCGCATCACACACGTGGAATAAATAAAATGATGAAAACCCCAGTTTTACAACTATAGTCTATAGTTAATAGAATGTCATATTTTTAAAATATATTAATTTTTTTATTTTATTTAGAATTTAAATTTCACATATAATCTTTTTTTAAATACTCGTGAATATTATACTAATATTAAATGGACTCGATCTTCTCTTTGTACCCAGATCTTGCAAAGTTTTATGTAAGCTTCAGCATCGCCCCGATCTATTGCTGCATATTTTACCAGCATAGGTCGGTTTCAGCCATTAGGATGCATGAAAAGATAATATCAGGATCAAATCAGAAGACGGCCTTACAAAAACTATATGTCTTTCCAACCAGCATTCTAGTTTAATCCTCTCATATATTTACATTTTTCCAACTCCAGAAACTGAAAGAGGATTCCCTGATTCCTTTAACTAAATGAAATTCTTCACTCCATTTTCATCTTCCCAAAACCACTCAACTTTTGAAATTCTAGTTTAATTCTTCTTCCATTCATTGTCCAAATTTACAAGTCATTTCGCTCACCATATGCAGGAAACAGATAGAAGATTTAGAAGTGAAAACAAAAGTTATGCACTAGAGACCTGTGCTGTTACCAAGCCCCTCGGTAAGCAAGTGGTTTGAATTTGCCTTTTCCACAACTTCACAAAAAGTTGCCAACCATGGATCATCAACACGAGAAGCATCGGTCATTCAGATTTTGTATCCCCATGGGTCAAAGGTTGCATCCATGCCCGTGGGTTCTGGTTTTTCCATTTCTGAGTTACAGATTAAAAAACAGAGTGTGATTTAAAATAATTACAAGAGATTTCTAAATTTTAGTCAAAATTAAAATAAAAGTATTGGGTGTCGTGTTCAATTAATTAATGTGTCACGACAATAATTTATTAGTAGATTATTAAAATTTTTAATAACGAATAATTTAAATAATTATCTTAATTAGAAGGATTAAATTGAAAAAAAATTAAAATGATTAAAATAGGAACAACACTATTTCAAAATGACTTGTGCTATAATTTACCCTTTTTCTAAAATACTTCGAAAGAAAATCTTTTTGAAGATAACTTTCTTTTTTTGTTTTTATCTTGAACTTCCTTTTTGAAAAATAAATATTCATAAAAATATTAGTTAAATTATGCTATTAGTACATATGCATAAATTATAGATTTAGCTTTTGTATTCTGATTTGATTAATTTTAATTTTTTTTTTTAATTTTGAAATTTTTGTTTTAACCTCAACGGTTTAAGTGTAAGTTTAAGGTTTGAAAAATATGTGTTGAAAGGTGTTGTGATTTTTGGAATGCCAGACTTGCTAGCTGGATTTGGAGGAAGATTTTGAAGCTTCTTTTTTGAGCTGTTTTTCTCTTGTGTGGAGTAGAGATAGAGATAGTTGGCATAGATTTGCACATTCTTGGGCATTCCTTGATTGCATGGATAGACTCCCAACTAAAGATAGTCTTATTAAAAAAGGAATGGACTAAAATTGAGAGTAAAATATCCATTCTTTGATTTCTCTTTTATCAAATTATGCAGAATTTTAGTACCAATGAGCAAGTTATATTGCAACATGTAAAGGATATTGTAGCAGAATTCTGCTTCTTTTTAGATAATAAAATTTATCACTTAACTTTGAATGTTGGAGTTCAAACTTAACTCATATATTTTAACGAGCCTAATTTTTTAGTCTAAACTTATTTTTATTTGTCCAAATCTTCCTATATTTTAGTAGGTATTTAAGTTTGGTCAACTAACTTTACCCTTGAATAGGTCTACTCAAATAGTAGCCCTTAAACTTATTATTTAAAATAGCGCAACTTTTTTTAATAAATATCATGTGAAAACAATATGTTGAAATCGCACTACACGTGATAATATTTTTGACTATAAGATTTTAAAAATAACATAATTTATCTTACACTCCTGTTTAGGAATATGGATTTAAAATTTTGAATTTGAGTTACACTTATCATGTAAACCATAATAATAAAATACACATATTATGGACAAGTTAGTTGGGATTTAATATAATATTTATTTCAACAAGTATGAAAATATGAATTTGTCAAACCCAAAAATATTTTAATAATTTCAAACTCATTGCTAAATTGGTATCCAATAAATCCATGGATTTGAGAAATTACCATGAATTTGCATTTCTAACTATTTTACTACTCAATTTACACTACTTTCAAAATCCAAGTTCCTGAATACTACCTTAATGAATTTAATTGTTACTATTAAGTGAAGATTAAAATTTTAAAGTTTAAAAAATACAAAGATTAAAAATACTAAATTTGAATATAGGGACTAAATCTGTAATATATATACTTAGCATAGGGGCTAATAATAAAATTTAACTCAAAATATTTTTCATTTTTCCTTTTTGGTTTTCACCCTATGCAATATCTAGTAGCATATATGATGTGTTTCACTTTTGGTATTAGGTAGGACAGGGCTCACTACTATAATTGTTAACGTTCAATTATATATAATTGCATCATTGAATCACAAGTCCTCATGTTCCCTACCTGCTTAACAATGTGTCCTTAATTTCATAACCACAATTATTTCATAAATCCTTCTAAATGATTAAAAACAACGGATTTAATTAGCCACTACCTACATTACCAAAAAATTTCTCTATTTGGCAAATTAAGAGTTGTAAAATAATTAAATATAAATATAATATTTATTACAGTTTCAAACATGCTATCAATCAAATAATTATTATGTTTTATATAAAACAAAGCAAGTGATAGTTGGAAAAAGAAAAATACTGTCGAGAAGCACGCGGCAGAAAATATAGATTCTAGTCTCTCTTTGTATGTCCAGCGTTAATTGCAGGCATAATAGGTAAGATGTGAAGCCTCCTATGGGGCTCTCTGCATCTGCCTAGGGCTCTGGTATAAAAGAGACTGGGAATATACCCACCCAGATTGATGGCATTGGCAATCAATGAATCAAAAATCTTCCTTTTTTTTCTGCTTCATTTTCCTTTCTTTTTACAGAACCCTCCCATTTCACATCAATGATCAATCAACCTTGTCTCTTTTATTTATTTCCTTGACATTTTTACAGAAAATCAAAGAGAGCGCATCTCCTACCAGATTCCCCCCCCCCCTCCACCTACTTTCTTCTTCTATTATTATATTTTTGACCAAATGGATTTGGGCGACTGTCTATAATGATATTTTTTCTATTTACCATAGATTTTCTGAAGGGCCTATATGATTTATTTTTCGTCGTTTTGTTTGTTTTCTTCTCCAAGCCGAAACGTGGTGGTGGACTGACTGGAAAGTGCAAATATATTCAACAATCTACTGAATCCGCGCTTTTGGATGTTTTTTTTTTTTGGTAAATTGTACGAACAACCACTCAATTTTAGGATAGTTGACAAAACACTCATTTAGGTTTCAATTTAGTCACTCAACTTTAAAAAAAAAACAGTCACCACTATCCATTTTTCGTTACAGACATAACAGAGCTATTGTTTTCCATTGAATTGTTGGAGTTGGATTAGAGGACGTTGGTGGGAGTTCGTCTGAGATTTTGGTTGATGATAAGTTGTTCCCGAATCTTTTAGGCATTCAGCCAAATTTATGGGAAGGTCCCAAGTGGGATGTTCTCAGTTTCCTTATTCAGTATTTGTTGACTTTTGGCATCGTTTTCACAGTATATCTCAAAACTCTTTATCTTTGCCTTTTTTATTTTTTCTATTGTTTAGTTTTGTTGTATTGATGCCTAAAATGATTGATGTTTGAATTCATATAAGCCTATGAAGGATTAGAATTATGGGTTTAAATCAAAGTTACAAAATTTAACAATATGATAGCTTTTGCATACTAGCAAAGGGAAAAAACTCTATCCTAAATCCAAATGGTGGTTACAACTTGAACTTGGGTTTGGAGATTTTAGTTGCAAAGTTCAAATGAAAATTTATGTGCCAGGGATGTGCCATAGGAAAAGAATGAAGTTCCGCTTGTGTTAGAGTCCAAAGCTCCATGGTGGAGTTACAGGGAAAATGATTAAGAAAGAATGTTCATACTCGAGAGTATTTTGTAGATTACATTTCCTCCAAAGAGGGTTAAGGGAATGAATTAAAAAATTTTGATAAACCCTAAATATGCACTCATGAAATTTGGAGAATTATGGGAGACTAATCTAACATTTTATTCGAATTTGGTGGCTACAACAAGGTAGCCTGGACTATTTTTTGAGATTTTCTTTCCTTGGGTTTGTGATGAGAATTAAGGAAGGTGAACAACATGCAGCACCCAGACTTGCTAGGCTTGATTTTGTGCTAACCAAATGTGAAGATGTGGTTTCTGAGTTTGGTGAAACATGGTGGGGAAGAGGGGGGAGGGAGAGAGAATCAGAGTAGGGGGATGGTGGGGAAGAGAGAGAGGGATGGGAGAGCAGTGATGAGGATGGAAAATGACACTTCCGTTAAGTTTGTAACAGAAAGTGTTAGCTTCGTTACATCTGTAACGGAAAAAGGTTAGTGATAATTGATTTGTTATTTTTTGAAAGTTAAATGACTGAATTGAAACTTGAGTGACTGTTTTGCAAGCTACCCCAAAGTTAAATGACTATCGGTATAATTTACTTTTTTTTCTTTTTTTTCTTTTTTTTGTGGATCAATGGATTTTGAACTTTTAAATTGATTTTGAAGGGACGTTCTTATAACTCTTTCTTACTCTAATAATACCCCATAAATAACCTATTATTATTTATTTTAAGCAAATAAGTTTTATTCTTTTCTTTTGTTCATGAAATTGAAGCACTTTATTTTAATTAAAAAACAAAATTATATTTTAAAATATTAGTTAACATTTCATACTAAAATACAAATGTGACAACGATGTAACCATACTTCACTAATTTCAACAAGCACATTAAAAATATATATTTATTATTATTATTATTTTAGTTTGATAAACTTTATAAGGTTATAAAATATTTAATCTAAATAGTTGACTATATGATTCCAACAATTGTAACCTATTAAAATTAAACTAAATAGTTAAAAGCATTCATACCATAACATTCCAAAAACTTGTTTAAATAATGAGATTATCAAAATGTAAAAGTACTTAACACTGATATATTACTCTATTTGATTCAATGTAAAATTATTTAAAATCATATTTTACCTTTTTAAAAAAATAAAAATATATTTTATTAAATTGTCCTCATAAAATTTTATTTTATTTATAAATGAATAAATTTCTCTAATACATTAATTCCTCATCTTCAACAGGCAGCTAGGATTCGGCTTTGATCCAAGAGACCAAAAAATTGAAGAAAAATATGATTTTTTTTATTTAGATATGTAATAAATGGTTTAAAGGCCAATTTGACCAAAATGATAAAAATAAGAACGGTAAATTATTGTCAAAGTAATATTTTGAGCAAAATGTAATATAATAGATTAAATATTAATTTTTCTCAACCTATAATAATAAATAAATATAACTGTAATATTACTTGATTAGAGAATTCATTAGTCTTATTATTATTTCATTTTTAACAATATGAATCAATGTCATTAAAAAGTAAAAGTAAATTTGCAAAAATACCACATTGCTAAGGGAATATTAGAATTCCTAAAGAGATTAAAAATCTTGACACTATTAAGAATGTGATATTACCGACTCAAGATAATGTTTAAATTTCAATCGTTAAAATTTTACACTAAAATCTCACATCACCCGAGAATGTTACATTCCTTAAACCAAAGGTACCCATTTTTTTTTAGCTAAACTAAAATTTCAAAAAATAAAAGAATACGAGCTTATTTAGTTTTTTTTTTTTTTTTTTAAAACATAACTTATTTGAACAAATATACTAGTTTACAAACTTTATATTAGTCTAATTTAAAATAATTTAAATTAGTTTCCAAACTTAATCTAAATTAAATTAAAAGCATAGTTTTTGTATCCTGAATAGATCTATCCAAATAACATAGAGGTCTAACTCAACTCAGATAAAACCGACCCTAGCTTTTCACATCCAAACTCACTTGACCCCATAAGAGTAATAATAACTTTATTAAATATTATATTACAAGAATAATAGATATTATTTGAACCATCATTCGGGCATTTCAAGGCTTCTCAAGTCAAGCTAGATCTTGAACAAGAAAATTCGTAAGTAACAAAAGATGGCCGGACCCAACTCATGAGAAAGTCTAGGCCTAAGTCCATTTGAAGTAAACAGCATTTGGGCGCATAGCGAAGCAGCCCGTCACCACAAGAAGAAATTTCGTTCACTAGGCTTTTTTTGTCATAGGTCATTAGTCATTACCCATTTATTATTCTACCATCTCCACGAAAAGATCATAAAAATATAGTGAAAGAATGTAGTATCCTACTATTTCAATTCTAATCCTACCATTTTAAAGTTCATTTCTTCAAAACTGCTATTTGGTATAACCATAGCTAGGTAATACCCCCAACAGATCATGCATGTAAGGGGGAAACAAACAACCATCTAAGGAGTAAGGGGGCAACATTGCTCCTCCTATATACCTGCCTGCTACTCATAATGAATCTAAGCCAACTAACTAGTTCATTTTCTTTTCTAAGCTTGGGAGCTGTCCACAAGGCAATATAAACAATAATACTTTATTCCAAGGTTCACAGATCCTGTCATGACAGACAATTGGCATGAAATGCCACCATGAAATTGATACAAAATTGCATGTAGTTTACATATAACATATTTCAGTAGACAAGGGGAATAAACAAGAAACTTTAAATAAAAGGTAAATTATTTGATTCGATATAAGTGAAAGTAGAAAAGATTACCTCCTGCCTTGCTGAAATAATTGTCAAAAATTATTTACAGGTATCAGCTTGAAAATCCAAACAAGGATACATGTACTGACCATTTATTTGAGTTGCAAATGCAGACAAAAGAAATAGCTGTCAATTAGACTATCTTTCAAGTATTCTTCCTTGCAGCATAGGCGCGATAAGCTGCTAGCCCGACCACAGCAACAGCAGCGCCCACTGTAACTTAATCACAAACCCGGTTATAAACAAGCAAACTATAGTAGCAACTATTATATTGTTCATTTCTGTCGAAAGGAGAGAGATGCATTAAGAAATGGCATAATGATATTAACCTGAAACAAACATAAGTGAGCTATTAACAAGCCGGCGATATCGCTTTCTTTTCTTCCCTTTCTCGGTCTCAGGAATGCTCAGATGAGGGTGTTCTGCTGCACTTACAATTCTAGAAAATACACTTTTGGAATCTCTTAATTTCACACCTACAGGAATTGGGGCTTCCATTCCCAACTGCTGAGTAACCTGAAACAAAATAGAAATTCACACCATATTCAAATATTGCCATGGTTTTATTGGGTAAACAAAGCAGCCAATGATAAGATATATACTCTAGCCGAGTTTTGCAGAGACATCGGAAAGGGATCCAAGTCATCCTTTGCTGCAATGAGTAGGCAAGGCACTCCATAACCACTTTCCTCTCCTCGCCTAGCAACATCCAGAAGCAATTCTCTAGATCTTTTCCATGAATATTCATCTGAACTGGCAATAGGAATACACTATCATGTAAGATAAGAGACTATTTATAGACATATCAACAGATTTCTACAGCCATTTGAGGTGCTGGTTATTCTTCAACTTCCACCCACAGGCTAGCAGATTTAGCACAACATAGAAGCAGACAAAGGGAAAAAGTAGGATTATTTAGTAAAGGACATCCAAAACCACTAAACTATTAATTTACAGAGGTTCATAACCACTGCTCTATAAGTATGCTATAGCACAATGATATTCTCATCTTGCAGCTTCAGACAAAATATTTAACTTTACCTTTCATACAAAAACACAGCTACATCACAGGCAGCCAAACATTCCTTATTGGACAGCAATTTCTTAACTCCATCTTCTGGTATCTCTTGCAAAATAAGGGTCTTCTGAGAACCCTGTAAAGTCAACAGAGTCACAAAGATTGCCACATCAAATGTGAAAATTTTATCAGAAATGAACAGCCATGTGAAAATTCTCATTATAATCACCTCCTCTTTTGAACAATATTTTACACCCCACATTCATGGTCAAGGATCTCACAGTGAAAAAATTGGGGTGGTAAGAAAAGAAAGAGGATACAAGCGACTTGCACAATATACCAGGACATAGGGCATCTATGGCTATCACTCACCCCAATCTGTTCAACAGCATTAGCTACATAACGTACATCATTTGTTGGAGTGTAGTTGCTTGAGAAAGGCCTGCAGTTCAAATATTATTCTCGTGAATGAAGTCATAGTATCAAGAATCTAAAGACAAAAACAATGGTATAATTTTATCAGATAACCAAAGAAGCTATAGAACTAGCAAGATCAATGAGCTGATTACAAAGGTCTAGAGTCAACACCTTCCTATAAATGAATTCAACAAAGCAGACTTCCCAGATTTTTTAGGACCAAAAACAAAGCAGTGGAAAACATTTTTTTCTGTCTGCTTCTTCTTATGATCTACAGATCTTCTCCTAGTAACACGAAGGGCTGAAGTTGGATCACCACCATATCCAATGCAAATCAAGTTAGCCAAACAATATGATGGATCCAGAGTTGTCATCAAGGCCCACTGCAAAACACAAATATGATGAGAGTTACAGTTAAGAATTAGATTGACAAGATTAAAAAGGTACAAATATCAATTAATACAGAGGAAAAGAGAAACCCTGTGTCTAGTACTTTTTAACAAATACAAGAAATAAATCTGGTCTTGGAACCATGAATTGAAGTTTCCAGCTAAAAGAGCCAAGAGAAGAGAGAACAGATACATGCAAAATATTCATAGGAGGCAATCATATTTTTCTACACATGTAGATCAAAGCACCAGTATGACATCAATGTTTAATTAACCATAGAAGTAGTGAAATGGTAAAGTATGTACTTCCATTGAGAAATCTGTGAAAGAATGTACGGAAGTATCTAGCAATATTAGCCATTTAATCATACTATGTACTGTAAATAAGTGGAGCTTCAAGGCAACAGCATCCTAGTGGTCAATTCTTATTGAGTTATGGTTTACATATGCAAATTCGAAAAATGCACAAAAAACTTGTGAAATTTAAGACACTGTGCAGTCAGGCCAATAATGCAGAAAGTTTAGGATATAAACAGAACTCATAACAGGGATAAATGGCCAAGATAGTAGATGCCATCACCCATTATAACAAGAGCAAGAAATCAAGGAATGAGTAGTAGGCAAAACAAACCTCAGACAAAAACCCATTAATAGTTAAATTTCCTTGAGGTGTTCTCTCTGCAGCGTCCACATAAGGATCCACAGTCCATGGACTGAATTAGAGACAACACATATGTTAATGGAAATATATTCCTGAAAATCGAATAGAATCAACTAGGAAATTGATAAACAGCAACAGAGGCTAAGTCTAAAAGTTAACTTGCCATACAAGAAAACGAAGATCAGTAGATTAAAGCAGTAGAAGTAGATTGTCAAGGCTTCAAGTGTTTTACTGCATTGATAAATGGAGCAGTAGAACTGTGCTACAGAAACACTGTTAACTCTAACATGTCTATAAATGAAGATAGATCCAGTAACTAAATTCACCTTTCTGGTGCAGTTACAAAGATATCATCAAACTCGGAAGGTTGCAAAGATCCATCCTGGTAAGCTCAAAAAAGAAGCAGAAATACAGTGATTGTCCATAAATTTGCATTATAGAAACTCTAAATATGAAAAGGAATTGTCATAAACATTTGTTTCTTCTTATTTCTGTATAAGTGATAAGGATTTGGAAGATTAACACGTACATTATCACTGTCATACAATCGGAAGATCCCACGCAAAAAGTCGATAGCTTCATTTGTCAGCTCCACAGTCTATAGGATATTTAAGAGTTAAGTATGTTGCTATCCTCATAAAAGTTGTCATGAAAGGAATAATAAAATTATAGGAAGTACAACTATTCAACAAGTAAAGAATTTGTTACTGGGACATACAGAAAAGGGAAGGCAAGTGGATGGAGGATTCATCAATGATGCAGTAAAGTAGCTAAAACTTCAGAACTAGTGATACATGCAACATTAAAGCTCCATATTTCCTTCATACTGAGATCCGTTAAGCATGACAGAGCTGATTAATACTTTAGAATAAATCATTAAGCTAAATCAGGACTAGGACCAAGCATTAACATGTCAGATGAAGAACAATCACCAAGTCATTATTCACAACCACAAAGAACCAAACAATAATTACCGTATATATGATTAATCAACTGCTTAGGAATTTAACCAATACATATACAAGGAGAAGCAGACCAATAACTTGAATGCCAATTTGGAACAAATATTAGTTATGTCTACCATCAAAAATAAAAGCTACCTGATCAGGGGCATGCTTGGTTGGAACTGGAAGAATATCATCCCTGAGCTTTAACTCGTCATTATATCCAAACTTCCTCAAGACAGCCCAAGTTGTCTCAAGTCGCCCCTTTTCTATAAAAAGAGCATGAAGAAAAAGGAACCCTTCAAGAGTAAGACCAAGGTCACTTACTCCTCCTCTTATCCTCTCTTGAACCACCCTCTTTACACCCACAATCTCAGCAGGTTGTAATGGAGCATTAAAACATTTAACCTGTTCATAATTGCACAGCATATCAAACTTTCCAACTTTTTAAGAGAGACATGGTTAAGGCCAAAAAAAAAAACCTGAAACTCATTCAACTCTGCATCACTAAGGGCTCCATCCATATCATGGTCACAAAGCATAAATATCCGTTTCAAAGCCCTAATACATCGAGGTTTCAGAGTTTGTTTCTCTTGATCAAATAGTGGAGCTGTTGGATGCAAAACTGCCTTTTGAGCATAATAGAATACATCAGGGACCTGGAGATTTTAAAAAGAACAAAAAAGAACTTATATTTCGGCCCTCAAATCTGTAGTTACTAAAACACACAAATGGTAAAGAGATTTAACAAACATAAAGATAACATTTACCAATTGCTCAAAATTATAATCAAATAGGAAACACTTTCCAACAGGAAAAAAAGAATGGTGGAGGCTTGAATCACGATACCCACTAGAGTCTACAGCCACCAGTTAAAAGTTGAACCGCTAATGCTAATGCCAGAACATCATAAAAATAGATAGAGCAGCAACTGAAAAATGATTGTAAAGTTAACCTAAAAAATATGAACAATAAAAAAAAAAAAAAAAAAAGAAACCTGAATTAGAGTAGCAGAGGAACATTCTATACAGGTCTCGATCTCCCTGAACTGCTGCATGATGGGTGCCATGACCTGTTCCAAGTTCATGGGCTGACGTTCATCTCGTAAATCAAGTTTGCACCCAACAACAATCACTGGCGCCTTGATCTGTTCAGATATAACATATAAAAAAAATGAAAGCATGTCATTGTATGAGTAAGCAAGAAAATATATATTATGCAAATGGATTATGTCAATGCAAACCTCTAATTTACGAAGCTCGGGAAGCCAGAAGCTACTCAGACGACTGAGTGTCATAGGCTGATCACAAGCATATGTTAAAACCACGACATCAGCTCGCTTCAACTCATCAATAAGTTTTACTCTGCTCTCCATGCTAAAGGTCAATAACAACGGCAAAGTATTAGCAATTCAGCATGCAGCCACAACTCATCAAACTTCTAAAGCCATTAAATTAGCGTTAGCTACTTGCCTTTCTAGTATGTAATCGTTACTTAAACAAAATAGCAATTCTTAAATTACAGTTCTTTTATCATTCTAGAAAAACATAGAAGATCAATTCGTTCTAAAAAAAGGTAAACCAGAATTAATTTAAAAAAAAAAAGGTAAAATCTGGAATAGCCGGATCAACAAAAACAATAAACTAATATAGGCGTACATAGATATTCGAGAAAGTTCCAAACCAATACCTTGAGGAAGTGTCAACAATGGTAACGGGGACGCCATCGGGATAGAAGTCAGAGGGGAGTCGAGTTGGGGGAAGAACCGCCGGAACATATTCGGGGAAAGCATCGGAAGCTGCAGCTGAGATGAGGCTGGATTTACCGGTGCCACGATCGCCGGCAACGACGACTCTCACGCCAGTTCGTACACCTGCTGATCTACTAGGCATTGGAACGCTGTTGGTAAAAAGGAATTTGTGTTCGTCCTTTTTTTTTTCCCTATTGGGTGGGTGCGTAGAGGGATTCAAATCAGATAGGCGAGAGAATAGTAGGACGTAGTTAGAGTGGGGGGCTACCTTTGGCGATTATTAGCGAAGGAGATTTCTATTCATGGTGTGTGAAGCAAGTGTAGGGCCGGTTTTGCGTGTACTAAAACTCGCCTTCTCTCACGGACAATTGTCTTCTCTTTATTGGGTATGTTTTAAGCCCACTGGGCGTTTCTATACCCAAAAGAAGCCTAATTTCATCCCTAAATTTTAAAATATCCTAATTAAAGTATCGGTAATGTATCACTTCATCCCAGTTTTCAGCTTAAAATGTCAGTTCAGAACAAAATTTGACATGGACTTTAAGGTCCAAGTTAATACAAAAGCTCACAAAAGGACTTAATTGATACGTTAGTACTCAATTAGAATGTTTCAAAGCTTAGGGACTAATTTAGAATCTGGCCCCTTGCTTAGGGGCCTCCAGTAAAAGTAACCCGGTTTAATTTGTTATAGGGCGATGTCGTTTTATTTGGCTCCCTTGATTCTTCTCTCATAAACCCTAAACCCTGATCGTTAGCCTCCACTTAATAAAAAATTTTCTGACAATGTTGAGGCGCTACGTTCGGGCGTCCCTCTTTGCCGCGCGTTTTTTCTCGACTGAAGCGCCGGCGGCGGAGAAAGCAGTAACAACTACTAAAAGCGCTGCGAAAAACGGTGGCGTCGGTGTAGTTGGACGAGAGACGCTGGGATGGAGGCTTATAGGGCTCGTGTATCCCAAACGCAGCGCCGTGGTTACGATACGGAAATGGCTAGAGGAAGGACATACGGTCCGTAAGTACGAGCTCAATAGGATCGTTCGAGAGCTTCGCAAGCTCAAGCGGTATAAGCACGCCCTCGAGGTATCATTCTTACTTTCTTATTAATCCCTCCATTTGTCTACAATTATGAAGTTAATAGCATTTGGATGTTGCAATAAAGTCTTAATTTCAATTGGGAACTAGGCTTGATTGTGAATTGCTGCTCGTATTCTAGTTAACCAGAATAGATTGTTTTCTGAAGTTGTATTTTGTTCTTCACGTTTTCCCCATTTTGAGATGAATCCCATTTATCGAATAATTGTTGCCTATTGAAACTGGGTATGAAGAATTGCAATTAAATGTTTGTATTTGATAGTTGGCCTTATATCTATCTCCGTGGTTATTTTATTGTAGTAGATATGTGAATGGATGAGATTGCCGCAAGATATCAAGCTTTTGCCTGGTGACTATGCCGTTCACTTGGACTTGATTGCAAAAGTCCGCGGATTAACTAGTGCGGAAAAGTTCTTTGAAGACCTTCCCGAGAAGATGAGAGGTCAAGCCACTTGCACAGCTCTTCTCCATATGTATGTCCAGAACAAGTTGTCTGCTAAAGCTGAGGCTTTAATGGAGAAAATGTCTGAATGTGGTTTCGTCAAGAACCCACTTCCTTACAATCACATGATCTCTCTATGCATCTCACAAGGGGAATTAGAGAAGGTTCCTGCAATAGTGAAGGAATTAAAGAAAAACACTTCGCCAGATATCGTTACTTTTAATCTGCTGTTATCTGTTTGTGCCTCCCAAAATAAGGTTGAATCTGCCAGAAAAATCTTTGATGAGCTTAAGAAAGCGAAAATAGAGCCTGATTGGGTAACATATAGTACATTGACCAATCTGTACATAAAAGGAAAACAATTTGAGAAGGCCGCATCTACTTTGAAGGAAATGGAAAAGAAGGCTTCTCGGAAAAATCGAGTTGTTTATCCCTCCCTTATCAGTTTGCATACAAACATGGGGGATAAAGATGGGGTTCAGCGAATCTGGAAGAAGATGAAATCATGCTTCCGCAAAATGAATGATGCAGAGTATACATGTATGATATCGTCACTTGTGAAACTTGGGGATTTTGAAGAGGCTGAGAAACTCTACAATGAGTGGGAGTCTGTTTCTGGGAGCAGGGATGCTAGAGTTCCAAACATACTGCTTGCGGCTTACATCAATGGAGACAAGATGGATGTTGCTGAGAACTTCTATCAGCAAATTGTTCAGAAAGGTATTTCCCCTTGTTATACTACTTGGGAACTTCTTACATGGGGCTATTTAAAGAAGCAACAAATGGAAAAAGTCTTGGATTGTTTTAAGCAAGCTGTTTGCAGTGTAAAAAAGTGGAATCCAAATGAGAAGTTGGTCAGAGAAGTGTTTAACAAACTTGAGGACCTAGGTGATACTGAAGACGCGGAGACATTGTTAGTTATTCTTCGGGATGCCGGCCATGTCAGTACTAATGTATATAATTCACTTCTTCGTGTATATGCAAAAGCTGGTAAAATGCCACTTATAGTTGCTGAGCGGATGCAGAAGGATAATGTACGACTGGATGAGGAAACACATAAACTCATAAAATTAACAAGTAAAATGCGTGTGACTGAAGTTTCGAGCAGTTTTTGATGTTGTATGTGGAAGAGTAAGATTTCCTTTGGGATAAATTCCAAGTCATTTTGATGACAAAAGGTGCATTACACTGTTGGTGACTCTCAGCCTGCATAATTCAATGCAAAATCGGTTGCAGAAGGTATTCTAAATGATAGAACAATACATGGCAGAGCAAGATTGGGTGACTCTCAGCTTGCATAGTTCGATGCTAAATAGACTGCAGATAGTGTTACAAATGACAGAACAATCCGTCTGAAACTCCATTTCTGATCGGTCTATTAACTGCTATTGTTGAATACAGAAAGTTCTATGTTAATTGCTATGAGCTTAAATGTACATTGCTCAGAAAGTAATGAAGGATGACACTTTTTCCTTGATTGAAATCAAGAACTGCACCTTACTGCTTCATTATATATGATTTCAGTCAGCTGTATCTGAAAGCCAAAACCATTGCATGCTTGCAGTTGTTTACCTATAAAAACTGAACTAAAAACTCTCACCTGAATTTGCCAACCCCCCCCCCCCCCAAAAAAAAAAAAAAGAAACACTTCACATCACTTTGACAAGTGCCAAAGTTTTGGATAATTAGATGAACCTTTAGTGAACCGTATATCTTATTATTGACAGATTTAGTAAGATTGACCTTTACCTTCAGACAAAAGCATGTCAGCTCTGCCAACAAGCAGTGAGTAGTTCACCAACATCATCATCATTATATTTGTTTAAGGTTTTGTTTACCCTTTTTCTCAGCTAGAGAAGTGGACCTACTTTCCTAAACCAAACAGGGTATTTTTTTTTTCAATATATGGGTTGAAATGTCAGAGTTGGTGCAGTGGTTATGAACATTTGGCTCAAAAGCTATTAGCATATAGCTTTACAGAGATGTGTGAGGCCATTATTTGTACCCTTGAACGCATTTTTTAATTAAATTAAACAAACTGAAGAAAACAGAAGGCGATGAGGAAAAATGGAATTGGAAGTGGGTTTACCGAAGCCAACCCAATCCACGTACATAGCAACACTGGTTTGGCTTACATGAAATTACTTGAATACCCTCCACTCATTTCCTTGCAATTTTGGTTTTTTTTTTGGAGCAAACTCATTTTGGTTTTAACAATAAAAAACAATCAGATGGCCATAAACATATTACGACGTTAAATATATATTTTTCTATTACGCGGTCAAAGAGATTCTCGATTTTATTTTGGATTTAATCTGGAATTTTGCTTTGAAATGGTTTAATTATGTGAAAATTGTAAAAATTTGTATGTTTGTTTCAATTTATCAGAATTTAATCCTTGTGCCATAAGAAAAATGAAAATTTAATAACACTTGTAAACCTTCATCATAAATTACTAGCTTAGAATTAGCAATTTAGTAATTTTTATAAAAAAAATTAACAATTATTAACAGTTCAAATTAATGTGTTTGCTAACAGATCAACTTTTAATTTTTATAAATTATTGTTAAATTCTGATAATTAAAATAAAAATAATAATTTCTAAAATGACTTTAAAAATATTTGATCAAAAAGCTTTTACGGAACCCGGGAAAAAGACCACCAAAGAAATTACAAATGAAATTTACGTGGCTAGATGCGTAATTTTAGTCGTAAACCAAGGTCAATCTACAATCACAATTCTCGTTTCACGCACATGTTGGAACTCAGAAACGACTTGGTTCACCATCCTGTAAGCCGAAACTGGGATGCACGCGCCTTTTCATGAAAGTGAATAAATTATTATTATATGTGCTCTCCTTTCCATCAGGCCTCAAAAGACGAGCCCTATATATAATCTAAAATGGATGCCATTTCACTCAAACTCTTCCGCTTAAACCTTTGTAGTTGAGTTGCAGGTTAGAAGAAGTTGAAAGCTCAAAAGCCTCCCCTTTTTTTCTCCCAAAGAATGAAAACTGAAAAGCAAATTTCAAGATCAACAATGGGTGCAGCTAGCGTCGAGGATATTGAGGTTGGGTTCGAAGAAGCCATGTCATGGCTGCCTTCTCATGTTCTCGACGAGGCTATTTGGGAAACCAAGATAAAAAAGGTCCCTCTTCTTCATCGTTATTATTTAACCATTCTTTTCTTCTTTTTTCCCACTTGCCGATTTGTTTGGTATTTAATTACAGGATGATGTGAATTACAATTATCATCGCCATCGTTCCAAGTTGCCTGCTCAGCCTTTTTTTCAACCGGTATTCCTTTTTTTTTTTTTCTTGTTTATATTGCTGCTAATTGTGAAACAAGTGGAGGAAGATTTTGGGTTTTACGAGAAAATTTTCAAAAAGCCAGGAATTAATTTATTTTGAATGAATATATATATTCTACAATTTCCTGTAGTGAGTAAATTCTGGTTTTGGTTTCTTTCCTATATAATTTATTCTTCTATTTTTTTTAAAATGTTGATGAATGATATGCAAGTATTTTATGGGATGAAGTTGTTTGATTGAATTATTTAAAAAACATCATTAAACATAGAAAAAATTAACATTAAAGAGTTTGGATAACTACGTAGTCGATTAAGTTTTAATTCGATTGGTATCAGTATTGTTGTCAGTATAAGAGATTCGAATAGGCTGGAGTACATTATTTTTCTATTTAAGGGTTGTGGTAGATTTATAAGTAATTTTAAATATTATAAAAAAAACTAATAACAAAATAATATTATACTAAATCCCTAATTTTAACTACTAAATTGACTCAAATAATAATTTGATTTTCAAAGTTAAACTTTAATTTTAAATTGAAATTTTAACCTAATCTTTTGAAAACGTGATTTTCAGTTAATAATAATGAAAAATAAATAATTAAATATGTATGTTTAATAATATTGAAAAATATAATATTTTAATAATTTTAAATATTTTAAAAATAAAAATAAAAATTATTATCAATATAATAATATTTAGATTGATTTAAGTTAATCTTTATATAAAAATAAAATAAAATTATCTATAAAGGAACTCTTTCCCAAAAAATAACTTATGTTTTTTAAAATGGTAAATCATTTTATAGGAAAAATGACTTATGGTCATTTTCCGTTAGCCAAACTGTTTTCTATGAAACAAACACAAGAAAATATAGAAAACATTTTCCGTAAAATATTTTACATGTAAACAAACGGGTCCTAAAATTACATTTTTATCTCTATTTAAGTATTCTACTATACAACATTAAGACTAAAATTATCATTTTATCTTTTTAAAAACATTTTTCAACAGAATGATAAATATTATCAAATTTTTCAGTAACTTCTTTACAACATTTTTCAAAATCAATTTTCATATAAATAAATCTTGTATATATCTCATAGATTTGCTGAATGAATCTGATTTGATATTTTGCTTTGACATGTTTGTTTGTTTGTTTAAAGCAGTGGAGGGGGAGCTGGAGACGGCATCAGAAACCAAGATATTGTGGCAACGGGGGAGCATCCGGAGGACCTGGAATGCAGGCATTCTTCCTAGATTCAGGCCAAAAATCATGCGGCACTGGTGTTTTCCTTCCCCAGAAAGCTGGCACCATTTCTCATTCAAGCAGAAGACCAGGTAGTTAACATTGTTTTATTTAAAGAATCAAATAGTTACTTGTGTTAAAAGTCTACATTAATCTCTTTTCCCAGCTTGTTCTCTAGTTCTTCTCCCTTCTCGGGTTGTTCAAGCTCTCAACCTCAACGTTCATGAATTGGGCCTCCAAATCTCTCCTCGCCGTGGTTTACCTCTTAACCTATATGTATATATATTCTACTTTGTGTGTGTATATATTGATCATCGTTTCTGATACACGTAGTTACATTCATTTTCATGCAGATCCCAGAAACAATACAAGTACAAGAAGTGGAGAGTTGAATAATTCGTTGAATAATAATAGTAATAATGGTAATAAAAATGGAAAGGATCATGCATCAACAAAACGTTGTGTGGTTTCCCAGACCGAAACTTCTTCGGCGGATATATTTCTTCCTAGGGAATGGACTTACTAGCAACAACGCCAAGATTAACCTATATTTCCAACCCCCCCCCCCCAAACAAGATTATTGGCCGTGTTAATATCATTGACTATGTTGTACGTGATACAATAATTGGTTTTTTTTTCTTTGGGTACAAAATTATATGTTGGAATAACAACGATGAAAAAGAAAGTTTCATGTGGTTTTTGTACATGATATATCCTTGACCTTGATATATAACATTTAAACCATTACATGTTATTATGACATGTAACATGTTTAATCAGATTATATGTAACAAAATAATTATTGTTATTAAAATTTCCCAATCTTCATTTTATATTTTAAAGAAATAAAAATGAAATCTTCATATCTTGATTGAATTCAGTTAATGTATTGATGTAAACTCAATGAAATTCTAGGAAGATATTGAAGGAATTCTGCAAGGTCTCGGGCTAAACGATTAGGCCTCTAGTGATGTGGCTCCAACACAAAATCAATATATCTTCTAGAAGGCATCCTTTAGCGTAAACCTCGCATTGGTTCTTGCTGACCCGTATGAGTTGTTGAGGTATTCTCAAAATTAATCACAATCGTTTGCAAGGTTCCAATTAGGGAAGTTTTATCTTTATTCTCCCAAGTAGCAGAAAAACCATCTCGACAAATAAAGCCATTGCTCCACCAAGTGGCTAAAATGCGATATTACACGTTTATCAAGCAACACGTAGAAGTAGAATCTAGCAAATGCAATAAAGAAGTTTGCTGATCAGGGGTGCCAACACATTTGCGAAATAGTGATACATGTAAAACGAGATGAATGTTGGCAGAATCAGGCCACATCACCAATACATTTGAGTACTTTGTAAGGTCCAAAGTATCTACTTTCTAATTTGTAATGGAGTGGCGTTAAAGTTTAAACATATAACCAATCTCCTTCGTCAAAGTAAACTACACATCAGTGTTGATTAGTTAATGATTTCGTTCGAGCATATAATCCTCAACTAAGGAATTCCCTATAGCATCGTGAATATAACGACTAATTGTTGGTGGAGGAAAACCATACAAAACCTCAAAAGGGGTCATTCGAGTAGAAGTTTGGTAAGATGTATTATACCAATATTTTGGCCATGCATGGTAGCATCTGCATCCAAGTTTTGGGATAATCCGCCACATAACATCATAAATACATTTCTAGACACTTGTTGAAGGCCTTGGCTTGACCATCAGTTTGAGGATGGTATGGTGTGCTAATAGCTAATGTGGTGCCTTGTAAATAATGAATTTTGCGCCAAAATGCACTGAAAAAATGGAACATCACAATCAGTCACAATTTCATGAAGACAAATGATTTCAATCACAAAAGCAATAGATGCAGATCGTTGGTGAAATTTGATGGTAAATAGATGAATGTCCATATTTAGATAAATTGTCAACAACTACCATGATGACAAATTTTCCTTTGGAAGCTCGTAAATTGATCCATGGATATGCCTTCTAACACCAAGTTAGGAATGGGCAATGGATGAGAAAACCACTTGGAATAAAGGTGATGGAAAGTTCGAGCAATGCCTACATGTCCATTTACAGGAGAAGAGTAGAACTCAAATAAAAGCTTTACATGGAGTGATAAGGTGCCCTTGAAATAGTAGAAGCCCATCTTTGAAAAATGGTCAAGTTAGGACTGAGGGTCCCTTTAACCAATGTTGTTGCAACTCAAGTAAATTTAGGATGCTCTGTATTAGTTGTTCGAATATTCTCTTCCACAACAACGAATGCAACATGAGAGAGTAAAAAAACTGAAAATATGGTACCCTTCGTAAAGCATTTGCAGCCACATTGTGTTTTCCTAGATGATATAGAATATCAAAACCATAGCCCACTAACTTTCCAAGCCATTTTTGCTACTCCAGTGTTTGGATTACTTACTCAAGGAGGTTCTTGAGAGATTGCTAATAAGTACTGAAGCCATTTAGCACCAGCATGGGTATAACATACATTTCCCTAAGATAAGTCAAAGCATGTTGTATTGGGTCACTGAGCTACTAGATAAAGAAAGCAATTTGGGAGCTTATTTAGCAAAAGAATAACACCGTTGCCCACCCTTGATGCATTCGTCTTAACCATGAATGGTTTGGAGAAATCCAAAAGTTGAAAGATAGAGGTTAAACTCAATAATATTTCAGTTTTTCCAAGGTTCGAGTGGAGAGGTCTGTCCAATGAAATCCTTCCTTTTTAAGCAAACAATCACTCGCCCTTCAATGGAAGCAAAATGATAATGAACTATCTATAATGCCCTATCAATCCTAGAAAACTCCAGACATCCTTGACACCGTTGCCCACCCTTGATGCATTCGTCTTAACTATGAATGGTTTGGAGAAATCCAAAAGTTGAAAGATAGAGGTTAAACTCAGTAATATTTCAGTTTTTCCAAGGTTCGAGTGGAGAGGTCTGTCCAATGAAATCCTTCCTTTTTAAGCAAACAATCACTGGCCCTTCAATGGAAGCAAAATGACAATGAACTATCTATAATGCCCTATCAATCCTACAAAACTCCAAACATCCTTGGCATTCGGAGGAGGCCATTGTTGAATAGCAGATATTTTATTAGCATCAACTGCTATATAAATATATGGCCTTAATACAGGGTGAAGCCAGGAAAATTTTTTAGAAAAATTTTAAATTTTTATAGTCATCTTTATAATTTTTAAAAAATTAAATTAAATTTTTATAATTTTAAGGGTGTCAAAATATAATTTTACTTTTATTAATTTAAATTTTTTAAAAAATATAAAAAACTTAAATAACAATTTTTTATTTTAAGGAGACCGGGCCATTTCACCCCTAAAATCGCCTCCCCCTAAATACCTGATCAAAACCTACCCAAAAACGCATTTGGACCGCTTGGCTACTAAGTAATGATCAGATAACAATTGAAGAAACACCCAAACATGTTCCAAATAAGCATTCTAAGTGGAGCTATACACTGAAATATCATCACAGGAAACTAAGATAAACTTTCGAAGATAAGGGAGAAAGACATCGCTCTTAAAATGTTCATTAGTTAAAAGTTTTTTATTTGAATTTTATTTAAAACCAGATATATAGGAAAAGAGACACTAAAATTTTTAAAATTTCGAAAGATATTTTCCCTGTATATTTTTTAAACCGTTTTCGGTGATAAACGAATGTAAAATTACAGTTTGTTGATCACTACAGCTGTACTATTGTCGTGATCATCTCATTGTTACATTTTGAGAGATAGTCAACTAACGTTTCTCTAGAAGGAGTAGTCAAATATATTTTAAAAAAGCTGTGAAAATAAACCTTAACTACCAATCGGTTTTTTCTTATCTACCTACGAGTATAACATTTTAATCTATTTTTTTTTTGTTTCTCATATTTTATATATATTGTTACGGTTCCATCTTGTCTTGAGATTTAAATAAATATTTTACGTGAAACTTGTGTGCAACACAGTTTGTAATCACCTTGAAACTAAAGTGATAATCACAAAGCAATCATTTGGGCCCTCAAGTTGTCGTGGCCAAAAGCGTTTGATAATGTCTTTAGTGAAGGAAAACTAGTCGACGAGCTGTTGATTGTGATGCATCCAATCATACCACTCAACAACATCATCGTCAAGGTAGAAGGAAGAAATTGTCAAATCTATCTTCTTCCTTGAAAAACCCAATGATCTAGATTAGTGCTTGCGAAACGAACCATTTGAACTGAGGAAAGTTTAAGCCACATAAGAGAACCCGAACCAGAGGATGCACCTAGCGCAGACTTTACTGTTTCCGCTAGTTGTTTCCAAGTTGACAAAGCCGATACCTGACCGAGAACTTCCAAAAGCATCTTCTTCCAATCGTCAACGAAAGGCATCCATATCTTAATGAAGTGAGGAATGGGACTCTTGAATCACTTTAACATTCTCACCCAAGACACAAGAGCACC
Organism: Gossypium stocksii; assembly: GCA_020496765.1. Taxonomy (NCBI): domain Eukaryota; kingdom Viridiplantae; phylum Streptophyta; class Magnoliopsida; order Malvales; family Malvaceae; genus Gossypium; species Gossypium stocksii. Next base: position 16,442,156 of record CM035623.1, read on the forward strand.
AGTGATATAAACTCAAACAATAACCTTAATGAAATAGCAAAAATATAATGAAGGAATTTTATTATTACTGTAATTTCTAAGAAAAGGGAATTGCAGCAAAGGAAAATAAAGTGCAGAAAATCAGAAAGGATGAGAGAAAAAGAAAATAGAAGGGGATGAGAGAACTGTAAGATTACAACTCAGTTATTCATAGCTAACCTTTTTGCTTATTCTTCATATAAGCATTTCTCTGCAATGTCTGGTGCCTATCACAAAATCAATTATCCTCTAGATGGCATCCTTTGGCGTAAACCTCTCCTTGGTTCTTGCTGACCCGTATGACTTGTTGAGGTATTTCTAAAATTGATCAATTTTATAAGTGAAATAGATAATGAGACATTATCTAACTGTGTATCACTTCCTGTCATTATATAGCAGGTTCACGCTAAGTGTAGAGATGTTCTTGGATATTCCGAAGAGGAAGCTATGGGTCACTCCACCGCTTAGGACTTTGAAATTCAATATTGATGGCTCAACTACGGGGAATCCTTGGCTATTGGGGGACGGAAACGGCATGATTCTAGTGACTTTTCCATGTGTGAGAATTGCTAATATGAAGTTTGTAAAAATTAATATCGATAATAGTAATAGATCGATCGCAAAATAATAAGAAAAAAAAATTCACCGATTTTACATGGAAATTTTTTGGAGAAAAAATTACAAGTAGAGAAAAAAATTCACTAATATCGAATTCGAATAATATAAGAAGAATTTCGACTACATCTATTTATAAATTAAAAAATTTTATTATAATAAATCTCAAATAGAAGCAACCTATACCATATAAATCCCTTTATTTTATCAATATATCTTATTTTTTTAACAGAAAATTAGTTCACAAAACTTTAACAAAGTTGGTTGAGATTTTGGCCGTTTATATATGCTTACTCTATGTTATGAGTAACTACTTTATAGTTACTGTTAGTTATTGTTAGTTAGTAAAGTTGTTAATAGTTAGAACAGTTAGTTGATATACTTGTATTAAATACCAAGGTATTGATTTGGGTTATGGAATGAAGTCAGGATACTTTTTCTACTCCCTTTTAATGTTGTTAATAATGATTTTTTCTCTTCTCCTATTGCATGCTCATCCATGGCTCATTGTTGTGGTTCGTTTTCTCCACCACCTGCCTTTTCTCATCAGCTACCTCTCCGAGCTCCTGCCCTCTTCACCTTCGATCAGACTTGATATCCTGATTCTAGTGCAACAAATCATATTACACCTGAAGTGTCTAATCTCACAACTGCCTCTCCCTATACAGGTACCAGTCATGTCACTATGGAGAATGGATAGTCTGTCTCTATAGCTGATGTAGGTTCATCTACTTTCTTGGCTGGCTCCAGACTCCTGCGCCTTTAGAATGTTTTACATGTTCCCACAGTTTGTAAGAATCTGATGTTTGTGGGTCAGTTTGCTAAAGATAATAGGTGTCTATTTTGAATTTCACCCATTTTTGTGTTTTGTGAAGGACATTCAGATAGGGATGACTCTGCTGGAGCGCCACATGCATGAGGGTCCCTATAGGTTTTAACTTTCAAAATCTGCTCCTACCAAAGTCTGTTCTGCTCAGAAGCTTAGCTCACATTTGCTTAACAATGCTCAGATTTCCTCCTCTTTCTTATGGCACAGCAGACTTGGCCATCCTTGTAATAGCACACTTGCTTATGTGTTGAAGTCTTGTAGAGTTCCTTTCAAACAAAGTAGTTTACCTCATATATGTATAGCTTGTCAGTTAGGCAAGGCTCATAAGCTACCTTTTACTTCTTCACATACAATGTACTCTTTCCCTTTTGAGCTTGTGGTATCTGATGTATGGGGACCAACTCATGTGCCTTCAAATGGTTTCTCTTATTACATTTCACTTGTAGACATGTATAGCAGATACACTTGGATATATTTTCTCAAAAACAAGTCTGAGGTGGTTTAGTGTTTTCTGCATTTCCATTAGTTGGTTAAAGTATAATTTGGTCAATCCATTAAAATGCTTCAAACTGACTGGGGGGAGAATATCGTGTGATGGTGATCCCAAAACTAACTATGATCACAATAAAGGCAAGCGCACCTATCGAACAGTAGTATAGTTATGGCAAGACTGGGCTATCGTATCCACGAGGACTAAAAGTACTAGTATTAACTATCTTTTTTATTATCTAGCCTAAAGATTAAAGGGATTTGTTTTAAACTAAAAACTAACTAAACTAAGAACACGACAGAGAGTAAATTGAAAAAATACTTTTATGAAAACCGATTTATAAGGACAATACCGAAGGAAGCTCCACCTAGACTTCACTTATTATTCAACTCTAAATTAGACTATTTATTCGCTTAACTTGATCCGTAGAAATCCCTAATTTATGTTATTATCTCTTTCGAGACTAAAAGCAACTAACTCTAGGTTAATTAATTGAAGTTTCTTTCTAATTAAGACCCATATTGCTGCATTAACTTAATCTATGGATTTTCTTATTAGATTTAACTCTAATCTAGAAGATTTTTGTCGTCTTATCTCTAGGATTGCAATCAACTCCGCTTAATTATGTTGGATATACTCTTAAACAGGGACTTTTGCTCCACTGAATAAGCACATCAACACTTGAATTAATATCCTGAAATACTAAAACAAAAATCAAGAACACATAATTAAGAACAAGTCAAATATTTATCATATAATTCAGAAAATAATAAGATTCGTCTTAAGTTTCATCCCCCTTAGGTATCTAGGGGATTTAGTTCATGATCACAAAGGAAAACATCTCAAAATTTGAAAAATAACAAAACATAAAGAAACCCAAAAACTTTGAGGAAATTGAAGGGAGATCTTCAATCTTGAAGGAGATTTCTGCTTCTGAGATGAATCCAACGGCTTTTTTCGAGTAATTCTCTGCCTTCTACTCTGTGTCTCCTCTTTAATCCTCCCCTAGTGTGTTTAAATAAACTTTGGAATGCCTAAAATACCTAAAAATTAGCCTTTTTCGCGTGAAATTAAAACAGGGCTCAACAGGGACACGAACGTGTGGCCAGCCCATGTGAAGATGCTCGGGCCATGTGCAATACTGGCTTAGGTAGAAGTTGACACGGTCTTGACACACGAGCGTGTAGCCATTCTGTGTGTCACATACGGGTATGTGGTAAACCCATATGGAAGTGCCTAGGCCTTGTTGATTGCTGAATTTAGCCCATTTTGTCCGTTTTTAGCTGTTTCGTCTGTTTTTGGCCTGTTTCTTGCTCTTTTCACTTTCCAATGCTCACTTAAGTATAAAACATGAAATTAAAGGATTAGGAGCCTCAAATTCAATAAATTATAAGGTAAATCATCCAAAAATATACCAAGTATGGGGTTAAAATGTGTTACTTTTACGGTTTATCATCATGCTTTGTCAAAGGAGCTCTCTCGACTTGGTGTCCGACACAGGGTTACTTGTCATTACACCTCAAAGTAGAATAGGGTTGCTGAAAGAAAATACAGGCAAATAGTTAAGATGGGCTTGTCTCTCTTAGCTCAATTTGCTATGCCTTTAAAATTCTGGTTTTATGCATTTGCACATGCAGTTTATTTGACCAACAGACTACCTACTCCTATCCTACATCAAGTTAGTCCATATGAAACACTTCACAAGCTTCAACCTGACTATGGCCTGCTAAGGGTGTTTGGTTGTGCCTGTTTTCCTAATCTGAAGCCATTCTAACAACACAAGCTGTAATTTCGATCTCAAAGGTATGTGTTTCTTGGTAGTGTTCCTAATCGAAGGGGTTATAAGTGCCTTGCTGAAGATGGTCTGGTTTTTCTATCTTGATATGTTCGATTTGATGAGACTCATTTTCCATTTCGTGTTGGTTTTTGTTCACAATCTCAAATAAGTTCTACAAGGGTTCTTCATCAAAGATTAGTACTTCCTCTGGTTGTAATTAATGACTCTCATGGACACACCTCAACAAGGATAGCCATAAGGCTAGCCAGGGTCTCTCTTGTGGCACATTCCTCTATACAGTCTCCTAATACTCACTCTCTTTCTAGTTCTTTTACTGACTTCCTAGCAGTAGCTTGTGTCCCTACAGCAGCTCATTCGGTTGTGAACCTCCACCCCATGCAAACTTACTCTAAAAATTGTACTTTTAAGCCCAAAATGGTCTCTTTTATCCTGACTGAGAATGAGCTGTTGTCTATAACAGAAGCTTTCTAGAGTACTACTTGGACAGCAACTGCACAAGCTAAATATAGTGCTTTGCTCGCTAATCATACTTAGGACCTTATGCTTTTACTTGAAGGTCGTCACGCTGTTGGATGCAAGTGGATCTTTAAAATCAAGAGACATGCAGATGGCTCAATTGCTCGATACAAGGGCAGATTAGTTGTTAAGGGCTACCTTCAGGAAATTGGCATTAACTTCCAAGAAAGTTTCAGCCCTGTAGTTAAGCCAACTACAATTAGAATGGTCCTTGCATTGGCTGTGTCTTTAAACTGGCCCCTTAGACAAGTCAACATTAATAATACTTTTCTGAATGGGGACTTGAGTGAGGAGATTTACATGGTGCAACCACTAGGGTTCAAGCAACAAGGGCCAAATAGTGAACACCTAGTCTGTAAGCTAAGGAAGGCTCTGTATGGTATTAAACAAACACCTCGAGCTTGGTTTCATAAGTTGAAAGAATTTCTGATAGCCACAAAGTTCGAAGTATCCAAAGCTGATAATTCTCTATTCATTCTTCGATTAGGATCCCAGTTGCTTTATGTGTTAGTCTATGTTGATGACATTATCATCACTGGAAACGATTCTCAAGCTATAGGCCATTTTGTTACGCAACTCAATGATCAGTTTTCTTTGAAATACCTAGGGAAGTTGAGTTACTTCCTTAGATTGAAGTTAACTACACTTCAAAAGGTGTATTCCTTACTCAGAAAAAATACATTCTCGATCTTCTTCAAAGAGCCTCCATGGATAGATCAAATGGCTTGCCAATACCAATGGTCACGAGATGTCATCTGTCAGCTAGTGAAGGCAATTTTATTGAGGATGAGTATCATTATAGAAGTATTGTTGGCGCTTTGCAGTACGTGGTAATCACTAGACTAGACATTGCTTACTCAGCGAACAAGGTTTGTTAGTTTATGCATAAGCCTTTGGACCTGCATTTCAAAGATGTAAAAAGGATATTGAGGTATTTACAATGGACACTGAACTATAGGTTGAGATTCACTCGAGCCTCAAAATTCTTACTTGAGGGATACTCCGATACCAGTTGGGGGCCAGATGTTGATGATCGCAGATAAACCTCAGGATTTTGTGTATTTCCTAGAGGGAATCCAATTTCTTAGAGCTTTAGGAAGCAGCAAGTGGTCTCCAGGTCTACAACAGAAGTAGAATACAGGAGTGTTGCTCATGTTACTGCAGAAATGGTGTGGATCCAATCCTTATTGGCTGAGTTATGTGTTCCAGTTAAGAATAAGGCTTTGATATGGTGTGATAGATCAGCTGCGATTGCAGTATCAAAGAATCCAGTTATGCACTCAAAATTCAAGCATGTCGAGTTAGACTTGTTCTTTGTCAGAAAAAAGGTTGTAGATGGAACGTTCCAAGTAGGACGTGTGCCTAGTTCAAATCAAATCGCGGACATATTGACAAACCACTACCAATAGCGATGTTCACCAAGTTTCAAAATCAGCTTCGAGTTGTTGCCATAGATCAGGAGGTCTCTAAAGGGAGAAAAGTTGACAAGTAAGGGGCATGTTATGAGTAACTACTTTATAGTTACTGTTAACTATTGTTAGTTAGTAAAGTTGTCAATAGTTAGAACAGTTAGTTGATATACTTGTGTTAAATACCAAAGTATTGATTTGGATTATGGAATGAAGTAATAATACTTTTTCTACTCCCTTTATTGTTGAACTTAACACTCTAGATAGGACTATCATAAATTGGTAATTGAGAGTGCTTTCGAAAATTGGAAAGACTCTTCCAAGACCCCTAAAATGATTAGGAAAGAAATGATACAGCTAGACAAAGAATTTCTTTTGTCCATAAGGAAAGTAATGGAGATATTGATGAGCTTGCTAAGGCAGGAGTCAACATAAGTATAAATGTGTTTTCTTCTACTTGTTAGAAGTTATATTGGTTCGGTTCAATCAGATTTTTTAGATTTTTGAACCATTCATCATAATTTGGTTTAATTCGGTTTGATTTTTAATTTTTCATATATTAATTTTTTTTGTTTTGTTTTTTTAGACTTATTTTGATAAAATGAGTTTTGTTTTATAATTTTTAAATATTATTTGACAAAATTTCAAAATAATTTTTATAAATATTTCTAAAAAAAATAACTTTTCGACAAGTTATAAGTATTTTTATTATTTTAAATGTAAAATATTTATTTGTATATCATAAAATCTTAAAATTAATTATATATTAAATAAAAAATAGAATTCGTTTCAGATTCGGGTAATTAAAGTTTTTTAACTTGCATTTCATAAACTTTCAAATATTTTGATTCGGGTTGATTTTCGATTTTTATCAATTTTTTTTCTCAACCCTAGTACTTGTGTTGTTTTGATACTCTTGTTCCTTTTTATATAAGCTGTGTTTAGGTTGCTGTGATGATGGTGTTGTGGGAGCTATTTTTTCTAATGTAACTATTTTGCTTGATATAAATTATCCATAGCCCCTCCTCAACCTATAAATAGGATGATAATACGTTTTAGCGCGCTTGTACTCACGTCCTCCTACATTGACAATAATATCAATGCCATTTGAACTAAGACTCAATTGACACATGATAAATAGTTTAAACTAGGCTAATTCTGCTACACATCCTTCTGCTACACATCCTCAAATTACAACTTAAATTCTATATTAGTTTGCAAACTTTAAAAAAATTAAATTCTAACAAAGTTACCAAATATTTGAATTAATTAAGTCCTTTTGTTAGCTTTAGCTGTCAGATTGAGTATTAAATGTTAGCTTAAATTTGAAGTGGAACATATTTAAAACATGTTGATTAAATTTTATTTTATTTTTTGTCACAACCAGAATATCCATCATTAGCAAGAATGGCTAATCCTCTCATCGCAAGTGCTCTTTGAAGAGGTAAATGACTGGCAATGAAATGTGCTTCACTCCTATAAGTGATGATTGAACTCCCAACCATATAGTTAAGGGATGGAGTGAGCAACCACCAAAAAAGATTTTGCACTTGTTGTATGGACAACATATATCTAGTGCTTTAAAAAATCATTCTAAATTTTTAATGATACTATCTATTTTTTTACATGTCAAATACAAGTTGTTTATACATAGCTATACATGTGCTTAAATTTGAACTTATATATTTAAATATATTTCATGTCAAATTTGAACTAATCTTAAATGTCTAAATTTACATTGGTCTACTGAAAAAATCTTATTAACATGATAATAATAGTTTAAAAACTCGATTAAAACATTTTAAAATTTAAATACTACATTTATCCTTTGTATTTAAAACAAGTTTAAATAAGAGTAAATTACACCAACAGTCACTCAACTTTGGGTTAGCTAACAAAACAGTCACCTAAGTTTCATTTCAGTCACTCAACTTTTGAAAAATTACAAAACAATCACTAACATTATAAAAAAAAGTGACAAAACAATCACTGATTAACAATTTTCGTTAGTGTCTTAATAGGACCGCTGATGTGGCAAGTTAACCGCTGATGTGGCAAGTTAACTTGTCACGTTGGATTATACAGTGGAAACCCATCTAATTTAAGAAGAAATTGAAAAAAAAAACAGCTTAACAGAGAAGAAGAAGAAGAGACGGTAAAAAAAAAAGTACTCTTTGCTTGATTTGGTGGGGTCTAATTCTTTGCCATTGAAACACTATGTATTTGCTCTTCTTCTTCTTCTTCTTCTTCTTCTTCTTCTTGGCTCTCTTCCTCTGTAACCTTTCACCATTGTTGGCGGGGTCTTGTGGTTTAGCCAAAAAAGAGCATGATTTTGAAAAAAAAGATATATCGAAGGGAAGCGTCATGTTAAGGAATTTGCATCTTTGCTTACTCAATTTGATTGATTTTGTCATTTTCATCTTCTTACTGAAATTTAATCAACCAAATCTGTACCAGAGATGAAATGCTTTAGTCAAAAGTTCATCTTCTCAATAAGAAGCAGTACGCTTAAGCAGGCTACTCAAATGATGCTTCTTTAGTTTTCTTCATCTCAGATTGCTTGACTTACAACAAAACACAACTGTATCTTCAAGTGAATCAATTCTCCTACAACTTATACCATTCACTGCATATTTTGTTCTAAAAAGTTTGCTAATAATATCATGTAAAAACTCTAAAAATGCTTCATGCACTGAGGTAATTTCAGAAAAATTATTAGAAATGGTCATTAGTTGTTTCACTGTAGACTTTGATGCTTCCTCATCTAACATACAACCTTATGCAAATTAAGGTTGATTATACTAATTAGTATTGATTGTGTAATACAAATGAGTCAATTGCCACTTTTTTCCCCATCATCATTGCGGTTCTAATGGTAGAATGCATGTGTCTTATTTTGGATCTCTAGTGTCGAACGACTATAACTAGCTTCTCGGAATGCAGAATACTGTGGTTAGGGATCTAAAAATCTGCAAAATAAAAAAACCATTTACTTAATTTAGCGAGGTATGTAGTTTGTAATAGATTAACTGTAAGCAAGTAGCTAAATATCATTATTGTCTTTGTTGCGACATGCAATCAAACTAACCTTCTAGCTAGACCTTCTTAATTTCCACCATCTCCAACAGTGATGTAAATTGGAGCTAATTTGTTTAGTATAGGGTAATGTTTGCCACTTTATACATTGTACCTTATATTTGAGATTCAATTCTGAGAATTCAGAGGAAAGAAGCATGAGCCTTCTTTCCATAAAATAGACCAATGGTTTACTGAAACAGATACAATGGACAATAAATTATGCATGAAAGAGTTTAGTATAAAGAGTTCAGGTGGCTCAAAAATGACTTGAACCCATTAATGATCCAAGACCTTCAGCTTTCCTACACAATGCATGAAGGAACATGTATCAGTGGAGATGACATCCACAATCTCACATCACATTAATTGAGTTTCATAGAAAAGATGACTAAATGGGATTCTAGGTGCTAATGCATGAACCAACCCATAAGTCAATTTTGGTTATTAGTCATAAAATTACAATGTGGCAACATGGTATTGCCAATTAAAGATAAACATGCTGACATTATATCAAGTGATGACTAGTGGGGTTAATGTAGGGTGGGAGTGGCCTTACTTTTCTAGTGGACCTCTCCATCAATAAACCTAAAAATAGAAAATGAGGCTTTGTTTTGTATAGAGTTAAAAGCTTCAACAGCCTGAACCATGTCATTGGTCTTGAAGAAAAGGTGCCCCAATGCACTTCTATAGCCGCCTTCTGGTGACATGGGATTCGAACAATAAACCACATCTCAATCTGAAAAAACCACGAGACCTTGCCAATAATGGTAGAATGATACAGAGGAAAAGAGCCAAGAAGAAGAAGAAGAAGAAGAAGAAGAGCAAAGACATGATGTTTCAATGGCAAAGAATTGTACCCCGCCAAATTAGGCAAAGAAGACTTTTTTTTTTCAGTTTTTTCTTCTTCTTCTCTGTTAAGGGGTTTTTTAAAGTTTTTTTTTCCATTTCTACTTAAATTGAGTGAGTTTCCACTGTGGACATCCAACGTGACAAGTTAACTGGCCACATCAGCTAGTTAACTTGCTGCATCAACGGTCCCGTTAAGACACTAATGAAAACTATTAATCAGTTACTGTTTTGTTACTTTTTTATAACGTTAGTGATTGTTTTGTTATTTTTCAAAAGTTGAGTGACTGAAATAAAACCTAGGTGACTGTTTTGTTAACTACCCAAAATTGAGTGACTGTTGATGTAATTTACCCTTTAAATAATGACTTAATAAAATATTTTACCTAAGCCTTTCGGGAATAGCAATGCATATAACTAGCAAAAGTAACAATTTGTTAAATAGATTTTAAGTACCAAATAAAAAAAATAGATATCATATTAAAAAAAAGTTAACTTGAATATCGAATCGAACAAAAAATTTAGATACTAAATTAATAAAAAATGTTTAAGTGAAGTAACAAATTGGACCATAAACAAAGATTATATGAAGCGTTGAATAATTTTTAATGTTTCCAGAGCACGTGAGCTGGGTCACGTGTTTTCACCTGTTCTATACTTCTATTCCGACCGCAGAGATTCTGTATCCGCCTCCAATCTTGTGTTCAAATTAAAAAAAAAAAATCAGAAAGTTTTCAAAGGATCCAAAGTGGGGGAAGAAAATGGAATCAACGGAAGGAGAAGGAAGCTCAGAGCCGGAGATACAGTTCACGGAGATCGAGACGACAGCCGAGTGCTTGGACGGCTCCCTCATCTTCCATGTCGTCAAGGACACCATCGGTTTCATTCTCTACATGCATCAGCAAATCCCTTCGTATGTTCCTTGCTTTCTTTACTCCTCATAAGAAAAAAATGAATAATTATCTCTGTTTTTTATTATGAATTTTAACGAATGGATCCCTTTCGAATCCATCATCCTTTTGCTTATATTTTATCAGTTTGTAATTTTCTATCATAGAAATTCTAAAGTTTTCTCTGTTCCTTTTAAATATATTTATTTTAATAAACTATGTTGTATAGGATAATACTAATTACATTGTAAAATTATACTTCATATCCAGCATTTTGCAGGATATCACTCTTGAATTTGACTTAATGCATACTGAATACAAAGAATTGGTATGTTAGCTTTGTTGGTTCATTTATTTGCACTTTTTAAAAAAAAAAAAAACAGTAAATTTATATTTTTTTATAATTTTTTTTGCACCCTAAGAATTGTGAGTTTTAGGAGGTGGATCTTGCAAAAACTGAGTTAAAGGCATCTTTGCGACGAAAGCACATTGGCAGAATGAGAGAGGTTAAGCAAGGGATCAGAAAGATGGAAAAGTTTATGAGTACAATTTCAAGTCTTCAAACTGCGTTGCAATTGTTAATAAGTCAAATCCCTAACATTAATGAGGTTATTTTGGTCCTTGGTACAAGTCCAATTCGGCCTCAGCATGTTTATCAGTTGTGTTTTTCGCATGCAAATCCTGCTCCGTCTGCTGAAGCTAATTTCATCAAAGGCAAAACAGCAGAAGGGCTTTCAAGGAAGGTACCTATTGCTGCTGTTTCTACTTCAATTATGAACCGCACTTTTTGCGCCATGTAAATAGTTATTCTGTTTAACAGGCTATTAGGGCATTGATTTCGAAAGATGCAGGTTCCAGTTCCTATCCAGGTAGTTCCTTGAAATATTTCTGTTGTTAATGCAAGTGAATCTGTGCAAGTTAAATTGATGGTTGTCTGTTCATTTTTTTTAGGCCCTACAAAGTTGATTCTGATGGTTAAAGCTCCCACCTCACTCAATCTGCCCTTGCATTTTCTTCCAAAACGTGACTTCAGATACAGTAAAAAGGTAAAGCGGGGGCTCAGATCTCCCATGAAATCATAAAATAAACTACAATTTAACAAATTGTTTATGCACTAGTGTTAGCCATATGCATTGCTATTTCCACTTTTAGTTTGTAAGCAGTAAGTTGATGCATCTTTCCTTTCCCAGATTGTGCCTTTCAGGTTACGGTTTAGATGCAGAACCCAAGGTTTGAAAATTGATGAGGATCACAATTCACTGCCTGGCAGATCAACAGGGATAGATTCTTCAAATGATCTAATCTGGTACAGGGCTTCTTTGCATCTAACTTATTTACTTTGTATCATAATTGTTGTCAACTGCTGTAGTTCAGAATTCAGATCTAACTATTTTGGTTCCAATGGAAAATTAAGATCCCCTTCTATGTAATAAACCTTGTTGGAAAAAATTTAAGCATGGTAAAGGTTTAATATAGGCAAAGTCAAGATGGTTCAATCTTCAAAATTATCTTTTGAACTTCTGGTCTAAACTAAGAGACTGATTTTGTAATCATAGACTGTAGTACACGGCCATGAATGTCATTGTAAGAATGGTTTCAAGCTGACTGTGAAATCCCCATATTGACATTGAGAACATAGTCTTTCTCAACTCTAAAGCTGTATGTTTAGGTTATGCTTTTCTAGTTCAAGCATGCAGAAGGTGATTCACACATATGGTATTGGCAAACTAAGGTGCTTCACCACTTTGGTAGATGTTAAGTGACTATCAGTATTTGTATTGATGTTCTCTTGCACACATTTACAAGAAACGTAGCAGCTGGTTACCTTGTTGAAGGTTGCTTAACTTGAAAGCGAGTCTTTCCATATGGTTCAATATTTAAATCAAATTATCTTAGAGGATTTCACAGAAGTGTATGAATTGAGGTTGTCCCAACGTTGCTTATTACCTATTTCATTCTTTACAGGTTTCAGTGTCGGCATGCAATAAAAGGCATAGCATTCAAGACACCAGAAGAAGAATGAGAGGTTCATTGACCCATGATGAAATGCTGTCTTCCTGTCTCATTAAGAGGCTTGTTATACTTTCTGTATGCGTAGATGTAAGAGTTTGTACTAATTGATTGACAAAGCTGCGAGTTTGATGGCTGTGGTTGTAAATGGCCGATTACTGCACTCAACTTCAGCTTTATAACCTGCAATCTGAACTTCAACTTTATATGTTACACTGTCTTATTGACTCCTTCATTTTGTAGCTCCCTAGAATCTGGAAAGTTAAGCATTAGTTGAATACAATTATGCAAAGGCAATTTATTTGACGAATACATAACCAAAATATTTCTTTTGGTTACAAAGGTTAAAGCATAGAAAACCAAGATTTGAAACATTTGTGAAACGAGGATGTTGAGAGACAATGACAATGAAACCTAATCAACATCTAGTCTCAAATTTAAAAGACAATGAAACCTAATCAACATCTAGTCTCAAATTTAAAAGGTTTTTAAATAGGTTTTGAGTCTATTACCCTAGCACGCTATGGTCTGCTGTCTCTGGCAGGATTTTTAGGTTTTTTGTTTTTGTTTTCTGTTTACTTGAAGGCGGCACTCTACGCAAATTTTTTTTGTTACGGTTAGGAAAGTGATACTCACATTCGTTATCCATACCTGCATTCATGGAAAATGAATTAGCTGAATTGACGCTCAATGAAGAAGAAGTTCTACAAATACAACTAGATCCGAATACGGAAAGAGAGGTGGGGGTTTTTCGCCTAGTGGGGTGTTTCCTAACAGCCAGCATAATTTACTTCCTAGCAATGAAAAGTACTATGGCGAATTTGTGGCATCCTGTTTGGGGTGTTCAAATCTGTGATTTGGGGGAGAAAAGGTTTTTGTTTCAATTTTTCATGTTATGGATATGGAAAGGGTTTTGAAGGGCTCATCATGGACCTTTAACAATCACTTGGTGGTGCTTTATAAACTGTAATAAGGGAGGATCCATTAAAAGTGCCATTAATCTTGACACCTTTTTGGGTACAGATTTATGACGTCCCTATTGGTCTGTTCTCTGAGAATTTGGTAGTGCAATTGGGTAATTTTTTAGGGAATTTTCTAGAATATGATGGATTGAATCTAGGTAAAGAAAATCGAAACTTTATGAGAATTAGAGTTCAAATTGATATAAGGAGTCCTTTGAAGAGAAAGAAGCAGGTTATGTTTTGTAGAAGATGATCATATGTCAGATTTAAGTATGAAAGATTATCATTATTCTGTTTCTTTTGTGGTCAATTGGGACATAGTGATTCTTTTTGTGAAGCAAAAATGGCGCTTGGAATGGAAATTTCTGAAATGGTGTAATGACTTAATTTTAGTGAAATTAGAACAATGGTTTTGGAACCACAAATCCGAGTAAAAAGAGAATAATTATTTTAGTATTATGACATGATTTATATTATAACAGGAAAGTCGAATGAAAATACTGATAGAGAAATTTTATTAATTTAATGATTAATTAGAAAAAGGACCAAATTGCATAAAATGTGAAAGTTGAATTTTAGAACCTAGAAGGATTATATAGTTATGAAATTCAAAACTTGAGGTCTTTATATGGTAATTAGACCATTAATTAAAAGTTAGTGGATATTTATGGATGAATCATCCATGAAAATTGAGAAAAAGAAAAGGACTAAATTAGAATTATGGAAAAATAAAAGATGATAATTAACTAAATAGAAAATATCATCTTATTTTCATCATATTCATCCCCAAATTCTATGGAAACCCTAAGAGAGAGGGAGAAAACTAATCAAGCTTAATTGAGTAAGTTTCCATGTCTCGTTTTTAGTAATTTTTATATATTTGAAATCAAGATAGTGAAATCTATCTAAATTGAGGATTAATTTGAAAAGTTATCAAAGAATAAAGCTTGTGTCATGGATGAACATGCTGAAAATTGAAAATTTATGGTAGAAAATGAAAGATTGTTAGTAGATAAACAACTTTTACAAAGTGAATTTTGATGAAAACATGATTTAAGGACTAAATTGTAAACTTGTGAAATACAAGGAAAAATTCTGATTTTTTGTGAAACATAAGTGCTGTAAATGATGTATATGAAAATAGGCTAGGCTTGAAAAGAGGAGTGAATTGCATGAATTTCATTTATCGAGCCTAGGGACGAAATTGAAAATAATGAAAAGTTTAAGGGCAAAATAGGAATTTTTCCTAGAATGTAAATTGAGTCCAAATGAATATGAAGTGTGAAATATTGATGATTAAATTAATTTATATAGATCTTGAAAACTCAAATACGAAGCAAGATCGATGAAAAGAAAAGATCCTGGATTAGTAGATTTTTGTACGAACAAGCATTGAGGTAAGTTCGCGTAACACCCCCTAACCCCAAACCGTCGCCGGAACAGGGTTATAAGGCATTACCGGACTTATACAGAAGTAAACGAATAAAAATTAGGTCATAAATCTGAGTTTTAATTTAAAACCTTCTAATTTCTATCAAAAAGTCCTTAATATGGGCCCACGAGGCCCAAAATATGCTTAGGAAGTGATTTGGGGCTAAACCGGGAACTTTAGAAACTTTTCTTTGAAAACAGGGGCACACGTCCGTGTGGCCTGGGACATGCCCGTGTGGCCTGCCCGTAGGGCTCCCATGACCGTGGGGCCAGGCCGTGGGCAGATCTGACTTATTACATACGGCCGTGGGACTAGCCCGTGGGCAATCCTGACTTTGCCACACGGCCTGGGCACACGCCCATGTGTCTTGGCCGTGTGAAAACATCATTTTTCACCATTTTTAATCTACTTTCAACTACCAAACACACCTAATTCATGGCCAAATCATTTACTTATAATTCTTCAATCAATTAACATTACCATACCTTTCAAACTTAGTAATTATTCATTCATTCATACCAAAATCTTCTTAAGAGTTATATATCACATTTATCATTAAAACATAAAACATTTACAAGTGGCTAAAACCAAACCTAGTACATGCCACCTTTATATTGATAATTTGATCTTTTAACTATCGAGTTAAGTTTTATACACATATGCATTTCATCACTTTTCACATAACATAACCATCAACAACTTTATCTAACCAAACATTTTATACATGCCATATAAATCAAAAGATAATAACCCAAATGCTACTAGAGATTAACAGGATAGTGTGATTCTTTGAGATGATCCGATCCTCCGATTCCACGTTAATCTACAAAACATGTCAAACACATTCAAGTAAGCTTATGAAAGCTTAGTAAGTTCATAGGCTTGGAAAGTAACCTTACCAAATATTGTAACACATTCATATAACATACTTATACACTAATTTCTCCTGTAGATCACAAATTAAAGTTAAGCTCGTTTAATACTGCTTATTATCATTCGTAATAAAATTTCACTTTCTTGGGCCCTTTTTCCACTTACCACTCTTATTCAAATTAGGGAACTATATGAAATTGAGTACTCCGTCTTCAATTTGCTATAGTAAAACTATGGACTTACACATGTTCACTTTTCTTTTTCCGAAGCCATGGCCCAGCCATGGTCTTACACGGGTCACTTGTTACACCGATGCCATATCCTAGATATGGTCTTACACGGAAGTACTTATCACTTTTCTTCGATGCCATAGCCCAGCTATGGTCTTATACGGATCACTTATATCACTTTAATCCAACGCCATAGCCTAGTTATGGTCTTATATGGAAATCACTTATCATTTCTCACTGATGCCATAGCCCAGCTATGGTCTTATACGGGAATCATTTGTCACTTGTTGCCATAGTCCAACCATGGTCTTTTTCCGTCAATTCATCATTTGTCATAAAATAGAAGTACTCAATTCAATAGTCCCATTTTATTTGTTCATTTCTTTCATTTCATACTTACACAATATTCACGGATTTATCCAATACATATAAAATAACACATTATATAATTCAAAAAATTAATAAATAAATCCTAAAATTTAGCCACATGAACTTACCTGGGCTAATTCACAAAAGTTATAGAAGTTCGAGAATTATTGAACTATTTTCTCCTTTCCTCTATTTACTTCGATTTCTTAATCTATAATGCAAAACCATTCATTTATTAGCATTTATTTCAATTTTACTACAATCCAAAATTTGTACCCTTTAATTCCCAAAATTACACTTTTGCCCCAAATTTTATAGTTTTCACAATTTGGTCCTTGACCAATTAACTAATTAATAGAACCTTTCCTCCTCAATTAACACTTTATCTAAATCTTATAAGCTATTTTATAACCATTAGAATTCAAAATTCCCAGATAATACCCTAATTTCAAACTCTTTTACAAATATGTCCTTAAATATTCACTTTCTATTCAATTCTTTCAATAAAATCAACATATAAACAAATTAAAACTTTAATTCCATGCTAAATCATCACATAATTCCAGTACATATTCATAGCAACTTGTAAAATCAACCATGAAATAAAAAACTATTGAATTAGAAAAGAGGACCTAGATGTAAAAGTCACAAAAATACAAAAATTACAAGATATAATCAAGATTTGAACTTACTTGCAGTAAAAATAAGAAAAACCAACTTTTAGAAACCCTCCTATGGTGTTTTTGCTGGAGAAGATGAAAGAAAATGAAAAATCTAGATATTTCTTCTAATTTAATCCATATAACACTATTGGATTTCAACTTATTTACAAAATTGCCATTAGTTCACACTATATTTCGGCCATTTTTCAACCCATCCGTCCAGCCCATTTAATTTTGGGATTAGTTACACTTTAAGTCCCTCCTATTTAATTAACTAAGCTATTTGGTTCCACAATTTTACACTTTATTCAATTTAGTTCTTTTTACGCAATTGACCACCAAAACCTTAAAATTTCTTAACGAAACTTTAATAATAACTTATTAACACTCCATAAATATTTATAAAAATATTTATGGCTCGGTTTAATATCCCGAGGTCTCGATACCTCGTTTTCACTTCTAAATTGTTTAATATTTATTTCTTAAATACTATTCATAGAGGTGATCATGGGCCGGGCCGGGCCGGGTTCGGGCCGGGCCCAGAAAAAATTTCGGCCCGTTTTCTAGGCCCGGGTCCGGCCCGGCCCGAAATATGGGCCTAAAATTTTGTCCAAGCCCGGCCCGGAATAAAAATGCTAGGCCCGAGCCCTGCCCGGCCCGGCCCATATTAATTTTTTTGCTTATTTCATTAAAAAATTTAAAAATATAATAAATTAAATAAATTAAAAAATATTAAAACAAATATTAAAATAAGGAACAAAATAAAATTGAGATAAACAATTCTTAAAACAATACACAAACTAAAAAAAAAAGTTAAAAATTATATATAATTAAAAAAATAAAAAAATATATTTATATAATTCGGGCCGGGCCTGGCCAGGCCCGGGCCAAAAAAGGTTGGCCCGAGGCCCGGCCTCGTATTTTTGCCCAAACCCATATTTCGGGCCTATATTTTTACCCAAACCCTCCCATTTTTCGGGCGGGCCTTCTGTAGCACCCCCACGCCCGAGACCATCGCCGGAGTCGAGCCTGAGGTGTTACAGAACATAATTTATCATTTAAACAACTTTACAAAATCTATTTTCATTTTCGGAATAAACTGTTTTCTGCATCATGGTCGTTCAAAAATTCATATCTCGAGTTACGAAACTCAAAATCAAGATCCGTAAATTTTCCCTGAAACTAGACTCATATGGCTATTTACTAATTTTTTTCTAGAATTTTTGGCTTGGCCAATTAGTACAGTTTATTAGTTAAAGTCTCCCCTCTTACACCGCTCAACTGCTCTGACCTCTGTTCACTACAAACTAATTTTCTCCCTGTACAAAATTCAAACAGGCATGCCATCTGTTTCATTAGAAACTAGACTCAATAAGGAATCTAGGCATATAAACTATAATACCTAATTATTTATGTGCAATTTATAGTGAATTTTTGAAGTCAGAACAGGGGATCACAGAGTCAGTCTCACTTAACTGAAAATTTCTCATAATATACAACTCTTTTTCCTACTCTGTTTCTTCCACATAAAAATAGACTCATTAAGCTTTAATTTCATACCTTATTCACCTTTTAATTCCATTCCTACTATTTTTAGTGATTTTTCAAATTCACGTCACTGCTGCTGTTTGCATCTGTTTTCAAGCTACTTTTATACTTTTCATAGTTTTCATGTGATAGTTACCATTTAAGCACACATACCATTAAACACATGCATGGTTGGCCATTTCATTAGCTACTCACTTCCAAGCATTTATACACCATATATTGAACATATCATTCCATAAAAGACTAAGTCCCTATACATGCCATACACAGAATGAAACGTCTAGTTATACCAAAATGATTCCTTTGATAGTGTGATCTGAACTCCGACGTTTCCTTCGATCCCCGAGTAAGCTTGGTAAGAACTATAATAAGAAAGAAAATAAAGGGGTAAGCACTAGGCTTAGTAAGCTTACAAGCAAATAAATTGCAACATTTAACATATTGAGCAATTATACATAATATCGTCTAGCATCATAAACTTTCTTTACTTCTCACTTACTACCTTCTTTCTTACCTGACCTTTCGTTATTCATAAACATAATCTAACTTCCCTTTGCTGATAGTTCACTGAATTTAACTTGTAAAATGACCCGTTGAACCACTCGGAATACTAAGGATACTCAGGTTATTCCTGTCTGATAAAATACTGCCAATGCCATGTCCTTGACATGGTCTTACATGAAATATTCCTGTCTCCAAAGCCATATATACGATATGGACTTACATGGCTCAATACTGTCCTGTCTCCAAGGCCATATACACGATATGGGCTTACATGGCGCAATACTGTCCTGTCTCCAAAGCCATATGTTTAATATGGACTTACATGGCTCATTACTGTCTGTCTGTTAACCCAAATATCCTAGCATTCCTAAGGCTCAAACGGGGCTTTCTAATGCTTCTTCTCTATCACTTCTCTTTAAATTCGACTTTGAATATTTCCATAAAATAAATATATGAATGCTGGAAATTGACAATATCAATGTAAAACAATGAAATATTGCATTTATTTACCGTAAACTTACCTCGATACAAATTGTGACTAAACTTTACAATTTAGTCCTTTACTTTTTCTTTTCCCCGATCTACTCTTGAATTCCGTTCTTCTTGATTATGGAGCTTGGAAGCTTGAAACAAACCCTAGCTATGGAGAACCCTTGAAATTTCGTGGCAATGAAGAAGATGATGATTTTTTTTGTCATCTTTTCCCTTTTTATTCATGTTAATAACCAAATGACCAAAATGCCCCTCCTTACTAAACTTTCAAAAATTCCACCCATGTCCTATTTTGTCCATGAACTAAGAAATTGGTCAAATTACTATTTAAACCCTCCTAATTAATATTCCAAAGCAATTTCATAATAAAAACTTCTAGAATGCAAGTTTTGCAATTTATTCGATTTAGTCCCTAACTCCAAGTTAAGCACTTTACGCGTAGAATTTCTTCACGAAATTTTCACACTATCATGCAATCATAATATAAACTTCAAAATATTTATAAAATAATTATTTCTATCTCGGATTTGTGGTTACGAAACCACTATTCCGATTAGGCCCTATTTCGGGATGTTACATTTCTCCCCCCTTTAGGGATTTTCGTCCCCGAAAATCTTACCTGTAAAGAGATTTGGGTACTGTTTTCGCATGGCCTCTTCGGGTTCCCATGTAGCCTCATCCACCCCATGTCTATTCCATAAGACTTTCACAAGAGCAATACTTTTATTCCTTAATTGCTTTACCTCACGAGCTAGAATTTTTACTGGTTCCTCATCATAAGTCATATCTGGTTGAATCTCAACCTCTGTCGGAGAAATCACATGCGATGGATCTGACCGATAACGTCGTAACATTGAAACATGGAACACATTATGAATTTTCTCTAATTCAGTTGGCAAAGCTAATCGGTATGCTAATGGCCCAATTCTCTCAATCACTTCAAACGGCCCAATAAAACGAGGACTTAGCTTACCTTTCCTGCCAAATCTGAGAACTTTCTTCCACGGGGATACTTTCAAGAATACCTTGTCGCCAACCTGATATTCAATCTCTTTTCTTTTTAAATCTGCATACGACTTCTGCCTATCTGAAGCTGCTTTCAAATAATTTCTGATAACTTTCACTTTGTCTTCTGTTTCTTTGACTAGATCAACCCCGTAAATCTGATTTTCTTTAAGTTCTGTCCAATATAAAGGTGTACGACACTTGCGTCCATACAAAGCTTCATAGGGTGCCATCTTCAAACTCGACTGATAACTATTATTATAGGCAAACTCTACTAATGGTAAGTATTTTTCCCAACTGCCTTGAAATTCTAATACACAACATCTAAGCATATCTTCAAGTACCTGAATAACCCTCTCTGACTGACCGTCGGTCTGAGGATGAAAAGCCGTACTAAAACTCAACTTCGTACCTAATGCCTCTTGTAACTTTTTCCAGAATCGTGAAGTAAATCTCGGATCTCTGTCTGAAATGATTGATAATGGTACTCCATGTAGTCTGACTATCTCTGAAATGTACAACTCAGCCAACCTGTCAAGTGAATAATCCATAAGAACTGGGATAAAATGAGCCGACTTAGTTAGCTTATCAATTACAACCCAAACTGCATCTTTCTTTTTCGGTGTTAACGGTAACCCTGTCACAAAATCCATAGTAACTCTGTCCCATTTCCACTCTGAAACTAGTACAGGCTGCAATAATCCCGAAGGTACCTGATGTTCGGCCTTTACCTGTTGACAAATCAAGCATCTGGAAACAAACTCTGAAATATCTCTTTTCATTCCTGCCCACCAGTACAATTTCTTCAAATCATTGTACATCTTTGTACTACCCGGATGAATAGACAAAGAACTGCTATGTGCTTCCTGTAAGATCTTCCGAATAAGCTCATCATTCTTTGGTACACATATTCTGTCTCTAAACATCAAACAACCATCAGAACCAATCCGGAAATCTGATTCTATGCCTGACTCACATTGAACTCTTTTAGCTTGTAACTCATTGTCATCTTTTTGAGCTTTACAAATTTCTTCAAGAAATACCAGTTTAGCTTTCAATTCAGCTAAAATAGAACCATCATCCGACATGGCTAAATTAGTATTCAAAGCTCGCAATGTAAATAAAAGTTTTCTACTTAAAGCATCAGCAACTACATTTGCTTTACCCGGGTGATAATCAATCACTAGCTCATAATCTTTAATCAACTCTAGCCATCTTCTTTGCCTCAGGTTCAAATCGTTTTGAGTCATTAAGTATTTCAAACTTTTATGATCGGTGAATATCCGGCACCTTTCACCATACAAATAATGTCTCCAAATCTTCAATGCAAATACAATAGCAGCTAACTCTAAATCATGTGTCGGATAATTTTTCTCATGTGGCTTTAGTTGTCTAGAGGCATAAGCAATTACCTTTCCTTCCTGCATGAGTACACAATCGAGCCCACTCAAAGATGCATCACTATAAATTACAAATTCTTTACCCGGTTCTGGCTGTACTAAGATGGGAGCTTCAGTCAACAATGCCTTTAACTTATCAAAACTTTGCTGACACTTTTCAATCCATTCGAACTTAACATCCTTCCGCAACAATCTCGTCAACGGGGTAGCTATCATAGAGAATCCCTCAACAAATCGTCTATAATAGCCAGCTAAACCAAGAAAACTTCTGACTTCTGAAACATTTCTGGGAGGCTTCCAATCGACAATGGCTGAAATTTTGCTCGGATCAACTCTAATACCTTCACCTGAAACAATATGTCCAAGAAATCCAACTTCTCGGAGCCAAAACTCACTTTTACTGAACTTAGCATACAACTGATTATCTCTCAAAATTTGTAGAACTGTTCTCAAATGTTTTTCATGTTCAATTTCATCAGGAGAATAAATCAAGATATCATCAATGAACACAACTACAAACTTGTCCAAATATGGTCTAAATATTCGGTTCATTAAGTCCATAAAAACAGCAGGGGCATTGGTTAAGCCAAAGGGCATCACAAGAAACTCATAATGACCATACCTAGTTCGAAATGCAGTTTTCGGAACATCTGACTCCTTAACTCGCATCTGATAATATCCGGATCTCAGATCGATCTTGGAAAACACAGTGGCTCCCTTCAACTGATCAAACAAATCATCAATTCTGGGCAATGGATATTTGTTCTTGATAGTTACCTTGTTAAGCTGTCGATAATCTATGCATAATCTCATCGAACCATCTTTCTTTTTCACAAATAGCACTGGTGCACCCCATGGTGAACTACTGGGTCTTACAAAACCTTTATCAGTTAATTCCTGCAACTGAGCTTTCAATTCTTTCAATTCCGACGAAGCCATTCTATAAGGAGTAATGGAAATAGGTGTGGTACCTGGAATCAGCTCAATACCAAACTCAACTTCTCTAACAGGAGGCAAACCTGGTAATTCTTCCGGAAATACATCTGGATACTCGCACACTACGGGCACTGATTCAACTTTCAATTCTGAATCTTTAGTATTCAATACAAAAGCAAGATAAGCCTCACACCCCTTTCTCAAATATTTTTGGGCTGTCATAACAGAAATCATAGCAAATGAACTATCTGACTCATCTGAATTAACCCGAAGAATCTCACCATTTTCACATTTTAACTCAATGAATTTCCTTCCACAATTCACTACCACATCATGTGCCGTCAACCAATCCATGCCCAAAATAACATCAAACTCATCAAACGGCAATAACATGAGATCGGCCGGAAAACAGTGACCTCTAATCATTAAGGGACAATTTCTACATACTTTATCTACCAATACACACTTGCCTAGTGGATTTGATACTTTAATCACAAATTCTGTGAATTCTATAGGTATACTCATTTTAGGCATCAATTTCATACAAACATAAGAATGGGTCGAACCCGGATCAATCAAAGCAACAACATTAATATCATGCAGAGAAAATGTACCCGTAATCACATCGGGGGAGGATGCCTCTTCACGAGCACGAATAGCATAAGTCCTTGCAGGAGCTCTAGCATCTGGTCTCACAGCCGAATCTCTAGAGGTACCTCTATTACTTGCTCCTACTCCCGGTTGCCTCAGTGATCTGCCTCTAGTAGGAACATTTTCGGATCTAGCACTCTGTGGTACTTCTCGTTGAGTCACCTCTGGACAATCTCGCACAAAATGATCCGAAGCACCACACTTATAACAAACATTTTCGCCTGCTCGACAAGGACCATAATGAAGTCTACCACACCGTGGACATCCTGATCTCCCTGATCTAACATTACCTACACTTGCGGTCGAAGTAGTCTGAGCTTTCAAATCTTTAAATCTACTACCTTTATTCTGACTAGATTGCCCTGCCGAAAAGCTAGATCTGGTAGAAAACTCTTTGGGCCTCTTAGATGTAGCCTGAAATGATCTGCTCATCTGTCTTTTCTTCGTGTCTCGCATTTCTGTTTCAGTTTTACCTTTTCTTTTTAACAACTCCTCTGCTTTACAGGCTCGGTCAACTAAAACAACAAACTCTTTTATTTCCAGAACCCCCACTGATAGTCGGATATCATCATTTAACCCATCTTCAAGCCTTTTACACATAATAGCCTCTGTAGATACACATTCTCGGGCATATTTACTAAGCCTGACGAATTCACGCTCGTAATCAGTCACTGTCATATTACCTTGTTTCAACTCTAAGAACTCTTTTCTCTTCTGATCAATAAACCTCTGGCTGATGTACTTTTTACGGAATTCCTCCTGAAAGAAATCCCAAGTAACCCTTTCTTTCGGTACAACTGATACTAATGTCTTCCACCAGTGGTAGGCTGAGTCTCTAAGGAGTGATACTACACATTTCATACATTCCTCAGGTGTACAGGATAATTCATCGAAAACTCTGATGGTATTTTCTATCCAAAACTCTGCTCTTTCTGCATCATCATCTTTTGTTGCTCGGAACTCTTCTGCCCCATATTTCCTGATTTTATCGACTGGTGGCTTTTCTCTTATCACTGTACCTGTGGCTAGGGGAGCTTGAGCTACATGGGTTGCCTGAGAATCATGAGGGGGTGGAGGTCTAACTGCCGGATTCGTACGAACGAACTCGGCAAACCAATCATTCAGAGCTTGGAAGAGAACTTCTCGAGTTACTCCTCCCTGATCAACTGTTACTGGCCTATTTCCAGATGGCGCTGCCCCTTCCGCGGAAGCAGGCGCATTACTTTCCACATCATCGTCACCAACTCGTTCGGGATCCATTACTATAAAACAAAATATTTAAAAATCGTCAGGAGTCGTCACACTATCAAAATGCAAGTATGGCATGTATAGCTAGACTTCTACTCACATTAACTGTTCCGAGAACCGACTAAACCTGCTCTGATACCAATAAATGTAGCACCCCCACGCCCGAGACCATCACCGGAGTCGAGCCTGAGGTGTTACCGAACATAATTTATCATTTAAACAACTTTACAAAATCTATTTTCATTTTCGGAATAAACTGTTTTCTGCATCATGGTCGCTCAAAAATTCATATCTCGAGTTACGAAACTCAAAATCAAGATCCGTAAAATTTCCCTGAAACTAGACTCATATGGCTATTTACTAATTTTTTTCTAGAATTTTTGGCTTGGCCAATTAGTACAGTTTATTAGTTAAAGTCTCCCCTCTTACACCGCTCAACTGCTCTGACCTCTGTTCACTACAAACTAATTTTCTCCCTGTACAAAATTCAAACAGGCATGACATCTATTTCATTAGAAACTAGACTCAATAAGGAATCTAGGCATATAAACTATAATACCTAATTATTTATGTGCAATTTATAGTGAATTTTTGAAGTCAGAACAGGGGATCACAGAGTCAGTCTCACTTAGCTGAAAATTTCTCATAATATACAACTCTTTTTCCTACTCTGTTTCTTCCACATAAAAATAGACTCATTAAGCTTTAATTTCATACCTTATTCACCTTTTAATTCCATTCCTACTATTTTTAGTGATTTTTCAAATTCACGTCACTGCTGCTGTTTGCATCTGTTTTCAAGCTACTTTTATACTTTTCATAGTTTTCATGTGATAGTTACCATTTAAGCACACATACCATTAAACACATGCATGGTTGGCCATTTCATTAGCTACTCACTTCCAAGCATTTATACACCATATATTGAACATATCATTCCATAAAAGACTAAGTCCCTATACATGCCATACACAGAATGAAACGTCTAGTTATACCAAAATGATTCCTTTGATAGTGTGATCTGAACTCCGACGTTTCCTTCGATCCCCGAGTAAGCTTGGTAAGAACTATAATAAGAAAGAAAATAAAGGGGTAAGCACTAGGCTTAGTAAGCTTACAAGCAAATAAATTGCAACATTTAACATATTGAGCAATTATACATAATATCGTCTAGCATCATAAACTTTCTTTACTTCTCACTTACTACCTTCTTTCTTACCTGACCTTTCGTTATTCATAAACATAATCTAACTTCCCTTTGCTGATAGTTCACTGAATTTAACTTGTAAAATGACCCGTTGAACCACTCGGAATACTAAGGATACTCAGGTTATTCCTGTCTGATAAAATACTGCCAATGCCATGTCCTTGACATGGTCTTACATGAAATATTCCTGTCTCCAAAGCCATATATACGATATGGACTTACATGGCTCAATACTGTCCTGTCTCCAAGGCCATATACACGATATGGGCTTACATGGCGCAATACTGTCCTGTCTCCAAAGCCATATGTTTAATATGGACTTACATGGCTCATTACTGTCTGTCTGTTAACCCAAATATCCTAGCATTCCTAAGGCTCAAACGGGGCTTTCTAATGCTTCTTCTCTATCACTTCTCTTTAAATTCGACTTTGAATATTTCCATAAAATAAATATATGAATGCTGGAAATTGACAATATCAATGTAAAACAATGAAATATTGCATTTATTTACCGTAAACTTACCTCGATACAAATTGTGACTAAACTTTACAATTTAGTCCTTTACTTTTTCTTTTCCCCGATCTACTCTTGAATTCCGTTCTTCTTGATTATGGAGCTTGGAAGCTTGAAACAAACCCTAGCTATGGAGAACCCTTGAAATTTCGTGGCAATGAAGAAGATGATGATTTTTTTTGTCATCTTTTCCCTTTTTATTCATGTTAATAACCAAATGACCAAAATGCCCCTCCTTACTAAACTTTCAAAAATTCCACCCATGTCCTATTTTGTCCATGAACTAAGAAATTGGTCAAATTACTATTTAAACCCTCCTAATTAATATTCCAAAGCAATTTCATAATAAAAACTTCTAGAATGCAAGTTTTGCAATTTATTCGATTTAGTCCCTAACTCCAAGTTAAGCACTTTACGCGTAGAATTTCTTCACGAAATTTTCACACTATCATGCAATCATAATATAAACTTCAAAATATTTATAAAATAATTATTTCTATCTCGGATTTGTGGTTACGAAACCACTATTCCGATTAGGCCCTATTTCGGGATGTTACATTTCTCCCCCCTTTAGGGATTTTCGTCCCCGAAAATCTTACCTGTAAAGAGATTTGGGTACTGTTTTCGCATGGCCTCTTCGGGTTCCCATGTAGCCTCATCCACCCCATGTCTATTCCATAAGACTTTCACAAGAGCAATACTTTTATTCCTTAATTGCTTTACCTCACGAGCTAGAATTTTTACTGGTTCCTCATCATAAGTCATATCTGGTTGAATCTCAACCTCTGTCGGAGAAATCACATGCGATGGATCTGACCGATAACGTCGTAACATTGAAACATGGAACACATTATGAATTTTCTCTAATTCAGTTGGCAAAGCTAATCGGTATGCTAATGGCCCAATTCTCTCAATCACTTCAAACGGCCCAATAAAACGAGGACTTAGCTTACCTTTCCTGCCAAATCTGAGAACTTTCTTCCACGGGGATACTTTCAAGAATACCTTGTCGCCAACCTGATATTCAATCTCTTTTCTTTTTAAATCTGCATACGACTTCTGCCTATCTGAAGCTGCTTTCAAATAATTTCTGATAACTTTCACTTTGTCTTCTGTTTCTTTGACTAGATCAACCCCGTAAATCTGATTTTCTTTAAGTTCTGTCCAATATAAAGGTGTACGACACTTGCGTCCATACAAAGCTTCATAGGGTGCCATCTTCAAACTCGACTGATAACTATTATTATAGGCAAACTCTACTAATGGTAAGTATTTTTCCCAACTGCCTTGAAATTCTAATACACAACATCTAAGCATATCTTCAAGTACCTGAATAACCCTCTCTGACTGACCGTCGGTCTGAGGATGAAAAGCCGTACTAAAACTCAACTTCGTACCTAATGCCTCTTGTAACTTTTTCCAGAATCGTGAAGTAAATCTCGGATCTCTGTCTGAAATGATTGATAATGGTACTCCATGTAGTCTGACTATCTCTGAAATGTACAACTCAGCCAACCTGTCAAGTGAATAATCCATAAGAACTGGGATAAAATGAGCCGACTTAGTTAGCTTATCAATTACAACCCAAACTGCATCTTTCTTTTTCGGTGTTAACGGTAACCCTGTCACAAAATCCATAGTAACTCTGTCCCATTTCCACTCTGAAACTAGTACAGGCTGCAATAATCCCGAAGGTACCTGATGTTCGGCCTTTACCTGTTGACAAATCAAGCATCTGGAAACAAACTCTGAAATATCTCTTTTCATTCCTGCCCACCAGTACAATTTCTTCAAATCATTGTACATCTTTGTACTACCCGGATGAATAGACAAAGAACTGCTATGTGCTTCCTGTAAGATCTTCCGAATAAGCTCATCATTCTTTGGTACACATATTCTGTCTCTAAACATCAAACAACCATCAGAACCAATCCGGAAATCTGATTCTATGCCTGACTCACATTGAACTCTTTTAGCTTGTAACTCATTGTCATCTTTTTGAGCTTTACAAATTTCTTCAAGAAATACCAGTTTAGCTTTCAATTCAGCTAAAATAGAACCATCATCCGACATGGCTAAATTAGTATTCAAAGCTCGCAATGTAAATAAAAGTTTTCTACTTAAAGCATCAGCAACTACATTTGCTTTACCCGGGTGATAATCAATCACTAGCTCATAATCTTTAATCAACTCTAGCCATCTTCTTTGCCTCAGGTTCAAATCGTTTTGAGTCATTAAGTATTTCAAACTTTTATGATCGGTGAATATCCGGCACCTTTCACCATACAAATAATGTCTCCAAATCTTCAATGCAAATACAATAGCAGCTAACTCTAAATCATGTGTCGGATAATTTTTCTCATGTGGCTTTAGTTGTCTAGAGGCATAAGCAATTACCTTTCCTTCCTGCATGAGTACACAATCGAGCCCACTCAAAGATGCATCACTATAAATTACAAATTCTTTACCCGGTTCTGGCTGTACTAAGATGGGAGCTTCAGTCAACAATGCCTTTAACTTATCAAAACTTTGCTGACACTTTTCAATCCATTCGAACTTAACATCCTTCCGCAACAATCTCGTCAACGGGGTAGCTATCATAGAGAATCCCTCAACAAATCGTCTATAATAGCCAGCTAAACCAAGAAAACTTCTGACTTCTGAAACATTTCTGGGAGGCTTCCAATCGACAATGGCTGAAATTTTGCTCGGATCAACTCTAATACCTTCACCTGAAACAATATGTCCAAGAAATCCAACTTCTCGGAGCCAAAACTCACTTTTACTGAACTTAGCATACAACTGATTATCTCTCAAAATTTGTAGAACTGTTCTCAAATGTTTTTCATGTTCAATTTCATCAGGAGAATAAATCAAGATATCATCAATGAACACAACTACAAACTTGTCCAAATATGGTCTAAATATTCGGTTCATTAAGTCCATAAAAACAGCAGGGGCATTGGTTAAGCCAAAGGGCATCACAAGAAACTCATAATGACCATACCTAGTTCGAAATGCAGTTTTCGGAACATCTGACTCCTTAACTCGCATCTGATAATATCCGGATCTCAGATCGATCTTGGAAAACACAGTGGCTCCCTTCAACTGATCAAACAAATCATCAATTCTGGGCAATGGATATTTGTTCTTGATAGTTACCTTGTTAAGCTGTCGATAATCTATGCATAATCTCATCGAACCATCTTTCTTTTTCACAAATAGCACTGGTGCACCCCATGGTGAACTACTGGGTCTTACAAAACCTTTATCAGTTAATTCCTGCAACTGAGCTTTCAATTCTTTCAATTCCGACGAAGCCATTCTATAAGGAGTAATGGAAATAGGTGTGGTACCTGGAATCAGCTCAATACCAAACTCAACTTCTCTAACAGGAGGCAAACCTGGTAATTCTTCCGGAAATACATCTGGATACTCGCACACTACGGGCACTGATTCAACTTTCAATTCTGAATCTTTAGTATTCAATACAAAAGCAAGATAAGCCTCACACCCCTTTCTCAAATATTTTTGGGCTGTCATAACAGAAATCATAGCAAATGAACTATCTGACTCATCTGAATTAACCCGAAGAATCTCACCATTTTCACATTTTAACTCAATGAATTTCCTTCCACAATTCACTACCACATCATGTGCCGTCAACCAATCCATGCCCAAAATAACATCAAACTCATCAAACGGCAATAACATGAGATCGGCCGGAAAACAGTGACCTCTAATCATTAAGGGACAATTTCTACATACTTTATCTACCAATACACACTTGCCTAGTGGATTTGATACTTTAATCACAAATTCTGTGAATTCTATAGGTATACTCATTTTAGGCATCAATTTCATACAAACATAAGAATGGGTCGAACCCGGATCAATCAAAGCAACAACATTAATATCATGCAGAGAAAATGTACCCGTAATCACATCGGGGGAGGATGCCTCTTCACGAGCACGAATAGCATAAGTCCTTGCAGGAGCTCTAGCATCTGGTCTCACAGCCGAATCTCTAGAGGTACCTCTATTACTTGCTCCTACTCCCGGTTGCCTCAGTGATCTGCCTCTAGTAGGAACATTTTCGGATCTAGCACTCTGTGGTACTTCTCGTTGAGTCACCTCTGGACAATCTCGCACAAAATGATCCGAAGCACCACACTTATAACAAACATTTTCGCCTGCTCGACAAGGACCATAATGAAGTCTACCACACCGTGGACATCCTGATCTCCCTGATCTAACATTACCTACACTTGCGGTCGAAGTAGTCTGAGCTTTCAAATCTTTAAATCTACTACCTTTATTCTGACTAGATTGCCCTGCCGAAAAGCTAGATCTGGTAGAAAACTCTTTGGGCCTCTTAGATGTAGCCTGAAATGATCTGCTCATCTGTCTTTTCTTCGTGTCTCGCATTTCTGTTTCAGTTTTACCTTTTCTTTTTAACAACTCCTCTGCTTTACAGGCTCGGTCAACTAAAACAACAAACTCTTTTATTTCCAGAACCCCCACTGATAGTCGGATATCATCATTTAACCCATCTTCAAGCCTTTTACACATAATAGCCTCTGTAGATACACATTCTCGGGCATATTTACTAAGCCTGACGAATTCACGCTCGTAATCAGTCACTGTCATATTACCTTGTTTCAACTCTAAGAACTCTTTTCTCTTCTGATCAATAAACCTCTGGCTGATGTACTTTTTACGGAATTCCTCCTGAAAGAAATCCCAAGTAACCCTTTCTTTCGGTACAACTGATACTAATGTCTTCCACCAGTGGTAGGCTGAGTCTCTAAGGAGTGATACTACACATTTCATACATTCCTCAGGTGTACAGGATAATTCATCGAAAACTCTGATGGTATTTTCTATCCAAAACTCTGCTCTTTCTGCATCATCATCTTTTGTTGCTCGGAACTCTTCTGCCCCATATTTCCTGATTTTATCGACTGGTGGCTTTTCTCTTATCACTGTACCTGTGGCTAGGGGAGCTTGAGCTACATGGGTTGCCTGAGAATCATGAGGGGGTGGAGGTCTAACTGCCGGATTCGTACGAACGAACTCGGCAAACCAATCATTCAGAGCTTGGAAGAGAACTTCTCGAGTTACTCCTCCCTGATCAACTGTTACTGGCCTATTTCCAGATGGCGCTGCCCCTTCTGCGGAAGCAGGCGCATTACTTTCCACATCATCGTCACCAACTCGTTCGGGATCCATTACTATAAAACAAAATATTTAAAAATCGTCAGGAGTCGTCACACTATCAAAATGCAAGTATGGCATGTATAGCTAGACTTCTACTCACATTAACTGTTCCGAGAACCGACTAAACCTGCTCTGATACCAATAAATGTAGCACCCCCACGCCCGAGACCATCACCGGAGTCGAGCCTGAGGTGTTACCGAACATAATTTATCATTTAAACAACTTTACAAAATCTATTTTCATTTTCGGAATAAACTGTTTTCTGCATCATGGTCGCTCAAAAATTCATATCTCGAGTTACGAAACTCAAAATCAAGATCCGTAAAATTTCCCTGAAACTAGACTCATATGGCTATTTACTAATTTTTTTCTAGAATTTTTGGCTTGGCCAATTAGTACAGTTTATTAGTTAAAGTCTCCCCTCTTACACCGCTCAACTGCTCTGACCTCTGTTCACTACAAACTAATTTTCTCCCTGTACAAAATTCAAACAGGCATGACATCTGTTTCATTAGAAACTAGACTCAATAAGGAATCTAGGCATATAAACTATAATACCTAATTATTTATGTGCAATTTATAGTGAATTTTTGAAGTCAGAACAGGGGATCACAGAGTCAGTCTCACTTAACTGAAAATTTCTCATAATATACAACTCTTTTTCCTACTCTGTTTCTTCCACATAAAAATAGACTCATTAAGCTTTAATTTCATACCTTATTCACCTTTTAATTCCATTCCTACTATTTTTAGTGATTTTTCAAATTCACGTCACTGCTGCTGTTTGCATCTGTTTTCAAGCTACTTTTATACTTTTCATAGTTTTCATGTGATAGTTACCATTTAAGCACACATACCATTAAACACATGCATGGTTGGCCATTTCATTAGCTACTCACTTCCAAGCATTTATACACCATATATTGAACATATCATTCCATAAAAGACTAAGTCCCTATACATGCCATACACAGAATGAAACGTCTAGTTATACCAAAATGATTCCTTTGATAGTGTGATCTGAACTCCGACGTTTCCTTCGATCCCCGAGTAAGCTTGGTAAGAACTATAATAAGAAAGAAAATAAAGGGGTAAGCACTAGGCTTAGTAAGCTTACAAGCAAATAAATTGCAACATTTAACATATTGAGCAATTATACATAATATCGTCTAGCATCATAAACTTTCTTTACTTCTCACTTACTACCTTCTTTCTTACCTGACCTTTCGTTATTCATAAACATAATCTAACTTCCCTTTGCTGATAGTTCACTGAATTTAACTTGTAAAATGACCCGTTGAACCACTCGGGATACTAAGGATACTCAGGTTATTCCTGTCTGATAAAATACTGCCAATGCCATGTCCTTGACATGGTCTTACATGAAATATTCCTGTCTCCAAAGCCATATATACGATATGGACTTACATGGCTCAATACTGTCCTGTCTCCAAGGCCATATACACGATATGGGCTTACATGGCGCAATACTGTCCTGTCTCCAAAGCCATATGTTTAATATGGACTTACATGGCTCATTACTGTCTGTCTGTTAACCCAAATATCCTAGCATTCCTAAGGCTCAAACGGGGCTTTCTAATGCTTCTTCTCTATCACTTCTCTTTAAATTCGACTTTGAATATTTCCATAAAATAAATATATGAATGCTGGAAATTGACAATATCAATGTAAAACAATGAAATATTGCATTTATTTACCGTAAACTTACCTCGATACAAATTGTGACTAAACTTTACAATTTAGTCCTTTACTTTTTCTTTTCCCCGATCTACTCTTGAATTCCGTTCTTCTTGATTATGGAGCTTGGAAGCTTGAAACAAACCCTAGCTATGGAGAACCCTTGAAATTTCGTGGCAATGAAGAAGATGATGATTTTTTTTGTCATCTTTTCCCTTTTTATTCATGTTAATAACCAAATGACCAAAATGCCCCTCCTTACTAAACTTTCAAAAATTCCACCCATGTCCTATTTTGTCCATGAACTAAGAAATTGGTCAAATTACTATTTAAACCCTCCTAATTAATATTCCAAAGCAATTTCATAATAAAAACTTCTAGAATGCAAGTTTTGCAATTTATTCGATTTAGTCCCTAACTCCAAGTTAAGCACTTTACGCGTAGAATTTCTTCACGAAATTTTCACACTATCATGCAATCATAATATAAACTTCAAAATATTTATAAAATAATTATTTCTATCTCGGATTTGTGGTTACGAAACCACTATTCCGATTAGGCCCTATTTCGGGATGTTACATTTCTCCCCCCTTTAGGGATTTTCGTCCCCGAAAATCTTACCTGTAAAGAGATTTGGGTACTGTTTTCGCATGGCCTCTTCGGGTTCCCATGTAGCCTCATCCACCCCATGTCTATTCCATAAGACTTTCACAAGAGCAATACTTTTATTCCTTAATTGCTTTACCTCACGAGCTAGAATTTTTACTGGTTCCTCATCATAAGTCATATCTGGTTGAATCTCAACCTCTGTCGGAGAAATCACATGCGATGGATCTGACCGATAACGTCGTAACATTGAAACATGGAACACATTATGAATTTTCTCTAATTCAGTTGGCAAAGCTAATCGGTATGCTAATGGCCCAATTCTCTCAATCACTTCAAACGGCCCAATAAAACGAGGACTTAGCTTACCTTTCCTGCCAAATCTGAGAACTTTCTTCCACGGGGATACTTTCAAGAATACCTTGTCGCCAACCTGATATTCAATCTCTTTTCTTTTTAAATCTGCATACGACTTCTGCCTATCTGAAGCTGCTTTCAAATAATTTCTGATAACTTTCACTTTGTCTTCTGTTTCTTTGACTAGATCAACCCCGTAAATCTGATTTTCTTTAAGTTCTGTCCAATATAAAGGTGTACGACACTTGCGTCCATACAAAGCTTCATAGGGTGCCATCTTCAAACTCGACTGATAACTATTATTATAGGCAAACTCTACTAATGGTAAGTATTTTTCCCAACTGCCTTGAAATTCTAATACACAACATCTAAGCATATCTTCAAGTACCTGAATAACCCTCTCTGACTGACCGTCGGTCTGAGGATGAAAAGCCGTACTAAAACTCAACTTCGTACCTAATGCCTCTTGTAACTTTTTCCAGAATCGTGAAGTAAATCTCGGATCTCTGTCTGAAATGATTGATAATGGTACTCCATGTAGTCTGACTATCTCTGAAATGTACAACTCAGCCAACCTGTCAAGTGAATAATCCATAAGAACTGGGATAAAATGAGCCGACTTAGTTAGCTTATCAATTACAACCCAAACTGCATCTTTCTTTTTCGGTGTTAACGGTAACCCTGTCACAAAATCCATAGTAACTCTGTCCCATTTCCACTCTGAAACTAGTACAGGCTGCAATAATCCCGAAGGTACCTGATGTTCGGCCTTTACCTGTTGACAAATCAAGCATCTGGAAACAAACTCTGAAATATCTCTTTTCATTCCTGCCCACCAGTACAATTTCTTCAAATCATTGTACATCTTTGTACTACCCGGATGAATAGACAAAGAACTGCTATGTGCTTCCTGTAAGATCTTCCGAATAAGCTCATCATTCTTTGGTACACATATTCTGTCTCTAAACATCAAACAACCATCAGAACCAATCCGGAAATCTGATTCTATGCCTGACTCACATTGAACTCTTTTAGCTTGTAACTCATTGTCATCTTTTTGAGCTTTACAAATTTCTTCAAGAAATACCAGTTTAGCTTTCAATTCAGCTAAAATAGAACCATCATCCGACATGGCTAAATTAGTATTCAAAGCTCGCAATGTAAATAAAAGTTTTCTACTTAAAGCATCAGCAACTACATTTGCTTTACCCGGGTGATAATCAATCACTAGCTCATAATCTTTAATCAACTCTAGCCATCTTCTTTGCCTCAGGTTCAAATCGTTTTGAGTCATTAAGTATTTCAAACTTTTATGATCGGTGAATATCCGGCACCTTTCACCATACAAATAATGTCTCCAAATCTTCAATGCAAATACAATAGCAGCTAACTCTAAATCATGTGTCGGATAATTTTTCTCATGTGGCTTTAGTTGTCTAGAGGCATAAGCAATTACCTTTCCTTCCTGCATGAGTACACAATCGAGCCCACTCAAAGATGCATCACTATAAATTACAAATTCTTTACCCGGTTCTGGCTGTACTAAGATGGGAGCTTCAGTCAACAATGCCTTTAACTTATCAAAACTTTGCTGACACTTTTCAATCCATTCGAACTTAACATCCTTCCGCAACAATCTTGTCAACGGGGTAGCTATCATAGAGAATCCCTCAACAAATCGTCTATAATAGCCAGCTAAACCAAGAAAACTTCTGACTTCTGAAACATTTCTGGGAGGCTTCCAATCGACAATGGCTGAAATTTTGCTCGGATCAACTCTAATACCTTCACCTGAAACAATAT
This sequence comes from Gossypium stocksii, assembly GCA_020496765.1. NCBI lineage: Eukaryota > Viridiplantae > Streptophyta > Magnoliopsida > Malvales > Malvaceae > Gossypium > Gossypium stocksii. The sequence goes on from CM035623.1 coordinate 16,478,373, forward strand.
GTCCAAGAAATCCAACTTCTCGGAGCCAAAACTCACTTTTACTGAACTTAGCATACAACTGATTATCTCTCAAAATTTGTAGAACTGTTCTCAAATGTTTTTCATGTTCAATTTCATCAGGAGAATAAATCAAGATATCATCAATGAACACAACTACAAACTTGTCCAAATATGGTCTAAATATTCGGTTCATTAAGTCCATAAAAACAGCAGGGGCATTGGTTAAGCCAAAGGGCATCACAAGAAACTCATAATGACCATACCTAGTTCGAAATGCAGTTTTCGGAACATCTGACTCCTTAACTCGCATCTGATAATATCCGGATCTCAGATCGATCTTGGAAAACACAGTGGCTCCCTTCAACTGATCAAACAAATCATCAATTCTGGGCAATGGATATTTGTTCTTGATAGTTACCTTGTTAAGCTGTCGATAATCTATGCATAATCTCATCGAACCATCTTTCTTTTTCACAAATAGCACTGGTGCACCCCATGGTGAACTACTGGGTCTTACAAAACCTTTATCAGTTAATTCCTGCAACTGAGCTTTCAATTCTTTCAATTCCGACGAAGCCATTCTATAAGGAGTAATGGAAATAGGTGTGGTACCTGGAATCAGCTCAATACCAAACTCAACTTCTCTAACAGGAGGCAAACCTGGTAATTCTTCCGGAAATACATCTGGATACTCGCACACTACGGGCACTGATTCAACTTTCAATTCTGAATCTTTAGTATTCAATACAAAAGCAAGATAAGCCTCACACCCCTTTCTCAAATATTTTTGGGCTGTCATAACAGAAATCATAGCAAATGAACTATCTGACTCATCTGAATTAACCCGAAGAATCTCACCATTTTCACATTTTAACTCAATGAATTTCCTTCCACAATTCACTACCACATCATGTGCCGTCAACCAATCCATGCCCAAAATAACATCAAACTCATCAAACGGCAATAACATGAGATCGGCCGGAAAACAGTGACCTCTAATCATTAAGGGACAATTTCTACATACTTTATCTACCAATACACACTTGCCTAGTGGATTTGATACTTTAATCACAAACTCTGTGAATTCTATAGGTATACTCATTTTAGGCATCAATTTCATACAAACATAAGAATGGGTCGAACCCGGATCAATCAAAGCAACAACATTAATATCATGCAGAGAAAATGTACCCGTAATCACATCGGGGGAGGATGCCTCTTCACGAGCACGAATAGCATAAGTCCTTGCAGGAGCTCTAGCATCTGGTCTCACAGCCGAATCTCTAGAGGTACCTCTATTACTTGCTCCTACTCCCGGTTGCCTCAGTGATCTGCCTCTAGTAGGAACATTTTCGGATCTAGCACTCTGTGGTACTTCTCGTTGAGTCACCTCTGGACAATCTCGCACAAAATGATCCGAAGCACCACACTTATAACAAACATTTTCGCCTGCTCGACAAGGACCATAATGAAGTCTACCACACCGTGGACATCCTGATCTCCCTGATCTAACATTACCTACACTTGCGGTCGAAGTAGTCTGAGCTTTCAAATCTTTAAATCTACTACCTTTATTCTGACTAGATTGCCCTGCCGAAAAGCTAGATCTGGTAGAAAACTCTTTGGGCCTCTTAGATGTAGCCTGAAATGATCTGCTCATCTGTCTTTTCTTCGTGTCTCGCATTTCTGTTTCAGTTTTACCTTTTCTTTTTAACAACTCCTCTGCTTTACAGGCTCGGTCAACTAAAACAACAAACTCTTTTATTTCCAGAACCCCCACTGATAGTCGGATATCATCATTTAACCCATCTTCAAGCCTTTTACACATAATAGCCTCTGTAGATACACATTCTCGGGCATATTTACTAAGCCTGACGAATTCACGCTCGTAATCAGTCACTGTCATATTACCTTGTTTCAACTCTAAGAACTCTTTTCTCTTCTGATCAATAAACCTCTGGCTGATGTACTTTTTACGGAATTCCTCCTGAAAGAAATCCCAAGTAACCCTTTCTTTCGGTACAACTGATACTAATGTCTTCCACCAGTGGTAGGCTGAGTCTCTAAGGAGTGATACTACACATTTCATACATTCCTCAGGTGTACAGGATAATTCATCGAAAACTCTGATGGTATTTTCTATCCAAAACTCTGCTCTTTCTGCATCATCATCTTTTGTTGCTCGAAACTCTTCTGCCCCATATTTCCTGATTTTATCGACTGGTGGCTTTTCTCTTATCACTGTACCTGTGGCTAGGGGAGCTTGAGCTACATGGGTTGCCTGAGAATCATGAGGGGGTGGAGGTCTAACTGCCGGATTCGTACGAACGAACTCGGCAAACCAATCATTCAGAGCTTGGAAGAGAACTTCTCGAGTTACTCCTCCCTGATCAACTGTTACTGGCCTATTTCCAGATGGCGCTGCCCCTTCCGCGGAAGCAGGCGCATTACTTTCCACATCATCGTCACCAACTCGTTCGGGATCCATTACTATAAAACAAAATATTTAAAAATCGTCAGGAGTCGTCACACTATCAAAATGCAAGTATGGCATGTATAGCTAGACTTCTACTCACATTAACTGTTCCGAGAACCGACTAAACCTGCTCTGATACCAATAAATGTAGCACCCCCACGCCCGAGACCATCACCGGAGTCGAGCCTGAGGTGTTACCGAACATAATTTATCATTTAAACAACTTTACAAAATCTATTTTCATTTTCGGAATAAACTGTTTTCTGCATCATGGTCGCTCAAAAATTCATGTCTCGAGTTACGAAACTCAAAATCAAGATCCGTAAAATTTCCCTGAAACTAGACTCATATGGCTATTTACTAATTTTTTTCTAGAATTTTTGGCTTGGCCAATTAGTACAGTTTATTAGTTAAAGTCTCCCCTCTTACACCGCTCAACTGCTCTGACCTCTGTTCACTACAAACTAATTTTCTCCCTGTACAAAATTCAAACAGGCATGACATCTGTTTCATTAGAAACTAGACTCAATAAGGAATCTAGGCATATAAACTATAATACCTAATTATTTATGTGCAATTTATAGTGAATTTTTGAAGTCAGAACAGGGGATCACAGAGTCAGTCTCACTTAACTGAAAATTTCTCATAATATACAACTCTTTTTCCTACTCTGTTTCTTCCACATAAAAATAGACTCATTAAGCTTTAATTTCATACCTTATTCACCTTTTAATTCCATTCCTACTATTTTTAGTGATTTTTCAAATTCACGTCACTGCTGCTGTTTGCATCTGTTTTCAAGCTACTTTTATACTTTTCATAGTTTTCATGTGATAGTTACCATTTAAGCACACATACCATTAAACACATGCATGGTTGGCCATTTCATTAGCTACTCACTTCCAAGCATTTATACACCATATATTGAACATATCATTCCATAAAAGACTAAGTCCCTATACATGCCATACACAGAATGAAACGTCTAGTTATACCAAAATGATTCCTTTGATAGTGTGATCTGAACTCCGACGTTTCCTTCGATCCCCGAGTAAGCTTGGTAAGAACTATAATAAGAAAGAAAATAAAGGGGTAAGCACTAGGCTTAGTAAGCTTACAAGCAAATAAATTGCAACATTTAACATATTGAGCAATTATACATAATATCGTCTAGCATCATAAACTTTCTTTACTTCTCACTTACTACCTTCTTTCTTACCTGACCTTTCGTTATTCATAAACATAATCTAACTTCCCTTTGCTGATAGTTCACTGAATTTAACTTGTAAAATGACCCGTTGAACCACTCGGGATACTAAGGATACTCAGGTTATTCCTGTCTGATAAAATACTGCCAATGCCATGTCCTTGACATGGTCTTACATGAAATATTCCTGTCTCCAAAGCCATATATACGATATGGACTTACATGGCTCAATACTGTCCTGTCTCCAAGGCCATATACACGATATGGGCTTACATGGCGCAATACTGTCCTGTCTCCAAAGCCATATGTTTAATATGGACTTACATGGCTCATTACTGTCTGTCTGTTAACCCAAATATCCTAGCATTCCTAAGGCTCAAACGGGGCTTTCTAATGCTTCTTCTCTATCACTTCTCTTTAAATTCGACTTTGAATATTTCCATAAAATAAATATATGAATGCTGGAAATTGACAATATCAATGTAAAACAATGAAATATTGCATTTATTTACCGTAAACTTACCTCGATACAAATTGTGACTAAACTTTACAATTTAGTCCTTTACTTTTTCTTTTCCCCGATCTACTCTTGAATTCCGTTCTTCTTGATTATGGAGCTTGGAAGCTTGAAACAAACCCTAGCTATGGAGAACCCTTGAAATTTCGTGGCAATGAAGAAGATGATGATTTTTTTTGTCATCTTTTCCCTTTTTATTCATGTTAATAACCAAATGACCAAAATGCCCCTCCTTACTAAACTTTCAAAAATTCCACCCATGTCCTATTTTGTCCATGAACTAAGAAATTGGTCAAATTACTATTTAAACCCTCCTAATTAATATTCCAAAGCAATTTCATAATAAAAACTTCTAGAATGCAAGTTTTGCAATTTATTCGATTTAGTCCCTAACTCCAAGTTAAGCACTTTACGCGTAGAATTTCTTCACGAAATTTTCACACTATCATGCAATCATAATATAAACTTCAAAATATTTATAAAATAATTATTTCTATCTCGGATTTGTGGTTACGAAACCACTATTCCGATTAGGCCCTATTTCGGGATGTTACATTTCTCCCCCCTTTAGGGATTTTCGTCCCCGAAAATCTTACCTGTAAAGAGATTTGGGTACTGTTTTCGCATGGCCTCTTCGGGTTCCCATGTAGCCTCATCCACCCCATGTCTATTCCATAAGACTTTCACAAGAGCAATACTTTTATTCCTTAATTGCTTTACCTCACGAGCTAGAATTTTTACTGGTTCCTCATCATAAGTCATATCTGGTTGAATCTCAACCTCTGTCGGAGAAATCACATGCGATGGATCTGACCGATAACGTCGTAACATTGAAACATGGAACACATTATGAATTTTCTCTAATTCAGTTGGCAAAGCTAATCGGTATGCTAATGGCCCAATTCTCTCAATCACTTCAAACGGCCCAATAAAACGAGGACTTAGCTTACCTTTCCTGCCAAATCTGAGAACTTTCTTCCACGGGGATACTTTCAAGAATACCTTGTCGCCAACCTGATATTCAATCTCTTTTCTTTTTAAATCTGCATACGACTTCTGCCTATCTGAAGCTGCTTTCAAATAATTTCTGATAACTTTCACTTTGTCTTCTGTTTCTTTGACTAGATCAACCCCGTAAATCTGATTTTCTTTAAGTTCTGTCCAATATAAAGGTGTACGACACTTGCGTCCATACAAAGCTTCATAGGGTGCCATCTTCAAACTCGACTGATAACTATTATTATAGGCAAACTCTACTAATGGTAAGTATTTTTCCCAACTGCCTTGAAATTCTAATACACAACATCTAAGCATATCTTCAAGTACCTGAATAACCCTCTCTGACTGACCGTCGGTCTGAGGATGAAAAGCCGTACTAAAACTCAACTTCGTACCTAATGCCTCTTGTAACTTTTTCCAGAATCGTGAAGTAAATCTCGGATCTCTGTCTGAAATGATTGATAATGGTACTCCATGTAGTCTGACTATCTCTGAAATGTACAACTCAGCCAACCTGTCAAGTGAATAATCCATAAGAACTGGGATAAAATGAGCCGACTTAGTTAGCTTATCAATTACAACCCAAACTGCATCTTTCTTTTTCGGTGTTAACGGTAACCCTGTCACAAAATCCATAGTAACTCTGTCCCATTTCCACTCTGAAACTAGTACAGGCTGCAATAATCCCGAAGGTACCTGATGTTCGACCTTTACCTGTTGACAAATCAAGCATCTGGAAACAAACTCTGAAATATCTCTTTTCATTCCTGCCCACCAGTACAATTTCTTCAAATCATTGTACATCTTTGTACTACCCGGATGAATAGACAAAGAACTGCTATGTGCTTCCTGTAAGATCTTCCGAATAAGCTCATCATTCTTTGGTACACATATTCTGTCTCTAAACATCAAACAACCATCAGAACCAATCCGGAAATCTGATTCTATGCCTGACTCACATTGAACTCTTTTAGCTTGTAACTCATTGTCATCTTTTTGAGCTTTACAAATTTCTTCAAGAAATACCAGTTTAGCTTTCAATTCAGCTAAAATAGAACCATCATCCGACATGGCTAAATTAGTATTCAAAGCTCGCAATGTAAATAAAAGTTTTCTACTTAAAGCATCAGCAACTACATTTGCTTTACCCGGGTGATAATCAATCACTAGCTCATAATCTTTAATCAACTCTAGCCATTTTCTTTGCCTCAGGTTCAAATCGTTTTGAGTCATTAAGTATTTCAAACTTTTATGATCGGTGAATATCTGGCACCTTTCACCATACAAATAATGTCTCCAAATCTTCAATGCAAATACAATAGCAGCTAACTCTAAATCATGCGTCGGATAATTTTTCTCATGTGGCTTTAGTTGTCTAGAGGCATAAGCAATTACCTTTCCTTCCTGCATGAGTACACAATCGAGCCCACTCAAAGATGCATCACTATAAATTACAAATTCTTTACCCGGTTCTGGCTGTACTAAGATGGGAGCTTCAGTCAACAATGCCTTTAACTTATCAAAACTTTGCTGACACTTTTCAATCCATTCGAACTTAACATCCTTCCGCAACAATCTCGTCAACGGGGTAGCTATCATAGAGAATCCCTCAACAAATCGTCTATAATAGCCAGCTAAACCAAGAAAACTTCTGACTTCTGAAACATTTCTGGGAGGCTTCCAATCGACAATGGCTGAAATTTTGCTCGGATCAACTCTAATACCTTCACCTGAAACAATATGTCCAAGAAATCCAACTTCTCGGAGCCAAAACTCACTTTTACTGAACTTAGCATACAACTGATTATCTCTCAAAATTTGTAGAACTGTTCTCAAATGTTTTTCATGTTCAATTTCATCAGGAGAATAAATCAAGATATCATCAATGAACACAACTACAAACTTGTCCAAATATGGTCTAAATATTCGGTTCATTAAGTCCATAAAAACAGCAGGGGCATTGGTTAAGCCAAAGGGCATCACAAGAAACTCATAATGACCATACCTAGTTCAAAATGCAGTTTTCAGAACATCTGACTCCTTAACTCGCATCTGATAATATCCGGATCTCAGATCGATCTTGGAAAACACAGTGGCTCCCTTCAACTGATCAAACAAATCATCAATTCTGGGCAATGGATATTTGTTCTTGATAGTTACCTTGTTAAGCTGTCGATAATCTATGCATAATCTCATCGAACCATCTTTCTTTTTCACAAATAGCACTGGTGCACCCCATGGTGAACTACTGGGTCTTACAAAACCTTTATCAGTTAATTCCTGCAACTGAGCTTTCAATTCTTTCAATTCCGACGAAGCCATTCTATAAGGAGTAATGGAAATAGGTGTGGTACCTGGAATCAGCTCAATACCAAACTCAACTTCTCTAACAGGAGGCAAACCTGGTAATTCTTCCGGAAATACATCTGGATACTCGCACACTACGGGCACTGATTCAACTTTCAATTCTGAATCTTTAGTATTCAATACAAAAGCAAGATAAGCCTCACACCCCTTTCTCAAATATTTTTGGGCTGTCATAACAGAAATCATAGCAAATGAACTATCTGACTCATCTGAATTAACCCGAAGAATCTCACCATTTTCACATTTTAACTCAATGAATTTCCTTCCACAATTCACTACCACATCATGTGCCGTCAACCAATCCATGCCCAAAATAACATCAAACTCATCAAACGGCAATAACATGAGATCGGCCGGAAAACAGTGACCTCTAATCATTAAGGGACAATTTCTACATACTTTATCTACCAATACACACTTGCCTAGTGGATTTGATACTTTAATCACAAATTCTGTGAATTCTATAGGTATACTCATTTTAGGCATCAATTTCATACAAACATAAGAATGGGTCGAACCCGGATCAATCAAAGCAACAACATTAATATCATGCAGAGAAAATGTACCCGTAATCACATCGGGGGAGGATGCCTCTTCACGAGCACGAATAGCATAAGTCCTTGCAGGAGCTCTAGCATCTGGTCTCACAGCTGAATCTCTAGAGGTACCTCTATTACTTGCTCCTACTCCCGGTTGCCTCAGTGATCTGCCTCTAGTAGGAACATTTTCGGATCTAGCACTCTGTGGTACTTCTCGTTGAGTCACCTCTGGACAATCTCGCACAAAATGATCCGAAGCACCACACTTATAACAAACATTTTCGCCTGCTCGACAAGGACCATAATGAAGTCTACCACACCGTGGACATCCTGATCTCCCTGATCTAACATTACCTACACTTGCGGTCGAAGTAGTCTGAGCTTTCAAATCTTTAAATCTACTACCTTTATTCTGACTAGATTGCCCTGCCGAAAAGCTAGATCTGGTAGAAAACTCTTTGGGCCTCTTAGATGTAGCCTGAAATGATCTGCTCATCTGTCTTTTCTTCGTGTCTCGCATTTCTGTTTCAGTTTTACCTTTTCTTTTTAACAACTCCTCTGCTTTACAGGCTCGGTCAACTAAAACAACAAACTCTTTTATTTCCAGAACCCCCACTGATAGTCGGATATCATCATTTAACCCATCTTCAAGCCTTTTACACATAATAGCCTCTGTAGATACACATTCTCGGGCATATTTACTAAGCCTGACGAATTCACGCTCGTAATCAGTCACTGTCATATTACCTTGTTTCAACTCTAAGAACTCTTTTCTCTTCTGATCAATAAACCTCTGGCTGATGTACTTTTTACGGAATTCCTCCTGAAAGAAATCCCAAGTAACCCTTTCTTTCGGTACAACTGATACTAATGTCTTCCACCAGTGGTAGGCTGAGTCTCTAAGGAGTGATACTACACATTTCATACATTCCTCAGGTGTACAGGATAATTCATCGAAAACTCTGATGGTATTTTCTATCCAAAACTCTGCTCTTTCTGCATCATCATCTTTTGTTGCTCGGAACTCTTCTGCCCCATATTTCCTGATTTTATCGACTGGTGGCTTTTCTCTTATCACTGTACCTGTGGCTAGGGGAGCTTGAGCTACATGGGTTGCCTGAGAATCATGAGGGGGTGGAGGTCTAACTGCCGGATTCGTACGAACGAACTTGGCAAACCAATCATTCAGAGCTTGGAAGAGAACTTCTCGAGTTACTCCTCCCTGATCAACTGTTACTGGCCTATTTCCAGATGGCGCTGCCCCTTCCGCGGAAGCAGGCGCATTACTTTCCACATCATCGTCACCAACTCGTTCGGGATCCATTACTATAAAACAAAATATTTAAAAATCGTCAGGAGTCGTCACACTATCAAAATGCAAGTATGGCATGTATAGCTAGACTTCTACTCACATTAACTGTTCCGAGAACCGACTAAACCTGCTCTGATACCAATAAATGTAGCACCCCCACGCCCGAGACCATCACCGGAGTCGAGCCTGAGGTGTTACCGAACATAATTTATCATTTAAACAACTTTACAAAATCTATTTTCATTTTCGGAATAAACTGTTTTCTGCATCATGGTCGCTCAAAAATTCATATCTCGAGTTACGAAACTCAAAATCAAGATCCGTAAAATTTCCCTGAAACTAGACTCATATGGCTATTTACTAATTTTTTTCTAGAATTTTTGGCTTGGCCAATTAGTACAGTTTATTAGTTAAAGTCTCCCCTCTTACACCGCTCAACTGCTCTGACCTCTGTTCACTACAAACTAATTTTCTCCCTGTACAAAATTCAAACAGGCATGACATCTGTTTCATTAGAAACTAGACTCAATAAGGAATCTAGGCATATAAACTATAATACCTAATTATTTATGTGCAATTTATAGTGAATTTTTGAAGTCAGAACAGGGGATCACAGAGTCAGTCTCACTTAACTGAAAATTTCTCATAATATACAACTCTTTTTCCTACTCTGTTTCTTCCACATAAAAATAGACTCATTAAGCTTTAATTTCATACCTTATTCACCTTTTAATTCCATTCCTACTATTTTTAGTGATTTTTCAAATTCACGTCACTGCTGCTGTTTGCATCTGTTTTCAAGCTACTTTTATACTTTTCATAGTTTTCATGTGATAGTTACCATTTAAGCACACATACCATTAAACACATGCATGGTTGGCCATTTCATTAGCTACTCACTTCCAAGCATTTATACACCATATATTGAACATATCATTCCATAAAAGACTAAGTCCCTATACATGCCATACACAGAATGAAACGTCTAGTTATACCAAAATGATTCCTTTGATAGTGTGATCTGAACTCCGACGTTTCCTTCGATCCCCGAGTAAGCTTGGTAAGAACTATAATAAGAAAGAAAATAAAGGGGTAAGCACTAGGCTTAGTAAGCTTACAAGCAAATAAATTGCAACATTTAACATATTGAGCAATTATACATAATATCGTCTAGCATCATAAACTTTCTTTACTTCTCACTTACTACCTTCTTTCTTACCTGACCTTTCGTTATTCATAAACATAATCTAACTTCCCTTTGCTGATAGTTCACTGAATTTAACTTGTAAAATGACCCGTTGAACCACTCGGGATACTAAGGATACTCAGGTTATTCCTGTCTGATAAAATACTGCCAATGCCATGTCCTTGACATGGTCTTACATGAAATATTCCTGTCTCCAAAGCCATATATACGATATGGACTTACATGGCTCAATACTGTCCTGTCTCCAAGGCCATATACACGATATGGGCTTACATGGCGCAATACTGTCCTGTCTCCAAAGCCATATGTTTAATATGGACTTACATGGCTCATTACTGTCTGTCTGTTAACCCAAATATCCTAGCATTCCTAAGGCTCAAACGGGGCTTTCTAATGCTTCTTCTCTATCACTTCTCTTTAAATTCGACTTTGAATATTTCCATAAAATAAATATATGAATGCTGGAAATTGACAATATCAATGTAAAACAATGAAATATTGCATTTATTTACCGTAAACTTACCTCGATACAAATTGTGACTAAACTTTACAATTTAGTCCTTTACTTTTTCTTTTCCCCGATCTACTCTTGAATTCCGTTCTTCTTGATTATGGAGCTTGGAAGCTTGAAACAAACCCTAGCTATGGAGAACCCTTGAAATTTCGTGGCAATGAAGAAGATGATGATTTTTTTTGTCATCTTTTCCCTTTTTATTCATGTTAATAACCAAATGACCAAAATGCCCCTCCTTACTAAACTTTCAAAAATTCCACCCATGTCCTATTTTGTCCATGAACTAAGAAATTGGTCAAATTACTATTTAAACCCTCCTAATTAATATTCCAAAGCAATTTCATAATAAAAACTTCTAGAATGCAAGTTTTGCAATTTATTCGATTTAGTCCCTAACTCCAAGTTAAGCACTTTACGCGTAGAATTTCTTCACGAAATTTTCACACTATCATGCAATCATAATATAAACTTCAAAATATTTATAAAATAATTATTTCTATCTCGGATTTGTGGTTACGAAACCACTATTCCGATTAGGCCCTATTTCGGGATGTTACACCTTCGGGCCGGGCCGGGCCGCCCAACCCATGATCACCTCTAACTATTCACTATTTCAATTATTTTCCTAACTTCACATTTAACTTATACTCATTAAATTAATAATATTTCCTACTCATTGTTTAGATTTAGTGATCTCGAATCACTATTCCGACACCACTGAAATTTGGGCCGTTACAGTTCGTGTAACTTAATATTAAATCTTGAAATGCTTGAAATGCATGTTATATAATATGAATGTTAATTTAATGTTCAATGTATAAATATGATGAAATGTTGAAATTGTATTGAGAAAATGGATAAGTCCCGGTTGAATGAAGCAAATTCGATGGATTAGTGTAAAGGTGATTCTGTATGTGTTGCAGATAGGATTCAACTTAGACGAGTAATCCTAATAAGCCTCTCAAGCATTATGAGATAAAGTCCTACCAGTGTAATAATGATTGGTAGTCGCATGTGTTGTGGACTACCGTAGCTCTATGTGAGCATCGAAGTACATGATTTGTTTAATTGTGATTGGTAGTAATTCCACATAAGTTGTGGAACTACCGTAGCTCTGTGTGAGCATCGAAGTATTAAAGTGATTGGTAGTAACTCCACATAAGTTGTGGAACTACTATAGCTCTGTGTGAGCATCGAAGTATGTGATTGCCTAAAAGACTTGAAAAGGGTAGCTCGAGAGTTCTGTACACATTGAGTGTACTATATGAGTATCCATCGATATTCCGATAAATTCAACGGGTAAAATTTAGAAAGGGATGATGAAACTTGAGATATTTTATTTTGGTAATGTATATGTGATACGAGAATTATGGATGTTGAGAATATGATATGATAAGCTCATCAATAAGTTGTATCATGTGAAATTATTTGACTAACTTTGAGTGTTGAAGTTGTGAATGATAGGATATTGATCTATTTTCTTAAATGTATACATGATTGATTAAATTTAATCGAAACACTTGGTAAGTTAATTTCTTATTACATGAACTTACTAAGCACTAAGTGCTTACTTGGCTTTAATTTTCCCTGTTTTATAGTGCTTAGAAGCTCGTGAAAGTTAGTGATAGGTCGGAACATCATCACACTATCAACCGACTCATTTTGGTATAAAAAGATGTTTATATTTGGAATAATGGCATGTATAGGCTACTAAGACTAATGTTGACAATGAATTGGATGAATGTAATCTAGCCATTCGAATGGCTAGTGATGATTAGCTTGATATGTATATAAAGTTAAATCATGGATATACATATATGCATGGTATGTTTTGAATTAGATGCATTTGCATGTGTAATATGGAAAGGTATGGTATAAGATAGGATTATAAGCATATATGTTATGTTAAATGATTGGTATTTGTCTTGATAATCATGCTTGAATTGGTTGGTTGATACTGACAACAGTTGATGCAGGTAAAGGATGAAATGTGTGAGAAATAGGGCTTGGAAAATAGCCTTACTTTGTCCACACGGGTAGACACGTAGGCATGCGTCTAGGCCGTATGTGACACACGGGTTGATACACGGGCATGTGTCAAGGCCGTGTGTCCTTTGTATCCAAAATTTTAAGAAACAGAATGCCTTGTATTTAGCACACGGGCTCAACACGAGCGTGTGCCTCAACCGTGTGAGGTACACGGTCTGGAGACATGGGCGTGCGATACAACTGTGTGAAACTTGTACCTATTTTTCAAAAATTTGAATTAACCACACGGCCTAGCCCATGGGCATGTGCCTTGGCCGTATGATCCAAATTTCTTCATTGGTTGCAAGTCAGAGAGTTACACGGGTTAGGGACACGAGCATGTGAATCCACACGGCCTGACCACACGGGCGTGTCTCTTACCACACTAGGGTGTGACTCTTATAAGTGAGGAAAATTATGAAATCTTGCGAAAAATTCTCTAAGATCTTGATATAGTCCCTAATGGATTCTAATACATGTTTTGGGCCTCAATGACCCATTCAAGGGACGTTATGAATAAATTTGGAAAATGAATAGTGTTTGACTCAATTTTTTTAAATATTCTATAAACTCTGGTGATGCCTCGAAACCTTATTTCGGCGACAGATACGGGTTAAGGGTGTTACAAATGGGCTGGGATTTATCGTTGTGAGCACAATCTCGAAGAGCTTTCGTAATGAATAGTATCTGGTTACGTGAGAAAGGTAAGGGGAAACTGGGAAGAAATTGTGAGGATAATCAAGTATTAGGAAATAGGCAGTGGGATGTGGAAAATAAAATAAGGTATGGAAAGATAATTGATCCAGTTCTGGGATTTAATTTGGAAAAGGGATCGTCATATTTCGATCAATGGAGGGAAAAATTATTGGCAGATCAGGCTCAAACTGCTATGGATCATGATTTGGAAGATGGTGTTTTAATAGAAGAGGAGGGGAAAAAGAGAACTATGGGGAGATTGAAGATTTAACAGGCCAAGAAGAGATCAATAATTTACTGGTAAGGAGTAGGAGAATGGTGGAAATTAATCATTTATTATCGGTGGCTGCCAAGAGGCAAGCCGACCGGACACAATGAAAATTTTAAGTTGGAATGTCTATGGCTTGGGGAGTCCACGGACAGTTCGAAGACTTCGGCACTCGCTGAAGATCTATAATCCCCAAATAATCTTTTTTATGGAGACAAAGCTTTGTAGGAATTAGATGGAAAGAGTTCGACGAAGTTGTGATTTTGCGAATGGTATTGAAGTCGGTTTGGAGGGTACGAGAAGGGGATTATGTTTGGCATCGAGAAATTATATTAATATCACGCTTCAAAATTTCTCTAAAAGACATATTGATGTAATAGTAGAAGACAATGAAGTAAGAAATAATTAGAGATATATAGGTTTTTATGGAACCCTTTATGCACAAGATAGAGATGACTAATGGGTTTTTTTGAAAAATCTATAAAAAGGGTATCCCTTGGTCTATATGTGGAGATTTTAATGAAATTATGTATGGGTTTGAAAAAAGGAGAGGTCTACCTAGAGATGAAAGAAGAATGGAACTATTTTGAAGAACATTGGAGGAATGTCAACTGATTGATGTAGGGTTTTCTGGTAATTGGTTCATATGGGAGAGAGGCAATTTACCGGAGAAAAACATACATGAACGATTGGATAAGAGAGTGGCCAATGTGGAATGGATTTCTATGTTCCCAGAGGTAAAAATTCAACATTTAGTGCATTCTTTCTCCGATCATTGTCCTCTTCTAATTAATATGAAAAGGGAAGAAGAATGGTTGAAGGGCAACATATTCAAATTTGAAGCTTGATGGGTACTGAAGGATTAATTCATTTATGAAGTTAAACATATTTGGGGAACGTCATTAGGGGACTTGCTGCAAAAGCTAGAAAATCTAAAAATGGGTTTGAAAAGATAGGCTAGGCAGATACGAATAAATAGAAAGAGGAGAAAAGAGCTTTTAATTGCAAAATTATCAGAATTGATTGGAGCTGACAGGGATGATAATAATTTGCTGAGATCATTGATACGATAATCCAATTAAATTTTGAGATTGAAAAGGATGAAAGTTACTGAGAACAAAGGGCTCGACTGAACTGGTTGAAATTTGGTGATAGAAACACAACATTTTTTTCTTAGTCAAGCAACACAACGTCAGAGTAAAAATCTTATTCATAAGCTACAAAATGAAGATGGAAGGAAAATAGAGGTCCTACAGGAAATGGAGGGTGTCACACAATCTTATTTTCAGAACTTATTCTCGGCAGGGGAAAGGGGAAAATATGAACATTTGCTATCGGGTATAGACCGGTGTGTCTATGAGGAGGATAATCGAAAACTTACATTACAATACACAAAAGAGGAGATTCGAGAGGTAATGTTTGAAATGGGGCCCACAAAAGCACCAAGGGAAAATGGATTCCAGCTTTATTTTATAAAAAATGTTGGCATATTATTAGAGAAGAAGTCACCTCTTTTTGTCTACAACTTCTGAATGGAGGTATGGAAGTTAGTTCAATAAATTCCACACATATCGTGCTTATCCCAAAAACTACCAATCCTTTTAATATGACGCAATTTCAACCTATTAGTTTATGCAATGTAATTTATAAATTACTGGCAAAGGCTATAACAAATCGATTTAGAAGAGTTATTGTAATAGTGCACAGAGTGCTTTTGTGCTAGGAAGATTAATATCGGATAATGTGCTGTTAGCTTATGAAATATTGCATATGCTAAAATTGAAATACTGGGGAAAAATAGGTTTATGGCGGTAGAACTAGACATGAGTAAAGCATATGATAGGGTCGAATGGAATTTTGTTAAGGAGATAATGGTACGAATAGGGTTTGCTCAATAATGGATTGAAAATCTTAAATGTGTGACCACTATCTCTTATTCAGTAGTTGTTAATGGTCATGTTGGAGAAAATTTTCGACCGATCAGGGGATTTCGACAAAGTGATCCTTTGAGCCCCTTTTTTATTTCTAATATGTGGAGAGGGTTTATCTTCCCTCATGAGAATAGTAACAAGGGAAGGGCTCTTAAAAGGAGTTAAGGTTAGCAGAAGTGGCCCACAGGTATTGCACCTATTATTTGCAGATCACTGTATTTTATTTGGGGAGGCAACAATTAGGGGAGATTTTTTACTCAAGGGAGTCTTACGTGAGTACAGAACTTGTTCGGGTCAGTGTGAAAATTTTGATAAATCAACTGTCCTTTTTAGTAAAAACACATCAGAGGAAGATAGACGTTTGGTTGTCAATGTAACACCCCTAACCCGTATCTATAGCCGGGCTAAGGTTAAGAGGCATTATCAAACTATTCACATCATTATACAAATATTTCACATACATTAATCATTCATAATCAAATAACGCTCATTCATAGCCACAATGTCTCTTATGAACATCTACGAGACCTTAGACATGCTTTAGAGATGGTTCGGCACTAAACCGATCACATATAAAAATTTTTGAAACTTTAAAATTTTTATAACATACAGAGATCACACGCCCATGTGAACAGGCCTTGTGACTCACACGCTTTAGACACACCCGTATCACAGGCAGTGTGAAAACAGGGCATACATATTGACTTGCACCACAAGGTAGACCGCATGCCTGTGTGCCTGGCCGTGTGAAAACTGGAGGGTATACAGACTTAACGTGTGTCTAGCCCGTGTGCCTATTCGAAATGGCCTCACACGCTTGTATCCAGGCTATGTGCTTGGCTGTGCCCAAACCTGTAGGGTATACTGACTTATGCCACACGGCCAGTCACACACCCGTGTGTGAGGCCGTGTGGAGCATAATAACTTGAATTAAATTTCCACACTAGGGGACACATGGCCGTGTACCATGATCGTTTGTCACACATGGTTGAGACACACGCATGTGTCTTTACCCGTATGGACAAAAATAGGCCATTTGCCACCCATAAGGGTCTACCTTACAAGCTCAAAATAGGGCACCAATTCATACACAAAGGATAGCCAAAATAGGTCCAAAATATGCATAGTTCATATCTCAAATACATTAACCAATTCAATATACATTTACTACTTCAAAACATACCAAATTCACATACCAAAATCATCCATTCCACCTAGTTCCAATATGCATATATTCAACATCCAATTGACTAACTCAAATCTCAAAATGACACCAATTCAACACCTTAATTTCATACCAAATTATACTAACACACAACCATTATACATCATCATAACAACCACACAAACTTGGCCAAATTCATTAGTCATAACATATACATCACATAGCATATATGAACACATACTATAAACCAAATTCATATCCAACAACATTACCATTTACAAGCCAACTTACATGGCTAAAATTCACAATTCAAAACATACCAAAATGACACTAGCCTATACATGCCATATACCATATTTACAAGCATCCAAAAGTACCAACAAGATGATCGATAGTGTGAAGATGGTTCCTGACAATTCCCGAGTCCGAGCTAGCTTCGATACTCTATAAAACAAGGAAAAAACACACAAAGTAAGCTTTAAAAGCTTAGTAGGCCATATACAAATAAATTTACCATATCAAACAATTACATATTAATTCAATTATGGAAAGCATGGCTAAACACATGTACAAATACCAACTTTTCTCATATCATACATTTAACCACATTCAAATTCATCACTTACCTTCATTTTTGATATTCATATGAATTTCATACATAACTAAATCGTTTAACTCATTTACATTTTCCTTCTCGTCTTAACTTTTCCCGTTGAACCATTAGGAATCATTAAGGATATTCGGAAATCACTTATAGCTCGTACAATGCCATATCCTATATATGGTCTTACATGTTATCAAATATAAATGCCAATAGCCCAGCTATGGTCTTACACAAAATTACATAACGATGCCAATGTCCCAGACATGGTCTTACATGTAATCACATCTCGGTAATCCTAATCTCAAGACATTTGTATCATGTATTATTTCTAAGGTTCGTACAGGGCTTTCAGACGTTGTAACTTTGTCGATTCTTGCTCGTTTTCATCTTTTCGGAATTTGATACAATTCAATGATAATTGAACATAAATAACACAATTTAAATGCATTTATTTGCATATGAACTTACCTCGTATTAGGGATTGACATTTCGGGTCGACTACTCGATAACCTTTAATTTCCCCCGATCTAAATCCAATTTCTTATTTTCTTGATCTATATGAAATGAAATTTAGCTCATTTAATAACCTATCCATTCAATTTATTCCAAATCACACTTTAAAGAACATTTACACTTTTGCCCCACATATTTCATATTTTTCGCAATTTAGTCCTTATTTCATAAAAAACACAAATTACATTAAATTTCACTACACCCATGTTTAGACGAATTCACTATAGGTCCCTAGCAGCCCATAAATTTCATTTATTTCATATTTCAACCCCTCAATTTACAAATTTTCACAATTAAATCCCCAAATAGCAATTTCACCAAAAATCACTTAACAAAACTTGAAAATCTATCATCTAACTATCATAATCTATCATCAAACAACAAAAAGCTTGAATATTCATCAATGGAAATTCACAAAATCATTAACAAATTTGAAAATTAAGGCACAGGCTAGCTAGTACTAGATGCAACGATCACAAAAACATAGAAATCATCAAAAACCGAATGAAAACGGACTTACAATCAAAGCTTCTTCTTGCTGAAATGTTTAAACCTTCAAACCCTATTCTTCTTTTCTATTTTTGGTTACTAAAAGATGGATGAAATGAATTTTTTGACTTTGTTTTATTAACTTATAACTTAATTTCTAAATTACTAAAATACACTTAATTAATAACATTTTATAATTATATAATGGATGGCTATTCATGTCAATTTCCACTATCAAAGGTCTATTCACATCATAAGGACTTCACATTTAATAAATCATAGCAATTAAGCCCTTAAACAATTATAATGCTACTTTTGCATTTTATATGATTTAATTGTTTTATCAAATTAACCTACCAATCGATAAAATTAGCTCACGAAATTTTCACACATATCTAATAACATGCTGTAAACACTGAAAATAATATTAAAATAATTTTTGACTTTGGATTTATGGTTCAAAACCACTGTTCCAATTTAGCTAAAACCAGGCTGTTACAACACTCCCCCTTAGGGATTTTCGTCCCCAAAATCTTACCAGTGAATAGGTTCGGATATTGCTCTCTCATAGCATCCTCAGGTTCCTAGGTAGCTTCTTCAACCCCGTGTCAATGCCATAAGACTTTCACTAATGTGATTTTCTTATTTCTTAACTCTTTGATCTCGCGAGTTAAAATTCTGATCGGTTCTTCGTTGTATGTCATATCAGGCTGAATCTAAATCTCTAACGGAGAAATCACATGCAATGGATCCGATCGATATCGACGCAACATTGACGCATGAAAAATATTTTGGATTTTCTTTAACTCAATTCATAAAGCTAGCCGATAAGCCACTGGACTTATTCTTTCGATGATTTCATACGCCTGATGAATCTCAGACTCAATTTGCCTTTACGACCGAAACAAAGCATTTTCTTCCACAGAGATACTTTTAAAAATAATTTGTCACCAATTTGAAATTCTATATCTTTTTGTTTCAAATCCGCATACGATTTCTGACGATCTGAAGCTGCTTTGAAACAGTTGCGAATTACTTTTACTTTTTGTTCAGTCTCTTTAATCAAATTGACCCCGTGAATCTTATTCTCGGTAAGCTTAGTCCAAGAATAAGGTGTTCGACATTTGCGACCGTATAAAACTTCGTAAGGTGCCATTTTAATACTTGATTGAAAGTTGTTATTATATGCAAATTCAATCAACGGTAAACACTTTTCCTACGTACCTTCTAACTAAAAAATGTAACATTGTAACATATCTTCGAGTGTCTGAATAATTTGCTCGGATTGACCTTCCGTCTGTAGGTGAAATGCAGTACTAAAATGTAGATTTATACCCAGTGCATCTTACAGTTTCTTCCAAAATAGCGATGTGAACCTTGAATCCCTATCCGAAATTATAGAAAAAGGTACCCTGTGCAATCTCACAACCTCAGAGATATACAGCTTAGCTAACTTGTCAAGCAATTTATCTATATGTACCGGAATGAAGTGAGCTAATTTTTTCAATCTATCAACTACAACTCAGATCACATCTTTCTTTCTCGGAGATAGAGGCAAACTCGATACAAAGTCCATTGTTATTCTGTCCCATTTCCACTCAGGAACCATAATAGGCTGTAATAAACCTGACGGCACTTGATGCTCAGCTTTAACTTGATGACAAATCAAACATTTCGATACGAATTCAGAGATATCACGTTCCATACCAGACCACCACTAGAGCTGTTTCAAGTCATTATACATTTTCGTGCTTCCCGGATGAACAGATAAACGATCACTATGTACTTCATTCAAAATCATCTGAATCAATTCTGAATTTCTCGGAACGCATAACCGGTCTCTGAATCTCAAACAATCATCGAAATCAATTTGAAACTCTAAACCAGGGTTCGAATCACATTGAGCTCGTTTTGCTAACATTATTATCAACTTTTTGAGCTTCACAAATCTGTTGAATAAATAATGGTCTCGCTTTCAACTCAACTACAACCGAATCATCGTCAGATAGAGTCAATTGAGTATTCATCACACGTAGAGTAAATAAAGATTTCCGGCTCAACGCATCAGCAACAACATTTGCTTTTTCTGGATGATAGTCTATCACTAACTCATAATCTTTTAACAATTCAAGCCATCTCCATTGTCGCAAATTCAGATCTTTCTGAGTCATTAAGTATTTCAAACTCTTACGATCAGAATAGACATGGCATTTTTTGCCAAACAAGTAATGTCGCCAAATCTTTAATACGAACACTAGTGCTGCTAACTCTAAATCGTGCATCGAGTAATTGTTTTCATGCAGCTTCAACTGTCTCGAAGCATAAGCTATAACTTTTCCTCCCTGTATCAAAACGCAGCCCAGACCATTTAACGATGCATCACTATAGATAAAAAATTCTTTACCCGATTCTGGCTGAACTAACACTAGAGCTTCAGTCAATAGAGCTTTCAACTGATAAAAACTTTTTTGAAATTTATCGGACCACTCAAATTTAACATTCTTCTTGAGCAATCTCGTCATTGGAGTTGTAATCATCGAGAAGCCTTTTACGAATCGTCTATAATAGTCAGCTAGTCCTAGAAAGTTAAGGACTTCAGATACATTTCTTGGAGGCTTCCAATCTATTATTGCAGAAATCTTGCTTGGATCGACTCGAATACCCACGACTGACATTATATGCCGTAGAAAACCAACCTCTCGTAACCAGAATTCACATTTGCTGAACTTTGCAAATAACCACTTATCTCACAGAGTCTGTAATACGGTTCTTGAATGCTCGGCATGCTCAGATTCATCACGTGAATAAATCAAAATGTCATCAATGAACACAACGACAAATCGATCTAGGTACGGTCTGAAAATCTGGTTCATCAAATCCATAAAGACTATAAGAGCATTCTTTAGTCCGAAAGGCATAACAAAAAATTCATAATATCCGTACCTCGTTCAAAAAGTAGTTTTCGACACATCAGAGTCTTTAACTCACAACTGATAATAACCCAATCTCAAGTCTATCTTTGAAAACACGGTTGCCCCTTTTAGCTGATCAAACAAATTGTCAATACGTGGCAGAGGGTATTTATTCTTGATAGTCTCTTTATTAAGCTACCTGTAATCTATACACATTCTCATTGTCCCATCTTTCTTTTTAACAAACCAAATTGGTGCACTCCAAGGAGAAAAAATCAATCGATCGAAACCTCTATCTGTTAATTCTTGCAACTAAGCTTTCAACTCTTTTAATTCAGTCGGAGCCATTCTGTACGGAGCTATCGATATAGGAGTTGTTCTCGGCACTAACTCAATATCAAACTCAACTTCTCGGATTGGTGGTAATCCCGGTAACTCTTCAAGAAACACATCTGAAGATTCACATACAACTGGCACTGATTCAATCTTCTTTTCAGTCACTTTTGTATCGAACACATAAGAAAAATAAGCTTCGCAACCCTTTCTTACATATCTCTGAGCTGATATTGATGAAATCACCGCCGGTAACCTATTCAAATCATTTGACTCAATATGGATAATCTCATTATTCTGACATCTTAAATCACTCGTCTTCCATTTACAGTTTACTATCGCATCATGCAACGTTAACCAATCCATGCCCAGAATTATATCAAATTCATCGAACAACAACATCAAATCAGTCGAAAAACATAAATCTCGAATCATCAGTGGACAGTTCTTGCATACTTTATCAACCAAAACACATTTGCCTAAGCGGTTCGATACTCTAATCACAAATTCAGTAGACTCTACAGGCAAAGTCTTACTGGATACTACGTTCATACATATATACGAATAAGTTGATCCTGGATCTATCAATGCAATCACATTAGTATCATAAAGAGTGAAAGTACATATAATAACGTCTAGTGATGAAGCTTCTTCGCGAGTGCAAATAGCGTAAGCTCTAATAGGTGCTCGGGCTTCGGATCTCACAGTAGAATCTTTAGTTCCCCTCTGGCTACCACTCACATTTCCCGTATTTCTAGGTGGTCTACCTTTTGCTACCGTGGTACTCGGCCTCATATTTCGCACTGTATCTTGCTCCGCCAACTCCGGACAATCACGAATAAAATGATCTAATGATCCACATTTAAAACAAGGCTGATCATTTAATTGACAATCACCAGGATACTGTTTACCACAATGTCTGCACTCGGGTCGATTTGGTCTGGCACTTCCGACACTAGCAATTGAAGTAGCTTGGGCTTTAGAACTCACAGGTTGCTTTTCCCGATCTCGTCTAGAAATACCCACAGTTGTGTTTGAACGACTATAAGTATCTCGAAGCTTATTCGATGTAGAATGAAATGATTTACTCGTTGATCTTTTTCTCGAATCTCTAGCTTCAGAATAAGCTTTTCTTTTCTCTTTACTTAATTCTTCAGCTTTACACGCTCGATCAACAAGTACAACAAACTCTTTTATATCTAGAATTTTGACTAGCAAGATATGTCCTCATTCAAGTCATCTTCAAATCTCTTGCACATTATCGCTTCCATCGAAACACATTCTCATACATATCTACTCAATCTCACAAATTCTCGTTCATATTCTGTCACAGTCATGCGGCCTTGCTTCAACTCGAGGAATTCTTTGAGTTTTTTATCAATAAACCTCTGACTGATGTATTTTTTTCTGAATTCAGTCTGAAAGAACTCCTAGGTAACCCATTTTTTTGGAACCACAGATACTAATGTATTTCACCATTGATACGTAGTGTTTCTTAGCAAAGATACGGCACATTTGATGCATTCATTAGGAGTACAAGATAATTCATTGAAGACTCTGATTGTATTATCAAGCCAGAACTCCGCTTTCTTAGCATCATCATCAATGGTAGCCCGAAACTCTTCAGCCCAATACGAATCTTATCAACAGGCGACTTACTCAGAATACGAATCTTATCAACAGGAGGCTTACTCAGACATATCAGATTAACAACTTGAGGCATAACAGGGATTTGTGAATGATTAGGTGGGGGTGGTGGTTGTTGAGCAGCCGGATTTGTTCGAACGAACTCTGTGAACCACTCATTCATTATTTGGAAGAAGGCTTGCTTAGCCTCTCCCTCATGGCTACTCGTAATTAGCCTAAAATCAGCTTGACGCTGTCCTTTGAATAGGAGCAGGCGAATTACTTTCCACATCGTTAGCTACAGCTCGACCGGGATCTATTTACTATATGAAAACACATTTTAAATGAAAGGAATCATCATACTATCGAAATTTATATATATGACATGTATAGCTAGACTCTCACATGCTACGTTAGTCCTAGAATCGACTAAACCATAGCTCTGATACCAATAAAATGTAACACCCCTAACCTATATCTGTCGCCAGACTAGAGTTAAGAGGCATTGCTGAACCATTCACATCATTATACAAACATTTCACATACATTAATCATTCATAATCAAATAACGTTCATTCATAGCCACAATGTCCCTTATGAAGGTCTACGAGACCTTAGACATGCTTTAGAGATGGTTCGAGACTAAACCCATCACATATAAAAATTTTTGAAACTTTAAAATTTTGTAACATATAGAAATCACACTCCAGTGTGAACAGACCGTGTGACTCACACGGCTTTAGACAGGCCCGTGTCACAGGCCTTGTAAAAATAGGGCATACATACTAACTTGTACCACACGGTCGACCGCATGCCCATGTGCCTGGCCTTGTGAAAACTAGAGGGTATACTGACTTAGGTCACATGAGCAGTCACACGCCCGTGTGTCCAACCTGTGTGCCTATTTAAAATGGCCTCATACGTCCGTGTCCAGGCCATGTGCTCGGCCATGCCCAAACTTGTAGGGTATACTGACTTATGCCGCACGACCAGTCATATGCCCGTGTTTGAGGCCAAGTGGATCGTACTGATTTAAATTAAATTGCCACACCAAGGGACACATAGCCGTGTACCATGATCGTTTATCGTACACGACAGAGACACACACCCGTGTCTCTACCCGTGTAGACAGAAATAGGCCATTTGCCACCCATAAAGGTCTACCCTACAAGCTCAAAACAAAGCACCAATTCATACATAAAGGATAACTAAAATAGGTCCAAAATATGCACACTTCATATCTCAAATACATTAACCAATTCAATATACATTTACTACTTCAAAACATACCAAATTCACATACCAAAATCATCCATTCCACCTAGTTCCAATATGCATATATTCAACATCCAATTGACTAACTCAAATCTCAAAATGACACCGATTCAACACCTTAATTTCATACCAAATTATACCAATACACAACCATTATACACCATCACAACAACCAGACAAACTTGGCCAAATTCATAAGTCATAACATATACATCACATAGCATATATGAACACATACTATAAACCAAATTCATATCCAACAACATTACCATTTACAAGCTAACTTACATGGCTAAAATTCACAACTCAAAACATACCAAAATGACACTAGCCTATACATGCCATATACCATATTTACAAGCATCAAAAAGTACCAACAAGATGATCGATAGTGTGAAGATGGTTCCTGACAATTCCCGAGTCCGAGCTAGCTTCGATACTCTATAAAACAAGGAAAGAACACACAAAGTAAGCTTTAAAAGCTTAGTAAGCCATATACAAATAAATTTACCATGTCAAACAATTACATATTAATTCAATTATGGAAAGCATGGCTGAACACATGTACAAATACCAACATTTCTCATATCATACATTTAACCATATTCAAGTTCATCACCTACCTTCATTTTCGATATTCATATGAATTTCAAACATACCTGAATCGTTTAACTCATTTACATTTTCCTTCTCATTTTGAATTTTCCCGTTGAACCATTCGAAATCGTTAAGGATATTCAGAAATCACTTATAGCTCGTACATGCCATATCCCATATATGGTCTTACATGTTATCAAATATCGATGCCAATAGCCCAGCTATGGTCTTACACAAAATTACATAACGATGTCAATGTCCCAGACATGGTCTTACACGTAATCACATCTTGGTAATTCTAATGTCATGACATTTGTATCCTATACTATTTCTAAGGTTCGTACAGGGCTTTCGGACGTTGTAACTTTGTCGATTCTTGCTCGTTTTCATCTTTTCGGTATTTGATATAATTAAATGATAATTAAACATAAATAACACAATTTAAATGCATTTATTTGCATATGAACTTACCTCGTATTAGGGATTGACGTTTCGGGTCGACTACTCGATAACCTTTAATTTCCCCCGATCTAAATCTGATTTCTTCTTTTTTTGATCTATATGAATTCAAATTTAGCTCATTTAATAACCTATTCATTCAATTTAGTCCAAATCACACTTTAAAGCACATTTACACTTTTGCCCTACATATTTTACATGTTTCACAATTTAGTCCTTATTTCATAAAAACACAAATTACATCAAATTTCACTACACCCATGTTTAGCCGAATTCACTATAGGTCCCTAGCAGCCCATAACTTTCATTTATTTTATATTTTAACCCCTCAATTTACAAATTTTCACAATTAATCCCCAAATAGTAATTTCACCAAAAATCACTTAACAAAACTTGAAAATCTATCATAAAAAATCGAATGAAAATAGACTTATAGTCAAAGCTTCTTCTGTAACACCCCTAACCCGTAACCGTTGCCGGAATAGGTTAAGAGGTATTACTGGACATATAACACATTCCAATATAATAATTTTTATACATTTATCAAATATTAACCAACATCATACATTTTCATTCATAACATACTTAAAACAATTATACGAGCCTTAAAATATACATTCAGGACTAAACCGATAGCATTCGAATGTTTCGGGATAACTTAGAAAATTTTTCAATTCAAAGGACACATGCCTATGTGAACAGGCCGTGTACCTCACACGGCCACAGATATACCCGTGTCACAAGCCCTGTGAAAATAGAGCATACATACTAACTTGCATCACACGGCCGACGAGACGCTCGTGTGCCAGGCCGTGTGAAATCTGGAGGGTATACTGACTTGGCCACACGGCCGATTACACGCTCGTGTGTGAGGCCGTGTAGAGCATATTGACTTGTTTTGAAATACAATCTAGGGGACACACGGCCATGTACCAAGGCCATGTGTCATACACAGTTGAGCTAGACGCCGTGTATTCAAGCTGTGTAGATGAAAATAGGCTTGTTTTTAGCCACTTTTCTCACCCAAATCACATATGCCTACAAGAATCCAAATGGTACCATCTCTATGTACATATAAGCAACCAACCAATACCATCAAGGCACATTTTATACCATTTCACAATCAATCATTTCAATATTCAATTATCATCATTTGCACATCCAAATATATCACCAATTTGACATGTTTTATGAGCAAATAAACACATATATCTATAAAAGCTTTGCTGTCAAAGCTGGGTAATCTGCTAGACAAAAAGGAAAAGTACTGGGCCGAACAATCCAGAATAAAATGGTTAAAGGAAGGGGACAGAAACACTAGGTTCTTCCATATCAGAGCTACAAATAGGAAAAAGAAAAACACTATTGAGAGACTCAAGGATCATCAAGGCAACTGGAGAGAAAATAACATCGATATTTGTGTGGTCATCAGGAAGTATTTTCAACAATTATTCAAGACCAGTTTAAATCTTAACTTTCGGCTAAATCTCGATTATTTGGATACTTGCATTTCAGGGGAAGTTAATGATAGGCTACTAAAGAATTTCACGGAAAGCGAAATCAAGGAGGTGTTCAATCAAATGGATCCTAGAAAAGCTCCGGGAATTGATGGTTTATCAGGGAATTTTTTTAGAGAAAAATGGGATGTGGTTGGAAAGGACATTATTAAACTATGCCTTGATATACTAAGGGGGGATAAAAATGTGGATTGTCTAAATGACACTATCATAGTTTTAATTCCTAAGATTAAACAGCCTGTGGATATGACTAACTTTAGGCATATAAGTTTGTGTAGAGTGGTGTATAAAATAGTGGCTAAGGTGTTAGCCAACAGGTTGAAGGAGACTCTCCCTGGGTGCATTAGCCAAAATCAAAGTGCGTTCGTTCCGGGGAGGATGATTCACAACAACATTTTAATTGCTCATAAGTTAGTCTATCACCTTCAAAGTGGCAAAAACGGGCCTAATAAAGGGTTCATTATCAAGTTTGATATGAGCAAAGCATATGATAGGGTGGAATAGAACTTCATAGAGGAGGTGATGAAAAAAATAGGCTATGCAAATGAATGGGTTACGAAAATCATGAGCTGCGTTTGATCGGTCCTGTATGTGGTTAAGTGTAATTCAAGCTTCTCTGAAACGATCGTGCCTGAGCGTGGCCTTAGACAGGAAGATCCTCTTTCCCCTTATCTATTTCTTTTCTGTATGGAAGCTTTCTCTAAACTACTAATTCGGGCCCAAAATAATAACTTGATTAAAGGGGTAAGGGCTAGCATACATGGTTCTCATATAAACCAACTTTTCTTTGCCGATGATGCGCTTTTATTCATCTGGAATAAGAAAAAAGACGTAAAGAAAATTTCCAAAATCTTGGCCATTTTTAATTGTGACTCGAGCTAAGAGATTAATAAGGAAAAATCTATGTTAATGTTTAGCCCTAAAATCCCTATAGCCCAAAAGGAAATGTTCAGTGCCATGTTGGGCATGCGTACTGTCGACAAGCTTGACAAGTATCTTGGGCTTACTTTACCCGTTAGTAGGAAGAAATCTTCAGCTTTTACTAATGTTATTAATCGATGTACATATAGGATCAAAAGCTGGTCAAAACAGTTACTTTCTTACGGAGGGAAAGAGGTCTTCATCAAGGCCATCATCCAGGCTATTCCAACGTACGCATTCTCTATTTTCCTGGCTCACAAAGGTATCATTGAGAGGAAATTCACTCATTAATGAGAAGAATGTGGTGGTTAAACAAATACAAAGCTAAGGGGTGGGCCATGATGGATTAGGAAAGGCTTTGCTATCCGAAGGGTATGGGAGGCATGGGCTTTCGGGACATACATTTGTTCAACTTAGCTTTGTTGGGGAGACAGGCCTGGAGGCTTATGAGCCAGAGAAACACGTTATGCTTCAAGGTCCTAAATTTTTCCGACAGGGGACGTGTTTAACTATAAAAAGACTGACAAGCCATCCTTTACTTGGACTAGCATTGCAAAAGCGATTGATGCACTAAAGGATGGCTTCTTGTGGCAGGTTGGAAATGGAGAAACTATCGACATTAGACGGGATCACTAGGGCTTGGAGGGATTAAAAGGAGAGTCTGTTTGTCGGGTCCCTCTAACCAATGCGGAAAGAAAAGTCAAAGACCTATGGGTCTACGATGAAAAGTAGTGGAATAGGGATAGGGTGACAGAGATATATGGAAATGAGTTGGGAGACCAAATCTGCAATTTACCCATTCCTCATAATGGCATCAAAAACACCCAGACGTGGAGTCAAAATCCGCATGGATTTTTTACAACCAAGATAGCCTACTCGTGGCTCATCCTTAGGAAAGCTGGTTATGGTCCCTATAGATTTTACTAGCGTGCCATTTGAAAGCTAAAAATGATCCCAAAGATAAAGGTTTTTAGCTGGAGGATAGGCCATAACATTCTCCCTACTCTCGACAATATAGCCCGCATCTATCAAGGATTCAAAAACACTTGCCCTAGATGTAACAGCAAAGAAGAAACATTACTGCATGCTCTGAAAGATTGCCTAAAAGCTCGCGAGATTTTAGTTGCTGGAGGTTTAAACAACAACTTGATCAATGGAGAATACAACCACTGTATCGATTGGCTTGAAGATATGTTTCGAGAGCTCGATAGCAAAGCAGCAGTAGATTTTTTAACTCTGATCTGGTACGGCTGGAATGATCATAACAATATGGTCTGCAAAGGTAAAATGGAAGCTGTGGGAATGATATGGGAGAGAGTGCAAACACTTAGCAACGATTTTAGAATTTATAACCTCACAAATCCACTGATTCTTCCCTCACTCTTGACAAAAAAGGCTGGGAAAAGCCCCCTGACGGCCACGTTAAAATAAATATGGAAGCTGCGGTTCAAAATGAATGCAGTGGCTTTGGTTTTATTGCTCGTGACCACGACAGGTTTGTCATGAGCGGCGGCTACAAATTCATTGATAAGAAAATAAATGTGACCTGGGCTGAGTTGGAAGCTCTCAGAGAAGGAATCAAGCTGGCGATTAGTTTAAAAGTGTTAAAGCTAATTTTGGAGTAAGACAGCGCCTCTCTTGTCAATGCGGTCAATAATAGGGAAAAAGATATTACTATTCTGGGCCAACAAATTAGACAGGATTGTAATAATTTTTGTAACTTTGTTTCGGCCCAAGTGAAATGGATTAGCCGTAAGGATAATTGTGCTGCAAATTCACTGTGTAAATAGCTATCCAGAATAAGTGTGATTTGTATTTTGATATGGACTACCCGAGGGAAGTCCATAAAGTTATCATTAAGGATGCAATAAATTGAAATGACCCTTTGGGTCATTTTTCTTTCAAAAAAAAAAAAAACACATATATCTAACATGCCTATAACTCAACCTTATAATCATTCCAAATGCCATACTTAACCAAACATTTTCAATCCACATATAACCATCACATATTCAAACCATTTGCATATCTTCATCTCATCAACTACTTACCTAAAACATGCTATATTTAGTACACATATACATAACCAATAATTAGCCAAGTTAAGCCAAATCACATGGCTTAAACACATCAATACATATAAGCTTCAATAGCTAAAATAACTCATTCATCTCGTATCATCAACTAGCCTATACATGCCATATTACCAATTTCAAAGAGTTCAAAAATACCAATTCAACTCCTAGATAGTGTGATGAAATCTTCGATGACTTCCAACCCGAGTGGGCTTTCAAATCACTATAAAATACGGAAAATAAATACAGTAAGCTAATGAGCTTAGTAAGCTCGTATGACTAGTATGTACTATATACAATTTAACAATTAATTCAAATTTAGAGAAGCATGAGTACATATAAATCAGCTCTATTCAAATCGACATGTATTACAATAATAACCTAGAAATTCCTGTATGTATTCATCGGTTTTCATTTACGTATCATATGAAATTATTAAATATTACTTACTTGTCGAGCATGTCATGTATATCTGAACTGATTCATATCATTATTTCTATTCTTACACCGTTATCTTTTTCGTTGAACCATGGAAATAACATTGAATATTCAGTATCTTGCACTCTAATGGGCATATACGTGGTTAGCCCACCTTTATCTCATTTCGCATATATAACATTTGTTTATACGTCATTATGACCTATATTACCATTTCAATACAATCCAACCAAATTTTCCTAATGCATAAGCATATAAAATCATTAATAGATTAGTATCATTATATTAAAGTAATCATCAAGTCACCATAGGTGAAAACAATAAATATTCAAGTTCAAGTACATATAATTTCATTCCATATTTTAATTCATCAAATAACATCAATATCACGTAATTCACATAACATTATGGCAATTCATTTCTATTCGTATAAACTGTAATTCATTCATATAACCAGTAGTTTGTCCGTATAAATAGTAGTTCATCAGTAATAACAGTAATTCATCCGTATCAACAGTAATTCATCCATTACATCAGAAATTCGTCCGTATAAACTGCAATTCATCCGTATAAACACATATCTTATTCATATGATCGTTAACAGTAATTATTCCTACTGAACCTATTAGAATATCGAAGAATACTCGGGTGATACACTCTAAGTGTATTAATCGGTAATTCGTTAATTTATTATCATTTCTGCTCTTTCGATCCATGATCGGTAAGCTCTTCCAGAGCTAATAGACAGTAAGCTCTATCGAGCTGAAACAGTAAGCTCTAATGAGCTGAGAACAGTAAGCTCATACGAGCTGATATATCAGTAAGCTAATACGAGCTGTGGTGAGTCTACAACACATGCAGGATCTCGACCAAAATAGTAACTCCAGTGACATGTCACTCGTATCCTACGATTTTCTAAAGTTCAAACGGGGCTTGGTATTATCCAACTTCATCACTTAAGTGTTCAATGATCAATAATTCAATTTCTCAAATCACGTACATTCAATTCAATTAAGCACCTACATTTAAATACTCAATTTGCATACTCAATGCATATTATCATACCGAATCCATGTAACCTATATAACATTTCACTTTCATTCATATAAACAGTAATACGATCGTATAACCAGTAATTCGAAATTCAAGTGGGTTATTCATTCAACTTATACACATTCATTTTAAACAATTACAAGTATTTAATAGTTCGGTTCTAGCTATATGAACTTACCTCGAGTTGCTCAGATGGAATTTATAGTCTAATCGTCCACTTTTCCTGTACCTCGATCTAAGCTTGATCTCGGCTTATCTTGATCTAAATAATATATCAAATTTATCATATTAACTTTCCAATCTATTCCATTTGATACATTATACACATTTTGATAAAATTACGCTTTTGCCCCTAATATTTCACATATTTCACAATTTAGTCCTTATCACATAAAATTGTAAATTCATGCAATTTAGTACAACCCATGCTTAGCTGAATTATAAACATGCTATAAACAGCCCATATTTTTAATTTATTTTACATTTTAACCACAACATTTCAACATTTTTCAATTTAATCCCTAATTTATATTTTTGTCAAAAATTACTTAACAAAACTTGTATATATATATATCATTAAACCTTCATAATCTATCATTAAACATTTAAGCACTCAAGCATTCAACAATGGCATCATTCAAAATCTATAACAGTTTCAAAATCGAAGGTACGGACTAGCTAGATTAAGCTGCAACGAGCTCAAAAACGTAGAAATCATTAAAAATCGAGTAAAAACCGTACCTTGATTAAGCTTCCAAGTGGCCGAATGTTTAAGCTTCTTTAATGGCTTTCTCAAGCTTTAATTTAGGTGGAAGGAAGATGACAACTAATGGATTTTTATGTTTTGTTTTATTTATTTGTCATTTAATTAACTAATTACCTTTATAACCTTTAATAAACCATTGAAATCATGCATAAATTTGTCCATCTTTTTCCACTAACCTATTTAAAGGTATAATTACAGTATAAGGACCTCCACATTTCAATTCCATAGCCATTTAGTGCCTTTAACAATTAGAACCCAACTTTTATGCTTTACGCGATTTAGTTCTTTTTACCGAATCAAACATTTAAATGGTAAAATTTCTTTACAAAATTTTCATATAATAATTCTATCATGCTTTAAAAATTAATAAAATAATAAAATAAATATTTTGACTTCAGATTTGTGGTCCCGAAACCACTATTCCAATTTGACTTAAAAACGGACTGTTACATCTTCTTACCGAAATGTTTAAACTTTCAAACCCTATTCTTCTTTTCTATTTTCAGTTACTAAAAGATGGATGAAATGAATTTTTTGAATTTTTTATTAACTTATAACTTAATTTCTAAATTACTAAAATACCTTTAATTAAGAACCTTTGATAATTATATAATGGATAGCTATTCATGTCAATTTCCACAATCAAAGGTCTATTCACATCATAAGGAATTCACATTTAATAAATCATAGTAATTAAGAACTTAAACAATTAGAATGCTACTTTTGCATTTTATACGATTTAGTCATTTTATCAAATTAACCCACCAATCAATAAAATTAGCTCACGAAATTTTCACACATATCTAATAACATGCTTTAAACACCAAAAATAATATTAAAAGAATTTTCTGACTTTGGATTTATGGTTCTGGAACACTATTCCGATTTCGCTAAAACTGGGCTGTTACAGTCAATATATTGGGAGTACGCAGTTCAAGTGACCCAGAACACTACCTAGGTTTGCTGAATATGGTTGGTAGAAGGAAAAAAGAATATTTTCAAAATTTAAAGGATTAACTGAAAAAGCACTTCGATAACTGGAGTGTTAGGTACCTATCTCAGGGTGGGAAAGAAGTATTCATAAAAGCTATTCTCTAAGCCATACTGACTTACACAATAGCTTGTTTCTTATTACCTAAATCGTTATGTGATGATCTTGAAAGTATTATTGTGAATTTTTGTGGCAAAAGGGACGTGGAAAAAGAGGAATTCACTAGTGTACTTGGAGGAATCTTTGTACTTTAAAAGAAAACGGTGGTCTAGGTTTTCGAAATCTTGGCCAATTCAATATTATATTATGAGCCAAGTAAGGCTGGCGTCTTATTAATTATCCAAATTCTTTATTGGCTAGGGTTCTAAAAGCAAAATATTATCCACATTCAAATTTTGTAAATGCTCAGTTAGGAAATCTATCTTCATTTACCTAGAAGAGTGTTTGAGCAGCAAAGGGTCTCCTTCAAAGTGGGCTATGCTGGAGAGTTAAAAGAGGGAATGAAATTTCTATTTAGGATGATCGTTGGATTCTGTGGATTGATACAGATGAATGGCACAACATAACCTACAATAAAGAATTAAAGTTCGTTTCGGATCTAATTGATATCAGACATGGAAGGCGGATTTGATTAACAATACTTTTCAAGCGGACATTACTCAGAAAATTTTACAGATCCTTCTTGCGGAAGTAGATCATGACGACATTCAAGTATGGAAAGGAGAATCCTCCAGTGAATACTCAGTACGAAGCACCTCTAAACTATTACAAGATGCTAACTTGGATCCTAACAGTTA
Source organism: Gossypium stocksii (assembly GCA_020496765.1). Lineage (NCBI taxonomy): Eukaryota > Viridiplantae > Streptophyta > Magnoliopsida > Malvales > Malvaceae > Gossypium > Gossypium stocksii. The sequence goes on from CM035623.1 coordinate 16,512,965, forward strand.
TTTAATACAGGCCGAAATCAAAGACTTCTACAAAAAACTATGGAATCTACAACTACCATAAAAAATTACAATCACAATATGACGAATTTCTTTGAACTACATCATTATTCTAGTAAACCTTAAACATAAACGAGTGACCACAAATGCTAGATGCCCTCGCTGTTGTTTATGGGAAGAGGATAGTCACCACATCTTTCGGTAATACCCTATGATTATAGAAGTATGGCAAAATCTAAATCTCTCTTGGGTCACAAAAAACTTTAATCAAAATTTTTAGGAGTGGCTAACCTGGGTTTTCAAAAGAGGTACTGATGAACAGTGTTGATCTTTTTACTATGCCTTATGGTTAATCTAGAGTTCAAGGAACCAGTTAATACATGAAAGAAAAATCATGACGGGAAAGGATCTATCACAGAGAATACAAAGGTATATGGCAGAGCTAGAAGGAGTGAGAGAAAAGAAGATTACCTTAAATATGACTAGAAACCACGGACAAAGAGATGAGATAACAAGGGTGACGATTTAGTTTGATGCAGCTTTTGACAAAAGAAACTTCAAATTGGCTTCGGGTTTGGTGGTTTAGTGTTTGATGGGCGAGTTTCTAGCCTCAAATACAATCCTTCATAATAACGTTTCATCTCTGTTTGCAGTAGAAGCATATGCAAGTCTACAAGCCATCAAGTTAGGAACATCAATGGGTATACTCTCAGCAACAATAATGGAAGATACACAAACTGTCATCAAGAAATGTCAAACAACAAAACCAGACAAATCAGTTATTGGGGAGATTATTAGAGACATTCAAAGCAAAAAATCTTGCTTCAAAGAAATTATTTTTCAGTTTATTCATAGATCAGAAAACATTCGTGCCCATAAACTCGCGCGAAAAGCTTTAGAAAAGGGATAGAACTCATACCTAGTGAGAGAAGTGTCGAATCACAATGAATCTGCTTCGAAAGGGCGATGGTCAAGGAGCCTAAACTGAGACGATTTTGTGGAGAAATAAAGCAACAAAGATAGCAGGTAAAGAAAATTTTTGGGAAATACTATCGTCAGTACAGACGGGATAGTTGATATGAAGAGACGATGGAGTTATGGTCTCTAGGCTGTTTGAATTTGACTGGGGTAGACATTAGGTTTCCTTTTTCTTGTTTCATTTATTGCTTTGTTTTTTTATTAAGTTTTATTTACGGGGTGTTCACTAAAAAAAATAATGAAGCCCGTTTTGATAATTTGTTTGTTTTAGTAGGCCTAAGCCCAATGTTTTGGGTAACAGTTTTTTTCTTTTTTATCAATAAATACCCAGTCAATTTTATTAAAAAAATGTTTTTAAATGGGTTGTACATTATTTGGGGTTGAACTTGGCAATATTTTTCACATTGGGGTTGAACATATTTTTATCCAAATTAGTTCCTGAACTTGACATTTATTACAAAATTGAGGTCTGAATTAGGTAACTCTTTTCACATTGGGGTTTGAATTTTTTTTCGTGTTCAAGTTAGTACTTGAATTTGACAATTGTCCCTATATTGGGGTTTGAAAAAAAATTTTGGTCCAACCTTTTTTATCGAAATATCAAGGACTAACTTTGACAAAAAAAGTTCAGGCCTTGATTTGATGTGGGAATAATTATCAAGTTTAGGGACTAACTTGAACAATAAAAAAGTATAGATACCAATGTCAGAATAATTTTTAAGTTTAGGGCCTAACTTGAAAAAAAAGATTCAAGCCCTAATATGGGAACAATTGTCAAGTTTAGGTCTCAAATAGTGTATTATCCCTTTTAAATTTAGGTTGGGAAAAGGGCAAATTCTTTTCTTTTTTTTTTTTAACAAGAAAAGGGCAAACTCAAATACTTCTTTCGCCGGGGGGGGGGGGTGGTTTTAATGGCTCGGCAGTTAAAAGGCCAGGGGCCCAGTGCTGAAGTGAAGCATAAGTCTCGGGCTAGCTATTGGTCCACTGTAATTTTCTGTTATTTGAGAGGTAAAGCAACTCAACTCAAACCAGAACAGATGAACGACCAATGGAGCCGAAGGTCGAAGTGAATGAACTCTCAGTCTTCGTTCTTTCTGCAACCCTCTGAACCTTAAACTATCTACCTTGTTTGAATCGGAATAAATCCATAAAAATTACTTGAAAGAAAACCATGAAGTTCCAAATCGAAGACGTCACCGTCTACTTCCCTTATGATCACATTTACCAGGAACAGTACTCTTACATGATCGAACTGAAACGAACCTTAGATGCCAAAGGACATTGCCTTCTCGAAATGCCTACCGGAACCGGCAAAACCATCGCCTTACTATCTCTCATCACCAGCTACTCTCTCTCCAAACCTCAAAGCCCCATGAAGCTCATTTACTGTACACGCACTGTCCACGAGATGGAAAAAACACTGGCCGAATTAAAGATTTTGCATAATTACCAGATTAAACATTTGGGACCCCAAGCAAGGATTCTTGCTATCGGGCTTTCCTCCAGGAAGAACTTGTGCGTCAACCCAACGGTTGTAGCCGCGGAGAACCGTGATTCGGTGGATGCTGGGTGTAGGAAGTTGATAGCGAGTTGGGTTCGATCTTGGCGGCGGAGAATCCCGATGTGACTACGTGTGAGTTTTTTGAGAATTATGAGAAGGCTGCTTCTGCCGCCGTCTTGCCACCCGGAGTTTATACCCTTCAGGTATTTCAATATAACCAGTGTATAATTTGAGTTTCGATTTCCAATTGTGAACCGAGTTTTGAAGTTTATTTAGGTAGCGTTTTGGTTGTTTGCATCCGGAAGTAGAAAGCAAAATGCGCAACAATTTAAAAAGCAAAGAATCAAGTGTTTATGTTATAATATTAGTTTGAAGTTAAAAAGTAAAAGAACCACAAATTTTAACGACAAAAGGAATGATTTTATCTTTATATTGGACTGATTATGTTATAACTGATGTAACATTTTTGTAATCTCTGTTTTTGACACTGTTCTTTTAGGAGTTGAGGGCCTTTGGGAAGGAGAAAGGGTGGTGTCCATACTTTTTGGCTAGACATATGGTACAGTTTGCAAATGTGGTTGTTTATAGTTATCAATATTTGCTTGATCCAAAGGTGGCTGGAATCATATCAAAGGAAATGCAGAATGAGTCCGTTGTGGTCTTTGATGAGGCTCATAATATTGACAATGTGTGTATTGAAGCACTCAGTGTTAGTGTTAGGAGACAGACACTTGAAGGAGCGACAAGGAATCTTAGTAGGATAAGTCAAGAGATTGATAGGTATGTATTCTTTTAGTAGGATTCGTTATGCCTCAAGTAGTTCTCCATAAATATTTTGGCGCAGCTTTTAGATTAGTTCTTGAGGATTATACCGTTGTCAATTTCTGAATTGGATCATGGTAGGAAGGTTCAAGGCCACTGATGCAAGCATACTTCGTGCTGAATACAACCGACTTGTGGAGGGTTTGGCGCTGAGAGGAAACCTACCTAGTATGTGGAAAGTTCTTTTTCTCTAAATGTCTTCATCACTTTTTCTTTGCTTTGATGATAGTCGCACACCATCAATTTTACTATTTTCCCAAGCAGTCACTGACAACTGGCTTTCAAATCCTGCCTTACCGGATGATATTCTAAAGGAAGCTGTACCTGGAAATATCCGTCGAGCTGAGCACTTCTTGCATGTTCTACGTAGATTGGTTCAGTATCTAAGTGGTAGACTGGACACAGAGAATGTTGAGAAAGAAAGCCCAGTTGGTTTTGTTGCCTCTATCAGTAGTCATGCTGGAATTGACCAGAAAACATTGAAGTTTTGTTATGATCGTTTGCATTCACTCATGTTGACCCTAGAAATAACTGACACAGGTGAGTTCTTACACATCCAAACAATATGTGACTTTGCAACTCTTGTTGGCACTTATGGTCGTGGGTTTTCAATTATTATTGAACCCTTTGATGAAAGGATGCCACATATTCCAGATCCTGTCTTGCAGGTTGGTCTTAGTTTTTCTTCTTCTTTTCTAAATTAGTGATTTGAGTATGTTGGCAAACTTCCATATCCATGGAAATAACATAAGGGTTTTTTCCTACCATTAACATGTCCCTGTGAAAATTTCCAAAATCCCCTTTTTATTGAGACCCTGCGTTTGGAAGCTTCATCTCTGTGTTGTTTTGTAGGGAAAGAAAATGAAGAAGATAAATTTTCATTGTTATTAGTTTTTGTGAATAGAATCTTTAATTTCATAACATCTATTTGTCATGTGGTCATATAGATGATTCGTTTTCCATGTTGACATCATTGTATGCCTCTGTTTCACACTGCAATCTAATTTAATGGTTTTCCTAGTGCTTGCATTCCACTGTATTCTACACATTTTTTCACTTACAATATTATTAATATCTGATATTATTTAGTCTTCTAATATTACTAAACTTCATGATTTGGCATTCCAGCTTAGCTGTCATGATGCTTCACTTGCCATAAAGCCTGTTTTTGATCGATTCCAATCAGTTGTTATTACATCTGGCACACTCAGCCCAATTGATCTGTACCCTCGCCTTCTTAACTTTCATCCAGTTGTTAGTCGTAGCTTTACAATGTCCTTGACTAGAGACTGCATATGTCCAATGGTTCTCACACGAGGAAGGTAGGCATAATTTAATCTTTACCTTGAACTTACAAAATTGTAACTTGTAAGATATTGAAGCCTCATAAATATAGTCATTTTGTGTCAATTACCATTTAGCTTGTTCTTGCAGCGATCAACTTCCTGTTAGTACCAAATTTGATATGAGAAGTGATCCTGGTGTCGTGAGGAATTATGGGAAGCTCTTGTTGGAGATGGTCTCTGCTGTCCCTGATGGAATTGTCTGTTTTTTCGTCAGTTATTCATACATGGATGGAATTATTAACACTTGGAATGACAGTGGGATTCTGAAGGTGAGGATATTTTGTCTCTCTTTTATGTGCAAAGAATTTGGGCAATTTTCACTCCCTTTTGGCTTCTACCCTTCTTTATTTTCTTTCATTTTTTTCCCTTGCCTCCTATATGCAGGACTGGTTCTTGTGAATAACCTTATATTTGTACTGAAAGTAGATATATATCGTTTCCCAGATGAAATGTTATTAATCCATCTCTTGTAGGAAATAATGCAACATAAGCTTGTCTTCATTGAGACGCAAGATGTTGTAGAAACGACATTGGCTCTGGACAATTATCGCAGGGCTTGTGACTGTGGAAGAGGTGCAGTATTTTTTTCTGTTGCCAGGTACCATTGATAATGAAATGTGTAATTTTAATCTTTGTTAATAGAGTGTGCTATATACGTTGGTAATTAGACAGGGTCATGGGCTTAGTGTAACTAGATTGTTAAGGCCATTCTAAGTTGTTTCTGTCTTTGGTTCCACTTAGCCAAAACCGGTTGTCTTCATCATGATGTCTTCATACTAGCAGTGTATCTAGTATAAAGAGAGGGGACGTAACTTTTCACATTTTAATGAAATTACTTGGAATTCTCATGTATGTTGCAGAGGAAAGGTTGCTGAAGGTATAGATTTTGATCGACATTATGGCAGACTAGTAATCATGATTGGTGTTCCTTTCCAGTATACGTTGAGCAAGTGAGTGAAATCGAATCATTTAATTACCTTTCCACTATACATTGAGCAAGTGAGTGAAATCAAATCATTTAATTACATTTCCAGCTTCCATTTTGCTTATTGCACTTTGTAGGCGTAGGCAATCTATAGTTACAATAGTTTTCTATTAATGAAGTAGCATAAGTTAGACTTTCCATGTTTGCATGTCAATAAACTTCGGTTTTCTTTCAGGATATTGCTGGCAAGGTTGGAGTACTTACGAGACACATTCCAGATAAAGGAAGGAGATTTTCTTACTTTTGACGCCTTGGTATGATTCTAAATCCATCTTCATCACCAAAAAAAAGACTTGCATTCCTTAACATGTAATCATGAAATGTGACACCTGTTTTCTTGGCCATGGGACTTCATTAAGCAGAGGCAAGCTGCTCAATGTGTGGGCCGAGTTATCCGTTCAAAGGCTGATTAGGGGATGATGATATTTGCTGATAAGAGGTTTATATATCTCCCTGTTCTTTTTCCCGTATATTGAAATTAGAAGTTGTGTCCTTGGGCTGGAAGAATTGCCTTTTTCAGTTACCTGCACAAAGTATTTGAACTTATGGCTTTTATTGTTTGTCTTAATTTTATGGCTGGAAATAAACATCCTATGTTTGAAATTTTTGGAAGCTGTTATTCTGTTAATTGCTCGTTAAGGGCTATCAAAATGGGGCCTGAGAGTTTGGTATTTCTTTATTGAATCTATTTCTTTTGGGCATCTTTCATATTTTTAGCTAGTATAGTAAGGAGTCAATAAGAAAGCTTTGCTAGAGTTCTGTAAGATGACATTTTGAGCCTTCTAGACTGTTCATGGTGATTTTTCTGTATCTTACGCATCTTTTATTTGTTAATAATGCCACTTCCTGAAAATTTCCTATTTTCATGCTCAATTGGACTTCTGATTTATTAGTTGATTTTTTAATTAATGCAGGCATAGCCGACATGACAAGCGCTCAAAATTGCCAATTTGGGTACTGTCTCATTTACAAGATGCAAACCTGAATTTGAGCACTGACATGGCTCTGCATATAGCAAGAGAGGTGTGTCCTTCCATTTATCCTTGAAAATTTTGTGAACACTTGGGATAAAAAAAAAATAAATGCCTTCTAGACCATAACATGATTAGTTGTATATATAAACAAAAGTATAATCAAGGTTTTCTCCAATGGTTAGTTGTATATATAAATCAAGGATATAATAATGAAATGGAGTTGTTTTGACTTTTGAAGTAATTTAAATTCCCTTAGAAAATTACTTTTATATGAATCAGTGAGGTGGTAAGATTATAAGTTGAGACCCTTCTGACTGTTCTTTTGATACTAAAAAGCAATTTTGTCTGTTACGGACTTGTGTGCTTGGATTGAAATCATGTATAGATCATAGTCCCTGGAGAAGGTTGATTTTTGTATCAGTTTTTCTTTGTTTATATATGATGATACAAAGTATTAATATTTTCGATATTTAAATATCAGAATTACCATATTAGAAGTTAATGAGCTATGGCTCTCATATCTGATCATTGTGATCGGTTTCCTAAGTTTTGCCTTCTTTTTCCTTGGGAGTGCAGTTCCTAAAAAAAATGGCTCAACCATATGACAAGACTGGTAGCAGTGACAAGAAGACTTTACTCTCACAAGAAGAGTTGGAGAAATTGGGCGACGGAAGCATGCATGAAATGTCGTATTAAGGTTCTTCTCCTTAATCTCTTAATTTTTTCAGATTCTGAAATTTTTATCAGCAGGGAAGCTGTGGATGTTTTAGCGGATTAGTGGAGTATAGCCGCAAAACTTTAAAAGTATTTGCAAGAGCCATTGCTATCTAGCTAACTGCTTCCTCTTCACCTCCATTGCTGGAGCTCTTTTTCAATTCAATTCTCTTTTATTGCAAAAAAGGAGAAGGAATAAAATTTCTAGAACTTTGAAATATGATTTTATTTATCAAGTCTTTTTCCCTTTAAATTTTCCTTCAGTAATGATTACATTGATTAAAAAGAAACTATGGTTTAGCTCGTACTTAATAGTGTGACCAAGGCAATGTAGATAATATGCTCAAATTTCCACCAACTTCTTTGTATTGATCAATACAAATAATTAAGTAAAATGGTAAGAATAAATCATGTAAAATAATAGAAAAGTAGCCATATCTTTGGCTGGGGCACCAGCAGTCTTCTTTGGTCACAACTCACAAAGTGGTAACTGGTAATGAATTAGTTCTTAGTGGAACCACCACTTAATCGTTGATTTTGTCTTAATTGACTTTTTCTTATCACTTTATTTGCACTTTCTTGTTTTGGGGTTATTGTAGAGATTAGCTTAACTTTTGTTTTGATATGTGAAGTGCTTTAATTATTTGTCTCGAGTCTTCTTCTATCACTAGAAGAAAAAATGCTGATGCTTTTTGGTTTTAGTTTTAAAATAACACTGGAAAAAAAGCTTGTATTAAAATTGATATTTGTTCTGAAGCTGTAATGGGCATAAATTATGAGGTTATTTTGTATGATAATCGATTAATTAGTCAAAGTATGCACCATGCATGCTAATTGCTATTGCTTGGTGTTTTTGAAAATGGTGGTTTTTTGGGGGGTTGAGTCCTAATTAATTTGCTAATCGATATAGAAGTGAATTGATTGCAAAAATTAATTGTTGTTCAATTCAAAAACAAGAAAGCCTTGACCTCCCTATTGGGGGGGGGGGGGGGGTTACAACATGTAGTAGTCACTTGTTCATGTCAAATGATGAGGTTTTGGACTTGTTTCTGCCATGTTGCTTTTCTATTATTATTTCATAAAATTTTCTTAAATGTGAGGCTTTGAAAATTTTTTAGTTTTTGTTGTTGCTGCTTGTTCCATGTCCTGTTATAACAAAACTGTTTCTTTGCTTAGGCCATTGTGTTGGGCCTTGTACAGGTTTCGGTTAAGTTGAATTTGGTCCACTTGATTGTGACATATTTGATAAAACTAGAAGCATGAGTTGATTTGATTAGCATGGAAATTTTATTATATCTTGACGATTAAAGAACTATTTTGTAGAGATAAATATCAGATTTATTCAATGTAATTTTTCAAGGATTTATCTGTTGATTTAAAGAAGGTTAAAGCCCATCAAAGCATGGTTGATTGACCACTTGAAGAGACCTATAAATAGGTTGTTTTGTGCCGCACATCAAGAGCAGTTTTGGAGTGTCTTTGTTGACTGTTTTGTTGTATTTTCTTTTGGTTATTTTGTCACTCTTTTAGGTATTCTATGGAGAGTCTATTAATTGTATTGTAAGGTATTTGAAGGAGTGATTTGTGACAATTAGGGTCGATATTGGTCCTGCAGTTACTTTTTTATGTAAGGGTAGATTGGGATTAAGCTAATAGGTGATCCAGATGAGTGTTGAATAAAATCATTCACTGGGTAAGGCTTCGTAAATGTAAGACTGTTGTGTCTAAACCGTATTAATAAAGAATGGTTGTGTCGATCTTTTTCTGCTCTTATTTTTACGTCACCTGTTTTTGTTTTAATTACCGTTACAACAAATGTTAAGCAAAATTAATTTATAAATGTTAAGCAAAATTAATTTATCATATCGTCATATTAATTATTTTTTCAATTGGTATTAGAGCGGACTTTGAGAGTTGTTCAAAAGAGATCCTAGGTTACAGTTTGCAATAATGAAGTCCAAGAAAAAAATGTTGTTCTATCCCCTGCCCATCTTCGATGATTAATGTATCAAATTCAAACAGTGGCATTGATGAAGGTGTGTTTAGTCATATGTTGAAAAACATGGAAGTACTGTGTTCAATTAACAGTTTTTGAGGGAAGAAGTTATCATTTTCAAAGGAGAAAAAGAAAGGCTCACAATTGGGGTTAAAGAGAAAGATAATGTGATTATTGATCTTAGAAAGATGAACGCGATGCTTGTTAGGAATACCAAGAGAAATGATGAGATGATTGCTAAAACTAATGTAACTTTGGAAGCAACTAAGAAAGAGCTAAATGATGTCAAGTCTATTCTTACAAAAATATGGAAGGTAAAGTGAAGATATTTTAATTATTGGGAGATCTGAACCTAATTACAATGTACTTGGTAAGAAACCTACATCTATAATTTTGTTAAATCTAATGAGATTATTGCTACTTTTTCCTACGAGAAAGGTAAAAAGAAGAATGGAAAATATGTTTGTTACTATTTTGGAAAGATCAGGCATGTTGGATTTCATTGTTACAAGTTGATGAATGATCAAATAAGGAGAAGTACAAGGAACACTCAATCTAATGTTGCAACAATTAATGGAAGAACGCCTAGACAATAACATATATATAACAAAGAGAAAGTAAAATTTCTACACCATTATTGTAGGAAAGAAAGACATGTTAGACCCCACTGTTTTAAGACGATGTAAGATTGGAAGAAGTTTAGCTGGGTTGTTAAACATGTTTGGCCAACAAATAAAACAATGAGACCGCAACATAGGCACATTTGGGTAAGGAAGAATTGAACACATTTAAGTAATGAAAATCAACATTTGATTGATGCTCGTTTAACTCTTGATAACCATGTTAAAGATATATCAAGGATTGGAGAAACGACGTTTAGGTTTCGTGGAAAAGATTATTGTTGTTCCACGAGCTACAACTCCTCTTGTTGATAAGGTAACATTCGATCTCATCCCCACTAAACAACATGATGAAAGCCGATAAGGGGTGAATAGAGCAAGGGGGAGTTATGATGTTGATTTGGTGATTTTGTTTACTTTGATTTCACTTATGGTTGCACTTTTGAATCTTTGCTAAAAAATGGGAAAAAATGGTAACAACAAATGAAATGTTTTGTTTTTTGTTATGATTGCTACATTTTGCTTTTTCAAAAGGAGAGATGATGATTTTTATTATTTATTTATAACCCTGGTGCGTGCTTAATTGATTGTGTGATGAACAAGCATATTGATAGTGGGAGTGTGTAAATCAAGTATGATGGTAGCTCTTAGGGGAGACATTCTAATTCTATTGCTATGTGACTTGCTTGGATTGTAAGCTAACTATTTGTTGCAGGGTTTTTTCAAAAATACTAAGGGGGAGGTTGTTGAAAAGGTTGTTGCTGCTCGTTCCATATCCTATTATAACAAAACAGAACTATTTTTCAAGTGTAAATCGAGAGATTTTTCAATTTTATATTTAAAATTGAAAATGTTCGATTTAATTCAAATTTATTTTGATGGGTTGTGCTAATGTTAGACAATTATTTAGTATTTTAGGAGTATAATAATTGATTTTGATATATGCAATGTGACTTATGACTTTTTGATCTGGAAGAACAACTCAAAAGATAAAGAGGTATCGCTAATTTCTTCATGCTTGTTCCAAGCTTGAAGTACCTTTTGTACAAATAAGAATCCTCTTCGTTACATGATTTCTTCTTCATATAGATAGATATAGGACCTAAGGGGCAATTACTTAGAAATACATTTTGTACAATAACCATTCCTATATGATAGAAAAGGATCCTATAATCCTGAACCGATCTTACCTGGGATCACAAATCCCAAGTTTGTCTATGAAGAGCAGATCTAATTGTATTAGTGTCTATAATTGATTTCTTCTGTGTAATACTAATCGATAGGGCTTTATTGGTAAGTGCCAGTGACCGGGGGTCTATTGTTGACTAATATTACAGATCATCATTTAGTTATTGCAATTCTTTTCCTAATAGCGAGCCACATGTATAAGACCAACTGGGGGATTGGGCATAGCCTAAAAGATATTTTAGAGGCTCATAATGGTCCATTTACAGGCCAAGGGCATAAAGGACTATATGAAATTTTGTTAAAAATTTTATCAATTTTTAATATTAAGTACTAATGTGGTTGATAGAGCAACTACATAGCAACTCGTGGTAAGCCACATGTACTTCATGTTGATGTGACAATATTTTAAAAAAATTATAAGAAATAAATATTTTTTATAATTATTTGAAAAATTACATTTAAAATGAACTTGGACAAATGGCTAATTTTAGAGTAGTATCTAAACATCTTAAAGTGATTTATTAAATAATTATAAAAAAATATAGAACAATATTTCAAATTTATTAAGAATTACAAGAAACTATAAATAATTATTAATTTTTTAAATATTAAAAACTATAAAAACTATATACACATCTAGCATGTTTAAAGAAATCATATATATATATATATATATCTACATATGTATCTTCTTAAATGACGTGGTATTTTTAATTGATCATATCAATAATCCTATTTTATTATTTTATTATTTTCTTATAATTATTAATAAATCTTTTTATAAACGCATGTATGTAATAGTAAACTTTCATAATATATATTTTTAAATTTCATAATTATTTATAGTTTATTATAATTCTTAATAATTTTGAAACAACTTTCTATAATTATTTAATAATTATTTTAAAGGTTCATTCTAAATTTTTTTAATAATTTTATATAATTTTAAATAATTAAATAAAAAACCATATTAAGGATGAACCTAGAGAATTATTTGTCTAGGTTCATTTTGATCACAAGTTTTAAAATAATTATTAAATTTTTTTATTTGTTTTTAGGATTTTTAAAAAAATTTAAAATATTTGTTGATGTGAAATTTTGCCACACCAGCACGAGGTACATGTGGCACACTACGTGTCATTATCTAATTGCTTTATTAACTACATCATCACATAACAATAAAAATGGATGGAATTTTTAATGGAAGGATCCATTGACTCTTTGATCTAACATATAGAGACTAATTTGTTTATTTTTTTAGGAAAAGGGACAAAATACAATCCAACTTCTAGTACAAGGGTCTCCATGGTACTTTTACCTAATCCAAATAATCATTTAACAATAAAATTGATGGAATTTTTAGCAGAAAAATCAATTACACTTTTTTTTTCTAACATTTAAGGGTTAATTATCCATTTTTTAGGAGGAACAAAATGCAATTCAATTTCTAATATAGGGATCTCTATGATATTTTATTGTTGGTGCATGCAAATATATTTCTAATTATATATGAAGAGAAGGGATCAAGTTACACCTGTATAATACTATAGTGGTTTTACATCTTTTCACAACATTTTATACAATTAGTATTTTAACAATTCAGCTGTCATATTTTATGTTCCATTCATGTAAATAATATATGTCGATTTTAGTATAAATTAAAAAATTTTAACTATTCGTTTTCTGTAAAAAAAATTTCAACCGTTAAATATATATTAATATATACAATATTTTAGATTGATATGATAAATATATTAAATTGATTAAAAAATTTACATACATAATAAATACGAATATTTTAATAAATTCAACGGTTAAATTTTTAAATAATTATCCATATAAAAAAGTTACATAAGTCGATGTGGTTGAAAAAATAATGGTTGTTGAATTAAGAAACAAGCCTGGACCTGCCTGTTCTTTTTCTCCCCTAAAGTGGGGGTCAAATACGTAGTAGTTGTTCATGTTTGGACTCGTTTCAGCCATGTTTTTATATTTCGCTTAAGGAAAGTTTTGGAAATTTTTATATTTAAATTTCACAATGGGTTTATTCTGATTTTGGTTTATTAGTTTAAGTTTAAGATATATTTAGTTGTAACTTGGGAAAGAATATCTTGAATAATTTTAAATTTATTGATATTTTAAATATTTTTTATACGTAAACATACATTTTAAAAGTATTCATCGTTTAATTAAATACTTATATTTTGTTTTTAAATATAATTATAAACAAATAAAAGAAGTTAAAATTTTAAAAAATTTGATTTAAAATATTGTACCAATATATATGAATAAAACGAAATCAGTATTAATTTTGATCAAAACGAAATTTAGATTACTTAAGACATACACTATCATGATAAATACAGAAGTGCCCTTGTATTTTATTGGGTTATCTTATCTGATTTTTGAAATGCATTGTTAAATTTGGATTGGGGGGTGGGATGACTCTGCATCAACTACATTGGCGACAGCAATGGAGCCCTACCCTACAATTAACATGCCAATTTACCTTCCCACACCAGTCAGTTCTATCAATTTTACTTTCTCATTCGAATAAAAATGAGTTCAACCAAATGTACGGGTGGCACGGAAATATCTTGTATTTATTGGTTAATGTCTCCTAAAAAATTCTTTCAATTTATCCCCCACAATACTGCTTTGAATTTTTTTCTTTGCTTTATAGGCTACGTCTTGCTTACATATGCGATTAAAATTTAACGCATTAGCTAAGATTTTTTTTCCTAATCCCGCTTCGCCTGAATATATTATATTATAAAAAATATTATATTAATTATATATATTTATTTTTATATTAAATCATCAATTCAATAACAATTAAATTTATTATTTAAAACCTAAAAGAAAAATTATCCAATTAAGAGTTTGCTTGTTTACATATAAAATATTTTATAGAAAATGTTTTCTGCATTTTCTTGTGCTTTTTTAACAAAAAACAGCTTAGTTAACGGAAAATGACTTACAAGTCAACGTAAAATAAGCCATTTTCCTTATAAAATGACTTATCATTTGAAAAGCGTAAGTCATTTTCTGAAAAAGAATTCCTTTATAGATAATTTATTTTTATATAAAAATTAACTTAAATCAAGCTTAATATTATTATATTGATAATAAATTTTATTTTTATTTTTAAAATATTTAAAATTATTAAAATATTATATTTTTGAATATTATTAAACATACATATTTAATTATTTATTTTTAGTCATATAATAAATTATTAATATAATAAATATAAATTATTATTTTAATAATTATTTAATATTTCAATTTTATTTTAATAATAAATTCTAAAAATAATAATTTTAAATAATATTATTCACATATTATTGAAAATATTCAATATTAATATTTTAATAATAATTTGCAATTTAGTTTTTATACTTTTATTTTCAAGAATTTAGTCCCTTTACTTTTCAAATTTGAAAATCAAGTGCAATTGTTGACGTCATTAAATTTTTTGCTAATTTTGTTGATGTAACATTTTTAAATAAAAAAAAAACTCACTTGGTAGTCATGTAACTAAAAAATGACATTGTAATGAACCTGAATTTAATATAATATTTTTAATATATGCAAAAACAATGTAAAATATAAAATTATAGATTAAAATAAATTCAATTAAACAATGAAAAAAATAAGAAAATTTCAAATGTATAATTGTTTCATTAAAAACAACTTTTATGAAATATTTTTAAGAAATCTACCAAACAATAGAAAATATTTTACACAGGTTCATCCAAATACCAAAAAGTATTAGCTTTTCCAGAAAAGTAAATCATTTTCCAGAAATCATTTTCCGAAAGTCATTTTCAGTGAAACAAACAAAGCCTAAATAACCCAACCTAAAATATAAAATTTTAAAAATTATATTTAATATAATAAAAATATTTATTATATTTATTTGTGTTTTTAATATAATAAAACATTTATTATATTTATGGTAGTGTTTTTTAAAATTTTATTTTAGCGTTTTTAGTGCATTTAGTGTATTATATATTTTAAAAATTTTATTTTTAAATAAAAATAATCTAAAAAAAATCAAATATGGACGGGTCAGGTCGGGCTCGAGTTTACCTTTCTTAAATTAGGTCAGAGTTAGGCAAAAAAGTAAGCCTATTTTTTAGGTTGGGCTAGGCTTATATTTGAAGAATTGGTCTAGATACCTTGCATGGGTTCGACCCAAACTTTGCCCTACCCATGAGCACATCTACTCTTACTGCTTGTCATGAGCCTACCAAGATTTGTAAATTTTGAAAAAACGAGCAATCAAAATTTTAATCCAGTATTATGGGATTTAAATAATTACCATTATTTTATGGTTTTTATTTTTTTCATTGTTAATACTTATTTTTTTAATAATTTGTTATCTTGCCCAAACGGAGAGTGATTGCTTTTGATATCTCCCATTATACTCATCAATTGGCTCATTTGATCTTCTAGATTACTCAATATTTTCGTAGTGTTAGTGCACTCAGATTGTACTTGTTTTACCTCCATCCTCATTGATTGCATTTCCTTTTCTATTTGATCCAAGCGTTGACCACATATAACATGGTCATTTGGGTTGGCCCTTTCCTGAGGCTTTTATAAATAAGAAGGTTGATAATTAGCATTTTTTAATTGGTTGTGCACTGTTACCTCCTCCTTGATTTTTGCCTTATCTCATGTTTGAGTGATCTCTCCAACTGAAATTATAAGTGTTTGAATAAGGGTTTCCACCCCTATTTCTAACATAATTGACATCCTCAGTTGGATTATTAATATAATGAAAGAGTGTTAACATAATTGACATCCTCAGTTGGATTATTAATATAATGAAAGAGTGTTTTGTCTCTTTATATATAGATGATGCATTAAATGAGGACTCCATGCAGTTGAGTTTGTCCATTATTTGTTAGTATCTATCATCCTTCTAGACAGCTTTTACTGTCAATAGTCTCTGGCTATATGTATAGCTTTCAGTTGGCCATTCGCTGGAGTTCATCGCCATGTTTTCTATTAGTTCATATGCATCTTCGTATGTTTTATTCATTGAAGCTTCTCCTACAACTCCATCTAATCTAAATGTGCGTGCACATCCAACCTATTTTAGAACATTTACAGTCTCAGCCACTCAGGTAATCCATGATGTGGGTATCTCTGTATTAGCATTTTAAAACGCTCCCAAGCTTTGTGAAAACTCTCTCCTTCTAATTGTTTGAATGTTGCGATCTCTCTTCTCACTTGGACCATTTTGCTAATAGGGAAAAACTTTTGTAGAAATTTTCCTGCAAATTCATCCCATGTTGTGATAGATCTTAATACCTGCGAATCTAACCAAGAAAAGCTGTTATCGGTTAAGGAGAAAGGGAATAGCCGAGGACAAATAGCGTCACCAGTGACCCCATTATATTTAAATGTATCACAAAGCTAAAGGAACCATTTTAAATGTTGATTTGGGTCATCCATCATTGTGCCTCTAAATTGTAAATTGTTCTAGATCATTTGGATCATGACCGGTTTTATTTCAAAGTTGTTTGCCACGATAGTCAACCTTGTGATGCTTCCTTGAACCATCTTCAGATTTGGTAGCACATAGTCCCCATCTTCAGATTTGGTAGCACATAGTCCCTTAGGTTCTTTCGTTTCGCGGCAAAGTTAGATTTACGGGTAGCTATAATGGTGGTGGTAAGTCCTCTAGGTTATTATTGTTAATCTCGTCAAACAACGAGTTGTCCTGTGGTGGTAAATTGCTTGTAGCAGGTGGTTGATTCTACATCTGTTGTTGCTGTCGACAATTTTGGTGAATTATTTTCTTCTGATCAGTAGTTGGCTTTATAGGTGTTCCCCTACTATGAGTCATATACTAAAACCAAAAAGAAAATAAACGATGTTAGTAAAAATAAAAATAAGGTTCGTATCTATAATTTATTAATATATTAATTATTCTATTAAACACAAAAATTAAAATTAATCTAGTAGTGTTACCTTCCTGACAACGACGACAACAACTTGACCACCTATGGACGTACCGACTCCAAAGTGTGAATATTCCAACTAAAATATATGGAATTGAGGCGGTGTTTGCAAGTATATGGGTCAAGTTATAATATAGTTACAATGAAGCAGGTAAGTACTTCGAGAATCATACCCAAGTGAGGCAAGTACTAAATTAACTTTACCCTAAACACAAATAAATCTAATTAGTATGTTAAATAAATTATATTATGATAAAACATAAAAGGAAATATGTTGGGCTTTTTTTTTATAAATAATAAAATAAAAATAAAATAGGAAAAATGAACTTTGGATATTAAAATTCTAACTTAACCAAATCTAAGTATGGGTGATTAGCCCTCTTTGGTGATTATAACTAATTCCTATTTCGAGTTTCTACTCAATCAACTAGTCACTACCCTAGCAGGATCTCTCGGTCTTCTACTAAACTAACAAGTCAACAAGAACTACTTATCACTCGACCTCACTGTCTAGACTTGTAACGCTACCCACCCGTAATCGTCGTCAGACACGAGTACGAGGCATTACCGAACAAACACTCGCTCGATCATTTGATTTCGACTCATAAATTCCGTGTAAAATTTCAAAATTTTTCATTAATAATCATAACATTCACATTATGGGCCTACGAGGCCCAAACGATACATTGGGTATGATCTGGGATCAAATCGAAACTTTTCGAACACTCATGAAAATTTGACTCAAAATAGTGTCACACGCTCGTGTGACATAGCACACGCCCGTGTGGGCATCCCGTGGGATAACATACGCCCGTGTCCCAACCCGTGTTAAAAGCATCGAGCATTCTGTTTATGACGTCAGCATACCATTAAGGGCACACGACCAAGTCACACACCTATGTGCTAGGCCGTGCCCTCCAAACGGCTGAGACACACGACCGTGTCTCTACCATGTGACCAACACTTAGGCTATTTTCCAAGCCCTTTTTGTTGCCCTTAATCAATTTCACTCAAATACATTTCATCGACACACCCTTAATTTACTCACTTAATCGTCAAATACGTATAATATACAGGCTACATAAAAGCATTTCCCAATGCATGTATAAAATAGGCTTACATATCCATAACCATTATGAGCCACATCTCATGGCTATATACAATGAAGCGAAATGAGCCAATACATTAGGCCAATTTACAATAATATATACTACAAACAACTAAATCTCTATACATGCCACTTACATGTAAGCAAATAATTGATAGTGTGATGCTACCTTCAACGATATCCAACCTCGAGCCAACCTAACAACACTAAGAGAAATGGGAAGAGGGTGTAAGTTTTAAAGCTTAGTAAGTTGGCATATAATAATAAGAAATTTAATTAACAAAATGTTTCCATTTCTCAAAAGTATTCGTAAGAAAATAAAGTCATTATTCACATTTCACTTTTTACTCATGTTCAGCTTAGGCTATTTTCTAAGTCATAGACACTAAATTAATTAAATCTTGAGCTATAGAACCTGAAATTAAGTTTTGTAAATTTTTCCTGAAACTAGACTCATATATCTTCTTCCCATAAAATTTTCAGAATTTTTGGTTTTTTCAATTAGTACAGTTTATACATTAAAGATTTCACAGTTTCGCTATCTAGCAGACCTGACTTCTCTTCACTAAAAATCAAATTTCTAATTATTCAGAAATCGAATAACATTCTCGTTTGTTTCTCTTCAAAATAGACTAATAGGGAATTATAAGCATATAAATTACACACCATAACCATTTTTTAACAATTTTAAGTGATTTTCCAAAGTCGGAACAGGGGATTTCGAAATCCATCTAACCCTGTCTCACAACAATATAGATATCTCACAAATTGAGAATCATTTGCTTACACTACTTATTTTATGTGAAAATAGACTCAATGGGATTTAAATTCATATCTAATTAAACTTCTAATTCAATTCACAGCATTTATGGTGATTTTTCAAAGGCACACAACTACTCCTGTCAAAATTGTTTTACTTATAAGTTTCACTTTACCACGCTTTCTGATTAATAGCTTTAATTGTATATACTTACCTCTTATCAACCTTACCATGATTCGATCATAAAACGAGCACATTACTCATAATTTACACATACATACCTGCACTTATTCATAGGATTTCACATTCGCACTTATACATATAAATGCATCATAGCAAAGAACACATTATACATTAATTCATCATACACATGGTCAATCTTTTTACATTCTATCATGGTATTACCATATCAAATCAATACCCGTTGAACCATGAAAAATTCTAAAGGATACGTGGAAAAAGGCACAAAGTGCCACACACATAATGTAGCCGAAGCTACCACTGAAATGTAGCCGAAGCTACTGATGATTTGTAGCCGAAGCTACCATATATCACATATCACATATCACATAAATGCTTAATAATGAGCTATTCACGGGTCTGCTCACACAAGCTGATAGTATAGTTGAAGCTACTCAGTACTGCTCATACAAGCTGACAGGTATCCGCAACAAATGCAGGATTACGTAGCCACTGATAGTCGAGCTAAACCAGCACCTGGAATCACATTTACAATCGATCACTACCAATGGTTTCCTAGTGACATGTCACTTGTATCCTATACGATTCCTAAGGTTCAATCGAGACTTGATAAATGATAAATTATACATGTTTTTACCTCATGCTTAGCCTAATTTATGGATGAATTATCATTGAATTTGTGAAAATTGGTGCTCTTAATCCCTTTATTTCATGTTTTATACGGGCCAAACACGGGGAAAATGGGTTAAAGTATGAAAACAACACGGCCTGGCGGTTCGCCACACGGTCGTGTCACACGGCCGTGCCACCTTGAGCTCGAACACGACCCAACCCCGACTCACACGGTCGTGCCACCTTAACAGGCCCGAGCATGACCTGGGCTTTGATCCACACGGGCGTGGCACACGGGCGTGTCCCTGTCGTGAGGAAGTTTAATTTCACTTGGAAAAGGCTGCTTAGGGGCTAAGAAAGGTATTCCAAAACTCTATATAAAGACCATAGGAGGCAACTTCAAGGGTGTGCTTATTTCCCACAAAGGGTGTGCTTTTCTCCCCTTAAGAAGACATTATTTTCCCGCTAAGACGGGGAGTTAAAGGCAGGGATTACTCGAAGGGAAGCCGATTGATCCATCTCAGAAGCCAGGATCTACATCAAGACAGAGGATCTCCCTTCAATCCTTTCAGGAGTTTTGGGTTTTCTTATGTTTTGTTATTTTATTTCTTTTGAGATGTTTTCTTTTATAATTATGAACTAAATCCCCCAAATACTTGAGGGGGATGAAACCTAAGACAGATCTTGTTATTATTTTCTCTTGAATTATATGATAAATATTTGATTTGTTCTTAATTGTGTTTTTAACTCTTAAATTGATATTTCCGGGATATTGATTTAAGTCGAATGTGCTTATGTAGAGGAGTAAAAGTCCCTGCATAGGAGTAGGTCCAGCACAATTAAGCGGAGTTGATTGTAATCCTAGAGATAGGACAACGAAAATCTGTCAGATTAGGGTCAAACCTAATAAAGGAGTCCATAGAACAAGTTAAGGCAACACTAGGGGTTTTAATTAGAAAGAGATTTCAATTAATCAACCTAGGTTAGTTGTTTTTAGTCTTGAGAGAGATATTAACATAAGTTAGGGATTTCTACGGATCAAGTCAAGTGAATAAATCGTCTAGTTCAAGAATTGATAATAAGTGAAGTCTAGGTGGATTCTCCCTTGAGTATTGTCCAAGTCAATCAATTTTCCTAAGAGTTTTTCCCCAATTCACTTTTTGTGCATTCTTAGCTTAGTCTAATAATTAGTTTAGTTTAATAAAATCCCCTTTTATTCTTAGGTTAAATAATAGAAAGAAAGCTAGTACTAGTACTTTTGGTTCCTTTGGGTACGATATCTTGGTCTTGCCACTAAACTATACTACTGTTTGATAAGTGCGCTTGCCTTAAATCGTGATAATAGTTAGTTTTGGGTACGATCATAATTTATAAATTTTGTTACTTCATAGCACGCATATCAAGTTTTTGGCGCCATTGCCGGAGAACTAAGATATTAAGAACACTCGATTTCTATTACTTTAGCCATTATTTTTTTATTTTTATTTATTTTTAGCCTTTATTTTTATTTTTATTTATTTACTAAAATTTTCTTTGCCTTTTCCCTTATAGGTATCTCTAGTTCATGGCTAGAAGAAACCCAGGAGGACCACTACTGTTCGATGAAGATTTAGAAGCCATTGTTCGCAGAAATCGTAAAGAGATCAGACGAAGCCTACAGTATCCAGAGCAGGAACAAGAACCTGAGCCTACTGAAGAGATGGAAGCAAATCAAGACAATCTACCACCTCCCGCAATAGCCGCAGAATCGGTGAACCAAAATAATGCTCCTCGTACTATGTATGATTATGCTAAACCTAATTTGGCTGGTACTGAATCTAGTACTGTTAGACCTGCTATTGCTGCAAATAATTTTGAATTGAAACCTAACACTATTAAGATGATTCAGTAATTTGTTCAGTTTGATGGTTTACAGGATGAGGATCCCAATTCACACTTAGCCAATTTCTTGGAATTTTGTGACACCTTTAACATAAATGGCGTTTCTGATGATGCCATTCGCCTCCGACTATTCCCTTTTTCCCTAAGGAATAAAGCTAAACAATGGTTAAATTCCCTACCACGTGGCTCAATCACTACATGGGAATAGATGACCGAAAAATTTTTACTTAAGTATTTTCCTCCAGCTAAAACAGCTAAATTGCGGAATGATATCTCTTTTTTTGTGCAGATGGATTTAGAGACACTTTACGATGCATGGGAGATATTCAAAGATCTCTTGAGAAGGTGCCCTCACCATGGGTTACCTTTGTGGCTACAAGTTCAAACTTTTCATAACGGTTTGAATCCTTCAACAAGACAAATGATCGATGTAGCCGCCGGAGGAACAATCAACAACAAAACACCCGAAGTAGCTTACGAGTTTATAGAAGAGATGTCACTGAATAACTATCAATGGCAAGTCATGAGAACAAAGCCACAAAAAGCTGCAGGAGTTTTTAATATTGATGCAATCACAATGCTTTCCACTCAGGTAGAACTTTTAAATAAAAAGATTGATGGTTTTATTGGTTCTACGCAGGTACATCCAGTCATGCAGTATGACTCACACCTAGGAGGAGTGAGCAACCCAGTGTACCATCCCTATGGACATAGCACAGAAAACGAACAAATGAATTACATGGGTAATAATTCTCGACCTCAAAATAATCCTTACAACAACACTTATAATGCAGGTTGGCGGAACCACCCCAATTTTTCATGGGGAGGATAAGGAAATCAAAGACAACCACCTCCTCCGGGATTTCAACAGCCACCATTCTAACAAGAGAAAAAGCCAAACCTTGAGGAAATGCTCACAAAATTTATTGCCATATCAGAAACTCGTTTTTAAAACACTGAAACAACATTGAAGAACCAGCAAGCATCCATTCAAGGACTCGAAACTCAAATAGGCCAGCTCGCCAAGCTAATTTCTGAAAGACTGCAAGGTGGATTACCGAGCAACACTGAGACTAACTCTGAGGAGCAACTCAATGCCGTGGACACAATAGATGAGGAAGGGTTAACCAAAACCAACCCAGAGCCATGCAAGGAGATTGTGGTAAGTAAAGGTAAGGGTGAGGTAAGTTCCAAAAAGTAACTATCAAAGAGTATAAACCTCGTATCCCATACCCAAATACGTTAAAGAAAGACCACACAGATGAGCAATTCGGTAAGTTTCTTAAACTCTTAAAGAAATTACATATCAACTTACCGTTTATTGAAGCTCTGTCGCAGATGCCAAATGCTGTTGAGTTTTTCAGAGAGCTCTTGACAAACAAGCGGAAGCTAGATGAGAAATCTCATGTGGAGCTGAATGCAGTATGCTCAGCTATTCTACAGAATAAGCTGCCCAACAAACTGAAGGATCCAGGGAGTTTTACAATTCCTTGTTTATTTGGTAGCTTAGACGTCAAAAATGCTTTAGCTGATTTAGGGGCTAGTATTAATGTCATGCCTTATAAACTGTTTAAACAACTAGGTCTTAGAAAACCTAAACAAACTAAGATGAGCATCCAATTAGCTGATAAGACTATTAGATGTCTAAAGGGAATAATTGAAGATGTGCCTGTCAAAATTGATAAATTTATATTCCCAGTTGATTTTGTTGTTTTAGACATTGATGAGGATAGCAATTTACCCTTAATTCTAGGGCGACCCTTTTTAGCAACTGCTAGAACAATAATTGATGTAGGAACAGGTGAGCTTACACTACGAGTAGGTGATGACAAAGTTACTTTACAAGCTCAAAACTCGATTAAGACTGTTGCTGACAAAAATGTAGTGACGAGTCCTTGTAAAAACACTGATCTCACCACCCAATCTTCTGTGTAGGATACACTCCACATAAAGGCGACCCAACCACAGACAAGTCCATCCAAGGGAGATACACCTGAAAAGCGAATGCTTCAGATTAAGGAACTAGATGAGTGATTGAATTATCACGAAAAGCCCAAAATATGCCACACCAACCGAGAATATCAACAAGACACCCTCAGGTAAAAATGAATCAAATCAAGGTAGGGGATAAGGTAATCTTAGGAGAAGACGATCCGCGAATCTTGAATTCAAAAGAACACACAAGTGACACACTTACTTCACGGTAATGAAAATCCTTCCCTACAGCACAGTCGAGGTAACTCATCCAAACCAAGGCACTTTCAAGGAAAACGGTCATCGACTTAAACATTATAAAGGTGAGGATTTTAAGAATAATAGGGAGGACCTTCAGCTCCACGAACCCTTGTGATGATGAACAAAAGTAGAGTCAAGCTTAGACTCTAAATAAGCGCTTCTCGGGAGGCAACCCGAGCACTAACTTAAGTTCAATTCTTTTATTCTCTAATTCATCAACTAACCCTCTAAATGCAGGATTTTCAAGGAACACGGGCATCGCCACGGCTGTGCC
This sequence comes from Gossypium stocksii, assembly GCA_020496765.1. Lineage (NCBI taxonomy): Eukaryota > Viridiplantae > Streptophyta > Magnoliopsida > Malvales > Malvaceae > Gossypium > Gossypium stocksii. Next base: position 16,537,135 of record CM035623.1, read on the forward strand.
AAAGACCGTGTGACATCATAAACAGAGACACGTGCTGCGACACCAAGCCACGGCCGTGCGATATGGCCGTGGCCAAGCCTGACAAATCGATACGGGCACGCAACATGCCCGTGTCCCAAGACCGTGGCCAAACCTGTTAATTCAATACGGGTGTGCGACACGTCCGTGCCCCAAGGGCGTGGTCGAACCTGCCATTTAAGACACAGATGTGTGACCATCTACACGGTCGTGGGAGAAGCGAACAACGAAGGACACGACCGTGCGACACGGCCGTGTGCCCCAACACGCCCTAGGAACACGGGCGTATATCTCAAACCAGGCACGCCAAAATCCCTAAATTTTGAACCACACGGGTAAAACCCGACTTACACGGGCGTGTGACATGCCCATGTGACCCAAAATCTTATTTAAACCCTCACTATTCATCTTCTTCTTCACTTAAACCCTAAAAATCTCTCAACCCAAATCCTTTACCCACCATTCCTAGCACCGCCACCAGCTTCAACAGCACCTCCACGCCCGTGCAACCTCGCCACGACTGTGCCATGCCCTATAACCACCTATTCGGTTCCCCTTTTCTTACTTTTTCTCTTTATTTTCGATGTCTTTTATCTATTTATCTATTAATAATCTCTTTTATTTTGTTATTTACATTATTTTTTATAGGAATCTCATTCATTTAGCATGATTAATCTAGAAACTTTATTATGCCACTTTGAATCATTCCTTGGCTGCCACTTTTTCCTATCACATACAATAGGCTTTAGGCATACATTGACTATAAAAACCCCCAAAAACAAGCAATTGTTTTCTTGCTAGAAGTTCTATGTTTAGGATGAATCAAAAATGGCATTTAGATTAGTAAAGAAATTGACCCTTGTTAAGTAAGTTTTAGTTAGCACTGTTATTTTGAACTTATGAATACCTTTATTTAGGACTAATGTATAATTTTGTTTTCCTATTTTGTTTTCTTCTTTAGGAATCATGTCATCGTCACGTGGAAAGAAAGCTGCCATCCCTACTTCAAAGAAGCGAAAGGGACCCGGTGGTTCCTCTTTGAGACCCACTGCTGAAGTCTGACACCCATTTCTTCAATTCCCCCAGAACTCCCAAGAGGAGTTATTTCAAATATTACGAGCGAGACCCCTCAGAACGGGAAGATGCATTGATTGGAATGCCTTAGAGCAAGTCTACTTCGCGGACGAAGTCCGGGCCCTATTGATGACGGACCCCTGTGAGCAGTTCTTTCAGGTTGTGGAGCCTACCTACCTTGAACTCACTTTAGGGTTCTGCTCCACATTTCACCTTCAGACAGTGATGAGCCAACACGATGATCCAGGGATGATCCAGTTCCTTCTCGGAGACCTCGTTCGTCATCTCAGTGTACCAGAATTTGGTACAGCCCTAGGCCTCTACACGGAGTAGTTGATGGAGGAAGAGGACCTTTCTAAGCTCCACCGCCACATCCACGTTTCTCTAGTCAACTGCTGGCGCACCCTAGTCCCTGGCCAGCCCACATACGACCCTAGTCGCTCCAAGGCTACAGCCCTCGCCCTATCTCTGAGGTACATACATGCCCTCCTTGCACACAGATTGACGGGCAGACGTGAGAGCACAGGTGTCGTCAACACCCACGATGCCTATTTTCTATGGAGCATGGCGAACGCACATGTCATCGACCTTGCTTACTTCATCGTTCATGCCATCCAGCACCAAATTGAGAGGCATCTGAGAGGTGTAATCTCGATGGGTCCATACATCACTCGACTGGCCTGCCACTTCGGATTACTTAACATCGTGGCCCAGACATCCTCTTACACCTTGATCGGCCAGATATCCCCACAGGGCATCCAAACTATGTTACACATGAGGATGATCCAGCGCCGACATGGGACCGATCCTCCACATACAGTCTACTTCGAGATGCTAAGCAGAAGGACCCTGAGGACATTACTGATGATGTCCCACCACTGGGGGAGGCACCATCTGAGCCATCACCCCCTCGCCGCCCAGTTCATGCGCCAGCTTCATATGCTGACATATCTAAGCACCTCACGCGATTTGAGCAGCAGTGCTTTCAACGCTTTGACCACATTGACGCTACTCTTTAGCAGATATGCCAGCACTTACACATCTCATCACCGCCCCCACCTCGCGGACCATCTGAGGATTAGAACTTTCTAGTCCTCTTATTTTCTTTTTTATTTACTTTCTTGATCTTTATTTTTACCTTCTCTTGAACTTTATATTTCGTTAAAACCTTTAGATTTTTCTTTATCTTTATTTCGATCTTTATGTTTATTGAATATTTTAATTTAGTTTTCAATTTTATCATTTTATCGGCCATTTCCTAATGAGTAATTGTTCTAATATTCAAATATCTAAAATCCCTTAAGTGTTATCGCAATTTCAAAGGAGCTCTATAGCTCAAATCCAAAATCTAATGGGAACCTTAGCCACCTAATACCGACAAACATACCCTCTCGGCATAGCAGTTGTGGACAAACAACCGCTAGCACCACCGGAGTATCTACCTCCGTACCTTCCTTTGTCCCAGACACTCTATAGCCACCACCACCTCAAGGAATCCATCCAATTTAGTGAGTTTCATTTCTTTCCCTATTTTATGATATTATGCTTCTATTGCTACTAATGTATCTTTGTACATTGAGGGCAATGTACATCTTAAGTGTGGGGGGAAAACTTACTTTCAGTCATTGCATTCTTGTCGAACCCCTGAAAAATTTTTAAAACTAACATTTTGCATTGTTCTCAAAATTTTGAATTCTCACTTTCACTCACTGCATTATCTTCAATCTCCTATTAGGAATTAATTCTGATTTATTTATGATTTTTATTGATATGTTGAAAATTAAGACATAGGTACTTATGCTTTGATTATTCAAACTTTAAGATATTAGGGAATCAGGCATAATAAGTTGAAATTTTTGAGAATTTAAATTTTTGCTAGGTTATTTTCCCTAATTTTAAGTGTTATCTTGAGATTTGAAACTCGTAGGATTGACATCAAAAAGCCATAATTCTGGTGAGATGTTTGAGCCTTTTGAGCATACATCCTTTCGTGCTCACTTTTATTGTTGTTTTGAGTGAGTCAATACTGATTTGTTATTCTAGAACTTGCCTCGATTATACATGTCGAGACCACATCATTGATTTGATACACTGAGATGATAAAGGCACCTAAGTTTAACCCACTTACTCTATAAAAGCCTACCTCCATAAATTAACCCCTAGTGAACCTTATTGAGCTTAATAACCCATTCTTTGACTTACCTCTAATATTAACCTATAACCCATTTTTTTTAATTCTATTCAATTATTTTGATCCCTATTTTTGTCGAGAGTTGAGTTGAATTATTATCTAGCTTTGTTCTCTTTTTCAGTTGTAAAGTTTGTAAATATTCAAAGTAAAATACTTGATTTGTTCTTAAAAAAAATGTATATACAGTTAATTTAGTTGTACTCTATAATAGTTCAATAGTTTTTGTATTTTTCTACAAGCTCCCAAATCCGGAACGATGTCATTATAAGGCTTAGCTCAAGGAATATGTTATAGTGATAGAGATTTTTCTAGTTAGATGATTTTTCAATTCAATCTTGATTCTAACCCTTTTTTTCAGTTTGGGACAACACCCCTAACCAAAGCCCCATTACAACCATTGAAAGACCTTTTCATCGATGTGTCATATCAATCTATAGTGGTGGAGATTTGATTTTCTTGTAAGCCTATGGTAATAACGTTTCAGGTTGACTAAAGAGTGCTTAATTCTTGAACCCTAAACACTTTGAGTAGATAGAGCGAATCTTTAGTGAGGATGTCAAATTTTGTTGATTTTGATTGAAAGGTGATTACTTCAGAGAAGGGAAGAAGCCTATATTTCTGTGATAAAATTCTCAACTTAGAATGTTTGAAACATTAATGTTCTTCTGATTGAATTTTCATTGTATGATTACTTGTGGATTAGTTTGAAACATTATTGATAAGGATTGTAAGTTAAGAAGAATGATTCTTAACTGTGGGTTGAGATTTTTGCTTGAGGACAATCAAAGGCTTAAATGTGGGGATATTTGATAAACGATAAATTATACATGTTTTTACCTCATGTTTAGCCTAATTTCTGGATGAATTATCATTGAATTTGTGGAAATTGGTGCTCTTAATCCCTTTATTTCATGTTTTATACTCAGGTGAGCATAGGGAAGTGAAAAGAACGAGAAACGGGCCAAAAATAGAGAAAATGGGCCAAAGTATGAAAACAACACGGCCTGGAGGTTCGCCACACGGCTGTGTTAAACGGCCTTGCCATCTTGAGCTCGAACATGGCTCAACCCCGACTTACATGGCTAGACTACACGGCCGTGCCATCTTAACAGGCCCGAGCACGGCCTGGGCTTTGATCCACATGGGCGTGGCACACGGGAATGTCCCTGTTGTGAGGAAGTTCAATTTCACTCGAAAAAGGCTGCTTAGGGGCTAAGAAAGGCATTCCAAAACTCTATATAAAGACCCTAGGAGGCAACTTCAAGGGTGTGCTTATTTCCCACAAGGGGTGTGCTTTTCTCCCCTCAAGAAGACATTATTTTCCAGCTAAGACGGGGAGTTAAAGGCAGGGAATTACTCGAAGGGAAGCCGATTGATCCATCTCAGAAGCCAGGATCAACATCAAGATAGAGGATCTCCCTTCAATCCTTTCAGGAGTTTTGGGTTTTCTTATGTTTTGTTATTTTATTTTTTCTGAGATGTTTTCTTTTATAATTATGAACTAAATCCCCCAAATACTTGAGGGGGATGAAACCTAAGATAGATCTTGTTATTATTTTCTCTTGAATTATATGATAAATATTTGATTTGTTCTTAATTGTGTTTTTAACTCTTAAATTGATATTTTCGGGATATTGATTTAAGTCGAATGTGCTTATGTAAAGGAGCAAAAGTCCCTGCATAGGAGTAGATCCAGCACAATTAAGCGAAGTTGATTGCAATCCTAGAGATAGGACAACGAAAATCTACCGGATTAGGGTCAAACCTAATAAGGGAGTCTATAGAACGAGTTAAGGCAACACTAGGGGTTTTAATTAGAAAGAGATTTCAATTAATCAACTTAGGGTTAGTTGTTTTTAGTTTCGAGAGAGATATTAACATAGGTTAGGGATTTCTATGGATCAAGTCAAGTGAATAAATCGTCTAGTTCAAGAATTGATAACAAGTGAAGTCTAGGTGGATTCCCCCTTGAGTATTGTCCAAGTCAATCAATTTTCCTAAGAGTTTTTCCCCAATTCACTTTTTGTGCATTCTTAGCTTAGTCTAATAATTAGTTTAGTTTGATAAAATCCCTTTTTATTCTCAGGTTAAATAATAGAAAGAAAGCTAGTACTAGTACTTTTGGTTCCTTTGGGTACGATATCTCGGTCTTGCCACTAAGCTATACTATTGTTTGATAGGTGCGCTTGCCTTAAATCGTGATAATAGTTAGTTTTGGGTATGATCATAGTTTATAAATTTTATTACTTCATATCACGCATATCAAGACTTTTTCACACTTGCCAAAACTTAGCATATCAAGACTTTTTCACACTTGCCAAAACTTAGTAAATTTACACTTAATCACATATCATACAATGATAACCAATATCACAAATTTCACATATTAACCATATGCATAAAGGCACTCGGAACATAAGAATTCAACTCAATTCCATGTCATAAACATACCTTTATACCGTTTAATGTTTATAGCACATAACCATTAGTTCAGCATATTCAAATCAGCATACTAATTTAGATTTCAAGCATAAACAACAATAGCATTGCATTATTATTAACACCAACTTACCTCGAACGTAAAAACGGCTATAAACCTCGACTTAGCCCATAACCTCGTTTTAAGCTCGAATTTCATGTTTTCTTGATCTAACATATCAAATAACACTCATTTAACATTCATGTTACTCACATTAGTCTAAAAATTACATTTCAAAAATTTTACATTTTTTCCCCTAAAATTTGTCAAAATTACACTTTTGCCCCTAGGCTCATAAATAAAATTTTATTCAATTTCTTTGCATTTTAGGCCTAACCGAACCATTCAAAAATATGGTAGCCCACAATTCTCATTAAAACACACTTATGACCAATTTTATAACTTTTACGGTTTAGTCCTTTCGGACATTTCGTCAAAAATCACTCGGTAAAAACCGTTTCTCTAACCTTAAACATGCATAATCTACCATAATCCATCAAAATATACAATTATTCAACATGAGTCAATTTTTAAACATAAACCCTAACTCAAAATAATAGTAGAAATAGGTAGATTATGATGCAAGGATTTCAAAAATACGAAAAACATTAAAAACGGGGCTCGGAATCACTTACTATTGAGCTTGAAAAGCTTGAAACCCTAGCCATGGCTTCTCCCATGGTGTATTCGGCCATTGAAGAAGAAAATAAGCATTTTTTTATTTTTGTTTTGTCTTTTTGTTCTTAAATGGCCAAATAACCAAAATGCCCTTCACTTAAAACTTTGATATTTTTACCATTCCATGTCCATTTTTGTCCAAATTTTTAGAATTTGGTCAAATTTCTATTCAAGGACCTCTAATTAATTCCAATTCAATTTCATGCTAAAAGCTTCTAGAACTCAACTTGTACAACTTATTCAATTTAGTTCACAAAATCAAATTGAGTACTTTTCACATATAATTTCTTCACGAAATTTTCACACAAGCATCCAAACATATCATAGACCTTAAAACAATCATAAAATAATTATTTTTACTTCAGATTTGTGGTCTCGAAACCACTATTCCGGCTAGGCCTTGATTTGAGGTATTAGAACTCTCCCCCTTTAGGGATTTTCATTTCTGAAAATTTTACCGAAATGAGGTTTGGTGTCTTTCTTCACTGTTTCCAACATCACTAAATAATCTTTTTAAGACGATACTTTCAAAAACACTTTCTCATAGATCCGAATACCACTATGACCAAGTTTCACTTTTGTATAACTTTCATATTCCTTTACAAAAATAATAGAAATTGATACTTTATGGAAGCCATCTTTCTCATAAACACATAACTCGACTAACTTTGTCAAATAAAGAATCCGTAATGTTGAGAGAATTATGTAAGTTCCGTCAAACTCTTGACAACAATCCAATTAGCATATCTCTTGATCTAAAGATGAGGGAAATCCGATACGAAATTCATAGTAGTCTTATTTCATCATCATTTCAATATCATCGCCGACAATATTAATCTTGAACATACTTGACATTTGACTTTACTCTGTTGAAAAATCAACGTCTGAACACTAAATCAGAAATATCGGGTTCATATTCGTATACTAGAACATTTATTTCAATTCACTATACTTTTTATTGCTCTTTGAATAGATGGACATCTATAAGCTCTGCACAAAATTCTCTACATAAACATCTGAGTTCTTCAATACATGAGGTCTATCTCGGAATAATAGTAACAATAATCAACCCAATCTAAATTTCAGAATCAAAAGTTGATCCTTATTGTACTCATTTAACTTATCTCTTATTAACACATTTCTGAGTTTTTTAAACTTGTAAAGCAAACATCACTTCAGTTCTTTATTTAGCTAAAATCAAACCGTCATCAAATAAGATCAATCGAGTAACCAACTTACACAAGATGAACAGGGATTTTCCATACAAGCATCTATAACTACACTTGCCTCCCCACAGGTTAATCAATAATTATTCACAATCTTTTAATAGCTCAAGTCATCAATACTGTCTCAAACTCAGATTTTTCTGTGCTACTAGATACATTCAACTCTTGAGATCAAGGAACATATGACAATATTTGTCAAACAAACAATATCATCAAATTGTCAATACAAACATAATAGTGACCATCTCTAAATCATTAGCTGAACAGTTCCTTCTTAAGGTGATATTTACCATATGAAAACATGAACCATCACTTTATATTCTAGCAATAAAACACATTCTAATCCGTTTACTAGTGTATCACTGAAAAATTCGTAAATTCATTACTCAATTCAGACTAAACTCAGAACTAGAGCTTCGGTTAACAATACCTTCAACTGCTTCAACTTTGGTAGCATGCCCAGACCATTCAAACTTTCATAATTGGGAATAGGGGATTTCAAAGTCGGAATAGGGGATTTCAAAATCCATCTAACCCTGTCTCACAACAATATAAATATGTCACAAATTGAAAATCATTTGTTTACTGTACTTTTATGTGAAAATAGACTCAATCGGATTTAATTTCATATCTAATTCAACTTCTAATTTAATTCCCACCATTTATGGTGATTTTTCAAAAGCACACAACTGCTGGTGTCAAAACTGTTTTACTCATAAGTTTCACTTTCCCATGCTTTCTTATTAATAGCTTTAATTGTATATACTTACCTCTTATCAACCTTACCATGATTCGATCATAAAACGAGCACCTTGCTCATAATTTACATATACATACCTGCACTTATTCATAGGATTTCACATTTGCACTTACACATATAAACGCATCATAGCAAAAAACACATTATACATTAATTTATCATACACATGGTCAATCTTTTTACATTCTATCACGATATTACCATAACAAATCAATACCCTTTGAACCATGCAGAATTCTAAAGGATACGTGGAAAAAGGCACAAAGTGCCACACACATAATGTAGCCGAAGCTACCACTGAAATGTAGCCGAAGCTACCACATATCACATATCACATATCACATATCACATAAAGGCTCAATAATGAGCTATTCACAGGTCTGCTCACACAAGCTGACAGGTATTTGCAACAAATGCAGGATTACCTAGCCACTGCTAGTCGAGCTAAACCAGCACCCGGAATCACATTAACAATCGATCATTACCAATGGTTTCTTAGTGACATGTGACTTGTATCCTAAACAATTCCTAAGTTTCAATCGGGACTTTTTCACACTTATCGACACTTAGTAAATATACACTTAATCACATATCATATGATGATAACCAATATAAAAAATTTCACATATTAACCATATGCATAAAGGCACTTGGAACATAAGAATTCAACTCAATTCCATGTCATAAACATACCTTTATATCATTTAATGTTTATAGCACATACCCATTAGTTCAACATATTGAAATCAGCATACTAATTTAGATTTCAAGCATAAACAAAAATAGCATTGCATTATTCTTAACACCAACTTACCTCGAACGCAAAAACGACTATAAATCTCGACTTAGCCTATAACCTCATTCTAAGCTCGAATTTTGTGTTTTCTTGATCTAACATATCAAACAACACTCATTTAACATTCATATTACTCACATTAGTCTAAAAATCACATTTTAAAAATTTTACATTTGTTGCCCCTAAAGTTTGTCAAAATTTCACTATTGCCCCGAGGCTTGTAAATAAATTTTTATTCAATTTCTTTACATTTTAGGCCTAACCGAACCATTTCATAAATATGAAATCCCATAATTCTCATTAAAGCACACACTTATGACCAATTTTATAACTTTTATGATTTAGTCCTTTTGGATGTTTTCGTCGAAAATCACTTGGTGAAAACTGTTTCTCGAACCTTAAACATGCATAATCTACCATAATCCATCAAAATGCACAATTATTCAACATGGGTCAGTTTGTAAACTTAAACCCTAACTCAAAATAATGGTAGAAATAGGTAAATTATGATGTAAGGATTTCAAAAATACGAAAAACATTAAAAATGGGCCTTGGAATCACTTACTATTGAGCTTGAAAAGCTTGAAACCCTAGCCATGGCTTCTCCCATGGTGCATTCCGCCATTGAAGAAGAAAATATTTTTTGTTTTTATTTTGTCTTTTTGTTCATTAATGGCCAAATGACCCTTAACTTAAAACTTTGATATTTTTACCCTTCCATGTCCATTTTTGTCCAAATTTTTAGAATTTGGTCAAACTACTATTTAAGGACCTATAATTAATATTCCAATTCAATTTCTTGCTAAAAGCTTTTATAACTCAACTTTTACAACTTATTCAATTTAGTCCCTAAAATCGAATTGAGTACTTTTTACATAAAATTTCTTCACGAAATTGTCACACAAGCATAGAAACATATCATAGACCTTATAACAATCATAAAATAATTATTTGTACTTCAGATTTGTGGTCTTGAAACCACTATTCTGACTAGGCCCTAATTTGGGGTATTACAAGATTGGTTCAAGGCTAAGGTGTTCAGGGATTGGCCATATCAATTTTGGGTTAATTCCTTCCTAAATGACTTCCTAGGGTCATCAAGCCTAAGGTTTAAGTTCTTCCTCTCCTAAAAAGCTGATCCACTAAGGAAACCCAACATAGCAATCAATTAATCACACCTCTACTCACTAATCTCCCATAAAAGGATTAGTTCCTTTGTAACACCCCCACCCACATCTGTCGCCAGATTAGGCTACGAGGCATTATCGTACTTACACTCACACACTCACTCGATCTCAACACACGATTTCGACATAAATTTAAAACTTTTTCATTCTTATTCATAGCCTTTTTATTATGGGCTTACGAGGCCCAAAAGATACGTTGGGTTTGACCCGAAACTAAATCGAAACTTTTCAAACACTTAGAAAAAATTTTCCTCAAAACAGGGCACACGCCTGTATGGTGCAGGGACACACCTGTATGGGCAGGCCATGTGGTCGTGCACGCCCATGTCCCCAGTCCGTGTGGAATTATTTTTCAATTCATAGCTACAGGGGTTTTCACACGACAGAGCACACACACACACACGACTGAGCACACGCTCGTGTATTCGCCCGTGTGCAAAAACCTGGGTATTCTGTTTCTAACGTCAGCATGCAATTTACGTCACACGGTCAAGCCACACGCCCGTGGGCTAGGCCGTGTCTGTCACACGATCGAGACACACAGCCGTGTCTCCACCCATGTGTTTACTACTAGGCATTTAACTTTCATAAATTTAGATGCAGGGGACACACAGCCTATCAACACGCCCATGGGGTTGGCTGTGTGTCACATACGACACACGGCCTAGACACACACCCATGTGTCTACCCGTGTGGACAATTATAGGCTATTTTCTAAGCCAATTGCCACCTTGAAACACAAACAACCACACACCAAATTTTCCCAATACTCAACATAACATAAAAATTCATCCCAACATCCACAATTTGACATTCATACACTAAATTTCATCTACCATCATCAAGCACACACATCACACCACATTCCACATAAACACTGCAAGCTTGCACCTTAATATAAATTACATCACTTTGATAAAATATAACTTAACCTATTGTGGCTGTAATATCCCGAATTAGGGCCTAATCGGAATAGTGGTTTTGTGACCACAAATCTGAGGTAGAAATAATTATTTTATAATTATTTTGATGTTTATGATATGTTTTTATGATGGTGTGAAAATTTCGTGAAGAAATTCTAAGCGTAAAGTGCTTAATTTGAAATTAGGGACTAAATCGAATAAGTTGCAAAACTTGCATTCTAGAAGTTTTTAGTATGAAATTGCTTTGAAATATTAATTAGGAGGTCTTAAATGGTAATTAGACCAATTTTAAGTTCATGGACAAAATTAGGACATGGAAGGAATTTTTGAAAGTTTAGTAAGGAGGGGCATTTTGGTCATTTGGATATTAAATGAAATAAAAAGGGAAAAATAACACAAAATTCATCATCTTCTTCATACGTTGCTGCTAAATTTTTCTCTCCACCATAGCTAAGGGCTCTTCAACTTTCAAGCTTCATAGTAAGTGATTTCAAGCCCCGTTTTTAATGATTTTTACGTTTTTGCGATCCCGGTAGCTCGATAAAGCTTATGTTAGCAAAATTTTGAGTTAGGGTTCATATTTGGAAAAATACCCATAGGTGAAATTTGTATATTTTGATGTTTTATGGTAGAATATGAGGTTTTAAATTATGTTAGACAACTTGTGCTATTCGGTTTTAAGTAAAAACGAACAAAACGGCTTAATCGGTAAAAGTACATATTGTGCATAAGTATGTATTATAGTGGGAATTTGAGCTTGATAATAGCAAATAAATGATCAGAATGTCCTAAAACATAAGAATTTGAAATAAAATTTAATTTCCGAGCTTTGGGGCAAAAGTGTAAATATGCAAAAGTTTAGGGGCAAAATTGTAATTTTGCCAAAATTTGAATTAAGGACTAATTTGAAAATGTGAGTATTAAACAAGCTAAATGTGTTATTTTAGATCAAGAAAGACGTGGAATCGACCTCAATCGAGGAAAAGAAAAGATTGCGGACTAAATTGCAAAATCTTTGTATTTTGGTACCAAGGTAAGTTCATGTGTAAATAATGTAACATAATTGTTATTTTTAAGTTAATTGATGTTAATTATATGATATGCTGAATTTTTATCATGAAATATATGCTTTGTGGTTATTTTCAAAATTAATGTAAATTAAGTGTGCTACTTGTTAAAAGTAAATTGCTACGGAGTATTGGTTTCGGTATTCTACGGAAGACGGCGAGGATATGTGTTCGAGGAAAATCCCGTTTGAACCTTAGGAATAGATTAGGATACAAGTGACATGTCACTAGGATGGTTGGGCATCCGAACTCGTTGAGTTGAGTCCGAGTTCACTTTTGGATGCGAATATCCGAACTCGTTGAGTTGAGTCCGAGTTCGTGAAATGTAACTAGGCATCCGAGCTCGTTGAGTTGAGTCCGAGTTCACCTATGGATGCGACCGCCCGAGCTCGTTGAGTTGAGTCCGAGTTCTCTTATGGGCGGGTTACATAATTGATTGATTATATATATAGCACTTATGTGCAAATGATCCGTGTATCCGAGTTGTATTCCAATGTGTTCAACGGGTAAAATTCAAGTGAAATGGAAAAGCACTCAAGATGTAAGTGACAATTCGGTAATGTTGAGAAATGGCCATATTGGACAGGTATGTACTTAACCCTCAGGTTGAAACTCGACACAACAACAAAAATATGGTAAGATGAAGTATGATGATTAGAATTGTGACATATGTTTTGGTGATGCTATGCAAATGTTGTTTGGCATAATGACTTTGTTATGTTACTTGTTATTTGCATGTGAACTTACTAAGCATTTATGCTTACTCCCTCCTTTTTATTCATTGTAGTTTTGGACAAGCCGGCTCGAGAATCGGGATAGGTCGAAGGCTCGATCACACTATCCGAAGGACTTTTTGGTAAATGGCTTGTAAAACTTAGTATGGCATGTATAGCAATATACCTACTTTGTGTAAATAATCTTGTGATATGGTGGCGGTTTGGTTGAGGAAATGCTTGATAATGATGAGTCATTGAAATGGCTAATATAGATTATGTTTGATGTCATGGAAGGATAATAGGTTATCTAGTACATGAAAGCTTTTATGAAAATGAAATTAGCCATAAAACAGAACATTGCAGCAACACTGACGTGAGTTTGAAAATTCACTAAAAATCATAGAAATCGAATTTGGTGATGGATTAGTTATGAAATTGAAGCTTATTATGTCTACTTTCAAATGGAAGAAGCGAAATAGGTGGAAGGATTATGTGTTATAAGATATTTGAGTTTTAGTGAGACAGGGCCAGAACGATTGCTGGATCCCCTGTTCCAACTTTGAAAATTCACTATAAATTGTAAAAAAATAGTTAAGAGGTGTACTTTATATATACAGAATCCTGAGTTGGTCTAGTTTCAAGATAAGGAAACGGCATAATCATATGAATTTTGTATAGAGGGAAAAGTGGTTTGCAGTAAACAGAGGTCAGTGCAGTCAAGTCCTGAAATAGGGGTAACTTTAACTAATAAACTGTACAAATCGGCCCAACTAAAAATTCTAGAAAAAAATTAGTGAATAGATATTTGAGGCTAGATTCAGGGAAAATTTATAGATCTTTATTTCGAGTTTTGTAACTTGAGATATGATTTTTAAAGCGACCATGATGCAGAAATTCTGCATATTCCGAAAATTAAAATAAATGATGTAAAGTTGGTTTAATGATAAATTAAGTTTAGTAACACCTCAAACTCGACTCCGGTGACGGTCTCGGGCGTGGGGACGTTACAGTGGCTCATTTCAAATGGCCAAATACTCAAATCACCACTAACCACATTTGAGCTCATAGGACTCTGACATATAACCCAAAAGATTAAACCACCTATACATGCCATAATTTCAAAGTTCATGATCAAAATACCAAAATGGTTGTTGATAGTGTTGATGGAATCCCATTTGATCATCGAACCTTGGCTTAGCTTGACGAACCTATATGGAAAGGGAAAAGAAAAGGGGTAAGCTATAAAGCTTAGTAAGTCTATATGCAAATAATGGGCATTTAAAGCTTAAATTACAAGTTGAATACAAATAAGTTTTCATATTATCACTTTTGCGAGTTTGAGCTTTTCACTTACTCATATGACCTTACCACATGATTCAATACACACATTAAGCACTTAGCACACATGATATATTTCACATAACCTACACATACACATTCTTAACACACGGTCAAATCTTTTTACATTCTATCACAATATTATCATATGAATTCTATACCCATTGAACCATGTGGAATTCTAAAGGATACTCAGAATAAGATGCACAAGAGTGCCACACATATTGTAGCTGAATATACCACTTATATGTAGCCGAAGCTACCACTTATCATATATCACATAAAAGCTCATCATTGAGATATTCACGGGCCTGCTCACACAAGCTGACGGTAGAGTTGAAGCTACTCAATGCTGCTCACACTAGCTGAAAGGTATCTGCAACAAATGCAAGATTACCTGGCCACTGGTAGTCGAACTAAACTAGCACCTGGAATCACATATACAATCGATCACATACAATGGGTTCCTAGTGACATGTCACTTGTATCCTAGTCGATTCCTAAGGCTCAATCGGGTTTTCCACACTTATCAATTTTTATCAATATACGCAGTTTACAATTCATCACAATATTACAAATATTAAAATAATTAAAAATAATTAATCATATTGTTAACACAACTCATTATTTACATATAAACTTACCTTGATAATAAACGCTATTCTTTACAGTTTAGTCCGAGACCTTGCCTTTTCCTCGGTCAAGGTCGTTTTCTTGTCGTTCCTGATCTATAACATCAAATTTAACTTATTTAATGCATGCATTACTCAATTTGACATAAAATTATCCTATGGTAAATTTTACCATTTTACCCCTAACTTTGTCAATTTTTACACTTTATTCCCTAGGCTCATAAAATGAAATGTATCCATTTTTCTACGTTCCCAAGCCTAGCCGACTTTTTTTCTCTTTTATTGCAGCCCACATTTTTCAATATTTCACACATTATGCACATGTTCTACAACTTTTACAGTTTTAGTCCTTTAATGCATTTTTATGAAAAATCACATAGTAAAAGTTGTTTACTACACATCAAACTTTCATTTCCTACCCTTAAACATCAAAATGCTTTCATGTCACACATGGGTAAATTTTTAAACATAAACCCTAGCTTAAAATAGTGGTAGAAATAACTAGGTCAAGTTATGAGGATTTCAAAAATACGAAGAACATGAAAAACAGGGCTTAATTGCACTTATTGGAGCTTGAAAAAGATGAAAAACCCTAGCTATGGAGTCTTTGCAAGTTTCGGCCAGCACAAGAGAAAGATGAACACATTTTTGCCTTATTTTCCCTTTTTAATTCGTAAAATAACCAAATACTTGCATGGCTATTTTTGTCCATGTTGATACAAAAAAGGTTTATTTACTGCATAAGGACCTTTAATTTATGAACTCATTTCAATTAAACACTAAATACTTCTAGAACTCACATTTTGAAATTTTTGCAATTTAGTCCTATTACTTAATCGGACACTTTATCGAAAAAATTTGTTTACTAAATTTGTACTTATGAAATCACTCACACAATAGACATTAAAACTTTATCAGAATAAATTTTTCTATATCGGATTCATGGTCCCGAAATCACCATTCCGTTTAGGCCCTAATTTGGGCTATTACATCCTTGTGGATTTTATGAACATAATAATCTTGATAATAAAAATAAACATAAATAATGAATCAAGTGAAAGGTTTAAGATTGTATTAACTGAAGCTTAGAACCCATAGTAGTTTGATCACAGTTACAACTTAAATTCTTTGATGAACACGAAATAGAAAAGAAAGGAAAAAACAAAAACTACATTTACAAAGAAAAACTTAGAATATGAAAGTTGTCCTCCAACAAATTTTTTAAGAGCCTATTTATAGAGTTAGAGTTACTGTCGTCCTTAACCCTAGGTTAGCTGACGCTCTCGTGTTTAATTTTCATTGTGTGGACCAAGATGCCCTTAGCATGTAAGTGCTTCTAGTACAGAATTGATGTCGCAACACCCTAGTCCCTGTGTTACGACATCGAAAGCAGTATGCATAGTTTAAGGCTAACTTCAGGGGGTGTCGTGATATCCCTTTGCTATGTCGCAACACCCAAGGCAGTATAGCAATCTTGGCATTTTACTCCATATGTTGAGACATTGA
This sequence comes from Gossypium stocksii, assembly GCA_020496765.1. Lineage (NCBI taxonomy): Eukaryota > Viridiplantae > Streptophyta > Magnoliopsida > Malvales > Malvaceae > Gossypium > Gossypium stocksii. The sequence continues at coordinate 16,553,726 of CM035623.1, forward strand.
ACTCCCCGTGTTGTAACATAGCAGCAAGCTTTGAGTTCCTATGCCTTTGAATGGTCTCATGCATACTTACTAAGTAAGTTAGCTCGCCTTTAGGCCTCAGTTATGCCCTAATGTAAATAAAATACTAAAAATGCACTTTTTATTGAATTTAACTAAACTAAAAATATAAATAAAACAAACTAAAATTGTTCATATTCAAGCTTCTCAAGTACGAAAACTAGTTTAATCTGCTACCTCACATTATGACAGATTAGTATGTTAGCAAGTTAAATCCGAGCATCAGGTTCCGTTAAGTGTGCTACAACCTGTGGTGATTTCGAAATGGAAATGGGAGCATTTTACTATAGATTCTGTATCGAGATTATTGGTGTCCCCGAAAAAAAGATACAATTTGAGTAATAATTGGCAGATAATTAAGTTCACACTCTATTCCTGTTAGGATAGGTTACTCAGTTGAGAAGTTGGCTAAACTGTATATTTGTAAGATTACCAAATTATATAGTCTACCACTATTATTATTTCAAATTGAGACCCGGGAATTTCCTCCAAATGTTGGAGTAAGATACTCGAAGCTTTGGGCATAAAATTGAAATTCAGTATAGCCTTTCATCTTAAGATAAACTAATAATCAGAACAAGTGATTCAGATATTAGAAGATATGTTGTGATGCTGCATAATTAAATATGAAGCTTTATATATATGTGAATGTAAAACTCCATTGTACTAGTTTGAGTTGAGCGAAATAAAGTTAGCAAGATCTTATTTGATACGAGAGACAGAAGAAAAGTCAGAGCTATACGAGACTATTTGGAGGCTGCCTAAGACAGATAGAAATTTTATGTTGATTTGAAAAGATAAGATATCAAATTTCAAATCGATGATAAAATTTTTCAAAAGTTTTGCATTTCGGTAGAAAGAAAAGCTCACTTTGAGATTTATAGAGTTGTATGATATTTCTGAGAGGATTCGTTGGAACGACGAAAATCTGCAAGTGTACTTAATCGCAACAAGTAATAAAGTGACAAGTAATTGTCGAGTTATCTTATCCACAGGGACTATAAAAAGAATTATTTATGAATGCAATTAAAAACACTTTGGTGAAGAAAAATATTTTGATTTCAGGAGGTGATTAAAAACTAATATTTTTAACTAAGATAAATAAAGAGAAAATAAAAGTTCCAATGCACGATTTCAAAGATGATTTTAATCAAGATGACATAATTGTGTTAGATTAATTATATTTCTTAACTTAGAATTATTAAACTCATGTTTATGTTGTTACGAATAAATTCATGGCAAATCGGTAATTTGCTAACTTATGAACATACTTACCTACCAAAATCCATTCATCTTTTGACTATATCTCTATGTCAATTCAACCGAGCAAACAAATTTTAATGAGCAAGTATGTTAATGCACATACATACTTATGAAATTAAAATAATCTCTTGTACATATCTCTATGCCAATTCAAACAATTAATTCAATCATATAACCACATAAAAGATTACATGAGGTAGCAATGTATTTCTACCTTGAAATAATTTAATCACAATAAGCTTGCAAGTTATACAAGGCTAATGTATCACTAGATACCATTGCTAATTTAACCCTCAGCTACCTTAGATGATTAAACATGCACTGATAAAGTATTGTGTCAATTAATTACAATTTCAATCCATTTAAATAATTAGTTCATTAGTTACCTTACAATTGTAATGCAAGAATAACTTTGTCATGGTTTTACTTAATCAAACATTTTACCGAGACTTATAACAACACAAATACAATTTTAATAACTCAAGTAGACGAAATGCAATCAATCTAACACGAATTAAATTTAAGCCATATTAATTAAATTAAACATATCAACATCACAAATATTCATAAACATGTTCATCATAAAAATAACAAAATTAAAAGGATAGGGAAGAAGAATCAAATTCGGTGTTTCTTCGAGGCTTGACTAGTTTGCTCTGCTCTTTCTTCTCCGCTTTTTCTTGTTGAACCGAGGCTCCCATGAACACTTGAATGCTGCTCCAAATGGTGGTTGAAGAACTTTTTTTCAAGAGGTGAAATCGACAAAGGAATAGGGGGAGAAAATAAAGAACAATGGAAGGGAATGAAGAGAGAAAAGTGAGAGAGAAGTGAAAAAATGAATGGGTTTGAGGTGTGTTTGAAGTGAGTAGCCAAGGGGGTATTTATAGGTTGAGAAGGCTGCTAAAAATAGCCAAAATCAGCAGCCAAAGACTTCCCCCATGGCCGGCCACATTTCAAACTTGCTATTTTTAGGTAGGGGCAAATCTTAAAAGACATGAATAGTGGAGGGGTTTGAATGTAAATTGAAGGAGTCTTCAAGGCCATTTTGCAAGCCAAATAATCAGCCAAGCAAGTTGATTGGGTCAGCACGTGGGATGGTTTTGGGCTGCCCAGTGCTCAGTTGGATCGATTTTCTCGATTCAGCTCAACTGGGCCCCTTTTCATAATTAATTGATAATAATTTATTTAACCCAAATTAAATTGGATTAAAATTAAAATTAATCATATTATGAATTAATATTCATAATTTAGATCGTCTTTGGTTGAAAATATAACTCGCCTTGATGCTTCAGAAATGGTTCTTGTTTTGTGCTTCTAGTAGTGTTTATCGAGTCCTTTTTTGCCCTTTGTGGAAATCTGTCAAAAATAATCAAAATTTATTATAAAACTAATTAAAATTAAACATGTTAATAATTTAAGAACAATTTAATTATTTTATAATAATTATATTTTTTTGACAAGAAATTTACTAAAACTGCATGAGTTTGAGTTAAAAAGAGCATGAAAAAGTGTGTATATTTTCGTGTTTCCACACCCAGAACACATTCTTCTCAAAATTATGATTTTAATATACTTATGCTCAAGAACAAGAAATTTGATATTTATACTACTTAAGTATGCATATCATTCAAATTAATCTCAATTATTCTTACGATAGCAAAAATAGACTAAATGCTTCCTAATAAAGACATGTTAAATCCCTACCAATTTAATTTTATTCCCTTATTCAAGATTAAGCTGCAATCAGTAAGTTTAACTTATGCCTTCATATGTTGAACATATCAATTTCTCTCCACTAATGTAGGTAGCATAGAAACTTAAATAAATAGGTCTTTTTAATAGGTTGTAATGTGGCTAGGCTAGGGGTAGATAAAAGATAGATAAATTTAGGTTAAAACCCCTAGACTCAACTTCAATCGGAACTTTGGAATATTTACCTTCAATACACCAACTTACTTTGCTTTCACATGCTCTTTTGTACATCTATTTTCTTTCAAGTACATATGCTTTTCTCTTTTTTTTTGTTCTTTTTCTTTTTTTTAACGAGCATTTTGTTATATGTACTATAATTTTTTGAGCATTTGATACTTCTTTTCAACTCTTCCAAACTTATTTTCAAAGAACATTCTAAATAGTATTGAGTCTAGTGTTTGAGACAATTTAAAGATAATTAAGAGAAAAGTGATGGATAAATATTGCAAGGATTCAAATAAAATTAGGCCATATAGTCTCAAAGTTGGGTTTCAAGGGATAAAAATTCATCAAGGTTGGCTTGAAAGGCTCAAACGGTCCAAACAAAAGTTGCCTAAATCATTTTCAACATTCCAAGCTTCCTAAGATTTCGCCTCAAGAAACTACTAAGTCAATTCTAGAGACTTAAACTTTCATGCATGCCTAACTTTCCTAAGGAACTAAAAATTTTATTGTATGATTACTATGCATTATTAAAAATACATTTATGTCATAATTTAGCTAACATAAAAATTATTGAAATAATCAAACTTTATTTATACTGAAGTTTAGCATACTTAAAATTTCAAATTTTTGAACAAAATATAACCTAATCATAATTAAAAGAAAAATTTATTCTGAAAGGAAATAATTTCAATTTTTCGGTCCCCCTACTTAAGATGAACAATGTCCTCATTGTTAAAAGTGAATAGATACTATACATTGGGTAGGATTCTGGAAAAGAGGAGGTGAGTCAATTTGACTGCTTAAGTACTAAGCTATTTCTAGATTCAATCCTAGACATGTATATATCTATTGTCACACTTCATACTTTGCAACTTGTTCATTTTTATTTATGATTTCCACCTATTGTTTTATTATGTGGAAGTAAAAGTTCCTAATAAAACCTAATCCTAAAACATTAAATAACCTAAGAACGGAAATAAAATAAAGTTAAGAGTTCCCCTTTTTTAATTTATTTATAGATCCCTCAGAATCTGACTCATCTTTTGCTCCATCATCTTTGTTTTTGCATGAATCGCTTCGCTCCCTCTTCGATAGTGGACTCCATGGTTCAAATATAAAATTTGGAAACTCAGGCACAAAAATAAACGGGTCATTGAATATTTTCGTAAGAGCGCTTCTCATTGAGTCATCTCGTATTTTTGAATATCTATAGTAAGCTTATTGCTTCCACTGCATATGTTGCATTATGTCCATCAACTTTGATAGCTCATCTCGAAGATCTATGCGAGGCAATTGAGTCCTGAACATTGAAGTTGCGACGTTAGGTTCGGTTACTGGTTCAATGGGTTTTGCCTTATCAGGGATTTTAGCTGACTGCATCGGTTCGATCTCTGTGGGATCTTTTTCTTCCTCTTATTTAGTATCCTTACTTTCTTCAACTCGTTGCTATAAAACATAGTCTCCGACTATTAGATAGAGGTTCCAATCTGTGTTTGTACCCTGGCTATAACCTGTCTTCTTTACGTTTGCAAGAAATTTAGCTTTCAAGCATAAAATTGTTATCGTAAAGGGAAAGTAAGCTGGGCCAGAACATCTAACGACACAATTTCGCATTTCTCTTAGGATGAACTTTCCCACATCAATGGTCTTTCCAGTTAAAATCGAGTATAATGAGACTATTCGTTCTAATGAAATTGTACTCCCATGTGAAATAGGCATAAGGCTGAATCGAATGAAATAGAACCATAGTTGTGCTAGTGGTGTCAAATATCTCTGCGACAAGTGTGAATTCCTTGCTTTGACACAGTCCATTTAGAACTTGGAACTGTAAGTTCCTCGAGAATTTCTCGCAGATTTTCAGACTCAATATTTCTCATCAAGGAATAATATTCGTCGTATTCGAAATCAAGTAATTCAAAGAATTCATTAATAGCATTTGAGGTTATTGGTACCTTGATTCTGCGAATAGAAACTTCCATCAATTCACTTGAGCTCAAATTCGCGTAAAATTCACGGACTAACTCCTCATCTGCACTAGGTCTTTTCTCACAAAATAAATCCCAATTGAGAGCTTCAGCAATTTGTTGAATGCGCACCATGAAATCAATATAGTTGCTTTCTTTTAGTGTAAAGCTTTTCTTTGGGTGCATCTATTGATTCTTGAAAATGCTTTCATATCTCGCTTTGGCTTCTTCACAGTGGAATTTGTTTTGTGATTCGTCAATTTGAGCAGAGGCACGAGTAATTCTGTGAGGCACGATTAACCTGATCATAAGATAGAACAAATATTTTCTCAAAAATTTAATCAATATATAATATTAATAATTCAATAAAATGAAAAATTAAATAATTAAATAAAATTGAAATTTAGGAGAAAAATTTATCTTACCAACTTTTTATAAACATAAAGAACTCAAAGAAAATAAATATAAAGCAAAAGATGCCAGTTTAGGGATGGTTGTAGGGTGTCTTGATGGTGTGGTGCGATAGGCAAGAGTGTTAGTGCGAGTAGCAAGGCGGTAGTGGCATGCTAGGGAACAGCGGTGCACTAGGTGTGGCTTGGTGTGATGGAGGCAGTAGTAATGTGTGGATCCTTGCACGAGTAGCTGAGCATGCTTGTGCCGCACGGATGTGAGAGAGTAGGTAGTAGGCAGGTGTGTCGAGTAGGCCTAGTGAACTACTAGGTGCGCAAGCTGTGTAGAGACTACTGGAGCTGGACGTGCAGGCAGGTGCAACGATAAGGAGCAGGCTACTGGGCTGTTGGCATGCACGGTGTGCATTGGGGCTGCTGGTGTTAAAGGTGGGTGTTGGTGTGGCTAGGTTGAGGTGATGTGAAAAGTGGAAAAGGTGGGTGAAATTTATAGTGAATGGAGTAAGAGTTTAATTAGAACTCTTAAAACAAATTAATAATTAAAATATTCCAAGTTCTAATTCTACATAAAGTTTACAATAATTAATAATTAATATAATGCATATTAAATTATTATTTGCTATTAATTTATTAAAATAAAAACTTATTAAATAAAATATAATCAAATTTAAACTAATTCTAATTCTATGCAAAGTTGATAATAATTAATATATATTATAATAAATATAATTATATACTAGTTATTATCATCTTATTTATTAAATTAAAATTATTTATTCTAGATGCCTTTTGAAAATATTTATAAAAAGAGACATCTAATTTTTAATATTTACAAAAAGAGAAACCAAATTTTGAAAATAATTCAATTAAGTACCTAGACTTAAAAAAAATTTGAAATTGAGTTGCAATTTAAAACTTGGATCAAAATTGACCCTTTTATTTGAAAACTAAAAATTTATTTTGCCATTTAGGGAATAATTTCTCGGAAGATTATGTTAAAATCAATTCCCATGAAAGATTAGAGGGGTCACAAGCGGTCTGGCTTAAGTTCCAATCTCCTAAATAGAATTTATTTAAACATACTAATCCTGAAAATATACCCTAAATCATTTATTTAAAACAAAAAATGAGAAAAATTAAATATCTGATAAAATGAACGAGATTTGATCCCATTCAATTTTATCTCCCCAGTAATGCTTTAAGCGCTAAGCATTGACTCGAAAATTACCTCTCTTACTTTGAAGTTTGACAACTCCGTATAGATAAACTTGGTGAATTGTAAATGAAACGGACCAATGTGATTTTAACTTACCTAGAAAGAACCTTAATCTGGGATTGAATAACAAGACTTGCTGACCTACTTCAAATTCTCGAACTTGAATGTGCTTGTCATGCCATCTTTTAAGTCTTTCCTTGAGTAATTTGGCATTCTCGTATGAGAACATTTGAAATTCTTCTAACTCTTTTAGTTGGAGCATCCGTTTCTCTTTAGCAAGCTTAAGATCCAAGTTGAGTTGTTGGAGAGCCCAGTATGCTTTGTGCTCTAACTCCAACGGCAGATGACAGGCTTTCCCAAAGACCAACCTATAGGGTGACATCCCTAAAGGTGTCTTGTATGCTATCCTCTAGGCCTATAAAGTATCGTCCAATCTTTTGTACCAATCTTTTCGGTTTGGACAAACTACCTTCTTGAGTATGCCTTTGATCTCTTTGTTTTCCAGTTCAGCTTGCCCATTAGTCTGCGGATGGTAAGCTGTGGCAACCTTGTGCTCTATTCCATGTTTGTTGAGTAACCATTTTAACCATTTGTTCACAAAATGGGACCCTTCATCACTGATGATAGCTCTCGGGGTTCCAGACCTTTGATAAACCATAAATTATACATATTTTTACCTCATACTTAGCCTAAATTCTGGATGAATTATCATTGATTTTGTGGAAATTGGTGCTCCTAATCCTCTTATTTCATGTTTTATACTTAGGAGAGCATAAGGAAGAGAAAAGAGCAAGAAACGGGCCGAAAACGGGAAAATTAGGCCCAATTCAGTAATCAACATGGCCTGGAGGTTCACCACACGGTCGTGCCACATGGTCGTGCCACTTTAATAGGCTCGAGCATGGCCTAGCAGTCGATCCACACTGGCATGCCATACGGGTGTGTCCCTATCGTGAGGAAGTTCGATTTCACTCGGAAAAGGGTACTTAGGGGCTAAGAAAGGCATTCCAAAACTCTATATAAAGACCCTAGGAGGCAACTATAAGGGTGTGCTTTTCTCCTGCAAATGAGACATTATTTTCCTGCCAAGACGGGAAGTTGAAGACTGGGAATTACTCGAAGGGAAGCCGATTGATCCATCTTAGAAACTAGGATCTACATCAAGATAGAGTATCTCCCTTCAATCCTTTCAAGAGTTTTGGGTTTTCTTATGTTTTGTTATTTTATTTCTTCTGAGATGTTTCTTTTATAATTATGAACTAAAACCCCAAATATCTAAGGGGGATGAAACCTCAGATAGATCTTGTTATTACTATCTGAGCTGTGTGATAAATATTTGATTTGTTCTTAATTGTGATTTTAACTCTTAAATTGATATGTCCGGGATATTGATTTAAGTCGAATGTGCCTATGTAGAGGAGCAAAAGTCCCTACATAGGAGTAGATCCAACACAATTAAGCGGAGTTGATCGCAATCCTAGATATAGGACGATGAAAATCTGCTGGATTAGAGTCAAATCTAATACGGGGAGCCATAATCAAGTTAATGCAAGACTAGGGGCTTTAACTAGAAAGAGATTTCAGTTAATCAACCTAGGATTAGTTGTTCTTATCCTCGACGGAGGTATTAACATAATTTAGGGATCTCTACGTATTAACATAATTTAGGGATCTCTACAGATCAAATCAAATGAAGAAATCATCTGGTTCAGAGTTAGATAACAAGTGAAGTCTAGGTGGATTCTTCCTTAGGTTTTGCCTTAATCAATCAGTTTTCCCAAAAGAAGTCTCTCTCTTTACTCCTTGCCATTTCTTTTCAGTTTAGTTTAGATTAATTTAGAAACAAACCCCCCTTTATTTTTAGGCTAGATAATAGGAAGAAAGTCATTACTAGTACTCATAGTTCCTTGGATTCGATATTCCGATCTTGCCACTAGCTATACTACTATTCGATAGGTGCACTTGCCTTTTATCGTGATATTAGTTAGTTTCCAGGTACGATCAGATTTTATTACTTTATCATCATCACTCGAGATCACGATCAAGTTTTTGGTGCCGTTGCCGGGGAACTAAGATATTAGGAACACTCGATTTCTATTACTTTAGCCATTATTACTTTTTATTTATTTTCAGTTTTTATATTTGCTTTTATTTTTTTATTTACTAAAATTTTCTTTCCTTCCAGGTATCTCTAGTTTATGACTAGAAGAAACCCAGGAGGACCACTGCTTTTTAAGAATGATAGAGAGGAGCTTAGACTCCACAATCCCTCGTAAAAGGCGCAGGTAAGATGTCGAGCTTAGACTATAAACAAGCGCTTCTCGGGAGGCAACCTGAGCACTAACAAGTTTGATTTTCTTAGATGCATAACTAACTCTTTAAACCACAGACCCCCCAGAACCACACGACCAGGCACACGGGCGTGCCTAAGGCCGTGGACAGCCCACGAATAGAAACACGGCCGTACAATACTGCCGTGGCTAAACCTATCAATTCATGCACGGGCGTGTGATTCTAAACACGACCGCGGGAGAAGCGAGTACAAAATGACACGATCGTGCTATATGGTCGTGTGACTCGACACACTCGTACAAATGAGCCGCGAGCGAGACTAAGAAATTACCACGGGTATAGGACATGCCTGTGCTGACCAACTGTGGCTGCACCGATAGGATCATGAAACACACAGCCAACCCATATGTCACACGGGCGGGCGCCACGGCCGCAGGGCCAAATTCCTATTTTTAAAATTTTAAATTTTAAATTTTAAATTTCTTTACTTTATATTCCATTTTTCCCCTTATTTTTAAATTCTTATCGAGTAATACTTGAATTTTACACACAGTTGTTCTTACTCTCTTTAGTCACCCCGAATTATGAACTTCAAGTAGTCCTTTCTCCAAATCTTCACACCCAGCTTAAGGAATTCGTCCAAAATTCAGGGAGTTTCACTTCTCTCCCAATCTTATGATTTTATGCTTCTATTACTACTAATGTTTCCTTGTACATTGAGGGCAATGTACATCTTAAGTGTGGGGGGGAGGGAGTTCACTTTCAGTCGTTGCATTCTCTTCAAATCATTGAATTTCATACCACTAACATTTTGCATTGTTCTCAAATTTCGAATTCTCTGCACCATTCTCAATCCCCTATTAAGATGAATTCTGATTGATTTATGATCTTTATTGATATGTTGAGAATTAAGACATAGGCACTTATGCTTTGAATATTCAAACTTTAAGATATTAGGGAATCAAGCACGGTAAGTTAAAATTCTTGAGAATGTAAATTTTTTCTAGGTTATTTTCCCTAATCTTAAGTGTTATCTTGAGATTTGAAATTTGTAGGATTGACATCAAAAGCCATAATTTTGGTGAGATTTTTGAGCCTTTTGAGCATACATCCTTTCATACTCACTTTTATTGTTGCTTTGAGTGAGTCAATACTGATTTGTTATTCTAGAACTTGCTTCGATTATACATGTCAAGACCACATCATTGATTTGATATACCGAAATGATAAAGGCACCTAGGCTTAACCCACTTACTCTATAAAAAGCCTACCTTCATAAATTAACCCCTAGTGAACCCCATTGAGCCTAACAAACCATTCTTTGACTTACCTTTAATATTAACCTATAACCCGTTTTTTGTTGAATTCCATTCAATTATTTTGATCCCTATTTTTGTCGAGATTTGAGTTGAATTATTACCTAGCTTTGTTCTCTTTTTCAGTTTGTAAAGTTTATAAATATTTAATGCAAATATTTGATTTGTTCTTAAAAAAAAGTGTATATACAGTTAATTCAGTTATAATTCATATTTCAGTTATAGTTTAATATTTTTGCAAGCTTCCGAATCCAGAACGATGTCATCATAAGGCTTAGCTCTAGGAATATGTTCTAGTGCTAGAGATTTTTCTAGCCAGATGATTTTTCAATTCAATCTCGATTCTAACCCTCCTTTTGAGCTTGTGACAATACCCCTAACCAAAACCCCATTAAAACTATTGAAAGACCTTTTGATCGATGTGTTATATCAATCTATAGTGGTGGAGATTTGATTTTCCTGCAAGCTTATGGTAATAACTTTTCAGGTTGACTAAAGAGTGCTTAATTTTCGAACCCTAAACACTTTGAGTGGATAGAGTGAATCTTTAGTGAGGATGTCAACTCTTGTTGATTTTGAATTGAAAGGTAATTACTTAGGAAAAGGGAGAAAACCTATGTTTCTATGGTAAAATTCTTAACTTAGAGTGTTTGAGACTTTAATGTTTTTCTGGTTGAATTTTCATTGTATGATTACTTGTGGATTAGTTTGAAACATTATTGATGAGGATTATAAGTTGAGAAGAATGATTTTTAATTGTGAATTGAGATTTTGCTTGAGGACAAGCAAAGGCTTAAGTGTGGGGGTATTTGATAAACCATAAATTATACATATTTTTACCTCATACTTAGCCTAAATTCTGGATGAATTGTCATTGAATTTGTGGAAATTGGTGCTTCGAATCCTTTTATTTCATGTTTTATACTTAGGAGAGCATAAGGAAGAGAAAAGAGAAAGAAACGGGCCAAAAACGGGAAAATTAGGCCCAATTCAATAATCAACACAGCTTGGAGGTTCGTCACACGGACGTGCCACACGGCTATGCCACTTTAACAGGCTTGAGCACGGCTTGGCAGTCGATCCACACGGGCGTGCCATACAGGCGTGCCATACGGGTGTGTCCCTATCATGAGGAAGTTCAATTTCACTCGGAAAAGGGTACTTAGGGGCTAAGAAAGGCATTCCAAAACTCTATATAAAGACCCTAGGAGGCAACTACAAGAGTGTGCTTTTCTCCCGCCAAGGAAACATTATTTTCCCGCCAAGACGGGAAGTTGAAGATTGGGAATTACTTGAAGTGAAGTCGATTGATCCATCTCAGAAGCCAAGATCTACATCAATACAGAGGATCTCCCTTCAATCTTTTCTGGAGTTTTGGGTTTTCTTATGTTTTGTTATTTTATTTCCTCTGAGATGTTTTTTTTTATAATAATGAACTAAAACCCCAAATATCCAAGGGGGATGAAACCTGAGACAGATCTTGTTATTACTATCTGAGTTGTGTGATAAATATTTGATTTGTTCTTAATTGTGTTTTTAACTCTTAAATTGATATGTCCGGGATATTGATTTAAGTCAAATATGCCTATGTAGGGGAGCAAAAGTCCCTACATAGGAGTAGATCCAACACAATTAAGCGGAGTTGATCGCAATCCCAGACATAGGATGATGAAAATCTGCCAGATTAGAGTCAAATCTAATATGGGGAGCCATAGATCAAGTTAATGCAAGACTAGGGTTTTAACTAGAAAGAGATTTCATTTAATCAACCTAGGATTAGTTGTTCTTATCCTCGACGGAGGTATTAACATAATTTAGGGATCTCTACGGATCAAATCAAATGAAAAAATAATCTGGTTCAGAGTTAGATAACAAGTGAAGTCTAGGTGGATTCTTCCTTAGGTTTTGCCTTAATCAATCAGTTTTCCCAAAAGCAGTCTCTCTCTTTACTCCTTGCTATTTCTTTTCAGTTTAGTTTAGATTAATTTAGAAACAAACCCCCCTTTATTTTTAGGCTAGATAATAGGAAGAAAGTCATTACTAGTACTCATAGTTCCTTGGATTCGATATTCCGATCTTGCCACTAGCTATACTACTATTCGATAGGTGCACTTGCCTTTTATCGTGATATTAGTTAGTTTCCAGGTACGATCAGATTCTATTACTTTATCATCATCACTCAAGATCACGACCAAGTTTTTGGCGCCATTGCCGGGGAACTAAGATATTAGGAACACTCGATTTCTATTACTTTAGCCATTATTATTTTTTGTTTATTTTTAGTTTTTATATTTGCTTTTATTTTTTTTATTACTAAAATTTTCTTTCCGTCCAGGTATCTCTAGTTTATGATTAGAAGAAACCCAGGAGGACCATTGCTTTTTGACGATGATTCAAAAGCTACAGTTCGCGGAAATCACCTATATATAAGAAGAAGCTTGTAATATCCAGAACAAGGACAAGAAGAACAGCCAAAACCTACCGAAGAGATGGAAGCCAATTAGGATAATTAGCTACCTTCTGTCGTAGCCGCAAATCCTGTTGATCAAAATCATGCTCCATGTACTATGTATGATTATGCTAGACCTAATTTAGCAGGCACTGGATCTAGCATTGTTAGGCCTACTATTGCTGCAAATAATTTTGAACTGAAACCTAACACTATTCAAATGATGCAACAATTTTTTTAGTTTGATGGTTTGCAGGATGGGGATCCTAACTCGCATCTAGCCAACTTTTTGGAATTATGCGATACATTCAAAATAAATGGCGTTTCTGATGATGCCATTCGTCTTAGGCTATTCCCGTTCTCCTTGAGAAACAAAGCTAAACAGTGGTTAAATTCTCTACCACGAGGGTCTATCACTACATGGGAACAAATGACAGAAAAGTTTTTGCTCAAATATTTCCCGTCAGCTAAAACGGTTAAATTAAGGAATGATATTTCTTCTTTTGTGCAGATGGATTTAGAAACACTCTACGACGCATGGGAGAGATACAAAGATCTCTTGAGAAGGTGCCCTCACCATGGGTTACCTCTGAGGCTACAAGTTCAAACTTTCCACAACGGTTTGAATCCTTCGACAAGGCAAATGATCGACGCAGCCGCCGGTGGAACAATCAACAACAAAACACCAGAAGCAGCTTATGAGTTTATAGAAGAGATGTCACTGAATAACTATCAGTGGCAAGTAATGAGAATAAAGTTACAAAAAGCTGCCAGAGTTTTTAATATTGATGCAGTCACTATGCTTTCTAATCAAGTAGAACTTCTTAATAAAAAGATTGATAACTTTGTTGGTTCTACACAGGTACACCCAGTGATGCAGTCTGACTCAACTCAGGGAAACATGTATAATCCCGATTACTTCTCCTATGGACATGGCATGGAAACCGAGCAAGCCAACTATATGGGTAACAATTCTAGATCTCAAAATAACCCTTATAGTAACACTTACAATGCAGGTTGGCGGAACCACCCCAATTTTTCATGGGGAGGATAAGGAAATCAAAGACAACCACCTCCTCCGGGATTTCAACAGCCACCGTTCCAACAAGAGAAAAAGCTTTACCTTGAAGAGATGCTCACAAAATTTATTGCCATGTCAGAAACCCATTTTCAAAACACCAAAATGGCACTAAAGAACTAGCAAGCATCCATTCAAGGACTCGAAACTCAAATAAGCCAGCTCGCTAAGCTAATTTCTGAAAAACCACAAGGTGGTTTACCGAGCAACACAAAAACTAAATCTAAAGAGCACGTTAAAGCCGTTACACTACGGAGCGGGAAAACATTAGTTGAACCTAAAAAGAGGGTATCATAAGAGCATGAAAAGGAAAAAGTTGAGGAAGCTGAAACCAAAGAAAGCGCCCCACCAGTACTCAAGGAATATAAACCACCTATCGCATACCCAGCAAAATTAAAGAAAGACCTCATGGACTCTCAATTCGGTAAATTTCTTGAACTTTTTAAGTAGTTGCACATTAACTTACCTTTTGTTGAAGCTATTTTACAGATGCCAACATATGCAAAATTTTTGAAAGAACTTCTTACAAACAAAAGGAAGTTTGAAGAACTGTCCATAGTGGAACTTAACAAAGAGTGTTCAGCGATTCTCCAAAATAAACTTCCAACAAAATTGAAAGATTTAGGAAGTTTTACTATTCTCTGTTTTATTGGTACTTTAAATATTGAAAAGGCATTAGCAGATTTAGGTGCTAGCATTAACTTAATGCCCTATAAAATGTTCAAACAACTAGGCTTAGGGGAACCAAAACCCACTAGGATAAGTATTCAATTAGCCGATAGATCCGTTAAATACCCTAGGGTTATCATTGAAGATGTATTAGTTAAGGTGGATAAATTTATATTCCCTGTTGACTTTGTCGTGTTAGATATGGATGAGGATGTTGAGGTACCCTTAATCCTAGGACGGCCATTTTTAGCCACTGCCAGAGCTGTTATTGATTTAGGAGACGGTAAACTTGTGCTTAGGGTAGGTGATGAAGAGATTGTGTTTAAAATTTATGATGCCATGCGACTTGCTAAGGAACAAGATGATTCCTATTATTTTATTGATTCTATTGATCATTCTGTTTAAGATTCTTTTCAGGAAATCACTCTTAAAGACACATTAGAACTGTGTCTTGTTCAAAGTAAGGGGGAGCATGAAGTCACCACTGAAATGGAAAAGGTAATAACTAAACTAAACTCCAACGAATCTTCCCCAAGATAAATATGTTATGAGGGCATTGAAATTGAGAATGAACTAAAACAAAAACCCTCTATTGACAAATCCCCCGAGATTAGATCTCAAACAATTACCCAGCACTTAGAATATGCATTTTTAGGAGACAATTCTACACTACCAATCATTATTGCCTCAGAATTGCAACCTAAGGAAAAAGAGGAATTGGTTCAAGTGTTACAAAAACATAAAAGAGCCATAGCTTGGAAAATTTCTGACATCAAAGGAATCAATCCTTCCTTTTGTACCCACAAAATTTTGATGGAGGATGAATACAAGCTATGTGTACAAGCTCAAAGGAGACTGAACCCCAACATGAAGGAAGTGGTCAAAACCGAGGTAATTAAACTTCTAAATGCTCGAATTATTAATCCTATTTCTGATAGTGCTTGGGTAAATCCTGTGTAGGTGGTTCCTAAAAAAGGTGGCATGATTGTCGTTTCCAATGAAAAGAATGAATTAATCCCTACAAGAACTGTCACAGGTTGGAGGGTCTATATTGATTACAGGAAATTGAGCGACGCCACAAGAAAGGATTACTTCCCCTTACCTTTCATTGATCAGATGTTAGAAAGACTATCAGGGCATATGTACTACTGTTTTTTTGATGGACTCTTTGGCTATTTCCAAATCCCGATAGCTCTTGAAGATCAAGAGAAAATGACATTCACTTGTCTATACGGTATGTTTACTTATCGTAGAATGGCTTTTGGATTATGTAATGTTCCTGCTACGTTTCAGCATTGCATGCTAGCAATTTTTAACGAGCTTATGGAGGATATCATGGTAGTATTCATGGATGACTTCTCGGTATTCGGTAACTCTTTCCAACATTGCCTAAAAAAATTAGAACGAGTCTTAATAAGATGTGAAGAAACAAATCTTGTTCTCAATTGGGAAAAATGCCATTTTATGGTACGAGAAGGCATTGTGCTAGGACAAAAAATTTCTAGTAAAAGGATAGAAGTGGATAAAGCAAAAGTAGAGACCATTGAAAAACTACCTCCCCAGTTCAAGTAAGGCAATTAAAAGCTTTCTAGGACATGCTGGTTTCTATAGAAGATTCATTAAAGACTTTTCTAAAATAGCTAAGCCATTAATGAAATTACTAGAAAAAGACGTACCTTTCATTTTTGATCAGGAATGTTTAGAGGCATTTAACACTCTCAAAGAGAAACTCACCATTGCTCCAATTATAATTGCACCTGATTGGAATCTACCTTTTGAACTAATATGTGATGCGAGGGATTTTGTACTAGGTGCGGTTCTTGGACAGCGAAGAGATAAGCATTTTCAGCCAATCTACTATGCTAGCAAAACTCTAACAGCATCACAAGAGAACTACACTACCAAAGAAAAAGAATTGTTAGCTATGGTTTATACTGATCATTTATGCTAGCTATGGTTTATACAATCATTTAGACCATATCTAATATTGTCTAAAGTCATCATTTATACTGATCATTCGGCCCTTCGCTATCTTTTAACTAAGTCTGATGCAAAACCTCGACTAATACGATGGATTTTATTGTTGTAGGAATTCGACCTGGAAATACAAGACAAAAGAGGAGCTGAAAACTTAGCAGCAGATCACCTTTCCAGACTTGAGAACCCATATCTCAAAGAACTTGATGAAGCTGAAATAAACGACTCATTTCCTGAAGAACAACTCTTAGCCATATCTGATTCTGAGGTACCTTGGTTTGCAGACATCGCAAATTATTTAGCTGTTAACATAATCCCAAAAGGGTAAACACATTAGCAAAAGAAGCGATTCTTTACTAATGTGAAAAACTACTTTTGGGAATACCTTTTCTTTTTTGTATTTATACAGACCAAGTTATTCGAAGATGTGTCACAACAACTGAAGCAAATAAGATTTTGGAACATTGCCATTCAGGACTGACAGGAGGACATTACATTGGAACTAAGACCGCTCATAAAATACTGGAATCAGGTTTTTATTGGCCCACATTATTCAAAGACGCCGGCAAGTATGCTATTTCTTGTGATAAATGTCAATGAACAGGTAATATCTCTTAACATGATGAAATGCCTCAGACATATATGCTTGAATGTGAAATATTCGATGTGTGGGGCATAGACTTCATGGGACCTTTCTCTAGTTCATTCAGAAATAAATACATTTTAGTAGTAGTTGATTACGTGTCTAAATGGGTAGAAGCCCAAGCCTTACCTACTAATGATGCTAGAATGGTAGTAAAATTCCTTAAAAAACTTTTTTCTCGATTTGGGACACTAAGAGCAATTATCAGTGATAGGGGAACACATTTCTGCAATGCTCAGTTTGAAAAAGTCTTACAAAAATATGGAGTGTACCATAGAACAGCCACCCCTTACCACCCTCAAACTTGTGGACAAGTTGAAGTAGCTAATAGAGAGCTAAAAGATATCCTAGAGAAAACCGTACAAGCAAAAAGAAAAGATTGGGCAATGAAAGTAGATGATGCTCTATGGGCCTATAGAACCGCTTTCAAAAATCCTATAGGAACATCACCTTATAGACTCGTTTATGGGAAAAGTTATCATTTACCCTTTGAACTAGAACATAAAGCATTTTGGGCTATTAAATTTTTAAACCTCGACCCTGATCTTGCAGGTAAAAAGAGACGCATGCAGCTAAACAAATTGGATGAATGGTGTTGCAATGCATATGAAAACTCACGCTTATACAAGGAAATCACAAAGTGACGCCATGATGCTCGTTTGAAGCAACATAAACAATTTAAGCCTGGTGATCTTGTTTTGCTGTACAACTCAAGGCTTAAATTATTCCCTAAAAAGCTAAAATCGAGATGGTTAGGCCCATTCATAGTCCAAAGTGTTCTTCCCTCTGGCACAGTTGAGGTAACACATCCAACTCAAGACACTTTCAAGCTAAACGATCACCGACTCAAACTATATTATGGTGACAACTTTAAGAATGACAGAGAGGAGCTTAGACTCCACAATCCCTCGTAAAAGGTACAGGTAAGATGTCGAGCTTAGACTATAAACAAGCACTTCTCGGGAGGCAACCTGAACACTAACAAGTTTGATTTTCCTAGATGCATAACTAACTCTTTAAACCACAGACCCCCTAGGACCACACGACCAGGCACACTGGCGTGCCTAAGGCCGTGGACACCTCACGGGTAGAAACACGGCCGTGCAATACTACCGTGGCTAAACCTGTCAATTCATGCACGGGCATGTGATTCTAAACACGACCGTGGGAGAAGCGAGTACCAAATGACACGACCGTGCTATATGGTCGTGTGACTCAACACACTCGTACAAATGAGCCTTGCGCGAGACTGAGAAATTACCACGGGTATAGGACACACCTGTGCTGACCAACTATGGCCGCACCGATAGGATCACGAAACACACGGCCAACCCACATGTCACACGTACGGGCGCCACGGCCGTAGGGCCAAATTCCTATTTTTAAAATTTTATATTTTAAATTTTAATTTTCTTTACTTTATATTCCATTTTCCCCTTATTTTTAAATTCTTATCGAGTAATACTTGAATTTTACACAAAGTTGTTCTTATTCTCTTTAGTCACCCAGAATTACGAACTTCAAGTAGTCCATTCTCCAAATCTTCACACCCAGCTCAAGGAATTCGTCCAAAATTCAGGGAGTTTCACTTCTCTCCCAATCTTATGATTTTATGCTTCTATTACTACTAATGAATCCTTGTACATTGAGGGCAATGTACATCTTAAGTGTGGGGGGGAGGGAGTTCACTTTCAGTCGTTGCATTCTCTTCAAATCCCTGAATTTCATACCACTAACTTTTTGCATTGTTCTCAAATTTCAAATTCTCTGCATCATTCTCAATCCCCTATTAAGATGAATTCTGATTGATTTATGATCTTTATTGATATGTTGAGAATTAAGACATAGGTACTTATGCTTTGATTATTCAAACTTTAAGATATTAGGGAATCAAGCATGATAAGTTGAAATTCTTGAGAATTTAAATTTTTTCTAGGTTATTTTCCCTAATCTTAAGTGTTATCTTGAGATTTGAAATTCATAGGATTGACATCAAAAGCCATAATTTTGGTGAGATTTTTGAGCCTTTTGAGCATACATCCTTTCGTGCTCACTTTTAATGTTGCTTTGAGTGAGTCAATACTGATTTGTTATTCTAGAACTTGCTTCGATTATACATGTCAAGACCACATCATTGATTTGATATACCGAAATGATAAAGGCACCTAGGCTTAACCCACTTACTCTATAAAAAGCCTACCTCCATAAATTAACCCCTAGTGAACCCCATTGAGCCTAATAAACCATTCTTTGACTTACCTTTAATATTAACCTATAACCCGTTTTTTGTTGAATTCCATTAAATTATTTTGATCCCTATTTTTGTTGAGATTTGAGTTGAATTATTATCTAGCTTTGTTCTCTTTTTCAGTTTGTAAAGTTTATAAATATTCAATGTAAATATTTGTTTTGTTCTTAAAAAAAATGTATAGATAGTTAATTCAGTTATAATTCATATTTCAGTTATAGTTTAATATTTTTGCAAGTTTCCGAATCCAGAACGATGTCATCATAAAGCTTAGCTCTAGGAATATGTTCTAGTGCTAGAGATTTTTCTAGCCAGATTATTTTTCAATTCAATCTCGATTTTAACCCTCCTTTTCAGCTTGTGACAACACCCCTAACCAAAACCCCATTACAACCATTGAAAGACCTTTTGATCGATGTGTCATATCAATCTATAGTGGTGGAGATTTGATTTTCCTTCAAGCTTATGTTAATAACTCTTCAGGTTGACTAAAGAGTGCTTAATTTTTGAACCCTAAACACTTTGAGTGGATAGAGTGAATCTTTAGTGAGGATGTCAACTCTTGTTGATTTTGAATTGAAAGGTAATTACTTAGGAGAAGGGAGAAAACCTATGTTTCTGTGGTAAAATTCTCAACTTAGAGTGTTTGAGACTTTAATGTTTTTCTGGTTGAATTTCATTGTATGATTACTTGTGGATTAGTTTGAAACATTATTGATAAGGATTATAAGTTGAGAAGAATGATTTTTAATTGTGAATTGAGATTTTGCTTGAGGACAAGCAAAGGCTTAAGTGTGGGGGTATTTGATAAACCATAAATTATACATATTTTTACCTCATACTTAGCCTAAATTCTGGATGAATTGTCATTAAATTTGTGGAAATTGGTGCTCCTAATCCTTTTATTTCATGTTTTATACTTAGAAGAGCATAAGAAAGAGAAAAGAGTAAGAAACGGGCCGAAAACGGGAAAATTAGGCCCAATTCAATAATCAACACAGCCTGGAGATTCATCACACGACCGTGCCACACGGCTGTGCCACTTTAATAGGCTCGAGCACGGCCTGGTAGTCGATCTACACAGGCGTGCCACACGGGCGTGTCCCTGTCATGAGGAAGTTCAATTTCACTCGGAAAAGTGTACTTAGGGGCTAAGAAAGGCATTCCAAAACTTTATATAAAGACCCTAAGAGGCAACTACAAGAGTGTGCTTTTCTCCCGCCAAGGAGACATTATTTTCTAGCCAAGACGGGAAGTTGAAGACTGGGAATTACTCGAAGGGAAGCCGATTGATCTATCTTAGAAGCCAAGATCTACATCAAGACAGAGGATCTCCCTTCAATCTTTTCAAGAGTTTTGGGTTTTCTTATGTTTTGTTATTTTATTTCCTCTGAGATGTTTTCTTTTATAATTATGAACTAAAACCCCAAATATCTAAGGGGATGAAACCTGAGACAGGTCTTGTTATTACTATCTGAGCAGTGTGATAAATATTTGATTTGTTCTTAATTGTGTTTTTAACTCTTAAATTGATATGTCCGAGATATTGATTTAAGTCGAATGTGCCTATGTAGAGGAGAAAAAGTCCCTGCATTAGAGTAGATCCAACACAATTAAGCGGAGTTGATCGTAATCCTAGACATAGGATGACGAAAATCTGTCGGATTAGAGTCAAATCTAATATGGGGAGCCATAGATCAAGTTAATGCAAGACTAGGGGTTTTAACTAGAAAGAGATTTCAGTTAATCAACCTAGGATTAGTTGTTCTTATCCTCGACGGAGGTATTAACATAATTTAGAGATCTCTACGGATCAAATGAAATGAAGAAATCATCTGGTTCAGCGTTAGATAACAAGTGAAGTCTAGGTGGATTCTTCTTTAGGTATTGCCTTAATCCTCTTTACTCCTTGCCGTTTCTTTTCAGTTTAGTTTAGATTAATTTAGAAATAAAACCCCACCTTTATTTTTAGGCTAGATAATAGGAAGAAAGTCATTACTAGTACTCATAGTTCCTTGGATTTGATATTCCGGTCTTGCCACTGACTATACTACTATTCGATAGGTGCACTTGCCTTTTATAGTGATATTAGTTAGTTTCCAGGTACGATCAGATTTTATTACTTTATCATCATCACTCAATATCACGATCAACCTTATGAACACATGCTTATACAAAAACTTCATCACAACCTTAGCATCATTCGTTAGAATTGCGTCATCCTTAACCCACTTAGCCACGTACTCGACTGCTACCAATATGTACTTGTGACAAAAAGATGGAAGGAAAGGGCCAAGAAAGTCAATACCCCAAACATCAAATAATTCTACCTTAATGGTGTTTGTTTGGGACATCTCATTGTTGTTGGTGATGTTTCTAACCCTTTGACATCGATCACAACTCTTTATGTAAGTATATGCATCTTTGAATAGTGTTGGCCAAAAGAATCCGACTTGCAATACTTTGGTTGCAGTATGTGTAACTCCAACGTGTGCCCCACTCAATGCTGAGTGGCAATGATATAGAATCTTATGTACTTCATTTTCTACCATGCATCTCCTGATCGTTTGATTTGCACACTTTTTAAACAAGTATGGTTCTTCCCATAAATAGTACTTCACATCGTGAAGAAACTTTTTCTTTTGTTGATACGTCTTATCAATCAACATCAAACCACAAGCTAAATAGTTAGCAATATTAGCAAACCAAGGGGTATTTTCGACATGATTTACCTTCAATATGTGTTCATCTGGAATGTCTCCTAATTGGGTATAAGTGGAGAATTCCCTTCTTGCGGCTCCAATCTAGAGAAGTGGTCTGCTACTTGGTTTTCTACTCCCTTTCGATCTTGAATTTCTAGATTAAACTCTTGAAGTAGAAGTACCCATCGGATTAGTCTTGGCTTAGCGTTTTTCTTATCAAGTAAATACTTAATTGCCAAATGGTCCATATAGACAGCCACTTTGGTACCTACAAGATAAGACTAAAACTTGTCAAAAGCAAACACAATAGCAAGTAAATTTTTCTTTGTTACTGTATAATTCAGTTGAGCTCCTGTCAGAGTCTGACTTGCATAGTGATGGGATGAAAAACTTTTTTCCTTCGCTAGCCCATGACAGCTCCTATTGCGAGTCACTTGCGTCACACATCAATTCAAATGGAAAGTCCCAGTTTGGTGTGACGATTATGGGTACCGAAACTAACTAACTTTACAAATCTTTAAAAGCTCTTAAGCACTCCTCGTCGAATTTGAATATCATGTCCTTCTCTAATAAATTGCATAAGGGTTTATCAATTTTGGAGAAGTCCTTGTAAATCTTTGATAGAAATTGGCGTGGCCCAAAAAGCTCCTAACACTCTTTACAGATGTTGGGGGTGGGAGTTTCTCAATAACGTCTACCTCTGCTTTATCTACCTTAATTCCATGTCTCGTTATCTAATGCCCTAGAACAATACCTTCTCGTACCATGAAATGACACTTTTCCCAGTTGAGTACGAGGTTTGTTTCTTCGCATCACCCTAGTACCTTGGCTAGATTGGCTAGGCAATCATTATATGTATCTCTGAATAATAAAAAATCATCCATACAAGCATTTCTCAACCATGTCAGTAAAAATAGACATTATACACCTTTGAAATGTAGCAGGTGCATTATATAAACCAAATGGCGTGCGTCTGAATGTAAATGTACCATACGGGTAGGTGAATGTTGCCTTGTGTTGATCTTTCAGTGCTACTGTAATCTAATTACACCCTGAGCATTAATCGAGAAAACAGTAATAGTCTCGCTCCATGAGTCTATCTAGCATCTGGTCCAAAAACAGCAAAGGAAAGTGATCTTTCTTAGTTGCCTTGTTCAACTTCTGGTAATCAATGCAAATTCTCCATTTCATAACCATTCTAGTCATTATCAACTCGTTATTCTCATTTTTAACGATCGTAATACCTCCTTTCTTTGGCACACACTAGACCGGACTTACCCACGAACTGTCTAACATGGGGTAAACTATACCCGCAACTAACCATTTTCTGATTTCTCTCTTTGCCAAGTCATTTATGATGGGGTTCAGTCTTTATTGTCTATCAATTGTCCATTTTTTCCATCTTCCAAGATGGTCTTGTGAATGCATACAGATGGACTAATGCTGCGAATATTGACTATGGTCCATCTGATAGCCTTCTTGAATTGTTTCAAAACTAGGATGAGTTTCTCTTCTTGCTCTACGGTTAATTCCATTGAAACAATCACAGGCAAAGTAGAAGCATTACCTAAATTAACATATTTTACATGCGAGGGAAATACCTTCAGTTCTAATTTAAGTGGCTCTTCAATTGACGCTTTTAGTTGGGCATAATCTATTTTCTCTAAATCCAAAGATTCAAAGCGGGATTGTGGATTAAAACCCAATTGATTAGCTTCTAGCAAGGCTAAGTATTCATCCTCCTCTTCATTACTTGGAGGGTTTGATGTCAAAATTTGTTCCAATGGGTCCTGAACATAGTTAAGTTCCTTTTCCATGATTAATTCCTCTAAATCAGACACTATAGAACAATTATCAATTGTGTATGGAAATCGCATAGACTTCAAAAAATTAAATGTTACCTGACCATCCTGAACACGTCTAGTAAGCTCGCCCTTCTACACATCAGTAAGGGTCATTCTAGTTATTAGGAAAGGCCTTTCTAGGATGATTGGCACTTCTTTGTCTACTTCAAAGTCTAGAATAACAACATCAGTAGGAAAAATAAATTTGTTTACACGTACCAAAATGTCTAGATTTTTCCTTTTGGATGGGCTAAGGATCGATATACTAATTGAAGTGTAGCCTTAATAGGTCTAACTTCACATATCCCCAACTTTCTAAATATTGACATGGGAATTAAGTTAATACTCGCACCCAAATCACATAGTGCCTTACCACAATATGGTGCTCCAATGTCAGCTTGCCTTGTAGATATGCACTGCATTCTTTCGTCAGGGCTACCATCTCAAATTCTTTAAGTCTTCGTTTTTTAGACAGGATATCTTTTATGAATTTGAAATAGTTCGGCATTTGTTCAAGTGCTTCAACCAATGAGATATTGATATGAAATTGCATGAGTACATCTAGGAACTTGTTGAATTGAACTTTCTACTTCTGTTTCTGAAGTCTTTGAGGGTAGGGTGGTGGAGGCTTCTTTATTGTAACTGGTTGATTCGTCTTCTATGCCAATTTTGCATCTAACGAAGTTGTTAGTTTATCAAAATTAGCTGGTTTAGAAGTTAGAATTTTGCAGATTCAGGTTTCGGTGAAACTGAAATTTCAACACTCGGTTAAACTTCCTCTGAGTTTTGAGCATCAGCTGGCTTCTCTTCAAATTCGACGGTGTTAGGCTCTAACGTCTTCTCGCTCCTCAATGTCAATGCTTTATAATGCTCCTTCCCAATATTCCTCTGATTCCCCGTATCACTAGGTAAAACACCTTATGGTCGGTTTCTAAGTTCAGTTGCAAGCTGGCCCATTTGGTTTTCCAAGTTTTTCAATGTAGCTACTTGACTTTAAATTAAGGCATCATTCTTGGCTATATATGTAACAACCCAATTTTCAGTTGTGTCGAAAATAGTGATTCAAGATCACTAAATCTAACGAGAGAGTTCAAAAATTTTATTATTTATTATCTATGAGCAATATATGAATTTAGGAAAATTATGAATTAGTGAATTATACTTTGGAGAATATTTATTAGATTAATTAGTTTCGAAAATGAGGTATCGAGATCTCATTTATAAACCAAGCGCAAATATTTTTATAAATATTTATAGAGTGTCAACCGGTTAGTGTTAAAGTTTTGTTAGAAAAATTTAATGTTTTGATAGTTAATTAATAGAAAATGACTAAATTGAAAAAGGTTCAAAACTTGTTGAAATGATTAAATGGCTTAAGAGGTAATTAAGTGGGGACCAATTAGGAAATTTGGCACTTATTAGAAGGCTAAGATGACATGTGCAGAGAAAAATCTTAAGATTTTATGAATTAGGGGCAAAATGATCATTTGGGAAATAGGGTAAAAATAAAACAAAGTGACTAAATTGGAAATCTAGATATTTCTTCATCAATCTTTAGCCAAAAATAGCCATAAAAGAGTCCCTCTAAGCTGGTATTTCATATATTTGCTACATGTAAGTTCAATTCTTGCTCTTTTCTTAAAAATTTTATGTTTTTGAGACTTTTACAACTACGTCCAACTATTTAATTCATTAGTTTTTGATTTTTTGGGTAAATTTGAAAGTTACCATTGATGAGTGCTAGAAATTTATGATGAATCAATATGGATTTGAAGCTTTAATTTTGTTATATGATGATTTTATCAAGTGATTTCAATGGAAATGGATTATTAGGACTAAAATGTGAGGAATAAAAGAATTATGGTTTGTTGTTAGATTTCTATGAATCAAAGGCTGTAAAATAGCTTAGAATAATGGAATAAGTTGCTAATTGAGAATAATTAGTTTATTTGGTGGGAAAATTGATAAGGGACTAAATTGTAAAAATTGTAAAAGTTGTGGTAAATGTGTAAATTTGAAAATTGAAAGATATAAATTGTGAAGTGAATTAAAAATGATTTATGTGCTAATGAATGAATAATTTTATATTTTAGACCAAGAGCCTGCAGATAATCAGGAAAAAGGGGAATTTGCAGAATAGTCCCTAAATTACTACAAAATTCACAAATCTTCTTCAGGTAAGCTCGCATGGTTAAATTTTAATGTTGTTTGTTAAATTTATGAATAGTAATATGTATTAGTTCATATTATTTGTTGAAAATGAAATGTTGTGTTAATATTATGAAATTGAATCAAGTGTTGAAGAGGAACGGAACGCAGAAAATGAGTATAATCGTTCAGTGCAGAAGAGGAATTGACAGTAAATTACCCAAGTAAACTGAGGTTCATCATTTGTTGCGAATTCTTATGTTTGCTTTCCGTTTAGCTCTCATGAGCTTCTGTTAACTCATATGAGTTTCAGTTTAACCCTTCTAGGTTTCAGTTTAGCTCTTCTGAGCTTTAGTTTAACCCTTATGGGTTTCCGTTCAGCTCTTATGAGCTTCCATTCAACCCTTACGGGTTTTTGTTAGCACTTATGTGTTTCAGTGCAACCGTCGGGCTTCTGGTTACGATGTACTCATATCCATAAGATGTTCTCCATTTTGAGCAAGGTTGGTAAGTGACATATGGAGAGTTACTGGAAAACTTAATGATATTATCGATTTTGAGATGAAATAAGTGAAATCATCAATTGAGGTTGTGATTCGTAGGAAATGTATAAGAAACGATTTATTTAAATGCATCCTTAAAATATGTTCGGTAAGATTTAAGTTTAAAGCCAATAAACTTTCTAAAGCTATGTATAGCTTACTTGAGTTGTTAAATGTTCTTTGTAGATTTTCAAGGAGTTTGGAGGATCGAATCATCAAATTCAAGCTACATTATCTAGATTGCTCGGTAGATTTTATTATATATTTTATGGTTTATATGACATGTATAGGTATTTGAATGATAATGTAAACAAAGTGATAATTCCATTTTGGTTATGTTTTGTATTAAATTATAAGTATGTTTGTCATATTTAGTATATGTATTAGTAGGAGTAATGAATGAACTAGTAAAATATGTTATTATAGTATTTACATGTGATGAAAAACTATGCAAATGACATGGTTTCTAGCTTGTATTGGTTGTTTGGTTGGGTTAGATTGGTGTGTATTAATGTTGTGTGCAGGTTGATTGTGTAAGGGTGAGAAAAGTAGCCTTAAAATGGCCTATTTTTGTCTACACGGGTAGACACATAGGCGTATGTCTTGACCATGTGTGACACACGGCTCGATACATGGGCATGTGGCTTGGCCATGTGCCACCTGCATTCTAAAATTTAGAAAATTGAATTAACCACACGACCTAGCACACGGGCATGTGACTTGGCCGTGTGACTTCTATTACTTCATGTTTTACAAGTCACAGTGTTACACGGGTTAGGGACATGGGCACGTGAAGCCACATGGCTTGAGACATGGGCATGTCACTAGGTCCTATGAGTCACACGGCTTGACCACATGGGCGTGTGTGCCCTACACCTAGGGAAAAATTTTGGAAATTTCACGACAAATTTCCTCTGATCCTGATTTAGTCCCGACTTGTTTCTAATATTTAAATTAGGCCTCGTGGGTCCAATCAAGGGATGATATGATTAGTTTTGATTATGAATAGTAAAAATATATGAATTATCTGTGTTTGTTTGGGAAACTTCGGTAATACTTCATAACCCTATTTTAGCGACAGATACGGGTTAGGGGTGTTACAATATATGCTTTCAACAAGTTTTCTAAGCCATTGGATGGTTCAACTTGAGGTTGTTTTTGAACTTGTTGGGTAAAAATAAGTGGCTGGGTCAATCTAGGTTGGGCGTATGTGTTATTGGGTCCAGCCCATTGGTTACTGCAAGAGAAATTAGGATGGTTTCGCCACGATGGGTTATAGGAATTGTATTATAGTCGTTGCCTTCCTCGGTTTTGGTTCTGGTTACCCACGTAATACACCGATTCTAGGTTCGATGGACATTCTTCAAACATATGTCCTTCCCCATAATAGAAATAGGCTACATTTTCAAATTGATTCGGTGCCTGTGATGCAAAACTATGAAACTCATTAGTGGTAAATTTTTAAGCACTGAGCAAATCGATGATACCTGATATGCAAGTGAAGTGAGAACGTCTACTTCATGTATTCCAGCGGCTCATTTTCCTGACACTGCTCGATTGGTTGGCCATTGATAATTGTTGCTGGCAATCCTCTCAATGATTTCATATGCCTTATTATTAAGACTTAGAAAGGAGAGTACCGTTAGTAGAAGCATCTACTACCATCATCGTGTGAGCATTGAGACCATTATAAAACATCTCAAGTTGGATGCAATGTGGGATTCCATGATGATGGTACTCCCGTAATAATTTTTTGTACCTTTCCCATGCCTCATACAAGGACTTATCATCCATTTATTGGAAAATAGTGATCTCGTTCCTCAACTTAGCATTCTTGCTAGGTGAGAAATACTTCATGAGGACTCTTTTTTCTAACTCTTGGTATGTGGAAATTGAATTTGGTGGCAATGAGTTCAACTAGGCTCGAGCTTTGTCCCTTAGTGAATATGGGAACAGCTTCAATTGTAGTGCATCTTCGGGTACTCTGGCTAAATTAAAAGAATCGCTCACTCGATGAACAGTCTTAAGTGTATGTGATGATCTTTGGTAGGCATTTCACTGAATTGGCCCACTATTTGAAGCATCTGGAACAAGACTGGCTTCAGCTCAAACTGTGGTGCCTCAATTTTGGGTCTCCTAATACTCAGATTAAGATCATGAAACACTGGCACATCATACTATCTTAGAGCTCTATCCCTATCATCAGCAATAAGGATAGGATTTTGAGCAGGGTTTGCTCTGTTTCCTTGATTTGGATTTTTGAAGTTCATCTCTTTGGTCCTTCTTTGACTTGCTTGTCTTTTCTACTGTCGAAAAGTTCTTTCAATCTCAAGGTCTACGGGGAGTAAATCGATGATTTGATCAATACTCATAAACACCTAAAACAAACAAAAAAGAATTAATTAAGTTAAAATTGAATAGAAAAATAAACCAAAATGAAAAATTAACAAATTCACAAGTAATGACTTTTTAAAACATTCCCTGGAAACGGCGCCAAAAACTTGGAACGACGGAAATGTGCAAGTGTACACAATCACAACAAGTAATAAAGTTTCAAGTAAATGTTAAGTTATCGTACCAACAGGGACTGTGAAAAGAATTATTTATGAATGCAGTTAAAAACACTCTGGTGAAGAAAAATATTTTAATTTGAGGAAGTGATTAAAACCTAATATTTTTAATTAAGTAAGATAAATAAAGAGAAAATAAAAATTCCAATGCACAATTTCAAAGATGATTTTAATCAAGATGACATAATTGTGTTAGATTAATTACATTTCTTAACTTAGAATTATTAAACTCATGTTTATGTTGTTACGAATAAATTCACGGCAACTCAGTAATTTGCTAACTTATGAACATACTTACATACCAAAATCCATTTATCTATTGATTATATCTTTATGTCAATTCAATCGATTAAACAAATTTTAATAAGCATATATGGTAATGCATATACATACTTATGAAATTAAAATAATCTCTTGTAGATATCTCTATGCCAATTCAAACAATTAAATCAATCATGTAACAACCCGGTTTTAGTTAAATCAGAATAGTAGTTTCAAAACTACAAATCTAAGGTTAGAAAAATATTGTAATATTATATTTGGTGTTTATAGTATGAGATTATGCATGTGTGAAAGTTTCGTGTGATAATTTTATCGATTGGTTAGTTAATTTGACAAAAGGACCTAATCGCGTAAAATGCAAAAGTTACATTCTACATGTTTAAAGTGTTAAATAGCTATGAAATATTGAATGATAGGTCCTTATGATGTTAATATACCATGAATAGCTTCAGTGGACCATTAAGGACATGTATTAAATGGTTTTCATGTTTTATAATTAAGGGTAAATAAGTAAATATGCAATTAAGTTAATAAAATCAAACAAAACATTATTTTTCTTCATCTTTCACCACCATTGCCAAAAATTGGAAGAGAAAAGAAAGGTTTTTAGGGCTTAAAGCATTCGGCACTTGTATAGCTTGATTGGTAAGTGCTTTGAGCTCCTTTTTTGATGATTTTTTTTTATGTTTTTGTAATCGTTGCGTCGAGTACTAGCTAGCCCAAGGACTATTTTGCAAAACTTCTTAAGTTTTTGAAAGTTTCCATTGATGAATATTTGAGCTTTTTAATGTTTGATGATGGAAAATGAATATTTGTTGATAGATTTAAATGTTTTACAAAGTGATTTTGAGTAAAAATCCAAATTATGGGCTAATTTGTGAATTGTGTAAATTTAGTGGTTAAAAGGTGAAATAAATGGAAGTTTTGGCCTGATAGGGACTAATGGAAAATTCGGAAAAGCTTGGGCGTAAAGAAATTGTGTGAAATTTGTGATTTTATGAATAAGTACTAAATTGTAAAAAAATGTAAAATTATAGAAGCTAATGTGTAAAAAGGTCCAAGTGTATGTTTGTGGATTTAATTGAATGAAATAGTGATTAAATAAGTTTAATTTGAATTTATATAGATCCAAAACGAAAGAAATCAAATTTAGATCGGGGGAAGTCGAAAGTTATTGAATAGTCGCTCCGATCCGTTCGTTTTCGTACGAGGTAAGTTCATATACAAATAAATGTGTTTCAATTGAATTATATATGTTTAATTATTATTGAAATGTATTGAGAAGCTGAATATGTGAATACGAGAAAGTATCAACAGTGTTACGACGTCAGAAAGTCCCATACAAACCATAGGAATAGTATAGGATACGAATATCATGACATTAGGATTCCAAGGTGTGATTTCGTGTAAGACCATGTCTGGGACATTGGCATCGATCTGAGATTACATGTAAGACCATGTCTGGGACGTTGGTATCGTGTATGATTTTGTGTAAGACCCTGTCTGGGATAGTGGCATCGATATATTATAACATGTAAGACCATATCTAAGATATGGCATTGTACGAGCTTTATGAGCTATCCGAGTATCCTTATCAATTCCGAACAGTTCAAAGGGCAATGTCGAGAAGTGAATGAATATCTGAATGAGTATAAGCTTCAGGTATGTATGATGTTATATGAATATTGAAAGAAAGGTAAATGAAGTACATGATTTATGAATAAGTGAATTAGATAAGATTTATGAAGCTTGCAAATGTGGTTTGCTATGGTTTCCATGGATGAATTGACTTAAGGTTATTTGTATATGGCTTACTAAGCTTTTGAAAGCTTACTTTGTGTGTGTTTTCCCTTGTTTTTTTAGATAATCAAAGCTAGATCGAGCTCGGGGATCATCAAGGATCATTGTCACACTATCGAACACTTTGTTGGTACTTTTGAATTTTTGTAAATATGGTATATGACATGTATAGGCTAGGGATGTTATGGTATTTTTGGTATGGTGAATCTTTCCATGTGATGTGGCTTGAGATAATAAACTTGTTTTGGTTTATGCTTAGTAATGAAATATTGTAAATGTGATGTATATATGGACTTGTGTAAATGGTTATTTTGGTATGAATATTTGGCTAGAAGTTGAATAGCATTTATGGTGGAATAATGTTAGTATGTGATGAATGAGACATGGTATATGATGGCATGTTTTGTTGTTGGAATTATTAGGAATTGGTATGATTTTGAGTTAGGTTAAATGGGACGTTTTTGACTTATGGTGTTAGTATGACTTTGATAAGTTTTGAATTGGTAAATGAGTATTGAAATTGATTGGTGATATTATGGAAGGAATTGTGCTTGATTTGGTATTGTTTTGGTTGCAAATTAGTTATGAATTATATGTCAATTGAGGCTTACTTTGATGCTTGTAAGGATGGCCCTCAAAGGGTGGCAATTGGCCTTGTAAATGGCCTATTTTTTTTGCCTATACGGGCAGGGACACAGGCATGTGTCTTTGCCATGTTGCTCGTAGGCCAATTCAAATTTAGTCTGGGCATTCCACACGGCCTTACAAACGGGCTTGTGGTAGGATGTGTGGCTAAGTCAGTATACCCTATAGGTTTGGCACGGCCTAGCATACGAGCTGGACACATGGGCGTGTGACTGCTCGTGTGACCAAGTTAGTAAGCTCCCTAATTTTCACACGGCCTAGCACACGGGCGTGTCTAGTGACCGTGTGGATAAGTCAATATGTATGCCCTGTTTTCCCACAGCCCATACACACGGGCGTGTCTAATGCCGTGTGAGGCACACGGCCTGTTCACATCGGCATGTGACCTCTGTTTCTAAGAAAAATTTTAAAGTTTTAGAAAATTTTGTATGTGATCGGTTTAGTCCCGAACCTTCTTTAAAGCATGCTTATGGTCTCATAAACCTATATATGGGACATTATGTATGTTTATGAATGACTATGTTATGATGATGTATGAGCAATGTATTTGAAATGATTGTATAATGTTGTGTTTGGATTAGTAATGCCTCTTAACCCTATTCTGGCGATGGATACCGGTTAGGGGTGTTACAAATCACATAAGCACATAAAAGATTACCTGAGGTAGCAATCTATGTCTACCTTGAAACAATTTAATCACAATAACCTTGCAAGTTATACAAGGCTAATGTATCACTAGATACCATTGCTAATTTAACCCTCTGCTACCTTAGATGATTAAACATGCACTAATTAAGTATTGTGTCAATTAATTATAATTTCAATCTATTTAAATAATTAATTCATTAGTTACCTTACAATTGTAATGCAAGAATAACTTAGTCATGGTATTACTTAATCAAACATCTTACCGAGACCTATAACAACACAAACACAATTTTAACAACTCAAGTAGACGAAATGCAATCAACCTAACATAGATTAAATTTAATACATATTAATTAAATTAAACATATCAACATCACAAATATTCATAGACATGTTCATCATAACAACAACAAAATCAAAAGGATAGGGAACAAGAATCAAATCCGATGTTTCTCCGAGGCTTGACTAGTTTTCTCCGCTTCTTCTTCTCTGCTTGTTCTTGTTGAACTAAGGCTTCCACAATCACTTGAATGCTAGTCCAAATGGTTGTTTAAGGACTCTTTTTCAAGAGCTGAAATTGGAAAAGGAATAGGGGAAGAAAATAATGAAAAATCGAAGGGAATGAAGTGAGAAAAGTGAGATAGAAATGAAGAAATGGATGAGTTTGATATGTGTTTGAAGTGAGCAGACAAGTGGGTATTTATAGGTTGAGAAGGCTGCTAAAAATAGCCAAAATTAGTAGCCAACGACTCCCCCCATGGCTGGCCACACATGTGGCATGTTTGAATATTTCAAACATGCTATTTTTAGGTAGGGGCAAATCTTGGAAGACATGAATAGTGGAGGGGTTTGAATGCAAATTGAAGGAGTCTTAAAGGGACATTTTGCAAGCCAAATAATCAGCTAAACAAGCTAATTGGGTCAGCATGTGAGACGATTTTGGGCTGCGCAGTGCTCGGTTGGATCGATTTTCTCGGTTCAGCTCAACTGGGCCCTTTTTCATAATTTCTTAATAATAATTTATTTAACCCAAATTAATTTGGTTTAAAATTAAAAATAATTATATTATGAATTAATATTCATAATTTTGACCGTCTTCGGCTGAAAATATAATTCACCTTGATGCTTCAAAAATGGTTCTCGGTTTTGTGCTTCTAATAGTGTCTGCCAAACCGTTTTTCGCCATTTGTGCAAATCTGTTAAAAGTATTCAAAATTTATTATAAATTAATTAAAAGTCAACATGTTAATAATTTAAGTACAATTTAATTATTTTATAATAATTATATAATTTTTGACAAGAATTTTACCGAAACTGCATGAATTTGAGTGAAAAAGGGCATGAAAAAGTGTGTATATTTTCATGTTTCCATTTGTCTAGTACCCTAACCTTTCTCAGGTAAAATTTTGAGGATGAAATTTCTTAAGGGTGGAGAGTTGTAACAGCCTAATTTTTAGTAGTGTTAGAAATGGTGATTTTGGAACCCTACTTCTAATATTCGAGTCCGTAAATATTAAATATTTACAAGGTTAGTATAAATTTTAATTAATGTTTGGTCCATTAATTTTGTTAATTAGATAGTGAATTAAGGTATAGGGACTAAATTGTAAAAGTGGTAAAAGTTAATCACTATAGATTTTGATTGTTAAAGGACTAAAAAAAGTAATTACTTGAAGGTTATAAAGGGCAATTATACCAATTTAAGTATATAGCGGACGGTTAGGTACAATTTTTTAATAAATTATATTTTATTTTAATTAAAATAATATAAGGTAATAATAATAAAGCTAATAAAAGTTAAAAAGGATGAACATTTGCTGATTGAGTCTGTAACACCCCACGCTCGACCTAGTCGTCGAATCCAAATTTGGAGCGTCACAAGTTATCCCAATAGAAAACACACTATTCTTCTTTCCAAAACCATTATGCATTTTGGCGGATACCCCAATTTACCAGAGCAGTATTTAATTAGTTAAATATTACATTTATTTGGAAGAAAAAATTTAAAATGATAACCGGCCACATTTAAGATTTAAAGACGCACGAATTAGCCTTTGGCGACTGCTTAAGTAACGTTTATAAATCACAAATAACAATATGCTAACAAGGCTTCCAATTCACCTTCGAGTGTTCAATATAACATTTCAATATAGATGGATGGTTTTAGAATGGCGATTCCTAACAGTTGTCCTAGCAACCCCAGCAAATACATGTTCACCAAAAAAAAAATAGGTTCACAAATGGCAATAGATTTGACTATATCCTTTCAATCACCACTCTCAACCTAAGAAAGAACCTAAAAGGAAGAAGAAACTGGTAAGTTCATGTAAATTTAGTGAGTTCTTAGGAAGAATAATCCCGCCATGATTACTATTATACATTAAGAAAAAGGAACTTAAGTTGTCAAATTATTTCACCATATTTGGTGGATACATTACTCTAGTCTATCGGTCAGTTGGAGGATGCTATTGCAATTAAACTCAGCCTATTGGCAGATCACACTGTTTCCTAAACTCGTACGTGACAGTCATTGACACATCTGCTCCGCAAGTACACCATTTACGTGGGCTACCATTTATGACTGACAAGCTTACTGTTTATATTTTCATACAATGTGTAGTATTACATGGACCTTTTTATCATGTACTACCTTATTTCTGCTAGTTTCTTATCTCGGTTCCCGAAGAACCAATTTTTCTATGTCTTCATATCCACTCATCAGAGCTATATAACAACATCACCTCCATATTCTCCTAACTCGCCTACTTGTTTAAACACATAGGTGTTCCCTCGTAAGGTTGGGTTTTCACTAGTCATGGTTTGCATCAAAGTGCCATACCAGAGGCAAAACATTTAATTTTATATCTTTTTTATCATTATACACAACATCCCTCTGCTACTTCCTTACACCAGTCTGGATATGGAGTTTGCGCACCAAGGAAGGAGTACTCATACCATGTATATACCAAGTTTTCCAGGTTTGTTTATCTGTATAAAACCATGCATGCACTGACTCTTTGAATAGATTTCCTCAAACATGAATGTCAGAGACAAATGAAAAAGCTATTTACCTGGCTGTGCAATGTATAGGAGTAAATAAATTAACACAGATACTAGACACAAGTACAGAGGAACTCACCAGAATACTTTACCTAGAGCTTTGTCTACTCTACTATTTCCTTCCCTTTAATACTGGGACCTTCTCTTGTTTCTTTAGCTAAAACCATAAAATAGCTTATTTAAACATAAAAAATGACTAAAACTTTATGATATAGCAAAAATCTGTAGACATGCAAACAATCTGGATGAAAGTTTCCCTCCTATCCAATATTCAAAGAAATCCTACCAACACTTCTTACATTTGCTTTTATTTATTTGGTAAAACTTAAAGGAAGGTTTAAGAATTTACCAACAGACAACTAGCACATAAGCTCTCTTAAGATTTTATAGTTAACACCTTGTTAGAAAAGAATAACTCTCTTGGTTTCTTCAATGATAACAAAGTTTGGTGAACAAGATGAATCATAAATCTTCTTTCCACTATCACATTATCCTATTTATAGGTAATTCACGTCCAAACCCATCAGGATTATCTCTAATCATTACTCATTTTCCCACGCTTCCACTAACTAATAACATCTTACGAGGCCCTCCAAGTGTCCAAATTTTTGACACGTTGCCTTTACTAGAATGACAGGTGATCTAAACGTATCCTATAAGTTATCGTACTTACTTTAGTATCAACACTAAAAACATGATAGTGATCTTATTAGCGGGAAAGTTCGCCTAATAAGGTCCTTACCTTAACTAAAATCTCACTATCACTTAGAATGGTACTCCGTAGTATTGGCGAATTCTATGTAGTGCTCCACCAAAAAGTTACCAACCTTGTCCGGTCTAAGTCTTGCAACTTATGCAGTCTTTGCTAGTATAGTCTCCTAAACCGATCTAGTTCGCCAAACCAGGGTGTGACAAAGTCATAGCACAATTTCCATTAGCATTGTTGCCAGTGGAGGAAGATGTGGGTTTGAGTGTGTTAAAGTGCGTTATTCTCTGATTTAAGGATTGTGGAGGGGCTATGGATAATTCTAGGCATTGTTTCAAAAAGAGCAAATATAACATGAACCAATAATGGGATTAATGTTAAAAAAAAAAAGATGAACATTTGTTCATCATTCCTTTCTTCCACAAAAAATATAAACAAGAAACCAAAGAAACCATTATTTAAAGCTTCAAAGGTTTGGCCATTTGCATGATAAGCAATTTCAAGTTTGTTTATTGTATTTTTTATGTTTTTGAGATCTCAGGAGCTTGATTTAGCTGACTTGTATACTATTTTATAAAATTTTTAGAGTTTTCAAAAGTTTTCGTTAATGAATTCTTGAAGCTTTTGGTATTAAATTGTTAGACTTTAAGCTGATATATGAAAGATGACTAATTTGTAAAGTGGAAATTATTAATTTTGTACCTAAGGACTAAAATGTATATATTTCGAAATTGGTATGAAATTTCTATAAGCATGGATAGTAGAGGGCCTTAGAAGGATGTATTTAAGATCAATTTTGAAATTAAGGCTCAAATTTGAAAGATATTGGAATTTTGATTTTAGGGACTGAATTGAATAAAACGTTAAAATTTAAAGAACATTTGAAAAATTAAATTGAATTGAAATATGCATATAATATGCTATTATAAGATGTCTGGAGTTGATAAATTGAAATGAATTATTGTAGATCGAGAATTGAATCAATCTAAGAATAATCAAGAAAAAGGCAAAATTTCATATTAGTCATTGATGTCTTAATTTTTTGCCATTTTTTCTAGATAAGTTCATATGGAACTTTGTTATTTATTTTGTGTTTGAAATATATTTAGTAATATCTATTATTTTAGGTTAATTATAATTCTGACAATTTTGACATTTAAAGGACTAAATCGTCCAGTATGAGAAATATAGTATTACAAGTGAATACAATGTATGGAATGGATGTGGAATGTTTATATAGTTGAATGATATGTATATAATGACATTACAGGGATTGGAATGAATTGAATATTGTAATAGAGCTTGTGTAACCTTAATAAATGATTAGGATACGAATGGCATGCCATTAGGGTTCAAATGGAAAAGGAAATGGTTCAATTGAAAAAGGGAAAAGAAGTGTTTGATCTGGGATTAATGCAATGGCTTGAGATCTAGCAAATGTTGCGGATTTTCTGAAGCTAGTGTTAGCAGCATCGAACTAAGCTTATATGAGCAACCCTGGTCTGAAGCTAGAGTTAGCAGCCTGATTTTGATAGCTCGTGTGTGTAACACCCTTAATTTGGGCCTAGAAGTATTGGGCTTGTGTAACGCCCTGATTTTCAGTATTTTTTGGGTTTTTGTGATTTTTGGTGAAATCTTGAAATTTTGGTATTTTGGTTACTGAAATTATGGCTAAGTGTGTTAGTGGGCCTTTAGAAGGCCCTAGCCTAAGTTAAAACCCGATCGAAATATCAACTTGGATTTTAAGTGAAATGGTAAGTGGGCCTTTAAGAAAAAGTTAGTAAATTGAGACAAAAAGAGGGCTTTGGTAAAGTGGCAAGGTGGCGCCACTAAGTTCCTAAAAAAGTGGCGTGTGGACTGAGTTTAAGGGCCAGAGTTCAAGTCGCAAGGTAAGCAGATGGTACTTTTATTTTTGTGCATGTGCCGGGCATGTGATAGGGCTTAGGTAGCATTCGGCTAGGGCCTTAGGGGGATTGGGCTGTTGGTTTGAATGGCCATTAGGGCAAGCTTTATTTCCTTTTTTTTCTTGCCGAATTAGGGTTAGCCATCTAGAGCCTTCACTTTTATTCTATTCTCTTCTCAGTGTTGTAAAAAGCCAAAAATGCAAAGTTAGATCTCCTAAGTGCCAAATTCTTCCTTCTCTTCTCCTCTCTTCCATTCTTTCTTTTCCTTTTCCTCTCTAGCCAAAATCACCTTTCCTCCTCCCTCATCTTTCATTTTCTTCCCTTCAGAAATCGAAATTGTCACTCTTTTTTTCTCAAACTCATCAACTACTAAAAGCCGAAATCCTGAAAGGTTACTTCCTGTGCCGATTTGCCTATAACCGAACCCCCTTTGTTTTTCCTCACTTGTAGCTGAATTTCATACTCTCCAAACCATTAGGCTCTGTCGACAAACACCCCTCCAACCATAGTCTCAAATCATATCTTCTTTCACCACTTAAAAAGCTGAAAACACCATAGTTTTTAGGGATATATAGCTGGATCCTTAGATCTCTAAGATTTGAATTCTGCTAGTGTTTAGGGGCTAGATATGCATCAGATCTGAGTAGAAGAATCGCCTTGATTAAGGAAAACTTATGGTATGTACTCGACATCTCAGATCTACTCGTTACCTTTGAATTTAAGAAAAGCCGAAATCCCTGAACTCTTTAGGGAGGCTGTCGAATTTGATGATAGGTAAAGACAGTTCTTTTAATTGGTTTTATGTGTACTTATTGTGGAAGGGCCGATCTAGCAAGGAGCATAAGAGGCTTGGATCTTTAGAACGACTAGATCTAGATCTAGATCTAGTCATTAGTTTCGGCAAAGGTAAGATCTCAAGGGCCTTAGGTGGTGATGGCCGATTATGGTAAGTAGAATTATGGAGATTTTCATTTTATTTTGGATCTGATGTGTCTAGTAATAGATTGTAGGATATCGTGGGAGATCTCGTTAGCAGTCGTCATAAATCAGGTGTGTAACGAACAGCCTTCTGCAGTCTAAGTTGGCAAAAGCCGAAATGCTAAAATTCTGGCATTTCGTGGGCTTGTGAGCGTGTGAATGTTCATGAGTCGGTTGGAAATCATTGGATCAATAATCGCAAGTGGTAAGATGGTTGAGTGCGCAACTTCGTGCACTTTGGTAAATTTGGGCCTCGATGGGCTAAAACTGGGCCCAATGGGCTTACGGGCCCATATGGTGAAAAAGTAAGCGGTAAATGTGTTCTGATATTCTGGAGGTTAAGACTGTTAAGGTAGACTTAGAATTTGGGCTAAACGGGCTAAATTAGCTAAATGACACCGTAAGGCCCATTAGGGGTTTTAGGGCCCAATGACTGTAATCTGCTAAAATGTACCAAATAAACTACTGAGATAAAAGTTAGACTATTACTGATTAAAACGTTCATAAAACCCTAGAAACTAGCATAATTACTGAAATACCCTGATAAACGATAAATTATACATATTTTTACCCTATGTTTAGTCTAATTTCTGGATGGATTATCATTAATTATGTGAGAATTGGTACTCTTAATCCTTCTTTTTCATATCTTATACTCAGGAGAGCATAGGGAAGAGAAAAGAACGGAAAACGAGCCAAAAACGAGGAAAATAGGCCAAAAGTATAAAAACGACACGGCCTAAGAAGTCACCACACGGCCGTGGCACACGGCCGTGCCACATGAATTCCACACGGCCCAGCCCCGATGAGCACGGCCAGGCCACACGGCCATGCCACACCAATAGGCCTGTACACGGCCCTTATCGAAACCACACGGGCGTGGCACACGGGCGTGTCCCTGTCGTGAAGAAGTGCAATTTCACTCGGATTTGGATACTTAGGGGCTAAGAAAGCCATTCTAAACTCTATATAAAGACCCCAGGAGGCAACTCTAAACATATACTCTTTTCTCCTAAAAGGAGCACCGTATTTCTGCCAACACAAGGAGTGAAAGCAAGGGATTACTCGAAGGAAAGCCGATTGATTCATCCCAGAAGCCAGAATTCTACATCAAGACAGAAGATCTCCCTAAATTCCTTTAGGGGTTTTTGGGTTCTTTATGTTTTGTTATCTTATTTCTTCTGACATGTTTTCTTTATTAATTATGAACTAAGATGAAACCTAAGACAGATCTTGTTATTATTTATTCTTGAATTATATGATAAATACTTGAATTGTTCTTAATTATGTGTTCTTCATTCTTGACTTAATAATTCTAGGTATTACTTCAAGAACTTGATGTGCTTAGGCAGAGGAGCAAAAGTCCCTATTTAAGAGTAGATCTACCATAATTAAGTGGAGTTGCATGCAACCCTAGACATAGGGCGACATAAATCTGTCAGATTAGGGTCAAACCTAATAGGGGGATCCATAGATCAAATTAATACAACCTAGGGGTGTTAAGTAATAAAGAAACTTTAATTAACCACCTAAGATTAGTTGTTCTTATCCTCGATGGAGGTATTAACATAAGTTAGGGATCTCTGCGGATCAAGTCAAGTGAATAAATCGTCTAGTTCAAGAAGTTAATAACAAGTGAAGTGTAGATGGATTCTCCCTTAAGTATTGCTCATATCAATTAGATTTTCCCGAAAGTTTTCCCCAATTTACTTTTTGTGCACTTTTAGTTAGTTTTAGAATTAGTTTCAAACAACCCTATTTTATTTTTAGGCTAGATAACGAAAGGAAGTAAGTATTAGTACTTTTGGTTCCCTTAGGTACGATAACTCGGTCTTGCCACTAAACTATACTACTGTTCGATAGGTGCGCGTGCCTTTAAAATTGTGATATTAGTTAGTTTTTGGTGTGATCAGTTTTTATAAATTTTATTACTTAATATCGCGAGCTATCAAGTTTTTGGCGCCGTTGCCGGGGAACTGAAATATTAAGAAAACTCGATTTCTATTACTTTAGCCATTACTATATTTATTTATTTTCAGCTTTTATTTTGATTTTTCTTTTTATTTTATATTTTATTTTATTTTAATTATTTTATTTTTCTTTGCTTTTTCCTTCTAGGTATTTCTAGTTTATGACTAGAAACAACCCAGCAGGACCATTGCTTTTTGACAAAGATTTAGAAGCGACAGTTCGCAGAACTCGCAGAGATATCAAACGAAGCCTATAGTATCCAGAACAAGATCAAGAACAAAGGCTAGAACCTATAGAAGAGATGGAAGCAAATCAAAATATTCCACCACCTCCCGCAATAGTCGCGCCACCAGCAAATCAGGAAGAAGCTCCTCGCACTATGTATGATTATGCTAAACCTAGTTTGGCTGGTACCCAAACTAGCATTCTTAGACCTACTATTGCTGCTAATAATTTTATATTAAAGCCTAACACTATTCAGATGATACAGCAATTGGTGCAGTTTGATGGTTTACATGATGAAGATCCAAATTCACACATAGCCAATTTTTTGGAACTTTGCGATACCTTTAAAATTAATGGCGTTTCTGATAGTGCCATTCGTCTAAGGCTATTTCCATTCTCTTTGAGAAATAAAGCCAAACAGTGGTTAAATTCTTTACCACGAGGCTCAATCACTACATGGGAACAGATGACCTAAAAATTTTTACTTAAATATTTTTCTCCAGCTAAAACAGCTAATTTACGAAATGATATCTCTTCTTTTGTACAGATGAATTTGGAAACACTTTACGATGCCTGGGAGAGATACAAGGATCTTTTGAGAAGATGCCCTCATCATGGATTACCTTTGTGGTTACAAGTTCAAACCTTCCACTACGGTTTGAACCCTTCAACAAGGCAAATGATCGATGCAGCCACAGGAGGAACAATCAATAATAAAACACCCGAAGCAGCTTATGAATTTATTGAAGAGATGTCACTGAATAACTATCAGTGGCAAGTCATGAGGACAAAGCCGACAAAAGCTGCAAGAGTTTATAATATTGATGCTGTCACTATGCTTACTAACCAAGTAGAACTTTAAAAAAAAAAGTTTGATCATTTTGTTGGTTCTACGCAGGCACAGCCAGTGTTGCAGTGTGACACAACTCCAGTTAATATGTTCAATCCAGACTATTCATCTTATGGACACAACATGGAAACTGAGCAAGCCAACTACATGGGTAATAATTCTAGATCTCAAAATAACCCTTATAGTAATACTTACAATGCAGGTTGGAGAAATCACCCCAATTTTTCATGGGGAGGACAAGGAAATCAAATACAGCAGCCTCCTCCAGGATTTCAGCAGCCACCACCACAACAGGAGAAAAAGCCGAATCTTGAAGAGATGTTCACTAAATTTATGACCGCATCAGAAACCCGTTTTCAGAACATTGAGACAACACTAAATAACCAACAAGCATCAATTCAAGGGCTTGAAAATCAAATCAGTCAGCTTGCAAAATTAATTTCAGAAAGACCATAAGGTGGACTACCAAGTAATACTGAGCCAAATCCCAAAGAACATGTCAAAGCAATTACTCTAAGAGATGGGAAAGTACTAGCTGAACCAGAAAAGAAGTCTGTTCCAGAATCCTCAGGAGACAATTCAGAGGAACCCAAGAAAAGCACTCCACCAACATTGAAGGAATACAAACCGCCTATTCCATATCCGGCAAAGTTGAAGAAAGACCGTACAGACGCTCAATTCGGTAAATTTCTTGAACTTTTTAAGCAATCACACATTAACTTACCTTTTGTTGAAGCAATTTCGCAGATGCCGAAGTATGCGAAGTTCCTTAAAGAACTTCTAACAAATAAAAAGAAGTTGGAAGAATTAGCCACAGTAGAACTCAACAAAGAATGCTCAGCTATTCTCTAAAATAAACTGCCGGCAAAATTGAAAGATCCAGGAAGTTTTACTATTCCTTGTTTAATTGGTAGTTTACTTATTGATAAAGCCTTAGCTGATTTAGGTGCTAGTATTAATCTCATGCCTTACAAAATGTTCAAGCAACTAGGTCTAAGGGAACCAAAGTCCACTAGGATGAGTATTCAACTAGCTGATAGATCCGTTAAATATCCTAGGGGAATCATCGAAGATGTGCTAGTAAAGGTAGATAAATTTATATTCCCTGTTGATTTTGTTGT
Source organism: Gossypium stocksii (assembly GCA_020496765.1). Lineage (NCBI taxonomy): Eukaryota > Viridiplantae > Streptophyta > Magnoliopsida > Malvales > Malvaceae > Gossypium > Gossypium stocksii. The sequence goes on from CM035623.1 coordinate 16,597,218, forward strand.
GCTTGATATGGATAAGGATATTGAGGTACCTTTAATTTTGGGACGTCCATTCTTAGCCACTGCTAGAGCTGTTATCGATGTAGGGGATGGTAAATTAGTACTTAGAGTTGGTGAGGAAGAAGTCATTTTTAAAATCTATGATGCTATGAAATTTTCTAAAGAATAAGATGATTCCTGTTATTTTGTTGATATTATTGATTACTTTGTTCAAGATAAGTTTCAGGAACTTTCTATCACAAACACGTTGGAACTATGACTTGTTCAAGGTGGAGGGAAAGATGAAGCCACCACTAAAATTGAGGAACTAAGAAAGGAGTTAGATTCTAATGAAATCATCACAAGACACATAAGTTATGAAAGTATAAAGATGAATCATGAACTGAGACAGAAAACTTCCATTGATGAACCCCCTAAACTAAAATTAAAGTAACTGCCAAATCATCTAGAATATGCCTTTTTAGAGGAAGATTCAACTTTACCAGTCATTATCGCATCAGATTTGAGCATTGCAGAAAAAGAGGAACTACTCCATGTGTTAAGGGAACACAAGCATGCTATAGCTTGGAAAATTTCAGATATTAAGGGAATTAATCCATCTTTCTGCACCCACAAAATTTTAATGGAAGATGAATTTAAACCATCGGTGCAAGCTCAAAGACGATTGAATCCCAATGTGAAGGAAGTTGTAAAAGCTGAGGTAATTAAACTTCTAGATGCAGGCATTATTTATCCTATTTCTAACAGTTCTTGGGTAAGTCTGTGCAGGTTGTTCCTAAAAAGGGAGGTTTGACCGTGGTGTCTAATGACAAAAGAGAGTCAATACCTACAAGAATAGTCACTGGATGGAGAGTTTGCATTGATTATAGAAAGCTGAATGACGCAACTCAAAAAGATCATTTCCCTTACCTTTTATTGATTAGATGTTGGAAAGATTATCAGGTTACATGTATTATTGTTTCTTAGATGACCTCTCTGGTTACTTCCAAATCTCGACAGCTCCAGAAGATCAGGAGAAAACGACATTCACGTGCAAATACGGTACGTTTGCTTATCGTAGAATGCCTTTGGTTTATGTAACGCTCCTGCTACTTTTCAGCGATGCATGCTAGCTATCTTCAATGAATTCGTGGAAGACATCATGGAGATATTTATGGATGAATTTTTAGTTTTCGGTAATTCTTTCCAACTTTGTCTTAATAATCTAAAACGTGTTTTTATAAGATGTGAAGAGACAAATTTAGTGCTTAACTGGGAAAAATGCCACTTTATGGTTCAATATGATATTGTATTAGGACATAAAATTTCTAGTAAAGGGATAGAGGTAGATAAAGCAAAAATTGAAACCATTGAAAAATTACCTCCCCCTAATTCAGTTAAGGCTATAAGAAGCTTTTTAGGACATGCCGATTTTTACCGCAGGTTTATTAAAGATTTTTCTAGAATAGCTAAGCCTTTAACAAAATTGCTAGAAAAAGACGTGCTTTTCAACTTTGACCAAGAATATTTAGAATCTTTTAACACTCTTAAGAAAAAGTTAGTTAATGCCCCGATTATGATTTCACCTGATTGGAATCTACCTTTTGAACTAATATGTGATGCAAGTGATTTTACAGTAGGTGCAGTTTTGGGACAGCGAAGAGACAAGCACTTTCAACCGATCTATTATGCTAGCAGAACTTTGACAGCCGCTCAAGCAAATTATACTACCACAGAAAAGGAATTGCTAGCTGTTATTTCGCATTTGATAAATTCAGATCTTATTTAATTTGGCCAAAAGTCATTGTTTATATTGACCATTCTACTCTTCACTATCTTTTAACTAAAACTGATGCAAAACCTCGATTAATAAGATAGATTCTATTGTTACAGGAGTTCGATTTAGAAATAAAGGACAAGAAGGGAGCTGAAAACTTGGCAGCAGATCACCTTTCAAGATTAGAAAACACGCAACCCAAGTACCTCGACAAAATAAATGATTTGTTTCATGAAGAACAACTCCTATCCTTAGTAGATGCAACAGTTCCTTGGTTTGCTGATTTTGCAAATTATTTAGCAACTAACATAACCCCAAAAGGGCTAACCCATCAGCAAAAGAAGCGATTCTTCGCTGATGTGAAAAACTACTTTTGGGAAGATCCTTTTCTTTTTCGAATTTGTGTAGATCAGGTTATTCGAAGATGCGTTATAGAAACAGAACCATACCAGATTCTGAATCACTGCCATTCAGGACCCAGAGGAGGACATAACAGTGGAGCTAGAACTGCTCATAAGGTACTCGAATCAGGCTTTTACTGGCTACACTTTTTAAGGACGCCAACAGGTATGTGACCTCTTGTGATAAATGTCAGCAAACAGGCAATATTTCTCAACATAATGAAATGCCTCAGAGCTACATACTTTCATGCGAAATATTTGATGTATGGGGTATTGATTTCATGGGTCCATTCCCTACTTCATTTGGGAATAAGTACATCCTAGTAGCGGTAGATTATATGTCAAAATGGGTGAAAGCCCATGCCTTACCTACTAATGATGCTAGAATGGTAGTACGATTTTTGAAGAAACTTTTCTCTCGATTTGGAACACCCAGGATAATTATCTGTGATAGGGGTACCCATTTTTGCAATACCCAATTTGAAAAAAATTTAAAAAGGAATGGAGTACACCATAGAACAGCTACCCCTTATCATCCACAAACTAGTGGCCAAGTCAAAGTGACAAATAGGGAACTAAAACGCATCCTAGAGAAAACAATAGAAACAAATAGAAAGGATTGGTCAAGAAAAATAGATGATGCTTTATGGGCTTATAAAACTGCATTTAAAACACCCATAGGTACATCTCCTTATAAGCTTGTCTATGGAAAAAGTTGTCATTTTCCATTTGAACTTGAACATAAAGCATTTTGGGCTATCAAATTTTTAAACCTTGATTTTAAGCTTGTAGGTGAGAAGAGATTAATCCAGTTAAATGAACTTGATGAATGGCGTTGCAATGCCTACGAGAGCTCACGACTATATAAGGAAGCCATGAAGTGACGTCATGACAAACGACTGAAACAACCTAAGCAGTTTAAAATAGGTGATCTTGTCTTACTCTACAACTCAAGGCTGAGACTATTTCCTGGAAAACTCAAGTCAAGATGGTCAGGTCCATTCACTGTTCAAACCGTCTTTCCATACGGCACAATTGAGGTAACTCACCCCAACTACGGTACATTCAAGGTAAACGGACATAGGCTTAAGCACTACAGAGATGAGAATTTTAAAGATTACAGGGAGGAGCTTCAGCTCCACGAAATCCCTTCATGACACATCTAGGTAGAGTCGAGCTTAGACTCTAAATAAGCGCTTCTCGAGAGGCAACCCGAGCACTAACTTAGTAACTATTCCTTCTTTAAAATTTTCGTATTTTTCATGCATAAACTAACCCTTTTAAATGTAGAAATTTAGGACCACACGGTCTTGCATACGGGCGTGCCTCAGGCCGTGTGAAAATTTAAAGTAGAGACACGGTCGTGCACCTAGGCCGTGTATGAACAGAGTGGAAATTTTTCCCAAAACAAGGGCTGTGTGACATGGCTGTGGCAACCCTTCAATTTAAACACGGGCTTCCACAAATCCCCATGCCCGTGTCCCCAGACCGTGGCCAACACTGTCAATTTAGACACAGCCGTGTGACTACCTACATGACCGTGCGAGTAACGAAGAACCGATCGCAAACGGCCGTGGAACTTATCACACGACCGTGTGAAAAGCGAACACGATCGCAAACAGCCGTGCGAAATATCAACACGGCCGTGTACTTCAAACTAGGTGCACCAAAACCACCAAATTTTGATTCACACGGGCAAACCCCGAGTCACACGGGCGTGTTCCATGCCTGTGTGACCCAAAAACTATAAGTAAGAAGCCACTATTCATTCTCCTTTTCACTCTAACCCTAAAATCTCCTCTCCACAAGCACCATAAATGCCGCCGTCGACCTTAAAACCACCACCACGCTCACACACAGTCGACAAACGGCCGTGCAATCTCACCCCACGACCGTTCAACCTCAACCCACGACCGTGCAACTCTATATTTGGTTCTATTTTCTCATTTTTCTCATTTATTTATTTATTTATATTTCATTTTTATTTTGTTAAATTTTGCTTTCACGCATTGAATTTGTTACATTAGGATGAATAATCTAGAATGTTAGAGAACATATTAGGATTGCATACCATTTAAGTGCTCAATTGCTTGCCATTTATCTCATAAATTTAGTATAAATACATACCCATATTGTTTGTTTTTGCTACCACTTAGAATGGATTATTTATACTATTTTGGTTAGTCCCCATTTTATTTTTTTAGGCACATTGTCATTTTAATCTACACATTTAATTTTACTATAGTTTGCAATTTAACTTTGATTTTTAGAACTAATAATTCTAACTCTATTCTAGGTAACATGTCATCGCGCGGTAAGAAAGCTGCCATCCCCGCCTCGAAGAAATGAAAGGGACCAGGTGGTTCTTCCTCCAGACCCACCTCTGAAGTTCACCACCCGTCCATCACATTCTCTCAAACTTCGCAAGAGGAATTATTTCAAATACTACAGGAACACCCATTGAGTGCTGGCCGATGCATAGATTGGGCAGCACTAGAACGAGTAAACCTTAGTGATTCAGTCCGAGCCCTACTCATGAAGGACCCTTAGGAGTAGTTCTTCCAGATCATCGAGCCTACATACATAGAGCTCACCCTCGAATTCTATTCCACATTCCACCTCTAGACCATCATGAACTGGTTTGATGATCCCGGAACAGTCCAGTTCCGCTTAGGAGGTCGCGTACGCCACTTGAACGTACCAGAGTTCGGCTCAGCACTTGGGCTTTACACGGAGCAATTCATGGAAGAAGAAGACTTCCCCAACCTCTTCCGTCGCATCCATCTCAGGCCAGTCAACTGTTGGCACGAAATCGCCTCGGGGCGTTAGAGATACAATCCCAGTAGCAGCAAGGCGATCGCCCTCGCCCCCTCTTTGAGGTACATCCACACCCTCCTTGCACATACTTTGATGGCAGACGCGAAAGCACAGGTGTCATCAACACTCACGACGCCTATTTCCTATGGTGCATGGTGAACGTGCACCCCATCGACCTCGCCTACTTCATCGCGTACGCCATGCAGCACCAGACTGAGCGTCACCGCTGGGGCGTTATATCCATGGGCCCGTACATCACACGCTTGGCTCGTCACTTCGGGCTCCTCAACATCGTGGCCCAGACATCCTCATACACATTGATAGGCCGGATGTCCCCTCAGGGCATCTAGACCATGCTACACATAAGGATGATCCAGCGCAGACCTGGAGGCGACCCCCTTCAATACCGCCTCGTTCAGGAGGGCGATGAGCCAGAGGACATTCCTGATGATGTCCCACCACGGGAGGAGGATGCACCAGCCGAGCCACCACCACCTCGCCGCCCATCTCGTGTAGCAGCCACCGATGCTGACATATCTGAGCGCTTATCTAGATTCGAGCAACAATGCTTCTGGCGCCTCGACCACAACGATGCCACACTACAGCAGATATGCCAGCACCTTCACATCACTTCTCCATTGCCATCGAGTGATCCACCTGAGGATTAGAGATTTCTATTCCTCCTAACTTTATTTTTATTTTTATTTTTATTTTTATTCTAACACTGATCTCTATTTTCACCTTCTAAGTTCTTCTCTTTTATTTTCCTGTTTACAGTTTTTTTTATTTTTTTAGTGAATTTTTCTTTTTCTTTTTTATTATTTGAATATTATTATTTTTAATATTTTGTTTTATTATATTTTATTATATTTTATTTCTTTTTCATATCGGCCAATCCCTAACGAGTAATCTCTCTTAATCCAAATTTCCCACCACTAATAAATACTTTTGCAGTTTCAAAGGAGCTTTACAGCTCAAATCTCTACGAAAATGGGAACACCCTGCCACAACTGCCGGCTCTTCCAGTTCCAATATCCGTCTCACAAATTCATCTAAAATTCAGGGAGTTTCATACCTTTCCCTATCTTATGATCTTGTGATTTTATTGCTACTAATGTTATCTTTGTACATTGAGGGCAATGTACATCTTAAGTGTGGGAGGGAAATCTATTTTCAGTCTTTACACTCTTTTTGAAATCCCTGAACTTTTTCAAACTAACATTTTACATTGTTCTCAAATTCTCACTTTCACTCTTTACATTATCTTCAATCTCCTATTAGGAATTAATTCTGATTGATTTATGATTTTTATTGATATATTGAGAATTAAGACATAGGTGCTTGTACTTTGATTATTCAAACTTTAAAACACTAGGGAATCAAACATGATAAGTTGAAATTTTTGAGAATCTCAATTTTTGCATAAGTTAATCTTCTGAATTTTAAGTATTATCTTGAGATTTGAAATTCACAGGATTGACATTAAAAGCCACAATTTTGGTGAGATTTTTGAGCCTTTTGAGCATACATTCTTTCGTGCTCACTTTTATTATTGCTTTGAGTGAGTCAATACTGGTTTGTTATTCTAGAACTTGCTTTGATTATACATGTCGAGACCACATCATTGATTTGATACACTGAAATGATAAAGGCACCTAGGATTTAACCCACTTACTCCACAAAAGCCTACCTCCATAAATTAACCCCTAGTGAACCCTATTGAGCCTAAAAACCTTTTCTTTGACTTACCTCTAATATTAACCTATAACCCATTTTTGTTGAATTCCATTCAATTACTTTGATCCTTATTTTTGTCGAGATTTGACTTGAACTTATTATCTAGCTTTATTCTCTTTTCTATATTGTAAAGAGTAAATATCCAATCTAATGTATTATACTTGAATTGTTCTTAAAAAAAACGTATGTACTAATTCAGTTGTAATCTGTAATAGTTCAAATAGTTTTTGCATATTTCTATTTTAAGGCTACCAAGGCAGAAATGATGTTATTACAAGAAGTAGCTCGAGAAATATGTTCCAATGATAGAGATTTTCTAGCTAGATAATTTTTCAGTTCAATCTCGATTCTAACCCTCTTTTGCTGCCTGTGACAACACCCCTAAACAAGCCCCATTACAACCATGTAAAGACCTTTTGATTGATGTATCATATCAACCTACAGTAATGGAGATTTAATTTTCTTGCAAGCCTATGGTAATAGTTTTTCAGGTTGACTAGAGAGTGCTTAAATCTTGAACCCTAAACACTTTGAGTGGATAGAGTGAATCCTTAGTAAGGATGTCAACTTCTGTTAATTAAGATGGAGAGATAATTACTTAGGAGGAGGGAAGAAACTTATGTTTCAATGATAAAATTCTCAACTTAGAGTGATTGAATCTTTAATGTTCTTCTGATTGAATCTTTATTGTATGAATACCTGTGAATTAACTTTAAATTTTATCGATAAAGATTATGAGTTGAGAAGAATGATTCTTAATTGTAGATTGAGATTTTGCTTGAGGACAAGCAAAGGCTTAAGTGTGGGGGTATTTGATAAACGATAAATTATACATATTTTTACCCCATGTTTAGTCTAATTTTTGGATAGATTATCATTAATTTTCTGAGAATTGGTACTCTTAATCCTTCTTTTTCATATCTTATACTCAGGAGAGCATAGAGAAGAGAAAAGAACGGAAAACGAGACAAAAACGAGGAAAATAGGCCAAAAGTATAAAAACGACACGGCCTAAGAAGTCGCCACACGGCCGTGGCACATGGCCGTGCCACATGAAGTCCACACGGCCCAGCCTCGATAAGCACAGCTAGGTCACACGGCCGTCCACACCAACAGGCCCGCATAAGGCCTTTATCGAAACCATACGGGCGTGGCACACGGGCGTGTCCCTGTCGTGAGGAAGTGCAATTTCACTCGGATTTGGATACTTAAGGGCTAAGAAAGCCATTCTAAACTCTATATAAAGACCCCAGGAGGCAACTCTAAACATATACTCTTTTCACCCAAAAGGAGCGCCGTATTTCTTCCAACACAAGGAGTGAAAGCAAGGGATTACTCGAAGGAAAGCCGATTGATTCATCCCAGAAGCCAGAATTCTACATCAAGACAGAAGATCTCCCTAAATTCCTTTAGGGGTTTTTGGGTTCTTTATGTTTTGTTATCTTATTTCTTTTGAGATGTTTTCTTTATTAATTATGAACTAAACCCCTAAAATACTTGAGGGGGATGAAACCTAAGACAGATCTTGTTATTATTTATTCTTGAATTATATGATAAATAATTGAATTGTTCTTAATTATGTGTTCTTCATTCTTGATTTAATAATCCTAGGTATTATTTCAAGAACTTGATGTGCTTAGGTAGATGAGCAAAAGTCCCTATTTTAAGAGTACATCTACCATAATTAGGCGGAGTTGCATGCAACCCTAGACATAGGGCGACATAAATCTGCCGGATTAGGGTCAAACATAATAGGGGGATCCATAGATCGAATTAAAGCAACCTAGGGGGTGTTAATTAATAAAGAAACTTTAATTAACCACATAGGATTACTTGTTCTTATCCTCGATAGAGGTATTAACATAGGTTAGGGATTTCTACGGATCAAGTCAAGTGAATAAATCTTCTAGTTCAAGAAGTTAATAACAAGTGAAGTCTAGGTGGATTCTCCCTTAAGTATTGCTCATATCAATCAGTTTTTCCCGAAAGTTTTCCCCAATTTACTTTTTGTGCACTTTTAGTTAGTTTTAGAATTAGTTTCAAACAACCTTCTTTTATTTTTAGGTTAGATAATAGAAAGGAAGTAAGTATTAGTACTTTTGGTTCCCTTGGGTACGATAACTCGGTCTTGCCACTAAACTATACTACTGTTCGATAGGTGCGCTTGCCTTGAAAATTGTGAAATTAGTTAGTTTTTGGTGTGATTAGTTTTTATAAATTTTATTACTTAATATCGCGAGCTATCATACCCCTTATGGGTGGAAATTACTATTTTACCCTTAGGTGAAATGACCGTTACACCCCTAGTCTAAATTTGACTGAAATGCATGTTTTACTGTTTCTGTTCACTGTATGCCATGACATTATTATCTGTTGCATGGGACTGGGATTATTTGATGGAGGAAGTACTGAAAAGAGGCTTTGCCTCAGTTTATTGAAAAAGGGGCTTTGCCCTAGTTTACCGTTCTGGTGGCTCAGCCACACTATCTGATTATGCAGCAATGCTGCTATCGTGGAGAGTAGCGGTTCAGTGGGTTGAGTAGTTTTCCCCACATGGAGAGTTTGGCTGGTACGGGTGGAGAGTAGCGGTTGGGTGGGTTAAGTAGCTTCCCCACATACTGATATGGGTTTTGCATTCATGCATCGATGTTGCTTCTGCTACTAAATTGAGCCTATGGGCCGTATTAATACCTAAAAAGGGGCTAAGGCTTAGATAAACCGTACTGAATAGGGTTACAACCCAGTAACCGAATACTGAATCGGGCTTCGGCCCATTTGATACTGAAACTGTGATAAGGGCTTAGGCCTAGTGAGCTTGAGCTGATTTGGGACTCTGGATGGGCTTTCTTTACACACTGAGCTTTCCAAACTCACTCCTTCTTTTCATCCATGCAGGTGAGCCCTAAACTAGTGGACTTGGAGCTAGAGGGATTCAGGATGGCCATGTAGACTGCAAACGGACTGTCTATTTTAAGCATTAAATTATTTTTAATTAATTTACTTTATTTGGTTTTGGGTTTGTAATAAGGCCGCTCTATTTATTTTTATTTTTATTTTGGGTTTTAATTACTTATTCTTACAATTCTTAAATTATTTTGAATATAGCTGCGCGAGTTTTTCTTAAAATTAATCAAACGTTTTCAAAACCAGTCACACGATTCAATTGAGTAACAAAATAAATTTTTATAATAAATCTCCTAATAACTGGTAGTGGATAGGGCGTTCACCTAATAAACCGGGAATTTCTCTTAAGACTTTGATACCAGTTTTGTAAAGCTCACCCTAATCTTAGTAACTAGGTAACATGGTTAGCTGTAGGTGATGTGACACACCAGACTTGGCCGTAACGCCTGGGCCGGGTTTGGGGTGTTACACTGTGAGCAAATTAGTCTCATGTATCGGAGTTCATTTTGCTATAGTTCTTCAAGTGAAATAGATAATAAAAATGGTAATTAAAAGTTAAAATGAAATGACTGATCATGGATTCGAAATGTGATATTTATAAATTGAGCATAGTCTAATAGTATAAGTTATAATATTAAATGGTTATATATGTATATGATTTTGGTATGATGTTTGATATGCAAATGAACTAACATAGTGATTGTGTGATTGAATTGTGCATGAAAGTATAAGGTTGTCAAAAAATGCCATGTTTGAACCAATGTGTTTGAATTGCTAAATTGTTATAAATATAAAGGCAAGTTAAGTAAGTTTTTCATATAGACTTACTAAGCATTCGAAATGCTTACCTAGTTGTTTTCCCTTTTTCTATAGATTTTCTGTTTGCGAAACTCTTTGATTGGATCAACTTGAAGACCCCACTATCCTACTATTAACTTGGTAGATTACTTTTTATCGTTTTAGCTAGGTTATGTGGAATGTAAATAGGTGTTACTATGTGTGTTAATTTTGAGTTTATAGTTGATTAATCTTGGTAAATGTTTGAATTATGGAAAGTTAATGCTTAATTGTGTAATTGCGTGTTGGTAACTTGTATGATATGGCATATGGTATTTAAGCATCATACATGAGCTAGTATAACATGGTTAATGGTTGTTTTGAATGGGTTAAAAGCATGGTGAAATAGGTGAGACTTGAAATGGTTGAATTAGGAATTTTTGATTTGATTTAGTATCCAATTAAGACTTGATGGATGAGTTGATACTAGGATTGGATATAGGAAATGTTTGGTATGTATTTTAATTAGTTTTGTGCATGTACAAAGGTGAAAATATGCACCAAATAGGTTACCGATGTAATTGGCTTGAAATAGGAACCAAAAGGACTATTTTGTACCAAAAATAGAGCCTACGTCACGAAGAGACTTGAACTTCTGACCATGACGTGACAAGGAACCCTGTTATCACAATGGGATAAGTCAGTATGTCACGTCGCAATGAGGGAGCTCCTCATGTTGTGATATCATTTTGAAATTTTAAAAATGTTGCAAATTGGTCCTTGATTAATTTGAGCCAATCCTAGAGCATGCGTAGTCTCGTATAAGACCCAAGAAAGGTAGTATACGGTGATTATGAACTGAAATGGTTATGATTGCATGATTTATGTTTAATTTGAATGTTAATTGTTTGTAGTTGCTCCGAAGACGACTGTAACATCCCGCAATTCAGAGCCGACGATCAGGTTGGGCGAGGGGTGTTACAGATATAAGTCCAAACATTTGTACAAGGATCACAAGTAAAGTGGAGAAAGTGAAAGGGCTGATATTTTTGACATCTTGATCATTTTAGGAATTAAGACAACAGAAATCCGACCATCTGGACAACTTGGAAGCACATGGCATGCTTATTGTAATACTCTAAACCTGGCCTAGAAGTCTAGGTCGTGAGAAAATTTTACAAAACAAGTGAAACTTAATTCCTTTTTTCGAAACCATAAAATATTTTATTTCTTAACAAACTAAAACATTTGATCGTTTTAAACCCATTTCGTAAAGTTACAGTTAGGTTTGATAAATATCCAGCATAAATGTATAATGAAAATTTAAAACGGGAATTGTACCACAAATTTTCAAAGCCTTAAAGTTCCAAATATTGTACAGTGAATAAAACTAAAAATACAACTAATAGTTTACTTTCATCGCAACTGTCTGAGACCTCTACATACCGAGTCCAGCGTTAGAATTCAGAGATGTACCTGAAAGGGGAAATGGACGAGAGGGTGAGCTATACGAGCTCAGTGTGAGATCAAAACCAATTAACTAGAAGGTCAGAAAATAGTATGCCAGACAGTAGTTTGAAAATGGAACATACTTACAGAGTCGTATAGTACTAGTTGGTACATTCGAAATGGACGTGCTAGCAGATATCAGTATTTAGAGTATGTTAAAACACACTCAGACACCTAGTCGCGAATACCATTCAGTCACAGAAACAATATTTCTCAATCAGTAACACAGTCGCAATAATTGTTCAGTTAGACAGATACAATCAGAGTTTATAATGTTCACACATTCAAACAAAACAAACATATGCATATGAATTAAGTTAAATTGTAAAACCCACCCGTCCAGCCAACACACCTCTCCGTCCCCTGGTCACTCCTCATGAGAGCTATCTAGCTCATCCAACCAATCACACCATATAGGATCTCGAAAAGCCCATCCAAACCTATACTCCATATGATGTCATCCCTGGTTGCCTGGCAATGATGACTATTAGCATTGTCCACGACCCTCAGGGTGTTGGGACTACCCATGACACTCTGGGTATTGGGGCTAATAGTTAGCAGATAAGTTGCCAAATCATATTGTACACAGTAGAGCTAGCATATAAGCTGTACAATGCCATGCGATAAACAGGAGTACAGACGTGCAGTTGAACTGCCAGAGAACGTAAGGGTACGTAGCATAGCTAACGTACATGCGGTACAGTGCAATGTGGTAAACCGCTATATCGGTAAATTGTAACTGAGCTACTAGATTAGTCAATGGTACGTAGCATAGCTAACGTACAAGCTATACGATGCAGTGCCGTAATCCGCTGTACAGTCCAGTTGTAGTAAAACTACCAATCAGTTCAGTTACAATCTTCCTTCTCTTCAAAATCCCACCCAAAAATTACTTTATGCATATATATGCATGCACACAAACAAATAGTATCAGAATACAAATTACAGACAATCATTCAGAGTCAAGCATTTACATCTAGTCATCAGTTACAGAATTACTCGCAGAGTCATAATTTGCATACATCACACGATCAATCACAAACCAATCACAGTTCATGCACACACGGAGCACATAGGTATAGTTACAGAGGTCTAGTCACCCTCAGTAAAGCCTAGCTAAGGTTTGGAACACAATAAGTCACATGTAGGCTCTAATTCGACCAAAAACAAAAACTGGCGAAATAGGGCCACACATCCATGTGCTCTGGTAGTGTGGAGCAATCTAGGCCATGTGGGATCTAAACGCCTGTGTGAAGGGTGGCACATAGCCATGTGGCAGAGGCACACCCTCGTGTGATACAGGGATAAGGCCGGGTGAACAGGCTATGTTACTCGCTGTCTAATTTTGCTAAAATGAAGTGCATGGCAGACACGGCTTTATGAAGGTCTCACACACCCGTGTATCGACTAGACATGACAGTGTGTCCTAAAACAGACGATTGTGTGGAATCCCTAAATCCCTAATTCCCAATTACATACGACCGTGTGACCAGAGGACACGACTATGTGAAAATCGATAAAATCCCCAAATCAGCCACATGACCATGTGGCCAGGCCGTGTGGCTCCTAATTCAGTGTGAAAAACCTAATTCCTAATGTCACACGGCCATGTGACATGACACACTCCAGTGTGGCTACCGAAAAGGTCACGAAACCATCTCAAAATAGCCCCGAAACAGTTGTTAAAGCTACCAAAATAGTCCCTAACCTTTGCCACATCAAAGTATCTCAAAACTTAGAGTATTACCCTCACTTTCATTGACTAGAAACCCAAAACCAATGGGTTAGTGCACAACTAAGGTATATGAAAATAAAAGTGCAGTAACAACCTATTAGCAAAGATAGTATAGGAAAGGTTCGAATCTCACACCTGTTTTTGTGACCGGCAAAGGCGACGGAGGAGCGACAATCCAAAATCTATAAGCAAATCACTTCCAAAGCAATCACAATAGCCCTTAAATGAAAAAGCAAAAGAGAACCCATAAAGAAAGGAAAAAAGAAAAAAACACGTCCAAAAAAGAAAATAAAAATCAAAATAGAAATAATAAACAAAAATAAAATAATACTTAAAATAAAAATATAAAAAATGAATATTTATAGATATTAGCACCCTTGTTCGCTCAAGGATTTGAACACAGGACCATTAGCATAATAACACTCCCCTTACCCACCAGACCAGCAGGCCTATTCTTGTCACTTAAATGCACAACTAAACACATAAATGGACCCTCCTCATTGTTCCTACTCTTGAAACCCAAAACTTCTAAACCCACCAGACAGCTCTTTCAAATACTTTTCAAACTAATTACTTACGCCCACGTTCACATAAAAACACAGGCAGAGTTTTTGCAAACCTGCTTTAATACAACCAAATGCAACACCCCAAACCCGGCCTAGAAGTCTAGATCAAATCTAGGATGCCACATTATTGATGGAAGTGATCGTTAGAAAATTTTACAAAACAAGTCAACCTTAATTCCTTTTTTCGAAACCATGAAATATTTATTTCTTAACGAACTAAAACATTTGATCGTTTTAAACCCATTTAGTAAAGTTATGTTTGATATATATCTAGAATAAATATATGAATGAAAATTTAAAACGGGAATTGTACCACAGTTTTTCAAAGCCTTAAAGTTCCAAATACTGTATAATGAATAAAACTAAAAATACATCTAATGGTTTACTTTCATCGCGATTGTCTGAGACCTCCGCATACCGAGTCCAGCGTCAGAATTCAGAGATGTACCTGAAAGGGGAAATAGAAGAGAGGGTGAGCTATATGAGATCAGTGTGAGACCAAAACCAATTAATTACAGGGTCAGAAAATAGTATGCCAGACAGTAGTTCGAAAATGGAACCTACTTACAGAGTTGTACAGTACTAGTTGGTACATTTGAAATGGACGTACTGGCAGATATTAGTATTTAGAGTATGTTAAAATACACTCAGACACCCAATCGCAAATACCATTCAATCAAAGAAATAATAATTCTCAACCAGTCACACAGTTTCAATAACAGTTCAGTCAGATAGATACAATCAGAGTTTACAATGTTCACACATTCAAACAGAACAAACAGATGCATATGAATTAAGTTAAGTTGTAAAACCCAACCGTCCAGCCAACACACCTTTCCGTCCCTCGATCACTCCTCACGAGAGTTATCTAGCTCATCCAACCAATCACACCATATAGGACCTCGAAAAGCCTATCCAACCCTACACACCATGTGATGTCATCTCGGGTTGCCCGGCAACGATGACTATCAACATTGTCCATGATCCTCAGGGTATTAAGACTACCCACAACCCTATTGGTATTGGGACTGCCCACAATCCTCACTGTTCCTACTCTTTAAACCCAAAACTTCTAAGCCCCAAAAGCGTTACACTTACCGCATAACCAATAATGTTATCAATTCAAACTCATTGTTTGGATCAGTAGAGTTTGGAATTCACCTTTTTAACATTATACTTATAGAAGAAAAGACTTATGTAGTTATGAAACCACATGAAAACTATCCAATTATAAAATTGCATAACGTCAAAAGTACTAATTTGGCCTTGTTAAGTAAGACAGATTGTTAGTCTGTTAGTCAAAGACTGGTATTCTGTTAGATATGGTTAGCAATAGTTATATAGTCTCACTCATCTATATATGCTTTACATCTACAGTGATAATTTCAAGAATGAAGTATTGATATTCGTGATATAAAGTAATAAAATTTATAAACTATGATCGTACCTAAGACTAACTATTATCACGATTTAAGGTAAGCGCACCTATCGAATAGTAGTATAGCTTAGTGGCAAGACTGAGATATCGTACCCAAAGGAACCAAAAGTACTAGTACTAACTTTCTTTCTATTATTTAACCTAGAAATAAAAGGGGGATTTTTATTAAACTAAACTAATTATTAGACTAAGCTAAGAATGCACAAAAAGTGAATTGGGGAGAAACTTTCAGGAAAACTGATTGATTTGGACAATACTCAAGGGAAAATCCACCTAGACTTTCCTTGCTATCAACTCTTGAACTAGACGATTTATTCACTTGACTTGATCCGTAGAAATCCCTAACTTATGTTAATATCTCTCTCGAGACTAAAAATAACTAACCCTAGGTTGATTAATTGAAATCTCTTTCTAATTGAAACCCCTAGTGTTGCATTAACTTGATCTATGGATTCTCTTATTAGGTTTGACCGTAATCCGGCAGATTTTCGTCGTCCTATCTCTAGGATTGCAATCAACTCTGCTTATTTGTGTTGGATCTACTCCTATGCAGCAGGGACTTTTGCTCCTCTACATAAGCACATTCGACTTAAATCAATATCCCAGAAAGATCAATTTAAGAGTTAAAAATACAATTAAAAACAAATCAAATATTTATCATATAATTTAAGAGAAAATAATAACAAGATTTGTCTTAGGTTTCATCCCCCTCAAGTATTTGGGGGATTTAGTTCATAATTATAAAAGAAAACATCTCAGAAGAAATAAAATAACAAACAGAAAGAACCTAAAAACCCCTGAAGGTAATTGAAGGGAGATCCTTAGTCTTGAGGGAGAATTCAACTTTTTAGATGGATCAATCGGCTTCCCCTGGAGTAATTCCTTGCTTCTACTCTCTATATTGGCAGAAATAAGGCACTCTTTTGTGGGAGAAAAAGCACACCCTTGGAGTTGCCTCCTAGGGTCTTTATATAGAGTTTTGGAATGCCTTTCTTAGCCCCTAAGTAGCCTTTTTCTGAGTGAAGTTGAACTTCCATACGATAGGGACACGCTCGCGTGCCACGCCCATGTGGATCAAGGCCCAGGCCGTGCTCGAGTCTGTTAAGGTGGCACGGCCTTATGGTCAGGCCGTGTGAGTCGGGGTTGGGCCGTGTTTATGCTCAAAGTGGCATGGCCGTGCGACATGGCCATGTGGCGATCCTCCAGGCCGTGTTATTTCTATACTTTAGCCCATTTTCTCCGTTTTCGGCCCGTTTCTCGTTCTTTTCACTTCTGTATGCTCACCTGAGTATAAAACATGAAATTAAAGGTTTAAGAGCATCAATTTACACAAATCAAGGGTTAATTCATCCAGAAATTAGGGTAAGCATGAGGTAAAAACATGTATAATTTATCGTTTATCAAATACCCCCACACTTAAGCCTTTGCTTATCCTCAAGCAAAATCTCAACTCACAATTAAGAATCATTCTTCTTAACTTATAATCCGTATTAATAGTGTTTCAAACTAATCCATAAGTAATCATACAATAAAATTCAACTAGAAGAACATTAAAGTTTCAAACACTCTAAGTTGAGAACTTTATCACAAAAACATAGGTTTCTTCCTTTTTCTTAAGTAATCACCTTTCAATCAAAATCAACAAGATTTGACATCTTCACTACAGATTCACTCTATCCACTCAAAGTGTTTAGGGTTTAAGAATTAAGCACTCGTTAGTCAACCTGAAAAGTTATTACCATAGGCTTGTAAGAAAATCAAATCTCCACCACTATAGATTGATATGACACATCGATCAAAAGGTCTTTCAATGGT
This sequence comes from Gossypium stocksii, assembly GCA_020496765.1. Classification (NCBI taxonomy): domain Eukaryota; kingdom Viridiplantae; phylum Streptophyta; class Magnoliopsida; order Malvales; family Malvaceae; genus Gossypium; species Gossypium stocksii. The sequence goes on from CM035623.1 coordinate 16,614,670, forward strand.
TGTAATGGGACTTTGGTTAGGCGTGTTGTCACAAGTTGAAAAAGAGGGTTAGAATTGAGATTGAATTGAAAAATCATCTAGCTAGAAAAATCTCTATCACTGGAACATATTCCTCGAGCTAAGCTTTATGATGACATCGTTCTGGATTTGGAAGCTTGTAGAAATACACAAAAACTATTGAACTATTACAGATTACAATTGAATTAACTGTGTTTTTTTAAGAACAAATCAAATACAATACTTTAAATTTTTACAAACTTTATAAACTGAACAAGAGAACAAAGCTAGATAATAATTTCAACTCAAATCTCGACAAAAATAGGGATCAAAATAATTGAATGGAATTCAACAAAAAATGGGTTATAGGTTAATATTAGAGGTAAGTCAAAGAAATGGATTGTTAGGCTCAACGGGGTTCACTAGGGGTCAATTTATGGAGGTAGGCTTTTATGGAGTAAGTGGGTTAAACGTAGGTGCCTTTATCATCTCAGTATATTAAATCAATGACGTGGTCTTGACATGTATAATCAAAGCAAGTTCTAGAATAACAAATCAGTATTAACTCACTCAAAGTAATAATAAAAGTGAGCACGAAAGAATGTATGCTCAAAAGGCTCAAAAATCTCACCAGAATTATGGCTTTTGATGTCAATCTTGTAAATTTCAAATCTCAAGATAATACTTAAAATTAGGGAAGATAACCTAGAAAAAACTTAAATTCTTAAAAATTTCAACTTATTATGATTGATTCCCTAATGTCTTAAAGTTTGAATAATCAAAGCATAAGCACCTATGTCTTAATTCTCAACATATCAATAAAAATTTATAAATCAATCAGAATTAATTCCTAATAGGAGATTGAAGATAATGCAGAGAATGAAAGTGAGAATTCGAAACTTTAAGAACAATGCAAAATGTTAGTTGTAAAAATTTTCAGGGGTCTCAAAGAGAATGCAATGACTGAAAGTAAGTTTCCTCTCCAAACTTAAGATGTACATTGCCCTCAATGTACAAAGATACATTAGTAGCAATAGAAGCATAATATCATAAGATAGGGAAGAAATGATACTCCCTGATTCGAAAGAATTCCTTGAGGTGGTGGTGGCTATAGAGTGTCTAGGACAAAGGAAGGTACGGAGGTAGATACTCCGGTGGTGGTAGCGGTTGTTTGTCCATAGCTTCTATGTTAGGAGTATAGGCTTTGGCAGTGTCAACTGGGTGAAGTTGTGGCAAGGTTCCCATTAGATTTTGATTTGAGCTATAGAGCTCCTTTGAAACTGTGAAAGCACTTAAGGGATTTTAGATATTTGAAGATTAGAACAATTACTCGTTAGGGAATGGCCGATAAAATGATAAAATTGAAAACTAAATTAAAATATTCAATAAACATAAAGATAAAAATAAAGATAAAGAAAAATCTAAAAATTCTAAAGAAGCATAAAGTTCAAGAGAAGGTAAAATAAAGATCAAGAAAGCAAATGAAAAAGAAGATAAGATGAATAGAAAATTCTAATCCTCAGATGGTTCGCGAGGTGGGGGCAGTGATGAGATGTGGAGATACTGGCATATCTACTGAAGAGTAGCGTCGATGTGATCGAAGCGTTGAAAGCACTGCTGCTCAAATCGTGTGAGGGGGTCGAATATGTCAGCATATGAAGTTACTGCATGAATTGGACGGCGAGGGGGTGGCGACTTAGATGGTGCCTCTTCTGGTGGTGGAACATCATCAGTGGTGTCCTTAGGATCTTCCTGCTCGGCAGAATGAGCTAATTGGTATTGAGGAGGATCGGTCCCACATCGACGCTGAATCATTCTCATATGTGGCATAGTTTGGATGTCCTGTGGGGACATCTAGCCGACTAGTGTATACAAGGATGTCTGGGCTGTGGTGTTGAGTAGGCCGAAGTAACGGGCCAACCGAGTGATGTACGGGCCCATCAGATTACACCTCTCCGATGCCTCTCGGTCTGGTGCTGGATGGTATGAGCGATGAAGTAAGCAAGGTCGATGACATGTGCGTTCGCCATGCTCCATAGAAAGTAGGCATCGTGGGTGTTTACGTCACCTATGCTTTCGCGTCTACCCGTCAGTGTATGCGCGAGGAGGGCATGCAGGTACCTTAAGGATGGGGCGAGATTGGTCGCTTTGGAGCGACTGGGGTCGTATATGGACGATGCAGGGACTAGGGCCTCCCAACACTTAGATGGTGATAGATGGATGTGGCAGTGGAGTTTGGAAAGGTCCTCTTCCTCCATGAATTGCTCCAAATAAAGGCCTAGAGTTGTACCAAACTCCGGTACTCTAAGCTGACAAACAAGGCCCCCTAGATGAAATTGGATCGTCCCAGGATCGTCACGTCAGCTCATCACCTTTTGAAGATGAAATGTAGAGCAGAACTCGAAGGTGAGTTCAAAGTAGGTGGGCTCCACGATCTAGAAGAACTGTTCCCAGGGGTCTGTTGTCAATAGGGCCCGAACCTCGTCCGTTAAGTGGACCTGCTCTAAGGCGTCCCAGTCAATGCATCTTTCGGCTCCTAGAGGTAGTGCTCACAGAATCTGAAATAACTCCTCTTGGGAGTTCTGCGGGAATTGAATAAAAGGATGGCGAGCTTCGACTGTGGGTCTGGAGGATAAACCCTCGAGCTCCTTTCGTTTCTTTGAAGTAGGGACAACAGCTTTCTTTCCACGTGACGATGACATTATTTCTAAAAGCAAAGAAAAACAAAACAAAAAAAATAAAATTATGCATTAGTTCTAAATATAGATATTCATAAGTTTAAAATAACAATGTTCATTAAAACTTACTTAACGATGGTTAATTAAATCTAAATGCCATTTTTGATTCATCCTAAGCATAGAACTTCTAGCAAGAAAAGCATGGCTTGTTTTTGATGGTTTTTATAGTCAATGTATGCCTAAACCTATTGTATGTGATAGTAAAAAGTGGCAGCCAAGGAATGAGTCAAAGTGGCATAATGAAGTTTCTAAATAAATCATGCTAAATGAATGAGATTTCTAGCAAATAATTAAGTGAATGAAATAATAAACTAATAAATAGATAAAAGATATTAAAAATAAAGATAAAAAGTAAGAAAAGGGGAACCGAATGGGTGATTATGGGGCAGAGCACAGTCGTGGCGAGGTTGCACGGGCGTGGTGGCGCTATTGAGGCCGGTGGTGGCACTAGGGATAGTGGGTATGGGGGTTGGGTTGAGAGATTTTTAGGGTTTTTGATGAAGAAGAAGATGAATCTTGAGGGTTTAAATAGGATTTTGGGTCACACGGGCGTGTCATACTCCCGTGTGCATTGGGTTTTGCCCGTGTGGTTCGAAATTTAGGGATTTTGGCGCGCCTGGTTCGAGACACACGCCCGTGTTCCTAGGGCATGTTGAGGCACACGCCCGTGTCAGAATTGGTAGGTTCAACCATGGCCTTGGGGCATGGGCGTGTCGTACGCCCGTGGTTGAATTGGCAGGTTCAACCACGGCCACATCGCACGGCCGTGGCCACTTGTCAAAGCTCGTGTGTTAAGAAAAATTTTATGCTGCTTATACACGGCCATATTGCACTGTTGTGTCTCTGCTTGTATTGTCCGCACGGCATTAGACATGCCTGTGGGAATGGCCGTGTGGCTCAAAAAACCTGCATTCAAAGGGTTAGTCGATGTATTAGAAAGCTAAAATAAAAGAATTTACTAAGTCAGTGCTCGGGTTGCCTCCCGAGAAGCACTTATTTAGAGTCTAAGCTCAACTCTTCTTGCATGTGTCATTACGAGGGTTCGTGGAGCTGAAGCTCCTCCCTATTATTCTTGAAATCCTCACCTTTATAATGTTTAAGCCGATAGACGTTTACCTTAAAAGTGCCATGGTTTGGATGGGTTACCTCGGCTGTGTCGTATGGGAAAACAGTTTGAACAGTGAATGGGCCTGGCCATCTTGATTTAAGTTTTCCAGGGAATAGTTTAAGCCTTGAGTTGTATAGAAAGACAAGATCACCAGTTTTTAACTGCTTAGGTTGTCTCAAACGACTGTCATGTCGTCGCTTTGTGGCTTTCTTATATAATCGTGAGCTTTCGTACGTATTACAGCGCCATTCATCCAGATCATTTAATTGCATTAGATGTTTCTCACCTGCAAGCTTAAAATCAAGATTTAGGAATTTGATAGCCCAAAATGCTTTATGTTCAAGTTCAAATGGCAGATGACAACCTTTTCTGTAAACAAGTCTATAAAGAGATGTTCCTATGGGAGTTTTGAATGCAGTTCTATAGGCCCATAAAACATCATCTACTTTGCTTGACCAATCTTTCCTATTTGTTTCTACCGTTTTCTCTAAAATACGTTTTAATTCTCTATTTGTTACTTCAACTTGACCACTGGTTTGTGGATGATAGGGGGTAGCTGTTCTATGGTGCATTCCATATCTTCTTAAAACTTTATCAAATTGAGCATTGCAAAAATGAGTACCCCTATCACTGATAATTATCCTAGGTGTTCCAAATCGAGGGAAAAGTTTTTTAAGGAAACGTACTACCATCCTATCATCATTAGTAGGTAAAGCTTGGGCTTCTACCCATTTTGACATACAATCTACTGCTACTAGTATGTATTTATTCCCAAACGAAGTAGGGAAGGGACCCATGAAATCAATACCTCATACATCAAATATTTCACATGAGAGTATATACGTTTGAGGCATTTCATTATGCAAAGAGATATTACCTGTCCTCTGGCATTTATCACAATAAGTCACATACCTGTTGGCACCCTTAAAAAGGGTGGGCCAGTAAAAACCTGATTCGAGTACTTTGTGAGCAGTTCTAGTTCCACTGTGGTGTCCTCCTGTTGGTCCAGAATGACAGTGATCCAGAATTTTATATGCTTCTGTCTCAGTAACGCATCTTCGAATGACTTGATCTGCACAAATACGAAAAAGGAAAGGGTCTTCCTAAAAGTAATTTTTCACATCAATGAAGAATCGCTTCTTTTGCTGATGGGTCAAACCTTTTGGGATTATGTTAGCTGCTAAATAATTTGCAAAATTAGCAAACCAAGGGACTGCAGCTTCTGTTATGACTAGGAGTTGTTCTTCAGGAAATAACTCGTTTATTTTATCGAGGTCCTCGAGGTGTGGATTTTCCAATCTTGAAAGGTGATTTGCTACCAAATTTTCAGCTCCTCTCTTGTCTTATATTTCTAAGTCGAATTCTTGTAACAATAGAATCCATCTTATTAATCGAGGTTTTGCATCAATTTTAGTTAAAAGATAACGAAGAGCGGAATGATCAGTATAAACGATGACTTTAGACAATATTAAATATGATCTAAATTAGTCAAACGCAAAAATAATAGCTAGCAATTCTTTTTCCATAGTGGTATAGTTTGCTTGCGTCGCCGTCAAAGTTTTGCTAGCATAATAAATTGGTTGGAAGTGCTTGTCTCTTCGTTGTCCTAGAACTGCACCTACTACAAAATCACTCGCATCACACATTAGTTCAAAAGGTAGATTCCAATAAGGTGAGATCATAATTGGTGCATTGACTAACTTTTCCTTGAGAGTGTTAAAAGATTCTAAACATTCCTGGTCAAATTTGAAGAGCGCATCTTTTTCTAGTAATTTTGTTAAAGGCTTAGCTATTTTAGGAAAGTCTTTAATAAATTTCGATAAAAGCCAACATGTCCTAAAAAGCTTCTTATAGCCTTAACCGAATTAGGGGGAGGTAATTTTTCAATGGTTTCAATTTTTGCTTTATCTATCTCTATCCCTTTACTAGAAATTTTATGTCTTAATACAATACCTTCTTGAACCATAAAGTGACATTTTTCCCAATTGAGCACTAGATTCGTCTCTTCACATCTTATCAAAACACATTTTAAATTATTAAGGCAAAGTTGAAAAGAATTACCGAAAACTGAAAAGTCATCCATAAATACCTCCATGATGTCTTCCACGAGTTCGTCAAAGATAGCTAACATACATCGCTGAAAAGTAGCAGAGGCATTACATAATCCAAAAGGCATTCTACGATAAGCAAACGTATCGTATGGGCATGTGAATGTTGTCTTTTCTTGATCTTCTAGAGCTATTGGGATTTAGAAGTAACCAGAGAGGCCATCCAAGAAGTAGTAATACATATGTCCTGACAGTCTTTCCAGCATTTGATCGATGAAGGGTAAGGGAAAATGGTCTTTTCTAGTTGCGTCATTCAACTTTCTATAATCAATATGAACTCTCCATCCAGTGACTATTCTTGTAGGTATTGATTCCTTTTTGTCATTAGACACCATAGTCATGCCTCCCTTTTTAGGGACAACCTGCACAGGACTTACCCAAGAACTGTCAGAGATAGGATAAATAATTCCTGCATCTAGAAGTTTAATTACCTCCACTTTTACGACTTCCTTCATGTTGGGATTCAATCGTCTCTGAGTTTGTACCGATGGCTTATATTCATCTTCCATTAAAATTTTGTGATTGCAAAAAGAAGGGCTAATTCCTTTAATGTCAGAAATCTTCCAAGCTATAGCCTTTTTGTGTTCTCTTAATACTTGAAGTAGTTCCACTTTCTCTTCAGCGCTCAAATCTGATGCGATAATTACTGGTAATGTAGAATCATCTCCCAAAAATGCATATTCCAAGTGATTAGGCAGTTGTTTTAATTTCAATTTATGAGGTTCATCAATCGAGGGTTTTTGTCTCAGCTTGTCATTTATCTTAATACCCTTATAACTTATGTGCCTTGTGACAAACTCATTAGAGTTTAGCTCCTTCATTACTTCCTTAACTTCAATAGTGGCTTCATCTTCCTCCCCACCTTGGATAAGACACAGTTCCAACGTGTCTTCAAGAGTGATTTCTTAAAAAATGTCTTGAACAAAATGATCAATAGAATCAATAAAATAACAGGAATCATCTTGTTCTCTAGAAAATCGCATAGCATCATAAAGTTTAAAGACAACTTCTTCCTCACCAACCCTAAGCACTAGTTTACCATCCCCTACATCAATAACAGCTCTAGCAGTAGCTAAGAATGGGCGTCCTAAAATTAAAGGTACTTCAATATCCTCATCCATGTCAAGCACAACAAAACCAACAGGGAATATAAATTTATCTACTTTTACTAATACATCTTCAACGATCCCTCTAGGATATTTAATAGATCTGTCAGCTAATTGAATACTCATCTTAGTAGGTTTCGGTTCCCCTAGACCTAGTTGCTTGAACATTTTATAAGGCATTAGGTTAATACTAGCGCCTAAATCAGCTAAGGCTTTTTCAATGTTTAAACTACCAATTAAGCAAGGAAGAGTAAAACTTACTGGGTCTTTCAGTTTGGTTGGCAATTTATTTTGGAGAATAGCTGAGCATTTCTCATTGAGTTCCACTATTGACAATTCTTCCAACTTCCTTTTATTTGTGAGAAGTTCCTTTAAAAATTTTGCATACTCCGGCATCTACGAAATTGCTTCCACAAAAGGTAAGTTAATATGTAGCTACTTAAAAAGTTCAAAAAATTCACCAAATTGAGCATCCATGCGGTCTTTCTTTAATTTTGCTGGATATGGTATGAGTGGTTTATATTCTTTAATTGCTACTGGAGTACTTTCTTTAGGTACCTTTTCCTCTACCTTTTCCTTTTTAGATTCTTGAACAGGCTTCTTTTCAAGTTCATCTAGCACTTTTCCATTCCTTAGAGTAACTGCTTTTACTTGTTCTCTAGGATTTGGTTCAGTATTACTCGACAGACTACCTTGTGGTCTATCAGATATCATCTTTGTGAATTGACCAATTTGATTTTTGAGTCCTTGGATGGATGCTTGCTGGTTCTTCAGTGTCGTTTCGGTGTTTTAAAAATGTGTTTCTGACACGGCAATAAATTTTGTGAGCATCTCTTCAAGGTTTGACTTTTTCTCTTGTTGGAGTGGTGGCTGTTGAAATCCCGGAGGAGGTTGTTGTCTTTGATTTCCTTGTCCTCCCCATGAAAAATTGGGGTGGTTCTGCCAACCTGCATTGTAAGTGTTACTATAAGGGTTATTTTGAGATCTAGAATTGTTACCCATATAGTTGGCTTGCTCGGTTCATATGCCATGTCCATGGGAGGAGTAGTCCGGATTGTACATGTTTCCCTGAATTGCGTTGCATTGCATTACTGGGTGTACTTGCATAGAACCAATAAAATCATTAATCTTTTTATTTAAAAGTTCTACCTGATTAGAAAGCATGGTTACGGCATCAATATTAAAACTCCTACTACTTTTATCGGCTTTGTCCGCATGACTTGCCACTGATAGTTATTCAGTGACATTTCTTCTATAAACTCGTAAGCTGCTTTGGGTGTTTTGTTGTTGATTGTTCCTCCGGCGGCTGCATTGATCATTTGCCTTGTCGAAGGATTTAAACTGTTGTGAAAGGTTTGAAATTGTAACCACAGAGGTAACCCATGGTGAGGGCACCTTCTTAAGAGATCTTTGTATCTCTTCCAGGCATCATAGAGTGTCTCTAAATCCATCTACACAAAAGAAGAGATATCGTTCCGTAATTTAGCTGTTTTAGCTGGAGGAAAATACTTAAGTAAAAATTTTTCTATTATCTATTCCCATGTAGTGATAGAGCCTCGTGGTAGAGAATTTAACCATTGTTTAGCTTTATTCTTTAAGGAAAACGAAAATAGTCAGAGGCAAATGGCATCATCAGAAACACCATTGATTTTAAAAGTGTCACAAAATTCCAAGAAATTAGCTAAGTGTGAGTTGGGATCCTCATCCTGTAAACTATCAAACTGAACAAATTGTTGAATCATCTGAATAGTGTTAGGCTTTAATTCAAAATTATTTATAGCAATAGCAGGCCTAACAATACTAGATTCAGTACTAGCCAAATTTGGTTTAGCATAATCATACATAGTACGAAGAGCATTGTTTTGGTTCACCGGTTCTGTGGCTATCGCGGGAGGTGGTAGATTGTCTTGATTTGCTTCCATCTCTTCAGTAGGTTCTGGTTCGTCCTCTTGTCCTTGTTCTGGATAATGTAGGCTTCGTCTGATCTTTCTACGAGTTCTACGAACTGTAGCTTCTAAATCTTCGTAAAAAAGTAATGGTCCTCTTGGGTTTCTTCTAGTCATAAACTAGAGATACCTGGAAGGGAAAAAGCAAATAAAAATAAATAAATAAACAAATAAAAAGAGATTAAAAATTTATATAAATATAAATAGTAATGGCTAAAGTAATAAAAATCAAGTGTTCCTAATATCTTAGTTCCCAGGCAACCATGCCAAAAACTTGATATTCGTGATATGAAGTAATAAATTTTATAAACTATGATCGTACCCAAGACTAACTATTATCATGATTTAAGGCAAGCGCACTTATCGAACAGTAGTATAGCTTAGTGGTAAGACCGAGATATCATACCCAAGGGAACCAAAAGTACTAGTACTAACTTTCTTTCTATTATTTAACCTAGAAATAAAAGAGGGATTTTTATTAAACTAAACTAATTATTAGACTAAGCTAAGAATGCACAAAAAGTGAATCGGGGAGAAACTTTCAGGAAAACTGATTGATTTGGACAATACTCAAGGGAGAATCCACCTAGACTTCACTTACTATCAACTCTTGAACTAGACGATTTATTCACTTGAATTAATCCATAGAAATCCCTAACTTATGTTAATATCTCTCTCGAGACTAAAAACAACTAACCCTAGGTTGATTAATTGAAATCTCTTTCAAATTAAAGCCCCTAGTGTTGCATTAACTTGATCTATGGATTCCATTATTAGGTTTGACCTTAATCCAGTAAATTTTCGTCGTCCTATCTCTAGGATTGCAATCAACTCCGCTTAATTGTGTTGGAGGGACTTTTGCTCCTCTACATAAGCACATTCGACTTAAATCAATATCCCAGAAATATCAATTTAAGAGTTAAAAACACAATTAAGAACAAATCAAATATTTATCATATAATTCATGAGAAAATAATAACAAGATCTGTCTTAGGTTTCATCCCCCTTAAGTATTTGGGGGATTTAGTTCATAATTATAAAAGAAAACATCTCAAAAGAAATAAAATAACAAAACATAAAGAACCCAAAAACCCCGAAGATAATTAAAGGGAGATCCTTAGTCTTGAGGGAGAATTCAGCTTCTAAGATGGATCAATCGGCTTCCCCTGGAGTAATTCCCTGCTTCTACTATCTGTATTGGTAGAAATAAGGCACTCTTTTACGGGAGAAAAAGCACACCCTTGGAGTTGCCTCCTAGGGTCTTTATATAGAGTTTTGGAATGCCTTTCTTAGCCCCTAAGTAGCCTTTTCTGAGTGAAGTTGAACTTCCACACGACAGGGACACGCCCGCGTGCCACGCCCGTGTGGATCAAGGCCCAGGCCATGCTCGAGTCTGTTAAGGTGGCACGGCCTTGTGGTCAGGGCTTGTGAGTCGGGGTTGGGCTGTGTTCATGCTCAAAGTGGCACGACCGTGTGACACGGCCATGTGGCGATCCTCTAGGCATGTTGTTTCTATACTTTGGCCCATTTTCTCCGTTTTCGGCCCGTTTCTTATTCTTTTCACTTCTCTATGCTTACCTGAGTATAAAACATGAAATTAAAGGTTTAAGAGCATCAATTTACACAAATCAAGGGTTAATTCATCCAGAAATTAGGGTAAGCATGAGGTAAAAACATGTATAATTTATCGTTTATCAAGTATAGAAGTTATTCAAATCAATTATTCATCATTTTCGTTACATTCAGTTTGTTCTCTATTGCTATTCAATAGTATAGTACCTAATATGGTTTTAGTCACCTGGTTTCCTGGGATTTGCTTCCCTCTGCTGAGCCATGGCTAACTTTATTGGCTCCACGTCTGTTGATCATTCCAGTCTATCTCTGTCAAGCTCGCGTTTAATATAGTTTTTTTCTCGTCACGATATAGTGAAATTAGATGAGGGGAGTTTTGTGCAATGGCAGTAACACATTAGGTTAATTATGGAAGGATATGAGTTACAAGGCTGTCTTGATGGTACGTTACCAGTTCCACCTCACTTCGTGGCATCTTCAGATGAGATTCTGACTTTGAATCTTGAAGCTTTGTTGTTCACTCAACAAGATAAGCTCCTAGCATCTTGGCTTTTATCTACTATTAGTCTGTCCTTGTTGTCTTATTTTACAGCAGCTAAATCGGCTTGTGATGTTTGGCGCGCTGCCAATCGGCTTGTCGCTGTCTCCTTTGCTGTGAAGATATCCAGAATCAAGCATGATCTGCATTCGATCAAGAAAGGTGAGTCAATGGTAGGGGAATACATTGCTAAAATCCAGAACATTTGTATATCACTTGAGGCTTTCAGATCTACTATTTCGGAGGATGAAAAGGTGGAAGTAATTTTGGCTGGTCTTTTATCGGAATATGACACAGTTTTAACCTTGGCATCGTTCTCGTGTGAACCCCTCTCTTTCTAGAAACTTGTTGATGTGTTAATGGAATTTAAGAATCGGCAATTGCGGGCAGCACATGATGTGCCGATACATGCCCACCTGGTTGAGTCTCCTCCGGTGACAGTAATGCAAGAGTCTAATTTTCGTAATGTGCATGGGCATTCGGCTCCTGGCTCTTCGCGTGGGTGAGGTTTTTAGTCGCTTGTGTAGTGTCAAATATGTGGCTGATACGGTCACCTGGCGTAACGCTGCTATTATAGATTTAATTGAGATTGTGGCAGTCTATCTACTCTACCTCTCGCGCAGTAGTCTTGGCTAATAATGGTCAAGGCTGGAGTCCTAGGCTTGGTGAGTCTGGTTAGCATCTTGGCTCGGTAGGACTTGGTGCGGCGCAAGTACCGATTGGGACTTTATGGGGTGGATGGTCTATGAATGGTGGACTGCCGTTGCAAGTTAGGGATCCCAATCCTTTTTCATTTGCTAAAGAGAATGCTTTTGGGTCTGTTGCTATTGGTGACCCAAATTTCTATTTTGGTCAATATGTTAGACAAAATGTGGCACAATAAATGGGTCAATGCAGGTTTAGGCCTTCCCGCATATATGGCAAATTATCCACAGCACAACAGTTGGGCCAACAATAGTCTAGGCTATCTACTGGCAGGCTCAACACACATGAGGTAGGCCAACCTAATTCTGGACGACCTTGTGGGTTGTTCCATTCTGGCGATCCGGCTGGTGTTGGGCCAAATTCTGGACAGAATTCACTTGGGCCTGCAGCTAATTTTATTGGTCTTAAGGGATCTTTTGGTTTGACAATGTCATTGCCCGTGTGACGACCATGCAAAATAATAATCCTGGGGTTCCGTGGTGGACTAAACCTCGAGCACGAGTTTTTGATTTTGACTATTCACCATATTTTATACTACCTCATATTCCTAATTTTCGTGCATCTGATTATTCACCTGCTACTAAGGATGGGTCCAATTTTGATAATAATGATTTTTATGCGTCTGTACTTATTGGAACCTCGTCCTGATATCCAGATTCTGGGGCTACTCATCATGTTTTCCAGAATGCCTCGGGTTTAAATGAGTCCACTCCATATTCAGGTACTTATTCTCTTTTAATGGGGAATAGGGCCCTTACTAAAATCTTGGCTATTGGAAATTCTATTCTGCCCATGAAGAAAAAGTTATTACATCTTTCTAATGTCCTGTGTGTGCCAAGTATTTGAAAGAATCTTATGTCTGTTTCTCAATTTGCTACTTATAATAATGTATTTTTTGAATTTCATCTGTCTTATTATGTTATTAAGGATGTCCAGACATAGGAAATTTTACTACAGGGTCAAGCTCGTGATGGTCTCTATCGATTTTCGGTTGATCGATCTGTTTCGTTTGCTATAGTCATTTTATTTACAACATTGGGATTCAGGATTGTTCTGACACTGATGATGTTTTTGCGTTATGGCATAAACGACTTGGTCATCAGTCTACTGAAATTGTTAAAATTGTTTTTAATAAGTGTAAACTTGTTTCTAATAAGAAATGTTTAGATAATGTTTGTATTGCATGTCAAAAAAGGAATTCACATAAATTGCTTTTTGTACACTCTACCACTGAGTATGTGGAATTATTTGATTTGGTTGTTTCTGATTTGTAGGGACTTGCTTTTGTTGCATGTGGAGGTAGTCTCTACTATGTTTCGTTTATTGACATGTGCAGTCAGTTTACATGGGTTTATCTGATTAAACAAGAATCTCAAGTGGTTGATTATTTTCTTCAGTTTTAGAAAATGGTTCTCACCTAGTTCGGGAAGAAAATTAAAAAATTTCAGAGTGACTATGGTGGTGAGTTTCGTGCATTTGCCTCCATCTTGGCGAGTCATAGGATTCTTCATCGCCTGTCCTGTCCACATACATTTGAACAGAACAATGTTGGTGAGCGGAAACACAGGCACATTGTAGAAACCGGTCTTACTCTTTTAGCTCAAGCTAACCTTCCCATGAATTACTAGGGATATGCGTTCTGTAGTGTTGTTCATCTTATCAATCGCATGCCCACTCTAGTATTGAAAGGTCAGTCTCTCTATCAGGCTCTTTATGGACATGAACCTAAGTATGACCACTTAAGGGTGTTTGGTTGTTGTTGTTTTTTGTATTTGCATTCGTTTATGCATCACAAACTGGATTTTCTTTCTTAACCATGTACGTTTTTAGGGTATAGCTCTCAGATTAAGGGTTATCACTGTCTCACATCGGATGGTAAGGTTATCGTCTCGCGGCATGTTATTTTTTATGAACATTGATTCTTGTTCTCTTTGTCTGTTGTAGACACTGTTAAGTATCCTACTTGTATTACCACCCATGTGCCTATCATTCAGCCCGCCTCCGTTCAATCTACTACCGGATCTGGAGTTGTCACTGTTTCCTCACTTACACTCCGTCTGTCTTTTTTTCACGGTTGTAATCCTGTAGAGTCTATTTTTATTGACTCACCAGCTATATTTAGTCTGAAACAACCATTTTCTGTTTATCCGTCAACTGAAGTAGACTCTTATCATCTTATGGTTCCGTCAGCTATGCCTTGCCCGTCTGACCCTATTCCTGACTCATCTAATTCTCCTTCTGCTCCTTTGGGAAATACTCATATTATGGTTATGTGGTCTAAGGTAGGAATATTTAAACCTCAGGTTTTGTGAGTTAAGGCTGTCGATTTTAAACCTTAAATGTTGAGGAGGTGCTTGCTCATAAGGAGTGAAAATTGGCAATTCAAGCTAAATTTGATGCTTTTCTTACTAAATCTACCTGGGAGCTTGTCCCTCTACCTCTTGGTCGGAAAGCTATTGGGTGCAAATGCCTTTTCAAAGAAAAAAGAATTTTGATGGGTCAATTGATCGTCGGAAGGCACGGTTAGTGGCTAAAGGATGTTCCTAGAACCTGGTTGTGACTTCAAGGAAACATTTAGTTTGATGGTCAAGCCTGCTACTATCTGAATCATATTATCTATTGCTATATCAAATGGTTGGCAACTCCGTCAAGCTGATGTCAACAATGCCTTCTTAAATGGCGATCTCACTGGTGAAATGTATATGCAGCAACCTATAGGCTACGTTTAGTATCGTCTAAATGGTGAGCCTTTGCTGTGTCATTTAACAAAGGCACTATACAAATTACGACAAGCTCCTCGTGCCTGGTTTGACAAATTGAAATAGTTTTTTATTACCACTTGGTTTTTTGTATCTAAATCTTATGCATCCTTGTTTGTTAAAGTTGCAACCAAGTCTGTTGTCTATGTTCTGGTCTATGTAGATGGTATTATTATGGGAAATTCGACTGACGAAATACACTGTTTTGTTCAGCAGCTGCATAATGGATTCTCCTTAAACGATTTGGGTGATTTTCATTATTTTTTAGGTATCGAAGTCAGTCGCTCCTCTAGTGGAAGTCTTCACTTATGCCAACGTAAATACATTCGAGACTTTCTTAACAGGTGCTTTCTAACTAATGCTAAAAGTATTCATACACAGATGGTTAGTTCATCTACGTTGTCTAAAGATGAGGGTGATCGTCTTACTGATCCCACAAAATAAAAAAGTCTTGCTGGTACTCTTTAGTATGTGGTTCTAACTCTACCAGATATTGCATATGCGGTAAAACAAGTGTCTCAGTTCATGCATGGTCCTACTACAGTTCATATAGTGGCCATAAAATGTATTTTGAGGTACTTACATGGAACTATTAATCATGGGCTAGTCTTTCGACGATCTGACAAACTATTATTAGTTGGTTATGCTGATGCCAACTGGGGTCTGGATTTTGATGACCATCGTTCTACGATAGGTTATTATGTCTACTTTGGTCATACACCTGTCTCATGGTGCTCTAAGAAACAACAAGTTGTTTCTCGATCTATGGCTGATGCTGAATATTGGAGCTTAGCTGCGGCTACCAGTGATGTTGCATGGTTAGTCTCTCTGCTCACAGAATTACAAATAGGTTCTACCGATCCTCCTCCTATTTGGTGTGACAATTCTAGCACAGTTGCTATTGCTGCTAGCCCGGTCTTACACTCCAAATTCAAACATGTTGAGCTTGACTTATTTTTTCTTTGCGAAAAGGTGGCTAGTGGCTCTCTTGTTGTGGGTGAAGTGCCAGCCTGTGACCAGGTTGCAGACATTCTTACTAAACCATTGTCAATATCTAGTTTTTCTCGATTTAGAAATTTACTTCGGGTCTTACCTATTGAGAAGTTGGGTGACTGTTAAGTAAAATAGGTTGTTAGTCTGTTAGTCAAAGACAGGTATTCTATTAGATATGGTTAACAATAGTTAGATAGTCTCACTTATCTATATAAGCTTTAAATCTACACTGATAATTTCAAGAATGAAATACAGAAGTTATTCAAATCAACCATTCATCATTTTCTTTACATTCAGTTTGTTCTCTATTGTTATTCAATAGTATAGTACCTAATAGGCCTCAAAACAACTTACGGAAGAACTTATAATTACCTTTTATCCTTTTGTGCAAGCTTAATAAAAGAAACATCAAAAGTTCCAAAGCAAGAAAGCTCAAGTAAAACAAACATATTTTCTAAAGTAAATGTATACTCACCCAAGCAATAATCATAGTATAAGAGAAAGTGCTCCACCTAAGGGGAATAGCATGCCACACATCCATACCTTATAAAGCATTGAACTAACTTGAATGACATTAAGTACTCCTGCATCTAAAACTTAAGTATGCATTGGGAAGTTTTTCCAGGACTTTGTCTACCCATTCATCCCAACTTGGTCTACCCATTCATCCCAACTTGGAACTATCCAATAATTGGCGAGTTTGGCAACGAAGAGCGAAAATTGCCCTTTCTCAAATCTAAATTTTAAATTGGTGTTGGGTGAGATATGTACTCTTTCTTGCACTTCTAGGAAAATAACTAAAAATTGTACCAAACTAGTGGAGAAAGATTTTGGTTGAATTATTTCTGTTTCACGTGTTTATAATTGTGATAAATATGATACAATAAAAAAATTGCAATTGCAAATTAAATTATTAATTGGTACCATTGAAACATTATCATTGTTGAAGGCGTAACTAGATGGCAAGCAATAGCTTTAGTCCCCCTTAACTAAATATATTTGAACTCTTATAAAAAATTAATAATTTAACTAAAATTTTAATTTTATCTTCAACGTAAAAAGAATACCTAGCTCCACCTATGATAGTGGGTGTAAATTGCAAAAACTTCAAAATGGAATGATAAGAGTTGGGAAGAGGGGTGAGGGATCCTTTTCATCCACACTGGTCAGCTAAAATGGTGTAGATGTCGTAAGTATATCAGATAGTGGAATTACTGACACCAATTTTTCAGGTGATCCAAGCTTAAGCAAAACAAGACAAAAGACAAAAATCATTTGCGTACTGGACAGCAATAAACTAATTAGATGCATTGATTCTGATCACTAAGTATTATTATGTATATTATGATTTAACTTTGTATTTGCATGTGAGGTCCCTGTTTGCTTTGTAATTGGCCTAAGTATACTAGTCTCAGTTTTCATTTCTAATTTCCACTTAAGGAAGAGTTAGGTTTTTGTCTCCACTAATAAAATGAATTCGAGTTTTTAATTAGGTTCTTCTCTCAATTTTAATTTATCTTTTAAGAGAAATATTTAATAAATCGTTTTAAGTGTGGTCAAAATTTTTTTTATTATCTTATGTGTAATAATAAAGTACATTATATTTTTACGAGGAGACATAATTTGAACATTGAAAACCATATTATTAAAAAAAAATAATCATAAACATATGAACAGTAAAAAGAATAAAAGATTTAATTAAAATAATAATTTAAGTGGATATCTGATGGTGAATATAGGTTGACATTATTTATTATAAATCATCCTAATTATAAATGAACCATAGGAATTGGGAAGCACTAACATTTTTAAAATGTTTAAAATTTAAAACCTCGCATAAAAGTGTTTTAACCCCCGACTCCACCTTCCACAACGCATGGAGCTCACCCCCCCCTCCACTTTGTTTAATTAGTGCTCTCAAATTGCCAAGAGCATCCATCGTACACCCTTCGTACAAATTAAATAAACAAAAAGAATTTTTAGAACAGTTTGAAAAAATATTAAATTGAAAATATTATTTAGTCAAGAACTTATAGGCAACACAAAATCACGTAACCGACAATTTAAAGTGGACGCAAAAGCCACATTCTCCACTTTGGCTTGCTTGCTTGTTGCTACCATCTCTCTATCTTAATCATATAATTATAATAAATATATATATTCTTTTGATTTTTTTTTTTTTACTTTCATTTTGATTGCGTTGATATTATGATACATCAAAGAGTTAGTATGGAGAAAGAGAAAGAATGATGGTTACTATAAAGGCTACTTCACTTAGTCAAGACGGAGAGTCAGTGGTTATAAAGAGTGGTGGAGAAGACAATGTAAAAGTTAAGGGTTGAAAGATTGTTGGAAGACTGTAAGCTTAGTATTTTCAAAAACTTCATCCCCTCTTCCTTATTCTTGGAGGTATTTATAGGAAAGGGTCTCGTGTAAGGGATGTCTTTAATAGGATGAGCATGTCTATGACATGAGAGATCTTGTCATTTATTTTGACTTTGATGGTATAAAGGAGTTGAGCCACGTGATGTTTGGTGACCAACAACTACATGTTCCCCATGAAGATTAGACCATCCCTTACCCGAGCAGTCATCTTGAGAAGGTGACCTCACAAGTGACCTCTTAGCTTGTTGTTCAGTATCTTCTTGGTGTGCCACATGTCCTAACTTGGATGGGGTATAACAATATTCTCCCCCTTGAGTTGAGAAGAGGAGTACAAAGTAGCATTTTTTGAGATGTTCTAATCTAATAACTCTCTCTTTTCTAAGTTGTTTTGGATGGTGGCTTTACTTTATAATGAAACGTTATATCCAAACATTTGAGATTTTACCATAAATGTACTCTGAAGAGCGTGTTTCTGGTGAGTCGTGATAATAATGAACAACAACCTTTAGGGACAGGTGGCAAATTGCCATTGGATGCAAGTTGTCCTTTGAAATGGTGTGTTTTGGGAGATAGGTCTATATATTCTAGGATGCCTTCTTCGAAGTTACTTCTCCTGTAATAGTTCATTTTCAGTGGTGTCAGAAACAATGGGTTCGGAACTACAAATCCGACTATTGAATCTAGAAATTTTTATTATTTTATTTATGTGGGTGAAAATAAGTATAATAAATTTTGATTTGGTCAAAATTTGCTAATTGAGCAAATTGTGAAGTATAAGAGGTTAAAATTTGCTAATTGAGCAATTTGCTAATAGAACATGAGATATCGGGACCTCGTTTCTATAAACTGAGCCCTTAAATATTTTATTAAATATTTATGGAGTGTTATTGGGGTCATATGAAAAATTAGTTAGAAACTTTTAATGTTTAAATAGTTAATTAATTAAAAAAGGACTAAATTATAAAAGATGCAAAAGTTGAATTGTATTTGATAAAAGGATCAAATGGTTATGAAATTCTTAATCGAATTGATTTAAATGGCAATTTGGCCATAATAACTTATAATGGGACGGTTGGTGATTTAAAATTTGTGCTTTATATATTAAAAGTTTAATAAATAATTAAACAAAAAGAAAATAAAACATAAAACACTTAGCCATCTTCTTCATTCTCTTATATTTTTTCACCAAAACACCATTTTTGACCTTTGGATGTTCGGCCAACTTTATCTTCTTGCATGTAAGTCCTTTGGCTATCCATTTTTTGAAAATTTTATGTTTTTAAGATTATTGTAGCTTAATCTAGCTAACCTAGGGACTAATTTGTAAAAAAATTAAAGGTTGAGGGACTTTCCATGAATGAATTTGATGTGTTTATGAAGTTGATTGATAGAATATTAAGTTCGATTGATGAATAAGCTTATTTTGTTAAGTGATGTTTAGTGATTTTGAGTATTATGGATTAAATTGTTGAAAGTGTAAAATTCATTGATGTTAATATGAAATTTGGATAAATAAGGGCTTTCAGGGAACCTTATGAAAATCAGCTTGCATGAAATTGTATTAATTGTAGTTAAATTGCAAGTTTCAGATTTAATGACTAAATTGCACAAAAGTTAAAATGTTAGGAGTAATTTCGTAATTTCATATTAAATAATTTATAACTAGAATTAATTATTTTTAAGCTATTTGAATTATTTAATTAAATGAAATCATTATTTTGATCAAGAAACGAGTCAACTGGGACTAGATCGAGGAAAACCTAAGGTGGCAAATTAGTCGTTGATTCGTTTTTACAACTATTTGTTAAGGTAAGTTTGTAACTTGATTAAATCAATTAGTTCTTGTTTTGGTTGTTTAATAATTATTTATATATGAATTAAGTTCGTTGGCTTGAAGGAAATGATTAAGACCGTAGTTGAAAGACATTATGGTACCATACCAGAAACAAGTAAGGCCATAACTGAAAAACGTTATGGCATCATGATTTTAATGAGTAAGACCATAGCTGAAAGACATTATGGGATCACAATTCTATCGAGTAAGACCATAGCTGAACGATGCTATGGCATCACAAATCAAACGAATAAGACCAGTTGAAAGACACTATGTCAACACGACGAAAAATGAATAAGACCATGGTTAAAAGGCACTATGACATCAAGTCAAGAATAAATAAAACCATAGTTGAAAGACACCATGTCACCCTCCGATCATTTCCTATTCAAGTAACACGTTTCAGGAAAGGTATGTATTGTAAGTATGAATACAAATTGAACGTTTGACTAGTATAGTTTGATAATTAATGTTATTTTCTTGGTGTAAATATATGATTCATATGTCCATAAATATGTTAACTCATGATGTTGTGGTATGTTTAGGGAATTAAATGGTTATATGAGTATTTTTCAAGTATTCAATGTTATTTCATTTTATTCAAGGAATGGTTTAAGTTTTGATGAATAGACGCGTATATGAAAGAACTGTTACAAAAACATGAAATGGAAAATGTTGGTATATGAATATGAAATAAAAATGGAACAAATTGAGTAATAGATTGAGGAATTATGTATTGAACTTCATATTGATATGTTTCATGTTCAATTGATTGGATATGCTCTTTAGTTCACCTACTAACCTTGTGGTGTGTTGTGAATTGGAAGAAAAAGTTTGCATAATTTTAAACGAGCAATGTTCTAATGGTTTAATCATTTATGTTTGGTAAGTTAAGTTTCCTTTATACGAGCTTACTAAGCATTGGTTGCTTACGTGGTTAATTTTCCTTGTCTTGTAGATTGTCAGAAAGCTCGATCAGTTGGAATCAAGTCGGAGTACATTCACACTATCCATCATTTATCTCGGTAGAAGCTTGGATATATTGATGCCGAGCTATAAATGGCATGAACTAGGAGCCTTTAAGTTATTTTGTTTATGATGATGTTGTTTATAAGTTAGTTTGAGCAAGCTTTGTGGTTATATATGTTTATTATCTTTGGTGTATGTTTGAAACTTGGTGTGCTTTTGGTCATTAGTTAAATACCTTTAGTGATTAGCTTGATATATGGTAAACATATGTGATAAAATGGAGACTTTGATAATGTTTTGTAAATTGAGTATGGATTTGTTTGAACGTTTAAATTGTGGTACCAAGGATCGTACATTGGGTAGGCAATTAGATCAAATGAGATATGTGTTTTGGTCACTTTATTCAAGCCTCTCGAAAGCAAATGGCTTATGGATTTATGTTATGAAAAAAAAAAAAAGAAATAGCTATTTGGTATGCTAGAAATGTGCTAAATGGTTTATTTTGAAATGTTGAAATAAAACAAAGTTGATTGTGATTGTAGCACCTATTGTTGGTACATTGGTAGAACTTATTGGATGATTGATTTGGTATGTTTTGAGTGTGATTGGAATGTGTTTTGGTCATAGAATGCTTGTAGAAATAGTGTGTTTTGGTGTGCAAGAGTGCTGCATATGGCTTGGGATGCTAACTGCCACATGATCGTGTGTCATTTTAATTTCAAGTGCAGGTTCCACACGGTTTGGAACACGACCTATGACATGGCGTTGTGACCCAAGTCAGTGAGTTAGACTAGCAAACATACGAGCTAGAACATGGCTTGGGCTGTGTCACACGGCTTGTGTACATGGCTGTGTGACCCCTATTTCTCAAATTTTCAAAATTTTCCTAAACTTTTTAATTTGTTTTGATTTGGTCCCTCAATGTTCTCAAACTATTTTTAGGGCCCTCTAAGCTCGATTTAAGGCAAACAAGTGTATTTTTGCCCAAATTAAATTGTGTTATCCAGTGATAGTTCTTGAATTGCATAATTGTTTCTGTTTTGATACTGAATGTTCTGTTTTGTATGGTAATGCTTCATAACCATCATTTAGTGACGAAGACGAGTTAGAGGTGCTACATCTCCTCCTTTTTTTCTTTAAAATTTTTGTAACTATTGTGGTGATTTCTTGCTTTTGTTAATTTTCTACAACTATTTTTTACTTTTAATGGTTTTTTTGGTTCGATTCACCTTGTGGTGCTTATTTTTGTTACTTTTAGAGCAACTTTTTTGCACTTTTATTGAAAAATGGCCAAGGGAGGTAAACGGCCAAGAAAGAGTCATGTTAGGGTGGTGGTTGTATTAGCCATGCTCTACCAAAAATGGTAGTGAAATGCTAAAGGCTGAGCATGAACAATTTTTATCAAGCTTGTGCCACAAAATTTGGGAGGAAGAATGGCAAGCCCGCAGTGAGTCTTAGCTATCAATGCTCTTGTAACAACCCGATTAGTGACATGTAGACTTGTTGTTTTAGAACTCGCAATCAGTAGGACACGTACAGGAAACGTGTCATTTTGCATGAAACTTGTAGAGCCTCATTAATGATGTTAGATTAATGGAATTGTATCTGATTAGGGGAACCATGTGTGATTAGTGGGCTTCTGTGTGTATGTCGAGTGAATAGGTAACCTGTTATAGTGAAACTATGAGCTAATTCTTATATAAATAGGATAAAAGCTTAAAGGAGAAGGACTTTATTTTTTGTTTCTCTATTCATCCTTAATCTGTTAGAATACTTTCTTAATTGTGTGAAGAAGGTACCAACCTTCAGTTTTATTCGCAACTGACTTTTTCAAGCCGACTACTGGTAAATTCTCGAGTCCTTCTTTAGTTTAATACCAGAGAATGATAGGGCTATAGAACCGTTTATGAAGGTTTCTCCTGGAGGCTGGAGGGAAAGAAACTTCCTTTTGGTTAATGTTTGCATGTTTCAGATTCTTTTTTTTTTTTTACATTAAAAGTTTAGTTGTTTCTGTACTTAATAGAGTGTTTGATTTTATTTAGCTAAAGGAACGAGAGAAGGCCTTGGTGCAAAAGGGAAAGAACCCGTAGATTAGGCAAGGCATTTCCTAGTAATCTTTAGTGAGTTTCTTTCATTTGTGTTCTTATTAAATCACAACTAATTTCTTATTAAGATTTTCATCTAGGTAAGTAAGTTTATTTAAAATTAGCCGAGCACGTTTGTGTTAACGAAATAAAATGATAAAGATAGTATATGCATGAATGGTTGTGAATGGATACTCTTTCTAGGTATACAATCTCTGTATCACAAATGGTGGAAGGGGAGAAATGGTGGAAACTAATAAGATGTGATGGGAAAAATGTATGGAGATTATGATATGAAATTAGATTTACCTCCAATAAGGCATGTAAATGCAAACCGCGAATGGTGAATATCTCGGCCTTGCTGAGAGCACGTAAGTGTTCAAATTAATAAAGAGGATTTACGGAGGTTCGATTGTATATATGAAATATAGGCTCTATAAAGCATTATTGTGAATATGAAACTGTGACTCTTTGGAGGATGTGGATCAGAAGCTAACACAAGGAAGGGGGTCCATAAACAGTCCATGCAAAGCATTCAAGTCTTATATAAAGTTCATGCACGTGAATAGTGTAACCATGTGTTTAGGATTAGACATAACTAACATTTGCATGAAAATTTAAGTTACTAGTGGTTGCATTTGGAGGTGGATAGTTCTCCTATGAATCCAAATTGTGTGGTGGTATGAATATGCCAATAGATTGTACACAACTATATTAGTGTATCCATGTGTAAATTGTTGGTATTACTAGTGTGGTAAAAGCCTTGCTAAGTTTCACTTCTTGAAAACCTTATTTGAATGTTTATTGTTTATCTTTCAAACTCATTAAGTTCGTTATGAAGTTACTTAGTTTTCTTTTACCATTTCAGGATCAGACTCTTTTGTGATTCATTCTGTTGTAACATGTATACCGAGTCAGGGTGGCCTGTGGTTTAAGTCTCTTATGTTGAATTATGTAAAAGTGAATTTGAACTTCTTTTATACAATCTTTTGTATATAATGAATGTTCTTTTTTCGCCAATTCAATAAATTCTATATCATGTGAATTAAGACTTACTCTTATCTTTCTTTAATTTATGCCTTAATGCTTTTAATCCTATGATGACATTTTAGAGTGTACACCCTTACTTTCTTTTGGTTTGGTTTTAAAAATACCACTCCACCAACTATTATTTTTAAGACTGATTTATTAAAATCATATTTATTTTCTTAACTAATAAAACCAATTTTCTTTTGCCAATTCGAAATGATTTCTGTTTTCCGGTAACATTGTCATTTGCCGGTCAAATGGGCAAACTGGGGTGTTATAGTTTTATTAGTGTCAAAGCTTTTGTTTAGTTGGTTCTCAGAAGATCAAATTTTGTATCAAGCCCTAATATACATATTACAAGTTTCTGAAAAGTCTCTTATTGAAATGCTAAGTTGAGTTTGTGCTTTATAGTAAATCTTAATCCTAATGTTGACAAATTCTCGAGCTGCTATCAGTGAAAAAATAGAGAGCAATGCTCCTTCACAATCCAGAGGCTTAGCCCTCAGCGAGTCGGGGAGCCGTAGTTGGTGAAGCTCATAAAGCCCTATTAGAGATGATGGAATAGTGGTTTGATCGATTAGTAAATGTTGTTCCATCCTCTACTGCTCAAAGACCAATTGAAGTAGCACAACCAGTGGCTCCTATACCTTCTGCTCTAACTATGAACCCGTCTTATGGAGACCCTGTAAAAGAGATTAGAAAGAGGGGAGCTAATGAGTTTAATGAAGGGAAGGATGATGATCCTGTTGTAGCTGAGAATTGGCTTTCGAGAGTCTATTGGGTAATCAAAGAACTATAAGTGTACCCCATCCAATAGTCTCTATTGTGCAGTCTATTTGCTTCAAGAAGAGACTTACTAGTGGTGGCACATTGTGATAAGCATCACCCATTGAGAACAAGTGAATTGGGAATTCTTTTTTGAATAAATTTCGTGAGAAGTACATCCATCGACTCTTCATCAAGCAAATGAAGAAAGAGTTTTTAAGACTCAGGCTAGGGAGGATGACAGTCTTGAAGTATGAAAATGAATTCATTAGATTGAGAAAGTACGCTTGAGAGATGGTACCGACAGATGAGGTCTTTTGTATTAGGTTTGAATAGGGATTAAATAAAGAACTTAGAGTGTTGTTGTATGAGCTGGAGATTAGGGACTTTACTATTTTGACGGCTAAGGCCTAAAGGATGAAGATAATGATTCATGAAAGTAATAAGGTTAGGGATCGAGAGAGAAATAAATGTGGGGAAACTGGCTCAGTTTTAGTGGCTAGATTTAAGAGCCCCAAGAATGTAAAGAGCTTTTTCCTAACACCTTCTAGAGATCTTGAGACCATTAGATTCTGTCTAGACCGAAGTGTTCACCAAGCCACTTCCATAGAGAGCACTGGTGGCTCCAAGAAGGCGAAGACTCCTACTTGCAACACTTGTACGTAGAGTCATGTTGGGACTTGCTAGAAAGAAACAAATGCATGTTACAGTTGTGGAGTGCCTGATCATTTTGTGAGGGATTTCCTAAACAAAGGTGGATAAAAAATAGAGCAATCAGTGCAAATAGTTCACGAAACCTACCCTGGAAGGAGATCTGGAGTAGCCGCAAAGTCGGTACCACTTAAGGAGTTTAGAGAAGGACTGCAGTGAATCAAGATTCAAAGGTTTTAGCCAAATCTTACGTGATGCAAGCCAAAGAAGATGTAGAGGCTTCGGATGTGATAACTAGTAAATTTACTTTATCTGGCATTAGCATTCATGCATTGATAAATATGAGTTCAACCTATTCGTATATTTGCACTAAGTTTGTAGATGCCAAGAGTTTCAGAGTAGTCATTACCAAGATAAGTGTGTTGGTTACCAATCACCTGCGTCATATTATTGTTGTTAATAGTTTAACTTAAGATTGTTCACTAGAGTTTGGTGGAAACATGTTTTCAATGGATTTGTTATTGTTGAGCTTCCATGAGTTTGATGTAATCCTAGGCTTGGATTGGTTGTGTAACACCCTTTTACCTAACCCGATCATAGGAACCAAATAACGAGATGTCACATTCACTGTCGAGGCAACTGTCATTAAATAATTCCTATATAAATTCAAAATCATACAACTCGTATATTCCAAATCCCACCATCTCAACATACAAGGGTTTAATTGTGAAGTCCAAGCATGATCAAGTATCGATAATTAATGCTAGAGTATAGATACTTTTTGTCAAAATTGACCAAAAACGACTTTTAAAAACCTCCATTTTATGCTCAACTCAACATCATTTAAGAATGTCCTAAGATATTGTATTACCTGCCAATTACAAGCACAAAACACAAAATTTCAATCACAAATATAAAACCCACCAATTTATAACAAAGAGAAGTTCTATACTAACATAAATATTCAATTCCAAGCATGCTTAATCTAAATCATACATATTCATTTCCAAATCAACCTAGTCATTCAAATACATATTCAATCTATCATCAAATGACCATTTCATGGCCAACATACCAACATTTATCAAACCAATTCATAAAAAATTAGCATGCCAACTTGTTTAAGTAATCCATATATATCTATTAATCATTTCACTTCCAAACATTAACACCTTTAACATTCACTAGATTCATATAATTATCAACTAACTAAGACAAGTGAATATATCATACCAAAATACCAAATTATCAAACATTCAACCATATAGCTTAACATAAACATAAGCCCTATTAGGTACATTCCAACAAACTAATTAAAATAACATTACCAACTCGATGAGTTCGAGATCACTGCTAGATGTTGATATCAACAGAGCAAATTATCAAACATTCAACCATATAGCTTAATATAATTATAAGCCCTATTAGGTACATTCCAACAAACTAATCAAAATAACATTACCAACTCGATGAGTCCGAGATCACTACTAGATGCTGATATCAACAGTGTATAAGATCAAAACCTAACTTGTACACGAAAAACAAAATCGTACACTAAGTATGAACTTAGTGGTAGTTCTATAATCTAAATATTGAAGCATAGTAAAATTCATACAAAAAGACAAATGGAAGATCATAAGGTTATATGCTACTAAAGTAATCAAACTACATCACTTCATCATATTTATTATAACTTCTATACATTTCACGTCATAATGGCTATATCAACAATATTTTATTACATTTCCATTTCAATTTTGATTTTCAATATCCATGAACATTACCAATATCTATACCAATTCATTTCATAGTTTGTGAATTTGATTTACGCTTTTAACCCCCTATTAACTAGACTCGAACTTGGACGGATGCATGGATCTAACCAATCACACCAGTTTGGCACCCAGTACCTATCGGATAAATCCAAAATAATAAGTTTCACCCAGTGCTGGCTAATATAACTGAAAAATAGGTGCGTACATCATTCCTCCACATGTAGTCATATAACCTTGAACTATTTCTATCCTATGGCATGCCAATTATACCCGACTTTGCCTAAACAATTAATAGGGTAACGATTTCGCATTTCATTTATAATTCACTATCTCAACTCATATCATAATTTCAATATCTAAAATATTGATTCATGTATGTAGCAGCACTTTTAATCACCATATAGATTTAATGTAAAATTAATATCAATATATAACATTTCTAATTAATTCAATTTAGTCTCTATCTTATCAACCAATCCCAATCAAATCAATTCACTTTATTTTTATCATTACAAGCTCACCTTATGATCTTACCATGCAAAACGATTCATTATGCAACAATTCAAAGTAGTTCAGATTATAGAAACATAAATCGTAAACTCCAAGCTATTCATCGACGATTTTGTCTTTTCTTTTCTTTTTCGAAGGATATGGGGCCACGTTAGCTACAAATTAACACAAACATAATAATTCATCAATACACAAGCAATTTCACATCCAATTGAAAATTTATGCAACTTTTACATTTTATTCAATTTAGTTCATAAAATTGAGACTAATATAACCATCACTCTAATCATCAAATTCTTAATTTGTTTTTATTATAGTCTAATTGGGATTCCTTACTTCTCATTTCTACCACAAATTTCAAGGATGAAAAGCAGTGCTGAAGTTTAATCTCATACCTAACAATTCATGTAATTGCTTTTAGAATCTTGAGGTGAAACAGAGATCTTGATCAGAAATAATCGACACCAATACATCATGCAATCTAACTATTTCATAAATATAGACTTCAAGTCACTTCTATAGTGACCAATATGCTCTTATAGCGAGGAAATGAGCTGACTTTGTCAACTAATCAACAATAACATAAATATTAATTTTCTTACTCGATGAAGTCAGTAAACTTATCACAAAATCATCTTTATACTCTCCCATTTCCATTCAGGAATCAAAATAGACTAAAGCAATCCTATAGGTACTTGATGTTCAGCTTCACTCGCCGACAGTTAGGCATTTAGCTACAAATTCAACAACCTCTCCTTTAATACTGGGCCATTGATATGTCTCTCGTAAGTTACGATACATTTTCATACCACCAGGGTGTATAGAAAAAGAACTATCGTGATATTTACGAAGAATTAACTCTTTCAAGTCAGCAACATTCAAATCACAAATTCGATTTTGAAACCTTAAGTATCCACTATCATCAACACTAAAATTTCAGTTGTACCTTGCTGAACCATTTTCTTTTTCTCGAACAACTTGGTATCAACAAGTTGTGCTCTTCTGATTTGTTCAAACAACACCAACTTAATTTTCAATTTGACTAACAAACTACCATTACTGCTAATACTGAGTTGAGTGAACATCACTGCAACTCAATTGTTTATTTCATGTTCAATGCATCTGCTACGACATTAGCTTTCCTGGGATGATAATCAATAACACATAATATTTTATGAGTTCAATCTAATGATATTATCTAAAATTCAACTCCTTTGGGTTATGAGGTATTTAAGACTTTTGTGATTG
This sequence comes from Gossypium stocksii, assembly GCA_020496765.1. NCBI lineage: Eukaryota > Viridiplantae > Streptophyta > Magnoliopsida > Malvales > Malvaceae > Gossypium > Gossypium stocksii. The sequence continues at coordinate 16,643,490 of CM035623.1, forward strand.
GTATAAATATGGCACTTTTCACCATACAAATAGTGCCTCTAGATCTTTAGAGTAAAAACCACAAAGGCTATCTTTAAGTTGTGCATCGAATAGTTGCATTCATGCGTGTTTAGCTGACAAAACGCATACGTGATCACCTTTCCATATTCCATTAAAACACAGCCCAAACCATTCAATGATGCATCATTAAAAACCATAAAACTTTTCTCTGATTCGGGCACATTTAAGATTGGTGCTTCGATTAACATCACTTTTAGCTTCTTGAAACTCAACTCGTTGCAAACAAACTACACATTCTTTTGTAGCAACTTCATCATCAGCATAGCTATCTTCAAAAACCCATTTATGAACCTTCGATAGTAACTAGCTAGGCGACAAAAACTACGGACATCTAACACATTCGTTTGTGCTTTCCACTGTATAATAGCTTCAATCTTTTTCAAGTCAACATGGACCCCTTCTGCAGATATGACATGTCCCCAAAAAATACAACCTCAGGTAACGAAAATTCATATTTACTAATCTTTTCATACAGTTACTTCTCTCGCAAGACTTGCAGAACAAGTTTGAGATGCTGCTAGTGCTCAGCTTTTGATTTTTTAATAAATCAGGATGTCTTCGATGAATAGCACCACAAATTAATCAAAATAGGGTTGGAATATATGGGTCATGAGATCTATGAATGTCGCAGGAGCATTTGCCAGTCTGGATGGCATCACCAAGAATTCATAGTGACCGTATTGTATGTGGAACATTGTATTTGGTACGTCATTATCTTTTACTTTCAACTGGTAATATCCTAATCTCAGGTCAATTTTAGAAAAAATTGAAGCTCCTTTCAACTGATCAAATAAATTAGCGATATGGGGTAAATGATATCGAATAAAAGTTAAATATGTGGTCACCATACATCTGGGATAAATATGTGATCAATTTGTGTCCTATAAAACCTTGTCTTCGACATTTTTATCCTTCGGTTTGTGTTTCAATACTATGGAAATGCCTAAAAATGTGAAAGATATTTTACAAGTTCCTGAATGGAAGGAGTTTTTTTTAGAGGAGATGCGTGCTCTTGAAAAAAGAAGAACATAGGAAATAGTGAAATTACCTGTAGGAAAAAAAACAATGGGTTGCAAATGGGTGTTCACAACCAAATTTAGAGTAGATGGATCTTTAGACAGATAAAAGCTCAGTTAATGGCTAAAGGGTACATTCAAACATATGGGATAAACTATCTTGAGACATTTGCTTTAGTGGCTAAGTTAAATACTGCTAGAGTTCTTTCATCCATTGTTGTTAATCCTCGATTGGTCTTTATAGTAGCTAGATGTGAAGAATGTTTTCCTAAACGGGAAATTTGAAGAAGAAGTTTACATGGATCCTCCTCTAGGTTTTGAAGAAAAAATTGGAACTCAAGTATGTAAGCTTAGCAAATCTTTGTATGGTCTAAAGCAGTCTCCTCGAGCTTGGTTCAATGATTCATTCAGGTTGTTAAAAAACAAGGTTACTCACAAGGGCAAGCTGATCATACAATTTTTTATTAGCACTTACAAAAAGGTATAATAACAGTTATTATAGTTTATATTGATGATATCATTCTTATAGGAGATGATGTGGATGAAATAATATGTCTTAATGAGCATCTAGCATTGCAGTTTGAGATCAAAGACTTAGGTCCTTTAAAATACTTCCTTGGAATGAAAGTTGCTCGATTAAAGAAAGGCCTTATGGTCTCTTAGAAAAATATGTGACTGATCTTTTAAATAAGACTAGAATGAGTGGTTGTCACCTTGCTGACACACCAATTAATCCAAATGTAATATTCAAAAATAAAGAAGGAATATCAGTTGATAAAGGGGAATAGTAGAGATTAGTTTCTAAGTTAATCTACTTATCACATACAAGGCCAAACATAGCTTTTGCAGTAACATTAGTAAGTCAATTTATGCACTCCCTATTGGAAGAATATGAAGAAACAATGTTTTAGATTCTGAGATACTTGAAGAGTTCACCTTGCAAGGGCTTATTTTTCAAGAAATTCAAACAAAGAGGAATTGAAGCTTATACAGATATTAACTAGGCAGGCTTAGTAATAGATAGAAGATCTACATCAAGATGTTGTACATTTGTTTGGGGAAACCCTGTGACTTAGAGAAGCAAAAACTTTTGTGTTATGGTAAAAAGTAGTGCAGAGGTTGAATATAGATCAATGGCTTAAAGAATTTATGAAATGGTGTGCTTAAAAACAATTATAGAAGAGTTGAGGAAACTAATAACTTCACCAATGAAGTTGTACTATGATAGCAAAGCTGCCATTAGCATTGATCACAATCTAGTCCAGCATGACAGAACTAAACATATTAAGATTGATAAACACTTTATCAAGGAGAAGATTGAAGAAGGCCAAGTGTGCATACGATTTGTTCCTTCAAAAACGATATGTAGCTAACATACTCACCAAAGGGCTCTCTAAAGCAAGCTTGATTTCCCTGTAAGCAAGTTGGGTATGATTGATAAATATACACTGTAGCACCCCTTACTTGTAGCAGACACCGAAATAGGGTAGGAGGCATTACCAAACAATAACACATATAACTGATTATTTTCAAGTTACAAAACTTTCTTTCATAGACCACATGTCCCTATTACGGGCCTACGAGGCCCGAAATGTACTTTGGTGGCTGTCGGGGACCAACCAAAAACTTAAGAAAAATTTAGAAAATTTTATGCAAAACAGGGCACACGCCCGTGTGGCACAAGGACACGCCTGTGTGGGTAGGCGTGTAGTCACACACGCCCATGTGCCTAGCCCGTGTCTCTGCCCATATGTAAAAACTTGGACATTTTGTTTATGAAGTCAGCATTCATTTTAGGTCACACGGCTAAGGCACACGCCCGTACGTTAGCCCGTGTGACGTACTCAATTTTTTGCAAATTACTTGCAAGAGACACACAGCCAGACTAAACGCCCGTGGGGCGAACCGTGTGTCACCCACGGCCTAGACAAGCGCTCGTGTGTCTACCCGTGTGGACAAATATAAGGCTATTTACCAAGCCTTTGCCACCTTAAAACATAAGCAAACATGTACCAATCGTGCCAATATACAACATGGCATAAATACTTATCTAAACATCCACAATATGACATCCAAACGTCAAATTCATTTCACATTTACCATGCATATACATGTAACATTTGCACATCATAACCACATCAACTTGTAAAGTTAACATCATCAATATTGGATATCTCCAAGTTGCCTTATACAAAATGAACCATCAACAAAGATAAGCCAACATTTTTTGCCATAATAACTATGACATTTAACAAATGAATAGACCACTTATACATGCCATAATCTCAATGTTAAGATCAAAATACCAAAACAGTTGTTGATAGTGTGGATGGATTTCTGTTGATCACCGAACCTCGAGCTAGTTTGACAACCCTATAAGGAAAGGGGAAACGAAGAGGGGTAAGCTTCATAGCTTAGTAAGTCTATATGCAAATAATGGGCATCTCAATCTTATAATACATATAATTAACATGAATATATTCATATAGCCACATTGAGAATCTATGATCATCACTTACTCATATAACCTTGCCAAATGATTCATCACACATTGTGAGTACATAGCACACACAACATTCACTTCACCTTCACATGCATCATCTCAACACACGGTCATTTTCACTTTCTATTACATTTTATCATATCATTACATTACCTATTAAACCATACAGAATTCTAAAGGATACTAAAAAAAGTTGCACAAAGGTGCCACACTTATTCGTAGCTGAAGCTACCACTTATCACTTTCACTTAGGAGCTCACTATTGAGCTATTCTCGGGTCTGCTCATACAAGCTGGCGGTTGAGATGAAACTACTCAGTGCTGCTCACACAAGCTGATAGGTATCCATAACAAATGCAGGATTACCTAGCCACTAGTAGTCGAACTAGACCAGCACCCGAAATCACTTAAACACTTATACACTGGGTATCCTATTGACATGTCATTCGTATCCTGGTTGATTCCTAAAGTTCAATCGTGGTTTCCTCACTTGTTGATAATTGTCGATGTACACTTTGAATAGTTTTCACAATGCTACAAATCTTAAAAATAAATAAACATAAATTTATAACAATGCATTATTCACATATAACTTACCTCGGTACAAAATGCTAAACTTTACGATTTAGTCTAATACCTTGCCTTTCCATCGGTCAAGGTCGATTTCCCGTCTCTCTTAATATATAATACCAAATTTCACTCATTTAATACACACATTGCTCAATTTAGTACAAAAACTTTCTATGGTAAAATTTACCATTTTACCCCTAACTTTTACAATTTTTACACTTTAGACCCTAGGCTCGTAAAATAAAATGCATTCATTTTTCTCAACACTCAAGCCTCGAGAATTCAATTTCTCTCTTATAGCAGCCCACATGTTTCACTATATCTTATTTTATGCACAAGTTATACAACTTTTACAATTTTGTCCTTTTACGAAATTTAATGAAAAATCACTTAGTAAAAGTAGTTTATTACATATCAAACTCTCATTTTCTACCATTAAACATCAAAATACTATCATGTCACACATGGGTAAAATTTTGAACATGAACCCTAGCTTAAAATAATGGTAGAAATAGATGAACCAAGCTTCAAGTACTTTAAAAATGCAAAGAACATTAAAAGCGGGACTTAAATGCACTTACTTTGAGCTTGAAAAAGAATGAAACCCTAACTATGGTGTCCCTTGAAATTTTCAGCCTCCTCAGGAAGAAGATGGACATATTTTTTACTATATTTTCCCATGTTATTTCTTTTAATACCCAAATGACCAAAATGCCCTTATTACCTTTCTTTGAGATTTTTACCCTTGTATGCCCATTTTTGTCCAAACCAAAATATATTGGTCTTATTACCACATAAGGACTTCTAATTTAAAAACCCATCCCAATCAAGTACTTTTATCACTTAAAACACACATTATGCGACTTTTACAATTTAGTCCTAGTAATTCAATTGGGCACTTTATCGATAAAATTTATTTACCAAATTTTCACACATGCATTCAATCACACAATAGACCTTAAAACTTTATCGGATTGAATTTTTCTACTTTAGATTCATCATTTCGAAACCACCATTCTTTTAGGCCCTAAATCAGACTGTTACATACACTAACTTGAGGGAGGGTGTTGAAATACGTGTTGAAGCCCCATATATTTTGGGATATTATTTAAATTTATTTAGGTAGATAAATCCTAGAATAATCAATAGAGATTTTTTAGGAATATTTTATTTTATCTTTTATTTGTTTACTAGAATAAGGGAATTATTTTCCCAATCATGTTGTGAGTCTTTTCTCTATTTATATTCATTTTTTTAATGAAATAAGAAAATTTTTATTGAATACTCTCTAGAAAACTTTCAAAAACTTCTTTTTACGATAGTCCATAGTCACACCATGTTCCATTAGTAAATCTATTCCTAGAATCAAATCAAAATCACCAAAAGGCATAATCAACAAATCTATGGGGAATGTTGTGTTTTGGATTTCCAACGAGCAACGCCTACACACTTGGTTAACTAGTATCATCTAACCTAAAGAACTCGATACAAACATAGCTACTTTTGATGTTTAAGGTTTCAAACTTTCAGAGTTTACCAATTTAGCATTTATATACGAATGAGAGGAACCATGGTCTATCAAAGTATAAACAAGTGCAGAAAATAACAAAAGTATACCAACTACAAGATTGGTAGCATCGCCTTCCTTTCAACTTCAAACCACAGAAGCTCACATAAGAGCACTGGCCACTAATTGATGCGCCATAGATTCATTCCTTTTTCTTAAACCACCCCTAGATCCTAAACCACCATGACTAATACCATGACCCCTAACTAAAGGTGTAGATCTCTAACAATAGGTGTAGCATTTTCATTCTTCAAAAAATCATGAAAAAAGTGCTCCAACGATCCACATAAAAAACAAGCATTCAATAATCTCCAACATTTCCCCCAAGGTTTTTTCCTACAATGCTCACAGCTCGGTACCTCAAGACCTCTAGTCGGCCTTTTCAAACTACCTACCGAAACTGATGGTTGATAGTCTCATACTCTTCCTAATCTAATAGATCTTGCTAGCACTCTCCAAGAATCACGAGTCTCTCTAGTTCGCTTAGGCATTGGGTGCAAACTAGAGGTCCCTACTCATTTCACAACAACTTGGGAATGTTCAGATTTCTTATCAAGTTCAATAGCCTATTCCACAATCTTAGCTCACTCTGACAAATCGATGAAATCTTTAATTTTGAGGGTAGCTAATTGAACCCTGAGATCCCTTAGAGAAACCTTTTGCAGATTTCTTCTTTAGTAGGCACAAGTTCTAAGGCATATTTGCTAAGTCTTAGAAACTCACTTTCGTAATCAACCACTTACAACTCACCTTGCTTAAGCAGTAGAAACTCTTGTTTTCTATCCTCCGGATACAACTCTCTAACATATTTATTCTAGAATTTGGTTTGAAAGAATTCCCAATCAACTCGTTCCACCAGCACATGTCATTCTTACCCAACCTGATCACCAATTTCGAGTATAAAGAGTCATAATTGAACCGATTTGATTTAACCCTTTAATTACGAAAGAATGTGCTAAAAGAATATGCTAAATTATTTCGAATATTTCTTACAATCAAATCTTAAATCTACTGTGACAGTCTAATTTTGACCCTAATTAGAACGGTGGTCTCGAGACCACGAATCCGAGTCAGCAAATATTTTTTTATTCTTATTTTATGCATTTATTTTGTGTGAATTGATATCCATAAAATTTTTGTACGTTAATTCGACTATTTGTATGCTTAATTTAGAAAAAAAGGTTTAATTGCGTAAAATGAAAACTTGATGGCTTAATGCATAAGGACTAAAGTGATAGTGGATTTTTAATATGAGGTGTTTATGTTGTAATTTGCCCTTGATTATATGTGTTCGACAGTAAACACCTTAATGTATATGAATTTGGTAGTTAATAATAAAGGTTAATAAGGTAAATTATGAAATGACATATATTATAACATTTCATAAAAGAAATAAGTAAATAAAATAAGGTATATATGCTTTGTAATTGCCGAACTAAGAAAAGAAGAAAGAAAAGAATAGGAGTTGGGTATTCAGCACTTATAGATCCAATTTGAAGTATGTTTTAATTCAGTTTTCGATAATTTACGTTTTTAGAATCATTACTTTGTTTAATATCAGACCCATGATCGAATTTTTGTTATTGATGTGTATTTCGAATGTTGGCATGGTTGAGAGCTTAGGGAAATTGATAGTTTAAATAGATAAATGGAAGTTGAGTTTAAATTTTAAGTTTTATCTTAGAAATTTTGATGAATTTGAATTATTAGGACTAAATTGTTAAAATATTAAATAAAGGGACTAATTTGCTAAATTAATGAAATGTGAAGGATTGTATGTGAACTTGGAGTATTCGGCCAAGGTTTGACATAAGGAATTTTTCTCATTTAGTGTAATTTGAAATTGGATTAAATTGCCGAATGTGTAAATTAGTAAGGGTAAATCGGTAATTTGTTTAATTATGTATAATTGGTTTGAATTGAATAAAAATTTAGTTTGAATGGACCTCATTTGAAATTTGAAGCTCAAGAAGTAAAGAAATCGGATTCGGATCTGGGGAAAGCTAAACTAGCTGAGTAGTCAAATTTACCGTTCGCTAATATCTAAGGTAAGTCATTAAACTATTTTATGCATTAAAATTTTAATAGTGATTGGATAAAAGTGCTAAATTGAATTTTTAGAAATTGTTTATATTGTTGCCAAATGTGAACTATGACGGTGGATAATATTTGCTATGTTTTTAAATGTGATTACCGAATGTGAATCGAATGAGCTATGATACGTTTATATTGATGATGATGAATTTACTTGGAGAGTTGTTCTAGCAAAGGTGGTTAATAGCATTTCGGTATATGAAGATTGTATATTTAGCATAGAAAAGTATGAACATTAATGATTTTAAAATGTGAGAGTGTGAATTTTTGAGTAAGAATATAATCGGGCTTTGTGCCTAGCAGGCTTAGTGCTGGTGAACATAATTGTGCTTTATGCCTAGCAGGCTTAGTGCCGGTGAACATATTCGGGCTTTATGCCTAGCAGGCTAAGTGCCAGTGGATAAATATCAGACTTTGTGTCTAGCAGGCTTTGTACCGGTGTTCAATTCAGGCTTATGCCTAGCAGGCTTATTGCCGGTCTTTTAAATTTTCAAGTTATGGTTATAAGGATCCAAGTAAGATTGAGCTAAGGAACCTTATGTTATATTCGGCCATATAGGTATGTATATGAGTAAGGTTATTTGAATATTGATTATATTATGCTATGAAGGTATGCATGAATGTGATTTGGTTTCCAAATGATGATTAGTTAATTTGGTGAATATGATATAAGTTGACAATGAGTTATCAATGCTAAAAATGTTCTTAGATGAAATGTGTCATAAGCATATGTGCATTGATTTAATGCAATCCTCTTACTAAGTTATATGACTACAAATTTAAGGCAATGATATATGAATGTGGAAATTTACTCCATAATTTGATTGAAGTTATGTGTACATGATAGCTTTCATTGTAGGCGGGTTATAAGATGTAAAAGTATAGGTTAAGTATTTGGCTTTATGATAGTTGAGCATGATATAGCTTAATTTGGCTAGTTTGCTACTCGAAATAAGCTATTAATATTTTGTTTATTTAGGTAATGACTTACTAAGTTTTGTAAACTTACTTTGAATGTTATGTTTCTATGTCTTATAGACTTTTGAAGCTAGCTACAAGCTCGGGGATCAATAGAAATCTCATCACACTATCTTTTGTTTCGGTAGTATTTACTTTTACTCAACCTATGGCATGTATAGGTTAGACAATGTTGTAATTTTGTATTTTGAATGATGTATATATATATATAATATGCCATGCGAAAATGGCTTATTATCTAGTTGTGTGAATTTATAATGTTTTGTTATGCTAGTTTAGTATTGATTCGTAATATATGAATTGGGATATAGTTGTTTATACTCTTGAATGATTCGGTCATGGTTGATATCTATGTTGGTAATGACATGTTTTGTATGTCTTTAAGATTATATTAGTAACTTGGTTGATGTTATTAGATGTCACAAGATGCTAGTAAACAATGTAAATGATAATAAGTTTCGTATGTTTCCTTATGTGATAGTTTAATTGTTTAAATGATGGATTTAAATTAAAAGTGAATTGGTAATATGTTTGAGTATATTCAGCAAGTGAAATAGCATTTGACCAAATGAATAGTAACACCTATCTATATAGTGCTAAGGTGGTTTATGACTTATTTTGTTATTCATGCGCATATACTACTATTTAATTGATGAGGTTTTGGATGATGTTAGTTTTAGCATAAAACCATTTTAGGGTTGAGTACTTTATGAATTAAATGCATGATTGCCGAATAGAGAATTGAACTAAATGAGGTATGGATACTTTCACATGTGAATTATATGATTGTGTTAATGTTTGTTATAGGATTTGAAATGAATTATAAAGGTGTTATAATAGAAGGTGTTTTATTATTCAAAGAACTCATTCTTAGGTATGTGAAATGTTCAAATGTTTAGCTTAGTTTTGTAATGCCTCGTGACCCATTTCGGCGACGGATACGGGTTAGGGGTGTTACATTTTATTTGTATCAGAGCTACGGTTTAGTCGATTCTAGGACTAACGTAGCGCGTTTGAGTCTAGCTATACATGCCATAATATGATACTGTGATAGTGTGATGACTTCTGACATCTGAAAATGTGTTTTTTATTTAGTAAATGGATCTTGGTCGAGCTGTAGCCGATAACGTTGAGAGTATAGCGCTTGCTCCCGCGTAAGGGACAGTGCCAGTAGCATCTCGATCGACCTCGAGTAGTCATGAGGGAGAGGCTAAGCAAGCCTTTTACCAAATGATGAACGAATGGTTTACTCAATACATCTGAACTAATCTGGCTATACAACAACCTCCACCCCCGAATAATCTATCTTCGATACCTCTGGTACCTCAAATGATTGATCCGACAAGATTGAATAAGCCTCCTGTTGACAAAATTAGAAAATACGAGGCTGAAGAGTTCAGGGCCACAGTTAGTGATGATGCTAAGCGGGCTGAACTTTGGCTCGATAACACTTTCCTTGTATTCGACAAACTATCATGTACCCCTGACGAGTGTTTGAAGTGTGCTATATCATTATTATGTGATTTTGCCTACCATTGGTGGAACACTTTAGTTTCAGTTGTACCGAGAGAGCGGGTTACGTGGGAGTTCTTTCAAACTAAATTCCATAAAAAGTATATCAGCCAGAGATTCATAGATCAGAAGCATAAGGAATTTCTCGAGCTTAAGCAGGGTCGCAAGACTATTACTGAATACAAGCAAGAATTTGTTAGACTCAGTAGATATGCCTGGGAGTGTATTTCGACTAAAGCCATCATGTGTAAATGTTTTGAAGACGGGTTGAATGAGGATATTAAGTTGCTAGTTGGCATCCTTGAAATTAAAGAGTTCGTAGTGTTGGTCGAGCGAGCTTGTAAAGCCGAAGAGCTTGGAAAGAAAAAGAGAAAGGCTGATTTCGAAGCTAGAGACTTCCATAAAAGATCAACGAGTAAAACTTATCAGTTATCATCGAAAAAGTCCAGAGAAGATTCTAGCCGGTCTAAGACTGCTGTGGACTTTTCTAGACGAGATCGAGATCAACCTGCTACTAATTCTCGAGCCACATCAGTTGCTAGTGTTGGAAACTTTCAGCAGTCTCGGTCTGAGTGTAAACATTATGGAAAATGGCATCCGGGAGATTGTAGAGTGCGTGATCGTACTTGTTTCAAATATGGATCGGCAGATCATTTCGTTCGGGAGTGTCTGATGTTAGGTAAGCAAAATACCATTCAGGATGCTCGATCGAGTAATATGTCATCACGAGGCAGACCACTCAGACACGCTGATAATGTTAATGGTAGTCAGAGAGGGATGAAAGATACAGCTATTCGATCTGAGGCTCGTGCTCCTGCCAGAGCTTATGCCATCCGTGCTCGGGAAGAGGCTTTATCTCCAGATGTTATTACTAGTACATTCACTCTTTATGATACTAGTGTAATTGCTTTGATTGATCCCGGGTCAACTCATTCATATGTGTGTGAAACATTAGCATTCAGTAAGACTTTGCCTGTTAAGTCTACTGAGTTTGTGATTCAGGTATCAAACCCCCTGGGCCGATGCGTATTAGTTGATAAAATGTGCAAGAACTGTCCTTTGATGATTCGAGACTCATGTTTTCCAGCTGATTTGATGTTGCTACCATTCGATGAATTTGATATCATTCTGGGTATGGATTGGTTAATCATACGTGATGCTGTAGTGAATTGTAAACGGAAAACTATTGATCTACAATGTCAGAATGACGAGATTATTCTAATTGAGTCCACGGACCTGAATGGTTTACTGTTAGTGATATCTTCAGTGTTGGCTAGTAAGTATGTGAGAAAAGGTTGTGAAGCTTACTTTGCATATGTGCTTGATAGTAATGTGAGTGAAAATAAGGTGGAGTCTGTACCAATTGTGTGTGAGTATCTAGATGTATTTCTTGATGAATTGCTGGGTTTACCACCTATTCGAGAGGTAGAGTTTGGTATCGAGTTAGTACTGGGGATGACTCCAATTTCGATAGCTCCATACCGTATGGTACCTACAGAATTAAAAGAATTGAAAGCACAGTTGCAAAAGTTGACAGATAGAGGTTTCGCGAGACCGAGCTTCTCTCCATAGGGTGCGCCGGTTCTATTTGTGAAAAAGAAAGACGGAACGATGAGAATGTGTATTAATTATCAGCAGCTCAATAAAGTGACTATAAAAAATAAGTATCCCTTACCGCGGATTGACGACTTGTTTGATCAGTTAAAAGGAGCATCAGTGTTTTCAAAAATGGATTTGCGATCAGGTTACTAACAATTATGAGTTAAAGATTTTGATATACCTAGGACTACTTTTCAAACGAGATACGGACATTATGAGTTCTTAGTAATGCCATTCGGACTCAGTAATGCCCCTGCGATTTTCATGGATCTGATGAATCAGATTTTTAGAGAGTATCTAGATCAATTTGTGGTTGTTTTTATAGATGACATTCTAATCGATTCACGCGATGAAACCGAGCATGCCGAACACTTGAGACTTGTGTTACAGATTTTGCGTGATAAGCAATTGTACGCAAAGTTCAGTAAATGTGAATTCTGGTTACGAGAAGTTAGCTTTCTGGGGAATGTTGTTTCAGCATCAGGTATCCGGGTTGATCCGAGCAAAATTTTGGCCATACTTGATTGGAAGCCTCCGAGGAATGTTTCGAAAGTTCGAAGCTTTTTGGGACTTACTGGTTACTATAGACAGTTTGTGAAAGGTTTTTCGATGATAGCAATACCGTTGACCAAGTTACTTCAAAAAGATGTCAAGTTCGAATGGTCGGAGACTTGTCAAAAAAGTTTCGATCAGTTGAAAACCCTTTTAACCGAAGCTCTAGTGCTAGTTCAACCAAAATCGGGCAAAGAATTTTTGATTTACAGTGATGCATCTCTGAATGGACTTGGCTGTGTTTTGATGCAAGAAGGCAAAGTTGTAGCTTATGCCTCGAGACAGTTAAAGCCTCATGAGAAGAACTATCCGACACATGATCTCGAATTGGCTGCTATTATTTTCGCTTTAAAAATTTGGCGTCACTATTTGTTCGGTGAAAAATGTCATGTTTATTCTGATAAAAAAAGTCTCAAATACTTGATGAAGCAGAAGGATCTGAATTTGAGAGAGCGACAGCGGCTAGAATTACTCAAAGATTATGATCTTGTGATTGATTTTCATTCGAGAAAGGCTAATGTGGTTGCTAATGCTTTAAGTCGAAAATCATTGTTTACTTTGCGTGTGATGAATACACATTTGGCTATGCCCGTTGATGGTACTTTAGTAACTGAATTAAAAGCAAAACCGGTACTTGTGGAATAGATTTGTGAAGCTCAGAAAGTCGATAATGAGTTAGCTACAAAACAGGCTCAATGTGATTTAAAAGTTGATTCAGAGTTTCTAATTGATATGGGTGACTGTTTGAGATTTAGAAATCAGTTATGTGTCCCGAGGAATACAGAGTTGATATAGATGATTTTGAACGAAGCTCATAATAGTCGAATGTCTGTTCACACGAGTAGCACTAAAATGTGTAATAATCTTAAACAGCATTATTGGTGGCATGGTATGAAGCGAGACATTTCTGACTTTGTTTCGAAATGCTTTATATGTCAGCAAGTGAAAGCCAAGCATCAGGTGCCTTCTGGATTGCTTCAACCGATCATGATACCTGAATGGAAATGGGAACGAGTAACAATGGACTTTGTATCAGGTTTACCACTGACTTCTAGCAAGAAAGATGCAATCTGGGTCATTGTTGATAGATTGACAAAATTTACTCACTTTATTCCAGTCCATACTGATTACTCACTCGATAAGCTTACAGAATTATATATTTTCCAGATAGTGCGATTATATGGAGTACCTATTTCTATCGTTTCAGATAGAGATCCAAGGTTCACATCATGATTTTGAAAGAAATTGCAAGATGCACTGGGTACTAAACTACATTTTAGCACTGCTTTCCATCCCTAGACAGATGGTCAGTCGGAACGAATCATTCATATACTCAAGGATATGTTGAGATGTTGCATTCTTAAGTTTAAAGGTAGATGGGATCGATACGTACCTCTGATTGAATTTGCGTACAATAATAGCTTTCAAACGAGTATCGAAATGGCACCTTACGAGGCTTTATACGATCGTAAATGTCGTACACCCTTATATTTGACTGAGCTCAGTGAAAAGAAGATACACGAGGTTGATTTGATTAGAGAAACTGAACAGAAAGTGAAATTTATCCGTGAAAGTTTGAAAGCAGCCTCAGATCGTCAGAAATCATATGCAGATTTGAAACAGAAAGATATAGAGTTTTAGATTGGAGACAATGTCTTCTTGAAAGTCTCACCGTGGAAGAAAATACTTAGATTTGGTCGTAAAGGCAAATTAAGTCAGAGATTCATTGGACAGTTTGAAATTATCGAGTGAATAGGGCTAGTCACTTATAAACTGTGGGTACCACTTGAGCTAGAGAAGATTCACAATGTATTCCATGTTTCGATGCTTCGACGATATAGATCCGACCCTTCACATGTGATTAATCCATCAGAGATCGAGATTCAATCAGATTTAACCTATGAGGAAGAACCGATTTGTATTCTGGCTCACGAGATTAAAGAACTAAGAAATAAGAAAATTTCATTAGTAAAAGTGTTGTGGCATAAACACGGGGTCGAAGAAGCAACGTGGGAATTAGAAAGTACAATGAAAGAACATTATCCGAACCTATTCACTGGTAAGATTTTCGGGGACGAAAATCCTAAGGGGGAGAGTTGTGACAGTCTGATTTTGATCCTAATCGGAACGGTGGTTTGGGACCACGAATTCGAGTCAGGAAATATTTTTTTATTCTTATTTTATGCATTTATTTTGTGTGAATTGATATCCGTAAAATTTTCGTACGTTAATTCGACTATTTCTGTGCTTAATTTAGAAAAAAAGGCTTTAATTGCGTAAAATGAAAACTTGATGGCTTAATGCATAAGGACTAAAGTGATAGTGGATTTTTAATATGAGGTGTTTATGTGGTAATTTGCCCTTGATTATATGTGTTTGATGGTAAACACCTTAATGTATATGAATTTGGTAGTTAATAATAAAGGTTAATAAGGTAAATTATGAAATAACATATATTATAACATTTCATAAAAGAAATAAGTAAATAAAATAAGGTATATATGCTTTGTAATTACCGAAATAGGAAAAGAAGAAAGAAAAGAATAGGAGTTGGGTATTCGGCACTTATAGATCCAATTTGAAGGTATGTTTTAATTCGGTTTTCGATAATTTTTACATTTTTGGAATCGTTGCTTCGTTTAATATCAGACCCATGATCGAATTTTTGTTATTGATGTGTATTTCGAATGTTGTCATGGTTGAGAGCTTAGGGAAATTGATAGTTTAAATAGATAAATGGAAGTTATGTTTAAATTTTAAATTTTATTTTAGAAATTTTGATGAATTTGAATTATTAGGACTAAATTGTTAAAATATTAAATAAAGGGACTAATTAAGCCCCCCTACGGCCTCTACCACGGTCTCAAATACCACATCCGCGAGTACGATGAGTGCTCATCAAGAAGTTTGAATTTATGTACATTTTAAAGTTTTATGCATGAGTTTCAATATTTATTAACAAATGTTTTATGCATAAAGTATCAAAAGTTGAGAAATGTTTTTAGAAGTTTCAGTTTTTATCAATTTCACTACAGTTTCAGAGAGTACTAACTATACTTTTTAGAATAGTTCTAACTAAGTTTCAAAAATACTTACAGCATCGGTGTTAGAGACTCGGTATACCAGATACTTAATCAGAATGTTGAAGACCAATTCTTTAAAACATATTTTGGAACCCAAAATTTTACAACCCAAGTTTTACAACCTGGCTCTAATACCACTAAATGTAACACCCCAAACTCGGCCCAAACGAAATTAATGTGATAAACTATTTTCGTTTCCAATTCTTTTATGCTCAAAATGTTATTTATTTAATTAATTTTCCTCAAAATGTTTGTTTATATAAAGCTGTCACTTTTATAGAAAACATATTGTCGAAGCATGCAGTTCATCAACAAATAAAACCAAAACCCATAGTTATAAAATCATAAAGTTCAGAAAATTACAACCCTCAAATAAACTGGAATTTAGTATAAAAACCATAATTAATAAGTTTAAACAATTACGATCATGTGGCCACCGTTGAGTACCCCGTTGCACCGATTTGCCTAAGTCTGTGGATTACATGTATAGAACAGACAGAAAGGGGTGAATTTACTAAAACTTAGTGTGTAACCCAGGAGAAATAAGCATGTACACATACAGATCAACATATAACAAATAGATACAGATTTGGGCCTAAACCTATTTCAGATATAGAATCAAATACAGATATGCAGATCAGATAACAAAATCCTACCCCCATCCTCTACACACCATCTCCAACCATCCCATCACACCAAGTGGGGTTAAAAATACCCACCACGACAGATAACAAATAAAGTTGATCGTGATTTTGATGAAGTAATAATAATGATCGTACCTGGAAACTAACTATTATCACGATAAAAGGCAAGTGTACCTATCGAATAGTAGTATAGTTAGTGGCAAGACTGGAATATCGAATCCAAGGAACCAAAAGTACTAGTAATGACTTTATTGCTATTATCTAGCCTAAAAATGAGAGAGAGTTGTTTGTAAACTAAAATCTAACTAAACTAAGGACGTGACAAAGAATGAATTGGGGAAAGACTTTAGGGAAAACTGATTGATTAAGGCAATACCCAAGGAAGAATCCACCTAAACTTCACTTGTTATCTAACTCTGAACTAGGCGATTTCTTCATTCGACTTGATCCATAGAGATCCCTTAATTATGTTAATATCTCCATCGAGACTAAGAACAACTAACCCTAGGTTGATTAATTGAAATCTCTTTCTAATTAAAACCCCCTAGTGTTGCATTAAATCGATCTATAGATCCCCCTATTAGATTTAACTCCAATCCGGTAGATTTTCGTTGTCCTATGTCTAGGATTGCGATCAACCCCGCTTAATTGTGTTGGATCTACTCATAAACAGGGACTTTTGCTCCACTGAATAAGCACATTCGACTTGAACTAATAACTCGAAAATATCAATTCAAGATTTAAAAACACAATTAAGAACAAGTCAAATATTTATCATATAGCTCAGGTAACAATAACAAGATTCGTCTTAGGTTTCATCCCCCTCAAGTATTTAGGGGTTTAGTTCATGTTTATAAAAGAAAGCATCTCAAAAGAAAAAGAACAATAAAACATAAAGAAAACCCAAAACCCCTGGAAGAATTGAATGGAGATCTTCAATCTTGATGTTGATCCTTGCTTCTGAGATGGATCAATCAGCTTTCCTTCGAGTAATTCCTTGTCTTCTACTCTGAGTCTTGGCGAGGACACTGTCCACCCTTATTGTCGCCTCATAGGGTCTTTATATAAAGTTTGGAATGTCTTTCTTAGCCCCTAAGTAGCTTTTCCCATGTGAAATTGAAACTTGTTACGACAGGGACACGCCCGTATGGCACACCTGTGTGAATCAAGCTCAGGCCGTGTCTGAGCCTGTTAAAGTGGCACGGCCGTGTGGTTACCCGTGTGATGAACTCCAGGCCGTGTTGATTTCTTACATTGGCCCATTTTCTCCTTTTTTGGCTCGTTTCTCGTTCTTTTTGCTTTCCTATGCTCACCTAAGTATAAAACATGAAATTAAAGGATTAGGAGCATCAAATTCCACAAATTCAATGATAATTCATCCATAAATGTGCTAAATGTAGGATAGAAATATATATAATTTATAGTTTATCAAATACCCCCACACTTAAACCTTTCATTGTCCTCAAGCAAAATCTTAACTCACAATTAAAAATTATTCTTCTCAACTTATAAATCTTATCAATAATGTTTCGAACTAATCCACAAGTAATCATACATTGAGAATTCAACTGAAACAACATTAAAGTCTCAAACAATCTAAGTTGAGAATTTTATCATAGAAACATAGGTTTTCTCCCCTCTTCTAATTAATTACCTAGAATTCAAAATCAATAAGAGTTGACATCCTCACTAAAGATTAACTCTATCCACTCGAAGTGTTTAGGGTTCAGAAATTAAGCATTCATTAGTCAACATGAAGAGTTATTACCATAAGCTTGCATGAAAATCAAATCTCCACCACTATAGATTGAGATGATACATCAATCAAAAGGTCTTTAGAGGGTTGTAACGGGGCTTTGGCCAGGGGTGTGGTCATAAGATGAAAAAGGAGGTTAAAATCGAGATTGAACTGAACAATTATCTAACTAGAAAAATCTCTATCACTGAAACATATTCATACATTTGAGTTGTTTACTCATGACTAACATCGTTTAAGATCTATAGTACATAAGTACAAAATAAAATGCTAAACATTTAAGTTACAATTGAATTGTTTTTTTAAAGAACAAGTCAAATACTTTACAAACTTAACTAACTGAAAGGGAGAACATAGCTAGATAATTATTCAATTCAAATCTCGACAAAAATAGGGATCAAAGTAATTAGGGGGATTTTAACAAAAAAATGGGTTTAGGTTAATATTAAGGGAAAATAAAAAATGGTTTGTTAGGCTCAAGGAGGTTTACTAAGGGTTAATTATGAAGGTAGGCTTTTATGGAGTAAGTGGGTTAAAACCTAGGTGCCTTTATCATCTCGGTATATCAAATCAATGATGTGGTCTCGACATGTATAATCAAAGCAAGTTCTAGAATAATAGATCAATATTGATTCACTCAAAGTAACAATAAAAGTGAGCATGAAAAGATGTATGCTCAAAAGGCTCAAAAATCTCACCAGAATTATGGCTTTTGATGTCAAGCCTGCAAAATTCAAATCTCAAGATAATACCTAAATTTGGTGAAAACAACCTAGAAAAATTTTTAGATTCTCAAAAATTTCAACTTACCATGCTTGATTCTCTAATGTCTTAAAGTTTGAATAATCAAAGCACAAATACCTATGTCTTAATCCTAAACATATCAATAAAAGTCATAAATCAATCAAAATTCATTCTAATTGTTAAGGCCAAGATTCAGAGATTTGAGAATAATGCAAAAAGTGAAAGTGAGTAATTCAGGGATTTTCTGATAGTGAACTCAAAACTTAATAACCACACTTAAGATGTACATTGCCCTCAATGTACAAAATTAAATTTACTCACAATATAAATCTTAAGACAGGGAGAGAAGTGAAACTCCCTGAATATTGGATGAATCCCTTGAGTTGGAAGTGTGGAAACTTGTAGGAAAGAGTTTCGATCCACAATCTCTATGCCAAAAGAGTATTATCATGGTGGTATGATCATGGTCGAGTAGGACCCAACAGTCATCGCAGGGTTCTCCTATTAGATATGGATTTGAGCTTTTAGGCTCTTTGAAACTGCGATAGCATTAATAAAATTTTAAGGAATGTAGATTAGCACAATTTACTCGTTAAGAAATAGCCGATATGAAATGTTAAAAGTAAATTAAGCTAAGTTCTTAGAATACTGACATTCAAATAATGAAAAAGATAAAGTTTAAATAAGATAAAAGGAAGAATAAAAATAAAAGAGAAAATAAAAAGGAAAATAAAGAAAAAGATAAGAGGACTCGAAAGTCCTAATCTTCAGATGGTTCGTGAGGTGGGGGCGGCGGTGAGATATGGAGATGCTGACAAATCTAATAGAGAGTAGCATCAATGTGATCAAGGCATTGAAAACACTATTGCTCAAATCATGTAATGCGCTCAGAGATGTCAGGATGTAAAGCTGCCGCATGAACTGGACGATGAATAGGCGGTGGCTCTTCATGAGATGGAGGTACATCATCAGTAATGTCCTCTGGGTCCTCCTGCTCGGTAGACTGAGCTAGACGGTACTGAAGGGGATTGGTCCTATGTCAGCACTCAATCATCCTCATATGTAGCAAGCTTTGGATGCCCTGAGGGGACATCTAGCCAATAAGAGTGAGGAAGGATGATTGTACTGCAGTATTAAGGAGGCCGAAGTGGCGGGCCAGGCGAGTCACATATGGGCCCATCGAAATCACCCCCTACAATGCTACTCTGTCTGATGCTGAATGGTGAGGGCGATGAATAAGCAAGGTTGATCACGTACTCGTGCGCGATGCTCCACAAGAAATAGGCATCATAGGTGTTAACGACACCGGTGCTCTCTCGTCTGCCTGTCAATGTATGTGCGAGTAGGGCATGAAGGTACCTCAGTGATGGGACGAGAGCTGTCGCCTTGGAGTGACTAGGGTTGTAGGTGGCCAAAACAAGGACGAGGGTCTGCCAACATTTTGAATGAGAGAAATGGATATGGCAGTGAAGCTCGGAGAGGTTTTCTTCTTCCATGAACCTCTCGGTATATAGGCCTAAAGCGATATCGAACTCAGGTACGCTTAGTTGGCGCACCAAACTGCTGAGATGGAACTGGACTGTTTCGGGATCGTCATATCTGGACATGACCGTCTGTAGATGGAATGTGGAGCAGAGCTCTAAGGTGAACTCAAGGTAGGTAAGCTCGACGATCTCGAAGAACTTGGTTCCATGGGTCCGTAGATAGTAATGCCTAAATTTTCTCATTTGTTGTTTATCTATGTCCCATATTTCAGATTCTGCTTTTCTGTTTGCTTTACTGATTTCTTTAGCCTTGTACGCTTGATCTACCAAAACCATAAAATTTTTAACTTAAGAATCTCGATAAGTAATCTGATATCTTCATTCAAACCATCTTCAAACCGAGTACACATAACAGCTTTAGTCGAAATACATTCCTGAGCATACTTATTAAGCTGTACAAATTCTCTTTCATATTCAGTTATAGTTCTATGTCCTTGTTTCAGCTTAAGAAACTTTTTTCTCTTTTTATCGAGATATCATTGGCTTACATACTTCTTTCTAAATTCCGTTTGGAAAAAATCCCAATTAACATATCTTTTTGGTACTACAACAATTAAAGTATTCCACCACTAACACGATGAGTCCTTTAACAGAGATATCGTACATTTCAAACTATCAGTTGGAGAGCAAGTCAATTGTCAAAAACCTGCATGGTATTTCTAACTAAAACTCAGCCTTTTTTGGGTCATCTGCTGCTGTACCACAAAATTCTTCTGCTCTATACTTACAAATTTTATCGATCAAAAGCTTATTTACACGTACCTATTCTGAACCATAAGGAATAGGGGGAGTTGGTTGGGGTATGGGAGGAGGTGAAGGTCATTGAGCCATAGGATTTTGTTTAATAAAATCAGTAAACCATTCCAACATCATATGGAAGAAGGCTTCTCATGCCTCACTTCCTCAACCCTAAGGAACGAGCTTATTTCTACCTATCTCTTGAGCGGAGGCTTGAGCATTACTCTCTGCTTCATCATAAATAGCATGGTTGAGTGACATCTTTTATCGATATAAAAACATAACTCAATTTGAGTCAGAAGATATCACTCTATCACAGGTTATAAAATGGCAACTATTTTATACTTTATACATGCTACACTTAGCCCGAGAATCAACTAAACCGTAGCTCTGATACCACTAAATGTAACACTCCTCACCCATCTCTATTGTTGGATTAGGGTTACAGAGTATTATAGCACATATCAAAATAATTTACATCATTAATCTATTTATTTATTAATTTAAATAACAACATTCAAATATGCATTTCATTCATAAAAAATAACATTTACGGGTCTTAAAATGAGCTTACGGGGTCCTAAAAATAGTTTGGGAAAATCAGGGACAAATTTGAATCAAAACAAAAAAATATGCAAAAAATTGAAAATTTTAGAAATAAGGGTCACACGGTTGTATGGCTCGGCCATATGAAGGAGGCCTTCCCCATATGCCTGTGTGGCTACCCCACATGCCCGTGTGCTTAGATCGTGTAAGTCACTATGACTGTGTCAAAAATCTTGCACTTAAAATTAATAAGGCACACGACCGTGTGGTCAGGCCGTGTGCACCTTAAAAAGCTTAAAAAACAAGGCATACTTTCATCCAAAACTTAGGTATCAAGCCAAATCAAAATCAACCATTTCTACACTTTAAAAGCACATTTAAACAAGCCTCAAACATGCCAAAACAATCAACCTAAGTGCCTAATCAATGTGTCTTCATTGACACCACAATTCAATTATCAACCTCAATTAACATGAAACATCAACTATTTGCATTAAAATTTCTAAGTTTATGTATATAACTCATATCAAACTTATCATTTCTTCTTTTTCATTCACATTCAATCCTACCATGATTCAAACACTTAAATAAGGTTTATATCAAAAAGACCAAAACAACTTTATATAAACATACTCACACCAAGATTAAAGGCACTTACACAAGTAAGCTTATACCCAGCTTAATACATAATGCAACACCCCTTACCCATATCTATCACCAGACTAGGGTACGAGGCATTACCAGGCTTAATCTCACATGACCAAACAATTTTGAGACACAATATTCATTCAAATTTGAAACCTTCTCATTCTTACCCATAACATTTCTATTACGGGCCTACAAGGCCCAAAACATAAGTTGGGTGTGGGTCGAAACTAAACCGGAAACTTTCAAACACTTAGAAAGAATTTTATTCAAAATAAGGCACATGCCCGTGTGGTACAAGGACACGCCCATGTGGGCAGGCCTTGCGGTCAGACATGCCTATGTCCCTAGCATATGTAGAATTTATTTTCATTTCGAACCTACAAGAGTTTTCACACGGTCTGGCACACACCCGTGTCTATGGCCCGTGTCACTCACACGTCCATGACATGCCCGTGTTCTCCATCCGTTTAACTCTCTATTTATGATGTCATCCCACATTTTAGGTCACACGGCCAAGGCACCCACTCGTGTGTTAGCTTGTGTGACATACTCAATTTTTTGCAAATTGCATGCAGAGGACAAATGGCCAGGCTACTCACCCATAGGGCAAACGTGTCACACACGGCCTAGACACACGCCTGTGTGTCTACCCGTGTGGAAAAATATAGGCTATTTTCCAAGCCATTTGCCACCCTAAAACACTTAAACATTCATACTCAATTAATGAACACTTTCATAGCATCATCAAACAACCATGTAAACTCTTTAAGGCATCCAATCACCATCCACAAGCTCAATATCAAACATAAACTCAACCATGCATCACATGCAAC
Source organism: Gossypium stocksii (assembly GCA_020496765.1). Taxonomy (NCBI): domain Eukaryota; kingdom Viridiplantae; phylum Streptophyta; class Magnoliopsida; order Malvales; family Malvaceae; genus Gossypium; species Gossypium stocksii. Next base: position 16,666,476 of record CM035623.1, read on the forward strand.
ATTTACACATTATAACCACATCAACTTGTAAAGTTAACATAATCAATATTGGCCATCACTAAGTGGCCTTACACAAAATGAACTATCAACAATGATAAGCCACCATTTTTTGCCATAATAACTATGACACATAACAAAATGAATAGACCACCTATAAATGTCATAATCTTAAGAATTATAATCAAAATACCAAAACGGCTGTTAAAAGTGTGGATGGATTCCCTTTTTGATCACCGACCTCGAGCTAGCTTGACAAACCTATATGGGAAGGGAAAAGAAAAAGGGGTAAGCTACATAGCTTAGTAAGTCTATATGCAAATAATGGTGGGCATTGAAATCTTATAATACATAATTAGCATGAAGAAATTCATACTACCACATTTGAGAGTGTACAATCATCACTTACTCATATAGTCTTACCAAATGATTCACCACACACATTGAGCACATAGCAGACATAATATTCACTTAAACCTACACATACATCATCTCAATACACGGACATTTTCACTTTCTGTCACACTTTATTATATCATATCGTTACTCGTTGAACTATACGAAATTCTAAAGGATGCTCGGAAAATGCACAAAGGTGCCACTCTTATTTGTAGCCGAAGCTACCACTAGTATGTAGCCAAAGCTACCACTTATCACATTTCACTTAGTTGCTCGCTATCGAGCTATTCATGAGTCTGCTCGCACAAGCTGACGGTTGGGACGAAGCTACTCAGTGCTGCTTACACAAGCTAACAGGTATCCGCAACAAATGCAAAATTACCTAGCCACTGGTAGTCGAACTAGACCAGCACCCATAATCACTTAAACACTTATACACTGGGTATCCTAGTGACATGTCACTGTATCCTAGTCGATTCCTAAGGTTCAATTGGGGTTCTCACACTTATCGATATTTATTAATATACACATTGGGTAGTTTATTACAATGTTGCAAGTATTAAAATAAATAATCATAAATTCAATATAACGCATTATTCACATACAAACTTACCTTGGTACAAAATGCTAAACTTTACGATTTAGTCCTATACCTTCCCTTTCCCCCAGTTAAGGTCGATTTCCCTTCTTTCTTGGTTTATAATACCAAATTTAACTTATTTAATACATACGCTACTCATTCCAACACAAAATTATCCTATGGTAAAATTTACCATTTTACCCCTAACTTTTTCAATTTTTACACTTTAGTCCCTAGGCTCGTAAAATGAAATGCATCCATTTTTATCAATACCCAAGTCTAGCCGACTCATTTTCTCTCTTATAGCAACCCACATTTTACACTATTTCACATTTTATGCGTAGGTTTTACAACTTTTACAAGTTGGTCCTTTTATGCATTTTCGTGAAAAATCACCTAGTAATAGTTGTTTATTGCACATCAAAACTCTCATTTTCTACCATTAAACATCAAAATACTATCATGTCACACATGGGTAAAATTTTGAACATGAACCCTAGCTTAAAATAGTGGTGGAAATAGCTAGACTAAGTTACGAGGATTTTAAAAATACGAAGAACATTAAAAACGGGGCTAGGAGACAATTACAATCAAGCTTGAAAAGATGAAAAATCCTAGCTATAGTTTTTCCAAAGTTTTAGCCAAGGTGGGTAGAAGATGAACACATTTTGACTTTATTTTTCTCATTTTATTTCTTTTAATACCCAAATGACCAAAATGCCATTGTTACATTTCTTTTAGATTTTACCCTTGTATGCCTATTTTTGTCTATCTTGACATATTGCAAATTTTGTAACTCAAATGACCAAGATGAACACTCAATGCTTCTAAAATACACATTTTGCAACTTTTGTAATTTAGTCCTAGTAACTCAATTGGGCACTTTATCTATAAAATTTATTTACCAATTTTTTTTTCACACATGCATTCAATCACACAATAGACCTTAAAACTTTATTAGAATAAATTTTTCTACTTCGAGTTTGTGGTTTCGAAACCACCATTCCGTTTAGGGCCTAAATCGGGCTGTTACAACTCTCCCACCTGTTGGGATTTTTGTCCCCAAAAATCTTGCCAGAAAAGAAATTTTGGTACTGTTCCATTTACCGTGCTAAAATCTTGATTGGCTCTTCACTATATGTTATATCCTGTAGAATTTCAACCTCAGTAGGTGAAATCACATGTGATAGATCAAAATGATAACATCGTAGTATCAATACATGAAATACATCGTGAATCTTTTCTAACTCAATCAGCAAAGCCAGTCGATATGCCACTGGTCCAACTCTCTCCACAATCTCATATGGTCAGATGAAACGCGGACTCAACTTGCCTTTTTAGCCAAACCTCAAGATCTTTTTCCAAGGAGACACTTTCAAAAACACTTTATCACCCACTTAAAACTCAATCTCCTTTCTTTTCAAATCCGCATAAGACTTTTATCGGTCTGAAGCAGTTTTCGAACAATCACGGATTACCTTAACTTTCTCTTCGGTCTCTCTAATCAAATCAACTCTGTGAATCTATTTCTCACTGAGCTTAGTCCAATATAAAGGAGTCTAACACTTTTCTTCCATACAATGCCTCATACGGTGCCATCTGTATACTCGACTGATAACTATTGTTGTAAGCAAATTCAACCAAAGGTAGATATTTTTCCCAGCTACCTTGGAATTCCAATACACAACATCGGAGCATATCTTCAAGCACTTGAATCACTATTTCTAATTAACCGTCAGCTTGCGGATGGAAAGCGGTACTAAAATTCAGCTTTGTACCTATAACTTCTTGCAATTTGCTCCAAAATCATGAAGTAAATCTCGGATCTCTATCTGAAATAATAGACATAGGCACTCCATAAAGCCTTACTATTTCAGAAACATATAAATCGGCCAATTTATCAAGTGAGCAGTCGGTTCGTACCGGAATAAAATGAGCCAATTTTGTCAACCGATCAACTACGACCCAAACAACATATTTCTTTTTCGGGGTTAAAGGCAAACCCATCACAAAATCCATGGTAATTCAGTCCCATTTCCATTCGAGAACATTATGGGTTGAATTAAACCATAAGGTATTTGGTGCTCAGCTTTCACTTGTTGACAAACTAAACACTTTGTCACAAATTCGGAGACATCTCTTTTCATGCTGGGCCATCAATACAATTTCTTCAAATCATTATACATTTTTGAACTGCCTAAATGAATTGATAAACAACCCTTATGAGCTTCATGTAGAATTTTCTTAATCAACTCAGCATCTTTCGATGCACATACCCTGCCTCGAAACATCAGGCAATCATTCGAACCAATCTGAAAATCTGAATCGCTATCCACTTTGCATTGAGTTCGTTTTGCTTGCAGCTTACTATCACCTTTCTGAGCTTCACATATTTGTTGAAGAAACAATGGTCTAGCTCTCAATTTGGCCAAAATCGAACCATCGTCAAATAAGGCCAATCTTGTATTCGTAGCTTTCAAAGCAAACAGGGATTTTCTACTAAAAGCATCGGCGACTACATTTGCCTTCCCTAGATGATAGTTGATTACTAACTCATAGTCTTTCAACAACTCAAGCCATTTTCATTGTCATAAGTTCAAATCCTTTTGTCACATTAAGTATTTCAAACTCTTATGGTCGGTAAAAATGCGACATTCTTCACCATATAAATGATGTCGCCAAATCTTCAAGGTAAAGACGATAGCGGCTAATTCCAAGTCATCTGTCGGGTAGTTCTTTTCGTGTGGCTTCAATTGTCTTGAGGCATATGCTATCACTTTACCCTCTTGCATCAATATGCATGCAAGACCATTTAAAGACGCATCACTATAAAGTACAAACTCTTTTCCAGACTCAGGTTGCACTAACACTAGTGCCTCGGTCAACACTACCTTTAATTTCTCAAAACTTTGCTGACACTTTTCGGTCCACTCGAACTTGACATCTTTTTGCAGCAACTCAGTTGGAGCCATCCTATATGGAGCTATAGATATCGGTGTAGTCCCCGGTAACAAATCAATAGAGAATTCTATCTCTCTAGCAGGTGGTAACCCCGGTAACTCTTCTGGAAACACATCTGGAAATTCACAGACTACGGGCACTGATTCAACCTTTAACTCTAACACTTTTGTATTCAACACATATGCAAGATACGCTTCATACCCTTTTCTTATATACCTCTGAGCAGTCAGTGGTGAGTAGCAATTCACAAGGCACATTTGTTTCAACCTGGAGAACTTCACCATTTTCACATTTCAATTCTATTATATTCTGTCTACAATTCACCTTAGCATCATGTAAGGTCAACTAATCCATACCCAAAATGGTATCAAATTCATCAAATGGCAATAGCATTAAATTGGCGGGAAAATAGTGGCCTCAGATCATTAAGGGACAGTTCTTGCAAATTTTATCAACTAACACACATTTGCCTAAGGGGTTTGACACCTTAATCACAAACTCAGTTGACTCTATAGGCAAATTCATATTAGTTACCAATTTCATGACACATAAGAATGGGTAGACCCTGGATCAATCAATGTAACAATATTAACGTCATAAAGAGAAAATGTACCCATGATCACATCAGGGGATGACGCTTCTTCCCTAGCGCGGATGGCATAGGTTCTTGCAGGCGCTCTCGCCTCTGATCTTACAGCTAAATCTCTAGTTACGCCCTTGCTACTAGTTCCATCTTTCACATTTCTCGCGGGTTTCCCTCGAGCAGTAGGGTTACTCGATCTAACATTCTGAGTAATTTTCTTCTCAACCATTTCAGGACAATCTTTGATAAAGTGATGTTATGAACCACATTTGAAACAAGCTCGAGTGATCATCCAACACTTACAGGGATGTCTCCTTCCACAGTGTTGACACTTGGGGTTATTCGGCTTAACATTTCCAGCACTAGCTATAGAAGTAGTCTGAGCCTTAGGACTCGTATTTTGCTTCCCACGAGTTCTATTTAGATTTCCAGCTGAGACAGTCGAATGGTTATACACATCCTTCGATCTCTTTGACAGGGACTAAAAGGACTTACTTATTGATCTCTTTTTCACCTCTCTAGCATCAATCTCAGCTTTCCTCTTTTCTTTGCACAATTACTCCGCTTTGCAAGCCCAGTCGACTAGCACAACAAATTCCTTTAACTCTAAAATTCCCACTTATAGTCCAATATTTTCATTCAATCCATCCTCAAACCTTTTACACATAATTTCCTCTATAAAAACACATTCCTGAGCGTACTTACTGAGTCGGACAAATTCCCGCTTGTACTTAGACACTATAATTCGACCTTTCTTTAGCTCTAAAATTTTTTTTCACTTCTAATCAATAAACTGCTGACTTATGTACTTTTTCCAAAATTCCACTTGAAAGAAATCCCAAGTGACTCTTTCCCTCAGTACCACTAAGACTAAAGTCTTCCACCGTTGATATGTTGAATCCCTCAGTAGTGATATAGCACACTTTAAACACTCTTCTGGTGTGCAAGAGAGCTCATCAATACCCAAATAGTGTTTTTGAGCCAAAACTCTGCCTTTTCAAGGTCATCATCCACATTGGCCATAAAATCTTCAACCCCGTACTTACGGATCTTGTCAATAGGGGGCTTACTTAATCTTGCCACTTCTACACCTTGTGGAGCCACGAGAATCAGTTGAGGAATAGAAGGGGGTGAGGGAGGTCGAGCATTTGGATTTATCCGAATAAACTCAGTGTACCATTCGTTCATTCTGTGGAGAAAGGCTTCTCGAGCCTCTCCTCCTCGACTAGATTCTATGCTTCTACTTTTGGGTGGCACGGTCCTTTGACTAGGAGCCGATGCATTACTTTCTGCGTCATCAACTACAGCCGAGTCGGGATCCATTTACTATATGAAAACACAATTTAAAAGATTAGGAACCATCACACTATCAAAATTCATATATATGGTAGGTATAGCTAGACTCTTACACTTGCTATGTTAATCCGAGAAATAACTAAGCCATAGCTCTGATACCACTAAATGTAACACCCCTTACCCGTATCGTCGCCAAACTAGGGTACGAGGCATTACCAGACTTAATCTCACATAACCAATCAATTTTGAGACACAATAGTCATTCAAATTTAAAACCTTCTTATTCTTACCCATAATGTTTCTATGACGGACCTACGAGGCCTAAAACATACGTTGGTGTGGTTCAGAACTAAACCGAAAACTTTCAAACACTCAAAAAAATTTTTATTCAAAATAGGGCACACGCCTGTGTGGTACAGGGACACGTCCATGTGGGTAGGCCGTGTGGTCACACACACCCATGTCCCTAGCCCGTGTAGAATTTATTTTCATTTCGAACCTACAGGAGTTTTCACACAGTCGGGCACACATCCGTGTCTATGGCCCGTGTCTCTCATATGGCCACAACACGCCCGTGTTCTCTACCTATTTAACTTTCTGTTTATGATATCATCACATATTTTAGTCACATGGCCAAGGCACACGCCCGTGTGTTAACCCGTGTGACATACTCAAATTTTCACAAATTAATGCAGGGGACACACGGCCAAACTACACGCCCATGGGGCAAATTGTGTGTCACAGACGGCCTACACACATGGCCTAGACACACACCCGTGTGTCTACCCGTGTGGACAAATAAATGTTATTTTCCAAGCTGTTTGCACCCTAAAACACTTAAACACTTATACTCAATTAATGAACACTTTCATAGCATCATCAAACAACCATGTAAACTCTTTAAGGCATCCAATCACCATCCACAAGCTCAATATCAAACACAAACTCAACCATGCATCACATGCAACATTTGCACATTATAACCACATCAACATGTAAAGTTAACATAATCAATATTGGCCATCTCTAAGTGGCCTTACACAAAATGAACCATCAATAATGATAAGCTAACATTTTTGCCATAATAACTGTGACACATAACAAAATGAATAGACCACCTATACATGCCATAATCTTAAGTGTTATAATCAAAATACCAAAACGGCTGTTGATAGTGTGGATGGATTCCCTTTTTTTATCACTAAACCTCGAGCTAGCTTGACAAACCTATATGGGAAGGGAAAAGAAAAGGGGGTAAGCTACATAGCTTAGTAAGTCTATATGCAAATAATGGGCATCTAAATCTTATAATACATAATTAGCACGAATAAATTCATACTACCACATTTGAGAGAGTACAATCATCATATTCTCATATAGTCTTACCAAATGATTCACCACACACATTGAGCACATAGTACACATAAAATTCACTTAATCCTGTACATACATCATCTCAATACATGGTCATTTTCACTTTCTATTACACTTTATTATATCATATCGTTACCCGTTAAACCATACAAAATTCTAAAGGATACTCGAAAAAGTTGCACTAAAGTGCCACACATATTTGTAGCCAAAGCTACCACTAGTATAGCCAAAGCTACCACTTATCACATTTCACTTAGATACTTGCTATCGAGCTATTCACAGGTCTGCTGACACAAGCTGACGGTTGGGACGAAGCTACTCATTGCTGCTCACACAAGCTGACAGGTATCCGCAACAAATGTAAGATTACCTAGCCACTGGTAGTTGAACTAGACCAGTACCTGGAATCATGATAAACCGTAAATTATACATATTTTTACCTCATGATTAGCACATTTGTAGATAAATTATTCCTTGATTTTTGGAATTTGATGCTCCTAAACCTTTAATTTCATGTTTTATACTCAGGTGAGCTTAGGGGAGTGAAAAGAACAAGAAATGGGCCGAAAACAGAGAAAATAGGCTAAAGCAAGGATCAACACGGCCTGGAGTTCACCACACGGGCATATCATAGACTTGAGCATGGCCTAGACTCAATTCACATGGGCAACCCTCACAGTCGTGCTACTTTAACAGGCTTGAACACGGTCTAGCATCGACTCATACGGGCGAGGCACACGGGCGTGTCCCTGTCGTGAGGAAGTTCAATTTCACAAGGAAAAAGCTACTTAGGGCTAAGAAAGACTTTCCAAACCCTATATAAAGACCCTAGGAGGCAACTATAAGCGTATTATTTTTGCCAAGGATATAGTCTTCCCGCCAAGACAGAGAGCTAGAGGCAGGGAATTACTTGAAGGAAAGCCGATTGATCCATCTCAGAAGCTAGGTCTACATCAAGACAGAGGATCTCCCTTCAATCCTTCTAGGAGTTTTGGGTTTTCTTATGTTTTGTTATTTTCTTTATCCTGAGATGTTTCTTTTCATAAACATGGACTAAAACCCCAAATATCTAAGGGGGATGAAACCTAAGACGAATCTTGTTATTGTTATCTGAACTATATGATAAATATTTGACTTGTTCTTAATTGTGTTTTTTAATTCTTGAATTGATATTTTCGGGATATTAATTTAAGTCGAATGTGATTAGGCAGAGGAGCAAAAGTCTCTGTTTAAGAATAGATCTAACACAATTAAGTGGAGTTGATCACAATCCTAGACATAGGACGACGAAAATCTACTGGATTAGAGTCAAATCTAATAGGGGGATTCATAGATCGAGTTAATACAAGACTAGGGGTTTTAATTAGAAAGAGATTTCAATTAATCAACCTAGGATTAGTTGTTCTTATTCTCGACAGAGATATTAACATAACTTAGGGATCTCTATGGATCAAGTCGAATGAAGAAATCGTCTAGTTCAGAATTAGATAACAAGTGAAGTCTAGGTGGATTCTTTCTTAGGTATTGTCCTTATCAATCAGTTTTCGCAAAAGTAATTTTCCCAATTTACTCTTTGTCGTTTCTTTAGTTTAATTTAGAAAGTTTACAACCAAACCCCCTTTTATTCTTAGGCTAGATAATAGGAAGAAAGTCATTACTAGTACTTTTAGTTCCTTGGATTCGATATTCCGGTCTTGCCACTAGCTATACTACTACTTGATAGGTGCGTTTGCCTTTTATCATGATAATAGTTAGTCTTTTAGGTACGATCAATTTATTACTTCATCACAATCACGAGATCAAGTTTTTGGCGCCGTTGCCGGGGAACTAAGATATTAGGAACACTCAATTCTTATTACTTTAGCCATCTTTACTTTTATTGCAATTTATTTTCCATTTTTATTTTAGGTTTTTATTTACTAAAATTTTATTTTTATTTGTTTCTCTTCCAGGTGTCTCTAGTTTATTACTAGAAGAAACCCAAGAGGACCATTATTGTTTAACGATGATTTAGAAGCCACAGTTCGTAGAACTCGCAGAAAGATAAGAAGAAGCTTGCGATATCCAGAACAAGGAAAAGAAGAAGAACCTGAACCTACTGAAGAGATGGAAGCAAATCAAGATAATCAGCTACCTCCTACAGTAGCCACAAATCCTGTCGAGCAAAATCCTATTCCTCGTACTATATATGATTATGCTAAACCTAATTTAGCTGGTACTGAATCCAGTATTGTTAGGCCTACTATTGCTGCAAATAATTTTGAACTGAAACCCAACACTATACAAATGATACAAAAGTTTGTTCAGTTTGATGGTTTGCAGGATGAAGATCCTAACGCTTATTTAGCCAACTTTTTGGAATTCTGCGACACGTTTAAAATAAATGGCATTTTTTATGATGCCATTAGTCTTCGTCTATTCCCATTTTCCTTGAGGAATAAAGCTAAATAGTGGTTAATTCGTTACCACGAAGATCTATCACTACATAGGAACAAATGACTGAAAAATTTTTACTTAAATATTTTCTGCTGGCTAAAACGACAAAATTAAGGAATGATATCTCTTCTTTTGTGCAAATGGATTTAGAAACACTTTATGATGCTTGGGAGAGGTACAAGGATTTATTGAGAAGGTGCCCCCACCATGGGTTACCTTTATGGTTACAAGTTCAAACCTTTTACAATGGTTTGAACCCTTTTACGAGACAAATGATCGATGCAGTCGTTGATGGAACAATCAACAACAAAACACCAAAAGCAGCTTACGAGTTTATAGAGGAGATGTCACTGAATAACTATCAGTGGTAAGTCATGAGATCAAAGCCACAAAAATTTGCAAGGGTTTTTAATGTTGATGTGGTCAGCATGCTTTCTACTCAAGTAGAACTTTTAAATAAAAAGATTGATGGTTTAGTTGGTTCTATGCAGGTACACCCAGTGATGCAATATGACTCAATCCAAGGAAACATGAGCAATTCTGAGTACTCCACCTTTCGATATGGCATGGAAAATGAGCAAGCCAACTATATGGGTAACAATTCTATATGTCAAAATAACCCTTATAGTAACACTTACAACGCAGGTTGGAGGAACCACCCCAATTTTTCATGGGGAGGACAAGGTAACCAAGGAAACCAAAGACCACCACCTCCTCTGGGATTTCAGCAACCATCGTACTAGCAAGAGAAAAAGCTGAACCTTGAGGAGATGCTTACAAAATTTATCTCCATGTCAGAAACCCATTTTCAGAACACAGAGATAGCACTTAAGAACCAGCAAGCATCCATTCAAGGACTTGAAACTCAAATAGGCCAACTCGCTGAGCTAATCTCTAAAAGATCACCAAGCAACACAGAGATCAAATCTAAGGAGTACGTTAAAGCAGTTACACTAAGGAGTGAGAAAACACTAGCCGAACCTGAAAAGGAGGTAATACAAGAACATGAAAAGGAAAACATTAAGGGAGCCGAGCCCAAAGAAAACACCCCACCAGTACTCAAAGAATACAAAACACCCATCCTATACCCAACAAAATTGAAGAAAGACCGCATGGACGCTCAATTTGGTAAATTTCTTGAACTTTTTAAACAATTGCATATTAACTTACCTTTTGTTGAAGCTATTTCATAGATGCCTACATATGCAAATTTTTTTAAAGAACTTCTAACAAACAAAAGGAAGTTTGAAGAGCTGTCCACAATGGAACTTAACAAAAAGTGTTCAGCAATCCTCCAGAATAAACTCCCAACCAAATTGAAAAATCCAGGAAGTTTTATTATTCCTTGTCTGGTTGGTAATTTAAATATTGAAAAGGCATTAGCAGATTTAGGTGCCAGCATTAATTTAATGCCCTATAAAATGTTCAAGCAATTAGGTCTAGGGGAACCAAAACCCACTAGGATGAGTATCCAATTAGCCAATAGGTCTGTTAAATACCCTAGGGGTATAATTGAGGATATATTAGTTAAGGTGGATAAATTCATATTTTCTGTTCACTTTGTTGTCCTAGACATGGATGAGGATGTTGAGGTACCTTTAATCCTAGGACGACCATTTTTAGCTACAGCCAGGGCTGTTATTGATGTGGGACATAGAAAACTTGTGCTTAGGGTAGGGGATGAAGAAATTGTGTGTAAAATTTATGATGTCATGCGATTTTCTAGGGAACAAGATGATTTCTGTTATTTTATTAATTTCATTGATCATACTGTTCAAGATTCTTTTCAGGAGACCACTCTTAAAGACACATTGAAACTGTGTCTCGTTCAAAGTAGGAGAGTAGACAAAGTTACCACAAAGATGAAAAAGGTAATAACTGAGTTAAACTCCAACAAACCCTCCCCAAGATAAATAGATTATGAGGGCATTGAGATTAAAGATGAACTAAGACAAAAACCCTCTATTGATGAACCTCCCAAATTAGATCTCAAACAATTACCCAAGCACTTAGAACATGAATTTTTAGGAGACAATGAAACATTACCAGTCATTATTGCTTCAAACTTGCAACCCAAAGAGAAGGATGAATTAATTCAAGTGTTAAAAAAACATAAAAGAGCCATAGCTTGGAAAATTTCTGACATCAAAGGAATCAGTCCTTCTTTTTGCACCCATAAAATTTTGATGGAAGATGAATATGAACCATGTGTGCAATCTCAAAGAAGACTAAACTCCAACATGAAGGAAGTGGTCAAAATCGAGGTAATTAAACTTCTAGATGCATGAATTATTTATCCTATTTTTTATAGTGCTTGGGTGAGTCCTATGCAGGTTGTTTCTAAGAAAGGTGGCATGATTATTATTGCTAATGAAAAGAATGAATTAATCCCTACAAGAACTGTCACAGGTTAGAGAGTTTGTATTAATTATAGGAAATTGAACAACACCACCAGAAAGAATCACTTCCCCTTACCCTTCATCGATCAAATGTTAGAAAGATTATCAGGACATATGTACTACTACTTTTTGGATAGACTTTCTGGCTATTTCCAAATCCCGATAGCTCCTGAAGATCAAGAGAATACGACCTTCACATGTCCATATGGTACGTTTCCTTATCATAGAATGCCTTTTGGATTATGTAATTCCCCTGCTACTTTTCAGCAGTGCATGTTAGTAATTTTTAACGAACTCGTGGAGGATATCATGGAGGTATTTATGGATGACTTCTCGGTATTCGGTAACTCTTTCCAACTTTGCCTCAAAAATATAGAACAAGTCTTGATAAGATGGAAGAAACAAATCTTGTTCTTAATTGGGAAAAATGCCATTTATGGTACAAGAAGGTATTGTACTAGGACACAAAATTTCTTGTAAAGGGATAGAAATAGATAAAGCAAAAGTTAAAACCATTGAAAAACTACCTTCCCCTAGTTCAGTCAAAGCGATTAGAAGTTTTTTAGGACATGCTGGTTTTTATAGAAAATTCATTAAAGACTTTTCTAAAATAGCTAAACTGTTAACAAAATTACTAGAAAAAGACATACCCTTCAATTTTGATCAGGAATGTTTAGAGGCATTTAACACTCTTAAAGAGAAACTCACTAATGCTCCAATTATAATTGCACCTAATTGGAATTTACCTTTTAAGCTAATGAGTGATGCGAGTGATTTTGCAGTAGGTGCAGTTCTTGGACAGTGAAAAGACAAGCATTTTTAGCCAATCTATTATGCTAGCAAAACTTTAACAGTAGCATAAGAAAACTACACTACCATAGAAAAAGAATTGCTAGCTGTGGTTTTTGCGTTTGACAAATTTAGACCATATCTAATATTGTCTAAAGTTATCGTTTATACTGATCATTCCACTCTTCGTTGCCTTTTAACTAAGTCTGATGCAAAGCCTTGACTAATAAGATGGATTTTACTATTGCAAGAATTTGATTTGGAAATACAAGACAAAAAAAGAGCTGAAAACTTAGCAGCAGATCATCTTTCCAGGCTTGAGAATCCACATCGCAAAGAACTGAATGAAGCTAAAAACGACTCATTTCCTGAAAAATAACTCTTAGTCATATCTGATTCTGAGGTACCTTGGTTTGCTAACATTGTAAATTACTTAGCTGCTAACACAACCCCAAAAGGGTTGACACATCAGTAAAAGAAGCGATTTTTTACTAATGTGAAAAAACTACTTTTAGGAAGACCCTTTCCATTTTCGTATTTGTGCAGACCAATTCATTCGAAGATGTGTTACAACGACTGAAGCAAACAAGATCCTGGGACACTGCCATTCAGGACCAATAGGAGGACATTACAGTGGAACCAAGACCGCCCATAAAATACTTGAACCAGGTTTTTATTGGCCCACATTATTTAAAGATGTCAGCAGGTATGCTACTTCTTGTGATAAATGTCAACAAACAGGTAATATCTCTAAACGTGATAAAATGCCTCAAACATATATGCTTGAATGTCAAATATTCAATGTGTGGGGCATCAATTTCATGGGTCCATTCCCTAGCTCATTCAAAAATAAATACATTTTAGTAGCAGTCAATTACATGGCTAAATGGGTAGAAGCCCAAGCCTTACCTCCTAATGATGCTAGGATGGCAGTGAGATTCCTAAAAAAACCTTTCTTTCTCAATTTGAAACACTAAGAGCAATTATCAGTGATAGGGGAACTCATTTTTGCAATATTCAGTTTGAGAAAGTTTTACAGAAATATGGAGTGTACTATAGAACAGCTACCCCTTACCACCCTCAAACCAGTGGACAAGTTGAAGTAGCTAATAGAGAGCTAAAACGTATCTTAGAGAAAACCGTACAAGTAAATAGAAAAGATTGGGCAATGAAAGTAGATGACGCTTTATGGGCTTATAGAACTGCCTTCAAAACTTCCACACGGACATCTTCTTATAGACTCGTTTATGGGAAAAGTTGCCATTTACCCTTTAAGCTAGAACATAAAGCGTTTTGGGCGATTAAATTTCTAAACCTCGACCCTGATCTTGCAGGTGAAAAGAGACTCATGTAGCTAAACGAGTTGGACAAATGGCATTACAATGCATACGAAAACTCACGCTTATACAAGGAAACCACAAAACGACGCCATGATGCTCGTTTGAAGCAACATAAACAGTTTAAACCTGGCTATCTTGTTTTGCTGTACAACTCAAGGCTTAAATTATTCCTTGGAAGCTAAAATCGAGATGGTCAGGCCCATTCATAGTTCAAAGTGTTCTTCCCTACGACACAATTGAGGTCACACATCCAACTCAAGGCACTTTCAAGGTAAACGGTCATCGACTTAAACTATATTATGGTGATGACTTTAAGAATGACAAAGAGGAGCTTAGGCTCTACAATCCCTCATAAAGGTGCAGGTAAGGTAAGTCGAGCTTAGACTTTAAAATAAGCGCTTCCCAGGAGGGAACCTGAGCACTAACAATTTTGATTTTCTTAAATTCATAACTAACCCCTTAAAGCACATATTTCTCAGTACCACACGACCAAGCACACGGGCGTGCCTAAGGCCGTGGGCACCCCACGGGTAGGGACATAGCCGTACGACACTGTCGTGGCCAAACCTGTTAACTCATACACGGCTGTGTGAGCCCAGACACGGTCGTAGGAGAAGCAAACACCAGAAGACACGACCGTGTTAAATGGCCGTGTGTCCCAACACGCCTGTGCTAATAAGCCCTAGGCAAAACTAAGAAATCAACACGGGTGTAGGACGCGCCCATGCCAACCAAACGTGGTCACACCAAAAGTCCACGAAACACACGGGCCAACCCAAGGGCACACGGGCATGCGCCACGGTCGTGGGGCCAAATCCTTATTTTTTTAATTTCTTTTTCTTTTTCTTTACTTTATATTTCTCCCTTTTTTCCTTTTATTTTTGCACTTCAATTTTTATTGTGTAATACTTGAATTGTACACGCTGTTGTGCTTATTCTCTTCAGTCACCCAGAATCATGAACTTCAAATAGCCCTTTCTCCAATTCAGCTTTAACTACTCAAGGAATTCATCCAATATTCAAGGAGTGTCACTTCTCTTCCTATCTTATGATTTTATGCTTCTATTGCTACTAATTTTATGTTTTTACATTGAGGTCAATGTACATCTTAACTGTAGGGGGAATTCACTTTCATTCTTTGTACTATCCTTGAACCCCTGAAAATTTTTGCCATTAACTTGTTGCATTATTCTCAATCCCTTATTAAAATGAATTCTGATTGATTTACAATTTTTATTGATATGTTGAGAATTAAGACATAGGTAGTTATGCTTTGATTATTCAACTTTAAACCATTAGAGAAACAAGCATGATAAGTTGAAATTTTTGAGAACTTAAATTTTTCTAGGTTGTTTTCCCTAATTTTAAGTGTTATCTTGAAATTTGAAATTCGCAGGATTGACATCAAAAGCCATAATTCTGGTGAGATTTTTTAGCCTTTTGAGCATACATCCTTTCGTGCTCACTTTTATTGTTGCTTTGAGTGAGTCAATATTGATCTGTTATTCTAGAACTTACTTCAATTATACATGTCGAGACCACATCATTGATTTGATATACCGAAATGATAAAGGCACTTAGGTTTTAACCCACTTACTCCATAACAACCTACCTCCATAAATTAACCCTTAGTGAACCCCATTGAGCCTAACAAACCATTCATTGACTGACCTTCAATATTAACCTATAACCCATTTTTTGTTGAATTCCTTTCAATTATTTTGATCCCTATTTTTATCAAGATTTGAGTTGAATAATTATCTAGGTTTGTTCTCTTTTTCAGTTGTAAAGTTTATAAATATTCAATTTGTTTTCTTAAAAAAATGTATATTTCAATTGTAATTCAATGTTTTGCATATTTCTATATAATTTTTGAGCTTATGTTCTTAGTCAATGTTATCCAAAAGAGAAAGACTTTACTCTAGGAATATGTTTCAGCGATAGAGATTTTTCTAGTTAGATGATTTTCCAATTCAATCTCGATTCTAACCATCTTTTTCAGCTTGTGACCACACCCCTAACCAAGGCCACGTTACAACCTTTGAAAGACCTTTTTGATCGATGTATCATTTCAATACATAGTGGTGGAGATTTGATTTTCCTGCAAGCTTATGGTAATAACTTTTCATGTTGACTAATGAGTGCTTAATTTCAGAACCCTAAACACTTCGAATGGATAGAGTGAATCTTTAGTGAAGATGTCAATTCTTGTTGATTTTAGGTTCAAGGTAATTACCTAAAAGAGGGGAGAAGACCTATGTTTCTATGATAAGATTCTTAACTTAGATTGTTTGAGACTTTAATTTTCTTTTGGTTGAATTCTCAATGTATGATTACTTGTGGATTAGTTTGAAATTTTATTGATAAGGATTATAAGTTTAGAGGAATGATTTTTAATTGTGAATTGAGATTTTGCTTGAGGATAAGCAAAGGCTTAAGTGTGGGGGTATTTGATAAACCATCAATTATACATATTTTTACCTCATGTTTAGCACATTTATGGATAAATTATTCCTTGATTTGTGGAATTTGATGCTCCTAAACCTTTAATTTCATGTTTTATACTTAGGTGAGCTTAGGGGAGTGAAAAGAACAAGAAATGGGTTGAAAATGGAGAAAATTGGCCAAAGCAAGCAATCAACACGGCCTGGAGTTCACCACACGGACGTGTCACACGGCTGTGCCACATAAACAGGCTTGAGCACGGCCTAGACTCGATTCACACGGGCAACCCACACGGCCATGCCACTTTAATAGGCTTGAACACAGCCTAGCATCGACTCACACGGGCGTGGCACATGGGCGTGTCCCTGTCGTGAGGAAGTTCAATTTCACAAGGAAAAAGCTACTTAGGGGCTAAGAAAGACTTTCCAAACTTTATGTAAAGACCCTAGGCAGCAACTATAAGCGCATTATTTTCGCCAAGGGTACAGTCTTCCCGCCAAGACGGAGAGCTAAAGGTAGGGAATTACTCGAAGGAAAGCCGATTGATCCATCTCAAAAGCGAGGGTCTACATCAAGACAGAGGATCTCCCTTCAATCCTTTCAGGAGTTTTGGGTTTTCTTATGTTTTGTTATTTTCTTTATTCTGAGTTGTTTCTTTTTATAAACATGAACTAAAACCCCAAATATCTAAGGGGGATGAAACCTAAGACGAATCTTGTTACTGTTATCTGAACTATATGATAAATATTTGACTTTTTCTCAAATGTGTTTTTTAATTCTTGAATTGATATTTCTGAGATATTAATTTAAGTCGAATGTGCTTAGGCAGAGGAGAAAAAGTCCCTATTTAAGAGTAGATCTAACACAATTAAGCGGAGTTGATCGCAATCCTAGACATAGACGACAAAAATCTACTGGATTAGAGTTAAATCTAATAGGGGGATCCATAGATCGAGTTAATGCAAGACTAGGGGTTTTAATTAGAAAGAGATTTCAATTAATCAACCTAGGATTAGTTGTTCTTATTCTCAACGGAGATATTAACATAACTTAGG
The DNA here is from genome assembly GCA_020496765.1 of Gossypium stocksii. Taxonomy (NCBI): domain Eukaryota; kingdom Viridiplantae; phylum Streptophyta; class Magnoliopsida; order Malvales; family Malvaceae; genus Gossypium; species Gossypium stocksii. Next base: position 16,684,130 of record CM035623.1, read on the forward strand.
GATCTCTACGGATCAAGTCGAATTAAGAAATCGTCTAGTTCAGAGTTAGATAACAAGTGAAGTCTAGGTTGATTCTTCCTTAGGTATTGTCCTTATCAATCAGTTTTCCCAAAAGTAATTTTCCCAATTTACTCTTTGTCATTTCTTTAGTTTAATTTAGATAGTTTACAACCAAACTTGCGTTTATTCTTAGGCTAAATAATAGGAAGAAAGTCATTACTAGTACTTTTAGTTCCTTGGATTCAATATTCCAATCTTGCCACTAGCTATACTACTACTCGATAGGTGCGCTTGCCTTTTATCGTGATAATAGCTAGTCTTTTAGGTACAATCAATTTATTATTTCATCACAATCATGAGATCAAATTACTTAAACACTTATACACTAGGTATCCTAGTGACATGTCACTTGTATCCTAATCGATTCTTGAGGTTCAATTGGGGTTCTCACACTTATTGATATTTATCAATATACAGATTGGGTAGTTTATTACAATGTTGCAAATATTAAAATAAATAATCATAAATTCAATATAATGCATTATTCACATATAAACTTACCTTGGTACAAAATGTTAAACTTTACAATTTAGTCCGATACCTTGCCCTTCCCCCGGTCAAGGTCAATTTCCCATTTTTCTTGATCTATAATACCAAATTTAATTCATTTAGTACATACGTTACTCATTCCAACACAAAATTATCCTATGGTAAATTTTACCATTTTACACCTAACTTTTTTAATTTTTACACTTTAGTCCCTAGGCTCGTAAAATGAAATGCATCCATTTTTCTCAATACCAAAGCCTAGTTGACTCATTTTCTCTCTTATAGCAACCCATATTTTACAGTATTTCACATTTTGTGCACAGGTTTTACAACTTTTACAATTTGGTCATTTTATGCATTTTCATGTAAAATCACCTAGTAATAGTTGTTTATTGCACATCAAACTCTCATTTTCTACCATTAAACATCAAAATACTATCATGTCACACATGGGTAAAATTTTGAACATGAACCCTAGCTTAAAATAGTGGTGGACATAGCTAGACTAAGTTACGAGGATTTCAAAAATATGAAGAACATTAAAAATGGGGCTAGGGGACACTTACAATCAAGCTTAAAAAGATGAAAAACCCTAGCTATGGTTTTCTCCAAAGTTTCGACCAAGGCGGGTAGAGGATGACCACATTTTGACTTTATTTTTCCATTTTATTTCTTTTAATACCCAAATGACCAAAATTTCATTGTTACCTTTCTCTTAGATTTTACCTTTGTATGCCCATTTTTGTCCATCTTGACATAAGTTGGGCTAATGCTTCTAAAATACACATTTTGCAACTTTTGCAATTTTGTCCTTATAACGCCCCAAATTTTTGTAATTTCAGCTTTTGTGAATTTGTAGCATGGAAATTTTTTTAATGTATTTCTACATTGATTTGACACAAATAATTGCCTACTTTGGTGGATATGTGCTCTAGGTGTGTTGAGGAGGTCCCAAGTTCAAGTCAAGACTTGGGCTAAATTTTAGTTTTTATTTGAATAAGGCTTTGTTTTTGGCTAAGTGGCTTATAAGAATTAACTTGTGAGGATATGTCAGAATGGGTCTGCTAGTCTAGTGGTTAAGTGGAGAGGGATATGCTTGAGGTCCTGTGTTCGAATCTCGGTAGGGACACTATTTTTTGCTGAAATATTCGACTAAGTGTTTGTGTTTTACTAGAAGTCTTAGTTGAGGAGTTGGGATGAGAGAATTAAGGAGTGAATCAGGGGATGTGGGGGGGGACACCAAAAATCTAATCATATCTTTTTGTTTCAAGAAAAATATTCAGTTTCCTCCCTCAAGAAATTCTCTCTACCGTTTTCCTTCCTACTCCTTTGTGCTGCCATTTTTCCTCTTCCTTTTCCATTCTCACTGTCGAAATTTCAATCATCTCCTTACTCCTCTCTTTTGCGATTCATTTAATTGTTTGTGCAAGTTAGTTTTTGACGCGTGAGGTAAGTCTCTATTTCGCTATCTTGAACATCATTTATATTAAGTGTTTAAATGGTGTTTTGGTTACTGTTAGGGGTTATTAAGAGGGCTAATCATTTCTCTGGAATGGATTAATCACGTAGAGTTCACAGTCTTTTGTTAAAGGTAAGCCTCGATTGTTTTGGGATTTATCGGGTCATGATAGTTTGATTTAGAATACTGAAATTGGATTTTGGATTGTCAATTTTAGGATTGGAAGAGCTCAGCAGTGCTTAGGCACCAAAAAAAGTCCAGGTGTGTACTACGAGTGCACAGAAAACGGGATTCAACACAAGCCAAAAAGCCTACTATTGACGCCACACGGGCGTGCGGACTGCCCGTGTGGAAGCCGTATGGTGAGACACGACCATGTAATCGACGAGCCAAGTCATGCGCATGCGACATGGGCGCAACGAACACGACCGTGTGAGGCTGGCGAGGCCATGTGCGAGACACAGGCTCGACCAATTGGGTCGTGTGGGCCCCACGGGCAAACCACACGGGCATGTGGAATTTTGGGCTAGGCTGTGTGAAGCACATGGCTAAGGCCAATTTGGGTCGTGTAGCCCACACAGGCAAGCCACATGGGCATGTGAGCCCATTTTTCTGATATGAACTGTAAAGTTGCACGGGTCGCCCAAGTCGACTATGACTTGATTGTAAGGTTGGTAAGCGTTACTTAGACCCCTACCCTATGATTTGATACTAAAACGTATGTGTTAGCATGTTATATTTAGCATGTGTATCGATTTTGTTCTGGACATGACTGTATGATCTGTTATCTGCATTTTAGCATGCCATGATATTATGATGCATTACATTAGGGTGGGTTTATTGTTGAAGAGAAGGAAGTATTTGAAAGGCTTCTAGCCTGTATCTGGCAGCTATGCTGCATCTATCTGTTATGTGCCGTTTTACGGTACCTTATGGTGTGTAGGGTTGGATGGGTTGATTTTATCCCCATACTTGGTGAGTAGGGCTAGGTGGGTTGATTTTATCCTCACGTGGTGTGTAGGGTTGGACGGAGATGGTGTAAAGGGTTGGTGGGCATGTTTCTATTTCTGATCTGATATGCATATGTTATCTGTATGGGCTAAGGCTCGATCATATCTGATTCTATTTTGAGTAGGCCAAGGCCCACACCGATTCTTTTAAGGGCTCAAGCCTAAATTATGATTGTTTTCTGATATTTGATTGTATGCATGCTTTATTGTGGGGATGTACAACTGAATTTGCGAAAACTCACCCCTTTATTTGTTTTATCTATCAGGTAATCCCCAATAGTAGTTGGATTGGTACAGCGAAGGACTCGACGGTGACCACTACTAATACTCTAGACTTTACGGTTTTAATTGCTTAAGCTGTTATTTGGGATATTTTATGTAATTTTGGACTTGGATTGTTTTGGATTTTAAATTTGGGATTTTAACTATTATTATGGTTTATAAACTACAACGCAACTAAAATACAATTTCTTCAAAGATTAACTAAGATTTTCATAAGTAAACATGATTGTGAAAGGTTTTTGTTTTCCAAGCTCCCGTATTAAAATATGGTTTTAATCAAAACGTTGGACTCACGATTTTCTCGACTTAAAAAGATAATAACTGGCACGATTTTTAATGTAACAACTCGATTTCAAAAACACTATCATGTGATATCGCTAAATTCGGCCATAACGTCTATGCCGGGTTTGGGGTGTTACAGTCCTAGTAACTCAATTGGGCACTTTATCGATAAAATTTATTTACCAATTTTTTTTCACACATGCATTCAATCACACAATAGACCTTAAAACTTTATTAGAATAATTTTTTCTACTTCAAGTTCATGGTTCCGAAACCACTTTTCTATTTAGGCCCTAAATCGAATTGTTACACATAACATTTATAATAAGTATCCAAGTATATACAAATACACATATTACATATGATCCTTATACATGCCATTTATAATCATAACCAAAACATTCAAAAACTACCAAAATGATCAGCGGATAGTGTGATAGGATCCGATAAGATTCCAATCGATTGAGCTTTTCGATGATCTATAAAATAAAGGAAAAACAACTACGTAAGCATTTAATGCTTAGTAAGTTCATATAAGAGAAACTTAAACTTATCGTTCCTTAATATTTAATCATTCAATCATACTCATTAAATCATATAGTACTTGACTTTCCTAAGCACCACAATTCACATCATTAGTAAATAAGTTAACAATTCATCATCTATGAAACATAAGATACAACATTAAATGAGTTACATTTACTCACATTACTTCACATATGTGATTAATGCCCTTATTCATTCATTTTCATAGCTCTTACCATTTCATAAAATCATCGATATCCGTAATTTCATATCTAAACCTTTCCATTACTTTACTTACCTATTGAACTATATAGAATAACATTGGATACTAAGGAGCACCTTTCTATATAACCATAACCTTTTCAATAATGCTCACACGAGTTATAAAATAGGCCTGCTCACACAAGCTGTGGGTTGGGATGTTAGCTACATGATGCTACTCACACAAGCTATAGAGAATCCACAAAAAATGCAAGACCTCAGTCATCGGTAGGACATCCAGGCCTAGCACTCGAACATATAATCCCTAATGACATGTCATTTGTATCCTACGCATTCTCTAGGTTCAAACGGGACTTTTGTCGTCAAGTATTCTATTATCGAATTATTACTAAATCAATTGTAAATAATATAACATTAACAAATAATCAACCAAAATAATATTTAATAAATATAAAATGCACACAAACTTACCTCAACCACAATGGTTGTATCAACAAAAGTCAAGAATTAATCCAAGACTTTTGTTTTTCCTCGATTCAAGTCTAGTTGATTCTTTTCTTGATCTAAATAATAATTTAACTCAATTAAATATTTCAATTGACTATAATTATCCAATTCAAACCTATAATCTATATTAACATGAAATTATAAAATTACCCCTAACATTTTAATTTTTTATCGTTTAGCCTCTAAATCTAAATCTTATAATTTAACGGATAAAATAAAATATTATAGTACCCAAATCTTCTTAAGATTCCAAATAGTCCCTAACATTCTCTAATTCACAACATTAACCATGAATTTTACTATTTTCACCACTAAGTCCTTACACTTTAAATTCATAAAAAATTACTTAACAAAACATTTTTTATCTAACAATTAAACTTAATAATCTATCAAAAAAATTCACAAATATTATTAAATCATTCATCGAAAAACCCAAAAATTTTTATAACTTTACAATTCAACTCCCAAGCTAAGTAGATTAAGTTAAAACAAGTTTAAAAACATAAAATTCATTAAAGTGGGATTCAAAAACCTCACCATGTACCAAAGGAAACTTGGCTGAAGTTTCTCAAGCTCAACAATGGTGATTTTCAGAAAACATAAGAAAATGAAAAAAGATGATAGCATTATTTTAATTGTACATGCATTTATTTATTGTTTTACTACTTTACCGTTTAATTAACACTTACAAAATAACAAACCCATGTCCATCATTGTCCACCACCAATATAAATGGCATAATTACCTTCTATATCTACCAACTTACGTTTCCAAGGCTATTCAATCCATTTAATTAGTTGAATGAAATTTTTGTACCTTTTTCACTTTAGTCCTTTTTACTTAATTAACCATCTAAACTTTAAAATTTCTTAATGAAAACTTAATACAACTCTAATTTAAACCTATAAACAATAAATAAACATTAAAATTTTTACTCACTTGTCAGAATTGTGATCTCGAAACCACTATTTTCAACACCACTGAAAATAGGTTATTACATTTTTTTCTTTTGAGGTGGTTTGAGAAGAGTATCGACTAGATGACATAACTAACTACCTCTTAGCCCATTTTTGGGAATTTCTTTCTACTACCGACCCTCTCATCTCTTATAGTACCTTTCCTTGGATGAGACGGGTCTTTCCTTTTCTTGGAAAGAGTAGTTTAACACAAGAGAATATGCATATCTTACGCTTATGGTTAAGTAAGGACATGGCAATAATCTGGCTCAAAAATTGAAGGAATCCTTTTCATCAACCTCTCTGTTCTTTCTTGGACTCTGTTCGTTAGGAATCATACTATAACATCATGGAGAGACCACGTTAGCACCACTCACTTCCCCTTCCTTTCCTTATAAGAAATTTGTGTCCCTTTTTTAACGACCCTGGTGGTTTCTTTTCAACAATTGGTGGAGTGGAGAAAATCCTTGGCTATCTTTCAAAGTGGAAGTAAAGCCAAACAAGCTGATTTAAGAGGGTCTCTTACTTTGGCGAACAACAATGTATCTAGCTCCCTAAATTTATGAAAATCTACCGGTTAGAGTTATGGTTTTACATCTTCTCTCCCTTCTTAGATGTCTAAATTCAACCCTTTGAAGGTTTGGAAAAACGGGTTAGAAGATGGTATTAGCCTTTGGAAACTGCACTTTGATGAAAGGTTAAGGTTGCAAAATAAAGGTCTTTAAATCCTTAAGGAATATACAGAAAATACCAAGTCCAGTATCCAAGCATACCTTCCTCCTCAACTCTCTTGTCCAATGCCCATTCACCTGACACAAAGCTCTTTCTCGTTAAATTTCAAACTCATGGTTAAGTATATTAGTTGTTATGGGTCCTTTCGATGTGAATCTTGCAACTCCATTTGTATATGTGAACTTGCCAGTTCACCATTGAATTTGACACTCCTACTCCTCTAATTCTAATAAGAATCCGATAACTTTTCCAAATTCAAGAATTAAACATGGTCATTTCTACTCTTTTTGAAAGACTAGCCAATAGGAGGTAAAGTCACCATTGTGGTGGCAACTCAGTCAGCCAATAACAATACTTAACTTTCTTTGTATATTATCTTTAATAAAAAAAATTCTTTTCATTACTTATATTTTCAGTTTCTTTACTTATCCTCTATCTGTAATTCTTCTCGAATCATATGTTTTTATTTTCATCTCTATCTGACAATTTAGGTGAATCTATCTATTTACATACATTACAATAATATATTAATAAAAAAGGACTCTAAGGACATAGTCAGATCGTACATCATGCACATAAGGGGTATTCCTTCCAATTTTTATGTCCAAAGGATTAATTAAATCGTGCTCTAATACCACTAAAATTGTAACACCTTTACCAGACTCGATCATCAAGTCTTGGTATGGATAGTCACAATTGATCCAGTTTGATTTAACCCTTTAATCAGAAAAAAGAATCTTTCAAACTACTATTAATTTATTTTGAATATTTTGTAGAACGAAATCTTAAATCCACACTTAACTTGACTACTTTGAGGAAATCAAATACTAGGGAAGAACTACTTAATTACAACATTTTTAACCTTGAGACGAAGCCTCTGAAGGTACCCCTTCCTATGTACATGACAACATACTGACGATGAATCCCTAATCTAACACGGTCTGACTTGGTCCTTCCTCGATATCCTTAATCGCAAAACAAGTCCTGCAAACATAGGTAAAAAATTCTATAAGTTTAGAAGAACTTAGTGAGTTATTTTACTGCATTACTCAAAAATAAACCCCATCTTACAGGGGTAGTAAAATGAAAAGAAACTAAACACGTTTAACTCCCTAAAAATTTTGGTACAATTTCTCTTAATCTAAAATAGTGATCTCGATTCAAGTCTAGGCTCATTTGTTTGCAGATAGATTGATAAGTGATCTTCCCTTGGTCACTCCTATAGCCATCTGACTAGTTTTGATGATTTTTTAATTGTCTCTCAATAATCGCGGACTCTGCCCTTTATTTACCTACATTCTCTCTTTCACCATATACTTAGAAGGTTAACCTCCCAAATTTCCATCCTAAAGACCCTTTGATTATGCCTTCTTTAGCATACATTCCAATTCTGATTAGTCCTTGGCGGACTCATTTTCTTACTATATTCCTAAAAAACTTGCTAGCATTCCATCAATAAGGCTAACTAATAAGGACCCATGCCACTCTGGCGAACCGAATCTCATTTCACTCTACTTACGGGTTGCAAAGTTGTTTGGATTGCTTCTTTGTAGTTCGCCTTATTTGTGATACCTTGGTTTTAAGACGTAACATGTGCGTCTATAGCTGTAACACCCCAATACTCGGTCTAGGAGTTTAGACCGAATTTTAGAGGTCACATTGGCCACTGAAGTGATCGCAGGAAATTTTAGTTTAACAAATCGAAAAATATTACCATATTTAAGTTCCGTAAAAACTCTCAGATATAAAATCCCGGTATTACAAAAACCTCAGTCTAAATAACGTTTACATGTATTTAATACAAAAGTTCATACCACAATTTTCAAAATAGTGCTTAAACCAATTATTTAAAACTCCGAGACCTCTGGCATGCCAAGTCCAGCATCAGAATTTGGAAATATACCTGGAAGGGGAAACACTAAGAGGGTGAGCTATACAATCTCAGTGTGAGTTCGAGACATGACTAACAACAAAATTACAGATCGAAATTCTAGATAGTAGTACAACAGTGAAATGTACTTACAGAGATATACAGAACCAGAAAGTATACACGAAGCCAACGTACTCAAGTAAAGCACTTATCATCATCACACACTGTGTTGCAAAATGTCATTACATGCAATAACAATCACAAATGATAAGTCAAATTGACAGAATACAGACAAACAAACTTACACCTAATCACTTAATTAGATGCTTATGAATGTAGTCAAGTAGTGAAAACCCACTTATCCAGTCAAAACACCTCTCTGTCCCCCGATCACACCCCAGTAGAGCTATTTAAGCTCATCCAACTAAACACACCACATAAGACCTTAAAAGGCCTATCCAACCCTACACATGTTTCTAGACTAAGCCAATTAGATAAAAGTATGCAGCAAAGCTGACGTAGATACAGTATAGTGCATTCGATAAACCACTGTACAGATATGTTACAGTTAAATTGTCAGATCAGATCAGGATCAATTTTCCTTCTCTTCATAACCAAACCCCAAATCATGGTGCAAATGTAACAATACACACCAACACGAATAGTCACACAGACACAGAAGGTCGTAAACAATCAAATAAAAACAAAATTCCGTGCGATTATAAAAATACACACTCTTTGGAATCAAACACACAAAATCAGAGTACAAAATTAGAATGCTCTTACACACACAAACTCAATGTCAAATTTCTTCACAGCTATCAGACACGGTTTCATTTCGCAGAGTACATTACAAACACGAACTATCAAATTGAAAGTTTAGCACCACACTTACAGTTAATCACATGACCTTAAGCTATAATAGAGTCCTTAGTACTTATACGAAGGCCCCAACAATCGTTGGACAGTACAAAAAAATAAAACGGATAATTTATACTATAGAACAAAATTTTATGAAACAGGGCCACATGACCGTATGAGGGTCAACACACCCATGTATAGAGGTATAAGCTCGTGTGAAAGGAGGCATACAGTTGTGTGGCTAAGGCACACGCCCGTATGAAAGGAGGCACACGGCCGTGTGGCTAAAGCACGCATTCGTGTGGCCTAGGGACATGGCTGTGCGATCCGGCCGTGTAAACCTCTATCCGTTTGTGCTAAAATAGGGTACAGGGCAAACACGACCATGTGAGGGCCTCACAAGCCCATGTGCCTACCAGACATGGCCATGTGTCCAAAACACAAGCCCGTGTGGGATCCCTAAATCCCCAAATTGGCCACACGACCGTGTGGCCAGGCTATATAGCACCAAACCATCCAAACCTAAAACCCCCACATGCACACACCCGTGTAAAAGTCGACTAAAATCCCAAATTAGTTACACAACCATATGGCCAGGCCGTGTGGCACTAGAATTTACCCAGAAACCCTAAATCCCAAATGTACACAGTCGTGTGAGCCGCCTGTATGGGGGCACATGCCTGTGTGGCCACATGTGTGGTCACAAAACCACACCAAAATTGGCTACAAATTTTGCCTTTCTTTCTCGAAATGCATTCCCAACATCAATAGATCTAAAACCCACCCTGAAATTGCTTAAAAATTATTCCTATCTGTTTTAATACCAAAAATCTACGGTTTAGTTCCCGTAGTATTCAAGACATAACTAAACTCTAGAGAATCCAATATTAAAACTAAACAATTCAGAAACGCACCCACAATTGCTGAATTTCACATATCAATTTCAGAATTTCAATAATGTAAAAGAAAAGTTCGAAACCCACACATTAGTTCGTGATCGTACACCCAGATTGTAACGTCCCTAACCTGTATCCATCGCCGGAGTAGGATTAAGAGGCATTACTGGACATATCAGAACATTTAACAATCATTTCACAACCATGAATCAAACATCATTATACCATATTCAAACATCATCAATAAGTCCCTTTATTAGGTCAACTAGAACTTAAACATGCATTAGAAAAAGGTCAGGACTAAATCGAACTCATACAAAATTTTTCAAAACTTAAACATTTTTCAAAGTTACAGAGGTCACATGCCCATGTGGTCAGGTCGTATGCCTCACACAGCGTTAGACACGCCCGTATGTCTAGGCCGTGGTAAAACAGGGCATACATACTGACTTGTCCATACGGCTACAAGACACGCCCGTGTGCTAGGCCGTGTGAAAATTAAGGAGGCTACTGACTTGGGTCACACAACCGGCCACACGCCCATGCACCAGCCCGTTTGCCATACACGGCCAATAGACATGCCCATGTGTCTAAGACGTGTAATTCACTGAATTGTTTCAATTAAGCATCAAGAATCACACGGTCGTGTCACACGCTCGAGCGTAAGATCGTGTGGAGCGCCTAGGCTCAATTCGAATTGGCCTTCGAGCAACATGGTAGAGACACACGCCCGTGTCCCTACCCGTGTGGGCAAAAATAGGCGATTTACAAGGCCAATATGCCACCCAATTTGGGTCCTCCCTAGAAGCATCAAATAAGTATCAAATGCACGTCATTTTTAGCCAATTTCAATCATAATTCATACACCATTTAAGACATCTCATCATCAACAAATTTCATGCTCATTATCTAAACCAAAACATATCATAATCTCATACCAATCTCATTCACTTATACATGATCAAAATCTCTATTAACCACATCAATTTCATGCCAAAATCATACCAAATTCCCAACTAAGAACTTACCAAGTTGACCATTTCAATAGGCCATATTTAAACACAACAAACACACAAATTTTGCATCACATATATATACCAAAACTCATTCATAATCTCATCCATAACCAAGCCATATCACATGGCTAGATATATACATTTCAAAACTTATCCAAAGATCTCCAGCCTATACATGCCATACTACAATATTCACATTGTCAAAAGGTACCAAAATATAATTTAATAGTGTGGTGATGATCCTCGACGATCCCCGAGCTTCTGATAGCTTCGATAATTTATAAAACCATGGAAAAACACACAAAGTAAGCTTTCAAAAGCTTAGTAAGCCATATACAAATAAACTTATCAAATAACACAATTATAAACCAATTCATTCATGTAACTCATGACAGAATACAATCACAAGTCCATGTTTATCATGTAGCTCATTTGATCATAATTCACTTGCATATAACACATCTCATTCTCATAGCTCATACATATATCACATGTCCACAAATGCATATATACTTACATTTAATTCTCAAATATTGTACGCATTTCAAACGTACCGGAATCATATACACATTCACATAACCATTCGTTTCTCGAAATGCCCGTTAAACCGTTCGGAATCAATAAGGATACTTGGATATCTCAAAAAGCTTGTACAATGCCATGTCCTAGACGTGGTCTTACATGTAATCAAATATCGATGCCACTATCCCATACAGGGTCTTACACAAAATTATATACGATGCCAATGTCCCAGACATGGTCTTACACGTAAATTTCAAATCAATGCCAACGTCCCAGATGTGGTCTTACACGATATCACATATCAGAATCCTATGTCATGACATATGTATCCTAACTATTCCTATGGTTCGTACGTGGCTTTCGGACTTTATCATATTGTCGAAACTTTTTAAATTTCATATTTTCATCTTCATTGCCATACATCACAATTCAATATAATATAAGCATGAATAAATCAATTAAAACACATTTATTTATATATAGGCTTACCTCATACGAAAACAAACCGAAATGACCGACTAATCAACCACTTTTGATTTCCCCTAATCTAATTCTTTTTTTTTTTTTTGTCCTTGATCAATACACATTCAAAATTGACTTATTCAATCTCACATTCATCCAATTCAATTCATAGACATATAAATTGGCGTTTTTACAAATTGCCCTCATATTTTCATACTTTGACATTTTAGTCCCTAATTCACAAATACACAAAATACACATAATTTCTTTATACACATGCTTGGCCGAATTTCTCATTCGCTCATATAAGCCCATAACTTTCATTTATTTCACATTTTAACCCTTCAATTTCTCATTTTCACAATTTAGTCCATAATACTCAAATTCATCAAAATCCCAATACAAAACATATTTATTAAACACATATCTTTCATATCTCATCAATTGACGTCACAAAGCTCACCAAATCAACAATGCATAACTCAAAATCATCATCAAATTCTAAAATTGAGGCATGGGCTTAATGGTATTCAAAGCAACGATCTCAAAGACGTAAAAATCATCAAAAACCAAAGCAAAGCATACCTTAATCAAGCCAAATTTCTAGCCGAACCCTAGCTTTGTTCTTTTATTTTCTTTCTTTTCTAATTTTCGGCAAAATGAGATGAAATAATGGACAATTTCTATGCTTTGTTTTATTTAATGTTAATTAATATATCATTTACCATTTTGTCCATTATTATAAAACATATTAAACATTCATTAAGGCCATTAATGTCCACTTACTAAATCAGTGGCATAATTACATTATAAGGACCTCAAATTATTAAGACATAACAACTAAACACCTTTATCAAATGCAATGCAACTTTTGCATTTTTTGCAATTAGATCCTTTTATTAAATTGTACATTCAAAGGATAAAATTAAAACACGAAATTTTCACACATACTTATTCACATACTATAAACACTGAAATTAATATTAAAATATTTTTCTAACCTCAAATTTGTGGTTCCAAAATTACTATTTCGACTAGGGTATAAACCGAGCTGTTACACAGACACCGACTTGACGATAAGAAAATCGCAGCTTTCCAAAAATCATAAACAAAATCGTTCTTTTGTTTTTGTCAACACAATAAATCCAAATATGAAAGAATGGGAAAGAAACACGATGGTGAGGGAGAGGAGAAAACGTGAAAAAAATAATAATAAGGGAAAAGAAACAAATTAATATAAAAATAAAATAAAATAAATATTAAAATTTTTAACAAAAAAAAAGCTAAATAAAAAATAATTCCCTCATAACACACTTGGGGACTTGAACTCGGGACCTCAAGATAAACTAACACACAACCAACCACCAGACCAGCAGGCCCATTCTGTCACTAGAATGCAGAAACACTTATAATTGTTCGAGCTATGCATAGACCCTAAATACAAACTCCAAAAACTTCTAACCTTAAAATATGGGGTGTTATAGCAGCAAATTGTTTTAGCCTACAATATTCAACAGCTTGTTACTTGAACAACCATTTGAGCTCATGATTTCTCTTATGTGTTGATTCCCTATGGAACTGACTTTACAACAATTGAACTAGCAATAGCTTCCCCCTAAAGAGGAATAATCTTGACAGACATAACTGTCACTTAGATAATCCCTATCAACACCACTTTCTACCCTTAAGTTCCATCTAATACCCTCTTTATTGACTTTATTATCCAGGGTACATAAGATTAAACCTCCCCAAATAACTATGATTTCAACGAGTCATGTACCGAAAGTGATCTTCTCGTTACTCTTCCAAAACTCTCCTCAAACATAATGAGTTTCTCTGAGCACTTATTGGCAGTTCTTAAAGGCAGATCCTTACAGTGATCTATGGATTAATCCCCTTTTGATTACCTTAATACTAGGCATTATCGACACGTCATTCCCATAATTAATTTTAGTTGGGTTATCACCCTACGCCCTACCAATTTCCTTGTTTACCACTTGGCTGTCCTTTTTCTATTTTCGTTACTTTTGCCCCTTTTCGGTGGATTCTTCGTATCCGTTGGCTAGCTATTTCTTTCCTATACTAACATTTTTCCTCGTTTGCATGATTTTCCATGGTTTCCATCTTAGCTAGCTACCCCATGTTTATTATCTCGATGGACTGCCTCGTGTTTAATGTCCCAGTGGACTATATTATTTCTAGTGTCCTAACGGACTACCTCACTTTTAATGTCATGAGGGACTATCCTGCTTTTAATGTCCCGGTGGACTATCCCGCTTTTAATGTTCTAGTGGACTTTCCATATCGCCATAGTCAATTTATGGTCTTACACAATATTCCTATGTTTTACGTCCTTGTGGACTCCACTGGTTGCCATAGCTCAGCTCACCCCGAAGTATCTTATCGTCATTGCGGTGTCACTTTAGCGAACCAGTTGATATCATTCCATCTTATTTCCCACACTGATGCTTGAACTCTACCAGTGTCCCCTCCGTAAGGCCTGGAGCTTCGCGTATCTCAATTTGTACACAATAACACTAGATAGCGGATTCTAACGAAAATTCTATTTCCTTATCCATTTGCCCATTCCTCTTTTTTTTCACTTTTAACCTTGATGCTCGAACATCGTAATGTCTCATCTACAAGGCCCGGAGCTTTGCATTTAACGGTTTGTACCTAGCAACATCGAATTGAGGAATCTAATAGAAAATCATTTTTTTCTATTCATCCCATCAATAACTTCCCTCATTACTCTGCAATTCATAAACACGTAGACACAGACATATTATTACGGACATAGTAGCGAGGAGTACACTAATTATATATATCGTACCATAACAATTTCATTCATACAGACACACTTGTAGATACTCATACACCTACTTATCCTTATGCATATATAGCATGTAAAGCACATCTAGGTATGGAGTATAGAAACTCACCTAATGCATCTTTGCCTTATCGACTTAGCTTTTTCAAATGTTAGAGCTTTCATTCTCCTAGAAGCTAAGTATTACAACCAAAGTTATAAATTCTAGCTTACAAACTTAGTTTCTAGAAACTTGCAAAACCCCTCAAAGTTTTTAAAATTTTTAAACTTTATTTCTTAAATTTACGAACACTGAAAGATTTAGAACCTTACTTGCTCATTGGATTTTCTACTTTTTTAAACTCAAAACCCACGATCATCGCTTAATGCAGAGCTTCTCGTAATTATCTCTTTTTCAGAGTAACCAAAATGATGAAAAAGAGGAGAAAATAAATAGAATGGAGAAGAATTCACCCTGGGAATTTACTTCTCAGCTATTCATAGCCCTTCACTTACGGTCTTCAACCTTATAAAAACCATCTATTAGTAATCATTTTGTCTCCTATTAACAAACCAGTTAGTTCTCATCCAACCAAACCAGAATTGGAAATCAACTATGTCCAAATCAACCACTAACTTTTCTTGATTTTTTCAATGAAAACTGTCAACTTTTGATTTCTTTCAATATAACCCCTAATTATTTCTAAATTCTAGACTTAACAAAAAATCAGGTATGACATCGTGTAACATTCTACCACCAAGTATAAGCTTCCCCTTGTAAGAGAGAAATAACACACGTAACACATTCACGATGTGAGCATTCAAGTTGTTATAGTACTCGATTCGTTGATTTCAGCCATCTCTCAACTGTTAAAGAATCGACCCTTACCACTCACAAGAATTTAGTAGCATCATACTTCTGTAATTCTTTTATCGGAGCTCAACGAGCTATAAGAAAAATGGGATTTGTTGATAGGATAAATCGATAAGGAGGAATGTAGGGTGGTGATAACGACGATTCACCTTGGTTGGGTGGAGAGTCACGATGTTTAGTGATAAGAGAAAGGTGAAGAAAGTGATCAGGGGAGAAAGAAATAGAAGTCCAAGGTGTTTCTAGTACTTTTTGGCGTGTTTTTCATGACCCCTTCAGAGTTGTAGTGAACTAACTTATATATATATATATATATGAGACTGAGGTGCCACGTGTTAAGATCTCATTAGCAAAAAGATCACATTTTGTCCTCTTACAGAGGCGATGAATTGACGTCTTAAAACGACAAATAATTAATGAGCACAAAGTTCCACATGTTCTAGGCAAATGTGCTATTATATAGAGGTCCTTTGAATTCATTATGTTGTCTAATGTTAAGAGGTTTGTCCAATACGAAATTCACCTGGAAGGAACATGTGTAATGCCCACGGATGTGGCATATCATGATTATATACTGATGGTACCCAAAACCATTATCACTTGTTAAAAAAAAAACTTATTACATAATAATAATAATAATAAAGTTGTTCTGATTTAGCAATTTTTCCACTCTCTTGTAAGCTTGTATAGTTTTTTTTATAAATAAATAATTAACGATAGAGACTTCTTTATTACATTGAGTTCACAAGCTTTACAAGTTAGTTTTTTCATCTCAATGAAGTATGTATATTTGCCTATATTTTATCTTTACTTACTGACCAAATTTCTCAACCAGTGTTAAAATCTCAATTAATTTTGTTAGAATTAAGTGACCCAAATTCTTATTTAAATAAAATAAGATAGAAAATAAAATAAAAGAAATATCCAAATAGAACTAGACTTCTTTTATTTTATTTTAGAATAAGGTTTTTTAAACCTTATTAAACTCCATCTATTTTATATTGATTAGGATAAGGTGTTTCAATCCTACTAGAATATTACTTTACAAGTCTATAAATAGATATAGTCTATTCCTCTTGTAACATTCGAATTTTTGCATAGTGAATTTTTTTCTCCTCTGCCCGTGGTTTTTTTCCCGAAAGGGTTTCCACGTAAAATCTGTGTGTTCTTTATTTTTTATTTTATTATTAATTTTTTTGCTTGCAATATTTTGTCATTACCAACATTATATTTTTCACAAATTCATATCCGAGCTTCCGAGTTTTTTTTCATCTCGATCACGGTAATGGCATCTTTGAAGTATGAAATTCTGCTGTTGGATCGCAACACCAGATTTGCATTGTGGCAGATTAAGATGCAAGTAGTTCTTACGCAGATGGATCTAGAGGAAGCCCTGCTAGGGATAGATAAGATGCCTTCAACATTAACGGATGAAGAGAAGAAGCGTAAGGATCGAAAGGCATTAACACAGTTACATTTGAATTTGTCTAACGAAATTTTGCAAGATGTGATGAAGGAGAAGACCGCCGCTGGATTATGGAAAAAGTTGGAACAAATATGCATGTCAAAAGCTCTAACCAACAAGCTGCATATGAAGCAACATCTTTATGCTCATCGTTTGGAGGAAGGTGCATCTGTGCACGAACACTTAACAGTGTTTAAAGAAATTCTCTCAAACTTGGAGGCCATGGAGGTTCAGTATGATAAGGAAGATTTAGGGTTGATTCTACTTTGTTCGTTGCCCCTATCTTATTCAACCTTCAGAGATACGATTTTGTATAGCCGCGAGTCTCTCACAGTCAATGAGGTTTATAATTCTTTAACCTCGTATGATAAGATGAAGCATATTGTGGTTTAAACTGACTCCCAGGGTGAGGGTCTCATTGTTCGTGGGAGACAAGATTGAAATGCTGATGATGATCGTGGAAGGACACAAGAACGGAATCCTCGCAGTAAATCTAAGGGTAGATCGAAGTCTTCAAACAGAGGAAAAACTTGTAACTTCTGTAAGAAGAAAGGGCATATTAAATCTGAGTGCTATAAGCTACAGAATAAGCTCAAAAGGGAGGCTACGAATCAAAAGGGAAAACAACCAGAAAATTTCAGTGAAGCTGATGTTGTAGAAGACTACAGCGATGGTGAACTTCTCGTCAATTCAATCATCAATTCTAAAGTGAGCGAGGAGTGGATCCTTGATTCGGGTTGCACCTTCCACATGAGTTCCAAAAGAGATTGGTTTATAAATTACGAAATAGCGTCTTAAGGTGTTGTTTTGATGGGAAATAATACTTCGTGTAAAATCGTAGGTGTTGGAACGATTAAAGTTAATATGTTTGATGGAGTTGTCAGAACACTCAATGACGTACGACATGTTCCAGAATTGGAGAGAAATTTAATTTCGTTAAGTACTCTCGATTCAAAAAGGTACAAATACACAGCTGAAAGTGGGGTTTTGAAGATTTCTAAAGGTTCCCTCGTTGTGATGAAAGGGCAAAGAAAGACTGCCAAATTATATGTTCTGCAAGGCTCTACTATTACTGGTGATGCAGCTGTTGCTTCCTCTTCCTTGTCAGATGATGATATTACTAAGCTTTGGCATATGCGCCTAGGGTATATGAGTGAGAATGGTATGGCGGAATTGAGCAAAAGAGGACTTCTTAATGGGTAAGGAATTTGTAAACTGAAATTCTGTGAGCACTGCATTTTTGGGAAGCAAAAGAGAGTTTGATTCACTAGGGGAATCCATAACACGAAGGGAACGTTGGAGTATATTCATTCTGATCTGTGAGGGCCATCCAGAGTGCCTTCGAGAGGTAGAGCTAATTATATGCTATTTTTTATTGATGATTTTTCCAGAAAAGTTTGGGCGTTCTTCTTGAAGCAAAAAAGTGATGTGTTTTCTGCATTTAAGTCTTGGAAAACTATGATTGAAAAATAGACGAGAAAACAAATAAAACACCTTTGCACAGACAATGGCTTAGAGTTCTGTTCTGATGAGTTTAATAAACTGTGCAAGTCAGAAGGGATCATGAGACACTTGACAGTTCGTCATACTCCACAGTAAAATGGTGTTGCAGAACGAATGAATAGAACGATCATGGAGAAGGTTCGATGTATGTTGTCAAATGCCAACTTACCAAAGTCATTTTGGGCCGAAGCAGCCTCTACTGCATGTTTTTTGATCAACTGATCTCCATCCATTGCCATTGAGAAAAAGACTCCACAAGAGGTATGGTCTGGTAACCCTGCTGACTATTCTGATTTAAAGATTTTTGGGTGTCTTGCGTATGCTCATGTTGATAATGGAAAATTAGAACCAAGATCCATTAAATGTGTTTTTCTTGGTTATAAAACTGGTGTTAAAGGGTATAAGTTATGGTGTCCTAAAGGTAGAAAAGTTGTAATTAGTAGAGATGTTGTTTTTGATGAAACTGCTATGCTACCTAACTTATCTCTTAAAGATTTTTCCAATAAAGAAAATTAAAAGCAGGTGGAGCATCAGATTAATACAGAGTCGACTCCTCAAGCCAGTACAAAAATTGAGAATAAAGTTGCTTCTTCACCACAATACTCTATCGCCAAAAACAGAACTAGAAGAGAAATTAAACCTCTAAAGAAGTATGCTGAGGCTGATCTAGTTGCTTATGCTTTAAATGTGGCTGAAGATATAGATGCAAATCAAGAGCCATCTAATTATTCTGAGGCGGTTAGTTGTGAAGACTCAGAGAAGTGGATGTTTGCTATGCAAGAGGAGATGGAATCACTCTACAAAAACAAAACATGGGATCTTGTAAAACTTCCAAAAGGTAAAAAGGCTG
Source organism: Gossypium stocksii (assembly GCA_020496765.1). Lineage (NCBI taxonomy): Eukaryota > Viridiplantae > Streptophyta > Magnoliopsida > Malvales > Malvaceae > Gossypium > Gossypium stocksii. The sequence continues at coordinate 16,703,779 of CM035623.1, forward strand.
TTCATTGTAAATAGGTGTATAAAAAGAAAGAAGGGACTCCAGGAGTTGAAGAACCCAGATATAAAGCAAGGCTTGTAGCAAAGGGTTACAGTCAAATTCCAGGAGTAGACTTCACAAATGTGTTCTCCCGAGTTGTGAAGTATAGTTCGATTCCAGCTTTGCTTGGTATTATGGCCATGCATGATTTGGAGCTTGAGCAGTTAGATGTTAAAACTGCATTTTTGCATGGAGAACTTGATGAGGATATTTACATGCAACAACCAGAGGGTTTTATTGTCTCAGAAAAGGATGATTGTGTTTGCTTACTGAAAAAGTCCCTTTATGGTTTGAAACAGTCACCAAGATAGTGGTACAAGAGGTTTGATTCCTTTATGACTTCTTATTATTTCAAAAGAAGTAGCTTTGACAGTTGTGTTTACTATAAGAAAAATAATGATGGTTCTTTTGTATATTTACTCCTTTATGTTGATGACATGTTGATAGCAGCAAAAGATAAAGGAGAGATAAGAAAAGTCAAAGCCCAACTAAGTGAAGAATTTGAGATGAAAGATTTGGGACCAGCAAAGAAGATACTTGGTATGGAAATTCTTAGAGATAGAAAAGCAAGTAAATTGTACCTAAGTCAGAAAGGGTACATTAAGAAAGTTCTTTGCAGGTTCAATATGAAGAATGCTAAGCCTGTTAGTACTCCTTTAGTAGCTCATTTTAGACTTTCATCAGCTTTGTCTCCACAATCAGATGATGAGGTTGAGTACATGTCACATATTTCATACTCTAGTGTAGTGGGATCTCTCATGTATGCTATGGTTTGTTCATGTCCAGATTTATCATATACAGTCAGTGCAGTTAGCAGATACATGGCAAATCTCGGAAAAGAACACTGGAAAGTAGTTCAGTGGATTTTAAGATACTTACGAGGTACTACTGATGTTTGCTTACAGTTTGGAAGAACTAGAGATTGAGTCATTGGGTATGTTGATGCTGATTTTGCTGGAGACCTTGATAGAAGAAGATCTCTCACATGTTATGTCTTTACAATTGGAGGTTGTGCAATCAGTTGGAAAGCCACTTTGCAAACTACAGTCGCTTTGTCTACCACTGAAGCTGAGTACATGGCGATTACTGAGGCTTGTAAAGAAGCTATTTTGTTGAAGGGACTATTTAGTGAACTCAATGAAGACCTTCAAATCAATACAGTATTTTGTGACAGTCAGAGTGCCATCTTCCTTACAAAAGATCAAATGTTTCATGAGAGAACAAAATACATTGATGTTCGGTATCATTTTGCTCATGATATTATTGCTCGTGGTGATATTATTGTGAGCAAAATTAGTACTCATGAAAATCCTGCAGATATGATAACTAAGTCACTTCTGATAACCAAGTTTGAGCATTGCTTAAACTTGGTTGGTGTTTATTGTTGAAGTTAAACCCTTAAGGGGTTTTATGGAAGAGGTGGAGAACTTGTTTGTTGAAAGTTCGCGATGAAGAACTTGTTCATTGAGAATTCGTGTCAAGGTGGAGATTGTTAGAATTAAGTGACCCAAATTCTTATTTAAATAAAATAAGATGGAAAATACAATAAAAGAAATATCCAAATAGAACTAGACTTCTTTTATTTTATTTTAGAATAAGGTTTTTTAAACCTTATTAAACTCCATCTATTTTATATTGATTAGGATAAGGTGTTTCAATCCTACTAGAATATTGCTTTACAAGTCTATAAAAAGACATAGTCTATTCCTCTTGTAATCATTCGAATTTTTGCATAGTGAATTTTCTTCTCCTCTGCCCGTATTTTTTTCCCGAAAGGGTTTCCACGTAAAATCTGTGTGTTCTTTATTTTTATTTTATTATTATTTTTTTTTACTTGCGATATTTTGTCATTACCTACATTATATTTTTCACAAATTTCAACAGTAGAAAAATGATTACCTCATCAACCACAAATCTTAAATGGAGAAATTGGTATACTTAAACATCCGGTACAGGGAAAAATTATAGTTTATAACCTTTTTTTGGTAGCTTTTGGGTTTGTTTTTAGTTGTTTAAACATTAATATTGCTTTACCTTTTGACTTAACCAATTTCTCAATTTGTTGGCTTTACCCATTCAGACATTTTATTTTTTTCCCCTTTTTATTACATATAAAAAAGGCTAAAGTGTTTTTAGCATGATGAGTATGATAAATGATTTATCTAGATAATCAAATATATAGTTGAAAAATATAAAATGATAATTAAACACTAAATAATAAATTTTGAATTTTGAATTTTGAATTTTAAAATTTTAAATCTGAATTTAAACTTTGGATCCCGAACTTTAAACTCAAACTTCAAACATTAAATTATAAACTATAAACACTGAACCTTGAATCTTAAATTCTAAACTCCGAACCCTAAACTCCAAATACGAATCTTGAACCTTAAATTTCAAGTTTCGAGATTTGAGCTTGAGGTTTAGGGTTCGAGGTTTTGGGGTTTGGTGTTCAAGATTTAGGATTTAATATAAAAAATTACTAAAATTTTATGTCAATATGAAAAAAATTACTGAAATGCCATTAAATAATTAGAAAGAGACTATGGATGATATGTTGGGAATGGTACATAAAATAATTTCTCTTAAATATCTATATAATTAAAAATTTTGATATGATTAAGAAAGTAAAAAAGATTGTATTCAATAGGGGAAGGATTGGATGAAACGGTTATGCCACGCCATCCATGTCCCTTCCCAATCAATTAATGACATGTCAGCTATTTTTTACATGTCATTTGCACCTCATTTAATTAAATTTTTAATCATTTAATGACATGTCAATTAATTTTGGACGATCTAAATCCAAGTTCCAGGAAGTGCCAGAGACTGGTGTTACCTTCTCTGACGTAGCAGGGGAAGACCAGACAAAATTGGAACTCCAAGAGGTTGTCAATTTCTTGAAGAACCCAGACAAGTACACAGCTTTAGGACCTAAAATACGGAAAGGTTGTTTATTGGTTGGCCCTCTTGGTACTAGAAAGACTCTATTGGCGAGAGCAGTAGCAGGAGAACCCGGGGTTCCCTTTTTCTCATGTGCTGCTTCTGAGTTTGTGGAGTTGTTCGTTGGAGTAGGTGCATCCAGAGTAAGGGACTTATTCGATAAGGCCAAATCCAAGGTTCCTTGCATCGTCTTCATTGATGAGATTGATGCTGTTGGGAGACAGAGAGGAGCTGGTCTTGGAGGAGGAAATGCTGGAAAAATATAACAGCAGGGACGTGAAGCAGCAGCAGAGACGTGAAGATAGAACATTTAATTAGGGTTGAGTAATTTGTGATTTTAGAGATTTATGATTAAAATATCTAATTAAATGAAGAGTAAATGAGATGTAAAAATTAATTGACATGTCATTAAATGATTAAAAATCTAATTAAATGAGGTGTAACTGACATATAAAAAATAGCTAACATGTCATTAATTGATTAGAAAGAGATATAGATGACGTGACATAACCGTTTCATTCAATCCTTCCTCATATTCAATATATAAAACCCAAAAGAAGAAATATTCAAATATATTTTTAGAGCCGTAGTGGTTGCAAACTCCCTATTTTCGGAGAGAAAATTTTAAGAAGTTTTGACACCTTTTGTAATAAAATTTTAATATTGCTGGAATTGGAAACAGTTGTAAAAGTAAGCGGTGAGCAGGAAAAGGAAAATGTCATTACCAATGAGAATTGACCGACGGTGAGGTAAGTTGCGGTAATAGTATAATTAGTTTATATTAATACTGAGATTTAGGGTGTGTCGTGTCAAAAGCCATGTTCATGCAATCAAGCTTCAAATGTAATAATTTCCTTCATTAGCTCCCACAATATATTATTTTTAGTTGAATTAAGTGGGCATGTCCTGAGGTGTTGGATTAATAAATGATTTATCATAATTCCATTATGATTTTTATCAAGCTAAACTTACCAAATGAGCATCTTTTTAGTAGTGGATGTAGGATATATATACATGACCTTCAATTTATCAAAGCTATGTAGTGCCAAGCTATGTGTTCCACTAAGTTCATAAATGAAACGATAAAACCTTAAAACATTGCGAACATATATGTATTTTTCATGCTTCATGGCTACACAAAGTGGTAGTATTAGTCTGTGTCCACTTTTGGAGCTCAGCAATCACACTTGTACCCATTTCATGCTTTGTCCCCATCACCTCTCCTATGCTTATATAAGCTCGCTTCCTCCTCACCCGAACTAGCAATTGAATTTCAAACTTAATACAGAATCCTAGCAATGGCCTCGAGTACTGTTATAGCTATTAATGTAGATAGAGAAGGGGTTGCACTTGCTCCTCCCTACAGCAGCAAATCACAAAAGAAGAAACTTGATAGATTTTACTGTCAACCCATAGTTTCGATTCTTAAACAAAAACCAATGAATGGGCATGACATGAGAAAAGTGATTCACAGTGTCAAGGTTGGTGTAGCTCTCGTTTTAGTTTCTCTTCTCTACCTGCTCGGTCCTTTGTATAAACGAGTCGGAGAAAATGCCATGTGGGCCATAATGACCGTCGTGGTCATCTTTGAGTTCTTTGCAGGTTTGTATATACATACATATATACATATGTCTGTGCTTAGTTTTAGGATATAATTGTGATTCATATTATTTGGTAATGATGTCAGGGGCTACACTGAGCAAGGGCTTGAATCGTGGGATTGGGACAGTACTAGGAGGTGGACTGGGATGTTTAGGTGCAGCTTTTGAGCAAGCCGTGGGAGGTGTTGGCAAAGCGATAGTTGTGGGCATTGCTGTCTTCATTTTTGGTAACACTTTAAAAGAAAAAAAAAAAAAAAAAGAAGACTCCCACTTCTTTTGAGCTCAAGATTCAAAGTTTTCTTACATCATTAGAAATGGTTTTAAAGTGGAATCAAAACCTGTTGTTTTGCTTTCAGGTGCTAGCGCAACATACACTCGACAAATACCGAACATTAAAAAGAAATATGATTACGGAGCTCTAATATTCATATTGACGTTCAATCTGGTTGTAGTGTCGGGTTTACGTGCTGACCAAGTCTTGGAATTGGCCCGAGACCGTCTCGCAACCATTGTGATGGGATTCGCTATCTGCATTTTTATTAGTTTGCTGGTCTTCCCCATCTGGGCTGGTGATGAGCTGCATCACTCTTTAATCTCCCGATTTGAAGACCTTGCTCGCTCTTTGGAAGGTATAAATATAACACTACATTAATGCATAGTCTTTCAGGGTTCATTTTGCATACACAATTAATGCTTTTAATATTAGTATATTAAAAACCCCTTTGAATTAGTATCCTATTTATTGTCTAACCATAAATTAATTGGGACCTTTTTATGTTTCATTATTATAGGGTTCTCTAAGGAATATTTTGAAAATGACAACCACAAAGAGAAGAAGTCGAGTGCTAATTTTAGTAGTAAATGCAAATCAATCCTACACTCCAAGGCAAAGGATGAATCATTGGTATAATATCATTTCTTTCTATCTCATAAAGTCACTACTTAATATATACATGAGTAAAATATAAATAATACACATGATTCAAAATTATTCTTAATGCTTGATATGCAATGACAATCGTGCAGGTAAACTTTGCAAGATGGGAACCATGGCATGGGAAATTTGGGTTTTCTTACCCTTGGGGAAAATATCTAAAAATAGGAGAGGATTTAAGAGATTTAGCTATAATCATTCTTTCTTTTAAAGGTTGTCATGATCAGTCATCAGAAATACTTGAAGAATCAGTTAAAGAAGCATGTGAAGGAATCATAGCATCACTTGTATGGACCATAAAAGAACTTGGAGAAAGCATAAAAGAGATGAGGAAATGTCGATACGAAGAAATGATTGTGCCTAAAATAAAATCAATAAGGATAGAGATAAGTGCCATTGTGAACCCTTTTGCACTTGGGACCTATTTAGAGAATAGTGATGGGCTCGGATTTGCAAGCTTTGTACATTCATTGATGAAGATGGTAGAAAAGTTGGAAGAATTGGCAAAAGAAGTGGAAGAACTTGGACAACTTGGAGGTTTCCATGAAAACAGTTGATAATTCAAGCTACCTATGAGCATATTGTACATATATGATCATATACCATATATAAGCCCATATTTGACTGGCTATATATAGAAAGAAATTTTAAATGAAATTTTCCAAAAAAAAAAAAATTCAAATAAATAAATATTTATTTGGTGAAAGTAACTCTAGATTTGACTCAAATTAATTTCTCTATTGTTTATTAAATGATGAATTTCACTTTTGTACAGTAAAAAGATATAAATAATGTTAAAGTTTAAGGGTGCTACTCTTGAAATAATTAAAAAAAAAACGAATGACGTGGAAATTTATTGTAGAGAAAGAAAACCAGCATAATAAAAATAATTAAATTCACTTATGGAAACTTGAAACCCTTTGAAAATCAAAATCACTTGAGAGAAGGTAAAACAAGGCAATTAGGTTTGCAAAATAAAAACAAAAACGAGAGATTTAAGTTTTGAATGAATTGGTAAGTTATTTTAATTTTTTTCACTCAATAATTTTAAAACAATATCTACTTTATTTTGAGAGCGGGAGGATTCAACAGGTTATAAGAGTTGAAGGGCAATGACAGATTAAAAATGTTCCTAGAGAATAATTTAATAGTTGATTACTTGGTCAAGTGAGTTTAATATAAAGGTCAAGTCTGTAAATCTTTTACGACGCGCAAAATAAAATTTTAAAGTTTCTACAACAAAATAAAGCTAGTAGTGTTGTTACTTAATTTAATTTAATATAATTATTGTCTCTTATCTTTCAAAAAAAAAAAACAACATCCATTCTATTTTTAAACCTTTTGTTTGTAGTTAATCGAGTGAAGTCTTTAATTTAGCAATTTTTTTTATTTTTTATTTTATTCATCAAATGACTTGGATTTTATGTGGCTTTTCTAAAAACATAAATTTCCACATCACTAAAAAACATCATATAAATTTTCAAGGAGGAAAAAATTTAACTCGAAGAAGTTTGAATTTATTTATATTTTTTTACTAGTATAGGAACTAAGGTCGACAAATAAAAAAAATTAATCTCAATTATTAGAAATGCCAAATTTATATTATAAAATTGTTGGTAAATTAATAAAATTAAAGTATCTAAAAATGATTTTGTTGATTCATGAAACTAAATCTCTTAGAAAAGATAATTTATTTTATATATATTTTAAAAATCAACTTAATAATTTTAACATAGGTTATCTACCTATTTATTTTATTAAACACTTTATTTTGAAAATTTTTTATTAATAAAAAAGTAATATAATTATCAAGCACATATAAAATATTCAATATATATTAAAATAAATTATTTTTAATGATTTATCTAACATAATTTAAATTTATTTATTTAATTTAATGATGTAGCATCGGTTATAATGGGAAAAAGAACGAATAGACATGTCCATGGACTGGGCTAAGTTCAGATTAGGCCTTGACAAAATTTTAGGCCCGCTTGCTAGGTCCAATCTAGCCCAAAAATGAGCCTAAAATTTTGTCCAATCTCGACTCAGATAAAAATGTTAAAACTCGGATCTGGCCCAAACTGCTCAAATTAATTTTTTTATATTATTTTTATATAATAATTTTTTAAAATATAATATATCAAAAATACTAAAAAATTCAAATAAATCTTTCCCAACAAATTGAAAATAAATTAAAATAATATTTATACTTAAATAACATTAAAATATATGCAAATAAGCAAATGCCTCTAAAATAGTAATAAAATTAACAATAAAATAAGTGTTATACAATATCCAAATAATAAAAATAAAATAGTAGTAACATAATAGCGAAATGGTAGCAAAATAATTAGAAAATAGCAAGACAATAGAAACAAAACAGCAAGAAAATAACACATGTTTTTTTATCCTTTTACTAATTCGGGTCAAATTCAAAAAAAAAAAATTTTACTCGAAATCCAATCCATTTTTTAAAAGGATTTTATATTTTTTTAAATTTATATTTATATTTTTACCCTAACCCTTTTATTTTTTTAATAGAACTCGGCCGACAAGTATAAGAATGAATATATATTATATGGTGACACATAGAGGTGTGCATGGGCCGAGCGGCCCGGCTCGGCCCGGCCCGAAGGCCAGCCCGAAATATGGGAGGGTTTGGGCAAAAATATAGGCCCGAAAAATAGGCCTGGACAAAAAATAAGGTCCGTTTAAAAAATGGGTTGGGCCTCGGGTAAGGTATTTTTGGCCCAGGCCGGCCCGGCCCAGCCCGGCCCGAATTCACTAAATGACAAAAAAAATCTGCTATCTTTTTTGTTTTTAAATGTTATTTTCTTGTTGCTTTCTCCTTATTTTGCTACCATATTACTATTATGTTGCTACAATTTTGTTGTTATTATTTGGATATTGTATAAAACTTATTTTATTGTTAATTTTATTATTACTTTAAAGGCATTTGTTAATTTTGTTATTATTTTAAAGGTATTTGCTTGTTAAGTTGCATTTATATTAATGTTATTTTAAGTCTACATATTTTTTTTAAAATTTATTTTCAATTTGTTGAAAAATATTTATTTTGATTTTTTTAGTATTTTTGATGTATTATATATTTAAAAATTATATAAAATAATATAAAAAATTAATACAGGCGGGCCGGGCCGGGCCGGGCCCAGGTTTTAGTATTTTTATATGAGTCGAGCTTGGATAAAATTTTAGGCCCATTTTTAAGCCCGGGCCGACTCAAGCCCGATGAATGGGCCCAAATTTTTAGTTGAGTCCGGTCCAAACCCGACTCGGGCCGGCCCATGCACACCTCTAGTGACAAGGCTTGTAAACTATAAGCTTGCACTACTTGCTCGGCTGGTCGTACACATTCATGTTTGGTACCTGTCAAAATCGAATTGGGCTGGCTTGGTGCTCCATTATTAATTGATCTACTTTACAATTAGGCATGACCAATTTCCTTATAATGATATTATGGTTAATAATTCAAGATTCAAACATTAATAACAACCCGCATTCGTAGAGACGGTAACGAAATTGGGAGAGTAAATATTATTAAATTAATTATCGCTTATTATTAATATGTTGTATTTTATCATTCATTGCATTTTATTATGATTATATAATTTTAAAAATTATTATTAGTTTTATAGATGTTAGATGTATTTATTTTCTCCCCACTTCATCACATTCTGTTTCAATTTAATTTTGCTACTTAATTTTAATTTTTTTTAATCCTTTTAAAATCAAGTAAATATCTAACCATAACTCTTTAAAAAATAAACATAAAATATATGATTTTTTTATATTATGTTATTATATTTTTACTCTTGTAATAGTTTATAAATAAGAATAAAATGATAAATTTATACAATAAAGCGAGTCAAGAAGAAATGAGTAATTACTATAACCGTTTCATACTCGTTATTTAAAAGAAAAAGTTCATTCTATCCTACTCTACATCTACTTTTTAAACAAAAAAATTTACTCCATTCAAACTATATTAAATTGAAATCAATCAAATAGCTTAAGTTTTACCATCCTACACATTCATTATTCATTTAAGTTCGCAGTCCAAAATATTTCTCCTTTGCAATTGAAGTATTAAAACTTATTACAAAATCCAACATCATCAACCAATGACTAAACAAGCTGAAACCTTATCCATTTGGTGTTATAATTCCTGCAACTACAAACTGCAACAAACCCTTTCAATGCTTTGGTACCCCAGAAAAATAGACAAGAAAATGGATGTTTTGTTTGAGAAAATGTGATTTTTTTGTCGTACACAGAGGTAAAGGTAGAAAAAATTTTTTGGGGCGAAATTAAATTTAATTTTTACGATAGAAAAAATGCAATTCATCATTTGAATAGCCTATATCTTTATAATTTTTAAAAGATTAAATCAAAATTTTATCATTTTTAAAGGGGCAAAGTACAATTTTACCTTTACTAATTTAAAATTTAAAAAATTTAAAAACCCTAAATAATAAATTTTCTACTCGAGGGGATAGGGCCCTGCCTTGGCTACACCCTTGGTTATACAATATCCTTGGCCACTTGTGTGTGATATGGTGAATTATATGACATGATATCTAGGAAATTTTATATCATGAAAATGGAAAGTGAGGATGTACGGTCGAGTACTAGTGGCTACTATCTTCTCTTCATTTTTGTCGCTCAACCTGACACAAAAAATGTTAGGCCATCTTGTTCATCTTCGATACGTGGTGGGAGTCACATCCATCGTTTTTCATCACTTTCTAACCTCTATCTCGACACACTTTTGAATTTAATCCGGTGACAATGTCCACCATTGCTCCGGTACCACCTTTGTTACATCAAACCAACATTACTGCCCTATATGACACAAATGTCAACAATGTTTCAGCTTATTTAGGGATAGATTGCACCTCCACAATATTAGCCTAATGTGGAAGTCATATGTTGGCGTTTAGTTTATGTTGTTTTATTTACATTGCTTTTCAACCTTTTTTAGATCTAATCAATTGTTTCCAGTAAAAATGCAATGAATTTCAGTCTTATCCCTTATCTCTTTTGATCAAATAGGGTATTATGTATTTTCTAAGAGGGAAAGATATATAGTGATACTAATACTTGATATTCATATCCATCTTGCTGATACTAGAAAATGCATAAAACAAAAGATAACCTTCCATGTTCGAACATCAAGTAGATACAATAAGAAATGAACACGAAATGAATGATGGAAAGACAGAATAAACCGAGTAAAATCATTAATGATAATTAGCAGCTTGTAGCTTTGCCTGACTCCACCAGTGACTAGTGTTAAAAACTAGCACATCTGCATTAACCCACTGCTGGAAAGTCCAGTCTTAGGGACAGAGTCATCCTAACACCTTTTCGGGCTCCTCGTGGAGCACTTCCCTGGGCCACTAGAAATGGAGCTCTGAAGCATTAAACCGTGCATTTATAATCCACAAACTTGAAAACCAAGTATCCTTTTATGCTTTGTCATTGAGCTTTCCGTTCACATTACATATTGAATCCTTACTGGCAATAGCAGAGGTAAGTAGGCAGTCTCCTATTTGGTTCCTTCAGTTAAGTCACCAATAAAAGTAATACGCCGGTTCCAGTTAAATCACCTTGAAATTGAATGATTCGTTGAGTCTAATCTCTTTTTTGTTTTTAACATTAACGGACACAACTACTACCACTAGTCTAGAAGAATAATTGAGCAATGAGCAGAAAGACTTACACTTGAAGAAATCATTTGGAGCTGTTTCAAGAAAATGACATGGGAAGCATGAAAACAAGGGTGAGGTGGGAGAAGAAAACTTTAGCTGACCTGAATTCCAGGACAAAACTTTCTGAATCTATCACTCTAAAATATTAGCCACTATCACAATAATTTGATGGCATAAACTCCAACCGAATTCACTTTTCACTGACCAACTTCTGTTTGCATCATGTTCAAGATGCTGCGACTAAAATGACAGACATCTCAAACAAGCTTTAAAGCCCATAAGGAAAAGATAGGACCATTAAAGGCCTGTTTACAGTCGGGTGTGCTTATATATACATATACAAGTTAGCTTTCCCACCTCAATCTGTGTGTTTTGATTTTGAATGATGGATTGTATTTAAGAATTTTGAAAATTCACAAAGAATCTCAAAAGAAGTTTATAACAACTCAAATTCTTTATTTGAATTTATATTTCTCAAGATATTCTTTCTTTTAATTCATACAAACTCGTTATAAAACATTAAGTGCAAAATATCATTTTATTTAATTCTAACATATACCTTCCAAAAAAAAACTCTAATTTTCTTTTAGTTTTTTATTTTATCAATAATATTTAAATATTTTTATGAAACGAGAAGCAAAGATCAGTTCCATTAAAATTTACATATTTGTATAAATTTAATGATACACATACTATACTTTTATCCATTAATATATATATTATAGTTTCTTTTCTATAATTACTTTAAATTCCAATAATCCAAATTTCCTATTAAAGAATCTTTCTTCTAACAAAACAATTAAAAATTATAAACTTTTTACAATTGTTAGGATGAAAATGAGATTCGTAAAAAATTATAAATATTTTTAACAATATAAAATTAAAGAAAATAAAACCTAAAGGCATTCTCTTTTATTTTATAACAAGAAAATTTGTATGACTAAATTTTAAAAAAAGAATTTTGGCTCTGAAATTTGAAATTATTTTTTTTAAACAAATATATTCGTCGCCTAAATAAAAATGAAAAATCTTGTTCGAAATGTCAATGGTCACACCTAGAGGTGAGCATGGGCCGGGCCACTCAGCTCGGTCCGAAGGCCCGCCCGAAATGTGGGAGGGTTTGGGCAAAAATATAGGCCTGAAAAATGGGCTTGGATAAAAAATAAGACCCGTTTAAAAAATGGGTCGGGCCTCGAGTAAGACATTTTTAGCCTGGCCTCGACCCGACCCGAATCACTAAATGACAAAAAAAATATAATTTTTTAATACTATTTTCTTGTTACTTTCTTCCTATTTTGCTATCATTTTACTATTATGTTGCTACTATTTTTTTGTTGTTGTTTAGATATTGTATAAAACTTATTTTATTATTAATATTGTTATTATTTTAAACACATTTGTCAATTTTATTATTATTTAAAGACATTTGCTTGTTAAATTACATTTATCTTAATTTATTTAAGTATACATATTTTTAAAAATTTATTTTCAATTTATTGAGAAGTATTTATTTTGATATTTTTAATATTTTAGATGTATTATATATTTTTTAAAATTATATAAAAATAATATAAAAATTAATATAAACGGGCCAAGTTGGGCCTAAATTTTAATATTTTTATCCAAATCGAGCTTGGACAAAATTTTAAATCCAGTTTTCAAGTCGGGCCAAACTCAAACTTAACAAACGAACTTAAATTTTTAGTCAGACCAAACCCAAACCCAACCTAACCCGACCCATACTCACCTCTATTCGTTTTTTTTATCTTTACATGTACTTACAATTTTCTTTTTAAAAAAAATCATCAAAATATTATAAAAATAAAAAAATGCATTATTATTTTAAAAAGGAAAAAAATCTTGGGCCTTAAAGAAATCAAGATACAAGATATATTGATAATTCCTCCTTATCTACAGGCACGCTATTCAAAATTGTTTCCAGAAAAAGACACCATTTTCATTTCTCAATTACAAAAGCCAAAGTAGGAAACTCGGTTCTGCCTTTATCTAATAATCATAATAATGTAGAAACAGAAAAACAGCACCAATTAACTCTTCTCTCAACATTAATTCTTAAGGCTAACCTAGAAAAGTAGCAGCAAGAAATCTAAAATAAGATAACACCATAATTCCATTTATCATAAAAATGAACCCTACTTTCATGATTACTCGGACTGGACCAAACACAAGAATCTCGTCCCTAACTTGCACCCGCTGTGTTCTTGGCGACGGCATCAGCGTAAGAGATAGGCTTCCGATCGGAGTCGGAGTCTTCCTTGCGAGCGGAGTCGATGTCGTCGGGATCCCGATCAGGATCGGAGTTGTCCATGGCGGAGCGAGCCTTGTCCAGTAAAGGTTTAAACGCCATCTCTATAGCCATCCACCCGAAAGCTAGCGCCCCCAAAACCACCGCCGCTTGTTTCACAGGAGTTGATTTCCCCATTTTCTTTCCTTACTCTTTCTTTTTCCTGATTCTCTGATTTTTATGTTTTTTTTGGGACTAATAGTAATTTGGCTATTGTTATTGTTTCCTATGTTCATATATAAACACTCCGCGAAAATGAACGGGACTGGGCTAAGCAACCTGTGGGTCCCACCTAACAATTATGTTTTTTATGAACGGTCATGATTCTAATTTAAAAGGATTATCCAGAAAAAAAACCATTAAAATAACGAGGATGAAACAACTTCGAGAAACGGTAACAAAAAAAAAAAATAAAAAAAAAAGGTGCCGATTATGCAAAAGTGAAAAGTGAGGCAAATTTTTTAGAAACCTCATTACGTGCTAAATATATTTCGAAGGCAATGAACCGCATTCCTTCATTTTACAACATAATTGACAGAGGTATTAAAATATCTGCTAGTCGAGAATCTCAGAATCCATGATTAAGCCGTACAACCAAGGCTAATAATCATATAGAAAAGTAAAACATCAATACAATTCCTTTTAATATTCGTAACTTCACCCATAAATTCTCCCCACAACAAAGATCCAGCTGTTACAAAAATTTGGAGGCATGGCAGCATATTTAACGGCCTCGACCTCGCCCGCGTCCACGCCCACGACCCCGACCACGTCCCAATGGCTTCCCTGAATTTGGAAATGCATTAGGAAGATCAATACTAAGATAAGATAAAGCAGATACAGGTAGGACACTCTAAAAGGGGGGGGGGGGTGAAATGGCGATACCAGCCGTTGGCTTCTTTGGTTTCACCCTAGGTGTCTCTTCAACCAGCAATGTCTCAAGATTTAAGCTGTCAGGCAGGATATAGTAGCGAATATTGTTACCCCTAACACTGAGGTGATCCATAGTCACTGGATTTTTTCCCTTCAGTGTAAGTTTCACAGTTTTGAGATGGGTGTTCATACTGATATCCACACCTGAAACAAACGAGCAAAGCACTCAAAAAAGTAGCATACCGACATGCTGTTGTCTGTTCGCTCTAGAAATGACTAGGAGCCAATTTTGCCATAAAGAAATAGTGATGAGATAGACATACAGAATAATAAAGAATGAAAAGCACTCCAGCAAAGAAGCCAACTAAATGCATGACAGCCACTAGCGTCCAGAAAATGGGATCTTGAGTATACACAACTTCAAGCAAAAGAAGCAAAGATGTTTATGCTAGTGTATCCAAGTTCATGCTCTTACAAATTATTGCTTCCACTTTGTGAGGTATTATCACTATCTATCCACCTACTTAAGCCATCATGAGCTTAATGTGCCTTAAGTGATGACCAATACAGGCAAAGAAACTTCGCATATTTTCCAAAAGAACAATG
The DNA here is from genome assembly GCA_020496765.1 of Gossypium stocksii. NCBI lineage: Eukaryota > Viridiplantae > Streptophyta > Magnoliopsida > Malvales > Malvaceae > Gossypium > Gossypium stocksii. Next base: position 16,718,812 of record CM035623.1, read on the forward strand.
AGTTAAAAACTTCGCACATATTTATGTAGTTCAAGTCCCCTTGTTAATGAAACCAGGAAACAAGTAAATCATTCAATGCAATCTGGTGTTAATTAAAGGGTGTAGCTATCCAAGAAGAATTGTGCTTTGTACAACTTTTCCAATATTCAGCAGACCAGATTAGAAACAATAACAGTAAATAAAATAAATAACCATTTTCTTTTATACAAAGTCACCCTATAAAAAGGAGGAAGTAATTGGTTAAGCACAAAAAAGCGAGATTGGGAATGGCCTAATTTCATCTAGCAAGAGTTACCAAGGAAGAATAAAACATCGTATAGGCAAGTTAATTAATAATTAATTAACACTTAACAAAAAGCAAAACACTGATATATCCAGAAAGACCATATTTCAAGCCAAATATTGAACCTAAGAAGATTGCCCCAATCGAACCATAATTCACGTAAATAGCAAACTAAGTTCAGATTTCCGAATCCTAGTCCATTCTTACAAGTAACATTACTCATTACTCATGAAAACAATAAACCCTAATACGTATGTCAGTTTCTACAAACAATCTCAAGCTTTTACAACTTCACTAAAACGAAGGGCTAGGGTTTATCAAAAACGCTAATGCTGGGGCAAAAAAGAAATGAAAAGGGAAATAGAGGAACCTGTGATGGTGCCGTGAACAACGGTTCCATTCTTGAGCTCAATCGACACCGTTTCATTGTTCAACTTCATCAAGAACCTGCTCATAAATTTTCAAATCAAAGCCAATATATTAAGAATCTAAAAAGATCGTTTGCTCGTCACTTGGTTAAAAACAGAGAAACGAATGAAATAGATTTGAGTGACCTGACAAGCTTCATGTTGAGGAGAGGTAATGGTTGAAGCAAAAATGTGAGAAAGAAAGGCAGCAGTTATTGAACTGTGAAAGGAAGCGGGAGAGAGATGGAGCTGTTTGCCCGTTTGTGACTTCGATTTTTGCTGTCTGGTTTTACTCTGCGATGCGAGAGAGAGGATTTAGGGCTCAGGCCTTTGCCTACATTTGGGGCAAACCTTTATTAAGTCTTTTAATTTTGTGACTTGTGGGAAAGTATATCCGCAAAAATTTAGTGTAAAGTATAAATAGTTTTATATTTTTTATAATTTTTTATATAATTAACATTTTAATAATTTAACTGTTAAATTTATTAATATATTTGTATTCACTATATATGAAAAATTTTTAATTGATTTAAATATTGTTTATATTATTTAACGATTGAAAGTCTTTTTTATAATAAATGAATAATTAAATTTTAATTTATGTCAAACTTGACATACATGATATACATGAATGGATTATGAAATATGATAATTGAATTGTTAAAATATTAATTATATTAAAAATTACAGAATGGCGTAAAACCGCTTAAGCGATCCCTCCCCAAGTATAAATATAAGGATTATTATTTAAGACAACGATGGATAAGGGCGATCATTAGCTCGAATTGAATGAAAAAATTTGAGGTAATTGAGTTGACGAGTCCTATTTTATCATCCTAAATCAATTTTAAATTTTTTTGAACAAAATTGAGTGAAATGAAATTCAAGTTGAGTCAAATAATTTTGTTCAAGTTAAATTGAAAAAAAATTAAATTGAACTATTGTTGAGAATATGACTAAATTCCTAGTTAAACCACATAAATGCCATGTATATATTTGAAAACTCTTCCAAAAAAAAAAAAAAAGAAAAAAAAAAGATAGTTAGTATGATAAACTTGATTTCATAATTTACTTATTTAATGCCTCAAATTTATCATTTTGAATTTTTAAAAAATTATAATTTAGCCTTTTATATATTTTTTATTTTTTTTGAATATATGTTAATAAAATTTTGGAAAAATATATTGTTTTTTAGAATATTATTATGAATTTTTATTTTTTTTGAAAGGGACTAATTTGAACATTTTTAAAATTGTTAAGGACTCAAAGGGTATTCACATCAATTTGTTCTTCGAATTATTTGAGTTGTAAAATTCAACTCGATTTAAACTCAAAAAACTAAATTACTTATTCATGTTGATCCAAAAAACCAAATAACTTGATTCGATTAATTTGACACTCGAAAAAAATATTTTTTTAAATCAAGTTGAGTTTTGCTCACCCTAATGGTAGTCAAGTCTTATAACTCCGGAAACGCGTTTAAGAATTGTTATTTAGACTTGTCAATTTTGATCCACATTTGAAACTCAATCCAATCAACTTGAACCAAAACTAGATCCAATCTTATTTAACCATGAAAAGTCAACAACAAAAACCTGTCCAACCTAAACCCGAAATACTATAAAAAACCTTGTCACTAAACATTCTTTAAGACTTTAAATTACTCAAAAACATATTAATAAAATAATGGCATAATGACAAAATTAGCCCCTAACATTTGGGTGTTGGGTCACTTTGGCCATTAAAGTTTTTTTTGAGCACTTTCATACATAATCTTTGTTTTTTTGGTCAAATTAGTCATTTTTAACTGTCTTGCTGACGTGGCCGTTAAGGGACTAATGGCGTTGATGTGGAATTTTTTTCCACCTAGGCTCTACACTTATGTAGATGCTTACGTGGTATATAAGACAAAATAATGCCACGTCAGCAAATGAATTTAAACTTAAAAAGTAGTTAAAATTAAAAAAAATAAAAAAATCTTAACTAACACACACGGGCAGAGTTAAAAGAAATTAGCAACTCCTAAATGAAGAACCCTAAATCTCAAATCCTCTCCCTCTCTATTGAAATTCTTTAGAATTTGAAGCTTGAAATTTAGTGGGTTTGTAAAAGAATCGAAAATGTTGTTTGAAAAAAGTGATTAGAAGCCGTCAAAGGAGAAGTTGCCTTATTTGAAGCTGGTTTCATGATCATGAGGGGAGTTCGTTTATGATGAAGAGAAAAGAATATATTTTTGTAACAAGTTAGCTCCGAGAGAGACATCATGGAGTGATCTAAACCCAGGCATAAGGTATTATTGTTGCTCAGATTTTTAGGTAAGCATATATTTAGCTGATTTGTTTTAAGGTTCATAAGAAATTAGGGATTTTTTTTTATTTTTTTGATTACTGTGTCAGCTGGACTAAATTGGTGCTATAATTCATCATAGCATTAGAATTAGGATTGGGGTAGTCACCGTATATTTAGCCGATTTGTTTTAGGGTTCACAAGAAATTGTGTGATTTTTTTTATTTTTTTAATTGGATATTGATGAAACATTTCTTTCTCATGCTTGAAATGTATTCGGGTAATCATATTTAGCTGATTTGTTTTAGGGTTCATAAGAAATTGGGGATTTTTTTTATTTTTTTATTTTTAATTGGATATTGATGAAACATTTCTTTCTCATGTGTGAATATTATAGTAGCCACTGTATATGAACTCAGTTGTGCTAAATTGGGGAATTATAGAGTTTTTATAATAAAAACTTGATTTTTTGTGTGAAATGTAGATTGGTGGATGCGGATTTTTTAAGTGGTATGATGATAAATTGTGTAATAAGGCGAATGAAGTAATACTTGAATTACGTGATAGTGAAAGAAAACTTGCAAAAGAGAATACTAAGCTTAGGAAGCAAATAATAAAGTGTAGAAGTGTTGAGATGTTTGAGAGTGGCAGTAGAAGCAGTAACGTTAAGATGTCTGAGAGTGGCAGTGTGCAAAATATGGGTAAGGACAACCAAACAAAAGAGGTGAATCATGATGTTGTGGATAACATTGAATTAAACACAAAGATTAAGAGCTTGAAGCAAAAATGTAAATCACACAAGAAAGAGAAAGAGTTTTATAAGAAAATGTTTATCTGCAGTGTACTGCTTATCTTATTTGTCACATTATTTAGGAATGTTATAATTTGACCCATTTATATGTACTAAATGTTCGGGGACTGCAAACATTTTTAATATTTTTTAGGCTTTGGTAGCCTTAAGAGAACCTTTTTAATGTTGTGGATTATTGTTGGATCATTAGTTGTCTAATGAACAGTTTATCCATAATATGGATGATAGTGTTACATGGAAAAGAACCATTAGATTTAAACTTCCAAAAACAAAGTCTTCTAAGATGGTTTTGGGATTTTATTGGATTAAAATCATTAGATTAAAACTGGTCTCTATAATTTAATTTTTATTGGATTTGGTCCTTTCATTATGCTTTGTTTTGATTTCAATTTCACGTATTTGAACAGCTTAACTAAAACTAGCAAGAAAGGCTAACATTAATATAAAAATCTTCCCCTACAAAACAAAAATTTAATATACTTGCCAATTTCATGTTCACTCTTTTCATATGTGGGACTTCACCAATTTCATGTTAAAAAAAAGCTACTATAGCAGTAATGGTATACATATTTCAATAAATCATTTCAAAAAACAAACAAAATATGTTATGCTAACAAAATAATCCTACAGTAGTAAGATTTTAACCAACCATTTCAACAAATCATTTCAAAAAACAAACAAAATACGTTAATCATCTCATTTTATTTCTTCATCTTTTTTACTACAGTGGGTTCTTATGCGTTGATAGGTTCCTGATATGCCATCCTTTTTTATCTTCTAGTTCTAATACTCGTAATAGACTGAAAACAAAAATCAGAACCCCAAATTAGATTTAAATAATTTGGAATTGACATTAAAAAAGTGTTTATGATATACCTATGATCTAGTTGTGTTAGGTTGAATGCATGGTGTTTTATTGTTTTCTTTTTGGCTTCTAGTTCGTGCACTCGTACCAAACTAAGAAAAAAAATCAGAACCCCAAATTAGATTAAAATATTTTTGAATTGACATTAAAATAGTGTATACAATATACCTATGATCCAGTTGTATTAGGCTAAATGCATGGTGTTTTGTTGTTAATTTTTTGGGCTTCTAGTTCTCGTACTCGTACCAGGCTAAGACAAAAAAAATCAGAACCCAAATTAGATTTTAGTATTTTGGAATTGACAATGAAAATGTGTTTACGATATACTTATGTTCTCGTTGTGTTAGGTTGAATGCATGATCTTTTGTTGTGACCCTCACCACCATATTTCCTGCATCTCATAATTAGATCAACCCTACTGAGTTGTCCAGGCTTCACTTTTTTCGATTCATTTTTTCCTTCCTTCTATTCTTCTTTGGCCTACCAAACATTATTTTCTCAACTAGTGGAAGCACGGGCTCAATACCAAATTTAGTCCACTCATGGGTTGCAAAGCATTTTCATATACTTTCAAATATGTGTCATTGTGGTAGTACCTATGTAAGTCGTCATCAGGATCTTGTTCAATATGCCATATAGGATAGCAAGCATGAGGACAAGGGATCCCAAATAATTTCCAATTTCGAGAACTGCAAGTTTTATGCTCTACATTTACTGCGTATTGTTTTCTACCTTTCTTAACTTCACACCCATTTTCCTCATTCCAAATCATCTTCCAATCAACACCGTCCTTCTTGCTGTCATCAAATTCCTTCTTTATTACTGGACCATAATTATATTCTCATGAACTGCATTGCTTCCTCTTAGCCACTATTCTGGCCATTAAATTAACTCTAATTTCCCCCAACATGGTTATTGTGCTCTTAAATCTAGACTCCTCAATGCTGGAGTTAAATGCTTAACAGAGGTTATTGTCTACAATATCTGACACCGAGTGTGTAACACCCCTTACTCGAGACCGTTGCCAGAATCGAGCCCGAGGCACTACTAAACTTAATCTATCACTTAAGCAACCTTAAATCGTTTATTTAAGCTTCTCGAAATTTGCTACCATTCTGCGTCGTAGTGGCTTAAAAATTCATATCTCGAGTTTCAAAACTCAAAATTAAGATACGTAAATTTTCCCTGAATCTAGACTCATGTATCTACTTGATAAATTTTTTCTAGAATTTTTGGTTTAGCCAATTAGTACAGTTTATTAGTTAAAATTTCCCATGTTACACAATTCGACTGCTCTGACCTCTGTTCACTACGAGTTAATTTTCTCTCTCTAAAAAATTCAAATAGGCATGCCGTTTGTCTCATTAAAAACTAGACTCAATAAGGAATCTACGGATATAAATTATAATGCCTAATTATTTATGTAAAATTTATGGTGAATTTTTAAAGTCAGAATAGGGGATCACAGAGTCAGTCTGGAGCAGTCTCACTCAAGTGTACATAACTCATAATATACAACTCTTTTGCTAACTCTGTTTCTTCCATAGTAAAATAGACTCATTAAGATTTAATTTCATACCTTATTCACTATTTAACTCCATTCTTACTATTTTTAGTAATTTTTTAAATTCACATCATTTCTACTGTTGAATCTGTTTTTAGGCTACTTTTACATTTTCCTTAGTTTCCATATGATAGTTACCATTCAAGCATACATACTATTAAACATGTGTATCATTAGCCCTTCCATTAGCTATTCACTAGCAAGTATTTACACACCATTCATTGAACATATCATACCAAAAGAAGCCAAGTCCCTATACATGCCATACATGAAATGAAACGTCTAACTATACCAAAGTAATCCCTTGGATAGTGTGTCCGGATCTCCGACGTTCCTTTCAATTCCCGAGTGAGCTTGGCAAAAACTATAAAATAAGGAAATAAAGGGAGTAAGCACTAGGCTTAGTAAGTTTACAAGCAAATAAATCACAACATTCATCACAAAGGATAATTATGCAAAATGTCACCTAGCATCATAAAGTTTCTTTACATCTCATTTCCTACCTTCTTCCTTATTCACTTACCTTCTTTCTTACCTGACTTTTCAATATTCATAAATACAATCTACCTTTCCCTTGCTGATAATTCTCTGTAATTTAACTTGTACAATGGCCCGTTGAACCGCTCGGAATACTAAGGATACTAGGGTCTTTCCTGTCTAACAATATCCTGCCAATGCCATGTCCTTGACATGGACTTACATGAATTATTCCTGTCTCCAAAGCCATATATCTGATATGGACTTACATGGCTCATTCCTGTCTCCAAAGCCATATATCTTATATGGACTTACATGGCTCATTTCTGTCCTGTCCTGTCAACCCCAAATGTCATGATATTCGTATCCCTGCATTCCTAAAGTTCAACAGGGCTTCCTGATACTTCTTATCTATTAACTTCTCTTCTATCTAACTTGGAATATTATCATAAAATGAATATATAAATGCTGGAAATTGACGATATTAATATAAAATAAAAGAATATTGCATTTATTTACCGTAAACTTACCTCGATACAAAATGTGACTAAACTTTACAATTTCTGCTGTTGAATCTGTTTTTAGGCTACTTTCACATTTTCCTTAGTTTCCATGTGATAGTTACCATTCAAGCATACATACTATTAAACATGTGTATCATTAGCCCTTCCATTAGCTATTCACTAGTAAGTATTTACACACCATTCATTGAACATATCATACCAAAAGAAGCCAAGTCCCTATACATGCCATACATGAAATGAAACGTCTAACTATACCAAAGTAATCCCTTCGATAGTGTGTTCGGATCTCCGACGTTCCTTTCAATTCCCGAGTGAGCTTGGCAAGAACTATAAAATAAGGAAATAAAGAGAGTAAGCACTAGGCTTAGTAAGTTTACAAGCAAATAAATCACAACATTCATCACAAATGATAATTATGCATAATGTCACCTAGCATCATAAACTTTCTTTACATTTCATTTCCTACCTTCTTCCTTATTCACTTACCTTCTTTCTTACCTGACTTTTCAATATTCATAAATACAATCTACCTTTCCCTTGCTGATAATTCTCTGTAATTTAACTTGTACAATGGCCCGTTGAACCGCTCGAAATACTAAGGTTACTAGGGTCTTTCCTGTCTAACAATATCCTGCCAATGCCATGTCTTTGACATGGACTTACATGAATTATTCCTGTCTCCAAAGCCATATATCTGATATGGACTTACATGGCTCATTCCTGTCTCCAAAGCCATATATCTTATATGGAATTACATGGCTCATTTCTGTCCTGTCCTGTCAACCCCAAATGTCATGACATTCGTATCCCTACATTCCTAAAGTTCAACGGGGCTTCCTGATACTTCTTATCTATTAACTTCTTTTCCATTTAACTTGGAATATTATCATAAAATGAATATATAAATGCTGGAAATTGACGATATTAATATAAAATAAAAGAATATTGCATTTATTTACCGTAAACTTACCTCGATACAAAATGTGACTAAACTTTACAATTTAGTCCTTTACTTTTTCCTTTCCCCGATCTACTCCCGAATTTCATTCTTCTTGATCTATAATAGCAAATTTAGCTTATTTAATATCCACATTTATCAAAACAGCCCTTTACTCAAACTTTGGCAAAATTACATTTTTGCCCCTAAACTTTTGCATATTTACACTTTTGCCCCAAGGCTCGGAAATCAAACTTTATCACAAATTCTTATATTTTAAGACATGCTAATCATTTATTTACCAACAACATCCTCAAATTCCTACTATAACATACACTTATGTACAATAGGTATTTTTACCGATTAAGCCCTTTTACTCGTTTTTACCTAAAACCGAGTAGCACAAGTTGTCTAATATAATCTAAAACCTCATATTCTATTATAAAACATCAAAATAAACACTTTTCACCTACGGGTATTTTTTCCAAATATGAACCCTAACTTAAATTATTGCTAGCATAAGCTTTATCGAGCTACCGGGACTCCGAAAACGTAAAGAACATTAAAAACGGGGCTTGGAATCACTTACTATGGAGCTTGGAAGCTTGAAACAAACCCTAGCTATTGAAAACCCTTGAAATTTTGTGCTAATGAAGAAGATGATAGCAATTTTGTCATCTTTTTCCCTTTTTAATCATGTTAATAACCAAATGACCAAAATGCCCTTCCTTACTAAACTTTCAAAAATTCCACCCATGTCCAATTTTTGTCCATAAACTTAGAAATTGGTCAAATTGCTATTTAAAACCTCCTAATTAATATTCCAAAGCAATTTCATACTAAAAACTTCTAGAATGCAAATTTTGCAACTTATTCGATTTAGTCCCTAATTTCAAATTAAGCACTTTATGCATAGAATTTCTTCACGAAATTTTCACACCATCATGCAATCACATCATAAACATCATAATAATAATAAAATAATTATTTCTATCTCGGATTTGTGGTCACAAAATCACTATTCCGATTAGGCCCTATTTCGGGATGTTATAGAGTGTAACCCCTAGAAGGCTTTTGTCCAAGCTTTCAAATTCTTAGAGAACAACTCATTTGCAACACCTTCATCAAGTTTATAAAAGTCTTCTTTGTTTTTTTCCCACTCTATTTCTATTATAGACTTCACAACTTTCCAAAAAGAAAATTTGAATGTCTTTACTTTCTTCCTACCAGACTATATTGATAAGACATGCCTAGCACAATTTCTATGTTCTACTCTAGGCAGAATGTCATTAATTGCTATCTCGAGACTCTACAAATTTGTGACACCCCTTACCCGTAACTGTAAACTAGAAAATATATAGGATTTTTCCTATATAATTCATCACCTTTTTACTTAAAATTATTGTTAAAACCAAGTAATTGTTTAATAAATCAATGAAATATGTAAAATATGAAATTAGGACATAAAATTATTAAAAAAATGATTTTATGCTTTATTATATAGTTTTCATGTATACAATGGCTTATTTTATATTAATTTAAGCATGTTATAATTTTTTAAGTTATAAAGTGGGCCATGCATGACTTAATTAAATAATAAAACAGAAATTTATATTTAATAATTTATTTTTATATATTTTATTAATAAAATGGGTTGTAATTAATTAAGTAAATTAATTAATTAAAGTGGCTAAATTGCATTATTTGGTCCTCTAACTTTCTGCTATTTTTGGACAAGCTGTAGAGCTTTATTTTAATTACAAAGTCGTCCAAATTAGGACCAATTCAACCCATAATTTCGGCTGCACATGGATGCTAATAAATCAAGTTTTGTTTTAATTACATGAGGTCCCTGAAACTTTGAAGAAATAAGAGATTTACCTGAAGATTTGCTAGTGACCGGGTCTTGATCCTAAGCTGATGTGGCACTTGAATCAAGCAAAAATCAGCCACGTTTCCTAAACTCATGGCCGGCTACACTTGGGAGAGTTTTAAGTGGAGTGAAAACTTCTATTTTTGGCAAACTAACACCCTAGCCTCACCTATAAATATGACCCCTCTCCTCACTTCTCAATCATCCCTCACTTATTCATCTTTCTCTCATTTCTCATTTCTCTCAACTCTCTTTTCTCCCCATGTGATCCATTATCCTTGCATAAGGATTTTAGCTTTAATGTAGCCTCTCAAGAGCCTTTGGTCGAACACCTCAGAGAGCCATCAGCAAAGGAGCAAAGCAAAGGAACGGAGGAGCCCTCGTTGTTCAGAGTTTAGGGTGACAGCCACTTTGAAATTGGGTTTAATATTTTCTTTTCTTTAATTCAAGAATGTTTGCTATATGTTCATTGCTCTTGTTTTCAACAATGATAGCTTAATTTTATTTAAGCTAGGATTATTATGTTGATTAAATAATATTTGTTAATTTCATGCTTAAAATGTTTGTGCCTCAATCAATCATGTTTTCAATTAAAATCAAGTTTGTATTTCATTCATACTGATTGGAATGCACCTGAATAGCTGAGCGATCCGAACCAGATGACGGCTAATGGACGCATAATTGAAATGTGCATGCTCAATTTAGATCCTGACCTGATTAAATTGTAGGTTGCATAACAACCCTGACCTGGCTCTGTTATCTGCATAGTTTTACATTTGTGTGATTAAATTGTTTCAAACCTGACATGTCCCTATTACCTCACACGAATATTAAGAAACCCTTAGTAAATAAGGATCAGTAAAATGCATATTTACTAAGCAATGGATTCCGAAAGGACCTAACATGGTTTCCAAACTCATGAAAGATTGAGTTGCCATAGAATGTTTTTTCGAATGTTATTAAGCATGTTGTTAATAAATTGGTTTTAATTAAAGTAATTATCCTAGCTTATTTATGTTATAATTGTTGCATATTGTGTTAATTTCTGCTAAAATCCATTTCATTCTTATAGTTGCATTCTTAGGAATATTTGCATTAGGGATTATTGCATTTAGTTCATTATATTTAATCTTAATCAATTCTTCCAAATCAAATTGTGTTTTTTTTCACCAAATTGTTAATATAATTTCATAATTAATTGACTTAGCACAAATACAATCCCTGTGGAGATGATAACTCTATACTTACTTATTACTTGAACGATTGTGTACACTTGCACAAACCCCAGCGTTACAAGTTTTTGGTGCCGTTGCCGAGGATTGTTAACTATCGCCATAGTCATTTTTTTTGTGAAATTATTTACTTTTAATTTGGTTTATTTCTAACATTACTAACTTATTCTTTTTTAATTCTGTGATTTTCTTTTCAGGTGTTTATGAACATAGATTTTATTATCGACTTACTCCTAGTAGACCCTAAAATTGAGCCAACCTTCTGACAGAGAAGACGTGAACGAACAGCTCAAAGACTAAATGTGATGGACCTTGGAAATTAGAATCAAGACCAAGGTAATAAAGCCGATCATGTGTGAAATCCCATCATTATTGCCGATGATAGGGATTGATGCATTAGACAATATATTGTGCCACTTTTCAATAAGTTGAATCCAAGAATTAGACGGCCAGATATTGAGGCAACCCAATTCGAATTGAAACCAATGATGTTTCAAATGCTACAAACGGTGGGCCAATTCAGTGGTATGCCCACGGAAGATCCACATCTCCACCTTCGATTGTTTATGGAAGTGAGTGATTCATTCAAGATAGCCGGTGTGACTGAAGACGCACCGAGGTTAAAGTTGTTCCCATATTTGTTGCGAGATCGAGCACTAGCATGGCTCAATTCCTTGCTACCAAGTTCCATATCCATATGGCAAGAATTAACAGAGAGATTTTTGGTTAAGTATTTTCCTCCTAGCAAGAATGCTAAGCTGAGGAATGAGATCACAACTTTCCAACAATTGGATGACACGTCTTTGTATAAGGCTTGGGAGCGATTCAAGGAGTTACTTCACAAGTGTCCTCATCATGGGATTCCCCATTACATCCAGTTGGAGACATTCTACAATGGTCTCAACGCACATACAAGATTAATGGTAGATGCTTCTGCGAATGGTGCAATTCTATCTAAGTCTTATAATGAGGCTTATGAGATCATCGAGAGGATCGTAAGCAATAACTATCAATGGTCAACAAATCCAAAAACTTTAAAAAGACGTGTAGCTAGAGTTCATGAAATTGACGCCCTCACTTCGTTATCATCTCAGGTATCGTCTATTTCCTCTATGTTAAAATAGTTTACCGCTAACAATCCTAATAATTTTACAGCTCAACCACCAAGTCAGTTTGAAGTAGTTTCCTGTGTGTACTATGGGGAGGGTCATTCTTTTGAGAATTGCCTATCGAATCCCGAGTTAGTGTACTATGTGGGGAACCAACATCAGAATAAGAGTGGACAAGGACCCCAATCCAACTTCTACAATCCTTCATGGTGTAACATCCTAACTTTTCTTGGAGCAACCAAGGAAATGGACCGAACAACTTTATGCAGCAGAGACCCCACCAATCTTAAGGGTTTAATTAGCAAGCTCTAAAACTAGTTCAAGTCGAGTCATCGAACAGTTTGGAGAACTTGTTGAAAGCATACATGGAAAAGAATGACGCTTTGATCTAGAGCTAAGCAGCAACACTGAAAAATTTGGAAAACCAAATGGGTCAGTTAGCTATGGAGCTTTGAAATAGACCGCAAGGAACCTTGCCAAGCGACACTGAGAATCCAAGAAACTTAGGTAAGGAGCATATCAAGGTAGTAGCATTGCGAAGTGGTAAATTTTTGGAACCTCGAGTGATTGTTGTTGAAGGTAAGCTTATTGAGAAGGAGGAAAGTCAACCAACTGTTGAGGTTCCCACACCAAAAGAGTCAGAACCCGCAAAGACTAACAAGGTAAATCTTAACTTAGTGAATTCAAATACTTTAACATCTTCTTTGGATGTAGATTTACCTACTCAGAAGAGTTATCTGATCCAACCTAAAATTCCATCACCTCTATATCCGCAAAGATTGCAGCAATACAAGCAGAAATAGGAGGTGCAATTCAAGAAGTTTCTCGATGTTCTGAAGTAGTTACACATCAATATCCTGTTGGTGGAGGCTTTAGAATAAATGCCAAATTACGTGAAGTTTATGAAGTATATACTATCCAAGAAGAAACGACTAAGTGAGTATGAGACTGTTGCTTTGACGAAGGAGTGTAGTGCGTTCCTATAGAACAAGTTGCCACCGAAGTTGAAAGACCCATGAAGCTTTATAATACCCTGTAACATTGGTGAATCTTACTGTGGTAAAGCTTTATATGACTTAGGAGCGAGTATCAACTTGATGCCTAAGTCTATTTTCAAAATTTTAGGGGTAGGTGAAGTAAGACCTACAACTGTGATGCTTCAGCTAGCGAATCGATCTTTAGCATATCCCTCGGGAAAGATTGAGAATGTTTTCGTAAGAGTCGACAAATTTATTTTTCCAGCTGACTTCATTATTTTAGATTTTGAAGTAGATAAAGAAGTGTCGATCATTCTTGAGAGGCCTTTCCTAGTCACGGGAAGAACGTTAATTGATGTGCAGAAAGGTGAACTCACCATGCGAGTTCAAGATGATTAGGTAACTTTTAACATTCTTAAAATAATGAAATTTCTCGATCCAACAGAGTGTTCAGTTATGGAAGAAATAGAAACCTTGGTTTCTATGGAAAGTAATTTTGAAGAAGATCTATTGGAGAAAACCTTAGCGTTTGATCCTTTGGAGGATGAAGAAGGTGAAGAGAACATGGCTTTGATAGAAGCCAATCTGAGAAAGTTTACTCAATCCACACGATTTGAACCATTGGAGTTAGAAGTCAGAGACTTCATACAGCCCAAGTTGTCAGTCAAAGAACCACCTAAACTCGAACTAAAGGTACTCCCTTTCTATTTGAAATATGTCTACTTAGGTGATTGTTCTACTTTGCCTGTGATTATTTCAGCAGAACTGATAAAAGATCAAGAGGAGCAACTAATTGCTATTCTAAAGAAATTTAAGAAAGCAATTGGTTGGACTATAGCTGATATTAGAGGTATAAGTCATTCTTTCTGTATGCATAAAATTATTTTAGAGGAGGGTGAAAGAGCTCGAATTGATGGGCAAAGGAGGCTCAATCCCATTATAAAGGAATTTGTGATAAAGGAGGTAATCAAATGGTTAGATGTAGGATTCATCTATCCTATTTCAGATAGTTTGTGGGTAAGTCTGGTGCAGTGTGTGCCGAAGAAAGGTGGGATCACAATTGTTGAAAATGAGCGTAACGAGTTGATTCCAACGAGAACTATTACTGGGTAGAGGATATGTATTGATTACAGAAAGCTGGATAAAGCCACTTGGAAAGACCATTTTCCGTTGCCTTTTATGGATCAGATGTTAGATCGGCTGGCAGGTAATGAGTTCTATTGTTTCTTAGATGGTTATTTGGGATATAACCAAATAGTTGCAGCTCTGGAGGACCAATATAAAACAACTTTTACTTTTCCGTACGGTACATTTACTTTTAGGCGAATGCCTTTTGGCTTATGCAATGCACCTGCAACATTTCAACGATGCATGATGGTAATATTTAATGATATGGTTGAAAATTTTGTTGAGGTTTTCATGGATGATTTTTCTGTTTTTGGTAACACTTATGATACTTGTTTGAGTAATTTAGCTAAGGTACTGAAGAGATACGAAGAGATGAATCTTGTCCTTAATTGGGAGAAATGCCATTTTATGGTTAAGGAAGGGATTGTCTTAGGGTATAAAATCTCGAAGAAAGGAATTGAAGTCGATAAAGCAAAGGTGGATGTAATTGAAAGATTACCAACACCAATCAATATGAAAGGAGTTAGAATTTTTTAGGCCATGCCGGGTTTTATCGAAGGTTTATCAAGGACTTTTTGAAAATCTCTAAACCATTGTGTTTGTTGTTAGAGAAAGACACAGTGTTCGATTTCAACAAAGCATGTAACAGCCCGATTTAGACCCTAATTGGAACGGTGGTTTTAGGACCACGAATTCAAGTCAGAAAAATATTTTAAAATTATTTCCCGTGTTTATTTTGTGTGAATTTATATATGTGAAAATTTCGTGATTTAATTTTGTCGTTTGGGTGCCCGATTTAATAAAAGGACTTAATTACATAAATTGAAAATTTGACAATTTTAATTGTAAGGACTGAGTTGGTAATGGCTTTTTAAATGAAAACCCTTAAGTTGTAAATAGCCCATGTTCTTATAAGTGGTACGGTAGTGGGTAGCAATTATATAGTTTTTTATATTATTTTATTTAAGTTATACATATAGGTAAAATTAAGCTTTATATTTTATAATAAGAGATTATGTGTATATATATATATATATATATATATATATATTATAATGCATGGAATTGAAGCCAACTCATGGGCATTAATTTAATTAAGAGATGAAAAAGGGCTTGTGACATAAAGCTTGGTTGTTATTTTTAAAAGGGTATAATAGGAAACATGAATTAATAATATGTTGGTATATATTATAATATATGATTACTAAAACAAGCCTTATTTCAATTATTCTCTTGACCGAATATTAACTAAGGAAGAAAGGAACAAGGGTTCAAACGTTCAGCCATCCATTTCAAGCTCAAATTCAAGGTTCGTTTTTAGTCTATTTTTGATAATTTTTACGTTTTTGAGATCGTTGCTTTGAGTACTACAAAACCCATGCTTAAATTTTGAATTTTGATGAATATTTTGAGTTGTGCCATTAATGAGATCTTGTGATTTTTACTGTTTGATGGTGAAATATGAAAGATAGGTGTTGGGTTAACATATCTTGTATTGGAATTTTTGATGATTTTGAGTAATTTTTGATGATTCGGCCTAAGCATAGTTGATGTGGTCGTGATAAGTTTTAAATTTTTATGATCGTACCTAGAAACTAACTATTATCACGAATAAGGCAAGCGCACCTATCGAATAGTAGTATAGTTTAGTGGCAAGACCGAAATGTTGAACCCAAAGGAACTAAAAGTACTAGTTATAACATTCTTCCTATTATCTAGCCTAAAAATAAAGGGGAGTTGTTTTTAATCTAAAATCTAACTAAACTAAAGGTGCGACAAAGAATAGATTGGGGAAATACTTTGGGAAAACTAATCGATTAAGGCATTACCCGAGGAAGAATCCACCTAGACTTCACTTGTTATTTAACTCTGAACTAGACGATTTATTCATTCGACTCGATCCGTAGAGATCCCTAAATTATGTTAATATCTTCGTCGAGACTAAGAACAACTAACCCTCGGTTGATTAATTGAAATCGCTTTCTAATTAAAACCCCTAGTGTTGCATTAACTCGATCTATGGATCCCCTTATTAGATTTGACTCTAATCCCGCAGATTTTCGTCGTCCTATGTCTAGGGTTGTAATCAACTCCGCTTAATTGTGTCGGATCTAATCTTAACTAGGGACTTTTGCTCCATTGAATAAGCACATTCGACTTGAATCAATATCCTGAAATATTAACTCAAGAATTAAAAACACAATGAAGAACAAATCAAATATTTATCATATAGTTCAGATAACAATAAAAAGATATGTTTGTGGTTAAATGTGGTAATGATATTATAACTTAGTTTAGTTAAATTAATTTAGTTATATCATTGGGTTGTTCTTTTGCTTAGGAATTACTAAGCTATAAAAGCTTACTTCGTGCATTCATGTTACTCTGTTTTATAGATTTTGAATTCAAGTTACGAACCCAAGAATCATTAGAGGAGTTTATCACGCTATCGACTGTCTTCGGTATTTTATAAATTGCATTTTGGAACTGTATAGGCTGGAATGTGTTTTGAAGTTTGAATTTTTGGTTTTGTATAACTAAAGCCATGCGAAAATGGCTTTTCTTCTAAGTTTGGTTTTAATTATGTCGATTAAGGTTTATACTGGTTAGATGATGATGTTATATGTTATGAATGAATAGCATGGTGATAGATGATACAGGTTCGAAAATGGTTGAATACTGACATGAGTTGAATCATTAAATATTTGGTTAATGATTTGGAAATGGCATGAATAAATCATCTATAAATAGGATTGTTTGATTTGGATGTGTTTTAATATTAAGATGCAGTATATATGTGAATTTAGTTATTATGTTTAGTTTTGATTTAATATGTATTTAGTTATAATACTTAATAAGTTTAGTTGGATAATTCGATAATGCGGTAATGGGTGGTTTGATTATGCATGAGGTTTAAAATAAAATAATTTAATTAAGCAAGGCACTAAGTGAGAAAAATATCCCATGACTGTTTATACACAAATAGTATATCCAGCCACGTGATATTACATTAAGTTTTTTGTGCAATTGCTTGATAAATTTTGTAATAAGATCTTAATTGGTTTTATTATGAGTTTTCACAAAGGTTGTTATTTATGTTTGAAAAATGGTTTAAATTGAAATGTCGTAATGTGATTGAACTCTATGTGACATATATTGCATCGCTTATATGTTAAATAATTACTAAACCGAAAATACTACTTGTTATAATGCCTCATTAAAATATGCTTAGAAGCTTTTATTTATGTATATCTAGATTCGAAGGAAGGCAGTAAATTATAGTAATGTATGAAATGTGAACTTTATACAGGCCAATATATTGATGTCGCTTGTTAATGGAAGAGTTAGAATTAAAATTTGTTTTCATTTGATGCATAACTTATATATGCACATGGCTTACTTAAGATCAGGCCTAACTTTTAATTATGAAGAAAGTGATGGCTTATATGTCCTTTATAAGTTTAAATTATTTTGAAATATTCTATTTTTTTATTTTATTTATGATATATAGTAAATTATAAAAGCTTAACATTTTTGTTTGAAAATGTTATGAGTAGTGATGCGGATTTAATTATTTTGGAAGTATAAACGTAATGCATATTTGTCTGAACTGTGATATAATCGGTAACATCGTATAATCCTAATCCGGTGATGGATACGGGATAGGGGTGTTACAAAGCATGTTTGGAAGCTTTTGAAGATATGAAAAAACGGTTAATCTCAGCCCCAATAATCGTTACACCTAATTGGAACTCACCTTTTGAGTTGATGTGCGATGCAAGTGATTATGCTATTGGAGCTGTGATGGGTCAAAGAAGAAACAAAGTCTTTCATCCTATTTACTATGCAAGTAGAACCTTGACAGGAGCCCAACTCAATTATACGGTAACCGAAAAGGAACTCTTTCCTATAGTTTTTGATCTTGACAAATTCCACTAATATTTTATAGGTACTAAAGTTACAGTATTTACTGACCATGCGGCCATTAAATACTTACTCACAAAGAAAGATGCAAAACCAAGGTTAATTCGTTGGATACTTTTACTCCAAGAATTTGACCTTGAGATCCAAGAGAGAAAAGGTGTCGAGAATCAAGTAGCTGACCATCTGTCAAGGTTAGGGCATGATGAGGCAACTCAATCACATGTGCCAATCAACGAGAACTTTCCGGATGAACACTTATTCGAGGTAAATAGAATTCATGAAACACCTTGGTTTGCTGATTTTGCCAATTATCTTACATGTGGAATAATTCCTCGAGAAATGACACACCAACAAAGGAAGAAATTCCTTCATGAGAGTCGGTATTATTTTTGGGAAGATCTATTTTTATTTAAATAGTTTGCAGATAATATAATCCGAAAGTGTGTAGCTGAAAGTGAGATTGCCGAGATCTTATATCACCGCTATTCATCTTCATGTGGGGGACACTTTGGTGGTTCACGAACTACAACGAAGATTTTGCAAGCAGGTTTCTTTTGGCCTACATTTTTAAAGATGCCTATGCTTATGTCAAGAACTGTGATAATTGCCAGAGAATCGGAAATATATCAAGAAGGAATGAGATGCCCTTAACAAACATTTTGGAAATTGAATTATTCGACGTATGGGGTATTGACTTCCTAGGCCTGTTTCCTTCTTCGTATGGAAACAAATACATTTTAGTTGCTGTGGATTATATGTCCAAGTGGGTTAAAGCTGAAGCATACCCTACTAATGATGCTAAGGTAGTCATGTGATTCCTACATAAGCATGTATTTACACGGTTTGGGACACCAAGAGCTATTATTAGTGATGAAGGTTGTCATTTTCTGAACAAGTGGCTTAAGTGGTTGCTTGACAAATATGATGTAAAGCATAAGATCGTTATTGCTTATCACCCCCAGTCCAATAGGTAAGTTGAAAGAGTAAACCGTGAAATCCCTTGAAAATGTAGTACACCCTAGTAGAAAAGATTGGTCTCAAAGGTTCGATGATGCATTATGGGCCTATCGAATAGCATTAAAGACATCGTTAGGAATGACTCATTATCAGTTAGTTTTTGGGAAGGCATGTCATCTACTATTAGAGTTGGAGAATAAAGCTCATTGGGCTTTGAAGAAGTTGAACTTTGACGTTAAGAAAGCCAGTGAGAGAAAAATGTTACAATTGGATGAGTTGGAAGAGCTACGGTTGTTTTTCGATGAGAATGCCAAAATGTGTAAGGAAAGATAAAAAAGATGGCATGATAGTCATATACAACCTTGTGAGTTTAAAGAAGGTTAGAAGGTGTTGTTGTTTAATTCAAGGCTGAAGTTATTTCCTGGGAAGCTAAAATCCTGATGGAAAGGACCCTATACCATCTACCGAGTATATCCTTATGGAGTTGTTGAATTATACAACAATTATGGAGGTACGTTTAAAGTTAATGGTAAACGTCTCAAACATTATTGGGATGGTGAAGTTGAGCGAGTTGAATCCTCATTCAAATTAACAGACCCTTGATTTTTCATGAACTCAATTTGTAAATAAATAAATAATTAGACTTTATTTTCTTAATTTAATACATTTAATCAATTCTATCTAAGGAGATTGGAATTTAAGCGGGACCGCTGTGACCCCTCCAACCTTTCCTGGGAATTAATGTAATGTAATTTATTGCGAAAAATTTTTCTAATTAAGTTTTAAAAATTTTTAAGTTTAATTTATTTTGTGTTAATTTTAAAAATTTTTATGTTAATAAAGGGGGTCAAATTTGGCCCAAGTACTAATCAGTTTGTTTTGTTGAGTAAGTCTATAAATACAGTTTGAATTTGAGGCCCAAGATAGCAAAAAGAGGAGGGAAAATCAACACTTATGGCCGCCACTTCCATTGCTTGCCGCCCAATTAACCCTAATGTAGCTAAATTTTTGCTACATGTTGCCCTAGCTTTCTCCTATATAAACCCCTCTTCTTTCTACTATTTTTCATATCCCTTAAGCAGTTCACTTAAACCTAAAAGTTCCTAAAATCCCTTCTTGTGCCGCTAGCCTCAAATCCTGAAAGAAAACCCTAGCTTTCTTCTTCCCTTTTGCTGATACAATCTAGTGCCGCTGCAAGAAATTTGCCGGAGCATCGACATCACTGCCACACATTATCGTCATTGCTGTAATTTCTTCGCTGTAACAAGATTTGTCAAAGTGAGTACTACCACTTTGCCGATTCCTTTTTTTCCCTTTATGCCGAAACTTTGTCGAATTTTCGGGAAAAGATATCATGTCTTGCAAAAGAACTAGATCATCAAAGACTACTCCTGAAAACCCAATTTTGATCGATGAAGAAGTGAAAGAGAGATTTGATTCAATTTTCAAGCAGCAACCCATTATGCCGAAAAAATGGTTTAACTTGAAGAGCAAGGATGTGATGGTTGTTCCTGTGTCGATAAGGAAAACAATCAATGCTCTCAAGTGGGAACGATTTTGTGATGCTCGTTCACTTTCTGATGATGAACTAGTTCGAGAGTTTTATGCAAGTTTGACTACATAAGATGCTACAGAGGTCATCGTTCGAAAGAAAAAGGTACCTCTTACTTCCAAGTCCATCAATGATTTGTTTAACTCACCTGATGTTGAAGAAGATGAGTACTTTCCTATGATGAACAACATCAATTGGGATTTTCTTCAACAAGTGTTTAATGTTGTGAAAAATCCGGGATCCCAATGGATTATAAGAAAGTATGGGAGCTATTGTTGCCGAAGGGAATACCTAAAACTAGTAGCAAAGGTATGGTTTTATTTCGTTTGCTATAGTTTTATGCCTATCTCACATAGTTCCACCATTTCGATGGAATGAATGCTCTTGTTATATGCTATTTTGATAGAAAAGTCCATTAATGTCAGGAAAATTATATTCAAATAGATTTATGACTGTGCTAAATAGAAGATAGGAAGTGCTTACTTCCCATCATTAATCACTTCACTTTACTTAAGGGCCCGTGTTAAAACACAAGAAAATTTGAAGGGGCAATATGTTCAAGGGTGTATTACAAGTCATGGTCTTGATAGCTTAGTAGAGAAGGTGCATGAGCTAAATCAAGGTGAGAAAGAAGAGCCAACTGAGCCAGAAACCAATGAGTCAACAAATGTAACTGAAACTGAAGCTAATTTAGTTACAGACACTGAAGAAGAAGAATCTAATATGGAACTGAACAGTCTTAAGCTAGTTGAAGAATCTTCAGACCCTAAACCTAAGGTTGGGCCAGAAGAAGAACTAGTCAAGACAAGTGTTGAGCCTGAATTTACAACTCCAATGCCGACTACTGCAAGTACTTCAAAGAAATCAGAGTTGTCGATTATGATAGATATGTGCAAATTCATGCACAAATAGCAACAAACTTATTGGAAATATGCAAAAATTAGAAATGATTCAATTCGGAATACTGTTAAGAATATATCTAACACTTTTGTTCCTGAGTTCCCAAATGCTATCTTTGAGACATGGATAGAAGAAATTGATGATACAAGTGGAGATGGAGCCTAAGAAGACGAGGGGAATGAATTAGAAAATAAAAGGGGGGATTCTTGTCTTGTTATTTAATTATTTTTAGGCCTTTAGGATTTTATTTCTTTAGTGGTTAGGATTTAATTTTTGCAAAATAAAAGATAGCAAGCATGAATAAACACTTCTTTAGGAAGAAAAAGACTAAGTAATATGGTAATGTGAATGAACATGTCTAGGATTGGGTTATGAGGAAAGACTTGACATTTAAGTAGTCTTAATAACTCACCTCTCTTTCTTTTCAACCCTACCTGGTGTTCAGTTTTCATTTATTACTTAGTTCTTGCAATGAGGACATTGCTTCATTTTAAAGGGGGTGTAAGGCAAATAAATTTGCTCGAATTTTTTTTTCATTTTCAAGTATGTTTCAATCATTTCTTTCATAAGTATGTTCCAATAAATGAATTTTTAGAGAAATTTTTTTAAGATAGTTTGTATGCAAGCATGAATGATGATTTTATCTGAGCAATTGAATGTTATCATGAAGAATGGAATGTTGGTATGATCTTAGTCTTAGGTAATGTTTGCCATGGCAACCTAGTTTCTTTTGAGATTAGACATGCATGAAGGTTTATATCTTTAGAATGAACTTAGTGACTTTCTTAAGGTGAAATCTTAGGAGACATAAGAATCTAAAATGATATAGGCACCATTTCTTTGGAACGTTTGATCCTTTCAAGCCAACCTTATGATATTAGACCCTTGAAACTATAATTTTGAGCTTAATGGCCTGTTTATTGCAATGAACCTATGTTGCAAACCATATTTCCATCTTTTGAAGTTACCCTAAATTTGCGCACCTATCTTAACTAAAGTTGTCTTGGTAATAATATTTGAGGAAAATTTCGGAAGATATATGTGTTCATGCTAAAAAAAAAAAAAAGAGCAAACACTCACAAACATCGAAAGAGTGAAGAAAAGTTTACTCAGAATGTATGGGCATGTGTTCAAAATAAGTTTGGGGGTGTTCCAAAGGTTCGTTTAAAGAAAAAGGTTAGATTTCGAGAAATCCAAGACAAAGTTAAAGATTAAGATTTTGAAACCGAAATATCCCATCTTTTAATTCCCTACCTTTAACAGAACCCCATTACAACCTTGTAAAAGACCTATTGATTTGATAATTATGTCACCTACATTAGTGGAGAGGAAGTACTAAGTTCAACATATGAATATCATAAATAAGTCTTATGATTGTTTTGCTTGATTGATGATGAATTATGTTGAATGAAGAATATTATCTTTGGCTGTGGCATACATACATACTATGATTCATGTTGGCATATCTTGAGACTTAGTATAAAATTTTCAAAATGTTTGCATATGAGTTACTTGTTAATAAAGAAGATCTGTGAACATGAATTTATTGATGCATGATTATGGGATAAAGATTGATGCTACTTACACCCTTAGCAAAATTTGCCTTGGCAAAACCTTGTACTGTGCATGAACATTACTCGAGACGAGCAATGATTTAAGTTTGGGGGTGTGCAAACTGGAAAATATATAGGATTTTTCCTATATAATTCATCACCTTTTTACTTAAAATTGTTGTTAAAACCAAGTAATTGTTTAATAAATCAATGAAATATGTGAAAATATGAAATTAGGACATAAAAATTATTAAAAAATGATTTTATGCTTTATGATATAGTTTTCATGTATAAAATGGCTTATTTTATATTAATTTAAGCATGTTATATTTTTTTAAGTTATAAAGTGGGCCATGCATGGCTTAATTAAATAATAAAACATAAATTTATATTTAATAATTTATTTTTATATATTTCACTAATAAAATGGGTTGTAATTAATTAAGTAAATTAATTAAAGTGGCTAAATTGTATTATTTGGTCCTCTAGCTTTCTACTATTTTTGGACAGGTTGTAGAGCTTTATTTTAAGTACAAAGCATCCAAATTAGGACCAATTCAACCCCTAATTTCAGCTGCACATCGATGCTAATAAATCAAGTTTTGGTTTAATTACATGAGGTCCCTGAAGATTTGAAGAAATCAGAGATTTACCTAAAGATTTGCTAGTGACCGGGTCTTGATTTTAAGCTGATGTGGCACTTGAATCAAGCAAAAATCAGCCATATTTCCTAAACTCATGGCCGACCACACTTGGGAGAGTTTTAAGTGGATGAACACTTCTATTTTTGGCAAACTAACACCCTAACCTCACCTATAAATATGACCCTTCTCCTCACTTCTCAGTCATCCTTGACTCATTCATCTTTCTCTCATTTCTCATTTCTCTCAACTCTCTTTTCTCCCCACGCCATCCATTATCCTTGCATAAGGATTTTAGCTTTAATTTAGCCTTTCAAGAGCTTTTAGTCGGCCACCTCAGAGAACCATTAGCAAAGGAGCAAAGCAAAGGAAAGGAGGAGCCCTTGTTGTTCAGAGTTTTGGGTGACAACCACTTTGAAATTGGGTTTAATCTTTTCTTTTCTTTAATTCAAGAACGATTGCTATGTGTTCATTACTCTTTTTTCAACAATGATAGCTTAATTTTATTTGAGCGAGGATGATTATGTTGATTAAATAATATTTGTTAATTTCATGCTTATAATGTTTGTGCCTCAATCGATCATGGTTTCAATTAAAATCAAGTCTGTATTTCATTCATACGTGATTAGAATGTACCTGAATTAGTTGAGCGATCCTGACCAGACGATGACGAATGGACGCATAATTGAAATGTGCATGCTCAATTTAGATCCTGACCCAATTAAATTGTAGGTTGCATAACAACCCTGACCCAGCTCTGTTATCTGCATATTTTTTAAATTTGTGTGATTAAATTGTTTCAAACCTGACACGTCCCTGTTACCTCACATGAATACTTAGAAACCCTTAGTAAATAAGGATCAGTAAAATGCATATTTACTAAGTAAAGGATTCCAAAAGGACCTAACATGGTTTCCAAACTCATGAAAGATCGAGTTGCCATGGGATGTTTTTTTGAATGTTATTAAGCATGTTGTTAATAGATTGATTTTAATTAAAGTAGTTATCCTAGCTTATTTATCTTGTAATTGTTGCATATTGTGTTAATTTCTGCTAAAATCCATTTCGTTCATATAGTTGCATACTTAGGAATATTTGCATTCGGGATCATTGCATTTAGTTTATTATATTTAATCTTAATCAATTCTTCCAAATCAAATTGTGTTTTTTTCACAAAATTGTTAATATAATTTCATAATTAATTGACTTAGTACAAATACAATCCTTGTGGAGATGATAACTATATACTTACTTATTACTTGAACGACTATGTACACTTGCAAAAACCCTAGCGTTACAGTAACCGATGCCGGAGTAGGGTATGAGGTATTACCGTACTGAAACTCATGTAAATCTTTTACTTAAACTAAAGAAAATGTGTCCCATTTAAACTTTTCCATACTATGTCCTACAAGCCTTCTTATAGGCCTACAAGGCCTAAATCAGTGTTCGGGACTGACCCGAGGCCATTTCGTGCACTTAAGAGATTTTCTTGAAAAACTAGCAAAAATAGGGCACACGCCCGTGTGAGAGGGCCACACGTCCGTGTGGTCTCTGAACATGGCCATGCTAATGGCCCGTGTGCCTTGCACGGCCTAAGCATGCTAGGGACACGCTCGTGTCCAATACCCGTGTGGATTTAATTTCTAACATCAACCTATAGGGGTTTTCACACGGCCTGGTGTACGCCCATGCGCCCAGCCCGTGTCCCTCACACGGCCTTGACATGCTCATGTCATGGCCCGTGTGAAAAAACTTGGGTATTCTGTTTCAGATGTCATCATTCACACGGCCGTGGCACATACCCGTGTGCTGGCTATGTCCTCCACACGGTTGAGACACATGGCCATGTCTCATGCCCGTGGACTATACTGATAGCATTTAATTCTATCCATGCAGGGTGCAGGGACACACAGTCAAGCCATACGCCTGTGTGCAGCCCGTGAGGGCAATATAGGGCTATTTACCAAGCCCTTAGCCACCCTGAAACACATGCAAACATAACCCAAACTTCATAC
The DNA here is from genome assembly GCA_020496765.1 of Gossypium stocksii. Classification (NCBI taxonomy): domain Eukaryota; kingdom Viridiplantae; phylum Streptophyta; class Magnoliopsida; order Malvales; family Malvaceae; genus Gossypium; species Gossypium stocksii. Next base: position 16,744,830 of record CM035623.1, read on the forward strand.
AACATATCATAGTACCAATACTAATCTAAGTGCCCTAAATAGGCATTTATACAACATCCAATTCATGTCCAAAATGCATGCATAAACTAATAAACAATCTTGCACAATTTCTATTTGAATCCATCTCATTTCATTAACCAACTTGAATGATTTTAGGCCAATTCCAAAGGCTATTTACAAAATGAAACTTATAAGTATAAATGGCCAACATAATTGGCTAACTAACATGAATTGTGCAACAAAATGACTAAAGGCCTATGCATGCCATACTCAAATTGATTAACATAACTATACCAAAATGAAGATCTTGATAGTGTGATTTCAAGCTCCGACTAAAAATGATCCCCGAGCTAAAATGACAAATCTACATGAAGAGGGAAAATGAGGGAGTAAGCAAAATTTGCTCAGTAAGTTGCATAAAATAAATGTAGCAATGATAAGCAATAACACAAAAGTAAACTTTAAGGAATTTGATACTTCATCTAATATCTTACTCAATAATGTGACTTACTCATTTCCAAAACTAACTTAATCTCGTATCTTACTCGTTCTCATGGGTCACTCAGTCTCGTACTTTACATTACCATTTTCTCATAACTATATTCTAGTAAACTTGTAAAACTCATCATAGACTTTAGTCTTTATCAATAATTTAATCAACTTGAATACTTTCTCTATTAATATACTTAGAATGTCAAAGAATAACCGTAATGCCATTCTCTTGCCAAGATGCCAAGGCCATATCTCAGATATGGTCTTACATGGGATCTCCAACTGATGCCGAAGCTATATCCCAGATATGGCCTTACACGGGATCTCATAGGATGCCGTTGCCATGTCCCAGACATGGTCTTATACGAGATCCCTCTTAGATGCCCATGCCATGTCCCAAACATGGTCTTACAGGGGACCTATGTCTCATTTCGGTGTCGATGCCATGTCCCAGACATGGTCTTATAAGGGACCACTTATTGATGCCAATGCCATGTCCCAAACATGGTCTTACATGGGATCTCAGTTCGACACTGATGCCATGTCCCAGACATGGTCTTATACGGGATCTACAATCCTTTGATATGGCAACGGTATCTTTCGTATACTTTAACAATTACCTAGAATTTCTCTTTTATTCCATAGTCATTTCTTGTACGTTTTATGATAAGATTTCATAAAATTAACATAGAATATAAAGAAAATTCATCATGATATTTTCATAATACTTGATGCTAAATTATTACATACAACTTACCTCGGGTCCTCAAAATGTGACAAACGCTCGGTTTAGTCCACCACTTTTCCCTTTCCCTAGTTTTGATTCGGGCTTCGAGTTTCTTGATCTATAATAGATAAAATTCAATAATTAACCAAAAAATTTAGAATAACGACCCTAAATTCACAATTTGGCAATTTGACTATTTTGCCCCTAGACTTTAGCAAAATGACCATTTTGCCCTTATGCTCGGAAATTGATTTTTATCAAATTTCCTCATTTCTTATTCCTATTTAAGCCCTTTAATGCATATGGAAACTTCAAATAACCATTATTCAAGAATCTACCAAAACAACTTATTCACTTGCAAATAAGTCCTATTTAGGTGTTGTCTATGAACACCCATTTCCAAAAATTGTTTATCAAGCATCCTACATTCATTGTCTTTCATAAAACTCCAACAAATGACATCTACTCATCCATGGAAAAGCCTTAAACTTCAAACCAAAATGCTTAATACACCACTCAATAAGAAGCTTATGCCATGAGGGTCTCAAATATATAAAAATTTTAAAGAGAGGCCATGGAAATCACTTACTGTCAAGAGGAAATAGCTTGGCTGAAATTTTTGCATTCAAAACTCCCAAGAGTTGATACTTTCAGTGAAAAAGGAGAAGGAGAATGAAGAAGATGAAGGCCTAGCAATAGGTTACTATTTTTATGACTTGTGTCACCTAATACCCATACCTTTTTTTATTTTTCTTACCCAATTACTTCCTATGGTCGACAAAGCAAGCAAAAAGGGGCATATTTGCCCAATAAAACCCTCAAAAATTAATTCTCTAATTTTTTAACTCATTTCACTATTTTAAAACCTAACCCATCTTTAACTATTATACAGAACTCAAAATACGATATCGTATCTGGATCCTCTTTAAGCCTCACCATCTCACCACCTAAATACGTAACATGGGGATCACGTACAAATTTACCCCTAATATTTAAGTTGATGTAGTATTCCTCCTCTATAGACATTTGCAGTTTAAAGAGTAAAAAAACATAAGGATAAAAACAAAAAAATGTGCAAAATGTATATACAAACAAATTATTAAATACTATAAATCATAAACAATTCATATAAAGTTAAATAATTTAATAATTATATATATATATATGTCATAACAACACACCAATAAAACATGAAGGGACCACTTCCATTCCTCGTACAGTAGTAGGTTTTCATTTATTTAATTTTTCCCAGGACATTAGGCCATTCCCCAGTGGATCTATCCTTAAAGTTCTGTCGAGAGTGCAAACAAAACTAGAGAGGCTTATAATTTAAGCTCAATTTAAATTCCCAGAATATTTTCAATTAATAAATAAAATTATTTTTAATGATATTACTTTTACATTCCATGACAATTTCAACCAGCAACACAAAGCAAAATGATGGAATTCAAAATCTTGTAAAGAGAATATATCTATGTTCAAACCTAAAGGCTTAAAAAATTTTCAAACTTCAAAATTTTATTGCTTTTCCTTCTCCCTTTTTCTCACTTTCCTCTCACTTCAAAGATGTTTTATTGTTTCATATTAAACATATTAGCCCGAGGGGAATCTTGCTTTAGTCAGTCCTCAATGTACAAAAAGACAAGACATAGACTAGTTTATTGGGGGATGCTTACATAAACTAATTTATCAAGGGGAATCTTCTTTTAGACAAATTTATTTAACTCCAAATACATGAAAAAGTTGCAATAAAGTGAAAAACAAAATCAGATCCCAACAAATACAGAAAGAAACAATCATACAAAATAAAGCATTAAAATGAAGAGTAGTTTGTTTATTTGTACCTTTTCTTCTCAGTGATTTGGAGCATGAACCTTCACCAATCATCACTGCAAAAGTGCCAAGAGAAGACACATTATAAATGAGCCCTAAACCTAAAATTCCCCAAAATCAACAATCCCATAACCCAAAAATCCTTGAAAATCCCCAAAATTTTGAAACCTAAACCAAAATCTCCAAACCCAAGAACTCTAAACATTAATCAAAATAACATATATAATAGTTTGAAACTGAAAATTTTAAAAACATACCCCAATTTTTCCTTTCTTGAATCAGGGTTGTAGTATTTTGTTTTGATTAACTAATTCAAAAATTAGGGTTCAATTTTTTGCTGTGATTGATTGAGCTTCTCTTTTCTGGTTAGCGTTTAACATGTTTTAAATTTTTTAATTTTTTTAATTGTAGGTAAACCCAAAAATTTTCTGAATGTTTTTTTTTTAAATTTTAATTACTTTTTAAATTTAAATTCATTTGTTGATGTGACATTATTTTGTCTTATATGCCACGTCAGCATTTACATACTTATGGCGCCTAGGTGGAAAAAAAATTTCCACATCAGTGCCATTAGTCCCTTAACGGTCACATTAGCAAGACTGTTAAAAAATGACCAATTTGACCAAAATAAAGGTTATGTATGAAAGTGCTCCAAAAAAAAGGTTACAGGCCAAAGTGATCCAACACCCAAATGTTAGGGGTTAATTTTGTAATTATGCCAAAAATATTTTGATATAATTCAAATGTTTTTGAGTTAATCTAAAATGATTTCAAGATGTTTCAAGCATATTTCGTGCATTTTTAGGCATAGGATCGATCCCCCTTTAGAAGGATTGACTCCCTCAAGTCAGTAGCCACATGCTATTATAGTGGATAAAGTATTGATACATGTTCTTGAGGCATTGATACCTAACCTAAGAAATATTGATACTTGCCTTTATGATATTGATACTTCTTTATTTTTGTTAAAAGTATCGATACATTCTTTTTAGGTATAGATTCCTCATGGTGTAGGGTTATAATTAAACACAGTTTTCACCTTATGACAATTATATATTTTCTTAAATGTCTACAAACTAATTGATTGATATAAATACATCTCAAGTATACTCCAAGAAATAATAGATCAATATTCAAGCATAAAATGAAGTAAAAATACAAGAGATATTCATTTTCATACATTATTTCTCCTATACATAAACTTGGAGTTCTTCAGTGCCATATTTTTTATAGGTTTTATTCATTCTTTGAAAAAGCTTACATTTTGTAGACACCCATATTAGAGAAGTTTCTTTGTTTACGCCAAATTACCTTTGTAAAAGGGGGATGCTTTCTAGTCTTGCCATAAATGCTAGAGTGGTTCTATCTCAGCGAGTGTAAAAGATTGAGGGAAAAGTTTCTATCTTAGATTTTGTATAAGATAAAGAGTAGAAAATGTTATTAATAGTCCTTGGGAGATATCAATTCTAAAAGAGAGAAATGAGAAAAATCCTTAACAAAATGAGCTAAAATAGTAGAGGTAGGAAATTGAGACTGAACCACTATAAATCATTATGTCAATTTTTTCTATATTTCCTCATCTTTTAGAAAATGATTTTCCGTTACCAATTTACATTTTTGGGTAAAATTCGATTCACCAAAGCTTTTTAGTCTTCAAAGGTGCCCTTACTTAATTAATATTCAACAAAATCTTAACCCAATCAATTGTTGCTTAAAATCCTTAAAGTTATGAAAGATTAGGTCAAAGATTTGTCTATTAAAAGAATGCCAATACATATGGCAAGTTGCATAATTTTCTAGTTCCAATTGGAGTTGCATCTAAGATGTGCAACCGATGCTAACATGATAGAAATTAAGAGAATGTAAAAAATATATATTAAATATATACTAGACTTAAAAATTTTGACTAAATTTGTATCATGAATCAACCGGGCACTAACTCATTGTGAAATTATCAAAAATTCATTTTTTACAAAATAAATTATATTATTATAAGAAAGTTTTTATCTTATTATATTTGTATGTAAAACATTAAAAACTCACACATGGTGCGACTTGAGCATAAAATATTGTGGCTCTTAAACTTTCAACCTTACCATTTTAATCAAGGGTGAATATTTGATGCACCGCAGTGTTGGAAAAAATCCAGTTTGAAAACGACTTTCTTGCACAGTGAAAAATTAAAATTTTGAAGGCTGAGTCAGTTTGTGATATTTATAGCAATAAATCATTTACCGAAATCACACATTTTTTTTTTTGCTAGATGCTCCTATATTTCAACCGAACAACCTTCTCTGCTATTCTCATACCACGAACTACTTTGAGTGTGGGTTCGAACAATTTCAAATCAAACACAAAATCAGAAATATTTCCGTCACTTTTAGTAGGAAAGTAAATTTCTCTTTTTAATAGAAACCGGTAGAATTATTATTCCGCAAAATAGAATTTATACTTAGAAAATAAATTCTCACTATTATCAAGTAAAATGACAATATCTCAAAGTTGTGTAAAACTTATAGTGTGTTTAGCCTTACCGGTTCCATTAGAAAATAAGTGAAATACTTGTTGAATTAGTAGAAATTTATTTCAGTAGAAAAACAAAATCCTAGTTCAACTAGGAGAGAAAGGGGCGGCTGCCTAGTTAAATATATTAGGGTTTTTTGTCCCATGTATTAACATGAGGGGCTTTTAGGCCTCTCACATATCAGGTTCAATTATAAGTGTTTCATGGACTTTTGACCCAGCAGTTTATAAATTTAATCCAACCCAAAACATGTTTTTCTATTTTTTCAAAATAAAGATCATAAATTATTTAAAAAAATAAATTTTCCAATTAAATAATTTTTTTATTCCAATTCTAATTCTGTTAAAATAATGACAACATTACTGTTGTAATAGCTAGCCCTTTTTGGTAAAAATCGGAACAGTGGTTTCGAGACCAGAAATTCAATTCCGGAAAGAAAATTTATTTTAATATTATTTTATGATCTATAGTATGATGGAAATGTTATATGAAAATTTTGTAAAGAAATTTTATCGATTACATGTCTAACTTGATAAAGGACCAAATTGCACAAAGTGCAAAAGTTGAGTTCTAATAGCTAAAGGGATTAAATAGCTATAAAACTTTAAAGTAGAGGTTCTTATATGATAAATAGCCCATTTAAAAATGCATGGTGATTAAGGATGATGAATCATCCATGGAAAATAAAATAAAGAAAATGACAAAATTGGAAAGATAAAAAATAATGGTGATAAATAATAATAAAAAAGAAAATATCATCAAATATATCATCTTTTTCCCAAAAATGCTATGGAAACCCTAGAATAGAGAAAGGAAATTAATCAAGCTTAATTAGGTATGTTTTCTTGACCCATTTTTAATAATTTTTATATTTCCGGGATCGTAGTAACCTACTCTATCTATTTTGGGAATTAATTTGCAAAGTTATCAAAGTATCAAAGTTTTTCCGTGGATGAATATGCTGAAAATTTGAAATTTATGGTAGAAAAGGAAAGGTTGTTGAAAGATAAACAACTTTTGTTAAAGGATTTTTGAAGAAATTGTGATTTAGGGACTAAATTGAAAAAAGTGAAATCTATGGAAGGATTCTGAATTTTATGAAATACATGGGCTGAAAATGTTACATGAATTTTATGAAATACATGGGCTGAAAATGTTACATGTAAAATTTGGCTAGGCTTGAAATAAGAATTAAATTGCAAGAATTTCATTTTCTGAGCCTAAGGATAAAATCGTCATTTATTAAATGTTTAGGGGCAAAATAGAAATTTTGACTAAAATGTAAATTGGATTGAATTGAGTATAAATTGATGTTAAAATTCCTCATATAGATCTGGATAGACCAAATTCAGAGTTAGAACAAAGAAAAGAGAAATGTGGAATTAGTAGACTTTACGAACACGAACAGTGGTCGTAACTAAATTGTGTATATTTATATCTTTGAATTGAATGTATTTATGTGAATTTAATAAATTTCATAAATATATAAAATGATCACATATCCGACAATACCCGAAAAAAATGCCAGGTCCCATTTGAATGAATAAAAGTTGATGGATACAGAATTTCTATATTGGTATTGATCTTGCATATGTTGCAAACATACCGTAGCTCAAAAGAGCATCCCGTTATAATCCCTCTGAAGCTTACCGTTATAGTGTTCCTGTAAGCATCTTGATCGGTAGTGATTTGCATATGTTGTAGACCACCTCAACTCTTTATGAGCGTCCTGTTATTTGATCGGTTGTGATCCTGCATAAGTTGCGGACACAAACGCAGCTCTTTGTGAGCATGCTGTTATGCGATCAGTTGTGATCCTTGGAAATAAAAAAATATACACACTTTTCATGCCCTTTTTAACTTAAATTCATGCAAATTTGATTAAATTCTTGTTGAAAAATAATTAATTTTTATAAAATAATTAAATTGTACTTAAAATATGAACATGTTGAATTTTAGTTAATTTTATAATTAATTTTGATTAATTTTGGTTATTTTTGATAGAATTGCACAAAGGGCGAAAAATGGCCTGGTAGACACTGCTAGAAGCACAAAACCGAGAAGCAATATGAAGTATCAAGGCGAATTAATTTCCAGCCTAAGACGGCCCAATTATGTGTATTAATTCATAATATAATCAATTTTAATTTATACCCAAATTAATTTGGGTTAAATAAATTATTATTAATTAATTATAAAAAAGTGGTCAAGTTGAACCGAGCTGACCAAGAAAAGGATAGCCCAAAACCGTCGAAGTGTTGACCCAATTTATCTTATTAGCTGATTATTTAAGCTTGCAAAGAAGCCTTTGAAGTCTTGTTCAAGTTGCAACAAATCCCTCCAAAATATGTGGCTTTATAGATTTGCCCCAAGCCAAATTTAGCAAAATTGAAGCCATCAACCTTGCCACATGGGTGGCCGGCCAAGGGGTGGCTCTTTGGCTGTTATTTTTAGCTAATTTTAGCTACCATCTTCAGCTATAAAAACCCCCTTGGCTGATCATTCAGCACACCTCAAACATTCTCATCTCTTCTCCATTCTCTCAACTTTCTTTCTTCTTTTCCCTTCCAAATTTCCTTTATTCTCTTACCGATTTCCCCTCTTGGAAAAGGGGCATTCATCAGCCATTTGGAGCAGCATTGAAGTGTTCATAGTAGCCTTAGTTCAACAAGAACAAACAGAGAAGGAAGAGTGGAGCGAACCAATCAAGCCACGGAGAAACACCAGGTTTGATTCTTGTTTCCTATCATTTTAATTTTTGTTGTTGTTATGATGAACAAGTCTATGAATATTTATGATGTTGAAATGTTTAATTTAATTAATTTGGCTTGAATTTAATTCATGTTAGGTTGATTGCATTTTTCCTACTTAAATTATTAAAATTGTGTTTATAACACCCCTTACCCGTATCCGACGTCGGGACAGGTTACGAGGCGTTAACACACAAGCATACAAACATTTCTGGGTCATAAAAAGTTCAACCAAATTTAAAATCTTTTGAGCTTCTTTTTAACGACCCTAATATGGACCTACGAGGCCTAAAACATGCTTTAGAAATGGTTTTGTACCAAATCGGGCACTTTGTAAACTTTAGAAAAAGACATTAAAAACAGGGCACACGCCCATGTGGGAGGGCGACATGCCCGTGTGACTTCTAAACATGGCCATTTTGAAGGCCCGTGTAGCTCACACGGCCTAAGCATATAGGGACATGCCCGTGTCCCTTGTCTAGGCGGATTTATTTTTCACATCAAACCTATAGGGGTTTTTATACCGCCTAGCACACGCCCTGTCCATAGGTTGTGTCCTTCACACGGCCATGACACGCCTGTGTCTTAGCCCGTGTCCGAAAACCTTAACATTCTATTTCTAACGTCAGCAACATTTTAAGGTCACATAGCCAAGGCACATGCCCGTTTGCTAGGCCATGTGGTAAATCCAAATTTCACATTCAAGGTGCAGACTTCACATGACCTGGGTACATGCCCATGTCCTATGACCGTGTCCCCTACATGATTGAGACACACGACCGTGTCTCAGCCCTCTGTGGTTACTACTGGGCATTCTAACTTAGCCAACTTAAGGTGTAGGGGACACATGGCTTGACCACACGCCCATGGGGTGGACCGTGTGGAAAAAATAAGGCTATTTACCAAGCCTTATTGCCACCCTTACTTGCACCAACCTAAACCTCACCAAGCAAAACCAATTCACACACAATCACATGACCAATTTAGCCACACATCAAGGCCATTGCACTTCATGCACAAGCGACACTTATCAAATACTTAAACAACCCAATCATGCACTTATCCATTCATGTATTAACACACCACATGTCTCACCACACCAAAATTGCACATTCATGAAAGACCTTCTCATATGCATATATCAATATTTCAATATTAGCCATCATTCATGGCCTTATACAAAATGACTAGTTTCATATCAAGCTAACACATTTGGCTAAATTAACAAATGACACATAACACAAAAAGACCGAGTTTCTATACATGCCATTACTCAAAAAATTAAGACTAGCTATACCAAGTGTTTCAATTGATAGTGTGATCAATGCCTCTGACGTCCTTTGATCCCCAAGCTAACTAGGCGGCACTATAAAAAAATGAAAAAGAAAGGGAGTAAGCATAAAGCTTAGTAAGTTGCATGTAAATAATTTAACACCAATTTACCATACATTATCATACTCACAACTAGTTATACTTTGCACATAATCCATAAATGTTGGTAGGCATAACTTACTCATTTGTATCCATACTAGTCATACAACTTAAATCAAACTCATCTCTCATGAAATTTGTGTAGGTACCTGTACCACTTACAACATAGTCATAACTTTCCTCATTTTTAACATAAACTTTAAGTAACCCATTGAACCATTTAGAATACTAAAGGATACCCGATAAGCCTCATACAGAGGGTAAAATGCCGATGCCATGTCCCAGACATGGTCTTACACTGGCTTATACATATCAGTGCTGATGCGATGTCCCAGACACAATCTTACACTGACACATATCAAGGCCGATGCCATGTCCCAAACATGGTCTTACACTGGCTCACATATCGAGGCCGATGCCATGTCCCAGACATGGTCTTACACTAGCTCTCTTATAAATGCCGATGCCATGTCCCAGACATGGTCTTACACTGGCTCACATATCAAGGCCAATGCCATGTACCAAACACAGTCTTACACTAGCTTTCATATCAATACCGATGCCATGTCCCAAACATGATCTCACACTAGCTCACATATGACCCAACGTCATGGCACGGATATCTGATCTATTCTTAAGGTTCAACCGAGAGTTTACCACATCATTTTCATCATGCTTATTCATAACAATAATCAAACAACTTATGCAATATCAATTGTTCAATGCATATTAATAATAGAGTTGTATTATTTATGTACAACTTACCTCGGTATACAAAATGTAGGCAATTAGTTAGATTTAGTCCACTAGCTTAGCTTCCCCCTAATCTAGGTCCTGATTCCGTATTTCTTGATCTAAAATGATAAAATTCACTGATTCAATCATCACATTAAATAAGACATTCCGAAATTCATATTTTAGCAAAATGACCGTTTTGCCCTTAGACTTTCACAAAATTATGATTTTACCCCTAGGCTCATAAAATGATTTTAATCAAATTTGCTCATTAACCAAGCCTTGACGAACCTTTATAGCTCACAATTTCAATTATTTCACACATTTACCACCCATTTTACAACCTTTACAAAAAGGCCTATTTTAGGTGTTTTCATGAAAATCCATTCACAAAAGTTGTTTATTCAACAACCAAGATTCATTTTCTTCCATAAAAATTCAGCAAACAACACGAATACTCTCATGGAAAAACCCTAGACTCTTAACCATTTTGCAAATTAGTGCCCTCATTAGCTAGATTAAGCTACAAGGGTTTCAAAAATATAAAAATCATCAAGAAAGACCATTAAAATCACTTACTTGCAAGGGTTAGAAGTTGCTGAAATTTTCAAGCTCCCATGGAGGCTTTCCTCTCTAATTTTTGATGAAGAAAAGATGGAGCAGAAAGATAGCCATTTGTTTTTATTTTTATTAATCTATGCTTTTGTCATCAAATACCAACTTTCACCAAATTTTGACTTTCCATGAATTTAAAATTCTAAGTCCAGCCACTACTAAATTTATGGTATATTTACCTAATAAATACCTCTAATTTAATGTTCCAGAGCAAATTAACACCTTTAGCTTGTAGAAAAAAATTTCACACTTTATGCAATTTAGTCCTTTTTCAAAATTAAGCATGGAATTGCTAAAATTAATTCACCAAAATTTTCAAACACTAGTATAATCATGCCATGACACATGAAATGATATTAAAATAATTTCTCTGACCTCAGATTTATGGTTTTGAAACCACTATTCTGACTAGGCCCAAAATCGGGCTATTACAGTGTTTGTGTTGTTATAGGCCTCGATAAGATGCTTGATTAAGTAAAATCATGACTAAGTTATTCTTGCATTACAATTGTAAGGTAACTAATAAATTAATTATTGAGATGGATTGAAAGTGTAATTAATTGACACGATACTTAATCAGTGCATGTCTAATCATCTAAGGTAGCTGAGGGTTAAATTAGCTACGGTATCTGTGTAACACCCCTATCCCGTAACCGTCGCCAGAATAGGTAAGGGGCATTACCGGAATTGTAACTCAGATCAGATCAGTAAAATTTTGAAACTTTACAAACACAATACAGTTCTATAATCATTCAGCCAATCATGCTTTAGAGCTCATATAATCAAACACACATTCATTTAGGATCAAATTGAAAACATGTGAAGGATAGGGAGAACGTTGGGAAAACTTTCAAGTTAGGGACACACGGTCGTGTCCGTAGCCCGTGCACACTAACACGGTCGTGCCCTACTAGACACGCCCCAAACACTCAGCCTGTGGTTAAAACTGTCTAACCCCACACGGTCACTAGACACGCTCGTGTGTCCAGTCCGTGGCCAACACTGTCAATTACCACACGGCTACCAGACACGCCCATGTGTCTAGGCCGTGTGCAAGATTGCCTAAAATCTATTAGGTGGACGGGTTACACGGCTGAGTCACACGTCCATGTGCTCTGACTGTATGGCACAATGTAGGCTTGGTTTAAGCCATTTAGCCCCCCTAAATGGGTCATTCCTACAAGCATCAAAGTAACCACACCCTTTCATACACCATTGGGCAATCAAAACAAGCATTTCAAGCATAAAATGGACCATTTCAAACACAATTTACAAACACTATTCATCATTTAAACATGTACCAAATATGCATCAGTTCTTACCAAATCATTCATCAATTCAAAAGCTAATATGACTAACCACATAACATTGTAACACTTCACAATTTAACACATAAGAACATATCATAATAGTCATTCAAAATGGATTAGCCATATACAAAACAAACCATATCTCATAGCTTGAATAGGTGCTCAAAACATACTACATTCATCATCCAAAATAGCCATATACGTTCATTTATCAACTAGCCTATACATGCCATGACCATCTCATTTACAAAAATTCAAAAGTACCAAAAGCTTGATGGATAATGTGATAGCAAGTCTCCGACTCGTTCGAAAATCAAGCTAGCTTCCGAATCTATAAAACAAGGAAAAAATAAATGAAGTAAGCTTTAAAAGCTTAGTAAGCTCGTATAACATAGAATTAAACCTACCGAACATTAGAGATAAGCACATAACTAATGCCAAACCAATTCATAAGCTCATATTGCCTACTCATCAATCATACACAAGTTGGTACTTATAAGACCTTGTAATCATTCATTCTCCCAATGGATCATTCACATAACACAAGCATTTACCAAATACTTATGACATATAATTCATGTAATTTAGAACATATAGTTCATATAAATCATGTAACTCATGTAACTTGTAATTCATATACTCTTTGATCATCATGTAACATGTATCAATAATTGCCCGCTGAACCTTTAAGAACATCGAGGGATACTCAGGTGATACACACACGGTTTATATACATATAACCTGTAATCCGTCAATGCATCATGTATGCTCTTTCGAGCCTGTAACGGTAAGCCCGAAGGCTGAACATGTGATCCCGAAGGATGAACGGTAAGCCCATAGGCTGAACGGTAAGTCTGAAGACTGAACATGTAGTCCTGAAGGATGAATATATAGCTCATGAGCTGTGGTGAGTCGCAACAAATGCAAGAACTCAAACCACCCTGTAGCCCTAGTGACATGTCACTTGTATCCTATGACTTTCTACGGTTCGAACGAGACTCGGTAATCATTTGGACATATAACCAGTTTTGCATTTCTATTCTTTATTTCACATATACACCATATAAGATTTAACATATACCAAATAAGCAAACTTGAGTCTATAGTTCATTATGCATTCATATAGTATTGAAACTACAATTATAAACTTTCAACAAGTTCGATTCTAATTATACGAACTTACCTTGATTTCCCAATATCTACTCGTCAACCTTTCGTTTTCCCCGATCAAGTTCCAGGATTTGATTGTCTTTACCTATATTAATACAAATTCAGCTATTTAATCACCAACACATTCAATTTAGTCCAAAAACATGTATTTTGGCCTATTTACAAACTAGCCCCTATACTTTTCATACCTTAACACTTTAGTCCTAAATTCACAAAATAGCAAATTACACAATAAGACCCTCTAACTGTCAAGGCCGAATATTCATATACCTCATTTAAACACATATAATTCATTTATTCACAATTTCAACCACAAAAAATTCTAGCTTTTTCAATTTAATCCTTAAAACTCATTTTCATCAAAATTACTTTATAAATCTTGTATATTTTCAAACAACCATCAATAATTCACCACTATTCATCAAAATAAACATGTATTCATCAATGGCATATTTCAAAAACTCAACCAATTTCAGAAATTGAGGTACAGGTCAGTTAAACCGAGCTGTAACGAGCTCAAAAACATAGAAATCATTAAAAACCGAGACAAAACCGTACCTTAATTGCTAAATGAAGCTTGTCGAATACAAAAGCTTTCCAAACCCTTTATTTTCTTTGAGAAATCAGTGGAAGATGAAGAAATTAAAGCATTTTCATGTTTTATTTTAATAAAAACATATTATAAAACCAAATGACCATTTTAACCTTTGAATAAAACCATTTTAAAATCATACTAATAGGGACATAAGTGTCCACTAACTAATAAAATGGTAAAATAACCATTTAAAGACTTCCACAAATAAAGAGAAAGTCATATAACCCTTTATGCAATAGAACTCAAGTTTATATCTTTATGCGATTTAATCCTTTTTACCAAATTAATCTATCAAACGATAAAATTTTTATACGAAACTTTCACACCATATATCTATCATGCTATAAAACATATTAAAGCAATAAAAATAATATTTCAATCCGGTTAAGTGGTCCTGAAACCACTTGTTCTGATTAGGGTCTAAAATAGGCTGTTACAACTCTACCCCCTTTAAGGATTTTCGTCCCCGAAAATCTTACCGGTAAACAGGTTAGGGTATTGTTTTCGCATAGCTTCCTCGAGTTCCCACGTAGCTTCCTCTGTCCCGTATTTACACCAGAGAATCTTTACAAGTGCTATACATTTATTTCTCAGTTCCTTGATTTCTCGAGCTAGAATCTTGATCGGTTCTTCCTTATACGACAAATCAGACTGTATTTCCACATCAATGTGAGAGATGACGTGAGATGGATCGGATCGATATCGATGAACCATCGATATGTGAAACACATTATGAATCTTTTCAAGTTTAGACGGTAATGATAGTCGATAAGCTACATGTCCTACTCTTTCTATAACTTCATACGACCCGATAAAACGAGGACTTAACTTTCCTTTCTGACCAAAACGAAGAAATTTCTTCCACGGTGACACTTTCAGAAATACACGATCTCCGACTTGAAACTCTATTTCTTTTCGTTTCAAATTTGCATAAGATTTCTGTCTGTCAGATGCTGCTTTCAAATTGTTGCGAATTACTTTTACTTTTTCTTCCGTTTCTCGGATCAAATCGACCCCGTGTAACTTTTTCTCACTCAATTCAGTCCAGTATAATGGTGTTCGACATTTACGACCATATAGTGCTTCGTACGGAGCCATTTTCAAACTTGTCTGGAAACTGTTGTTATACGCAAATTTAATCAGAGGTAAATATTTCTCCCAGCCACTTTCAAATTCAAGAATACAACATCGTACATATCTTCTAAAATCTGAATAACTCTTTTAGACTGACCATCGGTCTGGGGATGAAATGCTGTACTGAAATTCAATTTCATTCCCAAAGCTTCTTGCAATTTCTTCCAGAATCTTGAAGTAAATCTTAGGTCTCGATCAGAAATAATAGACAACGGTACACCATGTAATCGTACAATCTCTAATAAATACAATTCAGCTAATTTATCTAGAGAATAATTTGTACATACCGGTACAAAATGAGTAGATTTGGTCAATCTATCAACGATGACCCAGATTGCATTTTTCTTCTTCGGAGTCAGATGTAGTCCTGATACAAAATCCATTGTAACTCTGTCCCATTTCCATTCTGGAATCAGAATAAAATGTAGTAAACCTGATGGCACTTGATGTTCGGCTTTAACTTGTTGACAAATCAGACATCTTGATACAAATTCAGAGATATCCTGTTTCATTCCCGACCACCAGTATAATTGTTTCAAATCATTATACATTTTTGTGCTACCCAGATGAACTGAAAAACGACTATCATGTGCTTCATGTAAAACTTTCTCAATAAGTTCACTATCTTTCGGTATGCAAATTCTATTTCAGAACATTAAACAATCATCAGTCCCAATAGGAAATTTAGAATCAGAATTTAACTCACAGTGAAGTCACTTAGCTTATAGTTCATGATCATTCTTCTGAGCCTCGCAGATTTGTTGTAGAATCATCAGTTTATCTTTTAACTCGACTACAATAGATCCATCATCACAAAGCTTCATATGAGTATTCAAAACCCGCAAAGCAAATAAAGATTTCTGACTTAATGCATCAGCTATAACATTAGCTTTTCCTGGATGATAATCGATTACAAACTTGTAGTCTTTCAATAATTCGAGCCATCTATGTTGTCACATATTCAAGTCTTTTTGGGACATCAGATATTTTAGACTTTTATGATCTGTAAAGATTCGACATTTCTCACCATATAGATGTCGCCAAATCTTTAAAGCAAAAACTATAGCGGCTAATTCAAGATCATGTGTCGGGTAATTCTTCTCGTGCAGTTTTAACTGTCGGGAGGCATACGCTATAACTTTCCCGTCTTGCATTAATACACAGCCCAGTCCGATTATCGATGAGTCACTGTAAATCACGAACTCTTTACTCGATTCAGGTTGAACTAAAACTGGTTCTTCTGTTAATAAAGCTTTCAACTATTCAAAACTTTGCTGACATTTATCCGTCCACTCAAATTTCACATCTTTTTAGAGCATTCGAGTTAAATCGAAAATCCTTTTACAAATCTTCGGTAATAACCCGCTAATCCCAGAAAACTTCTAATCTCAGAGACATTTCTCGGTGGTTTCTAGTCTATAATAGTAGCTATTTTGCTCGGATCAACTCTTATGCCTTCCGCAGAAACAATATGACCCAGAAATCTGACTTCCCGAAGCTAGGATTCACATTTGCTGAATTTAGCAAATAACTGTTTATCTCTCAAAGTCTGTAACACTATTCTCAGATGTTCAATATGCTCTATCTCATCATGTGAATAGATTAGAATGTCGTCAATAAATACAACAACAAACTTGTCTAGATACGGTTTGAAAATACGGTTCATCAAATCCATAAACACTGCTGGGGCAT
This sequence comes from Gossypium stocksii, assembly GCA_020496765.1. NCBI lineage: Eukaryota > Viridiplantae > Streptophyta > Magnoliopsida > Malvales > Malvaceae > Gossypium > Gossypium stocksii. Next base: position 16,761,838 of record CM035623.1, read on the forward strand.
TAGTTAACCCCAAAGGCATAACTAAAAATTCATAATGACCATACTGTGTTCTGAAAGTAGTCTTCGGTATGGCTGACTCTTTAACTCGTAACTGGTAATAACCCGATCTCAGATCAATCTTTGAAAATACAGTAGCCCCTTTTAACTGATTAAACAAATCATCAATTCACGAAAGAGGGTATTTATTCTTCACGGTTACTTTATTTAGCTGTCGATAATCAATACACATTCTCATTGACCCTTCTTTCTTTTTCACAAACAATACTGGAGCACCCCAAGGTGAAAAACTCAGTCTTGCGAAGCCTCTATCTATTAATTCTTGTAACTGTGCTTTCAACTCTCTCGATTCAGTCGGTGCCATTCTGTACGGAGCTATCGATATTGGTACAGTATTCGGTAATAACTCGATACCAAATTCAACCTTTCTAATTGATGGTAAACCCGGTAATTCTTCTGGAAAAACATCTGGAAACTCACAAACAACAGGTACAGACTCAATTTTTGATTCTGGCACTTTAGTATCCAACACGTACGCTAAATAGGCATCACAACCCTTTCTTACATACTTCTGGGCTCGTATCGTAGATATAACTATCGACAATTCAGTCAAATCATTTGGCTCGGTCTGAAGAATTTCACCATTCTGACATTTCAACTCTATACTCTTTCGTCTGCAATTCACAACTGCCTCATGTACATTTAACCAATCCATACCCAGTATCACATCAAACTCATTAAACGGGAGGAGTATCAAGTCAGCTGAAAAACAATATCCCCGAGTCATCAATAGACAATTTTTACATATTTTATCAACTAACACTGACTTGCCTAACAGGTTCGATACTTTAACTACAAATTCTGTAGACTCAACATATAAACTCTTTTTAAACACTAATTCTATGCAGATATATGAATGAGTTGATCCAGGATCTATCAACGCAACTATATCAATGTTATAAAAAGAAAAAGTACCAGTAATAACGTCAGGCGATGAGGCTTCTTCACGTGCATGAATTGCATAGGCTCTAGCAGGAGTGTGTGTCTCTGATCTCACATTAGTATCTCGTGAAGCATTACGATTTCCACTCTGATTCCCAGTATTACGGGACGGTCTACCTCTAGTTACGGTATTAGTTGCCTTAGTTGATTGTTCTTTATCAGCTATGGATCTTTTAGGAGAATCTCGTAAGTAGTGATCTAACGATCCACATCTAAAACAGGCTCCGCTCTTCAATTGGCATTCACCAAAATGCTTCTGATTACAATACTTGCAATCAGATCCAGGAGTTCTCACACTATCTGTACTAGCCACAGAGGTTGCCTGAGGTCTCAAATGAGAAGATCTAACATTTCTTTCTCTGATGGATATGCCCGTAGAAGTAGTAGAACGAGGATGAAAGTCTTTTGATCTCTTGGATCCAAACTGATGTGACTTACTCGCAATTCTTTTTCTAAATTCTCTAGACTCGAAATCAGCTTTCCATTTTTCTTTAGCAAGTTCTTCGGCCTTACAAGCCCGATCAACTAGAACTACAAACTCTTTCAGTTCTAGTATCCCAACTAACAATCGAATTTCTTCATTTAATCCATCTTCAAACCATTTACACATTATTATTTCTGTAGAGATACATTTACGAGCATATTTACTGAGTTGTACAAACTCTCTCTCGTACTCAGTTACGGACATTTGACCCCATTTTAGCTCTAGAAACTCTTTCGTTTTCTGGTCGATGAATCGTTGGCTAATATATTTCTTTCTGAATTCTGTCTGGAAGAAGTTTCAGTTAACTCATTCTCGTGGAACAACCGAGATCAAGGTATTCCACAACTGGTATGCAGAATCCCGTAGCAAAGAAATAACACATCTCAAGCATTCATCAGGTGTACAAGCTAATTCATTAAAAACCCAGATCGTATTCTCAAGCTAGAACTCGGCCCTCTCAGTATCATCACTCACTGAAACTCTGAAGTCTTCGGCCCCATACTTCCGCATCTTGTCAACTGGTGATCTACTCAATCTCAGAGGATCCATAACTCGTACATTTTAGGATTAGGTTATGGGACTTGAGGGGGTAGAGGTTGTGGAGCAGCCGGGTTTGCTCGCACAAACTCATTAAACCATTCAGACATCATTTGGAAGAAAGCTTGCTTAGCTTCTACTTGATTGCCCGTAGCAGGGCCCAATTCAGAATCCACAACCCCTTGAGTAGGTGCTGGTGCAATACTTTCAACATCGTCGGCTAATGCTCGATTTGGATCCATTACTATATAAAAAAAAATTTCAGAGGATGTCAGGAGATATCACACTATCACCTTTCATGAACATGGCATGTATAACTAGACTCGTACTTACTACGGTAGTCCTAGAATCGACAAAATCGTAGCTCTGATACCAATAAAATATAACACTCCTATCTCGTAACCGTCGCCAGAATAGGTAAGGGGCATTACCGGACTTGTAACTCAGATAAGATCAGTAAAATTTTGAAACTTTATAAACACAATACAGTTCTATAATCATTCATCCAATCATACTTTAAAGCTCATATAATCAAACACACATTCATTTAGGATCAAATTGAAAACATGTGAAAGATGGGAAGAACGTTGGGAAAACTTTCAAGTTAGGGACACACGGCTGTGTCCGTAGCCCGTGCACACCAACACGGTCGGGCCCTACTAGACACGCCCCAAACACTCAGCCCGTGGTTGAAACTGTCTAACCCCACACAGTCATTAGACACGCCCGTGTGTCCAGTCCGTGGCCAACACTGTCAATTACCACACGGCTACCAGAAACCACTCGTTCCGATTAGGGTCTATAATGGGCTGTTACAATCTGGCAATACATTTGCCTTGCATAACTTGAAAGATTATTGTGATTAAACTGTTTCAAGGTAGGAATACTTTGTTACCTCACATATTCTATTATGTGCTTATGAGATTGAATTAATCGTTTGAATTGGCATAGGGATATGTACAAGAGATTATTTTAATTTAATAAGTATGTATATGCATTAACATATTTGACTAGTAAGATTTGTTTAATCAGTTGAATTGACATAGGGATATAGTCAAATGATGAATGGATTTTAGTAGATGAGTATGTTCATAAGTTAGCAAATTACTAAGTTGCCGTGAATTTATTCGTAACAACATAAATAGGAGTTTAATAATTCTAAGTTAAGAAATGTAATTAATCTAACACAATTTATGTCATCTTGATTAAAATCGTATTTTGAAATCATGCATTAGAACCCTATTTTATTTTTATTTATTTTACTTAGTTTAAAAATCTTAGTTTTTAATCACCTCTTTAAACCAAAATATTTTTCTTCACCGAAGTTTTTTAAATTATATTCATAAATAATTCATTTCATAGTCCTTGTGGGTATGATACCTCGACATTTACTTGTCACTTTATTACTTGTTATGATTGTGTACACTTGCACATTTCCATCGTTCTAAGTTTTTGGTGCCATTGCCAGGGACTGTTTTAAAAAGTAATTATTTGCGAATTTGTTTTTGAATTTTGGTTTATTTTCTGTTCAATCTTAACTCACTTAATTTTTCTGTGTTTATTTCAGATGTTTATGAGTATTGACCGAATTTTTGATTTACTCCCTATAGACCCTAAGATAGAAAGAACCTTTCGATAGTGAATATGACAAGTAAATTAGAGAAGGACTGAAGAGATGAATTTTGAAAATCCAAATCAAGGAAATAGAGCAAACCCTACTCAAAATCCTATCCTTATTGTTGATGATAGGGATAGAGCTTTAAGACAATATGCCATGCCAATGTTTCATAATGTTAAGCCGGGTATTAGGAGACTTGAAATTGAGGCACAACAATTTGAGATGAAGCCAATTATGTTTCAGATGCTTCAAACAGTGGGCCAATTCAGTGGAATACCTACCGAAGATCCTCATCTTTATTTAAGACTATTTATGGAGGTCAGCGGTTCTTTCAAGTTAGCCAGAGTACCCGAAAATGCATTACGATTGAAGCTGTTCCCGTATTCGCTAAGGGACAAAGCACGAGCCTGGTTGAACTCATTGCCACCAAATTTAATTTCCACATGGAAAGAGTTAGCAAAAAGATTCCTCATGAAGTATTTCCCTCCTAGTAAGAACGCTAAATTGAGGAATGAGATCAATGCCTTCCAACAAATGGATGATGAGTCTTTGTATGAGGCATGGGAAAGGTATAAAGAATTATTATAGAAGTGCCCTCATGATGGAATCCCACATTGCATCCAACTTGAGACATTTTATAATGGTCTCAATGCTCACACGATGATGGTAATGGACACTTCTACTAATGATGCCCTCCTTTCTAAGTCTTATAATGAGGCTTATGAAATCATTGAGAGGATTGCCAACAACAATTATCAGTGGCCAACCAATCGAGCAGTGCCAGGAAGGAAGAGTTGCTGGAATACATGAAGTAGACGCTCTCAATTCACTTGCATCTCAGGTATCCTCAATATCATCAATGCTAAAAAATTTTACCACAAATGGGTCTAACAATTTTGCAGCACAACCACCAAATGAATTTGAAAATATAGCCTATGTCTATTATGGGGAAGGACATTTGTTTGAAGAATGTCCATTAAACCCAAAATCCGTATGTTACATGGGTAACCAGAACCAAAATCGAGAGAGGCAAGGACTGCAATCCAACTTCTATAACCCATCATGGCGAAAGTACCCGAATCTCTCTTGGAGTAACCAATAGGCTAGAACCAGTAACACTTACGCCCAACCTAAATTGACCCAGCCACCTAGTTTTCCCCAACAAGTTTAGAAACCAACCCAAGCTAAACCATCCAATGGCTTAGAAAATTTGCTGAAGGCATACATAGCCAAGAATGATGCCTTAATCCAAAGCCAAGTAGCTACAATGAAAAACCTGGAAAACCAAATGGGCTAGCTTGTAACTAAACTCAGAAATCGACCACAAGGTACTTTACCTAGTGATACGGAGAATCTAAGGAATCCAGAGAAAGAGCATTGTAAAGTATTGACATTGAGGAGCGGAAAGACAATAGAGCCCAACACTGTCGAAGTTGAAAAAGAGCCAGCTGACGCTCAAGATTTAGAAGAAGTTCAACTGAATGTTCAAATTCTAGTTTCACAAGAACCAGAATCTATAAAATCTAACAAGGTAACTTCAAAACCAGCTAATTCTGATCAGCTAACAACTCCGTTAGATGTAGAATTGCCACAAAAGACGAATCAACTAGTTCCAGTAATGAATCCTCCACCACCCTACCCTCAAAGATTTCAGAAGTAGAAGTAGGAAATAAAATTCAAGAAGTTCTTAGACGTACTCAAGAAACTATATCAATATCCCATTGGTTGAAGCACTTGAACAAATGCCGAACTACGTCAAATTCATGAAGGATATCCTGTCTAAATGATCAACTGTAAATTATACATATTTTTATCCCATATTTAACACATTTTTGGATGAATTATCATTAGATTTGTGGAATTCGATGCTCCTAATCCTTTAAATTCATGTTTTGTACATAGGTGAGCATAGGAGAGTGAAAAAAACAAGAAACATGCCAAAAATGGAGAAAATGGGCTAGAGTAAGAGATCAACACGGCCTGAAGTTCCTCACATGGGTGAACCAGACGCCCGTCCCACATTAATAGGCTTAAACACGGCCTGGGCTGGATTCACACGGGCGTGCCACACGGGCGTGTCCCTGTCATAATGAATTTCAATTTCATGTAGGAAAAGCTACTTAGGGGCTAAGAAAGACACTCCAAACTTTATATAAAGACCCTAGGAGGCAACTACAAGGGTGTAGAGTGTCCCTGCCAAGATTCAAGTAGAGGACAGGGATTTACTCGAAGAAAGCCGATTGATCCATCTCAGAAGCTAGGATCTACATTAAGACTAAAGATCTCTCTTCAATCCTTTCAGGGGTTTTGGGTTTTCTTTGTGTTTTGTTATTTTCTTTACTTTGAGATGTATTCTTTTATAAACATGAACTAAATCCCCAAATACCTAAGGGGATGAAACCTAGGACGAATCTTGTTATTATTATCTCAACTATATGATAAATATTTGATTTGCTCTTAATTGTGTTTTTAATTCTTGAGTTGATATTTCAGGATATTAATTCAGGTCGAATGAGCTTATTCAGAGGTGAAAAAGTCCCTCTTTAAGAGTAGATCCAACACAATTAAGCGGAGTTGATCGCAATCCTAGACATAGGACGAAAAAAATCTATCGGATTAGAGTCAAATCTAATATGGGAATCCATAAATCGAGTTAATGCAAAACTAGGGTTTTAATTAAAAAGAGATTTTAATTAATCAACCTAGGGTTAGTTGTTCTTATTCTCGACGGAGATATTAACATAATTTAGGGATCTCTACGGATCAAGTCAAATGAAGAAATCGTCTAGTTTAGAGTTAAATAACAAGTAAAATTTAGGTGGATTCTTCCTTGGGTATTGTCTTTATCATTCAGTTTTTCCAAAGTAATGTCCCAATCTACTCTTTGTCGTGTTTTTAGTTAGTTAGAATTTTAGTTTCCCAACAAATCCATCTTTATTTTTAGGATAGATAATAGAAAGAAAGTCATTACTAGTACTTTTAGCTTCTTAGATTCGATATTCTGGTCTTACCACTAGCTATACTACTATTCGATAGGTGCGCTTGCCTTTATTGTGATAATAGTTAGTTTCTAGGTACGATCATTATTATTACTTCATCAAAATCACGATCAAGTTTTTGGCGCAGTTGCCGGGGAACTAAGATATTAGGAACACTCGATTCCTATTACTTTAGCTATTTTTACTTTATTTGCAATTTATTTGTATTTTCTTAGTAAATTTTTTCTTTTTCCTTTCCCTGACAGGTGTCTCTAGTTTATGACTAGAAGAAACCCGTCAGGACCACTATTGTTTGATAACGACTTAGAAGCCACAGTTCGTAGAAACCGAAGAAACATAAGACGAAGCCTACAGTACACAGAACAAGGACAAGAGAACGAAATCGAATCTACTGAAGAGATGGACGCAAATCAGGATAATCTACCACCTCAGGTGATAGCCGCAGATTTTGTGAATCAAAACCCTGTTCCTTGTACTATGTATGATTATGCTAAGCCTAATTTATCTTGTACTGAATCTAGTATTATTAGGCCTACTATTGTTGCAAATAATTTTGAATTGAAACCTAACACTATTCAAATGATACAACAATTTGTTCAGTTTGATGGTTTACAGGATGAGGATCCTAACTCAAATTTAGCTAATTTTTTGGAATTTTGCAACACATTCAAAATAAATGGCATTTCTGATGATGCCATTCATCTTCGGTTATTCCTTTTTTCCTTGAGGAATAAAACTCAATAGTGGTTAAATTCTCTGCTCAGAGGATTAATCATTACTTGGGAACAAATGACCGACTTGTTTAAGTTGGCTTTTCAGCAAGCTATACTGATGTGAGGTGATGTGAGTTTCTAAATCTGACTTAAGGAGACCATTCAGTGGACGAGTATGAGGCTGAATTTTTGAGGCTGAGCCATTATGCGAGGGGCATGGTGGTAACTGAGTATGAGCGTTGTGGCTGATTTGAGGATTTCTCTGCATTAGTGGAAAAGGCGAAGATCGCCGAAGAGGTGAAGTGCTTTGAGCGCCAAAACTGAGAGAAAGGGAATGCTAAGAGGGATTTTGAGCCTTTAAACTCTAGGATGAGGCATAAGAAAAAGGCCAGGACTGATGGGCCCGTGAGAGTTGGGCATACTGTTGCACCTACTGGGGTTACTTTATGTGGACATTGTGGTAGACGCTATCCGGGCGAGTGTTAGAGAGCCACTGGGGCTTCTTTTAGATGTGGATCGACTGAGCACCGTGTTAAGAATCGTTCACTGAGGACTAATCAGATGCAAGCTCTGGTTAATGAGACTGTACAGCTGCCGAGCGTAGTTCAATAGCCACCCAATGGTCAAGGACAGGCTAGGGGTAGTAATGGTATGGGTCGAGGGTAGAGAGCACTGGGCAGAGGTGTTGGGTTGACTGAGGCGAGGCAGCTAGCACTGGTTTATGCTGCTCGTTACTGTGAGGATAAAGATGCAAGGGATTGTATTTCTAGCTGATTTGATGGAAACTATTTAGAGATGTACCATTGGAGGTCCAAGGGATTGTATTTCTAGCTGATTTGATGGAGCTCCCATTTGGGAAGTTTGACTTAATTCTAGGCATGGATTGGTCAGTGAAACATTGAGTGAGTCTGGATTGTTTAAAAAATAGGATTGTTCTAAGAATCGATGATGATAATAAGGTAGTCCTGATTGGGGAACGACGGAATTATCTAACTAATGTGATATCTGCATTGGTAGCTAAGAGGTTAGTAAGGAAAGGATGTAAAGCATTCTTAGCCTACATCAGTGTTTTGGATTCTGTGGACTCTTCAGTTAAGGACATCTGCACTGTGACGGACTTTCCAGATATTTTTTCAGAGGAATTACCGGGATTGCCTCCGAGCCAAGAGGTAGAGATTGGGATCAAGCTGATTTCTGGTACTGCTCTGGTGTCTATTATCCCTTACCGAATGGCATCGAAGGAGCTTATAGAGCTTAAGGCTCAGATACAAGAGTTGTTGGATCGTGGGTTTATTCGTCCTAGCATGTCTCCATGGGGAGCACCTATTCTATTTGTAAAGAAAAAGGATGGTACGATAAGGATGTGTATCGACTACCGTCAGTTGAATAAGTTGACGATTAAGAATAAATACCCACTTTGGATGATAGATAACTTGTTCGACCAGTTCAGAGGGGCTTCAGTGTTCTCTAAGATCGATCTGCGATCAGGTTACTACCAGTTGAAAGTAAAGGAGGCCAATGTGCATAAGACAGCATTTAGGACTTGATATGGACATTATGAGTTCCTAGTTATGCCATTTGGGTTGAATGATGATGGGTTTTGTGCTTCCGAGGCCAGATTTGTGTACCTAATGATGAGGACTTAAGACAGTCGATTTTGAGGGAGGCGCATAGTAGCCTTTATGTTATGCATCCCAATAGGAATAAAATGTACAGAAATCTTTGAGAGTTGTACTGGTGGCTAGGGTTGAAGCGTGAGGTGACCGATTTTATGGCTCACTGTCTAACTTGTGAGCAGGTTACGGCTGAGCATCAGTTGCCTTCAGGGTTGCTACAACCAATATAGATACAGATGTGGAAATAGGAGCGAGTGACGATGGACTTCGTTAGTGGGTTGCCTCTAACACCCACTAAGAAGGATTCTGTATCGGTCATCGTGGATCAATTGATCAAGTCTGCTCACTTTATTCCAGTCAGGATAGACTTCTCCCTACAGAAATTGGCTAAACTCTACATCTCTAAAATAGTGAGGTTACATGAGGTTCCTGTCTCGATCATATCCGATAGGGATCCTCAATTTACATCACGGTTCTGACAAAAAAATCACGAAGCTTTGGGTTTGAGATTAAACTTCAATACTACTTTCCATCCTCAGAAAGATGGTCAACCGTAGAGGGTGATTCAGATACTGGAGGACATGTGGAGGAGCTGAGTGATTGATTTTTGAGGTAGTTGGGAGGAGTACTTGCCGTTAGCAGAGTTCGCTTACAATAATAGCTATCAAACTAGTATACAGATGACACCTTACGAGGCATTGTATGGTCGTAAGTGTCACACTCCCTTGTGCTGGATTGAGTTAGGTGAGCAACGTATTCTGGGTCCAGAGTTGGTATCAGAGGCTGAGGAAAAGGTCTGTCTGATTCAAGAGCGACTGAAAGCGGCTTCTGATGGACAGAAGTCCTATGCTGATTTGAAGAGAAAGGACATCAAGTATTCTATGGGTGACTCAATTTTCCTTAAGGCCTCGCCATTGAAGAAGGTTTTGAGGTTCAGTCGCAAGGGCAAGCTGAGTCCTCGGTTTATTGGACTGTACCAGATTCTGAAGCAAGTAGGGCTAGTCACATATCAGTTGGAGCTACCTCCGGAGTTAGATCACATACATGATGTATTCCATGTCTCGATGTTGAGATGTTACTGCTCTGGTCCTATGCACATTGTGCCTGTGGAGGAGAATAAGATTAGACTAGATCTGACATTCAAGGAGAAGTCGATTCAGATTATCGATCACGATGTTCAGGTTCTACGAAGGAAGACTATTCCTTTAGTGAAGATGTTGTGCCGGAATCATAGCACTAAGAAGGCTACTTGGGAGCCAAAGGATTCAATGTGATAGCAGTATCCTCACCTCTTCTGATTAGGTAAAATTTCGAGGATGAAATTTTCTTTAATGGGGGTAGAGTTGTGACTCCCCAAATTTTATAAATATGTTTCCGTAATTGTTTGGTACAAATATCTATCTACTTTAGTGGTTATGTGCCTTGGGTGTGTTGGGGAGGTCCCAAGTTCAAGTCAAGACTTGAGCTAAATTTTAGTTTTTATTTAAATAAAGCATTACTTTTGGTTAATAGGCTTATAAGTATTCATTGGTAAAAGCTTAGCAGAATAGGCCTGCTGGTCTAGTGGTTAAGTGGAGTGTTGGATGGCATGGGGTCTTGTGTTCGAATCCTGGTGTACGCAAATGAGATGATTTTTTTGAGGTTCTATTTCAGTAAGAGTCCGATTCAAATGGGATTATCGATGGTAGAGATTGGTATGGAAGCCGACAGAGAGATTTTAAAAGTGTTTTAGGGAAAAGTAGGGGTATACGGGATTGTGTTTGATTTCTTCCCAAAAACTTTTTTTCCTCATTTCTTCCTTTTCTCTCTTTTCTCCCCTCTTTTGTCGAATTCCTTCAGGAAATTCTTTATTTTCCTTCTTCTTCCTTTTTTGTTCACTTAGTTTTTTTTATATTTTACGAACGTGGTTGATACTTGCATGGAATCGGTAAGCTTCATTTTATTTACATCTTTACACTTTTGGACTAAATGTTGACAAAGGATTATTTTTGTTGGAAATCTCGTAGGCAAAAAATAGTTCTGACTGTGATTTTCTACAGTGATGTAAGGGTTCAAGGTTCTTATTTGTTAACGGTAAGTTCCGAGTTCGTATAAAGTTGTTTAAGGTTTCCATTTGGTTAAGTCTTGTTAAATTTGAGTATTTCTGCTGTAATTGTGAAGTTTAATGGACGGTTATAGGTTATTCTGGTCTCGGAAGTGTTTCGGCATCAAAAACATATCAGGTGTATACTCCAATTGCACAGAAATGGCGTTTTGGCAAAAGCCTAAAGGCCTATTGTCGACTCCACATGGAACTATGGACTACCCGTGTAGAGGCCGTGTGGCGAGACACGGCCTTGTGATCGACGAACCAAGCTGTGTGCGCTCGATATGAGCGTGACAGACATGATCGTGTGAGGTTGGCAAGGCCATGTACGAGACACAGGCTCGACCAAATGGGTCGTGTGGGCCAGGTGGACGTGTGGGATTTTGGGCCAGGCCATGTGATCTACACGGGTAAGGCCAATTTAGGCTCTGTGGGTTACACGAGTGTGTGGGCCCACACAGGCAGACCATATGGGCGTGTGAGCCCATTTTTCTAAATTGTTCTAAAAGGTTACATGGGTCGCTCGAGTCGACTGTAACCTATTGTAAGGTCGGTAAGCGTTACTTAGACCCCTATTCCGTGATGTGATAATGAGATGTATGTGATAGCATGCTATAGTTAACATGTATACCGATTCTGTTCTGATATGTTTGTATGATCTGTTTATCGACATAATAGCACGCCATGATTGTATGATGCATTGTATTGGGATGGGATTGTTGGTGAAGTGAAGGAAGATTCTAAAAGGCTTTTAGCCTATTATCTGGTAGCTATGCTGCATATATCTCTTATGTGTCGTTTACGGTACCTTATGGTGTGTAGGGCTGGATGGGTTGATTTTATCCCCACACTTGGTGTGTAGGGCTGGGTAGGTTAATTTTATCCCCACATGGTGTGTAGGATTGGACGGAGATGGTGTGCAGGTTTGGTGGGCATGATTTACTCTTATCTGATCTGTTTTGATTCTGTATCTGATTGGGCTTAAGGGCCCTATTATTTATCTGATTCTATCCTGAGTGGGCTAAGGCCCATACCATTTCTGTTAAGGGCTCAGGCCCGAATTATGACTATTTTTTGATATCTGATTGTATTCATGCTTTATTGTGGGGATGTACACCCTGAGTTTGTGAAAACTCACCCCTTTCATTTGTTTTATCTGTCAAGTAATCCCTAGTAGTAAATGGATCAGTGCAACGGAGGGCTTGACGGTGACCACTGCTATACTTACTTCAGTATTATGATTTTCTATGCTTTTACTATTTTTATATTTAGGAGTATTTGATGTAAATTTGGACTTTGGACTATTTTGGTTTTTAGTTTGGAGATTTTGATTGTTTTTATGGATTTATACTGCAACACCACAAGCGTCGTTTTTCCAAAATTAACTAAGAGCTTTCGCGTAAAAGAAATGGGTTTTAGCAAATCAGTTAATACATGATCTTTTTGACTTAAGTAAAGATAATAAACTGAACGAGCTTTTATATTCAAATGGTTTTTCGATAAACTTTCATGTGACATGTCCAGATTGGACCATAACGTCTAGGCCGGGTTCTAGGTGTTACAAAAATACTTTTCTTTACCGAAGTTTTTTAAATTACATTCATAAATAATTCTTTTCACAGTTCCTCTAGGTACGAGAACTCGACATTTACTTGTCACTTTATTACTTGTTGCGATTGTGTAAACTTGCACGTTTCCATCATTTCAATCCTATATATATTGTGGACACAGACATAGCTCTTTATGAGCGTCCTGTTAGTGCTCTCTTGAATTTCCCGTTATAAGCTATCTGGTGCTACATGATAAGTGCTCTCCGAAGCTTCCTATTAAGAGCTCTTCAAAGCTACCCGATTAGGCTCTTTGTAAGCTTCCCGTTATATAGCCCAGATAAGCTTCCCGATAAGCTCTTTATTAGCTCCCCAAAATAGCTCTGTGTGAGCTTCCTATTATAAGGCTTGAAAGAGAGCTTTCTGTTTAAGTGCTCTAATGAGTACTCCTAGACATGAATTGACAGATTCTAATTTGTACACTTCAAGTGTACTACAGTGTATCCATCAACACTTTCAATGATTCGACGGGTAAAAGTCTGACTTGAGGAGATATGAACATGAAATGAATTATTGTACGTATCTGCTCGAAGTACATCAAAATGATGATACTTGATAATACGAGATGATAATCTATAAACATAGAATTTACTTGGTGAATATGTTCATCCATGACTATAAAATTGTACACCTTAAGTGTATTATCCGTATGACATTGATATTTTAAATGATTACATGAGCGAAGTTTTGACATGAAATAACTTGAACTTGAGATGAAATATTGTGAAAATGTACTTTAAACATCGAACTATAATTTGTACATATTATATAAATACATTATGTGGAAAGTATATGTACATGGAAATTTGGTTATTGTTGAGCCCATGCATGTTTCTTGATATTTGAATGAATTATATGACTAACAAGAATGATGAGAATATGTCTTAGGGCACGTGGTCAAATTGATTGAATGTGTCTTATATGTTTATCTTGAACGTAAAAAGGAATGGTAAGTTAATTACCATGTTATAAGAACTTACTAAGCATTATATGCCTACTCTGTTTTATTTTTCCCCTGTTCTATAGTAATTTGGAAGCTTGTTGGATTGGAAGCTTGGCGGAGATCACTCACATTATCTATTGGCCCATTTCGGTTTATATGGTAAATTAATTACTGTTATAATGGCATGTATAGGTTAACTTAGTCATTGATGGCATTTAAATATTTTGGGTTGTAACTAGCCATTGGTATGGCTTGTGTTTGATATATTTTGAGATGTATATATATGGTCTTGGCATGTTTGATAGGTAAAATATGATATGATTAATAATGGTAAGTATATGGATGATTGGATTAAGAATGTTCAATTTGACAAGATTTGAATATAATAATTCAATTGAGGAGAATATTAGGTATATGGTTTGGTTTTAGCTTGGTTTTAATATCTTGAATTAATTGGTGAATATAATTAAGTGTTAATATAGGTGGAAGTCAAGTTTAAGTAAGAAATAAGGCTTGGAAATAGCCTTATTTTTTCTACATGGGCAGAGATATGGACGTGTATCTCAGTCGTGTGTGACACACGGCCTAGCATATGGGCGTGTAATCTGGTCATGTGTCCCCTGCATCTTAAATTTTCAAGACAGAGTACTTGGAATTGATCACACGGTTTGGCACACAGGTGTGTAACTTGGCCGTGTGACCCTCGCACCTAAATGAATTGAAAAACAAAGAGTTACACGGGTTACGGACTCGAGCATGTGCCCTACCTCCTATGCCACACGGCCTGAGACATGAGCATGTCACTAGGAAGTGTGAGCCACATGGCCTGACCACACGATTGTGTAACCCCTGAATATAGGGAAAATTTTGAAATTTTTTTGAAAAGTTCTCTTAGTTCCCGATTTAGTCTCGATTTGTTTGTAATGCATGTTTTGGACCTTGAGGATTCTTATAAGGGACTTTATGTTTGATTTCTGACATGATTACCATATTTAATGAAATATCTGTTTACATTATCTATAAATTTCGGTAATACTTTGTAACTTTGTTCTGGAGACTGATATGGGTTAGGAGTGTTACATTTGTTGGTATCAGATCTATGGTTTAGTCGGTTCTTAGACTGAATGTAGTATAAGTGAAGTCTAGAAATACATGCCATTATATAACCTGTGATAGTGTGATATCTCCCAACTCTATTGAGAATTTTCTTACAAATAGACAGAGATGCTTCCAACTGAGCTAATTCTGATAATGTTGAAAATCATACTCAAGTATCTAATTTAAAAGGATTTCTTATGATGAGTAGAGACTCATAAAGGTATGAATAAATGTTTTTAAGGAACATGTTGATGATAAATATCATTTTATACGTGTGTACGTATGAAAGTTAATTATAAGGCTTTATGATCTCCACCCCCTCACAAGTACGGCATTATTCAATGAAATTTATAAGATTTATATTGATAAGATTAAGTTTACAAGTGTGAAACTAAAGAGTTCAGTGGTTTAATGATTAATAATGCAGTCAGAGCTGAGAATGGGTTAGTAAGTAGAAATGGTTTTAAAAGAGATATCAGAATTTTTTTGAAGATTATTTAGAATACGCAATGTTACTGCTAAGGAAGAAGTTATTCATGAAAAATTAATTTATTTAGTTATGGTATCTACAGAACAGATTAACTGGAAATTTCTTCTGAATTAGTTCCTTTAGTGAACTGAATAATGTGAGATTATTGATGACTTTAGTAGTTAGTGGAATAGTGATAAAACTATAAAGATATATGAATGCAGTTATTATAATTGGATATCTTACAGCGATCTTTTCTAGGTATTCTACATGTTATGATATTTTCAAAGGCAAATGTAAAGGTTCATTTTTAGACATTATGCTTATCATATAGAAAGGCTGGCTAATTATAATATTAGATGAAATTATTATTAGTCTGGTTGATTTATGATTGACATTGCTCTATCTTCCTCTGGTTTTCTAAACTATTATGTTTGATAGAAGACTTGATGAAAAGATTTATATGATACTATTTTCTAATTCTATTGGTTGAAGCTTTGAATTACAAATATGCAATTTATATTGTCTCTATCATAGTTGTTTCTAGTGCATATGTGAAATATTACTCTTCTGGATTTTCTCTGGTATATCATTGAACTCTTCATCATTCAATGTGGTTTTTATTCTTGAAAATTCAGTGTAGCTTCACATTTTAGATTTCATTATCTCAATTTTCTTATCATTCTCACAGCCTAATCTTATCCAGCAAGCATGGTTTATCTGTAAAAGATGTTCATTGGCTGAAGGGGTTACATTTATTGCTATAAATACTGACTCGATCATGGGAGTTTAGTAATATGGATCTTAGATTATAAAAGTTGTATTACTGCGCTGATTGTAATTAGGACTACTTGTGGTTCTCCTCCCCTATTTTGAAGAGTACTATTGATGTTGAGGTATTGTTCCATTTATACTGTTGAAACTTCAGTTTTGTTATGATATTATGGTTTAATCTATCTAATGATTGTGGCTTTGAAAATAATTCAAAACTTTGGTGTTGATAATTGAAATAGCTACTTTGATGACATGGCTATTACAAAAAGATGTAAGATTTGAATGGTCTGATAAGTATCAATAAAGTTTAGATCAGTTAAAAGCTTTATTGACCAAAGCATCAATTCTAATTCAACCTGAATATAGTAAGGAATTTATGATATACAATAATGTATTATTGAGTGGGTTGGATTGTGTTTTGATACAGTAAGGCAAAGTAATAGACTATACTTCTAGACAGTTAAAAACATATGAAAAGAATTACTTGATACAAGATTTAGAATTTGCAACTATTGTGTTTGCATTGAAAATTGGTGACATTATCAGTTGGTGAAAAATGTTATATACTTACTGATAATAAAAGTTTAAATTATCTGATATCGCTAAAAGATTTGAATCTAAGACTGCATGGATAGCTAGAGCTATTGAAGACTATGATTTGGTAAGTGATTTTCATTCGGGAAAAGCAAACGTAGTTGTAGATACTGTAACGCCCCGAATTTCGGGCCTAGAAGAAATGGGCTTCGTGTGTCAAATTGGATTTTAGTTGTGTAAGAAAAATTTCATAAATTGTATGTTTAGTCTAGTGGATAAGTGTTTAAGAAGGGTTAGGACTGTCGAAGAAGCCTTGGGTTCAAGCCAAGACTCTAGCAAAATTTTAATTTTTACTTCCTTAAGGAGACTATGGCGTTAGACCTTATAAATATATTTGGTTGGAATTTGACACAATGGAGCGCTTGGCCTAGTGGCAAGAGGGCGTTAGGAGCAGGTAATAAGTGCCAGGTTCAAGTCGCGGTAGGTGCGAAATTTTGATTGTTTTTTTTAAACAACCTGGATGTCGGCAGGAAGGTTTAAAAAAACATTGGGATAAAAGGGTGACACAAGTTGAGGTGTAGTCCAGTGGCTGAGGTGTGTTGCAAGGCTGCAAGGAAGCCTTGGTTCGAGACTTTACTCTCGTAATTTTATTTTAAGTGAACCTAGAATTCGGCTTGAAGGCTTTTAATTAATTGGGGAGTAAAAGCGACGCAAACAAGGTAGGCGGCGTTATGGCAAGGGGCGTATAACAAAGCTGGAGGTTGGAGGTTTGAAATTGGGTAGCAGTGAATATTTTTAGATTATTTTAGTTAACTCGATCACTGGGTAGTAAGCCTTATAATTATTTGTGACCAAATTATAGCATAAGAAGAGTTGCGGTGCAGTGGTAAGTAGCGTGTAGGGAGCTTAGAGGGCTGGAGTTCGAGCTACCCCTTGCGCATGGGAGAGTTAATTTTGCTGCTCATATGGGGAAAGAATTGGAGTTTGACCAAAACTCCTCTTGGTAGTGGTTTGAATCGGTCAAGCGGTGGAAAATTGGAAATGGGTGGCTCCTGTTCAGTGGAAGGAATTTGAATTGGATTTAAATTGGGTTGTTGGCTTGAACTAAGGAGAAAATCAAGGCTTTTGAATTTGGAAGGACAGTGTGCCGTATGTGAGCTCTTGAGTGTTAGGGAATGAAGTAACGGAATTAAGTGGGAGTGTCTTTTGTTTTTCAGTTTCGGCCAAGTGTTTTTTTTATTTTTTGTACTCAGTACTAGGGTGCCGATTTGCCTATTCTTTAATGCTTCATTTTCTCTCAAAAAGAAAATGAGTGTGGTGTTCTTTTCTACCTCATCTTTTCCTCACATTTGAGGTTCTTGACTTAAGTCGTTTTCCCTCTTGTTGGTAGCCGAATTTTGTGTAGTGTTCACATGATTTCTTTACCTCTTCTCTTACTTTTCAACTCCTATTTTCTTCCCTTTTGTTTTTCTTTCCTTTATAGCTGAATATAGAGTCTTCTCGTTTTGTTTAATACTTTTTTGGCTCTAATTTAGTGTAAATTGAATCCCTCATGTTTCTTTTCTCTCATTTTTTGAGTGTTGACAGATTGTTGCTTGCCTTCTTTGCTCTTCTCCTTTGTTGGCCGATTAGTTCTTGACCAATTACCCTTTGATGCAATTTGGGCGAATGCTAGGTTCGGGACTTGGCTAAATATTTCTGGGTTTGGATTCGTTGAGGAAGGTGTGGAAACGATACCCTATCTCTTTTAAGTGCTCACTTTCTTTATTTGATAAGTCGCTGATCTTGGGTTCGAATCTGTTTCTGATTCAGTTTTAGTTAATAAGATGATAATATTATATAGTGTTGGTTAAGGTTTGGAAGGCGACTTCAAGCAAGGTTATAGGGGAGGAGTCGATTGCTATTCAAGGTAAGCAACCATTACCGGTTGATGGTTAGGTGCTTTGTAAGGGTATTAGTGATTATTGGTTAAAGGACTACCGTGGGTTATGATTAAATCTAGGTGTGAAGTGGTGGGGATTGCTTGCTTCCCAATCAGGTGTGTAGTTTCACACTATTAGACTACAACGGCGAAATACTGGAATACTAGTAACCCGTAAAGCCGAAAGATGGGCTTTTGGCCACATGGGCATGCGAACACGTATGTGATCGACCGAGCACTCAGATTATGGGTCTACATCGTAATGCGATCACCATGAGTGATTTCGGGGGTTTTGGGCTGAAATGGGCCGAATGGGCCTAATGGGCATGGGGGCACGCGTGAGTGGAAATTAGTAAGCAGATGTATGTTATCGACCCGATTGTGGCTAATTACGTGGCTTATGGAAATTTTGAGCTCAGTGGGCCACATGTCTGTGTGGGCCCACATGGGCCAGCTTAATGGGTCTCGACCCATAGACAAGTTTCTGTACTAGTAATGGTCGCACGTGTCGCTAGACGACCGTGGGCTTGATGATGGGCTTAGAGTACTTAGGCCCACACTGGTAATTAACTAAAAGGCCTTTAAGGGGCAAATTGACCAAAATACCCCTGTGGGTAAAGTGACTGATTTGACCCTGTATACTTTCTTAATAATATTTTATGCCGTGAAATGTTATATATGCACTTATGTTCTGTATCATGTTGGCATGACATTGAATATGTTGTATTACATGGGGTCGGGTATATGCTTATGGAGGAAGTGTTCTGTACTGGCAGCTTCGCTGCATTAATCTGATGGCTTCTAGCCTAATATTCTGGCAGCACTACTATATTTTAACGATAATGCTGCATCAATACTACACTGTGGAGTGTAGGGTTGGATGGGTTGATTATATCCCCACATGGTGTGATAGGTTATACAAAGATGGAGTGTCGAGGATGGTTGGGTAGGATTCTTAATGCATGCCATGTTGTTACTGTAATGGGCTTAGGCCCACTAATTTTGATATGTTACTGTAATGGGCTAGGCCCAAATTATTTTATGCATATTGTATGATTGACGAGGGTGTACACACCGAGTTTCAAAAACGCACCCCCCTCTTTTTAATTTTCAGGTGATCTTTAGTAGGCGGTTCTATGTGTGGGAGAACTCGAAGGTGGCCATACTGCAAGCTGTTTAATATATTTGTAGTTACATTTATTTTATCTTTAATTGTTTTCATTTCGGTTGTAATAAGACCTTTAAATTTCTGGATTGCAAATTTAGGATTTTACTTGTGGTTTTAGAATTGCTAGAGGTAGGAATAGGTTTTTTTTCCAAAACAACAACTTTTTTAAAAAAACATTACGCTTCTGCAACATTTTGGAATTGGTTTCACAACTCTTTTTGTTAGACATCACGTTTTCATAATTTGACTATTTTAAATTAAGTTTTAACAACAGACTAATAATAAGAGAATGACGTTTTAAAATGGTTTATGATAAACGATAAATTATACATATTTTTACCTCATGCTTAGCCTATATTTTGGATGAATTATAACTAAATTTGTGAGAATTGGTGCTCTTAATCCTTCTATTTCATGTCTTATACTCAGGAGAGCATAGGGAAGAGAAAAGAACGAGAAACGGGCCAAAAATGGAGAAAATAGGCCAAAATAAGAAAACGACACGGCCTAGGGATTCACTACACGGCCGTGGCACACGGCCGTGCCACATAAAGTCCAACACAGCCCAACCCCGACAAAGCCGTGCCACCATCAATAGGCCCACACACGGCCTCTTATCGATCCATATGGGCGTGGCACACGGGCGTGTCCCTATCATGAGAAAGTTCAATTCTACTCGAAAAAAGGTACTTAGAGGCTAAGAAAGCCATTCTAAACTCTATATAAAGACCCTAGGAGGCAACTTCAAGGGTGTGCTTATTTCCCACTAAGGGGGTACTTTTTTCTCCCAAAAGGAGTGCCTTCTTTCTGCCAACCCAAGGAGTGGAAGCAAGGGATTACTCTAACGGAAGCCGATTGGTTCATCCCAGAAGCCGGAATTCTACATCAAGACAAATGATCTCCCTAAATTCCTTCAGGGGTTTTTTTTTTGGTTCTTTATGTTTTGTTATCTTATTTCTTCTAAGATGTTTTCTTTATTAATTATGAACTAAACCCCTCAAATACTTGAGGGGGATGAAACCTAAGACAGACCTTGTTATTATTTATTCTTGAATTATATGATAAATACTTGAATTGTTCTTAATTATGTGTTCTTCATTCTTGATTTAATAATCCTAGGTATTAATTCAAGAAACTGATGTGCTTAGGCAGAGGAGCAAAAGTCCCTATTTTAAGAGTAGATCTACCATAATTAAGCGGAGTTACATACAACCCTAGACATAAGATGACATAAATCTGCCGGATTAGGGCCAAACCTAATAGGGGGATCCATCGATCGAATTAATGCAAGACTAGGGGTGTTAACTAGATAGAGAACTTTAGTTAACAACCTAGGATTAGTTGTTCTTATCTTCAACGGAGGTATTAACATAAATAAGGGATCTCTACGGATCAAGTCAAGTGAAGAAATCGTCTAGTTCAAGAAGTCAATAACAAGTGAAGTCTAGGTGGATTCTCCCTTGAGTATTGCCCATATCAATAAGCTTTTCCCAAGAGTCTTTCCCCAATTTACTTTTTATGCATTCTTAGTTTAGTTTTAGAATTCGTTTCATACAAACCTCTTTTACTTTTAGGTTAGATAATAGAAAGGAAGTAAGTACTAGTACTTTTGGTTCCCTTGGGTACGATAACTCGGTCTTGTCGCTAAACTATACTACTGTTTGATAGGTGCGCTTGCCTTAAATTCATGATATTAGTTAGTTTTTGGTGTGATAAGTTTTTATAAATTTTATTACTACATATCACGCGATATCAAGTTTTTGGCGCCGTTGTCGGTGAACTAAAATATTACGAAAACTCGATTTCTATTAGTTTAGCCATTACTATTTATTTTTAGCTTTTTACTTTTTATTTTATTTTATTTTAATTTTCTTTGCTTTTTCCTTCTAGGTATTTCTAGTTTATGACTAGAAACAACCCAGCAGGACCACTACTTTTTGACAAAGATTTGGAAGCGACAGTTCGCAGAACTCGCAGAGAAATCAGACGAAGCCTACATTATCTTGAACAAGATCAAGAATAAGAACCTGAACCTACAGAAGAGATGGAAGCAAATCAAAACATTCCACCACCTCCCGCAATAGCTGTGCAACCAGTGAATCAAGATGAAGCTCCTCGCACTATGTATGGTTATGCTAAACCTAGTTTGGCTGGTACTCAAACTAGCATTATTAGACCTGCCATTGCTGCTAATAATTTTGAATTAAAACCTAACACTATTCAGATGATTCAGCAATTTGTGCAGTTTGATGGTTTACAGGAAAAAGATCCCAACTCACATTTAGCCAACTTTTTGGAATTCTGTGATACGTTTAAAATTAATGGCGTTTCTGATGATGCCATTCGTCTAAGGCTATTTCTATTCTCTTTGAGAAATAAAGCCAAACAGTGGTTAAACTCTTTACCACGAGGCTCAATCACTACATGGGAATAGATTAGACAAAAAAATTCTTACTTAAATATTTTCCTCCAGCTACAACAGCTAAATTACGAAATGATATCTCTTCTTTTGTGCAGATGGATTTAGAAACACTTTACGATGCCTGGAAGAGATACAAGGATCTTTTGAGAAGATGCCCTTATCATGGACTACCTTTGTGGTTACAAGTTCAAATCTTTCACAACAGTTTGAATCCATCAACAAGGCAAATGATCGATGCAGCCGCAGAAGGAACAATCAGCAATAAAACACCCGAAGCAGCTTATGAGTTTATAGAAGAGATGTCACTGAATAACTATCAGTGGCAAGTCATGAGGCCAAAGCCGACAAAAGCTGCAGGAGTTTTTAATATTAATGCTGTCACCATGCTTACTAATTAGGTAGAACTTTTAAATAAAAAGTTTGATAATTTTGTTGGTTCTACGCAGGCACACCCAGTGATGCAGTATGACGCAAACCAAGGAAATATGTTCAATTCAGATTACTCCTCTTATGGACATGGCATGGGACCTGAGCAAGCCAACTATATGGGTAACAATTCTAGACCTCAAAATAACCCTTATCATAATACTTACAATACAGGTTGGTAGAACCACCCCAATTTTTCATGGGGAGGATAAGGAAATCAAAGACAACCA
The DNA here is from genome assembly GCA_020496765.1 of Gossypium stocksii. NCBI lineage: Eukaryota > Viridiplantae > Streptophyta > Magnoliopsida > Malvales > Malvaceae > Gossypium > Gossypium stocksii. The sequence continues at coordinate 16,784,482 of CM035623.1, forward strand.
CCTCCTCCGGGATTTCAACAGCCACCCCCACAACAAGAGAAAAAGCCGAACCTTGAAGAGATGTTCACAAAATTTATGGCCGTATCAAAAACCCGTTTTCAAAACACCGAAACGGCACTGAGGAACCAACAGGCATCCATTCAAGGACTTGAAACCCAAATAGGCCAGCTTGCCAAGCTAATCTCTGAAAGACCGCAAGGCGGGTTACCAAGCAACACTGAGACTAACCCTAAGGAGCAACTCAATGCTATGGATACGATAGATGATGGGGGGTTAACCAAAACCAACCCAAAGCCATGCGAGGAGCCTGTGGTAAGTAAAGGAAAGGATGAGGTAAGTTCCACAGATGAAATTGTCAAAGAATATAAACCTCATATCCCATACCCAAATACGTTAAAGAAGGACCGTACGAATGAGCAATTCGGTAAGTTTCTTGAACTCTTAAAGAAATTACATATCAACTTACCATTTGTTGAAGCAATTACGCAGAAGCCGGAGTACACAAAATTTTTAAAGGAACTTCTCACAAATAAAAGAAAGTTGGAAGAACTGTCCATAGTGGAACTCAACGAGGAATGCTCAGCTCTTCTCCAAAATAAACTACCAACCAAACTGAAAGATCCAGGGAGTTTTACTATTCCTTATTTATTTGGCAGCCTGGACACCAAAAATGCTTTAGCTGATTTAGGGGCTAGTATAAATGTCATACCTTATAAACTGTTTAGACAACTAGGTCTTGGAAAACCTAAGCAAACTAAGATGAGCATTCAATTGGCTGATAAAAATATTAGGTCTCCTAAGGGAATAATTGAAGATGTGCTTGTCAAAATTGATAAATTTATATTCCCAGTTGACTTTTTGTTTTAGACATTGATGAGGATAGCAATGTACCCTTAATTCTAGGGCGACCCTTTTTAGCAACTGCCAGAACAATAATTGATTTAGGAAACAGGTGAACTTACACTACGTGTAGGTGATGACAAAGTTACTTTACAAGCTCAAAACTTGATTAAGGCCGTTGATAATAATATAGTCACGAGTCCTTGTAAAAACACTGAACTCACCACCCAACCTTTTGTGCAGGATACACTCCATATAAAGTCAACCTAATCACAGACAAGTCCATCCAAGTGAGATGCACCTGAAAAGCGAATGCTTCAGATCGAGGAACTGGATGAGTGGCTGAACTATCATGAAAAGCCCAAAATATGCCACACCGACCCAGAGCATCACCAAGACGACCCTCACGTGCAAACGAATCAAATCAAGGTAGGAGATAAGGTAATATTAGGGTAATGACAATTTTTCCATACGGTACAGTAGAGATAAAACATGAGTCACTCGGCACTTTCAAGGTAAACCACACTCGACTCAAATTTTACGTTGATAATAAAATTTTAAACAGGATAGAAGAGTATCAACTCTTCAAGCCGTCGTGACCGAGCAAACTTGAGAAAAGTCGAGCTTAGACTATAAATAAGTGCTTCTCGGGAGGCAACCCGAGCACTAACTTAGTAAATTATTTTAAAATTAGGCTTTCTAATACATCAACTCACCCTTGAATGCAGGTTTTTCGAGCCACACGACCATGCCCATGGGCGTGCCTCAGGCCGTGTGTACACTTTGAGCAGAGACGCGGTTGTACAACTTGGCTGTGTACAAGCAGGGTAAAATTTTCTCTAAGGCACGGGCTACGATAAATAGCCACGGTTGTGTGATATGGCCGTGGCCAACACTGTCAATTCCAACATGGGCGTGTGACCCCATACACGATCGTGGGAGAAGCGAACATCGAAGGATACGACCGTGCGACACGGCTATGTGCCTCAACACGCCCTCGCAACACAGGCGTGTGTCTCGAGCCAGGCGCGCCAAAATCCCTGGGATTTTTTGTTTTTCCATTTTATTTTATTTTATCTTTTTCTTTATGTGAATTTTAGTATTCTCAGAACTAGTTTATGTTATTTCAGTTATTTTATATCGGTTATTTCCTAACGAGTAATTGTTCTAATCCTGAAATACATAAAATCCCTTAAGTGCTATCGTAGTTTCAAAACGATGAACTTCAAGTATTCCTTCCTCCAAGACAACTTTCACAATTCAAGGGTTCCATCCAATATTTAGGGAGTTTTACTTCTCTCCTCAGCTTATGATCTTGTGCTTCTTTTGCTATTAATGTTATATTTGTACATTGAGGGCAATGTACATCTTAAGTGGGGGGGGACTTACTTTCAGTTATTGCATTCTCTTTGAAACCCCTGAAAATTTTTCAAACTAACATTTTGCATTGTTCTCAAAATTTCGAATTATCACTTTCACTCTTTGCATTATCTTCAATCTCATATTAGGAATTAATTCTGATTGATTTATGATTTTTGTTGATATGTTGAGAATTAAGACATAGGTGCTTATACTTTGATTATTCAAACTTGAAAACATTAGGGAATCAAGCATGATAAGTTGAAATTTTTGAGAATTTAATTTTTTTTCTAGGTTATTTTCCCTAATTTTAGGTGTTATCTTGAGATTTGAAATTCACAAGATTGACATCAAAAGCCATAATTCTGGTGAGATTTTTGAGCCTTTTGAGCATACATTCTTTCATGCTCACTTTTATTATTGCTTTGAGTGAGTCAATAATGATTTGTTATTCTAGAACTTGCTTCGATTATACATGTCAAGACTACATCATTGATTTGATATATTGAGATGATAAAGGCACCTAGGATCTAACCCCCTTACTCTATAAAAGCCTACCTCCATAAATTAACCCCTAGTAAACCCTATTGAGCCTAACAACCCATTCTTTGACTTACCTCTAATATTAGCCCATAACCCGTTTTTGTTGAATTCCATTCAATTAATTTGATCCCTATTTTTGTCGAGATTTAAGTTGAATTATTATCTAGCTTTACTCTCTTTTCTAGTTTGTAAAGTTGTAAATATTCAATTTATTGTATTCGATTTGAATTCTTCTAAAAAAAGTAAAAAAAAAAAACATATATACAATTAATTCAGTGTAATTCATGTTATAGTTAATATTTTTGCATATTTCTATTAGAAGCTATAAAATCCAGAATGATATCATCATAAGGCTTAGCTCGAGGAATATGTTCTAGTGATAGAGATTTTTATAGCTAGATGATTTTTCAATTCAATCTTGATTCTAACCCTTTCTTTTCAGCTTGTGACAACACCCCTAACCAAAGCCCCATTACAGCCATTGAAAGACCTTTTGATCAATGTGTCATATCAATATATAGTGGTGGAGATTTGATTTTCTTACAAGCATATGGTAATAACTTTTCAGGATTGACTAAAGAGTGCTAAATTCTTGAACCCTAAACACTTTGAGTGGATAGAGTTTATCCTTAGTGAGGATGTCAAATCTTGTTGATTTTGATTGAAAGGTGATTACTTAAAAAAAGGGAGAAGACCTATGTTTCCGTGATAAAATTTTCAACTTAGAGTGTTTGAATCTTTAATGTTCTTTTGATTGAATTTTCATTTTATGATTACTTGTGGATTAGTTTGAAACATTATTGATAAGAATTGTAAGTTGAGAAGAATGATTCTTAATTGTGATTTGAGATTTTGCTTGAGGACAAGCACAGGCTTAAGTGTGGGGGTATTTGATAAACGATAAATTATACATATTTTTACCTCATGCTTAGCCTATATTTTGGATGAATTATCACTAAATTTGTGAGAATTGGTGCTCTTAATCCTTCGATTTCATGTCTTATACTCAGGAGAGCATAGGAAAGAGAAAAGAATGAGAAACGGGCCAAAAACAAAGAAAATAGGCCAAAAATGAGAAAACGACACGGCCCAGGGATTCACCACATGGCCGTGGCACACGAACGTGCCACATAAAGTCCAACACGGCCCAACCCCGACAAGCACGGCCAAACTACACGACCGTGCCACCATTAACAGGCCTGCACACGGCCTCTTATTGATCCACACAAGCGTGGCACACGGGCGTGTCCCTATCATGAGGAAGTTTAATTCTACTCGAAAAAGGATACTTAGGGGCTAAGAAAGCCATTCTAAACTCTATATAAAGACCCTAGAAGGCAACTTCAAGGGTGTGCTTATTTCCCGCTAAGGGGGTACTCTTTTCTCCCAAAAGGAGTGCCTTCTTTCTGCCAACACAAGGAGTGGAAGCAAGGGATTACTCCAAGGGAAGCCGATTGATTCATCCCAGAAGCTGGAATTCTACATCAAGATAAAGGATCTCCCTAAATTCCTTCGGGGGTTTTTCTTGGGTTCTTTATATTTTGTTATCTTATTTCTTCTGAGATGTTTTCTTTATTAATTATGAACTAAACCCCTCAAATACTTGAGGGGGATGAAACCTAAGACAGACCTTGTTATTATTTATTCTTGAATTATATGATAAATACTTGAATTATTCTTAATTATGTGTTCTTCACTCTTGATTTAATAATCCTAGGTATTAATTCAAGAAACTGATGTGCTTAGGTAGAGGAGCAAAAGTCCCTATTTTAAGAGTAGATCTACCATAATTAAGCAGAGTTGCATGCAACCCTAGACATAGGGCAACATAAATCTTCCGGATTAGGGCCAAACCTAATAGGGGGATCCATAGATCGAATTAATGCAAGACTAGCGATGTTAACTAGAAAGAGAACTTTAGTTAACAACCTAGGATTAGTTGTTCTTATCCTCGACGAAGGTATTAACATAAATAAGGGATCTCTACGGATCAAGTCAAGTGAAGAAGTCGTCTAGTTCGAGAAGTCAATAACAAGTGAAGTCTAGGTGGATTCTCCCTTGAGTATTGCCCATATCAATCAGCTTTTCCCAAGAGTCTTTCCCCAATTTACTTTTTGTACATTCTTAGTTTAGTTTTAGAATTAGTTTCATACAAACCTCTTTTACCTTTAGGTTAGATAATAGAAAGGAAGTAAGTACTAGTACTTTTGGTTCCCTTGGGTATGATAACTCGGTCTTGCCGCTAAACTATACTACTGTTCGATAGGTGCGCTTGCCTTAAATTCGCGATATTAGTTAGTTTTTGGTGTGATAAGTTTTTATAAATTTTATTACTACATATCACGTGATATCAGTTTACAATGCTTAAGTTGATTTATAAAAATATACAAAGAGACTGGTATCTTACAAAACAAATTTATCAATAAAAATAATGTTTTATGAAGAAGCACTTCAATGTGACATGCCAGACTCGGGCCTAACTTCAAGGCCGGGTTTGGGGTGTTACATTTATTGGTATCAGAGTTCGGTTGCAAAACTTGGACTGTGAAATGGGCCTTAGTTTTGGGTTATAAAACTGTTTTCAAATGAATCAAAGTGATTTAAGGAATTTTTGCTGTGTGGCACACCGAGTCTCCGACGTCGAGCCAAGTAAGTATTCTTAAATTTTGAATTATCTTTAACTGCTTATGATTGTTATAAAATAGGAGGCACTAGTATTTCCTTAGATATTAGACTATATTGAGACTGTTGAGTCTAGGTTTTTTTAAATAAATTTTTCTATGTGATGATTGGATTTAGAAATTATAATCAATTTGCTCCGATAGGCGGATATTTTGGATGTCTGATTAAGTTTTTTTGGATTAGAGTGCGCAACAGTAGCATAGTGGGGTAGATGTTACACGACTACCTTGTTAGTTGGAAATTTCGGGTACAAAATTTCTTTAAGAGGGGTAGAGTTTTAACGCCTCAGATTTTGGGCTTAGAAGAAATGGGCTTCGTGTTTCAAATTGGATCTTAATTGTGCAAGAAAAATTTCATAAATTGTATGTTTAGTTTAGTGGATAAGTGTTTAGGAAGGGTTAGGAGTGTCGAAGAAGCCCTGGGTTCATACCAGGACTCTAGCAAAATTTTAATTTTTACTTCCTTAGGGAGACTCTGGCATTAGACCTTATAAGTATATTTGGTTAAAATTTGACACAAGGGAGCGCTTGGCCTAGTGGCAAGAGGGCGTTAGGAGCAGGTAGTAGGTGCTAGGCTCAAGTCGTGGCAAGTGCAAAATTTTGGTTGTTTTTTCTAAAAAACCTAGATGTAGGCAGGAAAGCTTAAAAAACATTGGGCTTAGAGTACTTAGGCCCACACTAGTAATTGACTAAAATGCCTCTAAGGGGCAAATTGACCAAAATACCCCCGTGGATAAAGTGACTGATTTGACCCTATATACTTTCTAAATAATATTTTATGCCGTGAAATGTTATATATGCACTTATATTCTGTATCATGTTGGCATGACATTGAGTATGTTGCATTGCATGGGGTCGGGTCTATGCTTATGGAGGAAGTGTTCTATACTAGCAACTTCGCTGCATTAATCTGATAGCTTTTAGCCTAATATTCTGGTAGCACTGTTGTATTTTAACGATAGTGTCGCATCAATACTACACTGTGGAACGTAGGGTTGGATGGGTTGATTATATCCCCACATGGTGTGATGGGTTAGACAAAGATGGAGTGTCGAGGATGGTTGGGTAGGATTCTTAATGCATGCCATGCTGTTATTGTAATGGGCTTAGGCCCACTGATTTTGATATGTTACTGTAATGGGCTAGGCCCAAATTGTTTGCTGCATATTGTATCATTGACAAGGGTGTACACACTGAGTTTCGAAAACTCACCCCCCCTCTTTTTAATTTTTCAGGTGATCTTCAGTAGGTGATTCAACGTGTGGGAGAACTCGGGGGTGGCCACACTACAAGCTGTTTAATATCTTTGTAGTTACATTTATTTTATCTTTAATTATTTTCATTTCGGTTGTAATAAGGCCTTTAAATTTCTGGATTGCAAATTTAGGATTTTACTTGTGGTTTTAGAATTGTAGAGGTAGGAACGGGTTTTTTTTCCAAAACAACAACTGTTTTAAAAACATTACGGTTTCGCAACATTTTCGAATTGGTTTCACAACTCTTTTTGTTAGACACCATGTTTTCGTAATTCGACTATTTTCAATTAAGTTTTAACAACAGACTAATAATGATTTAAGAGAATGACGTTTTAAAATGGTTTACAATGCTCATGTTGATTTATAAAAATATACAAAGAGACTTTTATCTTACAAAAGAGATTTATCAATAAAAACAACGTTTCACGAAGAAGCACTTCAATGTGACATGCCAGACTCGAGCCTAACTTCTAGGCGGGGTTTGGGGTGTTACAGATACTTTGAGTAGAAATCTCTATTTGCTTTGCAAGCTATGGATACCTGATTGTAATTGTCTGATAATGGCTCAAGTTGTAGATAAGTTTAAAGCTAAAATGATGTTTCTATAACATATCTATAAAACTTAGAAAAGTGATAATGGATTGCAAGTTAAATGGATATAGAGTAAGTCAACTTCTGATTTAGAATTTGAGAATGGATCTGATAACTGTCTGTTATTCAGAGGCAAAGCCTGTGTACTGAGGGATTCAGAATTTGGACAGAAAATTTTGCATGAAGCTTCCAATAGTAATATGCCTGTCATCTAGGGAAAAAGTAAAATGTATAATGATTCGAAAAAGATGTGCTGGTGACCGGAATGAAAGGTGATATTTCTGAATATGTATTTAAATGTTTGATATGTTAGTAAGTTAAAGTTGAGCATAAGGTATAGATACCTTCGGGATTGTTACAGTCAGTGAAGATACTGAAATGGAAATGGGATAAAGTTATTGTGGATTTTGTATCGGGATTACTCTGTCTTTGAAAAAAAAAGATGCTATTGGGTAGTTGTTGATTATTTGACAAAGTTTGCTTATTTATTTCTAGTATGAATAGATCTCTCACTTAATAGATTGCCTGAATTATATGTTCCTGAGATTATTAGATTACATAGAGTGCCAGTATTTATTATATTTGATAAATATCTACAATTTATATCTTGATTCGAGAATTAATTGCAAGAAGTTTTAGGATCATAGTTACATTTCAATGCCGTATTCCATCTTCAGACTGATGAATAGTTTGAGCATGTGATTCAGATTTTAGAAGATATACTTCTATACGATGTATTAGAATTTAAAGGTAACTAGGAAAAGTATCTACTCTTAGCCAAATTCGCGTATAATAGAAGTTATCAGTTCAGCATTAAAATGACATTGTATGAGACTCTGGATGATCATGAATGTAAAATTTTATAGTATTAGATTGAGCTTAGTAAGAAAAAGGATACATAATCCGATCCGTGAAATCGAAGAAAAAGTGGAAGTGATCTGAGATAGTTTTCAGGCAGTTTCTGATTGTTGAAGATTTTATGTGGATCTTGGATAAAAAGAAATAGAGATCCGAGTAAGCGACAAAGTATTCTTGAAAATTTTGAAGTTCTTCGGTTTAGCCGTAAAGGCAAATTAAGTTTGCTGTTTATCGGGCCATATGAGATCATTGAAAATAATCAAACCTGTTGCGTATTGATTGACATAATTGCTAGAGCTATTAAAAATTCACAATGCTATTCATGTGTATATGTTACGATGGTATTGACCAGATCCGTTATATGTTATTTCTCTTATAGGTATTGAAATTCAGCTTGATATGACTTACAGTGAGAAATTGATTGAAATTCTGGCATGTAAAGTGAAAGAAATGAGAAATAATAAGGTAGCTTTAGTAAAATTTTTCTAATAATGACATGATATAGAAGAAGTTACTTGACAATTGGAGAGAAACTATAAGAAAGCAATAATTAAATCTCTTTACTGGTAAAATTTTAGGGGACGAAAATGCTTAAAGGGGAAAATTGTAATAGGCCGTTTTTGGTAAAAATTAGAATAGTGGTTTTAGGACCACAAATCCTATTCCAAAAAGAAAATTTATTTTAATATTATTTTATGGTCTATAGTATGATGGAAATTTTATATGAAAATTTCGTAAAGAAATTTGATCAGTCACATGTCTAACTTGATGAAGGACCAAATTGCACAAAGTGTAAAAGTTGAGTTCTAATAGCTAAAGGGATTAAATAGCTATAGAACTTTAAAGTAGAGGTCCTTATATGGTAAATAAACCATTTAAAAATGCTTGGTGATTAAGGATGATGAATCATCCATGGAAATTAAAATAAAATAAAGGAAAAAAATTGGAAAGATAAAATAATGGTGATAAATAATAAACAAAAAGAATATCATCAAATATATCATCAAATATATCAAGCCTAATTAGGTATGTTTTCTTGACCCGTTTTTCATAATTTTTATATTTCTAGGATCGTAGTAACCTAATCTATCTATTTTGGGGATTAATTTGCAAAGTTATCAAAGTATCAAAGTTTTTCCATTGATGAATATGCTGAAATTTTGAAATTTATGGTAGAATGTAACAGCCCAAATTAGGGCGTAGTCAGAATAGTGGTTTTGAGACCACAAATCCAAAGTAAAAAAGTATGATTTATGATTATTTTTAAGTTTATGACATGATTTCATAATAGTGATAAAAGTTCATGAAGGAAATTTTGAGAATTAGTGATTAATTTGTCCTTTAGGACGAAATTGAAAAAGTTGCAAAATTGAGTTTCTATAAGGCTTAAGTATGAAATAGCACTAGAAAAATTAGTAGGAGTCCTTATTTGGCAATTAGAATAATTTTTTGCACTATGGACAAAAAAGCCTATGGAAGGGTAAAATTTTAAAGAAATGTCATAAGGGCATTTTGGTCATTTGGTAAAGTTAAGTAACAAAAAGGGAAAATAAGCCAAAAATAGGTTCATCTTCTCCATGCAAGTGCCAAAAATCACAAGCCCTCTATAGATAGGGGTTTCTTCACTTTTAAGCTCCAAATCAAGAAACACGAAGCCCAGACCAAAACCGGTGAAAAAGTAAAGTTATGGACTAAACCAAGCATTCGCCCACATTTTGGACTCGAGGTAAGTTGTATGTAATAATTTAGCTCATATATTATGTAAATTCATTATGATGATTTTCTATGAAATTATGATATTCCATTAAGACAATGATATAGCCTTGTATGAATTATGCATAAATTCCATGATATTGATTTGTAGAAGCAATGTATAAAATTCATGAAATTTATTGATGTGAAAATTTTACCAAGAAATGATGAAACATGAAAAGAGAAATTACATGCAAGTTTAAAAGAATACGAAGGATACTGTAATCATGTCATAAGCATTGTAGGTCCCGTGTAAGACCATGTCTAGAACATGGCATCGACATCGAACTAAGATCCCATGCAAGACCATGTCTAGGACATGGCATGGGCATCCGAGATGAGGTCCCGTGTAAGACCATGTCTAGGACATGGCTTCGGCATCGAGAGGAGTTAAGAATCCCTTGTAAGACCATGTCTGGGACATGGCATGGGTATCTAATATGAGATTCCGTGTAAGACCATGTCTGTGACATGGCATCGGTATCAAGTACGATCTCGTATAAGACCATGTCTGGGACATGGCATCGATATCAATGTCTGATCCCATGTAAGACCATGTCTGGGACATGGCATTGGCATCATTTCATAAGATTGAATTACGGGTATCCTTCAGTATTCTAAAAGAATCTTAAAGGAGAAAAGTATTCAGGTAGATAAATTTCAAGAGAAAGGCTAAAGATTCATGTTGAGTGTTGCAGGTATATACAAATAAGTATGTGAAATTGAAAGTACATTGTTTTGAGAAACATAGCATGAAAAGCATGAGTAAGTATATGATTGTGTAAATCATGTGGATGAGTAAGAAGCTATATGAAATCCATGATAACTTATTTGGGTGATGTTTCATGATTTTGTTGCTACTTTATTCATGCAACTTACTAAGCATTTTTATGCTTACTCTTCATTTTTCCCTCTCTATGTAGAGTTGCCGATTGAGCTTATGGATCACTTGAAGTTAGAGCTCGAAGTCACACTATCAAGGAATTCATTTTGGTATAGTGAAATTAGTCTTTTGTTGTATGGAATGTATAGGATGTCTAGTTGCTTTCATATATATCATTTTGAGAAGCTAATTGTGATGGCTATTATCATCACTTGAGTGAAGTTGTAATGGCCTTTGAAATTGGCTAATATAGTCTAAGTTATATTTTATGCAAAGAGGTTGGAATTCATGATATGCATGGTGGCATGTAAGTGCCTCATTGATGAATGTTTCTAATGTATGTTATGTCTTGACTTGTGAGTTGAAATTGGTATGAAGTGGTATTGTGTTGGATCAGTTTCAGGGTGGCAAAAAGGCTTGGAAAATATCCTATTGTTGTCCACACGGTTGGGCACATGGGCGTGTGCCTAGGCCGTGTGTGACACATGGTTAGTCTCAAAAGTGTGTTAATAGGCCGTGTGTCCCCTGCATCCAATTTAGTTAAGTCAGTATAGAACACAGGCTGAGCACACACGCGTGTGCCTCTGCCGTGTGCTCTTCTGATAATTATAGTGTTCAAGTCTGGATGCTCCACGGGATATTGACACAGGCGTGTCTAAGTCGTGTGAGAAACACGGGTAATAGACATGGGCGTGCACCCAAGTCGTGTCAAAACCCCCTCTAGGTTGAAAATAAAAATAAATTCAACATGGGCTAGGGACATGGGCGTGTGAGACAACACAGCCTACCCACACGGGCGTGTCCCCTCCCACACGGGCGTGTGACCCTGTTTTAGCTAAAAAATTTCTAAGTACCCAAGAGTTCCTGGATAAGTCCCAGAACATCCCCAATACACGTTCTGGGCCTCGTAGGCCCATAATAATGATAGTAAGAGAATACATGAAGAGTTGTAAAAGAATGATTTTTATGGTCGAGTTTTCGTCTTCAAGTAAGTTTATGTACGGTAATGCCTTGTGCCCTATTTCGGCGTCGGACTCGGGTAGGGGTGTTACATAGAAAATGAAAGGCTGTTGAAAGATAAACAACTTTTGTTAAAGGAATTTTGATGAAATTGTGATTTAGGGACTAAATTGAAAAAAAAAGTGAAATCTAGGGAAACTTTCTGAATTTTATGAAATACATGGGCTGAAAATGTTACATGTAAAATTCGGCTAGGCTTGAAATAAGAATTAAATTGCAAGAATTTCATTTTTCGAGCCTAGGGACGAAATAGTCATTTATTAAAAGTTTAGGGGAAAAATACTAATTTTTCCTAAAATGTAAATCGGACTGAGTTAAGCATGAATTGATGTTAAAATTCCTCATATAGATCCGGATAGACCAAATTCGGAGTTAGACGAAGAAAAGAGAAATGTCGGATTAGTAGATTTACGAACACGAACAGTGGTCGAGGTAAGTTCATGTAACTAAATTGTCTATATTTATATGTTTGAATTAAATGTATTTATGTGAATTTAATAAATTTCATAAATACATAAAATGATCACATATCTGACAATACCCGAAAAAAATGTTAAGTCCTGTTTCAATGAAAGAAAGTTGATGGATACAGAATTTCTCGATTGGTATTGATCTTGCATATGTTGCAGACATACCGTAGCTCGAAAGAGCATCCCGTTATAAGCCCTCTCAAGCTTCCCATTATAGTGTTCCGGCAAGCATCTTGATCGGTAGTGATTTGTTTGTGTTGCAGACTACCGCAGTTCTTTGTGAGCATCTTGTTATTTGATCGGTAATAATCTTGCATGTGTTAAGGACACAAATGCAGCTCTTTGTGAGGGTCCTTTTATGCAATCAATCGTGATCCTGCATATGTTGTGAACACAAATGTAGCTCTTTATGAGCATCATGTTAGTGCTTGCTTGAACTTCCCATTATAAGCTATTCGGTGCTACCTGATAAGTGTTCTCCGGAACTTCTCGTTAAGTGCTCTTCGGAGCTATTCGATATAGGCTCTTTGCGAGCTTTCTATTATATAGCCCGGATAAGCTTCCCGATAGGCTCTTTTGAGCTCCCCGAAATGGCTTTGTGTGAGCTTCCCATTATAGTGCTTGAGAGAAAGCTTTCTGTTTAAGTGCTCTAATGAGTACTCCCGAACATGAATTGATAGATTCTGATTTGTACACTTCAAGTGTACTACCGGTGTATCCATCGATGTTTTGAATGATTCAACGGGTAAAAGTCTAACTTGAGGAGATATGAACATGAAATGAATTATTATATGTATCTGTCCAGAGTACATGAAAATGATGATACTTGATAATATGAGATGATAATCTATGAACATAGAATTTACTTGATGAATATGTTCATCCATGACTATAAAATTGTACACCTTGAGTGTACTAGCCGTATGACATTGATATTTTAAATGATTAAATGAGAGAAGTTTTGACATGAAATAACCTGAACTCGAGAAAAAATATTGTGAAAATGTACTTGCAACATCGGAATATGATTTGTATGTGTTATATAAATACATGATGTGGAAAGTATATGTACATGAAAATTTGGTTATTGTTGAGCCCATACATGTTTCTTGATATTTGAATGAATTATATGACTAACAAGGATGATAAGAATATGTGTTAGGGTTCATGACCAAATTGATTGAATGTTTCTTGTATGTTTATCTTGAACGTAAAAAGGAATAATAAGTTAATTACCATGTTATACGAACTTACTAAGCATTATATGCTTACTCTGCTTTATTTTTCCCTATTTTGTAGTAATTTGGAAGCTCGTTGGATTGGAAGCTTGGAAGAGATCACTCACACTATCTATTGGCCCATTCGATATATATGGTAAATTAATTACAGTTATAATGACATGTATAGGTTGTTAACTTAGTCATTGATGGCATTTAAATGTTTTGGGTTGTAACTAGCCCTTGGTGTGGCTTGTGTTTGATATATTTTGAGATGTATATATATTGTCTTGCATGTTTGATAGGTAAAATATGATATGATTAATAAATGGTAATTATATGGATGATTGGATTAAGAATGTTCAATTTGACAAGATTTGAATATAACAATTCAAGTGAGGAGAATATTATGTATATGATTTGGTTTTAGCTTGGTTTTAATATCTTGAATTGATTGGTGAATATAATTAAGTGTTAATATAGGTGGAAGTCAAGTTTGAATGAGAAATAAGGCTAGGAAATAGTCTTATTTTGTCAACACGGGTAGAGACACGGGCATGTGTCTCAGTCGTGTGTGACACACGGCCTAGTATATGGGTGTGTATTCGGCCGTGTGTCTCCTACATCTTAAAATTTCAAAATAGAGTACTTGGAATTGATCACATGGTTTGGCACACGGGCATGTGACTTGGCCGTGTGAACCCTGCACTTAAATGAATTAAAAAAACAACGAGTTACACGGGTTAGGGATACGGGCATGTGCCCTACCTCATATGCAACACAGCCTGAGACATGAGCATGTCACACGGCCTAACCGCACGGGTGTGTGAGCCCTAAACCTAAGAAAAGTTTTGAAATTTCATGAAAAATTCTCTGAGTTCCCGATTTAGTCCCGATTTGTTTCTAATACATGTTTTGGACCTTGAGGATTCATATAAGAGAATTTATGTTTAATTTTTGACATGATTATTGTATTTAATGAAATGTCTGTTTACATGATCTGTAAATTTTGGTAATACTTTGTAACCCTATTTCGACGATGGATATGAGTTAGAGGTGTTACAACTGTAAAAGAATATATGAAAAATATATTTAATATTTCTACAATCAGCGAATTCACAATAACCAATTAAATTAATTTTATTTTTTAACTTCAATTATTTAATTAATTAAATAATAATTCAAAAACTTATAAATTAATTTTTCAAGTTATTTTAATTTAGTGAGAAAACCACATTCATTTCTGAATGTTTCTCATTTCTCCAACTTTACCATTTCTATCCATTTCTGTTCATTTGATTCAACATGTAATTCATTTTCGATTTTAACGAGCTAGAGGAAGAACCAAGTGGACATATATAATTAGGGTGCAAATGATTTATGATTAAGCTCCAACTTTTCGCATATCAATTATGAACTCATTTAGTTAATAAGTCATTCCACTATAGTATCATGACTAAGCTCTCCCTAATAGCATACCATTAAGAAAGTAAATTGGTCAATACTCATCTAATGACCTTGTCATAAGTGTGATATCCTTAATCTCCCTTTGGGATAAATCCACTCTTCCAATATGTTCCTTGTAACAACTCGATTTTCAGTGGTGACGGAACAGTGGTTTCGGGACCACAAATTTTTTTTGTATCGAATCATAAATATTAATTTTAGAATATTTATAGAGTGATTAGAGTCGTATTAAATTTTGGTTAAGAAATATTAATGTTTAGTTAGTTAACTAAAGAAATAGGACTAATTGTAAAATGTGCAAAACTTGTAAATTAAAGCAAATAGGTGATGAAATGGTTTAATTAATAGTTTAGGAAGGACTTAAGTAATAATTATGCCCTAAACAATATAGTGGGACAGCAAGTTAATGGAAAATGATAAAATAAGGTAATTATAACAACAAAATTGTAAATTAGTTGAAATTAAAACAAAACAAATTGAAAATTAAAGTTTCCTATTCATTTTTCTTTAATATTGGCCGAAACCACCATAGGAGGAAGCTTTAAGTTTGGTTTTTTCATCTTTATGCATATGAGTTTAATTCCTTCCCTTGTTTGTAATTTTTATGTTTTTGAAATCATTGTAACTAGGTCTAGCTAGCCCGTAACTTCATTTCTTATTCTGTTAAAAAGTTTAGAAGTTTCCATTGATGAATATTGAATGTTCTTAATGAATACTATGTATTTGGAGCTTTGATTATGCTATTTGATGAATTTGAAAAGTGGTTTTTCTTATATTTTGATTTTAAGATTAAATTGTGAAAAATGTCAAAATTTTAGGGTTTAATACTGAATTTAGTGATTATTAGGGACTGTTTAAGGGCCTAGTATATTTGGATAAAATATTGACACGAGAAAAGTGGTTAATTTGATGAATTTAGGGTTAAAGGATTAAATTGCAAAAATTGTAAAAGTTTAGGGTAATTATGTTATTTTGAAAAATAAAAGGGTATTAATTGTAAAATGGTTTGGAAATGAAATATATGCTGATAAATAAATAATTTTACATTTTAGATCAAGATCCCATAGATACTCGGGTAAAAGGAAAATTTATGGAATAGTCGCTATGATGTTGCAACTTCTATAATTTGGTCCAGGTAAGTTCATACGGTTCAGAATTTAACATTAAAATGAATTATTGAGTAGTCTAACATGATAGAATTTATATATTTATTTTAATTGTTGATGATGAATGGTAATTTAAAGTTTAATATTGAACTTGATCCTCGGCTTAATTTGAACACAAGATAAAGTACAGTTGGGATTTGGTGCATTACGATGGTTTGGAGTGGATATGGTATTGGAGGGAGATATTTGCATATTGCCCGAGTAAACTGAGGTTCAACATTTGTTGCAAACTCTCGTGTTATACTCTCTGTTTAGTGTGCTTGTTGGATTAGCTCTTATGAGCACTGGTGTGATGATTGGTTTAGCTCTTATGAGCACTGGTGTGATGGTTGGATTAGCTCTTATGAGCATTGGTGTGTTTGGTTGGACTGATGGTGTACTTCTATCCGTAAGCCATTCTTCGAGTAAAGTTTCTACCGTAATGAACTAGAAATCCAAAGAATGTTTCAGAAGTGAGAACTTTTCTAGGTCTAACAGGTTACTATCAATGTTTTGTTAAAAACTTTTCGTTGATTGCTTCACC
Source organism: Gossypium stocksii (assembly GCA_020496765.1). Lineage (NCBI taxonomy): Eukaryota > Viridiplantae > Streptophyta > Magnoliopsida > Malvales > Malvaceae > Gossypium > Gossypium stocksii. The sequence continues at coordinate 16,801,108 of CM035623.1, forward strand.
AATGACCAGTTTACTATAGAAAAATGTTGAGTTTGTTTGGTTCGGTAAGTGTCAACAGAGATTTGATCAGTTGAGGAACATGTTGACAGAAGCCCAAGTTTGACTCAGCCTGAATCTAGAGCAGTGCATGTTGTTTATAGTGATGTGTCTCTCAACGGTTTGGGTTATATGTTGGTGCAATTAGGAAAGGTAGTAGCTTATACTTCTCATCAGTTAAAGTCGCATGAAAAGAATTATCCTACTCATGATCTCGTGCTGGTCGCTATTTTTTTGCTTTCAAAATTTGGAGACATTATCTATACGGCTAAAAATGTCACATGTTCACATATCACAAAAGTTTAAAGTATTTGATGACTCAAAAAGAATTGAACTTGATACAGAGACGGTGGTTAGAGCTACTAAAAGATTACGATTTGGTTATTGATTATCATCTGGGAAAAGCTAATATAGTTGCGGATGCACTTAGTTAAAAGTCGTCATTGTTTGCACTTAGATCATTGAACACTCATTTAGTTCTAAATAAAGAGGGTTCTGTATTAGCAAAGTTGATAAAGAAACCCATGTTTCTACAATGAATTCAAGAATTGCAAGATGAAGATTCGAAGTTGATGTTGAAACGACAGATGGTTAGAATAATTTGAGTTTAGAGTACAGTGTTGATGATAATGGTACATTACATTATCGTGGTAGAATTTGTGTTCCCAATAATTTAGATTTGAAACATGATATTCTTTTTGAAGCTCACAATAGTACGTATTCTATTCATCCAGGTAGTACGAAGATGTATTGTGACTTGAAACAAATGTATTGGAGGCTAGGTATGAAAAGGAAATTTGTGAATTTGTAGCTAAATGCTTGATTTGTCAGCAGGTGAAAGCAGAACATCAAGTACTGTCGAGTCTACTACAACTTGTTATGATTCCTGAATGGGAGTGGGAGCGAGTCATGATGGATTTCGTATCTGGTTTACCTATAACTTCAAGAAAGAAAGATTCGATCTGGTGATTATTGATAGATTGACTAAATTAGCACATTTTGTTCCAGTCAGAATAGACTTTTCACTTGAGAGATTAGCGGAACTATATGTATCTAAGATTGTGAGATTACATGGAGTTCTGACATATATTATTTCAAATTGAGATCCGAGATTTACATCGAGATTTTGGATAAACTTCACGAAGCTCTAGGCACTAAGCTTAATTTCAGCACAGCGTTTCATCCTCAAATTGGCGGGCAATCAGAATGAGTGATTTAGATTCTAGAAGATATGCTGAGATATTGTATACTTGAATTTGAAGGTAACTGGGAAAAGTACCTACCATTAGCTGAATTCACATACAATAACCGTTATTAATCCAGTATAAGAATGGCACCGTTTGAAGCACTTTACAGAAGGAAGTGTAAAAAAGCGTTGTATTAGTCTAAATTGAGTGAATCTAAAATGGTTGGACTTGATTTGATCCGAGAAATAGAAGACAAAGTTCAATTTATTCAGGTAGTTTGAAAGCTACATCTGTTCGTCAGAAATCGTACGCGGATCTGAAAAGAAAAGATATAGAATTTGCAGTTGGTGATCGGGTATTCCTAAAAGTTACTCCGTAGAAGAAAGTGTTGTGTTTCGATAGGAAGGGAAAGCTGAGTCTGATATTTAAAGGACAGTATGAGATTGTTCAAAGAATCGGCCCTGTAGCTTATAGAATAGCTTTGCCCTCTAAACTCGAGACAACCCATAATATATTTCATGTTTCAATGCTGAGGCCGTACAAATTTGATCCTTCGCATGTGATTCCTCGTAGTGCGATTGAGCTACAACTAGACTTGACGTATTCGAAAAAACCAGTGAGAATTTTAGCTCGGGAAGTCAAAGAACTGCGAAACAAACGAGTCTCGTTAGTAAAAGTCTTGTGGCATCGTCATTGTTCAAAAGAAGCTAACTGGGAAATCGAAGAATCAATGAAATTATAGTATCCGGATCTATTTTCAGGTAATAATTTGATGATGAAATTTCCTAAGGGGGAGAGTTGTAACAGCTCGATTTTTAGTGGTGAAGGAACAGTGGTTTTGAGACCACAAATTCCTGTCATATCAACTCGTAAATGTTATTTTTAGAATATTTATAGAGTCATTAGAGTCGTATTAAATTTTGGTTAAGAAATATTAATGTTTAGTTAGTTAATTAAAGAAAAAGGACTAAATTATAAAAGGTGCAAAACTTACAAATTAAAGCAAATAGGTGATAAAATGGTATAATTAATAGTTGAGGAAGGACTTAAGTAATAATTATGCCCTAAATAATATAGTGGGATGACAAGTTAATGGAAAATGATAAAAAAAGGTAATTATAATGGCAAAATTGTAAATTAATTAAAATTAAAACAAAACAAATTGAAAATTAAAGTTTCCTATTCATTTTTCTTTAACATTGGCCGAAACCACCATAGGAGGAAGCTTTAAGTCCAGTTTTTTCATCTTTATGTACGTGAGTTCAATTCTTACTTGGTTCTTGTCATTTTTATGTTTTTGAGATCGTTGCAATTAGGTCTAGCTAGCCCGCACCTTCGTTTTTATTTTTTTTTTTAAATTTTGGACGTTTCCATTGATGAATATTGAATGTTCTTGATGAATACCATGTATTTGGAGCTTTGATTATGCTATTTGATAAATTTGTAAAGTGATGTTTGTTAGATTTTGATTTTAGGATTAAATTGTGAAACTATCAAAATTGTTTAATAGTGAATTTAGCGATTATTAGGGTCTGTTTAAGGGCCTAGTATATTTGGATAAAATATTGACTTGAGAAAAGTGGTTAATTTGATGAATTTAGGGTTAAGACACTAAATTGCAAAAATTATAAAAATTTGGGATAATTGTGTAATTTTGAAAAATAAAAGGGTATTAATTGTAAAATGGTTGGAAATGAAATATATGCTGATAAATAAAGAATTTTACATTTTAGATCAAGATCCCGTAGATACTCGTGGAAAAAGAAAAATTACAGAATAGTCCTTGCACTTTTGCAACTTCTACAATTTAGTCTAGGTAAGTTCGTACGGTTTAGAATTTAACATTAAAATGAATTATTGAGTATTCTAACATGATACAATTTATATATTTATTTTAATTGTTGATGATGAATGGTAATTGGAAGTTTAATATTAAACTTGATCATCGGCTTGATTTGAACGCAAGATAGTGTACAGTTGGGATTTGGTGCGTTATGGTGGTTCAGAGTGGAGATGGTATTGGAGAGAGATATTTGCATATTACCCGAGTAAACCGAGGTTCAGCATTTTTTGGAAACTCTAGTGTTATACTCTCTATTTAGTGTGCTAGTTGGGTTAGCTCTTATGAGCATTGGTGTGATGGTTGGTTTAGCTCTTATGAGCACTGGTGTGATGGTTGGATTAGCTCTTATGAGCATTTGTGTGTTCGATTAGACTGATGATGTACTTCTATCAGTAAGCCATTCTTCGAGTTGAAAATCTCTCTAGATTAACTTGTTGAGTAACTCTGATGAATTTTCCATATATACTTTGGGTTTGAATTAATTAATTATAAATTACCAATTGGGATTAAGGATGACAAGAAACTTTCATAGTTGTTATATTATAACGCCCCAAATTTCTGTATTTCCGACTTTTGTGAAAATTGTAGCATGAAAATGTTTGTATATGTTTGCACGTTATTTGACACAAATATTTGCCTGCTTCAGTGGTTATGTATTCTAGGTGTGTGTGTGAGGTCCCAAGTTCAAGCCTTATTTGGGGTAAAATTTTGGGTTTTTATTGAATAAAGCCTAACTCTTGGAAATTAGGCTTTTAAGAAAAAAATTAGAAGAAATATGAAAAAATGGGCTTGCTAGTCTGGTAGATAAGAGGAGAGGGTTTATGTATGAGGTCTTGTGTTCGAATCCCTGTGTGGGCAAAAGAGTGTTATTTTTGCTGCTTGGGGCGGCTACAGTTTGTGATGGACTGAAAATCTGATAGTGGAGTGTTCGGTGGAGAGAATTAAGGGGTTTAGGTTAGGGGGTTAGCAGCTGTGGGTATTCTACTTCTTTTTGATAGAATTTTCAGCTACCTCTCTTTTCTTTTCTCTCTATTTATGCTGTTTTCCTTCCCATTAATCTTTTTTTCTATAAAAAATTCTTTGGTTTTTCCTTATATCTCGATTATTATCCCCCTTTGCAATTTTAATCGTTCTGCTGTTCGCTATCTAGGAACGTGTGTGGTAAGTCTCCGTCTCACTAACTTGATTACCAGTTAGTTAAGTGTTTAATGGAGGTTTGGGTTATTATTTAGGTGATGATCAGGAGACTGAAATCAACGTTCCGTTGAATTGATTCGAGGTGTTAGACATTTTAGTAGCGGGAAGTGATTCTTTTGTTTCGAAATTAAGTGATAAAACTCGTTCATGAGTTTCTAAAAGGTTGGATACTCTGATTATAGGTTCAGGAGTACTCAAAATAGCGTTAACATCGAAAACGAACCAGGTGTGTACTTCATTTGCACTGAAATCACGTTTTGGCAAAAGCCAAAAACGAAGTTGTCGATGCCACATGGGCGTGTGGATTGCCCATGTGGAGGCCGTGTGCGCTCGACACGAGCACGACAAACACGACTGTGTGAGGCTAGCTAGGCCGTGTACGAGGCACGAGCTAGGCTAATTGGGCCGTGTGGGCTACTCGGGCGTATGGGCCCACACAGGTGAACGACACAGGCGTGTGGGATTTTGGGCAAGGCCATGTGATCCACACAAGCAAGGCCAATTTGGGCATGTAGGCCCACACTGGCAGGCCACATGGGTGTGTGAGCCCATTTTTCTAAAATGTTTTGTAAGGTTGCACGGGTCGCCCAAGTCGATTGTGACCTATTATAGGGTTAATAAGCATTACTTAGACCCCTATTCTGTGATGTGATAATGAGATGTATGTGTAGCATGTTACAAGTAGCATGTGTACTGATTCTGTTCTGATATGTCTATATGATCTGTTTATCAACATTAAAGCATGCCATGATATTATGTTGCATTGCATTAGATTGGGGTTTTTGTTGAAGTGAAGGAAGACTGAAAGGCTATTAGCCTGTTATCTGGTAGCTTCGCTGCTTATTTCTGATATGTGCTGTAATACGGTACGATTTGGTGTGTAGGGATGGATGGATTGATTTTATCCCCATACTTGGTGTGTAGGGCTGGGTGGGTCGATTTTATCCCCACATGGTGTGTAGGGTTGGACGGAGATAGTGTGCAGGGTTGGTGGGCATGTACTGTTCTGATCTGATATGCATGTGATTCTGTATGGGCTAAGGCCCGATTATATCTAATTTTGTATTTGTTTGGGCTTGAGAGCCCTATTATATTCTAATTCTGTTCTAAGTGGGCTAAGGCCTACATCGTATCTTTTAAGGGTTCAGGCCCGAATTATGACTGTTGTTTGTTTCTGCTATCTGTATGTATGCATGCTTTACTGCGGGGATGTACACACTGAGTTTGCGAAAACTCACCCCTTCTTTGTTTGTCTGTCAGGTAATCCCCAACAGTAGATGGATCGGTGTAGCGGAGGGCTCAACGGTGACCACTGCGTTATTTGTTTTGGTTTAACACATTATTATCCCTATTGTTTTATTTATTCTTTTGGGACTATGTCTTGTAATTTGGACTCAGACTTTGATTTTGTTTGGGGTTTTAAATTGTTGTTATGGACTTTTGAACTGCAAACACCACTTATGCGTTTTCTTAAAAATTAATTAAGAGCTTCTGCGTAAAAGAAATGGGTTTTAGCAAATAAGTTAATCATGATTTTTGGACTTAAGAAAAGATAATAACTGGTACGTTTTAAAGGATCAACTTGTTTCGAAAACACTTCCATGTGACGCTGCCGATTCGGCCATAATGTCCAGGCCGGGTTTGGGGTGTTACATATATTACTTTTTAAATTGTTGTTTTCACTTCGGTAAGATTTATCGATTTAATACGTTGAACTTACTAAGCTTCATTGAGCTTACTTGTGTTAAACTTTGTTCTTGAAGATACTCAGAAGGTTGGACGACTAGATCAACACTCAAGTCACACTATCCAACTTAATTCGGTAGCTTTTGAAATGATTATTTCAGATTGTATGGCATGTAATAGGTTGAATGATAAAACTAATGTCTTGTACATGTAAATAGTTAAGTATGAATTTGGTTATGCAAATTGCTTTGGTTGATTTTCTTTTGGTATTTTTGGTGTGTTATTAATATGTGTTAGTATGGCCATTTGATACTTGTTGGAATGGTTAAAAGAGTATGTGATGAATTGGTTGTTAAGTACCTAAGATATGGTATGTTTGAGTTGGTGTTGGTAGTTGATATCTTGAATGAATTGAAAGGTTGAATTGATATTATGTTTTGATATAAATCTATATAAACTTATGGTAGCAATGAGGGTACATTGGTTTTGCACTGAATTAGGTTGATTTTGATATGTTTTTGGCTTGGTTAAAGTCTATTTGGATAGGTACTTTGATTGGTAAATGGTTTGCTTAGGTTTTAAGTAAGCTTGAAATGGTAAACTTATTGATTAAGGTACATTTTAGGTCCACACAGCCTGAGACATGGGCGTGTGTCTCAGCCGTGTGTGACACACGGCTATGCGACACGATCGTGTATCCCCTATAGCTTCAAGGCATCAAATTAGGCAGTTAAATAGCCTAGCACATGGCTTAGCACGCGGGCATGTAGCTTGGCCGTGTGACTTAAGTTAGTAAGTTGCACGGGCATGGACATGGGCTGAGACATGGTCGTGTGCCCCTATTTCGATTGTCCATACGGCCTAAGACACCGGCGTGTGTCTCAGTCGTGTGAATCACATGGCCTGGCCACACGGCTGTGTGATACCTAAAGTCCAAAATTTTTAACTTTTTCCTAAAATTTCCAAATATTTTCGATTTAGTCTCAAACTATTTCTATAGTATTTTTAGGGCCTCAAGAGCTCGATTATGGGACATTATGAATGTATTTGAATGAATTTAGATTATGTTTGCATTAATGTGTGATTTGAATGGTTTTTTATTTTTTTTGTCCGGTAATACTTCGTAACCCTATTCTGGTGATGGATACTGGTTAAGGGTGTTACAATCATATTTTATCTCAGGGTAACCATTACATCTTTCTTCATGAAAAGCCAATTACTATCAAATAGTAATTATGTCATTCATTACAAAGATGAATGACCCGTAGCCACGTTTACTTTTCATCTATCATGTAATGTCAATGAGAGGATATCATTTTCTCGTGTCTTGGGTTATGAATTCCACTATTCTGAATGATGCTACATACTACAGAAGTCATATATCTAACACACCAGCTTTTGGTTCCTTATCTATTTGAACTCATGCTTTTACTTACATCAAAGTATGTGATCTATCGTAATTTGATTTAGGCTTTCTATTACACTTAAAAAGCTTATTCTCAATCAGTTTAAGTGTTTTTTTATATGTTTTTGTCAATTTTTAGCTTTGTTGTTAAAAAATTATTTTTATTAGTTTTAAGTCATTTTTTAGACCCAAATTGGCCAATCATGATATGGGGAACTTAACAAGTTGATTGAGTGTTGTAAGGAGTTGATGGTGGCCCGAACGTGAAGAAAACATCACCTAGAAGAGGAGTATTGCAATATCAAAGCATGAAAGGCGTAATACTCTTGACAGTGCTGAATTAAGGATAATAGAGGTCATCTGTAGTGGTATCGTGATATCAAACCATGTGTATCACAATTGCAAGACCCCTAAGACTCCTAATCTCAAGACTATTGTAGGAATCGTGATACCCAAGCCTGACAAGTAAAAAAATTGTATAGGTAATTTTGTGTCTAAACAAGCTTATGTCTTCTTTTTACTTAAGGGAAAAAATGATCAATGTTAGATTAAATGTTAGTAGGCTATAAATACAACTTTATAATCTTTTCATTTAAGATTTTTGGTGGCTTAATAGTTTCTTTAGGGTTTATAGTTTCTAGGTTAGATTTTCTTTCTCTTTTCTTTTCTTTTTCTTTTCATTTTTAATTTAAGTTTTCTCTTTTCTTTTTAGAGTAGATTTTATTCTTATAGTTTTCTTTTTTCTTTCTTGTAAAAGACTTTGTAAGTGAAGATGGATGAAACTTTTGGATGCCATTTGGTCCACATCTAAATGAGCATTTCTTATCCTTATCTCTTTATTGTGCTTAACAACTATTCGATGAAATGTTTGTTTGGATGTTAAGTTTTATTATGTGCTAAATTGTTGGATGGTTGGTTGATTGGTTGTTTGTTAGCTTAAGTTAATGTCTATTATTTATTGATTGGTTGTAAGATTATATCAGTATACTTAATACGTTAGAATTGGTGCCTCTGGCGGAAAACCTAGATAAACAAGATCGAGAGGAGAGTTTATCCTTATATAGTTCGATATAATCATGCCGAATAGTGAGACTGGGAGGTAATCTATATGCCTAGGTGAGATCGAAAGGTAATCTTAGGTGATATCTTTTAGACTAGGATGAGACTAAGAGGAGACTCCTAACTAAGAGTGGCAACCAATATAAACGGTGTAGGTTCATTAGTTTAATTAGCACTCAACTAATCAATTGACCATCATTTAATCATTTACATTATATAAAACATTAGAAGCAATGTTTAGCTTAGTTAGTTTAATTTTAGTTTATAAACAATTTTATTTGGACTTGCACTAATAATTTTTGACTCGATTAGATTAGTAATTGCTTAACTTGTAATTAACTTGATAAACACATTTACCCACTTGGCAATCCTTGAGGTTCGACCCTTTGGAATACTTCGTGTTCCATCAGAACTATAAATATTACAACTGATATTGTTCGCTTGCAATTAAACTTACTTTTAAATTGCTTTATAAAATTGTTTGTTTTCCTACATATAAACGTGTTTGGGTTAGTATACGAGTCACACAACATAGTCCATCATCCACTCAAGATTAAGGTATGCCACACTTTGAAAGTCACAAGTGAATAAATTAATAAATGAATTCAGGATCTATTCTTCTTGGGTCCAATTTGATGTACTCTCAATCCAGCCAATTACATTTATGTTTCTATCTTTTGGGGGTCATCTACTCCAATGCCCAAGACAAGGCATCTCCTCAATTAGACTTGGTAGCGACATATTAGTCTTTCAATTAGTTTGCTTATTTCCGATTAGACTAAGGACATATTTAGGTTCATATAATAATATAAGTTGTCTTTCCATATTATGATCCGACCACGTAATACCGCTTAGTATTAATTTAACATTAAACAATCCATGAGCCAATATTTGCTTCCATTTTTCTTTACATGTAAAAACCACACGAGGACAATATACAAACAGTATTAATGTAATTCAAGAATGATTTTATTAATTAATCTATTTGAAAAACTTATAAGTGTACATAGATGAAGATACTATACTTAGGGCATCAGATCCAACACATAATGCATGAGTCTCATACACTATCGGTTAACAACAATACGACACTTCATCACTGGTGAAACCAAAAATAATAAAGGACTTATAATTAAATACTAATAACTTTATTTAAATATAAACTCGAAATTCAAAATTTAGTATAAGCATTAAAGTCTAAATTCTAAATATAACCATTAAAGTCTAAATTCTAAACTCAAACTCAAACTCTAAATCTTAAACCCTATATAAACTCTAAACAATAGGTGATGATATATTTAAAAAGCTAAAATATGGAGGAAAAACTTTTATAATTTTTAGCCTTTAGCTTAACATTTGTTATATCCCGATCATGATAAATTAAATATATTTGTAAATAATTGTTTACATGGGAAAAAGGTTTTTCCACCGTATTTGTGCATGCACATATAAGGGTGTGCAAATTTCGGGTAAAAACGAATTAATTCGGTCGGGGTTGGTTAAAATTTTTTTGAAAATTCGGTTAACGGTTAATTCAGTTCGAAATCGGTCGGTTAATCGAATTAACCAAATTTAATAAATACTATTATAATATATAAGTATCGGTTGATTCAGTTAATTTTTTAGAAATATAAATTAATTGGTCGGTTAAGTCGGTTAATTTTTTATATGTTTTATACTTATTTTAACCAAAAATAAAAAAAATATAAATTTCGGTTAATTCGATTAACCGACTGAATTAACCAAAAACGTTCGGTTCGGTTAATTTTTTTTAAAAAATTTCTGTTCGATTAACGGTTAAGGGTTTAAAAGGATTGGTTAATTCAATTAATGGTAGTTCGGGTCAATTAACCGAACAGTTAACCGATTAAACACCCCTATGTACATATATGGGCAAAACTCTTTCCCAATTTTTTTAGCTTATTTATTATATCTCAATCACGATAAAATAAATATACTCGCCATTATAAATCAAAGAAGATAAAAGTTTTTCAACTATTTATATGGCAAAAGTTTTTTTCACCATATTTCACCAGATATATATTATATATATATATATCATCACCTATTGTTTTATATGCAAATATTGAAGCCATATTCTTCTCTGTAGTTATATATTTATTTTTCTTAACAATTATAATTTTTTATTTATATATTTATTTTTCTTAATAATTATAATTTTTTATTTATATATTTATATATTTATTTTTCTTAATAATTATAATTTTTTAATTTTATATTTGTCAAAAAATATGAATAAATGAGTCTCCAAATTCATATAAACGTGAATGTTTATATGTCTAAATTCATTATTATTTTGGTTTTTTTAATATTATTTTAAAATTTTTATTTTTAATTTTTTTATTGGTATGACATGTCATGTTAGCATATTTATTCATGTGGAATGTCATATGTCAGTTTCTGATAACTTCCATTTACACAATGACAATTAACGGTCAAACCAATCAATGACGATTTATGCTAATGGAACGAGACAATTGATTTATTTTGAAAGGATCAATTGAATTCAAATTTTTCATAAAGATTTAATTAATTTTTTTGATTTTTTACCAAGTTGATCTTTTAACTCAAATAACTATAGTTACGCACTATAAAAAAATAAAATTAAAGTTTGATATGTATAATTAAATAAAAAAATTTATATTCATAATTGTACCAAATTAAAATTTAAATATTAAATTATAAATTAAATTAACGTGCACCCTATTTTAACGTAATAAAACATTAATATTCTCCTACCCAACACTCAGATTTCAAAAACTCAAAATATAATGAATGCCCCATTTTTTAATTTATCTCCACATGTTCTTAATAACAAGAAGGAAAATACAGTAACCTTTCAGAAAACAGTGCAGTTTATGGATGAATAAGCCATGAGAAGCTTCATTATGTGGCTGTAATCCAGTGCTAATAACTTTCGATGGAAGGGCTATGGCATCTTTTGGAGGCGGTGATATATTAACTTAGGTAAATTACAGCACTGATTATGATAATTTGTACCACGGATATTGCATTATTCATACATAAAAAGACATAACTATATGCTGATTACCATAAAAGGAACTATAATTATTTAGGATTTGATCTGGTCTCACTCAAGCCATTTACATGACATTTAGACGATTCTGAAATTAGCAATTTCTCATGGTTGAAGACCTCGGCTCAAACACTGTCACCTCTCTTTGTTTACTCTCTGGCTAAAACAGCCGCCGGTCCTTCCACCTGTTAGTCATTTGCATCATTATAGCTTTAGGTTGAACTATGTAAACAGGGTATTTAAAGAAAGTCAAATGCCAAGTTCTTTTATTTTCTTAACCTTGAATGTTGCACCCCAAATCTCTTCATCTGGTGCAGGAATGGCAATGATCTTGTTCTTGGGATTTTCATAGCTTCGTATCTCGCCTACTGTGGTTGAAAAGAAGCACCCTGTAAACCATTGGAAACAGTTTAAATAAAAAACCTCTAATCTCTTCCAATGTTAGTAAGTAAATCAAAATTAGTGGCAAAATTAAAGATGAAGATACCCTCTGGGAAAGAAGCAATTGATTTGCCACATGCACTTTTAAGCATCTCTGCATCATCTGAAAATGCCACAAATCCATCAGCTGTAATCCCCCAGTAAAGAGGAACCCTGCCTGACTGATCCTGGGTTTTGTATTAACCACGTTAAAACAGAGATTGTGAGTCAGTAAATGCAAGCAACAGCGCTAGCTGTTCCACCAGGCAACCAAAATTAACTTACAGAAGCCACGAACAATGTGGATGTGGACTTATCGAATACTAGAAACGCGAAGTTGCCAGCGAGATGACCGACAACATGGTTGGGAGGGTAAGGAGCTCGGTCACGCAACGCTTTGTATGCTTCAATCACCAGCATCACCTCTTCCGCACACTTGGCTAGACCATATTGTTGCCTGAGGCTACCTAAGTTATCGAGCATGCCTTCAAACAAGCAGAATATATCATCTTTGACACCAAATGATCTGCACCCATCATCCATTTCCAGGTAAAAAAAAAAAATGAAACCAAAGAAAAAACACAAACATATCGATATAAACAAGCGGGAGCCAACTGCCAAAACTTCTGAGTCCTGATCATTTTGACACGAGGCAGACATGCAAATATAATAGACGTTGATTATTTCATGCTCTCACAGACAGTGGACCGACCTGGTCCCAAAATGAAAGACCTGCTCTACGATGAAATCCGAGAATTTTATGCAATAATCACATTAGATACAGATTAAATCCGGAGCCAGGACCTCTAATAATGTGGGAGATAATATTCATGATAGTAAGTGGGTGTTGATGTCGTATCTTACCTGGGTTGAAGAAGAGACTCGTTGTGGCGAGAATAAGCCAAGTGAACTTGATCACCAATTTGTATGGAAACCGAAGATGGGTTAGAGTTGATGTAACGTTTCATCAAAGCCAAGGCCGTGGTCCTCGGGGACGGACTCCGGTCTCCGGCAGCCACCAGCTCCTCCGGTGGCGTTACAATTTCAATGCTGAAAACACCTAGCATGGTCTCTTGTGTGTCTCTCGAGTTTAACTAACGAAAATTGCAATGAATGTGGATGTATATATAAAGCAAGCGGGCTTTGTCAATGCGACTCATACCAACATTTTTATACGAAAAAAAGTCAAGGTTAAAACTGTCCTTTCAAGATATTGTCGTTTCAAGCTAGTCGATGCCTCCCATGAGTGTGTATTCGGCAGGAAAAGCAAGGCATTAATTGGCCAGTCGTGAAGCCAGGCTTATAGCATTATTGGAAAGCTATGATCCAATTTACAAGTCGCTTTCTTTGGGTTCTTTTTCTCGGCTGAGTACTTGCGAGATCGTATTATAGGGAAATTATTGGATCATGAGTAAGAATTTATTTTGTTTATTTTACTTTAAAAAATTGATAAGTTAATTTATATGTGTGAGATTAAAGAGTGAATTGATTATTCCATTCAAAATTTCCTCTATTTGTATTATTAAAAATTTCATTTATTTTTAATAGAATAATCAATTCATTCTTTAATTTAATATACACTTTCTATAATATTTTTACCGCAAATAATCTCAACATTCCTCCCCTTAATTTTCTTTTTGAAAAAGATTTCTAATATCATTTCAATCCCATTCATTGTTTTTGTTTGGGGAATAACGGTGATTAATTCCTATAATTAAAAGGAAAATCTTTTTCGTTTTCTAATTGTAAATTGGTCAGCCCGTTTCAAGCCAATGTCTTAATTCTGGGGTTCATTATCATTACGTAGAATGGAAAGACACGTATAAATAAAGAAATGTAGAGGAAGTGTAAGCAATTGGGAATCTTATCAAGAATATACCAAATCTAACTAAACGAAAATTGAATCTATTTCGAAAGGGAAATGGAAGAGATGGCGACATCAATTAGAATTATATATCAGCCGGCTCAAGCATGTAGCTTTTTTATTGGATAAAGGTAGGATTCAAAAATCAAATAAGAAAAAAAATATATTAACCAAAGGCTTAATACATATTTTTCTTATCATTCTACTTGTTGTTGAGTGGATCAAGTATATAGATTTTAATATTGATATATATTAATTTTTTTATCTAATGCAATGCAGAATTGATTTTATGTTTATAAATTGTGAATAATTTATATTAGGATTATTCAAAAAATTAAGTTTTTTAGGCATCAACTAAGTTTTGCCGCATCATCAAACTTTAAAAACATGAAATTATTATTATACACTAATCGATAGAGAAATTATTTTATGAATCATTTCTATCACATTATTCAAAGTCCCTTTTCACTTATTTAATGACATTTCAATAATTTTTTTCCATGTTATTAACACATACTTTTGGTAATTTTTTTATCATAAACCCCAAACCCTAAGCCTAACCCTAAATCTAAAATCTCAAACTATGAGCCCAAAATCTAAAACTCTAAACCCTAAATCTAAAATCTCAAACCCTAAATCCAACAGTTAAAGCCCCAAACTATAAACTTGAACCCGCAACTCATAACCCGTAACCTCAAACCCTTAAACATTAAACCCCAAACCTTAAACCCCAAACTCGTAACCCCAAACCCTTAAACCTTAAATCTGAACCCTAAACCCTTGATGTGTTACGAAACTAACTAAAACTTTGGCTAAGGCAAGTGCATCTATCAACTAATAATATAGCTACGGTGAGCAAACATATTGTTCCCACCAAGACTAAAAGTACTAGTAATTATTGTCTTTCTATTATTTAATCAACTAATTCGAACAATTGATTGAAAACTAGAATTAACTAAATTAACTAACTAACGAACACACTAAAAAACAAATCACGAAAATAATCGAATAACAACCAAGGAGCGAAACAATACCTAAGAAAGAATCTGCCTAAATTTCATCTGCCACTATCAATCTAATTTATGCAATTTCTTTACTTAGCACTTTGGTCCATAGAAATCCCTAAATTATGCTATCTCTTTCAAGCACAAAAGCAACTGACTCTAGGTTGATTAATTGAAATTTATTTCTAATTAAAACCTTTATTATCGTATTAACTCGTGCTATGGATTCTCCTATTAGATTTGACTCTAATCCGATAGATTTATGTCATCTTATTTTTAGAATTGCATGCAATTCCACTCAATTATGCAATATCTACTCTTAAACAGGGTTTATTCA
The DNA here is from genome assembly GCA_020496765.1 of Gossypium stocksii. Taxonomy (NCBI): domain Eukaryota; kingdom Viridiplantae; phylum Streptophyta; class Magnoliopsida; order Malvales; family Malvaceae; genus Gossypium; species Gossypium stocksii. Next base: position 16,816,204 of record CM035623.1, read on the forward strand.
ACCTCCAATTTAAACACATCAAACATGGATTAATAATCTAGAAATATTAAACCAAGAATTAATCACACATGATTGAGAACAAGAAACTAAGTATTTATTACGTAAAATAAAAATCAGATGACAGAATCCATCGTAAGGTTCATCTCCTCTAGGTATTTTGAAAATTAGTTCATGCTTGAAAATAAAGACAACCAAGAGACAATATAACCGGAAGAAATAAAGAAACTCATGATAAATTCTTAAGAAAACAATTGGAATCTTCAATCTTGACGAAAATCTGCTTCAAAGTTAGCTTCAATGGTGTTTTTCAAGTTGTTTTCTTAAGTATTCTCTGGTAGTTCACTCCTATCTTCTTATTTTTGCTATATATACACCTTAGAATGCTCGAAAAAGCTAAAAATCGTGATTTTTCATTGTTTGGTGCGTAATCTCAAGAATTAACTTGGCCTACCACACGTCCGTGTAGGTCACACGATTGTGTGGAATGGTTCAGCTTGTGTGGCTCTTGTAGATTGCTCCAACACTCAGGTTCTCACTTGTTTTTTTGCTCATTTTACTCCCAAGTACTCTACTAACCATTAAAACATGAATTTAAAGGATTAGGAATAGAAAATTCATAATTAACATTGAATAATCACCCAAAAATACGTTAAGAATATGGTTAAAACATTTAATTTTTAGCACTTATCAACCCTAAACTTTGAACCTATAACCTTGAACCCTTAAACCTTGAAGACAAAACCTAAACGGAACCCTAAACCTTAAATTCCATACCCAAACCTTAAACCTCAAGGTTCAAGATTTAAAGTTTAAGGTTCATGGTTTGAGTTTAAGGTTCGAGGTTCTGGGTAAAATAATTAGCAAAATTATATGTCAATGACATGAAAAAATTATAGAAAAATTACTATTTTAAAAAAAATTGTTGCACAAAAATAAAAAATATTAACTTATGGAAAAAAATGATTAAAATTTGTAAAAGAAAAAAAATGTTTGTGTTATAAAATAAAAAGAGATGGGGGGAATAAAGAACAAAGAAAATATGAAAGCAATAGAAAATGTACTTTGTTGATTAAAAGGGACGATTACAATACTTTATCAAAGTCTCTATTTATAGGCATAAGAAATATAAAAGAAGTAGAGATCTAATTCTAATAACTATTAGAATTTAAAGCACATCAAAACTTTATCTTGATCATGATGGACATCTACTGAATAAGATATTCATAGCACTCCCCATTGGATGTCCATTGATAAATAATGTGCCTCGTTAAAACCTTAATAGGAAAAACTCTATGGGATAAAAACCTAATGAAGGAAAAAGAATACACAATCTTCTATTATAAGTTGCCTCATTAAAAACCTTTACCAGGAAAACCCAATAGGACAAAACCTTGGTTAAAGGAAAAAAGTACAACTTGTTTTTAAACTCCCCCTGATGGCAACATTACATTACATCTTTGAGTCGACGTATTTCAATCTTGTGTAGTAGTCTTTCAAATGTTGAAGTTGGCAATGCCTTAGTAAAAAAATCTGCTAAATTCTCACTAGAACGAATTTGTTGAACATTTATATCACATATTTTCTCAATATCATGGGTGAAGCATAATTTTGGTGAAATATGTTTCGTTTTGTCACCTTTGATATAACCACCCTTCAATTGAGCTATACATGTTGTATTATCTTCTCATAAGATAGTTGGCATCTTTTCTTATAAAGGCAAATTACATATCTTCTGGATATGTTAGGTTAATAACCTTAGCCAAACACACTTTCAACTTGCCCCATGCATTACAATTATTTCTAAATGATTTGAAGAAGCAGAAATTAATGTTTGCTTTATTGAACACTATGATATGGCAGTACCCCCACATGTAAAAAATATCTTGTTTGAGATCAACCTTTATGTGGATCTAATATGTATCTAGCATCAATATAGCCAACTAATAGGGATTTTAAATCATTTGAATAAAATGACCCTATATCAATAGTCCCTCTAAGATATCTAAACACATGTTTAATTTTATTACAATGTCTACGTGTTGGAGAAGAACTAAATCTTGCTAACAAGTTTACAATGAAAGCTATATTAGGTATTGTGTTGTTTGCAAGATATATCAATCCCCTTATGATAATCAAATGGTACTTCAAGACCAAGAAACTCTTCATCATTCTCACAAGGATGAAATTGATCTTTATTCACATCTAATGGCCGTACAACCATCGAAGTACTCAATGAATGTGCTTTATCTATGTAAAATTTCTTTAATATCTTTTTCGTATAAGTTGATTGATGAATATGAATTCCATCTTTTAAATGCTCGAATTGTAAGCCAAGATAAAACTTTATTTTTTCAAGATCTTTCATATTAAATTCTTTTTTTAAATAATTTATTGTATTTTAAAGATCTTTAGGAGTTCCAATAATATTTAGATCATCAACATAAATAACATTTATCAAAAAATCTGATCCAAACCTTTTTATAAAGACATATGGCTAAATTGGACCATTTTTATAACCTTTTTTTAACAAGTATTCATTATGACGATTATAACACATACATCCATATTATTTTAATCCATATAAACTTTTTTTTTTAATCTGATCGAGCAATTTTCTCAAGAGACTCTATATCTTTTTGCGATTTTAAACCCTTTATGGATTTTCCATAAATGTCACTATTAAGTGTACCATATAAATAGGATGTGACAACATCCATTAGATGCATTTTAAGTTTTTCATGTACTATCAGACTAATAAGATACCTAAACGTGATTACATCCACCACAGGAGAATATGTCTTATCATAATCAATGTCGGGCCTTTGTAAAAATCCTTGTACTACAAGTTGAGCTTTAAATCTTATGACTTCATCAATTTTATTTTGTTTTCGCACAAATATCCATTTATATCCTATCTGCTTTACACCTTTAGGTGTTTGGGCTACATGTCCAAAAACTTCACGTTTAAAAGGTGAATTCAGTTCTGATTGAATTGCATCTTTCCATTTTGGCCAATCGTTTCTATTTTTACATTCCTCAATAGATTTAGCCTCAGGATTATCATTTTCTTATTCTACTTCAATAGCAACAATATATGCAAAATTATTGTCGACAGCTATATTTTTTCGGTTCCATCTTTTCCTCGAAGTAACATAACTTACAAAGATCTATTTATTATCATCATTTTCAGGTACCTGAATCCTTTCTGGGTCTTTATGATTATAATTAGTTATATCTTTGGCCTCTTCTTGGGAACTTGTCTCCATAATATAATCACTTTGAGTATTTGCTCCTTCTTTTTACGAGGATTTTTATCTTTGGAACCAACTGGTCTTCCACACTTCAGGCATGGATTACTTTCTTTTGTACTAACAATTTGCTCTATTGGGATATCAATTTGTATTGAAGCATTTTCAGCTGGTATGTGAGATTCTGTAATTCTTTTTAAGTCAGTAAATAAATCTGGCAATTGATTGGCGATGTTTTGCTAACGTGTGATCCTTTGAACTTCTTGTTCACATTGACTCTTATAAGGATCTAATTGAGATAATGATGATCCATTCATGTAATTTCTTTTACCAGCTATATTTTCACTCCCCCTAATGTTGGGAATATTGTTTCATTAAAGTGACAATGTAACAACCCAAAATTGGGCTTATGTGGAATAGTTATTTTAGAATCATTCACCGAGGGTTAGAGAAAATTATTTTAGCATTTATTTATGTGTTATAGTATTTTTTTTTTTTAAGTGTGCATGAAAATTTTGGTGAATTAATTTTCACAATTGAAGGCTTAATCTCGAAACAGGACTAAATTGCATAAGGGGCAAAAGTTGTGATTTACTAGCAATTGGTGCTAAATAGTTAGAGAACTAAAATTGGGAGACTTTAAAGTGCAAATAGGCCATTAAATATAGCATGGCCGGCCAAGGGAAAGAATAGAAGACAAGAAATGAAGAAAAGCCAAAGATAGGTGGCTTAAAAATTAAATTAAAAATTAGCCTAGTATACTAGCCTTCACCTTCTTCATTTCTTCATCTCTTCCACCGATTTTTCTCCTTGAATAGGGACAAGAGAGCTTGAAACTTGAAACCACTCATTTCTCTTGCAAGTAAGTCAAATTGATGGATTTTCTTGATAGTTTTTACATTTTTAGAACCTTTGTAGCATGGGCTACCTATTGAGGGGACTAATTTGCAAAATTTTTGAAAGTTTAGAATGTTGTCATGAATGTATAAATGTTGTTTGCTAGGTTTTTTATGGAAGAATATGAATTCTAGTTGTCAAATAAACAACTTTTGTGAAAGGGTGTTTAGGAAAAACACCTAAAATGGACTAGTTTGCAAAGTTGCTAAGTTGATGTTATTTCTGTAAAATAATAGAAATTTTGTGTTGCCATAAGAGTGAAAAAGTTTGGTTAGGCTTGGTGAATAAGGAAATTCGATAAGAATCAATTTTCGAGCCTAGGGGTAAAATGGTCATTTTGCCAAGGTCTAGGGGCAAAATGGTCATTTTTCCAAATTTGTGATTTTTGACTTATTAGATTAAATTGGTGATTAAAGTAGTGAATTTTTATTATCATAGATCAAGATTTACCAAATCCGAACCTAGACTGAGGGAAGGCCAAGCAAATTGACTAAACCGAGTAGTTGCTCACATTTTGTAAATCGAGGTAAGTTGTAGGTAAATAATGCAACATTTCTAATTTCTATGCATGAAATCATTGAATTATCGTAAAATTATGTGTTGTGATATGAGCAATGTAAGTAAATAGTTAATCGAGGATAAATTGTGGAAATGATGATTTTTATTCATGAAATAATGAGAACATGTATAATAGAGCCCAGTTGAACATTTGGAATAAAATTGGATATTCATGCCATGACATTGGGTGATGTGTATGCTAGTGTAAGACATGTCTGGGACATGCATCGACCACATTACGAGAGCCAGTGTAAGACATGTCTGGGACATGCATCAGCCTCGAGATTTACAAGCCAGTGTAAGACATGTCTGGGACATGCATCGGCTTGAGACGAGAGCTAGTGTAAGACATGTCTGGGACATGCATCAGCCTCGAGATATATAAGCTAGTGTAAGACCTATCTAGGACATGGCATCGACACTGATAGATGAGAGCCAGTGTAAGACCTATTTGGGACATGACATCAGCCTCGATACATTGAGAGTCAGTGTAAGACCATGTTTGGGACATGGCATCGGCTCGATACCCTATGTTGGAGGCTCATTGAATATCCTCTCGTATTCTACATAGTTCAACGGGACAATCCTAAGACGTATTAAGCTTGAGAGATAGTATGATGAATTTGTGAGTGGTGTAGGTAGTATGATGAATTTGTGAGTGGTGTAGGTACCTAAATGAAATGTATGAAATGTGAGCTCAATAGCATGTCGTATGATTAACAAAAGGATTAAAAATGAGTAAGTTATGCTTGTGGCCATTTTAGTATCATGCATAAATGATGATGTATTGAGAGCATGACGTAACATGGTAATTGTTGTTATATATTTACTTATAACTGTAACACCCCAAACCCAGCCCAAACATTATAGCTGTATTTGGTAGTGTCACATTGAAGTGTCTCAAATCATGTTTCACTAAATTCGATGTAGAAAAAGAAAAAAAAACTTTTTATTCTGTAGGCTTTCAAAGAAAACACTTTTCCATCTATCTTTACGTAATCAGGTTATGAAAATAGTTTACTTTAGAAAATCATATTTGTTGCAGAAGCTTTATTTGAAATCTCGTTTGTTACGAATACGTGGTTTTTGGTAAACAGATATCATTTTGTAAAATGCACCCTAAAGCTAAATAAATTAATAACATGTAAATAAATAATCCCAAAACTTAAGAATTATTATAAAGCGGCCTTATTACAAACCTAAAATAAAACCTTATTTAAAGTAAATAAAAATCGAAAGCAGTTTTAAAACAAATTATGGCCGCCTCTAAGCCCCACATAGCACCGAATCGCCTATGCCTCGGGGTTACCTGTACAGTTAGAATAATTGGGTAAGTATACGAATACTTAGTGTGTAATCCCGACAATAACAACATAACACAGTCAGTCTGGGCTAGAGCCCATTACAGTAACATATCACATTCAGTAAACAGTACAACATGCATTTCAGAGTCCATATCACAATTAGTGGCATATATTCAGGAATATTATAGTAACAGTATAGCATGCAATCAGAATCCTACCCATCCATCCGCTACACTCCATCTCTTTCCAACCCTACACTCCATGTAGGGATATAATATCAACCCACCCAACCCTACACTCCACAGAGTAGTACCGATGCGGCACTATCGATAAATTGCAGCAAAGCTGCCAATATATTAGGCTATAAGCCTCAGAATAATGCAGCAGAGCTGCTAGAATAGTACACTTCCTCCAAATACATATATCCCATCCCCCATGCAATGCAACATACTCAAGGCCATGAACAGTCATAATACACAATATAAAAACATAAATATATATCAGAGCATACATAACAATTCCAGCATTATAAAGGGTTAAAACTGTTAATTTACCCATCACGGATATTTTGGTCATTTTGCCCATAGGGGCATTTCAGTCATTTTTCAATGTGGTCTTTCGATAATGAAGGCCTATCAGTAAGCCCATGGTCGTCTAGCGACACATGCAACCAAACATTCTAGAAATTGTAACAAATATTAAACCCATTGAGCGGCCTCACAGCCCATTGGGCCCACTGGGTCATTTCGGTCCATATCTTAAAAGCACTTATGTTTACTGTTTTTCTAATGTAGGACCACATTCCGTGGCCTCAATCGCTCATATGAGCGTTCGCACGCTCATATGGCCATTTTTTTATAAGAGTGTGATAACACACCTATAACGAAATAGTGGCTATCCGCTTCTGGAATCCAAACACCTAAAGTTACCATAATCGTATTGTTAGACAATTTTATGGCTAACTAAAAACCACCGTATGATTAACATCAAGATAAAGACACCATCACTTACCCACAAAAGGAATGATCCCTTGCAAAAGTTTGAGAGTTCGGCCAACCCCTTCTAGTAAGATCGTATTTCTATTCATAGAAGATCAATTTTCAGCGTTACGAGATCACTACTTAACTGAAATCAATGGTCACAAAACATTCAGTTAAATCACTTGACCTCTTACTAAATACTTACCAAAATATCAAAGGATAATATTCGGTCAACACACCGCAGACCTTATATTTGAGCTACGTAGAAGAAGAACGAGAAGTCAGAGAGAAGGTGTAACATTCCTTGAAACTTGATACCCCACGAGCGACATCAAAACAAAAGAGCAAAAGTCAGCACCTAGAGACTAAACATACAATTTTCATTAAAGAAATAACTAGAAGAAAAGAACAACCCTCAAACCGAAAGATTACCTTCAATGAAAATCAGTAGGAAAAATCAAATGGACAAGGTTGGTTCGGCAAGAGCAATTAAGTAATATTAGCTAAATACCAAAATCAAATGAGTAGAGAGGGTGATAGAAAATAAAAGAAATCAGCTACAAGGAGTGGATGAACTTTTATGAGAAATATAATCCAATGGTTTAGAGAACAACAAAATGAACAAAAGACAAAAAGGCAAAGACAAGATGATTCGGTTAATGAAGGAGTAAAGAAAAGGCTAAAGGTTGATGAAGTAACCTATAGCCAAAGATGCATTCGGTTTGTTTGTCAACTCAAAGAAGAGAGCCTAAAAACAAAAGTACTATCGGCATTCCCACACAAAAATTCAATCGAAAAGAGAGAAAGAGCCTAGAAGCAAAAATAGTGTCGGTCAAAATAAAATGGAAGGTGACCTCCTAACCCTCAACTAAGCCGACACTCCTCAAGCATTAGCACCCAAACAAGGTAACCATATCACCTATGACCGTAGAGTCCAATTAGTTTCACCTTTTGCCAATTCTTGCAAAAAATATACATTTAATCGCTACAAGAAAATAGCTAGCCAACAATCAAAACTTTCTATAAAAAAAATAAAAAGAATCAAAGCATTCACTGTTTGATTCTTTCCACCGATAGTAGCCCTCATTCAAAACCACCGCTTGACTTCAGCCCCGTATAGCAGTATAAAAAAATAACAACAATTAACGTCCAGGTTGCTCGAACCTCTACCCTTCCCAAACACGCCTCTTACACGCACACATCCTACCACTGAACCCCTTCGACTTTCATGTCAGTAGCCCCACGAAAGCATCTTTTAACCCTTCAGTCCAGTGTGCCGTGATTTCTAAAAAAAATAAAAACATTTTCCCCTAAGCAGTCTCGAACCCTTGACCTTAGCACCATAAGCTTGCCTCCTTGCCAACCTACCAACGCCTCTTTTGTGACATGAAGTAGCTAAAACAGTTTACAAAGCTTACTAAACCAAGCCTGAATCTTCTTAACCCAAAACAAGAAAATTTTTCCAAGACTCGGGGTCATTCACAGGACCCTTTAAACATTCCAACTCACTCTTAAATCACTTAATTAACATCCCCAATAAAAAATCAAAGTAAAACAACAAAAATACAAAAATCCAAAAATTTGGGATGTTACAACTCTATCCTCCTTAAATAAATATCGGCCTCGAAATTTACCTGCTAGAAAAGGTGAGGGTATTATTGCTGCATCACCTCTTCTGGTTCCCACGTGGCTTTCCCGGAACTATGATTACGCCAAAACACCTTAACCAGTAAAACTGACTTCAATCTCAGTACCTTCACATCACGATCTAAAATTTGAACCAGTTCCTCTTTGAACGTTAAGTCAGGTCTAACTTCTATTTCTTCAACTGGTATAATATGAGCGGGATCAGAGCAATAATGTCTCAACATGGAAACATGAAACCGGAGGCAATTCCAGTTGATAGGCTATTGGCCCAATGCATTTCAGTATCCGATAAGGTCCAATAAACCTAGGGCTTAACTTACCCTTACGACCAAACCTTAATATCTTCTTCCATGGAGAGACCTTGAAAAAAACTAAATCCCCCACAGAATATTCAATCTCACGACGCTTAAGATCTGTGTACGACTTTTGCCTGTCAGAAGCTTCTTTCAACCAATCTCTGTTCAATTTCACCTTCTCTTCAGTATCAGATACCAACTCAGGTCCTAAAACTATCCGCTCACCAAGTTTAATCCAGCACATAGGAGTACAACACCTACGACCATACAATGCCTCGTACGTTGCCATCTGAATACTGGATTGATAGCTATTGTTGTAGGCGAACTCTGCCAACAGCAAGTAATCTTCCCAGCTACCCCTGAAGTCAATCATACAACCCCTCAGCATATCTTCCAAGATCTGGCTTACCCTCTCAGACTGCCCATCTGTCTGAGGGTGAAATGCAGTACTAAAATCCAACCTTGTGCCCAATGCTTCATGTAACTTTTTCCAGAATCTAGATGTAAAACGCGGGTCTCTGTCAGATATCACAGACACTGGTACCCTATGCAACTTCACGATCTCTGCCACATACAATTTAGCTAATTTTTATAGTGAATAATATGTTCTAACTGGTATAAAATGAGCGGATTTAGTCAGACGATCCACTATGCACCTAGTAACAAAGTCTATAGTAACTCTTTCCCACTTCTAAAGGGGAATTTTTACCGGTTGAAACAGTCCCGAGGGTAATTGATGCTCAGCTTTAACTTGCTGGCAAGTGAGATACTTCCTCACATACTCAGTAACTTCCTCCTTAAGCCTTGGCTACCAGTACAATTCTCGCAAGTCTTGGTACATCTTGCTCTCACCAGGATGCATAGCGAATAGACTACTATGCGCCTCATGCAGCAAAAACTGCCTTAGTTTTGCGTCCTTCGGAATACAAATTTTGCCACGAAAACATAATACCCCTTCCTTATTTAACTTAAAATCAGACTTCTCCCCACTCTAAATCTATCAGAAACAAGGAATCAGCGTCTCATCTACCAGTTGCTTATCTTTAATCATTTCAGTCCGCACCGGTCTGACTTGCAATTTCGCCAATATTCCACCATCATCGAACAAACTTAGGCATGCAAATATTGCTCTCAATTCAGACATAGCCCTATGGCTCAGTGCGTCAGCTACTACGTTAGCCTTGCCAGGATGGTATTTGATTAAGCAATCATAATCTTTCAGTAACTCTATCCACCTTCGCTGTCTCAAATTAAGCTCCTTCTGTGTGAGAAGGTATTTGAGGCTTTTGTGATCCATATAAATGATACGCTTCTCACCATATAAGTACTGCCTCCAAATTTTAAGTGCAAACACCACCGCTGCCAACTCCAGATCATGAGTGGGGTAGTTCGCCTCATGGGTTTTAAGTTGGCGAGATGCATACGCAACTACCTTTCCCTCTTGCATCAACACACAACCCAACCCAACGTGCGATGCATCACTATAGACAGTGAAATCCTTTCCAGTCTCTGGCTGAATCAGAACAGGAGCTTCTGTCAAGATCTTCTTCAACTTTTCAAAACTTTCCTATTGTTTCTCCATCCACACAAACTGTATTCCCTTACGTAAAAGTTTAGTTAAAGGTGCGGCTATCAACGAAAATCCCTCTACGAACTGTCTATAATATCCTACCAGACCAAAAAAGCTCTGTATCTCAGATGCACTTTTGGGTTGCTTCCAATCTAGAATAGCCTCGATTTTTCATCGATCCACTCTAATTCCTTCGGCAGAAACCACGTGCCCCAAAAATGTCACTTCACGCAACCAAAACTCACACTTTCTAAACTTGGTGTATAACTACTTTTCCCTTAATATCTACAAAACTACTCGAAGATGCTCCTCATGCCCTTCTTCAGTTTTTGAGTATACAAAGATGTCATCTATGAAGACCACTACGAATCGGTCCAAGTAAGTTTGAAAGACAAGGTTCATTAAGTCCATGAAAGCGGTCGGCACATTTGTTAGCCCAAACGGTATAACCAAAAACTCATAATGGTCATAGCATATTCTGAAAGCTGTTTTGTATACATCTGTCTCCTTTACCCTCAGTTGATGATACCCTAATCGAATATCTATTTTGGACAACACTGCAGCCCCTCGAAGTTGGTCACAAAGATCATCAATCCTTGGTAAAGGATACTTATTTTTGACGGTTAACTTGTTCAGTTGCTGATAGTCTATACACATGCGTATAGTTCCATCTTTTTTCTTGACGAACAAAACCGGTGCTCCCCAAGGAGACACACTAGGTCGAATAAATCCTCTATCCAATAATTCTTGAAATTGAGCCTTGAGTTCAACCAACTCCTTCTGTGCCATTCTATATGGGGCAATATGTAACACCCCAAATTCGGCCCAAAATTTAGGCCTGAATCTAGCATGTCAGATTGAAGTGTTTTTACGAAAAATCTTGTTTTTCATTAAAAACCCTTAGTAAGAAATTTGAGTAAAATTCTAGTTTGAAGTTGTTTTTCAAACGGCTTGTGTTAAAAAAAAATCAATTTGTCTTTCTATAAGTTAAAAATTATTTTTAGAAAGATCTTTTTATGCTCGGAAGCTTAATTTTGAATAAAACCCTAAAAAAAATTGAGATAAACTTAGGAGAAATAAAATAAAGCGTTCAATGTAACAAATAGTAGAGGTAAAGCCTTATTACATTCTGAAATCAAAATATTTAATAAATATAAAGAAAAACGAATAAAATAAAGCGTCTTGCTAGCTGGTCACCTTCGAGTCCCTCTATTTGTCGAACCGCCTACTAGGGATTTCCTAAGAAAATAAAAGAGGGGGTGAGTTTCGAAACTTAGTGTGTATGACCCTCAGCAATCATTAACATGCAAGCAATCGATTGGGCCAAAGCCCTAATCACAGTATCATCGTAATATATCACATATGCAATGCAGTAAAAAAACCCTCCCCAATAACCCATCCGCTACACAACATTTCCCGACCAACCTTATACACCGGTGGGGATTTCTAAATCACCCCACCCATCCGCTACACAGCAATGGTAGCCCGATTGTGGTACTACCTAACGTTGCAGCAAAGCTGCTAATCACATATTGGGCTTTAAAAGCCAACGGTGGATCCACAGTCGTCAAGCAACCATGCGATCCTCAAATTCTTCCTCTGTACCATAATTCCCACCCATATCAACCTAAACAGAATATCATATGAATGCTGCAATCATACATGTAACAGAAATCCTACATTTAACACATAGGGGTATTTTAGTCATTTTTGCTCTTAGAGCATTTAGATCATTTTTAAGTTTTATGGATTCAGTACCTACCTCGCCCGTTAACAAGTCCCTGTTGGCCAAAGTGAACAAGCACTATGCACAAGGTAGGATTCCAAAGAAGAGGAGGTGGGCCATTGAGACCGCTTAAGTACCAAGCTCTTCCTAGATCCAATCCTAGACATGCATATACCATTACCATACTTCAACCTTATGAGTTGTCCACGGTTGCATTTGTGTTTTTAAGTTTTATGAATGTTTGGCAGTTAACAGATTCTAAGCTCAAACCCATATACAAAGCCCATCTCAACCATATAGCCTATTAGGCCCGAATCACAATCGTATGGCCCATTAGGCCCAAATCCAATTCAAATCATGTAATATGCATGACTAACTCAATTTATATAACCAAATCAATAAATTTCACAAAATTTAGCCTCAAGGCCCACTGAGTGTTTGTACACACCTGATTAACGACCCGCACTACACTATCCTTAGCCTTGACCTACAATCAAAACCACTTTCGAATTAATTCCAAACCCTACTATAACTTTATCAAATCCCGAAGCCTTACCGTAACCTTACCGTGTACCTTCGGCTTTTCTAGCCTTTCCCTTATCAATTAATCCTGAATATTCTTAGATCTGCATCAACACACATATTTTATCAACGTTAGATGACTCGTCTTCCACACGAATCTTATAGGCTACACATATATTCGGCCACCCCTTTAAGAAACCAAAATTGAGAATGAGACACTTACCGAAACTCACCTTGAATCTTACGGCCTAAATATCCATTGAATATGCAATCGACTCCTAACCCCCTTGATTGAGGGTAGCAAAATAGATTGTAATGGAGAACAAGAAAAATCGGTAAATGGTATGGTTTTTCGGCTTTTAAGAGAGAAAAGAATAATGGGACCACTAGGGGTTTAGGTAAAACAATGGATGGCTTAATTGGCAAGGGAAAGATTCGGCTATGGATGAAATAAAAGGGAGAGGAAGAATTCGGCAAGAAAAAGAAGAAAGAAGAGAAGAAGAAAGAAAAAAAATACAAATTGGCACTTGAGGAAAATATGAGAAATTTGGCATTAGCCTAGGATCCCAAATTCGGCACATATTTACAGCCCATAGCCTCAATTCCCAATTCAGCTCTATCACTTCCCCCTTCTCATCTCCTTGTTTTTCTCCCTGATAACTCCCCAATATTTTTTCTAAATTTTCTCTTCTGATTACTTCTTTGAGAGTCCAGCTTCACGCCACTACCAATCTTCTAGAAGCCTAAAATTAAACTCCAAAATAAATTTAATATTTTCCCTTTTAAACTTGGACCCAAACTCTACTATGGGCCTTCTAACACTCAAATAATATTTGCCTAGGACTACTAAGCACATATTCACATAAAAAACCACACAAAAAGAAGTTTGAGATTTTTAGGGCGTTACAACTCTACCCCTCTTAAAGAAATTTCGTCCTCGAAATTTCCAACTAACTATTAATCGCACTACCCAAGTCACACCACTATGCTTTCACTATGCACTCTAATCCTAATAATTTTAATACACACCCAAGACATCCATCTAACACGTCCACAGTCTCTGCCGCGGCCTTTTGTACCTCTTCTAGCGCTCATCGCTGCGTACGTATTTCTGGTTTAAAAATTTTATGATATGAGTTCAGAGTCCCACTGTTTAAGGCTTATGTCTTATGCAAGTAATAATTTAGAGATTATTTCGTTGTCGCAAATCCTCTACAAGCTTAAGTTTCCCACGGGCTTTAGTCTCTAAGAGCCTATTGTTTAAAGTAGCCCACTATACAGTTCAGCATTTTAATCAAGTTCAATAACAGAAAAGAAAAGAAAGAAAACTTACTTGGCTCGATGTCAGAAACTCGGTGTGCCACCAACAAGAATTCTTAGAGTTTACTATAAAAAATGTTTAAAATTAATAATAAGACCCATTTTTACAGCCCAAGCTTTGCAACCGGAGCTCTGATACCACTAAATGTAACACCCCAAATTCGGCCTAGAAGTTAGGCTCGAATCTAGCATGTCACATTGAAGTGTTTTTATGAAAAACCTTGTTTTTCATTGAAAACCCTTCTTAAGAAATTTGAGTAAAATTCTAGTTTAAAGTTGTTTTTCAAACGGCTTGTGCTAAAAAAATCAATCTGTCTTTCTATAAGTTAAAAACTATTTTTAGAAAGATTTTTTTATGCGCAGAAGCTTAATTTTGAATAAAACCCCCCAAAAAATTAAGATAAACGTAGGAGAAATAAAATAAAGCGTTCAATGTAACAATTAGCAGAGGTAAAGCCTTATTACATTCTGAAATCAAAAAGATTTAATAAATATAAAGAAAAATGAATAAAATAAAGCGTCTTACTAGCTGGCCACCTCCGAGTCCCTCTGTTCGTCGAATCGCCTACTAGGGATTTCCTGAGAAAATAAAATAGGGGGTGAGTTTCGAAACTCAGTGTGTACGACCCTCAGCAATTATTAACATGCAAGCAATCAATTAGGCCTAAGCCCTAATCACAGTATCATCGTAATATATCACATATGCAATGCAGTAAAAAAACCCTCCCCAATAATCCATCCGCTACACAACATTTCCCGACCAACTTTATACACCTGTAGGGATTTCTAAATCGACCCACCCATCTACTACACAGCAATGGTGGCCCGGTTGCGGTACTACCTAATGTTGTAGCAAAACTGCTAATCACATATTGGGCTTTAAAAGCCAACGGTGGATCCACAGTCGTCACGCAAACATGTGATCCTCAAATTCTTCCTCCGTACCATAATTCCCACCCATATGCAACCTAAACAGAATATCATATGAATGCTGCAATCATACATGTAACATAAATCCTACATTTAACACATAGGGGTATTTTAGTCATTTTTACTCTTAGGGTATTTCGATCATTTTTAAGTTTTATGGATTCAGTACCTACCTGGCCCGTTAACAAGTCCCCGTTGGCCAAAGTGAACAAGCACTATGCACCAGGTAGGATTCCAAAGAAGAGGAGGTGGGTTATTGAGACCGCTTAAGTACCAAGCTCTTCCTAGATCCAATCCTAGACATGCATATACCCATTACCACACTTCAACCTTATGAGTTGTCCACGGTTGCATTTGTGTTTTTAAGTTTTACGAATGTTTGGCAGTTAATAGATACTAAGCCCAAACCCATATACAAAGCCCATTCTCAACCATATGGCCTATTAGGCCCGAATCACAATCGTATGGCCCATTAGGCCCAAATCCAATTCAAATCATATAATATGCATGACTAACTCAATTTATATAACCAAATCAATAAATTTTACAAAATTTAGCCTCAGGGCCCACCGGGCCCATTTAGCCACTTTCGGCATTTCGGCATTACCGATTCATGTGTAGTGTTTGTACACACCTGATTGATGACCCGCACTACACTATCCTCAGCCTTGACCTACAATCAAAACCACTTTTGAATCAATTCAAACCCTACTATAACTTTATCAAATCCCGAAGCCTTACCGTAACCTTACCGTGTACCTTTGGCTTTTCTAACATTTCCCTTAGCAATTAATCCCGAATATTCTTAGATCTGCATCAACACACATATTTTGTCAACATCAGATGACTCGTCTTCCACACGAGTCACCCTTATAGGCTACACATATATTCGGCCACCCCTTTAAGAAACCAAAATTGAGAATGAGACACATACTGAAGCTCACCTTAAATCTTGCGGCCTAAATATCCACTGAATATGCAATCAACTCCTGACCCACTTGATTGAGGGTAGCAAAATAGATTGTAATAGAGAACAAGAGAAATTAGTAAAGGGTATGGTTCTTCGGCTTTTAAGAGAGAAAAGAATAATGGGACTACTAGGGGTTTCGGCAAAACAATGGATGGCTTAATTGGCAAGGGAAAGATTCAGCTATGGATGAAACAAAAGGGAGAGGAAGAATTCGGCAAAAAAAGAAGAAAGAAGAGAAGAAGAAAGAAAAAAAAATACAAATTGGTACTTGAGGAAAAGATGAGAAATTTGGCATTAGCCTAGGATCCCAAATTCGGCATATATTTATAGCCCATAGCCTCAATTTCCAATTCAGCTCCATCACTTTCCACTTCTCATCTCCTCGTTTTTCTCCCTGATAACTCCCTAATATTTTTCCTAAATTTTCTCTTCTGATTACCTCTCTGAGAGTCCAACTTCACGCCACTACCATTCTTCTAGAAGCCTAAAATTGAACTCTAAAATAAATTTAATATTTTCCCTTTTAAACTTGGGCCCAAACTCTACTATGGGCCTTCTAACACCTAAATAATATTTGCCTAAGACTACTAAGCACATATTCACATAAAAAACCACATAAAAAGAAGTTTGGGATTTTTGGGGGTTTACACAATTGATACTGGAGCTGTTATCGACAACAACTCTATTCCGAATTCCACTTCACAATTCGGTGGTAACCCCGGTTGTTCATTAGGAAATACATTAGAAAAATCCTTAACCACCCTAATCTCCTTAACAGAAAAATCTTTAGACTCTGAATCACTGACATGCACTAAATATGCTTCGAATCATTTTTGCATCAATATCTCAGCTCTCAAAGAGGAAATCATATTGGAAAGATAGTCACGACGTTCACCAATGACCACTACTTCAGTTCCCTTAAATGTCTTTAAAACCACCCGCTTAGCAGCACAATCTAAAATCGCCTGATGTTGTACTAACCAATCCATTCCTAAAATCAAATCAAACTTACCAAAGGGAAGTTCTATTAAGTCTGCTAGAAAAGTTTCTCCCTGAACTTCTAAAGGTACCTCCTTAAACAACCTATTTACTCTCACAGTTTGTCCTAAAGGGCTCAATACAGTAATCTCCCTAGCAGAAGTTTCACACATCATACCCAACTTCTCGGATACAGTACACGCAATATATGAGTACGTAGAACCTACATCGATCAGAGTAGTATAAGTAAACCATGAATGAGGAACGTACCAGTTATCACATCTGGTGCATCCCTATCCTCATGACGGCGTACAACATACACTAATGCTGGTTACCTCGCTTCTGCAGTAGTAGCACCTCTACCAAGAACCCCACGACCACGTCCCATACCATTCCCACCTCTGGCCTGTCCACGACCTTTAGGCAGGTATTGACCACCTCTTAGTGGCTGCACATTTCCCACACCAACTGCTTGCATCAGCTTTGGTCTACGTGGACAACCTTTGATATGGTGCTCATTCGATCCACATCTCAGGCAAGCTCCTGTCTTCTTCAAACATTCCCCAATGTGGCTTTTCCCACAAGCATCACAGACTTGTTGTCCAGTATTAATAGCAGGGGGCCCAACTCTAGTTGACCCCTCAAACCTGGCCCTCCTCACAGGCCTCTAAGCATAATTAGAGTGCCTCACACTTCTCTTTGTTTTCCCTCTGTCCATGTTGCGATTCTGACATTTTGTCCGTTTCACTTCTCAGCTATCTTGGATTTATCCACTAGCACAGTAAAGTTCTGCTCCCTCTGTGGAGCTATCAATACACGAATGCTGTCCCTGAGCCCATCCTTAAATCGTACGCAACGCTCATGCTCAGTAGCCACAATCCCATGGGCTTAACGACTAAGTCGAAAAAATTCTGCCTCGTACTCTAATACTGACTTATCTCCTTGCACCAAGTTCAGGAATTCTTTCCTACAAGCGTCGACATAACCCGTACCCACGTACTTCTCTTGAAACCCAGTCTTGAAAAATTCCCATGAAATCTGCTCTGACTGAGCTCCTTCCTTCACCGTGAGCCATTATTGTTAGGTTTCATCTCACAGTAAAGAAACTGCACCTTTCAATTTCTGTTCAGGTGTGTAATCTAGGTTTTCCATGATTCGTTCTATAGCTTCCAGCCAATCTTCAGCCACAATAGGGGCTACTCCAGTAATGCCCTTGAAAACCCCTGGCCCATTTGACCTCAATCGCTCAGTCACTAACTCCTAGCCCGCAGCTCCATTATTGGGCCCAGAGACCCTTTCCAGTATTCGTAGCATAGCTTGGGACAAAGTATCGTCCCTAGCCATACGATCAAATAGGCCATTCTCAACTACTAGTGGAGCCGGTACATCCCCAACTTCCTCATTTGACACATGTCCCAATGTCAAGGATCCAACCGCATTACTAGCACGGCCTCTTTCATGACCTCAAACAGCTCTTCCTCTTTTAGCGCTCATATCAACTTGTATTATCCGATTTAAAAGTTTTATGCGTTATCTTACAGCTTCAGCGATTATTAAGAATTTTTTATGCAAACAGAAGTTTAAAGTATATTTTCGTGAATCGATATCACACTACAATTTTCAGTTTTCTACTGTCTCAGTCTAGTCTATCTAAGGTGTCATAGCATAATAGTCTCAATAATCAATAAATAAACAGTTAACAGTGATTTAATTATAGATTCAGTGCCAGAAACTTGGTGACCACACTTACAGTAGTAGAATTCTAATTTTCCTCAAATCCTTTAAAAACAGTTTGTAAAACATTAAATCTTGATGTAAGCCCAACTTTTGAAAACCCTTTACAGAAATTTAAAACTTTTTGAAACCCCATTCCATAGCCGAGTTTTGTAACCCAGGCTCTGATACCACTAAATGTAACACCCTAAACCCAGCCCAAATGTTATGGACGTATTTAGTAGTGTCATATTGAAGTGTCCCAAATCGTGTTTCACTAAATTCGATGTAGAAAAAGAAAAAAACTTTTTATTCTTTAAGCTTTCAAAGAAAACACTTTTCCATCTATCTTTGTGTAATCAGGTTATGACAATAGTTTACTTCGAAAAATTATATTTGTTGCAGAAGCTTTATTTGAAATCTCGTTTGTTACGAATACGTGGTTTTTGGAAAACAGATATCATTTTTTAAAGCGCGCCCTAAAGCTAAATAAATTAATAACATGTAAATAAATAATCCCAAAACTTAAGAATAATTATAAAGCGGCCTTATTACAAACCCAAAATAAAACCTTATTTAAAGTAAATAAAAATCAAAAGTGGTTTTAAAACAAAGTATCGCCGCCTCGAAGCCCTATTTAACACCGAATCGCCTATGCCTCGGGGTTACCTGTACAGTTAGAATAATTGGGTGAGTATATGAATACTTAGTGTGTAATCCCGACAATAACAACATAACACAGTCAGTCTAGGCCAGAGCCTATTACAATAACATATCACATTCAGTAAATAGTATAGCATGCATTTCAGAGTCCATATCACAATTAGTGGCATATATTTAGAAATATTACAGTAACAGTATAGCATGCAATCAGAATCCTACCCATCCATCCGCTACACTCCATCTCCTTCCAACCCTACACTCCATGTGGGGATATAATATCAACCCACCCAACCCTGCACTCCACAAAGTAGTACCGATGTGGCACTATCGATAAATTGCAGCAGAGCTACCAGTGTATTAGGCTATAAGCCTCAGAATAATACAGCAGAGCTGCCAGAACAGTACACTTCCTCCAAATACATATATCCCATCCCTCATGCAATGCAACATATTCAATGCCATGAACAGTCATAATACAGAATATAAAAACATACATATCTTAAAAGCACATTGGGCCTTTGGGCGGCCTCATAGCCCATTGGGCCCATTGGGCCCATTGGGTCATTTCGGTCCATATCTTAAAAGTGCTTATGTTTACTGTTTTTCTAATGTAGGACTACATTCCGTGGCCTCAATCGCTCATATGATCACTCACACGCTCATATGTTCATTTTTTTATAAGAGTGTGATAACACACCTATAACGAAATAGTGGTTATCCGCTTCTGGAATCCAAACACCTAAAGTTACTACAATTGTATTGTTAGACAATTTTATGGCTAACCAAAAACCACCGTATGATTAACATCAAGATAAAGCCACCATCACTTACCCACAAAAGGAACAATCCCTTGCAAAAGTTTGAGAGTTCAGCCAACCCCTTCTAGTAAGATCGTATTCCTATTCATAGAAGATCAATTTTCAGCGTTACGAGATCACTACTTAACTGAAATCAATGGTCACAAAACATTCAGTTAAATCACTTGACCTTTTTCTAAATACTTATCGAAATATCAAAGGATAATATTCGGTCAACACACCACAGACCTTAGATTCGGGCTACGTAGAAGAAAGAGAAGTCAGAGAGAAGGTGTAACATTCCTTGAAACTTGATACCCTACGAGCGACATCAAAACAAAAGAGCAAAAGTCAACACCTAGAGACTAAACATACGATTTTCATTAAAGAAATAACTAGAAGAAAAGAACAACCCTCAAACCGAAAGATTACCTTCAATAAAAATCGGTAGGAAAAATCAAATGGACAAGGTTGGTTCTGTAGGAGCAATTAAGTAATATTAGCTAAATACCAAAATCAAATGAGTAGAGAGGGTGATAGAAAATTAAAGAAATCGGCTACAAGGAGTGGATGAACTTTTATGAGAAATATAATCCAATGGTTTAGAGAACAACAAAATGAACAAAAGACAAAAAGGCAAAGACAAGATGATTCGGTTAATGAAGGAGTAAAGAAAAGGCTAAATGTTGATGATGTAACCTATAGCCAAATATGCATTCGGTTTGTTTGTCAAGTCAAAGAAGAGAGCCTAAAAACAAAAGTACAATTGGCATTCCCACAAAAAAATCAATCGAAAAGAGAGAAAGAGCCTAGAAGCAAGAATAGTGTTGGTCAAAATAAAATGGAAGGTGACCTCCTAACCCTCAACTAAGCCGACACTCCTTAAGCCTTAGCACCCAAACAAGGTAACCATATCACTTATGACCGTAATGTCCAATTAGTATCACCTTTTGTCGATTCTTGCCAAAAATATACATTTAATAGCTGCAAGAAAACAGCTAGCCAACAATCCAAACTTTCCATACAAAAAAATAAAAAGAATCAAAGCATTCACCGCTTGATTCTTTCCACCGATAGTAGCCCTCATTCAAAACCACCGCTTGACTTCAGCTCCGTGCAGCAGCATAAAAAATAACAACAATTAACGTCCAGGTTGCTCGAACCCGTACCCTTCCTAAACACACCTCTTACACGCACACATTCTGCCACTGAACCCCTTCGACTTTCATGTCAATAGCCCCACGAAAGCATCTTTTAACCCTTCAGTCCAGTGTGCCATGATTTCTAAAAAAACAAAAACATTTTCCCCTAAGTAGTCTTGAACCCTTGACCTTAGCACTATAGGCTTGCCTCCTTGCCAACCTACCAACATCTCTTCCGTGACATGAAGTAGCCAAAATAGTTTACAAAGCTTACTAAATTGAGCTTGAATCTTCTTAACCCAAAACAAGAAAATTTTTCCAAGACTCAGGGTCATTCACAGGACCCTTTAAACATTCCAACCCACTCTTAAATCACTTAATTAACATCCCCAATAAAAAATCAAAGTAAAACAACAAAAATAAAAATATCCAAAAATTTGGGATGTTAGAATAACTTACTAAGCTTTATGCTTACCTCTTTTCTTTCCATTTTCCCTTACAGTGTCGCCTAAGTAATTCGAGGATCTGAGGACGTCGGAGGCATCGTTTACACTACCAAATTGAAGCTTTCAGTATAGTTATATTTTGTGTTTTGAGTAATGGCATGTATAGGTTATTTGGTCACTTTGGTGCAACTTACATTAGTTAGCCAATTGTGTTGGCCATTTATTTTATAAAGTTCATTTTGTAAGTGGCCATTGGAATTGGCCAAAATTGTTATAGTTATTTTTTAAATGAAACAAGTTCATGGAAATTGTGGATGGTTTCTTAGATTAATCGTGCATGCACATTATGCAAATTGTGGTTATTGGATAAATGCATAGTTGTGGACATTTAGATACATATCGATGTTGAGTCATGATATAAAAGTGTTAGGTTGTGTTTGATCTTGTATCAGGGTGGCAAAGAGGCTTGGTAGATAGCCTATTTTTGTCCACAAGGGTAGACACACGAGCGTGTGGTTAGGCCGTGTGTTCCTTGCACCTTGCATGAGAAGGATTAAATGCCCAGTAGTAAACACACGGTCTGAGACATGACCGTGTGTCTCAACCGTGTGGAGAGCACAGCCAAGCACATGGGTGTGTGCCACGGCCGTGTGATTACTGACATCAGAAATAGAATACCCAGGTTTTTGCACACAGGTTGGGACACGGGCGTGTCATGGCCATATGAGAGACACGGGCTAAGTACACGGGCATGTGCCACGGCCGTGTGTTTGCTGACGTCAGAAACAGAATGTCTAGATTTTTACACACGGGCCGTGACACGGGCGTGTCATGGCAGTGTGTGGGACACGGGCGTGTGCCAGGTCGTGTAAAAATCCCTGTAGGTTCAGAGTTAGAAAATAAATCCACATGGACAAAGGGCACAAGCGTGTCCCTAGGTACTTAGGCTGGGTGAGGCACACGGGCCATCAGCATGGCCACACCTTAAGGCCACACGGGGGTGTTGCCCCTCCACACGGACATGTGCCCTATTTTTAGTAGATTTTCTTGAAAGTTTCCTAAGTATCTGAAATGGTCTTGGGTTGTTTCCAAATCATGATTTAAGCCTCGTAGGCCCATATTAAGGTCTGTAGGACATTGTTTGAAAAGGTTTTGAATTGGTACACATTTCAATGAGTGTAAAGTTGAAGGGTTGCATGTGATTTAGTAAGGTAACGCCTCATACCCTATTCCGGTGTCGGATACGGGTAAGGGATGTTACAGACAATCAATAAATCGTGTAGTAAATAAATCTTTAATTAATGGTTCAACATACTTAATTATATAAGGAGATTTATAACCAAAATATATTCCTAACCTCCTCTGATGACCCATCTTTGTTCATTACGGTGGAGTAATTGAAATTTATACTACACATCCAAAAATTCTAATATGGGAAATATTTGACTCCTGACCAAAAGCCAATTGCAATGGGGAGTATTTATTATAACTTGTTGGCCTGATGTGCATAAGTGTTGTTGCATGCAAAATAGCATATCCCCATACTGTAACAGGGAGCTTTGTTCTCATTAGTAATAACCTAACTATTAGTTGGAGACGTTTGATAAATGATTACGCTAAATCGTTTTGTGTGTAAACATGAGCTATATGATGTTCAACTTTTATCCTAATTGACATGCAATAATTGTTGAAAGCTTGATATGTAAACTCACCAGCATTATCAAGACGGATAGTTTTTATTGCCTAATTTGGAAATTATGCTCTTAATCGAATTATTTGAGCAAGTAGTCTCGCAAACGCCAGGTTGCGAGTTGATAATAAACATACATGTGACCATCTACTAGATGCATCTATCAATACCATAAAATATCTAAATGGTCCACATGGTGGATGAATAGGCACATATATCACATTGAATACATTCCAGAAATGCGGGAAATTCAATCCCAACTTTAGCTAGTGGTGGTCTAATAATCAGTTTACCTTAAGGTCGAGCATCACAAGAGAAATCTTTGAATTCAAGAATCTTCTGGTTCTTTAATGGGTGTCCAATTGAACTCTCAATTATTTTTCGCATCATAATAGATCCGGGATGGCCTAACCGGTCATGCCAAATAGTAAAAGTATGTGGTTCTACAAACTTTTGGTTTGTATTAACATGTGCCTCAATTGCATTAATATGTGTATAATATAAACATGATGAAAAAGCAGGTAGTCTTTCCAAAACATATTTCTTTTCACATTCAACATTTGTAATATATAAATTCAATATTTTTCTCATTCATAGTCTCAATATGATATCCATTAATACGAATATCTTTAAAACTCAATAAATTTCTTTGAGACTTAGTGGAAAATAAAGCATCATCAGTGACAAATTTTGTACCTTTAGGTAATAATATAATTGCTCTTCCAGAGCCTTCAATAAGTTTTGAACTACCCGAGATTGTATTAATATGAGCATCACTTATTGTTAAATGAGAAAAAATATTTTTTCTCTTTGAGCATCGTATGTGTTGTAGCACTATCAACAAGACATATGTCTCCATTGATTTTGGATCCAACAAAATTTTGTTGATCATTCATATTCTTAAGTCGATAGAGAAATTAAATTCGATTCCTCCCAAGAACTTTAAGCAAATAGCTACACAAGTTTGAACACCTTTTTTTCGTCAATTTTGGATCGCCAAACAACCAATTTGAATGCTAGGTTAGAAAAATAATGAAAGTAATTCAACAGAGGATTAGAAAAGGATAGAAAGCAATTGAGGTATGGGTTTCAAATTTTTGAGAGGGTATCAAATGAAAAATAAGAACGAGGTGGGTTTAGAAAAAAAAATTGAGAACTGTGCTGATACCGTGTTATAAAATAAAGAAAGATGGAGAGAATAAAGAACAAAAAAAATATGAAAGCAATAGAGAATATACTTTATTGATAAAAAGGGATGATTACAATACTTTATCAGAGTCTCTATTTATAGGCATAAGAAGTATAAAAAAGTGGAGATCTAATTCTAATAACTATTAGAATTTAAAGTACATCAAAACTTTATCTTAATCATGATAGACATCCACTTAATAAGATATTCAAAACAGTTTGTTTATAATTTAAAAATTAATTATTTTAAGTAATTTAATTAATGTTGACTTAAGTTGGAGAAGATATTAGATATAGATGAGTGTATAATAATATTTGGTTATATTTAAAATTAAATTACGTGGCACTATTTTATTGGTGCCTAAAAACTATGTTTTTTAGGGTGATCCTAATGCAATTTATTTCCTTATAAATTAAAATATATTTAATATTTTTAAATTTTTAAATGAATAAAAAATCATAAAAAATTCAAAACACTTGAATGAAGTTTTAAATGATTTTTTTATTTAATTAAAGTACAATAAAAATATATTGAATTTGTATACATGTTTAATTAACAAATCATACGTGTTTTACCATATTTTACATATTTTTAAATATTTATGTAAACTTTTATAAAATTTAAAAATTTAAAAAATTTATTTTAAAATATGCATGTTAAACCGTTTTAAAATTTTAAATTTTTTTAAAAACAATTATGTAATTTCATAAAAGCATGGTATTAGAAATTAAAAATGGACTGCTACGGTGGTGACACCATAGATTCAACCAAAAAAATGGAATTTATTTATTTAAAGTTGGTTATTATTGAAAACTTTATTTTATTATTATTATTATTATTACTATTATTATTATTATTATTACTATTATTATTATTATTATTATTATTATTATTATTATTATTATTATTAATGACAAAAAATTCATATTTGAAACTTATTTTTAAAATGGGACTCATTTTAAATATAATTCAAAAAGGAAGTATTTTAAAAGTCAAAGTTTCCATTTTTGCTTACGTTCCGTTCCTTCTTTTATAATATATGTATGATTATATTTTGGATAATCTATAAAAATAGTCATTTTTATTTGCCTCAAGTTACATTTTAGTCACTTATGTTTAAAATGTTACATTTTAGTCACTTATGTTACTATTTTGTTACAAAGTGATCACTCTACAGTTAAATTTCGTTATCTCTCTAACGGTAATCCTACATGGCAGTCCAACTAGATTTTAGATGCCAACTTGAATTTCTAAATGAGATGAAAATAGATTTTTAATTAAAAAATTTAATTAATTAAAATTTTTAAACCTAAGCCTTACCTAAAAAAACTGTTCATTTCCTCTTTTTAATTTTTCTTCAGTCTCTTCTTTTTTTAATGTTTTTTTTTTTTCAGTTGATTGAAAAAACTATTATTATGATCAAAATAGTTGAAATCAAATTGACTGCTTCATAAAGATAGATTCAATGGAGGATTCAGGTATGTCTTCTTTGTATTCCTCTATCTTTTTTATTCAATATTGAAAAACAAAAGATTGTATTTTTTTTTTTGTTAAAGAAAACCCTAAATTAAAATTCTTGATATGAATATTAACAACTAAAAGAATTTCAAATTAGAAAAAAGGGATACCCACAAAGGGATTGTGAACAAACAAGCCGATTCAGATCAGAAAAAATTGGATTGAGAAACCAATTATTCAAGAACATGAAGAATTGGAAAATACAATGATTAGGAACAAAAATGATTACTATCTTCTTTTTTGTCGATAACCGCTTCATTTTAAGTCTTAGAACATAAATTTGTGGGTGAAGAAGACATACGTAGACCTTCCATTGAATCCTTTTTTATTTTTGCATGTGAATAAAATTTTTTGATGATAACAGCTTTTTTTGTCAATTGAAAAAGAAAACTAAAAAAGGGGGAGATGAACGGTTTTTTAACTAAGATTTAGGGTTTAAAATTTTTAATTAATTACATTTATTTAATAAAAAATCTATTCTTATCCCATTAGGAAATCCTAGTTGGCACTTAAAATCTAGTTGGACTGCCAGGTAGGATTACCGTTAGGGAGATAGCAGAACTTAACGGAAGAGTGATCACTTCGTAACAAAATAATAACATAAGTAACTAAAACATAACATTTCAAACATAAGTGACTAAAATATAACCTGAGGCAAACAAACGTGACTATTTTTGTAGTTTACCCTGATATTTTTTTGAAAAGATCTTGTAATTATATTTAATTGACAAATTAAGAAATAGAAAACTAGTAATAATTAATCGATAATGATATATTGTATAAGTTGCAATTTTGAGATCGTGATGCATCGTGATTATCATATGATGTTTAATACTAGTGATGAACCCTCAAGTAGCTAACAATTTCCAGTCATATTTTCAGTTATGTATGTAAAATTATATTTGATTGATAGGTTAAGAAATATAAATCTAGTAATAACTAATCGATAATGGTATATTGTATTAGTTGCAATTTTGATCCATTTATACATCGTGATTATCATATGATATTTAATAGCTATATTGATTAAAGAGAACATTTTAAAAAATAATAATTATAATGTTAAAATATGATTTCATATATTATCAATAAAGCAAATGTAATTATCATTATCAATTGATGTGTAGTTTGATGTGTTAGTACATTATCAATAAAGTAAATATAATTATAGGTATAAAATTGATATATTTAAATGTCTTAGTAATGTAATTAGACATCATCAGTAAAAATTGTAAATAAATTCTAATTAAAATAGTAAAAAAATCATATTTAAAACTTAATTATAAAAACGATACGCACTTTAAATATAACTAAAAACGGAAATATTTTGGAAAAGAACTAACACAGAACTCAACGTTTCCATATATGCTCTCGTACTTTCTTTTATATTATATATATGATATGGGGAAAATCCACTTACATGGTGTAAAATTACTTTAGTTTTACATCCTTTTATATATTTTTATACGATTAATATTTTAGTGATCTAATCGTATTTCATATTTCATTCATATAAATCATGCATATTAAATTTGGCGAAAAATTAAAATTTCTAATTCTTTATTTTTTGTAAAATAATTCGAACCATTTAATAGATATATATATATAAATGTGATAGAGATATCGAATCAATTAAAAAATTTACATGTAAGATAAGTACAATTATATCAATAAATTTACCGATTAATCATTAAAATATTAATTATAAAAAATATAAAAAAAATATAAAACTAATTTATAAAACTAGGTTTAATTTTATACTGATGTAAATAAATCTCTATATTAAATTTCAAGATTTTTGTAGTTTTAAATTTCAATGACAATAATGGGTAGAAAATAAAATATAAGAGGAAAGTCCAACATCATAGAGATTGAAGGATGGATTACTAAGTCATACGTTTTGAAGACATATTTAGTAGCACTAATTTTCAATTGACCCATGAAAGCTAAGGTTTATGGATTTTGACATAGGATCCACGTAGATATTATTATTAAAAACAATTATTTTTATTTTTCTTCTTTACTTATCTTTTATCATGACGTAATAAAAACAACGCATGGTTAGGTATACCAACATAAATTTTTTATGTTACATGTACATTTTAGAGGTTTGTTATTGATTTTTTCAATAATTTTTTTTTTTAAGTTGGAGTTTATGTTTTCTTTTAATGTGTAATATGAGTTACAATTATATCCAAAATTTATTGGTAAGTATACAAACACAATATGGCATACATTAGTAAAATGAAATGTAATAAGCGACATTCAAATTCTTTTCAGACAAAATTAAATTATAAATTTTTGAATGGATTAAAATATAATTTTATTATTATATTAATTTTAATTTTTATAATTATAAAATTTTTGTTTTTAAAATATTAAAATTAAATTATCAATTTTTGAAGGTTAAAAGCATAAATTTATCATTATGTTCACTTAAAATTTTCATTTTTAAAGAGATTTTTTTTTTCATTTATGAAGTCCAAGGCCTTACCTTTCTTAAGGTGAGCTTAGTTGGATGAAAAAGAGGATAGATGAAAAGAGGGAGTGAAAATATGAAAAGAAAATAGATTTGGAGTCTGCTTGGTGGGCGAGAAAAGTGAGAAGGAAAAAAAATAGGAGGGGTGATTATTTTCCATTCTAATGTATAAAAAACAATCTTTCCAAATTGGAATGATTGGAGGAGAGAAAATTGGAAACAAGTGTATATTAGTTCAAATTATGGATATTTCAAATGTTCTATTTTTTTCCTTTCAATTTTCAATTCTATCAAATGATAAGTGATAAAGTAACATATTCTAATCCCATTCTTGATGCATTTTTGGATGATTATTTATGCAAATTGGTGGATTTTATACTCCTAATCATTTCAATTCATGTTTCTATACTTAGAAGAGCATTTGGGAGCAAAAAGAGCGAAAAACGAGCGAAAATCGGACAAAAAGAGTAAATTTCATGGGCCACACGGGATGGACCTTCCTACGCGGGCTGGATGTAACACCCCTGATGGACCTTCCCACGCGGGCTGGATGTAATACCCCTAACCTGTATCCGTCACCGAAATGGGTTACGAGATATTACTGAATGAAATACAACTTTTAAGCATTTCCATAATTTGCATAAATCATATTTGTATAATCATAAAATTTATAATAGATCAAACCTTACGCATACAATGAAAATCATAAAATAAATGCAAATCAAACTTCAAAGTCATATATAATAAACTATTAAATATATAAACACAATTAAACATGTACATATAATAAACTGAATACGTCTTGAGCAATAATGTGTTTCATAATATACTTTAACAATAATGTACCAACTCAAATGTATATATAACACATTCATTTATAACATTATATCAACAATAGCAAAAAGAAATTACTATTCATTTAGTCATTTTCTAGGACCTTAGCCGAATACAAGTGAACTTAAAACTTGAGTTTAACCATCATACTATTTCAAATTTATTCAATCATTATTCAAGCATAAATACTTTAAAGAGCCAAACCAAAACATCATTCATAAAGCTCTTTACTCAATAATATTATTATTTATACTTAGCAACCAATTTGACCATTTCTTTAACTTACGAAAACCGAATTCACTTAGGAACCAAATCACATTTACAAGTCTTAACCAACATTTCAATCAATCTAATAAATACTTCATTTAAAAACAAGTCAATAACTTATGTGTGTATATATATATATATATATATCAAATCAAAATAAAATATAATTGTCATGATTCCTTATAACATAAATTATCTTAGTCAAATATGCACATCAACTAAGTACACATAAATAAACATTTTATAACCAAGCTATCAATCAAATATTTCCAAACCATGACTTATACAGTTATTCATATAACTCATATATAAGCTCGATATCAATCCCAAATACAACCATCATGAATAATCTACCCTACAAGCCTTCGAATATCAAAACCATTTAATAACACTTAAACTTAATATCAAAACTGAATATACCACAATCACCAAGTTAATAAAAAACCATCAAAACATAACAACCATTAACCAAAACACATCAAGTATAACTTATATCCATTTTCACAAAATTAACACATCCAACTTAGCAATTATAACATCCATGTCACTTACTCATAACACATAAACTCACTTATTAAAATAAACAAGCTATTTTTCGCTTGGCTTATTATATACATCACATTCAAGATAAAACCAAAAAGGTAGATAGCTTATAATACATGCCATAAGTTCCAAGTTTAGCTTTTAAAGATACCAATAAACAAATGATGGTGTGGATGACTTCACCGACGATCCCCGAGCATGTAACGACTTCAAAAATAATCTATAAAACAATTATAAAAACAAACACACAAAGTAAGCTAATTTAGCTTAATAAGCTTTAAGCAAGTTAAACATTTAATGCATAAATATATTATCTTATTTATTTAATAATTTGAAATGACTAAGTTTACATATGCATTTTTTTTCACATATATCTTCAAGATCTCAAATCCTATACAATAAAACATATACTTTCACTAAGTAACTTCACCTTGGCCGAATAAGCATTATTACATCACCATTACCTTTTCAATTTCATAACTAACTTGACTTATATAATTGAATTCACAAATACAGTTATAAACATAATTTCATCATTCAACTTTAACATTTCTTCCATGAATGTCTATAAGGCAAATATATATGTACATATATATATATATATTCCTCATATTAGCATATATACTATAAGAAGTTCACATATTCTTTCTCATCGCTCATCAAGAAATAAATTTATTTCATTTTCAATTAGATAACTAACAATTACGTACCTGGGCATTTTAAATCGTTTAACGAATTCATTTACCACATTAGCACAAAATCTCATAAGCTTAAACTTTTAGTAATTCACTGGCAAGAAGCCTGCTAGGTATAAACCTGAATTCACACCGGCACAAAGCCTGCTAGGCTCAAAGGCTGACTTTTATACACCGGCAATAAGCCTGCTAGGCATAAAGCCCGATTTCCATACACCGCATTAAGCCTGCTAGGCATAAAGCCTGATTTCCATACACCGGCATTAAGCCTGCTAGGCATAAAGCCCGATTTCCGTACACTAGCATTAAGCCTGCTAGGCATAAAGTTCGATTTATTTCACCAACACAAAGCTTGCTAAGCTCGAGGCCCGAAAATCACTATTACATAATCATTTCATTCATAATTCACTTATAAGAACTTCAATTGCCACATATTTTTCATATGAACTTTTCAATTCCATAACTTAATCAAATTAAACTCAATCATGCCATTCCCAACAATACCACATTCAGCTATCATCAACATTACTTCATACATTTCAAATTAGCATATCAAACTAATTTTCTTTCAAAATTAAGATATTTAATTGCTTAAAGACTTACCTTGGATATCGACGAACGACGTAAACCGACTATTTGTCTATTTTTGTTTTTCCCTAATCCGAATCTGATATTCTCTTTTCTTGATCTTAATTGAGCTCAACAAAGGTCGAATCTTCAACTTCTTTTTCTTTTCTCTTTTATTTGAGTATTCGGTTCTCAATGAACTAAAAATGCATGTCTTTTTATTTTTATGTTTTATTATAAGTTAACTTAATAATTATTTTACCAAAATAACCTTAAAAATAAAATACACAAACATTATAAATCATGGTTTCAACTGTCCACCCATTATAATATGGCATAATATCAACATAAATACTCTATATTAATAGAACATAATCAATTTGGCCCTTGACAAATAAACCATCAAATTTTCATTTTTTGCAATTAAGTCCTTTCATCAAATCAGGTATCCAAACGACGAAATTCAAACACGACATTTTTACACATGCAAATTCACACAAATTAAACACATAAAATAATATTAAAATATTTTTTTGACTTAGATTCGTGGTCCCAAAACCACCGTTCCGATAGGCTTAAATTTGGATTGTCACACTGGACACACGACCGTGTGTCAAACCATGTCCATTTAGCAACTCGCTTCCCAAACACGTGGAAAAATGCAATTTTTAGGCTTTCTGGGCATTCTAAAGTCTATAAATACCAAATAGAAGAAGAGAAGAAGAGAGTATCAAAGACTATTGAAGAAAACAACTCGAAGAACACCATTGGAGCCAACTCTGAAGCAGATTTCCATCAAGATCAAAGACCTCCTTCTAATTTCTTTTGAAGTTTTTATGAGTTTCTTTATTTCTTCTGGTTACTTTGACTTTGAGATGTTTCTGTTCAAAATTATGAACTAATTCGCTAGATACCTAAGGAAGATGAAACCTATGATGAATTCTATTATTTAATTTCTGTTTTACGCGATAAATAATTGAATATTGTTCTCAATTATGTGTGCTTATCTCTTTTTTTTAATATTTTCGAGATATTAATTCATGTTTCATGTGCTTAAATTAGATGAGGAAAAGTCCATGTTTAAGAGTAAATTTAGCATAATTGAGTGAAGTTGCATGCAATATTAGAAATAGGACAATATAAATCCACCGGATTAGAGTCAAATCTAATAGGAGAATCCATAAATCGAGTTAATATGATAATAGGGGTTTTAATTAGAAAGAAATTTCAAATAATCAACTTAGAGTCAGTTGTTCTTACTCTCAAAAGAGATGTTAGCATAATTTAGGAATTTCTATGATCAAGATACCCAGTGAATAAATCATTTCTTCAGATTCATAATAATAGATGAAGTCTAAATGGATTCTTTCCTGGGTATTGTCTCTCTCATTGGTTATCTTTCTATTATTTTCCTGATTTTTTTTAAGTTCTTAGTTAAATTAATTTAGTAAATCTTATTTTAAAACAATCATTCTAATTTATTAACTAAATAATAAGAAAATAGAAATTACTAGTACTTTTAATCTTCGTGGATACAATATGTCTACTCACCTTAGTCATACTATTTATTGATAGGTGCACTTAACCTTGTCATATTTTTAGTTAGTTTCGTGACATATCACCAAGCATAATGATGGCAATACAAATTGCAAATTCGATTATTCATAGATAGTCAACTTGAATTTTACAGATTTAGATAATATTCGGATTTAGATGTTAAAATTACTATCTGCTACGGATGAGCGAATAAGATAGACCCCCTCAAATATCCATTATCTAAATTAGCGTTACAACAATTTTTTCCTCTCATAAACACATTTCATGTTAAGGGAAGTTATTCTTTTAATCAAACCATGGTTACCAAGCTCTAGGTTTGAATCAAAGAAAAACTAACCAAAACACTTACAACCTTTATGAACATTCTTCAAATCATAAAGCGAAGCAATTGAACCAAAGGATTGGAGTTGATGTTTGTTAAGTTAATGGTCACTAAACTAACTATAATTACGATAAAGGCAAGCGCACCTATCAAACAATAGTATGGCTATGGTGAGTAGGGAAAATCGTATCCACGAGGACTAAAAGTACTAGTAATTACCGTTTTTGTATTATTTAGCCGACAAATTGGAGTGATTGTTTTCAATCTAAA
The DNA here is from genome assembly GCA_020496765.1 of Gossypium stocksii. Taxonomy (NCBI): domain Eukaryota; kingdom Viridiplantae; phylum Streptophyta; class Magnoliopsida; order Malvales; family Malvaceae; genus Gossypium; species Gossypium stocksii. The sequence continues at coordinate 16,849,842 of CM035623.1, forward strand.
ATTACTAAACTAATCTAACTAAGAACGCAATAGAGAATGAAATGTGAAATTAATCGAAGATAATTAATGAGATAGACAATACCCAGGAAATAATCCACCTAGACTTCACCTATTATTATGAATCTGAATTAAACAATTTATTCACTTGTGTATTGATTCGTAGAAATCCCTAAATTATGTTAATATCTCCTTCGAGAGTAAGAACAATTGACTCTAGGTTGATTAATTGAAATCTCTTTCTAATTAAAACCCTTATTGTCAAACCAACTCAATCTATGGATTCCCCTATTAGATTTGACTCTAATTCGATAGATTTATGTCATCCTATTTCTAGGATTGCATGCAACTCCACTCAATTATGCTAGATCTACTCTTAAACAGGGACGTTTGCTTCATTGAAATAAGCACAATAAACTTGAATTAATATATTAGAAATATTAAAATAAGAAATAAGCATACATAATTGAGAACAAGAATCAAGCATTTATCGCATAAATTAGAAATCAAATAATAACATTCATCATAGGTTTCATCTTCCTTAAGTATCTATGGAATTTAGTTCATAATCTGAAAGAAAATATCTAAAAGTCAGAATAACCACAAGACATAAAGAAACTCAATAAAACTTCGAAAGAAATTAAATGGAGATCTTTGATCTTGAGGGAGATCCACTTCCGAGTTGATTCCAATGGTGTTATTCGAATGCTTTCTTCAATCTTCTTTGAGTGCCCCCTTAGGCTTTCTTCTAATTGGTATTTATAGACTTTAGAATGCCCAAAAAGCCTAAAAATTGAGTTTTTTTCACTTATTTAGGAAACAGGGTGCGATATCGACACGTATGGCCAGCCCGTGTGGCTCACATGGGCATATGGCCAGCCCGTGTGGAAATCCCTATGCCATGTGGATCCTGAAAACAACTCTATTTGTTTGATTTTGGCTAATTTTTCACTCCTTTTGCTCCTAAATGCTCTCCTAAGTTTAGAAATACTAATTTAAAGGATTAGGAGCATTAAATTCACTAATTTACATAATTAATTATCCAAAAACACATTAAGAATCAGATTAAAATATGTTACTTTTATGGCTTATCAAATATCTCTACACTTAAGTGTTTTCTTGTCCTCAAGCAAAATCCTCAACTCACAATTAAAATTAATCTTTCTTAACTTATAATTGTAACACCCATTACCCGTATTCAAAGCTAGAACAAGGTACGAGCTGTTACCAAACTTAAAACCCATACAAACATTCAAAATCGAGACATAATTTTCCACTCAAATTTAAAACTTTCCATACATACACACATTGTCCTTTAAACGAGCCTACGAGGCTCTAAACATACTTTGGGAGTGATTTGGGACCAAACTAAGACCTCTCAAAATTTCCCAACACTTAGAAAATTTTTCATGAAAATTGGGTCACACGCTTGTGTAGGTAGGCCGTGTGGTCACACACGCCTGTGTTGCTTAGGACACGCCCGTGTCCTCAGCCTGTATAACTCTCTGTTTATGACGTCATCAAAAAATGAGGGTCACACGGCCAAGTCACATGCCCGTGTGCTAGGCCATGTCCTCCACACGGCTAAGACACACGGCTGTGTCTCTGCCCATGTGGCCAACACTTAGGCTATTTTCCAAGCCCTTTTGTTACTCTTAATTTTTACCCTCTTATACATTTCATAGGCACATATCATACCCTCAATTATTCTTAACTTAATCATCAAACACATATAATATTATACTAACCATTCGTGATAAACAAGCATGATCACATCATACAAGAACTTGGTACATGTATGCACATAACTACAATAAAGCCTTTCTACATGCATGCATAAATAGGCTTACATACTCATAACCAATATGAGCCACATCTCATGGCCATAGACAATGAAGCAATATAAGCCAATACATTTGGCCAAATCATTAGAATACACATCACCAATAATTAAGTCTCTATATATGCCGCTCACTCAAAAGCACTTGAGAATTTATCAATACCCCAAATTGACAATTTGATAGTGTGATGCTGCCTCCAACGATCTCCAACCCTGAGCCAACCTAACAACACTAAGAGAAATGGAAAGGAGGGAGTAAGCTTTATAGCTTAGTAAGTTGGCATATAAATAATAAACAATTAAGTAATATGCTTTTACCACTCCTCACAATGTGTTCTCACTATAATACGAACATAATTGCATATAATTCCACTATTACACATGTTCATCTCAGGCTATCTACTTGAGTCATAGTCACTAAATTACTTATATCTTGAGCTACGAAACTTCAAATTAAGATCCACAATTTTTTCCTGAAACTAGACTCGCATATCTTCTTACCATAAAATTTTCAAAATTTTTGATTTAGCCAATAAGTATAGTTTATTCTTTAAAGTCTCCCCTATTTTGTTATTTGATAGTTCTAACCCCTCTTCACTAAAATTTAATTATCTTCTCGTACGAGATTTGGATGATGTTTTTTTTTTTTTGAAAATGGACTCATTAAGGATTTTAATCATATAAATTATAAACCATAGTTATTTTTGTACAATTTATAGTGATTTTCCCAATTTAGAACAGGGGATTTCAAAATCATTCTAACCCTATCTCATAAAAATTCAAATATCTCATAATATGTAACTATTTTGCTTACACCATTTATTTTATATGAAGATAGGCTCGATAAGCTTTTATTTCATCTCTTATTCAACCTCTAATTCAGTTTCCACCATTTTTGATGATTTTTCAAAGTCATATAGCTGCTACTGTTCAAAATTGTTTTATTACTATTTTTTTTACTCTTCCATGATTTCTTCGTTTTAACTTTTATTCAAACATACATATTACCAAACATATCGATAACTAGCCATTAACAAATATTTACATGCCATTCATTGGCCAGTTTAACCCATACATCAACAACAAAGACTTGAACATATCATTTCTCAATTTAATTTGGCCTAAAAGCCTCACACATGATCATCAATTAAATTCACCCCACATGTATACATTATAAGCATAGACCTATAATCACAAGGTTATCACAAGATCATTCTCATAGGCATAACTTACTCGTTTATATTCTTACCTAAATTTGATCACATACCAAGCACATTGCTCATGAGTGTACACATACATGTACCTGTGTCAACTCGTAACACAACTATAGTCTTCTTACATCTTTAACATAAACTATAAACTTCTTATTGAACCATTTGGAATATTAAAGGATTCGATGAGCCTCAAACATAGGGTAAGGCATCAATGCCATATCCTAGACATGGTCTTACACTGGCTTTCATATATCGAGGCCGATGCCATGTCCCAGACATGGTCTTACACTAGCTCTCATCTTTTCATGCTGATGCAATGTCCCAGACTGGTCTTACATTGACACTCATATATCGAGGCTGACGACATGTCCCAAACATGGTCTTACATTGGCTCTCCTCTATCTGTGCCGATGTCATGTCCCAGACATGGTCTTACACTAGCTCTCATCTTTTCGTGTCGATGCAATGTCCCAGACATGGTCTTACACTGACACTTATATATCGAGGCTGACTCCATGTCCCAAATATGGTCTTACACTGGCTCTCCTCTATCCGTGCCGACCATGTCCCAGACATGGTTGTACACTAGCTCTCGAATAACCCTAATATTATGGCATGAATATCAAACTATTCCTATGGTTCAACCAGGATTTTACCATATCATTCTCATCATGCAAATTCATACTCCAAATTCAAATATTATATGCTATGTCAATTAATCAATACCAAATAACAATGTAATTGCATTATTTATACACAACTTACCTCGAATGCAAAAGCGGCTAATTATTCTAACTTAGTCCATAACCTCGTTCTTCCTCGATCTAACCCCAAATTTTATTTTTCTTGATCTAACATATCAAATAATACTTATTTAATGATCACATTATTCAAATCAGTCCAAAAATCACACTTTGACAAATTTTACATTTTTGCCCTTAAAGTTTCACATATTTATGATTTTGCCCTTAGGCTCGTAAAATGAAATGTGTTCAATTTCTTTACTACCCATGCATAGCCAAACCTTTTTCAAGCTTATAGCGGCCCACATTTTCCATTATTTCACACATTTACTACCTATTTTACAACTTTTACAAAATGACCCATTTTAGATGTTTTCATGAAAATCATTTAACAAAAGTTGTTTATTTAACAACCAATATTCATTTTCTTCCATAAAATTTCAGAAAAAAAACATATATACACTCATGGTAAAACACTAGACTCTCAACCATTTTTGCAAAATAGTCCCCTCATTAGCTAGATTAAGCTAATAGGGTTCTAAAAACACAAAAATCATCAAGAAAAACCATCAAAATCACTTACATGTAAGAGGACTAAGTGGATGAAAGTTTGAGCTCTCAAAACCCTTAAGTTTGCTGTAAACTTCGGTGCTGGTGGTGGAAAGAAGATGAACACTAGCTTTTTATTTTGTTTAATCAATTTAATCACCAAAATCCCACCTAACCTTTGACTTTTCAACCTCTTTGTCCCCATGTTCAGCCATTAAACAAATTGAGGTCTACTTATTGAATGAGGACCTCTAATTTAATGTTCCATAGCTAAATAACACCTTTAGCTAATAAAATAAAACTTTCGCACTTTACATGATTTAGTCCTTTATCAAAATTAAGCATGCAATCGCTAAAATTAATTCACTAAAATTTTCATGCACTCATATAATCATTCTATAACACATAAAATAATATTAAAATAATTTTCTCTGACCTTGGATTTGTGGTTTCGAAACCGCTGTTCTGATTAGGCCCAAAATCGGGCTGTTACAATAATTCTCATTAATAATGTTTCGAAATAATTCACAAATAATCATACATTGATAATTCAAATAAAAGAGTACTAAAGATTCAAACAATCCAAGTCAAAAATTGTTAAAGCATGAAAACATATTCTCCTTATCTAAGTAATTACCTTTTATTCAAAATCGACAAGAATCAACATCCTCACTAAAGGTTCACTCAAATCACTCGAAGTGTTTAAGGTTTAAGAATAAACACTCAATAGTCAAACAGGAAAAGTCATTACCACAGGCTTGCATGAAAACTAGATCTCCACCACTATAAAATGATATGATACACAAATCAAAATGTCTTTAAGAGGTTGTAATGGGGCTTAGGTTAAGGGTGTGGAGAAAGGCTGAAAAAGTTGTTTAAAATCGAGATCGAATTGATAAATTATCAAACTAGAAAAATTAACAAATACTGAATTAAAAACAATTACATCAATTGAAAACTATTCAAGAATAAAAACGAGTTTTTTCTCAAAATATGAATTTAACTGTTCAAACTCAGTCATAGAACTAAAATAATGATATATATGTGTGTTTTTTTTATTTTTTTCTCTTTCTTTTTTTAACAATAGGAATAATTTAGCAAATTGAACAAAAGAGCATAGTTAGGAAATTAACCAAACCAAATCTCGACAAAAAGGGAGTCAGTAAAACGGAAAAAATTCTCAACGAAAAAAATGAGTTATGGGTTAACACTAATGGGTAAATTAAGAAACAGCGTGTTAGGCTCAACGGGGTTCATTAAGGGTTAATTATGTAGGTAAGCTTTTTATAGGATAAGTGGGTTACAACCTAAGTGCCTTTATCATCTCAGTATATCAAATCAAAAGGTGTGGTCTTGACAGGTATAATCGACACAAGTTCTAGAACAACAAATCAAATTGACACACTTATAACCAATGATAAAAATGAGCAAGAAAAATGTATGTTCTAAAGGCTCAAAATCTCACAAAAAATGTAACAGCCTAAATTAGGGCCTAGTCAGAATAGTGGTTGTGAGACCACAAATCCAATATAAAAATATATGTTTTATGATTATTTTAAGGCCTACGATGTGATTGCATGGTTGTATGAAAATCTCATGAAGAAATTTTAAGAATAAGTGATCAATTTGTCTTTTAGGACTAAATTGAAAAAATTGCAAAATATGAGTTTCTAGAAGATTTAAGAATGAAATAGAATTAGAAAATTTATTAGAGGTCCTTATTTAGTAAATATACCATTTTATGGCATGATAGACAAAAATACCCAAGGAAAAATTTTCATGGAAGGTCATTAAGGGCATTTTGCTCATTAGGTAAATTAATGTAATAAAAAGGGAAAAAGAAGCAAAAATCTTGTCCATCTTCTCCAAGGGGCTGCCAAAATTTCGTAAGTCTCCATAGCTAGGGTTTTTGACATTTTCAAGCTCTAAGTAAGTGACTCCTAGCCCCGTTTTTAATGTTCTTCGTATTTTTGAAATCTTCGTAACTTGACCTAGCTATTTTTACCACTATTTTAAGTTAGGGTTCATGTTCAAAAATATACCCATGCATGACATGCATGTATTTTGGTGTTTAATGAAAAATATGAAAGTTAGATGATTAATAAACATCTTTCTCTAAGTGATTTTCTATGGAGATTCATGAAAAGGACCAAATTGTAAAGGATGTAAAAGTAGTAGTAAAAGTTTGAATTGGTGAGAAATGTGGGCTGTTATGAGTGCATAAAGGTTCGGCTAGGCTTGGGTAACCAAGGAATTTAGTACATTTCATTATACGAGCTAGGGACCATTTTGCAAATATGTGAAAGTTTAGGGGAAAATTTATAATTTTGCCAAAGCGTGAATTATGGACTGCTTTAGTCAATGTGGTAATTAAATAAGCCTAATTTGTCATTATAGATCAAGAAACACGAAGCCCAGACCGAAACTGGGAAAAGAATAAGGTGGTCGATTAAATTGCGTATTCACCCGTATTTTGTATCTGAGGTAAGTTGTGTGTAATAAATTAATAATATGTCATTACAAAATTAATACTTCAATGATTGTATGAAATGTATGTTGATTTTATGAAAATTTATCAATGACATATCGATGAAGAAATGACTAAGTTATGTATATCGGAATCCTGATTAAATTCTAAGAATACGAAGGATACCATTATCATGACATGAGACAGAAGAGGTCCCGTATAAGACCATGTCTGGGACATGGCCTCGGCACTAAATTGAGATCCCGTGTAAGACCATGTCTGGGACATGGCGTCAGCATTTAAGTAAAATCCTATGTAAGACTATGTTTGGGACATGGCATTGGCATCAATAGATGATCTCGTGTAAGACCATGTCTGGGACATGGCGTCGACATCATGATACGATCTCATGTAAGACCATATCTGGGATATTGTAACAGCCTTAAATAGACCCTAGTCAGAATGTGGTTTTGGGACCACAAAACCGAGGCACAAAAATAATTTAATATTTATTTTGATGCCTATTGTATGTGCCAATTTATGTGTGACATCTTTGGTGCTTTAATTTAGTCTTATAATTGTGAATTACACTTAAAAAGGGCTTAATTGTGAACTTCGAAAATATGCTAGGTGAATGTGTGATGGCTAAATAATTGCATGTTGTAAAAATATGGCCTTGCATGTCAAAATTCCCTTTTTATACATAGTGGCCGGCCAACCTACCTAATGATGGCATTTTGTTTGCTTTCATTTTGTATTTTAGTAAATAAAAAAAATGTATAATATGTGCATGAGATAAAAGTTAATTTAATATTATGAAATTGGGAGAAAAAAACAAGGTTAGACCATCTTCTTCTTCATTGCCGTGAGTGGAGAAAGAAACAAAGCTTTTGAAGCTTAAAGCATTCGGCTAGTTAAGGCTTCAAATTAAGGTAAGGTTTCATGTATTTCTTTGGATTTCTTTGTGAAATTCGGTTGGTTTTGAAGCTCACAATAAGACCCATGTGAAAATTTTTGTGTTCATGAAGCATGAAGTATTCGGTCATGTTGGTAATATGCTAAGTTTTGAGTGCATTATGTTTTTGAAATAGAAATTGATAAATGGAGCTTTAATGGACTCTACGATGTTAAAATTCATGTGAATTGAAACTTGTGAGCTCAAATTTGTAGAATTGGAGTTTTGTGTGGCTTAAATGTCTAAGAGGCATTCGGTTAAGGATGTTTTATGTATTATGAATGGAATGTTGATATTTTTAGTTGGAAATGTTAGAAAGATTAGGTTGAGCCTGTTGATTGATTTATATGTATAGTTTTGATGTTATTAATAATCAGTTAATAAGGCAATGGGTTTGCCGTATGTGTGTGATTGTCGAGAGTAAATCTATGTAGTAATTTGAGTGATACTTGCGTTTATGACTAATGTGTTACTTTGGAAGTCCATGAGGACATACGGCTATGGTTTAGAAGTTTATAAAGTGGAGTTTTTATGTTTGAAATAATATTAGTTATAATGATAGTATGAGTGCCGAATGTTACCTAAAATAAAGGATGAATTCATTGATGTATGGAATGGCCGATTTGGGGCTTGTGATGGGTACAAATTGGTTTTCGAAATATATATGGATATATATATATATGACCAAATTGAATAGTGACATTCGGCCAAGTGATATTTGTGAAATTTATTGAATGTGAATTTGGTATATGCATTAAGGTCACATGTGTAATCGGTCTTTGGGAAATTAGGTATAGAAATAGCTTATGGTAATGTATTAAATGGTGAGAGTATAATTTTTTTTAGCTTATGGCAACTCTTGCATTCGGCTATGCATATCTTGTATGATATTGAAATTAGTAAATTGCTTTAAGTGTTGATGAATAGACTAAGGTTATAAATATTTATAATTTGGATAGATTGGGAGTTTAAAGGACAAATGAGTGTTCGGCCATTGTGGAACAATGTGAAGCTTTGATAGATTTGGAAAGCTTAAATTACATGCTATATGGAAACAAAAAAAAAATGAATTAATTAAATTAATGAACATTGTAGTAATAAGATGAATTAATTAAACCCTGATAAAAGTGGCTTAAATGAGTATTTGAATTCGGCTAAATGAGTAGATTTAATCTAGACAGCTTTGGTTTATAGCAGTGGTGTAACTTTGAAAATACACTAAAAATAGTGGGAGATGAGTTATAGGCTGAATAAAATATGTAATTAAAGCCTAATGAATCTAGTTTCTTATAAAGGAAACCGTGAAAGAAAAATAATCGCCTATAGTGAGATATTTGAAGTTGGACAAGATAGGGTTAGAATGACACTGAAATCCCCTATTTTGTTTTGATAAAATCACTATAAATTGTACAAAAACATCCATGAGATATAATTCATATGCTTAGAATCCTTAATGAGTCTATTTTCAATAGAAATATACAAGAACATTATCCGAGACCTGAACTAAGAGATAATTGAACTTTAGTATGGAAGGGTCGGAACTGTCTGACAGTGAATCAGGGGTAACTTTGAGGATTAAACTGTATTAATTGGCCAAATCAAAAATTATGAAAATTTTATGGTAGAAAGTTACATAAGTCTAGTTTTAGGGAAAATTTATGGAACTTGATTTGGAGTTTTGTAGCTCCAATTATGAATAATTTAGTGAATGTTGCTTAGGAAGTCAGCTTGTAGTGACTTGTGATATATATGTGATTGGCCGAATGTGTGTGTGTGTGTGGCCAAGGATGTATATACGTGTTTCTTGTTTTGAATAAAAGTGTAATGATCAAGTGAGTTATTTGAATAAATATTAATATAATTAAATTGTTTAACTTAGCTCAAGAGCATAGAGGGGAAGTCTCAGATAAAGGGAAAGCGAATGTAACTGATTAGCCGACTCATTGTTGTCCAGCAAAGTTCGAGGTAAGTTTTGAGTAATTGAACTTGGTATTTAATTAAATACAACTAGACATATATATGATAAATGAATTATGTCCTATTTTCCCTACTTTGATAAGGATAATTGAGAGCGAACCTTACACGTGGTATGTAGCCGAATGGCTATTAGAGAAAATAATCAGAGGAAGTAATGAGTCTATGATCATGTATGTGGTTGCTTATTGAGATGGAAGTTTAGTGGATGAGGTATATGTATTTTAAATTCAAATGATGACTATGCAATGAAGTTAAGATGCATGTTATATGCTTATATTCGAATGAGGCAAGGGATTGATATATGTGATAATCAATGTGAAATGTTATTATATGTAATTAAATTTGCATGAAACTTGGACATTATGTCCGGGTTAAGACCGGCTGGCTATGTGTGGAGATTTGTGTCCAGGTTAAGACCCGCTGGCTATGTGTGGAGATTTGTGTTTGGGTTATGACCCGCTGGCTATGTGCAGAGATTATGTCTAGGTTATGACCCGCTGGCTATGTGCGGAGATTATGTCCGGGTTAAGACCCGCTGGCTTCGTGTGGAGATTTCATCCGAGCTAAAGGTCTTACCGATGATCCGAGTAAAGTCTAAGACTAAAAGACTTCACAATAACAATTATTAATGAATACGTTCAATGCGTTAAGATAAGCAGGTATGTATCCTGAGCTTATATGTAAGCTTGAATTGGACTAAATCATAAGGTTATTATGTGATGTATATATGTGAGTAAAATAATAAGACCGTCTCTATGACTATTGTGCATCTGGTCAATGTAAAAAGTTATGTGAAATTATGTAATATACCTACGTTTATATGAGCTCACTTTCAAATGAAAGTTTATCTACTTATTGTGTTTTATTAGAGTGTGTATATTTGGCTAAGGGATGATATACCCAAAAAGGAGATTGAAATGAAAATGCGAATGACCAATTTATACTCGAATTTGTATCTATTTGCATTACTTGAAACTTACTAAGCATTGATATGCTTACTTCGTTTACTTTGTTTTTCTCTGTTTTATAGATCTCATTTTGAAGCTACGGACTCGGGGATTCAAGCTTAAATCATTTACACTATCGTCGTCATTTTGGTACATTCGATAGTTATTTTGAGAACAATGGCATGTATAGGCTAATCTCTCTTCTTTTGAATCGAATTACATTTTGAGTTGTAAATATTCTAGCCATGCGAAAATGGCTTGCTTAAATCTCTAAGTTCGAGTATATGTTTTGATGAAATTTTATGTGGTTTGTTACTTTGATGCATAAGTAAATGGTGAAGTAAGTATAGGAAGCATATTATCTGCGCTTAGTGGAATGATGTAACATAAGTTTTCAATAGTAGTGAATGTGTTATATGAAGCAAATAGGATTTGCTTACTACCTAAGAAATTTGATTATACTTATTGGTAAGTAGTCACTTTGAAATTTGATAGTGCTCCCATAGTAAATAAATGTGATATGGTTGCATTAGTCGAATCACTTTGAAAGTTGGATTGTTTGAATATGGAAATTAAAGTTGATCACTAATCGAAATTTTATGTACAACCGAATCTATGTCTAGTATGTATCTATGAACCTCGGTAAGTTGCGTTTAGTTATGTAATACCTCGAAACCCTATTCCGGCGACGGACAGGGGTCTAGGGTGTTACAGATATGGCATCAACATCAAGAGGAGATCCTATATAAGACCATGTCTGGGACATGACATCGGCATCGACAAGTGATCCCATGTAAAACTATATCCAAGATATGGCATTGGCATCCTATCATGAGAATGATATTTTGAGTATCCTTTAGTATTCCAAGTGGTTTAATGGGAAAGGAAATAAAGTTGATGTTTCAAGATGAGAAATACTAAAGTTATGAGATGAGTGTTACAGGTACACATGAGAAACTTACGAGAATTAAGCCCAGTATAGTATGTAATGTCGATAAGAAAGAGCATGAGTAAGCTATGTCAAAAATCCATGATAAGTATGAGATGATTTATGATGTATTATTTGGATGTTATTCCATGTTTTATGTTGTTATTTATTGCATGCAACTTACTAAGCATTTATGCTTACTCCCCTTTCTTTTCCCTTTCCTTGTAGTATCACCAAGCTAGCTCGGGGATCGAAGTAAGTTGGAGCTCGCATCACATTAGCAAACTATTCTTTTGGGTAAAGTAAATCTTGTGTATTTTGAGTATGACATGTATAGGAACTTAGCATATTTTGTTATGTGTCATATTGGATAGCCATTGTGGTGGCTATTATTGATACTCATTCCTTTTGTAAATGACCATTTGGAATTGGTCAAAACTAGTTAAGTATTATTATTCAATAAGGATGAAATTCATGAATAAGTAAGTTTGCAAAAATTGATTGTGAATGTTTGAAGTTATGCGTGATGAATGTAGCATGGAATTATGGTTTGAATGTCATGATTTAGGACGTTTGGATGTGTATTTATTGCTATATTATGAGTTATTGAGATTGGTGTTGTTTTGAGGTGGCAATAGGCTTGGTAAATAGCCTTATATTTGTCCACACAGGTAGACACACGGGTTGTGTCTAGGTCGTGTGTGACACACGGTCCGCCCCATGGGCGTGTAGTTAGGTCGTGTGTCTCCTACATCCAGACTTAGCAAAACAGAATGTCCAGTAGTAAACACATGGGCAGAGACACGGCCGTGTGTCTTAGCCGTGTGAAGGACACGGCCTAGCACACGAGCGTGTGACTTGGCCGTGTGCCCCTAAATGTTTACTGATGTCATAAATAGAATACCCAAGTTGTCACACATGGGTGAGGACACGGGCGTGTCATGGCCGCGTGAGGGACACGGGCCATAGACACGGGTGTGTGCTAGGCTGTGTGAAAACTCCTGGAGGTTCGAAATGAAAAATAAATCTCACACAGGCTAGGGACATACGCATCTGTGACTACACAGCCTGCCCATACGGGCGTGTCCCATTTCACACGGGAGTGTGACCCTGTTTTGAGTAAAAATTTTCTAAGTGTAGGAAAGATCTCGGTTCAGTCCCAAACCACCTCCAAAGCATGTTTAAGGCCTCGTAGGCCCATAATAGAGACGTAGTGACTACGAATGAAAAATTTTAATTTGGAATGAAATTTTATAGGTCGGTTTTGTACGATTAAGTATGTTCAAGTTCAGTAATGCCTCGAACATTGTCCCAGCGTCGGATACAGGTAAGGGGTGTTACAAAAAATTTTGGTTTTTGATGTCAAACTTGTAAATTTAAAACTTCAAGGTAATACCTTAATTTAGGGAAACAACTTAAACTTTTTTAATTTTGAAAATAAACTTATCATGCTTGATTTCTCATGTCTTAAAATTTAAAACAACCAATGTACAAATATCTATTAATTTAATCCAAAACACATCAATAAAAATCACAAATCGATAAAAATTCATTCTAATAGAAGTACGAGAAAATTACTTAAACACAACACAATTCAGGGATTTTCTAATAATTATATAAATAACCTCCCCACACTTAAGATGTACATTATCCTCAATGTACAAACATAAATAATCATAGTATAAACAAAATATTAAGAGGGAGAAGACTGAAACTGCCCTGAATATTGGATGAAATTGTCAGAATGGTGAAAAGCAAAATTATAGATAAATCTAGATGTAGTGCATGATTCTGAGCAAACTAATAAGAAAATAAACACAAATAATAGAGAAGATTAAGGGGTTATAACTCGATTAGAAACAACCGTAAAAATATATTTCAAAAGATAATAATTAAAATAATTTTAAGAAAATAAAAAAACAACTAAAACAAAATTAAAAAGAAAGATAAATGAAAATAAAAAATAAAAGAAAAAAAACTCAATGATACCAATAAACTTAAAGGTAATTGTAATAATAATGGTAAAAAAACTAAAAATAATAGAAATAGCAGAAAAGTTAAAATAAATTTAAAATCTAAGTATAAGAATAATAAAATAAAAAATTAGTAAAATAAAATAAATAATATAAAAAATAACAATAAATAAATAAAATAAAATAAAATAAAAGGGTGGCTTGGTTGGGGAAGAAGAAAAAAATAATTTAAGAAAAGAATTCTAGGGTTTAGGCCACATGGCCGTGTGACACAGCCATGTGGAGTATTTTCAGCCCGTGTGTAATTAAAAATTAACCCAGTTTTCACATGGCCATGGACACGCCTGTGTGTCCAGGTTGTGTGGTACACACGGGCATGTGCCAGGCAATGTGCATTTTCCTTCGCTTCTCCCATGCCCATGTGAGATCCCACACACCTGTCTGGGTTGGCTGTGTCTCTCACACTACCGTGTCTCCTGCCTGTGTAACTCTCTGACTTTGAAAAAATTAGCTCCAAGTTTCACATGGCCTAGGACACACCCGTGTGTTTAGGCTGTGTAGGTCACACGGCCATGTCGCTAGGCCGTGTAACTGTCGAATTTTTTAAAATTTAAGTCCCAGTATCTACACGGCCAAGGACACGCTCATGTGTCCAGGCCATGTGTGTCACACGGTCATGTGCCCAGGCCGTATGGGTCACACGGGCATGTAGCCAGGCCATGTAACTCACTATTGAACCCCTTATAGTGCACATGGCCTGGGATACGCCTCTACGTCTAAGTCGTGTGGGTCAAAAATACTTTTTTTTTTAATTTTGAAAATTAATTAGTTTTAAAAATAACATGAAATAAAATTAAAAGAATTAGCAGTGTTACACTCGGGTTACCTCCCAAGAAACACTTATTTAAAGTCTAAGCTCAACTTACCTCACATTTGCACGGTCACGGTGGTTCGCATAGTCGAAACTCCTCTTTCTTGTTATCAATTCTATTATCAACAAAAGGTTTAAGTTGAGTACTATTTACTTTAAATGTGCCAAATTTAGAATGAGTTACCTCGACTGTACCGTATGAGAAGACATTTAGTACCGTAAAGGAATTTGATCCGTTTGCATCAAGCTCCGAAGTGGCAATTCGAGGATCTATTTTATCTAGAAGTACCTTGTCTCCAATCTTAAATTGTTTCGTTCCATCCACATGCTTATCATGGTATCTCCTTAACTCTTCCTAATGCTTGTTCGGTTTTTCCTTAACAGGTGTTCGCCATTCATCTGGTTCAACGATTTGCAACATTTGTTCATCATGAGTTATTTTGTTTCTGTCACATGGACTGGAACGTGGCTCCATCACATTTTTTCGAGGGGTTTCCTGCAAAGATGTTTGAGCCACATGGTTACTCATATTAACAGAACTTGTAAAATCATCTCGATCATTAGATATCTTAATAGAATCACGAGCTTGGAGAGTAATCATTTCATCACGTACACGAAGTACTAACTCACCTATACCAACATCAATAATAGTTCTAGCAGTTGCTAAAAAGGGTCTTCCTAAAATTAAGGGTACTTCATTACCCCCATCCATGTCTAAAAAAACAAAATCAATTGGGAATATGAATTTATCAATTTTTACAAGAACATCTTCAATAATACCCTTAGGAAATCTAATGGTTCTATCAACTAATTGAATACTTATCCTAGTTTGTTTGGTTTCCCAAGACCTAATTGTTTAAACATTTTATAGGGCATGACATTAATACTCATCCTAAATCAACCAAATCATTATTAATATTCAAACTACCAATTAAATAAGGAATAGTAAAACTTCTTGGATCTTTCAATTTGTTGGGTAGTTTATTTTGCAAAATGGTTGAGCAAACTACATTTAGCTCCACATGTGACAAATCATTTAACTTCCTCTTGTTCGCCAAAAGCTCCTTTAAAAATTCAACAAAATTGGGCATCTGCGAAAAAACTTCAATAAACGGTAAGTTAATATGTAATTTTTTTAGAAGTTAAAAAAATTTAACAAATTGTTCGTTTGTGTGGTCTTTCTTCGTCGTGTTAGGCTATGGCACTCGAGGTTTATATTCCTTACCAATCGATTTTTGTTCATTCTGGCTTCCCTCAAGCTTACCGTACTCACCACACTTTCTTGCTTTGGTTCTGGTTCAAATTCAAGTAACCCTTCTTCATCTCGTACAGTAATTGCATGAAGCTTGCTCCCTAGGGTTAGTTTCAGTATTGCTAGGCAAAATACCTTATGGTCGTTTTGAGATTAACTCATTAAGTTGGCCTATTTGGTTTTCGAGTCTTTGAATCGATGCTTGTTGATTTTTAAGTGTTGCTTCAGTATTTTGAAAATAGGTTTTGACACTGAGATAAACTTCGTTAGCATCTCCTCAAGGTTTTGCTTCTTCTCTTGCTAGAAAGGTCGTTGTTAGAAGCCTGGAGGGGGTTGTGCTCTTTGATTTCCTTGACCACCCCAAGAGGAATTGGGATGGTTTCTCCAACCTACATTATAGTAATTACTATAAGGGTTATTTTGAGGCCTAGAATTATTACTCATATAATTGATTTGTTCGTTCTCTGTGCTAGGAGCAAAGGGTGAACATTCTGGATTGTTCATTCCACCTCTATTTGTATCACATTGCATCATCGGATGTACCTGCGTAGAAACATAAAAATTATCAATTTTCTTATTTAATTGTTCTACTTGATTCGATAACATGGTGACCGCATCTAGATTGAAAGCACTGGCTACTCTATTCAATTTCATCCTCATGACTTACCACTGATAATTATTCAGTGATATCTCTTCTATAAACTCATAAGCTGCTTTGGGTGTTTTATTATTCAATGTACCACTGGCTGCTGTGTCGATCAACTGTCTAGTTAAGGGATTCAAACCGTTGTAGAAGATTTGAACCTGTAGCCATAAAGGTAACCCATGGTGATGAAACATTCTCAATAAATCCTTATACCTTTATCATGCATCATATAAGGTTTCTAAGTCAATTTGAACGAAGGAAGAGATATCATTCCTCAACTTGGCCATTTAGCCGGTGGGAAGTAATTTAGTAGGAATTTCTCGGTCATTTGATCCCATGTAGTGATAGAACCTCGTGGTAAAGAATTCAACCACTGTTTAGCTTTGTTCTTCAATGAGAAAGGGAATAACAGTCGGCAAATGGTATTGTTAGAAATGTCATTTATATTGAAAGTATCACAACTTCCAAAATATTAGCCAAATGAGTATTTGGATCTTCGTCTTGCAAACCATCAAACCGAACAAGTTATTGTACTATTTAAATAGTGTTTGGCTTTAGTTTGAAATTATTTGCAGTAATAGTGGGTCTCACAATACTTGACCCAGCCTCAGTTAAAGTGAGCTTGGCATAATCGTACACAGTACGAGGAACATGATCTAGATTTGCAGCAACTGCAGGAGGTAGCTGATTATTCTGATTATCACCTATCTCCTCAGTAATAATAATAACATCCTCCTGCTCATCTACTATACTCTGTAGACACTACCTTGCTTCTCTACAATTTCTGCGAGCTGTACTTTCAATCTCAATGTCAAATAATAATGATTCCGACAGGTTTCTTCTAGTCATAAACTACAGGAACCCGCAGAAGCAAATAAAAGAAAAATTAGAAAATAAAAATTAAACTAAAAACAAAAATAAAATGCAATAAAAATAAATGGCTAAATTAATAAAAATCAAGTGTTCCTAATATTTTAGTCCCCGACAACGGCGCCAAAAACTTAATGGTCACTAAACTAACTATAATTACGGTAAAGGTAAGCGCACCTATCAAACAATAGTATAGCTATGGTGAGTAGGGAATATTGTATCCACGAGGACTAAAAGTACTAGTAATTACCATTTTTCTATTATTTAGCCGACAAATTGGAGTGATTGTTTTTAATCTAAAATTACTAAGCTAATCTAACTAAGAACGCAACAGAGAATGAAATAGGTAATTAATCGAAGGTAATCAGTGAGATAGACAATACCCAGGAAAGAATCCACCTAGACTTCACCTATTATTATGAATCTAAATTAAACGATTTATTCACTTGCGTATTGATCCGTAGAAATCCCTAAATTATGTTAATATCTCTTTCGAGAGTAAGAACAACTGACTCTAGGTTGATTAATTGAAATCTCTTTCTAATTAAAACCCTATTGTCATATCAACTTGATCTATGGATTCTCCTATTAGATTTGACTCTAATCCGGTATATTTATGTCATCCTATTCTAGGATTGCATGCAACTCCACTTGATTATGCTAGATCTACTCTTAAATAAGGGCTTTTGCTCCACTGAAATAAGCACATTAGACTTGAATTAATATATCAAAAATATTAAAATAAGAATAAGCATACATAATTGAGAACAAGAATCAAATATTTATCGAGTAAATTAAAAATCAAATAATAAGATTTATCATAGGTTTCATCTTCCCTAGGTATCTGGGGAATTTAGTTCATAATCTTGAATGAAAACATCTCAAAGTCAGGATAACCACAAGACATAAAGAAACTCAATAAAACTGCGAATGAAATTAAATGGAGATCTTTAATCTTGAAGGAGATCCGCTTTCGAGTTGATTCCGATGGCGTTATACAAGTGCTTTCTTCGATCTTCTCTGAGTGCCCCCTTAAGTCTTCTTCTAATTGGTATTTATAGACTTTAGAATGCTCAGAAAGCCTAAAAATTGGGTTTTTCCGCATATTTGGGAAGCAGGGTGCGATATTGACACGGGCTGGCACATGGGTGTGTGGTCAAACCCATGTGGAAATGCTCAGGCCGTGTAGATCTTGGAAACAACTCTATTTGTCCGATTTTGGCTCATTTTTCACTCTTTTCGCTTCCAAATGCTCTCCTAAGTATAGAAACATAAATTTAAAGGATTAAGAGTATCAAATTCTCTAATTTATATAATTAATCATCCAAAAAAGAATTAAGAATCGGATTAAAATATGTTACTTTCATGGCTTATCATAAGCACAGGCTTTGATGCCATGTTTGAGTTTTGATCAAGCAATATAAAGCTTCATAATGATGTCTAAGAAGACAATAATAAACCTAAGAAAAGAAACACTTCATGAATGGCCTTTAAGAGGTAGAAAAATAACAGAGGAAAATGGAGAAAAATAGGCTACTTATTTTCTTGATTTTAGCTATAATATCTCAAAATAAGACCATCTCATATTCATACAAAGAGACTGGCAGAAT
This sequence comes from Gossypium stocksii, assembly GCA_020496765.1. Taxonomy (NCBI): domain Eukaryota; kingdom Viridiplantae; phylum Streptophyta; class Magnoliopsida; order Malvales; family Malvaceae; genus Gossypium; species Gossypium stocksii. The sequence continues at coordinate 16,868,681 of CM035623.1, forward strand.
CGATTAGATATAGTTAGCACCAACAGAACCTAGCTAAATTCTCTAACTGAAACTGCACATTGCAGTTTTCAATACCTAATTTACAAAAAACCTAACTTGTAACTACTTCTAAACTGCATGTGTTTCATATGTGTACAAAAGACGCATTTATACATTTAAATGACATATTGAATATCATGAAAATCATATGTTAAAAAAGTTTAATAATGGGTTTGGACTTTAGAACTAGTTATCGTTTAAAACTTTTTTAAAAGTCAAATTATTCTTGTTGTTAGGATATTAACTAATCAATTACGTACCAATTTTGGGCGTTACAAGGGTGCTAACCCTTCCTCGTACGTAATCGACTCCCGAACCCATTTTCTCAAGTTTTGCAGACCAAAATTTGTTTTAATAAGTCAAAGTTTTATTAAAATGATCAATTTTAAGGTGATCCGATCACACCTTGAAAAAGGTCGGTGGCGACTCCATTTTTTATTTTTCAATCGATCCCTGTTTTTTCAATAATATGAAAAAAATGGTTTTGATAGCTTGGTGACTCCACTGGAGACTATAAGAGAGTCAAGCCATAAAATTGATTATTTATTGTCCTTTTGTCGAAAATTGAAAATTGATTTGAAAAATTACGATCCTTTTGTTGCAGTTGGGTTGTGGTATTTCATGTGATTGTTGTGGATTAAATTTTGTAGAATAATTTTGCACATTGCATTACATGACCATGTGGTCACACCCTTTTAAGTGGGAGTGAGAAGCTACTCCTTCGTGAGGTTTTCACCTCCGTGTAGGATAGTGAATCGCTTTCGGCATACATCCGTACCTATGTCTTCGTGAGATTTTCATCTCCGTGCAGCCATAGGGAAACATATCCCCTTGAACCGAACTCGGTCCGTATGAGCCTATAATGGGCGAGGATCGAGGAATCTGCTGGTTCAGGTACCTCAACTTTAGAACCAAACCGCATATAGAAAACCCTAAAAGCCCAACTTAGGTAGATCTACGCTAAACCCTAGCGGTTACCCAGATAGGTGCTTGATTGTTTTTTCCTTTTTCTTTTTCACATGCTTTGAATTTTGTTTTTGTATATTGTACTGACTTCTCATGTTTTGTCTTATTATATTTTGCATGCAATTTCATATTTAAGAGGTGTCGATTCGGGTTCGATTGTTAAATTAGGGAGCTAGTCATGGAGAACTAATTTCTTGATAAAGTGGAAGATAACGCGGTTGTCCGAACCTGGTTATAAACAACACAATTAGAGAAGGGGATAGTTTAGCTGTGGGGTATGTGTCAGAGTTATGAGACTACACTCGTATTAGCATTACGCAAAATAACCTTCAAGAGTTAAAGAAAATATGGGATCAGTGGAATGATGAGACTAAGAGGTTGTTCTACCGTAGTTATGGGGATTTGATGTACTTTGTTCTACCGTAGTTATGGGGATTTGATGTACTTACTTGACATCAAGGTAGACTAGCATTTATTCCGAGCCCTCACTCAGTACTGGAACCCTGCATATAGTTGTTTCACCTTTAAAAGACTAGATTTGGTGCCCACCGTGGAAGAATACACAGCTCTACTGCATTGTCTGAAGGTTCAAGTTGATAAAGTCTATTCGAGAGCTGCTTATGTCCCAGCCTTTTGGAAGAAGTTGATGAACATTACGGGAATGAGTGAGTAGTGGATTACGGCCAGGATTAAGCAAAAGGGCGAGTGTAAGTGCATCACATCGAAGAATTTGAGGGATTTGATTTTAGCTCATCTTGATACGAAGAAGAGAGTTAATGTCTTTGCATTGAGCATCTATGGATTAATTCTATTCCTTAGGGCTTTAGGGTATGTAGATGAAGTGGTCTTAGATCTCTTCGACCGATTCGATAAAGGGTTCACGCCAGTTCATGCAATCTTGGTCGAGACTTTTAGGTCATTAAATGCATGTAAAAGATCCGAAGAAGGTAGGTTCATAAGTTGCGTATAGTTGTTGTTGGTTTGGTTTCATAGCCACTTTTGAAGGGTGGATAAGGTTTCTTACTAGGTCTTCTCTGTTAATTATTCCCCATTAAAAAAGATAGTAGCAACACCAAGAAGAGAAGACTTGTCAAAAGAGAATTGGATAGCACTTCTACAAAATCTTCAAGAGGAGGACATTGAATGGAGAGCTCCTTGGTTGGTGTCTAATGAAATTCTATTTCGATGCGGGAGTTTTGATTGAGTCCCTTTACTCGAAATTTAGGGAGTTGTTGGTTATGCTCCTTTGCTGGTATTAAGGCAATATGGATCAAGGCAGTTTATACCGGCAACACATGGTTTGCGCAATGTGAGTTCCCTGTATAAATGAGATAATTACAAGAAGAGGGTCAATGAGATTTCTACTGCTTGGAATCAGACTCATCGGATGAAAAAGTTGACCGTAGGATCAATGACTACTCCCGAGTACAGTGGATGGTTCAGTAGAAGGGTTAATGATAATATCTCGAGGCCGAGTCTAGAAGGTGTTTGACCTATGGAAGAATATCTACAGGTAGTCCCATCAGAATTGGAGATAATAAAACAAGATTTTGAAAAGAGGAATCTACATCTGGAGAAGAGGATAGAACAATTGGAAGAAGAAAAGATGCATTTAAGGTTAGATACCGATGTTCAAAAGTTAGAGGCCGAGAAACTAAGGAAAGGAAAAGTAAGGCCAATGAGGATTTGGATTATTTGAAGACGGTATACAAGAAATTATGTCTCTCAATTAAAACTACTGGATTGGGAAAAACGTCAGAGCAGTGGCAGCAGGAAATTCAAGAAGAAAAGACCAAAGCTAATCGATGGGAGAGAAAGTTCTAGGAGGCTCAAGCTCAGAGAGAGACTTTAGAAAGGAGTCTATTAGAAGCCCAAAATGACAAAGGGGAATTAAAGGCCAGAGTGGCAGAGCTTGAAAAAGTACTTCATTAGTATAGAAGTCGTAATTCTGCGGTTGAGTTGAGAGCCAGTTTGGACAAGATTGATGGAATGAAAGGAAGAATAAAAGAGTTAGAGTCTACTTTACAAAATTGTGAGCTCCGGGTAGAGCTTCTTGAAGTAAATGAGGAGCATTGGAAGGAATAGCTTCATCACTCTCAGAGTCAAGTTAGGAGCCAAGATTACATTATGGGCGAGGCCGTGGCTCAGATTCGGGAGGTAGCTGATCACCTACAAACTTTGGCAGTTCAAGCAAACATGCTAAGTGTGAAGTACGAGCTGGAATCAGATAGGGGTCAGGAGCTAGCTTCGTTGCTTAGGAAAGTTAAAACTCTGAGCATTAGGGCAAAACCGTACTTGTAATCCGTTTTATGTAAAGAATTTTTTTTCTTGTAAAGTTTTCTAAATGAAATTGAATTAGAATCAACGCATTTATTTCATGCATTTGCATTCACATCATATGCATTAAAGTCCACCAAAAGACCTTAATTAATTTAAATTATTTTAGTTAATCTGGAAACCAATAAAAACTTACCAACCACACATCGTTACGGTACTCGAAGAAAAACTAAAGACATGGACAAGAGAATGGAAAGACTCGAACAACTCCAAAGAGAGATGCAAGACCAGTTGCAAATGCAAATGCAAGAGCAGCTGGCTAAGATCCAGCAAGACATGATGGACAAAATGATGGAGTCTCAAAGAAACATAGATGACGCAGCTGCTGAATGGGCTTATGGATAAAGGAAAGAGCCCGATGGTTAATGCTGAGGAGAATACTGAGTACTCTCAATAACCCCCTGGTTTCACTCCACCACATGTACATACACAACCTAAAGTAAATTTACAAAGGCCATCTGTCACGATCAAGCCCCAACAATTCCAAGCTGGTGTTTCAGTACCCATGAATTTCCAAGCTGGGTCAGACTCTAACCCAGGGGATAATCTAGTTAATCCTACTGTCCCTGATCTAGATGAAATGGCAAAAAGAGAGAAGTCAAAGACAGAACTACCAAAGTAGCTAGAAGATAGATGTAAATGGCTAGAGGAGAAGTTTAAGGCGATAGAAAGTACTGATAGCTGTTATGGAATTGATGCCAAGGATTTAAGCCTGGTCCTGAACTTGGTGCTTCAATACAAGTTTAAAAGGCCCGATTTTGAGAAATATAATGGGACAAGCTGCCCCAAAGCTCATATTACTATGTTTTGCAGAAGGATGATTGGATACATTAATAATGATCAACTGTTGATCCATTGCTTCCAGGATAGCCTGGTAGGAACGGCGGCCAAATGGTATAACCAGTTGAGTCGTGCTAGGATTGGTTCATGGAGGGATTTAGCTCAAGCATTCATGAAGTAGTGTAGTCATGTAACAAACATGACTCCTGATAGAATCACCTTGCAGAATATAAAAAAGAAGCCGAATGAGAGTTTCAGGCAGTATGCACAGAGACGGAGGGAGGTTGCAATACAAGTCCAACCACCGCTCTCAGAAAAAGAGACCACGATGCTCTTTATTAATACATTAAAGGCCACATTCCTCACTCATATGTTAGGAAGCGCCACGAAAAGCTCTTTGGACATAATAATGACTAGGGAAATGATCGAGAACATGATAAGAAATAGAAAGATAGATGCAGGAGAGAATAATAAAAGGTCAGCCTTGAGGAAGAAGAAAAACGAGGTGAATAATGCAAGCATGGGGTATTCAAAGTTGAATACCGTTAATCAGCCAAAAATAGTAACTACTGGGCATCAAGGTTCATCAAGGAAAGAATCAGGCACAGGGCAAAACATTGAGAAACTTGAATTTACGCTGATCCCAATGACGTATAAGGAGTTGTATCAAAGCTTATTTGATGCGCATATTGTGTCCCCTCTCTCCTTGAAGCTAATACAACCTCCATACCCCAAATGGTATGACTCAAATGCTCAATGTGAGTATCATGCAAGGATCATAGGGCATTCAATAGAAAATTGCCTTGCTTTCAAGAAATTAGTGGAAAAACTCATTAGCATAGGCATTGTGAAATTGGATGATACACCTAATGCAGAAAATCTGCTACCCAATCATACTAATAATAGGGTGAACGCAGTAGGGGAGAATATGGGAAGAAGAATCAAGATAAATATCATAGAAGTAAAAACCCCGCTAAGGTGTGTCTGGAAGGAAATAGTGAAGAGAAAGCTAATTGTTTTAGATTCAGAAGGAAGTTGTGAGAAGATGAGGGGATACTGTGAGTTTTATCATGAGGAGAAACACGAGATTCAAGATTGTGTAGAATTCAAAGCCTTGGTGCAAGGTTTGATGGACAACAAAGAGATAGAGTTTTATGAAGAAATTAATGATGAAGGAAGCATATGCACGTCAGAGTCAACAACAAAGGTTCCAAAAGTCAATTATCTTGTGGTCATCATTTCGCAACCCAAAAGCAATGAAGCTGGAGTACAGATGGCACCAAAAGTGATAATACAGAAACCCGTGGTCTTTGCTTATAAAGATAGTAAGAGGGTTCCCTGGAATTACGAGTGTAACGTGGCAATTCCAGGAAAAGAGAATTCAGCTAGTGCTTCAAAAGAGGATCAAGATATAGGATCTCATACTTGTAGTGGAAGACGCTACGATTTGGTAAATACCCAACCAGAACCAGTAAAAGAGAAAGCTCTAATGGTGGAGGAAAAGAAGGAAAAATCAATCGAGCCTGAGTCGCTTGTCAATGAGCCAATACAAGAGGAGGAAGCTAAGGAGTTCCTGAAATTTTTGAAGTACAGTAAGTATCGTGTTGTGGAACAGCTGCATAAACAGCCAGCACGCATATCTATATTAGCTTTGCTCTTGAGTTCGAAGGTACACCGAAGTGCATTAATGAAGGTTTTGAATGAGACATATGTGGTCAATGATATCTCCGTTAATAAATTGGATCGACTGATTGGTAATATAAGTGCCAACAACTTCATCTACTTCAACGATGATGAGATACCACTTGGGGGTATGGGATCCATAAAGCTTTGCACATCACCACTAGATGCAAAGGGTACACGTTGCCAGGAGTTTTGATAGACAATGGATCGGTATTGAATGTACTACCCTTATCCACCTTAAACAGATTACCTGTGGATGGCTCACACATGAAGGAATGCCCGAATATAGTTAGGGCATTTGATGGCACACAAAGAAGAGTCATGGGGAGGATTAAAATACCGTTATTAATTGGCCCGGCGACATATGAGGTAGACTTCCTAGTAATAGACATCAAGCCTTCCTACAATTGCTTATTGGGAAGACCTTGGATACATTCGGCAGGGGCAGTACCTTGATCACTGTATCAGAAGTTGAAGCTAGTATCAAAGGGTCGGCTAGTGACAGTAAATGTCGAAATTGACATTATCGCTACCGTAACTAGTGACACGCCATATTTGAAGACTAATGATGAGGCAATTGAGTGCTCTTTTCGATCCCTAGAGTTTGTAAATGTGACCTTCATTACTGAGAGAAACAGAATTCCAGTACCAAAACTATCTAATACCACAAGAATGGGATAGCAGATGATGGTAGGAAAGGGAGCTTTGCCAGGAAAATGACTTGAAAGATGTCTTCAGGGAAATGTTGAGGCCCTAATGTTGAAGGATAAACATGATTGCTTTGGCTTAGGATTTAGGCTAGATACAAAACAAAGAAAGAAAGAGTTGGAAATAAGGAGGAAAGAAGAAGGGCACGTTTGAGTGGTGAAGAAGTCAAGTGGGAACCCATGATAATTCTTCACATATCAAAGACTTTTGTATCGGGAGGGATTATTCATCTCGAATCCCAAACGAATGATGCTAAGAAAAAAAACCATTGAAGAGATGCTGGGAAACATACATATCAATGCCATCTTCGAAGACACAACGGAAGGAGGGCCCTTGTCAGATATCCGCCCTTATGAACCTGGGAGCGTTTTGGACAATTGGACTGTAGAAGAAATTCCTGTATTATTTAGAGCTTACTCAGAGTAATGTTCAAAACGCACTTGTTGCTTTAAGCCTAAAAGCAATAAGATTTCTTTTGTGAAATAGGCTCATGCTCAAACATCATTATGTCAATGAAGTACATCTTTGCTATCATTTGAAACAAACATTCTTTCATTTTTTATATTATTTTGGATTCTTTTATTTTATGATTCTCTTCAAATCATTCTTTCATAATTATTCATAATCATACCATACAAATAATCATTCATGAATTTATTCGTTCTTTTCATATTCTTTTGAACTTACAATAAGTTCCCAGATATCAATGACATGAGCGATACTACTATTGACTCAGAATCTCCTTTTGAGCAAGACATGTGTTTAGAATGATCCCAAGACTTTGAAGATGACATAAACTGTGACTTATCTCCGGACTTGTTGAGAATGGTAGAACAGGAAAAGAAACAAATTCTACCTCATAAGGAGACAGTGGAAACTGTGACGCTGGAATAAGGGAAGGTAGTGAATATTGGAACATGCATAACTAAAGAAACGAAGCGAGATCTCGTTGAGTTACTACAGGAATTCAAAAATGTCTTCGCATGGTTTTACCAGGATATGCCCAATTTAAGCACTGACGTTGTAGTACACAGCCTTCCCATAAAAGAGGATTGCAAGCCAGTTCAGCAGAAGCTCCGAATGATGAGGCCGGATATTGTGCTAAAAATAAAAGAAGAAGTCAAAAAGTAGTTTGATGCCGGATTCTTATAAGAGATCAAATATTCGGAATGGGTAGCCAACATTGTGCGTGTCCCTAAGAAAGATGGGAAAGTACGAATGTGTGTGGATTATAGAGACTTAAATAAGGCCAGCCCAAAGGATAAATTTCGCTTACCTCACATTGATACCCTGGTAGGTAATACGATAGGCTACTCGTTGTTTTCTTTCATGGATGGGTTCTCGGAATACAATCAGATAAAGATGCATCCTGAGGACATGGGAAAGACTACCTTCATAACCTTGTGGGGTACGTTCTGTTATAAAGTGATGCCGTTTGGGTTGAAAAATGCAGGAGCCACATACCAAAGGGCCATGGTAACTTTGTTCCATGATATGATGCATAAAGAAATTGAAGTTTATGTTAATGATATGATTGCAAAGTCTAGAACAGAAGAGGAACACATCCAAGTTTTGAGGAAGCTGTTTCTGAGATTGAGAAAAATCCAGTTAAAACTCAATCCAATAAAATGTACTTTCGGAGCTAGATTTGGAAAATTGCTGGGTTTCATAGTCAATGAAAGAAGAATTGAGATTGACTTAGATAAGGTAAGGGCTATACAAAAATTACCTGTGCCACGCACTCAGAAAGAAGTTTGAGGTTTCCTTGGAAGGCTAAATTACATTGCTCTGTTTATTTCACAACTAACTGAGAAATGTGATCCTATATTTCATCTTCTTAAAAAACATAACCCAGGCGTGTAGAATGATGAATGCCAAAGAGCTGTTGATAAGGATAAGCAATACTTGTCAAGTCCCCCAGTATTGTCACCTCCATGCCCAGATAGGCCATTAATACTGTTTTTGACAGTGTTTAATAACTCCATGGGATGTGTGCTGGGTCAACATGACGAGTCAAGACAAAGAGAAAAAGCAATATATTACCTCAGTAAAAAATTCACTGAGTGTGAGATGAGATACTCACCAATTGAGAAATTGTGTTGCACCCTGATTTGGACAACTTGGAGGTTGAGACAATACATGTTGTACCACACGACTTGTTGATATTAAAATTGGATCCTCTAAAGTACATGATGGAGTCAACTGCTTTAAATAGAAGGATGGCTAGATGGAAAATTCTGCTTTCTGAATTTGACATAGTCTATGTAAGTCAAAAAGCTGTAAAAAGGAGCGCAATAGTAGATTTTCTAGCTAGCACAGCTTTAGAGGATTATGAGCCATTGAATTTTGATTTCTCCAACGAAGATCTAATGTATGTAGCGACTGTTAAGAAAGACACCATAAAGGATCATCTTTGGAAGCTAAATTTCAACGGAGCATCAAATGCTATCGGTAATGGAATTGGGGCAGTTTTAGTATCGCCAAATGGAAATCATTATCCATTCACTTACAAATTGGATTTTGATTGTACAAATAATATGGCAGAATATGAAGCATGTATCATGGGACTCCGGGCAGCCATAGAGCACAAAATCAGAGTGTTAGAAGTATATAAAGATTCTGCACTAGTTATCTACCAACTAAAAGGTGAATGGGAGACAAGAGACCCAAAATTGATCAATTACTGAAAGATAGTTATGATATTAATTGAGGAGTTTGATGATATCACTTTTAATTATCTCCCACGAGATGAAAACCAGATGGCAGATGCTTTGGCCACTTTGGCCTCCATGATCAAAGTAAGCAAATAAGAGGATGTAAAGCCTATTCAATTGAGTATCTACGAGGCCCCAACCCATTGTTACAATGTGGATGAAGAGGAAAGAGATAATCACCCTTGGTATCACGATATATTACGATATGTGAAAAATCGTGAATATCCTGATCAGGTAACTAAGAAAGACAAAAAGACATTGAGAAGACTAGCCTATGATTATGTCTTAGATGGGGAGATCCTCTATAAAAGAAGAAAGGAACAGATACTTTTGAGATGTGTGGATGCTATTGAAGCTAAGAAAATTTTAGAAGAAGTCCATGAAGGCGTTTGCGAAACCCATGCCAACAGCTTTACCATGGCCAGACAAATTATGAGATTCGGGTACTATTGGTCTACCATGTAAGGATACTGTATCAACTATGCCAAGAGATGTCACAAATGCCAGATTTATGGGGACAAGATTTACGTGCCTCCTTCGCCTTTGCATGTTATGGCTTCCCCATGGCCTTTCTCTATGTGGGGCATGGATGTCATTGGACCAATTTAGCTAAAAGCTTCGAATGGGCATCGATTCATATTTGTGGTCATTGATTACTTCACCATGTGGGTAGAGGCTGCTTCATACACCAAAGTCATTAAATCAGTAGTTAGCAGATTCTTAAAAAAAAAATCGTATGCTGATATGGGATGCCTGAGAAGATCATATCAGACAATGCACTCAACCTAAACAATAACACGATAGCAGAGGTCTGTAGTCAATTCAAGATCAGACACCACAACTCGTCGCCATATCGCCCAAAAATGAATGGTGCAGTGGAAGCAGCTAATAAAAATATCAAGAAGATTGTGGGGAAAATGAGTGAAACTTATAGAGATTGGCATGAGAAATTACCTTTTACTCTCTATGCTTATCGAACATCTATCATAACTTCCACCGGGGCAACGCCTTTCTCATTAGTCTATGGAATGAAAGTGGTTTTATCCATTGAAGTAGAGATACCTTCCCTCTGAATTTTGTTAGAGCTAAAGCTAGATGAAACAGAATGGACCCAGTCTCGATATGATCAGTTGAATTTGATTAAGGAAAAGAGGCTAAGGGCAATCCAACATGGTCAGATGTATCAAAAACGAATGATGGGAGCTTATGACAAAAAGGTTCGCCCAAGGGAATTTCATGAGGGGGACTTGGTACTGAAAAAGATCCTCCCTATACAAAAAGATTTCAGAGGGAAATGGATGCCAAACTGGAAATGACCTTACGTGGTAAAGAAGGCTTTCTCCGAAAGAGCACTGATTTTGGCCAAAATGGATGGGAAAAACTTGCCCAGTTCTATAAATTCAAATTCAGTCAAGAAGTACTATGCGTGAAGAGGAAAGAGGCCAAAGTGAAAACCTGCAAAGGCTGCTTTGAGACCTTCTTCAAAAAAAAAAAAAAAAGGGAGAGGCCAAGGTGAAAACTCGTAAAAGGCGCCTTGAGACCAAAGGGGATTTAGGTTGAAAACCCGAAAATGGCAGCTCAAATTGTGACATGCGGTGATCTGGCTATACCTAAATTAACAAGGAAGGGGTATGCTACATCTTGGGGTATCGACAATGTACTCAAGATCTCCTAAACACATGTCAAGCTCAAAACAGTCTTTCAGAAGCTCGTGTAGAGAAACTTAGGCTATGATATCTAGGGCACCTAGTGTTCGTTCTTATTTATATTGAATTTGCTATCTTTAATACATTGTTCTTTTCAATATGTGCATTTTCAATCAATTTCTTTTATCTCTGTTTTCTTAGATAATTTATTTATCTTGAGCTTTGCTTCATATCAATTCTATTCTTATCTTTTGTTAGTATCTTTTGCAAGCATGTTGCATTGAAATAATGATTAATGGACTAATAATACTTTCATAGAAGAAGTTATTCTAAAGGTTTCTAGATAATACAAGAACCTGAAATAGGACCACTATTTAGAACTCACCAAACCTAAGGTATGGAAACATCTGAGAAGGAGGAGTTTAAATAGTGACGATCTCTTCGAATTTTCAAACAAAATATCACGGTGGAGATAAGGCTTTAACAAACGAGCAATAAAAAGGAGATTATTCTTAAAGAAGGAATTCTGTAGTCATACTTGACACCTAGAGAATGGTGTAACAGATCATTTTGAAAAATAGCACAAATCCTTTATGCCTTAGTGGCAGTGGGATGGTTTAAGGATGATACAAGCCTTATGTCCTCAAGGTATAATGGAATAGACCCTGAAATTATAGTGAGGTAAACCAGTTGGGCAAAATATGAGGGTTTCTTCTTGTTTTTTGTTAAAATACCAGCCAAGTAAGAAGACAACATAATACGTCAGTGATAAAGCCCTGATGAACAACGACCAATGGTGCCCTAAATATTAAAAAGGATCATTCTCATGACATTTTGCATATATCATTCATAACACATTCAATTAGGGAGCATTTGATTCATTCTGATCATAGCATACTAATCATCTTGCATAAGCATAAGTACATAAAACTGATTCTATAGGTCATGTCCGCAGAGGATGATATGGCGACATCAGTGAATTGACAGATCCTGTCTCCCTAGAGTAGCTGTGGAGTAGATTAAGGATCAATTTTTATTTGCTTGAAGTTTTAGCAGAGAAGATCGAAGCTACAAATCTCTTCTTTCTGAATTCTTATCTCCTCGAAGTTCTAGTGGAGTAGGTCGAAGCTACAAATCCCTTCTCCCTGAAATTGCATAGAGGATCATTCTTTATTCCCTTGAAGTTTTAGTAGAGAAGATCGAAGCTACAAATCTCTTCTCTCTAAATTCTTATCTCATTGACGCTCTAGAGGAGTAGGTCGAAGCTACAAGTCCCTTCTTCTTAAAACTACAGTGAGGGTCAATCCTTATTTCTGTGAAGTTTCAGCGAAGAAGATCAAAGCTACAAATCTCTTCTCTCTGAAGTCTTATCTCCTCAAAGTTTCAAGGGAAAAGATCGAAGCTACAAATCTCTTTTGCCTGAAACCATATTGGCACCACAATTTTTGTCTCCTTGAAGTTCCAGTGGAGTAGGTCAAAGTTACAAATCCCTTCTCCCTGAAGTTATAATGGAGCGGATAGAAGCAACAATTCCTATGCCCTGAAGATGCAGTGGACCGGAATGAAACTACTTGAAGAAGACAAGCCTCAAAGAAGTCAAGATTCGAAAAAACCGGGCAAGATTGGCCCTTTTTATAAGTCTTTGCTCCATTCTTGTTACACGACAACGAGCAAAGAGGGGTAGCTGTAATAGGCCCAATTTGCCCAGGCCTATTTAAAGATAAATAATAAAACTAAATTGAAACCAAAATAAGTATAAAAATCCAAGTCTAATTACAGTTTACATAGACCCAATTACCAGTCCAAACACCAAACTAAAGCCTCATTTACATCAAAGCCCAAATTAAATAAACCTAAAATGGACCCAAACCCTAGCCTATACTAGCCCAATACCCTAGCAAGTCCGGATGGCCCAAAAGATTCGGCAAACAAAAACCCTAAGGGTTCCCGAAGCAACCTCGCGCCGCTGTCATGCCTCGGGCCTCAAACACATCACCGCCGTACACCTCCGTACGTCCATGTCATGGTTTGTACTTGTGAGAGAAAACAAAAACGACAGCAAATACAGAAAAAAGAAAAATAAAAAAGGGATTGTATTTTTTTCTTTTTTGATTATTCGGTTATAAAAATCCGAAGAAAACCACTGTAACGCTCTTACGTTTTTTAATATAGAAATAGAAAAGGAGAGGTATATTCCCAGTCCATTTTAGCCTATTTTCGTCTCTAACATATTGCATATACATAGATAAAGAATAAAAATACAAACTTTTACCTTTTTGAGACAATCGTAGTCTCAAATCTGAAGCGTCTTGGTTGTTTTTTGATTTAGCGAGGGATTTGAGTGTTTTGGGGTCTAGATTTGAGTATAGGGAGGCTTAAAGGTTTGAAATAGCTTTTTTTTGGGGCTCCGGCCACCGTATACGGCGGTGGAGGTGGTGGAGCAAGGCAGCCCAATGATAGGAGCTCGGCCGAACCTAGGCCAGAGCTTAGAGGGCAAAGTTTTTTTTAGAGAGTTTTAAGTTTTTTTTTGAAAAAAAGGATTCAAAATGATTTTTTTTAAGGTTTTTTAGTATTTATAAGCCCATGGTACGACGTCTTATTGGTATGGTCTATTAATGACCAAAACGGCGTCGTTTAGAGGCTATACCCGCTTGAGTGACCCGACCCGGGAAAGATCCGTGCGTTTTATAGCTTCGGGGTTATTTATTCACCTAGCCCTTCCACTTTTTTCACCTGTTTTAATTAGATCCTTCATGCTTCTTATTTCCTTTAATTTGTTCAGATAATTTTGCGTTGATTGCATTTTACCCCCTAATGAAACTGTGCGTTTTCGGAGACGGTTATATTTCCCACCTGGTCTTTCCATGTTATCTGCGCGTTTCGGTTGAGGCCTTTTATGCTTTCTTCTTCTTTTAATTTTAGCCTAGAATCTTACTTTAATTTCAGTTTCGTCTGTAACCTGTCTTAATTTATTTATTTATTAAGTTTTCTGTTTTACTATTATTATTTATTTTAAATTTTTCTATATATTATTTACTTCAATTTTTTTATTTATTTAAAATTTCTTTCATATATATTATTTATATTAAGCTTATATATTATTTATTTTAAATATTTGTATATATATTAGTTAGTTTAAATTATTTATGTATATTATCTATTCTAAATTTTTTTTTGTATTATTTGTTTTAAAAATTGTTTTATGATTATTTATTTTAGGCTCTTGTATTTTATTTTTATTAAATTGTTTCACATTTTTTTATATATTATTTATTCCAAATTTCTTTTTTATATATTAGTAAATTTAAATTTTTATATGTTAGTCTAAGTTGTTTTTTAAATTAATTGTTTTAAATCATTTTATATATTATTTTATTTTAAAATCGTTTTGCATAATAATTATTTTAAATTATTCTATATTATTGCCATTTGTAGTATACTTTTAAATTTGTTTTTTATATACTATCTTATTTTCAACTTGCTTACAATATTTGTTTAAAAAAAAAAAAAACTTTCATTTGTTTTTTATTCTTTGTTTTAAACCTTTTTATTTTTTTCTTATTTTTCAATTGTTACTTATTCTAAACTTTTTCATATAATTTACTCTTTTTTTGTCGTTTTCACTATTAATAATGTTGCAATTGTACATTTTGTAGTTATCGCAATATTGTTTTTTGTAATTCTTCATTTGTATTTGTTGGTTGTTATGATTCATTAGTGTAATATTTTGTTTATGAATTATTACTTAACATTGTATACTATCATTCCATTGTATTTCATTTGTTTAAAAAAAATCGTATTTTAATATCATTTAAGTTTTGAAATCATTTTAAGAGTCTTTAAAATAAGTCAATGCTCGTGTTTGGAAGCTTTGAGAAAATCGTGCTCTAACTCATTGGGTTCCAATTTTTCTCGTTAAATCTAAGCAACCGAGTACCCTTTCGTTTTTTTAAATCAAAACACATAAAAATTTCAAATAAAAGCTTATTCTCGAGAATTCGAGATGTTGCGTCTTAACTCACTGGATGTGATGTTTTATCATCTTGAGATAAGAATTTCTAAAAAAAATAAAGGCAATATTTTATGTTTGGAATTTTGAGAAATTGTGCCCTAACTTACTGGGTTTCGATTTTTCATTTGACCCAAATAATTGAATAGCCTTTTTGAATTAAGTGCATAAGTCTTTAAAAATAAAAAAGACAAGCTTAATTGCGAGGGATTGAAATGTCGTATCCTAACTTACTGGGTATGACATTTTACTTCTTTGAGATAAGCGGGTCTCGGCATTCACTTGGGTTTACTCAAGTGTTCTTGTAAATAAAAGGATCGTATTTTAAAATCTTTTCAGACTTTCGATGTTAGGATATTAACTAATCAATTAGGTACCAATTTTGGGCGTTACAAGGGTGCTAACCCTTCCTCGTACGAAACCGACTCCTGAACCCGTTTTCTCGAGTTTTGTAGACCAAAATTTATTTTAATAAGTCAAAGTTTTATTAAAATGATCAATTTTAAGGTAATCCGATCACACCTTGAAAAAAGTCGATGGCGACTCCATTTTTTATTTTTCAATTGATCCCTGTTTTTTCAAAAATATGAAAAAAATGGTTTTGACAGTTAAAATACGTTGACGGGCACTGTCAACCAAAATCATGATGACATGCTTTAACATACTATTGGTCAAAATGTCACATCATATTTTAACCATGTTAATCAAATACCGAAAAGAATATTAAATTAATTTATAATTTTTAAGTTTAGATGTCAAATAAGTATAAATATATTTGTATATAATACAGTTGGTATATTAAATTTGGTGCTCGTATAAAAAAATTGAGTCAATTTCGTCAGATCATGGTACTCATAAACGAAAACATCTAAACATATTAAATATAAAAATCATTCAAAATAATTGTAAGCTATAAACTTCAACTTTTGTTTGGAATTTGAATAGAAAGTAAATAGAGGTAGGATGCAGATTATTATCTCTTATGGCCATTAATTGCTCACAACATTGTAATTTGTAAAATTTATATCTTCCGTATGCCATCTAAGCATTAGATGTGAAGTTGAAATTGGCGCAAGTAGTATGCCTACCCAAAAGGGTAGAGCCGAACCCCAGCCTTGAAGTTGCCAAATCAAACTGAAGAAGAGTGTCCTCCAATTGGTACCCTCCAATAACAATGGAAGTCATTGGGTTCGAGCCACCATTGACGAACCCAACACAAGACACTTCCCTGCTAACCTTGACCATCGAGTTTGCCCCAAAAATCCTCCAAAAAGTATTCTCGTTCTGCAACACGAGGTCTATTGATGGCACCGCTGCTCCTAAACGTGTCCCTACAATGTTTCTTGAGCTGAAACATACCTCAAATGGGGCCACACCAGCCACCCTGGTGATGTTCCTAGCAGCAGCTTCATTAATGAAGGCCTCAGTCACAGCTTTGAAGATGGAAGCCTCTAGGGCAGTGTAGGGATTCACGGTGCTGATCTTTGTGCCCCCAACACCTTCGCTGTTAATGGACAGTAACGTTGTATTCAGTGAGACGGGTTTTTCGTTCACTTTGATGGACTTAACGCCGATAAAATACTCGGCGGAAGGTTCACCGAGAGGGAAAGAAGGGGCAGTGCTGATAGGGTTAATGAAGAGTGGTGTGAAAGTAAGCGATTCTGATGCATCAACTCCAGGGAGGAACACATAGGGACCATCACCGAAGAAAATAACACCATTGGCAGACGAGAGACAAATGGCGAATTTCCTTCGGAAACTGAAAGCAGCAGAGAATTGCGAAGGAAGCCCAATTCTATACCTACCGAAACCAGCCATTCCCACAACACCGTTAGCAAGGCCTTGAAGCAGGGAAGTTGGTGCACAAGCGAAAAGGAATCTAGGCACGGTTACCACTCTGCCAGGGTTCCTCCCATCAGTTGATTGCAGAGAGACAACATCTTGTGCAACCTCACCAGGACCGGCGGTGTTAGTGACGTTGTTGCCGGGTCCAACAGCACATGTATTGTTGTTGCACCCTGGCCTTGGTCCATCGAAACAATCTCCGCACCCATTGGCTCCAGCCAGCGAGCATTGGGCTGAACCGCACCTGGCGGGACGGTAAGTCGATGAAACATAATTCCGGTCACAATCAACCCACAAGTATCGGCCACCGAGATCAACCACAACGCGTATAGGAGCAGAGGGTGTCCTTTGGTTAATAGTGGTGAGGTATTGAAGTGTAGAGGAGTCTTTAGAGACTGGAACCACCAGGGCCTTGGGGCGGAAGGACTGTTGGGCTAAACCAGGAGCAACAAAGAAAAGTAAGAATGAAGTGAAGATACTGAAGAGAAGCCATGATTGAAAGATGAAAGGGAAATAGGTAGTGAGAGGCAAAGGCAGAAGTGAAAGCTGTATTTATACTCGCGTTGATCAACGCTTGCGACAAGCCGCCGACGCGAGGGGCCGAGAGCATGCGCTAAAGGTCAAAACAGGCTGCTTGAAGCAAAGGCAGCTAGGCAGCCAGCTGCTCTGGACGTGTTTGCATGGAAGAGGACTTTTGACTTTGACCACATTATCCTAATCCATTATCTCTAATCAAATCTATGCATTAAAGTGAGGATGAGAGTTGGTATTTGATATACGGAAATTATAACATTTTCACTTGTCTATTAATAAATATTTTTTTATTATATTTGAATTACAAAAATGATATCAGGACATGTTTTATTTATTAGGTAATTATTCACTCGTACTTGAATCTTTTAATTTCGAAATTTTATTATGTGTGTTGTATTTAAAAAATTAAAAAAATAGATAAAATAGATAATAAAATTTAATCTTATTTATGGATTAAAATTTTTTTATTTATGTACCAAATAATTATCTCTTTTATTAAATATTAAAAGAAGTATACATCACTTTTTTGTATAATCAATGCATCGTTAATGCTAATTTTACAGTTCGTAAAGACTAATTTTTTCAAGATTTGTGGTTACATCTTCGAACAATGTTGTCTCTAATGTTTGACCCTGAGTCCTCTCATTGAGAGTAGGGGCAAATTCCAAAATTCTTTTAAGCTTTGCATGGTAAGATGAAAGAAAATTGGAAAAATGAAAAATTGAAGGATAGAAAATTAGAAGGATTGAAAATATATATTTTCTTTTCATAGATGCACTTGATAGGAGAGATGGAAAAATGAAAAGAAAATTTTCTTTGTGGAAGGAAAGAAAATAAAACATTTAAAAAATGCATAGTTTTTAACTAATATACACATTTCTCTTAGTTTTTTAATTTAGAAAAATTGAATTTTATGCATTAGGATGAAAAATGATTATCCCCTTTATTTTCTTTTCTCTCACTTTTCTTCTTAACTAAACACATTCAAAATTTATTTTCTTTCTACTTTTTCACTCTTTTTTCTTATCTCTTCATTTTTTCACTCAACCAATCACACCCTTAAAGTTAAGAGATTAAAATTGAATTATAAAAATTTTGAAATATCATATATTAACTTATGATTATCTTTGGTTGATGTGATTAAGATTTTAGAGTTTTTTTCGTTTCTTAATTTATTTCGTGGAAGGAACAATCTCTACTTTTGTTTTTCAAACTTAGATTCTTTTTTAACAAATAAATTATTATTTTTCTCATATTCATTTGTAATGTAACGACACGTATGATGATGCAATAGCGATGGAAATCTGTTGCTTTTAACGGGGAATTGTCTCGAATTTGTGAGGGAATATATTTCTAATTTGAAAACGGCATTTTTTATTGTTATGGATATGTAATAATTGATTAAGATAATGACAAAGAGACTTAACATTTTTTGGAAAAAGATTTCTGTAATTTTAAAAGGAATACAAATAATGTTTCACTTTTGATTTATCATCTAAATCAAGTCCATAATTTTTCCATAATTTTGTTTCTATATATATATATATATATAAGATTATTATTTTATACACCATTATTAGAATTTTTTAAACTCCAGAAATGAATTAAATATATGATAAATGTGATATTGATTTATACAATTAATTTTTTGTTTTTTAATATGCTCTAATAAAATAATTTTCCATACATATATTAAAGGTACTTTATATTTATCATTTTTCTTCTATTATTATTGAAATTTTACAAACATCTTCGCGAATTGTCTGTGGTCTGTGGGATAAAAAAAAAGTGAACCCAACTAAAACTTGCATCAGATTGACATCCGTGGCAACAATAATGTAATATATTTAGATGATTAATGTAATCTTTTTTAAAAAAAATATTATAAAATTTAAAAGTTTAAACATATAAAAGTAAGAGTTATTTCCATTAGAGCTCCCAAAACGGTACAAATTCTATTAATTATTTAAAAAATATTAATTGTGTATTTAAAATATCTATATTTGTTGATTGAGCTAGTGTCGAGTTGATTTGAGATAACAATTTAATTATGAAAGGGTAATTAATATTATTATAAAGATATTTTCATCTTGCCATATTTTTATATAATCTTCAAATAAAACAACAAATTGCACATTATTTTGGAATTCAACACAAGACTAATAAATTTATATCCCCTTATTACTCCATTAATAATCATTTGTTGATATATTTTTATAATATAAAATATTTTCGTTCACCCACATCGTGAGTGTGATAAAATCTAGTTAACATTGTATCAAGTAGATCTTTTTGTTAGTTTAATTGTTGAGTTGCATTGAATGTTAGTTCAGATTTGACACGAAATGTGCTTCAAACATGTAGGTTAAACTTTAAATACCTTTGTACCTTTTGCACATATAGCTTGAATTTTATAAATTAAAAAAAAAATATAACCTTGTTAAAATTTAGTGACATGATTTTTCTTTAACATATTAGATTCAAACTATTCATATAGTAAGTATATATGCATGTAACGCCCCAAAAAATTTAAAGTTGGATTAAATTCAAACTATTCATAATTAAATTTCTATATCTGTGGTTCTGTGCTCTGCTTATGTGTTTGAGGTCAAGAGTTTGAGTCGCGTATTAGAAATTTTGCTATTTTATTTTAAGATAACATTTATCCTTGAATTACATATTTAAGTCTAATTCTGTGTAAACCTGTGTTAAGAATGAGTTTGCTGGTTTGATGATTAAGCTTCTATATCATATCTAGTCCTGTGTTTGAGTCTAGATACATGCGTTAAGAAATATTTTTGCTAATTGTCGAATTTATGACTGGTGGTTTAAGCATTTAATTTAACATCTTTTTTTTTCTATTTCTTTTTATTTCTCTTTTCTTTTATTTTTCCTTCGTTTTGTCGTTTATTGGTTGTTCCTTTCTTTTCTTTTATTGTTCGCTTAGATTTGTGCTTTTTGTCTGTTACTGTTGTCAGGTAAGTTCGTTTTTGTTAACTTTGTGAGTTCAGCTGTTTAATTTCTAAAATCGTTAGTTGTTGGTATTTTGACCAAGAAATTAGTTATTGCTTAAATTATTGAATTCTTTGTTTATGTGTTCGGTTAATGTCTTTAGGAGGAGGTCTCGAGGATGACGGTCCTTCTGACGTTCTAGATTCATGAAATTCGGTTTGGTGCGAAGGTAATTATTATGTTGAGTTGGGGTTTTATGTCAAAATGTTTTGACAATCGTGTTGCACATTAATTTTGGTAATTGTTACGATTTGTCGCTTAATTGACTATTGATTGTCCATTCTAGGTTTCGGAAATCCTCTACGTTGCTCCTACTTCAAAATCACATTAGGTGCGTATCGAAAACTCGAGCTTTTGTTAATTTTGGATGCCAAAAAACATGGCTGTTGACACCACATGGTTGTGTGCTAAGCCATGTGGTAGGCCGTGTGACAGGCTGTGTGTTAGCCTGTGTAACACATTTTCTACAAAATACAAGCCATATGGGTAAGGAACACGGGCGTGTGTCTAGCTGTGTAGCTCACTGAGTACAAGATAAGGATCACATAGGTTAGGGACACGGGCGTGTGTCTAGGCCGTGTGGCTCACTATTATTTTTAGATACCACACGAGCTAGAGACACGGATGTGTGTCTAGGCCGTGTTACTCATTGTTTGCAATTTAGAACCATACGGGCAGACATTATAGGCGTGTGTCAGGCCGTGTAAGATACACAAGTGGGTACACGGGCATACATTAGGCCATGTGGAAAGCGTGAGGGCAAGGTCTAGAATTTATCTCCAAGGTTATAAGCATTGTTTAATGCAAACGTAGGTCTTCCGTAGTGTGCTTATGACCTGAATTAGACCGTGTGAGTACTATGATGCTCTGAGATTGTGGTACTGATTGTATTAATGTATACTGATTGTGATGACTATCGATGATATTGATCTATATTATCTAACTACAAATTGAATCTGAATTACTGTGTATATATTCTTGATATCTGTACTCTGCATTTGCATTGGATAAGAATTATGTAAAGAAGGAAGTAATCTATCTTGATTCAGTGGCTAAGCCACAATTTATATGAGAATCTAGTGTTAATCGTAATTTGATTTGGTAGCTAGTTTTCATCTTATTAAACGTGTCAGATTGACACTATATGGTGTGTAGGGCTAGATGGGTATTAAATGCCCTTAATGGCGTGTTGGGATGGTCAAAGATGGTATGTAACAGATGGGGGTAGGAATAGCTACATATGCTTCTGATCTATTCTATATTTAAATTGAAATTGTTCTGCCATATAACTGATACGTTAAATCTGTATTGGATATTTTTTGATCCTAGTTAGAACTCAAGATTCGAGAATTCATTACTAAATTTGTGCTTTTAATTAAATCTATGTTGGTTATATTCTAAGTTCTCTACTCACTGTGTTATTGATTGAATTTTAGGTAACTCACAGGCTTGATCAGGTAGGCATAGTGGGAGCTCGGTCAATCTACTCTCTATATTATCATATAGTTCCAAAATTTCTTAGTACTATGATTTTTCTAAGATTGTTGAACTATCAGTTGAATTTTATGGTTGTTATGTTCCGTCAAATGATTTTAACTATGCTTATAAAGGTTGGTTTTTCTTAATAATGTTAATGTGACTAATTGGACTTGGTCTAGATACCTAGGTTGGGTTTCGGGTATTACAATACACATAACCATGAGGTGTAGTATGGTGATTACTGTGACAGCCTATTTTTAGTGAGATCGGGATTGTGGTTTTGGGACCACAAATCCGATCCAAAAATAAAATTTATTTTTATTTTATTATATGGTCTGTATTTTGTTAGAAATGTCACGTGAAAATTCTAATGAGAAAATTTTACTGATTTTGTGCTTAATTACGAGAAGGACTAAATTGCATAAAAGGAAAAAGTTGAATTTTAGTAGCTATAAGGAGTAAATAGCTATGGAATTCAAAATTTGAGGTCCTTAGCTAGTAATTAGACCATTAAGAAAAGTATGTAGATATTTTTGTGACTCAGCCATGGAAATTTAGAGAAAGGGCAAGGACTAAATTGGAAATAAAAATAATTAAATTAATTAAAAGATGATAAAGGAAAATATTATCTTATTTTCCCATCATTTTCCCCAAAATAATTCATGGAAACCTTAGGAGAGAGAGATGAAACTTTAATGGCTTAACTAGGTAAGTTTTCTTGCGCCGTTTTTAGTAATTTTATTATTTTTGAAACCGGGATAGTCTAATCTATCTATTTGAGGGATTAATTTGAAAAGTTACCAAAGTATGAAAAATGGGTCATTGATGCACATGTTGAAAATTAGAAACTTATGGTAGAAAATGAAAGGTTGTTAATAGATAAACAACTTTTACAAAACTGATTTTTGATGAAAACATGATTTAGGGACTAAAATACAAAATTGTGAAATTGAAGAAAAATGTTGAATTTTTATGAATACTTGTGCTATAAATTTTGTAATGGGATTTTGGGCTAGGCTTGGAATAGGGAGTAAATTACACAAGTTTCATTTTCCGAGCCTAGGGACGAAATTGGAATTTATGGAAAAGTTAGGGGTGAAATGGTAATTTTTCCTAGGACGTAAATTGAGTCCAAATGAGTATGAAATATGAGAAATTGATGATTAAAATTATTTATATAGGTTCGAAGAACATAAATTTGAGATTAGATCGAGAAAAGGAAAAAGGTCGCGGATTAGTAGATTATTTACACAAACAAGCATCGAGGTAAGTTCGTGTAAATTAATCGAGCATGTAAATATGTTTAATTGAATGTTGTGTTTGTATGGAACGTGACTTATATTGATGAACATTATTTGAATGCTATAATGAAAAATTTAATACATGTTTGAAATGGTGAAAAAGGGGTTACGCCCCAATTGAATATTGAATTCCAATAAGTATACGTGATTTCCCGAAATAGATGAGGTCTTGCATTTGTTGCTGATAGATTTAGCTCAGACGAGTAATCCTATTGACCTCATTATAGAAAGGATTTAGCCTGGACGGATAATCCTAATATAATACCTCTCGAGTATACGTTACGATTAGGGTTTAGCCTGGACTAGTAATTCTAATTGAGCTCTTTTGAACATATGTTACATAAAGGATTTAGCCTGGACTGGTAATTCTGTTATATGATATGTGGCTCGAGAGTGTTTTTCCTTGATTAAGTGCCCTAATGGGCACTCTTGAAAAAGAATTGGCAGGTTATTGAATTGTACACCTCGAGTGTACCACTTGAGCATCCATTGAAATTTCAATGATTCAACGGACACAACTCTTGACATGATATGAAAAATATGAGATGAAATGACAATGGCATGAAAGAATATTGCATGATGAGCTCATCTATCCTTACTTGATGTATATGTAAAGTTTGTGACTAACATGTTTGATTGGATACATATGTTTAGGCAATTTTGTCAAATGGATGGAAAACATGATATTGTATGGTTAGATTTAATAAATGGGATTGGTAAGTTTAGATTCTGTTATACGAACTTACTAAGCATGTAATGCTTACTCTGTTTTATTTTTCTCTTGTGTATAATGCTCGGAAGCACGGAAAGGTTGGAGATCATTGGAGCATCGTCACACTATCTATTAGCTATTTTGGGTACATATAATAAAATTCATATTGGTTAACGGCATGTATAGGACAAATTGGCCTTTAGTGGCTTGATGCTTGATAATGATGTTTGTAATCTAGCCATTGGAATGGCTAGTGGTGGTTATTTTGATATACATGAAATGTCATGCAATGGTAGCTATATATATGCGTTAAGTAGTTGATCAAATCATGTTTAACACATCGATTGAATCGAGGTAAGTTTGTAAACATATATGCATGCAATGATATACCATGTTGAATAATGAAAATTGTCTAATTTGAATGCTTGAAATGGCTGGAATGGGTTTTGGTATGTTTCAGTGCAGGGAAATGGTAAATTTGGGTGACAAATAAAGTTAGGAAATGGCTTTATTTTACCTTCACAAGCAAACACACGAGTGTGTGTTTATAACGTGTGTGACACATGGCTGGGTACATGGACGTGTAGTTAGGCCATGTGTCTCCTGCACCTTAATTTTGAGAAACAGAATGCTCAAAATTGAGCACACGGGTGGGGACATAGGCGTGTGTCTCATCGTGTGAAACCTGCACCTATTTTTTTGAAATTTCGAATTAACCACATTGCCTAGCATACAGGCGTCTGACTTGGCTGTGTGACATCAATTTGTTTATGAGTTGCAAGTCAGAGAGTTACACAGGTTAAGGACACGGGCGTGTAAACCTACACGACCTGACCACACGGGCATCTAGCTTTTAATAGTGAGAAAATTTTTGGAATTTTGCAAAAAATTCCCTGAGATCCCGATTTGGTCAGATTCTAATGCATGTTTTAGGCCTCGAGAACCCTACTAAGTGATGTTATGACTAATCTTGAAATTGAGTAATGTTCAACTCGATTTATTTGAAAGTGTTCTATAAACTCTGATAATGCGTCGAAACCCTATTTCAGCGATGGATACGGGTTAGGGTTACATTTACTAGTATCAGAGCTACGGTTTAGCTGATTTTTAGATATAACGTAGCGAACACGAGTTTAGCTATACATGCCATTATATAATTTACGATATTGTGATGTCTCTTAATCATTTTAAATGTATTTTTCATATAGTAATGTCCTCCAACCAAGTTAGAGCTGAACCTGAGGAAGCTGGAAGCAATGCTTTAGCTTTAATTCAAAGAGTTGCATCTGCATTTGGTAGTGAAAGACCCGTGTTTGAGGGCCGAAATGAGGAGGCAAAACAAGCCTTCTTTCAATTGATGAATGAATGGTTTGCTGAGTATTTAAGAACAAACCCTGCTATACAACAACCTCCCCTACCTGCTCCTCAACTGGTTCCTGAAATGTCATAGGGTGCTGAACCCGTTAGAACTGGTAAGCCCTCGATAGATAAAATCCGTAAATATGGGGCAGAGGAATTTAGAGCTACCACAGATGATGATCTGGAAAGGGTTGAGTTTTGGCTGAAAAATGCCATCTGGGTTTTTGATGAAATGTCTTGTACACCTACTGAATGTCTGAAATGTGCAATATCTCTACTGAAAGATATATTATCATTGGTGGAATACCATAACTTCGGTGATACCAAGGGAGAATGTTACATGGGAATTCTTAGGGGTGTTCAATCAGTTAACCGACCCAAAATACCATTAATCGAATTAACCGACCCTTCAAAAATTTTAACCGTTAACCGAACCGAAATTTTTTCAAAAAAATTAATCGAACCAAAATTTTTTTGATTAATTCGGTCGGTTAACTGAATTAATCGAAAATTATATATATATTTTTATTTTTGGTTAGAATAATTATAAAATTAACCGAATTACCGGAATTAACTGAATTAACCGAATTACCCGAATTAACTGAATTACTCGATTTACCCGAATTAACCGAATTACCTGAATTAACTGAATTATTTTTATTTTTATTTATTAAATGATCGTGATGAGATGAAGTAATAAAAATCGATCGTACCTGAAAACTAACTAATATCACAGTAAAAGGCAAGTGCACCTATTGAATAGTAGTATAGCTAGTGCAAGATCGGAATATCGAATCCAAGGAACTAAAAGTACTAGTAATGACTTCCTTCCTATTATCTAGCCTAAGAAATAAAAGGGGTTTGGTTGTAAACTATTCTAAATTAAACTAAAGAAACGACAAAAAGAAAATTGGGAAATTGCTTTTGGGAAAAACTGATTGATGAGGGCAATACCTAAGGAAAAATCCACCTAGACTTCACTTGTTATCTAACTCTGAACCAGATGATTTCTTCATTTGATTTGATCCGTAGGGATCCCTAAATTATGTTAATACCTCCGTCGAGGATAAGAACAACTAATCCTAGGTTGATTAATTGAAATCTCTTTCTAATTAAAACCCTTAGTCTTGCATTAACTCGATCTATGGCTCCCCATATTAGATTTGACTCTAATTTGGCAGATTTTCGTCGTCTATGTCTAGGATTGCGATCAACTCCACTTAATTTTGTTGGATCTACTCCTATGTAGGGACTTTTGCTTCTCTACATAAGCACATTCGACTTAAATCAATATCCCAGAAATATCAATTTAAGAATTAAAAACACAATTAAGAACAAATCAAATATTTATCACACAGTTCAGATAACAATAACAAGATCTATCTTAGGTTTCATCCCCCTTAGATATTTGGGGTTTAGTTCATAATTATAAAAAAAAAACATCTCAAAATAAATAAAATAATAAAACATAAGAAAACCTAAAACTCCTGAAAGGATAGAAGGAAGATCCTCTGTCTTGATGTAGATCCTAGCTTCTAAGATGGATCAATCAGCTTTCCTTCGAGTAATTCCCTGCCTTTAACTCCTCGTCTTGGTGGGAATAATGTCCCCTCTACTGTCCTCTTATAGTTGCCTCCTAGGGTCTTTATATAGAGTTTAGAATGTCTTTCTTAGCCCCTAAGTAGCCTTTTCCAAGTGAAATTGAACTTCCTCACGACAGGGACACGCCCGTGTGCCACGCCCGTGTGAGTTGACTTTCAGGCTGTGTTCGAGCCTATTAATGTGGCACGGCCGTGTGCCACGCCCATGTGACGAACTTCCAGGCCGTGTTGATTATTGATTTGGGTCTAATTTGCCCGTTTTTGGACTGTTCCTTGCTCTTTTATCTTCCTTATGCTCACCTAAGTATAAAACATGAAATAAAAGGATTAGGAGCACCAAATTCCACAAATTCAATGATAATTCAACCATAAATGTGCTAAATGTGGGATAGAAAATATGTATAATTTACAGTTTATCAAATACCCCCACACTTAGGCCTTTGCTTGTCCTCAAGCAAAATCTCAACTCACAATTAAAAATTATTCTTCTCAACTTATAATCCTTATCAATAATGTTTCAAACTAATCCACAAGTAATCATACAATGAAAATTCAACCAGAAGAAAATTAAAGTCTCAAACACTCTAAGTTGAGAATTTTATCACAGAACCATAGGTTTTCTCCCTTCTCCTCAGTAGTTACCTTGAACTCAAAATCAACAAGAGTTGACATCCTCACTAAAGATTCACTCTATCCACTCGAAGTGTTTAGGGTTCAAAAATTAAGCACTCATTAGTCAACCTAAAAAGTTATTACCATAAGCTTGCAGGAAAATCAAATCTCCACCACTATAGATTGATATGACACATCGATCAAAAGGTCTTTCAACGGTTGTAATGGGGCTTTGGTTAGAGGTGTTGTTACAAGATGAAAAAGAGGGTTAGAATTGAGATTGAACTGAAAAATCATCTAGCTAGAAAAATCTCTATCGCTGAAACATATTCCTAGAAATAAAGCCTTTTTGATGACATCGTTCTGGATACGGAAGCTTATAATAGAAATATGCAAAAAATATTGAATTACAACTAAAATATGAATTACAACTGAATTAAATATATATACACTTTTTTTTTGTAAGAACAAATCAAATAACAAATAAATTGAATATTTATGAACTTTACAAACTAAAAAAGAGAACAAAGCTAGACAATTATTCAACTCAAATCTCGACAAAAATAGGGATCAAAATAATTAAAGGAAATTCAACAAAAAATGGGTTATAGGTTAATATTAAGAGTAAATCAAGGAATGGGTTGTTAGGCTCAATGGGTTTTACTAGGGGTTAATTTATGGAGGTAGGCTTTTATGGAGTAAGTGGGTTAAATCATAAGTGCCTTTATCATTTCAGTATATCACATCAATGATGTGGTCTCGACATGTATAATTGAAGAAAGTTCTAGAACAACAAATCAATATTGACTCACTCAAAGCAACAATAAAAGTGAGCACAAAAGGATGTATGCTCAAAAGGCTCAAAAGTCTCACTAGAACTATGGCTTTTGATATCAATCCTGCGAATTTCAAATTTCAAGATAATACTTAAAATTAAGGAAAACAACCTAGAAAAATTGTAAATTCTCAAAAATTTCAACTTATCATGCTTGATTCCCTAATGTCTTAGAGTTTGAATAATCAAAGCATAAGTACCTATGTCTTAATTCTCAACATATCAATAAACATCATAAATCAATCAGAATTCATCTTAATAGGGGATTGAGAATAATGCAGAAAATTTGAAATTTGAGAACAATGCAACAAGTTAGTGGTAAAAATTTTCAGGGGTTTCAAAGATAATACAAAGAATGAAAGTGAGTTCCCCCCCACACTTATGATGTACATTGCCCTCAATGTACAAAGATACATTAGTAGCAATAGAAGCATAAAATCATAAGATAGGGAGAGAAGTGAACTCCCTAAAAATTGGATGAATTCCTTGAATTGGAGGTGTAGAAACTTGTAGGAAAAGATGTCGATCCACGGACTCTGGTCAGAAAAATTATTTCTGTCGTGGTGGTTATGGTGCTGGTGGTGGAGGTTAGGACGACTATGGTCACGTGGGACCCAGTAGTCGTGGCAGAGTTTCCTATTAGAGTTGGATTTGAGCTGTAAAGCTCCTTTGAAACTGCGATAGGATTTATCAATTTTAAGGAATTTGGATTAGCACATTGTACTCATTAGGAAATAGCCAATATGAAGTAATTGAAATACAATAAACTAAGTTCTAAAAATACTAGAATTCAAATAATGAAAAAGATAAGATAAAAGAAAAATGAAGAATAAAAATGAAAATAAAGGAGAAGAAAAGAGGACCCGTGAGTCCTATTCTTCAGATGGTTCGTGACGTGGTGGCGGTGGTACAAGTTGGAGTTGCTGACAAATCTGAGCTAAAGTAGTGTCAATGTGATCAAATCACTAAAAACATTGTTGCTGGAATTGGGTGAACTGCTCAGAAGTGACGTAGCCTGAAGCTGCCACATGAACTGGGCGGCGAGTAGGTGGTGGCTCAGTAGGTGCCTTCTCCTGTGGTGGGACATTATCAAGAATATCCTCGAGGTCCTCCTACTCGGCATTCTAGAATAGGCGGTATTGTGGAGGATCGGTCCCATGTCGACATTGAATCATCCTCATGTGAAGCATGCTCTGGATGGCCTATGGGGACATATGGCCAACTAGAGTATAGGAAGATGTTTGGGCTGCAGTGTTGAAAAGGCCATAGTAGCAGGCCAGGCGAGTCACATAGGGGCTCGTCGAGATCACTCCCCTCCGGTGCCGCTCCGTCTGGTGCTACATGGTATGGGCGATGAAGTATGCAAGATTGAGCACGTGTGCATAGGCCACGCTACACAAGAAATAGGCGTCGTGAGTGTTGATGACGCCGGTGCTCTCTCGCCTGCCTATCAATGTATGTGCTAGTATGGCATAAAGGTACCTCAAGGAGGGGGAGAGAGCTGTTGCTTTAGAGCGGCTGGGATCATAAGTGGCCGAAACAGGAACCAGAGCCTGCCAATACTTAGACAGTGAAAAGTAGATGCGGCGGTGAAGCTCTAAGAGGTCTTCTTCCTCTAAAAACTGCTTAGTGTATAGGCTTAGTGCTGTACTGAACTCCGGTACACTGAGTTGACGAACAAAGCCTCCTAGACGAAACTGAATTGTCCTTAGGTCATCGTGTCGGGTCATGACCATTTGGAGATGGAACGCAGAGTAGAACTCTAGGCTGAGCTCGAGGTAAGTGGGCATGTATTGTCATTATGTGTAACTAAGTGAGGGTTAATGATAATCAAAATTATTCAATCAAAGACTTAATACCTAATTCAATGCAAAAGTTAGCATTAAGAAAACAATTTGATTTATCTAAGCATGAAGTTTGGACAGAATGAGAGTGTTTAAATAGCAAATTGCACTAATAACTAATTGCCTAAGATAACTAGAGATGACAACAAGAGAATGGTTCTAAATGGCATAATGAGTATTCTAGATTAATCATGCAAAATGTGTGAGAATAATATCAGGAATAATGTAAACAATCTAAAAGAATGAAATCATGAATAGATAAATAGTTAAAAGCATTGAAAATTATGAGAAAAGTGAGAAAAGGGAACCGAAAACATGAGGTTAGGAGTGGAACACGGTCGTTGTGATACTTGCACAAGCGTGGTAGTGTGGTTGAGGCTGACCGGCGGCGGCGCTAGAGAGGGCTGGTATGGGTTTTGGGTAGAGGGATTTTTAGGGTTTTAGTGGAGAAGAAGATGAATAGTGGGGGTTTATATAGGATTTGGGGCACACGGCCGTGGCACACGCCCGTGTGAATCGGGTTTAGCCCGTGTGGTTTGAAATTTGAGGATTTTGGCGCGCTTGAATTTTGGCACATGCTCATATTCCTAGGGCGTGTTGGGGCACATGGCCGTGTCGCACGGTCGTGTCCTTCAATGTTCACTTCTCTCACGGCCGTGTAGGGGGTCACACGCCCGTGTATGAAATGACAGGTTCGACTACGGCCTTCGGACATGGGTGTGCCTTCGGACACAGGCATGTCACATGCCTGTGTTGTATTAACAAGATTGGCCACAGTTTTGGGACACGAGTGTGTCACACGCCCGTGTTGATTTGTCAGGTTTGGCCACAGCCACCTCGCATGGCCGTGGCTAGTTGTCGTAGCCCATGTGTTAGGGAAATCTTACCCTACTCATACACGGCCATATCGCATGGCCGTGTCTTTGCTCATGGTGTCCACACGACCTTAAATATTTGAGCAAAAATTTTTTGGTCATTTATTCCCATGTAGTGATAGACCCTCGTGGTAAAGAATTTAACCACTGTTTAGCTTTATTTCTCAAGGAGAATGGGAATAACTGAAGACGAATGACATCATCAGAAATGCCATTTATTTTAAATGTGTCGCAGAATTCCAAGAAATTGGCTAAATGAGCGTTAGGACCCTCATCCTGCAAATCATGAAACTAAACAAACTGTTGTATCATCTGAATAGTGCTAGGTTTCAGTTCAAAATTATTTGCAGCAATAGTAGGCCTAACAATACTAGATTCAGTACCAGCCAAATTAGGTTTAGCATAATCATACATAGTACGCGGAGCAGGATTTTGCTTAACAGGATTTGCAGCTATTACAGGAGGTAGCTGATTATCGTGATTTGCCACCATCTATTCAGTAGGTTCAGGTTCTTCTTCTTGACTTTGTTCTGGATATTGCAAGCTTTTTCTTATCTCTCTATGAGTTCGATGGACTGTAGCTTCTAAATCATCGTCAAACAATAATGGTCCTCCTGGGTTTCTTCTAGTCATAAACTAGTGGCACCTAGAAGGGAAAAAGAAAAAGAAAATTTCAGTAAATAAAACCTAAAATAAAAATAGGAAATAAATTGCAATAAAAATAAAAAAATGGCTAAAGTAATAGGAATTGACTGTTCCTAATATTTCAGTTCCCCCACAAAGGCGCCAAAAACTTGAATAGTACCTCTCGAATATTAGGCAACGGCGCCAAAAACTTGATTATGTCTAAAGTAATAGGAATCGAGTGTTCGAGCCTGTTAATGTGGCACGGTCGTGTGCCACGCCCGTGTGACGAACTTTCAGGCCGTGTTGATTATTGATTTGGACCTAATTTGCCCGTTTTTGGCCTGTTCCTTGCTCTTTTCTCTTTCTTATGATCACCTAAGTACAAAACATGAAATAAAAGGATTAGGAACGCCAAATTCCACAAATTCAATGATAATTCATCCATAATGTGTTAAATGTAGGATAGAAAATATGTATAATTTATAGTTTATCATTAAATTATTTGTAATTTTTATGATTTGGTTTGGTAATTGGGTTGGATAATTGGGTTGGGTAATTAGTTTTAGTTTGATTGGGTTTATGTTGGATTGGGTTTGAATGAATAGTGGGATATTTATATATTATAATTTTATTTATTAATTTTTCGGTTAAACTAAAAAAATTCGGTTAACCGACCGGTTTTGAACCGAATTAACCGTTAATCAAAAACTCAAAAAATTATTAACTGACCCCCAACCGAAAAAATTCGGTTAATCGACCGATTAACGAAATTCGGTCGGTTAACTAAATTTTTTCGGTTTTACTCAAATTTTGCACACCCCTAGGAATTTTTCGAGGCTAAATTCAGAAAGAAATATGTTAGTCAAAGATTTATGGATCAGAAAAAGAAAGAATTTTTAGAACTCAAACAAGGAAACATGACTGTATATGAGTATGAACAAGAGTTTGTTCAGTTGAGCAAATATGCCAGAGAATGGGTTCTAACTGAGGCTGATATATGTAAATGCTTTGAAGAGGGTTTAAATGAAGACATTAAATTGAAATTCTCGAGATAAGGGAATTTACGGTGTTAGTCGATCGAGCATATAAAGCTAAAGAATTGAGTAAAGAAAAAAGACAAGCGAAAAGGAGGCTCGGGTCTCCAAAAAAAGAATTATAAGTAAGTCACATTCATCTGCTCCTAAGAAATCCAAGAAGTATTATGATCGTGTTACCATTTCTACAGGATATTCGGGAAAATAACGAGGCTCTCAACGCTCTAACCTGATGTCTTCATCTCCTTCTGTGGCCAGTGTGGGTAGTGTCGGTAATCCCAAACTGAAATGTAACCATTGTAACAAATTTCATTTTGGGGAATGCCGTTTGAGAAGTTGAGCCTGCTACCAATGTGGATCTCTTGAACATTTCCTTAAAGATTGTCCTGAAAGAGTTGAAAGGGAAATAGAATCGACTCTGAAGCCGAGTAATCCTATTACGAGAGGTAGACCACCCCGTCACCTCGACAATGTTAGTGGTAGCCGAGGTGCTACAAGGGATACAATAGCTAAATTTGAGGCAGAGCACCAGCAATGACATATGCTATTCGTGCGAGAGAAGATGCCTCTACACCAGATGTCATTACTGGTACATTTTCTCTACTTGATATTGGAGTTACTGCTTTGATTGATCCTGGTTCCACAAATTCATACATATGTACAAACTTAGTGTATGTTAAAAATTTACCTGTTGAATTCACTGAATTTGTGGTTAAAGTTTTAAACCCCCTAGGTCAGTGTGTTATAGTTAATAAGGTCTGTAACAACTGTCCGTTGATGGTAAAAGGTGATTGCTTTCTGATTGATTTGATGTTATTGCCATTTGAAGAATTTGATGTGATTCTGGGAATGGATTGGTTAACTTAATATGATGTAGTGGTGAATTGTAAACAGAAATATATTGTATTGACATGTCAAAGTGGTGCATTACTTCATGTTGAATCTAATAAATTGGATGGATTACCTAATATGATTTCAGCAATATCAACACAGAAATATGTTAGAAAGGGTTATGACACTTACCTTGAATACGTGTTTGATACTAAAGTATTTGAGTCTAAGATTCAGCCAATGCCGGTTGTATGTGAATTTCCTGATGAATTCCCAGAAGAATTACCTGGTTTACCATTGGTTAAAGAAGTGGAGTTCTCTATAGATATTGCACCGAGAATGACAACGATATTAATAGCACCCTACAGAATAACCCTTACTGAATTAAAAGAGTTGAAAGCACAATTACAAGAATTGATTGACAGGGGTTTTGCTCGACCTAGTTTCTCACCTTAAGGTGCACCAGTTCTGTTTGTAAAGAAGAAAGATAGATTGTTGAGGCTGTGCATTGATTACAAACAGCTCAACAAAATTACAATAAAGAACAAGTATCCATTGCCTTGTATTGATGACTTGTTTGACCAGTTGAGAGGTGCCATTGTATTTTCAAAGATTGATTTCCGTTCTGGCTACTATCAATTACAGGTAAAAGATTTAGATGTACCAAAGACAGCTTTCAGAACCAGATAAGGGCACTATGAGTTTCTTGTGATGCCATTCGGTTTGACTAATGCGCCTACAGTGTTTATGGATTTAATGAATAGAATTTTCAGACCATATTTAGATAGGTTTGTGATGGTATTTATAGATGATATTTTGGTTTATTCTCAAGATTAAAAGGAACACGTAGAGCATTTGAGGATAGTGTTGCAAACTCTACGTGAGAAATAATTGTATGCCAAATTCAGTAAATGTGAATTTTGGTTACTAGAAGTTGGTTTTCTTGGGCATATTGTATCTGCTGAAGGTGTCAGGGTGGATCCGAATAAAATTGCAGCAATTGTAAATTAGAAGCCCCCAAAGAATGTGTCAGAAGTCTGAAGTTTTTTTAGATTGGCCGGGTATTACAAAAGGTTTGTAAAAGGATTATCAATGATAGCTCCTCTGATGACTCGATTATTATAGAAAGATGTGAAGTTTGAGTGGTCTGATAAATGTCAGCAGAGTTTTAATAAGTTGAAAGCATTATTAACAGAAGCTCCTGTATTAGTTCAGCCTGAATCGGGTAAGGAATTTATAATTTACAGTGACACATCATTGAATGGTTTAAGCTATGTTTTGATGCAAGAAGGCAAAGTAGTAGCCTATGTTTCAAGACAGCTAAAACCACATGAAAGGAACCACCCGACACATGATCTTGAATTGGTAGCCATTGTGTTTGCATTAAAAATTTGGCAGCATTACCTGTTTGGTGAAAAATGTCACATATACATTGATCATAAAAGTTTGAAATATTTAATGTCACAGAAAGATTTGAATTTGAGACAGCGCAGCTGGCTAGAATTATTGAAAGATTATGATCTTGTTATTGATTACCATTCGGGAAAAGCCAATGTAGTTGCGGATGCTATGAATAGAAAATCCTTGTTTACTTTGTGGGCAATGAACACAAAATTGACGTTATTTGATGATGGTTTAATTATAGCCGAGTTGAAAGCTAGACTGACGTTTTTGCAGCAGATTTCTGAAGCTCAGAAAGATGATGATAAGTTACAAGCAAATCGGATACAGAGTAAATCGATTCCTAACTCAGAATTTTAGATCGAGACTAATGGTTGTTTGCTTTTTAGAGGTAGAATATGTGTACCAAAGAATCCAGAATTAATATAGAAGATTTTGAATGAAGCTCATTGTAACACCCGTTACTCGAGGCCGATGCCCGGGTAGGGTACGAGGCATTACCGTACTTAAACTTACTCAAACTTACGAAATTGGCCTTAACTCTCGACTTTTTCAAACATACTCTTAATATCCTTATCATGGGCTTACGAGGCCTAAAACATACATCGGGAGTGGTTTGAAACCAATCTGGGAACTTCCGGGCACTCAAAATTTTTTTACCTAAAACAGGGCCACACACTTGTGTGAGATGGGACATGCCCGTGTGAGCAGGCTGTGTGGTCACACACGCCCATATTCCTAGCCCGTGCTAAATTTATTTTTTTATTTTGAACCTATAGGGGTTTTGACACGACTTAGGCACACACCCGTGCCTATGGCCCGTGTCCCTCACACGGCCTAGACATGCATGTGTCATTATCTCATGGAGGACTCTGACTTTGAACACTATAACATCTTAGGTTTAACATGGCCAAAGCATATGCCTGTGTGCTTTGCACGTGCTCAACACTGAATTAACTAAATTGGATGTAGGGGACACACGATTTATTAACACGCCGTTGAGGCTGACCGTGCGTCAAACACGGTCTATGCACACACCCATTTGCCCAACCGTGTGGACAACTATAGGTTATTTTCCAAGCCTTTTGCCACTCCGAAACTGAACCAAACACAATGCCAATCCAAAATCAAACTCGTGGCACAATAGAACATCCAAACATTCACAAACATGACATTCAAACTATAACCTCATAATACAATCATCAACATTCATCTTTGTCATCAATTTATGAAATTTCATGCTACTACTATTGACATTCACTTAGCAATTAAACTTGATCAATATTAGCCTCTTTTCAAAGGCCATTACAAAATGACTTGAGCAATACTAGTAGCCAACATATTAGACTAACAAAATGACACATCTCAAAGTGACAAAGTTTCCGACTTTAATGATCCTTGAGCTAGTTCGGCAAATCTACAAGGAAAGAGGGAAACGAAAAGGAGTAAGCATATACATGCTTAGTAAGTTGCATGAATAAAATAGCTACAAAAATCATGAAACATCATATAAATAAAATATCATGGAGTTCATATAGTTTCTTATTCATTTCCATGATTTACTCATTCTCATGACTTGCCCTTTTCATGACTTACTCATTCACATACCTTGCTCAATCTCATGGTTTATACTATCTTGTAACTTACTCACGCTTTTCATGCTGTATTACTCATAACAATGTACTTTCAACTTTTCATAACTAATTGATTTATACCTTTAACACTCATCATCAATCTTTAGTCTTTCTCAATAAACTCATTAACTTCCATACTTTTCTTGTGTAATTTACTCATAATACCGAAGGATACCCAAATGTCACTCTTGTGAAATGATGCCAAAACCATATCCCAGATATGGTCTTACATGGTATCTCAAGTCAATGTCGAAGCCATATACCGGATATGGTCTACACAGGATCTCATACCAATGTCGATGCTATGTCCCAGACATGGTCTTACATGAGATCATAAACTGATGCTGATGCCATGTCCCAGACATGGTCTTACACGGGATCTCTCTTAGATGCCCATTCCATGTCCTAGACATGGTCTTATAGGGGATCTATATCCCGTCTCGGTGCCAACACCATATCCCAGACATGGTCTTATACGGGAGCTCATATCGATGCCAACGCCATGTCTCAGACATGGTCTTACATGGGATCTCAGTTTGGTGCAGATGCCATGTCTCAGACATGGTCTTATATGGGACCTACATAACTCATGTCATGACTTCGGTATCCCTCGTATTACTTAACATTTTAACTGAGATTTCTCATCTATAACTCATCTTTTCTTGATGAAAATCATGGTAAATAATTTCATGGAATTTACATAATCACATAAAATTTCATCATCATAAATTTATATAATGCGTAGGGCTAAATTATTACATATAACTTACCTCGAATGGAAATGAGGGTGAACGCTTGATTTAGTCCACCACCTTATCTTTTCCCTGATTTTGGTCTAGGCTTTGTGTTTCTTGATCTAGAATGACAAATTAAGCTAATTTAATACACATATTGGCTAAATAGCCCATAATTAACTCTTTGGCAAAATTTATAATTTTGCCCTTAAACTTTTGCATATTTGCAAAATGGTCCCTAGGCTCGTAAAATGAAATGCACTTAATTTCTTGACTTCCCAAGCGTAGCCGCACCTTTCTTAGTCTCATAACAGCCCTTATTTTTCATAATTTCACACTTTAACTACACATTTTCATACTTTTACAATTTAGTCCCTATTATGGATTTTCATGAAAAATCACTTGAAGAAAGATGTTTACTACACTTTAAACTTTCATATTATACCACTAGACATCAAATTACTTGCATGTCATGCATGGGTATATTTTTGAACATAAACCCTAGCTCAAATTAGTGGTAGAAATAGCTAGATTAAGCTACGAGGATTTCAAAAATATGAAGAGAATTAAAAACGGGGCTTGGAGTCACTTACTTGGAGCTTAAAAATGAAAGAAACCCAAGCTATGGAGGCTCTTCAAATTCGGCACTAGGGAAGAAGATGATACCATTTTTGCTTTCTTTTTCCCTTTTTATTTCTTAACTTTACCAAATGACCAAAATGCCCTTATGACCTTTCTTTGATATTTTGCCCTTCCATG
This sequence comes from Gossypium stocksii, assembly GCA_020496765.1. NCBI lineage: Eukaryota > Viridiplantae > Streptophyta > Magnoliopsida > Malvales > Malvaceae > Gossypium > Gossypium stocksii. Next base: position 16,906,592 of record CM035623.1, read on the forward strand.
GGCATTTTGTCCATCATGCTAAAAATTGGTCTATTTTCTAAACAAGGACCTCCACTAATTTTTCTCATGCTATATCATACTTAAACCTTCTAGAAACTCATATTTTGTAACTTTTGTAATTTAGTCCTAAAGGACAAATTAATCACTTTTTCATAAAAATTCCTTTATGGAATTTTATCACTATCATGCAATCATGTCATAAACTTAATAATAATAATGAAGTATACTTTTCTTATTTGGATTTGTGGTCTCAAAATGACTATTTTGACTAGGCCCTAATTCGGGCTGTTACAATACTCCCCCCTTAGGGATTTTCGTCCCTGAAAATCTTACTGGTGAATAAGTTGGGATATTGGTTTCTCATCTGTTCCTCAAGCTCCCATGTTGCCTTTTCTACCCTATGTCTTTGCCATTGTACTTTCATAAGGGCTATATTCTTATTCCTCAACTATTTTATTCTTCACCATAAGTCATGTCTGATTGAATCTTAATCTTTGTCAGGGTAATCACATGTGTAGAGTCTGATCGGTAGCGTCGTAGCATGGAAACATGGAATACATCATGAATCTTTTCTAATTCACACGGTAAAGCTAGCCAATAGGCTACTAGCCTTATCCTCTCAGTGATCTCATATGGTCTAATGAAATGCAGACTTAACTTGCCTTTTCGGCCAAATCTAAGGACTTTTCTCCACAGAGATACTTTCAAGAACACTTTATCCCCGACTTGGAACTCGATCTCTTTTCGTTTCACATCAACATACGATTTTTGTCTATCAGATACAGCTTTCAAATAGTCTCGAATCACCTTTACTTTCTCCTCTGTTTCCTTAATTAAATCAACCCCATGAATCTAATTTTATTTTAGCTCTATCCAATACAAAGGCGTTTGACACTTATGCCCATATAAGGCCTCATAAGGCGCCATTTTCAAACTCGACTGAAAACTATTGTTGTACTCAAACTCGACCAAAGGTAGGTACTTTTCCCAACTACCTTGGAATTCCAATACGCAAAATCTGAGCATATCCTCAATCACATGGATTACTCTCTCCGATTGATTGTCGGTCTATGGGCAGTACTAAAGTTTAGCTTTGTACCCAAAGCTGCCTGTAACTTCCAAAATCATGACGTGAATCTCGGATCTCTGTCTGAAATGATCGATAATGGTACTCCATGAAGTCGCACAATCTCAGAAATGTACAAGTCCGCCAACTTATCTAATGAATAATCCATGCATACTAGTATAAAATGGGCTGACTTAGTAAGCTTGTCGACCACAACCCAAGTAGCATCCTTCTTTTTCGGTGTCACCAACAAACCCATCACAAAATCCATGGTGATACGGTCCCATTTCCACTTGGGAACGATGATAGGCTATAATAAATTGGAGGCAACTAGATGTTCCATTTTTACTTGCTAACAAATCAAGCACTTCGCTACATACTCGGAGATATCTCTTTTCATGTTCGGCCACCAATACCATCTCTTCAAATCTTTGTACGTCTTGATGCTGTCAGGGTGGATAGTCATTCGGCTACTATACACCTCATGAAGGATCCTCCAAATTAGCTCATCATCTTTAGGTACACAGATTTGACCTCAAAACTTTATACAACTATCTGACCCGATGTGAAAATCTGAATCGGTGCCCATATCACACTGAATCTTCTTGGCTTGCAATTCTTTGTCACTCGACTGAACTTCACAAATCTCTTGAATTAACATCAGCCGAGCTCTCATTTCTGCTAAAATTAAACCATCATCGGTTGGTGTCAACTGAACATTCATAGCTCTCAATACAAATAGTGACTTCCGACTTAATACATTGGCAACAACGTTCGCTTTCCCCGGGTGGTAGTCTATAATCAACTTATAATCTTTAATCAACTCTAACCATCTTCTTTGCCAAAGATTCAACTCCTTTTGAGTCATCAAGTATTTTAAACTTTTATGGTCGGTAAACACTCGACATTGCTTGCCATACAATTGGTGCCTCCAAATCTTTAATGCGAACACTATCGTAGCCAACTCCAAGTCATGGGTGGGATAATTTCTTTCATGAGGCTTTAATTGTCTCGAGGCATATGCAATCACCTTACCTTCTTGCATGAGCACATAACCAATCCATTTAAGGATACATCACTATAGATCACAAATTCTTTTCTCGGTTTGGGTTGCACTGAAATAGGAGCCTTAGTCAATAACGTCTTTGACTTTTCGAAACTTTGTTGGCATTTTTCGTTCCCCTCGAACTTAACATCTTTTTGCAATAATCTCGTCATTGAAGTGGCGATCATGGAAAATCTTTTCACAAATCTTCAATAGTAGCCAGCCAAACCTAAGAAGCTTCTGACCTCAAATACATTCCTCGATGGTTTCCATTCAACAATTGCTGAGATCTTATTTGGATCGACTCAAATGCCATCACCTAAAATGATGTGGCCCAAAAATCCCACTTCTTTAAGCCAAAATTCACTTTTGCTGAATTGGCATAAAGTTGCTTATCTTGTAGGGTTTGCAAAACTATCCTTAAATGCTCGGCATGTTCTCCCTCATTACAAGAATAAATTAGGATGTCATCAATAAAAACCACAACGAACTTATCTAGGTATGGCCGAAAGATGCGGTTCATTAGATCCATGAAGACTGTAGGAGCATTTGTTAAACCGAATGGCATAATGAGAAATTCATAGTGGCCATATCTTGTCCACAATACGGTCTTCGGCACATCGGACTCCTTAACTTTTAACAGATAGTACCCAGATCTCAAATCTATCTTGGAAAACACTGTGGCTCCTCTCAACTGGTCGAATAGATCGTCGATCCTTGGCAAAGAGTACTTATTCTTTATGGTCACCTTGTTAATTTGCCGATAATCTATGCACAATATCATAGAACCATCTTTCTTTTTCACGTATAACACAGGAGCACCCCATGGAGAATGACTCAGTCTTGCAAAACTTTTTGTCGAAACCATTTCTTTGGAAAAAACAGCGGGGGTCGACTGGGATTTTGAAAACAAAAAAAGGGAGTCACCACCAATCCTTTTTGATGAGGTGTGATCGGGTCACCTCATAAAATAATTGTTTTTAATAAACGGTTTAATTTATTAAAACAACGATTTTGGTTTACGGAATTCAAAAAATGGGTTCGGGAGTCGGTTACGCACGAAGAAGGGTTAGCACCCTCGTAACACCCAAAATTGGTACCTAGTTGATTAATTAATGTCTTATTGTCGAAAATTGAGAATTTTGAAGAAGATTTAAAATATGATCCTTCTTTGAAATATGGTTTAGTGGAAAATTCTTTAGGAAATGGGCATATTTCACGTTAATCGAGAAAAAGAATTATGGCCCGTAAGTTAGGACATAATGTCTTAAATCACCGAAATGAGAATAAATGCCGAACAATTTATTTGATTTTAAAGACATTTAATTATCTTGGCTTTCAAAATGAAATCATATTCCGTAAGTTAGAACATGATCTTTCTAATTCCTGGGAATATAAAAAAGTTTCAAAATGTTCGTTATTCGAATTTATCAAGAAAGTTGAAACCCTGTAAGTTAGGGTTTGACCTTTCGATTCCCGAAATAGGAAAAAAGATTGCTTATTTAGAAACACACGAAATTTTCGATAAAATGTAACATGATTTGGTAGTAAAACTTAAAATGGGTTACGGTGTTGATATGGCATAATGATGTCAAAAATTATAATCACAATGATAATAACATAAATTTGCAGGTATAAAAGCATAAATAAATATATAATGCAATGATAATAAAGGTGAAAATAAAATAAGGGTGAAACAATAATAATAAAATAAAATAAAAAATAACAATATATTAATAAGAGTGATAATATATTAATAATAATCATAATAATAATAGTAATAATAATTATAATTAATACTAATACTAACAATAAACATAATAGTAAAATACTATAATAATAGCTGTAATAATAACAATATTTTAAATAAGATAATAATAGATAGAAAGTAGCAGTACTAATACGTTAATAAGTGCAATAGTAATAATAAAAATAATAATAGTAAATATAATAATAATAATAACAATAAGAATTATTAATAATTAATATGAAAATAAAATTGCAAAATGATGAAAAGGGACCAAATTGGGCTTTAAAACAAAAGTTTCGAGGCAAATCTGAAATAAGATGAAAGGGGAAGGTCCATATTGCAATTCGCGAAAGAAGTGGGGGGCCAAAAGGGCAATATTCCCTCCCATCTAGAACGCGCAGCATAAAAGAGGACCAAAATGAAAACCACAATAAATTACAGGGCCATTTTTAAAAATAAAAAAACTTGATTTTAAAACAATAAAAAAGCGAAAGGGCTAAAAGTGCAATTAACCCTTCCATGAAAAACATGTGGATCCTAGGCTAGATGGGTCGGGTTAGATCGGGCCGAGGCTAAAACGGCGTCATTTTGGGGCTTTTTGGAGCATCTCAAAACATTACCGTTTTAGTGGGCTATAAAAGCCTAAAAATCTTTAAAAAAAATCACTTTCAGCCAAAATAATAAAAAAAATGGAAAGCCCTACCTTTTCCTCTCTAGGCCAATCCCAGATTTTGACCATAAGGTGATGTGCCGCCATCGTAGCTCCGTCGTGACGACGTCTCGTACGACAGCCGAAGCTCGAAAGCTCCCCTTTTTCTAAAGGTTTCGAAGATAAGTCCCTTTTCTCTTTTATTTTAGAGGTATTTTTATAAATAGGAAGAAAAAGAAAAGGAAAGAATGGATTTGGGAAAGAGAAAGAAAATAAAAAGACTAAATCACCTTTTCCTAATTTGTTTTAGCTTAGGGTTCTTTTGTTCTTGGTGTTATTCTCTTGTGTCTGTTTATATTGATAATCTCTCTTTGTATTCGACAATGTCCCCCTATTACAAATTTTTGAAAGGCTTCTATAGCCAATTTTAATACAAAATGTGATTCTATCAATCTAACGTCTTTTCTATTAATGCTTTGCAGGTGCAACTTGGTGGCAAGGGCGATGGCAACAGTCGCAGTGTAAGATTGGCGATGGCAGAGGTCAGAAGACCTTAAATGCAGCGCACTTAGGGTTTGCTTATTTTTTATTTTTTCATTGGGGTTGGGCTAGGGTTATGCTGGAATTGGGCCATGCAATTGGGTTTGGGATTTGGGTCATTGGTTTAGGTTTAAGGTTGTAAAATGGGCCCGTTTATTTATGGGTCTTAGTGGGCTGTTTTATTTTTTGTTTTTGTGCATTTAAGGCCCGGGAGAAATTGGGCTTGCATAGTTGCCCCTTTTTGCTTGTTGTTGTGTAACAAGAACAGAGCAAAGACCTTTAAGAAAGACCAATTTTGCTCGGTCTTGCCAAATCTCGATTATTCTGGGGTTTCCTTTTTGGGTAGCCTTGTTCCGGTCTGCCGCTTCTTGTTGCTTTAATCCATTTCAGTGTGACTTTAGAGAGACAAAAACTTGTGGCTTCAATCTGTTTCGCTACTGCTACTTCAAGGGGATAAGATTTGTTTATTTTTAACCTGCTCCACTGTAGCTTTAGGGAGATAAGGCTAATGGCTCCAATGTGATTTCAGGGAGAAGAAAACTTCAAGAAAATTAGAATTGGTAATTTCAACCTGCTCCATCACTACTTCGGGGAGATAGGACGGTGGTTTAAATCTGCTCCAATACTACTTAGGAGACAAGATTTGCCATCTTCGATCTTACTCCACTACTGCTTAGGATGACAAGATCTAGAATCTTCAGCCTATTCCATTGCTAGTCAGAGAGATAGGACGGTGGCTTAAATCTGCTCCACTACTGCTTAGGGAGACAAGAGTTGCCATTTTTGATCTTACTCCACTACTACTTAGGGTGACAAGATTTACAATCTTCAGCCTATTCCACTGCTGGTTAGGGAGATAGGATAGTGGCTTAAATCTGCTCTGCTACTGCTTAGGGAGACAAGATTTGCCATCTTCAATCTTGCTCCACTACTGCTTAGGGTGACAAGATCTACAATCTTTAGCCTATTCCACTGTTGGTTGCGGAGATAGGACGGTGAATTCACTGATGTTGCTACATTGTCCTCTGGATAACCTGTCCTGTAGAATTAATTTTATGTGTTCATGCTTATGCAAAATAATTAGGATGCTATGATCAGAATGAGTCAAATGCTCCTAACTAGATGATATATGAACACAACAATGTTATGAAAATGATCCCTTTTATGCTTAGGGTTGTCAATGCTCATTGTTCATCAAGGCTCTATCAATGATGTGTTGTCCTGCCTTCTCGTGCCACTGATATCTCTAACAAAGAATCTTGGAGAGATAGTCATAATTTTAGTATCCTCTTTCTCAAATGTTTCTGACCCTTAGGCGCAGTGGGTTCTAAACAACAATCCTATTTTTAAGTTCCTGTACTGTTTAGAGGCTTCTAGAGTAATATGCAGAACTCCTTTTATGGAAGCATTATTGGTCCATTAGTCATTAGTTCAATTGAAAAATGCTTGAAAAATATCAAAATGATGGACAAAACTAGACTTTATTAAGAACAAAATTGGATTAATAAAGGAAAGCAAACATTGCTAGAATACAAATTGGGCAAAAAGAAAAGTAGGTGCCCCAGATATCGCAGCCTGAGCTTCTCTATTCAATCTTTTTAAAGATCATTTCGAGCTGAATAGGTGTTTGAGAGATTTGCAGTATTTTGTAGATGTCTCGAGATGTAACGTTCCTCCTTCTTGTTAATTCTGAGAGGATAAGATCATCATATACTCTTTCTTTGGTCAAAATTTGAGCTAGGCTTTTTGGGTTTTCGACTCAAAACCCCTTTGGTCTCAAAGCGCCCTTTGCGAGTTTTCGCCTTGGCCTCTCTTTTTTTTTTTTGAAAGGTCTCAAAGTGCCCTTTGTGGGTTTTCACCTTAGCCTTTCCCTCTTTTAGGTAAAGTATTTCTTGACCGAATCTGAATTGATAGGATTAAGCAAGCTTTTACCATCTATCTAGGCTAAAATCAATGCTCCTCCAGAAAATGCTTTCTTTACCACATAAGGTCCTTCCCAGTTCAGCATCCATTTCCCTTTGAAATCCTTTTTTATGGGAAGGATTTTTTTCAACACCAGGTCTTGCTCTTGAAATTCTCTTGGGCGAACTTGTTGTAAGCTCACATCATTCGTTTTTGGTACATTTGACCATGACGGATGGCTTTTAGCCTCTTCTCTTCAATCAAATTTAACTAGTCATATTGAGCTTGGATCCATTCTACTTCGTCCAACTTCAGTTCGAACAAGACTTTAAGGGAAGGAATTTCAACTTTGATGGGCAAAACTACCTCCATTCCATAAACCAATGAGAAAGGAGTTGCCCCGGTAGAGGTTCTGACCGATGTTGGATAGGCGAAGAGGGCAAATGGTAACTTCTCGTGCCAATCTTTGTAAGTCTCAGTCATTTTCCCCACTATCCTCTTGATGTTCTTATTAGCCGCTTCAAATGCACCATTCATTTTTGGGTGATATGGTGACGAGTTATGGTGTTTAATTTTGAACTGGCTGTAGACCTCTGCTATCGTGCTATTATTCAAATTCAATGCGTTGTCAGATATGATCCTTTCTGGCATTCCATATCGACATATGATTTCCTTTTTTAAGAACTTGCTGACTGCTGATTTTGTCACATTGGTATATGAAGCGGCCTCTACCCACTTAGTGAAGTAGTCAATCACCACAAAGATGAACTGATGCCCGTTGGAAACTTTTGGCGAGATTGGTCCAATAATGTCCATGCCCCACATAGAGAAAGGCCATGGGGATGTCATAACATGTAAAGGCGAGGAAGGTACATGAATCTTGTACCCATAAATTTGGCACTTATGACACTTCTTGGCATGATCGATACAATCTCCTTCCATGGTGGACTAATAATACTCGAATCTCATGATTTGCTTGGCCATTGTGAAACCATTGGCATGTGTTCCACAGACACCTTCATTGACTTCTTCTAGGATTTTCTTAGCCTCGATGGCGTCCACACACCTTAATAGTACTTGGTCCTTTCTTCTTTTGAATAGGGTCTCTCCATCTAAGACTTAGTCATAGGCTCGTCTTCTCAACGTCCTTTTGTCATTCTCGGTTGCTTGATCAAGGTATTCACGATTTTTCACGTATTGCAGTAAATCATGGTACCACGGGTGATCATTTTTTCCTTCTTCTTCAACATTGTGGCAGTGAGCCAGGGCCTCATAAATACTCATTTAGATAGGCTTTATATTCTCATATTTATTTATTCTGACCATGGAAGCCAAAGTGGCAGAGCATTAGCCATCTAATTTTCGTCTCTGGACAGATAACAAAAAATGATACCATCGAACTCCTTGATCAATTCTTGGACCAATCTTTTATAGTCGATTAGCTTGGGATCTCTTGTCTCCTATTCCCCCTTGAGTTGATAAATCACCAGTGTAGAAACTCTATATACCTCCAGTACCTTAATATTGCGTTCTATAGCAGCACAGATACCCATGATACAAGCTTCATATTCTGCCATATTATTTGTACAATCAAAATCCAATTTACAAGTAAAGGGATAATGATATCTGTTTGGGGATGCCAGGATTGCCCCAATTCCATTACTAACAGCATTTGATGCCCCGTCGAAGTTCAATTTCCAGGGACGATCTTTTGGGGTACCTTTTTTGGTGATTGCCACATACATTAGATCTTCATTAGGGAAATCGAAGTTCAAAGGCTCGTAATCTTCCAGAGCACTACTGGCTAGAAAATCTACTATTGCACTCCCTTTTACCGCCTTTTGGTTTACATAAACTATGTCAAACTCAGAAAGAAAAATTTGCCATCTGGCTATCCTTTCATTCAAAGCAGTCAACTCCATCATATATTTTAGAGGGTCTAACTTCAAGATTAGCCAAGTCGTATGGTACAACATGTACTGTCTCAATCTCCGAGTTGTCCAGATCAAGGCACAACATAATTTCTCAACTAGTGAGTACCTTGTTTCACATTTAGTGAACTTTTTAGTAAGGTAGTATATTGCCCTTTCTTTCCTCCTGACTCATCGTGTTAGTTGAGCACACACCTCATAGAATTTCTAACTATTGCCAAGTATAGTATCAAAGGTCTACTTAGGCTGGGTGACACTAGCACTCGAGCATTAGACAAGTAATGTTTGGCCTTGTCGAAAGTCTTTTGGCATTCTTCATCCTATACACCCGGATTATGTTTTTTAAGGAGGCAGAATATAGGGTCACATTTCTCAGTTAGCTGTGAAATGAAATAGGTGATGTAGTTCAATCTTCCTAGAAAACCTTGAACTTCTTTTTGAGTACGTGGAGGAGGTAGCTCTTGTATGGCCTTAACTTTGTCCAAGTCGATCTCAATTCCCTTTTCACTGACTACAAGTCCTAACAGTTTTCCGGACCTGGCTCCGAAAGTACACTTTGTTGGATTAAGCTTTAACTGGAATTTTCTCAATCTTAAGAATAATTTTCTTAGGACCTGAACATGCTCCTTCTCTGTTTGGAACTTGGCAATCATGTTATCAACATAGACCTCAATTTCTTAATGCATCATATCATGGAATAAGGTTACCATGGCCCTTTGATACGTTGCTCCAGCATTTTTCAACCCAAACGGCATCACCTTGTAACAGAATATACCCCACACTGTCACGAATGTGGTCTTTTCCATATCTTCAGGATGCATCTTAATCTGGTTATATCTGGAGAAACCATCCATGAAGGAGAACAGTGAGTGTCCTGCTGTGTTATCCATTAATGTGTCGATATGTGGTAGTGGGAAATTATCTTTTAGACTAACCTTATTTAAATCCCTATAGTCTACACACATTCATACCTTCTCATCTTTCTTAGGAACGGGGACGATATTGGCCACCCATTTTGAGTATTTAACTACTTTTAAAAATCCAGCTTCATATTGCTTTTTGACTTCTTCCCTTATTTTTAGCAAGACATCGGGCCTCATTCTCCAGAGCTTTTGCTGAACTGTCTTGCATTCTTCTTTTTTGGGGAGTCGATGGACCACGATATCAATATTTAAACTGGGCATTTCTTGATATGACCAAGCGAAGACATCCTTGAATTCTTGGAGTAACTTAACGAGTTCTTGCTTTGTCTCCGCAGTGATGCAAGCCCCGATCTTTACCTCTTTTCCCTCTCCTAAACTCATAACTTCTATTGGCTCTTTGTGAGGTAGGATTTGTTTCTCGTCTCGTTCTACCATTTTTACCAGTTCAGGAGATAGGTCACTACTTCAGTCATCTTCTAAATCCTGAGAATCTTCCATACCTATATCTTGCTCGAAAGGACATTTTGAGTCATTGGTAGCATCGCTCAGATCATTGATATCTGGAGACCTATTATGGAGATGAGGGAAGGTTCAAAGACCAAAAGAATCTAAGCATAATTATTTGCATGGTATGATTATGAATGAAGAATGAGAATATTTAAAAGAATATCCAAAGTACAAAAGAATAGTTATGATGATGAGTGAAGTAGAAAGAATAAAAGAAGATTTGCTTAAAAGATAGTAAATATGCATTTCATTGAAAATAACGATATTTAGACATGAGCCTGTTTCACAAAAGGAAATCTTATTGCTTCTAGACTTAAAGGAACAAGTGTGTTTCGAATATTACTCAGAATAAGTTCTAAAAGCTACAGGGATTTCCTCCACGGTCTAGTTGTTTAGAACACTGTTAGGCTAATAAGGGCAGATGCCCGACAAGTTTTCCTCTTCAATTTTTCTTTCGGATATAGCATTGGCGTGCGTGCCTCCCAACATTTCTTCTGTGGTTGCCACACTTTGCGTCCCTCGTTTTGGATGAATAATCCTTCCTGATACGAAAGTCTTGGATATGTGGGGGAATATCATTGGTTCCCATTTAATCTCTTCCCCACTCAATTGTACTTTCCATCTTTCTTGTTTCTTCTCTAACTCTTTCTTCCTTTTCCTTGCATCCTGCTTGAATCCTAAGCTGAAGCGGTCTTGTTTTTCTTTCAACATCGGGGCCTCAACCCTTTTTTGGAGGTACCTTCTAAGTCCTTTCCTAGGTAAAGCTCCTTTCCCGACCATCAGTTGTAGACCCATTTTCGTAGTTTTGGATATTTGAGGTATTGGGATCTTGTTCCCTTCGGTGATGAATGTTGCATTGACAAATTCCAAAGAGCGAAAGGAACACTCAGTCGCTTCGTCGTTTACTTCTAAATATGACGTACTGTTAGTTACAGTTGCAATGATATTTTCTTCAGCATTTATCATCACCAGATAGCCTTCTGTAACTAATTTCAACTTTTGGTGCAGTGACGAGGGCACTGCTCTCGCTGAGTGTATGCAAGGTCTCCCTAGCAAGTAATTATAGGAAGGCTTGATATCCATTACAAGGAAGTCTACTTCGTACATACAATTCTTTCCATTACTTTTCTTTCGGTTCCATCGAATGCACTCACTATATTGTGGCAAGTCTTCATGTAAGAGTTATCTATATGTAATCGATTCAGTATCGCAAGTGGCAAGACGTTAAGCACCGATCCATTGTCGATCAATACCCTCGATAATGTATACCCTTTGCAACAGGTGGTGATGTGAAGAGCTTTAGTGGACCTCATTACCCTCCGATGGGATTTCATCATCATTAAAAAAATAACGTTATTGGCACTTATATTGCTAATCAGACGGTCTAGCTTGTTGACAGAGATATCATTAGCAACATAAGTTTCATTCAGTACTTTCATCAGTGTGCTACAATGTACCTTCAAACTTAAAAGTAAGGCTAGCACTGATATGCGAGCCGGTTGCTTATACAGCTGTTCCACAACACTGTACTCGCTATGCTTTAAGAATTTTAAAAATTCCTTAGCCTATTCTTCCTTTACTGGCTCATTTATAGGCGATTCATGTTTGGTCGCCTTTTCCTTCTTTTGTTCACTTGCCAAGGCTTTCTCTTTTACGGGCTCTACTCGTGCATTTGCTGAGTCGTAGCGCCTTCCACTGCATGTATAGGAACTTACATCTTGGTCCCCATTTGAAGTGCCGTACGAGTTCCCCTCCCCCAGAATCGTCACATTGCAGTCATAGTTCCAGGGAACCCTCTTGCTATCTTTATAAGAAAAAACTGCGGGTTTCTGCATTATGACCTTTGGTGTAATTTTTACTCCCACTTCATTATTCTTTGGTCATGAAATGATGACTATTGGGTAGTTAATTTTTGAGACGTTTGCTGTCGATTCTTCTTCCAACGCTCATATGTTTTCTTCTTCCGGGCTTTTAACATCTTCATAAAATTCCACTTCTTTATTGTCTATCAGACTTTGCACTAAAGTCCTGAACTCGACACAGTCTTGGATCTTGTGCCCTCCCATGTTATGGAACTCACAATCGTTCCTTATTTCTTCACATCCTCCCCCTGGATCTAATACAACCAACCATCTTTTTATTATTTCCTTCCACACCCATCTCATTGGGGTTTTCACTTTCGTAACATCCATCTTAACTTTTTTCTCCACGTTTTTGCTTATCACATTTACCCCATTATTAGCATGTTTAGGTAGCGGATGTTCTGCACTAGGGGCATCATCAAATTTCACAATGCCCATTTGGATGAGTTTTTCAACTAATTTATTGAAAGCGATGCAATTCTCTATTAAATACCCCGCAATCCCCGCATGGTACTCGCATTGTGCATTTGCATCATACCATTTAGGGTATGGGGGCTGTATGGGCTTTAAGTGATGATGGTAAACAATATGTGCATCAAACAAGTTTTGGTATAACTTCCTGTACGTCACCGGAAGTGGCGTAAACTGGAGTTTCTCTATATTCTACCTCATATTGGATTCCTGTCTCGGCAGAGCTTGATGACTAGTGGTTTCTGTTCTTAACTGGCTCACAGTAACTGGTTTCGAGTAACCTTTGTTATAGATACTTACGTTATTTACCTCATTCTCTCTTTTCTTTGGGGCCAACTTTTTAGTACTTTCCCTCGCTTCTATCTTGCCACATCTTATTGCATTTTCTATCATCTCTCCGGACATTACTATATCTAAAAAAATTTTAGTAGCACTTCCCAACATGTATTTAATGAATGGAGCCTTCAAAGTATTGATGAAAAGCATGATTGTTTCCTTCTCTGGGAGAGGTGGCTAGACTTGCGTTGCTACCCCTCTCCACCATTGGGCATACTGTCTGAAGCTCTCACTTGGCTTTTTCTCTATATTTTGCAGTGTGATTCTATCAGGTGCTATATCTGTCACATGGCCATATTGTTTCATGAAAGCTTATGCTAAGTCCTTCCATGAATTAATCTGGGAATGGTTTAACTGATTATACCATTTGGCCGCAGACCCAATCAGACTGTCCTGAAAATAGTGAATTAACAACTAGTCATTATTGATGTATCCTGTCATCCTTCGACAGAACATCATGATGTGTGCTTCGGGGCAGTTAGTCCTGTTGAACTTTTCAAACTCTGGAGTTTTAAACTTTGGTGGGAGTACCAGATCCGGGACCAAGCTCAAGTCCTTAGCATCAACCTTATAATGGTAGTCAGCGGTCTCATTGCTTTAAATTTCTCTTCTAGCCATTTGCACCAGTCCTCAAGTTATCTTGGCAGATCTACTCTTGCCCTGTCCATTTCAGCCATGTCATCAAGATTGGGGACAATAGGATTAGTAGGATTATCCCTTAGATTAGAACCCGAGCCTATCAGAAAGTTCACAGGTGCTAAGGTACTGGCCTGATATTGGGGTCTGATGGTGACGGGTACCTTTTGTGGGTACGCATCTGGTTGTGCTTGGGTGTTTGCCGAGGTAAATAATGAAGGATAGTTGAGGTTTTGGTGATTAGGCCTAGAATTGACCATAGGGCCTTTTCCTTTATCAAGCCTTCCAGACAATAGCTGTGCTAATTGATTCATCATGTTATTTTCAGATTCTATCATCTGATCTCTCATGTCTTGTTGAATCTTAGCCAATTGCTCTTGCATTTGTGCTTGCAACTGATCTTGCATTTCTCTTTGCATTTGCTCTAGTCTTTCTAGCCTTTGATCCATTGCTTTGGTTTCGTGACGGGTGTTGTAGCAATATTTAGTTGGTGGATTTTCGTTAGTTTCCAAGGTAATTGTCATAATTTTAATTAATCAGGGTCTTTTTACGAGATTTAATGCATATGATGCGATGCAATGCATATGAATAAAATGAATGCAGAAAGAGGCGTTGATTCTGATTCAATTCTATTAGATCACTTTTGTAGAAAGCAAATTTCTTTACATAAGGTAGATAATTACATATACGACTATGCCCTAACACCCAGGGCCTTAACATTTCTCAGAAGCCAAGCTAAGTCTCGGCCATGACCCGATTCTGACTCATACTTTAAACTTAACACATCGGCTTGAACTGCCAGGGTTTGCAGGTGATCGGCTACTTCTCGAACTTGAGCCATAGCTTCGCCTATGACATGATCTCGGTCTCTAACCTGACATTGAGAATGGTGAAGCTGCTCTTTCCAATGTTCTTTGTTTGCTTCAAGAAATTCAACTTGAATTTCACAATTTTACAATGCCGTGTCGAGCTCCTCTCTCTTTCCTTTCAACCCCTCAATCTTGCTTAGGCTAGCTTTTAATTCGATTACGAAGTTACGGCTACGGTGCTGATGTAGTGATTTCTCTAAAATTTCCACCTGAGCTCTTAACCTTTCCTTTTCATTTTGGCTTTCTAGCAAACTTCTTTTTAGAGCGTTTTCCCGTATCTGGGCTTCTTGAATTTTCTTCTCCCACTGACTGGCTTTAGCCTTTTTTTCTTTGATTTACTGCCGCCATTGTTCTGATGTCTTGCCTAAACCAGCAGTTCTTATCGACCTACGAAGCTTCCTCTAATCCATTTTTAGACTATCTAAATCTTCTTCGGCTAGTTCTTCCCCTTCCTCAATTTCTCGGCTTCTAGCTTGTGGATGTCGACATCTAATCCTAACTGTATCTTTTCTTCTTCTAATTGTTCTATCTTCTTTCCCAATTCCTGACTCCTTCTTTCAAAGTCTTGCTTGATGATCTCTAACTCAGACGGGACTGCTCATAGATGCTCTTCTATCGATCGAGCGTTTTTTTGACTTGGCATAAGGACATTATCGTTGACTCTTTTACCCCACCACCAGTCATACTTGGGAGATGTCATCAGACCTGCAGTGAATCCTTTCATTCTATGGGTCTGGTTCCAAGCATTGGATATCTAATAAACTTTCTTCTTATAGTTGTCGCCCTTGTATGTAAACTCGCACTGAGCTAAACCTTGAGTTACCAGTATGAACTGCCTTGGTCAATACTGCCTTAACACAAACAGTGGAGCATATCCGACGGCTCCCTATATCATGGGTAGAGGGACCTAGTCAAAGTCACCACAACGATATAAGATCTCATCGGGAATCATCCATGGAGCTCTCTATTCAACGTCCTCGACTTGTAGGTTCTGAGAATTGCCATCCATTTCTCTTTTGAAATGTTGTCTCGCCTCAGTGTACCCGCTATTTCCTCTAATAGAGAGTAGTTCTCGGAGAAAACTTGGTAGGACACCTTTTCTACATTCCAAAAGTGGCTATGAAACCAAGCCAACAAAAGCTGCGCACACCCTATGAATCTTCTCTCGCTTGCTCTCTAACATGCGTTCAAGGATCTGAAAGTCTCGGCCAAAATTGTAGGAACAGGTGTGACCCTTTTTATCTAGTCGATCAAACAAATCCGCAACTACTTCATCTATATGTTTCAAAGCCTTGGGGAAGATCACGGATCCATAAATACTCAAAGTAAACACGTCAACTCATTTCTTTACGTCGGGATGTGCTAGGATCAGATCCCTCAAATTTACCCATGGGATGCACTTACCTTCACCTTTCTGCTGGATTCGAGCTATGACCCATTGTTCGCTAATTCCTGTGATATTCATTAACTTCTTTAGAAAAGTTGGAACGTTGGCTGCCCTAGAATAGGCCTTGTCAACTTGCACCCTAGGAAAATGAAGCAAGGTTGTATATTCTTCCATAGTGGGTACCAAATCCACATTCTCGAAAGTAAAACAGCTGCAGGCAAGGTTTCGAAATTGAGTCATAGCTTGAAACAAGTGTTTATCCACCTCAATGTCGAGTAGGTAGGGTAGATCACCATAACTATAGTAAAATAACTACTTGATCTCGTCGTCCCAATGGGCCTATATCTCTTTCAATTCCCGAAGATCGTTTTGTGTTACACTGATATGGGTGAAGTCCCATAATTCTGATGTATATCCTTCAGCCAGACTATCTCCCTTTTCTTGCTGTGTTCTTTCAGACCACATCGAAAGGTTGCATTTTCATCCACTCTATCAAGAAACCCCTTTTCTATGATAAGCTCTCTATTTAGTAACCGAACATGAATTGACACCTCTTTTATATGACAATACAATGCAATGCAATCATGAGCAAAACAAAACAAAACACGTCAGTACAAAATAAACAAATAATAAATAGAGCTCTTACTCGAGTGACTACTAGGGTTTGGAGTGGTTTTAAATAGGGTAGGCTCTTAGGGCTCGCTATATGTAGTTCGGTTCTAAGGAAAGGGTACCTGAACTAGCAGATTCCTCAATCCTCACCCATTATAGGCTCATATGGATCGAGCTCAGTTCAAGGGAATACATTTCCCTATGGCCATGCGGAGATGAAAACCTCATGAATACATAGGTACGGATCTATCTCGGAAGCAGTCCACTAGCCCATGCGGAGGTGAAAACCTCACGAAGGCGTAGTTTTTCACTCCCACTTAAAAGGGTATAACCGCGCTGTCATACAATGGAATGTGCAGGGATATATATAAAGCTTGAAGCAAATAAAGAAAATATGAATGAAATGATGAAGATCGTAACACAAAACGGATGAAATGTAATAAAAGGATCGTATATTAAAACTAAATTTTCAATTTTTGACAAAAAAGGTAGAAAGTAATCAACTCGTGGCTTGACTCTCTTTTTTACGTCCCCAGCGGAGTCGCCAAGCTGTCGAAACCATTTCTTTGGATAAAATGGCGGGGCTCGACTGGGATTTTGAAAACGAAAAAACGAGAATCGCCACCAATCCTTTTTGATGAGGTGTGATCGGGTCACCTCGTAAAACAATTGATTTTAATAAACAGTTTAATTTATCAAAACAACGATTTTGGTCTACGAAATTCAAAAAATGGATTCGGGAGTCGGTTACGCACTAGGAAAGGTTAGCACCCTCGTAACGCCCAAAATTGGTACCTAGTTGATTAATTAATGTCTTATTATCGAAAATTGAGAATTTTGAAGAAGATTTAAAATACAATCCTTTTTTGAAATATGGTTTAGTGAAAAATTCTTTAGGAAATGGGCATATTTCACGTTAATTGAGAAAAAGAATTATGGCCTGTAAGTTAGGACACAATGTCTTAAATCACCGAAACGAGAATAAATGACGAACAATTTATTTGATTTGAAAGACATTTAATTATCTTTGCTTTCAGAAAGAAATCATATTCCGTAAGTTAGAACACGATCTTTCTAATTCCTGGGAATATAAAAAAGTTTCAAAATGTTTGTTATTCGGATTTATCGAGAAAGTTTGAAACCCCATAAGTTAGGTTTTGACCTTTCGAGTCCCGAAATACAAAAAAAGATTGCTTATTTAGAAACACACGAAATTTTCGATAAAATGTAACATGATTTGGTAGTAAAACTTAAAATGGGTTACGGTGTTGATATGGCATAAGGATGACGAAAATGATAATCAAAATGATAATAACATAAATTTGCAAGTAGAAAAGCATAAATAAATATATAATGCAATAATAATGAAGGCGAAAATAAAATAAGGGTGAAACAATAATAATAAAATAAAATTAAAATAACAATATATTAATAAGAGTGATAATTTATTAATAATCATAATAATAATAGTAATAATAATTTATAATTAATACTAATACTAACAATAAACATAATAGTAAAATACTATAATAATAGCTATAATAATAACAATAATATTTTAAATAAGATAATAATGGATAGAAAGTAGTAGTAATAATATGTTAATAAGAGCAATAGTAATAATAAAAATAATAAAAATAATAGTAAATATAATAATAACAATAAGAATTATTAATAATTAATTTGAAAATAAAATAGCAAAATGATGAAAAGGGACCAAATTGGGCTTTAAAACAAAAGTTTCGAGGCAAATCCGAAATAAGGTGAAAGAGGAAGGTCCATATTGCAATGCGCGAAAGAAGTGGGAGGCCAAAAGGGAAATATTCCCGCCCATCTGAAACGCGCAGCATATGGGAGGACCAAAATGAAAACCACAATAAATTACAGGGCCATTTTTAAAAATAAAAAACTTGATTTTAAAATAATAAAAAAGCGGAAGGTCTAAAAGTTCAATTAGCCCTTCTGATGAAAAACACGAGGATCCTAGGTTGGATGGGTCTGGTTGGATCGGGCCAAGGCTTAAATGGCGTCGTTTTAGGGCTTTTAGGGCATCTCAAAATGGTGCCATTTTAGTGGGCTATAAAAGCCTAAAAATCACTAAAAAAATCACTTTCAGCCAAAATAAAAAAAAAAAATGGAGAGCACTCCCTTTTCCTCTCTGGGCCAATCCCAGATTCCGGCCATAAAGTGATGGGCCGCCACTATTGCTCCGCCGCGACGACCGCCACGTACGGTGGCCGGAGCTCGAAAGCTCCCCTTTTTTCGAAGGTTTTGAAGGTAAGTCCCTCTTTTCCTTTAGTTTAGATGTATTTTTATAAATAAGAAGAAAAAGAAAAGGAAAAAATGGATTCGGGAAAGAGAAAGAAAATAAAAAGACTAAATCACATTTTCCTAATTTGTTTTAGCTTAGGGTTCTTCTATTCTTGGTGTTATTCTCTTGTGTTTGTTTATATTGATAATCTCTCTTTGTATTCGACAATATCCCCCTATTACAAATTTTTGAAAGGCT
Source organism: Gossypium stocksii (assembly GCA_020496765.1). Taxonomy (NCBI): domain Eukaryota; kingdom Viridiplantae; phylum Streptophyta; class Magnoliopsida; order Malvales; family Malvaceae; genus Gossypium; species Gossypium stocksii. Next base: position 16,925,587 of record CM035623.1, read on the forward strand.
TTTATAGTCGATTCTAATACAAAATGTGATTCTATCAATCTAATGTCTTCTCTATTAATGCTTTGTAGGCTCAACTTAGTGGCAAGGGCGGTGGCAACAGTGGCGGTGTCAGACTGGCGGTGGTAGAGGCCAGAAAACCTTAGATGCGGCGCACCTAGGATTTTCTTATTTTTTGTTTTTTCATTAGGGTTGGGCTAGGGTTAGGCTAGAATTGGGCCATGCAATTGGGTTTGGGATTTGGGTCATTGGTTTGGGTTTAAGGTTGTAAAATGGGCTCGTTTGTTTATGGGTCTTAGTGAGTTGGTTTTATTTTTTGTTTTTGTGTGTTTAAGGCCCGGACGAAATTTGGTTTGTATACCTTTATCTGTTAATTCCTATAGCTGAGCTTTCAACTTCTTTAGCTCGGTCAAAGCCATTCTATAAGGAGCAATAGAAATAGGTGTAGTGTCGGGTGCTAACTCTATAACCAAACTCTACCTCTCTAACTGGAGGTAATCCGGGCAACTCTTCAGAAAATACATCTTGGTACTCACAAACCACTGACACTGATTCAATTTTCAACTTCGACTCTCTAGTATTCATCACAAAAGCAAGATAAGCCTCATATCTTTTTCTAACACATTTTTGAGCAACCACAGAAGAAATCACTGTAGGCAAACTCTTGGATTCATCTGACTCCACTTGGAGAGTTTCTGCATTCTCACATTTCAATTCAATAAACTTTTTACCACAATTTACTACCACATCATGAGAGGTCAACCAATCCATACCAAGGATCACATCAAACTCATCGAATGTCAGAAGCATGAGGTTAGCTGGGAAACAATAACCCTTAATCATCAAAGAGTAATCTTTACATACTTTGTCTACCAATACACATTTGCCTAAGGGATTGGAGACTATTATTACAAACTCTATGGACTCTACGGGTATATTCATACTAGAGATTAGTTTCAAGCAAATATACAAGTGGGTAGATCCGGTGTAACACCCTTTACCCGTGTTCAATACCGGAACAGGATACGAGTATTACCAGAATATCATACATATAATCATAATAAATCGAGACATAAAACGATTATCAAATTAAATCCCTTCAACTATTTATTCATCCTTTAGACATTGAATTTATATATATCATAAACTTGTACTTAACTAATATTAAACCATCTCGAAAGCATAATACGAGTGATATATCAAATATTAGAGATCAATATTTCAAGTAATATACAACAAAATACTCGATCTTCTATACATGCCATAGATCCAAAATATGTTTACAAAATACCAAAAGGAAGGATGGATAATGTTGGTGAGCCTTCGACAATATTTCCCAAGTCACGAACGAACTCGATTACACTATAAAATAAGACAAGAAAGATAAAGAAAGCAAAGAAAGCTCATAGCTTAGTAAGTAATATGTAAATAATAAAAATAATAAACTATTAATGGCATTTATCAATCCCAAAATATGTTTCCGCAATTATACAACCTTAATCTCACATGAATTTACCATTTACTTAAATTCAGTACAAGCTCTCCATTCGAGTCCCAGTCACTAAATTATTTTTATCCAGAGCTACGGAACTCCAAATTAAGATTTGATAATTTTATCAGAAACTAGACTCATATTTCTTCTTACCATAAAAAGTTTAGAGTTTTTGGTTTGGCCAATTAATAAAGTTTATTCATTAAATCTTCCCCTGTTTTGCTACTTGACAGTGCTGACCACTCTTTACTAACATTTCAATTTCTCTTTATACAGAATTCAAAAGATGTTCTCGTTTGTTTCTTCTAAAAATAGAATCAATAAAGAATCTAACCATTTAATTATGTTCTATAAATATTTTTGAACAAATTTTAATGATTTTTCCAAATCAGAACAGGGGATCACGAAATCAATCTAAACAAGTCTTACAAAAATTATATAACTCAGAATATAGAATTCTTTTACTTGCCCTATTTCTTTTATATGAAAATAGACTCAATAAGCTTGAATTCTATATATCATTAAGCTTCTAATTCAATTTCTACTATTTTTGGTGATTTTTCAAAATCTCCCCTCTACTACTGTTTTAAACTATTTCTCCCAAATTTTTCACATAAATTTTGATTTAACAAACTTGTTTCTCTCGATGAACACTTCGGAATGTAACAGCGTATGATGGTTTTAGCACATAGTTCCACCTTCTGTAATTGATGCCCAACTTCATGGTATACGCACATAGCACCACACTATTGGGCTAACATATATATTTGTGGCATACGCACTTAGCGCCACTTTTCAAATCAACATGTATAACCGTGACATATCCACTTAGCACCATGTTATATGTATAACTGTGGCATATCCACTTAGTGCCATGTTAATAAATCAACATGTGTAACCCTGGCATATTCTCTTACCATCACGTTTTTCTATTACAAAGGTTCAACCAAGATTTCCTCATTTAATCCCAATTCATCAACCACAATTCACAATTTATATCAATTAGTTGTACAATGCTAAAACTTATTTCACATGTCACAATAAAATATCATAACATAATAAAAACAATACATTATTTACATATAAACTTACCACAGTGCAAATTATGACGAGTTTATACCCTAACCTACTACTTTTTCTTTTCCCCGATCCGAGTCGATTCCATGTCTTTCTTGATCTAATAATAACACATTTAGCTCATTTGATACCCATACTATTCAATTTGATCCAAAAATCACATTATGGAAAAATTATATTTTTACCCCCTAAATTTCACAAAATTACAATTTTGCTCCTAGGCTCGTAAAATAATTTTTATTCATTTTTCTTGCATTTTAAGCCTAATTGTATCTTTTCTCACTAATAGCAGCCTACAATTCTCACTAAATCACACACTTACACACATTTCACAACTTATTACAAAATAGTCCTTTTACGCGATTTTGTCAAAAATCACTCAGTAAAAGACGTTTATCACACTCCAAACATTCATATTCTTTCATAAAATATCAAAATACATGCATATCATTCATGGGTAAATTTTTAAACATAAACCCTAACTCAAAATAATGATAGAAATAGGTAAACTGAGCTACGAGGATTTCAAAAATACGAAGAACATTAAAAACGGGACTAAGATGCACTTACAATCAAGCTTGAAAGATGAAAAACCCTAGCTATGGAGGACTACCAATATTCAGCCAAGAGGTAGGAGATTATGAACAAATTTTGGCTTATTTTCCCTTTTTATTCTTTTATTTACAAAATGACTAAAATGCCTTTACTAAAAAAATCTTATCTCACCTATTCCATGTCCATTTTTGTCTAACAATTTAACAAACGGACTAATTACCATTTAAGGAACTCTAATTTAAAAACCCATTCCAATAAAGTACCTTTATGAATTAGAACACACATTTTTCACCTATTTCAATTTAGTCCTAAATATCAAATTGAGCACCTAAACGATAAAACTTCGAAACGAGATTTCCATGCAGTTATTCCATCACACAGTAAATATTAAAAATTCTACTTCGAATTGTGGTTTCGAAACCACTATTTCGTTTAGGCGCTAAATCGAGCTATCACAACTCTCCCCATTTTGAGATTTTTGTCCCCGAAAATCTTACCGTTAAAAAGGTTTGGGTACTGTTTTCTCATAGCTTCTTTCGGTTCCCATGTTGCCTCTTCTACTCCATGTTTTTGCCACAATACTTTTACTAACTTTATCTTTTTATTTCTGAGTTCCTTGGTCTCCTGCGCCAAAATCTTAACTGGTTCTTCACTGTAACTCATATTTGGCTGAATTTCCACTTTTGTAAGAGAAATAACATGTGAAGGATCCGATCGATACCATCGTAGCATAGATACATGAAAAGCATTATGAATTCTATCGAGTTCTAGTGGTAATGCCAATCGGTAAGCAACCGGTCCAACTCTTTCAATGATTTCATATGGTCTGATGGATCTTGGACTTAATTTACCTTTACGTCTAAACCGGAGAACTTTCTCCCAAGGTGATACTTTCAAGAATAATTTATCCTCGATCTGAAATTCAATCTGCTTTCGTTTAAGATCAGCGTACGATTTTTGACAGTCAGAAGTAGCTTTCAAACTTTCCCGAATCACTTTTACTTTTTCTTCTGTTTCTTGGATCAAATCAACCCCATGTATCTTCTTTCCACTGAGCTCTGTCCAATATTACGGTGTTCTACATTTTCTACCATATAAAGCTTCATACAGAGCCATTTAATATTGGACTGATAGCTATTATTGTAAGCAAATTCAATCAAAGGTAGATACCTCTCCCAATTAAATTCAAACTCTAGTATACAACATCGGAGCATATCTTCCAATACCTGAATTACACGCTTAGTTTGGTCATCAGTTTGAGGATGAAATGCAATGCTAAAATACAACTAACTAACCAAGGCTTCTTGCAATTTGTTCCAGAAACGAGATATAAATCGGGGATCTCTATCTGATATGATAGAAATAGGCACTCCATGTAGCTTGATAATCTCAGATATGTACAACTCAGCCAGTTTATCTAAAGAATAATTCATATGTACCAGAATAAAGTGCGCTGATTTTGTTAATCGGTCAACAATCACCCAAGTGGCATCTTTCTTCCTTGGAGACAATGGTAATCTAGATACAAAATCCATAGTAATTCTTTCCCATTTCCATTCTGGTATAGTGATTGGTTGAAGTAACCCGAAGGTACCTGATGTTCAGCTTTAACCTGCTGACATATCAAACACTTTGATACAAATTTAGAGATATCACGTTTCATACCTGGCCACCAGTACATCTTTTTCAGATCATTATACATTTTATTACTCCTCGAATGTACAGACATGGTATCGTTGTGAGCCTCATGTAGAATCTTTTGTATGAGCTCTGAATTTTGAGGCACACATACCCTATCTCTGAATAACAAACAACCATTGATCCCTACTTGAAATTCAGAATCAGTACCCGACTCACATTGAGCCCATTTAGTTTGTAACTTTTCATCATTTTTCTGAGCCTCACAGATCTGCTGTATAAACACTAGTCTAGCTCTTAATTTAGCTATAATTGAACCATCATTAGACAAGGGTAACCGGGTATTCATAGCTCGCAAAGCAAATAAAGATTTCGACTCAAAGCATTAGCTACAACATTAGCCTTACCTGGATGGTAATCAACAATCAAATCATAATCCTTTATCAGTTTAAGCCACTTGCGCTTGGAACGGTGGAAATGTGCAAGTGTACACAATCGTAACAAGTAATAAAGTGAAAAGTAAATGTCAAGTTATCGTACCCATAGGGACTGTAAAAAGAATTATTTATGAAATTAATTTAACATACTTTGGTGAGGTGAAAATAATTTTGGTTGGACAAGAGTGATTTATAAACTAACATTTTAAACTAAGAAACCAATTTAAATAAAATAAAATGAATACTAGTGCACGATTTCAAAATAAGATTTAATCAAGATGATATAATTGTGTTGGATTAATTATACCTTTTTAACTTAGAAATATTAAATTCATGCTTATGCTGTTACGAATAAATTCAAGGCAACCCAGTAATTTGCTAACTTATGAACATATTTACCAATTAAAATCCATTTACCTCTTGAACATATTCCTATGCCAATTCAACTGACTAAACAGAATTAATAAGATAAACATGCTATAGCACATACATATTTATTAAGTTAAATTATCTCTCGCATATTCCTATGTCGATTCAACCGATTAATTCAATTAATAAACATGTAAAAGATTATGTGAAGTAACAAAGTAGTCATACCTTGAAACAATTTAATCACAACAATCTTGCAAGTTATGCAAGGCATACGAATCGTCAGATACTATGCTAATTTAATCTTCAGCTACCTTAGAAGAATTAAACATGCACAGATTAAGTATTGAGTCTATTAATTGCAATTTCAATCCACTTAAACAATTAATTCTTTAATTATCTAAATAATTATAATGCCAGATAGTCTAAACATGATTTTACTTAATCAAACATTTCACTGAGACCTATAACAGCATAAACACTATTTTAATAATTCAAGTAGGCAAAATATAATCAACCCAACACGAATTAAATTCAAGCTAAATTGATTAAAATAACCATTTCAACAACAATATTATTCATAGATATGTTCTTCATAAAAACAACAGAAATTAAAAAGATAAGGAACAAGAAAGCAAATCCGGTGTTCTCCGTGGCTTTGTCTGACTGCTCCGTTCTTTGTCTCCGTTATCCTCGCCGGTCAAGGCTCCTATGAACTCTTGCTTGCTGCCCAAATCGGCTGGGAAAACACCTCTTTTTCAAGAGGGGAAATTGGTGCAAGGCAAAGGAAAATGGGAAGGGAAAATGGAAAGAAAAGAGAGTGGAAAGGTGAAGAGAGAATGTTGAGAAGTGAGGGATGTGAGGGATTTGATGGATGATTGAAATGAGCAGCAAGGGGTGACTTTTATAGCTGAAGAGGGCTACTAAAAATAGCAAACTCAGCAGCCAAGAGAGTCCTCTCATGGCCGGCCACACACATGGCAAGGTTGACAAGTTCAACCTTGCTAAATTAGGCATGGGGCAAATCTAAAAAGCCTAAAATAAAGGTGGGGTTTGAATGGGTTTTTGAAGTCTTTCAAGGGCCTATTTGCAAGTATATTTAATCAACTAATTTGATGATTTGGGTCAGCCTTTGGACGGTTTTGATCAGCCCAATAAGTGGCTGGTTCGGCTCACTCCACTCGGTTCAACCGGTGCGGTTCACTAGGCCCTTTCTTCATAATTAATTAAAATTAATTTATTTAACCTAAATAAAATAGGAAATAAATTAAAAATAATTTAATTATGAATTAATACCCATTTCTGGACCGTCTTATGCTGGAATTTAATTGGCCTCGATGCTTCAATTAATTTCTCGATTTTGTTCTTCTCGTATTGTCCATTGGACCCTTTTTCTCCAAATGTGCATTTCTGTCAAAAACAACCAAATTTAATCAAAATTCACTATAAAATTATTTAAAATTCATAGTGTTCATATTTTTAACACAATTCAATTATTTTATAATATTTAATTATTTTTCGACAAGAATTTATTTGAATTTGTATTAAATTAAGTTAAAAAGGGCACGTAAAAGTATATAAATTTTTGTGTTTCCACACCCCCAAATTTAATTCATTGCTCGTCCCGAGTAATGCACAAATTTTGAAAAGAATTTCTCGGAAACACTTTGAAAAACTTTCTTTAGAACAACATTTCTCTCAAAAATGTGAATTTAATATACTCATGCTCAAAAATAAGAAATTTGATCATTATGCTACTCAAGTGTTCATATTATTCAAATTAATCCCAACAATTATTAAAATAGCAAAATTAGACTAAATGTTTCATAATAAAGACATGTTAATTCCTACCAATTCAACTTTTAATCCTTTATTCAAGATTAAGCTGCAGTCATTAAGCTTAACTTATGTCTTCATAGGTTGAACAAAGCAATTTCTCTCCACTAATGTAGGTAACGTTGGAACTTCAAATCAATAGGTCTTTAACAAGGTTGTAACGTGGCTGGGCTTAGGGGTAGATAAAAAGATAGATAAATTTCGGCTAAAAAACCCTAAACTCAGTGTAAATCGAACCTTCTGAAATTTGAACCTTCAGAAATTTTTACCTTCAATCTCCAACTTTCACATGCTCTTTTTCAAATACTTGTGCTCTTTCTTTTATTTTCGAGCATTTGATATTTCTTTTCAACTCCCCCAAGCTTATTTTCAATGATATTCTTGAATAGTACTGAGTCTAGTGTTTGGGACAATTTAAAGATAATTTAAGAGAAATGTGATGGGCTAAATTTGTATAGGTTCCAAAAATTAGGCCATATAGTCTCAAAGTTGGGTTTCAAAGGATAAAATTTATCATGGTGGGCTTGAAAGGCTCAAACGGTCCAAACAATAGTTGCCTAAATCATTTTCAATGTTCCATGCTTCCTAGGATTTCGCCTCAAGAAACTCTTAAGTCAATTCTAAAGACTTAAACTTTCATGCATACCTAACTTTCCTAAAGAGATAAAAATTTTACGGTATGAAGTTGCATGCTTTATTAAAGTACATTCACGTCATCATTAAGCTACATAATAATTTATTGAAAAAAATAGAATTTTATTCATACTCAAGTTTAGCATACTTAACAAAATTCAAATTTATTGAACAAAAATATATCCTAATCATACTTAAAAAATTTTATTCTGAATGGAAATTTCAAATTTCGGTCCCCCCAACTTAAAATGAACAATGTCCTCATTGTTTAAAGTGAATAGATACTATGCACCAGGTATGTAACACCCCTATCCTGTAACCGTCGCCGGAATAGTTAAGGGGCATTACCGGACTTGTAACATATATCAGAGTGGTAAAATTTTAAACTTTTTAATCAAGATCCAACACGTATCATCAATCATCAGAGCATGCTTAAATTGATTATAAAATGATGCATATAACTATTGGAAATCTAATTGGAAACGTGCTAAAAGATAGGGAAAATTTGCGAAATTTCTAAGTTAGGGACACACGGCCGTGCCCCATGCCCGTGTTCTTCTCACACGGCCGTGTCCCTCCAGATACGCCCAAACCTTTCAGCCCGTGGTCGAATCTGACTTACCCCACACGGCTGTCCAACACGCCCATGGGGTTAGGCCGTGTGTCGCCCACGGCCTAGGCACGCCCGTGCCCTTACCCCGTGGTCAAAACTGTCAAATATCACACGGCTACTGGACACGCCCGTGTACAAAACAGAGCAGACCGTGTGACTATACTGCCAAATTTCACACGGCTACAAGTTACCAGACACACCCGTGTGTCTAGGCTGTGTACCAAAACTGACCAAAACATCAAGGTGCAGGGAACACACGGTCGAAGCACACGCCCGTGTTCCCTGGCCGTGTGGCACATTATAGGCTCGGTTTAAGCCAAATTGCCACCCAAAAAAAAACTAATTCAAGCATATAATTGACCAAAATCATCATAAATCTTGCACCCACTAGGCATAACAATTCAATAGCTAAAATAGCCACATTCATGAACTCATCTACACATAAATATACATAATCATTCCTTACCATTCAACTACTAACAATGCACAAATCTTGCACATATAACATAGTAAACATATCAACTATGCAAGCTTATAGTCTCATCAAAATCACATATCTTTCCATAAGCACATATATGGCTAAAGAACAACTCAAGTACTTGATTATATACAAATATGACCCAAGCCATCTCTCATAGCTTGATCATTTACCAAAATATATATCCTGTTCACTAAAGTACTAGCCTACACATGCCATGACCAAACGTTTGCAAAATACTCAAAAGTACCGAAGCTGTATCGATAGTGTGATAGTGATCCCCGACTCGTCCGATATCCGAGCTAGCTTCCAAATCTAAAAGACAGTGAAAGAAATAAACGGAATAAGCTTCTAAAGCTTAGTAAGTCCATATAACATGAAATTAAACTTACCGATTCGATAAGGTAATCCATATAAGTAAGGCTATTTCAATCACATGACCTTATAGCCTATTACACAATCTCATTCATGTTAGTTCATATCATTTCATAATTGATCTCATATAAGAGTATAACATGTAATTCACATCCATAGGCACATACAACATCATAGTTCTTCTACATCTTTGACTTATGAGGAACATATAGTTCAGGTTTCATATGTTAAAACATTCATGTAATACATATGACATATATCTCTTATACACATGTACCATATAATTTTTTTTTTCTTGTAACATTTATCGGTATTGCCCGTTGAACCTATAAGAACATCGAAAGATACTCAGGTGATACACATACAGTGTATATACATATATCCTGTAATCCGTCAATGCGTCATATATGCTCTTTCGAGCCTTTACGGTAAGCTCGGAGGCTGAACATATAATCCCGAAGGATAATCGGTAAGCCCGTAGGCTGAACATGTAATCCCGAAGGATAAACCTGTAGCTCATGAGCACGTGGTGAGTCCACAACAAATGCAGGAGCTCGAACCACCCTGTAGCCCGAGTGACATGTCACTTGTATCCTATCGACTTCTACGGTTCTAACGGGGCTTGGTATTCAATTTATCACTTGTAACAATTTAACATTTCTATTTCAATTTCATATATACTCTTTCCATTAGGCTATTTAATCATCTAGCATTTCATATTTTCAAATAACAATACGTATGAACATATATATATATATACATTAAATTCGTTATACGAACTTACCTCGTAATCCCGTATCTACTCGTCTATTTTTCGTTTTCCCTGATCAAGTTCCGAGATTCGATCGTCTTTATCTAAATTAAATCAAATTCAGCTATTTACTAACTCACATATTCAATTCAATCCAAAAACATATATTTTGACCTATTTGCAATTTAGTCCCTATATTATCAACACTTTGCAATATAGTCCTCTTATCACAAAATGACAAATTACACAATCAATCCCCTAATTCACCATAGCCAAATATTCAAGGGACTTATACAAGCATATATCTTTTAATTAATCACAAATTTGACCTCAAAAATTCAACCTTTTTACAATCAAATCCTCAAAACCCATTTTCTTCAAAAATCAATTTAAAATTCTTGTATATTTCCACATAATATTTCATAATTCATCAAAATCTTCTAAAATATCATAGATTCATCAATGGCATTTTTCAAAAACATAATCAAAATTAGAAATTGAGGTACGGGTCGGTTAATATACGAAGCAACGATCTCAAAAACATAAAAATCACTAAAAACCGAAGTCAGAACATACCTCAGTTTAGCAAAGTAGTAGCCGAATGTTTGAAGGCTTTAAAACCGTTGTTTTGTTTGAAGAATCGGTGGAAGAGAAAAAATATGAGGCCATTTTTCTTGTTTTATTTAATTAAAACATATTATAAAGCCATTTGACCATTTTACCCTTTGTAAAATTATTATAAAACCTTATAAAATATGGACATAATGGTCCATCACCAACCACTCCAAATAAAAATGGCATAATTGCCATGCAAGTACCTCCTTTTAGAAAGCCATGCTCAAATAAGCCATTTATAAAATAGAACTCTAATTTATCGCTTTACGTGATTTAATCCTCTTTATCAAATTAACTAGTCAAACAATAAAATTTCTAAACGAAACTTTCACACGGTAATTCTATCATGCTGTAAAACATATTAAAGCCATAAAATTAATAATTCGACTCGGTTAAGTGGTCCTGAAACCACTCGTTCTGACTAGGGTATAAAGTTGGCTTTTACAACTCTCCCCCTTTAGGGATTTTCGTCCCCGAAAATCTTACCAGTGAACAAGTTAGGATATTGCTTTCGCATAGATTCCTCGAGTTCCCATGTAGCTTCCTCTATTCCGTGTTTACACCAGAGAACTTTTACAAGTGCTATACTCTTATTTCTCAACTCTTTGATTTCTCGAGATAGAATTTTAATCGGTTCTTCACTGTACGATAACTGGTAAGCTACAGGTCCAATTCGTTCCACAATTTCATACGGCCCAATAAAACGAGGACTTAGCTTTCCTTTTCTGCCGAAACGAAGAATTTTCTTCCACGGTGATACTTTCAGAAATACTCTGTCTCCAACCTAAAACTCTAATTCTTTCCGTTTCAAATCAGCATATGATTTCTGTCTGTCTGAAGCTGCTTTTAAACTATCGCATATCACTTTTACTTTTTCTTCTGTATCTCGGATTAAATCAACCCCGTGTAACTTTTTTCACTCAATTCTGTCCAGTATAGCGGTGTTCGACATTTACGACCGTATAATGCTTCATATGGAGCCATTTTTAAACTTGTCTGAAAACTATTGTTGTATGCAAACTCTATCAGAGGTAAATATTTCTCCCAATTACTTTCAAATTCAAGAATACAACATCGTAACATGTCTTCCAAAATCTGAATAACTCTTTCAGACTGACCATCGGTCTGAGGATGAAATGCCGTACTGAATCTCAATTTCGTTCCCAAAGCTTCTTGAAACTTCTTCCAGAATCTCGAGGTAAACCTCGGATCTCTATCAGACACAATGGATAACGGTATACCATGTAATCGCACAATCTCAGATACATATAATTCCGCTAATTTATCCAGAGAATAATCAGTACGTACCGGTATAAAATGTGCAGACTTCGTCAACCTGTCAACGATAACCCAGATTGCATTTTTCTTCTTCGGAGACAGAGGTAGTCTAGATACAAAATCCATAGTGACTCTGTCCCATTTCCATTCCGGAATCATAATAGGCTGTAATAAACTAGACGGTACCTGATGTTCAGCTTTAATTTGCTGACAGATCAAACATTTCGATACGAATTCTGATATGTCACGTTTCATTCCTGACCACCAGTATTGCTGTTTCAAATCGTTATACATCTTAGTGCTACCTGGATGAACTAAAAATCGACTGTCATGTGCCTCGTGCAGAACTTTCTGAATGAGTTCACTATTTTTCGGTATGCAAATTCTATTTCGGAACATTAAACAATCATCGTTCCTTATAGAAAAGTCAGAATCAGAATTAGACTCACAGTGAAGTCGTTTAGTTTGTAGATTGGGATCAGTCTTTTGAGCTTCACAGATTTGCTGTAGAATCAACGGTTTAGCCTTTAGTTCAGCTAGAATAGATCCATCATCAGATAACGTCATTTGAGCATTCAAAGCTCGCAGAGTAAACAGAGACTTTCGACTTAACGCATCAGCCACAACATTAGCTTTCCCTGGAAGATAATCAATTACAAATTCATAGTCTTTTAGTAGTTCGAGCCATCTCCGCTGTCTCATATTCAAATCTATCTGTGACATCAGATACTTCAGACTTTTATGATCGGTAAAAATTCTACATTTCTCACCGTATAAGTAATGCCGCCAAATCTTTAATGCAAATACTATAGCAGCTAACTCAAGATCATGCGTCGGGTAATTCTTCTTATGCGGCTTTAACTGTCGGGAGGCATAAGCTATGACTTTCCCGTCCTGCATCAATACACAACCCAGTCCGATAATAAATGCATCATTGTATATAACAAATTCTTTCCCCGATTCGGGTTGAACTAAAACCGGAGCTTCTGTTAACAAGGCTTTTAACTGTTTGAAACTCTGCTGACATTTATCAGTCCACTCAAAATTCACATCTTTTTGTAGCATTCGAGTCAACGGTACTGCAATCATTGAAAATCCTTTAACAAATATTCGGTAATATCCCGCTAATCCCAGAAAACTTCTAATCTCAGATACGTTTCTCGGGGGTTTCCAGTCTATAATAGCAGATATTTTACTTGGATCTACTCTGATGCCTTCCGCAGAAACAATGTGACCCAAAAATTCGACTTCTCGAAGCCAAAATTCACATTTGCTGAATTTGGCAAACAACTACTTATCTCTCAGAATTTGTAACACAGTTCTCAAATGTTCAGTATGCTCTACCTCATCATGCGAATAAATCAAAATGTCGTCAATGAATATTACAATGAACTTGTCTAAATACGGTCTGAAAATACGATTCATCAAGTCCATAAACACTGCCGGAGCATTTGTTAAACCGAAAGGCATGACCAGAAACTCATAATGTCCGTATCGTATTCTGAAAGCAGTCTTCGGTATATCTGAATCTTTAACTCGCAACTGGTAATAACCCGATCTCAAATCAATCTTTGAAAATACAGTAGCTCCTTTCAACTTATCGAATAAATCATCAATTCGCGGAAGAGGGTATTTGTTCTTCACTATCGCCTTATTCAACTGTCGATTGTCAATACACATTCTCATTGATCCATCTTTCTTTTTCACAAATAATACGGGAGCACCCCAAGGTGAAAAGCTCGGTCTCGCGAAACCTCTATCCGTCAATTCTTGTAACTGTGCTTTTAGCTCCTTTAGCTCAGCCGGTGCCATCCTGTATGGAGCAATCGATATCGGAGTAGTGCCTGGTAACAATTCAATACCGAATTCAACTTCTCTAATCAGCGGTAAACCCGGTAATTCTTCCAGAAAAACATCTGAAAACTCACAAACAACTGGTACAGACTAAATTTTTAATTCTGTCTTGCTAGAATTCATCACATATGCTAAATACGCAGTATAGCCTTTTCTTACATACTTCTGTGCTCTCATAGTAGAAGTTACTATCGGCAATTCATTTGAATCATTTGATTCAATCTAAAGAATATCACCATTCTGACATTTCAATTCTATACTCTTACTTCGACAATTCACAATCGCCTCATGCGCATTTAGCCAATCTATTCCCAGTATTACATCGAACTCATAAAAAGGGAGGAGTATCAGATCAGCCGGGAAACAATATCCCCGAGTCAGCAACGGACATTTCTTACATATTTCATCAACTAACACAGACTTTCCTAACGTATTTGATACTTTAACTACATATTCAGTAGACTCAACATGTAAATTCTTTCAAACACTAATTTCATACAGATATATGAATGAGTTGATCCAGGATTTATCAACACAACAATATCAGTGTTATAGAGAGAAAAAGTACCAGTAATAACATCAGGCGACGAGGCTTCCTCACATGCACGTATTGCATAAGCTCTCGCGGGAGTACGCATCTCAGATCTCACATTAGCATCTCTCGCCACACTACGATTTCCACTTTGGTTTCCAGTATTCCAGAGCGGTCTACCTCTCGATGCAACACTATGTGTCTTAGTTGTTTGTTCCATATCAACAACAGATCTTTCAGGACAGTCACGTAAATAGTGATCTAACGATCCACATCGACAACAAGCTCCGCTTTTCAATCGGCATTCACCAAAATGCTTCCTATTACAATACTTACATTCAGGTCCGGGAGTTCTCACTCTATCAACACTAGCTACCAAGGTTGCTTAAGTTCTCGAATGGGAAGATTTAACATTTTTGTCTCGAATAGATATGCCCGTAGAAGTAGCAGAACAAGGATGAAAATCCTTTGATCTCTTGGATCCAGACTGATACGGTTTTCCCGCAAACCTCTTTCTAGCCTCTCTGAATTCAGAATCCGCTTTACTCTTTTCTTTAGCAAGCTCTTCGGCTTTACAGGCCCGATCAACAAGAACTACAAACTCTTTCAGCTCAAGTATTCCGACTAACAGTCAAATTTCTTCATTTAGCCCATCTTTGAACTTTTTACACATTATGGCTTCGGTAGAAACACATTCGCGAGCATATTTGCTGAGTCGTACAAACTCTCTCTCGTACATTCAACCCTATTTTAACTCTAGAAACTCTTTTCTTTTCTGATCGATGAATCGCTGACTAATGTATTTTTTCCTGAATTCCATCTGAAAGAAATCCCAATCGACTCGTTCTCGTGGTACAACCGAGGTCAATGTATTCCACCATTGATATGCTGAATCCCAAAGCAAAGAAATAGCACATCTCAGGCACTCATCAAGAGTACAGACCAGTTCATTAAAAACTCTGATCGTATTCTCAAGCCAAAATTTGGCTCTCGCAGTATCATCACTTGCTGAAGCTCGAAATTCCTCAGCACCATACTTTCGTATCTTATCGAAGAAGGTCTGTTCAATCTCAGAGGATCCACAACTCGTACATTATCAGGGTTAGGTTGTGGGACGGGAGGGGGTGGAGGTTGCGGAGCAGCCGGGTTTGCTCGCACAAACTCACTAAACCATCCAGACATCATTTGGAAGAAAGCTTGTTTAATCTCTTCCTGATTGGCCACAGTAGGGCCCGATTCAGAAGGCACAGTCCCTTGAGCGGTTGCTGGCGCAATACTTTCAACATCATCAGCTAAAGCTCATTCGGATCCATTACTATATAAAACAGATTTCAAAGGATGTTAGGAGATATCACACTATCACATTTCATGTACATGGCATGTATAGCTAGACTAATACTCACTACGGTAGCCCTAGAATCGACTAAACCATAGCTCTGATACCAACCAAATGTAACACCCCTATCTCGTAACCTCGCCGGATTAGGTAAGGGGCATTACCGGACTTGTAACATATATCGGAGCAGTAAAATTTTAAACTTTTTAGTCAAGATCCAACACGTATCATCAATCATCAGAGCATGCTTCAATTGATTATAAAATGATGCATATAACTTTTGGAAATCTAATTGGAAACGTGCTAAAAGATAGGGAAAACTTGCGAAATTTCTAAGTTAGGGACACACGGCCGTGCCCCCTGCCCGTGTTCTTCTCTCAAGGCCGTGTCCCTCTAGATACGCCCAAACCTTTCAGCCCGTGGTTGAATCTGACTTACCCCACACGGCTATCCAACACGCCCATGGGGTTAGGCCGTGTGTCGCCCACGGCCTAGGCACGCCCGTGCCCTTACCCCGTGGTCGAAACTGTCAAATATCACACGGCTACTGGACACGCCCGTGTACAAAACAGAGCAGACCGTGTGACTATACTGCCAAATTTCACACGGCTACAAGTTACCAGACACACCCGTGTGTCTAGGCCGTGTACCAAAACTGACCAAAACATCAAGGTGCAGGGAACACACGGTCGAAGCACACGCCCGTGTTCCCTGGCCGTGTGGCACATTATAGGCTCGGTTTAAGCCAAATTGCCACCCAAAAACAAACTAATTCAAGCATATAATTGACCAAAATCATCATAAATCTTGCACCCACTAGGCATAACAATTCAATAGCTAAAATAGCCACATTCATGAACTCATCTACACATAAATATACATAATCATTCCTTACCTTTCAACTACTAACAATGCACAAATCTTGCACATATAACATAGTAAACATATCAACTATGCAAGCTTATAGTCTCATCAAAATCACATATCTTTCCATAAGCACATATATGGCTAAAGAACAATTCAAGTACTTGATTATATACAAATATGACCCAAGCCATCTCTCATAGCTTGATCATTTACCAAAATATATATCCTGTTCACTAAAGTACTAGCCTACACATGCCATGACCAAACGTTTGCAAAATACTCAAAAGTACCGAAGCTGTATCGATAGTGTGATAGCGATCCCCGACTTGTCCGATATCCGAGCTAGCTTCCAAATCTAAAAGATAGTGAAAGAAATAAACGAAATAAGCTTCTAAAGCTTAGTAAGTCCATATAACATGGAATTAAACTTACCGATTCGATAAGGTAATCCATATAAGTAAGGCTATTTCAATCACATGACCTTATAGCCTATTACACAATCTCATTCATGTTAATTCATATCACTTCATAATCGATCTCATATAAGATTATAACATGTAATTCACATCCATAGGCACATACAACATCATAGTTCTTATACATCTTTGACTTATAAGGAACATATAGTTCAGGTTTCATATGTTAAAACATTCATGTAATATATATGACATATATCTCTTATACACATGTACCATATATTTTTTTTTCTTGTAACATGTATCGGTATTGCCCGTTGAACCTATAAGAACATCGAAAGATACTCGGTGATACACACACAGTGTATATACATATAACCTGTAATCTGTCAATGCGTCATATATGCTCTTTCCAGCCTGTACAGTAAGCCCGGAGGCTGAACATATAATCCCGAAGGATAATCGGTAAGCCCGTAGGCTGAACATGTAATCCCGAAGGATAAACCTGTAGCTCATGAGCACGTGGTGAGTCCACAACAAATGCAGGAGCTCGAACCACCCTGTAGCCCTAGTGACATGTCACTTGTATCCTATCGACTTCTACGGTTCTAACGGGGCTCGGTATTCAATTTATCACTTGTAACAATTTAATATTTCTATTTCAATTTCATATATACTCTTTCCATTAGGCTATTTAATCATCTAGCATTTCATATTTTCAAATAACAATACGTATGAACATATATATATATACATTAAATTCGTTATACGAACTTACCTCGTAATCCCGTATCTACTCGTTTATTTTCTGTTTTCCCTGATCAAGTTTCGGGATTCGATCGTCTTTATCTAAATTAAATCAAATTCAGCTATTTATTAACTCACATATTCAATTCAATCCAAAAACATATATTTTTACCTATTTGCAATTTAGCCCCTATATTATCAACACTTTGCAATATAGTCCTCTTATCACAAAATGACAAATTACACAATCAATCCCCCAATTCACCATAGCTGAATATTCATGGGACTTATACAAGCATATATCTTTTAATTAATCGCAAATTTGACCTCAAAAATTCAACCTTTTTAATCAAATCCTCAAAACCCATTTTCTTCAAAAATCACTTTAAAATTCTTGTATATTTCCACATAATATTTCATAATTCATCAAAATCTTCTAAAATATCATAGATTCATCAATGGCATTTTTCAAAAACATAATCAAAATCAAAAATTAAGGTACGGGTCGGTTAATATACGAAGCAACGATCTCAAAAATGTAAAAATCACTAAAAACCGAAGTCAAAACATTCCTCAATTTAGCAAAATAGTAGCCGAATGTTTGAAGGCTTTAAAACCCTTGTTTTGTTTGAAGAATCGGTGGAAGAGAAGAAATATGAAGCCATTTTTCTTTTTTTATTTAATTAAAACATATTATAAAGCCATTTGACCATTTTACCCTTTGTAAAATTATTATAAAACCTTATAAAATATGGACATAATGGTCCATCACCAACCACTCCAAATAAAAATGGCATAATTGCCATGCAAGTACCTCCTTTTATAAAGCCATGCTCAAATAAGCCATTTATAAAATAGAACTCTAATTTATCGCTTTACGCGATTTAATCCTCTTTATCAAATTAACTAGTCAAACAATAAAATTTCTAAATGAAACTTTCACACGGTGATTCTATCATGCTGTAAATCATATTAAAGCCATAAAATTAATAATTTGACTCGGTTAAGTGGTCCCAAAACCACTCGTTTCGACTAGGGTATAAAGTGGGCTGTTACAAGGTAGGTATTTAGAAAATAGGAGGTGAGTCCATGTGACTGCTTAAGTACCAAGCTCTTTCTAAATCCAATCCTAGACATGTATATATCTATTGCCACACTTTATGCTTTATGACTTGTCCATATTTATTCAGGATTTCCTTCTTTTGTTTTATTATGCAGAAATAAAAGTTCTTAATTAACCTAATCCTAAGTAACCTAAAAACAAAAATTTAAATAAATTCAAGATCCCTCCCTTTTATTTACTTGCAGATCCTTCCAACTTAGACTCATTTTTTGCTCCATCATTATCACCTTTGCATGAGTCGCCTTGCTCCTTTTTCGAGAGTGGAGTCCATGGTTCAAAAATGAAATCTGGAAATTCAGGCACAAAAATAAATGGGTCATTGTATGTTCTCCGGAAAGCACTTCGAAATGAGTCATCCCTTATTTTTGAGTATCTCCAGTATGCTTGTTGCTGCCATTGCATGTGTTGCATTAAGTCCATCAAATTTGACAGCTCATCTCGAAAGTCTGGGCTAGGTGACTGAGCTCTAAACATTGGAGTTCTAGCATCCAATTCATCTTTTGGCTCCATTGGGTCCATCTTATTAGGGACTTCAAATGATTGCATCGTGGGATCTTCTTCTTCTTCAGGGTCCTCAGGTTCTTCGCTTTCTTTAACTTGTTGTTGTAGAACTGAGTCTCCGGCTACTCGATAGAGGTCCCAATTGTAATTGTGCCTTGAGTGTACCCTGTCTTCTTTACATTAGCAAGAATTTTTGCTTTCAAGCACAGAATGGTTATTGTAAAGGGAACGTAAGCAGGGTCAGAACGTCTAGCAGCACAGTTTCGAATTTCTTTCAAGATGATCTTTCCCACATCAATGGTCTTACCTGTCAGGATCGAGTATAGTAAGACCATTCGCTCCAATGAAATTGTAGTCCTATGTGAACTAGGTAGAAGGCTGAAACGGATGAAATAGAACCATACCTTTGCAATAGGTGTTAAGTATTCTCTTCAACAAGTGCGACTTCCTTGTTTTGACACAGTCCAACTGGAACCTTCAACTGTAAGCTCCTCGAGAATTTTTTTGCAGAAATTCAGGCTTGATATTGCTCATCAAAGACGAATACTCGTTGTTCTCGAAATCAGGTAACTCAAAGAACTCATTAATAGCATTCGAATTTATAGGTACCTTGATTCCGCGAATAGGGACTTCTGTCATCTTGCTTGAAGTTAAGTCCGCGTAGAACTCACGAACTAGCTCCTCATCCACACTAGGTCTCTTCTCACAAAATAGTTCCCAATTGAGAGCTTCAGCAATTTGATGAATTCGTGCCATGAAATCTCAGTAGTTGCTCTCCTTCAGTGTGAAGCCTTTCTCAGGGTGCATCTGTTGATTTTTGTAGATACTTTCGTATCTCACTTTAGCTTCAACACAATGGAACTTGCTTTGTGTTTCATCAATTTGAGCGGAGGCGCGAGTTCTCTTGCGAGGCATAGTTGACCTAAACACGAGAAAAAAAATTCATTCTCCCTAAAAAATTTAAATCATAAAAATTATTAATAATTCAAATATTTGAAAAATTAAATAATTTAAATAAATTAAAAATTTAAAAGAGAAATTAAATCTTACCACCTTTTGCAAAAATATATGAACTCTAAATAAAAATAATTATGGAGAAAAAATTGCAAATTAAAAGAAGGAGGGTTGAAAAAGTTTTGGCTTAAAGCTTGAGTGAAGGTGAAGTGTAAAGAGGGTGGAAGGATGCATCGCACAAGCTCTCGGCAGCAGCAGCAAGGCTTGGCGTGGGCAGGGACGTGTGTGCGGGAGCGTCGTCGAGCAGGCCTGGGCGCTGGTGCGGGATGTGTCCTGGGCAGCAGCGGCACAGGTGCGCAGGTGGGGCACTGAAGCAGCAGCTGCGTGTGGCTTGATGCTGCTGGGTGAGTTGCTTGCCGAATAGGTGTTGAAGCTATTTGCCGAATAGGTGTTGGAGCTAGGAAGCTTGTGGCACTTTGATGGTTTGGTGTTTATGGAGTTGAATGATGTGTGGAAGGGAGATATAAGGTGGTATTTATAGAGTGGTCAATAGGAATTAGAGTAGAGCTCTTAATATAATTAAAAATTAAAAATAAGAGTTTAATTCTAATCCTACTTAAATTTAACAATAATTAATAATTAAATAAAAGCATATAAAATTATCAATTGCTATTAATTAATTAAGATAAACATAAAATAAAATTTAAAATTAAATTAATCCTAATTCTTCTCTAAGTTGATAAAAATTAATATATAAATTATAATGAATATAATTATATATTAAAGTTTATCATATTATTAATAATATAAAAAATAAAAATATTTCTTCTAGATGCCTTAAAAAGATATTTACAAAGGAAGGCACCTAATTTTTATTATTTACAGAAAGAGCAACAAATTTTAAAAATAATTCAATTAAGTCCCTAGACTTGATGAAAATTTAAAAATTGAGTTGCAAATTAAAAATTGGATCAAAATGACCCTTTTATTTGAAAAAAAAAAAATTATTTTATTGATTAAGGAATAATTTCTTAGAAAATTATGTTAAAATAAATTCCCAGGAAAGATTGGAGGGGTCACAAACGGTCCCGCTTAAGTTCCAACCTCCTTGACAGAATTTATTTAAACATATTAAACCCAAAACATAAACCCTAACTCATTTATTAAACAAAACACGAAAAATTTTAAATATCCGATAAAATGAACGAGATGTTATCCTGTTCGGTTTTATTCCCCCAATAATGTTTCAAATGTTGAGCATTAACTTGAAAATTACCTCTCTTACCTTACAGTTCAACAACTCCGTATGGATAAACTCTATGAATTGTAAATGGACCGAACCAACGTGATTTAAGCTTACCTGGAGAGAACCTCAGTCTAGAGTTGAACAATAAAACTTGCTGACCTGCTTCAAATTCTCAAACTCGGATGTGTTTGTCATGCCATTTCTTGAGTCTTTCTTTAAGTAGTTTGGCATTTTCATATGAGAACATTCGGAATTCTTCTAACTCGTTGAGTTGGAACATCCGTTTTTCTTTTGCGAGTTTAAGATCTAAGTTGAGTTGTCGAAGAGCCCAGTAAGCTTTGTGCTCTAACTCCAGAGGTAGATGACATGTTTTCCCAAAGACTAGCCTATAGGGTGACATCCCTAAAAGTGTCTTGTATGCTGTTCTGTAGGCCCATAAAGTGTCATCTAATCTTTTTGACCAATCTCGTCGGTTCGGGCAAACTACCTTTTCGAGTATGCCTTTGATCTCTTTATTTGCCAGTTCAGCTTGCCCATTCGTCTGCGGATGGTAAGCTGTTGCAACCTTGTGTTTAACTCCATGCTTGTCTAGTAACCATTTTAACCACTTGTTCACAAAATGGGACCCTTCACCACTAATGATAGCTCTTGGGGTTCCAAACCTTGTGAACACATGTTTCTGCAAGAATTTCATCACGACTCTAGCATCATTCGTCGGATAAGCTTCAGCCTCAACCCATTTGGACACATAATCTACCGCTACCAATATATACTTGTGGCCAAAAGACGGAGGAAAAGGCCCAAGAAAATCGGTACCCCAAACATCGAACAATTCGACCTCAATGATGTTTGTTCGAGGCATCTCATTTCTGTTAGTGACATTTCCAACTCTTTGACATCAGTCACAACTCTTTACGTACGCATATGCATCCTTAAAGAGTGTTGGCCAAAAAAATCTGGCTTGCAATACTTTGGCCGCAGTACAAGTACCTTCGAAATGTTCCCCACTCGGAGCTGAGTGACAATGGTATAAAATCTTCAGTATTTCTTCTTCTGCCACGCATCTCCTGATCATCTGATCTGCACACTTTTTAAATAGATATGGCTCTTCCCAGAAATAGTACTTCACATCATGAAGAAACTTTTTCCGTTGTTGATACGTCTTATCCATTGGCATCAAACCACAAGCTAAAAAGTTAGCAATATCAGCAAACCAAGGGGTATTACGGACATGATTTTCCTTAAGTATATGCTCGTCTGGAAAGGTCTCGTGAATCGGTATAAGTGGAGAATTTCCTTCTTGTGGCTCCAATCTGGACAAGTGATCTGCTACTTGGTTTTCTACTCCTTTTCGATCTTGGATTTCCAAGTCGAATTCTTGAAGTAGAAGTACCCACCAGATTAACCTCGGCTTAGTGTCTTTCTTGGCAAGTAAGTACTTAATTACCGAGTGGTACGTATAGACAATCACTTTGGTACCTACAAGGTAGGATTGAAACTTGTCGAAAGCAAACACAATAGCAACTAACTCTTTTTCTGTTACCGTATAGTTTAATTGAGCTCCTGTAAGAGTCCGGCTTGCATAGTAGATGGAATGAAAAACTTTGTTCCTTTGCTGGCCCATGACAGCTCCTATAGCGAAGTCACTTGCATTACACATCAGTTCAAATGGCAAGTCCCAATCTGGTGTGACGATTATGGGTACCGTAACTAACCGATTCTTCAAGTCCTTGAAAGCTCTTAAGCATTCATCATCGAACTTGAATATTGTGTCTTTCTCCAACAATTTGCACAAAGGTTTAGCAAGTTTGGAGAAGTCTTTAATAAACCTTCGATAAAAACCGGCGTGTCCCAAAAAGCTCCTAACACCCTTTACAGATGTTGGAGGTGGGAGTTTCTCAATAACATCTACCTTTGCTCTGTCTACCTCGATCGCACGTCTCGTTACTCGATGCCCTAGAACAATTCCTTCTCGTACCATGAAATGGCACTTTTCCCAGTTGAGTACCATGTTTGTTTCTTCGCATCGCCTTAGTACCTTAGCGAGATTGGCTAAGCAATCATCGTACGTGTCTCCAAATACTGAAAAGTCATCCATGAAAACTTCCAAAAACTTCTCAACCATGTCAGTGAAGATAGACATCATGCATCTTTGAAATGTAGCAGGTGCATTACATAAACCAATGGCATGCGTCTAAATGCAAATGTACCGTACGGGTAGGTGAATGTGGTCTTATGTTAATCTTCCGGTGTTACCGTAATCTAGTTGTACCCCGAGTATCCATCGAGAAAACAGTAGTAATCTCGGCCCGCAAGTCTATCCAGGATCTGGTCCAAGAACGGTAAAAGAAAGTGATCCTTCCTAGTTGCCTTGTTCAGCTTCTGGTAATCGATGCAGATTCTCCATCCCGTAACTGTTCTAGTCGATATCAACTCGTTGTCCTCGTTCTCTATGACCGTGATACCTCCTTTCTTTGGTACGCACTGAACTAGACTTACCTATGAGCTATCTGAGATGGGGTAAATGATACCCGCATCTAACCACTTGATAATTTCTTTTTTCACCACGTCCTTCATGATCGGGTTCAGCCTTCGTTGTCCATCGATCACCCCTTTTTCACCATCTTCCAGGATGATCTTGTGCATGCATACAGATGGACTAATACCGTGAATATCAGCTATGGTCCATCCGATAGCCTTCTTGAATTGTTTCAAAACTAAGATAAGTTTCTCTTCTTGCTCAGTAGTTAATTCTACTGAAACAATCACAGGCAAAATAGAAGCGTTACCTAAATAAACATATTTTAAATGAGAAGGTAATACCTTGAGTTCTAGCTTAGGTGGCTCCTCAATTGACGCTTTTAGTTGTGAGTAATCTCTCTCCTCTAAATTTAAAGACTCAAAACGGGATTGCGGAGTATATCCCTTCTGATTAGCTTCTAGCAAAGCTAAGTCTTCTTCCTTCTCTTCATCACTTAGAGGGTCTGATGTCAAAATTCGTTCCACAGGGTCCTCAACAGAGTTGAGTTCCTTCTCTACTATTATCTTTTCTAAGTCGGATACTGCAGAACAATCATCTATTGCGTCAGGAAATCGCATTGACTTGAAAACGTTAAATGTTACCTAATGATCCTGCACGCGCATAGTAAGTTCGCCCTTCTGCACATCAATCAGGGTTTTTCTGGTTGCTTCTTTGTCTGCTTCAAAATCTAAGATTACAAAGTCAGTAGGAAAGATAAACTTATCTACACGTACCAATACGTCTTTGATTTTTCCTTCTGGATGTGCTAAGGATCGATCTGCTAGCTGAAGTGTAACCGTAGTAGGTCTAACTTCACCTATCCCCAACTTCTTAAATATTGACATAGGCATCAAGTTTATACTTGCACCTAAGTCACATAAGCCTTACCAAGTATGTTGCTCCAATATTGCATGGTATGGTAAAACATCCTGGATCTTTCAACTTCGGAGGTAATTTATCTTGAAGATATGCACTGCATTCCTTCGTTAGAGCTACCGTCTTAAATTCTCCAAGTCTTCGTTTCTTGGACAGGATGTCTTTCATGAACTTGACGTAATTCGGCATTTGTTCGAGTGCTTCCACCAACGGGATGTTGATATGAAGCTGCTTGAGTACGTTAAGGAACTTCTTGAATTGGACCTCCTGTTTCTGCTTCTGAAGTCTTTGAGGGTAAGGTGGTGGAGGTGTATATACTGGAACTGGTATTGGTTGAGTTGTCTTTGCCGGTAATTCTGCACCTAATAGAGTAGTTGGCTGCTCAAAATTGGTTGGTTCTGAGGTTACCTTTTCAGGTCTTGCAGGTTCTGGTTCAGGTGGAGCTGGAACTTCAACACTCGGTTGAACTTCTTTCAAATCTTGAGCCTCAGCTGGCTCCTTCTCTGCTTCGACAGTGTTGGGCTCTACTATCTTTCCACTCCTCAATGTTAGTGCTTTGCAATGTTCCTTCCCTGAATTTTTCGGATTCTCCGTATCACTAGGTAGAGCACCTTGTGGACGGTTCTTAAGTTCAGCTGCAAGCTGGCCCATCTGGTTCTCTAAATTCTTTAATGTAGCTGCTTGGCTTTGAATTAAGGCGTCATTCTTTGCCATATAAGCCTTCAGTAGGTTCTCTAGGCTATTGGGCGCTTCAGCTTGCACTGGTTTCTGAACTTGTTGTGAAAAACTAGACGGCTGGGTCGGTCTAGGTTAGGCATAGTTGTTGCTGCCCCCAGCCCCTTAGTTACTCCAAGAAAGATTAGGGTGATGTCGCCATGATGGGTTTTAAAAGTTGGATTGCAACCCTTGCCTCCCTCGGTTCTGGTTCTGATTACCTATGTAATACATGGATTCCGGGTTTGATGGACATTCTTCAAACGCATGCCCTTCCCCATAATAGACACAGGCTAAATTCTCAAAGTGACTAGGTGGTTGAACTACAAAACTATTAGACCCATTAGTGGTAAGATTCTTTAACATTGAAGATATTGAAGATACCTGATATGCGAGTGAAGTGAGAGTGTCCACTTCATGGATTCCAACTACTCGTCTTCCTGATGCTGCTTGATTGGTCGGCCACTGATAGTTGTTACTGGCAATCCTCTCGATAATTTCGTAAGCCTCATTGTAGGACTTAGAAAGGAGAGCACCATTAGCAGAAGCGTCTACTACCACCCTTGTGTGAGCGTTGAGACCATTATAGAATGTCTCAAGTTGGATACAATGTGGGATTCTATGATGAGGGCATTTTCGTAATAACTCTTTAAATCGTTCCCATGCCTCATACAAGGACTCATCATCCAATTGTTGGAAGGCAGTAATCTCATTTCTCAGCTTAGCAATCTTGCTAGGTGGGAAATACTTTACAAGAAATCTCTCTGCTAACTCTTGCCATGTAGAAATCGAGTTCGGTGGCAACGAGTTTAACCAGGCTCGAGCTCTGTCCCTTAGCGAGTACGGGAACAACTTTAATCGTAGTGCATCTTTGGTTACTCCGGCTAGCTTGAAAGAGTCGCTCACCTCCATAAACAATCTTAAGTGAAGATGAGGATCTTCAGTAGGCATTCCACTAAACTGGCCTACTGTCTGAAGCATCTGGAAGATGACTAGCTTCAGCTCAAATTGTTGTGCCTCGATCTCGGGCCTTCTAATTCCCAGATTAAGATCATTGAACATGGGCACGGCATATTGTCGCAAAGCTCTATCCCTATCATCAGCAATAAGGATAGGATTCTGGGCTAGGTTTGCTCCATTTCCTTGATTGATATCTCCGAAATTCATTTCTTCGGTCCTTCTCTGGTTCGCTTGTCTTCTTCGTTGTCGAAAGGTTCGTTCTATTTCAGGGTCCACAGGGAGTAAGTCGATAATTCGGTCAATACTCATAAACACCTGAAATAATCAAAGAAAAATTAATTAAGAAAAGGTTGAACAGAAAAATAAATGAACCAAAATGAATAAATAATTCACAAATAATATTTTTCAAAGCAGTCCCCGGCAACAGCGCCAAAAACTTGGAACGGTGGAAATGTGCAAGTGTACACAATCGTAACAAGTAATAAAGTGACAAGTAAATGTCGAGTTATCGTACCCACAGGGGCTGTAAAAAGAATTATTTATGAAATTAATTTAAAACACTTTGGTGAGGTGAAAATAATTTTGGTTGGATAAGAGTGATTTATAAACTAAGATTTAAAACTAAGAAAGCAATTTAAATAATATAAAAAGAATCCTAGTGCACGATTTCAAATTAAGATTTAATTAAGATGATATAATTGTGTTAGATTAATTATACCTTTTTAACTTAGAAATATTAAATTCATGCTTATGCTGTTATGAATAAATTCACGGCAACCCAATAATTTGCTAACTTATGAACATATTTACCAATTAAAATCCATTTATCTCTTGAACATATTCCTATGCCAATTCAACCGACTAAACAGAATTAATAAGATAAACATGCTATAGCACATACATATTTATTAAGTTAAATTATCTCTCACATATTCCTATGTCGATTCAACCGATTAATTCAATTTAATAAACATGTAAAAGATTATGTGAAGTAACAAAGTAGTCATACCTTGAAACAATTTAATCACAACAATTTTGCAAGTTATGCAAGGCATACGAATCGTCAGATACTATGCTAATTTAATCTTCAGCTACCTTAGAAGAATTAAACATGCACAGATTAAGTATTGAGTCCATTAATTGCAATTTCAATCTGCTTAAACAATTAATTCTTTAATTATCTAAACAATTATAATGCTAGATAATCTAAACATGATTTTACTTAATCAAATATTTCACTGAGACCTATAACAGCATAAACACTATTTTAATAATTCAAGTAGGCAAAATATAATCAACCCAACACGAATTAAATTTAAGCTAAATTGATTAAAATAAACATTTCAACAACAATATTATTCATAGATATGTTCTTCATAAAAACAATAGAAATTAAAAAGATAAGGAACAAGAAAGCAAATCCGGTGTTCTCCGTGGCTTTGTCTGACTACTCCGTTCTTCGTCTCCGTTATCCTCGCCGGTCAAGGCTCCTATGAACTCTTG
The DNA here is from genome assembly GCA_020496765.1 of Gossypium stocksii. Taxonomy (NCBI): domain Eukaryota; kingdom Viridiplantae; phylum Streptophyta; class Magnoliopsida; order Malvales; family Malvaceae; genus Gossypium; species Gossypium stocksii. The sequence continues at coordinate 16,953,881 of CM035623.1, forward strand.
CTTGCTGCCCAAATTGGCTGGGAAAACACCTCTTTTCCAAGAGGGGAAATCGGCACAAGGCTAAGGAAAATGGGAAGGGAAAATGGAAATAAAAGAGAGTGGAAATGTGAAGAGATAATGTTGAGAAGTGAGGGATGTGAGGGATTTGATGGATGATTGAAATGAGTAGCAAGGGGTGGCTTTTATAACTGAAGAGGGCTGCTAAAAATAGCAAACTCAGCAGCTAAGAGAGCCCTCTCATGGCCGGCCACACACATGGCAAGGTTGATGATAACGCTAAATTATACATATTTTTACCTCATATTTTGCCTACATTTGGATGAATTATTAATGATTTAGTGAGAATTGGTGCTCTTAACCTTTCTTTTTCATATCTTATACTCAGAAGAGCATGGGGAAGAGAAAAGAACCAAAAATGGACCAAAAATGAGGAAAATGGGCCAAAAATAGCTTAACGCACGGCCTAATGATTTACCGCACGGCCGTGGCACATGGCCGTGTAACATAAAGATCACACGGTCCATTCCCGACAAGCACGGCCAGGCCATACGGTCGTGCCCCATAAACAGAATATCACAGGCCTCTGTTGAAGCCACACGGGCATGGCACACGGGCGTGTTCTAGTCGTGAGGAAGGGGAATTTCACTCAAATTGGGATGCTTAGAGGCTAAGAAAGGCTCCCCACAAGCTCTCTATATAAAGACCTCATGAGGCAGAGGCAAGGGGGTGTCTAGAGATATATTTTTCTTCTTGTTTTTCTGCCACACTGAGGGTAGAAGCAAGGGATTACTACAAAGGAGAAGCCGATTAATTCATCACAGAAGCCGGAATTCTGCAGTAACATAGAGGATCTCCCTAAATTCCTACAGGGGTTTTTGGTTTCTTTTATGTCTTGCTATTTTATATCTTCTGAGATGTTTTCCTTCTTTATTATGAACTAAACCTCTCAAATACTTGAAACCTAAGACAGATCTTGTTAATTATTCTTGATTTATTTGATAAATACTTGAATTGTTCTTAATTATGTGTTCTTCATTCTTGATTTGATAATCCTAGGTATTATTTCAAGAATTAGATGTGCTTAGAGCAGAGGAGCAAAAGTCCCTGTGATAAGAGTAGATCTACCATAATTAAGCGGAGTTGCATGCAACCCTAGACATAGGGCAACATAAATCTGCCGGATTAGGGTCAAACCTAATATGTGAAGCCATAGATCAAATTAATGCAACATAGGGAGTTAATTAATAAGGGAATTTTAATTAACAACTTAGGCCTAGTTGCTCTTCACCTTGACGGAGGGTTTAGCATAAATTAGGGATCTCTACGGATCAAGTCAAGTAAAGAAATCATATAGTTCAAGAAAATAATAACAAGTGAAGTCTAGGTGGATTCTCCCTTGAGTATTGTCCATATTAATTAGCTTTTCCCAAAAACTTTTCCCAATTTACTTTTTACGCTTTCTTAGTTAGATTTAGATTTAGTTTAAACAACCCTCTTTTATTTCTTAGGCTAGATAATAGAAAAGAAATAAGTACTAGTACTTTTGGTTCCTTTGGGTACGATAACTCGGTCTTGCCACTAAACTATACTACTGTTCGACAGGTGCGCTTACCTCAACGTCGTGTTATTAGTTAGTTTTGGTGAAATCAAGTCTTTATAAATTTTATTACTTCATATCACGCGATATCAGTTGACAAGTTCAACCTTGCTAATTTAGGCATGGGGCAAATCTAAAAAGCCTCAAATAAAGGTGGGGTTTGAATGGGATTTTGAAGTCATTCAAGGGCCTATTTGCAAGTATATTTAATCAGCTAATTTGCTGATTTGGGTCAGCCTTTGGACGATTCTGATCAGCCCAATAAGTGGCTGGTTTGGTTCACTCCATTCGGTTCAACCGGTGCGGTTCACTGGGCCCTTTCTTCATAATTAATTAAAATTAATTTATTTAACCTAAATAAAATAGGAAATAAATTAAAAATAATTTAATTATGAATTAATACATATTTCTGGACCGTCTTATGCTGGAATTTAATTGGCCTCGATGCTTCAATTAATTTCTCGATTTTGTTCTTCTCGCAGTGTCCACTGGATCCTTTTTCTCCAAATGTGCATTTCTGTCAAAAACAATCAAATTTAATCAAAATTCACTATAAAATTATTTAAAATTCATAGTGTTCATATTTTTAACACAATTCAATTATTTTATAATATTTAATTATTTTTCGACAAGAATTTATTTGAATTTGTATTAAATTAAGTTAAAAAAGGCACGTAAAAGTATATAAATTTTTGTGTTTCCAGCGCTGTCTCAAATTCAAATCTTTTTGTGTCATCAAATATTTCAGGCTTTTATGATAAGTATAAATATGACATTTTTCATCGTACAAGTAATGCCGCCATATCTTCAATGGAAATACAATAGTAGCTAATTCGAGAGCATGAACCGGGTAATTTCTTTCATGTGGCTTAAGTTGTCTTGAAGCATAGGCTATTACTTTACCTTCTTGCATCAAGACACAACCTAAACCATTCAATGATGCATCATTATAAATAATAAATTCTTTACCCAGTTCAGGCTGTACCAACACAGGTGCTTTTGTCAACAACTCTTTCAATCGATCAAAACTCTTGTGACATTCTTCAGTCTACTCGAATTTAACATCTTTTTGGAATAAACGGGTCATCAGAGAAGCTATCATAGAGAACCCCTGTACAAATCTTCGATAATAACCAGCTAAACCTAAGAAACTTTTAACTTTAGATACATTCTTCGGTGGACTCCAATTCATAATAGCTGAGATTTTACTCAGATCTACCCTGATGCCTTCGGCTGATACAATATGTCCGAGAAAACCCACTTCTCGAAGCCAAAATTCACATTTACTGAATTTAGCATATAACTATTTTTCTCACAGAATTTGTAGCACAATTCTCAAATATTCTGCATGTTCTTTTTCATCCCGAGAATAAACCAGGATATCATCAATGAATACTACCACAAATCTATCTAAGTACGGTTTGAATATCCGATTCATCAAATCCATAAATATTGCAGGTGCATTAGTTAGCCCAAACGGCATAAGTAGAAACTCATAATGCCCGTACCTAGTTCTGAAGGCTGTCTTTGGCACATCTGACTCCTTTACACGTAACTGATAGTAACCTGATTGGAGATCAATTTTCAAGAATACTGGGGCACATTTCAGCTGATCAAATAAGTCATCAATCTAGGGCAACGGGTACTTATTCTTTATAGTTACCTTATTGAGCTGTCGATAGTCGATACACAATCTCAAGGTCCCCTCTTTCTTTTTCACGAAAAAACTGGAGCACCCCAAGGTGCATGACTTGGTTTAACAAAACCCCTATCCACAAGTTCCTGTAATTGTGTCTTTAGCTCTTTTAATTCTATAGGAGCCATCCAGTATGGAGCTGTGCAAATCGGATTAGTTTCTCGAATCAAATCTATAGAAAATTCCACTTCTCTTTCTAGTGGTAACCCTGTAATTCCTCTAGAAACACATCAGAAAATTCACATACCACCGGTACTGCATGAATCTTCGACTCTGATGCTTTAGTGTCGAGTACATAAGCCAAGTAAGCATCATACCCTTTTTTAACATACCTCTGTGCTGCCATCACTAAAATCACATCAGATAACCCCTCTGTCTGATCATATTTAACCCGGAGCAACTCGCCGTTCTGACATTTTAACAAAATATATTTCTGTCTACAGTTTGCTACTGCATCATGCTGAGTTAACCAATCCATACCCAAAATAACATCAAACTCATCAAATGGCAACAACATCAGATCAGCCAGAAACCAATAGCCTTGAATCATCAAAGGACAATTCTTGCACACCTTGTCTACTAGCACATGTTTGCCTAAATGGTTTGATACTTTAACTGTAAATTCAGTTAATTCCATAGGCAATTTCTTACTATGTACTAAATTTTTACAAATATAAGAATGAGTGGACTCAGGGTCAATCAATACAATAACATTAGTATTATAAAGTGAGAAAGTACCAGTGGTCACATCGGGAGATGATGCCTTGTAGCTGAGTTTTTTACCATGCCTCTACTACTAGTCCCACCTCCGTCATTCCGCGGGGGTCTACCTCTGCCAGCAACATTACTCTATTTGACACTCTGAACTCTCTCTTCTTCTATTTTCTCGGGACAGTCTTTGACAAAACGCTCTTTGGAACCACATTTGAAACAAGCTCGAATCTTTTCCCAACATTCTCTGATATCTCGTTTATCACAATGTCGACACTCAGGTCTATCTGATCTTATGTTGCCCACACTTGACATCGAAGTAGTTCGAGCTCTAGAACCCGGATTTAATTTTTCCTTGTCTCGATAAGAATACCCAGCTGAAGTTGTCTTTCGAGGATTTGCTTCTTTGAGTCTTTTTGATTGGGATTGAAATGACTTGTTCATCGGCGTCTTCCTTTGTTCTTGGGCTTTAATGCCAGCTTTTCTTTTTTCTTTATTCAACTCCTTAGCTTTACAAGCTCTGTCAACCAGTACCACCATTTCTTTTAATTCTAGAATTCCCACTAACACCTTGATGTCTTCATCAAGTCCATCTTCAAACCTTCTACACATCATTGCTTCAGTAGAAACACATTCTTGTGCATATTTACTGAGCCTTACAAACTCGCGTTCATACTCAGCCACTGTCATCTTACCTTGTTTCAACTCAAGAAATTCCTTCTGTTTCTGATCGATAAATCGTTGACTAATATATTTCTTTCTAAACTCTTCCAAGAAGAAATCCTAGGTTACTTTTTCCTTTGGAACTACGGATATCAAAGTCTTCCACCAATGATAGGCCGAATCTTTCAGTAATGATACAACACATTTTAAACACTCCTCAGGTGTACAAGATAATTCATCAAATATCCGCATAGAATTCTCGAGCTAGAACTCTGCTTTTTCTGGATCATCATCAATGTTTGCTCTAAATTCTTCAGCCCCTTGTTTACAGATCTTATCTACTGGAGGTTTTGTTGATCGTATCATATCAATACTCTACAGAGCTGCGGGGACAGGTTGTGGTATAAATAGGGGAGGAGGAGGTTGAGCATTAGGATTTACTCTAATAAAATTAGTATACCAGCCATTCATCATTTGAAGAAAAGCATTCCTAGCTTCGTCCTCCTGTCCCAATGTCTCATATCTACTTTCTCCAGGCACAGTCCCTTGCGCGGGAGCTAGCGCGTTACTTGCAGCATCATCAACCGCTGTTCAATCAAGGTCCATTACTATATAAAAAAACAAAACACAGTTTAGTATTGTCAGGAGTCACCACACTATCATAATATATTTATGGCATGTATAGATAGACTTTCACACTCATTATGCTGGTCTGAGAATAGACTAAACCATAGCTCTAATACCACTAAAATGTAACACCCTTTACCCGTGTTCAATACCGGAATAGGATACGAGTATTACCAGAATATCATACATGTAATCATAATAAACCAAGATATAAAATGATTATCCAAATTAAAACCCTTCAGCTATTCATTCATCCTTTAGACATTGAATTTATATATATCATAAACTTGTACTTAACCAATATTAAACCATCTCAATAGCATAATACGAGTGATATATCAAATATTAGGGATCAATATTTCAAGTAATATTACTATAATATACAACAAAATACTCAAGCCTTCTATACATGCCATAGATCCAAAATATGTTTACAGAATACCAAAAGGAAGGATGGATAGTGTTGGTGAGCCTCTGACAATATTTCCCAAGTCACGAACGAACTCAATTACACTATAAAATAAGACAAGTAAGATAAAGAAAGCAAAGTAAGCTCATAGCTTAGTAAGTAATATGCAACTAATAAAAATAATAAACTATTAATGGCATTTATAAATCCCAAAGTATGTTTCCACAATTATACAACGTTAATCTCACATGAATTTACCATTTACTTAAATTCAGTATAAGTTATCCATTTGAGTCCTAGTCATTAAATTATTTTTATCTAGAGCTACGGAACTCCAAATTTAGATCTGATAATTTTCTCAGAAACTAGACTCATATGTCTTATTACTAAAAAAATTTCAGAGTTTTTGGTTTTTCCAATTAATACAGTTTATTCATTAAAGCTTCCCCTATTTCACTACTTGGCAGTCCTTACCACTCTTCACAAACATTTCAATTTCTCTTTATACAGAATTCAAAAGATATTCTCGTTTGTTTCTTCTAAAAATAGACTCAATAAAGAATATAACCATATAAATTATGTTCTATAAATACTTTTGAACAAATTTTAATGATTTTTCCAAATCAGAATAGGGGATCACGAAATCAATCTAAACAAGTTTTACAAAAATTTATATAACTCAGGATATAGAATTATTTTACTTGTTCTGTTTCTTTTATACAAAAATAGACTCAATAAGCTTTAATTCTACATCTCAGTCAGCTTCTAATTCAATTTCTACTATTTTTGGTGATTTTTCAAAGTCACTCCTCTGCTGTTGTTTTAAACTATTTCTCCCAAATTTCACCTCTTTCACTAAAATTCCTTATTATCAACTTGTAAAATAACACTTTTCCATATTTATCCTATCAAGATTCAACCACTTGTCTAACTCATGGTTCAAAACCCATATATTCATATCCCGATACTTATTTCTATATTTTTTTTCACATAAATTTTGATTTAACAAACTTGTTTCTCCCGATGAACACTTCGGAATGTAATAGTGTCCAGTGGTTTTAGCACATAGTTCCACCTTCTGTAATTGATGCCTAACTTCATGGTATACGCACATAGTACCACACTATTGGGCTAACATATATATTCTTGGCATACGCACTTAGTGCCACTTTTCAAATCAACATGTATAATCGTGGCATATCCACTTAGCACCACGTTATATGTATAACCGTGGCATATCCACTTAGCACCACGTTGCACGTATAATCGTGGTATATCCACTTAGCATCACATTTTTCCATTCCGAAGGTTCAACTGAAATTTCCTTATTTAATCCCAATTCATCAACCACAATTCACAATTTATATCAATTAGTTGTAAAATGTTAAAACTTATTTCACATGTCATAATAAAATATCATAACATAATAAAAACAATACATTATTTACATATAAACTTACCTCTATACAAATTATGATGAGTTTACTTTTTCTTTTTCTCGATCCAAGTCGATTCCACGTCTTTCTTGATCTAATAATAACACATTTAGCTCATTTAATACTCATACTATTCAATTTGATCCAAAAATCACATTATGACAAAATTACATTTTTACCCCCTAAATTTCACAAAATTATGATTTTGCCCCTAGGCTCGTAAAATAATTTTTATTCATTTTTCTTGCATTTTAAGCCTAATTGAACCTTTTCCCTCTAATAGCAGCCCATAATTCTCACTAAATCACACACTTACACACATTTCACAACTTGTTACAAAATAGTCCTTTTACGCGATTTCGTCGAAATTCGCTTGGTAAAAGGCGTTTATCACACTCCAAACATTCATATTCTTTCATAAAACATCAAAATACATGCATATCATTCATGGGTAAATTTTTAAACATAAACCCTAACTCAAAATAATGATAGAAATAGGTAAACTGAGCTACGAGGATTTCAAAAATACGAAGAACATTAAAAATGGGGCTAAGATGCACTTACAATCAAGCTTGAAAGATGAAAAAACCCTAGCTATGGAGGACTACCAATATTCAGCCAAGAGGTAGGAGATTATGAACAAATTTTGGCTTGTTTTCCCTTTTTATTCTTTTATTTACAAAATGACTAAAATACCCTTACTAAAAAAATCTTATCTCACCTATTCGATGTCCATTTTTCTCCAACAATTTAACAATTGGACTAATTACCATTTAAGGAACTCTACTTAAAAAACCCATTCCATCAAGTACCTTTATGAATTAGAACACACAGTTTTCACCTATTTCAATTTAGTTCTAAATATCAAATTGAGCACCTAAACGATAAAATTTTGCAACGAGATTTCCACACAGTTATTCCATCATACAGTAAATATTAAAAATTAATTGCAATAAATTTTTATACTTCGAATTTGTGGTTTCAAAACCACTATTTCATTGAGGCCCTAAATCGTGCTGTCACATCCGAGGTCTATCAAAGCAGTAACAAGAGTTGCATGAAGAGAAAATGTACCCGTGATTACATCGGGTGATGATGCCTCTTCATGAGCGTGAATTGTGTATGTCCTCGCTGGAGTTGTACCCTCGGGTCTCATAGTCTGTTCCTTTGGTACGTTTCTACTACTCGTTCTCGTACCCAGGTTTTTCTGGGGTCTACCTCTGGAGGGAGTATTACCCGATCTTGCACTCTGATCCTTGTCTTTCTCAGCCATCTTGGGGCATTCTCTAATAAAGTGGTCTTCAGAACCACATTTGAAACAAGCCCTCTCGTGAGCCCGACATTCACTGGGGTGGCGTTTGCCACACTGATGGATTTCAGGTCTACTGGGTCGAGTATTACCCACACTCGCAACTGAGGTGGTCTGAACTTTGGAAACTGAATACTATTTACCCTTGCTCTTACTTGAAAACCTGACTGAAGTAGCCGACTGAGTAGAGAATTCTATTGACCTTTTGGAGGAGGATTGGAACGGCTTACTAAATGGTCTCTTTCTCGAGTCACGAGACTCTATCTCAACTTTCCTCTTTCCTTTGGCCAATTCTTCGGTCTTACAAGCTCTATCTATGAGCACTACGAACTCTTTTATCTCAAGGATACCGACAAACATTTTAATATCCTCATTTAACCCATATTCAAACCTTTTACACATGAGGTCTTCGGTAGATACACATTCTCGAGCATATTTGCTGAGCCTCACGAACTCACGCTCGTATTCTATCACTATAATCCTACCTTGTTTCAACTCTAAAATTTCTTGCATTTTTTATCGATAAACCTCGAGCTGATGTACTTCTTGCGGAACTCCTCTTGGAAAATCTCCCAATTAACTCTTTCCCTTGGTACCACCGACACAAGGGTGTTCTACCACAGATAGGTGGAATCTCGTAGGAGAGACACAACATATTTCATGCACTCCTCAGGTGTGCAAGATAATTCATCGAATACCCTGATGGTATTCTCTAGCCAAAATTCGGCTTTCTCCGGATCATCATCCTTAGTAACCCAGAATTCTTCTGCCCCTTGTTTCTGGATCCTACCAACCGGGGGCTTTTCTCGTCTTACAACCTCTACAATTTGGGGAGCTACTGGGGTAGATTGAGGAATTTGAGGGGGTGGAGCTTGGTGTTGAGTGGCCGGGTTCGTTCAGATGAACTCAGTGAAACATTTGTTCATCATTTGGAAGAAGGCCTCTTGGGCCTCTCCTCCTTGACTTATAGTAGCTTACCTATTCTCGATTCTAGCTGGCGTTGTCCCTTCAGCGAGAGCTAGTGTGTTACTTTCTAAATCATCTGCCGTAGCTCGTTCGGGATCTATTTACTATAAATAAACACATTTAAACTGTCAGGGGTCGTCACACTATCACATTTCACGAATACGTACGTATGACATGAATAGCTAGACTCATGCATGTGCTATGGTTAGTCCTAGAATTGACTAAACACTAGCTCTGATACCACTAAATGTAATACTCCTTACCCGAGTCTGACAATGGGGCAGGATACGAGGCGTTACCGTACTTAAACTTACTCAAACTTACCAAATCGGCCTTAATTCTCGCTCCAGTTTAAAACTTTTTCAAACATACTCTTAATATCCTTATCATGGGCTTATGAGGCCCAAAACATACATCGGGAGTGGTTTGAAACCAATCCAGAACTTCTAAGCACTCAGAAAATTTTTGCCTAAAATAGAGCCACACGCCCGTATAAGATGGGACACGCTCGTGTGGACAGGCTGTGTGGTCACACATGCCCGTATTCCTAGCCCGTGCTGAATTTATTTTTTTTTATTTTGAACCTACAGGGGTTTGGACACGACTAAGGCACACGCCCGTGTCTATGGCTCATGTCCCTCAGATGGCCGAGACACGCCCGTATCATTATCCCGTGGAGGACTCTGACTTTGAATATTATAACATCTTGGGTTTAACACGGCCAAAGCACACACCTGTGTGCTTTGCCCGTGCTCAACACTGAATTAACTTAATTGGATATAGGGGACACACGGTCTATTAACACACCTTTGAGGCTGACCGTGCATTAAACATGGCCTAGACACACACTTGTGTGCCCAACCATGTGGACAACTATAGGCTATTTTCCAAGCTTTTTGCCACCCTGAAACTGAACCAAACACAATGCCAATCCAAAATCACAACTCGTGGTACAATAGAACATCCAAACATTCACAAACTTGACATTCAAACTATAACCTCATAATACAATCATCAATATTCATCTTTCTCATCAATTTATGAAATTTCATGCTACTACTATTGACATTCACTTAGCAATTAAACTTGATCAATATTAGCCTCTTTTCAAAAGCCATTACAAAATGACTTGAGCAATTAGTAGCCAACACATTAGACTAACAAAATGACAAATCTTAAAGTGACAAAGTTTCCTATAAATGCCATACACAAAAATACCTAACTATACAATACCCCAAATGGATGGCTTGATAGTAAGACTTCGAGCTCTGACTTTAACGATCCTCGAGCTAGTTTGACAACTCTACATGAAAAAAGGGAAAGGAAAAGGAGTAAGCATATACATGCTTATTAAGTTGCATTAATAAAATAGCTAAAAAAATCATGAAACATCATATAAATAAAATATCATGGAGTTCATATAGTTCCTTTTTCATTTTTGTGACTTACTCAATCATATAACTTACTCATTCTCATGATTTACTCATTCTCATGACTTGCCCTTTTCATGACTTACTCATTCACATACCTTGCTCAATCTTGTGGTTTATACTATCTTGTAACTTACTCATGCTTTTCATCCTATATTACTCATAACAATGTACTTTCAACTTCTCATAACTTACTCATGTATACCTATAACACTCATCATGAATATTTAGTCTTTCTCAATAAACTCATTAACTTGCATACTTTTCTTGTGTAATTTACTCACGATACCGAAGGATATCCGAGTGTTACTATCATGAAAAGATGCCAAAGCCATATCCTAGATATGGTCTTACATGGGATCTCAAGTCGATGCCGAAGCCATATCCCAGATATGGTCTTACATGGGATCTCATACTAATATCGATTCCATGTCCTAGACATGGTCTTACATGAGATCATAAACTGATGCTGATGCCATGTCCCAGACATGGTCTTACAGGGGATCTATATCTCACCTTAGTGCTGACGCCATGTCCCAGACATGGTCTTACAAGGGATATCAGTTTGGTGCTGATGCCATGTACCAAACATGGTCTTATACGGGACCTACATAACTCATGTCATGACTTCGGTATCGCTCGTATTACTTAAAATTTTAACCAAGATTTCTCATTGATAACTCATCTTTTCTTGATGAAAATCATGATAAATAATTTCATGGAATTTACATAATCACATAGAATATCATCATCATAAATTTAAATAATGCATAGGGTTAAATTATTAAATACAGCTTATCTCGGATACGAAATGAGGGTGAACGCTCGATTTAGTCCACCACCTTACTTTTTCCTCAGTTTTGGTCTAGGCTTCATCTTTCTTGATCTAAAATGAAAAATAAAGCTAATTTAATACACACATTGGCTAAATAGCCCATAATTAACTCTTTGGAAAAATTATAATTTTGCCCCTAAACTTTTGCATATTTGCAAAATGGACCCTAGGCTCGTAAAATGAAATGCACTTAATTTCTTTACTTGCCAAGCCTAGCCAAACCTTTTTATTCTCATAATAGCCCCTATTTTTCATAATTTCACACTTTTACTACATATTTTCATACTTTTACAATTTAGTCCCTATTAGGGATTTTCATGAAAAATCACTTGAAGAAAGATGTTTACTACATTTTAAACTTTCATATTCTACCACTAGACATCAAGTTACTTGCATGTCATGCATGGGTATATTTTTGAACATAAACCCTAACTCAAATTAGTGGTAGAAATAACTAGATTAAGCTACGAGGATTTCAAAAATAAGAAGAGAATTAAAAACGGGGCTTAAAGTCACTTACTTGGTGCTTAAAAATGGAAGAAACCCTAGCTATGAAGGCTCTTCAAATTCAGCACACTAGGGAAGAAGATGATAACATTTTTGCTTTCTTTTTCCCTTTTTATTACTTAACTTTACAAATGACCAAAATGCCCTTATGGCGTTTCTTTGATATTTTTCCCTTTCATGGGCATTTTTGTCCATCATACTAAAAATTAGTCTATTTGCTAAATAAGGACCTCCACTAACTTTTCTCATGCTATATCATGCTTAAACCTTTTAGAAACTCATATTTTGCAACTTTTGCAATTTAGTCCTAAAGGACAAATTAATCATTTTTTTATAAAAATTCCTTCATGGAATTTTATCACTATCATGCAATCATGTCATAAACTTAATAATAATCATGAAATATACTTTTCTACTTTAGATTTGTGGTCTCAAAACTACTATTTCGATTAGGCCCTAATTCAGGCTGTTACACTCATAATAGTAACCTATCTATTCATCCTGGTAGTAATAAAATGTATAATGATATGAAAAAGATGTACTGGTGATTAGGAATGAAACGGGATATTTCTGAGTTTGTATCAAATTTTTGGTATGTCAGCAAGTAAAAGCTGAACATTAGTTGCCTTTTGGATTAATGCAGCCAATTACGATACCAAAATAGAAATGGGAAAGAATTACTATGGACTTTGTATCAGGATTAACCTTGTCTCCAAAGAAGAAAGATTCCATTTGGGTGATTGTTGATTAGTTAACAAAGTCCGCAGACTTTATTCTGGTACCTATGAATTTTTCCTTGGATAGATTGGCTCAATTATATGTCTCTGAGATTGTTAGATTGCATGGCGTCCCTATCTCTATTATTTCATATAGAAACCCTCAGTTTACGTCTCGATTTTAGAGCAAATTGCAACAAGCTCTAGGTACAAAACTACATTTCAGTACTGCATTCCATCCCCAGATTGATGGCCAATCTGAACAAGTAATACAGATTTTAGAAAATATGCTTCAGTGTTGTATACTTGAGTTTGAATTAACTGGGAAAACTATTTTCCTTAGGTTGAATTTGCTTACAATAATAGTTATCAATTGTAACAGCCTGAACTTGGGCTTAGTCAGAATAGTGATTTGAAATCACTTACTCGAGGTTAGAGAAAATTATATTAGCATTATTTTATGTGTTATAGTATTTTTATAAGGGTGCATGAAAATTTTGATGAATTAATTTGTGTGATTGAAGGCCTAATCATGAAAAAAGACTAAATCGCATAAGGGACAAAAGTTGAGATTTGCTAGTAAATTGAGTTAAATAGCTAAAGAACTAAAATTGGAGGGTTTTAAAGTGCTAATAGGCCAAATAATCTAGCCTTGGCCGGCCATTTGAAGTAAGGGAGACAGGAAAATAAGAAAAGTGAAAGTTAGGTGTGTTTGGTGACTTAATTTGACTAAAATAAAAAAATAAAATAGGGAGAAAAAGGCTACCTTCTTTTCACCCTTCTTCTTCACCAATTTTTCCCCTAAGAAAATAGCCATGGAGGTTTAGAATTTGCAGCTACTTCAATCTTCAATCAAGTAAGTGATTTAAGTGATATTTTAAAGATTTTGTACTTTTGTGACCCCCAAAGCTTAATTTAGCTAATGAGGGGACAAATTTGCAAGATAGTGAAGGGTTTAAGGTCTTTCCATGAGAATTCTTGTGTGTTTGCTAGAAATTTTTAAAGAAAAGGATTGTGGGTTGTTTAATAAACAACATTTGTAAAGAGGTGTTCATGAAAAACACCTAAAAAGGACTAATATGTAGAGATTACTAAATAGATGGTAATTGTATGAAATAGTGGGAATTTTGAGTTGTTATAAGAGGAATAAATGTTCAATTAGGATTTTTATTAAGGAAGTTCGATAAAAATTGATTTCTGAGCCTAGGGGTAAAATGGTCATTTTGCCAAGGTCAGGGGCAAAATGGTCATTCTACCAAATCATTATTTTTCAATTGTTTAGATGAAAATAGTGACTAAATTAGTGAAATTTTATTATTTTAGATCAAGAATTGCAAAATTCAAACTTAGATCGGGGGAAACCCAATCAAATTGACTAAACCGAACGATTGCTCACATTTTGTATATCAAGGTAAGTTATAGGTAAATAATGCAACATTTTAATTTTTATGCATGAAACCATTGATTTGTCATAAGATTATGCATTGTGATATGAGATATGTATGAGAATGTTTACTTGAGCATAAATTGTTGAATGATGAACTTTAATCATGTAATGACAAGAACATATGCATTAGAGCCCGGTTGAACTTTGAGAATAGATTGGATATTCATGTCGTGATACTAGGGTTGATACGAAAGCTAGTGTAAGACCATGTCTGGGACATGGCATCGACCTCGTTATGTGTCAGTATAAGACCATGTTTGGGACATGGCATCGACACCGAGATGGAGGAACCAGTGTAAGACCATGTCTGGGACATGGCATCAGTTCGATATGTGCTAGTATAAGACCATGTCTGGGACATGGCATCAGTATAATTTGAGGAGTGCTAGTGTAAGACCATGCCTGGGACATGGCATCGGTCTCGATATAAGAGAGTCAGTGTAAGACCATGTCTGGGACATGGCATCGATGATGAGACGAGAGCTAGTGTAAGACCATGTCTGGGACATGGCATCGGCTCGATACTCTATGTTGGTGACTCATTGAATATCCTTTCATATTCTAAATAGTTCAACGGGAAAACTTAAAGATAATGTTAAGTTGAGAGATATTGTGATGATTTTTGCAAGTGGTGCAGGTGCCTAAGTGTAATGCATAAAATGTGAGCTCACTAGCATGTTATATAATTAGAAATGGATGAAAACGAGTAAGTCAAGTTGTGTTTATTCTTTGTATTTTGCATAAACCATGATGTGTTGAGAGTACGACTTACATGATAACTATGTTGTCTTTTATTTACTTATGACTTACTAAGCTTTATGCTTACCCCTCTCATTTCCATTTTCTTATAGTGTCGCCTAAATAGCTCGAGGATCAACGAACGTCAGAGTCATCGCTCATACTATCCATTGAAGCACTTGGTATAGTTAGTTTAAATCTTTTTGAATATGGCATGTATAGGACTCTATTCTTTTGTCAAGTGTCATATTACTTTGGGCCAAATGTGTTGGCTTGTCTTAGAAATTGATTCTTTTGTGCAATGCCATGAATGATGGCTACTATTGGAAGTTAATGTATAGAAATGATGATGTTATACATGAATGTGTGTACTAGGAGTAGAATTATGCATACTTGGTTGGATTGATTTATATGAATGTGTTGGGATGCCAATTTATGGCTATTGGTTGAGCTTAAAAGTCCTAGTATGTTTAGATATGCATTTGGTTTTGTTTTAGGGTGGCAAAGAGGCTTGGTAGATAGCCTTTTTTTGTCCACACAGGTAGACACACGGGAATGTGTCTAGGCTATGTGTGACACACGGTCTGCCCTATGGCGTGTAGTCAGGCCGTGTGTCTCCTGCACCTTGAAATTTTTGAATAAATGCCCAGTAGTAAACACAGGGTGAGACACGGCCATGTGTCTCAACCGTGTGGAAGGCACGAACAAGCATACGGGCGTGTGCCACGATCGTGTGACTGCTAACGTTAGAAATAGAATGTCAAGGTTTTTGCACATGGGCCGCGACACGGACGTGTCATGGCCGTGTGAGGGACACGGGCTAAGCACATGAGCGTGTGCCAGGCCGTGTGAAAACCCCTGTAGGTTCGATGTTGGAAAATAAGTCCACATGGACGAGGGGCACAGGTGTGTCCCAAGGTTGCTTAGACCCTATGAACCACATAGGCCATCAGCACGGCCATGTCTAGAAGCCACACGGGCGTGTCGCCCTCCCATACAGGTGTGTGCCCTGGTTATAGCAGTTTTTGATAAAATTTTCTTAAGCACCTGAAATGGTCCTAGGTCATTTCTAAGTCATCTTTTAGGCCTTATAGGCTAATATAGAGGTCTGTAGGACATTGTTTGGAAAATTTTTAAATGGGACGTATTTCAAAGAGGATAAGTTGAATGTTTGCATATGATTTAGTAAGGTAACGCCTCATACCTTATCTCGGCGCCTGATACGGGTAAGGGGTGTTACATCAGTCCAGCATCAAAATGGCACCGTATGAAGGTTTGTATGGTCGCAAATGTAGAACTCCATTGTATTGGATAGAACTCAGTGAGAAAAAGTTACACAGAGTTCACTTAGTTCGTGAGACTGAGGAAAAGGTGAAAGTAATTCGAGATAGTTTGAAAGCAGCCTTTGATCATCAAAAGTCCTATGCTGATATTAAATGAAAAGAAATAGAGTTTCAGGTTGGTGATAAGGTATTCTTGAAAGTATCACCTTGGAAGAAAGTTCTCTGGTTTGGTCATAAAGGAAAACTGAGTCCACGGTTCATTGGGCCATACGAGATTACAAAGAGAATTGGACTTATTACATATTGGTTAGCTTTACCACCAGAACTTGATCAGATTCATCATGTTTTTCATGTGTCTATGTTACGATAGTATCGATTAAATATTTCGCATGTTATTTCTCTGAAAAGAAGTTAAGATACAGCTCGATATGACTTACAACGAGGAACCAATAAAAATCCTAGCACATGAAATGAAAGAGTTAAGAAATAAAAAGGTAGCATTAGTAAAAGTTCTTTGGCAACGACACGGTATAGAGGAGGCTACCTGGGAACCAGAGGATACCATGAGAAAGCAATATCCAAACCTCTTTAATAGTAAGATTTTCGAGGACGAAAATTGTAACACCCCTAACCTGTATCTGTCGATGGATTAGGGTCATAAGGCATTACAAAATAAAAGCATAATTTCGAACAATTATATAAATACACATGAACAAGTTTTGAGGATCGGTCTAAATTTATTTCATAAACTAATACAACTCTTAAATTTGAAACATTTCATGTCATGCTTATATATATACAGTCATATCATCTTATGCAACAATATAAAATATATCATTCAAAACATTAAAGCATATACTGATTTTAAACAAAGATAAGACATAAACTCAAATAATTATCCAACTATTATAATACATGAGTGTACATTGACTTTTCATCCTAACTAGTGACATCATTACTCAATTCAAACTCAAGCATCATTTAAATATTTAATATCAATTGAATTTATGCTTAAAATCACATGTCAATACGTTATACCGACAAATATCTTATATATATATATTTACAGAGTAACTAACCCAATTAATGCTGAATATCTAATTTAAAAACAACCACATAAGTTACATAATAATGTTGAACATTTATGCATGTTAATACCATGTAATAGTTCATTTATAAAACTAAATTTTATGACATCAACGAGTGTTTTATCATGGTGTCCGAATCCTTACAACTAAGACATATATTTTACACCTACCAACGAACACAGATCACCACCAAATTTTCAATCACCTTATTCCAATCATTTGATCTTATAACATATAATTCAACTAATATATCAAACCAACTCAATATATGCATATATTTATAGATGTCAAATCACCAATAGCTCACAAATATAATTCATGTCATCCATCTCAACAACCAAATGCCAATATTTTAATCACATTCAAACACAACCACATATCATCTAATGCCGGTTCACATATTATTACTAATATCAAACCCAACAACCAATTCATATATGTTTTATCTATACAAAACCTTAGCCGAACCAAATAAACATGTTATGAAAATATATGCACACAATAATCATTACATCAACCATTTCAAAATTCACCAACTATTATTAAGCTAACACTAAAACATATAACATCCATACCATAATCATTCACGCATAGTATATAGCATTATAACCAAAAGTGAGTTTAAACCATAATCAAAACATAATCGAATTTAGCATGGAAATTAAGCCATTTTCGTATGGCTCAAATTATACAAAACCAAAATCCAACATTTCAAAACGAGTTCCAGCCTATACATGCCATAATTCGAGTTTAACTTATAAGGGTACCAAAATAGTAGATAATGTGATGAATTTTGCTGACAGTCCCCGAGCTTGTAACTTGACTCCAAAATCTATAAAACATAGTAAACATGAACACACCGAGTAAGCTGTCATAACTTAGTAAGTCATAAGCAAATATTCAACCCAATAATATAAATAACTCATTATAAATTAAACCAAACTACATTAACACTACCGTACTTAATATCAACCTTGCAAATTTCATAAGTAAAACATTTTCATAAACATTTTTCCATCTTGGCCGAATGCTCCCATTGTCAATTTAAGTAAATTTTCATTCAATTTTCCAAGCCAAGATGTGTTTAGATAACCAATATTTATACACTCATAAACACAAGCTCAAGTATCATAATATGATATCATATACACACATTACTTGAATGGCCGAATATACATGGTCACATATATAAACATATCCATGAGTCAAATCTATAATTTTCATACCAACTATTTAAAAGCTGAATACACTTACCAAATTTATATATAACCTTCCTTTGCATCACACATAATTTGTAACAACTATCAAGTGCATACTTACCTTATTACTAGTAGCTAACAAGCTAATTCGTACCTGACCATTTAGCTCGTTTTACACATCTGATCATGATTTACCTTTGCCCGATGAACCATTCAAAATTGGATAGGGCAATTGGATAATCACCCATATATCGTACAATGCCAATGTCCCAGACATGGTCTTACATGTAATCACACATCGATGCCACAGTCCCAGACAAAGTCTTACTCGCATACATATATCGAAATCACATATCGATGCCATGGTCTTACTCGCACATCACAAATCGGAATCCTATGTCATGGCATATGTATCCTAACTATTCCTATGGTTCATACGGGGCTTCCGGACGTCGTAATTCGGTCAAATCAAACACATGAACATGGTTACCAAGCTTATACACATTCGACATTTGCAAGTATATATTCTAACATTTCATTTCAGCATATATACTTTTCATTTAATTAAAATTAAGTACGTCTATTTGCTTATAAACTTAGCTCAGACAATGTAAAATGGAACGGGATAGCTAGTCGACAACTTTCGTTTTCCCCCGATCCAAATTCAATTTCTTTGGTTCTTGATCTAAACATATTTAAATTAAGCTCATTCAAACATATTTTCATTCAATTTAGTCGGTAAATTACCATTTTACCCCTAACATTTACACTTTTTACAATTTAGTCCCTATTGCACAAAACACTAAATATGCAAAATTTCACTATACCCATATTAGGTCAAATATTCCTAGTGTTCATACAAGTCCATATATTTCATTTATTTTAAATTTTAGTCCCTTAAATTATTATTTTTCAATTTAATCCTAATTACTCAAAACCATAAAAAAAACTCCAATACAAAATATGTTAATCTAAAACATATCTTTTATATTTCATCATCAAACAACAAAAATCACAAGCTCTCGAACAATGGCATAACTCAAAATATTCACCAAAATCAAGAATTCAAGCATGGGTTTACTAGTACTCGAAGCAACAATCTCAAAAATGTAAAAATTATCAAAAATCGACTAAGAACGAACCTTGCATCGAGCTTGGAAATGGCCGAATCCTAGAACTCTTCTCTTTTCTTTCTTATTTAGTTTTGGAAATGGTGAAATAAAAATATGATCACTAATTTTTTATGATATATTTTATATTATGTTAACTTATATTATTAGTTTA
Organism: Gossypium stocksii; assembly: GCA_020496765.1. Lineage (NCBI taxonomy): Eukaryota > Viridiplantae > Streptophyta > Magnoliopsida > Malvales > Malvaceae > Gossypium > Gossypium stocksii. Next base: position 16,973,822 of record CM035623.1, read on the forward strand.
CTAAATTAACCCTAATGAACTTATAACAAAGCCATATAATATAAGCCTATTGCTGTCCATTCAATATGTCAAAGGGCTATTTACAAATTAAATGCTTCCATTTGTAAATCCAATAGCAATTTGGCCCTTTATACATTAAACTACCAAATTTTTAATTTAAGCGATTAAGTCCTTTTATTTAATCGGACACCCAAATGACAAAATTAAATCACGAATATTTCACAGGTAAAAATTCACACATAATAAACACAGAAAATAATTATTGACTCAGATTCGTGGTCTCGAAAACACCGTTCCAATTAGGGTCTAAATCGGGTTGTTACAAAAATCCTTAAGGGGGAGAGTTGTGACAGCCTAATTTCAGTGAGATCAGAATAGTGGTTTCAGGACTACAAATTGGATTTGAAAATAAAATTTAATTTAATTTTATTATATGGTTTGTATTATGTTAGAAATGTCATATGAAAATTCTGATAAGAAAATTTTACTGATTTTGTGCTTAATTACGAGAAGGACTAAATTGCATAAAAGGCAAAAGTTGAATTCTAGTAGCTATAAGGAGTAAATAGCTATGGAATTCAAAATTTGTGTACCTTATTTGGTAATTAGACCATTAAGAAAAGTATGTAGATATTTTGGTGACTCATCTATGGAAATTTAGAAAAAGGGCAAGGGCCAAATTGGAAATAGAAATAATTAAATTAATTAAAAGATGATAAAGGAAAATATCATCTTATTTTCTTATCATCTTCCCCAAAATATACATGGAAACCCTAGGACAGAGAGACGAAACTTTCATGGCTTAATTGAGTAAGTTTTCATGTCTCGTTTTTAGTAATTTTGATATTTTTAAAACCGAGGATAGTTTAATCTATCTATTTGAGGGATTAATTTGAAAAGTTATAAAAGTATGGGAAATAGGTCGTGGTTGTATATATTGAAAATTAAAAACTTATGGTAGAAAATGAAAGGTTGTTAATAGATAAACAACTTTTGCAAAGTGATTTTTGATGAAAACATGATTTAGGGGCTAAAATGTAAAACTGTGAAATTGAAGAAAAATGCTAAATTTTTATGAATACTTATGCTGCAAAATTTGTAATGGGATTTTGGGTTAGGCTTGGAATAGGGAGTAAATTGCATAAGTTTCATTTTTCGAGCCTAGGGACGAAATTGGAATTTATGGAAAAGTTAAGGGCGAAATGGTAATTTTTCTTGGGACGTAAATTGAGTCCAAATGAGTATGAATTATGAGAAATTGATTATTTTATCCAGACAACATAAATTCGAGGTTAGATCGAGGAAAAGAAAAGGTCACGGATTAGTTGATTATTTACACGAACAAGTGTCGAGGAAGTTTGTGTAACTTAATCGATCATGTAAATATGTTTAATTAAATGTTGTGTTTGTATGGAATGTGACTTATATTGATGAACATTATTTGAATGCTATAATGTAAAATTTAGTACATGTTTGAAATGGTGAAAAATGGGATTAAGTCCTGATTGAATATTAAATTCCGATGAATATATGTGCTTTCCAGAAATGGATGAGATCCTGCATTTGTTGCTATGGATTTAGCTCGGACAAGTAATCCTATTGACCTTATTATAGAAAGGATTTAGCCAGGATGGGTAATCTTGATATAATACCTCACGAGTATACGTTACGATTAGGGTTTAGCTTGGACTGGTAATCCTAATTGAGCTCTTCTGAGCATACGTTACATAAAAGATTTACCTTGGACTGGTAATCCTGTTATACGTTATGTGGCTCAAGAGTGTTTTTCCTTAATTAAGTGCCCTAATGGGTACTCTTGAAAAAGAATTGACGAGTTATTGAATTGTACACCTCGAGTGTACCACTTGAGCATCCATCAAAATTTCAATGATTCAGCGGATACAACTCTTGACATGGTATGAAAAATATGTGATGAAATGATAATGGCATGAAAGAATATTTCATGATGAGCTCATCTACCCTTACTTGATGTACATGTAAACTTTGTGACTAACATATTTGATTGGATGCATGTGTTTAGGCAATTTTACCAAATGGATGGAAAACATGATATTGTATGCTTAGATTTAATAAATGGGATTGGTAAGTTTAGATTCCGTTATACGAACTTACTAAGCATGTAATGCTTACTCTATTTTATTTTTCCCCTGTTTATAGTGCTCGGAAGCTCGCAAAGGTTGGAGATTATTAGAGCATCGTCACACTATCTATTAGCTATTTTGGGTACATATAGTAAAATTCATTTTGATATAATGGCATGTATAGGACAAATTGACCTTTATTGGCTTGATGCTTAATAATGATGTTTGTAATCTAGCCATTAGAATGGCTAGTGGTGGTTATTTTGATATACATGAAATGTCATGCAATGGTAGTTATATATATGTGTTAAGTAGTTGATTAAATCATGTTTAACATATGGATTGAATCGAGGTAAGATTGTAAACATATATGCATGCAATGATATGCCGTGTTGAATGATGGAAATTGTCTAATTTGAATGCTTTAAATGGTTGGAATGGGGTTTGGTATGTTTTAGTGCAGGAAAATGGTAAATTTGGGTGACAAATGATGCTAGGAAATGGCTTTATTTTGTCCACACAAGCAGACACACGGGCGTATGTCTAGACTGTGTGTGACACACGGCCAGGTACATGGGCGTGTAGTTGGGTTGTGTGTCCTCTACAACTTATTTTTCAGAAACAGAATGCTCAGAATTGAGCACACGAGTAGGGACATGGGCGTGTGTCTCAGCTGTGTAAGGTGCACGACCTAGAACACAGGCGTGTCTATTAGCCGTGTGAAACCTTCACCTATTTTTTTGAAATTTTGAATTAACCACATGACCTAGCACACATGCATGTGACTTGGCCATGTGACATCAATTTGTTCCTGAGTTGCAAGTCAGAGAGTTACACGGGTTAGAGACACGGGCGTGTGAACCCACACGGCCTGACCACACGGGTGTGTGACTCTTAATAGTGAGAAAATTTTTGGGATTTTGCAAAAAAATTTTTGAGATCCCGATTTGGTCCCGAACCGATTCTAATGCATGTTTTGGGCCTCGAGGACCCTACTAAGGGATGTTATTACTAATATTGAAAAATGAATAGTGTTTGACTCGATTTATTTGAAAGTGTTCTATAAACCCCGATAATGCCTCGAAACCCTATTCTGACGATGGATACGGGTTAAGGGTGTTACAATTACTCACTTATCCCTTAATCATAAAGTTGGGGGTTTAATCTCTGCCCATGAGAATGGAACACATTTCATGACCAACAATTTATCTCTTTGAAAAACAACTTCAATGATAAGAGAATAAAAGTGAAGGAATAAGAATTTATTATGAAAAAGACTGGGGATGGGGGATCAACTTTCAAAGTTGCCCTAATGAACTAAGAGAAGTTCTAGATTTTAAGATAAGTTTGTGCATAGTTGGATTAAAATTGAATTAATGATCAGTTTAATTGGATTATAATCTAGTCTTGAATCAATTAAACATACTTTTAAATGTTAATTATCAGTTAATTCAATTAAAATAATTAATCAACCAAATTAATTGAAAAATTAAAAATAATATATAATGAAATATATTATATTTATAAGCCCAATATAATGGACAAAGAAACATATGTTATGTGGCATACGATAGTAGGTTGTGGGTTAAGGCAAAATTTTTTTTTTTTAAATTTAATTTTTTGTTATTATGTTTTTTAGTAAAGAAGAGAACAACTATTCTAGGCAGGGATCTTCAAACTTTGATTAAAATTGAATTAATCGATTGAACCGATCTAATTCGATTAATCGGTCGGTGACCATACTTAGTTTGGTCGAATGTCAATTAATGGTTTTTTTGGAATTTCAATTACTGATTAATTTGTTTTGAAATTGAGTAATGAACTGAATTAATTGAACTTAATAATTATGTAGTGTTTCAAGACTTACATTTTTGATTAATTTAGTTAACTTTCAAGACAAATGAACATCATCGATGTATTTTTTATATGTTTTATACTTGTTTTAACCAAAAGGCAAAAAAATATAAATTTTGGTTAATTCATTTAACCACTTGAAGTAACCAAAATATTTCAGTTTAGTTATTTTTTTGAAAAAAATTCAATTTGATTAACGGTTAAAGGATTATATAGTTCGGTTAATTCAATTATCGCTAATTTGATTTGGTTATTAACCAAACCGATTGTTTGAACACCCCTAATTCTAGGAACACCCAATTGAGTGGCATACTTATACAAGGTTTGCAACATTACCATTGGAGGAGAATGAAAAAAATGAAGCTCTATTTCCTCTTTGTATGTGTGTTGAATGAACACACCCATGTAACGATCTAAAAGTCAATGGTGTTGGGAAATGTGGTTTTGGAACCTCGTTTCTATAAATCAGATTTGTAAATATTTTTATTAAATGTTTATAAAGTTATATTAGAAGTGGATTGAATTTCGATTGAGTAATTTTATCGAATTAGAGGTTAATTCAAACATAACGGCTAAATTGCAAAAGTGATAAAAGTGTAATTTACTTATGATCTATAATTAGAAATCATGAGAGGGATTTAAATAGTAATACCTTTAGATTTCATATAGTGGTCGGTTGAAGGAATTAAAATATCTATGTTTGATGTTATAAAACATTAACTAAAATACTAATAAAAATAAAAAAAGAAATAAAATAGAAATTAACAGAGTGGGAGAAGAAAAACATTTTATCCATCTTCTTCATGCAAGAATACTGAATCTGAAGAAAGAAACTCTCCACGTCATTAACGAAGGGTTCAAAGCTTTTAAACAAAAATTGGTTAGTTAATTTAGTCCATTTTCTTGTAATTTTTATTTTTTCGGAATCCTGGTAGCTCAAACTAGCTAACCTATGTCATATTTTTTTGATATTGTTAGAGTTTGAGGATATTACCATTGTTAAATAGTTAAAGTTTTAGGGACCAATTTGATAGATTTTAAGTTAAGTATTGAAAAGGAACTAAATTGTAAAGTCAATCAATAATTTTGTGTAATATGACTAAATTCCACAAATTCTAAAATTTTTGGTTGAAATGAGAAATAGGAAGTTTAATTAGGCTTAAAGTGAAATCATCATGAAAATTTGTAATTAAATTTGAAAGTTATGTTTGTCTCGGTTTTAGGGACAAAATCGAATAAAATGCAAAAGTTGCATAATTTAGAAATTGAATGTGAAAATGATTAAATATTGATGAAATATCTTGTTTGTTTTAATCTATAGCTAACATCGACTTGAATTCCTCAAAAAAGAAAGGAAAAGACAAAGTCGTCGGCAAATAGCTTAGAGTTTACGATTTGTGCTTCTATAATCTGAACTGTAAGAGCCTGATTTTGGGCGTAGATAGAACAGTGGTTTCGAAACCATAAATCCAAGGTTGAGAAGTTATTTTAATGTTATTTTATGTATTATAGCATGATTATATGGATGTTTGAAAATTTTGGTCCATTATTTTAAGCGATTGCATGCCTAATTTTGAAAAAGGAATAAATCGCATAAAGTATAAAAGTTTTGTTCTATTAGCTAAAGGTGTTAATTAGCTACGGAACATTTAGAGGTCTTTATTAAGTAAATAGACCTCAAATTTATTAGTGGATGAACATGGAGACAAAGAAATTGAAAAGTCAAAGGTTTGGTGACATTAGGTGGTTTAATTGATAACATAAAAAAAAAAGTTGTCATCTTTTCATTCTCTATTTCTTCTCCACTGATTTTCACTCAAGAAAAGGGCCATGGAAGCTTGAAAATTTTAGCAACCTTTAATCCTTGCAAGTAAGTCATCTTGATGGTCATTTGTGATGATTTTTGTGTTTTTGGAACCCTTATAACTTAATCTAGCTAATGAGGGGACTATCTTGTAAAATGGTTGAAAGTCTAGGGTTTTTCCATGAGAATATTCATGTTCTTTGCTGCATTGTAATGGAAGAAAATGAATATAGGTTGTTAAATAAACAACTTTTGTTAAATGATTTTCATGAAAAACCTAAAATGGGCCATTTTGTAAAATTTGCAAAATAGGTGGTAAATGTGAGAAATAATGGAAAATGTGGGCTGCTATAAGCATGAAAAAGGTTCGGCTATGCATAAGCAGTAAAGAAATTAAACATATTTCATTTTACGAGTATAGGGGCAAAAATATAAAATTGCCAAAGTGTGATTTTTAGACTGATTTGAATAATATGATCGTTAAATAAGTATTATTTGATATGTTAGATCAAGAAAAATGAAATTCAGGCTTAGATCGGGGAAGAACAAGGTTATGGACTAAGTCAAAATAATTAGTCGCTTTGGCATTCGAGGTAAGTCGTGTGTAAATAATACAATTACATTGTTTTTTGGTATTGATTAATTGACATAGCATATAATGTTTGAATGTGGACTATGAATATGTATAATGTGATTTATGAGGTAGAATCCCGATTGAACCTTAGGAATAGATTGGATATCCATGCCATGACATTTGGATTATATGTGAGCCAGTGTAAGACCATGTATGGGACATGGCATCAGTGTTGATATGAGTGCTAGTGCAAGACCATGTCTGGGACATGGCATCGGCCTCGACATGTGAGCAAGTGTAAGACCATGTTTGGGGCATCGCATCGACTTTGATATGTGTCAATGTAAGATAATGTCTGGGACATGGCATCGGCACAAATAGATGAAAGCTAGTGTAAGACCATGCCTGGGACATCGCATCGGCCTCGATATATGAGAGTCATGTAACACCCCAAACCCAGCTTAGACGTTACGGCCAAGTCTGATGTGTCACATTGAAGTGTTTTTCAAAAACCGTGTTTTCATTGAAAAACCTTCTTAAATGTTTAAAAGCTCTTACCGTTAAACTTGTATAAAACCTTAGTTTGTTTTTATTTTTTCCAAAACGGGATTTATTGAAATGATCATCCCTTTTCAAACATCGTTGAAACCTTTGTAAAAGTTTTATGAAAGCTTATGAACCCTTGTAGTTTGCAAAAACATGTTATTTTAAAAATAGATAAAATATCGAAAAATCAGATTTGTAACCTTTATAAAACATGTTATCTTGAAAACGGTTTAAATATCAAATAAATTTGACCTTTTTCGTTAAGACTTAAAGTGAATGGAAGCTGGGCACCAGGTAGGATTCCAGAAAAGAGGAGGTGAGTCGAATAGACTGCTTAAGTACCAAGCTCTTCTTGGATCCACTCCTAGACATGCACACTACCATTGCCACACTTTAACTATTTGAAATATTTATCTACAAGATCATTTAAAATTGCGGAAGCTTTGCTTGGTTATCGTGTTATTTTGAAAATAAGTAACTTTTATAAAAATCACGTCTTAAAATCATTTATTTTCAACTCGATTTAAATAATATCCTACGTAAGCTAAAACCAATTTAAATAAGTAAAGAATAAAAACCCAAAATAAAAATAATTAAAGAGGCCCTTTTTACAACCCAAAACCAGAAATAAATAATTAAATCTAAATTCAAGTAGGTAACTTAATTAGAAATCCAACAGTCCAGTCCATGTGGCCACTCTGAATCCCTCCCAGCTCCAAGTCCACCAATCTAAGGCTCACCTGCAAGGATGGAAGGAAAAAAAGGGTGAGTTTGGAAAACTCAGTGTGCAACAAGCCACTTACAGAGCCCAAATCAATATCAGCATACTAGGCCTAAGCCCCCAAATCAGTCTCAACATATAACTGGGCCGAAGCCTTTCCATTTAATAGTTACTAGGCCAAAGCCTTTCATAAATCATATCACTGGGCCGAAGCCTTTTTTGTAAACGGTATGGCCCATAGGCCCATTTCAGTAACACATGTAAACGTCAATGCATGTATGCAAAGCCCATTTGGGGAGACTACTCAACCCACCATCCACTACTCTCCACCCGTACCAACCAACACACCATGTGGGGATGCTACTCAACCCACCCCGCCGCTACTCTCCACTGGCAGCATAGCTGCTTTATCATATAACTAGAGGCCTAGCCTCTTTTAATAACTGGGGCAAAAGCTCTTTCGGTAAACTGGGGCAAAAGCCCTTTTCGGTATACTGGGGCAAAGCCCTTTAACACTTCCTCCAATCATATAAACCCAACCCATGCATGTAATGATTATAACATGGCATATCGTATACATATCGTAGCATATCATGTGCATGTCATGTGCATATCATATCATTTCATGAAAACTATCAATATCACAATCAACATAATCATTTTACAACCCTAGGGGTATAATGGTCATTTCTACCTAGGGTAAAATAGTCATTTTTAAGCTATAAGGGTGATTACGTAATTTTAACACTTATTAGGATTTTCCATGCTTATTCATCAATTCCAAATGTTTAAACAGCAATTTTAGCCTATTTTAGTACAACCGAGTTATGGGCCAAAAACCCCTAATGGGCCCTATGTAGCTAGTTCAGTCGTCTAAGCCCACTTAGTCCAAATCCTACAATTAACTACTAATTTAACCAGTTTTAAGCCTATAGTCTATTAAGAAATGTCTATTGCCCATTTTTACCTTTATGGGCCCGTAAGCCCATTGGGCCCAATTTTAGCCCATCGAGGCCCAACTTACCATCGTGCACAAAATCGTGCCCTTACCTGTTTTATCGATCCAATCACCAATCTTATCGTATGTATCACGGCTCAAACCATTCACAAAACCACAAGTTTGAAATGCCGAAGTTTAGGCATTTTGGCTTTTCAGCAAATATTAATCTAAGCTACTATGAGGTTCATTACACACCTGCTTGCAATGAACTATGACTATATCCGATCCAAGTCAATCCTACATTCGATTACTAAAACATTAGACCACGAATCAATGATAACTAAATTTAACATACTCTTACCATATTCGGGCATCCATGAACAAGGCCCTAAATCCTTACCTTTGCTGAAGTTGATATCCAAATCTGGATCTCAACGCTCCACTGATCCAAGCCCTTAGTCAACAGCCTTTAACCCTTACAAGCACAGAGTAAAATAATTGGTAACAGCCCCTTAAAGCCTTAGGTGCTATTTCGACAGCCTCCCTAAACACATAGGGATTCCAACTTTTCCAAATCCCAAAAATAAGAATAGATCACAGTCAAGTAATTCATATCACCAACTTATATCCACGGTCAAAGTAGCCCAATCATCACACAATTTAGTCATTTACCCATGAAGGGCAAAACAGTCATTTAACACCCTAGGGGCAAAACGGTAATTTTACCCCATAGGGGTGTCTCGGTAATTCTACCCTACAGGGGTATTTCGATAAATTTGCAAATCGAGGGTAAAATAGAAATTTTTACAAATCAGGGGTAAAATAGTAATTTTACAAATTAGGGGTGAAACGGTAATTTTACAAATTAAGGGTAAAATAGTAATTTTACAAATTAGGGGTAAAATAGTAATTTTACAAATTAAGGGTAAAACGAAAATTTTATAAATCATGGGTAAAATGGTAATTTTACAAATCAAGGGTATGTTCGTCATTATACAAATCGAGGTACTTCTGTCATTGTACAAATCAAGGGTAATTCGATAATTTTATAAATCGGGATATTTCTTGTACTTTTGTAAACCAAGGGTATTTTAGTAACTTTGTAAACTAAAGCATTTCTAAACAGAGATAACAATGCGAATGGGCCTAGGGCCCATTCTTGACCCAAATGGGCCCACACGCTCGTGTGGCCCTTTTAGCCTAAATCCAGCCACAGATATGAGATTCACCTAATCTAGCCCAATATTTACTATACAATCAAACAACTTATCCAATTGGGCCCGCAGGCCCATTAGGCCCACATGGCCTCTTCGGCCCATCGCAGCCCGAAGTAGCCGTCCTACCGCTAGAGCAGTGAGAAATACACACCTGATAGGAGACTGAAGTTAATCCGCGCTCCAAACTCTCTTAGCCGATGCCCAACCCAAACGGGCACGCCATAAAGCGAAAGGGACCAGCCAAGAAGGCTGTGCCTACTCTCCTCTTGGTTTGCTCTATTTAAAGCTAGCTCCTCACCTGCTCTCATGTTAGCTTTCCGATGTGGGATTCTCCATCAATCCCCCCAAAATTAAAGCATTAGCAAATAATCAACCTTTGCGTGCAACGGGATTCGAACCAAAGTCCTCTCAGTAACCCTGTCAAGCCATCACCACTCGGACATAAGCTCCTTTGTGTCATAAGTCCAACACATTTAACTTTAAAGCTCACCTACTTGCTTCCAGATTTATTTAAAAGAAAAACCAAAATAAATTGCAAGAGCCAAGACTTGAACTTTGGACCCCTTGTTTCCTTGTCCCCTAAGTGGCGCTACTTTGCCACTACACCACATTTCTTTTTTTGTTCTTATTCTACACATAATTCCTTACAACTCCTTTTTTCCAAGTCCTCTATTCCTTAAGTCCAAAAATCCAAGAATTCTCCGAGTTTTTAACCAACACTTGGGCCTTCTATAGGCCCAATAACACACTCCAAACACGAATTACACATCCATATATCAAAATTTCAACATTATACCAAATATCACAAAAATCCTGGAATCCCAGAAATTAGCCCAAGACTTTTCCCCACACTATGAATCCTTCGCAGTTCACTAAAATACCACATTAACCCATTAATAATAACCTTCCATAACAGAATTCAACACAGTAATAATTTTATTTCGAACTATCTCACACTCGCACCCAGGCCCAAGGCCCAATACTTCTAGGCCCAAATTCAGGGTGTTACAACTCTACCCTCGTTAAAGAAATTTCGTCCTTGAAATTTTAAACTATCAACTAACCGTATTACTCAAGTCCAACCACTATGCTTCTGTTGCGCACTCTGATCCAAATAATTTTAGTACGACCCAGAACATCTAATTACTGAAATAAACATTAACACTAGCGCACACAATTCGTAACCAAACATCACACATTCCTAACTATAATAAGCTTTGCAATCAAGAGCTCGATATTCGAGGGACCCACATAAAAAGCACGCTCTTTTCTCCCCATCACATTCACCCGGATGACGTCTATTGCAGTTGTTGCAAACCGAAGGTCTTAGTCGTGCCCTAGCAAGTTTCACTGAACGAGACTCTGTCCTTTGCGAACTAGGATCCTTCCTCTTCTTACACTCCAAGCACCCTGCTTGAAGCATTTCCCTAATTTCCTTAATTTTGATATCCAAAACTTCTTCTACCACTTTCCTTACTAGCTCGACCAGTGCCTCAGTACCAGGCTCCGAGTTACTGCTACCCGAAATTGGCAAACTTTGCTTACCCTCAGAATCCATATCAATACTCTACATTACCAGTACACATATCAAATAACTACAGAGTTCTCAAAAATTTCTACTATTTATTCATATGTGTTATGCAGAGATAGTATTTTAAAGCTTTTATTTTATTCAAGATCATATCATAGCTACAGTCTCAAACTTTTAGTTTCTCTACAGTTTCAGTCTCTACAATTTTTTCAGTATTACTCTATCTACAGTATCATAGAAAAGTCTTAAGTCTATTTACAGTACAGTTCAGTACATTACAGAATATAAAGCAGAAATACTTACAGACTTGGTGCCGGGGATTCAGTGTGCCACATCTCAATTTATCAGATTCTAGAAAAACTCAGAAAGATTCAAGCCTTTTAAAATCAATTCCTCAAAACATGTTAATTTTAGAGAAAACAAGTTTGAAACAATTCTCTTTTTAACAGAATTTTCCAAAAATCTAATTTTTCCAAAAATACCCTTCCTTGGACTTAAACTTAAAATTTCCCAAATTTTTTTAAATTATTTATTTGTAGAGAGAAAATCTTATAAACAATTTCGAAAACAAATTCTTAAAGCGACTTTCGGAAATCTTTGTTTTACCCTTTAAAAACTTCCGTTTTTAGACCTGTTCCACAGCCGAGTTGTTGCAACTTAGCTCTGATACCACTAAATGTAACACCCCAAACCCAGCCTAGACGTTACGGCCAAGTCTGATGTGTCACATTGAAGTGTTTTTCGAAAACCGTGTTTTCATTGAAAACCCTTCTTAAATGTTTAAAAACTCTTACCGTTAAACTTGTATAAAACCTTAGTTTGTTTTTATTTTTTTCCAAAACGGGATTTATTGAAATGATCATCCCTTTTCAAACATCGTTGAAACCTTTGTAAAAGTTTTATGAAAGCTTATGAACCCTTGTAGTTTGCAAAAACATGTTATTTTAAAAATAGATAAAATATCGAAAAATCAGATTTGTAACCTTTATAAAACATGTTATCTTGAAAACGGTTTAAGTATCAAATAAATTTGACCTTTTTCGTTAAGACTTAAAGTGAATGGAAGCTGGGCACCAGGTAGGATTCCAGAAAAGAGGATGTGAGTCGAATAGACTGCTTAAGTACCAAGCTCTTCTTGGATCCACTCCTAGACATGCACACTACCATTGCCACACTTTAACTATTTGAAATATTTATCTACAAGATCATTTAAAATTGCGAAAGCTTTGCTTGGTTATCGTGTTATTTTGAAAACAAGTAACTTTTATAAAAATCACGTCTTAAAATCATTTATTTTCAACTCGATTTAAATAATATCCTACGTAAGCTAAAACCAATTTAAATAAGTAAAGAATAAAAACCCAAAATAAAAATAATTAAAGAGGCCCTTTTTACAACCCAAAACCAGAAATAAATAATTAAATCTAAATTCAAGTAGGTAACTTAATTAGAAATCCAATAGTCCAGTCCATGTGGCCACTCTGAATCCCTCCCAGCTCCAAGTCCACCAATCTAAGGCTCACCTGCAAGGATGGAAGGAAAAAAAGGGTGAGTTTGGAAAACTCAGTGTGCAACAAGCCACTTACAGAGCCCAAATCAATATCAGCATACTAGGCCTAAGCCCCCAAATCAGTCTCAACATATAACTGGGCCGAAGCCTTTCCATTTAACAGTTACTGGGCCAAAGCCTTTCATAAATCATATCACTGGGCCGAAGCCTTTTTTGTAAATAGTATGGCCCATAGGCCCATTTCAGTAACACATGTAAACGTCAATGCATGTATGCAAAGCCCATTTGGGGAGACTACTCAACCCACCATCCACTACTCTCCACCCGTACCAACCAACACACCATGTGGGGATGCTACTCAACCCACCCCGCCGCTACTCTCCACTGGCAGCATAGCTGCTTTATCATATAACTAGAGGCCTAGCCTCTTTTAATAACTGGGGCAAAAGCCCTTTCGGTAAAATAGGGCAAAAGCCCTTTTCGGTATACTGGGGCAAAGCCCTTTAACACTTCCTCCAATCATATAAACCCAACCCATGCATGTAATGATTATAACATGGCATATCGTATACATATCATAGCATATCATGTGCATATCATATGCATATCATATCATTTTATGAAAAATATCAATATCACAATCAACATAATCATTTTACAACCCTAGGGGTATAATGGTCATTTCTACCTAGGGGTAAAATAGTCATTTTTAAGCTATAAGGGTAATTACGTAATTTTAACACTTATTAGGATTTTCCATGCTTATTCATCAATTCCAAATGCTTAAACAGTAATTTTAGCCTATTTTAGTACAACCGAGTTATGGGCCAAAAACCCCTAATGGGCCCTATGTAGCTAGTTTAGTCGTCTAAGCCCACTTAGTCCAAATCCTACAATTAACTACTAATTTAACCAGTTTTAAGCCTATAGTCTATTAAGAAATGTCTATTGCCCATTTTTACCTTTATGGGCCCGTAAGCCCATTGGGCCCAATTTTAGCCCATCGAGGCCCAACTTACCATCGTGCACAAAATCGTGCCCTTACCTGTTCTATCGATCCAATCACTGATCTTATCGTATGTATCACGGCTCAAACCATTCACAAAACCACAAGTTCGAAATGCCGAAGTTTAGGCATTTTGGCTTTTCAGCAAATATTAATCTAAGCTACTATGAGGTTCATTACACACCTGCTTGCAATGAACGATGACTATATCCGATCCAAGTCAATCCTACATTCGATTACTAAAACATTAGACCACGAATCAATGATAACTAAATTTAACATACTCTTACCATATTCGGGCATCCATGAACAAGGCCCTAAATCCTTACCTTTGCTGAAGTTTATATCCAAATCTGGATCTAAACGCTCCACTGATCCAAGCCCTTAGTCAGCAGCCTTTAACCCTTACAAGCACAGAGTAAAATAATTGGTAACAGCCCCTTAAAGCCTTAGGCGCTATTTCGACAGCCTCCTTAAACACATAGGGATTCTAACTTTTCCAAATCCCAAAAATAAGAATATATCACAGTCAAGTCATTCATATCACCAACTTATATCCACAGTCAAACTAGCCCAATCATCACACAAGTTAGTCATTTACCCACGAAGGGCAAAACAGTCATTTAACACCCTAGGGGCAAACCGGTAATTTTACCCCATAGGGGTGTCTCGGTAATTCTACCCTACAGGGGTATTTCGGTAAATTTGCAAATCGAGGGTAAAATAGAAATTTTTACAAATTAGGGGTAAAATAATAATTTTACAAATTAGGGGTAAAACGGTAATTTTACAAATTAAGGGTAAAATAGTAATTTTACAAATTAGGGGTAAAATAGTAATTTTACAAATTAAGGGTAAAACAGAAATTTTATAAATCATGGGTAAAATGGTAATTTTACAAATCAAGGGTATGTTCGTCATTTTACAAATCGAGGGTACTTCTTCCATTATACAAATCAAGGGTAATTCGATAATTATATAAATCAGGATATTTCTTGTAATTTTGTAAACCAAGGGTATTTTAGTAACTTTGTAAACTAAAGCATTTCTAAACAGAGATAACAATGCGAATGGGCCTAGGGCCTATTCTCGGCCCAAATGGGCCCACACACTCGTGTGGCCCTTTTAGCCTAAATCTAGCCACAGATATGAGATTCACCTAATCTAGCCCAATATTTACTATACAATCAAACAACTTATCCAATTGGGCCCGCAGGCCCATTGGGCCCACATGGCCTCTTCGGCCCATCGCAGCCCGAAGTAGCCGTCCTACCGCTAGAGCAGTGAGAAATACACACCTGATAGGAGACTGAAGTTAATCCGCGCTCCAAACTCTCTTAGCCGATGCCCAACCCAAACGGGCACGCCATAAAGCGAAAGGGATCTGCCAAGAAGGCTGTGCCTACTCTCCTATTGGTTTGCTCTATTTAAAGCTAGCTCCTCACCTGCTCTCATGTTAGCTTTCCGATGTGGGATTCTCCATCAATCCCCCCAAAATTAAAGCGTTAGCAAAATAATCAAACTTTGCGTGCAACGGGATTCGAACCAAAGTCCTCTCAGTAACCCTGTCAAGCCATCACCACTCGGACATAAGCTCCTTTGTGTCATAAGTCCAACAAATTTAACTTTAAAGCTCACCTACTTGCTTCCAGATTTATTTAAAAGAAAAACCAAAATAAATTGCAAGAGCCAAGACTTGAACCTTGGACCCCTTGCTTCCTTGTCCCCTAAGTGGCGCTACTTTGCCACTACACCACATTCATTTCTTGTGACTTATTCTACACATAATTCCTTACAACTCCTTTTTTCCAAGTCCTCTATTCCTTAAGTCCAAAAATCCAAGAATTCTCCGATTTTTTAACCAACACTTGGGCCTTCTATAGGCCCAATAACACACTCCAAACACGAATTACACATCCATATATCAAAATTTCAACATTACACCAAATATCACAAAAATCCCGGAATCCCAGAAATTAGCCCATGACTTTTCCCCACACTATGAATCCTTCGCAGTTCACTAAAATACCACATTAACCCATTAATAATAACCTTCCATAACAGAATTCAACACATCAATAATTTTATTTCGAACTATCTCACACCCGCACCCAGGCCCAAGGCCCAATACTTCTAGGCCCAAATCCAGGGTGTTACAAGTCAAGTGTAAAACCATGTCTGGGACATGGCATCGGCACCTTATCCTTTGTTTGAGGCTTATGGATTATCCTTAGTATTCCAAATGGTTCAACGGGAAATTCACAGTTTATGTTAAAAAGAGAGACGTTATGACTATATTGTGAGGGGTACAGGTATCTAGACGAAATTTATAAGGATTGAGCTTGATTTATGTTGTGTAATTTGTATGGGTGAAAATGAGTAAGCTATGCCTATGAGAATGATCTTGTAATGACCCTGTGATTATAGGTCTATACTTATGATGTATACATGTGGGGTGAATTTGATTGATGATCATGTGTGAGACTTTTAGGCCAAATTAAATTGAGAAATGATATGTTCGAGTCTTTATTGTTGATGTATGGGTTAAATTGGCCAATGAATGGCATGTAAATATTTGTTAATGGCTAGTTATGGATATGCTTTGGTAATATGTATGTTTGAATGGAAGTTAAAACAAAGAAATCATGGAAGAGTAAAATTAGTAATAAAATAGTTATAGACAGTAGCAGTTGTGTGACTTCGAAAAATCACCAAAAATGGTGGAACCGAATTAGCGGTTGAATAAGATATGAAATAAAAGCTTACTGAGTTTATTTTCATATAAAAGAAACAGTGTAAGCAAAAGAGTTACATATTATGAGATATTTGAATTTTTAGGAGACAGAGTCAGAATGATTTTGAAATCCCCTATTCTAAATTGGAAAAATCACTATATATTGTACAAAAATAATTATGGGCTATAATTTATATGCTTAAAATCATTAATGAGTATATTTTCAAAAGAAATAAATTGGAACATCATCCCAATCCCGTACGAGAAGATAATTAAATTTTAGTGAAAAGGGGTTGAAACTATTGAATAGCAAAACAGTGGAGATTTTATAGAATAAACTGTACGTATTGGCTAAACCAAAAATTCTAAAAATTTTATGGTAAGAAGATATGTGAGTCTAGTTTCAGGGAAAATTCACAGATCTTAATTTGGAGTTTCGTAGCTCAAGATATAAGTAATTTAGTGACTTTGACTCAAACAGACAACCAGAGATGAACATGTGTAATAGTGGAATTATATGCAATTATGTTCGTATTATCTTAAGAACACATTGTAAGAATTGGTAAAAACATATTAATTAATTGCTTATTATTTACATGCCAACTTACTAAGCTATAAAGTTTACTCCCTCCTTTCCATTTCTCTTAGTGTTGTCAGGTTGGCTTGGGGTTAGAGATCATCGGAGGCAGCATCACACTATCAAGTTATCAATTTAGGGTATTGATAAATCTCAAGTGTTTTCGAGTGAGTGGCATGTATAGAGACTTAGTTATTGGTGATATGCATTCTTAGGATTTGGTCAAATGTATTGGCTTATATTGCTTCATTGTATACGGCCATAAGATGTGGCTCATATTGTAATGAGTATGTAAGCCTATTTATGCATGCATGTGGAAAGGCTTTGTTGTAGTTATGTGCATACATGTACGAAGTTCTTGTGTGATGTGATCATGCTTGTTTACCATGAATGGTTAGTATTATATTATATGTATTGATGATTAAGTTGAGAATAATTAAGGGTATGATATGTACCTATGAAATGTATAGGAGGGTAAAGAATTAAGAGCAACAAAAGGGCTTGGAAAATAGCCTAAGCATTAGCCACAAGGGCAGGCACACGGTCATATGTCTCAGCCATGTAGAGGACACGGCCTAGCACACGGGCATGTGGCTTGGCCGTGTGACCTTCATTTGTTGATGGCGTCATAAACAGAGAGTTACACGGGCTGAGGACACGGGCGTGTCCCAAGCCACACGGGCATGTGTGACCACACGGCCAACCCATACGGGAGTGTGACCCTATTTTCATGAAAAATTTTCTAAGTGTTGGGAAATTTTTGAAAGGTCCCGGTTTGGTCCCAAATCACCCCTAAAGCATGTTTAGAGCATTGTAGGCTCGTTTAAGGGACAATGTGTGTATGTATGAAAAGTTTTAAATTTGAGTGGAAAAATTATGTCTCGATTTTGAATGTTTATATGGGTTTTAGGTCCGATAAACCCTCATACCCTGTTCTGGTGTCAAATACGGGTAAAGGGTGTTACACAAACTAATTGTGAATTGTTGCATATTGAATTGTTTTTGTATGGTAAGAGCATAAGGTGAGACAATTTGTGATAATGAGATGTATTTGGATTGATTTCAATTTATTGATATTCATGAGGACTAAATTGAATATATGTAAAAGATGTGAATATTTATATAAATATCAAATTGAATATATGTGGAGATATTTGATGCTACCATATGTTAGAATAAATGAATTCATGATAAAAATTGTTGTAAATTGAGATATTAAATGATGATAAACTGAGTAATGAATACCCTATTAATTGTTCGGGTAGAGTCGGATATAATTGACATGACATAGTATTGGAAGAGTTCAAGGTTACTTTGACTAAGAGTCAATGAGGCACTTTGTGCCAATTTGCTTCAATTTTACCTATGAGACACTAAGTGTCAAACATATTGCTAGCTTTGGCTACAACTATTTGTTTTAGATTTATCCGATGAGGTACTAGGTGTAAAACTGGTGTGCTGGTTGAATCCGTGTATATGACTAAATCTGAATAGTGTTAATAAGGAAATAAATGATAAAAATGAAATGTTTGTAATTGGAGCAATGATTTTGAATAAGTCTTCAAAATCAAAGTGGTTGAGAAATCCAAAAGAGATTCAAAAACGGACATTAAATGGCAAATGGAAAGAAATGGAAATAAAATGTGGAATGAAACATGCATTGTGTAATGCATTGGAACAATGTTAGATAAATTCATAGTCTTCATGAAATTGAACATGGTAATAGAATGTTCTATCATGTGACTTGAAATATCAATAATATTAAAGTGGTTTTGGTCATGCTTAAATATTGATAAGTTGTATTTGTTTTCATTAAAAAATATGAGAAATGGTTAGATGACACGATAAATTGCATAGCATCATTCATTTTTAATTTATGCTACTAAAATTTCTTAGGTTCTGTTTTAATGTTCGGATTATAAGAATACCAATAAGTTATAATCAACGTATGGTTTTGTTTTCCATGTGCATGTTAGGTACTTTACGTTTCAAACCTCGACCTAGCATCCAGCGGCAATCCCAGACTCAATCGCTGGTGATGTTTTAAATTTTGGTCATGGCATGTACCTAAAGTGTCATTTGGGCATTTAATGTTTTATTTTGGGATTCTTGTGGCATTCTGAGAATTATGTATATGTATATATGTATGTGATGGCAATGGTCATGAAAAGGACATCTTGATGAGTAGTTTAACTAGTATATTTACTTGCTTAGATGGTGACTTGATTATGTGCCAATGGATAGGTGTATAAAGTTGATTTATAAGCTTATATATGCTTGAAATGATTTGGTAAGCTTGATGTATAAATCATGAGATTGCTTGAATGGCTATTTGATGCATGGCTAGTTGATAGTTGAGGTGCCATTGAAGGTTTATTAGATTGGTATGTATGTGGTCTTTTGATTGGTTTTAAATTGTCGATTGAGGTGTCGGTTGTGGCATATTGGTTAGGCACTTAGGATGATCGTTGTAAGTGATGTTTTGGCATGATTTTGATGCTTTTGGAATTTATTGAGATATGATATATTTGGTTTCTTGTGGTGTAAGTTAGGGTTATAAAGCTTGCATTGAAAGTTATTACCAGGTGCACACGGCTTGACACACAGCCATAGTCTGTTACACGACTCAACAATACAACAGTGTGACAAAATATTGAATACTTACACTTTTGACCCACACTGTATCAGTGAGTTACATAGTCTGTTCGCATGGTTGTGTGACTCCAAACCTACATGGCATCAGGCTGTTACATGGCTTGCCTACATAACCATTTGACCCACCTCACACGGCCTCGGCCTTCTACACAGTCAAGGGACACGGCTGTGTGACCCCTGTCTGTAGATTTTTCTTATCTTTTTGCTTTTATTTCAAATTGATCCTTGTTCGATATCGAGTTAGTTTTAAGATTTCGTAAGCTCGATATAAACCTTGAATTGATTAAAATACATGTTATACTTCATAATTTATGATGTAATGATATTAAATTGAGATTTTTTATTTATAAATTGTATTGTATTTGTTTGTAGCACCCTGTTACTTAGGTTTGATGACCGGGCCGGGTAAGGGGTGTTACATCCCAATCCTTTTTTAGTTAGCTCCGAATTGATCGAACCAACGCATTAGCAGCTATTCCATATGTTTCTTTGATAATCATATTGATAGATTCTAAACCATTTCTCTTTACAATAACCTATTGTGCATCAATTTCCCGAGCTATCTTCAATTTGTCACCAATATTCCTTACAAAGCCTCGTATCTGATCCCCATGATCATTCTTGACAACCCTACCTTAATTGGCCCTATTATTTGTTCTATCTATAACACCATCCAAGTTGACCTTGATCCAGCCTAACAATGGTGGAATCTATTGAACTACTCTCAAGTGTTGATCTCTTGCTTACACAACCTTTATTTGGTTCAATCACATGGATCAACAAACTTCCTTGCACATTCTCTTGTTTTTATTCAACACACCTTCAACCTTTATAAACTATAAATCGAAGATCAATTTGTTACAACTATTTTAAATACACCTCAACCTCCATATCCCAATCATCATTATCTCTTGCAAAATAACTTGGATTAAAGAGGTTTGTAACCAACCAATCTTAATCCAATCATCAAAAACTCATCAAGTTGATCAACTCTCACTAGTCTTTCCCAAATAGCTAGAGCCTCGAAACATCCACAAAGAACATGAACCACATCCTCGATCAAATCTTTGGTAGATTGGGAAATTTGCCTCCCATGTAAGGTGTCTTCTAATTCTTTTAGCATTTGTCAGAAGTTTACCATTAAAACTTAACCAATGGAAAACCTTGACTCTTTGACAGCAACGAAACTGGCAGATCAATCTCCATCGATTAACTCTTTGAATTCCACGAAACTGGCAAATCAATCTGCATCGATTATCAATATTGATATTGTATCACCTCACACTCGATCTGATTGCTAGATCCGAATGTGTAATGTCACATTTCGTTGCCAAAGTAACTCAAGATAACTTAATTGTAAAAAATAAAATGTCGATAATGACAATATATCGCAAAGAAAAGAGAAATAAAAAATAAAGAACACACAGATTTTTACGTGGAAACCCTTTCAGGAAAAAAATCACGGGTAAAGGAGAAGGAAATTTACTATGTCGAATTCGAATAATTACAAGAGAAGTAGACTATGTCTATTTATAGGCTTGTAAAACCATATTCTAAGAAGAGTGTAGTAAGGTCGAAACTTCTTATTCTAAGCAATATCAAATAGATGGAGTGTAATAAGGTTTAAAAAACCTTATTCTGAAATAAAATAAAAGAAGTGTAGTTCTATATGGATTTTACTTTTATTTTATTTTAACATTGTATTTTATTTAAATAAGGATTTAGATAACTTAATTCTAACAATCTCCACCTTGACATGAATTCTCAATGAACAAGTTCTTCATCGTGAGCTCTCAATGAACAAGTTCTCCACCTCTTCCGTAAAACCCCTTAAAAGTTTAACTTTAACGATGAACACCAACCAAGTCTAAGCAATGCTCAAACTTGGTTATAGGAAGTGACTTAGTCATCATATCTGAAGGATTTTCATGAGTACTAATTTTGCTCACAACAATATCACCACGAGCAATAATATCACAAACAAAATGATACCGAACATCAATGTGTTTTTTTCTCTCATGAAACATTTGATGTTTTGTAAGGAAGATGGCACTTTGACTGTCAAAAAATACTCTACTAATTTGAAGGTCTTCATTGAGTTCACTAAAGAGTCCCTTCAACCAAATAGCTTCTTTACAAGCCTCAGTAATCGCTATATGCTCAGCTTCAGTGGTAGACAAAGCTACTGTAGTTTGCAAAGTGGCTTTCCAACTGATTGTACAACCTCCGATTGTAAAGACATAACCTGGGAGAGATCTTTTTCTATCAAGGTCTCCAGCAAAATCAGCATCAACATACCCAATGACTCCATCTCTAGTTCTTCCAAACTGTAAGCAAACATCAGTAGTACCTCATAAGTATATTAAAATACACTAAACTACTTTCCAATGTTCTTTACCAAGATTTGCCATGTATCTGCTAACTGAATTGGCAACATATGCTAAATCCAGACGTGAACAAACCATAAATACATAAGAGATCCCACTGCACTAGAGTATGGAACATGTGACAAGTACTCAATCTCATCATCTAATTGTGAAGACAAAGCTGATGAAAGTTTGAAATGGGCTGCTAAAGGAGTACTAACAGACTTAGCACTCTACATATTGAACCTCAAAGAACTTTCTCGATGTACCCCTTCTAACTTATGTACAATTTACTTACTTTTCTATCTCTAAGAATCTCTATACCATGTAACACCCCAAGACCTGTACACATCGCCGGAGGGTCAAGAGGCATTACCCGACATTCACATAAATTAACAGGGCATCACTCGTATAAGCATGATATAAACACTTATAGATAAAAGCTATTCATGCAAATCAAAGACTCAAAACTGAATCTACTCATGCCTTTAAGTTCATGTTACCAATTCACATCAAGCTACTTACGAATCAGCTCCAATCCACTCATATATATATATACATAAATAAGTATACTGAATGATAACATTTAATCCTAAAGTTTCAGCGTTTAGATTTTCATATTCCCATTCAAGCAATGCATATATCTTATAACCATCTTTCCCAAAATACATATCATGTAAATCATAAGTAACCATCATCATCCTTAAGACCACATGTAGGTAAAAAGCATATCTAGAAGCCATTTTTGCATGGCTATGCTTAATTACAACATCTAAATGAAAGTTTCTCATTTAACAACCACAAAATGAAACCTATACATGCCATTCACAAAGTTAGCCATTTAAATACCAAAAAGGGGCTTTGATAGTAGAGATGACTTCGAGTGCAAGATTCCCGAGACCGTAGCTAACGAACAAGATCTATAAAATAGAAGGTTAAGAGCAATAGAGTAAGCATTTATGTGCTTAGTAAGCTTAAGTAATAAAATTCAATCAAATAACTAGAGTAAAGTAAATTCTAATGCTTATTTAATTAACCCTTTAGCTGAATGTAACTAAAACTAGATTTGCCACCATTATACAGATATGCTAAACATCAACTTAATCCATTCCCACATAAATCATAAGTTCACATATAGAAAAGAAGCCACATGCCTTTATACATCTCTAAACCATCGTTAGAACTGATATTACTCATTGGTAAGCATAATTCAATCAAAACTAGTTTACAATTTGTGTACAGCACGTACCTGACTAGCTTATAGTAGTAGGCTCATTAGTTGAAATTGTTAAGACCGAATTTTAACTCTAGCCCTAAGGCTCTTTGGGATTTGGCCCGGCTTTTAACGCTAGCCCTAAGGCTCTTCGGGATTTGGCCCGGCTTTTAACGCTAGCCCTAAGGCTCTTCGGGATTTGGCCCGACTTTTAACGCTAGCCCTAAGGCTCTTCAGGACTCAACCTGGATGAAACTCTGGCACATATGCCCTTCAGGATTCCACCCGGATCATAGCACGGATACACATATATTTGAATTCACCACATGAACTTATCATAAAGTTAGTCACAAATTATCATTCATTCATTCATTTCACACATTAACACATAGCATGGCACTTTCATTACATATTTGGTCAATAGGCATTTAAATAAGTTACATATCAATTTGTTTTCTAAAGGCTTCATAGGTCTAAAGGACTTTCGGCTATATTACTCTTCTCTTCCTCATTATGCAGGTCATAGGTCACTTGTTTAAACGAATCATCCTTATGAGTAACTAAATGTATACACCATGTTAAATTAACTCACATGATAGGATTTTAATACTTAAAACTTACCTCGATGGTCGATAATTATTTACGAACCAACTATTCCACCACCTTCGCCTTTCCTTTGTCCGAGTGTGGCTCTCTTAGCTCTTGAGCTAAAATAAACGAGTTTACTGTTCAAAATCTATTACTAAAATCACATAGTTATTATTTACTCAATCTATGCATATCCGAATACCTATATATATACACAACTCATTCACAAGCATCTCAAAATTACAAATAAATTTCACATTTCATTTTCTCATGTGGTCATTCGGCAAATCATAAAACATAGGTTAATACTTAAGCATTATAATGACCCACATTAACCGAATGGAATCACCCACTTATGCCATAAAAATCCAAGGCTACTAAGCTCAAACCCATTCACAATATAAAACGCCAAACATACTATCAATGAACATAAGTATCCATGGCCAAATATCTATCTTAGCTCCACACTCAAATTTCATTAAACACTTATCCTCTTTACTTGAGCAAGGCAAGGGATACAAATATAATCTCTTTACCACACATATATACAGACTCAGATGCATACATACATATTTGGTCCCATGAATATTCATCTTACATCACAACTAAATCTTTCACTAGCTAAATATGCAATATCACAATTGAAGCTATTCGGCACTCACACATGTATTAGATATGCATTTATATCTAGTTCACAAGCATAATTACTAATTCCCCAAAAATCGAATGTGTCCCTTCAAATTTGCACAAGTACCATGTTTGATCACAAGGTAAATGCACTTATCAAAAGCACCTCTTCCCGTATTAAATTTCTAAATCCAATTTGGCCACAACTAAAATACCTATAATAACATTATTACAAAATTCAATGCCATACTTTACAAGATATACACACATATAATTTCTAAATTTAAGTACAATATGCACCATTACCTCAATGTCCAAATGTACTCCATTTTCCAAATTTACTTCTATTTCATAAACCATTATTTTCCAAAAACATTATTTAAACAATGCCATTTAACAATCCCTTATAAAAATATAAACCAAGACCGAATGCTTATTTACAAAACATCCAAAATTCCATTCGGCTAACTTACAACCCAAACATCAATTTGTTCTTCTTAATCAAACAAAGAAATCTTACCCCCAAAACATCAAAACATCATTAAAACATCACAACCTCCATTGTCGAATGCCCTCTTTTTAATTTAAAAACCATTCAAAGAAAAATTAGTATAATTTAAGCATGCCTTCATGAATTCTTGCAAATTTAACTTCAAAACATCTCATAAGACTCCATAATACACTACATATACCATAGAACTCAAAAGCAACAAAGTTCCCTATGATTCTTCCATGACCGAATGAAGCATTCACATCCAATTCAAAAATTATTACATGGGTTGTGCCATAATCTTAACTATTGACTTGAATTCATAAAATCTAAGCAAACTAACATGATTTTTACCTTAAAATTGAAGCAAGTAAAGTGACCAAATGGTGGCTTATTTCTCTCCTCTTTTCTCTTCAAGTTACGGCAAAGAAGAATAATGAATCCACTTTGTTCTTTTCACCATTTCTTTTGTTATTTTATTCACTTTATTATCCTATTAGGCATGATTTCACATAATTTAATCATAACATAAAAAAATAATATAATTTATTTTGCCTAATCATCATGCATGGCCGGCCACTAAATGTCAAATGGTTAATTTGACATGCAAGTCCCTTAATTTGAAACCTTATACAACTTCTTTCATGAATTTAGCCACACACATCATAGTTCTTATCGCATAAGTCCTTTAGTTTAGTAATCACATTCAATATGTCAAATTCAAACATTTCTAAATCACACATACACTTATCACATACATTAGACATAGGATATCGTATTCAATTTTTTCTATGACTCGATTTAGCGGTCCCGAAACCACTTCCCGACTAGGGTCGAAATAGGGCTGTCACAACTCTCCCCCTTTAGGGATTTTCGTCCCCAGAAATCTTACCAGAAAATAGGTTTGGGTATCGTTCTCTTATGGCATTCTCGGATTCCCAAGTCGCTTCTTCGATCCCGTGCTTGAGCCACATCACTTTCACTAACGGAACCTTTTTATTTCGTAATTCCTTTATCTCGCGGGCTAAAATACGAATCGGTTCCTCTTAATAACTCAAACCAGGCTGAATTTCAATATCAGAAGGACTAATCACATGGGAAGGGTCGGATCTATAACATCGAAGCATCGAAACGTGAAAAACATTGTGAATCTTTTCCAGTTCAGGGGGCAGAGTTAGTCGATAAGCAACCGGCCCAATTCGTTCTGAAATTTCATATGGTCCAATGAATTTCGGGCTCAGCTTGCCTTTACAGCCAAAACGGAGTATCTTTTTCCACAGTGAGACCTTCAGAAACACTTTATCGCCAATCCGATACTCGATATTTTTACGTTTTAGATCTGCGTATGATTTCTGATGATTGGATGCTGCTTTCAAACTGTTATGAATCGTTTCCACCTTCTGTTCAGCCTCTTTGATTAAATCAACCCCAAGAATCTTATTCTCACTAAGCTCGGTCCAAAACAGAGGTGTACGACATCTTCGACCGTAAAGAGCTTCGTAGGGTGCCATTTGAATACTCGATTGAAAACTGTTGTTATACGCGAATTCAATCAGAGGCAAGTATTTTTACCACGAACTACTAAACTCGAGAATGCAACATCTCAACATATCCTCGAGTATCTGAATATCCTGTTCGGATTGACCGTCAGTCTGCGGATGCAATGCGGTGCTAAAATAGAGTTTAGAACCCAATGCCTTATGTAATTTCTTACAGAATTGCAAAGTAAAGTGAGGATCTCGATCTGAAATAATAGAAGTTGGCACTCCGTGCAATTATACAATCTGAGAAATGTATAATTCCGCTAACTTATCGAGTGAAAAGTCTGTACGAATCGGGATGAAATAAGCTGATTTGGTTAGTCTATCCACAATAACCCAAACGGAGTCTTTCTTGCTCGGCGATAACGGTAAACCAGATACAAAGTCCATTGTAACACGATCCCATTTCCACTCAGGTATTAGGATCGGCTGAAGTAATCCCGAAGGTACCTAATGTTTCGCTTTTACTTGCTGACACACCAAACACTTAGATACGAATTCGGAGATGTCCCGTTTCATACTGTGCCATCAATATTGTCATTTCAAGTCATTATACATTTTCGTGCTACCTAGATGAACTGACATTCGGCTATTATGGGCCTCGTTCAAAATTGTCGAAATAAGCTTTGAACTCCTTGGAATACACACACGATCCTTAAACCTCAAACAATCATTACCGTCGACCTGAAACTCTGAATTTACACTTGAATCACACTGAACTCGTTTAGCAACTAAATCATCGTCAGCTTTCTGAGCTTCACAAATCTGTCGAAGTAACACAGGTCTTGCTTTTAATTCGGCAATCAACACATCATCTGCCGACATCGTTAATTTCACATTCATAGCTCGCAAGGAAAATAGGGATTTTCGGCTAAGAGCATCAGCAACTACATTAGCTTTCCCCGGGTGATAATCAATAGCAAGCTCATAGTCTTTTAGCAATTCTAGCCACCTCCTTTGTCTCAAATTTAAATCTCTTTGAGACATCAGATACTTGAGACTTTTGTGATCGGAAAAGATGTGACATTTCTCTCCGAACAGGTAATGTCGCCAGATCTTCATGGCAAAAACGATAGCAGCTAATTCAAGATCATGAGTCAGATAATTTCGTTCTTGAGGCTTCAACTGTCTCAAAGCATAGGCGACAACCCAACCTTCTTGCATCAAAACGCAGCCTAAACCGTTCAGAGATGCATCACTATAAACTACAAACTCTTTGCCAGATTCTGGCTGAACTAACACGGAAGCTTCCGTCAAAAAGGGTTTTCAGCTGGTCGAAACTTTGCTGACATTTATCAGACCACTGGAACTTGGCATCTTTTTGTAGCAGTCTCGTCAATGGTACCGCGATCATCGAGAAACCTTTGATGAACTGTCGGTAATAACTGGCAAGTCCTAAGAAGCTTCGAACTTCGAAAACATTTCTAGGGGGTTTCCAGTCGAGAATAGCTAAAATTTTGTTCAGATCAACTCGAATACCCGAAGCAGATACTATATGTCCCAAAAAGCTGACCTCATGCAACCAGAACTCGCACTTGCTGAATTTCGCATATAATTGATTTTCACGTAAAGTCTGAAGTACAAGTCTCAAATGCTCAGCATGCTCGATCTCATCGCGAGAGTAAATCAAAATATCATCGATGAACACTACTACAAAACGGTCCAAAAACGGCCTAAACACCTGGTTCATCAAATCCATGAAAATTACAAGGGCATTAGTGAGCCCAAACGGCATCACTAAGAATTCGTAGTGTCCGTATCTCGTTCTGAATGCAGTCTTCGGCACGTCGGAATCTCTAACCCTCAACTGGTAATAACCGGATCATAAATCAATCTTCGAAAATACTGAAGCTCTTTTCAACTGATCAAACAAGTCATCAATTCGGGGCAACAGATGCTTATTCTTTACAGTGGCTTTATTTAGCTGTCGATAGTTGATGCACATTCTCATAGTCTCGTCTTTCTTTTTCACAAAAAAAACCGGTGCACCCCAGGGTGAGAAACTCGGTCGCGCAAAACCTCTGTCTGTCAACTCTTGCAACTGAGATTTCAATTCTTTTAACTCGGTAGGTACCATACGGTAAGGGGCAATCGAAATTGGAGTCGTACCCGGAACCAACTCTATACCAAACTCGACCTCTCTTACTGGCGGCAATCCTGGCAATTCTTCGGGAAACACATCCGAAAACTCACAAACTACAGGCACATTCCCAAGTTCTCGTTCAGAAACTTTGTTGTCTAGCACATAGGCTAGATATGCTTCATAACCCTTTTTCACGTATTTCTGGGCTGACATGGAAGTGATTATAGCAGGTAGCCCATTTAATTTAGCGGATTCAATTCGGATTATTTCATTATTCGAACATCACAAATCAATAGTCTTTCGCTTGCAATTCACTATCGCGTCGTGTACAGTCAACCAATCCATTCCAAGAATAATGTCAAATTCATCGAAGGGTAAAGGCATCAAATTGGCCAGGAAACAGAAATCTCGAACCATAAGGGGACATTTCTTGTATACTTTATTAACCAGAACACAACGACCCAAAGGATTTGACACTCGAATTACGAACTCAGTAGACTCAACAGGAAGAGTTTTACTGGAGGCTAAAGTCTCACACATATATGAATGGGTCGAACCGAGATCAATCAGAGCGATAACATCAGTGTCAAAAAGAGTGAAAGTACCGGTAATGACATCCGAAGAAGAAGCCTCCTCACGGGCATGAATAGCATATGCTCTGGTAGGTGCTCGAGCCTCGGATCTGACTACAGTATCTCTAGTCCCTCTCTGACTACCACTAGTATTTCCTCCACGCCGCGGTGGTCTACCCCGTGCAGCCGTACCACTAGATCTCTGACTCGGATCAGGAGTGCATTCTTCAACTTTCGGATAGTCTTTGATAAAATGATCGGCAGATCCGCATCTAAAGCAGGAACGGTCATGATGCCTATAGCTCCCCGGGTGCCATTTACCCCAATATTTACAATCAGATCTGTCCCGTCGTTCATTGCCAACACTGGCAACGGAGGTGGCTCGCGAACTCACAGGGGGTCGATGATGATCACGTCTAAAAAAACCCGAAGTATACTTGGATCGGCCCGAGTCATCTTTAATCTTTTTGGACGATTGCTGAACAGATTTTCCTGCAGATCTCTTATGGAATTCTCTAGCTCCTTCCTTGGCTTTTCTTTTCTCATTACCGAGCTCTTCGACTTTGCAAGCTCGCTCGACTAGCACGACAAATTCTTTAATTTCCAGAATTCCCACTAGCAGTCTGATATCTTAGTTCAACCCGTCCTGGAAACATTTACACATAATAGCCTCGGAGGATACACACTCGCGGGCATAACGGCTGAGCTACACGAACCCTCTCTCGCATTCAGTTACTGACATCTGACCTTGTTTAAGCTCAAGAAATTCCTTCCTTTTCTGGTCGATGAATCTCTGACTAATGTATTTCTTTCGGAACTCGTTTTGGAAAAATTCCCAGGTGACTCTTTCTTTCGGAACAACAGAAACCAGAGTATTCCACCAGTAATATACGAAGTCGCGTAATAGAGATACTATACATTTTAAGCACTCATCGGGCGTCAAAAACTCGAATAGTATTATCGAGCCAAAACTCGGCCCGTTCGGCATCATCACTGGGGGTAGCCCGGAACTTTTCAGCCCCATATTTCCTAATTTTGTCAACTGGGGGCCTACTCGATCTCACCGGGTCGGTCATAGGAGGGACCACATAAGTCGGAAGCGGAGTATTCGAGGGCTGGGGTTGCGGAACAGCTGGATTTGGTCTAAGGAATTGAGCAAACTAGTCGTTAATCATCGTATAAAAGGCTTGTCTCGTGTCATCGTCTTGATGACAGATATTCGACTGAGAGTCATTTGGTGCTGTCCCTTGCGCAGGAGCAGGCACCACGCTCTCAACATCGTCTGCTATGGCTCGATCGGGTTCGGGATCCATTTCTATACAAAAATAATATTTCAGATGTCAGAAGTCATCCCACTATCGCAATAACAGGAAATGGCGTGTATAGCTAGACTCATACTTCCTACGGTATTCTGAGAATTGACTAAACCGTAGCTCTGATATCAATAAAATGTAACACCCCAAGACCCGTACACATCGCCAGAGGGTCAAGAGGCATTACCTGACATTCACATAAATTAACAGGGCATCACTCGTACAAGCATGATATAAACACTTATGGATAAAAGCTATTCATGCAAATCAAAGACTCAAAACTGAATCTACTCATGCCTTTAAGTTCATGTTACTAATTCACATCAAGCAACTTACAAATCAGCTCCAATCCACTCATATATATATATATACATAAATAAGTATACTGAATGATAACATTTAATCCTAAAGTTTCAGCGTTTAGATTTTCATATTCCCATTCAAGCAATGCATATATCTCATAACCATCTTTCCCAAAATACATATCATGTAAATCATAAGTAACCATCATCATCCTTAAGACCACATGTAGGTAAAAAGCATATCTAGAAGCCATTTTCGCATGGCTATGCTTAATTACAACATCTAAATGAAAGTTTCTCATTTAACAACCACAAAATGAAACCTATACATGCCATTCACAAAGTTAGCTATTTAAATACCAAAAAGGGGCTTTGATAGTAGAGATGACTTCGAGTGTAAGATTCCCGAGACCGTAGCTAACGAACAAGATCTATAAAACAGAAGGTTAAGAGCAACAGAGTAAGCATTTATGTGCTTAGTAAGCTTAAGTAATAAAATTCAATCAAATAACTAGAGTAAAGTAAATTTTAATGCTTATTTAATTAACCCTTTAGCTGAATTTAACTAAAACTAGATTTGCCACCATTATACAGATATGCTAAACATCAACTTAATCCATTCCCACATAAATCATAAGTTCACGTATAGAAAAGAAGCCATAGGCCATTATACATCTCTAAACCATCGTTAGAACCGATATTACTCATTGGTAAGCATAATTCAACAGAAACTAGTTTACAATTTGTGTACAGCACGTACCTGACTAGCTTACAGTAGTAGGCTCATTAGTTGAAATTGTTAAGACCGAATTTTAACTCTAGCCCTAAGGCTCTTCGGGATTTGGCCCAGCTTTTAACGCTAGCCCTAAGGCTCTTCGAGATTTGGTCTGGCTTTTAACGCTAGCCCTAAGGCTCTTCGGGATTTGGCCCGGCTTTTAACGCTAGCCCTAAGGCTCTTCAGGACTCAACCTGGATGAAACTCTGGCACATATGCCCTTCGAGATTCCACCCAGATCATAGCACAGATACACATATATTTATATTCACCACATGAACTTATCACAAAGTTAGTCACAAATTATCATTCATTCGTTCATTTCACACATTAACACATAGCATGGCACTTTCATTACATATTCGGTCACTAGGCATTTAAATAAGTTACGTATCAATTTGTTTTCTAAAGGCTTCATAGGTCTAAAGGACTTTCGGCTATATTACTCTTCTCTTCCTCATTCCGCAGGTCATAGGTCACTTGTTTAAATGAATTATCCTTATGAGTAACTAAACGTATACACCATGTTAAATTAACTCACATGATAGGATTTTAATACTTAAAACTTACCTCGATGGTCAATAATTATTTACGAACCGACTATTCCACCACCTTTGCCTTTCCTTTGTCCGAGTGTGGCTCTCTTAACTCTTGAGCTAAAATAAACAATTTTACTGTTCAAAATTTATTACTAAAATCACATAGTTATTATTTACTCAATCTATGCATATCCAAATACCTATATATATATATACAACACATTCACAAGCATCTCAAAATTACAAATAAATTTCACATTTCATTTTCTCATGTGGTCATTTGGCAAATCATAAAACATAGGTTAATACTTAAGCATTATAATAACCCACATTAACCGAATGGAAACACCCACTTATGCCATAAAAATCCAAGGCTACTAAGCTCAAACCCATTCACAATATAAAACGCCAAAAATACTATCAGTGAACACAAGTATCCATGGCCAAATATCTATCTTAGCTCCGCACTCAAATTTCATTAAACACTCATCCTCTTTACTTGAGCAAGGCAAGGGATACAAATATGATCTCTTTACCACACATATATACACACTCAGATGCATACATACATATTTGGTCCCATGAATATTCATCTTACATCACAACTAAATCTTTGACTAGCTAAATATGCAATATCACAATTGAAGCTATTCAGCACTCACACATGCATTAGATATGCATTTATATCTAGTTCACAATCATAATTACTAATTCCCCAAAAATCGAATGTGTCCCTTCAAATTTGCACAAGTACCATGTTTGATCACAAGGTAAATGCACTTATTAAAAGCACCTCTTCCCGTATCAAATTTCTAAATCCCATTTGGCCACAACTAAAATACCTATAATAACATTATTAAAAAATTTAATGCCATACTTTACAAGATATACACACATATAATTTCTAAATTTATGTACAATATGCACCATTACCTCAATGTCTGAATGTACTTCATTTTCCAAATTTACTTCTATTTCATAAACCATTATTTTCCAAAAACATTAACTAAACAATGCCATTTAACAATACTTTATAAAAATATAAACCAAGGCCGAATGCTTATTTACAAAACATCCAAAATTCCATTCGGCTAACTTAAAACCCCAACATCAATTTGTTCTTCTTCTCAATCAAACAAAGAAATCTTACCCCCAAAACATCAAAACATCATTAAAACATCACAACCTCCATTGCCGAATGCCTCTTTTTAATTTAAAAACCATTCAAAGCAAAATTGGTATAATTTAAGCATGCCTTCATGAATTCTTGCAAATTTAACTTAAAAACATCTCCTAAGACTCCATAATACACTACATATACCATAGAACTCAAAAGCAACAAAGTTCCCTATGATTCTTCCATGACTGAATGAAGCATTCACATCCAATTCAAAAATCAATACATTGGCTGTGCCATAATCTTAACTATTGACTTGAATTCATAAAATCTAAGCAAACTAACATGATTTTTACCTTAAAATTGAAGCAAGTAAAGTGGCCGAATGGTGGCTTATTTCTCCCCTATTTTCTCTTCAAGTTACGGCAGAGAAGAACAATGAATCCATTTTGTTCTTTTCACCATTTCTTTTGTTATTTTATTCACTTTATTATCCTATTAGGCATGATTTCACATAATTTAATCATAACATAAAAAAATATATAATTTATTTTGCCTAATCATCATGCATGGCTGGCCATTAAATGTCAAATGGTTAATTTGACATGCAGGTCCCTTAATTTGAAACCTTATACAACTTCTTTCATGAATTTAGCCACACACATCATAATTCTTATCACATAAGTCCTTTAGTTTAGTAATCACATTCAATATGTCAAATTCAAACATTTCTAAATCACACATACACTTATCACATACATTAGACATAGGATATTGTATTCAATTATTTCTATGACTCAGTTTAGCTGTCCCGAAACCACTTCCTGACTAGGGTCGAAATAGGGCTGTCACATACCAAGTATCTTCTTTACTGGTCGCAAATCTTTCATCTCAAATTCTTCACTTAATTGGGCTTTGACCTTTCTTATCTCTCATTTATCTTTCGTTGCTATCAAGATGTCATCAACATAAAGGAGTAGATACACCAAAGAACCATCACTGTTTTTCTTAAAATAAACACAACTATCAAAGCTACTTCTTTTGAAATCATGAGAAGTCATAAATGAATCAAACCTCTTGTACCACTGTCTTGGTGATTGTTTCAAACCGTAAAAAGGATTTTTTCAGCAATCAAACATACTCCTCTTTTTTTAAGAATGTAAAACCATCTGGTTATTGCATATAAATATCCTCTTCAAGTTTTCTATGCAAAAATGCAGTTTTTACATCTAACTGCTCAAGCTCCAAATCATGCATCGCCACAATACCAAGGAAAGCTTGAATCGAACTATACTTCACAACTGGGGAGAATACATTTGTGAAGTCCACTCCTAGAATTTGACTGTAACCATTTGCAATAAGCCTTACTTTATATCTGGGTTTTTCAACTATTGGAGTCCCTTCTTTCTTTTTAGACACCCATTTACAATGAACAACTTTTTTACCTTTACGAAGTTTCACAAGATCCCATGTTCTATTTTTGTAGAGTGATTCCATCTCCTCTTGCATAGCAAAATCCACTTTTTTGAGTCTTCACAGCTAATTGCCTCAGAATAATTATATGGCTCTTGGTTTGTATCTATATCTTTAGCCACATTTAAAGCATAAGCAACTAGATCAGCCTAGTTATACTTCTTTGGAGGTTTAATTTCTCTTCTAGTTCTATTTTTGGCGATAGAGTATTGTGGTGAAGAAGCAAATCTATTCTGAATTTTTGTACTGGCTTAAGGAGTCGACTCTATTGTAGATTCTGGATTAATCTGATGCTCCACCTACTTTTGATTTTTCTTTATTGGAAGAGTCTTAAAGAGATAAGTTATGTAGCATAGCAGTTTCATTAAAAACATCTCTGCTAATCACAACTTTTCTAATTTCAGGACACCATAACTTATACCCTTTCTAACTAGCTTTATAACCAAGAAATACACATTTAATGCATCTCGGTTCCAATTTTACATTATCAACATGAGCATACACAGGAAACCTAAAGATTTTTAAATCAGAATAGTCAATAGGATTACCAGACCATACCTCTTGTGGAGTTTTTCTCAATGGCAATGGATGGAGATCGGTTGATTAAAAAAATGCAATAGAGGCTGTTTTGGCCCAAAATGACTTCAGCAAGTTAGCATTCAACAACATACATTGAACTTTCTCCGTGATCGTTCTGTTCATTCGTTCTGCAACACCATTTTGTTGTGGAGTATAACGAACTGTCAAGTGTCTCATGATCCCTTTTGACTTGCATAGTTCATTCAACTCAACAGAACAGAACTCTAAGCCATTGTCTGTGCAGAGGTGTTTTATTTGTTTTCCCGTCAGTTTTTCAATCATAGTTTTCCAAGACTTAAATGCGAAAAACACATCGCTTTTTTTTTTTTTGCTTTAAGAAGAACGCCCAAACTTTTCTAGAAAAATCATCAATAATAGTTGGCATATAATTAGCTCCACCTCTTGATTGCACTCTGGATGACTCCCACAGATCAAAATGAATATACTCCAACGTTCCCTTTGTGTTATGGATTCCTCTGGTGAATCGAACTCTCTTTTGCTTCCCAAAAACATAGTGCTAATAGAACTTCAGTTTGCAAATTCCTTGCCCATCAAGAAGTCCTCTTTTTCTCAATTCTGCCATGCCATTCTCACCCATATGCCCTAGGTGCATTTGCCAAAGTTTAGTAATATCATCATTTGACAAATAAGAGAAAGTGACAGCTATATCACCAGTAATAGTAGAACCCTGCAAAACATATAACTTGGCAGCCTTTCTCTGCCCTTTCATCACAACGAAGGAACTTTTGGAAAGCTTCAAAACCCTATTTTCAGCTGTGTATCTGTACCCTTTTAAATCAAGAGTACTTAGCAAAATTAAATTCCTCTTCAATTCTGAATCATGTCACACATCACTAAGTGTTCTGACAACTTCGTCAAACATCTTAACTTTAATCATTCCAACACCTATAATTTTACAAGAAGCATTATTTTGCATAAAAACAAGACCTTCAGACACTGTTTCATAAGTTGTAAACCAATCCCGATTGGGACTTATGTAGAAGGTGCAGCATGACTCAAGGATCCACTCCTCACTCACTTTAGAATTTTTGATAGAAGAGAAAGTTCACCATTGCTGTAGTCTTCTACAACATTAGTTTCATCAGATTTTTCTGGTTGTTTTCCCTTTTGATTCGTAGCCTTATTTTTTATCTGGTTCTGCAGCTTATAGCACTCTAATTTAATATGCCCTTTTTTCTTACAAAAGTTACAAGTTTTACCTCTGTTTGAAGACTTTAATCTCCTTTAGATTTACTGCGATGATTTATTTCGTTCTTGTATCCTTCCATGATCATCATCAACATTTTGATCTTATCTACCATGAACAATGATACCCTCTCCCTGAGAGTCGAGTTTAACCACGAGATGCTTCATCTTATCATATGAGGTCAAAGAATAATAAACCTCATCAATTGTGAGAGACTCGCGACTATATAAAACTGTGTATCTAGAGGTTGAATAAGACGGGGGCAACAAATAAAATACAATCAACCCTAGATCTTCCTTATAATACTGAACCTCCATGGCCTCCAAATTTGAGAGAATTTCTTTAAACACTATTAAGTGTTCGTGCACAGACGTACCTTTCTCTAAACAATGAGCATAAAGGCGCTGCTTCGTATGTAACTTGTTGGTTAGAGTTTTCGACATACATATTTGTTCCAGCCTCTTCCATAATGCAGCGATGGTATTCTCATTCATCACATCCTACAAAATTTTGTTAGACAAATGTAGATGTAACTGTGTTAATACCTTTTGATCCTTACGCTTCTTCTCTTCATCCATTAATGTCGAAGGCATCTTATCTATCGGTAGCAGGGCATCCTCCAGATCCATCTGTGCAAGAACTGCTTCCATCTTAATCTACAACAACACAAATCTGATGTTACGATCTAATAGCAGAATTTCATACTTCAAAGATGACATTACCGTAATTGAGATGAACAACCAAGAAGCTTTGATACTAATTTGTAAAAAATAGAATGTTGGTAATGATAATATATCGCAAAGAAAAGAGAAATAAAAATAAAGAATATAGATTTTTTTGTGGAAACATTTCGGGAAAAAATTAAGGGCAGAGGAGAAGAAAATTCACTATGTTAAATTCAAATAATTACAAGAGGAGTAGACTATATCTATTTATAGGCTTGTAAAAACTATATTCTAATAGGAGTGTAGTAAAAATGAAACTCCTTATTCTAATCAATATCAAATAGATAGAGTTTAATAAGGTTTTAAAAACCTTATTCTAAAATAACATAAAAGAAATGTAGTTCTATATGGATTTTACTTTTATTTTATTTTACCACTGTATTTTATTTAAATAGGGATTCGGGTCACTTAATTGTAACATTAATATATATACTCACCACATTTAGTTCATAAATATCCTTCATACCAGTTCAATCATTCAGTATAATCACTCACATACAATCATTATACCTAATATGTTAATTCATCATGTCATGAAGTTATGCTAAGTTAATTTCAAAGTTAGGACTCGAATCCAAACTTAATTATCAAATTTTATAATTATGTCTTGAGGCAGATTTCGTTTTATTTTTAGAAATTTAGTTTCGATGATGACATATCTTGAGACATTAGAATTTATGACTTGAGACAAGGTTTCTTATGTCTTGAGATAAGCCTCCATTATTTCTTTAATTTAGCTTCAATGTTTGGATGTCTCGAGTGTAACACCCCTAACCCGTATCCATCGCCGGAACAAGGTTTAGAGCATTATTTAAACTTTCAAAACATTTTCAGATCATTTATGTAAGATTTCTATTCATATTCCAAAACCATTCATAACAACCTTTAGTAGGGTCCAGGAGGCCAAAAACATACATTAGAATCGATTCGGGACCAAATCGGAGTCTCAGGAACTTTTTCACAAAATTGCAAAATTTTTCTCACTATTAAGAGTCACACGCCTGTGTGGTCTGGGACACGCCCATGTGGTCAGGCCGTGTGGGTTCACAAGCCCATGTCCCGAACCCGTGTAACTCACTGACTTGCAACTCATGAACAAATTGGCGTCACACGGCCAAACCACAAGCCCGTGTGCTAGGCTATGTGGTTAATTCGAATTTTTCAAAAAATAGGTGCAGGATTCATACGGCCAAGGGACACACCCGTGCTCTAGGCTGTCTGCCTCACACGGTTGAGACACAAGCCTCAGAGCATTCTATTTTCCAAAATTTAGGTGCAGGGGACACACGGCCTGGCTACACGCTCATGTACCCAGCTGTGTGTCATACACGGCCTAAACATATGCCCATGTGTCTAACTGTGTGGACAAAATAAAGCCATTTCTAGATTCATTTCTCACCCAAAATCACACCCAAGTCTTGCACTAGATACACACATCCAATACCAACCATTTCAAGTTTTTAAATTAAGCAAACTCCATCATTCATCAAGGCATACTAATACATGCATGTGTGTTCGTAACTTACCTTGATTTAACTTATGTATTAATAGCATTTGATCTCACATACTTAGCATATCACATATGAATATATCATATTAATCAACTTGACATATAATTAGCTATCATAGCATGACATTACAAGTATAGCAAAATAACTTTTTCTAGCCATTCCAATGGCCAGGTTACAAACATCACTACCAAGCCACTAATGGTTAAATTGTCCTATACATGCCATTATACCAAAAGGATTCAACTATATATATACCCAAAATTAAGCTAGTTGATAGTCTGACGATGCTCCAACGATCTTCCAACCTTCACGAGCTTCCGAACACTATGAAAAAAGGGAAATTAAATGAAGTAAGCATTACATGCTTAGTAAGTTCGTATAACGGAAAACTAAACTTACCAATCTCGTTTATTAGACTTAAGCTTAAGCAAACATTAACATGTTTTCCATCTATTAGCAAAACTTCCTAAGCACATGCATTCAATCAAACATGTTAGTTACCAAAATCTCCATATCAAACAAGCAAACATAGATGAACTCATCATGCAATATTCTTTCAAGTCATTATCATTTCATATCATAATTCTCATGACACGCCAAGAGTTTTATGTCTATTGAGTAATTGAAATTCCGATGGATGCTCAAGTAGCACACTCGAAGCGTACCATTTAATAATCCGTCAATTTCTTATTCAAGGGTATCCGTTAGGGCATTAAATTAAGGAACATACTTTCATGCAACTTATCATATAACAGGATTACCAGTCTAGGCTAAATTCTTTATATATATCATATGCTCTAAAGAGCTTGATTAGGGTTACCAGTCCAGGCTAAACCCAAATTGTAACGTATACTCGAGAGGTATTATATTAGGATTACCCGTCCAAGCTAAATCCTTTCTATAATGAGGTCAATAGGATTACTCGTCCAAGCTAAATCCTTTCTATAATAAGGTCAATAGGATTACTCATCCTAGCTAAATCTCCCTGCAACAACTGTAGGACATCATGCATTTAAGGAAAACACATGTATTCATCGGTGTT
This sequence comes from Gossypium stocksii, assembly GCA_020496765.1. Classification (NCBI taxonomy): domain Eukaryota; kingdom Viridiplantae; phylum Streptophyta; class Magnoliopsida; order Malvales; family Malvaceae; genus Gossypium; species Gossypium stocksii. The sequence goes on from CM035623.1 coordinate 17,013,656, forward strand.
CAATATTCAATTGGACTTACCCCTTTTTCACCATTTTCAAGCAAGTTTTAAACTTTCATTTTTAGCATTCAAATAATGTACATCCATATAACTCACATTCTGTACAAACACATCATTCCATTTAACATATTTACATGCAAGATTAAGTTGCACGAACTTACCTCAACACTTGTTCGCGTTCAAAGTTAACTAACCCGAAACCTTTTCTTTCCCTTGATCTAACCTCAAATTTGAGTTGTCCGGATCTATATAAATAACTTTAATTGCCAATTCCAACCATTTTATACTCGTTAGGACTAAATTTATGTCCTAGGAAAAATTACCATTTTGCCCCTAATTCTTCCATAAATTCTGATTTCGTCCCTAGGCTCTGGAAATTAAACTTGTACAATTTATTCCCTAATCCAGGCCTAATCGAAATTTCAAAGTAAATTTTACAACACTTATTTTCTATAAATTTTAGAATTTTTCATCAATTTATACAACTTTACATTTTAGTCCCTAAATCATGTTTTCATCAAAAATCACTTTGTAAAAGTTATTTATCTATCAATAAATTTTCATTTTCTACCATAAATTTCTAATTAATCCCCAAAATAGGTAGATTAAGCTATCTTGGTTTCAAAAATATCAAAATTACTAAAAATGGGCAGGGAAACTTACCCAATTAGGCTTTGAAAGTTTCTTCTCTCTCTCCTAGGGTTTCCATCAATTTTGGGGTTGAAGATGACAAAAATAAGATAATATTTCTTTTTATCATCTTTTAATTAATTATTTATTTTAATTTCCAATTTAATCCTTGCCCTTTTCCTAAATTTCTATGGATGGGTCACCTTAAAATATCTACATACTTTCTTAATGGTCTAAGTACCATATAAGGACATCTAGTTTTGAACTCCATAGCTACTTAATCCTTATAGCTACTTGAATTCAACTTTTTCATTTTATGCAATTTAGTCCTCGTAATTAAGCTCATATTTAGTAAAATTTTCTTATCAGAAATTTCACATGACTTTCCTAACATAATACGAATCACATAATAAAATAAAAATAAATTTTATTTTTAGGTCAGATTTTTGGTCCTGAAGCCACTATTTCGATCTCACTGAAATTGTGCAGTTACAACTCTCCCCCTAAAGGATTTTCGTCCTCAAAAATCTTACCAGTAAATAGGTTTGGATATTGCTTTCTCATGGTGTCCTCCGGTTCCCAGGTACCCTCCTCTATACCATGTCCTTACCAAAGAACCTTTACTAATGCTACCCTTTTATTTCTCAACTCTTTTGTTTTCTAAGCCAAGATTTTAATCGGTTCTTCTTTATACGTCATATCAGGCTGAATCTTTACCTCTGTCGGAGAGATAACATGTGAAGGATCAGATCGATACCACTGTAGCATTGATACATGAAAAACTCGTATGGCCCAATGAATCGTGGACTCAGTTTTCCCTTACGATCAAATCAGAGAACTTTCTTCCAAGGAAATATGTTCAAGAATACCTTGTCGCCAACCTGAAATTCGATTTCTTTTCATTTCAAATCAGCAGAGGACTTTTGACGATTAGAGGCCGCTTTCAAACTATGCCGAATCACTTTCACTTTTTCCTCAGTCTCATAGACCAAGTCAACTCCGTGTAACTTTTTCTCACTGAGTTTTGTCCAATACAATGGAGTTCTACATTTGTGACCATACAAAGCTTCATACGGTGCCATTTTAATACTTGACTGATAACTGTTACTGTAAGCAAATTCAACTAAGGGCAAATACCTTTCCTAGTTACCTTCAAACTCAAGTATACAATATCGAAGCATATCTTCCAAGATCTGTATTACCTGTTTAGATAGACCATCTCTCTGGGGATGAAAAACATTACTAAAGTGTAACTGAGTACCCAGAGCTTCTTGCAATTAGCTCCAAAATCGGGATGTAAATCGAGGATCTTTATTTAAAATGATGGAGATAGGCACTCCATGCAATCTAAAAATCTCAGAAACATACAACTCAGCCAATCTATCCTAGGAAAAATCCATACGTACCGGAATAAAGTGCACAGACTTTGTCAACTGATCAACAATTACCCAAATGGCACCTTTCTTCTTTGGAGACAAGGGTAACCCTGATATGAAGTCTATAGTAATTCTTTCCCACTTCTATTCTAGTATCTTAACTGGCTGTAATAGTCCAGAAGGCAACTGATGTTCAGCTTTTAATTGTTGACATATCAAACATTTGAATACAAACTCAGAAATATCCAGTTTCATTCCCAGCAACCAATACATCTTTTTCAGATTATTGTACATTTTATTACTACCAGGATGTATAGATATGTTACCGTTATGAGCTTCATTCAAAATCTTCTATATTAGTTCTAAACTTTTTGATACACATACTCTGCTTCTGAACAACAAGCAACCATCAATCCCAATTTGAAATTTTGAGTCAGGAGTCTATTCATTTTGTATCCGTTTCACTGGCAACTTACTATCAACTCTTTCAATTCAGTAGGAGTCATTCTGTAGGGTGCTATGGATATTGGCATTGTACCTGGAATAAGATCTATAGAGAATTCCACTTTTCTGTTCAATGGTAAACCAGGTAATTCTTCTGAAAATACATCAGGAAATTCACATACAATAAGAACTGACTGAATCTTCAACTTAGAGACTTTAGTATCCAATATAAATGCAAGATAAGCATCATACCCCTTTCTAACATATTTCTATGTTGATATTGATGAAATCACATTAGGTAATCCATCTAGTTTATCAGATTCAACAATAAGTATTTCGCCACTCTCAGATTTTAATACAATATATTTCTGTTTACAATTCACCACTGCATCATATTGGGTTAACCAATACATTCCCAAAATCACATCAAATTCATTAAATGGTAGTAACATCTAGTCAGCCAAAAAACAATAACCTTTTACCATCAATGGACAGTTCTTACATACTTTATCTACCATAACATATTGGCCTAGAGGGTTTCAAACTTTAACCAAAAATTCAGTGAATTCAATAGGTATAACATTACCGAGATGACGAGGTGGTCTGCCTTTCGAGATAGGATTACTAGACTTTAGAGCTGGATCTATCTCTTGTTCAACTCTTCCTGACAAACCCTGAGAAAATGGTCAAGTGATTCACATCTGAAACAAGCTCCACTTCTAGACTGACATTCCCCATGATGAAATTTATTACAATGTTTACATTTTGGTTTGGGATTACTAACACCACCCATACTAGTCACAGACAGAGATGAAGACCTCAGGTTAGAATGTTGAGACCTCACTTTCTTCCAGAATGTCCCATAGAGGTGGTCACATGATCATAATACTTCTTTAATTTCTTAGAAGCAAATGATTGTGACTTACTCATAGTTCTTTTTCCAGAAACCCGAGCCTTTCTTTTAGCTTATTTCTTCTCCTTACTCAAATCCTCAGCTTTGTGTGCTCGACCGGCTAACACCGTAAATTCCCTTATTTTGAAAATTCCAATCAATAACTTGATATCTTCATTTAAACCCTCTTCAAAGTGTTTACACATCTCGACCTTGGTTAGAACCCATTTTCTGGCATATTTGCACAACTGAACAAATTCTCGTTCATATTCAGATACAGTCATGTTTCCTTGCTTGAGTTCTAAAAACTCTTTTCTTTTTTTGATCCATAAACCTTTAACTCACATATTTCTTCCTAAATTCAGTTTGGAAGAATTCCCATGTAATGATCTCTCTAATGGTATTCTACCAATGATAAGTTGTATCTTCTAGTAGAGATACTGCACATTTCAAGCATTCGACAAGTGTACAAGATAATTCATCAAAAACCCAAATAGTATTTTCTAGCCAAAACTTAGCCCTTTCTAGATTATCATCTACTGTAGCTCAGAATTCTTCTACTCCATGCTTACGGATTTTATTTATCGGAGGTTTACAAAATCTAACAGGTTCAGCACCCTGTAGCACCTCGGGAACCGGTTGAGGAACAAGCAGGGAAGGTCGTGGTATAGTGGGGTTTATTCTTAAGTACTCGGTAAACCACTCATTCATCAATTGAAAGAAGGCCTATTTTGCCTCCTCACCTTAGCCTTCTGACATAGGCCTTTCACTACTAGACGCAAAAGCCACTCTTTGAACTGAAGCTAAAGCATTACTCTCAGCTTCCTTGGATTCAACTCTAGCTCGGTTGGATAACGTTATTATATGAAAAGCACATTTAAAATGATCAGGAGTCATCACACTATCATAGTTTATAAAATGGCATGTATAGCTAAACTCGTGTTTGCTACGTCAAATATGAGAATCGACTAAATCGTAGCTTTGATACCACTATTTGTAACACCCTTAACCCTTATCCATCGCCAGAACAGGGTTCGGAGAATTACCAAAACTTCTAAAACATTTTCATATCATTTATGTAAAATTTTTATTCATATTCTAAAATCATTCATAATGTCCCTTAGTAGGGCCCATGAGGCCCAAAACATACATTAGAATCGATTCATGACCAAATCGGAGTCTCGGGGAATTTTTCACAAAATCCTAAAATTTTTCTCACTATTAAGAGTTACACACCTGTGTGGTATGGGACACGCCTATGCCGGTAGGCCGTGTGGTTCACACCCCCATGTCCCAAACTCGTGTAACTCTTTGACTTGTAACTCATGAACAAATTGATGTCAAACGGCCAAGGCACATGCCCATGTGCTAGGCCTTGTGGTTAATTTAAATTTTTTGAAAAATAGTTGCAGACAGATGCCCGTGTCTCTACCTGTGTGCTCAATTCAGAGCATTCTATTTTGTAAAATTTAGGCTTAGGAGACAAATGGCCTAACTACACGCCCATGTACCCGGCTGTGTGTCACACACGGCCTAGACACACGCCTGTGTGTAACAGCTCGATTTTGGAAAATTAAGCTTAATTGGAATAGTGGTTTCGGAACCACAAATATGAGGTCAGAGAAAATTATTTTAATATTATTTTATGTTTCATAGTATAATTATGTGAGTGCATGAAAATTTTGGTGAATTAATTTTAGCGATTACGAGCTTAATTGTGAAAAAGGACTAAATCGCATACAGAGCAAAAAGTTTTGTTTTGCTAGCAAATTGTGTTAAATAGCAAGAGAACAAAAATTAGGGGTCTTTAAAGAACAAATAAGCCTATTTTAAGGAGGATAGTCACCCATGAGACAAGAGAATTAAGTAAGTTAAAATTTGGTGGTATTAGGTGACTTAATTGATAAAATATTCATAAAATAAAAAAAAAAGGAGGGGCATATCATTCATCTTGTAACGCCCCCAAACCTGACCTGGACCTTTAAGGCTGAATCTAGCAGTGTCGCATTGAAGTGTTTTTTAAAAACCATGTTTTCATTGAAAACCCTTCTTACTATTTAAAACTTGTCTAAAACTTCAGTCTAAGTTAGTTTATTTTCAAAACGTGGTTCTGTTGTTTGTTACGGAAGCTTAATTTAGAATAGTCAATTTATGAAACACGATGTTTAGAAATTGAGTCGCAAAATCATTTCAAAAATGTTGCGAAAACATGCTGTCTTGAAAATAGTTAACATTTTGGAAAGTCGAATCCTAAAACTAGCAAATATAAACTTAATACCGTAAAACCCCAAATTAAAGTCCAAAAGTTTAAGAGAGGCCTTCTTACAAACCAAACCAAAATTTAAGTACTTAAGAGTAACTAAGCAAAATAGTAAATCATAAGCAGTTGTGTGGCCATCTCCGAGTCCCTCGCAGCACCGACCCTCCTAACGCTAGGGATTACCTGAAAAGTTAACAAACAGGGTAAGTTTACGAAAATTCAGTGCGTAATCCCCTACTATATAAAATGAATAGTCAGTCATACAAAAATGCAGTAACAATCTGGGCCTAAGCCCATTACAATAGACAGTAACAGATAGGCCTTAGCCCATTACAGATTCGGAAACATAGCATATGTGGGCCTGAGCCTAATACATTATCATTTGGGTTACAACCCATAGTAGAATCAATTTGGCCTAGCCCATATCAGACAGAATCAAATGAATGATGCATGATGCATGTTATGTGTTAACCCCATCCAACCTTGCACTTGCCTCCGTCCAACCCTGCACTTATTGTGAGGATAAAATCAACCCACCCATCCCTGCACTCCAAATGTTAGCACCAGTTACGGCACTAACCATAATCACAGCCACACTGCCTGAAATTAGAATGGCCAGAAGCCATGAACGGAATGGTTATAAACCATAAACAGGATGGTATAGAGCCATAATAATATGCGTGGCACAAAGCCATCAATCATGGTAACATATTCGGCACAAAGCCATCAATTGGCACAAAGCCTTAATTAGGTTGGCACAGAGCCATAAACAGATTAAGTGGCTTAAAGCCATTGACAAGTCCACGGTCGTCTCGGGCAACCCATGCGACTTTACCAGATCAATAAAAATATATGGCTCTAAGCCTTCGGTGGGTCCACAGTAGTCTCGCGCGACCCGTGTGACCCTATCAGATCAAATATTCCTCCGTACAATATCCCAACCCAACCCATGCAATATTTTATATATGCAGAATGTCATGCTCATAACCGGTCATACAAACACAGTCAAGTCATTCATATCACATACATATATTCACAGTCAAACTAGTCCAATCATAGTCATATAGCTATAGTCAAATCAATCAAGACATAGCACAAGTCAGTCTTTTACCCACAAGGGGCAAAATAGTCATTTTACCCTTCAAGGGTATTTTCATCATTTTACCCATCGGGGTCTCGGTACATATAATCGACCTCTAGGATGGTCTATAGTCACCTCGAGCGACTTAACTAACCTAAATTGACGTCAAATGCCCACTACTCGGCCCAAGTGGGCCCACACACTCGTGTGACCCAATTAGCCTTGATTTAGCCACGGCTATGCACATGACACAGCCCAATCCAAAACTTACCATATAATAAGGATTTCGTCCATGTGGGGCCCACGAGCCCATTGGGCCCACACGGCCCATTCTGGCCCAACAAGGCCTAAAACAGCCTATGCCATGTACGTGACATAACAAGCCGCACTATATTCCACCTAACAGTTGATTTGGCACAAACGAGCCCATAGGCTCATCGGGCCTATTCAGCCTAATGCGGCCCATAACGGTCTAAACCCATGAGAACGTCCGTAGAGGCCTCTACTATCTAACACCTATACTTGTGGGCTTGATTCACTACATGTGCAATTGCATGCTCGTGTGGCGTCAAATACCGAAGTTTTAGCTTTTCGACTTGTGCCGATCTACAATCTATTCAATGAAATTCATACTTTCGACTTCCAGCCGATCAGCAATCAGAACAATGTGAATATACACTTTATCGGTGTTTACACCTATTATCGTTTACAGTGCGCGGGTACACACTTTAGCTTTTTAGTCGATCTTTAAACAAAGCATACGATTACACACCTGATCATGTAGAGCACTAAGTATTCCCGAGCGTCGGAACCTATTCAACAAAACAATAGTTAATCTCTTATCAAGAGAATTAAAAGAACTGTAACCAAACCCCTAGACGAAGGATTCACTACCACTTGCCTTGACTAGACGGGTCAATTGTGATTAACTCACTAGATCTAGAGCTTGGTGCAGTTATCCTGCCACACCCAGGTGGAAAGTCCCGAATAGCCGACATTTTCCACTGCTTAAACTTCGAGGCAAGGACTACGAGTCCATTTCCAGCCAGCACCATTGTCATCACTTTCCTGCTAGAACCTTCACTCATCAAGAGTTCTAGAAATAAACCAGGTAAACAATATCCAAACGATAAGAGAGGGATATATGGCCTTGCCTATAAGAAGGAAGGTAATGCATTTACCTTGATTGAATAATAAGGGGAAAGAGTTCCAATCGCTTCTGAAATGCATGCACTCCACCACTTCTTGTAGAAACCAACAAAATTGACAAAGAGGTCACCACAGGCTAAAATTGAATTGGGTAAAGAGGTAAGCAAAGGATATTCGGCTAAGTCCAAATAAGGTATAACAATTCACTTGAGAATAAATAGAGAGAGATTCGACTATATTGAGACACACCGATAGGCCAATTGAAAAGAGGAATTTAATAGTATATTCGATTCAACAAAAAATAGAGGAAAAAGGAAGAACAGTTCAATAGAGACAAGAGGAAGTGTGTTTCGGCAGCACTTGAACAAAGGAGGAAGAAAAGAGTTAGAGAAAAGAGAGGAAGGAAGAATGAGTTTGACTATGCAAAGAAAAGAACATGCAACTACTATTCGGCCTAGTCTTGGAGAAATAGAGAAAAATTAGGACTAGAAGAATGATTCAGCCAAAAGAAGTTGAGAATGGGAATTTCTGCACTCAAAACTTACAACAAATAAAGTCCAAAACGCAAAAAAAAAAAATGAAAACCCGAAATAGCAGAGAGAAAAATCAGCTCTTACCACCTCACAAAATGCCGTAAGTGCTCATCATCCACCCTTTAGCCAAATTTGCCTAACCAAATCCCCCAATTTGGCGCTCTTCTCCCCACACTCAAACTCCTTGAAAATCTCCCCAAATCATTCCCCTTATCCTTCCCTGATTTCCTCTACAACCAACTCACAAGACTAATTCAAACTCACCAACACTAGAGTTCAAATCCAACACCAACTCGTGCCGCCCCATGAACAAAATAAATATTCTCCTTTGGATATAGTGAGATTTGAACTCCAGTCCCTTAGCAAAAGCAGCATGCCACCCTGCTACGAGACCACCCACTCTCTTTGTAACACATTTTATCCACAATTAATTATAACGTCTATAGGCCAGAGTCCAAGTTCATTTAAAAGAAAAACCAAAATGAATTTGTAAGAGCCAAGTCTTGAACCCAGAATCCGTCATAAAGATGCCGCAACCACTAAGCCACATGCTTCCTTGTGTCATATTTCACCATGTTTTATTTATAACCCTACTAGCCAAGGATAAGGGGTTTTATTCACTTAAAACACAAAATTTTACTAAAGCCCAGGTTTGACCCCAGGACTTCTCCAACAGTTCTTAGGACCCCTAACCATTGAAACAAACCTTCATTTATCTCACTTCTTGCATAATAAATATTCATGTGTCGACTTCCTAACGCTCCCCAAGCTCAAGGCCTATTTCTTCTAGGCCCAAAATTCAAAGTGTTACACATCTTCTCCACCGAAATTTTTAGCCATTTTAAGGGTTTTAGAAGCTCAAAATTTTAGCAACTCTCCACCCTTGCTAGTAAGTGATTTTGATGGCTTCTTTTGATAAATTTTGTACTTTTGAGACCCTTATAGCATAAGCTAACTATTGAGGGGACTATTTTGCAAAATGGTTGAGAGTTTAGGGTTTTACCATGAGAGTGTTTATATTGTTTTCTGGATTTTTATGGAAGAAAATGAATCTTAGTTGTTAAATAAACAACTTTTGTGAAAGGATTTTCATGAAAAATCATTAAATTGACTATTTTGTAGAAGCTGTAAAATAGATAGAAAATGCATGAAATACTGGAAATTGTGAGCTGCCGCTAGGCTTGGTTAACAACAAAAATTGATGAAAATCAATTTACGAGCCTAGGGGTAAAATTGCCATTTTTGTAAAGGTCTAGGGGCAAAAAGGTCATTTTGACCAGGTAAGAATTATGGGATGCCTTAATTAATATGATGATTAAATTGTGAATGTTTTTCATTTTAGATCAAGAAACGAGAAATCCAGGCTTAGACTGAGGGAAAGCCAAGCAAGTGGACTAAAACAAATTAGTCACTCACATTTTGTATACCGAAGTAAGTTGTACGTAAATAATACAACTTTATCGTCATTATGTATTGAATGATTGATTTTGCATAATATGTTTAAATATGCTTATGAGCTATGCATGGTGAAATTTAATGTGGTAAACTCTTGGTTGAAACGTAGGAATAGATCAGATATTCATGCCATGATACTAGAGTCATATGAGAGCTAGTGTAAGACCATGTCCAGGACATGGCATTGGCCTCGTTACTTGTTAGTGTAAGACCATGTCTGGGACATGGCATCAACACCAATATGTGTGAGCTAGTGTAAGACCATGTCTGGGACATGGCATCGACATGGATAGAAGAGAGCCAGTGTAAGACCATGTTTGGGACATGGCATCAGTCTTGATATATGAGAGTCAGTGTAAGACCATGTCTGGGACATGGCATCGACTTGACATGTGACCCAGTGTAAGACCATGTCTAGGACATGGCATTGGCATCTTACCCTATGTTTGAGGCTTATCGAATATCTTTTAGTAATCTAAATGGTTCAATTAGAAATTTTATAGTTTAGGTTAAAATGAGAGAGGTTATGACCATGTTGTGAGTGGTACAGGTACCTACATGAAATTCATGAGATGTGAGCTCAATTTATGTTGTATGATGTAGTAAAGGATGAAATGAGTAAGTTGTGCTTATAACCTTTTATGTATTACTTGCAAATGATGATCTGTTGTGAGTATGTTTTTGCATGGTAATTTAGTTGTTGAATTATTTCCATGCAACATACTAAGCTTTATGCTTACCTCCTTTTCTTTTCCCTTTTCTTATAGTGCTGCCTATTTAGCTCGTGGACCAACAGACGTTGGAGGCATCGATCACATTATCAATTGAAGCACTCGGTATAGTTAGTTTTTTGCATCTTAAGTAATGGCATGTATAGGTACTTAATCTTTTGTTAAGTGTCATGTTGTTTTGCAGTCAAATGTGTTGGCTAGTTATAGAAATTGACTCATTTTGTATAAAGCCATGGATGATGGCTAATACTCGCTTTTGATATATGAAAATGTTGATGTTATTCATGAGTGTGTATTTTTCTTAGTTGGGCATATGGTATGTCAATGTGTGATCCAATTTGATAAGTCATGTGATAAGTATTGCTCATAAATAAAGTATAGTAGCATTGATTTGTGGTGGAATTGGTCATATGATCATGTGCGGATTTGCTTTACTTGTTGTGTCTTAGGTTGGTGCGAGTAAGGGTGACAAGAAAGGCTTTGTAAATAGCCTATTATTGTCTACACGGGTAGACAAACGAGCATGAGTCTAGGCCATGTGTGACACACAGTCCACCTCATGGGCATGTGGTCAGGTCGTGTGTCCCCTGCACCTTAGGTTGGTAAAATTTATTACCAGTAGTAACCACACAGGCTGAGACAAGGCCGTGTGTCTCAACCGTGTGAAAGACACGGCCTAGCACATAGGTGTGCACCTTGGCCGTGTACCCTTAAATTGTTGCTAATGTCAGAAACATAATGTCAAGATTTTCACACACCGACTAAGACATGGGAATGTTATGGCCATGTGAGGGACACAGGCCAGGACCACGGGCGTGTACTAAGCCCTGTGAAAACCCGTGTAGGTTCTATGTTAGAAATTAAATCTATACGGCCATGGGGCACGAGTGTGTCCCTAAATTCTTAGGCCGTGTGAGTCACACGGGCTTTCAACATGGCCATGTTGTGGGATCGCATGGGTGTGTCTCCCCTCCAAACAGGCGCGTGCCTTGTTTTGAAGAAAAAAATTTAAGTGTCTCAAAGTCTTTTATGTAGTCCCGAACCACCTTCTATTTGTGTTTTGGCCCTCGTAAACCTATTTTAGGGATTGTAAGATAAAGTTTGAAAAGTTTTAAATTAAAACAAAGTTTATTGATCTGAAAATGTGTGTTTGCATAAGTGTTAGTTAGGTAACACCTCATACCTTGTCTTGGCGTCAGATATGGGTAAGGGGTGTTACATTTAGTGGTATCAAAGCTATGGTTTTGTCGATTCTAGGATTAACCTAGCGTGTGTACGAGTCTAGCTATACATGCCATATTTGTAATATGATTGTGTAATGACTCCTGACAAAAATAAATTTTGTTTTCATATAGTAAATGGATCCCAAAGGAGCTATGGCAGATGACGTAGAAAGTAATACGCTGGCTCCCACTCATGGGATCGCGCCAATTGAAAGTGGGCCCGTGACAATGAGTTAGGTTAGAGAGGGTTAGAGAAGCCTACCTCTATATGATGGATGCTTGGTACTCGAAGTTTATTTGTGCAAATCTGAATACTCCACCTCCCGCACCCCTTCTAATTCCTCAGCTTGCCCCTATAGCTTCCCAAGGAGCAGAAATGGTTAGAAGGGAAAAACCTCCGTAGATAGAATTAGAAAGTAAGATGCCGAGGAATTTTGGGCGAGGGGAGAGCAGAGTTCTGGCTAGAGAATACCATTAGGGTATTTAATGAGCTATCATGCACACCTGAAGAGTGTATGAAATGTGTGGTGTCACTTCTGTGAGATTCGGCCTACCAATAGTGGAATACCCTCATGTCGATCGTACCGAGAGAGTGGGTAAATTAGAAATTCTTCCTAGAGGAGTTTTGTAAAAAGTGTATTAGCCAAATGTTTATAGACCAAAAAAGAAAAGAATTTTTTGAACTGAAGCAAGATCGAATGATGGTGACAGTGTATGAGCGTGAGTTCGTGAGGCTTAGCAAATACGCTTGGGAGTTTGTATCCACGAAAGCTATCATGTGTAAGAGGTTTGAGGATGGACTAAACAAAGACATCTGATTGTTGGTTGGCATTGTAGAATTAAGGGAATTCGTGGTGCTCGTTGAGAGAGCGTGCAAGGCTGAAGAATTGGCCAAGGAGAAAAGAAAGGTTGATAATGAGTCTCATGACTCGAAGAAAAGACAGTTGGGGAAATCACATTAGTCCTCATCCAAGAGATCTAGAGAGTTTAATACCTGATCGAATACTTCAGTGCAATTCTCGAGTAGGAACAAGAATAAGCAGTATACGACGTCTAAAGCTCAGACCACTTCTATCGCAAGTGTTGGCAGTGCTCGACCGAATAGACCGGAGTGTCTACAGTGTGGTGGACGAAACTTCAGCAAGTGTCAAGGAAATGATAAAGGTTTTTTCAAGTGCGGTTCACTAGACCACTTCATTCGAAACTGGCCCAAGATGGATGAGAAAGATAAAAAGCAAGATATGAGAATGAGTAATGCTCCTTCGAAGGGTAGACCATAGAAAAACTCGGGTTGTGGGGCTAGCAATAGAGGTACACCTAGAGATTCCACTGTGAGGTCCGAGGGTAGAGTGCGTGCAAGGACTTAAGCCATTCGTGCCCGCGAAGAGGCTTCATCTCCCGATGTGATCATGGGTAACTTTTCTATCTATGATATACCTATTGTTGCTTTGATTGATCCAGGGTCTACCTATTCCTATATGTGCATGAAATTGGTACCAAGTATGAATATGCTGGTTGAGTCTACTGAATTCGTGGTAAGAGTGTCAAACCCATTAGGCAAGCATGTGCTAGTTGACCAAGTGTGTAAAAACTGTCCCTTGATAATTAGAGGTTGTTGTTTTCTAGCTAACCTAATGTTATTGCTGTTTGATGAATTTCACATAATCCTCGGTATGGATTGGTTAACTATTCATAATGTAGTGGTAAATTGTGGGAGCAAACTTATTGAGCTGAAATGTGAAAATAGAGATGTTCTTCGGGTTGAATCAGGTGAATCGGATAGCTTGCCTGTAGTGATATCTTCTATGACAGCTCAGAGATATATGAGGAAAGGGTATGAGTCATATCTCACCTTTGTGTTGAATACCCAAGTGTCGAAAGTAAAGATTGAGTCAGTGCCAGTGGCATGTGAGTACTCGAATGTGTTTCCGGAAGAATTGCCCAGATTGCCTCCAATTAGGGAAGTTGAGTTTGGTATCAAGTTGGTCTCTGGTACGGCACCTATCTCAATTGCCCCATATAGGATGGCTCTGACGGAGTTAAAGGAGTTGAAAATGTAGCTACAAGAACTAACAGACAAGGGTTTTTCTAGATCGAGCTATTCCCCCTGGGGTGCACCGGTATTATTTGTGAAGAAAAAGGATGGTTTGATGAGATTATGCATAGACTACTGTCAGCTCAATAAAGCTACAGTAAAGAATAAGTACCCTTTGCCTAGAATCAATGACTTATTCAATCAATTGAAGGGAGCTACCATGTTTTCTAAGATAAGCCTGAGGTTTGGTTATTACCAGCTAAGAGTTAAGGAAGAAGATGTACTGAAAATTGCATTTCGGACGAGGTATGGCCACTATGAGTTTCTCGTCATACCCTTTGGCTTAATAAATGTCCCTACGGTATTTATGGATTTAATGAACTATATTTTTCAGCCCTATTTGGACATGTTTGTCGTCGTTTTTATTGATGACATACTAATTTATTCTCGCGATGAAAGTGAAAACGCAGAATATTTGAGAACTATCTTACAAACTCTAAGAGATAGGTACTTACATGCCAAGTTTAGTAAAAATGAATTTTGGCTTCGAGAGGTTAGATTCTTGGGACACATTGTGTCAGGTGACGAGATTAGAGTTGACCCAAGTAAGATCTCGGCTATTGTTGAGTGGAAACCACCAAGAAATGTATTGGAGATTAAAAGCTTTTTGTGCTTAGCGAGATACTATAGACGATTTGTTAAAGGGTTTTCTATGATTGCTACTCCGATGATGAGGTTGCTACAGAAAGATGTCAAGTTGAAATGCACAGAGAAGTGCCAGCAAAGTTTTGAGAAACTAAAGGCCTTGTTAACCAAAGCCCAAGTCTTAGTGCAGCCAGAATCAGGAAAGGAATTTGTGGTATATAGGGATGCCTCCTTGAACAGATTAGGGTGTGTGCTTATGCAAGAAGGGAAGGTAATAGCCTATGCCTCGAGACAGTTAAAGCCACACGAGAAAAACTACTTGACACACAATTTAAAGCTGGCTGCCATAGTATTTGCATTGAAGATTTGGAGACACCACTTGTATGGCAAGAAATGCCGTGTATTCACCGACCATAAAAGTCTAAAGTATTTGATGACACAAAAAGAGCTAAACCTACGATAACGGAGATGGCTAGAGTTAATAAAAGATTACGAATTGATAATCGACTATCACCCTGGAAAGGCAAATGTAGTCGCTGACGCGTTGATGGTTCGATCTTAGCAGAGTTGAAAGCTAAACCGATGTTGTTGCAAGAGATTTACGAGGCTCAGAAGAGAGATAAAGAGTTGCAAGGCAAGATCACTCAGTGCAAGATGAGTAATGAATCAAATTTTTAGATTGGTACCGATGGATGATTAATGTTCCAAGATAGGGTCTATGTACCCAAAGATGATGAACTTATTCAGAGGATTTTGCGAGAAGCACATAGTGGTTGCTTGTCTATCCATCCGAGTAGCGTAAAAATGTATAATGTCTTGAAGAAAATGTATTGGTGGTTGGGAATGAAAAGAGACATTTCAGAGTTTGTCTCTAAGTGTTTAATTTGTCAGCAAGTAAAGGCTGAACACCAAGTACCTTCAGGTTTACTTCAACCTGTAATGGTTCTCAAGTGGAAATGGGACTGTGTCACCATGGATTTTGTGTCCAGATTGCCGTTGACACCAAAGAAGAAAGATGTCGTACGGGTTGTGGTCGATAGATTAACAAAGTCGTCCTATTTTATACCAGTGGGTACTAATTATCCACTTGAGAAGCTAGTCGATTTGTATGTTTCTGAAATTGTGAGACTTCACGGAGTGCCCTTGTCAATTATTTCAGATAGAGATCCATGATTTACATCTAGGTTTTGGAAGAAGTTGCAAGAGGCATTGGGGACAAAAACTAAATTTTAGTACTGGTTTCCACTTGTAAACAGACGGTCAGTTGGAAAGAGTAATTCAAATTCTTGAAGACTTGTTGTGGTGTTGTGTTCTCGAATTTCAAGGCAGTTGGGAAAAGTACATATCGCTGGTCGAGTTCACCTACAACAATAGTTATTAGTAGAGTATAAAAATGGAGCCTTATGAGGCTTTGTATGAGCATAAGTGTCGAACGCCCTTGTATTGGACCGAATGCTGAACGCCCTTGTATTGGACCAAACTTAGAGAGAATTAAATTCATAGGGTTGACTTAGTCAAAGAGATCAAAGAGAAAGTTAAGGTGATTGGTGATGTTTAAAGGCCACTTCGAATAGACAAAAATCCTACGCAGATTTGAAATGAAAAGAGATTGAGTTTCAAGTCAGTGATAAAGGTGCTTTTGAAAGTATCCCCATGGAAGAAGGTCCTCAGATTCGGTAAGAAAGGAAAATTAAGCCTATGGTTTATTGGGCCTTATAAGGTGACTGAGAGAATTAGACCAGTAGCATACTGATTAGCTCTGCCATCTGAGTTAGAAAAGATCTACAATGTATTTCACATGTCAATGTTACGCCGCTACCGACCTGATCCTTCACACGTGATTTCACCAGTAGAGATTGAAATTTGGCCAGATATGACCTATGGTGAAGAACCAATCAAGATTTTAGATCGGGAGATCAAGAAATTGAGGAATAAGGGTATAACAATTGTTAAGGTATTGTGGCATAAACATGGAGTCGAAGAAGCCACATGGGGACCCAAAGAGACTATGAGAGACCAACACCTAAACCTATTCACCGGTAAGATTTTCGGGGACGAAAACCCTATAGGGGAGAATTGTAACATCCTGATTTTGGGCTTAGTCGAAACATTGGTTTTAAAACCTCAAATCTAAGGTCAGAGAAAATTATTTTAATATTATTTTATGTGTCATAGCATAATTATGTGAGTGCATGAAAATTTTGGTGAATTAATTTTAGCGATTACGAGCCTAATTGCGAAAAAGGACTAAATCGCATAAAGACCAAACGTTTTGTTGTAACACCCAAAAAATCCCGAACTTTTAATTTTGTGTTGTGGCTTGAAATTGGATGTTAGCACTGCTAGATTAGTGATTTTGGAATGTTTGGGGTCTCTAGGAAGTCCTGGGTTCAAGCATCGGTATAGGAAAAATTTTTTATTTTTGAGCATTAGGGGAACCCTAACTTCAAGTGCTAAGCATTTAAATAATTGTGATGAAAAAGTGGCATAAAAAGCCAAGTGGTCTAGTGGCAAGAGGGAGCCACAAGTGAGGCAAGGAGGTGTCACAAGTGTGGCAAGGATGTCTAGGGTTCGAGTGTTGCCATGGTAGTATGTTGAGTATTTATTTTGCATCTTTAGACTGCCAGTGGTTGAGTTGGAATTGAACTTTGGAGGAGAGAGTTTGAATTGGTCAAGTGAGGGAATTAAGGAGTGGATTATGAAGTGATAAGGGGAGAAAATCAAGGGGATTTGGTTGGAGCCGAATTTGGATGGTAGCACTCAAGAGTTTCAGCTGGAGTAAGGGTTTTTCTTCTCTTTTCGGTATTTGGCTTATTTTGCATTTTTAGGAACCAAATTTTTGACCATTTGGGATTTTTCATTTGCTTTCAATTGCTTTCGGGTAATTTTCTCTCCTCTTTTACTCTTTCCATCTCATTTTGGTCAAGTAGAAACCGAACCTTTTCTTCTCCTTTTCCGCCCTTTAGTCCTTGGACACTTGAGGCCAAATCTACACTCTCTCATTCCCTCAATCGGTTTTGCTAGAGCTGATTTGTTCTTCTTCTTCTCTCTTTTCACTTTCTTCTCTTCTTTCTCCCCAAAGCTGAGTGCATCCCTCTTGCCATCCTCAAACGAATATTCTTTTCCGATAGAAAACCCTTGTCTTCTTCGAATATTCTTTTTCTTTTTCTTGCAAAACTTGGCCGAATAGTATACCCTTGCTATTCGGTTTGCATCAGTTGATTACATCGATACTTATTATTCTCCTCTACCCCTTGGGAAGCAGTTTTTGGGTTAACAACTAATCTCTGCTAAGCGATGCGGTGTTATCAAGGTTGGGGGTGGTTGAAACTATTTCGCACATCATTCAATTGAAAGTAAGTAATCGGCTAAGGAGTCATGGGTAAGGCTGAATGTTAGATCTTTGTGTGGGCATATGTTTTCATTGCATTAGCATATGATTAACTCTAGTTATGGGATGGCAATAACTAGTAGATTACGTCTATGATTAAGATATTTTGCAAGGAGGTGAGGGCATTTTGTAACCAAGCAATCTACGAAGGAATAAGCCGATTTGAACAAGGTGGGTATCGATTTGTGATTTGGGAGTAAGTTCTTTAGGATCTTTCGATAGAAAGAATAACAATAGCTTTTGATTGGTTATAGGTTCGAGGTTGTGGACTAGAGTGTGGTTTCTCAAAAAGGTGTGTACCCACACCACTTTCACTATGGATCGGCGAAAGCCGGAATCCTGAAATGCCAAAATGCTAAAATGCTGAAAAGCCGAAAGAACAGCAATGGTTGCCACACGAGCGCACGAACGCTCATGTGGGAAAGGTCGACACAACGATAGAGGCCCCATGAGCGATCTCATGGATTTGGGTCGCATTTAGGCCAAATGGGCCGAAATGAGCCATATGGGCCTATTGGGCTCGTGGGTCCCACACGGAGGAATTTCATGGATGGATAGGAAATTACGAGCCGGCCATGTCAATCACATGGCCAAGGGCTGATTTGGGTTCTGCGGGCCACACGAGAGTGTGGGCCCCACTTGGGCCACATATTAGGCCTTTGGGCCCATTTGTATTAATAAATGCTAAGGTTGCACATAATATGCAGAACGACTCTAGACTTATTGAGGGGTCAATACGTGTGATAAGGCCCCACAGTGAAAAGGACCGCATGGCCCGAAAGGGAAAAATGACTAAAATGCCCCTATATATTATGTGACCGAAATTGTATGCCATTTCATGATATGTTTGCATTCATGTGATACTATGCTGCATGGGGGATGGGGTTATTGATTAGAGGAAGTATATGACTTGATAGGGTCACATGGTTGCTCGACGACTGTGGATCCACCGACGGCATTAAGCCTATTCAGTGATTAGGAGCTCTGCTGCAATATTGGTTAGTGCCTCAACCGATGCTACATTAGGAGTGTAGGGATGGGTGGGTTGATTTAATCCCCACAAGAGTGTAGGGTTGGACGGGATACGGAGTGCAGGGTTGGATTGGGTTATTCTGCATTGCATATGTGGATTTTGAATGTGATATGGGCTCCGGCCCAACTGAGGCTATTATAGGCTAAGGCCCAAGTGCCACCGTTATTGTAATGGGCTCAGGCCTAGATTGATGTGATGCTTACTATATGATTGATGAGGGTTGTACACATTGAGTTTTTGTAAACTCACCCTCCTCTTAATTTTTTTCAGGTAATCCTCAGTAGGCGGTTTGATGTGTTAGAGGACTCGGAGATGGCCACGCTATGGACTCTTGGTCCCGTAATTTAATTTTCTTTGCTTTTATTTGTAACACCCCAAACCCAGCCCAGACGTTATGGCTAATCCGACGTATCACATTGACATATTTAAGAAAACCCACGTTTCATCTAAAATCTTTTTTAGTGTTTAAAAAAGGTTGTCCTTGCTAAGTTTATAAAGTGAATGGAAGCTATGCACCAGGTAGGTATGCGAAATAGAGGAGGTAAGCCATATAGGCTGCTTAAGTACAAAGCTCTTGATTGGATCCAATCTTAGACATGCCCACAACCATTGCCACACTTTAGTTTAGTGATTTGTTTTAGAAAACAAGTTGAGTTGAAATTCATTTAAGTAAATATATTTGATAAATCGTTTCATTGTATCATTGCGTTATTTTGAAAAATGTACCATTTTGGAAAATGCGTCCTATGTCTAGCCCATTTTAAGTCAATATCAGTCAATTAAAAAGTAAGAAAATAAAATAATCCCAGAAGAAAACAAAATAGTTAAAATGGCCTTATTACAACCCAAAACCAAATAATAATACTTAAATTAAAAGTTATAAAAACTAGTTACTTAATGAAAAAAAAGTCCGAAAGCGATCACCATGGCCACTCTGAATCCCCTCCGGCTCCAAGTCTCCATATCAAGGCTCATCTGTAAAGTTAAGGAAAAAAGTGAGTTTGGAAACTCAGTGTGCAACAAGCCCTTTCAGAGTCCAAATCAATATCAGCATACTGGGCCTAAGCCCGAGTTCAATCTCAACATATACTGGGCCGAAACCTTTTGTTTAACGGTTAATGGGCCGAAGCCTTTTGTTTAAATCATATCACTGGGCCGAAGCCTTTTCTATAAACGGTATGGCCCATAGGCCCATTTCAATATCACATATAATATCAATGCATGTATGCAACCTATATTACTATGGGGAAACTATAGACCCACCCAACCGCTACTCTCCACCTGTACCAACCAAGCTCTCCATGTGGGGAATAACTCAACCCACCCAACCAAACTCTTCACTGGCAGCGTAGCTGCTTTATCATATAACTAGAGGCCAAGCCTCTTTCAATAACTAGGGCAAAGCCCCTTTTTGACAAACTGGGGCAAAGCCCTTTTCGGTAAACTAGGGCAAAACCCTTTAGCACTTCCTCCATTCATATAAAACCCAACCCATGCATATATGAATATATCATGGCATATCATGTGCATATCATGACATATCATGTACAAAACAGTATCACATGCATCTTAATCATAACATAACCCTAGGGGTATAATGGTCATTTTCACCTAGGGCAACATAGTCATTTTCACATTATAAGGTTAATTTCGTTATTTTATCAATTATTAGGGTTTGTCATGCTCATTATCAATTATCCACAATTCCGAGTCTTTAAACGATAATCTTAATTCATTTCAATCAATTGGGCTTTTGGGCCTAAAACCCCTAATGGGCCCTACGTAGCTAATATAGTCATCTAGGCCATATAGCCTATATTCCATAATGGTTTTAATATTCTAAACATGCACTTTGCCCAGATTTCGTTTCCTACCAAATTTACCCAAATGGACCCGAAAGCCCATTGGGCGCAATTTCAGCCCCTTAAGGCCCAACTTACCATCGTGCACAAAATTACGCTCTTACCTGTTCTATCGATTCCGTTCACTGAGTCCGTTGTATTCTAACCAATCCACGAACCATCACATATTCACAAGTTTTAAAGATGCCAGAATTCGACATTTTGATTTTTCGGCATTTATTATCCTAAGTTACTGAGAGGGTTTAGTACACACCTAATCAGTGACGGTCGATTTCCAAAATCTACTACGCGCTTGTCCTACATACATATACTTAACATATCAGACTTTGAAATCCAAAGATAACAACACAGTCATACCAAGACCATTTGGCCACCAACCCTTAAGTCACTGATATCATACCTTTGCCGAAAGTTGTAATTAGATCAAAATCTCATCACTTCCCTTGTCCAAGTTCTCAAAAGACCGCTTTAGAACGCACTAGCACCAAAATAAATTAGTTGTTAAAACCTATAGAGCCCTAAACCCCCAAATCGACAGCCACCAAAGCATCTAGGGGTTTCGGCTCCCTTAATCCAAAGTACTAAAATATAACCAAAGTTCCAAACACTTACTAAGGGTTCACCTACCAAAACGATTCCAACCCCGAACTAGCACAGATCTAACGCAGACCAAGCTTCCAAACACTAGTAGAAATCACACCACAAGGATCTTAGGATTCGACCACCAAGTCCCTCAAAGGTGTTGTGCTTTCGGCTTTTGAGTCAAGGAAGAAGAAGATGATTATGGACCGAAGGGGTGTTGATAATGGAGTTTAGGGACTTTTGAGAGTGTCAGATTCGGCAAAAAGGAAAAACAGGGTGTATCAATCAAAGAGAAGTCGTCTCCCCTTGAACTTTCGGGATTTGGCTTTGCTTGGGGTATTCGGCTAAAAGAGAGGAAGAGAAGGGTTCGGCTCTTTCTAGGGATTAAAGAGGAGAAAGAATATGGGAAGGAGAAATGGAATGAAATAGAGGGGTTTTGGCTTATGAGCAAACGGCACAAGTGAAACAAAACTAAAACAACAAAACTACATTTCAATAGCCGAATTTGCACTATACACACCCTTGGCCGGCCACACCTTTTCCAAATTCAAATTCTCCTAAAATCTCTCCTAGATACCATCCCCCTTATCCCTCCATGATCCATGCTCTTGACTATTTCAAACTCTTCAACCAGAGTTCCAGTCGACTTCAAACTCTTGCATGCTCATAACATAAAAATAAACCACACTAATACCTGCTAGAGAATCGAACCTTGGCCTCCTTCCCTTCCATTTACACGCCACTTTTTTAGCAACTAAGTGGCGCCATCAAGCCACTTTGCCAAAGCCCTGTTTGTGATACAAATTACCCACATCTTTTAATAAGACCACCTATCTAAGACCCCTAATTCTTTAAGTCCAAAAATTTAAATTTTCCACTGGGTTTTGCCAACTCATGGGCCTTCTATAGGCCCATTTACACACTCCAAATATGAATTGCACAACCAAATACCAAAATTTAAATTTTTACCCAAAATCACACGAAAATCACTAAATCCCGAAAATCAGGGTGTTCCATTATTACTTTATTGTTTCTGGGTTTTTGATTTTGGGTTGTAATAAGGCCTTTCTCTGGTTTTGCTTTAACCTCGGGATTTTATTTATGCTTGATTGCTTAACTACTGGTTTTTTTTTTTTAAAACTCATGATTTATAAATTAAGAAAAATAATAATGTTTTACAAACCAAATGTAAGTATGCAAACATTTTCAAAGAGTAAGCTTTTGCTACAATCGAAACATGGGAGATTAGCTATAAAAACTGGGATTTTTTTCAAAGAAAACAACTTAAAGTTTTAAACAATCTTTAACATATATAAGTTTTCACTGGTAAATGGTTTAAACTTCAATACTTCTCAAGTGAGGCTTGGCTTTTAAAGTTAAAAATTCATTTTGTAAATATTGTTTTAAACCAAGAACGAACAAACATTTTCAATGTTTTCCAACAATATCGAATGTGACGATTCACCCTCCAATGTGACACCACTGGATCCCGCCACAACGTCTGGGCTGAGTTTGGGGGTGTTATATTTATTTTGGTAGCAAATTGTGTTAAATAGATAGAGAACCATAATTAGGGGTCTTTAAAGAACAAATAAGCCTATTTTAAGGAGGATAGCTGGCCATGAGACAAGAGAATTTAAGAAAGTCAAAATTTGGTGGTATTAGGTAACTTAATTGATAAAATATTCATAAAATAAAATAAAGAAAAGAGGCATATCATTCATCTTCTCCACTAAAATTTTTAGCCATTTTAAGGGTTTTAAAAGCTCAAAATGTCAGCAACTCTCTGCCCTTACAAGTAAGTGATTTTGATGGCTTTTTTTTGATGATTTTTGTATTTTTGGGACCCGTGTAACATGAGCTAACTATTGAGGGGACTATTTTAGAAAATGGTCGAGAGTCTAGGGTTTTACCATGACAGTGTTTATATTGTTTTCTAGATTTTTATGGAAGAAAATGAATCTTAGACTTTTGTAAAAGGATTTTCATGAAAAATCATTAAATGGACTATTTTGTAGAAGCTGTAAAATAGATAGAAATTGTATGAAATACTAGAAATTGAGAGCTGCCATAAGAGTAATAAAGGTTTGGCTAGGCTTGGTTAACGAGAAAATTTGATGAAATTTAATTTACGAGCCTAGGGGTAAAATCATCATATTTGAAAAAGTCTAGGGGTAAAACGGTCATTTTGACTAAGTAAGAATTATGGGATGCCTTGATAATTGTGATGATTAAATTGTGAATGTCTGTCATTTTAGATCAAGAAACGAGAAATCTGGGCTTAGATTGAGGGAAAGCCAAGCAAATGGACTAAAACAAATTAGCCGCTCACATTTTGTATACTGAAGTAAGTTGTACGTAAATAATACAACTTTATCGTCATTATGTATTGAATGATTGATTTTTCATAATATGTTTAAATATGCTTATGAGCTATGCATGGTGAAATTTAATGTGGTAAACTCCCGATTGAACTGTAAGAATAGACCGGATATTCACGCCATGATACTAGGGTCATACGAGAGCTAGTGTAAGACCATGTCTGGGACATGGCATCGACCTCATTATGTGTCATTGTAAGACCATGTCTGGGACATGGCATCGACACCGATATGTACGAGCCAATGTAAGACCATGTCTAGGACATGGCATTGGCACGGATAGAGGAGAGCCAGGGTAAAACCATGTCTAGGACATGGCATCGGTCTCAATATATGAGAGTTAGTGTATGACCATGTCTGGGACATGGCATCGACTTGACGTTTGAGCCAGTGTAAGACCATGTCAGGGACATGGCATCAACATCTTACCCTATGTTTGAGGCTTATCAAATATCCTTTAGTATTCTAAATGGTTCAACGGGAAATTTTACAGTTTACGTTAAAATGAGAGAGGTTATGACCATGTTGTGAGTGGTATAGGTACCTACATGAAATTCATGAGATGTGATCTCAATTTATGTTGTATGATTTAGTAAAGGATGAAATAAGTAAGTTGTGCTTATAACCTTTTATGTATTACTTGTAAATGATGATATGTTGTGAGTATGTTATTGCATGGTAATTTAGTTGTTGGATTATTTACATGCAACTTACTAAGCTTTATGCTTACCTCCTTTTTTTCCCTTTTCCTATAGTGCCGCCTAATTAGCTCGTGGATCAAAGGACGTCAGAGGCATCGATCACACTATCAATTGAAGCACTCGGTATAGTTAGTTTTTAGCATCTTAAGTAATGGCATGTATAGAGACTTAATCTTTTGTTAAGTCTCAAGTTGTTTTGGAGTCAAATCTGTTGGCTAGGTAATAAAATTGACTCGTTTTGTATAAAGCCATGGATAATGGCTAATGGTCACTTTTGATATATGAAAATGTTGATGTTATTCATGAGTGTGCATTTTTCTTAGTTGAGTATATGGTATGTCAATGTGTGATCCAATTTGATGAGTCATGTGATAAGTATTGCTCATAAATGAAGTATAGTGGCATTGATTTGTGGGTCATATGACCATGTGTGGATTTTCTTTGCTTGTTGTGTCTTAGGTTGATGCGAGTAAGGGTGACAAAAAGGGCTTGGTAAATAGCCTATTATTGTCCACACTGGTAGACACACAGGCATGAGTCTAGGCCATGTGCGATACATGATGTGCCCCATGGGCGTGTGGTTCGGCAGTGTGTCCCCTGCACCTTAGGTTGGAAAAATTTATTGCCCAATAGTAACCACACGGGCTGAGACATGACCGTGTGTCTCAACCGTGTAAAAGACACAGCCTAGCACACGGGCGTGCGCCTTGGCCGTGTGACCTTAAATGTTGCTGATGTCAAAAAGAGAATGTCAAGGTTTCCATACACGGGCTAAGACACGGGCATGTCATGGCCTTGTGAGGGACATCGGCCAGGAACATGGGTATGTGCTAGGCTGTGTGAAAACCCCTGTAGGTTCTATGTTAGAAATTAAATCTATAGGGGCATTGGGAACAGGTGTGTTCCTAAATGCTTACGCCGTGTGAGTCACATAGGCTTTCAACATAGCCATGTTATGGGATTACATGGGTGTGTCGCCCCTCAACACAGGCACGTGCCCTGTTTTTAAGAAAAATTTTCTCAGTGTCTCAAACTTTCCGATGTAGTCCCGAACCACCTTCAATGTGTGTTTTGGGCCTCGTAGACCTATTTTAGGGACTATAAGATAAAGTTTGAAAAGTTTTAAATTAAAATGAAGTTTATTTATCCAGAAATGTATGTTTACATAAGTGTTAGTTAGATAATGCCTCATATCCTATCCTGGCATCGGATACGGGTAAGGGGTGTTACACAATGTGTCTTCCCATGTGGACAAAATAAAGCCATTTCTAGCTTCATTTCTCACCCAAAATCACTCCCAAGTCCTACACTTGATACACACATCCAATACCAACCATTTCAAGCATTGAAATTAAGCAAATTCTATCATTCATCAAGGCATACTAATACGTGCATGTGTGTTCATAACTTACCTAGATTTAACTTATGCATTAACAACATTTAATCTCATATACTTAGCATATCACATGTAAACATATCATATTAATCAACTTGACATATAATTAACTATCATAGCATGGCATTACAAGTATACCAAAACAACTATTTCTAGCCATTCCATTGGCTAGGTTACAAACATCATTACCAAGCCACTAATGGTTAACTTGTCCTATACATCCATTATACCAAAAGGATTCAACTCTATATATACCCAAAATTAAGCTAGTTGATAGTGTGACGATGCTTCAATGATTTTCCAACCTTTGAGAGTTTTGAGCACTATAAAACAGAGGAAATTACACGGAGTAAACATTACATGCTTAGTAAGTTCGTATAATGGAAAACTAAACTTACCAATCCCATTTATTAGATTTAAGCTTAAGCAAACATTAACATGTTTTCCATCCATTAGCAAACCTTCCTAAGCACATGCATTCAATCAAACATGTTAGTCACCAAAATCTCCATATCAAACAAGCAAACATAGATGAGCTCATCATGCAATATTCTTTCAAGCCATTATCATTTCATCTCATAATTCCCATGCTATGTCAAGAGTTTTATGTCTGTTGAATCATTGAAATTGCGATGGATGCTCAAGTAGTGCACTTGAGGCATACGATTTAATAATCCGTCAATTTCTTATTCAAGGGTACCCATTACTGCATTAAATCAAGGAACACACTCTCGTGCCACTTATCATATAACAAGATTACCAGTCCAGGCTAAATCCTTTATATATATCATATGCTTTAAAGAGCTCAATTAAGGTTACCAGTCTAGGCTATCATAACGTATACCCGAGAGGTATTATATTAGGATTACCCGTCTGGGCTAAATCCTTTCTAAAATGAGGTCAATAGGATTACTCGTCTGAGCTAAATCCACTCCACAAGAAATACAGGACCTCATTCATTTAAGGAGAATGCATGTATTCATCGGAATTCAATATTCAATCAGACTCAACCCTTTTTCCCCATTTTCAAAGAAGTATTAAACTTTCATTTTTAGCATTCAAATAATGTACATCCATATAACTCATATTTCATACAAACATATCATTCCATTTAACATATTTCCATGCAAGATTAAGTTACACGAACTTACCTCGACACTTGTTCCTGTATAAGGTTTATTAATCCAAAACCCTTTCTTTCCCTCAATCTAACCTCGAATTTGAGTTGTCTAGATCTATATAAATAACTTTAATCATCAATTTCACACATTTTATACTCGTTAGGGCTCAATTTACATCCTAGGTAAAATTATCATTTTACCCCTAACTTTTCCATAAATTTTGATTTCGTCCCTAGGCTTAGAAAATGAAAATTGTGCAATTTATTCCCCAATCCAAGCCTAACCGAAATTTTAGAGTAAAATTTATAGCACTTATTTTCTATAAATTTCAGAATTCTTCACTAATTTACACAACTTTACATTTTAGTCTCTAAATCATGTTTTCATCAAAAATCACTTTGTAAAAGTTGTTTATTTATCAATAAATTTTCATTTTCTACCATAAATTTCTAATTTTCAACATATACATCCATGACCCATTTTCTATAATTTGATAACTTTTCAAATTAATCCCGCAAATAGTTAGATTAAGTTATACCGGTTTCAAAAATGTCAAAATTATTAAAAACTAGACAAGGAAACCTACCCAATTAGGCCTTGAAAGTTTCTTCTCTCTCTCCTAGCATTTCCATCATTTTTGGGGTTGAAGATGACAAAAAAAAAGATAATATTTCTTTTTATCATCTTTTAATTAATTATTTATTTTAATTTCCAATTTAATCCTTGCACTTTTCCTAAATTTCCATGGATGAGTCACCTTAAAATATCTACATACTTTCTCAAAGGTCTAATTACCATATAAGGACCTCTAGTTTTGAATTCCATAGCTATTTAATCCTTATAGCCACTAGAATTCAACTTTTGCATTTTATGCATGTAACACCCTGAATTTGGGCCTAGAAGAATTGGGCTTTGAGTCTGGGTTAGGAGAAGAAACCTGAATAATTGAGAAGTTTAAAATATTATTAGTTAAGAAAAAACTTTTTGAATTAAATTACTATTAAAAAATTTTTACTGTATTTATTATTACTGAAATTTTAATTATATTTTAATAGAAAAATATTACTGTATCTATTGATGTTTTTAAACTTTTATGAAAATTCTTATGGAAATTATAATTATTATTATATTACTGTATTTGAAATTTTTATATATTTATAGAATTATTATTGTTATTATTATTATTTTTTATTTAAAAATATGTAAGATATTATTTTTGTTAATTTAGTGTATAAATAAATTTTAAATGATTTATAGAACGGGAAAAATCTTGGGTTCAATCCAAAACTCTAGAAGAAAATTAGTAATTTTTGCTTCTAAGTGGAAACTGGAAAATAAGGCTTTTAAAATAAATTGTGCAAGATTAGGCACAAAGGAACGTGCCTGGCTCAATGGCCAAGCACGCGAGGGGGTTGTGAGAGTGCCTGGGTTCAAGGCACGGGGTGCGCAGAGTTGCTTTTGTCACGCTAAGATAAGGTTTAAGTATAGTTGCAATCGAGTTTTGCCATAAAAATGCTTGTGGCATAGTGGCAGCAAGGTGCTAGGAGTTCCACAAGTGCACGGGTTCGAGTCCAAAAAGGTATGTTTTAATTTTATGTTTTTTAAAATGAGCTGGTCTTCAGCAAGTAACCTTTAAAATAAAATGTGGCGATATATTATTGAAAGCGAATGCGCGTCCCGGTGGCCAGCAGCGTGCTGGGCAACCTAGAGGTCCCAGGTTCGAGCAGCGTTACGCGCAAGAGGGTGCTCCTTTTTGCTGTGCGCGCGCGGAAGGAGACGTGCGGAGCTGAAGGACCATAGCAGCGAGCCGTGCGGGATTGAGGCTCCTAGCAGCGTGCGGTGCAAGCGGTGGACTGTTGCTATTTGCACAAGGAGAGTTTGAATTAAATTCAAACTTTCTGATTAGCTTAAAATAGGTGATAAACATTAGCCGAATTGATGGTCTTTCAATCGGTTTATCTTTTTCTCTTTATTTTATTTAATTTTTCTATCTTTTAGCTCATCTTCTCTTCACCAATTTCTTTACGCATATTTTTATTTCTTTAGTGTTTTTTTTCAAGGCCGAAACCACTTGCTCCTTAGGTTGTTTTCTTCTTCTTTTATTTCTTCTCTTCTATTTCTCATCAAAGTCGAACCTTCTCCCCTACTTCTATTCTTTTTGATTTTCTTCTCAGTAGAGCCAACTATGGGGTCCCTTTTCTTATAATTAAATCACAACTTACATCCCTTTTATTCGTTCAAATACTTCTTCCTCTTTACTCATAAATATTAAAAACTGAAACCTCCATATTTCAGTGATTCAGGAATTAGTATTTAAATCTGTTCTCTACTCGTATTTTGGGGATTAAATCTACTATAGATCTAGAAAAAAGTGGCGCTTGGGAACGTTTTTAGCAAATAGATCTTTGGGGTGATCAACAAGGAGCATTGGATTAAGGGCATTGGCACAGTTGGATCTGGATCTAAGTAGATCTAAGTCAACAAAAGAGAAATCGCGTAGGAGATCTCATCAAAGAATATCGCAAATCAGGTGTGTAACGAACCCTCTTTAGTAGATTAACTCGATATATGCTGAAAAGCCGAAATGCCAAAAATTCGGCATTTCAAGAACTCGTGAGTATGCGAATGCTCATAGGTTAGTTAGATACGCTAGGTTTGATGATCGGGATCATTGGAACAGGTAAGGGTACGTTTTCGTGCATCACGGTAAGTTGGGCCTCGATGGGCTAAAATTGGGCCCAATGGGCTTTCGGGCCCATTTGGGTAAATTTGGTAGGGAATGGTTTTTGAATAAATAGCACATTAAGATAGTTAATATCGCTATGGAATATAGGCTAAATGGGCTTAGATGACTAAATTGGATACGTAGGGCCCATTAGGGGTGTTTGGGGCCAATAACTCGGTTTTGCTAAAATGAGCTAGAATCACTGTTTGAACACATGGAATTGTTGATAATTGATAATGAGCATGTAAACCCTAATAATTGATAAAATAACGAAATCACCCTTATAATATGAAAATGACTATTTTGCCCCTAGGTGAAAATGACCATTATACCCCTAGGGTTATGTTATGATTAAGATGCATGTGATACAGTTTTTGTACATGATATGCCATGATATGCACATGATATGCCATGATATAGTCATATATGCATGGGTTGGGTTTTATATGAACGGAGGAAGTGCTAAAAGGGCTTTGCCCTAGTTTACCGAAAATGGCTTTGCCCCAGTTATCAAAAAGGGCTTTGCCCTAGTTATTAAAAGAGGCTAGGCCTCCAGTTATATGATAAAGCAGCTATGCTACCAGTGGAGAGTAGCAGTTGGGTGGGTTGAGTAGTTCTCCCCACATGGTGTGTTGGCTGGTACGGGTGGAGAGTAGCGGTTGGGTGGGTCGATAGTTTCCCCACAGTAATATGGGTTGCATACATGCATTGATATTATATGTGATATTGAAACGGGCCTATGGGCCATACAACCTACAGAATAAGGCTTTGGCCCAGTGAGTTATATATATGAAAAAGGGCTAAGGCCCAGTAACTGATATATGAAAAGGCTTCAGCCTAGTGACAGATGAGATTGAATCAGGGCTTAGGACCAGATGCTTGTGTTGATGTGGGCTCTGAAAAGGGCTTTGTTGCACACTGAGTTTCCAAACTCACCCCTTTCCTTTTATCCATGCAGGTGAGCCTTAAGTTAGTGGACTTGGTGCTGGAGGGATTCAGAGTGGCCATAAGGACTGTAAATGGACTGTTTAATTTAAGCACTTGATTTATTTTTAGTATTTTTAATTAGTTTACTTTTATTTAGTTTTGGGTTTGTAATAAGGCCTCTCTAATTATTTTTATTTTGGGTTTTTAATTATTTAAATTGATTTCAGCTTAAGTAGGATATTCTTTAAATCGATTTGAAAATGAATGGTTTTAATGCACGGCTTTTATAAAAGTACTTGTTTCTAAAATAACACGATAACCAAGCAAAGCTTCCACAATTTTGAATGTTTTCGTAAATAAATATTTCAAATAGTTAAAGTGTGGCAATGGTCGTGTGCATGTCTAGGAGTGGATCCAAGAAGAGCTTGGTACTTAAGTAGTCTATTCGACTCATCTCCTCTTTTCTGGAATCCTACCTGGTGCCCAGCTTCCATTCACTTTAAGTCATAACGAAAAAGGTCTAATTTTCTGATACTTAAACCGTTTTCAAAATAACATGTTTTATAAAGGTTACAAAGGGGTTACAAGCATTCACAAATTTTCTATAAAATTACACAAAGGTTTTAACGATGTTTGAAAAGGGATGATTATTTCAATGAACCACGTTTTGGAAAAAGATAAACACAAGCTAAGGTTTTATACAAGTTTAACGGTTAGAGTTTTTAAACATTAAGAAGGGTTCTCAATGAAAACACGGTTTTCAAAAAACACTTCAATGTGATACATCAGAATTGGCCGTAACTCCAGTCCGGGTTTGGGGTGTTACAATGAAATTTAGTCATTCTCGTAATTTAGCTCATATTTAGTAAAATTTTCTTATCAAAATTTTCACATGACCTTCCTAACATAATACGAACCACATAAGAAAATAAAAATAAATTTTATTTTCAGGTCGTATTTGTGGTCCCTAAATCACTATTCCAATCTCACTGAAATTGGGCTGTTAGATCGAGATAAGGGGTTCTTGTCTTGAGACCTAAAGTAGGGCAAAATGAATTTAGCGTCGATGTATCCTTGTCATAAGACAAAGACCACTTTGTCTTGAGACATAACTTAAGTTGTCTCGAGACCTAATAGGTCGATCTCGAGACCAAGTTTAATAGAACATCTCAATTAGTAAAATTTATCTTCAGGGTCTCGAGACATGGTCTTTTTGTCTCAAGACTAAATGGTAAAACTACCTAAAATGCACATTTTATAACAATTAAATGTGTTCCATTACAAGTTTAACCTATACCAATATGGAATTACATACATACATCTTATTGACATGTTAAAACATATCCAAACTATTTACAATTACAGCATCCAATGCATTGTCACTTAGTGTAACACCCCTAACCCGTATCCATCGCTGAAATAGCGTCACGGAGTATTACTAGGGTTTATAGAATAATTATAGATAATTCCAATCAATTACTATTCATTTATCGAGACTAATCAAAACGTCTCTTAATTGGACCATCGAGGCCCAAAACATACATTAGAATCGAGGTGGGATTAAATTGGGTGCTTAAGAAATTTTTCGCAAAATTTTAAAATTTTCCATATATAAAGAAGTCACACGCTCGTATGGTAAGGGACACGCCCGTGTGGTCAAGCCGTATGGTTTCACTTGCCTGTGTCCCCAACTCGTGTAACTCTCTGACTTGTAACCCATGAAGAAATTGAAGTCACATGGCCAAGTCACATGCCCGTGTGCTAGACCGTGTACTTTACACGGCTGAGACACACGCACGTGTCTCTGCCCGTGTGTTCAACTCTGGACATTCTGTTCCTAACTATTTAAGATGCAGGGGACACATGGCTAGGTTACACGCCCATGTACCAGGCCATGTGTCACACATGGTCAAGACAAACGCCCGTGTGTCTACCTGTGTGGACAAAATAAAGCCATTTTCCAAGCATTAACTAAATCTTTTATATAATTTAACAATTCATATGATTATGAATCCAAACTTACCAATCAACCATTTATACACATATAGGCAAATTCATAAGTTTTATAACATACTTAACTATCATCCTTATGCCTATACCATTTCATCATTTATTCATTTCAAACACATATCAAACATATTAAAATTATAATTATATGCAACTCAAAAGCTCACCAAATAAAAGCCATACCAATGGCTAGTTACAATTAAAACATTTATAAGCCAACATTGGCTTATCAATCTATACATGCCATTTTAACCATAATTAATTTACCATATATAATAAAATGGGCCGATGGATAGTGTGAGAGATCTTCGCCAAGCTTCCAATCCAACGAGCTTCCGAATCACTACTGATCAGGGGAAAATAAAACATTCTTAGCAAGTTTGTATAACTTGGTAATTAACTTACCAGTCATTTATATTCAATTATAAATATACAAGCCACATTCAGTCATCTTGATCACAAGCCCTAACACATATCCTCAACACCATTGTTAGTCATATACTTCATTTAACTATCAAGAAACATGTATGGGCTCAGCAATAATTAGATTTCCCTATATATATACTTTCCATTCTACATCATGTATACATATAACGTATACAAATCATATCTCTATATTTCAAGTACATTTTCATTATAATTTGTTTCAAATACTGACTATTTCATGTCAGAACCTTATCTATAAAGTCATTTAAATTATCAATGTCTTACGAGTAGTACACACAATGTGTACAATTGTATAACCATCAATGAACATATTCATCTAATAAGTTCCACGTCCATATATCATCGTCTCATGTTTTCATATACTCTTATCATCATTTCCATGTATTTCAGAAAGATATGCGTAACAATTCATTTCATGTTCATGTCTTCTCATATCAGGATTTTACCGGTTGAATCATTAAAAACATCGATGGATACACAGACAGGCAGAACACTCAAAGTGTACAAATTAGAATCTGTCAATTCTTATTCAGATGTGATTCTGTTAGCACTTAAACAGAAAGCTTACTCTCAATCACTTTAATAGAATGCTCAGATAAGCATGAAATAGAAAGCATATCCGAGCTTTGTAACAGAAAGCTCACAAAGAGCTTCAATCAGACAGTTCACATAGAACTTTATCGGGAAAATCATGTAACAAAAAGCTTGTCCGAGCTTGATAACAGAAAGTTCACAAAGAACTTCAATCAAGTAGCTCTAAAGAGTACTTTACAAAAAGCTCCAGATAGCTTGATAACAGTAAGTTCAAGCGAGCTCTATTAATAAGCTGTGGAGAGCCTTTAACAGAAAGTTCACATAGAACTTATAAACAAAACGCTCATAAAGTGTGGGTGTGTCTACAACAAATACAGATCAAGACCTAATCAGAATGTTTCGAAGAACATAAATAGAATACTCCAAAGAGTATGAAAGTAAGCTCGCAAGAACATTATATCGGTAAGCTTGAGAGGGCTTATGCTCTTTTGAGCCACAGATGTCTGCAACACATGCAGGACACTATCATTTTAGGTAACAGAACTCGGTTTCCATTCGACTTTCATTCATTCAAACGGGACTTGACATTTATCGTGTATTTTTTAATATATGATTATTTCACATATTTATGACATTTATAGAATTGTTTAACATTTATCAGGTATTATCATATATTCAATCTATTTCTTATGCGTAACAATTATACGATTCACATTTACAATGCTTAATTCAAACACATGTTTATAACATTTTTTTTAAACAAGGTTTAACATTTATCAAGTATAGTCAGGCATGTGGTCAATTTATACATAAGTCATTCATACAATTCACAAATATAACATTTATTTCAAGCATAAAAATATATTAAATTTAGTTACATCAACTTACCTCAATAAATGTTCGTATACGTGAAATCTACTAATTCAACACTTTCTCTTTTCCTCGCTCTAATCCCGAATTTGATCTATCCGGATCTATACGAGTGAATTTAACATCAATTTAATATAATTCATACTCAATTCAGTCCAACTCACATTTTAGGCAAAATTACCATTTTGCCCCTAAACTTTTATTAAATGACGATTTCATCCCTAGGCTCAGAAAATGAAATTCTTGCAATTTAATCCTTGTTCTAAGCCTAATTATTCTCATACATATCAATAATAGCCCATGAATTCCATGAAATTTTAGAATTTTCCATAATTTCAACACTTTTCAATTTAATCCCTAAAACATGATTTCATTCAAAATTCTTTAATAAAACACATTTAAACATCCATTAACATCTCAATTTCATCATCAAATAACTAAAATCATATGAAATTATCAATGGTATCTTCCAAAACTTCCAACAAAACAAAAAACTAATGAAATAGTAACTTGGGCCTAATTCTGAAAGTCCAAAAACATAAAAATTTCAAGGAAAAAGCAAGAGTTAAACTTACATGAAGCTAGAATAGGAAAACCAACTGAGAGCTCTTCCATGGTGTTGTTGGATAGAAAATTGATGGAGAAATGGTCTAGAAACTATTAAAATCAATTTTGGCCATGTAACTTCTGTTTTAATTCCAATTTTATCCCTATCACATAAAAATCCTTGATTTTTTTTCACGCTAGCCATTTAAAATGGTCCATTTGCCCTTTTAGTCCTTCCTTATTTAATTTTTAAGCTATTTTATCACTTTAGAAAGTTTTGCACCTTTTTCAATTTAGTCCTTTTTATTTAATTGACTACCGAAAAGTTAAAATTTTCTAACAAAACTTTAATACTACCTTATTGACACTCCGTAAATATTTATAAAAATATTTATGGCTTGGTTTATAACACTGAGATCTCGATACCTCTTTTTCTCAATTACTTGACCGAATAAATCTTTATGTAACACCCCAAACTTGGCCTAGACATTACGGCCACATCTGGCGATATCATATTGAAGTGTTTTCCGAAAACATGTTCCCACTATAAACCCATTCATTATTAAACCTCTTTGTGACATTATCGAAAAAAACTTGTTGATCATATATAAACTTTAAAAACTCTCTTTGTTCATTAATCTGCTTTTTATTTATCTTTCACCGAATTAATGCGGTACGTTTCTTTCATAACGAAGTTTATTATCTGAAACCATTTACTTCCTCTGATAGTAACAACCCAACCCATGCAGTATGTCGTGTCATAAAATCATACGTGTGTATGCAACATGTCATGCCCAACTACAGTCAAACATATTATAGAACAAACCAGTCATTTTACCTCTAGGGGTATAACAATTATTTTTTTACCCTATAGGGGTAAAACAGTCATTTCTATCGAAATGGGGTCTAAACACACTTACCAGCCCATCAGAAGGTCCACAATTGTATCGAGCAACTCGTGTAACCTTAGCAATCAAAACAGTGTAAATGGGCCTGATAAACTGTAAACTATACATATTTTTATCCCACATTTAGCACATTTATGGATGAATTATCATTAGAATTGTGGAATTTGATGCTCCTAATCCTTTAATTTCATGTTTTATACTTAGGTGAGCATAAGGAAGAGAAAAGAGCAAGGAACGGGCCAAAAATGGGCAAATTAGGCCCAAATCAATAATCAACACGACTTGGGGTTTAGCACACGGGCAACCCACACGGCCGTGGCACATTAATAGGATCGAGCACAGCCTAGGCTCGATTCACACGGGTATGTCACACGGGCGTGTCCCTATCGTGATGAAGTTCAATTTCACGCGAAAAATGCTACTTAAGGGCTAAGAAAGACATTCCAAACTCTATATAAAGACCCTAGAAGGCAACTACAAGGGGTACAGTGTCCCCACCAAGACTCAGAGTAGAAGACAGGGAATTACTCGAAGGAAAGCCGATTGATCCATCTTAAAAGCAAGGATCAACATCAAGACTGAAGATCTCCCTTCAATTCTTTCAAGGGTTTTGGGTTTTCTTTATGTTTTGTTGCTCTCTTTCTTCTTTGATATTCTCTTTTATAATTATGAACTAAACCCCTAAATACCTGAGGGGGATGAAACCTAAGATGAATCTTGTTATTGTTATCTAAACTATATGATAAATATTCGATTTGTTCTTAATTGTGTTTTTAATTCTTGAATTGATATTTTTGGGATATTAATTTAAGTCAAATATGCTTAGGCAGAGGAGCAAAAGTCCTTGTTTAAGAGTAGATCCAACACAATTAAGTGGAGTTGATAGCAATCCTAGACATAGGACGATGAAAATCTGCTGAATTAGAGTCAAATCTAATATAGGGATCCATAGATCGAGTTAATGTAAGACTAGGGGTTTTAATTAGAAAGAGATTTCAATTAATCAACCTAGGATTAGTTGTTCTTATTCTTGAAGGAGATATTAACATAATTTAGGGATCTCTACAGATCAAGTTGAATGAAGAAATTGTCTAGTTCAGAGTTAGATAACAAGTGAACTCTAGGTGGATTCTTCCTTAGGTGTTGTCTTTATCATTCAGTTGTCCCAAAGTAATTCCCCAATTTACTTTTTGTCGCATCCTTAGTTTAGATTAGAGTTAATTAGTTTACAGAAACCCACTCTTTACTTTTAGGCTAGATAATAGAAAGAAAGTCATTACTAGTACTTTTAGTTCCTTGGATTCGATATTCCGGTCTTGCCACTAACTATACTACTATTCGATAGGTGCACTTGCCTTTTATCATGATAATAGTTAGTTTTTAGGTACGATCAATTTTCTTACTTCATCAGATCATGATCAAGGCCCAAGGTCCATTACGCAGCCCATGTAGGCCCAAATGCTCGTGTGGCCCACTAAGCCCTGAAATGACCTTAGCCATGTGTGTGACATAATCGGGTCCAATATTTTCCACATCTCCGTGAGACTTTCCTGTGTGGGGCCCACGAGGCCATTGGGCCACACGGCCCATTTCGGCCTAATTTGGCCCAAAATGGCCCAAACCCATGAGATCGCTCATGGTGGCCTCTACAGTCATGCACCCATGTTTCGTGGGCTCGAATCACCACATGTGAGTTTGCACGCTCGTGTGGCATCAAATTCCATATTTCTGGCTTTTCGACTTTTGCCGTCCTACCGTTAAAACAGTGTAAGTACACACACCTGATTACTAAAACGAACTGTGCTCCGAATATTCCTGTACCAAAATAACAACAACTGCACCATTAGTTCTCAGGAAATGCTAAACGTTCATGAACACCAGGACCTACATCCATACATGGCTTCTCATTAGTCATCTAACATTAGAACCAAACCCTTTTACACACTTAGCCCAAAATAGCATTAACACTTGCCTCAAAAGACAAATATGGCTTAGTCCACTTACCAATACGTGACCCAAATATGAGGAAAGGAGGCAATCGGCCTTACCCTAGTGTGCCCACACGATACAACAGAGACAAGGGCTAGCCTACTGATATCCGCGTGATATGAAGTAATAAAATTTATAAAGAACTTGATCAAACCTAAACTGACTAATATCACGACGTTTTTAAGGCAAGCGCACCTGTCGACAGTAGTATAGTCTAGTGATAAGATCGAGTATCGTAACCAAGGGAACTGAAAGTACTATTACTCACTTTCTTTCTATTATTTAACCTAAAAATTAAGTGAGGGTTTATTTAAAACTAACTCTAAAACTAAATTAAGAAAAGCAGGAAAAATAAATTGGGAAGAACTTTTAGGGAAAAGCTAATTGATATGATTAATACTTAAGGGAAAATCTACCTAGACTTCACTTGTTATTATTTTCTTGAATTATACGAGTTATTTACTTGACTTGATCCGTAGAGATCCTAATCTATGCTAAACCCTCCGTCGAGGTGAAGAGCAACTAGGCCTAAGTTGTTAATTAAAGTTCCTTTATTAATTAACTCCCTAGGTTGCATTAATTCGATCTATGGTTCCCCATATTAGGTTTGACCCTAATCCGGCAGATTTATGTCGCCCTATGTTTAGGGTTGCATGCAACTCCGCTTAATTATGGTAGATCTACTCTTATCACAGGGACTTTTGCTCCTCTGCTTTAAGCACATCCAATTCTTGAATCAATACCTAGGACTATTAAATCAAGGATTAAAAACACATAATTAAGAAAAATTCAAGTAATTCTCATAA
The DNA here is from genome assembly GCA_020496765.1 of Gossypium stocksii. Classification (NCBI taxonomy): domain Eukaryota; kingdom Viridiplantae; phylum Streptophyta; class Magnoliopsida; order Malvales; family Malvaceae; genus Gossypium; species Gossypium stocksii. The sequence continues at coordinate 17,052,336 of CM035623.1, forward strand.
TAATCAAGAATAAATAACAAGATCTGTCTTAGGTTTCATCCCCCTCAAGTATTTAAGGGGTTTAGTTCATAATAATAAAAGAAAACATCTCAGAAGTTATAAAATAACAAATCATAAAAGAAACCAAAAACCCCTGAAGGAATTTAGGAGAATCCTCTATGTTGATGTAGAACTTCGGCTTCTGAGATGAATCGATTGGCTTCTCCCTTCGAGTAATCCCTTGCTTCTACCTGTGGTGTGGCAGAAAGACGAGAGGAAAAGAATATAGAGGGTGTGTAAAAGATGGAAGAAGGCGCCCTCTATGTTGCCTCATGGGGTCTTTATATAGAGAAGTTTTAGGGACTCTTTCTTAGCCCCTAAGCATCCCAATTTGAGTGAAATTCGTCTTTCCCGCGACTAGAACACGCCCGTGTGCCACGCCCGTGTGGGTTTCGATAGAGGCCGTGTGATTCAGCACGCCCGTGTGCAGTGGCCGTGCTTGTCGGGGCTTTGTCCGTATGATCTTTGTGAAGCACGCCTGTGTGGCACGGCCGTGTGGCACAGCTTGGCCCGTGTGATTCGTGCATTTTGGCCCATTTTTCACCGTTTTGGGCTCGTTTTCTGTTCTTTCATCTTTTCTAGGCTCTCCTGAGTATAAGATATGAAAAAGAACGATTAAGAGCACCAATTCTCACTAAATTGATAATAATTCATCCAAAATATAGGCTAAACATGAGGTACAAATATGTATAAATTAGCGCTTATCAAATACCCCCACACTTAAGCCTTTGCTTGTCCTCAAGCAAAATCTTAATCCCTAAAGGAAACCATTCTTCTTAATTCACAATCCTTATCAATAATAATTCAAATTAATCTACAGGTAGTCATACAATGAAAATTCAATCTAAAGAACATTTAAGACTCAATAACTTTAAGTTGAGAATTTTAGCATTGAAAACATAAGTCTTTTCCTTCCTTCTAAGTAGTTATCTCTCCATCTTAATTAACAGGAGTTGACATCCTCACTAAAGGTTCACTCTATTCACTCGAAGTGTTTAGGGTTCAAAATTTAAGCACTCCTTAGTCAACCTGAAAAGTTATTACCATAGGCTTGCAAGAAAATCAAATCTCCACCACTATAGTTTGATATGATACATTGATCAAAAGGTCTTTAAATGGTTGTAACGGGGCTTGGTTAGGGGTGTTGTCACAGGCTGCAAAAAGAAGGTTAGAATCGAGATTGAACTGAAAAATTATCTAGCTAGAAAAATCTCTATCACTGGAACATATTTCTCAGCTAATTCTTGTGATACTATCATTTCTGCCTTGGTAGCCTTAAAATAGAACTATGCAAAAACTTGTCGAACTATTTACAATTTACAATTTATAATCGAATTTCACTGTATGTACTTTTTTTTTTAGGAGCAATTCAAATATTTACAATAAATTGAACAAAACTTTACAATCTAGAACAGAGAATAAAGCTAGATGAAAAATTCAACTCAAATCTCGATAAAAATAGGGGTCAAAATAATTGAATGAAATTCAACAAAAATGGGTTATTGGTTAATAATTAGAGGGTGAGTCCAGGAAAAGGTTGTTAGGCTCATCGGGGTTCACTAGGGGTTAGATTTATGTAGGTAGGCTTTTTCTGTGGAGTAAGTGGGTTACATCCTAGGTGCCTTTATCATTTCAGTATATCAAATCAATGATGTGGTCTCGACATGTATAATCAAAGCAAGTTCTAGAATAACAATTCAGTATTGACTCACTCAAAGCAATAATAAAAGTGAGCACGAAGAAAATGTATGCTCAATAGGCTCAAAATCTCACCAGAATTACGGCTTTTGATGTCAATCCTGCGAATTTCAAATCTCAAGATAATGCTTAAAATTAGGGAAAATAACTTATGCAAAAATTAGGGATTCTCAAAAATTTCAACTTATCATGCTTGATTCCCTAATGTTTTAAAGTTTGAATAATCAAAGTACAAGCACCTATATCTTAATTCTCAATATATCGATAGAAATCATAAACTAATCAGAATAAATTCCTAATAGGAGACTGAAGATATTGCTATTAGGAAAAGTTCAGGGATTTCAAAGATAGTATAAATAGTAAGTTACCCCCCCACACTTAAGATGTACATTGCCCCCAATGTACAAGGAAAATATTAATAACAATAAAAGCATAGCATCATAAGATAGGGAAGGGTATGAAACTCCCTGCTTTGGATGGATTAGTGGAAGAGCTGGTAGGTTTGGCACTATGTTCCCTTTTTCGTAGAGATTTGAGCTGTAGAGCTCCTTTGAAACTGCGAAGGGGTTTATTAGTTGTGGGAGGTTAAGAAGAAGAGGGATTATTTCGTTAGGAGATAACCGTTATTATAATAAAATAGAAAATTTACTAAAATTCAAAATAAGGAAAAATATAAGAAAATTAAAAGCTGCAAAAAGGAAAAAGAAAAACTAATATTAAAGATTAAGATTAATGTGTATTAGGTAGAAAGAGAAAAATAAAAGATAAAATAGAATAAAACAAAAGTAAAAATAAAAATAAAGTAAAATAAAATAAAAATAACAAAAAGAGGATCTAATCCTCTGGTGGGTGTCGTGGTGGTGGGACGAGGCCAAGGTGTTGACATATGTGTGCTAAGGTGGCGTCGATGTAATCGAGGCACTGCTCAAAGTGGTCCAGGCGCTCGGATATGTCAACACTGGAAGCTGCCATCTGCTGTGATCGTGTAGGGCATGGTGGCTCAGCTGGCGCATCCTCGGCTGGTGGTGGCGATGGGACATCATTAGGAATGTCCTCTGGATCCTTGCTTTCTTGGACAAGGTGGAAGTGAAAGTGGTCGCCACCGAGTCGTCTCTCGACCATCCTCATTGAAAGCATGCTCTGGATGCCCTGGGAGGACATCTAGCCAAGTAAGGTGTAGGAGGAGGTCTGGGCTGTAGTGTTAAATAGGCCAAAGTAACGGCCTAGTCGAGTGATGTACGGGCCCATGGATACGACTCCCTTGTGGTGCCTCTCGGTCTGATGTTGCATGGAGAGTGCGATGAAATATGCAAGGTCATTGGGGTGGCCATTCGCCATGCACCATAAGAAGTAGACGTTGTGTGTGTTGACGACGCTTGTGCTCTCTCGGCGACCTGTAATAGTATGAGCTAGGAGTGCGTGGATATACCTGAGAGAGGGAGGGAGAGCGGAGGCTTTGCTGACGCTGGGGTTGTATAGTTGTCTTCCTGGGGCAATCTCTTTCTAGCAATCAAGGGGTCGGATATGGATGCGCCTAGAAAGGGTGGGGAAACTCTCCTCAGCCATAAACTGCTCGGTGTAAAGGCCGAGTGCCACACTGAATTCGGGGACGCTGAGTTGCCGAACAAGTCCTCCCAAGCGAAATTGGACCGTTCCAGGATCGTCGAACCGTGTCATCACCGTCTGAAGGTGGAATGTAGCACAAAACTCGAGAGTGAGTTCAAGGTACGTGGGCTCCACGATCTGAAAGAACTGGTCCCATGGGTCGGTGGCTAGCAGGGCCCGGACATCATCTACCAAGCAGACTTGTTTGAGGGCCCTCCAGTCGATGCGTCGGCCCATCGTGATATTGCGCGCACGCAGCAGCTGGTAGCGTTCTTCCTGGGAGTCTTGTGAAAAAGTAAGAAATGGGTGGCGCACCTCGGAAGTGGGCCTAGTCGAAGAACTCCCTGGCCCCTTTCGTTTGTTAGAGGCGGGGACGGCAGCTTTCCTAGCTCGAGAAGATGACATGGGATCTATAAAATTAAAAAAAAAAACAGTAATTGATATTAAAATATAAGAAAAATAAGAAATGCAAATAATTAAAAATAAAAAGGCTGAGTAATAAAATAAAATAATTCCTAATATGAATGAGAATTAACCTTGGTAGTAGAATCTAATCATTTTTAAAATTTGCATAGGGATTCCTTTTATGAATGAATGTATATATACTAAATTAAGCACAAAATGGTATATTTATGTGTGTTTAAGTGGCATATTTTCAATGTGTATTAGGTGGCAACTAATTATGATGTTAAATGGCATAAAATTGTGAAATGGAATCTAAATGACAAACCAAATTAAAAATTCTAAACTATTCTAGGTTATTCTCTATTTCCTAGTTCTCTAATAGCCTAAGTCAATAATATTAATAAATAAATAAAATAATAACAGAATGTAATGTAAAAAATTGCAGTAAAAATAAAATAAATGAGAAAAGGGGAAAATAGAACCAAATTTGGTGTCACACGATCGTGGGTACTGTTGCACGGGCGTGTGGATCGTGGAAATCTAGTATGGTGGTGTTTGGAGGGCTGGGGTGGTGTTTTTGGAGGTTTGGGGAGGTTTTGAGGGAAAAAGCTTAGGGTTTAGATGAAATGGGAAGGGAGAAATGGCCCTATATATACACATTTTGGGTCACACGGGCATATCGCACGCCCGTGTGAGTCGTGTTGAGCCCGTGCTTTTCGAAAATTAGAGGTTTTTGGCGTGCCACGTTCGATGAGCACGCCCGTGTTTCCTTTGAGCACGGCCGTGGAGATTAGTCCTTCGTTAAACGCACGGGCGTGGTAAGGTATACACGGCCGTGGAGATCAGTCCTTCGTTAAATGCACGGGCGTGTAATAGAGTACACGGGCGTGTTTGAATTGACAGTAGCTTCTACGAGTTTGTGGCACGGGCGTGTGGATCTATGTTTGCCCGTGTGGAAGTTGCAGGGTTGCCACGGCCATATTGCACGGCCGTGTGGTTTTATCGGAAGCCCGTGTTTTGGGGAAATGGTACTCTGTTTGCACACGGTCTGCCCACACGACCGTGTCTCTGCTTTTCGGTATGCGCACGGCCTTAGGCACGCCCGTGTGCCTAGCCGTGTGGTCCATATTTTTTGCAGAAAAAGTGTTAGTTTAAGCAATAAAACCATGAAAAAAAATTTTTTTTAAAAAAGGAGGTTACTATGTTAGTGCTCGGGTTGCCTCCCGAGAAGCGCTTATTTAGAGTCTAAGCTCGACTCTTCCTAGAGATCTCAAGAAGAAACGGGATAGAGCCTAAGCTCCTCCTTGTTTTCTGCAAAATTCTCAATTTTATAATGTTTTAGCCTCTGGCCATTTACCTTGAAAGTACCGTGGTTGGGGTGTGTTACCTCGACAGTGCCATATGGAAAGACTTTGAGAACGGTAAACGAACCTGACCACCTTGATTTGAGTTTTCCAGGGAATAGTTTCAATCTTGAGTTGTAAAGTAGAACGAGATCACCTGTTTCGAACTGCTTAGGTTGTTTTAGCCTTTTGTCGTGACGTCGCTTCACGACTTCCTTATATAATCGTGAATTTTCGTACGCGTTGTAGCGCCATTCATCTAGCTCATTTAGCTGCAGAAGTCTCTTTTCACCTGCACTTTTAAGATCAAGGTTTAGAAATTTTATAGCCCAGAATGCTTTATGCTCGAGTTCAAATGGTAGATGACAATTTTTTCCATAAACGAGTTTATAAGGAGATGTTCCTATGGGTGTTTTAAATGCAGTTCTGTAAGCCCATAGTGCATCATCTAATTTTCTAGATCAGTCCTTCTTATTTGATTCTATGGTTTTTTCTAGGATGCGCTTCAGTTCTCTATTTGTCACTTCGACTTGGCCGCTAGTTTGTGGTTGGTAGGGGGTGGCTGTTCTGTGGTGTACTCCATACCTTCTTAAAATTTTTTCAAATTGGGTATTGCAAAAATGTGTGCCCCTATCGCTTATGATTATCCTAGGTGTTCCAAATCGAGAAAAAATCTTCTTCAAAAATCGTACTACCATTCTAGCATCATTTGTAGGTAAGGCTTACCCATTTTGACATGTAATCTACTGCTACTAGTATGTACTTATTTCCGAATGAATTAGGGAAGGGTCCCATAAAGTCTATACCCCATACATCAAATATTTCACATGAAAGTATATAGTTTTGAGGCATTTCATTAAGTTGGGAGATATTACCTGTTCGTTGGCATTTATCACAAGAAGTCACATACCTGTTGGCATCTCTGAAAAGTGTAGGCCAGTAAAAACCTGATTCGAGAACTTTATGGGCGATTCTGGCTCCATTGTGGTGTCCTCCTGTGGGTCCTGAGTGGCAATGTTCCAAAATTTGATATGCCTCTATGTCATCAATGTATTTTCGTATGACCTGATCTACGCAAATTCGAAAAAGAAAAGTATCTTCCCAAAAGTAGTTTTTTACATTAGCAAAGAATCGCTTCTTTTGCTGATGGGTTGGGGTTATATTGGCTGCTAAATAATTTGCAAAATCGACAAACCAAGGAAATGTCGTACCTGCTAAAGTTAGGAGTTATTCTTCAGGGAACATATCGTTTATCTTTTCGAGGTACCTGGGTTGTGTATTTTCTAGTCTCGAGAGGTGATCTGCTGCTAAATTTTCGGCTCCTTTCTTGTCTTTAATTTTCAAGTCGAATTCCTGTAAAAGTAAAATCCATCTTATTAACCGAGGTTTTGCATCAGGTTTGGCTAAGAGATAACGAAGAGCTGAATGGTCAGTAAAAACAATGACTTTTGACAAGATTAAATAAGATATGAATTTATCAAAAGCAAAGATAACAGCTAGTAATTCTTTCTCCGTGGTGGTGTAGTTGGCTTGAGCAGCTGTCAATGTTCTGCTGGCATAGTAGATCGGTTGGAAGTGCTTGTCCCTTCGCTGTCCTAAAACTGCACCTACGGCAAAATCACTTGCATCGCACATTAGTTCAAAAGGTAGATTCCAATCAGGTGAAATCATAATTGGAGCGCTGACTAACTTGTCTTTAAGGGTGCTAAAGGACTCTAAACATTCTTGGTCGAAGTTAAAAGGTATGTCTTTTTCTAGCAATTTAGTTAAAGGCTTAGCTATTTTAGAAAAGTCCTTAATGAATCTACGATAAAAATCGGCATGTCCTAAAAAACTTCTTATAGCCTTAACTGAACTGGGAGGGGGTAGTTTCTCAATAGTTTCAACTTTAGCTTTGTCTACCTCTGTTCTTCTATTAGAGATTTTATGTCCTAGTACAATACCTTCCTGAACCATGAAATGACATTTTTTCCAATTTAGCACAAGATTTGTTTCTTTACATCTTATCAAAACAAGTTTCAAATTATTTAGACAGTGTTGGAAAGAGTTACCAAAAATGGAGAAATCGTCCATGAATACCTCCATGATATCTTCCACAAATTCGTTAAAAATAGCTAGCATGCATCACTGAAAAGTAGCAGGAACGTTACATAAACCAAAAGGCATTCTACGAAATGCAAACGTACCATATGGGCATGTGAACGTCGTTTTTTCTTGATCTTCTGGAGCTATCGAAATTTAGAAGTAACCGGATAGGCCATCTAGGAAGCAATAATACATGTGACCGGCTAATCTTTCTAACATTTGATCGATAAAGGGCAAAGGAAAATGATCTTTTCGAGTGGCGTCATTCAGCTTTCGGTAATCTATGCATACTCTCCATCCTGTGACTGTTCGTGTTGGCACGAGTTCTTCTTTGTCATTGGATACCACGGTTAGCCCACCTTTCTTAGGAACAACCTGCACGGGGCTTACCCAAGAACTATCAGAAATAGGATAAATGATACCTGCATCAAGAAGTTTAATTACCTCAGCCTTTACGACTTCCTTCATGTTAGGATTTAATCGTCTCTGAGCTTGCACTGCTGGTTTATATTCATCTTCCATTAAAATCTTGTGAGTACAGAAAGAGGGATTAATTCCCTTGATATCTGAAATTTTCCAGGCTATGGCTTGCCTATGTTTTCTTAATACCTGGAGCAGTTCTTCCTTTTCTCTAGAGCTTAAATTTGATGCAATAATGACTGGTAAAGTTGAGTTCTCCCCTAAAAAGGCATATTCTAAGTGTTCTGGCAGTTGTTTTAACTCTAATTTAGGGGGTTCCTCAATGGAAGGTTTCTGTCTTAGCTTATCATGCATCTTTAAATTGTCATAGCTTATGTGTCTAGTGATAGTTTCACTAGAGTCTAATTCTTTTTACCTTCTCTACTTCTAAGGAGGTTCCACCCTCTCCCTGAATAAGACACAATTCCAGAGTGTCGGTGATAGAGATTTCCTGCAAATTATCTTGAACGAATTGATCAACCATATCAACAAAATAGCAAGAATCATCTTGTTCTTTGGAAAATTTCATGGCATCATAGATTTTAAAAATGACTTCCTCTTCACCAACTCTAAGAACTAATTTACCATCTCCAACATCAATAATAGCTCTAGCAGTGGCTAAAAATGGGCGTCCTAAAATTAAAGGTACGTCAATGTCCTCATCCATGTCAAGCACAACAAAATCTACAGGGAATATAAATTTATCGACTTTTACTAGCACATCTTCAATAATTCCTCTAGGATACTTAAGAGATCTATCAGCTAATTGGATGCTCATCTTAGTGGGTTTAGGTTCCCCTAGACCTAGTTGTTTGAACATTTTATAGGGCATGAGATTAATACTTGCACCTAAATCAGCCAATGCTTTATTAATAATTAAGCTACCAATTATACAAGGGATAGTAAAACTCCCTGGGTCCTTTAGCTTTGTTGGCAGTTTATTTTGGAGAATGGCCGAACATTCCTCGTTGAGTTCCACTGTGGCTAATTCTTCCAATTTTCTTTTGTTCGTCAGGAGTTCTTTTAGGAATTTTGCGTATTTCGGCATCTGTGAAATTGCTTCAATAAAAGGTAAGTTAATATGTAATTGTTTGAAAAGTTCAAGAAACTTACCAAATTGGGCGTCTGTTTGGTCCTTCTTTAACCTTGCTGGGTATGGGATGCGCGGTTTGTACTCCCTGAGTGTTGGAGTGGTGTCATCCTTAGATTCCTCTACTTTATCCTTCGGCAGTTCGTGAGCATGCTTCTTTTCTGGTTCTGCTAGCACTTTACCATCTCTTAAAGTGATTGCTTTCACATGTTCTCTGGGATTTGGTTCAGTGTTGCTTGGAAGCCCGCCATGAGGTCTTTCTGAGATTAATTTTGCAAGCTGACCGATTTGGTTCTCGAGTCCTTGGATAGAGGCCTGTTGATTCTTTAATGCTGTTTCAGTGTTTTGGAAATGAGTTTCTGAGGCGGCCATGAATTTAGTGAACATGTCCTCAAGGTTCGGCTTCTTTTCTTGTTGAGGCGGTGGCTGCTGGAATACCGGAGGCTGTTGTCTTTGATTTTCTTGTCCTCCCCATGAAAAATTTGGGTGATTTCTCCAACCTGCATTATAAGTATTACTATAAGGATTATTTTGAGGTCGAGAATTATTACCCATATAATTGGCTTGTTCGGCTTCCATGTTGTGTAGATGGTCTGAATTAAACATATTTCCTGGGGCTACATCACATTGCATCACTGATTGAGCCTGCGTGGAACCAACAAAATTATCAAATTTTTTATTTAAAAGTTCTACTTGGTTAGTGAGCATAGCAACAGCATCAATATTATAGACTCCTGCGGCTTTCGTCGGCTTTGTCCTCATGACTTGCCATTGATAGTTATTTAATGACATTTCCTCAATAAATTCGTAAGCTTCGTCAGGTGTTTTATTATTGATGGTTCCGCCTGCGGCTGCATCGATCATCTGCCTAGTTGATGGGTTTAACCCATTGTGGAAAGTTTGAACCTGTAGCCATAAAGGTAATCCGTGGTGAGGGCATCTTCTTAAAAGATCTTTGTACCTTTCCCAGGCATCATAAAGTGTTTCTAAATCCATCTGCACAAAAGAAGAAATATCGTTTCGTAATTTAGCAGTTTTAGCAGGGGAAAATATTTAAGCAAAAATTTTTCAGACATTTGGTCCCATGTAGTAATTGAGCCTTGTGGTAGAGAGTTTAACCACTGTTTTTCCTTATTTCTTAGGGAAAATGGAAATAGCCTTAGGCGAATGGCGTCATTAATAACGCCATTGATTTTAAAAGTGTCGCATAGTTCCAAAAAATTGGCTAGATGTGAGTTGGGATCTTCATCCTGTAAACCGTCAAACTGCACAAGTTGCTGAATCATCTGAATAGTACTAGGTTTTAATTCAAAATTATTAGCAGCGATAGCAGGTCTAACAATACTAGTTTGAGTACCAATCACACTAGGTTTAGCATAATCATACATAGTACGCGGAGCTTCTTCTGGTTCAGCGGGTAGTGCTGGAGGTTGGTGAATATTTTGATTTGCGGCCATCTCTTCAGTAGGTTCTGGCTCTTGCTCAAGTTCCTGCTCTGGATAATGTAAACTTCGTCTAATTTCTCTACGATTTCTGTGGACTGTAGCTTCCAAATCTTCGTCAAAAAGGAGTGGTCCTGATGGGTTGCTTCTAGTCATAAACTAGAAAAACCTAAAAAGAAAAATGAAATAAAATAAAATAATTAAAAGAAAGGAAAAAAATAATAATAAAAATAAAAATAATTAAATAAATAAATAATGGCTAAAGTAATAGAAATCGAGCTTTCGTAATATTTCAGTTATTTCCCCGGCAACGGCGCCAAAAAACTTGATATCTGCGTGATATGAAGTAATAAAATTTATAAAGAACTTGATCAAACCTAAACTGACTAATATCACGACGTTTTTAAGGCAAGCGCACCTGTCGACAGTAGTATAGTCTAGTGATAAGATCGAGTATCGTACCCAAGGGAACCGAAAGTACTATTACTCATTTTCTTTCTATTATTTAACCTAAAAATTAAGTGAGGGTTTATTTAAAACTAACTCTAAAACTAACTTAAGAAAAGCAGGAAAAATAAATTGGGAAGAACTTTTAGGGAAAAGCTAATTGATATGATTAATACTTAAGGGAGAATCCACCTAGACTTCACTTGTTATTATTTTCTTGAATTATACGAGTTATTTACTTGACTTGATCCGTAGAGATCCCTAATCTATGCTAAACCCTCCGTCGAGGTGAAGAGCAACTAGGCCTAAGTTGTTAATTAAAGTTCCTTTATTAATTAACTCCCTAGGTTGCATTAATTCGATCTATGGTTCCCTATATTAGGTTTGACCCTAATCCGGCAGATTTATGTCGCCCTATGTCTAGGGTTGCATGCAACTCCACTTAATTATGGTAGATCTACTCTTATCACAGGGACTTTTGCTCCTCTACTTTAAGCACATCCAATTCTTGAATCAATACCTAGGACTATTAAATCAAGGATTAAAAACACATAATTAAGAGCAATTCAAGTAATTCTCATAATAATCAAGAATAAATAACAAGATCTATCTTAGGTTTCATCCCCCTCAAGTATTTGAAGGGTTTAGTTCATAATAATAAAAGAAAACATCTCAGAAGTTATAAAATAACAAATCATAAAAGAAACCAAAAACCCCTGAAGGAATTTAGGAGAATCCTCTATGTTGATGCAGAACTTCGGCTTTTAAGATGAATCGATTGGCTTCTCCCTTCGAGTAATCCCTTGCTTCTACCTGTGGTGTGGCAGAAAGACGAGAGGAAAAGAATATAGAGGGTGTATAAAAGATGGAAGAAGGCGCCCTCTATGTTGCCTCATGGGGTCTTTATATAGAGAAGTTTTGGGGACTCTTTCTTAGCCCCTAAGCATCCCAATTTGAGTGAAATTCGTCTTTCCCGTGACTAGAACACGCCCGTGTGCCACGCCCGTATGGGTTTCGATAGAGGCCGTGTGATTCAGCACGCCCGTGTGCAGTGGCCGTGCTTGTCGGGGCTTTGTCCGTGTGATCTTTGTGAGGCACGCCCGTGTGGCACGGCCGTGTGGCACGGCTTGGCCCGTGTGATTCGTGCATTTTGGCCCATTTTTCACCGTTTTGGGCTCGTTTTCTGTTCTTTCATCTTCCCTAGGCTCTCCTGAGTATAAGATATGAAAAAGAACGATTAAGAGCACCAATTCTCACTAAATTGATAATAATTCATCCAAAATATAGGCTAAACATGAGGTAAAAATATGTATAAATTAGCGCTTATCACCTACACACCTCCTAGTCGATCGAAGAATCTCCTGCTAGAGTCGCACACATAGACGAAAAAGAGAGACGAAACATTCGGTCAAATAAAAAAGAGAGTTGTTAGAAGCCAAATGATTAGAAAAAGATATGAGGAGAAAGAAAAGAAAAGCGTCCACGAAAACAAGTAGAGATGGTAGCTTACCTTGATAGAATGCAGAGAGAGATTCGGCTTTCCAAAATAAGACTTAAGGGAAACCAAAAAATAACGTGGAAGGGAATACTGTTATAATCGGCCAAAGCACAAAGTGCCAAAGAGGGAGAGAATAATCGGTTTAAAGAAAAGAATCCAGATGGAAAAAGAAGAGTATTACGAAAGAAGAAGGAAATAAACGACCCTAAAGCAGACTATTTGAGTAAGAGTGTGGAAAAGAGAGAAAAGTATTCGATGTACCAAACCAAAGGAAGGAAAGAGGGAAGAAAACACTCGATCACTTGGAGACTTGAGAAAAACAACCTCGAACGTATTCAAAATTAGAAAACTCAAAAGATTAGAAACGACCCTAAGAAAAGGAAAAACAAAGAAAGCCTAAACAAGGGGAAAAGAGAGGCATTAAACAAACCTCAGTCGAAATTCTGAGTGGCTAGAATACCAATTCGGCAGTACCACTTTCACTCCCTTCAAAATCCCACAAAAATCTCCTAAAATCCCTCCTTTAATCTCTCAAACCAATTCTCATCCAAGGCCCCTCCCCCAATCTCTCCAATTGACCAATTCAACAACACCTCAATTCTGTAGTATTCCAATCGAACTCTACCACTCACACGGCCATGAAGCAAAATAAAACCCCCTATAGCACAGTCTAAGACTCGAACTCCAGCCTCCTGACACTTATAATACGCCACTTATCCCTTGAGCCAGCAGGCTCTTTTCTATCATGTTTTACACATAATTACTTAAGAAGTCTACAATCCAGAATCAGGGTTCACTCAAATAAAAACAAAAGTTTTTGCACAAGCCAAGGCTTGAACCCAAGACTTCTCAGACACTTCCTAGGGCACATAACCACTCAAGTAGACAGACAATTGTGTCGTAAACATACAAAATTAAAAACATAGATTTTTGGGGTGTTACAATTTATAAAACACAATTTACTATTTCAAAAATCTCTTAAAAGCTATGTTTGGCTCGTAAATATTAAATAATATAATTTACGAGTTCATTTGTCAGATTAAGTGGTCTTGAACCAGTATTTTCCAACATCACTGAAATTTGGGCTATTACACTTAGCCTATTTGAATAAGTTAACAACCATGCAAAAACACGCATATAAGTACGCCAATTAGCTAACCAAACTTAACTTTAGGAATTTAAAGGTCCATCAAATACCAAAATGTACCAAAATAGTTGATATAGTATATAATCATACAACTCAATCTAGATACATGTCATTAACCAATTAAAGATGAAAAAAAAAGAAAAACTTGATCTGATCTGAGCTGTTGTGTCCTAGATGCTTCACTAATCCCTTATTCTATCAACAACCTATATTTGACTTGCATATGGAAACAATAAATCTACACGCTGAGTATTGAATACTCAGTTGTGCTAATGTAATTTAAATTCAATACAATAAAATTAAATTAAAGCAAACATACAAATATGTAACATTAACTTCATTACGTTACTCTATCTTTACTCATCACAAAATCAATAATCCTAAATTTTCTCATTCAATTTTATTTCAAGTATTTCATAATTTAGTATCATAATGTAATTAATATTTCAACATGTCATTCACTACCATTTTTAATAATTACTGAATTTGGCCCCTATTAATTGACGAAAAACATTAGGACAAATACTTGAATCTCTATATAATGAGTAACCCACAACCCTTTGGGAATTGTGACTACTCAATTTGAATATCAATATATGTCCATGACCTTTTAAGAATTGGGACTGCCCACAACCCTCTAAGAATTGGGGCTACTCACGACCCTCTAGGAATTGAAGCTAATAAATCACTGATATTAGTGAGCATATGACATGCCAAATATGCCTGAACTATGTCTTGCATCGTTTGATGGGACATTGTCACATTAATGTTGGATTCAATATTTCCAATACTGAATGCATATCAATATTCAATATCATATTGTAAAAATATGTATTCATAAATGATATCATAATTTATATCTCAATTACATACAAGTTCGTTATCATACCAACATTCAAAGCATATATGATTAATCGTCATCGTTAAATCATAGTTCATAATCCTATCTCATTCAAACATTATATCATACTAATCATTTATATCAGCATATAATCAAATAACACTATAGTGTTATACTCCAGGTCTCAATCACATATAGACATGTTACCATATCAACATCCCATAGAATTTCAAGTAGAAATATATTTACCTTGTCATGTTTCCCACATTTATTCAAAGGAAGCTAGTTATTCAATTAAAGCATGTAATAAAAATTAAATATATAAGCACAAATCGCAATGGCTGTAACAACCCAATTTTGATTCTAATCGAAGCAGGTGGTTTTGGGACCACTTAACTGAGTCTAAATATTTGTTTTATTATTTTAAATAGTTTTACAGCATGATAGAATTACCATACAGAAATTTCGTAAAGAAATTTTATCGTTTGATTAGTTAATTCGGTAAAAATGACTAAATCACATAAAGCGATAAACTTGAGTTCTATTAATGGAATGACTTAAATGACCATGGTTTTATTAATGGGAGTCCTTAAATGGATATTATCCCTTTTTTAAGTGTAGTGGACATTTATGTCCATATTTGACATGATTTTAAATGGCTTTTTAAAGGTTAATTTTGTAAAATAGTTATATGTTATTATTAATAAAACAAAACAATATTATATTTTTATTATGTTTCTTCTTCTTCCACCGAATGAACAAAGAAAAACAAGGGTTCTAAAGCATTTATCATTTTGGCATTGTTCAAGATAAATTGGGTAAGCAATTTGATTCGGTTTTTGATTATTTTTGTGTTTTTGATATCGTTGCTTTGTATTCTATCATGACCGTACCTTAATTTTAGAAAATCTTGAAGATTTTGAAATGTGCCATTGTTGAATACATGTGTATTTTGAAGCTTTATGCTAGATTATTGATGGTTGCTAAAACTTATACAAGTTTTATAAAGTTGTTTTTTATAAAAATGTGAATTAGGGAGTAAATTGAAAAAGATAGAAATTTTGTAGTTAGAAATGTGAATAAATGAAGCATATGGGTTTGTATTAAGTGTAAAAGCATTCGACTAAACACTTGTATAATGAATTTTTAGTGTATTTTGCATATTTATGTATTAAGGACTAAAATGTCAAAGTATGAAAATAGGAGGGTTAATTTGTAAATAGGCCAAAATACATGTATATGAAGTAAATTGAATGTGTTGGTGAATAAATAGTTGAATTTGAATCCGTATAGATCAAGGTAAACAAATATTGGAACTTGATTAAGGGAAACGAAAGGTAGATGAGTAGATATCGGGTATACGAGCTAAAACGAGGTAAGTTCGTATAATTAGAATTGAATTATGTTTATAATTGAAATAATTGAATTGCATATTGTATGAATGCATATATAAAATAATGGATCAAAATGCCTATTGGTTACATGCTCTAATTAAGTATCGAGTCTCGTTTGAACCGTAGAAAGTCGTAGGATACAAGTGACATGTCACTAGGGCTACCATTTGGTTGAGCTTCTGCATTTTTGTGGACTCACTACAGCTCATGAACTTACATGTTTAGCCTTTAGGCTTACCGTTCAGCCTTTGGGCTTACCGTTACAGGCTCAGGAGGAGTATACAGTACATGGCTCGAAAGAGCATATATGATGATTTGACGGATTTACAGGTTCGCATATATACACTATATGTATATCACCCGAGTATCCCTCGATGTTTTCAAAGGTTCAACAGGCAATTTACCGATATGTAGTATATGAAATACATGTCATAAGGGGTATAAGAAGTACATGATTACATGATATATGTTACATGATTCATATGAGATTATATGTTAAATGAGGTGCAATTTACATGGATTATATGTTACAAGTATATGCTTACAAGATATATGTTACATGATTTATATGTTATATGTGTAACGTCCCTCATCCATAACCGTCATCGGACATGGGTACGAGGCATTACCAAACATACACTCATACAATCATTTGATTTTGACACATATATTTCACATAAAATTTAAAAATTTTTCATTTGTGCACATAACATTCACATTATGGGCCTACGATGCCCAAACGATACATTAGGTATGATCTGGGACCAAACCAAAACTTTTCGAACACTTATGAAAATTTGACTCAAAACAGTGTCACACGCCGGTGTGACTTGGGACACGTCCGTGTGGGCAGGCCGTGTTAAAAAAATTGAGCATTCTATTTATGACGTCAGCATACCATTAAGGGCAAACAGCAAAGTCGCACACCCTTGTGCTAGGCCGTGTCCTCCACACGGCTGAAACACACGGCCGTGTCTCTGCCCATGTGCCCAAAACTTAGGCTATTTTTCAAGCCCTTTTTGTTTCTCTTAATCATTTACACTCAAATAAAATTCATAAACCCATATTATACCCTTAATTAATCCTAACTTAACCATCAAACATATGTAGTATACTTATCTACATCAAAATGTTTCCGCGGTACATGCATAAAATAGAATTTACATACCTATAACCATTATGAGCCACATCTCCTAGCTATATACAATAAAGTAAAAAAAGCCAATACATTTGGCAAATTCACAAGAGTACATATTACCAAAAACTAAATCTCTATACATGCCACTCACTTGTAAGCAAATAAGAATTGTTATCACTCCATATTGACAAATTGATAGTGTGATTCTGCCTCTCACGATCTCCAACCCCGAACCAACCTGAAACACTAAGAGAAATGGAAAGGAGGGTGTAAGCTTTATAGCTTAGTAAGTTGGCATATAATAATAAGCAATTTAATTAACAAGATATTTCCATTCCTCAAGGTGTGTTCTTAAGAAAATAGAATTATTATTCACATGATTTCACTTTTTACTCAAGTTTAGCTTAGGCTATTTTCTGAGTCACAGTGACTAAATTAATTATATCTTAAGTTACAGAAATCAAAATTAAGTTCTGTAAATTTTATCTGAAACTAGACTCATATATCTTCTTGTCATAAAATTTCCAGAATTTTTATTTTAGCCAGTTAGTACAGTTTATTCATTAAAGTTTCCCTTATTTCACTATCTAGCAGACCTGACCTCTCTTCACTAAAAATCAATTATCTTATTATTCAGAATTTAGATAATGTTCTGTTTATTTCTCTTGAAAATAGATCATCAACAATTTTAAGCATATAAATTACACACCATAAACATTTTTATAAAATTTTTAGTGATTTCCCAAATTCAGAACAGGGTATTCTGAAATCCATCTGACCCTATCTAACAACAATACAGATATCTCATGAAATAAGAAACTTTTTCTTACTCTGCTTCCTTTATATGGAAATAGACTAAATGGTCTTTAATTTCATATCTTATTCAACTTCTAATTCAATTCCCACCATTTTTGGTGATTTTTCAAACTCACATGACTGCTACTGTCCAAATTTGTTTCAATCTTAAGTTTTACTCTTTCATGTTCTCATTATAATAGCTTTAATGGTAGCACTTACCTCTTAGCAATCTTACCAAAATTCGATCATATAATGAGCATATTACTCATAATTTACACATACACACCTGCACTTATTCATAAGATTTCATATACACGTATAAATGCATCAGGGCATGAAACATATTTATACACAAATTTGTCTCATCACAGTCATTTTCACTGTCCATTACACTTTATCATACCATTTTGTTACCCATTGAACCATGCGAAATTCTAAAGGATACTCGGAAAAGATGCACAAAGGTTCCACACATATTGTAGTTGAAGATACCACTGATATGTAGCCGAAGCTACCACTGATATGCTCATTATCGAGCTATTCACGAGCCTGCTTACATAAGCTGACAGTCGAGTCGAAGCTACTCAGTGCTGCTCACACAAGCTGACAGTTATCCGCAACAAATGTAGGATTACCTAGCCACTGATAGTCAAACAAGACCAGCACCCGGAATCACTTACACAATCAATCACATATATTATAGTTCCTTGTGACATGTCACTCGTATCCTAGTCGATTCCTAAGGTTCAATTAGGAATTTTTTCACACTTGTCAAAACTTAGTAAATATACACTTAATCACACATCTTATGATGATAAAAAATCTCACAATTTCACATAATAATTGTATTCATATCAAGCACTTTGAACACAAGATTTTAATTTAATTTCATGTATCATAACATACCTTTATATCATTTCATATCTATAGCACCTTAACCATTAATTCAACATATTCAAGTCAACATATTAATCTAGGTTTCAAGTATAAACAACAATAGTATTGCATTATTATTAACACCAACTTACCTTGAACTAAAAACGGTAATTATTCCTAACTTAGCCCATAACCTCGTTCTTCCAAGTTCTAAGCTCGGATTTCATGTTTTCTTGATCTAACACATCAAATAACACTCATTTAACAATCACATTACTCACATTAGTCTCAAAATCACATTTTGAAAATTTTACGTTTTTGCCCCTAAAGTTTGTCAAAATTACACTTTTGCCCCTAGGCTCGTAGATAAATTTTTATTCAATTACTTGTATTTTGGACTTAGCTAAACCATTTTTATTACTATGGCAGTCCACAAATCCCACTAATTCACACACTTATGACCAATTTTATAACTTTTACAATTTAGTCCTTTCGGACGTTTTCGCCGAAAATCACTTAGTAAAAACCGTTCATCTAACCATAAACATGCATAATCTATCATAAATCATAAAAATGCACAATTATTCAACATGGTTCAATTTTTAAATATAAACCCTAGCTCAAAATAAGGGTGAAAATAGGTAAACTAAGTTACCGAGATTTTAAAAATGTAAAGAACATTAAAAATGGGGCTAGGAATCACTTACAATTGAGCTTGGAAAGCTTGAACAAACCCTAGCCATGGCTCCCATGCTACATTCAGCCAAGGAAGAAGAAGCATGAACACTTTTGGCTTTTATTTTGTCTTTTTGTTCATTAAATAGCCAAATGACAAAAATCCCATTCACTTAAAACTTTGATATTTTACCCTTCCATGTCCATTTTTGTCCAAAAATTTAAAATTTGGTCAATTTGCTATTTAAGGACCTTTTATTAATATTCTAATTCAATTTCATGCTAAAAGCTTCTAGAACTCAACTTTTATAACTTATTCAATTTAGTCCCCAAAATCAAATTGAACATTTTTCACATAAAATTTCTTCATGAAATTCTCACACAAGCATATAAACATATCATAGACCTTATAACAATCATAAAATAATTATTTCTACTTCAGATTTGTTGTCTCGAAACCACTATTTTGATTAGGCCCTAACTTAGGATGTTACAATATAAGGTATGTGATATGTATGGATAACTTGTTACATGGTTATATGATTATATACTATATGAGTATTTGATAAATGAATGAATTGATACATGAATTATGGTTACATGGATGCCATATGTTTGTTTCGTTTTTAGAATGAATGAATACATGGTTGTTATATGACGAACATGAGTATGATGGTTGAATAGGCATTGAGGACATATGATTTGATTTGATAATTTTTTTATGCTTTTAAATGTTGTTTCGGTAAGTTAAATTCTATATTATACGGGCTTACTAAGCTTTAAGCTTACTCTGTGTATTTTTTCATGTTTTATAGATTTCGGAAGCTAGCTCGATTTTTGACGAAGTCAGAGATTTCAATCGCACTATCCAAAAAGCTCTTTGGTACTTTTGGAACTTTGTAAATGATGTAAATATGGCGTGTATAGGCTAGTTTAAAGTTGAATCTTTTGGTCACTTATGCTGTTGAATATGGTATGACTTTTGGTTTATGTCCAAGCTATGTGATATGGCTTGGTTTGAAAATAGTTTATTTGGCATGAAAGTTTCATTTGGTAAGTTCATTTTGTGATGGATGAGGTTTGAGCTTTGATTTGAATTGGCTTAAATGATGTTGAGTAGAAATGGTACGTTTCCTAATTGAATTAGTAGGATAATGCCAAGTTTGAGTTGAATGGAAATAAGTTATAAATGATAGATATTTGGCTTGAAATGGATATGAGATAGTTGGTACATGTTTGTGTTATATATATCATTGAATTGGTTGATTATGAAATGGTCCATTTGATGGCTTGTGATGGATGATTAGGTTGTTCATTTATGCTAGTATAAGGTTGTGCAAATGATGCTTATAGGTACTTGACCAATTGTGGTGTGAAAATGGCTTAAACCAAGCCTATTTCGTGCCACACGGCCTGAGCACACGGGCGTGTGTCTCGACCATGTGACCCCTGTTTTTGGATAGTTAAGTTAGTGTAGTACACAGGTTGGACACACGGGCGTGTCTGGTGACCGTGTAGTTGAATCAGGTTAGCACACAGGCTGAGCACGTGGGTGTGTCTGATACCCGTGTAGCTGAGTCAAGATGACACATGGTCTAGACACATGGGCGTTTCTAGTAACCGTGTGCTAAAGCCAGTATGTATGCCCTATTTTCACATGGGCGTGTTTGGTGCCCGTGTGAGGCACACGGCTTGGGCACACGGCTGTGTGACCCTATTTAAAAAATTTTCATGAGTTTTCCTACAACTTGTATATGATATCAAATTAGTCCTTATGATATGATTAGAGTTTTATAAATCTGTTTATAGTATGATCTGGCTTTGAATGTTTGAAAAGCTATTGGATTATGATGTTATATGTTATATGTTTGATGTTACATTGTACTGATATGAGTTACAAGTCCGGTAATGCTCTTACCTATTCCAACAACAGTTACGGGATAGGGGTGTTACATTTTATTGGTATCAGAGCTACGGTTTAGTCAATTCTAGGACTACCATAGTGTATTCAAGTCTAGGTAAACTTACCGACCCATCAGAAGGTCCACAGTCAACTCGGCCAACTCGTGCAACCTTAACAGTCAAAATAGTGTAAATGGGCCCAAGGCCCATTATGTGGCCCATGTGGGCCAACACGCCTATTTCGCCCACTAAGCCTAAAAATGACCTTGGTCGTGTGAATGACACAGCCGGGTCCAATATCCTACAAACATCTGTGCGGTTCATCTACGTAGGGCCCACCAGCCTATTGGGTCCACACGGCCTATTTTCGGCCCAACATGGCCCAAAATAGCCTAAGCCCATGAGGTCGCTCATGGTGGCCTTTACGGTCAAACGCCCATGTTTCGTGGGCTTAGATTACTACACGAGCGATCGCACACCCATATGGCATAAAATGTTATATTTTCTAGCTTTTCGGCTTTTGGCGATTTATAGATAATACAGTGTGATTACACACCTGCTCTCAATAACGTGCTAAGACCCATGAGCCCAAAACCTACATTCATACAAGGCTACCCATTAATCACATGACAATAGGGTTAATCACCCTCTTATACACACTTAACCCAAACTAGAATTAACACTTGCCTCGATTGACAACTGTGGCTTACTCACTTGGTCTAATGATTGGTGCAGCGACCCTGCAGCACCCTGGAGGAAAATCCCGAACAGTTGACACTTTACGCTACTTAAATCTGGGGCAAGGCCCACATGTCCATTCTCAGCCGGCACCTTTCCCGATCCTCTTTCAAAATGGCTACTACTCTATAAACCTTTAACTTGTATCCGTCGCCGAAGGGGTTACCAAGTATTACCAGACAAAGCACATCATCATCCGAACATTCATAGTCATACACATGTCTCACTTCTTAACCAATCATATTTATAATTTAATAAGCTAATTGATGAATGATAACCTCATGTTTAGCCTATATTTTGGATGAATTATTATTAATTTTGTGAGACTTGGTGCTCTTAATCCTTCTATTTCATATCTTATACTCAGGAGAGCATAGGGAAAAGAAGAGAATGGAAAATGGATCAAAAACAAGAGAAAATGGGCCAAAATGTGAAAATTCACGGCCCAAGAAGTAACCACACGGCCGTGGCACACGGCCGTGCCACATGAAGATCATACGGTCCAGCCTCCGACAAGCACGGCCAGGCCACACGGTCGTGCCTCCACCAATAGAATCCTACGGCCTCTTGCTGAAATCACACGAGCGTGGCACACGAGCGTGTTCTAGTCGTGAGGAAGAGGAATTTCACTCAGATTTAAATACTTAAAGGCTAAGAAAGGCTCCCCAAAACTCTATATAAAGACCCTAGGAGGCAACTCAAAGGGTGTACTTGATTTCCCCTACCAAGGGTAATCTTTTCCCTAAAGTGGGGAGTCGTCTCTCTGCCAACACGAAGAGTGAAAGCCAGGAGTTACTCCAAGGGAAGCCGATTGACTCATCCCAGAAGCCGAAATTCTGCATCAAGACAGAAGATCTCCCTAAATTCCTTAAGGGGTATTTGGCTTCTTATGTTTTGTTGTTTTATTTCTTCTAAGATGTTTTCTTCTTTAATTATGAACTAAACCCCTCAAATACTGGAGGGGGATGAAGCCTAAGACAGATCTTGTTATTATTTATTCTTGAGTTATATGATAAATACTTGAGTTGTTCTTAATTATGTGTGCTTAAATCTTGATTTAATAATCCTAGGTATTACTTCAAGAATTAGATGTGCTTAGAGCAAAGGAGCAAAAGTCCCTGTGATAAGAGTAGATCTACCATAATTAAGTGGAGTTGCATGCAACCCTAGACATAGGGCGACATAAATCTGCCGGATTAGGGTCAAACCTAATATGGGGAGCCATAGATCGAATTAATGCAACCTAGGGAGTTAATTAATAAAGGAACTTTAATTAACAACTTAGGCCTAGTTGCTCTACGCCTCGATGGAGGGTTTAGCATAGGTTAGGGATCCCTACGGATCAAGTCAAGTGAATAAATTGTCTAGCTCAAGAACCAATAACAAGTGAAGTCTAGGTGGATTCTCCCTTAAGTATTGCTTATATCAATCAGCTTTTCCCTAAAGTTTTTCCCAATTTACTTTTGTGCACTTTTAGTTAGTTTTAGAATAAGTTTAAATCAACTCTCTTTATTTTTAGGCTAGATAATAGAAAGGAAGTAAGTATTAGTACTTTTAGTTCCCTTAGGTACGATAACTCGGTCTTGCCATTAAACTATACTACTGTTCGACAGGTGCGCTTGCCTTTAAGGTCATGATATTAGTTAGTTTTGGTGTGTCAAGTTCTTTATCAATTTTATTACTTCATATCACGCATATTAAGTTTTTGGCGCCGTTACCGGGGAACTAAAATATTAAGCAAACTCGATTTTTATTACTTTAGCCATTACTATATTTATATATATTTATTTATTTTCCTTTTATATTTATTTTCAGTTTTTATTTATTTTTATTTTTATTTTTATTTTTTATTTTTATTTTTATTTTTATTTTATTTTATTTTTTATTTTTCTTTTTCTTTTTCTTTTTCCTTCTAGGTATCTCTAGTTTATGACTAGAAGAAACCCAGGAGGACCACTACTTTTCGACGATGATTTAGAAGCGACAGTTCGTCGAACTTGTCAAGAGATTAGAAGAAGTTTGCAATATGCAGAAGAAGGACAAGAAGAAGAACCTGAACCTACTGAAGAGATAGAAGCAAATCAGGATAATCAGCTACTTCCTGTAGTAGCTGTAAATCCTGTTAAGCAAAATCCTGCTCCGCGTACTATGTATGATTATGCTAGACCTAATTTAGCAGGCACTGAATCTAGCGTTGTTAGGCCTACTATTGCTGAAAATAATTTTGAACTGAAACCTAACACTATTCAAATGATACAGCAATATGTTCAGTTTGATGGTTTGCAGGATGAGGATCCTAACTCGCATCTAGCCAATTTCTTGGAAATATGCGATACATTCAAAATAAATGGCATTTCTGATGATGCCATTTGTCTTAGGCTATTCCCATTCTCTTTAAGAAACAAGGCTAAACAGTGGTTAAATTCTCTACCACGAGGCTCAATTACTACATGGGAACAGATGACCAAAAAATTTTTACTTAAATATTTTCCTCCAGCTAAAACAGCTAAATTGCGAAACAATATCTCTTCTTTTGTGCAGATGGATCTAGAGACACTTTACGATGCCTGGGAGAGATACAAAGATCTTTTGAGAAGGTGCCCTCACCATGGGTTGCCTTTGTGGTTACAAGTTCAAACCTTTCACAGTGGTTTGAATCCATCAACAAGGCAGATGATCGATGCGGTCGCCGGAGGAACAATCAATAATAAAACACCAGAAGTAGCTTATGAGTTTATAGAAGAGATGTCATTAAATAACTATTAGTGGCAAGTCATGAGGACAAAGCCGACAAAAGCTGCAGAAGTTTATAATATTTATGCTGTCACCATGCTTACTAACCAGGTAGAACTTTTAAATAAAAAGTTTGATAATTTTGTTGGTTTTACGCAGGTACATCCAGTGATGCAGTGTGACGCAATCCAGGGAAATATGTTCAATCCAGATTACTCCTCTTATGGACATGGCATGGAAACTGAGCAAACAAACTATATGGGTAACAATTCTAGACCTCAAAATAACCCTTATAGTAATACTTACAATACAGGTTGGCAGAACCACCCCAATTTTTCTTGGGGGGACAAGGGAATCAAAGACAACCACCTCCTCCGGGATTTCAACAGCCACCTCCACAACAAGAGAAAAAGTTGAACTTTGAAGAGATGTTCACAAAATTTATGGCAGAAACCCATTTTCAAAATACCGAAACGGCACTAAAGAACTAGCAAGCATCAATTAAAGGCCTTGAGAATCAAATTGGTCAACTCGTCAAGCTAATTCCAGAAAGACCACAAGGTAGACTCTCAAGTAACACTGAGACCAATCCAAGAGAGCAAATTCATGCCGTCTGTACAATAGAAAAGGAGACATTAACCAGAGACAATCCAGAATCAAGAGAGGAACCTGAGTTGAATAAAAGTAAGGTAGAGGTAAGCAGCAATAAGCCAGACATCAAAGAATACAAGCCTCGTATCCCATACCCAAACGCATTAAAGAAAGACCAGTCAGACGAACAATTCGGTAAGTTTCTTAAACTCTTAAAGAAATTACATATTAACTTACCTTTTGTTGAAGCAATTTCGCAGATGCCGAAATACGCGAAGTTCCTTAAAGAACTTCTGACAAATAAAAGGAAGTTGGAAGAATTAGCCACAGTGGAACTCAACAAAGAATGTTCAGCTATTCTCCAAAATAAACTGCCAACAAAACTGAAAGACCCAGGGAGTTTTACTATTCCTTGTTTAATTGGTAGTTTACTTATTGATAAAGCCTTAGCTAATTTAGGTGCTAGCATTAATCTCATGCCTTACAAAATGTTCAAGCAACTAGGTCTAGGGGAACCACAGCCCACTAGAATGAGTATTCAATTAGCTGATAGATTTGTTAAATATCCTAGGGGAATCATAGAAGATGTGCTAGTAAAGGTAGATAAATTTATATTCCCTATTGATTTTGTTGTGCTTGACATGGATGAAGATATTGAGGTACCTTTAATTTTAGGGCGTCCCTTTTTAGCAACTGCCAGAACTATAATTGATGTAGGAACAAGTGAGCTTACACTATGCATAGGTGATGACAAAGTTACTTTACAAGCTTGGAACTCGATTAAGACTGCTGACAATAATATAATTACGAGTCCTTGTAAAAACACTAAACTCACCACCCAACCTTTTGTGCAGGATACGCTCCACTAAAGGCAACCCAATCACAGACAAGTCCATCCAAGGGAGATGCACCTGAAAAGCGAATGCTTCAGATCGAGGAACTAGATGAGTGGCTGAACTATCATGAAAAGCCCAAAGCATGCCAAACCAACCCAGAGCATCACCAAGCCGACCCTCAGGTACAAACGAATCAACTCAAGGTAGGAGATAAGGTAATCTTAGGGGAAGACGATCCTCGAATCTTGAATTCAAAATAGCATACAAGTGATATACCTTACTTCACGGTAAAGAAAATCTTTCCTTATGGTACAGTTGAGATAAAACATGAGTCACTTGGCACTTTCAAGGTAAATCACACTCGACTCAAATCCCACGTTGATAATAAAATAGTAAGCAGGATAGAAGAGTATCAACTCTTCAAACCACCGAGAGCGTACAAGCTCGAGCAAAGTCGAGCTTAGACTATAAATAAGCACTTCTCGGGAGGCAACCTGAGCACTAACTTAGTAATTTCTTGTCTATTTTGATTTTACTAGTTTTCATGCATCAACTAACCCTTTTTAATGCAGAGATTTAGGACCACATGCCAGGCCCACGGGCGTGCCCCAGGCCGTGTGAACACTTCAAACAAAGACACGGTCGTGTACCGAGGCCGTGTATAAACAGAGCACAAATTTTCCCAGAACACGGGCCATCGATATATAGCCAAGGCCGTGCGATATGGCCGTGGCAACCTTTCAACATCAACACGGGCTTGCATAAATCCCTACGCCCGTGTCTTCAGACCGTGGCCAACACTGTCAGTTAAGACACGGCCGTGGAGCATATCACATGACCGTGTACCCTCCCACACGACCGTGGGAGTAGCGAAGCCTCATCGCACATGGCTGTGGGACGTCCTACACGGCCGTATGAAGTATGAACAAGATCGCACACGGCCACGCAATATGGCCAACATGGGCTAAACCCGAGCCACACGGGCGTGTGCCTCTATTCTCCCATTCGGTTCTATTTTTCTCATTTTTCATTTTTTTTCTTTATTAGTTTCCTCTTCATTTCAAATTTTATTTTTATGTTTAATCCTTTTAATCATTACAACATTAGTATTCTTAAAACTTAGTTTTCTGTTATTTAATTTTCTATCTTTCATATCGGCCAATCCCTAACGAGTAATCTCTATTAATTGGAAATTCCCACGACTAATTAATATTTTTACAGTTTCAAAAAGGAGCTCTACAGCTCATATTCAAACAAAAATAGGAACACCCTGCCACAATTGCTGACTCTTCCTCACGAGTTTATCCTAAACTCAGGGAGTTTCAATTCCCTCCCTATCTTATGATATTATACTTCTTTGCTATTTTTATATCTTTGTACATTGAGGGCAATGTACTTCTTAAGTTTGGGGGGGGAAGCTTACTTGAATTCTTTACAGTATCTATGAAAATCCCTGAAATTGTACTTCATGCATTGTTCTTAACTAATTCTCAATCTCCTATTAGGAATTTATTCTGATTGATTTATGATTTCTATCGATATGTTGAGAATTAAGATATAGGTGCTTATACTCTGATTATTTAAACTTTAAAACATTACGGAATCAAGCATGATAAGTTGAAATTTTTGAGAACCCCAATTTTTGCATAAGCTATTTCCTTTAATTCTAAGTATTATCTTGAGATTTGAAATTCACAGGATTGACATCAAAAGCCATAATTCTGGTTAGATTTTGAGCCTTTTTAAGCATACATTCTTTTGTGCTCACTTTTATTATTGCTTTGAGTGAGTCAATTCTGATTTATTATTCTAGAACTTGCTTTGATTATACGCGTCAAGACC
Source organism: Gossypium stocksii (assembly GCA_020496765.1). Classification (NCBI taxonomy): domain Eukaryota; kingdom Viridiplantae; phylum Streptophyta; class Magnoliopsida; order Malvales; family Malvaceae; genus Gossypium; species Gossypium stocksii. Next base: position 17,079,958 of record CM035623.1, read on the forward strand.
ACATCATTGATTTGATATTTCGAAATGATAAAAAGGCACTCAGGATTCAACCCACTTACTCCATAAAAAGCCTACCTCTATAAATTAACCCCTAGTGAACCCCGTTGAGCCTAACAACCCATTTTTGACTTACCTTCTAATTATTAACCAATAACCCATTTTTTATTGAATTTCATTCAATTACGTTGACCCTTATTTTTGTCGAGATTTGAGTTGAAATTATTATCTAGTTTTATTCTCTTTTCCAGCATGTAAAGTTGTAAATATTCAAGATTATTATGAATTGTTCTTAAAAAAAAGAGAAAAAAAAAAGAGAAAAACGTGTATTTACAGTTAAATTCAGTTGTCATATGTAATAGTTCAAAAGTTTTTGCATATTTCTATTTAAAGGCTACCCAGGCATGAACGATATTATCATAAAAATTAGCCCTAGAATATGTTCCCGGTGATAGAGATTTTTCCAGCTAGATAACTTTTCAGTTCAATCTCGATTCTAATCCTTCTTTTGCAGCCTGTGACAACACCCCTAACCAAGCCCACAAGACCTTTTGATCGATATGTCATGTCAATCTATAGTGGTGGAGATGTGATTTCCTTGCAAGCATATGGTAATAGCTTTTTAGGTTGACTAGAAAGTGCTTAAATTTTGAACCCTAAACACTTCGAGTGGATAGAGTGAATCTTTAGTGAGGATGTCAACTTTTGTTAACTAAGATGGAGAGATAATTACTTAGGAGAAGGGAGAAAGCTTATGTTTCAATGATAAAATTCTCAGCTTAGAATAATTGAGTCTTTAATGTTATTTTGATTGAATTTTCATTGTATGATTTCCTGCAGATTAATTTAAAACATTATTGATAAAGATTGTAGGTTGAGAAGAATGATTCTTTATTAGGGATTGAGATTTTGCTTGAGGACAAGCAAAGGCTTAAGTGTGGTGGTATTTGATGAACGATAAATTATACATATTTTTACCTCATGTTTAGCCTATATTTTGGAAGAATTATTATTAATTTTGTGAGAATTGGTGCTCTTAATCCTTCTATTTCATATTTTATACTCAAGAGAGCATAGGGAAGAGAAGAGAACGAAAAATGGACCAAAAACTGGAGAAAATAGGCCAAAATGTGAAAACGCACGGCCCAAGAAGTAACCACACGGTCGTGGCACACGGCCGTGCCACATGAAACGGTCCAGCCCCCGACAAGCACGGCTAGGCCACACGGCCGTGCCTACACTGATAGAATCACACAGCCTCTTGCCGAAATCACATGGGCGTGGCACACGAGCGTGTTCTAGTCTTGAGGAAGAGGAATTTCACTCGGATTTGAATACTTAAAGGCTAAGAAAGGCTCCCCAAAACTCTATATAAAGACTCTAGGAGGCAACTCTAAGGGTGTACTTGATTTCCCCCTGCCAAGGGTAATCTTTTCCCTAAAGTGAGGAGTCGTCTCTCTACCAACACGAAGAGTGAAAGCCAGGAGTTACTCCAAAGGAAGCCGATTGATTCATCCCAAAAGCCGGAATTCTGCACTAAGTCAGAAGATCTCCCTAAATTCCTTCAGGGGTTTTTGGTTTCTTATGTTTTGTTGTTTTATTTCTTCTGAGATGTTTTCTTCTTTAATTATGAACTAAACCCCTCAAATACTTGAGGGGGATAAAGCCTAAGACAGATCTTGTTATTATTTATTCTTGAGTTATATGATAAATACTTGAGTTGTTCTTAATTATGTGTGCTTAAATCTTGATTTAATAATCCTAGGTATTACTTCAAGAATTGGATGTGCTTAGAGCAGAGGAGCAAAAGTCCCTGTGATAAGAGTAGATCTACCATAATTAAGCAGAGTTGCATGCAACCCTAGACATAGGGCAACATAAATCTGCCGGATTAGGGTCAAACCTAATATGGGGAGCCATAGATCAAATTAATGCAACCTAGGGAGTTAATTAATAAAGGAACTTTAATTAACAACTTAGGCCTAGTTGCTCTACTCCTCGACGGAGGGTTTAGTATAGGTTAGGGATCCCTACAGATCAAGTCAAGTGAATAAATCATCTAGCTTAAGAACCAATAACAAGTGAAGTCTAGGTGGATTCTCCCTTAAGTATTGCTTATATCAATCAGCTTTTCCCTAAAGTTTTTCCCAATTTACTTTTTGTGCACTTTTAGTTAGTTTTAGAATTAGTTTAAATCAACTCTCTTTATTTTAGGCTAGATAATAGAAAGGAAGTAAGTATTAGTACTTTTAGTTCCCTTGGGTACGATAACTCGGTCTTGCCACTAGACTATACTACTGTTCGACAGGTGCGCTTGCCTTTAAGGTCGTGATATTAGTTAGTTTTGGTGTGATCAAGTTCTTTATAAATTTTATTACTTCATATCACGCATATTACTAATATAACTTATTTCAATCCATTTATAGACATATAACAGACAAATTTATATATCAAATGTACACCATATTAACAAATCAATGAACATGTCTTAACAAAAATCATATGAAAATTACTTAAACAATACATTAGTCAATTCATGTACTCATAACTTTAATAACATTCGAACACTCATTAAAAAGAAAATACTTTATTTTATAAATCATTCATGCACATTTTAGACCAACAAATTAAAATTATAAAGCTTTGTGACCATAATATAATCGGCACAAACAAATTTACAAATAATCAAGTTTGGTCTTTAAATCACCTGTCGGTCATATGCACAAATATTTTTATCAAATATGAGTCATTCAAGCATAAATTATATATACATAAAGACATACATCCCATGTTATATTTGGCTAACAAAATGGCTTATAAAAGTACTCCAAATCATGCACTTTGATTTTGACTAATAATGACTATTTCAAATCAAACTACATATAAACATATCAAATGCATTTTTATAACTGTGTTCAAATTATCTATCTCTATCCATACCTAATGGTCAAATTTTAGCAATGATACAAACATCACTTAACCCACTTAACGCATACCAAATACCTAACATACATCCAACTTTTAACTCATTTCCAAACTGAATTATAAGTCTATATATATATCACCAAGCATAACATTATCATCATTTATTCAATTAAGTTAACTTCATAACCAATTGATCAACTTACCCTACTCACGTATACCACACTTGTAAACACATACAACATCTATATAATATCTATTCAATATATCAATCTATTACATCCCATACCTATAAGTATAAGTATGCAAATGATGAATCAATACATGTAATAGCCCAATTTGGACCCTAGTTGAAAAGTGGTTTCGGAACCACAAATCTGAGTCTAAAAAATGTTTTGATATTATTTTCCATGTCTGTTATATGAATCTGCATCTATGAAATTTCTGTGAATTAATTTGACCGTTTCTGTGCTTAATTGTGAAAAAGGATTAAAATGCATATGTGATAAAATTAGCATGTCACATTTGCATATATACTTTTGGAATGGCTTTAATAATTATGGCCTTATTGGGTAATTAAGCCATTGAAGGTTTAAATGGTCATAAATGACCTTAAAGCATGTGTTTTATTATGGTTTTAAATGAGGGATAAATTGGTAATTATTTTATTAATGTTTATTAAAAAAACAAAGTGAAAAATTAGTTCATTTTATGTTCTCTTCCACTGAAAATCAAACAAAATGAAAAAGGATAAAAGCAAGCTAGGGTTCGATAATTACTTTGGCTAATTTGGTATGTGTTTTTGATCTATTTTTGATAATTTCTACGTTTCTGTGATTGTTGCTTTGTATTCTTCCATGCCCATGTCTCAATTTCTATTTTTGATGAAGTTTATGAAAAATGCCATTGATGATATTTGAAGCTTTGTGATGAAATTGAATGAATAATGATGGATAGGTGTTGAATAAACATGTCTTGCCATGAATTTTTGATGAAATTGAGTTATGTGGGTTAATTCGTGAAAATGAGACTTTGGGAGGACTAAATTGTGAAATAAATGTGTTATATGAGCTTATATCATTATTATTGAAAGTTAGCTATGTTTAAATGTAGTTAAATCTGTTGAATTTGATGATTTTGTATTGGGGACTAATTTGTTAAAGTTTGAAATTGTGAGGGCTAAAATGTAAATCGCCCTAATTGAGTGTTTGTGGATTGAATTGAATGAAATGGTTCATTGAATGATTGAATCTGGATTTGTTTAGATCAAGAACAAAGAAAATCAGACTTAGATCGATGAAAGTCCAAAATATTGAGTAGTCGGATCAAATCCGTTAAATCCGTACGAGGTAAGTCATTATACAAACATGTGTTTTATTAATGTTCGATATAAATGCTTGAATTATAAACTGTATTGGACAGCCATAAGAGCCTGATATAGTAATTCGGGGTCACTTTTGATTGAGTAATGGCAAAATGATTATAATATCCCGAATTAGGGCCTAATCGGAATAGTGGTTTCGTGACCACAAATCCGAGGTAGAAATAATTATTTTATAATTATTTTGATGTTTATGATATGATTTTATGATGGTGTGAAAATTTCGTGAAGAAATTCTAAGCATAAAGTGCTTAATTTGAAATTAGGGACTAAATCGAATAAGTTGCAAAACTTGCATTCTAGAAGTTTCTAGTATGAAATTGCTTTGGAATATTAATTAGGAGGTCTTAAATAGCAATTTGACCAATTTTAAGTTCATGGACAAAATTTGGACATGGATGGAATTTTTGAAAGTTTAGTAAGGAGGGGTATTTTGGTCTTTTGGATATTAACATGAAATAAAAAGGGAAAAATAACACAAAATTGGTTATCTTCTTCATTACCACGAAATTTCAAGGGTTCTCCATAGCTAGGGTTTGTTTCAAGCTTCCAAGCTTCATAGTAAGTGATTCCAAGCCCCGTTTTTAATGTTCTTTACGTTTTCGTAGTCCCAGTAACTCGATAAAGCTTATGTTAGCAATAATTTAAGTTAGGGTTCATATTTGGAAAAATACCCATAGGTGAAATTTGTGTATTTTGATGTTTTATGATAGAATATGAGGTTTTAAATTATGTTAGACAACTTGTGCTACTAGGTTTTAAGTAAAAACGAGTAAAACGGCTTAATCGGTAAAAGTACATATTGTTCATAAGTATGTGTTTTAGTGGGAATTTGAGCTAGGTAATGGTAAATAAATGATCAGCATGTCCTAAAACATAAGAATTTGTGATAAAATTTAATTTCCGAACTTTGGGGCAAAAGTGTAAATATGCAAAAGTTTAGGGGTAAAATTGTAATTTTGTCAAAATTTGAATTTAGGACTATTTTGATAATGAGAGTATTAAATAAGCTAAATGTGTTATTTTAGATCAAGAAAGACGTGGAATCAACCTTGATCGAGGAAAAGAAAAGATTTTGGACTAAATTGCAAAATTGCTATATTTTGTACCGAGGTAAGTTCATGTGTAAATAATGTAACATGATTTCTATTTTAAGTGATTAATGCTATTTATACGATATGATACTTGTTATTATGAATATTATGCTTTGTGAAATATTATGTATTGGTATGAAAAGTATGTGATTAAATTGATAAGTATGAGATGCAAGCAACGTATTGGTTCCAATATTCCGAGGAGAACGACTGGGAAATGTGTGACTGAGGAAAATCCCGTTTGAACCTTGGGAATAGATTAGGATACAAGTGACATGTCACTAGGATGGTTGGGCATCCGAGCTCGTTGAGTTGAGTCCGAGTTCACTTATGGATGCAAATGTCCGAACTTGTTGAGTTGAGTCCGAGTTCGTGAGATGTAACTAGGCATCCGAGCTCGTTGAGTTGAGTCCGAGTTCACTTATGGATGCGAACGCCCGAGCTCGTTGAGTTGAGTCCGAGTTCGCTTATGGGCGGGTTACATAATTGATTGATTACATATGTGGCACTTATGTGCAAATGATCCGTGTATCCGAGTTATATTCCGATGTGTTCAACGGGTAAAATTCTAGCGGAATGGAAGAACACTCAAGATGAAAATGATATTTTGGTAAGTGTTGTGAAATGGACAATTTGGACAGGTATGTACTTAACCCTCAAGTTGAAACTTGATATAACAGAAATAAGGTGGTAAGATGATACACGATAGCTAGAAATGTGGTTTGTATCTTGGTGATATCATGCTATTGTTGTTGATATAATTGCTTTGTTATGTTACTTGTTATTTGCATGTGAACTTACTAAGCATTTATGCTTACTCCCTCCTTTTCATTCATTGTAGTTTTTAGCGAGCCAACTTGGATATCGGGAAGGTCGAAGAAACGCTCACACTATCCGAGGAAGAATTGGTATATTGGTTTGTATGTTTTGATGTATGGCATGTATAGCAATATACTTGTTTTGTGTAAATAATCTTGTGATATGGTTGTGGCTTGGTTGAGAAAATGCTTGATAATGATTAGTAATTGGTATGGCTAGCCTAGATAATGTTGGATGCCTTGTGAGTTTAATATGTTATATAGTTCATGAGAAATCATAAAAAGATGAAACTTGCCATAAAACAGAACACTACAGCAACAACGACGTGAGTTTGAAAAATCACCAAAAATAGTAGAAAACGAATTAGGTGAAGAATTAACTATGAAATTGAAGCTTATTGTGTCTACTTTCAAATGGAAAAATCGAAATAGTAAAGGAGTTATATGTTATAAGATATTTGAGTTTTAGTGAAACAGGGCCAGAGCAATTTCTAGATCCCCTATTCCAACTTTGAAAATTCACTATAAATTGTAAAAAAATAATTATGAGGTGTAATTTATATGCTTAGAATCCTTATTGAATCTAATTTTAAGAGAAATATACGGTATAGTTATATGAATTTTGTACATGGAGAAAAGTGGTTCGTAGTAAGTAGAGGTTAGTGCAGTCAAGTCCTAAAACAGGGCTAAATTTAACTAATAAACTGTACTAATTGGCCCAACCAAAAATTTTAGAAAACATTAGTAGATAGATATGTGAGTCTAGATTCAGGGAAAATTTACGGATCTTGATTTTGAGTTTCGTAACTCGAGAATGATTTTTTTAGCGACCATGATGCAGAAAAACTGCTTATTCCGAAAGTCAAAATAAATGATGTAAAGTTGTTTAAATGATAAATTATGTTCGGTACCACTTCAAGCTTGACTCCGGCAACGGTCTCGGGCGTGGGGGTGTTACATTTGGTGGTATCAGAGCAGGTTTAGTCGGTCTCGGACTAACGTGTTTTATGTACGGATTTTGTTATACATGCCATATGTGTATATTATGATAGTGTGACGACTTCTGACCTTTTAAATGATTTTTTTATAGTAAATGGATCCCGATCCAACTGTGGCCGATGATGTAGAAAGTAATGCACCAGCTCCGGCTGAAGGGGCGGTGCCGACTGAAAATCCACCTCCCACTATTAGTCAAGGAGGAGGAGAAAAGGGTCGAGAAGCCTTTCTCCAGATGATGAGTGCTTGGTATACTGAGTTCGTTCGTACGAACCCGAATGTACAACCTCCCCTACCTCCCCCAATTCTTCAACCTGTACCTCCGATGCCTCAAGATGTGGGTATGATGAAATTCCAAAGAACTCCAGTTGATAAAATCCGTAAGCTAGGGGCCGAAGAATTCAGAGCTAATGTAGATGATGATGCCGAGAAAGCAGAGTTCTAGCTTGAGAATTCTATCTGGGTATTTGATGAACTGTCTTACACACCTGAGGAATGCTTGAAATGTGCTATATCTTTGGTGAGAGATTCAGCTTATAATTGGTGGAAGACACTGATTTCGGTGGTACTGAAAGAGAGGGTAACTTGGGAATTCTTTCAAGAAGAGTTTCAGAAGAAATACATCAGTGAAAGATTTATTGATCAGAAGCGCAAGGAATTTCTTGAGCTAAAGCAAGGTAATATGACAGTCACTGAATACGAAAGAGAATTTGTTCGATTGAGTAAGTATGCCAGAGAATATGTTCCTACAGAGGCCAAGATGTGCTGACGATTTGAAGATGGGCTCAATGAAGAAATTAAGGTATTTGTTGGGATTCTTGAATTAAAAGAAATGGTGGTACTTGTCGATCGAGCTTGCAAGGCTGAAAAACTACTTAAAGAGAAGAAAAAGGTAGAATCTGAGACACGAAATTGGAAGAAAAGACCAATGAGTAATGCACCCTCACAGCAACCCGAAAAATCAAGAAATATTAATCCTCATTCCCAAGTTTCAGCTGGACAGTCATATGGGAATTTTAAGAAGCAAAATATGGGTCCTAAGTCCCAGACTACTTTGACAGCTAGTGTAGGGAATTCGAGATTTGTTAAACCCGAGTGCCAGCGGTGTGGTAGAAATTATTTTGGTCCGTGCAGAGCAAATGAATGTTTCCGATGTGGTTCTCCGAATCATTTTATTAGAGACTGCCCAGAGAGGATTGAAAAAGAAAAATTTCAGAGTACAAAAGCAGGTGGTACAGATTCGAGAGGAAGATATCCAAGAAAAGCTGGGAGTGAAGCAAGCAGCAAGAATGTAGCCAGAGATGCAGCAGTTAAACTTGAAGGAAGGGCTCCGGCTAGAACTTATGCTATTAAAGCTCGTGAAGATGCTTCCTCACCCGATGTGATTACTGGTATATTTTCTCTCTATGATGTTAATGTTACTGCTTTGATTGACCCTGGTTCTACTCATTCATATGTGTGCATGAAATTAGTATCTAGCATGAATATACCTGTTGAGAATACAGAATTTATGATTAAAGTGTCAAACCCGTTAGGCCAATGTGTTATAGTTGATAAAGTATACAAGAACTGTCCTTTAATGATTCGGGGTTATTACTTTCCGACTGACTTGATGTTGTTGCCGTTTGATGAGTTTGATGTTATTTTGGGTATGGATTGGTTGACATTGCATGATGCTATAGTGAATTGTAAACACAAAGTTATTGAATTAAAGTGTGAAAATGGTGAAACTCTGCGGGTCGAATCAGATAAATCAGAGGCATTGTCTAGTGTGATTTCTTCAATGTCGGCTCAGAGATATTTGAGAAAGGGGTATGAAGCTTATTTAGCGTATGTGTTGAATACAAAGGAAATTGAAAAGAAAGTGGAATCAGTGCCGATTGTATGTGAGTTTACGGATGTATTTTCAGAAGAATTGCCGGGTTTGCCTCCAGTTAGAGAAGTAGAGTTTGGTATTGATTTGATGCCGGGAACAGCTCCGATCTCGATTGCTCCGTACAGAATGGCACCAACAGAGTTGAAAGAATTAAAGTCGCAGTTGCAAGAGTTGACCGACAAAGGCTTTGTGAGACCGAGTTTTTCGCCTTGGGGTGCTCTGGTATTGTTTGTGAAAAAGAAGGATGGTTCGATGAGATTGTGTGTAGCCTATCGACAATTAAACAAAGTGACAATTAAGAACAAGTATCCGTTGCCGAGAATTGATGATTTGTTTGATCAGCTGAAAGGAGCAACATGGTTTTCAAAGATTGATTTGAGATCTGGGTACTATCAGCTGCGGGTAAAAGAGTCAGATGTGCCTAAAACTGCTTTTAGGACAAGGTATGGTCATTATGAATTTTTAGTTATGCCGGTTGGATTAACAAATGCTCCTGCCGTGTTTATGGATTTGATGAATCGAATATTTCGACCATACTTGGACGAGTTTGTTGTGGTATTTATAGATGATATCTTGATTTATTCGAAAGATGAGATAGAGCATGCTGAGCACTTGAGGATAGTTTTGCAAACTTTGCGAGACAAGCAGTTATATGCCAAGTTTAGTAAAAGTGAATTTTGGCTTCGGGAAGTTGGATTTTTGGGTCATATTGTTTCGGGTGATGGTATACGAGTTGATCCCAGTAAAATTTCAGCTATTGTTGATTGGAAGCCACCGAAGAATGTAACCGAGGTTAGGAGTTTCTTAGGACTAGCTGGATATTATCGACGGTTTGTAAATGGATTTTCTATAATTGCTGCTCCTATGACTAGATTACTTCGCAAGGATGTTAAATTTGAGTGGACGGAAGAATGTCAACGAAGTTTTGAAGAATTGAAAAAGTTATTAACAGAGGCACCAGTGTTAGTACAGCTCGAGTCAGGTAAAGAATTTGTGGTATATAGCGATGCTTCTCTAAATGGTTTGGGATGTGTACTGATGCAAGAAGGAAAGGTTATGGCTTATGCTTCGAGGCAGTTAAAACCTCACGAGAGGAATTATCCGACTCATGATTTGGAATTGGCTACAGTGGTGTTTGCTTTGAAGATTTGGCGACATTATCTATATGGTGAAAAGTGTCGAGTATATACCGACCACAAGAGTCTTAAATACTTGATGTCACAAAAGGACTTGAATTTGAGACAGCGAAGATGGTTGGAGTTATTAAAAGATTACGAGCTTGTGATTGACTATCATCCAGGAAAAGCAAATGTAGTTGCTGATGCTTTGAGTAGAAAACTGTTGTTTGCTTTGAGAGTTATGAACACTCAGTTGGAAATGTCAGATGATGGTTCCATTCTGGCCGAGCTAAAAGTAAGGCCGATGTTTTTACAAGAGATTTGTGAAGCTCAGAAAAGCGATAAAGACTTGCAAGCCAAAAGAAAGCAATGTGAGGTTGATACAGAGTCAGATTTCAGAATCGGTCCTGATGGTTGCTTGATGTTTAAAGATCGAATTTGTGTACCGAAGAATGAGGAGTTAATTCAAAAGATTTTACAGGAAGCACATGGTGGTTATTTGTCGATTCATCCAGGCAGTACGAAAATGTATAATGATTTGAATAAAATGTACTGGTGGAATGGAATGAAAAGGGATATATCGGAATTTGTATCGAAATGCTTAATTTGTCAACAGGTGAAAGCTGAACACCAAGTGCCTTCAGGATTACTTCAGCCTGTTATGGTTCCAGAATGGAAATGGGATCGGATTACTATGGATTTTGTTTCAGGGTTGCCGTTGACTTCAGGAAAGAAAGATGCCATCTGGGTAATAGTTGACAGATTGACTAAATCGGCTCATTTCATTCTAGTACGTACGGATTATTCTCTTAACAAGTTAGCTGAATTGTATGTTAGAGAAATTGTTAGACTACTTGGAATACCATTGTCAATCATTTCAGACAGAGATCCGAGATTTACTTCGCGGTTTTGGCAAAAGTTGCAAGAAGCGTTAGGTACAAGGTTAAATTTCAGTACCGCTTTTCATCCACAAACTGATGGGCAATCAGAAAGGGTAATTCAGATTCTTAAAGACATGCTTCGATGTTGTGTATTAGAATTTCAAGGAAGTAGAGAAAGATATTTACCGTTGGTGGAATTTGTTTACAATAACAGTTATCAGACGAGTTTGAAAATGGCACCTTATGAAGCATTGTATGGTCGTAAGTGTCGGACACCTTTGTATTGGACCGAACTCAAGGAAAATCAGATCTATGGAGTTGATCTAATAAAAGAAACCGAAGAAAAAGTGAAGATAATTCGAGATTGTTTGAAAGCTGTTTCGGATAGACAGAAATCTTATGCAGATTTGAAACGAAAAGAAATTGAGTTTCAAGTTGGTGATAAGGTATTTTTAAAGGTGTCTCCGTGGAAGAAAGTCCTCAGATTTGGACGGAAAGGTAAATTAAGTCCGCGTTTTATTGGGCCATATGAAATAATTGAAAGAGTTGGACCGGTAGCTTATCGGTTAGCATTACCATCTGAGTTGGAGAAAATTCATGATGTGTTCCATGTATCTATGCTACGTCGGTATCGTTCGGATCCTTCACATGTGGTTTCACTGACAGAAATTGAATTACAACAAGATATGACCTACGAAGAAGAACTGATTAAAGTTTTAGCTCGAGAGGTCAAACAACTAAGAAACAAAAGTATTGCTCTTGTGAAAGTGTTGTGGCAAAAGCATGGAATAGAAGAGGCTACATGGGAACCTGAGGAAACTATAAGGAAACAATACCCACACCTGTTTACCGGTAAGATTTTCGAGGACGAAAATCCTTAAAAGGGGGGAGAGTTGTAATATCCCGAATTAGGGCCTAATTGGAATAGTGGTTTCGTGACCACAAATCCGAGGTAGAAATAATTATTTTATAATTATTTTGATGTTTATGATATGATTTTATGATGGTTTGAAAATTTCGTGAAGAAATTCTAAGCGTAAAGTGCTTAATTTGAAATTAGGGACTAAATCGAATAAGTTGCAAAACTTGCATTCTAGAAGTTTCTAGTATGAAATTGCTTTGGAATATTAATTAGGAGGTCTTAAATAGCAATTTGACCAATTTTAAGTTCATGGACAAAATTTGGACATGGATGGAATTTTTGAAAGTTTAGTAAGGAGGGGTATTTTGGTCTTTTGGATATTAACATGAAATAAAAAGGGAAAAATAACACAAAATTGGTTATCTTCTTCATTACCACGAAATTTCAAGGGTTCTCCATAGCTAGGGTTTGTTTCAAGCTTCCAAGCTTCATAGTAAGTGATTCCAAGCCCCGTTTTTAATGTTCTTTACGTTTTCGTAGTCCCGGTAACTCGATAAAGCTTATGTTAGCAATAATTTAAGTTAGGGTTCATATTTGGAAAAATACCCATAGGTGAAATTTGTGTATTTTGATGTTTTATGATAGAATATGAGGTTTTAAATTATGTTAGACAACTTGTGCTACTCGGTTTTTAGTAAAAACGAGTAAAACGGCTTAATCGGTAAAAGTACATATTGTTCATAAGTATGTGTTTTAGTGGGAATTTGAGCTAGCTAATGGTAAATAAATGATCAGCATGTCCTAAAACATAAGAATTTGTGATAAAATTTAATTTCTGAACTTTGGGGCAAAAGTGTAAATATGCAAAAGTTTAGGGGCAAAATTGTAATTTTGTCAGATTTGAATTTAGGACTATTTTGATAATGAGAGTATTAAATAAGCTAAATGTGTTATTTTAGATCAAGAAAGACGTGGAATCAACCTTGATCGAGGAAAAGAAAAGATTTTGGACTAAATTGCAAAATTGCTATATTTTGTACCGAGGTAAGTTCATGTGTAAATAATGTAACATGATTGCTATTTTAAGTGATTTAATGCTATTTATACGATATGATACTTGTTATTATGAATATTATGCTTTGTGAAATATTATGTATTGGTATGAAAAGTATGTGATTAAATTGATAAGTATGAGATGCAAGCAACGTATTGGTTCCAATATTCCGAGGAGAACGACTGGGAAATGTGTGACTGAGGAAAATCCCGTTTGAACCTTGGGAATAGATTAGGATACAAGTGACATGTCACTAGGATGGTTGGGCATCCGAGCTCGTTGAGTTGAGTCCGAGTTCACTTATGGATGCAAATGTCCGAACACGTTGAGTTGAGTCCGAGTTCGTGAGATGTAACTAGGCATCCGAGCTCGTTGAGTTGAGTCCGAGTTTACTTATGGATGCGAACGCCCGAGCTCGTTGAGTTGAGTCAGAGTTCGCTTATGGGCGGGTTACATAATTGATTGATTACATATGTGGCACTTATGTGCAAATGATCCGTGTATCCGAGTTATATTCCGATGTGTTCAACGGGTAAAATTCTAGCGGAATGGAAGAACACTCAAGATGAAAATGATATTTTGGTAAGTGTTGTGAAATGGACAATTTGGACAGGTATGTACTTAACCCTCAGGTTGAAACTTGATATAACAGAAATAAGGTGGTAAGATGATACACGATAGCTAGAAATGTGGTTTGTATCTTGGTGATATCATGCTATTGTTGTTGATATAATTGCTTTGTTATGTTACTTGTTATTTGCATGTGAACTTACTAAGCATTTATGCTTACTCCCTCCTTTTCATTCATTGTAGTTTTTAGCGAGCCAACTTGGATATCGGGAAGGTCGAAGAAACGCTCACACTATCCGAGGAAGAATTGGTATATTGGTTTGTATGTTTTGATGTATGGCATGTATAGCAATATACTTGTTTTGTGTAAATAATCTTGTGATATGGTTGTGGCTTGGTTGAGAAAATGCTTGATAATGATTAGTAATTGATATGGCTAGCCTAGATAATGTTGGATGCCTTGTGAGTTTAATATGTTATATAGTTCATGAGAATTCATAAAAAGATGAAACTTGCCATAAAACAGAACACTACAGCAACAACGATGTGAGTTTGAAAAATCACCAAAAATAGTAGAAAACCAATTAGGTGAAGAATTAACTATGAAATTGAAGCTTATTGTGTCTACTTTCAAATGGAAAAATCTAAATAGGTAAAGGAGTTATATGTTATAAGATATTTGAGTTTTAGTGAAACAGGGCCAGAGCGATTTCTGGATCCCCTGTTCCAACTTTGAAAATTCACTATAAATTGTAAAAAAATAATTATGAGGTGTAATTTATATGTTCAGAATCCTTATTGAACCTAATTTTAAGAGAAATAAACGTTATAGTTATATGAATTTTTTACATGGAGAAAAGTGGTTCGTAGTAAGTAGAGGTCAGTGCAGTCAAGTCCTGAAACAGGGGTAACTTTAACTAATAAACTGTACTAATTGGCCCAACCAAAAATTTTAGAAAAAAAATAGTAGATAGATATGTGAGTCTAGATTCAGGGAAAATTTACGGATCTTGATTTCAAGTTTTGTAACTCAAGATATGATTTTTTTAGCGACCATGATGCAGAAAAACTTCTTATTCCGAAAGTCAAAATAAATGATGTAAAGTTGTTTAAATGATAAATTATGTTCGGTAACACCTCAAGCTCGAGTCCGGCGACGGTCTCGGGCGTGGGGGTGTTACAATGATATCATGTAAGACCTCGTCTAGGACGTAGGCATTGATTTGAGAATTATGTGTAAGACCGTGTCTAGGACACTAGCATCATATATGTTTCGTGTAAGACCCTGTCCGGGACAGTGGCATCGATATTGAATAACATGTAAGACCACGTCTGAGACGTCGACATTGTTTAAGGCCTATCTGAATTCTGTAACGTTTCTGAATAAATTGAGGAGAAACTCTGATAAACGAATGAATGCATACCTCATGTGTCTGACTCAGGTACATCTATTTTGTACTGAAATTCCGGGTATGAAAGGTAAGCAAATTGTGTGAACTAGAAGTCTGAGTAAAATGAATGAATCTGAATTATGATATATCTGTGGAAAATGGTTATTGTATTATGATTTTAGATTGCATAATTTTGTATTTGACTTACTAAGCTTTTTGTAGCTTAGTCTATTTATTCTTTCAACTATTTTACAAATATCGTAGCTACTGAAGGCTCGGGGATAGTCAAGGATTTTACCACACTATCGAGCTTAATTTTGGTACTTTTTGAATGTACAAAGTTTAAGTATGGCATGCATAGGCTAGAGTGTTTATGTATAAAGCTTGTATATGTTGGTTTGTAATGCCTTGTGAATTGGATGGCAAATGGTATGCTTTTGTTTGATTCTGATCTATGGTTTATGACGCCAAATTATGTAAGTTCATGATGGTCTTATGACCTAATTTGCTTTGGCCATCTTGAAACATGTCAAGGTGAAGCAATGGTAAGATTTGGATATGGTATGAAATAGATATGTACCAAGTATTTAATCTTGAACTTTGTTAGTGATAAAGACATGTTTGTGTGAGATTTGAATATGAATGTGTATATGAATGGTTTGATCATGTTGAGGTATGTTTTAAGGCATTGAAATGAGTTGAAATTGTGGCATTATTGTGACATGAATTTGGCTTGTAGGCTTGACCCTTTGATGGGTGGAAAGTATGAATTAAACCAAGTTTGCTTAGTTCCACACGGCTATGGCACACGGGCGTGCCTTATGGCCATGTTGATTTTCCTGTATTAGGTATAAGACCCACACGGCCAAGACCTACGGGTGTGTCTTATGGCCATGGCAAAAAGTCAGTATGCCTACCCTGTTTTGGCACGGCTTAGGCACATGGGCGTGCTTGAGTCCCGTGTGAGGCACACGGCCTGGTCACACGGGCGTGTGATCTCCTTAAGTTGGAAAATTTTATATGTGTTCTGAAGTTTACGATTATTTTTTATTTAGTTCCGACCCTATCTTAATGCATGTTTGAGGTCAAGTAAACTTCCAAAAAGGGACTTTATGTTTGAATCTTGTTATAATCTGTGAATATTATGTTCTGATCTGTTCTGAATATCCAGTAACGCCCCTACCTATTCTGGCAACGGTAACGGGATAGGGGTGTTACATTTGTTTTGGTATCAAAGCTACGATTTAGTCGGTTTTAGGACTAACATAGCGTGTTTGAGTCTAGCTATACATGCCATATATCTAAATTTCGATAGTGTGATGAATCCTGACGAATGAAATGTGTTTTTCATATAGTAATGTGTAAGAGTATGCCCAAAGATCAATCACGAGATGGTTGTAACAACATACTTGATTTATCATGTTTATTAATATAAGGCTTTGCCATTATTATTTCAGTTTCATTTCTGTGTGCATAAATAAACTGTTTTATAATAATGTCCTAAGAATAATATGATTATTCTTAAAAGATCCTTAGTCAAGTATTATTGTTGGCTAGGACAATAATAATGCATTGAGACTAACATGTAGTTGATTGATGATAAAGAGTTGTCATTGATATCGAGTATCAGAATCAATGCATGAATGTGTGTGTTAGAGAACAACATATTGGACCGACCTGCTATGAGTATGTTTCTTGGATTATTATGTAATTGTCACAATATTACTCATAGTGATTAATATGTATATGATCCTCATACTTGAGATCATCATCATTCCAACATCGTGAGTTGTATATTTTGATATAGTCAAACGAACACTGTAATTGGTTGTTCTATTAAGACTAATGTTGGATATACCACAATCTATGTAGAGGGATATGGTTGATCAATATAGGATAAGTCCCTCCTACATAATAGGAGTAATATCTCAGGCCACTTGATTGAGTGAGACTAGAAATGCATGGCCATGCTCAAATAAGTTGATATGAGATGTCATACTTATTTGTATATCATAGTCTACTCAAGGTATCAAGAAACATAGGATGGACTATGCAAGTGTGACTATTCCATGACTTGTGTCTATTCTAAAGATATTGGACTTAAGGATTAATGCATGAAAAGTTAATCACAAAAGGTTATGTCGAATCATGACTTCTTGTAACTTAGGTAGCAATGATGCATTGCTAGATGCCACTCATTGTTTGTAATATTAGAATAGTTCTAATATTACTGCTAATGTTACAAGAACCTATAGGGTCACACCTTTTAATTGAAATGAACGGAGTAAAACATAGTTGGTATTGTGTCTGGTTGTCGCATGAATTAAATTAATTATAGAATTAATTAAATTCGGCAATCAAATTATTGAACATACTATATGTACAAGGATGTTGTACACATAATCAAGAACATAATTTTCTAATATATGATTTTGGTTCATATATATATAAATTTAAATAAATATAGTTTACCGAAATCTTTATTATAATTAACGTAATTATAATTTTCGATTAAACGTTATTATATTTATTTAATAACGATTATTATGATTCGGATTATTTATGGTAATAAATATTCATTATGAATATATACCAATTAACACAAAGTTTTAAATATGGCAAGGGTAAAAACCCTAAAGGGGATATACATAGGCAATCCCGAAACCATAAAAGTGAGGCCTAGCAGCCGTCAAAAGTGATACTCTCTGAAAATAGTTTTCTGAGAGATTTCCGTTCATTGTCAATTGGGTGGACTACGTAGAGGCCGACATCGTTAAAGGTTGCGGCTTGGTTCGATAGTGCTTCAGGATTCCCGTTGCCTTGGCGTCGCTGTCTACTCAGATTGAAGTTTCGGTAATTTCGAAACCTTTATCACCCCGATTCGTTCCTTACACATGGATCCATGGTATGGATCGCCGGTAAAATTTATTATTCTAATTTTCCGCTGCGTCTTGGAGGCACCGGCGATCCTACATAATGGATCCCGAAAGAGCCGTAGGTGACGATGTTGAAAGTATTGCGCCTGACTCCGCCCAAGGGATAGCTCCATCTGATTCTAGACCAGTTACAAGTGGTAATGATGGAAAAGCTAAACAAGCTTTCTTCCAAATGATGAATGAGTGGTTCACTCAGTATGTCCAAACAAATCTGGCTGTTCAACCCCCACCCTTGACTGTTCCTCAACAACCTTCGGTTGCACCATCTGTGACTAACCCAGTTTATCTAAATAAGCCTCCAGTAGACAAGATTAGAAAGTATGGGGCCGAAGAGTTTCGAGCTACTACTGATGATGATGCCGAGAGGGCTAAATTTTGGTTGGAAAATACAATCCGAGTTTTTGATGAATCGTCGTATACTCCGAAGGAAAGTGTTAAGTGTGCGGTTTCATTGTCACGAGACTCGGCATACCATTGGTGGAAAACACTAACAGCTGTAGTTCCGAGTGAACGTATCACCTGGGATTTCTTTCAAACTGAGTTTAGAAAGAAGTATATCATTCAACGTTTTATTAATAAGAAACGTAAAGAGTTTCTTAAATTGAAACAAGGCAACAGATCTGTTACGGAATATGAACGAGAAATCGTAAGATTAAGCCAGTACGCACGAGAGTGTGTAGCCTCAGAGGCCACTATGTGTAAAAGATTTCTCAAAGGCTTGAATGAATACATTAAACTTTTGGTTGGAATTCTCGATCTAAATGAGTTTGTTGTACTAGTTGAAAGGGCTTGTAAAGCAGAACAACTCAGTAGAGAAAAGACGAAAGCTGATTCTAAAGCTAGAGAAGTCTGAAAGTAATCTTCGGGGAGATCATTTTAGTCTATGACAAAGAAATTTTAGGACGATTCTAATCGTTTAAAGACTAACACGGAACATTCTGGCAGAGATCGTGATAGATCGCGTTCAAATTTTAAAACTCCTGCTACATCTGTTGCTAGTGTCGAGAATATGAGATCTGAGAGACTTGAATGTGTAAATTGTGGCAAGAGACATTCGAGAAGTTGTAGATTGAAAGATCGAGCCTATTTTCGATGTGGATCCCTGAATCACTTTGTTAGAAACTGTCCTGAATCTGTTGAGCAAGAGATAGTACAAAATCCACGATCGGGTAATACTTCTGCTAGAGGCAGAACTTCTAGAAGCACGAGAAATGCTAGTGTTGGTCAAAAAGTTACCAAAGATACGACTGCACGATCTGAAGCTCGAGTGCTTGCTAGAGCTTATGCTATCCGGGCAAGTGAAGAAGCTTCATCTCCTAATGTGATTACCGATATTTTTACTCTTTATGATAGCTTTGTGATTGCTTTGATAGATCTTGGATCAACTCATTCTTATATTTGTGTGAATTTAGTATATAGTAAGACTTTATCAGTAGAGTTTACTGAATTTATAATTAAAGTATCAAACCCCTTAGGCAAGAGTGTCCTGGTTGATAAGGTTTGCAAGAATTGTCTGTTAATGATACGAGATATCTGCTTCTCTGCTGATTTGATGCTATTGCCATTTGATGAATTTGATATAATTCTGGGTATGGACTGGTTAACTTTGCATGATGCTGTTGTTAATTGCAAACGAAAAGTTATTGACTTGAGATGTAAGAATGGTAAAATTATTAGAATCGAGTCTAGTGAATTGAATGGTTTACCAGCTGTAATATTGGTTTAAAAGCTCAGAAGTATGTGAGAAAAGGGTGTGAAGCACATAATAGCAAATTCTCTGTACATCCGGGTAGCACAAAGATGTATAATGATATAAAACGGTTATACTGGTGGCCGAGAATGAAAAGAGATATTTCTGACTTTGTTTTGAAATGTTTAGTATATTAGCAAGTAAAGGCTGAACATCAGGTGCCTTTTGGTTTATTGCAACCGATTATGATTCCTGAATAGAAATGGGACCGAGTGATTATGGATTTTGTTTTTGGCTTACCCCTAACTCCGAAAAAGAAAGATTCAATTTGGGTTGTCATTGATCGATTGACGAAGTCTACTCATTTTATTCCAGAACGATCTAACTACTCACTTGAAAAGTTAGCTGAGCTTTACATTTATGATATTGTGAGATTACATGGGGTACCACTGTCTATTGCGTCTGATAGAGATCCAAGGTTTACTTCACGATTCTAGAGAAAGTTGCAAGAAGCTTTAGGTACGAAATTGCATTTCAGTACCGCTTTTCATCCGCAGACAGATGGTCAATCTGAGCGGATCATTCAGATACTCGAGGACATGCTTAGGTGTTGTATTTTGCAGTTTAAAGGTACGTGGGAACAATATTTACCCCTGATTGAATTTGCGTATAATAATAATTTCCAATCGAGCATTAAAATGGCCCCGTACAAAGCCCTATACGGTAGAAAATGTAGAACTCTGTTATACCGGTCTGAGCTCAGTGAAAGTAAGATATACGGGATTGATCTGATAAAAGAAACAGAACAGAAGGTGAAAGTGATCAAAGATAGTCTTAAAGCAGCATCTAATCATCAGAAATCATATGCGGATTTGAAACGGAAAGATATTGAATTTAAGATTGGTGATAAAGTATTTCTGAAAGTGTCTCCGTGGAAGAAACTGTTTTGGTTTGGCAAAAAGGGCAAACTGGGTCCGAGGTTCATAGGACAGTATGAGATTATTGAACTAGTTGGGCTGGTTGCTTATAGACTGATGTTGCCATTTGAGCTAGAAAAGATACATAATGTATTTCACGTGTCGATGCTTCAACGTTATAGATCTGATCCATCTCATGTGATATCCGCTTCTGAGATTGAATTAAAGTCTAATATGTCTTATAATAAAGAACCGATCCGTATCTTAGCTCGAGAAATGAAAGAATTGAGAAACAAGAAAATTCTGCTAGTAAAAGTACTGTGGCATCGTCATGGATTAGAAGAGGCTACCTAAAAGCCTGAAAGTGCAATGAGACAGCAATATCTGAATCTATTTAACGGTAAGATTTTCGAGGACAAAAATCCCTAAGGAGGAGAATTGTAACAACCCGATTTGGACCCTAGTCAGAAAGTGGTTTTGGAACCACAAATCCGAGTCTAAAAAATGTTCTGATATTATTTTCTGTGTCTATGTTATATGAATCTGCATCTGTGAAATTTCTGGGAATTAATTTGATTGTTTCTATGCTTAGTTGTGAAAAAGGATTAAAATGCATATGTGATAAAATTAACATGTCACATTTGCATATATGCTTTTGGAATGGCTTTTAATAATTATGGCCTTATTGGGTAATTAAACAATTGAAGGTTTAAATGGTCATAAATGACATTAAAGCATGTGTTTTATTATGGTTTTAAATGAGGGATAAATTGGCAATTGTTTTATTAATGTTTATTAAAAAAACAAAGTGAAAAATTAGTTCATTTTATGTTCTCTTCCATCGAAAATCAAACAAAAGGAAAAGGATAAAAGCAAGCTAGGGTTCAGAAATTGCTTTGACCAATTTGGTATGTGTTTTTGAACCGTTTTTAATAATTTCTATGTTTCTGTGATCGTTGCTTCGTATTCTTCCAAGCCCATGTCTCAATTTCTATTTTTGATGAAGTTTATGAAAAATGCCATTGATGGTATTTGAAGCTTTGTGATGAAATTGAATGAATAATGATGGATAGGTGTTGAATAAACATGTCTTGCCATGAATTTTTGATGAAATTGAGCTATGTGGGCTAATTTGTGAAAATGAGACTTTGGGAGGACTAAATTGTGAAATAAATGTGTTATATGGGCATATATCATTATTATTGAAAGTTAGCTATGTTTAAATATGGTTAAATCTGTTGAATTTGATGATTTTGTATTGGGGACTAATTTGTTAAAGTTTGAAATTGTGAGGGCTAAAATGCAAATCGTCCTAATTGAGTGTTTGTGGATTGAATTGAATGAAATGGTTGATTGAATGATTGAATCTGGATTTGTTTAGATCAAGAACAAAGAAAATCTGACTTAGACCGAGGAAAGTCCAAAATCGTTGAGTAGTCAGCTCAAATCCGTTAAATGTGTACGAGATAAGTCAATATACAAATATGCATTATATTAATGTTTGATATAAATGCTTGAATTATAAACTGTATTGGACGGCCATGAGATCCTGATATAGTAATTCCCGGTCGCCTTTGATTGAGTAATGGCAAAATGATATTATGTAAGACCTCATCTGGGACATAGGCATTGATTTGAGAACTATGTAAGACCGTGTCTAGGACACTAGCATCATATATGTTTCGTGTAAGACCCTGTCCAAGACAGTGGCATCGATATTGAATAACATGTAAGACCACGTCTGGGACGTCGGCATTGTTTAAGGCCTATTTGAATTCTGTAACGTTTCTAAATGAATTGAGAAGAAACTCTGATAAACGAATGAATGCATACCTTATGTGTCTGACTCAGGTACGTCTGTTTTGTACTAAAATTTCGGGTATGAAAGGTATGCAAATTGTGTGAACTAGAAGTCTGAGTAAAATGAATAAATCTGAATGGTGATATATCTGTGGAAAATGGTTATCGTATTATGATTTTGGACTGCATAGTTTTGTATTTGACTTACTAAGCTCTTTGTAGCTTACTCTGTTTATTCTTTCAACTGTTTTATAGATATAGTAGCTACTGAAGGCTCGGGGATAGTCAAGGATCTTCACCACACTATCGAGCTTAATTTTGGTACTTTTTAAATGTACAAAGTTTAAGTATGGCATGTATAGGGTAGAGTGTTTATGTATAAAGCTTGTATATGTTGATTTGTAATGCCATGTGAATTGGATGGCAAATGGTATGTTTGTGTTTGATTTTGATCTATGGTTTATGACGCCAAATTATGTAAGTTCATGATGGTCTTATGATCTAATTTGCTTTGGCCATCTTGAAACATGTCAAGGTGAAGCAATGGTAAGGTTTGGATGTGGTGTGAAATAGATATGTACCAAGTGTTTAATCTTGAACTTTGTTAGTGATAAAGACATGTTTGTGTGAGATTTGAATATTAATGTGTATATGAATGGTTTGATCATGTTGAGGTATGTTTTAAGGCATTAAATTGAGTTGAAATTGTAGCATTATTGTGACATGAATTTGGCTTGTATGCTTGACCCTTTAATGGGTGGAAAGTATGACTTAAACCAGGTCTGCTTAGTGCCACATGGCTATGGCACACTGGCGTGCCTTATGGCCGTGTTGATTTTCCAGTATTGGGTATAAGACCCACACAGCCAAGACTCACGGGCGTGTCTTATGGCCGTGGCAAAAAGTCAGTATACCTACCCTGTTTTGGCACTGCTTGGGCTCATGGGGGTGCTTGAGTCTCGTGTGAGGCACACGGCCTAGTCACACGGGCATGTGATCTCCTTAAGTTGGAAAATTTTATATGTGTTCTGAAGTTTACGATTGTTTTCGGTTTAGTTCCGACCTTGTCTTAATGCATGTTCGAGGTCAAGTAGACTTCCAAAAAGGGACTTTATGTTTGAATCTTGTTATAATCTGTGAATATTCTGTTCTGATCTATTTTGAATATCCGATAACGTCCCTACCTATTCCGGCGACGGTAACGGGATAGGGGTGTTACAATACACTACCATAAATAGTTCTAATCCACCAAGTTTATGAAATTAATGTCCATCTTTAAAATATACATAATATTTATCAACTCATACCAAAACACATCATGATTTCAACTTAAAATTTAACTTGCTGAAACATAAATTCATCCATCACTCATTTCAATTCGTAAACAAATACTTCCAAACATAAACTTAAACCCTAATTTAATAAACACATACATAGCCATTAAATTTGCCATTTTCGCATGGCTTAGTAGATACATATCTCAAAAATTCAAACACTTTAACTAGCCTATACATGCCATAAGTTCAAAAGCAAACTCTTATAAGTACCGAAAATAAATGATAGTGTGGATGACTTCATTAAGAATCCCCGAGCCTGTAACTATTCTCTAGAATCTATAAAATCGAGATAAAACACGAACACACAAAGTAAGCTATTATAGCTTAGTAAGTCATAAGCAAATAATCATATCAACAACATAATCAAATCAATTAACCAAATCAATTTGTGCTATTATAATACACTTATAAATTCAAGCTTATATTTCATATATATATATATATAACATATATTTTTATAAATAATTTCATCTTGGTCGAGTGTATATATATACATTATCATTATACTTCTCCAATCTCAAAGTCATAGTATCTATTATAACAAATTATTTATATGCATTCATATACGCTTACTCATTAGATAATCTTTAATATCACATATTCATACTATTATAAGGCCGAATACACATATAATATTCACACCTATACTTACAATAGCATTATGTATCATTTTCATCACATATCAAGTAACCAACTTACCTTTTTTCCAAATAGAAAATTTACTATCGCATACCTGATCATTTTAGCTCAATTACACATTCATTAATTGATTCATTTAAAGGGTTAGCAAACTCGCAAACTCAGTGCCAAAGCCTTGTAATGTATCGCACACTTAGAGCCGTCACATTAACATCTCACACACTTAGTGCCAAAGTATTGTAACATATCGCACATTTAGTGCCGTCACATTAACATCTAGCACACTTAGTGCTATATTTCATACTATCATTTCCATACATTAATTTTACATATTACAAATCAGCATATAGATCTCATGTTTATTTATAATTAACAACACATACATGGTTATAAACTTACCTCGGATAACGTAAATCAGAACGAGACGATTAGTCAATGATTTTGGTTTTCCCCCGATCCAAATCTAATTTCTTTGGTTCTTGATCTAAATGTATTCAAAATAAACTAATTCAAATAGAATTCCATTCAATTTAGTCCAAAAATACATAAATGGGAAAATTACCATTTTGCCCCTGACATTTTACACTTTTTACAATTTAATCCAATTTGCATAAAAACACAAAATATTCAAAATTTGACTTTACTATGCTTTGGTCGAATCTTCCTTATGCTCACATAAGTCCACACATTTCATTTATTTCACATTTTAGTACCTCAATTTATATTTTTTTTACAATTTCGTCCTAATTGCTCAAAATCGTCAAAAATTCCAATACAAAACATATTAATCCAAAACATATATTTCATAATTCATCATCAAACATCACAAAACACAAATATTTATCAATGGCATAACTCAAAATATTCATAAAAATAAGAAATTCAAACATGGGTTGAGTAGTATTCAAAGCAACGATCTCAAAAACATAAAAATTATCAAAAATCGAGCTGAACACGTACCTTGATTCAGGCTTCAAAGTGCCGAAACCTTAAACCTATTCTTTCTCTTTTTCTTTTCAATGTTCAGTCTTGAAAAGATGAACTAAAAGATGGCTTATTATTTTATGTTTTATAAATTATAAGGTATTTGTTATTTTATTAATTTAACCTTTGTTAAAACATATAAAAAAACATTATATCATAAGTCAATACCATCCACTTCATTTAATAATGTCTAGATTTCAACTTAAATACTCTATATTAAAAAGACATTTCAATTTGACCCTTTTACCAATAAACCATTTATTTTTTATTTTACGCGATTAAGCCCTTTTATTAAATCGGGCATCCAAACGATAAAATTTAAACACGAAAATTTCACATATGCAACTTCACACAACTTAAACACAGAATAAAATTTTAAAATATTTTTTTGACTCGGATTTGTGGTCCCAAAACCATCATTCCGAATAGGGTCAAAATCGGGCTATTACAACTCTCCCCATATAGATTTTCGTCCCCAAAAATCTTACCGATGAATAGGTTCGGATAATGTTCTTTCATTGCATCTTCTAGCTCCCAAGTTGCCTCTTCAACTCTGTGTTTATGCCACAATACTTTTACTAATGGAATTTTTTTATTTCGTAATTCTTTCACTTCGCGAGCCAGAAAGCGAATCGATTCTTCTTCATAAGTCATATCGAACTTAATCTCAATCTCTAACAGATTTAACACATGTAAAGATCAGATCTATATCGATGTAGCATCAAAACATGAAATACATTATGGATCTTTTCTAACTCAGGTGCAAAAATAATCGATATGCAACCGGCCCAATGCGCTCAATAATCTCATACGGTCCAATAAATCTTGGACTCAACTTGCCTTTACGGCCAAATCTGAGTATTTTGTTCCATGGTGAAACTTTCAAAAACACTCTATCCCTGATCTGAAACTCTATATCTTTACGTTTCAAATCCGCATATGATTTCTAACGATCTGACGCTATTTTCAGACTTTCGCAAATCACTTTAACTTTCTGTTCAGTCTCTCTGATCAAATCAACCCCATGTATCTTGCTTTCACTGAGCTCAGTCCAATACAAAGGTGTACGACATTTACGATCGTACAAAGCCTCATAAGGTGCCATTTTGATATTCAATTGAAAGCTATTATTATGCACAAATTCAATCAGAGGCAAGTATTGCTCCCACGAACCTTCAAACTCGAGAATGCAACATCTCAACATATCCTCAAGTATCTAAATGACTCGTTCAGACTGACTATCCGTCTAGGGATGAAAAGCAGTGCTAAAATGCAATTTGGTACCTAGTTCATCTTGTAATTTCTTCCAAAATCACGATGTAAACCTCAGATCTCTATCAGAAATAATAGAAATAGGTATGCCATGTAATCTTACGATTTGAGAAACATATAACTCCGCAAACTTATCGAGCGAATAACCCATACGAACCGGAACAAAGTGAGTCGATTTAGTCAATCTATCTATAATAACCCAGATTGCATCTTTCTTGCTCAGTGTCAGTGGTAAACCAAATACAAAATCCATCGTAACTCTGTCCCATTTCCACTCAGGTATCATGATCGGCTAAAGCAAACCCAAAGGTACCTGATGCTTGGCTTTTACTTGCTGACAAACTAAACATTTTGAAATAAAGTTAGAAATGTCTCATTTCATACCGTGCCACCAATAATGCTATTTCAGATCATTATACATCTTCGTGTTACCTGGGTGAACAGATAGCTGACTATTATGAGCTTCGTTCAAAATTATCTGAATAAACTTTGTATTTCTCAGAACACATATTTGGTTTCTAAACTGCAAACATCCTCAACATCAACTTGAAATTCTAAATCAACATTTGAATCACATTAGGCCATCTTTGCTATCAAATCATTATCAACTTTCTAAGCTTCGCAAATTTGCTTAATAAATAATGGTCTCGCTTTTAACTCGGCTATTATAGCACCATTATCAGACATAACCATATGCATATTCATTGCACACAAAGCAAACAGTGATTTTTGACGTAAAGCATCAGCAACAACATTAGCCTTTCCCGGATGATAATCAATCACAAGATCGTAATCTTTTAGCAACTCTGACCGTCGCCGTTGTCTCAAATTCAGATCTTTATAAGTCACCAAATATTTTAGACTTTTGTGATCAGAATACATATGGCATTTTTCACCGAACAGATAATGGCGACATATTTTCAATGCAAACACAATAGCTGCCAATTCTAGATCATGCATTGGGTAGTTCTTTTCGTGCGACTTTAACTGTCTCAAGGCATAAGCTACAACTTTGCCTTCCTACATCAAAACATAGCCCAAACCATTCAAGGATGCATCACTATAAATAATGAACCCTTTACCCGATTCTGGCTAAACAAGCACTGTAGCTTCGATTAAAAGGGCTTTCAACTGATTAAAACATTTCTGGCACTTTTCTGACCACTCGAATTTAACATCTTCTGTAGTAGCTTTGTCATCGGGATCGCAATCATTGAGAAACCTTTCGCAAATCGTTTGTAGTAACTAGCAAGTCCCAGAAAACTTCAGACTTCAGAAACAACATGTCCTAAAAAGTTAACTTTGCTCAACCAGAACTCACATTTAGTAAACTTCACATACAATTGTTTGTCTCGCAAAGTTTGCAACACAATTCATGTAACAGCCCAGTTTAGACCCTAGTAAGAACAGTGGTTTCGGGACCACAAATCTGGGGTCAAAAAATTATTTCAATATTATTTTTTGGTATTTACAGCATATTATTTGATATGTGTGAAAATTTCGTAAATTTACCGTTTGGATAGTTAATTTAGAAAAAGGACTTAATCACGTAAAATGAAAAAGTGGCATACTATTTGTTAAAGTGCTATATTGCTATGGTTTTTTAATGTGGGGTCCTTAAAATGAAAATTTGCCATTGAATGTTGACATGGATGGTAGTGGACAACCATTATATGGTTTTCTTATTATTATTTTAAGGTTAAATTGGTAAATGTATAATAATTTGTAAAATAATAAAACCAAAAGTAAAAAGATCATGCATTATTGATACTCGCGATATTAAGTAATAAAATTTGTAAAAACTGATCACACCAAAAACTAACTAATATCACGATTTTAAAGGCAAGCGCACCTATCGAACAGTAGTATAGCTTAGCGGCAAGACCGAGTTATCGTACCCAAGGGAACCAAAAGTACTAATACTTACTTCCTTTCTATTATCTAGCCTAAAAATAAAAGTGGATTGATTGAAACTAATTCTAAAACTAACCAAAAGTGCACAAAAAGTAAATTGGGGAAAACTTTAGGGAAAAGCTGATTGATATGAGCAATACTTAAGGGAGAATCCACCTAGACTTCACTTGTTATTATCTTCTTAAACTAGACAATTTCTTCACTTGACTTGATCCATAGAGATCCCTAACTTATGTTAATACCTCCGTCGAGGATAAGAACAACTAATCCTAGATGGTTAATTAAAGTTTATTTATTAATTAACACCCCTAGGTTACATTAATTCGATCTATGGATCCCCCTATTAGGTTTGACCCTAATCTAGTAGATTTATGTCGCCCTATGTCTAGGGTTGCACGCAACTCCGCTTAATTATGGTAGATCTACTCTTAAAATAGGGACTTTTGCTCCTCTGCCTAAGCACATTAAATCAAGAATGAAGAATACATAATTAAGAACAATTCAAGTATTTATCATATAATTCAAGAATAAATAATAACAAGATTTGTCTTAGGTTTCATCCTCCTCAAGTATTTGAGGGGTTTAGTTCATAACTAATAAAGAAAACATCTCAGAAGAAATAAGATAACAAAACATAAAGAACCCAAAAACCACTGAAGGAATTTAGGGAGATCCTCTGTCTTGATGTAGAATTCTGGCTTCTGGGATGAATCAATCGGCTTCCCTTGGAGTAATTCCTTGCTTTCACTCCTTTTGTTGGCAAAAATATAGCGCTCCTTTTGGAAGAAAAGAGTATACCTCTAGAGTTGCCTCCTGGGGTCTTTATATAGAGTTTAGAATGGCTTTTTTAGCCCCTACGTATCCAAATCTGAGTGAAATTACACTTCCATACGACAGGGACATGCTCGTGTGCCACACCCGTGTGGTTTCGATAAGGGCCGTGTGTGGGCCTGTTGATGGTGGCACGGCCATGTGGCCTGGCCGTGCTTGTCGGGGCTAGGCCGTGTGGACTTCGTGTGGCACGACCATGTAGCACGACCGTGTGGCAACTCCTTGGGCCGTGTCGTTTTCACACTTTGGCCTATTTTTCCTTGTTTTTCCTGTTTTCAGTTCTTTTCTCTTCCCTATGCTCTCCTGAGTATAAGACATGAAAAAGAAGATTAAGAGTACCAATTCTCACAAAATTAATGATAATCCATCTGAAAATTAGGCTAAACATGAAGTAAAAATATGTATAATTTATCGTTTATCAAATACCCCCACACTTAAGCCTTTGCTTGTCCTCAAGCAAAATCTCAATCTACAATTAAGAATCATTCTTCTCAACTTACAATCTTTATAGATAAAATTTCAAATTGATTCACAGGTATTCATACAATGAAAATTCAATCAGAAGAACATTAAAGATTCAATCACTTTAAGTTGAGAATTTTATCATTGAAACATAAGTTTCTTCCCTCCTCCTAAGTAATTATCTTTCCATCTTAATTAACAGAAGTTGACATCCTTACTAAGGATTCAGTCTATCCACTGAAAGTGCTTAGGGTTCAAGATTTAAGCACTCTATAGTCAACCTGAAAAGTTATTACCATAGGCTTGCAAGAGAATCAGATCTCCACCACTATAGATTGACATGACACATTGATCAAAAGGTCTTGTAATGGTTGTAACGGGGCTTGGTTAGGGGTGTTGTTATAAGTTACAAAAGGGGGTTAGAATCGAGATTGAATTGAAAAATTATCTAGCTAGAAAAAATCTCTATCACTAAAACATATTTCTCGAGCTAATTCTTATGATAACATCATTTCTGCCTTGGTAACCTTAAAATAGAAATATACAAAAACCATTTGAACTCTTACAGATTACAACTAAATTAATACATACTTTTTTTTAGAACAATTCAAATATAATACAATAAATTGGATAAAATTTAACATTCTGGAAAAGAGAATAAAGTTAGATGAAAATTTCAACTCAAATCTCGACAAAAATAGGGGTCGAAATAGTTGAATGGAATTCAACAAAAAATGGGTGAAAGGTTAAAATTAGAGGTAAGTTAAAGAAAAGGTTATTAGGCTCAATGGGGTTCACTAGGGGTTAATTTATGAAGGTAGGCTTTTGTGGAGCAAGTGGGTTAAATCCTAGGTGCCTTTATCATTTCAGTGTATCAAATCAATGATGTGGTCTCGACATGTATAATCAAAGCAAGTTCTAGAATAACAAATCAGTGTTGACTCACTCAAAGCATTAATAAAAGTGAGCACGAAAGAATGTATGCTCAAAAGGCTAAAAAATCTCACCAGAATTATGGCTCTTTATGTCAATCCTGCGAATTTCAAATCTCAAGCACTTAGAATTAAGGAAAATATCTTATGAGAAAAAATGGGGTTCTCAAAAATTTCAACTTATCATGCTTGATTCCCTAATGTTTTAAAGTTTGAATAATCAAAGTACAAGCACCCATGTCTTAATTCTCACATATCAATGAAAATCATAAATCAATCAGAATATATCCCTAATAGGAGATTGAAGATAATGCAAACAGTGAAAGTGTGAATTTGAGAACAATGCAAAATGTTAGAAAATTTTAGGGAATTCAAATAGAGTGTAAAGACTGAAAATAGATTCCCTCCCCCACACTTAATATGTACATTGCCCTCAATGTACAAAGATAACATTAGTAGCAATAAAAGTACAAGATCATAAGATAGGGAAAGGTATGAAACTCCCTACTTTGGATGGATTAGTGAGATGGAGATTGGAAGAGTTGGCAATTGTAGCAGGGTGTTCCTATTTTCGTAGAGATTTGAGCTGGAAAGCTCCTTTGAAACTGTGAAAGTATTTATTAGTCGTGAGAAATTTGGATTAATAGAAATTACTCATTAGGGATTGGCCGATATGAAAAATAGAAAAAGAAATAAAAGGAAAATAATAAACTAAGTTCTAAAAAATACCAATATTCAAATAATGAAAAAGATAAAATGAATTAAAAATAAAAATAAAAAAGAAAATAAAGTTAGGAGGAATAGAAATCTCTAATCCTCATGTGGATCACGCGGCGGTGGTGGGGAAGTGATGTGTAGATGCTGG
Organism: Gossypium stocksii; assembly: GCA_020496765.1. Lineage (NCBI taxonomy): Eukaryota > Viridiplantae > Streptophyta > Magnoliopsida > Malvales > Malvaceae > Gossypium > Gossypium stocksii. The sequence goes on from CM035623.1 coordinate 17,111,497, forward strand.
CATATCTGCTGTAAAGTCGCGTCAATGTGATCGAGGCACTGGAAGCATTACTGCTCGAATCTAGATAAGTGCTCAGATATGTCAGCATCGGTGGCTGCTGCGCGAGATGGGCGGCGAGGTGGTGGTGGCTCAGCTGGTGCATCCTCCTCCGGTGGCGGGACATCGTCAAGAATGTCCTCTGGCTCCTTGCCCTCCTAGATGAGGCGGTATTGAAGGGGGTTGCCTCCAGGTCTGTATTGGATCATCTTCATGTGTAACATGGTCTAGATGCCCTGAGGGGACATCTGGCCTATCAATGTGTATGAGGATGTTTGGGCTGCGGTGTTGAGGAGCCCGAAGTGACGGGCTAGCCGTGTGATGTAAGGGCCCATGGATATGACGCCTTTGCAATAACGCTCGGTCTAGTGCTGTATAGCATGCGCGAGGAAGTAGGCAAGGTCGATGGGATACGCGTTCGCCATGCTCCATAAGAAATAGGCATTGTGAGTGTTGACGACGCCTGTGCTTTCGCGTCTACCCGTCAAAGTATGTGTAAGGAAGGCGTGGATGTACCTCAAAGAGGGGGCGAGAGAGGTTGCCTTGCTGCTACTGGGATTGTATGTCTGAGACCCCAAGGCGATTTTGTGCCAACAGTCGACTGGCTTGAGATGGATGCGACGGGAGAGGTTGGGGAAGTCTTCTTCTTCCATAGCCCGAGTGCTGAGCCAAATTCTGGTATGCTGAGGTGGCATACACGACCTCCTAAATGAAACTGGACTGTTCCGAGATCATCAAACCGGTTCATGACGGTCTGGAGGTGGAATGTGGAACAGAATTCGAGGGTGAGCTCCATGTATATAGGCTAGATGATCTGGAAGAACTGCTCCCAAAGGTCCGTCGTGAGTAGGGCTCAGACTAAATCAGCGAGGTTTACTCGTTCTAGTGCTACCCAATCTATGCATCAACCAGCGCTCAATGGACGTTCACATAGTATTTGAAATAATTCCTCTTGCGAGGTTTGAGAGAATGTGATCGATGGATGGCGAACTTCGGAGGTGGGTCTGGAGGAAGAACCACCTGGTCCCTTTCGTTTCTTCGAGGTGGGGACAGCAGCTTTCTTACCCTGCGATGACATGTTACCTAGAATTGAGTTAGAATTATTAGTTCTAAAAATCGAAGTTAAATTGCAAACTATAGTAAAATTAAATATGAAAATAACAATGTGCCTAAAAAAATAAAATGGGGACCAACCAAAATAGTATATAAAATCCATTCTACGTGGTAACAAAAACAAACAATATGGGTATGTATTTATACTAAATTTGTGAGATAAATGGAATGGCATGCAATCTTAATATGTTCTCTAACATTCTAGATTATTTATCCTAATGTAACAAATTCAATGCTTGAAAGTAAAATTTAACTGAAAAAATGAAATATAAATAAATAAAATGAGGAAGATGAGAAAATAGAACCAAATATAGGGTTGCACGGTCGTGGGTTGAGGTTGAACGGTCGTGGGGGTGAGGTTGCACGGGCGTGTGTTGGCTGTGTGTGAGCGTGGTAGTGGTTTTAAGGTCGGCGGCGAAGTTTATGGTAGTTGTGGAGAGGAGATTTTAGGGTTTGAGTGAAAAAGAGAATGAATAGTGGCTTCCTATTTATAGTTTTTGGGTCACACGGGCATGGAACACGCCCGTGTGACTCGGGGTTTACCCGTGTGAATCAAAATTCGATGGTTTTGGCGCGCCTGGTTCGAAGTACACGCTCGTGTTGATATTTCGCATAGCCGTTTGCCATCGTGTTCGCTTTCCACACGGTCGTGTGATAAGTTCCACTGTCATTTGCGATCAATATTGTTCTTCACACGGTCGTGTAGTTAGTCACACGGCTGTGTCTAAATTGACAGTGTTGGCCACGGTCTGGGAATACGGGCGTGGGGATTTGTGCAAGCCTGTGTTTAAATTGAAGGGTTGCCACGGCCATGTTGCACGACCGTGGGGATTTGTCAACAGCCCGTGTTTTGGGAAGATTTTCACTCTATTTTACATGGCCTAGGTGCACTACCGTGTCTCTGCTTTAAGTATTTACACGGCCTGAGGCACACCCGTGTGCCTCAGGCCGTGTAAATATTTAAAGCAGAGACACGGTCGCGCACCTAGGCCGTGTAAACCGTGTGCCAGGCTGTGTGGTCCTAAATTTCTGCATTTAAAAGGGTTAGTTGATGCATGAAAAACACTAAAAATTTTAAAGAAGGAAAAGTTACTAAGTTAGTGCTCGGGTTGCCTCCCGAGAAGCGCTTATTTAGAGTCTAAGCTCGACTCTTCCTGGATGTGTCACAAAGGGATTGCATGGAGCTGAAGCTCCTCCCTGTAATCTTTAAAATTCTCACCTCTGTAGTGTTTAAGCTTATGTCCGTTTACCTTGAACGTACCGTAGTTGGGGTGAGTTACCTCAATTGTGCTATATGGAAAGATGGTTTGAACAGTGAATGCACCTGACCATCTTAACTTGAGTTTTCCAGGAAATAGTCTCAGCCTTGAGTTGTAGAGTAAGGCAAGATCACCTATTTTAAACTACTTAGGTTGTTTCATTTGTTTGTTATGACGTCGTTTCATGGCTTCCTTATATAGTCGTGAGCTCTCATAGGCATTGCAACGCCATTCATCGAGTTTGTTTAATTGCTTTAATCTCTTCTCACCTGTAAGCTTAAAATCAAGGTTTAAAAATTTGATAGCCCAAAATGCTTTATGTTCAAGTTCAAATGGCAAATGACAACTTTTTCCATAGACAAGTTTATAAGGAGATGTACCTATGGGTGTTTTAAAAGCAGTTCTATAAGCCCATAAAGCATCGTCTATCTTTCTTGACCAGTCATTTCTATTTGTTTCTATTGTTTTCTCTAAGATGCGTTTTAGTTCCCTATTTGTCACTTCGACTTGGCCACTGGTTTTTGAGTGATAAGGGGTAGCTGTTCTATGGTGTACTCCATACCTTTTTAAGACTTTTTCAAACTGGGCATTGCAAAAATGTGTGCCCCTATCACTAATAATTATCCTAGGTGTTCCAAATCGAGAGAAAAGTTTCTTCAAAAATCGTACTACCATTCTAGCATCATTAGTAGGTAAGGCTTGGGCTTCCACCCATTTTGACATATAATCTACTGCTACTAGGATGTACTTATTCCCAAATGAAGTAGGGAATGGACCCATGAAATCAATACCCCATACATCAAATATTTCGCATGAAAGTATATAGTTCTGAGGCATTTCATTATGTTGAGAAATATTACCGGTTCGCTGACATTTATCACAAGAGGTCACATACCTGTTGGCATCCTTGAAAAGTGTAGGCCAGTATAAGCCTGATTCGATTACCTTATGAGCGGTTCGAGCTCCATTGTGATGTCCTCTTGTGGGTCCTGAATAGCAGTGATTTAGAATCTAGTATGCTTCTATTTCAGTAACGCATCTTCGAATAACTTGATCTGCATAAATTCGAAAAAGAAAAGGATCCTCCCAAAAGTAGCTTTTCACATCAGCAAAGAATCGCTTCTTTTGCTGGTGGGTCAGCCCTTTTGAGGTTATGTTAGCTGCTAAATAATTTGCAAAATTAGCAAACCAAGGAACTGTTGCATCTGCTACGGATAGGAGTTATTCTTTACGAAACAAATCATTTATTTTGTCGAGGTACTTGGGTTGCGTGTTTTCTAATCTAGAAAGGTGATCTGCTGCAAAGTTTTCAGCTCCCTTCTTGTCCTTTATTTCTTAATCAAACTCCTGTAACAATAAAATCCATCTTATTAATCGAGGTTTTGCATCAGTTTTAGTTAAAAGGTAATGAAGAGCAGAATGGTCAGTATAAACAATGACTTTTGACAAAATCAAATAAGATCTGAATCTATCAAATGCGAAAGTAACAGCTAGTAATTTTTTTCTGTGGTAGTATAATTTGCTTGAGCTGCTGTCAAAGTTCTGCTAGCATAATAAATCTGTTGAAAGTGCTTGTCTCTTCGTTGTCCCAAAACTGCACCTACTGCAAAATCACTTGCATCGCACATTAGTTCAAAAGGTAGATTCCAATCAGGTGAAATCATAATCGGGGCATTGACTAACTTTTCCTTAAGAGCGTTAAAAGAGTCTAAACATTCTTGGTCAAAGTTGAAAAGCACGTCTTTTTCTAGCAACTTTGTTAAAGGCTTAGCTATTTTAGAAAAATCTTTAATAAATTTGCGATAAAAACCGGTGTGTCCTAAAAAGCTTCTTATAGCCTTAATGAATTAGGGGGAGGTAATTTTTCAATGGTTTCAATTTTTGCTTTATCTACCTCTATCCCTTTACTAGAAATTTTATGTCCTAAAACAATGCCCTCTTGAACCATAAAGTGGCATTTTTCCCAGTTTAGCACTAAATTTGTCTCTTCACATCTTATCAAAACACGTTTTAGATTATTAAGACAAAGTTGGAAAGAATTACCGAAAACTAAAAAATCATCCATAAATACCTCCATGATGTCTTCCACGAATTCATTGAAAATAGCTAGCATGCATCACTGAAAAGTAGCAGGAGCGTTACATAAACCAAAAGGTATTCTACGATAAGCAAACGTACCGTATGGGCATGTGAATGTCGTTTTCTCCTGATCTTCTAGAGCTATCGGGATTTGGAAGTAACCAGAGGGGCCATCTAGGAAACAATAATACATGTGACCTGATAATCTTTCCAACATCTGATCAATAAAAGGTAAGCGTAAATGATCTTTTCGAGTGGCGTAATTCAGCTTCCTATAATCAATGCAAAATCTCTATCCGGTGACTATTCTTGTAGGTATTGACTCTTTTTTGTCATTAGACACCACAGTCATGCCTCCCTTTTTAGGAACAACCTGTACAGGACTTACCCAAGAACTGTCAGAAATAGGATAAATAATGCCTGCATCTAGAAGTTTAATTACCTTGGCTTTTACGACTTCCTTCATGTTGGGATTCAATCGTCTCTGAGCTTGCACTGATGGTTTAAATTCATCTTCCATTAAAATTTTATGGGTGCAGAAGGATAGATTAATTCCCTTAATATCTGAAATTTTCCAAGCTATAGCATGCTTGTGTTCCCTTAACACATGGAGTAGTTCCTCTTTTTCTACAATGCTCAAATCTGATGCGATAATGACTAGTAAAGTTGAATCTTCCCCTAAAAAGGCATATTCTAGATGATCTGGCTGTTGCTTTAATTCTAATTTAGGGGTTTCATCAATGGAAGGTTTCTGTCTTAGTTCATCATTCATTTTTATACTTTCATAACTTATGTGTCTTGTGATGATTTCATTAGAATCTAACTCTTTTCTTAGTTCCTCAATTTCAGTGGTGACTTCATCTTCTCCCCCACCTTGAACAAGACACAGTTCCAACGTGTCTGCGATAGAAAGTTCCTGAAACTTATCTTGAACAAAGTAATCAATAATATCAACAAAATAACAGGAATCATCTTGTTCTTTAGAAAATTTCATAGCATCATAGATTTTAAAAACAACTTCTTCCTTACCAACTCTAAGTACTAATTTACCATCCCCGACATCAATAACAGCTCTAGCAGTGGCTAAGAATGGACGTCCAAAAATCAAAGGTACCTCAATATCCTCATCCTTATCAAGCACAACAAAATCAACAGGGAATATAAATTTATCTACCTTTACTAGAACATCTTTTATGATTCCCTTAGGATATTTAACAGATCTATCAGCTAGTTGAATACTCATCCTAGTAGGCTTTGGATCCCCTAGACCGAGTTGCTTCAACATTTTGTAAGGCACGAGATTAATGCTAGCACCTAAATCAGCTAAGGCTTTATCAATAAGTAAACTACCAATTAAACAAGGAATGGTAAAACTACTTGGATCTTTCAGTTTTACCAACAATTTATTTTGTAGGATAGCTGAGCATTCTTCGTTGAGTTCCACTATGGCTAATTCTTCCAACTTCCGTTTATTTGTCAGAAGTTCTTTAAGGAACTTCGCGTACTTCAGCATCTGCGAAATTGCTTCAACAAAAGGTAAGTTAATGTGTAATTGTTTAAAGAGTTCAAGAAATTTACAGAATTGAGCGTCTATACGGTCTTTCTTCAACTTTGCCGGATATGGAATGGGCAGCTTGTATTCCTTGAGTGTTGGTGGAGTGTTTTCCTTGGATTCTTCTGCCTTGTCTCCTGAAGATTCTGGAGTAGATTTCTTTTCTGGTTCAGCTAGTAGTTTCCCATCTCTTAGAGTAATTGCTTTGACATGTTCTCTAGGATTTGGCTTAGTATTACTTGGTAGTCCACCTTGTGGTCTTTTTGAAATTAATTTTGCAAGCTGACTGATTTGATTCTCAAGCCCTTGAATTGATGCTTGCTGGTTCTTTAGTGCCGTTTTCGTGTTTTGGAAACAGGTTTCTGATGCAGCCATAAATTTGGTGAACATCTCTTCAAGATTCGACTTTTTCTCTTGTTGTGGTGGTGGCTGCTGGAATCCCGGAGGAGGCTGTTGTCATTGATTTCCTTGTCTTCCCCATGAAAAATTAGGGTGATTTCTCCAACCTGCATTGTAAGTATTACTATAAGGGTTATTTTGAGGTCTATAGTTGTTACCCATATAGTTGGCTTGCTTAGTTTCCATGCTGTGTCTAGAGGATGAGTAGTCTGGATTGAACATATTTACGGGAGTTGTGTCACACTGCATCACTGGCTGTGCCTGCGTAGAACCAACAAAATAATCGAACTTTTTATTTAAAAGTTCTACTTGGTTAGTAAGCATAGTGACAGCATCAATATTATAAACTCCTGCAGCTTTTGTTGGCTTTGTCCTCATGACTTGCCACTGATAGTTATTCAGTGACATCTGTTCAATAAATTCATAAGCTGCTTCGGGTGTTCTGTTGTTGATCGTTCCTCCTGTGACTGCATTAATTATTTGCCTTGTTGAAGGGTTCAAATCGTTGTGAAAGGTTTGAACTTGTAGCCACAAAGGTAACCCATGATGAGGGCATCTTCTCAAAAGATCTTTGCATCTCTCCCAGGCATCGTAGAGTGTTTCTAAATCCATCTGCACAAAAGAAGAGATATCATTTCGTAATTTAGCTATTTTAGCTGGAGGAAAATATTTAAGTAAAAATTTTTCGGTCATCTGTTCCCATATGGTGATTAAGCCTCATGGTAAAGAATTTAACCACTGTTTGGCTTTGTTTCTCAAAGAGAATGGAAATAGCCTTAGACGAATGGCATCATCAGAAACGCCATTAATTTTAAAGGTATCACAAAGTTCCAAAAAATTGGCTATGTGTGAATTTGGATCTTCATCCTGTAAACCATCAAACTGCACCAATTGCTGTATCATCTGAATAGTGTTAGGCTTTAATTCAAAATTATTAGCAGCAATAGTAGGTCTAAGAATGCCAGTTTGGGTACCAGCCGAACTAAGTTTAGCATAATCATACATAGTACGAGGAGCTTCTTCTTGATTTGCGGTGGCGCGACTATTGCGAGAGGTGGTGGAATGTTTTGATTTGCTTCCATCTCTTTTGTAGGTTCTGGCCTTTGTTCTTGATCTTGTTCTGGATACTGTAGGCTTCGTCTGATCTCTCTATGAAATCTGTGAACTATTGCTTCTAAATCTTCGTCAAAAAGTAATGGTCCTGCTGGGTTGTTTCTAGTCATAAACTAGAAATACCCAGAATGAAAAAAGCAAAGAAAAATAGAATAAAATAAAAAAATAAATAATAAAAAATAAAATAAAAATAAAAATAAAAATAAATAAAAACTAAAAATAAATAAATATAGTAATGGCTAAAGTAATAGAAATCGAGTTTTCTTAATATTTCAGTTCAAAGGCAACGGCGCCAAAAATTTGATACTCGCGATATTAAGTAATAAAATTTATAAAAACTGATCACACCAAAAACTAACTAATATCACGATTTTAAAGGCAAGCGCACCTATCGAACAGTAGTATAGTTTAGCGGCAAGGCCGAGTTATCATACCCAAGGGAACCAAAAGTACTAATACTTACTTCCTTTCTATTATCTAGCCTAAAAATAAAAGAGGATTGATTGAAACTAATTCTAAAACTAACTAAAAGTGCACAAAAAGTAAATTGGGGAAAACTTTAGGGAAAAGCTGATTAATATGAGCAATACTTAAGGGAGAATCCACCTAGACTTCATTTGTTAATATCTTCTTGAACTAGATGATTTCTTCACTTGACTTGATCTGTAGAGATCCCTAACTTATGTTAATACCTCCGTCGAGGTTAAGAACAACTAATCCTATATGGTTAATTAAAGTTTCTTTATTAATTAACACCCTTAGGTTGCATTAATTCGATCTATGGATCCCTCTATTAGGTTTGACCCTAATCCAGCAGATTTATGTCGCCCTATGTCTAAGGTTGCATGCAGCTCCGCTTAATTATGGCAGATCTACTCTTAAAATAGGGACTTTTGCTCCTCTACCTAAGCACATCAAGTTCTTGAAGTAATACCTAGGATTATTAAATCAAGAATGAAGAACACATAATCAAGAACAATTCAAGTATTTATCATATAATTCAAGAATAAATAATAACAAGATCTGTCTTAGGTTTCATCCTCCTCAAGTATTTGAGGGGTTTAGTTCATAACTAATAAAGAAAACATCTCAGAAGAAATAAGATAACAAAACATAAAGAACCCAAAAACCCCTGAAGGAATTTAGGGAGATCCTCTGTCTTGATGTAGAATTCTGGCTTCTGGGATGAATCAATCGGCTTCCCTTGGAGTAATTCCTTGCTTTCACTCCTTGTGTTGGCAGAAATATAGCGCTCCTTTTGGGAGAAAAGAGTATATCTCTAGAGTTGCCTCCTGAGGTCTTTATATAGAGTTTAAAATGGCTTTCTTAGCCCCTAAGTATCTAAATCTGAGTGAAATTGCACTTCCTCACGACAGGGACACGCTTGTGTGCCATGCCCGTGTGGTTTCAATAAGGGCCGTGTGCGGGCCTGTTGATTGTGGCACGGCCGTGTGGCCTGGCCGTGCTTGTCGGGGCTGGGCCATGTGGACTTCGTGTGGCACGACCGTGTAGCACGGCCGTGTGGCGACTCCTTGGGCCGTGTTGTTTTCACACTTTGGCCCATTTTTCCTCGTTTTTGGCCTGTTTTCAGTTCTTTTCTCTTCTCTATGCTCTCCTAAGTTTAAGACATGAAAAAGAAGGATTAAGAGTACCAATTCTCACAAAATTAATGATAATCCGGAAATTAGGCTAAACATGAAGTAAAAATATGTATAATTTATCGTTTATCAATTATCATCTTTTAATGACAGAAAATGAAAATAAAAAGAAGCCATAGAAGCTCACCTAAGTTTGGCACTTTGAATCTTTGAATCGGGTATGTGTTTTGCTCGATTTTTTATGATTTTTACGTTTTTGAGATCGTTGCTTCAAGTACTATTAAACCCATGCTTTAATTTTCAGAATTGATGATGAATGTGAGATTTTCCATTATTGATAATTTGATGAATTTGTTGTTTATGATGAAAAATAAATATTTGATGTTGGATTGTTATGTTAAATTAACTGATTTTTGATAAAAATGTAAATTAAGGACTAAATTGTGAAATTTGTAAATTTAGGGGCCTAAATGTGAAATAATTGAATAAATGGGTTGCTATGAAACTAAGGTAAATTCGGCCAACATGGATTTGTTGAAATTTTGAGTAATTTGTGTTATTTTGAAATAGTGACTAAATTGAAAAAAATGTAAAATGTTAGGGGCTAAAATGCAAATTGCCCATTTATATGTTCTTGGATGAAAATTAAATGAAATGTTGAATAAGTAAGTTAATTTTGGTATTAATTAGATTGTCGAAAGTGGAATTCGGATTTAGATCGAGGAAAAAGTTAAAATTTGTTGAATAGTCGTTTGGTCCGTTTGTGGTCGTACGAGTTAAGTTTATAAGTAAATATATGTTGTTAAATTGAAATAAAAATGTATTATATGTGCTAAATTAATATGTATTTATATGTATATGGCCGAATGGAAATTAAGCATTTGACAACTTATCTTGAGCATGAGATGATTTAATTACGTAATTATAAGTCTCGATCGAATTGTAAAAAAATTGTACAAGTTCTAGTATTATAACATGTGAGCTTCCGAGATGTGAAATATCATGTAAGACATTGTCTGGGGCAGTGGCATCAATATATGTTATTGTGTAAGACCACGTCTGGGACATTGGCATCAATTTGAGATGCCGTGTAAGACCATGTCTAGGACACTAGCGTCGATTAGAGATTACGTGTAAGACCCTGTCTGGGATAGTGGCATCGGTATATGATATCGTGTAAGATCGTGTCTGGGACACTAGCGTCGATTAGAGATTACGTGTAAGACCATGTCTGGGACATCAGCATCATATATGATTTCATGTAAAACCCTATCTGGGATAGTGGCATCGATATTTGATTACATGTAAGACCACGTCTAGGACGTTGGTGTTGTATGAATTTCCCAAAGCTATCTACGTATCATATTTGAATTCGAACGGTTCTGCGTGCATTCTGAGAAATGTATGAATAAGTTAAAGTATATTCGGTTCAGGTACGTTTGCAATGTGCTTAATATGTGAGCATGAAAGATAGGTATATGTGCCATCAAATATACGTGAAATGTGAGTAAATAAAATGTGATATGTGAGTAAGTGATGATATAATATAACTATGAGAAAATAATGTATATATAGAAATGGGCTATGATTATATATGAGTTATATGAGAAATGTGGAATGGTACTTGTGTTTTGTCTTATATGATTCAAGTACATGTGTTTTGACTAAGTAATTCAGAAATGAAAGGTGAACATGTTTCAAATGATGGTATGTGAAATATATGATATCGAATGATATGAATGTATACAAATGAAGGATGTTATATATATGTTCGATATATGAATTGTGGTTTTATGTTTTGAATATGGAAATTATGAAACGAGAAACATGGTTTTGAGAAATGAAAAGTAGTATATGTGTAATGGATAATATATGAATGAATTGAAAAAGTAATATGAATATGTGCTCTATGTATATTCTTGAAAAGTAGCCAAATGGATAAGTTAAGTGTGAAGTTATTCTGCTTATGAAATTACAAAGTAAGTAAAACACTTATTATAATCATGCGAATTTCTGAGATTGATAAATACAAATATGGTTGAGATTTGTTAAATTTCACTTAGTTAAGTTGAATTATAAATATCTTGAAATGATTTATTTACTTATAGCTTACTAAGATTTCAAAGCTTACTCTGTGTGTTTTTCATTTGTTTATAGATGTCTGGGGACTTGCTCGGGTTGGGAGTCGTTGGAGATGTCATTACACTATCCGGTTATCGCTCCGGTAAATAAAGCTTTGAGTTTTGTTTGTGGCATGTATAGGCTAGTTATGATGTATTTGGTTTTGGAATATGTGTATTGATAGCCATGCGAAAATGGCTTGAGTTTGGTAATGAAAGTGATTATGTTTGGGTTGGTATGTGATATGTGATATGTGATTCAAAATTTGTATATGTGGTGAGTTCTAGAATGGCCAAATGAAATGGTCTTTTTGGTATGGATTATATGGAGATTTTGGTAAGTTTTATAATGAAATTGAATGTGGTATTTGATGACTTAGAGACCATATGTTTTGGTATAATTTTGGTTAGTAATTTAATATGTTTTAAGTATGGCATATGAGCCTGAATTGGTTGATAATGATTTGGTTATATAGATGAATGTTTTGAGCATGTTTTTGGCTAGAAAATTTGGTATGAAATGCTTTGATTTTGGCTTGTAGGGATGACCCAAATAGGGTGGCAAAGTTGGCTTTTCGAATGGCCTATTTTGTGCCACACGGTCAGAGCACACGGGTATGTGACTTGACCATGCTTCCCCTGTTTTATAGTTAAAGTAGTCAGTATTGCACACGGGATAGACACACGAGCGTGTCTGTTGGCCGTGTGGTTAAGTCAGTATAACACATGGATTAGACACACGGGTGTGTCTGGTGACCGTGTGACCTAGTCAATGTTGCACACGGGCTAAGGTGGAATGTGGTGCATTGGCGTGTGAGGTACATGGCCTAACCACACGGGCGTGTGCCCTATTTATATGGAAAAATTTTCTTAAGTTCCGTAAATGTTTTATAAGTTTTCAAATTGATCTCGATCTTTGTCTAATGTATTTCTAAGGTCTTGTAAACCTTTATAAAGGACTCTTTGATAATGAATGATTATGACTTGATGTTGATAATTGCCAAATGTCTGAAAATGCTCTGAATTGTTCGGTAACACTTCTAACCCTAGTCTAGCGACAAATATGGGTCAGGAGTGTTACAATTAACAAATGTTCAACAGGTTTAGTTTTATCATGAGAGTAGATCAGAATATCATCAATAAACACAACCACAAACCGATCCAAATACTGTCTGAAAATTCGATTCATCAAATCCATGAAAACAGCTAGCGCATTAGTAAGTCCAAAAGGCATAACCAAAAACCCATAATGTTCGTACCTAGTTTAGAAAGCAGTTTTCGTCATATCAGAGTCTTTAACTCGCAGCTAATACTAGCCTGATCTCAAATCTATTTTTGAAAACACTTTAGCCCCTTTCAGTTGGTCGAACAGATCATCAATCCATGGCAATGGATATTTATTCTTTATGGTCACTTTATTGAGCTGCCTATAATCGATGCACATTCTCATAGTCCCGTCTTTCTTTTTCATAAACAAAACCGGTGCACCCCAAGGAGAGAAACTTGGTCGCGTGAAACCCCTATCTGTCAACTCTTGCAACTGTGCTTTCAATTCTTTTAATTCAGTTGGTGACATTTTGTATGGAGCTATTGAAATCGGAGTCGTGCCCAGGGCTAACTCAATACCAAACTCTACCTCTCAAATAGGTGGCAAACCCGGCAATTCGTCAGGAACCACATCCGAATACTCACACTTAACTGGTACTGATTCAACCTTCTTTTCAGTCATTTTACTATCAATCACATATGCAAAGTAAGCTTCGTAACCCTTTCTCACATATTTCTGAGCTAACGTCGAAGATATCACTGCTGGTAAACCATTTAAATCATTAGATTCAATCCAAATGATCTCATCATTCTAGCACCGCAAATCAATAGTTTTTCTTTTGCAGTTAACCGCAGCATCGTGCAAAGTCAACCAGTCCATACCCAGAATTATATCGAACTCGTCGAATGGCAACAATATCAAATTAGCCAGGAAACACGAATCTCTAATCATTAACAGACAATTCTTACACACTTTACCAACCAAAACATAACGGCCCAGGGGGTTCGAAACTTTAATCACAAACTCAGTAGACTCAACAGGCAAAGTCTTACTGGATACTAAAGTTTCACACACGTATGAATGAGTCAAACCAGGATCAATCAATGTAATAACATTAGAATCATAGAGAGTAAAAGTGCCGGTGATAACATCTGGGGATGAAGCCTCCTCACGAGCACGTATAGCATATGCTTTGGCAGGTGTACAAGCCTCATATTGAATTGCAATGTCTGTAATCCCTCGCTGAGTACCACTCCTAACTCTCATGTTTCTGGGTGGTCTACTTCTAGCTGCCGCGCTATTCGACCTCTCATTCTGAACGTTATCTTCCTCAACCAGCTCCAGACAATCCCGAATAAAATGACATTGCGAGCCGCATTTATAACACACTTGGTTATTATACTTGCCCCAACATTCACCAACATTCCATCTTCCACATTGTCGACACTCAGGTTTATTTGGTCGAACATTGCCAACGCTGGCAATTGAGGTGGCTCATGAATTCACATAAGATCTATCTCGATCACGTCTGGAAAAACCCAAAGTAGCCTTAGGTCGACTAGAATCATCCCTGAACTTTTTTGATGCTGAGTGAAAAGTCTTACCCAATAATCTTTTACGGGAATCTCTAGCTTTAAAATCAGCTTTTCTTTTCTCTTTCCCAAGCTCTTCGGTTTTACAAGCTCGCTCAACAAGTATGTAACACCCTCAACCAGGCCCAGACGTTACTGTCAAGTCTGGTGTGTCACATCAACGCCAGATTAATCATGCTCTTTAGTTATTACGAGTAGGGTGAGTTTTGCAAAACCATTCTTAAAGGTTGAAAAGAAAATCCAGGTTTAGTTGTGAACGCCCTATCCACTATCAGTTTTTAGATGTATTCTATTACCAGATCTTGATTGCCTTTTTGTTATCCATTTGATACGTGTGTTTCATTTTGAAAACGTTGATTAATTTTGAGAAAAATCCACGCAGCCCTAATCTACCCATTTTGATCAAATTATAAATAAAGAATTAAAAATCCAAATTAAAATACTTATAGCGGCCTTATTACAACCCAAAACCATAATGAAAAAAATAATTTAAAGTAAATATGAAAGTAGAAATACTCAATTAAAGCCCATCATGTGTAGTCCACGTGGCCACTCTGAATCCCTCTAGCTCCAAGTCCACTAGTCTAGGGCTCACCTGCATAGATGAAAGGAAGGAGGTGAGTTTGGAAACTTAGTGTGTAAAGTAAGCCCATCCAGAGCCCAAACCAGCTCAAGCTTACTTGGCCTAAGCCCTATCTAGTTTCAGTAATAGCTAGGCGAAACCCTATTCAGAAATCAGTTAACTGGGCCTTAGCCCTATTCAGTAATCAGTGTGGCCCATAGGCCCAATACAGTAACAGAACAGAATAATGCATGCATGCAAAGCCCAGCCCATGTCCAGCCCTACACACCATGTGGGGAATAACTCAAACCACCCAACCCTACACACCACAGTTGCAGCATAGCTGTTTAATCAGATAACGTGGCCAAGCCACTAACAGTAAAACTGAGGCGAAGCCCCTTTTAGTAAAACGAGGCAAAGCCCCTTTCAGTAAATGTGGCATTGCCATTTAGCACTTCCTCTATCAATAAACCCAATCCCATGCAACAGCTAAACATGTCATGGCATACAGTGAACAAATAAAGTATAGATTCATTTCAGTCAAAATTAACCCTAGGGGTATAATGGTCATTTTGTACCTAGGGGTAAAATCGTAATTTTTCACCCTTAAGGGGTATTTTCAGTAATTATACCAGTTTTTAGGGTTTCATGCTTATTACAGTAATTATCAATCCAATTTTCACCTAAGTGGCCAATCTAGCCCATTTGCCAACTTTAGCACTATTAGGCCCTAAAACCCCTAATAGGCCCTATAGTGTCTACTAGCTAATTTGGCCCACTTAGCCCAAATTTCATAGTTGCTTTAACAGTTCTAACCTATAGAATACCAGAACCCACTTACCGGTTGATTTCACCCATATGGGCCCATAGGCCTATTGGGCCCAAATTTAGCCCATAGAGGCCCAAATTTACCGAGGTGCACGAAAATGCGCACACGTCCATCATACCAATTGCGACAACCATCCTTACCAGTCCTAACCAACCCACGAGTGCTCGCACACTCGCAAGCCCACGAAATGCCAGAATTTCAGTATTTCAGCTTTTCAGCTTTTGCCGATTTAGTCAAGTAGATGGTGTTCGTTTACACACCTGATTTGCGACAGATGTAGATGAAATCTCCCACGCGATTGTCCTACAGTCATTTTAATCCACATGTCACTACAGATCTAATTGAATAATCGACACCAAACCAACATACCTATTCGACCAACACCATCTAAGGCCCTTAGTCACCTACCTTTGCCGAAAATAGTGACTAGATCTAGATCTAGTCGTCCCAATGATCCAAGCCTCCTACGCTCCTTGCTAGGTCGTCCCTTTCGCAGCAAATACACACAAAACCGATTAGAAAAACTAGCATTACTGTTTAACTTAGTCGACAGCCTCCCTAAAGCGTTTAGAGACTTTCAGCTTTTCTTAAATCTAAAGATAACGCATGAGAAAGAGTTCCGATTACTTACCACGATAATGGATCCACCAGATCTAAAAGTTTAATTCCCGATTTACTACGAATATGAAGATTTCGGCTCCTTACACAAAACGACACTAGGAGATAATATGTTCTTCGAGATTTTGACTTTTGGAGTAGTCGGCCAAGAAGAAAGTGGCTATTAGATTGAGTGCTTCAGGTTTGAAAAGAGATCACTAGGAACAAGGGTAAGATTTGGTTTTAGAAAAGACAATAGAAGAAGAAGTTTTGATCAAATAGATAATCAACATTGGTGGATTCGATTTCGGCTTTTTATGATAAATGATAAGGAGGTTGGAGAAAAGAGATTAGTTCAATAAGATTTAGTTTTAGAAGAGAGTAGGGGAGAAAAGAAGAAAAGATAAGAAGAGAGGAGAAGAGAAGGAAAGAAACGAGAAGATGAAGAAATGAAGGAATGGAAGAAGTAAGAGAATAGGTTCGGCTAGAAGAAGAAATCGGCAAGAGAAACCTAAGGTGTAAGGTTTCGGCTTTTGGAACAAAAAAGAGGAGAAAAGAATGCACGAAAGAACCCACTACTAAACTTATTCGACAACCAAAGTAATCGACCAAATCTCGAAAACTAACTCAAGAAATCGGCACTCAACTAGGCCCTATTGCCGAAACTACTACCCCAATCCCTCATGACCGAATGTGCCTTCCTAAAACTCCTACAGTCGGCCAACTCTGCTTCCTTCAAAATTCCTAAAACTTCTCCCCCTTATCCTCTTTGATCAAATCCCATGAGCATCTCAAACTCTTCTCAGCAAAGTTTCACTTGAGTTTCATCATATGACTGGCACATGCAACAAAAATAAAATACCATACTGTTTACCTTGAGACTTGAACCTTGGCCCTTGCACACATCCACACGCTCACTTGTGTCTTAATTCACC
Organism: Gossypium stocksii; assembly: GCA_020496765.1. NCBI lineage: Eukaryota > Viridiplantae > Streptophyta > Magnoliopsida > Malvales > Malvaceae > Gossypium > Gossypium stocksii. Next base: position 17,128,329 of record CM035623.1, read on the forward strand.
CACTTTTTCTTAAAAGCCCACATAACCTAGCCCTCTTCTCTTTAAATCAAAAATGGATATTTCTACTAGGTTTTAACTTAGGCTTGGGCCTTCTAAAGGCCCACTAGCACACTTAAAGCATAAATTCCATAGCCAAACCTCAAAATTTAATGATTTCACCAAAATCGCAAAAATCCCGAAAAAACCCAAAAATTAGGGCATTACAAAGTATCACAAACTTTTTTATTTCAAGTATGCCAACTAGCAGTTTAATGTCTTCGTTCAACCCACCTTCAAATCTTTTACACATGATAGCTTCGGTCGAAACACACTCGTGGCCATATCGACTAAGTCTCACAAATTTTCACTCATATTCTGTCACAATCATGCGACTTTTTTTTAACTCAAGAAATTCCTTGCGCTTCTAGTCAATGAATCTCTGACTGATATATTTCTTACGGAACTCAGTCTAAAAGAAGTCCGAAGTCACCCGTTCTTTTAGAACCACCGATACTAGTGTATTTCACTAGTAATATGCAGTGTCTCGTAGTAAAGATATGGCACATTTTAGGCACTCATCCGGGGAATAAGATAACTCATCAAACACACAGATAGTATTATCAAGCCAGAATTCAGCTCGTTCAGCATCATCTTCATCAGTAGCTCTGAATTCTTCAACCCCGTGCTTTCTAATTTTATCAACAGGAGGCTTAAGTAATCTCAATGAATCACTTACATAAGGCAAAATAGGTATCGGAGAAGGACTAATAGGGGGTGGAGGTTGTTGTACGGTCGGATTTGCCGGGATATACTAAGTAAACCAGTTGTTCATGATTTGATAAAAGGCTTGCTTAGCCTCTCCCTCTTAATTACTCGGTCGAGAATCAACTGGCGCTGTCCCTTGCATGGGAGTAGGCACTATACTCTCGACATCATTAACTACGACTCTATCGGGATCATTTACTATAAAAAACACATTTTCAAAAGTCAGAAGTCATCACACTATCGCAATAAAAAATATGGCATGTATAGCTAGACTCACACACGCTTTGTTAGTCCTAAAATCAACTAAACCGTAGCTATGATACCAATCTAATGTAACACTCCTAATTTGTATCCTTAGCTGGAGGGGTTACGAGGTATTACCAGACAAAGCACATCATCATCTGAACATTCATAGTCATACACATGTTTAACTTCTTAACCGATCATATTTATAATTTAATAAGCTAATATAACTTATTTCAATCCATTTATAGATATATAACAGACAAATTTATATATCAAATGCACACCATATTAACAAATCAATGAACATGTCTTAACAAAAATCATATCATAATTACTTAAATAATATATTAGTCAATTCATGTACTCACAACTTTAATAGCATTCGAACACTTATTAAAAAGAAAATACTTTATTTCATAAATCATTTATGCACATTTTAGACCAACAAATTAAAATTACAAAGCTTTGTGACCATAATATAATCGACACAAACAAATTCACAAATAATCAAGTTTGGTCTTTAAACCACCTATCGGTCATATGCACAAATATTTTTATCAAATATGAGTCATTAAAGCATAAATTATAGATGCACAAAGACATACATCCCATGTTATATTTGGATAACAAAATGGCTTATAAAACTACTCCAAATCATGCACTTTTAGTTTGACTAATAATGACCATTTCAAGTCAACATATTATCGGGAACCCCCATGAATGCAAGGCACCACTGATATCTCTTTATGCAACTACTCGCCATGTTATAAAACTACTCGCCACCATTAATATCTCTTTATGCAACATATTATCGGGAACCCCCATGAATGTAAGGCGAAAACTTACCCTTGATCGAGTGATGAGAAAAAGGTTCGAATGCTTCAATATCTCTTGAGAACTCCTCAAGAAACTCTAGAACCCGTAGAACACCACACCTAAAAGAAGAGGACAAGAATCGGCCATAAGAGAACAAGAGGAGAAAGAAGCATTCGGCTTTAAGCAGTTTAAGAGAGGCGTGACTTGAAAAAGATTAAAGAAAACGAGCAAGAGTCGAATGTACTTATAATTACCAGAGAACAATTGTAATGCCAAATCAAAATGAAGAGATAGAGAGGGGGAGAATTGGTCAAGAGCCTAGGCTAAAACCGTAAGAAATGGGAGAGAGGTGAAGAACAATAATCGCTACCAGTAGTTCAGTTCAAAACTTGATGAAGACCGAAAAAGAAAAAGAGAGGGAGGAGAGATGATGAGTTCAGCCAAAAGCAATCAGCAAAAAGAAACGAGAATGAGAGAGCAGAAAGGAAGTCAGCTACAAGAGAAAGAAAACTTAAATAGAATAGAGAGGGAAGAAAAGGAAATCAGTAAAGAGCCAACACGAACAAAGATACCCAATTGGTAACAAGGCCAAATTCGGCTACCCTCAAATCAGAGAATGATACGAACCCAAAACAACTCATAATTGCCGAAATGGTAAAAAATACCCCCTCAAGGCTAAATCCTTGAGTGTCTAGAGTCCACTTTTGGCACTAACACTCCCCCTCATTCAAAACCCCTTAATTTTCTCTCATAAACTCTCCACAACAACCATCCCCAAATCCCATTATCCTCTCCTTGATTTCCTCCTACATTTTCTTCATCCGCCCATTCCCTCTCAATTACTCCACTCAAAACCCTCCGTCACCAATTCAAACTCCATCAGCAGTATTTCAGTCAACTTTTGCTTCTCCCACAATAAAGAGCAAAATAAATGCTCCTATGTGCAACGCTACCACTCGAACCTCAGACCCTAAGGACTTTTCCACATGCCACTTACCCTTGAACCACTAGGCTCTTTGTGTCATGTTTTCACCATATTTGTTCAAAAAGCCTACAGTCTCAAGACAAGGGTTTAATTAATTAAAACAAAATTTTTGCACATGCCCAAGCTTGAACCCAAGACCTCTCAGACACCTCCCAGAATACATAACCATTGAAGCAGGCTTATATTTGTGTCACTTTCTTGCACAACTAAACATTTATGTGCAGCCTCCTAACTGTTCCCATGCTCAAGACCTAATACTTCTAGGCCCAAATTCGGGTCGTTACATTGAATGTTTGAAAAGCTATTGGATTATGATGTTATATATTGTATGTTATATGTTATATGTTTGATGTTATATTGTACTGATCTGAGTTATAAGTTCGGTAATGCCTCTTACCTATTCCGGCGACGGTTACGGGATAGGGGTGTTACAATGGCTATTTGACGTTTGCCTTTTCCCTTTCCTTCACCTTTTCAATCTGATATTGTCTTTAACTATGTCCGATAATATAATTACAAAAGCATTGCTACTTATACAATTCAACACAAAGATAATAAAATCAAACATGGATGCATTTAATTCAATTTAGTCCCTTAAGATCCTAATTAATACTTATATCTTTCTATATTTAATATTGAATTAAAAATTAATTTTATATTTACTCACTAAGTATCTCTAGCTTCCAAACCATGACATAATTTTTTAACAACTTTCATTCTATTCAATTTAGTCTATATTATCATAAAACTAACTATAAAATTATCTCAAATTTCAACTTAATTCAACATTTTCCACAACTTTCTAACACGACCTTGTCCTTATCTAAGCTTACCATTTAACAATTCTCAACATTCAAACTTTAATTTCACCAAGAATTCATTAATGGCAACCTAGATTAAACTTGATGATTAGAAAATTTAATTCATAGGCTGAACATGCTAAGCTTTCATAATAAAATATTCATCAAATTTTCAATTAAAAACCATGCTCAAGTTGTTGAATTTTGGATGTAGTGGATGAAGACTTGCAAAAATTTTCCTTTAAGTTTTCATTACATGGACTGCTAAAGAAGAAGACGGTGGAAAATTGGTTTCTCTCTACCACTCACATGGCTTTTATACATGTAATTAGAGAATTAATTAAATTAATTAACCTTGATTAATAAGAGTGAATGGCTAAGATTTCATGATACAAAACTTAGAGAAATTTAATGGCAAAGGTTGGACTTAGCCACTAAGATACTTTCAGTATGGGTAAATTGCATCTAAGATGACGTTGTTTGATTTTCCATATAAATTCTCTTGCATTTCCTAAATTAAAATGTAATAGCGATTGCACTTTTATGACTTCCTTGATTTAATAACTCTACAATTCAATAATATATTTTTGAACTAAATACATAAAATTTCCTATTCATAATTTCAATGACTAAATTTATTAGATTCAATTTCAAAACTATATTTTTTGACACTGATCAAAATCAGATCGTTACAAATATCTTGAATGGTGTCAACCATATCATATGTCAATTTAGTAGTGAACTATAATTCTAGCTACAATCTTGTCATGGAATAAATGATTTAACGTACTCAAGTCTTAACTCCCACACTCCAATACAAATAGTGTATAGGAACTTGGTACTAACGGATTACATTAGGTGGTCGACGATGTGTTAAAAGAGGGCTAGAACTTGGTACCCAATTGTCTCTCCAAAGTTAACATTATCACCTCACCCAAGATTCTAAATAATCCCATTTGGCATAACCTCCTATACACTACAAACTCCTTTCCAAAGACGTGAATAGTTAGAATGGTTGAGTGCTAGGGGAAGTTGCCCCTCTCATTTGTATTTCGATCTTAGTACCATTGCTCATAATTGGTCTTTCTTTCATAACTAAGTTGAAATCCACCTTCATGAGAAATGATTGATTTTTGTTGTCAATATTCTTAAATCCTAATCCACCAACTTTTATTGGTCAACATACCTATTCCTATTTGATAAAGATTTCTCTAAGTTATACCTCCAAACAAAATTCCATATAATATTCTCCATCTCCAAGAATATAATCTACCATGCCCCTGCTTGCTCCCCTCTTTTCATCCCTATATGTGGTGAATATATTATCACAACAATCTAACAAAATTACATTCGTTGATTTAAAAGCTTTCTTTTTATCTCCATTTTTGTCTCTTCCTTGCCCAACAATCCTGTAGCTTGGTTTTCCCGGCATCTCACTCCAACCAAGAAGTAGAGTTTCCAACTCTTGCTTCTTGACTATTTTGCCACTGTCCACTTTGTGCTTCAACTCTAGCTCGTCTAAAAGACCATCACCTGCATTTTAAGATATGTGTTGTTATCCTAAACTGTGGAGGAGCCTTTTTAGACGAAACAACCATTTGCCTTGAGGGGTTGATTGAGACCAATTGCTTGGTCATTGAGTAGCTAGTCACCACCCCTACTTAACCCCTTTCCTACACCATCAACTGACCATCGATCAATTTTCCAACGTGATAAGGAATAGTTGCAAAATAATAAATTTTACACTCGGAATAGTCATTTGCCTTTTTTGGAAAAGGTTGTTGTTGAGGTGCTTGTTGTTCACTTGGCCTTTTTTAAGATCATGTCTTTCACTTGATTGTAAAGACATGATGTTGGAATTTCAATACTAAGGAAGAAAGAATTGTAGAGAAGAAACGAGAAAGTTTAACAACAAAATTGTCTGATAAGGTTTTTATTATTTTCACTCATATATTTTTAACACTGTAACATGAGTATGTATAACAAGAAAAACTGTTAAATATGTAAAGAAATAACTTAAGATTTTATGCTAATAAATGCTAAATATATTATACTAATAAATACTAAATCTTCTAGAAGAAAATATAATCTATAAAGATAACTTGCAAGCAAGCTCTTCAAATATTGTTCATATTCTCAATTCGCCAAAGTAATAAGCTCTCCAATCTTGATGGGTTTGCCAAGTGTGTTCGCTACATGAATAGTCATCTCCTAACACTCCTCCTTGGCCTTTATGCTGTGAACACCAATGTTATCCTTCAAGTTTTTAAACCTCATCTTCCCAAGTGCTTTGGTTAGAATGTCTAAAAGTTTGCATCTTACCTTGTTCACAAGCTTGTACTGTGATGAGCTTGCATTCTTGTGGCCTTGCACTTTTATTGTACGTATTTTATTCAGTTTATAGCTTTCACATTTCATAGCTCACACATTTGTCAACTCGCGCTTTTTCTAAGCTCACGACTTGCATTTTGGTGAGCTCACAAGCTCACACTTTATTGTGCTGCTTGCTATTACATGAATGGCTAATTTGTAACTTATCTTACAACAAACTCTAATGTTATTTTCTCGTGTAACTTCTTTAAAAATTGCAGGCTCTAATACTGCTAAGTCACATCTGTGATAAATTTCAATAATAAGTCTGACGCTTTTAACAAGAAGATCGTCAAATTCTTCATTTTCATATTTATCTACAACCTTAGTCATCTTTTCAGCCGATTTTGACTTGCACAGTTGACTAAGGGAATTATAGTTCACATGTCCCTATCTTTTGTGCAAACTATATGACTCATCCACTGAACTGATATAGGCTTTTGAAGCCTCAAAGTTCCAATCCAGCATAAAACTTTTATTATTCATTGAAACTGTGGCCCCTTCTTGTCCCAATGAATCACATGCAGTGCAACATTTATCTTTGAAAACAACCGTGTGTTTCTTCTCCATCAATTAACCAATGTTAAGGATATTATGATTTATTTCAGGAATTAAAAGCACATCTATAATTACTTTAATACCTGTTGGAATACTGATCAACTCATTCCCTTTTCTCTTAGCTTTAGTAAGTTGTCCATTTCTAATTCTAACTTTTGAAACGCAACTTTTGTCAATTCTCTTAAAGATACTTTCATCTGAAGTCATGTGGTTTGTGCATCCACTGTCAATAAGCCAATTCTTTCTATTTTTGGTGAAAGGTTTGCGTGGTGCAATGAGTTGTACTTCACTGGAGGGTACACAAGTTTTTGTGAGTTGGGCTACACAAGGGGTTCACAGGATTTTTGTAAACTGGGCTTCGCATGATGTTGTGAAGATAAATTCTTCTTGACTTACTTCAGTAGTCTGAGCATGAGTGTTTTGTTGTTGTGTGTGTCCCATATTCTTGCACACCCTCTCCACATGACCAAATTGTTTATAACTTTTACATTGAATATCTGGCCTGAACCAGCAATACCTCTCCAAGTGATTTGTCTTTTTGTAGTGAAAGCATGGTGGGTTTTCTTCCTTACCACCATCTTTCCATCTATCCTATTTCTTCTTTGTTGAACCTTTCTTACCCTTATGTTTTTAGTGGTTCCCATCATCAATACTCAGGGCTCACAGTGTTGTTTCTTCTGTGTGCTAACAATACCCTATTGCTCTTGAGAATTGTAACAGCCTGAATTAGGGCCTAAATAGAACAGTGGTTTCGAAACCACGAATCTAAAGTAGAAAATTTTATTGCGATAAATTTTTGAGGTTTATTATACAAATTAATGCATGTGTGAAAATTTGGTTAAGAAATTTTAGTGATAAGGTGTCCAATTTGATTTTTAGGACTAAATTGAAAAAGTTGCAAAATGTGTGTTTTAATTGCTAAAGGGATTTAATTATGATGAGTTCTTAAATTAAAAGTCCTTATGTGGTAATTAGACCAATATAGTTTAGTTTGGACAAAATTGGACATGGAAGGGACAAAACATCAAAGTTTTAAGTGAAGGGCATTTTGGTCTTTTGGTTAATAAAAGAATAAAAAGGAAAAATAAGTCAAAATTGGTGTCCATCTTCTTCCACCTTGGCCAAAATTCTCAAGCTCTCCATATCTAGGGTTTCTTCAACTTTCAAGCTTGATTGTAAGTGCATCCTAGCCCTATTTTTAATGCTTTTTACATTTTTGAAGTCGTTATCGCACGATTTACCTATTTTTACCATTAATTTGAACTAGGGTTCATGTTTAAAAATTTACCCATGTATGACATACATGTATTTTGATGTTTAATGGTAGAAAATGAGTGTTAGTTGTGTAATAAATGACTTTTACTAAATAATTTTCGGTGAAAACGTCCAAAAGGACCTATTTGTAAAAGTTGTAAAATAAGTAGTAAAAATTTGATTTGAAAGGAAACGTGAGCTCTTATAAGCATGAGATAGGTTCGGCTAGGCTTGGGTTTTGAGAAAAATTAATACATTTCATTTTACGAGCCTAGGGCTAAAGTGTAAATAAGTGAAAAGTTAGGGGCAAAAATGTAAATTTGCCTTAATATGATTTTTGGGTCAAATTGAATAATGTGAGTAATAATCGAGCTAAATCTGTCATTATAGATCAAGAAAGACGAGGAATTGACTAAGATCGGGGAAAGGGCAAAGTTGTGGACTAAATCGCAAAATTTGCTATTTTTGTACCAAGGTAAGTTTGTATGTAAATAATGTGTTGTTATATTTATGTTTTGAATGCTTTAATATTGTATGCATTGTGGATAACTATCTAAATATGTATATTGACCAAGTAGCGATAAGTGAGAAAATCTCGATTGAACCTTAGGAATCTAATAGGATACGAGTGATATGTCACTAGGAAACCAAGTGTTTAAGTGATTAAGTGATCCGGGTGCTGGTCTAGTACCTCCTACCAGTGGTTAGGTAATCCGGCATGTGTTGCGAATACTTGTCAGCTTGTGTGAGCAGCATTTTGTAGCTACATCACGACCGTCAGCTTGTGTGACCAGACCCGTGATTAGCTCGAGAGTGAGCTCTTAAGTGATAAGTGATAAGTGGTAGCTTTGGCTACAAATAACTGTGACACTAATGTGCAAAACTTCTGAGTAGCCTCTAATATTTTGAATGGTTCAACGGGTAGTTAGATGATATGGCATAGTGTGAAAGCAAGTGAAAATGGTTGTGTTATGAGCTGATGTATGTATGAGCGTGAAATTCATAAGCAATGTGATCGATGTGTATATTGGACCTTTGGTAAGGTTGAAATGAGTAAGTTGTGAATAAAAATCCTTAGTGTGATTTATGCAAATTCTTTCATAGTGTTTGTATGTTTTATATGTTTATAATGTCCATTATTTGCATATAGACTTACTATGCTATGTAGCTTACTCCCTTTCTTTTCTCTTTTCCCTATAGAGTTGTCAAGCTAACTCGAGGTCCAGATATCAACAGGTCCCATACACACTATCAACAATTATTTTGGTATTTTGATTCCAACATTTGAGATTATGGCATGTATAGGTGACTTATTCATTTTGTTATGTGTCATAATTGTTTTGGCCAAAAATGTTGGCCTACTAATGTTAATAATTCATTTTGTAAAAGGCCATTTGGAATTGGCCAATATTAGTTATGTCTAAACTTCACATGTTAATATGGTTATGAAGGTGCAAGCTTGCATGATTAAGTTGAGTAATGTGCGATGTGTATGTGTGATGAATGTGGTATGTATTTGATTTGTGGATGTCTTAATTCATGAATATTTGGTTGTATAATTATGCCTTGCTATGTGTTGTTGAAATTGGTATGAGTGTGTTTACCTTTCGGGGTGGCAAATGGCTTGGTAAATAGCCTTATTTTTGTCCACACGGGCAGGCACACAGGCGTGTGTCTAGGCCTTATGTAACACACGGTCAGCCCCATGGGCGTGTGAATAGGCCATGTGTCCCCTGCACCAAAATTTGGCAAAACAAAATGTCTAGTAGTAAACACATGGGTAGAGACACGGCCGTGTGTCTCAACCATGTGAAGGACACGGCCTTAGGACATGGGCTTGTACCCAGGCCATGTGAAGTCTACACCATAAATGCGAAAATTAAATTCACCACACGGCCTACCACACGAGCGTGCGACTTGGCCGTGTGACCCTAAATGATTGATGACATCATAAACAGAATGCTCAATGCTTTTCACATGGGTTGGGACACGGGCGTGTGTGACCACATGGCCTGCCCACACGGGCATGTCTTAAGTCATATTGGTGTGTGACCTTGTTTTGGTAAAAAATTCTCTAAGTGCTCCAAAGTTCTCGGTTTAGTCCCTAACCACCTCTAATGTATGTTTAAGGCCTCGTAGGCTCGTAATAGGGACGTTATGAATATGTTTGAAAATATTTAAATTGGACGCAAATTCTATGGCTCTAAATTGTACGTATGTTTGTGTTTAAGTACAGTAATGCCCCGTACCCTATTCCGGCGTAGATATGGGTAAGGGGTGTTACAAGCGTATAGGGCATTTATCAACTCTGAAAGAGAGATCGCCAAGAGTTCCCTTAAGTCTTTGAGTGACGAAATCTTAGATTCATACCTCTCAAGAAGTTTTGTTATGACCTTCTCAACGACCCTGCTATCTGCGAGCTTTTCCCCAAGTAATCTGATGTTATTTACTATTGTCATAATCTTGTCTATGTACTGCTTCACTATTTCAGCCTCGTTCATCTTCAAATTCTCAAAATCTCTTTTGGGATTAATGAGTTATTTTTGTTTTCTGGTTTTATCCGAACCTTGAAACTCCTCATTTAGCTTATCCTAAGCTTTTTTTAGAGTATTGCAGGCCATAATACGTGTCAATATGATATCCGAGACACCATTCTATATATAGGACATTTCCTTAGATCTTTTAGCTCGTTAGTCACCGTGATGCTTGATTTGAGTGGCTGTAGCGTTATCCCTTAATGGTGTGAGCTCAATGTAAATATTCACAACCTCCCACAAGTCATAAGCTTGTAAATAGGTCTTCATCTTAAAAACCCATATATGATAATTTTAGCCGTTGAAAACAAATAGTGAAGGTGGTGAAAAACTCATGGAAACCATTTATAACACAGAAAGAACAATAATGACACTTAAGAAGATAGCTCTAATACCAATTGTTGTAATTTATATACTAAGGAAGAAAGAATTGTAGAGAAGAAACGAGAAAATTTAGCAAAAAAAAAATTCTGCTAACATTTTTATTATTTTCACTCATATTTTGAATAATGTATCAGGAGTATGTATAACAATAAAATTTGCTAAATATGAAAAGAAATAACTTAAGATTTTATGTAAATAAATCCTAAATATATTTTACTAATAAACACTAAATCTTCCAAAAAGAAAATATAATATGTAAACATAACTTGCAAGAAAGTTCTTCAAATCCTATTCATATTATTAGTTTGCCAAAATAATAAGCTCGCCACTTTCTGTGAGCTCGCTAATCTTGATAGGTTCGCCGAGTGTGTTCGTTGCATGAATGGTCATATCCTAGCACATGTCCATTCGTTGTGACGATGATGACATTTTTTTGGTGAGTGTTTGATTAGTCATGTTTTGAATAACCTTTACCAATATTCTACACATGTATTGTTTCAGGTTTCATAACCACAACTCTATTATTTCGAAAGCAATGGCATTTTGAAAAGGATTCATCTCATTAAGGTGTCCCATTTCCTTGATGGTTGCCTACCATTGTAATGGCTTACTTTAATGGCTTTTGACTATTACTACGGCTTTGAATCCTCCTTACCGCCCCTTTTGTGTTCAATGATGGAGGCCTAATTCAAGTGTGACAAATTTTTAGGCTGCACTTGAGTTTTAGGTTTATCAACTTTTAGGGCATTGTTTTGTGTTAGTTGAAGCTTTGGCTATCTTGTTTAAACTATTTAAGGATAGCAAGAAATCTAAATCTCATGAATTTCGACATGGATCAATTTATTCGAGTCGAATATTTTTTGAAAATCGAGTATGCAATGTGTTGGTACATGTGAAATTATAAAAGTAGTAGGGTTGGAATAGGTTTGAGGTAAATCCATTTTGTTCTGCCTTAAAATATTTACAAAAATTCCCTTAATATATATAAATATGTATATGTATATATATATTAAGTTTTTCCTTTTAATAAATAAGTACATAATTAAATAATAAGTTTTAAGTCTAAACTCAGGAAAAAAAACAATTAAATTAAATTCAGATCATGTTGAAGTCGTGTCTCCTATTAAATTTTGAGTTCGGGATGGATTTATTTTTCTTAAGAGTCAGGGCCAGGTGGGGTGTATTAGTCAAGCTTCGAGTTGAGCAAAAATCTAAACTTAAAAAAATAATTTTATTTACTTAAAAATAAAAAATAAAACAATTACTAAGTTTAGATCATGTTGAAGTCAGGTCTCTTATTAAATTTTGAGTTTGGGATGGATTTATTTTTCTTAAGAGTCGGGGTCAAAGCGAATTAGTTAAGCTTCTAGTTGAGCAAAAATCTAAACTTGAAAAAATAATTTTACTTACTTCAAAATAAAAAAATAAAACAATTAAATTAAGTTTAATCATGTTGAAGTCGGGTTGTAACACCCCTATCTCGTAACCATAGCCGGAATAGGTAAAGGGGCATTACCAGACCTATAACTCAGTTCGGAATAGTAAATCTTTAAACATATATCAAATATCATTACATTTTAGTAAATATCATTCATTCATATTCATAACATACTTAAATCTAGCATATAAAACTTAATACATGTAATCAGGACTGATTTGATAACATATGAAAAAGATAGGAAAACTTATAAAATTTTTCAAATAAGGGTCACACGGTTGTGTGCCTCACACTGTCACCAGACACGCTCATGTGTCTAGGCTGTGGGAAAACAGGGCATACCTACTGACTTCTCCACATGGCCACCAGACACGCTCATGTGCCTATGCCATGTAACTCACTGTCTTAAATAATTATGGTGCAGGGGTCACACGGTCGGGACACACGCCCATATGCTCAGAGCGTGTGGCACGAAAAGGCTTCATTTAAGCCACTTTTCCTACACAATTCTCTTGTACCTACAAACATCAATTTACATAAAATTCATACGCAAAATAGGCAACTAATTCAGCCAATTCAAGTCACATTATAGACCATTTCATAATCAACCAAAATAATGCCATTTGTACCACAAAACATATACCAAATAACACATTCCATATACCTTATTGCATCAATATAACACATTACAAAACATCCACATAACATCATTCATTTCAACCTTATCAAATGCCAACATCATTCATCAAATTTACCACGTTATAAACATATCATATAAAGCTTTCATACCAAACCATCCATTGCTAATTCAAGCCATATCACATAGCTTGTTCAAGTACCAAAATTCACATCACATTCATTAATAGAAGTGGCCATATAATTCAACCTATAAACTAGTCTATACATGCCATATTTACGTATTTTCCATAAGTTCCAAAAGTACCAAAAGATCGTCTGGATAGTATGATAGCAAATCTCTGACCTCGTCCGAATCAAGCAAGCTAACGAACCTCTATAAAACATGGAAGATAAACGGAGTAAGCATTAAGCTTAGTAAGCCTATATAATATAGAATTAAACTTACCAATATGACATTAAGCATTAAAGCAATTTAAAACCAACTCATTTGCCCACAATGCCTATTCACAACATTCATCCACAAGTTAGTCATTTAACAACAACATATTTATCCATTTACAAGGATGAAACCAAACATATTTCTCATGTAACATTCCAATTCATATATTATTTCATCTATACTTTACATATGAGTCATGTCACATATCACCTTTCATCTCTACAATTCATATGAACAATGTATCATTTCATCTATACACAACATTTATCTCATGTAACATTTCATCTTATAACACATGTACTCATTTAACAATTCATCTTATAACACATGTGCTCATGTAACAATTCATCTTATAACACATGTACTCATGTAACATATAATTCATTTAATTCATGTAGCTCGTGTACATATAACCTCTCTAATTCATATCGGTATATTGCCTATTGAACCAAAGGAAATATCGATGGATACTCGGGTGATACACTCTAAGTGTATAAATTGGTGATCCATCAATTCATCATCATTTTCGCTCTTTCGAGCCATGATCGATATGTTCCTCCTGAGCCAGTAAACAGTAAGCTCTAACGAGCTGAACGGTAAACTCCATAGAGCTGAAACGGTAAGCTCCGAAGAGCTAAACGGTAAGCTCATAAGAGTTGAAACAGTAAGGTTATACGAGCTGTGGTGAACCCGCAACAAATGCAGGAGCTCGACCAAAACGGTAACCATAGTGACATGTCACTTGTATCCTACAATTTTTTACGGTTCAAACAGGACTCGGTATTATAAATTCCATCAATTTAGGCATTTAATTCACAATTTCTCAACCATCCAATTAATATACATTCATATATATTATCTTATACTTACAAGTAATTCAAAAGAAAGTTTGATTCTAATTATACGAACTTACCTCGTATTTGCTCGGATAATCGTTGTCTACTCGTCTACGTTTCGTTTCCCTCGATCTAATTCCGGTAATTATTTATCTTGATCTATATATTATCAAGTTATATACTTTCAGTAACCTTTCAATTCAATTTAATCCAATTCACATATATTTGGTAAATTACACATTTGCCCTTATACTTTTGACTACTTTGCAATTTAGTCCTTTTCACCCAATATAGCAAATTTACACATTCAAACTAAAACCCTGAATAGAATATTTAATTTGGTATACATCTTTTTTATGGACATAGCTTAACTTGACCTGAAGTCTACTATAATGATTAAAAAATTAAAGGGGAAATTGATTAAAAAATAAATGGCAAATTAAGGTGTTCTTGTTTAAATTGGCTTTGGCTTTTGACTTTTTACTTCTGCAGTACCATCATCTATCTGCATTCAACTCCAAAGTTGAAAGACCTGTGTTTTCTCAAACTCAAATCTTAGTCTGAACAACATGGCCAAAACACCCATCAAATACTATCTGGCAATATCTCTGTCTCTTATCTTTGCTTGTTTATTTCTGTGCTACTGCTCAACTCAGTCTGTTAGAAATTGTGAACTGTTAGTCTGTTACAACTACTTCTATTAACAGTTTCATAGTTAGTTGTTCTAGATGTTGTATAAATACATCATCTTGCTGTTCATTCTAGTAAAAGCAATAATAATCTAGTTCATTTCTGTTTCTATTTTCATATAATTCTTTCAGTCTTATCCGGAAAGAATGAGTGGGGTTAAGTCATAAGCAGGTTGGAATGTTTGATTCTTGAACAGGTTGATGCATTCACCGACTCAGCCTTCAAGGGAAACCCAGCAGCGGTTTGTTTGTTGGAGGAAGAAAGAGATGAGAAATGGATGCAAGCAGTGGCTGCTGAGTTTAATATCTCCCAGACTTGTTACTTGACTCTGATCCCCAATTCCACCTCTCCAAAGACCCGGTTTCGTCTTAGATGGTTTACCCCTGTTACTGAGGTCACTTCTCTTATTTCCAACACCCTTCACTAATAGATTGAATGTTTGATATGCTCAATTATTCTTGATTGAACCTTAAAACTCGACTCAAATGTGAAGTGGTAATATAGCAATTGCGACCTCGATATTAATAGTCTACCTCTTTGGCAGGTTAAGCTATGTGGTCATGCAACCTTAGCATCTGCTCATACTCTCTTTACAACTGGTTTGGTAAATTCAAACATTATCGAATTTGATACATTATCTGGAATCCTAACTGCTACAAAGGTTCCAGATGTTAGTCCAACCAATGTCTCCGAGGTTCAGAACGGTGGAGTGAGCGACAGCTTTCTGATCGAATTGAATTTTCCTACCGTTCCAACTACTGACTTCAATTCTGCTGAGGCTTCACTTGTATCGAAAGCCTTGAACGATGCTCCATTTATTGATGTTAAGAGAACGACTCCCGCAGATGATATCTTTGTAATTCCTCAATAACGCTAGTAATCATTTTCTTTCTTGATTTTCTCTTTTCGCTTGCTTGATCAGGATCATTAACATTTCTGGTATAAGTATCAGCCTTGCCTGGTTATTAGTTAAAATCACTACGTGCTTCTGAGTACATCGATATTCTTTTTTGTGAGAGATTAAACTTACCTTTGAAATAGAAGTTACGATTAAAAATGCGGATTTTATTTGCATAAGCAAAGCCTGAGTACTCCTATTGCTTTCAATTATGATTAGCAAGCTATATGCATATATGGTGTTACTGGATCTCCAAGTGACTGAAAACGGGATAGTGTGCTTTTGTTGACACATTTGGAACTGTTTGTTAATGATAGTGTAGTGATAGGGAATTTTGTTGGAAATTGGCCAACCATGCTGCTGTTACTTTTTGCTGATTGCATACGGCTTGTATGCATGCTGCTGCAGTTGTGCATGTTGCAGCAACAAGTTTTCTGTTTTAGTTTGCTATGTAGTTTAGTTTGGTTGGAAATGAACTAAGTTGTTGATGTTTTGATGGGTTTAGGTGATGATTGAGCTGATAATTCAGCTTATTGATGTGTGCAAGTAATATTTAGCAAGTCCCTAGGCTACTTAGTGGTAGTAGGTAGTATTTGGTAATGTGTTTTATCTATAAATATATTGTTTCCTTATTGAATGAGTAAGCATATCAAGCAAGTCAGTTTTCTAAGCTGAAGCCGATTGCTTCCTTGCTGCACATTTGTGAGCAAGTAAATATTTCATGCATCTTGCATTTTGTTTCATTGTTCTGTGTTCTCTGCTTTCTTCTTTTGTTGCTGATTTTCATCCATATTTGAGCTCAAGTTTGTGCTCATTTTTGCTCTCGGTTTCACTTGATTTCCTTAAGCAAATTTGTAGTTTATTTTGTGTTTTGCTGCTGCCAATGTTCCAACAAATTTCCTTTTTCTGTTTACTTTGATACTTGCAGGTTTTGCTCCCATCTGGAAAATCTGTTATCGAAATGGAGCCACGGTTCGACGACATACTGAAATGTCCTGGACGAGGCTTAATTGTTTCAGGAGCTGCCCCTCCAGATTCTGAATTTGATTTTATTAGTCGGTTCTTCTGTCCTAAGTATGGTATTAAAGAGGTGAGCCATAGTATCCAACATTTCTTATTTCATCTAAGCAGACAGTTTTTGCTTAACTTATGCTCCATGCCCTTCGTTGAGGATGAAATGTATCGTATTTATGTCCCTGGAATGAACATTTTGACATTAACTATCAAGTTTGTCTGCTGCTGGAAAAAGCAGTGAAGGTGATTACTTGCAAAAATAAGTAAACCCTGAGATACATGCATATATGTGCTCAATGCATGTATAGCTTTGCCTGGAACATGATTCTCTTTGGCTCGACATTGCTGGATCGTTATGCAGACATGCTAATCTCTCTTTCTCATCTCTATCAGGATCCGGTTTGCGGAAGTGCACACTGTGCCTTGGCACCCTATTGGAGCCAAAAGCTGGGAAAGTTAGATTTTGTTGCGCATGCGGTATTCTTCCCTTACTTTTCCTTTGAACCATCCAACGAAACCGTTGTTGTTATGACATTGATTGTGTTGGTTGCTTTGCGCAGGCATCACCTAGAGGAGGAATAGTGAAGATCCATTTAGATGAGCAGAACCAGAGAGTGCTTCTGCGAGGAAAAGCTGTTATGGTGATGGAAGGCTCTATTTTGGTGTAGATGTGGAGTTCCAATTTCCCTACCCTGGTCCTGGATGAATTCAAGTTCTAATGATAGTTACTGCCTCCAACATTTCCCTGCAACTTTAATTATTATGGACTTATGAAGTTCTGGTTTAATGAGAGATTGTTTGAGATAATCTTATTTAATTCATGAATTGGTGAAGCACCAGTGCTTTAAAAGTAATCATAAAGCATAATAATACCTTAGCAATAAGCATAATAATAATCAAGTATTTATTTTTAAGCTAATTTCTAATTTAATTAAAATTAAAATTATAAGGCATTGTTTTTTATTAAATTCTTACCAGTGCAATTTGGTGGATTTGTTTGGGCTGGTTTAAACGAGGTCTTAATTAACAATAGGCCGCTGTTTTCATTTTCTCTAAAAACCCACTCCAATAACACTTGGGAGCTCTAGTTGATTTTACTTATAAAATTTTTTCATGGATAGGACCGTAATGATTAAAAATTTGATAAGGAGACATTAGTTAAAAAATGAAATTGAGGTGGTCTTGTTTAAATTGGCATTTGTTTTGAGTTTTTACTTTTTCAGTACCATCTCTATCTGCATTCAACTCCAAAGTTGAAAAATCTCTTGTTTTCTCAAACCCAAATCTTAGTCTGAACATGGCCAAAATGCCCATCAAATACTATGTGGTAACATATCTGTTTCTTAATCTTAGCTTGTTTATTTATGTGCTACTGCTCAACTCAGTCTTATCCCGAGAATGAGTGGGGTTAAGTCTGACTCTTGAACAGGTTGACGCATTCATCGACTCAGCCTTCAAGGGAAACCCAACAGCGGTTTGTTTGTTGGAGGAATAAAGAGATGAGAAATGGCTGCAAGCACAGCTGCCGAGTTTAAGTTCTCCGAGACTTGTTACTTGACTGGGATCCCTAAGTCCACCTCTCCAAGCCCTAAGTTTTGTCTTAGATGGTTTGCCCCTGTTACTGAGGTCACTTCTTTTATTTCCAACACCCTTTACTAACAGTTTGAATGTTTGATATGCTATACGCCATGGGTCAATAGCTCAATTATTCTTGATTGAACCTTAACAATTGCGACTTGGATATTAATAGTCTTCCTCTTTGGCAGGTTAAGCTATGTGGTCATGTAACCTTAGCATCTGCTCATACTCTCTTTACAACTGCTTTGGTAAATTCAAACATCATTGAATTTGATACACTATCTGGAATCCTAACGGCTGAAAGATTACCAGATATTAGTCCAACCAATGTCTCCGAGATTCAGAACGGTGGAGTGAACGGCTGCTTTCTGATCGAACTGAATTTTCCTACTGTTCCCGTCACCAACTTCAATTATCCGAGCAAAATACATAGTCGTTTATGCGTATGTTTAGTATGATGTCCATTCATGTATAAGGATATTTAGGTCACATAGGACTTTTCGACTTGTAATATTCTAAGGCTCAGGACAGGTATGGAATTCAAAAATAGTTTAGCACATCATATTGATCCCTATTCTTCTCCTCTTAGTGACCCTTATTCGCTCACCACCTTATTTCTCCTTCTCTCACCTTCCTTGTCTCTCTATATATAGGAAGTCATAATATGACATAGTAACTATGGCTAGCCTTACGAGTTTTTGTGCATTAAGGAACGAGTTTTTCTTTCTTTTGTAACTTTGTCACTCTTTTCTTTTCCAATGCATCTCACTCATGAATTTTTTTTTTTTTTTTGCTAGTTTAATACTTTTTCTACTTGTACTAATTTTGTTTTTGTTTCACACATTAGGCTAACTTATAGTTCCTATATCACACTAATCTTTCCTATTTCACTCTATTTTTACAAACTCCACAGTGACGGTATCTACTTAACCTTCAATACGTATGGTTAAACGTCTATAGTCATGAAGTGCAATGCCAAAGAAAAAGGGCAAATACAAATTAACATTTTCAGGCTTGGGGTTTGTAATAAAGTTCATCAATAAGTGTCAACAGGCTCAAAATTTAATACTAAAGGTGAAATACAAATAGGTCAGCTTTTTTACTGTAACACCTTTACCCGAGTCTAATGCTGGGACAGGGTACGAGGTTACCAGACTTAAACATAACCAATCGTACAAACAGGGCCATAAAATTTCATTCAATTCAAAACAATTCATACACAAGTATATCGTCCCTTATACGGACCTACGACGACCTAAACGTACATTGGAGGTGGTTCGGGACTAAACCAGAAACCTTGTAACACTTAGAAAATTTTTAATGTTTTGGAATGTCACATGCCCGTGTGGGTAGGCCGTGTGGACTCACACGCCCGTGTGGCTCAGGACACACCAGTGTCCTCAACCCGTGTAACTCTCTGTTTATAACGCCATCAGCCAAATGAAACCACACGGCCAAGCCACAAGCCTGTGTGCTAGGTCGTGTAACGAATTAAATTATCGTGAAATAGGTGCAAACTTCAAACGCCTTGGGCACACGCCTGTGTTCCAAGCCGTGCCGTCCACACGGCTGAGACACATGCCCGTGTCTCTACCCATGTGCTCCATACTAGGCATTCTATTTCTCAAAATTAAGTTGCAGGGGACACACGGCCTGTTCACATGCTTATAGGGCTGACCGTGTACCACACACGGCCTAGACACACGCCCGTGTGTCTACCCGTGTGGACAAAAATAAGGCTATTTACCAAGCCATTTGTCACCCTGAAACTCATACATTCCAACACCATTTCATAGGCACAAATCATAGCATTCTAAGGCAACCATAATATCCACAACCAAGACACCAACACATCATTCTCATGCCAATTCTATCACATTCAAACCAACACTTACTCGTCAACCCAATCATGCAAATTACTACATCTATGAAATGCCTCATCATTTGATTAAACTTATAAGCATCATTAGCCAATTTTCCATGGCCTTTTACAAAATGAATATTCATCAAAATAAGCCAACATGTTTGGCCAAATCAAATATGACACATAGCAAAATAACCAAGTCCCAATACATGCTATACTTTCAAAATATCAAAATCACAAATACCCCAAAATAAAGCCTTGATAGTGTGAAGTGAACTTCGACGATTCTCAATCCCCGAGCTAGTTGGGTGACACAATAAAATAATGGAAAGAAAAGAGGGGTAAGCTATATAGCTTAAACATCATAATTGTAACTTAATCATACTAATTCCATAATGGAAATTTGCATAAACATTACTAAACTCTTATAGCCCTTTCTTACCCAATCATAACCTTACCATAAGAGCATTACTAAATATCACATTTTAACTCATCGTTATTCTTCAATCCAATAGTCATATGGACTTCGTATGTACCTGTAATACTTATTTAGCATGTACTTTCGTTCTCGTATAAAGTAGGCCCGTTGAACCGTTTGGAATCACTAAGATACTTAGGAGTCATACATAGGTTATACAATGCCATATCCCAGATATGGTGTTACATGCAATTCAATATAGATGCCAATAGCCCAGCTATGGTCTTACATTAAAACTCATATCGATGATATGTCCCGGACAT
The DNA here is from genome assembly GCA_020496765.1 of Gossypium stocksii. Lineage (NCBI taxonomy): Eukaryota > Viridiplantae > Streptophyta > Magnoliopsida > Malvales > Malvaceae > Gossypium > Gossypium stocksii. The sequence continues at coordinate 17,149,157 of CM035623.1, forward strand.
GGTTTTATACGAAATCTTGTACCGATGTCACGTCCCAGACATGGCCTTACACGTACTACTGTACCAATGCCATATACCAGATATGGTCTTACACAGGAACACATCTCGATAGCTTCCACGTTATGACCCTCGTATCCTGTAATGTCTGAGGGTTCATACCGAACTTCCACATTTATCGAATTATTGTTTATCTCATTCATGCAATTAAACTCATCCATACAGTCAATTGCACAAATTCAAGCAATAATTAAACATTTAACATGATATAACAATGTATTATTTACACATAAACTTACCTCGGTACAAAAATAGCTAATGTTTGCGATTTAGTCTACAATCTTGTTCTTTCCTCGATCTAGGTCAGAATCTTGTCTTTCTTGATCTATAATAACAAATTTAGCCTGTTTAATTACCACATTATTCAATTTAGCCCAAACATCATATTAAGGTAAAATTACATTTTTGCCCCTAACTTTTCACTTATTTACACTTTAGTCCCTAGGCTCGTAAAATGAAATGTATTCATTTTTCTCAAAACCCAAGCCTAACCAAACCTTTTTCATACTTATAATAGCCCATATTTTTCTTTTATTTCTCATTTCTACCACATATTTTACAACTTTCGCAAAAAGGTCCCTTTTTGACATTTTTATCAAAAATCACTTTGTAAAAGTTGTTTATCTAACACTAAACTTTCATTTTCTACCATTAGACATCAAAATACATGCATGTCACACATGGGTAAATTTTTAAACATGAACCCCACTTCAAAATAATGGTGGAAATAGGTAAATTGAGTGATAACGACTTCAAAAACTTAAAGAGTATTAAAAACGAGGCTTGGATGCACTTACTATCAAGCTTGGAAGTTGAAGAAACCCTAGCTATGGTCTCCTTGTGATTTTTGGCCAAGGTAGGAGAAAGATGGACAACTTTTTGCTTTATTTTTCCTTTTTATTCTTTTATTAACCAAATGACTAAAATGCCCTTAAAGCCTTTCTTTAAAATTTTGTCCCTTCCATGTCCATTTTTGTCCATCATGATACATAATGGTCTAATTACTAAATAAAGACCTCTAATTTACAATTTCATTTCAATCAAGCACCCAATGCTTCTACAACACATATTTTGCACATTTTGCAATTTGGTCCTAATAGTCAAATTGAACCCTCTATCGATGAAATTTCGTAACGAGGTATTGCCGAAGTTTACAGAACATTTACAATTAAATTGAGTCAAATACTATTCATATCTCGAAATTTATTGTAACGTCCCTTAGACGGGCCCTCGAAGCCCTAAATATGCACTAGAATCGATTCGGGACCAAATCGGGACTTAGGGGAGTTTTTCGCAAAATCCCAAAATTTTTCTCAAAACTAAGGGTCACACGCCCATGTCCATTACCCGTGTAACTCTCTGACTTACAACTCATGAAAAAATTGATATCACATAGCCAAGGTACACACCCATGTCACTAAGTCGTGTAGTTAATTTAATTTTTGAATTTAGGTGCAGGTTTCACACGGTCATATCACATGTCTGTGTACCCAAACTGTGCATCTCACACGAGCAAGACATACGCTCGTGTTGAGCTCGTCTGGTCAATTTTAGGGTATTTTGTTTCTCAATTTTTGGTGCAGGTTTCACACGGCCATATCACACGTTCGTGTACCTAAACTATGCATCTCACACGGCCCTGTCACATGCCCATGTACCAGACCGTGTGTCACATACGGCTTAGACAAAAACTCGTGTGTCTACCCGTGTGGATGAAATAAGGCTACTTTCTAAGCCCTATTTCTCACCCATTTTCATCGCATACTTGTACCAAACCATCCAAATACCAACCAACTTCATCATTTAATATGTCATATTTTCACATGCACACTTAATACAAACCTTGCCTCTTTAAAACTTGCATGTTTAACCTCAATAATTCAATCATAATCATGCATGCATATAAACTCTAATTTATGTTATAACATATTAAAAATATAAGTTATCACTAGCCATACCAATGGCTAGGTTTACATTCATCCATTCCAATACACATTTTAACCTTAAAGCCTATACATGCCATTATACCAAAATAAGATCCATATCTATACCAAAATGAGCTGGAGGATAGTATGATGTTGCTCCGATTGTCTCTAACCACTATGAGCTTTCGAGCACTATAAAACAGGAAAAATAAAATAGAGTAAGCACTTAGTGCTTAGTAAGTTCATATAACAAGAGTACAACTTACCACATGTTTCCATTTACTCAAATCAAATATACAAGCATCCAAACAATGGTATATTATCCTACCACACACGATCTCAACAATTGAGTTAGTCAAATAAGTTCATGTAATACCAATTCATAGATGAATAATGAGCTCATCTTTCCCTAATTTCCATATACTTATCACTTTCATGTCACTTATACCTTTCATGACAAAGTCATTCATGTTCCAATAACCATTTCCATGTTTATCCCATTGAATTTCTCAAAATTTCAATGGATACCTGGTAGTACACTTATAGTGTACAAATCCATAATCTGTTAATTCGTATTTACCCTTAACAGAGAGCACACTCCCGAGCCTCATTTCATACAGCGAGATTATCAATCTAGGCTAAATCCCCTATAACATATGCTCAAAGAGTTTTGTTAGGATTACCAGTCCTAGCTAAATCCTTTCAGTGACAAATACTCTATAGAGCTTAATCTGGATTACCCATCTGAGCTAAATCCATTCCATAACATATAAATTGAGAGGGCTTATATCAAGATTACCCGTCTAGGCTAAATCCTATTTACATCACATACAGTACCCCTTTTCCATTGATCCATCAAATTCCCTTTATTCAACCGGGATTTTTCCCTTTTTCTCAAGTAATGTCACATATTTCATCATATTTATACATTGAACATTCAATTTACATTCACATCATTTAACATGCAATTCAAGCATTTCAAGATTCAATAGTGAGTTACACAAACTTACCTCCATGCTTGTTCTTTGATAAAGTCTACTATTCTGAGACTTTTTCTTTTCCTCGATCTAATCTCATATTTGAGTCGTTCGAATCTATATAAATGAATTTAATCATCAATTTCATTCCATTCATATTCAATTGAGTTCAATTTACTCCTTAGAAAAATTACTATTTTACCCCGAAACTTTTTATTAATTCTAATTTTGTCCCTAGGTTCGAAAAGTGAAATTCATGCAATTCAATCCTCTATCCAAGCCTAGCCGAATTCTACATACATCATTTGCAGCACTTATTTTTCACAAAAATAAGAATTTTCCATGAATTTCACAAGTTTACAATTTAGTCCCTATTTTACAATTTCATCCAAAACCACTTTGTAAAAGTTGTTTATTTACTAACAACATTTCATTTTCTTCCATAAATTTTCAATTTCCAGCATATGCATCCATGATACAATTTCCATACTTTGATATTTTTTCAAATAAATCCCCAAAATAGAGAGAAGTAGTTGCCCCGATCTCAAAAATATAAAAATTATTAAAAATGAGGCATGAAAACTTACTCAATTAAGCTTGGTTAGTGACCTTTCTCTCTCCTAGGGCTTCCATCAAATTTGGGGAAGATGATGATGAAAATAAGATGATGTTTTATGTTAATTATTTTATCATCATTTAATTTTACTAAATTCCAATTTAGTCCTTTTCTTTTTCTTAAATTCTATGGATGAATCACCCTAGACATTTTTCCATCTTTTGATTGATGGTCTAATTACCACATAGGGACCTTTAGTTTTTAATTTCATAGTCATTAGATCCCTCTAACTTTTAGCAATCAACTTTTACATTTTATGCAATTTAGTCCTTTAATTAATCAGTAAATCAGTAAAATTTTTCTATCAAAATTTTCATACAACTTTCCTATCATATCATAAATCATGCAATAATATTTAAATAAATTTTCTCTCTGGCTCAGATTTTTGGTCATGAAACCACTGTTCTGATATCACTGAATTTAGGCCGTTACAAGATGTGTTTCAAACAATGCTTAGGTTATCCCTGAATATCTCAATATGCACAAATTTAATCAACCAAATGAAATCAAATACAACTATTTATCATTCATATTAGTATGCTTGTTTCCTTCTATTTTCTATATCATTTGGTACAATTGATTGCTTAATACCTATTTACAGTGTAACATATAGAACTTAGTAGTCTAACAATATCTATTTACAGTGTAACATATAGAACTTAGTAGTCTAATAATAAAAAATTTAAAATCACCTACCATCATTTCAAATTTATTTGTAAACACAAGAAACCTATGCACATGCTCCTAGCCAATCACTTGTATTTCTACAAGCTCAAGCACACAAAAGACGAGAAAAATAAAAAAAACATGTAGAAACAAATAAACAAGTTTTCTATGTTACCCCCACACTTTAGTTGACACATTATCTTTAATGTGTAGCCCATAAATATAAGGAAAGAAATTACTAAATTGATTGTGGTTACTTCAACTGCCAATGGTGAGTGCTTCCTCCTTTGATCATGTTAAGCTTGAATTGTTTATGTCTCATTTGTGTTGGGTTCTTACATAGAAAACCTAAACAAAACATAAGTAAAAATCTACTATCAATCCTACTCCTACATTGTCTGAATCAAAATTATCCAAAAATTAATACAAGTATTTTAGAAACAAAAATAAAAATTTTCAATCCTCCTCCTCCTCATCCCACTATGGTGCCCGCCTCATTTCCATTAGAGCTTTTCCCTTTCTTTTGCCATGTGTTTGGTGAGAGATCTCACCTATTGAATGTAACACCCCTTACCCGTGTCTGATGTCGGGATAGGGTAGAGGCGTTACCATACTAAAATACGTGCAACCATTCAATCTTGACTCATGGAAATACATTCCAATTTAAAAAATTTTCAAATATTGTCTTACAGACCTTTACATGGGCCTACGAGGCCAAAAACGTGGTTTAGAACCAGCCCAAGACCATTTCGGGCACTTAAGAAAATTTTTTCAAAAACTAGTAAAAATAGGGCAGGCGCCCGTTTGGAAGGGCAACACGCCCGTGTGGCCTCTACACATGGCCGTGCTATTGGCCCGTGTGGTTCACACAGCCTAAGCACCTAGGGACATGCCCGTGCCCCTTATCTATGCAGATTTATTTTCTAACATCAAACCTACAAGGGTTTTCACACAGCCTGGCACACGCCCGTGTGCCCAGCTCGTGTCCCTCACACAGCCATGACACGCTCGTGTCGTGGCCTGTGTGCAAAAACCTTGGCATTCTATTTCTAACTTCATCACTCACACGGCCGTGGCACATGCCTATGTGCTGGCCGTGTCCTCCACACGGTTGAGACACACGGCCGTGTCTCATACCTGTGTGGAAAATTGATGGGCATTTAATTTTTCAACTTAAGGTGCAGGGGACACATGACCTAATCACACGCCCGTGGGTAGACCGTGTGTCACATACAGCCTAGACACACGTCCGTGTGTCTACCCATATGGACAAAAATAGACTATTTACCAAGCCTCTTTGCCACCCTAAAACAAGATCAAACACATATCCAAGTATCCCAAGACTTCAATACTCAACCAATAGTCATAATTTGGGATCAATATACATCATATGTCCATAAACATGCATTTATCCAACAACCACATTATGCTTATTGTGCATACATAAATAACCTAAGCAATCATCCATAATTCTCATGAATTTAAATCTCATTTCACTAAAATAACTTGAATAATTTTGGCCAATTCCAATGGCCATTTACAAAATAAACTTTGCAATATAAATGGCCAACACAATTGGCTAACTAGTACAACTTGTACCAAAATGACCAAATAACTTATACATGCCATTACTCAAAACACAAAAACTAACTATACCGAGTACTTTAGATGATAGTGTGAACAGAGCCTCCGACGTGCTTTGACCACGAACTAGCTAGGCGACACTATGGGAAAATGGAAAAGAGAGGGGTAAGCATAAAGCTTAGTAAGTCAATATGCAAACATTAATACCATAACTATACATTGAACAATTAAAATAAAGCTCAACTATGCCAATACTTCCAAAACATAAATTCACTTACTCGTCTCACACCTTATCCAATATCCTCAATACAATTTCACGTACAAAGCTCATCTCATTAACATATACATTTCCTGGACTTATTTATCACCATAATACGTGAATTCCATTTAAAAAATTTCACATCATACACATCCACACACTAAACCATACAAGATAAATCTACACATAGCCATTCATAATAACGTTAATAATAAGATGGTTTCACACTTAGCCCACCATCATTAATAATTTACGGTGGAATCACACATAGTTCACCTTTATCAATAATTTACGGTGGTATCGCACAAAGACCACCTTTATCAATAATTTACGGTGGTATCACACATAGCCTACCTTTATCAATAGTTTACGGTGGTTTCGCTTACATCCTACCTTTATCTATAATTTTGGATAATAACGCACTTAGCTCACTAATTTCAACTATCATTCGGTGGTTTCGCACATAGCTCACCTTTATCTCTGTTTTCTAAAATTTTACCTGTACTCTCATTTCTCGCATTTTCATCCAATGACAACAACATTCAACCACCCATCATATAAGACAATTATGAATAAAAATATTAATAAAAGAGGTATCGTTTACATATAAACTTACCTCGATATACAAAATGTGATAACTCGATCAATCTCAATCTACGAGCTTGGCCTTCCCCCGGTTTAAGTTCGAGTCTCGTACTTCTTAATCTATATGAATGCAAATTCATTAATTTTAATCACCAATTTAATCTAACCGTTAAAAATCATAAATTTGGCAAAATGACCATTTTGCCCCTAGACTTTGGCAAAATGACCATTTTACCCCTAAGCTCAGAAATTGATTTTTATCGAATTTCCTTATTCTCCAAGCCTAAACAAATCTTTTTCAATATTATAACATCCCCAAATTCTCATTATTTCATGCACTTACTCTCTATTTTACAACTTTACAAATAAGTCCAATTTAGGTGTTTTCTATGAACACCCTTTTACAAACGTTGTTTATTTAATAACAATGACTCATTTTCTTCCATAAATTTCTAGCAAATAATACTTATGCATTCATGGTCAATCTCTAAACTTTCAACCATTTTGCAAAATACACCCCTCAATAGGTAGCCCATGCTATTAAGGTTCCAAAAATGCAAAAATTATCAAGAAAAGTCTTAAGAATCACTTACTTGCAAGGACAAGAGATGGCTAAAATTTTGAAGCTTTCAAACCCCTAATTTGCTGGATAATTCAGTGAAAGAGAAGAGAAATTGAAGAGGATGACACTATTTCTCTTTTTGTTTTATTTTAATCCTATTTTGGCCACCTACCCATCTAATTTTTGACTTTCTATTGTCTATTGTCTCCTATGACTTCTCATGGCTGGCAAACTTAATTCCAAGGACATAATTTCCCTTTTAAAACCTTCAAATTTTAATTCTCTATGTATTTAACTCAATTCACTAGCAAATCGTAACTTTTGCCCCTTATGTCATTTAGTCTTTTTTCGCAATTAAGTCTTCAATCGCGTAAATTAAGTTACCAAAATTTTCATTCACCCTTATAAAAATACTATAACACATAAAATAATGCTAAAATAATTTTCTCTAACCCCAGTTAAGTGATTCTGAAATTACTATTCCGACTAGGCCCAATTTTGGGTCATTACATTGAAGGTGCATGACAAGTTGGGATTTGTATGATAGGCCCTTTTGGTGTAGAAAATTGTAGTTGAAATGCCGCCTCATATTCATCCTCCCTTCCAAGGTACTCTCGAGTAGCACCTTCCTTATCAATATTAGCCCCCTCATCTTGATGAGTCAGTGTCAACTTAAACATGTCCGAAGGATAATTTGGAGTGCATAACCCATTCATTTTTGCAAATTCTTGGAGTACCGGTCCTGTTTCCTACATCCATCTTATCATTCTGCTGAGTTTTGCTTCTATGTTTCCGTGGTCTCCCTTCCTATCCTTCGATTGATCTTTCTATTTGAATGATGCCAACATATCCATTTTCACCCATTGGCACTTTTGGTTGACGACATAGTGTTGTTACGAGATAGGGGAAGAATAGTCTAGCTTTCTAGCTCTGTACACACTGGTTTATTTCTTGAAACATCCAACGCCCTATACAGATCTGTTTAGGCTACAGAATATCATATAACAAAGTAGCTTGAAAGGTGTTAATGCTAGAAGCATTCAATGCGGGTGCAATTCTTGTGCCAATGAATTGCATCCACATCTTAGAAATAGGAAACATAATGACCTGATTGAAATTCGTTGGAAGCTCTGTGTCTAGCCTATAGTGCCAACTACCCCTGCCTTGTGTTAAATATTTTATAACATCTTCCATGCCAATATTTTGAAATTTTTCTAAATTAATACTATTAATAAAATCTTTTTCATAAAATGGGATATTACAAAATTCACAAATATCATTAAGGGAGATTGGAACATCTTCCCCTCTTACTTCAATATCAGTTATCACTACATTATAGCCTCGTTTAATCACTTTATCCTTAAAAGGATGCATAAAATTCTTGAACTATAGGTATGATTGCATTATTCATGGGAGTAATGCAGAACTGCTCCCATTGATGGTAACAAACCAAAGTCCAAATTTCTTTACAATGGACCATGGAGGCTTCAAACCCTTATTCCTGGATTAATGGTCTCCATTGTGACTCAAGAAAATATTTTTCCATATGAACATTATGAAATTGAGATGAGTCCAAAACCCTCGATGTTTCTTAAACCATAGTTCTCTTGTTCTTTCTAGGAGGCATGTTATAATCGAAATTTCTAAGAAAATAGTGAATAATATAACAATAGTATGAAGAAAGGATTACTTAACCTCAACTTCTTGGAAATATTTCCATTGATCCTCCAAGGACTTGATGAAGAATCCAAATAAAGCTTTAAAGATTATAATGAAAGGTTGGTATGTTTTAAGGTTTAAGATGGAATAGGGGTTTTGAGGTTTATAGAAGAAGTTAACGGTTTAAAAGGGTTTAGAGTATGAGGTTGATGTGTTTTTAGGTTTTTAAAAAAGGTTTTAAGTGTCAAAAACTGGGTAAATGAAGGGCTAAAATGGTAGGTTGCACAATTGGGTCGGGTTGACCTTGTAGAAAATTGCAGCAATGTTGCGACATAGAAGTTTTGTGTCGTGACATCCCTAGCAAATTGCTCATGTTGTGGCCACGGGTTGCTCGTTCTCGAAGGAGAAATTTATCACAGTCATTTGTTAACAGTGATCATATTAATCATTAAGAAGACACAATGCTGACAAAGAAATAAAGTAGGATTGTATTGAGTGAACAGATTTAACTCAAAAGAATCAATGATATCATATAAGGGTAACACACACATGATGAGGTCATTGGACAAATCAGTTGAATGAATTACTTTTGTAAAGAGTAAACAATAAGGAGTTTTCAATCATGGTACTTCTTGTAGACTGACTCCATGATTAAGTAATTATGAATTATCAGAACGATACTTCTGGACATAATTGCAATGACTAGATCCTAATTGTAGATGTCCAATTGGTCCCTCCGCTAGCTCAACAAAAGCTCGATCAGACTGCATGTGAATTAGAAGAAAATTCTACGACTTTGGGAATAATTTAATTGAGTCAATTTGTTCGATGTGGAATTAGATTAGGTGGTCGTAAGAATTGTTCAACTAAAGAATTTGATTAAAGAATTTTCTTAAAAAATTAATTTGGAAATCTAAGTGATTTTTGGAAAAATTAATTTTGATCAAGTAAAATTAAATTAATCAAATTAATTAAAATTAATATGATATTTTTAAAAATTAATTTTCAAGCTAGACAATTGGCCCAATGGATAATTGAACTGGAAAATTGGACCTAAGATCATAAATTGGGCCCGGGAGCCCAAAATCAATACCAAGACCTAAAAGCTGGTTGAACCGAGCTCAATATGTGAAACCGGGCCGATGGTCCAACCGGTGGCTACTCCGGACCGGTTAGGTTGTCATTGAATCGAACCAAACCGGAGCAGCTGAACCGGCTCGGGGTACCATAAGGGTGTCACACCTGCATCACCAGACACGATGGTGTCGGTGGCTGCGGCGCAGCATCCCTGTGGCTGAGGGCAATTGGTCATTAGTGGTTGAGCATTAGAAGGGTTACACGCATATTAGGACTCTACCAGAGAATTTGATTTCAGATTAATTATTCCAAAAATAATATTATTTTAATAGTTTCATATTTAATTTAATTCAATATTTATCTTAATAATATTTTATTAATTTTATATTAAAGTGATTATCTTAATATTAAATTTAATTTAATGTTTATCTTGTAGATAAATATTCTATTATTTTAATAAGATTTAATATTAAATTTAATCTAATATTTATCTTGATAAATATTATATTAATTTAATATTAAAGTGTTTAATTTCAATCATAGTTGAACTCATTAAACTCTCCCTATATAAAGAGAGTCTTGGGTCATTATTTCCACACACTTGAATTCAAGAGAAAGTTGTAGAGAGAAAATTATCTAAAGAGATTATTCCAGAATTTTTTTTTTGTGAAAATTACTCACTGGTAATTTTTGTAAATTTCTTTTTTGATTCAAAACAAGCCCACACTCAGCAAACGTGAGCTTGAGGATAGCGGAGAAGACTACTTAGTCGAAGCGCTCATCCTAGACGAATCGAAAATGTACAATTTTGATTAGGTGTTTATTACTTTAGATATCACAACCAAACTCTTGTTTTGGAAAAAAATTTAAAACCTTGATTTTTCTCTAAATTTATTTTTTTGCTGCATTTTCCAAACCCATTTTTCCAACAAAACCTAGGAGAATTAAAAGATAAATAGCTGGCACTAGTTCCAAACCTGATTTCCTTACTTCTTTTGTAACTGAGATTAGTGATTTAGACTTAATAAGTGACTTTATTGCTTTATATAAGAAGATCAAAAAACCTATGATGAAACCATAAAATCAATATATGCAAGCTTTTGGATAAATGTTATTAATCATGAGCTAAAGTCTATTATTTCTGATCATACTTGGGAACAAGTAGGCTTGCCTAAAGGTTTTAGACCTATTAGTAACAAATGGGTCTTTAGAAAGAAACTTAGAATTCAAAAGTATAAGGTAAGACTAGTTGTTAAAGGATTCACTAAAAAATTTGGAATAGATTGTTTTGATACATATTCTCCTATGACTAAGATCTCAACTATTTGTGTTTTGTTTAGCTTAGCTTCCATTCACAATTTGCTGGTACATCAGATGTATGTGAAGACAACTTTCTTGAATTAGAATTTGGATAAGGAGACAACTTTCAGATGTATGTAAGCAACCTCTAGGGTTTATAGCACTGGCATGGAAGATAAAATTTGTAGACTTAAAAAATCTTTATATGGTCTCAAACAAGTTCCAAAACAATGGTATGAGAAATTTCACAAGACTATTCTAAATTTTGGTTTTATTGTTAATGGTAAAGATGCATCTGTGTATTCTAAGTTGTTTGGCTCTGATTGTGCCATCATAAATATATATGTGGATGACATGTTAATTTTCAATTCCAATATAGAAGCCATTAATAAAATAAAAAATTTCTTATCTGCCAAATTTGAAATGTCTTATTTGGAAGAGGTAGATGTAATTTTAGATGTTAAGGTTACTATAAACCAATCTCACTGTAGAGAGAAAGTGCAAAAAAAGTTTAATAACTTTGATGTAATCCTTATGAGAACTCCTTATGATTCTAGCATACAACTGTTAAAAAAATAAAAGAAATAGTGTTTCTCAATTAGGCTATGCTAAAATCATTGGAAGTTTTATGTTCTTAATTAACTACGCCAAGCATGATATTGCTTACGCAACTAGTAAACTAAGTAAATATACTCATAATCCTAGCAATGAGCATTGGAATGCTCTAAAGCAATTGCTTAAGTACCTTAAAGGTATAATAACTTGGAAGTTGGATTTTATCGGATACCCTAGAGTCCCAGAGGCCTATTGTGATGCAAACTGGGAAACTGATAATGATGAAGTGAGCTCTACAAGTGGGTATGTTTTTACGTTGGGAGAGTAGTTATTTCTTGGAAGCATGCTAAACAAACTTGTATTCCTCGCTCCATGATGGAGTCAGAGTTTGTAGCCATTGACTTAGCTAGGCAAGAGGCAGAATGGCTTAGGAATCTAATTATATATATATTCCTTTATAGGAAAAATTAAAACCTCCCATATCTCTATTATGTGACTCACCAGCTGCAATTCACGTTGCTAGAAGCCAAGCTTACAATGGTAAAAAGAGGCATATTCGTATAAGATATGAATCTATGAGACATTTAACAAAAAAAATGTAATACTTTTTACAAAATACGTGAGGTCGAAAAAGAACTTAACCGATCCACTAACCAAAACATTAAGTAGGAAAATGATTCTTGATTCATCGAGGGGGTGGTTCTTAAGCCTAAAGGTTGAGGAATTCATGGTGGATACCCAACTTAGTTCTATAAGTTCAATGAGGTCAAAAGAAACCATGGAAAGACTTATAATGTACATTTTATCTATCCCTATGGCGAATGATGTACATGCATAAGGTTGAGTTCTTACTCTTAATGAATTCATAGCCCAAGTTTTGGATGGTCCTATTGAAACAGACTTGATGAATTCACCAACATGTGAGGTTGAGTTTATTACTCTTAATGAGTTCATATCCCAAATTTTAGGTGGTCTTAGTGAAATGGACTTGATGAATTCATCGATTTTAAATTTGAGAGTATGAGTTTAATAAATGCTCTTAATGATTTCATAATCTTGAGTCGGATGTCCTATATTGAGATAGACTTTTTGAAAGCACCGATGTAAGTGTGAAGAAATAGCCACCTTTTATGAAAGACATTGGGAAGTCTTTCAAGAGCACTTATCAGCATCCCCAAGTTTATTGGCTAAAACTTGTTGATCTATCGCGGAACATCAATCGGATCTAAGAATAGTCGTATGTCTTGAGTTAACCCCTATCTTAACAAGTTCAAGATGTAACACCCTTTACCCGTATCCAATGCCGATATAAGGTTCGAGGCATTACCGGACTTAAATGACAGCATTCATACACAACTGAGCCATAAAATTTCATTACAATTTAAAACTTTTCATTCATATACAACTCATCCCTATAACAGGCCTACGAGGCCTTAAACATGCTTTGGAGGTGGTTCGGTGTGACAGTCCTAATTTGACCCTAGTCGGGAAGTGGTTTCGGGACCACGAAACCAAGTCAGAAAAATAATTAAATGTTATATTCTATGTTTATTATGGGTGAAATTACATGCGTGAAAATTTCATGTTTTGATTTTGTCATTTTGAGGTGGAATTGATAAAAAGGACTTGTTTGAGAAACTTTAAAAAAATGATAGGTGAATTTGTTAATGGCTGAATAATGCATGGTTTAAAAAAATGGGATTTGCATGACAAATTTCCCACTTTATATTAGTGGCCAGCCATGATGATTGTTAGGTACAAATATATGTATTTTATATTAGTATTATAATAATTAATTGGTTTTATATTATAAAATAAGATGAATAAAATATTAAAGGGGGAAAAGAACAATGTTATGCTCATCTTTTGTTCTTCACTGCCGAAAATAAAGAGGGGAAAACTAGGCATTCGATCACCCTTTGGTTTTGCTTGATTGAGGTAAAATTTCATGTTGATTCCTTTATATTTTGTAAAATTTAGTTGATGGCTAAGTTCTTGACTTAGTCCATATTAAAATTTTGAATTTTATGGTGATTTGGGCATTCGGCCATGATATAGATGGAAAGAAATGGTTGTTGTTTCATGTTTTTATGAGTAAAGGTGGATAAGTGAAGTTGAACTAGTTAGAAGTGCATAGTTGTGGTTTAGGTGCTTTAGGGAAATTTGGCTAACATGCTTGTGTGTGTGTGTGCTTGCCGAATTTGAACTTAAGGTTGTGACATGACTTGTGTAACTTATGGATGAAATACTTGAAAGTATGAATTAGGAGCATGAGTCTAGTCAGCAATTTAAGATAAATTGTCAAATAATGCTCAACATTAGTATTATTTACTTAATTGGTAAATTGAGCTTAGAATGGATGAATTTTTAAGCTTGGGACAAAGTGTTTATATTCGGTCATGAATTATTGTGCTTAATTTTGAATGTTAACGTTTCAAATTGAAAATGGATGTAGTTGAATCATAGGACTTGCTAAATAATGAAAAGAGCATGAGCTTAATGCTCAAGTAGCATTCGGCTTTGGAGTAAGCCAAATTAGTTAGAAAAATAATTTCCAAGGAAGTGAATTATATGATAAAAGAGGGATTTAGGTTATGTTAGCTAATTGAGGGATTCAGCCAAGGTATTAGAGTAAATATTCATATAGTATGTGATGATTGAAATATTGAAATTGTGATAATGTGTCAAATGACATTCGGCCTAATGAAATTTGTAAAATTTTGTATGTGCACTAACGGTACTTATATATTCGGCCTTATGCATTAATATTATGGTCTGTTAAGTTTCTTATTATATTCGGCCATAAGATAGCATGATGGAGTGGTAAAAAGTTAATTTTGTTTAAATTAGCTCAAGAGCATAGAGAGCCAAAGTTGGATAGAGAGAAAGAGAAGGTGGTTGAATAGCTAACCCAAGACGGTTCGAAAATATTCGAAGTAAGTTTTTAAGTATTTTAAACATAAGTAATTGTGAAAATCCCATGCTATATTTGATAATTAAAATATCTTGAATTATACTTGTACATTGCCGAAAGCTACATGCATATGAAATGAAATATATATATATATACACACATTTGACATGTGTACATTATTAAATGGTAAGCATGATATGGAAATGCTATGATAATTGTACTTATATTTCCGAATGGCAAGCATGAAGTGAACTAAAATATATGTGCTCTATTCTAATGATGAATAACCTTATGTATGTATACACATGCTTGGCTGCATGCAAATTAAAGTATATGTTATGAAAGTGTGAAAGAAGATATGGATTTGTTATCGTATTGTGATATCGGGCCTTGTGCCTAGCAAGCGTAAAGCCGATGAAAATTATCTCGGGCCTCATGCCTAGCAGGTGTAAAGCCGGTGAAATGATATCGGGCCTCGTGCCTAGCAGGCGTAATGCCGGTGAAGTAAATTTCAGACTTAAAAAGTCTAGCAGGCTTTGAGCCGATGATGAAATTCAGGTTTTATACCTAGTAGGCCAAGTGCCGGTGAATTCAATAGAAGTATAAGACAATGAGATCCTATGTTAAGATGACAAATTTGAGTTCGTATTACGTGCTAAGTGGTCTAGGTATGTGATACTTACCTAATTATGTGATAATGATTTGAAGTGCATTTTGCAAATGCTTATTTGTGAACAATCGGCTCATGTGAAATTATTCATGAGAGTATATTAACTATGGATGGAATTATAAATAACGAAGAAATATTTAAATGAGGAAATGGTATTATATTAGCGTTAAATTTGAGTGAATTAAAGATAGTATTGAAAATTTGAAATGTTCACATCCAGATGTGAATTTGAAGTTAATTGAATGACTTAGTGGTAGTGCATGCCGTGATTATGCATATTCGGCCTTGTGAAATTTATATGTTTATATGATGCCTTAACAAAACTCAATTGAGTTGAATTATTGAATGACCTTGTAGTATATGATATTGCGATTATATGATTCCAAAACTTCTAGTAAATAAGATATCAATATGAAGGTGTACAATTGTGGTTGGACCTATTCGGTCAAATGGTTTTATACTTGGATTTTGAATGTGTTTTATTAAATTAAGCTGTTTAAATTACTTAAGACTTACTAAGCTAATTAGCTTACTTCGAGTGTTCTTGTTATTCTATTTTATAGATCTCGTTTAGAAGCTACGGGCTTGGGGATTCAAACTCAAAGTCATCCACACTATCGACACCATAATTTTTGGTATTTTTGATAGTTCTATAATTGAAAATGGCATGTATAGGCTTAACTCGTTTTTGATTCAAATGATGTTTGGAATTGTATGTATGAATAGCCATGCAAAAATGGGTGGCCTAATTGCTAAGTATGAATGTGTGGTTGTTTATTTGGGTAAACCTTCACTTGAGTTGACATGATTTTGTTGCTAGTAATAATCAATGAATTCACTAGTATAAGATGATTTATATTCGGCTATAGCTTAATTAAATTACCTAATGAATAGTATTAATTCTTGCATGTGATAGAATCGGCTTTTAGCATATTCAATCGTTCATAATTTAAAATTTATGACTTAATAAGTTGTCATGCATACGTGTTGCTAATTGTTAAGCTATGAGCTGTAGCATGTACATGTTCATGTTCGATCTTTGGTTGATAACTCTTCATTGCAAGTAGTGAATCCAATCATGGCCTAAATATTTTTTAAACTCCTTGGTGTTCATTATTATAGAGTGACTAAAGAACCCATACTATATGTTGCTCATGAATGTCGAAAAGTTGTGATTAGATGAGTGATACCTTATAACCCTATTCCGGCGACGGATACGGGTTAGTGGTGTTACATTTTAATTGGTATCAGAGCTACGGTTTAGTTGATTCTAGGACTAGCGTAGCGCGTGTGAGTCTAGCTATACATGCCATTATGTGTTAATACGATAGTGTGATGACTTCTGACAGCTAAAATATGTTTTTCGTATAGCAATGAATCTCGATCCTGATCGAGCCGTAGCTGATGATGTTGAGAGCATTGCAGCTGCTCCTGCGTAAGGGACTGCACCGATTGACTCTCAGCCGAATACCAATCATCAAGATGATGATATGAGACAAGCTTTCTATGCTATGATGAATGATTGGTTCTCCCAATATATTTGAACTAATCCGGCTGGTTCACAACCCCCGCCCCCGATTGATCCAACTCTGATACCTGTGGTAACTTTGTGACCAATCCCTTGAGATCGAGTAAGCCTCCAGTTGATAAAATTAGGAAATTTGGGGCTGAAGAGTTCAGAGCTACCGTTAGTGATGATGCTAAGTGAGTCGAGTTCTGCTAGATAATACTATCCGAGTATTCGATGAATTATCGTGTACCCCTGATGAGTGCTTAAAATGTGCGGTGTCTGTACTGCATGATGCTGCTTACTAGTGGTGGAATACCTTGGTTTCTATTGTACCTAGAGAGAGGGTCACCTAGGAACTCTTTTTGGCAGAATTCCGTAAAAAGTATATCAACCAGAGGTTCATCGATCAAAAACGCAAAGAGTTTCTTGAGCTTAAACAGGGCCGAATGACAGTGACAGAGTATGAGCGAGAATTTGTAAGGCTCAGCAGATATGCTCGCGAGTGTGTTTCGTCTGAGGCTATCATGTGTAAACATTTCGAGGACGGGTTAAATGAAGATATCAAATTGCTGGTTGGTATTTTGGAAATTAAAGAATTTGTAGTACTTGTCGAGCGAGCTTGCAAAGCCGAAGAGCTTGGGATTGAAAAGAGAAAAGCTGAAGACAGAGCCAGAGAGTTCCGTAAGAGATCTTCAGGGAAATCTATTCCGTAGTCATCGAAGAAATCTCGAGATGAGTCGGGCAGATCTAAGGCTACCTCGGGCTTTTCCAGACGAGATCGCGACTGACCACCTGTGAGTTCATTCAGTCGCTAGTGTTGGCAATGATCGTCGGGACAGATCCGAGTGTAAGCATTGTGGTAAATGGCATTTGGAGAGCTGTAGATTACATGACCGCTCCTGTTTTAAATGTGGATCTGCTGATCACTTTATCAAAGATTGTCTGAGACTAGTTGAGCAGAATACTAATCAGACTAAAAGGCCTAGTAACACCGCAGCGCGGGGTAGACCACCCAGACACTCGGGTAATGTTAGTAGCAATCAAAGGAAGACTAGAGACATTGCTGTTTGATCTGAGGCTCGTGCACCTGCCAGAGCATATGCTATCTGCGCCTGTGAGGAAGCTTCTTCTCCAGATGTTATTACTGGTACTTTTACTCTCTTTGACACTGATGTTATTGCTCTGATTGATCCTGGTTCAACTCATTCATATGTGTGTGAAACTTTAGCATCCAGTAAGGCTCTCCCTATTGAGTCTACTGAGTTTGTGATTCAAGTGTCCAATCCTCTGGGTCGTTGTGTATTAGTGGATAAAGTGTGCAAGAAATGTCCCTTAATGATTCGAGATTTTTTCTTTCCGGCCGATTTGATGCTATTACCATTCGACGAATTTGACATTATTCTCGGGATGGATTGGTTAACAATGCACGATGATGTAGTGAACTGCAAGCGAAAGACTATTGATTTGCGATGTTCAAATAATGAGATAATTCGGGTTGAGTCTATTGATCTAAACGGGCTACCGGCAGTGATATCTTCTGTACTGGCTCAAAAATATATGAAAAAAGGTTGTAAGGCTTATCTTGCTTATGTATTGGATAACAAAGTGTCTGAATGAAAGCTTGAGACCGTACCTGTGGTTTGTGAGTATCCGGATGTGTTTCTCGAGGAATTATCGGGATTGCCGCCTGTTGGAGAGGTTGAGTTCGGCATAGAGCTTGTACTAGGTACGACTCCAATTTCGATTGCTCCGTATCGTATGGCACTGACCGAGTTGAAAGAGTTGAAGTCTCAGTTGCAAGAGTTGACAGACAGAGGTTTTGCACGACCGAGTTTCTCTCTTTGGGGTGCACTAGTTCTATTTGTGAAAAAGAAAGATGGAACTATGAGAATGTGTATCGATTATATACAGCTGAACAAAGTGACTATAAAGAATAAATATCCGTTGCCGCGAATCGATGACTTATTTGATCAATTAAAGAGAGCTTTAGTGTTTTCAAAGATTGATTTGCGATTTGGCTATTATCAGTTGTGAGTTAGGGATTCCGATATTCCTAAGACTGCTTTCAGAATGAGGTACGGACACTACGAGTTTTTAGTGATGCCGTTTGGGCTCACTAATGCCCCTGTGATTTTCATGGATCTGATGAATCGGGTGTTCAAACAATATTTAGATCGGTTTGTGGTTGTGTTCATAGACGATATTTTGGTTTATTCTCATGACGAGTCCGAGCACGTCAAACATTTGAGGCTTGTAATTTAGATTTTACAAGATAATCAGTTGTATACTAAATTCAGTAAATGTGAGTTTTGGTTACGCTAGGTCAGCTTTCTAGGACATGTTGTATCTACATCAGGTATTCGTGTTGATCTGAGCAAAATCTCAGCTATACTTGACTGGAAACCTTCGAGAAATGTTTCGGAAGTTCGAAGCTTTTTGGGACTTGCCGGATACTATCGACTATTTGTAAAAGGTTTTTCGATGATAGCAACCCCATTGACAAAGCTGCTTCATAAAGATGTCAAATTTGAATGGTAAAAAAAGTGTCAGAAAAGTTTCGATCAGTTGAAACCTCTTTTGACGGAAGCCCTAGTGTTAGTTCAGCTAGAGTCCGGTAAAGAATTCGTGGTTTATAGTGATGCTTCTTTGAGCGGTTTGGGCTGTGTTTTGATGCAAGAGGGAAAACTTGTTGCTTATGCTTCGAGACAGTTAAAGCCTCACGAGAGAAACTATCCGATGCATGATCTCGAGTTAGCGGCCATTGTGTTTGCTCTAAAAATTTGGCGTCACTACTTATTTGGAGAGAAATGTCATGTTTATTCAGATCATAAAAGCCCCAAGTATTTAATGACTCAAAGAGACTTAAATTTGAGACAACGGCGGTGGCTGGAATTGCTAAAAGATTACGAGCTTGTCATTGATTATCATCCGAGAAAGGCTAAAGTAGTTGCCAATGCTCTTAGCCGGAAATCACTGTTTGCATTGTAAGTGATGAATGTGCACTTGTCTGTGTCTGCTGATGAGGTGTTGATAGCAGAATTAAAAGCAAAACCGACATTGATACGACAAATCTGGGAAGCTCAGAAAGTTGATAATGACATGATAGCAAAACGAGCACAGTGTAATTCAAATGAAAATTTAGAGTTTTTGATTGATGATTATGATTGCTTGAGATTCAGAAATAGATTGTGTATTCCGAGAAATTCCAAACTTATTTCGATGATTTTGAGCGAGGCTCATAGTAGCCGAATGTCGGTTCACCCGGGTAGCACGAAAATGTATAACGATCTGAAACGTCAGTACTGGTGGCACGGTATGAAACGAGACATCTCTGATTTTGTTTCTAAATGTCTAATATGTCAACAAGTGAAAGTGGAGCATCAGGTGCCTTCAGGATTGCTACAGCCGATTATGATACCCGAGTGGAAATGGGATTGTGTTACAATGGACTTTGTATCGGGTTTACCATTAACACCGAGCAAGAAAGATGCAATTTGGGTTGTCGTTGATAGATTGACAAAGTCAGCTCATTTTATCCCTGTTCGTATCGATTATTCGCTCGATAAGTTAGCTAAATTGTACATTTCTCAAATTGTGAGATTGCACGGGGTGCCTACTTCTATTGTGTCAGATACAGATCCGAGATTCACTTCGAGATTTTGGAAGAAATTGCAAGAAGCTTTGGGTACCAAGTTGTATTTTAGCACCGCATTTCATCCCCAACCCAATGGTCAATCTGAGCGGATTATTCAGATACTTGAGGATATGTTGAGATGTTGTATCCTTGAGTTTAGTGGCTCGTGGGAACGATACTTACCTTTGGTTGAATTCACGTACAATAATAGTTTTCAATCAAGTATCAAGATGGCACCTTACGAGGCTTTATACGGTTGCAAGTGTCGTACACCGTTGTTTTGGACTGAGCTTAGTGAAAATAAGATCTATGGTGTTGATTTGATTAAGGAGGCTGAACAGAAAGTAAAAGTGATTCGAAAAAGTCTAAAAGCAGCATTAGATCGTCAGAAATCATATGCGAACTTGAAATGGAAAGATATAGAGTATCAAGTTGGCGACAAAGTATTTCTTAAAGTTTCACCGTAGAAAAAGGTGTTCAGATTCGACTGTAAAGGTAAATTGAGTCCGAGATTTATCGGACCATATGTGATTTCAGAAAGAATTGGGCCGGTTACCTATAGATTAAATTTACCAACCAAACTCGAAAAGATTCACGATATTTTTCATGTTTCGATGCTCCACCGGTATAGATCCGATCCCTCGCATGTGATAAACCCATTAAAAATTGAGATTCAGGCTGATCTGAGTTACGAGGAAGAACCGGTTCGCATCCTGGCTCACGAGGTTAAAGAATTACAGAATAAGAAAATCTCATTAGTAAAAGTGTTGTGGCTCAAACACGGGGTTGAAGAAGCGAATTGGGAACTTGAAGATTCAATGAAAGAATGTTATCCTCACCTATTCACTGGTAAGATTTTCGGGGACGAAAATCCCTAAGGGGGAGAGTTGTGACAGCCCTAATTTGACCCTAGTCGGGAAGTGGTTTCGGGACCACGAAACCGAGTCAGAAAAATAATTAAATGTTATTTCTATGTTTATTATGGGTGAAATTACATGCGTGAAAATTTCATGTTTTGATTTTGTCATTTGAAAGTGGAATTGATAGAAATGACTTGTTTAATAAACTTTAAAAAAATGATAGGTGAATTTGTTAATGGCCGAATAATGCATGGTTTAAAAAAATGGGATTTGCATGACAAATTTCCCACTTTATATTAGTGGCCGGCCATGATGATTGTTAGGTACAAATATATGTATTTTATATTAGTATTATAATAATTAATTGGTTTTATATTATAAAATAAGATGAATAAAATACTAAAGGGGGAAAAGAACAATGTTTTGTTCATCTTTTGTTCTTCATTGCCGAAAATAAAGAGGGGAAAACTAGGCATTCGGTCACCCTTTGGTTTTGCTTGATTAAGGTAAAATTTCATGTTAATTCCTTTATATTTTGTAAAATTTAGTTGATGGCTAAGTTCTTGACTTAGCCCATATTAAAATTTTGAATTTTATAGTGATTTGGGCATTCGGCCATGATATGAATGGAAATAAATGGTTGTTGTTTCATGTTTTTATGAGTAAAGGTGGATAAGTGAAGTTGAACTAGTTAGAAGTGCATAGTTGTGGTTTAGGTGCTTTGGGGATATTTGGCTAACATGCTTGTGTGCGTGTGTGCTTGCCGAATTTGAACTTAAGGTTGTGAGCATGACTTGTGTAACTTATGGATGAAATACTTGAAAGTATGAATTAGGAGCATGAGTCTAGTTGGCAATTTAAAATAAATTGTCAAATAATGCTCAATATTAGTATTATTTACTTAATTGGCAAATTGAGCTTAGAATGGATGAACTTGTGAGCTTGGGACAAATTGTTTATATTTGGTCATGAATTATTGTGCTTAATTTTGAATGTTAATGTTTCAAATTGAAAATGGATGTAGTTGAATCATAGGACTTGCTAAATAATGAAAAGAACATGAGCTTAATGCTCAAGTAGCATTCGGCTTTGGAGTAAGCTAAATTAGTTAGAAAAATGAGTTCCAAGGAAGTGAATTATGTGTTAAAAGAGGGATTTAGGTTATGCTAGCTAATTGAGGGATTCAGCCAAGGTATTAGAGTAAATATTCATATAGTATGTGATGATTGAAATATTGAAATTGTGTTAATGTGTCAAATGAAATTCGGCCTAATGAAATTTGTAAAATTTTGTATGTGCACTAACGGTACTTGTATATTCGGCCTTATGCATTAATATTATGGTCTGTTAAGTTTCTTATTATATTCGGCCATAAGATAGCATGATGGAGTGGTAATAAATTAATATTGTTTAAATTAGCTCAAGAGCATAGAGAGCCAAAGTTGGATAGAGGGAAAGAGAAGGTGGTTGAATAGCTGACCCAAGATGGTTCGAAAATATTCAAAGTAAGTTTTTAAGTATTTTAAACATAAGTAATTGTGAAAATGTCATGCTATATTTGATAATTAAAATATCTTGAATTATAATTGTGCATTGCCGAAAGCTGCATGCATATGAAATGAAATATATATATATATATAGATACATTTGACATGTGTACATTATTAAAGGGTAAGCATGATATGGAAATGCTATGATAATTGTACTTATATTTCCGAATGGCAAGCATGAAGTGAACTAAAATATATGTGCTCTATTCGAATGATGAATAACCTGATGTATGTATACACATGCTTGGTTGCATGCAAATTAAAGTATATGTTATGAAAGTGTAAAAGAAGATATGAATTTGTTACCGTATTGTGATATCGGGCCTTGTGCCTAGCAGGCGTAAAGCCGGTAAAAATTATCTCGGGCCTCGTGCCTAGTAGGTGTAATGCCGGTGAAGTAAATTTCAGACTTAAAAAGTCTAGCAGGCTTTAAGTTGGTGATGAAATTCGGGTTTTATACCTAGCAGGCTAAGTGCCAATGAATTCAATAGAAGTATAAGACAATGAGATCCTATGTTAAGATGACAAATTTGAATTCGTATTACGTACTAAATGGTCCAGGCATATGACACTTACCTAATTATGTGATAATGATTTGAAGTGCATTTTGCAAATGCTCATTTATGAACAATCGGCTCATGTGAAATTATTCATGAGAGTATATTAACTATGGATGGAATTATAAATAACGAAGAAATATTTAAATGAGGAAATGGTATTATATTAGTGTTAAATTCGAGTGAATTAAAGATAGTATTGAAAATTTGAAATGTTCATGTCCATATGTGAATTTGAAGTTAATTGAATGACTTAGTGGTAGTGCATGCCGTGATTATGCATATTCAGCCTTGTGAAATTTATATGTTGATATGGTGCCTTAACAAAACTCAATTGAGTTGAATTATTGAATGACCTTGTAGTATATGATATTGCGATTATATGATTCCAAAACTTCTGGTAAATAAGATATTAATATGAAGGTGTACAATTGTGGTTGGACCTATTCGGTAAAATGGTTTTATACTTGGATTTTGAATGTGTTTTATTAAATTAAGCTGTTTAAATTACTTAAGACTTACTAAGCTAATTAGCTTACTTCGAGTGTTCTTGTTATTCTGTTTTATAGATCTCGTTCAGAAGCTACAGGCTCGGGGATTCAAACTCAAAGTCATCCACACTATCGACACCATAATTTTTGGTACTTTTGATAGTTCTATAATTGAAAATGGCATGTATAGGCTTAACTCGTTTTTGATTCAAGTTATGTTTTGAATTGTATGTATGAATAGCCATGCGAAAATGGCTAGCCTAATTGCTAAGTATAAATGTGTGGTTGATGAAGTTATATGGTTGTTTATTTGGGTAAACCTTCACTTGAGTTGACATGATTTTGTTGCTTGTAATAATCAATGAATTCACTAGTATAAGATGATTTATATTCGGCTATAGCTTAATTAGATTACCTAATGAATAGTATTAATTCTTACGTGTGATACAATAGGCTTTTAGCATATTCAGTTGTTCATAATTTAAAATTTATGACTTAATAAGTTGTCATGTATATGTGTTGCTAAGTGTTAAGCTATGAGCTGTAGCATGTACATGTTCATGTTCGATCTGTAGTTGATAACTCTTTATTGCAAGTAGTGAATCCAATCATGGCCTAAATATTTTTTAAACTCCTTGGTGTTCATTATTATAGAGTGACTAAAGAACCCATACTATATGTTGCTCATGAATGTCGAAAAGTTGTGATTAGATGAGTGATACCTTATAACCCTGTTCCGGTGACGGATACGGGTTAGGGGTGTTACATTCGGGACTGAACGATACCTTTCGTGCATGTAACGGCCCAAATTAGGGCCTAAAGAATAGTGGTTTTGGTACCATGAATTCAAACTAGAAAAAATTATTCCGATAAAGTTTTGAGGTCTAATATGAGATTGAATGCATGTGTGAAAATTTGGTAAATAAATTTTATCGATAAAGTATTCAATTGAATTACTAGGACTAAATTGCAAGAATTTCAAAATGTGTATTCTAGGAACATTGAGTGTTAAATTGAAATGGATTCATAAATTAGAGGTTCTTATTTAGCAATTAGACCATTTTATGGCATGATAGACAAAAATACCCATGGAAGGGAAAAATTTCAAGGAAGGCCATTATGGGCATTTTAGTCATTTGGTTAATTAATGAAATAAAAAGGGAAAAAGAAAGCAAAAATCTTTTCCATCTTCTTCCTTATGTGCCAAAAATTTGAGTGAAGATATAGCTAGGGTTTCTTCATCTTTTCAAGCTCATAGTAAGTGACTCCTAGTCCTGTTTTTAATGTTCTTTGTATTTTTGAAACCCTCGTAGCTTGGTTTACCTATTTTTAGCCATATATTGAGCTAGGATTTATGTTTAAAAATATACCCATGCATGACATGCATGCATTTTGATGTTTAATGAAAGAAAATGAAAGTTAGATGATTAATAAACATCTTTTTCTAAGTGATTTTCCATGGAAATACATGAAAAGGACTAAATTGTAAAGATTGTAAAAGTGGTAGTAAAAGTTTGGTTTGATGAAAAATGTGGGCTATTATGAGTGCATTATAGGTTTAGCTAGGCTTGGTAATTAAGGAATTTAGTACATTTCATTATATGAGCCTAGAGGCCATTTTGCAAATATGTGAAAGTTTAGGGGCAAAATTATAATTTTGCCAAAGTATGAATTATGGATTGTTTTAGTCAATGTGATAAGTAAATAAGCTTAATTTGGTATTATAGATCAAGAACGACGAGAAATTGACCTTGACCGGGGGAAGGGCAAGGTTACGGAGTAAATCGCAAAAGTTTAACATTTTGTTTCAAGGTAAGTTTATATGTGAATAATGTCTCATTTTGAATTTGTGATTTTCTATTTTAATATTTGTAATATTGTGATAAACTATTAAATGTGTATGTTAAAAATATCGACAAGTGTGAGAAACCCGATTGAACCCTAAGAATTGTTTAAGGTACGAGTGACATGTCACTAGGAAATCGATTGTATAACTGTATTAGTGTATATGTGATTCTAGGTGCTAGTCCAGTTCGACTACCAGTGGCTAGGTAATCCTACTTTTGTTACGGATACCTGTCAACTTGTGTGAGTAGTACTGGGTAATACCGACTCCACCATCAGCTTGTGTGAGCAAGCCCGTGAATAGCTTAATGTGAGCATCTACATGAAATGTGATAAGTGGTAGCTTCGGCTACAAATAAGTGTGGCACTCTGTGCAGTCTTTCCGTGTATCCTTTAAAAATTTCGCATGGTTCAACGACTGATGAAATGAAATGATATGATAATGTGTAATAGAAAGTGATAACGAAAGTGTGTTAAGATGATGTATGTATAGGTCTGAGTGAATACCATATGTGTTATGTGCTTATTATGTGTGATGAATCATTGGTAAGGTTAAATGAGTAAGTTATCAATATACACATATTGGTTAAATATGGTTATATGTATTTGTTTAAGTTAGTATTGTATTATAAGATGTTAATGTCCATTATTTGCATATAGACTTACAAAGCTTTATAACTTACCCCTTTTCTTTCCCCTACCCATATTGGTTCGTTGAGCAAGCTCGAGGTTCGATGATCAATAGGAATCCATCAACACTATCAACAACTATTTTGGTATTTTGATTTAAACACTTAAGATTATGGCATGTAGAGGTGGTCTATTCATTTTTGTTATGTGTCATAGTCATTACGGCCAAATATGTTGGCTAAATGTTGTTAGTAGTTATTTTGTATATGGCCATTTGAAATGAGCCAATAATGGTTAATTGTCTTTAATAAATGTGATGGAATTCACCCAAGTGCAAGCTTGCATGTTTATGTGAATTATGGTGTGATGTGTGTGCATGGTGAATGAAGAATGAATTTGATGTGTGAATGTCATGTTTGTGGATGTTTGGATGAGTAATTATGCCATGGATTTGTTTTGGGAAGATTGGTTTATGTTTGCTTGTGTTTCAGGGTGGCAAAGGGCTTGGAAAATAGCCCTATATTTGTCCACACTGTTAGACACATGGGCATGTGTCTAGGCCATGTGTGACACACGGTCTGCCCCATGGGCTAGTCCTGTGTCCCCTGCACCTAAAGTTGGCAAAACAGAATGCCCAGTAATAAACACACGGGCAGAGACATGGACGTGTGTCTCAGCCGTGTGAAGGGCACGGCCTAGCACATGGACGTGTGACTTGGCCATATGCCTCTAGATGTTTGCTGACGTCATAAAAAGAATACCCAAGTTTTTACGCAGGAGTAAGGACACGGGCGTGTCATGGCCGTGTGAGGGACACGGGCTATAGACACGGGCTTGTGCCAGGCCGTGTGGAAACCCCTGTATGTTTGAAATGAAAAATAAATCCCACACGGGCTAGGGACATGGGCATGTGCGACCACACGGGCTGCCCACATGGGTGTGTCTCATGTTACATGGGCGTGTGACCCTATTTTGAGTAAAAATTTTCTATGTACATAAAAGGTCTCGGTTCAGTCCCAAACCACCTCCAATGTATGTTTAAGGCCTCGTAGGCCCGTAATAGGGACGAGTTGTGTATGAATGAAAATTTTTAAATCGTAATGAAATTTTATGGCTCGGTTGGGAATGAATATTATCGTTTAAGTCCGGTAACACCTCGAACCCTGTCCCAATGTCAGATATGAGTAAGGGGTGTTACATTTAGTGGTATCAGAGCTATGGTTTAGTTGTTTCACGGACTAACATAGCAAGTGTAAGAGTCTAGCTATACATACCATAAATGCGATTTTTGATAGTGTGATGGCTCCTAATCTTTTAAAATGTGTTTTGATATAGTAAATGGATCCCGACTCGACTGTAGCAAACGATGTAGAAAGTAATGCACTGGCTCACACTTAAGGGATCGCTCCACCTGAAAGTAGAAACATAGAATCCAGTCGGGGAGAAGAGGCTCGAGAACCCTTTCCCCACAGAATGAGTGAATGGTATACTGAGTTCATTTAGGCGAATCCAAATGCTAAACCTCCCCAACCTCCTCCTATTCCTCAACTGATTCCTGTAGCCTCACAAGGTGTGGAAGTGGTAAGACTAAGTAAGTCCCCTGTTGGCAAGATTCGTAAATATGGGGTTGAAGATTTCAAGGCCAATGTGGATGATGACCTGATAAACGATAAATTATACATATTTTTACCTTATGTTTAGCCTAATTTCCGGATGGATTATCATTAATTTTGTGAGACTTGGTACTTTTAATCCTTCTTTTTCATGTCTTATACTCAGGAGAGCATAGGGAAGAGAAAAGAACTGAAAACGGGCCAAAAACGAGGAAAAATGGGCCAAAGTGTGAAAACAACATGGCCCAAGGAGTCGCCACACGGCCGTGCTACACGGCCGTGCCACACGAAGTTCACACGGCCCAGCCCTGATAAGCACGGCCAGGCCACACGACCGTGCCACCATCAACAGGCCCACACACGGCCCTTATCGAAACCACACGGGCGTGGCACACGGGCATGTCCCTATCATAAGGAAGTGCAATTTCACTCGGATTTGGATACTTAAGGGATAAGAAAGCCATTCTAAACTCTATATAAAGACCCCAGGAGGCAACTCTAGAGATATACTCTTTTCTCCCAAAAGGAGTGCTATATTTCTGCCAACACAAGGAGTGAAAGCAAGGAATTATTCCAAGGGGAGCCGATTGATTCATCCCAGAAGCCAGAATTCTACATCAAGAGAGAGGATCTCCTTAAATTCCTTCAGGGGTTTTTGGGTTCATTATGTTTTGTTATCTTATTTCTTCTAAGATGTTTTCTTTATTAGTTATGAACTAACCCCTCAAATACTTGAGGGGAATGAAACCTGAGACAGATCTTGTTATTATTTATTCTTAAATTATATGATAAATACTTGAATTGTTCTTAATTATGTGTTCTTCATTCTTGATTTAATAATCCTAGGTATTACTTCAAGAACTTGATATGCTTAGGCAGAGGAGCAAAAAGTCCCTGTTTTAAGAGTAGATCTACCATAATTAAGCGGAGTTGCATGCAACCCTCGACATAAGGCGACATAAATCTGGCGGATTAGGGTTAAACCTAATAGGGGGATGCATAAATCGAATTAATGCAACCTAGGGGTGTTAATTAATAAAGAAACTTTAATTAACAACCTAGGATTAGTTGTTCTTATCCTCGACGGAGGTATTAACATAAGTTAGGGATCTCTACGGATCAATTCAAGTGAAGAAATCATCTAGTTCAAGAAGTTAATAACAAGTGAAGTCTAGGTGGATTCTCCCTTAAGTATTGCTCATATCAATCAGCTCTTCCCTAAATGTTTTCCCCAATTTACTTTTTGTGCAATTTTATTTAGTTTTAGAATTAGTTTCAACCAATCCTCTTTCATTTTTATGCTAGGTAATAGAAAGGAAGTAAGTATTAGTACTTTTGGTTCCCTTGGGTATGATAACTCGGTCTTGCCACTAAACTATACTACTGTTCGATAGGTGCGCTTGCCTTTAAAATCATGATATTAGTTAGTTTTTGGTATGATCAATTTCTATAAATTTTATTACTTAATATTGCGAGTATCAAGTTTTTGGCGCCGTTGCCGGGGAACTAAAATATTAAGAAAACTCGATTTCTATTACTTTAGCCATTACTATATTTATTTATTTTTAGTTTTTATTTACTTTTATTTTATTATTTTTCTTTTCTTTTCTTTTATTCTATTTTAGTTTTCTTTACTTTTTCCTTTTAGGTATTTCTAGTTTATGACTAGAAACAACCCAGCAGGACCATTACTTTTTGACGAAGATTTAGAAGCAACAGTTCGCAGAACTCGCAGAGAGATTAGACGAAGCCTACAGTATCCAGAACAAGATCAAGAACAAAGGCCAGAACCAACAGAAGAGATGGAAGCAAATCAAAACATTCCACCACCTCTCGCAATAGTCGCGCCACCAGCAAATCAAGAAGAAGCTCCTCACACTATGTATGATTATGCTAAACCTAGTTTGGATGGTACCCAAAATAGCATTCTTAGACCTACTATTGCTGCTAAGAATTTTGAATTAAAGCCTAACACTATTCAAATGATACAGCAATTGGTGCAGTTTGATGGTTTACAGGATAAAGATCCAAATTCACATATAGCCAATTTTTTGGAACTTTGTGATACCTTTAAAATTAATGGCGTTTCTGATGATGCCATTCGTCTAAGGCTATTTCCATTCTCTTTGAGAAACAAAGCCAAACAGTGGTTAAATTCTTTACCACGAGGCTCAATCACCACATGGGAACAAATGACCAAAAAATTTTTACTTAAATATTTTCCTCCAACTAAAACAGCTAAATTACGAAACGATATCTTTTCTTTTGTGCAGATGGATTTAGAAACACTCCACGATGCTTGGGAGAGATACAAAGATCTTTTGAGAAAATGCCCTTGTCATGGGTTACCTTTGTGGCTACAAGTTCAAACCTTTCACAACGGTTTGAACCCTTCAACAAGGCAAATAATTGATGCAGCCGCAGGAGGAACGATCAACAACAGAACACCCGAAGCAGCTTATGCATTTATTGAAGAGATGTCACTGAATAACTATCAGTGGCAAGCCATGAGGAAAAAATTGACAAAAGCTGCAGGAGTTTATAATATTGGTGCTATCACTATGCTTACTAACCAAGTAGAACTTTTAAATAAAAAGTTTGATCATTTTGTTGGTTCTACGCAGGCATAGCCAGTGATGCAGTGTGACACAACTCCGGTAAATATGTTCAATCCAAACTACTCATCCTCTGGACACAGCATGGAAACTGAGCAAGCCAACTATATGGGTAACAATTTTAGACCTCAAAATAACCCTTATAGTAATACTTACAATGCAGGTTGGAGAAATCACCCTAATTTTTAATGAGGAGGACAAGAAAATCAACGACAACAGCCTCATCCGGGATTCCAGCAGCCACCACCACAACAAGAGAAAAAACCAAATCTTGAAGAGATGTTCACCAAATTTATGGCCGTATCAGAAACCCATTTCCAAAACACAGAAACGGCACTAAAGAACCAGCAAGCATCAATTCAAGGGCTTGAGAATCAAATCGGCTAGCTTGCAAAATTAATTTTAGAAAGACCACAAGGTGGACTACCAAGTAATACTGAGCCAAATCCCAGAGAACATGTCAAAGTAATTACTCTAAGAGATGGGAAAGTACTAGCTGAACCAGAAAAGAAATCTACTCCAGAATCTTCAGGAGACAAGGCAGAGGAATCCAAGGAAAACACTCCACCAACACTCAAGGAATACAAACCGCCCATTCCATATCCGGCAAAGTTGAAGAAAGACCATACAGACGCTCAATTCGGTAAATTTCTTGAACTCTTTAAACAATTACACATTAACTTACCTTTTGTTGAAGCAATTTCGCAGATGCCAAAGTACGCGAAGTTCCTTAAAGAACTTCTGACAAATAAATGGAAGTTGGAAGAATTAGCCACAGTGGAACTAAACGAAGAATGCTCAGCTATTCTCCAAAATAAACTACCGGTAAAACTGAAAGATCCAGGAAGTTTTACTATTCCTTGTTTAATTGGTAGTTTACTTATTGATAAAGCCTTAGCTGATTTAGGTGCTAGTATTAATCTCATGCCTTACAAAATGTTCAAGCAACTAGGTCTAGGGGAACCAAAACCCACTAGGATGAGTATTCAACTAGCTGATAGATTTGTTAAATATCCTAGGGGAATCATAGAAGATGTGCTAGTAAAGGTAGATAAATTTATATTCCCTGTTGATTTTGTTGTGCTTCATATGGATGAGGATATTGAGGTACCTTTAATTTTGGGACGTCCATTCTTAGCCACTGCTAGAGCTGTTATTGATGTAGGCGATGGTAAATTAGTACTTAGAGTTGGTGAGGAAGAAGTCGTTTTTAAAATCTATGATGCTATGAAATTTTCTAAAGAACAAGATGATTCCTGTTATTTTGTTGATATTATTGATTACTTTGTTCAAGATAAGTTTCAGGAACTTTCTATCGTAGGCACGTTGGAACTGTGTCTTGTTCAAGGTGAGGGAGAAGATGAAGTCACCACTGAAATTGAGGAACTAAGAAAAGAGTTAGATTCTAATGAAATCATCATAAGACACATAAGTTATGAAAGTATAAAGATGAATGATAAACTGAGACAGAAACCTTCCATTAATGAACCCACTAAATTAGAATTAAACCAACTGCCAGATCATCTAGAATATGCCTTTTTAGCGGAAGATTCAACTTTACAGTCATTATCGCATCATATTTGAGCATTGCAGAAAAAGAGGAACTACTCCATGTGTTAAGAGAACACAAGCATGCTATAGCTTGGAAAATTTCAGATATTACGGGAATTAATCCGTCCTTTTGCTCCCACAAAATTTTACTGAAAGATAAATTTAAACCATCAGTGTAATCTCAGAGATGATTGAATCCCAACATGAAAGAAGTCGTAAAAGCCAAGGTAATTAAACTTCTAGATGCAGGCATTATTTATCGTATTTCTGACAGTTCTTGGGTAAGTCCTATGCAGGTTGTTCCTAAAAAGGGAGGCATGACTATGGTGTCTAATGACAAAAAAGAGTCAATACCTACAAGAACAGTCACCGGATGGAGAGTTTGTATTGATTATAGGAAGCTAAATGACGCCACTCGAAAAGATCATTTACCTTTTATTGATCAGATGTTGGAAAGATTATCAAGTCACATGTATTATTGTTTCCTAGATGGCCTCTCTGGTTACTTCCAAATCCCGGTAGCTCCAGAAGATCAGGAGAAAAAGACATTCACATGCCCATATGGTACGTTTGCTTATCGTAGAATGCCTTTTGGTTTATGTAACGCTCCTGCTACTTTTCAGCGATACATGCTAGCTATCTTCAATGAATTCGTGGAAGAAATCATGGAGGTATTTATGGATGATTTTTTAGTTTTCGGTAATTCTTTCCAACTTTGTCTTAACAATCTAAAACGTGTTTTGATAAGATATGAAGAGACAAATTTAGTGCTAAACTGGGAAAAATGCCACTTTATGGTTCAAGAGGGTATTGTTTTAGGACATAAAATTTCTAGTAAAAGGATAAAGGTAGATAAAGAAAAAATTGAAACCATTGAAAAATTACCTCCCCCTAATTCAGTTAAGGCTATAAGAAGATTTTTAGGACACGCCAGTTTTTATCGCAGATTTATTAAAATTTTTTCTCAAATAGCTAAGCCTTTAACAAAGTTGCTAGAAAAAGACGTGCTTTTCAACTTTGACCAAGAATGTTTAGACTCTTTTAACGCTCTTAAGGAAAAGTTAGTCAATGCCCCGATTATGATTTCACCTGATTGGAATCTACCTTTTGAACTAATGTGCGATGCAAGTGATTTTGCAGTAGGTGCAGTTTTGGGACAACGAAGAGACAAGCACTTTCAACCGATTTATTATGCTAGCAGAACTTTGACAGCCGCTCAAGCAAATTATCCTACCACAGAAAAAGAATTGCTAGCTATTATTCTCGCATTTGATAAATTCAGATCTTATTTGATTTTGTCAAAAGTCATTGTTTATACTGACCATTCTGCTCTTCGTTACCTTTTAACTAAAACTGATGCAAAACCTCGATTAATAAGATGTATTCTATTGTTACAGGAGTTCGATTTAGAAATAAGGGACAAGAAGGGAGCTGAAAACTTGGCAGTAGATCACCTTTCTAGATTTGAAAACACGCAACCGAAGTACCTCGACAAAATAAATGATTTGTTTCCTGAAGAACAACTCCTATCCTTAGCAGATGCAAGAGTTCCTTGGTTTGGTAATTTTGCAAATTATCTAGCAGCTAACATAACCCCAAAAGGGCTGACCTATCAGCAAAAGAAGCGATTCTTCGCTGATGTGAAAAGCTACTTTTGGGGGGATCCTTTTCTTTTTTCGAATTTGTGCAGATCAGGTTATTTGAAGATACGTTACTGAAAAAGAAGCATACCAAATTTTAAATCACTGCCATTCAGGACCTATAGGAGGACATCACAGTGGAGCTAGAACCGCTCATAAATGAATAGGTGAGAAGAGATTAAAGTAATTAAACGAACTCGATGAATGGTGTTGCAATGCCTACGAGAGCTTACGACTATATAAGGAAGCCATGAAGCGACGTCATGACAAACAACTGAAACAACCTAAGCATTCAAAACAGGTGATCTTGTCTTACTCTACAACTCAAGGCTGAGACTATTTCCTGGAAAACTCAAGTCAAGATGGTCAGGTCCATTCATTGTTCAAACCATCTTTCCAAACGGCACAATTGAGGTAGCTCACCCCAACTACAGTACGTTCAAGGTAAACGGACATAGGCTTAAACACTACAGAGGTGAGAATTTTAAAGATTACAGGGAGGAGCTTCAGTTCCACGAAATCCCTTCGTGACACATCTAGGAAGAGCCGAGCTTAGACTCTAAATAAGTGCTTCTCGGGAGGCAACCCGAGCACTAACTTAGTAACTTTTCATTCTTTAAAATTTTTAGTATTTTTCATACATCAACTAACCCTTTTAAATGCAGAAATTTAGGACCACACGGCATGGCACATGGCGTGCCTCAGGCCGTGTAAACATTTAAAGCAGAGACACGGTCGTGCACTTAGGTTGTGTATGAACAAAGTGAAATTTTTTCCCAAAACACGGGCTGTCAACAAATCCCCACGGCCGTGCAACATGGCCATGGTAACCCTTCAATTTAAACATGGGCTTGCACAAATATCCACGCCCGTGTCCCCAGACCATGGCCAACACTGTCAATTTAGACACAGCCGTGTGACTAACTACACGACCGTGTGAAGAACGATACCAATCGCAAACGGCCGTGGAACTTATCACACGACCGTGTGGAAAGTGAACACGATCGCAAACGGCCGTGTGAAATATTAACACGGGCATGTACTTCGAACTAGGCGTGCCAAAACCACCGAATTTCGATTCACACGAGTAAACCCCGAGTCACACGGGCGTGTTCTATGCCCGTGTGAGCCAAAAACTATAAATAGGAAGCCACTATTCATTCTCTTTTTCACTCAGACCCTAAAATCTCCTCTCCACAACCACCATAAATGTCACCGCTGACCTTAAAACCACTACCACGCTCACACACAGCCGACACACACCCGTGCAACCTTACCCCCACGACTTTTCGACCTCAACCGACGACCGTGCAACCCTATATTTGGTTCTATTTTCTCATTGTCCTTATTTTATTTATTTATATTTCATTTTTTCAGTTAAATTTTACTTTCAAGCATTGAATTTGTTACATTAGGATAAATAATTTAGAATGTTAGAGAACATATTAGGATTGCATGCCATTTAAGTGCTCAATTGCTTGCCATTTATCTCACAAATTTAGTATAAAGACATACCCATATTGTTTGTTTTTGTTACCACGTAGAATGGATTTTATATGCTATTTGGGTTAGTCCCTATTTTATTTTTTTAGGTTATTTTCACATTTAATTTTACTATAGTTTGTAATTTAACTTCAATTTTTAGAACTAATAATTCTAACTCTATTCTAGGTAACATGTCATCGTGCGGTAAGAAAGCTGCCGTCCCCGCCTCGAAGAAACGAAAGGGACCAGGTGGTTCTTCCTCTAGACCTACCTCCGAAGTTTGCCACCCATCCATCACATTCTCTCAAACCTCGCAAGAGGAATTATTTCAAATACTACGGGAACGTCCATTGAGCGCTGGCCGATGCATAGATTGGGTAGCACTAGAACGAGTAAACCTCGCTGATTTAGTCCGAGCCCTACTCATGACGGACCCTTGGGAGCAGTTCTTCCAGATCATCGAGCCTACATACATGGAGTTCACCCTCGAATTCTATTCCACCTTTAACCTCTAGACCATGATGAACAGATTCGATGACCCTGGGACAGTCCAGTTTCGTCTTGGAGGCCTCGTGTGACAACTTAGTGTTCCAGAGTTCGACTTCACACTCAGACTCTACACAGAGGAATTCATGGAAGAGGAGGACTTCCCCAACATTTCCCGTCGCATCCACATTCGGCCCATTGATTATTGGCAAGAAATTGCCCCGAGGCGTCAGACCTATAACCCTAGTGTCAGTAAGGCGACCGCCCTCGTCCCACCTTTGAGGTACATTCATGCCCTCCTTGCTCACACTTTGACAGGTAGACGAGAGAGCATAGGCGTCGTCAACACTCACGATGTTTACTTCCTATGGTGCATGGCCAACGGACACATCATCGACTTGGCATATTTTATCGTGCATGCCATGCAGCATCAGACAGAGAGGCACCGTAGAGGCGTCATATCCATAGGGCCATACATTACACGCTTGGCCCGTTACTTTGGGCTCCTCAACACCGCGGCCCAGACATCCTCGTACACACTCATCGGCCAGATGTCCCCATAGGGCATCCAGAGCATGCTTCACATGAGGATGATCGAGCATAGGCCAGGAGGTAGCCACTTTCAATTCGCCTCATCCAGGAAGGCGAGGACCCAGAGGACATTACTGATGATGTCCTACCACCACCACCGGAGGAGGATGCACCTACCGAGCCACCACCCCCTCGCCGCCCATCTCATACAGCAACCACTTATGTTGACATATCTGAGCGACTAGACCAATTCGAGCAGTAATGCTTCCAGTGCTTCGATCACATCGATGCCACACTACAGCAGATATGCCAGCACCTCCACATCACTTTACCACCGCCACCGCGTAATCCATCTGAGGATTAGAAACTTCTATTCCTCTTAACTTTATGTTTATCTTAATTTTTATTTTAACACTGATCTCTATTTTCACCTTCTAACTTCTTCTCCTTTATTTTCCTTTTTACATTTCTTTTTATTTTTAGTTAAGTTTTTCTTTTTCTTTTTCATTATTTGAATATTAGTATTTTTAGTGTTTTGTTTTGTTTTATTTCTTTTTCATAACGGCCAACCCCTAACGAGTAATTTCTATTGATCCAAATTCCCCACGACTAATAAATCCTTTCACAGTTTCAAAGGAGCTTTACAGCTGAAATCTCTACGAAAATGGGAACACCCTGCCACAACTACCGGCTCTCCCAAGTCCAATCTCCATCTCGCAAATTCATCCAAAATTCAGGGAGTTTCATGTCTTTCCCTATCTTATGATCTTGTGCTTCTATTGCTACTAATGTTATCTCTGTACATTGAGGGCAATGTACATCTTAAGTGTGGGGGGAAACTTACTTTAAATCTTTATATTATTTGTGAAATCCCTGAAATTTTCTTTAACTTTATGCATTATTCTCAAATCTGCATTATCTTCAGTCTCCTATTAGGAATTTATTCTGATTGATTTATGATTTTTATTGATATGTTAGAATGAAGACATAGGTGCTTGTATTTTGTAACGCCCCGAAATTAGGCTTGGAAGAATGGGCCATGTGGGCCCAATAAGCTTGTGGGCCCACACGGGTCGTTGTCCTTGGATTTACAAGAATTAGTGGTCTGGCTGTGTTGTACATGTGGCTGTAGGCAAATCTGGCTTGGCGGGCCATGCGAGCATGTGGGCCTCACTTAGGTTGCGTAATAGGCCCCGGGCCCATATCCACAGAATGACGTGTTAGTGTGATGGCTAAGAGGTTTGGGAGTGTTGGAGAAGTCTTGGGTTCAAACCTGGGCCTTAGCAAAAATTTATGTTTTTCTCTTATGAGAGCCTTGACGTTAGTGGGTAGGCTTGAAGAATATTTTTGGTGAAAGCATGACACAAAAAGAAGTGTGGTGTAGTGGCAAAGTAGCACTACTTAGGGGACAAGGAAGCAAGGGGGTCCAAGATTCAAGTCTTGGCTCTTGCAATTTATTTTGGTTTTTCTTTTAAATAAATCTAGAAGCAAGTAGGCGGGCTTTCAAGATAAATACGTTGAACTTATGACACAAAGGAGCTTGTGTCCTAGTGGTGGTAGCGTGCATGGTTATTGAGAGGACTATGGTTTGAATCCCTTTACACGCAAAGGTTGATTATTTTGATAATACTTTAGTTTTTAGAGATTGATGGAGGATCCCACATCGGGAAGCTAGCATGGGAGTAGGCGAGAAGCTGGCTTTAAATAGAGTGATCCATGAGGAGAGTAGGCATGCCTTTCTTGGCTTACCCCTTTCACATTGAAGCGTGTTCGTTTGGGTTAGGCGTTGGATCATTTGTTGATCTGTATGCCGTTGGGTCATAATGATGGTGACCATAGTTGATCGACACCCCCGAGGAGTCAAGGGTGCGACTATTGTTGGCTTCTGGGCATAACAGCGTTCAGAGGGTGGATTAGCTCCAGATGCCTATCAAGTGTGTATTTCTCACTACTCTAGCTATAGGACGGCTACTTCAGGCCGTGATGGGCCGAAAGGGGCTATGTAGGCCCAATGGGCCTACGGGCCCAATTAGATAAGTTGCTTGATTGTGTAGTAAATATTAGACTAGATTAGGTGAATCTCATATCTGTGGCTAGATTTGGGCTAAAAGGGCCACACAAGCGTGTGGGCCCATTTGGCCCGAAAATGGGCTTTAGGCCCATTCGTATTGTTATCTCTGTTTAGAATACTTTAGTTTACCAAATTACTAAAATACCCTCGACTTGTAAAATTACCAAAGTACCCTCGATTTACAGAATTATCGTTTTACCCCCGATTTACAAAATTACTGATATACCCTTAATTAACGAAATTACTGAAATACCATTGGTTTACAAAATTACTAAAATATCCTTATAGGTAGAACTACTGTAATACCCCCGATTTGTAAAAGTACTATTTTACCCCTAATTTGTAAAATTACCGTTTTACCCCTGATTTGTAAAATTACCATTTTACCCCTGATTTGTAAAATTACCATTTTACCCCTGATTTGTAAAATTACCGTTTTACCATTGATTTGTGAAATTACCGAACTACCCTTTAGGGTAGAATTACAAAAATACCCCTATAGGGTAAAATTACTGAAATACCTCTGTAGGGTAGAATTATTGAAATACCACTATAGGGTAGAATTACCGAAATACCCCTGTAGGGTAGAATTACTGAAATACCCCTATAGGGTAGAATTACCGAGATACCCCTGTAGGGTAGAATTACCATTTTGCCCCTAGGGTGTTAAATGATTATTTTGCCCTTATGGGCAAGTGACTGACTTAGACTGTGTGTTTGACGGATTTGATTGTGAATATATGTTGGTGATATGAATGACTTGACTGTGATTGTTTGATTCAAATATGGGCATGACATTCTGCATACATGACATGTTGCATGGGTTGGGATTCTGTATGGAGGAAGATCTGATTTGTTGGGATCGCATGGTTGCTTGACGACGGTGGACCGATCGATGGCTGAGTACCGGTCATGTTACAGAAGGCTGTGTGCTGTTATTATGGGCTTCGTGCCGTTATTATGGGCTTGTGCCATTACCGAAGGCTGTGTGCCGTTACTGTGGGCTTCGTATCGATATTGTGGGCTTCGTGCCGTTATTATAGGCTTTGTGCCATTACCGAAGGTTTTGTGCCAATATCATAGGCTTTGTGTCAATTTTAGACACGTTATCGATGGCTTTGTGCTACGTATTCTGTTAAGTGGCTTTGCCACATTATCTGTTTCTAGTGGCTATGCCACAAGTATCTGTTCTAGTGGCTATGCCACAAATATCTGTTCTGGTGGCCTCGCCACATATATATCTAATCTGGTGGCCTCGCCACAATATCTGTATCTGGTGACTCTGTCACAATATCTGGCAGCCTCGCTGCAAATTTTGTGGTGCGTAGCGAATGGGTAGGTCAAGTAGTCTCCCCACAAGGTGTATGGTTGGTACGGGTGGAGTGTAGTGGTTGGATCTAGGCTGGGCTTGGGCATTACATTCACATTCTGATTCTGATTCTGTTAATTGATTCTGATTCTGATTCTGATCCTGATTCTGATTCTGATTCTGATACTGATACTGACTCTGATTCTGATTTTGATTTTGATTTTGATTCTCATTTTGATTCTAGTTATGATAATGTTTTTGATTCTGTAATGGGCTAAGGCCCATCTGGTGCAGTCTGTTATAGTGGGCTAAGGCCCAATAGATACTGGAACTGTGGTAAGGCAAACTTTTTAATTCTTTTACATGACTGACTGTTTGTATTTGTAGTAGAGGATTACACACTGAGTTTTCGTAAACTCACCCCATTTATTAACCTTTCAGGTAATCCCCAGCCTTAGACAGATCAGAGCTGCGAGGGACTCGGAGAAGGCCACACACTACTTATGCTTTCTGTTTTGATTATTTACTCTCAAGTACTTTATTTTGGGTTTGGTTTGTAATAAGGCCTTTTATAATTTCTGAATTTTTATTTTAAGGTTTTTATTTACCTTGAATTATATGTACTAGAGGTGCATCGTGGTTTTCCAAAATGTTAATTGTTTTCGAACCACAACTAACTAAATTAAGCTTTCAAAACAAAGAAGGTTTTAAAGATAATAATGTTTTTAAAAGGGATTAACTTTTAATTGACCACGTT
The DNA here is from genome assembly GCA_020496765.1 of Gossypium stocksii. Lineage (NCBI taxonomy): Eukaryota > Viridiplantae > Streptophyta > Magnoliopsida > Malvales > Malvaceae > Gossypium > Gossypium stocksii. The sequence goes on from CM035623.1 coordinate 17,189,697, forward strand.
TTAAAAATAAACAAACACAAGTTTTAGTTTGAAACAAGTTTCTTTAAGAAGGGTTTCTTTGAAAACATGGTTTCCGAAAAACACTTCCATTTAGCACGCCAGACTCGGGCCTAACTTTTAGGCGGGGTATGGGGTGTTACATACTTTGAATATTCAAACTTTAAAACATTAGGGAATCAACCATGATAAGTTGAAATTTTTGAGAACCCCATTTTTTTTCATAAGTTCTTTTCCCTAATTCTAAGTATTATCTTGAGATTTGAAATTCGCAGGATTGACATAAAAAGCCATAATTCTGGTGAGATTTTTGAGCCTTTTGAGCGTACATTCTTTCGTGCTCACTTTTATTATTGCTTTGAGTGAGCCAACACTGATTCTTTATTTTAGAACTTGCTTTGATTATACATGTCGAGACCACATCATTGATTTGATACACTGAAATGATAAAGGCGCCTAGGATTTAACCCACTTACTCCACAAAAGCCTACCTCCATAAATTAACCCCTAGTGAACCTTATTGAGCCTAACAACCTTTTCTTTAACTTACCTCTAATTTTAACCTTTCACCCATTTTTTGTTGAATTCCATTCAATTATTTTGACCCCTATTTTTTGTCGAGATTTGAGTTGAAATTTTCATCTAGCTTTATTCTTTTTTCCAGAATGTAAAATTTTATCCAATTTATTGTATTATATTTGAATTGTTCTTAAAAAAAAAAAGTATGTATTAATTCAGTTGTAATCTGTAATAGTTCAAATGGTTTTTTGCATATTTCTATTTTATGGCTACCAAGGCAGAAATGATGTTATCATAAGAATTAGCTCGAGAAATATGTTCCAGTGATAGATATTTTTCTAGCTAGATAATTTTTTAGTTCAATCTCGATTCTAACCCTCTTTTGCAGCCTGTAACAACACCCCTAACCAAGCCCGGTTACAACCATTACAAGACCTTTTGGTCGATGTGTCATATCAATCTACAGTGGTGGAGATTTGATTTTCTTGCAAGCCTATGGTAATACTTGTTAGATTGACTAGAGAATACTTAATTCTTGAACCCTAAACACTTTGAGTGGATAGAGTGAATCTTTAGTGAGGATGTCAACTCCTGTTAATTAAGATGGAGAGATAACTACTTAAAAAAAAGGAGAAAACTTATGTTTCAATGATAAAATTCTCAACTTGGAGTGATTGAATCTTTAATGTTCTTCTGATTGAATTTTCATTGTATGAATACCTGTGAATTAATTTGAAATTTTATCTATAAAGATTGTGGGTTGAGAAGAATGATTCTTAATTGTAAATTGAGATTTTGCTTGAGGAGAAGCAAAGGCTTAAGTGTGGGGGCATTTGATAACCGATAAATTATACATATTTTTACCTCATGTTTAGCCCAATTTTTAGATCGATTATCATTAATTTAGTGAGAATTGGTACTTTTAATCCTTTTTTTTCGTGTCTTATACTCAGGAGAGCATAAGGAAGCGAAAAGAACTGAAAACGGGCCAAAAACGAGGAAAAATGGGTCAAAGTGTGAAAACGACATGGCCCAAGGAGTCGCCATATGGCCGTGCTACACGACCGTGCCACACGAAGTCCACACGGCCTAGCCCCAACAAGCACGGCCAGGCCACACGACCATGCCACCATCAACAGGCCTGCACATGGCCCTTATCGAAACCACACGGGCGTGGCACACAGACGTGTCCCTATCGTGAGGAAGTGCAATTTCACTCGAATTTGAATACTTAGGGGCTAAGAAAGCCATTCTAAACTCTATATAAAGACCCCAGAATGCAACTCTAGAGATATACTCTTTTATCTCAAAAGGAGCGCCATATTTCTACCAACACAAGGAGTGAAAGCAAGGAATTACTCCAAGGGGAGCCAATTGATTCATCCCAGAAGCCAGAATTCTACATCAAGAGAGAGGATCTCCTTAAATTCCTTCAGGGGTTTTTGGGTTCTTTATGTTTTGTTATCTTATTTCTTCTGAGATGTTTTCTTTATTAGTTATGAACTAAACCCCTCAAATACTTGAGGGGGATGAAACCTAAGACAGATCTTGTTATTAATTATTCTTGAATTATATGATAAATACTTGAATTGTTCTTAATTATGTGTTCTTCATTCTTGATTTAATAATCCTAGGTATTACTTCAAGAACTTGATGTGCTTAGGCAGAGGAGCAAAAGTTCCTGTTTTAAGAGTAGATCTACCATAATTAAGCGGAGTTGCATGCAACCCTAGACATAAGGCGACATAAATCTGCCGGATTAGGGTCAAACCTAATAGGGGGATCCATAGATCGAATTAATGCAACCTAGGGGTGTTAACTAATAAAGAAACTTTAATTAATCACCTAGGATTAGTTGCTCTTATCCTCGACGGAGGTATTAACATAAGTTAGGGATCTCTACAGATCAAGTCAAGTGAAGAAATCATCTAGTTCAAGAAGTTAATAACAAGTGAAGGCTAGGTGGATTCACCCTTAAGTATTGCTCATATCAATAAGCTCTTCCCTGAAAGTTTTCCCCAATTTACTTTTTGTGCACTTTTAGTTAGTTTTAGAATTAGTTTCAACCAATCCTCTTTCATTTTTAGGCTAGATAATAGAAAGGAAGTAAGTATTAGTACTTTTGGTTCCCTTGGGTATGATAACTCGGTCTTGCCACTAAACTATACTACTGTTCGATAGGTGCGCTTGCCTTGAAAATTGTGATTTTAGTTAGGTTTTTGTATGATCAGTTTTTATAAATTTTATTACTTAATATCGCGAGAATCATGACCCTAAAAGGGTAGAATTTTGGCTCGAAAACACTATTCAGGTATTCGATGAGCTCTCTTGCACATTAGAGGAGTGTTTAAAGTGTGCTGTATCACTTCTGAGGGATTCTGCGTATCAGTGCTGGAAGACTTTAATCTCAGTGGCACCAAGGGGAAAAATTACTTGGGACTTCTTTCAAGTGGAATTTTGGAAAAAGTATATAAGTCAGCAATTTATCGATCAAAAGTGGAAGGAATTGCTAGAGTTAAAGGAGGGTAGAATGACAGTATTGGAGTACGAGCGAGAATTTCTTAGACTCAACAAGTATGCTCGAGAATGTGAGGCCACAGAGGAAATTATGTTTAAAAGGTTTGAGGACGGATTGAACAAAAATATTAAGTTATATGTTTGAATTTTGGAGTTAAAGGAATTTGTTGTACTAGTTAATCGAGCTTGCAAGGTGGAAGAATTATGCAAGGAAAAGAGGAAGCTAAGATTGATGCTAGAGAGGGGAGAAAAAGATCAATGGGTAAGTCCTTTCAGTCTCCATCAAAGAGATCAAAAGATGTGCAAAACCATTTGGCTGTTTTAGTCGGGAACCTACATAGAACTCGTGGGAAGCAAAATGCGGGTTCTAAGGCGCAGACTACCCCTATAGCTAGCATTGGCAATATTAAGTCGAGCAACCTCGAGTGTCAACTGTAACACCCCAAATCCAGCCTAGAAGTTAGGCCCAAATCTGGCGTGTCAAATTGAAGTGTTTTTCGAAAACCTTATTTTCATTGAAAACCCTTCTTATTTAAAAACTTGAGTAAAATCCCAGTTACATTTGTTTATTTTAAAATGTGGTTTATTCAAAGTCATTCTCTTGTAAAACATTATCACCTTTAAAACCCTATTTGTTACGGATGCTTAATTTAAAATAGTTGCAGAAACGTGATATTTTGAAAATAGGTGTTGGTTTGGAAAACCCGTGTTCTACTTCTAGCAAATATAAAATAATAAATAAAATTCCAAATTTAAAATCCAGAAATTATGAAGGCCTTATTACAACCCAAATCAAAATACTTAAAAGCAAATAATCAAAATAGAAAGCATAAGCAGTGTGTGTGTCCTCTCCGAGTCCCTCACAGCTCCGATCCGTCTAAGGCTGGGGATTACCTGAAAAAGTTAGTAAATGGGGTGAGTTTATGAAAACTCAGTGTGTAATCCACTTACTAAGGTAACAGTCAGTAAACAGTAACAAAAACAGCCTGGGCCTAAGTACAGTTTAGCTCAGAGCATAAGTGGGCCTAAGCCCAATACAAATCATTTGGGTCTCAGCCTATAATAGAATCAATTTAGCATAAATGAATGATGCATGATGCATGCAAACCCATCCAACCAGCATGCCACTCCGTCCAATCCTACACAGTCTGTAGGGATATAATCAACCCATCCATCCAACACACCAAGCTTAGCACCATTTGCGGCACTAAGTCAACAGAACAGCTCAAAGCCGTAAACAGAACAGCACAGAGCCATAATCAGAATGGCACAGAGCCATGATAATATGCGTGGCACAAAGCCATTGATAACGGGTCTATAATCGAAACAAAGCCTGTGATATCGGCACAAAGCCTTAGGTAATGGCACAAAGCCTATAACTACAGTACAAAGCCCACAATAACGGCATGAAGCCTACAATAACGATACGAAGCCCATATTCATGACACGAAGCCCATAATAACGGCACACAGCCTTTGGTAACATAATCGGTACTCAGCCATCGATCAGTCCACAGTCGTCTCAGGTGACCTGTGCAACTTTATCAGATCAATACCGATAAACGGCTCTAAGCCTTCGGTGGATCCATAGTCGTCAAGCAACCATGCGACCTTAACAAATCAGATCTTCCTCCGTACAAAATCCCAACCCATGCAAGATGTCATGTATGTAGAATGTCATGCCCTTAATCGGTCATACAATCACAGTCAAGTCATACCACAACCCAGTCATTTGTATATATCAAAAGCACATCAATCATACAACCCAAATAAAACAGTCATTCTATCTCTAGGGGTTTAATGTTCATTTTTACCTAATAGGGGTAAAATATTCATTTTACCTTCTAGGGTAAATCGATAATTTTACACTACAGTGGTATTTCAGTAATTTTGCACTACATGGGTATTTCGGTAATTTTGCACTATAGGGTTATTTCGGTAATTTTGCACTACAGGGAGGTCTACAGTCGCCTCGAATGACTTCAGTAACACAACGGTCATAACAGTATAAATGGGCCCACACACTATATGGGCCCACACACTCGTGTGGACTAATTAGCCTAAGCACAGTCATGACTATGCGAACTATGTAGTCCGATCCAGTACTTACCACATGACGCACATTTTATCCGTGTGGAGCCCACAAGCCCGTCGAGTCCACACGACCCATTTAGCCCACATATCAGACACAGCTACGAAAAATAGTCACTTATCGTAGATTTTATCCGTGTGGGGCCTACGAGCCCATTGGGCCCATTGGCCAACACTGGCCCAAGTGGCCCATACGACCCAAGCCCATGAATTCGCTCATGGTGGCCTTCTCATCGCACGCCCACGTTTCGTGAGCTCGGTTCACCACACGTGCAATCGCACGCTCGTGTGGCATTATTAGCCAGTATTCCAGCTTTTCGGCATTTTACCGATCTACAGTCATAGCAGTTAAAAACACATACTTTCGGGTTTTTAGTCGATCAACAAATTTGGTACCATAACATACACCTGATTTGCAAAACCATGGAATGATCCACTAGAAACAGAGTTTAATTACACACCTACTGCTAAACATGCGAAAGTAACCCTCGAGCGTCAAACCTACAATCAATCATAATTTGCCATTAATCCTGTGTCTAAATATGAACAACCCTCAAACCTTCCACGAATCATACTATCCAAGAAACACTAAATCCTTACCTTGATTGATCGACAAAAGATCATGCACTCTCCTCGTTGTCAACGGCTAACCACTCGGCCCTTGGAATTTCCTGTATTCCAACCAATCTTATTAACCAATCTCCAATCAACAATTTGTGCAAGACAGAGAAAGACTTACCAACACACACAGCTAATTTAAGAGAAGGGATAATCGGTCTAGCCCACTAAGACGAATACTTCACACCACAGAAGTAAGGCGATCGATGAGAGAATGTTTGCATATGACGAGAACTCGGATAGGGGAAAGAGCATTGAAATTCGACAGAAGCTCTGCCACTTTGAGAAAGCCGAGGGGAGAGTACACAACCAATTGGCAAAGAAAAAATCAATCAAAAGAAGGAAAGGGTAGAAGAGAAGCAGCCAAGGTCTAAAGGCTAAGTGTAGTATTTGGCCTAACACAACTAATGTGTTTGAGAAAAGAAAAAAAGAAAGAGAAAGCATACAGTTTAGGAGGAGAAAGGGAGAAGAGGAAGGAACAACAAGAAAAATGTAATCTACTGAAAAGAAATAGGAGAGAGCAAAGTAGAGATTCGGCCACAAGGATCTTGAAGAAAATGTACAAACTGAAACCTCCACATGGTAAGATACCCTAAAACGAAAACTAAATTTGACTTTTAGAATGAAAACCAAAGCAAAGTAAAAACAACCGGCCAAAATCCCTAGCAACATACGGCTACCAAAAATGCCAAGTAAAGAAATAAAAACTCATCATGCATCCCTAGCCGAATTCACCTACTCAAGCTACCCAAAGACTTCTAAATTCGACCAACTCCTTCCCCCCATCCAACTCTTTGATTTTCTCCACAAAATCCTCCCATTCTCTCTCCACAATTTGCTCCTTGAATCACTCCCCAAGACTAATTCAAACTCCAACCTCCTCAGTCTTTCCCTCAAATTCCACCGCCTCACAGCAAATGAGTAAAATAAATACTCCTTTGTGCACAAGGTGACTCAAACCTCAATCCTCACATACTACTCTTGATGTCACTTGCCACTGGAGCCCAAGCTCCTTTTGTGCACTTTTTACCCACGATTAACTATAAGGTCTACTTCTAATCACCAAGGGTTCGCTCAGGAGCAAAAATAATAATTTTGCACACGTCAGGACTTGAACCCCAAACCACATGGATACTCCTAACGCCACCTTGCCACTAAACCACATGATTCCTTGTGTCATATTTTAACCACACATATTTATAAGGCCTTCAAACTAACGCCAAGCTCACCTAAGGGAAAAACTAAAATTTTTGCTAAAGCCCTGGTTTGAACCCAGGACTTCTCAGCCATCCCCAAACATTTCAAATCACTTAACCAACATACCAAACATGCAATTGTGACATTTGTAAGCACATTTGAAATATTTAAGCCATCTTGTAACTGATCCCAAGCTCAAGCCCCAATACTTCTAAGCTCAAATTTTGGGGCACTACATCAACACTATGGGAGGAGACATCCCAGTGAATGTCGGATGATCACCCGGGCTTGTTTCAAATGTGGCTTCCAAGATAATTTTATCAAAGATTATCCTAAAATGGCAGAGAAAAAAATACTCAGAATGTCAAATCGAGTAATACAGCTACTAGACAGTACAACTACTAGAAGGAGACCTGTCAGAAATGTGAAAGAACCTATGTTGTTCGTGCTTGGGAAGAGGCGTCATCTCCTAACGTAATCACTGGTATTTTCTCTCTCTATGATGTTAATATTGTTGCATTGATTAATCTCGGGTCTACCCATTCCTACGTTTGCATGTAATTGGTAACTGATATAAGTTTGCCTATTGAGTTGACTAAGTTTGTGATTAAGGTGTCAAACCCCTTAGGTAAATGTGTGTTAGTTGATAAGATTTGCAGGAATTGTCCCTTAAAAATTTGATGTCACTATTTTATGGCCGATTTAATGCTACTGCCATTTGATGAGTTTGATGCCATTTTGGGCATGGATTGGTTGTCAATGCATGGTGCTAAAGTGAATTGTAGAAAAAAGGTCATTCAATTGAAAAGTGAAAATGGAGAGATTCTTAGGGTTGAGACAGATGAGCCCCGTGAATTGCCTATGTTGATTTCATCCATGACTGCTTAGAGGTATTTAAGAAAAGGTTATGAAGCGTATCTTGCATATGTATTGAATACAAGGGAATCCGAATTGAAAGTTGAATCAGTGCCTGTAGTCTGTGAATTTCCAGATGTGTTTCTAGAAGAGTTATTGGGGATACCTCCTATTAGGGAAATAGAGTTTGCTATTGATCTATTACCTGGGGCTGCACTGATATCTATAACCCCATATAGGATGGCTCCGACTGGGCTAAAGGAATTGAAAGCTCAGTTACAAGAATTGATAGATAAAGGATTTGTGAGACCGAGTTTTTTTTCGTGGGGTGCTCTTGTATTATTTGTAAAGAAGAAGGACGGATCGATGAGACTTTGTATTGATTATAGACAGCTTAACAAGGTGACAATAAAGAACAAATACCCCTTGCCAAGAATTGATGATATGTTTGATCAATTGAAAGGAGCCACTGTGTTTTCGAAAATAGATTTAAGATCCGAATACTAGCAATTAAGGGTTAAAGAGTCTGATGTGCCAAAACCTCTTTCAGAATGAGACATGGGCACTATGAATTCCTTGTGATGCCATTTGGCTTAATTACTGCTTCAGCTATATTGATGGACTTAATGAATCGAATCTTTCGGCCATACTTGGATAAGTTCGTGGTAGTGTTTATTGATATTTTAATTTACTCTTGTGATGAGAATGAACATGCCAAGCATTTGAGGATGGTTTTACAAATCTTACGAGATAAGCAGCTACATGCCAAGTTCAGTAAAAGTGAGTTCTGGCTCAGGGAAGTTAAATTTTTGGGCCACATTGTCTTGGGAGAGGGCATTAGAGTTGACTTGTAATAGCCCAAATTAAGGCCTAAATGGAATAGTGGTTTCAAAAACCATAAATCTGAAGTAGAAAAATTTATTGCAATTAAGTTTTAAAGTTTATAGGGTGATAGAATAATTGTGTGAAATTTTCGTTAAGAAATTTTATCGATTGGGTGCCTAATTTGGTGTTTAGGACTAAATTGTAAAAGGTAAGAAATGTGTGTTCTAATTCATAAAGGTACTTGACTGGAATGAGTTTTTAAAGTGCATGTCCTTAAATGGCAATTAGACCATTCTATTTTGTTTGGACAAAAATGCGCATGAATAAGACAAATTTGAAAGAAAAGCATTTAAGGGCATTTTGGTCATTTAGTAATTAAATGAATTAAAAGGGGAAAAATCAAGCAAAATTGGTGTCCATCTTCTACATTTTGCCGAATATAGCAAAGGAGATACCATGGCTAGGGTTTTCAAGCTTCCAAGCTCAATAGTAAGTGCACCCAAGCCTCATTTTTAATGTTCTTTGCATTTTTGAGATCCCGGTAACTCAGTTTAGCTATTTCCTGAGCTAGGGTTTGATTTCAAAAATTGACCCATGTTGAATAAGTGTGTATTTTGATGATTAATGGTGGATTATGCATGTTTATGATGAGAGGAACAGGTTTTACTAGGTGATTTTCGATGAAATTGGAAAAAAAAAAGGGGGCTAAATTGTAAAAGTTGTAAATTGGTCATAAGTATGTGATTTAGTGAAAATTATTGATTACTATAGTCATGAAATGATTCGAATAAGTCCAAAATACAAGGAATAAAAATCATTTTACGAGCCTTGGGGTAAAAGTGTAAATATGTGAAAGTTTAGGGGCGAAAATGTAAATTTGCCATAATATGATTTTTGGATCAAATTGAGTAATGTGACTAATAAATGAGCTAATTGTGACATTATGGATCATGGAAAATGAAATTCGGGCTTAGATCGGGACAGATGGAAGTTATGGACCAAATTGGAAAATTAATCTTTTTCATGTTCAAGGTAAGTTTATATGTAAGTAATATGTACATTTTATTTGTACATTAATAAATTTAATGTATATTATGAAAGGTTGATATTGAATAATTTTCTATGACGTTGAAAGTGTTAGAAATGAGAGTTCCCGGTTGAACCTTCAGGAAAACAGGAGATACGGATAAAATGTAGCTAGGTCACATGTGTGATAAAGTGAGCTTCACCATGTAGACCCGAGAGCTACGGAACTTAATGGCTATGTCACATGGGTGATAAAGTGAACTTCACCATGCGTACACGATAGTTACGGGATTAAATGGCTATGTCACATCGGTGATAAAGTAAACTTCACCATGTGTACACGAGAACTATATTATATGTAGCTAGGTCACATGTGTGATAAAGTGAGCATCACCATGTAGACCCGAGAGCTACGAAACTTAATGGCTATGTCACATGGGTTATAAAGTGAACTTTACTATATGTACACGAGAACTACATTATATGTAGCTAGGTTACATGTGTGATAAAGTAAGCTTCACCATGTAGACCCTAAAGCTATAGAACTTAATGGCTATGTCACATGGGTGATAAAGTGAACTTCACCAAGTGTACACGATAATTACAGGACTTTATGGCTAGGTCACATGGGTGATAAGGTGAACTTCACCATGTGTACATGAGAGCTGAGTTATGTGTTGGTGGAACTATGAGCTGAAGACCACCGAGCATTGGCCTCCATTACGGAGTGTTCATTGGGAAACCTTGCTAAGAGATGCTAAGGGTGATCATGTGTTGTATAAGTACAACGGTGTGAGCATGTATATGTATGAGAAATGTGCATGATATGCATGAGGATATTGGTAAGGTGTAAATGTGATGCATGGATGCATGAAAACTTCGGTATATGTAAATAATGTACTTGGTATGTAATTGAACTTGTGGTAAGGTTGATATGGTGTGAATGCTATTATAGATACTTGTAAATATACACATATATTGATTATTATTATCCCTTGGAATGGCTAATATTGAATATGTTGGTGATATGTGAATATATTGGAAGTTATACAAGGAAAACATGGAAGACCAAATTTTCAAGAAAACAGTTGAAACAATAGCAGTTACATGATTTTGAAAAAATACTAAAAATGGTAAAAAATGAATTAGATGTTGAATGAGATATTAAATTAAATATAAATGAGTCTATTTTTACATAAAAGAAATATTGTGAGCAAAGGAATTGTATATTATGAGATATTTAAATTATAGTGAGATAGGGTTAGAATGGTGTCGAAAATCCCCTGTTCCAACTTTAGAAAATCAATAAAATTGTACAAAACCAATTATGGTTTATAGTTTATATGCTCAGATTCCTTAATGAGTCTAGTTTCAAAATAAACAAACGAGAATTTTATCCGAGTTCTGTACGATGAGATAATAAATTTTTAGTGAAGAGTGGTTGTAACTGTTGGATGGCAAAATAGGGGAGATTTTAATGAATAAACTGTATTGATTGGCTGAACCAAAAATTATGGAAATTTTATGGTAAAGAGATATGTGAGTTTAGTTTTAGGAAAAGTTAGCAAATCTAAATTTGGAGTTCTGTAGCTCTGGATAAAAATAATTTAGTGATTATGACTCGGGTAAACTGCTTGAAATGAACGTAGGTGAATAATGAAACTTGTATGGAAATGATTATATCATTTTAAATCATGCCATGAGGTTTGTTAGAAGCAAGTTAATAACCTGCTAAATATTATTATTGTTATTTATATATGAACTTACTAAGCTTAATGCTTACTTCGTTATCTTTGGTGCTTGTATGGTATTCAGGTTAGCTCGGGTTGGAAGCCACTAGAGAATCTATCACACTATCGATCGTGCACTTTAGGTATGAATGATTTTCTAATATTTAAGAGTATGAAATGTATAGGAAATTAAGTCATTGGCTCATATGGTCATGATTTAGTCTAGAATATTGACCTACGATAGTTGGAGTTAATGTCATATAATGCCATTATATACGGCTAATAAATTCATTATGTTATAAATTGCGAAAAGTTGAATAGATGGTATACTATGACTTGTTAAGTAGAGGATGTATGCTTTAGATAGCCTTGTTATGTCCTGGAAAGTGAAATTAAAGTTATAATCAAGTACGGACGTGTTAGGGTGGAAAATAGCCTACAGAGACACGGTCATGTGTCTCAGCCGTGTGGGGGACACGGCCTAGCACACAGGCGTGTGACTTGGCCATGTGCCCTTAAGGGTATGTTGATGTCATAAACAAAATGCTTGGTGTTTTTAACACGGGCTGGGACACGGGCGTGTCTGACCACACGGCCTACGCACACGGGCGTGTCCCAAATCATACGGGCGTGTGACACTATTTTGAAGAAAAAATTTATAGGTGTTCCAAAGATCTCCGTTTAGTCTCGAACCATTCCTAAAGTATGTTTTAGGCCTCGTAAGCCCATATAAGGGACTTTAAAGTGGGATTTGAAAAGTTTTAAATCGGAGTGAAGTTTATAGCTCGATAATGTACGGTTGATTGTGTTGTCATTCGGTAACGCCTCATACCCTGTCTCGGCGTCAGATACGAGTAAGGGGTGTTACATGACCCGAGCAAGGTTTCAGTAATTGTGAATTGGAAACCATCGAAAAATGCAACGGAAGTTAGAAGCTTTTTGGGCTTGGCTGGATATTACAGACGTTTTGTAAAAGGGTTTTTGATGATTGCTTCTCTGATGACCAAGTTGCTGCAAAAGATGTTAAGTTTGGATGGACCGAAAAGTGTCAACAAAGTTTTGAGAAATTGAAGACAGTGTTGACTGAAACACTAGTGTTAGTGCAACTCGAGTATGGAAAGGAATTCGTAATTTACAGTGATGCATCTTTAAATGGTCTCGAATGCGTATTGATGCAATAGGGTAAAGTGGTAGCGTATGCTTTGAGAGAATTGAAGCCACACGAAAAGAACTACCCAACACATGACTTGGAATTAGCTACTATTGTCTTCGCCTTGAAGATTTGGTGACACTATTTATATGGCGAAAGGTGTCGTATTTTCACTGATCATAAGAGCTTGAAGTACTTGATGTCACAAAAGGAGTTGAACCTACGGCAACGAAGGTGGCTTGAATTGATAAAATATTATGAGTTAGTGATAGACTACCACTCAGGAAAGGCAAACGTAGTCGCCGATGCCTTGAGTAGGAAATCATTATTTGCATTGAGGACGATGAATACATAGTTTTCCTTATCCGATGATGGTTCAATTTTGGCTGAAATGAGAGCGAGTGTAACACCCCGTACCCGTGTTCAATACTAGAATAGGATACGAGTATTACTAGAGCAACGTACATATAATTATAGCAAATCAAGACATAAAATGATTATCTAAATTTAAATCTGTCAATTGATTGCTCATCTTTTAAAAATTAAATTCACATATATCATAAACTTATAATGTAACTAACATTAGATCATACCGATAACAAAATACGAGTGAAATATCTAATGTTAGAATTCAACTTTTAAGGTAATATTACTAAAATTTATAACAATATACTGAAGCCTTCTGTACATGCCATATGTCCAAAATGTATTTACAAAATACCAAAAGGAAGGATGGATACGTTGGTGAGCTTCCGACAACTTTTCCCCGAATCACGAGCAAACTTGATTTCATTATAAAATAAAACAAGAAAGGAAGAGGAAGAAAAGTAAGCTAAAAGCTTAGTAAGTAATATGTAAATAATAAAGACAAAAAACTAATAATGGCATTTATAGATCCCAAATTATGTATCCATAATTACACAACCTTTTTCTCATATGCATTTATCATTTCTTTCAGTTCAGAACAAGCTATCCATTTGAGTCCCAGTTACTAAATTATTTTTATCTAGACATACGGAACTCCAAATTAAGATTTGTAAATTTTCCCAGAAACTAGACCCATACGTATTCTTACGATAAAAATTTTAGAATTTTTGGTTGGGCCAATTAATACAGTTTACTCATTGAAGTCTCCCCTATTTCTCGGTTCAGCAGTTATGACCACTCTTCACTAAAATTTAATTATCTTTTTCTACCGAATTCAAATGAGGTTCTTGTTTCTTTCTTCTGAAAATAGATTCAATAAGGAATCCAACCATATAAATTATGTTCCTTAACTATTTTTTTACAATTCTTAATGATTTTTACAATTCAAAATAGGGGATCATTAATCAGTCTGAACTAGTCTTGCAAAAATATAAATCTCTTAAAATACAGAATTCCCTTGTTCGCTCTATTTTTTTATATGAAAATAGACTCAATAAGATTTAATTCCATATCTTATTCCATTTCTAATTCAACTTCTACCATTTTTGGTGATTTTTCAAAATCACTCTCCTGCTGCTGCTTTAGACTGTTTATCCCAAATTTCATTCCTTCACTAAAATTTCTTACTATCAACTTTCAAGATAATACTTATCCATATTCACCTTATCAAAATTCAATCACATATCTACCTCATAATTCAAAACTCATATATTCATTTTTCAGTATTTATCCCACATTTTTTTCACGTTAAATTTCATTTAGCAAACTTGTTTCTCCCAGTGAACACTTCGGAAAGTAACAATATCCGGTGGTTTTAGCACATAGCTCCACCTTCTGTAATTAATGCCTAACTTAGTGGTATATGCATATAGCACCACACTATTGAGCTAACAGATAATTGTGGCATACGCACTTAGCTTCACTTTTCAAATTAACATGTATGACCGTGGCATATCCACTTAGCACCACGTTACATGTTTAACCATGGTATATCCACTTAGCACCACGTTTATGAATCAATATATGTAACCGTGGCATATCCACTTAGCACCATGTTACATGTTTAACCGTGGTATATCCACTTAGCGCCACGTTAATGAATCAATATATGTAACCGTGGCATATCCACTTAGCACCATGTTACATGTATCAATATGTGTAATCGTGGCATATCCACTAAGCATGACGTTACACGTATAACCGTGGTATATCCACTTAGCACCACGTTTTTCCATTCTGAAGGTTCAACTGAGATTTCCTCATTTAATCTCAATTCATCAACCACAAATTCTCGTTTATGTCCACTAATTGAACAATATTAAAAATTATTTCACATGTCACAAAATAAAATATTATAACATAATAAAACAATACATTATCTACATATAAACTTACCTCGGTGCAAAATAAAGAAATTTTGCAATTTAGTTCACAATCTTTTCCTTTCCCTGATCAAGGTCGATTCCACGTCTTTCTTGATTATGGAGCTTGGAAGCTTGAAATAAACCCTAGCTATGGAGAACCCTTGAAATTTTGTCCTAATGAAGAAGATAGACATATTTTGCCATCTTTTTCCCTTTTTTAATCTTTTAATTACCAAATGACTAAAATAACTTTCATTAAAAACTTTGGTTATTTCTACCTATGTATGTCCATTTTTGTCCGTGAAAGCCTAATGGTATAATTACCATTTAAGGACCTCTACTTCAATTATGCTCTTCAATTAAATCCTTTAACATCTCGAATTCATATTTATCAACTTTTGCAATTAAGTCCTAATACGCAAATTAGACATGCAATTCATGAAATTTTCTATCGATATTCTAACACATGCATCTAATCACTCGATAAATTATAAAAATTAATCGGAATGAATTTTTCTACTTAAGAATTGTGGTTTCGAAACCACTATTCCATTTAGGCCCTAATTCAGGCTGTCACAGTGAGACCGATGTTTATTCAAGAAATTCGTGAAGCTCAATCAAGTGACAGTTATTTGCAAGCCAATATGGCTCAATGTGAATCGGGTATCGATTCATTCGTGAAGCTCAATCAAGTGACAGTGATTTGCAAGCCAATATGGCTCAATGTGAATCGGGTATCGATTCAGAGTTTCAAATTGGTTCTGATGGTTGTGTAATGTTTAGAGACAGAATTTGTGTACTGAAAAACGATGAGCTCATCCAGAAAATTTTGCTTGAAGCACATAGTAGCCGTTTGTCTATTCACCTCGAAAGCACCAAGATGTACAATGATTTGAAGAAATTATATTGGTGGCCCGGCATGAAAAGAGATGTCTCCGAGTTTGTATCGAGATGCTTAGTTTGTCAACAAGTGAAGGCTGAACATCAAGTACCTTCCAGCCTATTACAGCCTATCATGGTTCCCAAATTGAAATGGGATTGAATCACAATGGATTTTGTGACAGGATTATCAATGTCGCTAAGTAGGAAAGATGTCGTTTGGGTTGTAGTTGATAGACTTACGAAGGCAGCCCATTTTATACCAGTACGTACTGACTACTCACTTAGTAAGTTGGTTGACTTACATGTCTCTGAGATTGTGTGACTACATGGAGTACCATTATCGATTATTACGAATAGGGATCTGAGATTCACATCGCAGTTTTGGAAGAAGTTGCAAGAAGCTTTGGGCACAAAGTTAAATTTTAGTACCGCTTTCCATCCCCAAACCGACGGAGAGAGTGATTCAAGTGCTTGAAGATATGCTTCGATGTTGTGCATTGGAATTCAAAGGTAGTTGGGAAAAATATCTACCTTTGGTTGAATTTGCCTACAACAACAGTTATCAATTGAGTATTCAAATGGCACCGTATGAGGCATTGTATGGAAGAAAATGTCAGACGCCTTTGTATTGGATCGAGTTGAGTGAGAAACAAATGTCACACGCCCATGTGCCTAGCCCTTGTGGATAATATAGGCTATTTTTCAAGCCTTTTTGCCACCCTGAAACACAATCAAACTCATACTAAATTCAACCTCGTAAAACTATACATAATATACACTATAAACTTTGACAACTAAGGCATCCAAATACCACCATGCATGTCATTCTCACCCATCATTACTCTACCTAAACATGCAAATTGCACAATCATGAACTTCCTTATCATTTCATAAAATATAACTTTGATAATATTGGCCAGTTTCAAAGGCCATTACAACAAGACTTGAGTAATATTAATAGCCAACACCTTTGGCTATCCAAAAAGACACTTATAAAAATGACTAATTTCCTATACATGCCATACATCAAAATAATTAAATATACTATACTAAAATGAATGGCTTGATAGTGTGACTTTGAGCTCCAACTGTGATCGATTCCCGAGCTAATTCTGCAAATCTACAAGGAAGAAAGGGAAATGAAGGGGTAAGCATAAAATGCTTAGTAAGTTGCATGAAATAAAATAGCAACATAAATTATAAAACATCATTCAATTAAAATATCATAAAATGACATTCATTTTCTACTCATTCTCATAACTTACTCATTTCCATTTTTCTTGTAACTTACTTAAGTGTACCTGTAACACTCATCACAAACATTAGTCTTTCTCGTTAGACTAATTAACTTGAATACTTTCTCTTTTAAAAATTTTAGAATACCAAAGGATACCCGTGAGTCAATCTCATGGTATGATGCCAATGCCATATCCCAAATATGGTCTTGCATGGGGTCAAGTCGATGCTGAAGCCATATCCCAGATATGGTCTTACACGGGATCTTATATTGATGTAGATGCCATGTCCCAGACATGGTCTTATACGGGATCTCTCCTAGATGCACATGCCATGTCCCAGACAAGGTCTTACAGGGGATCTATATCTCATCTTAGTGCCAAAGCCATGTCCTAGACATGGTCTTATACGGGACCTCATGTGGATGCCAATGCCATGTCCCAAACATGGTCTTACATGGGATCACATCTCGATGCCAATGCCATGTCCCAAACATGGTCTTACATGGGATCTCTGTTCAGTGCTGATGCCACGTCCTAGACATGGTCTTACATGGGACCTACAATGCTTATGACAATGGTATCCTTCGATTTCTTTATCATATACATGGGATTTTTCTTTTACTTCATCATCATTTCTTAGTAACAGTTCATATTAATAGATTTCATGGTTTATCATAAAATTTATAGAAAGATCATCACAATAAATTCTCATAATGCATAAAGCTAATTTATCACATACAACTTACCTCGAATATGAAATGAGGGTGAACGCTCGATTTAGTCTACCACCTTACTTTTTCCCCGATTTCAGTCTGAGCTTCATGTTTCTTGATCTGAAACGACAAATTAAGCTAATTTAATACACATATTGGCTAAATAGCCCATAATTAACACTTTGGAAAAATTTATAATTTTGCCCCTAAACTTTTGCATATTTGCAAAATGGTCCCTAGGCTTGTAAAATGAAATGTACTTATTTTCTTGACTACCCAAGCCTAGCCGAACCTTTCATGTACTTATAACAGCCCTTATTTCTCATCAATTCAAACTTTACTGCACATTTTACCATATTTTCAAATTGGTCCCTAATAGGGATTTTCATAAAAATTCACCTAGTAAAAGATGTTCACTACACTTTGAACTTTCATATTCTACCACTAGGCATCAAAATACTTGCATGTCATGCATGGGTATATTTTTGAATATAAACCCTAGCTCAAATTAGTGGTAGAAATAGCTAGATTAAGCTACGAAGACTTTAAAAATACGAAGAGAATTAAAAACGAGGCTAAATTGCACTTACTTGGAGCTTGAAAATGAAAGAAACCCTAGCTATGGAGGGCTTGGAAATTTCAGCTGGTACATGGAGAAGATGAGCTTATTTTTGGCTTATTTTCCCCTTTTTATTACTTAATTTTACCAAATCTCATGGCCTTTCTTTGATATTTTTCCCTTCCTTGGGCATTTTTGTCCATCATGTTAATAATTGGTATATTTGCTAAATAAGGACCTCTAATAATTTTTCTAATGCTATTTCATACTTAAACCTTCTAGAAACTCACATTTTGCAACTTTTTCAATTTAGTCCTTAAAGACAAATTAACCACTATTTCATAAAAATTTCTTCATGAATTTTTATCACTATTATGCAATCATATCATAAACTTAAAAATAATCATAAAATATACTTTTCTACTTTGGATTGGTGGTCTCAAAACCATTCTTCTGGCTAAGCCCTAATTCGGGCTATTACAATCAATACCAATTGAATCCTACTTTCCTTATTCGAGTGTACAAATATCGAAGAACTGTGTTAACTTTAGGGGATGAAGTCCACTATACAATTACACCGATTAGGGAAATTCATTTCTAAGACAGCGGTTCTTTCATGACACAATAATGCTTTATTCATTTAATCTTGGTTTATTTTCTAGCCGATACTGACGAATTTGTTTTGTAGTAGTATATTTCCAACAAGTTTTTCATATATGGAAGTCTCACTGACAAAGGAAAGCTTTCCTTTTTTTTTATTATAACTTTAACCATTTTTTTAAATAAATCACAAAAAAAAATTAAAATTTAATGAAAGGGCAAATCTAGAAATGAAGATGAAGAAGATTAGAGGAATCATTCAATTTATTAAGTTCTTTATGATTTTAATTATCTATCTCATTTTGCTATTAAAGAAATAAAGAAAATTTATTGAGAATGTGTTTGAAAAATTGTACCATAATTGAATTTAACTATAATTATTTATAATTATTCATATAATTACCTCAATTTTCACCATCCTTTAAGAATCTGAAATGGAAAGTGTAATTAAAGTGCTCCTATTGAGTGAAACCCAAACATTACGTTGATTATCCGAACATGACGTATTGTTCTAATTACACTCAAAGTAGTAAAACTCACAAATTGTATGAGTTACTATTATACAACATTCTTGTAATTAAAGTAATTATATCCAAATCTAATTACTATGTGACTTTTCAAATGTTGCACTATGGCTAGCAATAGAACAATTGAAATTGTAATGCATGCACATTTTGTCTAGTTTGTCTGCTAGTCTTTTGATTAGTTCTTTGTAGTTTCATTTAGTTAAGAATAAACTTAGTTTGTTTATTTCTTGATGTGGTTAGGTACTGATTGACATGATCAACTTATGTGCAAGCAAATTTTTTCTAATTACAAGATAATTAATGGGAGCAGTTAAGGGTTTCATTGTATTTGGTAATACTATGACTTCATATAATGTATTTTTCTTGCTGAAAAGAAGTGGAGATTAGTTTTCTGTGTATTGCTGCACGTTTTACTTCATTGTCCTATGTTTCCCTTTTTTAAAAACACCAACAATTGGTATCTAGAAGGCCATTATTGCTTAATAGAATCTGATTTGTTTTCTTGTTGTTGTTTTCAAATATTTCTTCGGCAAGCTTCTAACCACCTCCATCTCTTGTATTCACTAGAGAAAACTACCATATATGGGTAGTCAAGATGAAGACTTACCTTTAAGCTTTTGATCTATAGGAAGTAATTGATGCTGACAAGGAGCCACCACCTATGAGAGCAAATCTAACCATTGCTTAGTTAAGGAAACACAGTGATGAGTGTACCAAGAGATATAAAGTAATTTCATGCTTGTAAAATGGTGTATCAAATATGGTATTTACCAAAATCATGGCCTGTGAAACTCCCAAACAAGCTTGAGATAAGCTTCAAAAGGAGTTCCAAGGCTTATAAAAGATAAGGCAACAACAATCACTCATCAATTTAAGGATGGACTTTGAGAACTTGAAGATGAAGGAGACTGAAATTGTCAAGTGATATTCAGACAAAATTATGGCTATTGTAAACAACATTAGACTACTCAAAGACCAGTTCAATGGCAGCTAGATTCTGGAGAAAGTCATAACCACTCTTTTTGAGGGATATGAGTGTAATAACCTAATTTTAGTGGTGTCAAAAACTATGGTTTTGGGACAACAATTTTGATGAGTGAGGAAATATTTTAATGTTTATTTAATGTCTATAGGATTAATTTAAGGTAGTATTAGATTTTCATTAAGAAATTTTAAAGTTCATATGGTTAATTAGGTAAAAGGACTAAATTGAAAAAAGTGCAAAAGTGGAGTTCAATTAGTTAAATGGATTAAATAGCTTTAACAAGATGAATTAATGGATTTATATGGTAAATATACCATATTTAAAGTTAGTGGATGTTTATGGATAAGTTTTATGGTAGTTTAAATGATTTTTTAAGGCCAAATTAGTAATTTAGTAAATAAAAGATAAAAATACACTAAAACAAAACATCATCTTCCTCAGTCTTTCATTTGAAACTAAAATCACCATTAGAAGGGGGCTTGGAGCATTCGGTCACACTTGTATCTTGTGCATGGTAGATTTTCAAGTCTTGTTTTTAGTCATTTTTTTATTTTTGAACTCATTTTAGCTTAACCTACTTAGACTAGGGGTTAATTTGTAAATATGTTAAAGATTGAGGGATATCCTATAAATGAAATTGATGAATTTGTGATGTAAATTGATAGATTACTAAACTTGGTTGTTAAATAAACTTGTTTTGTTTAGTGATTTTTGGTGAATTTGGGGTTAAGGATTTATTTACTAAAAGTGTAAACTTCTTTGAAATTTATACTAAAATTTGGGCTAATTAGATCCCCTAGAAGAACCAGTTAGCACATGTTGTCTAAGAAAAATAGTAAATTTGCAAGTTATGATTATAAGGACTAAGTTGTGTAAAAGTTAAAATATGAGGGGTAATTTTGTAATGCCATGATTATATGAATTATAGATTGAAATGAATATTTGAGGTTATTTGAAGTACTTAATTGAACAAAAATATCTATTTAGATCAAGATAAACAACAACCAGACTTAAATCGAGGAAAGGCAAAGCTTCGGATTAGTCTCTAACTCTACTTTTGCGACTATAATTATCGAGGAAAGTTCGTATGAAT
This sequence comes from Gossypium stocksii, assembly GCA_020496765.1. Lineage (NCBI taxonomy): Eukaryota > Viridiplantae > Streptophyta > Magnoliopsida > Malvales > Malvaceae > Gossypium > Gossypium stocksii. The sequence goes on from CM035623.1 coordinate 17,211,109, forward strand.
TATAATATTATTAATGGTAGTTTGGTTGATTAATTGTTATATTATGTTAGTTATAAATTTAATTAACAATATATATATTGATATTTTGAATAACTGACGAATAAATAATCCCATTTGAACCTTAGGAATTCTTAGGATACGAATGACATGTCATTAGGGATTTCATGTTTCGGGTGTTGGTCTTAAATGTTCTACCGATGGCTGAGGTCCTATATTTTTTGCGGATTCTCCACAGCTCGTGCGAATAGCATTGTGTAGCTAACATTCTTACCCACAACTCGTGCGAGCACTATTAGAAAGGAAAAGTTAGAGTTATATGGAAAGGCACACTATGTGTGAGCATTCCAGAGCATCCAACATAATTCTAGATGATTTAACGGGTAAGTAAAGATAAATGGAAAGGAATGTATTCAAATGGATAATTGTTCATAATCCTATTAAATGTAGATTGGATGAATGCAAATGTAGCACCCCTATCCTGTAACCGTCGCCGGAATAGGACGAGGTGTTATCGAAAATTACAAAAAGAAAAAAAACGGATCAGAACAGTAAAATTTCAAACATTTTCTTGAATAAAAGATCACTTATATTTTAAAATTGTAACACCCCAAACCCGGCCTGGACGTTATAGCCAAGTATGATGTGTCACATTGAAGTGTTTTTTGAAAACCGTGCTTTCATTGAAAACCCTTGAAGTTTTTTTAAAACTCTTACCGTTAAACTTGAATAAAACCTTAGCTTGTCTTTTTCCAAAACGTGATTCATTGAAATAATCATCCCTTTGCAAACATCGTTAAAACCTTTGTAAAAGTTTTATGAAAGCTTATAAACCCTTGTAGTTTGCAAAAACATGTTATTTTAAAGACAGATCAAATATCGAAAACTCAGATTTGTAACCTTTATAAAACATGTTATCTTGAAAACGGTTTAAGTATCAAATAAATTTGACCTTTTTCGTTAAGACTTAAAGTGAATGGAAGCTGGGCACCAGGTATGATTCCAGAAAAGAGGAGGTGAGTCGAATAGACTGCTTAAGTACCAAGCTCTACTTGGATCCACTCCTAGACATGCACACTACCATTGCCACACTTTAACTATCTGAAATATTTATCTACAAGATCATTTAAAATTGCAGAAGCTTTGCTTGGTTATCGTGTTATTTTGAAAACAAGTAACTTTTATAAAAATCACGTCTTAAAATCATTTATTTTCAACTCGATTTAAATAATATCCTACGTAAGCTAAAACCAATTTAAATAAGTAAAGAATAAAAACCCAAAATAAAAATAATTAAAGAGGCCCTTTTTACAACCCAAAACCAGAAATAAATAATTAAATCTAACTTCAAATAGGTAACTTAATTAGAAATCCAATAGTCCAGTCTATGTGGCCACTCTGAATCCCTCCCAGCTCCAAGTCCACCAATCTAAGGCTCACCTGTAAGGATGGAAGGAAAAATGGTGAGTTTGGAAAACTCAATGTGCAACAAGCCACCTATAGAGCCCAAATCAATATCAGCATACTAGGCCTAAGCCCCTAAATCAGTCTCAACATATAACTGGGCCGAAGCCCTTTTCAAATATCGGTTGCTGGGCCTTAGCCCTTTTTCATAAATCAATTCATTGGGCCGAAGCCTTTTCTGTAAACGGTATGGCCCAAAGGCCCATTTTAACAACACATATAATATCAGTGTATGTGTGCAAAGCCCATTTCAATATCACATGTAATGTCAATGTATGTATGCAAAGCCCAGTTGGGGAGACTACTCAACCCACCATCCGCTACTCTCCACCCGTACCAACCAACACACCATGTGGGGATGCTACTCAACCCACCCCGCCGCTACTCTCCACTGGCAGCATAGCTGCTTTATCATATAACTGGAGGCCTAGCCTCTTTTAATAACTAAGGCAAAAGCCCTTTTCGGTAAACTGGGGCAAAGCCCTTTATCACTTCCTCCATCATATAATAACCCAACCCATGCATTTAATGAGTAAAACATGGCATATCGTATACATGTCATAGCATATCATGTGCATATCATGTCATAGCATGTAAAATAACAATATCACAATCATCATATTCAGAATGAAACCCTAGGGGTATAATAGACATTTTTCACCCAGGGGCAAAATAGACATTTTCATGTTTTAAGGGTAACTACGTAATTTTATCCATTATTAGGGTTTTCCATGCTTATTCATCAATTCCAAATGTTTAAACAGCAATTTTAGCCTATTTTAGTACAACCGAGTTATGGGCCAAAAACCCCTAATGGGCCCTATGTAGCTAGTTCAGTCGTCTAAGACCACTTGGTCCAAATCCTACAATTAACTACTAATTTAACCAGTTTTAAGCCTATAGTCTATTAAGAAATGCCTATTGCCCATTTTTACCCATACAGGCCCGTAAGCCCGTTGGGCCCAATTTCAGCCCATCGAGGCCCAACTTACCATCTTGCACAAAATCGTGCCCTTACCTGTTCTATCGATCCAATCACCGATCTTATCGTATGTATCACGGCTCAAACCATTCACAAAACCACAAGTTCGAAATGCCGAAGTTTAGGCATTTTGGCTTTTCAGCAAATATTAATCTAAGCTACTATGAGGTTCATTACACACCTGCTTGCAACGAACGATGATTATATCCGATCCAAGTCAAACCTTTGCTGAAGTTGATATCCAAATCTGGATCCGAACGCTCCATTGATCCAAGCCCTTAGTCAGTAGCCTTTAACCCTGATAGGAGACTGAAGTTAATCCGCACTCCAAACACTCTTAGCCGATGCCCAACCCAAACGGGCACGCCATAAAGCGAAAGGGATCAGCCAAGAAGGTTGTGCCTATTCTCCTCCTGGTTGCTCTATTTAAAGCTAGCTCCTCACCTGCTCTCATGTTAGCTTTCTGATGTGGGATTCTCCATCAATCCTCCCAAAATTAAAGCGTCAGCAAAATAATCAACCTTTGCGTGCAACGAGATTCGAACCAAAGTCCTCTCAGTAACCCTGTCAAGCCATCACCACTCGGACACAAGCTCCTTTGTGTCATAAGTCCAACACATTTAACTTTAAAGCTCACCTACTTGCTTCCAGATTTATTTAAAAGAAAAACCAAAATAAATTGCAAGAGCCAAGACTTGAACCTTGGACCCTTTGCTTCCTTGTCCCCTAAGTGGTGCTACTTTGCCACTACACCCCACTTCTTTTCTGTGTCTTATTCCACACATAATTCCTTACAACTCCTCTTTTCCAAGTCCTCTATTCCTTAAGTCCAAAAATCCAAGAATTCTCCAGGTTTTTAACCAACACTTAGGCCTTCCATAGGCCCAATAACACACTCCAAACACGAATTACACATCCATATATCAAAATTTCAACATTACACCAAATATCACAAAAATCCCGGAATCCCAAAAATTAGCCCAAGACTTTTCCTACACTATGAATCCTTCGCAGTTCACTAAAATACCACATTAACCCATTAATAATAACCTTCCATAACAGAATTCAACACATCAATAATTTTATTTCGAACTATCTCACACTCGCACCCAGGCCTAAGGCCTAATACTTCTAGGCCCAAATTCAGGGTGTTACAAAAATGCTGTACACAAACAAAGATCGAATTTAAACTTATATAAGTAAATATTCAAAAGATGCCATATTCGCATGGCTTAAATACATCAACCAAAACATCTTTCCACTATTAGTCTATTCTATACATGCCATAAGTTAACCCAAAACATAGCAATACCAAACAGTGGATAGTGTGACGACTGCTGACGATCCCCGAGCCGATAGTAAGAGTCAATGATCTACAAAACAGAGAAACATAACATTCAAAGTAAGCTTTCATAAGCTTAGTAAGTCTTAAGCCATTTAAACAGTTGAACTTAAAAACAAACCAAATGTTCGAAATCGCATAACACTTTCTGAGTACAATACCATTTGGCCGATTATGCACAAACACATATCATTTTACTCCGTTTATACTCAAACTCATATAAACATAGTATTTACAAGCTCCCGGATTAACTTTAATTCTTTCGAATTTCACTAGTGTATCATTTCTTACCCACACTCACTTTCAACATTCATAGTTAAATGGCATATCGAAAACTATCTTGTAACTTTGCATAATAACTGAATGCACACATATACAAATATACATATGAATTTACAACATCTTTTCATATCCTTCTCATTACACATTCTTAATTCCCGTCAGATCAATCTCACATATATAATATATATATCACATACCTAAATCACTTAATGTGTAATACGAGTTCAATTTATCATATTAGCATAGGATCTTGTGTCTTATACTTTATCAAATTCACTAGCACTTGGCCTGTGAGGTATAAAACCTGAACATAATACCAGCACGAAGCCTGCGGGACTTTAAACCCGGATACAATCTCAGCACAATTTATTTTATATACTTTTTACTAACTTTGGCCTCATCAAATATCCAATAATACACACTTTTCACAATTGGTCATTCGGCCACATTATATGCACATAAACATATGTACATTTCACATTTGCCCATTCGGTAACGCCACATACACAAGCACTTATATAAGATAATACTTTTATCATCACTTGCTAATACATCATATACTTTGCTTGAATTTAAATAACCACTCAGCCATATTACATTTCTAAGTAACCATTCGGCCTCACTATACAAATAAGATAGTACACATTTTCATAAAGGCTATTTGGATAACTTGCACACATTTAATATTAGCCATTTCGGCCTCACCACATATACATACCTTGTACATCAATTTCATCATATCAAATTCGACTAGGTATACTAGTCATTTATGGCTTATAGCCTCATTTTAATATGAATTCGGTACTTTGATTACCAATATTTAATCAAATATGTTCTTAATTACAATTATTTAACATTTTAATTTACATTCGGCAATGACATGCTCATCTCCAATAATTCAATACTTATAAACTTATAATTTCACAAATTTTAAATCAAAGATTCATCTAACATTCATATATCATTTTCTAACGTCACAATTCAAAATTCACATATGGTTTTAATCAATAGCTTATAAGCAACTCAAACAGTTTTATCAATGTTTACAACATAATCACAAATTCACTACGAGCTATCTTCCTGAGCAACAATCATTAAATTATTTGTAACTGGAGCTATGAAACTCCAAATCAAGTGCCGTTAATTTTCCCTAAAAATAAACTCATATATCTTCTATCCACAAAAATTTCAGGATTTTTGGTTTGGCCAATCAATACCAGATTTTTCTTAAAGTTTTCCCTATTTTACTGTTTGACTATTCTGACCACACTTCACTACAAATCAAATTTCTCATTGTACAGAATTCAAAATAAGTTTTCGTTTATTCCATTTGAAGCTAGACTCATTAAGGAGTCTAAGCATATAAATTTTATCTTATAATCATTTTTGTACAATTTATAATGATTTTCTAAAGACAAAATAGGGGCCCTCAAAGCCCTTTTGACTCTGTCCCACACCACTTTAAATATCTCATTATAGGCAATTCCTTTACTTACACGGTTTCTTTTATAGGAAACTAGACTCATCAAGTTTTAATTACATAATTTATTCAGCCTCTAACTCAACTCCAACAATTTATGGTGATTTTCTAAAATCACATTATTGCCGCTGTCCCAAGCAGATCTATTACAATTTACTCTTAAATTTCCAAAAGTTCAAACACTTAAGAACTTACTAAGATCTCAATTTCCCTTCTTCAATTTCCTAATCACATTAGTAGTTTCACTTACTTTGTAACATTAATCCACAATTCATCTCATAATTCATTCGGTAATTTCATCATATAATTTATTTAAAATACTATTTCCTTATAATGATTTCAAGTACATTCAAGAATTTAAAACATAATTTCATAGCCAAATGTAATCACTACTCGGCATTTACAAGAAATTTATAGTATTTTATTCACGTCATAACTCATGATGCTTTCGGTTATTCCATCTTATCTCATGTATTCAAAATACCATTCACACCTATTAGTTCATAAGACATTTGGCTATCAACATAGTCCTCACTAAATTCATACTCATTCTATTTACCATTACTTAACCGAAACACAGAGATCATATATCACTCTCTAAAACTCTTTTAGCATATACCTCATTTCCATGCACAATTCAAGCGAGTAAGTTAGCCATTTTTGGCTCATATTATGAACATTATTAATCATTCAAATATATATATATATATATATATTACATATACTAAAACTTTATTCTATATTCATTTAATCTTTAAACACATAAATTCAACTTAATCGTTTAAGAGCTTACCTCAAAAGTTATCGTACGGCTATATCGACTACACGACTACCTTCGTTTTTCCTCGATCCGAGTTTGTCCCCTTAAGCTCTTGATGCTCGATCAACAATTTTAACTACTCAATTTACAAACGGCAATGTCATCACTTAACATAACAGAAATTAAATTTCATTACTTAAACTATCCACGGCAATCACCTTCCGAACACCTTAATTTTCTTTAAGCTAAACCACCTCATAGCATACATATACACATTCGGCTAATTATAAAACAAAATCAGCACTCATAACCGAATCATTAACTAAAATCACATTTGGCAATATGCTTAAATAATCTTCAATATTTAATAACATCTAAAACTAATTTGCTTGAGGTGCCATGAATTATTCAAATTGGCCGAATATAATTGAATTTCTAAAATCATGCTTATAACCACTTGGCCAAATTTCACACATCAAAGCCACTTATATATATTATTCAAAGCATTTAACAACACTTAAAAGTCCAAAACCGAATGTTCATTATGCATTTCTCTAGAACACTCAAATCATCCACCAAACTCAAATACTTAGCAAAACATGGAAAAACATATTTATTTCCCATTCCCTTTTCATGGCCGAATGTAAGCATTAGTACCATACACAAACTATTTTTATCCACCCAACTCAAATCTCTCATTCATCACATGATTATATCAATACAAGACTCAATTTCCATAATTTAACATGAATTACAAGATTTAAACAAAAATCTCCACATTTCTCACAAATGGCCGAATGTACTATACTCAATTAATCAAGAATTAAAATCATGGGTTAACTACCACAAGTCCTTAGCAACAAAATTCAACAATTAATTTAACTAAAAACACATCACATACCTTTAAAAATCAACTATGAAAAAGGGCCGATTGTATGAACTCCTTTCTCCCTATTCTTTCTTTACTACGGCAATGAAGAAAAAGAAAGAACCAACTTTGTTTTTCTCACCCATTTTCACTTTATTAAAATTAATTTATGTTCTTTCATATATTTTATAAAATAAATTATGGTTGCTTATTATAATGCATATATATATATATATATACATTATATATATATATATAAAATGCATGCAAATTCCAAAAAGTCAACAACATGGCCGACCACTAAGGAAGAATTTGTCAATTTGACATGCAAGTCCCCAACTATTAATCCATGCACTATTTGGCCATTCATTATTATACATATAAAATATGCTTATTTTGCTTACCAAAACCATCATGGCCGGCCACTAACATTAAAAGTGGCAAATTGACATGCAAACCCACTTATTTGTATCATTCAATAATTAATCACTTAAAATAAGCCACACATATATTCAAAGCTTCTCACATAAGTCCTTTTTATTTAGAAACACATTCAAATTGACAAAAATCAAAGCATTCAAATTTCACACATGCAGGATCACATATTTTAGATATAAAATATTATATTCAATTATTTCTGTGACTCGGTTTAGCGGTCCCGAAACCACTTCCCGACTAGGGTCAGAATAGGGCTGTCATAGTAAATGACTTGAAGGGAACTAAATGATTATGTGATGGATGGTATGTACATGGGAATTTACTTGTGATATGGTTGAACTTATATGTATTATGTATGAACTTGTTAACTTGTGAGTTTGATGGTGTATATAGGAGTTTATTTAGCTTATGAGCATGGTAATGATGTTATTCATATTAAATAAGTTGAGCTTAAGAAGGGTAAGTTATGTTTGAATTTATAGGAGCTTACTAAGCACTAGTTCCTTACGTAATTATTTTTCTCTATTTCGTAGATTGTCAAAAGCTCGATCGATTGGAAGCTTGTCGAGGTCCTATAACACTATCCAACAATCACTTTGGTAGTTTTTGAGTTACTTTGGCCAAGTTTATAAATGGCATGTATAGGACTATATATAATGGTAGTTTTTTAATGTGTTATGGTCAATTTGGTCTGAATATGCCTTTGGAGTATATTTTGGTTGATGGACTTATAGTGCTTTGGCAAGTTTATGTCCTTTGATCACTTTTAAGTACTTTGTAATATAAAGTTCTTTTGGTATGTTTATTATGAAAAATGAATGGTTATAATTGATGTCATTAGGTAGTTAAATTGACTATGTTTTGTGCTTGAGATGTGACATTATAGCCTTGTTTTGATTGAAGTTTTTTTTCGTATAAATGTGGTGCCTTTGAATGGCATATTGGTTAGGTGAAATAGGTTGATTGAATTGGTATGTTTATATATGTTTGAAAGATGTTTAGGTCTTTTGAATGTATGCACAAATGTAGTGGATGATTGGGCAAGTTTTGGTCTTAAAATGGCTTGGTTTTAGAGTCAAATTATGGAGCACACGGCCTAGGACACGGGCTATCACACAGTCGTGTGTGTAGTTGCACGGCCATGTATCACTTATAATTTCAGGTGTGGGTATCACACGGCCTGTGCCACGGCCATGTATGCCAAGTTAGTGAGTTATACGACCTATCACACGACCTGCAACACGGCCATGTTAACTTAGTGAGTTACATGGTTTACGACACGACTTAGGACATGGTCATGTGTCTTATTGTTAAAATATCAATAGTCTAGGCTATGTTACATGGCCATGTGACCTCTGTTTTCAAATTTTTCAAGTTTTGGTCTTAAAATGGCTTGCTTTTGGAGTCAAATTATAGAGCACATGGCCTAGAACATAGGCTATCACATGACCGTGTGTGTAGCTACATGGCCGTGTGTCACTTATTATTTCAGGTGTGGGTGTCACACGACCTGCGTCACGGCTGTGTATGTCAAGTCAATGAGTTATATAGTCTAGCACATGGTCTACGACACGGCCGTGTGTCCCATTATTTGCATATCACACGGTCTGGGCTATGTCACACGGCCAAGTGACCTCTATTTTCAAAATTTTCAACTTTTTCCCAAATTTTTTGAATTGTTTTAAATTAGTCCCACATTGATTCCGAACTATTTGTAAGGCCTCGAAGGCTCAACTTAAGGCTCAAATGTATATGTTTGCTAAGTTTGTTATGATTTTTAGGTAATCATTATTAAATGACATTATTCATCTGTTTTGATGTAAATTGTTTTTATTTGTATGGTAATGCTCTATAACCCTAATTTGAATACAGAGACAAGTTAGGGGTGTTACAATGAATCTAAAATATCCCCTTTGGAAGATTCAAGAGACCTATCAAAGATCTCTTTGCCTGAGTTGATAAACGCTCTCTATGCTCAAGAGGAAAGAAGACCAAGCAAACAAAATGAGTATTCTGAATTGGCATTCCAGGCCAGAAGCAAGGAAGGATTGACTTCTCAAGATATAAGGAAAATAAGAGCTAGAATGAAAGAAAAGAAAAATAAAGAAGAGACAATGGAAAGAAGAAGCATCCACCTTCTTCTCATTGCAAAAAGAACACTAACTTAGAGAAATATTGTTGGTTCAGGCTAGACATCCAATGTAAAGCTTGCAAAAAACGTGGTCACATGGAGAGGGTTTGAAAAAACAAAGGGCAATAACAATAGCAATAGAACAATGTCCAAGCTCAAGCTGCTAATGGAAATGAAGCTCAGGAGGAGCATGTGTTTACTACCTCTTGTTTTGCAATTAGCAGCAGAGTCAAGAAAGATTGGTTGATTAATTGTGGCTACACAAACCATATGACCTTTGATGAATTTATTTTCAGAAAGATTGGCATAAGCTTTGTCTCCAAAGTCAGAATTGGGAATGGAAAATTAATTGAAACCAAAGGAAAAGGAGAAGTTTAGATTAACACTCCTTCAGGTACAAAACTATTTCAATGTTCTTTTAGTACTTGAAATAGACCAAAACTTGCTTAGTGTTTTAGTGCCTGAAATAGGCCATAACTTGCTTAGTGTTGGCTAACTACTAGAGAAGAATTATTCTCTTGTTTTCAAGAATAAAACATACATGATCATAAACTCATCTGATCAAGTATTAGTGGTAATAGCCAAGATTGATGGAAATTTTGTAACACCCCTTACCCGTGTTTAATGCCGGAACAGGGTACGAGACGTTACCGAACAATAGCACAACCAACCGTACATTATCGAGCCATAAAATTGGCTCTAATTTAAAACTTTTCAAACTATATCATTTAGTCCCTAAAATGGGCCTACGAGGCCCAAAACATAATTTGGAAACCATTCAGGACTAAACCAAAAGCTTTAAAACACTTAGAAAATTTTATTGTTTTGGAGGGTTACACGCCCGTGTGGGGAGGCCGTGTGGTCACACACGCCCGTGTGGCCTAGGACACACCTATGTCCTCCACCCATGTAACTCTTTGTTTGTGACGTTATCATCCATTTAGGGTTCGCACGGCCAAGTCACATGCCCGTGCGTTGGACCGTGTGCTCTACACGGCCATGTCTTTTCCCGTGTGGCTAAGAAATTGGCTATCTTCCAAGCCATTTTCCACCCTAACAAGCCCGTACTTGATTCTAATTTTAACGACACTTTCCATGACATAACAAGGCTATCAAAACATCCTTCACATACTTGACAAGTTATACCATACATTTTATTCAACCATGAATTTCCTCTTCACAAGCTTGTAGCATAATGAATTTATTAGCCATATAAAATAGCATTATACAACAATATTTTAGACCAACTCATAGAAAAGAGTACCCATGACTTAGTTTCCTATACATGCCATACCCTTGAATATTAGAAAACCATCGATACCTAAAGTGCAAAATCAATAGTGTGATAGGTTCTCCGGCGGCTTCCAACCCTAGCTAACCTAAATACAATACAAGCACTGAAAATAACGAAGTAAGCATTAAGCTTAGTAAGTTATATGTAAATAACAATAATAATAATAAACAATTTGTTAACTTGCTTCTAACAAACCTCATGGCATGATTTAAAATGATGCCATCATTTGTCATAAAAATTTTCATGTTTCACCTATGTTCATTTCAAGCAGTTTACCAGAGTCACAGTCACTAAATTATTTTTTATCTGGAGCTATAGAACTCAAAATTTAGATATGCTAATTTTACCCAAAACTAGGCTCACATATCTTCTTACCATAAAATTTCCAGAATTTTTGGTTTAGCCAATCGATACAGTTTATTCATTAAAGTCTCCCCTATTTCGCTACCCAACGGTTACGACCCCTCTTCATGAAAATTTAATTATCTCATCGTACAGAATCCAAAATATGTTCTTGTTTATTTCTTTTGAAAATATCTCTCAATTATTTTTATATAATTTTTAACGATTTTACAAAGTTGAAACATGGGATTTCCAAAACCATTCGGACCCTATCTCACTATAACTTAAATATCGCATAGTATATAATTCATTTGCTCATATCATTTCTTTTACGTGAAAATAGACTCAATGAGATTTAATTTCATATCTTATTCAGACTCTAATTTAACTTCCACCATTTTTCGTGATTTTTCTCAGTCACGTAACTGCTGTTGTTTCAAGCTATTTTATTGAAAATTTTACCTTACCATGTTTTCCTCATATCACTTCCATTTATGAATTCATAACACCAAGCATGTTCAATATTAGTCATTCCAATGGATAATCATCATCAATATTTGCAAGTATTCATGTTAGAACTTACACCATATCAACCTTGCCTTACATCTTGGGCACATTACTCTTATTATACATTTGCCCACACATTCACTTGCTCACATTTACACCTGCACTTATACACCACATAATCACACCAGTCTCTTTTAGTAAGCTCTTCCAGTTGAACCCTTCGAAATAACGTCCGATTGTTGGTGGTTTCAGCACATAGCTCCACCAACACATAATTCGGCTCTCTTGTACACATGGTGAACTCTCAATGTCACCCATGTGACCTAGCCATTAAATCTCGTAGCTCTCGTGTCTACATGGTGTCCAACACTTAGAACCATACATGCGACCTAGCTACTTAGTCCCGTAGCTTTGTGTCTACATGGTGTCCAACCCTCGAAACCACCCATGTGACCTAGCTACATATAACATAGCCCTCGTGTCTACATGATGGACCCTCGTACTATTCATGTGACCTAGCTATTTTTTTAACCCGTAGCTCTCGTGTACACATGGTATACACTCAGTATTACACATGTGACCTAGCTACCACATATTTCTCGTAGCTCTCTTGTACACATGGTGTCCTACCCTCGAAACCACACATGTGACCTAGCTACAAATTATCTGTATCTTTCATTTTCTGAAGGTTCAAGCTGGGAACTCCACATTCTATAAGTTTCCAATTCATACATGTCACCCAATAATATTTCATAACATACATTAAATTCTTATTATACAAGTAAAATCGATGTAATATTTACATATAAACTTACCTTGAACATGAAGAAAGCTAATTTTTCTAATTTGGTCCATAGCCTCAATCCTCCCCGATCTAAGCCCGAATTTGGTTTTCCATGATTTATAATATCACAATTAGCTCACTTATTAGTCACATTATTCAATGTGACAAAAAAATATATTATAGAAAAATTACATTTTTCCCCCTAAACTTTTACAAAATTACACTTTTGCCCCTAGGCTCGTAAATTGATTTTTATTCAATTTCCATTTATTTTGGACCTAGCCGAACCATTTTCATAACTATGGCAGTCCACATTTCTCACTAAATCACATGCTTATGACCAATTTTTAACTTTTACAATTTAGCCTCTTTTATTCAGTTTCATCGAAAATTACCTAGTAAAACTCGTTTCTCTCATCATAGACATGCACAATCTACCTTTAATCATCAAAATACACAATTATTCAACATGGGTAAATTTTTGAACTCAAACCCTAGCTCAAAATAAGGGTGGAAATAGCTAAACCGAGTTACCGTGATTTCAAAAATGTAAATAACATTAAAAACGGGGCAAGAACTAACTTATTATGAAGCTTGGAAGCTTGGAAACCCTAGCCATGGCTTTCCCCATGCTACATTCACCATATGAAGAAGATGGACAAGGATTTGGCTTGATTTTCCCTTTTTAATTCTTTTAATTAACAAATGACAAAAATGCCCTCTTGTCCTTTCTCGAGATTTTTTTCTACTCATGTCCATTTTTGTCCAAATCAAATTATAATGGTCTAATTACCATTTAAGGGCCTCCAATTTAAAACTTCATAACAATTAGACACTTCTAACATGTAGAGCTCAACTTTTGCATTATTTACAATATAGTCCTTTTGACTAAATTGAGTGCCCAAATGTCGAAATTTTCAAATGAAATTTTCGTGAAATCATTCCGTGAAATTGTAGACCGTAAAAATATAATAAAAATAAATCTTTCTTCTTCGGATTTGTGGTCGCGAAACCACTGTTCCGACTAGGCCCAAAATCGGGTTGTTACAACTCTTCCCCCCTTTAGGTATTTTCATCCCCGAAAATCTTACCAGAAGAAGTTGCTTTCAATTCTTATAGAACACTTTCAGTAACTCTCCAGAATCACTGATCAATTTAACCTCGTATTATCTCTTTTCAATAACCTTTAAACTTTAATACACAATGCCAGAACACATCAGGTTTGCACATATTGAAATGATCATACGGATCTTTACTAAATAATCATCCGTAATTCCATATAACATCTTTCTTTTCGGAGATTATAACAATCCCGATACGATAACTCTATCTCGTCATTTGTCCCATTCCCTCACTGACTATATTAGTCCTAAATATACTTGACTTCAGCTTACTTGCTAGCAATTAAACATCTAAACATAACCTCACAAATATCTTGCTACATACTCAATCACCCGAACATCTACTCACATAACTATACATTTTATTATTCTTGGATGAACAAACGGGCTACTATTGAGCCTCATACCAAAACTTCTGCATAAGTTCTGGATTCATTGACAAGCATATTCTATCTCGACATATCTTTAACAACAGAAATCATATTTGACCTGGGATTCAACATCCGAGGTAAACTCACTTTCAATTCATTTAGATTATCTTTCACTGTCACATTTCTAAGTTTCTCAGCTTAGCAAGGAAAACCTCGCTTTCGCATTTAATATAACAATAATCTAGGCCATCACTAACTAAAATCAGCCAACTACCCAGTATTCACAAAAATATATAAATTTTTCTCATCCAAGCTTTTATAATTATAACTGCTTCCTCAAGGATAAATTGAAAATTTTCTCGGAATATTTTATTATCTCGATCCATTGATAAAGTTTTAAACTTCAAATCTTTTTCTGTAACATTAGGCACTTTTAACTATTAAGGTCAAGATGTACATGAAGTTTTTCCGTCAAGCATACTATATTATCTAACTCTTAACACATGCATAACAGTGGTTGTCTTTAAATCACTAGTCAAACAATTCTTCTTTTTAATATGATTTCTAATCGTCTAAACATACAACCCATCATTTTACATTTCAGCACTATTTATACCCAGGTCATGCAAAAATACTTAGATGAAAACTTAAACCTTTTTCTCAACTTAACATGCTTATATAACCATCCACTTATCACATTTCCACACATCATATTCATGCTATCATTCATCCCATATAAATAAGCAACTCACTCATATAAGACCTCATTACACATTCATATCACGGCCAATATTAACCACATCGGATGGCCTTATACAAAATATAATACTCAATAGCATAGGCTCACACAACTTAACCCATCAATCATCACAATGTCGGACTATGATGAAGCCATAACTATCTGATATTTTAAAAAAATGCCAAGATAAAATCAACATTTCCACTGTATAGATAAATAATATTTCAGATATAAAATTGTATTAAAATTTTAAGAGCACCTCCCTTATAAAAAAATAAATGCCTCGATGAGGTTTCGGGACAAATCCGGAAGAAAACATCACTCATCCACACTAAAGTCAATTATAACGGAAGCAACAAAATTTTCTTATAGGTTAAGCAGAACAATGACCAATAAGAACTGGATACTATCATCACACCAGTTTTGTCGTCATTAGATTCACATCATCTCACCCATAACCATTATTCGCTTTCATAGCATTTCCTTTCGTTCTCATACAAGCATATTATTTCTACGCATTCTAACTCATTCAACCATGATCATTTTATTTTCATAATTTTGCATCTATGTCACACACACTGTCATCAACCATATAGATTCATCTATCTCATACACAGTTTTGTAGCATACTTTGTGTCAATAAATTGGTCGAAAATATAAAATATCGAACACTTAGTGCCCATAATTCAATAGCCATAGCTATTTCCATCTTTCACACACTCATTACCTCATACGCTCAATCCACATTCATACACTCAATCACACAAGTTAAGCACATAACTTTATGTAAATGCCAAGCAAACATGAGTGCTCGTCATAGCTGATAAACGATAAATTATACATATTTTTACCCTATGTTTAGCCTAATTTCAAGATGAATTATTATTAATTTTGTGAGAATTGGTGCTCTTAATCCTTCTATTTCATGTTATATACTTAGGAGAGCATAGGGAAGAGAAAAGAACAAAAACGGACTAGAAACGAAGAAAATGGGCCAAAGTGTGAAAATGACACGGCTCAAGGAATCCCCACACGGCCATGGCACACAGCCATGCCACACAAGGTCCAACACGGCCCAGCCCCGAGAAGTACGGCCAGGTCACACGGTCGTGCCACCTCAACAGGCCCGAACACGGCCCTTATCGAAACCACACGGGCATGGCACATGGGCGTGTCCCTATCATGAGGAAGTGTAATTTCACTCAGATTTGGATACTTAGAGGCTAAGAAAGGTATCCCAAAGCTCTATATAAAGACCCTAAGAGGCAACTCTAAGGGGGTACTCTTTTCTCCCAAAAAGAAGCGCCATATTTCTGCCAACACAAGAAGTGAAAGCAAGGAATTACTCCAAGGGAAGCCGATTGATTCATCCCAGAAGCCAGAATTCTACATCAAGACAGAAGATCTCCCTAAATTCCTTCAAGGGTTTTGGGTTCTTTATGTTTTGTTATCTTATTTCTTCTGAGATGTTTTCTTTATTAAATATGAACTAAACCTCTCAATTACTTGAGGGGGATGAAACCTAAGACAGATCTTGTTATTATTTATTCTTGAATTATATGATAAATACTTAAATTATTCTTAATTATGTGTTTTTCATTCTTGATTTAATAATCCAAGGTATTACTTCAAGAAACTGATGTGCTTAGGCAGAGGAGCAAAAGCTACCATAATTAAGCGGAGTTGCATGCAACCCTAGACATAAGGTGACATAAATCTGCCGGATTAGGGTCAAACCTAATAGGGGGATCCATAGATCGAATTAATGCAACCTAGGGGTGTTAATTAATAAAGAAACTTTAATTAACCACCTAGGATTAGTTGTTCTTATCCTCGACGGAGGTATTAACATAGGTTAGGGATCTCTACGGATCAAGTCAAGTGAAGAAATCGTCTAGTTCAAGAAGTTAATAACAAGTGAAGTCTAAGTGGATTCTCCCTTAAGTATTGCTCAAATCAATCAGCTTTTCCTAAAGTTTTCTCCAATTTACTTTTTGTGCACTTTTAGTTAGTTTTAGAATTAGTTTCAATCAATCCTCTTTTATTTTTAGGCTAGATAATAGAAAGGAAGTAAGTATTAGTACTTTTGGTTCCCTTGGGTATGATAACTTGGTCTTGCCGCTAAACGATACTACTATTCGATAGGTGCGCTTGCCTTTAACATCGTGATATTAGTTAGTTTTTGGTGTGATCAGTTTTTATAAATTTTATCACTTAATATCGCGAGTATCAAGTTTTTGGCGCCGTTGCCAGGGATCTAAAATATTAAGAAAACTTTATTCCTATTACTTTAGCCATTACTATATTTATTTATTCTCAGTTTTTATTTATTTTTATTTTTCCTTTATTTTCTTTTACTTTTCTTTTACTCTCTTTTAATTTTCTTTGCTTTTTCTTTTTAGGTATTTCTAGTTTAAGAGTAGAAACAACCCAGTAGGACCATTGCTTTTTGACGAAAATTTAGAAGCGACAGTTTGCAGAACTCGTAGAGAGATTAGACGAAGCCTACATTATTCGGAACAAGATCAAGAACAAAGGCCAGAACCTATAGAAGAGATGGAAGCAAATCAAAACGTTCCACCACCTCCCGCAATAGCCGCGCAACAAGCAAATCAAGAAGAAGCTCCTTGCACTATGTATGATTATGCTAAACCTAGTTTGGCTAGTACCCAAACTAGCATTACTAGACCTACTATTGCTACTAATAATTTTGAATTAAAGCCTAACACTATTCAGATGATACAGCAATTGGTGCAGTTTGATAGTTTACAGGATGAAGATCCAAATTCACACATAGCCAATTTTTTGGAACTTTGTGATACCTTTAAAATTAATGGCGTTTCTGATGATGCCATTAGTCTAAGGCTATTTCCATTCTCTTTGAGAAATAAAGCCAAACAGTGGTTAAATTCTTTACCACGAGGCTCAATCACTACATGGGAACAGATGACCGAAAAATTTTTACTTAAATACTTTCCTCTAGCTAAAATAGCTAAATTACAAAATGATATCTCTTCTTTTCTACAGATGGATTTAGAAACACTATACGATGCCTGAGAGAGATACAAAGATCTTTTGGGAAGATGTCCTCCTGATGGCTTACCTTTGTGGCTACAAGTTCAAACCTTTCACACGGTTTGAATCCTTCGACAAGGCAAATGATCGATGCAGCCGCAGGAGGAACAATCAACAATAGAACGCCAGAAGCAGCTTATGAATTTATTGAAGAGATGTCACTGAATAACTATCAGTGGCAAGTCATGAGGACAAAGCCGACAAAAGCCGCAGGAGTTTATAATATTGATGCTGTCACTATGCTTACTAACCAAGTAGAACTTTTAAATAAAAAGTTTGATAAATTTGTTGGTTCTACGCAGGCACAGCCAGTGATGCAGTGCGACACAACTCCAGTAAATATGTTTAACACAGACTACTCATCCTATGGACACAACATGGAAACTAAGCAAGCTAACTATATGGGTAACAATTCTAGACTTCAAAATAACCCTTATAGTAATACTTACAATGCAGGTTGGCGAAATCACCCCAATTTTTCATGGGCAGGACAAGGAAATCAAAGACAACAGCCTCCTCCGAGATTTCAGCAGCCACCACCACAACAAGAGAAAAAGCCGAATCTTGAAGAGATGTTCACCAAATTTATGGCTGCATCAGAAACCAGTTTCCAAAACACTGAAATGACACTAAAAAACTAGCAAGCATCAATTCAAGGGCTTGAGAATCAAATCGGTCAGCTTGTAAAATTAATTTCAGAAAGACCACAAGGTGGACTACCAAGTAATACTGAGCCAAATCCCAGAGAACATGTCAAAGCAATTACTCTAAGAGATGGGAAAGTACTAGCTGAACTAGAAAAGAAATCTACTCTGGAATCTTCAGGAGACAAGGCAGAGGAACCCAAGGAAAACACTCCACCAATACTCAAGGAATACAAACTGCCCATTCCATATCTGGCAAAGTTGAAGAAAGACCATACAGACGCTCAAATCAGTAAATTTCTTGAACTTTTTAAAGAATTACACATTAATTTACCTTTTGTTGAAGCAATTTCCCAGATGCCGAAGTACGCGAAGTTCCTTAAAGAACTTCTGACAAATAAAAGGAAGTTGGAAGAATTAGCCACAGTAGAACTCAACGAGGAATGCTCAGCTATTCTCCAAAATAAACTGCTAGAAAAACTGAAAGACCCAGGGAGTTTTACTATTCCTTATTTAATTGGTAGTTTGCTTCTTAATAAAGCCTTAGCTGATTTAGGTGCTAGCATTAATCTCATACCTTACAAAATGTTCAAGCAACTAGGTCTAGGGGAACCAAAGCCCACTAGGATGAGTATTCAACTAGCTGATAGATCTGTTAAATATCCTAGGGGAATCATCGAAGATGTGCTAGTAAAGGTAGATAAATTTATATTCCCTGTTGATTTTGTTGTGCTTGATATGGATGAGGATATTGAGGTACCTTTAATTTTGGGACGTCCATTCTTAGCCACTGCTAGAGCTATTATTGATGTAGGGGATGGTAAATTAGTACTTAGAGTTGGTGAGGAAGAAGTTGTTTTTAAAATCTATGATGCTATGAAATTTTCTAAAGAACAAGATGATTCCTGTTATTTTGTTGATATTATTGATTACCTTGTTCAAAATAATTTTCAGGAACTTTCTCTCGCAGACACGTTGGAACTGTGTCTTGTTCAATGTGGGGGAGAAGATAGAGCCACCACTGAAATTGAAGAACTAAGAAAGGAGTTAGATTCTAATGAAATCATCACAAGACACATAAGTTATGAAAGTATAAAGATGAATGATGAATTGAGACAGAAACCTTCCATTGATGAACCCCCTAAATTAGAGTTAAAACAACTGCTAGATCATTTAGAATATGCCTTTTTAGGGGAAGATTCAACTTTACCAGTTATTATCGCATCAGATTTGAGCATTGCAGAAAAAGAGGAACTACTCTATGTGTTAAGGGAACATAAGCATGCTATAGCTTGGAAAATTTCAAATATTAAGGGAATTAATCCTTCCTTCTGCACCCACAAAATTTTAATGGAAGATGAATTTAAACCATCGGTGCAAGCTCAGAGACGATTGGATCCCAACATGAAGGAAGTTGTAAAAGCCGAGGTAATTAAACTTCTAGATGCAGGCATTATTTATCCTATTTTTGACAGTTCTTGGGTAAGTCCTATGCAGGTTGTTCCTAAAAAGGGAGGTTTGACCGTAGTGTCTAATGACAAAAAAGAGTCAATACCTACAAAAACAGTCACTGGATGGAGAGTTTGCATTGATTATAGAAAGCTGAATGACGCCACTCGAAAAGATCATTTTCTCTTACCTTTTATTGATCAGATGTTGGAAAGATTATCAGGTCACATGCATTATTGTTTCCTAGATGACCTCTCTGGTTACTTCCAAATCCCGATAGCTCTAGAAGACCTGGAGAAAACGACATTCACATGTTCATATGGTACGTTTGCTTATCGTAGAATGCCTTTTGGTTTATGTAACGCTCCTGCTATTTTTCAGTGATGCATGCTAGCAATCTTCAATGAATTCGTGGAAGACATCATGGAGGTATTTATGGATGATTTTTCAGTTTTCGGTAATTCTTTCCAACTTTGTCTTAATAATTTAAAATGTGTTTTGATAAGATATAAAGAGACAAATTTAGTGCTAAACTGGGAAAAATGTCACTTTACGGTTCAAGAGGGTATTGTATTATGACATAAAATTTCTAGTAAAGGGATAGAGGTAGATAAAGCAAAAATTGAAACCATTGAAAAATTACCTCTCCCTAATTCAGTTAAGGCTATAAAAAGCTTTTTAGGACATGCCGGTTTTTATCGCAGGTTTATTAAAGATTTTTCTAAAATAGCTAAGCCTTTGACAAAGTTGCTAGAAAAAGACGCGCTTTTCAACTTTGACCAAGAATGTTTAAAATCTTTTAACATTCTTAAGGAAAAGTTAGTCAATGCCCTGATTATGATTTCACTTGATTGGAATCTACCTTTTGAACTAATGTGTGATGCAAGTGATTTTGCAGTAGGTGCAGTTTTGGGACAGCGAAGAGACAAGCACTTTCAACCGATCTATTATGCTAGCAGAACTCTGACAGCTGCTCAAGCAAATTATACTACCACAGAAAAAGAATTGCTAGCTGTTATTTTTACATTTGAAAAATTCAGATCTTATTTGATTTTGTCAAAAGTCATTGTTTATACTGACCATTCTGCTCTTCGCTACCTTTTAACTAAAACTGATGCAAAACCTTGACTAATAAGATGGATTATATTGTTACAGGAATTCGATTTAGAAATAAAGGACAAGAATGGAGCTGAAAACTTGGCAGCAAACCACCTTTCAAGATTAGAAAACACGCAACTCAAGTACCTCGATAAAATAAACGACTTGTTTCCTAAAGAACAACTCCTATCCTTAGCAGATGCAACAGTTCCTTGGTTTGCTGATTTTGCAAATTATTTAGCAGCTAACATAACCCCAAAAGGGCTGACCCATCAGCAAAAGAAGCGATTCTTCGCTGATGTGAAAAACTACTTTTGGGAGGATCCTTTTCTTTTTCGAATTTGTGCAGATCAGGTTATTCGAAGATGCGTTACTGAAACAGAAACATACCAGATTTTAAATCACTGCCATTCAGGACCCGCAGGAGGACATCACAGTGGAGCTAGAACTGTTCATAAGGTACTCGAATCAGGCTTTTACTGGCCTATACTTTTCAAAGATGCCAACAGGTATGTGACCTATTGTGATAAATGTCAGCAAACAGGTAATATTTCTCAACATAATGAGATGCTTCAGAGCTATATACTTTCATGCGAAATATTTGATGTATGGGGTATTGATTTCATGGGTCCATTCCCTACTTCATTTGGGAATAAGTACATCCTAGTAGCAGTAGATTATATGTCAAAATGGGTGGAAGCCCAAGCTTTACCTACTAATGATGCTAAAATGGTAGTATGATTTTTGAAGAAACTTTTCTCTTGATTTGGAACACCCAAGATAATTATCAGTGATAGGGGTACCTATTTTTGCAATGCCTAATTAAAAAAAATTTAAAAAGGTATGGAGTACACCATAGAATAGCTACCCCTTATCATCCACAAACCAGTGGCCAAGTCGAAGTGACAAATAGGGAACTAAAATGCATCTTAGAGAAAACAACAGAAACAAATAGAAAAGATTGGTCAAGAAAGATAGACGATGCTTTATGGGCTTATAGAATTGCTTTTAAAACACCCATAGGTACATCTCCCTATAAACTTGTCTACGGAAAAAGTTGTCATCTACCATTTGAACTTGAACATAAAGCATTTTGGGCTATCAAATTTTTAAACCTTGATTTCAAGCTTGCAGGTGAGAAAAGATTAATGCAGTTAAATGAACTAGATGAATGGCATTGTAATGCCTACGAGAGCTCACGACTATATAAGGAAGCCATGAAGTGACGTCATGACAAACCACTGAAACAACCTAAGCAGTTCAAAACAGGTGATCTTGTATTACTCTACAACTCAAGGCTGAGACTATTTCCTGGAAAACTCAAGTTAAGGTGGTCAGGTCCATTCACTGTTCAAACTGTCTTTCCATACGACACCATTGAGGTAACTCACCCCAACCACGGTACGTTTAAGGTAAACGGCCATAGGCTTAAACATTATAGAGATGAGAATTTTAAAGATAACAGGGAGGAGCTTCAGCTCCACGATATCCCTTCGTGATACATCCAGGTAGAGTCGAGCTTAGACTCTAAATAAGCGCTTCTCAGGAGGCAACCCAAGCACTAAGTTAGTAACTTTTCTTTTTTTAGAATTTTAGTATTTTTCATGTATCAACTAACCATTTTTAAATGCAGAAATTTAGGACAACACGGCCTTGCCCACGGGCGTGCCTAAGGCCATGTGAACGTTTTAAGCAGAGACACGGTCGTGCACCCAAGCCATGTGTAAACAGAGCATAATTTTCCCAAAAGCATGGGCTACCGACAAATCGACACGACCATGCGACATGGCCGTGGAAACCTTTCAACTTAGACACGGGCTTGTACAAATCCCCACACCCATGTCCCCAGACCGTGGCCAACACTGTCAATTGAGACACGGCTGTGTGATGACCTACACGACCGTGTGCTTAACGAAGAACCGATCGCAAATGGCCGTGCAACCTTTCACACGACCGTGCTAAAAGTGAACACGATCGCAAACGGTCGTGTGAGATAGCAACACGGGCATGTACTTCGAACCAGGTGCACTAAAACCACCAAATTTCAAATCACACAGGCAAACCCTGAGTCACACAGGCGTGTTCCATGCCCGTGTGACCCAAAAACTATAAATAAGAGGTCACTATTCACCTTCTCCTTCACTCAAACCCTAAATCCTCTCACCCAAACTCTTCCCCAACCATTGTAAACGCCACCTCCGACCCTCAAAACACCACCACGCTCGTAAAGGACTATCCTACGCCCTTGTAAAACCCCCACGACTGTTTTAAACCTCCCCCACAACCGTGCACATCTTCTATTTGGTTCTATTTTTTTTTTCTTTTCTCATTTTTCTCTTTAATTTTTACTAATCTATTTTATTTATTTTTCTATATTCAGATTTAGAATTAATTCAAGCATGGAATTAGTTACACTAGGATGAATAATCTAGAATAGTATAGAACATTTAATGATTGCATGCCACTTAAAATCACACTTGATTGCCATTTTTCTCATGCATTTAGTATAAATACATATTCATGTTGCCTATTTTTAATATCACATTAGGATGAATAATCTATATTATTTAGGTCAATCCCCATTTTGTGTTTTTAGGAACATCGTTATTTTAATCTTCTTTGTATTTCATTTATAGTCGTTTTCATTTTAACTTTAGGACTAATGCTTGTTATGTTTTTTTAGGCATCATGTCATCATCGCGCGGTAAAAACACTGTCGTTCCCACTTCAAAGAAACGCAAGGGACCCGGTGGTTCGTCCTTGCGATCCATCATTGAAAACCGCCATCCTTTCCTTTATTTTACGCAAGCTTCCCAGGAGGAGCGATATGAAATACTTTGAGCTCGCACTATAACCGCTGGCCGATGCATAGATTGGCCCGCCCTCGAACAAATACACCTAGTGGACGAGGTCAGGGCCCTATTGATGACCGATTCATGGGAGCAGTTCTTCCAGATCGTGGAGCCCACATACTTAGAACTCACTCTCGAGTTCTGCTCCACTTTCCATCTTCAGACCGTGATGAGCAGATATGATGATCCAGGAACAGTCCAGTTCCGCTTGGGAGGTCTCGTGCGATAGCTCAGTGTCCCAAAATTCAGCATAGCTCTCGGCCTCTATACCGAGCAATTTATGGAAGAGGAGGACCTCTCTACGCTTCACCGCCACATTCATTTAGCACCATCTAGGTGTTGGGAGGCCCTAGTCCCTACGTCATCAACATACGACCCTAGTCACTCTAAAGCGACTAAGCTTATCCCGGCCCTAAGGTATCTACATTCTCTTCTTGCACACACACTGACCGACAGGGGAGAGAGCACAGGGGTCATCCACACCCACGACGCCTACTTCCTATGGTGCATGGCGAACGCACACGTCATCGACTTAGCTTACTTTATCGCCCATGCAATCCAACACCAGATAGAGAGGCACAGCAAGGGTGTAGTTTCTATGGGCCCATACATTACGAGAATAGGCCGCTATTTTGGCCTATTCAACACCGCAGCCCAGACATCCTCATATACTTTGGTGGGCCAGATGTCCCCACAGGGCATTCAGACCATGCTTCACATGAGGATGATCGAGCAGAGGCCAGGAGGCAGCCCCTTCCAGTATCGCCTCATCCAGGAAGGCGAGGACCCTGAGGACATTCCTGATGATGTCCCACCACAGGAGGAGGATGCACCAGCCGAGCCGCCACCCCCTCATCGCCCATCTCGTGCAGCAGCCACTGATGCTGACATATCTGAGCGCTTATCTAGATTCGAGCAGCAATGCTTCCAGTGCCTCGATCACATCGACATAACTTTACAGTAGATATGCCAGCATCTACACATCATACCACCACCACCACGCGATCCATCCGAGGATTAGATATTTCTATTCCTCTTATGTTTATTTTTTATCTTAGTTTTTATTTTTCACTTTGATTTTTATTTTTCCTTTATTTCTAACTTTAGTCTCATTTTTACTTTGAATTTTATTTTTATTTTTATCCGTTTCATTATTTCAATATTATTTTCTTAGAACTTAGTTTATTATTTTTCTATTATTTATTCTATCTTTCATATCGACTAATCCCTAACGAGTAATCTCTATTAATCCAAAATTCCCACGACTAATTAATATTTTCGCAGTTTCAAAGGGCTTTACAGCTCAAATCTCTACGAAAATGGGAACACCCTGCCACAACTGTCGGCTCTTCCAATTCCAATATCCGTCTCACAAATTCATCCAAAATTCAGAGAGTTTCATACCTTTCCCTATCTTATGATCTTGTGCTTATATTGCTACTAATGTTATCTTTGTACATTGAGGGAAATGTACATCTTAAGTGTGGGGGGGGAATCTATTTTCAAGTCTTTACACTCTCTTTGAAATCCCTGAACTTTTTCTTACTAACATTTTGCATTATTATCAAATTCTCACTTTCACTCTTTGCATTATCTTCAATCTCCTATTAGGAATATATTCCGATTAAATTATGATTTTTATTGATATGTGAGAATTAAGACATAGGTGCTTGTACTTTGATTATTCAAACTTTAAAACATTAGGGAATCAAGCATGATAAGTTGAAATTTTTGAGAACCCCATTTTTTTCATAAGTTATTTTCCTTAATTCTAAGTATTATCTTGAGATTTGAAATTTATAGGATCGACATCAAAAGCCATAATTCTGGTGAGATTTTTGAGCCTTTTGAGCATACATTCTTTCGTGCTCACTTTTATTATTGCTTTGAGTGAGTCAATACTAATTTGTTATTCTAGAACCTGCTTTGATTATACATGTCAAGACCACATCATTGATTTGATACATTGAAATGATAAAGGCACCTAGGATTTAACCCACTTGCTCCACAAAAGCCTACCTCCATAAATTAACCCCTAGTGAATCCCATTGAGCTTAACAACCTTTTCTTTAACTTACCTTTAATATTAACCTTTCACCCATTTTTTTGTTGAATTCCATTCAATTATTTTGACCCTTATTTTTGTCGAGATTTGAATTGAAATTTTCATCTAGCTTTATTCACTTTTCCAGATTGGAAAATTTTATCCAATTTATTGTATTGTACTTGAATTGTTCTTAAAAAAACATATGTACTAATTTAGTTGTAATCTGTAATAGTTCAAATATTTTTTGCATATTTCTATTTTAAGGCTACCAAGGCGAAAACGATGTTATCATAAGAATTAGCTCGAGAAATATGTTCCAGTGATAGAGATTTTTTTCTAATTAGATAATTTTTCAGTTCAATCTCGATTCTAACCCTCTGTTGTAGCCTGTGACAACACCCCTAACCAAGGCCCATTACAACCATTGAAAGACCTTTTGATTGATGTATCATATCAATCTATAATGGTGGAGATCTGATTTTCTAGCAAGCCTATGATAATAACTTTTTAGGTTGACTAGAGAGTATTAAAATCTTGAACCCTAAACACCTTGAGTAGATACAGTGAATCTTTAGTGAGGATGTCAACTCCTGTTAATTAAGATGGAGAGATAATTACTTAGGAGAAGGGAGAAAACTTATGTTTCAATGATAAAATTCTCAACTTAGAGTAATTGAATCCTTAATGTTCTTCTGATTGAATTATCATTGTATGATTACCTATGGATTTGTTTGAAACATTATTGATAACGATTGTAAGTTAAGAGGAATGATTCTTAATTAGGGATTGAGATTTTACTTGAGGACAAGCAAAGGCTTAAGTGTGGGGGTATTTGATAAACGATAAATTATACATATTTTTACCCCATGTTTAGCCTAATTTATGGATGAATTATTATTAATTTTGTGAGAATTGGTGCTCTTAACCCTTCTATTTCATGTTATATACTCAAGAGAGCATAGGGAAGAGAAAAGAACAAAAAACAGACCAGAAACGAAGAAAATGGGCCAAAGTGTGAAAACGGCACGGCCCAAGGAATCCCCACACGGTCGTGGCACACGGCCATGCCACAAAAGGTCCAACACGGCCCAGCCCCGACAAGCACGGCCAGGCCACACGGGCGTGCCACCTCAACAGGCCCGAACACGACCCTTATTGAAACCACACGGGCGTGGCACACGGGCGTGTCCCTGTCGTGAGGAAGTGTAATTTCACTTGGATTTGGATACTTAGAGGCTAAGAAAGGCATCCCAAAGCTCTATATAAAGACCCTAGGAGGCAACTCTAAGGGGGTACTCTTTTCTCCCAAAAAGGAGTGCCATATTTCTGCCAACATAAGAAGTGAAAGTAAGGAATTACTCCAAGGGAAGCCGATTGATTCATCCCAGAAGCCAGAATTCTTCATCAAGACAGAAGATCTCCCTAAATTCCTTCAGGGGTTTTGGGTTCTTTATGTTTTGTTATCTTATTTCTTCTGAGATGTTTCCTTTATTAAATATGAACTAAACCTCTCAATTACTTAAGGGGGATGAAACCTAAGACAGATCTTGTTATTATTTATTCTTGAATTATATGATAAATACTTAAATTGTTCTTAATTATGTGTTCTTTATTCTTGATTTAATAATCCTAGGTATTACTTCAAGAACTTGATATGCTTAGGCAGAGGAGCAAAAGTCCCTGTTTTAAGAATAGATCTACCATAATTAAGCGGAGTCGCATGCAACCCTGGACATAGGGCGACATAAATCTGGCGGATTAGGGTCAAACCTAATAGGGGGATGCATAAATCGAATTAATGCAACCTAGGGATGTTAATTAATAAAGAAACTTTAATTAACCACCTAGGATTAGTTGTTCTTATCCTCGACGGAGGTATTAACATAGGTTAGAGATCTCTACGGATCAAGTCAAGTGAAGAAATCGTCTAGTTCAAGAAGTTAATAACAAGTAAAGTCTAGGTGGATTCTCCTTTAAGTATTGCTCATATCAATCAGCTTTCCCTAAAGTTTTCCCCAATTTACTTTTTATGCACTTTTAGTTAGTTTTAGAATTAGTTTCAATCAATCCTCTTTTATTTTTAGGCTAGATAATAGAAAGGAAGTAAGTATTAGTACTTTTGGTTCCCTTGGGTATGATAACTCGGTCTTGCCGCTAAACTATACTACTGTTCGATAGGTGCGCTTGCCTTTAAAATCGTGATATTAGTTAGTTTTTGGTGTGATCAGTTTTTATAAATTTTATTACTTAATATCGCGAGTATCAATAGCATAAACTCACATTGCGTTTCACTTTTCCATGATAATTTCTTACATCAATTATTGAACTTTTAGTATCAATTCACAAACATGTATGTCACTATCACATCCCATCATGCACAATATTCCTTTAATAAAATTATTCATTCAAGTCCCATTTCATGTTCATCAAAATTTTATCTTTTAAATCCTTATACACTTTCACTTACCACTTCTGATCAGATTTGAAAACGTCTTACGAATATGGGTACTCCATTTTGCACAATATCATAGTTCAATTATAACCTTTCACATATGCATACAACACGCCAAAGCCATAGTCCCACTATGGTCTTATATTAAAACTGCACAATCGTATTTTTCACATATTGCTAAGGTCAACCCATGGTCTTTATCATCAATGCATCACATGTCTCTAAACAAAAGTACCCATTTCTAACATTTTACTCAGTTTACGCATTTAATCTCTTTTTCATAACTTTACAAAATTTAATACATTTTATCTATTGAATAGAATCCCCACAATTCATCAAAATATGACATTCAATTGGAACATTGACTCTATGCCCAAAATTTCCCAAATTATAGTTCTTCCATTTTATACATCATCACATGCATATCATAAACTCTTATTCGTTTCGTACTGCATTTCAACTTACCACCAACACATTTTCAAATTTCTCACGTCAATTTCAGCATTTTCAAAAACAGCTTGGTTGAAAACCACCACTATCTCAATAAAATAATTTCATTAGAGCCGAGAGATGTCACACTATCATGGTTCACATATGGCATGTATAACTAGACTCTCACACATGCTACAGTAGTTCGAGAACTGAATAAACCATTGCTCTGATACCACTAAATGTAACACCCTTTACCCGTGTTCAATGCCAAAATAGGGTACGAGACGTTACCGAAAAATAGCACAACCAACCGTACATTATCGAACCATAAATTTTGCTCTAATTTAAAACTTTTCAAACTATATCATTTAATCCCTAAAATGGGCCTACGAGGCCCAAAACATAATTTGGAAACCATTCAGGACTAAACCGAAAGCTTTAAAACACTTAGAAAATTTTCTTACTTTGGAGGGTTACATGCCCGTGTGGGCAGGTTGTGTGGTCACACACGCCCGTGTGGCCTAGGAAACGCCCGTGTCCTCCACCCATGTAACTCTCTGCTTGTGACGTTATCATCCATTTCGAGGTCACACGGCCAAGTCACATGTTCGTGTGCTGGACCGTGTGCTCCACACGGCTGAGACACATGGTCGTGTCTCTTCCCGTGTGGCCAAGAAATTGGCTATCTTCCAAGCTGTTTTCCACCCTAACATGCCCGTACTTGATTCTAATTTTAACGACATTTTCCATGACACAACAAGGCTATCAAAACATCCCTCACATACTTGACAACTCATACCATATATTTTATTCAACCATGAATTTCCTCTTCACAAGCTTGTAGCATAATGAATTTATTAGCCATATAAAATACCATTATACAACAATAATTCCAAATATCATAGGTCAATATTCTAGACCAACTCATAAAAACATGTACCATGACTTAGTTTCCTATACACGTCATACCCTTGAATATTAGAAAACCATCGATACCTAAAGTGCAAAATCGATAGTGTGATAGGTTCTCCGGCGGCTTCCAACCCGAGCTAACCTGAATACCATACAAGCATTGAAAATAACGAAGTAAGCATTAAGCTTAGTAAGTTATATGTAAATAATAATAATAATTTTGTTAACTTGCTTCTAACAAACCTCATGGCATGATTTAAAATGATGCCATCATTTTCATAAAAATTTTCATGTTTCACCTATGTTCATTTCAAACAATTTACCAGAGTCACAGTCACTAAATTATTTTTGTCTGAAGCTACAGAACTCCAAATTTAGATCCACTAATTTTACCCAACACTAGACTCACATATCTTCTTACCATAAAATTTCCAGAATTTTTTGTTTAGCCAATCAATACAGTTTATTCATTAAATTCTCCCAGTTTATTCATTAAATTCTCCCATATTTTGCTACTCGATGGTTACGACTCCTCTTCACTAAAATTTAATTATCTAATCGTATAAAATCTAAAATACTTTGTTATTTGTTTTTTTTTTTTTGAAAGTAGACTCATTAAGGAATTCAAGCATATAAATAATATCTCACAATTATTTTTATACAATTTTTAATGTTTTTCCAAATTTGGAACAGGGGATTTTCGAAATCATTCTGACCCTGTCTCACTTTAATTCAAATATCTCGTAGTATATAATTCATTTACTCACATCATTTCTTTTACGTGAAAATAGGCTCAATGAGATTTAATTTCATATCTTATTCAAACTCTAACTCAATTTCTACCATTTTTGGTGATTTTTCTAAGTCACATAATTGTTGTTGTTTCAAACTGTTTTATTGAAAATTTTACGCTTCCATGTTTTCCTCATATCACTTCCATTTATGAACGCATAACACCAAGCATGTTCAATATTAGCCATTCCAATGGAAAATCATCGTCAATATTTGCAAGTGCTCATGTTAGCACTTACACCATATCAACCTTGCCACAAATTCAATTACATCTCAAGCACATTACTCACATTATATATTTACCCACACATTCACTTGCTCACATTTACACCTGCACTTATACACTACATAATCACACCAGTCTCTTTTAGTAAGCTTTTTTCATTGAAACCTTCGGAATAACATCTGATACTTGGTGGTTTCAGCACATAGCTCCACCAACACATAATCCGGCTCTCTTGTACACATGGTGAACTCTCAATGTCACCCATGTGACCTAGCCATTAAATCTCGTAGCTCTCGTGTCTACATGGTGTCCAACACTGGGAACCACACATGCGACCTAGCTGCTTAGTCCCATAGCTCTCGTGCCTACATGGTGTCCAACCCTCAGAACCTCCCATGCAACCTAGCTACATATAACATAGCTCTCGTGTCTACATGATGGACCCTTGGTACCATTCATGTGACCTAGCTTTTTTTTTTAACCCGTAGCTCTCGTGTGCACATGGTATACACCTAATATTACACATGTGACCTAGCTACCACATAGTTCTCGTAGCTAGGTCAAAATAAGGGTGGAAATAGCTAAATCGAGTTATCGGGATTTCAAAAATGTAAAGAACATTAAAAACGGGGTAAGAATGGACTTACTATGAAGCTTGGAAGCTTGGAAACCCTAGCCATGGCTTCCCCCGTGCTACATTCGGCCATATGAAGAAGATGGACAAGAATTTGGCCTGATTTTCCCTTTTTAATTATTTTAATTAATAAATGACAAAAATGCCCTATTGTCCTTTCTTGAGATGTTTTTCTACTCATGTCCATTTTTGTCCAAATTAATTTATAATGGTCTAATTACTATTTAAGGGCCTCCAATTTAAAACTTCATAACAATTAGACATTTCTAACATGTAGAACTCAAGTTTTGCATTATTTACAATTTAGTCTTTTTGACTAAATTGAGTACCCGAACGTTGAAATTTTCAAACGAAATTTTTGTTAAATCATTCCGTGAAATTGTAGACCATAAAAGTATAATAAAAATAAATTTTTCTTCGTCGAATTTGTGGTCCCGAAACCACTGTTCCGACTAGGCCCAAAATTGGGTTGTTACAAATTTTGTTTTGGATTTGAATTTGATGAACTCGAATGCTTAAGTTAGCTCTATAGATTATTCATGTTTTTGACACAAAATATTGGGACATGTGAACTATAGGTCCCTTAGTCAGGAGTACAATTTTGATTTTGTTGAAAATATATTCAAGATTGAAAGACAAAGAGCTATCTGTAAGGTGTGTCAATTTGGAAAGTAAGCTAGGCTTCCATTTCCAGCCAACAAAGCCTAGAGAGCCATTGAAAAGCTACACTTGTTCCATACTAATGTATGTGGACCTATGAAGACTCCTTTACTAAGTGGAAGTAGGTACTTCATCTTTTTTATTGATGGTTACGTAAGACATTGTTGGGTTTATTTCTTAAAGCTAAAGTCTAAAGTAACATATGTGTTTTGGAAGTGCAAAGCAACTGCTAAAAATCAAGCTAGCTACAAATTGAACATTCTCAGGTCAGATAATGGAACTAAGTATACATTAGAGAGGTTTAAAAGGTACTGTGAAGCAGAAGGTATTCATCATCACCTTACAAACACCTATACTCCACAGCATAAATGTATTTGTGAAATGAATAAGAGGATAATGATGAACATGGAAAGGTGTTTG
The DNA here is from genome assembly GCA_020496765.1 of Gossypium stocksii. Taxonomy (NCBI): domain Eukaryota; kingdom Viridiplantae; phylum Streptophyta; class Magnoliopsida; order Malvales; family Malvaceae; genus Gossypium; species Gossypium stocksii. Next base: position 17,243,704 of record CM035623.1, read on the forward strand.
TTGTTTGAAAGTAAGTTGTCAAACAGTTTTTTGGTAAAGGTTGTAAATAGCTCTGTGTATTTACTAAACAGACTGCCAACTAAGGCTATAAAGGGCATGATTCCATTTGAAGCTTGGTTTGGATTCAAATCAACTGTCTCACACCTGTGAGTATTTGGTTGCATCTGATATGGTCTCGTACCAGATGTGAAAAGAAAAAAACTAGAAAAAAAGATCACTAGCTATAACAACTACAAAAGGCGGTATAGGATCTTTGATCCTTTCACTAAGAAGGTTATTGTGAGCAAAGATGTAAAATTCAATGAAAAGAGTGGATAAAATTGGGATACAACAGAAGTTGAATTACTTGAACAAGGTGAACTTGAATTAGACTTGCAACTTGTCGAAAAATCAAGCTCAAGATGATGAAGGCTTTGATGACTTCCCTATTAGAGGCACCAGGCATATTGCTGAAGTCTACCAAAGATGTGACTTAGTAGCATTGGAGCCTGCCAAATTTGAAGATGTTGCACAAAAAAAGGAATGGAAGAAAGTAATAGAGTCTCAAATAACCATGATCCATAAGAATCAAACCTCGGAACTGGTCAATAGGCCAGTCCACAAGAAGGTTATTAGAGTACAATGGGAGTACAAGACTAAGTTCAACGCAAATGGATCCTTGAACAAGCTCAAAGCCAAGCTAGTTGAAAAGGGATTCAGTCAATAGTATAGAGTTGATTACTCTAAAACCTTTGAACCAGTGGAAGGATAGACACCATATGGCTGTTACATGCCTTGGCAGCTCAAAGGCAGAGGGAAATACAACAACTTGATGTAAAATCTACCTTCCTAAATGGATTTCTCAATGAAGAAATTTTTGTTGAACAACCAGAAGGTTTCAAAGCAGCTCGAGAAACAACCAAAGTGTACAATCTGAAGAAGGCCTTGTATGGCTTGAAACAGGCTTCAGGAACCTTGTATGACAAGATTGGCACTTATTTGTCAAGTTTAGGATTTGAAAACAAAATATTAGTAAGCCAACCTTGCATGAGAACAAATCTAAGAATGAAACGTTGCTAATAGTCTCTTTGTATATGGATGACTTATTGATAACTGGTAACAATAATGAACTTCTTGCTAAGTTTAAGATGTCTGACTTAGGTAAGATGACTTACTTCCTTAGCATGGAAGTTTCACAGACTCAACAGACCATCTTCATAAGCCAAAAGGCTTTTGCCTTGAAGATTTTGAGCAAGTTCTGTATGAAAAATTGTAAGCCAGCAAGCACTCATGTTGCTCAAAGAGAAAAGCTCACCAGCAAGGGTGACTTTGAGAGGGTAAATGAAAAAGGCTATAGAAGTCTTGTTGGATGCTTTCCTTTTTTGACAACATCGAGGCCTAACATTATGTTTTTTGTTAATCTTTTATCCAATTTTATGCATTGCTACAATGTGATCATTTTTAGGCGACAAAAAAGTCCTAAGATATGTCAAAGGAACTCTAAGCCATGGAGTTAAATTCATGAAGATTGAAAACTTGAAGCTGTTGGATACACAAATAATGATTGGGATAGATCAATAGATGACATGAAGAGCACATTTGGCTACTTCTTCACACTTGGTTCAATAGTGTTTTGTTGGAGTTCAAAGAAGCAATATACAATAGCATAGTCAATAGCTGAAGCAAAGTATGTTGCACTTGCAATAGCTGTGTAACACCCTATACCTGGCCTAGTCGCCAAGCCCGAATATCAAGATGCCACACCACCGTTTCATGTCATACTCATAGTAAATTGTCACATTATTAAGAAATCATCCTCTTTATTAGTGATATTATAAATTTTTAGTCAAACTTATATCAATCATCATTAGAACATACCAAACATACTTTAAATAAACTTATAGTAATAATTAAGCATGCATTAGGATCACTTAGCAAAATTTCCAAGACAATCACGTAGGTATCGACACTAGAACATGGGTATTGATATTTTTCTTGCACGGTATCGATACCGTATGGAAAATCGATACCAAATCAGCATTATGTTTCTCTTCTAAAATCAAAACACAAGAAAATATTGGTACAATTAAAAAAGTATCGATAAAATTACCTCGAGTATCGATACTCATGATAGGGTATCTATACCAATTTACGATTCTAACTTCCTGCACATTTCAAAATCACAGAGGTATCATTTCTACAACACGAACAATACCTCTACTTCAGACTAGAAAAATACAACAATTTTAAGTATATAAGTCATTCCAACTTGTACCGATTCAATATGCATCGAAAGTAAGTCCAAGTAATAATCAACGTAATACGAAACAAATCTCATAAACTTAAAAACAAATAGTCTATGGAAGCATCCAAAACATCATGGAAAATATCAGTAAAAGTCTACCAGGCCTTATTCTCAAAACAAAAAAAAATAACAATAACACCTACGAAATAACAAAAAAAGACTTGTTTGGATCACCCCTTGGAACCACACCGTTCACACCGACACTTAACTACTCTGCAAGGGTTTTACAAAAGGAGTAGGTGAGCTTAACAAGCTTAGTGAATGCTCAGAGTAATTATAATTACACACAATATCAAAAGTTAAGCAATAGCATACTACAACATGTTCACAACCATAGTCTAATCAAGTCAAAATATCATATTCATGTTTCATTGAATCATGAAACTAACATATACTCCTACATGCAATTACACTCAACTCGTTTATATATAATTCATTTAACAATAATTCATCAAGACTAAACAATGTATACATGCTTTAATAACCTACAGGTCTTGCTGATATATTCACATGCATTCACAAGTTAAATGGAAACGATCCAAACCAAAATAACATATGCAATTTACTATAAGAACATACTAACATTTTCATGAAACTTAAATCGACTCATTTAGCATATTATTCGCATGTTTTTGCATCTATCCCACACCATATTATTACAACATATAAGATCACATTTAAATGATAATTTGCATAGCAGCCACATACTTATTTAGGCATACATCACATTACAAATATACATTTTAAGATAATTTGGCACTAGAGGCCATGAAAAATAAAAGTGGGCTCTATCATCACACATTGGATACATGAATCTCCAACACACCAAATGACTCATAGATTGAAACATATCTCAAAAGTGAAGTATAAAGCTAATACTCTCCAACAAACCAAACATGTCCTGTTGAATGAAGCTTAGATCACATTCCCTTATCTCTCCAACATGCCCTAGGGTCTCAATGCCCGAATCACAAAACACATATAGGTGAGTACTCACAATCCTATGGCATGCCAACTATATCCAACAATCTCATAAGCTCACAGGGCCAAAATATCCACAATTACACAATTTTAATTATTGATTTAATACATACTATCTCTGTTCATATTCATCAATTCACATCACAAACTTGTACACAATGAATGCTTATCGAATTCACATTTAATTATACTTAAAATGTCACAATAATGCTCATTGAGCCATCACGTATCCAACCACACATGAATGCATTAAAATCAGTTTATCACATACATAACTTGTTACAATTACATTCCATAATTCAACATATACGTATGATCGGCTGTTTAACATCACAACAATAATATGCAAGCATACACTGTCGATGCAAGTATAGTAGACAAATATGAGTCTGTTTGATATCGATCCCACGAGGATGGTTGTCTTTTGTCTATCAATGTTAGTGCAATAAATAGATAGAAATGAGATAAATTGTGAGAGTAGTTGTTAAAGCAATAACTTGAAAATAATAGATAAAATATGATAATGATAAATTGGGATCCATAACGTGAAAATTAAATAGAATACTAAGTGCTCACAAGGTATAAAAGGATAGGTGATGGTCGATGCAATAATTTGCAATGAATATCTTACCAAGCTTAACTTCTATATTTAATCTAACACTTAAACATGCACATTAACCACACTTCTGATGATGGAAATGGAGCACTATTAAGAACAAGTGGACTAAATTCTTCTAATCCTCAAGCAACTTCCGTTGTCATGCTTGTTAGCTTGAACTACCGCTGCATAGTGTTAGTTATTGCAATAACACCTCCATGCTAAAAACATTCAAACCCAAAGATTAAATAGTAGAAGCAAGATTGAATAAAATAACATTTAACCCATAAATCATGTGTACTTCTGTACTAACATGAAATAGAAAGTAATCACCAGCATTTAGAAAAGAAAAATAAAAGAAACAATTGGAGAATACTATTCCTAGACAACTCGACTTGAATCTCTCTATTCCCTCTTGTGTCACACTTAGGGCTCCTCGTCAGGAGCTAAGTTGCATCCTTTTCACATCAGTTCACCCGTAGGAGGCTTAAGCCGCCATAGCTGAAAAGCTTCAAAAGATTGGTTGAAGAAGATAATCTCCAAAAAAAACTCACTTTTTTTTCTTTTCTTATGAATAATTATATTTTTCCCAAATAGCCTAGGTGTCATTTCATCAGAATCATGCTACCTCTGTATGTACAAATTGGTTATACCAAACTGGACAATGCACACATTTTTGTTCTTATCCGGACAGTTGCCAGGTGCAGCGACAATTCAATAAAAATTAAAATTTTTGACCAATTTAATGGTCTCTACCTACTTTTGATTAATATTCCAAAAGTAGTGTTTTAACTGTTGTCCATTCACTTTTGATTAATCTCTGATTGTGATTGCACCATAAGGAAATACTTCGACAACTTCAAAAAGTCCAGACCAACGAGAGCGCTATTTACCTGGGTGCAATTTCAGTCTAGAATTGAATAATAAAACTTGTTGACCCTCGATAAATTGTCGTTGTAAATTAATTCTATCATGCCATCATTTAGTCTTTTCCTTGTAAATTGCAACATTTTCATAGGCATTTCACCTAATCTCCTCTAGTTCAGTGATATCCAATAGTCTCTTCTTTCCAGCCTCTTTATAGTCTATGTTCACTTGCTTAATTGCCCACACTGCTTTGTGCTCTAGTTCAACTGGCAACTGACATGCTTTCCCAAAAACCAATTGATACGATGATATCCCTAATAGAGTTTTGTATGCTGTCCACAATGCCCATTGTAACACACTTTACCGTAAACACAAATTTAAACAAACACAAACATACACTTGCATAATAACTTTTTTTTACCTTTTTGTTAAAAGATCACAATCATTTATTATCTTCAATAATTAACTTAAATTACCATATAACTGAATACACTTTTGATTCAACTTATAATACGTGCGTATATTCAAACTTCATTCCCCTTTAGTTGAATACTATAATTCATACTCAAATAGAACTCCCAATACGACATATAATCATTTAATGAAAATCATATTATAATCATCTTTCACTTACCATCAAGTTGGACGTTTATATATCACATAATATACATGATGTTTTCATAATTTATTATTGAACAAGTCAATATTCATTTAATCATTCTTCCATGCATTTAATATACCGCAATCTAATACATACATACTATAATTACCCTCTTTTTTTTTTACATTTATTGAACGTTAATAACATAAATTAATAAGTCCAAATGACATATCCAACTTATCACTACTTATTCAGTACATTACCTAACTAACGTAGTCAAATTGGAGCATTTAAAACCCACTCAAAACATGCATGAATTCATAATTCATCCAAGTTGAACAAATATACTTATCAACTAAAGAAGATTATTATTATAAGACATTAACTACATATAGATATATCCAAAACATAAATATTACATGTCATATGTCAAACATGCCAAGTCAAGTTTCCATATGCACAAATATTTGCATAAGCAATGTCGAATCATAAATCAATCATAATCATTTTGTTTCACTCCACTTACAACCGAATACATATATACCATTTCATTATTGAAGTGGATTTCATACCGATTCCTAGTTGTTTTACCTATATCAAAATCTTAATCAAAGCAATTAAATATGCTATGCAAATGTGTACGCACCATGTTCATTATATCCACCATTTCTTAACATATAACATTTAACATATATTCCATGCATATTATGACATGCAACATTATAACCGGAATGGATCAAGTCATAAATCAAAACATATCTAATTCCCAAACTTAGGAATTAAGCCATTTTCGCATGGCTTTGGACTTACATAACCAACACTCAGCATTTTCAAAATATATTCTGGCCTATACATGCTATAGTTCCAAAATGCATTTTATTAAATACCGAAGGCGGTCGATAGTGTGATAGACTTTGCTGACGATCCCTGAGCTTGTAACTTGAATCCAAATCTATAAAACAAAGTAAACATAGGAGTAAGCTATCAAAGCTTAGTAAGTTATAAGCAAATAAACAATCCCAAGATATTAACAACTCATTTCAAGGTAACCGAATTATATGTTCATTACTGAGTTAAATTTCAAACCAACAAGTGAAATAAATAATACATTTTCATGTACAAAACTACCTTGGCCAAATGCCTACAAGAAAATATTAGCCAAGTGTATAACGACTTCTTAAGTTAATATGTCATTATATAATCAAACACACATATATACATATTTATCTAAACTCAAGAATTTGATTGTGATATCATGTATATATACTATTTATATAATTATTTCCATTTTTTTTTCACCTTGACCGAATGTTTATAAAGCCAAAGATCAACTTATTATGATTTAACATTCAAGACCGAATATTTAATATATATCTAGCCACATACACAAATATAAAACTCACATGTTTTAATATAATTCCTTATACATATGTTAACCATAAAACCGAATATATATATCTTATCATTCATACACATATATTTAGGAACTAATCATAACATACTTACTACTCATACACTAAACAAAATACACATATCATATACACATGTTTTCTTAATTTGCACTTTAAAAAGTTCGAGACAAATAACCAAGGTTTTTGCTTACCTTTATTCAAGTAGGTGATAAGTAAATTCTTACCTGACCTATAGCTTATTTTACACATTCGTTCTTATTGTGCCTTTGCCTAATGAACCATTCGGAATTGGATAGGACACTCGGATGATCACATGAGTCGTACAATGCCAACGTCCCAGACACGATCTTACATGTAGTCACATGTTGATTCCACTGTCCCAGACAGGGTCTTACTCGTAAACACATATCAGAATCACATATCAATGCCATGGACTTACTCGCACACATATATAGGAATCCTATGTCATGACATATGTATCCTAGCTATTCCTAAGGTTCGTACAGGGCTTTCGGATGTCGCAATTCATTCGGATCGAACTCGGAAGTGTATTAGCCACATTTAATCATATTCGGCCATAGTACATTTAGTTTCTAACATTTCATAATAGCAAGTAAATTTAACATTAAGATATCAATAAATAGGTCTATTTTCTTATAAACTTACCTCAGACGTCGTAAGACGGAACGGGGCTGCTAGTCGACCACTTTCGTTTTTCCCCGATCCAAATCCAGTTTCTTTAGTTTTTGATCTAAACACATATAAATTAAGCTCATTCAAACATATTTTCATTCAATTTAGTCCACACACACACAAATGGTAAAATTACTATTTTACCCCTAATATTTACAATTCTTACGATTTAGTCCCTAATGCACAAAACATCAAATTATACAAAATTAAATATATATAAGGTGAGCCGAATACTCCTTATGGCCAAATAGGCCTATATTATTTTTAAATTTCACATTTTAGTCCCCCACGTTTTTATTTTTGCAATTAAGTCCTAATTACTCAAAATCATCAAAAATTCCTTTATATACACTATGTTAACCCACTCCATATCTTCCAAAATTTACCATCAAACAACAAAAATCACAAGCTCTCAACAATGGCACAATTCAAAATATTCATCAAAATGAAAAATTAAAGCTTGGGTTTTGTAGTGCTCAAAGCAATGATCTCAAAAACGTAAAAATTATCAAAAATTGACGAGAAAACGAACCTTGATTAAGCTTCCAAATAGGCCAAACCCTAGGTTATTCTTTCTTCTTTTCTTTTAGCTTATATCGGCAATGAAGAACAATTAAAAACCAATATGTAAACTTTATTTTATGTTTGTATTATATACATTATAATAATTAAATTACTTGTATAACCTTATTTATTTAATATAAAATATCACATAATATAGCCTTAACCGTCCCACTAATATAATTATGGGTTATTTACAACATAAATCCTTCACCTTTAAAAGCCACTAACAATTCGGTCCTTTAGTTATTAATCTATTAAATTTTCAATTTATGAGATTAAGTCCTTTTATTCAATCGGACACCTAAACGATAAAATTAAGTCACGAAAATTTCACAGATATAAATTCATACAGAATAAGCACAGAAAATAATTTTTAAAATATTTTTCTGACTCGGATTCGTGGTCCCGAAACCACTGTTCTGATTAGGGTCTAAATCGGGTTGTTACACCCATAAAGCGTCATCCAATCTGGAAGACGTTCAAAACCTTCTCAAGAATGTTTTAAATTTATCGATTCGATGCTTCGGCTTGTCCATTAGCTTGCAGATGATACGTAGTTTCCATTCTATGACTAACTCCATATCTCTTCAGTGCGGCTGCCACTCGGTTGCAATGAAAATGTGTACCCTGATCACTAATCAATGCCTTTGGTGTGCCAAAATGGGTGAGTATATGCTTGTGAAAAAATTTAAGCATTGTCTTTGCATCATCCTTTGGGACAGCAACAGCTTCAACCCACTTCGAGGCGTAGTTAATAGCTACTAATATATAAAGATTTCTAAATGAATTTGGAAATAGTCCAATAAAATCGATACCCCAAACATCGAACAATTCAACCTCCATAATTGGTTGTTACAACATTTCATTGCATCGGGATATAGAACCAGTGCGCTGACACATATCTCATTGATTCACAAAATTATGGGCATCTTTGAATAATGAAGGCCAGTAGAATCCTGATTGGAGAATCTTAATAGTAGTTCGCATTCCACCAAAATGACCTCTATAAGGAGCATCATGCCAGTGCTTTAGGATTGAAAGCATCTCTTTTTTTCGAAACACAACGCCGAATAATGTTGTCATTGCATACCTTGAATAAATATAGCTGGTTCCAATGATACTTCACTACTTCACGAAAAATCTTTCTTTTTTATGGCTTGTGACACTCAATGGGAGTTTTCTACATGCTAGATAATTAACCAAATCCGCATACCAAGGGGTTGCATCTACAACAAATAACTTCTCATCTGGGAATGCGTTGACAATTTGAAGTATGTTTCCATCTTCGCTGCGAACTTCCAATCGAGGCAGATGGTCTGTAACTTGATTCTTTGAACCCTTGCAGTCTTTTATCTCAATGTCGAATTCTTGCAACAGTAAGATCCAGCGTATCAATCTTGGTTTTACATCCTTCTTCGCAAAAAGATATCTTAACACCGAGTGGTCAGTAAATACGGTAACCTTTGCGCTGACAAGATAAGAATGAAACTTGTCAAAAGAAAAGACTAAAACCAACAATTCTTTCTCTGTAGCGGTATAATTGATTTGAGCCTCTGTAAGAGTTTTACTAGCATAATGATGGCGTGAAATATTTTTCCCTTGCATTGTCCTAAAATAGCACCCATAGCAAAGTCACTTACATCGCACATAACTTCAAAATGTTGAGACCAATCTGATGCAACAATAATGGGGGAATTTACTAGCTACATCGTTAATTGAATGAATGCCTTTAGACATACATTGTCAAAGAGGAATTTTCCATTCTGTTCCAGCAATGAGCATAAGGGCTTTGCAATTTTCAAGAAATCTCTAATAAATCTTCAATAAAACCCCACATGCCCAAGAAAACTGTGAATACCTTTCACATTTGTTAGTGGAGGTAATTTCTCAATAATTTCCACTTTAGGTTTGTCTACTTTAATACCTTGACTAGAGATGCAATGCCCTAACACAATGCCTTCAATTTCCTTGAAATGACATTTTTCCCAATTTAGAACAAGATGTGTGTCTTTTTGCAATGAACCTACCCAATTGCTATCAGAAATAGGGTAAATAATTCTAGCATCAACCCACTTTATAATTTCTTTCTTAACAACTTCATTCATCTTCTCATTTAATCTTCTTTGTTGCTTAATCAATTGCTTGCTTTCATCTTGCAACTTGATCTTGTGCATGCAAAGAGATGGACTAATGCCTTCAATATACGCAATACTCCAAGCAATAACTCGTTTATGTTACTTAAGAATATGGACCAATTTCTCTTCTTAAGTTACATCCAGTGTTGCAGAGACAATAACTGGTAGAGTATTGTTATCACAAAGAAAGATGTATTTAAGATGAGTAGATAGTGGTTTCAATTCCAGAATAGAAGCTTTATCGGTAGATGGCTTGAAAATTAGAGTTGTTCTGTTAGCTAAGTCTAAGGATTCAATTTGCCATCTATGCCTGAGTTCAATATTATTAGCTTCAACCATGTTGTCACAATTATCTAAGAATTCTTCATTAGATGTCACTACAAACTCCAAGAAAGTATTGTGCTTTGGTTATTGAAATCTTCCTAAATTTGATCATCTAGCACATCGACAACATGGCATTCTTCTTTATCTTTGCATTGAATAGATTCGAAAACACTGAAGGTAACGTGCTCATCATTAAGTCGCATGGTCAGTTCACATTGGTAAACATCAATAAGAGTTCATTTGGTCACTAAAAATAGTTTTCCCTCTTGTGTCACACTCAAGGCTCCTTGTCAAGAGCTAAGTTGTATCCCTTTCACGTTGGTTCATCTGTAGGAGGCTTAGGTCAGCATAGCTGAAAAGCTTCAAAAGATAGGTTAAATAAGATACTCCCCCAAAAAATCTCTCTTTTTTTTCTTTTCACATGAATATTTATATTTTTCCCAAATAGCCTAGGTGTCCTTTCATCAGAATCATGCTACCTTAGTACCTATAAGTTGGTTATACCAGACTAGACAAGGGCACATATTTTTATTCTTACCCGGACAACTGTCAGGTGCGGCAACAATTCTAGGCGCAATTTGAAAAATACTCATGTGCGACATTGGTACCAAAACATGACAAAATTAAAGATAAATAAACTAAGATCCATTGAGTTGTAAAATGCAATTTACTGAAGTGAAAATGCTAAAATATATGCTAAAGATAACTAAATAAGGACAAACTAACCAATAAGTAAGGAGAAAACATATGTTCTTTCTAGTACTATCAACTTACTTACTAGTTTTTGCACACTTTCACTACACATTTATGTTGCTAACACAACATATCACTATTGCTCAACATATTTAATATCCCCACAACACAATACAATTCACAATAGTCATCACACATGTCTCTTATCACAATATTGCATCATAATAATCAATCCATAAATATTCTCATAATCACATAATTTACCCAAAATAAAATAAAGGAAATAGAAAGCTTACACTCGAAACTTAGAATAAGGATTTAGGCTATTCCTAAGCTCCCAATTAACACTATGAATCGTGTCTACTAGCAGGGATTTCAAACACTCACTGATTACACTTTCGCCGAAAAGCTAAAAGCTTAAACTAGCTTTTTCTTACCTTTTGCCTTGCTCAAAGAAAGTTCCAACGGTTCCAACACTTCACACATAATAACCATAAAATTTACACATTCAATATTCAGCCAATGGCTCACTTAAACCAACCAAAAATGCAAGTCTAAGCTATATTTCTCATGAAACTGAAATTTCGACTAAAAAACTTGAAACTGAAATATCTTCCTCTATACTTAATTTTTTCACCTAAAACTGATTCCGTTCATCTAATTATTCACCTACGACTAACTCTCAACCTTTAAACTACACAAAACTACTCAATTTATGGTATCAAAATTTTCGACATGTTTATGGTTTTTTCACGAAAATTCATGAAATCCTTGACAAAACTTTAAAGTAAGTTTAGAAATCTTCTAATCATGTTAAAAAAAGTTCAAAAACATATTGAAACCACAGTTTCACCCAAAATCCCAAAATCCACTATTAACGACCTAATTTTTAGTTTTTATTTAAACCATGTGATTTAATGGCTAAAAATTCCGTTTAAAAAACCATATATCATTTAAAAATAATTAGGAATTGAATCGTTACCTTAGTTGATGAAAAATCAAATGTTTGATCGAAAACGCGAAAAACCCACAGGCTTGACAATGGAGAAATCTATAGTGTTTTTGGTATATTTATTGGATTTTATGGAGGTTTAATGATTTGAAAAGTGATAAGAATCAAATGAATAGAGTTTGGGAATCAAAACTTGAATGAGAAGTGCTTGAGAAAGCAAGGGACAACAACCACAAAGATAGGAGAAATCTAACGTGGGTTTTATAAAGATGAAAGAGAAAATAGGTTGATTTAAAATTTTGATAAACTTACAACATAAATGCTCACAATTTTGTCTCTGTTACAAATCAGTCCTTTTTTTAAAATTAAAGGTTTCCAAAACACTTTTTCAAAATTGATTTGATTTTTCTAAAAACCTTAATCAAAACATTACAAATATACCATGTCACAAAATTTCGAACATGCTAAGGCTAGATTTTCTAAAATACCCCTAAAACTACTAGGCCCTATTTTTGGTTGTTACAAGCTGTTAACCAAGCCATTTGGATAAGGAAGCTATTAAATGATTTGAGCCTGAACCAAGGGGAAGCAATAGAGATTTATTGTGATAACTGATATGTTGTAGCAATTGCAAAGAACATTGTCTTCCATGGCAAGACAAAGCATTTCAGGATTAAGTATCATATTGTGAGAGAAGTTGAAAATCAAATGAAGTGAAACTAATCCATTGCCTTCAAGACATTTTAACAAAGCCCCTTAGAACTACCAGGATCGATAGATTTAGAAGCAATATTGGTGTCTGGTGCATAAAGGCCAAAGAGGAGTATTACATTATAGCTAACAATGCAAATAGCTAAGATTGTAGTGCATGCACATTCTGTCGAGTTTGCATGCTAGTATTTTGTTTAGTTCTTTGTAGTTTCATTTAGTTAAGAATAAACTTACTTTGTTTATGTTTTTATGTGATTAGGTGATGATCAACATGATCAGCTTGTATGCAAGCAAAGTTTTGAGTAGTTAAGGGTTTGGTTGTATTTGGTAATGATATGACTTCATATAATGTATTTTTCTTGCAAAAAAGATGTTACACCCCAAAATGGGGCCTAGGAGTTTTAGAGATATTTTAGAAATTTTAGCCTATATGAGCTCAGAATTTCGTAAGGTTGGTACTTGATAATGTTTTTGACAATGGTTTTCATAAAGTTAAGTCAATTTTTGGAAACAAGTTTTAAATTTCATTAATTTTAGAAAAGGGATTGATTTGTAAAAGGGTCAAAGTTGTGAGTCTTTGTGAAGCAATTAAACCAATTTTTCAAAATCAACCTAAAACCCCCTCCCTCATTTTATTTCACGAAAGCTTTTCTTCTCATTTGCTTGTATCATTTCTTACTCTCCTAAGTCCCTCCCACTTGCTTTTGATCTTCAATGCATTCTCTTTGAATTCTATCACTCTTGAGCTTTAAACCTCCATCATAACCAAGAAAATCACCCAAGAATTCCACCATCTTTATCATCTTCTCCAAAATGTAAGTTTTTCTATGTTTGAGTCAAAGCTCAATTTTCTTGCATTCAAGGTAACTAATCATTTTTTAAACGTTATTTAGTTCTTTAAACTGAACCTTTAACCATTAAAATGCATGTTTTAGGTAAAAGTCGAAAATCGAGTATTTAAAGGTAAATTTTGAGTTTGTGGATAAAAACTTAGTTTTAAAGTGTTTGTCAATTAGTTTTAATCTAATTAGAACATTTCTAAAGTAGCTTTGAAGTTTCATCAAGGTTTTCTCGTGTTTTAATGAATTTTCGCTGTAATGGCCAAAAACTTGTCAAAGGATTTTGATACTTTAAAACGTGTAGTTTTGTGTAGTTTAGAGGTTGAAAATTAGTCGTATTTGAATATGTAGATGAATGGAATTTGTTTCGTGCGAAAAGATTAAGCGTAGACTAAGTTATTCAAATTTTAGGTTTGTCATGCTAAAAATTTTGGTTAGAAAAAATGTAGCTTAGGCTTGTGTTTGTGGCTGTTTAAGGTGATTTATTGACTGATTTTTGACTGAATATATGTGTGGTTTGTCTTGTTGATGTGTCAAAGTCTATATGACCTTTAATGAGCAGAGATAAGGGCAAAAGAAGCTTGTCTAAGCTTTCACTTTTTTTGGTAAAAGTGAATATTTCGATGAGTATTTTAGAATCACTGCTCGTAGATAATTCGTTGTGTATTTGAGAGTTTAGAGGTAAACTAAACCCCTACTCTAAATTCTGAGTATAAGTGTTCTCGCACCTATGATTAAATGTGAGATATGTTTGTTTGTAAATTTGTGAAATTATGAAATCATAAACATATGAGATGTTATAATTGTGCTATAAGTTTATGTTGACTGTGGTGGAAGTGAATATGAGAGTATATTACTCTTGTCATGTGACGGTAAATACGAAAGAATGTTCTCATGCCTTATGACAGAGATTACATTGTGTTAATAATGTGAATATGTAATGAATATGTGCGGAAAATCGATAAGTAAATATGTGATATTTATATGGATATTTTGGCATTGTGACAAATGAAACTGTTGGATATAATTGGCATACCATACGATTGTGAGTACTTACCTATGTGTGTTGTGATATAATGGGTACTGAGGCCCAGGGATAGTGTTGGAGAGATAAGGGAATGTGAGCCGAGCTCCATTCATCAAGATATGCATATGTGGTGTGTTGGAGAGCATTAGCTATACGCTTCGCTTACGGGATATAATTGACTTTACGAGTCTGTGTGATGTGATGGAGATCTGTGTATCCAATGAGTGGTGATAGAGTCTACTTTACGTTTCATAATCTCAAGAGCCAAATTATCATACACCGTGACTAAATGTGATTGTATGTGCTTATATGTGATTGATATGTGTCGGAATATATATATATGCCTAAACATTTGTATAAATAATGTGTAAATGGAATATGACTAGATATGTGTATTATGGCACTTAGTTAATGACATTTTGGGAATATGTTGTACGTTGTTTGGTTGATACATGACGACCTGTTTGCGCAGTGGTTATTCTAGGCATTCACTGAGCTTGTTAAGCTCACCCACTCCATTTTATCCTTTGCAAAGTAGTTGTGTTCTCGATGTAATCAGTGTGGTCGTTGAGGGATTTGATCCAAACCATTCTTTATTCATTATGTTAGATGTTTTGCTTAATCTAGTTCCAGAGAATAAAAAGGCAATGTGATAGACATTTATATCAAATTGTTAAAACACATTTGAGATTATTTGCATATTATGTATGTTTGGAAGCGTGTAGACTTGAATATGGTATTTGGACTATTGTTTTAGATAGTTTAATGCTTATATGACTAGGTGAATGAATAATGATATTTAGGGATTAAGTTTGAGTGGTGTAAATGCTCTTAAATGTTGAATTTTTGTAACCTGGAGCAGAGGTATTGATATTAAGGCTTTTAAAACAATACCTTTGTATTTTCGAAAGCGCCAATTTGGTATCGATACCTTGGCCCGAGTATTGATACTCTAGATGTAATTATCGATACCTTGCGAAAGGTATCGATATTTTTCGATGTTTTGAAATTTGGTGAGACACAGAATGCTATTTTAGTATTGATTTTCCAGGTGGTATCGGTACCACTTGGAAATATCGGTACCATAAAGGTAGTATCGATACCTACGTAACATCTTTTGGAAAACTTGATAAGTGATCCTAATACATGATTAATACCTATGTTATGCTATTTTATGAATTCTTGGTATGCTTTATCAACAAAAAATGAATGTATGGTTTATAATTCATGATAATGCTATGCTATTATTAATCGGAAAAGAAAGAAAGAGAAATAACATGTTGTTCTAGATGAACAAGTAGTAAGATTGTGGTGTGACATCTCAATATTCGGCTTGACGTCTAGGCCGGGTATTGGATGTTACAAAAGAAGTGGAGATCTTTTTTTTTTTTTTTTTTTTTTTTTTGTATTGCTGCATGTTTTGCTTCAATGTCCTCTGCTTCCCTTTCTCAAAAACACCAACATCAAATCCACATAAATAGTACCACATTAAACCAAAACCTCATAAGTCCATAATAATTTAAGTTGCAGGGAAAGTTGGATGCAGTAACTATCACTAGAACCTGCAATTCATCCAGGATCAGGGTAGGGAAATTGAACTCCAAATCTACACCAAAACAGAGCCTTCCATCACCGTAACAGCTTTTCCTCGCAGAAGCACTCTGTGGTTCTGCTCATCTAAATGGATCTTCACTATTCCTCCTCTAGGTGATGCCTGTGCGAAGCAACCAACACAATCAATATCATAACAACAACGGTTTCATTGGATGGTCAAAGGAAAAGTAAGGGAAGAATACCGCATGCGCAACAAAATCTAACTTTCCCAGCTTTTGGCTCCAATAGGGTGCCAAGGCACAATGTGCACTTCCGCAAACTGGATCCTGATAGACATGAGAAAGAGAGATTAGCATGTCTACATAACGATCCAGCAATGTCGAGCCAAAGAGAATCATGTTCCAGGCAAAGCTATACATGCATTGAGCACATATATGCATGTATCTCAGTGTTTACTTATTTTTGCAAGTAATCATCTTCACTACTTTTTCCAAACAACAGACAAACTTGATAGTTAATGTCAAATGTTTGTTCCAGGGACATAAATACGACACATTTCATCCTCAACAAAGGGCATGGAGCATAAGTTAAGCAAAAACTGTCTGCTTAGATGAAATAAGAAATGTTAGATACTATGGCTCACCTCATTTATACCATACTTAGGACAGAAGAACCGACTAATAAAATCAAATTCAGAATCTGGAGGGGCAGCCCCTGAAACAATTAAGCCTCGTCCAGGACATTTCAGTATGTCGTCGAACCGTGGCTCCATTTCGATAACATATTTTCCAGATGGGAGCACAACCTAAAAGTATCCAAGTAAACAGAAAAAAGAAATCCCCTATCACTACACTATCATTAACAAACGTAAAAGTATCAAATGTGTCAACAAAAGCACACTATCCCTTTTTCAGTCACTTGGAGAACCAGTAACACCATATATGCATATAGCTTGCTAATCATAATTGAAAGCAATAGGAGAAATCAGGCTATGCTTATGCAAGTAAAATCCACATTTTTAATCGTACTTCTATTTTAAAAGTAACTTTAATCTCTCTCAAAAAAGAATATTGATGTACTCAGAAGCACATAGTGATTTTAACTAATAACCAGGCAAGGCTGATACTCAAACAAGAAATGTTAATGATCCCGATCAAGCATGAGAAAAGGGAAAATCAAGAAACAAAAAAAAATTACTAGTGTTATTGAGGAATTACAAAGATATCATCTGCGGTAGTCGTTCTCTTAACGTCAATAAGTGGAGCATCGTTCAAGGCTTTCGATATAAGTGAAGCCTCAGCAGAACTGAAGTCGGTGACTGGAACTGTAGGAAAATTCAGTTCGATCAGAAAGCGGTCGCTCACTCCGCTGTTCTGAACCTCGGAGACATTGGTTGGACAAACATCTGGAACCTTTTTAGCAGTTAGGATTCCAGATAATGTATCAAATTCAATAATGTTTGAATTTACCAAACCAGTTGTAAAGAGAATATGAGCAGATGCTAAGGTTGCATGACCACATAGATTTACCTGCCAAAGAGGTAGACAATTAATATCCAGGTCGCAATTGCTATATTACCACTGCACATTTGAGTCAAGCTTTAAGGTTCAATCAAGAATAATTGAGCATATCAAACATTCAATCTATTAGTGAAGGGAGTTGGAAAGAAGAGAAGTGACCTCGGCAACAGGGGTAAACCATCTAAGACGAAACCTGGTCTTTGGAGAGGTGGAATTGGTGATCCGAGTCAAGTAACAAGTCTCGGAGATATTAAACTCAACAGCCACTGCTTGCATCCATTTCTCATCTCTTTCTTCCTCCAACAAACAAACCGCAGCTGGGTTTCCCTTGAAGGCGGAGTTGGTGAATGCGTCAACCTGTTCAAGAATCAAACATTCCAACCTGCTTATGACTTGACCCAACTCATTCTTTCGGGATAAGACTGAGTTGAGCAGTAGCACAGAAATAAACGAGCAAAGATAAGAGACAGAGATATTACCACATAGTATTTGATGGGTGTTTTGGCCATGTTGTTCAGACTAGGATTTGAGTTTGTGGAAACACAGTTTTCTCAACTTTGGAGTTGAACGGAGATATGGTACTAAAGAAGTAAAAAGGTCTAAAGCCAAAGCCAATTTAAACAAGACCACCTCAAATTGCCATTCATTTTTTTAATCAATTTCCCCTTTAATTTTTTAACCAGTAGTAGACTTTAGGTCAAGTTAAGCTATGTCCATCAAAAAAAATAATTACATCAAATTAAATAGACTACTGTTTTACAAATAAAATCTGCGAAAAGCCCAAGTTCCATTGGAGTCTGGAGAGGGTATTTCAGGCATGGTTTTTAGAATTGAGAAAATGAAAATAACAGGCTTATTGTTAATTACTTATATAAAAATTTCGTATCTTTTTTCTTCTTAAATCAAGTTTAGTTATAGAAAGAGCTCATCATGATTTTATGGACTTTAAAAGTTGGATGTTACAATTGACATGGCCACATAGGCCTGGAATAAACAGTAAAGATATAAATATAGTTTTTGATCCATCATATCATACAACAGCTTGGAATCATCATGTTCTTTAACTAAACCCTAAACCAGCAATCAACCTGTTTCTGTTGACTGGGAAGAAATTATAAATTAAATCCAGGCACCTTAGCTTCACAAAGCTACAATACAGATGATGACTAAACGCAAATAAATTACTCCATCGAGCGCAGCATTGTGCACAAACTTATTTTATTTATGAACATGAATTTGGGGGGCAGGGGGCGCGAATTCCTGCCCCTAGAACTACCAAATGCCCTCCTTTGACATTTTCAGGAAATTGGACAAGGTGATATTAGGGAGCTCAACCACCCCTGTCTTCTTCTTCTTTATCCTCGTCACCTTCAGTGATTCCGCGCCCTTTGACTGTGTAACTGTTACTGAGACCACGTTGTAGAACTGTTCAACGAATGTTAGGGAAGAAATTATTACACTTTCACCGTGTAAGATATTCATCAATATTCAATATTAAATCCAACATTGGTTGCAGCAAGAATCAGAGAGCTATTTTCTGAACAAAAATTTCCATCAGTAACCAACTCAGCATTGCATTTAACGAAGCAAGCATGTTGAGAAAAAGGGAGAAGATCGAGGGGTTACCTCACAGACACCATGCAGCAACAATCTATGGAAAGGATCTTGGACCTGTAAAGCAAGGGCATCCCCATCTCCACGTTCCTGGATAAAGGTCCGTATGCAGTCCTGAAAAAGGAGAAAGGGTTTAGGTAATACCAAGTTGCCTAAGAGGAAGAATGGGAATATTTAAATTGAGTGGTCTTATGTTGAACCATATTTCACTCTCGTACATTACCTGTTAACTTATCTAAACAGTTAATGACATAAAATTTTCAACCAGAAATCTGCTCTCAAGCCTTTTGAGCATATGAATTCCAACTCTCATGGAATACATCAGGAGTCTGGTATGCTACTAAACACACTAATCGTATTAAGTCTATCTTAACCACTACTTATCCCTTCAATTATACTATTATAGCATAAATATTAAGCTGGGATCTATAGCATACTCATACCGACATTAACCCGGCATAGTCCTACCCTCCTTGCACTTGATTTTGAGAAAAGCAAACAACATAGTGAATAACTTGTAAACAAAATAGAAGAAAAAGCTCATGAGAAGAACCTATTAATCATAATCATTCTCAAAGAACCAAAAGCAAAATCATGTACCTCATAGCTTGCAATAAGATCTGAAAGAAAGCTACGGCGAAGTGCTTCTCTTGTTCGGCAATCAACTCTTCGCCACGCACTCAAGAAAGCTGCCTTATCAGCATCAGCATGAAATTTCTTCTTTACAGATGAATTATTTAAGGCGCCAATAATATTAGCCTAACATAAAGGAATATACAATAATGTGAGCATGTATCCACAATAGTTTTCCTATTCTGGAATTTGCTTAAGGTTATCATCTTCAATTACAAAATCAGACATAATATCTTCCTCCTTATGCGCTTGCCGATAGTTTTCTTATTCTGATTTGCTTAAGGTTATCTTCTTCAATTACAAAATCCTTTTATAACATTGAAAAAGTTTTGATGAACAAGGGAAGTAAAATGACCTCTTTATCCATATCTATAGTCCTGAATTTGTCCCATTCTCCCACATTCGTCATGCAAAATGCTGATGATGGCACATCATCACCTGTGAATGAATTTGCAAATAGAGGCTGATTATATTCCTTTGAAACAAATCATTCAAAAATATAATGGGACACCAAGCGACCAAGACCACAAGTATGCCACACAACAACAATGTTCTCATCCCTTCCACTATTATCATGTTAAAGTTGCACATTCTTAATACCTAAAGGCAAGTATAGAGCATCAATTAATACACATTGCCCATGGCTGATGTTACAAGGTTATTGTACTCATGAATGCAGCTACTAAAAAGTGCATACGGTGAACTGAGGGATATCCAGCAGGACATGTCATTACCCCATGGTGGTGGAGCAAAAAGGCCTCTTACTTCTTCTGCATTCAAGCGAGGAACAAGTTCCATCAACAATCTATCATTTAGCCATCTTCTAGAACGTCGGTTTGTAACCTGAGGCAAAAAAGCAAGCATTTCAGGGAATGCACAGCTTATTCGAGAAATATCCCAAACAAATACAGCAATGAAACCATTAACTCAATAGAATTCATAAATGAACTAGTCCAAAAATAGTCTTAAAGAGTTAAAATTTCAAATACGCAAGAAATTTGCAAACAAAGAAAAAGTTAAATCAATACAACACCTATCATCACTAAAATGGATCCTATAATCAATAAGATCAGAGTGGAAATTGTTCTAAAAATGGACCCATTCGCAAGTGATAAAGAACGTTACTTTTCCAGTCAAGCTCTCGAGAAGCTCAATCTTCTTCTCCATAGAGAGACCACGAGATTTTCCATTTTCTCCTGCCGAAAAAGTTAAAACAAACATCACTTAATTTTCCCAGAAGGGAAAGATTTGAATTTTTTCACAGAAATGGCGTAGTTTTATCCACATAATAACACACAATAACTAACGCTAAAAAGGTTAAAATCGATCTGGGTTCATTCCATCAACAGCACAAAAAAATGCAACAAAAAAAAAAAGAACACACAAATATTTTAAAAAAATTACCTTTACGAAGCTCAATCAAGGGAGATGATAAGAGAAGGTCGGTTTCTCTTTGAAGAACCCCAGGAGTGGCCATGACTGTTGATAGTTTGATCGGGGATTGAATGATTTTTGGAGATGACCAGATCTGTAATTGATGGGTGTTTCCGGGACGTTCTTTTTGGAAGGAATAAAAAAAAATCGAATCCAAACGCAGCCTTATCCTTAAAACGCCCTTTCAGACTACCTCCGAGCACTAATCAAATGGAAATGTGAGGAAAGCTTGAATCCTAAAATCAGCTGCTTCGGCTATGCTTTGTGTACGAGATTTGCCCAATTCGGTGATGAAAAGGAAGGATGGGTTCAAAGTCCAATGTAGAATTTGATGTAGCTGGGAAATTCACAGAGTCCTGGGAAGACACGTATCAGTTTAAGCAATGGCACGTGTGAGAAGTGGAGGAAACCACCGAGGAAAAATGAAGATATGCCGTGTATGAAACACATTAGGCCCTTAATTATGTCCCAATCTCAAACAAGTTTAATTTAAATAATATGAAACACATTAGGCCCTTAATTATGTCCCAATCTTAAACAAGTTTAATTTAAATATTAAATTTGAATATTTAATTAAAACATTTTTTTATCTATAAATAATGAATTATTTCAATAAGAATATGGTGTTTTATTTCAGATTATTTTTCAAATCTAGTGTAGGATGTTACTATTAGACCAAAAGTGTATAAGTTTGAGGAAAAATCTATAATTCCTCGTGTGTACGTCATATCAAAGATTGACAATGTAATTAAAGGAAGGATTGCACCAAGCTCAAAAAGTACATAGTTTTTTATTGTAAATGTGGCATCATTTGAAGAGTTAGGATACGTAATTAAAATGAATTTTTTTTGTAAAATTGGAGGCCAAATAGATCATTATGCCAACTTTTAATTTGAATTTTTAAGTTTTCTTGAATTTTCAACTTCAATTAATTTGAGCAATTTTCTTTCAATTATTTGTTTGTTTGTTTTACAATGAGATAAATTTCAATTCTAGCTTAGTTTGGTGTTTGAATCATGAGACTTTGAATCCATATATTATTCTTTAATTTAGTATTCATTAATTCTTCGGTTTAGGAGATAGACCTAGTCGTTTCTCAATTTCATTTCAGCATCAAAATCAAGAAGGACCCCTTGATTTGGTGTTGGACGACATACATTTAGTATCCGTAATTGTAACACCTCAAACCCGGCCTAGAAAAATGACCGAATCTTGAGGAATTACATAAACTTGTTTTAAAATTCCAGATTTTGAACTAGAAAAGTGTGTTTTGAGAAATGTTAATTTTGACAAATCTCTTGCAATTTATCGAGAAAATATACGTAGATCTTATTTACTTGATAGAAAACATTTAATTTGTTACTTAGTTTCGCAACGGAAGTTTCATAGTCATTCATTTGTAAAACACAATTTCAAAATGTGGAAATGAATCATTTTGCAATTTAAGAAAAACACAATCAGGTAGCAAGCCCATCAAAAGCTGAAAATAAAGTCCACAATACTTAAACAATCCAAAAAGTACAGAGTTCAATTTAAAACAAGAAATGTTTCATTAATTTAATTAGAAAACTTGAACATTGTAAGATGTGTGTGAGTTTTTCCAAAACGATAACATACATTACTCAATTTATAAAAAAATGTCGCACTAATGACTTTATTTTTTATTATTTTCGTAAAACTAGTTTTCTTGGTTAAAATAATTTGCAATGGAAAAAAATGTAGAACTTGTTTAACTTCGAAAAATCAAACATCTAGTTTTTAAATATTAGAAATCATGTGGAATTTTCAATTAAAAATGACTAACTAAAGTCCAGCAAACTCAAAACCAAACTTAAAAGTCTGAAAATAAGTCTCAAAATCCAAAAGTCCAAAAAGTTTAATTTAATGATTATTTAATATAATTTTATGCAAGAAAACCAATTTGAGCTCCCAAACGCCGCCCAATTCTAAGTATACAAGTTACTTGAGAATATGAGACAAAAGGGTAAGTTATGAAGCTTAATGTGTAACTCAACTTAAGCACAAGTGTAGATAATACAATAAACAGATCATAATATCGTAGAGAATTTCATCAAATTCAAATTACCAAATTGAGCATGCATGGTTATGTCAATGCAGTATTTCCAAAAAACTTAATGCGGCTTTTTTAGAAATTTTCCTACCCAACTCCGCTACACACTAATTAGAGTTTCCCAGAACTCTTCCATCCAAAACACACCAACAGATAATTGTGGACAAAGCCACTAGAAGTAATGCAGTTAAACTACAAGAATAGATATATGTGGTCAAGCCACTATATTTGCAGTCAAGTTGCTAGAACAGATATGTGGTTAAACCACCAGATAGTGCAGATCATTTAACTACCATAACTTCCTCCTTTCCATATCATTCCAACCCCATGCAATGCGACATGGCATGCAAATACATAGTCAAAATAGTAAGCATGTTGAACTTGCAATCATATATTTAACAAAAATCAGCAGGCATGTGATTTCATGCTTTGCACAATAGATATGTCAAATCTCGATTATACTAGGTCAATTTAGTCAGAATATCCAGAATGTCACATGCCATGAGAATCGAAACAAAACATAACTTATTACACAAGATAAAGCGCACACAACAGAAATATCAGATTTCATTTATTGGACAATCATACATATCATTCATCGGAGTTTACGAAATCACTGACCCTAAATATACAATCCAAAACTTAGCCCAAACTAATTTTACTCAAAATGGGCCCGTATACCCGTGTGGCCCCCACGGCCACGTGGCTCACATGGTCTGGCACATGGCTTGACATACATGAATTGCATGTCTAATTTGCCTATTAGGACTTAATTGCAAAAGTTGATAAATATGAGTTCTAGATGTTAAAGGATTAAATTGAAGAGCATAATTAAAGTAGAGGTCCTTAAATGGTAATTATATCATTAGGTTTTCATGGGCAAAAATGGACAAACATAGGTAGAAATAACCAAAGTTTTTAATAAAGGGTATTTTAGTCATTTGGTAATTAAAAGATTAAAAAAGGGGAAAAAGATGGCAAAATATATCCATCTTCTTCATTAGGACGAAATTTCAAGGGTTCTCCATAGCTAGGGTTTGTTTCAAGCTTCCAAGCTCCATAGTAAGTGATTCCAAGCCTCGTTTTTAATGTTCTTTACGTTTTCGGAGTCCCGGTAACTTGATTTAGCTTATTCTAGCAATAATTTAACCTAGGGTTCATATTTGGAAAAATACACATAGGTGAAAAGTGTTTATTTTGATGTTTTATGATAGAATATGAGGTTTTAAATTATGCTAAACAACTTGTGCTACTCGATTTTAAGTAAAAACGAGTAAAACGACATAATCGGTAAAAAATACCTAATGTTCATAAGTATATGTTAGAGTGGGAATTTGATGTTGCCGTTGGTAAATAAATGATCAGCATGTCCTCACTACATGAAAACAGATTTTTAACGGCCTTTTTTTGGCCTTTAGCGGCGCTAAAACTATTTGTGGCGTTTGTGATGCCGCTATAGACACTTTAGCGGCGTTAATTGAAAAAACGCCGCTGAAGATCATGACTTTTAGCGGTGCTTTTTCAGCAAACGCTGCTAAAAGCCATGATCTTTAGCGGCGCTTTTTTACAAACGCCGCTAAAAGTCATGATCTTTAGCGGCATTTGTAACAAAAGCACCGCTAAAAATCATGGCTTTTACCTGAGTTTTTCCCACAAATGCTGCTAAAAATCGTGACTTTTAACGGCACTTTATCACAAACACCGCTAAAAGTCATGATCTTTTGCGGCGCTTTCACTAAAAACGCCGCTAAATATCACAATCTTTAATGGCGTTTATAACAAAAGCGCCGCTAAAGATCATGACTTTTAGCGACGCTTTTTCAAAAACACTGCTAAAGGTCATTAAAAATAAATTTTTTTTTATAAAAATAGCATATATCAAAGGGAAGCATGAAATAGAATTAGGACTATTATCATAGCATGCACAATAAGCATTACTTAGATAACAATTTATATACATATCCATTCTTGAAATAAAAATATAAAGATAAAATTCTAAATTTATCAAAAGTAAATTTAATTATTATTTTTTATACAAATAAGAACCTATCCTAGTGAAGTCAAGAAAAACAGTTTCGTAAAGAGACTTGAGCTTACTACAACGAGCTTTACGATTTTGGAACCAAACAGCAACCTGACGAGGGTCAAGTCCCAACTCTGAAGCAATCCGGTCTTTCCTTTCTGACTATAGTTTATTCAACTCTTAATCTAACTCCAAAAAATAAATTCACATTCTATGAGATGATAAAGCAGTAGAATTAGCAATAACTAAATGCAAAATAAGTGAAAAAGTCAGCATTTTACATTAAAAGATGCTGAAGTTGAAGATCTAAGCTTGAAAAAAGGGTATAGTTGTTTTGGTAGGAATATTCATCCAAAGTTGACTTGGTGAGAAGAAATAATTACTTAGCTCTCATGGCAAACAAATAACGACAGACTAGATTAGATTATCCAAATAGCTTCAAGATAAAGGAGATTGTGACTCAGTTGCTCAAGCTCTACTTACACATGCAATAGAGACTTTTTATGTTGCTTCAAGGTTTTTGTGATGATATTAAAGTTTTGATTAGTAAATTCTAGAGGAGTAATCACTTGGAACTAGCATTCAAATGAATATCAATTAATAAGTAAACCAATAGAATTAGTATTCAATAAAACATTAATTTATAAATCACAGTCGTAATATTGATGTAAACTTACTAGAACTAAGCACAGCATAAAATGCATCCTTAAATCTTAAGAACAATCATGTTACATAATAACATGATGCACAATCAAAGTAAAGCAAAACCCCGTATTTATAAACGAAGATCATGAGCTAAGGCAGGCTATTCAGCCTCTGATTAGACACTAATTCTTAAATAAGTTACAACTTTAGCGAAGTTCATCTACAGACTGCCCCTGGAACAAGAATGGAACAAATATTGGTTAACATGACCAAAAATTGAAACTGCAAAGTCAGTTTAATTGCAAAAAGTTTGGCACACACGGTCAAAGTGCTTCAAACACTGTTACAGAATTAACTCAAATAAAAATTTAACACCATCACCAAAATCAAAGAACCATGAGGTGCTAAATTTGTTTTGTGTATGACACAATTAAAGCAAATTAAATATGCATCAAATGGTCTGTCTAAGAGAGATGTCACCATTATTTGATCCGCTAATACGTGCATTAGGATGCATCATTGACAGACCAACGAATCAAGATTTAAACAAACATTATTACCATGTAATAGAAAACTACTTAAAGAGACAATAATCTAATTCCATCTAAAATTTTATATAACAATTATCAAAGCTTGAAAAGAATTATATGATTCCAAATGAATTCTACAAAAAAAAAAAACTTAATTAGGCATAGAATGCACTTACTCCTTTTCTGTTAGACGGAAATGGAGCCAATTCCTTCTTGGTTACAACATGGCCTTTGTTTAGTCCTACAAAAAGGCCTGTATTTGGCTGCTTGATGGCCATGCCTGCTTAAGTTAACAAAAAAATCACGATAAATAGAATGAAAAGCACAACATTCGAGCGGCATTTCAATAAGCTATCAAATCTAGATTACCGTTCATTTAGATTTCAACTCATGCTTCAAACATTAGCAGATATATGTAAATGATGTTTTAACTTAGGACTCAAAAACCTCTCAAATTTCACATAACTTATTAGCATGATTCAACAGTTAAATATATATAACACTGATTCATGATAATCCTAAATATCTAAAGACCAAGATTTACTGCAAATGAAATTAAAAAAGGGTTTAAAAACTTAAAATTAATGAAGTTAGAAAAATTGAAATTAAAACGAAAACAATGTCATATAAAATCGAAAAGCCAATATGATATAACCTTTAAAAGAAAACTCACGAATGAAAGAAAGGTAGTTAAAAAAACACAGTTTAAATTCATTGCAATAGCTGAAAGCAGCTAAAGCTGCTTAAATGTTTGAGCACAGTATTTCATTTCCCAAGCAATCAAAGAAGGAAAAATATTCAGAAGAAGAAAGAAGCAGAGAAGGAGGGTTTAGAGATAGCGCAATTTACCTGTCAAGACGGAAAAATACATCTTACCCTTTCATGCTGAAATTCAAAGTATTTGATAACAGAGAAAAATTCAATTAAATCCCCAAAAAAATTTGTTTCATAAGCAACTTCAAGCGACTGAAGCATGACCTGGGCACAAAAGAAAAAAAATAAGACTTGTAAAAATAATAAGAGCATTAAAAAATATCTACAACTTTAATTAGCAAAATCTGTAAACTGCATGTTTGGTACTGAGTTAAGTTTTAACTACTAAGTTAATAATTAAAGTTGCTTTATCATCAATGTTCCTGTACATATTTTCTCAACATGAATGGAGTAAGGCTAAATTTCCAAACTTCCAAAAAGTATGACCCCATAAGTACCTTAGAATCAGCCACATCCTCGAAGATTCTAATACCTGAAACCAAGCAGAAACCAAACTATTAAATGGTTATACAAAAATTGTTTCTCTATTAGGACCACACCATTTAAGCACCAATTTAAGCACATATGGATATTTCATTATTTGTACAAAAATCGACAACATTTAAGCACCAATTTGGACAGCAATTATACGACAGTAACAGCAATTCAGACAGCACTGATTTGCAATATTCATACATCATTAATTCACAAGTATTTGGACAGCAATAACAACATTTGAATAGCATTAATTTGTACAAAAATCGACAGCATTCACAAGTTTTTACTTTTTAGAAAAAACTTAGTAATAAAATGCATAATTTGTACAAAAATAATAGAAAAAGGACCATCAATGGTTATGACTCGATCTAAGTCCTTAGGATTTAAAGGGAAAATGGTATAAAATTATTTAGAGATAGAAGCTTTTCAATTGTTAACACTGTAGTTTTTTTCACCCACTGTACATTACGAGAAACAATCTACTATAGGATTAGAATACACAATGTACACTACTATTTATGTATAAATAGTTTAAACATCATGTAAACTACGTAAGTTTTAAACAAACTTTAAACAATGTACTGTAAGTTAATTCTCAAATTTAAATATATTCATAATGAGTTGGGTTGATTTGAGTGTCAAATTATTTTTTTGGTTTACAAGGTTAACTTTTTATTATGAAATCATTTTAGTAGGTGGAGTAGATTTTTTAAAGTTGATGTCAAAAATGAAAAATCTAAATAAAGAACCCTTGAATTCTGGTTGCAGCTCCTGAAACAAACTGAATTTGTTGTTTCTTTTGCTTTTCTTTGGCTCAGCAAATATATTCATTAATTCATTAAGAAAGACTGATGGCAATAAGTAGACAAAGAAAATTAATACAAAACCTGTTTCTTTGTAAACTTCCTAAATCTGCTAAAACAGTAATAAATTATGGAAACAACCCCAAAGAACAAAAAAAAAAGGGAAAGAAAGAAAAAGAAAGCAAAACAGTGACAAGCATAAACATTTAAGGCAAGAGTGTTGAAGTGTAATATCCCGAATTAGGGCCTAATCGGAATAGTGGTTTCGTGACCACAAATCTGAGGTATAAATAATCATTTTATAATTATTTTGAGGTTTATGATATGATTGCATGATTGTGTGAAAATTTCGTGAAGAAATTCTATGCATAAGGTGCTTAATTTGAAATTAGGGACTAAATCGAATAAGTTGCAAAACTTGCATTCTAGAAGCTTTTAGTATGAAATTGCTTTGGAATATTAATTAGGAGGTCTTAAATAGAAATTTGACCAATTTCTAAAATTTTGGACAAAAATGGGCTTGTACATGGAAAATTACAAAGAAAGACATTAAGGGCCTTTTTGTCAAATAGTAAAGGTGTTAAATTGAAATGTGTTTTATTTATATTTTTATGGTTTAAATTTTTATGAAATTATTTTTTTAAAAAATTTCGTACGAAAATTTTGACGTTTGGGCACTCAATTTAGTCAAAAGGACTAAATTGTAAAAAGTGCAAAAGTTGAGTTCTATATGTTAGAGGTGTCCAATTGTTATGAAAATTTAAATTAGAGGTCCTTAAATGGTAATTAGACCATTGGTTAATGTATTGGACAAAAATGGACATGAAATGGGTGGAAAAAAATATTTTTAAGTTAAAGGCATTTTGGTCATTTAGTGATTAAATGAATTAAAAATCAAATTAAAAGCCAATTTTTGCTCATCTTCTTCCTCAAGGCCGAAAATAGCATGGAGAAACCATGGATAGGGTTTTTCAAGCTTCCAAGCTCGATTGTAAGTCCGTTCTAGCCCCGTTTTTAATGATTTTTACTTTTTTGAAATCCCGGTAACATGATTTCTCTATTTCTACCATTTATTTGAGCTAGGGTTTGATTTCAAAAATTGACCCATGTTGAATAATTTTGTATTTTGATGTTTTATGATAGAATATGAGGTTTTAAATTATGTTAAACAACTTGTGCTACTCGGTTTTAAGTAAAAACGAGTAAAACGGCTTAATCGGTAAAAATACCTACTGTTCATAAATACATGTTATAGTGGGAATTTAAGGTTTCTGTTAGTAAATAAATGATCAGCATGTCCTAAAACATAAGAATTATGGAAAAAGTTTAATTTTCGAGCTTTGGGGCAAAAGTGTAAATATGTAAAAGTTTAGGGGTAAATTCATAATTTTGACAAAGTTAGGGTCAAGGACCGTTTTGATAAATGTGAGTATTAAATAATCTAAATGTGTTATTTTAGATCAAGAAAGATGTGGAATCGACCTTGATCGAGGAAAAGAAAAGATTGTGGACTAAATTGCAAAATTTCTATATTTTGTACCAAGGTAAGTTCATGTGCAAATAAGGTAACATAATTGTTATTTTAAGCAATTTAATGTTATTTATATGATATGACACTTATTATCATGAAATATTATGCTTTGTGAATTATTATTTAGTAATATACAAATTATGTGAGCTACTTGATAAATATGAAATGCTACCAAGTATCGGTTCCGACATTTCGAGGAAGACGACAAAGATGTGTGATTGAAGAAAATCCCGTTTGAACCTTGGGAATAGATTAGGATACAAGTGACATGTCACTAGGATGGTTGAGTTTCGAACTCGTTGAGTTGAGTCCGAGTTCGTGAGATGTAACTAGGCATCCGAGCTCGTTGAGTTGAGTCCGAGTTCGCTTATGGGCGGGTTACATGGTAGCTTGGCTACGTAAATTTCATAGGCTATTGAGTTTGTCTAGCTACGGATATGACACTTATGTATGTGCAATCCGTGTATCCGAGTTATATTCCGATGTGTTCAACGGGTAGATTTTTAAATGACTAAGGAGAACTCCTAAACGAACGAGGTATGTTGGAAAGTAAGGTGAAAGAGGAAATTGAACAGGTATGATCTTAAACTTCAAGTGGAGAACTTGGTAAGATAAGATTGTGGAAAGATAGTAAGTATACTTGTGCCATGAATGTTTTAATGATACTTATACAATTGGTGTTTATGTTGATTTGCATAGTCATGTTACTTGTTATTTACATGTGAATTTACTAAGCATTTATGCATACTCCCTCCTTTTCATTCATTGTAGTTTTGACAAGCCAGCTTGGAAATCGGGAAGGGTCGAAGGAACGATCACACTATCCGGGACAATTTGGTATAATGGCTTGTATTTTGAATATGGCATGTATAGCATTGTAATCATTTTGTGTGAATAACCTTATGATATGGTGATGGTTTGATAAGAAAATTCTTGGAAATGATTAGCCATTGGAATGGCCAATCTAGATCATATTTGGTGTCATGTATGTTTAATATGCTACTTAGTCCATGAAAATCCATAAAAAGGTGAACTTTGTTATAAAACAGAATTTTTCAACAGCAGTGATGTGAGTTTGAAAAATCATTAAAAATAGTAGAGACATGATTTGATGGTGAATAAAATATGAAATTGAAGCTTATTGTATCTATTTTCATATGGAAGAAACGAAACAGGTAAAAGAGTTGTATTTTATGAGATATTTAGGTTTTGGTGAAATAGGGTCAGATCAATTTCTGAATCCCCTGTTCTGACTTTAAAAATTCAGTAAAAATTGTACAAAAATAATTAGGAATCATACTTTATATGTGCAGATTCCTTATTGAGTCTAGTTTTAATAGAAATAAATGGCATAGCTTTTGAGTTCTGTATAGAGGGAAAAGTGGTTCGTAGTGAATAGAGGTCAAAGCAGTCGAACACTGAAACAGGGTAAACTTTAACTAATAAACTGTACTAATTGGCCCAACCAAAAATTTTAGAAAAAAATTAGTAGATAGATATATGAGCCTAGTTTTAGGAAAAATTTACGGATCTTAATTTTGAGTTTCAAAACTGGAGATATGAATTTTTTAGAGACTATGACGCAAATGAACAGCTTATTACGAAAGTTAGAATAAATGATTTAAAGTTATGATTTAAAGTTCTTTAAGTGATAAATTAAGTTTAGTAACACCTCAAGCTCGACTCCGGCGACGGTCTTGGGTAAGAGGGCGTTACATGAAGAGTAGCTTCAAACCTGGTAAACGACAGAAGAGAGGTGGAACAGTGTAAAACATGGGAGGGAAGGACGAGAGAGTTGGAAAGCATTAGACATCATAAATCGACACAAGAAAAACCTTATTTTGGAGCTTTCTACTTTGTCCGCAGCGTTGGCGTTTGGCTTTAATTATCGAAAGTGAAACTGAATCTTCCAGCACCAAATATGGCTTTTATAGATCGGGTGGACAAAGGAATAGCAAGCCTTTGGAAGGAAGAAAAAGCTAACATATGGACGAAGATCGATGGGGGAAACCGATTTGGGGGATTTTGGGAAATTGATATAGGGAAATTTTGAATTGGGGAAATTTGGGGAAATAAAAATTGGGGTTATGGGGATAGTAAATTTAGTTTTTTAGCAGAGAAAAAAGGGCACCGAAGTTTTATGTATGAAATTTTGCGGCGTTTTTATTAAAAAACGCCACTATAACTTATTTTTTGCGGCGTTTTTACTAAAAACGCCACTATAGCTCCATTTTTTAATTTTTTTTCAAAATTTTTCTATTTTTTTTCTATTTTTTCTATAACTTGTTTTTTTCTATTTTTAACCTATATTTTTCTATGTTTTTTCTTTCAAAATTTTTATGCTGAGATTATCATTTTTTTGAATTTTTATTTTTATTATATTTTGAGTATTGAACTTTTTTAACTAAAATATTAAATATTAAATTTTTAAGTTTTTAATTTTTTAATTTTTTATTATTAAATTTTAAAAATTTAATTACCCATTATCAACTCTTTTAAGAATTTCTTTTTTCTTTCTTTTTACATAAACGTTATTCTTTTAAGTATGGTCTGCATTATTTGTTTAGATTTTTATATAAATGGCATTTAATTATTTATATGTATACACCTAAATTTTGATATAGATACATCTCAGAATTATATATGAATTTTGGTTTAATGTGAAATTCTAATTGTGTTTAAATGTATAGTTGAAACTTTAATTTTGATTTAATCATACACATTATTTTAAAATATAAATACATTAATATATTTTTATATTGAATAAATATAAATTTTTATGTATGCAATATATAAATAAAAAATGATGATAATTATATCAATAATTGGGTTAATATTTTACAAGATCTGGATCAAATTAAAGTTCATGTATACAATTGCACACTAAACCATTGTTCAAGTATGCTTTTGGGATTTAACCCATTTTGATATATATTTTTTTAAAATAATAATTTATATTTATCTTATTTTGATTTATATTCTAAAAAATCCAAGATTAAACCCTAAATCATAAACCCTAAACCACAAACACTAAACCTTAAACCCCAAACCATACACCATAAACCCCAAACCATAAATCCTAGACCATAAAACCCAAACCCTAAGTTCTAGATCGCAAACCTTAAACCATAATCCGAGACCAAATTTTTGAAAATTCATGTGGCCAATGTTACTGTAGTACAAAACATATATTTTATATTCTTATATTAAATAATATGGGTGTAGTACAAAATGGCATGAATCTCAGTAAATTCCAAATGTTTTTCAGTTTTCAAACAGTATCCTTAAACCTTAAACCCCAAACCCAAACTATAAAACATAAACCCTTAACCTAAAATAATAAACATTATATCATAAACCCTAAAACTCTAAACCATAGACATTAAACCTTAAATTCAAAACCCTAAACCCTAAAATAAAATATTTTTTTGCGGCGTTTTTTTATAAAAATGCCACTAAAGCTCAAAAAATAAACGACGTTGTTTTGCTCAAAATTTTGTGGCGTTTTTATGAAAGCGCCGCTAATGCATAGATCTATGCGGCGTTTTTACGAAAGTGCCGCTAATGCACAGATCTATAGCGACGTTTTCACAAAGCCCCGCTAATAGTCATATCTATAGCAGCGTTTTCACAAAAGCGCCGCTAATGCTCAGATCTATAGCGGCGTTTTCACAAAAGCGCCACTAATGCTCAGATCTATAGCGGCGTTTTTACAAAAGCACCGCTAATGCTCAGATCTATAGCAGCGTTTGGAAAAAGACACCGCTATTGCTGCTTTTTAGCGGCGTTTGGACCAAAAATGCCGCTATTGCTAAACTTTTTGTGGCGTTTTCTTTCAAATGCTGCTAATGTATAATATTTGCGGCGTTTTTTATTAAAATGCCACTAAAAATGCCGCTAAAAGTCTATTTTCCTGTAGTGCCTAAAACATAAGAATTAGGGAAAAGTTTAATTTCCAAGCTTTGGGGTAAAAGTGTAAATATGTAAAAGTTTAGGGGTAAAATCGTAATTTTTCCAAAGTTAGAGTTAAAGACTGTTTTGATAAATGTGAGTGTTAAATAAGCTAAATGTGTTATTTTACATCAAGAAAGACATGGAACTGACCTTGATCGGGGGAAGGAAAAGATTGTGGACTAAATTACAAAATTTTTATATTTTGTATTGAGGTAAGTCTGTATGTAAATAATATATCGTTTTTACTTATGTTATAATATTTTGTTATTAAATGAGTCGTGGTTGCATATTGAATGCTCACTTGAGGTAAATTATGAATTGAAATTGAGTGTGGATGAATTGGTAAAATGTTAAAAAATGAAGAATTTCCCGGTTGAACCTTCGGAATAGAAAAGATATGAATGATCCGTTGTGAGAACACATGTGTAGTACTATGTACAGGCTACTATGTGTTCAAGATGGTTTAGGTCACGTGTGTAGTACTAAGTGCAGCTACTACGTGTATCGAATGGTTGGGTCGCATGTGTAGTACTATGTGTAAGCTACTATGCGTACTCGATTATTTCGATCACATGTGTGGGACTAAGTGCAGGCCACTATGTATAAGAAATGGTTTTGGTCACATGTGTAGTACTAAGTGCAGGCTACTATGTGCACCAATTAGCTTTGGCTACAAGGGTGGTACTATGTGCAGGCCACCGAATATCTGTTACTATTCTGATGCGTTCAATGGGAAAACCTATTAATTGCAAATTCATATGAAAATATGGTGTTAAGTAGAGGGATATGAATATATGTGTTGTGAGCAATGTGCTCGATAAGTAATCAAACTTTGGTAAGTTTGAGATGGTTAAGTGTTACTATGAAAAATTAATACAAGGAAATTTATGAAAAGGTGCAACTTGAAATATTACAGTTTTTGGTAGCAGCAGTTAGGTAACTTTGAAAAATCACCAAAAATTGTAGAAATTGAATTAGATGTTGAATGAGATATGAAATTAAAGCTTATTTAGTTTATTTTCATATAAAAGAAACAGAGAAATAAAGGAATTCTGTATTTTGAGATATTCATATTTTTGTAAGACTGGATCAGGATTCCTTTACTTTCCCAAAATAGAGCTTGTTTCAGTGGTTCTTATGACCACTATCTCAGAGATTGCTCGAAGAAAGTTGAAAGAGATACTGTTCAAACTTCAAAGCCGAGCAATCATGTTACAAGAGGTAGACCACCTCGTAACCTTAGTAATGTGAGCGGAAGCCGAGGTACAGCAAAAGATTCAACTGTTAAATCGAAAGCATAAGCACCAGCCAGAACATATTCTATTCGTGCACTGAAGATGCCTCTGCACCCGACGTTATTACGGGTACTTTTTCTCTTCTTAATATTGATATAACTACTTTAATAGATACTAGTTCGACACATTTATACATTTGCACGAATTTAGTATTTGATAAAAATTTTCCTGTTGAGTCCATTGAATTTGTGGTTAAAGTATTGAACCTTCTAGGCCAATATGTAATGGTGGATAAAATTTGCAAGAACTGTCCATTAATGATACAGGGTTTCTATTTTTTGGCTAATTTGATGTTATTTCCATTTGATGAATTTGATGTGATTCTAGGTATGGATTGGTTAACTTAGCATGATGCCGTGGTAAATTGTAAACAAAAGCATATTGTGTTCAAATGTCAGAATGGAGAATTATTCTGTATTGAATCTGATAAATTGGATGGGTTGTCTAATGTGATATCAGCCATGTCAGCACAAAAATACATCAGAAAAGGGTATGATGCTTATCTTGCTTATATGTTGGACACTAAAGCATTCAAGTCGAAGATTAAATCAGTGCCAGTGGTATGTGAGTATCTTGATGTATTTCCAGAAGAATTACCTAGATTACCATCGTATAGAGAAGTGGAATTTTATATAGATCTCGTTCTTGGAATAACACCAATATCTATAGCACCATACAGAATGACCCCTACAGAATTAAAAGAGTTGAAAACACAGTTGCAAGAACTGAATGACAGGGGTTTTGTACGACCTAGTTCATCACCTTGGGGTACACCGGTTCTGTTTGTTAAGAAGAAAGATGGATATTGAGATTGTGAATTAATTAGAGATAGCTCAATAAAGTCACAATTAAGAATAAGTATCCACTACCTCGTATTGATGACTTGTTCATCCAGTTAAAAGGTGCCACAGTGCTTTCAAAGATTGATCTCCATTCTGGTTATTATCAGTTACAAGTGAAAGATTCGGATGTGCCAAAAATAGCCTTCAGAACTAGGTATGGGCACTATGAATTCCTTATGATGCCGTTTGGTTTAACAAATGCACCTGCAGTATTTACGGATCTAATGAATATAATTTTTAGACCGTATCTGGATAGATTTGTTGTTGTATTTATTGATGATATCCTGGTATATTCCCGAGATGGAAATAAACATGCTGAACATTTGAGAATTGTTTTACAAACTCTGCGTGAGAAGCAACTGTATGCTGAATTCAGTAAATGTGAATTTTGGCTTGGGGAAGTTAGTTATCTTGGACATATAGTGTTGGCTGAAGGTATCAGGGTGGACCCGAATAAAATTTTAGCAATTGTTAACTGGAAACCACAAAAAAATATGTCTGAAGTTAGAAGTTTTCTAGGATTACTCAGTTATTTTTGGAGATTTGTACAAGGGTTTTTGATGATAGCTTCACCGATGACAAGACTACTATAGAAAGATGTGAAATTTGAATGGACTGACAAATGTTAACAAAGTTTTGATCGGTTGAAAGCCTTGTAGAAGGAAGCACCAGTTTTAGTTCAACCTGAATCGGGTAAGGAATTTTTAATTTACAGTGATGCATCATTGAATAGCTTAGGCTGTGTTTTGATACAAGAAGGTAAAGTGATAGCCTATGTTTCTAGACACCTTAAGCAGCATGAGAATAATTACTCGATACATGATCTTGAATTAGCACCTATTGTATTTGTGCTGAAAATATGGCTACATTATTTGTTCGGCGAAAAGGTCACATATTCATCGATCATAAAAGTTTAAAGTATCTATTGTCGTAGAAAGATTTGAATCTGAGACAATGTAGGTGGCTTGATTTATTGAAAGATTATGATCTAATTATTGATTATCATCTAGGGTAAAGCAAATGTAGTTGCAAATGCTCTGAGTAGAAAGTCTCTGTTTATTTTACAAGCAATAAATACCTGATTGTTGATGTCTGATGATGGTTCAATTTTAGTTGAGCTAAAAGCTAAACCGATATTTTTACAAAAGATCTACAAAACTCGAAAAAGTGATAATAAGTTGCAAGCTAAATATGTACAGTGTGAATCGACTTCAGATTCAAAATTTTAGATTAGACCTGATGACTATTTGTTAATTAGAGGCAGAGTTTGTGTTCTAAAAAATTCGGAGCTTGTACAAAAAATTTTACGTGAAGCTCACAGTGGTATTATATCTGTGCATCCAGGGAGTAATAAAATGTATAATGATTTGAAAAAGGTGTACTGGTGGCCGGGGATGAAGTGTGATATTCTAAATTAGTATCTAAATGTTTGATTTGTCAGCAAGTTAAAGCTAAACATCAGGTACATTTAGGACTGTTATAACCAGTAACGATACTAGAATCGAAATAGGAAAGAGTTACCATAGGCTTTGTATTAGGGTTACCCTCATCTCTAAAAAAGAAAGATGCCATTTGGGTAATCGTTGATCATTTGACAAAGTCTGCACATTTTATTCTAGAATGTATGAGTTTCTCCCTGAATAAATTAGTAGAGCTATATGCTTCTGAGATTGTCAGGCTACATGGAGTGCCAGTCTCCATTATTTCAGAC
Source organism: Gossypium stocksii (assembly GCA_020496765.1). NCBI lineage: Eukaryota > Viridiplantae > Streptophyta > Magnoliopsida > Malvales > Malvaceae > Gossypium > Gossypium stocksii. The sequence continues at coordinate 17,281,796 of CM035623.1, forward strand.
AGAGATCCACGGTTCACATCCCAATTCTAGAACAAGTTGCTAGAGGCTTTGGGTACGCAATTACATTTCAATACCGTATTCCATCCTCAGACTGATGGTCAATCTGAACGTGTGATATAGGTTCTTGAAGATATGTTTCGGTGCTGTATTTTAAAATTCAAAGGTAATTGGGAAAAATATCTGCCTTTAGTTGAATTCGCATATAATAATAGTTATCAGTCAAGTATAAAAATGGTAACGTACGAAGCTTCGTATGGTCGTAAATGTAAAACTCTATTGTATTAGACTATGCTTAGTGAGAAAAAGATACATGGAGTTGATTTGATTTGAGAAATTGAAGAAAAGGTGAAAGTGATCCGAGATAGTCTAAAAGTAGCTTTTGATCATCAGAAGTCCTACGCGAATTTCAAACGAAAAGAAATAGAGTTCCAAGTTGGCGATAAGGTATTCTTGAAAGTATCGCCTTGGAAGAAAGTTCTTCAGTTTGGCCATAAAGGGAAATTGAGTCTGCAGTTTATCGGGCCATATAAGAATACTGAAAGAATTGGACTTGTTGTGTACCGAATAGCTTTACCACCAGAATTAGAAAAGATTCACAATGTCTTTCACGGGTCTATGTTATGGCGATATCAGTCAAATCCTTCACATGTTATCTCCCCAACAGAGGTTGAAATTCAGCCTGACATGACTTACAATGAGGAACCGATTAAAATTTTGGCACGTGAGACGAAAGAATTGAGAATAAAAAGGTAGCTTTAGTAAAAGTTCTCTGTCAACGACATGGAATAGAAAAAGCTACCTGGGAACCGAAGGAAAGAATGAGAAAACAATACCCAAACCTCTTTATTGGTAAGGTTTTCGAGGATGAAAATTCTTTAAGGGGGAGCGTTGTAGCAACCTGTTTTCAGTAAAATCAGAATAGGGGTTTCGGGACCACAAATCCAAGTCTGAAAAGAAATTTATTTTAATATGTGAAAATCGACTAGGCTTGGAATAAGGATTAAATTGCATGAATTCCATTTTCCGAGTCTAGGGACAAAATCATCATTAATTAAAAGTATAGGGGCAAAATGGTAATTTTTCCTAATATTTAAATTGGATTGAATTGGATATGAATTGATGTCAAATTTATTTATATAGATCCAAATAGACCAAATACGGAAATTAGAACAAGGAAAAGAGAATGTATCAGATTAGTAGATTACAAATACATGAACACATGTCGAGGTTGTAACACCCCTTACTCAAGACCGTCGCCGGAATCGAGCATGAGGCATTACCAGACTTATATTGCTAGTTCGGGGCATAAAAATTCACTTTAAAAATTAATTCAGTCACATTGATCCAATATATCCCTAAAAAGGGCCCTCGAAGCCCTAAAACATGTAATTGAAACGGTTCAGGACCAAACCAAGAATATTAAAAATTTTCTGATTACTTACACAATTTAAAAAAATTTATTTCACTATTCATAATAAAACTGTCCACCTATGCAACAGCCACTAAATTAATTATAACTCGAGTTATGAAACTCGAAATTTAAATCTGTAATTTTCCCTAAAACTAGACTCATATATCATCCTACCATAATTTTTTCAGAATTTTTGGTGTGGCCAGTTAGTACAGTTTATTAGTTAAAAGCTTTCCTGTTTCACAGTCCCACTGTTCTGACCTCTCCATACTAAAAATCAATTATCTTTTAGTAAAGTTTTCATTTAGTGTTTCTACTTGTTTCTAATGAAAATAGACTCACTAAGGAATCTACACATATAAATTATGACTCATAATTGTTTCTATAGAATTTTTAGTGAATTTCAAAAATCAGAACAGGGGATCACAAAATCCCTCTAAACCAGTCTCACAAGAATTTAAATATCTCACAATACAGACTTCCTTTGTTTACGTTGTTTCTTTCCTACGAAAAAAGACTCAGTAGCATTTAATTCTATTCTCATTCACCATTTAATTCCATTTCTACAATTTTTAGTGATTTTTCAAATTCACGTCACTGCTGCTGTTACAAAACTGTTCCATGACCAACTTTTCCTCCTTCATCATTTCTTTGCATAAACTATCATTTAGGCATACATAACATCAAAACATGTTCTTATTTAGCCATTTCAATAGCTAATCATCATCAAACATTCACATACCATACTTAAATCATATCATAAAGACATCCGACCAAATGGCCAAGTCCCTATACATGCCATAACTCAAAACATTTCAAACTACACAATACCAAGATAGCCTTTGATAGTGTGAGACGAACTCTGACGTCCTTTTTGATCCCCGAATTGGCTTGGCTACACTATAAAAGAGAGAAAAGAAAAGGAGTAAGCTACAATGCTTAGTAAGTCTACAAATAAATAAATGACAACATTCACCATCAAAAACAAAATCTTTGTTTTACTTCTCCACTTACTCTTTAAGTTTCCCGTTTATCATTCCTTTACCTGAACTTTCTTGTAACATAGCCTGTATATTAGCCCGATGAACCATTTGGAATACTAAGGGTACTTGGGTTTTCCTGCTTGATAATAGCCTGCCAATGCCATGCTCTAGACATGGTCTTACATGGGATGTTCCCTGTCCTGCCAAAGCCATATATATGATATGGACTTACATGGGATGTTCCTCAACTGTCTCAACCTACCAATGTCATATGTCTAATATGGACTTACATGGGATGTTCCTCAACTGTCTCAACCTGCCAATGCCATATGTCTGATATGGACTTACATTGGATGTTCCTCAACTGTCTTAACCCAAAATACCATACATCCTTAAGGTTCAAACGGGGCCTTCTGATACTTTTTCTCTGTTATCTCATCTTTAATTCAACTCGAAATATTCTCATAAAATAAATGTATATATGCTGGAAATTAACAACATTAATATAAAGTATTGAAATATTGCATTTATTTACCGTAAACTTACCTCGGTGCAAAATGGGATCGACTTGACAACTTAATCTTCTACCTTTTTCTTTCCTCGGTTTATCCCCAAATTTCGTTCTTTTTGATTATGGAACTTGGAAGCTTGAAACAAACCCTAGCTATGGAGAACCCTTGAAATTTCGTCCTAATGAAGAAGATGGACATATTTTGCCATCTTTTTCCCTTTTTTAATCTTGTAATTACCAAATGACTAAAATACCATTCATTAAAAACTTTGATTATTTCTACCTATGTATGTCCATTTTTGTCCATGAAAACCTAAGGTATAATTACCATTTAAGAACCTCTACTTCAATTATGCTCTTCAATTAAATCTTTTAACATCTAGAACTCATATTTATCAACTTTTGCAAGTAAGCCCTAATAGGCAAATTAGTCATGCAATTCATAAAATTTTCTATTAATACTTTAACAAATGCATCTAATCACTCGGTAAATCATAAAAAGTAATTGGAATAAACTTTTCTATATCAGATTCGTGGTTTCACAACCACCATTCTGTTTAGGCCCTATTTCAGGATGTTACATTTCTCCCCCTTTAGAGATTTTCGTCTCCGAAAATCTTATCTGTGAATAGGTTTGGATACTGTTTTCGCATAGCATCTTCAAGCTCTCATGTAGCCTCGTCTACCCCAAGTCTATTCCATAATACTTTCACAAGTGTAATACTTTTGTTCCTTACTTGCTTGACCTCTTGAGCTAAAATATTTACCGGTTCTGCACCATAAGCCATATCTAGCTAAATCTCAACCTCTGTCTGTGAAATCACATGTGACGGATCAGAACGGTAACAACGTAACATGGACACATAGAACACATCATGAATCTTCTCTAACTCTATCAGCAACGTCAACTGATATGCCAATGGCCCTACTCTTTCACTCATTTCAAACGGTCCAAGAAAACGTGGACTTAGTTTGCCTTTCTTGCGAAATCTAAAGACTTTCTTCCACGAGGATACTTTCAAGAACACTTTGTCACCAACTTGATACTCAATCTCTTTTCTTTTCAAATCTGCATAAAACTTCTGTCTATCTAAAGCTGCTTTCAAGTAATCTCTGATAACCTTCACTTTCTCTTTAGTTTCTTTAACTAAGTCAACCCCGTAAATCTGATTTTCTTTAAGCTTTGTCCAATACAAAGGTGTGTGACATTTACGTCCATATAAAGCTTCATAAGGTGCCATCTTCAAACTCGGCTGATAACTATTATTATAGGCAAACTCTACCAACGGTAAATATTTTTCCCAACTACCTTGAAATTCTAAGACATAACATCTGAGCATATCCTCAAGTACCTGAATAACTCTCTCTGACTGACCATTGGTTTGAGGATGGAAAGCTGTACTAAAACTCAACTTTGTGCCTAAAGCTTCCTGTAACTTCTTCCAAAACTACGAAGTGAATCTCAGGTCTCTATGTAAAATAATCGATAACGGTACTCCATGTAGTCTAACTATCTTGTAAAGTGAATAATCCATACGAACTGGAATAAAATGAGCGGACTTCGTTAGCTTATCAATCACAACCTATACTGCATCTTTCTTTCTCGGTGTTAACGGCAATCCTGTCACAAAATCCATAGCAACTCGATCCCATTTCCATTTAGGAACTAACACAGGCTGCAATAAACCTAAAGATACCTGATGTTCAGCTTTACCTACTGACAGATCAAGCATCTAGAAACAAAATCTGAGATATCTCTCTTCATTCCTGCCCACCAATACATTTTCTTCAAATCATTATACATTTTTGTACTACCTAGATGAATAAACAGGGAACTGCTATGTGCTTCCTCTAAAATCTTTCAAATAAGCTCATCATTCTTTGGTACACATACCCGATTTCTGAACATCAAACAACCATCAGAACTAATCTGGAAATCTGACTCTATACCTGACTCACACTGAGCTCTTTTGGCTTGCAACTCACTGTCATCTTTCTGAACTTCACAAATTTCTTCAAGAAATATTGGTTTAGCTTTTAATTCGGCTAAGATAGAACCATCATTAGAAAATGATTACCGAGTATTCATAGCTCGCAAAGCAAATAAAAATTTCTGACTCAATGCATCAGCTACAACATTAGCTTTACCCGGATGGTAATCAATAACCAAATCATAGTCCTTAATCAGTTCAAGTCACCTGTGCTGCCTCAAATTTAAATCTTTCTGTGTCATCAAATATTTCAAACTTTTATGATCAGTAAATATTCAGCATTTCTCACCATACAAGTGATGTCTCTAGCTTTTCAGCACAAATACAATGGCAGCTAGTTCTAAATCATGTGTCGGGTAATTTTTCTCATGTGGCTTTAGCTATCTAGAGGCATAAGCAATTACCTTTCCTTCCTGCATAAGTACACAGCCTAGTCTATTCAAGGACGCATCATTCTAAATCACAAACTCTTTACCTGGTTCTGGTTGCACTAAGACAGGAGCTTTAGTCAATAATGCCTTTAACTTGTCAAAACTCTGTTGACACTTTTCAGTCCATTCAAACTTGACATCCTTCTGTAGCAATCTTGTTAATGGGGTAGCTATCATAGAAAATCCCTCTACAAATCATCTATAATAACCGGTGAGACCAAGAAAACTTCTGACTTTTGATACATTCCTAGAAGGCTTCCAATCAACAATGGTTGAAATCTTGTTTGGATCAACTCTAATACCTTCACCTAAGATTATATGTCCAAGAAAACTAACTTCCCATAACCAGAACTCACTTTTGCTAAACTTGGCATAAAGCTGATTATCTCTTAAAGTCTGTAAAACTATTCTCAAATGCTCTGAATGCTCAGTCTCATCATGGGAATAAATTAAGATATCATCAATGAACACAACTACAAATTTATCCAAGTAAGATCTAAAAATTCGGTTCATTAAGTCCATAAAAATGACAGGAGCATTAGTTAAGCTAAATGGCATCACAAGGAACTCATAATGGCCATACCTAGTCTAGAAAGCAGTCTTTGGAATATTTGACTCTTTAACTCACAACTGATAATATCTGGATCTCAAATCTATCTTGGAGAACACAGTAGCTCCCTTCAATTGATCAAACAAATCATCAATTCTAGGTAGTGGATACTTGTTCTTAATAGTTACCTTGTTAAGCTACAGATAATCTATGCACAATCGCATCGAACCATCTTTCTTTTTCACAAAGAGTATTGGTGCACCCCATGGTGAACAACTAGGTCTTGCAAAGCCTTTATATGTTAATTCCTGCAACTAAACTTTCAATTCTTTCAATTCCATTGGAGCCATTCTATAAGGAGAAATAGAAATGGGTGTTGTACCCGGAACCAGCTCAATACTAAACTCAACTTCTCTGATAGGAGGCAAACCTGATAGTTCTTCCGGAAACACAGTAGGAAACTCACATACCACAGGCACTGATTCAATATTCAGCTCTGGATCTTTAGTATTCAATACAAAAGCAAGATAAGCTTCATATCCTTTCCTCAAACATTTCTGAGCAAACATAATAGAAATCATTGCAAATGAACTCTCTGATTCATTTGAATTAACCCAAAGAATTTCACCATTTTCACATTTCAACTCAATGAATTTCTTTCCACAATTCACTATCACGTCATGCGCAGTCAACCAATCCATACCAAGAATCATATCAAACTCATCAAATGGCAATAGCATGAGATCGACCAGAAAATAGTAACCTTTAATCATTAAAGGGAAATTTTTACATACTTTATCTACTAATACATACTGACCTAATAGATTCGATACTTTAATCACAAATCCCGTAGACTCTATGGGCATGTTCATACGAGGCATCAATTTCATGCAAACATAAGAATGGGTTGAACACGGATCAATCAATGCAATAACATTAACATCATAAAGAGAAAATGTACCCGTAATTACGTCGGGGGAGGATGCCTCTTCACGAGCACGGATAGCATAGGTCCTTGTAGGTGCTCTAACATCTAGTCTCGCTGCTGAATCTCTGGATGCACCTCTACCTACCCCTGTTCTCGGGTTCTTTATGGCCTACCTCAGACTGGAACATTCCCGGACCTAGCACTCTATAATTCTTCCTTTTTAACCATTTCTGGACACTTTCGCATAAAATGATCTAGAGTACCACACTTGTAACAACCACTCTTATCTACTTGACACTAGCCAAAATGACGTCTACCGAACTGTGGACACTCTGGTCTACTCGGTCGGGCATTACCTACACTCGAAATCGAGGTAGTCTGAACTTTCGAACCCATATTTCTGTTATCTCTGTTTTTGATTGAATACCCACCTGAAAAGTTTGATCTAGTAGAAAACTATCTAAGCCTCTTGGATGTAGACTGAAACAATCTACTCATCTGTCTTTTCTTTGTATCTTGTGTCTTAATTCTAGCTTTGCCTTTTTCTTTTTCTTTCAGCAACTCCTCTCCCTTACAGGCTCTGTCAACTAAAACAACAAAACTCTTTTATCTTTAGAACACCAACGGACAGTCGAATATAATCATTGAGCCCATCTTCAAATCTCTTGCACATAATAGCTTCAGTTGACACACACTCTCTAGCATAATTGCTGAGTCTGACAAATTCACGTTCATATTCAGTCACTGTCATCTTACCCTGCTTTAGTTCAAGGAATTTTTTTTCTTTTTTGGTCAATAAACCTCTGACTAATATATTTCTTACGAAACTCCTCCTGAAAGAAATCCCAGGTGACCCTTTCTTTCGATACTACTGACCTAGGTGACCCTTTCTTTTGGTACTACTGACACAAGTGTCTTCCACCAATGGTAGGCTGAATCTCTAAGAAGTGACACCACACACTTTATGCACTCTTCTGATGTGCAAGATAACTCATCAAAAACTCTAATAGTATTCTCGAGCCAAAATTCAGCTTTCTCTGCATCATCATCTTTAGTAGCCCAAAACTCTTTGGCCCATTGTTTTCTAATCTTGTATACTGGTGGCTTTTCTCTTCTTTCGGTACTTCTAACGGTCGGATTCATACGAATGAACTCAGCAAACTATTCATCATAGATTGGAAAAAGGCTTCTCGAGCCCCTCTTTCCTGACTAATTGTAACGGGCCTTTTTCTACTATCTGGTGGCACCGTCCCTTCTGCGGGAGCAGGCGCGTTACTTTCTACATCATCTGGACCAACTCGTTCAGGATCCATAACTATAGAAGAAAAACATTTAAAAATCGTCAAGAGTTGTCACACAATTAAAATATAAGTATGGCATGTATAGCTAGACTCTTCCTCATATTGAATATACCAAGAACCGACTAAACTCTTGCTCTGATATCAATAAATGTAACACCCCTTACCCGAGACCGTTGTCGGAGTCGAGCACGAGGCGTTACCAGACTTACCTTGCTAGTTTGGCGCATAAAAATTCGCTTTTAAAATTAATTCACTCACATTGATCCAATATATCCCTAAAAAGAGCCCTCAAAGCCCTAAAACATGTAATTGAAATGGTTCGGGACCAAACTGGGAACATTAAAAATTTTTCGATTACTTACACAATTTAAAACAATTTATTACACTATTCATAATAAAACTGTCCACCTGTGCAATAGTCACTAAATTATTTATAACTTGAGTTACGAAACTCAAAATTTAAATCCGTATTTTTTTCCTTGAAACTAGACTCATATATCCTCTTACCATAATTTTTTCAGAATTTTTGGTGTGGCCAATTAGTACAGTTTATTAGTTAAATGTTCCCCTGTTTCACAGTCCTAGTGTTCTGACCTCTCCATACTAAAAATTAATTATCTCATAGTACAGTTTTCATTTAGTGTTTCTACTTATTTCTAATGAAAATAGGCTCACTAAGGAATCTACACATGTAAATTATGACTCATAATTGTTTCTATATAATTTTTAGTGAATTTCTAAAATCAAAATAGGGGAGCATGAAATTCCTCTGAACCAGTCTCACAAGAATTTAAATATCTCACAATACAGACTTCCTTTGCTTGCGCTGTTTCTTTCCTATGAAAATAGAGTCAATAAGATTTAATTCTATATTTTAGTCACCATTTAATTACATTTCTAAAATTTTTAGTGATTTTTCAAATTCACATCACTGCTGCTGTTACAAAACTATTTCATGGCCATTTTTTCCTCCTCCATTTCTTTGCATAAACTATCATTTAGGCTGACATAACATCAAAACATGTTCTTATTTAGCCATTTAAATAGCTAATCATCATCAAACATTCACATACCATACTTAAATCATATCATAAAGACATACAGACTAAATGGCCAAGTCCCTATACATGCCATAACTCAAAACATTTCAAACTACATAATACCAAGATAGCCTTTGATAGTGTGAGACGAACTCTGACGTCCTTTTTGATCCCCGAATTGGCTTGGCTATACTATAAAATAGAGAAAAGAAAAGGAGTAAGCTACAATGCTTAGTAAGTCTACAAATAAATAAATGACAACATTCACCATCAACAACAAAATCTTTGTTTTACTTCTCCACTTACTCTTTAACTTTCCCGTTTATCATTCCTTTACCTGAACTTTCTTATAACATAGCCTGTATATTAGCCCGATGAACCATTTGAAATACTAAGGGTACTTGGGTTTTCTTGCCTGATAATAGACTGCCAATGCGATTCTCTAGATATGGTCTTACATGGGATGTTCCTTGTCCTGCCAAAGCCATATATATGATATGGACTTACATGGGATGCTCCTCAACTGTCTCAACCTGCTAATGCCATATGTCTGATATGGACTTACATGGGATGTTCCTCAATTGTCTTAACCCAAGATACCATACATCCCTAAGGTTCAAACGGGGCTTTCTAATACTTTTTCTCTGTTATCACATCTTTAATTCAACTTGAAATATTCTCATAAAATAAATGTGTATATGCTAAAAATTAACAACATTAATATAAATTATTGAAATATTGCATTTATTTACCGTAAACTTACCTCGGTGCAAAATACGATTGACTTGACAACTTAATCTTCTACCTTTTTCTTTCCTCGGTCTGTCCCCAAATTTCGTTCTTCTTGATTATGGAGCTTGGAAGCTTGAAACAAACCCTAGCTATGGAGAACCCTTGAAATTTCGTCCTAATGAAGAAGATGGACATATTTTACCATCTTTTTCCCTTTTTTAATCTTTTAATTACCAAATGACTAAAATACCCTTCATTAAAAACTTTGGTTATTTCTACCTATGTATGTCCATTTTTGTCCATGAAAACCTAATGGCACAATTACCAATTAAGGACCTCTACTTCAATTATGTCTTCAATTAAATCTGTTAACATCTAGAACTCATATTTATCAACTTTTGCAAGTAAGCCCTAATAGGCAAATTAGTCATGCAGTTCATAAAATTTTTTATCAATACTTTAACACATACATCTAATCAGTCAGTAAATCATAAAGTTAATCGGAATAAACTTTTCTATCTCGGATTCATGGTTTCACAACCACCATTCTGTTTAGGCCCTATTTTGGGATGTTACGAAGGTAAGTTTATGTAACTAAATTGTGTATGTTTATTTGTTTGAGTTAAATGTTTTGTATGTGAATTTTTTAATTGACATGTATATAAAATTGATCACATATTCGACAATGCCTGATAAGTAAAAAATCTCGATTGAACAAATGAAAAATTCAATGGATACAAGGTTGTCGAATTGGTGGTAGTCCTACATATGTTGCAGACACTCTACAGCTTGAAAGAGCATCCTGTTATTAGCTTTCATGAGAATCCTGATATATGGCCCTCTCGAGCTTCCCGTTATATGGTTCTTGCGAGCTTCCTATTAATAGCTCTTCGGAGCATCCCGATTGGTTGTGATTTTGTATGTGTTGTAGACACACCACAGCTCTTATGAGCACCCTATTATATGGAAATTTTTGAGCTTCCTAGTTAAAGGCTCTTTGTTAGCTTCCTGATTAATGGCTCTCCGGAGCTTCCTGATATGGCTCACTTGAACTTCCTGATATAAGGCTATCTAGAGCTTCACGATAAATGGCTCTTTGGAGCAACCTGTTATTGGCTCGCATGAGCTTCCTGATTATGGCTCTTATGATCTTTCTGTTATAGCTAGGATAAGCTTCCCGTTATACAGCTCACATGAGCTTCCTTTTATATGGCTCGAGAGAGGGCTTCTTGATTATGTGCTTTAATGAGCACCCTCGATGATGAATTGACGAATTTCAAATTTGTATACTTCATATGTACTATCCTTGTATCCGTCGATATTTTAAATGATTCAACTGGTAAAGTTCCAATATGAGAATATATGAGAATGACATGAACTGTTACTGGAATTTATGTGAAATATATGGAAATAATCTTATGCGATATATTGAAACATGAAATGGAAGGATACATGTATATGGAACTTGCTTAATGACCTTCTTTATCCATAATTATGATTTATTACTTGTGATTACTTGGCTAATGTGATATGGATATGTGTTTAGGCTTTTAACCAAGTTGTTTGGAATATGTTGTGTATAATTACCTTATAAGTGAAATAATGGTAAGTTAATTTTCTGTTATACGAACTTACTAAGCATTTAAGTGTTTACTTTGTTTTATTCTTTTGTTTTAGAGTACTTAGAAGCTCGTTAAGGTTGGAAGGTAGTCAAAGACACATTACACTATCAATCGGCTCATTTCGGTATAAATATGAAATTAATTTTGCTTATAATGGCTTGTATAGGTTAGTTTGCCAATGATGGCGAGTAAATGTTTTGTAGCGATAAGCCAGTTGGTATGGCTTGTAATTGGTATGTTTTGATATGTAAAAATGTGGCCTTAATATGTTGATTGTGTGTTTGAAATTGATAAATGATGGAAATGGTATAGGCATATTAACGATTAGTTTGAGATAGTATAAAATTGGTAAATATGCATAAATGTGTGTATGAATACTTTGGTAAGTTTGGAAAATTGAACATATGAGTTGATATGTCATCTATAAGACATAGTTTTGACTTGAGTTGAATGTTTTGTATTAGATTGAGAATGTGTTTATGGCCTAGCACATAGGCGTGTGTTTTAGCTGTGTGTCCCTTGTATCTTAAAAATTCAAAATAGAATGCTCAACATCTTTCACACGACCTAGCACACCAGTGTGTGACTTGGCCGTGTGACCCCTAAACTTACACACGGCCTAGCACACGGACGTGTGACTTGGCCATGTGACACAAGTCAAAGAGTTACACAGGTACTATCACGGGTTGGGACACGGCCGTGTGCCTCATTTCAAATGCCCACACGGCCTGACCACACGGGCGTGTATACCCTATACCTAGGAAAAAATTTAAAATTTCACGAAAAATTCCCTGAGTTCCTGGTTTAGTCCCGACTTGTTTCTAGTGTATGTTTTGGGCCTCGAGGGTTCATATAAGGGACTTTTGAATAATATCTTACTTGAATGTTAAATAACATGATATGCATGTATTTGATCTGTTTTTTCCGGTAATGCTTCGTAACCCTATTCCAACGAAGGATACAGGTTAGGGGTGTTACAGTTGCTTAGAGGGCAGAATAGAGAAATTGAGAAACTACCTTCGATGCTGTGACACAGACTGAGGGTGTTGCAACATAACCCTAAAGGCAGTTGCAAAGTAGATTGGTTGCTATGTCGCAACACAAGTCCTGGTGTGTTGCAACATCGACTTTGTGACGAGAATAAAACACGAAGTAGAGGCGTTTTGGTCTACACAATCAAACTTAAAAGCTTAGGAACATCAACTAACTTTGGGTTAAAGATAAAGGCTACCTGAAGGCTATAAAAAGGCTCATTCGGCACACATTATGGACACCATTTGAGTAGCTTACATTCTTTTTTTATGTTTAGTTTTGTTTCCTTGCTTTCTTAGGTTTCCATAGTTTTTGTTTATTTGCTCCGAAATCAATACTTGTACCATACTTGCTCAAGGGTTGTCATTTTCATTTGTTCTCTTTGTTTATGATTTCATGAGGACAAACAATGACTTAAGTGTGGGGGAGTTTGATTTGTTGTAATTTAGCGTAGTGGATTAAACTACTTTTTACATTTAATGAGCTTGAATACAAGCATTTTCTGTAACAACCCATTTTAGACCCTAGTCGGAACGAGTAGTTTTGAGACCACTTAACCGAGTCGAAATACTATTTTATTTGCTTTAATATGTTTTACAGCATGATAAATGTATTGTGTGAAAGTTTCGTTTAGAAATTTTATTGTTTGATTAGCTAATTCGATAAAAAGGATTAAATCGTGTAAGGCGAGAATTATGAGTTCTATTAGTAAAATGGCTGAATTAGCTTTGTCTCTATTTATAGGAGTACTTGTTTGGTAAATATACTATTTATATTGTGAGTGGTTGGTAATGGACATTTATGTTCATGTTTTTAAATGATTATTAATTAGTTTATAAATGTTATTTTAGTAATTGGTTAAATATTATATGTTTAATAAAAACAAAAGCATGAAAATTGGTTTGATATTCTTCATTCTTGCCGAAATAAAAGAAGCAAAAAAGGCTAGGTTTTGTGTTTAAGCATTCGGTCACCATTTCTCATAATTAAGGTATGTTTTGGGTTTGATTTTTGATAATTTACATGTTTTTTAGATCGTTGCTTTGTATACTAGCTGACCCATCCCTCAATTTCTAAAATTGGTTGTGTTTTGAAATGTGCCAGTGATGAATACATGGTTATTTTGATGAATAATGGTGAATTATTGATGTTTATTTGGAAATATAAAAGTTTTACAAAGTGATTTTTGATGAAAATGAGTTTTAAGGATTTAATTGAAAAGAAATAGAAATTATATGGTTAGAAATGTGATTTTATGAAAGATATGTGCTTATATAAGATATATGAATATTCAGCTTTGATAAATTGAGGGTCCTATTGTGTAATTTGTTATTTTGTGAATTTAGGACTAAAGTGTTAAAATATGAAAAGTTAAGGGCTAATTTAAAAATGACCAAAATACATGTTTTTGGATTAAATTGAACATGTTAGTGATTAAATAGCTAAATTTGTGTTAATATAGATCAAGACAATGAAATCCCGAAACTTGATCGGAGAAAACGAAAGGTAAACGAGTAGATATTGGGAAATCGAGGTAAGTTCGTATAAATAGAATTGAATTTTTAAATGTTTATAATTGTTGTTGAAATTACCATGTGAATGTATGATATTTTATAGAAATGAAATTGCCTATTGATTATATGTATTTGAATTGATATGGAAATGTTTAAAAATTTCAAATACGATATGATTACCGAGTCCCGTTCGAACCGTAGAAGTCATAGGATACAAGTGACATGTCACTAGGGCTTCAGGGTGGTTTGAGCTCCTGCATTTGTTACGGACTCACCACAGCTCATGAGCTATATGATCATCACTCGGGATTACATGTTCAGTCTTCAGACTTACCGTTTAGCCTACGAGCTTACCGTTCATCCTTCGGGATCACATGTTCAGCCTTTGGGCTGACCGTTATAGGCTCGAAAGAGAATACATGATGCATTGACAGATTACAGGTTATACGTATGTACACTGTGTGTGTATCACCCGAGTATCCCTCGATGTTCTTAAAGGTTCAACGGGTAATTATCGATACATGTTACATGATGATTAAAGAATATCTGAATTACAAGTTACATGAGCTACATGATTTATCTAAACTATATGATATGAAATACATGAATTGTACATCATAAGTAAATGATATATGTTGTGTTATATGAATGATTCATTTGGAGAATGAATGATCACAAGATTTTACAAGTACTAACTTGTGTATGATTGATGAGTAGGCAATATGAGCTTATGACTTGGTTTGACATTAATTATGTGCTTATCTCTAATGTTCAGTAAGTTTAATTCTACTTTATAGAGGCTTACTAACTTTAAAAGCTTACTCTGTTTACTTTTCTTTGTTTTATAGATTCGGAAGCTAGCTCAATTTTCGGACGAGTCGGAGATTGGAAATCACACTATCCATCAAGCTCTTGGTATTTTTGGATTTTGTTAATGAAATGGTCATGGCACGTATAGGCTAGTTGATAAGTGAATGTTTATGGTTAGTTTTGATAAGGAATGTGGTATTTTTTGGGCACTTAATCAAGCTATGAGATGTGGCTTGTTTTGTATATGTTAACCTATTTTGAATGACTTTTATGATGTGTTTCTATGTGATAAATTGAAAGTGTTGTAATGTTATTTGAGTTGGATTATTAGCTATAGAGTTGATAAGTGAATTAGCATAAGATGTTGCATATTTGTTACATGTTTAGATGATGATTAATGTTTGCAAAGTATGCATTTGAAAATTTTATTTTGGTCGCCAAATGGTGTATGAAATGTTGTGGTTAGGATGATGCCTGTAGGGTTGACCCATTCGAGTGGAAAATTGGCTTAAGCCAAGCCTACATTGTGCCACACGGTTAGAGCACACGGGCGTGCTACTCGACCGTGTATACCCTGCATCTAAAAAAATTTTGGATAGTCTTGCACACGGCCAAGACACACGAGCGTGTCTGGCAACCGTGTGGTAATTGGCAGTATCAAGCACGGACCAGACACATGGGCGTGTCCAGTGACCGTGTGATGGTTGGTAGTGTTACCCACGATTGAGATGAGTTTGGGGCATGACTGTGTACGGTGCACGGGCTAGGGACAAGGCCGTGTGTCCCTAACTTGGAAATTTTTCTCAAGGTTTTCCCTATCTTCCTCATATTTTCAAATTAATCCTCAATGAATGTGTATATGTTTATATGAGCTTTAAAGCATGATTGGGTGAATGATTATAAAACTATATTGTTGATTGTAAAGTTCAAAATTTTACAGTTATGATCTGAGTTACAAGTCTGATAATGCCCTTACCTATTCCGGCGACGGTTACAGGATAGGGGTGTTAGAATTTATTGGTATCAGAGCTACGGTTTAGTCGATTCTAAGACTACCTTAGTAATTATGAGTCTAGCTATACATGCCATGTTTATGAAATGCGATAGTGTAATATCTCTTGATATCCTCTGAACTCTGTTTTATATAGTAATGGATCTGAATCGAGCAATAGCTGATGATGTTGAAAGTATTGCGCCAGCACCTGCTCAAGGGGTTGTGCCTTCTAAATTGATCCCCGCTACGGGCAATTAGGGAGAAGCTAAGCAAGCTTTCTTCCAAATGATGTCTGAATGGTTTAATGAATTTGTGCGAGCAAACCCGGCTGCTCCACGACCTCCACTCCCTCAGGTCCTACAACCTAACTCTAAAAATGTACGAGTTATGGATCCTCTGAGATTGAATAGACCTCTGGTTGACAAGATACGGAAATATGGGGCCGAAGAATTCAGAGTTTTAGTGAATGATGATGCTGAGAGGGCTGAGTTTTGGCTTGAGAATACGATCAGGGTTTTTAATGAATTAGGTTGTACGCCGGATGAATGTTTGAGATGTGCTATTTCTTTGCTACGGGATTCGGCATATCAGTGGTGGAATACCTTGATATTTGTTGTTCCACGAGAACGAGTTAACTGGGATTTCTTTCACATAGAATTAAAAAAGAAGTATATTAGTCAACGATTCATCTATCAGAAAAGAAAAGAGTTTCTAGAGTTGAAACAGGGTCAAATGTCAGTGACTAAGTATGAGAGAGAGTCTGTGCGACTCAGTAAATACGCTCGTGAATGTGTCTCTATCGAAGCAATTATGTGTAAACAGTTCGAAGATGGATTAAATGAAGAGATTCGACCGTTAGTTGGGAAACTTGAGTTAAAGGAGTTCGTAGTTCTAGTTGATCGGGCTTGTAAAGCTAAAGAACTTACTAAAGAAAAGTGAAAAGCTGATTTTGAGTTCCGAGAATCTTGAAAGAGATTTACGGGTAAGTCGCATCAGTCTGGATCCAAGAGATCAAAAGACTTTCACCCTCGTTCTACTGCTTCTACGGGCATATCCATCAGAGAAAGAAATGTCAGATCTTCTCATTCGAGACCTCAAACAACCTCTGTGGCTAGTGCGGATAGTGTGAGAACTCCCGGGCCTGATTGCAGGCATTGTAACCGGAAGCATTTTGGTGAATGCTGATTGAAGAGCAGAGCTTCTTTCAGATGTGGATCGTTGGATCACTACTTCCGAGATTGTCCGGAAAAATCTATAGCTGATAAAGAACAATCAACTAAGGCGACCAATACTGTGACCAGAGGTAGGCCGCTCCGGAATACTGGGAATCAAAGTGGAAACCGCAATGCTTCATGAGATGCTAATGTGAGATCTGAGACACGCACTCCTGCTAGAGCCTATGCAATATGTGCACGCGAAGAACCCTCGTCTCCTAACGTCATCGCTGGTACTTTTTCTCTTTATAAGACTGATATTATTGCATTGATAGATCCTAGATCAACTCATTCATATATCTGTATGGAATTAGTGTTTAAAAAGAGTCTACATGTTGAGTCTACAGAATTTGTAGTTAAAGTATCGAATCCGTTAGGCAAATCAGTGTTAATTGATAAAATATGTAAG
Source organism: Gossypium stocksii (assembly GCA_020496765.1). Classification (NCBI taxonomy): domain Eukaryota; kingdom Viridiplantae; phylum Streptophyta; class Magnoliopsida; order Malvales; family Malvaceae; genus Gossypium; species Gossypium stocksii. The sequence continues at coordinate 17,299,269 of CM035623.1, forward strand.
AATTGTCCATTGATGACTCGGGCATATTGTTTTTCGGCTAACTTGACGCTCTTACCATTTAATGAGTTTGAAGTGATACTGGGTATGGATTGGTTAAATATACATGAAGCAGTTGTGAACTGCAAACGAAAGAGTATAGAGTTGAAATGTCAGAATAATGAAATCCTTCAGATTGAACCAAATGATTCAAATGAATTACCGTTAGTGATATCTGCTATACGAGCTCAGAAGTATGTGAGAAAGGGTTGTAATGTGTATTTAGTGTACGTGTTAGATACTAAAGTGTCAAGATTGAAAGTTGAGTCTGTACCAGTTGTTTGTGAATTTCCAGATGTATTTCTAGAAGAGTTACCGGGTTTACCACCGATCAGAGAAGTTGAATTTGGTATTGAGTTGTTACCGGGTACTACACCAATATCGATAGCTCCGTACAGAATGGCACCGATAGAATTGAAAGAGTTGAAAGCACAGTTACAAGAATTAACAGATAGAGGTTTCGCGAGACCGAGCTTTTCAACTTGGGGTGCTCCAGTATTGTTTGTGAAAAAGAAAGATGGGTCAATGAGAATGTGTATTGATTATCGGCAGTTGAATAAAGTAACAGTAAAGAATAAATACCCTGTTCCACGAGTTGACGATTTGTTTGATCAGTTAAAAAGGGCTGCTGTATTTTCGAAGATTGATCTAAGATCAGGTTATTACTAGTTACGAGTTAAAGAGTCAGACATACCAAAGACTGCTTTCAGAACATGGTACGGTCATTATGAATTTTTAGTTATGCCTTTTGGATTAACTAACGCCCTGGCAGTGTTTATGGATTTGATGAACCATATTTTTAGACCGTATTTAGACAGATTTGTTGTTGTATTTATTGACGACATTTTGATCTATTCACGTGATGAGATGGAGCATACTAAACATTTGATAATCGTGTTACAGACTTTGAAAGATAAATAGTTATTCGCCAAATTTAGCAAATGTGAATTTTAGCTTCGAGAAGTCAGATTTCTGGGTCACATTGTTTCTGCGGAAGGTACCAGAGTTGATCTGAGCAAAATATCTGCAATTATAGACTGGAAAGCACCGAGAAATGTCTCTGAGATTAGAAGTTTTCTGGGATTAGCGGGTTATTACCGAAAATTTGTAAAATGATTTTTGATGATTGCAGTATCGTTAACTCGAATGCTCCAAAAAGATGTAAAATTTTGAGTGGACGGATAAATGTTAGCAGAGTTTCGAACAGTTGAAAACTTTATTAACAGAAGCACCAGTTTTAGTCCAACCTGAATCGAGTAAAGAGTTCATGATTTATAGTGACGCATCGATAATCGGACTGGGCTGTGTATTAATGCAAAACGGGAAAGTTATAGCTTATGCCTCCCGACAGTTGAAACCGCACGAGAAAAATTACCCGACACATGATCTTGAATTAGCTGCAATAGTTTTCGCTTTAAAGATTTGGCGACATTATCTATATGGTGAAAAATGTTGAATCTTTACAGATCACAAGAGTCTGAAATATCTGATGTCACAAAAAGATTTGAATATGTGACAATGTAGATGGCTCGAATTATTAAAAGATTATGAGTTTGTAATTGACTATCATCCGCGAAAAGCTAATGTTGTAGCTGATGCATTAAGTCAGAAATCTTTATTTACTTTGCGAACTCTGAATACTCATATGAAATTATGTGATAATGGATCTATTATAGCCGAGCTAAAGGCTAAACCGATGATTCTGCAACAGATCTGCGAGGCTCAGAAGAATGATCATGAATTGCAAGCTAAGCGACTTCAATGTGAGTTAAATTCTAATTCTGAATTTTCTATCGGGGCTGATGATTGTTTAATGTTCCGAAGTAAAATTTGCGTTCTGAAAGATAGTGAACTCATTTACAAAGTTTTACACGAAGCACATGATAGTCGTTCTTCAGTTCATCCAGGTAGCGTTAAAATGTATAATGATTTGAAGCATATATTGGTGGTCGGGAATGAAACGGGATATATCTGAGTTTGCATCAAAATGTTTAATCTGTCAGCAAGTAAAGGCTGAACATCAAGTGCCATCAGGTTTACTACAGCCTATTCTGATTCCGGAATGGAAGTGGGACAGAGTTACAATGGATTTTATATCAGGATTACCCATGACCCCGAAGAAGAAAAAAAATGCAATTTGGATTATCATTGATAAATTAATGAAATCTATTCATTTTATACTAGTACGTACAAACTATTCTCTAGATAGATTAGCTGAATTGTATTTATCAGAGATTGTACGACTACACGGTGTACCGTTGTCTATTATTTCTGATCAGGATTTGATGTTTACTTATAGATTCTAGAAGAAATTGCAAGAAGCTTTGGGAACGAAATTGAATTTTAGTACAGCATTTCATCCCCAGACTGACGGTCAGTCTGAAAGAGTTATTCAGGTTTTAGAAGATATGTTACGAAGTTGTATTCTTTAATTTGGAAGTGGCTGGGAGAAATATTTACCTCTGATTGAATTTACGTATAACAACAGCTTCTAGACGAGTTTGAAAATGGCTCCGTACGAAGCACTATACGGTCATAAATGTCGAACACCGTTGTACTGGACTGAGTTGAGTGAGAAAAAGCTACATGGAGTTGATTTGATCCGAGAAATGGAAGAAAAAGTAAAAGTGATTCGCGACAATTTGAAAGCAGCATCTGGCATACAGAAATCTTATGTAGATTTGAAACGAAAAGAAATAGAGTTTCAAGTCAGAGATCGTGTATTTTTGAAAGTGTTACCGTGGAAGAAAATTCTTCGTTTTGGTCGAAAAGGAAAGTTAAGTCCTCGGTTTATCGGGCCGTATGAAATTGTAGAAAGAATAGGACCTATAGCTTATCGACTATCGTTACCATCTGAACTTGAAAAGATTCATAATGTATTTCACGTATCAATGCTTCGTCGATATCGGTCCGATCCATCTCATGTTATTTCTCCTATTGATGTGGGAATACAGTCTGATTTTTCGTATACTGAAGAATCAATTAGAATTCTAGCTCGAGAGATCAAAGAATTGAGAAATAAACGTATAGCACTTGTAAAGGTTCTCTGGTGTAAACACGGGATAGAGGAAGCTACATGGGAAACCGAGGAAGCTATGCGAAAACAATACCCTAACCTGTTTACCGGTAAGATTTTCGAGGACGAAAATCCCTAAAGAGGGAGAGTTGTAACAGCCCATTTTAGACTCTAGTTGGAATGGTGGTTTCGGGACCACTTAACCGAGTCAAAATACTATTTTATTTGCTTTAATATGTTTTACAGCATGATAAATGTATTGTGTGAAAGTTTCGTTTAGAAATTTTATTATTTGATTAGCTAATTCGATAAAAAGGATTAAATCGTGTAAGGCGAGAATTATGAGTTCTATTAGTAAAATGGCTGAATTAGCTTTGTCTCTATTTATAGGAGTACTTGTTTGGTAAATATACTATTTATATTGTGAGTGGTTGGTAATGGACATTTATGTTCATGTTTTTAAATGATTATTAATTAGTTTATAAATGTTATTTTAGTAATTGGTTAAATATTATATGTTTAATAAAAACAAAAGCATGAAATTTGGTTTGATATTCTTCATTCTTGCTGAAATAAAAGAAGAAAAAAAGGCTAGGTTTTGTGTTTAAGCATTCGGTCACCATTTCTCTTAATTAAGGTATGTTTTGGGTTTGATTTTTGATAATTTACACGTTTTTTAGATCGTTGCTTTGTATACTAGCTGACCCATACCTCAATTTCTGAAATTGGTTGTGTTTTGAAATGTGCCAGTGATAAATACATGGTTATTTTGATGAATAATGGTGAATTATTGATGTTTATTTGGAAATATAAAAGTTTTACTAAGTGATTTTTGATGAAAATGAGTTTTAAGGATTTAATTGAAAAGAAATAGAAATTATGTGGTTAGAAATGTGATTTTATGAAAGATATGTGCTTATACGAGATATATGAATATTCGGCTTTGATAAAGTGAGGGTCCTATTGTGTAATTTGTTATTTTGTGAATTTAGGACTAAAGTGTTAAAACTGAAAAAGTTAAGGGCTAATTTATAAATGGCCAAAATACATGTTTTTGGATTAAATTGAACATGTTAGTGATTAAATAGCTGAATTTGTGTTAATATAGATCAAGATAATCAAATCCCGAAACTTGATTGGGGAAAACGAAAGGTAGATGAGTAGATATCGGGAAATCGAGGTAAGTTCGTATAAATAGAATTGAATTTTTAAATGTTTATAATTGTTGTTGAACTTACCATGTGAATGTATGATATTTTATAGAAATGAAATTGCCTGTTGATTATATGTATATGAATTGATATGGAAATGTTTAAAGATTTCAAATACGATATGATTACCGAGTCCCGTTCGAACCGTAGAAGTCGTAAAGATATAAGTGACATGTCACTAGGGCTACAGGGTGGTTTGAGCTCCTGCATTTGTTGTGGACTCACCACAGCTCATGAGCTATATGATCATCCCTCGGGATTACATGTTCAGTCTTTGGACTTACCGTTCAGCCTACGGGCTTACCGTTCATCCTTCGGGATCGCATGTTTAGCCTTTGGGCTTACCGTTATAGGCTCGAGAGAGCATACATGATGCATTGACGTATTACAGGTTATACGTACGTACACTGTGTGTGTATCACTCGAGTATCCCTCGATGTTCTTAAAGGTTTAACGGGCAATTATTGATACATGTTCCATAATGATTAAAGTATATATGAATTGTCAGTTACATGAGCTACATGATTTATATGAACTATATGATATGAAATACATGAATTGTACATCATAAGTAAATGATATATGTTGTGTTATATGAATGATTCATTTGGAGAATGAATGATCACAAGATTTTGCAAGTACTAACTTGTGTATGATTGATGAGTAGGTAATATGAGCTTATGACTTGGTTTGACATTAATTTTGTGCTTATCTCTAATGTTCAGTAAGTTTAATTCTACTTTATACGGGCTTACTAAGCTTTAAAAGCTTACTCTGTTTACTTTCCTTTGTTTTATAGATTCAAAAGCTAGCTCGATTTTCAGATGAGTCGGAGATTGGAAATCACACTATCCATCAAGCTCTTGGTACTTTTGGATTTTGTTAATGAAATGGTCATGGCATGTATAGGCTAGTTGATAAGTGAATGTTTAAGGTTAGTTTTGATAAGGAATGTGGTATTTTTTGGGCACTTAATCAAGCTATGAGATGTGGCTTGTTTTGTATATGTTAACCTATTTTGAATGACTTTTATGATGTGTTTCTATGTGATAAATTGCAAGTGTTATGATGTTATTTGAGTTGGATTATTAGCTATAGAGTTGATAAGTGAATTAGTATGAAATGTTGCATATTTGGTACATGTTTAGATGATGATTAATGTTTGCAAAGTATGTATTTGAAATGTTTGTTTTGGTTGCCAAATGGTGTATGGAATGCTGTGGTTAGGATGATGCCTGTAGGGTTGACCCATTCGGGTGGCAAATTGGCTTAAACCAAGCCTACATTGTGCCACACGGTCAGAGCATACGGGCGTGCTACTCGACCGTGTATACCCTGCATCTAAAAAAATTTTGGACAGTCTTGCACATGACCAAGACACACGGGCGTGTCTTGCAGCCGTGTGGTAATTGGCAGTATCGAGCACATAGTGACTGTGTGATGGTTAGCAGTGTTGTCCATGATTGAGATGAGTTTGGGGTACGACCGTGTAGGGTGCACGGGCTAGGGACACGGCCGTGTGTCCCTAACTTGAAAATTTTTCTCAAGGTTTTCCCTATCCTTGTCATATTTTCAAATTGATCCTCAATGAATGTGTGTATGTTTATATGAGCTTTAAAGCATGATTGGGTGAATGATTATAGAACTATATTGTTGGTTGTAAAGTTCAAAATTTTACTGTTCTGATCTGATTTACAAGTCCGGTAATGCCCCTACCTATTCCAGCGACGGTTACGGGATAGGGGTGTTACATTTTCGTAATGTATTAATTAATTTTATTTGCATTCAATAAAATGTGCACATTAAGTATTTTACTAACCTTAAGGGCCAAATGAGGCCTAAGGAAGAGCTAACGTACTTCATGAATGTGTAAGAGACAATTAGAAGGCATTTTAGGTCAATATTTGACGCTATGTTGCAACATGGGAGATCCGTTGTTGCAACATAGAGAGCAGAATACAGAATGTGAGAAACTACCTTCGAAGTCACGACACAGGTTAAGGGTGTTGCGAAATACCTCTAAAGATAGTTGAAGAGGAGTAGACTAGCTCCTATGTCACTACACAGGTCCTAGTGTGTCGTGATATCGACTTTGTAATGAGAATAAAACACAAAGCAGATGCGTTCTGGTCTACACAATCAAACTTAAAGGCTTGGAAGTGTCAGCTAACTTAGGGTTAAGGACAATGACACCTAAAGGCTATAAATAGTCTCTTTTGGCACACATTATGGACACCATTCAAGTAGCTTAGATTCTTTCTTTAGGTTTAGTTTTTTTTTCTTGCTTTCTTAGGTTTCCATAATTTTAGTTTATTCGTTCTTTGTTTTCTTTCAAGAGATCTAATTGTAAAAGAGATCAACTTTTATGGATTCGCACTATTTATCAATATCAATCAAGCATTTCTTAAACTCTCTATTTCAATTTATTCATTACGATTAGTTCTTCCATTCAATCTATGTTGTTTATGAAAGCCATGAGGAAATAATCCTTCTATGAGGGATTAGCGAGTGGAGGCATGATCTTTTAATTATTTTGTAGGGTTACTCCACGGATCAACTATTTGGGAAAGGATGTAACACCCTATACCCGAGACCATCACCGGAATCAAGTACGGAGCATTCCGGACTTATCGGATCTTTACAGAATTTAATTGAAAGTGAACACAGAATATTGCATAAACGTCCGTATTAATTATTCTAAGGCTAATTAAGGTCATTTCGGATGATTAGGATTCAAATCCTATCGCATCGGAAGCTCAAAATTTTTTTTTCTGAAAATGACGTCACACACGCACGTGTGACTTTTAGCACGGCCGTGTGATGAGGCCGTGTGGCCTTCACACGCCCATGTCTAGAGGCCGTGGAAGCTACTGACTTACACCACACGGTTAATGGTTAATTTCACACGCCCGTGGGATAGGGCCGTGTGTTTCCCACGGCCAAGGCACGCCCGTGTTCTCAGCCCGTGGTCGAAACTGTCAAAATTTATTTAAGGTGCAGGGGATACACGGTAGAAGCACACGCCCGTGTCCCCTGACCGTGTGGCACAATGTAGGCTTGGTTTAAGCCAAATTGCCACCCAACAAGGGTCATTTCTTTTCAGCCAATAATAAACAACATTTCCAAGCCAATTTTACCAAATACAACATATCCAAGAACAAATCAAATACTTCATTATAAACATATATGACCCAAGCCAACTCCCATGGCTTGATCACTTACAAAAATACATCATGTACACAAAATAACTAGCCTATACATGCCATGACCAATTCATTTACAAAAGATTCAAAAGTACCCAAAAGCATGATGGATAGTGTGATGGCGAATCTCCGACGCGTCCGAGGATCGAGATAGCTTCCGAATCTATAAAACATTGACAGAAATAAACGGAGTAAGCTTCTAAAGCTTAGTAAGTCCGTGGTACAGAATTTAAACCTTACCGAATCCATGCAGTAATTACAATACATTGCCAATTCAATTCATATAAGCAAGTTGCCTAATCCACAAGTATACACTTGTTAGTCCATGTAACATATAATGTCATTCATATAACATATGCTGTATAATCCATATCAATCTCATATAACATGTATCCATATAATTCATGTAATTCTCATAATACATATATCATGTAATCCATGTGTAGCTCATGTAACATGTAATTCACACATCTTCCAGTATTCGTATAACTTGTAATACAGATTTTATTCACTTTTCATGTAACATATATCGGTAATTGCCTGTTGAACCTTTAAGAACGTCGAGGGATACTCGGGTGATACACACACAGTGTATATACATGTAACCGGAAATCCGTCAATGCATCATATATGCTCTTTCGAGCCAGTATCGGTAAGCCCGAAGGTTGATCAGTAATCCCAAAGGATGAACAGTAAGCCCGAAGGCTGAACAGAGAGTCCGAAGACTAAACAGAGAGCACACTCCCGCGAACCTCATTCTTACAGCGAGATTACCAGTCCAGGCTAAATCCCCTATAATATAAACTCATAGAGTATTGTCGGGATTACCAGTCCAGGCTTAATCCCCTGCAACGACAATTACTCTAATGAGCTAGGATCTGAATTTCCAGTCCAGGCTAAATTCAGACCCTAATTTGGATTACCCGTACGGGCTAAATCCATTATCCACATATTCTTCGGGAGGACTATATCAGAGAGCTCAATGAGCACGTGGTGAGTCCGCAACAAATGCAGGAGCTCTAACCACCCTGTAACCCTAGTGACACGTCACTTGTATCCCATCGACTTCCACGATTCTAACGGGGCTCGGTATTCATTTTTCTCTTGTAACAATTTCATTTCAATTTCACATGTATACATACAGATAGGCCATTTAATCGACTAGTATTTCATGTATTCAATTAACAACAAATATGAGCATATACACAATAAATTTCATTATACGGACTTACCTCGAAATTCCGTATCTACTCGTCAACTTTTCTTTTTCCCCGATCGAGTTCCGAAATTCGGTCGTCTTTATCTATATTAATACAAATTTCAGCTATTTAATCACTAACTTGATCAATCAAGCCCAAAACATATATTTTGGCATGTTAACAATTTAGTCCCTATATTTTCAACACATTGCAATTTAGCCCTTTTACCACAAAATGACAATTTGCATAATAAATCCCCCAATTCATCATAGCCGAATATTCAAGGGATTTATACAAGCACATACAACTCAATTAATCACACATTTAACTTCAAAAATTCTACCTTTTACAATTAAATCCTTAAAACTCAATTTCTTCAAAAACTACTTCAAAATTCTTATATATTCTCACTTAATAAACAATATTTCATCAAAATCTATCAATATAATAAGGATTCATCAATGGCACTTTTTAAAGTCATGTTCAAAATCAGAAATTGAGGTAAGGATTAGCTAGTATTTGAAACAACGACCTCAAAAACGTAAAAATTACCAAAAACGGGACAAAAACGAACCTCCAATCGAAGCTTGAAATAGCCAAATGTTAAAAGCTTGTAAACCCTTAATTTTTGGCTGAAGAATCGATGGAAGAAGATGAAGAATGAAAACATTTAATGATATTTATTTAATAAAACATATAATAATGCCATTTGACCATTTTGCCCTTTAACTAAAACCACTTAAAAACATATCATTAAGGACATAAATGTCCACTAGCATAAGGAATGGTAAAATAACCATTTAAGGCCTTCCGCTTTAAAAGCCAACATCAAATAAGCCATTTATAAACTAGGACTCTAATTTTTCACGTTATGCGATTTAGTCCTTTTTATCAATTTAACCGATCAATTACTAAAATTTCTAAACGAAACTTTCATACAGTAATTCTATCATGCTGTAAAACATATTTAAGCAATAAAATTAATACTTTGACCCGGTTGAATGGTCCCGAAACCACTCGTTCCGACTAGGGTCAAAAACGGGCTGTTACAACTCTCCTCCCCTTTGGGGATTTTCGCCCCCAAAAAATCTTACCGGTAAACAGGTTAGGGTGTTGGTTTCGCATAGTTTCCTCGAGTTCCCATGTAGCTTCCTCTATTCCGTGTTTACACCAAAGAACCTTTACGAGTGCTATACGCTTATTTCTCAACTCTTTGATTTCTCGAGCCAGAATCTTAATCGGCTCTTCACTGTACGATAAATCAGGCTGTATCTCCACATCAATGGGAGAAATAACATGAGACGGATCAGATCGGTATCGCTGAAGCATTGAAACATGAAATACATTGTGAATCTTTTCAAATTCAGACGGTAACAATAATCGGTAAGCTACAGGTCCAATTCGTTCCACAATTTCATACGGCTCGATAAAACGAGGACTTAGTTTTCCCTTTTTACCGAAACGAAGAATTTTCTTCCACGGTGATACTTTCAGAAATACTCTATCTCTGACCTGAAACTCTATTTCTTTTCGTTTCAAATCGGCATATGATTTCTGTCTGTCAGAAGCCATTTTCAAATTGTCACGTATCACCTTTACTTTTTCTTCGGTATCTCGGATTAAATCGACCCCGTGTAACTTCCTTTCACTCAATTCTGTCCAATATAATGGTGTTCGACATTTACGACTGTATAATGCTTCATAGGGAGCCATTTTCAAACTTGTCTGAAAACTATTGTTGTATGCAAACTCTATCAGAGGTAAATATTTCTCCCAATTACATTCAAATTCAAGAGTACAACACCGTAACATGTCTTCCAGGATCTGAATAACTCTTTCAGACTGACCATCGGTCTGGGGATGAAATGCCGTACTGAAGTTCAATTTCGTTCCCAAAGCCTCTTGGAACTTTTTCCAGAATCTCGAGGTAAACCTCGGATCTCTATCAGACACAATGGATAACGGTATACCATGTAATCGCACAATCTCAGATACATATAATTTCGCTAATTTATCCAGAGAATAATTAGTACGTACCGGTATAAAATGTGCAGACTTCGTCAATCTGTCAACAATAACCCAGATTGCATTTTTCTTCCTCGGAGATAACGGTAGCCCTGATACAAAATCCATAGTGCCTCTGTCCCATTTCCATTTCAGAATCATAATAGGCTGTAATAAACCAGACGGTACTTGATGTTTAGCTTTAACTTGCTGACAGATCAAACATTTCGATACGAATTCAAATATGTCACGTTTCATTCCTGGCCACCAGTATTGCTGTTTCAAATCATTATACATCTTAGTGCTACCCGGATGAACTGAAAATCGACTATCGTGTGCCTCGTGTAGAACTTTCTGAATGAGCTCACTATCTTTCGGTATACAAATTCTATTTCAGAACATTAAACAATCATCATTCCCAATAGAAAAGTCAGGATCAGAATTAGACTCACAATGAAGTCGTTTAGCTTGCAGTTCGGAATCAGTCCTGTGAGCTTCGAAAATTTGTTGCAGAAACATCGGTTTAGCCTTTAGCTCAGCTAAAACAGATCCATCATCAGATAACATCATTTGAGCATTCAAAGCTCGCAAAGCAAAAAGAGACTTTCGACTTAAAGCATCAGCTACAACATTAGCTTTCCCCGGATGATAGTCAATCACAAATTCATAATCTTTTAACAGTTCGAGCCATCTTCGTTGTCGCATATTCAGATCTTTCTAAGACATCAGATACTTCAGACTTTTATGATCGGTAAAAATTCTACATTTCTCACCATATAAGTAGTGCCGCCAAATCTTTAATGCAAAGATTATAGCAGCTAACTCAAGATCATGTGTCGGGTAATTCTTTTCGTGTGGTTTTAACTGTCGAGAGGCATAAGCTATAACTTTCCCATCTTGCATCAATACACAGCCAAGTCCGATAATAGATGCATCACTGTAAATAACAAATTCTTTCCTCGATTCGAGTTGAACTAAAACTGGAGCTTCTGTTAACAAGGCTTTTATCCGTTCCAAGCTTTGCTGACATTTATCATTCCACTCGAATTTCACTTCTTTTTGTAGCATTCGAGTCAACGGTACCGCAATCATCGAGAATCCTTTAACAAACCTTCGGTAATACCCCGCTAATCCTAGAAAACTTCTGATCTCAGATACATTTCTCGGGGGTTTCCAGTCTATGATAGCAGATATTTTACTCGGATCTACTCGAATGCCTTTCGCAGAAAAAATATGACCCAGAAATCCGACTTCTCGAAGCCAAAATTCACATTTGCTAAATTTGGCAAATAACTACTTATCCATCAGAACTTGTAACACAATTCTTAAATGTTCAGCATGTTCTGTCTCATCACGTGAATAGATCAGAATGTCGTCAATGAACACGACAACGAATCTGTCTAAATACGGTCTGAATACACGGTTCATCAAGTCCATGAATACTGCTGGTGCATTTGTCAGCCCAAAAGGCATGACCAGAAACTCATAATATCCGTATCGTGTTCTGAAAGCAGTTTTCGGTATGTCTGAATCTTTAACTCGCAGCTGATAATAACCCGATCTCAGATCAATCTTCAAAAATACTGTAGCTCCTTTCAATTGATCGAATAAATCATCAATCCGCGGAAGAGGGTATTTATTCTTCACTGTTACCTTGTTCAACTGTCGGTAATCAATACACATTCTCATAGTTCCGTCTTTCTTCTTCACAAATAATACTGGAGCACCCCAAGGTGAGAAGCTCGGTCTCGCAAAACCTCTATCCGTCAATTCTTGTAACTGTGCTTTCAACTCCTTTAATTCAGTCGGTGCCATTCTATACGGAGCTATCGATATCGGAGTAGTGCCCGGTAATAATTCAATACCAAATTCAACTTCTCTAATCAGCGGTAAACCCGGTAATTCTTCCGGAAAAACATCTGAAAACTCACAGACAACTGGTACAGACTCAATTTTCAATTCTGTCTTGTCAAAATTCATCACATACGCTAGGTACGCATCATAGCCTTTTCTGACATACTTCTGAGCCCTCATAGCAGAAATCACTATCGGTAATTCATTAGAATCATTTGATCCAATCCGAAGAGTTTCACCAGTTTGACATTTCAATTCTATACTCTTACTTCTACAATCCACAATAGCTTCATGCACATTTAGCCAGTCCATGCCCAATATTACATCAAATTCATCAAAAGGGAGAAGCATAAGATCAGCCATAAAACAATATCCTCGAGTCATTAGTGGACATTTCTTACATATTTTATCAATTAACACAGACTTCCCTAACGGATTTGATACTTTAACAACATATTTAGTAGACTCAACATGTAAATTCTTTTCAAACACTAATTTCATACAAATATATGAATGAGTTGATCCAGGATCTATCAACGCAACCATATCAGTGTTATAGAGAGAAAAAGTACCGATAATAACATCAGGAGACGAGGCTTCCTCGCGTGCACGTATGGCATAAGCTCTTGCAGGAGTACGCATCTCAGATCTCACATTAACATCTCTCGCCACACTGCGATTTCCACTTTGATTTCCAGTATTCCGAGGCGGTCTACCCCTCGATGCAACACTATGCGTTTTAGTCGATTGTTCCTTGTCAGCTATAGATCTTTCAGGACAATCGCGTAGATAGTGGTCCAACGATCCACATCGGAAACAAGCTCCGCTTTTCAAACGGCATTCACCAAAATGTTTCTTACTACAGTACTTGCATTCAGGTCCGGGAGTTCTCACACTATCGGCACTAGCTACAGAGGTTGCTTGAGGTCTCGAATAGGAAGATTTAGCAGTTTTGTCTTGGATAGATATGTCCGCAGAAGTAGCTGAACGAGAATGAAAATCTTTTGATCTCTTGGATCCAGACTGATATGATTTACCCGAAAATCTCTTTCGAGCCTCTCTGAATTCAGAATCTGCTTTTCTCTTTTCTTTAGCAAGCTCTTCGGCTTTACAAGCCTGATCAACAAGAACTACAAATTCTTTCAGTTCAAGTATTCCGACTAACAGTCGAATTTCTTCATTTAGTCCATCTTCGAACTTTCTACACATTATGGCTTCGGTAGAAACACATTCACGAGCGTATTTGCTGAGTCGTACAAACTCTCGCTCATATTTAGTTACAAACATTCGACCCTGTTTTAACTCTAGAAATTCTTTTCTTTTCTGGTCGATGAATCGTTGACTAATGTATTTCTTTCTGAATTCTGTCTGGAAAAATTCCCAATCAACTCGTTCTCGGGGTACAACCGAGGTCAATGTATTCCACCATTGATACGCGGAATCCTGAAGTAAAGAAATAGCACATCTCAGGCATTCATCAAGAGTACAGGCCAATTCATTAAAAACTCGGATTGTATTCTCAAGCCAAAATTCGGCTCTCTCAGCATCATCACTAGCTGAAGCTCGAAATTCTTCAGCACCATATTTTCGTATTTTATCAACAGGAGGTCTGTTCAATCTCAGAGGATCCACAACTCATACATTATCAAGATTAGGTTGTGGAACAGGAGGGGGTGGAGGTTGCGGAGCAGCCGGGTTTGCTCGCACAAACTCACTAAACCAACCGGACATCATTTGGAAGAAAGCTTGTTTAACTTCTTCCTGATTGGCCACAGCAGGGCCCGATTCAGAAGGTACAGCCCCTTGAGTGGGAGCTGGTGCAATACTCTCGCCATCATCAGCTAAATCTCGATTCGGATCCATTACTATATAAAACAGATTTTCAGAGGATGTCAGGAGATATCACACTATCACATTTCATATACATGGCATGTATAGCTAGACTCGTACCCACTACGGTAGTCCTAGAATCGACTAAACCATAGCTCTGATACCAATTAAAATGTAACACCCTATACCCGAGACCATCACCGGAATCAAGTACGGAGCATTACCGGACTTATCGGATCTTTACAGAATTTAATTGAAAGTGAACACAGAATATTGCATAAACGTCCGTATTAATTATTCTCAGGCTAATTAAGGTCATTTCGGATGATTAGGATTCAAATCCTATCGCATCGGAAGCTCGGAAAATTTTTTTCTGAAAATGACGTCACACACGCACGTGTGATTTTTAGCACGGCCGTGTGATGAGGCCGTGTGGCCTTCACACGACCATGTCTAGAGGCCGTGGAAGCTACTGACTTACACCACACGGTTAATGGTTAATTTCACATGCTCGTGGGATAGGGCCGTGTGTTTCCCACGGCCAAGGCACCCCCGTGTTCTCAGCCCATGGTCGAAACTGTCAAAATTTATTTAAGGTGCAGGGGACACACGGTCGAAGCACACGCTCGTGTCCCCTGGCCGTGTGGCACAATGTAGGCTTGGTTTAAGCCAAATTGCCACCCAACAAGGGTCATTTCTTTTCAGCCAATAATAAACAACATTTCCAAGCCAATTTTACCAAATACAACATATCCAAGAACAAATCAAATACTTCATTATAAACATATATGACCCAAGCCACATCCCATGGCTTGATCACTTACAAAAATACATCATGTACACAAAATAACTAGCCTATACATGCCATGACCATTTCATTTACAAAAGATTCAAAAGTACCCAAAAGCTTGATGGATAGTGTGATGGCAAATCTCCGACGCGTCCGAGGATCGAGATAGCTTCCGAATCTATAAAACATTGACAGAAATAAACGGAGTAAGCTTCTAAAGCTTAGTAAGTCCGTGGTACAGAATTTAAACCTTACCGAATCAATGCAGTAATTACAATACATTGCCAATTCAATTTATATAAGCAAGTTGTCTAATCCACAAGTATACACTTGTTAGTCCATGTAACATATAATGTCATTCATATAACATATGCTGTATAATCCATGTGTGGCTCATGTAACATGTAATTCACACATCTTCCAGTATTCGTATAACTTGTAATACAGATTTTATTCACTTTTCATGTAACATGTATTGGTAATTGCCCGTTGAACCTTTAAGAACGTCGAGGGATACTCGGGTGATACACACACAGTGTATATACATGTAACCGGAAATCCGTCAATGCATCATATATGCTCTTTCGAGCCAGTATCGGTAAGCCCGAAGGCTGATCAGTAATCCCGAAGGATGAACAGTAAGCCCGAAGGCTGAACAGAGAGTCCGAAGACTAAACAGAGAGCACACTCCCGCGAACCTCATTCTTACAGCGGGATTACCAGTCCAGGCTAAATCCCCTATAATATAAACTCATAGAGTATTGTCGGGATTACCAGTCCAGGATTAATCCCCTGCAACGACAATTACTCTAATGAGCTAGGATCTGAATTTCCAGTCCAGGCTAAATTCAGACCCTAATTTGGATTACCCGTACGGGCTAAATCCATTATCCACATATTCTTCGGGAGGACTATATCAGAGAGCTCAATGAGCACGTGGTGAGTCCGCAACAAATGCAGGAGCTCTAACCACCCTGTAACCCTAGTGACACGTCACTTGTATCCCATCGACTTCCACGATTCTAACGGGGCTCGGTATTCATTTTTCTCTTGTAACAATTTCATTTCAATTTCACATGTATACATACAGATAGGCCATTTAATCGACTAGTATTTCATGTATTCAATTAACAACAAATATGAGCATATACACAAAAAATTTCATTATACGGACTTACCTCGAAATTCTGTATCTACTCGTCAACTTTTCTTTTTCCCCGATCGAGTTCCGAAATTCGGTCGTCTTTATCTATATTAATACAAATTTCAGCTATTTAATCACTAACTTGATCAATCAAGCCCAAAACATATATTTTGGCATGTTAACAATTTAGTCCCTATATTTTCAACACATTGCAATTTAGCCCTTTTACCACAAAATGACAATTTGCATAATAAATCCCCCAATTCATCATAGCCGAATATTCAAGGGATTTATACAAGCACATACAACTCAATTAATCACACATTTAACTTCAAAAATTCTACCTTTTACAATTAAATCCTTAAAACTCAATTTCTTCAAAAACTACTTCAAAATTCTTGTATATTCTCACTTAATAAACAATATTTCATCAAAATCTATCAATATAATAAGGATTCATCAATGGCACTTTTTAAAGACATGTTCAAAATCAGAAATTGAGGTAAGGATTAGCTAGTATTTGAAACAACGACCTCAAAAACGTAAAGATTACCAAAAACGGGACAAAAACGAACCTCCAATCGAAGCTTGAAATAGCCAAATGTTAAAAGCTTGTAAACCCTTAATTTTTGGCTGAAGAATCGGTGGAAGAAGATGAAGAATGAAAACATTTAATGATATTTATTTAATAAAACATATAATAATGCCATTTGACCATTTTGCCCTTTAACTAAAACCACTTAAAAACATATCATTAAGGACATAAATGTCCACTAGCATAAGGAATGGTAAAATAACCATTTAAGGCCTTCCGCTTTAAAAGCCAACATCAAATAAGCCATTTATAAACTAGGACTCTAATTTTTCGCATTATGCGATTTAGTCCTTTTTATCAATTTAACCGATCAATTACTAAAATTTCTAAACGAAACTTTCATACAGTAATTCTATCATGCTGTAAAACATATTTAAGCAATAAAATTAATACTTTGACCCGGTTGAATGGTCCCGAAACCACTCGTTCCGACTAGGGTAAAAAACGGGCTGTTACAAAGGAAGAACGTGAAAGAAACCCTAGGCCTAATGACCCTGGGAAGTCATCAAGGTGGGAATTAAGCGAAAATTAGTATTGCCCATTTGTGAACACCTTTACCCTAAGCTAGTCTGGACTATGAGGTCAGAAGATAAGTAGTTCTTATTAACTAGTTATTTTAGTGGAAGATCAAAAGATCCTACTAGGGTAGCGGCTAGTTGATTGACGAGGAACTCGAGACGACAGTTAATTGGGATTGTCGAAACGAGCTAATCCCCTATCTTCAGGTTTGATTCATTTTATTTATCTCTATCTCTTGCAATTTTAATTCCTTTATATTATTTTCTTTTATTAGTTTACAAACCCTAAAAATACTTCTTATTCTACTTTCATACTATAACTGATTGAAAAATATTAATTAGATCTTAAATTGTTCAAGTTAAGATTGATTTAGTACTCGCCTCCTTAGGTATGATCCTCGGAGTACTAACCTACTTCAGTGTAAAATCTATATTACAACTCGACTCGTATACTTGCAGATACTGCCTTATAACTCTTTATTTTATTACAGTATTCACACTTGAACGTTAGTACGTCTAGAGGCGGTCAAGTTGTTGGCACCATTGCTGGGGAGGCAACATCGCTAGATTGGTTTTAATTTTTACATTTTAATGAATAATTAGGAAATTTTTAGGTTATAGTTACGACTTTCAATTTATTTTTTTAATTAACACTTCTAAAATTTGTTTATTTTAGGCATAGAACAATCAGTCAGCACAAAGTCATGGATGATTTCTATTATATGTGGTCAGACAAAGACTTTAATTATGATAAAGATATTTACGAAGAATGAGTCTATAAAGATTGGGAGATCCAGAAGAATCAATGATTACTCATACTTGAATTAAGTCAACTCCGAGGAGAAACCTCAATTCTTTCCCAAGATGATAACGACCACAATAATATGCCATCAGAAAGGTACCAAGAGGTGTCAAGTTCGAAATTCCGTAGAGAGGAGAATGTCATCATAGGTTCTTGTGAAGAAGGAGAATCTTTAAATTATTATCTCTTCCAACTGATAGAAAAATATTTAGATGACTAAAATGGAACATCAGAAAGCGGAGATATGGAGTTAGCAGAGGAAATGGACAGTGAATTGAAGAATAAAATAGATCAGGGGAACATCATCCCAGAAATGTCAGATGATACTAACAAAAGTTGAACCACAAGAATAGCATAATAAAGACCCACCAACAGAATAAATGAGAGTTAGGGCAGAGTTAATACAAAAATGTCCATCAATTCAGAAGTTCACAGGACAAACAGACGAGAAGCCAGCGATTTCGAAGGATAAGCCTAAATTGACCATTCTTTTCGCTTCCCTAGTCACAAACCAAACACCCCATAAAGCTATATATCCAGTTTGCCAGCAACTGAAAGGAGTGGGAAAAATATATATTGAAAGAACTAATGACTATATAGCGGGTTACTATCAGATCAAATAGTCGGTATGTATAAACCTCGAGTTAGAGCTATTACGGAATGTTTGATTCCTCTAAAAAAAAGATAATTATCTGTAAGCCAATAAATGAAATAAAAAACCTACAGAGACAGAAATTCAGTAGCACAATACCATATTTTTCCTCAATTCCTCTACCAAGCACATCACAAAGTTTTCTTGAAAAGTAATACCTAATCAATGAAAAAGACAGAGACCTCATAGGCAAAAGTTGTAAAACGTAATTTTCATAATTCTTTCAAAACACAAATGTTGAATATTGAGTAAAACAGTTGTATGGGCATACGGTTTCATCAACCAGTAAGAATTACGACCTGCGAAAAGAGTTGTCATTCATTAAAGTAGGGCAGAAGGGTAAATTTAGGGAAAGAGACAATCGTGGACGAGTAGAATGACATCATGGGTGTTGGACTAACACAGATAGAAATAAATTACATGGAGCCCATCGGTGCATATTGACTGAGCTGACAGACAAGTCTGGTAGCAAAACCTATCTTTTTCTACTAATTGATCCTTGCTAACTGTATTGACTACATATTCTACTAACAAAATTGTTAACATGTTATAGGTAGGTCAAAAATGGGTCAAACAGACATTTGAAGCATGCCAAATGACTAGAAAAATGGAAAACAAGGTCAACATCGCGACACAGACAAATCTCTGTCATAACATCAAGGGCAGTAATGAAGAAGTTCACAAATCAACCCAATGTCGCAACATCACTTACCTGTGTCATGACATAGAAGACAATTTTCTTAGAATTTTAAAAATGTAGGGTGTGTTGTAACATCAAACCCGGATGTCACAACATAGATAGTTTGCCAAGAATGTTGTGACATGGAACCCATGTGTTGTGACATCGCTGCAATTTTCTACAGGGTTAACCCGACTTGGTTGCACAACCCGGTGACTTAAACATCAATTTTAACCTATTTTTAACCTTTTAAAACCCTAATTTTATAACCTAAACCTATATTTACTACTAATAAAAACACCTTTTAACCCTTACTCCCTCAAACTCTCTAAAATCTCTTAACACCTTTTAAACCTTAAACCCTAAATTTCCCAAATTTCCTTTCACAAACCCTTTAACCATCCTAGGTGCAACAAGGATCGAGGACACCATAGGAAAGCAAGGAATTCAAATGAACATCGACTATACATCCAAGGTTAAGGGTTCCTAAACTCAAACTTTTTACTATTCCATTGAATCATTTATTTAGTAAATTATTTGGATTGAAACATCATGCCTTCTAGAAAGTTAGGCAAATAATGGAAATAGAACTATCGATGGTTCAAAATCCCTTTACTTTTCTAAAATAAAATGTTGAAAAGTATTGTAATGAACTTTAAGGAAAAACATTCATTAATGAACTTTGAGGAAAAACATTAATTCAAGAGAGGGGATTTGATCCATCGATGATTTTTTGTAAAGAATTTTGTCCTTTGGTCGGATATCATCGATGGGAAAGTTTTTGGATGATCATAAAGGATAATGCCATCGTCCTTGTTGTCCAAAAATTTTATGCATCTTTACAGGACCATGAGTCTAGATACTAAAGGTCATATATGGGATACAATACTTGTACGAGGGAAAGAGGTGCAAGTAACCTTTAGAATAATTTGTGAATTTTATAATATTCCATACTATGATAATTATTTCATTAATGGAACTAACGTACAATATTTTAAAGACAAAAACAGTCAGCATGCGAAATAGGGAAGAAGTAGTGCCTGTAACAGCCCACTTTATACCCTAGTCGGAATGAGTGGTTTTGGGACCACTTAACCGAGTCAAAATATTATTTTTATTGCTTCAATATGTTTTACAGCATGATAGAATTACCGTGTGAAAGTTTCATTTAGAAATTTTATCGTTTGACCGGTTGATTTGAGAAAAAGGATTAAATCGCGTAAAGCGATAAATTAGAGTTCTATTTTATAAATGGCTTATTTGATGATGGCTTTATAAGTGGAAGGCCTTAAATGGTTATTTTACCATTTCCTATGCTAGTGGACAATTATGTCCTTAATGAATTGTTTTTAAATGGTTTATTTTTTTAAGGTTATAATTGTCATTTGGTTAATAATATGTTATATGTTTAAAAATATCATAAAATTCTTTCATAATTGCTTCTTCTCCACCGATTATACAAACAAAAACTAAGGGTTTTCAAGCTTTTAACATTCGGCTACTTCAAGCTTCAAATTGAGGTTCGTTTTTGTTCCGTTTTCGATAATTTTTACGTTTTTGAGATCGTTACTTCAAATACTAGCTAACCCATACTTCAATTTCTGATTTTGAACATGTCTTTGAAAAGTGCCATTGATGAATCCTTGATATATTGATAGATTTTGATGAATTATTGTATATTATGTGGAAATATACAAGAATTTTGAAGTGATTTTTTGAAGAAAATGGGTTTTGAGGATTTATTTGTAAAAAGGTAGAATTTTTGAAGTTAAATTTGTGATTAATTGAATTATATGTGCTTGTATAAGTCCCCTACATGTTCGGCTATGGTGAATTGGGGGATTTATCGTGCAATTTGTCATTTTGTGATAAAAGGACTAAATTGCAATGTGTTGAAAATATAAGAGTTAAATTGCTAATATGCCAAAATATATGTTTTGGACTAAATTGAATGAGCTAGTGATTAAATAGCTAAATTTGTATTAATATAGATAAAGACGACCGAATTCCGGAACTTGATCGGGGAAAAAGAAAAATAGACGAGTAGATATCAGAATTTCGAGGTAAGTCCATATAATGAAATTTAATGTGTATATGCTTATATTTGTTGTTAATTGAATGTATGAAGTACTATTTGATTGAATAGCCTATTTGGATGCATACATGTGAAATTGAAATGAAATTGTTACAAGAGAGGAATGAATACCGAGCCCCGTCAGAACCGTAGAAGTCGATAGGATACAAGTGACATGTCACTAGGGCTACAGGGTGGTTCGAGCTCCTGCATTTGTTGCGGACTCACCACGTGCTCATGAGCTACAGGTTTGTCCTTCGGGATTACATGTTTAGTCTTCGGACTCTCTGTTCAGCCTTCGGGCTTACCGTTCATCCTTCGGGATTACATGTTCAGCCTTCGGGCTTACCGATACAGGCTCGAAAGAGCATACATGATGCATTGACGGGTTACAGGTTACATGTATGTACACTATGTATGTATCACCCGAGTATCCCTCGATGTTCTTAAAGGTTCAACGGGCAACTACCAATACATGTTATATGAGATATGAGAATTACATGGATTATATGGTATAAGTTATATGAATGCTGAAAGATACATGAATTACATGTGGTACAAGGTTCACATGGATTTTATAAGTTGATTTACATGAATTACATGTTATAAGTATTACATGTTAAATGAGATATATGATTTACATGGAGTATATTATATGCAAATACATGTATAAATGATTGAATTATGATATGATACATGAATGATGTGGTTGGTACATGAATGATTTACGAGATTACATGGACTAACAAGTTTATACTTGTGAAATAGGCAACTTGAGTATATGAATTGAATTGGCATTGTTGTTGTAATTACAGCATTGATTCGGTAAGGTTTAATTTCTGTATTACGGACTTACTAAGCTTTAGAAGCTTACTTCGTTTATTTCTGTCAATGTCTTATAGATTCGGAAGCTAGCTCGATCATCGGACGTGTCGGAGATCACCATCACACTATCCATCAAGCTTTGGTATTTTTGAATGTTTTGTAAATGAAATGGTCATGGCATGTATAGGCTAGATGTTTTGTGAATATGATGTATTTTGGTAAATGATCAAGCTATGAGATGTGGCTTGAGTCATATTTGTGTATAATCAAGATTTTGAGTTGTTCTTTGGTTATATGTGTTCATGGAAAGATATGTGATTTTGATGATGAAATTGGGGTTCATTATATGCTTGAATTGGTATGTTTGTAGATGGTAAATTGGCTTGAAATGTTGCATGCTCTTGGCTTGTAGGAATGACCCTTGTTGGGTGGCAATTTGGCTTAAACCAAGCCTATATTGTGCCACACGGCCAGGGGACACGGGTGTGTGCTTCGACCGTGTGTCCCCTGCACCTTAAATAATTTGACAGTTTCGACCACGGGGTAAGCACACGGGCGTGCCTTAGCCGTGAGAAGCACACGGCCCTACTCCACGGGCGTGTGAAATTAACTTGTGACCATGTTGAGTGAGTCAGAATGTTCCACGGGTGCCTAACACGGGCGTGTGAAAGCCACACGGTTTAATAACACGGCCGTGCTTCGAGTCACACGGGCGTGTGACGTTGTTTCAAAAATGAAAATTTTTTTGAGCTTCCGATGCAGTCGGATTCGAATCCTAACTATCCGAGATGAATGTTTTTGATCCGAAAATATCTCCTATGAACCTTTTTGTGATTATTAACATGAAATTTCTTAATTGGGGCCGATTAAGTTCTGTAAAGGTCCGTTAAGTCCGGTAACGCTCTGTACTTGATTCCGGTGACGGTCTCGGGTATAGGGTGTTACAGTGCCGAAATTACAAAGTGCAAAAGACTTAGGGCAAAAATTCAAAAAAGAGATTTATGAACAAAAGATTTTATTTAAATTCGAATTTTATTTTTAGGATTATTATGATATTATTTAGATTTAATTTCAAATTATATCTTTATTTATCTTTGAGAGTTTAAATAGGAACACAATAGGTTTTTATGTACTATAAATAGGGGGGATAGAGTGACATGAATAGTCACTCATCATTTTCTATAAAAAAACTACCTCTACTACAGCAAAACATGTTTTAGTGGCCTTTTTTTAGGCCTATAAGTGCCATTAAAACTATTTGCAACACTTTTACATGTGCAGCAAAAAACGCCACTAACATTTTGCGGCGTTTATGTAAAAAACGCCGCTATAGAACATGACCTTTAGTGGCATTTTTCGGCATTTTTCCCACAAATGCCACTATAGAACATAACCTTTAGCAGCGCTTTTACCACAAATGCCACTAAAGAACATGACCTTTAGCGGTGCTTTTCCCACAAACGCCGCTAAAGAACATGACTTTAAAGGCGCTTTTCCTACAAACACGACTAAAGAACATAACCTTTAGCAACACTTTTTGATATCGCGTGATATGAAGTAATAAAATTTATAAAGAACTTGATCACACCCAAACTAACTAATATCACGACGTTTAAGGCAAGCGCACCTATCGAACAGTAGTATAGCTTAGTGGCAAGACCGAGTTATCGTACCCAAGGGAACCAAAAGTACTATCACTTACTTCCTTTCTATTATCTAGCCTAAGAATAAAAGAGGGGTTTGTTTAAACTACTTCTAAAACTAACTAAGAAAAGCACAAAGAGTAAATTGGGAAAACTTTTTAGGGAAAAGCTGATTGATATGGACAATACTTAAGGGAGAATCCACCTAGACTTCACTTGTTATTGTTTTCTTGAACTATATGATTTGTTTACTTGACTTGATCCGTAGAGATCCCTAATCTATGCTAAACCCTCCGTCGAGGCGTAGAGCAACTAGGCCTAAGTTGTTAATTAAAGTTCCCTTATTAATTAACTCCTTAGGTTGCATTAATTCGATCTATGGTTCCCCATATTCGGTTTGACCCTAATCCGGCAGATTTATGTCGCCCTATGTCTAGGGTTGCATGCAACTCCGCTTAATTATGGTAGATCTACTCTTATCACAGGGACTTTTGCTCCTCTGCTCTAAGCACATCCAATTCTTGAAATAATACCTAGGACTATTAAATCAAGAATGAAGAACACATAATTAAGAACAATTCAAGTATTTATCATATAAATCAAGAATAAATAACAAGATCTATCTTAGGTTTCATCCCCCTCAAGTATTTGAGGGGTTTAGTTCATAATAAAGAAAGAAAACATCTCAGAAGATAAAAAATAACAAAACATAAAAGAACCCGAAAACCCCTGAAGGAATTTAGGGAGATCCTCTATATTGCTGTAGAATTCTGGCTTCTGGGATGAATCAATCAGCTTCCCTGCGAGTAATCCCTACTTCCACTCTCTATGTTGGCAGCAAGGAATACTTCCTTTTTGGGGGAAATAAGCACACATTTAGAGTTGCCTCCTAGGGTCTTTATATAGAGCTTTGGGGAGCCTTTCTTAGCCTCCAAGTATCTCAATTTGAGTGAAATTCCTCTTTTTCACGACTAGAACACGCCCGTGTGCCACGCTCGTGTGACTTCGACAAAGGCCGTGTGATTTGGCACGGCCATGTGTCCTGCCCGTGCTTGTCGAGGGCTAGACCGTGTGATCTTCATGTGGCACGGCCGTGTGGCACGGCCGTGTGGCACGGCCGTGTGGTGATTCCTTAGGCCCTGTGTTATGTCATTTTTGGCCTATTTTCCTTATTTTCGGTCCATTTCCTATTCTTTTCTCTTCCCTATGCTCTCCTGAGTATAAGATAAGAAAAAGAAGGATTAAGAGCACTAATTCTCACTAAATTGATAATAATTCATCCAAAATATAGGCTAAACATGAGGTAAAAATATGTATAATTTATTGTTTATCAAATACCCCCACACTTAAGCCTTTGCTTGTCCTCAAGCAAAATCTCAATCCCTAAATAAGAATTATTCCTCTCAACCTACAATCTTTATCAATAATGTTTCAAACTAGTCCACAGGTAATCATACAATGGGTAATTCAATCAGAAGAACATTAAAGACTCAATCACTCTAAGTTGAGAATTTTATCATTGAAAACATATGTCTCTTCCTTCCTTCTAAGTAGTTATCTCTCCATCTTAATTAACAGGAGTTGACATCCTCACTAAAGGTTCACTCTATCCACTCGAAGTGTTTAGGGTTCAAAATTTAAGCACTCCTTAGTCAAACTGAAAAGTTATTACCATAAGTTTGCAAGAAAATCAAATCTCCACCACTAAAGTTTGATATGATACATTGATCAAAAGGTCTTTTAATGGTTGTAACAGGGCTTGGTTAGGGGTGTTGTCATAGGCTGGAAAAAGAATGTTAGAATCGAGATTGAACTGAAAAATTATCTAGCTAGAAAAATCTCTATCACTGGAACATATTTCTCAGCTAATTCTTATGATACTATTATTTCTGCCTTGGTAGCCTTAAAATAGAAATATGCAAAAACTTGTTCAACTATTACAAGTTACAACTGAATTTCACTGTATGTACATATATTTTTTTTCTTTTCTTCTTTTTTTTTCTTTTTTTTCTTTTCTTTCCTTTTTTTTTTAAAATTAAGAACAATTCAAGTAATGTAATAAATTGAATAAAAATTTACAATCTGGAAAGGAGAAAAAAAAAAAGCTAGATGAAAAATTCAACTCAAATCTCGACAAAAATAGGGGTCAAAATAATTGAATGCAATTCAAAAAAAATGGGTTATTGGTTAATAATTAGAGGGTGAGTCAAGGAAAAGGTTGTTAGGCTCAATGGGGTTTACTAGGGGTTAATTTTTGGAGGTAGGCTTTTTGTGGGTTAAATCCTAGGTGCCTTTATCATTTCGGTATATCAAATCAATGATGTGGTCTCGACATGTATAATCGAAGCAAGTTCTAGAATAACAATTCAGTATTGACCCACTCAAAGCAATAATAAATGTAACGCCCTAATTTTTGGGTTTTTCTTAGATTTTCCTTTATCTGATAAAATGTTTAAATTTTAGTATTCGGGTGTGTAGTGCATGTTTGGAGTGTGGTAATGGGCCTATGGAAGGCCCATGTGTTGGTTAGAAGCTCGGCAAAATTTTGTATTTTTGACTTAGGAGATAGGGGTCTCTTAAAGATAGGTGTTATAAGAAAATATCGGTGAAATAAGACACAAATTGTTCAGTGGTAAAGTGGTAAGGGAGGTGCCACTAAGCTCCTTAAAAAGTGGCGGCTAAGTGAGCTTAGAGGTCAAGGGTTCAAGCTCCAGAGGTTGCAAATGTGGTGTTTTATTTTTGAGCTTGAGGAGGTAAGAATTTGAAGCGGAATTGAACTCTGCTTGGGAGAAATTTGAATCAGTCAAGGGAGCAAATCAAGGAGGGATTTGTGGAGCTTTTGAATTTTGAAAATAGTGGCCGGCCAGAGGACTCTTGGGGAAGGCAAATTCGGCACTCTGCTTTAGGATGTATTTCGATAATTAGGTTCCTGTGTGTGCCGATTCTCTTAAGGTTCTTTTAGAGTGACTTTTACCGATTTCTTTAGGTGGTAAGGCACCCTTCTTTTGTCGATTTGTACTTAGCAATAGGCTTCCTACTTTATCACCCTATTTTTTTCATTTACTGCTTTAGGAGCCGAATTCCATTACTTCTAAACCCCTAGTGCTGCACACTTATTTGACCGAAGCTCAATCTTGCAAAGCCGATTGTCACTCTTCTTCTCTAACCTTCATCTTTTATCTTCCTTCCCTCATTCTATTTTCTTTCGACAACCGTACCTCTTCCTTTTTCACCTACACTTATTTCTTCACCATTGTAAATTGAAAGACTACCCTCCATTGCCGATTCTCCTATTGACCGAAACCCCTATGCACTTTGTCGGTTTTTGTTAGTATCATACCTTTCTTCTTCTTCTTCTTCTTCTTCTGTTGCTATCTTCCATAACCGAACCCACTTTGTTTGTATCCCCTTCCTTCTTCTCTTCAGAAACCTACCGAATAGATACTTGTTGTGGCCGAATCTCAGTTGTCCTTAATAAGCCAAAACCTTCACATTTTGTAGCGTTCAAGGCCGAATCTTTAGACCAAACCTATCTTGCTTAGGAGCCTGTGAAAGGGAATATTTTGGTGCGAGATTATACTTCTACCTAGGACTCTCTTTGAACCGAATAGCACTCTGGTAAGTACTCAATCTAGTTTTCGATTAATCTCTAATTAAAGTTTAAGTTGAAGCCCTTATGAGGGTGGTTATCGTGGGACTAAGGCAGGGGTGGTCTCTTGCTTTGATGTTATTGTGTTAGTGTAAACAAAGGGACACTTTGCGTGGATTTGAAGGTTGGTTCGGCAAAGCACAAATACCTAGTCTATATTTCGGCAAAGAAGGGTAAGATTTAATGACTTAGGCCATGTTGGCCGATTTTGGTAAGGGATTTATGGTTTAGCGATTTTCGATTATATGTCTAACATTAAGGTGGTTAACGATAGGTTTTCATTCGGGGATTCCGTCAACGATTCCGACAGTTAACAGGTGTGTAACTAATCCCAACTTTTAGTCTGAAATGGTAAAAGCCGAAATGGCCATAAAGTGACCGACAACTGGTGGAAAGTGACCGAAAATGCACTCGTATAATAATCAAGAGTAATCGTTCACTCTATTGGGGTTAACCATGAATTCGGTAATGAAGGAGTTGCAGAAGGTGAAATTCTAAATGTTTTGGTAAATTGGGCTTCAATGGGCCAAGATGGGCCCAATGGGCTTCCGAGCCCAAATCGGTAAAATGACTATTATAGGCTTTCTGGCGACGTGGTTAATGGTAACATGGTTAAGTTGGTAAACTAGACCTAAAAACTAGACTTGGCGGGCTTGAGACGATATTGGACTTAGTAAGGCCCATTAGGGGTTTTAAGCTAAAAAGGGTAAAACTGGAAACTTAGCCTAATGGACTCCTGTGGTTATTTAGGGAATGTCAATTTATTGAACTTGCATAATATTAAAGGAAAATATGTTAAAGGACTGAAATACCCTTGAATGTGCAAAATTACCAAAATACCCCTAGGTATAAAAAGACTATTATACCCCTAGGGTCAATTCTGTATGAAATGTATGATTTTATGTATCTGCATGAGTTACCATTTAATGTGAACATATCTGATGCATGAGATGCTATATGTTGCATGCTAGTATGTATATATATCTGTTGCATGGGGTATGGGTTTATGATGGAGGAAGCGTTCTGGCAGCCTCGCTGCAATCTGGTGGCCTCGCCACATATATATCTGTTCTGGCAGCCTCGCTGCAATCTGGTGGCTTCGCCACATATATACATCTGTTCTGGTGGCCTCGCCACAATATCTGTATCTGGTGACCTCGTCACAATATCTGGCAGCCTCGCTGCAAATTATATCTGGCAGCTTCGCTGCAATTATCTGTGGCGTGTAGCGGTTGGGTGGGTCGAGTAGTCTCCCCACATGGTGTAAGGCTGGTACGGGGGTGTTATGGATGGATTTGGGTTGGGTTTCTGTTTGCATATTATATCTGATCTGTATCTGTTATGGGCCTATGGGCTTAACCTGATTTCTGTAATGGGCCAAGGCCCAATTAATCTGATTCTGAGGCTTGATCTGTTTTGGCCTATGGTTGAGATAATGTTGCACACTGAGTTGTCAAACTCACCCCCCCTTTTTATTTCATCTCTGCAGGTAACCCTCAACCATAGTGGGCTTGGAGCTGCAAGAGATTCGGAGTGGCCACAACATTTGCAAGTTCGGGTTTTCATAATATTTTTAGTAATTTTATTTTGCTATTATTTTTGGGTTTTAATTGTAATAAGGCCGCTGTTTAAATTTCTTTATTGGTTTTATATTCTTTTATGGTTTAATTCATATTTTATCGAGACTGCTAGTTATAGGCTACGCGGGTTTTTCAAACTACTAAAAAGGTTTTCAAAATTCAATAAATTCAAATATGGATAACCTAAGGGCTTATATAAATGATTTTTCATAATCTTGCTGTTTTAGTAAAATATCCTCTAAGTCACAACAAGTAAAAAGATCATAAGTTTAGTTGTAGGATCATGTGACACACCAGATCTGGTCATAACGTCTAGACCGGGTTTGGGGTGTTACAATAAAAGTGAGCACGAAAGAATGTATGCTCAAAAGGCTAAAAAATCTCACCAGAATTATGGCTTTTGATGTCAATCCTGCAAATTTCAAATCTCAAGATAATACTTAAAATTAGGGAAAATGACTTATGCAAAAATTGGGGGTTCTCAAAAATTTCAACTTATCATGTTTGATTCCCTAATGTTTTAAAGTTTGAATAATCAAAGTACAAGTACCTGTATCTTAATTCTCAATATACCAATAGAAATCATAAATCAATCAGAATAAATTCCTAATAGGAGATTGAGAATTGGTTAAGAACAATGCGTAAAGTACAATTTCAGGGATTTCCACAGATAATGCAAAAATTTCAAGTAAGCTCCCCCCCCCACACTTAAGATGTACATTGCCCTCAATGTACAAGGATATATAAATAGAAAGAGAAGTATAATATCATAAGATAGGGAGAATTGAAACTTCCTGAATTTAGGATGAAATTGTAAGGAAGAGTCGGTAATTGTGTAGGGTGTTCCCATTTCCATTTGAATATGAGCTGTAGAGCTCCTTTTTGAAACCGCGGAAATATTAATTAGTTGTGGGAATTTTCGATTAATAAAGATTACTCATTAGGCATTGGCCGATATGAAAGATAGAAAATTAAATAACAGAGAAATAATAAACTGAGTTCTAAAAATACTAATACTGCAATGATTAAAAGGATTAAACATAAAAATAAATTTTGAAATAAAAAGGAAACTAATAAAGGAAAAATAAAATAAAAAAATAAGAAAAATAGGATTAAACATAAAAATAAATTTTGAAATAAAAATGAGGCACACGCCCGTGTGGTTCGGGGTTAGCCCGTGTTGGCCATATTGCACGGCCGTTGTGAACTTGTTTGCTTTTCGCATGGTCGTGTAGGTAGTCACACGGCCGTGTTTAATTTGACAGTGTTGGCCATGGCTTAGGGACACAGGCGTGTGGCGTTGTGTGAGCCCGTGTTGATACTGCAGGGTTGCCACGGCCATGTCGCACGGCCGTGGGGATTTGTCGACCTCCCGTGCTTTTGGGAAACTTCTGCTCTATTTGTACACGGTCTGGGTGCACGACAGTGTCTCTATTTAAGATGTCACACGGCCTTAGGCACGCCCGTGTGCCAGGCCGTGTGGTCCTAATTTCCTGCATTAAAGGTGTTAGTTGCTGTATAAAAAGACTGAAAACAAAACTAGAAGAAAAGTTACTAAGTTAGTGCTCGGGTTGCCTCCCGAGAAGCGCTTGTTTATAGTCTAAGCTTGACTTTTCTTAAGCTTATTCGTTCACGGTGGTTTGAAGAGTTGATACTCTTCTATCCTACTTGCAATTTTATTATTAACATAAGATTTGAGTTGAGTATGGTTTACCTTGAAAGTGCCGAGTGACTCATGTTTTATTTCTACTGTACCATAAGGGAAAATTTTCATTATCGTGAAGTGAGGTATGTCACTTGTATGTTCTTTCGAGTTCAAGATTCGGGGGTCGTCTTCCCCTAGAAGTACCTCATCCCCTACCTTGATTTGACACGTTTTTACCTGAGGGTCGTCTTGGTGATGCTCTAGGTTGGTGTGGCATATTTTGGGTTTTTCATGATAGTTCAGCCACTCATCTAGTTCCTCGATCTGAAGCGTTCGCTTTTTAGGTGCCT
Source organism: Gossypium stocksii (assembly GCA_020496765.1). Lineage (NCBI taxonomy): Eukaryota > Viridiplantae > Streptophyta > Magnoliopsida > Malvales > Malvaceae > Gossypium > Gossypium stocksii. The sequence continues at coordinate 17,330,568 of CM035623.1, forward strand.
CTCCATTGGATGGACTTGTCTGTGATTGGGTTGCCTTTATGTGAACTGTATCCTACACAGAAGGTTGGGTGGTGAGTTCAATGTTTTTACAAGGACTCGTGACCATATTATTATCAACAGTTTTAATTGCGTTTTGAGCTTGTAAAGTAACTTTGTCATCACCTACACGTAGTGTAAGTTCACCTGTTTCTAAATCAATTATTGTTCTGGCAGTTGCTAAGAAGGGTCGCCCTAGAATTAAGGGTATATCGCTATCCTCATCAATGTCTAAAATAACAAAGTCACTGGGAATATAAATTTATCAATTTTGACGAGCACATCTTCAATTATTCCCTTAAGAGACCTAATAGTTTTATCAGCTAGTTGAATGCTCATCTTAGTTTGCTTAGGCATTCTAAGACCTAGTTGTTTAAACAGTTTATAAGGCATGACATTTATACTAGCTCCTAAATCAGCTAAAGCATTTTTGGTGTCTAGGCTACCAAATGAACAAAGAATAGTAAAACTCCCTGGATCTTTCATTTTGGTTGGCAGTTTATTTTGGAGAATAGCTGAGCATTCCTCGTTGAGTTCCACTATGGACAATTCTTCCAACTTTCTTTTATTTGTGAGAAGTTCCCTTAAAAATTTTGCGTACTCCAGCATCTGCATAATTGCTTCAACAAAAGGTAAGTTAATATGTAATTTCTTTAACAGTTTAAGAAACTTGCCGAATTGCTGATCTGTGCGGTCCTTCTTTAGCACGTTTGGGTATGGGATACGAGGTTTAAATTCTTTGACGATTTCATCTTTGGGACTTGCCTCATCCTTTCCTTTCCTTACCACAGGCTCCTTGCATGGCTTTGGGTTGGTTTTGGTTATCCCCTCATCATCTATCGTATCCACAGCATTGAGTTGCTCCTTAGGGTTAGTCTTAGTATTGCTTGATAACCCACCTCGCGATTTTTCAGAGATTAGCTTGGCAAGCTGGCCTATTTGAGTTTCAAGTCCTTGAATGGATGCCTGCTGGTTCCTCAATGTAGTTTCGGTGTTTTAGAAATGTGTTTCTGATACGGCAATAAATTTTGTGACCATCTCTTCAAAGTTCGGCTTTTTCTCTTGTTGGAATGGTGGCTGTTGCAATCCTAGAGGAGGCGGTTGTCTTTGATTTCCTTGTCCTTCCCATGAAAAACTGGGGTGACTCTGCCAACCTGCATTATAAATATTACTATAAGGGTTATTTTGAAGTCTAGAATTGTTACCCATATAGTTGGCTTGCTGAGTTTCCATGCCATGTCTATAAGAGGAGTAATTTGGGTTGAACATATTTCCTGGAGTTGCGTTGCATTGCATAACTGGCTGTACCTGCATAGAACCAACAAAATTATAAGCATAGTAACAGCATCAATATTATAAACTCCTGCAACTTTTGTCGGCTTTGTCCTCATGATTTGCCACTGATAGTTATTCAATGACATTTCTTCAATAAATTCATAAGCTGCTTCTGGCGTTTTATTATTAATTGTTCCTCCTGTGGCTGCATCAACCATTTGTCGTGTGGATGGATTCAAACTGTTGTGGAAGGTTTGAACTTGTAGCCATAAAGGTAGTCCATGATGAGGACATCTTCTCAAAAGATCCTTGTATATCTCCCAGGCATCGTAGAGTGTTTCTAAATCCATCTGCACAAAGGAAGAAATATCATTTCGTAATTTAGCTGTTTTAGCGGGAGGAAAATATTTAAGTAAAAGCTTTTCTGTCATCTGTTCCCATGTGGTGATTGAGCCTCGTGGTAGAGAATTTAACCACTGTTTGGCTTTGTTTCTCAGAGAAAATGGAAATAGCCTTAGTTGAATAGCATCATCAGAAACGTCATTAATTTTAAAAGTATCGCACAATTCCAAAAAGTTTGCTAAATGAGCGTTGGGATCTTCATCCTGTAAACCATCAAACTGTACAAACTGCTGAATCATCTGAATAGTGTTAGGTTTTAGTTCAAAATTATTAGCAGCAATAGCAGGTCTAACAATGCTAGTTTGAGTACCAATCAAACTAGGCTTAGCATAATCATACATAGTTCGAGGAGCTTCATCTTGGTTTACTTGTTCTGCTGGTAGTGCTGGATGTGGTGGAACGTTTTGATTTGCTTCCATCTCTTCTATAGGTTCTGGCTCGTGCTCAGGTTCTTGCTCTAGATAATGTAGGCTTCGTCTAATCTCTCTGCGATTTCTGCGAACTGTAGCTTCTAAATCTTCGTCAAAAAGTAATGGTCCTGTTGGGTTGTTTCTAGTCATAAACTAGAAAAACCTAGAAAAATAAAAAAGGAACGAAAATAAAATAAAAATAAAAAAATAAACTTAGAAAAACCTAGAAAAAAATAAGAAGAAAATAAAAATAAAAATAAAAATAAAAATAAATAAATAAATAAATAAATAAATAAATAAAAATAAGTAAATATATTAATGGCTAAAGTAATAGAAATCGAGTGTTCGTAATATTTTAGTTCCCCGGCAACGGCGCCAAAAACTTGATATCGCGTGATATGAAGTAATAAAATTTATAAAGAACTTGATCACACCCAAACTAACTAATATCACGACGTTTAAGGCAAGCGCACCTATCGAACAGTAGTATAGCTTAGTGGCAAGACCGAGTTATCGTACCCAAGGGAACCAAAAGTATTATTACTTACTTCCTTTCTATTATCTAGCCTAAGAATAAAAGAGGGGTTTGTTTAAACTACTTCTAAAACTAACTAAGAAAAGCACAAAGAGTAAATTGGGAAAACTTTTTAGGGAAAAGCTGATTGATATGGACAATACTTAAGGGAGAATCCACCTAGACTTCACTTGTTATTGTTTTCTTGAACTATATGATTTGTTTACTTGACTTGATCCGTAAAGATCCCTAATCTATGCTAAACCCTCCGTCGAGGCATAGAGCAACTAGGCCTAAGTTGTTAATTAAAGTTCCCTTATTAATTAACTCCCTAGGTTGCATTAATTCGATCTATGGTTCCCCATATTAGGTTTGACCCTAATCCAGCAGATTTATGTCGCCCTATGTCTAGGGTTGCATGCAACTCCGCTTAATTATGGTAGATCTACTCTTATCACAAGGACTTTTGCTCCTCTGCTCTATGCACATCCAATTCTTGAAATAATACCTAGGACTATTAAATCAAGAATGAAGAACACATAATTAAGAACAATTCAAGTATTTATCATATAAATCAAGAATAAATAACAAGATTTATCTTAGGTTTCATCCCCCTCAAGTATTTGAGGGGTTTAGTTCATAATAAAGAAATAAAACATCTCAAAAGATATAAAATAACAAAACATAAAAGAACCCGAAAACCCCTGAAGGAATTTAAGGAGATCCTCTATATTGCTGTAGAATTCTGGCTTCTGGGATGAATCAGTCAGCTTCCCTGCGAGTAATCCCTACTTCCACTCTCTATGTTGGCAGCAAGGAATACTTCCCTTTTGGGGGAAATAAGCACACCTTTAGAATTGCCTCCTAGGGTCTTTATATAGAGCTTTGGGGAGCCTTTCTTAGCCTCCAAGTATCTCAATTCGTGTGAAATTCCTCTTTCTCATGACTAGAACACGCCCGTGTGCCACGCCCGTGTGACTTCGACAAAGGCCGTGTGATTTGGCACGGCCGTGTGTCCTGCTCGTGCTTGTCGAGGGCTAGACCGTGTGATCTTCATGTGGCACGACCGTGTGGCACGGCCGTGTGGTGATTCCTTGGGCCATGTGTTATGTCATTTTTGGCCCATTTTCCTCATTTTCGGTCCATTTCCTATTCTTTTCTCTTCCCTATGCTCTCCTGAGTATAAGATATGAAAAAAAAAAGGATTAAGAGCACTAATTCTCACTAAATTGATAATAATTCATCCAAAATATAGGCTAAACATGAGGTAAAAATATGTATAATTAATTGTTTATCACTTTTCCCAGAAACGCCGCTATAGAACAGACTTTTAGTAGCACTTTTACCACAAACGCCACTATAAAACAGACCTTTAGTGGCGCTTTTCCCACAAACGCCGCTAAAGAACATGACTTTTAAAAAATATTTTAATTAAATAATATTTATATCTATAATAAATATTATATTATGTTTTATTTTTGAAATTTAAACTTTAAACTATATACTTTTAAGAATAAATAAAAAATTAATTAAATTAAATTTTCTATTAAAATTTTAACTTTAAAACTAAATATAAAAATTAGTGAATTTAAATTTAGAATTTAAATATTATGTTTAAATAAATGAGCAGTCTACCTCACAGCTCATCTGATCTATATTAACTCGCCAATTATAAAAGAAGCTACAAAACACGTAATAATTAACCATCATGGTTAAAGAAGCTAGTACACAAAGTAACTACAAAACCCTATTTCAATAACACAAAATTCAAGTTCCGACTAAGATGAACGACCATGGAATGCAACATTAAATAACATTCCACTTGAAGAAGTGCTAAGCCTTGGCTTTTTTAGCTTGAAGAGATTGAATCCTCTGCTGCACCTTTAATATCTAAAGGATGCAAAACCAAATGATCATATTCATCATCATTTTGGCAGATAAATCTAGTTACAATCTATTATCCACATCGAGGTGCTAGGATTCTAGACTCTAATGTTCGATATTAAGAGGACATAAACATTTTTCGGTGGTTTTACAATATAATTCAACACAATTTGATTTCATATTTAGAGGACATTAATAGAAACTCATACTGATGGTTGTTATTCCAGTTTAAGAGATACAAACTTTCATAAAACCCAAAAATTATATGGATTCATGTAAAAAGCGTATGGTAAATGCTAATAGTATTAAAAGAAAAAACTTAGTATAATCTCATACATTAGCACTCAAATATAACTTAGAGATGCAAAAGATAAACCAACAAACTTGGTAAACAACAGATATGTTAAAAATAAAAAAATATATATAGCCATTAAGGCTAAAAAAAAAAAACCATGATTCATGATCAAACAAAGCAAATGTTCTAAAGCTTGGAACCCGGTTTAACAATTATGTGCAGCTTTAGTAGCAAGTTGAACCATACTAACAAACAATCTCAATAATAGCTCTTCCATGTTCACAAATAGGCATTCTTTCTAATGATTGTCTAAATTATTCAATTGTTTAATAAGGAACAACAGTATTAATTTGCAAAAAGTGGAACAAAAATATGCTGCACTACTATTGTTTAATGTTATATAGAAATATCTTATATAGCATAAAAAAGAACAATTAAGGCACATAAAAAAGAAGAAGAACACCAACCGCTTCTCTCTTGCTGTGTTGTTTCTCTTCCAAATCTTGAAGAGATGAATCGAGCCGCTTCCTGATCATATCACTAGAATAACAAGCATGATGTAGGAGCTTTACATATGCATAAAGGTCATATGCAACACCAAAACATGGAACAACCAATTCAATTAATAACATTTAGTGCCTAAGGAGAGTAAAGAACAATAAGAACCATAGCATGACTACGAGTATTCTTAAACATAGCCAAATACTTATCAGATTAGTTTCTTATAAAAAAAAAAGGACAATAGGTTTAGCTATAAGAAGTTACTGGTAGTCTAATCAAATATTCTTCCAGGGGACTAGGGTAAAGGGCAAATTGAGTGATAGAAAATTTAAAGCATTGCATTGAAAACAAAGATGACCATTTTAGTGGCCTAACCTACAAAGTGGAATATATTGCAAGCTTGAATCTAGGAGGCCTCATGGGATTACCAGAACCACAAGGTATAATCACAACCTAGCTGCAAGAAAGCACATTAATTAGTAACTGAAATCTAGCTGAAATCTAATTGAAATCTAAAAACTGCCATTGACACTAAATTGCTTAAGAAACTGCCATTGAATTTGAGTTGCATTCAAGAAAGCACAGGAAGAATTCTATCTTATAAAGCAAATTGAAATACATGGACCTTTGATCCAAGTAAAAGAAACTGTAATAAACATCCGGAAATATTTGAATGAAGATATTTTGTAGCCACATGCAAAACAGTCTTGTTCAATAGACACTGTGACACATACAAGCAAGTATAATCTTCCCAGAATGTCTGTTCTCTTGTCAAGGAAATAACCATAACATGACAACAGAAGGAGACAACCAAATCTAATTCAAAAGAGAACTCTTTCAATCCTTCCCAGAATTCCTCATCTTTAGAGTAAATATTTCGGGAAAAGTTTACATACTTAAAATAGAAAAACAAAATTATGTACCCAAAAAATCGAAAAAAAATTATAAGAAAATAGCAATAAAGAGCATACAATTAGGGATTTAGCAGGAGATTTCACATTAGATTGCTCAGATAAATGTAAATCTGCTAATTTGGCAATCAGTTTCATTCGGCCTTCTACCACCTGCAATGTACAATAATTTTCTTTTCCATTTAAAAATTTCTCAAGAACCAAAAAAACCATTACCATTTCTATAACTGCAAACCCTCAACTATTACCATAGATAATTTCTTGAATCATTGAAGAATATCCAAAAAAGATGGAAATGTAATGAAATGGAAAGTAATTTTTCAACAATAATAATAAAAGCTTAACTTTGAAATTTTTATGGCTTCTATAAGCTTCTGCAACTCGCTGCTTGAACTTGAGTTCTCCATAGCTAGTCTTTTCTCTTCTTTTTTTTCAAATTGCAGGTTATGAGGACTATGTCTATTTGTACTATCAATTTTTCCCTCTTTTATTTTTGCGTGTTGCAATGCCTATTTCCAATTTTCCTACTCTTGGTGAGAAATGGAAATTTAGATTTCAACCCTAAAAAATGTTTGAATTTCCATTAGTCGTCCATTATTTATGTATCTTTAGATCTCTTTTTCATTTGAAAATTGAAATGAACCAATTAAAGTGACATAATAAAGATACACCTAATATTCTTAGACACAATAGACATAACCATTCAAATGCTCTAAGCAATCCTAAAAGCCGTTATCACAAAGGCTTGCTAGTTGCTACCTGTTAAATATGACTCCTATTTTTAGTCAAATTTGAGAAATAATCTTCTAGTTAAACTCTGTTTATTTGTTTCAAACAAACACTGATGAGTTTAGATTATTTTACTATTATTTGACCTTTGAATTTAGCCTATAAATAGGCTCTTTTATAATCTTAGAAATTACACCGATTAGAGATTAGAATTCAGAACGCATTTAGAGAATTTTTATGTTTACGTTTTGAGGGTTCTTTGTTTTCGGGTTTTCGGAGTTTAGTTATTATCTCCATCTTTTGTACTTTTCGTTCTTTTGCCATTATAGTAAAATTATCTTTGCCTGTGGTTTTTTACCCTCTTTGGAGGGATTTCCATGTTAAATTTGTGGGTTCAACTTCTCAATTTCTTCTGCTAATTTTACTTGTTCTTTGCTTAATCGAGTCGATTCCTAACAAGTGGTATCAGAGCTAGTTCAATTTTCATAGATCAACCTATACAGATATGGCAGCAACAAGGTTTGAAATTGAGAAGTTCGATGGTGAGACAAATTTTAATCTGTGGCAAGTTCAGATGATGGCAATTCTAGTTCAATCCGGTTTGAAAAAGGTTGTTACCGAGAAAAAAGCCTAAGAATATAAATAAAATAGAATGGAAAGAGCTTGATGAAAAGCCTTTGTCTGCAATCCAGTTATGCCTTACGAATATGGTATTGCAGAAGATATTGATGGAGAAGACCTCATCCACCTTATGGAAAAGGTTAGAAACTCTTTATGCGACTAAGTCTCTGGCTAACTGTTTAGTGTTGAAACAACATCTATTTACGTTTCACATGAACGAATGTGAGCTTCTTAGAGATTACATCAGTCAATTTATTACTCTTTTAAATGAATTAAAGAACATTGAGGTTCATATTGATGATGAAGATCAAGCTATGCTATTATTGTGCTCTTTACCCCCTTCATACAAGTCTTTCAAGGATACCCTGATTTATGGCAGAGACAAACTCTCATTCGAAGATGTGAAGGGTCATTTGTTGAGTAGAGACAAACTCGACAATGAGCTTCATTTGGATAGCAAGGCAGATAGGCAAGCTTCTGTCTTGGTAGCATCAAAGAAATGAGACAAAAGGTGTTGTTATTGTAAAAAAGTTAGGTCACGTCAAAGCAGATTGTTATAAACCGCGAAATAAAAGCTACTGATAGTAACAAGGAAGATGTAGCTGGTGCTAATTTGGCCGATGAAAGCGGTGATGATTTCTTGTTAGTGTCAGCAAGCGATAACTCCAAGCTTACGTCTGAGTGGATCCTAGATTCTGTATGTTCTTTCCACATGTGTCCCAATAGAGAATGGTTCTCCACATACAGTTCGGTTGAAGGTGGAGTTGTGTGCATGGGAAACGATTCATCTAGTAAGGTAATTGGTATTGGTACTGTTAAAATTAAGATACACGATGGGATGATTAGGACACTCTTAGATGTCAGGTATGTACCTGATTTACTAAAGAATCTCATCTCCTTGAGTATTTTAGACTTGAAAGGATGCAAAATCAACATTGAGTGGAGCGGTATTAAAGTATCTTGTGGATCTCTCATTTTGTTAAAAGGTAAAAGAACTAGCAGTCTTTATATTCTGAAAGGTTCTACAGTGACTGGAGAAATCGGACGTCCCTCGTTTGTTACGGAGTTGAAGTCAACTCGTTTGGAGCGGAGGCAACTTGGTCATAAGAGGGAAAATGGTATGACCATTTCATTGAAGAGAGGTTCTCTTTTGGATGCAGGTTTTGAAAAGTTAGGGCACTGTGTTTGTGATAATCAGACCCGGGTTAATTTGGCAATGTATAAGTCAAAGGCTAGAAGTCTTTCAATTTCTAAGCACTGATTTGACTCAGTTAATTCCCTGCATAGTTCAAGATAAGCTCATGGCTAGCTTTGGCAAAGCTGGCATTATAGAAATATGAGTCAAGGTGGAGATTTGTTAAATATGACTCCTATTTTTAGTCAAATTTGAGAAATAATCTTCTAGTTAAACTCTGTTTATTTGTTTCAATCAAACACTGATGAGTTTATATTATTTTATTATTATTTGACCTTTGAATTTAGCCTATAACTAGACTCTTTTACAACCTTAGAAATTACACCCATTAGAGATTAGAACTCATAACATATTTAGAGAATTTTTGTGTTTACGTTTTGAGGGTTCTTTGTTTTCAGGTTTTCGGGGTTTAGTTATTATCTCTATCTTTTGTACTCTTCATTCTTTGCCATTATAGTAAAATTATCTTTGCCCGTGGTTTTTTATCCTCTTTGGAGGGATTTTTCCACGTTAAAATTGTGGGTTCAATTTCTTAATTTCTTCTGCTAATTTTACTTGTTCGTTGCTTAATCGGGTCGATTCCTAACACTACCCATGTCTATAACAGTCCACACTTGTACTACTTATACCATCTCATTAGGTTCACTTCTTGTCTGACAGCAATCCTAAAAGCCCTTTTTTCTAACTCTAAGAAGATGTCTAGCCACTCAGAAAACAAGCAATATCAAAATTTCATTGCCTTGATCAAAAAGCCCTGACAAAATAAAATAAAATTCATAAATGAAGTGACTATAATACATGAAATCAAAGTAGAAATCACAACTTAAATTCGACAATAAATACCATAGCAATAAAATCAATTATATTGACTTAACTATAAGAAGAATGCTTAGCCATTGAGGAAAAAAAAGTAATACCAAACTGCAGCTGTTGTTAAAAAATGAAAAAAATATATAAATGCATAAAAGTGCGACTTGTAATACATAAAATCATAAGGAAATTTTCAACTTAAATTCGACAATACTAGAGCTATAAAGAGAAAGGAGAAAGTTTAAAAAAAATCATGTTGATGTACTATTCGAGTTACCGAGAAAAAACAAATTATAATTATTTTTTGTAAAAAAAATAAAGCAACCTTTGTTCGAAGTGAAATAAGCTTGAAAATTTTGGTCCTTTTTTTCTTAGCAACCAAACAACGAATCAGAATATAAATAATGAAACCAACCTGCCAGGAAAGAGTAAGTAACGAAAAGCATTCAAGAATAAAATAAGAAAGGGAAACAGAGACTTACAGAAGCGGCTAATGAAAGAGAGGATAGATGAAATCACGAACAGAAAACGCTAAGGCAAAGGATTTCACATATAGAAAGAGAGAAATTTACCTAAAATTTAGAGGGAAAATAAGGATTGAAACCGTAAAATTGAAAGAGAAATGTGAAGTTCCGTCTGCCTTAGGGATTTAGGGAAGGGAATTTCAGGGAAGGGGGTTTGAGGCAAATAAAATGGAGAAAAAAAGATAGGGATTTCGGCTATTGGGGATTTAGGGGAGGGATATCTGTGTTCTAATTTGGGCAAAACAAAACGATGACATTTTATTTAATTACTTTTGCAGTGTTTTTCAAAAAGCGCCGCTAATGCTCGATATATAGCAGTGCTTTTTAAAAAGCGCCATAATTCTCGGTCTATTGCGGGGTTTTTGAAAAAGTACTGCTAATGCCACTAAAGCTCAACACAAAACGACAACATTTTACTGCACTTTTTTGCGGCATTTTCTGAAACGCGCTGCTAATGCTTGACCTATAGTGACATTTTTCAAGAAGCGCCGCTAGTGTTTGATTTATAGCGGCATTTTTCAAAAAGCGCCGCTAATGCCACTACTCAACATAAAGCGATGGTGTTTTACTTAACTCTTTTACGGCGTTTTGCAAAAAGCACCGCTAATGCTTGATCTATAGTGATGTTTTTCAAGAAGCATCGCTAATGCTCGATCTATAGCGGCGTTGTAACACCCCAAACCCGGCCTAAACGTTAGGCCCGAATCTGGCGTGTCGCATTGAAGTGTTTTCTGAAAACCAAGTTTTCATTAAAAACCATTCTTGTTTTAAAGTTCGCGTAAAACATCAATTTGTATTTGATCGATTCCAAACATGGTTTAAAAAAATTATTCTTTTTTTTAGACGTTATTACTTATAAAATCTTAACCTTTGCGGAAACTTAATTTAAAATAGTCGTTGTTTTGGAAAAACTCTTTTCTACCTCTAGCAATTATCAAAACCACAATTAAAATCCAAAATTTGTAATCCAGAAGTTTAAAAGCCTTATTACAACCCAAATGGAAACAATTAAGAATGAAATAAATGTAACTATTAATATATTAAACAGTTTGCAGTGTGGCCACCTCCGAGTCCTCCCCTACGTCAAGCCACCTACTGAGGGTCACCTGAAAAATTAAAAAGAGGGAGTGAGTTTCAAAACTCAGTGTGTACGACCCTCATCAAATAAATAATCATGCAATGATCAGATTGGGCCTAAGCCCTATTCAATATCGATGGCCTTTGGGCCTTAGCTCATAGTGGCCTCAGTTGGGCACGAGCCCATATCACATATATTAGAATCATATGCACAATACAAGATCTATGCTTTCCCATCCCATCCAACCCTGCACTTCCCCCGTCCAACCCTGTACTACCTACGAGGAATAAATCACTCGTGCCATCCTTACACTTACAATGTTAGCACTGGCTGCGGCATTAACTCAATCGTTGCAGTAGAGCTGCTCGGTGGCTTAAAAGCCTACGGTGGATCCACAGTCGTCAAGCGACCGTGCGACCCTTATATACACTTCCTCCGATCAATAACCCCAATCCTTATACAACATAATAATGCATAAATGTAGCAGGTAACATTTAACATACATAAGTCATGCTCATGACACATAGGGGTATTTTCATCATTTCTTACCTAGGGGTATTTCAATAATTCTACCCTATAGAGGTATTTCAGTAATTCTACCCTACAGGGGTATTTCAGTAATTCTTAGCAATGGGGGTCTTAATGACGAACTTTGGCCCGTCAGTAAGTCCTCGTTGGTTAAAGTGAATGGACACTATGCACCAGGTAGGATTCCAGAGAAGAGGAGGTGGGTCATTAAGACTGCTTAAGTACCAAGCTCTCCCTAGATCCAATCCTAGACATGCATATGCCTATTGCCACGCTCTAACCTTATGACTTGTCCACAGACGTACTTGGTAAATTAATTAAGTCTTATGCCCGTTTAAAGATTTATTAGAAACTAGGCCTAAAAGTCCATTATAAAACCTTAGCAAGTCTACACGCTTTCATACATTCATATAGCCAAATCTGGCACAATCACACTTATATAGCCCATTAGGCCCAATCACATTCATATGGCCCTTTAGGCTCAATCACACTTATGCGGCCTATCAGGCCTGAATCCATTCCAAACCATTCAACAAACCTAATCAGCTCATTACATTTTACCAAATTATCAATTTTTGCTTATTTGGGCTCATAGGCCCGTCAGGCCCATTTGGCCCATTCTGGCGCTGTTGGCCAAAACGTGGCCCAAGTCCATGAGATCACTCCTGGGGCTTCTGCTAATGTATCAGTTTCCCTCATATGAGTGTTCGCGCACTCGCATGACTACCATAGCCAAATTTTCAGCTTTTCAGCTTTTTGGGATTTGCCGATCTATCGTGTGTGTGTAGTGTATGTACACACCTGTTAAATGAGATGTGTTACACTCTCCTTAGCCTTGAACCTACAATCAACACCAATCTTCAATTTATCACGTGCTTAACCACAATATTTACAAAAAATCGAAGCGTTACCATAACCTTACCGTGGGCGATAAGTCCTAATAGCCCTTCCTTAGTTACTAATCTCGAATATCTCCTAGATCTGCATCAATCTTAATCATTAAAAATAGAATAATAAGTGACTTGTATCCAACACAAGTCCTCTTTTCCCTATATATAACCATTCGGCCAACACCTAACCAAAATAGAGAATACTTACCCAAGAAGCAATCGGCCCAAGAGGTATTCGGCTTTTGAGATTAGTATGGTGAAAGGGGTTATTTGGCACAAATAAGAAGAAGAAGCGAAGAAGGAATTGGCTAAAACCAAAGGTGAATCAAAAGAGAATTTGAAAAGAGAAAGTAATAGAAGATCGGCAAGCAATGAATGAATTCGGCTTCTGAGTACTTAGAGAGAAAAAATGTTTCAGCAACTCAAAAATGAAGAATTTGGCTAAAGGAAAAAAAACAATTTGACATTAGCATAGAATTCCCAATTTGGCACCTATATATAGCCTATAGCCGAATTTCTTATCCCCATATTCCCAATTCAGCTCTACCTCTTCTACACATCTCATCTCCTAATTTTTCTCCACGATAAACTCCTCAATCCCTTCCTCAAATTCCTCTTCTGATCACTTCTCTAAGAGTTCAACTTCACTGCCATTACTAACCATCTAGAAGGCAAAAATAAATCCCCAATAAAATACCGTGCCACAACTTGAACCTTAGATCTCCCTGCTTGCTAATGACGCCACCTCACTGCTCCCTAAGTGGCGCTACTTTGCCACTAGACCACAACTCCTTTTGTGTCATTTTTCTTCTTCATTTATTTAAAAGGCCAACTAGCTGAAGTCACAGATCCCTTGGGGCTAACCAAAATTTTTCTTATACCCTTACTTGATCCTAGGACATCTCCGGCACCCCTAGACACTCAAAATTCATTAAACCCCTAAAGTCAACATGTCATTTGTCATTTTCTTGCTTACTAAAAAAAATTTATGAGACCCAAAGCCCAAAGCCCAATTCATCTAGGCCCAAAATTCGAGGCGTTACAGGCGTTTTTTAAAAAGCACCGCTAATGCCACAAATTTTGCGGCGTTTTTGGTCCAAGCGCCGCTAAAAACTTGTTTTGCTATAGTGCTCTCCCTGAAGCTCTTAGCTTTTTGGTCCTTTTATTTTTCAATAAAATTCCATTCCATTAAACTTAATTCTTTTTTCCCAGAAATCATGAGCCACTAAACTCATCTAGTCAAAGGTTGTCAAGGTTCCCCAAAAAAGGTTCATGAGGCTTAGAACCCGCACTTAGCCTTCTCAAAGAGTATGTAATGCCCCAAGTTATAAATTTATGTTTTGATAAAATATGACACAAATGTGTGTCTGCTTCAGTGGTTAAATGTTCTGGGTGTGTGTGGGAGGTCCCAAGTTTAAGCTTTGTCTTGGGAAAATTTTGGTATTTTTATGACTAAAGCCCTAACTTTAGTCAATAGGCTTATATTTAGTTATTGCTAGTAACATAATAGAATGGGCCTACTAGTCTAGTGGTTAAGTGGAATGTTGGAGTGAGGGAGGTCTTGTGTTCGAATCTTGGCATTGGCATTATTTTTGCTCGGTATGGTGGCTAAGAGTTTGCATTGTAATGGGATGCTAATAGTGGATGGATGTGACCAGTTTTGTAGGGATTAGGTAGTTGGTAGAGTGGTGGTAGGAGTAAATTTAGGGTGTCAGATTCTGAGTTGTTTTTGGTCTATCACTTTTTTGAAAATTCTTTTTTTCTCTGTTTTCTTCTGGTTCCTGACGTCTCTTTTGTCTTCCCAAACCCTTTGACACCATTATTCTTGTCCCATCTTAAATTTTTGTTATTTCAGTTGCTGGTTACCTTTCTCAGTTTGTTCGATTTGCTTGGCTGAACTGTATTCTGCTCTTTTTCCATCGGGTAAGTGGTCTTCTTCAATCCTTTTCTCGTGGTTTGGGTTTTAGTGATGATTTTTAGTGATGGATGGTTGTTACACTCTATGTCAGGTGAAGGTCGGAGTGTTGAAACTTTCCAATCAGTACTTTAAATGTTCAAGATATTGTCACTTGTCTTAAGGTAAGTGTTGGATTTTAGTATTAGTTTTGGTAGTGGTGTTTTGGTTGTGAATTCAGTCTGTTTCTAAGCATTGGATTGCCGATTATAGGATTTGGAGTGTTCGGGGAATCGTTTAGGCTTCAATAGAAACCAGGTGTGTACCCGAACACACAGAAAATGAGAATAGGCAAAAGTAAAAAAACAAAACTGTCGATGCCACACTGGCATGTGGTCACCTGTGTGGTAGGCTGTGTGGCAATACATGACCATGTGACTTACGAACCAGGCCATGCGCATGTGACGCGGGCACATAACATGGCCATGGGATAGCCAGTGAGGCCGTGTGCTAGACACAGGCTCGATAACTTGAGCTGTGTGGGCCACACGAGCGTGTAGGCCCACACGGGAGTGTGGGATTTTAGGGCCAGGCCGAGTGAACCACACGGCCAAGGCCAATTTGCGCCGTGTGGGCCACACGGGTGTGTGGGCACAAATGGGCAGGCCATATTAGCGTGTGAGCCCATTTTTCTAAAATGATCTGTAAGGTAGCATGGGTAGCCCAAGTCGACTATAGACCTGTTGTAGGGTCGGTAAGCATTAGTTAGACCCCTAATTACGTGATTTGATTATGTGATGTATGAATTAAGAATGTTACACTTAGCATGTATATTTGTACTGGCTGTATAATTTGATAAAATGCATTATAACATGTCATATTTGTATGTTGCATTACATCGGGGGTGGGTTAATGTATATGGAGGAAGTATTCTGAAAGGCTCTTAATCTTGATATCTGGTAGCACAGCTGCAAATATTTGATTATTTGTCATATTTCGGTACAACGTGGTGTGTTGGGATGGGTGGGTCGATTTTATCCCCGCATAGTGTTCAGGGTTGGACGGAGTTGGTGTGTAGGGCTGGTTGGTTGGGTTCTGTTAATCTGTTCTGTTCTGTTCTGCGTATGGTATCTGAGATGGGCTAAGGCCCTATGTTATATTTGATTCTATATTTGAGTGGACTAAGGTTCCCTCCAATTCTGTAATAGGCTTAGGCCCGAGCTACATATGTTTATATATGTCTAATTTCTAATATTATGTTGTGTGCATAGTTCCTACGAAGATTACAACTAAGTTTGTGAAAACTCACTCAATTCTGTTTAAACTATCTAGGTAATCCCCAACAGTAGATGGATCGGAGCAACGGAGGACTCGGCAGTGAGCACCATGGTTTCATACTATAAAAATGCAGTTTTTCTTTTTGTCATTTATTTCTTATTTTAATTTGGGTTATTTGTGTAATTTATGGACTATGGACTTTTGGTCTAAATTTTTGCTTTTAAACTGTTTTACGATTTTCCATATTGATAAACACGATAAAATTAGAGTTTGGATTAACCAATTTGGTTTTTTCTAAAAAGAATTGATTTTAAAAGCTTTCGCTATACAATAAGAGATCTATTAGCCTAATAATGAATTCACATTTTTGTATTAAATAAGAGCTTATGTCTAGAACGGGCTTGATTCAACAACTCGTTTTATAAACTTTTTATGACTAGGACAGTTTTGATTCGGCAACTCGTTTTAAAAACTTCTATGTGACATCACCACATTTCGCCATAACGTCTAGGCCAGGTTTGGGGTGAGAATTCATCGTTTCTCTACATAACAGGACCAATGCTTCTGTCCATGTCTTTCCAAAAATAATCGTTTCATCTAGTGCAAGGAACGATCTTTGTATGTTTTAGCAAGGTTGAACATTTGGTTTGCTAACTTACCGCATCAGTGGTTGTCGAGCCAAAGAGACGAAATGACGTGGCTTTCGCCATTGAGAAATGATGATCTAGTGTAAGACAATCCCACAATAGTGACAGTTGGCTAGAGTCAGGTTCCTCTAAATCATAAGTCTAAAATCTAAGTGGAGCTGGTGATTGTAGGTGTCTTCTTCCATTATAGTTGGCTTATTCTATTATGAGAAGAATCACCTAAAAGCTTAAGATTGAACCCAAGGAGGATCGAGACAACCGGAGGCTGGAAGCCCTTAAATCGAAGAATATCTTTCTTTAATTCTGTTTCTTTTTACTATTTCAATATCAATTCATACAATTTCAATTCATCCATATTTTAATTTTTTTATTTTTTCCAAGTACGTCATTTTTCTTAGGCACGACTGTGCCTAGGATTTCGAGGAACAAAAAGTTATATCAATCTAGTCCCTGAGGATTTGACCTAATTCCCTTATACTAGTCTTTTTGTTATTTCATAGGGATAGGTTATTTTTGGTGCTTTCAACGACAGACTAATTTCCATTTATTATATTTGTTTATGATTTCTTGAGGACAAGCAATAACTTAAGTGTGGGGGAGTTTGATCTTTTGTAATTCAGTGTAGTAGATTAAACTAGTTTTTACATTTAAGGAGCTCAAATAGAAGCATTTTCGTTATGTTTTAATTAAGTTTATTTAGTTTTATTTTCATTCAATAAAATGTGCACATTGAGTCTTTTATTAAACTTAAGGGCCGAATGTGGCCTAAGGGAAAGCTAACAAACTTTGAGAATCTGTAGGAGACAATTAGAAGGCATTTTAGGTCAATATTGAAAGCTATGTCACAACTTGGGAGATTCGATGTTGCAACATAGAGAGAAAAATAAAGAAAGTGAGAAACTACCTTCGAGGTCGCGACACAGGCTGAGGGTATTGCGACATACCCTTGAAGACAGCTGAGGAGGAGGAGACTGGCTGCTATGTCACTACACAAGTCCTGTTTTGTCTCGACATTGACTCTGTGATAAGAATAAAACAAAAAGCAAGCGTGTTTTGTCTACACAATCAAACTTAAAAGTTCGGGAAGGTTAGCTAATACTAAAATAAAATAACATAAAGAAATAAAATTCAAGAGATAGAAAAGTAGAATGAATCATATCTTGATTATGGGTGATTAGCTCACTTTGGTAATTACCATCAACTGTTGTTTCGGGTTCATCATCAATCAACTAGTCGTTTTTGCGGTAGGATCTTTCGATCTTCCACTAAAATAATGACTTAACAAGGGCTAGTTATCTTCTAACCTCACAGTTTAGACTGGCTTGGGTTAAAGGTGTTCACGAATGGGCCATACCAATTTTAGGTTAATTCCCACCTTCATGACTTCCCAGGGTTGTTAGGTTTAGGGTTTGTTTAACATTCTTCCTTCCCTAAATAGTTGAACTATTGAATAACCCTACAAAATAGTCAATAGATGATACCTCCACTCTCTAATCCCCCTATAAGAGGATTAGTTCCCATGGCTTTCATAAAAAATATGTAGTTGGTGTAAAAAGAGAACATGATAAATGGATTGAAGTGTAGAGTTTAAGAAAATGCCTAATTTTTATTTAAGATGAAAACAAATCCACGAAGTTTGGCAATTACCACAAATTAGATCCCTTGAAAACAAAGAATAACTAAAAATAAATTCTAAAAACCTAAGAATGAAAGAAACTAAACTGACTTTAAAAAAGAGAGTCTAAACTATGTGAATGGGGCCCATAACATGTGCCAAAGGAGCCTATTTATAGATTTTAGGTGGCCTTCATCCTTAACCCTAGGTTAGCTAACGTTCTTGAGCTTTAAGTTTGATTATGCAAATGAAAGCAACCATGTTTCGTGTTTATCACCCGTCTAGAGTCGATGTCGCGATGCAATAGGACCTGTGTCGTGACAAAGGAATCAATGTACTCCTCTTTAGGATATCTTCAGTTGTATTTTGATAAACCCTT
The DNA here is from genome assembly GCA_020496765.1 of Gossypium stocksii. Classification (NCBI taxonomy): domain Eukaryota; kingdom Viridiplantae; phylum Streptophyta; class Magnoliopsida; order Malvales; family Malvaceae; genus Gossypium; species Gossypium stocksii. The sequence continues at coordinate 17,348,984 of CM035623.1, forward strand.
AGGCTGTGTCGCAACATCGAAGGTAGACATGAAATTTATCCATTTTGCTCCTTTTGTTGCGATATTAAGTCATCCGTGTTATGACACATCGACCAGTATCCATTTAGTACGCCTTCTAATGGTCTCCTGCACACTCACAAAGTGTGTTAGCTCACCCTTAGGCCTCATTTGTCCCTTAAGGTCAATAAAAAGACTCAATTTACACATTTTATTCACTTAATGAAAACTTACAAAAACATACTTAAAACTTACTAAAAATGCTTGTTTTCAAGCTTCTAAAGTGCAAGAATTAATTTAACCTGTAGCATCGAATTACGACAAATCACTCTTCCATTCCTTATAATTATTTTCATTCATTTTGTTTTTAATGAGTATATTCAACAAGGGAGTTGGTGTCATTTTCGAAATGAAAATAAAACATCAAATATTAATATCTTTGTATTAATAAAATGTTTGAAAATATTTTAAAACATTACAATATGTATTAAGATGGTGCATGTGTCTTACATTAACCTTAAAAATATTTTTAAATTGTTGAAATGATAATTCATCAACCCATTGAATCAAGCCACCTTGGGGTGATTATGATCAACTAGTAAGAACATCGATTTCTATCCAATTAGTACATGAACCTAATTCCTTAGGCATTCACACTTACTAATAATCGTGTAATGTTTGGCCATCATTCTAACTTATGCATAGCTCATTGGGGAGTTACTTAACTAAATGATCTTGAGTGTATAATCATCAACTCAACACTATTACATCATGCACCACAAATGAGTCATCTTAGGACAATCTCACCAAGTAGAATGCTATAACTAGTTGTCTTCTTTGAAGACAAAATTGCTTGATGTACCATGTCACATTCCGAGATTAGGGTAAAAAATTTTGGCTATATAAAGTTAAGGTTTTCTATTGTCCCAATGAAATGGGATAGTCAAAATTTAGGCAAGCTAAAGTTTGTCGAGATTCAGGTGAGCTGGGTGTTCACCAAGGAAGTTTCAGCAAGAGGGTTTGCTAGCAACAATATACTTCAAATGACATAAGTGGTTCTCTAGTTCCAATGCAAGGCATGCTCGCTAATATGTTTGGCGAGCTGAGATTCGCTAGTCTATGTGATGAAATGTGTTTGCTAGGTAAGGTTCAAACTGGGTTTGCCGATCAAAGATATAGTCAGACTTAAATTAGGAAAAAAGTGATTAGTGTATCTAGGAATACTTTACGAGTAAGAAACAACTTTCCTAATTCAGATAGGATATCCAATGATATCTAGGACTCTTAGGACTATAAATATGACCCTTAAATCTGTGAATTCTTCACTGAATATTTTGCCATTAAAGTCTTTGTTTGTAGCAATTCGAGTAGGTCTCTGTCTTGCTAAAGTTGATCATTCCAAAAGCTAGGTTTGCTTGCGTGTGTGATATTTGTATGCTCTGTTAGAAATCTATTTGATTGTCACGACTCAGTAGGACCATCTTCTAGCAAGGACAAAAGCATAGCCAAACTCGTTTAAGTTTCACTGTTTTCCAATGAGTGATCGGTAACTGTCAGCTTATAGCTTCCAAAAGTGTGAGTGGTCTAAAATTATTTGATTATATGAACTACTATGGCTTTCCAATAGTATTTCAATTATGTTTGCTAATGGCTATGTTTTTTTCTAAAAAGAAACTATTTTTTCGAAATCCAAGAGTAAGTTTTTTGAAAGTTCTATTTTAAGCTCGATACTCTGTTTTCAATTACGATTAGAAAATATGATTTTAGCACAGTTGTGCGAGCTCTTATGTGAGCTAAGGTTTTCAAAGAATGTTTTAAGAATGGTTTTTAACTATTTTTTGAAAGGCACATACATGCAAACTTTTTTATAAGCAAATGTTTTAGCTCTATTTTGTAGAAAGTTTTTTATAAGCAAATGTTTTGGCTCTGTTTTGTGCAAACTCTCTGATTAACTTTGCTCCAGTGCGAGTGTTCTACTTTGTGAGCTCTTTAGTGAGCCTTCTTATTGGTATACCATTAGTGTGGGTACTCACCCATGTTAAGTCTCACTCTATATGTTCCTTTGAGAGCATGAACTTTTTGTGAGATTTGTGATAAGTTTCATTCTGCGTGCTCCTTACGAGCTAGGTTGAATATAACTTATTCAATGAGACATATCTTCTGTTTGAAAAACATGTTGTTCAACCTAAGACTGACTCTGTTCATAATTTCTAATATGTATGGGATAGCCTCATGACTCTATTATAAACTTAGATTCATTTTTTTAAGAAATATGGCCGTGCACAATTTTAATGCGAGTCCCTTTTTAAAGCAAGTCTTTGAAAGAAAAGATTTGTAAACATTACTTTTAAATTGTTTTCACAATATATGTTTTCAAATACGAACCAAGTCTCGTATACTCATCTGTGAACCCAACATGCAAAACATTTTCAAACAAAAAATTTCTATTGTTTCCAAATATTGTTCCAAGGCATGATTTAGTGGTTTTTGATTATTCACTGAGTGCTCCCCAAACTCACTCCTCTCTTACTTCTCAAGTAAATAGAACGTAGATGGCATTGGTGAGGTTGATGATTTGGAGAGGCACTTGGCTGATATCAGCAAACTATAAAGATGGGCAATGGGTTATGATAGACGATTTTGAAGAATAGTTATAACATTGATTTGATTACTTGAACAATTTGTTTAAGGATGATTTTAGCATGTTTTATTTTTAAGTTTATTTATTTCCTACGAACAATGTCTTGAAATTTATACGTTCTTTTTCATTATCAATAAATTGGTGTTATTCATGTATGTTTATTTTGTTTGCAATCTATGCACATAAATTACTTGCATACCCTTAGCTTTCGAATCCTTATGTGTGTACAAACCTTGTTTGAATATGATAATCTTTTACATGTATGTTTTTCTTTGTTTGTGAAAGTGTGTTATTTAGTAAAGCTACGATCTATGAGCTATTTGGGTGATAAGAGAATTGTTTATAAGATTCAAAATTACTATATACGATTTGTTGAATCCTACGAAGGCATGTTGTACGAGCCAATATTAAACTGCGAATCTATGTTTGTAAGTTAATTTGCAACCTCTTATGCTATTAACGATTTCCGAGCTACATTTGAATTTTTTGCATGTTGTTTTAGAGTAGTGCAAACCTATTGATATTTCTAAGTATTTAGAAGTACTAAGTCGTTGATAAATCTTGAAAAGAGTTATATCTCATGCATTTAGACCTAGCTAATTGCTTATACTTAACTATATTTTGTTTCATTTTAGGACATTTTAGTTAGCATGTTTAATATTGCATTAGGTCTTGGATTATGTTGGAATTAGGTGATTTTAATCGCTTGAGGTGGAGTTTTTTTGCGTGGCAGGAACGAGTTTTGGAACGAGGAAATAAAGGAGTGAAGTTTTGCTAGGGCAAAGTGTAGACAGTTTGCCAACACGAATGCCGTGGCAATGCGTAGAAGACCAAGTCAACATTTTCCATACAACTGTCCAAGTTCAAACTCAAACTTGTACCAGATAAATCCCCTTAAAATAGGAAACGATAATCACATGCTGTTAGCCGACCCTAGCCTAATCTATCTATAAAGGCCAATGAAGGGGACCTTACAAACAATGGAAAAAAAGTGAGAGAGATCTTTAGGTGTGAATAAGAGTCTGGCTGCGCAAGGGATTGGTAGTTGAAGGTAGTCCTTCTTAGCCATTATGGAACATTATGCTATTAAAGTGTGGACCGGGCAAGCAAAACCTACTTTCCGAAGTTCTTCCATTATTTCCTTTAGTGTTCATTTGAAAGATTGAATTAAAGTAGTTGAACGTAATGTTGAATAATATTTTGGTTTGGAATTTTATTTCCTAGCCCATGAGCTAAATCTCATAGGGTTTGGATTACTTTCAATGAAACCTTAACTATTTTTATGGATGCCATATATATCTAATTTACTTTACTATTTTGAAAGATTGAATTGAAGTAGTTGAATGTAATGTTGAATAATATTTTGGTTTGGAATTTTATTTCCTAGCCCATGAGCTAAATCTCATAGGGTTTGGATTACTTTCGATGAAACCTTAACTATTTTTATGGATGCCATATATATCTAATTTACTTTACTATTTTATTTTATTTTATTGTTCTTTTTTCTTAATTAAAATGTAATGATCTCTAAACATAAAAGGTTATTCGCATACTATAAGCTAATTCTAATTCTGAAAGGGTTGCATTAAAATTACATGAAATGAGCAAGTATTCGATAAACACTTGTAGTTGAACCTAGGAATAGAGTCACGACCATATAGAAGGAACCCATGTAAGATACCTAAAAAGCCTCTAATCACAGGCAAGGTAACTTGAGGTTTTGCTTTCGCGAGAGGCAAGCCATTTTAGAACTCTTCTAAGTAGTAAAGTAGATACGATTTTGCCAAGGCATTATTGACAGTTCCGATCAATTCTGGGTAATCTTGACCTTTTGAATCAACATCACTCTATCCTTAGTCCTTGTCATAATATCTTTGTCACGTCATATTTAGTTGTTTATTTCTTTGCTTACATTCTATTCAGATAATCACACTTATTATTGCCATTACATTTCTCCTTTCATTTTTTTTCGATAGCATTTACAATTACTCACCAATTCCATCTATCGCACACGTCATCATTCCTTTGAATTATCACAACATTCTTAGCTTAGTTTACCATAGCATTCTATTCACCAGTCTTTCTATAGCATCAACTAGGTTATAATAACTTGATATTTTGAAAACAAGTAAATTTTATAAAAACACGCCTTAGAGCTAACCGATTTCAAAACGATTTAACAATACCCTACTTAAAAAAAACAAATTAAAAATAATTAAAAACCCAAAATAAAAATAATAAGAGCGGCCTTATTACAACCCAAATTGAAAATAAGGCGACTAAATGAAATAGTGGAATAATCAACTTTAAAACTAGAAAAGCAGTCTTCGTGGCTACTCTGAATCCCTTCCAGCTCCAAGTCCACATACTAGGGCTCACCTGCAAGGATGGAAGGAAAAAGGGGTGAGTTTGGGAAACTCAGTGTGTAAAATAGTCCAACCATAGTCCAAATCAAATCAAGCCTCAGAGTCAGATTTATTTGGGCCTTAGCCCAATATAGGATTCAAGATGAGGCCCATAGGCCCATAACAGATACAAAACAGATATATCATGCATGCAGAAACCCAACCCATATCCATCCATATACACCCTCCGCACCAACCTTACAGCATGTGGGGAGACAACTCAACCCACCCATCCGCTACACACCATAGAATTTGCAGCAAGCTGCCAGAACAGATAATGTGATAGAGTCACCAGATACAGATATTATGGCGGGCTACCAGAACACATATTTGTGGCATAGCCACCAGAAACAAATATTTGTGGCATAGCCACCAGAACACTTCCTCCATCAATAAACCTAGATCCCATGCATCAGATATACATATCATGACATATAATCATACAGAAACAGAATATCATGCTTTTCATACAGAATTAACCCTAGGGGTATAACAGTCATTTTGCATCTAGGGGTAAAAGGGAAATTTTCTTACTTAGGGGTATTTTAGTAAATTTACTATGTTAGGGTTTTCATGCATATTATAGCCATTAACGTTTTAACAGAAACTCTTACCGAGCATTTTTACCGAATTGGGCCCGCTGGCCCTTTTAACCTGATTCAACCCATTAAGCCCAAAAACACCAAAGTGCACAAAATTGTGCACTCTGTAATCTTACTGCTTGAGATTACCAAGATTAACAAAAATCTATCTCACGAGCGCTCGCACGCTTGCAAGTTCTCAAAATGCCAGCTTTTCGGCATTTTCGCTTTTGCCGATCTAGTCTATGAGTGGGTGTTGGTTACACACCTGTTTGTGATTCCACCGGTGACGATATCTGCTCCAAATCAATCCTACATTCATTTAGATCACATTAATATCTAAAACCAAATCGAATGCTCACCAAAATCCCCACATACATATTCGGCCAACATCCTTAATAGCCCTAAAACACTTACCTTTACCGAAACTGGTGACTAAGTCTAAATCTAGTCACCCAAATGGTCCTAGCTTTCCAAAGCTCCTTGATCGATAGCCTTTAATCTACATTTACACATAACACCATGAATAATAATAAGATCTATAGAGTTTGCAACCCCAAACGATAGTCACCTTTAAGAGTTAGAGGTTTCAGTTTTCTATTAACAAAGAAAAAGGTCACTTACCCAACGTTTATTGACTAGCCTTGCTAGAAAAGAGAATCCACGTCCACCAGTTTAAACACAGATCTACCGTAAATTATGAGACAAAGAGACGAGAGACTTGTAAATTTCAGGTTTTTGATAGATGAGACGAGAATAAGTGATCTTGTTTACTATGGTAATCAGCTATGGTGAATTGGTTTTGGCTTCTAGAATTTATAAGTAAAGAGGAAGAAGAAATATTCGAATGGATCAAAAAGGGATGCAAGTTGTGACTTTAATTATAGGAAAAGGGACCCCAAAATCGGCTATTATGGAAAGAATAATGAAAGGAAAAGTTAAATAGGATTTTGCTTTGGAAATAGAAAAGGTAAGAAGAAAAGGTTGGTTCGGCTTTTGAGTGGAAAAGAAAATAAAAGAGCAAAAGAGCAAAAGAAAATAGATAGAATGATAATAAAAACAAGAACTCGATTGAAGAAAAACACAATCAGCTAACACTCAAAACTAATCAAAGAAGAAAATAAATCATAAAAGCAAAGTAACAAAGGCAATTCGGCACCAAATTCCTATAGCCGAATGGTGTATTTTGGCAAAAAAGAAGATTTCTTCCTAAATTCAAATACCATGCCTTGCTCCCTAATTTTAGCAACCAATGGATTTGGATTTCATCCAAATCCCTTCATTGAACAGCAGCAGCCCTTATCCACCGACTGCACCGCACAACTCCCACACAGCACGCTGCTACGAGTCCCCCAGTCTCGCATGGCTCCTTCCATGCTCGCACAGCGAAAAGGTCATCCTCCTGCGCGCTCCTTAGCTCGAACACGGGACCTCCAGGGTACCAAGCGCGCTGCTGACCACTGCGTCGCGGCATTGCTTTCAACAATGTACGGTTGCATTTAATTTTAACCCTTACCTGCTGCAGTCCCTGCTGTTTTAAAAAAATAAAATTAAAGTTGCCTGCACCTGGACTCGAACCCGCGTCCCTTTGGAAATCCTAGCACGCTACTGCCACTGCGCCACCGATGCCCTTGTGACAAATTATATCCGGAACTCCTTTTAACCCATATCTTTAACGCAACCTGCTGATTCAAAAAAACAACACCCCTTACGCGCACCGTGCCTTGAACCCAGGCACTCCCATGCCCTCCTAGCGTACTTAGCCACTGGGCCAGGGACCTCCTTTGTGTCTATCCTCAGCCCAAATTATTTATAAGTCCTATTGCCCAGATTCCCCTAAAGAAGTAAAATTAAGAATTTCTTTGCTAGAGTCTTGGATCAAACCCAAGACTTTTCCCACACTATAAATCTTTCATAATTTACTTAAACACTAAATTTAAACACCAAATTAATAATAATAATAATAATAATAATAATGATATTATAATAATAATTTTATCTAATAATAACAATTATAATTTTCATAAAAATTTAAAGCATCAGTAATAATAATAATAGTAATATTTTATCAATAATAATAAATATTTTTTAACACTAATATTTAAAACTTCTCAATTATTCAGATTTTCTTTAAGCCGAACCTAGACTCAAGCCTAACACTTCTAGGCCAAAATTCAGGGTGTTATAACTCTACCCCCTTTAAAAAATTTCGTCCTCAAAATTTCCGAATAATAGAATAGTTGTGCAACACTATGGTACTACACTACCGCTGTGCACTCTGATCTAAATAATCTTAATACGACCTAGAACATCTAATTATTGTAGTAAATAAACATTATCACTTGCTTACACAATTCGTTTCCAACCATCACACACCTAAATAAGCTTGGCAATCCAAAGCTCGATGTTCCAGGGACCTGCATCTAAAGCATGCTCTTTTCTCCCTATAGCACTCACCCGGATGACGTCTGTTGCAGTTCTTACAGGTCGGAAAGTTTGGTCGTGTCCTAACATGTTTCACAGAACGAGACTCTGTCTTCTGCGAACTAGGATCCTTCCTCTTATTACACTCCAAGCACCCTGCTTGAAGCGTTTCCCTAATTTCCTTAATTTTGGTCTCCAATACTTCTTCTACCACTTTTCTTATTAACTCGACCAGTGCCTCAGTACCAAGCTCCGAGTTACCGCTACCCGAAGTTGGCAAACTTTGCTTACCCTCAGAATCCATATCAATACTCTACATTACCAGTACACTTATTAAATAACTACAAAGATCTCAAAAATTTTTCTATTTATTCATATGTCTTATGCAGAGAGAGTATTTTAAAGTTTTTTTGTCTTTACAGAATCATAGCCTAGCTACAGTCTTAATCTTTTAGGGTTTTTAGTTCCCGACAGTCTCAGTCTCTACGATCTTCAATACTACACTATCTACGGTATCATATCAAAGGCTCAGTTCTATCTACCGTATCATTTCAGTATAGTACAGTATGAGAAATAGTAATACTTACAGACTTGGTGCCGGGGATTCAGTGTGCCACTTCTTTAGAAACCAGATTTTAGAAAACTCAGAAAGATTTAAAATTTTCAAAATCAAACCTTTAAAACATGTATATTTTAAAGAAAACAAGTTTGAAAAGAGTTTTTTTCTAAATTTTTTCGAAACCGATTTCCAAAAATACCTTTCTTGGGCCTAATTTTTAAGAATTTTGAAAACCTTTTTGGACCCGATCCACAGCCTAGTTGTTGCAACCAGGCTCTGATACCACTAAATGTAACACCCAAACCCGGCCCAGACGTTACGGCTAAGTCTGGTGTGTCACATTGAAGTGTTTTTCAAAAACCATGTTTTCATTGAGACCCCTTCTTAATGTTTAGAACCTTTTACCGTTAAACTTATATAAAGCTTTAGCTTGTGTTTATTTTTTTCCAAAATGTGATTCATTGTAATAATCAAACATTGTTAACAACTTTGTAAAATCTCAAGGACAAATTGTGAAGGCTTGTAAACCTTTGTGGTTGCGAAAATGTGTTATTTTAAAGAAACAGTTTAAGTATCGAAAAAACAGACCTTCTTTGTTATGGCTTAAAGTGAATGGATACTGCGCACCAGGTAGGACTCAAGCCCAACACTTCTAGGCCCAAATTCAGGGTGTTACAGTTTACAAAAACTTAGTGTGTAATCCCCTAATATGAAAATAGTCAGTCAGAAAAATAAAATACAGTAGCAGTCTAGGCCTGAGCCCATTATAGCAGACAGTATCAGATGGGCCTCAGCCTATTACAGTAGCAGAATCAAAAGCAGAACATATGTGGGCCTAAGCCCAATACAATATCAATTCAGAACAATAATACAATAGTGCAACCGACCCCAATCTAGCTAACACACCACTCTGTACCACAAACACACCATGTGGGGATAAATTTAACCTACCTAGCCAGCACACCAATATCGTAACAAGGCTGCCAGATAACAGAATCGCAGCATAGCTACCAGTAAATAAGTGGCTTAAAGCTATCAATAGCGGCACAGAGCCTTCAAAACGGCATAAAGCCTTTAGTACGGCACGAGCTTTCGGTAATATGAATGACACTAAGCCATTGATAATATGTGTGGCACAAAGCCATCGGTAAAGTGGACGGCACTAAGCCATTGATAATATGCATGGCATAAAGCCATCGGTAAAGTAGACGGCACAAAGCCATCGATAATATGCATGGCACAAAGCCATCGGTAATATGAACGGCACTAAGCCAACGATAGTATGTACGACACAAAGCCTTCGGTCAGTCCACAGTCATCTTGTGCGACCTGTGCAACCTTAACAGATTAGTACGAATATACGGCTTTAAGCCTTCGGTGGGTCTATAGTCGTCTCATGCGAACCATGCGACCCTAACAGATTAGTACTTCCTCCATAAAAATAACCCAACCCATACAGCATGTCGTACATGTATGCAAAACATATAAATATCACATAACGTACTCAATTAATCAAAACATCATATAAGACATAACAGTCATTCTACCCTACAGGGGTATTATGGTTATTTTACTCTACAGGGGTATTACGATCATTTTACCCTACAAGGGGTAATTCGGTGATTTTACCCCCTGGGGTAATTCGGTCATTTTACCCTCCTAGGGTAATTTAGTCATTTTACCTCTAGGGGTAATTTGGTCATTTTACCCTCTGGGGGTAATTCAGCCATTTTACCTCTATGGGTAATTTGGTCATGTTACCCTCCGGGGGTAATTCGGTCATTTTACCCTCTAGGGGTAATTCGTTCATTTTACCCACCTAGGGTAAGTCGGTCATTTTACCCTCCTGGGGTAATTCGGTCATTTTACCCTCCTAAGGTAATTCGGCTATTTTACCCTCCGGGGTAATTCGGTCATTTTACCCTTTAGGGGTAATTCGGTCACTTCCACCTGAATGGGTCTAGACACACTTACCGACCCATCAGAAGGTCTACAGTCGCCTCGTGCTACTTATGTAACCTCGACATGCAAATCAGTTCATATGGGTCTAAGGCCCATTATCCCGCCCAAGTGTGCCCACACGCTTGTGTGGCCCATTTAGCCCAGATTAAGCCACGGCTATGCGAACTACATAACGTAAACCAATCTTTACCACATAATGTGGACATTAGCCATGTGGGGCCCACGAGCCCATTGGGCCCACACTGCCCATTTTGCCTAAAATGGCCTAAGACCATGAGAATGCTCATGGCGGCCTCTACAGTCTTTCGCCCATGTTCATGGGCTCGGTTCTACGACACGAGCATTTGCACGCCCATGTGACCCAACCTTTCAGCTTTTTGGCTTTCCGACTTTTCGGCTTTTGCCGATCAATAGTCTATTCAGTGTGTGTGTACACACTCTTTCGACTTTTTAGCCGATTATCAGATACAGGATACGGTTACACACCTGTTACTAAACGTGCCAAGATCCAAGTGCGTCCAAATCCTACATTCATACCAGGCAACCAATAAGCCTTTTAATCGATAATAATCATAAATACCTAATCTTAAATCGACTAACACCACCAACCTTGATTGTATAAAATACGACTCAATCCCCCTTAGGTCGCTAGCTAAGATTCAATTTCACATCCTTGTCGATTATCTGCATTACAAGCGTAACGTATCACTTACAATAATCTAAAATCGAGGTTAAACCTGTGCTAAAATAGAGAAAACACATACCCAGATGGGAGTAACATTCAGCCAACATTAAAAAACACACCCCAGATATTCGGTCAATAGGTAGGTAGATCTCGCATGCAACCATAACACTTGAAGACCCCTTCATTTTTAGATAGTTCTAACACCCAAAGAACACATATCAATGAAGGACTAGAATCGGTAATAAGAAAAGAAAGATTAATTGGTTTTAGCCAGTACAAGAGGAGGCGTCCAGAAAACCATTTAAAGAGAATAAGGAGGTAACAAGTATACTTACCAATTATCAGAGAATTCTTGCGAAACTTAGAGACCAAACACAAAGGAAGATCAATACTATATTCGATCAAAACAAAACTAAGATTGATTCTAAAGAGAAAAGACAAATAGGAAAAATAAAAGTATAGAAGTTGGCTTGAGTAATGCAAACGGCAAACGGCTAACAAGAATTAAGAAAAAGGCTAAAGAAGTATTCTGTCAAGATTGATAAAGGGAGAGCAGGGGTATTCGGCTCAAGAAAGAAAAAGAAAAAGGGAGGTGTAATCGGCCAAAGGTATTTGAAGAATCCAAATGCAAAAATGACCAAATGATCACAAAGAAATTCGGCTACCCCAAAGTTAAGAATGACCAAAGCCCGATCAAAGTACAAATGAAAATAGAGAGGAGAAACAAGCTTGAAATGACAGAAAAAGAAAAATCAAACAACCCCAAATGACACTTAAAGATCACGGCTCCCAAAAGAAATGCCAAAAACTGAACTAGAAAGAAAAGAAAAGAATCGACACCACCCTACACCACTCAAAGCCAAAATCCTAACAAGCATAAAGTCCCATTTTGGCACTAACTTCTTACCAACTCAAATCCCTTGATTTTCTCCCCCTTATCTCTCCATAATCCTTTCCTTGATTTCCTCCACCATCTTCTCTTTGACCAATTCAAATTCCCAACTTGCAGAGTCTTAGTCAAACTCCACCTCTCATATAGTAAGGAATTAAAATAAATACTCCCTTGAACACATAAGACTCGAACCTTAGCTCCCTTACTACTTAAACCGCGCCACTAACCACCTTACTAACCAGCTCCTTGTGTCACATTTTAACCACACATATCTAAAAGGCCTACCATCAAGCACCAAGGTTTTTCTTCACTTAAAAACTAAAATTTCACATGAGCCAAGACTTGAACCCAGGGCTTTCCAGAAACTCCCAAACACTCCTAAATCACTTAGCCACAAAAGCAGACAGTCAATTGTGTCAATTCCTTGTACAATTAAACACCTATGTGCCAACTTCCAAACACTCCCCAAGCTCAAGGCCCATTTCTTGTAGGCCCAAAATTTGGGGCGTTACAATACTCATGTGAGCCATGTAACAAGAAGCTTATCTGGGCTAAATCCTGAATGTTGATAAGAGCCATAAAGAGGAAGTTCACGAACTTTTCACCAGGAAACTCATGAAGAGCCTATCGGGAATGCTCACAAATAGCCATGTATCAGGAGCTCTAGAAAGCCATATATTAGGGAGTTCAAGCGAGCACTAACAGGACGCTCATAAAGAGCTACGTTTGTGTCTGCAACATATGCAAGATCACAACCGATCAAATAAAAGGATGCTCACAAAGAGCTGCGTTTGTATCTGGAACATATGCAGGATCACAACCGATCAAATAACAGGACGCTCACAAAGAGCTGCGGTACTTTGCAACACATGCAAATCACTATAGATCAAGATGCTCGCAGAACTATATAATAGGCAAGAGGGCTTTTAACAAGATGCTCGTCTGAGCTATAATATCTGCAACAAATGTAGGACTATAATCAAAACGGGAAAATCACGTATCCATTGAATTTCATTTATTTAAACGGGACTTAACATTTTTTAAGCATTTATCGAATATGTGATCATTTCTTATATTTATTACATTTATTAAATTTACCTATACACATTCATTAGATATTGAATCAATTTCACATACATGGCAATTCTATAATTCACATACAAATCATTCATATCAAGTCAATCATACAATTACATAATTTAGTTACATGAACTTACCTCTACAATAGTTCGTGTATGTACAATCTACTAATTCCATGGTGAAATTTCCAAGAATACTTTGTCACTAACTCGAATCTCTATTTCTTTTTATCCAAGATCCACATAAAATCATCGACAATTAGAAACTACCTTAAAACTATCTCAAATCACTTCCACTTTTTCTTCGATTTTGCAAATCGGATCATGTATCCTTTTTCTTACTAAGCTCAATCTAATACTATAAAATTTTACATTCATGATCATACGGAGTCTTGTACAATGTCATTTTAATGTTGAACTGATAACTACTATTATATGTGAATTCAGCTAAGAGTAAATACTTTTCCCATTTACCTTTAAATTATAATACGCCGTACAAATGCATATTCTTCTAAAATCTTAATCACACGCTTAGACTATTCATTAGTTTGAGGATGAAATACTGTACTGAAATGTAACTGTGTACCTAAAACTTCTTCCAATTTATTCCTGAATCAATATATGAATTGTGGATTTCTATCAAAGATAATAAATACTGACACTCCATGTAATTTGATAATCTCAGAAACATATAATTCAGACAATCTATTAAGTGAGAGATCCATTCATACTAGGAATAAATATGTAACACCCCCAAACCCAGCCTAGACGTTAGGCCTGAATCTAGCGGTGTCATATTAGAGTGCTTTTTGAAAACCATATTTCTTGTTTATAAAAACCCGTCTGAAGGTTAAAGCCTCTTTGTTAATTCTCAAATCAACCCGCTTGAGGTGTTTTTCGAAAACATGATTCCGTTTGAAAACTCGCTTTATATTAAAAAACCTTATTACAACTTTATCGGATATTTGTAAACCACATTCACACGTTGTTGCACTTAAAAAATAATATTTGTTGCGGAAGCTTAAAAATCGTGTTGCAGAATCGTGACATTTTGAAAACAGTTAATGTTTTGGAAAACCGCGTTCTATTTACAATAGGTATAAATCATAATAAATAAAATCCCATAATAACAGTAAAAAATTAAAAAGGCCTTATTAAAAAAATAAATAAACCTAAATTGAAATTACAGTAAATCAAAGTCGAATGTGAAAGCAGATTGATAAACCGTAAATTATACATATCTTTTACCTCATGCTTAGCACATTTATGGAAGAATTATTCCTTAATTTGTGGAACTTGATGCTCCTAAACCTTGAATTTCATGTTTTGTACTCAAGTGAGCATAGGGAAGAGAAAAAAAAAAACAAGGAATGGGCCAAAAAAAGGCAAATTATGCCCAAGTCAATAATCAACACGGCCTGGAAGTTCACCACAAGGGCGTGTCACACGACCGTGCCACCTTAACAGGCTCGAGCACGGCCTAGACTTGATTCACACGAGCATGGCACACGAGCGTGTCCCTATTGTGATAAAGTTCAATTTCACTTGGAAAAGTCTACTTAGGGGCTAAGAAAGACATTCCAAACTTTATATAAAGACCCTAGGAGGCCACCATAAGGGGGTGCATTACTCCCGCCAAGAGTATAGTCCTCTCGCCAAGACAGGGAGAGCTAAAGGTAGGGAATTACTCGAAGGAAAGCCGATTGATCCATCTTAGAAGCCAGGATCTACATCAAGACAAGATCTCTCTTCAATCCTTTCAGGAGTTTTGGGTTTTCTTATGTTTTTTTTATTTTATCTATTCTAAGATGTTTCTTTTTATAATTATGAACTAAAACCCCAAATATCTAAGGGGGATGAAACCTAAGACGGATCTTATTATTGTTATCTGAACTATATGATAAATATTTGACTTATTCTTAATTGTGTTTTTAATTCTTAAATTGATATTTTTGGGATATTGATTTAAGTCAAATGTGCTTAGGCAGAGGAGCAAAAGTTCCTGTTTAAGAGTAGATCCAACATAACTAAGCGGAGTTGATCGCAATCCTAGACATAGGACGACGAAAATCTACCGGATTAGAGTCAAATCTAATATGGGGATCCATAGATCGAGTTAATGCAAGACTAGGGGTTTTAATTAGAAAGAGATTTCAATTAATCAACCTAGGATTAGTTGTTCTTATCCTCGACGGAGGTATTAACATAATTGAGGGATCTCTACGGATCAAGTCAAATAAAGAAATCGTCTGGTTTAGAGTTAGATAACAAGTGAAGTCTAGGTGGATTCTTCCTTAGGTATTGTCCTTATCAATCAATTTTCCCAAAGTAACTTTCCCAATTTACTCTTTGTCGCTTGTTTAGTTTAGTTTAGAATAGTTTACAACCAAACCCCTTTTGTTTATTAGGTTAGATAATAGGAAGAAAGTTATTACTAGTACTTTTAGTTCCTTGGATTTGATATTCCGGTCTTGCCACTAGCTATACTACTACTCGATAGGTGCGCTTACCTCTTATTGTGATAATAGTTAGTCTTTTAAGTAAGATCAATTTATTACTTTATCATCATCACTCGAGATCATGATCAAGTTTTTAGCGCCATTGTCGGGGAACTAAGATATTAGGACCACTCGATTCCTATTACTTTAGCTATTTTTACTTTTATTGCAAATTATTTTCTATTTTTTTATTTTAGGTTTTTAATTTTCTTTTTACCTTTCCCTTCTAGGTGTCTCTAGTTTATGACTAGAAGAAACCATTATTGTTTGACGACGATTTAGAAGCCACAGTTCGTAGAACTCGCAGAGAAATAAGAAGAAGCTTGCAATACCCAGAATAAGGACAAGAAGAAGAACCTGAACCTACTGAAGAGAAGGAGGCAAATAAAGATAATCAACTACCTCCTGTTGTAGCCGCAAATCCTTTTGAGCAAAATCCTGTTCCTCGTGTTATGTATGATTATGCTAAACCTAATTTGGCTGGTATTGAATCCAGTATTGTTAGGCATACTATTACTGCTAATAATTTTGAACTGAAACCTAACACTACTAAGATGATACAACAGTTTGTCCAGTTTGATGGTTTGCAAGATGAAGATCCTAACGTTCATTTAGCTAACTTTTTGGAATTTTGCGACACGTTTAAAATAAATGGAGTTTCTGATAATGCCATTCATCTTCGACTATTCTCATTCTCCTTAAGGAATAAGCTAAACAGTGGTTAAATTCTTTACCACGAGGGTCTATCACTACATGGGAACAAATGACCGAAAAATGTTTACTCAAATATTTTCCACCGGCTAAAATGGCTAAATTAAGGAATGATATCTCTTCTTTTGTGCAGATGGATTTAGAAACACTTTATGATGCTTGGGGGGGATACAAGGATTTATTGAGAAGGTGCCCTCACCATGGGTTACCCTTATGGTTACAAGTTCAAACCTTTCACAATGGTTTGAACCCTTCAACGAGACAAATGATCGATTCAGCTGTCGGTGGAACAATCAATAATAAAACACCAGAAGTAGCTTACGAGTTTATAGAGGAAATGTCACTGAATAATTATAGTGGCAAGTCATGAGAACAAAGCACAAAAAGCTGCAGGGGTTTTTAATGTTGACGCAGTCACCATGCTTTCTAATCAAGTAGAACTTTTAAATAAAAAGATTGATGGTTTAGTTGGTTCTATGTAGGTACACCTAGTGATGCAATGTGACTCAATCCAAGGAAGCCTGAGTAATTCTGATTACCCCACTTATGGATATGGCATGGAAACCAAGCAAGCCAACTATATGGGTAATATTCTAGACCTCAAAATAGCCCTTATAGTAATTCTTATAATGCAGGTTGGAGAAATCACCCCAATTTCTCATGGGGAGGACAAAGCAATCAAGGAAATCAAAGACCACCACCTCCTCCGGGATTTCAGCAACCACCATACTAGCAAGAGAAAAAGTCGAACCTTGAAGAGATGCTCATGAAATTTATCGCCGTGTCATAAACCCATTTCCAGAACATGAAGACAACACTTAAGAACCAGCAAGCATCCATCCAAGGACTCGAGACTCAAATGGGCCATCTCACTAAGTTAATTTATGAAAGACCACAAGGTGGGTTACCGAGCAACACCAAGACCAACCCTAAGGAGCAACTCCATGCCATCGGCACAGTTCATGAAGAAGGATTAGCCAAAACCAAACCAGAGCCAAGTAAGGATACTGTGGTAAGTAACGGTAAGGATGAGGTAAGTCACAAAGAACCGGTCGTTAAAGAATACAAGCCTCATGTCCCATATCCCAACGCGCTAAGGAAAGACCGCACAAACGAGCAATTCGGTAAATTCCTTAAACTCTTAAAGAAATTACATATTAACTTACCGTTTATTGAAGCTCTATCACAGATGCCTAATGTTGTTAAATTTTTAAGAGAGCTCCTGACGAACAAACGACAACTAGATGAAACATCTCACGTGGAATTGAATGCAGTATGCTCAGCAATTTTACAGAATAAGCTACCTAACAAACTAAAAGATCCAGGGAGTTTTACAATTCCTTGTTTACTTGGTAGTTTAGATGTTAAAAATGTTTTAGCTGATTTAGGGGCTAGTATTAATGTAATTCCATATAAATTGTTTAAGCAACTAGGACTTGGGAAACCTAAGAAAACTAAAATGAGCATCCAATTGGCTGATAAAACCATTAGATTTCCTAAGGGCATAATCGAAGATGTGCTTGTCAAAATTGATAAATTTATATTCCCCGTCGACATTGTTGTTTTAGACATAGATGAGGATAGCAATGTACCCCTAATTCTAGGGCGACCAGTTTTAGCAACTACTAGAACCATAATTGATGTAGGCATAGGCAAGCTCACACTTCGTGTAGGTGATGACAAAATTACGTTGCAGGCTCGTAATTCTAGTAAGACTGCTGATGATAAAGAAATCATTACGAGTCCTAATAATAAAAGCGATCTCACCACCCAAACTTCTTTGCAGGATACTTTTCACATAGATAAGATCAAACAATAGACGAACCCATCCAAGGGGACCACGTATAAAAATGAATGCTATATCTTGAAGAATTAGACGAGTGGCTAAACTACCGACAAGAGAAACCCAAAGTATGCCACATAACACTAGAGCATCACCACGATGACCCTAAGGTAAAAACAAATCAATTTAAGGTAGGGGATAAGGTCTACTTAAAGGAGGAAGATCCTCAAATTTCAAATTCAAAAGTTCATACAGGTGATATTCCTCCTTTCACGATAATGAAAAATTTCCCCTATGGTACAGTCGAGATAACACATAAGACGTTTGGCACTTTCAAGGTAAATTATACTCGACTTAAACCTTATTTTGATAGTGAAACTAATAGCAGGAGAGAGAAGTTTGAACTCCTCAAACCACCATGACCATGCAAGCTTGAAAGAAGTCAAGCTTAGACTATAAACAAGTGCTTCTTGGGAGGTAACCCGAGCACTACAATAGTTAAGTACTTTTGTTTAAGCTCTTTAATTCATCAACTAACCTTCTGAATATAGGTTTTTCATGCCACTAGGCCATGCCCACGGGCGTGCCTAAGGCCGTGTGGACACCATGGGTGAAGACACGACCGTGTGATACGGTCGTGCCCAAATGGGACAAATTTTTTTCCCAACATGGGCTTTGACAATTTGCCACGGTTGTGCGAGGTGGTCATGGCCAATCTTGATAAATCAACACGGGCGTGTGACACGCTCGTGTCCCAAGGCCGTGGTTGATCCTGAGAAATCAACACGGGCGTTTGACACGCCCGTGTCCCAACCCCGTGGTCGAACCTGCTAAACTAACATGGGCTTGTGACCCCCTACACGGGCGTGGGAGAAGCGAACATTGAAGGACATGGCCATGCGACACGGCCATGTGCCCCAACACGCCCAAGGAACACGGGTGTGTGTCACGACTCAAGCACACCAAAACCCTTGAAATTCAAACCACACGCGCTAAAAATGATTCACACGAGCATGTGACACGCCCGTGTGCCCCAAATCCTATATAAAACCCCCACTATTCATCTTCTTCTTCACTAAAACCCTAAAAACTTCTTCACCCACAACCCATACCAGCCCTTTCTAGCACTGCCGCCAACCCAAGCTATGCCACCACGTCTGTGCAAACACCACCACAACTGTGCTCTGCCCCTATAATCACTCATTCGGTCTCCTTTTCTCCCTTTTCTCTTAATCTTTGCTTTTCTTTTTAATTAGTTTTATCATTATTGTTTTCATTCATGTTTGATTATTTTCAATAATTATTTTATACCCATGCATTTCTGATGATCCTTGACTTTGATTAATATAATGCCATTTTGAATTATTCTCTTGCTGCCATTTTTATTTATCTTAGGCAATTAGCTCTTAGTACATTTTGCTATTTAACACTCACATTTTGTTCAATTCCATGCTTAGATAAATCGAATAACAAATTGCTTTCCTAATATTAACTTTTGCATTGAAATAGGTATTAGCACTTGATCAAATAATTTAGTCTTGATTATGGTTAGTCATCACTTAGTTATGAATAATACATGCCCATCTTTATTGTTTTTCGTTTCATTTTGTTTCAGGAATTATGTCATCCTCACGAGGAAAGAAATCTGCCATCCCTACTTTGAAAAAATGAAAGGGGCCCGGTGGTTACTCTTCTAGAGCCACAATAGAAATCAGACACCCTTTCCTCCAATTTTCGCAAAGTTCCCAAGAGGAACTATTTCAAATTCTAAGGGCCAGACCCCTCAGAGTACGAAGGTGCATCAACAGGGCTGCATTAGAACGGGTCCAACTAGAAGATGCGGTACGAGCTTTATTGACGACGGACCTGTGGGACCAATTTTTCCAAATCATGAAGCCCACTTACCTCGAGCTCACCCTAGAGCTCTGCTCCACTTTTCATCTTCAGACGGTCATGTCTTGATACGACGATCCAGGGACAATCCAATTCTGTCTAGGGGGCATTGTTCAATAGCTCAGTGTACCAGAGTTTGGTACAGCACTGGGTTTATATACCGAGCAGTTTTTGGAGGAGGAGAACCTTTCAGAGCTTCACCACCATATCCATTCTCACCGTCCAAATATTGGCAGGCCCTAGTCCCTGCTCCGCCATATACGACCCTAGTCGCTCCAAGGTGATAGCTCTCGCCATTTCGTTAAGGTACCTTCATGCCTTATTCGCACATACATTGACGGGCAGACGCGAGAGAACCGGCGACATAAACACTCATGACGCCTACTTTTTGTGGAGCATGGCACACGCACACGTGCACGATCTCGCCTACTTCTTCGCCCATGCCAATCAGCACCAAACCGAGCAGTATCGAAGGGATGTGATATCAATGGGCCCGTATGTGACCCACTTGGCCCGTTACTTCAGCCTCCTCAACGCAGAGGCCCAGACATCCTCCTACACCCTCATCGACCAGATATCCCAGCAGGGCATCCAAAGTATGCTTTACATGGCGATGATTCATCGCCGACGTGAGAGCGACCCTCCTCAGTACCAGTTAGCTCAATTCACCGAGCAGGAGGACCCCAAGGACATTACTGATGATGTCCCCCCTCCCACGAGGAGCCACCACCTTCTTGCCGTCCAGTTCATGCGGTAACTTCAGACTATGTCACTTCTGAGTAGTTCGCCTAGTTCCAGTAACAATGTTTTTAGCGCTTTGATCACATTGATGCTACTTGATAAACGATAAATTATACATATTTTTACCTCATGTTTAGCCTTTATTTTGGATGAATTATTATCAATTTAGTGAGAATTGATGCTCTTAATCTTTCTTTTTCATATCTTACACTCAGGAGAGCATAGGGAAGAGAAAAGAATAGAAAATAGACCAAAAACGGAGAAAATGGGCCAAAATGTGCAATTGACACGGCCCAAGGATCATCACACGGCCGTGACACACAGTCGTGCCACATGAAGACCACACGGTCTAGCCTCGACAAGCACAGCCAGGCCACACGAGCGTGCCTCAATCGACAGACTCTCACACGGCCTCTTGTCGTAGCATACGGTTGTGGCACACGAGCGTGTTCTAGTCGTGAGGAAGAGGAATTTTACTCAGATTTGGATGCTTAGGGGCTAAGAAAGCCATTCTAAACTCTATATAAAGACCCAGGAGGCAACTCTAAAGATATACTCTTTTCTCTCAGGAAAGAGTGCCATATTTCTGCCAACACAAAGAGTGAAAGCAAGGGATTACTCCAAGGGAAGCCGATTGATTCATCCCAGAAGCTAGAATTCTACATCAAGACAGAGGATCTCCCTAAATTCCTTCAGGGGTTTTCGAGTTCTTTATGTTTTGTTACCTTAATTCTTCTAAGATGTTTTCTTTCTTTATTATGAACTAAATCCCTCAAATACTTGAGGGGTATGAAACCTAAGACGAATCTTGTTATTATTTATTCTTGAGTTATATGATAAATACTTGAGTTGTCCTTAATTATGTGGGCTTAATTCTTGTGTTAATAAGCCTAGGTATTAATTCAAGAAACGGATGTGCTTAAAGTAGAGGAGCAAAAGTCCCTATAATAAGAGTAGATCTACCATAATTAAGCAGAGTTGCATGCAACCCTAGACATAGGGCGACATAAATCTACCGGATTAGGGTCAAACCTAATATGGGGAACCATAGATCGAATTAATGCAACCTCGGGCGTTAATTAATAAATGAACTTTAGTTAACAACCTAGGCCTAGTTGCTCTTCGCCTAGACGGAGGGTTTAGCATAAATTAGGGATCTCTATGGATCAAGTCAAGTGAATAAATCGTCTAGCTCAAGAACCAATAACAAGTGAAGTCTAGGTGGATTCTCCCTTAAGTATTGCTTATATCAATCAACTTTTCCCTAAAGTTTTCCCCAATTTACTTTTTGTACACTTTTAGTTAGTTTTAGAATTAGTTTCAACCAAACCTCTTTTATTTTAAGGCTAGATAATAGAAATGAAGTAAGTATTAGTACTTTTAGTTCCCTTGGGTACGATAACTCGGTCTTGCCGCTAAACTATACTACTGTTCGATAGGTGCGCTTGCCTTTAATATCGTGATATTAGTTAGTTTTGATGTGATCAATTTTATAAATTTTATTACTTAATATCGTGAGTCGTATCAAGTTTTTGGCGCTGTTGCCGGGGAACTGAAATATTAATAAAACTCAATTTCTATTACTTTAACCATTACTATATTTATTTATTTTCAGTTTTTATTTTATTATTTTTCTTTTATTTTATTTTATTCTATTTTTCTTTGTTTTCTTTTTCTTTTCGGTATTTCTAGTTTATGACTAGAAACAACCCAACAGGACCATTACTTTTTGACGAAGATTTAGAGGCAACAGTTCGCAAAAATCGCAGAGAGATTAGGCGAAGCCTACAATATCTTGAACAAGATCAAGAACAAAGGCTAGAGATGGAAGCAAATCAAAACATTCCACCACCTCCCGCAATAGTCACGCCGCCAGCAAATCAGGAAGAAGCTCCTCTCACTATGTTTGATTATGCTAAACCTAGTTTGGCTGGTACCCAAACTAGCTTTCTTAGACCTACTGTTACTGCTAATAATTTTGAATTAAAGCCTAACACTATTCAGATGATACAACAATTGGTGTAGTTTGATGGTTTACAAGATGAAGATCCCAATTCACACATAGCCAATTTTTTGGAACTTTGTGGTACTTTTAAAATTAATGGCATTTCTGATGATGCCATTTGTCTAAGGCTATTTCCATTCTCTTTGAGAAATAAAGCCAAACAGTGGTTAAATTCTTTACCACAAGGCTCAATCACCACATGGGAACAGATGACTAAAAAATTTTTACTTAAATATCTTCCTCCAGCTAAAACAGCTAAATTACAAAATGATATCTCTTCTTTTGTGCAGATGGATTTAGAAACACTATACGATGCCTGGGAGAGATACAAAGATCTTTTGAGAAGATGCCCTCATCACGGCCTACCTTTATGGTTACAAGTTCAAACCTTTCACAACGGTTTGAACCCATCGACGAGACAAATGATCGATGCAGCCGCAGGAGGAACAATCAATAACAAAACACCATAAGCAGCTTATGAATTTATTGAAGAGATGTCACTGAATAATTATCAGTAGCAAGTCATGAGGACAAAGCCGACGAAAGCTGCAGGAGTTTATAATATTGATGCTGTCGCTATGCTTTCTAACCAAGTAGAACTTTTTAAAAAGTTTGATCATTTTGTTGGTTCTACGCAGGCACAAATAGTAATGCAGTGTGACACAACTCAAGCAAATATGTTTACTCCAGACTACTCATCTTCTGCCAATGGCACAGAAATCGAGCAGGCCAATTATATGGGTAACAATTTTAGATCTCAAAATAATCCATATAGTAACACATATAATGCAGGTTGGTGAAACCATCCCAATTTTTCTTGGGGACGTCAAGGGAATCAAAGACAACAACCTCCTTAGGGATTTCAGCAGCCACCGTTGCAACAGGAGAAAAAGCCCAACCTTGAAGAGATGTTTACCAAATTCATGGCCATGTCAGAGACCCGCTTTCAGAACACTGAAATGACATTAAAGAACCAGCAAGCATCAATCAAAGGCCTTGAGAATCAAATCGGTCAACTCGCCAAGTTAATATCAGAAAGACCACAAGGTGGATTACCAAGTAACACTGAGCCAAATCCCAGAGAACATGTCAAAGCGATTACTTTAAGAGATGGAAAAGTCCTAGCCGAGCTAGAAAAGAAAACTATTCTAGAACCTTCAGAAGAAAATGTAGAGGAACCCAAGGAAAACACTTCGCCAGCACTCAATGAATACAAACCGCCCATCCCATATCCGGCAAGATTAAAGAAAGACCGTACAGACGCTTAATTCGGTAAGTTTCTCGAACTTTTTAAATAATTACGCATTAACTTACCTTTTGTTGAAGCAATTTCACAGATGCCGAAGTATACGAAGTTCCTTAAAGAAGTCCTGACAAATAAAAGAAAGTTGGAAGAATTAGCCACAGTGGAACTTAACGAGGAATGCTCAGCTATTCTCCAAAATAAACTACCGGCAAAACTGAAAGATCTAGGGAGTTTTTCTATTCCTTATTTGATTGGTAGTTTACTTATTAATAAAGCATTAGCTGATTTACGTGCTAGCATTAATCTCATGCCTTACAAAATGTTCAAGCAACTAGGTCTAGGGGAACCCAAGCCCACTAGAATGAGTATTCAATTAGCGGATATATCTGTTAAATATCCTAGGAGAATCATTGAAGATGTGCTAGTAAAGGTAGATAAATTTATATTCCCTGTTGATTTTGTTGTGATTGACATGGATGAGGATATTAAGGTACCTTTAATTTTGGGACGTCCATTCTTAGCCACTGCTAGAGCTGTTATTGATGTAGTGGATGGTAAATTAGTGCTTAGAGTTGGTGACGAAGAAGTTGTTTTCAAAATCTATGATGCCATAAGATTTTCTAAAGAACAAGATGATTCATGTTATTTTGTTGATATTATTGATCATTTGTTAAAGATAAATTTCAGGAACTTTCTCTCGCAGACACATTGGAACTGTGTCTTATTTAAGATGAGGGGGATGAAGCCACCATTGAAATAGAGGAAGTAAGGAAGGAGTTAGAATCTAATGAAATCATCACTAGGCACATAAGTTATGAAAATATAAAGATGAGTGATGAATTAAGACAGAAACCTTCCATTGCTGAACCCCCTAAATTAGAGTTAAAACAACTACTAGATCATTTAGAATATGCCTTTTTAGGGGAAGAATCAACTTTACCAGTTATTATCACATCAGATCTGAGTATCGTAGAAAAAGAGGAATTACTCCATGTGTTAAGAAAACACAGACGTGCTATAGCTTGGAAAATTTCAGATATTAAAGGAATAAATCCTTCTTTCTGTACCCACAAAATTTTAATAGAGGACGAATTCAAACCATCAGTGCAAGCCCAGAGACGATTGAATCCCAACATGAAGGAAGTTGTAAAAGCTGAGGTAATTAAACTTCTAGATGCAGGTATTATTTATCTTATTTCTGATAGTTCTTGGGTAAGCCCTGTGCAGGTTGTTCCTAAGAAAGGTAGATTGACCGTGATGTCTAATGACAAGAAAGAGTTAATACCTACAAGAACAGTCACAGGATGGAGAGTTTGCATTGATTACAGGAAGCTGAATGACACCACTCAGAAAGATTATTTTCCTTTACCGTTTATTGATCAGATGTTGGAAAGATTGTCAGGTCACATGTATTATTGTTTCCTAGACGACCTCTCTGGTTACTTCCAGATTCTGATAGCTCTAGAAGATCAGGAGAAAACAACATTCACATGTCCTTACGGTACGTTTTCATATCGCAGAATGCCTTTTGGTTTATGTAATGCTCCTGCTACTTTTCAACGATGCATCTAGCTATCTTCAATGAATTCGTGGAAGATATCATAGAGGTATTTATGGATGATTTCTTAGTTTTCGGTAATTCTTTCCAACTTTGTCTTAATAATCTAAAATGTGTTTTGATAAGATGTGAAGAGATAAATTTAGTGCTAAACTGGGAAAAATGCCACTTTATGGTTCAAGAGGGTATTGTTTTAGGACATAAAATTTCTAGTAAAGGGATAGAGGTAGATAAAGCAAAAATTGAAACCATTGAAAAATTACCTCCCCTTAACTCAGTTAAGGCTATAAGAAGCTTTTTAGGACATGCCGGTTTTTATCGTAGATTCATTAAAGATTTTTCTAAAATAGCTAAGCCTTTAACAAAGCTGCTAGAAAAAGACATGCTTTTCAACTTTGACCAAGAATGTTTAGACTCTTTTAACACTCTTAAAGAAAAGTTAGTCAATGCCCCGATTATGATTTCACCTGATTGGAATCTACCTTTTGAACTAATGTGCGATGCAAGTGATTTTGCAGTAGGTGCAGTTTTAGGACAACGAAGAGACAAGCACTTTCAACTGATCTATTATGCTAGCAGAACTTTGACAGCCGCTGAAGCAAATTATACTACCACAAAAAAAAATTGCTAGCTGTGATTTTTGCATTTGATAAATTCAGATCTTATTTGATTTTGTCAAAAGTCATTGTTTATACTGACCATTCTGCTCTTCGTTACCTCTTAACTAAAACCGATACAAAACCTCGATTAATAAGATGGATTCTATTGTTGCAGGAATTTGATTTGGAAATAAAGGACAAGAAAGAAGCTAAAAACTTAGCAGCAGATCACCTTTCAGGGCTAGAAAACATGCAGCCTAGGAACCTTGATAAGATAAACGATTTGTTTCTTGAAGAACAACTCCTAGCCTTAGCAGATGCAATAGTTTCTTGGTTTGCTGATTTTGCAAACTATTTAGCAGCTAACATAACCCCAAAAGGGCTGACCCATCAGCAAAAGAAGCGATTCTTCACTGATGTGAAAAATTACTTTTGGGAGGATCCTTTCCTCTTTCAAATTTGTGCAGATCAGGTTATTCGAAGATGCGTAGATGAAACAGAAGCATACCAAATTTTAAATCACTGCCGTTCAGGACCCACGGGAGGACATAACAATGGAGCTAGAACTGCTCATAAGGTACTCGAATCAGGCTTCTATTGGCCTACACTTTTTAGGGATGCGAACAGGTATGTGACCTATTGTGATAAATGTCAGCGAACAGGTAATATCTCTCAACCTAATGAAATGCCTCAGAACTATATACTTTCATGTGAAATATTTGATGTATGGGGTATTGATTTCATGGGTCCATTTCCTACTTCATTTGGGAATAAGTACATACTAGTAGCAATAGATTACATGTGAAAATGGGTAGAAGCCCAAGCCTTACCTACTAATGATGCTAGAATGGTAGTACGATTTTTGAAGAAACTTTTCTCTCGATTTGGAACACCTAGGATAATTATCAGTGACAGAGGCACACATTTTTGCAATGCCCAGTTTGAAAGAGTCTTGAAAAGGTATGGAGTACACCATAGAACAGCTACCCCTTATCACCCACAAACTAGTGGCCAAGTCGAATTAACAAATAGGGAATTAAAATGCATCCTAGAGAAAACAATAGAAACAAATAGAAAGGATTGGTCAAGGAAAATAGACGATGCTTTATGGGCTTATAGAACTGCCTTTAAAACACCCATAGGTACATCTCCTTATAAGCTTGTCTATGGAAAAAGTTGTCAGTTGCCATTTGAACTTGAACATAAAGCATTCTGGGCTATCAAATTTTTAAACCTTGATTTTAAGCTTGCAGGTGGGAAGCGATTAATGCAGTTAAATGAACTTGATGAATGGCGTTGCAATGCCTACGAGAGCTCACGACTATATAAGGAAGCCATGAAGCAACGTCATGACAAAAGACTGAAATAACCTAAACAGTTCAAAATAGGTGATCTTGTCTTACTCTACAACTCGAGGCTAAAACTATTTCCTGGAAAACTCAAGTCGAGGTGGTCAGGTCCATTCATTGTTCAAAAAGTCTTTCCATACGGCACGATTGAGGTAACTCACCCAACCCAAGGTACTTTTAAGGTAAACGGTCATAGGCTTAAACACTACAAAGGTGAGAATTCTATAGACTACAGGGAGGAGCTTCAGCTCCATGAAATCCCTTCGTGATACATCCAGGTAGAGTCGAGCTTAGACTCTAAATAAGCACTTCTCGGGAGGCAACCCAAGCACTAACTTAGTAATTTTTCATTTATCTTGTTTTTAGTATTTTTCATGATTCAAACTAATCTTTCTATGCAGAGATTTAGGACCACACGGCCATGCCCACGGGCGTGTCCCAGGCCGTGTGAACCCTTTAAACAGAGACACAGTCGTGTACCATGGCCATGTATAAACAGAGCAAAAATTTTCCCAAAACACGAGCCACCGATATCTCGCCACGGCCATGTGACATGACCGTGGTAACTTTTTAACTTCAACACGGACTACCAACAACACCCCACTGCAGTGCGACATGGCCGTGGCAACCTCGCAGTATCAACACGGGCTTACACAAACCCCCACGCCTGTGTTCGTAGACGTGGAAGACACTGTCAAATTTCACACGGCCGTGGAACCTATCACATGACCGCGTGAAGCACGAACATGATCACACACGGCCGTGTATCCCATCACACGACCGTGTGAGTGATGAAGAATTGATCTCCTACGGCCGTGTACAACATTCCCATGGGCGTGTACTTCGAACCAGGCGTGCCAAAACCTTCAGATTTTGAAAGACACGGGCGAATCACAACTCACACGGGCGTGTGACATGCCCGTGTGACTCAAAAACTATAAATAGGGGCCACTATTCATTTCCTTCTTCACTCAAAACCCCAAAATTCTCTCATCCAAACTCTCCCCAACCATCATAAGAGCCGCCACAGCCCTTAAAACACCACCATACCCGAAATCAGCCACCCCAGACCGTGCAACATCAAATTTGGTTCTATTATCTCATTTTTCTCCTTTATTTTTTTATAGTTCATTTTCATTATTCAATTATGTAATTTTACTTTCTTATAGATGTTTAATCAAGCATGGAATAAGGAAAATTAGGATGAATAATCTAGAATTAGATAGAACACATTAGGATTGCATGCCACTTAATTTTAATTTTTGCTTGCCACTTAGAACTCATTTCATTTGCCATTTAAATTCATATTTGTTTGACATTTTCTCATAAAATTAGTATATATACATACCCATAGTTCTTAGTTTTGTTACAAGTTTCAACATGATTAGATTATACTATTTAGGTTAATCCTCATTTTTTTTTATTTTTTTTGGGAATATTGTCATTTTAATCTACATTTTAATTATTATCTATTTAGTTTAATTTCAATCTTTAGGACTAATGCTTGTTATTTTTTAGATACTACGTCGTCATCACGTAGTCGAAAAACTGCCATCCCCTTCTTAAAGAAACGAAAGGGGCCAGGGAGTTCATCAGCGAGGCCCACCTCCAAGGCTCGACACCCATTCATCACATTTTCCCAAGCCTCGCAGGAGAAGCATTATCAACTACTTCGAGCCCACCCTATATCCACAGGCCGCTGCATAGATTGGGCCGGCCTCGAGCAAATACATTTAGTGGACGACATCCGAGCCCTCTTGATGACCGAGCCGTGAGAGCAATTCTTCCAGATTATCGAGCCCACATACTTAGAACTCACCCTTGAGTTTTGCTCCACATTCCATCTGCAGATGGTGATGACGAGATTTGATGATCCAGGGACAGTCCAGTTTCGTTTAGGAGGTCTCGTGCGACACCTCAGCGTGCCAGAGTTTGGTTCAGCACTTGGGCTCTATACTGAGCAATTCCTGGCAGAAGAGGACTTCCCCACCCTTTCTCGTTGCATCCACATTCGGCCCATCGACTGTTGGAATGAGATTGCCCCAGGACGTCAAACCTATAACCCCAGCGTCAGCAAGGCGACCGCCCTTGTGCCATCTCTGAGGTACATTCATGCTCTTCTTGCTCACACTTTGACAGGTAGACGAGAGAGCATAGGCGTCGTCAACACTCACGACGTCTACTTCCTGTAGTGCATGGCGAACGGACATGTCATTGACCTCGCATACTTCATCGCACACGCCATGCAGCACCAGACGGAGAGGCACCGCAGAGGCATTCTATCCATGGGGCCCTACATCACATGCTTGGCCCGATATTTTGGGCTCCTCAACACTTCAGCACAGACATCCTCCTACACCCTGATTGGTCAGATGTCTCCCCAAGGCATCGTGATGATGTTACATATGAGGATAATAGAGTGGAGGCCAGGAGGTACACCCTTCAGTTTCGACTCGTCCAGGAGGGAGAGGACCCAGAGGACATTGCTGATGATGTCCCACCACCACCACAGGAGAAGGATGAGCCAGCTGAGTCACCATGCCCCAGACGACCCACCCAGACGGCAGCCACACATGCTGACATATTCGAGCGCCTAGATCGTTTTGAACAGCAGTGCTTCCAGCTCCTCGATTATATCGACGCCACCTTAGCGTAGATATGCCAGCACTTGAGCATCACCCTGCCACCGCGTGATCCATCCGAGGACTAGATCCTCTTATTTTTTATCTTTTATCTTATTCTTATTTTTATCTTTATTTTCATTTTAATACTGATCTCTATTTTCACCTTTCCTTCTAACTTTATTTTCCTTTTTCAATTTATTTTTATTTTCTTTCATTTCATCTTTTTAATTATTTTTTATTACGTA
This sequence comes from Gossypium stocksii, assembly GCA_020496765.1. Taxonomy (NCBI): domain Eukaryota; kingdom Viridiplantae; phylum Streptophyta; class Magnoliopsida; order Malvales; family Malvaceae; genus Gossypium; species Gossypium stocksii. The sequence goes on from CM035623.1 coordinate 17,379,461, forward strand.
ATTTTAGTATTCTGTTTTGTTTTAATTACTTATTTTCCTTAACGGCCAACCCCTAACGAGTAATTTCTATTGATCCAAATTCCCCACGACTAATAAATACTTTCATAGTTTCAAAGGAGCTTTACAGCTCAAATCTCTACGAAAAAGGGAACACCCTGCCACAAATGCCAACTCTCCCAAGTCCAATCTCTGTCTCACAAATTCATCTGAGATTCAAGGAGTTTCATACCTCCCCTTATCTTATGATCTTATGCTTTTATTGCTACTAATGTTATCTTTGTCCATTGAGGGCAATGTAAATCTTAAGTGTGGGGGGGGACTTACTTTAAATATCTATATTTTCTGTGACAACCCTGAAATCTGATGCTTTGCTCTTAATTGCATTATCTTCAGTCTCCTATTAGGGATATATTCTGATTGATTTATGATTTTTATTGATATGTTAAGAACGAAGACATAGGTGCTTGTACTTTGATTATTCAAACATTAAAACATTAGGGAATCAAGCATGATAAGTTGGAATTTTTGAGAACCCCAATTTTTTTTCATAAGCTCTCTTCCCTAATTCTAAGTATTATCTTAAAATTTGAAATTCGCAGGAGTGACATCAAAAGCCATAATTCTGGTGAGATTTTTGAGCCTTTTGAGCATACATTCTTTCGTGCTCACTTTTATTATTGCTTTTGAGTGAGTCAATACTGATTTGTTATTCTAGAACTTACTTTGATTATACATGTCGAGACCACATCATTGATTTGATATACCGAGATGATAAAGGCACCTAGGGTTTAACCCACTTACTCCACAAAAGCCTACCTCCATAAATTAACCCCTAGTGAACCCCATTAACCCTAACAACCTTTTCTTTAACTTACCCTTAATATTAACCTATAACCCATTTTTGTTGAATTCCATTCAATTACTTTGATCCCTCTTTTTGTCGAGATTTGAGCTGAACTTATTATCTAGCTTTATTCTCTTTTCCATATTGTAAAGTTTTAAAATTTTAATTTAATGTATTTTACTTGAGTTGTTCTTAAAAAAAATGTATGTTCAGTTGTAATCTATAATAGTTCAAATGGTTTTTGCATATTTCTATTTTAAGGCTACCAAGGTGAAAATGATGTTATCATAAGAATTAACTCTAAGAATATGTTCCAATGATAGAGATTTTTCTAGCTAGATAATTTTTCAGTTCAATCTCGATTCTAACCCTCTTTTGCAGCCTGTGACAACACCCCTAGCCAAGCCCCATTACAACCAGAAAGACCTTTTGATCGATGTATCATATCAATCTATAGTAGTGGAGATGTGATTTTCTTGCAAGCCTATGGTAATAACTTTTCAGGTTGACTAGGGAGTACTTAATTTTTGAACCCTAAACACTTTGAGTGGATAAAGTGAATCTTTAGTGAGGATGTCAACATCTGTTAATTAAGATTAAGAGATAATTACTTAGGAGAAGGGAGAAAACTTATGTTTCAATGATAAAATTCTCAGCGTAGAGTGATTGAATCTTTAATGTTCTTCGGATTGAATTATCATTGTATGAATACCTGTGAATTAGTTTGAAACATTATTGATAAAAATTGTAAGTTGAGAAGAATGATTCTTTATTAGGGATTGAGATTTTGCTTGAGGACAAGCAAAGGCTTAAGTGTGGGGGTATTTGATAAACAATAAATTATACACATTTTTACCTCATGTTTAGCCTTTATTTTGTATAAATTATTATCAATTTAGTGAGAATTAGTGCTCTTAATCTTTCTTTTTCATATCTTACACCCAGGAGAGCATAGAGAAGAGAAAAGAACAGAAAATGGACCAAAAACGGAGAAAATGGGCCAAAATGTGTAATTGACACGGCCCAAGGATCATCACACGGCCGTGACACACGACCGTGCCACAGGAAGACCACACGGTCCAGCCCCGACAAGCATGGCCAGGCCACACGGCTGTTCCCCAATTGACAGACCCTTACACGGCCTCTTGTCGTGGCACACGGGCGTGGCACACGGGCGTGTTCTAGTCGTGAGGAAGAGGAATTTCACTCGGATTTGGATGCTTAGGGGCTAAGAAAGCCATTCTAAACTCTATATAAAGACCCTAGGAGGCAACTCTAAAGATATACTCTTTTCGAGTTCTTTATGTTTTGTAATCTTAATTCTTCTGAGATGTTTTCTTTCTTTATTATGAACTAAATCCCTCAAATACTTGAGGGGGATGAAACCTAAGACGAATCTTGTTATTATTTATTCTTGAGTTATATGATAAATACTTGAGTTGTTCTTAATTATGTGTGCTTAATTCTTGTGTTAATAAGCCTAGGTATTAATTCAAGAAACGGATGTGCTTAAAGCAGAGAAGCAAAAGTCCTTGTGATAAAAGTAGATCTACCATAATTAAGCAGAGTTGCATGCAACCCTAGACATAAGGCGACATAAATCTGCCAGATTAGGGTCAAACCTAATATGGGGAACCATAGATCGAATTAATGCAACCTAGGGTGTTAATTAATAAAGGAACTTTAGTTAACAACCTAGGCCTAGTTGCTCTTCGCCTCGATGGAGGGTTTAGCATAAATTAGGGATCTCTACGGATCAAGTCAAGTGAATAAATCGTCTAGCTCAAGAACCAATAACAAGTGAAGTCTAGGAGTATTCTCCCTTAAGTATTGCTTATATCAATCAGCTTTTCCCTAAAGTTTTCCCTAATTTACTTTTTGTGCACTTTTAGTTAGTTTTAGAATTAGTTTCAACCAAACCTCTTTTATTTTTAGGCTAGATAATAGAAAGGAAGTAAGTATTAGTACTTTTAGTTCCCTTGGGTACGATAACTCGGTCTTGCCGCTAAACTATACTACTGTTCGATACGTGCGCTTGCCTTTAATATCGTGATATTAGTTAGTTTTGATGTGATCAGTTTTATAAATTTTATTACTTAATATCGCGAGTCGTATCACTACTCTATCTCAGATTTGTCAGCACCTTCGTCTCGCACTGCCATCCCCACCTCACGAACCATCTGAAGATTAGGACTCACGAGTCTTCTTATCTTCTCCCTTATTTTCATTTTTATTTTTCCTTTTTCTTTTATTTTATCTTTTTCATTATTTGAATTTCAGTATTTTAAAAACTTAGTCTATTTTATTTCAATTGTTTAATATTGGCTATTCCCTAACGAGTACATTGTGCTAATCCAAATTCCCTAAGATTGATAAATGCTATCGCAGTTTCAAAAGAGCTTTACAACTCAAATTCATCTCTAATGGGAAAACCCTGCCACGACTGCTGGTCCCTACACGACCACAACCCCGAGCATCATACCTGTAAATTACGGATAAATTCTCCCCAACAAATTCTCACACCTCCAACTCAAGGAATTCATCCAATATTCAGGGAGTTTCACTTCTCTCCCTATCTTATGATTTAATGCTTCTATTGCTACTAGCTTTATCTTTGTACATTGAGGGCAATGTACATCTTATTTGTGGGGGGAATTCACTTTCATTCTTCATATTATCCTTGAACCCCTAAAAATTTTCACCACTAACTTGTTGCATTGTTGTCAAATCTCTAATTCTCACTTTCACTCTCTGCATTATTCTCAATCCCCTATTAAAATGAATTTTGATTGATTTATGATTTTTATTGATATGTGGAGAATTAAGACATAGGTAGTTATGCTTTGATTATTCAAACTTCAAGATATTAGAGAATCAAGCATGATAAGTTGAAATTTTTGAGAATTTAAATTTTTCTAGGTTGTTTTCCCCAATTTTTAGTGTTATCTTGAAATTTGAAATTCACAGGATTGACATCAAAAGCCATAATTCTGGTGAGACTTTTGAGCCTTTTGAGCATACATCATTTTGTGCTCACTTTTATTGTTGCTTTGAGTGAGTCAATACTGATCTGTTATTCTAGAACTTGCTTCGATTATACATGTCGAGACCACGTCATTGATTTGATATACCGAAATGATAAAGGCACTTAGGATTTAACCCACTTACTCCATAAAAGCCCACCTTCATAAATTAACCCCTAGTGAACCCCATTGAGCCTAACAAACCATTCATTGACTTACCTTCAATATTAACCTATCACCCATTTTTTGTTGAATTCCCTTCAATTATTTTAATCCCTATTTTTGTTGAGATTTGAGTTGAATAATTATCTAGCTTTGTTCTCTTTTTCAGTTGTAAAATTTATAAATATTCAAATTAATTGTGTTTAAAAAAAGTGTATATTTCAGTTGTAATTCAATATTTTGCATATTTCCATGTAATTTTTGAGCTCTTGTTCTTAAACGATGTCATGCAAAACGCTTTATTCTAGGAATATGTTTCAGTGATAGAGGTTTTTCTAGTTAGATGATTTTTCAATTCAATCTCGATTCTAATGATCTTTTTCAGCTTGTAACCATACCCCTGACCAAGGGAACGTTACAACCCTTGAAAGACCTTTTGATCAATGTATCATGTCAATACATAGTGGTAGAGATTTGATTTTCCTGCAAACTTATGGTAATAACTTTTTAGGTTGACTAATGAGTGCTTAATTTTTGAACCCTAAACACTTCAAGTGGATAGAGTGAATCGTTAGTAAGGAATGTCAACTCTTGTTGATTTTGAATTCGAGGTAATTACCTAAAAGAAGGGAGGAAACCTATGTTTCTGTGATAAAATTCTCAACTTAGAATGCTTGAGATTTAATTTTCTTTTGGTTGAATTCTCAATGTATGATTACTTGTAGATTAGTTTGAAACATTATTGATAAGGATTATAAGTTGAGAGGAATGATTTTTAATTGTGAATTGAGATTTTGCTTGAGGACAAGCAAAGGCTTTAAGTGTGGGGGTATTTGATAAACCGTAAATTATACATATCTTTTACCTAATGCTTAGCATATTTATGGATGAATTAGTCCTTAATTTGTGGAACTTAATGCTCCTAAACCTTTAATTTCATGTTTTGTACTCGGGTGAGCATAGGGAAAAGAAAAAAAACCAAGGAACGGGCCAAAAACAGGCAAATTAAGCCCAAATCAATAATCAACACAGCCTGGAAGTTCACCACACAGGCGTGTCACACGGCCGTGCCACCTAAACAGGCTCGAGCACGGCCTAAACTCGATTCACACGGGCATGGCACACAGGTGTGTCCCCGTCGTGATGAAGTTCAATTTCACTCGAAAAAGGCTACTTAGGGGCTAAGAAAGACATTTCAAACTCTATATAAAGACCCTATGAGGCCACCATAAGGGGGTGCATTGTTCCCACCAAGGGTATAGTCCTCCCGCCAAGACGGAGAGCTAGAGGCAGGGAATTACTTAAAGGAAAGCCGATTGATCCATCTCAGAAGCCAAGATCTACATCAAGACAGAGGATCTCCCTTCAATCCTTTCAAGAGTTTTGGGTTTTCTTATGTTTTTTTATTTTATCTATTTTGAGATGTTTCTTTTTATAATTATAAACTAAAACCCCAAATATCTAGGGGGATGAAACCTAAGACGGATCTTATTATTGTTATCTGAACTATATGATAAATATTTAACTTGTTCTTAATTGTGTTTTTAATTCTTGAACTGATATTTTTGGGATATTTATTTAAGTCGAATGTGCTTAGGTAGAGGAGCAAAAGTCCCTGTTTAAGAGTAGATCCAACACAATTAAGCGGAGTTAATCGCAATCCTAGACATAGGACGATGAAAATCTGCCGGATTAGAGTCAAATCTAATATGGGGATCCATAGATCGAGTTAATGCAAGACTAGGGGTTTTAATTAGAAAGAGATTTCAATTAATCAACCTAAGATTAGTTATTCTTATCCTCGACGGAGGTATTAACATAATTTAGGGATCCCTACGGATCAAGTCAAGTGAAGAAATCATCTGGTTCAGAGTTAGATAACAAGTGAAGTCTAGGTGGATTCTTCCTTAGGTATTGTCCTTATCAATCAGTTTTCCCAAAGTAACTTTCCCAATTTACTCTTTGCCGCTTGTTTAGTTTAGTTTAGAATAGTTTACAACCAAACCCGTTTTATTTATTGGCTAGATAATAGGAAGAAAGTCATTACTAGTACTTTTAGTTCCTTGGATTCGATATTCCGGTCTTGCCACTAGCTATACTACTATTCGATAGGTGCGCTTACCTTTTATTGTGATAATAGTTAGTCTTTTAGGTACGATCAATTTATTACTTTATCATCATCACATGAGATCATGATCACAGATGCAGTTGTGTGGCCACCCTTGAGTCCCTATAGCACCGATCCACCTAACGCTGGGGATTACCTGTACAGTTAAAAGCGGGGTGAGTTTACGAAAACTCAGTGTGTAATCCCCTAATATAAAAATAGTCAGTCAAAAATATAGAATACAGAAGCAGTCTGGGCCTGAGCCCATTATAGCAGGCAGTATCAGATGGGCCTTAGCCATTTAGTAACAAAATCAAAAGTAGAACATATGTGGGCTTAAGCCCAACATAGTATCAGTTCAGAACAAATAATGCAACAGTGTAACCCACCCCAATCCAGCCAACACACCACTCTGTACCACCAACACACCATGCGGGGATAAACTCGACCCACCCAGCCGGCACACTAATATCGTAGCAAGGCTGCCAGATAACAGAATCGCAGCTTAGCTGCGAGTAATTAGAATCGTAGCATAACTGCCAGTAAGATAAGTGGCTTTAAGCCATCAATATAGCCTACTTTCGGAAAAATTAACGGCACTAAGCCATCGATAATATGCGTGGTACAAAGCCATTGGTAAAATGGACAGCACTAAGCGATCGATAATATACATGGCAGAAAGCCATCGGTAAAATGGATAGCACTAAGCTATTGATAGTATGCTTGGCACAAAGCCATCAGTAAAATGGATAACACTAAGCCATCGATACTGTGAACGGCACCAAGCCATCGATCTGCCCACAATCATTTCGTGTGACCCGTACGACCTTAACAGATCAGTACGAATATAGGGCTTTAAGCCTTCAGTGGGTCCACAGTCGTCTTGTACGACCCGTGCGACCCGTGCAACCCTAATAGATCAGTACTTCCTCCAAAATAATAACCCAACCCATGAGCATGTTGTGCATGTATGCAAAACACATAAATATGACATAACATACTCAATCAATCAAACATCATATGAAACATAATAGTCATTTTACCCTACAGGGGTATTATAGTCATTTTACCCTACAGGGGTACTACGGTCATTTTACCCTATAGGGGTACTATGGTTATTTTACCCTACAGGGGTACTACAGTCATTTTACCCTACAGGAGTGCTATGGTCATTTTACCCTACAAGGGTATTACGATCATTTTACCCTATAGGGGTATTACGGTTATTTTACCCTACTGGGGTATTACGGTCATTTTACCCTATTGAGGTATTACAGTTATTTTACTGACCCATCAAGAGGTCCACAGTCACCTTGAGTGACTGGTGCAACCTTAACAATCATAACGGTGTATATGGGCCCAAAGCCCACTATCTGGCCCAAGTGGGCCCACACGCTCATGTGACCCATTTAGCCCAGATTAAGCCACGGCTAAGTGAACTACATAACCCAATCCAATCTTTACCACATAACGTAGACGTTAATCGTGTGGGGCCCATGAGTCCATTGGGGCTGTGCCCACACGGCCTATTCAGCCCATAACGGCCTGAGCCCATGAGAACATTCACGAGCGATCACACGCTCACGAGGCTTCAAATGTCGACGTTTCAGCTTTTTAGCTCTTATCGACTCACAGTAAAGAGGGGTGTGAATACACACCTTTTCTGCTTTACGACGGTAATGGTTTACGGTGTACAAATACACACCTAATGCGAAATCGTGCTAAGATCCACAAGTATCCAACCTATATTCATTCATAATACACTATTAATAATCTAACTATAGGGTTAAAACGACCCCCTCTTAATGATACTTATCCACAGATAAATTGTCATTTGCCTTAATCGATCGACAAAAGGTTGCCCACCTAATCCGTTATAAGCGACAGACCACAACCCCTCCAGAGTTGTCCTGCAACACATTCGGAACTTGGTAAACTAATCTATTTATTTAATAAATAACCACCCCACTTACAATGCCTGAGGCAGCTACTGCCCTTACTGCAAAACTTACTAACCAAAAACAACTCACGCTGGACAAAACCCTCCTACTTAAAGAAAGAAAGTCCACGGAAGAGGGAGGATGGAGAACCAAGAATTTGGCCAAGGTAGGAATTCCAAAACCAACCTCCTCTCTTTTGAGAAAAATCGAAAGCGATAGAAGAGAAAAGAGATACAAATATTCGGCTTAACAATGTAAAAATAAGAAGAACGGTACACTTGATAAAAGCTGAAGGAATTAAGAACCAAAAGTAATCGGCCAAGAGAACCCAATTGAGAAAAAGAAAGAATACGAATTCAGCAAAGAGGAGAAGAAAGTAACCAAAGGCCAAGAGAACAAGAGCCAAAACTCGAAGGTGTTGAGAAGGAAAGAAAAGAAAATAATTAGTGAATTGAGGGAGAAAATAGAGAGTAGTCAGCTAAAGGGGAGAAGTGAAACCAAAAAAAGTACCCAAAACAAAAGCTAATACCCTAATACTATAGTTCAATCGGTCTCCAAAGAAAATGAGGGAAAGAAATAAGAAATAAAAACAAAACCCGAATTGACAATACCAATATTCAGCCACCCCACTAAGAGTAGAAAAGCTCCAAAGCAAAAGACCCAAAAATTGAAAAAATGATGAGAAGGAGCCTCCAAAGCCGAATTCATGTGCCCACATTCAGTCACAACTACCACTCCCCTGCTCCTTAATCCACTCCTCAAACTTCTCCATGATATCCTCCTTGATTTTCTCTCTATATCACTCAACATCCATTTCAAATTGCTTCCAACCACCTTATGACCAATTCAAATTCAAAGTCTCAGTCAAACTCCACCTTCTACATGGCTTGAGCAATAAAAATTAACACCCCCATTTGCTGCGCCCTCACTCGAACCTCAGACCTCATGCACCACTCCTCACGCCACTTTACCATCAAGCCAATAGGCTCCTTGTGTCATAACTGACCCTCAATATTTTATAAAGCCTACATGCCAATGTCCAGGTTTATTCAAGGAAAAACCAAAAATTCTGCACACGCCAAGACTTGAACCTTAGACCTTACAGTTACACATCAAGCCACCTTGCCACTAGACCACAAGCTCTCTTGGTGTCATATTTCGACCATAATAATTTATAAGGCCAACATGCTAAAGGCAAGGTTTACTTAAGAGGAAAAACTAAAATTTTTCCTAGAGCCTTGATTTGATCCTAGGACTTCTCCAACACTTCACAAGACCCTTAACCACTGAAGTAGACATTTAATTGTGTCATTTTCTTGCACAATTAAATACTTTTGTACAGCCTCCTTACTGATCCATACCCAAGGCCCAACACTTCTAGGCCCAAAATTGAGGGTGTTACAAAATATGCAAAATTCATCAAATAATCATCGATTAGCCAATAGCATCTTTCTTTTTCAAAGATAGGGTAATCTCGATTTAAAATCCATAATAACTTTATGCAATTTCCATTTCAGTATCTTCACTGATTGTAACATCCCCGAAGGTATCAATACCTAACACTCAACTTTAATTTACTGACATATCAAACATTTAAATACAAATTCAGAAGTATCACCTTTCATTTTGGTCACCAGCAAATCTTTTTCGAATCATTATACATTTTACTTTTTCCCAGATGACATGTATATTACTATTGTAAGCTTCATGCAAAATTTTATGTTCAAACTCTAAATCCATCAGTACATAGGCTTTGCCTCTGAATAACAGACAGTTATCAAATCCACTTTGAAATTCTAAATCAGAAGTTGCCTTACTCTGTACCCATTTAACTTGCAATCCATTATCACTTTTCTAAGTTTTACAGATCTCTTGTAGAAACATTAGTATAGCTTTAAGCTTAACTAAAATTGAACCATTATCAGACAATTACAATCGGGTATACATGGCTCAGAAGGCAAACAGAGACTTTCTACTCAGAACAATAGCAAATACACTTGTTTTTTCCAAATGAAAATCAATTATCAAATCTTAGTCTTTCAATAGTTCAAGTTATCTATACTGTCCCAAATTCAAATATTGTATGATCAATAAATATATAACATTTTTCACCAGCTGATAATGTCACCCATTTTCAGCACAAATACAGCAGTTGTAAATTCTAATTCATGTATCGGGTAATTCTTTTCATACGTTTTAACTATCTAGAAGTATAGGCTATTACTTTGTCTTTCTGTATCAAAACACAGTCTAACCCATTCAACAATACATCATTGTAGATCATAAATTCCTTACCTAATTCAAGCTAAATCAGAATTGATGCTTCGATCAACAAGGCTTTTAACTGATCAAAACTTTATTGATACTTATCAGATCATTTAAATCTTGCATCTTTCTATAATATCCATGTCATTAGAGTAGCTATTTCAATTATCATCACCAAAGTTTTAAATTTTTCTGAAGCCACAATCATTAGATAGATTAAACCATAATATTATAATAGAACTGAAGTTTCAATAGTACAAATGGAACAATACCTCAACATCAATAGCACTCTCCAAAATAGGAGAGGTGAACCAAAAGAAGTCCTAATAACAATTAGCGTAGTAATACAACTTCTTTAACCTGAGATCCATATTACTAAACTCCCATGATCGAGTCCTTATTTATAACAGTAAATGTAATTTCCCTCTGGCCAATGAACACCTTTTACAGATAAACCGTGTTTACTGAATAAGATTAGGCCATAAGACTGATAAGAAAATCGAGATAATAAAATTCAATATGTAAAGCTTTATTGAATTTCTGAGAATAAAAACCACAGTATATAATGAAAGATCAATAATATCTCAGATAAAATCCAGAAGAGCAACATCGCACATACGCTCTAGAAACTGTAGTGATAAAGACTATTTAAATTGCATGATTGTAGTTCAGAGCTTCAACTTGTAAAAGTAGAAAATAGTATCATGTGAATCTTATCATCAAGTTTTCTCTCAAACATAATTGATTAGAAAACCAAAGAAGAATAGAGTAATACCACTCATGAGTCATCCAAACTTTCAATAGTTTCCTTCTAATGTTATAATTAATCAACCTTTCTATATGACAAGCATAACATCTGAAATTGAACATTTACATTTGTCTCTGAAAATATCAGAACATGTAGAATACTCAGGAAAAATCCTTATAAGATAACCAATTATAACAATTGTATTCAGATATCTTTACAATTTCATCACTATTCCACTGACTACTAGAGTCATCAATAATTTCATATTAATTAGTTCACTAAATGAACTAATTTAAAAGAAATTTCTAGTTAATCTGTTCTGTAAATACAATAACTGAATAAATCAACTATTCATGAATAACTTCTTTCTTAATAGTGACATTGCATATTTTGTATAATCTTCAAAATAAATCTGATATCTCTTTTAAAATCATCTTTGCTTACTAACCTATTCTCAGTTTTGACTGCATTGTTAATTATTAGCTACTAAATTCTTCAGTTTCACACTTGTGAACTTAATCAATACAAATCTTGTAAATTTCATCAAATAAAACCATACTGGTGAGGGGGTAGAGATTGTAAAGCCTCAACACTTACCTTTCATACATATACATGTATAACATAACATTTATCATCAACATATTCATTACAAGCATTTATTCATATCTTTAAAAGGCTCTACCCATCATATGCACCTTTTTTAAATAGATGCTTAAACATCACTTCCATCATTATCGGAATTAGCTCGGTTGGAAAACCTTTTTTAAACAGATGCTCAAACATCACTTCCATCATTATCGGAATTAGCTCGGTTGGAAAACATCTCTGTCTTTTAGTAAGACAATTCTCATAAGAGTTAGGAGATATCACACTATCATAGGTTATATAATGGCATGTATTTCTAGATTTCACTTATGCTACGACTAGCTTGATAATTGACTAAACCATAGCTCTAACACCAAAAAATGTAACACCCTAACCCATATCCATCACCAGAACAGGGTTATGAAGCATTACCGGAGTTTACAAAACAAATATAGATAATTCATGTCATTTACTATTCATATCTGAAACTAATCCTATCATCCCTTGATTGGACCCTTGAGGCCCAATTTAAGCATTAGAAACAAATCGGGACTAAATCGGGAACTCAGAGAATTTTTCACGAAATTTTAATTTTTTCCTAGGTTCAAGGGTCACATGTCAGTGTGGTTAGGCTGTGTGAGCCATACGGCCTAGTGACATGCCCATGCCTCAGGCTGTGTGGCATATAAGGTAGAACACACGCCCGTGTCCCTAACCCGTGTAACTCTCTGAGTTACAACTTAATTTGGTGCATGGGTTACACGACTAAGTCACACGCCCATGCTCTAGGTCGTATATCTCACACAGCTGACACACACACCAGTGTCTCTGCCCGTGTGCTTAATTCTAAGCATTTTGATTCTCAATTTTAGGATGTAAGGGACACGCGGCCAAACTAGATGCCTAAGTGCCAGGCTGTGCGTCTCACACAATCAAGACACATGCCCATGTGTCTACCTTTGTGGACAGAATAAGGCTATTACCAAGCCCTATTCCTCACTTAAACTTGTCTTTCTATCCATTTTAAAATTTAAACACATTTCCAACCCATATCAAGGCTTTTAAACATACCAAAATCATGTCTTAAACATGGCATAATTCCAATTTTAACCAATGTGGCTTTAGGCACCTCAAGCGACTATACATTTTCACATCTACCTATTCTTATAAATAAATATACAAACTTACTTAACTTATCAAATTCACTTATATGCATGTTTTATCATATATGTTAACATGATATCTATTAATCAACCATTGAAGCACATATCAAACATGTTGTAGCCTTATTTATACATATCAAAACATGTTCAACACAAGTCATTCCAATGTCTAGCAATATCCAAAACACTTATAAGCCAACATTGGCTAATCAACCTATACATGCCATTATAACCTTAATTGATTTACTGTATATACCTAAATGAGCCAATGGATAGTATGAGTGATCCCTTCCAAGCTTCCAATCCAACGAGCTTCTGAATTACTATAAATAAGAAAAAGTAAAATAGAGTAAGCATATAGTACGTTGTAAGTTTGTATAACATGGTAATTAACTTACCATTTATTTTCAAAATAAACATATAAGGTACATTCAACCACTTTGATCATGAGCCCTAACACATATCCTTATCACCCTTGTCAGTTATATAATTCATACAAAATATCAGGAAACATGTATGGGCTCAGCAATAACCAAATTTACATGAACATATAATTTCTATATCATGTATTCATATAACATATACTAATCATATTCTGATATTTCAAGTACCTTTTCATAATAATTCTTCTCGAATTCAAATTATTTCATGTCAGAACTTGGCCCATTAATCATTTGAAACATTAATACTCTATAGATAGTACACTGAAAGTGTACAAATCTATAATCACAAATGTATATTATTTTTATCAATCAAATTTTATGTTCATGTATTATCATCTCATATTTCCATATATCATATATCATTATTTTCATGTACTTCTGGTAGATACTTGTAATAATTTATTTCACGTTCATATTTTCTTATTTCAGAATTTTGCCCATTGAAATTATTTGAAATATCGATGGATACACTGGTAATACACTTGAAGTGTATAATACTAAAATCTATCAATTCATAACCAAGGGTACTCATCAGAGTACATAATCAGTAAGCACTCTCTTGAGCCTTGTAACAAGATGCTCATGCAAGCTGTGTAACAAGAAGCTTATCTGGGCTAAATCAGGAATGCTCATAAGAGGCATAAACAAGAAGTTCACAAAGAACTTTTAATCGAGAAACTTATGAAGAGGCTATCAAGAATTCTCACAAAGACCCATGTATCAGGAGCTCTAGATAGCCATATACCAGAGAGTTCAAGCGAGCACTAACATGACGCTCATAAAGCGCTACTATAACAACTCAAATTAAGGCCTAGTAAGAATAGTGGTTGCAAGACCACGAAAATATTTATTGCAATTGAGTTTTAAGGTTTATTTAGTGATTGAATACTTGTGTGAAAATATGATTGAGAAATTTATTGTTTGAGTGTCCAATTTGAAAAGTTGGACTAAATTGCAAAAGGTGAAAAATGTGTGATTTATTCTATAAAGGTACTTGATTGAAATGGGTTTTTAAATTAGAGGTATTTATGTAGTAATTAGACCATTTTATTTGAGTTTGGACAAAAATACCCATGGAAGGGAAAAATTTTAAAGAAGATGAGGGGCATTTTAGTTATTTGGATAATTAAAGAAATAAAGAGGGAAAATAAGTCAAAATTTTTGTCCATCTTCCACCCTTAGTGTCGAAAATTGAAGAGCATCCATAGCTAGGGTTTTGCCATCTTTCAAGCTTCAAACTAAGTGATTCCTAGCCCCATTTTTAATGCTTTTCGTATTTTTGAGATTCTCATAGCTTGATTTAGCTATTTCTACCACTAATTTGAGCTAGGGTTTTTGTTTAAAATTTTACCCATGAATGACATTCATGTATTTTAATGTCTAGTGGTATGAAAGTTTGAAGTGTGGTGAACATCTTTTACTAAATAATTTTTGGTGAAATAGCTAAAAAGAACTTGATTGTAAAAGATGAAATAATGTGGGTGTAAAGTGCCAAATAGTGAAAATTGTGGCTTGCTATAGAAGGGAATATGAATTGGCTAGGCTTGGTTGTGTGAAAAATTAACACATTTCTTTTTACAAGCCTAGGGACTAAAGTGTAAAAATTGAGAAAGTTAGGGGCTAAATTGTAAAAATTTCTATAAGATGATTTCGGACTAAATTGAGCAATGTATGTATTAAACGAGTTAAATGTGTCATTATAGATGAGAAAAATATGGAATCGACCTTGACCGGGGCAAAGGCAAGGTTTCGGATTAAATTACAAACAGACACATTTTGTACTGAGATAAGTTTATAAGTAAACAATACATCCATTTATTGATGTTTTTACTTGTGGATGCCTTATATGAAATGCAAATAAATATTGTCGTCACTCGATGAAGTTATGGAAAGTGATGATACGGATAAATTCTGTAAACTATTGATAATGGAGGGCTATGTGCGAACCATCAGGTAATTGTTAATATTGGTAAGCTAAGTGCGAATCACCTTGATGATCATTAAAATCGATGGGCTAAGTGGTAACCATCGTGAAATAATGATATCAGTGGGCTATGTGCAAAACCACCGTGAATTATCAATATCAGTGGGCTATGTGCGAAACCACCTTATAATTGTTATTATGAGTGGCTGTGTGCAATTCATTGTGTATGAATTATTTTACCGAAGTGTATGTTGAGAAATTGTCTAAGTGAAATTATGAGTGTTGTTGTGATGAGTAAGTGCAGGGATTATATGTGGAATGTGTGAACTTTGTGCGTACTAAGTGTTGTGAATGTTGGGTAAGACATGAGACGAGTAAGTGATATTATAAGGCTTGAATTTCTCGTACGGTTGGGTTATGTTCTGAAATGTTAAGTATGTGTTTATGATGTTTATTGTTTGTATGTAGATTTACTAAGCTTAAAGCTTACTCCCCTCTCTTTTCCCTTGTCGTATAGAGTAGCCAAGCCAGCTCGGGATATGGAAGACGTCGGAGATCACCCACACTATCAACACTTTTTGGTATATTGATCTTTACATTGAGTTATAGCATGTATAGGACTTGGTCATTTTGTAAGTGTCATAATTGTTGGGCTAAATGTGTAAGCCTATGCTTTTTGGTATCATATTTTGTATAAGGCTATGAGATATGGCTAATATTGATTTTATTTCAAGTATGTGATGAGGTATTTCATGAATGTGTTGCTTGCATATGTGGGATGATTGATAAAATGAACTTTGTATGTGGAAATGTGGTGAGTAAATGGTTGTTTACATGCATGATGATTGAATAATATGTTTGAGTTGAGATTGAGTTGTGAATGTGTGGATTGTGGATAATTGGATGTTTATTTATGCCATGCTGTGAATTGGCAAGTTTGGTATATGTTTGTTTTTGTTTCAGGGTGGCAAAAGGCTTGATAAATAGCCTTATATTTGTCCATATAGGTAGACACATAGACGTATGTCTAAGCCGTGTGTGACACATGGTCTGCCTTTTTTGGCGTGTGTCCCCTGTATGCAATGTGCGAAAAATTAAATACGTCACATAGGCTAGTACACGAGCGTGTGGCCTAGCTGTGTGACTTAAAATGCATGCTGACATCATAAAAAAATGTCCACATTTTTGTACACGGGCGTGTACTCTACCGTGTGAAAACCCCTGTAGGTTCAAAATGAAAAATAAATACACATGAGCGTGTGTGACCACACGGCCTGCCCACACGGGCATGTGCCCTGATTTACATGAAATTTTCCAAAATTTTCTAAAGTTCTCAGTTTGGTCCCGGACCATCCCCAAAGCATGTTTTGGGCCTCGTAGACCCGTAATCGGGACAATTGGCCAACAGAATGAAAGTTTAAAATTTGAATGAAAGTTTGTAACTCGAAAATGTTTGGGTATATGTGTTATTGATTGGTAATGTGTCGTACCCTATTCCGACATTGGATACAGGTAAGGGGTGTTACATTTAGTGGTATCAGAACTATGGTTTATTCAGTTCTCGGACTACCATAGCATGTGTGAGTGTCTAGCTATACATGCCATAAATATATTGCGATAGTGTGGTGATTCTTGACAATTCTAAACTGTGTTTTGCTTTTATATAGTAAATGGATCGTGATCGAGCTATGGCTGATGATGCTAAGAGTAATGCGCCGACTCCTGCGCAAGGGACCACTTTGAGTCAGAGAGATGAGGCTCGGGAAACCTTTCTCCAGATGATGAGTAACTGGTATACTGAGTTTGTTCAAGCAAATCCTAATGCTTAACCTCCTTCGCCCCCTCTTATACCATAACCGGTTCCTGTAGCTCCTCAAGGTATTGATGTGGTAAGATTAACTAAGCCCCAAATTGATAAGATTTGAAAACAAAGGGCCGAAAAATTCGGGGCCAACATAGATGATGATTTGGAGAAAGCCGAATTCTGGCTTGAAAATTCTATGAGGGTGTTTGATGAGCTGTCATGCACACCCGAAGAATGCTTAAAGTGTCATGTGTCATTGCTGAGGGACTCAACATATCACTAGTGGAAGACATTGATATTAGTGGTTCCAAAGAAGAGAGTGACATGGGATTTCTTTTGAGAAGAATTCCAGAAGAAATATATAAGCCAACGGTTTATTGACCAGAAACGGAAAGAGTTCCTTGAATTGAAGTAAGGAAAAATGTTTGTGGCTGAGTATGAACGTGAGTTCATTAGGCTCAGTAAGTATGCTCGAGAATATGTATCCTCTGAGGCTACTATATGTAGAAAGTTTGAAGATAGGCTGAATGAGAACATCAAATTGTTAGTGGGGATTTTAGAAATTAAAGAGTTTGTTGAATTGGTTGAACGTGCTTGTAAAGCTAAAAAGTTGAGCAAAGAGAAGAGAAAGGCCGAGAGTGAGGCCAGAGATGCCAGAAACAGACCGATGAGTAAGTCGTTTCAGTCTTAATCAAAGAAATCCAAAAAAATGAATCCCCGAATGGCTACTTCAACTGGGAATCTACACCAAGACTGCGATAAAACATATTCGGGTTCTAAAGTTCAAGCCACCTCGATGGCAATTGTGGGTAACACGAGACTTAACAAACTCAAATGTCAGAATTGTGGTAAACATTATGGTGAATGTTGGGGGAACAGTCGAGCTTGCTATAAGTGTGGTTCTCAGGAACATTTTATTAAAGACTGTCCTGAGAAAGCTGAAGAAGAGAGGCTTCAGAGTGCCCGACCAAGTAATACCTCTAGCAGGGGTAGACCATCACGAAATGCCGGTGGTGGAGCTAGTAGCAAAAGTATGGTGAAGGATTCCACTGTGAGATCAAAAACGAGAACACCTTCAAGAGCTTACGCTACACGTGCTCGAGAGGATGCGTCCTCCCTCGATGTTATTACCTATACATTATCTATTTACAATACTAATGTTATTGCATTGATTGATCTTGGATCTACTCATTCTTATGTTTGTGTGAAATTGGTAAATAGTAAGAAATTTCCTGTTAAAATGACTGTGTTTGTGATTAAAGTGTCGAACCCTTTGGGCAAATATGTATTGGTAGATAAGGTTTTTAAGAATTGTCCTTTGATGATTCAAGGTCACTGTTTTCTGGCTAATTTGATGTTGTTGCCATTTGACGAGTTTGATGTTATTTTGGGCATAGACTGGTTGACCATGCATGATGCTAAGGTAAATTGTAGACAGAAAACTCTTGAGTTGAAATGTAAAAATGGTGAAATTCTTTGGGTTGAAACAGATGAGACAAATAATATGCCTATGATGATTTCGTGCTTAACTGCTCAGAAGTGTTTGAGAGAAGGGTGCAAAGCTTACCTAGCATATGTGTTGAATAGTGAGATGTCTGAGTTGAGGCTAGAGTCGATGCCCGTAGTCTGTGAGTTTTCGGATGTGTTTCCAGAAGATTTACCTAGGTTGCCTCCGGTTAGAGAAATTAAGTTTGCTATTGATTTGTTGCCTGGGATGGCATCGATCTCTATGGCTCCATATAAAATGGCTCTGGCCGAATTGAAAGGGTTAAAGGCTCAGTTACAAGAGTTGGCAGATAAGGGTTTTGTGAGACTGAGCTTTTCTCCTTGGGGTGCTCCTGTATTGTTTGTGAAGAAAAAAGACGGATTGATGAGACTTTGTATTGATTACCATCAACTTAATAAGGTGACAATAAAGAACAAGTACCCATTGTCGAGAATTGATGATTTGTTTGATTAATTAAAAGGAGCCACTGTGTTCTATAAGATAGACTTGAGATCCAGATATTACCAATTGAGGGTCAAGGAGTCTGATGTGTCAAAGACTGCCTTTCGGACAAGGTATGGACACTACAAGTTTCTTGTAATGCCCTTCGGTTTAACTAATGCATTAGCCATGTTTATGGACTTGATGAATCAAATTTTTTGACCATATTTGAATAAGTTTGTGGTGGTGTTTATAGATGACATTTTGCTTTATTCCTGTGACGAGAATGAGCATGCTGGAAACTTACGGACAGTGTTGCAAATTTTGAGAGAGGAGAAATTGTTTGCAAAATTTAGTAAAAGTGCATTTTGGCTTCGTGAGGTTGGATTTTTGGGACATATAATTTCAGGTGATGGTATTCGGGTTGACCTGAGAAAAATTTCGATGATTATTGATTGGAAACTGCCGAAGAATGTATCTGAAGTTAGGAGCTTTTTGGGCCTAGTTGGTTATTATAGGTGCTTTGTCGAGGGATTCTCGATAATTGCCTCTCCTATGACCAGGTTGCTTTAAAAGGATGTCAAGTTTGAATGGACTAAAAAGTGCCAGCAAAGCTTTCAAAAGTTGAAAGCGCGATTGACTGAGTCACCAGTATTAGTGCAACTCGAGTCGGGGAAAGAATTTGTGATCTATAGCGATGTGTCTTTAAATGGATTGGTACATAGTTATGCAAGAGGGTAAGGTGGTGGCTTATGCTTCGAGACAATTAAAGCTGCATGAGAAGAATTACCCGACACATGACTTAGAATTGGCCGCCATCATCTTTCTCTTAAAGATTTGGGGCCATTATTTGTATGGTGAAAAATGTTGTATCTTTATCGACCATAAGAGCTTGAAGTATTTAATGTCTCAAAAGGAGTTGAACTTATGACAACGAAGATGGTTTGAATTATTGAAGTATTATGAGTTGGTAATTGATTATCATTCAAGAAAGGCGAATGTAGTCACTGATGCTCTAAGCAAAAAATCTTTGTTCACTTTGAGAGCTATGAATACGAGTTTGAAGTTGTCTAATAATGGTTCGATATTAGCCGAATTGAGGGCTAGACCATTGTTTATTCAGCAAATTTGTGAAGCCTAAAAGAATGACAGTGAGTTGTAAGCTAAGAGAGCTCAATGTGAATGAGGAGATAACTCTGATTTCTAAATTAATTCAGATAGTTGTTTGATGTTTCATGACAGAATATGTGTACCGAAAGATAATGAGTTGATTTGGAAAATTCTACATAAGGTGCATAGTGGTTGTTTATCAGTACACCCGGGTAGTACAAAGATGTACAATGATCTAAAAAAGCTACATTGGTGGATGGGTATGAAAAGAGATATCTCTGAGTTTGTGGCTAAATGTATGATTTTCCAACAAGTGAAAGACGAGCATCAGGTACCATTGGGTTTACTTCAACCAGTAATGATTCCCGAGTGGAAGTAGGATAGAGTCACGATGGACTTCGTGACGGGGTTGCCATTGACTCCGAAAAAGAGAGATGCTGGTTATTGTTGATAGATTGATGAAATCAGCTCACTTTATACCAGTGCGTGTTGATTATTCACTTGACAAGTTGGCTGAGCTTTATATTTATGAAATCGTAAGGTTACACGGAGTGCCAACATCTATTATTTCAGATAAAGATCTGAAGTTTACCTCGAGATTTTGGAAAAGTTGCAAGAGGCCTTGGGTACGAAATTAAATTTTAATACCGCATTCCATTCGCAAACTAATGAACAATTCGAAAGAGTAATTCAAGTTCGTACCGCATTCCATTCGCAAACTAATGAACAATTCGGAAGAGTAATTCAAGTTCTTGAAGACATGCTCTGATGTTGTGTTTTAGAGTTCGAAGGTAGTTGGGAAAAATATCTACCTTTGGTTGAATGTGCCTAGAACAACAGTTATCAGTCTAGTATCCCCGTATGAGGCATTGTATGGTCATAGGTGTCGAACACCTTTGTATTGGACCGAATTGAGTGAGAAGCAAATTCATGGTATGGTTTTGGTTAGAGAAACCGAAGAGAAAGTGATGATCATTTGTGATTGTTTAAAAGCTGCCTCTGATAGACAAAAGTCCTATGCGAATTTGAAAAGAAAGAAGATTGAATTCCATGTGGGAGATAAACTGTTTTTGAAAGTGTCTTCGTGGAAAAAGATCTTGAGATTTGGCTGAAAAGGCAAGTTGTTTCCACATTTTTTTGGGCCGTATGAGGTCATTGAAAGGATTGGACCTGTGGCATACCGGTTAGCTTTACCGGCAGAGTTGGAAAAGATACACAATATGTTTCATGTGTCAATGTTGAGACAATATCGTTTTGATCCCTTACATGTGATTTCTCTGACCGAAATTGTGATACGGCCGGATATGACGTAATATAAGAAACCACTTAAGATTTTGGCCCGAGAGGTTAAACAGTTGAGAAATAAAAATATAGCCTTAGTGAAAGTGTTGTGGCAAAAACATGGAGTGGAAGAGGCTACGTGGGAACCGGAAGAGGCCATGAGGAAACAATATCCAAACCTTTTCACTGGTAAGATTTTCGGGGATGAAAATCCCTAAAGGGAGAGAGTTGTAACGGCCCGAATTAGGGTCTAGTCAGAATAGTGGTTGCGAGACCATAAATTCAAGGTTAAAATATTTATTGTGATTGAGTTTTGAGGTTTATTTAGTGATTGAATGCTTGTGTGAAAATATATTGAGAAATTTATTGTTTGGGTGTCCAATTTGAAAAGTTGGACTAAATTGCAAAAGTTAAAAAATGTGTGATTTATTCTATAAAGGTACTTGATTGAAATATGTTTTTAAATTAGAGGTATTTATATAGTAATTTGACCATTTTATTTGAGTTTGGACAAAAATACCCATGGAAGGGAAAAATTTTAAAGAAGATGAGGGGCATTTTAGTCATTTGGATAATTAAAGAAATAAAAAGGGAAAATAAGTCAAAATTTTTCTCCATCTTCCTCCCTTAGTGCCGAAAATTGAAGAGCATCCATAGCTAGGGTTTTGCCATCTTTCAAGCTTCAAAGTAAGTGATTCTTAGCCTTGTTTTTAATGCTCTTCGTATTTTTGAGATTCTCGTAACTTGATTTAGCTATTTCTACCACTAATTTGAGCTAGGGTTTTTGTTTAAAATTTTACCCATGAATGACATTCATGTATTTTGATGTCTAGTGGTATGAAAGTTTGAAGTGTGGTGAACATCTTTTACTAAATAATTTTTAGGGAAATAGCCAAAAAGGACTTGATTATAAAAGATGAAATAATGTGGTGTAAAATGCAAAATAGTGAAAATTGTGGGTTGCTATAGAAGGGAATATGGATCAGCTAAACTTGGTTGTGTGAAAAATTAACACATTTCATTTTACAAGCATAGGGACTAAAGTGTAAAAATTGAGAAAGTTAGGGCTAAATTGCAAAAATTGCTTTAGGATGATTTTGGACTAAATTGAGCAATGTGTATATTAAATAAGTTAAATGTGTCATTATAGATCGAGAAGAACGTGGAATCTACCTTGACCGGGGAAAGGGCAAGGTTTTGGAATAAATTGCAAATAGACACATTTTGTATCGAGGTAAGTTTATAAGTAAACGATACATCCATTTATTGATTTTTTTACTTGTGGATGCCTTTTATGAAATGTGAATGAATATTGTTGTCATTGGATGAAGTTATGGAAAGTGATGATACAGATAAATTCCATAAACGATTGATAATGGCGGGCTATGTGTGAACCACCGGGTAATTGTTAATATTGGTGAGCTAAGTGCGAATCACCTTGATGATCATTAAAATTGATGGGCTAATTGCAAACCATTGTGAATTATTGATATTGGTGGGCTATGTGCGAAACCACCTTATAATTATTATTACGAGTGGCTATGTGCAATTCATTGTGTATGAATTATTTTACCAAAGTGTATGTTGAGAAATTGTCTAAGTGAAATTATGAGTGTTGTTGTGATGAGTAAATGCAGGGTTTACATGGGAAATGTATGAACTTTGTGCGTACTAAGTGTTGTGAATGTTGGGTAAGACGTGAGACGAGTAAGTGATATTATAAGGCTCGAATTTCTCGTATGGTGGGGTTATGTTTTGAAATGTTATGTATGTGGTTAGGATGTTTATTGTTTGCATGTAGACTTACTAAGCTTAAAGCTTACTCCCCTTTCTTTTCCCTTGTCATATAGAGTACCCAAGCTAGCTTGGGATACAGAAGACGTTGGAGGATCACCCACACTATCAACACTTTTTGGTATATTGATCTTTACCTTGAATTATGGCATGTGTAGGACTTGGTCATTCTGTAAGTGTCATAAATGTGTAAGCCTATGCTTTTTGGTATCATATTTTGTATAAGGCTATGAGATATGGCTAATATTGATTTTATTACAAGTATGTGATGAGGTACTTCATGAATGTGTTGCTTGGATATGTGGGATGATTGATAAAATGAACTTTGTGTGTGGAAATGTGGTGAGTAAATGGTTGTTTACATGCATGATGATTGAACAATATGTTTGAGTTGAGATTGAGTTGTGAATATGTGGATTGTGGATAATTGGATGCTTATTTATGTCATGTTGTGAATTGGCAAGTTTGGTATATGTTTGTTTTTGTTTCAGGGTGGCAAAAGGCTTGGTAAATAGCCTTATATTTGCCCACACAGGTAGACACACGGGCGTGTGTCTAGGCCGTGTGTGACACACGGTCTGCCCTTTGGTCGTGTATCCTGGCCATGTGTCCCTTACATGTAATTTGCGAAAAATTAAGTACATCACACGAGCTAGCACATGGGTGTGTGGCCTGGCTGTGTGACCTAAAATGCATGCTGATGTCATAAACAACATGTCCAGGTTTTTGCACACCGGCAGAGACACGGGCATGTGTCTCGGCCGTGTGAAGGACATGGGTTTGTGCTCAGCCGCGTGAAATCCCCGGTAGGTTCGAAATGAAAAATAAATACACACGGGTTAGAGACATGGGCGTATGTGACCACACGGCCTACCCATACGGGCGTGTCCCTGTACCACACGGGCGTGTGCCCTGATTTACATGAAATTTTCCAAAATTTTCTAGAGTTCTCAGTTTGGTACCAGACCATCCCCAAAGCATGTTTTGGGCCTCGTAGGCCCGTAATAGGGAGAATTGGCCAATGAAATGAAAGTTTTAAATTTAAATGAAAGTTTGTAACTCGAAAATGTTTGTGTGTATGTGTTATTGATCGGTAATGCCTCGTACCCTGTTCCAATGTTGGATACGGGTAAGGGGTGTGACAGCTACATTTGTTTCCACAACATATACAAGATCACAACAGATCAAATAACAAGATGTCCACAAAGAACTGCATTTGCGTCTGCAACATATGCAGGATCACAACCGATCAAATAACAGGGCGCTCACAAAGAGCTGCGGTAGTTTGCAACACATGCAAATCACTACCGATTAGGATGCTCGCAGATCTATATAACAGGAATGCTCAAGAGGGCTTTTAATAGGATGCTCATCCGAGCAATAATATCCGCAACCAATGCAGGACTATAATCAATACAAGAAAATCATGTATCCATCAAATTTCATTTATTTAAATAGGACTTAACATTTTCGAGTATTTATCAGATATTTTATCATTTCTTATATTTATTACATTTATAAAATTTAAATATACACATTCATTAGAAATTCAATCAATTTAACATACATAGCAATTCTATAATTCACATACAACATATCAATTCAAACATATAATTTCATAATTTAGTTACATGAACTTACCTCGACAATTGTTCGTGTATGTACAATCTACTAATCCGACATTTCTTTCTTACTTGTTCTAACTCTGATTTGGTCTATCCGGATCTATATGAGGAAATTTGACATCAATTCATACTCAATTAGTCCAATTTACATTTTTAGGCAAAATTACCATTTTGCCCCTAAACTTTTAATAAATGATAATTTCGTCCCTAAGCTCGGAAAAAAATTCTTGCAATTTAATTCTTATTCCAAGCCTAGCTGAATTTTACATGTAACATTTACAGCCCATGTATTTCATAAAATTCAAAATTTTTTCATAGATTTCACATTTACAATTTAGCCCCAAAATCATATTTTCATAAAAATTCACTTTGTAAAAGTTGTTTATCTTTCAATAACCTTTCATTTTCTACCATAAATTTCAAAATTTTAGTTTATTCATCCATGGAAAAACTTTTATACTTTGACAACTTTGCAAATTAATCCTCAGAATAGATAGATTAGGTTACTACGATATCAGAAATATAAAAATTATTAAGAACAGGTCAAGAAAACATACCTAATTATGCTTGATTTGTTTCATTTCTCTCTCCTAGGGTTTCCATAACATTATGGGGAAGAAGATGATATATTTTGATGATATTTTCTTTTTGTTTATTATTTATCACCAATATTTTTTTATCTTTCCAATTTTGTCCTTTTCTTTATTTTATTTTCGATGGATGAATCATCATCCTTAATCACCAAGCATTTTTAAATGGTCTTTTTACTATATAAGGACCTCTATTTTAAAGTTCTATAGCTATTTAATCCCTTTAGCTATTAGAACTGAACTTTGCACTTCGTGCAGTTTGGTCCTTTATCAAGTTAGACATGTAATCGATAAAATTTCTTTATGAAATTTTCATATAACATTTCCATCATACTATAGACCATAAAATAATATTAAAATAAATTTTCTTTTCGGAATCGAATTTGTGGTCTTGAAACTACTGTTTCGATTTTGACCAAAAAGGGGCTATTACAGCTTTGTTAAAGATTAACACTATGTTCGCGTGCTATATATATTATATATATGTGGTATGTTGAAGGTTAGGTTGGGAGTTAATGGAGAGTCACTTTGGTGGCTAATGTGGCACGCTGAATTCGGGTCACAAATTCTAGGCCGAGTTTTGTGTGTTACATATTACATGATAATACCTACCACATAGGTCGGTCTAACTATCATATTATCAAGAAAATTCTGCTTAGTTTTAGAAAATCTCCTCAGTGAGAGCAGCATGACAACGTCTATCTTGGGGTGTAACACCCCTTACCTGAGTCTGACACTGAGACGAAGTATGAGGCATTACGGTACTTAAACATGCTTAAATACACCAAAATCGAGTCTTGCTTTTCACTCTAATTTAAAACTTTTTCAAATGAACTCTTAATACCTTTATTATGAGCCTACAAGGTCCAAAACATACACAGGAAGCAGTTTGGAACTAATATTGGAACTTTAGAACTCTTTGAAAAATTATACTTGAAACAGGGCCACACGTTCATGTGAGGTACGACACGCCCGTGTGGGCTGGCCGTGTGGTCACACATGCCCATGTCCCTCATCCGTGTTGGATTTATTTCTTATTTCAATCCTACAGGTTTGGACACAGTTTGGGTACACTCCCATGTCTGTATCCTTTGTCCCTCACACGGCCTAGACACGCCCATGTCTATAACTCGTGGAGTACTTTGACTTAAATACTATAAACATCAAGGGTTCACACGACTAAGGCACACGCTCGTGTGCTCAGCCCATGTGCAATTTTAACTTACCTACTTAGGATGCATGGGACACACGGTCTACTAACATGCCCATGGGGGACGACTGTGTGTAACACACGGCCTAGGCACACGCCCGTGTACCCATCCGTGTAGACAATTATAGGCTATTTCCTAGGCCTTTTTGCCACCCTGAAACACATCCAACTCATGCCAGCTTCAAACTCACAAATCAAGGTATAACATACATAAAAAAAACATTCATCATTGAGGCACTCACATGCCATCATGCATATGATGAATTTCATCCTCATTGCATAAAATATATCTTAGACAATATTAGCCAATTTCAAAGGCCGTTACAACTTGACTCAAGTGATAACAATAGCCAACATATTTGCTACTCAAAATAGCAGATACCAAAGTAACTAAACTTCCTATACATGCCATACAAAAAAAAAAACAAAAAAAAAGACTAACTTTACTATACCAAAATAAATTTCCTTGATAGTGTGACTTCGAGCTCCTACTTCGAGTGATCCCTGAGCTAATTCTGCAAATCTACATGGAAAGGGGAAATAAAGGTGTAAGCATAAAATTCTTAGTAAGTTGCATGAAAAAAAATAGCAATAAATGTCATGGAAAAATCATTCAAGTAGGGCATCATGAAATTCATATAACTCCTTACTCTTTCTCATATCTTACTCATTCTTATAACATAATCATTCTCATGACATACTTACTCTTGTGACTTGCTCTTTCTATGACTTACTCATTCACATGTTTTGCTCATTCTCGTGCCTTACATTTTCATATTTTTCTCATGACTTACTCAAGTGTACCTGTAACACTCATCATGAAACTTTAGTCTCTCTTGTTAGCTAAACAACTTGGATACATTCTCTATTAACTTTCTTAGAATATCAAAGGACACCCGTAATGCCATTCTCATGGTAAGGTGCCAAAGCCATATCCCAGATATGGTCTTACACGAGATCTCATGTCGATGTTGATGCCATGTCCCAGACATATTCTTATACGAGATCGTAAAACAATGCTGATGCCATGTCCCAGACATGGTCTTATACGGGATCTCTCTCTTAGATACCCAAGCCATGTCTCAGACATGGTCTTACAGGGGATCTATGTCTCATATCGGTGCTGACGCCATGTCCCAGACATAGTCTTATACGTGACCTCTTGTGGATGCCAATGCCATGTCCCATACATGGTCTTACATGGGATCCCTATTCGGTATCGATACCATGTCCCAGACATGGTCTTACACGGGACCTACAATGGTCATGACGTAATTATGGTATCCTTCGTATCTTTGATACTTATATGTAATTTTTCATTCATTTTTCCATCATGTCTTGGTAAAATTCATATCAATAAATTTCATGGAATTTTACATAGCTCATACATTGACTTATCAATAAGCATAGAAAAATCATTACATTTAAACATTCATAAAATATAAGGCTAGATTATTACATACAACTTACCTCGGGTCTAAAACGAGGGCAATCGTTCGATTTAGTCCACTATCTTGCTTTTTCCCCAGTTTCGATTCGGGCTTCGTGTTTCTTGATCTAAAATGACAAATTAAGCTAATTTAATACACACATTGGCTAAATAGCCCATAATTTACACTTTGGAAAAATTTATAATTTTGCCCCTAGAATTTTATATATTTGCAAAATGGTCCCTAGGCTTGTAAAATGAAATGCACTGAATTTCTTGACTACTCAAGCCTAGCTGAACCTTTCATGTGCTCATAGCAGCCCATATTTCTCATCAATTTGTACATTTGCTACATATTATATTAACTTTGCAATTTGGTCCCTATTAGGGACTTTTATGAAAAATCACCTAGAGAAAGGTGTTTACTACACTTTAAACTTTCATAATCTACCACTAGACATCAACATACTTGCATGTCATGTATGGGTATATTTTCTAATATAAACCCTAGCTCAAATTAGTGGTGGAAATAGCTTGCTTATGTTGCAAGGATTTCAAAAATACAAAGAAAATTAAAAACGGGACTAAATTGCACCTACTTGAAGTTTGAAAAGTTGAACTAAAACCCTAGCTACGGAGCTTCAAATTTTTGGCACCCCTTGGAGAAGATGGACAATATTTTTTCTTTCTTTTTCCCTTTTTATTTCTTAACTTTACCAAATGACCAAAATGCCCTTATGGCCTTTCTTTGATATTTTTCCCTTCCATGGGCATTTTTGTCCATCATGCCAAAAATTGGTCTATTTGCTAAATAAGGACCTCCTCTAATTTTTCTCATGCTATTTCATACTTAAACCTTCTAGAAACTCATGTTTTGCAATTTTTGCAATCTAGTCCTAAAGGACAAATTAATCACTTTTCATAAAAATTCCTTCACAAAATTTTATCACTATCATGCAATCATGTCATAATAATAATAACAATAACAATAATAATAATAATAATAATAATAATAATAATAATAATAATAATAATAGTAATGATAATAATAATAATAAAATATACTTTTCTACTCTAGATTTGTGGTCTCGAAACCACTATTCCGTCTAGGCCTTAATTCGAGCTGTTACATGGGGCAAGTCTGTTTCATGCCATCATAAGAGACCATTGATAGAGGTTTTAGGTCTTGTTTAGGGACCTTCTCCAACTCAATATTTTAAAAACATGCCAGGTATTTTAATTTTTGGTTTCAATCATGAATGATCAATATATGCATGACAAGTACATGTGGAATTCTTCCCTAATCTATACGACATGCTTATCATTTAAATATCATTATGCTTATCTCAAGAATTAAAAGAAAAAAAATTTAAATGACTCTTATAAGCCAAAGTTTCTGTGATTTCATCCAAAAAATAACGTAACATCCCCTTTTTTTTAGTGGTGTCAAAAATGGTGGTTTCGAGACTACAATTTTGGCAAGTGATTTAGTAAATATTATTTATTAAATATTTACAAGTATTTATTAGGGTTATATTAAAGTTTGGTTAAGAAATTTTATTGTTAAGATAGTTAATTAGGTAAAATGGATTAAATTGAAATAGATGCAAAAGTTAATCGTTATATGGTTAATTGCCTTAAATTAATTTAGACACATGAATTAAGGGTTTTATTTGGAAAATATACCCATTTCAATTGTAGTGCATGACTTTTGAGTGTTATAACATGAAATTAAGTTAATTTTTAAAGGGTAAAATTGTAATTTAGTAATTAAGTAAAAATTAAAATAAAACAGAAGCTTAATGAAACATCATCATCTTTATTGGGTGCTTAACAAAATTGAAATCTCCATTGCTAGAGTAGAGAGCTATCAGCCAAGCTTTTTGGTGTGTATATTAAGAATCTCAACGATCGGAGGACGTACAAGAAAAAAGGAAAAATTATCGATTCCCTAATAGTTGAATCACTTATAGGTAAGTTCATACTACCTTCTATGGTTACAATTTGTTATTAAATGTTATTAATTATTTATATATAAACTGCTAAAATGGAAATTGAACTATGTAGTAATAAATTGAATTCTACGATAATTCCAATGGACCGAGTAAAAGTCTCGTACACAAGATTTCTGAACGATTCCCGTTCTGGACCGAGCTCTAGCATTTGTTGCGGACTCAGATATACATGTGAAGCAAATTTAGCTTGGGCTAATAATTTGTTGCCGTGTTAAAGGTATAGTTGGACTAATAACCTTACATGTATTTATAGCTTTGGCCAAGCTATTTTTCTGCGATGTCAATGGTTTAGCCCGGACGGGTAACTTGACATATGTATTTCTGTACCCAACTAGCTAGAATGAGCATTACATGATTCTTGTACTCATTTATTAAATTATTTTAAAAAGTTCCATCGAAAAATCAAAGGACATATAGTATATTTAATAAAGTGGACAAAATATGAATTTTGATTATTCATATTCTCGTTATTTGTTGATCCAGAATATTTAAACTTTGTCATGATAGGGACAATAGTTTAAATAGATATTTACAATTAGCTAATAAATGAGCAAGGTAAGTTATTGAATGAATTGGATAGCTCACTAAGTATTGTATATACTTACTTCTGTTATTATGTTTTGTAGATTTTGGATGATTGAATCATGTCGATCAGATCAACGGAGCTCACATCGACCATCCTCTGACATTGGTAGATCTTGAAGTCTTGAATTATGGTTATATGTGGGATGTATATAGGATACTTATTTTGCAAATGTTAGACATGTTTTGGTGCATTAGTTGTCAGTGCACTTATGTGCAAAGCTGGTATGTGTATTGCATATTTCGTATCTTGGTAATGTGTAGTTATAAGTTGTGTTTGAATGGTATTTTTTGGATATGGTAACAAGTTTGGTGTGCTTAACGATGGCTAGAATGGATGAATTGATTGGTTGATAAATGTTGATTATATGTGGTGCTAATGAAGGCATATTGGTTAGGCACTTAGGATGGATGCTTTGGTATGTTTTAAGCTTATTTAAGTGTGTTTTGAAGGCATGGAATGGTTGATTTTGGTTTGGATTGGAACCTAAGGAATGTGTATTGTTTTGGCTTATTTTGGAAGTCATTTTAGGTTCACACAGCTTAGGACATGGGATGTCACACGGTCGTGTGCCACACACAGTCACACCACACGATCGTGTGGCCTATTTAATTTTGGTGCAAGTTTGTCCCACATCATCCCTGGATGTTACACGGCATGGAGACATGGTCATGTAACCTTATTTCGATTCACAAATGGTCTGTGAGATAGTTGTGTGATCGTAGTTCAATTTGCACACTGTCAGACACACAGTTTGACGACACTGTCATGTGACTCTATTTTTGAACTATACAATATTTGGCCACACGTCATGTCCCTAGGCCACACAGCCTAGTCATACAGCCATGTGACCCCTATTTTCAATTTTTTTACATTTTTATATTTTATTTCAAATTAGTCCCTCATTGTTTCTAAATTGATTTTTAGGTTCCGTAAGCTCATTATAAGGCCAATATGAGTATATATTTTATGAATTAATATTGGTTTGGATATTTGAAATTTAAATTAATAATTAAATTATTTTATGTTCTCATTGGATTCGGTACATGTCGTAACACTATGTAATCTTAATCTGGTGATGGTGACGAGTTAGGGGTTTTACATTTAATGGTACTAGAGCTATAGTTTAGTCGGTACTAGGATTGAACATAGCATGTATTGAGTCTAGAAATGTAACACCCCAAACCCGGCCCAGACATTACGGCCAAGTCTGGTGTGTCACATCAACGCTAGATTAATCATGCTCTTTAGTTATTACGAGTAGGGTGAGTTTTGCAAAACTGTTCTTAAAGGTTGAAAAGAAAATCCAGGTTTAGTTGTGAACGTCCTATCCACTACCAGTTTTTAGATCTATTCTATTACCAGATCTTGACTATCTTTTTGTTATCCATTTGATACGTTTGTTTCATTTTGAAAACGTTGATTAATTTTGAGAAAAATCTGCGCAGCATTAATCTACCCATTTTGATCAAATTATAAATAAAGAATTAAAAATCCAAATTAAAATACTTAAAGCGGCCTGATTACAACCCAAACCATACTAAAAAAAATAATTTAAAGTAAATATGAAAGTAGAAAGACTTAATTAAAACCCATCATGTGCAGTCCACGTGGCCACTCTGAATCCGTCCAGCTCCAAGTCCACTAATCTAGGGCTCACCTGTATAGATGAAAGGAAGGGGGTGAGTTTGGAAACACAGTGTGTAAAGAAAGCCCATCCAGAGCCCAAATCAGCTCAAGCTTACTGGGCCTAAGCCCTATCCAGTTTCAGTAATAGCTGGGCCGAAGCCCTATTCAAAACTCAGTTAAATGGGCCCTAGCCTCATTCAGTAATCAGTGCGGCCCATAGGCCCAATACAGTAACAGAACAGAATAATGCATGTATGCAAAGCCCGGCCCATGTCCAGCCCTACACACCACCCGTACCAGCCCTACACACCATGTGGGGAATAACTCAACCCACCCAACCCTACACACCACAGTCACAGCATAGCTGCTTAATTAGATAACGTGGCCCAGCCACTAATAGTAAAACCGAGGCAAAGCCCCTTTTAGTAAAACGAGGCAAATCCCCTTTCATTAAACGTGGCATTGCCACTTAGCACTTCCTCCATCAATAAACCCAATCCCATGCAATAGTTAAACATGTCATGGCATATAGTGAACAGATAAAGTGTAGCATGCATTTCAGTCAAAAGCCTAGGGGTATAATGGTTATTTTGCACCTAGGGGTAAAACTGTAATTTTCCACCCTTAAGGGGATTTTCAGTAATTATACCAATTTTTAGGGTTTCATGCTTATTACAGTGATTATCAGTCCAATTTTCACCAACTTTAGCGATATTGGGTCCTAAAACCCGTAATGGGCCCAACGTGTCTACCAGTTATTTTGGCCCACTTAGCCCAAATTTCATAGTTGCTTTAACATTTTTAACCTACAGAATACCAGAACCCACTTACCGCTTGATTTCACCCATATGGGCCCGTAGGCCCATTGGGCCCAAATTTAGCCCATAGAGGCCTAAATTTACTGAGGTGCACGAAAACACGCACACGTCCATCATACCAATTGTGGCAACTGTTCTTACTAGTCTTAACCAACCCATAAGCACTCGCACGCTCGCAAGCCCACAAAATGCCAGAATTTTAGCATTTCGGCTTTTCGGCTTTTGCCGATTTAATCTACTAGAGGGTGTTCGTTTGCACACCTGATTTGCGACAGACGTAGACGAAATCTCCCACTTGATTGTCCTACAGTCATTTCAATCCACATGTCACTATAGATCTAACTGAATAATCGACACCAAACTAATATACCTATTCAGCCAACACCATCTAATGCCTTTAGTCACCTACCTTTGCTGAAAATAATGACTAGATCTAGATCTAGTTGTCCCAATGATCTAAGCCTCCTACGCTCCTTGCTAGGTCGTTCCTTTTGCAACAAATACACACAAAACCGATTAGAAGAACCAGCATTACTATTTACCTTAGTCGATGGCCTTCCTAAAGCGTTTTGGGACTTTCAGCTTTTCTTAAATCCAAAGATAACGCATGAGAAGGAGTTCCGATTACTTACCACGATAATGGATCCACCATTTCTAAAGGTTTAATTCCCGATTTACTACGAATATGAAGATTTCGGCTTCTTACACAAAATGACAC
The DNA here is from genome assembly GCA_020496765.1 of Gossypium stocksii. Taxonomy (NCBI): domain Eukaryota; kingdom Viridiplantae; phylum Streptophyta; class Magnoliopsida; order Malvales; family Malvaceae; genus Gossypium; species Gossypium stocksii. The sequence continues at coordinate 17,413,198 of CM035623.1, forward strand.
TAAGAGATAATATGTGCTTCGAGATTTCAACTTTCAGAGTAGTCGGCCATGAAGAAATCGGCTACTAGATTGAGTGCTTCAGGTTTGAAAAGAGATCACTAGGAACAAGGGTAAGATTTGGTTTTAGAAAAGACAATAGAAGAAGAAGTTTTGATCAAACAAATAATCAACAATGGTGGATTCAGTTTTGGCTTTTTATGATAAACGACAAGGAGGTTGGAGAAAAGAGATTACTTCAATAAGATTCTGTTTTAGAAGAGAGTAGGGGAGAAAAGAAGAAAAGATAAGAAGAGAGGAGAAGAGAAGGAAAGAAATGAGAAGATGAAGGAAAGAAGGAAGGGAAGAAGGAAGAGAATAGGTTCGGCTAGAAGAAAAAATCAGCAAGAGAAACCTAAGGTGTCAGGTTTCAGGTTTTGGAACAAAAAAGAGGAGAAAAGAATGCACAAAAGAACCCACTATGAAACTTATTCAACAACCAAAGTAATCGACCAAATCCCAAAAACTAACTCAAGAAATCGGCACTCAACTAGCCCCTATTGCCGAAACTACTACCCCAATCCCTCATGACCGAATGTGCCTTCCCAAAACTCCCACAGTCGGCCAACTCTGCTTCTTTCAAAATTCCTAAAACTTCTCCCCCTTATCCTCTTTGATCAAATCCCATAAGCATATCAAACTCTTCTCAACAGAGTTTCACTTGAGTTCCATCACATGACTGGCACATCAATAAAAATAAAATACCAAACTGCTTACCTTGAGACTTGAACCTTGGCCCTTGCACACATCCACACGCCACTTTCTTAGGCTCTAAGTGGCGCCATATTGTCACTTTACCAGGGCCTCACTTGTGTCTTAATTCACCCACTTTTTCTTAAAAGCCCACATAGCCTAGGCCTCTTCTCTTTAAATAAAAAATTGGATATTTCTACCAGGTTTTAACTTAGGCTTGGGCCTTCTAAAGGCCCACTAGCACACTTAAAGCATAAATTCCATAGCCAAACCTCAAAATTTCATGATTTCACCAAAACCGTAAAAATCCCGAAGAAACCTGAAAATTAGGGCATTACAACTCTACCCTCTTAAAGAAATTTTGGCCTCGAAATTTACCTAATCAAAATAGGCAAGGGTATTGTTGACGCATCGCCTTTTCTGGCTCCCAAGTACCCTCCTCTCTGCCATGATTGCGCCAAAGCACCTTTACCATCGGAACTGACTTCTTCCTCAACACTTTGACCTCTCGATCTAGTATCTGCACAGGCTTTTCCTCAAAAGTCAAATCAGTCTTCACCTCAATCTCCTCCACTAGTACTACATGCGAAGGATTTGATCAATACTGCCTTAGCATGGATACATGAAAAACGTCATGAATTCAGCCTAGCTCCGGCGGTAACTCCAACTGATAAGCTACTGGCCCTACCCGTTTAAGAACCCGATAAGGCCCTATAAATTGCGGACTCAATTTGCCCTTCTTACCAAACCTTAATATCTTCTTCCAAGGTGAGACCTTCAAGAAAACCATATCTCCCACTGAATACTCAATTTCCTTACGCTTTAGATCAGCATATGATTTTTGTTTGTCGGACGCCTCCTTTAACCGATCTCTGATCAAATTAACCTTATTCTTAGTATCTGCCACCAACTCTGGCCCTAGAACTTGTCGTTCTCCCAACTCTGTCCAACACGTAGGCGTACGACACCTTCGTCCATATAGTGCCTCATACGCAGCCATTTGAATACTTGCCTGATAACTGTTGTTATAAGCAAATTCCACCAATGGCAAGTAGTCCTCCCAACTACCATGAAAGTCGATAACACAACCCCTCAACATGTCCTCCAGAACCTGAATAACCTTTTCGACTGTCCATCGGTCTGAGGGTGAAAAGCAGTGCTGAAATCCAATCGCGTACCTAACGCTTCATGCAACTTCTGCTAGAATTGGGATGTAAACCTAGGATCCCGATCAGAAATAATCGAAACTGGCACCCCATGCAGTCGCACTATCTCCACCACATACAACTTAGCCAACTTTTAAAGTGAGTAATCGGTCCGGACAGGTATGAAATGGGCAGATTTCGTTAACCTATCCACAACTACCCATACTGAGTCTTTCTTGGAGGGTGTCAAAGGTAGCCCACTCACAAAATCCATGGTTACCCTCTCCCACTTCCAAAGTGGAATATTCACTGGTTGCAGCAGTCCAGAAGGCAGTTGATGCTTAGCCTTTACTTCTTGGCATGTCAGACATTTTCCCACAAATTCGGTCACTTCTTGCTTAAGTCTAGGCCACCAGTACAACTCTCGCAAGTCTTGGTACAACTTTTTCCCTCCAGGATGCATGGCATAAGGTCCGCCATGAGCCTCTTTTAGAATTGCCAACCTCAAGTCAGAGTCCTTCGGAATACAAACTCTTCCTCGAAAGCATAGAACTCCATCACTAATCAGTCCAAAATCTGAATTCTCATCATTCCCAGCTTGCTGAAATCGAGGAACTAATGACTCATCCTCTAATTGTTTCTCTTTAAACTGCTCAATCCAAGTTGGTCTCACTTGTAACTCTGCTAACAAGCTCTCATCGTCATATAGACTTAGACGAGCAAACATTACTCTTAATTCAGCTACAGCCCTTCGGCTCAGTGCATCAGCCACCACATTTACCTTGCCTAGGTGATACTCAATCGAACAGTCGTAATCCTTAAGCAACTCTATCCATCTTCGTTGCCTAAGGTTTAACTCCTTCTGAGTCAGCAAATACTTGATACTCTTGTGGTCTGTGTATATAATACACTTTTCTCTATACAGATAGTGTCTCCAAATTTTTAACGCAAAGATTACTGCTACCAACTCCAGATCATGTGTAGGGTAGTTCATTTCGTGAGGCTTAAGCTGTCGTGAAGCATAAGTGACCACCTTACCCTCTTGCATTAATACACAGCCTAACCCCACATGCGATGCATCACTGTACACGATAAAATCCTTCCCAGACTCCGGCTGAATCAACACTGGTGCCTCAGTCAAAACCTTCTTTAGCTTATCAAAAGCTTCTTGCTGCTTCTCAGTCCATACAAAAGATACTCCTTTTCTCAGCAGTTTCATTAACGGTGCAGCAATCAAAGAAAATCCTTTTACAAACCTTCTATAGTATCCTGCTAACCCCAAAAAACTCTGAATTTCTGATACTCACCTCGGTGGCTTCCAATCTAGAACCGCCTCAATTTTCCAAGGATCCACCCTAATCCCCTCAGCAAAAACAACATGACCCAAAAATGTCACTTCTCACGACCAAAATTCACACTTATTGAATTTTGCATAGAGTTGCTTCTCTCTCAATACTTGCAGAACAACACGGAGATGCTCATCATGCTTCTGATCAATTTTCGAATACACCAGAATATCATTGACAAAGACGACTACAAATTAATCCAAATATGGTTGGAATACTCGATTCATCAGATCCATGAAAGCCACAGGTGCATTCGTCAGTCTAAATGGCATAACCAGAAACTCGTAATGACCATACCGAGTTCTGAATGCTGTCTTATGAATATCCACCTCCTTTACCCTTAACTGCTGATATCCGAATCGAAGATCGATCTTGGAAAATACCAAAGCTCCTCTAAGTTGGTCAAACAGATCATCGATCCTTGGTAAAGGGTACTTATTCTTTATCGTCAGTTTGTTTAATTGGCGATAATTGATGCACATACGAATCGTCTCATCCTTCTTCTTTATGAACAGTACTGGCGCTCCCTATAGAGACACACTCGGTCTAATAAAACCTCTATCCAACAATTCTTGGATTTGTGCCTTCAGTTCCACTAACTCCTTCGGTGCCATCCTATAAGGTGCGATGGACACTAGAGACATTCCAGGCAGCAAGTCGATTCCAAATTCGACTTCACGATTCGGAGGCAATCCAGGAATCTCCTCAGGAAAGACATCTTGGAATTCCATAATAGTTCTAACCTTCTCCACAATCAAACCTTCAACCTCCGTCTGACTCACAAATGCCAAATATGCCTCGTAACCTTTGCGAATCAGCTTCTCAGCCCTTAAGGCCGAAACTACATTGGACAAGTAGTCCCTTCGCTCCTCTATAACCATCACCTCCTCATCCTCTGTACTCCTTAACACCATCCTTTTAGCCGCACAACCCAGAGTTGCTCTATGCTTAGTCAGCCAGTCCATCCTCAAGATAAGATCGAATTCTCCGAACGGTAGCTCCATTAAGTCTCCAGGGAAAATCCTACCTCGAGTCTCTAAAGGAGCCTCCCTAAAGAGTTTGTCTACCCTAACCGAGTGACCCAGTGGACTTATCACTGTTATCGCACTCACGGTTTCCTCAGAGTACACACCCAATGACCCAAATATATCACATGCAACATAGAGTGAGTAGAACCCACGTCTATCAAAGCAGTGTATGGCAGGCTAGAGATCAAGAACGTACTATTTATAACGTTAGGTGCGTCTCCCTCCTCTCAGTGACGAGCAGCATACACCAATGCTGGCTGACGAGCCTCTGCATTTCCAGCACCTCTGCCAAGTGCTCCACGTCCACGACCATTTTCGTTGCCACCCCTACCTTGACCACTGCCTCTCGATGGTTGTGGTCCACCTCGCACCAGTTGAGCAATCCTTTGTTCAGCAACTTGAGTCTGAGCTGGCTTCCGAGGACAGTCCTTGACCCTATGCTCCTCAGACCCACACCAGAGACATGCCCCAGTCCGCTTCCAACATTCTCCTAGATGCACTCTACCACAATCCCCACAAGCCTGCGGTCTACCTGTATTCACCGAAACCACTCAGACTGGTTCATCTATTCTAGCTCATTTGTAGCACCCGAAGGTCCAGCATCCCTCCTGAATCGGTTTCGGTCCTTCTCATAGTTCTGCCGTTCAGTTCGCTTCACCTCCTCGGCTATCTTAGCCTTTTCCACCAATGCAGTAAAGTCATGCTCCCTCTGAGGAGCTATCAGCACCCTTAGCTCATCCCTGAGGCCATCCTCAAATCGAATGCTACGCTCGTACTCTGTGGTAACTATTCCGCTGGCATACCAGCTCAATCTCAGGAACTCCGCCTCATATTCAGCAACAGACTTATTACCTTGGGTCAGGTTCTGAAATTCTTTCCTACGAGCATCCACGTAGCTTGCTCCGATGTATTTTCCCCTGAAAGTCGTCTTAAACATTTACCAGGTTACTCGCTCAGCTGGGGTACTCTCCTTCACAATAATCCACCATTGATACGCCTCGTCTTAGAGCAGAGACACCGCTCCTTTTAGCTTTTGCTCCACTGAGTAATCCAGATCATCCATAATCCGTTCTGTGGCCTCCAGCCAGTACTCAGCCACATTTGGGGCCACTCTAGATATGCCGCTAAAGATCTCAGCTACATTAGCCCCGAGTCACTCAGAAATGGATCCCCAATTCACAGTCCCGACATTAGCTCCAGTAACCCTTTTTAGAACGCTTAACATTGCCTGAGACAAGGCATCGTCCCCTGCGGCCTGATCATACAGCCGATTCTCTGCTACCGGTGGCGGTCGTGCCTCCTCAGCTGGCATGTGTTTCAAAGATGAAGACCCAGCTTGAACACTACTTTGACCACGTCCACGGCCTCGTCTACGAGCTGCCGTCATACTCATATCGACTTATCTGATTACGAATTTTATGACATTAGTTTAACATTCCAGTGTTTATTACAAATGTCTTATGCACAGATAGAGTTTCAGAGTTTGTTCTCGCGAAATCGTAGCCTAGCTACAATCTCAGTCTTTTAGGGTTTAGTCTCCCCACTGTCTCAGTCTCTACAGTTTCAGTACTACCCTATCTACATTATCATAGTAGGGTCTCAGTTCTATCTATAGTAACATTTTAGTATAGTACAGTATAAGAGTGGAATATTTATAAGCTTGGTGCCGGGGATTCAGTGTGCCACTCTTTCAGAAACTCGATTTCAGAAATCCCACTTATAACTTAAATTTTTAAAATAAATCCTTAAGGAAGTATGTTTAAAAGAAAACGAGTTTAAAAAGGGTTTTCCTAGGAATTTTCTAAAACCGATTTCAAAATACCCTTCTTGAGCCTTGATTTTAAGATTTTAAAAAACTTTTTGAACCCCATCTACAACCGAGTTATTGCAACCAGGCTCTGATACCACTACATATAACACCCCAAACCCGGCCCAGACGTTACGGCCAAGTCTGGTGTGTCACATCAATGCCAGATTAATCATGCTCTTTAGTTATTACAAGTAGGGTGAGTTTTACAAAACTGCTCTTAAAGGTTGAAAAGAAAATCCAGGTTTAGTTGTGAATGTCTTATCCACTACAAGTTTTTAGATGCATTCTATTACCAGATCTTGACTGTCTTTTTGTTATCCATTTGATACGTATGTTTCATTTTGAAAACATTGATTAATTTTGAGAAAAATCCGCACAGCCCTAATCTACCCATTTTGATCACATTATAAATAAAGAATTAAAAATCCAAATTAAAATAATTAAAGCGGCCTTCTTATAACCCAAAACCATAATGAAAAAAATAATTTAAAGTAAATATGAAAGTAGAAAGACTTAATTAAAACCCATCATGTGCAGTTCACGTGGCCGCTCTGAATCCCTCTAGCTCCAAGTCCACTTGTCTAGGGCTCACCTGCATAGATGAAAGGAATGGGGTGAGTTTGGAAACTCAGTGTGTAAAGAAAGCCCATCCAGAGCCCAAACCAGCTCAAGCTTACTAGGCCTAAGCCCTATCCAGTTTCAGTAATAGTTGGGCTGAAGCCCTATTCAGAAACCAGTTAACTGGGCCTTAGCCGTATTCAGTAATCAGTGCGGCCCATAGGCCCAATACAGTAACAGAACAGAATAATGCATGTATGCAAAGCCCAGCCCATGTCTAGCCCTACAGACCACCCGTACCAACCCTACACACCATGTGGGGAATAACTCAACCCACCCAGCCCTACACACCACAGTCACAGCATAGCTGCTTAATTAGATAATATGGCCAAACCACTAACAGTAAAACCGAGGTAAAACCCCTTTCAGTAAAACGAGGCAAAGCCCCTTTTAGTAAACGTGGCATTACCACTTAGCACTTCCTCCATCAAAAAACCCAATCCCATGTAACAGTTAAACATGTCATTGCATATAGTGAACAGATAAAGTATAGCATGCATTTCAATCAAAATTAACCCTAAGGGTATAATGGTCATTTTGCACCTAGGGGTAAAATCGTAATTTTCCACCTTTAAGGGGTATTTTCAGTAATTATACTAGTTTTTAGGGTTTCATGCTTATTATAGTGATTATCAGTCCAATTTTCACCTAAGTGGCCAATCTAGCCCATTTACCAACTTTAGCGCTATTGGGCCCTAAAACCCCTAATAGGCCCTATAGTGTCTACTAGCTATTTTGGCCCACTTAGCCCAAATTTCATAGTTTCTTTAACAGTTTTAACCTACAGAATACCAGAACCCACTTACCACTTGATTTCACCCATATGGGCCCGTAGGCCCATTGGGCCCAAATTCAGCCCATAGAGGCCTAAATTTACCAAGGTGCACGAAAACGCGCACACGTCCATCATACCAATTGCGAAAACCGTTCTTACCAGTCTTAACCAACCCACGAGCACTTGCACGCTCGCAAGCCCACGAAATGCCGGAATTTCGACATTTTAGCTTTTCGACTTTTGCCAATTTAGTCTACTAGAGGGTGTTTGTTTACATACCTGATTTACGACAGACGTAGACAAAATCTCCCACGTGATTGTCCTACAGTCATTTCAATCCACATGTCACTACAGATCTAATTGAATAATCGACACCAAACAAACATACCTATTCGGCCAACACCATCTAACGCCCTTAGTCACCTACCTTTGTCGAAAATAGTGACTAGATCTAGATCTAGTTGTCCCAATGATCCAAGCCTCCTACGCTCGTCGCTAGGTCGACCCTTTTACAACAAATACACACAAAACTGATTAGAAGAACTAGCATTACTGTTTACCTTAGTCGACAACCTCCCTAAAGCGTTTACGGACTTTCGGCTTTTCTTAAATCCAAAGATAACGCATGAGAAGGACTTTTGATTACTTACCACGATAATGGATCCACCAGATCTAAAGGTTTAATTCTCGAATTACTATGAATATGAAGATTTTGGCTCCTTACACAAAACGGCACTAGGAGATAATATGTGCTTCAGGATTTCGGCTTTCGGAGTAGTCGGCCAAGAAGAAATCGGCTACTAGATTGAGTGCTTCGGGTTTGAAAAAAGATCACTAGGAATAATGGTAGGATTCGATTTTAGAAAAGACAATAGAAGAAGAAGTTTTGATCAAACAGATAATCAATAATGGTGGATTCAATTTCAGCTTTTTATGATAAACGACAAGGAGGTTGGAGAAAAGAGATTACTTCAATAAGATTCAGTTTGAGATGAGAGTAGGGGAGAAAAGAAGAAAAGATAAGAAGAGAGGAGAAGAGAAGGAAAGAAATGAGAAGATGAAGAAAAGAAGGAAGGGAAGAAAGAAGAGAATAGGTTCGGCTAGAAGAAGAAATCGGTAAGAGAAACCTAAGGTATAAGGTTTCAGCTTTTGGAACAGAAAATAGGAGAAAAGAATGCACGAAAGAACCCACTACTAAACTTCTTCGACAACTAAAGTAATCGAGCAAATCCCAAAAACTAACTCAAGAAATTGACACTCAACTAGCCCCCATTGCCGAAACGACTACCCTAATCCCTCATGACCGAATGTGCCTTCCCAAAACTCCCACAGTCGGCTAACTCTGCTTCTTTCAATATTCCTAAAACTTCTCCCCCTTATCCTCTTTGATCAAATCCCATGAGCATCTCAAACTCTTCTTAGCAGAGTTTCACTTTAGTTCCATCACATGACTGGCACATGCAACAAAAATAAAATACCATACTGCTTACCTTGAGACTTGAACCTTGGCCCTTGCACACATCCATACGTTATTTTCTTAGGCTCTAAGTGGCGCCATATTGCCACTTTACCAGGGGCTCACTTGTGTCTTAATTCACCCACTTTTTCTTAAAAGCCCACATAACCTAGCCCTCTTCTCTTTAAATCAAAAATTGGATATTTCTATTGGGTTTTAACTTAGGCTTGGGCCTTCTAAAGGCCCACTAGCACACTTCAAGCATAAATTCCATAGCCAAACCTCAAAATTTCATGATTTCACCAAAATCACAAAAATCCCGAAAAAACCCAAAAATTAATGCGTTATAAGAAATACATGCCACAATAACCTATAAGCTATGTGATGCTCATGATCCGATCTAACAATGTTTTCTTTTATAGATTTACAATGGCTGACGAATTTAATCATGTTGATAATGATGATGTTCAAAGTCATGCTTCGTATTTTAATGAAGGAGCAAGCTAAGATATGTCTAGATCTCAATTACCGGGAAGTGGGGATCATAATACCTTCTTCTAATTGATGAATGATTGGTTTGCACAATTTATATAGAATAATCCAATGACTTCACAACTCCACCCCCTCTCGTGCCTTACTTGGCACCTATTTGTCCTGAGAACTTAAAGCAGGTACCTATTTATCGACCTCTTATGGATAAAATTTATAAATACGGAGCCAAAGATTTTTATGGATTATATAATGAAGATCTGGAAAAAGTTGAGTATTGGCTAGAAAATGTACAACATGTTTTCGATAATCTAAATTACTCACCTGAAGACAACTTGAAATGTGTTATTCATTACTAAAAGAATATGCTTATTAGTGGTGGGTTATCTTAACATCTATGGTTCCAAAATATCGAGTAACATAGGAATTTTTCTAGACTGAGTTTAGAAAGAAATACACCAGTCAACTGAGTTCTTGGACCTGAAATAGGGAAATATGACAATTGTTGAATATGATTGTAAATTTGCGAATCTCAGTAAGCATTCTCAGGAACAAATAGCTTTAAAAGTTGAAAGGTGTGCCAGATTTGAAAGAGGATTGAATGAAAACATTCGAGCAATGGTGGGAATGCTTGAAATTAAAGAATTTGTGGTATACATGCTAAAAAATAGAGGCGATCTGGAAAGATAAGTAAAGGGCAAAAGCTAAGAAGGAAAACTCGAGCAACTAAAGTGAATTCAAAAACTCATTCACACCTCCGTCTAAGAGGCTAAGAGATTTTAGAAGCCAATCCATCTCTGCTACTTGGAATACGAGAAAAGTACGTTCAGGCAAAATCCTTCAAAGACTCAAGCTACTTTTGTGGCAAGTGCTGCTTTTGTTCATAATACTGACAAGTCTGCCTATAATCACTATGGTAAAACTCATCTAGGTGAATGTAGACTCAAAACAGGAGCATGTTTTCGCTATGGTTCATGTGAACACTTGCTTAGAGACTGCTCGAATAGAGCTGAATTTGGTTTAGAACAAGTTGCTAGATCAACAATTGGGACTTAGAGGGGTAAAAACCAAGGCTTGGAAATACTTCTAGAGTTAGTCGTAATAAAAAGCATGATAAGACTATTAAATCTGAGGGACGAGCACCAACCCAAGCTTATACAATTAGTGCCAGGGAAGAGGCTACAGCACTTGACGTTATTGTTAGTACTTTCACTCTTTTTGATGTTACCATTATTACATTAATTGATCCTGGATCCACTCATTCTAATATATGCACAACATTAGTTAGAGAAAAGAAATTACCAGTAGAATCTATTGAATTTTATTTCGATACGTTAGAGTGTGATAGTAAATAAAGTTTGTAAAAATTGTCCACTAAAAATGTGAGGTTACGAATTTCTTGCTGGCATGATGTTAATGCCGTTTGATGAATTTGACATTATTTTGGGAATGGATTGATTAACAGTTCATGATGCAGTTGTTAGTTGCAAACAAAAATGAATTATTTTAAAACGTTTGAGAGGAGATTTGGTTAGCATCGAAACAAATAGATTAGATTGTGTAACTAGCATGATATTTACCTTTATTGCTTAGAAGTTGATCTAAAAAGGTGCTGATGTCGTTCTAGCTTATATATTAGACACTCAAGTGTCTAGATCGAGTCTAGATCAAGTTCCAATAGTGTGTGAATTTGCAGATGTTTTTCCAGAAGAATTACCTAGACTACCACCAAAAAGAGAAGTTGAGTTTGTAATTGATATTGTACTAGGAACTATTTTAATATCTATATCACCGTACAGAATGGCACCAATATAACTGAAAGAGTTAAAGTCTCAGCTTCAAGAATTGATAGATCACGGGTTCATTAGAGTAAGTGTATCATCTTAGGAAGATCCTATTTTATTCGCTAAAAAGAAGCATGGCACTCAGAGATTGTGTATCAATTACTGGCAGTTGAACAAAGTGACAACAAAGAATAAATACCTGTTACCGAGAATTTACAATTTATTTGGTCAAGTGAAATGAGTGACTCTATTTTTGAAGATTAATTTAAGACCAGGTTATTACCAGTTGCGAGTCAAAGAATCAGATGTTTCAAAAACAACATTCAGAACTTGATATGGTCATTATGAGTTTCTTGTCATGTTGTTCAATTTGACAAATGCCCCTCTCGCTTTTATGGATTTGATGAATAGAGTATTTCAACCATATTTGGATCGATATGAGTTTGTGTTTATTGATGATATTTTGATTTACTCAATGAATGAAACCAAACATGACCAACATTTGAGAATTTTGTTACAGACTTTGCGGGAAAAGCATGTCTATGCGAAGTTCAGAAAATGTGTGTTCTGGTTACCAGAGGTTGGATTTTTGGGGCATGTGATTTTTGTAGATGGTATTAGAGTTGGTCTAAACAAGATTTCCACAATTGTAAATTGGAAATCTCTATGAAATGTTACTGAGGTTTATAGTTTTTTGGGCTTAGTAGGTTATTATCGACGTTTTGTGAAAAGTTTTTTGATCATTACTTTACCGATGAAGAAACTACTATAGAAAGATGTTTGGTTTATCTATTCTTATATATGACAACAAAGTTTTGAGCAGTTGAAAAAGATGTTAACTAAACCTCTAGTATTAACTTACCCTAAATCTAAAAGAATTTACAGTTTACAACGATGCCCCGTTAAATGGATTGGGTTGTGTACTTATGCAGGAAAGTGAGGTGGTAGCTTATGCCTCCCGTCAGTTGAAAACTCATGAAAGAAATTATCCGATGCATCAACTTGAGTTAGTTGCAGCCGTGTTTGCTTTAAAGATTTGGTGACATTACCTATACGGTGAAAAATGTCATATTTCTATTGATCATAAAAGCTTGAAAGATTTAAATCTTCGTTAGCGCAGGTGGCTCGAATTACTAAAAGATTACGATATGATTTTAGATTAAGTGAATGTGGTTGTTGATGTTTGAGCCAAAAATTTATATTTGATCTGAAAGCATTCAAAACTCAATTGACTTTGGAAAGCGATGGATCTATTCTGGCTTATCTAAGTGTTAGACCAACATTTCTTTAGTGAATTTTTGAGTTGTAGAAAAGTGATTCTAAGATAAAATTAAAGTGTGAGCTGATTGAAAATGGCCAGATAATAGAGTTCTGTAACACCCCGAATATTTTTACAGTAAGATATTATCCTTGATATAGTTAAGGAAATAAAGTGATAAAAAGAGAAATTTTGAGCTATGTCAACAAAATCTATATAGGAAGTATATTATGATGTATTAATCCAAGAAAGGACTAAATCGTAAAAGTGAGAAAAAGTCTTGTGGCCCAAGAGTAAATACTCAAAATTTAAGGGGTTAAAGTATAAATATGGAAAATTTGAAGGACCAATAGTGCAAATATTTTAAGGATGTAATGATCTAGAAACTAAGGAAAATGGATGAATTAGGACCAAATTGAATAGGAGAATAATTATGAAGGACTAAATTGCAATTTTACCAAATTAAGTGATGACTCAAGGATGAAATTTTAAAAGATCATGAAGGGCAAAATAGTCAATTAGAAGGAGAGAGAAATCTAGAAGGTAATGATGATGTGATGATATTTTATAATTATTTAATAAGATAAATATTACTTTATTAATATTTTAATAAGATATTTTATTATTTTATTATTTTATTTAGTATATATATATGTGTGTGGAAAGTAAGAAAGGGAGAAAAAAAAACACATCAACCCACCATTTTTCATGCACCAACGTGAGAGGAAGAGAGAAAGAGAGAAAGTTTTACTTTCTTTACAATTTGGTCCTTCCACCAAAAATTCACCAATTTTACCTAGAAATCAAGAGAATTTCCATAGCTACCAAAGAGAAAAATGTTAAGGAGACTATGGGGAGTTAGAATATCAAGTTGGATTCAAGAAATAGAAGCTGGAAGAGAGAGAAAAATCAAGTTAAAGATTGAAATCAATGAGACAAGGTAAGTATATCAAGATTTCAATATATTTTTAAGTTTGATATTATTGAAAAAGCATGGAAATGATGTTAAAGTAGAGTTTTCTTATTTATGGTTCTATGTTTTTGATATATTAATGAAGAGAAATAAGAGAAAGTGATGGGAAATATTGTAGAGAAAGGAAATAAGAGTGTTATAAACTTAGTAATTAATATCTTACATTAAAACAGTTTTAGACAGCAGCAGTAAGCTAACTTTGAAAAATCACCAAAAATGGTAGAAACTGAATTAGAAGTTGAATAAGATATGGAATTAAATCTTGTTGAGTCTATTTTCATATAAAAGAAAAAGAACAAGTGAATTCTGTATTCTGAGATATTTATATTTTTGTGAGACTGATTCAGAATGATTTTGGGATCCTCTGTTTTGATTTGGAAAAATCATTAAAGATTGTATAAAAATTATTATGGGACATAATTTATATGGTTAGATTCTTTAATGAGTCTATTTTTATAAGAAATAAACGATAACATCATTTGAATTCTGTACAAAGAGATAATTAAATTTTACCGAAGAGTGGTCAGAACTGTCAAACAGTAAATAGGGGAGAATTTAATAAATAAACTGTACTAAATGGCTAAACTAAAATTTCTGAAAATTTTATGGTAAGAAGATATGTGAGTCTAGTTTCAGGGAAAATTAGTGGATCTTAATTTGGAGATCTGTACCTCAAGATATAAATAATTTAGTGACTATAACTCAAATGGACAGCTTTGAAAATACATATAAGTAAATAGTGAAAGTTTTGATAATGTTACTCATAAGCATGTTATATAAATTAAGGATGTGGAATGGAGTGGAGGAGGAGGAAAATATGTATGAATATTTAGTTGGCATGGTTAATTTGCAAGTTGTAGACTCAAGGACTAAATTGAATAAAGGTAAAACTTTATGGGTAATTTTGTAAAAATGTCAAAAATGATGAAATCGCATGAAATGGATTATTTTATTATTTAAATTATGAAACTATATGAAATTATTAATATAGTTCAAGACCGGGGAAAAACATGTTTTAGGGATTAAATTGAAAAGTGTTGAAATTATGGAAAAATTCTAATATTTTATAGAATTTATGGGCTATTATCAATATGTATGATGATAACGGTTGGAAATAAGGACTAAATTGCAAGAATTTATTTTTCTGGGCCTAAGGGTAAAATCATTATTAATTAAAGATTTAGGGGCAAAATGGTAATTTTTCCTAGATCATTAATTGAATGTATTAGAATATAGAATAAATGAAAATGATGACCAAATTTATTATAAAAAAATCTGGATGACTCAAATACGAGACTGGAATATGGAAAGAAAAATGACATTTATCATGACATGTACATATGTGATTACCTTTGAGACGTTGATACAAGGAAATTAAGTATGTTGAGACGAATAATATATCCAAATAAAATACGTCGAGAAAAAAAATATGTTTGCGGAAAAATATGTCTAATTTTAAGTGGTTCGAAATATATAAATGTTAGATTGTTAAATAAAATATTTGATAAATAAATCAGTAACTCTAGTAATGCTCCGTAACTCTAATCCGGTGTTGGATTCGGGTTAGGGGCGTTACAGTATGTGCATATAGAATTTGATTTATATTAAGTTTGATATGAATTATTATCGGAATAAATATACGTGAAATATATAGAAATTACGGTACATGAAATTATAATATAATGAAATAAATTATTTTAAACGGTAAGAGAGTGTTACTTATAAGCATATTATATAAAATATGCGTAAGTATACTAACAGTGTTGATTGATGCTAAGACAAGTGCCAAGCTATTGATTGAATGATAATATAATTATCTATATGATGCATTGAATCGATAAGTATTTAACGGAAATTTTTGCTAAATAATATATAAATCCGAGTAATGCTCCGAAACCTTATTTCGACGACAGATACAGGTTGGGGTGTTACATTAGTGGTATCAGAGCTAAGGTTTAGTCGGTTCTCGGGCTGAATGTAGTATATGAGAAGTCTAGAAATACATGCAACTATGTAACCTATGATAAGATACTATGATATCTTCCAACCCTGATGAGATTTATTTTACTTAAA
The DNA here is from genome assembly GCA_020496765.1 of Gossypium stocksii. Classification (NCBI taxonomy): domain Eukaryota; kingdom Viridiplantae; phylum Streptophyta; class Magnoliopsida; order Malvales; family Malvaceae; genus Gossypium; species Gossypium stocksii. The sequence goes on from CM035623.1 coordinate 17,428,682, forward strand.
GATAAAGATGCTATTCCAACCGAGCTAATTCCAATAATGTTGAAACTAATATTCGGATATATGAGTAAAAGTTGATTATGACGAGTCGGAACTCGTAAAGGTATGAATAAATGTTACATTTAAATTTATGTGTATAGTAAGTTCATGTGTAAATGTGGTAACATAATTGTTATTTTAAGTAATTTAATGATATTTTTATGATATAATGATTAATATCATGAAATATTATGCTTTGTGGTTATTATTTAGTAATATACAAATTATGTGAGCTACTTGATAAATATGAATAAGTGATTATTGTGAAATTTAAATATTTGTTATTGAAAGGTAAAGTGAAATGTATTGAATTAAGAATATATGTGATTAATTGAAATGTGCATTGGTCGGATAAATGAAATGAGTAAGTTTGTACGAAAATAAATTATCGATTCTTTTTATGTTGTTATATTTTGTTATCATATGAGATGCGGTTGCCTATAGACTGATTATTTGATAAAAATTGCAAATTGACGTAGACTAGGAATGAGATTATTAAAAGTTGAAGAGAAAGATTTCCCGTTTGAACCTTAGGAATATATGAGGATACAACTGACATGTCACTAGGATATTTGAGTTCCGAACTCGTTGAGTTGAGTCCGAGTTCGTGAGATATAATCAGGCATCTGAACTCGTTGAGTTGAGTCCGAGTTCACTTATGGATGCGTATGCCCGAACTCGTTGAGTTGAGTTCGAGTTCGTGAGATATAATCAAGCATCCGAACTCGTTGAGTTGAGTCTGAGTTCACTTATGGATACGTATGCCCGAACTCGTTGAGTTGAGTCCGAGTTCGTGAGATGTAACTAGGCATCCGAACTCGTTGAGTTGAGTCCGAGTTCACTTATGGATGCGAACGCCTGAACTCATTGAGTTGAGTCCGAGTTCACTTATGGGCGGGTTACATGGTAGCTTGAGCTACATATTTGTGGACTATTGAGTTTGGTTTAGCCGCGAGCATAACACTTATGTGCATGCGTTCTGTTGTATCCGATTATATTCCGATGAGATCAACGGGAAATCGATTAAGTGAAAATACATGAAAATTAAATTATGAGGCTTTATATTGATTAAGTTATATTCAATGAAATTTATGAGATTTATATTGATTAAGTTCAAAACGGTAAAAGTGAAAAAGTTCAATAGTTGAGCAATTGATAATGCAGTCAAAACTGAGAATGAGTTAATAAGTGAAGATGGGTTCTGGATGGAGATATTAGATTTTTGAAAATTGGTTGAGATATGAGATTTAAAAGCTTTAACTAAAGGTTAATGATTTGATTAAAGATAATATAGATTATATATGATGCCATTTGATGAAAGATTTCTATTTAGATATGAAATTAAATATAAATTAACACATATGACTTATATTGTTACATGTTTGATGTCTATTATTTATTATAGTTTTTATAATTTGAATTATGATAATACTATTGAATATAGACGTACTTAGTATACAGTTGTATCACTATAATTCAAATTATTTATTATTATTAAATGTTAAATGTTAAATTATGTGTATGGTAAGTGAAATATGAGGTAAGTGTTATTGTTGAATTGAATAGAAATTAAATTGAGTAATGGCTAAATTTAGTATTGAATTTATATTAATGAGAAAAGTGAAATTAAATTGAGTTGTAAATAAATTGAAAGAGAAAATGGAATTAAAAAGTGAGGTATGAAATACATGATAAAGATTATTAGTAAATTACAGATGATTGATGAATAGTAAATTTTAAATTATATTACAGGTATTAAAGAAAGAGAAGATATAAACATACATGACTATTAGTATAATGATTAAATTGTAAAATATGTAAAAGCGTTATGCTAAAAGTGTAAGAGTGATATGCGTGCGTAATGGAATTTGCACAAGTAGAGGAGATTAGATCTATTAAGATATTAGTGGTATACCATTAAGGGATTCTAGGCATTCTCTGAAAATAAAATGTTGTTACTCATCAAGTGCTGTCTAGTTAATAGTGCATAAGATTACACTTTTATATCTATTTCGTATATCCTAAGTGTTCTGTTTAGTCTATGAGCCTCTGTTAAAAAGGTAAACAATTTTCGTTACAAGGTAAGGGGTTATCTCTAATTCATGTTTGAAAATAGTGAATTAAAAATAAATTGTGAACTGAAAATATAGAGAATGGATATAAATAATAAATTAGATAAAAATATGAAGAAGGGAACTATAGAATTATAGAGATAATGAAGTCCATGATTAAAAGAAGCAAGGAAATTTCGAGGACGAAATTTATTTTAAGGGGGAGGGAAATGTAACACCCCGAATATTTTTATAGTAAGATATTATCCTTGATATAGTTGAGTAAGGAAATAAAGTGATAAAAAGAGAAATTTTGAGCTATGTCAACAAAATCTATATAGGAAGTATATTATGATGTATTAATCCAAGAAAGGACTAAATCGTAAAAGTGAGAAAAAGTCTTGTGGCCCAAGAGTAAATACTCAAAATTTAAGGGGTTAAAGTGTAAATATGGAAAATTTGAAGGACCAATAGTGCAAATATTTTAAGGATGGAATGATCTAGAAACTAAGGAAAATGGATGAATTAGGACCAAATTGAATAGGAGAATAATTATGAAGGACTAAATCGCAATTTTACCAAATTAAGTGATGACTCAAGGATGAAATTTTAAAAGATCATGAAGGGCAAAATAGTCAATTAGAAGGAGAGAGAAATCTAGAAGGTAATGATGATGTGATGATATTTTATAATTATTTAATAAGATAAATATTACTTTATTAATATTTTAATAAGATATTTTATTATTTTATTATTTTATTTAGTATATATATATGTGTGTGGAAAGTAAGAAAGGGAGGAAAAAAAAACACATCAACCCACCATTTTTCATGCACCAACGTGAGAGGAAGAGAGAAAGAGAGAAAGTTTTACTTTCTTTACAATTTGGTCCTTCCACCAAAAATTCACCAATTTTACCTAGAAATCAAGAGAATTTCCATAGCTACCAAAGAGAAAAATGTTAAGGAGACTATGGGGAGTTAGAATATCAAGTTGGATTCAAGAAATAGAAGCTGGAAGAGAGAGAAAAATCAAGTTAAAGATTGAAATCAATGAGACAAGGTAAGTATATCAAGATTTCAATATATTTTTAAGTTTGATATTATTGAAAAAGCATGGAAATGATGTTAAAGTAGAGTTTTCTTATTTATGGTTCTATGTTTTTGATATATTAATGAAGAGAAATAAGAGAAAGTGATGGGAAATATTGTAGAGAAAGGAAATAAGAGTGTTATAAACTTAGTAATTAATATCTTGCATTAAAACAGTTTTGGACAGCAGCAGTAAGCTAACTTTGAAAAATCACCAAAAATGGTAGAAACTAAATTAGAAGTTGAATAAGATATGGAATTAAATCTTGATATAAAAGAAACAGAACAAGTAAATAAACTCTGTATTCTGAGATATTTATATTTTTGTGAGACTGATTCAGAATGATTTTGGGATCCTCTATTTTGACTTGGAAAAATCATTAAAAATTGTATAAAAATGATTATGGGACATAATTTATATGGTTAGATTCTTTAATGAGTCTATTTTTATAAGAAATAAACAATAACATCATTTGAATTCTGTACAAAGAGATAATTAAATTTTTCCGAAGAGTGGTCAGAACTGTCAAACAGTAAATAGAGGAGAATTTAATAAATAAAATGTACTAAATGGATTAACCAAAAATTCTGAAAATTTTATGATAAGAAGATATGTGAGTCTAGTTTCAGGGAAAATTAGTGGATCTTAATTTGGAGTTCTGTACCTCAAGATATAAATAATTTAGTGACTATGACTCAAATGGACAGCTTTGAAAATACATATAAGTAAATAGTGAAAGTTTTGATAATGTTACTCATAAGCATGTTATATAAATTAAGGATGTGAAATGGAGTGGAGGAGGAGGAAAATATGTATGAATATTTAGTTGGCATGGTTAATTTGCAAGTTGTATACTCAAGGACTGAATTGAATAAAGGTAAAACTTTATGGGCAATTTTGTAAAAATGTCAAAAATGATGAAATCGCATGAAATGGATTATTTTATTATTTAAATTATGAAACTGTATGAAATTATTAATATAGTTCAAGACCGAGGAAAAACATGTTTTAGGGATTAAATTGAAAAGTGTTGAAATTATGGAAAAATTCTGATATTTTATAGAATTTATGGGCTATTATCAATATGTATGATGATAACGGTTGGAAATAAGGATTAAATTGCAAGAATTTATTTTTCTGGGCCTAAGGGTAAAATCATTATTAATTAAAGATTTAGGGGCAAAATGGTAATTTTTCCTAGATCATTAATTGAATGTATTAGAATATAGAATAAATGAAAACGATGACCAAATTTATTATAAAAAAATCCGGATGACTCAAATACGAGATTGGAATATGGAAAGAAAAATGACATTTATCATGACATGTACATATGTGATTACCTTTGAGACGTTGATACAAGGAAATTAAGTATGTTGAGACGAATAATATATACAAATAAAATACGTCGAGAAAAAAAAATATGTTTGCGAAAAAATATGTCTAATTTTAAGTGGTTCGAAATATATAAATGTTAGATTGTTAAATAAAATATTTGATAAATAAATCAGTAACTCTAGTAATGCTCCGTAACTCTAATCCGGTGTTAGATTCGGGTTAGGGGCGTTACAGTATGTGCATATAGAATTTGATTTATATTAAGTTTGATATGAATTATTATCGGAATAAATATAAGTGAAATATATGGAAATTACGGTACATGAAATTATAATATAATGAAATAAATGATTTTAAACGGTAAGAGAATGTTACTTATAAGCATATTATATAAAATATGCGTAAGTATACTGACAATGTTGATTGATGCTAAGACAAGTGCCAAGCTATGGATTGAATGATAATATAATTATCTATATGATGCATTGAATCGATAAGTATTTAACGGAAATTTTTGCTAAATGATATATAAATCCGAGTAATGCTCCGAAACCTTATTCCGACGACGGATACGGGTTGAGGTGTTACAAGTTCAATATTTGTAATGATGGTAATTTGTATTTCAGGGGTCATTTGTGTATTCTTAATAATATGACGAGAAATTGTGATTGAAGCTCATAGCAGTAACAAATAAATTCATTTAGGTAGTACGAAAATGTATAACAATTCGAAGCAAATGTACTGGTGGTTAAGTATGAAATGTGAAATATTTGATTTTGTGACTAAATGTTTAGTGTGTCAGCAGGTGAAAGTTGAGCATCAAGTTCCATTAGGTTTATTGTAGCCTATGATTATTCCAGAATGGAAATTGGAGCGAGTCACAATGGATTTTATGTTAGGATTACCCCTGACTCCAAAAAAGAAAGATGTCGTATCGGTTAACAAAATCCACGTACTTTATTCTGGTCAAAACAGATTATTCACTCAAGAGATTAGTCGAGCTGTATATATCTAAGATTATCCAATTGCATGGTATTCTAGTATCCATTATTTTCAATTAGGATCGCGGTTCACCTCTAGATTCTAGAGTAAATTACATGAAGCTTTGGGCACCAAATTAGCTTTTAGTATGACATTCCATCCCTAACCAAACGGTTAGGTTGAGCGTGTAATTTAGATTTTTGAAGATATGTTGAGATGTTTGGTTATTGAATTCGAAGGCAGTTACGAGAAATTTCTACCATTGACTGAATTTGCTTATAATCACAACTATCATATGTTGATCTAAAGCGAAAAGATATCAAATTCAAGTCGGAGATAAAGTATGTTTTAAAGTCTCGCCTGGAGAAAAGCAGTACAATTAGGCAGAAAAGGGAAGCTTAATCTGAAGTTTAAAAGACCGTATGAAATCCTTGAAAGAATTGGACCTGTGACATATCATTTGGTTTTACGACCAGAGTTGGAAAAGATTCACAACGTTTTCCATGTGTCGATGTTACGTCTGAATCGTTCAGACCCATCACATGTGATATCTACTAATGAAATTGAGTTACAGCCGAATTTAATATAGTGAGGAATCGGTTAAAATTCTGGCTTAAGAAATAAAAAAAATAAGAAATAAACACATAGGTTTAATTAAAGTACATTGGTAATGTCACGAGGTTGAGGAAGCTACATGGGAACTAGAAGAAGCTACAAAATTATAATAGATGAACCTTTTCTCAGGTAATATTTTTGAGGACAAAAATTTCTTTAAGGAGTTAGAGTTGTAACATCCTTTTTTTTTTGGTGTCAGAAATGGTGGTTTTGGGACCATAATTTCAACAAGTGAGTTAGTAAATATTATTTATTTAATATTTACAAGTATTTATTAGTGTTATATTAAAGTTGGGTTAAGAAATTTTATCGTTTAGATAGTTAATTAGGTCAAAATGATTAAATTGAAATAGATGGAAGAGTAAATCACTATAAGGTTAATTGCCTTAAATTGATTTAGGCACATTAATTAAGGGTTTTATTAGGAAAATATACCCATTTAAATTGTAGTGCATGACTCGGATATGCATGTGAAACAAATTTGGCCTGGACAGGTAATTTATTGTTGTTTTAAAGGTTTAGCCTGGACTGGTAACCTTACATGTATTTATAACCCTGACCATGCTATTTTTCTGTGATGTCAAGGTTTAGCCCAGACAGGTAACCTGACACATATATTTCTGTACCGAAATAGTTCGAATGAGCATTACATGATTCATGCACTCATGTATTGAATTGTTTTTACAAATTTCCATTTGAAAATCAAAGGACATACATTATATTCAATAAAGTGGACAAAATATGAATTCTGATTATTCATATTACCGTTATTTGTTGATCAAGAATTATTGAAATCTGTCACGATTAGAATAATAGTTTGAATAGATATTTACAATTAGCTAATAAATGAGCAAGGTAAGTTATTGAATGAATTGTATAACTTACTAAGTATTGTATATACTTACTTTTGTTATTATGTTCTATAGAATTTGGATAATTAGAGCGTGTCGATCAGACCAACGGAGCTCACACCTACCATCCTCTAACATTGGTAGATTTTAAGTCTTGAATTGTGGTTATTTGTGGCATGTATATAAGATACTTATTTTGCAAATATTGTACATGTTTTGGTACTTCTGTTGTAAGTGAACTTATGTGCAAAGTTAGTATGTGTATTGCATGTTTGGTATCTTGGTGATGTGTAGTTATAAGTGGTGTTTGAATGGTATTTTTAGATGATTATTTTGTAACAAGTTTGGTGTGCTTAATGATAGTTAGAAGGCTAGAATGGATGAATTGATTGGTTTATAAATGTTGGTTATATGTAATGCTAATGAGGGCATATTGGCTAGGCACTTAAGATAGATGTTTTGGTATGTTTTAAGCTTGTTTAAATGTGTTTTGAAGGCATGTGAATGGTTCATTTTGGTTTGGCTTCACACCTAAGGAATGTGTATTATTTTGGCTTCTTTTCTATAGTCATTTTAGGTACATACGGGTTGTCGCATGGTCGTTTGCCATACATAGTTGCACCATACAGTCGTGTGGCCTATTTAATTTTGGTGCAGTTTGTCCCACACAATCTTCGATTGTTACATGGCCTGGGGATATGACCGTGTAACCTTATTTTGAATCACACACGATTTGGCACACAGTCTACAACACAGCCGTGTGACCTTATTTTGATTTGCACAAGGTTTCACGACACGGCTGTGTGACCATATTTTTGAATTGTACATGGTTTGGCCGCATGACCTAGGCTATGTCACTCGGCCATGTGACCCCTATTTTTAATTTTTCTATTTTATTTCAAATTAGCACCTAAATATTTCTAAATTGATTTTTAGGTTTCATAAACTTGTTATAAGGCTTTTGTGCATATATATGTTACGAATGAAGATTGGTTTCGAATATTTGAATTTTAAATTAATAATTGAATGGTTTTATGCTGTTATTTGATTCATTATGTGTCGTAATGCTCTGTAACCTTAATCCAACAATGGTGACGGGTTAAGGGTGTTACAAATAAAATTTTCAAAATTACAAAATTTACCCCAAAGCATACTTTAGGTCTTCAATTTTGCAACCTTGTAATTTTGTTGCAGTATCGATTCACGTTTCTTTCATCTTTATCTTTTCGCCGCCATTTTTGTGTCATCGCTATCACCTCTGACCATTTCTATTTGACCACTATTGATGGCTCTTTTTTGTAGATCATCACCGTTGAACCACCACTAGCCTCCTATAACGCGTGGTTTATGCAAGTGTACACAGTCGTTATCAAGTAATAAGTAAGTAAAAGAGTTATTGCCTCCGTAGGGACTGTGTATGTTAATCAATTAATTGTAAAATCAATATTAACAATTTGGTAAGAAAAAAATACTCTTGAGGTGATTGATTATTAAATTAGTGATATATAAATGCAATGTATGCAATAAAATGAATGAGATGGATTTAGTAGCAGAATTCACAAGATTTCAACAACAATAACATGAATAGGTTAGAATAATCACATCAATTAACTTAATTCATTTTTATCATGCTCATAATGTTCCAGAAAATATTTCATGGCAACTCGATCTTTCATAAGCTTTTTGAAACTAATATTAAGTCCTTTTAGAATCTTGTACTTAGAAAAGCATGCATACTACCATGATCATATTTAACTAAGGGTTTCTTAGAATTCATGTGAAGTAACAAGGATGGATTAGATTTGAAACAATTTAATCGCACAAATCTAAAAGCTATGCAAGGTAATAGAGCTCTCTCAAGTTATTACGAACCTTTAATTTAATTGGGCTAAGATCTAAATTAAACATGCACCTTTCAACTATTGCACCCATTAATCGTCATCTAGCTAGGACCACTCAACTAATTCTAATGCATTCAATTACATTTTAATGAATGAAATACATGTATGATTTTAATTGAAAGCATGATCGATTGAGGGACAGAACATTATGAACATAAATGAAATGAAATTCATCAAATTAATGTAATCATTCTAGATAAACAAAATTAAGCTACCGTTGTTGATGGAAAAACAACAAAACAGATTGCAGGCATGATTAATATCAAAATAAAACAAAGATAAGGAAGAATTAACTCTAATTGATTTGACAGTTCTCCGGGAATCAATCTAATGGCTTCCTCCAATCCTCGTGTTTGTTCCTTCACAAAGTGCTCTTTAAGGTTGCCAACCAAAAGAGTGTTTTTTTTTTCAAGGAATTACTAGCTAAGGGAGAGGGAAATAGGGATGGCTATGCGTCAAAAGGGAGAAGAAAGTATAATGAAAGGAAAGAATGAGAAATGAAGAATGAATGTTTAGTGAGGGGTGATAGAATGAAAAGTCAGGGTTGGTATTTATAATGGATGGATGGCTAAGAGGGTTGCTAAAAATAGCTTAAAATCCCTAAGGTTTCACTTTGCCATGGCCAGCCATAAATTGTGTAAATAGGAGGTTATTGTAATATCCCGAATTAGGGCCTAATCGGAATAGTGGTTTCGTGACCACAAGCCCGAGATAGAAATAATTATTTTATAATTATTTTGAGGTTCATGATATGATGGCATGATTGTGTGAAAATTTTGTGAAGAAATTCTATGCATAAAGTGCTTAATTTGAAATTAGGGACTAAATCGAATAAGTTGCAAAATTTGCATTCTAGAAGTTTTTAGTATGAAATTGACTTGGAATATTAATGAGGAGGTCTTAAATAGCAATTTGATCAATTTCTAAGTTTATGGACAAAAATTGGACATGGGTGGAATTTTTGAAAGTTTAGTAAGGAAGGGCATATTGGTCATTTGGATATTAAATGGAATAAAATGGGAAAAATAATACAAAATTGATCATCTTCTTCATTTGGTTGCTGCCAAATTTTGCTCTCCACCATAGCTAGGGTTTCTTCAACTTTCAAGCTTCATAGTAAGTGCATCCAAGCCCCGTTTTTAATGATTTTTATATTTTTGTGATCCCGGTAGCTCGATAAAGCTTATGTTAGCAATATTTTGAGTTAGGGTTCATATTTGGAAAAATACCCATAGGTGAAATTTGTGTATTTTGATGTTTTATGATAGAATATGAGGTTTCGGACTATGTTAAACAACTTGTGCTACTCGGTTTTGAGTAAAAACGAGTAGAACAGCTTAATCGGTAAAAATACCAATTGTTCATAAGTGCATGTTGTAGTTGGAATTTGAGCTTGCTAATGGTAAATAAATGATCAGAATGTCCTAAAACATAAGAATTTGGAATAAAATTTAATTTTCGAGCCTTGGGGTCAAAGTGTAAATATACAAAAGTTTAGGGGTAAATTTGTAATTTTGGTAAAGTTGGGGTCAAGGACCGTTTTGATAAATGTGAGTATTAAATAAGATAAATGTGTTATTTTAGATCAAGAGAAACGAGATTCAAGTCGTGATCGAGGGAAAAACAAAGTTTACGAGGAATAGGCCGATTGTCGATATTTTGGTATCGAGGTAAGTTCATGTGTAAATAATGTAACATAATTGCTATTTTAAGTGATTTAATGCTATTTATATGATATGATACTTGTTATTATGAATATTATGCTTTGTGAAATATTATGTATTGGTATGAAAAGTATGTGATTAAATTGATAAGTATGAGATACAAGCAACGTATTGGTTCTGATATTCCGAGGAGAACGACTGGGAAATGTGTGATTGAGGAAAATCCTGTTTGAACCTTGGGAATAGATTAGGATACAAGTGACATGTCACTAGGATGGTTGGGCATCCGAACTCGTTGAGTTGAGTCCGAGTTCACTTATGGATGCAAATGTTCGAACTCGTTGAGTTGAGTCCAAGTTCGTGAGATGTAACTAGGCATCCGAGCTCGTTGAGTTGAGTCTGAGTTCACTTATGGATGCGAATGCCTGAGCTCGTTGAGTTGAGTCCGAGTTCACTTATGGGCGAGTTACATGGTTACTTGATTACATATGTGGCACTTATGTGCAAATTATCCATGTATCCGAGTTATATTCTGATGTGTTCAACAGGTAAAATTCTAGTGAAATGGAAGAACACTCAAGAGGCAAGTATCATTTTGATAAGTGTTGTGAAATGGATACTTTGGACAGGTATGTACTTAACCCTCGGGTTGAAACTTGATACAACATCAATAATGTGGTAAGATGACAATTGATGATTAGAAATGAGATATATGTTTTGGTGATACCATGCTAGTGTTGTTTGGAAGAATTGCTTTGTTATAATACTTGTTATTTGCATGTGAACTTACTAAGCATTTATGCTTACTCCCTCCTTTTCATTCATTGTAGTTTTGGACAAGCCGACTCAAGAATCGGGATAGGTCGAAGGCTCGTTCACACTGTCCGAAGAACTATTTTGGTAAAATGGCTTGTATAACTCAAATATGCCATGTATAGCAATATACTTGTTTTGTGTAATTAATCTTGCGATATGGTTGTGGTTTGGTTAAGAAAATGCTTGATAATGATTAGTCCTTGGAATGGTTAATTTAGATCATGTATGAGACCATGTATGTTCAAAGTGTTAATAGTTCATGAATTTCCATAGAAAAGTGAAAATTTGTCATAAAATAGAATGTTGTAACAGCAATGATGTGAGTTTGAAAAATCTCTAAAAATAGTAGAAACCAAACTAGATGATGAATTATATATGAAATTTAATCTTAATGTGTCTACCTTCATATGGAAGAAGCGAAACAGGTAAAGGAGTTATATGTTATGAGATATTTGAGTTTTAGTGAAACAGGGCCAGAGCAATTTCTGGATCCCCTGTTCCAACTTTGGAAATTCACTACAAATTTTACAAAAATAATTAGGAGGTTTACTTTATATGTTCAAAATCCTTATTGAGTTTAGTTTTACTAGAAACAAACGGTATAGCCATATGTATTTTGTACAAAGAGAAAAATGGTTCGTAGTAAGCAGAGGTTAGTGCAGTCGAGTTCTGAAACAGGGGTAACTTTAACTAATAAACTATACTAATTGGCTAGATTAAAAATTCTAGAAAACAATTAGTAGGTAGATATATGAGTCTAGTTTCAGGGAAAATTTACTGATCTTGATTTCGAGTTTTGTAACTCAAGATATGATTTTTTAAGCGACCATGATGCAAAAAGACAACTTGCTATGAAAATTTAATTAGTTGATTTAAAATTTAAAAAGTGATGAAATAAGTTTAGTAACACCTCAAGCTCGACTCCGGCGATGGTCTCGGGTAAGAGGGCGTTACAATTATTTAGTTCCTTGATTCATGCATGAATCAAATTAAATGGTGGATAGTTTCCAGGGTAAAATTTCTGTGCTGATTTTTTTTATTTATTTGCAATTGTAGGGACCTCTAATAAATCTCCCAAAAGTTAATTTTGAGCTGTCCAAATGCATTTGCCAAATTGGGCTTCATTCTCCCTTATTTGAACGGGTTGATGACCCAAATGCTTGCCAAACTTGTTCATCAATTGCACCAACTTTAATTGGATTAAATTAATTTCTTTATGACCCAGTTTTCCTTGCCTTTGTTGTCCATATAGAGTGAAATTGGCTCATGTCCATGTAGCTTTAATAAATAAGCTATGCATAAGTTCTTGGTCCAACTACAATAATTAAATCAAGATTAATATGCAGCATAAAATAACTAAATTATGCACAAATTTAATGCAAAATAGCACAAAATTGCATTATTAATTAAATCATGCCCATTATCTTAATATGAACAAAATTCGCCTAATTAATCATCAAAAACTCGGAATTAATATTATTTTAAGTAAAAAGGTGTCATAAATTACTAGAAAAAATCTATATAATTTAAAGTTTACACCTTCTGCTATTGGATCATCATCCATTTCGTGTCGGTTTCACTAGGTTGGCTTGCATTCTTTCGATCAGTCTGGATGCATCTCGTGTCTCCGGGTTCCCCCTGGAAAAATATTACAAAATTCTTATGTTGTTTTCGGCTCATATTTTATTCTAAAATAATAAAATTAACATTGCGTGGAGATGAGAATCGACGATCTAAAATATACACATACCTGACATAATAATAAATTACTTTTATTTTCTAGGAATCATAACTTTGGCAAAATTACTGTCATCCATTGCAATAAAATAATTACATACATTCATTCACATACATTCCCCTACACATGCATATAATTACAAATGTGACAGCCTTAATTTGACCCTAATCAGAAAAAGTGGTTTTGGAACTACTAAACCGAGTCTAAAAAAATTTAAAATATTATTTTCTATGTTTTTATTATGTGTAAGGTCATACGTGAAAATTTGGTGCTTTAATTTTGTCATTTGGATACTAATTTATTAAGTAAGGATTAATTGCATAAAAGGAAAATTAGAAGGCTATATTGTAAGTGCCGAATTGTAGTGATTTCTTGATGTTGGAGGGCTTAGGATGCAATTGGACCATGCAAAATTTGCATGGACATAATCGGCCTTGAGTTGGTGGAAAAGACATGATTTATATTAAGGTTAAATTAGTAAATCAATAATTAGATCAATTGCATGTAATAGTAGAACATGATAGTGGTGTTCATTTTCACCTTTGTTTTGCCGAAATTAACTAAAGAAAAAGAAAAGGAAGCTAGGTGTTCGGCCATGAATGCATCTTAGAATTAAGGTATGTTTCCATGAAATTTTCTTTAAAAATTGGTATTTTTGAGTTCCTTGTTTGATTCTATCCTAGACCCATGAGTGCATTTCTTGAAATTGTAATGAAAACATGTTCGGTCATGGGTAGAAATTTGATGAAATTTTAAAATCTTGATAGGAATTTATGAATGAGTGTTTAATGGAAATTATGGTGTTAAAATTCATGTGATTATAAGTTAATAAGCTTAAATAATGCAAATTGTGCTTTGTGTGGCTCAATTAGCTAAGAGAGGTATTCGGTTATGTCCATTTGTACAAATGATTTGGTGTTGGATGTTAAAATGATGTTTTTACATAGTTAAGTTGAATTGGAAGCTTAATAAATGTGTTTTAGATAAATTCAAGGACTATAAGACAATTCGGCTAAGGGTGTTAAATTAGGGAAGCCGTGTAATAGATATTGGATGATAATGTTTGATTGTTAAATGATGTTTACACCATTGTCGAATGTGCTTGACATTAAGGCATGATTTAGTTGACTGCAAACTAAGGAAAAATGGAACTTAGCTTTGCCGTACATGTGTTAATAAGATGGAAATGGTAGAAAATGAGTATGAGCTTGTCAAATTTTGGTAATTAGGACTTTGTGAACTAAATGACATTCAGCAATGGTACATTTTACATGAAAAATTTGGTGTTAAATGTTATAAGTATTTTTGAGCTAGCTAAACTTTGATTCATGTGGCCAAAAATGGTTAATTGTATTCGGCTAATGTGTATAAGGAAGAGTTTTGTTAAATAAGAGAAAAGAGTGTTTAAATGATTAAAATGTCATTTGGGTATGGAGGTTAATAGGGAAATTTTATGTTAGTGTTAAAGGTTAATGCTTGAAGATTAAATTAGCTTATAACAATAGCTACATGTGTTAATATTAAAGAATGATTTAATTGATGTTCTTTGAAATAGCCGATTGAGGCTTGTGATGTGTATAAATTGAATCTTGTGAAATATGTTATCAAGCCGAATGTAGCTTATTGTGGGGAATGGTTTGATTCGTTGATGATAATAAGATCAATGATGTCCCATAATGTGTATAATTTCTACTATGAGTTTAAATAGTCAAAGAAATGAAAGTGCCGTAAGCTTTATGTGTTGGAATTTATTAAATTTGAATTATGATGAATTAAAAGGGAAATTGAATTAGTTTATTTGTTTAATTAAAGCTCAAGATCAAAGAGAGCCAAGTTCGGATAAGGGGAAAGCGAGAATTGTTGAGTAGTCGATCCGTAAAAGCTTGACAACATCGGAGGTAAGTTTTAAGTGATTAAACGTTGAGTAAATTCGATTATAATATGATATGATATGTTGATTAAATAATTTTTGTAATATATGTATACGGCCGAATGGCATGGAAGAGATGGTGATGAATTTGTATTATGTTTTCATGGCCCAAGGGCAATTAGAAAATGAAGGTAAAATTTTGTCATGCTTTTATAATAGAAAGGTAATGGAGATTATGACATATCATCGAATGTTAAGATATGAAACGATAAGTTGATAGACATTATGTGTTCATATTCGAATGAAGTCAAATCGACCTTTGTGGTTGCTCTATGCAAAACAAATAAGTACATGTTGTGATTTTGTTGATGAATTTGTTAAATTGATATACGAATTGTTATTCGAGCCTTTGGCTCAGCAAGCTTTTAGCTGGTGACTATGTTTCGGGCCATGAGCCTAGCAGGCGTGAATGCCGGTGTTTGAATTTCAGACTTAAATGTCTTTCGAGTTATATCCAGCAGGCTAAATGCTGGTGAAATAATAAGAGTTTAAATCTCTGAAGCTTGTGAGATACAGCATCTATATTCGTTCGATAAATTAAGTTGCTCAGGTATGTATGACTTAATTATATATTTGAGGATAATGTGGATTGAATTTTGGTTGTGAAATGGAAAATATATGAGAAATGTTGCACAACCGTTAATTCGGTCAATGTGGAATTATTTGCATGAAAGTATACTTTACCCTATGTGAATAAGATCCTTGAAATCAAATTCTCGAACGAGGATAAGTTACATACCTGGCTCACTTACGGCATGTAAATACATAGGTTAGATTTTCATAGCATTTATTAGAAACACTTCACATACGAAGACTTACGATATTTCAACCCTTATATACATTCGCACAGACGCCCTTCGGAACTAAGTCCGGTGATATCATCGGTTCAAAAACCCTTCGAGACTAGGCTCGGATTATACCACTGGTTCGAAAACCCTTCGAGACTAAGCTCGGATTATACCACTGGTTCAAAAACCCTTCGAGACTAAGCTCATATTATACCACTGGTTCGAAAACCCTTCGAGACTAAGCTCAGATTATACCACTGGTTCGAAAACCCCTCTAGACTAAGCTCGGATTATACCACTGGTTCGAAAACCCTTCGAGACCAAGCTCGGATTCACATTTATATATATATCATCTCACATAACTTGAATACCATCACCACATGTTTCCAAACATACCACATTCGGTTCACTAGTCATAAACTAAAGGGCAAATTCCATTTCAAGTGATAATTAAATTCAGAGTAACATTCGGCTTCTAACAATTCCACAAATTATCTTTTCTACCACAACATTTAATATAATCTCTAAGTCTAAATTTATATAATATGCATACGTACTAGGATTTCGTCATGTGATAAACGCTAAATTATACATATTTTTACCTCATGTTTAGCCTATATTTTGGATGAATTATTATCAATTTAGTAAGAATTGGTGCTCTTAATCTTTCTTTTTCATGTCTTACACTCAGAAGAGCATAAGGAAGAGGAAAGAATGGAAAATAGACCAAAAACTGGAGAAAATAGGCCAAAATATGAAAACGCACGGCCCAAGGAATTACCACACGGCTGTGGCACACGGCCCTGCCACTTGAAGATCACACGGTCCAGCCCCTGACAAGCACGGCCAGGCCACATAGCCGTGCCTCCACCGATAGAATCACACGGCCTTTATCGAAGTTACATGCGCGTGGCACACTGGCGTGTTCTAGTCGTGAGGAAGAGGAATTTCACTCGAATTGGGATGCTTAGAGGCTAAGAAAGGCTCCCCCAAAGCTCTATATAAAGACCCTAGGAGGCAACTCTAAGGGTGTGTTTATTTCCCCACAAAGGGAAGTATTCTTTCTGCCACACTGAGGGTAGAAGCAAGGGATTACTCCAAATGAAAAGCTGATTAATTCATCTCAGAAGCCAGAATTCTGCAGCAACATAGAGGATCTCCCTAAAGTCCTTCAGGGGTTTTTGGTTTCTTTTATGTTTTGCAATTTTATATCTTCTGTGATGTTTCTCTTCTTTATTATGAACTAAACCTCTCAAATACTTGAGGGGGATGAAGCCTAAGACAGATCTTGTTATTATTTATTCTTGAGTTATATGATAAATACTTGAGTTATTCTTAATTATGTGTGCTTAATTCTTGATTTAATAATCCTAGGTATTACTTCAAGAATTAGATGTGCTTAGAGCAGAGGAGCAAAAGTCCCTGTGATAAGAGTAGATCTACCATAATTAAGCGGAGTTGCATGCAACCCTAGACATAGGGCGACATAAATCTGCCGGATTAGGGTCAAACCTAATATGGGGAACCATAGATCGAATTAATGCAACCTAAGGAGTTATTAATAAAGGAACTTTAATTAACAACTTAGGCCTAGTTGCTCTACGCCTCGACGGAGGGTTTAGCATAGGTTAGGGATCCCTACGGATCAAGTCAAGTGAATAAATCGTCTAGCTCAAGAACCAATAACAAGTGAAGTCTAGGTGGATTCTCCCTTAAGTATTGCTTATATCAATCAGCTTTTCCCTAAAGTTTTCCCCAATTTATTTTTTGTGCACTTTTAGTTAGTTTTAGAATTAGTTAAAATCAACTCCCTTTATTTTTAGGCTAGATAATAGAAAGCAAGTATTAGTACTTTTAGTTCCCTTGGGTAAATAACTCGGTCTTGCCACTAAACTATACTACTGTTCGACAGGTGCGCTTGCCTCAACGTCGTGATATTAGTTAGTTTTGGTGTGATCAAGTTCTTTATAAATTTTATAACTTCATATCACGCGATATCAAGTTTTTGGCGCCATTGCTGGGGAACTAAAATATTACGAAAGCTCGAGTTCTATTGCTTTAGCCATTAATATATTTATTTATTTATTTATTTTTCTTTTATTTTCAATTTTTATTTATTTTTATTTTCTTTTAAATTTTTGAGTTTTCTTTGCTTTCTCTTTTTAGGTATTTTTAGTTTATGACTAGAAACAACCCAACAAGACCATTACTTTTTGACGACGATCTAGAAGCGACAGTTCACAGAAATCGCAGAGAAATTAGACGCAGCCTACATTATCCTGAACAAGAACCTGATCAAGAGCTAGAAGCTACAGAAGAGATGGAAGCAAATCAAAATGTTCCACCACCTCCCGCAATAGTCGCGCCACCGGCAAATCAAGAAGAAGCTCCTCGCACTATGTATAATTATGCTAAACCTAGTTTGGCTGGTACCCAAACTAGCATTCTTAGACCTACTATTGCTGCTAATAATTTTGAGTTAAAACCTAACACTATTCAGATGATACAGCAATTGGTGCAGTTTAATGGTTTACAGGACGAAGATCCAAACTCACACATAGCCAATTTTTTGGAACTTTGTGATACCTCCAAAATAAATAGCGTTACTGATGATGCCATTCGATTGAGGCTATTTCCATTCTCTTTGAGAAATAAAGCCAAACAGTGGTTAAATTCTTTATCACGATGCTCAATTACCACATGGGAGCAGATGACTGAAAAATTTTTACTCAAATATTTTCCTCTAGCTAAAACAGCCAAATTACAAAACGATATTTCTTCTTTTGTGCAGATAGATTTAGAAACACTATACGATGCATGGGAGAGATACAAAGATCTTTTGAGAAGGTGCCCTCATCATGGTCTACCTTTGTGGCTACAAGTTCAAACCTTCCACAACGGTTTAAACCCGTCAACTAGACAAATGATCGATGCAGCCGCAGGAGGGACGATCAATAATAAAACACCTGAAGCAACTTATGAATTTATTGAAGAGATGTCATTGAATAACTATCAGTGGCAAGTCATGAGCACAAAGCCGACAAAAGCTACAGGAGTTTATAATATTGATGCTGTCACCATGCTTACTAACCAGGTAGAACTTTTAAATAAAAAGTTTGATAATTTTGTTGGTTCTACGCAGGCACATCCAGTGATGCAGTGTGACGAAATCCAGGGAAATATGTTCAGTCCAGATTACTCCTCTTATAGACATGGTTGGCAGAGTCACCCCAATTTTTCATTGGAAGGACAAGGAAATCAGAGACAACCGCCTCCTCCGGGATTTCAGCAGCCACCACCACAGCAGGAGAAAAAGCCGAACTTGGAAGAGATGTTCACCAAATTTATGGCCATGTTAGAAACTCGTTTCCAAAATACCGAAACGGCACTGAGGAACCAGCAGGCATCCATTCAAGGACTTGAAACTCAAATAGGCCAGCTCGCCAAGCTAATCTCTGAAAGACCACAAGGTGGATTACCAAGCAATACTGAGACTAATCCTAAGGAGCAACTCAATACTGTGGATACGATAGATGATGAGGGGATAACCAAAACCAACCTAGAACCATGCAAGGAACCTATGGCAAGTAAAGGAAAGAATGAGGTAAGTTACAAAGATGAAATTACCAAAGAATTTAAACCTCGTATCCCATACCCAACCGCGCTAAAGAAGGACCGCAGAGATGAGCAATTTGGTAAGTTTCTTAAACTCTTAAAGAAATTACATATTAACTTACCATTTATTAAAGCAATTTTGCAAATGCCAAACACGGTTAAATTCTTAAAAGAACTATTGACAAACAAGCAGAAGCTAGAGGAGAAATCTCATGTGGAATTAAATGCAGTCTGCTCAGCTATTCTTCAAAATAGGCTACCAACCAAACTGAAAGATCTAGGGAGTTTTACTATTCCTTGTTTATTTGGTAGCCTAGACAAAAAAAATGCTTTAGCTGATTTAGGGGCTAGTATAAATGTCATGCCTTATACACTGTTTAAACAACTAGGTCTTGGAAAACCTAAGCAAACTAAGATGAGCATTCAACTGGCTGATAAAACTATTAGGTCTTCTAAGGGAATAATTGAAGATGTGCTCGTCAAAATTGATAAATTTATATTCCCAGTTGACTTTGTTGTTTTAGACATTGTTGAGGATAACAATGTACCCTTAATTCTAGGACGACCCTTTTTAGCAACTGCCAGAACAATAATTGATTTAGGAACAGGTGAACTTACACTACGTGTAGGTGACGACAAAGTTACTTTAAAAGCTCAAAACTTGATTAAACCTGTTGATGATAATATAGTTTCAAGTTCTTGTAAAAACACTGAACTCACCACCCAACCTTCTGTGCAAGATACACTCTACATAAAGGCAACCCAATCACAGACAAGTCCATCCAAGGGACATGCACCTGAAAAACGAATGCTTCAGATCGAGGAACTAGATGAGCGGCTGAACTATCGTGAAAAGCCCAAGTATGCCAAACCAACCCATAGCATCACCAAGACGACCCTCAGGTACAAACGAATCAACTCAAGGTAGGGGATAAGGTAATCTTAGGGGAAGACGATCCTCGAATCTTGAATTCAAAAGAGCATACAAGTGATACACCTTACTTTACGATAATGAAAATCTTTCCCTATGGTACAGTCGAGATACAACATGAGTCACTCGGCACGTTCAAGGTAAATCACACTCGACTCAAATCTTACGTTGATAATGAAATTGTAAGCAGGATAGAAGAGTATCAACTCTTCAAACCACCGTGAACGTATAAGCTTGAGCAAAGTCGAGCTTAGACTATAAATAAGTGCTTCTCGAGAGGCAACCCGAGCACTAACTTAATCACTTTTCTTCTATTTTTAGTCTTTTTATACAGCAACTAACCTTTTTATGCAGGAATTTAGGACCATACGACCATGCCCACGGGCGTGTCCAAGGCCGTGTGAACACTCCAAGTAGAGACATGGTCGTATACCGAGGCTGTGTAGGAATAGAGCAGAGGTTTCCCAAAAGCACGGGAGGTCGACAAATCCCCACAGCCGTGTGACACTGTCGTGGCACCCTTTTAACTTCAACACGGGCTACCGACAAATCCCCATGGCCGTGCGACATGGCCATGGCAACCCTGCACTATCAACATGGGCTCGCACAAATCTCCACACACCCGTGTCCCCAGACCGTGGCCAACACTGCCAAATTAAACACAGCCGTGTGCCCTTCTACACGATCGTGTGAAGTACGAACAAGATCACACACGGCCATGCAATATGGCCAACACGAGCTAAACCCGAGCCACACGGGCATGTGCCTCTAATCTCCCATTTGGTTCTATTTTTCTCATTTTTCATTTTTATTTTTCTTTTATTAGTTTCCTTTTTTATTTCAAATTTTATTCCTTTTAATTATTACAGTATTAATATTCCTAGAACTTAGTTTATTATTTTTCTGTTATTTATTTTTCTATCTTTCGTATCGGCCAATCCCTAACGAGTAATCTCTATTAATCAAAAATTCCCACGACTAATTAATATTTTCGCAGTTTCAAAAAGGAGCTCTACAGCTCATATTCAACCGAAAATGGGAACACCCTACCACAATTGCCGACTCTTCCTCACAAGTTCATCCTAAATTCAGGGAGTTTCAATCCTCTCCCTATCTTATGATATTATACTTCTCTTGCTATCTATATCTTTATACATTGAGGGCAATGTACATCTTAAGTGTGGGGGGGAGTTACTTTAAATCTATAATTATCTATGAAATCCCTGAAATTTTTCATGCTTTGTTCTCAAATAATTCTCAGTCTCCTATTAGGAATTAATTCTGATTGATTTATGATTTTATTGATATGTTGAGAATTAAGATATAGGTGCCTGTACTCTGATTATTCAAACTTTAAAACATTAGGGAATCAAGCATGATAAGTTGAAATTTTTGAGAACCCCAATTTTTGCATAAGTTATTTCTTTAATTCTAAGTATTATCTTGAAATTTGAAATTCACAGGATTGACATCAAAAAGCCATAATTCTGGTGAGATTTTGAGCCTTTTGAGCATACATTCTTTCGTGCTCACTTTTATTATTGCTTTCAGTGAGTCAATACTGATTTGTTATTCTAGAACTTGCTTTGATTATACGCATCAAGACCACATCATTGATTTGATATACCGAAATGATAAAGGCACTTAGGATTTAACCTACTTACTCCACAAAAAGCCTACCTCCATAAATTAACCCCTAGCAAACCCCGTTGAGCCTAACACCCCATTCTTTGACTCACCTCCTAATTATTAACCAATAACCCATTTTTTTGATGAATCTTATTCAATTACTTTGACCCCTATTTTTGTCGAGATTTGAGTTGAAATTATCATCTAGCTTTATTCTCTTTTTCAGAATGTAAATATTCAAGTTATTGTATCGAATTGTTCTTAAAAAAAAAAACAACAACAACAACAACAAAAAAATGTATATACAGTTAATTCAGTTGTAATCTGTAATAGTTCAAAAATTTTTGCAGACTTCTATTTTAAGGCTACCCAGGCATAAATGATATTATCATAAGAATTAGCCTTGGAAATATGTTCCAAGTAATAGAGATTTTTCTAGCTAAATAATTATTCAGTTCAATCTTGATTCTAACCCTCTTTTGCAGCCTGTGACAACACCCCGAACCAAGCCCCATTACAACCCTTACAAGACCTTTTGATCGATATGTCATGTCAATCTATAGTGGTGGAGATGTGATTTTCTTGCAAGCCTATGGTAATAACTTCTCATGTTGACTAGAGAGTGCTTAATTCTTGAACCCTAAACACTTCGAGTGGATAGAGTGAACCTTTTGTGAGGATGTCAACTTCTGTTAATTAAGATGGAGAGATAATTACTTAGGAGGAAGGAGAAAACTTATGTTTCAATGATAAAATTCTTCAGCTTAGAGTGATTGAGTCTTTAATGTTCTTTTGATTGAATTTTCATTATATGATTACCTATGGATTAGTTCGAAACATTATTGATAAAGATTGTAAGTTGAGAGGAATGATTCTTTATTAGAGATTGAGATTTTGCTTGAGGACAAGCAAAGGCTTAAGTGTGGGGGTATTTGATAAACGCTAAATTATACATATTTTTACCTCATGTTTAGCCTATATTTTGGATGAATTATTATCAATTTAGTGAGAATTGGTGCTCTTAATCTTTCTTTTTCATGTCTTACACTCAGGAGAGCATAGAGAAGAGAAAAGAACGAAAAATAGACCAAAAATCAGAGAAAATAGGCCAAAATGTGAAAACGCACGGCCTAAGGAATTACCACACGGCCGTGGCACACGGCCGTGCCACATGAAGATCACACGGTCCAGCCCCCGACAAGCACGGCCAGGCCACACGGCCGTGCCTCCACTGATATAATCACACGGCCTTTGTCGAAGTCACACGGGTGTAGCACATGGGCGTGTTCTAGTCGAGAGGAAGAGGAATTTCACTCGAATTGGGATGCTTAGAGGCTAAGAAAGGCTCCCCCAAAGCTCTATATAAAGACCCTAGGAGGCAACTCTAAGGGTGTGCTTATTTCCCCACAAAGGGAAGTATTCTTTCTGCCACACTGAGGGTAGAAGCAAGGGATTACTCCAAAGGAGAAGCTGATTAATTCATCTCAGAAGCTGGAATTCTGCAGCAACATAGAGGATCTCCCTAAAGTCCTTCAGGGGTTTTTGGTTTCTTTTATGTTTTGCAATTTTATATCTTCTGTGATGTTTCTCTTCTTTATTATGAACTAAACCTCTCAAATACTTGAGGGGGATGAAGCCTAAGACAGATCTTGTTATTATTTATTCTTGAGTTATATGATAAATACTTGAGTTGTTCTTAATTATGTGTGATTAATTCTTGATTTAATAATCCTAGGTATTACTTCAAGAATTAGATGTGCTTAGAGCAGAGGAGCAAAAGTCCCTGTGATAAGAGTAGATCTACCATAATTAAGCAGAGTTGCATGCAACCCTAAACATAGGGCGACATAAATCTGTCGGATTAGGGTCAAACCTAATATGGGGAACCATAGATCGAATTAATGCAACCTAGGGAGTTAATTAATAAAGGAACTTTAATTAACAACTTAGGCCTAGTTGCTCTACACCTCGACAGAGGGTTTAGCATAGGTTAGGGATCCCTACGGATCAAGTCAAGTGAATAAATCGTTTAACTCAAGAACTAATAACAAGTGAAGTCTTGGTGGATTCTCCCTTAAGTATTGCTTATATCAATCAGCTTTTCCCTAAAGTTTTCCCCAATTTATTTTTTGTGCACTTTTAGTTAGTTTTAGAATTAGTTAAAATCAACTCCCTTTATTTTTAGGCTAGATAATAGAAAGGAAGTAAGTATTTGTACTTTTAGTTCCCTTGGGAACGATAACTCGGTCTTGCCACTAAACTATACTATTATTCTACAGGTGCGCTTGCCTTAACGTCGTGATAATAGTTAGTTTTGGTGTGATCAAGTTCTTTACAAATTTTATAACTTCATATCACGCGATATCATCACGTCATAAGCTAAGTTCCATTACTGAAAAAAAAAAACTTACCTCGATTTGTTGTTGAGCCACTAAGATTTTCACTATTCCACCACCTTAGTCTTTCCTTTATCAGAAAGTGCCCCTCTAGGTTCTTGAGCTATGGTTAAAGCAAAGAAAGAATTTGCTAATCAAAATCCTATCAAACCAAGTATTTGGCTACTTTAACCACTACCAAAAATTCGTTTAAGGTTAAGAGTCACAAAATCCATAAATACCAACTCTTTCAACCTATCACAATTAAGCAAAGAACTTACTCTTGCATTAGTTCAATCACATTCGATCATTCAAATAAAACAACCATATATAATCATGCTAATATACATTCTTCAATAGCCGTGTATCCTCCTAGCATACACACCCTACATTTTCCCCAAGTTCTTTCTATTTCTCTATTCGGCAAACACCAAATTGTTGACTAATATACTCACATTCACCTAGACCATCACTATGTCTCATTTTAACATGTTTAAACCTCCCCTATTCACCTAAACTCCTAAAGGCATAGACATCACCATTTCTCATACTCAAGGTCATGACCGAATGCTCAATTCACTATAGAACTCAAATTTTCAAAATGGGCTAAACTAAACACTTGATTTTTAACCACATTTTAGAAATTCAAATAAAATAACAAAGATTTCATACCTTAATCAAGCCAACAATGAATGACCGAATGTCAAGCTTTCTTCTTATACTTTCGGCAAAATGGAAGAAAAACAAAATAGACTAACCTTCTTTTTTTTCACCCTTATTCTCTTTTATTCATTTTATTTTCACACCAAATTAACATATATTATTATAATTATATCATAATTCCATTTTAAGATTAAAATATATGTTTTTCAATGATTAATCCTCACTTGGCCGGCCACTAATTAGAAAATGTCAATTTGACATGCAAGCCCATTTGTTTCACTTCAATCCACAAATAAATCCCTTGAATTTGGCCACTTATAATTTAATTCTTCTCATATGAGTCCATACCGTCAAATTCACATACAATTAGCATTTTCAAACATTCAAAATTCACACATCTATTTATCACATAATTTAAACATAGAATATTGTACTCAAATATATATTTTTTTATGACTCGATTTAGTGGTTCCAAAACCACTTCCCGACTAGGGTCGAAATAGGGCTGTCACAACTCTCCCCCTTTAGGGATTTTTGTCCCCGAAAATCTTACCAGAAAATAGATTTGGGTATTGCTCCCGCATAGCATTCTCAGACTCCCAAGTTGCTTCTTCGATCCTGTGCTTGAGCCACAGCACCTTTACTAACGAAATCTTTTTGTTTCGCAACTCTTTTACTTCACGAGCTAAAATACGAATCGGTTCCTCATCATAGCTCAAATCAGGTTGAATTTCCACGTCGGTAGAACTAATCACATGAGAAGGGTCGGATCTATAGCGTCGAAGCATCAAGACGTGAAAGACATTGTGAATCATTTCAAGCTCAGGGGGCAAAATTAATCCGTACGCTACCCGCCCAATTCGTTCCGAAATCTCATACGGTCCAATGAATCTCGGACCCAACTTGCCTTTACGGCCAAATCGAAGAATCTTTTTCCATGGTGAGACTTTCAGAAATACCTTATCGCCAACTTGATACTCGATATTCTTACACTTCAGATCTGCGTACGATTTCTGACGATCGGATGCTGCTTTCAAACTGTCACGAATCACTTTAACTTTCTGTTCTGTTTCTTTGACTAAATCAACCCCGAGAATCTTATTCTCACTAAGTTCAGTCCAAAACAGAGGTGTACGGCACTTTCGACCGTAAAGGGCTTCGTAGGGTGCCATTTGAATACTCGATTAAAAACTGTTGTCATACACGAATTCAATCAGGGGCAAAAATTTTTCCCACGAACCACTAAACTCAAGAATGCAACATCTCAACATTTCCTCGAGTACCTGGATGACCTGTTCAGATTGATTGTCAGTCTGCGGATGAAAAGTGGTGCTAAATTGTAACTTGGTACCCAAAGCCTCATGTAATTTCTTCCAAAATCGTAAAGTAAATCGGGGATCTCGGTCTGAAACAATAGAAATCGGCACTCCGTGTAACCGTATAATCTGGGATACGTACAACTCCGCTAACTTATCCAATGAGAAGTCTGTACGAACCGGGATAAAATGAGCTGATTTGGTCAGTCTATCAACAATAACCCAAATGGAATCCTTCTTACTCGATGTTAGCAGTAATCCAGACACAAAATCTATTGTAACCCGATCCCACTTCCACTCAGGTATTAGAATCAGCTGAAGTAATCCCGAAGGCACCTAATGTTTCGCTTTTACTTACTGACATATCAGACACTTAGATACGAAATCAGAGATGTCCCGTTTCATACCGTGCCACCAATATTGTCGTTTCAGGTCGTTATACATTTTCGTGCTACCCGGATGTACTGACATTTGGCTACAATGGGCCTCGTTCAGAATTGTCAAAATGAGCTCTGAATTTCTTGGAATACATACTTGATTCTTAAACTTCAAAAAACCACTACCGTCAACTTGAAAATCTGAATTCACACTCGGATCACACTGAACTCGTTTAACAACTAAATCATCATCAACTTTCTGAGCTTCACAAATTTGTTGAAGTAACACAGGCCTTGCTTTTAATTCGGCAATCAACACATCGTCTGCTGACAACGATAGTTTCACGTTAATAGCTCGTAAGAGTTATAGGGACTTCCGGCTAAGAGCGTCTGCGATTACATTTGCTTTTCCCGGGTGATAATCAATAACAAGCTCGTAGTCTTTAAGCAATTCTAGCCACCGCCTTTGTCTCAAATTTAAATCTCTTTGAGACGTCAGATACTTGAGACTTTTGTGATCGGAGAAGATGTGACATTTCTCACCAAACAGGTAGTGTCGCCAGATCTTCTGGGCGAAAACAATAGTAGCTAGTTTGAGATCATGAGTCGGATAATTTCGCTCGTGGGGCTTCAACTGCCTCGAGGCATAAGCGACAACTCGACCTTCTTGCATCAAAACACAGCTTAAACCGATCAAAGATGCATCAGTATAAACAACGAACTCTTTTCCAGATTCTGGCTGAACTAACACTGAAGCTTCTGTCAATAGAGTTTTTAGCTGATCAAAACTTTGTTGACATTTGTTTGACCACTCGAACTTGACATCCTTTTGTAGCAGTCTCGTCATTGGTGTCGCAATCATCGAGAAACCTTTGACAAATCGTCAGTAATAACCAGCAAGTCCTAAAAAGCTTCGAACCTCAGAAACATTCCTAGGGGGTTTCC
The DNA here is from genome assembly GCA_020496765.1 of Gossypium stocksii. NCBI lineage: Eukaryota > Viridiplantae > Streptophyta > Magnoliopsida > Malvales > Malvaceae > Gossypium > Gossypium stocksii. The sequence continues at coordinate 17,456,334 of CM035623.1, forward strand.
AGTCGAGAATAGCTGAAATTTTGTTCGGATCGACTCGAATGCCTGAAGCAGACACTATATGTCCCAAAAAGCCGACCTCGCGCAACCAGAACTCACACTTACTAAATTTTGCATACAATTGGCTATCACGCAAGGTTTGAAGCACCAGTCTCAAATGTTCGGCATGCTCATTCTCATTTCGAGAATAAATCAGAATGTCGTCGATGAACACCACCACAAAACGATCCAAATACGGTCTAAACACCCGATTCATCAAATCCATAAAAACCGCAAGGGCATTGGTGAGCCCAAACGGCATTACTAAGAATTCGTAAAGTCCATACCTCGTTCTGAATGCTGTCTTCAACACGTTGGAATCTCTAACTCTCAACTGATAGTTGCCGGATCGCAGGTCAATCTTGGTAAACACTGAAGCTCCTTTCAACTGATCAAATAGGTCGTCAATTCGGGGCAACAGATACTTGTTCTTTATGGTGGCTTTATTTAGCTGTCTGTAGTCGATACACATTCTCATAGTCCCGTCTTTCTTTTTCACAAACAAAACTGGTGCGCCCCAAGGTGAAAAACTAGGTCGTGCGAAGCCCCTATCTGTCAATTCTTGTAGCTGAGATTTTAGTTCTTTTAGTTCGGTAGGTGCCATACGGTACGGGGCAATTGAAATCAGAGTTATACCCAGAACCAACTCTATACCAAACTCGACCTCTCTAACAGGCGGCAATCCCGGCAATTCCTCTGGAAACACATCCAAGAACTCACAAACTACAAGCCCAGTCGCAAGTTCTCGTTCGGATACTTTGTTGTCTAGCACATAGGCCAGATACGATTCATACCCCTTTCTTACTTATTTCTGAGCTGACATGGTCGTGATTACAGCAGGTAGTCCGTTTAAATCGGTGGACTTAATTCAGATTATTTCGTTATTCGAACATCGCAAATTAATAGTTTTTCGTTTGCAATTCACGAATGCATCATGTACCGTTAGCCAATCCATTCCGAGAATGATATCGAATTCATCAAAAGGTAACAGCATCAAGTCGGCCAGAAAATAGAAATCTCGAACCATAAGGGGACAGTTCTTGCATACTTTATCAATCAGAACATAATGACCTAAAGGATTTGATACTAGAATTACAAACTCAGTAGACTCAATGGGAAGAGTCTTATTGGAAGCTAAGGTTTCACACACATATGAATGGGTTGAACAGGGATCAATTAGAGCGATAATATCAGTGTTAAAGAGTGTAAAAGTACCAGTAATAACATCCGGGGAAGAAGCCTCCTCACGGGTACGAATAGCAAATGCTCTGGCAGGTGCTCGAGCCTCAGATCTGACTGCAGTGTCTCTAGTCCCTCTCTAACTACCACTAGTATTACCTCCACGCCGCGGTGGTCTACCCCGTGCAACCGTACTACTAGGTCTCTGACTCGGATCAGGAGTGCGTTCATCAACTTTCGGACAGTCTTTAATAAAGTGATCGGCAGATCCGCATCTGAAGTAGGAGCGGTCATGATGCCTACAGCTCCTCAGGTGCCATTTACCACAATGGTTGCAATCAGATCTGTCCCGACGTTCATTTCCAACACTGGCGATGGAAGTAGCTCGCGAACTCATAGGGGATCGATGGTGATCACGTCTAGAAAATCCAAAAGTATACTTAGATCGGCCCGAGTCATCTCTAATTTTTTTGGACGATTGTTGAACAGATTTTCCCGCAGATCTCTTACGGAACTCTCTAGCTCCATCTTCGGCTTTTCTTTTCTCATTACCGAGCTCTTCAGCTTTGCAAGCTCGCTCGACTAGCACGACAAACTCTTTAATTTCCAGAATTCCCATGAGCAGTCTGATATCTTCGTTTAATCCGTCCTCAAAACGTTTACACATAATAGCCTCGGAGGATACACATTCGCGACCATATCGGCTGAGCCGCACAAACTCTCTTTCATATTCGGTTACTGACATCCGACCTTGCTTAAGCTTAAGAAATTCCGTCCGTTTTTGATCTATAAATCTCTGACTGATATATTTCTTACGGAATTCAGTTTGGAAGAACTCCCAAGTGACCCGGTCTTTTGGAACAACAGAAACCAGAGTATTCCACCAATAATATGCAGAGTCTCGTAACAGAGATACTGCACATTTTAGACATTCCTCTAGCGTACACAATAACTCATCAAATACTCGGATTGTGTTATCGAGCCAAAACTTGGCCCGCTCAGCATTATCACTGGTAGTAGCCCAGAACTCTTCAGCCCCGTATTTTCTAATCTTGTCGACCGGGGCCTACTCGATCTCACCGGATCGGTCACAGGAGGGGCCACATAAGTTGGGAGTGGAGTATTTGGGGGCGGGGGTTCTGGAACAGCTGGATTTGTTCTGAGGAATTGAGTGAACCAATCACTCATCATCGCATAAAAAGCTTATCTCGTGTCATCATCTCGATAACTGGTATTCAGATGAGAGTCATTCGGTGCTGTCCCTTGCGCGGGAGCAGGCGCTACGCTCTCAACAACGTCCGCTACGGCTCAGTCGGGTTCGGGATCCATTTCTATACAAAAATCACATTTAAGCTGTCAGAAATCATCACACTACCGCACTAACATAAAATGGCATGTATAGCTAGACTCATACTTACTACGGTAGTTCGAGAATCGATTAAACTGTAGCTCTGATACCAATAAAATGTAACACCCCTAAACCCGTACCCGTCGCCGGAGGGTTAAGAGGCATTACCCGACACTTGTGTAAGTTAGCCCAACTTCATTCGTACAAAGCATATTATAAAATACTTATGGCAAATGGCTTAAAGCATATCGGATTCCAAATCTATGTTATACGTATATGAACAAAACCATATATGCATCATCAATTTAATCTGATTTCATCATTCGAGAAATTATTTAAATGATTATGCATAACAGATCCCCTTTACGACACTTTTGCAAATGTTATGCTCATTATAAGATAAACGCTTAGCCAATTTCAACAACTCATCCCTAGGCCTATTATAAGTGTACGTGCATACCATAATAACATACCAGAACGCAACCATTTCATTTACCTACAACCATCCCTCAATATCACATATAAAATTAGAAATGTGTTTTGGCCGAATGGCCATGCTCAAACCGTGCGCACCCAAAATTTGTCTTCAATTTCAAAACATCTAATTTCAGATATATTAGTTACTCATGCAATTCAAAGCTTAACCCAGATCTACTCATACCTTTAGGTTTACGTTTCCAATCTATATCTAGCTAATTTCAAATAAACTTCATTCCCCTTATGTTTAAACGTATCGAATGGAAACATTAAACCTTAAATTTTTAGCATATAATTTATCTTGTTCCTATTCATGCAATGCATACATCTCAGCACAATCAATCTCAAAATACATATCACTTCATTCATTATTAACCCTTATCAAACTTAAAAACCACATGTAGATATATAGCATCTTGGGAAGCCATTTTCGCATGGCTTAACATGTTTACAAGATCAAAATGACATCCTTTTGAAAAGTATCAAAAATCTATCCTATACATGCCATTTTAAAAGAGTACTACTAAAATACCAATTTAAGGTTGGATAGTGTGGATGACTTTGACTTCAAGATCATCGAGTCCATAGCTGCAGTACCGAACCTAAAAAAAATAGAGTATTTAAAACAAAACCAAGTAAGCATGCTAATGCTTAGTAAGTTTTTAAGTAACAGAATCATTAAAAAACGTAGCATAATGACATTTATACTTATATATCTTTTCTCTTGGCCAAATAAGAACATAACTAAAGTACTCATCCTTTAATTCATGTCACCTTATCCTATCTTTAGGTTTATTCATATTACAAGGTAATATCAATGTATACAACTTAATTTAATCCTTGGCCTAATATGTTCATTTCAAACTTTAATGGTAAACTTATAAGCATACACATACTTCTCATAAAGGTATAACTAAACTCTTATAATCAGAACTCTTATATCAAGATTTGATCATAAGCATTCGAGGGACTTTTAGCGATGGCCAAAGCATCCTTAACAATTTCAAAATCACAATCTAAATGAAATCAAATTCTCAAAGGAGGATAAGTTACATACCTGGCTCACTTACGACATGTAAATACATAGGTTAGATTTTCATAGCATTTATTAGAAAAACTTCACATACGAAGACTTACGATATTCCAACCCTTATATACATTGGCACAGGTGCCCTTCGGAACTAAGTCTGGTGATATCATCGGTTCAAAAACCCTTCGAGACTAGACTCAGATTATACCACTGGTTTAAAAACCCTTCGAGACTAAGCTCAGATTATACCACTGGTTCGAAAACCCCTCGAGACTAAGCTCAGATTATACCACTGGTTCGAAAACCCCTCGAGACTAAGCTCAGATTATACCACTGGTTCGAAAACCCTTCGAGACTAAGCTCAGATCAAAACCCTAATTACATTCACATTTATATATATATCATCTCACATAACTTGAATACCATTACCATATGTTTTCAAACATACCACATTCGGTTCACTAGTCATAAACTAAAGGGCAAATTCCATTTCAAGTGATAATTAAATTCAGAGTAACATTCAGCTTCTAACAATTCCACAAATTATCTTTTCTACCACAACATTCAATATAATCTCTAAGTCTAAATATAATATGCATATGTACTAGGATTTCGTCATGTCATAAGCTAAGTTCCATTACTCAAAAAAAAAAAAAAACTTACCTCGATTTGTTGTTGAGCCACTAAGATTTTCACTATTCCACCACCTTGGTCTTTCCTTTATTAGATTGTGCCCCTCTAGGTTCTTGAGCTATGGTTAAAGCAAAGAAAGAATTTGCTAATCAAAATCCTATCAAACCAAGTATTTGGCTACTTTAACCACTACCAAAAATTCGTTTAAGGTTAAAAGTCACAAAATCCATAAATACCAACTCCTTCAACCTATCATAATTAAGCAAAGAACTTACTCTTGCATTAGTTCAAGCACATTCGGTCATTCAAATAAAACAACCATATATAATCATGCTAATATACATTCTTCAATAGCCGTGTATCCTCCTAGCACACACACCCTACATTTTCCCCAAGTTCCTCCTATTTCTCTATTCGGCAAACACCAAATTGTTGACTAATATACTCACATTCACCTAGACCATCACTATGTCTCATTTTAACATGTTTAAACCTCCCCTATTCACCTAAACTCCTAAAGGCATAGACATCACTATTTCTCATACTCAAGGTCATGACCGAATGCTCAATTCACTATAGAACTCAAAATTTCAAAATGGGCTAGACTAAACACTTGATTTTTAACCACATTTTAGAAATTCAAATAAAATAACAAAGATTTCATACCTTAATCAAGCCAACAATGAATGACCGAATGTCAAGCTTTCTTCTTCTACTTTCGGTAAAATGGAAGAAAAACAAAATGGACTAACCTTGTTTTTTTTCACCCTTATTCTCTATTATTCATTTTATTTTCACACCAAATTAACATATATTATTATAATTATATCATAATTCCATTTTAAGATTAAAATATATGTTTTTCAATTTGACATGCAAGCCCATTTGTTTCACTTCAATCCACAAATAAATCCCTTGAATTTGGCCACTTATAATTTAATTCTTCTCATATGAGTCCATACCATCAAATTCACATACAATTAGCGTTTTCAAACATTCAAAATTCACACATCTATTTATCACATAATTTAAACATAGAATATTGTACTCAAATATATATTTTTTATGACTCGATTTAGCGGTTCCAAAACCACTTCCCGACTAGGGTCAAAATAGGGCTGTCACAATTAATGATTAATTTCACAAGTTTAGGATGATCTTATGTTCGATTATGGATTGAAGAAATTACCAAATGAATAGGATAGATTATGCATGTTATGAAATCGGCATATAGTATAGTAATTTTCTCAAGTGCAATTATATAATACATTGACTAGGTTATGTTATGTTTAACATAGGAAAATTAAAATTTTGTCAAGATGTAAGACTCAATCTAGGAAAAAGCATCATTGTATTCGGCTAAGGCCATTTGATGTTATATTCTGTGAAGTGTCTTCGTTTTAAAATTTGCTTATGGTTGAACAATCAAAGAAACTACATTTTTAAAGCATGTTTGATTATGAATGTCAAGCCTAATCTGTATTCTGATTAGTAATACCTTGTGACCCTATTCCGGCAATAGATGAGGGTTATAGGGTGTTACAACAAGAATGTCATAACTTATCAAATATAATCATACATGAAGAAGAGGGAGATTTTCGGTATTGGTTTACATTATAAAAATAGCACAACCTGGCGCTCTGTTACCAATTGTTCAAAAAATTCAGTTCAAAAATAATTTTCTAACACAATGAAAAATTAAAAATTTGTAAATTGAATTGGTTTGTGATATTTATTGCAATAAACCCTAAACTGAATCTATACATATGTTTTTGGATAAATAGAGCCTTATCATTCTCTGCTTTCAACCAAACGATCTTCTCTGTTATTCTCATACCACGAATTACTTTGAGTGCAGGCTCAAACAAATCGAATTAGATATAGAACCATAAATATTTTCTTTACTTTCAATTAGAAAGCAAATCTCTATTAAGTAGAAACCGATAGAATTGCAATTCCTAGAAAATAGAATTTATTCTTAAAATAAATTTCCACTACTTTGTTAGAATAAAAATATTGATAAATTCAGAGAAAATTGTGTTTTTCTCTTTTTGTTGGTGTGATTTGAAGCCCACGAATGCCATCTATTTATAGGGAGAGTTGGTAGAACCGTAAATGAAGTGGTTGAATACAAATAATATTAATTTGGTAAAAAAAATATCTAGCTCCCTATTATTTAGGGAGAGGGGCAGCAACCCTAGATAAGAACACTAGAGTTTGTCATCACATGTATTTTGTATAAGGGGAGTTGGGTGTAATAGCCATTTTTTAGTGGTGTTGGAAATGGTGGTTTCGAGACCACAAATCCGATGAGTGAGTCTATAAATATTATTATTTAATATTCATAAGTCAAATATAGAATTACATTAAAATTTGATTTAATGATTTTTGTTAATTGAAAGAATAATTAGTTTCAAGTGATATGTCTCTAAAGTCAAGTGGTTTCAGAAAATGAGGTATTGAGATCTCGTTTCTATTGAGCCAGAAATATTTTATTAAATATTTATGGAGTGTTACTAGGGTTATATTAAAATTTGATTAAGAGATTTTAATGTTTAAATAGTTAATTAATTAAAAAGGACTAAATTGTTAAAAATAAAAAAGTTGATATTTATTAATTAAAGGTGTTAAATAGTTCAGTAAGGATAGTCATAGGGTTTATGTGACTATAATACCATAATAGGAAAGAGTATGCACGGTTCGACCTATTTTAATTAATTAATATGTTATAATTTAATAAAATAATAAAGTAAAAGTATGTTAAGTATATTAAACAAAAGAAAAACAAAATTTCTTCTTTTTGTTTTTCTTCTCTAGTGGAATATCACCACTGTTGATAGGTTGGACCAAGCTTTTCCTAGTGCATGGTTATATTTTTGAGGTTAGTTATCATTTTTTCATGTTTTTGTTATCATATTAGCTTAATCTAGTTAGATCGGGGTCAATTCATAAAATTATTAAAAGTTTAGGGACTTTTCATGAATGGTTTAAGTGTGTTTGCGAATTTAATTGATAGATTATTAAGCATGGTTGTTAAACATAAGTATTTTGTTAAGTGATTTTTTATGATTTTAATGTTTAGGGATTAAATTGTTGAAATAGTAAAATTTAATGTAAATTGTGTGAAATGAGGAAAAATATAGGTTGTTATAAGACTAAGGGAAAATCAGCTAGCATGAATTTTAATTAAAAGTGCTTAAATTGCAAGTTTTGGGTTTAGGGACTAAATTGCATAAAAGGTAAAACATTTGGGTAATTTTGTAAATTTCCCATTAATAAGGGTTATAAGTTAAATTAATTGTTCTTAGTTATTTGAATGGTTTAATTGAGTGAAAAATTATTATTTAGATCACCAAACGAATAAAACAGATCTAAATCTAGGGAAAACTAATGTGTTGGATTAGTCGTCGGCTTTATTTTTACTATTGTAATTGTCGAGGTAAGTTTGTAGTGTAACAATATATATGTGTGTTTCATTATGATTATGTATATTAATTGCTAGTTAATTGAAATAAATGTGAAATCTCATTGTCTACTTGTAAATTATTAAATGTTGCAACTAAGTACAAATGGAAAGTGAATATCTGGCAGTGGTAAATCTTGTGGTTGCACAATATTGAAATGAATGTAATAGATTTATAGTATGTGTAAGGAAATAATAAGTGCCTCTGAATGGTTAATTTACTAATATTATGAATTTAAATCCAATGATTGGTTGAATGTAGTAAATAATTAGGATATGATTGGCATGCCAATAGTGTAACACCCCAAACCCGTCACAGACGTTATGGCTGAATCTGGCGGTGTGACATTGAAGTGTGAAACATAAAACTCGTTGTTGTTGGAAACCTCAAAATCAATTAATCAATTTGTGTTTAAATAGTGACTCCAAAATGGGGTTGTTCATTTACAAAACGTGCATTGTTGATGAGTTATTCGATTTTAAAACGTGATTTCATTTGAAAAACCCAAACTTGGTTTAACCTCTTCGTGTGCATTAAAAGATTATTTAAAACCTTGCGTTATTATCGAAAGTTACTTTCTTTAAAACATTATTAAATTTCAAAATCTCGTTTATAGCGGAAGCTTTTCTTTTTAAATAGTTATGTATTTGCGTTTGTTTTGTAAAAACGTTATTCCTATTTAAAACACGAGTTCTAATACTAGCAGTTATAACCAAAGCCAATTAAAAACCCAAAATTAAAAATAAAATCCAGATAGGCCTTATTACAAAACAAAAACTCAAATACTGAAAACAGAAATATTATAAAGTGCTAAAAGTTTTAATTATCAAGTGTGGCCACCTCTGAGTACTCCGATGCATCGAACCATCTAACATTGGGGATTACCTGTACAGTTAAAATAGAGGGGTGAGTTTACGAAAACTCAGTGTGTAATTCCCCAAACATACAAGCAATATGCAATAGAACAAATTGGGCCTAAGCCCTTCACAGTAACAGTATCAGTTGGGCCTTAGCCCATTACAGTATCAGTTGGACCTTAGCCCATAATAGTATCAATAATCAGTATGCATGATGCATGTTATCCTAACCAACCCTGCACACTATCTCCTGTCCAACCCTACACTCTTGTGAGGAATAAATCACCCACCCATCCCTACACTTATAAAGTTAGCACCGGTGGTGGCACTAAACAGAATCGCAGCAAAGCTGCCAATAATATAAGCGGCTTTAAACGTCGGTAGGTCCACAATCGTCTTGGGTGACCCATGCGACCTTAACAGATCAGTACACTTCCTCCAATTACAATAACCCATTCCCATGCAACATATCATAATATCATGCATGTATGCAAAACATATATATATATATATATAATAGCATGCTCAGTAGCTCAAACAACATATAAAGGCATATCGGTCATTTTACCTCATAGGGGGAAAATAGTTATTTATCAATTTGGGGTCCAGGTTTACTTATCGACCCATCAGTAGGTCCACAGTCATCTCGGGTGACCCGTGCAACCTTAACAGTCATATAGAGAAAAATGGGCCCAAAGCCCATTAAGTGGACCCATGTGGGCCGACACGCCTGTGTGGCCCACTACGCTCAAAAATGACCTTAGCCATGTGAACAACACAGCTGGATCCAATATTTTTCACATGTCCCTGAGATTTACCCATGTAGGGCCCACGAGCCCATTGAGCCCACATGGCCATATCGGACCAACGTGGCCCAAAATAGCCTAAGCCCATGAGATCGCTCATGGTGGCCTTTACAGTCATACGCCCATGTTCTATGGGCTCGAATTACCACTATGCGATCGCACGCCCGTGTGGCATCAAATGCCCTATTTTTTGGCTTTTCGGCTTTTGCTGACCTACAGTTAAAATAGTGTGAGTACACACCTGTTTACGAGATCGAACTAAGATCTACGAGTGCGAAAGCCTACATTCATTCAAGGCATTTAGTCAGTCTTCCAATCACTAGAGTTTATAAACACTTAATTCCAAATCGACAATTATTGCCTACCTTGGTTTGAACGAGAGAATACGGCTTATTCCTCTTAAATCGCTGGTTAAAATTGATTACGAACTTCTTTAGAGATAACCTGCATTCCAAACACACTTAACATCAAACATGGTTTATGCACATAGATTGAACCAAGCGTACAACCACTTACCGCAAATAAAAACCGAGAGTAGAGAAGAGAACAATCGGCCACCTAACTCCAAGTATCCACCCACTACCCTAATAATGGTCGGAAGCAAACATGAAGAGTTAGAAAGAAGAAAAAAGAAAAACAGCTATGCGTATGACAGAAAGAAATAATATGAGAGAAGAAATATTCAGCCAAACAAACTAGATTCCAAAAGCCCGAGAATAGATGTCAAGACCAACACCAAAAATAAAGAATGAAGAAGAAATATTCAGCGAATGATAAAAGCCAAAAGAAATGTATATTCGGTCACAATTGAGAAAGAAAGGGAAAGAGGAAAGAAAATAGAGAAATGAAAAGAGAGAATCGGCTAGAAAAGAAAATCAAAAAGGAAAAATATGGTGAGGGAGGAGAGAAGCTGAATTCGGGCAACCAAAAGAAAATGAAGAGATTGAGGGAAAAGTATCAAAACAGAAAGAAAATATGAATTGATGGAGAGAGCAAAAAAGAAAGTCATAAACCCGAGGCTCAAAAGAAAGACAATTGAGGTAAAAACCAAAACTGAGGTAAGGAAATTGGCACTTACACAAAACGAAACAAAATGAGAAAATGACCAGAGAAATAAACCCCAAAGCCGATTTCTTCAGTTCCTAGACTCCTTATATGGCACCAACACCAAAATTCCTAAAATCTCTCCTACCATTCGGCTATACACTCTCCACCAACTTCATATCCCTTAATTTTCTCCTATTATCTCTCTACAACACACCCCCCCAAATTCCCTTATTCTCTCCTTGATTTCCTCTTACATTTTCTCCATGACCAATTCAAACTCCATTCAGCAGTATTTTAGTGCACTTTTGATTCTCACATGGCAAGAGAAGCAAAATAAATACTCCCTTTGCATTGCCATGACTCAAACCTCAAACCCCAGAAGCACTCCACCCTCTATTTACCACCAATACTAGCAGGCTCTTTGTGTCATGGTTTACCCATATTTAATTATAAGCCTATTGGCCCAAAGCTAGGGGTTTGCTCAATAAAAAACAAATTTTTTGCCCAAGCTATAGCTTGAACCCAAGACTTCTCAGACACTCCCAAACACTACTAAATCACTTAACCATTGAAGCAGACAATCAATTGTGTCACAACACATAGAAATTAAAGGCTTAGATTTTTAGGGCGTTACAAATAGGGTTAGTACACACGCTTATACGAGACCATACTTTGGTGCCTCCATTTGCACTTCGGTGCTTCTATTAGCATTTCGATGCTATCCAATGTGTTTTGGGGGAACCCTAAGTATTTGAGTCAATTTGCTATAGTTCAACGGGACATGAAATTTTACATTTAAATGTAAATCACTCTTTGAGTTAGATTTATGTATAATGATACATTTATGTATATATGTATATTTATGGAAGCATGGATTGCTTTGGTTTGAGCCATTGTGTATATTGAATTATACGAGATGAATGTTTTGATTAGTATAGTTTGATAATGAATATTAATGCCTTGGTGTAATTATATGTTTCATATGTCTATAAATATGTTATATAGTTATGTTTGTGGTCTGTTTAGAGAATTAAATGGTTATATGAGTATTTTTCGAGTATTCAAGGTTGTTTCATTTGGTTTAATGGGTAAACAAAGCTTTAAAAGGTATGTGATTACATGAAATAAACTATGATTTTGAGTAATAATATGGATTATGATGGAATGTATAATTGAAAGGAAAAGATGGTTTAGTATATATGTATGAGTGGTGAATTTTGAAAGTGAAATGTTAAATATGTTTTATACCATTGTTTGATTAGAATTACATATACAATGTTATATCAACTAGCTTGTGAGGTGGTGTGTATAAGAACAGAAAGTTAGCTTATGACATAATGAATTATGTTTGGTTGTTTAACTTAAAATGTTCGATAGGTTAAGTTTTCTTTATACGAGCTTGCTACGCATTAGTTGCTTACATAGTTGTTTTTCTCTGTTTTGTATATCATTGGAAGCTCAATCAGTTGGAATCGCGTAAGTGCAGAATTACACTATCCATTTGTCATATTGGTAGTTTTGGTTGTTTTGAATAATAGTTATAAATGACATGTACTAGGATTTTTTATTTTATTTATCAATGTGATGTGGTTTAAGTTTATTGGCCTATATGCCTTGATGCTTATAAATGTAAACATGTAAGTATATGTTTTGGAAACTTGTGAATGCCTTGAGATTTAGATAGCTTTTGGTTCATTGAAGTGGCAATGAAGTGGTTAAATGGTAGATTTGTGACGTAAGTTTAAGGCATGAATTTATGACCTTAGATTAGAATTGATTAGGATGTTAAATTGTAGTACCAATAATGGTATATTGGATAGACATTTAGATTAAATGATATAAGTGTGTTTTGGCATGTAATAAGGCTTGAATGTTGATTTGATAACTTAGTTTGTTTTGATTTTGTGCCAAGCTCATATGTGTCTTAATGTCTTTAGCAGGTAAAATATAGTTAAATGGTATGCTTTGAAATGAGTATTTGATATATATATATATATATATATATATATGAATTATTCTTAATGAATGGACTTGACATATTGAATTGATTCAAGTTGAAGTGTTGAATTATGGTATCAATTGATGGCATATTGGTTAGGTACCTAAGTTGGTCAGTTTTGGTGAGTTTTTGGTATGTTTTAAAGTGATTTGGTCATGTAAAAATGATTGGAATGGTATGGTTTGTTATGTAAGAAAATGTCAATGCTTTGGCTTGTTTAGGGTCATTATGAGAAGCACATGGGTTGTCACATGGCCAAGTGTCATACACGACCACCTTACACAACCATGTGTCATTATTGTTTTAGGTGCATGTTTCACACGATTTGAGACACAGCCTAGAACACGGCAGTGTGTCACAAGTTAGTATGTAACACGGTTTGGCACACGGCCTGCGACACGGTCGTATGGCTCTATTTCAAATACCCACACAAGTGGACACACAGGCTGGGACATGGCTTTGTGTCCAGTGTAATGCCTCAAAAATCTTAAATATTTGTTTTCATATGTTGGTGACACAACTGTCTGTCTGTTTCAGTGGTTAAGTGTTCTGGGAAGTGTCTAAGAGGTCCTAAGTTCAAGCCTTGGCTTGGGCAATTTTTGCTTTTTAATGAATTAACCCTTACCTTTATTTAGTAGGTTTATAAATAATTGTTGATAAAATATGTCAGAATAGGCCTACTGGTCTGGTGGCTAAGGGGAGTGCGAATGAGCAGGAGGTCTAGGGTTCGAGTACTTGCGCAAGAAGGGGATTATTTTTATTGCTAGTGCCAGGTGAGTGTTGGAGTTGGACCGAAAAACTAAGTGTTTGCGGTGTGGGGAATTGTTGTGGCCGATTTTTAGGAGATGGTTGGGCGAGTTTCGGTGATTAGGGAATTTGGGGAGTGTTTTGGGGAGAAAAATAAAGAATTTGAAGTGTGTGAGGAAAGTGGATGGTTTGTATTGAGGATTTTAGAGGAGAGGATTAAGGAATGTGATGAGATTGTGCTGAACTTGAACTCTATTTTTCTAAAATTTCGGCACCCTCTTCCCACCTTTCCCAAGTTTTCATGGCAAATCCCTTTCCCCTTAGCTGAAATTCCTTCAACTGTTTCTCTTCTTTTTCTTTGTTCTCCTTTTCGCAATTCAGTTTTTAGCTTTTTGTTTTCTCTCAACTCTCTGGTGGCCACTCTTTCTTCTTCGTACCGATTGTGGTTAGTTGATCTTCTATTGATTATTTCTTGTCCTACTCCCCTTTGTTGCGTCAAAATTCCTTTGGCTTTTGCTAAAGTCTTCAAACTTTTGCCTATTCTCTGATTCCTAGCTGAATCATACTTGATTGTCTTCCCAATTTTCGATTGTTTCTTCTGATCTCTGCGAGGACACCCTCTTTCCTAAAGTATTATTTTGCCTTACTGAGTGCAGAATTATCTCTTCATCCCACGGTAACAGAATTCTTGCCTCTACCTTTAACGATTCTGGGTGGGTGGTTTTAGTAAGCAGCTTTCTGGCGTTTGACAATTTGTTTTCGTTAAGGTTCTAATAAGTATTCTTTTACCTTCTTGGGCAGCAGTGGATTTCAGAGGAGGAGACTAGACTCAAGTGGAACAATAGTTCAGCATTCGAGTGTCGTGTGTAAGTTTGGAGGTTACGTGTTAATGAGTTATTCGTTTCAATTTAGGTTTGAATATGTTTGAAGGTATTAATCTGGTGTTTATCGATCAACTGATAGGTATTAGAGTGCTTTGGTGTACAAACGCGTTGGGAACAGTTCAGGTGTGTATAAACATAACTTCTCAAATGGAAATCGACGGAAAGTCAAAATATGAAATTGTCGACGCCACATGGGCATGCGGCTGCCCGTGTGGTAGACCGTGTGACTAAACATGGGCATGAGATCGACGAGGCTGGCCATGTACAATTTCATGGGCTGGGCCAAACTGGGCTGAATTGGTCCGTGTGGGCCCCACGGGCAAGTGGGCCCCACACAGGTGAACCACACGAATGTGTGTAAATATTGGGCCAGGCTGTATGATCCACACGACCAAGGCCATTTTGGGCCGTGCAGGCCACATAGGCATGTGGGCCCACATGGGCCCGTAACATGGACCGTGGGCCCATTTTCACTATTTGGCTGCCAAGGTTGCACGGGTCGCCCACGACGACTGTGGACCTACCGTGGGGTCGGTAAGCTTATCTTGACCCTTAAATTAACTGAATGACTGATATACCTCTGTGTTATATATATTTATATAAATGTACGTGTATGACTGTATTGAGCATGCTATTTAATCTGTACTGTATAGATGTATGATACCGTGATTTGGCATGACATGATTGTATGGTGCATTGCATGGAGATAGGTTTTATATTTATCGGAGCAAGTGTACTGAAAGGCTTTGAGCCTAAATGACTGGCAGCCCAGCTGCATATTACTGCGTAGTGCCGCATTCGGTACTTTCTAGAATGCAAGGATGGGCGGGTTGATTATATCTCCACATGGAGTGTAGGGTTGGACGGAGATGGAGTGTAGAGGTTGGTTAGGTAGGACTTGTTTACTGTTTAAACAATTACTGCACTGATTATTGTTACTGTAATGGGCCAAGCCCAAACACATGACTATTTCTATATTGTGAAGGGCTAAAGCCCAAAATGATATTGTCACTGATACTGAAAAGTGCTTAGGCCCAGACTGTGTTTGTTTTCTATCTGTTTGCTTATATGAGATTACACACTGAGTATCATAAACTCACCCTTCTGTTATAACTATACAGGTAATCCCCAGACATAGGCGGATCGGTGCAACGGAGACCCAGCGGTGGCCACACGACCCGTCTAATTCAATTTATTATTTTTTGATTTTGATTTAAATTTTCAGGGTATTTTACTATAATAATGGCCTTTCTGGATTTTTATTTTTAATTTGGGGATTTTGATCGTTTTTATTTATAACTACTAGCAGTAGGAAAAGACGCAAGTTTTCAAAAAGATAAATGTTTTAGGAAAAATACCACGAATACGCAACCTTTTTAAAAAGCTTCCGCAATAAATGACGTTTTGAAAACTGATAACGTTAAATGTGAATAACTTTTTGATAATGACTCACATTTTGAAAATGAACGACACGTCTTAGAATCATAATTGGGATAACACAAAGAGGTTAAAATGAAAATGGGTTTTCATCGATATCACACTTTACGAAAAACATTTCAATGTGACATCGTCAGATTCAGCCATAACGTCTAGGTTGGGTTTCAGGTGTTACATCCAGACATCGAATGTTCACACGGCCTGGCCACATGACGACCGTGTGACCCTTGTTTTCAAGTTTTTCCAAAGTTTCCTGTTTTTTTTCAAATTGATCCCATAATGTTCCCAAACTATTTTAGGGTCTCGTAGAATCAATTTAAGGCCTATAAGTATATTTTTCCCATGATTAGATTCAATGATTATATATTAGCATTTAATTTGTACAATTATATCTATTGTAAAGTTAAATGTTCTGTGCTGCTCGATAAAACTCTATAATCCTAATTCGGCAAATGAGACGGGTTAGGGGTGTTATATTGGGCCTCTCTTGTACTAGGCCTAATTGTATGTGCTTCTTGGAATTCAATCCAACACTTTATAATTTATTTCAAACCAGTACATGGTTTTTCTATTTTCCAAAATAAAATTTCAAATAAATTCCTTTCCTAATTAAATAATTTTCTCAACCCAATTCTAATTCTGTTAAAATCATGTTAACTTTATCATAAAATAATCTATGAGAAAATATATTTAATTTTTATACATTCAATTGGATTCATTATGACCAATTAATTTAAATCCATTTTAAACTTCAATTAATTAATTAATTAATTAATAATTCAAAAAACTATAAATTAATTCTCAAGTCATTTCCATACTTAGTGAGAAAACCACATTCATTTATGAATGTAACTCATTTCTCTAACTTTATCATTTCTATCTATTTCTATTTATTTGATTTATCATGCAATTTATTTCTAATTTCAATAAGCTAGTGAAGGGACCAATTGAACATGTGCAATTTAGGCTCAAATGATTTATAATTAAGTTCTAGCTTTTTACTAATTAATTATAAACTTATTTAGTCACGAAGTCATTCCACTATAGTATCATGACTGAGCTCTCCCCAACTTGATAAATACTCGTCCAATGATCTTGTCATAAGTGTGTTACCCTTATAGGATATCCTTAATCTTTTTTGTGGTAATATTTGTTCTCCTAAGATGGTTCTATTTCATCTCATGGTAACCATTATATCTTCCTTCATAAAAAATCAATTATTACCAAATAGTAATCAAGTCATTCATCATAAAGATGAACAACCCATGGCTACGTTTAATTTTTATCAACCATGTAATGCCAATAAGAAGATATCATTTACCCATGTTTTGGGCTATGAATTCCCCTATTTTTAATGACTTTACATACTGCAGAAGTCGTATACCTAATGCACCAACTT
Source organism: Gossypium stocksii (assembly GCA_020496765.1). Lineage (NCBI taxonomy): Eukaryota > Viridiplantae > Streptophyta > Magnoliopsida > Malvales > Malvaceae > Gossypium > Gossypium stocksii. The sequence continues at coordinate 17,473,677 of CM035623.1, forward strand.
TCAATTCCTTATCTATTTGAACTTAAGATTCTACTTACATCAAAGTGTACGAGTCACGCATACATAGTTCATCATCCACTCAGGATTTAGGTATGCCACACTATTAATGTCATAAGTGAATAAACCCATAAACGAATTTAGGATCTATTCTTTTTGGGTTCAATCTTATGTATTGTCAGTCCAACCAGTCACATCTATGTCTCTATCTTCTGAGAGTCTTTCGCTCCGATGTCCAAGACAAAGCATCTCCCCAATTGGACCTGATAAACAAAATATTAGTCTTTCAATCAGTTTGCTCATTTACGATTAGACTAAGGACATGTTTAGGTTCGTCTACTAATATAAGTTGTATTATGATCTGACCATATAATATCGCTTAGTATCAGTTAAACATTAGACAACTAATGAGCAATATTTGATTCCGTTTTGCTTTGCATGCAATGTAACACCCCTTACCTGCATTCAATGCTGGAATAGGGTACGAGGCATTACTAGACTTATCACAAGAACAAACATACAATTTTGAGTCATAAATTTGCGTCCAAATTAAAACTGTTTGCATTTAATCATAAAGTCCCTGATACGAGTCTACGAGGCCCAAAACGTGCATTAAAAGTGGTTCGAGACTAAACCGAGAACTTTAGAAAATTTTATAAAACTCAAAAAATTTTCCACTAAATAGGGGTCACACGCCCGTGTGGATGTGGGATATGCCTGTGTGGGCAGACCGTGCAATCACACACGCCTGTGTCTCGACCCTGCGTAACTCTCTAACTTGTAACTCATGACCAAATTGAGATCACACAAACAAGTCACACGTCCGTGTACTAGCCCGTGTGGAAAATTAATTTTCACAAAACAGGTGCAGACTTCGCACGGCCAGGGCACACACCTGTGTTCGAGGCCGTGCAGTCCACACGGCTGAGACACACGCCCATGTCTCTGCCCATGTCCTCAATTCTGAGCATTCTGTTTCTCAAAACTAAGGTGCAGGGGACACACGGCCTAAACACATGCTCATGGGACAGACCATGTGTCACACACGGCCTAGACACACGCCTGTGTGTCTACCTGTGTGGACAAAATAAAGGCTATTTACCAAGCCACTTTGCCACCCATTAATGCACACACCTACACAACATAACATAGCATACTTAAACAACCAAATCATCCACAATTAAAACAAGAACATGTCATTCTCATTCCATTGTTAATCATGCTTAGAACATCAACCTTTCCACATCAATTTATGCAAATTTCCACATTCAAAAATGACATTAATAAAAAATATACTCATAACCAACATTAGTCAACTTCCAAGGCTATATACAAAATAAACCACGGACCATTATAAACCAACACATATAGCCACAAGACCTAGTCCCTATACATGCCATAAACTCTAAATACTTGAATTCATCAATACCTAAAATGATAGCTTGATAGTGTGATAGGATATCCGACAATCTCCAACCCGAGCTAACTTGATGACACTATAAAACATGGGAAAGGAAGAGGGTAAGCTATATAGCATAGTAAGTCCGTATGAACATAATAAGCAACTATTACCAATCATTTACCAAGACCAACAATATAAACACAAAATAAAATAAATTGCTAATAAGCTCACGGCTATAACTTATTCCGTCACATTGTTTGCTCTATCAAATTGCAAGCATAATGTAACATGTCTTGACATTAGCCTAACAATCGTAATCTCTCCATTATAGTAGGTTACCACAATCATCCAATCATTTCCAACCTCATACATGAATTATGAATATCCACTTTTCAAGCATATATTTTAACATCTTTCAATTGTTTAAAGTTTATAGTTTCCCATAATCATTTTAATAGGCAATTATGCTAGTCTTTCCTTTTTCTCATATCCGATGAATCATAATTTGTGCAAATAAAACATGCTATATCATAACTCAATTTGGCCCAAAAGCCAATTACACGATCGCCAACCAAAGTTGCCATGTATTTCATACATCATAAGCATGGACCAATAATCACAAGGCTTTCACAAAAACATTCTCATGGAAACCATGAACTCACAATATCATGAAGTCAATGCTTATAAAATTTATGTACATACCTGTACCAACTCGTAACGTAACCACATCTTTTCATATCTTAGACATTCCCTTTGAACACTTAGAATATTCACAGATACAAAAAAATATTGCACATAAGTTCCACATAGGTAGCCAAAGCTACTTCATATCTCATAATACATATAGGCTCGCTCTCAAGCTATTCACGGACCTGCTCACACAAGTTGTCAAGTGTCCACAACATATGCCGAAATACCCAGCCACTGGTAGGACGTACAAGACTAGCACCCGAATCACATAAACATATATATATACACATGGGTTCTTAGTGACATGTCACTTGTATCCTATTCTATTCCTAAGGTTTAACCGGGATTTCTCACTTGTCAAAGCTTTGTTGAATACTTTTAAAGAGTCAATCACACCATTCATGCAATATTAAAGCATTTAAACTGTATCGCCCTAAATTTAGGCCTAGTAGGAATGGGCCTTGTGCATGGGAGCCGCTAGGGGCTGCACATAAGAGTTTATGTGTGCAAGAAATATCACAAGTGATTGCCTACTCTAATGGTTAAATGATTTAGAAGTGTTTGGGAGTGTCTGAGAAGTCTTGGGTTCAAGCCTTGGCTTTTGCAAAATTCTTGATTTTGCTCTTAAGTGAACCTTGGCTTTAGCAGGTAGGCTTTATGAATGATAGTGGTGGAAATGTGACACAAGATGAGCTTGTAGTCCAGTGGTTGTGGCGTCATTAAGGTGGCAAGGGAGCTTGGGTTCGAGTCACTCTATGCACAAAGGAGTATTTATTTTACTCCTTTGTTGTGTGAGTGGTAGAGTTTGAATCAAACACTATAAAGATGGTTGGAATTTGAATTGGTCAAGGAGTGGATTATGGAAAGAATCAAAGAGAGGGTTGAGGAGTAAATCATGGAGTGATTTATGGAGGAAAAATAGGAAATTTGATTAGGGAGGAGAGTAGGTGCCAAAATAGGTTTCTAGGCATTCTTTGTTTTGGTTTTTGAGTAGTGGAGGGAGTGTGGGTGTTGATTTGGTAGTTGGTAGCTTAGGAATTTGGCTAGGAGCTCTCTTTCACCCGTTTGGTTCACTTTTGATTATGTGTTTTTGGCTGATTGTAGTACTAGGAGCATTCGAGTTTTTCTTTTCTCTTTTTTTTCTTTCTCTTTCCTCTTGGCTACTGAACTTTGGTGCTACTTTTTCAAAAGGTATTTTTATTCTTTTTTCTTCAACTGATGCCGAAATCATCTTTTTACTCTTGTTTTCCTCTACTTTTCTAAGCCTTGGCCGAGTAGCCTATTCATCTTTTTCTGCTCTTTCTTTCGATCTCTCCTAGCCGAACTACTCTATTCTCTCTTCTCTGTACTCTCATTTTCTTTCTTTTCCCTAGACCGAATACTGCTTGTCACCCTCTTTGGGGATATTGTTATTCTATCATCCATCTCTGTGTTGTCCTCCCGTGTTCTCTGTTGACTCAAGAAGTAGTTTAAGAATCGATAAACTTTCTTTCTTTCTTCTTTTGCACTGATTTGAACTGAAAAATATTTTCTCTTCTTATTGCTGAATTCTCCCTCTTATTCTCACAGAGTGCTATTCATTTGATTCTCAGAATTCCTTGAGAGGTGAAGGGGTTTCTGCGAGTATTTATTCATGAAAACCATTTTCTCACTTGAGTAAAGGTAAGTTTATGGGCTGGTATTCTAAGGTGTTGGTCGAATGCCCTATACCTCCCCATCTTTGGTTTTGAAGTTTTAATTGGATAATGGGTAGTCTTCTATTATATGATTAATGGATTTTGCTAATAATTCAGTTTATCGGTTAAGTGAATGTAATCTATTATCATCGGCAGTTTAGGTGGGCTAGACTACGCTCCTACAATAAAAGTGGGCAATGTTTTTCGTTTGTGATTAAATGCTTATAATCTCTTGCAATTGTAAGATTGACTGTGTGTTTGGAATTAGTGTAGATTGGAGTACTCGTGGATCACTACCATTTTTCGCAAGCAGGTGTGTAACTTTGTGCTCTGTTTGATGATCGGCTAAAAAGCCAAAAGTGTATATTCACACTGTACTGATTGTAGATCGACAAAAGCTAAAATCTCAGATTGGGCCAAGTAGGCCCGATGGGCCCGTAGGCCCGCTTGTCATGTCACGTACATGGTAGAGGCCGTTCTGCGCCTCGTTGGGCCAGACTGGGCCATGTGGGCCCAATGGGCTTGTAGGCCCACACGAAAAAATGCATGTTATGTGGTAAGTTTTGGACTGGGCTATGTCGTTTGCGTAACCATGGTTAGTTTTGGGCTAAATAGGCCACACGAGCGTGTGGGTCCACTTAGGTTGAATAATGGGCCTTAGGTCTATTTACATCGTTATGTCAATTTAGGTTGTTTAAGTCACTCGAGGCGAATGTAGACCTTCCAAGAGGTCGATTGTCTACTATAATTGGACTAATGTGACTGTGATTGTATGACTATGATTGGACTAATTTGATTGTGATTATATGACCTATTAAGAACATGACATTCTGCATACATGACATATTGCATGGGGTTGGGATATTGTACGAAGGAAGATCTGTTCTGTTAAGGTCGCACGGGTTGCGCGAGACGACTATGGACCTGGTCGCATGGGTCACTCGAGACAATTGTGGACCAATACTGGTATGGTCGCACTGGTCGCCCGAAACGACTGTGGACCTACCGATAGCTTTAAGCCACTTAATCTGATTATGGCTCTGTGCCAACCTAGTTAAGTCTTTGTGCCGATTGATGGCTTTGTGCCAAATATATTATCGTGATTGATGGCTTTGTGCTGAATATATTACCGTGATTGATAGCCTTTGTGCTAATTATACTACGATTTTTGATGGCTTTATGCCAATTATAGTACCGTTATCAATAGGCTCTGTGCCAGTACCTATGGCTTTGAGCCAATCTGTTTACTAACAGCTTTGCTGTGATTCTAGTTAATGCTACAACCTGTGCTAACATTGGAAGCGTAGGGATGGGTAGGTGATTTATTCCCCACAGTAAGTGCAGGGTTGGACGGAGGCAAGTGCAGGGTTGGATGGGTTAACATTTAGCATGCATCATGCATTGATCACACATGGTTCTGTTTTGATATGGGGTAGGCTCAATTGACTCTGTTATGGGCTATGACCCAAGTGATATTGTATTGGGCTTTGGCCCACATATACTCTAAACTAGACTGTTCAGTTACTGTGTTAGGGCTCAAGCCAGTCTGTTTCTAAATTATGTTGTTCTAACTGACTATTTTTATGATTGGGGAATTACACACAGAGTTTTTGTAAACTCATCCCGTTTATTAACTTTTCAGGTAATTCCCAGCGTTAGGAGGATCGATGCTACAAGGGACTCGGAGATGGCCAAACAACTGCTTTCGCTCTCTTTTACGTTTATTTACTTTTAAGCACTTTGATTTTGATTTGGGTTGTAATAAGGCTTCTGTTAATTTCTAGATTTTAACTTGGGATTTGTAGTTTATTTTGAACTACATCTGTTAGAACTAGAACACGATTTTCTAAAAACAATCTAGTGTCAAAACATTACGTTTCCATAACATTTTCGAAATGGTTTCGCTACTCATTTTTTTTAAACATCACGTTTTCGTAGATCGACTCTTTTAAATTAAGCTTCCATAAAAAACAATGTTTTAGGGAAAAAAATAACAATGTTTTGATAAGAGAATAACTTTGGAATGAACCTCGTGTCGAAAATTAACTAACGTTAGTTTTACACTCGTTTTGAATGGTTAAAAGTTTTAAGTAGTAAGAAGGGTTTACAATAAGAACATGGTTTTCTAAAAATACTTCAATGTGACATGCTAGATTCGGCCATAACATCTAGGCCAGGTTTGGGTGTTACATAAACATAATTATAACAATGCATTATTTACATACAAACTTACCTTGGCATAGAAGTGGCGAAAAGGAGCTAACCATCAAATACTTGATTTTCCTCCGTTCTAACTCCGAACCTCGTTTTTCTCAATATATATTATCACATTTAACTTGTTTAATCTTTATACTATTCAAATCAGCCCAAAATCACATTATGGAAAAATTATATTTTTGCCCCTAAAGTTTCACATTTTTACAAATAGGTCCTTTTTAGGCATTTTCATCGAAAATCACTTAGCAAAAGTCGTTTATCTAACAACTAACATGTATTTTCTACCAGTAAACATCAAAATACATTCATGTTCCACATAGGTCAAACCCTAGACCTTCAACCATTTCTCAATTTAGTATTAGAAATAGGTAGATCATGTTACATGGATTTCAAAAACATAAAAATTACTAAAAAAACGAGGCTAAAACGGACTTACAATCGAGCTTGGAAGCTCAAAAACTCTAGCTATGGTTTTGTCTTGGGAATTTTGGCCATGGGGTGGAAGATAAGCAAAAATTGGCCTTTATTTTGGCTTTTTAATTCATTTAATTACCAAATTACTAAAATGCCCTTAATGAAAAACTTTAGAAACATACCTAACCATGTCCATTTTTGTCCACCAACTTAACCAATGGTCTAATTACCATTTAAGGACCTCCAATTTAAAATTTCATAACAATTAGACACCTTTAACCTATAGAACTCACATTTTACACTTATTACAATTTAGTCCTTTTGACTAAATTGAGTGCCCAAACGTCAAAATTTTTTAACAAAATTTTCATGAAATAATTCCATAAAACTGTATACCATAGAAATATATTAAAATAATTTTTTTTGCTGCGTCAGATTTGTGGTCTTGAAACCACTATTCCGATTAGACCTAAAATCGAGCTACTACATGCAAACCCCATATGAGGACAATTATACAAAGTATATTAATGTAATCAATGAATTTGTTTTATTAACCAATCTATTCGAAAAATGTACAAGTGTACATTGACAAAAATACTACACTTAGGGCACTAGATCCAACACCACAATATTTGAAAGACTAGTATACAAGGTTAACGTGCATCAGCTCAAAGATGTAATGCGGTGTTTCCATTAGGGGGAGTCTAAAACATGTTGTACTATTTTCCTTTAATCAATGTTTTATCTCATTAGGTTTTCCTAGTAAAGGTTTTTAATGAGGCAACTTGTAATATGAGATTGTGTGTTTTTTTTTCCTTTATTAGGTTTTTATCTCATAGCCTAACACCCTGCGTCCAACTCGATCATCGGGTCCGAGTTATAGGATGCTACATTTGTTGTAGGAGAAACTATAATTAAAACATAGTAAAATATTCACAAGCATATGTAATCTAATGCCAAACATATTCATTTATTGTTAAACAATTAAAAGTGAGTCTTAATTGAGCTTACGAAAGTTCTTTTGCTGACTCGAGCACGAAATAGGACCAAATTGCAAAGTTTAAAAATTTTAAGGATAACGTGGTAACATCATCACTTCCACATTGTAACATTTCCAAACAGTTTTTCACATCACGATGTCAGGCCACTTGACATGGCGATGTCACGTACTATATCGACTGCTGTTGCGACGACGAAGTACAGCCATCGGGACAATGACTCTGTTTTTGGTAAAAATGAATCATTTGGTACCTATTTCAATGCTTCCATCATACCTAACATTACATGCATCAAACACCAATTTCAAAAGGTCCAAAAATTATCCAAAACCATTCCAAATAAGCTTAAACATTCAACTTAACTTTCTTACAAAATATTCAATTCAAATTCACCAATTAAATTTAGGCATTTTAATGTTATTCAAGCGTACCAATTAATTCATTCACTTTTCAACTTTAACTAAACCAAACCATTTTGAATAATGAAATTACATTTTCATTACAATCACCTAAAACACATACCAAGCTATGACATATACACCTTATGCAAAAATTTCAACTAACCATGTTAAGGTACATTTCACAAGTATATTTCATGATTCATGTGTTTAAAATACATTACCATCTTATTCACTAACCAAATCAATTTATCATCACTAATTCATTTCATGCCATTCCATATGATGTTCATGTGCTATTTGAAATATCATATCATTAACATTGAAGTACTTATAAATCTAGGACATCTACTAACCTAACACCAATTCAAATATACTAGGTAAATGTTAAAACAAACTTGCCACAAAGCTACATATTCACATATCCAAAAATACATAATGCTTTACACATATTTACTCGCCATAATCTAGGTTGAAAATGTTCAAACATATAAAGATTCAATGATGGGATAGTACGAGCTTCAATGTTAATCCGATTTGATGAGTTTCGTAAGGTGACTGTAATGCCCTAAATAATTTATTTCTATTTCTGTAAATATTTGACACAAATGTGTATCTACTTTAGTGGTTAAGTGTTCTGAGAATGTTTGAGAAGTCTTAGGTTCAAGTCTCACCTTTGTTAATTTTGTTATTTTTTGGGTTCAAGCCTTATCCTTATTCAGCGAGCTTATATTAAATGCCTATAATTTCTTATTAGAAAGAGCTTGCTGGTTTGAGCGGTAAGGGAGTTAGTGTGTTAAAGGCCATGTGTTTGAATCCCTGCGCAGGCATGGGTATTATTTTTCTTGGTTTTGGTGATAGAGTTTCGGTGGAAGTAAAATTCTTAGGAAGTTGAGAGTTAGAGGGTTAGGGGGAGAAAATCTAGGGAGTTGATTTCATATCTGCTTCTTTATTTTTGTCTTTATTTTTATTTTCTATTTTTCCCAAAAATCTTCCATCTTTTTGATGATTTGTTTTCCCTCTTCTCCTTTGCCAAATTTTTGCTTCTCCCACTCCTTTTTGATTATCCAAATCCACCTCTTTCTTGTGCAATGTTTAATTGTGTTCGTTGGGTAAGTTTGTATTATTACGATCTTATTATTTTGTGGCTAGTGTTCTAATAGAGGGTTTTGTCGTTACTCTTGGCTAGGGGAAAGTGAAGAAACAATTGGTACTCCTTTAGTGATTTATCATTAAGGGTCTTTATTCGTTGGTGGTAAGTCCTCGAACTCACTGGTTGATGTTGTAAGGCTGCGTATATGGATTGGTTTCGGATTGAGTTTCGTAAATGTGTACTAAATTAGGGTTTTTGGAAGTTGTTTCTTAGGTTCGGTAGTCTCGGAAGTGTTTGTCCATCAAATTGAAAAAAGGTGTGTACTCGAAACATAGAAAAATAAGTTTCGACAAAAGACAAAAATGGACACTGTCGACACCACACGGGCGAGTGGCCAGTTGTGTGGATCACCGTGTGTGAGACACGACTATGTGATCGATGTAGGCATGGTCGTACACAAGAGACGACCGTGTGGTGGCTCGAATGTGGGCGTGTGGGTTACACGAGCCAGTCCAAGTTGGGTCCTATGGGCCCACACAGGCATGCCACACGGGCGTGTTGATTTTGGACCAGGCTAAGTGGGCCACACAAGCTGGACCAAATCTGGGTTTGTGGCCCACATGATTTTTGAAATTTTCTCTAAAGTCGCACGGGTCGCTCCGATCGACTGTGGGCCAATTGTAGGGTCTGTAAGGGCTAATTAAACCCTATTTTGTTTGCTATGATAATCTAATAGACTAATCTGAGTAGGATGCTAAATGTATGGCTAATTGTACTGTTGTATGTATGTCTATTATCTGTATATAATCATGTTGAACATGTTTAATCTGTTATATTTGAATATGATTTTTGCATCTATTATTGGGGTGGGATTTATATGTAACAGCCCGAATTAGTGCCTAAACGAAACAATGGTTTCGAGACCATGAATCTGGCATAGAAAAATTTATTCCGACCAAGTTCTAAAGTTTATTGTGTGATTGAATGGATGAGTGAAATTTTAGTAAATAAATTTTACCGATAAAGTTCCTGATTGAACGAAAGGACTAAATTGCAAGAAATTCAAAATATGTGTTCTATAGGCTTTTAGTGTGAAATTGAAATGAAATCATAAAGTAGAGGTCCTTATTTAGCAATTAAACCATTTTTGGGCATAATGGACAAAAATACCCATGGAAGGAAAAATTTGCAAAGAAGGCCATTAAGGGCATTTTGGTTATTAAGGTATTAAATGAAATAAAAAGAGAAAAATAAGCCAAAATTGTATCCATCTTCTACCTTGTATAGCCAAAACTTTGGGGGACTCCATAGCTAGGGCTTCTTTCTTTTTCAAGCTCCAAGAAAGTCACTTCTAGCCCCGTTTTTCATGTTTTTCGTATTTTTTAGATCCTCATACCTAGACCTAGCTTTCTATACCACTATTTTGGGCTAGGATTGATGTTTAAAAATTTTCCCATGTGTGACATCGAATTATTTTGAAGTCTTTTGGTAGAAAATGATAGTTTGAAGTGTAGTAAACACCTTTTTCTAGGTGATTTTTCATGAATGTCCCTAATAAGGACCAAATTGCAAAGATAGTAAAATGTGTAGTAAAAGTATAAATTGATAAGAAATATGGTCTGTTATGAGCCCCATTAAGGTTCGACTAGGCTTGGGTTGCTAAGAAAATAGATACACTTCATTTTACGAGCCTAAGGATTAAGTTGTAAAAATTGACAAAGTTAGGGGCAAAATGGTAAAATTTACCATATGATTTTGTGTCCGCTTGAGTAATGTAGATATTAAGTGAGCTAAATTTGATGTTATAGATCAAGAATGACATGAAATCGACCTTGACAGAGGAAAAGGCAAGGTATCGGATTAAATAAAAAAGAATTACATTTTGGCTCGAGGTAAGTCCTATATGTAAATAATGAGATACTTTTAATTATTATGTTTAATTAGTTTAATTATTTTGAAATTTTAAAATGTCATATCAAAATATTGATTATTGAATGTGATAAATCGATAAATAAAGAAAAGTCCTAGTTGAACCTCAGGAATCATTAGGATATGAGTGACATGTCACTAGGAAACCATCGATCGTTATTGGTTATCTATGTGATTCTGGGTGCTGGTCTAGTTCGACTACCAGTGGCTAGGTAATCTTGCATTTGTTGTAGATGCCTGTCAAGTTGTGTGAGCAGCACTAAGTAGTATCGACTACACTATCAACTTGTGTGAGCAAACCCGAGAATAGCTTATTATTGAGCCTTATGTGATAAGTGGTAGTTTCGACTACATTATATATGTATGGAACTTGTGCCTTATTCTATGTATCCTTTAGTATTCCACGTGGTTCAACAGGTTATTTGGATTGATTTGATTAACTATAATGATGTGCGAAAAGATTTAACCATGTGTTTGAGATTGTGTATATGTAGGTTAAATGAAAATATTGTATGTATTAAATACAAATTATAAGTATTGTGAATTGTGGTAAGGCTATTAAGTAACTGATAATCAAACCTTGTGTAATCATAATGAAGCTTATTTTTATCACATGAATCATTGTTTAAATGTTCATTAGCTTACGTATAAGCTTACTAAGCTTTAAAGCTTACCCCTTTTTTTTTCTTCCCCTTATAGGTTCATCAAGCAAATCTAAGGTTCGGAGATCGACAGGTTCCATCAACACTATCATCAACTGTTTTGGTATTTGATTATGAACTTTGAAGGTTGTGGCATGTATATGTGATCTAACGTTTGAGTTTTGTGTCATAGTCTTTTGGGTTTAACATTGTTGGTAATGTTTAGGCAATTGGCCATTCGAAATGAGCCAAAAAAAAAATTGGTTATGCTATATTTTGTTAAAGTATTGAAATATGTCAATGCATATTTACTAAATATATGTAAAATGTAGAATAGATGTCTATGCATGCTTGTGGTAGGTAGAATTGGTTGGTTGATAGTTATATTTCGTATGCTTGAATGTGTTAATATGCCATATTGATCAATGGCAAAATTGGTTGGGATTGGTTTGTGTTTCAGTGTGGCAATTGGCTTGGAAAATAGCCTATAATTGTCCACACAAGTAGGCACATAGGGTTTGTCTAGGCCGTGTACGACACACGGCCAGCCCCATGGGTGTGTTGATAGGCCATGTGTCCCCTGCACTTAAATGCATGAAAAACTAATTACCTAGTAGTAAACACACGGATGGAGACATGACCGTGTGTCTCAACTATGTATTAGACACGGCCTAGCCCACGGGCGTGTGGCTTGACCGTGTGGCGAGAATTGCATGATGACGTCATAAATAGAATACCCCCAGTTTTTACACGGGATAAGGCACAGGTGTGTTACTGGCCGTGTGAAGGACACGGGAATGAAGCATGGGCGTGTGCTCGGCCGTGTGAAATCCCCTGTAGGTTCAAATTGAAAAATTATTCTGCACGGACAAGGGACATGGGCGTGTGTGACCACACAGCCTGCCCACACGAGTGTGTCCTTGTCCCACACGAGTGTGTGCCCTGTATAAGTTAAAATTTTTGTAAAGAGTCAAAAAGTTTCGGTTAAATTTTGAATCACCCCAAATATATCGTTTGGATCTCGTAGGCCCATAATAAGGTAGTTACGCATATGAATGAAAAAGGTTTTTAAATTTTATGTAACAATTGGGAATTAAATCATATGTTCAAGTGAGCGAGTGTCCGGTAACGCCTCGTACTCGGTTTCGACCTCGGACATGGGTGAGGGGTGTTACATTATATATGTGGAGGAGGTGTTCTGTATGGCATTCACCGCCTATATTCTGGCAGCATGGCTGCACTTTATTTGACATGTGTCATAATGGCACGGTATGGTGTGTAGGGCTGGATGGGTGTTTTTAACCCACATGGTGTGATGGGATGGTCGGAGTTGGTGTGTAGAGGATGGGGGGAGGATTCTATTATTTGATCTGTATATATGTATCTCTTATCTGCTTCTAAAAAGGACATGAGTCCGAATCTATATGACTGTTTATATTGGTTTTTGTATAAATTGTGTGCCTATTTCTATTGGGTTACACACTGAGTTTATGAAAACTCACATCTGTTTGTCTATTTTGTTTAGGTAAACCACAAACTTAGGCGGATCAGTGCGACAGGGACTCAGTGGTGACCACTCGATTATAAATGGTTTAGACTTGACAATTTATGGCTTTATTTATGGTTTTGGATTTCATTTGAGAGTTTGTAATTTCTGGGACTCTTTGGACTTTATGATTTTCAGCAGTTGATTTTTGGTTTGTTGAAAATCTGCATGATTTGATAAAATATTTTAAGAAATTGATGGTTTTTACACAAAAAGAGGTTTTTCTAAAAATTCAAATCGTATTACTAAATTGAAACAGGGTTGCTAAACTTCTACTATAAAATAAGTTTTGGCAAATAAACCAATTAGCTGACGTATTCGAAAATGGTTATAAAGTATACGAGATGATTTTATGTAATGACCCATTTACTAAACACATTCTTTGTGACATGATCGGATTTAGTCATAAAGTCTAGGCCAGGTTTGGGGTGTTACATTTAGTGGTATTAGAGCCAAGTTGCAAAACTCGGGGTATGAATTTTGGGTTCCAAAATTGTGTTAAAATTTTGATTTTACTTTGATTTGAATAAATTGAGAAAGTATGTGGTACACTGAGTCTCCGCCGTTGATTCTGTAAGTATTTCTGAAACTTAGATAGTATACTCTGAAAATACTATAGGTAGTACTTTCTGAAACTGTACTGAGATAGTTAGAGACTGAAACCTATGAAAACATATCTGAACTTCTGATAACTTCTGCATAAAATATGTGTTAATAAATACTGGAGCTGATACATAAAATTTTATAATGTAGATAAAACTCGAATTATACAATGAGTGCTTGTGGAACTCGTGAACGTGGTATTCGTGGCCGTGGAAGAGGCCGTAGGGTAGCTCGAGCTAAGTCTTCCTCTATGGGTAGTATGCCGCACTTAGATACGAATGAGACACCAGTTTCACCTGCTACTGAGACTGGGTCTCAAAGTCGTTCGGCTGGGGACGATAAACTATCCCAAGCGATGCTGAGGATTTTGGAGAGGGTTGCTGGACCCCATTTTGGAATTGGGGGCTGAGGGTCGGTAACTGAACGACTCCGGTCTACTGGTACTAAGTTATTTTTAGGGTGTCACTTGAGTCACTCCTAATGTGGCCAACTATTGGTTGGAGGCCACTGAGAGGATCATGAATGATCTAGACTACACTCCCGAGCAGAAACTGAAGGGTGGAGTCTTTTTGTTTCGCGATGAGGCTTATCAGTGGTGGTTAACTATTGAGGAGGGCACTCAGCCTAATTGTCTGAGTTGTGACTCCTTTAAGACTACCTTCCAAGGGAAGTGTGTGAAGGCAAGCTATGTGGATGCTCATAGACGTGAGTTCATGAATCTCATGCAAGGTGATAAGTCTGTGGCCGAGTATGTGGCGGAGTTTCTAAGGTTGAGCTGCTACGCTCGAGGCATGGTGGCGTTTGAGTATGAGAGGTGCGTCTGGTTTGAGGATGATTTGAAAGATAGTTTAAGGGTACTGATTGCTCCACAGAGGGAACGAGAGTTCGCAGTCCTAGTTGAGAAGGCGAAGATCCTGAGGATGTTAAGCGCGTGGAGTGCCAGAATAAGGACTGAGAGAGAGGCAAGTACAAGAGGGATTTGAAGCCCTCTAATTCTTTTCAAAGGCCTAAGAACAAGGTCAGATCTGATGGGCCTGTTAGAGTGAGGGCTCCTGTTGCTTCTTCTAGGATTCAGTCATGTTGAGACTATGGTAGGCACTGCCCAGGCAAGTGTTGGGAGAGGATTGGGGCTGAGGTGTAAGTCATTGGAGCACCGTACTAGAGAGTGTCCACAGTGGGTAGATCAGATGCAAGCTTCGAGATCGAGTACTGTTCATCCTCAGAGGCCAGTCTAACAGCCACCTAGGGGCAATGGTCAGGCTAGGGGTGGTAATGGTATGGGTCGTGGGTAGAGAGCAGCGGGCAGAGGTGTTGGTCAGGCTGAGGTGAGAGAATTTGCGTTGGTTTATACTATGACTTGCTAAGTATGTGATGGATGTTTTGGTAGCTTTGTTATGTCATGGAATATGTCATTAAAGTTATGCTCGAGTTTGGGCATGATACGATAGAGAATGGTTTGGAAAATAGCCAATTTCTTGGCCACACGAGCAAAGACATAGCCGTGTGTCTCAGCCGTGTGAGGACACGGCCCAGCACACGTGAGTGTGACTTGGCCGTATACCCCTGAATGTTTGATGAGGTCATAAACAAAGAGTTACACGAGTGAAGGACATAGGCGTGTTGATCATGATTTCGATGAAGTAATAATGATCGTATCTGGAAACTAACTATTATCACGATAAAAGGCAAACGCACCTATCGAGTAGTAGTATAGTTAGTGGCAAGATCGGAATATCGAATCCAAGGAACTAAAAGTACTAGTAATGACTTTCTTCCTATTATCTAGCCTAAAAATAAAGAGGGTTTTGTTGGTAAACTAAAATTCTAGCTAACTAAAGACACGACAAAGAGTAAATTGGGAAATTACTTTAGGAAAAATTAATTAACAAAGGCAATACCTAAGGAAGAATCCACCTAGACTTCACTTGTTATTTAACCCTGAACTAGACGATTTCTTCATTCAACTTCATCCGTAGAGATCCCTAAATTATGTTAATATCTCCATCGAGAATAAGAACAACTAACCCTAGGTTGATTAATTGAAATCCCTTTCTAATTAAAATCCCTAGTTTTGCATTAACTCGTTCTATGGATCCCCCTATTAGATTTGACTCTAATCCGGCAGATTTTCGTCATCCTATATCTAGGATTGCAATTAACTCTGCTTAATTGTGTTGGATCTACTCTTAAACAGGGACTTTTGCTCCTCTGAATAAGCACATTTGACTTGAATTAATATCCTGAAATATCAACTCAAGAATTAAAAAACACAATTAAGAACAAATCAAATATTTATCATATAGTTCAGATAACAATAACAAGATTCGTCTTTAGGTTTCATCCCCCTCAGGTATTTGGGGATTTAGGTCATGTTTATAAAAGAATACATCTCAGAGTAAAGAAAATAACAAAACATAAAGAAAACCCAAAACCCCTGAAAGGATTGAAGGGAGATCCTCAGTCTCGATGTAGATCCTTACTTTTAAGATGGATCAATCGGCTTTCTTCGAGTAATTTCATGTCCTCTACTTTGAGTTTTGGCGGGGACACTGTACCCCTTATAGTCGCCTCCTAGGGTCTTTGTATAGAGTTTGGAGTGTCTTTCTTAGCCCCTAAGTAGCTTTTTCCGTGTGAAATTGGAGCTCGTTACGACAGGGACACGCCCATGTGGCACGCCCGTGTGAATCAAGCCCAGGCTGTGTTCAAGCCTATTAATGTGGCACGGGCATGTGGTTCACCCGTGTGAGGAACTTTAGGCCTTATTGATCTCTTACTTTGGCTCATTTCCTCCGTTTTTGGCCCGTTTCTCATTCTTTTCACTCTCTTATGCTCACCTAAGTATAAAACATGAATTTAAAGGATTAGGAGCATCAAATTCCACAATTTAAGGGATAATTCATCCAAAATTATGCTAAGCATGGGGTAAAAAATATTTATAAATTACGGTTTATCAAATACCCCCACACTTAAGCCTTTGCTTGTCCGCAAGCAGAATCCTCAACTCACAATAAAACTCGTTCTTCTCAAGTTATAAATCTTATCAATAATGTTTCGAATCAATCCATGAGTAATCATACATTGAAAATTCAACTAAAAGAACATTAATGTTTCAAACAGTCTAAGTTGAGAATCTTATTACAGAAACATAGGTTTTCTTTCCTCTTCTAAGTAATTACCTTTAAATTCAAATTTTAACAAGATTTGACATCCTCACTAAGGATTCACTCTAATCACTCAAAGTGTTTAGGGTTCAGGAGTGAAGCACTCATTAGTCAGTATGAAAAGTTATTACCATAGGCTTGCATGAAAATCACATCTCCACCACTATAGATTGATATGATACATCGATCAAAAGGTCTTTAGATGGTTGTAATGGAGCTTCGGTTAGGGGTGTGGTCACAGGCTGAAAAACAGGGTTAGAATCTAGATTGAACTGAAAAATCATCTAACTAGAAAAAATCTCTATCACTGAAACATATTCCTAGAATAAGGCTTTTTTCTTTTGGATAACATCGTTTAGGATTAGAAGTTCATAATTACATAGAAATATGCAAAACATCGAATTACAACTGAAATAAATATACACATTTTTTTTAGAACAAATCAAATATTTTACAAACTTAACTAACTGAAAAGGAAATCATAACTAGATGATTATTCAATTCAAATCTCGACAAAAATAGGGATCAAAATAATTATGGGGATTTCAACAATAATGGTTAATGGATTAATATTGAGGGCAAATCAATGAATGGTTTTTTAGGCTCAAAGGAGTTTACTAAAGGTTAATTTATGGACGTAGGCTTTTATGGAGTAAGTGGGTTAAAACCTAGGTGCCTTTATCATCTCGATATATCAAATCAATCATATGGTCTCGACATGTATAATCGAAGCAAGTTCTAGAATAACAAATCAGTATTGACTCACTCAAAGCAACAATAAAAGTGAGCATGAAAGGATGTATGCTCAAAAGGCTAAAGAATCTCATTAGAATTATGGCTTTTGATGTCAATCCTGCGAATTTCAAATCTCAAGATAATACCTAAATTTGGGGAAAAATAGCCTAGAAAAATTTTAGATTCTCAAAAATTTCAACTTATCATGCTTTTTTCTCAAATGTCTTAAAGTTTGAATAATCAAGGCACAAATACCTATGTCTTAATCTTAAACATATCAATAAAAATCATAAATCAATCAAAATTCATTCTAATAGTGATATGAGAAAGTGACTTGAGGGACAAGGCAAAATTTAGGGATTTGAGAACAATTCAACTTATAATCCCCCCACACTTAAGATGTACATTGTCCTCAATGTACGAAGATAGGTAAAAATATAAGCATAGATCATAAGTGAGGGATAGAAACGAGACTCCCTAAATTTTGGATGAATTCCTTAGAATAGTGAAAGCTGTATTAGGGAAAGGACTACTTGATGTTCATGATTTTGGGCTGCTGAAGAGAATAAACACAACTGTGAGGAGAATTAAAGTATTACTCGATAGGAAATAAAGTGCAAAAATAAAGGTATTCACAAGGAAAAGGAAAAATATAAAGGAAAGAAACTTAAGAAGGCAGATAAAATAAAGTAAAAATAAATGAAACTAGACTCAAATATTCTTATCGGTAGATGAATCATGAGGTGGTGGTGGTATGGTGATGAATAATGGGTGGTTTAAGATAGGGGATTGGGCACACGGCCGTGGCACGTGCCCGTGTGCTCTGAGTCTAGCCCGTATGTTTCGTGGACGTATGGTTTGGCCACAGGTGATAGGCACAGGCGTGTCACACTCCCGTGCTAATTTCTTAGTCTCACTTATGGCCTATTGGCACGGGCGTGTTACACGCCCATGTTGATTTAACAGGTTCGCCCATGCCCATATCGCACGGTCATGGCGTTTTGTCAAAGCCCATGTCTAGGGAAAAAATTTCCTCTGTTTTCACACAACCATGTCGCACGGTCGTGTCTCCACCCGTGGTGTGTCTACGGCTTTAGGCATGCCCGTGTGAATGGCTGTGTGGCTTTGGAAAATCTGCATTCATGAAGTCAGTTTAAGATTTAGATGTTATGTTAAAGAAATTAACTATGTTAGTGCTCGGGTTGCCTCTCGAGGAGCGGTTGTTTATAGTCTAAGCTCAACTTCTCTCAAGCTTGCACGGTCACGGTGGTTTGAGGAGTTCACACTCCTCTCTCCTTCTATCAGTTTTAATATCAAAATAAGGTTTAAGTTGAGTATTATTTACCTTGAAAGTGCCAAATGTCTTATCTGTTATCTCGATTGTACCATAAGGGAAAATTTTTATTACCTTGAAGGGAGGTGTGTCACCTGTATGAAATTTTGAATTAGAGATTTGAGGATCCTTCTCCTCTAATAATACCTTATCCCCTACCTTAAATTGATTCGTCTTTACCTTAGGGTCGTCATGGTGATGCTTTGGTTTGATGTGGCATATCTTAGGTTTCCCTTGGCGGTAGTTCAGCCACTCACCTAGTTCTTTGATATGTAGCATTCGTTCTTCATGGATTGTTCCTTTGTTATCATATGAACTCGAATGTGGCTCAGTTGCACTTTCATGAAAAGTACCTTGCAGAAAAGGTTGGACAGAGAGATCATTCTTATTACAAGGACTCGTAATAAAATCTTTATCATTAACAATCTTATTAAAATTACGAGCTTACAAAGTAATTGTGTCATCACCTACACGAAGTGTGAGTTCACCTATGCCTACATCAATTATATTCCTTACAGTTGTTAAAAAGGGTCGCCCTAGAATTAATGGCACATTGTTATCCTCATCTATGTCTAAAACAACAAAGTCCACTAGGAATATGAATTTGTCAATTTTAACCAAAAAATCTTCAATTATACCCCTAGGAAATCTAATGGTTTTATCAGCCAGTTGAATGCTCATCCTAGTTTGTTTGGGTTTCCCAATACCTAGTTGTTTAAACAGTTTATAAGGCATTACATTTATACTAGCCCCTAAATAAGCCAAAGCATTTTTAACATCTAAGCTACCAATCAAAGAAGGGATTGTGAAACTCCCTGGATCTTTTAGTTTGTCAGGTAGCTTATTTTGTAAAATGGTTGAGCAAACTGCATTCAGCTCTACATGTGACGATTCGTCTAATTTTTGTTTGTTTGCTAAGAGCTCCTTTAAGAACTGAACCGCATTTGGCATTTGCCAAAGAGTTTTAATAAACGGTAAGTTAATGTGTAATTTCTTTAACAGTATAAAGAATTTACTGAATTGTTCATCTATACGGTCTTTCCTTATTACATTTGGGCATGAGACATGAGGCTTATACTCTTTGACAATTGGTTCTTTACGACTTACCTCACCCTTACCTTTACTTACCACAGTTTCCTGACTTAGCTCTGATTTGGCTTTAACTAACCCTCTTTCATCGATCATGTCAATGGCGTGGAGTTGCTCCTTAGGATTAGCCTCGGTGTTGCTCGACAAACCACTTTATGGTCTTTTAGAGATTAGCTTAGCGAGCTGGCCTATTTGAGTTTCGAGTCCTTGAATAGATGCTTGCTAATTTTTAAGTGTCATCTCAGTATTCTAAAAATGGGTTTCTGATACAGAGATAAATTTCATGAGCATATCCTCAAGGTTCGGCTTTTTCTCTTGCTGGAAGGTGGTTGTTGAAATCCCAGAAAGGGTGGTGGTCTCTGATTTCCTTGATTTCCTTGTCCTCCCCATGAGAAATTAGGGTGGTTCCTCCAACCCGCATTGTAAGTGTTACTATAAGGATTGTTTTGAGGTCGAGGATTATTACCCATATAGTTGACTTGCTCATTTTCCATGCCATGTCCATAAGAGGAGTACTCTGGATTGCTCATGTTTCCTAGAGTTGAGTCACACTGCATTACTGGATGTATCTGCGTAGAACCAACGAAATTGTCAATCTTTTTATTAAGAAGTTCTACTTGATTAGAAAGCATGGTGACCGTGTCAACATTAAAAACTCTGGCAGCTTTTTACGGCTTTGTTCTCGTGACTTGCCACTGATAGTTATTCAGTGACATCTCCTCTATAAACTCGTAAGCTGCCTCTGGTGTTTTGTTATTGATTGTTCCACTGGCAGCTGCGTCAATCATCTGTCTCGTTGAGGGGTTCAAATGTTGTGAAAAGTTTGAACCTGTAACCATAGAGGTAACCCATGGTGAAGGCACCTTCTCAATAAATCCTTATATCTCTCCCAAGCATCGTAGAGTGTTTCTAAATCCATCTGCACAAAAGAAGAGATATCTTTCCTCAACTTTGCCATTTTAGCTGGCAGAAAATATTTAAGTAAAAACTTTTCGGTAATTTGTTCCCAAGTAGTGATTGATCCTTTGGGTAGAGAATTTAACCACTGTTTAGCTTTATTCCTCAAGGAAAAAGGGAATAACCAAAGATGAATGGCATCATCAGAAATGCCATTTATTTTCAATGTCGCAGAATTCCAAAAAAATTAGCTAAATGTGAGTTAGGATCCTCATCCTGCAAACCATTAAACTGAACAAACTGTTGTATCATTTGAATAGTGTTAGGTTTCAATTCAAAATTATTTGTAGCAATAGCAGGCCTAACAATACTAGATTCAGTACCAGCTAGATTAGGCTTAGCATAATCATACATAATATGAGGAACAGGGTTTTCATTCACAGGATCTGCGACTATCACCGGAGGTGGTAGATTATCCTGATTTGCGTCCATCTCTATAGTAGATTCAGTTTCGTTCTCTTATCCTTGTTCTGTGTACTGTAGGCTTTGCCTTATGTTTCTTCGGATTCTGTAAACTGTGGCTTCTAAGTCGTTATCAAACAATAGTGGTTCTGACGGGTTTCTTCTAGTCATAGACTAGAGACACCTGTCAGGGAAAGGAAAAAGAGAAATTTAGTAAGAAAAATAGAAGATAAATTGCAAATAAAGTAAAAATAACTAAAGTAATAGGAATCGAGTGTTCCTAATATCCTAGTTCCCCAACAACGGCCCCAAAAACTTGATCGTGATTTCGATACAGTAATAATGATCGTACCTAGAAACTAAATATTATCACGATAGAAGGCAAGCGCACCTATCGAGTAGTAGTATAGTTAGTGGCAAAACCAGAATATCGAATCCAAGGAACTAAATGTACTAGTAACAAATTTCTTCCTATTATCTAGCCTAAGAATAAAGAGGGTTTTGTTGGTAAACTAAAATTCTAGCTAACTAAAGACATGACAAGGAGTAAATTGGGAAATTATTTTAGGAAAACTTAATTGACAAAGGCAATACCTAAGGAAGAATCCACCTAGACTTCACTTGTTATTTAACCCTGAACTAGACGATTTCTTCATTCGACTTGATCCGTAGAGATCCCTAAATTATGTTAATATCTCCGTCGAGAATAAGAACAACTAACCCTAGGTTGATTAATTGAAATCTCTTTCTAATTAAAACCCCTAGTTTTGCATTAACTCGTTCTATGGATCCCCCTATTAGATTTGACTCTAATCCGGTAGATTTTCATCGCCCTATGTCTAGGATTGCAATCAACTCCGCTTAATTGTGTCGGATCTACTCTTAAACAGGGACTTTTGCTCCTCTGAATAAGCATATTCGACTTGAATTAATATCATGAAATATCAACTCAAGAATTAAAAAACACAATTAAGAACAAATCAAATATTTATCATATAGTTCAGATAACAATAACAAGATTCGTCTTTAGGTTTCATCCCCCTCAGGTATTTGGGGATTTAGGTCATGTTTATAAAAGAATACATCTCAGAGTAAAGAAAATAACAAAACATAAAGAAAACCCAAAACCCCTGAAAGGATTGAAGGGAGATCCTCAGTCTCGATGTAGATCCTTGCTTCTAAGATGGATCAATCGGCTTTCTTTGAGTACTTCCCTGTCCTCTACTCTGAGTCTTGGCAGGGACACTGTACCCTTTATAGTCACCTCCTAGGGTCTTTATATAGAGTTTGGAGTGTCTTTCCTAGCCCCTAAGTAGCTTTTTCCTTGTGAAATCGGAACTCGTTACGACAGGGACACGCCCGTGTGGCACACCCGTGTGAATTGAGCCCAGGCCATGTTCAAGCCTGTTAATGTGGCACGGGCGTGTAGTTCACCCGTGTGAGGAACTCCAGGCCATGTTGATCTCTTACTTTAGCCTATTTCCTCCGTTTTTGGCCCGTTTCTCATTCTTTTCACTCTTCTATGCTCACCTAAGTATAAAACATGAATTTAAAGGATTAGGAGCATCAAATTCCACAATTTAAGGGATAATTCATCCGAAATTATGCTAAGCATGAAGTAAAAAATATGCATAAATTACGGTTTATCACGTGTCCTGAGCCACACAGGCGTGTGTGACCACACGGCCTGCCAACACAGGCGTGCAACTCTCCAAAATATGGAAATTCTAATTGTGTCACAAAGGTTTTGAAAGTCCATTTGGTCCCTAACCACTCCTGATATACGTTTTGGGCCTCATAGGCCTATATTAGGAACATTATGGGTATAAATGAAAAGTTTTAAATTTGAACAGAAATTTGTGATTCAAAATTGATTGTCTACGTGTGATTGAGTCTGGTAATGCCTCGTACCCTGTTCCAGCATTGAGCACGGGTAAGGGGTGTTACACCTTTTGCCACCCTGAAACTTAAACAAACACAAGGATAATCTCAATATAACATATCATGGCATTTATAAACATCTAATTTCCAAAACTTAAGACTTTCACATGCTACAGAACACCAAATAAATCATGCGTTCATCATCATTCATTTTTCCTACTTAATTATGCAATCTCATGCTAGCATAATTGACATTCACTATGCATAATTAAAATGACTAGGTTCCTATACATGCCATACTCAAAATAACTATCTTTACTATACCAAAATAAATTGGTTGATAGTGTGACTTTGAGCTCTGACTTTAACGATCCCTGAGCTAGTTTGACAAAACTACAAGGAGAAAGGAAAAGAAAGAGAGTAAGCATAATTGCTAAGTAAGTTGCATGAAATAAATAGCAACATAAATCATGAAATAATAATCCAAATAGGATATCATGTATATCACATACTTTCTTTACACATTTTCATGGCTTACTCATGCTTTTCTCATCGTCATACTCATATCATTACGTTTTCATTTTTCTCGTGACTTATTCATGTGCACCTATATCACTCATCACAAAACTTTAGTCTTTCTTGTTAAAATCATCAATGAGTACTTTTCCCATTAAATTATTTAGAATATCGAAGCATACTCAAAATGTCATTCTCAAGGTAAGATGCCAAAGCCATATCCCAGATATGGTCTTACATGGGATCATGTAATGATGTCGATGCCATGTCCCAGATATAGTCTTACACGAGATCACTTTTAGATGCCAACGCCATGTCCCAGACATGGTCTTACAGGGGATCTAAATCTCATCTCAGTTCTGACGCCATGTCCCAGACATGGTCATATATGGGACCACATGTCGGTGCCAATGCCAGGACATGGTCTTACATGGGATCTCAATTCAATCCCGATGCCATGTCCTAGACATGGTCTTATACGGAACCTATAAATTCTCATGTCATGACTACGGTATCCTTCGTATTCTCTGAAATGTAACCGAAATTTCTCTATTACAACTGCATTATTTCTTTATAAAATCATATCAATAATTCTCATGGAAATAACATGAATTTCATATAATTTCATCATAATAATTTTAACAATGCACAAAGCTAATTTATTACATACAACTTACCTTGGATCCAAAATATGGGTGAATATTCAATTTAATCCATCACCTTGTTTTTTCCCCAGTTTCGGTCCAGGCATCATGTTTCTCGATCTAAAATGGAAAATTTCACTTATTTAGTATTCACATTGGCTAATTAGCCCATAATTTGTAATGGAAAATTTCACTTATTTAGTATTCACATTGGCTAATTAGCCCATAATTTGTACTTAAATTTTGCCCCTAAACTTTTGTATATTTGTAAAATGGTCCCTAGGCTCGTAAAATGAAATGCACTTATTTTCTTGGTTACCCAAGCCTAGCCAAAGCATTTATGTGCTCATAAAGCCCTTATTTTTCATAAACTTTCACTTTTACTACACATTTTACTACCTTTACAAATTGGTCCTTATTAGTGATTTTCATGAAAAATCACATAGTAAAAGATGTTTACTACACTTTAAGCAATCATATTCTACCACTAGACATCAAAATACTTGCATGTCATGCATGGGTATATTTTTAAACATAAACCTTAGCTCAAATTAGTGGTAGAAATGGCTAAATTAAGCTACAAGGATTTCAAATATACGAAGAGATTTAAAAACGAGGCTAAATTGCACTTACTAGTGAGTTTAAAAATGTCAAAACCCTAGCGATGGAGTCCCTTGGAATTTCGGCACAAGCATGGAGAAGATGAGCACATTTTTGACTTATTTCTCCCCTTTTATTTCATTAATTATCCAAATGACCAAAATGCCCTTATCCCCTTTCTTTAGAAAATTTTTCTTCCTTGGCCATTTTTATCCATCATGCTAATAAACGGTCTAATTGCTAAATAAGGACCTCTAATGATTTTTCTAATGCTATTTCATCATTCATTCTTCTAAAAACTCATATTTTGCAACTTTTGCAATTTAGTCCTAAAGGACAAATTAATCACTAATTCTTAAAATTTATTCATGAAATTTTCACATAACCATGCAATCACATCATAGACCTTAAAATAATCCTAAAACATATATCTTAATATCGAATTTACGGTCTCGCAACCACTATTCTGACTAGGCCCTAATTCGGGTTGTTACAAATTTCATGGATAAGCCTTCAAACACATTATACTAATTGGACAACTTTAGGAAAATACAACTACATGATTCTTTTGATAAACTCATCTACATATTTTAGAACCAGAGATTACGTTGACGTACATTCAAAGAGTCAATCCCCAATTTATGAATAATAGAGTAGCCAAAAGGAAAGATTCAAAAAAATCATTTTAGAAAGGAGCAACACATGATGCAAAAGCTTTGACCAAAGGCTATATAGTTTCATGAGATTGGATACCCCAAAGTTACCATCGTAATCTGTAGGAGAGTATTGTGTATATCAATTTACAGAGACACTGATAAAATGGTGATTAATTCAGTAAAAGTTTCTTTCTAGGCGAAGCTTTGATTCTCAATGTATAGAAAGAATAAGAATAAGTGGTAGGCCAGTCAATTTCATGTTGCTCTATTTTCATTCCATATATCTGCTTTAAAATAATATCCATTGTCGAAAAACAATATTGGACCACTCCCTAACTTTTTCTGTTAGAGGAAACCTCCATTTCTCTTTTTCTTTATTTCTAAAGAATCTATCATCCAAGTTGAATATGTGTGTATGTATTTTAATGTCAAAGCTCAACCAGTTGTCAAATTTCTTTTTTCACAAGGTCAGTGCTTCGAAGCTATATGTTGGATTAAGTACTAATATTTTAGGCAACATATATTCAAATCCAACACATAATTATGCTTGATTATATGACAATGAGATTTTTGAACTTGTGGAACAAATATTGTTCTTAATGCATGAATTTATCCCTCGGTAGCATTTTTTGTATTTTTTCAATTTGAAAATGATCTTTTCATACATGGAGCAAAGAAATTCTTTTCCTCACTAAAAAAAAAAAAGAAAATAAAGAGGGTTGGAAGGAACTTTGATTCTCATAAAACACACACATGCTCATAATTTAGTTACAGTTAGAAAATTGTAAGGAAAAATGAAAAGATTAGAAACAAATTAGATCTCACAAATTTATAAAATCAAACTTTGAAAATCATTTGATAAAAAAAGGCTTAGAAATTCATGGAGAAAATAAAATAAAATAAAATAAAATAAAGTGACTATGCTTAGGTATGTTTTTATTTTAAGCTAATAATGTATATTTATAATGCAAAATAATATAATGGAGAGAATACAAAAGTGCCTTTAATTAGCAGAATTGTAACAGCCCAAATTAGGGCCTAAACGGAACATTGGTTTCGAAAACCATGAATCTGAAGTTAAAAATTTTATTGCGATTAAGTTTTAATGTTTATTATGTGATTGGATGCTTGTGTGAAATTTTCGTTAAGAAATTTTATCGATTGTGTGTCCAATTATATAATTAGGACTAAAATATATGAAAAATATGAGTTATAGAAGCTAAGGTATTTATTTGTAATGGGTTCTTAAATTGGAGGCCCTTAAATGTTAATTAAACCATTATACTTTGGTTTGGATAAAAATGGGCATGGAAGGATAAAATACTAAAGGTTTTAATGAAGGGCATTTTGGTCATTTGGTAATAAAAAGAATCAAAAAGGGAAAATCAAGCCAAAATTGGTGTCCATCTTCTTGCTTGTCCGAAATTAGCATAGGGGAAGCCATGGCTAGGGTTTTCAAGCTTTCAAGCTTCATAGTAAGTGCACCCAAGCCCCGTTTTCAATGCTTTTTACATTTTTGATATCCTCGTAGCTCGGTTTAGCTATTTCCACCCTTATTTTGAGCTAGGTTTTGTGTTTAAAAATTTACCCATAGATGACATGCATGTCTTTCGATGTTTTATGGAAAAAATATGAAAGTTTGGAGAGTGATAAACAACTTTTACTAAGTGATTTTTGGTGAAATTGTCAAAAAGGACTAATTTGTAAAAAGTTATAAAATGTGTGTAGATGTGTGAATTGTGGTTTTCTATAGTTATGAAAATGGTTCGACTAGGCCTAAAATACAAGGAAATTAAATAAAAATCATTTTACAAGACTAGGGGAAATGTAAATATGATAAAGTTTAAGGGCAACAATGTAATTTTTGCCAAAATGTGAATTTTGGTCAAGTTGAGTAGTATGATGAATAATGAGTTAAAAATATTGTTATAGATCAAGGAAGACATGATTCGGGCTTAGAACGGGGGAAGGAAAAGGTTTTGGACTAAAATGCAAAACTTGATATTTTGGACCGAGGTAAGTGCATATGTTAAACATAATGGTTATTTGTTGTATTGATGAATAAATCATAAATTTAATTATATTATTTTTGGTATAATGACAATTCGATGTTCAAGACTATCGAACGCAAAGTTGAACGCTTTCTTTCGGTACTAAAAGATGTATTGACGAAAAGAACAATGAATGAATCATGGCCAAGTGTAACTAAGTGAAACTATGTAAGACCATAGTTAAACTATAGCACCGAGTTAAGGATTTAAGTGAGATTGTGAAATTAAATAGAATTGGTTTAAAAAGTGTGAAGCTATGTGCTGAAGCCACGAATATAAAGCTTTGATTTAAAAGCGTGGAGCTATGTGCTGAAACCACGTGTAAATGCATTGATTAAAAGGGTGGGCTAAGTGCAAACCACTGTGAATCTATGAGGATTGGTGTGCTAAGTGCGAATCACCTGGTCTTTATTATTATTGGTGGGCTAAGTGCGATACCACCGTGCATCTATTGAAAGTGGTGGGATATGTGCGAAACCACCCTGAACTGTTGATATTGGTGGGCTATGTGCGATACCACCGTATAATTGATTATATTGATGGCTATGTGCGAATCATTATGTATGGGCTATTGATCCGAAGTGTACAATGAAGGAATGATTAAGTGAAACTGCGTGAGCCATTGTGGTGAATGAGTGCATGTATATATGTATATATGTTCATGAGCTATGTGCTCAATATGTGATCGAATTTGTGGCATGGTCGTTTAGGGAGTAAGTACTACTATGAATACTTGTAAACATTTGATAATGACTATCTATTGGAATGGCTAGCTATGGACATACTAGGTGTTATGAGGGTATAAATGGAAGTACTACAAAGATAACATGAAAGAGTGACATAGGCAATAAAACAGCCTTGAGCAGCAACTGTGTGAATTTGAAAAATCACCAAAAAATGATGGAAATTGAATTGGAGGTTGAATGAGATATGAAATTAAATCTTATTGAGTCTATTTTCTTATAAAAGAAATTTTGTAAGCAAAAGAATTTCATTTTCTGAGATATTTGAATTTTAGTGAGACAGGGTCAAAATGAGTTTGGAATCCCCTATTCCGACTTTTGAAATTCATTAAAAATTTAAAAAAAATCATTGGGAAAATTTTATATACTTGAACTTATTATTGATTTTATTTTCAATAGAAAAAAACGGTAACATCATTCGAGTTCTTTATAGTGAGATAATTGATTTTTAGTGAAGAGGGCTCAGAACTGTCAAACAACGAAACATGGGAGATTTTAACAAATAAACTGTACCAATTGGCTGAACCAAAAATTCTAGAAATTTTATGGTAAGAAGATATGTGATTCTAGTTTCAAGGAAAATCAGTGGATCTTAATTTGGAGTTCCGTAGCTCCAGATAAAAATAATTTAGTTACTATGACTCAAGTAAACAACTTGAGATGAACCTAAGTAAATAGTGAAATTTTATGCATTAATGGTGATATCATCTTGAGCTCATATAACGAGAATTGCTAAAAGAAGGTTAATCGATTGTTTATTATTATGTACGTACTTACTAAGCTTAATGTTTACTTCGTTATTTTCTATGTTTGTAATGTATTTAGGGTAGCTCGGGTTGGAAGCCGCCGAATAACCTATCACACTATCAATCTTACAATTTAGGTATCGATGATTTTAATACTTATAGTTATGTCATGTATAGGGAACTTGGTCATGTGTACATGTTATCATGAGTTGGTCTAGAATATTAACTTATGATATTTGAAGTTTATTGATGTATAATGCCATTCAATGTGGCCAATAAATTTGTTATGCTACAAGGTTACGAAGATGCATTTCATGGTTGAGTAAAATGTATGCTATAACTTGTTAAATATGTGATGGATGTTTTGGTAGCCTTGTTATGTCATGGAATGTTTCATTGAAGTTATGCTCAAGTTCGGGCATGATAGGGTAGAGAATGGCTTAGAAGATAGCCAATTTCTTGGCCGCATGAGTAGAAACCCAGCCGTGTGTCTTAGCCGTGTAGAGTACATAGTCCAGCACACGGGTGTGTGGCTTGCCCGTGTGCCCTAGATGGATGATGACATCGTAAACAGAGAGTTACACGGGTGGAGGACACGGGCGTGTCCTGGGCCACACAGGCGTGTGTGACCACACGGCCTACCCATACGGGCGTAACTCTCCAAAATATGAAGAATTTTCTAAACGTTTCAAAAGTTTTAAAAGTTCTCGATTAGTCCCGATTGCCCCCAAAACATGTTCTGGGCCTTGTAAGCCCATCTAAGGGACTTGTTATTGTAACATAAAGGTGTTAAATTTTAAACGCAAATTTGTGTCTCAAACTCATTCAGTGCAAGTGTTATTGTCCAGTAACGCCTTGTATCCTGTTCTGGCATTGAACACAGGTAAGGGGTGTTACATTTAGTGGTATCAAAGCTATGGTTTATTTGGTTCTCGGACTACCGTAGCATGTGTGAGAGAGTCTAGCTACACATGCCATATGTGAACCGTGATAGTGTGATATCTCCCATCTCTAACGAAATTGTTTTGTTGAGACAGAGGTGCTTCCCAATCGAGCTAGTTTCGAAAATGCTGAAATTGATATTGAGATAATTGAAAATGTGTTTGTGATAAGTTGAAATGTAGTAAAGTACGAATAAGAGTTCGTGATATGCATGTGATGATGTATGAAATGGAATGACTATAATTTGAGAATTTTGGGTACAATGTCATTGTCCCGGTTGAATGTCGTATTTCGATGAATTATGATGATTTTATGCAATAGATAAAATGTTATAGATGTTGTAAAGTTATGAAAAAAAGGGATTAAATGTGTAAACCGAGTAGAACACTGGAAACGGGTACTTTCGTTTAGAGACATGTGATGAATTAATGATAAAGATCATGGGTTGACCATGGCAGTATGTGGATAATGCGACTATGTGATTTCCGTGTAAGACCATAGCTGGGCTATGGCTTCGATGTGTAATATGTGCATATGTGAAAATCATAGTTGAACTATGATATTGTGTAAAACGAAGTACCCGATTTCGTAAGACGTTCTTAAATTTGACCAAGGTGGTAAATGAAAGTGTATAAAGATTTAAAGTGTGAATTGGTGGTGAACATGAAATTGATCTCAGATGAAGGATTTCATTAAAGAAATAATGTATATGGCAGGATGTGATAGCGAATTACATGTTTGTGAATTGATACTAAAAGTTCAATAATTGATGTATGAAATTAATATGGGAAAGTGAAACAAAATGCAAGTTTATGTTATGACAAGCACTTTTGTTCGTTTGGCATTCACATGATGTTATGTGCCTAACTTGTGTGATTAGGTGAATGCGATAAGAAAATTTTCTCAAAATTTACGAAATATATGTATAAATGCGTCTGTTTGAGTAAGGTAATCGGGAAATTTGTGTAACATGAATATGTGTGCTAAATTGCCTAAAAGAAGTGTATGCTATGATGAAATTTCATGAGATTTTTGTTGAATGAGCTCATATGTGAGAGACTAAAGAGTTTAATAGCGGATCAACTAATACGGTGGCTAGATAAAGAAATGAGTCGGTAAGTAAGGATAGTATTAAAGGAGATATTAAATCATTTAGAAAGTCATTCGGATTATTGATAAGCGTTAATTTATACATATTTTTACCTCATGTTTAGCCTATATTTTGGATGAATTAGTATCAAATTAGTGAGAATTGGTGCTCTTAACCATTCTTTTTCATATCTTATACTCAGGAGAGCCTAGGGAAGATAAAAGAATAGAAAACGGGCCCAAAACGGTGAAAAATGAACCAAAATGCACGAATCACACGGGCCAAGAGGTGCCACACGGCCGTGCCACACGGGCGTGCCTCACAAAGCTCACACAGACAAAGTCCCGACAAGCACGGCCAATATACACGGGTGTGCTAAATCACACGGCCTCTGTCGAAACCCACACGGGCGTGGCACACGGGCGTGTTCTAGTCGTGGGAAAGACGAATTTCACTCGAATTGGGATGCTTAGGGGCTAAGAAAGAGTCCCCAAAACTTCTCTATATAAAGATCCCATGAGGCAACATAGAGGGGGCCTTCTTCCCACTTTTACACACCCTCTATACTCGTTTCCTCTCGTCTTTCTGCCACACCACAGGTAGAAGCAAGGGATTACTCGAAGGGAGAAGCCAATTGATTCATCTCAGAAGCCGAAATTCTGCATCAACATAGAGGATTCTACTAAATTCCTTCAGGGGTTTTTGGTTTCTTTTATGATTTGTTATTTGATAACTTCTGAGATGTTTTCTTTTATCATTATGAACTAAACCCCTCAAATACTTGAGGGGGATGAAACCTAAGACAGATCTGGTTATTTATTCTTGATTTATATGATAATTATTTGAATTGTTCTTAATTATGTGTTTTAATCCTTGAATTAATAATCCTAGGTATTAATTCAGGAATTGGATGTGCTTAGAGCAGAGGAGCAAAAGTCCCTGTGATAAGAGTAGATCTACCATAATTAAGCGGAGTTGCATGCAACCCTAGACATAGGGCGACATAAATCTGCCGGATTAGGGTCAAACCTAATATGGGGAACCATAGATCGAATTAATGCAACCTAGGGAGTTAATTAATAAAGGAACTTTAATTAACAACTTAGGCCTAGTTGCTCTTCACCTCGACGGAGGGTTTAGCATAGATTAGGGATCTCTACGGATCAAGTCAAGTAAATAACTCGTATAATTCAAGAAGATAATAACAAGTGAAGTCTAGGTGGATTCTCCCTTGAGTATTAATCATATCAATTAGGTTTCCCTAAAAAGTCTTCCCAATTTACTTTTTCTTTTGTTTTATTCTTAGTTTAGATTTTAGAATTTAGTTTTAAACAAATCCCCATTTAATTTCTGGGTTAAATGATAGAAAGGAAGTGAGTAATAGTACTTTCGGTTCCCTTGGGTACGATACTCGATCTTATCACTAGACTATACTGCTATCGATAGGTGCGCTTGCCTTTAAACGTCGTGATATTAGTTAGTTTGGGTTTGATCAAGTTCTTTATAAATTTTATTACTTCTTATCACGAGGATATCAAGTTTTTGGCGCCGTTGCCGGGGAACTAACTGAAATATTACGAAAGCTCGATTTCTATTACTTTAGCCATTATTTATTTATTTAATTATTTTTACTTTTATTATTATTTTTTATTATTTATTTATTTTCCTTTTAATTATTTTATTTTATTTTATTTTATTTTATTTTTAGGATTTTTCTAGTTTATGACTAGAAACAACCCGACAGGACCACTACTTTTTGACAAAGATTTGGAAGCCACAGTCCGCAGAAATCGTAGAGAACTTAGACGAAATCTACATTATCCAGAGCAGGAACTTGAGCAAGAGCCAGAACTTACTGAAGAGATGGCCGCAAATCAACATGTTCATCAACCTCCAGCACTACCAGCCGAACCAGAAGCAACTCCTCGAACTATGTACGATTATGCTAAACCTAGTTTGATTGGTACTCCAACTAGCATTGTTAGACCTGCTATTGCTGCTAATAATTTTGAACTAAAACCTAACACTATTTAGATGATTCAGCAGTTTGTGCAATTTGATGGTCTACAGGATGAAGATCCCAATGCCCATTTAGCAAACTTTTTGGAGCTATGTGATACTTTTAAAATCAATGGCGTTACTGATGACGCCATTCGTCTAAGGCTATTTCCTTTTTCTTTGAGAAATAAGGCAAAACAGTGGTTAAATTCTTTACCACGAGGCTCCATTACCACATGGGACCAAATGACTGAAAAATTTTTGCTTAAATATTTTCCCCCTGCTAAAACTGCTAAATTACGAAACGATATTTCTTCCTTTGTGCAGATGGATTTAGAAACACTTTATGATGCTTGGGAAAGGTACAAAGATCTTTTAAGAAGATGCCCTCACCACGGATTACCCTTGTGGCTACAGGTTCAAACTTTCCATAATGGGTTGAACCCATCAACTAGGCAGATGATCGATGCAGCCGCAGGCGGAACCATCAATAATAAAACACCAGACGCATCTTACGAATTTATTGAAGAAATGTCATTGAATAACTATCAGTGGCAAGTCATGAGGACAAAGCCGACGAAAGCCGCAGGAGTTTATAATATTGATGCTGTTACTATGCTCACTAACCAAGTAGAACTATTGAATAAGAAATTTGATAATTTTGTTGGTTCTACGCAAGTTCAACCAGTGATGCAATGTGATGCAGCCCCAGGAAATACGTTTAATTCAGACCATCTACACAACATGGACGCCGAACAAGCCAATTACATGGGTAATAATTCTCGACCTCAAAATAATCCTTATAGTAACACTTATAATGCAGGTTGGAGAAATCACCCAAATTTTTCATGGGGAGGACAAGGAAATCAAAGACAACAGCCTCCGGTATTTCAGCAGCCACCACCTCAACAGGAAAAGAAGCCGAATCTTGAAGATATGTTCACCAAATTCATGGCCGCTTCAGAAACTCGCTTCCAAAACACTGAAACAGTGTTAAAGAATCAACAGGCCTCTATCCAAGGACTCGAGAACCAAATTGGTCAGCTTGCAAAGTTAATCTCGGAAAGACCTCAGGGTGGGCTTCCAAGCAACACTGAACCAAATCCCAGAGAACATGTGAAAGCAATCACCCTAAGAGATGGTAAAATGCTAGCAGAACTAGAAAAGAAGCATGCCCACGAACTGCCAAAACATAAAGTAGAGGAATCTAAGAATGACGCTATTCCAACACTTAAAGAATACAAACCGCGCATCCCATACCCA
The DNA here is from genome assembly GCA_020496765.1 of Gossypium stocksii. Lineage (NCBI taxonomy): Eukaryota > Viridiplantae > Streptophyta > Magnoliopsida > Malvales > Malvaceae > Gossypium > Gossypium stocksii. Next base: position 17,508,088 of record CM035623.1, read on the forward strand.
GCAAGATTAAAGAAGGACCAAACAGACGCCCAATTCGGTAAGTTTCTTGAACTTTTCAAACAATTACATATTAACTTACCCTTTGTTGAAGCAATTTCACAGATGCCGAAATACGCGAAATTCCTAAAAGAACTCCTGACGAACAAAAGGAAGCTGGAAGAGTTAGCCACAGTAGAACTCAACGAAGAGTGTTCAGCCATTCTCCAAAAGAAATTGCCAACAAAGCTAAAGGATCCAGGGAGTTTTACTATCCCTTGTTTAATTGGTAGCTTAATTATCAATAAAGCATTGGCTGATTTAGGTGCAAGTATTAATCTCATGCCTTATAAAATGTTCAAACAACTAGGTCTAGGGGAACCTAAACCCACTAGGATGAGCATTCAATTAGCCGATAGATCTGTTAAGTATCCTAGGGGAATCATTGAGGATGTGCTAGTAAAAGTCGATAAATTTATATTCCCTGTAGATTTTGTTGTGCTTGACATGGACGAAGACATTGACGTACCTTTAATTTTAGGACGCCCATTTTTAACCACTGCTAGAGCTATTATTGATGTTGGAGATGGTAAATTAGTTCTTAGAGTTGGGGAAGAGGAAGTGATTTTCAAAATCTATGATGCTATGAAATTTTCTAGAGAGCAAGATGATTCATGTTATTTTGTCGATATAATTGATCACTATGTTCAAGATAATTTGCAGGAAATCTCTATCACCGACACTCTGGAACTGTGTCTCATTCAGGGGGAGGGTGAAACCTCCTTAGAAGTAGAGAAGGTAAGAAAAGAGCTAGACTCTAGCGAAACTATCACCAGACATATAAGCTATGAAAATTTAAAGATGCATGATAAGCTAAGAAACCTTCCATTGAGGAACCCCCTAAGTTAGAGTTAAAACAACTGCCAGAACACTTAGAATATGCCTTTTTAGGGGAGAACTCAACTTTACCGGTCATTATTGCATCAAATTTAGGATCTAGAGAAAAGGAAGAACTGCTCCAGGTTTTAAGAAAACATAGGCAAGCCATAGCCTGGAAAATTTTGGATATCAAAGGAATTAATCCTTCTTTCTGTACCCACAAGATTTTAATGGAAGATGAATATAAACCAGCAGTGCAAGCTCAGAGACGATTAAATCCTAACATGAAGGAGGTCGTAAAAGCCGAGGTAATTAAACTTCTTGATGCAAGTATCATTTATCCTATTTCTGATAGTTCTTGGGTAAGCCCCGTGCAGGTTGTTCCTAAAAAAGGTGGGCTAACCGTGGTGTCCAATGACAAAGAATAACTCATGCCAACACGAACAGTCACAGGATGGAGAGTATGCATAGATTATCAAAAGCTAACGAAAAGATCATTTTCCTCTGCCCTTTATCGATCAAATGTTAGAAAGATTAGCCGGTCACATGTATTACTGCTTCCTAGATGGCCTCTCCGGTTACTTCCAAATTCCGATAGCTCCAGAAGATCAGAAAAAACAACGTTCACATGCCCATACGGTACGTTTGCATATCATAGAATGCCTTTTAGTTTATGTAACGCTCCTGCTACTTTTCAGCAATGCATGCTAGCTATCTTTAACGAATTTGTGGAAGATATCATGGAGGTATTCATGGATGATTTCTCCGTTTTTGGTAACTCTTTCCAACACTGTCTAAATAATTTAAAGCTTGTTTTGATGAGATGTGAAGAGACAAATCTAGTGCTTAATTGGGAAAAATGTCATTTCATGGTTCAGGAAGGTATTGTGCTAGGACATAAAATCTCTAACAGAGGAATAGAGGTAGACAAAGCTAAAGTTGAAACTATTGAGAAACTACCCCCTCCCAGTTCAGTTAAGGCTATAAGAAGTTTTTTAGGACATGCCGGTTTTTATCGTAGATTCATTAAGGACTTTTCTAAAATAGCTAAGCCTTTAACTAAATTGCTAGAAAAAGACATACCTTTTTAACTTCGACCAAGAATGCTTAGAGTCTTTTGGCACCCTTAAAGACAAGTTAGTCAATGCGCCAATTATGATTTCACCTGATTGATGCAAGTGATTTTGCCGTTGGTGCAGTTCTTGGACAGTGAAGAGACAAGCATTTCCAATCGATTTACTATGCTAGCAGAACATTGATAGCCGCTCAAGCCAACTACACCACCACGGAAAAAGAACTGCTAGCCGTTATTTTTGCTTTTGATAAATTCCGATCTTATTTAATCTTGTCTAAAGTCATCGTTTTTACTGACCATTCAGCTCTTCGATATCTCTTAGCCAAACCTGATGCAAAACCTCGTTTAATAAGATGGATTTTACTCTTACAGGAATTCGACTTAGAAATTAAAGACAAGAAAGGAGCTGAAAACTTAGCGGCAGATCACCTCTCAAGATTAGAAAATACACAGCCCAGGTACCTTGAGAATATAAACGATATGTTCCCTGATGAACAACTCCTAAATTTAACAGGTACGACACTTCCTTGGTTTGCCGATTTTGTAAATTATTTAGCAGCCAATATAACCCCAAAAGGGCTAACCCATCAGCAAAAGAAGCGATTCTTTGCTAATTTGAAAAACTACTTTTGGGAAGATCCTTTTCTTTTTCAAATTTGAGCAGACCAGGTTATACGAAAATGCGTGGATGACATAGAGGCATATCAAATTTTGGAACACTGCCACTCAGGACCCACAGGAGGACATCATAGTGGAAACAGAACCGCTTACAAAGTACTCAAATCAGGTTTTTACTGGCCTACTCTTTTCAGAGACGCCAACAGGTATGTGACCTCTTGTGATAAATGCCAACGAACAGGTAATATCTCCCAACTTAATGAAATGCCTCAAAATTATATGCTTTCATGTGAAATATTCGATGTATGGGGTATAGATTTCATGGGACCCTTTCCTAATTCATTCGGAAATAAGTACATACTAGTACCAGTAGATTACATGTCAAAATGGGTAGAAGCTCAAGCCTTACCCACAAATGATGCTAGAATGGTAGTACGATTTCTGAAGAAAATTTTTTCTCGATTTGGAACACCTAGGATAATCATAAGTGATAGGGGCACACATTTTTGCAATACCCAATTTGAAAAAACCCTAAGAAAATATGGAGTACACCACAGAACAGCCACCCCCTACCACCCACAAACTAGCGGTCAAGTCGAAGTAACGAACAGAGAACTAAAACACATCTTAGAAAAGACAATAGAATCAAATAGGAAGGACTGGTCTAGGAAATTAGATGATGCATTATGGGCTTACAGAACTGCATTTAAAACACCCATAGAAACATCTCCTTATAAACTCGTTTATGGAAAAAATTGCCATCTACCATTTGAACTCGAGCATAAAGCATTCTGGGCTATAAAATTTCTAAACCTTGATCTTAAAAGTGCAGGTGAAAAGAGACTTCTGCAGCTAAACGAGCTAGATGAATGGCGCTACAACGCGTACGAGAACTCATGATTATATAAAAAAGCCGTAAAGCGACGTCATGACAAAAGGCTAAAACGACCCAAGCAATTCAAAACAGGTGATCTTGTCCTACTCTACAACTCAAGGTTGAAACTATTCCCTGGAAAACTCAAATCAAGGTGGTCAGGTCCGTTTACCGTTCTCAAAGTCTTTCCATACGGCACTGTCGAGGTAACTCACCCCAACCATGGTACTTTCAAGGTAAATGGCCATAGGCTAAAACATTATATAGGTGAGAACTTTACAGAAAATAAGGAGGAGCTTAGGCTGCATCCCGTTTCTTCTTGACACCTTTAGGAAGAGTCGAGCTTAGACTCTAAATAAGCGCTTCTCGGGAGGCAACCCGAGCACTAACGTAGTAAGTTTCTCTTTTTTTTTTAAATTTTTCATAATTTTATTGCATAAACTAACGTTTTTCCTACAGAAAATATGGACCACACGGCCAGGCACACGGGCGTGCCTAAGGCCGTGTGTATACTAAAAAGAAAAGACACAGTCGTGGGGGCAGACCGTGTGCAAACAGAGCACCGTTTCCCCAAAACACGGGCTTCCGATAAACTCCCACGGCCGTGCGATATGGCCGTGGCGACTCATCGCAATCCACAAGGGTAAGACAGGAAAACGCACGGCCGTACGAAATAGCCGTGGCAAACCTGCACCTTCCACACGGGCAAACATAGCAACACACGCCCATTCCATAAGCCCGTGGAAGCTACTGTCAATTCAGACACGCCCGTGCACTTTATTACACGCTCGTGCGCTTAACGAACGATCAATCTCCACGGCCGTGCTCAAACTATACACGGGCGTGCTCATCGAGCGTGGCAAGCCAAAACGTCCGATTTTCAAAAAACACGGGCTAAACACGACTCACACGGGCGTGCGACATGCCCGTGGGACCCAAAATGTATATATACAAGGCCATTTCTACCCTCTCATTTCACCCAAACCCTAAGATTTTCTCCCCAAACCTTCCCCAAACCTCCACAAACACCATCCCAGCCCTCCTACCGCCACCATACTAGATTTCCACGATCCACACGCCCGTGCAACAGTACCCACGACCATGTGACACCAATTTTGGTTCTATTTTTCTTCCTTTTTCTCATTTATTTATTTTTACTGCATTTTTTGGTTTTTACATTACATTCTTTTATTATTTTATTTATTTATTAATTCTATTGTTTTAGGCTATTAGAGAATTAGAAAATAGAGAATAATCTAGAATAGTTTAGAATTCTAATTTTGCTTGCCATTTTAGATTCCATTTCACAATTTCCTGCCATTTAACATCATAGTTAGTTGCCACTTAATATAGCTTGTAAATAGGCCACTTAAACGCACATAATTATGCCATTTGTTATTTAGTTTAGTATATATACATCCATTCATAGAAGATTTTTTATTTTTATCCCCAACTTCAAAAATGATTAGATTTTACTACCAAGGTAAATTTTCATATTAGGAACATGTTCATTTTATTCCTCAGCCTCTTTATTTTAAATATTTACATTTCTTTTATATTATTTGTCTTTTCCTAATAAATTTTTGTAGATACCATGTCATCTTCCCGAGCCAAGAAAGCTGCCGTCCCCGTATCTAAGAAACGAAAAGGACTAGGGAGCTCTTCAACTAGGCCCACTTCCGAGATGCGCCACCCATTTCTTCAATTTCCACAAGACTCTCAGGAAGAGCGCTACTAGCTGCTGCGCGCACGCAATATCACGATGGGCCGATGCATCGACTGGAGTGCCCTCGCAGAAGTACGCTTGGCAGATGATGTCCGGGCCCTGCTCGCCACCAACCCTTGGGACCAGTTCTTTCGGATCGTAGAGCCCACATACCTTGAACTCACTCTCGAGTTCTGTGCTACATTCCACCTTCAGACGGTGATGACACAGTTCGACGATCCTGGGACGGTCCAGTTTCGTTTGGGAGGACTCGTTCGACAGCTCAGCGTCCCAGAGTTCAGTGTGGCACTCGGGCTTTACACCGCGCAGTTTATGGCTGAGGAGAGCTTCCCCACCCTCTCTAGGCGCATCCATATCCGACCCTTTGACTGCTGGAAAGAGATTGCCCTAGGAAGACAACTATACAACCCCAGCGTCAGCAAAGCCTCCGCTCTCCCTCCCTCTCTCAGGTATATTCATGCACTTCTTGCTCATACTATTACAGGCTGCCGAGAGAGCACAGGCGTCGTCAACACACACGACGTCTACTTTTTATGGTGCATGGCGAATGGCCGCCCCATCGACCTTGCATATTTCATCGCCCTCGCCATGCAGCATCAGACCGAGAGGCACCGAAAGGGAGTCGCATCCATGGGCCCGTATATCACTCGACTAGGCCGTTAATTCGGCCTATTTAACACCACAGCCCAGACCTTCTCCTACACATTACTTGGCCAGATGTCCTCCCAGGGCATCCAGAGTATGCTTTCGATGAGGATGATCGAGAGACGACTCGGTGACGACCACTTTCACTTCCGCCTTGTCCAAGAAGGCGAGGATCCAGAGGACATTCCTGATGATGTCCCATCGCCACCACCAGCCGAGGATGCGCCAGCTGAGCCACCACGCCCTACACGATCACACCAGACGGTAGCTTCCAGTGTTGACATACCCGAGCGCCTGGACCACTTTGAACAGCACCTCGATTACATCGACGCCACCTTAGCGCACATATGTCATCACCTTGGCATCGTCCCACCACCACGACACCCACCAGAGGATTAGATCCTCTTTTATTTTATTTTAGTCTTACTTTTTATCTTATTTTATTTTATTTTATCTTTTGTTTTTCTTTATTTTCTTTACTTAGTATACACTAATCTTAACCTTTAATATTAGTCTTTCTTTTTCCTTTTGTAGCTTTTTAATTTTCTTATATCTTTCTTTATTTTGAATTTTCGTAAATTTTCTATTTTATTATCATCACGGCTATCTCCTAACGAAGTAATCCCTCTTCATCTTAACCTCCCACGACTAATAAACCCCTTCGCAGTTTCAAAGGAGCTCTACAGCTCAAATCTCTACGAAAAAGGGAACACAGTGCCAAACCTACCAGCTCTTCCACTAATTTATCCAAAGCAAAGAGTTTCATACCCTTCCCTTTCTTATGATTTTATGCTTTTATTGTTGTTAATATTTTCCTTGTACATTGGGGGCAATGTACATCTTAAGTGTAGGGGGTAACGTACTTTCACTTTTTATACTATCTTTGAAACCCCTGAACTTTTCCTAATAGCAATATCTTTAGTCTCCTATTAGGAATTTATCCTGATTAGTTTATGATTTCTATTGATATATTGAGAATTAAGATATAGGTGCTTGTACTTTGATTATTCAAACTTTAAAACATTAGAGAATCAAGCATGATAAGTTGAATTTTTTTTGAGAATCCCCAATTTTTGCATAAGTTATTTTCCCTAATTTTAAGTATTATCTTGAGATTTGAAATTCGCAGGATTGACATCAAAAGCCGTAATTCTTGTGAGATTTTGAGCCTATTGAGCATACATTTTCTTCGTGCTCACTTTTATTATTGTTTTGAGTGAGTCAATACTGAATTGTTATTCTAGAACTTGCTTCGATTATACATGTCAAGACCACATCATTGATTTGATATACAGAAATGATAAAGGCACCTAGGATGTAACCTACTTACTCCACAGAAAAAGCCTTCCTACATAAATCTAACCCCTAGTGAACCCCGTTGAGCCTAACAACCTTTTCCTTGACTCACCCTCTAATTATTAACCAATAACCCATTTTTGTCAAATTTCATTCAATTATTTTGATCCCTATTTTTGTCGAGATTTGAGTTGAATTTTTCATCTAGCTTTATTCTCTCTGCCAGATTGTAAAGTTTTGTTCAATTTATTGTAATTATTTGAATTGTTCTTAAAAAAAAAGAAAAAAAGAAAAAAAAGTACATACAGTGAAATTCGATTGTAAATTATAGATTGTAAATAGTTCGTCAAAGTTTTTGCATGTTTCTATTTTAAGGCTACCAAGGCGGAAATGATAATATCACAAGAATTGGCTGAGAAATATGTTCCAGAGATAGAGATTTTTCTAGCTAGATAATTTTTCAAGTTCAATCTCGATTCTAACCTTTTTTTTTTTGCAGCCTGTGACAACACCCCTAACCAAGCCCTATTACAACCATGAAAAGACCTTTTTGATCAATGTATCACATCAAACTATAGTGGTAGAGATGTGATTTTCCTGCAAGCCTATGGTAATAACTTTTCAGGTTGACTAAGGAGTGCCTTAAATTTGAACCCTAAACACTTCGAGTGAATAGAGTGAACCTTTAGTGAGGATATCAACTCCTGTTAATTAAGATGGAGAGATAACTACTTAGAAGGAAGGAAGGGACTTATGTTTTCAATGATAAAATTCTCAACTTAGAGTGATTGAGTCCTAAATGTTCTTTAGATTGAATTTTCATTGTATAACTACCTGTGGATTAATTTGAAATATTATTGATAAGGGTTGTAGATTAAGAAGAATGGTTTCCTTTAGGGATTGAGATTTTGCTTGAGGACAAGCAAAGGCTTAAGTGTGGGGGTATTTGATAAGCATTAATTTATACATATTTTTACCTCATGTTTAGCCTATATTTTGGATGAATTAGTATCAAATTAGTGAGAATTGGTGCTCTTAACCATTCTTTTTCATATCTTATACTCAGGAGAGCCTAGGGAAGATAAAAGAATAGAAAACGGGCACAAAAAGGTGAAAAATGAACCAAAATGCACAAATCACACGGGCCAAGAGGTGCCACACGGCCGTGCCACACCGGCGTGCCTCACAAAGCTCACACGGACAAAGTCCCGACAAGCACGGCCAATATACACGAGCGTGCTAAATCACACAGCCTCTGTCGAAACCCACACGGGCGTGGCACACGGGCGTGTTCTAGTCGTGGGAAAGACGAATTTCACTCGAATTGAGATGCTTAGGGGCTAAGAAAGAGTCCCCAAAACTTCTCTATATAAAGATCCCATGAGGCAACATAGAGGGGGCCTTCTTCCCACTTTTACACACCCTCTATACTCGTTTCCTCTCGTCTTTCTGCCACACCACAGGTAGAAGCAAGGGATTACTCGAAGGGAGAAGCCAATTGATTCATCTCAGAAGCCGAAATTCTGCATCAACATAGAGGATTCTCCTAAATTCCTTCAGAGGTTTTTGGTTTCTTTTATGATTTGTTATTTGATAACTTCTGAGATGTTTTCTTTTATCATTATGAACTAAACCCCTCAAATACTTGAGGGGGATGAAACCTAAGATAGATCTGGTTATTTATTCTTGATTTATATGATAATTATTTGAATTGTTCTTAATTATGTGTTTTAATCCTTGAATTAATAATCCTAGGTATTAATTCAGGAATTGGATGTGCTTAAAGCAGAGGAGCAAAAGTCCCTGTGATAAGAGTAGATCTACCATAATTAAGCGGAGTTGCATGCAACCCTAGACATAGGGCGACATAAATCTGCCGGATTAGGGTCAAACCTAATATGGGGAACCATAGATCGAATTAATGCAACCTAGGGAGTTAATTAATAAAGGAACTTTAATTAACAACTTAGGCCTAGTTGCTCTTCACCTCGACGGAGGGTTTAGCATAGATTAGCGATCTCTACGGATCAAGTCAAGTAAATAACTCGTATAATTCAAGAAGATAATAACAAGTGAAGTCTAGGTGGATTCTCCCTTGAGTATTAATCATATCAATTAGCTTTCCCTAAAAAGTCTTCCCAATTTACTTTTTCTTTTGTTTTATTCTTAGTTTAGATTTTAGAATTTAGTTTTAAACAAATCCCCATTTAATTTCTAGGTTAAATAATAGAAAGGAAGTGAGTAATAGTACTTTCGGTTCCCTTGGGTACGATACTCGATCTTATCACTAGACTATACTGCTATCGATAGGTGTGCTTGCCTTTACACATCGTGATATTAGTTAGTTTGGGTTTGATCAAGTTCTTTATAAATTTTATTACTTCTTATCACGAGGATATCAATTATGCAAGGTTAAGGTTAAAGAAGCCAACTTTAGTGAAACAAAACGTATGGGTATAATAACTAAAGAATGTACTAACTGGAATATTTTTTGAGTCGGTTTATGATAGTGGATGAGATAATGTGAACCTAATGATGACAAAATTTGTGTGATAATAGTATCCATTCTTATTGGTTATTATTCTGCTTAGCCTACAAGAAGATATGTTGCTTCTGTTATAATTGACTTTAGTGTGGATGAGTGATGTTTTCTTCCAAAATTATCCTGAGACCTCATCGAGGCATTCATTTTTTTATAGGGGTTACGTTCTTAAAATTTCAGTATAATTTTATATGTAGAATATTATTTATCTATACAGTGGAAATGTTGACTTTATTTTGGCATTTTTTAATTTTAAAAATATCTGATGGTTATGGCTTCATCATAGTTCGACATTGTGATGATTGATAGGGGAAGATGGTTTGGAAATGCACCGTCCTTCCTAGTTGAAATTGAGTTGACATCGGTAAATGTGTAAATCAGAAAATATTATTGTTAATCAAAGTAGTGTAATGGATGGGGACCATCGCGCTTGAAAAGCCCGATTAGGGGTATTACTTATTAGTAAAGTCAGAAACAATTGAAACATAATTAACAGAATCACCAATTCCAATTTAGTCTAAGTTGAGAAAAAGGTTTATGTTTTTCAGTGACCTGGGTATAAATAGTACTGAGATGTAAAATGATGGGTTGTATGTTCAGACAATTAAAATCATATTAAAAAGGATTGTTCGACTAGCGATGTAAAGACGACCACTTTTTTACCTGTGTTGGAAGTTCGATAATATTGAATCTTCGACAGAAAAATGTCATATGCTTCCTGACCTTAATAGTTAAAAGTGTCTAATATTATAGAAAAAGATCTGAAGTTTAAGACTTTGTCAATGGATTGAGATAATGAAAGAGTTCGAGAAAATTTTTGATTTACCTTTGAGGAAGCAGTTATAGTTACAGACGCCTGAATGGAAAATTTTTATTTATTTTTGTGAGTACTAGTTACTTGATTGATCTTATTGATGATGGACTAATTCTAGAAATATTAAAAGTTAAAGCAAGGTTTTCTTTGCAAAATTGAGAAACTTAGAAATGTGATAGTGAATGGTAATCTAAATGAGCTCAGAGTGAGTTTACTTCTGATGTTGAATTCTAGTCAGACATGATTCATGTTGTTTTTGTTATTTCGAGATAGAATTTGCATACTGATGAATCCAGAACTTATGCAAAAGTTTTGGTGTGAGGCTCAGTAGTAGCACGTCTGTCCATCCAAGAATAATAAAATGTACAATTATATGAGTAGATGTTCTGGTGATTGAGTATGTATCATGATATTTTTGAGTTTATGTTCAGATGTCTATTTGTTAGCCACTATGTAACACCCCAAACCCAGCTTGGACGTTATGGCCAAATATGGTGATGTCACATGAAAGTATTTTTAGAAAAACCATTTCGAATAAAAACATTCAAATTACTATCTCTTACTTAACATGGGAAAACGAGTACTTTTTAATTTGCTTTAAAACATTTATTCTATGCGGAAGCTTTTGAAATCATTTAATTTTTTCAAAATGTTTTAATTTATGAAAATCTTGGTTTATTTTAAGAAAATGTTACTTTGTCGTAATTTACAAACCCATAATCAATAGTTCAAAACCCAAATAGTCCAAATGGTCCAAGTCCACAAGTTACATCAAAAATCCCCCAAAATAATAATAATAATCCGTATAATAAAAGCATAAAGAAAACATAAAACCAAAACGAGAGTGGCAGTGGTCACCGTCGAGTCCTCTGCTGTACCGATCCATCTACTGCTGGGGATTACCTGAACAGGTTAAACAAAAAAGGGGTGAGATTTCACAAACTCAATGTGTAATTCCCCACAGATAGCATGCATACAGTCATAAATCAAATAACAGATAATTCGGGCTTGTTCCCTTTACAAAATCAGTGTAACACTCCAAACCCAGCCTGGACGTTATGGCCTGATCTGGCGGTGCCACATTGAAGGGTGACTCGTACAAATAGAATACGTTGAAAGACTCTAAAACACGTTGGCCGGTTCGTGGTTTAAAACAGTGTTTGCACTATGTGGGTCTATTTTCAAACTGGTTTTGGTAGAAAAATACTTTAGTTTAAAACGAAATCCATTAAAGGCTTGCTCAATTGAAAATTTGAGAGTTTAGATAAAAGCTTTGAGTATGTTAATTTGAAAACCCGAGTTTGTAATCCTTTGTTAGGTTTCTTTTTTAGTTCCAGTAGAAGCTCAATCTTTTAGAAATCATTCAGGTGTTTAAGTTGATTTCAAAATATCCTTTTAGCAGAGAAATCAGGTTTAAGTTTGGAAATCCAGCAGTTATAATAATAATAATAACCCAAATATAAAACCATACAAGAGGATAAAAGGTCTGATTACAACCCTAATAAAAAAATATATAAGGATAAAATAAATGTACTACTAAAATATTAAACTGCTTGCTATGTGGCTACCTCCGAGTCCTCTTCTACGTTGAGCCGCCAATTGAGGGTCACATGTAAAATTAAATAAGGGAGTGAGTTTTGAAACTTAGTGTGTATAACCCTCGGGTATACAAATCATGTAATAAACAATTTGGGCCTAAGCCCTATTCAATAACAGTGGCCTTTGGGCCTTAACCCATAGAGGCCTCAGTTGGGCCTGAGCCCATATCACATTATCAATGGCCTTTGGGCCATAGCCTATAATAGACTCGGTTAGGCCCGAGCTCATATCACAAAATGAATATGATTATGCAATGTGCAATTACCCATAACCAACCCTATACACCCTCTTCCAACCCTATACTCTTGTGGGGAGATACTCGATCCACCCATCCTTATACACCCGTAGTGACACCGGTTTCAGCACCACTCATCGTTGCAGCAGAGCTGCTAATATCCGTTCTAGCACCGGTTGCGGCACTACTCATCGTTGCAACAGAGCTGCTCATGGCTTAAAAACCCTTTGTTGGATCCACAATCATCAAGCGACCGTGCAACGCTCATATACACTTCCTCTAATCATAACCCAGCCCATATGCAGCATATAATCTCATGAATGCATCATAATACACATATGACATACAAATCGTACTTATATCAAATAGGGGCAATTTAGTCATTTTGCCCTTAGGGGCATGTTTGTCATTCTGCACTAAAGGCATAACAGTTATATCTTATCGGGGGCATAGATACACATTCCGGCCCATTAACATACTCATAATTATTCAAGCATTTAAAGTCAATTCATTAGGGTTTACAAATTTACTAAGGCCCAAAAGCCCAATACATAGCCCAAGTAGGGCCCATACACTCATATGGCCCATTAGGCCCAAAACTACCATAAGTTATGTAATTAGCCTAACCGGCTCATCAAATCCTACTAATCCAAAAATTTTACTAGCGATGGGCCTACGGGCCCATTTGGCCCATTTGGCCCATTTCAGCCCAGTTGGCCAAACGGCAGCCCGAGTTCATGAAATTGCCCACGGAGCCTCTGTCGTTGTAACGATATCTCCACACGAGTGTTCGCACGTTCGTGTGGTTGCCAGCGCCAACCTTTCGACTTTTCAGCTTTTCGAGATTTCGACTTTTGCTGATATGTTGTGTGTGTAGTGTGTGTACACACCTTAACGGAAAGAACATAACAACCCACGCGCGTACAATCCTTGACTGAATCGGCTTATACCACCTAGGTTGTTTTACTAACCAACCACCTTCTCCTCCTTGCGGATTAACTAAGCCATACACATAACTCCATCAAACGATCAAGATCTAAGTAATAGTTAGGCCTACATTAACTAAAGAAAACAACCCCAAGAGAGAAAATAACAAACGGCCCACTCCAAGACCACCACTTCGTTACCATAGATAATCGACCAAAAGATAGTAGATCCCCACCACTCTTCTATCTTGTTCTTTCGTAATTCCCTTTTTTAAAGGAAATAGTAGACAATATACAGGAAATAGTTAATCGTTCCAATCATTGGAAACAAAAAGAAGTTAAAGAAACTACCAAAAGGACCATAAGGGTGTCGAGAACTTACCGAATGCTAGAATATTATTGCGAAATTAGAACGAAACCCCTCAAGGGAGGATTTATGTGATAAACACACCCCCCACAACAGTACTTGAAGAGAAAAGAATATAGAAAGAGATGTAGATGCCAACTAAGAAACTTAATTGACTAAGAGACGTATTCGGCTTAAGAAAAAGTAAAGAAGAAGAAGAAGAAGATGGTGATGGCACAACAAAGGGTTCGGAAAAAGGGAAAGCAAAGGTATTCGGCTAGAAGCAAAGAATTGGAAAGGGATCACTACGAGAATTGAAAAGAAGAAACGGCACCAAAAGCCTATGACCGAATTTGTATTTTCTACACTCCCCAATCGGTTCAAACTTATTACCAAATTAAATTCCTTTTAATCCAAATTCGCACCAGCCATCATCCTTATCCCAATTTAAACTCTACTCTTATCCCCAACTCAAATTTCCTTTATTTGTTCCTTGATTTTAGCCAACCATCCAATTTAAATTTCATTCAAATTGCTTCCATCGAACAGCCACCCCTTAATTCAAATTTCAATCATTTGGTCAAACCCAATTACCTTCATGGCGTGAGCAGCAAAATTAAATCTCCATTTGCGTATGCAGTAGCTTGAACTCTAGACCTCACTCCCGTATCCACGCCCCACCCAACACGCTACTTGCCACTGCACCGAAGCTCCTCTTATGCTATAATTCGATCATGAATGATTATAAGGCTTACACGCCTAAGCCTCAGTTTAATTAAAGAGTAAAAATTCAAAACGTCGAGCCTGTGCCCTCTCAGAACCCATAGCACGCTACTTGCCATTGCACCTCAGGCGCTCCTTGTGTTTTATTCCATCCTCAACTACTTTTAAGACCTTCCAACCATCAATAGGCTTATCCGACATAATCCAAAAATATTTGCTACTTTCCAAATTTAAACCTCTACCCTCTTGGCTACGCTACACGTCCCTTGCCACCACATCGCTCGCCTTATTTGCGTCACTTTTCCTCCCCAACTAATTATAATGCCTTCAGGCCGAATTCCAGGTTTATTCAAAATAAAATTACGAGAGCAAAGTCTCGAACCCAGGTCCCCTTGCAGCCTTGCAACACGCCTCTGCCACTAGACTACACCTTATCTTGCATCACCTTTTTATTCCATTACTTAATAAACCTTCCAGCCAAACAACCAGGTTGTTTTAAAAATACCCAAAATTTCACTCCTGCCACGACCTGAACCCAACTCCCCTCCATGCTCCTAGCGCCTCCTTGCCACTAGGCCATGCGCTCCCTTGTGTCAATTGTTACCAGGATTAATTAATAAGCCTTCAATTTACTACCCAAGGCCCTTTAGAGAAAAAAATTTTAAAATTTTGCTAAAGCCCTGGTTCAAGCCCAGGACTTTTCCCACACTATCAACCCTTCCTAATTCACTTAAATATTAAACTAAACGTGAAATTGTAAAAATTTTAAACATATTTAAATTATTTAAGTCGCCTTCTAATCAATCCCAAACTTAAGGCTCAATACTTCTAGGCCCAAAATTCGAGGTGCTATAGTCCACCCCTCCTTAAAGAAATTTTTTCCTTGACATTTCCAACTAAAAGGGTAGTCGTGCATCAAATACCCCACTACGCTACCGCTGCGCAACTCTGATCTTAAAAATTTTAATACACCCCTAAAACATCCACCTACCGAAAACACTCTCAACACACAGAGGATAAGTACCAAATTCAGATTGAAATGTTTACATATAATCTGATATCTAAAGAAATCCTATTAACTATAAACAATTAACAGTTCAACATAATTTAGTAGTAAGAGAACTTACTTGGCTCGATGTCGGAAACTCGGTGTGCCACACAATAAAAACTTTCAAAATATTTTCATCCATTTGAAAACAGTTTTTCAACTCAAATACAAAGGCTCATTTCATTGCCCGAGTTTTGTAACCTGGCTTTGATACCACTAAATGTAACACCCTAAACCTGCTTGGACGTTATGGCTTGATCTGGCGATGCCACATTAAAGGGTGACTCGCACAAATCGAATACATTGAAAGACTCTAAAACACATTGGTTGGTTCGTGGTTTAAAACAGTGTTTGCACTACGTGGGTCTATTTTCAAACTGGTTTTGTTAGAAAAATACTTTAGTTTAAAACGAAATCCATTAAAGGCATGCTCAATTAAAAATTCGACGGTTTAAATAAAAGCTTTGAGTATGTTAATTTGAAAACCTGAGTTTGTAATCCTTTATTAGGTTTCTTGTTTAGTTCTAGTGGAAGCTCAATCTTTTAAAAATCATTCAGGTGTTTAAGTTGATTTCAAATATCCTTTTAGCTGAGAAATTAGGTTTAAGTTTGGAAATCCAGCAATAATAATAATAATAATAACCCAAATATAAAACCATACAAGAGGATAAAAGGCCTTATTACAACCCTAAATAAAAAAAAAAGTATATAAGGATAAAATAAATGTACTACTAAAATATTAAACCGCTTGCTATGTGGCCACCTCCGAGTCCCCTCCTACGTCGAGCCGCCTATTGAGGGTCACCTGTAAAATTAAAGAAGGGAATGAGTTTCGAAACTTAGTGTGTACGACCCTCGGGTATACAAATCATGCAATAAACCATCTGGGCCTAAGCCCTATTCAATAACAATGGCCTTTGGGCCTTAGCCCATAGAAGCCTCGGTTGGGCCTAAACCCATATCACATTATCAGTGGCCTTTGGGCCTTAGCCCATAATAGCCTCGGTTGGGCTTGAGCCCATATCACAAAATGAATATGATTATCCAATGTGCAATTACCCATAACCAACCCTGTACACCCCCTTCTAACCCTATACTCCTATGGGGAAATACTCGACCCACCCATCCTTATACACCCGTTGTGACATCGGTTGCGGCACCACTCATCGTTGCAACAGAGCTGCTAATATCTATTGTAGCACCGGTTGCGAAACTACTCACATGGCTTAAAAAGCCTTTGTTGGATCCATAGTCGTCAAGCGACCGTTCGACCTTCATATACACTTCCTCCAATCATAACCCAGCCCATATGCAGCATATAATCTCATGAATGCATCACAATACACATATGACATGCAAATCGTACTTATATCAAATAGGGGCAATTTAGTCATTTTACCCTCAAGGGCATATTTGTCATTCTGTACTTAAGGCATAACGATTATATCTTATCGTGGGCATAGATACACATTTCGGCCCATTAACATACTCACAATTATTCAAGCGTTTAAAGTTAATTCATTAGGGTTTACAAATTTACTAGGGCCCAAAAGCCCAATACATAGCCCAAGTAAGGCCCATACACTTATATGGCCCATTAGGCCCAAAACTACCGTAATTCAGGTAATTAGCCTAACCGGCTCATCAAATCCTACTAATACAACAATTTTACTCGCGATGAGCCTACGGGCCCATCGGGCCCATTTGGCCCATTTTGGCCCAGTTGGCCAAATGGCAGCCCGAGTCCATGGAATCGCCCATGGAGCCTTTGACGTCGTAACGGTATCTCCATATAAGTGTTCGTACGCTCTTGTAGTCGCCAGCGCCAACCTTTCGACTTTTTGGCTTTTCAAGATTTTGACTTTTGCCGATATGTCATGTGTGTGGTGTGTGTACACACCTTAACGGAGAGAACATAACAACCCACGCGCGTACAATCCTTGACTGAATCGGTTTATACCACCTAAGTTGTTTTGCTAACCAACCACCTTCTCCTCCTTGTGGATTAACTGAGTCATACACATAACCTCATCAAACGATCAAGATCTAAGTAATAGTTAGGCCTACATTAACTAAAGAAAACAAGCCCAAGAGAGAAAATAACAAACAGCCCACTCCAAGACCATCCCTTCGTTACCTGAGATAATCGACCAAAAGATAGTAAATCCCCACCACTCTTGTATCTTGTTCTTTCGTAATTCCCCTTTTTAAAAAGTAAGAGTAGACAATATACAAGAAATAGTTAATTGTTCCAATCATTGGAAACAAAAAGAAGTTAAAGAAATTGCCAAAAGGACCATAAGGGTGCCGAAAACTTACCGAATGCTAGAATATTATTGCGAAATTAGAACGAAACCCCTCAAGGGAGGATTTATGCGATAAACACACCCCCCACAGCAGTACTTGAAGAGAAACGAATATAGAAAGAGATGTAGATGCCGACTAAGAAACTTAATTCACTAAGAGGAGTATTCGGCTCAAGAAAAAGTAAAGAAGAAGAAGAAGATGGTGACGGCACAACAAAGGGTTCGAAAAAAGGGAAAGCAAAGGTATTCAGCTAGAAGCAAAGAATTGGAGAGGGATCACTACGAGAATTGAAAAGAAGAAATGGCACCAAAAGCCTATAACCAAATTTGTATTTTCTACATTCCCTAATCGGTTCAAACTTATCACCAAATTAAATTCCTTTTAATCCAAATTTGCACCAGCCCTCATCCTTATCCCGATTGAAACTCTACTCTTATCCCTAACTCAAATTTCCTTTATTTGTTCCTTGATTTTAGCCAACCATCCAATTTGAATTTCATTCAAATTGCTTCCACCGAACAGCCACCCCTTAATTCAAATTTCAATCATTCTGTCAAACTCAATTTCCTTCCTAGCATGAGGAGCAAAATTAAATCTCCATTTGCGCGTGAAATAGCTCGAACACTAGACCTCACTCTCGTATCTGCGCCCAACACAACATGTTGCTTACCATTACACCAAAGCTCCTCTTATGCTATAATTCGGTCACAAATGATTATAAGGCTTACACGTCTAAGCCTCGGTTTACTTAAAGAGTAAAAATTCAAAATGTTGCCTGACGTGGGATTTGAACCTGCACCCTCTTAGAAGTTTTAGCACGCTACTTGCCGTTACACCCCAGGCGCTCCTTGTGTTATATTCCATCCTTAACTACTTTTAAGGCTTTGCAACTAGCAATAGGTTTATCTGAAACAATCCAAAAACATTCGCTACTTTCCAAATTCGAACCTCTACCTTCTTGGCGATGCTACATGCCCCTTGCCACCACGTCGCCCACCTTATTTGTGTCACTTTTCCTCCCCAACTAATTATAAAGCCTTCAAGCTGAATTCCAGGTTTATTCAAAATAAAATTACGAGGGCAAAGTCTCGAACCCAGGCCCCCTTGTAGCCTTACAACACGCCTTTGCCACTGGACTACACCTTATCTTATGTCACCTTTTTATCCCAATACTTGAACCCAGCTTCCTTCCATTCTCTTAGCGCCCCCTTGCCACTAGGCCATGCACTCCCTTGTGTCAATTTTTACCAGGATTAATTAATAAGCCTTCAACCTATTGCTCAAGGCCCTTTAGAGAAAAAAATGTAAAATTTTGCTAAAGCCCTGGTTTGAGCCCAGGACTTTTCCCACACTACCAACCTTCCTAATTCACTTAAATATTAAACTAAATGTGAAATTGTAAAATTTTTAAACACATTTAAATTATTTAAGCCACCTTCTAACTGATCCCAAACTCAAGGCCCAATACTTTTAGGCCCAAAATTTGGGTGTTACAATCGATGTGGACCTTAGCCCACTCATAAGCAAAATTAAATACTGTCTGGGCCTTAGCCCATAACATATATAGCATGCATAATAGATCAGAGCATCAAAAATACACCCACAAACCCTGCACACCAACTCCTTCCAACCCAACACACTATGTAGGGATAAAATCAACCCAGCCATCCCTGCACACCAAATATAGGGATAAAATCGACCCATCCAACCCTACACACCATACAGTATTAAAGTGCGGTACATATCACAAATATGCAACTGATCTACCAGATAACAGGCTTTAGAAGCCTTTCAGAAACTTTCTTCACTTCATCAAACCCACCCTAATGCAATGCATCATATAGATATGGCGTGCTATAATATAGATAAATAGGTCATACATCTATATTCAGAACAATACAGATATTCATGCTAAGAGCATCATGCTAGTACATACATCAAAGCCAAATTACAGAATTAGGGGTTTAGGTAATGCTTACCAACCTTATGACCGGTCATAGTCGATTTGGGCGACCCGTGCAACCTTACAGTACATTTTAAAAAAATAGGCTCACACACCCATGTAGCCTGCCCGTGTGGGTTGTGTAGCCCAAATGGCCTAAAACTGGCCTTGGCCATATGGATCACACAGCCTGGCCCAAATTCCCACACGATCGTGTGGTTCACCCGTGTGGTTCACACGCCTATGTAGCCCACACAGCCCAATTGGCTGAGCCTGTATCTCACACATGGCCTCACCGGCCATCACACGACCGTGTCGTGTGCCTGTGTCATGCGTGTACAGCCTAGTTTGTCAAACACACGCCCGTGTATTGCCACACAGCCTACCACATGGGTAGTCCATACGCCCATGTGGCATCGACAGAATACTTTTTAGCTTTCATCGAATCTCGTTTTCTGTGCATTCGGAGTACACACACCTGGTATCATTTTGAGGCTAGCGTAATCTCGAGCACTCCAGACCTATTATTGACCCAAAACACATTAATTATTCACCTAATCTTGAATCCAAAATAGATTTGAAATGAAATATTCACCAAACGAACGATCAAAAAACTTACCCTCAAATGAAAAGCAGCAAACCTGAATCCTTAAAGTGTTAATGGCTATTCTACAGCCCCTTGATCAACTCCTAGTAACTAGCAGAATACTCTTACTTAATCACTTTAATCGAATAATATTCAAGTCAAGTGAAACAAAAACTTACGTGCCCTCTAACAGGTGAATAGTAGAACGATTGAAAAAGAGAAAAGAATAGAAGGGAAACTAAGGGATTTCGGTAGCCAAGATGTTTTGGGAGATCAAAAATGGCAAAAAGCTTTTGGGGAAACAAGGTGAAAAATAAATTTTCAAAAAAGGAAAGAATAAAGATAGAATGGAAACTGATTTGATTCATCCCCCCTCAATCCCTAAATTTTCTCCTACAACGCACTTCCAACTCAACTACTTGGGTGTTTTGGTTTACCTCAAAAACACACTCGGCACTAGTAATAAAAAATAATACCCAAATACTAGCTCTAACACAGGACCTCAAGGATAATCAACACTATAGTTATCCACTAGACCAGCAGGCCCTTTCTGACATTAACTTACACAATTAAATATAGGCCTATTACCCAGAGATAAGGCTTACTCAGATAAAAACCAAAATTTTCCCAAACTAAGGCTTGAACCCAAGACTTCTCAAACACTCCCAGAACACATAACCATTGAAGCAAACAGATATTTGTGTCATCAATTCATAATATCAAATGTACAAATTTTGGGGCGTTACAAAGTAAGTTGAAATCAAGTGTATTCAGGGCTAATACAATCAGTAATGGAATGGGAGTGATGATGAGATAGAGTTACCATAAGTTTCATATCGAGATTGTCATAATCTTTAAAAAGGAAGATGTTATTTGGATTGTGGTTCATTGTTTGGCAAAGATCGGTATGATCATTTTAGTTTGTGTAAGTTCTTATTCGATGGATTGCTGAGTATATGTGTTCCAGAGAGAGTAATTCAGATTTTAATGATGTGTTCCGGCACTGTGTGCTAAAGTTTAAAGGTTATTGGAAAAGAGATATACAAGGGTAAATCAATTTGTGGTTCTAGAAAGTTAGTGAGAGTGTTTCATGAAGGTTGAAAGTAACTTCTTCTGGTAAGATTTTTCGGGACAAAAATCCCTAAAGCAGGAGAATTGTAATAGCCTGAATTACGGCCTAAACAGAATAATGGTTTTGAAAACCACGAATTTGAAGTTGAAAAATTTATTGTGATTAAGTTTTAATGTTTATTATCTGATTGGATGCTTGTGTGAAATTTTTGTTAAGAAAATTTATCGATTGGGTGTCCAATTTGATAATTAGGATTAAATTGCAATATGTGAAAAATGTGAGTTCTAGAAGCTACGGTATTTATTTGTAATGGATTTTTAAATTGGAGGTCCTTAAATTGTAATTAGACCATTATGCTTTGGTTTGGACAAAAATGGTCGTGGAAGGATAAAATACTAAAGGTTTTAATTAAGGGCATTTTGGTCATTTGGTAATAAAAAGAATTAAAAAGGGAAAATTAAGCCAAAATTAGTGTCCATCTTCTTGCTTGGCCGAAATTAGCATGGGGGAAGCCATGGCTAGGGTTTTCAAGCTTTCAAGCTTCATAGTAAGTGCACCCAAGCCCCGTTTTTAATGCTCTTTACATTTTTGAGATCCTCATAACTCGGTTAGCTATTTCCACCCTTATTTGGAGCTAGGGTTTGTGTTTAAAAGTTTACCCATAGATAACATGCATGTGTTTTGATGTTTTATGGAAAAATATGAAAGTTTGGAGTGTGATAAACAACTTTTACTAAGTGATTTTCGGTGAAATTGTCAAAAAGGACTAATTTGAAAAAAGTTGTGAAATGTGTGTGAATGTCTGAATAAGTGCAAATTTTGGGTTTCTATAGTTATGAAAATGGTTCAGCTAGGCCTAAAATACAAGGAAATTGAATAAAAATCATTTTACGAGCCTAGGGGAAAAAAATGTAAATATGATAAAGTTTAGGGGTAAAAATATAATTTTTGCCAAAATGTGAATTTGGGTCAATTTGAGTAGTATGATGAATAAATGAGTTAAACGTATTGTTATAGATTAGGGAAGACGAGATTCGGGCTTTGAACGAGGGAAGGAAAATGTTTTGAACTAAAATGCAAAACTTGATATTTTGGACCGAGGTAAGTGCATATGTTAAACATAATGCTTATTTGTTGTATTGATGAATAAATAGTAAATTTAATTATATTATTTGCGGTATAATGAAAATTTGATGTTCAAGACTACCAAACGCAAAGTTGAACACTTTCGTTTGGTACTAAAAAATGTATTGACAGAAACAACCATGAATGAATCATGGACAAGTGTGACTAAGTGAAACTATGTAAGACCATAGTTAAACTATAGCATCGAGTTAAGGATTTATATGAGATTGTGAAATTAAATAGCATTGATTTAAAAAGCGTGAAGCTATGTGCTGAAGCCACGAATATAAAGCTTTGATTTAAAAGCATGGAGCTATGTGCTGAAACCACGTGTAAATGCATTGATTAAAAGGGTCGGCTAAGTGCAAACCACTGTGAATCTGTGAGGATTGGTGTGCTAAGTGCGAATCACCGGGTCTTTATTATTATTGGTAGGCTAAGTGTGATACTACCGTGCATCTATTAGTATTGGTGGGCTATGTGCAAAACCACCCTGAATTGTTAATATTGGTGGGCTATGTGTGAAACCACCCTGAGTTGTTGATATTGGTGGGCTATGTGTGATACCACCATTTAATTGATTATATTGATGGCTATGTGCGAATCATTATGTATGGGCCATTGATCTGAAGTGTACATTGAAGGAATGATTAAGTGAAACTACGTGAGTTGTTGTGGTGAATGAGTGCATGTATATATGTATATATGTTCATGAGCTATGTGCTCGATAAGTGACTGAATTTGTGGTATGGTCGTTTATGGAGTAAGTACTACTATGAATACGTGTAAACATTTGATAATGACTATCTATTGGAATGGCTAGCTATGGACATACTAGGTGTTATGACGGTAAAATGGAAGTAACACAAAGATAACATGAAAGAGTTACATTGGCAATAAAACAGCCTTGAACAGCAGTTGTGTGACTTTGAAAAATTACCAAAAATGGTGGAAATTTAATTAGAGGTTGAATAAGATATGAAATTAAATATTATTGAGTCTATTTTCTTATAAAAGAAACGATGTAAGCAAAAGAATTTCATTTTCTGAGATATTTGAATTTAGTGAGATAGGGTCAAAATGAGTTTGGAATCCTCTGTTCCGAATTTGGAAATTCATTAAAATTGTAAAAAAAAATAATAATGAGGAAAATTTTATATTCTTGAATTTCGAAATGAGTCTATTTTCAATAGAAATAAACGAGAACATCATTTGAGTTCTTTATTGTGAGATAATTTATTTTTAGTGAAGAGGGATTGGAACTGTCAAACAGCAAAATAGGGGAGATTTTAATGAATAAACTCCAGTAATTGGCTAAACTAAAAATTTTGAAAATTTTATGGTAAGAAGATATGTGAGTCTAGTTTCAAAGAAAATTACTGGAGCTTAATTTGGAGTTCCGTAGCTCCAGATAAAAATAATTTTGTTACTATGACTCAAGTAAATAGCTTGAGATGAACCTAAGTAAATAGTGAAATTCTATGCATTAATGGTGATATCATCTTGAGATCATATAACGAGATTTGCTAAAAGAAAGTTAATCGATTGTTTATTATTACGTACGTACTTACTAAGCTTAATGCTTACTTTGTAATTTTCTGTGTTTGTAATGTATTCAGGTTATCTCGGGTTGGAAGCCGCCGTATAACCTATCACACTATCAATCTTACAATTTAGGTATCGATGATTTTAATACTTAAAGTTATGGCATGTATAGGGAACTTGGTCATGTGTACATGTTATCATGAGTTGGTCTAGAATATTGGCCTATGATATTTGAAGTTCATTGATGTATAATGCCATTCAATGTGGCCAATAAATTTGTTATGCTACAAGCTTACGAAGATGCATTTCATGGTTGAGTAAAATGTATGCTATAACTTGTTAAGTATGTGATGGATGTTTTGGTAGCCTTGTTATGTCATGGAATGTGTCATTGAAGTTATGCTCAAGTTCGGGCATGATAGAGTACAGAATGGCTTGGAAGATAGCCAATTTCTTGGCCACACGGGTAGAGACAATGATATGTGTCTCAACTGTGTGGATCGTACTGTCCAACACATGGGTGTGTGGCTTGGTCGTGTGTCCTAGATGGATGATGACGTTATAAACAGATAGTTACACGGGTGGAGGACACTTGCGTGTCCTGGGCCACACGGGCGTGTGTGACCACACGGCCTGCCCACACGGGTGGGTGACTCTCCAAAATATGAAGAATTTTCTAAACTTTCCAAAAGTTTTAAAAGTTCTCAGTTTATTCCCAGGTTGCCCCCAAAACATGTTCGTAGGCCCATCTTAGGCCCATCTTAGGGACTTGTTATTGTAACATAAAAGTTTTAAATTTTAAATGCAAATGTGTGTCTCAAACTTGTTTAGTGCAAGTGTTATTGTCCGGTAACACCTCGTATCCTTTTCCGGCGTTGAACACGAGTAAGGGGTGTTGCAAGAATATTTTTTAGGTTTCTTGGTAATTTTTGTGCGAATCTTTTAGTCCAATTTTGGACACCGTGCTGATGTTTTTTAGGCTCAAGTCGTGAAATAACTTCTGTTAGATTTTTCAATTCCCTTTGAATCGATATGAGATTGTGAAATTAAATAGCATTGATTTAAAAAGCGTAAAGCTATTTGCTGAAGCCACGAATATAAAGCTTTGATTTAAAAGTGTGGAGCTATGTGCTGAAACCACGTGTAAATGCATTGATTAAAAGGGTAGGCTAAGTGCGAACCACTGTGAATCTGTGAAGATTGGTGTGCTAAGTGCGAATCACCTGGTTTTTATTATTATTGGTGGGCTAAGTGCGATACCACCATGCATCTATTGATATTGGTGGGCTATGTGCGAAACCACCCTGAATTGTTAATATTGGTGGGCTATGTGCGAAACCACCCTGGATTGTTGATATTGGTGGGCTATGTGTGATACCACTGTATAATTGATTATATTGATGGCTATGTGCAAATCATTATGTATGGGCTATTGATCCAAAGTGTACAACGAAGGAATGATTAAGTGAAACTACGTGAGTCGTTGTGGTGAATGAGTGCATGTATATATGTATATATGTTCCTGAGCTATGTGCTCAATATGTGACCAAATTTGTGGCATGGTCGTTTAGGGAGTAAGCACTATTATGAATACTTGTAAACATTTGATAATGACTATCTATTGTAATGGCTAGCTATGGACATACTAGGTGTTATGAGGGTATAAATGGAAGTAATACAAAGATAACATGAAAGAGTGACATTGGCAATAAAACAGCCTTGAACAGCAGTTGTGTGACTTTGAAAAATCACCAAAAATGATGGAAATTGAATTGGAGGTTGAATGAGATATGACATTAAATCCTAATGAGTTTATTTTCTTATAAAAGAAACGTTGTAAGCAAAAGAATTTCATTTTCTGAGATATTTGAATTTAGTGAGACAGGGTCAAAATGAGTTTGGAATCCCCTATTCCGAATTTTGAAATTCATTAAAAATTTTAAAAAATAAATCATTGGGAAAACTTTATATGCTTGAATTTCTAAATGAGTCTAACTTCAATAGAAATAAATGAGAACATCATTTGAGTTCTTTATTGTGAGATAATTTATTTTAAGTTAAGAGGGGTTAGAACTGTCGAACAGAAAAACAGGGGAGGCTTTAACGAATAAACTATACTAATTGGCTGAACTAAAAATTTTGAAAAGCTTATGGTAAGAAGATATGTGAGTCTAGTTTCAAGGAAAATTACTAGAGCTTAATTTGGAGTTCCGTAGCTCCAGATAAAAATAATTTTGTTACTGTGACTCAAGTAAACAGCTTAAGATGAACCTAAGTAAATAGTGAAATTTTATGCATTAATGGTGATATCATCTTGAGATCATATAACGAGATTTGGTAAAAGAAAGTTAATCGATTGTTTATTATTACGTACGTACTTACTAAGCTTAATGCTTACTTTGTTATTTTCTATGTTTGTAATGTATTCAGGTTAGCTTGGGTTGGAAGCCGCTGTATAACCTATCACACTATCAATCTTAAAATTTAGGTATCGATGATTTTAATACTTAAAGTTATGGCATGTATAGGGAACTTGGTCATGTATACATGTTATCATGAGTTGGTCTAGAATATTGGCCTATGATATTTGAAGTTTATTGATGTATAATGCCATTCAATGTGGCCAATAAATTTGTTATGCTACAAGCTTACGAAGATGCATTTCATGGTTGAGTAAAATGTATGCTATAACTTGTTAAGTATGTGATGGATGTTTTGGTAGCCTTGTTATGTCATGGAATGTGTCATTGAAGTTATGCTCAAGTTCAGGCATGATAGGGTTGAGAATGGCTTGGAAGATAGCCAATTTCTTGGCCACACGGGTAGAGACACGGCTGTGTGTCTCAACTGTGTGGAGCACACGGTCCAGCACACGGGTGTGTGGCTTGGTCATGTGCCCTAGATGGATGATAATGTTATAAATAGAGAGTTACACGGGTGGAGGATAGGGGCATGTCCTGGGCCACACGGGCGTGTGTGATCACACAGCTTGCCCACATGGGTGTGTGACTCGCCAAAATATAAAGAATTTTCTAAACGTTCCAAAAGTTTTAAAAGTTCTCGGTTTATTCCCAAATTGCTCCCAAAACATGTTCTGGGCCTCGTAGGCCCATCTTAGGGACTTGTTATTGTAACATAAAAGTTTTAAATTTTAAACGCAAATGTGAGTCTCAAACTTGTTCAGTGCAAGTGTTATTGTCCGGTAACACCTCTTATCCTGTTCCGGTGTTGAACACGGGTAAGGGGTGTTGCAAGAATATTTTTTAGGTTTCTTGGTAATTTTTGTGCGAAACTTTTAGTCCAATTTTGGACACCGTGCTAATGTTTTTTAGGCTCAAGTCATGAAATAACTTCTGTTAGATCTTTCAATTCCCTTTGAATCGATATTATAGGCCCAAAACAGATTTTTGTACCTCAAGTTATGGTCAAAATATTGAACTAGTACTGTCTAGAAAGTCTAATGCAAAAAAACTTGCCAAAAATAAACTTTACACTCTTTTTTTTTTCAATTGTTTACCTAAATAAATAATATATTTAAGAACTTAAATAATATAATTCAATTGGAGAATTATCACAAATAATTAGAAAATTACACACTTTTCAGCCAAACATGAAATTGACAAGACCTAAAATGATCCAAAAAATTCAGAACTTGAAATGATCCAATCCGAAATCAACTTAATCTACCTCGTGTGTTTAAATCACGAAAAAAAGACTTACAAAAAATTTTTTTTTTAACATTTTCATGTGTTTGTTTCATGAAAAATAGTTTGGTCAACCAAAAATTACTTACATATCAATAGAAAATAAGCCCCCTTTTTTTTCTAAAAAATGACTTTTTCTATTGAAAAGTGCAAGTAATTTTTGAGAAAAGAGTTCTGTTATGAGTAATTTAATTTTTATATAAAAATTAATTTAATTTACAACTAATGTTATTATATTACTAATAAATTTTTATTTTATAAAAATGTTAAAATATGGATATCAAATATTATAAATTTGAATATTATTAAACATATTTATAATTATATATTTTAATGATATAATAAACTTTAATATTTATAATAAATTTTAAATTTTAAATAGTCTTAACGTTTTTTTAAAATATTTATATGCATATTTTAATAATATAATAAGAGTATTAGTTTAAATTATGGTTAGCTTAATTTATCTTTTTTGACTCTAATGTGCTACTATCCCAGTCTCGCCTATGTAATATATGAAGGCCAAATAAAGTTTTAATTAAGCATTTTTTATTATTAAGAATATATAATATATATTTATTGTAAAATATATCTTATTATAACATAAATTTCGGCTGCCGCAATGAAATACTTCTATATGTGCTACTATCTACTCTCGCATATGTAATATCTGTAAGGTCAAATTAAGTTTCAATTAAATTTTTTATTATTATTAAGATTATATAAGATAATAATTATTATGAAATATGATCTTATTATAAAATAAATTTCGGTTGCCGCAATGAAATACTTTTATATGTGCTACTATCCACTCTCACATATGTAATATATGTAAGGTCAAATTAAGCTTTAATTAATATTTTTATATTAAATTTATATAATATATTAATTATTATAAAATATGATCATATTATAAAATAAATTTCGATCGCCGCAATGAAATACTTCTATAATATTTTATAAAAATAAAATTTATGGTTTGTTTGTTTCACTAACAATAAATTTAAAAAATATTTTTTTAAAAATTACCAAAAAGGAAATATTTTTTTGCAAAATAACTTTTTTTCAAAATCATTTTCCGTAACAGTGAACAAATACATGATTTGGCAGTGCAAATTGAAAGTGGGTGTAAATGAAAATTGTGATGTATTTAGCCTAATAATGTTCCTTTTGTTTAATGTTTATTTGACTAGTTCATGTTTTGTTTTCGAAGTGGTTGGAATTTGCCTTTGTTCTTTCAATCCTTTGAAGCTCAATGACTTAATGTTATGCTACCAATAGCTCCACCATCTTACTACAATTGCATGAAAAACGCTTAGAAATTTCTTAAGAATTTGGAACATTTGATTTCAAGTAGTGCTCGTTTAATCACATATTTAAAAGTATCAACAATTTGGCACCTAACAACGTCGTCACACTCCATGAATGAAAAATATAAATGGATAATAATACAAAGTTGAGAACCTAACTCTTCCATAATATCAACAAACCATCCCTCATTCACTTCGTCATCCTTGTTATTATTATTTTTAATATTCTTAATTGCCTCACAATAAACAAAGCAAGAAGGTTATGAATGAGCATAGTATAAATTGAAATAGCAACAATTGTGGGATATATACCAAAGTCCCCTCCTTTTTCGGTGCAGGGTTTCCAATACAAAAGATAAATGAAAAAGGCTAGAATTCAAAATTTTTTTCTCAGCTCCATGTTCTTGGTGGCAGTAGCCTTGCCTATTAAGCTACCTATAATGCCACGGGTGCGAGCAAATTCTCCTCGGCTCGCCCCACTTTGCACTTCCCAACTAATGTTAGTGAACTATGCATGTGGAACAATACCATTAGTCCCATCCCTATTTCTATCTTCTAACACACCAGATGTAGGAAATGAGAATGGCAATGGAACAGGGAGTAGTCAAGGAGATGGAAATGGGACAGAGAATGGAACTGGAGAGGGGGAAAATAGGCATAGGCCTAGGCATAAACGTAGGCATAGGTATGAGGAGATGACACCCGAACAAAGCTATTGTTGTGATATCGATTTTGATGCAAACATATATTGATATTATTATTATTTTTTTAATTTTTATATATCATTCATGCTTATGTCTTTGAAAAAGAACATCAAATAGTTTGGGTTTGATTGTCAACATCCCGAACTCCTTTGTTCCCAAACAACAACCTTCGTTCTGTTAAAGAAATGGTTAAATGTCACTATAACTTGTTAGATACATCAGTGGAAGTGTCAAGACAATTTACTATTAATGGAGTACAAACACAAAATGAAAAGATATTTTTTTTGCCAACATATGAAAGGCACCTTAAAACATTTTAAAATAATATATTACAATTGTTAAATATAAATGCATGTGTTAAGCCATTTTATAATTCGTGTTTTAATCCTACATAAAAGAAGTGTCTTAGTTCAAAAAACAGGTGTACTACACATTCTATAAAACTTGTTTGTTTTGGAAAGAGTGTAATGGTACTAAAGCAACTCTAGATTGCCAGATAGATAAGGTGTACCAATTGTGACAGAAGAAATTAGTTGAAGAATAGTCTTGCCCAAGGGCCAGGTAGCCCGCCCAGCCCTATAAGCTCACCTTGACTTGGGTCGAGTTTGGATAAGGATTTTTGCACTTTGGACTATCCCAGCTCAAATTTCATTTAAATTTTGAAAAAGTACGTTTAAATTAAAATTTCATTATAAAAATATATAAAATAGAGACTAAAATTTATGATTTTAATATTTTATTAATTTTTAATAGTAAAATAGACTTTTTGGACGGGCTAGTTTGGCCCAAAATGAGTTTAGGCTTGAAAAATATTTTGAAATCAGGACTTTACCAACCCGAACCGACCCATGAACACTTTTAGTGAGAAAAATGTCACAGCAAACACATCTTTAAACATATATAATAAGTTATATGTGATCATTTCTATCAGAGCACCTCACAAAAAGATTTACTTATAAGCGAGATTGGGTGAAGAAAAATGCCACACCAAACACTTCTTTAAACATATATAATAAGTTATATGTGATCATTTCAATCGGAGCATCTCACAAAAAGATTTACTTATAAGCGAGATTGGGTGAAAAAAACACCACACCAATCATTTCTTTAAACATGCATAATATCATTTTGAAAGTAATACCTCACCAAATCAATCACTTTAAATAAAGAAGGATATGATTATGGAGAGACTCATTCAACTGAAGATTTGCATATAATTATTATGTGAACCACCACTAGATGACACTATAGTTCACTCACAAACTTCTTTTAAAGTCTCTTTGAGCTTTTCTACTCGTATACTACTGAAACCCTCCCAAACATCTTCACCACATTCTAACACTCCAACCTCCTGCACCAAATCTTCTACCAATACATTCTTTCCGATATTTAAGATTATTGCCCGAATCTTATTAGCCTTGTACTCAAGGGTTTCAAAAATGGTCTCTTTTATATTCCAACTCAATGA
Source organism: Gossypium stocksii (assembly GCA_020496765.1). NCBI lineage: Eukaryota > Viridiplantae > Streptophyta > Magnoliopsida > Malvales > Malvaceae > Gossypium > Gossypium stocksii. The sequence goes on from CM035623.1 coordinate 17,539,173, forward strand.
AACAATGTCATGGATAAGCCCTCAAACACATTATACTAATTGGACACCTCCAGGAAAATATAATTACATGATTCATTTGATAAACTCGTCTACATATTTTAGAACCATAGATTACATTGACGTACACTCAAAGAGTCAATCACCAATTTATGAATAATAGAGTAGCCAAAAGGAAAGATTCAAAAAAATCATTCTAGAAAGGAGCAATAGATGATGCAAAACCTTTCACCAAATGTTATATAGTTTATTGGGATTGAATAGCCCCAAAGTTACCATCATAATCCACAGAAGAATATTGTGTATATCCATTTACAAGGACACTAATAAAATTTTGATGGATTGAGTAAAACTTTATTCTTGGGTGTAGCTTTGATTCTTAATGTACACAAACCACAAGAATAAGTGGTAGGGCAATCAGTTTCATGTTGCTTCATACTCATTTTGTATGTCTGCTTTAATATATCCACCACCGAAAAACAATATTGGACCACTCCTCAACTTTTTATGTTGGAGGAAACCTCCATTTCTCTTTTTCTTTAGTGCTAAAGAATCTATCATCAAAGTTGAATATGCATGTATGTATTTTAATGTCAAAGCTCAATCAGTTGTCAAGTTTCTTTTTTTCACAAAGTCAGCCTTGGAAGCTATATGTTATTGGATTAAGTACTAATATTCTATGAAACATATATTCAAATCCAACACATAATTATGCTTGATTATATGACAATGAAATTTTTGAACTTGTAGAACAAATATTGTTCTTAATGCATGATTTTACCCCTCGGTAGCATTTTATGCAAAGTTTTCTACTTGGAAACAATCGTTTCATACTTGGAACTAGGAAATGCTTTTCCTCACTTAAAAAAAAAAAAAGAAACAGAAAATAAAGAGGGTTGGAAGGAACTTTGATTCTCATACAAGACACACACTCATAGTTTAGTTATCTAACAAGTTATAAAATTGTAAGGAAAAAAGAAAAGATTAGAAAAAAAATTGGATCTCACGAATTTTTAAAATCAAACTTTCAAATCATTTGACAAAAAAAAAAGTTTAGAAATTCATAGAGAAAATAAAATAAAATAAAATAACTAAAGTGGCTATGTTTATGTATGTTTAGGTTTTAACCTAATAATATGTATTTATAATGCAAAAATAATATAAATGGAAAAAATATAAAAGTGCCTTTAATTAGCAGAATATTTTTTAGGTTTCTTGGTAATTTTTTGGTCAAACTTTTAGTCCAATTTTGGACACTGTATTAATGTTTTTTAGGCTCAAGTTATGAAATAACTTCTATTAGCTCTTTCAATTCCCTGTGAATTGATATCATGAGCCCAAAACGAATTCATGTACCTTAAGTTATGGTCAAAATATTGAGGTAGTACTGTGTTGAAAATCCAACCCAAAAAATTTACTAAAAACAAACTTTAAACTCTTTTTTTTTTTAATTATATACCTAAATAATAATATATTTACGAACTTAAATGGTATAATTCAATAGGAGAATTATCACAAATAATTAGAAAATTATGCACTTATCACCTAAACATGAAACTAATTGGACCTAAAAAAACCCAAAAAATTCAGAACCTAAAACGATCCAATCCTAAAATCAACTTAATCTATCTAGTGTGTTTGATTCACGGAAAAAAAACTTACAAAAATTTTTTATTTACATTTTCATATGTTTGTTTCGTGAAAAATAGTTTGGTCAACCAAAAATGACTTACATATCAATAGAAAATAAAACTTTTTTTTAATTGATTTGCCCTATTGAAAATTGTACGTCGTTTTTCAAAAAAGAGTTCCTTTTTGAATAAATTGATTTTTTATATATAAAATAATTTAAATTACAACTAATATTATTATATTACTAATAAATTTTTAATTTTATAAAAATGTTAAAAGATGGATATCAAATATTATAATTTTTAATATTCTTAAACATATTTATAATTATATATTTTAATGATATAATAAATTTTAATATTTGTAATAATTTTAAATTTTAAATAGTCTTAACATTTTCTTAAAATATTTATATGAATATTTTAATAATAAATCATTTATAAATATTTAGTATTAAATTTTATAGTATAATATATGAATATTTTTACTATTATAAATATAAGTATTTGTTTAATTTATGGTTAGCTTAATTTATCTTTTCTAACTTTAATGTGCTACTATCCACTCTCACTTTGTAATACATGAATGTCAAATTAAGTTTTAATTAAAAAATTTTTATTATTAAGATTATATAATATATTATTTATTATAAAATATGATCTTATTATAACATAAATTTCAATTGCCACAATAAAATACTTCTATATGTGCTACTATCCACTCTCACACATGTAATGTATGTAAGGTCAAATTAAGTTTTAATTAAGATTTTTTATTATTAAGATTATATAAGATAATAATTATTATAAAATATGATCTTATTATAAAATAAATTTTAGTTGCCGCAATGAAATACTTCTATATGTCCTACTATCCACTCTCACATATGTAATATATGTAAGGTCAAATTAAGGTTTAATTAATATTTTTTATTATTAAGTTTATATAAGATATTAATTATTATAAAATATGATCTTATTATAAAATAAATTTCAATTGCCACAATAAAATACTTCTATAATATTTTATAACAAATATAATTTATGATTTGTTTGTTTCATTAACAACAACTTTAAAAACTATTTTTTAATAAAATACCAAATAGAATATATCTTTTGTAAAATAACTTTTTTTAAAAAATTATTTTCCATAATAGTGAACAAATACATGATTTGGTAGTGCAAATTGAAAGTGGATGCAAATAAAAATTGTGATGTATTTAGCCAACAATGTTCCTTTTGTTTACGGTTTATTCGACTAGTTCATGTTTCATTTTTGAAATGGTTGAAATTTGCCTTTATTCTTTTAATCCTTTGAAGCTCAATAACTTAATGTTATTCTGCCAGCAACTTCACCATTTTACTACAATTGCTTGAAAATTTCGTAAGCATTTGGAACATTTTGTTTCAAGTAGTGCTAGATTAATCACATATTTAAAAGTATCAACAATTTGGCACCTAACAATGTCGTCACACTCAATGAATGAAAAATCTAATGGATAATAACACAAAGTTGATAACCTAACTCTTCCATAATATCAACAAACCATCCCTCATTCACTTCATCACTCCTATTATTATTATTATTTTTAATATTCTTAGGTGCCTCACAATAACCAAAGCAAGAAGTTTATGAATGAACAAAGTATAAATTGAAATAGCAACAATTGTGGGATATATACCAAAATCCCCTCCTTTTTTGGTGCATAGTGACCAACACAAAAGATAAATGAAAAAGGTTGGAATTCCAATATTGTTTCTCAATTGCATGTTCTTGATGGTAGTAGCATTGCCTATTAAGCTGCCTATAATGCCGCGGGTGCGAGCAAATCCACCTCAGCTAGTCCCGCTTTGCACTTCCCAACTGATGTTAGTGAACTACGCATGTGAAGCGGTGCCATTAGTCTCATTTCCATTTATATCTTCTAACACACCAGATGTAGGAAATGAGAATGGTAATGGAATAGGGAGTAGTCAAGGAGATGGAAATGGGATCGAGAATGGAGCAAGAGAAGGGGAAAACAAGCATAGGCATAGGCATAAGCATAGGCATAGGCATAGGCATAAGGAGATGACACCCGAACAAAATTACTGTTGTCGATGGATGCAGATACTGGAGAAAGATTGTGTTTGTGATATTCTAGCACACTTACCCCTCTTCCTTTCCTGGCATTTCCATCACTACACTATCTTTGTTGGTGAAGCCTGCAAGGTCACCTTCACATGTGGAGGGCGACTAAGACCATGATTTATCACCACCCATATTTTCACCTCATTCTATTTTCTTCTATGTAATTGAAGATATCGAGTTTGATGCAAACATATGTTGCTATTGTTTTGTTTTTTTTTTTTTTAATTTTCATATATCATTCATGCTTTTGTCTTTGAAAAAGAACATCAAACAGTTTGGGTTCGATTATCAGCATCTTGAACTCCTTTTCCCAAACTACAACCGCCATTCTATTATAAAAATGGTCAAATGTCACTATAATTGGTTAGATATATTGGTGGAAGTGTCAAGTCAATTTACTATTAATGGAGTACAAACACAAAATAAAAAATTTTTTTTCCAACATATGAAAAGCACCTTAAAATATTCTAATAATATATTACAATTGTTAAATATACATGCATGTGTTAAGCCATTTTATAATTTGGGTTTTAATCTTACATGAAAATAAAAAGTGCCTTAGTTCAATAAGCAGGTGTACTATGCATTGTATCTAACTTATTTATTTTGGAAAGAGGGTAATGGTACTAGAACAACTCTAGATTGCCACATAAATTAGGTGTACCAATTGTGACGGAAGAGATTAGGTGGAGAATAGACATGTCCAAGGACCTGGTAGCCCGCTTAGCGCTATAAGCTCACCTCAACTTGGGTCGAGTTTGGATAAAGATTTTTGCACTTTGGGCTGTCCCAGCCCAAATTCAATTTAAATATTCAAAGAGTACTTTTAAATTAAAATTCAATTATAAAAATATATAAAATAACGACCAAAATTTATACTTTTAACATTTTATTAATTTTTTAATAGTAAAATAGATTTTCTAGATGGGCTAGTCTGGCTCAAAAATGAATCTGGGCTTCAAATTTTTTTGAAATCGGGTCTTGACCGGCCCAACCTGAATCATGGACACTTCCAGTGAGAAATTGTCACACCAAACACTTCTTTAAACATATATAATCAGTTATATGTGATCATTTTGATTGGAGCACCTCACAAAAAGATTTCCTTATAAGCAAGATTGAGTGAAGAAAAATGTCACACCAAGCACTTCTTTAAACATGCATAATATCATTTCGAAAGTAATATTGCACCAAATCAATCACTTTAAATAAAGAAGGATATATATGCTTGTGGAAAGACTTATTCAACTAAAGATTTTCATATACTTGTTATGTAAGCCACCACTAGATGACACTATAGTTCACTCAGAGACTTTATTTAAAGTAGTTTTGAACTTTTCTACTTATATACTACCGAAACTCTCCCAAACATCTTCACCACTTTCTAACACTCTAACCTCCTACACCAAATCTTCAACCAACACATTCTTTCCGATATGTAAGATTATTGCCCAAATCTTATTAGCCTTGTAGTCAAAGGTTTCAAAATGGTCTCTTTTGTATTCCAACTCAATGAAACAATGTCATGGATAAACCTTCAAATAGATTATACTAATTGAACTTCTCCAAGAAAATACAACTGCATGATTCTTTTGATAAACACGTCTACATATTTCAGAACCAGAGATTCCATAGATGTACACTCAAAGAGTCAAGCCCCACTTTTTGAATAATAGAGCAGCCAAAAGGAAAGATTCATAAAAATCATTCTAGAAAGGAGCAACACATGATGCAAAAGCTTTCACCAAAGGCTATATAGTTTCATGGGATTGGATACCCTTAGAGTTACAATCATAATCTGTAGGAGAATATTGTGTACATCAATTTACAGGGACATTGATAAAATGGTGATTTGTTGAGTAAAAGTTTATTCTTGGGCGTAGCTTTGATTCTCAACGTACAGAAAGCACAAGAATAAGTGATAGGGCAACCGGTTTCATGTTGGTCCATATTCATTCCATATGTCTGCTTTATGATAATATCCACCGCCAAAAAACAATATTGGACCACTCCTCAACTTTTTATGTTGTAGGAAACCTCCATTTCTCTTTTTCTTTAGTGCTAAAGAATCTATCATGAAAGTAGAATATGCATGTATGTATTTTAATGTCAAAGCTCAACTAATTGTCAATTTTCTTTTTTCACAAGTCAGTACTTGGAAGCTATATGTTATTGGATTAGGTACTAATATTCTACGCAACATATATCCAAATCGAACACATAATTACACTTGGTTATATGACAATGAGATTTTTGAACTTGTAGAACAAATACCGTTCTTAATGCATGAATTTATCCCTCAGTAGTGTTTTATGCAAGGTTTTCAATTTGGAAATAATCTTTTTATACTTGGAACAAGGAAATTCTTTTCCTCACTACAAAAAGGAAAAAAAAAGGAATAGAAAATAAAGAGGGTTGGAAGGAACTTTGATTCTCATAAAAGACGCACACTCATTATTTAGTAGTTATCTAACAAGTTAGAAAATTGTAAGGAAAAAAGAAAAGAAAAGTAGTTTGTAAATTTTGCAGAACCTTTTAAGCTTTGTAATCTGAAAGGGAATGTTGATTTCTTTGTTTTGTAGGACCGAGAGCACCTGTTTTTTTAACGCCCATTGAGATACCAAAACTATATTGATGGTGTGAAGAGTAGTGGACCAACAACCTGTTATTTGTAAAAGCACGAAAAAGCAAGGGTCAAGTCTTAAACTATCCCTTTTGTTTAATGTACTGTATTTAGAATCACATAATAAAAAATGATTTTTGAGTAAAATAATCAAAGATAAAAGTCACTGCATTTCTGAATAATGATTTACAATCTTTATGGCTGACACTCACCATTTAATTATATCTACTACTTATATATACATCAACTTTTTGTTAGACTTATATTTATACGTAAATTATAAAAAGTATTCATAGTTAGTGGCGAATATCAGTATCAAACCATTACTTATGTTGTTATATATATATATATATATATATATATATGTATATATATATATATATATATATATATTTTTTTTTTTTTCTAACAAATGCGGCTCTCACTATTCTCTGTGACAATAATTTTTGTAATAATTTATTATAATAATTAAATTTATTGTAAAATTGATTTTTATTTTTTTAATAATTTTTCTATCTATAAAAGCAACAATCATAAAAATTTTAAGTATATTTTTTATTAATTTAATTCTTTATAACAGTCTCTTATATTAAATTTTAGTAAAATTAATTCTATTCTTAAATAAAATAAAAATAATAAATTTTAATTAAGATATTATTTCAATAAAATGTTTAAATTTTATAGAAAAATACATTAATCATTTTTTTGTAATAAAAATAATCGTTGATAAATGAATTTACATTTGAAAATTTTACTAAAGATGCAATCTAATCTCACTAATTAATGTTATTATTAATATATATATATATATATATATATATATTTCTTTTAATTTTAAAATTTTAAAAATTCAAATACAATCAACACTCCCTATAAATTAATTGAGTTTTAGCTCAATGCAAATGCAGGAGGACGTGGATTCGAGTGTGCTGAAGCGCATTATCCTCTAATTTATGGGTTGGGGAGGAACTATGGGTAATTTTAGGCATTATCTTAAAAAGAGCAGATGTGATCAAAACCTATAAAACCGACTTTTTATATTTTATTTTTACCTTCTATAACAATATCCATACAAAGTACCAAGTACACTCTTTACTAAATTAATTTTTTATAACAACAAATTCTCTCAAATTTTAGTAAAATTAATTTTATTCTTAAGAGAAATAAAAATAATAAATTTTAGTTAAGATATTATTTCAATAAAATGTTCAAATTTTATATTAAAATATATTTAAAATATTTTATTAAATAAAAACAATCTTTAATAAATGAAATTACAATTGTAGACGATCTAAATCTCATTAATTAATATTATTAGTATATTATAGTTATTTAATTTGAAAATCTTAAAAAAATTCAAACATGATCTAAATCTCAAATATTATTATAGGTGTATAACAACTACCTTTTTATAACATTAAAAATTTTAGCAAACAAATGGAATTGCTATAAAGAAGATTGACTCTATTATTTAAATCTTAAATATTGTTATAGGTGCTTTGAATATTGTTATTGATGTATAATAGTACATAGAAATCAAATTATTATTAAAAAAGAAAAAAGAAAAAAAAAGTTAACTGTAATAATCTTGAATCTCAAATTTCAATGAGCTAAAACGAAGGTTGCCTAAGAGACTATCATAATCATTAATTGAAGTAGGAGAAGAAGTAATAGTGTTAGAGAAGAGCCATAAATTTCACATCAGCTATGTACTAGAGTCAGTAAATACTCACAATAATTTTAATTTATAAGACATTTATACGAACAAAATTGTGAGATGCAATGAATCGAAATACACAATATGTTATAAGTTAGTAAGTACCATAACACATGGCAAGCACCAACTAGCTAACCTAGCCATGGGTGCATGCATGAGCCAGCAGGTGTGTGCTTCCAACAGCGCCAACCTCCCCCACTAAAACTCATAAGCAAGTCAAACCGAGCCAGCACCTGGATTTCTAAGGTGCATTCCAACTGTACGGGCACTAATCAAGTACATGAATTTCAGTTTCAATGATTTGTTTTTGTTAAAAGAAAAGTTTTTACTGATCTACCACTTGCATTGCCATATGTAAAATCAAACCTGCAGTTTCGGATATAATAAGTCATCTCTCTATATGTATCAGGAAAAGAAAATTGGTATCTAAACTGATAAGACACCAAAAAGATAAAACCAAAAATGCTTTCATATCATTAAGTGATAGAGGCCATGAAATCTAAGTATCTATTTCTTTTTCACCAAAAGTGACTTCCATTAAGTAGCATATCTTCATTATTTTAAGTTTATTAACATTGAGATCTATGGCTTTAGTAGTTATTCCTGGGTCAGATATGATTTTACAGCATTATACCACAAGGAACTCAATGGCAGGACTAGTACTGAGCAGTGCTCCTGAGCTGATATTACATAGAAATTGTGCTACTATCTCTGTACTTGGATCAGCTACAAGCTCTTCCCACGCCTTATCAGCTTCTTTTCCACGCCTGAGGAACACTTCGGTGGCGTCGAGCCTGTGTATCGTCCAATTCTTCTTGTTCCTCAGCCGCTGAATCTTCTCCAGTTGACGACAAGCTAATCTGCAAGTGTTTCTTTTGATTTCTTGGATTGCTTCTTGCAGCAGTTTAGCACGTTGTCTTTTGTCTAAAAACGGTTCGGCTCGGAAGTACCGGTCAAATTCGGGGACTCCAATAGCTTTCCTAATCCCCTTTGAATAATTTGCATTGTAATCAAAGAAGCTTCTTGCCTCATCAACCATCCCATTTTCAACCATCTTATCTACTCTCTCTGATACATACTGATGTAACACTGGCATTGCCACATCTACCCAAAGGAAACAACATTCGTATTTCGACCGGAATCTAGACCGTTCGTCATCGACCAAAGCCTCAATGTATGAATTTGAGCCACCGGCTATGATCGGAAGCTGGCTGCGGGACACGATCGAAGCTGTGGCACGCGAAGCCATGTCCACGAAATTCGTCACAGTAAAATCTATGTTGGGACTTATTACACCTAACAAATGGTGCGGAATCCCACACCGTTCTTCCTCACTGATCTTGTTGGTAACTATGTCAAGCCCTTCGTGGACTTGCATCTTATCCGAATTTATAATTTCTGCTGGGAATCGTGTTGCGAGATCAATGGAGAGCCTCGATTTTCCTGTTCCGGTTGCTCCCATTAGGATCACAACCTTTTCTTTATGTCTCCTAGGACTAAAGAAGTCCGATTTCAGCACCCCAGAACTTATGTCCAGTAAAGACACCATTTCTTTGCACATTGACATTGAAACTGTCATCATCATTAACCTGTAAAGAAAAAAACAGCAACCTTTTAAGTAAAACTAATCTTTTCATTCCAATTTACATTAATCATTGTTGCCTTGGGAAATCATACCTTTCTAGTCCAAAGAATGATTAAGCAAAGATTTGTGCTCGGTATGACAGAATTATAGAGCTCGGAAACCCACGGACAGTTCGAAATTTGATTGACTATGTAAAGAAAAACAATCCAAAAGAGTGAAGAAGGAAAGTAGGCTAAGAGAATGATAATTTTTATCTTGCAAGTTCAAACAAGTGCACTGACTCGCAAAAATTTATAGGCAATGGCAAGGGGGGGTCAACTTGCACTCTCTTTTTTTTTTGTGATTGTGTTCGTGATTTGATCATTTGGCCAAGTATATAGAGTTAATAGGGTCGAAAACTTTAAATTTAAACCCATTTATGTAACGTAACTTATAACAGTAGTTCACAAGAATACCAAAGTGAAAAGGTCTTATCGAAGCATGTGATATACAAATTGGTCTAAACCTATGCTTGTAGTATACGATTGATTGTTTTTATACTCGTTGGTTTTCAACATTTGAAAAGCCTATTGAATGAATTATGAAAGTTTTTGCATATAGGATGTTTCTAACATTTGACCCAATTAAGTAGGTGAAATAATAGTTTTGGTCCTTCTATTATGTTTAAATTTGAGATTTAGTATTAAATGTTGAATTATTAGTTAATTGTGTCGAAAGTAGTACAAGAATTTATTAAGTAATTTGAGACCTCTTCCTATATCGATAGGACCTTGTCAAAAAAATAATTCACTATTAATCAATAGTATATAATGTGATTTAAGCTCAACTCATTAACCTATCTTACAATCTCACTCCTATCCTTATGTCTAAATTCATTTTCCCATTAAATCTTTCTCCCTTCAAATTAATTAAAAGCAGTTTGTTTACCAACAATACCTACCTATAACAAGTTCCTCTAGTGAATAAATTAATGCTCTCTCAACGTGTACATAAATCAATAACCAAGTCAGGTAATATTAGACTTGTGATTCTCTAACTAATATGATCAAATATTACCATTAAAATTTAACCTAATTAAGTACTTGATAAGACATGATTACTTCTAACTTTTTTTAAAACGATATCTTTTTAAATAAGATAATTAAATCATACTGTAAATCTTTTTAAAATATCTACTCTTCATTGAATCTCATCATCAAACATACTATTAACAGTTATTTTTCAATATCCTAAAAAAGATAAATAATAAAATAATTAATATAAACAAGTCAAAACATGACAACAAATAAGACTAATTGCACGATCTTTAGTTGTAAAGTGAGTTGTAACTGAAACACAAACAATGTTATTAATTTGTCTAAATAATTAATACTACTAAATATATTGATTAAAATGTTTGGTATGAATTTTTTTTAAAAATACCATTTACAATAAAAAAAAAATTCATATAAGCATAATGAGTTGAAAAAAGTATTTTTCAAGAAAAAAATCTATATCAACATAATTGATGGAGGTAATTACTTCAACTTAACTAATGATATTATAAATGTAAAGAAATCAAATTGTGACAAATTATTATGGAAATTGAATGTCAAATTTGAGTATAAAAAGGCACCAAAAGCCATAATTTTAGCCAAACAAGTAAAAAGATGGGTTACCCAACCTTAAATAGGAAAGTGGTCGGTCATGTCTAATTCCAAGTCTTACTTTGTGCCTTAACTATATCATGTAGGGTTTTAATTAAATTAATTTAGCCTATGAAGCTCCGAAATTCTTTAAATTAGGTCCAATGTTATCTTTCTCAAAAATTATGCTTAACCCATTAAGTTTCTTGATATTTTAGTGATAACAATAAATATTATAGTACATAATAAGTTGGGATTATACGAGTCTAATCATTTGAATTCATCATTGATTCTTTAATTAATCAATCTTATATTTGTAATTAATTTATTATTGTCATCTAGCAATGAGTCATAATCCACAATTGTTAAGAAAATATAAATGAGATTTGACCAACTAATTAGCACTTGATTTCTTACTATAATCATTATCTACTCATCACTTAATGTCCATTAACCTTGAGCATGTGATAATATATCAACTTAATACTAGTAAGCATGGTAAGGTAAATTATACTTTTAAAGAAAAAATATAAATTTAAATTTTGAATACGACATTATTAATAGAGATAGTTACAAATTTCAAGCATGGCAAAATAAGTATGAAAAATTCTAAAAATTATATATTTAGTGGGCTCAACTGAGTTAGGATGAGTTGATATCACCCTCCAACCGGATTCCAACTCAATTGAGTAATTATTAAAATTTTTTTATTTTATAAAATAAATAAACATTATTATGCACTTAAGGAAATTCAAATCCAAAATATTATAATTTTTAACATCTTTATCATCTCAATAAAAATTTAACTTATCCTTAAATTAATTTTTTTATATAAATTTATTTGTTGTATATACTTTTCACTCATATGTGATATAATTTAATTTAACTTATCCACGTTAAGCATAAGAATAAAAAGGCTGCCCTTTGAAAGCTTTTAAATTATTCCGAAACGTCTTCACTTTAATTAAATTTCTTGGTCTTATTCCTTTGAGACTTGTTGAAATATTCTCTTATATAGTAAAGGTGATGAATATTATATTGATAAAGTTATGCATCTTCAAATGTTTAATATTACATCCAAAACAACCCCATTGAAGCAATTCATGCTTAGGTTTTCATTACAACATTTACGGTCCCTTTTTAATTATTTAACAATATTTTAGTAATTTTTTCATCTCATTGATACGTAAATTTAGTAATTTTTTCACAATGAATCTTGAATCTAGAATCTAGAATCTCAAACCTGAACCTTGAACTTTGAACCCTACGTGATTTGAGTTCGGGGTTTAGAGTCCATGGTTTGTGTTCGAGGTTTGAGGTTTAGGGTTTGGATTTAAGTTTAGGTTTGGGATTTAAGGTTAGTGTTCAAGGTTCGAGGTTCGAGGTTCAAGGTTTAAGGTTTAAGATTCAAGATTCAAGATTTAAGGTTCAACGTAAAAATTACTAAAATTATGTGTCAATGACTTGAAAAAAATTGCTAAAATATCATTAAATAATTAAAAAGGAACCATTATGGAGTGGTGGGAAGTGCCCATAAAATAATTTCTGATCATGGCCCCTTTGCAATTATTTAATGACATTTCAATAAATTTTCCATGTCATTGGCACATAAATTTTTTATTTTTTACCATGAATCCTGAATTTAGAATCTTGAACCTGAACCCTAAACCTTGAGCCCTAAATGATTTTAGTTCAAGATTTAGGGTTTATGGTTTAAGTTTGAGGTTTAGGGTTTAAAGTTTGGTGTTTGGATTTATGTTTAGGTTTGGGATTTAGGGTTTAGGGTCAGTGTTTAAGGTTAAAGGATCAAGGTTCAGGGTTCAATATTTAGGATTTAATGTTCAAGGTGAAAATTACAAAAATTATGCATCAATGACATAGAAAATTGTTAAAATATCATTAAATAATTGGAAAGAGACCATGATAATGTGGTGGGAAGGATCCATAAAATAATTTCTCATGATTAAGACAATAAATAAGGAAAATCAGAGCATAATTATCACCACATTGGTTGTATAGAAAAAAGAGTTTGACTTTTAGAATGTAAGATCGTTTTGTTATAATAAAATTAGAATAATATAATATAACTTAATTTGGTGTGTCACGTTGCCCTACATTATTTATTTGGTTGGAATATGAAATTTTGTTATTTGATATTTCTTTCCCAATTTATTTAATTAATAGAAAGTAAAATTATTTAAAAGCACATTTTATTAAATTATTATTACTCGTAAAAAGAATGAAAAAATTATTAAACTATATTAAAGTAAAAGTTAATTATGGAATCATATAAAAAATGTAAATAATAATAATATATACAAAATATTGAAAATTTCAACTAAAATATAATTATTAATAATAAAATTTCACTTATTAAAACAATTTAAAAGAAGAATATTTTGAACCAATAATAATGATCTCCCAATTTTGATTTTTTTTTTTTTTTATAATTGAAGTAGGGAAATGGAAGTATTTAACATTAAACTTAAACTTTTATACTTACAATATAATATTCTTGTCATTGAAGTAAGATATTGTTAGCTCCCAATTTCAACCTATTACAACTCCTTTAAAAAGCATATATAAATAATTATCAAATAATTATAGAAAACATTTTAAAAAATAAAGAATATCGTAGTTAATAACATATATTCCATAACCAATCCGATTGATTTTAACAAAAAAACACCGACGGATCTATCCTTAGTCAAAGAAATTCATTAGTTTTATTGATATTCCCTCCCAAGTTTATTTAATTGCTTTGTGTGGCCTCTAGGTCTCAAATTTTAAGGTATATATATTGTATTTAAATTATAAAAGTTGGGCCCTCCAATAACATGGAAAGGCATACATGCAGTACTGTTTAGCGAAGAAGAAATGGCAAAAGGTATTTCTATATGTGTTTATAGTACTAACAAATTGCATAAGAATATGGTTTTAGTTATTTTTTTTTGAAATTAATTTTCTCATGCATTTGCAATGTATATGGTGACAATATCAGGTGCTTTTCCACGCCTGCTATCTTAGAAGATATAATTAAAAAGTTCTAAAAAACCTATTTACATGATCATTAACCTTTGCAATTTGTAAGGATGGAAGGCTATTACTTACAATTTGTCAATTGAAATATACAACATAACAAATTTCCTTCAAAATCAATAGAAACTTTTCATAGAGAGAATCAACATGGAAAATTGGAGAGAAGGTGGTGGTGATTAAAAGACTAATTCTGAACAACTTATCAAAAAAAAACTTTTTTGTTTTTAACTTTTTCTTTTGTTCCATCTTATATCAATTACTTACAAACTATTTATAGACAATAGTTTACCCTTCAAAAAACTGAAAGTATTAAAATCTAATAATAGTCATAAACCAAAATAACTGCTGACTCTTGACATTTCATTCTCCTAGAAAAGAAACTGCTAAATTAAACCCATTAAAAATAAAATTGACATTTAACGTTTATTCAACAAAACTCCTCCATAAACTTAAATGCTTCTACCATCCTTCATGCCGATTAATTTCTTGTAGTTGTCGAGAAGTACCATCAGTAGCGGTTTCATGAAGATATCTGCAACTTGGTCCTGGCTTGCTACATGCACTAATTTCACACTTCCTTCCTTTACATGATCTCGGATAAAGTGAAAGCGAATATCAATGTGTTTGCTTCTCTCATGATTTACTGGGTTCTTTGCCAACTCAATTGCTGATTTATTGTCAACTCATATCTCAGTCGCACCGAGTTGTTGTTGCTCCAACTCACCCAACAAATTTCTGAGCCATATAGCATAACACACACACACCAAGATGCTGCCACATATTTAGCTTCACGGGTCGAGAGCATCATGATTGGTTGCTGCTTCGAAAGCCAAGTAAATGTCATGTTATCCATAAAGAACACATATCCCAATGAACTTTTTCGATCATCTAATTCTCCGCACCAATCACCGTCGGAATACCCAATCAACTTGTACTCTTCCACACTTGAATAGAATAACCCGTGTGACACCGTTCCTTGCATGTACCGTAGGATTCGCTTCAATGCCTTCCAATGTGAATAAATTGGCTCCTCCATGAACCGATTTACAATGCCAACACTTAGCGAAAGATTAGGCCTTGTGTAAGTGAGATAGCGAAAGCTTGCCACCAAACTCCGGTATTTTCTTGCGTCAACTCGTTCTCCTTCATCAAATTTCGAGAGTTTTATACCTGGTTCTATTGGTGTCGATACCGTGTTGCAAGATGCCATCTTGTACTTCTTCAAAATTTCCTTTGCATATCTTTCTTGTGATACAAAAATACCTATCTCTTCTTGTCTTACCTCCAAACCAAGGAAAAAATTCATCAAACCCAAATCTGTCATCTCAAATTTCGGTGTCATTATGCTCTTAAAATCTTGTATCATCTCACCATTGTTCCCAATAAAAATGAGGTCATCAACATAAAGAGCAACAAATAACATATTGCCTCCATTGTTCTTCACATAAAGGGCATGTTCATAGGGACTTTGTTTTGAACCCATTCTCCTTGAAGTATGCATCAATATGAGTATTCCATCCCCTCGGTGCTTGCTTCAACCCGTAAAGTGCCTTCTTCAATTTTAGCACCTTCTTCTCTTTTCCACTTTTTATGTACCCGGATGGTTGTTTGATGCAGACTTCTTCTTCGAGCACACCATTCAAGAATGCCGACTTGACATCCATTTGAAATATCGGCCATTTGAATTGAGCCGCTTGTGAAAAGAGCAATAGGATTGTCTCCATTCTTGCAACGGGAGCAAACACCTCGTCATAATCGATTCCCTCCTTTTGCTTGTATCCCTTTACAACAAGTCGCGCCTTGTACCGATCTATCTCGCCTTGAGCATTCATCTTTTTCTTGAACACCTACTTCACACCAATGGGTTGAATTCCTTTCGGCAACTCCGTTAACTCCCATGTGTTATTGTAGTCAATTGCTTGAATTTCCTCGTCCATGGCAGTTTGCCACTTTTTATCTCGCACCGCCTCTTCAAAACTTATATTCTTGGATTCTGCCAAAAGACATACAATATGTACCTCATTTGTTGAATTATACAAATCTTGTAAACTTCGCATTTTGGGTTGTTGTGTTTCATCTTCATCATCGGTAGTTTCAGGGTTTGTTAGTATGATTGTTGGTGTAGTTGTTGATGATCCCCCATCTTCGATGATAACCTTCATTGAGTTATTCCAATCCCACTCACTTGCTTCATTAACTTGTACATCACGAGTCACCACTACCTTCTTGCTTATTGGGTTGAGTAGCTTGTATCCTTTTATTTTCTCATCATACCCAATAAAAATAAACCTTTTGCTTTTGTCTTCGAGCTTCATTCTTCGCTGATCGGGTACGTGTACATAGGCCTCACTACCAAATACTTTGAGATGAGAAACTATCGATTTTTTTGCTCCATGCTTCTTGTGGTGTTTGATCATCTAACTTCGCATGTAGACACCGATTTTGCACATAGATGGCACATTGCATGGCTTCGGCCCAAAATTCCTTTGGCATCTTCTTGCTCTTGAGCATTGACCGAACCATGTCGAGAACAGTCAGGTTCTTCCTCTCGGCCACACCATTTTGTTGGGGAGAGTACAATATGGTTAGGAATCGTTTTATGCCTTGCTCCTCACAATACTCCATGAAAGTCGTCGAAATATATTCGCCACCTCTATCGAATCGTACAGATTTGATGTGTTTATCGGTTGCTTTTTCCACCATCACTTTGAACTTTTTGAACACCTCGAACGCCTTGGATTTTTCTTTCAAAAAATAAACCTAAGTTTTTCGTGAGAAATCATCGATAAAGAAAATGAAATACCTTTTACTGCTAAAAGATTCAGGGGTAATTGGTCCACATATGTCGGTATGAATCAATTCGAAAGGTTACTTAGCCTGATATTCTTCCTTCTTTTGAAACGAAGTTCTCACATGCTTGCCTAACACACATTCTTCACAAAATTTTCCATCGTAATCCATGTCTGGTAGCTTGTGCACCATGTTCTTCTTCACTAACTCGTTTAGACCACCATAATGTAGGTGACCAAAACAGAGATGTCACAACGATACTTTGTTTTCTACGTCGACTGGCAAACATTTTTCTCGAACGCTTCTCAAATTCAACTTGTACATGTAATTTCTCCCCATTTCAACTTGAATGACCAAACGTCCTTGCTTATCTTTCAAGTGTAACACCCGGTCTTTCATAAGTACCGAATAACTTTTTTTCCATGAGTTACCCCATATTCAAAATATTGCTCTTGAGATATGGTACATAATACACATCTTGGATTGACCCAACTAACCTATCTTTTTGTAAATAACAAACGGTACCTTGGCTTTTTAGCTCAACCTTCAACGCATCTCCAAACAGGTTCAACCTTTCGTATCTCTTTGAATAGGTGCTTATGCCCGCACATATTGTTACTTGCACCCGTGTCAAGGTACCATACCATGTTGTTGTTGGTGTTGACTTCGTTGTGTGCCACCAAGAGAAAACCTTTTTTCTCCTCCTCATCTTCCGTGGTTAGGTTGGTTGTCTCTTCCACCTTTTTCAAGACGCGACATTCTTTCACAAAATGTCCCACCTTGCCATAATTGTAGCACTTATCAGAGTTGCAATCCTTCGTATAGTGACAATATCTGCCACACTTGTAGCACTCGATGTTGGAATAATTTGACCGACCGCCTCTTCCACGACTGCATCTTCTTCCATGCCAATTTTGTTGTTTTGATTACTCATTCTCCCCATAATGCCCTTCTTGACTGCAGCCTCTTCCACCGCCTCGACCTCTACGGCCACGCCCTCTACCTTGAAAGTTTTGAGAATAAAAAACCTTTTCATCTTTAATTAATGCCTTGCTTTGAAGTGCTTGCTTGAATGTCTTTTCTTTCTTCTTCTTCTTATGTTGTTCATGTTCCTCGAGAGAACTAGCAAGCTCGTCGACTGTGAGCGTTGCTAGATTCTTTAACTCTTCTGTGGCACATACGACATTCTAGAAACTACTAATTAGTGACCTCAAAATCTTCTCCACAACCTGTGCATCGGTTAACGCTACTCTGTCTTGATTGAGTTGGTTCACCACGATTTGAACACGTGTGATGTAGTCAGAGACATCTTTTGATTCCTTCATCTTCATGCCTTCTAACTCGCCACGAAGAGTTTGAAGGCGCACTTGTTTAACTCGACGACTCCTTTGTACACTTTCACCAAAATATCCCATGCTTCTTTTGAAGTTGTCGCACTCGTAATCTTCTCAAAGCCTGACTTGTCAACAACTCAAAATAACATGTACAATGCCACCTTATCTTTCGATCGCATCACTTTCAACGTCTTGTTTTGAGTCGCCGTATATCCCGCGGTAGTTGCCGGTTCTATAAAACCTTCTTGGACCACCTCTCAACCATCTTGAGACTCGAGAAGAGCTTTCATTTGGATGCTCCAATTCTCATACTTCGCCTTTATTAGTCGAGGTAGCGGCACATTACTGGTCACACTTTCCATAGCTCTTGATACCAATTTGAAGAACTTATCAAAAAAAAAAAACTTTCTTATTTTTAACTTCCTCTTTTATTCTATCTTATATCAATTGCTTACAAACTATTTATAGACAATAGTTTTCCCTTCAAAAAATTGAATGTATTAAAATCTAATAATAGTCATAAACCAAAATAACTGTTGGCTCTTAACCTTTCATTCTCTTAGAAAAGAAACTGCTAAATTAAACCCATTAAAAATAAAACTGACATTTAACGTTTATTCAACAAATACATCTGTGTTATGTGGAGAGTCAGAGTAAGATTAGGAAGTTGAAGGAGGAAGAGAGGAGAATAAGAAGGAGGGATAAGGTTGAGGAACTTAGGGTTTTCTTGGAGAAGAAGAAGATCCATTGGCCTTCCTGTGTCAAGGTATATATAGAGGAGGCTACTTGTCTAGTAGTGCCATGTCACCGACAATATGGATGGTAGGCTTGCCTGCGTGATTAGCTAGGTGGCAAGTTTATTTCATGTCAGTTGTTATCATGCATAATATTAGGTGGCTCTACTCTGGCATTCTCCTTGCTGAGGTTGTACGAGGTTGTTATGCCGTAGTGGTTCCTTAGTAGTCCCCACAAAGGGCTTATAGTGGGTTTTCTTGTCAAGGATTATTGGAATGAGGGCCATCATGAAAGGTGTGAAATAGGAGGCCACCTATAGGTTGTGCCTACCAATGATGCCTACTTGGGCTCTTACCAGGTTGTCCTTCATTTTTTGCCACGTGTCATTATTAAAGGAGGGGTATAACAAAAACACAAATATATTGATGTTTGTTGATAATATATATAAAGAAAATACAAGTAAAACTTTTTTCTCATTATATGTTCCACTGATAAGCTAATGAGCTTTTAATCCAAATTTAGGTTTTTCTTATTTATTACTAGTATGTGTGTGTATCACGGGTCAAGATCAAAGCTCGTGACCATTGTGCACAAAACGTCCCAAGGAGGTCAACAAATTAAATAGGGCTCATTTGACCTACTTGAACTGGTGATATGCGTGATATGAAGTAATAAAATTTATAATAATGATCGCACCAAAAACTAACTATTATCACGACTTTAAGGCAAGCGCACCTATCGAACAGTACTATAGTTTAGCGGCAAGACTGAGATATCATACCCAAGGGAACCAAAAGTACTAGTACTTATTTCCTTTCTATTATTTAACCTAAAAATAAAAGGGGTTTTTATGAAACTAAACTAATTCTAAAACTAACTATGAATTCATAAAAACTAAAATGGGGGAAAACTCTTTTAGGAAAAACTGATTGATTTGGGCAATACTCAAGGGAGAATCTACCTAGACTTCACTTGTTATCAATTCTTGAGCTAGATGATCTATTCACTTGACTTGATCCATAGAGATCCCTAACTTATGTTAATACCTCCGTCGAGGATAAGAACAACTAATCCTAGGTTGATTAACTGAAATCTCTTTCTAGTTAAAACCCCTATTCTTGCATTAACTCGATCTATGGATCTCCTTATTAGGTTTGACCCTAATCCGGGAGATTTATGTCGCCCTATGTCTAGGGTTGCATGCAACTCCGCTTAATTATGCTAGATCTACTATTAAATAAGGACTTTTTCTTCTCCGAATAAGCACATCAATACTTGAATTAATACCTAGGATTATTAAAACAAGAATTAAGAACACATAATTAAGAACAATTCAAGTATTTATCATATAACTCAAGATAAAATAATAACAAGATCTGTCTTAGGTTTCATCCCCCTCAAGTATTTGGTGGATTGATATGCTCGCGATATTAAGTAATAAAATTTATAAAAACTGATCACACCAAAACTAACTAATATCACGATATTAAAGGCAAGCACACCTATCGAACAGTAGTATAGTTTAGCGACAAGACTGAGTTATCATACCCAAGGGAACCAAAAGTACTAATACTTACTTCTTTTCTATTATCTAGCCTGAAAATAAAAGAGGTTTGGTTGAAACTAATTCTAAAACTAACTAAAAGTGCACAAAAAGTAAATTGGGGAAAAACTTTTAGGGAAAAGCTGATTGATATAAGCAATACTTAAGGGAGAATCCACCTAGACTTCACTTGTTATTGGTTCTTAAGCTAAAGGATTTATTCACTTGACTTGATCCGTAGAGATCCATAATTTATGCTAAACCCTCTGTCGAGGCGAAGAGCAACTAGGCCTAGGTTGCTAACTAAAGTTCCTTTATTAATTAACACCCTAGGTTGCATTAATTCGATCTATGGTTCCCCATATTAGGTTTGACCCTAATCCGGTAGATTTATGTCACCCTATGTCTAGGGTTGCATGCAACTCCGCTTAATTATGGTAGATCTACTCTTATCACAGGGACTTTTGCTCCTCTGCTTTAAGCACATCCATTTCTTGAATTAATACCTAGGCTTATTAACACAAGAATTAAGCACACATAATTAAGAACAACTCAAGTATTTATCATATAACTCAAGAATAAATGATAACAAGATCCGTCTTAGGTTTCATCTTCCTTAAGTATTTGAGGGATTTAGTTCATAATAAAGAAAGAAAACATCTCAGAAGAATTAAGATAATAAAACATAAAAAACCCGAAAACGCTTGAAGGAATTTAGGGAGATCCTCTGTCTTGATGTAGAATTCTGGCTTCTGGGATGAATCAATCGGCTTTCCTTGGAGTAATTCCTTGCTTCCACTCTTTGTGTTGGCAGAAATATGGCTCTCTCTTGAGAGAAAAGAGTATATTTTTAGAGTTGCCTCTTGGGGTCTTTATATAGAGTTTACAATGGCTTTCTTAGCCCCTAAGTATCCAAATCCGAGTGAAATTCCTCTTCCTCACGACTAGAACACGCCCGTGTGCCATGCTCGTGTGATTTCGAAAAGAGGCCGTGTGAGAGTCTGTTGATAGAGGCACAGCCGTATGGCCTGGCCGTGCTTGTTGGGGGCTGGACTGTGTGATCTTCATGTGGCACGACCGTGTGCCACAGTTGTGTGGGAGTCTTTGGGCCGTGTCGAATTCATATTTTGGCCCATTTTCTCCATTTTTGGTTCATTTTCTGTTTTTTTCTCTTCCCTATGCTCTCCTGAGTATAAGATATGAAAAAGAAAGATTAAGAGCACCAATTCTCACAAAATTAATGATAATCCATCCAAAATATAGGCTAAACATGAGGTAAAAATATGTATAATTTATCGTTTATCAAATACCCCCACCTTAAGCCTTTGCTTGTCCTCAAGCAAAATCTCAATCCCTAATTAAGAAACATTCCTCTCAATTTACAATCTTTATCAATAATATTTCAAACTAATCTACAGGTATTCATTCAATGATAATTCAATCAGAAGAATATTAAAGATTCAATCATTCTAAGCTGAGAATTTTATCATTGAAACATAAGTTTTCTCCCTTCTCCTAAGTGATTATCTCTTAATCTTAATTAACAGAAGTTGACATCCTCACTAAAGATTCACTCTATCCACTCGAAGTGTTTTGGGTTCAAAAATTAAGTACTCTCTTGTCAACCTGAAAAGTTATTACCATAGGCTTACAAGAAAATCACATCTCCACCACTATAGATTGACATGATATATCGATTAAAAGGTCTTTCAATGGTTATAATGGGGCTTGGTTAGGGGTGTTGTCACAGGCTGCAAAAGAGGGTTAGAATCGAGATTGAATTAAAAAATTATCTAACTAGAAAAGTCTCTATCACTGGAATATATTTCTAGAGCTAGTTCTTATAATAACATCGTTTCTGTCTTGGTAGCCTTAAAACAGAAATATGCAAAAACTATTTGAATTATTACAAATTACAACTAAACATACATTTTTTTAAAGAACAATTCAAGTATAATACATTAAAATTTTATAACTTTACAATATGGAAAAGAGAATAAAGCTAGATAATAAGTTCAACTCAAATCTCGACAAAAATAGGGATCAAAGTAATTGAATGAAATTCAACAAAAATGGGTTATAGGTGAATATTAGAGGTAAGTCAAAGAAAAGGTTGTTAGGTTCAATGGGGTTCACTAGGGGTTAATTTGTGGAGGTAGGCTTTTGTGGAGTAAGTGGGTTAAATCCTAGGTGCCTTTATCATCTCGGTATATCAAATCAATGATGTGGTCTTGACATGTATAATCAAAGTAAGTTCTAGAATAACAAATCAGTGCTGACTCACTCAAAGCAATAATAAAAGTGAGCACGAAGGAATGTATGCTCAAAAGGCTCAAAAATCTCACTAGAATTATGGCTTTTGATGTCAATCTTGCAAATTTCAAATCTCAAGATAACACTTAGAATTAAGGAAAAGAACTTATAAAAAAAATTGGGGTTATCAAAAATTTCAACTTATCATTCTTGATTCCCTAATGTTTTAAAGTTTGAATAATCAAAGTACAAGCACCTATGTCTTAATTCTCACATATCAATAAAAATCATAAATCAATCAAAATATATTCTTAATAAGAGATTAAAGATAATGCAAAGAGTGAAAGTGAGAAAAGTTCAGGGATTTCAAAGAGAGTGTAAAGACTAAAAATAGATTTCTCCCTCACACTTAAAATGTACATTGCCCTCAATGTACAAAGATAGCATTAATAGCAATAAAAGCATAAAATCATAAGATAGGGGGAGGTATGAAACTCCCTGCTTTGGATGGATTAGTGAGACAGAGATTGGAAGAGTTGGCAGTTGTGGCAAGGTGTTCCCTTTTTCGTAGAGATTTGAGCTGTAAAGCTCCTTTGAAACTGTGAAAGAATTTATTAGTCGTGGGGAATTCAGAGCAATTGAAATTACTTGTTAGGGGTTGGCCGTTAGGAAAAGAAATAAAATAAAATAAAATAAAATACTAAAAATATTAAAATTCAAATAATGAAAAAGATAAAATGAAAGAAAATAAAATAAAACGTAAAAAGGAAAATAAAGTTAGAAGAAAAGGTGAAAATAAAGATTAGTGTTCAAAAGTTAGAATAAAGTAAAATAAAATAAAAAATAAAGTTACGAGGAATAGAGAAATCTAATCCTCAGATGGATCACGCGGTGGTGGAGTGATGCTGAGGTGCTAGCATATCTGCTCTAAGGTGGCGTCGATATAATCGAGGCACCGAAAGCATTGCTGCTCAAAGTGTGAAAAGCGCTCAGATAAGTCAGCGTGGGCGGCGGATGCATGAGATGAGCAGTGAGGGGGTGGTGGCTCCGTGGGTACGTCCTCCTCCAGTGGTGGTGGTGGGACATCATCAGTAATGTCCTCTAGGTCCTCACCCTCCTGAACAAGGTGGAACTGAAGGGGCGTGCCTCCTGGTCTCCTCTCGATCATCCTCATATGTAACATAGTTGCGATGTCTTGGGGAGACATCTGAGCAATCAGGGTGTAGGAGGATTTCTGGGCTGAAGTGTTGAGGAGCCCAAAATACCGGGCCAAGCGTGTGATGTAGGGCCCTATGGATAAGACGCCTCTGTGGTGCCTCTCTGTCTGATGCTGCATGGCATGCGCTATGAAGTATGCTAGATCGATGACGTGTCCGCTCACCATACACCACAGGAAGTAGGCATCGTGAGTGTTGATGATGCCTGTGCTCTCCCGTCTACCTGTCAGAGTGTGAGCAAGAAGAGCATGAATGTACCTCAAAGAGGGAACGAGGGCAGTCGCCTTGCTGACGCTGGGGTTATATGTCTGACGTCCTGAGGCGATATTGTTCCAACAGTCGATGGGCCAGATATGGATGCGGCAAGAAAGGTTGGAGAAGTCCTCGTCCATCATAAATTGCTCTGTGTAGACTCCGAGTGCTGAACCGAACTCTGGCATGCTGAGGCGACGAACGAATCCTCCCAGACGGAACTGGACCATCCCTGGATCATCGAATCTAGTCATCACGGTCTGTAGATGGAATGTGGAGCAGAACTCGAGGGTGAGTTCCAAGTAGGTGGGCTCGATAATCTAGAAGAACTACTCTCATGGCTCGGTCATGAGTAGGGCTCGGACGTCGTCCACTAAATGTATCTGCTCGAGGCCGACCCAATCTATGCAGCAGCCTGTGGATATAGGGCGAGCTCAGAGTAATTGATAATGCTCCTCCTGTGAGGATTGAGAAAATGTGATGAATGGGTGTCGAGCCTCGGAGGTGGGCCTCGCTGATGAACTCCTTGGCCCCTTACATTTCTTAGAGACGGGTACGACAGTTTTCCTACCATGTGATGACGACATACTATCTGAAATAAAATAACAAGCATTAGTTCTAAAGATTGAAATTAAACTAGATAAATAATAATTACGATGACAATGTTCCTAAGAAAACATAAAATGAGGATTAACCTGAATAGTAAAAATTAATCATTTTGAAACTTGTAACAAAACTAAGAAATATGGGTATGTATTTATACTTAATGTATGAGAAAAATGGCATACAAATATGAATTTAAGTGGCATATAATAAATGAATTTAAATGGCATGCAATCCTAATATATTCTATACTATTCTAGATTATTCATCCTAATATAACTAATTCCATGCTTAAATTAATCATTAGAATAAAGTAAAATTTAATTAAATAGAGAAAAATGAAATATAACTAAAAATAAATGAGAAAAATGAGAAAATAGAACCGAGTATAAGGTTGCACAGTCGTGGGTCAGGTTTGCACGGGCGTGGGTCAGTTGATTTCGAGGGTGGTGGTGTTTTGAGGGCTGTGGCGGTGCTTATGGTAGTTGGGGGAGGAGGATTTGAGGTTTTGAGTGAGGGAGGAAATGAATAGTGGCCCCTATTTATAGGTTTTGGGTCACATGGGCATGTCACACACCCGTGTGAGTCGTGTTTTGGCTGTGTCTTTTGAAATCCGGGGGTTTTGGTGCGCCTGGTTTGAAGTACATGCCTATGGGAATGTTTTACATGGCCATGGGAGATCTGTTCTTCGTCACTCACACGGTCGTGTGATGGGATACACGGCCATGTGCGATCATGTTCGTGTTTCACACAGTCGTGTGATATGTTCCACGGCCGTGTGAAATTTGACAGTGTCTTCCACGGTCTAGGGACACGGGCGTGGGGGTTTGTGTCAGCCCGTGTTGATACTGCAGGGTTGCCAAGGCCATGTCGCACGGCCGTGGGGTGTTGTTGGTAGCCCGTGTTGAAGTCGAAAGGTTGCCACAGCCATATCGCACGGCCGTGGCGAGATATCGGTGGCCCGTATTTTAGGAAAATTTGTGCTCTGTTTATACACGGCCTCGGTACACGACCGTGTCTCTGTTTGAAATGTTCACATGGCCTAGGGCACGCCCGTGAGACTGGCCGTGTGGTCCTAAATCTCTGCATTAAAAATGGTTAGTTGATGCCTGAAAAATACTAAAATCAAAATAGACAAAAAATTACTAAGTTAGTGCTCGAGTTGCCTCTCGAGAAGTGCTTATTTAGAGTCTAAGCTTGACTCTGTCTGGATGTATCACGAAGGGATTTCGTGGAGCTGAAGCTCCTCCCTTTTATCTTTAAAATTCTCACCTCCATAATGTTTAAGGCTATGGTCGTTTACCTTGAACATACTTACCTCAATTGTGTCGTATGGAAAGACTTTCATTACCGTGAAGTAAGGTGTATCACTCGTATGTTCTTTTGAATTTGAGCGTCGTGGATTGTCTTCCCCTAAAATTACCTTATCTCCTACTTTGAGTTGATCTGGTTGTCCTTGAAGGTTGTCTTGGTGATGCTCCATTTTGGAGTGGCATATTTTTGGGCTTTTCTTGAAAGTTCAGCCACTCATCTAGTTCCTTGATCTGGAGCATTCGCTTTTCTGGTTCATCTCCTGTAGGTGAATTTGCCAGTGTTTGCGTTGTCTTTATGTGGAGTGCGTCCTACATAGAAGTTTGTGTGGTGAGTTTAGTATTTTTACAGGGACTCAAATCTCTATTCTCGTCTATAGTTTTAACTGAGTTGTGAGCTCGTATGGTGACCGTATCATCACCTACTCGTAATTTGAGTTCACCTATTTCTAAATTAATTTTTGTTCTAGCAGTTGCTAAAAAGAGTCGCCCTAAAATTAAGGGTACATTACTAGCCTCGTCAATGTCTAAAACAACAAAGTCAACTGGGAATATAAATTTATCGATTTTGACAAGTACATCCTCAATTATTCCCTTAGGTGCCCTAATAGTTTTATCAGCTAGTTGAATGTTCATTTTGGTTTTCTTAGGGGTTCCAAGACCTAGTTTTTTAAACAGGTTATAAGGCAT
The DNA here is from genome assembly GCA_020496765.1 of Gossypium stocksii. NCBI lineage: Eukaryota > Viridiplantae > Streptophyta > Magnoliopsida > Malvales > Malvaceae > Gossypium > Gossypium stocksii. The sequence goes on from CM035623.1 coordinate 17,566,248, forward strand.
GACGTTTATGCTTGCCCCTAAATCAGCTAAAGCATTTTTTTCCTCTAGGCTACCAAGTAAACAAGGGATAGTGAAACTCCCTGGATCTTTTAGTTTGGTCGGTAGTCTATTTTGTAGAATGGCTTGTATTCGTTGATGTTTGGCTTTTTGTTGCTTACCTCTACCTTACCTTTACTCACCTTAGGTTCCTCACATAACTTTGGGTCGTCTTTGGTTAATGCCTCCTCATCTGTTGTATTTATGGCATGAACTTGCTCTTTAGGATTGGTCTCAGTGTTACTTGGAAGTCCACCTTGTGATCTTTCTGATATTAACTTGGCAAGTTGACCAATTTGATTTTTAAGGCCTTTGATTGATGCTTGCTGGTTCTTTAATTCTGGAAGCGGGTTTCTGACATGGCCATGAATTTGGTAAACATCTCTTTAAGGTTGGGCTTTTTCTCCTGTTGCGGCGGTGGCTGCTGAAATCCCTGTGGGGGGTTGTTGTCTTTGATTCCCTTGTCCTCCCCAAGAAAAATTGAGATGGTTTCGCCAACCTACATTATATGTGTTACTATATGGATTATTTTGAGATCTAAAATTGTTACCCATATAATTGGCCTGCTCGGTTTCTATGCCATTGGCAGAAGGTAAGTAGTCTGTAGTGAACATATTTGCCTGAGTCATGTCACACTGCATTATTGCTTGTGCCTGCGTAGAACCAACAAAATGATCAAACTTCTTATTTAAAAGTTCTACCTAATTAGTAAGCATAGCGACAGCATCAATATTATAAACTCTTGCAGCTTTTGTCGGCTTTGTCCTCATGACTTGCCACTGATAGTTATTCAGTGACATCTCTTCAATAAATTCATAAGCTGCTTCTGGTGTTTTGTTATTGATTGCTCCTCCTGTGGCGGCATCGATTATTTGCCTTGTTGAAGGATTCAAACCATTGTGAAAGGTTTGAACTTGTAGCCATAAAGGTAGGCCATGATGAGGGCATCTTCTCAAAAGATCTTTGTATCTCTCCCAGGCATCGTAGAGGGTCTTTAAATCCATCTGCACAAAAGAAGAGATATCGTTTCGTAATTTAGCTGTTTTAGCTAGAGGGAAATATTGAAGTAAAAATTTTTTGGTCATCTATTCCCATGTGGTGATTGAGCCACGTGGTAAAGAATTTAACCACTATTTGGCTTTGTTTCTCAAAGAGAATAGAAATAGCCTTAGACGAATGGCATCATCAGAAACGCCATTAATTTTGAAGGTATCACAAAGTTCCAAAAAAATTGGCTATGTGGGAATTTGGATCTTCATCCTGTAAACCATCAAACTGCACCAATTGCTGTATCATCTGAATAGTGCTAGGCTTTAATTCAAAATTATTAGCAGCAATAGTAGGTCTAAGAATGCTAGTTTGGGTACCAACCAAACTAGGTTTAGCATAATCATACATAGTGCGAGGAGCTTCTTCCTGATTTGCTAGTGGTGCGACTATTGCGGGAGGTTGTGGAACGTTTTGATTTCCTTCCATCTCTTCTATAGGTTCTGGTCTTTGTTCTTGATCTTGTTCTGGATACTGTAGGCTTCGTCTGATCTCTCTACGATTTCTGCGAACTGTTGCCTCTAAATTTTCGTCAAAAAGTAATGGTCCTGCTGGGTTGTTTCTAGTCATAAACTAGAAATACCTAGAAGAATAAAAACAAAGAAAAATAGAATAAAATAGAATAAAATAAAAAAATAATAAAATAAAATAAAAACTGAAAATAGATAAATATAGTAATGGCTAAAGTAATAGAAATCGAGTTTTCTTAACATTTCAATTCCCCGGCAACGGCGCCAAAAACTTGATATGCTCGTGATATTAAGTAATAAAATTTATAAAAACTGATTACACCAAAACTAACTAATATCACGATATTAAAGGCAAGCGCACCTATCGAATAGTAGTACAGTTTAGCGGCAAGACCAAGTTATCGTACCCAAGAGAACCAAAAGTACTAATACTTACTTCCTTTCTATTATCTAGCCTGAAAGTAAAAGAGGTTTGGTTGAAACTAATTCTAAAACTAACTAAAAGTGCACAAAAATTAAATTGAGGAAAAACTTTTAGGGAAAAGCTGATTGATATAAGCAATACTTAAGGGAGAATCCACCTAGACTTCACTTGTTATTGGTTCTTGAGCTAGACGATTTATTCACTTGACTTGATCTGTAGAGATCCCTAATTTATGCTAAACCCTCTATCGAGGTGAAGAGCAACTAGGCCTAGGTTGTTAACTAAAGTTCCTTTATCAATTAACACCCTAGGTTGCATTAATTCGATCTATGGTTCCCCATATTAGGTTTGACCCTAATTCGGTAGATTTATGTCGCCCTATGTCTAAGGTTGCATGCAACTCCGCTTAATTATGGTAGATCTACTCTTATCACAGGGACTTTTGCTCCTCTGCTTTAAGCGCATCCGTTTCTTTAATTAATACCTTGGCTTATTAACACAAGAATTAAGCACACATAATTAAGAACAACTCAAGTATTTATCACATAACTCAAGAATAAATAATAACAAGATTCATCTTAGTTTCATCCCCCTCAAGTATTTGAGGGATTTAGTTCATAATATAGAAAGAAAACATATCAGAAGAATAAAGATAAAAAAACATAAAGAACCCGAAAACCCCTGAAGGAATTTAGGGAGATCCATTATCTTGATGTAAAATTCTGGCTTCTCGAATGAATCAATCGGCTTCCCTTGGAGTAATTCCTTGCTTCCACTCTTTGTGTTGGCAGAAATATGGCTCTCTCTCTTGAGAGAAAAGAATATATTTTTAGAGTTGCCTCTTGGGGTCTTTATATAGAGTTTACAATGGCTTTCTTAGCCCCTAAGTATCCAAATCCGAGTGAAATTCCTCTTCCTCACGACTAGAACATGCCCGTGTGCCACGCCCGTGTGATTTCGACAAGAGGCTATGTGAGAGTCTGTCGGTGGAGGCACGGTCGTATGGCCTGGCCGTGCTTGTTAGGGGCTGGACCGTGTGATCTTCATGTGGCACGACCGTGTGCCACGGTCGTGTGGGAGTCCTTGGGCTGTGTCGAATTCATATTTTGGCCTATTTTCTCTGTTTTTGGTCCATTTTCTGTTCTTTTCTCTTCCCTATGCTCTCCTGAGTATAAGATATGAAAAAGAAAGATTAAGAGCACCAATTCTCACAAAATTAATGATAATCCATCCGAAATATAGGCTAAACATGAGGTAAAAATATGTATAATTTATCGTTTATCAGGGATTTAGTTCATAATTAATAAAGAAAACATCTCAAGAGAATAAAGATAGCAAAACATAAAGAACCCAAAAACCCTTGAAGGATTGAAGGGAGATCATTTGTCTTGATGTAGAATTCGGCTTCTGGGATGAATCAATCAGCTTCCCTTGGAGTAATCCCTTGCTTCCACTCTCTGTTTTGGTAGAAATAAAGCACCCTTTTGAGGAGAGAAAAGCACACCTTTGTAGTCGCCCCCTAGGGTCTTTATATAGAGCTTTGGAATGCCTTTCTTAGCCTCTAAGTATCCAAATTCGAGTGAAATTGAACTTCCTCACGATAGGGACACGCCTGTGTGCCACGTCCGTGTGGATCGACAAGTGGCCGTGTGCGAGACTGTTGATGGTGGCACGGCCGTGTCACCTGGCCATGCTTGTCAGGGTTGGGCCATGTTGGACTTTATGTGGCATGGCTGTAGGACACGGTCGTGTGGTGAATCCTTGGGCCATGTTGTTTTCACACTTTGGCTTATTTTCTCCATTTTTGGCCTGTTTCTTGTTCTTTTCTCTTCCCTATGCTCTCCTGAGTATAAAACATGAAATAGAAGGATTAAGAGCACCAATTTCCACACATTTAATGATAATTCATCTGGAAATTAGGCTAAGCATGAGGTAAAAATATGTATAAATTATCGTTTATCAACTAGCTTGACTCATGGAGCATATGGAGAAGCCCATTTATTTAAAATTTTCGTAGCCAGTGAAACACTCTAGTAAAACTAGAGTTATCAGGGTAATTAATGTAAATCCTAAGGGAAAGAGATGTATAGAGTTTAAATCCCTTAGAACTTTCATATTGTAGATAGGTACAATCTTGATTGTCAAAGTAACTCAATCTGTACTTTGAATTTGGGGGAGTTTAACTCTAAATAGAGGACTTCCTCTTCGTTTGTAATCACTTAATTGTAATCTTTCAAAGTAATAAAGATACTTTGAGAGTATTTACTCAAACACTTGAAGTTCTTTTTCTTTCTTGTGGCTTTTTTTGTTCATTTGTTTTTTTTTTATCTTTTAGCTGCTTTTGCTTTATTTTTGGTTCCTTAGAGAATTTCTAGCGAGAATTCTCACTTTATGAGAGTTAGGCTGATTTAGATAGATTTGAACCCAAGAAATTACCTAAGGCTACACTGATTGCAAGACTAAAATTCTACCCCATAACATCTGGTATCCGAGATAAGGTTTCGAAGGCACCAATCGAGATGACAAAAGGAGTAGAAGATCAGATTGAGCCTATGGGAGCCCATGGAAAGGTTAGGAAAGCTAGTCGATCGAGGGATATGCTGTTGACTTTGGAAAATCGAGTTGTCAATCTCGAGGAGTCCATGGGGGATATGAGGGAGACACTTAAGGTAGTTAAGGGACATACTAATTAGCTAGATTCGATAAAGGAGCAGCTCAGGGAATTTGTGTTTGATTCCCAGGTAGAAGTAATGCAAGGAATGCTTAGTTCTACTACAGATAAGCTGACAGTGAAGGATGATGCTCTCAAGGCCATCGTGACGACCTTGAAGGAATAGATTGAGGATCTCAAGGGGGACCTCACTATATACATGGCTTGTTTGAGTAATGTGATGTTGGATTTAGGACCGAAGCAACACAAGATGGATGTTCCTAAACTGAAATAGTTAAAAGGGATGAGTTTTCCGAAGGACATGGACAAATTTCTCTGGGGAGTGGAACAATACTTCCGTGTAATACCCCTCACCTGACCCGATCATTGGGTTCAAGCTATGGGATGCTACATTTGTTGTCGGAGCAACTACAGTCAATTAGGCAGCATTTAATTATTCACACATGTAATTAAGTATTATCACATTCAAATTATGATATACAACCATTTTTGGGTCTTATACGAGCTTGTGAAAGCTCTTTTGTTAACTCAAGCATGAAGTAAGACCAAATTGAAATGTTTTAGAAATCTCAGACCGATGTTGTGACTTCGTAATTTTCATGTAGTAATTTCACCAATATAGTATGTCATGTTGCAACTTCAGGCATAATGACATTGCAATATCACTTACTATCGGCCGACGTTGCAACATGGGAAATTAGACGTCGAGACGTGACCCCAGTTTTGGTCAAAATGTGCATTGGTACCTAATTCAAGCCTCAAACTAAAATTTTATATGATTCAATTAGCCTTTCACATATATAACTATTGTACCATGCTAAACTAAATCATTTCAAACATATGAACATATAAACCAACCATTTAACATTAAACAATTCAAACATTCATTATTTAAGCACATCCAATTCTTACTTTAATTATCCAATTTATAAACATTTCATTTATCAACTTATCCTTATTTGATTTTTCATTTTGAAGACCATTCAAACCAATGATCATAACCTACTTAACATTCACATTTACCATTTCTAATTAATCCCTCAACTTAACTAATTCATGCTTCTAATAGGTTATGCACATTGTCAAACATTCATATTCAATCATCACCACATTTATCATATAACCGAATACTCAAAATGACCATTTTTACAATCGTTTCCCTACATACATTGCATAAAATTTAGACTCAAAATTAACATAATTCTGCCGTCTTTTAATCGTGTAAGCTTTAAGTTGATCCAGATTGCCAGGTTCCGCAAGGTAATGATCTATGAGGGAAGGAAAACAATGAGTGTAAGCATATAAAATGCTAGTAAGTTCTAATGGAAAGTACTTTGCTTACCTTGAACATATCAAAGCAATTAACTACCACAATATTGGCATAGTTTGGCTTGAACAAGGTATTTTTATTAGTAGCAAGACAACTTAAATGTTCATACCCAAGTATGTATCAAAACAAAATACGAAAACATGTCACCTTATACCACATTCACATAACTCTTGTTAATATCATATTCTCTATCAATTTGTAAATTCATATCAATCATACATTACTCATTTTCATGCCACATTTCATTATCAATCTATAAAATTGCAGTATTTACACATCATTCATTTCAATGCCATAACCAATTTAGTCATCCAAACATTTCATTTCATTTTCAAGTTTTGATTTTTGAGTGTCTTGTTTTGCTCGATGAAACCCTAGTAAAACGAAATTGAATACATAGGTAAACTACACCATACTAGGTTGCTCGTCCGAGCAGAAACTACACCACACCAGGGCAGCAAGGTGTAAAGCTTGTAGGAAATCATAATACCTTACACGATTATTCGTAACAAATGTTGGATCATGATATAATCTAGGACAATCTCCGTACAAACACATATCTCATACAAGCACACAAAAGACCCTATTGGCATGCCAATCGTCCTTAACCTTTTCTTAAGTTCACATGGGCGTCAATTGTACGTATCTACATTTTTCATTCCTATAAATGATCACATATTTCAATCCCATATTTGGTAACCATTCCATTTCAAATTTACACCATGTGTTATTTCATATTAATCAATTATCACAATACATTTCAATTCGGTCATTTCATAGTCATATATGCCCAACTTCAATAGTATTTCAATTATTACCTAAACACATGCATATATCCGAAATAACACAAGTACATATACACAACACAAGATAAAATAGTAAGTTCCATAAGAATTTACTTATTCAAATTGTGAAATAAGTGGATGCTTTAGGGACTAATCCGTAATTTTTACTTCTTCCCTATTTGCTCCACTTTGATCCAAATTTTGATCTATGGAATTATTTCATATACCAAATCAATACAAAAAAATTTTGATACAATACCAAGAAATGCATGGTTTCATATAGACTCATTCTCTATTCCTCTAATATTTTACATTTGATTCAATTTAGTCCCTAAACTCGAGATAAGCATAACTTTTATTCCTAGCTTCGGATTAAAATGCGACTTCACATACTTTCATTAGGAACCTTATACTTTCTATTTCTAACACCATTTCATTATAGATTTTACATTTATTCAATTTGGTCTCTAATTTTCAAAGTTAACAATTAAGCTATACTAACGTTACAATTTAGTCCCCTTTTTTTATAATCTAAGCTTAAAATCTATCAATTTAAAGCATGATTCTTCAAGAAATCAACAATGGAAACTTCCTAAAACTTTAACAGTTTTACAAATTGATACATGGGTTAGCTAAATCAAGCTCTCATGACTTCAAATCTATAAAAAAAACATTACAAGAAAATGATTTAATTTTGCTTACCTAGTTATGGCCGAATGTACCAACAAAAAAGGTTGAAACTTGATAGTTTTTTGGCTATCGTGGACAGCAGAAATGAAAGAGATGATAGGCATCCCACTAACTTTTCCTATTTATAGTATAATTAACCTTTAATTATTTTAATTTAATTAAGATTTAACCTTAATAGTTCTTTATTAATTAAGCTAATGAAATCTAACATCATTATCCACTATCTCCTTTTTAATAATGGTATAATAACCACTTTGTCCCCATTGATAAATTGCTATTTAAGTCCTCAAACCTTTTAGCAATTAAAACTTTATAGTGATTGAACTTTATAATTTAGTCCTTATACCTTAATTAATTATTAATTTAGCAAAATTATTAGACAAAACTTTAATATATTTTAATATCATCTCCATAAATATTTATTTTTAATATTTACAAACTCGATTTATAGAAACGAGTTCCAAAACTGCATTTTTTAGTACTACTAAAAATCAAGTTGTTACAATTCTCCCCCTAAAAAAATTTTGTCCTTAAAATTTACCTAAGAAAAGACGGGCGTTGATATCGCGTGATATGTAGTAATAAAATTTATAAAAACTGATCACACCAAAAACTAACTAATATCACGATTTTAAGGCAAGCGCACCTATCGAACAGTAGTATAGTTTAGCGGCAAAACCGAGTTATCGTACCCAAGGGAACTAAAAGTACTAGTACTAACTTTCTTTATATTATCTAGCCTAAAAATAAAAGAGGTTTTTATGAAGACTTAAACTAATTCTAAAACTAAACTAAGAATGCACAAAAAGTAAATTGGGGAAAAACTTTCGGGAAAGCTAATTGATATAGGCAATACTCAAGGGAGAATCCACCTAGACTTCACTTGTTATTGACTTCTTGAACTAGACGATTTATTCACTTGACTTGATCTATAGAGATCCCTAACTTATGTTAATACCTCTATCGAGGATAAGAACAACTAATCCTAGGTTGATTAACTGAAATCTCTTTCTAGTTAAAACCATCTAGTCTTGCATTAATTCGATCTATGGATCCCCCTATTAGGTTTGACCCTAATCCGGCAGATTTATGTCGCCCTATGTCTAGGGTTGCATGCAACTCCGCTTAATTATGGTAGATCTACTCTTAAAATAGGGACTTTTGCTCCTCTGTCTAAGCACATCAGCTTATTGACTTAATACCTAGGATTATTAAACCAAGAATTAAGAACACATGATTAAGAAGAATTCAAGTATTTATCATATAATTCAAGAATGAATAATAACAAGGTCTGTTTTAGGTTTCATCCTCCTCAAGTATTTGGGGGATTTAGTTCATAATTAATAAAGAAAACATCTCAGAAGAAATAAGATAACAAAACATAAAGAACCCAAAAACCCCTGAAGGAATTTAGGGAGATCCTTTGTCTTGATGAAGAATTCTAGCTTCTGGGATGAATCAATCGGCTTCCCTTGGAGTAATTCCTTGCTTTCACTCCTTGTGGTGGCAGAAAGAAGGCGCTCATTTTAGGAGAAAAGAGTACACCCTTAGAGTTGCCTCCTAGGGTCTTTCAATAGAGCTTTGGGATGCCTTTCTTAGCCTCTAAGTATCCAAATCCGAGTGAAATTACACATCCTCACGATAGGGACATGCCCGTGTGGATCGATAAGAGGCCGTGTACGGGCCTGTTGAGGGTGGCACGGCCGTGTGGCCTGGCTGTGCTTGTCAGGGCTGGGCCGTGGTGGACCTTATGTGGCAGGGCCGTGTCCCACAGCCGTGTGGTGACTCCTTGGGCCTTGTTGTTTTCACACTTTGGCCAATTTTCTTCGTTTTTGGTCCATTTTTTGTTCTTTTTTCTTCCCTATGCCCTCCTGAGTATACAACATGAAATAGAAGGGTTAAGAGCACCAATCCTCACAAAATTGATAATAATTCATCCAAAATATAGTCTAAACATGAGGTAAAAATATGTATAATTTATCATTTATCAAATACCCCCACACTTAAGCCTTTGCTTGTCCTCAAGCAAAATCTCAATCCATAATTAAGAATCATTCCTCTCAACTTACAATCTTTATCAATAATGTTTCAAACTAATTCACAAGCAGTCATACAATGAAAATTCAATACATTAAAGATTCAATTACTTTAAGTTGAGAATTTTATCATTGAAACATAAGTTCTCTCGCTTCTTCTAAGTAATTATCTCTCAATCAAAATTAACAACATTTGACATCCTCACTAAAGATTCACTCTATCCACTCAAGGTGTTTAGGGTTCATGAATTAAGTACTCTCTAGTCAACTTGAAAAGTTATTACCATAGGCTTACAAGAAAATCAAATCTCCACCACTATAGTTTGATATGATACATCGATCAAAAGGTCTTTCAATGGTTGTAATAGGGCTTGGTTAGGGGTGTTGTCACAAGCTGCAAAAGAGGGTTAGAATCGAGATTGAACTGAAAAATTATCTAGCTAGAAAAATCGCTATCACTGGAACATATTTCTCTAGCTAATTCTCATGATAACATCATTTTTACCTTGGTAGCCTTAAAATAGAAATATGCAAAAACTATTTGAACTATTACAGATTACAACTGAATTAATACATACATTTTTTTAAGAACAATTCAAGTACACATTTACAAACTTTACAATCTGGAAAAGAGAATAAAGCTAGATGAAAATTTCAACTCAAATCTCGAAAAATATAGGGGTCAAAATAATTGAATGGAATTCAACAAAAACGGGTTATAGGTTAATATTAAAGGTAAGCCAAAGAAAAGGTTGTTAGGTTCAATGGGGTTCACTAGGGGTTAATTTCTAAAGGTAGGCTTTTGTGGAGTAAGTGGGTTAAATCCTAAGTGCCTTTATCATTTCAGTGTATCAAATCAATGATGTGGTCTCGACATGTATAATCAAAGCAAGTTCTAGAATAACAATTCAATATTGACTCACTCAAAGCAATAATAAAAGTGAGCACGAAAGGATGTATGCTCAAAAGGCTCAAAAATTTCACCAAAATTATGGCTTTTGATGTCAATCCTGCGAATTTCAAATCTCAAGATAACACTTAAAATTTAGGAAAATAACTTATGAAAAAAATGGGGTTCTCAAAAGTTTCAACTTATCATGCTTGATTCCCTAATGTTTTAAAGTTTGAATAATCAAAGTACAAACACCTATGTCTTAATTCTTAATTTATCAATAAAAATCATAAATTAATCAGAATATATTCTTATTAGGAGACCGAAGATAATGTAGTTTTGAGAATAATGCATCAGATTTTAGGGTTTTCAAAGATAATGTAATGATTGAAAGTAAATTCCCCCCCACACTTAGGATGTACATTGCCCTCAATGTACAAAGATAACATTAGTAGTAATAAAAGCACATTATCATAAGATAGGGAAAGGCATGAAACTCCCTGCTTTGGATGGATTAGTGAGGTGGTGGTGCCTACAGAGTGTCTACGACAAAGGAAGGTGCGAAGGTAGATACTCCGCTGATGGTAGTATTTGTTTGTCCATAGCTTTCATGTTGTGAGTGTAGGCTTTGGAGATGTCATCTTGGTGAGGATGTGGCAAGGTTCCCTTTAGAAATTAGATTTGAGCTGTAAAGCTCCTTTGAAACTGCGAAAGCACTTATCATTTTTAGGGAATATCAGGATTAGAAAATTTACTCATTAGGAGGTAGCCGATAGGAAATGATTGAAAATGAAATAAACTATATCTAAAAATACTAATATTCAAATAATGAAAAAGGTAAAATGAAAAAAAATAAAAGTAAAAGTAAAAAGGAAAATAAAGTTAGAAGAAAAGGTGAAAATAAAGATCAGTGTTCAAATAAAAGTTAAGATAAAAATAAAGTTAAGAGGAATAGAAGTTTCTAATCCTCAGATGGATCACGTGGTGGCGGTGGTGAAGTGATGTCGAGGTGCTGGCATATCTGCTGTAATGTCGTATCGATGTGATCGAAGTGCTGGAAGCATTGCTGCTCGAATCTGGTTAGGCGCTCAAATATGTCAGCATAGGTGGCTGCTGCATGAGATGGGCGGTGAGGGGATGGCAGCTCGGTAGGTGCATCCTCCTTCAGTGGTGGTGGTGGGACATCATCAGGAATGTCCTCCAGATTCTCGGCCTCTTGGATGAGGCGGTACCGAAAAGGGTCACCTCCTGGCCTCCGCTGGATCATCCTCATATGGTGCATAATCTGGATACCCTGAGGGGACATCTGGCCTATCAGTATGTATGAGGATGTCTGGGCCGCTGTGTTGAGGAGCTTGAAGTGACGGGCCAAGCATGTAATGTACGGGCCCATAGATATGATGCCCCTGCGATGATGCTCGGTCTGGTGCTATATGGCGTGCGTGATAAAGTAAGCGAGGTCGATGGGGTGCGTGTTCACCATACTTCATAAAAAATAGGCGTCATGGGTGTTGACGACGCCTGTGCTCTCCTGTCTACCTGTCAAAGTATGTGCAAGAAGAGCGTGGAGGTACTTTAATGACTAGGGGAGGGCAGTCGCCTTTGTGCGACTGGGGTCGTAGGAGGGATAGCCTAGGGCGATGTTGTGCCAACATTCTGCGGGTTTGAGGTGGATGCGACGGGGAAGTGTAGGAAAGTCTTCATACTCCATGAATTGCTCTGTGTAGAGGCCGAGAGCTGAGCCAAACTCTGGTACGCTAAGGTGGCGTACATGACCTCCTAAGCAAAACTGGACTGTGCCAGGATCATCGAACTGGCTCATAACGGTCTGAAGATGAAAGGTGGAGCAGAACTCTAGAGTGAGTTCAAGGTATATAGGCTTGATGATTCGGAAGAATTGCTCCCAAGGATCCGTCATCAGTAAGGCCCAGACTGCGTTTGCGAGGTTGACTTGGTCTAGCGCGTCCCAATTAATGCATCGGCCTGCGCTTAATGTACATTCCCGTAGTATCTGAAATAACTCCTCTTGGTAGGCTTGGGGTAATGTGATGAACGGGTGGCGAGCCTCAGTGGTGGGCCTCGAAGATGAACCACCTGGCCTCTTTCATTTTTTAGAAGGCGGAGAAGCAGCTCTTTTGCCGCGTGACGATGACATGATGCCTAAAAATAAAATAACAAACATTAGTCTTTAAAAAAATTGGAATTTAAATAAAAAAACTATAAAAATAATATGACAATGTTCCTAAAAACGGGGACTAACCTAAATAGTATAAATTATCCATCCTAATGTGGTAGCAAAAGTAAGCAACATGAGTATGTATTTATACTAAATGCATAAGATAAATGGCAATCAAATGTGATTTTAAGTGGCATGCAATCATGAAATGTTCTATAATATTCTAGATTATTCATCCTAGTGTAACTAATTCCATGCTTGAATCAATTCTAAATCTAACTATAATCATGATATAAAAATAAAGAATAAATAAAATAGATTAATAAAAATTAGAGAGAAAAATGAGAAAATAGAACCAAATGAGAGAGGTGCACGGTCGTAGGAGAGGATTTGAACGGTCGTGGGGCACTTTCCACGGGCATGGGATGGTCATGTACGAGCGTTGTGGTGTTTTGAGGATCGGCGGTAGCGTTTATAGTGGTTGGGGAAGAAAAAGTTTAGGGTTTGAGTGAGGGAGAAAATGAATAGTGGCCCCTATTTATAGTTTTTGGGTCACACGGGCGTGTGCCTCCCCCGTGTGACTTGGGTTTTGCCCGTGTGATTCGAAATTTGATGGTTTTGGCGCACCTGGTTCAAAGTATACGCCCGTGTTGGCCATCTCGCATGGTTGTTTGCGATCTTGTTCGTTTTTCACACGGCCGTGTGATCGGTCACACGGCCGTTTGCGATGGGGTTTTGTTATTCACACGGTCGTGTAGGTAGTCACACGGTCGTGTCTAAATCGATAGTGTTGGCCACGGTCTGGGGACACGGGCATGTGGCTTTGTGTGAGCCCGTGTCTAAGTTGAAAGGTTGACACGGCCATGTTCCACGGCCGTGTCAATTTGTCGGTAGCCCGTGTTTTTGGGAAAATTATGCTCTGTTTACACACGGCCTGGGTGCACGACCGTGTATCTACTTTAAATGTTCGCATGGTCTTAGGCACGCCAGTGGGCATGGCCATGTGGTCCTAAATTTTTGCATTAAAAATGGTTAGTTGATGCATAAAAATACTAAAATTAAAAATAAAAGAAAAGTTACTAAGTTAGTGCTCGGGTTGCCTCCCAAGAAGCGTTTATTTAGAGTCTAAGCTTGACTCTACCTGGATGTATCATGAAGGGATTTCGTGGAGCTGAAGCTCCTCCCTGTTATCTTTAAAATTCTCACCTTTATAGTGTTTAAGCCTCTGGCCGTTTACCTTGAAAGTACCGTGGTTAGGGTGAGTTACCTCAATTGTACCATATGGAAAGACAATTTGAATAGTGAATGGACTTGACCACCTTAACTTGAGTTTTCCAGGAAATAGTTTCAGCCTTGAGTTGTAGAGTAAGACAAGATCACCCGTTTTGAACTACTTAGGTTGTTTCAGTCGTTTGTCATGGAGTTGCTTCATGGCTTCCTTATATAGTCGTGAGCTCTCGTAGGCATTGCAACGCCATTCGTCTAGCTCATTTAACTGTATTAATCTTTTCTCGCCTGCAAGCTTAAAATCAAGGTTTAAAAATTTAACAGCCCATAATGCTTTATGTTCAAGTTCAAATGGCAGATGACAACTTTTTTTGTACACAAGTTTATAGGGAGATATACCTGTGGGCGTTTTAAAAGCAGTTCTATGGGCCCATAAAGCATCGTCTATCTTTCTTGACCAATCTTTTCTATTTGTTTCTATTGTTTTCTCTAAGATGCGTTTTAGTTCCCTATTTGTTCCTTCGACTTGGCCACTAATTTGTGGATGATAAGTGGTAGCTGTTCTATGGTGTACTCCATACCTTTTTAAAACTTTTTCAAATTGAGCATTGCAAAAATGGGTACCCCTATCACTAATAATTATCCTAGGTGTACCAAATCGAGAGAAAAGTTTCTTCAAAAATTGTACTACCATTCTAGCATCATTAGTAGGTAAGGCTTGGGCTTCCACCCATTTTGACATATAATCTACTGGTACTAGGATGTACTTAGGGAATGGACCCATGAAATCAATACCCCATACATCAAATATTTCACATGAAAGTATATAGCTCTGAGGCATTTCATTATGTTGAGAAATATTACCTGTTCTCTGGCATTTATCACAAGAGGTCACATACATGTTGGCATCCCTAAAAAGTGTAGGCCAGTAAAAGCCTGATTCGAGTACCTTATGAGCAGTTCTTGCTCCACTGTGATGTCCTCCTGTGGGTCCCGAATGGCAATGATCTAGAATTTGGTATGTTTCTGTCTTAGCAACGCATCTTTGAATAACCTGATCTGCACAAATTCGAAAAAGAAAAGGATCTTCCCAAAAGTAGTTTTTCACATCAGCGAAGAATCGCTTCTTTTGCTGATGGGTCAGCCTTTTTGGGGTTATGTTAGCTGCTAAATAATTTGCAAAATCAGCAAACCAAGGAACTGCTGCCTCTGCTATGGCTAGGAGTTGTTCTTCAGGAAACAAGTCGTTTATTTTATCGAGGTACTTGGTTTGTGTGGTTTCTAGTCTTGAAAGGTGATCTGCTGCCAAGTTTTCAGCTCCTTTCTTGTCCTTTATTTCTAAATCGAATTCCTGTAACAATAGAATCCATCTTATTAATCGAGGTTTTGCATCAGTTTTAGTTAAAAGATAGCGAAGAGCAGAATGGTCAGTATAAACAATGACTTTTGACAAAATTAAATAAAATCTGAATTTGTCAAACACAAAAATAACGGCTAGCAATTCTTTTTCTGTGGTAGTATAATTTGCTTGGGCGGTTGTCAAAGTTCTGCTAGCATAATAAATCGGTTGAAAGTGCTTGTCTCTTCGTTGTCCCAAAACTGCACCTACTACAAAATCACTCTCATCGCACATTAGTTCAAAAGGTAGATTCCAATTAGGTGAAAGCATAATCGGGGCATTGACTAACTTTTCCTTAAGAGTGTTAAAAGATTCTAAACATTCTTGGTCAAAGTTGAAAATCACGTCTTTTTCTAGTAATTTTGTTAAAGGCTTAGCTATTTTAGAAAAATCTTTAATAAATCTGCGATAAAAACCGGCATGTCCTAAAAAGCTTCTTATAGCCTTAACTGAATTAGGGGCAGGTAATTTTTCAATGGTTTCAATTTTTGCTTTATCTACCTCTATCCCTTTACTAGAAATTTTATGTCATAATACAATACCCTCTTGAACCATAAAGTGGCATTTTCCCTAGTTTAGCACTAAATTTGTCTCTTCACATCTTATCAAAACACGTTTTAAATTATTAAGACAAAGTTGGAAAGAATTACCGAAAATTGAAAAATCATCCATAAATACCTCCATGATGTCTTCCACAAATTCGTTGAAGATAGCTAGCATGCATCGTTGAAAAGTAACAGAAGCGTTACATAAACGTAAATGCATTCTACGATAAGCAAACATACCGTATAGACATGTGAATGTCATTTTCTCCTGATCTTCTGGAGCTATTGGGATTTGGAAGTAACCAAAGAGGCCATCTAGGAAACAATAATACATGTGACCTGATAATCTTTCCAACATCTGATCAATAAAAGGTAAGGGAAAATGATATTTTCGAGTTGCGTCATTCAACTTTCTATAATCAATGTAAACTCTCCATCCAGTGACTGTTTGTGTAGGTATTGACTCTTTTTTGTCATTAGGCACTACGGTCATACCTCCCTTTTTAGGAACAACCTGCACAGGACTTACCCAAGAACTGTCAGAAATAGGATAAATAATGCTTGCATCTAAAAGTTTAATTACCTCGGCTTTTACGACTTCCTTCATGTTGGGATTCAATTGTCTCTGAGCTTGCACCGATGGTTTATATTTATCTTCCATTAAAATTTTATGGGTGCAAAAAGAAGGATTAATTCCCTTAATATCTGAAATTTTCCAAGCTATAGCCTACTTGTGCTTCCTTAACACATGGAGTAGTTCCCCTTTTTCTGCAATGCTCAAATCTGATGCGATAATAACTGGTAAAGTAGAATCTTCCCTTAAAAAGACATATTCTAATTGATCTAGCAGTTGTTTTAACTCTAATTTAGGGGGTTCATCACATCTTTATACTTTCATAACTTATGTGTCTCGTGATAATTTCATTAGAATCTAACTCCTTTCTTACTTCTTCAATTTCAGTGGTGGCTTCATCTTCCCCCCACCTTGAATTAGACACAGTTCCAACGTGTCTGCGAGAGAAAGTTCTTAAAAATTATCTTGAACAAAGTACTCAATAATATCAACAAAATAACATGAATCATCTTGTTCTTTAGAAAATTTCATAGCATCATAGATTTTAAAAACAATTTCTTCCTCACCAACTCTAAGTACTAATTTACCATCCCCTACATCGATAACAGCTCTAGCAGTGCCTAAAAATGGATGTCCCAAAATTAAAGGTACCTCAATATCCTCATCCATGTCAAGTACAACAAAATCAACAGGGAATATAAATTTATCTACCTTTACTAGCACATCTTTGATGATTCCCTTAGGATATTTAACAGATCTATCAGCTAGTTAAATACTAATCCTAGTAGGCTTTGGTTCCCCTAGACCTAGTTGCTTGAACATTTTGTAAGGCATTAGATTAATTCTAGCACCTAAATCAGCTAAGGCTTTATCAATAATTAAACTACCAATTAAACAAGGAATAGTAAAACTTCCTGGATCTTTCAATTTTGCTGGCAGTTTATTTTGAAGAATAGCTGAGCATTCCTCGTTGAGTTCCACTGTGGCTAATTCTTCCAACTTTCTTTTATTTGTTAGAAGTTCTTTAAGAAACTTCGCGTACTTCGGCATCTGCGAAATTGCTTCAACAAAAGGTAAGTTAATATGTAATTGTTTAAAAAGTTCAAGAAATTTACTGAATTGAGCGTCTGCGTGGTCTTTCTTCAACTTTGCCGAATATGGAATAGGCGGTTTGTATTCCTTGAGTGTTGGTGGAGTGTTTTCCTTGGGTTCCTCTACCTTGTCTTTTGGAGATTCTTGAACAGGCTTCTTTTCTGGTTCAGCCAGTACTTTCCCATCTCTTAAAGTAATTGCTTTGACATGTTCTCTGGGATTTGGCTCAGTGTTACTTGGTAGTCCACCTTGTGGTCTCTCTGAAATTAATTTCGCAAGTTGACCAATTTGATTCTCAAGCCCTTGAATTGATGCTTGTTGGTTTTTTAGGGCCATTTCAGTGTTTTGAAAATGGGTTTCTGATACGGCCATAAATTTGGTAAACATCTCTTTAAGATTTGGCTTTTTCTTTTGTTGTGGTGGTGGCTATTGAAATCCGGAGGAGGCTGTTATCTTTGATTTCCTTATCCTCCCCATGAAAAATTGGGGTGATTTCTCTAACCTGCATTGTAAGTATTACTATAAGGGTTATTTTGAGGTCTAGAATTGTTACCCATATAGTTGGCTTGCTCAGTTTCTATGCTGTGTCCATAAGATGAGTAGTCTGGATTGAACATATTTCTTGGAGTTGCGTCGCACTGCATCACTGGTTGTGCTTGCATAGAACCAACAAAATTATTAAACTTTTTATTTAGAAGTTCTACTTGGTTAGTAAGCATAGTGACAACATCAATATTATAAACTCCTGTGACTTTTGTCGGCTTTGTCCTCATGACTTACCACTGATAGTTATTCAGTGACATCTCTTCTATAAACTCATAAGCTGCTTCGGGTGTTTTATTGTTGATTGTTCCTTCTGCGGCTACATCGATCATTTGCCTTGTTGATGGATTCAAACCGTTGTGAAAGGTTTGAACTTGTAGCCACAAAGGTAACCCATGGTGAGGGCATCTTCTCAAAAGATCCTTGTATCTCTCCCAGGCATCGTAAAGTGTTTCAAAATCCATTTGCAAAAAAGAAGAGATATTGTTTCGTAATTTAGCTGTTTTAGTTGGAGGAAAATATTTAAGTAAAAATTTTTCTGTCATCTGTTCCCATGTAGTGATTGAGCCTCATGGTAAAGAATTTAACCACTGTTTGGCTTTATTTCTCAAAGAGAATGGAAATAGCTTTAGACGAATGGCATCATCAGAAATGCCATTAATTTTAAACGTATCGCAGAATTCCAAAAAGTTGGCTAAATGTGAGTTAGGATCTTCATCCTATAAACCATCAAACTGCACAAATTGCTAAATCATCTGAATAGTGTTAGGTTTTAATTCAAAATTATTAGTAGTAATGGCAGGTCTAATAATGGTAGTTTGAGTACCAGCCAAACTAGGTTTAGCATAATCATACATAGTGCGAGGAGCTTCATCTTGATTCATTGGTTGCGCGGCTATTGTGGGAGGTGGTGGAATGTTTTGATTTGCTTCCATCTCTTTCGTAGGTTTAGGTTCTTGTTCGGGATAATGTAGGCTTCGTCTGATCTCTCTGCGAGTTCTGCGAACTGTGCTTCCCAATCTTCGTCAAAAAGTAGTGGTCCTCCTAGGTTTCTTCTAGTCATAAACTAGAGATACCTAGAAGGGAAAAAGCAAATAAAATAAAATAAAATAAAATAAAAGTAAAAAGCTAAAAATAAATAAAAATAGTAATGGCTAAAGTAATAGAAATCGAGTTTTCGTAATATTTTAGTTACCTGGCAACAGCGCCAAAAACTTGATATCTCGTGATATGTAATAATAAAATTTATAAAAACTGGTCACACCAAAAACTAACTAATATCACGATTATAAGGCAAGCGCACCTATCGAATAGTAGTATAGTTTAGCAGTAAGACTGAGTTATTGTACCCAAGGGAACTAAAAGTACTAGTACTAACTTCCTTTCTATTATCTAGCCTAAAAATAAAAGAGGTTTTTATGAAGACTTAAACTAATTCTAAAATTAAACTAAGAATGCACAAAAATTAAATTGGGGAAAAACTCTCGGGAAAGCTAATTGATATAAGCAATACTCAAGGGAGAATCCACCTAGACTTCACTTATTATTGACTTCTTGAATTAGACGATTTATTCACTTGACTTGATTCGTAGAGATCCCTAACTTATGTTAATACCTCCGTTGAGGATAAGAACAACGAATCCTAGGTTGATTAACTGAAATCTCTTTCTAGTTAAAACCACCTAGTCTTACATTAATTCGATCTATGGATCCCCCTATTAGGTTTGACCCTAATCTGGCAGATTTATGTCACCCTATGTCTAGGGTTGCATGTAACTCCACTTAATTATGGTAGATCTACTCTTAAAACAGGGACTTTTGCTCCTCTGTCTAAGCACATTAGCTTCTTGACTTAATACCTAGGGCTATTAAACCAAGAATTAAGAACACATAATTAAGAACAATTCAAGTATTTATCATATAATTCAAGAATGAATAATAACAAGGTCTGTCTTAGGTTTCATCCCCCTCAAGTATTTGGGGGATTTAGTTCATAATTAATAAAGAAAACATCTCAAAAGAAATAAGATAACAAAACACAAAGAACCCAAAAACCCCTGAAGGAATTTAGGGAGATCCTTTGTCTTGATGTAGAATTTTGGCTTCTGGTATGAATCAATCGGCTTCCCTTGAAGTAATTTCCTGCTTTCACTCCTTGTGTTGGCAGAAAGAAGGCACTCCTTTTAAGAGAAAAGAGTACACCCTTAGAGTTGCCTCCTAGGGTCTTTATATAGAGCTTCGGGATGCCTTTCTTAGCCTCTAAGTATCCAAATCCGAGTGAAATTGCACTTCCTTACGATAAGGACATGCCCGTGTGCCACGCTCATGTGGATCGATAAGAGGCCGTATATGGGCCTGTTGAGGGTGGCACGGCCATGTGGCCTGGCCGTGCTTGTCAGGGCTGGGCCGTGTTGGACCTTATGTGGCACAGCCATGTGCCACGGCTCTGTGGTGACTCCTTGGGCCGTGTTGTTTTCATACTTTGGCCCATTTTCTTCGTTTTTGGTCCATTTTTCATTCTTTTCTCTTCCCTATGCTCTCCTAAGTATACAACATGAAATAGAAGGGTTAAAAACACCAATTCTCACAAAATTGATAATAATTCATCCAAAATATAGGCTAAACATGAGGTAAAAATATGTATAATTTATCATTTATCAGGCGTATTGAGATTTCATAATTTCATCTGGCTCCTAAGGAGGCTCTTTTGCACCATGATAGTGCTGGAACACTTTCATTAATGACACACATTTATTCATTAATTTTTCGTTTCCCGAGCTAAGATTTTAATTGGTTCCTGACCATAACTCAAATTAGACTGTAGCTCAATTTTGTCGAGAATTATAACATGAGAGGGATCGAATCTATATCTTCTCAACATATACACATGAAAAACATTATGAAGTTTTTCCAATTCTGGAGGTACAACTAATTGGTATGCTATTAGTCCAACTTTTTCGAGAACTTCACAGTTTAATAAACCTCGGAATTAGTTTCCCTTTTCTGTCAAAACGCAGAATTTTCTTCTAGGGCGAGACTTTCAGGAAAGCTTTATCACCAGCTTCAAACACAATATCTTTTCTGTTTGAATCAGCATAAGACTTTTATCTATCTAACTCAACCTTTAAGCAATCTCAAATAACCCTCACTTTTTTTTTCTGTTTCTCACACTAAGTCAATTCCTATCAGTTTTTTCTCACTTAACTCTACCCAACACAGAGGAGTTCTGCATTTATAGCCATATAAAGTCTCTTAAGGTGCCATTTTGATCTCGATTGACAGCTATTGTTGTATGTAAATTCTGCTAGAGGTAGGAATGTCACACCCCAATCTAGAAATAAATACTGGACATACTTGAATCAAAGTTCCTGGGTTACTTTATTTCTTTTTATTATTATCTTATTTTTCCCCCATGACAATTATTTAGTATTAATTTGTAAATATTTGGGTTAAAGAGGGTCTTATAGTAATTATGAAATACTTACATAGTCAGTTAGGGAATATTTGCAGTGGAACTAAATGGTTGAGATGTAACTACATAGTTTCTTAATAGAAAACATAATGATGAGGGTTTTTATAATGTTTATTGGGTTCTAGAGAATAGGGCAAAATGAGGGGTATAATCGGGGGACTCTTTCATTCTCTCAAGGGGGATTTACTATCTTTCTTCCATTTATTCTTTATTTTGTTTTGCAAGCAATAGAAAAGGGAATAAAGGAACAATCTGCATGTGGGTAGAAATGAATGTTTTAGCTTGAGTAATGGAGATTTTGGCAAGCTGTTATTAACAAAGGAGAAGGAATGAGTGACAAGAAGAAACTAGGTAGGGGCAGGTAGTATCAGCTTCCAAGTATTTTTGTTGGTGAGTTCCTGAACTCAAATATTCAATGTTTGCCTTGCATGCTTTGTGCTGTGATATTCAGGTTGTGTGTTATGATAATGAGGAAGTGTTACTTTGTCATGTGAAATTTACCACAATGCGGATGTATGTTATGAGATAAGGTGCATGTTGGTTGTGAACTCAAGTGATAGTATTGATGAATTGTTTAATGAGTACAACATTATGGTGTATGATGATTTCTAAATTGTTTGCCACTTACTTTGCATGTATGTTGTTTTGGTGAGATTTTTGTTGTAATGTTGATACATGTTATGTTTGTAGTGCAAATGTATGATCATTTGTAAGCATAAGCTTGATGTATTGATAAGTTGTTACAAGGTAAAGTGTTATGGATTATGTAGTATTAATGAATTCTTGATATCTGTTATTTGGTGAAAATGAATGATTGCAGAGTATGGAGGGATATAATAATAGATGAAAGAACAAGATGTCATGTTGTGCAGCTTGTGCCACATGTTATTTATCATATGATAACCCTATGAGGGTTCTTCTTAAGTATGAGACTCTACGGAGTCTAAGGCTCTAAGCCTCATGTTTTTATGCAAGTCCTATGGACATGGGCATATGCATGTTATGAAGGTTCGTTAGATGTGTCCTCAAGTTTCCATACTAAGGCTATACGCTGGACTCGCCATATAAAAATCCACGTGATTATCTTACCATTGAATTCACACATTTAAATCTACATAGAATGATTTCTTGTGTCTTAGCCCACTAAGTACAAATTCAACATATATTAATTTGTATCTATGAATCTTTCAAGCAAGAGTTTGTGAATCTAAGTCTGCCAAGAATGAGTTCGCATACAAGAATCCACACATATGGATCCACAGGTATGAGCCTGTGTAAACATGTCCACTAATTAGGGATCCATAGGTAGGAACCTGCATTTATTATCTACATGTATGAATCAATACATATGCACAAGTGGAATCATCCTAAAAGATATAGTAATGCACGAATGATGAAAATAAAGATCTGTGTCAATGTATAAAATGTGCCAGTTTGCCAATGATGTTAATAGTGCACCATGATGACACAAAATCTACCCTCGTACAAGTGTCGTAAAACATAAGACTAGACCAGTAAAGTCATACCATATTATAATAATATCGAGATCGGGTATGTTATTTTAATAACTCAGAAGGTCCATTTGGACTTACCTAGCTTCTTATGATGCCTCTATAATAAAATGGACTATACAATATGCTAAAGAAAGACTAAGCCAAAATCTTTCGAGTTAGCATGAGCTATTCTTCAAAGTTGTAGCATGCATATAATGGAGAAATTAGTGGGCTAGGCCTTAGGATCAGGGATTAGTGTAACTAGAATTCATGAACAGTGTATTAAATTCAAAATGGGTTAAAGGTTATATAAACAATAAATAAATATATTCTCGTAACCAACATTGAATTATGTATTAATGATTTTAGCAAGAACTTAGTGGGAATTGTAGCATTTCTGTTTGACTCGTTGACTTGTTGAACATTTGGGATGTTAATCACAACGTTATTCTAAACTTTTGAAATCTTTGAAGTTTGGTCCTCATTCGATACCTCAGAACTTACATAAGCCTGAATATCACTCAGGAAATGTTTTAATTTTTTTTCGAATGATTGAATTAATGGAATTAAATGGTTTTTTTTGTCTAAAATGGATCAATTAAAGTCTATAACTATTTTGTATTTTGGCTATAGCATTCTATAGCTCTGACCCGGCAATCGGGTCGGGAAAGGGGTGTTACAAGGAACTTTTCCCAACTTCCCTCAAAATCAACCACGCAACAACATAACATGTCTTCAAGCACTTGAATTGCACGCTCCAATTGATTGTCAATATATGGATGAAAAGTTGTATTGAAATTCAATCTAGTACCCAAAGCTTCATGTCATTTACTTCAAAATATGGTGGTAAAACTAGGGTCCCGATCCAAAATGATAGATAATAACACACCATGCAATTTCACGATCTCTTACATATACAATTTGGCAAGTTTCTTAAGAGGATAATCTATTTGCACCAAAATAAAATGGGCGAACTTCATCAATCTTTCAACTATCACCCAAATGGAATCTTTCTTTTCAAGTGACAATGACAATCTTGTCATGAAATCCATAATGACTCGCTCCTATTTTCATTCGAGGATCAATATAGGTTGTAATAATCCCAACAAAACTAGATGCTCTCCTTAACCTACTAACATATCAAACATTAGTCACGAATTCAATTATTTCCATATTTATGCATGGCCACCAGTATAACTGTCTCAAATCATTATACATTTTTTTGCCACTAGGAAGCCTTGTATAGATACTATTGTGAGCTTCATGTAGAATATCTCACTTCAACTCCAAATCATTCGGCACACATAATTTATTACAGAAGTATAAACTCTCGTCATCGCTTATGTTGAATTCACTAGTTTGCCCACTTTCAACAAGTTTCCGCTTAGCTTCCAATTCATTATCATCATTTTGTAATTTCTAAATTCTTTAAGAAAAACAATTTAGTTCTGAATTCGGCCAAAATAGAGCCATCACACTCCATATTCAATTATGAATTCATCGCTTTCAAAGCGAATAGGGATTTTCGACTCAGAGTATTAGCCATAATATTGGCTTTTCTGAATGATATTCTATGATCAAATCATAATCTTTAAGCAATTCATGCAATTTTTGCTGCCTCAAATTAACTCTTTCTACATCAACAAATATTTTAGACTTTTATGATCGGTAAAGATATGACATTGTTCATCGTAAAGGTAATGCCTCCAGATCTATAAGGAGAACACCATAGTTGCAAGTTCCAAATCGTGGGTGGGATAATTCTTTTTATGTAGTTTATGTTGCTGATAGGCATAAGTAATTACTTTCCCTTCTTACATCAACACACACTTTAAGCCACTAAGGGATGCCTCATTGAACATAACAAAATCCTTTCTTGACTTTATTTGGGTTAATATCAGGGCTTCAGTCTACATATCCTTTAATGTAACACCCCAAACCCAATCAAATTGGTTCGACTCGAATCTAGTAAGCTACATTAGCCACCAAAGTGACTCTCCATAAACTCCCAACCTAACCTCCAACACACCATGTATAAACAACATATAATGTGCTAAATTATAACACAACAATGAAAAAAAATCATACATAGAATGTAAAACATGCGAGCTTACAAAAATAAACAGAGGAAGGACTCGCAAGTCACCTAAATTGTAAAACTTAATGGTTCGTATGAAAGAAATAAATAAGGAATTTTAGGGAAAGCATACTGAACATAAATACTAGTACATAAATTTTAATATTAAGGTTCGCACGACAACATAGGTTCACATAACTAGGAACCACATGAGTTTGTATAACAACATAAAACATGAGTTCACACAATAACACGGGTTCACAAAATATCAGAGGTTTGCATACTATCTAAGTTCGCAAAAACTTCATGAGTTTGCATACAAAACAAGCATCTCAACAAAAGGAGGCATTCATGCGAGGGTGCTCATACTTTTTATAGGGTTCACTAAATAGTAATATTATCACTTCTAAGGGTTCGCATACATGTTGGGGGTCACTAACATTTAGGAGTTGTATGAAACGGTACTTTGCAATCCAAATGACTCGTATTTAGTATTAAGACATAATTTTACAAAATTAAAATAATACAACATGGCTTGTGTGCAAGGAGGAATAATGAACATTATAATTGATGCATACCAAAAAGAAGAAATTAACAGCAAGGATTTACTTCAAGCTTTCACAAAAATAAAATTAAACTTAAGGAAATTCTTTTAATAGTAGTAGCAACTATAATAAAACTAAACCCATACAAATAAACCCATTGTCTTTTCTCGAGTTCGTAGAGACCTGTTCAAGAATTAGCCTGAACAAGGTCATCTACCTCGCCACTATCATTCGCGACCTACTCACCTGAAAAGTAATAGGGGAGTGGGTGAGTTCATTGAGAAATCAGTGATTACACAGGAATCATCAAAGCAAACTTTAAGAAATATAGTGTTTAAAATAGAAGCTTAGCTTAAAAATTATTTTGCGAGCTAGGCTCCCCGTAAGGGTGCGAGATCTAGTTTGCAATTACCTGCTTGTCAAAAAGTATATAAGTTTGAAAACAAATTCGTATTTACTTTACTAAAAATCATACTTAAAAACTTAGCTTATTCTTAAAAGGAAAACTTAAAACATAAACATGTACTTGTGCTTGTTATTATTCTTATACTTGTACTGTTAATAATAGCTTCATAAAAACTTTTTCATAATCACTTATACTTGTCTATTTTTGGATAAGCAGATCTCCTTATAGCGCCTCACTTGTTACTCAATGTAACAGCCCGATTTAGGGCCAAGTCGGAATAGTGGTTTCAGGACCACGAATCCAAAGTAGAAAATTTTATTGTGATAAAGTTTTAAGGTTTATAGTATGATTGAAAGCATATGTAAAAGTTTCGTTACGAAATTTTATCGATAGAGGGTCCAATTTGACTATTAGGACTAAATTACAAAAAGTGCAAAATATGTGTTCTAGAAGCATTGGGTGCTTAATTGTAATGAATTTGTAAATTTGAGGTCCCTATTTAGTAATTAGACCATTATATATCATGATGGACAAAAATTGACATGGAAGGGACAAAATTTTAAAGAAAGGCTTTAGGGGCATTTTAGTCATTTGGTTAATAAAAGAATAAAAAGGGAAAAATCAAGTCAAAATTGATGTCCATCTTCTCTTCTTGGCCAAAATTCTCAAGGAAAGCCATAGCTAGGGTTTGACCAACTTTCAAGCTTAATAATAAGTGCACCCTAGCCCCGTTTTTAATGCTCTTTACGTTTTTGAAGTCGTAATCAACCGATCTAGCTATTTCTACCATTAATTTGAGCTAGGGTTCATGTTCAAAACTTTACCCATGTGTGACATGCATGTTTTTTTATGTCTAATGGAAGAATATGAAAGTTTAATGTGTGTTTAACAACTTTTACAAATGGTTTTTGATGAAATTGTACAAAAGGACCTTTTTGTAAAAGTTGTAAAAATATATATAGGAAGTGTGATTAAATGAAAAATATGTGTTAGTATGAGTATGAAAATAGTTCGGCTAGGCTTGGGTAACAAAGAAAATGAGTACATTTCAGTTTACGAGCCTAGGGACTAAAGTGTAAA
Organism: Gossypium stocksii; assembly: GCA_020496765.1. NCBI lineage: Eukaryota > Viridiplantae > Streptophyta > Magnoliopsida > Malvales > Malvaceae > Gossypium > Gossypium stocksii. The sequence goes on from CM035623.1 coordinate 17,593,258, forward strand.
TAAGTGAAAAGTTAGGGGCAAAAATGTAAATTTTCCTTAATATGATTTTTGGGTCAAATTGAACAATGTGAGTAATAAAAGAGCTAAATGTGTCATTATAGGTCACGAAAGACGAGGAATTGACCTTGACCGAGGGAAGGACAAGGTAGTGGACTAAATCGCAAAATAGTCGTTTTTGTACCGAAGTAAGTTTACGTGTAAATAATACATCGTTTTAATTATTACTTGAATTTGTGTAATTGACTATGTGGATGAGTTTAGTTGCATGAACAAGATAGACGATAATTCGATAAGTGTGGAAGTTCGGTACGAACATACAGAACATTACAAGATACAAGGGTCACAACATTAAAGCTATCGAGATGTGTTCCCATGTAAGACCATATCTGGGATATGGCATCAGTATGGTAGTATGTGTAAGACCATTTCTGGGGCTTGGTGAACATACGAGATTTCGTGTAAGACCATGTTTGGGACATGGCATCGATATGATTTTTAGTGTAAGATCATAGCTGGGCTATTGGCATCGATATTGAATTCCATGTAAGACCATATCTGGGATATGGCATTGTATGCCCTATGCACGACTCCCGAATATCTTAGTGATTATGAATGGTTTAACGGATCTAGTATAAACGAGAATGGAAACATATGCTAAGTACTATAGGTACGTACGAAGTTTATATAACTATTGGATAGAAGAATAACGATGAATTAAAATGCGATGTTTAATAATGCTTTTATGGTAAGGTTATAGTTGGGGAAGAAATGGTTATGAGAGTTTAGTAATGTTTATATTAAAATTTCATTATGGCTTTCGTATGATTGGGTTATAAGCATGATGTTTATTATATGCATATAAACTTACTAAGCTATATAGCTTACCCCCTCTTTTCTTTCCCTTGTTTTATAGTGTACCAAGCTAGCTCGGGGATCAAAAATTGTCGGAGCATCGCATCACACTATCAAGGATTTATTTTGGGGTATTGATAATTTTAGCATCTCGAAAATATGGCATCTATAGGGACTTGAATATTTTGTCTATGTGTCATAGTTATTTTGTCCTAATGTGTAGGCTTATATTGGTGTGATGGTCATTTTTTATAAGGCCACTTAAAATTGGCAAATATTGATTTTTGGTATGATCTTGTAATGATGTCTATCATGAATGTGGTTGTATGCATGATTGAATTGATAATTGTGTAATGATCATGCATGGTGATTGTGGTATACAGATGATGAGTGGATACCTTGATTGTGGAGGTTTAAGTGCTTGATTTATGTCATGATAAGTGTTGTTGGATGGACATATGTGTTTTTATGTTTCATGGTGGCAATTGGCTTGGTAAATAGCCAATATATTGTCCACACAAGTAGACACACGAGCATCTATCTAGGCCTTGTGTGACACACGGTCAGCCCCATGAGCGTGTGTACAGGCCGTGTGTCCCCTGTACTTTAATTTTACAAAAAAAAAGTCCAGCAGTAAACACACGGGTAGAGACACAGCTGTGTGTCTCAGCTGTGTGAAGGACACGACCACAGGACATGGGCATGCGCCCAGGCCGTGTGAAGTCTACACCTTAAATTCAAAAATTAAATTCACCACACAGCTTGGCACATGGGCGTGTGACTTGGCCGTGTGACCCAAAATTGTTGATGACGTCATAGACAGAATGCTCAATGTTTTTCACATGGGTTGGGACACGGATGTGTGTGACCACACGATCTACCTACACAGGCATGTCCCAAGTCACATAGGTGTGTTACACTGTTTTGATAAAAAAAATTTCTAAGTGCTCCAAAGTTCTTGGTTAAGTCCCGATCCACTTCCAATGTATGTTTAGGGCCTCTTAGGCCCGTATAAGGGATGATATGCATGTGTATGGATGCTTTAGAATTGAACAAAATTTTATTGTCGGTTTTGTATGGTTAGTTATGTTTAAGTCTGGTAATGCCTCGTACCCTATCTCAGTGTCAGACCCGAGTAAAGGGTGTTACACTCAAAGAGTCATTAACATGTCCCATAAGTGTAGCGATAAGCTAAACACTCTCATGTATGCCAACATGCCCCTGTGAATGGAGCATAGCTTAACATTCCCTTATCCCTCCACATAACTCAGGGCTTTAACGCCCAAATCACAAACTTGCATATGTGTACTCATAATCTTATGGCATGCCATTATATCCAGCATATAAGCTCACCTAAAAGCACTTGTTCATATAGAGCTTGCACAAAAGCTTGTAAAAACAGTTTATAAAACCTTACTTTAAAAACATATCTTGAAACATAGGCTAACATAAGAGCATGCATAAAACATAACTTAAAAAACATAACTTGAAAATAAAGTTTCAGAACTTGAAATTAGAGTTTTATAAAAAAAAATCTTACTCTTGGAACTTAGGTTAAAAACTTAAAGTTTTTGGAAAACATAAACAGTTCGCACACAATAACGAATCCTGAACACCCATCGAAAAGCTGAGAATTTTAAACAAGTTCTTTTTTGCCTTTATCCTTACAGGTATATGGTCTAGTTGGTTTGCAACATACATAGATGAAAATACACAAATTACTATACAAGTAGAACATACACAAATATATGAGTGAACCTAGCTTTCTAGACAATCAACCCTAACAGGATAGAGACTTACCCTGGTTTCTACGAACTTGGTTCTAAACAGAGGCTTGACAACAGAATGATCAATGTGAAAATTTTCATGGAATAAGGGTTGTATTTATAAGCACTAAGTGTCTTAGTATTCTTAGGATACCCTACTTGACATAGGAAACCCTAGTCGATTAGAAGAAGGTTATGTGTATGAAAAGTATCCTAGATACACAATATCTTAATTTCCTAACTTAAGTCTAACTCAAATTAGATTGGCAAACCTCAACTCACCAAACCAATTGGCGAACCCTAACTCGCCAAACCAACTGGCAAACACAACTTGCAATTAATTTGGCACACCTATTTACTTCATCTTTTGGCGTACATTGCTTCGTTGTATCTCTGGTGAACTCCTTACTGATATTCTTTTGGCGAATCCTCACTTGCAAGGCCAAAACTTTCATGCCCTATCTCGGGATGTTACATTTAACCTTTTGAAACTTTGTTGACATTTATCATACCATTCAAAATAAACATTCTTTTGCAACAACTTAGTCAATGAAGGGGCTATTATTGAAACCCTTTTGAAAACCACTAATAATATCCTGCCAGACCCAAGAAGTTTCTCACCTAAGAGACATTCCTTGGGGGCTTCCAATTTAAAATGGCTGAGATTTTGTTTTCATTTGTTCATATCGAAGAAAGTCACAGGTAAATTTGGTCTCTCAATTAGCAAATCAACCAAGAAGATCAAGACAGTAAATTTTAAAGATTTCCTAATTATGGGAGTAGCACAAGGAGTTGAGTTAAAACCGGTCAATGGAAAGGCAACAAAGACTTCGAGGTAATTCACTTGGATGATTATGACTTTTTTCTTAGCTTAAATTTCCTTGACAAGATTAATGCTTTGTTAATTATTTTTTTATTATTTATGCATATTGGATACTCGACAAAAATAATGCGGTTTACTAATGATTCGAGATATAAAAGGTAGAACCAAGGTGCTATCCGCAATCCAACTAATCGAGAATGTTTATTGTGTGAAAAACATTAACTTGGTAGATCGAAGTGCTAAGGAAACCTCCTTGGAAATGCTAGAGGGGTAGTTCTAACACCCATTGCTATAACACCTTAAAAATCCGGTTAGAAGAAACTGGGTTTTGACACCAAGAGTGGTCATCTCTTGGTTATGAGTTTAGATCCTGGAAATTTTTGACAAGTAAATTGGTTTGGTTTAGTGATTAAGTGTTCTGGTTATGTATGTGAGGTTCTAGGTTCAAATCCTATCTCTTCAAATTTTTCCATTTTTAAGTAAAACCCATCTTTGGACATGTGAGTTATAAGTTAATTTTGATCAATTGATGACAGAATGAGCCTGCTGGTTCAATCGTTAAACTTTTGTGTACTCTTTGGTCTGGTGTTCGAATCCCTGTGAGAGCAACAGAGAAACATTTTATTTTTGAATTGCTTTGTGTGCTAGTTTAAATTTTATGGGTTAAATAAACTTCCTAGAAATCTCCCGGGCATTTCCACAGTCACTTTTTCCTTTTTTTTTCACCATTTATTCTCTGTTTCTTTATTTTTTTTCGTTGTGATTCTTCTATTCAAGTTATCTTTCTTTTTGCTATGTACGATAAATTTGATTCTGTATAGGATCTGACTTCTCTTTCTAGTTAATTTGTTGGCCGGTAAATTCGATTTAAAGTTTTGGTGTCGAAAGTTCTTTGACATAACTGTGATTTTGGAATGTTATTTTTTAGCAATTTGACTATGAATTAATCATTTTGTTGGGCAATTGCTTGTCGTTTAAGGATGGAAATTCATCCTTGTTCCTCCTACATCAAGTCCGTATCAAGTGGGTGATGAAAACCCTCTTTTTTGTGTTTTCAATCGTCAAAAAATGGGACTGCCAACGCTACACGGCTAGAGACATGGGCATCTGCCCAGGCCGTGTGAGCCACATGTGTAACACCCCTAAACCCGTTCCGGTTGCCGGAGGGTTAAGAGGCATTACAAGACAAGTACAAAAATTTCAAATTAATTGCCACAAACCTAAGTCATGCTCCTAAGTTTACGGTACCTAGCTTTTGCATACAACTAGCTTTGAAAGGAAACGTATAATAAAAAAAAAAATTATCAACATTCATTTGTATAAGATCTCAAACATTTATTAAACCCAAGCATGTGCACCTAAATTTGTCAATATGCATAGTACCACTAATACTTCAAAATGTAGTATTTCAATTCATATGGAAATAAATTGGATGGTTTAGACATATACCAAAGTCATGGAGTATCTTAATGTTTACAAAGCTTAACACACTATTCATTTGGTATTTAATCTTAGGCATGGCCGAACATGAGTCATCTCCTAATAATGAGTGTATTGATTCATTTATAAGCTTAATTCACTCAAAACTTTCGAAACATTTTCCTAATACAACCACACATTCACATCAACTATACATAGTACACATGACAACAAGACAAGCCATTCTCGCATGGCTATACCTATTTACTTGATTACAACTTCAAAATAAGAGTATAACTCTCAAGGATCATAAAACAAAAAGCAACTATACATGCCATTCGAAAGTTCAACTATTTAAATATCGAAAAGAGTGTCTTGATAGTAGAGACGACTTCAAGCGCAAGTATCCCGAGACCGTAGCTATCGAACGTGATCTAAGGAAAGAAAACAGAAGAGGAAAAACAACCGAGTAAGCATTTAAAATGCCTAGTAAGCTTTAAGCGACAATGTATGGGTAACTATAATTAGAAAGGAATAACTTTCAGCACTTGACTTAATTATTCTATAGCCGATCACAAAACAATTCTATAGTGGCATAAGTAGTTTCATGTAACGTAAGGTCATAAGTGTTTAGACATCCACTCACATTTTTTTTTTTTCTGAGTCAACAATATATAATCGAAAAGTCATAAACCAACAGAATTCATTCATAAATATAATATAACCAATACCTGGTCGCCTCACCGTAACAATCTCAATTAATTGGAATCAACCTTGGCTCGAAAGCCCTTCGGAATAAATCCGGATACAACAATGGCTCGTGAGCCCTTCGGGATTATCCCGGATATCACAATGGCGTAAACGCCCTTCGGGATTAACCCGGATAACACAATGGCGTAAACGCCCTTCGGGATTAACCCGGATAACACAATGGCGCAAAATTTATTTCGTAATAACACTCATTTGTCTAATTCAAAAATTCACACGTAGTAGGACATCATTCGCTAGTAATAGTCAAAAAAAAAATCATATAAACAATACGTAACTCAAATCTCTCTCCCTCGGGCATTTCTAGGACTTGTAATCATTCGGCTATATGTCCATTCCACCTTTATCAAATAAATTATAATTCGTATAAGGAATTTAATTGTATGATAGTCTATGTCCCTTAAAACTTACTTCAGTGGTCGATGATTGTTTTCAATTTACTGGTCGGCCACCTTCGCTTTTCCTTTGTCTGAAGCTGCCCCTATATTTTCTTGAGCTAAGAGAAACAAAATTTAATTCATTACAAACCCATGTAAATCGGTTAGGATCATATAGCTACCAAGCTCAACCAGCATTTAATTTAAGATCTAAATTCCATGTGCCGAATACCATTTTCTACTAACCATATATACTCATTTGAATTTAAAACTTAACCATGTATAACCTATAGTTCATTCGATCCTTTCTCAAACAAAATCATCACTTAGCCTCCAAAACCAACATCCTTCCATAGGTTTCAAAGATATATTAGTAAGCATACTCATAGGTACACTTTTAAATTTCTTAATTAACAAAACAATGTTCAACCGACTTGAGTCATTAACCTCTATTAAAATCGGCAAAATATATATATACAAGGGCTAAAATTTATTTACTAATCATTTTTAATTTAGAATAGAACAACCTTTAAAAATAATACAATGTCACATAGCCAAAGTTTCCCTCTAAAAATTTTGAGCTAACTTAGTCTTCCCCTTCAAATCTAATTTCATAAACACAAGGGCCGAAACTATCTAAACGGTATACCTATCAAATTTAAAGTTTCAAGCTCATTTAACAAATCATTTCTTGAATTAAAACACCACTCAAGCAAATTTTATCTATGCTAAAAAGGATATGACCAAATATCTAATGCATTTTCTAGCCCCAAATATAACTCATCTTCAAAAAAAGGGTAGTCAAATGTTCGTATAGGCATAAATTGAAAGTTTAGACATTGTAATTTAATTATTTTAAGTAAAACCCTACAAAACATAACATTAGCCGAATGCAAGAGTTTATTGAATCAATTACGGCTCAATTTGGTTACTACTTTCATATTATCATTCATCTAACCTCTAAATAGACTACCAAAGCACTCAACTAAACAAAAATCCATTTCTATCCTCAACCTATTCGGTCAATCCTTCAACCCAAAATCAATTTTTACATTTGACCAATGAAACATAAAATTTAACAACTCCTAATACATCATTTTAATCAACTAGTCTTCATATATTAAAATTCATCAAGCATTTGCCCAAATTCATGCTCACATCCCATGACCGAACGTATAATATGAACATTTCAAAGGATGGACTCATGGGTGATGGATAGGATTAACAAAAAGGCTCAAAATCACTAATTTTTTTGACAAAATAACATGTTTTCATACCTTAATCTAGCCAAAATGGAGGTGCCGAATGCTTGAGCTTAGTTTCTCCCTTCCTCTACTAACTTTCGGCTAAAAAAGATGAACAAAGATGAACTCCCTTGTTTTTATCACCCTATTTTCATTTTATTTACCTTAATATCATAATATAAAGCTTTATGACATCATGTTATTATAAAATACATATTTTATGCTCCTAATGTCATCATGACCGGCACCACTAATAAATATGGGGAATTTGACATGCAAATCCCCCAATTCAAATCCATGAACTAATTGGTCTCTTTAATTAACCTTACACACTTTTAACTTTTCTCATCCAAGTCCTTCATTAATAAATTCACATCTAAAATTGTTAAATTAAATCATTAAAATTCACACATACCTTCAGCACATAATTTAGATATAGGATATAAATAAAATAAACAAAACAAAATAAAAAAATAAAATCAACTATTTCATTAACTCGGTTTAATGGTTCCGAAACCACTTTCCGACTAAGGTCGAAATAGGGATGTGACAACTCTCCCCCTCTTTAGGGATTTTCGTCCCCGAAAATCTTACCCGAAAATAAGTTGGGATATCGCTCCTTCATAACATCCTCGGATTCCCAAGTCGCTTCTTCGATCCCATGCTTTAGCCACAACACCTTTACTAAAGGAACCTTTTTATTTCGTAATTTTTTAACTTCTCGACCTAGAATACGGATAGGTTCTTCTTCATAACTCAAATCCGGTCGAATTTCGACTTTCGACGGATTAATCACATGCAAAGGATCGGATCTATAACGTCGAAGCATCGATACATGAAATACATTATGGATCTTGTCAAGATCAGGGGGCAAGGTCAGTCTATAAGCAACCGGCCCAATCCGTTCTGAAATCTCGTATGGTCCAATGAATCGCGGACTCAACTTGCCTTTGCGGCCAAAACGGAATATCTTTTTCCATGGTGAAACTTTCAAAAACACTTTATCACCTACTTGATACTCGATGTCTTTTCGTTTTAAGTCCGCGTATGATTTCTGACGATCGGATGCCATTCTCAAACTGTCGCGAATTATCTCCACTTTCTGCTTCGCTTCTCTGACTAAATCGACTCCGAGAATCTTATCTTCACTAAGTTCGGTCCAAAACAGAGGTGTACGGCATTTTCGACCGTAAAGAGCTTCATAGGGCGCCATCTGAATACTCGACTGGAAGCTGTTATTATAAGCGAATTCAACTAGGGGTAAGCATTTCTCCCACGAACCACTAAACTCGAGGATGCAACATCTCAACATGTCCTCGAGTATCTGAATAATCCTTTCAGATTGACCGTCTGTTTGCAGATGAAAAGCAGTGCTGAAATGAAGTTTAGTACCCAAAGCTTCTTGCAGCTTTCTCCAAAATCTAGAGGTAAATCGAGGGTCTCGATCAGAAACAATAGAAGTCGGCACCCCATGAAGTCGCACAATCTGAGAAACGTATAATTTCGCTAACTTATCAAGCGAAAAGTCAGTGCGAACCGGGATGAAATGGGCTGATTTCGTTAATCGATCAACCACAACCCAAATGGAATCCTTTTTGCTCGGCGTCAACGGTAAACCCGTCACAAAGTCCATTGTAACGCGATCCCATTTCCACTCGGGTATCAAAATCGGCTGAAGTAATCCCGACGGCACCTGATGCTCCGCTTTTACTTGTTGACATACTAAGCATTTAGATACAAAATCAGAGATGTCTTGTTTCATGCCGTGCCACCAATACTGCAACTTCAAATCGTTATACATTTTCGTACTGCCCGGATGGACCGACATTCGGCTACTATGAACTTCATTCAAAATCATCGAAACTAGTTCAGACTTCTTCGGAACACACAATCGGTCTTTAAATCTCAAGCAATCATTTCTGTCGACCCGAAATTCTGAATTCACATTCGACTCACACTGAACTCGTTTAGCAACTAAGTCCTCATCGGCTTTCTGCGCCTCACAAATCTGTTGAAGTAGCACAGGTCTAGCTACCAATTCGGCAATCAACACTTCATCTACTGACATCATCAGTTTCACATTCATAGCACGCATGGAAAATAAGGATTTACGGCTAAGAGCGTCTGCAACTACATTAGCTTTCCCTGGGTGATAATCAATAACAAGCTCGTAATCTTTTAGCAATTCTAGCCACCGCCTTTGTCTCAAATTCAAGTCTTTTTGAGACATTAAGTACTTGAGACTTTTGTGATCGGAGAAGATGTGACATTTTTCACCGAACAGATAGTGTCGCCAAATTTTCAAAGCGAAAACAATGGCGGCTAATTCAAGGTCATGCGTCGGATAATTTCGCTCGTGATGCTTCAACTGTCTTGAAGCATAAGTAATAACCCGGCCTTCTTGCATCAAAACACAGCCTAAACCGTTCAAAGATGCATCACTATAAACTACAAATTCCTTACCGGTTTTCGGCTGAACCAACACAGGCGCTTCCGTCAAAAGGGTTTTCAGCTGGTCGAAGCTTTGCTGACACTTATCCGACCACTCGAACTTGATATCTTTTTGCAGCAGTCTCGTCAATGGAGTCGCAATCATCGAAAAACCCTTGACGAAACGTCGGTAATACCCAGCAAGTCCTAAAAAGCTTCGAACTTCAGTAATGTTTTTAGGGGGTTTCCAGTCGAGGATAGCTGAAATTTTGTTCGGATCAACTCGAATACCCGATGCAGATACTATATGGCCCAAGAAACCGACTTCATGCAACCAAAATTCGCATTTACTGAACTTCGCGTACAATTGGTTATCCCGCAAAGTCTGAAGTACCAGCCTCAAATGCTCGGTATGCTCTGACTCATCACGAGAATAGATCAAAATATCGTCGATGAACATTACTACGAAGCGGTCCAAAAACGGCCTAAATACCCGATTCATCAAATCCATGAATACTGCGGGGGCATTGGTGAGTCCAAACGGCATTACTAAAAACTCATAGTGACCGTATCTCGTTCTGAATGCCGTCTTCGGTACATCAGAATCTCTAACTCTCAACTGATAATAGCCAGATCGCAAGTCAATCTTCGAAAATACTGAGGCTCCTCTCAACTGATCGAACAAGTCATCAATTCGGGGCAACAGATACTTATTCTTTACTGTGGCTTTATTCAGCTGTCGATAATCGATGCACATTCTCATAGTCCCGTCTTTCTTTTTCACGAACAAAACCGGTGCACCCCAAGGCGAAAAACTAGGTCGCGCAAAGCCTCTATCTGTCAGCTCTTGCAGCTGAGATTTTAATTCCTTTAGTTCGGTAGGTGCCATACGATACGGGGCAATCGAAATCGGCGTCGTACCTGGGATCAATTCTATACCGAACTCGACCTCTCTTATAGTCGGCAATCCCGGCAATTCTTCGGGAAAGACATCTGAAAACTCGCAGACTACGGGCACCTTCCCAAGTTCTCGGTCGGAACCTTTGTTATCTAGCACATAGGCCAAATATGCTTCATAACCCTTCCTCATGTATTTTTGAGCTGACATGGTTGTAATTATTGCAGGTGGCCCACTTAGATCAATGGACTCGATTCAGATTATTTCATTATTCGAACATCGCAAATCGATAGTTTTCTGTTTACAATTTACTATCGCGTCATGAACGGTCAACCAGTCCATTCTGAGAATAATGTCAAATTCGTTGAATGGTAGAAGCATCAAGTCAGCCGGAAAACAAAAATCTCGAACCATTAACGGACATTTCTTGCATACTTTATCAACCAGCACACAACGGCCCAAAGGGTTCGACACTCGAATTACAAATTCAGTAGACTCAACAGGAAGAGTCTTACTGGAGGCTAAAGTTTCACACACATATGAATAGGTCGAACCAGGATCAATTAGAGCAATAACATCAGTATTAAAGAGGGTGAAAGTACCAGTAATAACATCCGGAGAAGAAGCTTCCTCGCGGGCACGAATAGCATATGCTCTGGCTGGTGCTCGAGCCTCGGATCTGACTATAGTATCTCTAGTCCCTCTCTGACTACCGCTAATATTTCCACCCCGTCGCGGTGGTCTACCCCGCGAAGCTGTTCCACTAGCTCTCTGAGTCGCATCGGGAGTGCGTTCATCATTTCTTGGACAATCTTTAATAAAATGGTCGGCAGATCCATATCTGAAACAAGAGCGGTCACGATGCCTACAGCTCCCCGGGTGCCATTTACCACAATGATTGCAATCCAATCTATCCCGACGTTCATTCCCAACACTGGCAATAGAAGTAGTTCTCGAACCCGTGGGAGTTCGATGGTGTTCTCGTTTAGAAAAAACCGATGTATATTTTGATCGGCCTGAATCATCTCTAGTCTTTTTGGACGATTGCTGAACAGACTTTCCCGCCGATCTCTTACGGAACTCTCTATTTCCATCTTCGGCTTTTCTTTTTTCATTACTGAGCTCTTCAGCTTTACAAGCTCGCTCGACTAACACGACAAACTCCTTAATTTCCAAAATTCCCACAAGCAGCCTGATATCTTCGTTTAATCCGTCTTCAAAACGCTTACACATAATAGCCTCGGAGGATACACATTCTCGAGCATAACGGCTAAGTCGCACAAATTCTCTCTCGTACTCGGTTACTGACATCTGACCTTGTTTGAGTTCTAGAAATTCCTTCCGTTTTTGATCGATGAATCTCTGGCTAATATATTTCTTACGGAATTCGGTTTGGAAGAATTCCCAGGTGACCCGTTCCTTTGGAACAATAGAAACTAGAGTATTCCACCAGTAGTAGGCAGCGTCACGTAATAGAGACACCGCACATTTAAGACACTCCTCGGGTGTGCAGGACAATTCATCGAACACTCGAATGGTATTGTCGAGCCAAAACTCGGCTCGCTCAGCATCGTCACTAGGGGTAGCCCGGAATTCTTCGGCCCCATATTTTCTAATTTTGTCAACAGGGGGCCTACTCGATCTCACTGGATCGGTCACATGAGGAGTCGTGAAAGTCAGAAACGGAGTATTCGGGGGCGGAGGTTGTGGAGCAGCCGGATTTGTTCTAGCGAATTGAGCGAACCAGTCACTCATCATTGCATAGAAAGCTGGTCTAATATCATCATCTTGATGACCAATATTTGGCTGAGAGTCGGGTGGCGCTGTCCCTTGCGCGGGAGCAGGAGCTACACTCTCAACATCGTCCGCTACGGTTCGGTCAGCTTCGGGATCCACTCTATATCAAAATCACATTTCAGATATCAGAAGTCATCTCACTATCAAAATGACACTAAATGGCATGTATAGCTAGACTCTTACTCGCTACGGTAGTCCGAGAATCGACTAAACCATGGCTCTGATACCAATAAAATGTAACACCCCTAAACCCGTTCCGGTTGCCGGAGGGTTAAGAGGCATTACAAGACAAGTACAAAAATTTCAAATTAATTGTCACAAACCTAAGTCATGCTCCTAAGTTTACGGTACCTAGCTTTTGCATACAACTAGCTTTGAAAGGAAACGTATAATAAAAAAAAAAATTATCAACATTCATTTGTATAAGATCTCAAACATTTATTAAACCCAAGCATGTGCACCTAAATTTGTCAATATGCATAGTACCACTAATACTTCAAAATGTAGTATTTCAATTCATATGGAAATAAATTGGATGGTTTAGACATATACCAAAGTCATGGAGTATCTTAATGTTTACAAAGCTTAACACACTATTCATTTGGTATTTAATCTTAGGCATGGCCGAACGTGAGTCATCCCCTAATAATGAGTGTATTGATTCATTTATAAGCTTAATTCACTCAAAACTTTCGAAACATTTTCCTAATACAACCACACATTCACATCAACTATACATAGTACACATGACAACAAGACAAGCCATTCTCGCATGGCTATACCTATTTACTTGATTACAACTTCAAAATAAGAGTATAACTCTCAAGGATCATAAAACAAAAAGCAACTATACATGCCATTCGAAAGTTTAACTATTTAAATACCGAAAAGAGTGTCTTGATAGTAGAGACGACTTCAAGCGCAAGTATCCCGAGACCGTAGCTATCGAACGTGATCTAAGGAAAGAAAACAGAAGAGGAAAAACAACCGAGTAAGCATTTAAAATGCCTAGTAAGCTTTAAGCGACAATGTATGGGTAACTATAATTAGAAAGGAATAACTTTCAGCACTTGACTTAATTATTCTATAGCCGATCACAAAACAATTCTATAGTGGCATAAGTAGTTTCATGTAACGTAAGGTCATAAGTGTTTAGACATCCACTCACATTTTTTTTTCTGAGTCAACAATACATAATCGAAAAGTCATAAACCAACAGAATTCATTCATAAATATAATATAACTAATACCTGGTCGCCTCACCGTAACGATCTCAATTAATTGGAATCAACCTTGGCTCGAAAGCCCTTCGGAATAAATCCGGATACAACAATGGCTCGTGAGCCCTTCGGGATTATCCCGGATATCACAATGGCGTAAACGCCCTTCGGGATTAACCCGGATAACACAATGGCATAAACGCCCTTCGGGATTAACCCGGATAACACAATGGCGCAAAATTTATTTCGTAATAACACTCATTTGTCTAATTCAAAAATTCACACGTAGTAGGACATCATTCGCTAGTAATAGTAAAAAAAAAATCATATAAACAATACGTAACTCAAATCTCTCTCCCTCGGGCATTTCTAGGACTTGTAATCATTCGGCTATATGTCCATTCCACCTTTATCAAATAAATTATAATTCGTATAAGGAATTTAATTGTATGATAGTCTATGTCCCTTAAAACTTACTTCAGTGGTCGATGATTGTTTTCAATTTACTGGTCGGCCACCTTCGCTTTTCCTTTGTCTGAAGCTGCCTCTATATTTTCTTGAGCTAAGAGAAACAAAATTTAATTCATTACAAACCCATGTAAATCGGTTAGGATCATATAGCTACCAAGCTCAACCAGCATTTAATTTAAGATCTAAATTCCATGTGCCGAATACCATTTTCTACTAACCATATATACTCATTTGAATTTAAAACTTAACCATGTATAACCTATAGTTCATTCGATCCTTTCTCAAACAAAATCATCACTTAGCCTCCAAAACCAACATCCTTCCATAGGTTTCAAAGATATATTAGTAAGCATACTCATAGGTACACTTTTAAATTTCTTAATTAACAAAACAATGTTCAACCGACTTGAGTCATTAACCTCTATTAAAATCGGCAAAATATATATATACAAGGGCTAAAATTTATTTACTAATCATTTTTAATTTAGAATAGAACAACCTTTAAAAATAATACAATGTCACATAGCCAAAGTTTCCCTCTAAAAATTTTGAGCTAACTTAGTCTTCCCCTTCAAATCTAATTTCATAAACACAAGGGCTGAAACTATCTAAACGGTATACCTATCAAATTTAAAGTTTCAAGCTCATTTAACAAATCATTTCTTGAATTAAAACACCACTCAAGCAAATTTTATCTATGCTAAAAAGGATATGACCGAATATCTAATGTATTTTCTAGCTCCAAATATAACTCATCTTCAAAAAAAGGGTAGTCAAATGTTCGTATAGGCATAAATTGAAAGTTTAGACATTGTAATTTAATTATTTTAATTAAAACCCTACAAAACATAACATTAGCCGAATGCAAGAGTTTATTGAATCAATTACGGCTCAATTTGGTTACTACTTTCATATTATCATTCATCTAACCTCTAAATAGACTACCAAAGCACTCAACTAAACAAAAATCCATTTCTATCCTCAACCTATTCGGTCAATCCTTCAACCTAAAATCAATTTCTACATTTGACCAATGAAACATAAAATTTAACAACTCCTAATACATCATTTTAATCAACAAGTCTTCATATATTAAAATTCATCAAGCATTTGCCCAAATTCATGCTCACATCCCATGACCGAACGTAGAATATGAACATTTCAAAGGATGGACTCATGGGTGATGGATAGGATTAACAAAAAGGCTCAAAATCACTAATTTTTTTGACAAAATAACATGTTTTCATACCTTAATCTAGCCAAAATGGAGGTGCCGAATGCTTGAGCTTAGTTTCTCCCTTCCTCTACTAACTTTCGGCTAAAAAAGATGAACAAAGATGAACTCCCTTGTTTTTATCACCCTATTTTCATTTTATTTACCTTAATATCATAATATAAAGCTTTATGACATCATGTTATTATAAAATACATATTTTATGCTCCTAATGTCATCATGACCGGCACCACTAATAAATATGGGGAATTTGACATGCAAATCCCCCAATTCAAATCCATGAACTAATTGGTCTCTTTAATTAGCCTTACACACTTTTAACTTTTCTCATCCAAGTCCTTCATTAATAAATTCACATCTAAAATTGTTAAATTAAATCATTGAAATTCACACATACCTTCAGCACATAATTTAGATATAGGATATAAATAAAATAAACAAAACAAAATAAAAAAATAAAATCAACTATTTCATTAACTCGGTTTAGTGGTTCCGAAACCACTTTCTGACTAAGGTCGAAATAGGGATGTGACAACATGGGTAAGGACATGGGTGAGTGTCCCGGCCATGTAACTCATTGTTTGCACTTTTGAACCACACGTCCAAGGACATGGGCGTGTACCTAGGCCATGTGAGCCACATGGGCAAAGACATTGGCATGTGTCCAGGCCGTGTAACTTACTGTTTATGATTTAGAACCACATGGGCAGACGACATGGTCATGTGCCGAAGTCGTGTGAGCTACACGGGCAAGACATGGGATTGTGTCCAGGCTGTGTGGCATATGAATAAGATCTGAATCTTATTTTTGAAGCCATGGGTGTTACCCAACACGAGCATTGACCTCCACAATGTATTTATGATCTAAATTTGATCGTAAGAGGACTATCTGATGCTCTAAGACTGATATATAGATGATATATGCTATATTTGAACGTGTTAGATCGATGATGAAAAACTTGTGATATATACATATATCTATTATGTTTGAATCTAAGTGAGTAGGATCTGTCAGAACGTAATGCACTATTGTCTATGTGTACGAATTATCCAGGTACGATCTGTATTCTGTTAAGTTTGTTGGTACGCCTCTGCGCTACTCTGTTGATGAGGAATATAGGATATCTAAACATGTTAGACTTATTGTTACTGATTCTGATTTACAACCATGCATGTGTCTTCATGGAAAATCTGATAGGGTCAGTTATGGTTTGACAAGTCTGTTTTACAAAACATGGACTCCCATATTTATTGATTCTGTTATAGAGAGATAGCATGACTTACATGCTCATAACTCTAATTCTGCATAAGCATACCATGACACATTGCATGGGACTTGGGTTGATGTAAGGGACGAAGTTTCTGGCAGTTTAATGATTTGCATTATCTGGTAGTTTATCCACACTTCTATTTCGGCAGTTCGACTGTACTATAGTGGCTTGACCACATGTATTTAATCTGGTAGTTTTAACTGCAAAATACTGGTGGCACTATCCACAATTATCTGTTGGTGTGATCTGGCTGGACAAGTTTTGGGGAACTCAATTTTGGTGTGTAGCAGGAGTTAGGTAGAATGTTTTTGATAAATCTGCATTCTGATCTGTTTGAAAAATTCTACATCTGTATAAAAATACGTGCTCTGTTTTGCTCTATCCTATTCTATTCTGTTCAGCATTACTCTGCTCTATTTCATTCTGCTATGTTCTGCTATATTCGATTCTATTCTATTTGAATTGCGTTGTCCTGCTTAATTTTGTTTTGCTTTGTTCTGTGGCACTACCTCCGTTGAAATCTCTGTGATACTTTAGATCTGTTCAGTACTGGTTATACAACTGTCATCAAATGCTTGTGTTGCTAAGATTTATATATTACGCTCTGTTTATTTGTATTTAAGTTTGGTTATATGTAGTGCCTGGTGACTCACCCTTTTATCTTACTTTTATCTGTCAGGAAAACATCTGATTTAGGATCAGATAGCGTGTAGGAGCTCAGATTGTTTTGCACTGAGATAACTACAATTTAATCCTTTAGATTTGCAATCTGTTTTAGACTTGTCTTTTTTTTTTTTTTTATAATCTCGCCAGTATCTACCAAGTCTAAAACGAAACTACAAAATTGTCTAAATTGACAAAAACGAATTTCTGATTTTCAAAGTTAAAACTCTAAAAAGAAGTAGGTTTTTACGACATTGGTGTAACTCATCCAAATTCAGCTTAAACTTTTAGGCCGGGTTTGGGGTATTTCACTTGCCCAGTCCGATCGTTGGACCCAAGCTAAAGGATACTATAACAGTACAACTTGCACTTTTCCTACATCACACTTGTTACTACTTTACAACCAATTTTACACCATGTTCATAGCATTACTTCAACCATTCCACATTCAAAACGTGGCCATATACACACTAATATACATAACATGTAAAAATCCACAATCAAGTATCACATATGCTCAAGTTCATGAGCAATCAAAATGACACATATACAATATACATGCCATATAACCAAGTTCAGAATGATTAAAAATCTACCCAATCAGAAGCTAGATAGTTTGGACTCCAAGTTGATTCGATCGACATGTTCCTCAAAATGTTAACTACAAAAACAAAAAATGAAACAAAGTAAGCATTTTGTATGCTTAGTAAGTTCATAAGTTTTAAAACAGTAATTCACCTCAAAACACAATTACCAAAATGAAATAGCTAAATGAATTACTTTCTTGTCATCACATTTTGCAATAGTAAGGTGAATTCACAATCACCAAATCATATTACGATTCAACCTATACATATTAATCCAATTCGGTACCAATAAATCAAAATCTTAAATTACGCTTCATTTACAATAAACTAGAATCATAAGAAAATTTCAAATTTCAATTCATATCATTATTTGGCCATTTCTCTTTTTGTTATAAGTTTAGCCAGATGAACTATAATAAATAGATAGGGATACGCAAGTGACTACACCACACCAGTTAGCTCTTTAGAACAATAACTACACCACACCAACTCACCGAAGTGTGAGGCTCGTAGACTCGTATATAATATATCAGTTTATCCCTCCACCACACCAAGGTCTCCGTGGAGACAATCAGTAATCGTGGTCTCTTGATAAACGATAAATTATACATATTTTTACCCCATATTTAGCCTAAATATTGGATGAATTATTATCTATTTTATAAGAATTAATGCTCTAAACCTTTCTTTTTCATATCTTATACCCAGGAGAACATAAGGAAGAGAAAAGAATAGAAAATGGGCCAAAAATGAAGAGAATGGGCCAAAATGAGAAAACGACACGGCCCAAGAAGTCACCACACGGCCATGGCACATGGCCGTGCCATATGAAGATCATACGGTCCAGCCCCCGACAAGCACAGCTAGGCCACACGGCTGTGCCTCTATCGATAGACTCTCACACGGCCTCTTGTCGTGGCACACGGGCGTGTCCCTGTCATGGGAAAGAGGAATTTCACTCGGATTGGGATGTTTAGAGGCTAAGAAAGGCTCCCCAAAGCTTTATATAAAGACCCAAAGAGGCAACTCTAAGGGGGCACTTGATTTCCCCTGTCATGTGGACTTGATTCCCCTGTCTAAGGTATTCTTTTCTCCAGGTAGGGAGACGTCTCCCTGCCGACACGAAGAGTGAAAGCCAAGGATTACTCGTAGGGAAGCTGATTAATTCATCCCAAAAGCCAGAGATCTACATCAAAACAGAGAATTTCCCTTCAATCCTTCAGGGATCCTTAGGTTCTTTTATGTTTTGTTTTCTTAATACTTCTGTGATGTTTTCTTTCTTTATTATGAACTAAACCCCTCAAATTCTTGAGGGGGATGAAACCTAAGATGGATCTTGTTATTATTTATTCTTGAGTTATATGATAAATACTTGAGTTGTTCTTAATTATGTATGCTTAATTCTTGTGTTAATAAGCCTAGGTATTAATTTAAGAAACGGATGTGCTTAAAGCAGAGGAGCAAAAGTCCCTGTGATAAGAGTAGATCTACTATAATTAAGCGGAGTTGCATGCAACCCTAGACATAGGGCGACATAAATCTACCGGATTAGGGTCAAACCTAATATGGGGAACCATAGATCGAATTAATGCAACATAGAGTGTTAATTAATAAAGGAACTTTAGTTAACAACCTAGGCCTAGTTGCTCTTCGTCTCGACGGAGGGTTTAGCATAAATTAGGGATCTCTACGGATCAAGTCCAGTGAATAAATCGTCTAGCTCAAGAACCAATAACAAGTGAAGTCTAGGTGGATTCTCCCTTAAGTATTGATCATATCAATCAGCTTTTCCCTAAAGTTTTCCCCAATTTACTTTTTGTGCACTTTTAGTTAGTTTTAGAATTAGTTTCAATCAATCCTCTTTTATTTTTAGGCTAGATAATAGAAAGGAAGTAAGTATTAGTACTTTTGGTTCCCTTGGGTACGATAACTCGGTCTTGCCGCTAAACTATACTACAGTTCGATAGGTGCGCTTGCCTTTAAAATCGTGATATTAGTTAGTTTTTGGTGTGATCAGTTTTTATAAATTTTATTACTTAATATCGCGAGCATATCAAGTTTTTGGCGCTGTTGCCGGGGAGCTAAAATATTAAGAAAACTCGATTTCTATTACTTTAGCCATTACTATATTTATCTATTTTCAGTTTTTATTTATTTTTATTATTTTTCTTTTCTTTTCTTTTATTCTATTTTTCTTTGCTTTTTCCTTCTAGGTATTTCTAGTTTATGACTAGAAACAACCTAATAGGACCATTACTTTTTGACGAAGATTTAGAAGCAACAGTTCGTAGAACTCGCAAAGAGATCAGACGAAGCCTACAATATCCAGAACAAGATCAAGAACAAAAGCCAGAACCTACAGCAGAGATGGAAGCAAATCAAAACATTCCACCACCTCCCGCAATAGTTGTGCCACCAGCAAATCAAGATGCAGCTCCTCGCACTATGTATGATTATGGTAAACCTAGTTTGGCTGGTACCCAAATTAGCATTCTTAGACCTACAATATTGATGTTGTCACCATGCTTACTAACCAAGTAGAACTTTTAAATAAAAAGTTTGATAATTTTGTTGGTTCTACGCAGGCACATCCAGTGATGCAGTGTGACGCAAACCAGGGAAATATGTTCGATCCAGATTACTCCTCTTATAGACATGGCTTGGAAACTGAGCAAGCCAACTATATGGGTAACAATTCTAGACCTCAAAATAACCCTTATAGTAATACTTATAATGCAGTTTGGCGGAGTCACCCCAATTTTTCATTGGAAGGACAAGGAAATCAAAGACAACTACCTCATCTAGGATTTCAACATCCACCATTCTAACAAGAGAAAAAGCCAAACCTTGAAGAGATGCTCACAAAATTCATGGCCATGTCAGAAACCCACTTTCAGAACACTAAAACGGCATTAAAGAACCAGCCAGCATCAATCGAGGGCCTTGAGAATCAAATTGGTTAACTTGCTAAGTTAATATCAGAAAGACCACAAGGTGGATTTCCAAGTAACACTGAGACTAACCCTAAGGAGCAACTCAATGCCATAAATACAACAGATAAGGGGACATTAACCAAAGACAACCCAAAGTTATGCGAGGAACTTAAGGTGAGTAAAGGTAAAGTAGAGGTAAGCAACAACAAGCCAGACATCAATGAACACAAGCCTCGTATACCATACCCAAGAGCGCTTCAGAAAGACCGCACGGATGAACAATTCGGTAAATTTCTTAAACTCTTAAAAAATTTACACATTAACTTACCATTTGTTGAAGCAATTTTACAGATGCCAGACGCGGTTAAATTCTTAAAAGAACTCTCGACAAACAAGCAGAAGCTAGAGGAGAAATCTCATGTGGAATTAAATGCAGTCTGCTCAGCTATTCTACAAAATAGACTACCGACCAAACTAAATGATCCAGGGAGTTTCACTATCCCTTGTTTACTTGGTAGCCTATAAGAAAAAAATGCTTTAGCTAATTTAGGGGCTAGTATAAATGTTATGCCTTATAAACTGTTCAAACAACTAGGTCTTGGAAAACCTAAGCAAACTAAGATGAGCATTCAACTGGCTGATAAAACTATTAGGTCTCCTAAGGGAATAATTGAAGATGTGCTTGTCAAAATTGATAGATTCATATTCCCAGTTGACTTTGTTGTTTTAGACATTGATGAGGACAACAATGTACCCTTAATTCTAGGGCGACCCTTTTTAGCAACTGCCAGAACAATAATTGATTTAGGAACAGGTGAACTTACACTACGTGTAGGTGATGACCAAGTTACCTTACAAGCTCGAAACTCGATCAAGACTGTTGATAATAATATAGTCACGAGTCCTTGTAAAAAGAATAATCTCACCATCCAACCTTCTGTGTAGGATACACTCTACATAAAGGCAACTCAATCACAGACAAGTCCATCCAAGGGAGACGCACCTGGACAGCGAATGCTTCAGATTGAGGAACTAGATGAGTGGCTGAACTATCAGGAAAAGCCCAAAGTATGCCACACCAACCCAGAGCATCACCAAGACGAACCTCAGGTACAAACGAATCAACTCAAGGTAGGGGATAAGGTAATCTTAGGGGAAGACGATCCTCGAATCTTGAATTTAAAAGAGCATAAAAGTGATACACCTTACTTCATGGTAATGAAAATCTTCCCCTATGGTACAGTAGAGATAAAACATGAGTCACTTGGCACTTTCAAGGTAAACCACACTCGACTCAAATCTTACACTGAAAATAAAGTTTTAAACAGGATAGAGGAGTATCAACTCTTCAAACCGCCGTGACCGACCAAGCTTGAGCATAGTCGAGCTTAGACTCTAAATAAGCGCTTCTCGGGAGGCAACCCAAGCACTAACCTAGTAATTTTTCTTCTATTTTGTTTCTAGTACAGCAGCTAACACTTCTGGTGCAGGAAATTAGGACCACACGGCCTGGAACACGGGTGTGCCTAAGGCTGTGTGACTTCTTAAAACAGAGCCACGATCGTGCACTTTGACCGTGCACGAGCAGAGCAAAAATTATGCATCACACGAGCCACCGATAAGTCACCACGACTGTGCGACATGGTCGTGGCAACCTTTCAATTTTGACATGGTCTTACACAATGCCACACAGCCATGTCCTCAGGCTGTGGCCAACACTGCCAATTCAAACACAGCCATGTGCCCTCCCACACGCCCGTGGGAGTAGCGAACATCATCGCACATGACCGTGGGAACTCTTACACACCCGTGGGAAGTGCGAACGAGATCGCAAATGGTCGTACGATATGGCCTACACGGGTGTGTGTCTTAAACCAGACACGCCTAAAACCACTGGAGTTTGAAGAACACGAGTTCAACCCGAGCTACACGGGTGTGTGCCATGCCCGTGTGCCCCAAAAACTATAAATAGGTGGCCACTATTCACTTTCCCTTTCACTCAAGCCCTAAAATTCTCCCTCCCCAAACTCTATCCACCGCCGCCGCAGGCTTCCCAAACATCACCAAGCTCGCACAAGCACACCCACGTCCGTGCTAACCTCCTCCACGACTATTCCAACCCCTCACGACCGTGCATTCCTAATTTTGGTTCTATTTCCTCATTTTTATTCTTTTTCTTTTGCTTAATTTATTAATTTTAGTTCATAGTTTCATTTGATTATAGATAAAGCATGGAATTAGTTACCTTAGGATGAACAATGTTAAAATATTGTTTACTTTCCTATTATTGGTTTACATCTATTTTGTTCTTGCATCTCATATATTACCAATTGTTAATTTTAGGTAAATAGATTACATTATTTAGGTTTGTTTCAATCATATTGCCTTTTTGGTATTCATAATTAATATTTCATTGATTTTTGATTTATTAGGACTAATGTCGTTCTATTATCTTTTAGGAAGAATGTCGACATCTCGAGGAAAAAAAACCGCTGTCCCTACATCAAAGAAACAAAAGGGACCTAGTGGCTCCTCATCAAAGCCCATCACCGAGAACCGCCATCCTCTCCTCCATTTCCCGTAAGCCTCCCAGGAAGAGCGATATCAACTACTCCGAGCTCGCACTATATCTACCGGCCAATGCATAGATTGGGCTGACCTCGAGCAAATAAACCTAGTAGACGACGCCCGGGCCCTATTAATGATAGAACCATGGGAACAGTTCTTTTAGATCGTGGAACCCACATACCTGGAACCCACGCTCGAATTTTATTCCACCTTTAACCTCCAGACCGTGATGAACAGATTCGATGACCCTGGGATAGTCCAGTTCCGTCTCGGAGGACTTGTGCAACAACTTAGTGTTCCAGAATTTGGCTCTGCACTCGAACTCTACACAGAGGAATTCATGGAGAAGGAGGACTTCCCCAACCTTTCCCATCGCATCCATATCCGGCCCGTCAATTGTTGGCGAGAAATCGCCTCGGGGCGTCATGTCTATAACCCCAGTGTCAGTAAGGCGACCGCCCTCGTCCCACCTTTGAGGTACATCCATGCTCTTCTTGCACATACATTGACAGGTAGACGGGAGAGCACAAGCGTCGTCAATACACACGATGCCTACTTCCTATGGTGCATGGCCAACGGACACGTCATTGACTTAGCTTATTTTATCGCACACGCCATGCAGCATCAGACAAAGCGGCACCGTGGAGGCGTCTTATCTATCGGGCCCTACATCACACGCTTAGCCCGTTATTTCGGGCTCTTCAACACTTTAGCCCAGACATCCTCCTACACACTCGCCGGTCAGATGTCTCCTCAAGGTATCCAAACTATGCTTCATATGAGGATGATCGAGCGAAGGCCCGGAGGCAACCCCTTCCAGTACCACCTCATTCAGGAGGACGAGAAGCCAGAGGACATTCCTGACGATGTCCCACCGCCAGAGGAGGATGCGGCGGTCGAGCCACCACGACCCCGACAACCAGCCCATGCGGCAGCCTCCCATGCTGACCTATCTGAGCGCTTCTCATAGTTCGAGTAGCAATGCTTCTAGCGCCTCGATCATATCGATGCCACCTTACTACAGATTTGTCAGCATCTCAACATCACTCCACCACTGCCACATGATCCATCGGAGGATTAGACATCTCTATTCCTCTTATGTTTATTTTTTATTTTTACTTTTATTTTTCATTTTTACTTTTTTTATTTTTCCTTTAGCTCTAACCATTTTCTCTCTTGAATTGTAGTCTCATTAGTTTTAAATTCTCTTAATTATTTGAGTTTTAGAATTTTTAGAACTTAGTATTATTTTACTTCTGTTATTTCTTTTTCTTTCATATCGGCTAATCCCTAACGAATAATCTCTATTTATCAAAAATTCCCACGACTAATTAATATTTTTGCAGTTCAAAAAGGACCTCTACAGCTCATATTTAAATGGAAATGGGACCACCCTGCCATAATTGCCGACTCTTCCTAACAAATTCATCCTAAATTCAGGGAATTTTAATTCTCTCCCTATCTTATGATATTATACTTCTCTTCCTATTTATATATCTTTTCACATTGAGGGCAATGTACATCTTAAGTGTGGGGGGCAAGCTTACTTTAAATCTTTATATTATCTATGAAAATCTCTGAAATCGTATTTTATGCATTGTTCTTAACTAATTCTTAGGCTCCTACTAGGAATTAATTCTGATTGATTTATAATTTCTATTGATAAGTTGAGAACTAAGACATAGGTGTTTGTACTTTGATTATTCAAACTCTAAAACATTAGGGAATCAAGCATGATAAGTTGAAATTTTTGAGAACCCCAATTTTTGCATAAGTTACTTTCTTTAATTCTAAGTATTATCTTGAGATTTGAAATTCACAGGATTGACATCAAAAGCTATAATTCTAATGAGATCTTGAGCCTTCTTGAGCATACATTCTTTCGTGCTCACATTTATTATTGCTTTGAGTGAGTCTATACTGATTGGTTATTCTAGAACTTGCTTTGATTATACGCGTCAAGACCACATCATTGATTTGATATTTCGAGATGATAAAGGCACTTAGGATTTAACCCACTTACTCCACAAAAAGCTTACCTCCATAATTTAACCCCTAGTGAACCCCGTTGAGCCTAACAACCCAATTTTTTTTAACTCACCTCCTAATTATTAACCAATAACCCATTTTTTGTTGAATCCCATTCAATTACTTTAACCCATATTTTTGTCAAGATTTGAAGTCGAATTATTATCTAGCTTTATTCTCGTTTCTAGTTGTAAAGTTGTAAATCTTCAAGTTTTTATATTTATTTTATTTTTAAATTAAGTTGTCTTTAAAAAAATATATAATAATAATAATAATGTGTACATATAGTGGAATTCAATTGTAACTTGCAAAAGTTTAATAAGTTTTTGCATATTTCTATTTTCAGGCTATGAAGACAGAAACGATATTATCTTAATAATTAGCTTTCGAAATATGTTCCAAAGTGATAGAAATTTTTCTAGCTAGATAATTTTTCGAGTTCAATCCTGATTCTAACCCTTTTTTACAGCCTTTGACAACACCCCTAACCAAGCCCTATTACAACCTCTGTAAAAACCTTTTGATCGATGTGTCATATCAATCTATAGTGGTGGAGAGGTGATTTTCTTGCAAGCCTATGGTAATAGCTTTTCAGATTGACTAGAGAGTACTTAAATTCTGAACCCTAAACACTTCGAGTGGATAGAGCGAACCTTTAGTGAGGATGTCGACTTCTGTTAATTAAAATGGAGAGATAATTACTTAGAATATGTTTCAATGATAAAATTCTCAACTTAGAGTGATTGAGTCTTTAATGTTCCTTTGATTGAATCCTCATTGTATGATTACCTGTAAATTAGTTTGAAACATTATTGATAGAAATTGTAGGTTGAGAGGAATGACTCTTCAGTAGGGAATGAGATTTTGCTTGAGGACAAGCAAAGGCTTAAGTGTGGGGGTATTTGATAAACGATAAATTATACACATTTTTACCCCATATTTAGCCTATATATTGGATGAATTATTATCTATTTTATAAGAATTGATGCTCTAAACCTTTCTTTTTCATATCTTATACCCAGGAGAACATAAGGAAGAGAAAAGAACGGAAAACGGGCCAAAAATGGAGAGAATAGGCCAAAATAAGAAAAAGACATGGCTCAAGAAGTCACCACATGGCCGTGCCACATGAAGATCACACGGTCTAGCCCTCGACAAGCACGGCCAGGCCACACAGCCGTGCGTCCATCGATAGACTCTCACACGGCCTCTTGTAGTGGCACACGGGCATGTCCCTGTTGTGGGGAAGAGGAATTTCACTTGGATTGGGATGCTTAGAGGCTAAGAAAGGCTCCCCAAAGCTCTATATCAAGACCCTAAGAGGCAACTCTAAGGGGGTACTTGATTTCCCCTGTCAGGTGAACTTGATTCCCCTGTCTAGGGTATTCTTTTCTCTAGGTAGGGAGCCGTCTCCCTACCGACACGAAGAGTGAAAGCCAAGGATTACTCGTAGGGAAGCTGATTGATTCATCCCAGAAGCCAGAGCTCTACATCAAAATAGAGAATTTCCCTTCAATCCTTCAGGGATCCTTGGGTTCTTTTATTTTTTGTTTTCTTAATACTTCTGTGATGTTTTCTTTCTTTATTATGAACTAAACCCCTCAAATTCTTGAGGGGGATGAAACCTAAGACGGATCTTGTTATTATTTATTTTTGAGTTATATGATAAATACTTGAGTTGTTCTTAATTATGTGTGCTTAATTCTTGTGTTAATAAGCCTAGGTATTAATTTAAGAAACGGATGTGCTTAAAGCAAAGGAGCAAAAGTCCCTGTGATAAGAGTAGATCTACCATAATTAAGCGGAGTTGCATGCAACCCTAGACATAGGGCGACATAAATCTGCCGGATTAGGGTCAAACCTAATATGGGGAACCATAGATCGAATTAATGCAACCTGGAGTGTTAATTAATAAAGGAACTTTAGTTAACAACCTAGGCCTAGTTGCTCTTCGCCTCGACGGAGGGTTTAGCATAAATTAGGGATCTCTACGGATCAAGTCAAATGAATAAACTGTCTAGCTCAAGAACCAATAACAAGTGAAGTCTAGGTGGATTCTCCCTTAAGTATTGATCATATCAATCAGCTTTTCCCTAAAGTTTTCCCTAATTTACTTTTTGTGCACTTTTAGTTAGTTTTAGAATTAGTTTCAATCAATCCTCTTTTATTTTTAGGCTAGATAATAGAAAGGAAGTAAGTATTAATACTTTTGGTTCCCTTGGGTACAATAACTCAGTCTTGCCACTAAACTATACTACTGTTCGATAGGTGCGCTTGCCTTTAAAATCGTGATATTAGTTAGTTTTTGGTGTGATCAGTTTTTATAAATTTTATTACTTAATATCGTGAGCATATCATCTCCATAGAGACAAACCCGGTAATCTGCAACAAAAATTAGGTTCCGATACAATTAGTGAATTCCCGTACATCGACATCATCTCTTATACATACCATGTACAACACTTGAATAGCCCTATTGGCATGGCAATTGTATCCTATCATATCATACGTTAACCCAAGCACATTTAGCACAGTAGTTCATTTCTTTACAATTCAGTCATTTCCTTACCTTTTGCACCAATTTGTAGTCAATTTAAAGTACATTCAAATACCATAAATTCACATTCAACAAAAACATTACATATATGTATATTACTATACCATATGAACTTACCAGGTACAATCAGTGATAATTGAAGTGTCAAGGACAAATATGCATATTTCTCTTTTCCTTGATTATCTACCACTTGATTCAACTCTTAATCTATTCAGTAATTCATTTCAATTTATCAGTTTTAGTGACTTATACTATCTTATTCCATTATATGAAATATTAATTTCACTTTTCAAAAAATTCTCCAAAGTTTTGTGTTTTATTTGATTTGGTCCCTAAGACCGAAAAAATGATATCTTTCACATTTAAGCTATGTTTTGCAATCCAATTTCAATCATATCATTCTACATCCCTCTAATATCTATAATTATCAAAATTTTGTGCTAATTTTGAATTATTTCAATTTAATCCTTATACTCAAAACTAGCATTTAAACTTTAAAATTTAATCCCTTTTCATTTCTAAGCTTAAAAGCTAATATTTAAACACCAAAAGCTTCAATATTCATCAATGGTAACTTTTATAAACTTTAATAGTTTTATGAATTAATACTCGGGTTGGCTAAATCGAGCTACAACGATCTCAAAAACATAAAATTTGTGAAAAGCAAATTTTAGAATCACTTACATGCAAGGTCCGAATGCTAGGGAATTTTTAAAGCTCTCAATTTTTCCTCTGATAGTGATATTCGATGGAGAAGATAAGAATGAAACTCATTCTCTTTCTTTCCACTTTTGTTTCTTTAGATTAATGCCATAATTTCATTAATTTGTCTTCAATTTTTAACAAAATAATTATTAAAATCATGCATCTATCATCCATACTAATATATTATGGCCTAATTGACATTCAAGTCCTTGAACAATTTCTATTTAAGCCTTTAACTAATAACAATCAATATTGATTAACTTTTATGGTTTTTATGATTTAATCCTTGTACCTTAATTACTAACCATTCAACAAAATTATCGAACCAAAAATCAATATAACATTATAATAGACTTGTAAATAATAGTAAATAATATTTATTGACTTGATCATCAAAAAATAGGGTTCCAAAACCACTATTTTTGGTAGCATTAGAAAATGGGTTGTTGTAACAGCAAACTATTATGAAGTTGGCTAAGTTATTAGTGGGGCTACCACCTATGAGAGAGGCGGGTTATGCATCAAACTTTGGGAAAAAGTAGTTATGCAAACTGGATAGTTGAAATGAGTAAATGCGACAAGTAAGGTACATCTCAAACACTTATCTAGTATTTTACATTATGACTTACTGTTGGGTGGGTGAAGATACAAGGCACCTTTCAAAGTTCTGAAGTGAGTAAGCCAATGGGCT
The DNA here is from genome assembly GCA_020496765.1 of Gossypium stocksii. Classification (NCBI taxonomy): domain Eukaryota; kingdom Viridiplantae; phylum Streptophyta; class Magnoliopsida; order Malvales; family Malvaceae; genus Gossypium; species Gossypium stocksii. Next base: position 17,622,560 of record CM035623.1, read on the forward strand.
TATAAACCGAAGTTAGCGAAAATACTCAACGTTAACCCAGTGTTCAATGTGAGTGTGCCAAAATCTTTTTGTATGGACCAAGCGGATCTCGACTAGGGCAAGTCACAATAGGAGCAAGTAAGAGCAGTGGTCTCTTACGATCGATATGTACAAAAGAGAGAAACTGTTTGAGTTAGGAGATGATAAATACATAACTGGAGACAAATGTTCTGAAGAGCGAAACTACCCAATAGAGAAACAAGTTGGGAACCAACCAATATATTAAGACTATTCTGAGATGAGTCAAACCAATTTTGTTCCAAGGACATGGTAAGGTTGTCGTGAGAATGGGTGGGCGAATAAAAGCTAGTAACCATTGCACACAGAACATCTCATGGAGGCCAACATATTAAATAGGCTCATTTGACCCATTCGAACTGGCCTGACTCATGGAACATATGGAAAAGCCCATCTACTTAAAGCCTTGGTGGCTTAGTGAAACACTCCAAGAAAACTAGAGTTACAAAGGTAATTAATATAAATCCTAAAGGATAAAGATGTAAGAGTTTAAATCCCTTATGACTCTCATCTTTTAGATAGGCACAAATCCTAATCATCAATGTCACTCAATCTATATCGTTGTATTTGGAGGAGCTCAACTATAAATAAAGGTCTTCCCCCTCATTTGTAATCACTTAGTTGTAGTCCTTCAAAGTAGTAGAGATACTTTGAGAGTATTTACTCAAACACTTGGCATGCTTTTGCCTTCTTGTGGCTTTTCTGTTCTTTCGTTACTCTTTTGTCTATGAGTTGCTTTCATTTTATTTTTGGTGCCTTGGAGAATTTCTATCGAGAATTTTTCACTTTGTGAAAGTTAGGCTAATTAGGCAAATTTGAACCCAAGAAATTGTCCAAGGCCACACGGATTGTGACACTAAAATTTTAGTCTCGTAACACTTGTGTGGTGTGGGTATGTTCCTATCGTAGGTGTGTGAGTACTAACTCTTTAATTGTACATTACCAAAAAAGATTTGTGCTTAAATAGAAGATTTTGTTATAAAATAAATAGACAAAAAGTAAAGAACAAAGAGAATAAAAAAGCAAAAAGAGAGCGTATTTTATTGATCAATCAGAATATGTATAATGTTTCTCCAAAGTCTATATTTATAGACATAAGAAGTATAAATAAAACAAAACTCTACATTCTAATTACTATTAGAATTTAAAGTACATCAAAACTCATCTTAATACTGATGGGCATCCACTTAATAATAAGATATCCATAACACTACCACTTGGATGTCCATTTGTAGATAATGTGTCTCGTTAAAACCTTACAAAGATAAAAACCTCATGGGAAAAGAATTTCTAGTGAAGGAAAAAGGGTACACATATCTAATACGTATAATATGTTGCCTCATTAAAAACCTTACTAAGAAAACCCAATGGGACAAAACCTCGATTAAGGGAAAAAGATTACAATGCGTATTTACTCCCCCTTATCAAAACATCACATAGTATCTCATATTCTACGTATTCAATCTTGAATACTAGCTATTCAAATGACCATTTCAAAGTATTTACTAAACATTAAATCAACATTCTTTTGAAAGTCACGAGTGAGGATAATTTTAGGGAAAACTATTTAGATCTCTTCAAGAGTTTCAACAATAATCATAGCAAACTTTAATCATGATTCTTCCATAAAAACACAAATAGGTATTTTGGGTCATTTATAATCCTCCTTCAGCTACTACTCACCCAGTCAAATTTACCACATATGTTCAAATTATTTCAATTCATATAAATGAACAATTTCTCAATAATTTCAATATGCTTCTAGCATTCTAAATTCTTCAAGGATTTTAATATAAACTTTACTATATAGTGATCTATAAAAGGTTGTAACAACAACCATTAGATGCAAGTTAAACTTTTATGATCTGTCAATTTAATAATATATCTAAAGGTTGTTGTATCCACCCCAAAAGAATATTATATCTTTTCATAATCAATATCAGTACTTAGTAAAAACTTCATATTTTATTTTATTTTTGCAAAACTACTTCATTTGTACCCTCACTGGCTTTATACCTTTAGATATTTGGACTATTGGTCCAAAAACTTCACCAATTTAATTATACTTGAGTTGTGTCTTTCTATTTTGAACAATATATTCCATATCTATATTTCTCAATAGGTTTATTCAAGATCCTCCTTTTATTTTATTTTTTCAACAAAAATATTGCATGGAAAACTATTGTCGACTAGTTTTATTATTCGCTTTCACATTTTCTCGAATTGACATAACTTATTGAGATCTCTTTATTTTCATTACTTTAATCTTCAATTTCAGGTATCTGTATCTCTTTTGGAGTTTTACTTATTAGTTATGTCTTGGGTCTCTTCTGGAGTACCCGCATCCACTATATGACCATCTAGAAGAATTTTCATCTTTGGAACTGATCAATCTATTATTTATTCTAACTAATTGTCATACTAGGACTTTGTTTCAAATTAAAATATTAGATGGTATATAACACTTGGTTATTCGCATTAAGTTTGTAAATACATTAAAAACAATCAACAAATGAGAATTCTTTAAATTAAAGAATCTCCTGGTTCTTTAATGAATGTCCATATGAATTCTTAATTAATTTTTGCATCATACATGATCTAAGATGGTTTAACTGGTTACACTAAGTAGTAAATGCATTTGTATCAGTAAATTTTAGTTTACTTTAACATGCACTTCAATTATACTAAATTGTAACAAAATGATAATTTTACTATAATTCTTTTTACTTTGTCTCCACATATAAGTACTATTGTGACATTTACTACTAAAAATGTCTAAATCAATGTGAAGTCTATAATGCCACTAAGTCAATAAATATAATTTCCAAATAATTATATACAATATTTGCTTCAAGGAATATGCCAAAATCTTCAAATGTAGGGCATTATGTCTAGTGGTATGATTCTCGCTTCGGATGCGAGAAGTCCCAAGTTCAATTCAAAATACTTTTAAAAACCCTTTTAACATGATTTTTGCATAATCAATTAACTTCCAAGAATAATTGCCAAGGTCATGTATAGAAACAAGCATATATTAAATATATCAATAAACATTACATCTCAAACATAAAAATATGACATAATGAAAAACTAGTAATTTTTTTCATAACTATCACCATATAAACATGCATGAATTTTAATTCAAAATCTAACTATTTAAGCTCATAGAACTTTTCATTTACAATTGCTCATGTCATTTCAATAAATAATTAATAAATAGAATAATATAAAATGTATGAACTATTACCTTTAACAATTCTTTGAACTAAACCAAATCTGAATAACCAAAAAATTCATTGGTTTGTTAATATAAATTTGCATACTAGATATGTTTTCATAATTTATATTATTTAATTATAAAATCTACTATAGCGACATAAATAAATCAATTAATATTCTTTTTCATGAACAAATGAGATGCTTAAAGCAATATGTAACACATGTAATTAAAACTTAAAAAGAAGATCATCTCAAAATATTTAAATCATATATCAAGTTTATTTAATATTTAAAGACATACATTTTTTTTGTTCTACATTGAGTCTTGACGATAAGAACTAAGCAAATTAAACTTCAGCAATAGACTTTGAATCCAATAAAATTCTATTAATAGTAAACTTTGAGAGTGATTCTTATTTTCCAAGTGTACAATAAATACATAATCAATGACTCTTGATAAACAAATTGTCTCTCTTCTTAAAAATTTCTTGAAAGTTCTTGTTATTTTCTTGCTTTTTTCATTTTTCCACTTCTGGTGATGAGAAAATTTATTACGACCATCTCCCAGGACTATTATTATAGTCCAATTTACTACATCCATATCAAAGATTATGTCTTTCAAATTTCTTACATATTGTTACATTCTCTTCAAGGAATAGTTAGGTTTCGTGGTTAAAAAATTTTGTTCAACCATAATAAGAAAAAAAGTTCAAGATATTGCTACTGTAGGAGCACATTTGAATCATGAAAAGTTGAATAAGCTCTCTCTTGCAATTTTCTCATTAGTAATATTTTTCCATGTAATTTTAATTGAGAACTTATTCCGAATATGTAGAGTTATACTCACAATTTTTTAAAAATTGCAACTTTCGGTGCATCCAACCATAACGACCTTTAGATAGATTTACCATATTCTATTGCTTATAAGTATATCTTTCACAATCAAATATTTCGCTTTCAACCCCTTAATGGGGATGATGACAAAAGAAGATCACAAAGATAGTCTCGATCTATTCAATTTATAACAAGTGTAATAAATATAAATCATAACCCAATCCTCTTTTGATTCATATGAAATATAATCTTTTCTTCATTCACAATCTCAATATGATATCCATTATAATAAATATCTTTTAAAACTAATGCATTAACCATCACAAATTTTATGCTTTTTAGATATTGATATATTAGCTCGTTTGGAGCTTTCAACTAAATTTGTATTATCAAATATTAGAATAATATTTATTTGTTTTAGTACCAAATAAGATAAATATTTTCTATCTGTAATGGTAGAATTCATTACTACATTCTCATATCATTCCTCAAAGAATATTAACAGAAACAAAATATTTGGGCACACGCCACATATGTGGCCAATAATCTTTCACATCACATTGATAATATAGGCTATCTTTACCCTTTGAAGAATTATATTGAGAACTCTCATTGTTCTCTTATTTATTACTATGCTCCCATGTTCCCACTTTTAGTGGTCTCGTAATGCCCCAAAAATTTTAATTTTTATTTATGTGCATGTGTGACACAAATATTTGTCTGCTTTAGTAGTTAAGTGTTCTGGGTGTATTTGGGAGGTCCCAAGTTCAAGCCATAACTTGGGCAAATTTTGCTATTTTTATAAATAAAGCTCCATCCTTGGTCAGTAGGCTTTTATTTCATTGTTTGTAAAAATATATCAGAATGGGCCTACTGGTTCGGTGGATAAGTGGAGTGCTGGTGTGATAGAGGTTCTGTGTTCAATTCTTTATGACGACAAGGGGTAGTATTTTTACCCTAACTTTGGCTAGAGTTGCGCTGAATTGGGATTCTATAGTAGTGGATTATAATGGTGGATAGTGGAGTGATTTTAGGAGATAATTGGGGGAAGTTATCAAAAAAATATTTTCTTTTCTCTCTTTCATGAAAATCCTGCTTCTGACACATTTTGCTTTTTTCTACTTCTCCATCTTTTCATTTCTTTTCTTTTCTTGCGGTTTTGGGTCCCTACTTTTCTACATTCAGACAATTTTCGAGGGGGAGTTGGTCTTGTAATGCCCTAAATTTCATATATTTGATTTTGTATATTCATGACACAACTGTCTATCTGCTTCAGTGGTTAAGTGTTCTGGGAGTATCTGTGAGGTCCTAAGTTCAAGCCTTGACTTAGGCAAATTTTGGTATTTTTCTTAATAAAGCTTTACTTTACTCTTGTTCAGTAGGCTTAAGCTTAATTTCTTGTAAGTTTATATTAGAATGGGTCTGCTGGTCTGGTGGTTAAGTGCAGAGTTATTATGCTTCGGGTCCTGTGTTCAAGTCCCTACGTGAGCAAGGGAATTACTCTTTTTGCGAGAGGCGTGCGCTATTGAGAAGAGTTGTGGGGAATTGAAATTTTGATAGTGGGAGAAAAATAAGGGATTGTGGATTGAGTGGTTGAGTTTTCCAAAAATCTTTCCATAGAAAAATTCTAACTGACGTTTCTTTTCTTCTCTCAAACTGTCTCTTCTATTTTCTTTCTTTGCATTTTCTCTCTTTCTGCTTCACGTTGCTTTCTCCCTTGTTGCCGTCGCATCTCTGATCTTCTTCCTTTTTGTTGTTAATCTCTAAACTCCATCTTTCCCGTAGGCCGTGTGACATTTCGGTAAGTATGGTTACTTTGCTCTTTATCTTGGTTTTATAATGCATTTTGAAAGGGGGTCTGTTGGTGTTAGGAGAGGACTAAGAGACTGAAGTGGTTCTCAATAGTGCTGTAGTTGTGAGGAATCATCAGTGTACGACGGAAGGTAAGGGATGTTATGATTATAGGTTGGAATACCTCAACGTATTTTGATTATATAACGAGTAAAAGTGATTGAATAGAGAAATATTTGACGATTATAGGTTCAGGATTGCTTGGAGTGGTTTTCGCGTTGAAAACAAACTAGGCGTGCACCCAAAACGTAGAAAATAGGGTTTGGTGAAAAGCTAAAAAAGCTTACTGTTGACGCCACAGGGCGTGTAGTTGCCCATGTGGTAGGTCGTGTGATGGAACACGTGTGTACGATCGATGAGCCAGGCTGTGCGCGTACGACACAGTTGTGTGATTGTCTGGTGAGGCTGTGTGTGACACACGGCCTAGACTAATTGGGTCGTGTGGGCCACACGGGCATGTGGGATCTGGGCCAGGCCGTGTGATCCACACAGCCAAGTCCAATTTGAGTCGTGTGGCCCATACAGGCGTGTGGGCCCACACGCAGACCATATGGGCGTGTGAGCCTATTTCCACTAATTTGTTTGCTAAGGTTGCACAAGTCGCCCGAGACGACTGTAAACCTACTGTAGGGTCAGTAAGAAATGCTTAAATCCCTAATTGACTGAATGATATATGTATGATTGTATAATGAGCATGATGATAATATTATATTGATTATATGTATGATACCATGAGATGGCATGTCATGATTGCATGTTGCATTGCATGGGGGTTGGGATGATATATTTGGACGAAGTGTACCGAAAGGCTTTGAGCCTGATATATTGGCAACTCAGCTGCAAATTCTTTCTTAGTGCCGCAACCAGTACTATTTGTAATTGTAAGAATGGATGGGTGATTTAATCCCCACAGGAGTGTAGGGTTAGATAGGAGATGATGTATAGCGGTTGGTTGGGTAGGACTTGCATACTGTATACCGCATGATTGGCATGATTGTTTACAGTTACTGTGATAGGCTAAGGCCCTAATGCTCATTGAAACTGTAATGGGCTAAGGCCCTACTGCATGACTGCTTCTGGACTGAGATGGGTTGAAGCCCAATCTGGACTAATACTGAAAAAGGGCATAGGTCGAGACTGTGATTGTTCAGATACTGTCTATTTGTTTGTATAGGGATTACACATTGAGTTTACGTAAACTCACCCCTCTGTTTAATCTGTACAGGTAATCCCTAGACTTAAGTACATCGGTGTAGCGGGGGACTCAACGGTGGCCACACGACCTCTTTTATACTATTCATTACTTATATTTTAATTTTTATTTGGGGGTATTTTACTGTAATTATGGCCTTTATGGATTTTTTGTTTAAATTTGGGATTTATACTATTTTGTGGTTTATAACTACTAGTAGTAGAAAAAACTCGGGTTTTCAAAAGAAATAAATGTTTTACCAAAAATACCCATGATTACACGAACTGTTTTAAAAGCTTCCACATTGAATGATGTTTTTAAATTGAATAGCATTTTGAAACTTTCGACTAAGTAAATGACTCGATTTTAGAACTAATAAAATTTAATGAAGAGTTGTAAAACAGAGAAATGGTTTTAGTGACGATACGGTTCTCAAACATACTATCATGTGACAACGTCAAATTCGACCATAACGTCTAGGCCGGGTTTGCAGTGTTACAGGTCTACTGTGGGTAATCAGAAAGTAATGTTTCAATTGGGTGATTTTGTCGTTCATTTTGACTGTTTCTATGAATTAAGTTTGTTTGTAGTCACTTGGTGGTTGGACTGATTATTAATTCTTTTGACTGGCTAGGAGAAACTCTTTAAGCACTCATTCTTTCGACGTGTAAGTAGTGAGGAACATCGATTCATTAAGGTGAGCAATTTGGAGTTGGAGATTTTAGTATAATTACTTAATTTAGTTCTAATGTAGTGTTTTAATTGAATTATTAGGTTCGGGTGATCTCAGGATTGCAAGTGCTTCAAAAATAATACAGGTGTGTACCCAAAACACAGAAAATAAGGTTCGGCAAAAAGCTAAAAAATTGCATTGTCAACACCACACAAGTGTGTGGTCGCCCGTGCGATAGGCCGTGTACCCCAATACGGGCGTGTGAATAATGAGACCAGGTCATGCGCGAAGGACACAGCCATGTGATGGCCAGGCAAGCCGTGTGCGACACACGGGCTGGACTAAATTGGCCGTGTGGACCACACGGCCGTGTGGGCCCACACGGGTAGTCCACACAAGCGTGTAGGATTCTGGGCTAGGTTGTGTGATCCATGCAACCAAGGCCAAGTTTGGCCGTGTGGGCACGAAGGCATGTGGGCCCACACAAGCAGGCTACATAGGCGTGTGAGCCCATTTTTACTGAATGGATTGTTAAGGTTGCATAGGTCGCCCAAGTCGACTGTGAACCTTCTGTAGGGTTGGTAAGCACTACTTATACCCTTAACTATGTGAAATTGATTATGTGAATTATGTACTAAGCATGTTATATATAAGCATGTGTACTAAACTATTTGTGTATCTGATAGACTTGTGATAGCATCACATTTCATTGTATGTTGCATTGCATTGGGTTCGGTTGCTATTATTTGGAGGAAGTGTACTGAAAGGCTCTTAAGCCTAATATCTGGCAGCTCAACTGCAAATTACTATTATGTGTCGCATTCGGTACTACTCAGAGTGTAGGGATAGGTGGGTGATTTAATCCCCACATGGAGTGTAGGGTTGGACGGAGATGGTGCGTAGAGGCTGGTTGGGTAGGAATTTGCCACTAAATATTGTATGATTGATACTAATATTGTGATGGGCTAAGGCCCTACTGCATATTTGATATCGTATTGAGATGGGCTAAGGCCCAAACTGATACTGATACTGCAAGAGGCTTAGGCCTAAGACTGTTTGACTGTGCACTCTAATTACTGATTTTTTTTTCTGTAGGATTACACACTGAGTTTACAAAAACTCACCCCGTTTGTTTAATGTGCACAGATAATCCCCAGACTTAGACAGATCGGTGTAGCGGAGGACTCGACGGTGGCCACGGGCTTTGAACTATTTTGATTTACAATTTATGATTTATGGTTTTATTTTTATAGGTTAAATTTTTGATGTAATGTGGACTTAAGGACTTTTGTTTTGTTTTGGTTTTTGCTTGATTTACTTCATGGATTTATAACTACTAGAAGTAGGAAATTTGGTTTTCAGAAAGCAAAAGTTTTTTCAAAACACACGTGTAATGTAACACCCCTCACCCAGAACCATCGCCAGATACGAGTACGAGGTGTTACCGAACAAACACTCGCTTGATCATTTGATTCTGAAACATAATTTTCGTGTAAAATTTAAAAATCTTTCATTAATACACATAACTTTCACATTATGGGCCTACGAGGCCCAAATGATATATTAGGTACTATCTGGGACCAAACCGGAACTTTTCGAACATTTATGAAAATTTGACTCAAAATAGTGTCACACACCCGTGTGATTTAGGACACGCCCGTGTAGGAAGGCCGTATCCTTCACACGGTTGAGACATACCGCAGTGTCTCTGCTCATGTGACTGATCATTTAGGCTATTTCCTAAGCCTTTAGTGTACTCTTAACTCTTCACACTCGTATACTATACATAAACTTATATCATACCTTTAACTACTCCTATCTTGACCATCAAACACATGAAATATACTTAACCTCATTAAACATTTTCCATAATACATGCATAAGAATAGGCTTCTAAATCTATAAACATTAATGACCACATTTCATGACCTTCTACAAATTAATGACATAAGCCAATACATTTGGCTCATTCACAAGAATTCAACTATCAATAAATAAATCTTAATACATGCCACTCACTCAAAAGCAAATAGGAATGGTTATTACTCCATCTTGACAAATTGATAGTGTGGTGCTACCTCCGACGTTCTCTACCCTGAGCCAACCTGACAACACTAAAGAAATGGAAGAGGGGGTGTAAGCTTTAAGGCTTAGTAAGTCAGCATATAATAATCAGCAACTTAATAGAAAACATGTTTCCATTCCTTAGGGAGTATCCTTAAGAAAGTAAAGGTATTATTTACATAATTTCACTTTGTACTCATGTTCAGCTTATGCTGTTTCCTAAGTCACAGTCACTAAATTAACTATATCTTAAGCTAAAGAACTCAAAAATAAGTTCTGTCAATTTTACTTGAAACTAGACTCATATATCTTCTTGCCATAAAATTTTCAGAATTTTTGGTTGGGCCAATTAGTAAAGTTTATTCATTAAAGTTTCTCCTATTTCGTTATTTGACAGTTCTGACCTTTCTCCACTAAAAGTCGATTATCTCACTGTACAAACTTGGATTAGGTTCTCGTTTGTTTCTTTTGAAATTAGACTCACTAAAGAATTCAAAAATATCAATTACACACCATAACCATTTTTATAAAATTTCTAGTGATTTTCCAAAGTCGGAATAGGGGATCCCGTAATCCACCTGACCTTGCCTCACAACAATTCAGATATCTTACAAATTGAGAATCATTTGCTTACACTACTTCTTTCATGTGAAAATAGACTCATTGGGCTTCAATTTAATATTTGATTCAATTTCTAATTAAATTTCCACTATTTATGGCGAATTTTCAAAGTCACTACACTACTGCTGTCCAAGTCTATTTTATTTCGTTCACTCTTTCAAGCTTTCATTGATATAGCATTAATATTAACACTTACCTCTTATCTATCTTACCTAAATTCGATCATATAACGAGCATATTGCTCTTAACTTATATACATACGTACCTGCACTTATTCATAAGATTTCACTTTCACACTTACACATATAAATGCATCATAGCAAGGAACATATTGTTTCATCATACACATGGTCATAATCACTTTCTATTTCACTTAATCATATCATTTTGCTAACCATTAAACCATGCGGAATTCTAGAGGATACTCGAAAAGATGCACAAAAGTGCCACTCATATATTGTAGCCGAAGCTACCATTGATATGTAGCCAAAGCTACCACTGATATGTAGCCGAAGCTACCATGTAACCCGCCCATAAGCGAACTCGGACTCAACTCAACGAGCTCGGGCGTTCGCATCCATAAGTGAACTCGGACTCAACTCAACGAGCTCGGATGCCTAGTTACATCTCACGAACTCAGACTCAACTCAACGAGTTTGGAACTTAACTATCCTAGTGACATGTCACTTGTATCCTAATCTATTCCCAAGGTTCAAACGGGATTTTCTTCAATCACACATCTTTGTCATCTTCCTCAGAATGTTGGAACAAATACTTGGTAGCATTTCATATTTATCAAGTAGCTCAAATAATTTACATAGTACTAACTAATAATTCACAAAGCATAATATTTCATGGTAATAGTCATCATATCATATAAATAACATTAAATTACTTAAAATGACAATTATGTTACCACATTTACACATGAACTTACCTCGAATGCAAAAATGGCTAACTTTTCCAACTTAGCCCATAACCTCGTTTTAGGTCTGAATTTCGTGTTTTCCCGATTATTGAGCTTGGAAAGCTTGAAACCCTAGCCATGGCTTCTCCCATGAAACATTCGGCCATAGTAAGAAGAATGAGCAAATTTTTTTCTTTTATTTTGTTTTTTACTCAATTAAAACACTAAATAACTAAAATACCCTTAAGGCTTTTTTTCAATTTTGTCCTATTCATACCCATTTTTGTCCATCAAATTATCCAATGGTCTAATTACCTTTTAAGGACTTCAATTAAAAACTTCATAACAATTAGACACTTCTAACATATGGAACTCAACTTTTGCACTATTTATAATTTAGTCCTTTTTACCAAATTGAGAGCCCAAACGTCGAAATTTTCGAACGAAATTTTCACAAAATTTTCCCGCGAAATCATAGATCATAAAAATTATAATAAAAATAATATTTTTCTCATCTGATTTGTGGCCTCGAAACCACTGTTCTGACTAGGCCCTAGTTCGGGATGTTACATGTAACGCCTCAAAAACCTAAGTTTTTAATGTTTCTGTGTTGTGACATAAAATACATGTTAGCACTACTGGGTTAGTGATTTTGGAGTGTTTGGTGGTCTCTGTGAAGTCCTGGGTGCAAGCCTTGGTTGTTGGAAAATTTTTGTTTTTAGCACTTAAGGGAACCCTGACTCCAGTTGGTAAGCCTTTTAAATTTTGATGGGTAAAACATGACACAAGAAGAGCATGTGGCTCAGTGGTAGGTGGTGTGTTCTCTGTCTAAAGGGGACTGGGTTTGAGTCACTCCCTGCTCAAAAGAGTATTTATTTTACTCCTTTGCTGGGTAAGTGGTGGAGTTTGAATCGAATTTTAATGAGGAGAGTTTGAATTGGTCTTGGAGAAATCTGAGGAGGGATTTGGGGGAGTTAATCTTAGAGGTGAGGAGAAAATCAAGGAAGGATTTGAATAATGAAGTGTTCTAGCCGAATGAGGACTTTTTTTACACAAGAATTTCGTCTAGGGGAAATTTGGTTCTTTTTTGGGTTTTGAGTGTTGTTTTGGTAGTAGTCGATTTTTGCTAGAGGAGTTCTCTCGTTTTTCTTCTCTCTTTTTGTCTCTTTGCCAATTGGTTTCAAGACTTTTTGCTCTCAGTTTCACTCTGCATTTTAGCCAATTCTGTGTTACCATTTAGGCATCTCTTCGAGTCTTTTCTGCCTATTTTTCCTTTGTGCCGAACCTACCTACTCTCTTCTTTCTCCTTCAATTTTCATCATACTTTAGGCTAAATCTCTACTCCTTTTCTTCTCTCCTCTGCACCCTCTCAATCGGTTTTATTTATGCTGAATTATTCTCTTTTCTAAGTCTTCTCTATTTTTCTTTCTCTTCTCATTTCTGTTACTATTTCGGGTTAAGCCATTAGTTATTGGCTGATTCTCTCACACACTCTTTTCTTCCAATTTCTACCCTTCGATTCTTAGTTAGAATGGTTCGACTTGGGGATTTGATTCAATTGTTCGAGTTGCACTTTCATCTGTTACCCCTTATAGCCGAAGTTGTGTGTAAGTTTTCCTGGCTCTTTCTAAATGGTTTTCTTGGTTAATAATGTCACCATGTTTCAATTCCGGTTTTTCTCTTGGGTCGAATCTTCACTCTTTCTCAAAGTGCGTTGTTGGTTGGTACCTAGGTGTTTTCAAGTAGTGAAAGAGGGGCAATTGTTCTGAGGCAATCGAAAGCCTACTCTCAATTTTGATTATAGTAAGTTTTGTTCCCTTGCTTTTTAGTTGAGGCCAAATACTTTTTGATGGTGCTAAAGGTTACCAAATGTAGATGTAAATCACATATTTATGCAGTCTCGATTAATAAGGTTTTTGTAACGCAGATTTCGTCAAGGGGTTTTAATCTTTACTAACAGTTAGAGAGGACTTAACGAAGCTCGATCGATTAAGGCAAGTATTAGTGTGGCTTCGGCTTCTCCTTGGAAAAAGGAGGATACTTGTATTGATCGGGTGACTAACTGTTAGTTTTATATATTGTAGGTTTGGTGCTAGGGATTTATAGCACGTTCCGTAAACAAGGTGTGTACTCGTACGGCTCTAAATTGTAGATCGGCAAAAAAGCCAAAATGTCAAAAGTACGGCAACGATTGCCACACGGGCATGCGAACGCACGTGTGAAAAATTCAATATGATGGTAGAGGCCACCATGAGCGATCTCATGGGCTTAGGCCGATTTTGGGCTGATGTGGGCAGTGTGGGCCCAATGGGCTCATAGGCCCCACACGGGCAATTTACCATGGACATGTGAAAATATTGGACCCTGCTGTGTCGTTCACATGGCTAAGGTCAAATTTGGCTTAGCAGGCCATATGAGCATGTGGCCCTCACTTGGGCCACATATTGGGCTTTGGGCCCAATTGTACGTTTGCAAAAGGTTGCACGAGTCACATGAGATGACTGTGGACCTATGGATGAGTCGGTAAGTGTAACCAGACCCTGAATTGAGAAATAATCATTATGCCCCTAAAAGGCAAAATGCCTAAAATACCCCTATGTGATATGTGACTGATTTTGTATGTCATCTGATATTATGTTTTGCATTCATACGTGACATTATATTGCATGGGGATGGGATCTTGTGATTGGGGGAAGTAATTGATTTGTTAGGGTCACACGAGTTGCCAGAGATGACTGTGGATCTACGGATGGCTTAAAGCCGATTATGTGATTGGTAGCTCTGCTGCGATATTAGTTAGTGCCGCAACCAGTGCTACATTGGGAGTGTAGGGATGGGTGGGTCAATTTAATCCCCACAGGAGTGTAGGGTTGGACAGGAGACGGAGTGTAGGGTTGGTTAGGTTTACATGCATTACATATTCTGATTCTGATATTGCTATGGGCTCAGGCCCAACCAAGGCTGTTGCGGGCTAAGGCCCAATTGCCATGCTTAGGCCCAGAATGATGTGATACATGTTATTTGATTGTTGGGGTAGTACACACTGAGTTTTCATAAACTCACCCCTCCTTTTTTATTTTTTTCAAGTAATCCTTAGTGAAAGACGATTTGACGTATCGGAGGACTCGGAGGTGGCCACACTATGGACAGTTGAATTTAGTACTTTTAATTACTTTACTTTAATTACGTTTCCTTTTATTTGGGTTTTGGTGTAATCAGGCCTTTCTCTGGTTTTTATTTTAATTTTGGGATTTTATTATGTTTTAATTGTTGACTTCTAGTTTTAGGTCTCGGGTTTTAAAATAAAGAAAATGACGTTTTACAAAACAAATGCAAATACACAAATGTTTTCAAAGAATTACTTTCGCTATAAACGAACGTTGAAAGTTTAATAACATTTTTTAAACTAGCGAGATTTTCGCTAACAACATAAGGTTTACAACCAATCCTTAATACTCTAAAGGAATTTGAATCTAATTTCAATATTCAGATAACATTTGTTTTAAAAGCTAACAACTTAACAAATGATACACGTTTTAAAGAGAAAACCCGTTTTAAATTTACTGTTTAATAACGTTTTTGACCAAATGATCCCAAACTTTCCAAACATCAAATTTTACGATTCGCCCCTCAATGTGACACCGCCAAATTCGACCATAACGTCTGGGCCGAGTTTGGGGTGTTACAACACGGTTTACTAAAATAGTTTTCAAATCTTCCGCAACGAGTTATGTTTTAAACAATCGATTAAATGAGTAAAACGATTTTGGAACTAATAAAAGATAGAGGAGAGTAATAAAACGAAAATGGCTTTATCGCAACAACGTAATTTTTCAACACCCTATCATGTGACATTGCCAGATACAGCCATAACGTCTAGGCCAGGTTTAGGGTTTTAATTTAATAATATAAATAGTAGATATAAATAAAATTATTACTATTTATGTTTATGGGTTTTTTGAGATAATTTTGATTTTTTATTTGGGAGTAAATGGTGAGAAGTAAAAGTTTAGGGGGAAAATAAAAAATTTTGGGAGTAAAAGTTTGAGAGAAAGTAAATAGGGGGAGTAAAATTTTGGAGGGAAAATATTAAAAAAATTGGGAGGGGAATGGTTTGGGGTAGATGGGGGGTGGGATTGGAAGGGAGTAAAAGTTTTAAGGTGAAAGTGGGAGGGAGTAAAAATTTTGGGAGAAAATAAAAAGTTTTGAGGGTTTTTGGGAGTAAAATTTTGAGGAAAAGTAAATAGGAGAGTAAAATATTGGTTGGAAATGGATTTTGGGCAGATAGGGGGTTGGGATGGGAGGGGAGTAAAAGTTTTGGGGAGAAAGTGGTAAGGAGTAAAAGTTTTGAGGGAAAAGTAAAAATGTTTGGGAGTTTGGGGTAAAAATGTAAAATATTATAGTTTGATATTCAAATTATTCGAATTATTCGAGTTATTCGAATTTGAAAACTCAACTCGATTCGAACTCGAAATTCGAAAAAAATTAGAGTTGACTCGAATAACTCGAATAACTTGGAAAACTCGATTCGTTTAACTCGAAATTTGAAATTTTTTTAATTTTTTCGAGTCGAATCGAGTTTGGCTCACCCCTACACTATGATAGGTCCCATGGAACTTAAAACGCGGATCATAACAAATTTGAACTTCACTTTTATTATCATACATCATGAGAACTCAAAATAATCACCTTCAAAGTTTAACAAGTTTTTTTACAATTAACCAAATGATTATATACATGCCACTTAGACCGACTCAAATATATTAAGAGTCTACCACAACTTTTGGAAAATAGTGTGAACTTCTTATTAATCCAATCAACGTTGTCTGAACATCCAAAATCTACAAGGTAAAAGGAATCTAGGTGTAAGTATTTAGAATAATTAGTAAGTTCATACGAATTCGATAGTTTTCTTACCACACATAATAATCATATGATAATTTAATACGTAAAAACAGCTTACCTATCAGCCAACACAATTCGCCAACAAGATAAGTGCATATACTTCATCATATACAATAGATTGAGCATGTAGCATGTGATAATAAAACTCTTCATGTCAATTTCATTCTCATACCTTTCCTTTCTCCTCATTTTCTATCTTGCCAATTTCACATTTCACATGTTTTATATTTCCCAATGAACATTGCAAAAGAATTCAAACTACAAGTATTGTAACACCTCATCCTGTAACCATCGTCGGAATAGGTAAGGGGCATTACTGGACTTGAAACTCAGAACGGAACAGTAATACTTTAAACTTTTATCACATATTAGCCCCTATCAGCAAAATCAATATTATATAAACATATCATGCTTAAAATAGACATATAAAGCTTCAATCATACAACAGGGACTAATTTGATAACATATAAAAGATATGTGAAAACTTAAGAAAATTTTCAGAATAGGGTCCCACGGTCGTGTGCCTAGGCTGTGTGCCTAGGCCGTGTGCCTCACACAGTCACTAAACACGCCCGTGTGTCTAGGCCACGGCAAAACAGGGCATACATACTGACTTGTGCACACGGCCACAAGACACGCCTGTGTGTCTTGGCTGTGTGAAAATTATGAAGCTACTGACTTGTGCCTACGGGTACAAGACATGCCCCTGTGCCTATCCCGTGTGGCATCCTGACCAAAATAACTAAGGTGCAGAGATCACACGGTCGAGTCAAACGCTTGTGTGCTCTGACCGTGTGGCACGAAATAGGCTTGGTTTAAGCCATTTTCACACCCCAATAGGTTATGTACCTAAAACATCAATTGTATAACAATTACATATACTCAATGCACAACCATTTCAGCCAATTCCAAACATCAAAAAGACCATTTCATCTCAACCAATTCAATTTCACATAAATAACATAAACATGAATGCATTTCAAGTACCCATTTCAAGTCATCATCTATCTTTTATTCTCAATCTTAATTCACAAATAACCTCATACCAAATGACTATTTCAACTTCTCTAAGTCATACATATAGCAATTCATTCAAGATCATAAAGCATACTATTTCCACATTCATCAAATTAAGGTCATTTACCAACTTACCATTTCAATGCATTCACATATCATATAAAAGACATATCATATAAAGTCTTCATACCAAAACATCCATTTCAAGATCAAGCCATATCACATAGCTTGATTTGGTGCCAAAATCATACCACATTCATTAACACAAAGATAACCACAAACATTAACTTATAAACTAGCCTATACATGCCATATTTACAACATTTACAAAGATCAAAAAGTATCGAAAGTTTATTGGATAGTGCAATTGTAATATCCGAATTTGTCCAAAATCGAGCTAGCTTTCGAAATCTATAAAACACAGGAAAGCTAAATGGATAGAAACAAACTTACCAAATAATAAGCAATTTAGACAATAGTAATCTGCTCATATGCTCATATTGCCTATTCAAGGATTCAACCACATGTTAGTCATATACACCAATCATATATTCATCCATATAAGGGATGAAACCAAGCATATAACATTCATGTACATTTCAATACATATAACATATCACCTTTCATCTTCTATTTATAAGATCATATAAACCATGTCACATTTCATACATATAACTGATATACTTCATTTATCAAATCATCATATAGCATTTATACTCTTGTACCACATAATCCTTGTAAACCATGTAACATATAATATGTAATCACATAATTGTAACATAGCATTCATGTAGTTCATGTAGTCCATGTAATTCATAAACATATATATATATATATATATACCATTACATTTTGCATCTTTATGCCATGTATTTTCTTATTTTCATATCGGTATATTGCCCATCGAACCTTTGGAAACATCGAGGGATACTCGAGTGATACACACACAGTGTATATATAACTTGTAATCTGTCAATTCATCATATATGCTCTTTCGAGCCATGTACTATATGCTCCTCCTGAGCCGAAAACGGTAAACCCGAAGGATGAACAGTAAGCCTGAAGGCTGAACATGTAAGTTCATGAGCTGTGATGAGTTCGGAACAAATGCAGGAGCTCAACCAACCTGTAGCCCTAGTGACATCTCACTTGTATCCTGCGACTTTCTACGGTTCAAACGGAACTCGGTAATCAAATTGAACATGTAACCATTAGACATTTCAATTCATTATTTCATATATACATTTATACAATATGAGATTCAACATATATTCAATAGGCAATTCGATTCCATAGTTATTAAACATTCATATAACATCAAAATAACAATTATATATAATACAAGTTTGATTCTAATTATACGAACTTACCTCGATCTAGCTCGTATACCTGATATCTACTCGTCTACTTTTTGTTTCCCCCGATCAAGTTTCGGTATTTGTTTATCTTGATCTATATTAATTCAAATTTCACTAAATTATTTACTAACACATTCAGTTTAGTCCAAAAACATGTATTTTGGCCATTTTGTAAAATACCCCCTGTATTTCACATTTTGTCAATATAGTCCTTAATTCATAAAATGATAAATTCACACAATTAAACCAAAACCTATGATAGCCGATTTTCTAATATCTCATACAAGCCCATTTTTTTTCATTTAATCACATTTCTAACCATAAAATTTCTACCTTTTTCAATTTAATCCAAAATACTCTATTTTGTCAAAAATCACTTTATAAAACTTGTATATCTACAACAACCATCAATAATTTATCAAGAAACATCAAAATACACATGTATTCAATAATGGCACATTTCAAAAGCACCATAAATTTCAAAAATTGAAGCTTGAGCATGATAGAACACAAAGCAACGATCTCAAAAACATAAAAATCATTAAAAAAAGAAGCAAAACATACATCTAAACAAGCAAATAGTGGCCGAATATCATATAAACATATAACCCTATTTCTTTGTTGAGTTTCGGCTAAGAATAAATGAAACCCAAGGAATAATTCATTTGTTTTCATTAAACAAAATGATTAAATAGCCATTTACCGCTTTAACCTTAATAAAACTATAATAAAATCATACAAAATATGGACATTATTGTCCACCACCATCCATACTCAATAATAATGGGTAAATTTCACTTTAAAGACTTTCTTTTATAAAAACAAAATTAATTAAGCCATTTTTCTAATTTAACTCATATTTATTGCTTTACGCGATTTAGTCTTTTTTATCGAATTAGCTAATCAAACAATAAAATTTCTAAACAAACCTTTCATACATTAAATCTATCACGCTGTAGGACATAAAAAAATAATAAAATAAATATTTTTAACTCGGTTAAGTGGTCCTAAAACCACTCGTTTCGATCAGACTCAAAAATGGGTTGTTACAACTTTCCCCCCTTTAAGGATTTTCGTCCCCGAAAATCTTATCGGTAAACAAGTTAGGGTACTATTTTCGCATAGCTTCCTTGAGTTCCCACGTAGCTTCCTCTATTCTATGCTTACACTAAAGAACTTTCACAAGTGTTATACGTTTATTTCTCAACTCTTTGATTTCTCGGGCTAAAATCCTGATCGGTTCTTCGTTGTACAATAAATCTGATTGTATTTCAACATCAATGGGAGAGATAACATGTGACGGATCGGATCGGTATCGACGTAGCATCGAAACATGAAAAACATTGTGTATCTTTTCAAGTTCGGACGATAACGATAGTCAATAGGCTACAGGCACTATTCTTTCAACTATTTCATACGGCCCGATGAATCGTGGACTTAACTTTCCTTTACAACCAAAACGAAGAATTTTCTTCTACGGTGACACTTTCAAGAATACTCGGTCTCTGACCTGGAACTCTATTTCTTTACGTTTAAAATCTGCATATGATTTCTATCTATCAGAAGCTGCTTTTAAACTGCCACGTATCACTTTCACTTTCTCTTCGGTTTCTCTGATCAATTCGACCCCGTGTATCTTTTTCTCACTCAATTCTATCCAATATAATGGTGTTCGACATTTACAACCGTATAATGTTTCGTACAGAGCCATTTTCAAACTCGTCTGGAAGTTGTTATTATACGCAAATTCAACCAAAGTTAAATGTTTCTCCCAACTACCTTCAAATTCAAGGATGTAACATCGTAACATATCCTATAAAATTTGACTAACTCTTTCGGACTGCCTGTCAGTCCGAGGATGAAAAGCTGTACTGAAATTCAATTTCATTCCCAGAGCTTTTTGTAATTTCTTCCAAAATCTTGAGGTGAATTTCGGATCTCTATCGGATATAATACACAATGATACACCATGTAATCGTACAATCTTAGACAAGTACAATTCAGCTACTTTATTCAGAGAGTAGTCTGTACGTGCCGATATAAAATGAGCAGATTTCGTTAATCGAACAACGATAACCCAGATTGCATCTTTCTTTTTCAGAGTCAGGGGCAATCTCAATATGAAATCATTGTAACTCTGTTCCATTTTTATTCCGGAATCATCACTGGCTGTAATAAACCAAACAGTACCTGATGTTCAGCCTTTATTTGCTGACAGATCAAACATTTAGATACGAATTCAGATATATCACGTTTCATTCCCGACCATCAGTACAATTGTTTCAAATCATTATACATTTTAGTGCTACCAGGATGAACAGAAAAGCGACTATTATGTGATTTGTGTAAAATTTTCTGAATGAGCTCAGTATCTTTCGATATACAAATTCTATTTCGAAACATTAAACAATCATCAGTTCCAATAGTAAATTCAGAATCAGAATTAGACTCACATTGAAGTCGTTTAGCTGGCAACTTTGTGTCACCTTTCTGAGCTTCGCAGATTTGTTGCAGAAATACCGATTTACTTTTTAACTGAGCAAAATGGTAACACAACACAATAGAGTCTACTTAACAACTTTTCCTTTTCTGCGCTCTTCTCTTGACGGATTCAAGTCTGGATTTATAACATAATTCTAATTCAGTTTTATATCAACCAACTCATTCATTAGCTTATAAAACATATAAGTCAGTTTAATTCTATTACTCAA
Organism: Gossypium stocksii; assembly: GCA_020496765.1. Taxonomy (NCBI): domain Eukaryota; kingdom Viridiplantae; phylum Streptophyta; class Magnoliopsida; order Malvales; family Malvaceae; genus Gossypium; species Gossypium stocksii. The sequence goes on from CM035623.1 coordinate 17,643,969, forward strand.
AATTCCCTTATGCCTAACACATTATACAAATTGAGCCCTTTTATAGCAAAGTTTATAGAAATCTCAATCTGGTTTCAAAATGCCTATGTAACACCCCCACCTAACCCGTTCATCGGATCCAGGTACAGGCATCACAACAGAACCAGGTTACCATTCATACTAAAATCTCACTAAGTTAAAAATGAATAAATTGTATTCCCTATTCACAATTTAAACTTCAATTAGAGACAAAATTTTTAAATAAAGTTCGCTATCACCACTCCACCCTAAGGTAACTATATATTTACAATATATTCGCCCTCTTAACGGAATTTGTAAATGTGCCACCTTCCTATTTGCATGACTCCAATCCAACCGTTATTTCCTTGATTCCACATGATTTGGCTTGGTCCCATCCTCGAGTCCTTCAATTTTGCATTTCCTACAAAATACATGCCACTCTTGGATAAGTTCAGATGAACTTAATGAATTTCTTCATTACACAAAATGTATCCCACCTTGTCGATGTTCCATTAAATAATAAATATAATAAACTCTCTGCTCACTAGGAGCATTTCTATTAAGTCGTTGTAGTGGACTTTTCCCTATTTCTGATCCTATCCAGTGGCGGATAGTTTGTTAAGCAATTTCCTTCCTGCTATTTTCCCAGCCATCGATCAAGCTCGATGGTTCCACTAAATTTCTCTCCATATCCATGGACTCTACCCTTTCCTTTACTAAATTTCTTCCTTCCACTTGTCCCCAATGTGGGTATCTTTTTCCCACCATTATGCCCTATTAATGCGGCCTTTCGGCATATCTTCTCAAGTACTCTTGGTGAGTATTCTCAACCTCTTTTGTCCATGACAAACCTTTTCATTATCTTAATCCCATATACTTTGCTCATCTTTCATCTTTTGGTATAACAAACAAGATCCCATGCCACCATGATGAACTAAACCTTAGTTCAAATAGTGGTCGGATTACTTCTTGGTAATCTACTTCAATTGCACGTCTTTACCCTTAAGTGTAACACTCCTTTTTGCTACTGCCCACTATGGCCTTCAGTATTCAAATGAATGTTGTTGTATGGCCATATGATTTCACGATTCCTCTTTCATTTTGCATCCCCACATACTTTGCCCTATTAGCCAATATATTCTCACCAGTTTCCCTTTAAGAGGGATAGTCTTCACAGACATTTCTGTCATCCCATGTATCCTTCTTTGTCAATGGGTTTTAACCATCCCTCTTTTTCTTATGAACTAACTGGTTTATGTATGACAAGTCACTAACCTTTAGGGTTATACCAACTTTTGTTCACCTCTATACCAAGCACTGCTATTGCTTTAACTCCCGTGACTATTCCTGTTGGGTTACCTTCGATATGTTTTACTGGCTTTTACAACTAATATTCTAGCAATCCTTTCCCTCTTTATATTTCCTCTTTTATTGGCTGATTGCTTCGATCCGTTGCTTAATTGTTGCAAATCCAAACTTTCATTTCCTTGTTTGTAGCTTGTCCCACAAATTTTGTTCTGACTTTCCCCCCATGTTTACTGTCTCGGCAGTCTCTCTAAGCTGCCATAGTCAAGCTATTAAATTGCGCGATACACCCTATGTTTAATGTCTTGCCGAACTCCATTAGTTACATGAATGAATTATCGTTACTCGGATCCTCCTAAAATTAATTTGAATTAGATGTTCAAAAGATAATTCACTTTATTGTAAGTCAACTGTCAAATATATTTTTTATTGATATAATAGGAATAACCAAGTTTTATATACCAACTAATGTGTTGAAATTATGGGTGTGCAAATTTTGGGTAAACTGAATTAATTCGGTTAACCAGCCGAATTCGGTTAATCAGTCGGTTAACAGAATTAATTTGGTCGGAAGTCGGTTAATAATTTTTTGAAAGTTTGATTAACGGTTAATTCAGTTCAAAATCGGTCGGTTAACCGAACTAACCGAATTTAATTAATAATATTATAACATATAAGTATTCAGTCGGTTCGGTTCATTTTTTGAAAATATAAATTAATCAGTCGGTTAAGTCAGTTAATTTTGTATATGTTTTATACTTGTTTTAACCAAAAATAATATATATATATAAATTTCTGTTAATTCAGTTAACCGACCGAATTAACCGAAAAAGTTTGATTCGGTTATTTTTTTGAAAAATTTTCAGTTCGGTTAACGGTTAAGGATTTAAAAGGGTCGGTTAATTCAGTTAATGGTAGTTCGGGTCGGTTAGCCGATTGAACACCCCTAGTTGAAATCTTAGTAGGACAAGCTCTTAGAATAAATGAAAGTAATACATGCCTGAAGCATGGTAGGTTGATTAGTTCCAAAGATGAAAATTATCGCAAAAGAATTTAATAAATCAACATGGTCATATAGTGAAGGTAGGTGCTTCTGAAGAGACATAAAACATAACTAATTATTAAAACTCCAAAAGAGATTCAGGTATCGAATATGAAAATGATGAAAATAAAGAGATCTTGATAAGTTGTACCAATATAAGAAAATATAGAACTGTGAAAATAGAAAGTTGTCGACACGATTTTGCATGAAATAATATTATTGAGATAATAAAATAAAAGGAGGATCTTAAATAAATATGTTGAGAAATATAAACGTAAAAAAACTTGGCCAAAATAAAAAGACACAATTTAAGTAGTATTAAATTTGTAAAGTTTGTGTACCAGTAACCCAAACATCTATAGGTATAAAGCTAATAAGGTACAAATTGTGAAAAGATACAATATTCCTTTGTAGTGGATGCAATAACCTTTGGATATATTATTAACACTAGCATTTTATGAAATATTTGACATGTGTCTTATGATTTTTGTCACAATATTTATGTGAATCACTATATAGTGATAGTTTATATTAAAATCCTTAAACAATTTAGAATGTTGGAAGTTGTAATGCCCTGTATAATTTATTTTTGTTTCTATAAATCCTGACACAAATATGTATCTGCCTTAGTGGCTAAGTGTTCTGGGCGTGTGTTTGAGGTCTTAGGTTTAAGCCCCACTTTTGGTAAATTTTGTTATTTTTTATCGTAGCCTTATTCTTACTTAGTAGACTTTCGTTATATTGCTTGTAAACTCATATCAGAATAAGCTTACTGGTTTGAGTGGTAAGGAGTTAGCTTGCTAAAGGTCTTGTGTTCAAATCCTCGTGTGAGTATGGATGTTAATTTTTATCTTGATTGTCTGAGAGAGTTTGGATGGGTTTGGAAGTCTGTGTAAGTGGATGAGAGAGTGGGTAGTTGGGATTGGGTTAGTAGGAGATTCTGCCCAAAATTGGGGGACTTAGGGATTTTATTTGATTTCAAATTTTTTTAATTTTTTATTTTTCTCTCTCTTAGCAAATTCCCTCTAACGTTAGTTTCTCCAATTTTCTGACATTAATTTTCCATTCTTTTCCTTTTCTGACATTTTTCCCTTTCTATGTAAAACTTTACTTCGTTCTTCTTCGATTTTGTTCGTGAATCTATCATTCATCATGCTATTAGAATTGTTGGGTTCTGATAAATGTTAAATTATACATATTTGTACTCCATGTTTAGCCTATATTTTGGATGAATTATGATCAATTTTGTGCGAATCGATGCTCTTAATCTTCCTTTTTCATATCTAATACTCAGGAGAGCATAGGGAAGAGAAAAGAACAGAAAACAGGCTAAAAACGGTGAAAATGGTCCAAAATGTGCGAACAACACGGCCCAAGACATGCCACCCGCCGTGCCACACGAGCGTGCCATATGAAGATCACACGGTCAAAGCCCCGACAAGCACGACCAGGCCACACGGCCGCGCCTCCGCCGAGAAAATCACACGGCCTCTGTCGAAGTCACACGGGCATGGCACACGGGCGTGTTCTAGTCATGAGGAAGGGGAATTTCACTCAAATTGGGATGCTTAGAGGCTAAGAAAGGCCCCTCAAAAGCTCTATATAAAGACCCCATTAGACAACAACTAGAGAGAACTTTTTTTTAGACTTTTAGATACGAATAGAAGCAAGGGATTACTCCAAAGGAGAAAGCCGATTGATTCATCTCAAAAGTTGGAATTCTACAGCAACATAGAGGATCTCCCTAAATTCCTTCAGGGGTTTTTGGTTTCTTTTATGTTTTATTATTTTATATCTTCTGTGATGTTTCTTTTCTTTATCATGAACTAAACCTCTCAAATACTTGAGGGGGATGAAACCTAAGACAGATCTTGTTATTTATTCTTGATTTATTTGATAAATACTTGAATTGTTCTTAATTATGCGTTCTTCATTCTTAAATTAATAATCCTAAGCATTACTTCAAGAATTAGATGTGCTTAGAGCAGAGGAGCAAAAGTCACTATGATAAGAGTAGATCTACCATAAGTAAGAGGAGTTGCATGTAACCCTAGACATAGGGTGACATAAATCTGCCAGATTAGGGTCAAACCTAATATGGGGAGCCATAGATCGGATTAATGCAACCTAGGGAGTTAATAATTAGCAACTTAGGCCTAGTTGCTCTACGCCTCGACGGAGGGTTTAGCATAAGTTAGGGATCTCTACGAATCAAGTCAAGTAAAGAAATCATATAGTTCAAGAAAATAATAACAAGTGAAGTCTAGGTGGATTCTCCCTTGAGTATTACCCATATCAATAAGCTTTTCCCTAAAAGTTTTCCCAATTTACCCTTTGAACTTTCTTAGTTAGTTTTAGAATTAGCTTAAACAACCCTCTTTTTATTTTTAGGCTAGATAATAGAAAGGAAGTAAGTACTAGTACTTTTGGTTCCTTGGGTACGATAACTCGGTCTTGCCACTAAGCTATACTACTGTTCGACAGGTGCGCTTGCCTTAACGTCGTGATATTAGTTAGTTTTGGTGTGATCAAGTTCTTTATAAATTTTATTACTTCATATCACGCATATCAAGTTTTTGGCGCCGTTGCCGGGGATCTAAAATATTACGAAAGCTCGATTTCTATTACTGTAGCCATTACTATATATATATATTTATTTATTTATTTTTCTTTTATTTTTATTTTCAGTTTTTATTTATTTATTTTCTTCTAAATTTTTTTGAGTTTTTCTTTGCTTTTTCTTTTCAGGTATTTTTAGTTTATGGCTAGAAATAACCCAACAAGACCACTACTTTTTGACGAAGATCTAGAAGCGACAGTCGTAGAAATCGCAGAGAGATTAGACGCAGTCTACATTATCCTAAACAAGAACCTGATCAAGAGCTAGAACCTACAGAAGAGATGGAAGCAAATCAAAATGTTCCACCACCTCCCGCAATAGTTGCGCCACCAGCAAATCAAGAAGAAGCTCCTCGCACTATGTATGATTATGCTAAACCTAGTTTGGCTGGTACCAAAACTAGCATTCTTAGACCTACTATTGCTGCTAATAATTTTGAGTTAAAGCCTAACACTATTCAAATGATATAGTAATTGGTGCAGTTTGATGGTTTACAGGACGAAGATCCAAACTCACACATAGCCAATTTCTTGGAACTTTGTGATTCCTTCAAAATAAATGGCGTTTCTAATGATGCCATTCGATTGAGGCTATTTCCATTCTCCTTGAGAAATAAAGCCAAACAGTGGTTAAATTCTTTACCACGAGGCTCAATTACCACATGGGAGTGGATGACTGAAAAATTTTTACTCAAATATTTTCCTTCAGCTAAAACAGCCAAATTACGAAACGATATTTCTTCTTTTGTGCAGATGAATTTAGAAACACTATACGATGCATGGGAGAGATACAAAGATCTTTTGAGAAGGTGCCCTCATCATGGTCTGCCTTTGTGGCTATAAGTTCAAACCTTCCACAACGGTTTAAACCCGTCAACCAGACAAATGATCGATGCAGCCGCAGGAGGGACGATCAATAATAAAACACCTGAAGCACCTTATGAATTTATTGAAGAGATGTCATTGAATAATTATCAGTGGCAAGTCATAAGGACAAAGCCAACAAAAGCTGTAGGAGTTTATAATATTGATGCTGTCACCATGCTTACTAACCAAGTAGAACTTTTAAATAAAAAGTTTGATAATTTTGTTAGTTCTACGCAGGCACAACCAGTGATGCAATGTGACGCGACTCAAGGAAACACGTTCAATTCAGATTTCGCATCCTATGGACATAGCATGGAAACTGAACAAGCCAACTATATGGGTAACAATTCTAGATCTCAAAATAACCCTTATAGTAACACTTATAATGCAGGTTGGAGAAATCACCCAAATTTTTCATGGGGAGGACAAGGAAATCAAAGACAACAACCCCCTCAAGGATTTCAGCAACCACCACCGCAACATGAAAAGAAGCTGAATCTGGAAGAGATGTTTACCAACTTTATGGCCGCATCAGAAACTCGTTTCCAAAGCACTGAAATGTACTGAAAAATCAATAAGCATCAATTCAACGGCTTGAAAACCAAATCGGTCAACTTGCGAAGTTGATATCGGAAAGACCACAAGGTGGACTACCAAGTAACACTGAGCCAAATCCCAAAGAACACGTCAAAGCGATTACTTTAAGAGATGGAAAGGTCCTAGCCGAGCCAGAAAAGAAGACTATTCCAAAACTTTCAGAAGAAAAGACAGAGGAACCCAAGGAAAACACTCCTCCAACACTCAAAGAATACAAGCCACGTATTCCATATCTGGCAAGGTTGAAGAAAGACCAAACAGACGCTCAATTCGGTAAGTTTCTTGAACTTTTCAAACAATTACACATTAACTTACCTTTTTCTGAAGCAATTTCGCAGATGCCGAAGTACGCAAAGTTCCTTAAAGAACTTCTGACAAATAAAAGGAAGTTGGAAGAATTGGCCATAGTAGAACTCAACAAGGAATGCTCGGCTATTCTCCAAAATAAACTGCCAGCAAAACTAAAAGATCCAGGGAGTTTTACTATTCCTTATTTGATTGGTAGTCTGATTATTAATAAAGCATTAGCTAATTTAGGTGCGAGCATTAATCTCATGCCTTATAAAATGTTCAAGCAACTAGGTCTAGGGGAACCTAAACCCACTAGGATGAGTATTCAATTAGCCAATAGATTTGTTAAATATCCTAGGGGAATCATTGAAGATGTGTTAGTAAAGGTAGATAAGTTCATATTCCCTGTTGATTTTGTTGTGCTTGACATGGATGAAGACATTGAAGTACCCTTGATTTTAGGACGCCCATTTTTAGCCACTGCTAGAGCTATTATTGATGTAGGGGATGGCAAATTAGTACTTAGAGTTGGCGAGGAAGAAGTTGTCTTTAAAATCTATGATGCCATGAAATTTTCTAAAGAACAAGATGATTCTTGTTATTTTGTTGATATGATTGATCACTTTGTTGAAGACAATTTTCAGGAACTTTCTCTTACAGACACGTTGGAATTGTGTCTTGTTCAAGATGGGGGGAAAGATGAAACCACCCCTGAAATCGATGAAGTAAGGAAAGAATTGGATTTTAATGAAATCATCGCTAGGCACATTAGTTATGAAAATTTAAAGATTAGTGATGAATTGAGACAGAAACCTTCCATTACTGAACCCCCTAAATTAGAACTAAAACAATTGCCAGATCATTTAGAATATGCCTTTTTAGGAGAAGAATCAACTTTACCGGTCATTATCACATCTGATTTAAGCATTGCAGAGAAAGAGGAACTACTCCATGTGTTAAGAGAACACAGACGTGCTATAGCTTGGAAAATCTCATATATCAAGGGAATTAATCCTTCTTGCTGCACCCACAAAATTTTAATGGAGGACAAATTCAAACCATCAGTGCAAGCCCAAAGACGATTGAATCCCAACATGAAAGAAGTTGTGAAAGTCGAGGTAATTAAACTTCTAGATGTAGGTATTATTTATCCTATTTCTGACAGTTCTTGGGTAAGCCCTGTGCAGGTTGTTCCTAAGAAAGGTGGATTGACCGTGGTGACTAATGACAAAGAAGAGTTGATACCTACAAGAACAGTCACAGGATGGAGAGTTTGCATTGATTACAGGAAACTGAATGACACCACTCGAAAAGACCATTTTCCTTTTATTGATCAGATGTTAGAAAGACTATTAGGTCACATGTATTATTGCTTCCTAGATGGCCTCTCTAGTTAGTTCCAAATCCTGATAGCTCTAGAAGATCAAGAGAAAACGACGTTCACATGCCCATACGGTACGTTTGCTTATCGTAGAATGCCTTTTGGTTTATGTAACGCTCCTGCTACTTTTCAGCGATGCATGCTAGCTATCTTCAATGAATTTGTGAAGACATCATGGAGGTATTTATGGATGATTTCTCCATTTTTCGGTAATTATTTCCAACACTGTCTAAACAATTTAAAGCATGTTCTGATGAGATGTGAAGAGACAAATCTAATGCTTAATTGGGAAAAATGTCACTTTATAGTCCAAGAAGGTATTATATTAGGACATAAAATCTCTAGTAAAGGAATAGAGGTAGACAAAGCAAAGATAGAAACTATTGAAAAACTATCTTCTCCTAGTTCAGTTAAGGCTATAAGAAGCTTTTTAGGTCATGCCGATTTTTATCGTAGATTCATTAAAGACTTTTCTAGAATAGCTAAGCCTTTAACTAAATTACTAGAAAAAGACGTACCCTTCAACTTTGACCAAGAATGTCTAGAATCCTTCAAGACCCTTAAGGAAAAGTTAGTCAACACCCCAATTATGATCTCACCTGATTGGAATCTACCTTTTGAACTAATGTGTGATGCAAGTGATTTTGCAGTAGGTGCAGTTTTCGGACAGCGAAGGGACAAGCACTTCCAGCCGATCTATTATGCTAGCAGAACTTTGACAGCCGCTCAAGCAAATTACACTACCACAAAGAAAGAATTGCTAGCTGTTATTTTTGCATTTGACAAATTTAGATCTCACTTAATTCTATCAAAAGTCATTGTTTATACTAATCATTCGGCTCTTCGTTACCTCTTAACTAAAATTGATGCAAAACTTCAATTAATAAGATGGATTCTATTGTAAAAGGAATTCGACTTGGAAATAAAGGACAAGAAAGGAGCTGAAAACTTGGCGGCAGATCACCTCTCAAGACTAGAAAACACACAGCCTAAGTACCTCGACAAGATAAACGATCTATTCCCTGAGGAACAACTCCTAGCCTTAACAGGTACGACAGCTCCTTGGTTTGCTGATTTTGTAAATTATTTAATAGCTTACATAACCCCAAAAGGGCTAACCCATCAGCAAAAGAAGCGATTCTTTGCTAATTTGAAGAACTACTTTTGGGAAGATCCTTTTCTTTTTCGAATTTGTACAGATCAGGTTATACAAAGATGCGTTGATGACACAGAAGCATATCAAATTTTCAATCATTGCCACTCAGGGCCCACAGGAGGACATCACAGCGGAACTAGAACTGCTCATAAGATACTCGAATCAGGCTTTTACTAGCCTACACTTTTCAGAGATGCCAACAGGTATGTGACCTCTTGTGATAAATGCCAACGAATAGGTAATATCTCTCAGTATAATGAAATGCCTCAGAACTATATACTTTCATGTGAAATATTTGATGTATGGGGTATCGATTTCATGGGTCTATTCCCTAATTCATTTGGAAATAAATACATATTAGTAGCAGCAGATTACATGTCAAAATGGGTAGAAGCCCAAGCTTTACCTACGAATGATGTAGAGTGGTAGTACGCTTTTTGAAAAAACTTTTTTCTCGATTTGGAACACTTAGAATAATTATTAGTGATAGGGGCACATATTTTTGCAATACCCCATTTGAAAAGATCTTGAAAAGGTATGGAGTACGTCATAGAATAGCCACCCCTTATCATCCACAAACTAGTGTTCAAGTCGAAGTGACCAATAGGGAGCTTAAACGCATTCTAGAGAAAACCATAGAAACAAATAGGAAAGACTGGTCAAGAAAGTTAGATGATGCATTATGGGCTTATAGAACTGCTTTTAAAACACCCATAGGAACATCTCCCTATAGACTTGTTTATGGAAAAAACTGTCATCTACCATTTGAACTTGAACATAAAGCATTCTGGGCTATAAAATTTTTAAACCTTGACTTTAAAAGTGTGGGAGAGAAGAGATTAATGCAGTTGAATGAACTAGATGAATGGCACTTCAATGCTTACGAGAATTCGTAACTATGTAAGAAAGCCATGAAGCGACGCCATGACAAAAGGCTGAAAGACCCTAAGCAGTTCAAAACAGGTGATCTCGTCTTACTCTACAACTCAAGGCTAAAACTATTCCCGGGAAAACTCAAGTCAAGGTGGTTAGGTCCATTCACTGTTCTAAATGACTTTCCATACGGCACCATCGAGGTAACTCACCCTAACCACGGTACTTTCAAGGTAAATGGCCATAGACTTAAACATTATAAAGGTGAGAATTTTGCAGAAAACAGGAAGGAGTTTTGGCTCCACCACACCACTTCTTGACACATCCAGGTAGAGTCGAGCTTAGACTCTAAATAAGCGCTTCTCGAGAGGCAACCCGAGCACTAACTTAGTAACTTTCTTTTCTTTAAATTTTTTTAGTATTTTTCATGCATAAACTAACTCTTTGAATGCGGAAATTTAGGACCACATAGCCAGGCACACGAGCGTGCCTCAGGCTGTGCGAGCGTTTACAACAGGGACACGGTCGTGCAACACAACCGTGTACAACCAGAGCACAAATTTCCCAAAACACGGACCATCGACAAATACCCACGGTCGTGCGACATGGCCGTGGCGACCTTACGAAATCCACACGGGCTTGCACAAACCCCCATGCTCGTGTCCTTAGCCCATGGAAGACACTGTCAAATTTTACACTCCCGTGGCACATATCACACGACCGTGTGAAACACGAACACGATCGCACACGGCCGTGTATACCATCACACGACCGTGTGAGTAACGAAGACCTGATCTCCCACAGCTGTGTGAACCAACCATACGGGCATGCTCATCGGAACATGGCGTCCTAAAACCTCCGATTTTCGAAAAACACGGGCTGAATACGACTCATACGGGCGTGTGACATGCCCGTGTGACCCAAAATGTATAAATAGGAGGCATTTTTCACTTTCCCTTTTCACTTAAACCCTAACATTTCTCACCCAAACTTCCCCCTAAGCCACTACAAATGCCGCCACAGCCCTCCAAACGCCACCATACACGATTTCATCCTTCCCACGCCCGTGTAACAGCCCCCACGACCGTGCAACATCATAATTGGTTCTATTTTCTTATTTTTCTCATTTATTTTTATTTTATTTCATTTTTATTTCATTCTACTTTTATCTAAATTGTTGATTTAAGCATGAAATTAGGAAACATAGGATGAATACGCTAGAACAATATAGAATCAATTAGGATTGCATGCCACTTAATTGCATTTTTGCTTACCATTTAGATTTCATTTTATTTTGCCACTTGGACACATATTTGCATGCCATCTTTATCATAATTTCACTATATATACACAAGTAGTTCTTAGTTTTCTTACAAGATTCTAACATGATTAGATTCTACTATTTAGGTTAGTCCTCACTTGTTATTTTAAGAACATTGTCATGTTATTTTATTTTTTTACCTATCTAGTTTAAATCCAATTTTATTTAGGACTAATGCTTTTGTTATTTTAGATACTATGTCATCTTCACGTGCCAGAAAAGCTGCTGTCCCCGCCTCCAAAAAACGAAAGGGACCCGGGAGTTCATCCTCAGTAAAACCCACCTCTGAGACACGCCACCCGTTCCTCACATTCCCGCAGGACTCCCAGGAGGAACGCTATCAATTACTCCGAGCCCGCACTATTTCTATGGGCCGATGCATCGATTGGGAGGCCCTAGAACAAATACAATTGGTGGACGATGTCCGAGCCTTGTTGACCACCAACCCATGGGACCAGTTCTTCGGGATTGTGGAACCCACCTACTTAGAACTCACCCTCGAATTCTGCTCCACATTCCACCTCTAGACCGTCATGAACAGATTCAACGACCCCGGTATGGTCCAATTCTGATTAGGAGGTCTTGTGCGATAGCTGAGTGTCCTAGAGTTCGGTACGGCTCTCGGTCTCTATACAGCGCAATTCATGGCAGAGGCCGACTTCTCCACCCTTTCCAGGCGCATCCACATCCGGCCAGTCAACTGCTAGCGCGAGATCGCTCCGGGGCACCAAATCTACAACCCCCGTATGAGCAAAGCGTCTGCCCTCCCTTCTTCTCTCAGGTACATTCACGCCCTCCTTGCTCACACCTTGACAGGTAGACGAGAGAGTACAGGCGTCGTCCCCACTCACAACGTCTATTTCCTCTGGTGCATGGCCAATGGACATACCATCGACCTCGCATACTTTATAGCGTTGGCCATGTAGCACCAGACAGAGAGGCACCGGAGAGGCGTCATTTCCATGGGCCCGTACATCACGAGACTAGGCTGCTACTTCGGCCTATTCAACACCGCAGCCCAGACATCCTCTTATACCCTACTTGGCCAGATGTCCTCCCAAGGCATCCAGAGCATGCTACATATGAGGATGGTAGAGCGACGGCCAGGTGGCGGCCACTTTCACTTCTGCCTTGTCCAAAAAGGTGAGGACCCAGAGGACGTTGCTGATGATGTCCCACCACCACCACCTGAGGAGGATGCACCCGCTGAGCCACCACGCCCCAGACGACCCACCCAGACAGTAGCCCCACATGCTGACATACACAAGCGCCTGGACCGATTTGAGCAGCGCCTCGATTACATCGATGCCACTTTAGCGCACATATGTAAGCACCTCGGCATTTCCCCACCACCACGAGATCCATCAGAGGACTAGATCCTATTTTATCTTTATTTTATCTTTATTTTGTTTTACTTTTATTTTATCTTTTATCTTTTTTTTATTACTTTATTCTAACTCTGAAACACTGATCCTTATTTTCACCTTTTCTTCTAACTTTATTTTCCTTTTTAGGTTTATTTTTCATTTTTTTTCTTTATTTGAATTTTCAATTTTTATTTATTCTATTTATTTTATTTTCTTCGGCCATCTCCTAATGAAGTAACCCCTCTTCATCTTCAGCTCCCACGACTAATAAATCCCTTCACAGTTTCAAAGGAGCTCTACAGCTCAAACTTCTATTAAAAAGGGAGCACCCTGCCACAATTGCCAACTCTTCCTCACAAAATTCATCCACAATTCAGGGAGTTTCGATTCTCTCCCTATCTTATGATATTTTTATTGCTATTTTTATATATCTTTGTACATTGAGGGTAATGTACATCTTAAGTGTTGGGGGGGAAACATACTTTAATTCAGTATATCTTTCATGAAAATCCCTAAATTTGTACTTCATGCATTGTTCTCTGCATTTTCCTCAGTTTCCTATTAGGAATTAATTCTGATTGATTTATGATTTTTATTAATATGTTGAGAACTAAGAGATAGGCAATTGTACTTTGATTATTCAAACTTTAAAAACATTAGGGAATCAAGCATGATAATTTGAAATTTTTGAGAACCCCATTTTTTGCATAAGTTATCTTCCCTAATTTTAAGTATTATCTTGAGATTTGAAATTCACAGGAATGACATCAAAAGCCATAATTCTAGTGAGAATTTGAGCCTTTTTGAGCATACATCCTTTCGTGCTCACTTTCATTATTGCTTTGAGTGAGTCAATACTGATTTGTTATTCTAGAACTTGCTTTGATTATACATGTCGAGATCACATCATTGATTTTATATACCGAGATGATAAAGGCACTTAGGATTTAACCCACTTACTCCACAAAAAGCCTACCTCCATGAATTAACACCTAGTAAACCCCGTTGAGCCTAACAACCCATTCTTTGACTTACCCGCTGATTATTAACCATTAACCTTTTTTTTTAATTTTCCATTCAATTACTTTTGATCCCTATTCTTGTTAAGATTTGAGTTGAATTTATTATCTAAGCTTTATTCTCTTTTCCAGAATGTACAGTTTTATTCAATTCATTGTATTACTTGAATTGTTTTAAAAAAAAAACATGTTTATATACAGTGAAATTCAATTGTAATCTATAGTTCAATTAAGTTTTTTTTTTGCATATTTCTACTTTAAAGCTACCAAGGCAAAATTGATATTATCATAAGAATTAGCTTGAGAAATATGTTCCAGTGATAAAGATTTTTCTAGCTAGATAATTTTTCAGTTTAATCTCGATTCTAACCCTCTTTTTGTAGTCTGTGACAACACCCCTAACCAAGCCCCGTTACAACCATTAAAAGACATTTTGATCGATGTATCATATCAAATTTTAGTGGTGGAGATTTGATTCTCTTGCAAGCTTATGGTAATAATTTTTCAGGTTGACTAGAGAGTACTTAAATTTTGAACCCTAAACACTTTGAGTGGATAGAGTGAACCTTTAGTGAGGATGTCAACTCCTGTTAATTAAGATGGAGAGATAACTACTTAGAAGGAAATATGAGACTTATGTTTTCAATGATAAAATTTTCAACTTAGAGTAATTGAATCTTTAATGTTCTTCTGATTGAATGTTTCATTGTATGATTACCTGTGGATTAGTTTGAAACATTATTGATAAAGACTGTAGGTTGAGAAGAATAATTCTTTTTAGGGATTGATATTTTGGGCTTAAGTGTGGGGGTATTTGATAAACGTTAAATTATACATATTTTTACTCCATGTTTAGCCTATATTTTGGATGAATTATGATCAATTTTGTGCAAATCGATGCTCTTAATCTTCCTTTTTTATATATTATACTCAGAAGAGCATAAGGAAGAGAAAAGAACAGAAAACAGGCTAAAAACGGTGAAAAATGGGCCAAAATGTACGAACAACACGGCCCAAGACATGCCACACAGCCGTGCCACACGGGCGTGCCACACGAAGATCACACGGTCAAAGCCCCGACAAGCACGACCAGGCCACACGGCCGTGTCTCCACCAAGAAAATCACACGGCCTCTGTCGAAGTTACACGGGCGTGGCACACGGGTGTGTTCTAGTCATGAGGAAGGGGAATTTCACTCAAATTGGGATGCTTAGATGCTAAGAAAGGCCCCCCAAAAGCTCTATATAAAGACCCCATTAGGCAACAACTAGAGAGAACTTTTTTTTAGACTTTTAGATACGAATAGAAGCAAGGGATTACTCTAAAGGAGAAAGCCGATTGATTCATCTCAAAAGTTGGAATTCTACAGCAACATAGAGGATCTCCCTAAATTCCTTCAGGGGTTTTTGGTTTCTTTTATGTTTTATTATTTTATATCTTCTGTGATGTTTCTTTTCTTTATCATGAACTAAACCTCTCAAATACTTGAGGGGGATGAAACCTAAGACAGATCTTGTTATTTATTCTTGATTTATTTGATAAATACTTGAATTGTTCTTAATTATGCGTTCTTCATTCTTGAATTAATAATCCTAAGATTAACAACTTAGACCTAGTTGCTCTACTCCTCGACGGAGGGTTTAGCATAAGTTAGGGATCTCTACGGATCAAGTCAAGTAAAGAAATCATATAGTTCAAGAAAATAATAACAAGTGAAGTCTAGGTGGATTCTCCCTTGAGTATTACCCATATCAATTAGCTTTTCCCTAAAAGTTTTCCCAATTTACCCTTTGAACTTTCTTAGTTATTTTTAGAATTAGCTTAAACAACCCTCTTTTATTTTTAGGCTAGATAATAGAAAGGAAGTAAGTACTAGTACTTTTGGTTCCCTTGGGTACGATAACTCGGTCTTGCCACTAAGCTATACTACAGTTCGACAGGTGCGCTTGCCTCAACGTCGTGATATTAGTTAGTTTTGGTGTGATCAAGTTCTTTATAAATTTTATTACTTCATATCACGCATATCAGGTTCTTTAATTGGCTTGGTAAGTAAAACTTTGTTTGTCGTTAACGTTTGGATATACGATGTTAGCGATGTTAAATGTTAGCCAGTAATTGGTGTTAATTGATGAAATCTATGTTTAGGTGAAGGTTGTGAGGTGGAAAATTACACTTCAACGGCTTAATACGCATTATGGGAGGTTTATCCTCGGCAGTGAGTTCTTGGGCATTGTTGAATTTCTATCATGAATTTGTATTTTGGTTGCTAAATCGGTGCTTGGGGTATTGGCTTTTAGGTTTGAAATGGCTCGAGTTTTATTTTGCATCAAAATCATACCAGGTTGTACCTAAAACACAAGAAAACGAGGTTTGACGAAAGTCAAAAATTAAGTATATCAATACGACACGGGCGTATGGCCAGTCGTGTGGCTGGCCGTGTGTCGTATGACTATTGAAGGTGTGGGCGTGTGCGAGACATGGCCGTGTGATGGTGAATGTGTGGCCATGTGGGCCACAAGAGCTAGGCCGAATTGGGCGTGTGGAATTTGGACGAAACTGTGTAGGCTACACGGGCAAAGACAATTTGGACGTGTGGGCCCACATGGACATGTAGGCCCAAAATTCTAAAATTTTCCCTAAGGTCGTACTGATCAACTGTGGGCCTATCGTAGGGTCGGTAACATAATATAATATATATAAATATTCAAAAACTATATAAGATTTCATCTCTTTATTTTTATTTTCTTCTCTCTTTTTATTTTTTAATTTTTTTATTTTTATCCCTTTTTTTCTATAAATGGTAGCTGGTCAGATATCTACAAATTCTTGATTATTTGAATCTAAATCCACAAACTATATGCAAATTATTTGACTTTTAATATCAAAATCTAAATCTGAATTAAATATCATTATTCGTTGGATATCCAAATCCGCATTTGTTATTCGGATAATGGATTTGGATATCTGACTTCGTAGTGGTTACATAAATATAAAACTTTACTTCTTGTAAGATTTAAACACATGATCGTTAATAACTAAAGCTATGTTTTAACCATCAAAACTAGTCCTAAACTTTGGTTAAAATTTACAAAAACTAATAAATAATGTATAAGTATTAATAAAATAATTTCTAAAATTAAATTGAATAATTAATAATATTATTAAATATAATAATTAATAAAAATTTTAAATATCTTTAAATTTGTTATCAGAAAAATATATCTCAATTAATATCTTATTCTCTTATATCTCATATAGCTTCTCTTAAATCTTATTGTTCTGTATTTGTAAACCTAACTGAACAGTAAGATAGAGTCATAAGAATTTCTATATTTACTATTATCCCTTTTATTATTTGATCAATTCAATTAGTTAATTTTTTTAAAAAATTAATTAATATTTATATAATTAAAATAAATATTTTTATATAAATTTATTTTGTAATGTGACATAATTATATTTAGTACATATTATATTATATAAAATAGTATACATACAAGCTTGAGGACATATAATATATTATTTTTTATATAAGTAAATTATGAATGTAAAATAATTATTTTAACATTATGATCTTACAATGTGCATTCTTCTATTAACGATAGGTAACCTAAACCTTGAATATTTAACTATAAAATATTAATAATATTAATTAGTGAGATTTAGATTGTATCTTTAATAAAATTTAGAAATATAAATCTATTTATTAAATGTTATTTTTATTTAATAATATATTATTAATATATTTTTATATAAAATTTAAACATTTTATTGAAATAATATCTTAACTGAATTTTATTATTTTTATTTCACTTGGTAATAGTGATAAGTGATAAAAGTAACATATTTTAATCTCGTTGCGCTTTTGGATGATTATTTATGCAAATTGGTGAATTTGATGCTCCTAATCCTTTTAATTCATGTTCCTATACTTAGGTAAGCATTTGGGAACAAAATGAGCAAAAAACGAGCGAAAATCGAACAAAAAAAGCATATTTCAAGAGCCACACGGGCTAGACACATGCCTGTGTGAGCCACATGGGCTAGACACACGGCCATGTGTTAGCCCGTGTTGATTTTGCAATTCGCTTCCCAAACACGCGGAAAAACGTAATTTTTAGGCTTTCTGAGCATTCTAAAGTCTATAAATGCCAAATAGAAGAAGAGATAAGGGAGCCATCAGAGAATATTGAAGAAAACAACTCAAAGAACACCATTGGAGTCAACTTTGAAACAGTTTTCCATCAAGATCGAATACCTCATTTTAATTTCTTCTGAAGTTTTTATGAGTTTCTTTGTTTCTTGTGGTTTTTCTAATTTTTAGATGTTTTTATTTAGAATTATGATCTAATTCCCTAGATACCTAGAGAAGATGAAACCTATGTTGAATTCTATTATTTGATTTCTATTTTACATAATAAATACTTGATTCTTGTTCTCAATTATGTGTGCTAATTTCTTGTTTTAATATTTCTAGGATATTAATTCATGTTTAATGTGCTTGAGTCAGAAGAGCAAAAGTCCCTGTTTAAGAGTAGATCTAACATAATTGAGTGGAGTTACATGCAATATTAGAAATAGGACGACATAAATCTACCGGATTAGAGTCAAATCTAATAAGGGAATCCATAGATCTAGTTAATGCAATAACAAGGGTTTTAATTAGAAAGAAATTTCAATTAATCAACCTAGAGTTAGTTGCTTTTACTCTCGAAAGAGATTTTAGCATTATTTAGGGATTTCTACGGATCAAGTTACCAAGTGAATAAATCATTTAATTCATATGTCTAGGTGAATTCTTTCCTGGGTATTGTCTCTCTCATTGGTTATTATTCAATTATTTTCCTGATTTATTCTCTGTTGAGTTCTTAGTTAAATTAGTTTAATAATGTTAGTTTAAAACCCATCACTCTAAATTATCAGCTAAATAATAGAAAAATGGCAATTACTAATACTGTTAGTCCTCGTGGATACGATATCTCTACTCACCATAGCTATACTATTTATTGATAGGTGCACTTGTCTTTAGCGTATTTTTAATTTAGTCACATGAGACACATCAAATAGAATTAATTTTACTAAATTTTGAGACGATAGACTGTTATAAAGAACTAATTTAAGAAAAAGTTTACTTCATATTTTATGAATATTACTATTATAGATGAAAAGATATTCTAGAGAGTAAAAATAAACATAAAATATTAGTTCTACAATAAACTTGACTATTATAATGAGATGTTGCTATAAAGGACGGTGGTTAAAGAGAAAGTTGACTATATTTATATACTAATATATGTGGATGATAGAATCACCACCACCAGTAGCAAACTGCTTATTCAACATGTTATTACATCTTTTGCCAAGCAATTTTTACTTAAATATATAGGGATATTGCATTTTTTTTTCTTAGGTATTGAAGTTCATAGAGATGCTCAAGGATTATTCTTGATTCAATCAAAATATATTCAAGAGGTGCTCCATGTAATGACTCAACAATCAATGGTATTAGAAAGTCTGGTTTCAGAATCTCATTTTTGTAAATCAAACTCGTAAATATTTTTATTAAATATTTAAGGAGTTATATTAGAAATGGATTAAATTTTGGTCGAATAATTTTATCGAATTAGAACTTAATTAGTGTACAGAGCTAAATCGAAACACTTGGAAGGGAAATTTTTTGCATCATATGTTTTAGTATGGTGTTATAACTATCTCTTTTTCAAAAATAAACTAGATCATACACTTGTTCAAGGAGCTTCATGCATCACTCTCTAATTCACTATTGATGTTGTGTGATAATATTAAGGTAACTTGTATTGTTAAAAATCTAGTGCATCACATCAAATGAAGTATTTGGATGTTGACCTTCACTTTGTTCATGATTAAGTGTATCGATGTTAAGTTTGTGTCTCTCACATTTACTTAACTGACTAACTTGTTGATCCTCTCACTAAGATCTTATCCAAACCTGCCTTATAAAAGGTATTTCACAAATTAGGTGTTGTTGCACTACACTTCACTTGAATTAATTAACAAGATGGGCAACAATTGAATTAATTTATTACTAAGACATATATTAAAATATATGATGTAAAAAATTATTTTTTTGCTGACACTTCATTACTCTTATTATTATTTTTTTGCTCGTTTTGAATAAGTCTTACTTTTCTTCTTTTACTCTCTAGCAAATGGCATTTTAGCTTGGCTTTGGCTAACACATTTATACAAGATTCCACACTAATTTCTGCTCCATGTGGTACTCCCTTCGCATCAGCCATGCAAAAAGTCACCTCACTTTCTTTCTCAATGTCAATATCCCAACCGTTATATCATAATTTTCTTTCTTTTTTATAAACTAATGAATGCTAGAGACGTCATTCTTGACAAATTATTCAATTAATCATCTCTTAATTATTCATTACTTTCTTTTTGAGAAAGAGAGAGCTATCAACAATTTCCATCCATTCTTTTTTAGCCATTGAAAAAGTTCAAAGTTTTGAGTATTGGGGTTATAGAAAGCGTGTGTAACGGTTATTACAAAGAATCTTCGAGATCCAACTTTGCAACAAAAATAATAATATTATTAATAAAAAAAAGATTGTATGAAACTATAATTTCACGTTATTCCTATCACTTTCTAATAGGAGAATAATAAATAAGATTTTTCTTTTTGATATTCAATTTTTTCTCCTGGAAAAATTCAAATCCAATTAAAAATCCTAAAAATAAAGAGGAAAAATTTGATTTGTCATTTTCCTATTGGAAAGAAATAGGAATGACGTGAAATCACAGTTTCATACAATCTCTTCTCATTATTAATTGTTTGTCTTAAGTCAATGAATTGTAAAATTTTTATAATTATTTGTCTTTTTTGACCATCCAAATCTATATAAATAAAAAAACACACCATTTGACTATTGGTTTTGTTGATTTAAATCATTGGATTTGACAATTAACAAAATATTTATAGAAAAAAGTATGGGTCGGTTAATCCAATTGATTAAATACTAGTGTCGATATCAAAAATCAATAGGGGAAAGAATTAATGGAGGTGAAAAACATTTCACCCTTGAAGAAGGATGAATGAATCGCTTAGAGAGAGAACAAAACTTGTATATATATATACCCTTCCTGTTGAGGTGAAAGGACTTATACATGAGATACATGGTATGCCACTAGTAAGCACTTTGCCGATGTTGTAAAGGTGGGAGGTGGGACGATATAACTTTATAAATTAATGATATGGCAATGTAAGTTAATTTGATAACCAATGAATCTCCCTTCATAATAAAAGGGCCTTAAGCACTTCTAAAAGGGGTAGCTCATGGCAAAAGCATGCCTAATACTGCGATGTTGAAAGGTGACTCACAGAGATAAGCGAGTGGTATAACAAGCAGCAAACCCTTGACAATTTTATTTAGCTGTATATGTTAACCCTAGAATGAGATGCACTTGAATCTTTTATAAGTAATTTTCTCTTCTTGTTGGTAAACCAGTAGCTTGGTTATAGAGTAAAGAAAAGGCGTTAAAAGGATGCAGGCATAGATGTGAAAGGAAAAGATGGAAGTCTTTTATTTCTTGATTCGGAAGATCAATGCATCCTTTTATATATTTTTATTTTTTTCCAGTTTTATGTTTTTTGTTTCTTCTTTGCTTTTTGAGAATTCAATAATTCAATTTGTGCAAAAAGTCTTCCTTATCCGTACTTGTTTGCCAAAATCAAGTGATGGGTCGCTCTAACCTAATTTTTAATATTTGATTTCATCAGTTTAACAATAATTCTGTGCACGAACGTCGACCCACACCGTTGTCACAGGAAAAAGAAATTATCTATTCTTTGGATTAATGCCACAAGACATCCCCCAATTGTGACCCAAATTTTAAATTGATCCTGAAATTTCAAAAATATTCTAATTCAACTTTAGAGTATTAGTATCGTATCAATCAAGTCTTTCTATAAATCTAACATTAGTTTGAGCATTACATGTTATCTTAGATCTAATATAGAGCATAGTTAAAAGGTGTGTGATACATGCACACATGGAGTGAAATTTTTATTCACCGAAGCTGTCAATATTCAAGTTAGGGAAATCAGCTGACCTGCGATGACTTTCTGGATGGGATCTAGGCATTTTTGGGTTTAGATGTCTACATACTGTTTGAAGATCTATCTCTTAGCTTCGAAACGCACTTTGAATCACTCAATTTTGAGTTCGGGAGCTCAAGTTATGACTATTTTAGTGAAGACTGTGCGAGCTGAATTTTTGGAAGGGATTATTACGGAAATTACAAGTTTCGGGCTTTTAATTCGAGTTTAAATCATATTGAGTTGAATTTTTAGGCTTAATTTTTATTATATATGATTCCAATATTATATTTTTTATTATTTATTTATTCCAAACTTTGGATAATGTTTAAGTATTTTAAGTTGTTTAAGAGTTTTTGTTTTTCAGTCAAACAAAAAAGTTTAGTTTAAACTACTTATTTAGGTTAATTAGAATTTAATTATTTTTTAAAGTTTTATTTGGATGTACTTAGCTATTCTATTCACTGTTTTTAGAGAGACAATTGATTTTATTAATAAAGTTTTCAATTCTGGGAGTTTGTTTCTTTGTGCAAAATTTTTTTTCTTATGATTTTTAAAAGTAATTTTTTTCTCAATGTTCTTTATGGAGTCAGGGGAATTCATTTTTCACCCTTTAATTTGCCGAGAATTATTTCTTAGAGATTTGATTAGAGTCATTAATTAAGTTTGTTGATATTTATACCTCAAAGGGTTCAATTGGGCACTTATTCTTCTATACATCATATCCATCGGTTTACTCGTTCCATCTTCCACTTTGTTTTAATCTATTTTTTTATTTATTTAAATATTATTTATATTTTTTCTTTTTTCTTTTTTTTTCCTAAATCTATTTGGTTTCTTCTTTTCACGTCATATCTAAATCTTTCTTTTTCGAGTCAAACAACTTAAATTCGATCTTGATCTACTTTCTCCTTTCCATCCTCTATCAGTGTGGATCAAATTTTAAACATATATATTTATCTACTGATTAATAGTTTGATTTTGACATGTAAAAATAGAAATAATATGATTAAAATTTAAGAAAGCTATTCCTTTTTAACTTGTTAGACCTAAAATGTCTATTTAATAGGTACAAATGTATTTAAAATTTAATGCACATGTTTTAAATATAACTCATATCATATTCAAGTTAATATTTAATGTTGAAGCTAAAACTTAACTAACATAAATATCTTATTGATATAATAATGATATGTTATCGACTCAATTAGAATGTTTTAAGTTTAAAGTTCTAATTATTTAGAATATGGAGCATAGTTTGAGGATCTATTTTGTGATTGACCCTTTATCTTTTATGCTTACTTGTATAGTACACTCCATCTTATCTCAACACATGTTGAGCTATAGTGTAGACACTTGTTCATGTTCCTCTCTAGCTTGAAAACAAGTCGATCAAGACAAATAGTACTATTTCAGAAATTGTATTTAAAAGAAAAAAAAAAAGTTGAAACTCGTGGATTGATGATATAAAGAAATGTCAGTCCAAAAAAACTAAAGTTGTATACTTTGGAGCACTAATTTTTTGGAGTCTCTCGCAGGTTTAGTGCTCTTCTTGAAACCCTACTTAATTAGCCACCGCTACTCTAACTAAAGCATGAGCCAACCATTAGTTGATTTGCTTAAAGGTTTAGATTAATTGTCTAAGTTTAAAGGTTAATTTAAAAAAAAGAAGAGTTAGATAAAAGAAACAGATTTAGGTAAAAGAAAATATATTTAAAATGTGGATTAAATTTGAGTTCTAACATTTAATATTTTAACATAAACTCAATTTAATTCGTTTTCTATTTTGTAATATTTATTTTTATATAATACATAATTTATATCAAATTAAATATATAATATTATAATATTAATATTAAAAAATACAATAAATTATCTATGTTTAAAATTTATTGAAAATATTAAATTAAATAAATATCAAAATTAAAATAATATATTTTTTAAAAAATAAAATAATATGAACTTAAATTAACTATTTAAAAATAATAACAAGCTTGAATAAAATTTGATATTTATATGTTAAATAGAACCAAATTTTAAACAACGTTTATGTACTAATAATATTTAACCTAAACCCAACCCTCCACCATCAAAATCTCTAAGTATTAGTATAGGGTGGCTGAAATGTCATGCAAGGGCGAAAATAGTGGGTTTGCATTGAGTTGGATTTCTCTAAAATAGAAAATTTTTTATTTAAGTCTTTTAAAATTTTATATTAATAAAAGTAAAATTGTAATTTGGTCTCTTAAAAATAATAAAAATTTGATTTAATTTTTTAAAAATTATAAAAATATAGACTATTAAAATAATGAAATTATATTTTTACTATCTTAAAAATTATAATTTAATATTTACCCTTAAAAAATTTTCTGACTACATGCTGAGAAATCGATTTATTTACTACTAAAGGTTATAAGAAGGATAGAAATAAGGACCTAATCTTAAATAAATAACTACCAAGGACTTTTTAGGTTTGTGATTTCTCTCTTTTCTCATGCAAAGTGGAATACATCTTGTCAACTTATATTATCGCGTTATCATTGAATCAACCGACATGACTTAGCTAATATTGAAGCAACTTTATTTTTTGGGGGTATAATTTACTTGTATATCTTTTGGTTTCTATGGTAACCAACCAATTAAAGCGATAAGATTATGGATCCTACCGACGAAATTATAAAGGGAAATGCGACTCTAGAAGCAGCAAAAAGGTAGCCATTCAATCATTGAATGGGGAGAAATTTTCCATATAAAAACAATATGCTCCCATCAATTCATATACGAATGCTAGCTATGGCAGTCTAGGCTGTTTATTTACTTTTTTTTTTCATATCAATTGATAACCTTTTTTTTTTTTTTTTTTATGTAAGCAATTGTAGTCTTTATATGGGTGGTTGGCTGCTATGGATGTAATGTAATGATTGGAATGATATTGTCAAATGGATAAAATTAAATATATATAACTGATTCGGTTTGATTTACGAATATAAAATTACTTTTAATAATAAAGTGTAATATTAGTTAACATATTATTTGATATGTTTCATTTAGTTAAAATACAAGATTTTATTATTTGATTAATGAAATCTAACATTACATATAAGAACATTTTATTAAATTATCTTTTATTATAATATTTGTTCCTTTCTTAAATATTATTTTACGTACCTCGTCAAAAATTTCATCAGAACTTGTTAGGGGATTATTTCCTTGAGTACCATATCTCAACGTAAATAAAAGTCACGTTAAATTCAACCACTCTAACAAGATTGTTGTCATTCATCATTAACATGTCTTGTGACTCGTCACGTTAATTCACATCACTGATCTAATAAGAGATCTATGCGACGATTGAAAGATAATTTATCAATTAGGAGAAAACTCATGATCTACATATGTCTTTCTTAAATACCTCTAAGGCCAGTGAAAAACAACAACTTTTCCCCCTCTCTCCATCTCCTCTTTCGTTCACACCTATGAGTCTCGAGCCACTAAGTAAACCACCACTTCAATAAGCATATATAAGAGAAGAAGTTGAAACAATTTTAGATATTGTTAGGATTTAGGAACTGTCAGCCCAAATGACTGATAGGATCTGAACCTCTGACTAAAAGAAGAATGTTTGCCTACAGGTATAGTCAGCTGAAGACCTCGCGAGAAAGTTAGATGTTCGCAAAGATAGCTTGTATGAGGAGCTCGCAAGGTGAGCTCGCATAAGCCTCGTAGGAATAAGGTCGCAAAAGGAGAGCTCGCGTAAATCTTGTACTTGCCAATCATGAGCGGAGATCCCTTCAGGGCTCACGATCCCCTCCGCGAACATAGCTCGCGACCTTGTCCCTATGAGGCCTGCGTGAGCTCTCCTCTCGTGACCTCATTCCTACAAGGCTTACACGAGCTCTCCTTGTAGGCTCCTCGTGTGAGCTATCTTTGCGAACATCTAACATTCTCGCGATATCCTCAGCTGACTATACCTATAGGCAAACATT
Organism: Gossypium stocksii; assembly: GCA_020496765.1. Lineage (NCBI taxonomy): Eukaryota > Viridiplantae > Streptophyta > Magnoliopsida > Malvales > Malvaceae > Gossypium > Gossypium stocksii. The sequence continues at coordinate 17,669,879 of CM035623.1, forward strand.
CTTCTTTCGAGTCAGAGATCCAGATCCTATCAGTCATTTAGGCTGGCGATCCCCAAATTCTAATAATTTAGCCCCCTCTTAGTTGGCCTAAGGAACGTTATAAAGTGGCGGGCATTAGATCCATTTTAGACGCAGCTTATTAGGCACGCCGCGGGGCCATAGTGCATGACAGCTACCTTACCACTTGTGAATCCAGACATTGGGTGTGTACATCTGGCTATTGAGATACGAATCGTTTTTTTTTTGCTCACATCTAGGTCATTGGTCTTTTTTTGGTTATCCAAACGGTTTAAGGAGCCTCCCTTGAAAAAAATGATAGTCGGGGTTTTAGGTTTCTTCATTGTTTGGCTTGTCTGCAAATCGGAATGAGGTAAATTTCACAAATTTTTCTTGCTTCTTAACTCTAGTATCTGTGTTCTTTCTTTCTTTTATCTGAAATATGGTACGAGTGAGAGGAGCCCACAGTTATATCGTCTCGACTAGTCCAATTCTAGTCATCGTGACTAAAAAGCCCTATGCCTGTACCACTATGCCGAAGGAGATGAAGCAGGCTCTGGCTATACAGGGAATCTAGCTTTCCCATTTTGCTTACAAATTTTCCATTCCTTCAGGGCCACATTGCGTGTGTGAGACAACAAAAGATAGCTTACTTCTTCCATTGCACGTGCTAGAGGCGAGCTTTCATCTCCCTCTGCATCCCTTTGTCTATAATCTTCTCAATGACTACCAACTCGCTCCTGGCTAACTTTCTGGTTTTTCTTGGTGGCTTGCCATGGCATACTTTCTTGAGAACTACCAGCATGACGAGGTCTCTGTGCTTTCTATCTTTCAACACTTGTATTAATTGAAAAGGACTAATATAAGGGAGTCTACAGGGTTTTACTATTTTTCCCTTCGTTCGAAGGATCGAACAATTATAAAAAAAATAGTGTAAGAATCTTCACTTGAAACGAGGAAAGTATATCCTAGTTCACAACATACTAAGTGGAGACTTTGGGTTCCCAATTAGGTGGTCCTTCCCTAGCAAAGATTTGCCCGCCTGTAACACCCCAACCCTAAACCATCGCCGAAATAGGGTTACGAGGCATTACCAAACATATCGATCAATTTACAAACAATTCACAAATAAATAAAAAACATATTAAAATTAAATCATAAGTCCCTTTAATGGACCCCCGAGGCCCAAATCACATATTAGAAAAAAATCAGAATCTATTCTAGTACTCCGAAATTTTTTTATTTATTTACTTATTATTATTTTAAAAAAACTCAATATAACCCCTTTATAAATTTCTAACACTCCCTACAAATTTCTAAATTTCAACCATTTCAACATAAACAACAACTCAATAAATAAAATTTTCAGTCAAAATACATTCATTTCATAACAATATCATCGATCCTTATTTTATCTAATATTATATTCATTCATATTCTCAAGCAGTATTTAAACATCTTAATTAAATTTCTGTTCATGTCATATACCAAACTTATATTAACTTAACTAACATATTCATGGGTTAATGCTAATCATAGTCATATAGGTTCCTATATATGCCATATAAACTGTTTAAAGTATTTATAATAAAATCTACCAGAAAATCGAGATAGTGTGACTTGAGCATGATGATCCGATCCTCCGACCCTCCTGTTAATCTATAAAAAGCAATAAACATTACAAGTAAGCTGACTATAGCTTAGTAAGTTTGTCGGCTTTAACGATAAATCTTACCGAATATTAATATTCAAAAATTCAAATCATAGGAATATTTCAAGTAAATTGCTTTTATTCTTGTAAACCATAGTCTCATTTAATAAAATTATTTAATTGAGCTCAATAATAATAATGATAACATTAATCACATTTTTTTCCACATGTTACACTTACTACTTACCAACTTGTTTATTCAAGGAACGACTTATGGAATTGAGTACATCGTGATATGGAGCTCGAGGTCAGACTGAAGCACATAAGTGCTGAACGGAAGCCCGAAGGCTAACTGTTAGAAATTCGACCCGATTAAGCAACGAACAAGTAAAATTAGCAGAAGAAATTGAGAAATTGAACACACAAATTTAACGTGGAAAAACCCCTCCAAAGAGGATAAAAAACCACGGGCAAAGATAATTTTACTATAATGGCAAAAGAACGAAGAGTACAAAAGATGGAGATAATAACTAAACCCCAAAAAAACCCAAAAACAAAGAACCCTCAAAACATAAACACAAAAAATTCTCTAAATGTGTTATGAGTTCTAATCTCTAATGGGTGTACTTTCTAAGGTTGCAAAAGAGTCTATTTATAGGCTAAATTCAAAGGTCAAATAATAATAAAATAATCTAAACTAATTAGTGTTTGATTGAAACAAATAAACAGAGTTTAACTAGAAGATTACTTCTCAAATTTGACTAAAAATAGGAGTCATATTTAACAAATCTCCACATTGACTCATATTCCACATCGCCATCTTTGCCAAAGCTCGCCACGAGCCTATCTTGAACTATGCAGGGAATTAACTGAGTCGAATCTGTGCCTAGAAACTGGAAGACTTCTAGCCTTCGACTTGTACACTGCCAAATTAACCCGGGTGTGATTATCACGAACACAGTGCCCTAACTTTTCAAAACCTGCATCCAAAAGAGAACCTCTCTTCAACGAAATGGTCATACCTTTTTCCCTCCTATGACCAAGTTGCCTCTGCTCCAAACGAGTTGACTTTGACTCTGTAACGGACGAGGGACGTCCAATTTCACCGGTCACTGTAGAACCTTCCAGAATATAAAGACTGCCAGTTCTTTTACCTTTTAATAAAATGAGAGATCCACAAGCCGCTCGACTCGATGTTGATTTGCATCCTTTCAAGTCTAAAATACTCAAAGAGATGAGATTCTTTCGTAAATCAGGTACATACCTGACATTTGAGAGTGTCCTAATCGTCCCGTCGTGTATCCTAATTTTAACAGTATCAATACCAATTACCTTACTAGATGAATTGTTTCCCATACACACAACTCCACCTTCAATTGAACTGTATGTGGAGAACGATTCTCTATTGGGACATATGTGGAAAGAACATCCAGAATCTAGGATCCACTCGGACGTAAGCTTAGAGTTATCGCCCGTTGACACTAACAAGAAATCATCACCGCTTTCATCGGTTAAATTAGCGCCAGCTACATCTTCCTCGTTACTCTTAGCAGCTTTTTCATTTTGCAGTTTATAACAATCTGCTTTGACGTGACCTAACTTTTTACAATAGCGACACCTTTTTTCTCGTTTCTTTGATGCTACCAAAACGGAAGCTTGCCTATCTGCCTTGCTATCCAAATGAAACTCATTGTCGAGTTTGTCTCTACTCAACAAATGACCCTTCACATCTTTGAATGAGAGTTTGTCTCTGCCATAAATCAGGGTCTCCCTGAAAGACTTGTATGAAGGGGGTAATGAGCACAATAATAGCATAGCTTGATCTTCATCATCAATATTAACCTCAACGTTCTTTAATTCATTTAAAAGAGTAATAAATTGACTGATGTGATCTCTAAGAAGCTCACCTTCGTTCATGCGAAACGTAAATAGACGTTGCTTCAACACTAAACGGTTAGCCAGAGACTTAGTCGCATAAAGAGTTTCTAACCTTTTCCATAAGGCGGATGAGGTCTTCTCCATCAATACCTCCTGCAATACCGTATTCGCGAGGCACAACTGGATTGCAGACAAAGCCTTTTCATCAAGCTCTTCCCATTCTGTTTTATTTAGATTCTCAGGCTTTTTCCTGGTAACAACCTTTTTCAAACCGGATTAAACTAGAATTGCCATCATCCGAACTTGCCATAGATTGAAATTTATTTCACCATCGAACTTTTCAATTTCAAACCTTGTTGCTGCCATATCTGAATGGGCTGATCTATGAAATTTGAACTGGCTCTGATACCAATTGTTAGAAATTTGACCCGATTAAGCAACGAACAAGTAAAATTAGCAGAAGAAATTGAGAAATTGAACACACAAATTTAACGTGGAAAAACCCCTCCAAAGAGGATAAAAAACCACGGGCAAAGATAATTTTACTATAATAGCAAAAGAACGAAGAGTACAAAAGATGAAGATAATAACTAAACCCCAAAAAAACCCAAAAACAAAGAACCCTCAAAACGTAAACACAAAAAATTCCCTAAATGTGTTATGAGTTCTAATCTCTAATGGGTGTACTTTCTAAGGTTGCAAAAGAGTCTATTTATAGGCTAAATTCAAAGGTCAAATAATAATAAAATAATCTAAACTAATTAGTGTTTGATTGAAACAAATAAACAGAGTTTAACTAGAAGATTACTTCTCAAATTTGACTAAAAATAGGAGTCATATTTAACACTAACTGAAGCACATAAGTGCCGAACTGAAACCCCAAAAAGAGTTAACTAAAACTCATATGAGTTAACGAAAGCTCGTAAGAGCTAAACGGAAAGCAAACACGAGAATTCGCAACAAATGCAGATTCTCGATTTACTTGGGTAATTACCGTGAATTCATCTTTTTCACTAAACGATCGTACTCATTTCCTGCGTTCCGTTCCTCCGAAATACTTAATTCCATTTCGTAACTTTTGTACATAATTCTCTTATTTTTCAACAATTAATATAAATGAATACTAATTAATATTCATAAAATAATATAGAACATTTATAATTTAATTGTACGCTCTTACCCGAAACAATTTGCAATAGTTGCAGAGATTTCGGGAACTATTCTGAAATTTTCTCTTTTCCTCGTTTATCCTCAATTTCTTGATCTATAATACAAAATTTTCCATTCACTCATTAGCACTTATTTAAATTCTACTCTAATTTATAGCTTATGCACTTTAATTTTTGAAATTTCACTTTTACCCCAAAATTTTATAGTTTTTATAATTTAGTCCCTACTCAATTAACCCCCCAATTGAATTTTTTTCCTCAATTAACACTTTATTATATTACTTTAAACTACTTCACACCCTTTTTAAATCAAAATTTCAGCATTAGACCTTAATTCCAAACTTTTTCACAATTAGGTCCTAAAAAATCAATTTCTACTAAAATTGATTAATAAAATCATCATATAATAAGTTAGAACTTCAAACACATGCTAAATCATCATAAACTTACAGAACTTATCCATGGAGACTTTCAATTTCACTCATAGAATCAAAAACTAATGAATTCTATAAGTGGACCTAGTTGTAAAAATCATAAAAACATAAAAATTATCAAGAAAAAGCAAGAATTAAACTCACATGATGTAAAAATATGAAAAAATAGCTTTCTCCAAAGCTTCTATGGCGTTTTTGCTGAGAAAATATGAATAGATCTCTAGATTTATCAATTTTGTCCTTATTTTATATGTTAAAATTGTAAAATTTCCAATTTTGCCCTTATTTCCCTTATTTTTCTGCTGATTTTCTTGCCCTTGCCGTCCAACCTATTTAGTTTTAGGCTTAACTGCCCTTTAAATCCCCTTTCTTTTAACACTTGAGCTATTTAATCTTTCTAGCAAATTTTGCATTTGTTACAATTTAGTCCTTTTTATTTAATTAAACACCCAAACGATAAAATTTTCTAACGAAATTTTAACACGACATTACTAACACTCTATAAATATTTATAAAAATATTTTCGACTTGATTTTATGAGATCGAGGTCTCGATATTTTTTACTTAATTTATTTAATAATTTCTCTTTAAATTTTAATTTAACCTATTAAAATATTTCTAATATTTCATTCACTTCTAAATATTATTTTATTTTAATTTCCTAATCGTACTTGTTGGATTTAGTGATCTCGAGTCACTGTTCCGACACCACTGAAATTTTAGGCTATTACAGCGCCCTCGCCATCAATGAGGTTATCGCATAATTTCAAAGGTTGCGCGTTGGTTGTGTATTGGCTCTGGAGGAGGTTCTAACCACGAGGAATGTTTTCAGATTTTTTCTAAAGGATCTCAGCCTAAATGGTTAGAGGGTTGGCAACAACCAGAAGGTCACACGGTCAGTGGGTGACTGACTAGCGAGGAGTACTTGGCCTCACGACACTTGTGACTACTTAGGCATGATATTGACAGGGCACTTAGAGGAGCCTAAGAACTTCTTCTACCATTACTATGGGATGGTACTTCGTCCCTTTGCCCTTCTGGAGTTCGAGCGAGAAGAAAGGGTTAAAGGAAGTATTGACTTGTTAATTACTTTTACTAATCCTAGGGTTGTTGGTGGTGCAGGGGACAACCAGGGCAATGAAGATAGTTCCAACAATAGTGACTACATCTCATACAAGCTTAACGAAGCCACGGATATCGATGCTTTAATAAGAAGCAGTCGTAAGAGGCGCAGGATTCCTACTAAAGCTGTGCGCATGAATCCTTCCAATAAGGAATGAGAGACTGGTATTCAATTGGAGCACTGCCGAAAGAGAAGTACTGATTGTGGAGGCCCTATTGCTGTAGTCACTCCCATCTGTTTTTCCCCTTTGGTGAACTTGCCAACCGTTGCCCAGGCGAACTCACCTATTACTATCAACAAGGACACCCCATTCCCCTACTCATGGGAACTCACCGGCAGGTCCCACAGTCGAAAGGGTCCTTGTTAAGGTTGTAGAGGACTTTCTTTCTTCTCTGTACAGCCTATTGTTTGAGGTTGGCGCTCTTGGCTTGGGATACATAGAGGCCCGTAACAAGGAGCTCACTAATGCTTAAACTAAGCTAGAGAGGGTGCGCGAGCTATACCACAAGGTAAGGGAAGAAAATGAGATAATAAATGAGCAACAGGGGGTCCTTACCGAGCACCTTGCGATGATGGAGATGAAAATAGAGGAATATGGAACTAAGCTCGATGTAGAAAAAGAAAGACGTATAACCGCGGAGGCAAAGCTGAGGAGGGTCACTGTGAGGCACTCCACTTATCTGGAAAGGATTATTTAGGAGTGTTAGAAGTAGGTAGATAGTACCCTCCAGAAGCAAGAAGAGGCCTTGACAGCATTTAAGCAACAGACATCCTAAAACATCTATGTTCCTTCTAAAAGTTTAAGGAGAACCTGCTTCTTCATACCCAAGTTGCCTGCGGTCTTTTCATATAATATAACAAATATATATGTATAGTCACATAATTCTTAAGTAAAAAAAATATCAAATATCATTTTATCAATAATCATGTGCACATATCAAGCTAATAAAAATTATTTCATTCCATTATTCCATACATGAATCATATAAATCAAATAAATCAAAAGCATATAAATATCCCTCTTATCTTATTAAAGCACAAATTACTATTCATATGGTCAAAATATGTATGCCATAAAATCAAGCCCAAGATTTCACATATATAACCCAACCAACTTAGTATATACATTAACTAAAACATTACATATCAAAATGCTCAAAACACATTCATCATCCTCACTCAAAACTCATCATTCGAATATACAAAGATGCCTTTTAAAACATAGTTAACCAAGACAATTATCCATAACCAGTTCATAGCATTAAACACACTCTCAAATTAAAATTAGACCATGGCTGAATATACATCATGCTTTTTTTCCATTTTCTTTAGTCAAATCCTCAAAGCCAAGCATATCAACCCAATATAACATATTTCACAAGTACCAATGCCGAATCAGGAATAGTTTACAAACATTACCCTAATATCATCACATAAACTAAAACACAAGTTCATTATAAACCATTTCTTAAACAACCTTTCAAGGAACAATCAAATCATCCTTTAACTCCAACTATAATTTTGACATCAATAATACATTTAACAACTTACCAAATTATTCAACCCATAATTCAAGATCACAACATCAAGCACAACTCAAGTATATCATATGCAAATAAAGTGCACCTTATGAAACATGCTTAAACCACAACCAAATTCATGCAACCATTATTAGTGTATACCACACATATAAACCATGATCAAGATTTGCAAATACTTAAGTAACACATTTAGCCATTTTCGCATGGCTTAATAATTACAACTTCAAAATCAACCAAAACATAAGCTAGCCTATACATGCCATAGGTTCAAGTTCAAACTTATAAAAGTATCGAAATAGTCGATAGTGTGATAGACTTCTCTGATGATCCCTGAGCCCGTAACTAGCCCCCAAAATCTATAAAACGAAGAGCAAACATAAACACACAGTAAGCTTTCACAGCTTAGTAAGTCATAAGCAAATAAGACATTCATAGTTTAATTTAGCTAAACCGGAATAAGTTATTATAAAATCATATACATTTCCAAGCTCATAACTTCATATATCAAAACATATAACTTTGCATAAATTATCTCTTGGCCGAATACACATTTATTCATTAGCATAATTAACTTCATATTCAATAACATGAATACATCATTTGGCCACATATAATAGCATTCAAATATACATATAGCTAACATGGTACATGTATAATTCATATAATCATTTTAAAGTACGAAACTTACTTTATTTTCAATACATCAACAAACACATACCTAAACCCGTTTAGCTCAATTACACATTCGTTCGTAACTTATCATTGCCCGTTGAACCATTCGAAATTAAAAAGGATATGTGGATAATCGAAAAGCTCGGACAATGCCAACGTCCCAGACGTGGTCTTACATGAAATCACATATATCGATGCCACTGTCCAAGATAGCGTCTTACTCGCACACATATATCAGAATCACATATCGATGCCAACGTATTAAACATGGTCTTACTCGCACACATATTTCAATGCCACCGTCATAGATGTGGTCTTACTCGTACACACATATCGGAATCCTATGTCATGACATATGTATCTTATTTATTCCTAAGGCTTATACGGTGCTTTCGGACATCGTATCTCGATCGAATAAAACTCGTAAACATTGCTCCCAAGCATATATCATTTTGGCACTTACTCAAACATTTATAATAATTCAATTCAGCATTTATAATTTACATATATTGAAATTTAACATCTATTTGCTTATAAACTTACCTCGGACAACGATGATCAGAACGGGGCGACTATTCAATAACTTTGGTTTTCCCTCAATCTAAATTCGATTTCTTTGGTTCTTAATCTAAATATATTCAAATTAAACTTATTCAAACACAATTTCATTCAATTTAGTCCAAAAACACATAAATAGGAAAATTACTAATTTGCCCCTAACATTTTACGCTTTTTACAAATTAGTCCCTATTGCATAAAACACAAAACATGCAAAATTTCAATGTACCATGCTTAGGCTAAATATTCATCTTCCTTATACAAGTCCACACATTTCATTTATTTCACATTTTAGTCCCTCAATTTATTATTTTTACAAATTAGCTCTAATTACTCAATTTCATCAAAAATTCAAATACAAAACTTGTTAATCTATCACGTATCTTTTATTTTCCAGCATCAAACAACAAAAAATCACAAGCTTTCAACAATGGAAAAATACAAAATCATCATCAAATTCAAAAATTGAGAAATGGGCTTGATAGAGAACATAGCAACGATCTCAAAAACGTAAAAATTATTAAAAACCGAGCTAAAACTAAACTTGAATCAAACTTGCTAATGGTCAAATGTGGCTTTCTTTTTCTTTTTCTTTTCTTTAGATATTTTTAGCTTTAGAAATAAAGATAAATGCATGAAACTTTGTTTTATGTTTTATTATTATAACATTATTAACATATTACTTAATTACCCTTTTAAAATTAATATAAAACCATTATAAAATAATACCAAAATCGTCCATCATATTTATCTAAGGTAAAATTACAACATAAAGCCTCTACATTGGAAGAACATAGCAATTAGGCATTTTAATAAATAGCTTGCTTATTTTTTATTTAATGCGATTAAGTTCTTTTTATTAATCGGACATTCAAACGATAAAATTAAAATACGAAAATTTCACACACATAAATTAACACATCATAAACACAGAAAATAATGTTTAAAATTTCTTCTGACTCAGAGTGTGGTCCCAAAACCACTATTTTTAATAGGATCTAAATCAAGTTGTTACACACATGCCCGTGTGCCCAAAGGACACAACCATGTGAATTCTGACAAAATCTCTAAATCGGCCACAAGGCCGTGTGGCCAGGCCGTCTGACACCTAAAATTGATCGAAAACCCTAGTTCCCAAATCCACACGGTCGTATGCCTCGGCACACGCCCATGTGGCCGTTGAGGAGGTCATGAAACCACCCCAAAATAGTCCCGAAATTGCTGTTTAAGCCACCATAACCATCCCTAACCTTTGCCCTATCAAAATACATCAGAAAATAACGATTTCCCTTCACTTCCATCGTGTAAAAACCTAAAACTAATGGGTTAGCACACACTCAAGAAAAGCCACACATTTACATACAAAATTAAAAAAAGAAAGTAGAATAGATTGAGTTGATTCCCACACCTATTTTGACGTTGAAGAGATCGACAAAGAGCGACAATCCCAAAGCTAAAAGCCAAGACCGTTTTGAGAATATTTAGAAAACAACAGAAAGACAAAATTTGAAGAGGAAGAAAACTGGGGAGGAGAAGAACATGAAAAATCGAAGAAGAAAAAAATAAAATAAAATACCCTCAAATAAAATAATCATAACAGTTAAAACATATCAATATTATAAAATAATATTTAAAACAAATAATAAACAAATAAAAAGTACCAAAAATATCTCTTTTGCCCACGCAAAGATTTGAACACCTGACCAACAGCAAACTAACACTCCACTTAACCACCAGACCAACAGGCCCACTCATGTTACTAAATTGCACAACTTACCTTATGTGTGCAACCTCTTTACTGACACTACACTTAAAATCCAGAACTTCTAGGCCCAAAATTTGAGGCATTACATAAGGAGCTTCAGCTTTGATGTCTTCAATCCTTCTAGGTCTGTCTAGAACTTTTTTACGGCTACTTGGAAGCGTGAGCTTTTCGTGGAGGAAGGGAGGGCTTTGGTACTGTGAACATAGCTCCATCTGTTGTCGGTGATGCTGTAACTTTTGTTCTTCCTGCGGTAACTGGGGATGTTATCGATGCTTCTCCAACTGTTGAGGATGTTGCTCCTGTTGATCTGGATCAGGGTGAGGGGTGATGATGTATTTGAACAATGACCTTGTATTCCTCTTTTTTTTTTAATAACTAAACATTTGTTTTGATTTCCTGTTAGTTTTCTTTAGGTTTTTTTTTTTACGAGCTATTTTATACTTGGGAAATTTTTATAATTTTTTTCCTGCGAACATTAGTTTTATAGTTAGAGCTTTGATCTTGATAACTCTGCTGGGGTCGCGATTCTTCGCCTACGAACCATGATTTTACAATTGTGAGCTTTGATCTTGCTAACTGTGTTAGAGGTCACGGGTTTTTGCCTGCAAACCTTGATTTTACAACTAGGAGCTTTGCTCCGGCTAACTGCGTTTGAGGTCACGGCTCTTCGCCTGCAAACTTTGATTTTATTGCTGGGAGCTTTCCTCTCGCTAACTGTGTTGGAGGTCGTAGCTTTTCGCCTAAACCTTAATTTTATGGCTGGGAGTTTTGCTCTTGCTAGCTGTGTTGGAGGTCGCGGCTCTTCACCTACGAACCTTGATTTTACAGCTAAGAGCTTTGCTCTCGCTAACTGTGTTAGAGGTCATGGCTCTTCGCCTGCGAACCTTAATTTTATAGTTGGGAGCTTTGCTCTTGCTAGTTGTGTTGGAGCTCGCGGCTCCTCGCCTGCGAACCTTGATTTTACAGATGATAGTTGGAAAGAAATTTTATTCATATGATGGGTATTCATACATAATATTTTTTGAGGTGTCAGGCATTCCAAGTGCGCAGTATCATTGCACCCTCCATTCTGCCACCTTATATGCTCTGTAGCTTATCTTCTTTATCATATTGTACAGTCCTTCCTAAATTGAGGCCATCTTTCCACGTTGGAAAGCAGGTAAGCTAGCTTCAATGTTTCTCAACACAATGTCACCTACTTGAAACTACTTTCCTTTGACCTTGGAGTTATAGTACCAAGCTACTTGTTGGGCATAGGCTACGTTTTTTATCTCAACTGTTTCTCTCAGTTCATCAACTAAGTTCAGGTTGAGTCTCAAGGCCTCATGTTTAGCTTCTTCATTGAATTGTTGCATTCTGTGCAATCTTAGACCTATCTCTGCGGGGATGACGGCTTCTGTGTCATAGATGAATGAGAAGGTCGTTTCTCCCGTCGCAGTGTGAGGTATGGTTCGCAATGCCCATAGGATCCCTAGTAGCTCTTCCAACCAAACCCCTTTTTAGTTTGCCCACTTTCTTCTTTAATACAGTCAGAATTTTCTTGTTTATGGCCTCCACTTGACCATTGGTTTGCGGAGTTTTCACCGAGCTTTAAGCCAAGGATATCTGGAGGTTTTTACAAAATTTAATTAACTTCTATTCGAATTCTGTACCGCTGTCTATGATAACGGTGTGAGATATTCCAAACCTATATACAATCGACTTCCACATGAACAACTCTACTTGTTTCTCTATTATGGTTGCCACGGCCTCTACCTCGATCCACTTGGTAAAGTAGTCAACAACTACTGTGATGAACTTTTTCTGCGTCATGGCTATAGAGAATGGTTCGAGGATGTTGACCCCCCACGTTCTAAAAGGCTAAGCCCCTATCATGATTTGGAGGGGTTCTACTGGTTGTCGCTGTATTCTCACATTTCTTTGGCGGAGATCATATTTGTGGACCATGTGTTAAGCGTCTTCATAGATGGTAGGCCAATAGTATCCCTATCTAAGTATTTTCCGCGCTAGCAATCTATCCCCTAGATAATCGACACAAATGCCCTTACGGATTTCTCTCATGATAAACTCAGCTTTCGCGAGAGAGAGGCATCGAAGTAGTGGGTGTGAAAACCCTTTTTCTATATAGCATACCCTCTAGGAGAATGTATCGTGTTGTCTTGTGTTGTTGTTTTGCAAGCTCTCTTTGGTCTTGGCTTTCCTCTTTACCTTGCAGCGTGCAGATTATAGGGGTCATCCATGTTTTTTCTTGAGTTGTAGAGAGCACTTGGGGAATGCTGTAGCTCAGTGCTTCCTTATGTTCGAGTAGGATTTTTCCTTTTTGTTCAATGGTGATGGAGGATGCTAACTTTGATAGAGCATCTGCGCACGTGTTGTCATTCTTTAGGAACTGCTTAACTTGGCTTTGTCAAATCTTGCCAACAATTGGATTACTATTGTATGATACTATTTTAGTTTTGCTTTTTTAACCTTATACCCGCCATGTATTCGCTTCACCACGAGCTGAGAGTTGGTGTGTATAATCAAGTTCCCAGAGATCAACATTTCGTACTCGGTGGTGTTGTTCAATGTTTGAAATCCAAATTAAATCCCATATTGCCATTTGTTGCCCTCTTGGTCTATCACAAGTGCGTCTGCCCCGAATCTTATTCTAGCTGTGGAGCCATCGACATAGACCATCCAATCTTTCAGTTTATCTATTGTGTGCGCAATTCCTAGAGGTGTCTTTACTATTAGTATTGTTCAATAATGAAAAGTAACTTTAGTTAAAAAAATGCAAAATGAGTATTATTTCACCACAAAGTATAAGAATTGTTAGAGTGGTAATTTTCATCATATAATATGCTATCGTTAAATTGCTAATTTTTGTTAGTGTTCGTATATTACATTATCTCTATGAGGTATTTCACTATTCGATGTTCCAAATTACAATCTATGTTACCTATCATGTATTCACTTCCTTCGAACGAGCATTCTACCATGAAATTTGCCAACATTTTCCCTTTTATCGCCATCTACGGTGTAAAATCTATCCCAAATTTTACAAGTTCGATGTTCGATTTTGTTATTCTCCCCAGGGTGTCTGTCATGGAGAGTACTTTCTTCATTGGTTGGTTAGTGACCACGACGATTGGGTCGATTTGGAAGTATGATCGTAGTTTGCAAGCTACAATGATTAGAGCATAAATTCATTTTTCTATTTTTATGTACCTAAGCTCGCCACGCTAAAGGAACTTGCTGACATAGTACATTGAAAATTGAAAGGTTCCTTCGGACTTAACTAAGACGGCTACGATTGTTTCCCCTGAGGCTACTAAGTACAGGTGTAGTGTTTCTCCCATTTGATGTGACTTTAGCAGTGAGGGAAATTAAGGTACTACATTAGTTGTTTGAAGGTGGTTTGGTACTCTTCGGTCCAGGAGAAAGGCTTCCTTAAAGCTCTAAAAATAGCAAACACTTGTCCACCATTCTAGAGATAAATCTGTTTAGTGCCACCACCCTACCCTTGAAGTGCTGGATTTCTTTTATAGTTCGCAAGAGCGCATTTCTACAATGGCTTGGATTTTTTTTAGGTTCGCCTTTATTCCTCTCTCCAAGATCATGAAACCTAAGAACTTGTCAGCTCACACACTGAATGCGTGCTTCTCGAGGTTAAGCTTCATGTTGTGGGCCCTCAACGTTGCCAACGCGTCAGAGAGGTTACACATATGTTTTCCATGGATTCACTTTTTACAAGCATGTCATCTACGTACACCTCTAGATCGTGACCTATCTACTCCTTGAATATCTTGTTTACCAACCTTTGGTAAGTTGCACTCGCATTTTTTAATCCAAATGGTATGACACAATCACAGAAGAGACCTTCTTCAGTGATGAAAGTTGTCTTTTCCTAGTTACCATGATCTAGTAGGATCTAATTGTAGCCTGAAAAGGCATCCATGAAGCTTATAAACTTCTGTCCAACGAGGCGTCTACCAGGCGATCTATCGATGGTAGGCAGAAGCTATCCTTGAGGCATGCCTTGTTCAGGTTGGTAAAGTCAATACACATCATCCACTTGCTTGCTACCTTCTTTACCATCACTACATTTGAGATCTAGTTCGAGTACTCCACTTTCCTGATGAATCTAGCAACCAAGAACTAGGCGACTTCCTGTCTCACTGCCTCTATTATGTATGGTGTAAGTTTTCTCTTTTTCTATTTCACGGGCTTCGCTTCTAGGAGTACATTCAATCTGTGCACTATTACCTGCAGATCTACACTTGGCATATGTTGCAAACCATGCAAAGATGTACGAGTTCCCTCTCAAGCATTCGACCAGTAACATCTTCTCTTCCCCACTTAGCACCGACAAGATCTTAACTATCCTTTCTTTATTATCGCAGAATAGCTACAAGGTCTTGGTGTGCTACGCTGTCTATGGTTTCTTATCTTGCTCTTTATTTACATCTAAATCGTCCAAGTCGATAGCTTAGCCTGGCAAACTTTACTTCTAGTTCAGAGGCTGCTTTACCTGCCTTACAAATCACATATGACATTGTCTTATGATGCGCTGGTTAGAACACAAGAAGCCAACGTCGGTACTTGTCGGGAACTTAATCCTTATACAATAGGTTGCCATCACCATCTTTTCCATTCACATGATTAGTTTACCAAATATGGCATTATATGTCATTG
Organism: Gossypium stocksii; assembly: GCA_020496765.1. Lineage (NCBI taxonomy): Eukaryota > Viridiplantae > Streptophyta > Magnoliopsida > Malvales > Malvaceae > Gossypium > Gossypium stocksii. The sequence goes on from CM035623.1 coordinate 17,685,344, forward strand.
GATGGTAGTCCATATAGAATTTGATACATTTCGTGGTCGTATGTTCATCGTCACCTAGAGTGATTGGCAACGTGATGGAGCCCTTTACCTCAACAAGGTGGCTCGCAAAACCATATAAAGGGCTGGCTGTGGATCAAGACTACTCTTTTAAGCTCATTTTCTTATATGCTCCCTAAGGCAGGACTTTCACTACGCTGCACTTTCAACAAGTATCCTCTTAACTTTGAAGCCTGTGACCTCAACAAAACTACTATTGGATTGTTTCCTTGTTCATCGCGGATTAGCTCACCATCGTCATTTTCAAACTCCATACTCTATTTTTCCTGGTGTCGCGGTCTCTTCAAGGTACTGAGTGACATCAGCCCTTCATGTGTGTTCGCCTCTTTGTGCTTGACTACATCCATTCGTCACTTATGCCTACTATCACATAAATGATACCTTGCACCCTTTGCTTTTCCTTAGGATCTAGTCCTTGCGAGCTTTGGCCTTGTTGCAGGCCTCCACAAGTTTACCATTCTAAACCGATTCTTCTAAGGCATCTTTTAACGTGAAACAGTCCTTAGTCTTATGTTCTATGTCATCATGGAAGACACATCTGTCCCTAGAATTCGTCCTTCTACTGGTACTTTGCATCGAGGGGGTTTGGGAATGATACCTAGGCTCTTTATTTGGTTAGGGATGTAAACTCACGTGGCATTTAATGAGGTGTAAGCCTCAAACTTGTCCTGGGGGTAACACCTCACATACTCTTACTAGTGCCTCTACAAGATTCTATGTACATCACCTTGAGCCCAGATCATGTGCAGCCTATCAGTTCTAACCCATAGGGACTGGTTGTTGGGAGATTGTCTAGTGTACTACCCTTCTCTATTCCTGGGTTGTCTATCCTCCCTTTGAAAGCTAACACGCTACGCCCTCTTAATTTCCTCCGCCTCTGTGAGCTTATGAGCCTATTCATATAGGTCGACTAGGCTTTATGGCCTGTTGTTCGTGAATGAGTACTGTACGTGGTCTTTCTACACCCCTACGATAAAGGTGTCTATTGGCCACTGATCTTTCAAGTTTTTTGTGTTAAGTGTAGCCGCGTGAAACCTCTTTATGTAGTCTTGAAGAGACTCACTTTCTCATTATTTTACCGATATCATCCCTATGGGCGTGTTCATGATTGCTCGGTGAGCCCTGAATCTTCCTAAGAACATTTGCCCTAGTTGTGAGAAATTTCAAACTGAGCCTTGTAAAAGGGGGAGATACCAGTTATTGGCGCTTGCCTTCAACGTCATAAAGAATGCCTTGCATTTGGCTATGTCTGATGCCTCCAACACGTTCATATAATCATTATACGCCACTAGATAGGCTCATAGATCCCTTCGTCCCTCAAACATATCCTTAGGTACCTTAAAGTCATGAGGCAAGCTCACCACCTCGGTCTAGGGAGCTAGCAGGTTGTTAGAACAGAACAATCAATCCATGTCTTGTGACTCAAGATGTAAGGCCCGCACGTCACAACAAATCTCATCCATCTCGTTCACCCACTCCTTGACCTAGATGCTCAGGGCCTCATCTTGGGTGGCATTTCCCTGAGATCCTGAGTTATTAGCATATACCTTTCTGTACAGTTCTTCATTCTGCCTTAGCAACTCCTGTTGAAAGGCTTACTGTTCTACAAACCTCGCTTCTTGTGCCACCATCTACTCCCTCATGAACTTCATCTACTCCTAGAGGGCTAGGAATTGCAGCAGGGATGGTTCTTGGTTAAGAGAAGAGGGCATTCCCTGGCCCGAGGAGAAATTAAGGTCCAGAAAAGGAGAAGGCCCTCGATAGACTACGTCGTTAAGGTTTTTGGGTTTGTCAATGAACCAGGCGACAAACAAATATGTCCCTTCATGTCAGAGATCAGAGCTCGATACTCCTATCTGACCGAAGGAGAGGGCAAAGGCAAAAGTCTCGTTAGGGTGAGTCATTTTTTATGCTTTAAGTTGAAGAGAACTGAATCAAACTGAAGAGAATCAACCGGTCAGAAGTATTCCACCCTTAGCACACCAATTGTTAAGTAATGTTTTCTCATGTATAATTAAGGGAAACACATGGCGTATTTATACAAGTTCCTACTGCTACTATTATAGCTCACACTGAGGCCCACTATTTTGTCTTAGTCCTTAGGCCAATGGCACTGACATTCCCTGTCCAAAGTGCTGACATTCTCTAGGCATCTATTGGCTTATTATGTAACAGCCCAACCCGTATCCGTCGTCGGAATAAGGTTTCGGAACATTACTCGGATTTATATATCATTTAGCAAAAAATTCCGTTAAATACTTATCGATTCAATGCATCATATAGATAATTATATTATCATTCAATCAATAGCTTGGCACTTGTCTTAGCATCAATCAACATTGTTAGTATACTTACGCATATTTTATATAATATGCTTATAAGTAACATTCTCTTACCGTTTAAAATCATTTATTTCATTATATTATAATTTCATGTACCGTAATTTCCATATATTTCACTTATATTTATTCCAATAATAATTCATATCAAACTTAATATAAATCAAATTCTATATGCACATACTGTAACGCCCCTAACCCGAATCCAACACCGGATTAGAGTTACGGAGCATTACTAGAGTTACTGATTTATTTGTCAAATATTTTATTTAACAATCTAACATTTATATATTTCGAACCACTTAAAATTAGACATATTTTTCCCCAAACATATTTTTTTTCAAACATATTTTTTTTCTCGACGTATTTTATTTGGATATATTATTCGTCTCAACATACTTAATTTCCTTGTATCAACGTCTCAAAGGTAATCACATATGTACATGTCATGATAAATGTCACTTTTTTTTCCATATTCCAGTCTCGTATTTGAGTCATCCGGATTTTTTATAATAAATTTGGTCATCGTTTTCATTTATTCTATTCTAATACATTCAATTAATGATCTAGGAAAAATTACCATTTTGCCCCTAAATATTTAATTAATAACGATTTTACCCTTAGGCCCAGAAAAATAAATTCTTGCAATTTAATCCTTATTTCCAACCGTTATCATCATACATATTGATAATAGCCCATAAATTCTATAAAATATCATAATTTTTCCATAATTTCAACACTTTTCAATTTAATCCCTAAAACATGTTTTTCCCCGGTCTTGAACTATATTAATAATTTCATACAGTTTCATAATTTAAATAATAAAATAATCCATTTCATGCGATTTCATCATTTTTGACATTTTTACAAAATTGCCCATAAAGTTTTACCTTTATTCAATTTAGTCCTTGAGTCTACAACTTGCAAATTAACCATGCCAACTAAATATTCATACATATTTTCCTCCTCCTCCACTCCATTCCACATCCTTAATTTATATAACATGCTTATGAGTAACATTATCAAAACTTTCACTATTTACTTATATGTATTTTCAAAGCTGTCCATTTGAGTCATAGTCACTAAATTATTTATATCTTGAGGTACAGAACTCCAAATTAAGATCCACTAATTTTCCCTGAAACTAGACTCACATATCTTCTTACCATAAAATTTTCAGAATTTATCGTTTAGCCATTTAGTACAGTTTATTTATTAAATTCTCTCCTATTTTACTGTTTGACAGTTCTGACCACTCTTTGGTAAAATTTAATTATCTCTTTGTACAGAATTCAAATGATGTTCTTGTTTATTTCTTATAAAAATAGACTCATTAAAGAATCTAACCATATAAATTATGTCCCATAATCATTTTTATACAATTTTTAATTATTTTTCCAAGTCAGAATAGAGGATCCCAAAATCATTCTGAATCAGTCTCACAAAAATATAAATATCTCAGAATACAGAATTCATTTACTTTTTCTGTTTCTTTTATATGAAAATAGACTCAACAACACTCTTATTTCCTTTCTCTACAATATTTCCCATCACTTTTTCTTATTTCTTTTCATTAATATATCAAAAACATAGAACCATAAATAAGAAAACTCTACTTTAACATCATTTCCATGCTTTTCAATAATATCAAACTTAAAAATATATTGAAATCTTGATATACTTAACTTGTCTCATTGATTTCAATCTTTAACTTGATTTTTCTCTCTCTTCCAGTTTCTATTTTTTGAATCCAAGTTGATACTCTAACTCCCCATAGTCTCCTTAACATTTTTCTCTTTGGTAGCCATGGAAATTCTCTTGATTTCTAGGTAAAATTGGTGAATTTTTGGTGGAAGGACCAAATTGTAAAGAAAGTAAAACTTTCTCTCTCTCTCTTCCTCTCACGTTGGTGCATGAAAAATGGTGGGTTGACGTGTTTTTTTTTTCCCTTTCTTACTTTCCACACACATATATATATACTAAATAAAATAATAAAATAATAAAATATCTTATTAAAATATTAATAAAGTAGTATTTATCTTATTAAATAATTATAAAATATCATCACATCATCATTACCTTCTAGATTTCTCTCTCCTTCTAATTGACTATTTTGCCCTTCATGATCTTTTAAAATTCCATCCTTGAGTCATCACTTAATTTGGTAAAATTACGATTTAGTCCTTCATAATTATTCTCCTATTCAATTTGGTCCTAATTCATCCATTTTCCTTAGTTTCTAGATCATTCCATCCTTAAAATATTTGCACTTTGGTCCTTCAAATTTTCCATATTTACACTTTAACCCCTTAAATTTTGAGTATTTGTTCTTGGGCCACAAGACTTTTTTCTCACTTTTACGATTTAGTCCTTTCTTGGATTAATACATCATAATATACTTCCTATATAGATTTTGTTGACATAGCTCAAAATTTCTCTTTTTATCACTTTATTTCCTTACTTAACTATATCAAGGATAATATCTTACTGTAAAAATATTCGGGGTGTTACATATTAGACGTCTGCCTGTAGAGCACGTGGTCCTTTTTGATCCTAAGACTAACTCCTCCAGCAAACCTTGCACCTGCTAGTCATGAGCGGGGATCCCTTGCAGGGTTCACGATCCCTTCCGTAAGCACAACTCGCAACCTTGTCCCTGCAAGGCTTACACAAGCTCCCATTACAGACTCCTCAGGTAAGCTATTTTTGTGAATATCTAACATTCTCCTGAGGTCTTCAGCTGACTATACCTACAGGCGAACATTCTTCTTCCAGGTCGGGTCTATCTAGGTCGAAGACCTAGATCCTATCGATCATTTAGGCTAGCAGTTCCCAAATCCTCATAATCTATAGCTCACATGACGAGCCTGCAAGCAGAGCTCACATAAGCCTAGTAGGAATAAGGCCGCGAGAGGATAGATCGCGTAAGCTTCGTAGGGAAAGGGTTGTGAGCTATGTTCACTGAAGGGATCGTGAGCCCTACAAAGGATCCCTTCTTGTTACTAGCAAGTGCGAGGTTCATTGGAGGAGTCAGTTCCAGGATCAGAAAGGACCGCGTGCTCCATAGGCAAATGTTTAATAAGTTAAGGGATGCCCAGAGAATGTCAGTACCAGGGATAGGGAATGTTAGTGCCATCAGCCTAAAGGCCGAGAAAAAATAGTGGCCCTTATTGTGAACTGTAATAGTAGCCGTAGGAACTTGTACAAACACCCCTTGTGTTTTCCTTAATGATATACGAGAAAACATCACTCAACAGATATCATTATCATATAAATTTGTAATGCTAGATAAATGTTTGCATTTCCTTTTTAGTGAATTAATACATTTGCATACATGATTATAAGTATGTTGAAATCTGAATTAGATTCCACCAGCAATGTCACACCCCAAGTTTTTAAATATGTTTCTGTAATTCAGTGACACAAATATCTATCTACTTTAGTGGTCAAGTGTTCTGCGAGTGTCTGAGAAGTCTTGGGTTCAAGCCTTGACTAGGGTAATTTTGGCATTTTTATGAATATAAACTTTAACTGGGTTTAGTAGGCTCTTAAGTAAAAATTGGTTAAAATATATCAGAATGGGCCTGCTGGCCTGGTAGTTAAGTGAAGTGTTTGTATGCTAAAGGTTTTGTGTTCGAATCTTTTTGTAAACAAGGGGATTTATTTTTGCCTTGGCTAACTGAGAGTGTTTGAGTGACGTCAGAATTCTGATGAGAGTGGGGGTAGTGGATGGTTTGGGTGTTGGTGGGTAATGGGTGTGTTTCATGGGATTGGGGAGCAAATTAATGGGAGTGGATAGGGAGTTAGCAGACCACTTTCTGTGTAATTCTTATTGTTTCCTTTTTGCAAAAATTTAACTCTTTCTCTCTCTTTTTTCCTAAAGTTTTCCTGCCAATTTTTTACCCCCTTCCTTACCAATTTTTCCCTTATTATTTTGTTCATCTCGGTTTTCTTTTCGTTCGTTTTGTTTATCATGTCGTTCTCACGTCTCTCGGGTATTTACTATTACTAATTACTTGATGAATGAGTAGTGATGTTTTCAGCTACGGACTAATAGTGTAGAAAGAAGTTTAGGTTAGTGAGTTTCGAGGTTATTGTTTTAACGGTGATTGCGGGAGGGTCTTCATCGGTGGTAAGTCCCGTTAATGTTGTTAACGGTTGTCGAAACCTTATAAAATAGAATGCTAAATCTGTTCTAAATGTTCGTTGTTAGGTTTCCAGGCCTAGGGAGAGTTTCAACATTGAAAACATACTAGGTGTGTAATCGAAACACAGAAAACAAGACTCAGCGAAAAGCTAAAAAAGTAATCTGTCGACGCCACATGAACATGTAGTCCCCTGTGTGGTAAGCCGTGTGACATAACATGGGTGTGTAATCGACGAGGCGAGGCCAGGCCGTGTGTAAAGGACAAGGCCGTGTGATGGCCAGATGAGGCCATGTACGACACACGAGCTCGACCAATTAGACCGTGTGGACCACACGGGCGTGTACGATTATGGGCCAAGCAGTGTGATCCACATGGCCAAGGCCAATTTGGGCTGTATAGGCCCACACGAGCAGACCACACTAGCGTGTGGGCCCACATGGGCAGACGACACGGGCATGTGAGCCCATTCTCTGAAATATTCTGTATGGTTGCACGGGTCACTCAAGTCGACTGTGGACCTTCTGTAGGGTCGCTAAACATTACTCAGACCCCTAATTATGTGATCTGATTATGTGATATTTGTACTAAGCATGTTACACTCAGTATGTATACTAATTTGATCGTATGAACTGTTAACTGCACTATAGCATGTCATTGATTGTATGATGTATTACATGGGGGTAGGTTGATGATATTGGAGGAAGTATCTGAAAGGTTATTAAGCCTGTTATCTAGCAGCTCAGCTGCAATTATCTGTTTATGTGTCGCATTTCAGTACAGCCTGGTGTGCAGGGATGGGTGGGTTGATTTTATCCCTACATGGTGTGTAGGTTTGGATGGAGATGGTATGTAAAGGCTGGTGGGTAGGATTCTGAAATTCTGTTCTGTTCTACAGACATATCTGAGATGGGCGAAGACCCTAATTTGTATCTGATTCTGTATCTGAGTGGGCTAAGGTTCACATTGATTCTGTAATGGGCTCAGGCCCAAACTATATATATATATATAAATAACTGATTACTGATATTATGCTGTATGCATATTTTATGTAGGGATTTCATACTAAATTTGCGAAAACTCACATTTTTCTATTTAAACTGTTCAGGTAATCCCCAGCATTAGACGGATCGGAGTAGCAAAGGACTCGGCGGTGACCACCACGATTTCGTACTATTTTAATTCAATTTTTAAGTTATTTATTTCCTCTTTTAATTCGAGATTTATTATGTAATTTTTGGGACTTTGGACTGTTTAGTTTAAATTGTGGATTTTCAACTGTTTTACACTTTTAAAACTGCTAGACACGACAAAACTGGGTTTTGCTAAAGACAATGGTTTCCACAACACATACGGATTTCCCTAAAATAAAATCTATTCCGAAAGCTTCCGCAATGAATAACTTTTTAAAAATGAGTAACGTTTTGGAAATGAATAATATTTTGAAAATAATCGACACGACTTAGAATTAACATAGGATAATGAAAAGTGGTTAAATAGAAAATAGGGATTAGTGATGGCACATTTTTCGAAAAGCACTACTATGTGACATAGCTAGATTTGGCCATTGCATCTAGGTCGGGTTTGGAGTGTTATATTTAGTGGTATCAAAGCCGGGTTGCAAAACTCGGTTGTGGATTTGGGTTTTAAACTTGGTTTTAAAGAAATGATTTTTAAATGTGTTGAAATATTTTTTACTAAGTATGTGGTACTCCGAGTCTCCTGTGCCGATCCTGTAGGTGTTCTGAAACTTTGTTTAGATTTATCTGAAAATAATACTAGCATGTTTTAAAAAGTCATAGGTAGTATACTGTACTGGAAACATTTTAGGTGGTGTAAACTAAAAACTGTAGAGAAACTGAAAACTGTAGTGAGACTGCGATTTACGAAAACAAACTTGAAATTACTGATACTATTCTGCATAAAACTTTTGTTAATAAATATCGAAACTGTAACTGATGCATAAAACTGCTAATACAGATAAACTTTGAATTTATGATGAGCACACGATGTACTCGCAGATAAAGTACAAGAGGCCGCGGTAGAGGCCATAGAGGGGCTCAAGCTGGGTCCTCATCATTTGGAAATCTGCCTAATTTGGATACTACTAGGATGTCGATTTCACCTACGATAGAGACTGGGTCTCGAGATCACGTGGCTAGGGATGACGCACTGTCCCAGGCCATGCTGAGGATATTAGAGAGGGTCACTGAGCCCAACACTGGTTTTGGAGGTCGTGGGTCGGTTACAGAATTACTCCGGTCCAATGGGGCTGAGCTTTTTCGAGGTGTCACTAGAGTCGTCCCTATTTGGTCAAGTACTAGATGGAGGCCACAGAAGAATAATGGACGATCTAGACTTTACCCCTGAGCAGAAACAAAAAAGGGTTGTTTTTTTGTTTCACGATGAGGCATATCAATGGTGGCTGACCGTTAAGGAAGGCACTCAGCCTGAACGACTGACATGGAATTTCTATAAGACGGCCTTCTAAGGTAAATATGTGGGGGCAAGTTATATCAATGTAGGAGGCGTGAGTTCCTGAATCTCACTCAAGGAGACTGTTTAGTGGCTGAGTATGAGGCCGAATTTCTAAGATTGAGCCGCTATGCTCAAGGCATGGTGGTGACTGATTATAAGTATTGTGTACACTTTGAGGATGGTCTTAGGGATAGTTTGCGAGTTCTAATAGCTCCACAAAGGGAGCGTGACTTTTTTGCTCTAGATGAGAAGGCGAAGATCACCGAGGAGGTGAAGCGCACTGAGCACCAAAACCGGGATAAAGAGAGGGGCAAGAATAAGAGGGATTCGGAGCCCTCAAGTTCTTGATGAGACCTAAGAAAAAGGTCAGATTTGATGGGCCAGTGGGAGTTGGGCCTCCTATTGCGCTTTGTGGGCATTGTGGTAGACGCCATTTGGAAGAATGTTGGAGGATAACTAGGGCGTGTTTGAGATACGGGTCTACGGAGCATCGTGTTAAAGAGTGTCTGTTGAGAATCGATCAGATCCAAGCTCCGGTTACTAGTACTGCACAGCCGCTGAAGGTAGTTCAGTAGCCACCTAGAGGCCGATGTTAGGCTAGGGGTAGTAATGGCATGGGCCGAGCACAGAGAGCACCGGGCAAAGGTGCTGGACCGACTGAGGTGAGGCAGCCTGCACTGATTTATGCTACTGGTCACTGTCAGGATAGAGATGCTCCAGACGTCGTCATGGAAACGTTCTTAATTTATAGTGTACCTTACCTTGCACTGATAGACATAGGCTCTACACACTCTTACGTAGCTAGTACTGTGTCTGAAATCTTAAGGATTCCGGTTGAGAATATTTATAGTGAGGTAACTGTTGTGAGTCCGTTGGGGCAGTCTTTTCGAGTGAGTAAACTGTTTAGAGACGTCCCGTTAGAGGTTTAAGGGACAGTATTTCTGGCTGATCTGATGGAGCTTCCATTTGGGGAGTTTGACTTGATTCTGGGGATGGATTGGCTGGTGAAACATTGAGTGAGCCTGGACTGTGCCAAAAAAAAGATTATTTTGAGGACCGAGGAGGACAGCGAGGTAGCTGTGATTGGGGAACGATGAGACTATCTGACTAATGTGATTTCTGCGTTGGTGGCAAAAAAGTTAGTGAAGAAAGGGTGTAAGGCATTCTTGGCCTACATTAGTGTTTCTAACTCTAAGGACTCTTTGGTAAATGACATCAGAACTGTGAGGTATTTTTTGGATGTTTTTCCTGAGGAACTACCAGGTTTGCCTTCAAGCCGAGAAGTGGAATTTGGGATTGAGCTTGTTCCGGGTATAGCTCCAGCGTCTATTGCCCCTTACCAAATGGTACCGAATGAGCTTATAGAGCTTAAGGCTCAGATTCAAGAGCTGTTAGATCATGGGTTCATTCGTCCCAGTATGCCTCCGTGGGGAACACATGTTCTATTTGTAAAAAAGAAAGATGGGACAATGAGGATGTGTATTGACTACCGTCAATTAAACAAGCTAACGATTAAGAATAAGTACCCACTTCTGAGGATAGATGATTCATTTGACAAGTTCAAAGGGTCTTCTGTGTTTTCTAAGTTCAATCTATGATCGAGATACCATCAGCTCAGAGTTAAGGAGGCCGACGTGCATAAAATGGCATTTAAGACTCGTTGTGAGAACTACGAGTTCCTAGTTATGCCTTTTCAATTGATTAATGCACCAACGGCATTCATGGACTTAATGAATCGAGTGTTTCAGCCATATCTGGATCGATTCGTGGTGGTATTCATCAATGACATCTTGGTGTATTCGACGACTAAGGACGAGCACAATGAGCATCTGAGAGTGGTTCTACAGACTCTCCGTGAGAAGTAGTTGTATGCGAAATTTAGTAAGTGTGAGTTCTAGCTTTGTGAAGTGACCTTTTTGAGACACGTAGTATTTGCTGAGGGGATTTGAGTCGATCATCATAAGATAGAGGTTGTGTTAGATTGGAAACAGCCAAAAAATGTGTCTGAAATTCGTAATTTCTTGGGGTTCTTAGGTTATTATCGACACTTCGTAGAAGGGTTCTCTTTGATCGTAGTACCGTTAAATAAGCTTCTATGCAAAGGAGTTCCCTTTATCTAGACTAATGCACAACAAGAGAGCTTTGAGAAGCTCAAATTTGTGTTGATCTAGGCTCTTATTCTAATATAGCCTGAATCTAGGAAGGAGTTTATAGTAACAGTAATACGTCGCATGTAGGCTTGGGTTGCGTTCTGATGCAAGATGATAAGGTCGTAGCTTATGCATCACGTCAGCTTAAGACACATGAGGTAAACTATCCGACTCATGATTTGAAATTGGCTATTGTAGTTTTTGCACTGAAAATCTAGAGGCACCATCTGTACAGTAAGAAGTGTGTCATATACACCGATCACAAAAGCCTCAAATATCTCCACACTTAGAAGGAGCTGAATCTTAGGCAGCGTAGATGGGTTGAGTTGTTTAAGGATTATGATTGTACCATTGTGTACCATCCCAGCAAGGTCAATATGGAGGCCGATGCATTGAGCCATAAGGCTATGACTGATCTGAGAGCAATGTTCGCTCGACTCAGCTTATTTGACGATGGGAGTCTGTTAGCTAGACTTCAAGTTAAACTAACATAGATCGAATAGATTAGAGGTAAACAGTTGGAGGACAAGTCTCTTGAGTTGCGGTTTTGTCAGATTGAGAATGGCAACACTACTGATTTTGGGATTAATAGTGATGGGGTACTTTGTTTTCGCGGTCTAATTTGTGTACCGAGTGATGAGGATTTAAGAGAGTAGATTCTGAGGGAGGCGCATAGTAGTCCTTCTGTTATGCATCTAGCGGGAATAAAATGTACCAAGATTTACAACAGTTCTACTGGTGGCCAGGTTGAAGCGTGAGGTTACTAACTTCATTGCTCATTGTTTAACTTGTCAGCAAGTTAAGGCTAAGCATTAGTTGGCTTTAGGGTTGCTGTATCCAGTTAAGATACCATTTTAGAAAAGGGACCGAGTAACGATGGACTTCATTAGTGGGTTGCCTCTAACACCCACTAAGAAGGATTCTATCTGGGTCATCGTGGATCGATTGACCAAGTATGCTCACTTCATTCCGGTCAGGACAGACTTTTCTCTGTAAAAATTGGCTAAGCTCTACATGTCTGAAATAGTGAGACTCATGAGGTACCTGTCTCGATCATTTCTGATAGGGATCCTCGTTTCACTTCTCGATTCTGGAAAAAGCTTCATGAGGCTCAGGGTTCAAGATTAGACTTCAGTACTACTTTCCATCCTCAGACAGATGGTCAGTCGGAGAGAGTGATCAGATATTGGATGACATGTTGAGCACCTGTGTGATTGATTTTCGAGGCAGTTGGGAGGAGTACTTACCATTAACGGAGTTCATCTATAATAACAGCTACCAATCTAGTATCCAGATGGCACCTTACGAGACCTTCTATGGTCGTAAGTGTATCACTCTCTTATACTGGACTAAGTTGGGTGAGCGACGTGTTCCGGGTCCGAAATTGGTTTCTGAAACTAAGGATAAAGTTAGATTGATTTGGGATTGACTGAAAGCGACTTCTAATAGACAGAAGTATTATGCAGATCTGAAGCATCGAGAGATAGAGTATTCTATGGGGGACTTCGTTTTCCTTAAGGTCTCGTATGGAAAAAGGTACTGAGGTTTGGTCGTAAAGTCAAGCTAAGCCCTCGGTTTATTGGAGCTTACCGTATTCTGAAATGAGTTAGGCCAGTCACTTATCAGTTAGCGCTACCCCCAAAGTTAGATCGCATTCATGATGTATTCCGTGTCTCGATGTTGAGGCGCTACCGCTCTGATCCCATGCATATTGTCCTTGTTAAGGAAATTGAGGTTAGGTCTAACATAACTTTCGAGGAGGAGCCGGTACAGATTTTAGATCGCCACATTAAGGCTCTGTGGAGGAAATATATCCCCTTAGTGAAGGTGTTGTGGCGGAATCATAGCACTAAGGACGCTACGTGGGAGCCTGAGGATGCGATGTGTTAGTAGTATCCTTGATATGCGTGATATGAAGTAATAAAATTTATAATAATGATCACACCAAAAATTAACTATTATCACGATTTCAAGGCAAGCACACCTATCGAACAGTAGTATAGCTTAGTGGCAAGACCAAGTGATAAACGATAAATTATACATATTTTTACCTCATGTTTAGCCTAATTTCCGGATGGATTATTATCAGTTTTGTGAGAATTGGTGCTCTTAATCTTTCTTTTTCATATCTTATACTCAGAAGAGCATAGGGAAGAGAAAAAAACGGAAAACGGGCCAAAAACTATGAAAATGGGCCAAAATGTGAAAAGACACGGCCCAAGGAGTTACCACACGGCCGTGGCACACGGCCATGCCACACAAGGTCCAACACGGCCCAACCCCAACAAGCACGGCCAGACCACAAGGCCGTGCCACCATCAACAGGCCCACACATGGCCTCTCATCGATCCACATGGGCGTGGCACACGGGTGTGTCCCTATCGTGAGGAAGTTCAATTCTACTCGAAAAAGGATACTTAGGGGCTAAGAAAGCCATTCTAAACTCTATATAAAGACCCTAGGAGGCAACTTCAAGGGGTGCTTATTTCCCTGCTAAGGGAAGTGCTCTTTTTTTGCCAACACAAAGAGTGAAACGAAGGGATTACTCCAAGAGAAGCTGATTGATTCATCCCAGAAGCCAGAATTCTACATCAAGACAGAGGATCTCCCTAAATTCCTTCAGGGGTTTTTGGGTTTTTTATGTTTTGTTATCTTATTTCTTCTGATATGTTTTCTTTATTAGTTATGAACTAAACCCCTTAAATACTTGAGGGAGATGAAACCTAAGACAGATCTTGTTATTATTTATTCTTGAATTATATGATAAATACTTGAATTGTTCTTAATTATGTGTTCTTCATTCTTGATTTAATAATCCTAGGTATTACTTTAAGAACTTGATGTGCTTAGGCAGAGGAACAAAAGTCCCTGTTTTAAGAGTAGATCTACCATAATTAAGCGGAGTTGCATGCAACCCTAGACATAGGGCGACATAAATCTGCCAGATTAAGGTCAAACCTAATAGGGGGATCCATAGATCCAATTAATGCAATCTAGGGGTGTTAATTAATAAAGAAACTTTAATTAATCACCTAGGATTAGTTGTTCTTATCCTCGACGGAGGTATTAACATAAGTTAGGGATCTCTACGGATCAAGTCAAGTGAAGAAATCATCTAGTTCAAGAAATTAATAACAAGTGAAGTCTAGGTAGATTCTCCCTTAAGTATTGCTCATATCAATCAGCTTTTCCCTAAAGTTTTCCCCAATTTAATTTTTATGCACTTTTAGTTAGTTTTAGAATTAGTTTCAATCAATCCTCTTTTATTTTTAGGCTAGATAATAGAAAGGAAGTAAGTATTAGTACTTTTGGTTCCCTTGGGTACGATAACTCGGTCTTGCCGAATAAAAAAGAAGTAAGTATTAGTACTTTTGGTTCCCTTGGGTACGATAACTCGGTCTTGCCGCTAAACTATACTACTGTTCAATACGCTTGCCTTTAAAATCGTGGTATTAGTTAGTTTTTGGTGTGATCAGTTTTTATAAATTTTATTACTTAATATCGCGAGCATATCACCAAGATATCATACCCAAGGGAACCAAAAGTACTAGTACTAACTTTCTTTCTATTATTTAACCTAGAAATAAAAGGGGGATTTTTATGAAACTAAACTGATTCTAAAACTAAACGAAGAATGTATAAAAAGTGAATTGGGGAAAAACTCTTTAGTAAAAATTGATTGATTTGGACAATACTCAAGGGAGAATCCACCTAGACTTCACTTGTTATCAACTCTTGAACTAGACGATTTATTCACTTGACTTGATCCGTAGAAATCCCTAATTTTTGTTAATACCTCCGTCGACGATAAGAACAACTAATCCTAGGTTGATTAACTAAAATCTCTTTCTAGTTAAAACCCCTAGTCTTGCATTAACTCGATCTATGGATTCCCTTATTAGGTTTGACCCTAATTCGGCAGATTTATGTCGCCCTATGTCTAGGGTTACATGCAACTCTGCTTAATTGTGTTGGATCTACTCCTATGCAGGGACTTTTGCTCCTCTACATAAGCACATTCGACTTAAATCAATATCCCAAAAATATCAATTTAAGAGTTAAAAATACAATTAAGAACAAAACAAATATTTATCACATAATTCAAGAGAAAATAATAACAAGATCTGTCTTAGGTTTCATCCCCCTCAAGTATTTGGGGGATTTAGCTCATAATTATAAAAAAAAAAAACATCTCAGAGGAAATAAAATAACAAAACATAAAAAACTCAAAAACCCTGTAGGAATTTGAAGGGAGATATTTAACCTTGAAGGAGAATTCGGCTTCTGAGATGGATCAATCAGCTTCCCTTGGAATAATTTCTTACTTCTACTCTTAGTTTCGAGGGAGAAAAGTATTCTTTTTTAGGAGAGAAAAGTCTCCTTTCAAGAAAGGAAAGTCCTCCTAGTAGTTGCCCCCTAGGGTCTTTATATAAAGCTTTGGAGTGTCTTTCTTAGCCCCTAAGTAGTCTTTTTAGAGTGAAATTTAACTTCCTCACGACAGGGACATGCCCGTGTAAATCGAGGCCCAGGCCGTGGTCGAGCCTGTTGATGGTGGCATGGCCGTGTGGTCTGGCCGTGCTCGTCAGGGTTAGGCCGTGTTCGAGCTCAAGGTGGCACGGCCGTATGGTGAATCTTCGGGCCGTGTTGTTTATTGAATTGGGTCTAATTTGCTCGTTTTTGGCCCGTTCCTTAATCTTTTCTCTTCCTTAAGCTCACCTGGGTATAAAACATGAAATAGAAGGATTAAGAGCACCAATTTCCACAAATTCAATGATAATTCATCTAGAAATTAGGATAAGCATGAGGTAAAAACATGTATAATTTATCGTTTATCAAATACCCCCACATTTAAGCCTTTGCTTGTCCTCAAGCAAAATCTCAACTCACGATCAAGAATCATTCTTCTCAACTTACAATCCTTATCAATAATGTTTCAAATTAATCCACAAGTAATCATACATTGAAAATTCAACCATAAGAACATTGAAGATTCAAACACTCTCAGTTGAGAACTTTATAAAAAAAACATAGGTTTCCTCCCTTCCCTTAAGTAATTACCTTTCAATCCAAATTAACAAGAGTTGACATCCTCACTAAAGATTCACTCTATCCACTCAAAGTGTTTAAGGTTCAAGAATTAAGCACTCTTTAGTCAACCTGAAAAGTCATTACCATCGGCTTGCAAGAAAATCAAATCTCCACCACTATAGATTGAGATGACACATCAATCAAAAGGTCTTTCAATGGTTGTAATGGGGCTTTGGTTAGGGGTGTTGTCACAGGCTAAAAAAGAGGGTTAGAATCGAGATTGAATTGGAGAATCATCTAGCTAGAAAAATCTCTATCACTGGAACATATTCCTAGAGCTAAGCCTTATGATGACATTGTTCTGGGTTTGGAAGCTTGTAGAAATATGTAAAAACTATTGAACTATTACAAATTACAACTGAATTAACTATATATGCACTTTTTTTTAATAACAAATCAAATCAATTACAATAATTTGAATAATTACAACTTTACAACCTAGAAAAAAGAATAAAGCTAGATAATAATTCAACTCAAATCTCAACAAAAATAGGGATCAAAATAATTAAATGGAATTCAACAAAAACAGGTTATAAGTTAATATTAGAGGTAAATCAAAGGAATGGATTGTTAGGCTCAATGAGGTTTACTAGGGGTTAATTTATGAAGGCAGGCTTTTATGGAGTAAGTGGGTTAAATCCTAGGTTCCTTTATCATCTCAATGTATCAAATCAATGATGTGGTCTTGACATGTATAATCGAAGCAAGTTCTAGAATAATAAATCAGTATTGACTCACTCAAAGTAACAATAAAACTGAGCACGAAAGAATGTATGCTCAAAAGGCTCAAAAATCTCACCAGAATTATGGCTTTTTGATATCAATCCTGCGAATTTCAAATCTCAAGATAACACTTAAAATTAGGGAAAATAACCTAGAAAAACTTTAAATTCTCAAAAATTTCAACTTATCATTCTTGATTCCCTAGTGTTTTAAAGTTTAAATAATCAAAGTATAAGCACCTATGTCTTAATTCTCAACATATCAATAAAAATCATAAGTCAATCAGAATTCATCTAATAGTAGATTGAAGATAATGCAAAGAGTGAAGGTGAGAATTCGAAATTTTGAAAACAATGCAAAATATTAGTTTTAAAAATTTTCAGGAGTTTCAAAGATAATGTAATGACTGAAAGTAAGTTCCCCCCCCACATTTAAGATGTACATTGCCCTCAATGTATAAAGATACATTAGTAGCAATAGAAGCATAAGATCATAAGATAGGGAAACGCATGAAACTCCCTGGATTGGATGAATTCGTGAAGTGGTGTGCCTATAGAGTGTCTGGGATAAAGGAAGGTGCAGAGGTGGATACTCCGGTGGTGGTAGTGTATGTTTGTCCACAGCTTTCATGTTGAGAGTGTAGGCTTTGACGGTGTCAACTGGGAGAGGTTGTAGCAAGGTTTCCTTTAGTTTTTAGATTTGAGCTGTAAAACTCCTTTGAACTACGAAAGCATTTATCAGTTTTAGGGAATTTAGATTAATAGAATATGTTTGTTAGGGGATAGCCGATATGAAATAATTAAAATAAAGGAATAAAATAAATTAAGTTCTAAAAATACTAAAATTCAAATAATGAAAAAGATAAGATGAAATAAAATAAAAAGAAAAATGAAAAGGAAAATAAAAGAGAAGAAAAGAAGATTAGGAAGTTCTAATCTCAGATAGGTCGCGAGATGGGGGCGATGATAAAATGTGAAGGTGCTGGCATATCTGCTGAAGAGTAGCATCGATATGATCTAAGCGTTGGAAGCACTGCTACTTGAATTGTGTGACGCGCTTAGATAGGTCAGCGTATGAAGCTGCCGCGTGAACTGGGCGGCGAGGGAGTGGTGGTTCAGCTGGGGCCTCCTCCGGCGGTGGTAAGACATCATCAGTAATGTCCTCGGGATCCTCCTGCTCGACATCTCGAAGTAGGTGGTATTGTAGAGGATTGGTCCCATGTCGGTGCTGGATCATCCTCATGTGTAACATAGTTTGGATGCCCTGTGGAGACATCTGGCCGATCAAGGTATAGGAGGATGTCTGGGCTACGGTGTTAAGTAATCCGAAGTGGCGGGACAGTTGAGTGATGTACGGGCCCATAGAGATCACGCCCTTGTGATGCCTCTCTATCTGATGCTGGATGGCATAGTCGATGAAGTATGCAAAGTGGATGGTATGTGCGTTCGCCATGCTCCATAGAAAATAGGCATCGTGAGTGTTGACGACACCTGTGCTCTCGTGTCTGCCCGTCAGTGTGTGTACGAGGAGGGCGTGTATGTACCTCAAAGATGGGGTGAGGTTGGTCGCTTTAGAGCAACTAGAGTCATACGTGGGCTGCTCAGGGATGATGGCGCGCCAGCAGTTAACTGGAGAGACGTGGATGTGGCGGTGGAGTGTAGAAAGATCCTCTTCCTCCATGAACTGCTCGGTGTAGAGGCCGAGAGCTATGCCGAATTCTGGGACACTAAGATGGCGAATGAAGCCTCCTAAATGGAACTGGATCGTCCCTGGATCATCGTAACGGTTCATCACTGTCTATAGATGGAACGTGGAGCAGAACTCGAGAGTGAGTTCAAAATATGTAGGCTCCACGATCTAGAAGATTTGCTCCCATGGATTCGTCATCAACAAGGCCCGAACAGCATCAGCAAGATGGACTTGTGATATGCTCGCGATATTAAGTAATAAAATTTATAAAAACTGATCACACCAAAAACTAACTAATATCACGATTTTAAAGGCAAGCGCACCTATCAAACAGTAGTATAGTTTAGCGGCAAGACTGAGTTATCGTACCCAAGGGAACCAAAAGTACTAATACTTACTTCCTTTCTATTATCTAGCCTAAAAATAAAAGAGGATTGATTGAAACTAATTCTAAAACTAACTAAAAGTGCACAAAAAGTAAATTGGGGAAAACTTTAGGGAAAAGCTGATTGATATGAGCAATACTTAAGTGAGAATCCACCTAGACTTCAGTTGTTATTAATTTCTTGAACTAGATGATTTCTTCACTTGACTTGATCCGTAGAGATCCCTAACTTATGTTAATCCCTCCGTCGAGGCTAAGAACAACTAGGCCTAGGCTGTTAACTAAAGTTTCTTTATTAATTAACACCCTAGGTTGCATTAATTGGATCTATAGATCCCGCTATTAGGTTTGACCCTAATCTGGTAGATTTATGTTGCCCTATGTCTAGGGTTGCATGCAACTCCGCTTAATTATGGTAGATCTACTCTTAAAACAGGGACTTTTGCTCCTCTGCCTAAGCACGTCAAGTTCTTGAAGTAACACCTAGGATTATTAAATTAAGAATGAAGAACACATAATTAAGAACAATTCAAGTATTTATCAAATAATTCAAGAATAAATAATAACAAGATCTGTCTTAGGTTTCATCCCCCTCAAGTATTTGAGGGGTTTAGTTCATAACTAATATAGAAAACATCTCAGAAGAAACAAGATAACAAAACATAAAGAACCCAAAAACCCCTGAAGGAAATTAAGGGAGATCATCTGTCTTGATGTAGAATTCTGGCTTCTAGGATGAATCATCGGCTTCCCTTAGAGTAATTCCTTGCTTTCACTCCTTGTGTTGGCAGAAATATGGCGCTCTTTCTTGAGAGGAAAGAGTATCTCTTTAGAATTGCCTCTTGGAGTCTTTATATAGAATTTAGAATGGCTTTCTTAGCCCCTAAGTATCCAAATCTGAGTGAAGTTCCTCTTCCTCACGATAGGGACATGCCCGTGTGCCACGCCTGTGTGCCACGACAAGAGGCCGTGTGAGAGTCTGTCGATGGAGGCAAGACTGTGTGGCCTGGCTGTGCTTGTCAGGGGCTGAACCGTGTGATCTTCATGTGGCATGGCCATGTGGAACGGCCGTGTTGCGACTTCTTGGGCCATGTCATCTTCATATTTTTGGCCCATTTTCCTCGTTTTTGACCCGTTTTCCGTTCTTTTCTCTTCCCTATGCTCTCTTGAGTATAAGACATGAAAAAGAAGGATTAAGAGCACCAATTCTCACAAAATTGATAATGATCCATCCGAAATATAGGCTAAACATGAGGTAAAAATATGTATAATTTATCATTTATCAACTTGCTCCAGAGCGGCCCAGTCAAAGCATCACCCGACTCCTAGAGGTCGTGCTTGTAGAATCTTAAATAACTCCTCTTAGGAGTTCTGTGGGAACTGGATGAAAGGATGTCGGGTCTCAGCAGTGGGTCTCGACGAGGAACCACCGAGCCCCTTCCGTTTCTTTGAAGTAAGGGCGACAACTCTCTTACCACGTGACAAAGACATAGTTCCTCAAGACAAAAAGGAAAACGATATGCATTAGTCCTAAGATAATATGAATAGTAAGACATTATTATGCTTAAACAAAACAAAAACATATTAAGAATAGTATTGAAATGTTGATTCGCTAACCTAAGTAATACATTCTACTTATCCTAAGTATGGCATCAAATTATGGAGGCATGAGTATTAATTTACACTAAGTGAATACTACTCTAGATAAGAAAAAGTGGCAACCTAAGGAGAGTCTAAATGGCATCATGAAATTCTTTATAGTATTCTAGATTGTTCATGCTAAATCAGTGAATTTCATGCCCAAAAACTAATGCAAAAACAAAATAAAATATTTTATTAACATAAATATAGATAAAAACATTAGAAATTAGAGAGAAAAATTAAGAAAAAAGAACCAAATAGGTGACTAATGGGGTGTAACACAGTCGTGGTACAGGCGGCACGGTCGTGGAGGAGCTTTTGAAGCCAACGGCGGCACTAAGGAGGGTTGTGGTGGGTTTTGGTTGGGAGGATTTTAGGGTTTCAATAGAGAAGAAAGTGAATAGTGACATGTTTATATAGGTTTTTGGGTCACACGGGCACGTCACACGCCCTTGTGACTCGGGTTTTGCCCATGTGGTTTAAAAATTAGGGATTTTGGCGCGCCTAATTTAAGACACACGCCCGTGTATCTAGGGCGTGTTGAGGCACACGGCCGTGTCGTACGGCCGTGTCCTTTGACGTTCACTTCTCCCACAGCCGTGTAGGAGGTCACATGCCCGTGTCTGATTTGACAGGTTCGACCACGGCTTGGGGGCACGGGCGTGTCGCACACCCGTGTTGGAATTGACAGTGTTGGCCACGGCCACATTGCACGGCTGTGGCAATTTGTTGAAGCCCGTGTGTGATTCAACAGGTTCGGCCATGGCCACAACGCACGACCGTGGCAATTTGTCGAAGCTCGTGCCTTAGGAAAAATTTTACCCTGCTCATACACAGTCATATCGCACGGCCGTGTCTCTGCTCGTTTTGTCCACACGGCCTGGAGCAAGCCCGTGGGCATGGCCGTGTGGCCCGAAAAATACTGCATTCAAAAGGGTTAGTCGGTGTATTAAAAGACTAAAATAAAAGAATTTACTAAGTTAGTGCTCAGGTTGCCTCCCGAGAAGCGCTTATTTAGAGTCTAAGCTCGACCCTGCTTGTATGTATCACGACGAGAGTTCGTGGAGCTGAAACTCCTCCTTATTATTCTTGAAATTCTTACCTCTATAATGTTTAAGCCGATGGTTGTTTACCTTGAAAATGTCGTGGTTTGGATAAGTTACCTCGACTGTGCCGTATGGAAAGACAGTTGAACAGTGAATGGGCCTGACTATCTTGATTTAAGTTTTCCAGGGAATAGTTTAAGCCTTGAGTTGTATAGCAAGACAAGATCACCGATTTTTAACTACTTAGGTTGTCTCAAACGATTGTCATGGCGTCACTTTGTGGCTTCCTTATATAATCGTGAGTTTTCGTAGGCATTGCAGTGCCATTCATCCAGCTCATTTAGTTGCATTAGACGTTTCTCATCTGCAAGCTTAAAATCAAGATTTAGGAATTTAATAGCCCAAAATGCTTTATGTTCGAGTTCAAATGACAGATGACAACTTTTTCCGTAGATAAGTCTATAAGGAGATGTTCTTATGGGAGTTTTGAATGCAGTTCTATAAGCCCATAAAGCATCATCTACTTTTCTTGACCAATCTTTCCTATTTGATTCTACGTTTTTTCTAGAATGCGCTTTAATTCTCTATTTGTTACTTCAACTTGTCCACTAGTTTGTGGATGATAAGGGATGGCTGTTCTATGGTGTACTCCATATCTTTTCAAAACTTTGTCAAATTGGGCATTGCAAAAATAGTACCCCTATCACTGATAATTATCCTAGGTGTTCCAAATCAAGAGAAAAGTTTTTTAAGAAAACGTACTACCATTCTGGCATCATTAGTAGGTAAGGCTTGGGCTTCCACCCATTTTGACATGTAATCTACTGCTACTAGTATGTACTTATTCCCAAACGAAGTAGGGAAAGGACCCATGAAATTAATACCCCATACATCAAATATTTCACATGAGAGTATATAGTTTTGAGGCATTTCATTATGCTGATAGATATTACCTGTTCTCTAGCATTTATCAAAAGAGGTCACATACATGTTGGCATCTTTGAAAAGGGTGGGCCAATAAAAGCCTGATTCGAGTACTTTGTGAGCAGTTTTAGCTCCACTGTGGTGTCCTCCTGTTGGTCTCGAATGGTAGTGATCTAAAATTTTATATGCTTCTATCTCAGTAACGCATCTTCGAATGACTTGATCTATACAAATACGAAAAAGGAAAGGATCTTCCCAAAAGTAGTTTTTCACATCAGCAAAGAATCGCTTCTTTTGCTGATAGGTCAACCCTTTTGGGGTTATGTTAACTACTAAATAATTTGCAAAATCAGCAAACCAAGGAACTGCAGCCTCTGTTATGGCTAGGAGTTGCTCTTCAGGAAACAAGTTGTTTATTTTAACGAGGTCCTCGGGTGTGGATTTTCCAACCTTGAAAGGTGATCTGCTGCCAAATTTTTAGCTCTTTTCTTATCTTTTTTTTCTAAGTCAAATTCCTGTAACAATAGATACCATCTTATTAATCGAGGTTTTGCATCAATTTTAGTTAAAAGATAACGAAAAGTAGAATGATCAGTTTAAACGATGACTTTCGACAATATTAAATATGATCTGAATTTATCAAATGCAAAAATAACAGCTAGCAATTCTTTTTCCGTGGCAGTATAGTTTGCTTGTGCGGCCGTCAAAGTTTTGCTAGCATAATAAATCAGTTGGAAGTGCTTGTCTCTTCGTTGTCCCAAAACTGCATCTACAGCAAAACCACTCGCATCACACATTAGTTCAAAAGGTAGATTCCAATCAGGTGAAATCATAATTGGGGAATTAACTAACTTTTCTTTGAGAGTGTTAAAAGACTTTAGACATTCCTGGTCAAATTTGAAAAGCACATCTTTTTTTAGTAATTTTGTTAAAGGCTTAGCTATTTTAGAAAAGTCTTTAATAAATCTTCGATAAAAACCAGCATGTCCTAAAAAGCTTCTTATGGCCTTAACTAAATTAGGGGGAGGTAATTTTTCAATGGTTTCAATTTTTGCTTTATCTACCTCTATCCCTTTACTAGAAATTTTATGTCCTAGTTCAATACCTTCTTGAACCATAAAGTGACATTTTTCCTAATTGAGCACTAAATTTGTCTCTTCACATCTTATCAGAACACGTTTTAAATTATTAAGACAGAGCTTAAAAGAATTACCGAAAACTGAAAAATCATCCATAAATACCTCCATGATGTCTTCCACGAGTTCATCAAAGATGGCTAACATGCATCGCTGAAAAGTAGCAGGGGCATTACATAATCCAAAAGGCATTCTACGATAAGCAAACGTACCGTATGGACATGTGAATGTTGTCTTTTCCTGATCTTCTGGAACTATCGAGATTTGGAAGTAACCAGAGAGGCCATCCAAGAAACAGTAATACATATGTCCTGACAATCTTTCCAACATCTGATTGATAAAGGGTAAGAGAAAATGGTCTTTTCGAGCTGCATCATTCAGCTTTCTATAATCAATGCAAACTCTCCATCCAATGATTGTTCCTGTAGGTATTGACTCCTTTTTGTCATTAGATACCACAGTTATGCCTCCTTTTTTAGGGACAACCTGCACAGGACTTACCCAAGAACTGTCAGAAATAGGATAAATAATGCCTGCATCTAGAAGTTTAATTACCTCAGCTTTTACGACTTCCTTCATGTTGGGATTCAATCGTCTCTAAGTTTGCACCGATGGCTTATATTCATCTTCTATTAAAATTTTGTAGGTGCAAAAAGAAGGGCTAATTCCTTTAATATCATAAATCTTCCAAGCTATAACCTTTTTGTGTTCCCTTAATACTTGAAGTAATTCCTCTTTCTCTTCAGCTTTCAAATCTGATGCGATAATCACTGGTAATGTAGAATCATCTCCCAAAAATACATATTCTAAGTGGTTAGGCAATTGTTTTAGCTCTAATTTAGGAGGTTCATCAATCGAGGGTTTTTTGTCTCAGTTCATCTTTTAACTTAATACTTTCATAACTTATGTGCCTTGTGACAAGTTCATGGGAGTTCAACTCCTTCATTACTTCTTTTACTTCAGTGGTGGCTTCATCTTCCTCCCCACCTTGAACAAGACATAGTTCCAACGTGTCTTCAAGAGTGATTTCCTGTAAATTGTCTTGAACAAAATAATTAATAACATCAATGAAATAACAGGAATCATCTTGTTCTCTAGAAAATTGCATAACATCATAAATTTTAAAAACAACTTCTTCTTCACCAACCCTAAGCACTAATTTACCATCCCCTACGTCGATAATAGCTCTAGCAGTAACTAAGAATGGGCGTCCCAAAATTAAAGGTACCTCAATATCTTTATCCATGTCAAGCACAACAAAATCAACAGGGAATATGAATTTATCTACTTTTACTAACACATCTTCAATGATCCCCTAGGATATTTAACAGATCTATCAGCTAATTGAATACTCATCCTAGTGGGTTTTGGTTCCCCTAGACCTAGTTGCTTGAACATTTTGTAGGGCATTAGGTTAATACTAGCACCTAGATCAGCTAAGGCTTTTTCAATGATTAAACTACCAATTAAGCAAGGAATAGTAAAACTCCCTGGATCTTTCAGTTTGGTTGGCAGTTTATTTTAAAGAATAGCTGAGCATTCCTCGTTGAGTTCCACTGTGCCTAGTTCTTCCAACTTCTTTTTATTTGTGAGAAGTTCCTTTAAAAACTTTGCATACTTCGGCATCTACGAAATTGCTTCAACAAAAGGTAAGTTAATATGTAGCTATCTAAAAAGTTCAAGAAATTTACCGAATTGAGCATCTGTGCGGTCTTTCTTTAATTTTGTCGAATATGGTATGGGTGGTTTATATTCTTTGAGTGCTGGCGGGGTGCTTTCCTTAAGTTCTTCTTATTTTACCTTATCCTTTTTAGATTCTTGAACAAGGTTCTTTTCCAGTTCAGTTAGTACTTTCCTATCTGTAACACCCCAAACCCGGTCTAGACGTTATGACTAGATCTGGTGTGTCACATGAACCTAAAACTAAGTCTACGGCCTTTTGTGTGATTTAAGTGTGATTTTCAGTAAAGCAGTAAGCTTGTGAGAAAGTCGGTTTGTTACTCTTTTTAAGTTGTCCAAATTTCTAAAACTTGTTGAGTTGTGAAAACATTCTTAAGAATTTGAAAACCCGCGCAGCCTATTCTAGCAGTTTCAACCAAATACGATTTAAACCGTTAAAGAAAATAAAACCCATAAAGAAAATTTAAACAGCGGCCTTATTACAATAAAACCCAAAAATAACTTAATAATAAAATACTTTAAACAAAATGGAAACCAGTTCTGCAGATGCTGTGGCCACTCCGAATCTCTCGCAGCTCCAAGCCCACTATGGTTGAGTGTTACCTGCAGAGATTAAATAAAAAGGGGGGTGAGTTTGACAACTCAGTGTGCAACATTATCTCAACCATAGGCCAAAACAGATCAAGCCTCAGAATCAGATTAGTTGGGCCTTGGCCCATTACAGAAATCAGGTTAAGCCCATAGGCCCATAACAGATACAGATCAGATATAATATGCAAACAGAAACCCAACCCAGATCCATCCATAACACCCCCGTACCAGCCTTACACCATGTGGGGAGACTACTCGACCCACCCAACCGCTACACACCACAGATATTTGCAGCGAGGCTGCCAGATATAATTTGCAGCGAGGCTGCCAGATATTGTGACGAGGTCACCAGATCAAATATTGTGGCGAGGCCACCAGATTGCAGCGAGGCTGCCAGATAATAATGTGACAGAGTCACCAGATTGCAGCGAGGCTGCCAGATAATGATGTGACAAAGTCACCAGATTGCAGCGAGGCTGCCAGAACGCTTCCTCTGTCATAAACCCATACCCCATGCAACAAATGTAATCACACTAGCATGCAACATATAGCATCTCATGCATCAGATATATTCATAATAAAGATTACTCATGCATATACATAAAATTATACATTCCATACAGAATTGACCCTAGGGGTATAATAGTCTTTTACACCTAGGGGTATTTTGGTAATTTTCCATATTTAAGGGTATTTTAGTCCATTATCAAGTTTTCAGAGCTTTTATGCATGTTCGGTTAATTATTAGTCCTTAAGTAACCACGGAAGTCCATTTAAGCCCAAATTGCCAGTTTTACCATTTTAACTTAAAACCCCCTAATGGGCCTTACTAAGTCCGTTGTCATCTCAAGCCTGTTAAATCTAACTTTTAGGTTTAGTTTACCAACTTAACTGTGTTCTTATTAACCATGTCACCAGAATAACCTATAATAGTCATTTTACCGATTTGGGCTCGGAAGCCCATTGGGCCCATCTTTGGCCCATCAAAGCGCATCTTACCGGAATGCTCGAAATTGCACCTTCCGCAATTTCGCCATCGTCAACCCCTAGTTTGACCACAACAGAGTAATCGGCTACTCTTAGATCCCTCCAAGACTGATTTTCGGTCACTTTCGATCGGACACTTTAGCACAGTTTTCGGTTATTACGGCCTTTAGCCATCCTAGACTATGATGGAGATACGTTACACACCTGTTACTGTCGAAACGTTGGCGAAATCCACGAACGAAACCTATCGAACAACATCTTATTGTTAGCTTAGTAATCTTCAACCACTAACCTAAAATCTTAGTACTAAAATTGGCTAACATGGCCCAACATTGAAACCTTACCCCTTACCGTCGATTTAGAGAATAACTCTCGATGTCCAATCACGTTAGCCTCCAAAACTCCTCGCTTGATCAGCTCTCCTCGCTATTCAATGCACAAAAGAAACCAACCATAGTATTAGGATCTTACAAGAAATGTCGACATGCCCTCTAAGGCCCTATAGGTTTTGGTTTCCTTTAAGATATTCAATAACGAAGATACGTAGTGATTAGATCATTTACCGATACCACCACTCGAAGAGTATCGCTCCCACGCTTCCACTACCTCTGGTCTATTCTAGATCTACCGCAAATCTAACTCTCATGTCACAAGAGTGGCTCTAGGGATATTCGGCTTTTGAAGAAATGATGTGGTGCACTTGCTGATTCAACCAATAAAGTAGGTGGGGTAAACCGACGAATAGAAGGGGTGGAAGAATAGGGTTCGGCTTGCTAGAGAATAAAGAAGAAGAAGAAGTAGTTTTCGGTCAATAGGTAAACAAAGGAGGTATGGTTTCGGTCATACAAGGTATTTAGCCATGGGGGTTTTGATCAAATGAACATTCGGTTTAGGGCTTGAAGAAAAGAGGTAGGAGAAAGCTTTAGTTGATTCGGCCAGGGAGGAGGTAGCAAGGTAGGTTTGGTTCGTGAAAGCAAGATGAGAAAAGATGAGAATAGAAGGAGAGGAAGACAAAGTGTTGCCAAACGAAAACAAGATTTTTAGCAGGAGGTCTTCTGGGGTGTATGCTTCGGCAATTTGGTTTAGAAAAGATAGGAAAGAAAGGCTCTAAATTTGCTAGACAAAATCGATAAGAAAGGAAACCTACTCACTAAACAAATCGACACCCAAAAGGAACTCTAAAGCCGATTGTACCTAACCTATGCTATTGCCGAAATCACACCATGAAGAATCCCTTGTTCGGCCACCTCTTTTGAAATTCGAAAACTCCTTGATTTGCTCCTCAATCTCCTCCACGATTTACTCCTTGACCTATTCAAATCACCTCCAAGCAGAGTTCCATTCTGCTTCCAACTCCTACCTGCTCAAGCTTAAAAAAAATAAAACACCACCCTTGCAACCTTTGGCGCTTGAACCCTTGACCTCTAAGCTCATTTAGGCACCACCTTTTAAGGAGCCTAGTGGCGTCCCCCTTGCCACTTTACCACTGATCTATTTGTGTTATATTTCGCACACAATTTCTTAAGGCCCTTATTTTAATGGTCCCCCTATCTCCTAAGCTTAAAATCCAAAATTTTGCCGAGCCTCTAACCAACACATGGGCCTTCCATAGGCCCATTAACCCTTCTCAAACTTACATTACACACCCAAATACAAGCATTTAAACATTTTATTAGATAAGGATCAATCTAAGAAAAACCAGAAATTTAGGGCGTTACAACTCTACCCTCCTTAAAGAAATTTCGTCCTCGAAATTTACCTTATCCAAACAAATGGGGATATTGCTGACGCATTGCCTCCTATGGCTCCTAAGTAGCTTCCTCTCTGCCATGATTACGCCAAAGTACCTTTACCAATGGGACTGATTTTCTTCTTAGAACCTTTACGTCTCGATCTAGAATCTACACAGGCTCTTCCTCGAAAGTCAAATCAGGCTGTACTTCCATTTCTGCAACTGGTAGAATATGGGTAGGGTCAGAACGATATCGCCTTAGCATGGATACGTGAAACACATCATGGATTCTATTCAGCTCTGGCGGTAACTCTAACTGATACGCCACCGGACCTACTCGCTTAAGAACCCGATAAGGCCCAATAAACCGCGGACTCAACTTGCCTTTCTTACCAAATCTTAGTATCTTCTTCCAAGGTGATACCTTTAGAAAGACCATGTCACCTACTGAATACTCAATCTCCTTACGTTTCAAATATGCGTAAGACTTCTGTCGATCAGATGCCTCTTTTAATCGATCCCTTATCACCTTGACCTTCTCTTCAGTCTCTGCCACCAACTCAGGTCCAAGAATTTGCCGCTCGCCTAATTCGGTCCAACAACTAGGTGAGCGACACCTACGCCCATACAATGCCTCATAAGGTGCCATACGGATACTAGCCTGATAACTGTTATTATACGCAAACTCTGCCAACGGTAGATAATCCTCCCAACTGCCTCGAAAGTCGATAACACAACCCCTTAACATATCTTCCAGAATCTGAATAACCCTTTCTGACTGACCATCAGTCTGAGGATGGAAAGCCGTACTAAAGTTCAGTCGCGTTCCCAATGCCTCATGCAACTTTTGCCAGAACGGAGATGTGAATTTAGGATCTCGATCAGAAATAATAGACACTGGCACCCCATGCAGTCGCACAATCTCTGCTGCATACAATTTGGCTAACTTCTGAAGCGAATAATCAGTACGTACAGGGATGAAATGAGCAGATTTAGTCAACCTATCCACGATCACCCAAATCGAGTCCTTCTTTGACGGCGACAAGGGCAATCCACTTACAAAATCCATGGTCACCCTCTCCCACTTCCAAAGTGGTACCTTTACTGGTTGCAGAAGTCCAGAAGGTAACTGATGTTCAACTTTCACTTGCTGGCAAGTCAGACATTTCCCCACAAATTCTGTTACCTCTCGCTTCAGTCCAGGCCACCAATACAACTCCTTTAAGTCATGATACATCTTATTACCTCCAGGATGCATAGCGCACAGTCCTTTATGAGCTTCATTCAGAATAGCTTGCCTCAAATTGGAATCCTTAGGCATACAGATTCTACCGTGGAAACATAGAACACCCTCACTGTTAAATCCAAACTCAGAAGTACTCCCATTCTTAACCTGCTGAAATCGAGAAACCAGCGACTCATCCTTCGACTGCTTCTCCTTAATCTCATCCACCTAGGTCGGTCTTACTTGCAATTCTGCTAACAGACTACCATCATCATACAGGCTCAAACGAGCAAACATAGCTCTCAGATCAGATACAGTTCTACGACTTAAGGCATCAGCCACCACATTAGCTTTGCCTGGATGATACTCAATCGCACAGTCATAATCCTTAAGCAACTCGATCCATCTCCGTTGCCTAAGATTCAGCTCCTTTTGAGTCAACAAGTACTTAAGACTCTTATGGTCTGTGTATATAATACACCTCTCTCCATACAGATAATGTCACCAGATCTTAAGTGCGAAGATTACTGCTGCCAACTCCAGATCATGGGTAGGGTAGTTCACTTCATGAGGTTTAAGCTGTCGCGAAGCATAAGCAACCACTTTACCCTCTTGCATCAACACACAGCCCAACCCAACATGTGATGCATCACTGTACATGGTAAAATCTTTTCCAGACTCTGGTTGAATCAGTACAGGTGCCTCAGTCAGAACCTTCTTTAGTTTCTCAAAAGCTTCTTGCTGCTGTTCGGTCCAAATATATGGTACTCCCTTCCTTACGAGTTTTGTCAATGGCGCTGCCATCACAGAAAATCCTTCTACAAACCTTCTATAGTATCCAGCTAAACCCAGAAAACTTCGAATTTCTACCACTGACCTCGGTGGTTTCCACTCCAGAATTGCTTCAATCTTTCGAGGGTCCACCTTAATACCCTCAGCTGATACAACATGCCCCAAGAAGGTTACTTCTCTTAACCAGAACTCACACTTACTAAATTTCGCATAAAGCTCCTTTTCCCTTAACACTTGCAGCACAATACGGAGATGCTCATCATGTTTCTCTTCAGATTCAGAATAGACCAAAATATCGTCAATAAAGACGACCACGAATCGATCCAAGTATGGCTGGAACACTCGATTCATCAGATCCATGAAAGCTGCAAGTGCATTGGTCAGCCCAAATGGCATAACCAAGAATTCATAGTGACCATAGCGAGTTCTGAATGCTGTCTTGTGTATATCCACCTCTTTCACCCTTAATTGATGGTACCCAGATCAAAGGTCAATCTTGGAAAATACTGAAGCTCCTCTAAGCTGGTCGAACAGATCATCGATTCTTGGTAATGGGTACTTATTCTTAATCGTTAACTTGTTTAACTGCCGATAGTCGATGCACATTCGCATAGACCCATCTTTCTTCTTTACGAACAGCACTGGTGCTCCCCACGGAGACACACTTGGCCTAATGAAACCTCTATCCAACAGTTCTTGAATCTGCGCTTTCAATTCCACCAACTCCTTCGGTGCCATCCTATACGGTGCAATTGACACTGGTGCCGTACCAGGCAACAAATCGATCCCAAATTCAACCTCTCGATTCGGAGGTAAACCTGGAAGCTCCTCCGGAAAAACATCTTGGAAATCTTTAACAGTTCTAACTTGATCCATAGTTAGTTCCTCAGTTCCCACTTGACCCACGAATGCCAAATAAGCCGCACATCCTTTACGAATCCACTTCTCAGCTCTTAATGCTGACACCACATTGGACAAATAATCTCTACGTTCACCTATCACCAAAACTTCCTCATCCTCTGCAGTCTTTAGCCTCATTCGTTTTGCAGCACAATCCAAAGTAGCCCTATGCTTTACAAGCCAATCCATTCCCAAGATGAGATCAAATTCTCCGAAAGGTAGCTCCATCAAGTCTCCAGAAAAGATTTTTCCTTGAGTCTCTATAGGTACATCTCTATACAGTTTGTCTACCCTAACCGAGTGACCCAAAGGACTTAATACAGATACCCCGCTCACTGTCTCCTCAGAACGCACTCCCAGCGACCCAGACATGGCACATGCAACATAAGAATGGGTAGATCCAACATCTATCAACGCAGTGTATGGCATACTAGAAATCAAAAACGTACCAGTTATGACGTCAGGAGCATCACCCTCCTCTCGGCGACGAGCTGCATAAACTAGCGCTGGCTGACGGGCCTCAGCGAAGCCAGCACCCCTGCCAGGTACTCCTCGTCCTCGACCATTACCATTTCCGCCTCTACCTTGTCCACGACCCCTCGGAGCTAGTGGTCCACCCCTCACTGGTTGAGCAACCCTCTGAGCCATAACCTGTCCTTGATCCGGTTCTTCGGGACAGTCTTTAATCCTATTCTCCATCGACCCACATTGAAAACAGGCTCCAGAACGTTTTCGACACTCGCCCATATGTATCTTACCACAACTCCTACAACCCTGTGGCCTGACAGCATTCATTGGCACCGCTCGCACTGGTTCTGCTACTCTTGCTCTCTTAACATTCTTATTAGCCCCTCCTGATGGTCCAGAATCCCTCCGGAAGCGGTTTCTATCCTTTTCGCGATTCTGCCTCTCGGTACGCTTCACTTCCTCAGCTATCTTAGCTTTCTCCACCAAAGCAGCAAAGTTACGCTCCCTCTGTGGAGCAATCAGTACCCTTAGCTCATCTCTCAGACCATCCTCGAAACGTACGCTACGCTCATATTCGGTAGCAACTATCCCAGAAGCATATCGGCTCAGCCTCAGAAATTCAGCCTCGTACTCAGATACTGTCCTACTTCCCTAAACCAAATTTAAGAACTCTTTCCTACGGGCGTCCATATAGCTAGCCCCAACATATTTTCCTTTAAAGGCCTTCTTAAACAGCTCCCATGTTACCTCACCATCTGCAGTTCCATCTCTTACTGTGAGCCACTACTGATAAGCTTCATCTCTAAGCAACGACACGGCTCCTTTCAGTTTCTGCTCCATAGAGCAATCCAGATCGTCCATAATCTGCTCTGTGGCCTCCAACCAGTACTCGGCCATATTCAGGGCTACACCAGACACGCCCCTAAAGAATTCTGCCCCATTAGCTCGGAGTCGCTCAGAAATGGATCCCCGAAATCCATTACCGGTACTTGCCCCAGCAACCCTTTCCAGAACTCGAAGCATCGCTTGCGATAGGGCGTCCTCCCCTACACCCCTATCATGAGATTCCACCTCTGTTGCCGATGGTATCGGCATATCAGCTGCTGGCGCATGACCCGAAGATGAAGTCTCAGCTCGTGCACTATCTCGGCCACGTCCACGGCCCCTACCACGAGCTGCTCGCGTACTCATTTCGTACTTTCTATTTTAGAAATTTTATGAGTTAGATTTCAGTGTTTATTACAGATGTCTTATGAATGGTAGAGTTTTAGAGTTAATCTTCTTTCGCGGTAGCCTAGCTACAGTCTCAGTCTACTTATCAGAGTCTTTATAGTTTCACTACTACCCTAGCTAAAGTATCATAATATAGTCTTTAGTCAGGCGTACAATCAGAATTTCCAGAAACAATCAGAAAAGTTCAAAAAACTTACAGGCTTGGGCCGGAGATTCGGTGTGCTACTCTTTCAAAAGATTTTATAGGAGAACTTAATAGATTTTTTTGTTATCTTTGAAAATTTATGATCGAAATAAGTTTATCAAGACTAATTCCAAGTAATTTTGAAAACTATTGTAAAACATGATCTTTCGAAAATCTTTGTTTTGCCGATTTGAAAATTTCCATTTTTGGACCCAATCCACAGCCGAGTTGTTGCAACCTAGCTCTGATACCACTAAATGTAACACCCCAAATCCGGTCTAGACGTTATGACTAGATCTAGTGTGTCACATGAACCTAAAACTAAGTCTACGGCCTTTTGTGTGATTTAAGTGTGATTTTCAGTAAAGCAGTAAGCTTGTGAGAAAGTCGGTTTGTTACTCTTTTTAAGTTGTCCAAATTTCTAAAACTTGTTGAGTTGTGAAAACATTCTTAAGAATTTGAAAACCCGCGCAGCCTATTCTAGCAGTTTCAACCAAATACGATTTAAACCGTTAAAGAAAATAAAACCCATAAAGAAAATTTAAACAGCGGCCTTATTACAATAAAACCCAAAAATAACTTAATAATAAAATACTTTAAACAAAATGGAAACCAGTTCTGCAGATGCTGTGGCCACTCCGAATCTCTCGCAGCTCCAAGCCCACTATGGTTGAGTGTTACCTGCAGAGATTAAATAAAAAGGGGGGTGAGTTTGACAACTCAGTGTGCAACATTATCTCAACCATAGGCCAAAACAGATCAAGCCTCAGAATCAGATTAGTTGGGCCTTGGCCCATTACAGAAATCAGGTTAAGCCCATAGGCCCATAACAGATACAGATCAGATATAATATGCAAACAGAAACCCAACCCAGATCCATCCATAACACCCCCGTACCAGCCTTACACCATGTGGGGAGACTACTCGACCCACCCAACCGCTACACACCATAGATATTTGCAGCGAGGCTACCAGATATTGTGACGAGGTCACCAGATCAAATATTGTGGCGAGGCCACCAGATTGCAGCGAGGCTGCCAGATAATAATGTGACAGAGTCACCAGATTGCAGCGAGGCTGCCAGATAATGATGTGACAAAGTCACCAGATTGCAGCGAGGCTGCCAGAACGCTTCCTCCGTCATAAACCCATACCCCATGCAACAGATGTAATCACACTAGCATGCAACATATAGCATCTCATGCATCAGATATATTCATAATAAAGATTACTCATGCATATACATAAAATTATACATTCCATACAGAATTGACCCTAGGGGTATAATAGTCTTTTACACCTAGGGGTATTTTGGTAATTTTCCATATTTAAGGGTATTTTAGTCCATTATCAAGTTTTCAAAGCTTTTATGCACGTTCGGTTAATTATTAGTCCTTAAGTAACCACGGAAGTCCATTTAAGCCCAAATTGCAAGTTTTACCATTTTAACTTAAAACCCCCTAATGGGCCTTACTAAGTCCGTTGTCATCTCAAGCCTGTTAAATCTAACTTTTAGGTTTAGTTTACCAACTTAACTGTGTTCTTATTAACCATGTCACCAGAATAACCTATAATAGTCATTTTACCGATTTGGGCTCGGAAGCCCATTGGGCCCATCTTTGGCCCATCAAAGCGCATCTTACCGGAATGCTCGAAATTGCACCTTCCGCAATTTCGCCGTCGTCAACCCCTAGTTTGACCACAACAGAGTAATCGGCTGCTCTTAGATCCCTCCAAAACTGATTTTCGGTCACTTTCGATCGGACACTTTAGCACAGTTTTCGGTTATTACGGCCTTTAGCCATCCTAGACTATGATGGAGATACGTTACACACCTTTTACTGTCGAAACGTTGGCAAAATCCACGAACGAAACCTATCGAACAACATCTTATTGTTAGCTTAGTAATCTTCAACCACTAACCTAAAATCTTAGTACTAAAATCGGCTAACATGGCCCAACATTGAAACCTTACCCCTTACCGTCGATTTAGAGAATAACTCTCGATGTCCAATCACGTTAGCCTCCAAAACTCCTCGCTTGATCAGCTCTCCTCGCTATTCAATGCGCAAAAGAAACCAACCATAGTATTAGAATCTTACAAAAAATGTCGACATGCCCTCTAAGGCCCTATAGGTTTTGGTTTCCTTTAAGATATTCAATAACGAAGATACGTAGTGATTAGATCATTTACCGATACCACCACTCGAAGAGTATCGCTCCCACGCTTCCACTACCTCTGGTCTATTCTAGATCTACCGCAAATCTAACTCTCATGTCACAAGAGTGGCTCTAGGGATATTCGGCTTTTGAAGAAATGATGTGGTGCACTTGCTGATTCAACCAATAAAGTTGGTGGGGTAAACCGACGAATAGAAGGGGTGGAAGAATAGGGTTCGGCTTGCTAGAGAATAAAGAAGAAGAAGAAGTAGTTTTCGGTCAATAGGTAAACAAAGGAGGTATGGTTTCGGTCATACAAGGTATTCGGCCATGGGGGTTTTGATCAAATGAACATTCGGTTTAGGGCTTGAAGAAAAGAGGTAGGAGAAAGCTTTAGTTGATTCGGCCAGGGAGGAGGTAGCAAGGTAGGTTTGGTTCGTGAAAGCAAGATGAGAAAAGATGAGAATAGAAGGAGAGGAAGACAAAGTGTTGCGAAACGAAAACAAGATTTTTAGCAGGAGGTCTTCTGGGGTGTATGCTTCGGCAATTTGGTTTAGAAAAGATAGGAAAGAAAGGCTCTAAATTTGCTAGACAAAATCGATAAGAAAGGAAACCTACTCACTAAACAAATCGACACCCAAAAGGAACTCTAAAGCCGATTGTACCTAACCTATGCTATTGCCGAAATCACACTATGAAGAATCCCTTGTTCGGCCACCTCTTTTGAAATTCGAAAACTCCTTGATTTGCTCCTCAATCTCCTCCACGATTTACTCCTTGACCTATTCAAATCACCTCCAAGCAGAGTTCCATTCTGCTTCCAACTCCTACCTGCTCAAGCTTAAAAAAAATAAAACACCACCCTTGCAACCTCTGGCGCTTGAACCCTTGACCTCTAAGCTCATTTAGGCGCCACCTTTTAAGGAGCCTAGTGGCGTCCCCCTTGCCACTTTACCACTGATCTATTTGTGTTATATTTCGCACACAATTTCTTAAGGCCCTTATTTCAATGGTCCCCCTATCTCCTAAGCTTAAAATCTAAAATTTTGCCGAGCCTCTAACCAACACATGGGCCTTCCATAGGCCCATTAACCCTTCTCAAACTTACATTACACACCCAAATACAAGCATTTAAACATTTTATCAGATAAGGATCAATCTAAGAAAAACCAGAAATTTAGGGCGTTACACTATCCCTTAAATTAATTGCTTTTACATGCTCTCTAGGATTTGGCTCAGTATTACTCGACAAACTACCTTGTGGTCTATCAGATATATTTTTGCGAGTTGACCAATTTTATTCTCGAGCCCTTGAATGGATGCTTGTTGGTTTTTCAGTACCGTTTCGGTGTTTTGAAAACGGGTTTCTGATACAGCCATAAATTTGGTAAACATCTCTTTAAGGTTCGGCTTTTTCTCCTGTTGTGGAGGTGACTGTTGAAATCTCGGAGAAAGTGGTTGTCTTTGATTTCCTTGTCCTCCCCATGAAAAATTGGGGTGGTTCTGCCAACCTGCATTGTAAGTATTACTGTAAGGATTATTTTGAGATCTAGAATTGTTACCCATATAGTTGGCTTGCTCAGTTTCCATGCTGTGTCCATAGGAGGAGTAATCTGGATTGTACATCTTTCCTTGAATTACGTCACACTGCATCACTGGGTGTGCCTGCGTAGAACCAACAAAATTATCAATCTTTTTACTTAAAAGTTCTACCTGATTAGAAAGCATGGTGACGGCATCAATGTTAAAAACTTCTACTGCTTTTGTCGGCTTTGTCCTCATGACTTGCCACTAATAGTTATTCAGCGACATCTCTTCTATAAACTTATAGGCTACTTCGGGTGTTTTATTGTTGATTGTTCCTCTGGTGGCTGCATCGATCATTTTTCGTGTTGAAGGGTTCAAACCGTTGTGAAAGGTTTGAACTTGTAACCACAGAGGCAACCCATGGTAAGGGTACCTTCTCAAAAGATCTTTATTTCTCACCCAAGTATCATAAAGTGTCTCTAAATCCATCTGCACAAAAAAAGAGATATCATTCCGTAATTTAGCTATTTTAGATGGAGGAAAATACTTAAGTAAAAAATTTTCGGTCATTTGTTCCCATATAGTGATTGAGCCTCGTGGTAGAGAATTTAACCATTGTTTAACTTTATTCCTTAAGGAAAAAGGAAATAGTCAGAGGCGAATGGCATCATTAGAAACACCATTGATTTTAAAAGTATCACAAAATTTCAAAAAATTGGCTAAGTGTGAGTTGGGATCCTCATCCTGTAAACCATCAAACTACACAAATTGTTGAATCATCAGAATAGTGTTAAGTTTTAATTCAAAATTGTTTGCAGCAATAGCAGGTCTAATAATACTAGATTGAGTACCAACCAAATTACGTTTAGCATAATCATACATAGTACGAAGAGCATCATTTTGGTTCACCGGTTCTGCGGCTATCGCGGGAGGAGTTAGATTGTCTTGATTTGCTTCCATCTCTTCCATAGGTTCAAGTTCTTCTTTTTGTCCTTGTTCTGGATAATGTAGGCTTCTTCTGATTTCTCTATGAGTTCTACGAACTGTAGCTTCTAAATCTTCGTCAAAAAGCAGTGGTCCTACTAGGTTTCTTCTAGTCATAAACTAGAGATACCTAGAAAGGGAAAAAATCAAAGAAGATAACAATAAGTAAAAAAATAAAGTTTGAAAATAAATAAAAATAGTAATGGCTAAAGTAATAGAAATCGGGTGTTCTTAATATCTTACTTCCCCTGCAACGACGCCAAAGACTTGATATGCGTGATATGAAGTAATAAAATTTATAATAATGATCACACCAAAAACTAACTATTATCACGATTTTAAGGCAAGCGCACCTATCGAACAGTAGCATAGCTTAGTGGCAAGACTGAGATATTGTACCCAAGGGAACCAAAAGTACTAGTACTATCTTTCTTTCTATTATTTAACCTAGAAATAAAAAGGGGATTTTTTTGAAACTAAACTAATTCTAAAACTAAACTAAGAATGCACAAAAAGTGAATTGGGGAAAAACTCTTTAGGAAAAACTGATTAATTTGGACAATACTCAAGGGAGAATCCACCTAGACTTCACTTGTTACCAACTCTTGAACTAGACGATTTATTCACTTGACTTGATCCGTAGAAATCCCTAATTTATGTTAATACCTCCGTCGAGGATAAGAACAACTAATCCTAGGTTGACTAACTAAAATCTTATAGATTCCCTTATTAGGTTTGACCCTAATCCGGCAGATTTATGTCGCCCTATGTCTAGGGTTGCATGCAACTCCACTTAATTGTGTTGGATCTACTTCTATGCAGGGACTTTTGCTCCTCTACATAAGCATATTCGACTTAAATCAATATCACGAAAATATCAATTTAAGAGTTAAAAAAATAATTAAGAACAAATCAAATATTTATCATATAATTCAAGAGAAAATAATAACAAAATCTGTCTTAGGTTTCATCCCCTCAAGTATTTGGGGGACTTAGTTCATAATTATAAAAGAAAACATCTCAGAGGAAATAAAATAACAAAAATAAAGAACCCAAAAACCCCTGTAGGAATTTGAAGGGAGATCTTCAGTCTTGAGGGATAATTCAGCTTCTGAAATGGATCAATCGGCTTCCCTTGAATAATTCCTTGCTTCTACTCTCAGTTTCAAGGGAGAAAAGTACTCTTTTTGAGGAGAGAAAAGTCTCCTTTCAAGAGAGGAAAGTCCTCCTAGTAGTTGCCCCCTAGGGTCTTTATATAGAGCTTTGGAATGTCTTTCTTAGCCTCTAAGTAGCCTTTTCCGAGTGAAATTTAACTTCCTCATGACAGGGACACGCCCGTGTGTCACGCCCGTGTGGATCGATGCCCAGGCCGTGGTCGGGCCTGTTGATGGTGGCATGGTCGTGTGGTCTGGCCGTGCTCGTTGGGGTTGGGCCATGTTCGAGCTCAAGGTGGTACAGCCGTATGGCACGACCGTGTGGTGAATCTCCGGGCCGTGTTGTTTATTGAATTGAGCCTAATTTACCCGTTTTTGGCCCGTTCCTTGCTCTTTTCTCTTCCTTAAGCTCACCTGGGTATAAAACATGAAATAGAAGGATTAAGAGCACCAATTTCTACAAATTTAATGATAATTTATCCAGAAATTAGGCTAAGCATGAGGTAAAAACATGTATAATTTATTGTTTATCAATCCTCATCTGTTCTAATTAGGTAAAATTTCAAGGCCGAAATTTTCTTTTAGGGGGTAGAGTTGTAACACCTCAAGTTTTTAAATATGTTTTTGTAATTCAATGACACAAATATTTGTCTGCTTTAGTGGTTAAGTGTTCTGGGTGTGTCTGAGAAGTCTTCGGTTCAAGCCTTGACTTGGACAATTTTTGGTATTTCTATGAATATAAACTTTAACAAGGTTCAATAGGCTCTTAAGTAAAATTTGGTTAAAATATATCAGAATAGGCCTGCTGGTCTGGTGGTTAAGTAAAGTGTTTGTACACTAAAGGTCTTGTGTTCGAATCTCTTTGTAAACAAAGGGATTTATTTTTGCCTTAGCTGACTGAGAGTGTTTGAGTGAGGTCAGAATTCTGATGGGACTGGGGGTGGTGGACGATTTGGGTGTTGATGGGGTAATGAGAGTGTTTCGTGGGATTGGGGAGCAAATTAAGGAGAGTGGATAGAGAGTTAGCAGACCACTTTTCTGTGGAATTCTTATTGTTTCCTTTTTGCAAAAATTCAACTCTTTCTCCCTATCCTTTCCCCAAGTTTTCCTATCAATTTTCTACCCCCTTCCTTACCAATTTTTCCCTTGTTATTTTGTTCATCTTAATTTTCTTTTCATTTGTTTTGTTTATCACGTCGTTCTTACGTCTCTCGGGTGTTGTAGGTAAGTTACCCTCTTCTTTACTATTACGAATTGCTTGATGAATGAGTAGTGATGTTTTATCTGAGGATTAATGGTGTAGGAGGAAGTTTCAGGTCAGTAAGTTTCGGGGTTCTTGTTTTAACTGTGATTGCAGGAGGGTCTTCATCGGCAGTAAGTCAAGTTAATGATGTTAAAGGTTGTCGAAACCTTGTAAACTAGACTGCTAAATTTGTTCTAAATGTTCGTTGTTAGGTTTCCAGGCCTAGGGAGAGTTTCAACATCGAAAACATACAAGGTGTGTAATTGAAACAGAGAAAACGAGACTCAGCGAAGAGACGAAAAAGCAATCTGTCGACACCACACGGGCGTGTGGTCACCTATGTGGTAGGCTGTGTGACAAAACACGGGCGTGTGATCGACGAGGCCAAGCCGTATGCGAAGGACACTGTTGTGTGATGGCCGGATGAGACCGTATGCAACACACGAGCTCGACCAATTAGATCGTATGGGCCATACGGGCATGTGAGCCCACACAATTGAACCACATGGATGTGTGAGATTCTGGGTCAGGCCGTGTGATCACACAGCCAAGGCCAATTTGGGCGGTGTGGGCCACACAGGCAGGCCACATAGGCGTATGAGCCCATTTTTCTTAAATATTCTGTATGGCTGCACGGGTCGCCCAAGTCAACTGTAGACCTTGTGTAGGGTCGCTAAGCATTATTTAGACCCCTAATTATGTGATTTGATTATGTGATATTTGTACTAAGCATGTTACACTCAGCATGTATACTGATTTGATTGTATGAACTGTTAACTGCACTATAGCATGTCATCGATTGTATGTTACATTATATGGGGATGGGTTAATGATATTGGAGGAAGTATTTGAAAGGTTATTAAGCCTGTTATCTGGCAGCTCAGCTGCAATTATCTGATTATGTGTCGCATTTCGGTACAGCCTAGTGTGCAGGGATGGATGAGTTGATTTTATCCCCACATGGTGTGTAGGGTTGGACGGAGATGGTGTGTAGAGGCTGGTGGGTAGGATTCTAAAATTCTGTTCTGTTCTGCATGACATATATGAAATGGGCTAAGGCCTTAATTTGTATATGATTCTATATCTGAGTGGGCTAAGATTCACACCGATTCTATAATGGGCTTGGGCCCAAACTAAATATATATATAAATAACTGATTACTGATATTATGTTGTGTGCATATTTTCTGTGGGGATTACATACTGAATTTGCGAAAACTCACCCTTTTCTGTTTAAACTGTTTTGGTAATCCCCAACATTAGACGAAACGGACCAGCGGAGGATTTCGGCGGTGACCACCACGGTTTCGTACTGTTTTAATTCAGTTTTTAAGTTATTTATTTCCTCTTTTAATTCGAGATTTATTATGTAATTTTTGGGACTTTGGACTGTTTGGTTTAAATTGCTGATTTTGAACTACTTTACACTTTTAAAACTGCTAGACACGACAAAATTGGGTTTTGCTAAAGACAATGGTTGTCACAACATGTACGGATTTCCCTAAAATAAAATTTGTTCTGAAAGCTTCCGCAATGAATAACGTTTTGAAAATGAGTAACGTTTTGGAAATGAATAATGTTTTGAAAATAATCGACACGATTTAAAATTAACATAGGATAATGAAAAGTGGTTATATAGAAAAGAGGGATTAGCAATGGCACATTTTTTGAAAAGTACTACAATGTGATATTGCCAGATTCAGTCATAATGTCTAGACCGGGTTTGAGGTGTTACAAGCAATATTTGATTAAGGCATTAAATTAGAGTTCTATTTTAATTTTAAAAAATTATTCAATTTAATTAAATTAATTCCTTAGTTTTATATAATTTAGAATTGATTAAATTATCACAAAATGATAGAATAAGAAGGCAAAAGAAAAGTAGGAGAATAAATTAAAATGGACTAATGTTATATATAAAATAAAATAAAACTGTCATAAAATCAGCGGTATCCTCAAAATCTTATATTACCTAATAAAGATGTGATAGGGAGATTATTATTTATATTACTAGATCTTAATATAATTGGGAATATAAAATTATTAACTCTATAATTTTTTAAATCTAAATAAGAAAATATAAATTTGTAATGTTACATTACCGTAGTAAATGAAGAGTTTTATACACCAAACTTCCAATCAAATAACTTAATTGTAGATTGAATTAAGAACTTTCAACCAAATCTGCCTAATAAGTTTGCATTTTCATGCTATGCATGAACTGATATGGTATATAATTTAAATTTTAAATTAATTATAATGTGAAAGTATGTAGCATAAAATATTATTATAGTTTTTTTTAGTAAATAAAACAACAAAAGTGAAACACAAGGAAATTCTAGTTTAATGCGGACAGATTAGAATATGTCAGACAAATTACAATTTTTAGAAATTTTAAGGCATATTCTCGATTGGTAAAGGTGGAGGGTTAAATCATAAAATTATAGTTTTATATTTTACTCCATGAGATCTTTACAAAGGTATATCATAAGTTCAAAATGGTTGAGAGATAAATGAGAAATTGATGCTCAAAGTAAGCTACTTGTGAATATTTGTTGAGGAAGAAAAAGCTTAGATCCCAAATTGGTTAAATACCAAGTGTGAGATGTGTATATATATACTAAGGTTGGGGCACACCTGCACGACATGGCGACACGAAATGTTAGGCCCATTGTGGATATTTTAGCCCAACACAAAAATCCACCCACATTATGGCTTCAAGAAGCCAAAATTCCAATCAATTTGATTTTATTTTATTCAAATTGATTTAAATGCTCCTTTAATGCAAATTTTGTATCTTTATTCATGAAAATTTCTAAAATTCCACCATATTGAATGCCTATAAAAGCCTAAAGAATTCTACAGAATAACACAACCATAACGAATTTATTCCACTCTCAAAAAATTTTTTCTATTTCCTCTTTAAATTTTCAAACGTTTTGGTGATAAAAGAAGACAAGGTTTGTTCGTTGATCACTACAGAGGTACTATTGTCGTGATCATTTTGTTGTTGTATCTTGGGAGACAAATGACCAATGTTTCTCCAAGTACCATAGGAGCAGCCAAATCTGTCTTAAGGAAATTGTGAAAATAAGCCTCAACATCTAGTAAAACTCGATTCCCTTATTCGATTTCTTGTTTTTAAAGATCTGATTTATTTAATTGTTTTTCCAGATTTGATGTTTTAAATAGATATAAATATTTATTTAAATTTGTTTTATTTTTAGATATGATGTTTTCTTTTTTACATAAAAATGAATATTTGTTTATATTATTTGTTCAGATCTTGCATTTAATATAAATATTTATATTTAACTTTTTTGTTCGCTAACATGTTTTGTTCAACAAAACCCACCATAAACATCTCTCTAACCAAAACCAGGGTTCCACCAATAGATGAAAACGCAGTAGCTCTGGATCTACAATTTTGGTCAAATGATTTGTCACTATATTCTGCGTCTGAGGAATATGTCTAACACGAACCTCCCAAGGTCAAATAAGCATGTTATGTATTAGTATAAGTTCCGTCAGCCTGCTATCCACAGCACCACCAGCAAGAATAATCTCAACCAACGTCGTGTTGTCACATTCAAACTTCAACTTTCGAAATCCTTTGTCCAATGCTAAACGAAGCTCTTCAAGCACCGGCCTTGCTTCCTCCTGAAACATTGTACCTTCTCCAATCGTCATTGAGAAACCACATTGCCACACCCTATTAGTGTCTCTAATAGCGCCTCCAACAGAGGCACAGGCCCTTAAAGAGAGCACAGCACCATCAGTATTAAGTTTAACATAACCCTCTTCAAGACGCAACCAAATTGTACTTATTGCCCAAGGATGAGAATAAGAAAATTCGGAGTAAAAATAAAAATATTATTATAGTTTTAAAAATTATATTTATTATTTTGATAGAAAATAGAGCTAACCATTTGTAATGATTTAGTAATATTTTAGGAGTATCAATTTGATATAAAAATAACTGTTTTTTTTTTATCATTAATAATTTAAAATTAACTGTGGAAAATATGTACATTTACTAAAATAATTAAATATTACACTTTTTAGAAAT
This sequence comes from Gossypium stocksii, assembly GCA_020496765.1. Classification (NCBI taxonomy): domain Eukaryota; kingdom Viridiplantae; phylum Streptophyta; class Magnoliopsida; order Malvales; family Malvaceae; genus Gossypium; species Gossypium stocksii. The sequence continues at coordinate 17,730,073 of CM035623.1, forward strand.
TTAAAAATTATGGACAGTATTATTCATTTAAAGTTAAATGTGTGTATAGATATTTTTAGGAAAAAACATTCTTTTTATAATAGTTTAAAGTATTTAATTCTTAAAAAAATAGTTTAATGCATTTAGGGTTTAAAATTGCCTAAATTAAAATTAATTGAATGTAGAATGATATTTTTTTATTTTTAAATAATTCTATTTTAAAATATTAAGATTCAATAAAAAAATTTTAATATTAATATTTAATAATTTTTTAATATATTTAAATTTCATAACTTATTTTCATACACTTTAAATTAAAATATTATAACATATTGCATTAAACTATTAATTTTAAAATTATTGTAAAAATTAGATGAAATTAATTTCTTTAAAAATAGTAATAATTAATAAAATTAAAATTCGATATATATAAAATACAGAGAACTAAGAGTGTATATTAAAAAAGCAGATAGACCTATTAATAAATTGATTTGGGCTGGGGGACTCATTATGAAATCTTTACAAAAAAATCATCACATTTGAAATAAAAACTAAATTAAACAAAAGAAAAACTATCTACATTGTGTATCAACACTACTATCTACATTCAATTTATATTGATTTGTATAATTATTTTATGAAAATTATTGCAATCTTGAACTAAAACAAAAAATCTTACGCAATATAATTTATGTTTTAATGATTTAATATGTAATTTTTACTATATCTCTTAATTTTAGGGAATAATCATTATCTAATTTTATGCATTCTGAAAAGAATTAATTGTTTATGCTCAATTCTTTCTTAAAATTAATTTAAATTAAGTTTGATTTTTTTAAAAAATCTATTGTATGTTTACTATTAGTCATTTTACCATCCCATGATTCTTTTAAAAGGATTATATTTGTTGGTGATAAATTTGATTAAGCAACGAACAATTAAAATAATGAAGAAATTGAAAAGATCGAACACAAATATTTTACGTGAAAAACTTTTCAAAGAGGAAAAAACCACGAGTAAAGATAATTTCACTATAACGATAAAAAAAGTACAAAGATGGAGATAAAACTAAACCCCAAAACCTGAAAATAAGAACCTTCAAAATATAAACACAAAATTCTCTGAAAGCTTGTAAAAGTTAATACAGAAATGTGTAATGGGTTATTTATTCTAGGGTAGAAAAGTGTATATTTGTAGGCTAAATTCATAGGTCAAATAACATTAAAATAACCTACACTAATCAGAGTTTAAGTGAGAAACTAAAAATAGAGTTTAACTAGGAGAAGAAAAGCGAAAAAATGTGAGGCATAGCTCCACAAATCTCCACCTTAACTTGTATTTCCACAACGTCTTATTTGCCGAAGTGATGCGGTCATTAAGAGCACCAAAAATATCCTATCCCTAATAAATAATGAAAAAGAATAGTATAAGGGAAGTAGGGTCAAATCCTCAGGGACCGGATTTGCACAAATGTTTGTTCCTCAAAATCCCGGATAAAGTCGTGCCCAAGAAAACCTGCGTTCCTAAAAAAAAACAGAATTAAAAGTTTTGATCTAGGAAAATAAAATAAAAACAGAATTAAAAGTTAATTTGAAATTGCGGAAATTAAAACTAAAACAGTAGAGATAAATAGAGTTGAGGAAAAAGAAATTCTTATGGAGAGATTCCAGCCTCCGGTTGTCTCGATCTACCTTGAGTTAAATCCTTGACTTTTAGATGATCCTTCTCAAACAGAATAAGCTAGTTATAGTGGAAGAGGACGCATACGACCACCAGCTCCAAGAATTTAGGCTTACGATTTAGCGGAACCTGACTCTAGCCAACAATCGCTTCTGTGGGATCATCTTATATTAGATCATCACTTCTCAATGGTGAATCCCATGTCATTTTGTCTTTTGGGTTCGCCAACCTCTGACACAGTAAGCTAACGAACTGACTCTGCAACCTTCCCAAAACATACAAAGTGGCCACCTTTGCACACGTTGAAAAGATCACCTTTTAAGGGACATGGACGGAAGCGTTAGCCCCGTAATGCTGAGAAACGATGAATACTTGTCGAGAAGGCTAAGTACAAATTCTAAGCCTCAAGAACCATTTTTGGGAATTTTTAACAACCTTTGGCTAAATGGATTTAGTGGCTCATGGTTGTTGTGGAAAAAGAAATAAATATAATGGAAATGGAATTTTTATTGAAAAAATATGAAAACAACAAAAGGCTAAACTTTTGGGAGAGGGAGTGTTTACAGAAAAAGATGATATATAATTTGAGTCATTCCATCCCCTATTTATAGTGTTAGGAAACCTAGCCTAGTCCTACTTAAATTCTAAAAGATAAATACAGATAATTAAAGATAATTAAAGATAAAAGCTAAAATAAAATCTAAATAATAATATCTAACAATTATCCTAATATAATTAAAAATTAAATAGAGTTTTCTATTTATAAAATATCTCTTTTTTGCACTTTAGCCCTCATGTCTTCCATGCTTGCATTTTCAGCACCACATTTTTCCCTATGTCGCATGTTGGCCCACTTTATCTTTAAATTTACGCTTTTTGCCCTTAAATTTACTTTTGCCTTCAATTTAGTCCCTACAAGGTAAAAGACCATAAATAGCTCAAATTAGTGGGATCATACTCAAAATAAATACGCAATTAACACATAAAAATATGTCGTTCTAGAATATTATCAATTTCGCCCTACTTAGCCCATGCTTGCCATCAAGTATGGTTCCTATCCACTGTGAAATTTAGAATTTGCCATGAAAGAAATACCACTCCAAAATTTTATAAAAATTAGTCAAAATGCATATGAAAAATAAAGAGAACCCTAAGCTTGTTTTAAGTAAAACTGAAAAAGTATTCCAATTAATACACACAAAAAATTAAAATCGACTTGAATTATTTCATGAAAATTAGGTAAATTACCAAACCTACAAAGACACTCTATTTGTTTCTACCTTTAGTCCCCGAATTTTATTATTAGCACATAATTATTTTTTTTTGTTTTTCTTCTTTTCTTTTTCTCTTTCTTTTTTTTTTAATTTTTAATTTTTAATTTTTAATTTTTAATTTTTTTACTTAAGAATAAATGAACCTTTTGACACGAAGAGAGATGACAGCCAAGCACCCCACCCCAGTTACTCAGCCCAACAAACTCCTAATTTATTATATTTTTCTTAATAACATATTGAACCTTTTGACGTGAAGAAAGATGACAGCCAAGCTCCTCACCTCGGTTACTCAGCCCAAAACATTCTTAAAAAAATTTAATTCCGGTTAGCAAAGTTTTACCTAACACGTCACACAACCTTTTGATGCGAAATAGGATGACAACTCAAGCACTTTACCCTGGTTACTCAGTCAGTCACATTTTTAAGCTGCACTCATAACCACGGAAACATTATTGTCATTAAACAAAATTTTAATTTTGGAGGACTAAGGAAAAACAATCAAGCATCAAAAATAAGTTTCAATAACCACCTTAATAGTCATGAACATATTTTAAGCATGCAATTAACTGTCCGCTTTGTATTAAACTTGATCGATTTTACGAAAAGCAAGATAGAGTTAACTTTATTAATCCCAATTATTTTTAGCCTAATAAAAATAAAACAGTGGAGACGAAATCAAACTAGCAAAATTATAATTTACTCAGTAGACAAGAATCATGCTCGTAGGTCAAACAGTGGACAAATCCTGATAAAAATCTTGGGCATGAAAAGAGACAGAATATTCTAAAAAAATAAATATGGGCAGAAACAAGCACAAGGCAGCAGCAACAAACACAACACTAAAAATAGCAGATAAATGATAGAAATAATGAGGAATGTCTCCCCCTACTTAAAACACATTGTCCTCGATGTAGAAGAAAATAAACAAATAGATGGAAAAAGAAAAGTTTAAAAAACTCCCCATGAAGTTACCATCGTTTCGTTGGCCAAATCAACGCGTTAGGGTGCCAAAAATTGGTGCCGACGGCTATTGACGGTGAAGGGCGGTTCGACAGTGGCTCAGCTTCGGGTTCTCACCATGGTGTTAGAGGAATCAACGGTAGAAGGTGTAGAAAGAAGGTGCGGCGGCTGGTAGGGGTTTGGGTGAAAATGGAATAAGTTTTTAGGGCTTGGAGGTGTATAGGTAGAATGTTTGGCTAAAGGGTGGATGTTTGGCTGCAGGTTTTAGGTAGCCATGGGCAGTATTGCGCTATTCCTAGTTGGAATAGGGATAGAATTAGGGTTGTTCCAAGCCAATTTTTCTCCTTTTTCTTTCCTTTTTTTCGGTTTACCTAGACAAAAGAAGAGAAATTTATTAATATCCAAATAAAGTAATAAATAATAAATAATAAATAAAAATTAGGTTGCCTCCCACCAAGCGTTTGTTTAACGTCGCTAGCATGACGCCTAAACTAGTATTGAAGCTATTCCAACTGAATTCTTTAGTTCGTACAGGCTTGGAAATTCTCCTTGTCTACCACATCCACCATATTTGGGTTCAATCGTCATTGTGCCTCTTTCTTTGGTTTCATTTTTTCTTCCAAGAAAATCTTATGTGTGCCAATCAAAGGGTTAATCCCTTTTAAGTTGGCTATAATCTCATCATTCTCTAAAAATATGAATTTGAGATGCTAGGGAAGTAGTTTTAATTCCAGATCTGGTGCATGCACAATAGAAGGTAGAAGTTTAGTATCCATAGAAGCCAATAATTTATTAACGGAAAAATTATCAAACATCATTTTAGATTTATCTCCATAAGATGACTCAAAAGTTTCTTCTACTAATGAGTCCATTATGTCGACACAGTTTACGTTCAAGATTTCACTTGGATGACTAATAGAATCGTAAACATTAAACTTCGCAATCTCCTCGTCAAACTCCATCGTGAGGGTTCTGCTACGCACGTCAATCTTAGTATTTGTAGTACTAAGGAAATGTCGCCCTAACAAGATGTCTGAAGACCTAGAAGCTTTATCCTCCTCCATTTTTATCACATACAAATCTACAGGGAAAATAAGCCCGTTAGCTTTCACTAATACGTCTTCGAGGACTCCTACGGGACGTACAACAGACTTGTCTGCCAACTGTATGATAACACCTGTTTTCTTCAAAAAACCTATGTTAAGTGATTCATAAATAGAAAAAGGCATGAAACTTATGGAGGCCCCTAAATCACATATAGCTTTTTTAACTCCTAAGTGACCTGTTTTGCATGGTATTGCAAACATGCCCCTATCTTTGCATTTTGCTGGCATCTTTTGCTGTAACATTACAGATACATTCTCACCAACGTTTACCTTCTCATTACCTATTAATTTTCTCTTGTTGGTGCAGAGCTCTTTAGGAAACTTAGCATATCACGGAATCTATTTGATGGCATCCAACAGTGGTATGTTGATCTCGACATTTCTGAATGTTTTGAGGATCTCCTTGTCCTCTTTACGTTTTCGACATTGGTATAACCTTCCTAGAAATGGAGGTTGAATTATAGGCAATGGAGGCTTCGTTCGGACCTGTTCATCATTCTTGGGCTTTTCTTGGGTGGAATCTTGGCCAAGATTTCTGGAAAGAATTGGTTCCAGTATATTTCCACTTCGCAACGTTGTTGCATTTGCGTGTTATCTTGGATTAGATTCTGTTTGTGACAGTAGCTTCCTTTGAGAGTTCAATTTTTCAATTGATGTGGTCAACTCTTTTATAGATGCCTCGATTTTACGTTGAAAATCAAGCATATTAGCTGCTAATTTATTGACCAAAGTTTCTAGAGAATTACCTAAATCTTGTGGCTATTGTGGAAACTAATTTTGGTATGGCTGGTTGTACTGTGCCCCATAACTCAAGTTAGGATGGTCCCTCCATCATGGGTTGTAGGTATTAGCATAAAGGTCATATCGCCTCTGTAGTGGTCTAGGAAAGTTCCCCATAACATCCAAATGAGCCATATTATCATCATACAAGCTAGGACATGCACCCGTTATATGTTCAGATGTAGCACATATTCCGCATAACTAGGCTGGTTTTACTTTTTCTGCAACAAGAGAATTCAAAATATTAGTAATGCTATCAATTTTATCTTCTAAAGCAGAAATACTTAGCTGGTGAACCCTTCTAGTGGGTTCAGGACTGGCTTCGAAACTGCTAAGTATTTGCAGCCACCGTGGAGATCATGTCTCTTACTTATTCGGGAGTCATGTTGACCAATGCTCCTCAACTAGCAGCATCTACCATATTCATCTCTATGGGTTTCAAGCCTTCATAAAAGTATTGGAGTAAAGACTGTTCTATTATACCATATTGTGGGCAACTTGTACACAACTTCTTAAATCACTCCCAATAATCGTAAAGAGACTCTGATTCTTTTTGCCTTATCCCAACGATCTCCCTTCTTAACTCAACTGCTCGCAATACTGGAAAAAACCTGTTGAGAAATAAATGAGATAGATCAGCCCAAGTTGTAATAGACTCAGGGGGTAAATAAAATAACCATTCCCTATCAGCATCTGCTAGTGAAAAAGGGAAAGCACGCAATTTGATTTGATCCTTAGTTACTCCTTGAGGTTTCATACTAAGACAAACCATATGAAACTCTTTCAGATGTTTGTGGGGATTTTCATTCTGCAACCCACGAAAAGTTGGCAGTAACTGGATTAAACCTGACTTTAGTTCAAAATCAGTATCCATAGTAGGATACGCAATGCACAATTGTGGTTGTTCTGCCGAAGCTTCGGCCAGTTGCCGAATTGTTTGAGTCATCGATTGATGTTCTAGATTTGGGTTTTTGTTAACCCTAGCGTTAAGCACTTCTTCTGTTGAGTTGACTTCTACTTTCTCGCTTTCAAGTGTTTGAGTAGGGTTTTCATTAACCCTAGACTTTATATCGTCGTCGACTTCGATTTCTGGTGGTGGGTTACTTTGAGTCTCAACCACTGCTGACTGATTTATCCTTAGCTTTGTTTCTTTGCGATTAGCTCTCCCAGTCTTCTATATTTCTGAATCAAACACAAAGTACCTGGAGCAGATCTGGTCATAAGAAACAAAAAAAATAAGATTAGTACGTTACCGGTTCCCCGACAACGGCGCCAAAATTTGATGCGGTCGTTGAGAGTACCAAAATATCCCATCTCTAATAAATAATGAAAAAGAATAGTATAAGGGAAGTAGGGTCAAATCCTCAGCGACCAAATTTGCACAAATGCTTGTTCCTTAAAATTCCGGAAAGAGTCCTGCCCAAGAAAACATGTGTTCCTGAAAAAATAAAAAAACAGAATTAAACGTTTTGATCTGGGAAAATAAAATAAAAATAGAATTAAAAGTTGATTTGAAATTACAGAAATTAAAACTAAAACAGTAGAGATAAATAGAGTTGAGGAAAAAGAAATTCTTATGGAGAGATTCCAGCCTCCAGTTGTCTCGATCTGCCTTGGGTTCAATCCTCGACTTTTAGATGATCCTTCTCAAACAGAATAAGTCAGTTATAGTGGAAGAGGACGCATACGACCACCAGCTCCAAGAATTTAGACTTACGATTTAGTGGAACCTGACTCTAGCCAACAATCGCTTCTGTGGGATCATCTTATGCTAGATCATCACTTCTCAATGGCGAATCCCATGCCATTTTGTTTCTTGGGCTCACCAACCTCTAACTCAGTATGCTAACGAACCAACTGTACAACCTTTTCAAAACATACAAAGTGGCCACGTTTGCACATGTTAAAAAGATCACCTTTTAAGGGACATGGACAGAAGCGTTAGCCCCGTAATGCAGAGAAACAATGAATACTTGTTGAGAAGGCTAAGTACGAATTCTAAGCCTCAAAAACCTTTTTTGGGAATTTTTGACAACCTTTGGCTAAATGGATTTAGTGGCTCATGGTTGTTGTGGAAAAAGAAATAAATATAATGGAAATGGAATTTTTATTGAAAAAATATGAAAAGAACAAAAGTCTAAACTTTTGGGAGAAGGAGTATTTACAGAAAAAGATGATATATAATTTGAGTCAGTCCATCCCCTATTTATAGTATTAGGAAACCTAGTCTAGTCCTACTTAAATTTTAAAAGATAAATACAGATAATTAAAGATAATTAAAGATAAAAGCTAAAATAAAATCTAAATAATAATAGCTAACAATTATCCTAATATAATTAAAAATTAAATAGAGTCTTTTGTTTATAAAATATCTCTTCTTTGCACTTTAGCCTTCATATCTTCAATGCTTGTATTTTTGGCACCACTTTTTTCCCTATGTCGCATGTTGGCCCACTTTATCTTTAAATTTACGTTTTTCACCCTTAAATTTACTTTTACCTTCAATTTAGTCCCTACAAGATAAAAGACCATAAATAGCTCAAATTAGTAGGATCATACTCAAAATAAATATGCAATTAACATATAAAAATATGTCGTTCTAGAATGTTATCACAAAGCCCTCTACAGGCTTATCTCAAACTATATAGGATATTAACTGAATCAAAGTTGTGCTTAGAACTTTGAAGCTGGAAGACTTCTAGTCTTTGACTTATGCACTGCCAAATCAAAACTGACTCGGGTCTGATTTCTACGAACACAATGCCTTATCTTTTCAAAACCTGTACCCAAAAGAGAACCTCTCTTATAGAAATGGTCATATTTTTTTCCCTTCTATGACCAAGTCCCTTCCACTTCAAACTAGTCGACTTTGACTTCTTAATAGACAAGGGGCATCCTATTTCACCAGTTACTAGTGATCCTTCCAAAATATAAAGGCTGTCAATCCTTCTACCTTTCATTAAAACAAGAGCCCCACTGATACCTTAATGCCACTTGACTCGATGTTAATTCTACAACCCTTCAAGTCCAAAATTTCCCAAAGAGATGAGATTTCTCTTTAAATTAGGTACATACCTGACATCTAACAGTATCTTAATTTTCCTATCATGCATCTTGATCTGAACAATACCAATATCGATTACCTTACTAGGTGAACCATTCCCCATGTGTGCAACTCTACCTTCAACTGAATTGCATGTGGAGAACCAATCCCTGTTGGGACACATGTAAAAAGAACACCTCGAATCCAAAATCTACTCAAACGTAAGCACGGAGCTTTAACTTGTTGACACCAATAAGAAATCATCACCCTTGTCATTGGCCAAATTAGCACCGGCTAAATCTTCCCCGTTCCTCTCAGCAGCCCTTTTATTTCACAATTTGTAACAATCTGCCTTGACATGACCGAACTTCTTACAATAACGACATCTCTTGTCTCACTTCCTTGATGTTACCAAAATCGAAGCTTGCCTATCTGACTTGCTATCCAAACCAAACTCATTGTCGAGTTTGTTTTTGCTCAACAGATGACCCTTCACATTCTCAAATAAGAGACTATCTCTGCCATAAATCAAGGTCTCCCAAAAGACTTGTTTGAATGGGGTAAATAGCACGATAATAGCATAGTATGATCCTCATCGTCAATTTGAACATCAACATTTTTTAAATCATTCAAAAGAGTAGTAAATTAAATGATATGAAGGTGCTCACTTTCATCTATGCAGAACGTGTATAGACATTGTTTCAACACTAATCAGTTAGCTAGAGACTTTGTCGTGTAGAGGGTTTCTAACATTTTCCATAAAGTGAATGTCATTTTCTCCATCAGAACCTCCTACAACGCATTATTTGTCAGACATAATTGAATTATGGATAGAGCTTTTTTTTTTTTATCTAACCTATCCTATTCTGATTTATTCATGTCTGCAAGCTTATTCTTTATAAGGATCTTTTCAAGATCGCTCTAAATCAGAATTGCCATCATCTGAACTTGCCACATATTGAAATTTGTGATGCCATCAAACCTATTAATATCAACCCTTGTTGTTGCCTTATCTGAACAGATTGAATACAGAAATTGAACTAGCTCTGATACCAGTTTGTTAGGGATAAACCTGATTAAGCAACGAACAAGTAAAATAACGAGGAAATTGTAAAGATTAAATACAAATATTTTACGTAAAAAAACCCCTCAAATAGGAAAAAAAATAACAAGCAAATATATTTTCACTATAACAATAAAAAACGAAGAGTACAAAGATGGAGATAAAACTAAATCCCGAAACCCCGAAAATAAAAACCCTTAAAACATAAGCACAAAATTCTCTGAAAACTTGTAAAAGCTAATAACTAAATGTGTAATGGGTTATTTATTCTATGGTAGAAAAGTGTCTATTTTTAGCATAATTCTTAGGTTAAATAATATTAAAATAATCTACACTAATAAGAGTCTAAGCGAGAAACTAAAAACAAAATTTAACTGGAAAACAAAGTTTAACTGGGAGAAGAAAAGAAAATGCGAGGCATAACTCCACAGTATCATTAACAATTAATTATTTGCATTATTTTTTATTATTGGTTTAACTATTTTTATATAATAATTTATTAGTTAGCTATTAAAGATTTACTTATTATTATGTCTTTTGAAAATAATTGTTTATCGTAAGATTTTTTTTTTTTAACCAATTCCTTAAAATTAAGATGTTAACCTCTTTTCTTATGCAATAAATTACCTTAATTTTAACAAATAAGTATTAAGAAATAAATAAAAATCATTCAATGTTGAGTCTTCACAATTAGAATATAAATACACACGGCAAGTTATTAAAGTGTTAAATCGTCCTATATAAATTGTGTTTAAATATATAGGGGAAAGATCCATTTATATCAGTCTAAAATTAAAATAATTTTACATCTTTTTGTATCTTTTATTATGATTAATATTTTAATGATCTAACTTTTGAATTTATCAATATAATTGTACTTGTCATGATGTAAATCTAAAATATGATGGTTGGATCGTTAAAGTATTAAATGTACAAAAATATATTAAGGGTAAACTACCAAATTACTTTTATTTGCCTCAGGTTACATTTTAGTTATTCATGTTTGAAATGTTACGTTTTAGTCACTTATGTTATCGTGTTGTAACATTTTAGTCACTGAACCGTTAATTGTCGTCAATAGTGTAACGGTAAGCTGACGTGGCACATTAAATCATCATTTAAAATGAAAATTTTAGATTAAATTCTACAGTCCCTATATTTTTTTCATTTTGAGCAATTTAATTCTTTTTCTTTTATGTTCTTTTAACTTTCCTTTTTTTTTTCATTCTCTTACACCTCTCCCTTTGTTTTCCTCCATTCTTCATTTCTTTTAGCGTAGTTTTTCTATATTTTTCATTTCTTAAAACTAGTCCACAAGCTCGCCTCACTCGAAAAAATTAAATTGTTCAAAAAAAATAAAAGTATAGAGACTAGTTTTGACAAATGAAAAACTAAGTTAAAAGAAATGAAGAAGGGAGGAAAACAGAGGGAGAAGCAGAAAAGAATAAAAAAAAAAGGAAATTTAATAAAACATAAAAGAAAAAATTAAATTGCTCAAAACGAAAAAATATAGGGACCGATTGTATAAATTAACCTAAAATTTTTGTTTTAAATGATGATTTAACTGTCATAACAACTTACCGTTACACCTAATGATAATTAACGGCTCAATGACTAAAATATTACAACGCGATAATATAAATGACTAAAACATAATATTTCAAACATAAGTAACTAAAATGTAAGTTCAACAAAAATTACTAAATTCTATACATTACTAGAGGTGTGCATGAGCCGGGCCCAAACAAAATTTTAGGCCCGTTTTCTAGGCCCGGGCCCGGCCTGACCCGAAATATGGGCCTAAATTTTGTCCAAGCTTGGCCCGAAATAAAATTGTTAAGCCCGAGCCCGGCCCGACCCATATTAAATTTTTTTAGCTTATTTCATTAAATAAAAAATTTAAAATATAATAAATCAAATACATTTAAAAACATAAAAACAAATATTAAAATAAGAAATAAAAAAAAATGAGACAAACAATTCTTAAAACAATACACAAATTAAAAATATAATAAAAAGTGGTTATATTAAAATTAAAAATAAAATGTAAATATAATTAAAAATAAATATATATATATATATATTTAGTATATAATTTGGGTCGGGCCAGGCCCGGACCAAAAAAAGTTTACCTGAGCCCAGCCCATTTTCTAAACGGGCCTCTTTTTTTGCCCAAACTCATATTTCGGGCCTATAATTTTACCCGAATCCTCCCTTTTTTTAGGCGAGCCTTCGGGCCGAGCCGGGTAACCCGGCCCATACACACCTCTATACACTACAGATAAAAGTACGTCCAAACCATTCCTCCTTTTGACATCTGTCTAAAAAACAAAGGTTTTTTTTTTTTTTTTTTTTTGAGATTTTAACAATGATATAATTTTAGTTTTAATCCTTAAAATATGCTCAGAATTTAAATTTATGTCTGTAGAGTAAATAGGAAAGGAAGGCCTTAGGGCATTCGAACAAGGCATTTTATAATATAAAATTTGCAACTACAATCTTTTTACTTTTTATTTTATTTTATATAATAATAGTAAATTTTCAATTTTAATCTTTATACTATGCTTAAAATTGAGATTTAATCTTTACATTTAATTTTTAACATAATTTGGTATCTCGAGGGACACATGTTATGCTTCTCTCTCTCTCTCTCTCCCCATTATAAGAGGATGGTTCAATTTCAATTTAAATCCTTTGCTTTTTTTTTTATTATAAATCAATAGTCAAATTTTAGTTTTAGTCTTTATACTACGTTCAAATTTAAGATTTTATCTCTATATTTATTTTTTTGACATAATTTGATTCTTTTTAAGAATTATTTATATAATTTACATAGTAATTGTATACAAATAAATATATGTTATTACTTCATTCATTATGTTATATTTGAATTATTTGTAATAGATAAAAAAAAAGTATGAGTTTAGAAAAACTTTTGAACTGATGAGAATACCTTTTATTTTCTATCACATTACTAAATTGACATTTAAAATATTTATAATTTAATTTAAAATTATTAGTTATAACTCTATTTAAAAATAAGTTGTATCAAAAAATAATTTTAATACCAAAATTTTTAATTTATTTAATTTAATTCCAAATTTATTTTCATTCAATATTAAATATATAAAATAATATTTTAATTGAGAAATGTTTTTGAAGGGTATTTTAATTGACAAATATTCGGTATAATTAAAATTTTAATTTCAATTAATTACTTAAATCATACAATCTAGTTGGAGGTATTGTTTTACAATAGGATAGTAATTTAAAGGATTATGGGACATCAAATCATAATGTATATTTGATCGATGGTAATCAAACAAGATGATTTCAAACCACGAATGAGAAAAAATAATAGCCGCAATAATAATAATAATAATAATAACAAATTCATGATTATATGCTAAAGCTAAATACCAAGATCTATAGCAACTATCCCTATGTTATTAGGGCACATACAATGATTAAAAACATGACCATTTCGAGGCAATTAAGGGGGCTGCATTGCATCTGGCACTACAGATGGATGCCATGCCAACATTCTAGAAGTGGGAAATGGGAACTATTTTTGTTTTCTTTCAGTTTAGTAGAAGACAGAAACTAGCGGTGGTCGACATACTTACGGGGGCCTATCCAGAGCATCTATGATGCTAACTTTGGAAACCTAAATTTTCATTACAGGACCTTGGGGTCTAAGTAATCATCTCACCCAACTCTATCTCAACTTCTCCCATGCTTGTCTTGTGTCTAATGGGGCCTTACTAGGCCCCATAGGTTAGGCAGGCCGAATATCTGGGTCTAAGCACCAAAGTGAAGCCCATGAACAGTTGGATTTGTCGTCAAATGGATTTTTAATTTTGTCTTAAATTTGAAATTTAGTTATTTACTTTTATTTTTAAGAATTTAGTTTTTTTTTTACTTTTTTAGATTTTAAAATTTAAGTCTAACCGTTAAATTTAGATTTATTAAGTCATCTTTTAAATTACATTACTATCAAGTGAGTTTTTTTTCAAATTTAACAGCGTTAATAAATAGACTTGAATTTTGAAATTTAAAAAATAGAAGGACTGAATTCTTATAAATAAAAGTACAATGATTAAATTTCAAATATTTGAAGAGTACAAAGAACTATGAGATATTTTTAACCTTTTCATTTTTAATGTTTATGTAAGGGTTCTTCAATACTTGAATTTATTCTCATGCGAGTCAAACATTGCCAATTCAGATATTTGTTGCAAATTTGAAATGGATGCAAATTGAACTCCATCGAATCAGATTCCGATTGAATCTACTGGTTAAAGTCATGTTTTAACCATCAATACTTACCTTAAACATTAATTATTGTTTACATAAATTAAGAAATAACATATAAAAACATAATAAAAATATTTCAAAAAATAATTATAGTAATTAATTATAAAATTATATATAATAATTTTTATTAAAAAATATATCTTTTAACATTTTTTTTAAATCTAGTTTACTTCTCTTAAATCATATTCTTTTGTATCGTATAAACTTAATCTAACATTGAGATGAGATCATTGAAATATTTAAAATTGTGTTTATCCCCTTTATTATTTGATCAACTCAATTAGTTAACTTATTTTAAACAAGAAAAAAATAATATTTATGTAATTCAAAAATATATTATAATATGAATTTATTTCAGATAATTATATTTAGTAGATATTATATTATTAAAAATATACATAACATTTAACTCTATATAATATATCAATTATTATATATAATTAAATTATGAATGTGTAATAATTATTATACAATTATAATATTATAATATGCATTCCTTTATTAATGATATGTAACCTAATCATTAAATGTGTAATTAATTTTGTGGTAGAGTATAACATATACAATTTATATTATATAATTAAGGTAAATTATTAATTTTATGTATCTTTATATACAACTATGTTAATATATGTACATTTTCACATTAATGATATGTAAGCATAAACCCGAAATGTATAACTAACTTTACGGTGTATTATATTATACATAATTAGCATTATATAATTAGGGTTGATTATTAATGATATGTAATCTTATATACAATTATAATATTATAATGTACTACGTAACCTTAAACAATTAGCCTTACATGATTAGGGTTAAGTAATTAAAATATTTGGAATTGTCATCAAACTTTTAATTTGTTTGGAATTTTTATTTTTAAGTTGTGAGGTTTAAATTGAAGTGAAATTGTTATGTTGGATTTGTTTGGATTATTATTTAACTACTTTTATTAATTGGCATTTATTTATTATTAATTATGAATAAAAAATTATTTAGAATTAATTTTTTGTTTGATTTTATATTATTTCACGAATTTAAATTCGAGTTTTATGAATTTGGATATCTGACGTATGATTAAAAATGTTAAATTTAAATTTCTTACAAATTTTGATATTTAATAAATAATAATATTTAATTCATATTCGAGCAATAATACGTGAATAATTAATGGATTCAAATTTTTAGACAAATTTATAGATTCTCAAAAAAAAAAAAAAGATATTGGATCTATTGCAATTCTTAATAGGGATGGCAAAAAAAAAAACAAACTAAGTTTGTGGGTTTAGATTATTATTATTATTATTTTGAAAATGGAAGGTAAATATTTAATTTTTACAAAATTCTGAAGTGGGGTCAGGGCAAATTCACTTTTTCCCAGTCTTTCATTTGAATAATGTAAGAAATATAAATGTACTAAAATATGTATATAGGAAATTTAGGTTTAATTCAGTAAATGAAATAGAGCATGAATGAAAAATGTATTTGGTGGGAATAAGATAGAGATATAATAAGTATTGTGTTCCTTAAAATAAAATGGTTTTTTAGTTCGATTGGTTGGTTGGAATGTAATAGATAAGAATTAGTATTACATTGCTTAGGATGGATCAAATTATATATGTACTAAATATTTACAAGAGATGAAATTATTAAATGTAACAGACAATATTCGATTTAATTATTGAGTTGGAGTCACAAGATATTACATTCGTTGTCAAAATAATTACAATCACAATATCTATTAATTCAATACTTTATATTCACTAACATGTTCATTACATCATCATATTATAATATATATATAATTTGGTCCAGGACTTATCCGAGCTTAAGAAAGCTTTTTTGGTAACTCATGACCATTGGAGGACTAAAAGTAAAATTTACAAATTGTTTTCGGCTAGAGTCACGACTTCTATGGTGTGGTGTTGCGACCTTGAAAATAGTATGTAGGCGTTGCGACATCAAACAAGGGACATCAAAACTTTTTCTTTTTGGAAGGATCAAAATTAAATTTTAAAGTTTAGGAGGTAAAATTGTAATTTTATCATTAAATTAACTTAAATTTTTATAACTTAAAAAAAAAGTTTGGATGAATGTTAATGTTGTTGATATTTTCCAAATGTTAGCAATTCACCCATTCATTTGTAATTGCTTTGTTTAGATAAGTAATTGGTTTAAGAAAAATTAAGTTATTAAAATTTTATAAACTATAAAAGAAGAATAATTATATTTAAAATAATATAAAAATATTCAACATCCCTATCATTATTTTTGTAAAGAATATTATAAATAGTTTTAATAAAATGAATTTAAAAAAAAATATATATATATATATATAAAATAAATAAAAATGAAATTTGAAGTTTAAAATTTTATTTAATAATGGGAATTTAGCTAATGAAATTCGTTATTGAGATTACAAATGATTAAAAAAATAGAATTAAAAAAAGGGAATTTAGCTAATGAAATTCTTTATTGAAATTATTCGAAATTCTCTCATATATTCACCCTTAACAATTATATTTATTTTTAAAATTTTGAAAATCCTCGCTCAAATACACTTAAATGAATAATTTTATATCTTAAGATCAAAGCTTTTGCCTGCACTGTAGCCCCGCACCGACTTCTACTTACAGATTTGTACTCAAGAAGTGAGATTCTCAAGCTTCAAGAGAGAATGGTAAAGTTTGTTGTTTATCTCATTCGCATGTGAGCTTCAAGCGACAGTGGTGCACATTCTTCGCGAAGGAGATCCGACCACATTGCTCACCAAAGCCTTACTATGGGAACCAAACCAACTCTCCCATGGCAACTGCTATGGAAGGATATTTATTTGTTTCTGGTTTACTGGTGTGATTCTTCTTTAAGAAAAAGAAAAAATAGCATGTGAGGTTGGTAGAATCATTCATTTCACTCGGCAATTTTATTAATTCTGCCTGCAAAAACTCTTTCTTCATTATTCTACCTTGTACAACTAGTCCTGGTAGAATAAGCAGAAGAGAATGTTGTTCCCATAGCAGCATTTGGGCCAACCCATAAGATAATATTGGATTGGAGTATGACCCACCATTAAGCTGACATGGGCTTTTGCAAACAAAACAGCATGAATTTTTGGTGGAAAATCAACATGTAACGTAGGCGGCATGTCTACATTTCATTTGGTTCACGCTGTTAAATAGTGGGTGAAAGATAATGGAGATGGAGACTGAAGATTTTTCATCGTAGAGAGCCCAAGCTCAACTATATGATTTGACTGCTGTCCACTTCTTCGGCTTCTATTCACAAATCACAGGCGTTGTCCTTTTCTCCTTCGCACGCGTTGCACCGCACCATACCGACAAAACCCCCCAACAACCTCCCACTAGCCTGATTAGGAAATGTTGTTGGGGAACGCCATACCCGGAGCTCGTACAATCATGGCGTCGTCATCCAACCACATCGTCTTCGAACCTGATGACATCCCTTTCGGCTCCTTTGAGTGGTTCGTCTTTGCGGGAGTTTCCTGCTTGCTTGTGCTCTTCGCCGGCATAATGTCCGGCCTTACCTTGGGCTTGATGTCTCTGGGCCTCGTTGACCTCGAAATTCTTCAGAGAAGCGGCACTATCACCGAGAAGAAGCAAGCTGGTAAATTACTAAATTCCCATTTCGATTTTCCCCTTTTCTTTTACTAGTCAATGGTAACAGTACAATTAGTAACAGTTCCAAGTAACTAAATATGCTGAGTTTACTGTTTCAATTTATAGAATTCTGATATCATACACTAGAGAAAAAAAACCCTGTTTGTTTTTTCCCTTCTTTTGTCCCCTATGATTATCATTTATTTACATAATTATATATGTCTGCAGCTGTTATCTTACCAGTTCTTAAAAAGCAGCATCAGCTTCTTGTAACTCTGCTTCTCTGTAACGCTTGTGCCATGGAGGTGAACATTTACATGTTGTTATTAAAATTATCAACGGTTTTAATGACCATATATATATTTGTATTTAAGAAGCTATTGCATTTCCTTGAATTTTCCTTATACTCTTGATTTGTGTTTTTGCAGGCTCTTCCTATAACCCTTGATAAAATTTTTCACCCTTTTGTTGCAGTGTTGCTGTCTGTTACTTTTGTTCTGGCTTTTGGAGAGGTCTTATATATTGTGTTTTTTGTTGTTTCAATCTCAGCTATTTAAGCCTTTCGAAATGTAATCACTTTTTTGGATCAGATTATTCCACAAGCAATATGTTCAAGATATGGACTCTCTGTTGGTGCAAATTTTGTGTGGCTCGTGCGTATTCTGATGATAATTTGTTATCCCATCGCTTACCCTATTGGAAAGGTAGTGTCCTGTTGAAATTCCTGGGTTAAAAATTGTGAATACACTAGCATTATTTAGACAAACGGGTAGTTTCTTTTTGTGTTTGTAGTTTGTCCTACCTATATCACATAGCAAGCTTTTGTTTTTGGTTATTCAAAGGCATGTAGTTCAATAAGAGTCAAAGTATTAGTGGGTCTTTTAGGAGGTTTTGCATTGAGCAAAGAAACAACTTCTGATGTATTGAGTAATGCTCAATGTGCCTTGGCACCTTGGGTAAATGATGACCAAGTCTTGATACTTTTTGACTCCATTCAGACAATCGTACAATTTGGAAATTGTAATAACCTTAGATATATGATATTTCTTGAGAGCTGTGGTTTTCTTGGATATTAACTTCTGTTAGAGGTTTTATACCACAAACTTATGAAATGCGCTTTTCTAATTGTACTCCTACATTCATTGGTATGGCTTCAGGTTCTGGATGCTGTGCTTGGTCATAGTGATGCTTTGTTTAGACGGGCTCAGTTAAAAGCCCTAGTCTCCATCCACAGCCAAGAGGTAACTACTTAAACCAGACTAGATAATATTGCTTAACCAAGTTAAGTATTTGGTGGCTTGTCATTTCTGCCCTTAATAGGCTGGCAAAGGTGGTGAACTAACACATGATGAGACAACCATCATTAGTGGTGCACTGGATTTAACTGAAAAGGTAAATGCTATTATTGGAATAGTATTTCATGAGTAAAAATCACCTGTCTCTTTACATCTCTATCTATGACAGATACTTCCAGTTTTAAGATGTTCCATTTTCTGGAAGATGAATATTTGTATTTGACAATATACAATGGAAAATTGTACTTAAATCTGGACCATATCTACACAAAAGCAGTTTTATAAACATAGAAACACTCTCATTAAACTTAATTAGTTCTAATAGTCAAATGGTAAGATGTGTTGTTTCAGTATTATGTAGATTCGAAGCATACACCTCATGATCTTATATTTGGACAGTGAACTGCTGCCTTTAATGTTTTGGAAACATCCCAGAACTATGGCTCTGGTTCTTATTTCTTTAATTTGAATTGAAGATATAGTTTCCAGAATGCTTAGGTTTTAATCTGCTAGGTTGTGATAATCTTCTAAGAGATGTAAAGCTGCTTCCTCTCTCTCTCTCTCTCTCTCTCTCTCTCTCTCTCTCCCCCCCCCCCTCCCTCCCTCCCTCCCTCTCTCCCTTTTTGAAGTGCTTGGCTTTTTTGACGTCTGTTAGTTTTATTTCCAATTTTCCACTTTTAGATAGCTCTAAAGCTGATATTGCAACTGTCTTTTGTAAAATGGTTGCAATCATGATGTTTCTTGGACATGCAGACTGCAGAGGAGGCTATGACACCCATTGAATCAACATTTTCCTTGGATGTTAATTCGAAATTGGATTGGTAAGTTTCAGCTGGATAGGGTTCTTCTTTCTGTAATCACATCATTTTTGCTTCTTCATCTTGCCATTGAAACAAATTAGAGGGGATACAAATCCTATTGTTTAGTTATTCTAAGAAAAAAAATTGAGAAACCTTCTAACTGCGATGTTGAGGAAAGGGTTGAATTTAATTTGTATTTTATAGTGGTCAGATGCAAACTATGCTTTTCAGAAGTTTAATGAGAGTTTACATGGAAATGAATTTTCAGATGAGTGATGGATTTGTGATAGGTGGAGAAATTTTCTTGTTCATCTAGAATTTGGAATATCACACTTATAGGCATAGCTTCAGAGCCTTCCTGATGTGGAGCATGACACTGTACTACTTGAACATGATTGACCTTAAAAGGATCATCCATGTTCTTTAAGGTAGGTTATAAATAGATTTTATCTGTCTTTGTTGCAGGGAATCAATTGGCAAAATTCTTGCACGAGGTCATAGTCGTATCCCTGTCTATGCTGGGACTCCAAAAAATATCATCGGGTTGTTACTGGTGTGTTCAGTTACCCATTGGCTTTCCAATTGTTTTCTTTATGTTGAAAGCTTCTTATTAATGGTTGCCACTTCAACATGAAGCTATGTTTTCTGTCCAGAAATTCATATGAATTTTCCTTTGTTATGAGGTTTAGGTGAAAAGTCTTCTCACGGTACGACCAGAGACCGAGACTCCAGTCAGTGCTGTTTCCATCAGGAGAATGCCTAGGTCTAGACTTGTACTCCCTTTTTTAATGTTTCTCTCCATATGTGAAGTATGAATTCTCGTTCACGAATATCTCAGGGTCCCAGCACATATGCCTTTGTATGATATCCTCAATGAATTTCAAAAGGGCAGCAGTCATATGGCAGCTGTAGTGAAGGTTAAAGGAAAGACCGAAGACCCTCAATTTTTTGAGGATGGACAGAAATTTGACGAGCACAAAGTTACCAATGGAAATTCTCAACTAACCACCCCTTTGCTGACCAAATATGACACTAAACCAGATAATGTTGTTGTTGATGTTGAGAAACCTTCAAGGCCTACCACTTTCAAGACAACTCCTGTAGCTAATGGTGTCACAGCCAATAGCTTGCAACAGTTTTCAGAGGATACTGAAGACGGGGAAGTCATTGGTATCATTACCCTCGAAGATGTTTTTGAAGAACTTCTCCAAGTATGCTGTTTCAGTGCTTTCATCTGTCTGCCACTTTCTGTAACATTCTTGGCTAAGCCATGCCCCATAGTTCTAGATATAATAACATGCCAACTAAATTCTTTTTTTGACCCCTATTATCTTCTAACTTCATTTTATTAAAGGTTGGTGGTTTGCAAATAATTTTTTGAAAATGTGTTTTATCATGGAATTTTCATATAGTTTCTCTTTAAATAAATTAGACAAACTGGATAGATGGTACTTACTAAACCCTTTCTATATTGTAGGAGGAAATTGTTGATGAGACCGATGTATATATTGACGTACATAAAAGGTACAATGCTGTTTGGGTTTCATATTTTTTTTGTTTTCACGTAACACTCTTCAGTTTGGCTAATTGCTTCATTGAATGTTGAAGATAATGCTAATTGCTTCATTGAATGTTGAAAATAATCTTTTTCCCCATATTTTTCAAGGATACGAGTGGTTGCTGCTGCCGCTGCTTCATCTGTAGCACGTGCTCCATCCAATCGTAGATTGATTGGTCAAAAGCCTTCAGTAAGATGTTTACTTCTTAATATCATGTTTCTCTTGCCTGCATCGTTAGACCATTAGCGGAGTAACCATGATTAAAAATAGGGCATAGAAAGGAAACTTTTGGGCATCCTCCATCTATTCTATCTCCTAAACCTTTTCAGATTTCACCAAACCTCTTTATTGGAAGTGCATGTTTACACATAGGTCTCATCGACAAGAAATTGATTGACACAATACTTTGTCCTATCAGAGACGTTGCCAGATATAAGCTTTCTGGACTTTAAAGACCTACAGAATGTTCATTAGTATCATGACCCACTCTCTGCTTACAGCTATGAGCTGATATCTGATGTCTGATGGAAAACTTCGTTTAATCATCAATTTACTTTTTCATATCCTTCAGGGTGTCCAAAGCAAGCAAGGGCAAATGACAAGGAAACCAATGGATGACGATTCACAGACAGGGAGATCTCTGGGTAACCCAGGGGAACGTCTTCCCAGCAGTATCGATCGATCTTAACCACGCAAAGCAGAGAATCAAATTTGTGCATTTTACTCTCCTTGTCATCTATTGTAAATTCTCAAATTAGGTTGGGTATATTGCAGCTTGTGCATGTAGTTCAAAGTGAGAAAACTAGGGTTGTAAATTCTCAAAACGGCCTGATGAAAAAAATTACGAACACAGTTTTTTGGTTAGAGCATTTTGCTCGGTGTCAAACTCATCCTTTTCATGTTTAGAGCATGTTGATGATGTAAAAATGCTACTAATGTATCATCTGCTATGGTGGCATATGGATGTATCGTGCACTGCATGATTTTTGTGATATAAATTTGGGATTTCTGCAACTGCAAATTAACATAGGAAAAGTTAACTTATCAGCTTTTTCATCTATAAATCATAAAAAATTCAAGCATCATTCATCAATCAAACAAAATACCATCTTCATTTGATCTCTCATTGTCTACCTCCTAAAATACTAGAAAAAGAAAAAGAGAAGGAAAAAGTCTCCACTTCACAATTGAAGGTGTGAATTGTTTCTAAACTATACATTTACTTTGAAGCCTCTGAATCTTGCAGAGCCTATTTGAATTAGATTATAGATTGAACTGGAGTGGATCCAAGCCTTGAACTCTAAATCCGAAAATTAATCGTGCCAGCACAGGAGCAATACAGTACATCTCCAAACAATATAAAGCCTTGCCCTCTGCTCTCTAATTTGCTTTGAACACCTTTGCCATGAACGACCCTTCATACTCCTCGTCGAGAACGAGCTTTCTCCCATTACGACCCGAAAACTGAATTTTCAAAAAAAAAAAAAGGAGAGGAAGATGAGCCAGAAACCTGAAGTTGTTTTGAGGCTGTGGAAAAATTTGAAGCCATTTTATAGGAAGAAAGCAGTTGAAGATTTGAGTGAAGCAAACATGTGGTGGGTAAGTAACATTGGCCCCCTGCTTGAGTCATCGGCCTTTGTCCCACTCTTTCAAATAAGGATACAATGTACTAAGCATTGCTGTTTAAAGTGTGTCGGCTTTGCCAAACTATCCTGAAAAGGACTTTGTCTTGGGTCTATCTCTCGACTCCGAAAATGCAATATAATAATCATAACACGAGAAAATATGATTCAATAATCACAAGTAATACATGATTAACATGATAACTTCAATATACATGTTTAGGGTTTTTACTATGATATTTATTTTGCTGTTTATGTGTTTGTAGATTGATATTGCTGAGCATCATATGGTGTACTTTGTTATGTATACATGCTAATCATATATCAATAATTATTGAATAAAATACTGAAATACATACATGAGAAAGAGATGGAAATATAGCTAAATTTAAAAAAGGAAAACCCCTTGTCCGTAGACAGGATAAGGATTTCATAGTTATTATTTAAATTTTGGGGGACAAAAAATCAGAAGCGAACAGAATATACTGCATCAATCATTGTAAGGTTATTAAATAATGTTTTCTTGTTCCAACATGAACTGATAACAACAGCTTTAAAGACTATTCAAATGTATATGACGGGTTTGAGACTACTTGTAATCTACAAAACTGTTGATAAAATCAGCATAATTGAAGGCTAATGCATGCACAATGCTATTTATTATACAATTTTTAATAATGAAACAATAAGCATTATTTTATTTGGTAGAGTTGAGGCAGGCATTGGTTGCAAGCAAGTTAAGAACTTTGAATATGAACGTAAAATAAGTATGTAAGACATCATATTTTTTGAAATTGCAATAATTGATTAATTCTATTAGAAAGCGATTAATTAAATAAATTAATTATTATAAAATAAATAGATAAAAAGCAAATAATAAAAAAATGGGAGAGTAAAAGAAATAACATTTTTTTTATCAATTGGAATATCTATAAAACTTCTCTAAACTTTCTATTTATAAGCATAAGAAGTATAAATGAAGTAAAGATCTACTTCTAATGATTATTAGAATTTAAAGCACATTAAAATTTATCTTAATATTGAAGGACATCCATTTAATAAGATATTCATAACACTCTCCCTTTGATGTCCATTTGTAGATACATATCTATAATATGTATAATATGTTATCTCATTAAAAAACTTACTTACCAGGAAAACCCAATGGGATAAAACCTTAGTTAAAGAAAAAAGAGTACAGCGCATATTTACCCCCCCTCATGAAAACATTACATATGTTCTCATATTCTACGTATTCAATCTTGAATACTAATTTTTCAAATGACTATTTGAATATATTTGCTAAGCATTTATATCACCATTCTTTTGGAAATCATGAGTAGGGGAAAATTTTGAGAAATATATTTTGATTTCTTCAAAAGTTTTAATAATTATTATAGTAAACTTTAATCATGATTCTTCTATAAAAATACAAATAGATATTTTAGATTATTTTATAATCCTCCTTCAACTACTATTCACTCAGTCAAATTTACCATATATGTTCAAATTATTTCAATTCATATAAATGAATAATTTCCCGAGAATTTTAATATGCTTCTGACATTTTAAATCATTCAAGGATTTTAATATAAACTTTACTATATAGTGATTCATAAAAGGTTGTAACAACGACCATTAAATGCAAGTTAAATCTTTTATGAACTGATAGTTTAATAATATATCTAAAGGTTATTGTATTCACCATAAAAAAATATTATATCTTTTCATAATCAATGCTAGGACTTAGCGAAAAACTTCATATTTTTATTCTGTTTTTGCAAAACTACTTCATTTGTACAATCATTGGCTTTATATCTTTAGATATTTAGACTACTGGTCTAAAAACCCTACAGATTTAATTGTACTTGAGTTGCGTCTTTCTATTTTGACTAATTTATTCCATATCTATATTTCTCAATAGAATTATTCAAGATCCCCCTTTTATTTCATTATTTCAACAATAATATTGCATGCAAAATCATTATCGATCACTTTTATTATTGGTTCCACATTTTCTAAAATTGACATAACTTATCGAGACATCTTATTTTCACTATTTTAACCTTTAGCTTCAGGTATCTGAATCTCTTCTGGAGTTTTACTTATTAGTTATGTATTGGGTCTCTTCTAGAGTACTTGCCTCCACTATATAACCTTTTAGATTTATTATTTTTTTATGAGAATTTTCATATTTGGAACTTGTTAAGTTATCCTTGTTGAACTTTTAGTTCAAATTACTCATTTCAAGTTATGCTTAATCTCCCCTAATGTCGAGAAAACTATCAAATCAAAATAGTAATTACAAATCATGTTATAATTGAATCTCCAATACATTTAAAACATCTAATAATACAAGAAGACTTGTAATTAATATATATTCTCAACTTTTTTGAGGATTCACTCATCTTTATGTATTGTGGTGGAGCAATTAAAACATATATGCACATACAAAAATTCAAAGATGAGAAATATTTAGCTCTTGACTAAAAACCAATTGTAATGAATGAGCCCATATTATTTTCAGAAATGCAAGACATTAAATCTCAACTTTAGCTAGTAAATTTTTAAGAATCAATTTTCATTGAGAATAAGCAACAAATGAGAAATCTTTAAATTAAAGAATCTTTTGATTCTTTAATGAATGTCTATATGAATTATCAATTAATTTTCGCATCATTTATGATCTAGGAGGGTCTAACTGGTCATGCCAAGTAGTAAATTCATTTTTATCATTAAACTTTTGATTTACTTTAACATGTATTTCAATTGTACTAATAATGTCAATATAAATTGTGACAAATTGATAAGTTTATTATCATTCCTTTTACTTTGTATCTACATATAAGTATTATTGTGACATTTACTACTGGGAATGTCTAAATCAATGTGAAGTTTATAATGCTACTAAGTCAACAAAATAAATATAATTTTCAAACAATTATATGCAATATTCACTTTAGGGAATATGCCAAAATCTTCAAATATAAAAAATATATATATAAAAATATTTTCCAAGTGTACAATAGGTACATAACTAATGATTTTTCATACATAAGTTTTCTCTCTTACAAGTTCTCATCAGTAATATTTGTCCACGTAATTTTAATTGAGAACTTATTCTGAATATTGTAGAGTTATACTTATAGTTTTAAAAAAAAAAAACTTGCAACTTCAGGTACATCCAACCATAACAAGATTTAGATGGAATTACCATATCCTATTGCTCATAAGTAGATCTTTTACAGTCAAATATTTTGCTTTCAACCTTTTAATGGGGATGATGACAAAAGATCACAAATATAATCACAATCAATTCAATTCAATAATAAGAGTAATTAATAACTCAATCCTCCATTGATTCATATGAAATATAATATTTTCTTCATTCGCAATCTCAATATGAGATTCATTATAAATATCTTTTAAAACCAATGGATTAACCATCATAAGATATTAACATATTAGCTCTTTTGGAGCTTTCGACTAATTTTGTACTACCAAATATTGGAATAATATTGGTTTATATTTTCTTTTGCGTTCACTTCGGGAATGTAATAGATTTACTAGGACAAACTTATAAACGTCCCAAAAATTCT
This sequence comes from Gossypium stocksii, assembly GCA_020496765.1. Lineage (NCBI taxonomy): Eukaryota > Viridiplantae > Streptophyta > Magnoliopsida > Malvales > Malvaceae > Gossypium > Gossypium stocksii. The sequence continues at coordinate 17,756,770 of CM035623.1, forward strand.
TTATTTCATAATCACCATCGCAAATATACGTGGACTTTAAATTAAAATCTATTTATTAATGTTGTCATGATTAGTTTCCAATTACAATAAACGTAATATAATAAATAAAACACAGTAGAATATACTTGAGATTCTTTAATGTCATTGTTATCACCCTGACTATTACCACGAGCACTATTACAAGTAGTAATACAATTTTATTTTTATAATAACATTTATAATCTAATAGTAAAAAAATAATTTAATAAATAAAATCAAAATTTTCGTGTACGATACTTGAAAGTTATCCAATACACATTGTACCAAATTTCAATACCACATATATGTTATAAAATCTTATGATGCTCTAAGCAAATATTTATAAATTCAATTTAAAAGATATAATACAATAATTTTAAGTATATTTAATAACAATAATTAAATCATAAAAAAATTTAATCATCCAAATATTATACATACTATAATTTAATAAAAGAATCTTAGCTTAAAAGAAACCTTAAAGTAATAATATTTTTCATAAAATAATTTTATCAAAAATCAATCAACAAAGGAGAAAAACATACCACATAAGGATTATATAAATTTCTTTACATAATGATTACTCAAAATGCGCATGCATCAATTAAAGACTAAAATAGCAGTAGCTCTAGAAGGCAATCGGCAATAGCTTGAGTAGCAAATATGAGTGACCGGTTATTGCTTTGGTTGTTGCTTGAAAGGGGTAAGGCATGGTGAAAGGGGAAAAAAAGAAGAAAATTAATAGTTACGGACCCTTGCTCAAGTGGTCAGTGGCTAAGGATAAGTCTCTACGTGATTTGGGGATATTTTTATGTGTGTAATCTTGTTAAATAAAACTTATGGAGAAAAACAATTAATAAAGAATCGTGCTGATAATATGTTATAAAATAAATAGACAGTGAGTAACGAGCAAAAAAAAAAAAAGTAAAAGAAATGGTGTATTTTTTTAATCAATCGGAATATCTACAAAGCTTCTCTAAAGTCTCTATTTATAAGTATAAAAAGTATAAATGAAGTAGAGATCTACTTCTAATGACTATTAGAATTTAAAGTACATCAAAACTTATCTTGATATTGATGGACATACACTTAGATATTCATAACATTAACCACTTAATTGAAATTATTAAAAAACAAAATATTGTTTATAATTTCAATACATCCAAGACATTTAAATGTAAATTGTATATAGTGGTGAAAGAAAAAAAGAATTAAAAGTTAAAAAAAACATAAAATATCTAAAAGTTAATCAACTCAAAGATCATAACACTATAATTTTAGTTCACTTAAATTTAAAACCAACTAAATCAATCAAGTTTCAATTAACAGTTAAGTATTTTAAAATTTCAGTTAGTTGGATAATCAATCATTCAAGCACTTGTTAATTTTTTGTTTCCTAATGTGCATGGTAAATTTTTATTCAAGTTTTCAATTAATACCCATCTTCATTTCGATTCTTGGACAACCATAACCTCTATCCTTTTTAAAAAGTGATGAGATTCAATTTTAGTAGCAGCATAGCATGTAAAAGCTGATGAATGGGGCCAAACCATAATAAAAACTCTTTGCGCATCGTGGGGGTATCACGTGTGCCGTGTCGTGGCAAGGCCAACCGATATAAAGTCCAGTCAACCCGACATGCCGGCCACCTATCATTGCCGGCCGTTTCAAAGCAAGTTTTACATACACCTCATGTTTCATAAATTGCTGTCCTACTTATCCTCAAGGAAGGGCAATAAGGCTTTGACTACTCATTCATTCCCAGCAACTTCACAGCCCCCTCTCATGTGACCACTTTGGTGAACATATAGGGTCCGGTTCTGCCATTTTCTTTTCTGGCTAGTGGGCATGACCAACGCCACGTTTGCTCTTCGAAAACGAGAGATGATTGGGGAGGGGGGGGGGTCAGGTCCACGTGAGGAGCTGTCCTATTGTTGGTGCTAAAGATCTGGAGAGGATAAACAAAAAAGGGGTTTTCTTTTTATGAGCTTATCCGATTCAAAGGAGAAAGGCAGAACAATAAAAATCAGGTGACAATTTTTATTTATTATTTTTGGTTTTTGGGTGGATATAATTTGTAACAGATATGCAAGTATGGTATGATTAAAGTCCCAAGCTATGGCAGCAATGGTGGTGATGATTAGGAAATATATGGACACGTGAGAAAGCAAAAGAAAACTGGGGTTTTAATGTATGAGAATGTTGCTGTAAAATTCAATGAAAAAATCCTAGTTGTCGGGTAGATTTTACTGCAGTGTTGATGGAGATTCATGGGAGCAGTACATGTGCGGGAAAGAGTGTCAGGTGCATTCCAAAAGCTTTTAATTGGTATCAAACAAATTCCACTTAATTAGCAATATTTGCTTGGAAATACGGGAATGCGATTTTTTAATAATTTGACAAATAGTTTTATTTTTGAATTTTTCTCCTCTTCACATTTATTCTTATATTTGTTCTTAAATTAACTTATTTTTCTAAATATTGAAAAAATCAGCATAAATCACTAATTATTTTTTAAAAACAGCATTTTTCTTCAAATTTACCCAAACAAAATTAGTGCAGACTGAGTTTCTTCATAAGTCAACCGGTAAATTATGCAAATTGTTGTAGTTTGGACTTGATTATAGTCCTGGTTAAGAAATAAAGAAATAGTAACAATAATTAGGTTGTGAAAATATTAATAGAATAAAAAATTAAATGTAATGTAAATATATTCCTTTCCCTAATAAATTTTTTTATTAAATTTGATATCACAAGTTAAGTAACATTAACTTAATTAATAAAAATATAAAAAAAAAACTAAAATTATTGGTTTTTTAAAATATAAAAATAATTATATCATTTAGACATTTTATAAAAATAAATTAAATTTATTCAATACTCTTAAACTAACTACTTAAAAATCATTTTCTCAATTGAAATTATTCATTTGTTTTTGTGGAGAACTAAATTGAAATTTATTTTTTAAATTTAAATTTATATGTAATAGTCCGTTTTTGGTAAAAATCAGAACAATGGTTTCGGGACCACAAATCCAATTCTGAAAAGAAAATTTATTTTAATATTATTTTATGATCTATAGTATGATGGAAATGTTATATGAAAATTTCGTAAAGAAATTTTATCGGTTACATGTCTAACTTGGTAAAGGACCAAATTGCACAAAGTGCAAAAGTTGAGTTCTAATAGCTAAAGGGATTAAATAGCTATAGATCTTTAAAGTAGAGGTCTTTATATGTTAAATAGACCATTTAAAAATACTTGGTGATTAAGGATGATGAATCATTCATGAAAAATAAAATAAAGAAAAGGAAAAATTGGAAAGATATAAAAAATAATGGTGATAAATAATAAACAAAAAGAAAATATCATCAAATATATCATCTTCTTCCCCAAAATGCTATGGAAACCTTAGGAAAGAGAAAGAAAATCATTCAGGCTCAATTGAGTAAATTTTCTTGTTTCGTTTTTAGTAATTTTTATATTTTCGAGATCGGAATAACTTAGTTTATCTATATTAGGGATTAATTTGGAAAGTTATCAAAGTATAAAATTTTTTTCATGGATGAATATGCTGAAATTTTAAAATTTATGGTAGAAAATGAAAGGTTATTGAAAGATAAACAACTTTTACAAAGTGAATTTTTATGAAAATATGATTTAGGGACTAAATTGTAAAAAATGTGAAATTTATGGAAAAATTCTGAATTTTATGAAATACATGGCTGTAAATATTACATGTAAAATTCAGGTAGGCTTGAAATAAGAATTAAATTACAAAAATTTTATTTTTTGAACTTAAGGACGAAATCATCATTTATTAAAAGTTTAGGGGAAAATTTGTAATTTTGCCTAAAATGTAAATTAGACTGAATTGAGTATGAATTGATGTTAAATTTCCTCATATAGATCCAGATAGACCAAATTTGGAGTTAGAACAAAGAAAAAAGAAATATCGGATTAGTAGACTTTACAAACACGAACAGTAGTCGATGTAAGTTCGTGTAACTAAACTGTGTTTATTTATATGATTGAAATAAATGTTGTATATGTGAATTGTAGAATTGCTATGTATATGAAATTGATTGAATTTTTGATGAATGTGTATATGTAAATTTTATAAATGGCATAAGTATATGAATTATCACTATGCCCGAAAAATGTCAAGTCCCGTTTGAATGAATGAAAGTTAGTGGATATTGGATTTTTCGATTGGTATTGATCTTGCATATGTTGCAGACATACCGTAGCTCAAAAGAGCATCCTGATATAAGCCCTCTCAAGCTTCCAATTATAGTGTTCCTGCGAGCATCCTGATCGGTAGTGATTTGCATGTATCGCGCACTACCGCGGCTCTTTGTGAGTGTCTTGTTATGCAATCGGTTGTGATCCTGCATAAGTTGCGAGTACAAACGCAACTCTATATGAGCGTCCTGTTAGTGCTCACTTGAACTTCTCATTAAAAGCTATTCAGTGCTACCTGATAAGTGCTCTCTAGAGCTTCCCGTTAATTGCTCTTCAGAGCTACGCGATATAGGCTCTTTGTGAGCTTCCTGTTATTAAGCCCAGATAAACTTCCAGTTACATGGCTCAATGAGCTTCCCTTTATAGTTCTTGAGAGAGAGCTTTCTGTTTAAGTGCTCTAATGAGTACTCTCGAACATGAATTGACAGATTTTGATTTGTACACTTCGAGTGTACTACCAGTGTATCCATCGACGTTTTCAATAATTCAACCGATAAAAGTCTGACTTGAGGAGATATGAACATGAAATGAATTATTATACGTATCTGCCCGAAGTACATGAAAATGATGATACTTGATAATATGAGATGATAATCTATGAACATAGAATTTACTTGATGAATATGTTCATCCATGACTATAAAATTGTACACCTTGAGTGTACTATTCGTATGACATCTGTAACACCCCAAACCCGGCCTGGAAGTTCAGTCCGACTCCAGCGTGTCATATTGAAGTATTTTTCAAAAACCAAGTTTTCATTGAAAACCCTTCTTGTTTGAATATTTGTGTAAAAAAACCTCAATTTGCATTTGATCGATTCCCAATGTGGTTAATTACAAAGATTATTCCCTATTAAAGATGTTATTAAATATAAATCTTAATCGTTGCGGAAGCTTAATTTAAAACAGAGGTTGTTTTGGAAAAAAAAAAATTTTACCACCAGCAATTATAAAATCACAATAAAATCCCAAATTTAAAAATAATCCAGAAGTTATAAAAGCCTTATTACAATCCAATAAAAATAATTTAAAATAAGGTAAATAAATAAAACTACTGATCATTAAAACAAGTTGCAGTGTAGCCACCTCCGAGTCCCCTCCATCGTCGAACCGCCTACTAAGGGTCACCTAAAAAATTAAAAAAAGGGAGTGAGTTTATGAAAACTTAGTGTGTACGTCCCTCGATAGACACATAACATGCATTAAACAATTTGGGCCTAAGCCCTATTCAATATCGGTGGCCTCTGGGTCTTAGCTCATTATGGCCTCGGTTGGGCCTAAGCCCATATCTTAACATACAGTGGCCTTAGGCCTTAGCCCAAATCACAAAAATATCAATATGATTATGCAATGTGCAAATTCCCATAACCAACCCTGTACACCCCCTTCCAACCCTACACTCTTGTGGGGAGATACTCAACCTACTCATCATTATACATCCGGTGTGGCACCGGTTGCGGCACCACTTATCGTTGTAGCATAGCTGCTCAAATTAGGTGTAGCACCGGTTACGGCACTACTTATCGATGCAGCATAGCTGCTCGATGGCTAAAAAGCTTGCGGTGGCTATAAAGCCTTCGGTGGCTAAAAAGCCTGTGGTGGCTATTAAAGCCTTCGGTGGCTAAAAAGCCTTTGGTGGATCCATAGTCGTCAAGCGACTGTGCAACCCTTATATACACTTCCTCCAATCATAGTCCTGGCCCATATGCAATATAATAACACATGAATGCAATAGATAACATATAGCATGCATAAGTCATACTCATAGCACATAGGGGTATTTTGGTAATTTGCCAAATAAGGGTTTTTCTGTAATTTTGTAGGTCACTGGTATCTCAGTGATTCTGCCCTACAAGGGTATTTCAGTAATTCTATCCTACAGGGATATTTCAGTAATTCTACCCTACAGGGGTATTTCAGTAATTTCTTAACACTATGTGTCTAATTACGCACCTTGGCCCGTCAACAAGTCTCTGTTGGCTAAAGTGAACAGATACTATGCACCAGGTAGGATTCCAGAGAAGAGGAGGTGAGTCATTAAGACCGCTTAAGTACCAAGCTCTCCCTAGATCCAATCCTAGACATGCATATACCCATTGCCACACTTTAACCTTATGGCTTGTCCACAGTTACCCTTAATTGGTTAATTAAGTTTTATGTCTGCTTAAGCAATTATTAGATACTAGGCCCAAAAGTCCATTACATAACCCTAACGAGTCCACATACATTCATATAGCCCATTAGGTCTAATCACATTTATATGGCCCACTAGGCCCAGTCACACTTATACGGCCTATCAGGTCTAAATCTATTCCAAGCCATACAACCAACTTAATCAGCTCGTCTCTTATTACCAATTTACCAGTTTTTGCTTATCTGGGCCTATGAGCCCATCGACCCATTTGGTCCATTCTGGCCCAATCTGCCAAAACGTGACCCAAGTCCATAATATCGCTCATGGGGTCTCCGGTATCGTATCGATTACCCTCTTACGGGTGTTCGCGCACTTGCAAGACTACCGTAGCCAAACTTTCGGCTTTTTGACATTTCAGCTTTTCGGCATTTTAGCATTTCGGGATTTGCCGATCTATTGTGTGTGTGAAGTGTGTGTACACACCTGCTAACAAAACGCGTTGCGAACTCCTTAGCCATGAACCTACAATCGATGTCACTCAACTGTTAATCATACACTTATCAAATACTATTACCAAAAGCCGAAATCATACCACTTCTCATTACCTTACGCGATTAAACCTAATCAAACTTTCACCGCTTGCTAGCCCCGATCAATTCCCAAATCTGCATTGTAGAAACTTTTATTATTAAAGATTGACTTAGCAGATGACTAACATCCATCATAGTCACCCTTAGAACTCCAATAACATTCGGCCAACCACCAAAACCAAAAATAAAGATAAATGCACTTACCAAACCCAAAGCACACTAGTAGTAATTCGGCAGAGACTTGAAAAAAGATTTGATCCCAGAATTAAGAAGAAAGAGAGGAGATGTCGGTTTTGGTGTTTAGAAACAAAAACAAAGTTAGTGATGGCACAATAGGGGATTCAGCCACACAGAAGAGGAGAGCATTCGGCACAAAATAAGAAAAGAAATCGGCTAATTGGTTTAGCACCCAATCGGCCAAGGTTAAGGAACAAGGAAAAGAACGATGAAGCAACAAGACAATTGAAAGGAGAACGTTTCGGCAAAGGCAATAAAGAAAGAGAATTTGTGCAATACCCCTTAAGAACCAACAATGAAAATTCGTAATACCCCCTAAAAGACCCAAAAACGACACTCATTTACTCCCCTAAGCTGAATTTACACACTCCTCACTTCCCAAATCGACACCAACTCTTCACACACCCCATCTCCTAATTTTCCTTTAAGATATTCTCCTATTATCACTCTATTAATCTCTTCCTTGAATTTCTCTCCTTCAGAGTTCAACTCTAATGCCACTACTAGCCGTCCATAGTGTAAAAATTAAATCCCCAAATATTACCATGCTAGCATTCGAACCTAGGATCCCCTTGCCAGCTAATGACGCCACTTTCCTACTCCCTAAGTGACGCCACTTAGCCACTACACCACAACTTCACTTGTGTCCTATTTCTTCTCCATTTATTTAAAGGTCATAACTCCTGGGGTCAGGGTTCCCTAAAGGCTGAAAAACAAAAAAATTTCCTAACCCAAAATTCGAACTCAGGACTTCATAGAGACCTTTAAATACTTCAAAATCACTAGCCCAACCATTCTAACATGAAATTTATGCCGTTATCATACTCTCAAAAATTTGAAATGCACCCACACTCGAGGCCCAATTCTTCTAGGCCAAAAATCCGGGCGTTACAACATTGATATTTCAAATGATTAAATGAGCGAAGTTTTGACATGAAATAATCTGAACTCGAGATGAAATATTGTGAAAATGTAATTGAAACACCAGAATATGAATTGTATGTGTTATATAAATACATGATGCGGAAAGTATATGTACATAGAAATTTGGTTATTGTTGAACCCATACATGTTTCTTGATATTTGAATGAATTATATGACTAACAAGGATGATGAGAATATGTGTTAGGGCTCATGATCAAATTGATTGAATGTGCCTTGTATGTTTATCTTGAACATAAAAAGAAATGGTAAGTTAATTACCATGTTATACGGACTTACTAAGCATTATATGCTTACTCTGTTTTATTTTCCCTTGTTCTGTAACACTTCGGAAGCTCGTTGGATTGGAAGCTTGGCGGAGATCACTCACACTATCCATTGGCCCATTCATTTCGGTATATATGGTAAATTAATTACGATTATAATGGCATGTATAGGTTAACTTAGTCATTGATGGCATTTAAATGTTTTAGATTGTAACTAGCCATTGGTATGACTTGTCATTGATATATTTGGAGATGTATATATATATATGGCCTTGGCATGTTTGATAGGTAAAATATGATATGATTAATGAATGGTAAGTATATGGATGATTGGATTAAGAATGTTCAATTGGACAAGGTTTGAATATAAGAATTTAATTGATGAGAATATTATGTATCTAATTTGGTTTTAGCTTAGTTTTAATATCTTGAATTGATTGGTGAATATAATTAAGTGTTAATATAGGTGGAAGTCAAGTTTGGGTGAGAAATAAGGCTAGGAAATGGCCTTATTTTGTCCACATGGACTTGTGTCTCAGCCGTGTGTGACACACGGCCTAGCATATGGGTGTGTATTTTGGCCGTGTGTCCGTTGCATCTTAAAATTTCAAAACAGAGTACTTAGAATTGATCACACAGCCTGGCACGCGGGCGTGTGACTTGGCCGTGCGACCCCTGCACTTAAATAAATTGAAAAAACAGAGAGTTACACGGGTTAGGGACACGGGCGTGTGTCCTACCTCATATGCCAGACGGCCTGAGACATGGGCATGTCACTAGGCCGTGTGGCTCACATGGCTTGACCACACGGGCGTGTGACCCCTGAACCTATAGGGAAAATTTTGAAATTTCACGAAAAATTCTCTGAGTTCCCGATTTAGTCCTGTTTTGTTTCTAATGCATGTTTTGGATCTTGAGGGTTCATCTAAGGGACTTTATGTTTGATTTCTGACATGATTACCGTATTTAATGAAATATATGTTTACATGATCTGTAAATTCTGGTAATGTTTTGTTACCCTATTCCGGCGATGAATACGGGTTAGAAGTGTTACATTATATATAGCATATTATATTTTCACATTTGTGATAAATTCTAGACATTAATTATGTGCTTTTAAAATTTTTTTTTTTGGAGATGGACCTGCTTAAGGGCTAGATTACTTGCACAAATTTAAAGTTGCACTTGAAATATAAGAGTGTTTGAGCAAAAATATAAGGTCCGAAAAATAAGTTTAGACAAAAAGATTTGACTCATATAAAATGAGTTGAGTCTGGGCTCCATCATTAAAAGCTTGAGTCTAAGTCTGGGCTCCATCATTAAAAGCTTGAGTCTAACTTGTTTTTTACTTTATAATATATATACTTTTTATATAATATGAAATTAATTAAATATATAATATTATAATGTAAACATTGAAAGTTATTTTAAGTTATCTATGTTTAAGATTTAATAAAAAAATCACAAAAAATAGTAAATTAAAAATAATATTTTTAAAAAATAAGGATAGATCTAAAAAGAGATTGAGATTTCCAAACATGGGTAGGTTTGGGCTAAACTTGAAACTAATATTTCAAGTCTGACTGGATTGGAACAAATATAAAGTGTGATAATATCACAATATAGACCCGACTCAATTCAACCCATAAATACCTCTATTTCGATATTAAAACTTTATTATTTTATATTGATATATACGTATATTATCACCTGTTTATATATAAATATGCATGCATATGAAATAATTTTAAATTTAACGATAATAACTAAAGATATTTAAAATAACATTTATACCTTTTATTTATGTATATTATAGATATATGTGCATATTTTCACTTGTTGGAAGCATACATGGGGTTTCTAAGGTCCTCAATGTTTGTTTCTTTGGCAAATGTTGTTAAAAACATCATGAAGATTTTTATATAAGAGCCAGATTGTATTTTGCTCTTTTTATTTAATAAAATAAGTAAATTAGTTTTTGTACGTTGGATTAAAGAGTAAATTGATCCTTTCTATTGAAAGTTCCATCCATTTGCACTGTTAAAATTTGACGTAGCTAACGGACTAACCATATAGTAACATGTGGCATACCATGTATATTTCATGTTGACGTATGGAAATCGATTTTTAACAGTAGAAATAAATAAAATTTTTAATAGAATAATTAATTTATTCTTTGATCTAATAAGATTAATTTACCTATTTTTAAATAAAAGAGGCAAAATAATATTTAACTCTTAATGTAAAAGTTTTACCGTTTAGTGTGGAATGATAAATTACTCACTAACTTTGAGAGAGGTAGAAAGTAATAAACCATAATATATACATATTTTTACTCCATGCTTGGCACATTTATGGATGATTTATCATTAGAATTGAGGAATATGATGCTCTTAATCCTTTAATTTCATGTTTTATACTTAGGTGAGCATAAGGAAGAGAAAAGAGCAAGGAACGGGCCAAAAACGGACAAAATGGGCCCAAATTAGCATTAACACGGCCTAAGGCATTTTCACACAGGTAAACCACACGCCCGTGTGGATTTATCAGTGTTGAACACGGCCTGAGCAACCTCACACGGGTGTGTCACAGTCGAGCCCTGCTTCAATTTCACGCGAAAAAAGCTAATTTTTGGGTATTTTGGGCATTCCAAAGTCTATAAAAACACCCTAAAGGAGGAACAAAAGGGACACAGAGTAGAAAGCAAGGAATTACTAGAAGAACGCCGATTAATTCATCTCAGAAGCAATGATCTACATCAAGACTGAAGATCTCCCTTCAATTTCTCTCGAAGTTTTTGGGTTCTTTATGTTTTGTTATTCTCCCAATTTTGAGATGTTTTCTTTTATAATTATGAACTAAATCCCCTAAATACCTGAGAGGGATGAAACCTAAGACGGATCTTGTTATTATTATCTGAATTATATGATAAATACTTGAATTTGTTCTTAATTGTGTTATTAATTCTTGTGTTAATATTTCAGGATATTAATATAAGTTGAATATGCTTATTCAGTAGAGCAAAAGTCTCTGTCTAAGAGTAGATGCCCACAATTAAGTGGAGTTGATTGCAATATTAGACATAGGACGACGAAAATCTGCCGGATTAGAGTCAAATCTAATAAGGGAATCCATAGATCGAGTTAATGCAACACTAGGGGTTTTAATTAGAAAGAAATTTCAATTAATCAACCTAGGGTTAGTTGTTCTTAGTCTCGAAAGGGATATTAACATAATTTATGAATTTCTACAGATCAAGTCAAGTGAATAAATCATCTAGTTCAGAGTCTAATAACAAGTGAAGTCTAGGTGGATTCTTCCTTGTGTATTGTCTTATCAATCAGTTTTCCCAAAAGTAATTTCCCCAATTTACTCTCTGTCGCATTTTAGTTTAGTTAGATTTTAGTTGAAAACAATTCCCTTTTATTTCTAGGCTAGATAATAGAAAGAATGTTATTACTAGTACTTTTAGCTCCTGTGGGTTCGACATTCCGGTCTTGCCACTAAACTATACTACTATTCAATAGGTGCGCTTGCCTTTATCGTGATAATAGTTAGTTTTTAGGTACGATCATATTACTTGACCATCATAAATATAACACATCAGAAAGCATCTCAGGATATTGCTTTCCTACAATGAGCACTTTTACCAAGTTAAACGAGGTAAACTAGAAGAGTTTTTGCATTTGGAGGTTAGGGATATTGGTTGTTTGTTAATCTCACGCAGCCTACATATTTGGCGACGATGGCCACACTTGGGATACATTGTTTACCTCAATTTGTTGGTCAAAAGTCGATACCAATGGTGCTCGAAAGGAACCATCGTCTCTTGCCTATGTTGGAGGAGCCATTAGAGACAACAGTGTTACTTGGCTAGACGGGTTTGTAAATAAAGAATAAAATGTAATTTAACTCTTAATACAGATAATTTTATCTTCTTATAGGGTAATAAATTTGGTAATGCATTGACTGGGTGGGGAACTAATTTGGACATTGGTACCGTGCATTTGAGAGAACCTCTTGAAGCTGTTCCACTACTTTTACAAGTAGATACCGTTCATCATGCTTAACCTAGGCTGATTTCATTCTAAAGCTTTTTGTCCTTTTCCTTTCCAATAAAAAAATACTAAAGATATTTAATTATATACTTAAATAGCTTGCTAATACTATTATTTATCAAAATAATATATTTGTAATAGTATTAAGAGGTGGAGGGAGAGAGATGGGCGGTACTTATTTTTTTCTAATACAATAATTGAAATATTATTACAAAATGATATATTTTTTCTTTAAAATAAATTTTAAAGGTAAAAAGGACAGATGTAAAAAGGAGAGATGGGCGGGACTAATATTAAAAAAATAAAAGTATAGTTTATTATACGGTTTAATAAAATAATAAATATAATTAAAAAAAGTATTAATAAAAAATTGTGTTGGTGCTGGTAATTAATGGCATTAGGACTTTGTGCACAGTGGTGGAGGGCTATGGAGGGGTGTCCATGGGCGGCACCACCAGCTGAAGTGACCACTCGGTCCTGGGGCCCTAAGCCCAAATCAGATGTATTTTTTTTTATTTTTTATTTAGTTTATGCATGCATATATATATGAGTTGCATGGACCACCTTTTGTGGTTGTATTGAAAGAAGTAAAAAAAAATAGTTTTACTTGGTAGAACTATGAAGAAGGAGAAAGAAGGTTTGTATGTAAATTTTTTTTTATTTTTAATTTGTTTATTTTATAAATGGTCGTGTTGATTTTTTTTTGTTTTTTTTTTATTTTGTAGAAAAGGTGTGTTTGAAAGAAAGACATATATGTTTCTAAATTTTTTTCTTAATATTTTTTTATTTTTTAATTTAAATGTAAATTAGTTTAATTTTTGTTGATAGCTTGTTTTGTAGAAAGGGTGTTTTTCAAGAAAGGGAATGGGTATAAAGACATTAATTTTGTTGATAGTTTTTTTTTTAAATGTAAATAACAATAGTTTGTTTTGTTGATAGTTTTTATTTTAAAATTAATTTTTTGTTTTTTTGTACTTAATACATGGTCTCATTGTGTTGAAATTTTGGAAATATTTTGTTATTTTTAAAGATGATTATTATGTCTAAGAATCTGACTTTCAAATATTTATTTGTAAAATTAATATGTATTTATTTGTTGGATTTGTTATCTCAAAAATACAAAAAAAAAATTAATAACTCAAATGGTATGTTCAAGAGATTATTTATCAAAATGGTACGTTTGGTACAAATGAATTACCAAAATGGATCGTTTGCTACAAAAATAAATATCGAAATGAGTTATTGCTTGAAATTTTTATGGTGATCCATTTTGGTATTTAATTTTTTATTATTGTGGTAAAAGAACTACATTTTACAAATGTTGAATATATGTTACGTAATAAAAATTTTGTTATTTGGATAAAAAATGAGATGGTTTTGAAAAAGTAGACAATCGACTTACATTTGTGTATATCCCAAATTACATTATTATTGAATTGTTTATATGTGTAAAATATTAGTAATTCTTTAAAAGATATCAAAACGGTACAAAACTCATTTTCGTTATTTGTTAAGGCAATGATTAAATTTTTTATGTGAAACTGCAGATATCGAAATGACTTCTTTGATCACAGAAATGAATCACACATCAAATACGATTGATAAATGCTTGAGGCCCAACAAAATTTTGAATCTCCTACATATGCAACCTCTAGATAAATGTGGCTTGTAACTACCAATTGTAGCCTCCTATTGACCTCTAACACTCCCCAATATACAATATTGGTTTAGACATAGCGACTTTGTAGTCAACCGACACATTCATGCTATACTGTTTAATGGTGATAATACTCTAGAATGACATATTTTTATGTATTAATTATATGTTTATTCTGAGTATGATCCTACTAATTTGAGTTATTTATGGTTTTTTTATCTTATAGGGGTTAAATTGAAAGCGAAAGTAAATTCAAGGGCAAAAAGTGTGAATTTGGAGATAAAATGGGTCAAGATGCAATATATGGAAAAAGGTGATGCCAAAAATGCAAGCATGGAAGACACAAGGATTAAAACGCAAAAAAAAAAAAAAGAGATTTTATATCACAGGACTCTATTTTAATTCCAATAATATTAGGATAATTATTAATGATTATTATTTAGAGTTAATTTTAGGATTTATTTTATTTATCTTTAATTTTTTGTAATTATCTTTAGGAATTTAAGTAGGACTAAACTATCTTTCTTAGCACTATAAATAGGGGATAAAGTGACTCAATTTTCATTCATTCTTTTCTGTGAATACTTTCTCTACAAAAAGTTTAGCCTTTTGTTCTTTCCATATTTTCCATTCAATTAAATTCCATTTTTTTACTAAGTCCATTTGTTTTTCCAAAAGCATTAGCCACTAAACCCATCTAGCCAAAAGTTGTCAGAAAATCCCCAAAAAAGGGTTTTTGAGGCTTAGAATCTGTACTCAGCCCTTTCAACAAGTATTCATCGTTTCTTCGCATTACAGGGCTGACGCTTCTGTCCATGTCTCTTAAAAAGTGATCTTTTCAACGTGTGTAAGGAACGGCCGCTTTGTATATTTTGAGAAGGTTGCACAATCGGTTTGTTAGCTTACTGCGTTAGAGGTTGGCGAGCCCAAGAGACAAAATGGCGTAGGATTCGCCATTGAGAAACGTTGATCTAGCATAAGACGATCCCACAGGAGCGATTGTTGGCTAGAGTCAGGTTCCACTAAATCATAAGTCTAAATCCTTGGAGCTGGCAGTCGTAGGCGTCCTCTTCCATTATAACTGGCTTATTAGGTTTGAGAAGGATCATCTAAAAGCCGAGGATTGAACCCAAGGCAGATCGAGACAACTGGAGGTTGGAATCTCTCCATAAGAATTCCTTTTTCCTCAACTCTATTTATTTTTAATCTCAATTCAACTTCTTAATTCTGTTTTTATTTTATTTTTCCAGATCAAAACTTTTAATTCTGTTATTTCTATTTTTCCAGGAACGCAGGTTTTCTTGGGCAAGATTCTGCTTGGGATTTCATGAGACAAGACATTGTGCAAAACCAGTCCCTGAGGATTAGAACCTACTTCCGTTATATTATTCTTTTTCATTATTTATTAAGGATAAAATATTTTTGGTGCTCTCAACGACCGCATCAAATGGCAAATACACACTCTTCCTTGATTGCGAATTTTTGGCCTACGGACAACTCCTTACGTTCAGAATCTACGGCGAACTGATGAACAGGTAGTATATCAGGGTATATCAAGAACTCAGACACATATACTGCATCGGGATCTATATTCGACATGTGTGCCCCAGGATTATTGCGTATCACAATGTATTGATTCGGGTTCCCAACTGAAAACACATTAACATTTTCATCATCATTCGCACCTTCATTATTGATATCATCCGAGACCTCATCTAGATCGGGATCACTATAATCTTCAACATTGTGATTAGAAGAACCATTATTATCATATACATCATCACCATCCACATTGGTCTCAATCATCACTGGATGTATTTGTAAACGGGGACCCGAGTTAAGGTTCTCAGACGCAGGTGGAGTATTAAGATCAATGTTGATATCACGTACAGTTGATCGCCTATCAATTTATGCTATCGGAACCACCGTACACAGATCTTGAACTCCATGTTTTTCACCTAATGGAGTGGAATCTTCAGCTAGCTGCACATCAACTAACTCAACAAAAAATTAAATCAAATCAGTTTGGTGACTCCAATACTGGCAATAAAGTGCAACCATTGTCTTCACGTCTTCATCATCTTCAAGTTCCATCTAGTGAATTTTATGGGATCTGTCGAAATTGAAAATTTGTAGAATAGTCTTTGAGATTCTCCTCCCACAACGTCTAATGATTTTTGCACTGATCATTTCTTTCATATCATAAATCGAGACATTTTTATTAAATCTCATTGCTATTTGTTGGTGACATTCAAATATACATCCAACTGTTGCTGTCAAAATTACTCTATCGAAATAAACGCATACGAAAAATTGATTATCCATATTCAATAATAAATCTATAAAAATAATTAAATTTCTAAATATTTTATTTCAAAAAAATATATGAAAAAAATCATATATATACTAACCTTGAATTCTTCTTTGTGTTCTCTCATTCTACAACCAAATTTGTTTCCCTTCTACTCTTATCCTTTAAAAACGTTAAGAAAAACACTGCTTTTAAATAGGCTCAGATCCATTGCCGCTTCTCTCTCACCTTCCATTGCCACCAATGCCGCCTCTCTCTCACCCTCCACTCCCACCAATGTCGACTCTCTCTTACCTTCCACAACTAGACCATATTTTTGCACCAGAAAATATTGGTGCCGCCCATCTTTCTCCCTCCACCCTTAAAAAAATATATATTTTAAAACATATCATTTAGTAGTGATGTTTTAATGATTGTGTCAGGAAAAAATTGAGTGTCGCCCATCTCTCTCCCTCCACCCCTTGGTATTGTTTCAAACATACCATTTTCAAACATATCATTTCAGTATTTATTTTTTTTTTTTGTATTATGTAAGTAAAAAAGCCGATATTTATATATTAAATAAAATATTTTTAAAAATTTTAATCTAAAATAATGTGAAAAGCGAAATATAACTCTAAAATAGATTTAAGAATTAAAATATTTAAAAATAAATTAGAACAATGTAATTTTAAAAAAAAAGAGATTAAATATTATAAAAAACTTTTAAAAAATAAAATTTTAAAGTTACAAACATGAGCTTCTTTTACCTATTTAATATAAAAAATAAAAATATCTAAAATAGGTTTCATTTTAAATTTTTTACAATAATGGTATGCCCAAGCTGGAGGAGGGTGGTGGATAGGCGGCACCACCTTCTTTTTTACACATGTTAGTCAACGTTTAACAAAAATTTAATATTATATAGGTGAAGGCTAGTTGATAGGCAGCATTACTCATGGTATATTCAACCAGGTTAAATACGGGTCTAACACATATATATATGTATATTTAGTGTGGATATGGCATAGGCGGCACTAGTCATGCTCATGCCATAGGCGGCACTAGTCGTGCCCTTTCCATATGCGGCACTAGTGATGCATTTCGCATAGGCGGCACCAGTTGGCCTATTTTATAGATCCTCTGTGCTAAAATTTGAAGTAAATTTTGAAGATTCAAGATTAGCAAACAATTTTATTTTTTTTTTTTTTGTGTAGAAGAAGAGTAAACAGAGAAAAAGAAAGTTCACAAAAGGTTAGTAGAGATAAAATTAAATTTTTTTACAGTAATTTTTTTACTATTCGAAATTGTATTGAGAATTTTTATTTCTTTTTTTTTAACAGATTTAGTATTGAAGATGGATAATCAATTTTTCATATGCGTTTATTTCGATGGAGTAATTTTGATAACAGTTAGATGTATATTTGAATATCGCCAAAAAATAGTAATCAAATTTAATAAAAATGTCTCGGTTGATGATATGAAGGAAATGATTAGTGCAAAAATATTAGACAATTGTAGGTGAAGGATTTCGAAATGTTTCTACAAGTTTCCAGTTTCGAAAAATTCCATGAAATTCACCAGGGTGGAACTTGTAGACCATGAAGACGTAGAGACAATAGTCGCTCTTTATTATGGGAATCGGGGCAACCAAAATGCTCCGATTCAATTATTTGCTAAGTTAGTTAATGTGGAGCCAGCTGAAAATCCCATTTCATTAGGTGAAAAACATGGAGCTCAAGAGCAGTGTATAGTGGTTTTGATATCGTCTCTTGATAGTCAATTGATTGTGCGCGGATTAACATCAATCTTAATGCTGCACCCGAGACTGATGTGGTTGGTGATGATGGATACGATAGTAGTGATCCTTCTGATCATGAGGTTGATAGTGATAGTGATCCTTATGTAGACAGTGTCCTGAATGATATTGATGACAAATGCGCGAATGATGATGGAAATGTTAACGCATCTTCAGTCAAGAACCAGATTCAATGTATTATAATACACAATAATCCTAGGGCACACATGTCGCTCATAAACCCCAATGCGGCTCATGCAGCCGAGTTTCTAGAGTACCCTGATATACTACCTGCTCACTAGTTGGCCATAGATTTCGAACCTGAGGAGTTGTTCGTGGGCCAAAAATTCAAAAGCAAGGAAGAGTGCTTATTTGTCATTAAGCGGTATAACGTGAATGTGTCGATAGACTACAAAGTCGTTGCGTCTAAACCGGCATTATATATTGGAGGGTGTTGGAGGTCGACGGAAGGCTGTAATTGGTGGGTACAAGCCGCATTTATCCAGAAGCTTCATATGTGGGAGATAAGAAAATTTGTTGGGCCTCACACATGCACTTCAACACGTATGACAGAAGATCACTAGAAACTTGATTCCAAAACTATTTGCACATGCATTATGCTAATGGTGAAGGACATGTTGACCATTAAAGTTTCAGTACTAATTGTCGAAATGCAATCATGATTTTAATATTGATTATCATACCAAAAAGCATGAATAGATAAACAGATGGCAACAGAGCAGTTGTATGGAAATTGGGATACATCGTACAATGAGCTACAGGGATGGATAGTCTTTATTTTGGAGTACATGCCAGTGACTATAATTGAGTTAGAGACATGACCTTATTACGGTCCAGATGACTAACTACATCCTGGAAGAAGGATTTTCCACTGGATGTTTTAGATGCTTGATCCATTTGTGTGAGCATTTCTCCATTGTAAGTCGTTTGTGTATGTAGATGGAGATCTTACTTATTATGGTAGTGCAAAACAAGAACAAAAATATGATCCCGATAGCGTTTGCCATTATGGACAAAGAGAACATAGAATCACGAGAATTCTTCCTTACAAACCTGCGGAGGTATGTTGTTAGTGACGATAATATTTGTATCACCTCCGATAGAGGAAACGTAATAATGCTGCCATTAGGTGTTCTAGTGTACCATGGAAATCCATTTACTGTATCCAGCACATCATGAGTAATTTCCACCAAGAGTATAAGAATACAGACTGACGGAGATAAATTGTAAAAATGGGTAAAGGATGACCTTATCCTTTTAATATATGTGTTAATGTTTTAATTCGAGATTATAACTTATCTTTTCTTGATATATACACACTGTACAAGCTAGAGTCACACCTTTTCCGGTAAATGATGACCAGACTTGAGAGTGACATGAAAGGTGAAACAAACACACCTTTCCAAAAGTGATTAGGTGCCATGGAGCCGTGGTAATAGGCTCAAAGTTTTGATGACGGGTTTTAATATGGTTATATAACTACTAACCCAATAGAGGCGGTTAACTCCGTGTTGGGAAAAACATAACATCTTTCGATTTTATTTGTATTCTCGACTATGTTCTACAGGTTGGCTACATTGATGCCAAGAATGGGGCAACAACAAGTCAACCAGATGGAGGTGGGACACGTTTTTATCGAAGATGTCAAGGATGCAATGGTTGTGAACTATCGGAGGGAGAGGTCAATGAATGTAGAAATATATTCATGACATTTTGAAACATTTCAAATTACGGAGACCATCGATCGTCAACACAGTATATCACTTAAGTCCTACAAAGTTGATCTCCGAAACAGATGGTGCAATTGCAGGAGGTTCCAGACATGTTGTTCCTATGCACATGTCGTAGCAACATATACTCATACATCGCTCAATGTTGAATAGTTTATTGATGAGGTGTACACTCTCGAGCGCACGTTGCGTATCTGGGAGAATGAGTTCCCCATCTTGCCTGACCTGTCTACATGAAATAATCAACGGGGATCCGATAGGTCGTCCCCAATCAACCAAAATCCATAATAAAATGGACTTTAGGGAGAAAATCGACTGGGAGTTTTGTGGCGTATGCATATTAGCTAGGCATAATCGAAGTAAATGCCCGCAGCGAACTTACCATATTAGACAATCGTCGCGGTCGAGTAGGAATTGAGCTAATGTACTCCAATGTATCTAATTTATATTACAAAGCTTGTTCCAATGAATCTAATTTAAATGAAAATGTTTGTTTTAAGTTTTTCCCAATGAATCTAATTTAAATTATAAAGTTGGTTCTAAGTTTGGTATAATGAATCTAATTTCTGCATGTATGTAAGTCAGTAATTTCTATGTTCCAAGTTTGTTCCAACACATGTCATTTAAAATTACAAAGTTTGTATTTTTTGCATTTATATTTTACTACAATTAAATAAATACAAACTTGACTATTGAAATTACAGAAACCCCTAAAATTGATGGTTTGATGGTTTGGTCCTAGGGGTAAATTTTTGTGGTAGTCGGCGTTCATGTTGTGGGTGCTTGTGGCGATCAACGTTTTCTTCACCCAAACCTAGAGGTGTGCTAAACATAGTAGAAAAATCGTATGCCCCAAACGTTTGCCCGGGAGGAGTGGAGTACTGTGGTGGTAATGGGCTAAAGATATCAAACGTCATTGTTGATCTCGGATTAGGTATATCAGAACTGGATCCGGGAAATCCTGAATCATATCTGTGGCTTGACTAGCCTGGGAAATAGTTATCGACCCCTAAGTCCAGATGATAACTATCCCAGGCTGTGTATAAGACCACTTAGGGTCGAGCGTCAGCTCGGGTTCGAGAGAGGGCTCTAGCTCAGGTGAAAGAGGCGTATGTGGAAGAGGATGGGCGGATTGCCTAAGTCGGCGCATGTGCGGGGGGACTACAATCGATTGCCCACCAAATAAATACAGTTTTCCCATATCGAAGTACCATTGTATGTACTCTAACGATTACTACAGATCAAAAGAAAGATCTATCTAAGGTCTCTAACCCATCCGGTTGTCCCACAGTGCAATATATTGTTGATGCACTACCGTTCAATTATTTCCCTATTTTCCTTTCTTGTTAATCCCATGGATCTTCCCCAATTGCATTGGCTGTGCCAAGATATATTGTATGCAACCAAACTTCCAGAGTACTCGATCCTCGTTATACCACTCTACTGTCTAAAAATTGGTAATGGGTACGTTAATACACCACAGGTGTGACTGGATGCGGGCAAACGAGAGAATAACATCCACAATTTCCAAGAAGGAATAAGGTATCCAGATGAACTGCACAATTAATAATATGGTAAAATTCTAACACGGTTCGAGTGTGATATATAAAGTAATTACATGTCACGAATATTGGATCACTTACCCCATTTCCCGGCATGTTTTTCAATCATCAGACGATATATCGGAACCATGTATGACCTCCCGATACCCGGATTGATACACCATCTACAAAAACAAATAACTTGTTAGAATAATATCATTAGAAAAAAAGTCAAATAATTGCTATAATGGGTAAAATTTTGTCACCTATTCACGAGTGAAAATACATATGCTAGGTGACTAATTGATGCCAAGAATGACATCCGGTAAAAAGCCCAAGACTGCAGCAATATGAGGCATCCGTCTATGTCCACGGTAAAAGGCTTTGTCGTCCGACAAAGCTCACGATACAACATAGCTAGTACTGTAGAATCCCACCTATACAGACAGACATTATGCAAATTAGTTAACAAGGGTAAGCACATCAAATGGACCTTGTTGTTGTTTGCATCCGGCATGAGTACACCCCCTATAATATGCATAATGTACGCTCGACCGACACATATCACCTCTCGCTCAATGGCATTAATCGGTAAATGTTCAAAATTGGCCTTCAGCCATGAAAACCTCAAACCCATAAATTTCGACTCAACATCACCGAGCGAGACTCTAAGTAGGTTATAAAAAAGGGCGACCGACTCAGAGATCATTTTTATGCCTGTTATCGCACTCCCGTCAATTGAGAGCCCGAGTTGCAATGCAACACCTCTAGAGTGATGGTGCACTCCTCACACAACAAATGAAAAGTGTGGGTCTTCGGGGGCTACTACTCAACCAAAGCAAAGATTAAGTTGTATCGTAAATCAAACGTCAGGATCAATGCCGCTGATCCGAATTCAGCTGACTGCAAGTATGGCATTAGTCGTTCATTTGGGGGATATCTTAAACCATTCAAACGACCCCTCAATATACGGTATGGGCCCTGACACTATTAAATTATAAAAATAGTTAATATAACCCAATTTAATTTCGTAAATGATTTGAAACTTTTTATAAGGGAACTCATGAGTAACAAATAACAATTTTATTACCATCTCATTAACCATGTTTGATATGTGATCATTATCGTTAATCAAAGAACCCATTTGGTTATCTGCAATTTTAAAACAAAGAGTTCAATTAGTTTGTTGCAAAAACACATTTCGATATTTAATTTGTATCTGGACATTTTTATCCTACTAATAGAAAAAAAAATATTATTAAAACATAGAAATGTGACACCCTAACACGGAATTGCGAATAGCACATTTCGATAATTAATTGCTGAGGTGGTCCATTTTAAATAATTATCAAAATGCCTAAATTTAATACAATAATTATTACAATAAATACAATACAAAAATTTCATTACAAAAATATAAACAGTTTTGTCCATATCACATTTTTTGCTATACTATTGCAGTATATAATAAACTTATTTATATTGGTTTAGTAACTAATAAAATAAAAATATCTCATAAATTCCAATCCAATAGTCTCATCTTTTATCTACATAAAAAACAAAAAAATTATGTTAAAATAATAGAAACTATCAAAACAAAATAAACCTAATTGGACTATATGTTGTTATGCGCATCTAATAATAAACCAAAAAAAAAAATGCTCATTAAAAAATATAACAGAAACATCTCATCAATTCCAAGTCAATGGTCTCATCTTTTACCTACATAAAAAAAAAATGTTAAAACAGCATAAACTATCTCAACATAATAAACCTAATGGGACTAATGTTGTTATTTGAATCTAATAAAAAACATAAAAAGAACATAAGAATTAAAAAAAAATCAAACATAAACATACATGCACACTTTATAAAATAAATCAAACAACCTTCCTTTCTTACCGAAATAATACCTTATAAAACCTTAAAAAAATAAAAAATAAAAAATAAATCAAAATATGAATTATAACATTTCTAAAATAAATAAATAAAAATAAAAAAAATAACATTTATAACCTATAAGAAAACCTTAAACTAAACAAATAATGTATAAATACTAAAAAATACCTCTTTTATTTTTTAAACCCTCTACAAAAATCTCTTAATTTTTTTTAAACCCTAAACAAATTCCACAAACCCCTTTTTTTTCAAAACCCCAAACTAACCCTAAACTAATAACCCAAATGTTTTTCCTTATCTCCTTTGCTTTCCCTTTCTTTCTCTTCTTCTATCTTCTCTACTATTCTTTTTTTCCCTTCTTCTCTTCCCTATTCTGCTACTCTTCTCTCCTCTTTTTTGCCCTTCGTTCTCTTCTTCTTCTTTATTCTATTTCTTTTTCACATTGGGGAACCATTATAAGGTCCCAAAAACCCATTTTTACAAGACCCTTAAGGGTCTCGTCCCATCTCACAGACACAGTAGAGTAGGGGGCTCATTCCATCCCATTGCAGCAGATCGATGCCGCCTATCAGGTAAGCACAATCACTACCGGTGCCACCTGTCAAGTAGGCTTGACCAACTTTCTCAGGTTGTGTGGTATGTATGAATTATATGGGTTATATTTTTATTTTTGGTGCTACCTACCAACTACCCTCCCTTAAAAAATTAAATTTTTTTTTAATAATAGAAACCTTACACTTAATTTTTTTTTTAATAATAGAAACCTTACACGAAAAAGGGTGATGTTGCCACCTATCCACCACCCTCCTCCAACTTGAACATACCATTGCAGTAAATAATTTAGGGTAAACCTATTTTAGATTTTTTTTTATATTAAATAGGTAAAAAAAAAAAAAAAAAAGCCTACAAACATGGTTTTAGAGATCATATTTTTAAACCAAAAATTATTATTAAGAAGTTGAAATTAAATAATGTTTTAAAAGTAATATAAAATACCATCGCAAAAGCAAAATAGAAAACAGATTAAATAAATTTAAATATAGTTCTCAGCATCATATTTTTAGAACACATTAAAATACTTAAATATTAAAATTACAATATTTGTTTATATGTCTTTAAATTAAATGTAAAGTAATAACTTATTAATCGAATATTTATCTACCTCAAGAATAACTTAAGTTCAAATAAATTTTTACCCTAAAAAATGTCTTTAAACCACTAAAAATATTGTTACAAATTTTAAAACAAAACAAAA
This sequence comes from Gossypium stocksii, assembly GCA_020496765.1. NCBI lineage: Eukaryota > Viridiplantae > Streptophyta > Magnoliopsida > Malvales > Malvaceae > Gossypium > Gossypium stocksii. The sequence goes on from CM035623.1 coordinate 17,781,453, forward strand.
CAATTAAAATAATTAACACATATAATCATAAAACCTAAGTAACAATGGTCTGAATTCTGAAACAGTTTAAAGTAAAAATAATGAAATTCCAAAGAGGAAATTAATAGGCTTAAATGCAGCAAAGAAACTATCACAGAGGTAAAACTACTACTTTTTACAAACTCGAGCAGCGATTATCATTACACGAGGTCTTACAGTGGTACACATTATTATGGGCCACGCCTACCACTTTCATCCTATTTACATTGTTTCCTGTTTCCATTTTCCCTCCACCTCCTAAATTTTCACGTATCCACTCCCAATGCTTTCTTGATGTCACCCTGCAACAGCAACCAAAGCAGCACAACACAAAATTAATGTCTCGCACACATGCACCGCAGTTGAGCATTTGACTCGGTTGGTGCATGGTCACCTTCGGGTTCAATTCCCCCTCCTCAAAAATTTAAAACGAAAGAAGGATAAAGTGGCACCAGTAGGGTGTAGGGAATACCTCTATGGCCAGTGGTGTGGTGGTTGGGCTATAGCGAGCGAGGACGTTACCATCCTTATCAACTAAAAACTTAGTGAAGTTCCACTTTATCCTAGATCCCAAGAAACCAGATTTCTTTGCTTTTAAGAACTTGAAGACAGGTTCTGTATTCGGCCCGTTGCAACGAATCTATATATATAAAATTTTTAGCAGCATACAGTAACCAGTTAGAATGCAAAGTCCCCCTGGCATTGAAGATGCAATGAATGCAAACCAAATGCAGCTAGTTTATGCACATAGAAAACAAACAGTCAGCAAATGAGCTGACCTCCATTCCAGTCAACAACAATCACAAACATTCATAAGGAACATCAACATATACAAAAAGTCTCAATAAGTTCATATATTATTCATGAAGAAGCAGAGTTCTATTAATAGTTCCACCTATTCCTATCTTCTTATGGTAGCAGTCCCGACAGAGTTGTTAAATTAATCCAAAAAAGGAAAAATCCAATCAACAACTACAATCACAATTAACCCAATCAATGATCATATTCAATGAAAAAACATCTTGCGCTACTTCTAAGAAAAGAGATCCATTATCCAATGCTAAATATAACCCATTACCTTTTTGAAAATAGGATATTCAGCCTTGTATCTTGTGCAAGCAAACTCTTCTGCCTCTTGGCTGGTACCTGGTTCTTGCTTCAAAAACTGATTGCAAGGAAATGCCAAGATCTCCAACCCTTCAATCAGAAAATAAAAAACATCAAGTCCTAACATATCTAGGGAAGAAAACCGAAAGCAAAACTATAATTCGACCATTTGTTTCATATGATCAAATTGGCTAAACTGATAATTGGAAAGGTTCTTGTTTACAGAGCGATGAGAAAAAGAACAAAGCCACTAGGGAAAAGAAAAAATAAATGTAGAGTAATAATAAAAGCCTCTATAGGGGTGCTTGAATTTAAGAAAGGTCTTCCACAAGTACTAAACTAATAACAGAGTTCTGAATCATTGATTTACCGTCAAAGTTTCCATCATTGAGAATTAAATGTCATCTGGCTCCACAGGTCTGCACATGTAATTTCAGTTTAAAGTCCATTTTCAATGCAAATTTTTCCTCAAAAAGAAAACCCTAATCCCATTCCCTTTCTTCTTACACAGTCCTGTTCCAGCTGCTAGTTCCTAGTACAAACTACCCTCGACGATTTAAACCAAACTAGACCTCCAGAATTGGGATTTTTAAGTAGATTTTCGCATAAAAATTAATTAGTTTCCTTATGTAATTTGTACCCTTTCTTAAAGGGTTAAAATAAAGTTACATTCGACATAATTTGAAGCGGCAGCTTTTCACAATAACGTCCAATTTTAGCTAAGGTTTGAGCTTTCGAGTGTTAAGAAAAGATGAAGAGTTAGCTTTGAACTGGCTGTGCAAACTGTGCAGTCATGGTTGCTGATTTCATATGCTTTAAGCAACTAAAAAAAATGAAATACACAGCTAAGCGAAGAGAAACCAACCTTTGTCCTTGTATTTGTTGTAAAGCTCAGTCAACTGGGTGTAATTTGAATCCGTAAACCCACTGTTTAAAATCATAAAGGTAAACAATTTAGAATCGGGAAAGAAAGCAAAGACGACGAGTTCAAAGAAGAGAAGATATGAAAGGTAGAAAAGGACCATTTAGAAGCAACATTAACCACAAGGAGAACCTTTCCTTTGTACATGCTAAGGTCCACGTCCTGGCCTTTGCTATTCTGCAACACAAACAACAGAACAAAAGCATAAAACCCAATCAAAAGAAAGAGGAATTATCAAAGAAATGTAAAGGGTAGAGAAGAACCTTGACAGTGAATTCATGGATTGATTTCTGAGGAACTGATTCAGAAGCACCCATCCCGGTTTGAGATGGAAAGAAAAAGGTTTTTGAAGCTTTTGGATATTTAAATAAAGGGAAGGAGGAGATGGGTAGTAAAGGTGGTTTCTGGCAGTGATAAGGATAACTATTTAGTGACGACAAAATAAAAATGGTTGAGTTTGACAAGTAAAGTTAATTGTGGATTTTTGCAGGCATTAGTTATAATTATTGAGGTTGATGATGATGCAAATTGAATTTTGGGAAAGTTGTGTTTACATTCATATAAACACGCAGAGTTTTCTTTGCCAAAGTCAAATTTAAAATCGATCACCAAATAATCTAAAGCATTTATAAGATATGAAGTATTATTGTTGGCTCACTACAATCATTGAAAAACGCGTTTAAGCATCTGAAAAGTTTTAAAACTTGGTATTAATAGGACTGATAGTACGTAAATAAAGTATAATTAAATGTTGAAAAACTGGAGTGCCGACTTTTTATGAAGCAGCAAATCCTCATTTAATGATATTTAAAACCCACAACCCCACGCCAGCCCTTTATCCCCTCATTTCCGCGGTTGGATTTTTCATTTTTTTCCCCCCAAATATTAACCCTTTCACATCTATCTCTCTCCATTAAATTCTTATATATATGTAAGGGTGTAAATGAACACAAGATTTGATGAATTATTTATAAATTGTTAATAAAATATTTGTTTATATTCGTTTATTAAGTTAAATAAGTGAGTATGAACAAAATTTTTATATTCGTTTAATAAACGAACGAACACGAACATAGGTGTGTTCGGTTCATTTATGTTCACAAATAAACTCGTTTAAAAGCTCATTTATTGGTTGTTTGTGTCTTACTTCTCATAACCTCTTTATAGAATTTCATCATCTTGATTTGATCATTATGAACATCTTTCGAATTCAAAGGGGTGAAAATGTACTTCTTCCCATGGAAAACGAAGGAATTCAATTTAATTTACTATGATGAATAACATCACGATCGTATTACTATGGTCTACAAGTAACAAGTGGGCGGAATGTATGGGAACGACATTACACCAAACTTCATCAATATAAGTCCCAAGTTTAAAAGTGATCAAGCATTGTTTTACCACACGGACTTCTGAACCTTCATTAAGCCATTGAAGATGGTATGGTGTAAAATGTTTGCTACATGGCAAAGCAAGTGAATCCACAAGGTAGCTGCTCACAACGTTAGCACAACTTCTATCTTCTATTATCAATGATAAATGAGAAAAATTTACCTTTAATCAAACACATCGAATGGAATATATTACTCATTTGAAGATCATGATCATCCCTCAATTGGATGTTGAGGGTGCGCCTCACAACTAGACAACAGGAATGAGTTAGTGGTTCCACCAACTCTTATTCACCATAAAACTCACTTCCATCATCGACATTATCAATTCATTCGGGCATATATGTATTTGTTTTATCTGAATAAGAGGTATACTCACCACCTTCTTTTATCAACAAAAGTTTCATGTTGGCACAATCATGACTATAGTATCCACACCCTTTGCACTTAAAGCATTCAATTTCACGAGCTTTTTGTTGTTTTGGTGAAAAGTAATAGAAGTGGGTTGCTTAGAAGATGTAAAAGAAGGTTTTGTAAGAGCCTCACTTTTCCACCCATAAGGTTTAGTCTCATCATGTTTTGGCAGCAATTTATTAGTAGCATAAGGAGGTTTCGAATTCTTGAAAGTAGAATTAGAACTCGTACCTCTATAATATTGTGATGTACCAAATGGATGAGATTGACGTTGTTGAAATTGTTACTCAATCTCAATGGCCTTGTGTATTGCTTCCTCAAGATCAATATAGTTTGAAGATTAAAAGCATCGGTTATCGAAACGTTCAAGCCATCTATGAACCGTACCATGGTAGTCTCGTCATCTTTTCATACATTTGTTCTTTGCATAAGCATTTCCATCTCCTTAAAGTATTCATCAACAGATCGATTACCTTGAACAAGGCATTGAAGCTGTCGCTTAATATCCCTATAATAATGAGGTGGAATAAAATGTTTTCTCATGATTTGTGTCAACTGGTCCTATGAATCAACATCTCGTTCATGATTCCTTTGGTGGTTCAAGACAAGTTGAGTCCACCAACTCAATGTATAATCCGAAAATGCCAATATAGCCAATGGAACTTTCTCCTCCTCCGAACATTTATAATAAACGAAACATGATCTTAATTTTAGCTTCCCAATCATAATATGCATCTGGATCATTCTTCCCTCGGAATGGTGGAATGTTGAACTTTGGTTTAGCTACAAAAGGCTGGCATTAATCAGGAATACCTAAATTTTTATCAATGTGATGATATCATCGCATACCAGTATTAGAACGAGTACGAAGTTGTTCATTGTCCCTATCATTTCCATTATCACGAGCATGAGACCATCAGTTCAAAGAAATTTCCAAACGAGCAACAGCTTGAGTTAGCATTTGAAATTGATTGGCAAGTTGATTGGAAAGCTGATTAATGTTCTCTTGTAGTTTAGTTCGACACTTATCAAATTGGCTTTGTAGTTTCGTTTGACTCTTAGTCAAATTGGCCTTAAATGTATCACGTACCTCATTCAATTGTTGATGTTGAAATTTTCCCATCCCCACAATATTCTCAAATATAACATCTTATTCTTTATCATCGGATGGTATCTCATCATGGTTTTTACGATTACGAGTGTCACGAGTCATTGTGAAAGCCTGAAAAAACACAACACTCAAAAGAAAAATTAAGCAAACCTCACCTTTATGCACTCAGAAATAAAATTAAATTCTCAATGAGGTAAGAATTAATCTTATGAATTTTTTAAAAATTTTCTATACCAATCAATTAGAATGTATTAGAATCAACTAACAAAGCAAACCTAATAGCACTATGAGTCCAAAATCGGCTAAACACAAAAGAATTGTGTTGCACGGAGGATGTAACACCCCAAACCCGACCCAGACGTTATGGCCAAATCTGATGTGTCATATCAACGACGGACTAACCATGTTTCCTAGTTACTATGATTAGGGTGAGTTTTGCAAAACCCTTATTGAAGTTTAAAGAGAAAATCCATGTTAAATTGTAAACATCCTATCCACTATCAGGTTGTAGGGGTATTCTTGTTATAGAATCTCGGTTTAGGTTTTGTTACTCGTTTGATACGTGTGATTGATTTTGAAAACGTTGGTTAATTTTTAAGAAAACTCTCGCAGCCTTACTCAAATCATCAAGTTGTAAATAAAGAATAAAAACCCAACATTAAAAATAATTAAGAGCGGCCTTATTACAACCCAAAACTAGCATGAAAAATAATTAAAAATAATAAAAAAATAAATAACTTAAACAAAAACCAACAATGTAGTCCACGTGGGCACTCTGAATCCCTCCAACTGCCAAGTCCTCTAGCTCAGGGCTCACCTACACAGATGAAATGAAGGGGTGAGTTTTGAAATTCAGTGTGTAAAGAAAGCCCATCCAGAGCCCAAATCAGCTCAAGCCCATTGGGCCCAAGCCCTATCCAGTCTCAGTATTATCCAGGCCGAAGTCCTATTCAGATTCAGTATTAACTGGGCCTTAACCCTATTCAGTAAACAGAGTGGCTCATGGGCCCATTATAGTAACAGTACAAAATAATGCATGTATGCAAAGCCCAAGGCCTATCCTATGTCCATCTGCTACACTCCACCCGTACTAGCCGTAAACACACCATGTGGGGAACTACTCAACCCACCCAGTCGCTGCACTCCACAGTTACAGCATAGCTGCTCAGATAATGTGCCCAAGCCACTAACAGTAAATCCAAGGTAAAGCCCCTTTCAATAAACAGTACGAGGCATAGCCCCTTTCAGTAATCAGTACAAGGCAAAGCCTCTTTTAGTAATCGTGGAAATGCCACTTGCACTTCCTCCATCAATAAACCCAGTCCCATGTAACAGATAATCACGTCATGGCATACAGTGAACAGAAACAGTAAAACATGCATTTCAGTCAAATTTAGCCCTAGGGGTATAACAGTCATTTTGCACCTAGGGGTAAAATAGTAATTTCTCACCCTTAAGGGGTGTTTCAGTAATTATACCATTTTTAGGGTTTTATGCATATTTCAGTCCCTAATAGTCCAACTTACATCTCAATAGTTAATTTAGCCCACTTTAGCAGTTTTTAGTTATTGGGCCCTAAAACCCCTATTGGGCCCTACAGTGTCATCTAGCTATTTTAAGCCCGTTCAGCCCAAATTCTAAGTCTAGTTTAACAGATTTAACCTATAGTATACCAGAATACACTTATCGCTTACTTTTACCCATATGGGCCCGTAAGCCCATTGGGTCTATTTTCAGCCCATCAAGGCCCAAATTACCGAGGTGCACGAAATCGAGCACTCACCAACTTTACCGATTTCGGTTACAGAACCTTAATGCTTCCAACGACCTACGAGCGCTCGCACGCTCGCAAGCCCATGAAATGCTAGAATTTCGGCATTTTGGCTTTTCGACTTTTACCGATTTAGACTACAAGAGGGTGTTCGTTTACATACCTGATTTGTGATTACTACAGCGAGATCTCCCACACGTTTCCTACAATCGGTTACCATGATGTCAGATTACAAAATGACGATAATCAACTTAATACCCACTTATTACATTCGGCCAACATCCCTTAAGGCCTTAGAACGCTTACCTTTGCCGAAAACAGTGACTAGATCTATATCTAGTGGTTCCAAGGATCCAATCCTCCAATACTTCTCGTTTGAACACCTTCAATCCACCCTAGCACATAATAAACTGATTAATAAGATCTATAGAACCTTTAGCCCCAATCGACAGTTACCTTACATAGGGGTTTTTGGCTTTTCCTTAAATCCCGAAATAAAGAATGGACAGGAGATTCCGATAACTTACCATAGGTTCACTAACTAGAATGATTCCAATCCCATACTTAACTCAGATCTGACGCAAATCTAGCCTCTAAATACAAATAGAGAGTAAATTTAAGAGATCTAAGGGTTTGACTCCCAAATCCCTATGAGTATGGTGATTTCGGCTTTTGAAATAATGAAGAAGAAGGTGATTTGAAGTTATGGATTGAAGAGGTGATGTCGACAAAGGTTTGGGGTTTTGAGAGTGTGAAATTCGGCTAAAAAGGAAAAAAGAAGAAAGGAGAATTCGGCTAAGGACAAAACGGCACAAAAGCAACCTTTTCGGGATTTTAGCTTTTTGAAGAAATCGGCCAAGTAGGTTCTAGGTGAGTCGACTACAATTATTGAAGAAAACAGGAAGTAGATGAAGAAGGTAGGTTTATTCAGAAGAGTTGGACAATCGGTTTGTAGAGAAAATAAAGAAGAATAAGGTTTTCTTTTGGTAAAAACGGCTAAAGGGGTATTTGCCACAATTTCGGCTTTTGTGAAAAGAGGGAAGAGAAGAAAAAAGAACCTATCACTAGACCTAATCGGCAGCCAAGAAAAGAAGAGCCAAAAAAACCTAAAAGACCCCAAAAATATTCGGCTAACACCCTAAGCACTCCCTTAGCCGATTACACCAAAACGAATTAACCCAATCGGCTATGCTCCCTCATGCGTCCCTTGTTCGGCCACCATATGCTCCCATTCAAATTTCCTATAATTTCTCTCCCTTATCTACCTAATCTAATCTCATGGACAACTCAAACTCTCTTCAGCAGAGTTCTACTTGAGTTCCATCACATGACCAGTACATGCAACAAAAATAAAGGTACCATACTGCTTACCTTGTGACTTGAGCTCTGGCCCTTGCACACACATCTACACGCCACATTTTTAGGCACTTAAGTGGTGCCACATTGCCACTTTACCAAGGGCTTACTTGAGTCTTATTTCCCTACTTTTTCTTAAAAGCCCACTTAGCCAAGTCCCCTTCACTTTAAATCCAAAATTTGATATTTCCGCCAGGTTTTATCTTAGGCTTGGGCCTTCTAAAGGCCCACTAACACACTTAAAACATAAATTCCATAATTTAACAACCAAATTTCAAAATTTCATCAAAATCGCAAAAATCCCGAAAAATCTTGAAAATCAAGGCGTTACAGAGGAAGGAATGTACAACGTGCTTTAACCTACTAACACAATAAATAATAAAGTATTAAAATGTGTAAAGGAAAAATAAAAAGTAAAAACAAATGAAAACCTACGGCTAAGAGTCAATTAAAATATTTGAAACCCGAAAAATTGTGAAGCAACTTGATAAATTTCATTCGAGGTGTTCCTGACTTTCAAAAATAACGAAATTTAACCTGGAGCCTCTTAAATATTGTATATTTGATTTGAAAATTTTCAACACAAAATTCAACCTAAAAAATATTTTTTATTTTTTATTTTTTATTTTTTCAGATTTTTCTAATTTTTCACTTTTTCAATCACTTTTTTTGTGGGAAATATTTTTTTAACATTCTAAAATAGTGCCAAGAAATAGTATGTAAAATTTTAGATCATTTGAAAAATGTTTACCCACAAAAAACTTATTTTGTTTTTAAAACTGTCTGGGTAAAAAAAATGTTAAATCGATTTTATAAGAACACAAAGAACACCTAAAACGCCTAAATCTGATACCAAATGATATGGATGATGTGGATGAATGCAAAAGCAGATCATAAAGTTTGTTCAAGTCACAGATTTGACTTAGGGCTCTAGATGTTCTAGAAGAAATTTGAATTTTTGAAACAACCTGAAACACAATCAAATCCAAGTTAGATAAAAAATAATTAAAATAACTAAGATAAATAAAATAGAACAATAACTCAAAGAATAGAACAATAAAGAGGATAGATGGAAAAGAAAGCACGTGGCGTGTAAAAGTCCTAGGAAGTCTTGGAAACAAGAAGAATCCACAACTCCCTTTAATCGGCTCTAATTTCCCCTCTAAGAAAGAAAACTTGATAAGAAAAAGTTTGAAGATGATCCTCACAATTTGAAAATATTTTTAAAACTTTACTAAAAGAAACTTAAATCTTAAAAAAAGAAAATTCAAAGAGAATTTATTAACTTAAAAAAGAAGTTGCATAATAATGAATTACATGATTTGTGTACAATGCAAAGGCTTATATATAGGCTAGCTAAATAAATCTAAATAAAACTCTCAAGTATACTAGAATTCTAATTTAATCTAAACAAGAAGTAGTTTTAAACTAAACTTTTTTGTCAATATAAAACTCCTAAATAACTTAAAACACTTAATATTTATAAAAAAATCGAAATAAAATAATAAGAGCTGATAAATACAATATTGAGATCATATATAATATAAATTAAGCCTAAAACCTAAACTCAATATGAAACTTCTAGGCTTGTGGGATCAATAGGATCCTTGAAGTGAAGTGCCTAAACTTTTTAACATTTTCCACATGGGTTTGTCATAATAGATTGACAGTTATCTAAATAAAATTCTCAAGTATACTAGAATTTTAATTTAATCTAAACAAGAAGAAGTTTTAAACCAAACTTTCTTGTTAACGCTAAACTCCTAAATAACTTAAAATACTTAATATTTATAAAAATTTGAAATAAAATAATAAGAGCTGATAAATAAAATATTGAGATCATAAATAATAAAAATTAAGCCTAAAACCTGAACCCAATATGAAACGTCTAGGCTTGTGGGATTGATTGGGATCCTTGAAGTGAAGTGCCTAAACTTGTTAACACTTTCCACATGGGTTTGTCATAGTAGATTGAAAGTTTAGGCCAGCACACAAAATTAGTCCATTCTAATTCATCATTGCTCTAAAATCCATTGTCTTGAAGGTTCAACTTTTCTTCTCAAATTTTTTTCGTGATAAAGTCTTGAACGAATAAGTGAGCTTTGTCTTTAGCTGCTTGGATTTAGTTATCGTAATTGGGCCTTGTGGAAAACTAAGCCCATCTCTATTATGGTATTTGAATTGGACTGAGTTGCTCGTATCAGCCGAAGGGGTCACATTAATCACCTAAATGATCATGTCTTTTTTCAAATCTATTACCAATTCTAAACTTGTTTTATAATAGTGAATATCTCTGTAACACCCCTAACCTGCATCTGTAGCCGGAATAGAGTTAATGAGCGTTACTAAAACTTACGGAATGAATACAGACGTTTTATATCATTTTGTCATACATGTCAGAAAATTTATGGTAAAGTCCCTTATTTGGGCACTCGAGGCCCAAAATATACATTAGAAATAAGTCGGGACTAAATCGAAAACTCAGAGAATTTTTCACGATATTTCAAAAATTTTCCCTAGGTGCAGGGGTCACACAGCAGTGTGGTCAGGCCATGTGGCTCACACGGTCAAGTGACACACCCATGTCTTAGGCCGTGTGGTATATCAAGTAGGTCACACAGCTGTGTCCCCAGCTTGTGTAACTCTCTGACTTGCAAAACATTAAGGTGCAGGGGACACACGGCCAGGCCACATGCCAATATGCCAGGCTGTATGTCACACACGGCTGAGACACACGCCGTGTCTCTACTCGTGTGGATGAAAATAGGCCATTTTAAGACCATTTTTCTCACATTTTAAGACACACGCCTAGTCTCTGTCACAGGTGAAATCGATGTCTCATTAGTATCCAAATTAGGCAGATTTCAAGATGATGAGGACCCAACTCGAGCCCCTCTACAGCCTCACCCACGGCTTCTTATACCCTATCCGCGAGTACCTCGTATACTCATCGTAAATTCGAAGTTTATCTGTATTAATAGTTTTATGCATTAGTTACAGTTTCAATATTTATTAACAAAAGTTTTATGCAGAATAATATCAGTAATTTCAAGTTTGTTTTCGTAAATCGCAGTCTTCCTACAGTTTTCAATTTACACTACCTAAAGTGTTTTCAGTACAGTATACTACTTATGGCTGTTTAAAACATGCTAATAGTATTTTCATACAAATCTAAACAGAGTTTCAAAACACTTACAAGATCGGCGTCGGAGACTCGGTGTACCACATACTCATTCAAGTCGTTTAAAAATAATTTGTAACTCGGTTCTTGAAACTAAACTTTTAAAAACCCAACTCCACAGTCGAGTTTTGCAACCTGGCTCTGATACCATCAAACGTAACACCCCAAACCCAGCCTAAACATTATGGTCGAATCTGGCGATGTCACATAGTAGTACCTTTTGAAAAATGTGTCATCATCAAAAACCTCTTTTCTATATAACCGTTTTTCATTATCCTATGCTAATTCTAAGTCATGTCGATCATTTTCAAAATGTTATTAATTTTCGAAATGTATTTCCTTGCAGAAGCTTTTAAAATAGTTTTTGTATTCGTGGTATTTTGTTAAACATTTATCTCTTTGAAAACCTAAATTTTACCTACCACTAGCAGTTATAAATCATAAAACAGTATAATATCTAAGTTTAACCATGATTACAGTGAAAATACCCAAATAGAATCATAAATAAGTATTAAACAGTATAAAAAGAGTCATATGGCCACCGCTGAGTCCTCCGCCGTATCGATCCATCTATGTTTGGGGATTACCTGTACAAATTAACGAAAGGGGCAAGTTTTCGCAAACTTAGTGTGTAATCCCCACAGAAAACATGTATACAGCATAATATCAGAAATTAGTCATATATATGTAAGGTTCGGGCCTGAGCCCATTACAAAATCGGTGTGAACCTTAGCCCACTCAGTTACAAAATCAGATACAAATTAGGGCCTTAACCCATATTAGATATAACATGTAGAATAAAACAGAGTATCAGAATCCTACCCACCAGCCTCTATACACCATCTCTGCCCAACCCTACACACCATGTGGGGATAAAATCAACCCACCTATCCCTACATACCATGCTGTACCGAAATACGATACATAATCAAATAATTGCAACTGAGCTATCAGATAACAGGCTTAATAGCCTTTTAGATACTTCCACCAATATCATCAACCCACCCCCATGTAATGCAGCATACAATCGATGACATGTTATAATGTAATTAACAGTTCATACATTCAAATCAGTATACATGCTAAGCGTAACATGCTTAGTACAAATATCACATAATCAGATCACATAATTAGGGGTCTAAGTAATACTTACCGACCTTACAGTAGGTTCACAGTCGAGTTGGGCGACCTGTGCAACCTTACAGAATATTTTAGAAGAATAGGCTAACACTCCCATGTGGCCTACTCGTGTTGGCCCACACGCCCGTGTGGCTCACACGGCCTAAATTGGCCTTGGCCGTGTGGCTCACACGCCACACGGCCTAAATTGGCCTTGGCCGTGTGGATCACACGGCCTGGCCCAAAATTCCACACGTTCATATGGTTGACCTGTGTGGGCCCACACAGCCCAGTTGGTCGAGCCCGTGTGTCGCACATGGCCTCATCCGGCCATCACACGGTAGTGTCCTTTATGCACAGCCTCGCCTCATCGGTCACACGGCTGTGTTCCTTCACATGCCTACCACACGGCCTACGGTCGTGTGGCGTCGACAGAAAGCTTTTTCGACTTTCGTCGATTTCTATTTTTGATGCAATTCAGTACACACCTGGTTTGTTTTCGATGCGTAAGCACTCTCAAGCACTCCAAAACCTAGAATTAGTATATATAACCACTATTCAGTGATTGGACAACGAATTTCGATAACAACTAATAAACAAAGGCTCGGCTTACCCCTGACGAAGACTCTCCAAAATGTTGCTAAAATGAGAATCGCAAAATTTACTGACTAAGGCCTTTTCCTACACCAGTAAACGTAGATGAGAACATTATTTACACGTTTGTTCAGGAATTCGTGACAGTAACGAGAGAAACTTACCGATGTCGAGCATGCACTAACAACGTTTGCAAAGAAAAAGTAGAAAAGAGTAGGTGGATGAAGGAAAAAGAAGATAATTTCAGTGAAATTCGGCAAAAGAGGGAACAGATTATCGAAAAAGTGACGGAGGGGAAAAGAAAATTTTCGACAGAGGGAAACCCAATAAATGACGTCAAAAATTTGTTTCCTAAAAGCAAAAATCGGTTTTGTCAGATTCTGCTAACTCCCCACTAATCCATATCCTAACCACCCACTACTCAGAAACTTAGTAGAACTCAAACACTTACCCAACCAAGCAGTAAAAATAATAGCCTTCGAGTAAACATAAGGATTCGAGCACAGGACCTTCAACGCACCAACACTCCACTTATCCACCAGACCAGTAGGCTCATTCTGTTAAGTTTTCACAAGAAATCAAACATAAGCCTATTGAACCCAGTTAAGGCTTTATTCATAAGAAAATCAAAATTTGCCCAAGTTAAGGCTTGAACTTGGGACCTCTTAGACACTCCCAAAACACTTAACCACTGAAGCAAACAGACAGTTATGTCATATTTTAACAGAGTATAAATTTAAAACTTGGGGAATTACACGGACAAACTCAGTAAACCATTCGTTCATCATTTGGAAGAAGGCTTTTTTGGCCTCTCTTCCATGACCCTCAAATATGGGTCTCGATTTAGACGGCACTGCTCAATGAACGGAGGCTGGCATATTACTTTCTACATAATTAGAGTCAGCTCGATTGGAATTCATTTACTATACAAAAACATGATTTAAAAGCTGTCAGGAGATATCACACTATCACAGGTTAAATATGGCATGTATAGTTAGACTCATATACGCTACATTAGTCCTAAAATTGACTAAACCGTAGCTTTGATACCAACAAATATAACACCCCTAACCCGTATCCGTCGTCAAATTAGGGTTACGGAGCATTACCAAACTTATCACAATAAATAATCATACATTTCACATACATTTCTCATTCTAAACCTAAATCATTCACACATATTCATATAGTCCATAATACGAGCTTTCAAGGGCTAAATTAGACATTTAAAACATTTTGGGACTAATCCGAGAACTTAAGAAAATTTTGGGAAAACATTGAAATTTTTCAAATACAGGGGACACACGCCTGTGTGGCTAGGTCGCGTGTCTCACACGGCCAAAAAACACACCCATGTCACAGGCCGTGTGGACATTCGAAATGAGATCATATAGCCGTGTCCTAGACTGTGTCCTATCCCATGTAACTCTCTGACTTGTGTCACACAGCCAACCACACGCCCGTGTGACTAGCCCATGTAACTCATTGACTTGGTTCTATTAGAAACTACAAGGGACACACGCCTGTGTCTCTACCCGTGTGGACAAAAATAGGCTATTTTCCAAGCCATCTTTCTCACCCAAATTTACAATCACCTACACATACCAAATAGAATATAATATATCATCAATAACCATTCAAACCAATCTCAACCAAGCATAAATCATGCCATTCCAATACTAACAACTATAATGCTCATAAGTATCACAATTAACCATTCACTTTCATACCATTTTCACATCTAAAAATCACCTAAATAGCCACTATCAACTAGGCATTATTTTTGCCTAAAACCACATGCATACCATATCTCAAAATTCAACCATTTGGTACTTAAAGTACCAATTCACAACAAGCATTCACATAGCAATTATAAGCCACATAACAAAAGGCCATTGTCATATATATATACATCACCAAGTACACCAAAATAAGCCAAATCACATGGTTTAACACATAACCTATACATATATCATTTGCAAGCCAATCAATTGGCTATACACATTACAAAACATATAAACCATATTATCCACAACACTTATATATACCATATAACCACAATGCCTATATATGCCCATATAACCAAAATCACTAAGTTCAAAAGTACCAAAATGATAACCGAATAGTGTGATGAGATCTCCAATGACTTTCAATTCGATCAAGCTTCTGAATCACTATAAAACATGAAAAAGAAAATAGAGTAAGCTATATAGCTTAGTAAGCTTGTATGGCTAATAAGTGCAATATATCAATTCACTTACAATTTAAATAAGTATAAGTAAATGTAAATAAACTTCATTCAATCTAACAAATAGCACATTTCCATAACCATATGAATCATATTTGAATTCATCATTTATCACTTTCTCATCATATGAATTCATTAATTATCACTTATTTGTCCAACTTATCACGAGTATCTGAACTGATCCGTATCTTTCCTTATATCCTCGTACTATCACCTTTGCCCCTTGAACCATTCGAAATAATATTAGATACTCGGGTATCGCACACTAAGTGCCATATATGTGGTTAAACCACTTCTATCACATTTTATATACATATGCACTCTCGAGCTGTCACTAGATCGTCTCACACAAGCTGTCAGTCAAGACGTAACTACACAGTGCTGCTCACACAAGCTGTCGAGTAACAGCAACACATGCCGGTAAACTCAGCCACCGGTAGGATATATAGGACCAGCACCACAATCACATAATCACGATAACCCCTAATGACATGTCATTTTGTATCCTATCTATTCCTAAGGTTCAAACGGAAACTATTCTTGGTTGATGCCTTGTCGATAACTTTCGGAATGTCATATTATCACAATTACACAATTTAAACATTTAAACACTTATAACATAAAGCTTATTAAACATACGAACTTACCTCGAATGTATACAAATGAAAATCGAGCTATCGATCTAATACTTTATTTTTCCCCCGATCTAATTCTGATCTTTGCTTTTCTTGATCTATATATAATAAAATTTAACTTATTCAATTATCATTCTATTCAATTTAGCCTATAGTACATATTATGATAAAATTACACTTTTGCCCCTTAAATTTTTAATTCTTTACAATTTAGTCTTTATCACATAAAAATACAAATTCATGAAATTCAACCCATACCCATGCTAGTCGAATTTCATATAGGTCCCTAGCAAGCTATATATTTCATTTATTTCACAATTCTACCATGGATTTTACACATTTTTTTAATTTAATCCATAATTGACATTTTTATAAAAAAATCACTTAACAAATGTTGTTTATTTAACAACAACCATTCATAATCTATCATTAAACATCAAAATACTCACACATTCATCAATGGTAACATCCTAAACCTTTAACAGTTTTGTAAATTAGTCCCTGGACTGGCTAGATTAAGTTACAACGACCTCAAAAATATTAAAATCATTACAAAGGGGACAAAAGCACACTTATCTGCAAAGATATTATGGCCGAACCTTCAAAAGCATAACAATGGAGTCTTCCTTCAAAAGCATAACAATGGAGTCTTCCTTCTCTA
Organism: Gossypium stocksii; assembly: GCA_020496765.1. Classification (NCBI taxonomy): domain Eukaryota; kingdom Viridiplantae; phylum Streptophyta; class Magnoliopsida; order Malvales; family Malvaceae; genus Gossypium; species Gossypium stocksii. Next base: position 17,797,981 of record CM035623.1, read on the forward strand.
TTTTCAGTTGAAGAAGAATGTATTTTGGAAGACAACATTTTGTTTTCTTTATTTTACTTAATTTACTTATTAAATTACTTATTTAACCTTTATTAATTAACCTTAAAATCACCTATTTAATGTCCATAAATGTCCACTCAATATAAAAATGGTCTAATTACAATATAAGGACTTCCATTTTAAATTTCTATAGCTATTAGACACCTTTACCTAATAGAACACAACTTTTACATTTTATGCAATTTAGTCCTTTTCACAAATTAAGCACTCAAATGATAAAATTTCATAACGAAATTTTTATGAAAACATCCTATCATAATAATAATAAAATAATAATACAGAAGAGCTCAAAATAATAATAATAAAATAAATATTTTCACATCGGATTTGTGGTTTTGAAACTATTATTTCAATTTCTCTAAACACGGGCTGTTACATATCTCCTTTCTTATATTTCCATAATTAAGCCAACTCTTGCACGACCTATTTGTCTCTAGTTCTTATTGGGTCTTCACGCGTGCCTTGTTGGTTTTCATCACTATCCTTATTTTATTCAACATTTTGCAGATACCTTATGATCTACTTGCCAGAATTATGCTGTCCTTAAACTCTTCTTCCACCTACATAGTTTTCCATACTTTGTGCCTAAGCTTGTACTCTTCACTTAAGGTTTTGGCATACTTCTCTCATTTACTGTCTGATTGACTCTATGGAATGTCGTATCCGAACTATGGTCTTACACTTCTCATCTTTTTCTCACATCTTGGTGGACTTACTCGTGTTTACTGTCCCGATAGACTTACTTTTTGTAGATGCCATGGAGTCTTTCATCCTTGGTCTTACTGATCATACTTAGCTGCCATATCAACTTTAATCTATGGTCTTACACTGTATACCTTATACTATTTACCTTGTTGCCATGGTGTCTTTCATCCATGATCTTATTCCACGTACCATATATCCATACTGTCATAGCCTATTTCATCTATGGTCTTACGACATATATCATCGTCACGGTGTCACCTTGAAGGACCAGTCGATGCTCAAACACCGTAGTGTTCCCTTCGCAAGGTCTAGAGCTTCGTCTAAAGCTATAACTAAAGGTTCACTCCCCATTTCCCTTACTAACTTTATCTATCCCATACATGTTTCCTTATAGTCATACAATGCATGCTCATATTATCATGCTCCATGCTTATGCAACTATGGCCTACTTAAACATCGTAAACCATAACAGTAGGTTTAGAGTCTGGAACTCACCTGAATCCTTTTCGTTTCTATGGCTTATCCCTTTTTCTCAAGCATCAGAGCTTCTATCCTCCAAACAGTAGCTTGTAACAAAAAATAAACATGGGTTATGCTTCAAATATTTAACTTAAACCCATTTTTTAGAAACATGCAGAACTCTTAAAATAGTTCTAATGTCCAAAATTTTACTCTATGTACACAAAAAGGGTTAAAAACCTTACCGCCTTGCTGGTTTCCCTATTTTTCTATCTCCATCCTCATTAAGTCTACTCTGTACAGAATCTTCCATGGTTACTTTTCCTTGAGCTACTGAAGATGATGAAGAATGAGAGAAATAAAACTAAGTCAGGAAGGAAATCATCCTTGAGAGCCATCTCCAAGCTATTTATAACCCTTCTCGCGTTTCTTCCAACCTTAGAAGAACCGTGCATTCTCAATCATTATGTCTCCCATTAAGGAAACAGCGGGTTCCATCCTAACTGAACAAGGTTTGGTTCCCAACTATATCTAATTCAGTTTCCAGCTTTCTTGTTTCTTCTAATATAGCCTGTCAGCTTGTGGTCTCTTTCAATTTAGTCTCTTAATTATTCTAAATTTAGGGTCACTAGAAATCTGGGTGTTACAAAAGAAAAATAAGATGGAGAGAAAATTCTATTAGGGTTTAAAGAGGGGCAATATAAAAATCTAATTAGGAAAAGAAGAGAAAAATATAACGAAATTCTAATTCTATTGGAATTTTGAGAAAGGGGCAGGATATGAATTCTAATTAGGAAAGAATTGGTTAAATATCTAGGGTTTGCAAACCTTAAGGGTGACACATGCAAATTTCCCCTAGCCTTATCGAGAATGGAAAAATAAAAGGGAAAGAGGGGACTCCAACCTAAGATCTCTAGGAAGAAGGGCTAACATTTAATCATTGAGCCTATTGCTCACTTCTTGCTTAATTTAGACTCTGAACTGTACATATATTTCAGGATGTTACGGTCAAAATTAAATAAAAACAAAAGATGAAGGAATGCTCGAACCTAGGACTTCTAGGATGAATGGACTTATCTCTTAACAATTGAGCTTATAGATCATTTCTTGTTTAATCTTATTTCTTACTTGTTTATATTTCATGTAACGGCCTGATAGTCAGGGATGTCGGAAAGTGCATTCTCGGAACTCCATTCCTTTAAATCAGACTTCATAAAAATATTTAAAAAGTTAGTTGTGTAGTTAATTAACTTTCGGTTAAGTGAATTTACTTGAATTAACAATAATTAGGTATAAGGACTTAATCGTGTATAGGGTGAAAGTTGAATTATAGATTAAAGAATAATTAAAATGACTAAAGAAGTAATTTTACCATTGTTTCTTTAAGTGGGACTGTTAGTGAATTATATATATAAATTATATGTAATGTAATTTATATATTATAATAAAATATGTTATCTTAATAATTAAGTAATTGTATATATATATTATATAATAATATAATAAATTAAAGTATAATAAAACAAAAGTTAGTATAAAAAAAAGAAATAAATAAAGATAAAAACATACAAATTAAGAAAGAAAAAGAAAAAGAAAAAGAAGAAAAGAAGAAGTCATGTAAGGCTAGGGCTCTAAATTTTCAAAGTTTAATTGGTTAGTCAATTTAGTCTATTTTCTTGTAATTTTTTATATTTTTGGAATTCCGGTATTTAAGGTTACTCGACCCATGTCGAAATTTTCACAATTATTAAGTTTTTAAGTGTTGTTAATGTTAATAATTCTAGTATTAGGGATTAAATTGATAAGATTTTAAGCTAGAAATGAAAAAGGATTAAATTGTAGAATAAATTGTAAATTTTGAGTAATAGGGACTAAATTGTAAAAATTCAAAATTTATGGGTTTAAGTGAAAATAGAGAGTTAAATTTAGTTTAAAGTGAAATTTGTTTAAAAATATAGAATTAATTGTGAAGAATAAAAATTAGTTTCGGTTTAGGGACTAAATTAGAATTTAGAAAAATATTGAGTAAAAATTGAAATATTCAATATGAAATTGAATTGTATTATATTGATGAATTTTAATTGTTTTAATTTCGTAGTTAATGTCGTACCAAAATTCTCGACTAAAAAGGGGAAAGATAAGATCGACATCGAATAGCTCAGAATTTCTGGTTTGTATTTCTATAATCCAAACTTAGTTGTTAATTGTTATAATTCAATTTAATGCATATGGTAAGTGTTGAGGTGAGTAATTTACATTTTGATAATTGATTGAAATGGATTGAATTGGTAGATACATGTTGAATATATCGATTATTATAGATTGAATTTAATTCATGTGTGTATATATGTGGTTATATGAAAAATTAGTATTGAATATTGGTTATATCCGAAATGTGAAATTAAATCTTATTAACTGTAATGGGTTGAGTTGGATATAGATGGCATGCCATAGGATAGGAAGAGTTCAGGGATTTCTTCGACTTCGAGTCGATGAGACACTATATGCCAATTTACTTTTGGTTTAACCGATGAGACACTGGGTGTCAAATTTATATAGCACTGGGCACGGTTACTACGTCATATTTATCTAATGAGGCACTGGGTACTAAACTGGTGTGTTGGTTGGATCTGTGTATCCGTCCTAGTCCGAGTCATGTTAATAGGGGTAATTAAATAAATGGTACTATGATTGATATTGGATGATATTGTATGTGAATTGAAAATGGATTGTGATTTGAAACAAGAAAATGAGATACATGAGTTTTGTACTCATGAATTGGATATGGAATGGATAATGTTATTGTTTAATGATGTGTGGATAAAATTGTGAATAACTATTTATATAGCAATTGTGTGAATTGAGACATTGTTTAACAAATGAAATATGATAGCATATGATAGTCATGATATTGGACATTAATATGTGCTTAAAATTAAATTGTGCATATTATATTATCTTATCTTTAAATATTCGGATTATAAAAATACCATTGAGTTTAGTCAGCGTACGGCTTTGTTTTTCCGTGCGCAAATTCAGTACTTCACTTTTGATCGTCGATTCAACATCCAACAACGATTCCGAACTCAAATGTGCTGATGTCTACCTTTTGTGTCGGCATGTACCTATGATGTCTAAATGATAGCTATTTTGTGGATGGATTGTAAATGAAGTTGTAAGTGTAATGTTGGTTTGGTATATATATAAACATGTGAATTTAAGTTAATGTTTTAGGTAATTATAAGCTAGGCCAAATTGATCGATTTTGGCATGTTTATAATTTTAATTTGAATGATGCATTGATGATATGTTTTGATGATATAAATGTGGTACCAGTGAGGGCACATTGGTTAGGCACCTATGATGATTGTTTTGGCATGTTTTGAATGTGTTTGATCGTGTTTTGAACAGGTTAAACTAATGGTTTTTAAGTTGTTTAATGCCCAAGCATGTATGAATTGGTAAATTTGTTGGTAAAGGCATATTTTAGGTTCACACAACCAAACACACGGGCGTGTGACTTGGCCGTGTGAGACACATGGCTAGCATACAGGCGTGCGAGGCCATTTCGAAAGGGTACACACGCGTGTAGCTTGGCCATGTAACCTAAGTCAGAGAGTTACACAGGCATGGACACGGGTTGAGACACAGCCGTGTGTCCCTATTTTGAATGTCCACACAACCTAAGACACAGGCGTGTCTATTGGCCGTGTGAGTCATACGGCCTTGTGACCCCTGCAGCTTTGAAAATTTTTAATGTATTCTAAAAAATTCTTTGAGTTTCTGAATTAATCCCGACTTGTTTCTAACTCATATTTTGGGCCTCGAAGGCTCAAATAAGGGACAATATATATGAGTTTGATTAATATTATATGATATGACATGTTTGAAATGAATGATTAGATTACGATTACTCAGTAATACTCCGAAACCTATTTTGGCGACAGATATGGATTCGGGGTGTTACATTTCAGGGGTGTGACAACTAGATTGCTAAAAATAATAAATATATGTTTTGGGGAGGAAAAGGCTCAAACTTGGGTCTCTAGAGTGGATCCTCTAACTCTTAACCATCAAGCTTAATATTCATTTCTTATTTAATCTAGATTCTTAATCGTATATATATTTAGTGTGACTTTTCCCTAGGTTGTCGAAAATATTAAAATAGGAGGAAGGGAACTCAAACTAGGGTCTCTAGGAAGGACTCTCTAACATTTAACCATTAAGCCTATAACTCATTTCTTGCTTATTTTAAACACTTAATCATATATATTTTGGGGTCGAAATCACAAAATTAAAATAGGAAGGAGGGGCTAAAAATACAAATCGGAGAAGAAGAGAAAAGTAAAAATAAAAGGCTGATCACAAAATAAGAATGTGTTTTATACCCAAATTAGGATCAATGGGCGGTAATTAGGGTTAGAATTTAGGGGTTTGCTTAGAAATAATGAGAGGGGAGGGACCACTCTTGGTTTTTTCAAATCTGATTTTACTAACCCGATTTTTGGGGTGTGACAGACTCCACATTAACTTCCTTTAAGATAGCATCCTGATAGGCCTCCTGGCCTCAGTATCTCTGAGTATGACCACCCATTCTCGCTCAATAGAGTCATCCACCCAGACTTAAATGTGAATATTATCCTAATGTGAACACACTTCCAAGACAATAAAAAGTTTATTTAGGCTTAACTACCTCGTATTGATAGAATCTCATGATATGTGTGCATGATTATCTATTACGTATTTAACGGGGCCAAATATATATCCCGACACATTATATGAACAGACAATAGGATCCCTCCTATAAATACTCTGAAGAATAATGAACAAGGGATCGAACTTTAGCACCTTAAAGTTATTTCAAGCATTTGTCTTCTTGATTAGCCTATTCTCTTGTCCTTTTTCTGGCTCTCGGCCTCCTCAAATGAACCGACCTTCATAGCACCGCCTTGTCCTCCTCCCTTGTTGTACCCTGTATCAACAATGACTAAATTGATAGGATGTGTAAAGTTGAGGGTCAAATTGGTTGAATTTTTTAGAATTAGGACCAAATCGATAAAATCAATAAACATTGGAGGGTTAAATTATTATTATGCAAAGTAAATTATAACACCAAAATATCACATGTCCATAACATTTGTGACTAAATTGAAAACTTTTGAAATTGATTGAATAAAATAGCAACATATTAATAATTAAATGACTATTGTTGTAATTTACGTTAATATAGATGATCTTTTACATATAAAAACACGTTTAACATAAACTACATATGAATCAGATTGTGGGTCAAATTTCAGTTTTACCGACCAAATCCAAAATTCACTTCTATATCTATATTGTAGATAGGGACACCGTCCAATGTCCTGTGTATGTCAATATTATTTTATAAGGTTAATATAGCTTTGATAATTAGGTAAATTTTGTTATTTATAATTTTATTTGGTCATTCAACCTAAGTTTTTATTAAATTTTGATGATTTTATTTTTAAAATTATGTCATGCAATCATTTAAATTTTTTTTGGTAAAAAGAATTTTTTAGGAGCAACTTAATTCTATTCAAATTAGCAATTTATTTCCTCACAGTTTCAAAAGTAAGTAGTTAAAGAAAATTAATCACAATGTTAATTTTTTTCCGTCAATTTATCTTACTTTGGATTTGTACAATAACCTTTTATGTTTACAAATTGTCATTTTGATTCTTCTTCTAAAAAATTTAACAAATTTAGTCTCATTGGATATAAAAAAAAAATTAAAATCAAGACCAAATTGATAAAATATGTAAATATTGAGGATTAAATTTTTTAACTTTTTAAAAATTAATACAAGATTATAGAATGTATAAACATTGAAATCCATTATACCAATCAAAAAGTAGTATAAATTAATGAAAAAAGTGAACATCAAATTTGTTAATTTTCTAAAAATTAATACAAAATTTTAGAATGTATAAACATTGAAAGCCATTATATCAATCAAAAAGTAGTATAAATTAATGAAAAAAAGTTAACATCATCAAACTTTTGAATTTGAGAGGGATTAAATTGCTCCATTCTTTTGCTCAACATCGAAATTGAGAAAGACTTACGAGATTTTTTGCCTTTTTTTTAATTTTCAAATAATGATGTGATATAATTTTAGAGTTTCATATCATCAAACTTTTACATTTGCTAGGTTTAGAAACCAAAATGGATCTAGATGTCAAGTTCATGTACCAAAGTGGACCAGATTGCGAAGTTCAGGGACTAAAAGTCATATTAACCCGTTTCTATGTTGATTTAAAATATTTTCTCTCCGACCTAACCTACACTAACAGTTGAAAACTTCGGACGGCGCCAACAGCCCATGCATGAAAGTCAATACAATTTAAGCGCGTGGCAAAGCTCGCCACCGCCATTATATACTAGTTCATTGCCTATTTGACTTCTTAACAAATTCAACTTTCTCGCCTCTCGCCAAATCCCACCATTATTAACCACCAAACACGAGTCTGCAACAGCCAAAGAGAACCCAACAATGGCGACCTTGCCAACTCCATGCTCCTTAAAATTTCAGCCTAATGACAAACCTTTTCCCACATTGAAACATCATAAACCTCACAACATTCCCATCATCTCATCAACGCTGAAAACATCAACCAAAAGTCTCCATCGGTTCATCAGCAGCACCGACAATTACAACCCTGTTGTTGATTCTTCAAGGCGGGGACATGTTTTGGGTTACCAAACATCGACGACAAAAGGTGGGCATTCAAGTGAGTTGAAAACCAAGCAACATGATGAAGTTTCGTTAGAGAGAGAAGCTGAGATTGTTATATTCAAGCTGAGGGCAGTTGTGGAGAAACTTAGAGATATGGAAGTGGAGAAGATTAATGGAAGGTTGAAGGGAACAATGTCAGATGAAGAGAGATTGTTGGTGGAGAATACGAGTAGAGAAATCGCGGACAAGTTTTTGAAGAGACCGGTTGAGTATTTAAAAGCAAGTCATGGAGATTTTGAGACCAAGTTGAAGGACTTAAATTTGTTGATTCGTATGCTTGAAAATTCAGGCAGCACCGGCCGCCAACGATAGAGCTTCTTAATTTCTTTTCTTTTTTCATCATAGTTTTGATTCGTTTGGATCATGAACAAATGATTCAGTTCATTAATTCTTTTTATGCAAAAAAAAAAAAAAAAACATTAAATTTCTCTTGAATATACCTGCATATTATATACTCTTGAAACTACAAATGCTATATCCAGTTACACTTACAAGTTCCATAGTTTCTTCCAAAATAAAATCAAACTAATATGTCTAAGCAGATGAGAAAAAGCTGGGTGGCTTTGTCTTCTTTTTCCTCTTTTTAATCTTAAACTATAGTTACCATTGTAAGTTAATGGCTAAATCCAGCAGAGTTTCGACTTCGCGTATGGTTCGTTTCCTCTCGTGTTCCTTCAATTTTACTGCAACAGATTCTGGATCAAGCCCATCTGGGGTTTGTGCTTCGTTTTGTTCGGATCGAACCTCTTGTAGCAAAGCATCAACCTCTCTTACGAAATCTACTCGTAGAAGAACATCATCAGCTTCGGCTGGTAGTGACAATGGGCCGTGATGCTGATACAAAAGTCAGGTATAATTAGTTAAGGTGTTCATTTCAAATATTAACATTCATGAGCATGTCACTGCCTGGATAGTTGAGAATGTAATTGTACTTTAGAAGGATAAGATTTTCTCCGGTGAGCTCTTTTCCGGTTTCTAAATCTACAGGCAACAAGGACTTTGCCTTGAAGCCACTGATTCCACATCCATGTGTAAATGTGGAGGTTCATGATTCGAATAAATAAATAATAGCTTACCTTATCAATGTCAAAACCAGCTGGTACTGGGATGCTAAACGGATCCTCCCGTGGGAAAGTCTCAACCATGCGTTTTTTGCATTCCTTCAACCATCTTTCATTGTCAAACCCATCATGCATATTCAAAAGATCATTGAGCAGCCTCATAGCAGGACTTGCCTCCCGTCTCAATATCTCGGTCTAAAATATGAAGTAAAACATAGAACTTTTTCACTCATTTCGCAGTTAGAGTTGAGATACAGCAAGAGCTTAATAGAGGCAATGGAGATGAAACAAACAAAATATTCCCTTATGATGTGAGATATTATCATTTATGCCATTTTGACAGCAAGAAACCAAATACTCCAGCAAAATAAAGCACTTCAGGAAAAAAGAGGAAAAAAACAGCTTTTACCAGTTTCTTTACCTTTTACTGATCAAATTCATACTCGATAAAACATTAAACAAATTCATACTAGATAAAAAAAAAAAAAAACCAAAAACGATAGTATCCATGAAATAAAATGACTTTCCAAGGTGGGGGCAGTCTGGCAGATATTAAAAGGTTCTAGGTTGGAGGAATAAGGTTAATGAAGCAATGATAAAGATTAATTGATGCATCAAGAAGCTTTGGATATTTCTGAAGATGATTAATAACAAAGGCATTTACCAGAAAACGACATATGGATTCAAGATTGTAAGCAATAAAAATCAAACCTCTGGCATGATACATGTTTATTTGCAATAAAATACAAGTAGGACAGTTTTCAGAACTGCCATTGCAAGTGTTAACATCTGTAATATACCATTAACAGAATTTAATTCTGATTGGTAATCAAAATATTTAGTGCAGTGCATACCTCAACTCGTCTGTAGAGAAGATCAAGACTCCTAATGGCATCCTTTTCATCCTGGAAAAAGTTGTAGGTATTAAATTGATACACTAAAGAGAGTGAAACAGAACTTAAAGTCGGTACATGGACTACATGACACTTTGTGCATAGAATATATTTTTGAAACCCCCTTCTTATTAGGCATTGTTATGTCAAACACATCATGCACAAGGCTGATTCAAACCAATTGCAGGAGTTCCCGGAAATTACATTGAAATAACAATACAAGCTAAGGTTCAAAGGATGTTCGCTGGAAGAGATTGATTCACGGAATAAGTAAACGCATGCACAGATAAAAAGCAATAGTCCAGGTCTAATGCTACAGCGCTCAAACTCAGTAACTGCCAAGGTCAGGGCTGTGTGAAGAAACAGGTTAAAATCAATGGTTATCCCAAACGAGGTACATGGTCAATTTTTGAAAGAAAAATCATTTACTCATGTGCAATTAAGTTTGGCTGTTAAGTTTCCATGTACCTAATCAACAAGCATGCCATGCTTGGTACGGAAAAGATGAACTTCATTGATTGTAGGATCTTATAACTGTTACCATTGTTGTGTTTTTCTATGTCCCAAGGTGATTTTCCATGGCTGTCAAAAACACCCAAATTTTCTGATTTACACATCAAATTTTCTCAAAGGTTCAGAATACGGTTCAAGTTTCTCATGCATTCAGTACATTTTTGCATGGACATGTCAAACCTCAAAAGGGAAGGCTGCAAAAGAGAGAAGAATAAGCAAAATTGAGTGCTGCCAAAATAGAAACGTACTAAAAGCCCACTTACATCCCGTCGAGCAAGATCAAGGCGATTCCATATGACCATTAGCACAAGTTCAGTAAGTTCGCCTCTCTCTGCAGCCTCCTCGATTTTCTGCATTAGAGTAAAGTAATCAATGGGCATGACCAACAGAAACTTATGTCAATAAAAATGTAGGTTCTTTTTATGTTCAGAGGCAGAAAGGCAACCTTGCCCTGGCAATTATAATCAGGCCAAATTAGACTATTCTAAGAGTTTCCAAAGATAATGTTCCTATTTCTGTTAAGGGACTGTCCCAGTTTGGGCGTAAGATAGCATGAGATAACTTTACTTATATCAGAAAACCTCAGATGTATTTCTTAACCAAAAACATTTGCCAATTCCTGATGAATCTCAGTTGAAACAATTGGACTTCCGATTTTGGACAATGATGGAAAAAAAGTTCCAACCCTATGGTATTATTCTTATCATTGTTGACACTTTACTAGCAGAATAAGAATTCAATCAGAACATTTCTATTATCTTAAAACCTTAAAAAAAATTTTCAACTTGTTTTAATGAACTGGCTTTTGGGTCTGCAAACATATATATAAATATTTTACCTCTTCCACCTCTTCTTCAGCCCTAATTAAGCTTGAAACTAATTTCCTGGCTCTTACAACATCTTCTTGCGGGTACCCCTTCAAACGCATACCTATTTCACGATACTCTTCAACCTTTCTTTCCTCTTCTTCCTCTTCTTCTTGACGTCTTCTATGCAACTCCTTAGTTTTTTCCCGTTGTCTGGCTTGCCATTCCTGACCAAGAGGTTTATCAATGCCAGTTTCTTATCCATTATAAACAATTCAATTGAACTGCACTGATGACTGATCCACACAATTTACGCAGACAAAGACGTTTGTACATCTATTGAATGTTGACAACTGCTCTATCACCAAATGCATCAAATTAGAAACACACATATATACCAATATTTTGAAGTCTTTATACATTCATTTCGTAAAGAACGACACTTTTCGATCTCAGGTTTACAAGTAATCAACCAATGAATCAATTTTCAGCTAGAATTACACTTGAATGGTTAAGTTAGCAGGAATTAGATTCATAAGCTGCACTCTGCCAAGAAAAACGTGTGGCTATACACAACCATGATTTAAGTAAGTTAATTGAGAAGTGACCCAGAAATAGCTAATCCTGAACACCCATTTATCAATATTAACCAGAGTAAGAACAAATAATAAAAGTGAAAAAAAAAATGGGGGTAAACCAAATAAGCAAAAAAGAACAACACACATCATCGTAATACTCCTTTGGCATCCCTTTCAGAAGTTGTTCTTCTTGGTTCATGCACCTCCTCAAAACTGTGTTAAATGCCCACGGAAAAAACAAATGATAAATAACAAATTTGAGGCAAATAAAAAAACCTGGTTGAGAAAAAGTGAAGATACAGGAAGTAACCTGTTTTAGAAGGGGAAGTCGTCTTGAAACGGGAGAGGCGCATATTGGAAGGTGGAAGCAAGGGTTGTAAGGGAAGTGAGCAGGTTAGAAGGAAGAGCTTCGCCTCCATTTTCTGGCTTCCGATAAATATGAAATATCAGAGTGAAAGTAGAGCACTCTGGAGTTTTGGAGTTCGTAGGATCTTTATTTACGAAGTTGGACTGAATGTCTTTATTCTAGGAGTTCAACATTTTCTATCGCAATATTTTTTATTTAGGTAAAGGTTCCCGTATAGTGTTTTTCTTCTTTCCTTTTTCAGAGTTTCCCTTATTTGTGGTTTTTGTTATTGAATATTTAGGGGATGCCATTATCACTCCCGTAAGTTATGATACTCTTTCTATACTCAATGTAAAAGGTCCATAAATTATGACTCTTTCTATACTCAATTAATATGGGAGATGAAATGTAAAAGGTCATGACCCTTTGCATGCACTATAATAATTAGAGAGTTACTATCAATCCCTATATATATGGGGCTCATGTATTCATGAAAAAAGATAATAGAAAGAATATACACTCTCTCTTATAAATATACATTCTCTCTACACTCTCTCTTCTATCACATTTTAGTTTGTTCTTTCCTTTCATTATTTCACAACACGTTATCAGCGCGAGTCTCTAATACAAAAAAAAATCAAGGCCAACAAACTTTTCCTTAAAGATTACCAAAGAACGCTTAGGTGAAGTAAGAGTAACAAGTTGATCTATTTCATTTGCATATGTGTTATTTCATTTGCATATTAACATGCTTTATTTTACATTATTGACTTGTATATTTTGTCTTATAGTTTTATAATGTCAAATCTTACAAAGCTCGAATTTGTGGCTCTGGACATCACTGGAAATAACTATTTATCATGGGTACTAGATGCTGAAATTTACTTAGATGCAAAGGGTTTTGGTGAGACTATTAAGGAGGGAAATGAAGAATGTACACAAGATAAGGCCAAGACCATTATTTTCCTTCGCCATCACCTCCATGAAGGTACCGAATATTTGACTGTTAAGGACCCCCAAATTCTTTGGGCCAATTTAAAGGAAAGGTATGACCACTAGAAAACTGTGATTTTACCTAAAGCTCGTTATGAATGGCTGAATTTAAGATTGCAAGACTTTAAATCTGTTAGTGATTATAACTCAGCCATGTTTTGAATCACTTCCCAATTGAATTTATGTGGAGAGAAGATTACTGATGCAGAAATGTTAGAGAAAACATACTCAACTTTCCATGCAAATAATGTTGTCCTGCAGACACAATATTGTGAAAAAAGATTCACGAAAGATTCTGAATTAATTTATTGTCTCCTAGTGGCGGAGCAAAACAACGAGCTACTAATGAAAAACCATGAATTACGCCCAATTGGCTTTGCTCCACTCCCTGAAGCGAATGTGAGTTTACACAATGGGCAAGGATTAAAAGAAACACACCATGCAAATAGGAGTGTGCGTGGCCGTGGTCAGGGCCGAGGGAGTGGCCGCGGACGTGGATATGGATATGGTCGAGGTGGTCGTTTTAAAAATTCACATTCCTTCCAAAAGTGGGATCGAAAAAATGGTAACAGGGAAGAGAAAGAAAGAGGTGAAAATGTGACTAATGTATGCTATCATTGTGGAGGAAAAGGACATTGGTCACGTGTGTGTTGCACACAAAAGCATCTAGTTGATCTTTATCAGCAGTCCATAAAACAGAAGGGAAAGAAAGTAGAAACCAATCTTGTGTATAAAGATGGCGAATGTGATTTTGATGATGGCAATACAACCCACTTGGAAGTGGCTGATTTTCTTTCTACCCATGATGGCAATGCAACCTACTTGGAAGTGGCTGATTTTCTTTCTACCCCTGAAGGAAATTATTAAGCCCACAAATTTCGATAAATAATAAAATAAACCTCTACTACTCTATGTTTCATTTAGCAACTTTAATAATGATATGACCTTTACTAGTGCTATGTTTTTATGTGATGTTTTCACCATTATGTGTGACATTTTGTGGTTATTATGTTTCTTTGAAGAATATTATCTCGCAAAGGCAATCAGCTATGAATGGTGAAGATATATGTCTAGCAGACAGTGCAACTACTCACACCATATTGAAAGACAAGAGATATTTTTCTCACTTAATAATGAAAGAAGGAAGTGTGAGCACTATATCTGGTAGTACAACCATTATAGAAGGCTTCGAAAAAATAATTATTTTATTACCAATGGGAACAAAAATTGAAATTATTAATGCATTATACTCCCCTAAGTGTCAAAGAAATTTATTGAGTTTTAAAGATATTCGCCAAAATGGATATCATATTGAGACTTTAAACGAAGGAAATTGTGAATTCCTTCAAATTACGAGTATTGCTCAAGGCAATAAACAAATTGTTGAGAAATTGCTTGCATTCTTTACTGGTTTGTACTACACAAAGATCAGTTCTATAGAAACACATGCTATAGTAAACCAGAAGTTTACTAATGACTTTGTTCTTTGGCATGACCGGTTAGGCCATCCCGGTTCAATAATGATGCGAAAAATAATTGAAAATTCATGTGGACATTCATTGAAGAGCCATCAGATTCTTCAAAATATTACATGTGCTGCATGCTCACTGGGAAAATTAATAATTCGACCATTACCAGCTAAGATAAATAATGAACCACTTACTTTTCTTGAACGAATTCAAGGGGATATATGTGGGCCTATACATCCCCCATGTGGACCATTTAGGTACTTTATGGTTTTAATCGATGCATCGAGTAGATGGTCCCATGTATCTTTGTTATCAACTCGCAACCTGGCGTTTGCGAGATTGCTTGCTCAATTGATTCGATTACAAGCCAATTTCCCAGATTTTCCTATTAAGACCATCCGTCTTAATAATGCTGGTGAATTGACTTCTCAGTCTTTTAATAACTATTGCATGCCCATTGGAATAAGTGTTGAACATCCTGTAGCTCATGTTCACACACAAAATGGTCTAGCAGAATCTTTAATAAAACGACTTCAATTGATAGCAAGACCATTACTTATGAAGTCAAAACTCCCAATCACTTCTTGGGGGCATGCAATTTTACATGCAGCTATATTAATTCGCATCAGGCCAACAAGTTATCATAAAGTCTCCCCCTTACAAATTGTTCATGGTCAGGAACCAAATATTTCCCATCTAAGAACATTTGGATGTGCCGTATATGTTCCAAGTGCTCCACCACATAGAACTAAGATGGGACCTCAAAGAAGGTTAGCTATATATGTTGGATTTGAATCTCTATCCATAATTAAATATCTAGAACCATCTACAGGGAATCTATTTACGGCTCGTTTTGCAGATTGTCATTTTGACGAGTCAGTTTTTCCAACATTAGGGGGAGAAATCAAACAGCTAGATAAGAAAATTAGTTGGAAAGAGTTGTCATTAGCTCATCTTGATCCTTGAACTAAGCAATGTGATTTAGAAGTTCAAAAGATTATTCATTTACAAAGTTTAACTAATGAATTACCAGACGTATTTTCTGACCCAAAGAAAGTGACTAAGTCAGATATACCAGCTGTGAATGCTCCAATAAAACTTGATGTCTCAGAAGGACAAAATCTAGTTACTACTGAGTCTAATACACGTCTGAAGCGTGGTAGACCAATTGGTTCCAAAGATAAGAATCCTCGAAAAAAGAAAGGAGCAAAGACTAATGATAAATCAAAGAAAAAATGATTATTCCGGGATCTCCTGAAGAGACTATAGACATGACTGGAAAAATAGTTTCAGAAGAAAATCAGGTACCTGACAATGAAGAGATCTCTATTGATTATATCATGTCCGGTATAAAATGGAACCGAAATCAAATCGACGTCGATGATATTTTTGCATGCAATGTTGCACTAGATGTTATAAATAATAAAGAGGATTATGAACCAAAATCGATTGAGGAATGTAAACAAAGAGATGATTAGCCAAAATGGAAAGAAGCAATTGAAACTGAATTGAAATCGCTAGTGAAAAGAGAAGTGTTTGGACCTGTAGTCCGTATACCTATAGGTGTGAAACCAGTGGGATACAAATGGGTCTTTGTGCGTAAAAGAAATGAAAAGAGTGAAATTGTGAGGTATAAAGCACGTTTAGTTGCACAAGGATTCTCACAAAGACCTGGAATTGATTATGAAGAGACATATTCTCCTGTGGTGAATGCAACTACATTTAGATTTTTGATAAGTCTGGCTATAAGAGAAGGGCTTGATTTACGCCTAATGGATGTAGTAACAGCTTATTTGTATGGCCCACTAGATACTAACATTTATACGAAACTCCCTAAAGGATTTAAACTGCCTGAAGCAGTGAGTTTATGTTCTAGAGAACATTATTCGATCAAATTGCACAAATTCCTTTATGGATTGAAACAATCTGGACGCATGTGGTATAATCGCCTAAGCGAGTATTTGTTGAAAGAAGGATACAAGAATGATCAAATTTGCCCATGCATTTTCATTAAGAAGTTTGGATCTGGATATGTCATTATTGCAATATATGTTGATGATTTGAATATCATTGGAACTCCTGAAGAGATCCAAAAGACTGTTGAGTGTTTGAAGAAAGAATTTGAAATGAAAGACCTTGGAAGAACGAAATTTTGTTTGGGGTTACAAATTGAGCACCTAAAAGAAGGAATCCTTGCGCATCAATCAACGTATATTGAAAAGGTGCTAAAGAGATTTTATATGGATAAGGCACATCCAATAACTACCCCGATAGTTGTAAGATCACTTGATCCGAGTAAGGACCCTTTCCGTCCTCGGGAAGATGGTGAAGATTTTCTTGGTCCTGAAGTGTCATACCTTAGTGCAATTGGGGCATTAATGTATCTTGCTAGCCTTACCCGACCTGATATATCTTTTTCTGTAAATTTGCTAGCAACATATAGCTCATGCCCAACTCGGAGACATTGGACTAGAGTTAAACAGATATTTCGTTATCTCCAATACACAAAGGATATGGGTCTATTTTTCCCTAATAAATCCAAGACAGAGTTGATTGGTTTTGCAGATGCAGGATTTATGTCAGACCCTCATAATTGAAAATCACAAACTGGATATGTTTTCACATATGGAGGTACTGCAATCTCTTGGCGCTCAATGAAGCAAACAATTGCAGCAACCTCGTCTAATCATGCAGAAATCTTAGTAATCCATGAAGCAAGTCGTGAATGTGTATGGCTAAGATCTATGATTCAACATATAAGGAATAATTGTGGTTTATCATCTGGAAAGGAAGCTACAATTGTCTTGTTTGAAGACAACATAGCATGCATTGATCAGCTCGATAGTGGATATATCAAAGGTGACAGAACAAAACACATTGCACCAAAATTCTTCTTCACTCATGACCTCCAGAAATTTAAGGAGATAAAAGTTAAGCAGATCAGTTTAAGTGAGAATTTAGCAGATTTATTCACTAAGGCACTTCCTACATCAGTGTTTCAGAAGCTTTACTACATTGGAATGCGTCACCTTCAAGATCTCAAGTGATGTAGCCATTAGGGGAGTAAATACACGTTGTACTCTTTTTCCCTTAACCTTGGTTTTATCCCACTGGGTTTTCCAGGTAAGGTTTTTAATGAGGCAGCATATCAAGCGTATAATATGTACTCTTTTTCCTTCACTAAGTTTTTGTCCCACTGGGTTTTTCTTAGTAAGGTTTTAACGAGGCATAATTAGATAATGAACATCCAAGGGGGAGTGCTATGAATATTTATGTGGATGCCATTATCACCCCCATAAGTTATGAGACTCTTCCTATACTCAATGTAAAAGGTCCCATAAGTTATGACTCTTCCTATACTCAATTAATATGGGAGATGAAATGTAAAATGTCATGACCCTTTACATGCACTATAATAATTAGAGAGTTACTATTAACCCCTATATATATGGGGCCCATGTATTCATGAAAAAAAGATAATAAAAAGAATATACACTCTCTCATGAATATACATTGTCTCTACACTCTCTCTTCTATCACATTTTAGTTTGTTCTTTCCTTTCATTATTTCACAACAGTTTTAACTTTTTATGAAATATGGATAGCTTTACTCTATTAGTAATTTACTTTTCTCTATTTAAAAAATAGTGAATTTTTTAACTCAAAAAATAGGTAAATTAAATTATGTATATTAAATTAAAGGATAAATTAATCTTTTGTGTTAAAAATTTCATTAATTATTATAGTTAAAAATTAGCATGACTGATGAAATAACCAAACTGTCATGGAGTACATGTGCACCTCATTCTAGCTTACAAAGATCAATTTTTAACGGTAGACATTGATAAAATTTTTAATAAAAAGATCAATTTATATTTTAATCTAATATCTAATAGCCATAATTGCAAAAAAAAAACCCTCAATGTTTGGGGCTTTTGGTTTTGTGCCCTTGACATTTTTATTTTTTGATTGACACCCTCAACATTACGATTTTTTAAGAAATCAGCTCAGTTCACATTGACCGTTAATCAAATTGTAGGTCCATATAACAGCCCATGTGGCATGCCACATAAGCACATGATGTCATAGATGACGCCATCTAGTTAACAAAATTTTTTCTCTCATTTTCTCTCTTGCCAAACACCACTTTTTTTTCTTCAAAACACATGGTTGCTATCATTTTTTTCTCTCATTTTCTCTCTTACCAAACACTATTTTTCTTCTTCAAAACATATGGTTGGCTCATTTCATCTACAAGAATCTCCATTACCATTTTTTTTCATTTTCATTTGTTAACTTGTTCTTCAAATTAAACTCAAAATCCAATCCCAAAACAGTTCCTTTCCCTTTTATCTCTCGTATACAATGCTCGGAGCTCAACTTTGCTATCGTACATTATCCACTTTCTGGGTTTTCTCCCATAAATCAAATGCTACTACTTATCCCATCATCCCTGCATTTTCTTTCCCGTCAATTCGTTCTTCGATCTGTTTACATTTCACGGCGAAACTCTGACCGGTTTCTTGCCACACGATCCGTAGTGGTAGCTTCGATCCCCAATTCAACGAAGACGATGATAAAGATCTTCAGTTCCTCAAAGTTTCTCTTCTCGTTTCAGGTTTCGACTTATTTTTGTTTTTGTTATATATATATATATATACATAGTGTTTTGAATTTGGTTGAATTTTAATAATTTTGGGGGAAATTTTTTGTTGAATTTGGTGTAGAAACTGTTTCGCACTATCGGATGTTAAGGCAAGGAATTAAAGAAGAAATAAAATTACAATCATCGAGGAAATAACAGCATCCTATGTCGAGGGCTAAAATTGCTTCTATTGGACAATCTTTTCTTAGTCGTTTCCCTACTCCAACTATTTTTCTCAAGATTTCTTGTGATGGGGATTTATTGTTACCCATTATTGTAGGTATATATGTACAAGAAAATCAACAATATTTCTCACTTTATTTTGGATCTGTTGTTTTGTTTAATAGTACTTATTAATCTGCTGATGCTAGGGGAATTTGCTGTTGAAAAACTTATAGCTTGGAGATGATAATTTTTTTTTAACATCTGATTTTTGTTATCTTTATGTTAATTTCTAGAAATAAATTTGAGTTTTTTGCAGGAATGTCCAGATCAGTTCCATCTTGTTAAAAATGTTGTGGAGAAGCTTGGATATGAAGTATGGTAATAGAGATTCTTGTAGATAAAATGAGCCAATCATATGTTTTGAAGAAGAAAAATAGTGTTTGGTAAGAGAGAAAATGAGAAAAAAAAATGGCAGCAACCATGTGTTTTGAAGAAAAAAAAGTGGTGTTTGGCAAGAGAGAAAATGAGAGAAAAAATTTTTTTAACTAGATGACGTCATCTATGACGTCATGTGCTTATGTGGCATGCCACATAGGCTGTTATGTTGACCTACAATTTGATTAGAGTTGACCGTTAAAATTGGGTGGATTTCTTAAAAAATCGTAATGTTGATGATGTCAATCAAAAAATAAAAAGGTCAAGGGCACAAAACCAAAAGCCCCCAAACGTTGAAGGTTTTTTTTGCAATTATGCCTATCTAATATAACCATCTCCATGGGACTTTTATTTGATCACGAGATCAATATTTTTTTAAACATGTGATGATGTAATGTAGTTTGGTATTTTTGTATAATTGGACAAATATTATCAAATATATATATATATTAAAACTTATAAAAAAAATTCACCAATTGTAAAAACAAGGTCGAAGTAATATATGTTATTCAATCACATATTTAAAAAAAATCATGATAAAATTAGAACAAGAACTTTATATAGAAATTTGTAATTTTCCATTGTTCTTTCATTTTAGACATATTTAAAATTTGTATTTTTCTTTTCTTCTTTCATTTTAGACATATTTAAGGGGCTAAAATACATGTTTTTTTTAAATTATCAGAGTAGGATGATTTTTTAAAATTTTATTGGATTAGAATGAAAAAACGAAAACGCATCTAGCTGGACGTGTTTCCAATAGATTGACAGGAAAACGCTTCCAACTAGAAGCATTTTCCATAACGGCTCCCCCACCCCCCCGTTCCTCGACGTCTTTTTTTTCTCCCTATACAACCCCGTAATCTTTATTCTTTGTCAATTCAATCTCAACTCAACTCTCTCTCTCTCTCTCTCTCTCTCTCTCACATTCTCAATTCTCTCTCAAATCTCTTTTAAATTTCTCTCAATTCCCTCTTGATTCTCACTCATTTTTTATTCATCGCTCAACTCTTTTTTTTATTAAAGTTTTTTAAAATTAATTTTCTATTACAATTTTGTTCGTATTTATTGAAATTAGTAATGACAAAATCTCTAATTTGTTGGATGGCAAGTATGTTTCAGTCGATCAATTGCAAATGGTAAGAATTTTTTTATTATAATTAATCTAATTTAATTTAAATATTTTGTTGTTATACTAAAATTTAATATTTTGTATTTTTATATATAATCGAAAGATCAAATTTTAGAGATGTATATTCATAATCTACCTACGCCTCCATCATCTTTAATCGAACCATACATGAAAGATGTAGGATTTTTGCACGTGGACCATATGGGTAAGGGGTGTAAATTGAACCCCAGGCTTGTAAGAGTGTTGATGGAAAGATAAAGATCCGAGACACACGCATTCCGTCTTACATGAGGCAAGTGTACTATCACACTCAAGGACGTACAGTTACAGCTCGGGTTATCAATGGATGGGTTGGTAGTGACTGGGTCAGTTGTCACAGTCGATTGGAGAGATGTATGCGAGCAACTTTTAGGGAGGGTTCCAAACACAATTTATGGAGTTTGGATAGATATGAATTGGTTGAAAATAAATTTTGGTGGGCTCAACATAGAATCAAATGAAGATGAAAGAGAACAACACACTCAGGCATACATCTTTATGATCATCGAGGGTTTCTTAATGCCCAATAAATCACAAAATTTTGTCCATTTAAGGTGACTGTTAAAACTCGTGAACTTTAGTGAAGCGGGCGAACTTAGTTGGGGGTCATCCGTGTTGGTGACGTTGTACCAGGAGATGTGTCGGGCGATAAAATTGGTGGTTGCATGCTATGACTACAATCATAGGTGTGGTATCGACTGTCATTTTTACGTCTTCGAGTGGACTACCATTATACATTCCCGGTCATAACAAGGTAAAATTCATTAGAAAATATATTTACCATAATAAAATTATTTAAAATTTAAATTATTGTGTTAACGTATTATTTCAATAGGTGGAACCATGGGCCAAGTTATGTGGGACTGTTAGAGGAACTTCAAGATATAAGGCTTCTGTTAGATCAACGATCAAAAGCGGAGGCATGCATTTTTAAAATTTCAATTATAAAATAATAACATAGTTGATTTAAAAATTAATAGTAAATGTAAAATTAAAATTATTATTTTAATATAGTTTGAATAAGCGCCATACTCTGATCCGAGAATTCAAGCATGCATCCCATCCAATTTCTTGGTGAATCCCAACATCTGGCACATGAATGTGTCATTGGTAGTGTACGTTACGGCAGAGATACATGAATCAAATAGAGTTCTGCGGCAGTTCGGATTTAGGCAAATGATTTCACCAGTACCCCAAGACATCGAAGATTTGTACTATATCGACTTGCGGGAAAGAACCGATGAAAATTGACCTACATTCCATATGGAATATATCAACATTTGGAACCATAGGTACGGCTTTTTACCTAATCGCAAACTCATTATAGCTCGGGAATTAGCCTGCGATTCGAAGTACATGTCATGGTTTAGACACCATATAAAGTCATATCTACTAGCGGAAAAGGCAAGGGGTAGGCAACGTCATACAATGAAGCCAAGATAGGCGCCTAGGAATCCAAGGTCTGGGGTAGTTGCCGAGGTAGGTCCATCATCTACCCCAACACAAGAACAAGCACCAATGGTCACACCACCCCTCGGTCAGTATAGCTCAACTTATTATAGTGCTTTCACTAACTCCATCATTTTTACACAAGCACCATATCTTGCACCATATTTGTCTGTTTATACATCGTCTCCAAGTATTATTTCCGGACAGCCGCCTCCGTCTTTAGCATATTACACACCGATGACATTAACGTTTTAGACGATGACGATTCTGATGACAACGTATAGTCGACTTGTTTGGGGCACCGATCAGAAGTCCGATTATTTTGTTATTGGTGTATGAGACACAATATGGTTATACGCCTACGCCGATGGTGTAACACCCTAATAACCCATAACAGTCGCCGGAGTGGGTTATAAGGCATTACCACCCAAAACATAACTTTTTATCAGATATAAACATATTTATGAGTATCGCTTATTTATTAACCTAGTTTTAAATAAAAAGAAAGTTTACTCAACTTTTAGATTACCAGCATATGATCTCAGAAATAACATTACATAACATAACATATATGAATATCAAAAAGACATTACAAGGATTTCACTATTCGTTTTGCATCATTGTTCATACGGCAATTTCATTTAAAAAAAAACAAAAGGTTCAAATAACAAATGCATCATGAACTATAATAGTCTTACTTTTCATACATAAATAAGATATAACACCTATTAATTCCAACGCCTTTCGCACGATATACCAACTTTGACCAATTTCGAGTATACATATATATACAAGTAAACATGCATCTTCAAGTACAACAATTAATCAAAACATATATCAAGATTGACATTATGATCATCCACGTAATTTAACAAACCCATAATTCCATCATACCATGAATTTATATCTAGCTAATGAGCAAGCCATCTTCGCATGGCTTGAATATATTTACATATTTCAAAATAACTCGTTTCCAAAAGAGTTTAGTCTATACATGCCATCATCCAAAATATAGTCTTTTTAGAAGTACCAAAACAGTGACGATAATATGGGTGACTTTGTTATTGATCCCCGAGCCCGTAACTTCAAGCCAAAATCTATAAAACAGATGAACAAGACACTCAAAGTAAGCTAATTAGCTTAGTAAGTAATAAGTAATTAAACAACTCAAATCATGAAACATAACTTTCATATATCACATTTATTAAATAACCTAGTACAATTATACAAGGGCTATACTAGCCGAATGCATAAAACTCTTAGTTAGCATCACTCACATGCCTTACATAACATTTGGCCGATTATAGGATAGCACACATAATATCACATATACACACCTATTTGGTTGAATGATCAAAACACTGTAACCTCTTATTTGTCTCACCTCATATATATACTCACTTGTATAACCCAATTATACATGGTTCATCGTCTCATCACATATGGTTGAAATTACAAATACAATATATATATATCATCATGAATAACCGAACATTCAAGTTCATGAAAACATTACATGTAATTAAATGTTCAAGATCAAATACAATATCTCATTTGTGCATACATTCGTGTTCGAATATATATATATATATATTTATATCAGGTAAGTTAGCACAATTTCACTTACTTATTAACCACATTAGCTCGAATCCTTAACTTACAGAATTGAAAACAATTCACCGGTTTAAAACCTGCTAGGCATAAGCCCGAATTCATCACCGGCACAAGGCCTGCTAGACTTTAAGTCCGATACATATTCACCGGCATTACGCCTGCTAGGCTTGAAGCCCGAAATTAATCACCAGCTTAATGCTTGCTAGGCCAAAGGCCCGAACACAATATGTTAATCAAATTTCAAGCTTTCGCTCACATTTAAACATATACCTCCAATTTCCACATAGCACAAATATATAGTAGGGCTTAGCACCATTCGAACTTAGCACATTTTGAACACTTTAATTCATTTCATATTTTGCCATCCGACCTTAACATATATCAGCAGCTCACTTAATTCCATACTTACCTATTGACTATCAAGCATATCAATTATACTTCTTTCAACTCACTACCACATTCGGTCATATATATATAAATAAAGTTTCATTTTCATGATATACCATGTTATTAAACAAATATAACCTATGTTTAAATTACTTAAAACTTACCTCGAATGGTGTCGAACGATTACGAACTGGCTAATCTATTAACTTTGTTTTCCCCTTATCCGAAATCGGCTCCCGTTGTTCTTGAGCTAAATTAAACAAATTAACTTGTTTAATCGCTTAACCAAATTATTTTCATTCAAATATATAATACATATGCAAAATTTAACATAGTCCCCTTTATTAAACACATTGCTAACTAAATTCAAATTCAAGAAATATTTAACATCAAAGATTTAGGCAAGATGTACTTTGGCCGAATTTGCTCCATTCACTAATATGCTCATCTATTGTTTAAGCTAACAAATTTGGCTCCTCACCATAAATTGTTCAAGTATTATAATCAAAAAATGCATTTTTCATTTGAGACAAAGATAATTTCTTATTCACTAAATCAATTTATTTAATTCAAATCATATAGCACAAAAATTCAAAATTTATAAAATAACCCCATATCAAAATTAATCCTACAATTTAATCCAATATTATAACTATAAACAATTCATTTCTTCCTATTAATACATTAAAGCCGAATGCATTAAACCTTTTATTAATCTCCTTCGGCAACTACAACAACCAAATTATCAATTAAACATTATCATCTAACATTTAGCATAAAATTTCACACTTTAACCACAATGGCCGAATACCATTAAGCCCTTGAAACCACATTCATCAAACTTTAACCATCTCTTATTTTTAACACATCAAAACACCAAGCTTTATACATTAATTCCATGAATACACCAAGGCCGAATACTTCATGAAGCTACCAAAGACTTATCATTTGCTATTTTCATACACACACAACTCAATCCTTTCATTTATCACTTAATTCCATTAATTCAAAGCTCATTTTAACAATTAAGCATAAACTACTAATATCTAGCACTATTTCACAATTTAGAACAAGTTGCCGAATGCAACTATACTCATCAATTCAAGGACTTAAACCATGGGTTAACTAAACAATGTATTTATCGAATCAATTGCATAAACAATTTATAAAAATCACACAAACATACATTTAATTCATGCTCTAACCATGGCCGAATGCCCTTAGTTTCTTCTTCTTTTTCTTTTCTTTATTTTCGGCAAAAACAAGAGAGAATAAAAAACTATTTCATGTTTTACTAATTCATGCATGTTTTAATTTATTATATTACCAATTTAGCCTTGATAAAATCATGGCTTTTCCACTATCTCATGGCCGAATAAGTCCATGCAAGATATTCCTGGTCTAATTGCTTCTTTGTAACATCCTGATGTTTGGGGGCTTAGTGATTTTGTGTGATGGTTGGTAAAAATTTTAAATGTTGGTATGTGGTTGTGAAATTCATATTTAGAGTGTGTAAATGGGCCTATGGAAGGCCCATGAGTTGGCCAAAACCCGGTAGAATTTTTGAATTTTGAACTTTAAGAATTAAAGGCTCTGGTTAGGAGGCCTTATCAAAAGATGTGGGTAAAATGTATCACAAAAGGAGCCTTGGTAGAGTGGCTAAGTGACGCCACTAGTCTCCTAAAAATGTGGCGTGTAAGTGGAAGGGAGAAGGCCTAGGTTCGACTCACTATGCAGGTATTTATGTTGTTTATTTTTGTGTCTTGAGTAGGCAAGAATTTAAGGTTGAGAGGAACTCTGTTGACAAGAGTTTGAATTGGTCAAGTGCATGGATAATGGAGAGATAAGGGGGAGCATATCTAGGAGGGATTTTAGGAGTTTTTGAAATAGGAAGAAGTGTGGCCGGCCAAGGGGGTGTTGTAGTGCTAATTCGGCTACTAGGTGTAGTTTAGCATTTTTTTCTTCTTTTTCTCACTTATGCCGATTGTCCATAAGCCAAAACTCTCTCATTTTCTTTCATTCTTTCCTTCCACAAACTCTCTTTCTCTCATTCTTCCTCCTATTCTCTTCTAGTAAAAGCTGAATCTATCACCCTCTCCTTTTTCTCTTGCTAGCCGAATAGTACACAAACTAAATCCCGAAGGATTCAAGAGGAGGCAGTCGACTTCTATACAAAGCCGAAAGCGCAGCACTCGTGGGGATTTGATGGCCGAAACTTAGGATCTTTGTGGGGCAATTTCTGCTGGTGTTTAGGAGCTCGTGGTTGTGCCGAATCGAAGTCAATACAGGATTGGAACCATTGGCGTAGGTGAACCCTCGTGAAATAGATCATCTTGGAGGCGCAGCAAAGCTTGTAGAACCGGTGCAGATAGACTTGGATCTAATCATCGGATCCTGTAGAGAACAAGCGTGGGGGATTTTGGGAAGCGATCGTCACTAATCAGGTGTGTAACATACCCCCATAACAGCTTAGATTCATATTTGTTAAAAAGCCGAAATACCGAATTTTGGTATTTTTGTAACTTGTAAATACGTGATGGTACGTGGATTGGTTTGATTACGATGGACGCAGTAAACGAAACCGAAGGAACAGGTAAGAGCTCTATTTCGTGCAATTTGGCAAGTTGGGCCTCGATGGGTTAAAACTAGGCCTAATGGGCTTTCAGGCCCATTTGGGTAAATTGGATAAAAAATGAAATATGGATAAATTGCATGTTGAGACTGTTAAAACCGTTATGGAACATAGGTTAAATGGGCCTAGATGACTAAATCGGTTACGTAGGGCCCATTAGGGGTTTTGGGCCTAATAACTCGGTTTTACTATAATAGGCTAAAATTGCTGTTTAAACACTTAGAATTGATGAATAAACGTAGAAAACCCTGATAATAGGTAAAATTACGAGATTACCCCTAAACATGAAAAATGTCTATTTTGCCCCTGAGTGCAAATTACCACTATACCCCTAGGATTTTAATTATGATTGTGATGCATGTTATATTATCATTATACTTGAAATGCCATGATATGCATATGAGATGTAATGATTCGCACATGATATACATGATATACTCGTATTATGCTTGGGTTGGGTTATATGATGGAGGAAGTGTTAAAGGGCTTTGGCCCCAGTTTACCGAAAAGGGCTTTTGCCCCAGTTATTAAAAGAGGCTTGGCCTCCAGTTATATGAGTAAGCAGCTATGCTACCAGTGGAGAGTAGCGGTGGGGTGGGTTGAGTAGCATCCCCACATGGTGTGTTGGCTGGTACGGGTGGAGAGTAGCGGATGGTGGGTTGAGTAGTCTCCCTAATTGGGTTTTTTACATACATGCATGATTTGACATATGTGATATTGAAATGGGCCTATGGGCCATACCGTTTGCAGAAAGGCTTTGGCCTAATGACATGAATTATTAAAAGGCTTCGGCCTAGTAACCGTTACCCGAAAGGCTTCGGCCCAATATGCGTTGAAACTAAATTAAGGGCTTAGGCTCAAAATACATGTATGAATTTGGGCTCTGGAAGGGCTAGTTGCACACTGAGTTTCCAAACTCACCCCCCCTTTCCTTGACCTTGCAGGTGAGCCTTGATGAGGAGACTTGGAGCCGAGGGGAATTCAGAGTGGCCATGGTGATCGTTTCAGACTTTTTCCTAATAAAGTAACTGGTTTTTATAAATTTTATTTCTATTATTATTAATTGGTTTTTGGGTTGTAATAAGGCCATTTTAACTATTTTCTTTTTGGGGATTATTTTATTTTATGTTATGGTTATCAATCTAAAACGGACTAGACTTAGGACGCGTCTTCAAAATAGCACTTGTTTTCAAAATAACACAATGATACAATAAAATGTCTTACTAAAAATATCAACCTGAATAAACTCCAACTTGGCTTGTTTTCGAAACCAATCATCAACCTAAAGTGTGGTAATGATTGTGGGCATGTCTAGGATTGGATCCAATCAAGAGCCTGGTACTTAAGCAGCCTTCATGGCTCACCTCCTCTGTTTCGGATACCTACCTGGTGCACAGCTTCCATTCACTTTCGTGGCAAAGACAATCTCTTAAAAATTCTCTTTAAAATTTCTTTAAGAAGGGTTTTAGGACAAAACATGGTTTTCCGAAAAATCTTCCAATGTGACACGTCGGATCTGGCCATAACGTCTGGGCCGGGTTTAGGGTGTTACATTCTTAAACCCTTCATATTAAAAGAACATCTACAATTCGGCACTCACACATTATCCATCTAATTTTTCTTTTATGCAATTGAGTCCTTAATTAATAATTTAGCATCCAAACGGCAAAATTAAAACACGAAACTTTCACGTATGAAAATTAACATATAATAACCACAGAAAATAATATTTAAAATTTTTTTGACTCAATTTCGTGGTACCGAAACCACTTTTCCGGTTAGGGCTAAAATAGGGCTGTCACAGATGGTGTTGCAAACACCTCTAAGATCATTATTCTACCAAAGTAAGCCATCTTCTCAACCATTTGTTCATGAACGGAGGATACATGATGGCAACCGAAGAGCAATCCACAATCAACTGAGGATGAAGGTAAAGAAGATGAGAGGCCGAGACCGCAACGTGTACTCAAGGGTAGAGCGGACAATGAAGACAAGGAGGTTAGAATACAGCTTGGACGAAGAATAAATCTGGCTCACAACTGATGAACACCCCGTTGTGGCATACATTTTGTTCGACGATATAAATAATTTTTTTTGTACTTTTCATGTAAAGCGTAATTGTTTAACTAAATTATAGTCGATAAGATTGTACTGATATTGGATATGAAATGTTTTTAAATAAATATTATTTTTTAATCAAAATTGGTATTCGTTGTCATTTTATATTATTTTACCAAGTTTAATTTGGTTTGCACGGGAAAATGGAATAGAGTTGTATATTGTATTATTCTTTATAGTATAATAAAAACTTATATTTAAAAATTATAAATAAATTTGAGTATGAATGAAAAAAATCAACTAATAGATTTCGGTTAAAAAATTAATTTGTAACACCCTTGACCCATATCTGTCTCCGGAATAGGGTTACGGAGCATTACCAGAGTTATATTCAAAACTATCAAAAAATTAAAAAAATGTAATTCACAACATCAATCATAGAAAAATCAATCAATAATATTGTCCCTTATACGAGCCTCAAGGCCCTAAAAACACATTAGAAATAAATCAGGACTAAATCGAAAACATATGGAATTTTTAGGAAAAAAGATGAAAATTTTCAAACTAAAGGGGTCACACGGCCGTGTGACTCACACGCTTGAGACACGCGCTCGTGCCTCAGGCTGTGTGGACATTCAAAGTAAGGATACATGGTCGTATCCCAGCCCGTGTTCGTGTCTGTGCAACTCTCTAACTTGGGTCACACGGCCAAGCCACACCTCCATGTGCCAGGTCGTGTAACTCTCGAAATGCAACCTTTAAAAAAACCTACAGGGAACACACGGCCATGTCACATAGCTGTGTGTCACACATGGCTAAGACACACGCCCGTGTCTTAGGCCGTGAAATAGGTAATTTTTAAGCCATTTCTTTCACCCAAAACATGCACCTACCTATAACACTTTTGCACATATAATCAAGTATTCAAGATGTATAAAAAACATGTATAATCAAACTAGAACAAAATTGTATATGTTCATACAACCAATATGCCCAAAAGGCATCTTAATCACAACAACCAACATGTACTTTATAGTTGTATAATTTAGACACAAAACAACTAACTTGTAAACAACCTCATACCAATATTTACCTTCATATTCACATATCAAATCCACACTCAAATTATCCAATTGTTCATTTAATATCCATCAACTAAACATTAGCTACATATGTCAACTATAACAATATACCAAATAACAACGTTCAAACATATCAAAGAACAACTCACAGTATACATTTTTAACTACCATACCATCTTCCATTATTTAATCACCATAAAACTCCAAAATGACAATAATTACAAGGCCAAATATATACATGCCAACATAGCACCATTTCATCACCCAAAATACCATAAATACAAGCCAAAACAAATGGGTATATCATCAAATAAATACACCTATACATGTGCATATTTAAACAATTATCACTTAACTTGTTTTCATGCCAAAATATAATATAATTGATATATAACAACCATACCATTTTGGCCATTTAAAGATATATCAACACATCCAATTTTGGTTATTTCAAAACATACACCAATTTGACCATATTAACCACAACCAACAAGATATAATGAAATGAAAATAAAAGTAAGAAAAATTGGAAAGGGTTTAAAGTTTTATAAAATCCTACATTGCTAGGGATTATATATATGATGCTGTAGATTTATTCACTTTGTGAGATGTTGAATATGGTTTCATGAATCTTGTGGTATTAGTATAGAATTATTTTTTATATGTATAAATTTTATAATTGAAATAGATTGATATGACTTAAGTTTATACGACCTTACTAACCATTCATTACTTACGTAGTTGTTTTTCCATTACTTTTCAGATTATCGAAAGCTCAATTAGGTTGGAAGTTCGTCAAAGATCTATATACTATCCAGCAATTATATCAGTAGATTTTGATGTCTTGATTAAGGTTATAATGGCATGTATAGGTGAACTTATGGTTAATGATTAGTTGAATATTAATTGATGAGCTTGGTATATATATATATATATATGTTATTTTGGTCAATGATTATGGCATGAAATGTTGCCTTGGATTTGAGGTACTTAAGGTACTATTGATACTTTCCATTGCATTTACTTTCTTTAGCTTAAATAACAGCATCAATTCAACTCATCATTTCCTTTTTCATCATTTTACACTTCAAGTATGAACTTACTATACCATTACCTTTCCACATTCGTTTCTTATGCATAACACACAAGACATAAGCATATCATCAACCATGGCCACAAGCTAGTGCATTTAAACATATCTCTTTTGGAATTAACCATATGATAAATCATTTCATAAGAAATTGCATAATTTAAACCTTACCACTCTTTCATGAACACAAGCATATTTCCATTTGGACACTTACCATTTCAATGCATAAATTATAAGTAAGCATAATACAATCCAACTAATAGCTTGGCACATGCCTAAACATCAAACAACAACACATGTTAGCATACTTAAACATATTTCATATGAGTTCAACATGGATAACCATTATACTTGAATTATACTTGAATATAATTCAATTGGATATAACATCCTTCATAACATAACATGTTTTCCATTTATCTCATAATTTCAATGTATTTCATATATACATGTATTTGCTCATATTCAACATTTACCGTTTCCTTTCCAATTCATGCCTGTTGAATTGTTTAAATACCGTTGGATACCCGGGATAGCTCACACAAAGTGTACTAACTCATATAACGGTAGTCCATCAAATCCTGTACATATATGCTCACATAAGCTGTGAATCAGTATGCTCACATGAGCTGTGAAAATGGGCCTGCTCACACGAGCTGTGGGTCGAAACATAGTTACACGAAGCTGCTCACACGAGCTGTGGAGTATCCGTAACACATGTCAGACCTCAGCCATCAATCGGACATTCAAAACCAGCACCCAAATCATGTAAACCCTAATGACATGTTATTTGTATCCTACGAATTCCTAAGGTTCAAACGGGACTCGATAATCGTTGAAACATCGTTGGATTTCCATCGTTTCATTACAAGATAAATTGCATACTAACATATATATTGATTTAATCACAATATGATCACATATTAACATTCAATTTAATCAAAATTATATAGAATATAGTTCATACGAACTTACCAGGTTAACTTGTAGAAATACCAAAGTTAAGGGGCATTTTGGTAATTTTTTATTCTCCTCAATTTTTGCACTCAAATTTGATCTAAATTAATAATTTCATTCAATTTATTAATTTAGACAGTAAAAAAATGTATTTCATGCAATTTGGTCATTTTTGACATTTTTAGAAAATTGCCCCTAAAGTTTTACTTTTATTCAATTTAGTCCCTAAGCCTAAAACATGCAAATTAACCATTTTTACCCAAAAGTGAGCTAGCCGAATACTCATGACACCCAATACAGCACATTATTGCAACAATTTCAGATCAAATCCTTGTACTTTTGCTATTTTAACAATTTAGTTCCTAATCAGAAAATTCATCAAAAATCACTTAACAGAATACTTTTAAATACCAACTAATATTTCAAATTCA
Source organism: Gossypium stocksii (assembly GCA_020496765.1). Classification (NCBI taxonomy): domain Eukaryota; kingdom Viridiplantae; phylum Streptophyta; class Magnoliopsida; order Malvales; family Malvaceae; genus Gossypium; species Gossypium stocksii. The sequence continues at coordinate 17,830,740 of CM035623.1, forward strand.
TCATTTAACATAAAAAAAATCACTAGATTCATCAATGGCAACATTCCCAATCTTTAACAGTTTTAAAATCAAAGGTATGGGCTAGCTGGACCTAGTTGTAACGATATCAAAAACATAAAAATTATTGAAAATGGGGCTAAAACGGACTTACATGCATCATCACAAGGTAAGCCAAAGCTTTAAGGTCTTCCATGGAGCTTTTATCCTTTCAAACTCGGTGAAGAAGACATTAAGATGATGATAAAACATTTTGGTTTTAATTTTTTAATATAATTATCAAATTACCATATTAACCTTAGTTAATAATTAAATAAAACATCAAATTCATGTCCATTATTTTCTACTAACACCTTGAATGGTCTAATTACCATTTATGACCCTTTTCCTTTATTTAATTAACCATTTAATCACTCAAATCAAATAGTGATCAAATTTTACATCTTTTACAATTTAGTTCTTTTTAATTAATTAACTATCAAAACATTAAAAATTTTCAACGAAACTTTAATATCACCTTAATGAAACTTATTAAATATTTTTATAAATATTTACGACTCAATTTATTGAAACGAGGTCCCGATACCTCATTTTCTAAAACAACTTGACTTTAGGGTCTTACCACTTAAACTTAATAAATCACTTATATAACAGAAATTACTCTATCAAAAACCTTTTTAAAACCATGTTTGACTCGTAAATATTAAATGATAATATTTACTAACTTGTCAGATTTGGTGGCCCAAAAACCACTATTTTTGACACCATTAAAAAACAGTTTGTTACATAATTAATCGATTAATAAGGTGTTCTTATAGTATCTCGTCAGTATGGACATGACAATATTGTATGCCTCGAGTTTCTACAAAACCCGCATAACTTTGGTTGGTTTGCTTTCTCCCGAATATCCATGTTGTCATGTATTCGAGTAGATATCGGCCAACCTTTTGGTTTGCGATGCAATGAACTATTGGGTAACAACTTGAATGGAGCGCTCAATATTGGCAGTCACATACTTACATCTAGGACTGATAAAAATCCATATCTCCACACGTTATGCATGTATTGTAGTTTGTACACTTTGTTCACAAAGCTTATGTGATCCAAATGTACAGAGGAACATGTTGTAACTGCATGAGTGTATAGAAAACGAAATACATCAAATCTCCCACAGTCATAGGTTCGTTGTTTCAGGTGTACACGGTACGCTCCCTCGGTAATACCTTGGTCGGTTTTGTAAAACTTTATTACCCAAAACGATAGGTTTTCGTATGAGTGACACATTGAATGCATACAGTTTGCTCGTGTTGTAGCCTCCCTATTTCTTTTATAATGTCCTCACATCAAACGTGACCATCCTTTATCTATCCAACATATTTTTCTGCTTGCTTTAGAAAAAGTTCTACAAAATAGAAATATGTTTTTTCACAATTAAGGTTATTCACAAATGACGTATTCCCTTCAATACGAAATTGATGCATTCTGGCAGGTTTGTCGTCATGTGCCTATATCATAGACCCTCGTCAGATGATTGTGTCTATTGATCGAAGGGTATGTTAGAGAAGTACCTCGCACCGACACTATTAATAACCTGTAAGTTTTCTAACATGTCATAAAAATAGTGTTTAACAAGCTCGAACCCTATTGAGGAAAGTGAATAGTTTATCTATTAATCTCAACATTTGCTGACCAATTAAATATTAGACAATTGAAATAGTGGCGAATACATACCGATGTTAATCACTTGTGCGTGTTGCGCTTATTCGTGTTGTCCGTGGTAGTTCACCGAAACATGTCTTAAACAATCCCATGGTGTTTGCGATCACAAAGGCTTATCTACCGTTTAATTGCAGCCAATATTCTAGGTCCCCTGTAGGAGATGATGCATATATCATGTTGAGGGACAACATGCCTCCTCAACCTAGACAGAAGAAATTCGAATCGTCCACCTTCTTCAATGGCGTTATTGCAAAGGCAATTGGCAAAATTTTCCAATTGCCATATTGTACCACAACCAACAACAATCGATACGTATATCTCCCGTACATAAATATGTTGTCGATTTGTTCCAGTGGCTTACAGTATTGGAATACTTGTCGACATTGCTTGAAAGTCTAAAAGAAACGATGGAACACTTGGCATCCATGGACCAACCTGTTGTTGTAGTACACAGGCATCGTTTCCAAATCAGTTATGCAACCTAAAATGTACTGCTCTAGTATTTGACACCACTGCTACAAATCATTGTATTACGTGCCCCACCCATTATGCATATTTTCCAATGTCTTTTGCTTTACGATCCACGCCTTGCGGTACGACGATGTTTAATCCTACTTGCTATAGATATTTGCAATTAAAATCGACATAACAATCTTCAGACTCGCTTTCACTATAGGTAGTATTATGTTTGCGATCATCTTCGAATCCAATTTTGAATGATCCTATAAAATACATGCAACAACATGAGTACGTTAATTAAGAATTTAATATCCCAAATATAAGACAGTCTTGACGCAGTACCCTCGACAACACACGTATGCAGAGTGGTATATTTTTTTATAGTCTACAATCACGTCCTTTTCTTAACAGAAGCCATGATTTTCCATGAACATCTCTTGTCTCGCAGTGTGCATTTTGCCTCGAATTTATCAGATTGAGATTTAACAACATGGAAGTTTACCTCAAATTCATTGTCCTCTTCATTCTCAAATCCACCAACATCTCTATGGTTGGATGTCCCCTCGCCAATGGAGGTCCTAGGGAGTACATCATCCCTTTTTTTGTATTGTTGTTGAAACAACCAAAATCATCTGTTGATTTCCAACCACTGGCAGTTGATGTCATACCCCTTTAAGTGTTCCTAGAGTTGAACATTGACTGATCGAAGTTCAAATCAAAACTACTAATTAAGTGTTGTGTCGTGGTTTAGTATTCTGGGTTACCACCAAACCTCGACTGCTAGATGTTCTTTCTATCGCGGTTAAAATCTATGGTTGAAACCAATGAGTATCTTCTCATTGATGGTTCTAGGATATCATAATGAGAACTTTCTAACAAAATAATGAACCCACCGTACAACTATGTCTTTGGACTCTCAACTTTTTCTTTCACTCCAGCCTCTCGAACTAGAACATTTGTCGACCTTTGACCACCTTCATTTGTGTTTGCAAACTTCACATATAACTCGAGTATTAGTGACCCAATAGCAATATGCATTTACACCATCACCTCTATCCCTTTTGCACTTCTAATATCGAAAACATCATATTTAACGGGTCGACCAAAGCACAAAATCTATATTTCAATGATGATACTCTCATTTGGTTGGATCTGACGATTTTTCACCTAATTCTTGCACGCAGCTTTAGCAATTGTATGATAGGGTCAAAAGCCAACCACGTTGTGTTCTCCTATGAAAAATGACCCCATTGCCAGTGTTACAGACTTCACCATTGTAATAAACAACAACATTAACTTGTCCACTCATTTTCAACGAAACAACTTATTTCACATGTTCGAAACAAAAACATTAAGCAGAAAAATAGAGTTGTAATTATATATGGACAACAAAAATCAAGTTTTACTTTATGCAATTACATGTTTTCTCCAAATTATGCCTTATGAAATGCCTTGCGAACTTCCTATTCTTGCGATTATTGCAATTTTGTTTGCTTGAAATTGTCTTATGACACTCAATGCTAAAAGCTATCCTTTTATAGAGTCGTGGGTGAGTGGCGATTAATTTAGGAAATTTTCCCAGGATATCTCACAAGTGAGTGTGAAGTTTGCATGCACTAAATTTGGTAGAGGGAAAACGCTCCATGTAGGGTACGTTTTCAATGACATGTTAGAAATATTCACTGAAAATGAGCCCAACTGGACGCGCTTTAAGTTCATTTTTTTGACATTGCACTGAAAACACGACCTACGTGGAGCATTTTCCTACTAACAAATTCAACTTCTAAAAATTTTCTACTCACCCATCAAATATCCCGAGCTAATATTTTTTTGAAAAATTCTAGTTGACCTCAACCTGTTGTATAAACTAAGGGTGATCAAAATTTAATTCCATTGAAAAATCGAAAAAAATTCAAACGAAGAGTTAATCAAATTGAGTAGTTCGAGTTTCGATTTTGAATCGAATTAAATTTTACAATTCGAATCATTCAAATATACGATTGGTGTAAATATGATTGTTGTAAATATCCTTTTGGTACCTGTCATTTTTGAAACTTACACCAAATTGTGCTCTAAATAATTTCAAAATAAGATTAGATTTGTATATAAAAAATTATAAAAAAGTTTCTAAAGAATATATAAAAAATTTAAAAAGTATAAAAAACTCTAAGCTCTTAACCCATAAACCTTAAAACACTTAACCTTACAAAACCCTAACCCTAACCTTAACCCCTTAACAAAAATCTAAACCCTAACCCTAAAATAATAAGATAATCCAATGCTTCTAGTTGGAAGCGTTTTCAGCGTGTGTGGCAAGAAAGCGCGTCTAGCTGGAAGTATTTTTCTGCCAATTTGCTGAAAACGCAACCAACTAGGTTCATTTTTATTTTTTCGACCAAATCCGATAAATTTTGAATAAACCGGTCTAATCTGGTTTTTTTTTTTTTAAATTGATATTTTGAAAAATTTTACCCTATTTAAGGACTCACCAGCTTAGGTTAACTTTTGAAAGGAGCTAGAAACACTACTTTTTTAGTAAATTGTTTCACATATTGCTAGCAAATAAATAACACACAGCCCTTTAGGGATGGTGAATTAATAAAAAAAATCAATTAACTTTTAGAAAATGAGACATTATATTTAAGCGCACTTATTATGTGAAACTAAACTTTTTCAACTTTTTCAAGGTTTAAGTAGGTTCATTTTACCACCATAGATTTTTGTGAGATCTGATGTTTTGAAAGACTGAGAGAATGACCGATCTCTGCATGCATAATGAATCAAGAGAAATTCATTACACAAATTACTACCATTTGGTGAGACTTGATGCGTAGTATTGGAGCTCAACAATCCATATCTTCACAGCATCATAACTAGTTAGCATCACTCAAGACATGCATTTGGTAAGGAAACATTTTTTTCATCCAATAAAATTTGCCGATACACAAAAATCAAAAAGCAAGTTTGTCTACATTAATGCAAAAAGGAATAAATCCTCGATAACTTGTCACAATCTTTGAAGCAAAATATCTAAATCATTAAAAGCACACTGAATTTGTCAACAAAAGCCGCTTTTTCAGCTTTTTCAGCCTCCACGAGCTTCTCTTCTAGTGGCGTCATGAAGCAATTCAATGTCGACTCCGTCTGGAGGTAGTTGAACATATCTCACAACTGAGCCTCTGATGAAACAGTTCCTTACCGAAAGCTGTAACCAGACAAAAAGACTTATCAATTCAGCTGGACAATATTGAGACGAGGAAAACAGAGATGGGTTTGTCGAGACTAAGACGGCCAACATACAAGAAAACCTAACCAAGACACATTTTATGGGTGCAGGGCAATAGCATATCACAAGTATCAGGTGATACTTTCAGGATAAGTTCAACTACAAGTAAAGATATTTCATGGCTTGGCACTGGAAGGATGAGGTCAAACTGTAGACCTATTCATGGGCCGGGCTACCCATCTAAGCCCAAAAGCCCACCCAAAATTTGAAAAGATTTGAGCAAAAATATTAGGCCCAAAAATGGGCTTGGGCAAAAAAATTAAACCCATTTAAAATATGGGCCAAACTTGAGCTTGAACATTCAAGGCCCAAACCCAGCCTGACCCAACCCATTTTAATTTTATAATACTTTATATTATGTTATTTTTATATATTATGTAATTTAGAACACATTAAAAAAATAAACCTATACTTAATATATAATACTACTCTAATGTAAACATTAAAATAATATTAAGATGACTATAAAAAATTTTAATAAATAAACAATATATAAAATTATTAAATATTAAAATAAAAATATTTTAAAAATAAAAAAATAATATGGGCGAGCATAAAATGGGCTTGGGTTAGCATTTTGCAAATATGGGCAGGCTTGGGCATAATTTTAGGCCCAGATTTCGGGTTAAGCCAAGCTTGGACAAGCATAAAGTATGTTAATATCATGCTTAGACCCAACTCGAACCAGACATGACCCGGCCCATGAGTACCTCTAGGTCGAAGTAAAAGAAAAATGGATGAAAATCAACAACAGGAAAACCAATAGCGGATCAGAAGAAGAGAGAAGCAACCAACTTTATGTTAAGAAATACTATTCAGCAGCAATAAAGTATCTCAAAGCTATAGCAGTCTCTAAATCAAAAAGTACATATATATATGTATAAGAAAACTGGGATTTGCATGCATATCACTTGATTTCCATGCAATCAATACTCAACATGAAATGACTTGACATAGTCATAAGGCAAAAGAAAAAAATGAAATTCAAAAAGAGGCAAAACCTAAAACAGAAAATGATTTGCAGATTGACATCAAATTTGATACAGTCCAAGATCACTGCATTTGTGGCACACTTTAATGAGGTGAAAGGGGATGGGTGGCTGGGAAGAGCATCAACCCATCCTTTATATCACCAAACAAGTTGAATTGCCTTCTCTTTTCTCTTTTCCCAGACATTAGCAAGTTAGATTGCATTGCTACTCTTATTTTAAGCAGCTTAAAGCCGTATTGCAATTTTTGAATACACTATCCTGCCTAAATCTTCTTGACAACATCAATTATTATACCGGTTTTACACTGAGCTAATCCAATGCCAAACGTTAACATGAAATTCTTTCAGGTAGAGCATAATACGGTCATCCAGCATCAATAATCCTACTTGGCAAATGCAAGACCATGTATCACCATGCTAACATTGACAAGGAATATTCTGTGCTACGAAACACAATATTCCCGAATCCAATTTTCCAACTGTTGCTCTATATAACCATTGGAGCAAAATAGGAATTATATCTTGATACTTACTGTGAGATTACACTTAACCCAAGGTTTCACATTTGTCTTTACCCTTTTTGGCTTTATTTCGAACACCTTCAACAGGCTACAATGGAAAAGCTCATGAGCAAAGCCTCTATCAAATGTCCTAACAGATTGATAAGTGACTCCCATCTTGGAACACACCCTACCTTAGCTAGCTAATCCAAGAACAACGAATTTAACTTGATCTTTTAGGATTAAAGGGTTTTGTTCTTCTCGACAAACAAGATCATCTAAACATTGAATTTCAAAAGTTCCCAATACAGTAAACTACTTGAAATTTTCATCTACAGATAAACCCTAGACGTAAATTTCCACTGAAAACAGGGCAGAGAAATACCGTTTATGCAAAGCAGGATAGAAAAAAAGAACAATTGCTGATAACAGAAGAACATAAATCTTTTTTAGGCTCATCGTTTCTATACTATTGAAGAATTAAAACAACGTGAACTACTAACTAGTTAACAGAGAATTCATGAAGCAGCTACATTGGAACGAATTAAAGTGGTAGAAATTCAGTATAAAATCGGATACAAAATAAAATTCAAATAAACAATCAGAAAGGGAAGGCAGGGCATACAAGAAACCGAATAAACCCTGAATTCAGCTTCAATCATGCCCCTGTTTGCCATCCCCCCCCCCCCCCAAAAAAAAGGAAGAAGAAGAAGAAAAAGGCAGATTGGGGCGAAAGAAAAGTAGGAACGTAGAATACCCAAATCATTTCTTCCAAGTAACGACTAAAATGAAAGGAAAGGAAAAAGAAACCCTAACTTTTGTTAGACAAGCTAAGTAATTCGTTCATAAATACCCATGAAAAAAAGAAAAGGAAAGGAAAGGGGGAATACCATGTGAGGATACTTGTCTTGATCAACAACCCTAGTATTCTCGAGCTTGATATTGAGGTATTGATCAACGGAGTGCAGGGTTCCTCTGATAGCCAAATCGTTCTTCAGCTCCACCGTCACTTCTCTTCCCACCAAGTCTTTGAAATACGAAAAGAACAACTGCACCAATCATAATAAAAAAAGAAATAAAAAATCAAAAGGACGCCCATTGGAGAACGAATAGAAGAACACAGTTACGAACTCAATTGAATGAGAACAAACATATGTCATATGGAGGTTTGGGAGGCCCCAAAAAGAAGAATACCATGATTTTGATTCCTCTGCGTAGAAGGAAAGGGAGGGGTTTCTGGGTCTTGCTTAGATGCGATGAAAACGAAAATTTGATGGAGCGGAGAGCCGACTATTAGCAGCAATTGAGTTTCGTTGGTTAGCCAGTAATGGCCGCTTCCTCGAGCTCTCATTTTGGGCCTTGAAGCACTGCATCAGCTATCCATAAAGCATGGACTGTGGCCTTATAATTTTACTCTTGGGTTCCAAACTCAGCTCAAAGCCTCATCTAAATATATTGCTAGCTGGTCAAGCAAAAAAACAACTTTCACATATTGTATAAAAGATACAATTTTGTCATTGTAGCTCGTTTCCTTTAATTAAACAAGTAAAGTTCTAGACTTAGCTTAAAATTTAGCTGTTGTTCTTTCTTCCGGGTAATCTCCCCTTCTCCCATCATTTCTCCCTAGCTTAAATCTCTCTGTTCCTTTGAGAGTAAATCCTGTAAGAGCCAGCTTTAAGGCTGAAACTGTACTTCTTGCATGAAAAGTTTGATAAAAACAAGGATTTTTTTTAAAAAAAATTACTAAATGAAATTAATATAACTATATATAATGACCCTCTTAATCATTTTACCAAATTCTTCTCCAAACATTTAGACTAAGTTCATAGGGGTGAGCATCCAATCAAATCAAGTCGAGTTGAGTAAAAAAATTTTAAATTTATGAATCCTATTTTATCATCCTAATTTGATTTAAATTTTTTTTCGAATTGAATCTAATAAAATGAAATTCAAATCAAATAAATTTGTTCGGGTTAAATTAAAAAAATTAAACCGACCATATTGAAATCTTGTTGACCATATGACTAAATTCCAAGTTAAAGAACATAAATATAATGTGTATTTCAAAATTCTTTTAAAACAAAATAAGAGAAGAAAACAAGATAATTAGTATGATAAACTTGATATGATAATTTACTGGTTTAATGCCTCAAATTTGTTATTTTCTTTTAAAAATATATATAATTTAGTATTTTTATATTTTAAAAGATTTTTAGTGTTTTTACTACTTATTTATAAAAATTTTGGAAACAAATATTTTACAAACGTTTTGGATTTTTTAAGATTATTTTGAATTTTTAGTATTTTTTAGAGGGATCAATTTGCATAATTTTGAAATTACTAGGGACTCCAAGGGTATTTACATTAACTTGTTACTTAAGTTATTCGAATTATCGAGTTGTAAAATTTAAATCGACTTGAACTTAGAAAAGCAAATTACTTATTTGAATTGATTCGATTTGATTAACTTTATTTGAATTGATTCGATTTGATTAACTTGAAATTCGAAAAAAATCGAATTCGAATTATGAATTATTATTAGGGTAAATTACAACAACATGTACTCAACTTTGGGATAGCTAATAAAACAGTTACCTAGATTTCATTTCAGTTACTCAACTTTTGAAAAATAACAAAATAGTCACTAATGTTATAAAAAAGTGACAAAACAATCACTGATTAACAGTTTCCGTTAGTGTCTTAACGAGACCGCTGATGTGGCAAGTTAACTAGCTGATGTGACTAGTTAATTTGCTTATCTGGTTTTAAGGGGGGTTTTTTAGGTTTTTTTTTTTTTCAACTTTTTCTTAAACTGGGTGGATTACCACTGTGGACATCCAACGTGGCAAGTTAACTGGCCACATCAGCAGTCCCATTAAGACACTAACAGAAATTGTTAATTAGTGACCATTTTGTCACTATTTTTATAACGTTAGTGACTGTTTTGTTATTTTTCAAAAATTGAGTGACTGAAATGAATCTTAGGTGACTGTTTTGTTAACTACATCAAAATTGAATCTCTGTTAGTGTAATTTACCCTTATTATTATGAGGAGGATTAAAACTTAACTTACCTCGAAGCCTTCAGTGGACTAAATATGATAATAAAAACATGGAAGGAAGAGAGAAGCAGGAAAGGTGTTTTGTTTTGTTTCACAGAGATAATATATGTCCAAATCCTTTGTTCACGGATTAACTTCCTGCATATAAGACATCCTAGCATTACATATTAGCCATGAAGTGTTCTAATAAACTAGTGTTGTCGGAGTTGAAACTTGAGGTTAAAAAAAATTGACCCTTCATTCAATTTTCACTTTAATTCAACTACAAGAAATCTACATCCCACCAACTTTTTTATCATCACGTGTCCTGCCAGTATAAGGAAATCAAGACTATTGTTTGCTTTTGCCAAAGATTTTGTCACAGCTCCCCCCATTTCTATGGCTCTTCTGTATATTCTTCATTCCCTTTTAAAACTAGCTTTCCTTTGTTCCTTTTGGCCTACTGTTAGCCCCTTGAGTTTGAATTATCCCGCGGTGTTCAACTTCGGTGACTCGAATTCCGACACGGGTGGATTAGTTGCCGGAAAAGCTTTTCCCATGACACAATTTAATGGGGAAACTTACTTCCATGAACCCTCCGGCAGATTCTGTGATGGTCGCTTGATCATTGATTTTCTAAGTACCTCCATTTCCTTCCATTGCATTCATATGATCCACATTAAGTTTCTGATTTTATTTTTTATTTTTTGGCAGTGGAGGCAATGGAGCTTCCTTACATGAACCCATATTTGGAATCTGTTGGCTCTCCTAATTTTCAAACAGGGTGCAATTTTGCTACGGGAGGATCTACCATTCTTCCTGCAAATGCGGCTTCAACAAACCCTTTTTCCTTTAATCTTCAGTTATCTCAATTCTTCAGGTTCAAGAATCGAGCTATTACATTGCTTTCTAAAGGTATCTCTGTTCATATCAGTGGACAAGCTTTTATGTTTTTTTGGGTCAAGTTGAAAATGGTTCTTGTTTTTTTTCAGACAAGGAGCTTCTGAATTATCTCCCTGCGGAAGATGATTTCATCAAGGCCCTTTACATGTTTGATATCGGCCAGAACGATCTCGACGGCGTATTCTATTTTCCGGCATCGGATGAACAAGTTGTTGCTTTCACTTCAAAGCTTATATCAGAACTCAACTATGGAATGAAGGTTCTGTTCTCTCTAGCCCTGTCTTAAACCAACACTGAAAGTATTATACTAGTTCTAGTTCAGATGAATAACTATGATGCTTTGTATTTTTCTTTTTTTTCAGAGATTATATGATGCAGGTGCAAGGAATTTCTGGGTTCATAACACAGGTCCCCTCGGATGCTTGCCGAGGATCATCGCTACGTTCGGGAGAAAACCGTCAAACTTGGACGAGCACGGCTGCGTTGCTTCACACAACCGAGCGGCTACCGTTTTCAACAAGAAACTCCACGATATGTGCCTACAGTTCTTAGCACAATCGCCTGAAGCTAACATCACTTATGTCAACATTTACTCGATAAAGCTGAACCTCATCTCAAACTATTCTCTATACGGTAAGCAAGCCATTAATCATTTTTTTTTCTTTCAATGTTTTACTCCAATCGATTCGGATTTGCTTTCAGGATTCCAGCAACCATTAGCAGCATGTTGTGGTTACGGTGGGCCGCCATTGAATTTCGACACTAGGATTGCTTGTGGTGTTACCAAGGATCTGAATGGGAGCATTGTGACAGCAAATCCATGTAATAATACAGCTGAGTATATAAACTGGGATGGGACTCATTACACTGAAGCTGCAAATAGATTTGTTGCAGATGAAATACTAACAGGAAACTACTCTGATTCACCTCATTTGAGGAATTCACCATTTCTTACCTGACCAAATCAAATGTTGTTTGTATTCGATTTGTACTTTTTTATTGATTATGATCACAGTTTTCATATGACAATGGGAAGAATATAGATGAAATAATGGGCAAAATATGATTAAAGAAGGACAATTTGTTCTGCAGAAAACCAAAAGGGTTCATGGAAACTGTTATAGTTTGATCGGTACTGAATCTGTGTATAATGAAAATTGGACCCATCAATTTTGATCTAAACCAAAAAATTCGATTTCATCCAGGGATAAATATCAATTTTATACATAAAATTTTGATTTTTGATTTAATTATATGCATTTAAAGAAATGAATACATACATTTATTTTCATATTGAATTAATATAATTGTTTGTGTATGCAATATCTTTGATAATGTTGTCAACGATTTTTAAAAATTAAATCTAATCAAAATATCAATATAAAATCAAAATTCACCTATAACATTATATATTATATCAACGTTCATGTATAAATTTAATATTTATTCCTCAAAAAGTAACCAACAATTTTTGAAACCAACTCAAAACCAAAAGATCCAAATTCGAAATAATTCGAACAATTAACCCAAAAATGACTTTAAACTAAAGTGACCAAAACCAAAAATTATTCGAACATGTAATGACTTGATCCAAAAAGACTTATCAATTACAGTTTGATCAATATTGAATTAAAATAGAAATTAAACCTATCAATTTTAATCCGAACCCAAACATTTGACTTGATCAATATAAATTTCAAACTGATCAACTGGATTTAATCATTAAAAGTTAACAACATCAACCCTTTCAACTTAAACCCAAATTGACCCAAACCCCAAAACTACTCAATTCTAAATTTAATCTTCATTTAAAACTACTTTTAACCCAAAATTAACACTAACCAAAATAATCTAAAGCTTTTAAACTTCGAATTAAACCAATCCAAATTCATCGTACAATTGACAAATGTAACAAAAATTAGTTGATCCCAAAATTGTTGCTGAAAACATCCCTTCATCAACTGGTAAGGTGCTTGAAACCTGGTTAAGCTGAATGGGGGATAAGTGTGCCACTGCCATTAAAGAGTCTTTAAAATCACAATTAAAGCCAAAAGAATAGGAGATAAATGAAGTTTAAACACATAGGTTGCCTAGGCATAGGATCATTAAAGATCATATGTCCCCTCAAACACCATTGCATTCTCCCAAAAACATATCATTTTCAGAGTTGCTAGCAACCCAAAATCATGAATTTTTGAAATGCGGTGATGGGTAGAACAAACAATTGACCTCTGCAATAATTAGCTTGAATGTCCATTTTGCAGAGAATAAGTTAGCATCTCAAAAAATGACAAAAGAACACCATGCATGGCACAGCTCCCAGTTTTGCTCGACGGTGATTAAAAACGAAATGACACCAACATGCAATCTTTTTTTCTTTTTCTTTCATTTTATAAATATGAAAACCATTGATCGATATGGCAATTCTTTCTCATATTAAATTAAATGAAAGGTGAAAATAGGGAGAAATTGAGGAGCATTTATTTTTTGTTAATGCAATTTGAGGATCTTTATTTTACTTTCTCCTCTCTTTAATTGGCATGCATGTTAAGGGTAGGTAAGCCATCGGTCTTGATTGAAATATATTTAACTCTTTTTTGCTCTGCTGACAAAGCCTTCCGCTCTAAATTTGCTTTGCAGTTTCATACTTAAGCTAATACTAGAGATTTGATGGGGAAATTTTATTATATCATTCTAAAATTGGTCATTTTACAAAGCTTATTTCCAATTTTATTTATGGAAATAGACTAATTTTTTCATTATTTACCGAAAAAGGCCGAAAATGGCAAAACTCGTTTACGTAGGAGCCTTTTTGGGTGAAATTTCAACAAAACGCGTTATTAGAGGAGCGATTTTGCCATGTCAGCACAAAACGCACTAACATGAAAGCCGCTAACGTCGGCACACTTTTGCCCATTCTCAAATTAAATTTTTAAAAAAAGTTATTTTTTTAAAAAAATTATAAATTTTTTTTTTAAATTTACAAGAATAAGCCTTTATAAAACCCAAAGCGGTAACCCTATTTTTATTTTATTTTAAGGTGTCACCATTTAATATGGAAATAAAACTTACAAAACAAATCTTTATATAGACCCAGTCTCATTTCCCTTGTTTTTTTTAAGCAATGTGGGATATGAGACATGTGTATATATAAACTCATGAATAGGTTTGTAGCTTGTTCCTAAACAATGTGTGATTCATTCCTCTTTTAACTAACAACATAAGATTAAAATTATTTTTTTATAATTTTATATTTTATAATTTTTTACAAAACAATTTCTATTTTTTTATATTTTGTTAACATTTTCTCATATTATAAAATTATCTTTTGAGATCTTTAATCTTGTTGCATTTTAGAATTATTAGCATATAAAAAAAAGAATAAATTGCACATATGAAACTTGTACATGCAATAATCTTCTATTCAATTTTAAATGTTTGAAGTTAATATCCATGCAATTCTAATTTTTAAAATAATTTTCCATTATTTAAATTTAGAAGTTATAATTTTAATTTTTTATTATTTATTTTATTTTGTATTATGAATGTTTGATTAATAAATAAATGGTGAGTATTTGGTACTCAAATAGTATATTTTTTGTACTTTTAAAAAATTGATATATCTTTTTTAAATATTTATTTATTTTTAATGTTTTACTATACTCATTAATTTTTTAATCCTAATTTTAATTTAATTTTCATCACCTAATGAATGCTGATAAATTTATTTCAGATGTATTTTGATTGGATAGATAATATATTTAAACATAGTATATAATTATGTTAAATAATTTTTTTATAGAAATATATAATATACATAAAATATAATAAATATTTTTCATATTTTTTTATCTAGATTAAATTACATTAGTAGTCACTTAACTATGATTTTTTGGCTATCGAATTATAAAAACTTACAAAATGATCACTCAATTATTAGTAATTTTTTAAATATTTATTTTTTAATATTTTACCATACTTTATAAATTTTTTTACTTATAGATTTTAAAAGTTTTATTTATAATGTAATAAATGTTAACTTTTTGTAAAAAAATTTAAACTCTATAAGTAAAAAAATATAAAATCTAGTGTAGCCTTTAATCTTATGTTGTTAGTTAAAAGAGGAAGGAATCCCACATTGTTTAGGAACAAGTTGTATATATATTCATGAGTCTATATATACATATGTCTCATATCCCACACTACTTAAGAAAACAAGAGAAATGAGACTTTGGGTCTATATAAAGATCTGCTTTGTAAGTTTTATTTTCATATTAATTGGTAACACCTTAAAATAAAAAAAATGGTGTTGCCACTTTGGGTCTTTATAAAGGCTTATTTTTGTAAATTTTTTAAAAAAATTGGTCTATTTTTATAATTTTTTAAAAAAATGACCTTTTTCTGAGAATGGGCAAAACTACGCCCACGTTAGCGCATTTTTGTTGACACGGGGTAAAACGCTTTCACTTCAGCACGTTTTGTGTTGACATGAAAAAATCGTTCCCCAGGGGCGCGTTTTGCTGAAATTTTATTAAACAAGGCTCTTATGTGGACGCGTTTTGTCATTTTCGACCCTTTTTGATAAATAATGATAAAATTGGTCTATTTTCATAAATAAAATAGGAAATGGGTCTTTATAAATAAAATGGACTCTAAAATTAGTCAAAAAAATCTTTCAAATTCTAATTTTTCAAAATCTTGTTTTTAATGTGCATAATTTCACTATAAAATTAAAAAAAAAAAATCCACACTTTCAACGACCCACCTGTTAGTATTTGGGCTTTGTTAAATAATGAAGCATCGGGATGTAAAAGAAAAAAATTAAACATTGATGGTAACTAGTTTTTAGTTTTCCTTTTGTTTTCAATAAGGTGACTGAGCTTTTATCTCTACCCCTAAAATAAAAAGAAGTCTTTCTTCAAAATATCTATTTTATTTAATTTCAACATTTTTATTTTTTTTAACTCATTAAAATTCAACAACTTAATTAATCATGAAATTTGATAGTCCTTAATTATATGATTAGATGTTTGATCTTCACTCATGAAAATATAACACATTTCATGGCTAACCGTTTAGCTTTTTAGAGAGCACTTGTGGTGAGCAAATTAGTCATTGTTGTCTGCGATAGATACTTTGATTACAACAAAAAATTCAACAGCCTAATTTTTTCTAAATAATTATATATCTAAACTAAAAATCCACAAATATTAGGATTTAAAATGATGAATTTTTAAGATATTAGCATTTTAAATATCTCTAAAATTCTAAAATTCTTCATCCAAAAATACCCAAAGAACTTAATGAGATAATTCATCTAATTAAGGTATACATGTAACGCCTTAAAGTTTTTATTTTTGTTTCTGCAAAAGTTAGACACAATTGTGTATCTACTTCAGTGGTTAAGTGTTCTAGATATGTGTGAGAGGTTTCAAGTTTAAGCTTTGACTTTAGCAAATTTTGATATTTTTTTGATCTAAGCTTCACCTTTGTTCTATAGGCTTATATTTAGTTGTATGTTATTTCATGTTAGAATGAGTTTGTTGGTCTAGTGGTTAAGTTGAGTGTTAATCTACTGAAGGTTTTGTGTCTGAATCTTAGAGGGAGCATTGCTATTAATTTTTGCTTTTGGTCTCTATAAGAGGTTGTAAGGGATTGAACTTCTGTAGTGGCTGTGTGTTAGTGGGTTAGTGGGAGTAGGGGAGAAAGTAGGGATAGGATCAGATTTTTCTAAGTGTGTTGTTAGTGTCTTTCTCCCAAAAATCTCTTCCTCTCGTTTCTAACGTTTCTGCTTCTTTTCCCAATTTTCTAACGAAATTTCTTCCTTTCTCCTTTTCTGTTCTTTTTTCTTCTTTTCTCCTTTGCCGCTTGTGTTGAATTCTTACCACAATCTTGCATTCTAAATCTCGATTTACTAGTTCCACAGTTTTTTTCTGTGTGTTGGTAAGTGACGTAAGGGTATTGTGGTTTTAACTTTTTGTTAATCTATTGAAGAGTAATAATTTCCTGTTCTGGGTAGCAGAGAATTGTGAAGAGCAAAGTCTTGCTCGTGCTGTCTCGTAATTGAACCGTTCGGAGCTTGGGGGGTAAGTGTTAGCGTTTGATTTGAGATAGTAGGTTTCGAGTTGTTGGATTAATTGAGTCTTATAACTGATTTTGAGTATTGTTATGTCAATTATTAGGTGCTGGTTATCTCGAGAGTGTTTCTGCATCGAAAGCATACCAGGTGTATACCCGAAACGTAGAAAAATAAGCTTTGGCAAAAGCCGAAATTGCAATCTCTCTCTCTCGTTTCTGATGTTTCTGCTTCATTTCCTAATTTTTTGACGAAATTTCTTCCTTTCTCCTTTCTGTTCTTTTTATTCTTTTCTCCTTTGTCGCTTGTGTTGAATTCTTACCACAATCTTGCCTTCTAAATCTCGATTTACTAGTTCCACAGTTTTTTTACTGTGTGTTGGTAAGTGACGTAAGGGTATTGTGGTTTTAACTTTTGGTTAAGCTATTGAAGAGTAATAATTTCCTGTTTTGGGCAGCAGAGAATTTTGAAGAGTGGAGTCCTGCTCGTGCTATCTCGTAATTGAATCATTTGGAACTTTGGGGGTAAGTGTTAGTGTTTGATCTGAGATAGTAGGTTTCGAGTTGTCAGATTAATTGAGTCTTAAGACTGATTTTGAGTATTGTTATGTCAATTATTAGGTGCTGGTTATCTCGGCAGTGTTTCTGCATCGAAAGCGTACCAGGCGTATACCCGAAACACATAAAAATAAGATTCGACAAAAGTCGAAATTACAATCTGTCGACACCACATGGCGTGTGATCACCCGTGTAGTAGGCCGTACATGAATGACATGGCCGTGTAATTGATAAAGGCCAGGCTGTGTGCAAGACACGGCTGTGTGGTGGTCGAGTGTGGCCGTGTGCGGCATATGGGCTAGACTAAATTGGGCCGTATGGGCCACACGGGTGTATGAGTCCACACTGGTAGTCCATATAGGCGTTTGGGTTTCTAGGTCAGTCCGTGTGATCTACACAGGCCAAGGCCAATCTGGGCGTGTGGGCCACATAGGCGTATGTGCCCATATAACTAATATGTTCCCTAGGGTTGCACGGGTAGTCTCAAACGACTGTGAGCCTACTATAGGACCGGTAATTTGTATGATCTGTATGACTGTAATTGTGTTCTGAGCATGTTATTACCATGCGTATATGACTGATCTGATGTATATAACTGTATCTGCTATATATATATGCTATGTAAGCATGTTAATTGTATATCTGTTCTTGCATATCATCTGTATCTGTACTGTTTCTATTACTGGGGTGGGATGATGATTATTAGAGGAAGTGTTCTGAAAGGCGTTTACACCTATTATCTGGTAGCTCAGCTATATTATTTCTAATATGTGCCGCATTTAGTATAGCATGGTGTGTCGGGCTGGGTGGGTGTTTTAAACCCAACATAGTGTGTAGAGATGGTCGGAGATGGTGTATAAAGGCTGGGGGTAGGATTTGATTTCTGTTCTGACTGTATATCTGTATCTATATCTGAGATGGGCTATGGCCCAATTCTGCACCCCTTACTGTAATAGGTTTAGGCTTAAATCTGTATCTGTAATGGGCTTAAGCCTAAATCTGTGACTAATTGATTCTGAAATTCTAATTGTATGCATGTTTATTTCTGTGGGGGATTACGCACTGAGTTTACGTAAACTCACCCCTTTTGTTTAATCTGTACAAATAGTTTCCAAACTTAGACGGTTTGGTGTAGCGGAGGACTTGACGGTGGCCACCCTTTAAAAACTACTTTACTTTCGGTTTTATGGTTTAATTTGTTTTGTTGGGTTATTTTTCTTGTAATTTGGACTTATGGACAATTTTTGCTTTAAATTTTGGATTTTAACTGTTTTTATGTATTTATAACTACAAAACTCGACAAAAACAAGATTTTACCAAAACAAAGGTTTTTCCTAAATGTGAATGATTTTTCTTAAATAAAATGTTTTCTAAAGCTTCCGCGATAAGTAATGTTTTGGCAATCAAGTAATATTTCTGAATTCAATAGTTAGGTAATGAACGTTTTAATAAATACGTTAAGGTTTTACTCAAATTGCGAGATTTTCCAAAATCCAATCATGTGACGTCATTAGATTCAGCCATAACGTCTAGGCAGGATTTGAGATGTTACATTTAGTGGTATCAGAGCCACGTTGCAAAACTCAGCTGTGAATTTTAGGTTTCAAAATTTTGATTTTTAAAAGAAATAGTTTTCAAACGATTTGAAATTTTTTGGATTAAGTATGTGGGACACCGAGTCTTCAGCGTCGATCTTGTAAGTTTTCTGTATTTTGATAAATTGATTTCACACTATAGATAGTTTTTCTGGTAACATTGTTGATGGATTATTTTGAAAACACTTTAGTTAGTGTACACTAAAACTGTAGTGAAACTGATAGAGACTAAATTTGTGAAAACAACTCTAAACTTTTGAAACTGTTTAAAGTAGATAATCTATATTAAACAATGAACGCACGAGGTATCCGTGGATGTGGTACTCGAGGCCGTAGTAGAGGTCGTAGAGGGGCTAGAGTTGAGTCCATATCTCTGGGTAGCATGCTGAATTTAGACACTAGTGAGACACCTGTGTCGCCTGCTACTTAGACGGGGTCTAAAGATTGCATGGTTGGGGATGACGTGTTGTCCCAGGCCATACTAAGGATATTAGAGAGGGTTGTTGGGCCTAACATTGGATTTGGGGGCCAAGGGTCGGATACGAAATGACTCCGGTCCAATAGAGCTGAACTATTAAGGGTGTCACTAGAGTCGCCCATAACATTGTTAAGTATTGGTTGGAGGCAACTGAGAGGATTATGGACGATTTGGATTGCACCCCTGAGCAGAAATTGAAGGGTGTAGTCTTCTTACTTCGCGATGAGGCCTACTAGTAGTGGTTGATAGTTAAGGATGGCACCCAACTCGAACATTTGACTTGGGAGTTCTTTAAGTCTGCCTTCTAGGGAAATATATGGGAGCGAGCTATGTGGATGCTTGTAGGCGTGAGTTTCTGAACCTCACGCAAGGTGACTGATCTGTGGCTGAGTATGAGGCTGAGTTTCTGAGACTAAGTCACTATGTTCGTGGTATGGTGGCGTCTGAATATGAGAGGTGTGTTCGATTAGATGATGGGCTGAGGGATACTTTTAGGGTTTTGATAGCTCCACAGAGGGAGCGAGAGTTCTTTGTTCTAGTGGAGAAGGTAAAGATCGCCAAGGATGTCAAGTGTGTTAAGTGCCAAAATAGAGACCGCAAAAGAGGAAAGAACAAGAGGGAGTTAAAGCCCTTGAGTTCAGTATAGAGGCCTAAGAAGAAGGTTAGATTTGATGGACTGGTTAGAGTTGGGGTCCCTATTGCTCCTACTGGGATTCAGTCCTATGGAGATTGTGGTAGACGCCATCGGGGCGAATGTTAAAGGAGGACTGCGGCTTATCTGAGATGTGGGTCCTTAGAGCACCGTATTCGGGAATGTCCGTTGAGGGCCGATCAAGTGCAATCTTCGGGACCAGGTATTGCGTAGCCACTGATAGTAGTTCAGCAGCCACCTAGGGGTCATGGTCAGGCTAGGGGTGGAAACAGTTTGGGCCGAAGATAGAGGACACTGGGCAGAGGTGTTGGACAAACTGTGGTGAGGTAGCCTACTTTTGTTTATGCTTCACGTCGCTGAGAGGATGGAGACGCTCCTGACATCATCACTAGTACGTTCTAAATTTTTGATATACTATACACTGCATTGATAGATATAGGATCTAAACATTCTTATGTTGCCAGATTTGTTTTTGAAAATCTGGGGTTATCGGTTGAGATTACTTCCAGTGAGGTCACGGTATTAAGTCCGTTGAGGCAATCTATTTAGGTTAGCAAACTATATAAAGATATTCTGTTAGAGGTACAAGGGATGGTTCTACTAGCAGATTTAATGGCGCTTCCATTTAGGGGGTTTGATATAATATTAAGAATAGATTGGCTGGTTAAGCATCGAGTAAGTTTGGACTGAGAGACTAAAAGGGTCATCTTGAGAAATGAGGAGGATAATAAGGTAAATATGATTGGACAATGTCGAAATTATTTGTCTAATGTGATTTCTGTGCTAGTGGCTGAAAAATTGGTTCGAAAAGGATGTGAGGTGTTCCTAGCCAACTTCAGTGTTTCTGCTCCTAGAGACTCTGTTATCAGAAATATTTGAACTGTAAGGGATTTTCTGGACGTCTTTCTTGAGGAGCTACCGGGATTACCTCTGAGTCAGGAAGTGGAATTTGAGATTGAGCTTCTTTTTGGTACAGCTCCGGCGTCTAACGCTCCCTATCGTATGGCACCGAAGGAGCTCACAGAGCTGAAGGCTTAAATTTAAGAATTGTTGGATCGTGGTTTCATCTGTCCTAGTGTGTCTCCATGGGGAGCATCAGTGTTGTTCGTTAAGAAGAAGGATGGGACCATGAGGATGTGTATAAATTACAGGTAATTGAATAAGCTAACAATTAAGAATAAGTACCCACTTCCAAGGATCGATGACTTATTCGATCAGTTTCAGGGGGCTTCTGTGTTCTCGAAGATAGATCTCTATTCTGGGTATCATCAATTGAGTGTTAAGGAAGCTGATGTACATAAGACAACATTTAGGACTCGTTATGGTCCCTACGAGTTCCTAGTGATGCCTTTTGGTCTGACAAACGCCTCGGTGACATTTATGGATTTGATGAACCGTGTGTTTCAACCTTATCTGGATCAATTCATCGTAGTCTTTATCGACGATATTTTGGTATATTCTAAGACCGAGGATGATCATGACATGCATTTTAAAGTAGTACTTCAGATATTGTGTGAGAGACAGCTCTATGCTAAATTAAGTAAGTACGAATTTTGGTTACGAGAGGTAACATTTTTGGGGCATGTAGTATCTACTGAGGGGATCCGAGTGATACTCAAAAGATTGAGGCTATACTGGATTGGAAACAGCCAAATAATGTGTCTAAAATCTGCAACTTTTTGGGATTGGCGGTTTATTATCGGTGTTTTGTGGAGGGTTTCTCAGTGATTGCAGTGCCCTTAACTAAGCTTCTGCGTAAGGTGTTCTGTTTATCTAGACCGATGCATAATAATCGA
This sequence comes from Gossypium stocksii, assembly GCA_020496765.1. Lineage (NCBI taxonomy): Eukaryota > Viridiplantae > Streptophyta > Magnoliopsida > Malvales > Malvaceae > Gossypium > Gossypium stocksii. The sequence continues at coordinate 17,852,789 of CM035623.1, forward strand.
GCTTTGAAAAGCTCAAGTCTGTTCTGACTCAGGCTCTTGTTTTGATACAGCTTGAGCTTGGAAAGGAATTTGTGGTCTATAGTGATGCGTCGCATGTGGGTCGGGGTTGCATTCTGATGCAGGATGGTAAGGTTGTGGCATATGCATCTTGCCAGCTTAAGACACACCAGGTAAACTATCCAACCATGACCTCGAGTTGGCTGCTGTGGTATTTGCACTGAAAATCTGGAGGCACTATCTATATGGTAAGAGGTGCATCATCTAGACTGATCACAAGAGCCTCAAGTACCTCTTTACTCAGAAGAAGTTGAATCTTAGGCAGCGTAGATGGATCAAGCTGCTCAAGGACTATGACTATACCATTGAGTACCATTTTGGCAAGGTCAATGTAGTGGTTGATGCATTGAGCTATAGGACAATAATTGACTTGAGAGCAATTTTTACTCGACTTAGCCTATTTGATGATAGGAGTTTGTTGGCTGAGTTACAAGTTAAACCGACTTGGATTGAGTAGATTCGAAATAAACAGTTAGGGGATGAATCCTGGGGTCTTCAGTTTCGTCAGGTTGATAGTGGTGGCACATATAATTTTGGACTAAATAATGATGGGGTACTCTGTTTTCGTGGTCAGATATATGTACCGAGTGATGTGGATTTAAGGCACTCTATTCTGAGGGAGGCGCATAGTAGCCCTAATGCTATGCAACCCGGCGAGAATAAGGTGTACCAAGATCTTCAAGAGTTATATTGTTGGCCAGGATTGAAGCGTGAGGTTACTGATTCTGTTGCTCGTTGTCTAACATGCCAGCAGGTTAAGGCTAAGCATCAGCTACCTTCAGGTTTTCTACATCTAGTTATGATTCCCTTATGGAAATGAGAATGTGTGACGATGAACTTCATTAGTGGGTTGCCCTTGACACCTACTAAGAAGGATTCTATTTGGGTCATTGTGGATCGATTGACCAAATCTGTGCACTTCATTCGGGTTCGAATTGATTATTCCCTGCAGAAGCTGGCAAAGTTATACATCTCTGAGATAGTAAGACTATATGGGGTACTTGTCTCGATTATTTCTGATAGGGATCCTCGCCTCACGTCTCGATTCTGGAAAAAGTTACACGAGGCTCTGGGTTCAAGATTGGACTTCAGTACTGCGTTCCATCCTCAGACTGATAGTCAATCTGAGAGGGTGATTCAGATACTAGAGGATATGTTATGGAGTTGTATGATCGATTTTCGAGGTAGTTGGGAGGATTGTCTGTCACTAGCATAGTTCGCCTATTGGTATCCAATTTTAAAGAGCTTCATTGTCTTGAGTAGCAGTAAGCCTTTTAGGGACCCATACACTTTTAAAAAGTTTTCTTAACAAGTTTACCTTTGTAAAATCTTGAGGGACCTCTATGTTTATAGAAAGTAAAATTATTTTTAACAATTTTTTTAATTTTCTCCTTTTTCAAAAACTTTGTTAGAGTGAGCTTTTTCACTCTTAAGCAACTCAAGTTGTTTTTGATGATCCTCATGAACTTTTGAAAATAAATTATACAAGTCTAAATTTTTATTTTCAAAGTCATTAAAAATTTCTTGCATTTTGTTTACTTTCTCTTCAAGTTCATGATTGGTTTTGTTAAGTAAGTCATTTTCATCTCTTAATTTTGAAACATTTTTCTTGTGTTTTGACATCATGACTTCAAATTCCAAACCCAGTTCATCATAAGCATTTTGCAACTCATCATAAGGATTATTGATGGCCATAAGGCATAAGTTGCTACTTTATCATTAGATGGATCTTCATCACTCCAAGTAACAGTATAGGCCTTTTGTTTACTAGACCCCTTCTTTTTAAGTTGAAGACAATCATATTTGATGTGCTCAGTTTCCTGCACTCATAGCAAATAATGGGATCTTTCTCCTTGATAGATTCAAGCTTAAGTCCTTCCTTCTTTTAAGATTCTCTTCCTTTGTTAGACCTCATGAATCTCTTGTATCTTCTAGCAAACATCTCTATTTCTTTGTCTTCATCCACTTTTCACTTGATTCACTATCGTTATTAGTGCTGGATTTTAGAGCTTTGCCAACATTCTTCTTCATAATTCTTTCTTCTTCACTTTCTTTTTTAAGCATCATCTCATGTGTAAGCAAAGAACTATTGAACTCATCAATGGAGAGTGAGTTGAGATCCTTTGATTCTTTTATTACCATCACTTTAGCTTCCCAAGACGTTGGGAGACTATTCAACATATTTTTCACCATCTCTTTGTTGGGATAGGTCGTCCCAAGGGCTTTGAGACCATTGATGATGTGGGTGAAGTGATCGGACATCTCCTTGATTTGTTCTTTCGGTTTTGCCTTAAATAACTCATACTCAAGGGTGAAAAGACTTATCTTTGACTCTTTAACTCTACTTATCCATTCATGGGTGACTTTAAGCTTGTCCTATATTTTTTTTGCATTATCACACAAGGAGACTCTATTGTACTCATTTAGACCAAGAGCACAAAATAGAGTGTATATAACTTTTTCATTTAATTGCACATTCTTGATATCATTATCATTCCATTCACTCTCTTCCTTTGGGAGAAAAACACCTTCGGCCCTCTTTATTGGAATAGATGGCCCATTAGTAATTATCCTCCAAACTTCATAACCGTTAGCTTAGATGAATAGCTTCATTCTTATTCTCCAATATGAGTAGTTGGTGCCATTGAATAAATGAGTCCTCATGGTGGAATGCCCTTTGCCCAAAATGGTGGAATTTTGCTTTAATTCCATGAGGCAAATTTCTTAACTTGTGGCTTCCATCTTGGACATCTTGAGGATCTTCTCTCTTAGTAGTAAAATTGTCTCTAGAGATCTAGCTTTGACACCAATTGTTAGCTCAAAAGGATCAACTCGAGATCATCGATAGGGAGGTTGAATTGGCCTTTAAGAAATTGTGGTGAAAGCAATGAAAAATATCAAACAAAGAACACAAGGATTTATAGTGGTTTGGCCCCAATTGCTTACTGCACTACCTTAGCTTACCACAGCTAAGGATTTCCCTAAATGCACTAATTTGGCAACCTTTGAGGACAAGGTTTAACCCTACAATCTCTCTTAAGATTTATGCCCCAAAATCTTAAGATACAACTCCTTTAAGGTTTCTACCCAAACCTTAAGGATTAACCCCCTCTTAAAGAGAAACAAGTAAGCAAGCAAAGATATAATCCTTACAAGGTCAAGATGTTTGTCAATGAAGCACAAATACAAAGAAGAAAACTTGAGCTAAATGAATACAATTAAAGCTCACATGTTTTTACAAGAAAAAGGTGTGAAAGAATTAAACTTTAGGTTGTTTTGATTGATCTTTAAGCTTTTCACATTACTCTTATTCTTGCTAAACCTTTGGAAGGTGATTGTAACAGCCTGTTTTCAGTGAAATTGAAACAGTGGTTTCGGGACCACAAATTCAAGGTCAAAATATTTATTTTAATATTATTTTAAGGTCTACAGCATGATAGTATGATTGTATAAAAATTTTGTTCAGAAATTTTATCATTTGTATGCTTAATTTGTGAAAAAGGACTAAATCGCGTAAAGTGTAAAAGTTGTGTTCTATTAGCTAAAGGTGTCTAATAGCTATGGAAATTTAAATTGGAGGTCCTTATGTGGTAATTAGTCCATTGATATGTTGAATGGACAAAGATGGACATTGATTATGCATTATAAAGGTATTTATATAAGGTTATATTAGTAAATTAATAATTAAAGTTAGTAAAAATAATAAAATAAAGGCTATCATCTTTGTTTTATTCCTTAGCCGATTTTCAACCTAAGAAAACACCATTGTTGTGCATTCAAACATTTGACCATCACTCTTCTTTTCATGTAAGTGAAATTTCATCCTGTTTTTAATGATTTTTATGTTTTTAGAGTCGTTGTAGCTTAATCTAGCTAGCCCAGTGTAACAACCCTTACCCGTATCCGACGCCGGGACAGGGTATGAGGTATTACCTTACTAAATGACACGCAAACATTCAACCTCAACTCAATGAAATGCGTCCTAATTTAAAACTTTTTCAAACACTATCTTACGACGCTTCATATGGCCTACGAGGCCTAAAACATGGTTTGGAAACAATCCGGTACCAAACCGAGTGCTTAGAAAACTTTTAAGAAAATTCACTAAAAACAGGGCAGACACCTGTGTGGAAGGGCAGCACGCCCATGTGGCCTATAAACATGGCTGTGCTAATGGCCCGGTGGTTAACATGACCTAAGCACCTAGGGACACGCCCGTGCCCCTCTTCCGTGTGGATTTATTTTCTAACATCGAACCTCCAGGGGTTTTCACATGGCTCGACACACACCCGTGTTCATGGCCTGTGTCCCTCACACAGCCATGACATGCCCATGTCCTCCACTTGTGTAACTTCCTAACTTGCACCCTGTGAGCAAATTGGGTTCACACGGCTAAGGCACACGCCCGTGTGCTCAACCTGTGTTGCGGCCCTTGTGTGAAAACCTTAGTATTCTGTTTCTGACGTCAGCAACTTCTAAGGGTCACACGGCCGTGGCACACGCACGTGTGCTAGACCGTGTCCCTTACACGGCCATGACACACGGTCGTGTCTCAGCCTGTGTGTTCAATACTGGGCATTTAATTTTACCAATCTAAGGTGCAGGGGACACACGGTTTAACCTCACACCTGTGGGGTGGACCGTGTGTCACACACGGCCTAGACACACGCCCGTGTGGACAAATGAGGCTATCTGCTAAGCCTTTTTACCACCCTGAAACAAGTTCAAACACATACCAAAACATAACAAGTCTCCAATATTCAATCAATGGCCTTAATTTCGCATTTACACATATTCACATACCCAAATCAACCAAACATTTACTTAACTATCCTAATACTCTTGTTCATCCATACCGCTTGCACTTTCATTGAAAACAACAACATTTGCACTTAAATATCATTAGCAAATATTAGCCAATATCTTTGGCCTTATACAAAATGAGGTATTTCAAACTCAAACCAACACATTTGGCCCAAAATAATGACACTTAACAAAACTAGTCCCTATACATGCCATTTTCTCAAAATTCTAGAATTTACTATACCGAATTCTTTGTTGATAGTGTGAACGAAGTCTCTGACATCCGTTGATCCACAAGCTAATTAGGCGACACTATAAGAAAATGGAAAGGAGAGGGAGTAAGCATAAAACTTAGTAAGTTGCAAGTAAATAAATGACAACAATTTACTATGCTAAGACATGCTTCTAATACATCATAATTTATTCATGATACAAAAAATGGCCACAAACATAACTTACTCATTTTCATCATTTACAAATCATACAACATACTATTGAGCTCACATTTCATACATTTCATTTAGGTACCTGCGCCACTTACAAAATCATCATAATATCTCTCGAACTTCACACTAACTTAAATTTCCCGTTGAACTATTTAGAATATGAAAGGATATTCAATGAGCCTCAAACATAGGGTATCAAGCCAATGCGATGCCCCAGACATGGTCTTACACTGGCTCACATGTCAAGCCGATGCCATGTCCCAGACATGGTCTTACACTGGCTCTCCTCTATGCGTGCCGATGCCATGTCCCAGATATGGTCTTACACTGACACATCTCTAAGCCGATGCCATGTCCCAGACATGGTCTTACACTAGCTTGCATATCGAGGTTGATGCCATGTCTCAGACATGGTCTTACACTAAGACTTGTATCAACACCGATGCCATGTCCTAGACATAGTCTTACACTAGCTAGCACATATCCGTGTCATTGCCATGTCCTAAACATGGTCTTACACTAACACGTAACGAGATCGACGCCATGTCCCAGACTTGGTCTTACACTAGCACTCGTATCGATCCTAGTATCACAGTATGAATATCTAGTCTATTCTTAAAGTTCAGCTGGGCTCTATTACATATGTAACGCCCTAAGAATTTGTGTGAATTTAATTTTTGTTTGACTGGATGCATTAATTTATGTTTGGAGTGTGTTAGTGGGCCTTTAGAAAGCCCAAGTTTAAGTTAAAACCCAGTAGAATTTTTGAATTTTGGACCTAAGGGAGAAAGAGCTCTAACTAAGTGGGCTTTTAAAAAAATATTGGTAAATTAAAACACAAGTAAGCTTGTGTGAACGTGGCAAGGTGGCGCCACTCAAGAGACAAGGGAGTGGCATGTGGAAGTTGTGTAGGAGCTAAGGTTCAAGTCTCTTGGTAAGCAATGGAGGGATTTTATATTTAATGCATGTGCAAGGCATGTGATGGACTCCAAGTGAAACTCTATTGGGAAGAGTTTGAAGTGCTCATGGGATTGCATCAAGGAGGGATAAGGGGAGAAAATTTAGGGAATTTGAATGGAAAGCAAGTGATGGTCGAATATAGGGCTCTTGGGGAAGCATTTTCAGTTTGGTCAGTCGGTTTTGGCATAATCAGCAAAGGGGTGCTAGGGGTGCTAGCCGAATGCTTTTTGGGGTTCTTTTGGGGTTGTGGTTCGGCATTTTTGTGGTAGGTAAGTGCCGATTAGGTAAGTCCCTAGGGTGCTCACACTTTTTCCTTCTTTTCTCTTCTCCTCTCTTGTTCTAAACGCCAAAAACACAATTTGCAAAACTCTTGTGCTGATTTGATCAAAGACCCAAACTCTTTCCTCTCTTTTCTTCTCAAACTGAAATTATTCTCCGTTCTTTTCTTTCTTCTTCACTTCATAGTCAGTCTAGATTCATTTGCAACCTTATCTAGCCGTTTTCTCAAAAGCCGAAATCCCAAAAGGTTTAGTTCTTGTGCCGATTTCTCCTTGGCTGAATATCTTTATTCTTTTCTTCTCTTTTAGCCGAATCACCTATACTTCTCTTTTCTATTTCTCTGTTGATTTCTCTTGCACTCCTTAAAAGCCGAATCTTGTCATCTTTTCCAAAGTATTCACCCTTTAGCCGAAACGTTAAACCTCTTCTGTAGCTTTGGGTTTTGGTTTAGATCCTCTAGAGGTTGAGATCTGGTTTAGGGGAAAATGACTGCTATGCTATCTATCGAATCGAACAACTTTTTGGGTAAGTAGCCTTCCTACTCCATCCTTTCTTGCGATTCAAGAAAATCCAGAAACCCCTAATTCCTTAGGGCAACTGTCGATTTTGGCTATGACTTACATTAGTCTTCTCTTTCAGTTTCTTATGTGCTAGTGTGGAGTAGAGACTATCCATCGAGGGGTATTAAAGGCTAGGACCGTTGGAGCAAACTAGATCTAGATCTAGTTGAGGAATCGGCAGAGGTAAGTGATTAAGGGTGTGGGATGGAGTTGGCCGAATAGGGTAGATGTTGATTTCATTATTTTCGTTGAGTTTTAGTTAACATTGTGTTCACAAACGATTGTAGGTTAATTGCGTGAGGAATCTCGTCGTAGTATATCGCAAAATAGGTGTGTAAACGACACCCACTAGTAAACTAGATCGGCAAAAGTCAAGAAGCCAAAATGCCGAAATTCCAGCATTTCGAGGGCTTGCGAGGGTGCGAACGCTCATGGGTCAAGTAAAATCGGTAAAATCGATGATCACAAATGGTAAGAGTGTTATGTGTGCGTTTTCGTGCATGTTGGTAATTTTGGGCCTCGAAGAGTCAAATTTGGGCCCAATGGGCATACGGGCCCATATGGGTGAAAATGAGCGGTAAGTTTAATCTAGTAGTTGGACTGTTAATTCTGCTTAAACGAGCATAAAATATGGGCTTAGTGGGCTATAATAGCTAGTGGACACCGTAGGGCCCATTAGGCGTTTTAGGGCTCGATGACTTTGAATTAATAAAATAGGCTAAATAAGTTATCTAGATACCATTAAGACTGTGAACAAACTATAATGAGCATGAAGCCTTAAAAACTGGCAAATTTACTGAAATACCCCTTTAGGGTGGAAAATTACTGTTTTACCCCTAGGTGCTAAAAGACCATTTTACCCCTAGGGTTAAGTTAACTGAATTGCATGCTAAATTAAATCTGTTCACTGTATGCCATGACATATTATACTATTGCATGGGATTGGGTTTTGTTGGAGGAAGTGCTAAGTGGAAATGCCACGTTTACTATTAGGGGCTTTGCCTCGTTTTACTATTTAGTGGCTTGGCCACGTTATCTGATTAAGCAGCTAAGCTGCGGCTGTGGTGTGTAGGGCTGGGTGGGTTGAGTTATTCCCCACATGGTGTGTAGGGCTGGTACAGGTGGTGTGTAGGGCTGGATTGGGCTGGGCTTTGCATACATACATAACTATCTGATCTATTTCTGTAATGGGCCTAAGGGAGACATTGATTTTTGAATAGGGCTAAGGCCCAGTTAATCACTGCTTACTGAATAGGGCTAAGGCCCAGTTAATACTGTATCTGGATAGGGCTTAGGCCCAGTTAAGCTTGAACTAATCTGGACTCTGGTTGGGTTTAGCTTACACACTAAGTTTCCCAAACTCACCCATTTCTTTTCATCCATGCAGGTGAGCCCCAACCTTAGTAAACTTGGAGCTTGAGGGATTTAGAGTGGCCACGTGAACTGCACTTGGTTAAAATACTTTCTTAAATTATTTATTTTAGACTAAGGCCACTCTTTAAGTATTTTATTTTTATTTTTTATTTTTATTTATTTAACTATAACTTGCTTAAAATGGATAGACTAAGGTTGCGTGGGTTTTTATTTAAAATTAATTAATGTTTTCAAAACACATCGTACGCAACAAAAGGATAACCTGATGACAAGTAAGATCTTTTAAAGAAATAAAACTGATAGTGGATAAGACTTCATAAATTGATAACCAGCTTTTTCTCAAAACTCCTAAACATGATTTTGCTAAGTCACACTATACTTATTAAAAGAAGAATGAGGTGTAATTCGCTATCCATGTGACACACCAGATCTGGCCATAACGTCTGGGCCGGGTTAGGGGTGTTACAACATAGGTTCTCATCATATCATTACCACGAATCATAATTACCAATTCATGCTCAATAAATGTTCTCATACATAACTCATTTCACAATTCATTATTTTATAACAAAACAACGATTTCATGCATAATTATATTAAATTTGTATTATTTACCTACAACTTACCTCAGTTTACAAAATATAGGCGAATGGTCGGCTTAGTCTATCTACTTGGCCTTCCCCCGGTCTAGGTCTGGATTTTGTAATTCATGATCTATAACAATACAAAATTCATTGGTTTAATCACTATTTTAATCTAGACAAATCAAAATTCAAAATTTGGCAAAATGACCATTTTGCCCCTAGACTTTAGCAAAATGACCATTTTACCCTTAGGCTCGAAAATTGATTTTTATTGAATTTCCTTACTAAACAAGCCTAGCAGAACTCTTTTCACTCTTATGGCAGCCTACAATTTCCATTATTTCATGCATTTACTACACAATTTATAACTTTTACAACTAAGCCCAATTTAGGTGTTTTCCATGAACACCCTTTCACAAAAGTTGTTTATTTAACAACTATGATTCATTTTCTTCCATGAAACTTCAGCCAACAACACAAGTTTTCTCATGGTAAAATTTTAAACTCTGAACCATTTTGCAAAATAGTCCCCTCAATAGGTAGCCTATGCTACAAGGGTCTCAAAAGTACAAAAATTTTCAAGAAAAATCATCAAAATCACTTGTAGAGATGATGAATGGCTGAAATTTTTGAAGCTTCAAAACCCATAAGTTTGCTGAATATTTCAGTGGAAGAAGAAGATAGAAAAAGATGATAGCCTCTTTGTTTTGTTCAATATTAAAACTAGTCAAAATTGCCACCAAATTCCCACCTAATTTTGACTTTCCCATTCTTTTGTCTGTCCATGGAAGACCACCTCTAAAATAAAGGGTTATTTGCTCTTTAAAGACCCCAGTTTTTAGTTCTAGGGCTATTTAACACAATTTTCTACTAAATCACAACTTTCGCTTTTTATACGATTTAGTCCTTTTTCGCAATTAAGCTTTCAATAGCTTAAATTAATTTGCCAAAATTTTTCATGCACTCATAATATCATGCTAAAAATAATGAAATAATGCTAAAATAATTTCTCCAACCTCGGTTTAGTGATTCCAAAATCACTATTCCGACTAAGCCCAAATTTAGGCTGTTACAATTCTCACCCTTAAGGATTTTCGTCCCTGAAAATCTTACCAGTAAACAAGTTCGGGTATTGATCTCTCATAGTGTCCTCGGGTTCCTATGTGGCTTCCTTGACTCCATGTCTATGCCATAATACTTTTACAAGTGCTATATTTTTATTCCTTAATTGCTTAACCTCTCGATCTAAAATCTTAACCGATTCTTCACTGTAGGTCATATCCGGACTTATCTCAATCTCTGCCGGTGAAATCACATGTGAAGGGTCAGAACGGTAGTGCCGTAACATCGATACATGGAAGACATCATGGATTTTCTCTAACTCACGAGGAAAGGCCAACCGGTATGCCACCGGTCCAATTCTCTCAATCACCTCATAAGGCCCAATAAAGCATGGGCTTAATTTACCTTTCCTACCAAATCTGAGGACTTTCCTCTATGGAGACACTTTCAAAAACACTTTATCTCTGACTTGATACTCAATCTCTTTCCGTTTCAAATCTGCATAGGATTTCTATCTATTCGGAGCAGCTCTCAAACAATCACGAATCACCTTAACCTTTTCTTCAGTCTCTTTGACCAAATCCACCCCGTATAAAGCCTCATATGGCATTATTTTTAGACTCGACTAATAACTATTGTTTTACATGAACTCGACAAGCGATAAGTAATTTCCCAACTGCCTTGAAACTCGAGAACACAACATCTCAACATGTCCTCAAGAATCTGAATAACCCTCTCTAACTGGTCATCGGTCTGCGGATGGAAAGTCATGCTAAAATTTAATTTTTTCCCTAATGCCTCGTGTAACTTTTTCCAAAACCGAGATGTAAGTCTCAGATCTCTATCTGAAATTATCGATAAGGGCACTCCATGCAATCTCACTATCTCGAAGATGTACAAACCAACTAGTTTCTCAAGTTAGTAGTCCATACGAACTGGTATAAAGTAAGCCAACTTTGTTAGTCTATCCATAACAACCCACACAACATCTCTCTTCTTTGGCGATAGAGGCAGCCCTGATACAAAATCCATGGTAACCCGGTCCCATTTCCACTAGGGAACCATTATGGGATGAAGTAAACCCGAAGGTACTTGGTGTTCGACTTTTACTTGCTGACAGACTAGGCACTTAGAAACGAACTCTGATATATCTCTTTTCATTCCCGAACACCAATACATTTTCTTCAAATCATTATACATTTTCACGCTGCCCGGGTGAATAGATAAGCGACCACTATGTACCTCTCGCAAAATCCTCTAAATAAGCTCATCATTCTTAGGTACACAAATCCTATCTCGGTACATCAAAAAACCACCTGTACCAACTTGGAAATCTGATTCATTACTCGTATCGCACTGAGCTATCTTGGCTTGCGAATCCTTGTCACTTTTCTGAGCTTCGCAAATCTCTTGAAGGAACATCGGTCTAGCTCTCAACTCAGCTATAATCAACCCATCCTCGGTTATAGACAACTGAGTATCTATAGCCCTCAAGGCAAACAATGATTTCCTACTCAATGCGTCAGCTACCACATTCACCTTTCGGGGGTGATAGTCGATTATCGACTCATAATCCTTTATCAGCTTTAACCATCTCCGTTGTCGCAAGTTCAACTCCTTTTGAGTCATTAAATACTTTAAACTTTTATGGTCAATGAATATCTGACATTTCTTGCCATACAAGTGTTGTCTCCAAATCTTCAAGGCGAACACTATGGCGGCCAGCTCCAAATTGTATGTGGGGTAGTTTTTTCTCGTGTGGCTTCAATTGTCTCAAGGCATAGGCTATCACCTTACCTTCTTGCATGAGTACACACCCTAATCCGTTCAAGGATGCATCACTATACACAAAGAATTCTTTTCTGGGTTCTGGTAGCATTAAGATAGGGGCTTCAGTTAACAAGGTCTTTAATTTCTCAAAGCTCTACTGGCACTTTTCTGTCCATTCAAACTTAACGTCTTTTTGCAGTAGCCTTATCACAGGAGTAGTTATCATTGAAAACCCCTTTACAAATTGTCGGTAATAGCCTGCTAGGCCCAAGAAACTCCTAATCTCTGATACATTTCTCGTCAGTTTCCACTCAACAATAGCCGAGATTTTGCTCGGGTCAACTCTGATCCCATCTCTCGACATAATGTATCCCAAGAATTTGGCCTATCGTAGCCAAAATTCATTCTTGCTGAACTTGGCGTACAACTGTTTATCTCTCAAAGTCTGCAAGACAGTCCTCAAATGCTCTGCATGCTCACTCTCTTCACGAGAATAGACGAGTATATCATCAATAAAGACGATGACGAACTTGTCCAATTAGGGTCAGGAAATGCGATTCATCAAGTCCATAAATACCGTAGGAGCATTTGTCAAGCCAAAGGGCATGATAAGGAACTCATAATAGCCGTACCTCGTCCGAAAGGCGATTTTCGGCACATCTTGTTCCTTGACTCTCAGCTGGTAATACCTCGACCTTAGATCTATCTTAGAGAACACGGTTGCTCATTTCAGCTGGTCAAACAAATCGTTGATCCTCAGCAAAGGATACTTATTCTTCACTGTAACCTTGTTGAGCTGACGGTGATCTATGCACAATCTCATTGAACTATCCTGTTTCTTAACAAATAATACCAGTGCTCCCCACAGAGAATAGCTTGGTCTTGCAAAACCCTTATTCATTAACTCTTACAACTGAGCCTTCAATTCCTTAATTTTCATTGAAGCCATCCTATACGGGGCAATTGATATGGGTACCGTACCAGGGACCAACTCAATACTGAACTCAACTTCTCTAGTTGAAGGTAATCTGGGTAACTCTTTCAAAAACACATCGTGGTACTCACATACCACCAAAACTGTCTCAATCTTTACCTCTAACACGTGGGTATTTAACACAAAAGCGAGATACGACTCATACCCTTTTCTTAGATACCTCCGAGCTATCATAGAAGACATTACTACTGGCAAGCCATCTGGTTCACCTGATTCAACTCGAAGAACATCCCCGGTTTCACATTTCAGCTCAATAAATTTTCTCCCACAATTTACTACTACATCATGAGCAGTCAACCAATCCATACCAAGGATTACGTCAAATTCGTCAAATGGCAATAACATTAGGTTAGCTAGAAAGTAATAACATCTAATTGTCAAAGGACAATCCCTACATACTTGATGAACTAGTACATACTTGCCTAGTGGGTTTGACACCTTTACTACAAACTCGGTTGACTCGACATGCACATTCATACTGGGTACCAATTTCATACACATATAAGAATGGGTAGACCTTGGATCAATTAGAGCAATAACAGGCATGTCATAGATAGAAAAGGTACTCGTGATCACATTGAGAGACAAGGCCTCCTCACGGGCACGAATAGCATAGGTCCTCGCAGGTGCTCTGCCCTCTGACCTCACTGCGGAACCTCTAGGGGCACCTCGGCTGCTAGCCCCACTACCCAGGTTCTTCTGTGGCCTACCTCTCGAAGGAGCACTATTCGCTCTCACATCTTGCCTTTTGTCTTTCTCATCCATCTCAGAACAGTTTCAGATGAAGTGATCTAGCGAACCACACTTGAAGCAACCTCTTTCATTTCCTCGACACTCGCTGAAGTGTTGCCTACCACACTATGAGCATTCAGGTCTATTTGGCCAAGCACTACCCACACTCGCAATGGAGGTTGTCTGAGCTTTAGACGTCACGTGATGCTTACTCTTATTCTTACCTGAGAAAGGTGGTAAACTCCTTAGATCTCTTAGACGATGACTGATGCAATTTCCCCATTTGTCTTTTCTTCGAGTCTCGAGACTCCAAATCAAGTTTTCTCTTTTCCTTGGCCAGAACTCTTCGGCCTTACATGCTTTATCAACGAGCACCACATATTCCTTCAACTCAAGAATACCAAACAACAATTGAATGTCCTTATTCAGACCGTCTTCAAACCTTCTACACATTGTGGCTTCGGTAGACACGCACTCACTCGCATATTTGCTGAGCCTTATGAACTTGCGCTCATATTCTGTCACTGTCATTTAGCCTTACTTAAGTTCTAGAAACTCCTTCCTCTTCTAGTCGATAAACCTCTGACTAATATACTTTTTGCAAAACTTCTCCAGGAAGAATTCCCAAGTCACCTTCTCTCTCGATACCACTCTGGAATGACGAAAAATGTGTAAGTGTACACAATCGCCACAAGTAATAAAGTGACAAGTAAATGTTGAGTTATCGTACCCACAGCGACTGTTAAAAAGAATTATTTATGAAATTAGTTGTAAAACACTTTGGTGATGAAAAGAATATTTTGGTTTTAAAAAGATGATTAAAAACTAAGTAAAATAATTAAAATAAAACAAAGGAATTCTAGTGCACGATTTTAAATACGATTTAATCAAGATGACATAATTGTGTTGGATTAATTACATTTCTTTAAATTAGAATTATTAAACTTATGTTTATACTTGTTACGAATAAATTCACAGCACAGCAACTCTGTAATTTGCTAACTTATGAACATATTTATACATAAAAAATCTAATCGTCTCTTGTACATATTCCTATTCCAATTCGATCGATGAAACAGATTTATAAAGATAAACATGTTATTGCACATACATACTTTTTAAATTAAATAATCTCTTGCATATTCCTATGTCAATTCAAACGATTAATTCAACCTAATAAGCATATAAAAGACTAAGTGAGGTAACAAAGTATCCTTACCTTGAAACAGTTTAATCACAATAATCTTGCAAGTTATGCAAGGCATATGTATCGCCAAATACAGTGCTAATTTAATCTTCAGCTACCTTAGAAGAATTAAACATGCACAGGTTAAGTATTGTGTCCATTAATTACAATTTCAGTGCGCTTAAATAATTAATTCTTTAGTTATCTAAACAATTATAATGACAGAATAACTTAGGCATGATTTTACTTAATCAAGCATTTTACCGAGGCCTATAACGGTATAAACACAAATTTAACAAATCAAGAGAACAAAATACAATCAACCCAACACGAATTAAATTCAAGCTAGACTGATTAAAATAACCATTTCAAAGACATGAATATTCATAGATATGTTCATCATAAAAACAACAGGAATTAAAAAGATAGGGAACAAGAAGCAAATCCGGTGGCTCTCCGTGGCTTGACTGATTACTCCATTCTTCGTCTCCGTTGTCCTCGCCGGTCAAGGCTTCTACGAACACTCGCTTGTTGCCCAAAATGGCTAAGAAATCACCTCTTTTCCAAGAGGAGAAATCGACACAAGAAGGCTTGGCTTTTGGAGGAAAAAGAGAAAATAGAGAGGAGAGAAATAAATGAGAGAATGAGAGAGCTGATGAATGATGAGGGATGATTCAAATGGGAAGCAAATGCGGGTTAATATAGCTGAGGGTGGCTACTAAAAATAGCAATTTTCAACAGCCAAGAAGCCCCCTAATGGCCGACCATCTTACATGGCAAAGTTGAAGCTTTCAACTTTGCCAAAATTAGCTTGGGGCAAATTCGTAAAGCCTTAATTTAAGGTGAGGTTTGAATGCAATTTGGAGGTCTTACAAGGGCTTGTTTGCAAGCTTAATTAATCAGATAAAATGCTGATTTGGGTCATCATTTAAATGGTTTTGGGCTGCCCAATTGTTGGCTGGTTCGGTTTGCTCAATTTGGTTTAGTTGGTGCGGTTCAACTGGGCCCTTTTTCCATAATTAATTAAAATTAATTTATCTAGCCCAAATTAAATTGGGAATAAATTAAAATTAATTATATTATGAATTAATACACATTTTTGGACCGTCTTAGGCTAGAAATTATTTCGCCTTGTTACTTTAAATTGCTTCTCGGTTTTGTTCTTTTAACGGTGTCCGCCGAGTCAATTTTCGCCCTTTGTGCGAATCTGTCAAAAAGAAACAAAATTCACTAGAAATAATTGTAAAATTGACTAAAAATTAACATGTTCAAATTTTTAATACAATTTAATTATTTTAATAAAATTAATTATTTTATGACAAAAATTCTATCGAAAATGTATGATTTTAAGTAGAAAAATGTATGAAAAAGTCTATAAATTTTTGTATTTCCACACCCCCAAACTTAAATCATTGCTCGTCCTAAGTAATCCGCAAATTTCAAAAAATATTTCTTGGAAACATCTTTGAAAAACTCCTTCAGAACAACTTTCTTCTCAAAATTATGAATTTAATATACTTGGGCTCAAAAATAAGAAATTTGATAATTATGCTACTTAAGTACACATATCGTTCAAATTTTCACACTGCCTAGACACACGGGCATGTCTTGTGGCTGTGTGCACAAGTCAGTATGTATGCTCTATTTTCACACGGCCTAGACACATAGGCGTGTCTGGCAGCCGTGTGAGGCACACGGCCTGGGCGTACGGCTGTGTGACCCTATTTCGAAAATTTTCTTAAGTTTACACATATCTTTTATATGTTATCAATTTAGTCCCTGATGTATGAATGAAGCTTTATATGTCTGTTTAAAGCATGCTATGTTTATATATGAATGATAATGCTGAAATGGATTAATGTTTGATAAAAGTTTAAAGTTTTACTGTTACGTTCTGAATTACAAGTCCGATAATGCCCTTTACCTATTCTGGCGACGGTTACGGGATAGGGGTGCTACATTTTATTGGTATTAGAGTTACGGTTTAGTCGATTCTAGGACTACCGTGGTGTATACAGGTCTAGCTATACATGCCATATATAAACTGTGATAGTGTGATAATCTCCTGACAACTTCTGAACATTGTTTTATATAGTAAATGGATCTAAATCGAGCAATAGTTGATGATGTTGAGAGCAATGCTCCAGCTCCTGCTCAAGGGGCTGTACCTACCGAGTTGAGCCTTGCTACGGGCAGTCAGGGAGAAGCTAAGCAAGCTTTCTTCCAAATGGTGTCTGAATGGTTTTTCAAATTTTTGCGAGCAAACCCAGCTGCTCCACAACCTCCACCCTATTCGATTCCTCAACCAAACCCTGAAATTATACGAGGTACGGATCCTTTGAGATTTAATAGGCTACCTGTTGATAAGATACAAAAATATGGGGCTGAAGAATTTCGAGCTACAGCTAGTGATGATACTGAGAGGGCCGAGTTCTGGCTTGAAAATATGATCAGGGTTTTTGATGAACTATCCTGCACAATTGATGAATGTTTGAAATGTGCCATTTCACTATTACGAGATATAGCGTATCAGTGGTGGAATACTCTAATATCAGTTGTTCCGCTTGAAAGAGTTAGCTGGGATTTCTTTCAGACTGAATTTCGAAAGAAATATATTTGCTAGCGATTCATCGACCAAAAAAGAAAAGAGTTCATTGATTTGAAACAGGGCCATATAACAGTAATCGAATATGAAAGAGAGTTCGTACGACTCAGTAAGTATGCTCCTGAATGTGTCTCAACTGAAGCCATTATGTGTAAACGGTTCGAGGATGGATTGAATGAAGATATCTGATTGTTAGTCGGGATCCTTGAGCTAAAAAAGTTTGTAGTTCTGATTGACAGGGCTTGTAAAGCTGAAGAACTTGCTAAAGAAAAGTATAAAGCCGATTTTAAGTTGAGAGAGTCTAGAAAGAGATTTGTGAATAAGTCACATAAGTCTGGACCAAAGAAAGCTAAAGACTTCCATCCCCGTTTCACTACTTCTGCGGGTGTAGCAATCAGAGATAGAGATGCAAGATCATTTAATCTGAAGCCCCAGACGACGTCCATTGCCAATGTGGGTAGCATGAGGATTACCGGGTTTGATTGTAAGCATTGTAACAGAAAGCATTTTGGGGAATGCCGATTGAAAAGTAGAGCATGTTTCAGATGTGGGTCATTCGATCATTATCTCCGAGACTGTCTTGAGAGATCTACTGCTATTAAAGAGCAATCCGTAAAAGTTAGTAATACTGTTACCAGAGGTAGACCACCCCGGAATGCTGGGAATCAGAGTGGAAATCATAGTGCTACACGAGATTCAAATGTTAGATCGGAGACAGGCGCTCTTGCTCGAGCTTATGCTATACGTGCCCGCGAGGAAGCTTTATTGCCCGATGTTATTACTGGTACTTTTTCTCTTTATAATACTGATATAGTTGCGTTGATAGATCCTGGATCAACTCATTCATATATCTGTATGGAACTAGTGTTTAAAAAGAGTTTACATGTAGAGTCTACAAAATTCGTAGTTAAAGTATCGAATCCGTTAGGCAAGTCAGTGTTAGTTGATAAAATTTGTAAGAAATGTCCATTGATGACTCGGGGATACTGTTTTTCAGCTGACTTGATGCTCCTTCCATTTGATGAGTTTGATGTGATACTGGGCATGGATTGGTTAAATGTACATGAGGCAGTTATGAATTGCAGACTGGACATGGATTGGTTAAATGTACATGAGGCAGTTATAAATTACAGATGAAAGAGTATAGAGTTGAAATGTCAGAACAATGAAATTCTTTGGATTGAATCAAATGATTCAAATGAATTACCAATTGTAATATCTGCTATGAGAGCTCAAAACTGTGTGAGAAAGGGCTGTGATGCGTACTTAGCGTATGTGTTGGATACTAAGGTATCAGAATCAAAACTTGAATCTGTACCAGTTGTATGTGAGTTTCCAGATGTATTTCCTAAAGAGTTACTAGGTTTACCGCCGATTAGAGAGGTTGAATTTGGTATAGAGTTGTTACCGGGTACTACACCGATATCGATAGCTCCGTACAAGATGGCACCAACTGAATTAAAACAGTTAAAAACACAGTTGCAAGAATTAATTGACAGAGGTTTTGCACGACCGAGCTTTTTACCTTGGGTTGCTTCAGTGCTTTTTGGTGAAAAACAAAGACGAGTTAATGAGAATGTGTATCGATTACCGGTAGTTGAATAAAGTAACCGTAAAGAATAAATATCTTTTACCGCGAATCAACAACCTGTTTGATCAGTTGAAAGGGGTGACAGTATTTTCAAAGATTGATCTGAGATCAGGTTACTACCAGTTGCGAGTTAAAGATTCTGATATACCAAAAACTGCTTTCAGAACACGGTACGGTCATTATGAATTTTTAGTTATGCCTTTTGGTTTGACTAACGCTCCTGCGGTATTTATGGATTTGATGAATCGTATTTTTAGACCGTATTTAGATAGATTTGTTGTTGTATTTATTGATGACATTCTGATCTATTCATGTGCTGAGACGGAGCATATCGAACATTTGAGAATCGTGTTACAGACCTTGAGAGAAAAGCAGTTATATGCTAAATTCAGCAAATGTGAATTCTGGCTTTGAGAAGTTAGATTTCTGGGTCATATTGTTTCAGCAGAAGGTATCAGAGTTGATCCGAGCAAAATATCTGTAATAGTAGATTGGAAACCACCAAAAAATGTATCGGAGATCAGAAGTTTCCTAGGATTAGCTGGATATTACCGGAGATTCGTAAAAGGGTTCTCAATAATTGTTGTACCGTTGACTCGATTGCTCCAAAAAGAAGTGAAATTTGAGTGGTTTGATAAATGTCAACAGAGTTTCGATCAGCTAAAAGCACTGTTAATAGAGGCACCGGTTTTAGTTCAACTTGAATCGGGTAAAGAGTTTGTGATTTACAGTGATGCATCATTAAATAGACTGGGTTGTATATTGATGCAAGACGGAAAAGTTATAGCTTATGCCTCCTGACAGTTGAAACTACACGAGAAGAATTACCCGACACATGATCTTGAATTGGCTGCTATAGTCTTTACATTAAAGATTTGGCGTCACTATCTTTATGGCAAGAAATGTTGAATATTCACAGATCACAAAAGTTTGAAATACTTGATGTCACAAAGAAATTTGAATCTATGTCAAAGGAGATGGCTTGAACTACTAAAAGATTACAAGTTTGTGATTGATTATCACCCAGGTAAAGCTAATGTTGTAGCTGACACTTTGAGCCGAAAGTCCCTATTTACTTTACGAGCTATGAACACTCAGATGATGCTTTGTGATGACGGATCTATTTTAGCTGAGTTAAAAGCTAAATCGGTATTCTTGCATGAGATTTGTGAAGCCTAGAAAAATGATAGCGAGTTGCAAGCTAAACAACTTTACTGTGAGTCTAATTCTGATTCTAAATTTACTATTGGAACTGATGATTGTTTAATGTTCTGAAATAGAATTTGTATGCCGAAAGATACCAAATTCATTCAGAAAGTTTTACATGAAGCACATGCTAGTCGCTTTTCTATTCATCCGGGTAGCACTAAGATGTATAATGATTTGAAACAATTATATTGGTGGTCAGGAATGAAACGTGATATATCTGAATTCGTATCTAAATGTTTGATCTGTCAGCAAGTAAAGGCCGAACATCAGGTACCGTCAGGTTTACTATAGCCTGTGATGATTCCAGAATGGAAATGGGACAAAGTTACGATGGATTTCGTATCGAGATTGCCCCTGACTCCAAAAAAGAAAGATGCAATATGGGTTATTGTTGATCGATTAACGAAATCTACTCATTTTATATCGGTACATATAGATTACTCCTTGGATAGATTAGTTGAATTGTACTTATCAGAGATTGTGCGATTACATGGTGTACCGTTATCTATTATCTCCGATAGAGATTCGAGATTCACATCGAGATTCTAGAAGAAATTACAAGAAGCTCTAGGAACGAAATTGAATTTCAATATGGCTTTTCATCCTCAGACTGATGGGCAATTCGAAAGAGTTATACAGATTCTAGAGGATATGTTACGAAGTTGCATTCTTGAATTTGAAAGTAGCTAGGAGAAACATTTACCTCTGATTGAATTTGCATATAATAATAGCTTCCAAACGAGTTTGAAAATGGCTCCGTACGAAGCTTTATATGGTCATAAATGTCAAACACTATTATACTGGACAGAATTGAGTGAAAGAAAGATACACGGGGTTGAATTGATAAGAGAAACCGAAGAAAAAGTGAAAATGATACGTGATAGCTTAAAAGCAGCTTCGGATAGACAAAAATCTTACGTGAATTTGGAACGTAAAGAGATAGAGTTTCAGGTTAGAGACCGAGTATTCTTGAATGTGTCACTATGGAAGAAAATTCTCCGTTTCGATCGTAAAGGAAAGTTAAGTCCGTGATTCATTAGGTCGTATGAAATAGTTGAAAGAATAGGGCTTGTAGCCTATCGACTAGCATTACCGACTGAACTTGAAAAGATACATGATGTTTTCCACATTTCTATGCTTCATCGATATCGATCTGATCCATCACATGTCATCTCTCCCGTTGATGTAGAAATACAGCCTAATTTATCGTATAGCGAAGAACTGATTCGAATTTTGGCTCGAGAAATCGAAGAGTTGAGAAATAAACGTATAGCACTTGTGAAAGTTCTTTGTTGTAAACACGGAATAGAGGAAGCTACGTGAGAACCTGAGGAAGCTATGTGAAAACAGTACCCTAACCTATTTACTGGTAAGATTTTTAGGGACGAAAATCCCTAAAGGAGGAGAGTAGTAATAGCTCGGTTTAGACCCTAATCGGAACAAGTAGTTTTGGGACCAGTTAACCGAGTTAAAATATTTATATTATTATTTTATTATATCTTACAGCATGATAGAATTACTATGTGAAAGTATCGTAAAGAAATTTTACCGATTAAATAGTTAATTTGGTAAAAACGACTAAATCGCAGTAAATGCAAAAGTGACCTTTTATTTGATTAAATGCTAAATTGATATGTCTTTACTTTTAAGAGGTCCTTATGATATTATTATTCCATTAATAGCTTGAGTGGTCATAAATGACCTTAAATTAAATGAATTTCATGTTTATTAAATTAAGGCAAATTAGTAAATGATGTATTAATATACATTAATTAAAAAAAAAGCATGAAATTAGTGTGATTGGTGTTCTTGATTGCCGAAAGTTCAAATAAAAATAAAGAACAAAAGCTCTTTAGGGTTCTGCTTCTTTTAAATTTGATTAAGGTATGTGATTTGATCGGTTTTCGATAATTTTTTTGTTTTTGATATCGTTGCTTTGTGTTCTATCATGCCCAAGCTCCAATTTTTGAAATTGGTGATGTTTTTGAGTTATGCCATTGTTGAATGCTTGGTTGTTTTGATGAATAATGGTGGATTATTGATTGTTACTTAGTGATATACAAGTTTTCTAAAGTGACTTTTGACAAAAATGTGAATTAGGGATTAAATTGAAAAAGATAGAAATTTTTGTGGTTAGAAATGTGAATAAATGAAATATATGTGTTTATATGGACTATAAGAATATTTAGACATAGAGAATTTTTGTTAAAAATGTGTAATTTGTTATATTGTGTTTTAAGGACTAAATTGTCAAATTAAAAAAAATATAAGGGCTATTTTGCAAAATGGCCAAAATACATGTATATGTGTTTAATTGAATGTGTTGTTGAATAATTGAGTTAAATTTGATTAATATAGATCAAGATAAACAAATACCGAAACTTGATCGAGGAAACGGAAGGTAGACGAATAGGTTTTGGATATAAGAGCTAAATCGAGGTAAGTTTGTATAATTAGAATTTGATCTATGTTTGTAATTAAATTGTTTGTACTTCATAATGTATAAGTATGTATATGAAATAGTGAATCTAAATGCCTGTTGGTTATATGTGTAAAGTAATTACCGAGTCCCGATTGAACTGTAGAAAGTCGTAGGATACAAGTGACATGTCACTAGGGCTACAGGTTGGTTCAATTCCTACATTTGTTGCGGACTCACCACAGCTTATGAGCTTACATGTTCAGTCTTCAGACTTACCATTCAGCCTTCGGGCTTACATGTTCAGTCTTCGCGCTTACCGTTCAGCCTTCGGGCTTACATTCACTTGATCATTCATTTCTCAATAATGCCTGTTTAACAGTTCGGAATCAATAAGGATACTCGGATAGCTTAGAAAGTTCATAAAAGACCATTTCCCAGATATGGTCTTACATGTATCACATATCAATGCCACTGTCCCAAATAGGGTCTTACACAAAATCATCTACATTGTCAATGTCCTAGACATTATCTTACACGTAATTTCTAATCGATACCAACGTCCCAGACGTGGTCTTACACGATATCACATCTCGAAATCCTCTATCATGACATAGGTATCCTAACTATTCCTATGGTTCGTATGGGGCTTTCGGATAATGTCACATTGTCGATACTTTCTCAATTTCACAAATACATCTTCCATTGCTGATAAATACATTCCAATAACATATAGGCATAATTAAATCAATTCAAACACATTTATTTGGATATGAACTTAGCTCGTACAGATACAAATAGATGGAATCGACTGCTCGCCCACTTTCGACTTCCCCCGATCTAATTTCGTTTTCCTTTGTTCTTGATCTAAATAAATTCAAATTTAACTAATTTATTCACCAATTCATTCAATTTAATCCATAAACACATATTTAGGGCATTTTGCACTTTAGCCCTTAAAATTTCACATTTTGACATTTTAGTCCTTATTCACAAAATACACAAAATTTCATGTTTCGCATGCTTGGCTGAATATTCATATAGTTCATATAAGCCCATATCTTTCATTTAATTCACATTTTAGCCCCTCAATTTCTCATTTTCACAAATTAGTTCATAATTAGCAATTTCATCAAAAATCCCAATACAAAACATATTTATCTATCATCAAGCTTTCATATTTCTTCAACTAACATCACAAAGCTCACAAAATCAACAATGGCATAACTCAAAATCATCATCAAATTCTGAAATTGAGGCATGGGCTTAATAAAACACAAAACAACGATTAAAAAACATAGAAATTAACAAAAATCGATAAAAAACACATGCCTAATTGACCAATATTAGTGTCGAATGCTTGAAAGCTTAAGAACCCTATTTCTTTATTCAAATTTGGTGTAAAATAGATGATAATGGCCATATTTTCATGTTTGTTTTATTTTAATTCATATTAATACATCAATTACCAAAATATCATTGGTTATAAAGCATTAATATTAAGGCCATTAATGTCCACTTACCATGTCAATGGTATATTAACAACATAAGGACCCTTTAATCATAAAGACACATCAATTCGACACTTAATCAAATAAAAGGCCACTTTTGCATTTTCGGCCATTTAGTCCTTTTTACAAATTAACTCGGATTTGTGATCCCGAAACCACTGTTCTAGCTAGGGTCTAAACCAGGCTATTACAGAATCCTTACCAGTTGTTTGCGAGTATCCAGATGTGTTTGCTAAAGAATTATCCAATGCACGATTTAGAATTAGCCGCAATTGTATTTGCATTAAAAATTTGGCGACATCACTTGTTTCGTGAGAAGTGTCATATCTTTACTGATCACAAGAGCTTGAAGTATATAATACTTAGAAATATTTGAACTTACGACAAGGAAGATGCTGGAATTGTTAAAAGACTATGAATTAGTAATTAACTATCATCCGGAGAAAGCGAACGTAGTTGCTGATGCTTTGAGCAAAAATTCCTTATTTGTTTTGTGTACGATGAACACATAGTTAGCTTTGTCTAATTATGGCTCGATTGTACTTGAGTTAAGAGTTAGACCGTTATTTATTCAGCAAATCTATGAAGCCAAGAAATTTGATGGTGAAATGCAAGCTAAACGAGTTCGATGTCAGTGAAATCCTGATTCAGAGTTTTAAATTAGATTCGATGATTGTTTGATATTTAGAGGTAGAATTTGTGCACCAAGAAATTCTGATCTTATTCAGAAGACTTTAAACGAAGCACACAGTGGTTGTTTATCTGTACATCCAGGAAGTACTAAAATGTGTAATAATTTGAAATGGCTATATTAGTGGCCTGGCATGAAACGAGATATCTCAGAGTTTGCATCGAAATGTTTCATTTATCAGCAAGTCAAAGTTGAATATCAAGTACCGTCAGGATTACTACAGCCTAAAATGATACCCGAGTGGAAAGGGGATAGAGTGAGTATGGATTTCATATCGGGTTTACCCCTGTCTCCGAAAAAGAAAGATGTTATCTGGGTTATTGTTGATAGATTGACGAAATCAACACATTTCATACTGGTACGTATGAACTTTTTGCTTGATAGACTAGCTGAGTTGTATATCTCTGAGATTGTTAGATTGCACAGGGTACCAGTGTCTATTGTTTCGAATAGAGATCCAAGGTTTACTCGCAATTTTGGAAGAAATTGCAAGAAGCTTTGGGTATAAAGTTGCCTTTTAGTACCGCGTTTCATCTTCAAACTGACGGCCAATATGAGAGAGTTATTCAAATTCTTAAGGACATGTTGTGTTGTTGCATTTTAGAGTTTGAAGGCAACTGGGAGAAATACTTACCATTGATTGAATTTGCGTACAACAACAATTTTCAATCGAGTATAAAGATGGCATCGTACGAAGCTCTATACGATCGTAAATGTCGGGCTCTGTTGTATTGGACTAAGCTTAGTAAGAAAAAGATTCACGGGGTTGATTTGATTAGAGAGACTGAAGAGAAAGTGAAAATAATTCGTGATAGTCTGAAAGCAGCGTTAGATCGACAGAAATCGTATGCGGATTTGAAACAAAAAGACATTGAGTTTCAGATTGGGGACAGCATATTTTTGAAAGTGTCACTGTGGAAAAAGATACTTGGATTTGGCCGTAAAGGGAAATTGAGTCCGCAGTTCATCAGACCGTATGAGATTATCGAGAAAATCAAACCAATCGCATATCGACTAGCCTTACCATCTAAACTTGAAAAAATACATAATGTGTTTCATGTTTCCATGCTACAACGATACCGATCAGACCCTTCACATATCATTTCTCTGACCGAAGTTGAGATTCAACTAGATATGACGTATAGCAAACAACCGATCAGAATTTTGGCTCGTGAGATCAAAGATCTGAGAAATAAAAGAATAGCTCTAGTGAAAGTCTTGTGGCAATGTCACGGGGTAGAAGAAGCTATCTGGGAACTTGAGGATGCTATGAGGAAATAGTACCTAACCTATTCACCGGTAATATTTTTGAGGATGAAAATCCCTAAGGGGAAGAGAGCTGTAACAACCCGTTTTTAGTCAAATCAGAACAGTGGTTTTTGGACCAAAAATCTAATTTCAAAAAATTTATTTTCTTATTATTTTAGGGTCTTTGGCATGATAGCATGATTGTGTGAAATTTTTGTGGAGAAATTTTATCGTTTGTGTGCTTAATTTAGTAAAAAGGACTAAATCGCGTAAAGTACGAAAGTGATGTTCTATTAGTAAAATACACTTAATAGCTATGAAATTGAAATGTGGCAGTCCTTAAATGGTAATTATACCGTTGTTAATGTTATTGGACATTAATAGACATATTTCAAGTGATTAAATGTTGTTTTATTAAAGGTTAATATAGTAAAATGTTAATTAAATGAATAATAAGTAAAACAAATCAAATTATCACCTATTACTCATATTTTTCAATCAAAAATTGGAACAAGGGAGCCATTAACATAGCTTCAAGGTTTATCCATTGCATGGTTCAATTGTAAGTTTGTTTTTGTCCCGTTTTTATTGATTTCTATGTTTTTGTGATTGTTACAACTAGGTCTAGTTAACCTAGGGACTATTTTGCAAAACTGTTAAAGGTTTTGAGATTTTCCATTCATGAATGTTGATGTGCTTTGTTGTTTGATAACGAAATATGAAATTTTGTTGATAGATATACAAGTTTTACAAAGTGATTTTTAGTGAAAATGCAAAATAGGGATTAAATTGTGAAAATGTGTGTTAAAAATGTGAATAATTGATAAATATAGGCTTCTAGGGACCTTATAGTAATTTGGAAAGCCTGGGTACAGAAGGAATTTCATAAATTTGTGATTTTATGAATTAATGACTAAATTGTAAAAATGTGAACTTTTAGAAAAAATGTGTAAAATTGCATAAATGTGTATTTTGGATTAAATTGAATAAAAATATGATTGAATAAGTTACATATAGATCAAGAAAGGAAGAAGTCAGACTTAGATCAAGGCAAGAACAAAATACTCGACTAATCGACTAGTTTCATCATTTTTACATCCGAGGTAAGTTTGTATGCTAATAAATGTTGTTAAATTGTGTTATAAATGTATTATTATTGAATTGAACTGTGATAATGATTGGAAATGAGTTTACAGACATGATCGGCAGAGATTTGACAGTGGAAAGTCCCGTTCGAACCTTACGAATAGTTTAGGATACGAATGTCATGACATTAGGGTTTACTAATGATGATGTGATCCGAGTGCTGGTCTTGTACATCCTACCGGTGGCTAGGTTTTGGCATGTGTTGTGGTTCCTGACAGCTTGTGTGAGCAGTACCATGTAGCTACGTCTTGACTAACAGCTTGTGTGAGTGGGCCCGTTGTGTGGCACTTAGGTGCGATGTGTTCCCGAGTATCCTATAGTAATTCTGAATGGTTTTACCCGCATAATCGAGACGTGAATTAAAGAAGATTGATTTAAGTGGTACAGGTACATACGGAACCTATACGGGCATTGAATTGAGATAGTGATCTCGTGATTGCGATGAAGTAATAAAATTGATCGTACCTAGAAACTAACTATTATCACGATAAAAGCCAAGCGCACCTATCGAATAGTAGTATAGTTAGTGGCAAGACCAGAATATCGAATCCAAGGAACTAAAAGTACTAGTAATGACTTTCTTCCTATTATCTAGCCTAAAAATAAAGAGGGTTTTGGTTGTAAACTAATTAACTCTAAACTAAACTAAGGATGCGACAAAAAGTAAATTGGGAAATTGTTTTGGGAAAACTAAATGATAAAGACAATACCTAAGGAACAATCCACCTAGACTTCACTTGTTATCTAACTCTGAACCAGACAATTTCTTCATTCGACTTGATTCATAGAGATCCTTAAATTATGTTAATATCTCCGTCGAGAGTAAGAACAACTAATCCTATGTTGATTAATTGAAATCTCTTTCTAATTAAAACCCCTAATCTTGCATTAACTCGATCTATGGATCCCCATATTAGATTTGACTGTAATCCGGTAGATTTTTGTCGTCCTATGTTTAGGATTGCAGTCAACTCCGCTTAATTGTATTGGATCTACTCTTAAACAGGGACTTTTGGTCCTCTGCCTAAGCACATTCGACTGAATTTAATATCCCGAAAATATCAATTCAAGAATTAAAAACACAATTAAGAACAAATCGAATATTTATCATATAGTTCAGATAACAATAACAAGATTCATCTTAGGTTTCATCCCCTTTAGGTATTTGGGGGTTTAGTTCATGTTTATAAAAAGAAATATCTCAGAATAAAGAAAATAACGAAACATAAGAAAACTCAAAACTCCTGACAGGATTGAAGAGAGATCCTCTGTCTTGATGTAGATCCTGGCTTCTGAGATGGATCAATCGGCTTTCCTTCAAGTAATTCCCTGGCTTTTACTCTCCGTCTTGGCGAGAAGACTGTACACCCTTATGGTGGCCTCCTAGGGTCTTTATATAGAGTTTGGAATGTCTTTCTTAGCCCCTAAGTAGCCTTTTTCGCGTGAAATTGAACTTCATCACGACAGGGACACGCCCGTGTGACACGCCCATGTGAGTCGATGTTGGGCCGTGCTCAAGCCTGTTAATGTGGCACGGCCGTGTGGGTTGCCCGTGTGCTAAACTCCAGGCCATGTTGTTTCCTTTCTTTGGTCAATTTTCTCTATTTTTGGCCCGTTTCTTATTCTTTTCACTCTCCTATGCTCTCCTAAGTATAAAACATGAAATTAAAGGATTAGGAGCATCAAATTCCAGAAATTCAATGATAATTCATCGATAAATGTGCTAAATGTGGGATAGAAATATGTATAATTTACAGTTTATCAAATACCTCCACACTTAAGCCTTTGTTTGTCCTCAAGCAAAATCTCAACTCACAATTAAAAATCATTCTTCTCAACTCATAATCCTTATCAATAATGTTTCAAACTAATCCACAAGTAATCATACATTGAGAATTCAACCACAAGAAAATTAAAGTCTCAAATAATCTAAGTTGAGAATTTTATCACAGAAACATAGGTTTCCTCCCCTCTTCTAGGTAATTACCTTGAACTCAAAACCAACAAGAGTTGACATTCTCACTAAAGATTCACTCTATCCACTCGAAGTGTTTTAGGGTTCAAAAATTAAACACTCATTAGTTAACATGAAAAGTTATTACCATAAGCTTGCAGGAAAATCAAATCTCCACCACTATTTATTGACATGATACATCGATCAAAAGGTCTTTCAAGGGTTGTAATGTGGCCTTGGTTAGGGGTGTGGTCACAAGCTGAAAAAGAGGGTTAGAATCGAGATCAAACTGAAAAGTCATCTAACTAGAAAAATCTCTATCACTGAAACATATTCCTAGAGTAAAGCCTTTTTTCTTTTGGGTAACATCGTTTAAAAACAAAAGCTCAAAAATTACATGGAAATATGCAAAATACTGAATTACAACTGAAATATACATATGTTTTTTTTAGAACAAATCGAATATTTATAAACTTACAAGCTGAAAAGGAGAACATAGCTAGCTAAGTATTCAACTCAAATCTCAACAAAAATAGGGATCAAAATAATTGAAGGGATTTCAACAAAAAATGGGTTATAGGTTAATATTGAGGTTAAGTCAATGAATGGTTTGTTAGGCTCAATAGGGTTCACTAGGGGTTAATTATGAAGGTAGGCTTTTATGGAATAACTGGGTTAAAACCTAGGTGCCTTTATCATTTTGGTATATCAAATCAATGATGTGGTCTCGACATGTATAATTGAAGCAAGTTCTAGAATAACAGATCAATATTGACTCACTCAAAGCAACAATAAAAGTGAGCACCAAAGGATGTATGCTCAAAAGGCTCAAAAATCTCACCAGAATTATGGCTTTTGATGTCAATCCTACAGATTTCAAATTTCAAGATAACACTTAAAATTGGAGAAAACAACCTAGAAAACTTTAAATTCTCAAAAATTTCAACTTATCATGCTTGATTCCCTAATATCTTAAAGTTTGAATAATCAAAGCATAAGTACCTATGTCTCAGTCCTCCACATATCAATAAAAATCATAAATCAATCAGAATTCATTCTATTTGTTAAGGCCAAGATTTAGGGATTTGAGAACAATGCAAAAAGTTAGTGGCAAAAATTTTCAGGGGTTCGAGGATAATGCAAAGAATGAAAGTGAGTTCCCCTCCACACTTAAAATGTACATTGCCCTCAATGTATAAAGATAAAGTTAGTGAAAATAGAAGCATAAAATCATAAGATAGGGAGAGAAGTGAAACTCCCTGAATATTGGATGAATTCCTTGAGTTGGAGGTGTGAAGATTTGTAGGAAAGGGTTTTGATCCACAATTTCTGTGCCAAAAGAATATGATGATCAGTGTCGTGGTGGCTAGAGTTGTGGTGGTGTAGGAACCGGTAGTTGTGGCAGGGTTTTCCATTAGAGATGGATTTGAACTGTAAAGCTCTTTTGAAACTGCGATAGCATTAATAAATTTTTAGGGAATTTAGATTAGCACAATGTACTCATTAGGAAATAGCCAATATAAAATGTTTGAAATAAAATAAACTAAGTTCTTAAAATACTGAAATTCAAATAATGAAAACAATAAAGTTTAAATGAAATAAAAGGAAAAAAGAAAATAGAAAGGAAAATAAAGAAGAAGATAAGAGGACTCGTGAGTCCTAATCTTCAGATGGTTGGTGAGGTGGAGGTGGTGGTGTGAGATGGAGATGCTAAAAAATCTGATATAAAGTAGCATCAATGTGATCAAGGTACTGAAAACATTGTTGCTCGAATCATGTGAATTGCTCAGAAGTGACAGAATCTGAAGCTGCTCATGAACTGGATTGGCGAGTGGGCAGTGGCTCTTCGTGGGATGGAGGGACATCATCAGGAATGTCGTCTAGGTCTTCCTGCTCGGTGGACTGAGATAAGTGGTATTGAGGAGGGTCGGTTCTGCGTCGGTGTTCGGTCATCCTCATATAAAGCATACTTTGGATGCCCTACGGGGACATATTGCCGATGAGAGTGTAGGAGGATGTCTGGGCCGCTGTGTTGAGGAGGCCGAAGTAACGGACCAGGCTAGTCACATATGGGCCCAACGAGATCACACCCTTACGATGCCGCTCGGTTTGACGTTGAATGGCATGAGCGATAAAGTAAGTGAGGTTGAGCATGTGCTCATGCGACATGCTCCAGAGGAAGTAGGCATCGTGGGTGTTGACGATGTCGATGCTCTCTCGTCTACTTGTTAATGTATGTGCG
The DNA here is from genome assembly GCA_020496765.1 of Gossypium stocksii. Taxonomy (NCBI): domain Eukaryota; kingdom Viridiplantae; phylum Streptophyta; class Magnoliopsida; order Malvales; family Malvaceae; genus Gossypium; species Gossypium stocksii. The sequence goes on from CM035623.1 coordinate 17,884,212, forward strand.
AGTAGGGCATGTAGATACCTCAGCGATGGGGCGAGAGCTGTCGTCTTGGAGCAACTGGGGTCGTAGGTGGCCGAAACAGGGACTAAGGCCTGCCAACACTTGGTTGGAGAAAAATGGATGTGGCCGTGAAGCTCGGAGAGGTTTTCCTCTTCCATAAACTGCTCAGTGTATAGACCCAGTGCTATACCGAACTCCAGTAAACTAAGTTGTTAAACAATGCCCCCGAGGCGGAACTGGACTGTCCCTGGATCATCATATCTGGACATGACCGTCTGTAGGTGGAAAGTGGAGCAAAGCTCTGGAACGATGGAAATGTGCAAGTGTACACAATCGCAACAAGTAATACAATGACAAGTAAATGTCGAGTTATCATGCCCACAGGGACTGTAAAAGAATTATTTATGAATGCAATTAAAACACTTTGGTGAGGTAAAAATAATTTGGTTTTGGAAGATGAATTAAAACTAATTAAAAACTAAGTAAAATAATAAAAAAAATAAAATTCTAATGCACAATTTCTATTAAGATTTAATCAAGATGATATAATTGTGTTGGGGTAATTACATTTCTTTGACTTAGAATTATTAAACTTATGCTATACTATTACGAATAAATTCACAGCAACCCAGTAATTTGCTAACTTATGAACATATTTACTAATTAAAAATCCATTCATCTCTTGGAACATATCTCTATGCCAATTCGAACGATTAAACAGATTTATAAAGGTAAACATGCTATTGCACATACATACTTATTGAATTAAATAATCTCTCGCATATCCTTATGTCGATTCAACCAATTAATTTAACTTAATAAGCATACAAAAGACTATGTGATGTAAAAAGACTCCATTATCTTGAAACAGTTTAATACAATAATGGTGCAAGTTATGCAAGGCATATGTATCGCCAAATACAATGCTAATTTAATCTTCAGCTACCTTAGAAGAATTAAACATGCACTGATTAAGTACTGTATCCATTAATTACAATTTCAATTCGTTTAAATAATTAATTCTTTAGTTATCTAAACAATTATAATGCTAGAATAACCTAAGCATGATTTTACTTAATCAAGCATTTTACTGAGGCCTATAACAGTATAAACATAAATTTAATAAATTAAGAGGACGAAATGCAATCAACCTAACACGAATTAAATTCAAGCTAAATTGATTAAAATAACCATTTCAAGAACATGAATATTCATAGATATGTTCATCATAAAAACAATAGAAATTAAAAAGATAGGGAACAAGATAAATGGGTCATTGTAAATTTTCCTAAGGGCACTCCTCATTGAGTCATCCCTTAATTTTGAGTATCTCCAGTAGGCTTGTTGCTGCGATTGCATGTGTTGCATTAAGTCCATTAGCTTTGACAGTTCATCTTGAACATCTGAACTAGGTGGTGGAGCTCCAAACATCAAAGTTTCAAATTCAAGTTCAACTTCTTGTTCCATTGGTTCTAATTCATCAGGGATTTTAGCTTGTTGTACTGGCTCGTTCTTTGCGGGATCATCTTCTTCTTCTTCAGGATCCTCATCTTGCTATTGTAGAACAAAATCTCCAGCTATTCGGTAGAGGTCCCAATCGGTGATTGTGCCTTGTTTGTACCCTGTCTTCTTTACATTTGCAAGAATTTCGACTTTTAAGCATAGAATAGTTATTGTAAAGGGAAAATAAGCTGGGCCAAAACGTCTAGCAGCACAATTTCGTATTTCTCTTAGGATGATTTTGCCCACATCAATGGTCTTCCTAGTTAGAATTGAGTATAATAGGACCATTCGCTCTAATGAGATTGTAGTCCCATGCGAACTAGGCATAAGGCTGAAACGGATAAAATAGAACCATACCTTCGCAAGTGGTGTCAAATATTCTCTTCAACAAGTGTGGATTCCTTATTTTAACATAGACCACTTATACCCTGGACCTGTAAGCTCCTCGAGAATCTCTTGCAAATTCTCAGGCTCGATGTTGCTCATCAAATAAGAATATTCATCGCTTTCGAAATCAGGTAATTCAAAGAATTCATTAATAGCATTTGAGTTTATGGGTACCTTGATTCCTTGAACTGGGACTTCAATTAACTCGCTTGAGGTTAAATTGGCATAAAACTCACGAACTAATTCTTCGTCCACATTAGGTCTCTTTTCACAGAACAATTCCCAATTGAGGGCTTCAGCAACTTGAAGAATACGTGTCATAAAGTCTCTATAGTTGCTTTCCTTCAATGTGAAGCCTTTTTCAGGATGCATCTGTTGATTTTTGAAAATGTTTTCATACCTCAGTTAGGCTTCTTCACAATGGAACTTGTTTTGTGTTTCATTAATTTGCACAGAGGCACGAGTTCTCTTGCGAGGCATAGTTGACCTGAACATGAGATGGAAAAAATTTATTCTCCCAAAAATTTAATTCATAAAATTTATTAATAATTCAATGAATTGAAAAATTAAACAATTTAATAAAATTAAAAATTAAAAGGAAATTAAATCTTACCACCTTTTAAAAATATAAGAACTCTAAAGAAGAATAATTACGAAGGAAAAGATGATAATTTAAAAAGGAGGATTGGAGAATCTTGATTTTAAGGCTTGGTGTATGGGTGTGTCGCACAAGTGCTAGGGAACAAGCAGCAGCAGGGGCATTTAGCAGCAGGCCGAATGTGGGCGCGCGGAGCAGGTAGTGTGCGAAACTTCGTTAGGCAAGCCTGGAGCGTGCGCGGGAGCTAGGCGCTGGTGCTTGCGTGTGTTGAGGCCTGGACTAGCAGGGTATGCGAGCAGATGGGGCACTAGGCAACAGATGAGTGCGCGGGCTGCTGAGGAGTGCTAGCTGCTGGGGCGTGTTTGGCCGACTGCTGTAGCTAGGGAGCTAGCTAAGAGGGTTTGGCACTTAAGGGTTTTGGTGTTTGAGGTTTTTGGGTAATGCATGAATAGGAAGAATAAGATGGTATTTATAGCATGAATAATAGGACTTAAATAGAACTCTTAGTCTAATTTAATGATTAAAAATAAGAGTTTAATTCTAATCCTACTCAAGATTAACAACAATTAATAATTAAATATAAGCATACAAAATTATCAATTGCTATTAAATTATTAGGATAAAAATTAATCCTAATTCTAAGCTAAGTTGATAAAAATTAATATATAAATTATAATGAATATAATTATATATTAAAGTTTATCATATTATTAAAAAAATATTTCTTCTAGATGCCTTAAAATATATATATTTACAAAGAGAGACACCTAATTTTTATTATTCGTAAAAAGAGCAATCAAATTTTAAAAATAATTGAATTAAGTCCTTTGGACTCAATGAAAATTCAAAATTGAGCTGCTAATTAAGTCTTGGGTCAAAATTGACCCTTTTATTTGAAAAACCAACAAAAAAAATTTATTTCGTTATTTAGGGAATAATTTCTCGAAAAATTATGTAAAAATCAATTCTCAGGAAAGATTGGAGGGGTTACAAGCAGTCCCGCTTAAGTTCTAATCTCCTAGATAGAATTTATTTAAACATAATAAGCCCAAAAATATACTCTAAATAATTTATTAAAAATAAAAGAGAATTTTAAACGTCTGATAACCTAAACAAGGCATGATCCCATTCAAGTTTATCTCCGTGGTAATGTTTTAGACGCTGAGCATTAACTTGAAAATTACCTCCCTTACCTTAGAGTTCAACAACTCCATATGGATAGAGGCGATGAATCGTAAATGGGCCGGACCAACGTGATTTGAGTTTACCTGGAAAGAACTTCATCTGGAATTAAATAACAAAACTTGCTGACCTGCTTCAAACTCTCAAACTGGAATGTGCTTGTCCTGCCATTTCTTAAGTCTCTCCTTGAGTAATTTGGCATTTCGTATGAGAACATCTGGAATTCCTCTAGCTTACTGAGTTGGAGCATCTGTTTCTTTTTAGCAAGCTTGAGATCTAAACTGAGTCATCGTAGAGCCTAGTAAGCTTTGTGCTCTAACTCTAAAGGTAGATGACAGGCTTTTCTGAAAACCAACCTATAGGGTGACATCCCTAAAGGTGTTTTGTATGCTATTCTGTAAGCCCACAAAGCATCATCTAATCTTTTGGACCAATCTCATCAGTTCGGGCAAACGACCTTCTCAAGTATGCCCTTGATTTCCTTATTCGCTAGCTCAGCTTGTCCATTCGTCTGTGGATGGTAAGTAGTAGCAACCTTGTGTTTCACTCTATGCTTGTCTAACAACCATTTTAACCACTTGTTCACAAAATGGGACCCTTCATCGCTAATAATGGCTCGTGGGGTTCCAAACCTTGTGAACACATATTTCTACAAGAACTTCATCACAACTCTAGCATCATTTGTCGGATAAGCTTCGGCCTCGATCCACTTGGACACATAGTCTACTGCTACTAGTATGTACTTGTGGCCAAAAGGAGGAAAAGGACCAAGAAAATCAATGCCCTATACATCGAACAACTCTACCAAATGATGTTTGTTCGAGGCATCTCACTTCTATTGGTGACATTTCCAACTGTTTGATATCAGTCACAATTCTTCACATACGCATATGCATCCTTAAACAGTCTTGGCCAAAAGAATCCAGCTTGCAATACTTTCGCTGCAGTACGAGTACCTCTGAAGTGTCCCCCATTTGGAGCTAAGTGACAGTGGTGTAAAATCTTCAGTATTTCTTCTTCTACCACACATCTCCTGATCATCTAATCTGCACACTTTTTAAACACATATGGCTCTTCGCAGAAATAGTACTTCACATCGTGAAGAAACTTTTTTCGTTGTTGATACGTCTTATCGATTGGCACCAAACCATAAGCTAAATAGTTAGCAATATATGTTCATCACGAATGTCTCCTGAATCGGTACGTGTGGAGAATTTCCTTCTTGCGGCTCTAATCTGGACAAGTGATCTGCTACTTGGTTTTTTACCCTTTTTCGATCTTGAATTTCCAGATCGAACTCTTGGAGTAGAAGTACCCACCAGATTAGTCTCGGCTTAGCGTCTTTCTTGGCAAGTAAATATTTAATTGCTAAGTGGTCCATATAAACAGTCATTTTGGTACATACAAGATAAGATCTAAACTTTTTGAAAGCAAATACAATAGCAAGTAACTCTTTTTCTGTTACCGTATAATTTAGTTGCGCTCCTGTTAGAGTCTGACTTGTGTAGTAGATGGGATGAAAAACTTTGTTCCTTCGCTGGCCCATGACAACTCCAATTGTGAAGTCACTTGCATCACATATCAATTCGAATGGCAGATCCCAGTCTGGTGTGATAATTATGGGTGCCGTAACTAACCGATTCTTCAAGTCTTTGAATGCTCTTAAACATTCCTCATCAAACTTGAATGTTGTATCCTTCTCCAATAACTTGCACAAAGGTTTTGCAATCTTGGAGAAGTCTTTGATAAATCGTTGATAAAAATCGGCGTGGCCCAAAAAGCTCCAACACCCTTTACAGATGTTGGAGGTGAGAGTTTCTCGATAACATCTACCTTTGCTTTGTCTACCTCGATCCCATGTCTCGATATCCGATGCCCTAGAACAATTCCTTCTTGTACCATGAAATGGCATATTTCCCAGTTAAGTACTAGGTTTGTTTCTTTGCATCGTCTTAGGACCTTAGCCAGATTGGCTAAGCAATCATCAAAAGTGTCTCCAAATACTGAAAAATTGTCCATAAATACTTCCAAATGCTTTTCAACCATGTCAGTGAAAATAGACATCATACATCTTTGGGACGTAGCAGGTGTATTACATAAACCAAATGGAGTGCGTCTAAATGCGAACGTACCGTACAGGTAGGTGAATGTTGTCTTGTGTTGATCTTTCGGAGCTATTGTAATCTGATTATACCCTGAGTATCCATCGAGAAAACAGTAATAGTCTCGCCCTGCGAGTTTATCCAGTATTTGATCCAAGAACGGCAAAGGAACATGATCCTTCCTAGTCGCCTTGTTCAGCTTACGGTAATCAATACAGATTCTCCATCCCGTAACTGTTCTAGTTGGTATCAATTCATTATTCTCATTCTCAATGACCGTGATACCTTTTTTCTTTGGCACACACTGGACCGGACTCCCCCATGAATTGTTTGAGATGGGGTAAATGATACCCGCATCTAACCACTTGATAATTTATTTCTTTACTACGTCCTTCATAATGGGGTTTAGTCTTCGTTGTCCATCGATCGTCCCTTTTTCACCATCTTCCAGGATTTGTGCATGCATATAGATGGACTAATACCATGAATATCAGCTATGGTCCATCCGATGGCCTTCTTGAATTGTTTCAAAACTATTATAATTTTTATTCTTGTTCAGAAGTTAAATTTGCTGAAACAATCACAAGCAGAGTAGAAGCATTACCTAAATCAACATATTTTAAGTGTGAAGGTAATACCTTGAGTTCTAATTTAGGTGGCTCCTCGATTGATGCTTTCGGCTGTGAGTAATCTCTTTTATCCAATTCCAAAGATTCAACTCGGGATTGCAGATTAAATCCCTTTTGATTAGCTTCTAACAAAGCTAAGTCTTCATCCTCCTTTTTATCATTCGGAGGGTCTAATGTCAAAATTCATTCCAACGGATCCCCAACATAGTTGAATTCCTTCTCAACTATTAACTCTTCTAAATCGGATACTGCAGAACAATCATCTATTGCGTCAGGAAATTGCATTGACATGAAAACGTTAAATGTTACCTGATCTGTAACACCCCTTACCCAAGACCGTCGCCGAAATTGAGCACGAGGCATTACCGGACTCAAATCTACATTTACAGACTTAACTAGCCATCAATCACAGAATCACATACAACTCAATTCATAATTGCTCTTTTTAGAGATTTTCAAACACAATACGACCATTACAAACAATTCGGACTCAATTCTAATCAAAACGAACGCTCAGAAAATTTTACACTTTTAAAACGAAGCCACACACCCGTGTAGCTCTTGGCACGGTCGTGTGAATAGACCGCGTGGTCCTCACACGCCCATGCTTGGCACCCGTGGACGAAACTATCCACCCAACCACGGCCACCCCACACGACTATTTGGGGGCCGTGTACACCCCACAGCTGAGACACACGGTCGTGTCACCTGCCCGTGTGATACATTAAAAATTAAATCAGGTGCAGGGGAGGCACGGTCCAAGGACATGCCCGTAGGGTCTGGCCGTGTGTCGCCCATGGCCTAGGCACGCCCGTGCCTTTCACCAGTGGAGCATTCTGCCAATTTCCCCATGGCCATGGCACACGACCGTGTGCCTTGCCACGTAGGTCGTGTCAGGCTATTTACCAAGCCTTAACCTCTCTGAAACACAATCAACCATATCCACAACCAATACCATCCAATACAAAGAACAATTTATCAAAATGACTTCATTTAAAAACATTGACTTACAAAATACCACATTTGAACAATATAGCTTATGAGCTTACAAAACGACCAATTACAACCATTGATATTCTATACATGCCATAAATTTACACTTAAGAAACGTAAAATATACCAAAAGAAACTTGATAGTGTGTAGCGTAACTCCAACTTTCCGATCCCAATCTAACAAGCTTGATAATCTAGAAGGAAAGGAAAAGAAAAGGGGGGGTAAGCTACAAAGAGCTTAGTAAGTCATATTAAATTTCAAAGCAATTTAAAAACAATTCCATTTAGCAAATGCCATCACATATCATTGAGCAATTATGCTTACTCACTGATCACTTTCCATACATCAATTATACACATACTTAACGATGCCAATCACAGTATACAGTACCATTTCATTTCACCTGCATGTTAACTTCGCATACAATAAAGTTAATCTAATCCTGTTGAACAATTTCAGAATATAAACAGATATACAGAGGTTGGCACATAAGTGCTATATAGAGATGGCAAAGCCATGAGGTAGCCAAAGCTACTAACAGTGGGGTAGCCGAAGCTACAAACAGTAGGGTAGCCGAAGCTACAATCAGTCACAGTACAAAAGTTAACCATGGGCCTACTCACATAAGCTGGCAGGTGTCTGCAACACATGCATGACCACCCAGCACTCGGGTAACTATAACAGTCAGTAACAGTGGGGCCCTCTAGTGACATGTCACATATATCTATATCTATTCCTACTTGTTCAACCGAGATCTTTACAACCAATACATTATTTCCACAATCACAGAGACATGTTCAATTCTCGAACCATGGCATAATTATATTCAATATAACAATTCAATGATAAACATTTAATTTGTATTAACAAATATGCCAGAAATTTACATATAACTTACCTGGATTGCAAAAATGATTAATTCTCGAAATTAGTCGAGAACTTTATCTTTTCCCCGTTCTCGGGCTTTATCATATCTTTCTTGGTCTAAATTAACACACAGAATACAATTTATCGATAATTCATTCAATTTCATTCACAATTCACAGTTGGGCAATTTTTCCAAATTTGCCCCTCAACTTTTCAATAATTACCAATTAGCCCATTTGACTCAAAAACTCATTTTCTTTAATCCATGGGCTTATTTAACCCATTTTCACGGTTATGACACTCAAATTCTCACACATATTTAGGAACAATTTGTAACCCTTTACAAATTAGTCCCTTTTTATACAATTCCATCTAATTTCATCCACTAAAACATATATATAACACTTAAAACCTTTATTGTCTACCATTAATCAACCAAGCACACTCTTTTCACAAATGGGTAATTTTTCAAACTCTTATTTCTCTTCAAATAAATGGTAGAATCATGAAATACAAGCTTCAATAAGCTCAAAAATACAAAAATAATTGAAAATGGGATTAAATTGCACTTACAATGAAGCTTAGAAAATAAAAAACCCTTGGTTATGGAGGCTTCAAATTTTCGGCAGCACATAAAGACAAGAATGGAGAAGATGATGATTTATTTTAATGGGTTTTGTCTTTATGCACTAATGACCATTTTGCCCTTCAAGCCATTTCTAAGATATTTTCCCATGTAAGGTCATTTTAGTCTAAATCACTAATAAATAGGCTAATTGCAACATAAACACTTTCAACTTCACATAATACTTCAATCAAGTCATTTAATCATACATAATGCACATTTTTCACTTATTGCAATTTAGTCCTTATCGAATAATTAAGCACCAAAATAGTCAAATTTCCAGACAGTATTTGCACATCAATATTCAATCAAACAATATCATAAAAAAATTCATTTAATTACTTATTTTCACTTTGGATTTGTGGTTACGAAACCACTTTTTCGTTTAGCCCCTAGTTCAGGCTGTCACAATTCCCCTATTTAGAGATTTTCGTCCCCGAAAATCTTACCAGTAAACAGTTGAGGGTACTGTCTCCTCATAGCCTCTTCAGTTTCCCAAGTTGCTTCTTCTACACCATGCTTTTGCCATAGTACTTTCACTAACGGTATTTCTTTATTTCTCAACCGTTTCATTTCCCATGCCTGAATTCTAATCGGTTCTTCCTCATAAGTCATATCTGACCGAATTTCTACTTCTGTTAGTGAAATCACATGTGTCGGATCCGATCGGTAGCGATGGAGCATAGAAACATGAAACACATTATGAATTCTTTCCAACTCAGGTGGCAAAGCTAATCGGTAGGCTACCGGTCCGATTCTCTTGATTACTTCGTAAGGACCAATAAAACGCGGACTTAATTTACCTTTTCAACCAAATCTCAGAATTTTTTACCCCGGTGACACTTTTAAAAATACCTTGTCGCCCACTTGAAATTCAATTTCTTTTCTTTTCAAATCCGCATACGATTTCTGCCGGTCCGATGCAGTCTTCAAATTATCTTAGATTGTTTTCACTTTTTCTTCAGTCTCTTTAATCAGATCAACTCCATGCAATCAGCGTTCACTCAATTCGGTCTAATATAGTGGAGTTCGACACTTTCGTTCATACAATGCTTCGTACGGTGCCATTTTAATACTAGACTGATAATTGTTATTATATCTAAATTCAATCAGAGGAAAATATTTGTCCCAACTACCCTCAAACTGTAATATGCAACATCTAAGCATATCTTCAAGCACTTGTATAACTCTTTCAGATTGTCTGTCCATTTGAGGATGAAATGTCGTACTAAAATTCAATTTAGTACCTAAGGCATTCTGTAGCTTCTTCCAGAATCTTAGGTAAACCGCGAATCTCGATCAGAAATTATAGACAGTGGCACACCATGCAATCGCACTATTTCAGCAATATATAGCTTGGCCAATTTATCAAGTGAAAAGTCTGTACGTACCGAAATGAAATAAGCCAATTTAGTCAGTCGATCCACAATAACCCAGACTGAATCTTTCTTTCTCGATGTCAGAGGTAAACCTGATACAAAGTCCATTGTTACTCTGTCCCATTTCCATTCGGGAATTAAAATCGGTTGCAGTAACCCAGATGGCACTTGGTGTTCCGCTTTCACTTGCTGACAGATTAGACATTTTGACACAAATTCTGAGATGTCCAATTTCATGCCCGGCCACCAATACAGTTTCCTCAAGTCATTACACATTTTTACACTACCGGGATGTATTGCCATACTATTGTTGTGAGCTTCTTGCAAAATTTTGTCAATTAGTTTAGTATTCTTCGGTACACACAATCGGTCACGGAACCACAGACAACCATTCAAATCATCTCGGAACTCTGAATTTTCATTCACTGACCATAGTTCTCTTTTACTTTGCAATTCATTGTCTACTTTCTGAGCCTCATAAATCTCTTGAAGGAACACTAGCCTAGCTCGCAATTCTGTAATCAATGCACCATTTTCAGACACATCTAACATCACATTCATAGCTCGTAGAGCAAAAAGGGACTTTCTACTCAAAGCATCCGCTACTACATTAGCTTTTCTCGGATGGTAGTCTATCACAAGTTCATAATCTTTCAACAATTCTAGCCACCTTCTTTGATGAAAATTCAATTCATTCTGTGTCATAACATATTTCAGACTTTTATGATCCATGTACACACGACACTTCTCACCATACAAATAATGTCGCCATATTTTCAGTGCAAAGACAATAGTAGCCAATTCCAGATCATGCGTCGGGTAATTTCGCTCTTGCGGTTTCAACTGTCGAGAAGCGTACGCTATTACTTTTCCATCTTGCATCAAAACACATCCGAGTCCATTTAAAGACGCCTCACCATATAGAACAAATTCTTTTCTTGACTCGGGTTAGACTAAAACCGGTGCTTCAGTTAAACATTTCTTCAATCTATTGAACTTTGTTGACATTCTTCAGTCCAATCAAACTTACTGTCTTTTTGCAATAATTTGGTCATTGGCGATGCTACCATCGAAGACGGTAATAGCCAGCTAAACCCATAAAACTTCTGATCTCTAATACAGTTTTTAGAAGCTTTAAATCTTTCCCAGATCCACTCGTATCCTATTATCGGATACAATGTGCCCCAAAAATCTGACTTCACGGAGCCAGAATTCACTCTTGCTGAACTTAGCAAATAATTTATTTTCCGTAAAATCTATAGTACGGTTCGTAAATGTTCAGTATGTCCAGACTCATTCAGAGAATAAACCAAAATGCCGTCTATGAAGACCACTACGAATTTATCCAAAGATGGTCGAAAAATTCGATTCATTAGATCCATAAAAATAGCCGGAGCATTGGTCAGACCAAAGGACATCACTAAAAACTCATAGTGCCCATATCGAGTTCTAAAAGCAGTCTTTGGCACATCTACTTCTTTAACCTTTAATTGATAGTACCCGGACCTCAGATCAATCTTAGAAAACACTGTAGCACCTTTCAGCTGATCAAATAAGTCATCGATTCTAGGTAACGGATACTTATTCTTCACAGTCACTTTATTGAGTTGCCGATAGTCAATGCAAAGTCTCAATGACCCATCTTTCTTTTTAACAAACAAAACTGGAGCACCCCACGGTGAATAACTAGGTCTTACAAACACTTTATCAGTCAACTTTTGCAATTGTAGTTATAACTCTTTCAATTCAGTCGGTGCCATCCTATAGGGAGCAATCGATATCGGAGCAGTACCAGGAAGTAACTCAATACCAAATTCTACCTCTCTATCCAGAGGTAAACCAGGCAATTCTTTCGGAAATACATCCACAAATTCACACACAACAGGCACTGATTCAATCTTCTTCTTAGACACTTCAGTATTTAGAACATATGCAAGATAAGCTTCACATCCTCTTTTCAAACATTTATAAACAGACATAGCAGAAATTACAGTTGGCCTCATATCGGACTTATTGGTTTCAACACTGAGTATCTTACCATCATCACCGTTCAGGTCCAACATCTTTTGCCTACAACCTATTATAGCCCCATTTAGAGTTAACCAATCTATTCCTAGAATAACATCAAACTCATAAAAAAGGCAACAACATCAAATCAACAGGAAAACAATGACCATGAATCATAAGAGGGCAATTCCTAAAAATTTTATCAACTATCACATGCTTTCCTAACAGATTTGACGCTTGTACCACATGCTCAGTAAATTCAATACACAAATTCTCATCAGACATTTTACTCATACATACATACAAATGAGTAGAGCCAGGGTCAATCAAAGCAAGAACAGAAGTACCATAAAGAGAAAATATACCAGTAATTATTTCAGGGGAGAACGCTTCCTCTCTAGCTTGAATAGCATAAGCTCTTGCCGAAGCCCTCGTTTCGGACCTCACAGTGACATCCTTTGTCGCACCTTTGCCCCTGTTCCCAGTTTCTACATTTCTTGGTGGTCTCTCTCTAGACACATTGCTCGGTCTCATATTTTGTGGCTTTTCCGATTCTTCTTGTTCTGGACAATCTTTCACAAAATGATCTTGAGACCCACACCGAAAACAAGCTTGATTTATTAGATAACACTTTTCTGAATGTCTTTTCCTGCAATGCCGACATTCTAATCTATCAGATCAGACACTTTCCGCACTGGCTACTGAAGTAGCCTGAGTCGTAGTATCCGAATATCGTCTATCATAGTCCCGTCGGGAATAACCAGTAGAAACATTCGATCGAGAACTTATCTCTTTCAACTTCTTCGACTGAAACTGAAATGATTTACCCATCATCTTTTCCGGGCTTCTCTATTTTCATTTTTAACTTTCCTCTTTTCCTTACTCAGTTCTTCAGCCTTAATGGCTCTCTCGACCATTACCACAAACTCTTTAATTTCCAAAATTCCAATCAATAGTCGGATATCTTCATTAAGTCCATCTTTGAATTTTTTACACAAAGTAGCTTCATTCAGCACACACTCTTGAGCATACTTACTTAGCTTGGCGAATTCTCTTTCATATTCAGCTACCGTCAAACATCCTTGCTTCAATTCAAGGAAATCCTTTCTTTTCTGGTCTATGAAGTGCTGACTGATGTATTTCTTTCGAAACTCATCTTGGAAGAAATTTCATGTAACCCTCTCTCTGGATACCATTGATATCAACGTTTTCCACCAGTGATAAGCTAAATCTCTTAGCAAAGACAGCACATTTCAGACTCTCCTCAGACGTACACGACAGTTCATCCAACACTCTGATAGTGTTTTCCAACCAAAATTTTGCTTTTTTCGGATCATCATTTACATTTGCTCGAAACTCTTCAACTCTATACTTTCTGATCTTATCCACAGGAGGCTTAGAGAATCGCACTACCTCTGGTTGTTGAGGAGCTATGGGAGCAGGTTAGGGTATAGGAGGGGGTGAAGGAGGTTGAGCATTCGGCTTTGCCTGAATGAACTCAGTATACCACTCACTTATCATATGAAGGAAGGCTACTCGGGCCTCCTCACCTTGACTTTGACCCGTAGGTCCACTATCGACAGGCGTTGTCCCTTGAGCGGGAGCAGGCGCATTACTTTGGGCATCATCGGCCATATCTTGATTAGGATCCATAACTATATAGAAAACAATTTAATTCATCAGGAGTCGTCACACTATCAATTTCAATTTATGGCATGTATAGACAAACTACCACACTTGCTACGTTAGTCCGAGAATCGGCTAAACTGTCGCTCTGATACCAATAAAAATGTAACACCCCTTACCCTAGACCGTCGATGGAATCGAGCATGAGGCATTACCGGACTCAGAACTATATTTACAGAGTTAACTAGCCATCAATCACAGAATCACATACAATTCAATTCATAATTGCTCTTATCAGAGGTTTTCAAACACAATACGGCCATTACAAACAATTCGGACTCAATTCTAATCAAAACGAACGCTCAAAAAATTTTTCACTTTTCAAACGAAGCCACACGCCCGTGTAGCTCTTGGCACAGTCATGTGAATAGACCGTGTGGTCCTCACACGCCCATGCTTGGCACCCGTGGACGAAACTGTCTACCCAACCACGGCCACCCCACACGACCATTTAGGGGTCGTGTACACCCTTCGGCTGAGACACACGACTGTGTCTCCCGCCCATGTGATACATTAAAAATAAAATCAAGGTGCAGGGGAGGCACGGTCCAAGGACATGCCCGTAGGGTCTGGCTGTGTGTCGCCCATGGCCTAGGCACGCCCGTGCCTTTCACCCGTGGAGTATTCTGCCAATTTCCCCACGGCCATGGCACACGCCCGTGTGCCTTGCCATGCAAGCCGTGTCAGGCTATTTACCAAGCCTTAACCTCCCTGAAACACAGTCAACCATATCCACAACCAATACCATCTAATACAAAGAACAATTTATCAAAATGACTTCATTTAAAAACATTGACTTACAAAAAACCACATTTGAACAATATAACTTATGAACTTACAAAATAACCAATTACAACCATTGATATTCTATACATGCCATAAATTTACACTTAAGAAATGTAAAATATACCGAAAGGGGGGTAAGCTACAAAGAGTTTAGTAAGTCATATGAAATTTCAAAGCAATTTAAAAACAATTCCATTTAGCAAATGCCATCACATATCATTGAGCAATTATACTTACTCACTGATCACTTTCCATACATCAATTATACACATACTTAATGATGCCAATCACAGCATACAGTACCATTTCATTTCACCTGCATGTTAACTTCGCATACAATACAGTTAATCTAATCCCGTTGAACAATTTTGGAATATAAACAGATATACAGAGGTTGGCACATAAGTGCTATACAGACATGGCAAAGCCATGAGGTAGCCAAAGCTACTAACAGTGGGGTAGCCGAAGCTACAAACAGTAGGGTAACCGAAGCTACAATCAGTTACAGTACAGAAGTTAACCACGGGCCTGCTCACATAAGCTGACAGGTGTCTGCAACACATGTATGACCACCCAGCACCTGGGTAACTATAACAGTCAGAAATAGTAGGGCCCTCTAGTGACATGTCACACATATCTATATCTATTCCTACTATTTCAACCGAGATCTTTACAACCAATACATTATTTCCAAAATTACAGAGACATGTTCAATTCTTGACCCATGGCATAATTATATTCAATATAACAATTCAATGATAAACATTTAATTTGTATTCACAAATATGCCAGAAATTTACATATAACTTACCTGGATTGCAAAAACGACTACTTCTCGAAATTAGTAGAAAACTTTATCTTTTCCCCGTTCCCGGGCTTTATCAGATCTTTCTTGGTCTAAATTAACACACAGAATACAATTTATCAATAATTCATTCAATTTCATTCACAATTCACGGTTGGGTAATTTTTCCAAGTTTGCCCCTCAACTTTCCAATAATTACCAATTAGCCCATTTGACTCAAAAACTCATTTTCTTTAATCCATGGGCTTATTTAACCCATTTTCACAATTATGACACTCAAATTCTCACACATATTTAGGAACAATTTGTAACCCTTTACAAATTAGTCCCTTTTTATACAATTCCATCAAATTTCATCCACTAAAACATATATATAACACTTAAAACCTTCATTGTCTACCATTAATCAACCAAGCACACTCTTATCACAAATGGGTAATTTTTCAAACTCTTATTTCTCTTTAAATAAATGGTAGAATCATGAAATATAAGCTTTAATAAGCTCAAAAATACAAAAAAAATTGAAAATGGGACTAAATTGCACTTACAATGAAGCTTGGAAAATCAAAAACCCTTGGCTATGGAGGCTTCAAAGTTTTGGCAGCACATAAAGACAAGAATGGAGAAGATGATGATTTATTTTAATGGGTTTTGTCTTTATGCACTAATGACCATTTTGCCCTTTAAGCCATTTCTAAGATATTTTCTCATTTAAGGTCATTTTAGTCTAAATCACTAATAAATACGCTAATTGCAACATAAACACTTTCAACTTCACATAATACTTCAATCAAGTCATTTAATCATACATAATGCACATTTTTTGCTTATTGCAATTTAGTCCTTATCGAATAATTAAGCACCAAAATAGTCAAATTTCCAGACAGTATTTGCACATCAATATTCAATCAAATAGATATCATAAAAGAATTCATTCAATTAATTATTTTCACTTTGGATTTGAGGTTACGAAACCACTTTTTCGTTTAGCCACTAGTTCAGGCTGTCACATGATCATCCTGAATACACATTGTAAGCTCGCCCTTCTGCACATCAATCTGGGTCCTTCCGGTTGCTAAAAATGGTCTTCCTAGGATAATTAGGACCTCTTTGTCTGCTTCAAAGTCTAAGATTACAAAGTCAGCAGGAAAGATAAATTTATCTACTCGTGCCAATACATTCTCGATTTTTCCTTCTAGATGTGCTAAGGATAGATCTGCTAGTTGAAGTGTAACCGTAGTAGGTCTAACTTCACCTATCCCCAATTTTTTAAATATTAACATAGGCATCAAGTTGATACTTGCACCTAAGTCACACAATGCCTTACCATAATATGTTGCTCCAATATTGCACGGTATGGTAAAACATCCTGGATCCTTCAACTTCAGGGATAATTTGTCTTGAAGATATGCATTGCATTCCTTCATCAGAGCTACCGTCTCAAATTCTCTAAGTCTTTATTTCTTGGACAGGATATCCTTCATGAATTTGACGTAATTCGGCATTTGCACAAGTGCTTCCACCAATGGGAAGTTGATATGAAGTTGCTTGAGTATATCCAAGAACTTCTTGAATTGGAACTCCTGTTTTTGCTTCTGAAGTCTTTGAGGGTAGGGTGGTGGTGGTTTCTTTATTGGAACTGGTACTGGTTGATTCATCTTTTATGGTAATTCTGTCTCTAACGAAGTTGTTAGTTGATCAAAATTAGCTGGTTCAAAAGTTACCTCGTTAGGTTTTGCAGTTTTTGGTTCTGGTGAAACTAGAATTTCAACACTCGGTTGAACTTCCTCTAGGTCTTGAGCTTCAGCATGCTCCTTTTTAGCTTGAATGATGTTGGGCACTACTGTCTTTCCACTCCTCAATGTTAGCGCTTTCCAATGTTCCTCCCCCGGGTTTCTCAGATTCTCTGTATCACTAGGTAGAGCACCTTGTGGATGGTTCCTAAGTTCAGTCGCAAGTTGGCCCACTTGATTCTCCAAATTCCTTAGAGTGGCGTCATTTTTTACCATGTATACCTTTAATAAATTCTCTAAGCTATTGGATGATTCGGCTTAAGCTGGTTTCTGAACTTGCTAGGGGAAACTAGGTGACGGGTCGATCTAGGTTGGGTGTAAGTGTTACTAATCCTGCACCTTGGTTACTCCAGGAAAAATTCAGGTGATTTTGCCACGATGGGTTGTAGAAGTTAGATTGTAGTCCCTGTCTCCCTCAGTTCTGGTCCTGATTACCTATGTAGTACGTGGATTCTGGGTTTGATGGACATTCTTCAAACACATGCCCTTCCCTACAATATACACAAGCTATATTCTCGAAGTGATTAGGTCACTGGGCTACAAGACTATTAGACCCATTAGTGGTAAGATTCTTTAACATCGAAGATATTGATGATACCTGAGATGCGAGTGAAGTGAAAGCATCTACTTCATGTATTCCAGTGACTCGTCTTCCTGACGCTGCTCGATTGGTTGGCCATTGATAGTTGTTGCTGGCAATCCTCTCGATAATCTCATAAGCCTCATTGTAAGACTTAGACAGGATAGCACCGTTAGTTGAAGCGTCCACTACCATTCTCGTGTGAGCATTTAGACCATTGTAAAATGTCTCAAGTTGGATGCAATGTGGGATTCCGTGATGAGGGCACTTTCATAATAACTCTTTGAATCTTGCCCATGCCTCATACAAGGACTCACCATCCATTTGTTAGAAGGCAGTAATCTCATTTCTCAACTTAGCAATCTTGCTAGGCGGGAAATACTTCACAAGAAATCTCTCTGCTAACTCCTGCCATGTAGAAATCGAGTTCGGTGGCAATAAGTTTAGCCAGGCTCGTGCTCTGTCCCTTAGCGAATATGGGAACAACTTCAATCATAATGTATCTTTGGGTACTCTGGCTAATTTGAAAGAATTGCTCACCTCCATAAATAGTCTTAAATGAAGATAATGATCTTCAGTAGGCATTCCACTAAATTGGCCCACAGTTTAAATCATCTGGAACATACCTGGCTTCTGCTCAAATTGTTGTGCTCGATTTCGGGTCTCCTAATACCTGGATTAAGGTCATTAAATACTGGCACGGCATATTATCTTAGGGCTCTATCCCTATCATCAGCAATAAGGATAGGATTTTGAGCAGGGTTTGCTCCATTTCCTTAATTCACGTTCTCAAAATTCAGTCCTTCATTCCTTCTCTGATTCGCCTATCTTCTTTGCTGTCAAAAGGTTCGTTCTATCTCAGGGTCTACAAGGAGTAAGTTAATAATCTAGTCAATACTCATAAACACCTGAAATAATCACAGAAAAATTAATTAAGTAAAAAAACGAAAAATTAAACCAAAACGTAAAACTAACAAATTCACAAATAATGGCTTTTAAAAAAAAGTCCCCGGCAACGGCGCCAAAAACTTGGAACGATGGAAATGTTCAAGTGTACACAATCACAACAAGTAATACAGTGAAAAGTAAATGTCGAGTTATCATACCCACAGGGACTGTAAAACACTTTGGTGAGGTAAAAATAATTTGGTTTTGAAAGATGAATTAAAACTAATTAAAAACTAAGTAAAATAATAAAATAAAATAAAATTCTAATGCACAATTTCAATTAAGGTTTAATCAAGATGATATAATTGTGTTGGGGTAATTACATTTCTTTGACTTAGAATTATTAAACTTATGCTATACTGTTACGAATAAATTCACAGCAACCCAGTAATTTGCTAACTTATGAACATATTTACTAATTAAAAATCTATTCATCTCTTGGAACATATCCCTATGCCAATTCGACCGGTTAAACAGATTTATAAAGGTAAACATGCTATTGCACATACATACTTATTAAATTAAATAATCTCTCGCATATCACTATGTCGATTCAATCAATTAATTTAACTTAATAAGCATACAAAAGACTATCTGAGGTAACAAGACTCCATTATCTTGAAACAGTTTAATCACAATAATCTTGCAAGTTATGCAACGCATATGTATCGTCAAATACAATGCTAATTTAATCTTCAGCTACCTTAGAAGAATTAAACATGCACTGATTAAGTACTGTGTCCATTAATTACAAATTCAATCCGTTTAAATAATTAATTCTTTAGTTATCTAAACAATTATAATGCCAGAATAACCTAAGCATGATTTTACTTAATCAAGCATTTTACTGAGGCCTATAACAGCATAAACATAAATTTAATAAATTAAGAGGACGAAATGCAATCAACCCAACACGAATTAAATTCAAGCTAAATTGATTAAAATAACCATTTCAAGAACATAAATATTCATAGATATGTTCATCATAAAAACAACAAAAATTAAAAAGATAGGGAACAAGAAGCAAATCCGGTGTTTCTCCATGGCTTGACTGATTACTCTGTTCTTCGTCTCCGTTACCCTCGCCGATCAAGGCTTCTATGAACACTTGCTTGCTGCTCAAAATGGCTGAGAAAATACCTCTTTTCCAAGAGGAGAAATTAGCACAAGAACAAGAGGAAAATAGAATGGAAAATGGAGAGAAAAGAAAGTGGAGAGGAGAGGAATGAATGAAAGAATGAGAGTGAATGATGGATGATTAGAATAGGCAGAATAGGGTGCCTTTTATAGCTGAGGAGGGCTACTAAAAATAGCAAACTGCAGTAGCCAAGAGACCCCCCACATGGTTGGCCATCCACATGGCAAAGTTGAAGCTTTCAACTTTGCTAAAATTAGCCTGGGGCAAATTCGTAAAGCCTTGAAATAAGGTGGGGTTTGAATGCAATTTGGAGGTCTTTCAAGGACTTTTTTGCAAGCTTATTTAATCAGCTAAAATGCTGATTTGGGTCAGCCTTTGGATGGTTCTGGGCTGCCCAATTGGTGGCTGGTTCGGTTCGATAAATTGGGTTCAACTGGTGCAGTTCAACTGGGCCTTTTTTCCACAATTAATTAAAATTAATCTATTTAGCCAAAATTAAATTGGGAATAAATTAAAATTAATTATATTATGAATTAATACACATATTTGGACCGTCTAAGGCTGGAAATTATTTCGCCTTGTTACTTCAAATTACTTCTCGGGTTTGTTCTTCTAATAGTGTCTGCCGAGTCAATTTTCTCCTTTTGTGCGAATCTGTCAAAAATAATCAAAATTCACTAAAAATAATTATCAAATTGACTAAAAATTAACATGTTCAAACTTTTATAACATTTAATTTATTTTATAAATTTTAATTATTTTATAACAAGAGTTTTACCAAAACTGCCCGATTTTAAGTAAAAATAGGTATGAAAAATTATATAATTTTTTGTGTTTCCAAGCTCTAAAGTAAGGTCGAGGTATGTGGGCTCGACGATCTAGAAGAATTTGTCCTACGGGTCTGTCGTTAACAGGGCCCGAACTGCGTCTGCTAATTGGACCTGCTCTAATGCGGCCCAATCGATACACCTCCCTATTCCAAGGGGTCTTGCTCTGAGAATTTGAAATAGTTCCTCTTGGGAACTTTGTGGAAACTGTAGGAAGGGGTGTCTAATTTCAGTTGTGGATCTGGAAGAGAAACCACTGGATCCCTTTCACTTTTTAGAGGCGGGGACAGCGGCTTTCTTTCCTTTTGATGATGACATTGTTCCTGAAATAAAACAAAATGAAAAACAATCAAAATGGGCATGTATTATTATTATTCATGAGTTAATAACTAAGTGATGACTAACGGTAATCAAGACTAGATTGTTCAATCAGGGATTAATACCTATTTCAATGCAAAAATTAATTCTAGGAAAGTAATTCGTTATTTGACTCATTCTAAGCATGGAACTGAATAGAATAATGGTTGCTATGATGAGTTTTAAAATAGTAAAATAAACTAACAGTCAATTGCCTAAGATAACAAAAGGTGGCAGCCAATGGATTGTTCAAAATGGCATTCTTCTAAGTCAATAGATCATGGGTATTGCATGGATATTAAATAAATATTGAAAAAAACTTAAAAGGATAAAATATGAATGAATATAACAATAAAAGTAAATAGAAACTAAATAAAATAGAAAAATAAGAGGTAATAACAAATAGAAAATAGAGGAAGAGAAATCGAATAGGCAGTTGTAGGGGCAGAGTACGGTCGTGGTGGTGGTACACGGGCATGGTGGCTTGGGTTAGGTCAGCGGCAGTGCTAGGAAGGGCTGGAATGGGTTGAGGTAGGAGGGGGATTAGGGTTTTGAGTGAGGGAGATGATGAATTGTGAGGGTTTTATATAGAAATTAGGGCACACAGGCGTGGCACACACCCGTGTGAATCGTTTTTAACCCGTATGGTTCGAATTTTAAGGGTTTTGGCATGCCTGAGATGTGGCACACGCCCGTGTTCTTTGGGCATGTTAGGGAACACGACCGTGTCTCACGATTGTGTCTTGTGATGTTCGCTTCTCCTACGCTCGTGTCGTGGGTCACACGCCCGTGTATGAATTGGCAGGTTCGACCACGAGGTTAGGGTACAGACGTGTCTCCTAGCTGTGTCAATTTAGCAATATTGGCCACGGCCACATCCCACGGTCGTGGCTACTCGTCGGAGCCCGTGTGTTGGGAAAATTTTGTCCTACTTGTACACAACCGTATCGCACGGCCATATCTTTGCCCGTGGTGTCCCCACGACCTTAGGCATGCCCGTGGGCATGGCCGTGTGGCTTGAAAAACCTGCATTCAGGAAATTAGTTGATGAATTAGAGTTCGAAGGCTTAAATAAAGGAAAATTTACTATGTTAGTGCTCAGGTTGGCTCCCGAGAAGCGCTTGTTTATAGTCTAAGCTCGACTTTTTTCAAGCTTGTGCGGTCACGGTTATTTGAGGAGTTCAAACTCCTCTCTCTTGCTATTAGTCTCATTATCAAAATAAGGTTTGAGTCGATTATAATTTACCTTGAAAGTGCCAAATGTCTTATATGTTATCTCGACTGTACCATAAGGGAAAATTTTTATTACCATGAAAAAAGGTGTATCACCTGTATGAAGTTTTGAAATTCGAGGATCCTCCCCCTCTAATAAGACTTTATCCCCTACCTTAAATTGATTCATTTTTACTTTAGGGTCATCATGGTGATGCTTTGGTTCGGCATGGCATATTTTTGGTTTCTCTTGGTGGTAGTTCAGCCACTCGTCTAGTTCTTCAATCTATAGCATTCATTTTTCATTTATTGTTCCCTTGGATGGACTCATCTGTGGTTTGGTCGCACTTATGTAAAGAGTATCCTACAAAGAAGGTTGGACGGTGAGATCATTCTTATTACAAGAACTAGTAATAATATTTTTATTATCAACAGTCTTATTAGATTTACGAGCTTGCAAAGTAACTTTGTCATCACCTACACGAAGTGTGAGCTCGCCTGTGCCTACATCAATTATAGTTTTAGCAGTTGCTAAAAAGGGTCGCCCTAGAATTAATGGCACATTGCTATCTTCATCTATGTCTAAAACAATGAAATCTACTAGGAATATAAATTTATCAATTTTGACTAACACATCTTCTATTATATCCCTAGGAAATCTACTAGTTTTATCAGCTAATTGAATGCTCATCCTAGTTTATTTAGGTTTCCCAAGACCTAGTTGTTTAAACAATTTATATGGCATTACATTAATACTTACTCCTAAATCAGCTAAAGCATTTTTAACATCTAAGCTACCAAGTAAACAAGGAATTGTAAAACTTTCTAGATCTATTAGTTTGTTAGGTAGCTTGTTTTGCAGAATGGCTGAGCAGACTGCATTCAGCTCTACATGAGATGACTCATCTAGCTTTCGTTTGTTTGTTAGAAGCTCTCTTAAGAACTTAACGGTGTTTGGCATCTATGAAAAAGCTTTAATTAACGGTAAGTTAATAAGTAATTTCTTTAAGAGTTTAAGGAATTTACCGAATTGCTCATCTGTGCGGTCTTTCCGTATCGCATTAGGGTATGGGACACGAGGCTTATATTCTTTGACAACTGGTTTGGTACTACTTACCTCACCCTTACCTCTACTTACCACAGTCTCCTTACTTGGCTTTGATTCGGTTTTAGCTAACCCTCCTTCATCAATTGTGTCGATGGTGTGGAGTTACTCCTTGGGGTTAGTCTCGGTGTTGCTTAGTAAATCACCTTGTGGTCTTTCAAAGCTTAGCTTAGCAAGCTGGCCTATTTGAGTTCTGAGTCCTTGAATGGATGCTTGCTGGTTTTTAAGTGTCGTCTCGGTGTTCTGGAAATGGATTTCTGACACAGAGATAAATTTCGTAAGTATCTCCTCAAGGTCTGACTTTTTCTCTTGCTGGTAAGGTGGTTGCTGAAATCTCGAAGGAGGTGGTGGTCTCTGATTTCCTTGGTTACCTTGTCCTCCCCATGGAAAATTAGGGTGATTCCTCAAACCTGCATTGTAAGTGTTACTAAAAGGGTTATTTTGAGATCTAAAATTATTATCCATAGGTGGGGTACTCAAAATTACTTATGTTTCCTTGAATTGAGTCACACTGCATCACTGGATGTACCTGCGTACAACCAACGAAACTATCAATCTTTTTATTAAGAAGTTCTACCTTATTAGAAAGCATGGTTACCGTATCAATATTAAAAACCCCGGTAGCTTTTTGCGGCTTTGTTCTCATAACTTGCCACTGATAGTTATTTAGTGACATCTCCTCTATAAACTTGTAAGCTACTTCTGGTGTTTTTTTATTGATTGTCCCACCGGCAGCTGCATCAATCATTGGTCTTGTTGAAGGGTTCAAACCATTGTGAAAAGTTTGAACTTGTAACCATAGAGGTAACCCATAGTAAGGGCACCTACTCAATAAGTCCTTGTATCTCTCCCAGGCATCGTAAAGTGTCTCTAAATCCATCTGCACAAAAGAAGAGATATCATTCCTTAATTTAGCTATTTTAGCTAGCGAAAAATATTTGAGTAAAAATTTTTCAGCCATTTGTTCCCATGTAGTGATAGACCCTCGTGGTAGAGAATTTAACCACTATTTAGCTTTATTCCTCAAGGAAAATAGGAATAATCGAAGACGAATGGCATCATCAGAAACACCATTTATTTAAATGTGTCGCAAAATTCCAAAAAATTGGCTAAATGAGTGTTAAGATCTTCATCCTACAACCCATCAAACTGAACAAACTGTTGTATCATTTGAATAGTGTTAGGCTTCAGTTCAAAATTATTTGCAATAATAGTAGGCCTAACAATACTAGATTCAGTGCCAGCCAAATTAGGTTTAGCATAATCATACATAATAGAAGGAATAGGATTTTGCTTGACAGGATTTGCAGCTACTACAAGAGGTAGTTGGTTATCTTGATTTGCCTCCATCTCTTCAGTCGATTCGGGTTCTTCTTCTTGTCCTTGTTCTGGATACCGTAAGCTTCTTCTTATATCTCTACGATTTCTGCGAACTGTGGCTTCCAAGTCATTGTAAAAAAGCAAAGGTCCTGACAAGTTTCTTCTAGTCATAAACTAGATATACTTGCCAGTGAAAAAGAAAAATTTAGTAAATAAGACCTAATATAAAAACCGAAAATAAATAAAAGTAGTAATGGCTAAAGTAATAGAAATAGAGTGCTCTTAATATTTCAGTTCCCCGGCAACAGTGCCAAAAACTTGATCTCATGATTGTGATGAAGTAATAAAATTGATCGTACCTAGAAACTGACTATTATCACAATAAAAGGCAAGCGCACCTATTGAATAGTAGTATAGTTAGTGGCAAGACTAGAATATCGAATCTAAGGAACTAAAAGTACTAGTAATGACTTTCTTCCTATTATCTAACCTAAAAATAAAGAGGGTTTTGGTTGTAAACTAATTAACTCTAAACTAAACTAAGGATGCAACAAAAAGTAAATTAGGAAATTGCTTTGGGAAAACTGAATGATAAAGACAATACCTAAGGAAGAATCCACCTAGACTTCACTTGTTATCTAACTCTAAACCAGATGATTTCTTCATTCGACTTGATCCGTAAAGATCCCTAAATTATGTTAATATCTCCGTCGAGAGTAAGAACAACTAATCCTAGGTTGATTAATTGAAATCTCTTTCTAATTAAATCCCCTAATCTTGCATTAACTCAATCTATGGATCCCCATATTAGATTTGACTCTAATCTTGCAGATTTTCGTTGTCCTATGTCTAGGATTGTGATCAACGCTGCTTAATTGTGTTGGATCTACTCTTAAACAGGGACTTTTCCTCCTCTGCCTAAGCACATTCGACTTAAATTAATATCCCAGAAATATAAATTCAAGAATTAAAAACACAATTAAGAACAAATTGAATATTTATCATATAGTTCAGATAACAATAACAAGATTCATCTTAGGTTTCATCCCCCTCAGGTATTTGGGGGTTTAGTTCATGTTTATAAAAAGAAACATCTCAGAATAAAGAAAATAACAAAACATAAGAAAACCTAAAACTTCTGAAAAGATTGAAGGGAGATCCTCTGTCTTGATGTAGATCCTGGCTTTTGAGATGGATCAATCGGCTTTCCTTCAAGTAATTCTCTGCCTTTTACTCTCTGTCTTGGTGGAAAAACTATACACCCTTATAGTGGCCTCCTAGGGTCTTTATATAGAGTTTGGAATGTCTTTCTTAGCCCCTAAGTAGCCTTTTTTATGTGAAATTGAACTTCATCATGACAAGGACAAACTCGTGTGACACGCCCGTGTGAGTCAATGTTGGGCCGTGCTCAAGCCTGTTAATGTGGCACAGCCGTGTGGGTTACCCGTGTGCTAAACTCCAGGCCGTATTGTTTCATTGCTTTGGCCTATTTTCTCTATTTTCGGCCCGTTTCTTGTTCTTTTCACTCTCCTATGCTCTTCTAAGTATAAAATATGAAATCAAAGGATTAGGAGCATCAAATTCCACAAATTCAATGATAATTCATCCATAAATGTGCTAAATATGGGATAGAAATATGTATAATTTATAGTTTATCAGATAGCTTATAAAATTCATGCTTAATCATGTATTAAACATGTAAAAGGTTTGTGATTCAATATGATTAATGTTTGCTATGTTCATTTGGTTGAATTATGTTTAGTTAATATGTTTAGTTTATTATCATACGGGCTTACTAAGCTATAAACCTTACTTCATTTTATTTCTCCATATGTTATTGTAAATTTAAGCTAGCTCGGATTTGGGGATTATCAAAGACTTCATCACATGATCGATCTTCTATTTTGGTACTTTTGAATCTATGTTTTGGTATATGGCATGTATAGGAACTTTGGTCATTTGAAATGGCTTGTAAACAGTGATGGTTGATATATGTATAGCTATGTGAGTTGGCTTATTTAAGTATGCTTGGTAATGTGTTTATATTGAGCTTATGATCCTTTGATATGAGATGTATATTTAGCTTGAAAATGCTGGATTTTGATTTGGATTTTGGTTGGCTATATGGTTGAATTATAGAATATGTGATGTAAAAGGTTTATGGTTAGTTAAGCATGATATTTTGATATATGTTTTGAATAGGCAATAGTTGTGAATTGAGTATTGAAATGGTTTGAATTGTAATGGCATGATTTTTGCATTGGATGATATTATTTGGCTATCTATTGTGTCTTGATTTGGTATCAAATGGGCTTGTGTAGGTATGTGCAAGATGAGTGGCAAAATGGCTTGGTAAATAGCTTATTTTTGTCCACGCGAGCAGAGACACGGGCGTGTGTCTCAGTCGTGTGTGACAAACGGTCATGGTAAACGGCCGTTTATCACCTGAAGCATTTAATAGAAACAAGTCAATGAGTTACACGGCCTAGACACATAGGTGTGTGGCCGGCCGTGTGACCTAAGTCAGGTAGTTACACGGGGTAAGACACGGGTTGGGACATGGCCATGTGATCCCATCTTGAATGCCCACACAGCCTGTGACACGGGGTGCCTGGTGGCCGTGTGTCTGTTCACACAAGCGTGCGTCCCCTGTTTTGAGAAATTTTTTAAGTTTTTCCAAAGTTATCCCGAGTTGTCAGTTTAGTCCCAAACCATTTTTATTACATGTTTAGGGCCTCGTAGGCTCGTTTATGGGACAATGTGGTTGTGTTTGAATGAGATATGCTTATAAATGAAAATGTATGAAAAATGAATGTATTAGTGTGTAATAAGTTTAGTAATGCCTCTTAACCCTATTCGAGCAACGGATATGGGTTAGGGGTGTTACAAAAAATGTTACATGGGAATTCTTCCAGACAAAATTTAGAAAGAAGTACATTAGTCAGAGATTTCTGGATCAAAAAAAGAAAGAATTTTTACAGCTCAAACAGGGAAATATGACTCTATCTGAGTATGAACAAGAATTTGTTCGGCTAAGTAAATATGTCAGAGAGAGTGTTCCGACTGAAGTTGCAATGTGTAAACGGTTTGAAGAGGGCCTAAATAAAGACATAAAGCTGTTATTCAGGATTCTTGAATTAAAAGACTTTGCTACTGGCTGACCGAGCACATAAAGCTAAAGAATTAAGTAAAGAAAGGAGGCAGGCAGAGATGGAAGCCCAAACTCTAAGTAAAATATTTATAGGAAAGTCACAATCATCCACTTCAAAGAAATTGAAAAAATATCACGATCATTCTACCATATCTGTGGAGTACTCTAGGAAAGATCGAAGCTCTCAACGTTTTAATCCAAGATCTCCTGTCTCATCAGTAGCCAGTACTGGAAGTGTTGGGATTTCCAAACCCAAATGCAATTATTATAATAAATTTCATCTTGGTGAGTGTCATGTGAAAAGCGAAGCTTCTTTTAGATGTGGTTCTCTTGATCACTATCTTAAAGACTTCCTAGAAAGAATTGAAAAAGATACTGCTCAGACTTCGGGGCCAAGTAACCCTGTTACAAGACGTAGAACTCCTCATATCCTTGATAATGTGGGAGGTAGCTAGGGTACTACAAAAGATTCAACTGTCAAATCTGAAGCACAAGAACCGGTAAGGACATATGTTATTCGTGCACGTAAAGATGCCTCTGCACCTGATGTGATTACTAGTACTTTTTCTTTTCTTGATACTAATATTACTGCCTTAATTGACCCCCGTCAATACATTCATCCATATGCCCAAATTTAGTGTCTATTAAAAATTTACTTGTCGAGTCCACTAAATTCGTGGTTAAAGTCTCGAACCCCTTGGGCCAGTTTGTGATGGTTGATAACATTTGTAAGAATTGTCCGTTAATGATACGGGGTTATTGTTTTCTTACTGATATGATAATATTGCCATTTGATGAATTTGATGTAATTCTGGGTATGGACCGGTTAACTCAACATGATGCAGTGGTAAATTATAAACAGAAGTACATTGTGTTAAAATGTCAGAATAGTGAGTTACTCCATGTTGAATCTGATAAACTGGATGGGTTATCTAATATGATTTCAATGATATCAGCACAAAAATATATCAGAAAATGGTACGATGTTTATCTGGCTTATGTAATGGATAATAAAGTGTCTGAATCGAAGATTAAGTCAGTGTCGTTGTTTGTGAGTTTCTTTATTTATTTGCAAAGGAATTACTCGGATAACCGCTGATCAAAAAGGTGGAATTTTCTATAGACCTTGTTTCGGGGACAACTCCTATATCTATAGCACCCTACAGAATGGCTCCGACATAATTAAAAAAAATTGAAAGTACAGTTGTAAGAACTTACTGATAAAGGATTTGTTCGACCTAGTTTTTCACCTTGTTGTGCGCTAGTTTTGTTTGTAAAGAAGAAAGATGGATTGTTCAGATTATGTACTGATTATCGGTAGCTCAACAAAGTTACAATAAAGAACAAGTATCTATTGTCTCGTATAGATGATTTGTTTGATCAACTGAAAGGTGTCATTATATTTTTGAAGATTGATCTTCGCTCTGGTTACTATCAGCTATGGGTAAAAGAATCAGATGTTCTGAAGACAGCCTTCAGAACCAAGTATGGGCACTATGAGTTTCTTGTGATGTTGTTTGGTCTGACTAATGCACCTGCAGTATTCATGGATCTAATGAATAAAATTTTTAGACCGTATCTAGATAGGTTTGTAGTGGTATTCATTGATGATATTCTGGTTTATTCCAGAGATGAAAATGAGCATGTTGATCATTTGAGAATTGTGCTACAAACTTTACCTGAGAAACAACTATATGTCAAATTCAGTAAGTGTGAATTTTGGCTTCGAGAGGTCGGTTTCCTTGGGCATATAGTGTCTACAGAAGGTATCAGGGTAGATCTGAGTAAAATCTTAGCTATTGTTAATTGGAAACCATCAAAGAACGTGTTTGAAGTCAGAACTTTTTTAGGATTGGCCGGATGCTATAGGAGATTTTTACAAGGGTTTTCGATGATAGCTTTTTCGGTGACTCGTCTGCTGCAAAAAGATGTAAAATTTGAGTGGTCTGATAAACGTCATCAGAGTTTTGACAGATTGAAAGCTTTATTGATTGAAGCACCTGTGTTAGTATAGCCTGAATCGGGTAAGGAATTTGTATTACAATGATGCATTGTTGAATGGTTTAGGCTGTGTTTTGATGCAAGAAGGTAAAGTAATAGCCTATGCTTCAACACAGCTAAAACCACATGAAAAGAATTACTCAATACATGATTTAGAGCTGGAAACCATTATTTTTGCGTTGAAAATTTGGCAACGCTATCTGTTTGGTGAAAAATGTCCCATATTCACTGATCACAAAAGCTTAAAGTACTTGATGTCGCAAAAAGATTTGAATTTGAGACAGAACAGGTGGCTTGAATTATTGAAAGATTATGATCTGGTTATAGATTATCTTTCAAGAAAAGCCAATGTGGTTGTTGATACTTTAAACAGAAAGTCACTGTTTGCTTTGAGAGCATTGACTACTCGGTTGACTTTATCTAATGATGGTTCAATCATAGTTGAGTTAAAAGCTAAACCGGTATTTTTACAGCAAATTTGCAAAGCTTAGAAAATGATGATGAATTACAAGCTAAATAGGTACAATGTGAGTCAAATTTCGATTTAGAATTTCAAATTGGGTTTGATGATTGTCTGTTATTTAGAGGTAGAGTATATGTAATGAGGAATTCAAAGCTAGTACAGAAGATTCTACATGATGCTAATGGTGGTATTATGTCTGTTCATCCGGGGAGTAACAAAATGTATAATGATTTGAAAAAGATGTACTGGTGGCTGGGAATGAAACGAGATATTTCGAAATTCGTATTTAAATGTTTGATATGTCAGCAAGTTAAAGCTGAACATCATGTGCCTTCGGGATTACTACAGCCAGCTATGATACTAAAATGGAAATGGGAAAGAATTACTATGGACTTTGTGTCGGGATTACCATGTCTCCAAAAAAGAAAGATGTCATTTGGGTAATCGTCAACCGGTTAACAAAGCCTGCACACTTTATTCCAGTACGTATGGATTTCTCTTTGGATAGGTTGGTTGAATTATATGTATCTGCGATTGTTAGATACATGGAGTGTCAGTCTCTATTATTTCAGACAGAGATCCTCGGTTTACATCTCGATTCTGGAGCAAATTGCAAAAAGCTCTGGGTACGTAGTTACATTTCAATACTACATTTCATCCTTAGACCGATGGTTAATCTGAACGTGTAATGCAGATTTTAGAGGATATGCTCTGGTGTTGTGTTTTGGAATTCAAAGGTAACTGGGAAAAGTACCTACCTTTGGTTGAATTTGCATATATTAATAGTTTTCAGTCAAGTATTAAAATGGAACCGTACAAGACTTTATATGGTCGTAAATGTAGAACTCCATTATATTGGACCGAACTTAGTGAGAAAAAGTTACATGGAGTTGATTTGATCTAGGAAATTGAAGAAAAGATGAAGGTGATTCGGCATTGTTTGAAAGCATCATCTGATCGTCAAAAATCTTATGCTAATCTTAAACGAAAGAAAATAGAATTTCAGGTCAACAACAAAGTATTTCTAAAAGTATCGCCTTGGAAGAAAGTTTTTCAGTTTAGCCGTAAAGGCAAATTGAGTCCGTGGTTTATCGGACCGTATAAGATCACTGAGAGAATCAGACCTATTGCGTATCGATTATCACTACCACCAGAACTTGACAGAATTCATAATGTAACAGCCTGATATAGACCCTAGCCAAAATAGTGGTTTTGGGACCACATATCCAAGTCTATAAATTATTTAAATAGTATTTTTTGTGCTTATTATATGTGAATTAACATGTGAGAAAGTTTCGTATGAAAATTTATCCGTTTGAGTGCTTAATTTGCAAAAAGGACTAAATCACAGAGTATGCAAAATTGTCCTTTTATTTATTTATGTGCCTAATTGACATGGTTTGTTAAGTTTAAGGTCCTTATTATGTTAATGGACCATTGAATGTTTTAAATGACATACATGGACATCATTTAGTGGATTTTAAATGACATTAAAAAGGGTAAATTAGTAAATGGATATTTATGTGATATTAATTAAGTAAAACATGAAATTAAAACCATTATTCACATGTTCTTGTCGAAACTACAAAGAAAGAAAGGATTTTTGGTATTTTTATCATTCAGCACTTATATTTGGAGATTGAGGTATGTAATTGGTTCAGTTTTTGATGATTTTTACGTTTTTGTGATCATTGCTTAGTTTATTATCAAGCCCATGCTTCAATTTGAGAATTTGATGATGATTTTGAGTTATGTCATTGTTGATTTTGTGAGCTTTGAAGCGTTAATTGATGAAATATGAAAGATATATGTTGGGTTAATATATTTTGTCTTTGAATTTTTGATGAAATTGAGTATTTGGGCTAAATTGTGAAAAATGAAAATAGGGAGGACTAAAATGTGAAATGAATGAAATATATGGGCTTGTATGAGGATTAGTAATGTGCGGCCAAGCTATGGTTTTATGAATTTTATGAATTTGATGATTTTGTGAAATTGGATCTAAATGTCAAAATATGAAAATGTGAGGGCTATTTTGTAAAATGCCCTAAATATATGTTTTTGGATTGAATTGAATGATTTGTTGAATAAAAGAGTTAAATTAGAATTTTTTTAGATCAATAACAAAAGAAAACGGAATTAGATCAGGGGAAGTCGAAAGTGATCGAGTAATCGTTTTCGTCCGTCCAAATCCGAACGAGGTAAGTCAATATACAAATAAATGTGTTAAATTGAATTATAATTTCTATTGTGATGATTGAATTGTGTTGAATGGTCATGAGAACTTAAAATGTGAAATCCAAGATAACTTTCGATGTATGTGATAAAGTCCGAAAAGCCCCATCTGAACCTTAGGAATAGCTAGGATACATATGTCATGACATAGGATCCGATAAGTGTATTCGTATAAGACCACGTCTGGGACTTTGGCATTGGTATGAGATTTATATGTAAGACCATGTCTGGGACATCAGCATCGTATTCAATTTCGTGTAAGACCCTGTCTGGGACAGTGGCATCGATGTTTGATTACATATAAGACCATGTTTGGGACATTAGCATTGTACGAGCTTTATGAGCATTCTGAGTATCCTATTTGATTCCAAACGATTCAACAGGCATTTAGAGAAAATGAATGAGTATACGAATGCGCTACTAAATTCCGGTATGTATGAATGTATGTGAAATTTGGAAAATTAAAGGTATGTATATGAGCATTTGATATGTGAGTTACATGAATTTGATATGGAAATATGAGTAAGTGAATTTGATGAATTAAGTTATGATAGAATTATGACTTGTGATTATGTCATGCCATGAATTATATGTATAAAATGATTTATGTGATGGATTTATTTGTATATGGCTTACTAAGCTCTTTGTAGCTTACTTTGTGTGTGTTTGCTTTGTTTTATAGATATCGAAGCTACCAGGAGTTTGGGGATCATTGAGGATCATCACCACACTATCAAACCTTGTTTTGGTACATTTTGGAAGTATAAATGTTGAATTATGACATGTATAAGCTAGATAAGTTTGAATATGTTTTGAGTTGTAAATAGGTTATGCCATGTGATATGGCTAACTAATGAATATGATTATGCTTGATTTTGGTTTATGTTTAGTAAGGTAAATGTTGGTATGTTCATAATGCTTATATGGCCAATTGAGAAGTGGTCATTTTGATATATGCTTGGTTGTGATATGGTAAGTTTAGATATGAAATAGGATGTGTTATGAATGAGTTATGAAACATGAGTATGGATATGATTTAGCTTGTGAATGTGGATTGGTTTATCATGAAAATGAACATGAAATGGTTGATAATGATTTGGTTATATAGATAAATGTTTTGAGCATGTTTTGGCTAGAAAATTTGGTATGAATTGCCTTGGTTTTATGCTTGTAGGTGCTTAGCAAATTGGGGTCTGAAAGTGGCATAAACCAAGACTATTTCGTGCCACACGGCCTGAGCACACGGGCGTGTGACTCGATCGTGTAACCCCTGTTTTGAGGTAAATTGGACAGTATCGCACACGGACTAGACACATAGTCGTGTCTGGTGACTGTGTGGCCAACTCAGGATGACACATGCGTTAGACACACGGGTGTGTCTAGTGACCGTGTGACCCTAGTCAATGTTGCACACAGGCTAAGGTGAATTAAGAGGCACAGTCGTGTGGAGTACACGGCCTAGCCACACGGGCGCGTGCCTTCTTTTAAAAGGAAAAATTTCATAAGTCTCTTAAAACTTTCTAAGTGTTCAGTTTAGTCCCGATCTTCTTCTAATGCATGATTAAGGTCTCGTAGACCTTCATAAGGGACTCTTTGATGAGGTATGGTTATGATGTGATTGAATGTGAAATGCTTATAAAAGTTCTGATTTGTTCGGTAATACTCCTAGCTCTAGTCCGATGACAGATTCGAGTTAGGAATGTTACACATAATGTTTTTCATGTATCCATGGTATGACTTTATCAATAAGATCCTTCAGCCTGATATGATTTACAGTGAAGAACCAATCAAAATTTTAGTACATGAGATGAAAGAGTTAAGAAATAAAAAGGTAACTCTAGTGAAAGTTCTTTGGCAAAGACACGGAATAGAAGAAGCTACCTGGGAACCGGAGGAAACAATAAGAAAGCAATATCCAAACCTTTTCACTGGTAAGACTTTTGAGGAGGAAAATTCTTGAGGAGAGTTGTAACAGCCCGTTTTCAGTGAAATTGGAACAGTGGTTTCGAGACCATAAATCCGAGTCAGAAAAAAATTTATTTTAATATTATTGCATGATTTACATTATGATAGGAAAGACTTTTACTGTTAAAATTTTATCAATTACATGCTAATTGTAGAAAGGACTAAATAGTATAAAATGTAAAAGTTGAGTTTTTGTACCTATAAGTACCAAATAGCTATGGAATTCAAAACTTGATGTCCTTATATGGTAATTAGACCATTAAAGAAAAGTTAGTAGATATTGTTGATGAATCATCCATGGAAAAATTAAAAAAAGGCATGGACTAAATTGGAAACTAAAATAATTAAAAGATGATAATAGAAAATATTATCTTATTTTATATCATCTTCCCCAAATAAGAAATGGAAACCCTAGGAAAGAGAAAAGTGTTCAAGCAAGCTTAATTGGTTCAATTGGGTAAGCATTCTTGTCTCGTTTTTAGTAATTTTTATATTTTTGAAATCGAAATAGCTTAATCTATCTATTTTGGGGATTAATTTGAAAAGTTATCAAAGCATAAAAGTTTTTCTATGGATGAATATGCTGGAAATTTGAAATTTATGATAGAAAACAAAAGGTTGTTGATAGATAAACAACTTTTACAAAGAGAATTTTGATGAAAACATGATTTAGGGACTAAATTGTAAAGTTGTAAAATTTATGGAAAATTTTTTATTTTTGTGAAATTTATGGATTGTTATTGTTATATATGAAATTCAGCTAGGCTTGGAATAAGGGATAAATTGCATGAATTTCATTTTCTAAGCCTAGAGACAAAATTAGAATTTATGAAAAGTATAGGGGCAAAATGATAATTTTCCTAGGATGTAAATTGAATGTAAGTGAGTATGAAATGGATTAAATTGATGTTAAATTCATTTATATAGATCTGGAAAGATCAAATGGAGAGTTAGATCGAGGAAAAAAATGTGTCAGATTAGTAGATTTTCATAAACGAACAAGTGTCGAGGTAAGTTTGTGTAACTTAATTATATAATTATACATTTGAATTGATTTGAATGATCCGTATGTGAATGTTTTATTGGCCATGAGAGTGAAATCTATTTGCATATTTGGAAAATACCCAATAAAAGCTTAAATCTCGTTTAAATGAATGAAACTTGATTGGATACAAGGTTTTGTTTTCCCGAAATGGTAATGTTCCTACATAAGTTGTGGATGTACCATAACTCGAAAGAGTGTCTCTGATCGTGATTGCGATGAAGTAATAATAATGATCGAACCTAGAAACTAACTATTATCACGATAAAAGGCAAGCGCACCTATCGAATAGTAGTATAGTTAGTGAACTAAAGTACTAGTAATAACTTTCTTTCTATTATCTAGCCTAAAAATAAAGGGGAGTTGTTTGTAAACTAAAAATTCTAACTAAACTGAAGACGCGACAAAGAATAAATTGGAGAGTTACTTTGGGAAAACTTATTGATAAAAGCAACACCTAAGGAGGAATCCAACTAGACTTCACTTGTTATTTAACTCTGAATTAGACGATTTCTTCATTCGACTTGATCCGTAGAGATCCCTAAATTATGTTAATATCCCCGTCGAGACTAAAAACAACTAACCCTAGGTTGATTAATTGAAATATATTTCTAATTAAAACCTCTAGTTTTGCATTAACTCGATCTATGGATCCCCCTATTAGATTTGACTTTAATCCGGTAGATTTTCGTCATCCTTTGTCTAGGATTGCGATCAACTCTGCTTAATTGTGTTGGATCTGCTCTTAAACAGGGACTTTTGCTCTACTAACTAAGCATATTCGACTTGAATTAATATCCTGAAATATCAATTCAAGAATTAAAAACACAATTAAGAACAAATCGAATATTTATCATATAATTCAGATAACAATAACAAGATTCGTCTTAAGTTTCATCCCCCTCGGGTATTTAGGGGTTTAGTTCATAATGAAAAGAGACAACATGTCAAAATAAGGGAAACAACAAAACATAAAGAAAACCTAAGACTCCTGAAAGAATTGAAGGGAGATCTTCAATCTTGATGTAGATCCTTGCTTCTGAGATGGATCAATCGGCTTTCCTTGAGTAATTCTTTGGCTTCTACTTTCTGTCCTCCTATTAGTCCTCTCCTAGGGTGTTTATATAGACTTTGGAACACCCTCCTTATCCCCTAAGTAGCTTTTTCCGTGTGAAATTAAAACTAGTCACAACAGGGACACACCGTGTGGCACGCCAGTGTGAATCGAGTCCAGGCCGTGTTCAGGTCTGCTAAATTGGATGGGCGTGTGGTATACTCGTGTGATGAACCTCCAGGCCGTGTTGATTTCTCACATTGGCCCATTTTCTCCATTTTTGGCCCGTTCCTTGCTCTTTTCTCTTCCTTATGCTCACCTAAGTATAAAACATGAAACTAAAGGATTAAGAGCATCAAATTCCACAAATTCTGTAACGCCCCCACGCTCGAGACCGTCGCCGGAGTCGAGCTTGAAGTGTTACTACACATAATTTACCATTTTAAACAACTTTACATTATCTATTTTGATTTTCGGAATAAGTAGTTTATCTACATCATGGTTTCTTGAAAAATAATATCTTGAGTTACAAAACTCAAAATCAAGATCCATAAATTTTATCTGAATCTAGACTCATGTATCTATCTGTTAATTTTTTTCTAGAATTTTTGGCTGGGCCGATTAGTACAGTTTATTAGTTAAAGTTTCCCCTGTTTCAGAACTCAACTGCACTGATCTCTACTTATTGTAAACCACTTCTCTCCCTGTACAAAATTTATATGACTATGCCGTTTGTTTCTCTTAAAACTAGACTCAATAAGGATTCTGAACATATAAAGTAATCCTCTTAATTATTTTTTTACAATTTATGGTGAATTTCCAAATTTAGAATAGGGGATCCAGAAATCACTCTGGCCCTGTTTTACTAAAACTAAAATATCTCATAAAATACAATACCTTTACATGTTTTGTTTGTTCCATATGAAAATATACACAATAATCTTTAATTTCATATATTATTCACCATCAAAACATGTTTCTATTATTTTTAGTGATTTTTCAAACTCACGTCACTGCTGTTACAATGTTCTATTTTTAAGCTACTTTCACATTTTTCCTTATTTCCATGTGATAGTTACCACTCAAGCATACATACTACCATACTTGTATATCATTAGCCATTTCATTAGCTATTCACTATCAAGTATTTACATCCCATTCATTGAACATGTCATAAGACATCCATATCAAAAGAAGCCAAGTCCCTATACATGCCATACACGAAAAGAAACGTCTAACTATACCGATAGGATTCCTCGATAGTGTGATCGAATCTCCGATGTTTCCTTTGATCCCCGAGTGGCTTGGCAAAAACTATAAGAAGAAAGAAATAAAGAGGGTAAGCACTAGGCTTAGTAAGTTTACAAGCAAATAAATTACAACATTCATCATATGGGATAAGTATGCAAACTATCAATTAGCATTATAGGCTTTCTTTACATCTCATTTTCTGCCTTCTTCTTCTTCACTTACCTTCTTTCTTACCTGACCTTTCATTATTCATGATTACAATCTACCTTTCCTTTGCTGATAATTCACTATACATTTACTTGAATAATGGCCCGTTGAACCACTCGGAATACTAAGGATACTAGGGTCATTCCTATCTAACAATATCCTGCCAATGCCATGTCTTTGACATGGACTTACATGAATTATTCCTGTCTCCAATGCCATATATCTAATATGGACTTACATGGCTCAATCCTGTCTCCAAAGCCGTATATCTAGTACGGACTTACATGGCTCATTTCTGTCCTGTCCTGTCCTGTCGACCCCTTATGTCATGACATTTCGTATCCTAACATTCCTAATGTTCAATCGGGACTTTCTACTGTGTTTCTCTGTCATATCACCTTATATTCAACTTGATTATTTTCATAAAATGAATATATAAATGCTGGAAAATGACAATAGTAATGTAAAATAACAGAATATTGCATTTATTTACCGTAAACTTACCTCGATACCAAATGTGACTAAACTTTGCAATTTAGTCCTTTACTTTTTCTTTTCCCCGATCTACTCCTGAATTTCATTCTTCTTGATCTATAATAGCAAATTTAACTTATTTAATATCAACATTTATCAAAACAGCCCTTTACTCAAACTTTGGAAAAATTACATTTTTGCCCCTAAACTTTTGCATATTTACACTTTTGCCCCAAGACTCGGAAATCAAAACTTATCACAAATTCTTGTATTTTAAGACATGCTGATCATTTCCAACATCATCTTTAAATTCCTACTATAACATACATTTATGTACAATAGGTATTTTTACCAATTAAGCCCTTTTACTCATTTTTACCTAAAACCGAATAGCTCAAGTTGTCTAGCATAATTTAAAACCTCATATTCTATCATAAAATATCAAAATACACAAATTTCACCTATGGGTATTTTTCCAAATATGAAGCCTAACTTAAAATATTGCTAGCATAAGCTTTATCGAGCTACCGGGACTACGAAAACGTAAAGAACATTAAAAACGGGGCTTGGAATCACTTACTATGGAGCTTGGAAGCTTGAAACAAACCCTAGCTATGGAGAACCCTTGAAATTTCATGGTAATGAAGAAGATGATCAATTTTGTGTTATTTTTCCCTTTTTATTTCATGTTAATATCCAAATGACCAAAATGCCCCTCCTTACTAAACTTTCAAAAATTCCATCCATGTCCAAATTTTGTCCATGAACTTAAAATTGGCCAAATGACTATTTAAGACCTCCTAATTAATATTTCAAAGCAGTTTCATACTAGAAACTTCTAGAATGCAAGTTTTGCAACTTATTCGATTTAGTCCCTAATTTTAAATTAAGCACTTTACGCATAGAATTTCTTCACGAAATTTTCACACCATCATGCAATCATAATATAGACCTCAAAATAATTATAAAATAATTATTTCTATCTCGGATTTGTGGTTACGAAACCACTATTTCGATTAGGCCCTATTTTGGGATGTTACAAATTCAATGATAATTCATCCATAAATGTGTCAAATGTGGGATAAAAATATGTATATATTATAGTTTATCAGTCTCGTTACAACCCTTCAAAGCTTCCCATTATAGTGTTCCGGTGAGCATCCTGTTATGTGATCGGTTGTGATCTTGCATATGTTGCAGACACAAACATAGCTCTTTGTAAGCGTCCTGTTATGCGATCGGTTGTGATCATGCATATGTTGCGGACAAAAACGCAGCTCTATATGAGTGTCGTGTTAATCTCGCTTGAACTTCTTGTTATATGGCTATCCGGTGTTTTCTGATTAAGTGCTCTTCGGAGCTTCCCATTAAATTCTCTCTGGAGCTACCTGATATAGGCTCTTTGTGAGCTTCCCGTTACCAAGCCCGAATAAGCTTCCCATTACATGGCTTAATGAGCTTCCCGTTATAGTGCTTCAGAGAGAGCTTTTTGATTTAGTGCTCTTATGAGTACTCCCAGACATGAATTGTGTACTCCGCTCATATCCTTCGAGGTTTCAAATGATTTAACAGGTGAAATTCTGACATGAAGACAAGTGAAAATCAAAATGAAAACAATATTTGAAAAATACATGAAATGCAAGGAATCTAAAATTTGATGAGCTCATCTTTGTTATTAATATTTATATGAAATGAATGGCTAACATGTTTGATAAGACTATGTGCTTAGGTTATGGCCAAAATTGTTTTGATTGCATGTGTATGCTTGTTTATTGTACAAATGTATGGTAAGTTAACTTCCTGTTAACGAACTGACTAAGCACTCAGTGCTTACTCTGTTTCATTTTCTCTTTTTTATAATACTCGGAAGCTTGTAAAGCTTGGACGTGGGTAGGAGCAACATCACACTATCCTTCAACTCGTTGGGTACTAAATGGCAAACCATATTTCAAATATAATGGCATGAATATGTTAATAAACTTAGGTTGGTATATTAATGTTTTGGTTGTAAATAGCCATTGGAATGGCTTATGATAGATGTGTTTTGATATAAATTCTTAATTTGGTATGAATAAGACATGGGTTTGACATGATTTAAATGTTTTGGATTGGCTTTTGGATGTGTTAAAAATGCTTGTGTAGGTGGATGAGCAAATGGGTGAGAAACAAGGCTAGGAAACGGCCTTATTTTGTCCACACGGGCGTGTGTATTGACCGTGTGTGACACACGGCCTAGCACATGGGCATGTGGTTTGGCCGTGTGTCCCCTGCATCCTAAAATTGAGAAATAGAATGCTCAAAATTGAGCACGCAGGTGGAGACACGAGCATGTGTCTCAGCCGTATGAGATACACGGCCTAGAACACAGGTGTGTGTCTTGGGTGTAACGCCCTCTTACCCGAGACCGTCGCCGGAGTCGAGCTTGAGTTGTTACTAAACTTAATTTATCACTTAAAGAACTTTAAATCATTTATTCTAACTTTTGTAATAAGATATTTATCTGCGTCACAGTTGCTAAAAAAATTCATATCTCGAGTTCTGGAACTCAAAATTAAGATCCGTAAATTTTCCCTAAAACTAGACTTATATATCTATCTACTAATTTTTTTTATAGAAATTTTGGTTGGGCGAATTAGTACAATTTATTAGTTAAAGTTTACCCTATTTCAGTGTTCGACTGCTTTGACCTCTGTTCACTTCGAATCACTTTTCTTCCTCTAAAAAATTCTAATGACTATGCCATTTATTTCTCCTAAAACTAGACTACATAAGGAAGCTGTGCATATAAAGTATGACTCCTAATTATTTTTTTTACAATTTTTAGTGAATTTTTAAAGTCAGAATAGGGGATTCAGAAATTGCTCTGACACTATTCCACTAAAACCCAAATATCTCATAAAATACAACTCTTTTACCTGTTTCGTTTCTTTCATATGAAGATAGATACAATAATCTTCAATTTCATATTTTATTCACTATCAAATCGTGTCTCTACTATTTTTAGTGATTTTTCAAACTCACGTCACTGCTGTTGAAAAATTCTGTTTTATAACAAAGTTCACCTTTTTATGGATTTTCATGGACTAAGTAGCACATTAAACATACATGACACCACATATGATCTAGATTGGTCATTCCAATGGCTAATCATTTCCAAGCATTTCCTTATCAAACCATCACCATATCATAAGGTTATTCACACAAAATGATTATAATGCTATACATGCCATATTCAAAATACAAGCCATTATACCAAATTGTCCCTGATAGTGTGATCGTTCCTTCGACCCTTCCCGATTTCCGAGCTAGCTTGTCAAAACTACAATGAATGAAAAGAAGGGAGTAAGCATAAATGCTTAGTAAATTCACATGCAAATAACAAGTAACATAATCATGCAATTCAACATTAACATCAATTGCATTAATATCACTAAGACATTCATGTTACAAGTATACTTGCTATCTTACCACAATCTTGTCTTACCAAGTTCTCAACTCAAGATTTAGGCTCATACCTGTCCAACTTCCTCTTTCACCATACTTTCCAACATTCCTCTTTCGTTTAGGCGTTCTCATCATTCATTTAAAAATCTACCCGTTGAACTCATCGGAATATAATTCGGATACACGGATTTCACATACATAAGTGTCATATCCGTAGCTAGACAACTCAATAGCCTACGGAATTTACGTAGCCAAGCTACCATGTAACCCGCCCATAAGTGAACTCAGACTCACTCAACGAGCTCAGGCGTTCGCATCCGTAAGTGAACTCGGACTCAACTCAACGAGCTTGGATGCCTAGTTACATCTTACGAACTTGGACTCAACTCAACGAGTTCGGAACTCAACCATCCTAGTGACATGTCACTTGTATTCTAATCTATTCCCAAGGTTCAAACGAGATTTTCCTCAATCACAAATTTCCGGTCGTCTTCCTCAAAATGTCGGAACCAATACTTTCTAGCATCTCATACTTATCAAGTTAACCACATACTTTGCATATCAATAAATAATAATTCACAAAGCATAATATTCATGATAATAAGTACCAAATCATATAAATACATTAAATTACTTAAAATAACAATTATGTTATCTTATTTACACATGAACTTACCTTGGTACAAAATATAGAAATTTTACAATTTAGTCCACAATCTTTTCTTTTCCTTGATTAAGGTCGATTCCACATCTTTCTTGATCTAAAATAACACATTTAGCTTATTTAATACTCACATTTATCAAAATAGTCCTTAACTCTAACTTTGGAAAAATTATGATTTTGCCCCTAAACTTTTGCATATTTACACTTTTTCCCCAAAGCTCGAAAATTAAACTTTTTCCATAATTCCTATGTTTTAGGACATGCTGATCATTTATTTACTAACAGCAACCTTAAATTCCCACAATAACATGTACTTATGAACAACAGGTATTTTTACCAATTAAGTCGTTTTACTCGTTTTTACTTAAAACCGAATAGCACAAGTTGTTTAGTATAATTTAAAACCTCATATTCTATCATAAAACATCAAAATACACAATTATTCAACATGGGTCAATTTTTGAAATCAAAACCTAGCTCAAATAAATGGTAGAAATAAACAAATCATGTTACCGGGATTTCAAAAACGTAAAAATTATTAAAAACGGGGGTAGAACAAACTTAAAATCGAGCTTGGAAGCTTGAAATACCCTAGCCATGGTTTCTCCCTGCTATTTTCGGCCTTGAGGAAGAAGATGAGCAAAAACTGGCTTTTAATTTGATTTTTAATTCATTTAATCACTAAATGACCAAAATGCCCCTAACTTAAAAATATTTTTTTTCACCCATTTCATGTCCATTTTTGTCCAATAAATTAACCAATGGTCTAATTACCATTTAAGGACCTCCAATTTAAATTTTCATAACAATTGGACACCTCTAACATATAGAACTCAACTTTTTCACTTTTTACAATTTAGTCCTTTTGACTAAATTGAGTACCCAAACGTCAAAATTTTCGTACAAAATTTTTTTTCAAAATAATTTCATAAAAATGTAAACCATAAAAATATAAATAAAACACATTTCAATTTAACACCTTTACCATTTGACAAAAATGCCCTTAATGTCTTTCTTTGTAATTTTTCA
Organism: Gossypium stocksii; assembly: GCA_020496765.1. Classification (NCBI taxonomy): domain Eukaryota; kingdom Viridiplantae; phylum Streptophyta; class Magnoliopsida; order Malvales; family Malvaceae; genus Gossypium; species Gossypium stocksii. Next base: position 17,928,019 of record CM035623.1, read on the forward strand.
TGTAGAAGCCCATTTTTTTCCAAAATTTTATAAATTGGTCAAATTGCTATTTAAGACCTTCTAATTAATATTCCAAAGCAATTTCATACCAAAAGCTTCTAGAATGCAAGTTTTGCAACTTATTCGATTTAGTCCCTAATTTCAACTTAAGCATTTTATGCATAGAATTTCTTCACGAAATTTTCACACAATCATGCAATCATATCATAAACCTCAAAATAATTATAAAATGATTAATTCTACCTCGGATGTGATCACAAAACCACTATTCCGATTAGGCCCTAATTTGGGATATTACATTGGGCGAGTGAATCCTACACCTAATTTTCAAAAATTAAATTGTCAACACATCCTATCATATGGGCGTGTGACTTGGCCATGTGACCCATCCACTAAATTAATTTGCAAGTCACAAAGAGTTATACGGGTTAGTAACACAGGCGTGTGCCCTACTTCATAGGCGTGTGCCCTACTTCATATGCCACACGGCTTGAGACATGGGCATATCACATGGCTGTGTGAGTCACATGGCCTGACCACACGGGCGTGTGACCCCTACACTTAGGAAAAATTTTGAAATTTTGGGAAAAATTTCCTGAGTTTCTAATTTAGTAACAACTTGTTTCTAATGATTAAATTGGGCCTCGAGGGTCCAATCAAGTGACGATATGATTAGTTTCGGATATGAATAGTAAATGACGTGTATTATCTGTATTTGTTCTGTAAACTCCGGTAATGTTTCATAACCCTTTTCTAGCAATGAATACAGGTTAGGGTGTTATGCTTTTATTTTTCAAATTTACACAATTTACCCAAAACCTTTACAATTTTTGCAATTTAATCCTTTAACCCAAAAGTCATCAAATTAACCATTTTTATCAAGTCAATATTTTATCCAAATATACTATGCCCTTAAACAGTCCCTAATGAATATTAAATTCACTATCAAACCCTGAAATTTTGACATTTTCACAATTTAATCCTAAAATCAAAATCTAACAAAAATCACTTTACAAAATCATTAAACAACACAATAAAAATTCCAAATGCATGGTATTCATCAAAAACATTTAATATTCATCAATTTTAACTTCCAAAATTTTTTACAGAATAAAAAACGAAGGTACGGGCTAGCCGGATGTAGTTGCAACGATTTCAAAAACATAAAAATTACAAGAAACTGAGAAGAAATTCACTCACATGCAAAACAATTTGCTTGGCCAATTCTCTTATCATGAGAAACTATGAATTTTGGCTATGGAAAGTAGAAAATGAAGAAGAAACCTATTTCTTTTACTTAATTTTGTTTTAATTTCATTTAAATTACAAGTTTCCTATTATAATCACCTTATTTCATCTTTTTTTCCTTTTTTTAACCGTCCAACTAAATTAGTTAGGGCTAATTTACCATTTAATTCCTTCTTCAATTAACTTTCAAACTATGTAATCAACTAAATACAATAATTACCAAGTTTTGTGCCTTTGACAAATTAGTCATTTATCTTTAATTAACTATCCAAACGTTAATATTTTTTAACCAAATTTTAATACGACTCTAATGAATCTAAAAATAATATTTACGAGTCGATATGATGGAAATTTGTGGTCCCGAACCACTGTTTCATCACCACTAAAAATCGGGTTGTTACAACTCTCCCCCTTTAAGAAATTTCATCCTTAAAATTGTTACCTAAAAATAGATTCAGATACTGTAGTTTCATTGATTCCTCAGTTTCCTAGGTAATTTCTTCTGTTCCATGACGATGCCACAAGACTTTTACTGACGGTACTCGTTTATTCCGCAGTTCTTGAACTTTCCGAGCAAATTCTCACTTATTCCTCTGAATACGTCAAATTTGGCTGTAGCTCAATCTCACTCTGAGGAATCACATGCAAAGGATCAGATCTGTATCATCTCAGCATCAAAACGTGGAACACATTATGGATTTTCTCGAGTTTAGAGGACAAGGCTACTCTATAAGCTACAGGGCCGATTCTTTCAACAATTTCATACGGTCCAATAAAGCTCACACTCAGCTTGCCTTTCCTTCAAAAACGTAACACTTTCTTCTATGGAAAGACTTTTTGAAATACTTGATCGCCAACAGCAAATTCTATATCTTTTCTTTTCAGATCCGCATACGATTTCTGACGATCAAGCGTATCTTTCAAACTATCTTGAATAACTCAAACTTTGTCTTCAATTTCTCGGATCAAATTAATTCTCACCATTTTGGATTCATTCAATTCACACCAATACAATGGTGTTTTACACTTTTGTCCATAAAGAGCTCCAAACGGTGCCATTTTTATTTTGGATTGACAACTGTTATTATAAGCGAATTCGGCCAAAGGTAGGTACTTTTCCCAATTACCTTCAAACTCAAGTATACAACATCTCAGCATATCTTCCAGAACCTAAATCACTCGTTCTGATTGCCCATCAGTCTGAGGATGAAACACTGAAATGAATTTAAGCTTAGTTCCCAAAGCTTCGTGAAGTTTACTCCAAAATCTCAATGTAAATCTCAGATCACTATCTGAAATAATAGATGTCGAAACTCTGTGTAATCTCACAATCTCAACTATATATAAGTCCGCTAATCTCTCAAGCGAGAAATTTGTTCTAACTGGAATAAAATATGTCGATTTAGTCAATCTGTCAACAATCACCCAGATTGACTCTTTCTTTTTCGAAGTTACATGTAAACCATATATGAAATTCATCGTGACTCATTCCCACATCCACTCAGGAATCATAATAGGTTTCAGTAAACCCGACGGTACCTGATCCTCTGCTTTTACCTGCTGACAAATAAAACATTTAGCTACAAATTCACAAATTTCTTGTTTTATACCCAACCACCAGTACATCTGTTTCAAGTCACCGGTACATCTTCGTACTACCAAGATGAATAGAGTACGTGCTACTATGAGCTTCAGATAGAATATCATGTTTTAAATCTAGATCATTCAGACCGCAAGTTCTACAACAATAATGTAATGTACCATTACCATCAAAACTGCACTCAGCACTCATTTTATTCTGAACCAATTGTCATTTCATCATCAACCTCGAATCTTCGTTTTGTAATTCTTAAATTTGTTGTAGAAACAGGGATTTAGTTCTCAACTCTGCCAGTAAGGAACCATCTTCATTTAGAGCTAAATGAGCATTCAACGCTTGAAGTACAAACAATGACGACTTTCGACTAAGTGCATCTACAACTACATTAGCCTTTCCTGGATGATAATTGATAAACGATAAATTATACATATTTTTATCTCATGTTTAGCCTAATTTCTGAATAGATTATCATTAATTTTGTGAGAATTGGTGTTCTTAATCTTTCTTTTTCATATCTTATACTCAGGAGAGCATAGGAAAGAGAAAAGAACGGAAAATGGGCCAAAATATGAAATCAAGACGGCCCAAGGAGTCACCATACGGCCGTGGCACACGACTGTGCCACATGAAGACCACACGGTCCAGCCCCCAACAAGTACGGCCAGGCCACACGGCCGTGCCTCCATCGATAGACTCTCACACGGCCTATTGGCGTGGCACACAGGAGTGGCATACGAGCGTGGCACATGGGCGTGTCCCTGTCGTGAGGAAGAGGAATTTCACTCGGATTTGGATACTTAGAGGCTATGAAAGGCATCCCAAAGCTCTATATAAAGACCCTAGGAGGCAACTCTAAGGATATACTCTTTTCTTTCAAGAAAGAGCACCATATTTCTGCCAACACAAGGAGTGAAAGTAAGGAATTACTCCAGGGGAAGCCGATTGATTCATCCCAGAAGCCAGAATTCTACATCAAGACAGAGGATCTCCCTAAATTCCTTCAGGGGTTTTTGAGTTCTTTATGTTTTGTTATCTTATTTCTTCTGAGATGTTTTCTTTATTAGTTATGAACTAAACCCCTCAAATACTTTAGGGGGATGAAACCTAAGATAGATATTGTTATTATTTATTCTTGAATTATATGATAAATACTTGAATTGTTCTTAATTACGTGTTCTTCATTCTTGATTTAATAATTCTAGGTATTACTTCAAGAACTTGATGTACTTAGGCAGAGGAGCAAAAGTCCCTGTTTTAAGAGTAGATCTACCATAATTAAGCGAAGTTGCATGCAACCCTAGACATAGGGCGACATAAATCTGCCAGATTAGGGTCAAACCTAATAGGGGGATCCATAGATTGAATTAATGCAACCTAAGGGTGTTAATTAATAAAGAAACTTTAATTAACCACCTAGGGTTAGTTGTTATTATCCTCGACAGAGGTATTAACATAAGTTAGGGATCTCTACGGATCAAGTCAAGTGAAGAAATCATCTAGTTCAAAAAATTAATAACAAGTGAAGTCTAGGTGGATTCTCCCTTAAGTATTACTCATATCAATCAGCTTTTCCCTAAAGTTTTCCCCAATTTACTTTTTGTGCACTTTTAGTTAGTTTTAGAATTAGTTTCAATCAATCCTCTTTTATTTTTAGGCTAGATAATAGAAAAGAAGTAAGTATTAGTACTTTTGGTTCCCTTGGGTACGATAACTCAGTCTTACCGCTAAACTATATTATTGTTCGATAGGTGCGCTTGCCTTTAAAATCGTGATATTAGTTAGTTTTTGGTGTGATCAGTTTTTATAAATTTTATTACTTAATATCGCGACCATATCAAGTTTTTGGCGCCGTTGCCGGGGAACTGAAATATTAAGAAAACTCGATATCTATTACTTTAGCCATTACTATATTTATCTATTTTCAGTTTTTATTTATTTTTATTTTATTATTTTTTTCTTTTATTATATTCTAATTTTCTTTGCTTTTTCCTTCTAGGAATTTCTAGTTTATGACTAGAAACAACCTAGCAGGACCTTTACTTTTTGACAAAGATTTAGAAGCAACAGTTCGCAGAACTCGCAGAGAGATCAGACGAAGTCTACAGTATCCAGAACAAGATCAAGAACAAAGGCCAGAACCTACTAAAGAGATGGAAGCAAATCAAAATGTTCCACCACCTCCCGCAATAGCCACGCCACCAACAAATCAAGATGCAACTCCTCGCACTATGTATGATTATGCTAAACCTAGTTTGGCTGGTACCCAAACTAGCATTCTTAGACCTACTATTGCTGCTAATAATTTTGAATTAAAACCTAGCACTATTCAGATGATAAAGCAATTGGTGCAATTTGATGGTTTACAAGATGAAGATCCAAATTCACACATAGCCAATTTTTTGGAACTTTGTGATACTTTTAAAATTAATGGCGTTTCTGATGATGCCATTCGTATAAGGCTATTTCCATTCTCTTTGAGAAATAAAGCCAAACAGTGGTTAAATTCTTTACCACGAGGCTCATTCACCACATGGGAACAGATGACCGAAAAATTTTTACTTAAATATTTTCCTCCAGCTAAAACAGCTAAATTACGAAATGATATCTCTTCTTTTGTGCAGATGGATTTAGAAACACTATACGATGCCTAGGAGAGATACAAAGATCTTTTGAGAAGATGTCCTCATCATGGTTTGCCTTTGTGGCTACAAGTTCAAACCTTTCACAATGGTTTGAATCCTTCAACAAGGCAAATGATCGATGCCGCCGCAAGAGGAATGATCAATAACAGAACACCCGAAACAGTTTATGAATTTATTGAAGAAATGTCACTGAATAACTATCAGTGGCAGGTCATGAGGACAAAGCTGACAAAAGCCGCGGGAGTTTATAATATTGATGCTGTCACTATGCTTACTAACCAAGTAGAACTTTTAGATAAAAAGTTTGATCATTTTGTTGGTTCTACGCAGGCACAGCCAGTGATGCAGTGTGACACACCTCCAGTAAATATGTTTAATCCAGACTGCTCATCCTCTGGGCACAGTATGGAAACTGAGCAAGCCAACTATATGGGTAACAATTCTAGACCTCAAAATAACCCTTATAGTAATACTTACAATGCAGGTTGGAGAAATCACCCCAATTTTTCATGGGGAGGACAAGGAAATCAAAGACAACAGCCTCCTCCGGGATTTCAGCAGCCACCACCACAACAAGAGAAAAAGCTAAATCTTGAAAAGATGTTCACCAAATTTATGGCCGCATCATAAACCCGTTTCCAAAACACTGAAACAGCATTAAAAAACCAGCAAGCATCAATTCAAGGGCTTGAGAATCAAATTGGTCAGCTTGCAAAATTAATTTCAAAAAGACCACAAGGTGGACTACCAAGTAATACTGAGCCAAATCCCACAGAACATGTCAAAGCAATTACTCTAAGATATGTAAAAGTACTAGCTGAACCAGAAAAGAAGTCTGCTCCAAAATCTTCAGGAAACAAGGCAGAGGAACCCAAGGAAAACACTACACCAACACTCAAGGAATACCAGCCACCCATTCCATATCCTGCAAAGTTAAAGAAAGACCGTACAGATGCCCAATTCGATAAATTTCTTGAACTTTTTAAACAATTACACATTAACTTACCTTTTGTTGAAGCACTTTCGCAGATACCAAAGTATGCAAAATTCCTTAAAGAACTTCTGACAAATAAAGGAAGGTTGGAAGAATTAGCCACAGTGGAACTCAACGAAGAATGCTCAGCTATTCTCTAAAATAAACTGCCGACAAAACTGAAAGATCTAGGAAGTTTTACTATTCTTTGTTTAATTGGTAGTTTACTTATTGATAAAGCCTTAGCTGATTTAGGTGCTAGCATTAATCTCATGCCTTACAAAATGTTCAAGCAACTAGGTCTAGGGGAACCAAAGCCCACTAGGATGAGTATTCAACTAGCTAATAGATCTGTTAAATATCCTGGGGGAATAATAGAAGATGTGCTCGTAAAGGTAGATAAATTTATATTCCCTGTTGATTTTGTTGTGCTTGATATGGATGAGGATATTGAGGTACCTTTAATTTTGGGACGTCCATTCTTAGCTACTGCTAGAGCTATTATTGATGTAGGGGATGGTAAATTAGTACTCAGAGTTGGTGAGGAAGAAGTCGTTTTTAAAACCTATGATGCTATGAAATTTTCTAAAGAATAAGATGATTCCTGTTATTTTGTTGATATTATTGATTACTTTGTTCAAGATAAGTTTCAGGAACTTTCTATCACAGACACGTTGGAACTGTGTCTTTTTCAAGGTGGGGGAGAAGATGAAGTCACCACTGAAATTGAGGAACTAAGAAAGGTGTTAGATTCTAATGAAATCATCACAAGACACATAAGTTATCAAAGTATAAAGATGAATGATGAACTGAGACAGAAACCTTCCATTGATGAACCCCCTAAATTAGAATTAAAGCAACTACCAGATCATTTAGAATATGCCTTTTTAGGGGAAGATTCAACTTTACCAGTCATTATCGCGTCAGATTTGAGCATTGCAGAAAAAGAGGAACTACTCCATGTGTTAAGAGAACACAAGCATGCTATAGCTTGGAAAATTTCAGATATTAAGGGAATTAATTCGTCCTTTTGCACCCACAAAATTTTAATGGAAGATGAATATAAACCATCAGTACAAGCTCAGAGACGATTGAATCCCAACATGAAGGAAGTCATAAAAATCAAGGTAATTAAACTTCTAGATGCAGGCATTATTTATCCTATTTCTGACAGTTCTTGGGTAAGTCCTGTGCACGTTGTTCCTAAAAAAGGAGGCATGACTGTGGTGTCTAATGACAAAAAAGAATCAATACCTACAAGAACAGTCACTAGATGGAGAGTTTGCATTGATTATAGGAAGCTGAATGACGTCACTCGAAAAGATCATTTTCCCTTATCTTTTATTGATCAGATGTTGGAAAGATTATCAGGTCACATGTATTATTGTTTCTTAGATGGCCTCTCTGGTTACTTCCAAATCCCGATAGCTCCAGAAGATCAGGAGAAAACGACATTCACATGCCCATACGGTACCTTTGCTTATTGTAGAATGCCTTTTGGTTTATGTAACGCTCCTGCTACTTTTGAGCGATGCATGCTAGCTATCTTCAATGAATTCGTGGAAGACATCATGGAGGTATTTATGGATGATTTTTCAGTTTTCGGTAATTCTTTCCAAATTTGTCTTAATAATCTAAAACGTGTTTTGATAAGATGTGAAGAGACAAATTTAGTGCTAAACTGGGAAAAATGCCACTTTATGGTTCAAGAGGGTATTGTTTTAGGACATAAAATTTCTAGTAAAGGGATAGAGGTAGATAAAGCAAAAATTGAAACCATTGAAAAATTACCTTCCCCTAATTTAGTTAAGGCTATAAGAAGCTTTTTAAGACATGCCGGTTTTTATCGCAGATTTATTAAAGATTTTTCTAAAATAGCTAAGCTTTTAATAAAGTTGCTAGAAAAAGACGTGCTTTTCAACTTTGACCAAGAATGTTTAGACTCTTTTAACGCTCTTAAGGAAAAGTTAGTCAATGCCCTGATTATGATTTCACCTGATTGGAATCTACCTTTTGAACTAATGTGCGATGCAAGTGATTTTGCAGTAGGTGCAGTTTTGGGACAACGAAGAGACAATCACTTTCAACCGATCTATTATGCTAGTAGAATTTTTACAGCCGCTCAAGCAAATTATACTACCACAGAAAAAGAATTGCTAGCCGTTATTTTTGTATTTGACAAATTCAGATCTTATTTGATTTTGTCGAAAGTCATTGTTTATACTGACCATTCTGCTCTTCGTTACCTTTTAACTAAAACTGATGCAAAACCTCGATTAATAAGATGGATTCTATTGTTACAGGAGTTCAATTTAGAAATAAAAGACAAGAAAGGAGCTGAAAACTTGGCAGCAGATCACCTTTCAAGATTAGAAAACACGCAACCCAAGTACCTCGACAAAATAAACGACTTGTTTCCTGAAGAACAACTCCTATCCTTAGCAGATGCAACAGTTCCTTGGTTTGCTGATTTTGCAAATTATTTAGCAGCTAACATAACCCCAAAAGGGCTGACCCATCAGCAAAAGAAGCGATTCTTCGCTGATGTGAAAAACTACTTTTGGGAGGATCCTTTTCTTTTTCGAACTTGTGCAGATCAGGTTATTCGAAGATGCGTTACTGAAACAGAAGCATACCAGATTTTAAATCACTGCCATTTAGGACCCACAGGAGGACATCACAGTGGAGCTCGAACTACTCATAAGGTACTCGAATCAGGCTTTTACTGGCCTACACTTTTCAGGGATGCCAACAGGTATGTGACCTCTTGTGATAAATGTCAGCAAACAGGTAATATTTCTCAACATAATGAAATGCCTCAAAACTATATACTTTCATGTGAAATATTTGATGTATGGGGTATTGATTTCATGGGTCCATTCCCTACTTCATTTAGGACTAAGTACATCCTAGTAGCAGTAGATTATATGTCAAAATGGGTGGAAGCCCAAGCCTTACCTATTAATGATGCTAGAATGGTAGTACGATTTTTGAATAAACTTTTCTCTCGATTTGGAACACCTAGGATAATTATTAGTGACAGGGGCACACATTTTTGCAATGCCCAGTTTGAAAAAGTCTTAAAAAGGTATGGAGTACACCATAGAACAGCTACCCCTTATCACCCACAAACCAGTGGCCAAGTCGAAGTGATAAATAGGGAACTAAAACGTATCCTAGAGAAAACAATAGAAACAAATAGAAAAGATTGGTCAGGGAAAATAGACGATGCTTTATGGGCTTATCGAACTGCTTTTAAAACACCCATAGGTACATCTCCTTATAAGCTTGTCTATGGAAAAAGTTGTCATTTGCCATTTGAACTTGAACATAAAGCATTTTGGGCTATCAAATTTTTAAACCTTGATTTTAAGCTTGCAGGTGAGAAGAGATTAATGCAGTTAAATGAACTAGATGAATGGCGTTGCAATGCATACGAGAGCTCATGACTATATAAGGAAGCTATGAAGCGACGTCATGACAAAAGACTGAAACAACCTAAGCAATTCAAAATAGGTGATCTTGTCTTACTCTACAACTCAAGGCTGAGACTATTTCCTGGAAAACTCAAGTCAAGATGGTCAGGTCCATTCACTGTTCAAACCATCTTTCTATACGGCACAATTAAGGTAACTCACCCCAACTACGGTACGTTCAAGGTAAACGGACATAGGCTTAAACACTTCAGAGGTGAGAATTTTAAAGATTACAAGGAGGAGCTTCAGCTCCACGAAATCCCTTCGTGATACATCCAGGTAGAGTCAAGCTTAGACTCTAAATAAGCGCTTCTTGGGAGGCAATCCGAGCACTAACTTAGTAACTTTTCCTTCTTTAAAATTTTAAGTATTTTTCATCAACTAACCCTTTTAAATGCAGAGATTTAGGACCACACGGCCATGCCCACGGGCGTGTCCAAGGCCGTGTGAACACTTCAAGCAGAGACACGGTCATGTAACGAGGTCGTGTATAGGCAGAGCAAAAATTTTCCCAAAACACGGGCCACTGATAAATAGCCACGGCTGTGCGATATGGCCGTGGCAACCTTTCGACTTCAACACGGGCTATCGACAAATCCCCATGACCGTGCGACATGGCCGTGGCAACCCTGCAGTATCAACACGGGCTTGTACAAATCCCCACGCCCGTGTCCCTAGACCGTGGCCAACACTGTCAATTAAGACACGACCGTGGAACATAGCACACGACCGTGTGAAAAATGAACACGATCACACACGGTCATGGAACCCGTCACACGACCATGTGAGTGACGAAGAACCGACCGTACATGGCTGTGCAAAACATCAACACGGGCGTGTACTTCGAATCAGGCGTGCCAAAACCACCCAATTTCGAATCACACGGGCAACCCCCGAGTCACACGGGCGTGTGACATGCCCGTGTGACCCAAAAACTATAAATAGGAAGCCACTATTTATTCTCTTCTTCACTCAAACCCTAAAATCTCCTCTCCACAACCACCATAAACGCCGCCTCTGACCTTAAAACCACCACCACGCTCGTCCACAGTCAACCCACGCCCTTGCAAACCTACCTCACGACCGTTCGACCTCAACCCACGATTGTGCAACTCTATTTTTGGTTCAATTTTCTCATTTTTCTCATTTATTTATTTATATTTCATTTTTATTATCTATTTAGTTAATCTTACTTTATTCTAGATGTTACTTCAAGCATGGAATTAGGTAAACTAGGATGAATAATCTAGAATTATATAGAACATATTAGGATTGCATGCCATTTTTTTTTTTTTTTTGCCACTTAAATTCATGTTTGGCTGCCATTTTTCTCATAAATTTAGTATAAATACATACCCATATTTCTTAGTTTTGCTACAAATTTACAAATGGCTAATTTCTACTATTCAGGTTAATCCTCATTTTTATGTTTTCTTAGGAACATTTTCATCCTAATCTACATTTTAATTACTATCTATCTAGTTTAATTTCAATACTTAGGATTAATGCTTGTTATTTTATTTCAGATACTATGTTATCATCACGCGGTAGGAAAACTGCCGTCCCCGTTTCAAAGAAACGAAAGGGGCCAGGAAGTTCATCATCGAGGCCTACCTCTGAGGCTCGAGACCCGTTCATCACTTTTTCCCAAGCCTCCTAGGAGGAACATTATCAATTACTCCGAGCTCGCACTATATCCACCGATCGATGCATAGATTGGGCCAACCTCGAGCAGATACACCTAGTGGACGACGTCCGAGCTCTATTAATGACCGAGCCATGGGAACAGTTCTTCCAGATCATGGAGCCCACATACTTAGAACTCACCCTCAAGTTCTGCTCCACATTCCACCTCCAGACCGTCATGAACCGGTTTAATGACCCTGGGACAGTCCAGTTCTGTCTTGGAGGCCTCGTGCGACAACTTAGTGTTCTAGAGTTCGACTCTGCACTCGGACTCTACACGAAGGAATTCATGGAAGATGAGGACTTCCCAACCTTTCCCGTCGAATCCACATCCGCCCCATCGATTGTTGGCAAGAAATCGCCCTAGGGCATTAGACCTATAACCCCAGTGTCAGCAAGGCGACCGCCCTCGTCCCACCTTTGAGGTACATTCATGCCCTCCTTACTCACACTCTGACAGGTAGACGGGAGAGCACAGGCGTCGTTAACACTCACGACGCCTACTTCCTATGGTGCATAGCCAACGAATCCGTCATCGACTTGGCATACTTCATCACGCAAGCCATGCAGCATCAGACGGAGAGGCACCGCAGAGGCGTCTTATCCATGGGGCCCTACATTACACGCTTGGCCCGCCACTTCGGGCTCCTCAACACCGCAGCCCAGACATCCTCTTACACACTCATCGGCCAGATGTCTTCTCAAGGCATCGCGACTATGCTTTATATGAGGATGATCGAGCATAGGCCAGGAGGTAGCCACTTCCAGTATCGCCTCATCCAGAAGGGCGAGGAGCCAGAGGACATTCCTGACGATGTCCCACCACCGGAGGAGGATGCACCTACTTAGCCACCACCCTCTCGCTACCCATCTCATGCAGCAGCCACCCACGCTGACCTATCTAAACGCTTTTCACAATTTGAACAGCAATGCTTTCGGCGCCTCGATTATATCGATGCCACCTTAGAGCAGATATGCCAGCACCTCCACATCACTCCACCACCGCGTGATCCATCTGAGGATTAGAGCTTTCTATTCCTCTTAACTCTATTTTTATCTTCATTTTTATTCTAACACTAATCTCTATTTTCACCTTCTAACTTCTTCTCTTTTATTTTCCTGTTTACATTTCTTTTTATTTTTAGTTGAATTTTTCTTTTTCTTTTTCATTACTTGAATATCAGTATTTTTAATTTTGTTTTATTTCTTTTTCATATCGGCCAACCCCTAACGAGTAATCTATATTAATCCAAAATTCCCACGACTAATAAATAATTTCGCAGTTTCAAAGGAGTTTTACAGCTCAAATCTCTACGAAAATGGGAACACCCTGCCACAACTGCCGACTCTTCCAATTCCAATATCCGTCTCACAAATTCATCCAAAATTCAGGAAGTTTCATGCATTTCCCTATCTTATGATCTTGTGCTTTTATTGCTACTAATGTTACCTTTGTACATTGAGGGCAATGTACATCTTAAGTGTGGGGGGGAATCTATTTTCAAGCCTTTACACTCTCTTTGAAATCCCTAAATTTTCTCACTTTCACTCTTTGCATTATCTTCAATCTCCTATTAGGAATATATTCTCATTGATTTATAATTTTATTGATATATTGAGAATTAAGACATAGGTGCTTGTACTTTGATTATTCAAACTTTAAAACATTAGGGAATCAAGCATGATAAGTTGAAATTTTTTGAGAACCCCAAATTTTTTTCATAAGTTATTTTCCTTAATTCTAAGTATTATCTTGAGATTTGAAATTCACAGGATCGACATCAAAAGCCATAATTCTACTGAGATTTTGAGCCTTTTGAGCATACATTCTTTCGTGCTCACTTTTATTATTGCTTTGAGTGAGTCAATACCGATTTGTTATTCTAGAGCTTGCTTTGATTATACATGTCAAGACCACATTATCGATTTGATACACTGAAATGATAAAGGCACCTAGGATTTAACCCACTTACTCCACAAAAGCCTACCTCCATAAATTAACCCCTAGTGAACCCCATTGAGCCTAACAACCTTTTCTTTAACTTACCTCTAATTTTAACCTTTCACCCATTTTTTGTTGAATTTCATTCAATTATTTTGATCCCTATTTTTGTCGAGATTTGAGTTGAAATTTTCATCTAGCTGTATTCTCTTTTCCAGAATGTAAAATTTTATCCAATTTATTGTACTTGAATTGTTCTTAAAAAAAACGTATGTATTAATTCAGTTGTAATATGTAATAGCTCAAATAGTTTTTACATATTTCTATTTTAAGGCTACCAAGGCAAAAATGATGTTATTATAAGAATTAGCTCGAGAAATATGTTCCAGTGATAGAGATTTTTCTAGCTAGATAATTTTTCAATTCAATCTCGATTCTAACCCTCTTTTGCAGCCTGTGACAACACCCCTAACCAAGCCCCATTACAACCATTGACAGACCTTTTGATCGATATATCATATCAATCTACAGTGGTGGAGATCTGATTTTCTAGCAAGCCTATGGTAATAACTTTTCAGGTTGACTAGAGAGTGCTTAATTTTTGAACCCTAAACACTTCGAGTGGATAGAGTGAATCCTTAGCGAGGATGTCAACTCTTGTTAATTAAGATAGAGAGATAATTACTTAGGAGAAGGGAGAAAACTTATGTTTCAATAATAAAATTCTCAACTTAGAGTGATTGAATCTTTAATGTTCTTCTGATTGAATTATCATTATATGAATACCTGTGAATTAATTTGAAATCTTATCAATAAAGGTTGTGAGTTAAGAGGAATGATTCTTGATTAGGGATTGAGATTTTGCTTGAGGACAAGCAAAGGCTTAAGTGTGGGGGTATTTGATAAATGATAAATTATACATATTTTTACCTCATGTTTAGCCTAATTTCTGGATGGATTATCATTAATTTTGTGAGAATTAGTGCTCTTAATCTTTCTTTTTCATATCTTATACTCAGGAGAGCATAGGGAAGAGAAAAGAACGGAAAATGGGCTAAAATATGAAATCGACACGGCCCAAGGAGTCACCACACGGCCGTGGCACACGGCCGTGGCACACGGTCATGCCACATGAAGACCACACAGTCCAGCCCCCGACAAGCACGGCCAGGCCACACGGTCGTGCCTCGATCGACAGACTCTCACACGGCCTCTTGGCGTGGCACACGGGTGTGGCACACGGGCGTGTCCCTGTCGTGAGGAAGAGGAATTTCACTCGAATTTGAATACTTAGAGGCTATGAAAGGCATCCCAAAGCTCTATATAAAGACCCTAGGAGGCAACTCTAAGGATATACTCTTTTCTTTCAAGAAAGAGCGCCATATTTCTGCCAACACAAGGAGTGAAAGCAAGGAATTACTCCAAGGGAAGCCGATTGATTCATCTCAGGAGCCAGAATTCTACATCAAAATAGAGGATCTCCCTAAATTCCTTCAGGGGTTTTTGGGTTCTTTATGTTTTGTTATCTTATTTCTTCTGAGATGTTTTCTTTATTATTTATGAACTAAACCCCTCAAATACTTAGGGATGAAATCTAAGACAGATCTTGTTATTATTTATCCTTGAATTATATGATAAATACTTGAATTGTTCTTAATTATGTGTTCTTCATTCTTGATTTAATAATCCTAGGTATTACTTCAAGAACTTGATGTGCTTAGGCAGAGGAGCAAAAGTCCCTGTTTTAAAAGTAGATCTACCATAATTAAGCGGAGTTGCATGCAACCCTAGACATAGGGCGACATAAATCTGCCGGATTAGGGTCAAACCTAATAGGGGGATCCATAGATCGAATTAATGCAACCTAGGGGTGTTAATTAATAAAGAAACTTTAATTAACCACCTAGGATTAGTTGTTCTTATCCTCGACAGAGGTATTAACATAAGTTAGGGATCTCTACGGATCAAGTCAAGTGAAGAAATCATCTAGTTCAAGAAATTAATAACAAGTGAAGTCTAAGTGGATTCTCCCTTAAGTATTACTCATATCAATCAGCTTTTCCCTAAAGTTTTCCCCAATTTACTTTTTGTGCACTTTTAGTTAGTTTTAGAATTAGTTTCAATCAATCCTCTTTTATTTTTAGGCTAGATAATAGAAACGAAGTAAGTATTAGTACTTTTGGTTCCCTTCGGTACGATAACTCGGTCTTGCCGCTAAACTATACTACTGTTCGATAGGTGCGCTTGCCTTTAAAATCTTGATATTAGTTAGTTTTTGGTGTGATCAGTTTTTATAAATTTTATTACTTAATATCGCGACCATATCAATAATTAATAACTAGATCGTAATCTTTCAGTAGCTTTAACCATCATTTCTGCCTCAAATTCAGTTCTTTCTAAGTCATCAAATATTTTAAACTTTTGTGATCTGTGAACATGTGCTATTTCTCGCCATATAAATAATGTATCCAAATTTTCAAAGCAAATACAATCGCAGCCAGTTCGAGATCATGAGTAGAATAATTATTTTCATGTGGTTTTAACTATCGAGAAATATAAGCTACTAGTTTCCTTACTTGCATAAGCACATAACCCAAACCGTTGAGACACATCACTATAAACAACATACTCTAATTAGATTCAAGCTAAGTCAACACTAGAGCTTCTGTCAACATGTTTTCCAATTAATCAAAACTCTGCTGGCACTTATCAGACCAAACAAACTCGACTTTTTTCTGTAGTAATCTGGTCATCGATGAAGCTATAATAGAGAAGTTTTTAACAAAACAACAGTAGTAACCTGCTAAACCCAAAAAACTTTGCACTTCGAAAAAATTCTTCAATGTTTTCCAATTCATCACAGCTGAAACTTTACTTGGATCAATTCGAATCCCATCAGCTGATACGATGTGACCCAAAAATCCAACCTCTCGAAGCCAGAATTCATATTTACTGAACTTTGCATACAACTGTTTTTCTCTCGAAGTTTGTAATATGATTCTCAAATATTGAGCATGTTCAGATTTGTCTTGAAATAGATCAATATATCATCAATAAACACAACAACAAATCTATCCAAATGAGGTTGAAAAACCCGATTCATTAAATCCATAAAAGCAACAGGGGCATTAGTCAAACCAAACGGCATTACCAAAAACTCATAATGACTGTAACGAGTTCTAAAAACAGTCTTTGACACATCGTAGTCTTTAACCTTTAATTGAAAATACACGGATTTGAGATCTATCTTTGAGAACACTGTGGCACCTTTCAAATGATCAAACAAATCATCGATACGTGGTAAGGAGTATTTATTTTTTTATGGTGACTTTATTCAACTACCTGTAGTCTATACACAATCTCAAAGAGCCGTCTTTCTTTTTCACAAACAACACAAGTGTGCCCTAAAGAAATACACTCGGTCGAATAAACCCTTTATCTAACAATTCTTGTAACTGTGCTTTCAACTCTTTTAATTCAACTGGTGTCATACGATACAGTGATATCGATATCGATGCAATTCCAAGAACCAAATTAATCACAAACTAAACTTCATGATCAGGAGGCAATCCCGGCAACTCTTCAGGAAATACATCAATAAACTCACTAACTACCGGTAACTGATTTAGATTCAATTCTGAATCTCTAGTATCAAAAATGTATGCTAAAAATGCTTCATTACCTTTACGTATCAATGTCTATGTAGAAATAGCTTAAATAATTTTAACAACATCTTTCAAACTCAACTAAAATCATTTCTCATGCCTGACATTTCAAGTTAATTCATTTCTGTCTATAGTTTACTATAGCATCATGAAACGATAGCCAATTCATACCCAGAATAACATCAATTTCCCGAAAGGGTAGCAATATTAGGGAATTCACAACCACTAACTTTCAGTGGACATTTAAGACAAACTAAGTTAACTATCACACTCTGACCTAGTGGATTAGTAACTTGAATATCATATTCAGTGGATTCAACAAGTAATTTCTTTTTTGTTACTAATGCAATGTAAATATAACAATGAGCTGACCCAAGGTCAATCAATGCATACATATTAATATCAAAGAGATAAAATATACCAGCAATCACATCAGGAGCAGCAGCTTCCTCTCTAGCTCGAATAACATATATGTGAGCAGGTGTTCTAGCCTCTAACCAGAAAACGATATCTTTTGCCACCGTACGAGTAGTCCCAACAACATTATTCTGACTCGGACGTCTATTTTTCTGAGATATAGACATTTTCTTTCATTCTATTCTTTATTTTCTTTTAACTATTTAGGACAATTCTGGAGAAAATGATCAATTGACCCACATCTATAACAGGCTATCGATTTAGCTCTACACTCGCCCGGATGATAATTTCCACAATGCCTACAACTGGACTTCAGAGCATTTTGTACACTTCCCACACTATCAACTGGTTTAGTAGGAACTTTGAAATCATGCTAAATCAATTTGTTTTTTTTTAGATGCTCAGACACTAAGGTAGCTCAACTAAAATCTTCTTTAGTCTTCTTTGCCGATGATGTAGGAAATGATTTAGAAGAACCTCTCTTTTGAAACTCTTGAATCCTTCTATCCCGTTGTATCTTGCGGTTGTACACTTCTTCCATTTTCTGTGCACGATCAGATAAAACAACAAATTCTCAAATTTCATTACCTCCAAACATCATTCAGATTTCATCATTCAGGCCATCTTCAAACCGAATACACATTTCTTCTTCAGTAGGCGCAATCTCTCGGGCATATTTATTGAAACACACAAATTCTCTCTCGTACTTCACTACCGATTTATTTCCCTACCGTAACTTAAGAAATTCTCTCTCTTTCTTGTCTAAATATCATTTTTCAACATACTTCTTTTTAAACTCAATCTGAAAAAAAATCCCAGGAAATTTTCTCCATCGGCACCACAACTACTAACGTAGTCCACCAACTGTACGCTTCCTCTTTTCATAATGAAACAACACATCTAATAAAATCATCAGGAGGGCAAGCCATTTTTTCAAAAACTTGCAAGATGTTTTAAAGTCAATACACAACTTTAATCGGATCATCCTCTGATCTACCCCAAAATTCTTCAGCACCACATTTTCTAAGCTTTTTAATCAGAATACGTCGACTAGGCTCAATCACAGGAGGAGGTGAAGGTGCAACCGAAGGTATAACAGAGGGTGGGCTCACTGAGCCGAATTATTCATTTGTATAAACTCGTTGAACCACTAGTTCATAAACCCAAAAAATAGGTTTTTAAGTTCATGCTCTTGAACCGGAGGAATCAGAACATTACTACTTGTCCCATGATCAGAGGTCGGCACATTATTATTAACCTCATCATTGTCAGTACGATTAGATCCATCTGACATCTTTAGAATCTATAAGAAAAACAAAGGTTAGATCAGATCCAACACGTCATACTATCGTAGATTTATATGGCATGTAATTTTAAACATTTCACATGCTACGTTTAGTCCGAGAACTGACTAAATCGTAGCTCTAATACCATTAAATGTAACACACCTAACCCTTATCTGACGCCAGAACAGGGTTAGAAGCATTACCGAACAAACGGAACAAGAAACCATTCAATTCATACATCAATGCAAACATAATCTAATGTCATTCAAATACATTCATAATATCCCTTAATCGAGCCTTCAAGGCCCTAAAAAAGTTGAAAATTTTGGACAATTTAAGAAAAAGTTAAAAATTTTGGACTGCACGAGTCACACGATCGTGTGAATTTTGAAATAGCGACACACAGCCGTGTCCCTTCCCATGTTTTTGCCCGTATAACTTTCTAACCTGGGTTACACGGCCAAGTTATGCACCCGTGTACCAGGCCGTGTAACCTTTAATATAGCATCAAATACCCGTGTGTCAGGCTATATGCTAGGTTGTATAACTTTCGAAAAGAAACCATAAACTTACAGGGGGCACACAGCAGTGTCGCATGGTCGTGTGTCACACACGGCTGAGTCACACGCCCATGTCTCAGGCTGTGTGGACACAAATTTGCCCAAATTCAAGCCATTCTCAATACCAAATCATGCAATCACTTAAAGACCTCTTGTACATATCATCAATGTATCAAAACCTGACCAAAACCTACATAAAATGACCAATTCAAAAGTCTAAAATCATTCAACCAATATGTCATATAAGGCACCTCAATTTTAAACATTTAAACATACCTACTCAATGTGACATTAATCCAGCCAAAAACATACCAAATCAACCTATTAAGTGTCCAACCAATGTACCTTCATTGGTACCACAAGTATGTAAAATTGTACATCAAAATGAAAGCTCAAACACAACTTATCAGTTCATCAAATCCACACTTAACCAATGTACTTATCATAGATACTTCAAATACACATATCAATAATACATACCATTTTTATTTGCATTGTAACATCTACTTCATTCACATATATCGTATAGTTAACAATATGAACATAAGTCATACTTAACATTACACATATCCAAAACACCTATATAAATTGAAAAGAACTTTCCAAAAACTATCGAAATTAAGCTGGATAGTGTGGCTTGAGTGCCGATCCAATCGTCCAGCCTTCCAAGTATCTACAAAAACAAATATTAACACAAGTAAGCTTTAAGAAGCTTAATAAGTTCAACGTACTAAAATGGTAAACCTTACCAAAGTAAATAAAACAATTCAAACAACAATTATTCAACCACGAAGGTTTCCTGTCATCCAAAATCTCAATCGATAAATAACATATGTTCAATTTAATACTCAAATGAATACCAAATTCATCAAATTCGTTAAACAAATTACCTTACCGAGATTTCAATTCGAAGAATGATTAATAAGAGTACATCGTCAGTCCAACCAAAACACATCAGATGCTCACATCAGCCAATCCCTCCAAAACACACCAGATGCTCACACGAGTCAAACCAATACACACCAATGCTCAAAAGAACTAATCCCTCCAAAAAAACACCAAATAGAGAGTATAACACTAGAGTTCGCAACAAATGCTGAACCTCGAGATACTCAAGTAATATAAATATACATCACTCCAAAACCATCTCTACTCCTCCATAACACACCAAATCATGACTGTACCCTATCCCGCATTCAATCCAAACCAAGCGTCAAATTTCAAAAGTATATCTAAAATAATCATTCATTATCAATAATTAATATATATGTTGTACCATGTTATTCTACTAAAAAATTTGTAAAGATATTAAATTCTAATCCGTACGAACTTACCCGGACTTAATTGTAGTAGCTGTAGAAGTTCAGGGACTATTCCGCTATTTTTCCTTTTCCACGAGTATCTACGGAATCTTGATCTAAAATGTAAAATTTCTCAATTATTAGCTTACATTTTACATTTCAATCCATTTTATAATTAATACCCTTTTATTTTTCAAATTTACAGAATTACCCCAAACCTTTACAATTTTTGCAATTTAGTCTCTTAACCCGAAATTCATCAAATTAACCATTTTTCTCAAGTCAATATTCTATCCAAATATACTAGGCCCTTAAAAAGTCCCTAATAAATATTAAATTCACTATCAAACCCTAAAATTTTAACATTTTCACAATTTAATCCTAAAATCACAATCTAACAAAAATCACTTTACAAAATCATCAAACAATATAATCAAAATTCCAAATACATGGTATTCATCAAAAACATTCAGTATTGATCAATGGCAACTTCTAAAATTTTTAACAGAATAAAAAATAAAGGTATAGGCTAGATAAACCTAATTGCAACAATCTCAAAAACATAAAAATTATTAGAAACGGAGAAGAAATTCACTCACATGCAAAACAATTTGCTTGGCCGATTCTCCTATCTTGAAAACTATGAATTTCTGCTATGGAAAGTAAAAGATGAAGAAAAAACTTATTTCTTTTACTTAATTTTG
The DNA here is from genome assembly GCA_020496765.1 of Gossypium stocksii. Classification (NCBI taxonomy): domain Eukaryota; kingdom Viridiplantae; phylum Streptophyta; class Magnoliopsida; order Malvales; family Malvaceae; genus Gossypium; species Gossypium stocksii. The sequence continues at coordinate 17,949,519 of CM035623.1, forward strand.
TTTTAATTTCATTAAATTACAAGTTTGCCATTATAATCACCTTATTTTATCATTTTTCCTTTGTTCAACCGTCCAACTAAATTAGCTAGGGCTAATTTACCATTTAAGTCCTTCTTCAATTAACTTTCAAATTATGTAATCAACTAAAAATAATAATTACTAAATTTTGCACCTTTTATAAATTAGTCATTTTTCTTTAATTAACTATCCAAACATTAATATTTCCGAACCAAATTTTAATATGACTCTAATAACTCTATAAATAATCTAAAAATAATATTTACAAGTCAATACGACGAAAATTTATGATCCCGAATTACTATTTCGTCACCACTAAAAATCAAGTTATTACAAATAACTTTAAAAAAGAATTGACCTCTTGAATTTTTTTTCTTTGTAAATTCCTTATGCTACTCAAAATTTACATGGTGGAAAATGTGAAGGAAAACTCTGGAAATTTAGTGAAATTGTATTTGAGTAAATTTTCTTATACTCAAATAAATTCTATTTTTTCTTGAATTAGGGTTCTAAATTAGGAGCAATTATAATTGTAATAATCCAACAATTATAATTCTAATCTAGAAATTGAAATTTTGGTTACAGGTTTGTGCAAGGGTTTGCCAAAAGATTCTCTATCTTTGTCCTATGTTCGATTATTTGAATTAGTGTCCAGTCACTAAACAATTGTGAATACGAAAAATAATTTATCACAATGTCCAAGGACTTTCCCAAAGACTCTTTGCAATTTGGACAATTTCCCAAAGCTCGGTACACAAGTACTAATTTATTTCTATAAATGTCAGGACAAAAATCTGTTATAATTTTTTAGAAAAGAGAATAAGTGTGTCAAATTTGACATAGTAAGGCATGAGTTGCTAACGTCCCTCTCAGTAGGGCATCACACTAACCAATCATTGGTTAATCCATAGATCAGGCCTTTAGCACTCAACCCGAAGTTCACTTATAAATACTAAAGCTCGACTTAACCTCGTGTATGACTTCTTCATCCGTACTTGTATTCTACCATTATCATCTTCTACCTTATTTTCTCTTTGTTATTCAAACACCGACTTAAATGTTTTTTTTTCTTAGATCCTCAACCCAACTTGCCACAAAAATGGCATCAAGCAGGTATATGCGAAGTTTTGTTTTCTTCTGAAATTTTCATTTTGGTTCAATCCGTTTTCTCAACTTTTGGATTGTTCACAGATTTTGATTTTCAATTGAATCAGTTGGGTTCAATTAATTTAAAGAAAAATGATTTAAAATTCAAATTTATTAATGGCATAGAATCTCATGCAATGATATTTTATACGCATCAATTGTACGATTGGGGGAGAAAAACATGCCAAGTTTTCATTGATTAAAATTTAAAAGTGGGATATCTAGAATAGAAACAAAACTCTGATTATATTACATAAATAGAGTTGAAAGAGGTGGTCTTTAACCAAACACCAATACACATGCAGGTTCAATCATATGCCTTATTTGTGAAACGAATATTATTGAAGAAATTAAGATTATAAACAAAACCAAAGGCTGTTTGGTCTGGAATCCAATAGTAACATTGACACTTAACAATAATAAAACTCAACATTTAAGGAAGTTTCGATGTCCATTCATCTTAAGTAACTTGGCATATTCACCTTTTTCAAAGGACAATTTTTTTACTGATTTTTTTTTCACAAGTTCATAATTTTCAAAACCCAGATACTGAATCTGATACCCTTTATATTTCTCATCACCACCAAAGTCATCAAACTTTTGCTTCCTTTTTTCTCCCTTTCATCATGTAGAACAGCTATGAATGTATTGGTTTGTCAAAAAAAAAAAAAAAAAGAGAGAGAGAGAGAAATGATTTGCACTTTGTAAGCTGTGCTTTTTGGTTTAGATTCTGGTTTATGGGGATAGGGAAAAAGAAGGGAATTTGATCCTGGAATCTTGATCTATGGCATCAGTTTGAAAAATATGACAAAAGTGATCCCTTTTTAACATGAGGCATTATTAATTAAGAATCATAACCTAAACTTGCCGTCTAAATTCTTCAATTTTAGCACATTAAGCCTAACTTTGTTTTGCACATGATACACGGCAATTGATATAATATTATACGCTACCTGGTTTTAAAATAATATGATAATTCTTTCCCACTTTCCTAAGTGGATTTTTTAAGCTTTCGGCTAAGTATAAAATTGGTGTGTTTGCTCAGCTATCTTAAACAAGCATCTCTTGCCATTCCATCACCAAAAAAACCCTAGTAAAAAGACTTGTACATTTCGTATCATATCAATGGAAAAGAATCAAAGCAGTTGCCCCAAAGTTGTATTTGAGAAGATCTTTAGGTCAATCACTTTGGGTCCTGCTTTCACTACAATTCGTCGCATCTCCAACCGCCAACAAACACCATCTTCAACAGCTCGAAATTCACCACAACCACCCAAACCTTCGAGTAAACAAGGATCCGAAGTTCCCATCAAGTTCGACTATACCGCCGCCCCACCAACCGAGAAACCAAAAGCAGTTGTTTCAGCTGGTAATGCTCATCAGCTGGGAGGAAGTAAGTTGAAGCCTAGTGTAGCAAAGGGTAATGGGAAAAGCCAAGTCCAAAGCCACGATGATATATTTGCTAAATTTATCCGTGAAACAAGGCGGAAGATCACGTCACCGGAGCCGGACAATGGTGAGATTTCCCAGAAAGTGGGTGGACATGGACATGGTAGTGGTCGAAAGGATCATCACTTCTCGGATTACATAAAGCAGACGAAAAGGAAGATCAAGAGCACCTTGAGCAGCAAGGATAGGAGTGAGTCTTTCTTCAAGTGATTCAAATTTGACATGAACAAGGTGGAGATTCTATCCTATATATGTACCAAACTAAAAAGGTATGATAAATAAACATTGATTATATTGTTTTGTGTGTGCCTTAATTCAGTTGATTCATGTGTGTAACAATGGTCTGTTTCTATGATCCTATCTCATTGTTATTGTTGTATGTATGTTTCTCACTCAATATATACATCCCCATCAACTTTTCTATTCTACTTATCATTGGTTTAATAATTACTTTGAGCTTTGATTATGATCTTGTACTCGTATGGAAAACATAAGATAAATTTGTATGGAAGCTCCTCGTATTATGGATTTTTAGCAGATTTAATCCTTCTACTATAATTTCATCGTTTTTAATCCATCAATTTTCTGAAATGTATATTTTTATCTTATGACATTTTTGTGAATTCTATTCTGCTCCGTTTGGAACATGAATTTGGAAATCTGTATTTCTATTCCATATATTATGAATAAATTAATTAAAATTTAATATAAAAACATGAATTTATCAAATCCAACAATATTTTTAGAATTTCAAATTCATTACTAAATAATCATTTATGAATTTGAAAAATTATCATGGAGATTACATTTTTAAATAGTTTATTTGAAACTCTTAACATTCAAGTTGGCCAAAATTACCTTTAATAATTTTAGATGCTTTAAAAAAAAAAAAAAAAGGTCACCACACCATAACATTTTTTGTACAACTGGGCAACAATTCTTTTTTTTTTTTAATAAAGTAGCCACATGATTGAAAATACACATGAGAAGCTAAAAATGATACTAAAGAAATGCATTAAGACATAGATGTCCAATACAATGTTAAATGCAAGATGAAGAGTAACAGAATGGGCCAGAACAACATTCTTGGATTTGTGTGGCAGGCATTTATTATCTTGTCCAAATCTCTAACTCAATGTAGGCCTGGACTGCATCATTCGGGCCACAGCCTCGCCCCATCTTCAACTACCAACCATTTGAGAAGCCTCTGAATCATGATGTTAGAGTTTTCGAGTTTCAATGCCAACGTGGCTGTGGAATTCACTACTATAATTAAAAGCAATATATTTAAATTCAAACCCAACTCTACCAATAAAAAGAAGTTAGAAAAAGAAGTTTAAATTATTTTTATGAAATTATTAAAATTATATCAAATAAATATCTGAATAAATAAATAATCTTGAATTCGAAAACAGCATAAATATATAAAAGTTGAAAATCTAACAGCAATTTTTTCAACAATAGTACCAAGATCATAAATCATATACGGAAGCAATAAAATGATAAACATCTCACATCTAACCTCTAACCTCTAATCATATCTCTTGATTGATGTAAAATTTGTTAGTACAGAAACTCCGGTAAAGAAAATCCGAACATTTGAACGAAACTTAAATAGAAAAAGAAGAATTAGGATAAGGCTTCAAGATATGTATCAAGCTACAATCTTTAAGGTTATATTTGCCTTCGCCTATCTTCAGTGTGCAAATGAGTTTCAAGCAAATTAACCTTAAAGATACAACGAAGCCAATTACTATTTACGTTTTGCGCTGACGAGAATTCTCCACTAAGCACTAAGCAATGTATAATAAGAAACTTAATTTTTACAAAGAATTTCTACAGTACCTCTTTATAGAACAATATAATAATATTAGAAATGAGGAAGGATGGGAAAAACTTTTTGAATTGGTTGGTGTGATTTTCAAATGAAATTTTATTCCTATTTATTGAAATTCCCATATCTCTTCATAAAGACATCTTTCAATAGGTGTCTTTATTATGGAATAAAAATAATAATTATTCATTTAATATTATAACTGTTCAAGCAATTGCTTGAATAGTTATAATTAATTTTTGAAAATCAAATGATATAATTTTTAACTAATGATCAAAAGATTTATAGTTATTCATTTATAGTTATTGAAATAATATAAATATTTAAAAATATTAAAATCTTTTAAGCTTAAAAAACTTCAAATAAATCACAAACACCGTAAATAAAGAATTATGTATATTTAAAAACTCCGGTAAAATTTTTATTTCATCAGACTCTAACGTAAAAATATAAAATTATTTAATTTTGTATAATAAAATAAACTCATCTTCAAAATGTATACATGTATGGGTGTGTGAAATAGAAGCTAATTTAATTTTGAATCCAAAGAGACCGAAGCAAAAGTGGGTAATGTGATGTGATAGAATTGAGGTTTCATACATAGGCAGACAGTTGAAGTCCAATTGACGTGCTATTTTCATGGGAACTTTATAGTGTACTGTTAACTCACATTGGCAATATTACATGTGCGTGGTAGGCATTAGACAACTATCTTTATCAAAGCCAAGCACTTGCCTTTTTGTTTCCTTCCATTAAAGGGGTGAGCCTTTCTTTGATTTGTTAAAAGGTCCTTTGTCCCACGCCCTTTTTTTTTTTTTTTAAGGAAATTCCTATCTGCCAATTTTAATTGATTTCCCTTTACACTCATCTTTCTTTTCTTCGTGTCCTTTTGTTTATTTTTGCCATATTGCTCATCTAATGTCGGTGGCGGTTCACGGCGTTGAGTTTTTTTGAGGTGTTTAACTAAATTTTTTAGAATTTTTTTACTATTTTTCAATTTTAATAGAAACATGCATTTAATATTCTTTATCAAATATATTTACTTATATTCTTTATCATATGTTGTATTATTATTAATTTTTATTCGCATGTATGTTTACTGCCAAATTTAATTTATTACCTTTGCCCTTGTGTTTCAAACTTTTTTTTCTCTCTTTTTCACCTACTTTTGTTTAGTTTTATCATATTGTTTATCCAATTGTCCGGATCTTTTCGTTTAGATTTTTTGAGGGGGTTTAACTAATTTTTTTTTAATTTTGAAAATTTTAATGAGAATTTTTTTTAGATCTAATTAAAACTTTCTAAATTTTTGAAAGTCTGATTAAAATTGACAAAAAAAATTGAAGTAACTAATTAAAAAATTTTAATGAAAACTTTCAAAAATAATTGATGATGTATCGAAATTTCTCAAAAAATTTGGGTGGCCCAAGTCCCCTCATCCCTCAAGACGGTCTGCCTCTGCTCTTACAAACTAGCTTGGGGTTTAAGATGATGACGAGAAGCAGCAGCTGCTTTGGATTTAAACCTTGCAATCAAGGAAGTGCGTTGGCTTTGGATTAGTCGAATTGAGTCACATCGAGATTTAAAGTTTTTTAGGTTGTTTCAAATAGGTTCTTTTAATAAAAAAAATAAATTACATTAAATCAATTGCATAAAAGCATTTCGTTTCATTTTTTTAGAACCTCTAAGATTTTCTTAGAAGCCTCATAAAAAATTTGTAGACTTGACTTTCACTTCAAACTAAGTTTAACTAATTAATTCGCAATTAAGTTGTGTTCTCTAAGGACATATTAGAGCCTCTAGTGCCATTCAGCTCTCATAACTCGTTAAGCCTTTTTAAGCACAGTGATACTTAAATCCTCCAATATAAAATTATTCAAGTCCTGAATTACTTCAAGATTATTAGTTTGAATTGTGACCCGTCTGTATCCTATATTTTAAATTTAATTCATTTTGTGTTTCAGTCAATTTCAAATTTGAATCATTTAAGATTATAAATGTTTCATATTTAGTGATTCTGATTATTTAATACATGAATATTTTAAATTAAATCATTTTAAATTTAATTTATTTTATTTTTTACTCATATTTTTATTTCATAAGGTTTATTTTTTATTTTAAAATAAAATAAAATCAAAATTAAATTTATTATAAAATGAATAATTATCATAAATACTTTTTCAAATAAAACATAACAATTTAAATTAATTAGCCTATAATATATAAAACGTTTTTGAATTGACAAAAAAATAGTTATTATTTAGCTAATTTTAAAATTATTATAAATATCATATTGTTAATAATATTTTAATCTAAAATTTTGATATTTTTATTTTCAGTAATATTTATTTAATCTGAATTTTTGATGTTTTTATTGTTAATAAAATTATCCAATCTAAAATTTTATTTTTTTATTTTTATTTTATGATGAGATATGAAATATATCATAATTTTTTTTTTAGATTTTACATTGTATTTTTATCACTTATTAATTTTAATTATGAAGAAAATGGTAATATATATATATATATATATATATATATATTAGTAAGTTTATTTTATTTACAATTTGATGTTGAAATCATGTGATATAGGTTCAGATTGCATATTTTATGAGGATAAAAATGATAATTTGGAGTTCTTTTTTCTTTTTTGCATCAATATAATTTCAATTTACAAATCATATATATACAATAGTAATACGAGGTTACAGAAAAGAAAATAATTATGTTTGTATTACAGTTTTTTGAGACACGACAATCTCCACTTGAAAATGCTTATTACAATTTGAATGAATTACTCTTTTACTCCTAACTTAATATTTTTAAATTATTTTATGCTTTTTATTTAATTTTGTTTTAAAAATTTTTATGTGTTAAATATAAACCTCTTTATTTTAATATTTTATTTAATTCGATTAATTTTTAATATTATCATATTAAATGAATGAATATTCAATTTTAAAACTTAAAATATAGTTTTTTTTAAAAAGCATACATTAATAACATTTATATTTTTAAAATATAACTAAAATTAATTACATTCATTGATCAAAGTAGAGTAAAGATAAATAAAAAATCACAAAAAATCAAATATTAACAAATTTGGTACTAGAACTAATTAATTTAATAATATATATAATAAATAACCTATAAGAAATTATTAATGATACTATTTAAATTATAAAATATAATATGAATATTCATACCATGATGAAATTTAATATTTTTAAATATTAAATAAAATTAGTATAATTGATTAAATATTTTGTAATTAATTTCTTTAATTTATTAATAATTTAAAAAAATAAATGAAGAAATAAAATTTTATTTATAAAATTAGAAGATTAAAAAACAAAAGAATGCGGCATCTAGCATGTGAGTTTGAAGAGGAGGAGGAGGGAAACCCGTGAATGTCTCAACAAAAAGCTAATAACATAAAATACGGAAATTATAAGAATTAAGAGATAATTTATTTAATAAACAAATATTAGTACGGATTTTTAATATTTGTCAAATAGTTTTCATTTTTTTAAAAATCAAGTCAAATATAATTATCCAGTAAGGTGATTATAATTATAATTAAGCAAAGAAGTAAATAATAAGACTTCCAATGATTTCTTAATAAATGATGAGCCTTCAATTTGTCCTTACAATATATATATATATATAAACGGCCTTCTGCTTCCACCTCTTTTTTAATTCATCTTCAACATGTTTACTACCAATGTTGCTCTGCCAAAACTAAAATCTTCCTTTTCTAAATTTATATTCGAAATTAGGGTTTTAATTACGTACTGTCCAGTCGCGTTTTGTAATATTAATTTTGTTTATAAGTTGTTATCTATTCAACCTAATCCAAACTATGATGCAGACATGCACGCACGCTTTTCCTCTCTTTCCATGCTTGAAACACTCCAATAAATAAATCACCTAATTTTCTATTTAAAGAATAGTTCATCAATTTGAAAAAATATATATATAATTTATTTTTAGGCTTTTCAATTTGACTTTTTCTTTTAATTTCGTATTTATAGTTTTTTTCTCCGATTTGATATTTAAACTTGTCAAACATTACACAAATTAATTTAATATATTAAGGTAATAAATGTATAACCAACATAAAGCTAGAGGTGTGCATGGGCCGCCCGACCCGAAGGCCTGCCCGAAATGTGAGAGGGTTTGGGCAAAAATATAGGCTCGACAAATGGGCTTGGACAACAAAATAAGGCCCGTTTAAAAAATGGGCCAGGCTCGGGTAAGGCATTTTTGGCCCTGGCCCGACTCGGCCCGGCCTGAATTTACTAAAGACAAAAAAAAAAATCTATTTTTAATATTATTTTCTTATTATTTTCTCCCTATTCTGCTACCATTTTACTATTATGTTGCTACTATTTTATTGTTATTGTTTAGATATTGTATAAAACTTATTTTATTGTTAATTTTGTTTTTATTTTAAAGACATTTGTTAATTTTGTTATTATTTTAGAGGCATTTGCTTGTTAAGTTGCATCTATTTTATTGTATTTAAATATACATATTTTTTAAAATTTATTTTTTATTTGTTGAGAAATATTTATTTTGATGTTTTTAGTATTTTTGATGGTTTATATATATTTTAAAATTATATAAAAATAATATAAAAACTAATATGGGCGGGCCGGGCTGGGCCGGGCCTGGATTTTAACATTTTTATTCGGGTCGGGCTTGGGTAAAATTTTAGGCCCATTTTTCGGGCCTGACTCGGCCCGAGTCTGACACACGGGCCTAAATTTTTAGTTGGGCCTAGCCTGAACCCAACCCGGCCCAGCCCGGCTCATGCACACCTCTACATAAAGAGATGACATAGAATACTTTGCTATTTTAATTGTTCAATTACTTTTAATTTAATTTATTTAAGTGTTTTTTTTTTTTTAATCTTACATAATGAAACTTTTTTAGTTTGAGTTTTTAAAACTCTTGTTTTCTTTTTTCAATATCTATTTGTGAAGCCTATCTCTAAGCATAATTTTGTAACACGAATTTCCTTTGATACCAATGATATTTTGTAACACAAGTTTCCTACTGAAGAGACAACATTGCCCAAAACTATTGGCACAGAACATGCACAATTCTTGATTCCTCAAGCACTTCAGTTGCTATTGATCAGAGGCTCTTGAAGTTGCTTTTTGATAGAATTACTATCAATGAGAGGCAAATCAATGACCTCAAAGCACACAACAATCAGCTATTGGCCATGAAGTTGAATATCTTGATAGATTCAGTGATCACTTTGCAATCATTAAATAAAAAGGGGGAGTAGTGAGTGAATATGATGGGTTTTTTTTGTGCAATAATAACCACAAACTTAGAATTCTAATTCTTGTCATTTTGGTATGATGATTTTTCTGGTCACTCAATCTAATAATCTTGTACTCTTACTCTTACATGTTTTAGATCACATTAACAAGCTTCTGCTTAATGCTTACGTTAATGAATATTGTTTTACTTAGGGGGAAAATATGTAACTGTGATGATTTTACTTTTCCTTATATATGTTTTATTCAAAATTTGCCAATGGGGGAGATTGCTGACACATTTGGAGGCAAGGATAACTTTTGTGGCTATTTCTGTGGTTAAAACAGTGACCATAACTTCAGCCATTGTTTCATTGCTTTACTTGTCTATTTTAAGAGTTGACAAATTTTAGACTAAAAATATTGTTCTATCTGTTTTAAAGATATTTGGACAAATTAAAGCCTAAAACATAAAGACTAGTTGAATTGAAATTAAAGGCTTGAAGATTTATTTTTTGCAAATTAAGAACAGTTACTTGCGGAAAAAGTTAAGTCACTTTTTATGATTGAAGACTTTAGATTACACCGTGACTCTTATGGAATTATTATCTTATATTGATTTTTAGCTTTACATTATACCAAAGTGATTAGTCTATGACTCTTATATAAGCAAAACTTAAGTAGTATATGAACTTTTGTCTAGGTTAAAGTAACCGAGAAAGACCAAGAAATTAGGAGAGCACAAATTTGTTCAAATGAGGAACATTTTATGTATGCATTGTTTTTGTAAGCAATCAAAAGAATCTCTTGAGTTGCAAAACTAAGCTTTTGAGGGGGAACTTAATAGGACAGTGATCTAGTCTTTGTACAACAATGAGGTCGCTAAATTAGTGAGAGTTAGCACTGTAGTAAGACTTAAATCATTGGTTCTACTATGAGAAAGATAGTGGATTATTGCTCTAGGCAAAGCTCCACAGACGTAGATTGAGGTCGAACTGCATAAACAATCTCAGTGTTCCTTTTTTTTGGTAAAATCAGTTGATGGGGTAGGGAACCCCCTCTTTATATAGTATACTGGAAATGGAAAAAAAATTGAAAAAAAAATAAAGTGTGCGGGAGGGAGGTTTTCCCTTTTTTTTTTGTATCATTTCATTTTTTTGGTTCATTTTTTGTCGATTTTCTTTTTTATCATCCCTTAGCTTTTTTCTTAACCTGATATTTTTAGTATCAGTTCATTTTTCTCCCAATTTTATTTTTTATTGATTTTCTTTTTTATCACCTCTTAACTTTTTTCTTAACTCGGTTTTTCCAACTGTGAATACCCGTTAAAATATTTTTCACTTATTAAAACAATTTTAACTTGATAGTAGTGATAGCAATAGTGAAAAAAAAGTTTTTCACTGGATGGTCAAATTTGTTATTCCGTATATTTTGATAGTGAAAATAATTTTTTTAGCTTAACAATGACCATTTTTTTAGTGAATTGGAAAAATTTTTTCATAGGTATTGTAATTCTAGTTACATAATAATGATACTAACTATAGGTGGAATAATCACATGACACAATGGCGGTCATGGGCTCCCCATATTTTCTTTTTCTTTTTTTCTCAGTGTTTTTCAATTGTTTTTTTTCACTCTACCCTACTCCATAAGCTCTTTCGCCCTATAGCACGCGCTTTCAACATCCCTGTTGCCACCTCAGCTCAAAATGCTTCTATCATCATGCGTTTTCTTCCTTCCAATTTTTTTTATGTTGTGTGTTGGAAATTTCGGGAGAAAGTTTTATTTGTATTGGTGTGTAAGGGAGAAATTGTGATAGTTTTAAGGTACGTTTAAGTTCACAATGATGTGATGGCGCTTGAAGACCCACACATTTCGTTTGTCGTGTGGAGAGTGCCCCACACATTTCGTTTGTCGTGTGGGGAGTGCACCATCACCCTAGAAGACATGGCATTGCAACTAGGGCTCCTAGTTGGCGATGGTTATGCGATCACGAGTTCAAGTTTTATGCCATCAGAAGAGGATGATTTATAAACCTTATACATAAGTTTGAGATCATAATCATAGGGAATAGTTAAGAGGCTTTCTAGTATAATCAACTTATTATTTTTCCTCATCTCCACCAAAGGTAGTATCTTTAACCTCTTTGTTTCTGAAACTTGTACCAAAGTTGGGGGCAAAAAGACTTTCAGGGGGAGTGACTATGATGGTGGAGGAAAAGTTGAAACTCAAGTCAGGTGGCAGCAGTTGTAGTTATTAACAAGGTTTTTAATCACAATAATCGTTGCCACCCCAAGTCGAGTTTCAATTTTTCTCCAACGCCACAGTCACTCCTCCCCCTAAAAGTCTTCTTGCTCCTGACTTTGTCACAAGTTCCGGACACAGAGAGGTTAAGGATACTACCTTTGGTGGAGATGGAGAAAAAAAGAATAAGTTGATTATACTAAAAAGCCCCTTAGCTTTTCCTTATGATTATGATCTCAAATTTATGTATGCAGTTTATAAAGCATCCTCTCTGGTGGCTTGAAACTTAAACCTGTGACCACATAATCATCGTCAACTGAGAGCTCGAGTTATAACTAAACTCATGATTGCATAACCACTATCACCTAGAAGCTCTAATTATACTTGAACATGTGACCATATAACCACTGTCAAACAGGAGCTCGAGTTGCAATGTCACATCTTCTAATGTGATGGTGCATTACCTACATGGCAAATGAAATGTGTGGGTCTCCGAGTGCCACCGCATCGCTGTGAACTCAAACATACCTTAAAATGGTCACAATTTCTTCCTTACACACCAACACAAACACCAACTTTGAACACCAAACACACAAAAAAAAAAAAAAATTGTTTTCTCTCATTCTGAACACCAATATTTTTTTCCACTACTAACAACCACAAGTCTTTATTCATTTTTTTCTTCTCTTCAACAGAAAAAATAATTCAAACAAAAAATCAAAAACTTCAACATATATAGATTTTGCACCGGGGATGGGGTATATATAGTTTGGGTGGTGCCGCCTGACAAATCAGCGACATCCATTAATTATTTTTTCACTTTCATTAATTCATTTTTCAAAAATAAAAATTTCCAATGCTGCCTAACAGACCGACGACACCCATTAAAAAATATTTCTTTCATTTTTTTTCCTACCATGAATACTTATATTTTTCACAGTTATTTCAAAAAATAAATACAGGTGTTGCCTGACACAATGACGGCACTAAAAATAATATTTTTTTTTTAAAAAGATGATGATAGACTATTGATTTCGTTAGAATGACGGTATTGAATTACACTATTCAAAATGGGTCATGTTCTTAAATAATTTTTAATTAAGGTGATTTTATTAATTAATTAATTTTTAAAATTATTTTACTAAAAAACCAATTGTTACAAAATACAAGTCAAAAAGTAGTATTAAATAGTGAAAAGTGCAGATGCAGTTGCAGTCATAATTTCATGTGCATTTCCTTTATGAGGGTAAGTCAATATGTTTATATATTAGGACATCAGTTTTAACTCTTAAAAATTAAAATTGGGAAATTAATTGATGTAGCAATGCATCACTTTCTTGATATTATCAGCAATCACATGTATTTATTTTAATGCAAATTAGTTGGTTGATGTTACCGCAATTTTATTTTTTCAAGCTCAAAGTCAAAACCTTTTTTCAACTATCTTTGGCCCTTACCAAAAGCTGGCCCTTAAGAAGAGACCTCTGTTTAAGGGTATGAACCTTGGAATATTTGTGCTCTGCTTGGCTACTGGTATTTTTTTGCAATTTTATTTGTGTCATTTTCTTAACCTCAATTTCGTTCAACTGTTGGTTTAAATTTAAAAACTCATTTTAAATTTATAAGAGTTTGAATAAATAAATATTCAGCTAAAAAAATGAGTTTAAGACTAAAATAATTCGATTCGGTTTAAGATGATAATATTATTTTTTATTTTATATATTCTAAGTAAACAGTAGTGTATTATATCATATTATAAATATTAAAAATATGTTAAGCAATTTATGTTTAGAAATTTAATGAAATAATATCGGTAGTAAAAGGTATATATAGACTATTGCTAAATATTAAATAAACATAAATGTATAAAAATAATAATATAAATAGACCTAGTGGATTAATTGTTTACAAATATAAGTTAATTTTGACAAAATTTAAAATCTATATTTTAGGTTCGATCGATTTTAAGTAACTATGTATAATATCTATACTATTAATAAAATCTCTACCTGAGTTGGTGTCACGAGTCAACGGGCACCAACTCAATAAAAAATTTCCAAAATACCCTTCTATAATTAGAATAATTCATATTATTTGAGGGTATTTTAGTCTTTTTTTTTTAACAAAAACTAATAAAAATATACATATGTGAGATTTGAACACATACCAATTGCATTAATAAAACCTTAAATTTACCACTTAACCAAAGTTTATTATGCACAATTTATTATCTCCATAAGTTGTATATATTAATATCTAACTATATTTATTATTATCTTAGCTTTTGACTTAATTGGTGTCACCCTCAATCGGGTCACCAACCTAGTTAAGGAAATTGCAGAAATGTCCTTCCATAATTAAAATAAATTATGTTACTCAAGGGTAATTTAATCTTTTTATTTAATAAAATCAATAAAAATACACATTGTGGGATTTGAACTTGATTCAATTGGATTAGTAAAACTTTTAATTTACCACTCAACTAAAGCTTTATTTTTTTATATTTTAATTTTATTATGCACACTTTATTATTTCCATAAATTGTATATTTATCTATACTATTATTTAAGCACCAAGTCTTAAACTCGATTAGGAAAATTATGGAGATGCTCTTCCATAATTAAAAAAAAGTTTTATTGCTTGAGGGTATTAAAAAAATACATATGGTGGGATTTGAACCCGAAACAGTTTCACTAATAAAATTTTAATTTACCACTTAGCTAAAGCATTATTCCAATATTTTTTTTACATTTTAATTTTATTATGCACACTTTATTACTTTCATCAATTGTATATTTATACTTACTTTTATTTAAACTCTTGATTCAATCGATGTCACCCTCAATTGACGTCACCAACTCGGTTAGGAAAATTACAAAAACATATTTTCATGATTAAAGTAAGCTATATTACTCAAGGGTACTTTAGTCTTTTTATTTTAAAGAAAGAATAGAAAAATGTATTTGGTAAGACTTAAACCCGAACCAATTCATTAATAAAACTTATAATTTACCAATCAACTAAAGTTTTATTATAATATTTTTTACATTTTAATTTTATTATGCACACTTTATTACTTTCATTAATTGTATATTATATATACTTACTATTATTTAAGCTTCTGAATAGGTTGGTGTCATTCTCAACAGGGTCATCAACTTAGTTAGGGAAATTACAGAACGGAAATGCTTTTTCATAATTAAAATAAGTTAAAATACCTGAGAGTACTTTAGTCTTTTTATTTAAAAAATAAAAAATGCATCTTGTGGAATTTGAACATGAACCAATCGCATTAGTAAAACTCATCTAAAGCTTTATTTAAATAATTTTATATATTTTAATTTTATTATGTACACTTTATTACTCAATATTGATATGATAAATAATTTAATCTAAATTTTTTAATTTTTAATATCATTCGATTTTCATATGTTATTACTAATTAGTTTCAAGCCGAACGTTTCATTATTTATTGTATGTTATTTTCAAATACACATTTGTGTTCTATATTTGTGGTTTCCACACGCATACACGTGTGACAAGATTTCCAGTATTAATAATATTGTTAATTGAATTAGTGTCACAACAAGTAAACTCAACACTAACTAACAATGGCTGACAAAACCATAATAAATAATTGTAGCGTATTTAATAATATTTATCTAATGTATTTATATATTTAAATTACGTTATACTCATAATTCATCTACATTTTTATTTTAATATCATGTTATTATAATTAATTAATTTCAAAATATATATTGTATTGTTTAACGTATATATTTATGTTCTAAATGGGATGAAATCCAAATCCACCAAAAGGACATGGAATGGTAGTTCAAAATTGAGAATCATGAGCAATGGTAATTGTAAAGGCATGCATGAAAATGTCAAATATACCCACAAAAAGTGACATCATTTTTAAATGAGCAAAATGCCTATGGCTTCCTTTTTATACCCACAAAACCTAACCTAACTTGCACGCTTTCTAAAAAAATACAAAATAGGTACATTAAATGCAATCACAAGAAAGTTTTTCTTCATTACTGTCTTCTTAGTTCCAATCACCCATTTTTGCTCTTTGAAAAATGTAATCTTTTATTTACACTTAAATTCCAAACAAAATATTTCTTTCATAAAATTATAATAATATTTTCGAATCTTGTTTAATTCTTTTTTAATTATATAGAGATTAAATTGATTATTTAATAGTAAAATTATTAATTTAATATAATCTCTATAATAGAAAGGTATGCTAAATATATTCATCGTTTAAGCATGCTATCATTTCATGTCATTTTGTTAGAGGTACAAGTGGACTTCTTTCCTAAACATTTGAATAATTTCGGATTTTAGAGTTGTTATTGTTGGAAGAACTTTATTCGAGTACCCACCTCAACTTGAAGAGGCCTTGGCCCCCTTAGCTAAATGGGCAAATTACTTTTTAGCCCCTCCTTAAAATTAAAAAATTTAATTTAAAATTTTTAACCTTTGATTAAATGAAAAAATTATAATTTTAGCCTTTTGAAAAACTAATAATTCAATTTAAGTGTTTCCAATACAAGATTTTTAGCTTCGCTCCACACCAATTTTTATAATCTTATCTCAACCCCTAAACAAAATTTGTACTTGGTCCTTGAGTCTCAAATGATAATTGTTATTTCATGCTTATGCTTATTCAATTGAGTAATTAGAGTTGTTTTCTATTAGGGCTCCAATTAGACTCGATTTCGATTTTAGTCAATAAATACATTAAAAAAATGTGTGAAGAATTGTAGAGAAAGGAGAAATAGTTATACCCAACTTTCAAGCAAATTAATTGGGTTTCTATCTATAAAGTACAAAAATTAAAATGATGAAAAGGAATATGTTCCTTCTTCTTTTAAAATTCAAAATGGGGATTATAGGAAAGCCATGTGGCACCTTAGCTTATCTCATATTAGCTTTTCTTATTGCCATGATGGTGGGAGAGGAAATCTCATTTGCTCATACATTGAATGGTCCATACCAATACATGTGTCTTAGTTGTCCAGATGATTCTTTCATCTCCCACACCTCCATAAAGTAAAACCCCAAACCACTTCAAAAGTGTGACTGCAAGAGGATGGTCCTTCACTTTTTCTTTTCGTCTTGCTTTGATTCTAAAATGATTTTTTTAATAAATATCTATAAATATCCATTAATTTTTATTTTATTTGAATTTAAAAATAAAATATTATTACTCCCTGAATGCTCCCCTAACTATATAACCCTCTGCCCCTTCTCTAACACCAATACAATAATAAAAAATACAAAACAGAAACCCATATTGTAGCTTCCACCATTTTGCTTTCAAAGCCTTGTTTTCATCCTCTTAACAATCTCAGCTGAAATATCGGCCGACAGGTATTCCTCCCAACACCAATACTTCGGAGCATCCGGAAAGCCCAGAAATAAGTTGTTTCCGGCTTCCTCTTATTTGGTCAAAATAGTAAAGGGAAAGGGTGGACGGTAGAGATGCCGACGCCGAGGGAAAGGGTTCACGCTATGGGGCCAGCAGCGGTGGCACCGATGATGCAAGCTGTGCCGGCTGTTGCTGATGTTTTGGCTAAGGACACGATTATTTCTTGGTTCCGAGGGGAATTCGCGGCAGCCAATGCCATCATCGATGCTCTTTGCGGTCATTTGGCGCAGCTTCAAGGAGGGGGCGGTGAAAGATCCGAGTACGAGGCGGTGTTCGCGGCGATCCACAGGAGGCGGTTGAATTGGATTCCGGTGTTGCAGATGCAGAAGTACCACTCCATTGCCGATGTGACGGTAGAGCTGAAAAAGGTGACCGCCAAGAAGACCGAAAGAGGAGATGGAATTGGCAATGAGGAAGTGGAAGGTGGCGGTGGCGGAGGAGGAGAAGACGGCGATTGTTTGGATGATGAGAAAGAGGAAGAGAGAGTCACCGAGGAAGTGGTGGAAAATGAAGCAAATGGGGAAGTTGGTGGCGAGGAAGAAGAAGATTCCCCTGACAGTGACATTACTGATTCAGGTAACCTCACGACTAAAAGAAAAAAGTGATTTTCTATTATAAACTTTGATTGTTTTTCAATTATATATATCTTTACATTGATTACTATTTGTTCCTCTGTTGAACTCATTTCTGTTTGATCCTCTGGATCTTGCCTATTTTCTGGGTGTTTCCTTGTTGGAATTTTCAACGAAAAATCGGGCCAAGTTACTGGGGTTCCTACGACACTCACTGTGCTTGAAAAAAACAAAACTCTGGCCTTGGTTCTATTTTCTTCCGTTATTGCCAATCAATCAGTTTGGTTACTTGAATTCTTCAAATTTGCTCCAAATTTGCTTTCTTTCTTCTTTTTTCTTTTCTTTTTTTTTTTTTATCAATCAACCAAAAAGACAAGATAAAAATGTCACCTTTTTTTGCCTGTTCTAATGGCAGAGAGGCGTAAGGCGTTTGAATCTCAATTTTTACTGTGTTTGGTCAAGCGAGAAATTGAATCTCTTTATACCCTTCTCTTTTTCTTTTCTCTTTCGTGTAAAAAGGCACAATCATTTTCCTTCATTTTCTATGTAACCAAACAAAATAATGTATATTTCCAGGTTTGATCAATATTCAACGTTTCTAGTGCCTTTTCAAAATTTTCTGTGACTTTGAATTCAACGTGGGGATTAGATCATGATGCAGGGTTTTCATTAAAAAAGTAAAAATTTCCTCCCTTTTTCTATAAGATTCTTCAAACTCACAGTTTCCTGGTAAAAAAAAAACAAAAGAGATGTCATACTTTTCACGAGATCAAAATTTCCCCTTTCTTTAATTAAAAAGGTGATCTTTTATTAATATGTTTTGCATTAAAAAATGTTTTTAATGATGAAAGAGTAATAGTACAGTAGTCGTATACGGTAGGCATGTTCCCGAGGTTTAAGCGAGGAGTTTGAGGATTTCTAGGCCAAAACCTTAGAAAAAACAGAGAAAGGGTTCGGCTGATTCAGTTTTACAGTTAATTTGTGGTTTTTTATCTAAATATTACAAAAAAATAAAAAATTACCAAAATAATACAGCAAATTTTTTATTTACCAAAATAATACAAATTTTTTTTATTTACCAAAATAATACAAACAGTAAAAAATCGAAAATGAAAAAAATACAGCAAGTGGGGCCCACAGACGGCACCAAAGGTGCCACTCCCATAGGCACCACCCAAATACTCGTTTTTATTTTGGTCATTTGTTCGTATTTTTTCTTATTTTGGGTTTAAAATCACTTCCAAAATAAATACTATTTTCGTATTTTATTATTTTATATTATTGTATTTATTTTGGAAAGTAATAAAATACGAAAATAATATTTATTTTGGAAGTGATTTTGATCCGAAAATAAGAAAAAATACGAATAAATGACCAAAATAATGATTTTTTACTAAATTTATATAAAAAAATATTAAAATAATACATTTGAAACATTATGTACTAAAATAATATAAAATAATAAAATACGAAAATAGTATTTTATCCTTTATAATAAGAGTTTTTTACCCAAATATTTTCATATTTTATTATTTTATATTATTTTGGTACATAACGTTTTAAATTTATTATTTTAATATTTTTTATATAAGTTTAGTAAAAAATCATTATTTTGGTCATTTGTTCGTATTTTTTCTTATTTTCGGATTAAAATCACTTCTAAAATAAATATTATTTTCGTATTTTATTATTTTCTAAAATAAATACAATAATATAAAATAATAAAATTTGAAAATAGTATTTATTTTGGAAGTGATTTTAATACGAAAATAAGAAAAAATACGAACAAATGACCAAAATAATGGTTTTTTACTAAACTTATATAAAAAATATTAAAATAATACATTTGAAACATTATGTACTAAAATAATATAAAATAATAAAATACGAAAATAGTATTTTATCCTTTATAAATAAGGGTTTTTTACCAAAATATTTTCGTATTTTATTATTTTATATTGTTTTAGTACATAATGTTTCAAATGTATTATTTTAATATTTTTTATATAAGTTTAGTAAAAAATCATTATTTTGGTCATTTGTTCGTAATTTTTCTTATTTTCGGATTAAAATCACTTCCAAAATAAATACTATTTTCGTATTTTATTATTTTATATTATTTTAGTACATAATGTTTTAAATGTATTATTTTAATTTTTTTTATATAAGTTTAGTAAAAAACTATTATTTTGGTCATTTGTTCGTATTTTTTTATTTTCAAATTAAAATAACTTCCAAAATAAATACTATTTTCGTATTTTATTATTTTATATTATTTTAGTACATAATATTTCAAATGTATTATTTTAATATTTTTTATATAAGTTTAGTAAAAAATCATTATTTTGGTCATCTGTTCGTATTTTTTCCTATTTTCGAATTAAAATCACTTCCAAAATAAATCATATTTTCGTATTTTATTATTTTATATTATTATATTTATTTTGGAAAATAATAAAATACAAAAATAATATTTATTTTGGAAGTGATTTTAATCCGAAAATAAGAAAAAAACGAACAAATGACCAAAATAAAAACGAGTATTTGGGTGGTGCCTATGGGAGTGGCACCTTTGGTGCCGCCTATGGGAGAGGCACCATTGGTGCCGCCTGTGGGCCCCACCTATTGTATTTTTTTTCATTTTCAATTTTTTTACTGTTTGTATTATTTTGGTAAATAAATTTTTTTTGTATTATTTTTGGTAAATAAAAAATTTGATGTATTATTTTAGTAGTTTTTATTTTTTATATTGGAATATTTGGGTAAAAAACCCGTTAATTTGAGCTCTCCGCCCGGGGATGGTTTCAATGATTTTAATGGTTAGGCGGCTTCTCATCGCAACCGTCCAATCCTCCAACTTTTGCATCATCATGATATCACGTGGACCGTGCTGTTTGCTTGGGGTTAGTTGTAGGAGGGGATTCACCTGACTTTCTCAACTAAACTTGCTCGACTCGGTTGACTGAGTTTGCTTTTCCCTGGTCTTGTCCCCCTTTTGAGCGAGCGATCAAATGATGATCGAATTGAATTCCACGACAAGAAAAAAGGAAAATAAAGAAAAAGAGAGTAAATTTGGTAGTGTTTGGAAAGCAGGTTTTGGTATCCGACATGAGGACAAGCTGCAGTTTATTCAGTCGTTATATTGTACCTATCCTAACCTTTTTGTTCCAACTTTGAAATTAGTGTTCTAAAGACCAATTTAATTAAAAGATAACACAGCTAAGTCCTACCTTAGAACTGATATTCTTTTTTTAATAATAATTCAATAAAAATAATGCAGGGTCACAGGAAATTCAACATGTTGAGGAAAACATCAACATTTGTTCTAACCATGAAGAATGTGATGCACGCCCTTCTCAAATCAAGCTGACGAAAGGTTTTTCTGCCAAGGAACATGTAAAGGGCCACATGGTGAGTTCATTTCTTTTTACTTATTTACTGATACCTGTGATAAGATATCTCGTTTTTTATTTATTTACCAATACCTCTAATGCAGGTGAATATGGTGAAAGGATTGAAGTTGTATGAGGACGTATTCACCGAGTTGGAGCTGGCTAAGCTGAGTGACTTGATGAGTGAACTTCGATCTTCTGGCCAGAATGGGGAATTGTCAGGTGCCATCCCACTTTAAAGCCTTGCCGAATTGAGCCTATTTTAGAAATGTTATGATGAAGATTTGAAATAGTTATCCCTTCTGTTGTAGCTTTGTTTGAAACAGGTATATTTAGATTCATTTTTCTGCTTGATGAATTCAATAATTACCATAACTTATACTGGCTGTAGCCAAGTACTTCAAAAGAGACTGGCTGTAGCTAAGTACTTCAAAAGAGGCCAATTTAGTTTTAGGGGTTTAGATTTGAAGTTCATTAGGGTGCGTTACGTGTTTATACAATGGTTGGTTGCCTTTTTCCTTTTCTTGTTTCATGTTTTAAAAGGTTACCATCTTAAAGAATTTGTAGTGTGGATTGTTCATTTCATTAATGCAATTGCTTGTTTCAAGTGATATTCGAAGAGACGTTCTGTCCGAGTCTTTGTTTAATCAACTTCCTACTGATTCTTCTGCTTTTCTGGATGACTAAGGTGAGACTTTCATTTTATTCAACAAACAAATTAAAGGAAACAAGCGAGAGCTGATTCAGTTCGGTGTTCCGATTTTCAGACACATAAAGGAGGAGCCGACAAGTAACAACCAAACAAGTAAGGCCCACCGCTGTGATACAGTGGTTCTGTTTGGTTTTTCTGGTTTCTTAATTTGTTCTTGATCCCTTGTGAATACTGTCAAATACCTTTAATCAGCCCTTTCTTTCTAATGTTTTACAGTCAACATCGAACCGATTCCTGCTATGCTTCAAGATGTCATAGAGCACTTGATCCAATGGCAACTTATACCTGAATATAAGAAACCAAATGGCTGCATCATTAACTTCTTTGATGAGGTATACTTTTTTCACCTTTCTCGGCTATTTGTTCTGCGTACAATATCACCTAGGATAGAAGTTGTAGTTATGTTCCTTTAATGCAGGATGAATATTCACAACCTTTTCTTAAACCACCACATTTGGAGCAACCTATCTCCACTCTTCTCCTATCTGAATCAACAATGGCTTTCGGTAGAACTCTTACAAGTGATAGTGAAGAGAACTATAGAGGGCCATTCCAACTTTCATTGAAAGAAGGGTATCTCAAGAGTATATTCATTTGATTTGTCTTTCAGATTGGGCTTTCTCCCTCTTATATTGTATTTTACTGTTGTTCTACAGGTCTCTTTTAGTTATGAGGGGAAATAGTTCTGACATGGCAAGGCATGTGATGTGCCCGTCTCCAAACAAGAGGGTCAGCATTACCTTCTTCAGAGTCCGGCCCGATATTAATCAAGGTCAGTCACTGTTAACAACTCCTCAGTCTGGTTCCATGACTCTATGGCAACCAGGAGTACCAGGTCCATATGCAATGTCAAATGGAGTTCTTAGTGGCTACGAGGCACTGGATACAATGCCAAAATGGGGAGTCCTTCGTACTCCTATCGTCATGCTAGCGCCTGTGCACCCAGTGGTAATGAGCCCAAGAAAACTTCCTCGTGGAGGTACAGGGGTCTTCTTGCCTTGGACTATGGGATCAAAAAAACACACTAAGCACCTTCCACCGCGAGCCCAGAAAGGAAGAATGCTCACATTACCTTCTACTGTCGAAACAGATGTATCAGAGTCTACTTCTGAACCAAGCAACAATCTCAAAGGGAAATCAGAGTAAGTTATAGCTTGAGGCAACAGCCCTAGGGCCAAAGCAACATGAATCGTCATACTTCTCGCTCTGAAAGAGCATTTACTTACTGTACAAATGCGGCTCAAGTGCTGTAATGTTTGTTCCCCCCCTTTTTTTTTCTTCCATCTGCAAGTTTAGATTCTAGCCATTATTACAATACCTGTTGAACATCATGGTAGGGCTTTAAGGTAGTTTGAGCTTTAAGTTTGAGTGTGAATTAGCTCTACTGACGACCTCCGAGATTTTGTATCAAGTTATCCAAGTTATTTATATTTTAATCTTCTTTTACATACAGATGGTATTAGTTTACTTTTTGGTTATGTAATTCATATCTTTACCATCTATAAAACTGATATTTGTGTTCTTTCTTGCCAAAGCCAGGCATCAACATAGCATCCTCAAATCTGGAACTAGAAATATTGTTTCCCCACATCATGTAGCCTTGCATAAATTACTAATAGGCAACCATAGTATTTCATGAATGGTTCTGGAAATAATGAAAATCATATCAATTATGAACATTTATTTCTTCAATTTCATTTTAATCTAGTGTTAAAAGCTACACAATCATAGAAGATAATTCGCGTTTCAAATGATAAAGGAAAATGAATCCTCCGCATTATAAAACACTTGCAAGGACAAACAGTAGAATGCTTTATATGCAGATGAAATGAATTCTATGGGTAACAAATATCAACAATTTTCATCAAGCTTTAACCGGTTCATCATCAATCTTCAATATCCCAGCTCAAATCCTCATCTTCTTTTGCAGTACAAAGCCGTTTTCTCAAATCAGCTCTATTCGAAATTGAGTTACCACCATGAGTTGCTTTCATATCATCAATGCTACTGAGATCCTCGATTTCATCCCACCCAGGATCCTCCTCACCAGGCATTGAATGACGGCTTGACAAACCATTGTCATTACTAGATTTCTTACGATCATTTTGCTCTTCGGAAGCTACTTTCTCTACTGATTTCGACACTGAATCTTCTTTGGAGACCCTATCATCCTTCTCTGAATTAACTTTCTCGGTCACCACATTGCCAAAACTTGATTTTTCATCAGCATTTCCCTTCTTTTCTGCATCATCACTCTCCACTCTCAGTTCCTCAATAGAATTCTTTTCCTTATCCTTCTCAACTTTCTCAACTTGCTCCTTATTCGCTGGAAAATCACCATTAGATTCCAAATTCATAGCTTTTCCTTCCACAATTTCATCATCTTTCTTCAAAATCAGGTTTGACTCGACATTATTAACATCCACCTCTTCATCATCATTGTCATCAACATCCCAACTCAACTCCTCATCCTCATCGTTCCTTGAAATTGCTCTCTTAACAAGCTTAACCCTCATATCCTCTGGTAGCTGAAGCTTATAAACATTATAAAAATACCTACACCAAAATGTCTCATGATCAACCCCATCTGAAATACCACCAACCCTTTTATAAATACTCACTATTTCCATATTCTCTTCCATCAATCTCTAAACATCTCCCTTCTTATCTTACAAATTGAACCCTAATTTCCACTTCTTATAATCCTCCAAATCCTCTGGCTCTTCACCGTAAGTACTAATATCTCATTGAATTGCCTTTAATTGAGCATCAAATCGGCTATACCCTCTCGAGTTCAAACCACGTTGAGTACTGAAACTTCTGCTATTGGTTTCGGAGGAAGGTGAATCAGATTTGTTACTGGCGGCTAGGATTACATCCCTGCCTTGATTGATGATCTGAACTGTTCCTTTTAAAACTGTGCTCCCTAACTCGTCAATTGCGTGCCCAACGTTGCCTAACGAGCCTTGCGCTACCTCGATTTCATTTTTTAGACCCGTTCGAATTCCTTGAGATCGCGACAGTAGACTTCGATTATGGATTCTGATCTGCTCACAATCGGTTTGATCAGATCGTCGAAGCTCCAGCCGGTAGGGCTGGAATCGGACTGCTTAGGAGGGGAATCAGGAGCAGAGTCTTGGTCTTTCAGGGACTCGGATTCAGATTCAGGATCAGGAGGGTACGGATCGCCCGCGAAAATTGATTTGAAGAAATCCATTAAGAAAAGTTAGGGTTTATCTCAGGATAAGGTTAAGAATTGATTAGGAATTTGGGGGTCTTTTTCGGTAAGATGTGAAATCAAACAGAAACTGAAAATTATAAATTTGAGGGAAGAAATGCATAATTCCGATTATAGTCCTTCAACTATGTTAACATTTGAGATTTAATTTTTTATTGGCCATAATTTACTTTAATTACTGCGCATTAAATGTACTTTTTTTTAAAGATAACAAGATATAACTTAGGATTGGCTAAATTACTCATATATGTAAAAAAAGAGAGTTTATTGACTTTTTTTTTTGAAAATTCAAGGGAATATGTGGTTTTTAATGAATATATATATATGTGTGTATATATATATGTGTGTGTGTATATATATATATATATGGCTAAATTACCTAAAAAAGCCCTTTTTTTTCAAAAATTACTGAAATGGGCCTATTTTCCAATTAATTACTAGAATAGGCCAAAAACACAAAAAACGAGTCCACGTCACCGCGTTGTCACGAGATACATAAGGAAAACGCTTCCCTGAGGAAGCGTTTTGTCCACGTAAGCACAAAACGCTTCCTTGAGAACGCGTTTTATGTCTACGTGGACAAAACGCTTACTCAGGGAAGCGTTTTCTCCCAACGGTCAGATTGTTTTACCGTTTTTGACCCTTTTTTTGACCGTTTTATCCCCTAATGGTCAGAAAAAAAAACCCTATAAAAACCCTCCCCCCTTTTATTTTTTTTCACACACAAATCCTCTCAAAACAATCTCAAAAAATTCTCTAAATTCTTTCAAATTTCTCTCAAAGCCATGTGGCACCTTAACTTATCTCATATTAGCTTTTCTTATTGCCATGATGGTGGGAGGAAATCTCATTTGCTCATACATTGAATGGTCCATACCAATACATGTGTCTTAGTTGTCCAAATGATTCTCTAATCTCCTACACCTCCATAAAGTAAAACCCCAAACCACTTCAAAAGTGTGACTCCAAGAGGATGGTCCTTCACTTTTTCTTTTCGTCTTGCTTTGATTCTAAAATGATTTTTTTAATGAATATCTATAAATATCCATTAATTTTTATTTTATTGGAATTTAAAAATAAAATATTATTACTTTTTTTAAGGCACCTTTTGGATTCCACTCAAATTTTCTCGTTGTATAGTTGAGTTACTAATTTTTGTGTTTGGACATTTACACAATGGTGATTACACCTTTATTTTTCAATTGGAGGTAACAAGTCCCTCTTTAATATTACTCATCTTTTTCTTCTTCCATTTTTATCTTTATCATTTAAAATATTTTATAATTAAATTTAAATAAAAATAATTTTATTATTTTTTAAATAATGAATCAGGTCATTTCAACTAAACTGACCTAAATTTTTGTAAAAAACCAAATCTGATCCAATTTAATAAATGAAACCTCTACTCATTATTAAACTGCATTTAAATTTAAATTTAAATATATGGTCACCTATTTTCTTTTGGTGATAAGAAAAAAGAAGAATATATAATCAATTAAACTAAAAGAAAAGAACTTTTTGTAAACAACTGCAGCCTTGCCTCCCTATTAAAAGCTATTTTCGTCATTCAATCTGCTTCTCTGTTTTCTTCTCTAGGGATGTATTCAAGTATCCAGTTCCTTACATTCTTTAGAAGGTACGCTTGATTAACGTTGAGCTACAGGGCTTTGAATTTGAAACTTGGATAACTTCAATAACCTCTAAATTATCCGTCTATATTGATTTCCTTATATCAATTACAAGCCATCTAAAATACTCAGCATCTAAATGTTCAAACATTACTTTTAATTTTATTAACATATAGTGCACAATATTATCATTAATTTCACCGCTATTTTTTTTATTTCACTTAAATAACTTCGTTGTTTTATCCGAAAGCAATCTCAATATTTACTAAATAAGTAGCAGTTTAAAAGGAAAAAAAAATTGTAGTTTTAAAATTACAAGATAACAGTTCCTAGGGTTTGAAAATGGAATCTTCTCTTATTCTTTTTCTTTTATGGTCTAGAATGTTATCTGTGGAAGCTAAGGGTAAATATAAATTCTAAAATAATTGATATTTAATACAAAATTGGTTAAGGCTGAGTAAGATACTTTCCTTGCAGACATGAAAACAGACTCATGTTTGATTTTTCATCATCAATGACATAATAAGTACAATATTTGATTTACATCCTACTCTTTCAATAATGAAGAAAGTATGTGTGTAGGATTTGATGTAGACTGATGTGAATACTAATTAATAATACTTAAAAGAGTTCTAATTGCAAACAAATTTTGAAATAAAGGATATATGTTTGAAGTGGTTGTAATTGACTTTTCAATAGTGACAGTTACTTTGGAAGATGATGCCATAGTGTCCATCCAATATTACTTGGCACCACCTTTTGAAAGGACTTTGAGCAAGGACCTCTCATGTTCACCTTCCCCTTGACTTTACTCTTGAAAAAGGTAATTGGGGGAATTCAGTCGCTTTGTGGGTGGGAAATTGGAACCCACTTTTTGTGTGTGTTAGCTTCATTAGAGATTGCAATTTTGTATCGCTCTATTTATCCCTCAATTTATGAAGATTGTGGACCATGTTCCACCATGATATCTTTGATAATGTCCTTTGGTGCATGGTTTGAGTTAATGTAGAGAAGGAAAAATGTTTAAAAGATTAAAAAATAGGACGTTAGAAGTTAATAGAATATTTAGATATAATAAAATTTTAGAATATATTTGTTTACTGTTAGATTATCCATCTCAGTTTTAAAATTTGAACTTGATATTTGAGATATTAAGTAAATTGATTTTTATAGAGATGAAGAGTGCTTACGTGTCTTTGGCATCACACTGTGATGAATTGGACTCTGATTTTGGATTTTAAATTTCACAAAATTTAGTGCGCATAAATAAAATTGGTTTGAACTCAAATCTAAATATGATTTCTTTTAAGAAAAATGTAACTCGATTCAAGAATAAATCTAAGTGTAAAAGAATAACTTGTTTATGCTAAGAGAAATTGCATGTGTCTTTGATATCGCTTTCTTGGATGAATTGAACCCCGACTCTAAATTGTAAGGTTGGGAAAGGTAATGGTAGGTGGGCACAAGAGCGAGATAAAGCACTATTGTTTTACTTGCCATCCTTAGCTTGTCTTTACATCTTGCCTGAAAATTTAACCACATCTTCTTTTTTTTTTTTTTTGTTTATTTGATTCTCTTATGGTCCTAACATAAATTGAGAATAGTATAAAGCTATAAAGTCATTTAAAGGACAAATTAGCTAATGAATAAGGCATAAAATAAAAGAAAAAGATGGTTCCCTCATCTTTTTATCACCACCCTTTTATTCATTCTCTTACAAAGAGTAAAGTGACATAAGTTCAACTTTTAAAGCAAAACAGCTTCTTGGTCACACTAATATGTTTTGTTTTTTTAAATTTTAATTAATTAAAAATAAAATGAAAGAATTATAAGAAATTAAGACTTAGTCGTACAAACAACAAAAGCTTGAGTTTTCTATTAAAAAACAAAAACACAAAAAAGGTTATAGTTGAAGTTGTGATATTGAACACTATCAAGTGTCCATTATTAGAGTACCGAATAACATGATGGTTTTGTAATAAATTGAGATACATTCCATGACAAGACATCTTTTTCAACTTCAAATTACACATATCTGTCCAATGGGTATATTTTCATGACATTCCCAATTTCTATATACATATTTATGAAAATCTAAATAACGATAGAAAAGAATCAAACTAAACCCGTAAGATTTCATTCCCTAATTATTCTACAATCAACAACAATTGGTCAATCGTGTAAAGAATTGTAGTTAAAAAAGGGTTTGGTTCTGAACTTTGTGTTGATTTTATGACAAAGATTTTTATAGTTTTAAATGTGATTTTGGTTCAAATCGTGTTATTGTTAAAAACTTCTCACAATAAATTTTTTTTTATTTTAATATTATATTGTAAAGATGGATGCAAGGATTTATTCTAAAAGTAAGTATCCAATGCTAAAATAAACAAATGAAAACCAACCAATCATGAAAGCGAATGTAGGTGGCATGATATTTTAAACTTTAATAATTATTATGACAATTAAAAAAAAAACATCAACAAAGAAGACCTAATTAAGGTTGAATCAAGCAGCATAATCCTTGTCATCCAACAAAAATAACTTGGAAACAATTAAGGAAACTTCTTATAACTTTTGATTTATTAGATTTGGGAATAAGACAGCTCAACTTATTTTTTTATTAGCTGCAAAACTTTGTAATTTTCTAGTCAAAGTATTACAAAATCCCCTATGATTGCATTCTAGTTTTTCTTTTTTAAGAAAATAGATAAATTAGTTTCTATATTTTGATCAATGAGGAAAATAGTTTATCCGTTAAAATTGTATCATTTAATATTTATTTTGGTGTTTAACCCTCATTCTTTACACATTTATGCAATTTGATCTCTGATATTTTTATTGGAAGAAATTTAAAAAAATTTAAAACTAATAAGGCTAAAGGGTCAACAAGAACTTAACAATTAAAAAAAAAAATCAATTAAGACCTTTTAAAATTTAAAAGAGTATAAAAAATTTAAAATTATAATTTTTATTAAAAATAAAAATACCAACCCAATAAAAGAGTAGGGGTCAATTTAAAAAAAAAAATCTTATGACCATTAGATTTTAATGGGTTGGGATTGTTATTTTTTAATAAAAATTTTATAACTATCGTTTATAATTTTTATGGGTTTTTTAAAAAATAAATTTTAAAAGAGTTTAATTGATTTTTTAAACTTGTTACTAAGGGCTTTTTGACCCTTTAATTTTACTAGTTTAAAAAAATTCTAATATTCTGGCAATAAAAGAGTAGGGGTCAAATTGAATAAATATATAAAATTTGAGGACTAAATTTATTATTATACTTTATATATAAACACCAAAATTAAATGGAAAGACTATTTTTCTCCATTATTTAATGTTCAGAGATTAATTTACTTATTTTTTCAATAAAAATTTAAAATACAATAAAGGTATAGTAAAAAAAAAAAAAAATGGAAGAAAACAGTAGCGGGTGGTAAAAGAGAGTGTGTGGTTTGTGATTAGTGGGGGAGGCATTGTCCGTAAATGTGTTGGTTAGTTTAGTTCGGTGGCGCACAACAATGGCTGAAGAACAGGCGCGGAGAGGGTCCTTACCGACCCTTCCCTTGATGGGTCCGGGCGCACCTTACATTCTCTGGTGTATTAAATATGTGCCAACAACGGAGGGTTCCTTGTTAAGTGAACCCCACCACCTCCTTATAACCAACTCTCTCCCTCTCTAAAATGATGAGAACATGGAGTGTTGGACCCACACAAGATTGGCCACCTTTTGTTTGTCGTCAATGTCCATCATTTTTGTTAGCCTTCGCCAACTTGCTTTGGTTGGTTGGTTCCTCCTCTATTCACTAATAATAATAATAATAATTAATTTCAAATGTCATATAAGAACGTGACATGTCATCTTCTTCTTCTTCTTCACTGCTTGCATCCTTTATATTCCCACGTGTTTAATTATAATTGGATTGATTGCAATGTGACTAAAATGAATAAAAAAAAACCATATGATTTATTTTTGATTTTGTAGACAATTAATATACACATCTTGAATTTGGGTTGAAGTAAATAATGGGATGCTATAGGAGTACAGCCCAAGTAAGATAAACGTGATTGATTTATTAATGTTTTAAGATGTTAATTAATCATTTATGGATGCTGTTTCCTTAATTGTCAAAGTAGTAGTACCAATATTAAATTATATTTCAAACATATATGGTAAATAATCACACGAGAGTTCAAGTCTCCAATATTTTTGGAGGATGGGATTTGAATTATGGAATTTTTAGTAATTTTGAGCATTGTAAATTATTATTTTTTAATCCATAAATGGTGGATCGCGTTTATTAATTGTTCCAATACGTTATATTTTGTTTTAAAGGAAGTAAAGCGGTAATTTTAGCATTTTTGGACCTACCCTGGCGCAGCCCTAGTTTGGTTTGTTAGGAAATTCAAATCTCAAATTAATTTCTTCATACATTTCAATAGACTTTAATGTTGGAATATCAATTACTTCAATTTGAAACTTTCATTCTTTTTTACCAATAATAATAAAGGAATTAGGTATCCCAATCAATTTGTCAAACATTGGACAAGGATTTTTCTTTCTAGACCCTGAGAAAAATTATATAAAAGGACAATGAAAATTAAATTACATTTATTATGCACTTTGAAATAAATAATTACCCTTTTGATTTCTTTTCGTAAATAAAAAAAAAAATTCAATAGTTGTCGATTGAGAATGCAGATTCGAGAGCGTTGAAGTGTATTATTTTTCTATATATGAGTTGAGGTAAACATGATCAGAATGTATAATAAAATCCTAATAATTAATGCATGGCATTTCTAATTTATTTTAAATAAGAAAAAAAATAATTAATGTCCATTAATATGTTTGACTTAAACCATAAGCCACTATCATCAAAATTTAGATGGATCTAGTTTTAATTAAAATTTTGATAGTTAATGTAACCAATAATTTTCGCAATAAAGATGTAAATTACGGAATGAAGCAAAGGAAGGGTTTTTATTTGCGTTTGTAAAGTAATGCGAAATGTTCCATGGGCATGTGCTAATGGTACTTGTTTTAGGTGGTTGTGTTAGACTTGGGAAAATAATCAAATATAGAAAAAATATTTGATTTTTTTAACTCTAAAAAAAGCATAGTCAAAACTCTCAACCTCTCCTCTCCTCTCCTCTC
The DNA here is from genome assembly GCA_020496765.1 of Gossypium stocksii. Classification (NCBI taxonomy): domain Eukaryota; kingdom Viridiplantae; phylum Streptophyta; class Magnoliopsida; order Malvales; family Malvaceae; genus Gossypium; species Gossypium stocksii. The sequence continues at coordinate 17,981,625 of CM035623.1, forward strand.
CTACTGTATTTATTTATTTAAAAGAAAGAAAAGAGAGAGAGAGTATGGTGTTAACCAAAAGTAAATGTAATAATGGAATTAATTAACTAATATTTCACCCCAACATTTAATATTATTCATTCACGGGGTGGAATGGTAATTTCATAATGACTAAAAAGGTTTTGGAATTTCCATTCCTTCCACTTGGTTAAGCCATGTCACCATCCCCAGAGGCTGCCATGTCACCACCTTCTGGGTGGGCACCCACACGTACGAACATGTCACTCCCTGAATGCTCCCCCAACTATATAACCCTCTGCCCCTTCTCTAACACCAATACAATAATAAAAAATACAAAACAAAAACCCATATTGTAGCTTCCACCATCTTGCTTTCAAAGCCTTGTTTTCATCCTCTCAACAATATCAGCTGAAATATCGGCCGACAGGTATTCCTCCCAATACCCAATACTTCGGAGCATCCGAAAAGCCCAGAAATAAGTTGTTTTTGGCTTCCTCCTATTTGGTCAAAATAGTAAAGGGAAAGGGTGGACGGTAGAGATGCCAATGGCGACGGGGGTAGCGACATCGAGGGAAAGGGTTCACGCTATGGGGCCAGCAGCGGTGGCACCGATGATGCAAGCTGTGCCAGTTGTTCCTGATGTTTTGGCCAAGGACACGATCATTTCTTGGTTCCAAGGGGAATTCGCGGCGGCCAATGCCATCATCGATGCTCTTTGTGGTCATTTGGCGCAGCTTCAAGGAGGGGGTGGTGAAGGATTCGAGTATGAAGCGGTGTTCGCGGCAATCCATAGGAGGCGGTTGAATTGGATTCCGGTGTTGCAGATGCAGAAGTTCCACTCCATTGCCGATGTGACGGCGGAGCTGAAAAAGGTGACCGCCAAGAAGACCGGAGGAGGAGATGGAATTGGCAAGGAAGAAGTGGAAGGTGGCGGTGGTGGAGGAGGAGAAGACGGCGGTTGTTTGGATGATGAGAAAGAGGAAGAGAGAGTCGCTGAGGAAGTGGTGGAAAATGAAGCAAATGGGGAAATTGGTGGCGAGGAAGAAGAAGATTCCCCTGATAGTGACATTACTGATTCAGGTAACCTCACGACTAAAAGAAAAAAGTGATTTTCTATTATAAACTTTGATTGTTTTTCAATTATATATATTTACATTGATTACGATTTGTTCCTCTGTTGAACTCATTTCTGTTTGATCCTCTGGATCTTGCCTATTTTCTGGGTGTTTCCTTGTTGGAATTTTTAACAGAAAATCGGGCCAAGTTACCGGGATTCCTACGACACTCACTGTGCTTGAAAAAAACAAAACTCTGGCCTTGGTTCTGTTTTCTTCTGTTATTGCCAATCGATCAGTTTGGTTACTTGAATTCTTCAAATTTGCTTTAAATTTGCTTTCTTTCTTCTTTTTTCTTTTCTTTTTCTTTTTTATCAATCAACCAAAAAGACAAGATAAAAATGTCACCTTTTTTTGTCTATTCTAATGGCAGAGAGGCGTAAGGCGTTTGAATCTCAATTTTTACGGTGTTTGGTCAAGCGAGAAATTGAATCTCTTTATACCCTTCTCTTTTTCTTTTGTCTTTCGTGTAAAAAGGTGCAATCATTTTCCTTCATTTTCTATGTAACCAAACAAAATGATGTATATTTCCAGGTTTGATCAATATTCAACGTTTCAAGTGCCTTTTCAAAATTTTCTCTGACTTTGAATTCAACGTGGGGATTAGATCATGATGCAGGGTTTTCATTAAAAAAGTAAAAATTTCCTCCCTTTTTCTATAAGATTCTTCAAACTCACAGTTTCCTGGTAAAAAAAAAACAAAAGAGATGTCATACTTTTCACGAGATCAAAATTTCCCCTTTCTTTAATTAAAAAGGTGATCTTTTATTAATATGTTTTGCATTAAAAAATGTTTTTAATGATGAAAGAGTAATAGTACAGTAGTCGTATACGGTAGGCATGTTCCCGAGGTTTAAGCGAGGAGTTTGAGGATTTCTAGGCCAAAACCTTAGAAAAAACAGAGAAAGGGTTCGGCTGATTCAGTTTTACAGTTAATTTGTGGTTTTTTATCTAAATATTACAAAAAAATAAAAAATTACCAAAATAATACAGCAAATTTTTTATTTACCAAAATAATACAAATTTTTTTTATTTACCAAAATAATACAAACAGTAAAAAAACCGAACATGAAAAAAATACAGCAAGTGGGGCCCACAGACGGCACCAAAGGTGCCACTCCCATAGGCACCACCCAAATACTCGTTTTTATTTTGGTCATTTGTTCGTATTTTTTCTTATTTTGGGTTTAAAATCACTTCCAAAATAAATACTATTTTCGTATTTTATTATTTTATATTATTGTATTTATTTTGGAAAGTAATAAAATACGAAAATAATATTTATTTTGGAAGTGATTTTGATCCGAAAATAAGAAAAAATACGAATAAATGACCAAAATAATGATTTTTTACTAAATTTATATAAAAAAATATTAAAATAATACATTTGAAACATTATGTACTAAAATAATATAAAATAATAAAATACGAAAATAGTATTTTATCCTTTATAATAAGAGTTTTTTACCCAAATATTTTCATATTTTATTATTTTATATTATTTTAGTACATAACGTTTTAAATTTATTATTTTAATATTTTTTATATAAGTTTAGTAAAAAATCATTATTTTGGTCATTTGTTCGTATTTTTTCTTATTTTCGGATTAAAATCACTTCTAAAATAAATATTATTTTCGTGTTTTATTATTTTCCAAAATAAATATAATAATATAAAATAATAAAATACGAAAATAGTATTTATTTTGGAAGTGATTTTAATACGAAAATAAGAAAAAATACGAACAAATGATCAAAATAATAGTTTTTTACTAAACTTATATAAAAAAATATTAAAATAATACATTTGAAACATTATGTACTAAAATAATATAAAATAATAAAATACGAAAATAGTATTTTATCCTTTATAATAATGGTTTTTTAACAAAATATTTTCGTATTTTATTATTTTATATTATTTTAGTACATAATGTTTCAAATGTATTATTTTAATATTTTTTTATATAAGTTTAGTAAAAAATCATTATTTTGGTCATTTGTTCGTAATTTTTCTTATTTTCGGATTAAAATCACTTCCAAAATAAATACTATTTTCGTATTTTATTATTTTATATTATTTTAGTACATAATGTTTTAAATGTATTATTTTAATTTTTTTTATATAAGTTTAATAAAACACTATTATTTTGGTCATTTGTCCGTATTTTTTCTTATTTTCAAATTAAAATCACTTCCAAAATAAATACTATTTTCGTATTTTATTATTTTATATTATTTTAGTACATAATGTTTCAAATGTATTATTTTAATATTTTGTATATAAGTTTAGTAAAAAACCATTATTTTGGTCATCTGTTCATATTTTTTCTTATTTTCGGATTAAAATCACTTCCAAAATAAATCCTATTTTCGTATTTTATTATTTTATATTATTATATTTATTTTGGAAAATAATAAAATATGAAAATAATATTTATTTTGGAAGTGATTTTAATCAGAAAATAAGAAAAAATACGAACAAATGACCAAAATAAAAACGAGTATTTGGGTGGTGACTATGGGAGTGGCACCTTTGGTGCCGCCTATAGGAGAGGCACCATTGGTGCCGCCTGTGGGCCCCACCTACTGTATTTTTTTTCATTTTCAATTTTTTTTACTGTTCGTATTATTTTGGTAAATAAATTTTTTTTTGTATTATTTTGGTAAATAAAAAATTTGTTGTATTATTTTAGTAGTTTTTATTTTTTTTGAAATATTTGGGTAAAAAACCCGTTAATTTGAGTTCTTCGCCCGGGGATGGTTCCAATGATTTTAATGGTTAGGCGGCTTCTCATCGCAACCGTCTAATCCTCCAACTTTTGCATCATCATGATATCACTTGGACCGTGCTGTTTGCTTGGGGTTAGTTGTAGGAGGGGATTCACCTGACTTTATCAACTAAACTTGCTCGACTCGGTTGACTGAGTTTGCTTTTCCCTGGTCATGTCCCCCTTTTGAGCTAGCAATCCAAAGATGATCGAATTGAATTCCACGACAAGAAAAAAGGAAAATAAAAAAAAAAAGAGAGTAAATTTGGTAGTGTTTGGAAAGCAGGTTTTGATATCCGACATGAGGACAAGCTGCAGTTTATTCCGTCCTTATATTGTACCTATCCTAACCTTTTTGTTCCAACTTTGAAATTAGTGTTCTAAAGGCCAATTTGATTAAAAGATAACACAGTTAAGTCCTACCTTAGAACTGATATTCTTTTTTTAATAATAATTCAATAAAAATAATACAGGGTCACAGGAAATTCAACATGTTGAGGAAAACATCGACATTTGTTCTAACCATGAAGAATGTGATGCACGCCCTTCTCAAATCAAGCTTACGAAAGGTTTTTCTGCCAAGGAACATGTAAAGGGCCACATGGTGAGTTCATTTCTTTTTACTTATTTACTGATACCTGTGATAAGATATCTTGTTTTTTATTTATTTATTGATACCTATAATGCAGGTGAATGTGGTGAAAGGATTGAAGTTGTATGAGGACGTATTCACCGAGTCAGAGCTGGCTAAGCTGAGTGACTTGATGAGTGAACGTCGATCTTCCGGCCAAAATGGGGAATTGTCAGGTGCCATCCCACTTTAAAGCCTTGCCAAATTGAGCCTATTTTAGAAATGTTATGATGAAGATTTCAAATAGTTATCCCTTCTGTTGTAGCTTTGTTTGAAACAAGTATATTTAGATTCATTTTTCTGCTTGATGAATTCAATGATTACCATAACTTATACTGGCTGTAGCCAAGTACTTCAAAAGATTAGTTTTAGGGGTTTGGATTTGAAGTTCATTGGGGTGCGTTACGTGTTTATACAATGGTTGGTTGCCTTTTTCCTTTTCTTGTTTCATGTTTTAAAAGGTTACCATCTTAAAGAATTTGTAGTGTGGATTGTTCATTTCATTAATGCAATTGCTTGTTTCAAGTGATATTCGAAGAGACATTCTGTCTGAGTCTTTGTTTAATCAACTTCCTACTGATTCTTCTGCTTTTCTGGATGACTAAGGTGAGACTTTCATTTTATTCAACAAACAAATTAAAGGAAACAAGCGAGAGCTGATTCAGTTCGGTGTTCCGATTTTCAGACACATAAAGAAGGAGCCGACAAGTAACAACCAAACAAGTAAGGACCACCGCTGTGATACAGTGGTTCTATTTGGTTTCTCTGGTTTCTTAATTCGTTCTTGATCCCTTGTGAATACTGTCAAATACCTTTAATCAGCCCTTTCTTTCTAATGTTTTACAGTCAACATCGAACCGATTCCTGCTATACTTCAAGATGTCATAGAGCACTTGATCCAATGGCAACTTATACCTGAATATAAGAAACCAAATGGCTGCATCATTAACTTCTTTGATGAGGTATACTTTTTTCAAATTTCTCGGCTATTTGTTCTGCGTAAAATATCACCTAGGATAGAAGTTGTAGTTATGTTCCTTTAATGCAGGATGAATATTCACAACCTTTTCTTAAACCACCACATTTGGAGCAACCTATCTCCACTCTTCTCCTATCTGAATCAACAATGGCTTTCGGTCGAACTCTTACAAGTGATAGTGAAGGGAACTATAGAGGGCCACTCCAACTTTCATTGAAAGAAGGGTATCTCAAGAGTATATTCATTTGATTTGTCCTTCAGATTGGGTTGTCTCCCTCTTATATTGTGTTTTACTATTGTTCTATAGGTCTCTTTTAGTTATGAGGGGAAATAGTTCTGACATGGCAAGGCATGTGATGTGCCCGTCTCCAAACAAGAGGGTCAGCATTACCTTCTTCCGAGTCCGGCCCGATATTAATCAAGGTCAGTCACCGCCAACTACTCCTCAGTCTGGTGCCATGACTCTATGGCAACCAGGAGTACCAGGTCTATATGCAATGTCAAATGGAGTTCTTAGTGGCTATGAGGCCCTGGATACAATGCCAAAATGGGGAGTCCTTCGTGCTCCTGTCGTCATGCTAGAGCCTGTGCGCACAGTGGTAGTGAGCCCAAGAAAACTTCCTCGTGAAGGTACAGGGGTCTTCTTGCCTTGGACTATGGGATCAAAAAAGCACACCAAGCACCATCCACCTCGAGCCCAGAAAGGAAGAATGCTCACATTACCTTCTACTGTCGAAACACATGTATCAGAGTCTACTTCTGAACCAAGCAACAATCTCAAAGGGAAATCAGAGTAAGTTAAAGCTTGAGGCAACAGCCCTAGGGCCAAAGCAACATGAATCGTCATACTTCTCGCTCTGAAAGAGCATTTATTTACTGTACAAATACGGCTCAAGTGCTGTAACATTTGTTCCTCCCCTTTTTTTTCTTCCATCTGCAAGTTTAGATTCTAGCCATTATTACAATACCTATTGAACATCATGGTAGGGCTTTAGAGGTAGTTTGAGCTTTAAGTTTGAGTGTGACTTAGCTCTACTGACGACCTCTGGGATTTTGTATCAAGTTATCCAAGTTATTTATATTTTAATCTTCTTTTACATACAGATGGTATTAGTTTACTTTTTGGTTATGTAATTCATATCTTTACTATCTATAAAACTGATATTTGTGTTCTTTCTTACAAAAGCCAGGCTTCAACATAGCATTCTCAAACCTAGTACTAGAAATGTTGTTTCCCTACCTCATGTAGCCCTGCATAAATTACGAACAGGCAATCAGAGTATTTCATGAATGGTTCTGGAAATAAATGAAAATCATATCAATTATGAACATTTATTTCTTCAATTTCATTCCGATCAAGTGTTAAAAGCTACACAATCATAAAAGATAATTTGCGTTTCAAATGAAAAAGGAAAATGAATCCTCCGCATTATAAAACACTTGCAGGGGACAAACAGTAGAATGCTTTATATGCAGATGAAATGAATTCTATGGGTAACAAATATCAACAATTTTCATCAAGCTTTAACCGGTTCGTCATCAATCTTCAATATCCAAGGTCAAATCCTCATCTTCTTCTGCAGTACTAAGTCACTTTCTCAAATCAGCTCTATTCGAAATTGAGTTACCACCATGAGTTGCTTTCATATCATCAATGCTACTGAGATCCTCGATTTCATCCCACCCAGGATCCTCCTCACCAGGCATTGAAGGGCAGCTTGACAAACCATTGTCATTACTAGATTTCTTACGATCATCTTGCTATTCGGAAGCTACTTTCTCTACTGATTTTGACACTGAATCTTCCTTAGAGACCCCATCATCCTTCTGTGAATTAACTTTCTCGGTCACCATATTGCCAAAATTTGATTTTTCATCAGCATTTCCCTTCTTTTCTGCATCATCACTATCCAGTCTCAGTTCCTCAACAGGATTCTTTTCCTTATCCTTCTTCACTTTCTCAACTTGCTCCTTACTCACTAGAAAATCACCATTAGATTCCAAATTCAAAACTTTTCCTTCCACAATTTCATCATCTTTCTTCAAAATCGGGTTTGACCTGACATTTTTAACATCCACCTCATCATCATCATTGTCATCAACATCCCAACTCAACTCCTCAGCCTCATCGTCCCTTGAAATTGCTCTCTTAACAAGCTTAACCCTCATATCCTCTGCTAGCTGAAGCTTATAAACCCTATAAAAATACCTACACCAAAATGTCTCATGATCAACCCCATCTGAAACACCAACAACCCTTTTATAAATACTCACTATTTCCCCATTCTCTTCCATCAATCTCTCAACGTCTCCCTTCTTATCTTCCAAATTGAACCCTGATTTCCACTTCTTATAATCCTCTAAATCCTCTGGCTCTTCACGGTAAGTACTAATATCTCCTTGAATTGCCCTTAATTGAGCATCGAATTGGCTGTACCCTCTCGAGTTCAAACCACGTTGAGTACTGAAACTTCTGCTGTTGCTTTCAGAGGAAGGTGAATCAGATTTGTTACTGGCGGCTAGGATTACATCCCTGCCTTGATTGATGATCTGAACCGTTCTTTTTAAAACTGTGCTCCCTAACTCATCAATTGTGTGCCCAACGTTGCCTAACGAGCCTTATGCTACCTCGATTTCATTTTTTAGGCCCGTCCGAATTCTTAGAGATCGCGATGGTAGACTTTGATTACGAATTTCGATTTGCTCGCAATCGTTTTAACCAGATCACCGAAGCTCCAGCCGGTAGGATTGGAATCGGACTGCTTAGGAGGGGAATCGGGAGTAGAGTCTAGGTCTTTCAGGGAATTGAATTCAGATTCGGGATCAGGAGGGTATGGATCGTCCACGAAAATTGATTTGAAGAAATCCATTAAGAAAAGTTAGGGTTTATCTCAGAATGGGGTTAAGAATTGATTAGGAATTTGTGGGTCTTTTTCGGCAAGATGTGAAATCAAACAGAAACTGAAAATTATAAATTTAAGGGAAGAAATGCATAATTCCGATTATAGTCCTTCAACTATGTTAACATTTGAGATTTAATTTTTTATTGGCCATAATTTTCTTTAATTACTGCACATGAAATGTACTTTTTTTTTTAGATAACAAGATATAACTTAGGATTGGCTAAATACTCGTATATATAAAAAAAAGAGAGTTTATTGACTTTTTTTTTTGAAAATTCAAGGGAATAGGTGGTTTTTAATGAATATATATATATATATGGCTAAATTACCTAAAAAAGCCATTTTTTTTCAAAAATTACGGAAATGGGCCGATTTTCCAATTAATTATTGGAATAGGCCAAAAACACAAAAAACGAGTCCACATCACCGCGTTGTCACGAGATACGTAAGGAAAACGCTTCCCTGTGGAAGCGTTTTGTCCACGTAAGCACAAAACGCTTCCTTGAGGACGCGTTTTATGTCTACGTGGACAAAACGCTTCCTCAGGGAAGTGTTTTCTCCCAACGGTCAGATTTTTTTACCCTTTTTTTACTCTTTTTTTGACCGTTTTACCCCCTAATGGTCAGAAAAAAACCCTATAAAAACCCTCCCCCCTTTTATTTTTTTTCACACACAAATCCTCTCAAAACAATCTCAAAAAAGTCTCTAAATTCTTTCAAATTTCTCTCAAAGCCATGTGGCACCTTAACTTATCTCATATTAGCTTTTCTTATTGCCATGATGGTGGGAGGAAAACTCATTTGCTCATACATTGAATGGTCCATACCAATACATGTGTCTTAGTTGTCCAGATGATTCTCTAATGTCCCACACCTCCATAAAGTAAAACCCCAAACCACTTCAAAAGTGTGACTTCAAGAGGATGGTCCTTCACTTTTTCTTTTCGTCTTGCTTTGATTCTAAAATGACTTTTTTAATGAATATCTATAAATATCCATTCATTTTTATTTTATTGGAATTTAAAAATAAAATATTATTACTTTTTTGAAGGCACCTTTTGGATTCCACTCAAATTTTCTCGGTGTATAGTTGAGTTACTAATTTTTGTGTTTGGACATTTACACAATGGTGATTACACCTTTATTTTTCAATTGGAGGTAACAAGTCCCTCTTTAATATTACTCATCTTTTTCTTCTTCCATTTTTATCTTTATCATTTAAAATATTTTATAATTAAATTTAAATAAAAATAATTTTATTATTTTTTAAATAATGAATCAGGTCATTTCAACTAAACAGACCTAAATTTTTTTAAAAAACCAAATCTGATCCAATTTAATAAATGAAACCTCTACTCATTATTAAACTGCATTTAAATTTAAATTTAAATATATGGTCACCTATTTTCTTTTGGTGATAAGAAAAAAGAAGAAGATATAATCAATTAAACTAAAAGAAAAGAACTTTTTGTAAACAACTGCAGCCTTGCCTCCTTATTAAAAGCTATTTTCGTCATTCAATCTGCTTCTCTGTTTTCTTCTCTAGGGATGTATTCAAGTATCCAGTTCCTTACATTCTTTAGAAGGTACGCTTGATTAACATTGAGCTACAGGGCTTTGAATTTGAAACTTGGATAACTTCAATAACCTCTAAATTATCCGTCTATATTGATTTCCTTATATCAATTACAAGCCATCTAAAATACTCAGCATCTAAATGTTCAAACATTACTTTTAATTTTATTAACATATGGTGCACAATATTATCATTAATTTCACCGCTATTTTTTTTTATTTCACTTAAATAACTTCGTTGTTTTATCCGAAAGCAATCTCAATATTTGCTAAATAAGTAGCAGTTTAAAAGGAAAAAAAATTGTAGTTTTAAAATTACAAGATAACATTTCCTAGGGTTTGAAAATGGAATCTTCTCTTATTCTTTTTCTTTTATGGTCTAGAATGTTATCTGTGGAAGCTAAGGGTAAATATAAATTCTAAAATAATTGATATTTAATACAAAATTGGTTAAGGCTGAGTAAGATACTTTCCTTGCAGACATGAAAACAGACTCATGTTTGATTTTTCATTATCAATGACATAATAAGTACAATATTTGATTTACATCCTACTCTTTCAATAATGAAGAAAGTATGTGTGTAGGATTTGATGTAGACTGATGTGAATACTAATTAATAATACTTAGAAGATTTCTAATTGCAAACAAATTTTGAAATAAAGGATATATGTTTGAAGTGGTTGCAATTGACTTTTCAATAGTGACAGTTACTTTGGAAGATGATGCCATAGTGTCCATCCAATATTACTTGGCACCACCTTTTGAAAGGACTTTGAGCAAGGACATCTCATGTTCACCTTCCCCTTGACTTTACTCTTGAAAAAGGTAATTGGGGGAATTCAGTCGCTTTGTGGGTGGGAAATTGGAACCCACTTTTTGTCTGTGTTAGCTTCATTAGAGATTGCAATTTTGTATCGCTCCATTTATCCCTCAATTTATGAAGATTGTGGACCATGTTCCACCATGATATCTTTGATAATGTCCTTTGGTTTATGGTTTGAGTTCATGTAGAGAAGGAAAAATGTTTAAAAGATTAAAAAATAGGACGTTAGAAGTTAATAGAATATTTAGATATAATGAAATTTTGGAATATATTTGTTTACTGTTAGATTATCCATCTCAGTTTTAAAATTTGAACTTGATATTTGAGATATTAAGTAAATTGATTTTTATAGAGATGAAGAGTGCTTACGTGTCTTTGGCATCACACTGTGATGAATTGGACTCTGATTTTGGATTTTAAATTTCACAAAATTTAGTGCGCATAAATAAAATTGGTTTGAACTCAAATCTAAATATGATTTCTTTTAAGAAAAATGTAACTCGATTCAAGAATAAATCTAAGTGTAAAAGAATAACTTGTTTATGCTAAGAGAAATTGCATGTGTCTTTGATATCGCTTTCTTGGATGAATTGAACCCCGACTCTAAATTGTAAGGTTGGGAAAGGTAATGGTAGGTGGGCACAAGAGCGAGATAAAGCACTATTGTTTTACTTGCCATCCTTAGCTTGTCTTTACATCTTGCCTGAAAATTTAACCACATCTTCTTTTTTTTTTTTTTGTTTATTTGATTCTCTTATGGTCCTAACATAAATTGAGAATAGTATAAAGCTATAAAGTCATTTAAAGGACAAATTAGCTAATGAATAAGGCATAAAATAAAAGAAAAAGATGGTTCCCTCATCTTTTTATCACCACCCTTTTATTCATTCTCTTACAAAGAGTAAAGTGACATAAGTTCAACTTTTAAAGCAAAACAGCTTCTTGGTCACACTAATATGTTTTGTTTTTTTAAATTTTAATTAATTAAAAATAAAATGAAAGAATTATAAGAAATTAAGACTTAGTCGTACAAACAACAAAAGCTTGAGTTTTCTATTAAAAAACAAAAACACAAAAAAGGTTATAGTTGAAGTTGTGATATTGAACACTATCAAGTGTCCATTATTAGAGTACCGAATAACATGATGGTTTTGTAATAAATTGAGATACATTCCATGACAAGACATCTTTTTCAACTTCAAATTACACATATCTGTCCAATGGGTATATTTTCATGACATTCCCAATTTCTATATACATATTTATGAAAATCTAAATAACGATAGAAAAGAATCAAACTAAACCCGTAAGATTTCATTCCCTAATTATTCTACAATCAACAACAATTGGTCAATCGTGTAAAGAATTGTAGTTAAAAAAGGGTTTGGTTCTGAACTTTGTGTTGATTTTATGACAAAGATTTTTATAGTTTTAAATGTGATTTTGGTTCAAATCGTGTTATTGTTAAAAACTTCTCACAATAAATTTTTTTTTATTTTAATATTATATTGTAAAGATGGATGCAAGGATTTATTCTAAAAGTAAGTATCCAATGCTAAAATAAACAAATGAAAACCAACCAATCATGAAAGCGAATGTAGGTGGCATGATATTTTAAACTTTAATAATTATTATGACAATTAAAAAAAAAACATCAACAAAGAAGACCTAATTAAGGTTGAATCAAGCAGCATAATCCTTGTCATCCAACAAAAATAACTTGGAAACAATTAAGGAAACTTCTTATAACTTTTGATTTATTAGATTTGGGAATAAGACAGCTCAACTTATTTTTTTATTAGCTGCAAAACTTTGTAATTTTCTAGTCAAAGTATTACAAAATCCCCTATGATTGCATTCTAGTTTTTCTTTTTTAAGAAAATAGATAAATTAGTTTCTATATTTTGATCAATGAGGAAAATAGTTTATCCGTTAAAATTGTATCATTTAATATTTATTTTGGTGTTTAACCCTCATTCTTTACACATTTATGCAATTTGATCTCTGATATTTTTATTGGAAGAAATTTAAAAAAATTTAAAACTAATAAGGCTAAAGGGTCAACAAGAACTTAACAATTAAAAAAAAAAAATCAATTAAGACTTTTTAAAATTTAAAAGAGTATAAAAAATTTAAAATTATAATTTTTATTAAAAATAAAAATACCAACCCAATAAAAGAGTAGGGGTCAATTTAAAAAAAAAAAATCTTATGACCATTAGATTTTAATGGGTTGGGATTGTTATTTTTTAATAAAAATTTTATAACTATCGTTTATAATTTTTATGGGTTTTTTAAAAAATAAATTTTAAAAGAGTTTAATTGATTTTTTAAACTTGTTACTAAGGGCTTTTTGACCCTTTAATTTTACTAGTTTAAAAAAATTCTAATATTCTGGCAATAAAAGAGTAGGGGTCAAATTGAATAAATATATAAAATTTGAGGACTAAATTTATTATTATACTTTATATATAAACACCAAAATTAAATGGAAAGACTATTTTTCTCCATTATTTAATGTTCAGAGATTAATTTACTTATTTTTTCAATAAAAATTTAAAATACAATAAAGGTATAGTAAAAAAAAAAAAATGGAAGAAAACAGTAGCGGGTGGTAAAAGAGAGTGTGTGGTTTGTGATTAGTGGGGGAGGCATTGTCCGTAAATGTGTTGGTTAGTTTAGTTCGGTGGCGCACAACAATGGCTGAAGAACAGGCGCGGAGAGGGTCCTTACCGACCCTTCCCTTGATGGGTCCGGGCGCACCTTACATTCTCTGGTGTATTAAATATGTGCCAACAACGGAGGGTTCCTTGTTAAGTGAACCCCACCACCTCCTTATAACCAACTCTCTCCCTCTCTAAAATGATGAGAACATGGAGTGTTGGACCCACACAAGATTGGCCACCTTTTGTTTGTCGTCAATGTCCATCATTTTTGTTAGCCTTCGCCAACTTGCTTTGGTTGGTTGGTTCCTCCTCTATTCACTAATAATAATAATAATAATTAATTTCAAATGTCATATAAGAACGTGACATGTCATCTTCTTCTTCTTCTTCACTGCTTGCATCCTTTATATTCCCACGTGTTTAATTATAATTGGATTGATTGCAATGTGACTAAAATGAATAAAAAAAAAACCATATGATTTATTTTTGATTTTGTAGACAATTAATATACACATCTTGAATTTGGGTTGAAGTAAATAATGGGATGCTATAGGAGTACAGCCCAAGTAAGATAAACGTGATTGATTTATTAATGTTTTAAGATGTTAATTAATCATTTATGGATGCTGTTTCCTTAATTGTCAAAGTAGTAGTACCAATATTAAATTATATTTCAAACATATATGGTAAATAATCACACGAGAGTTCAAGTCTCCAATATTTTTGGAGGATGGGATTTGAATTATGGAATTTTTAGTAATTTTGAGCATTGTAAATTATTATTTTTTAATCCATAAATGGTGGATCGCGTTTATTAATTGTTCCAATACGTTATATTTTGTTTTAAAGGAAGTAAAGCGGTAATTTTAGCATTTTTGGACCTACCCTGGCGCAGCCCTAGTTTGGTTTGTTAGGAAATTCAAATCTCAAATTAATTTCTTCATACATTTCAATAGACTTTAATGTTGGAATATCAATTACTTCAATTTGAAACTTTCATTCTTTTTTACCAATAATAATAAAGGAATTAGGTATCCCAATCAATTTGTCAAACATTGGACAAGGATTTTTCTTTCTAGACCCTGAGAAAAATTATATAAAAGGACAATGAAAATTAAATTACATTTATTATGCACTTTGAAATAAATAATTACCCTTTTGATTTCTTTTCGTAAATAAAAAAAAAAATTCAATAGTTGTCGATTGAGAATGCAGATTCGAGAGCGTTGAAGTGTATTATTTTTCTATATATGAGTTGAGGTAAACATGATCAGAATGTATAATAAAATCCTAATAATTAATGCATGGCATTTCTAATTTATTTTAAATAAGAAAAAAAATAATTAATGTCCATTAATATGTTTGACTTAAACCATAAGCCACTATCATCAAAATTTAGATGGATCTAGTTTTAATTAAAATTTTGATAGTTAATGTAACCAATAATTTTCGCAATAAAGATGTAAATTACGGAATGAAGCAAAGGAAGGGTTTTTATTTGCGTTTGTAAAGTAATGCGAAATGTTCCATGGGCATGTGCTAATGGTACTTGTTTTAGGTGGTTGTGTTAGACTTGGGAAAATAATCAAATATAGAAAAAATATTTGATTTTTTTAACTCTAAAAAAAGCATAGTCAAAACTCTCAACCTCTCCTCTCCTCTCCTCTCCTACTGTATTTATTTATTTAAAAGAAAGAAAAGAGAGAGAGAGTATGGTGTTAACCAAAAGTAAATGTAATAATGGAATTAATTAACTAATATTTCACCCCAACATTTAATATTATTCATTCACGGGGTGGAATGGTAATTTCATAATGACTAAAAAGGTTTTGGAATTTCCATTCCTTCCACTTGGTTAAGCCATGTCACCATCCCCAGAGGCTGCCATGTCACCACCTTCTGGGTAGGCACCCACACGTACGAACATGTCACTCCCTGAATGCTCCCCCAACTATATAACCCTCTGCCCCTTCTCTAACACCAATACAATAATAAAAAATACAAAACAAAAACCCATATTGTAGCTTCCACCATCTTGCTTTCAAAGCCTTGTTTTCATCCTCTCAACAATATCAGCTGAAATATCAGCCGACAGGTATTCCTCCTAATACCCAATACTTCGGAGCATCCGAAAAGCCCAGAAATAAGTTGTTTTTGGCTTCCTCCTATTTGGTCAAAATAGTAAAGGGAAAGGGTGGACGGTAGAGATGCCAATGGCGGCGGGGGTAGCGACACCGAGGGAAAGGGTTCACGCTATTGGGCCAGCAGCGGTGGCACCGATGATGCAAGCTGTGCCGGCTGTTGCTGATGTTTTGGCCAAGGACACGATCATTTCTTAGTTCCGAGGGGAATTCGCGGAGGCCAATGCCATCATCGATGCTCTTTGTGGTCATTTGGCGCAGCTTCAAGAAGGGGGTGGTGAAGGATCTGAGTATGAAGCGGTGTTCGCGGCAATCCATAGGAGGCGGTTGAATTGGATTCCGGTGTTGCAGATGCAGAAGTACCACTCCATTGCCGATGTGACGGCAGAGCTGAAAAAGGTGACCGCCAAGAAGACCGGAGGAGGAGATGGAATTGGCAAGGAGGAAGTGAAAGGTGGCGGTGGCGGAGGAGGAGAAGACGGCGGTTGTTTGGATGATGAGAAAGAGGAAGAGAGAGTCGCTGAGGAAGTGGTGGAAAATGAAGCAAATGGGGAAATTGGTGGCGAGGAAGAAGAAGATTCCTCTGATAGTGACATTACTGATTCAGGTAACCTCACGACTAAAAGAAAAAAGTGATTTTCTATTATAAACTTTGATTGTTTTTCAATTATATATATTTATATTGATTACGATTTGTTCCTCTGTTGAACTCATTTCTGTTTGATCCTCTGGATCTTGCCTATTTTCTGGGTGTTTCCTTGTTGGAATTTTCAACGGAAAATCAAGCCAAGTTATCGGGATTCCTACGATACTCACTGTGCTTGAAAAAAATAAAACTCTAGCCTTGGTTCTGTTTTCTTCTGTTATTGCCAATCGATCAGTTTGGTTGCTTGAATTCTTCAAATTTGCTTTAAATTTGCTTTCTTTCTTCTTTTTTCTTTTTTTTTTCTTTTTTATCAATCAACCAAAAAGACAAGATAAAAATGTCACCTTTTTTTGTCTGTTCTAATGGCAGAGAGGCGTAAGGCGTTTGAATCTCAATTTTTACGGTGTTTGGTCAAGCGAGAAATTGAATCTCTTTATACCCTTCTCTTTTTCTTTTGTCTTTCGTGTAAAAAGGCACAATCATTTTCCTTCATTTTCTATGTAACCAAACAAAATGATGTATATTTTCAGGTTTGATCAATATTCAACGTTTCAAGTGCCTTTTCAAAATTTTCTCTGACTTTGAATTCAACGTGGGGATTAGATCATGATGCAGAGTTTTCATTAAAAAAGTAAAAATTTCCTCCCTTTTTCTATAAGATTCTTCAAACTCACGGTTTCCTGGTAAAAAAAACAAAAGAGATGTCGTACTTTTCACAAGATCAAAATTTCCCCTTTTTTTAATTAAAAAGGTGATATTTTATTAATATGTTTTACATTAAAAAATATTTTTAATGATGAAAGAGTAATAGTACAGTAGTCATATACGGTAGGCATGTTCTCGAAGTTTAAGCGAGGAGTTTGAGGATTTTCTAGGACAAAACCTTAGAAAAAAATAGAGAAAGGGTTCGGCTGATTCAGTTTTACAGTTAATTTGAGTTCTCTGCCCAGGGATGGTTTCAATGATTTTAATGGTTAGGCGGCTTCTCATCGCAGCCGTCTAATCCTCCAACTTTTACATCATCATGATATCACGTGGACCGTGCTGTTTGCTTGGGGTTAGTTGTAGGAGGGGATTCACCTGACTTTTTCAACTAAACTTGCTCGACTCGGTTGACTGGGTTTGCTTTTCCCTGGTCATGTCCCCCTTTTGAGCGAGCGATCCAATGATGATCGAATTGAATTCCACAACAGGAAAAAAGGAAAATAAAAAAAAAGAGAGTAAATTTGGTAGTGTTTGGAAAGCAGGTTATGGTATCCGACATGAGGAGAAGCTGCAGTTTATTCCGTCCTTATATTGTACCTATCCTAACCTTTTTGTTCCAACTTTGAAATTAGTGTTCTAAAGGCCAATTTGATTAAAAGATAACACAGCTAAGTCCTACCTTAGAACTGATATTCTTTTTTTAATACTAAATTCAATAAAAATAATGTAGGGTCATAGGAAATTCAACATGTTGAGGAAAACATTGACATTTGTTCTAACCATGAAGAATGTGATGCACGCCCTTCTCAAATCAAGCTGACAAAAGGTTTTTTTGCCAAGGAACATGCAAAGGGCCACATGGTGAGTTCATTTTTTTTTTACTTATTTACTGATACCTGTGATAAGATATCTCGTTTTTTTATTTATTTACCGATACCTGTAATGCAGGTGAATGTGGTGAAAGGATTGAAGTTGTATGAGGACGTATTCACCGAGTCGGAGCTAGCTAAGTTGAGTGACTTGATGAGTAAACTTCGATCTTCTGGCTAGAATGGGGAATTGTCAGGTGCCATCCCACTTTAACGCCTTGCCGAATTGAGCCTGTTTCAGAAATATTATGATGAAGATTTGAAATAGTTATCCCTTCTGTTGTAGCTTTGTTTGAAACATGTATATTTAAATTCATGTTTCTGCTTGATGAATTCAATGATTCCCATAACTTATACTTGCTGTAGCCAAGTACTTCAAAAGAGGCCAATTTAGTTTTAGGGGTTTAGATTTGAAGTTCATTGGGGTGCGTTACGTGTTTATACAATGGTTGGTTGCCTTTTTCCTTTTCTTGTTTCATGTTTTAACAGGTTACCATCTTAAAGAATTTGCAGTGTGGATTGTTCATTTCATTAATCCACAATTGCTTGTTTCAAGTGATATTCGACGAGAGACGTTTTGTCTGTGTCTTTGTTTAATCAACTTCCTACTAATTCTTCTGCTTTTTTGGATGACTAAGGTGAGACTTTCATTTTATTCAACAAACAAATTAAAGGAAACAAGCGAGAGCTGATTCAGTTCGGTGTTCCGATTTTCAGACACATAAAGGAGGAGCCGACAAGTAACAACCAAACAAGTAAGGCCCACCGCTGTGATACAGTGGTTCTGTTTGGTTTCTCTGGTTTCTTAATTTGTTCTTGATCCCTTGTGAATACTGTCAAATACCTTTAATCAGCCCTTTCTTTCTAATGTTTTACAGTCAACATCGAACTGATTCCTGCTATGCTTCAAGATGTCATAGAGCACTTGATCCAATGGCAACTTATACCTGAATATAAGAAACCAAATGGCCGCATCATTAGCTTTTTTGATGAGGTATGCTTTTTTCACCTTTCTCGGCTATTTTTTCTGCGTACAATATCACCTAGGATAGAAGTTGTAGTTATGTTCCTTTAATGCAGGATGAATATTCACAACCTTTTCTTAAACCACCACATTTGGAGCAACCTATCTCCACTCTTCTCTTATCTGAATCAACAATGGCTTTCGGTCGAACTCTTACAAATGATAGTGAAGGGGACTATAGAGGGCCACTCCAACTTTCATTGAAAGAAGGGTATCTCAAGAGTATATTCATTTGATTTGTCCTTCAGATTAGGCTGCCTCCTTCTTATATTGTATTTTACTGTTGTTCTACAAGTCTCTTTTAGTTATGAGGGGAAATAGTTCTGACATGGCAAGGCATATGATGTGCCCATCTCTAAACAAGAGGGTCAGGATTACCTTCTTCTGAGTCCGGCCCGATATTAATCAAGGTCAGTCACCGCCAACTACTCCTCAGTCTGCTGCCATGACTCTATGGCAACCAGGAGTACCAGGTCCATATGCAATGTCAAATGGAAATCTTAGTGCCTACGAGGCACTGGATACAATGCCAAAATGGGGAGTCCTTCGTGCTCCTGTTGTCATGCTAGCGCCTGTGCGTCTAGTGGTAGTGAGCCCCAGAAAACTTCCTCGTGGAGGTACAGGGGTCTTCTTGCCCTGAACTATGGGATCAAAAAAACACACCAAGCACCTTCCACCGCGAGCCCAAAAAGGAAGAATGCTCACATTACCTTCTGCTGTCGAAACACACGTATCAGAGTCTACTTTTAAACCAAGCAACAATCTCAAAGGGAAATCAGAGTAAGCTAAAGCTTGATGCAACAGCCCTAGGGCCAAAGCAACATGAATCGTCATACTTCTCGGTCTGAAAGAGCATTTACTTACTGTACAAATACGGCTCAAGTGCTGTAACATTTGTTCCTCCCCTTTTTTTTCTTCCATCTACAAGTTTAGATTCTAGCCATTATTATAATACCTATTGAACATCATGGTAGGGCTTTAGAGGTAGTTTGAGCTTTAAGTTTGAGTGTGACTTAGCTCTACTGACGACCTCTGGGATTTTGTATCAAGTTATCCAAGTTATTTATATTTTAATCTTCTTTTACATACAGATGGTATTAGTTTACTTTTTGGTTATGTAATTCATATCTTTACCATCTATAAAACTGATATTTGTGTTCTTTCTTACAAAAGCCAGGCTTCAACATAGCATTCTCAAACCTAGTACTAGAAATGTTGTTTCCCTACCTCATGTAGCCCTGCATAAATTACGAACAGGCAACCATAGTATTTCATGAATGGTTCTGGAAATAAATGAAAATCATATCAATTATGAACATTTATTTCTTCAATTTCATTCCGATCAAGTGTTAAAAGCTACACAATCATAAAAGATAATTTGCGTTTCAAATGAAAAAGGAAAATGAATCCTCCGCATTATAAAACACTTGCAGGGGACAAACAGTAGAATGCTTTATATGCAGATGAAATGAATTCTATGGGTAACAATTATCAACAATTTTCATCAAGCTTTAACCGGTTCGTCATCAATCTTCAATATCCCAGGTCAAATCCTCATCTTCTTCTGCAGTACTAAGTCGCTTTCTCAAATCAGCTCTATTCGAAATTGAGTTACCACCATGAGTTGCTTTCATATCATCAATGCTACTGAGATCCTCGATTTCATCCCACCCAGGATCCTCCTCACCAGGTATTGAAGGGAAACTTGACAAACCATTGTCATTACTAGATTTCTTACGATCATCTTGCTCTTCGGAAGCTACTTTCTCTACTGATTTTGACACTGAATCTTCCTTAGAGACCCCATCATCCTTCTGTGAATTAACTTTCTCGGTCACCATATTGCCAAAATTTGATTTTTCATCAGCATTTCCCTTCTTTTCTGCATCATCACTATCCAGTCTCAGTTCCTCAACAGGATTCTTTTCCTTATCCTTCTTCACTTTCTCAACTTGCTCCTTACTCGCTAGAAAATCACCATTAGATTCCAAATTCAAAACTTTTCCTTCCATAATTTCATCATCTTTCTTCAAAATCGGGTTTGACCCGACATTTTTAACATCCACCTCATCATCATCATCGTCATCAACATCCCAACTCAACTCCTCAGCCTCATCGTCCCTTGAAATTGCTCTCTTAACAAGCTTAACCCTCATATCCTCTGCTAGCTGAAGCTTATAAACCCTATAAAAATACCTACACCAAAATGTCTCATGATCAACCCCATCTGAAACACCAACAACCCTTTTATAAATACTCACTATTTCCCTATTCTCTTCCATCAATCTCTCAACGTCTCCCTTCTTATCTTCCAAATTGAACCCTGAATTCCACTTCTTATAATCCTCCAAATCCTCTGGCTCTTCACTGTAAGTACTAATATCTCCTTGAATTGCCCTTAATTGAGCATCGAATTGGCTGTACCCTCTCGAGTTCAAACCACGTTGAGTACTGAAACTTCTGCTGTTGCTTTCGGAGGAAGGTGAATCAGGTTCGTTACTGGCGGCTAGGATTACATCCCTGCCTTGATTGATGATCTGAACCGTTCTTTTTAAAACTGTGCTCCCTAACTCGTCAATTGTGTGCCCAACGTTGCCTAACGAGCCTTATGCTACCTCGATTTCATTTTTTAGGCCCGTCCGAATTCTTGGAGATCGCGACGGTAGACTTTGATTACGAATTTCGATTTGCTCGCAATCGTTTTAACCAGATCACCGAAGCTCCAGTCGGTAGGATTGGAATCGGACTGCTTAGGAGGGGAATCGGGAGTAGAGTCTAGGTCTTTCAGGGAATTGAATTCAGATTCGGGATCAGGAGGGTATGGATCGTCCACGAAAACTGATTTGAAGAAATCCATTAAGAAAAGTTAGGGTTTATCTCAGAATGGGGTTAAGAATTGATTAGGAATTTGTGGGTCTTTTTCGGCAAGATGTGAAATCAAACAGAAACTGAAAATTATAAATTTGAGGGAAGAAAGGCATAATTCCGATTATAGTCCTTCAACTATGTTAACATTTGAGATTTAATTTTTTATTGGCCATAATTTAATCCTATACTTTTATAATTTTCTTTAATTACTGCGCATTAAATGTACTTTTTTTTTGAGATAACAAGATATAACTTAGGATTGGCTAGATTACTTGTATATGTAAAAAAAAGGGAGTTTATTGACTTTTGTTTTTTGAAAATTCAAGAGAATAGGTGGTTTTTTATGAATAAATATATATTTTTAATTTTTTATTTTTAATTCATCTTTGTAATTAATAATTTTTTTATTTATAAAATCAAATCATAATTATGTAATTGTATAATAATATATATATTTTAGATATATTGTTATGTTAAAAATATTTGAAATTAATAACTCCTTTATATATCATATAAACATCAACTAATTTTTTATATATTTTTCTGTGTATGTAATATTTATATATCAATTATTTATTTTCTCCACGGTAGATATGGTGATTTCTAATATTATAAAATGAAATAATTATTAAAAATATAATAATTATTATTTTTATATGTCAAATATTTCAAATATCATTGTTTTTCCATCTGCATTGTGGGTATAATATTTTAAATATTTTTATATGTGCAATATTTCAATTTTTTATTTCAAATGTCATTATGTTTATATGTGAAATATTTTAAATACCCACAAATATATATATATATATATATATATATAGATAATACTAAAATTTACTACACTCATGATGTGGATTGAAAAATAAATATTACACATATAAAATTTATATTTACTAAAAATAATGATATTTATAATAATTATTTGATTTTATAAATAAAAAGAGTTATTAATTGATGAATTAAAAATAAAATTTTTTGAAAATAATATATTTATTAATTAAAAATAAAAAAGCTTAAAATAAAAATTACAAATGTGTTTAGAAGAGGACTTGAACTTGGGTTTTAAGGATAAAATCATTATTATTTAACTATTTAACCAAGGGAGTTACTATGTTAAAAATATTAATTAAAAATAGGCTTAATATAAGATTTGGTACTTGAATTTGGCATGTTTTCCTAATTCAGTACCTAAAGTTTTTTTTTTTGGTGCAATTTGGTAGTTAAACTTGCCAACCATTACACAAAATACTCCAAAGCACTAACAGTGTTAATTTTTTTATGAGGTGGCACATATAGCCAATGTATGGTTGACATATGGCATATGAAGCCATCACAATTTCAGACGTGGAAAATACATAAAATTTTAAATTTTAATTTCTTGATTAAAAATTAATCTCTTTTTTTGAGAAATTCTTTACTAAAACTTAATCGAATTTCTTTCAAAAGTTAAGCCTTAAACTATACAAAAACTATATCATTCATCTTCTTCAGATTTCTTTACAATCAAAGAAAGAAATCAATATCAAGTAAGATTTGTATTTTATCTTGAGTAGGTTTATTGATTTTTTTATTTGAAAATCTCTTTTTTTTTTTATATAAACCATTTTTCTAATTTTTATTTATGAGTCTTTTTGTTAACCATTGAAGGAATAAATTGTGTTTTGTTGTTGAAATATTAGGTTTTCAATATTTGAAGCCCGAAATATGTTGTTATTTTAAACTAAGTTTTGTATTTGGGTTAGATTTTTTATAGGTGCTAAAAGTAACATGTTTTAATCTCATTCTTAATGTATTTTTAGCTGATTATTCAATGTTAATAGTGAATATTATGCTCCTAATCCTTTAAATTCATGTTTTTATACTTAGGAGAGCTTTTGGGAGCAAAAGGAGTGAAAAAAAAATCAGAGCAAGTTACATGAGCCACACGGGCTGCCACGCGACCATGTGGTAGGCCGTGTCGGTTTTGCGGATTGCATTCCAAATAGTGGAAAAAACTTGATTTTTAGGGTTTTTCAGGCATTCTGATACCTATATATGAAAAAAATAAGAAGATAGGAGAGAGTCGTCATAGAATATTCAAGAAAACAACTCGAAAAACACCATTGAAGTGGATTCTGAAGCAGATTTCCATCAAGATTGAAGATTCCCTTTTGATTCCTTAGGAGATTATCATGATTTTCTTTATTTGTTTTGGATATAA
This sequence comes from Gossypium stocksii, assembly GCA_020496765.1. Lineage (NCBI taxonomy): Eukaryota > Viridiplantae > Streptophyta > Magnoliopsida > Malvales > Malvaceae > Gossypium > Gossypium stocksii. Next base: position 18,005,543 of record CM035623.1, read on the forward strand.
TGTCTTTGGGATGTTTTTATTTGTAAGCATGAACTAATTTTCTAAATACCTAGGGGAGATGAACCCTATGATGAATTCTATCGTTTGATTTATATTATACACAATAAATACTTAGATATTGTTCTTAATTATGTGTGCTTAATTCTTAGTTTGATATTTCTAGACTATTGATCAATGTTTGATGTGCTTAAATCAAAGGAGGAATAGACCTTGCTTAAGAGTAGATCTAGCGTAATTGAGTGTGTAGTAGTCCTATTTTAGCTAAATCAGAACAGTGGTTTCGGAATCACAAATCTGAGGTCGTAAAATTATTTTTAATATTATTTTGGTGTTTACAGTATGAGATTATGCATGTGTGAAAGTTTTGTGAAATAATTTTAGTGTTTGGTTGGTTAATTTGACAAAAGGACCAAATCGCGTAAAATGCAAAAGTTGCATTTTATTTGTTAAAGTGTTTAAATTGTTATGATGCATTAAATTAAAGGTCCTTATGTTGTTATTGGACCATTGATAGTGGAATTTTACATAAATGGGTTTTGTATTAAATGATTTTAATGTTATTTCATTAAGGATATTTTGGTAAATTGTAAATAAATAATAATTAAAGAAAACAAAAGTCAAAATTTGATTCATTCATCTTGTTGGCCACCGAAATTGAGGAAAAAAATTAGGGTTTGAAGCATAAAAACATTCGACACTTTGGTGGTTAATTAGGTAAGTGATTTTTGTTCGGTTTTTGATGATTTTTATGTTTTTGTGATCATTGCTTTGAGTACTAGCTAGCCCGTGCCCTAATTTTTGAATTTGTTGATGATTTTATAAAATTCCATTGATGAATTCATGAGCTTTGTGATTGTTGATGATGAAAAATGGTAGATAAATGATAGATTTTCATATTTTATTAAGTGATTTTTGAAGAAAATACAAATTAGGGATTAAATTGTGAAATTTATAAATTGAGTGGTTGAAATGTGAAATAAATGAAAGTTATGGGCTGTTAGGGGCATAATAGACATTCGGCTAACATGGGTATATTGAGAATTTCATTAATTTGTGGTTTTGTGTAATAAGGACTAAATTGTGAAAAATGTAAAACTTTAGGAGCTAATGTGTAAAAATGCCCAATTGTGTGTTTTGGATTAAATTAAATGAATGGTTGATTAAATTAGTTAATTTTGAATATATTTAGATCAAGAAAAGGGAAATACGGACTTAGATAGGGGAAATAATAAAGTTACGGAATAGTTGATTTGATTCGCTGTTTTAATATCAGAGGTAAGTTCGTATGTTATAAATCCATTATAAATGTTTTTTTATATGTTTTGATATAGCATGAATTGTGATTATGTGATTACGGATAAGCTCGGAAGTAAGTCAATGATGATTCGACAGTTGAAAGCCCGATTGAACCTTAGGAATAGTTAGGATGCTAGTGACTTGTCATTAGGGACACTTGAGTTGGCTTCGGTCCATGATATAACACTACGGGTGCGAGATAAACCAGTTTGGATTTGGGCCATGCATATCGGCTGATTTGGCTACGAGCTATGAAATTAGAATTATGGATAAGTTACCTTAATTTGGTTTCGGGCCATGGCATAGGTACTTATTGTGTGAGATCTCTGTGTATCCGACTCCTATTCTGAATGGTTCAATGGGTAAATGGAAGACGAGAATGTGTATGAGATTTGTACGAGATGGTACAGGTATGTGTATGAGTTATTTTAGCATGGGATCGAGAAAACGATGACGAAAGTATATACCTTTTTGAATGAGTATTGGAAAGGTTTGTTAATTGAAATAAGTTATGTGTTAGTGGTTTCAATTCATTGAATTATGTTTATGTGATTGCATTAAATTTATTTCATATGAGCTTACTAAGCTTTATAGCTTACTTAGTGTATTTTTCCATGTTTTATAATCGAAACTAGCTCGGATTCAGGGATCATCAAGAATCATCGTCACACTGTCGATCGTTTATTCAGTACATTTGTAGTTGTAAATATGGTATATGGCATGTATAGGCTAAATGTTATCTTGGTATACTTTTGAATTATGAAAACATAACCATGTGATTTGGTTTGTATATGTTAATGTTGGTATGTTATGCCTTGTGAAATTGGCCATTTTGGTATGGTTGTTTTGTTGGCTAGATGGATAGATTACATAGTGATTTGTAATGGTGTTTAATGGTTATGAATGGCATGGTTTGGAATGGGATTTGATTAAAGAATTGATATGATCTTTGAGGTTGTATTTAGTAGTTGAATTGATGATAAGATGCATATTGTTGGATCACAGTAAATGGATGATATTAGCTCATTGATTTGGTAAATTTTGAGTAGGCAAATGTGTTTAGTATTGGATGATATTGCTATAACATGAAAATGTGCATATTTTGGTATGAATTTGGCTGGAAATTGTGTGTGAATTGATACTTGTTGTAACATCCCGAAATAGGGCCTAAATGGAATGGTGGTTGAGAAACCACGAACCCGAGATAGAAAAATTTATTTTGATTAATTTTTATAATTTACCGAGTGATTAGATGCATGTGTTAGAGTATCAATAGAAAATTTTATGAATTACATGTTTAATTTGCCTATTAGGGCTTGTTTGAAAAAGTTGATAAATATGAGTTCTAGATAGGAAATGATTAAATTGAAGAGCATAATTGAAGTAGAGGTCCTTAAATGGTAATTATACCATTAGGTTTTCATGGACAAAAATGGACATACATAGATAAAAATAACTAAAGTTTTAATAAAGGGCATTTTAGTCATTTGATAATTAAAAGATTAAAAAGGGAAAAAGATGGCAAAATGTTGTCTATCCTCTCCATAAGGTCGAAACTACAAGGGTTCTCCACAGCTAGGTTTTCTTCAACTTTCAAGCTCCATAGTAAGTGATTCCAAGCCCCGTTTTTAATGTCCTTTACGTTTTTAGAGTCCTGGTAACTTGATTTAGCTTATTCTAGCAATAATTTAATCTAGGGTTCATATTTGAAAAAATACCCAAAGGTGAAATGTGTCTATTTTGATGTTCTATGGTAGAATATGAAGTTTGAAATTATGTTAAACGACTTGAGCTAAACGATTTTAAGCGAAAACGAGTAAAACAACATAATTGGTAAAAAAACCTAATGTTTATAAGTACATGTTAGAGTGAGAATTTGATGTTGCCATAGGTAAATAAATGATCAGCATGTCCTAAAACATAAGAATTAGGGATAAAGTTTAATTTTCGAGTTTTGGGGCAAAAGTATAAATATGCAAAAGTTTAGGGGCAAAATCGTTGTAACAGCCCGATTTTGGGCCTAGTAGGAACAGTGGTTTTGAAACCACTATTTCGAGGCTGGAGAAAATTATTTTGATATTATTTTATGTGATATAGTGTGTTTATAAAGGTGCATGAAAATTTTGGTAATTTTATTTTAGCGATTTCTAGCTTAATTTCGAAAAAAGGGCTAAATGTGTAAAAGGTAAAAGTTGTAGTTTATTAGCAAAAGGCATTAAATAGCTAAAGCACCAAATTTGGGAGGTTTAAAAGGGAAATTAACCTTTCCCAAGATAGTTGGCCGGCCATGCCTAGTGTTAGGGGACAAATTTTGAGTTGAAAAGTCAAAAGTGATGGGGTTAGGTGACTAAATTAGGTAAAAAAATAAAATAAAGAAAAGGTTGTCATTTTCTTTCATTTCCTTCTACTTTCTCTTTCACCAAAAATGGCAGCAAAGAAAGGGTTTTGAAGCTGGAAAATTTCAGCAAAGAAACTCCCTTGATAGTAAGTGATTTTAATGCTTTTTCTTGATGATTTTTGTGTTTTTAGAACCCCTAAAGCATGAGCTTTCAAAAGAGGGGACTATTTTGCAAAATGATTAAGAGTCTAGGGTTTTGCCATGAAAGCATATGTGTTGTTTGCTGAGTTTGTATGGAAGAATATGAGTCTTGGTAGTGTTATAAACAACATTTATGAACGAAGTTTGCATGAAGACTCCTAAAATGGGGTATTTTGCAAAAGTTGTAAAACAAGTTGTAAATGTGTGAAATAGTTGAAATTATGAGTTGATATAGTCATGAAATGGTCATCTAGGCCTAAAGAGTAAATAAATTGAATAAAAATCATTTTACGAGCCTAAGGGCAATTTGGTAATTATGGCAATGTATAGGGGCAAAATTGTAAATTTTGCCAAAATGTGTCATTGGACTAATTGAATTAGTATATTGTTTTAATAAGTTAAATGTGATGTTGTAGATGATGAAAAATGAGATTCGGGCTTAGAACGAGGAAAAACGAGAGATTGATGATTAGGCCTCTTTTACCAATTTGGCGTCGAGGTAAGTTCATGTGATAATAATAAGGAAAATTTATGTTTGCATTGCATTCCTTATTAATATTGCACATATTATATGATTTAACATATTGGAAAAGTTGATGGAATGTGGTTTAATATGTGGAATTATGGCATGGAGATTATTACATGAAATGCAAGAAAACGACGATACATGACACGTGGTGCATGAAATATGTTAAATTAAATGCTTTATTGTTACCATGTGAAGTGTTTGATAATACATGCCTTAAATGTCAATTATTGCCATGAAAGTATGAATATGTTGTAAACATAGTGAGATGCCATTACGAGCAAGTATGACAGAGATGCAAAGTATGAGAAAGGAAAATCTCGTTTGAGCCTTAAGAATAGCCTAGGATACAAGTGACATGTCACTAGGAAACTATAAATCCGAACTCGTTGTGTGGTCCGAGTTCATTATGGATGTGTTACATGTTATAAGGTAGCTTTGACTACATATATTACGCGCCATTGAGTGGTCTAGTTGCATATATAGCACTTATGTGCAATCTTTCATGTATCCATTAGTATTCCGAGTGTTCAATGGGAAATCTGAGGAAAGAATAGATAATGGTTCAAATGAGGAAGTCATTGGTGAGTACATACTCGAGTTATATTACAAGTAGTACAAGTATGTACACTAAATTTATGTGTAATGCCTTGATATGTGATAATCTATGATGTATATAGTATTTGGTGAATACTATGAAAATGGCATGATTTGGAATAAGTCTGTGATACTTGATGACATTGAGATTATGAGTCCATGCTTATGGTGCATAGTTATGTGTTCTTACCTTGATAGATGAAATGATATTGTATTAATTTGGTGAACTATAATTGTGAATGAGTAAATTAGCTTGAACAGATATGGGCTACTGCAGTGGTGTAACTTTGAAAATACACTAAAAATAGTGGGAGATGAGTTATAGGCTGAATAAAATATGGAATTAAATCCTAATGAATCTAGTTTCACATAGAAGAAACGGTGGAAGCAAAAGAGTTTTGTAGTATGAAATATTTAAATTGGTGTGAGACAGAGTCAGAGTGTCTTCTAAATCCCCTGTTCTAATTTTAGAAAATCATTATAACTTGTAAAAAAATAGTTATGAGTTAAAAATTATATGTTTAGAATATTTAATGAGTCTATTTTCAATAGAAATAGACGAGAATAGTATTCAAGTCCTGTGCTATGAGATAATTATACTTTAGTGTAGAAAGGTCGGAACTATCTAACAGTGAATCAGGGGTAACTTTGAGAAATAAACTGTACTAATTGGCTAAACGAAAAATTTTGAAAGTTTTATGGTAGAAAGGTACATGAGTCTAGTTTCAAGGAAAATTAACAGAACTTAATTTGGAGTTTCGTAGCTCTAGATATAAATATTTTATTTACTATTGTACAAGAAGGCAGCTTATCATGAACTTAAGAAAATGTTGGGAACATTGATAAAAACATGTTATTGAGTTGCTTATTGTTTTCATGTGAACTTACTAAGCATAAAGCTTACCCCCTTCCTTTCCCATGATCTCTAGTGTGGCCAGGTTAGCTCGGGTTGAGTTCGTAGGAGATATTATCACACTGTCAAGCTATCGCCATTAGTGTAAGTGATTTTCAGTACTATGAGTCTATGGCATGTATAGAAGTTTAAATATTTGAGTGTGTGACATCTGTTTTAGCCAAATGTAGTGGCTTACGAGGTTGTAAATTTAGTTAGATATGCATGCATGTGCTATGGTCTTATGTGATGAGTTTATAATGATTATGGCATGAATGTGGTAAAGCTGTGAGTAAAATCTATGATATCTATTGCATGAGAAATTGACATGATCATAACACGTTTATGGACGTTTAAGTGCCCATGTATGCCTTGTTGTATGCTATTGTATAAGTATGTGTGCGTATGATGTGAGGGTGATAAAAGGGCTTGGTAAATAGCCCGACATTGTCCACACGGCTGAGTACATGGGCGTGTACCTTGGCCGTGTGATTTTAACAGGATGCGCCACGAGATGTAGGCATGGGCGTGTCTAGGCCGTGTGATGGAACACGGGTCATAGACACGGGCGTGTACTAAAGCCGTGCTAAAATCCCAATAGCTAGAATTATAGACCTGATTCAACACGGGCTGTGGACACGGCCGTGTTAGTAGCTCACATGGGCGTGTAGAGCCTTAAAGCATGAATTTTCCAATATTTTTATGAAGTTCTCGGTTTGGTTCTGAACCACCCCGAATGTATGTTTTGGGCTTCGTAAGCCCGTCTAAGGGACAGTATGCATGTGAAATGAAAGTTTTAATTTTGAATGAAATTTCATGGCCGGTTTAGTATGAAAGTGTTGGCTTAAGTCCGGTAATACCTTGAACCTTATCCCGGCGTCGGATACGGGCGAAGGGTGTTACAATCATAATTTTGCCAAAGTTAGAGTCAAGGACTGTTTTGATAAATGTGAGTATTAGATAAGCTAAATTTGCTATTATAGATCAAGAAGAACGGAATTCAGGGTTAGACCAGGGAAAGAAAAAGGTTGAGGACTAGATCAAAATATTTGATCGTATTTTGTATTGAGGTAAGTTTACAGTAAATAAATGCAATGTTTTATTATTTATAATCAATGATGTTATTTTTCAACATCTATATGTTTATTTTGTAAATTTACTCCTTGATGATTCAAGCAATAATTGACAGAGAAATGATACTTAAAAGTCTCGGTTGAACCTTAGGAATGTGTAGAATACAAATATCATGACATTAGGGTTTAAGGATACCAAGTAAGACCATGCCAAGGCATGACATTGGTAAGTTTTACAAGGCACAGAAATCATGTAAGACCATGTCAAGACATGGCATTGATAAGCTACTATAAGGTAAAGATCCTATGTAAGTCCATGCCAAGGCATGGCAATGGTGAGTTCATAAGGCAAGGATACCACGTAAGATCATGTTAAGACATGGCAATGGTAAGTTTAAAAAGGAAGGGTACCCGTGTATCCTTAGTATTCCAAGTGGTTCAACGGGAAATTTAAAGAGTATACTCAAGGAAAGGTAAGATAAGTCCATGTTCGAAAGGTTCAAGTAAGAAAATTCAAGACTTATGCATTTTGAGCTTGAAGGTTAAAATTATCTTGATAATTTATTTAGAATGTTGTTATTTATTTACATGCAAACTTACTAAGCTTTATGCTTACTCCCTTTTTTTTCCTCTCTTTTTATAGTATCACCAAGCCAACTCGGGGATCGTAAGGACATCAGAGATCGTATCACACTATCAAAAGGCTATCTTGGTATTTTGTGATTCGAAATGTTTTAAGTTATGGCATGTATAGGGACTTGGCTATTTTGTGTATGTCCTTATGATATGACTAAAGAATGGCATGTGAATACTTAATAATGATTAGCTATTGAAATGGCTAATTAAGAACATGTTTTGGTGTTATGTATGCCTAAATCAGGTTTAATGCAAAGAAATTATGAAAGAGTAAAAGTTGGTTATGAAATAGTTTTGGGACAGTAGCAGTGACGTGATTTTGAAAAATCACTAAAAATTTTAGGGATGGAATTAAATGGTCAAGGAGATATAGAATTAAAGCGTTTGAGTCTATTTTCATAGGAAAGAAAAAAAACAAGCAAAGGAAGTCTGTATTTTGAGATATTTAAACTCTTTCGAGACTGGTTCAGGGTGACTTTGTGATCCCTTGTTCCGATTTTAGAATTTCACTAAAAATTGTAAAAAAATATTATGAGTCATAATTTATATGTCTAGATTCCTTAGTGAGTTAATTTTCATTAGAAACAAACAGAAACATTATCCAAATTCTATATAATGAGATAATTTATTTTTAGTGAAGAGAGGTTAGGTCTGCTGGACTGTGAAATAGGGGAACATTTAATGAATAAACTGTACTAATTGGCCAAACCAAAAATTTTGAAAAAATTATGGTAAGAAGATATATGAGTCTAGTTTCAAAGAAAATTTACGAATTTAAATTTTGAGTTTTTTTAACTCAAGTTATAATTAATTTAGTGACTATTATGCAGGTGGATAGTTTTATTATGAATAGTGAAATAAATTGTTTTGATTTGTGTAAGTAATTGGAAAATTTTTAATGTTCTCAGTTTGGTCCCAAACCGTTTCAATTGCATGTTTTAGGGCCTCGAGGGCCTTTTTTGGGAATATGTTGGATGAATGTGAGCGAATTAATTTTAAAAGTAAATTCTTATGCCTCGAACTAGTAAGATAAGTCGGGTAATGTAACACCCCAAACCTGGCCTAGACGTTACGACCAGATCTGGTGTGTCACACGATCCTAAAACTAAGTTTACGACCCTTTTAGTCTTGTTGTGTCTTAAGTGAGGTTTGAATCAAAAGAGTAAGTTTGTTAAAACCAGTTTATTAATCCTTTAAGTTATCCATATTATTCACTCGTTGAGTTTTGAAAACGGTCTTTAGATTTTGAAACCAGCGCAGCCTAAACTAGCAATTCTATAAAATGTAATTTAATCATCAAAGAAAAATCAAACCAAATAAAAACTTAGATAGCGGCCTTATTACAAAATAAAACCCAAAATAACTTAATAATAAAATACTTTAAACAAAATGAAAACCAGTTCTACAGATGCTGTGGCCACTCCGAATCTCTCGCAGCTCCAAGCCCACTATGGTTGAGTGTTACCTGCAGAGATTAAATAAAATGGGGTGAGTTTGACAACTCAGTGTGCAACATTATCTCAACCATAGGCCAAAACAGATCAAGCCTCAGAATCAGATTAGTTGGGCCTTGGCCCATTATAGAAATCAGGTTAAGCCCATAGGCCTATAACAGATACAGATCAGATATAATATGCAAACAGAAACCCAACCCAAATCCATCCATAACACCCCCGTACCAGCCTTACACCATGTGGGGAGACTACTCGACCCACCCAACCGCTACACACCACAGATATTTGCAGCGAAGCTGCCAGATATAATTTGCAGCGAGGCTGCCAGATATTGTGACGAGGTCACCAAATACAGATATTGTGGCGAGGCCACCAGATTGCAGCGAGGCTGCCAGATAATAATGTGACAAAGTCACCAGATTGCAGCGAGGCTGCCAGAACGCTTCTTCCGTCATAAACCCATACCCCATGCAACAGATGTAATCATACTAGCATGCAACATATAGCATCTCATGCATCAGATATATTCATAATAAAGATTACTCATGCATATACATAAAATTATACATTTCATACAAAATTGACCCTAGGGGTATAATAGTCTTCTTACACCTAGGGGTATTTTGGTAATTTTCCATATTCAGGGGTATATTAGTCCTTTATCACATTTTCAAAGATTTTATGCATGCTCAATTGGTTATCAGTCCATAGATATCCGCAGAAGTCCATTTTACGCTTAATTTCCACTTTTGCCCTTTTTAGCCTAAAACCCCTAATGGGCCTTACTAAGTCCATTATCATCTCAACCCTGTTAAGTCTAATTTTTTTAGGTTTAGTTTACCAACTTAACCATGTTATTATTATCCAAGTTGCCAGAAAGTCCTTATCGGTTATTTTCCGATTTGGGCTCGGAAGCCCATTGGGCTCATCTAGCCCATCGCAACCCAGCTTACCACAACGTTCAGAATTGCTCCTTCTACAGTTCCTTCACCACCGAATTCATGATTAATCCCAACGGAGTAAACGATTTCTCTAAAATATTATGCGAGTGCGTTTTCAGTCATTTTTCACCAGTTGACGGCCACTTTATGGCCATTACAGCTTGTACCACTTCAGTCTAAAAGTTGGGATTAGTTACACACCTGATAACCGTTGAAACTGTTGATGAAATCCTCGCACAAAACCTATCGTTAATCACCTTAGTGTTAGTTTAATAATATACAACCATGAAACTAAAATCCAATTATCCTAATCGGCTAGCATGGCCTTAGTCCTTAAAAGCCTTTACCTTCTTGTCGAAAGTGGACTAGATTCTACTGTCCCACACGTTTAGCCTTCCGAGTCCTTAGCTGCACCGCCTCTTGATCATACTAACATAATCAAATCAAAAGAGAGTGGCCAACAAGCCCTTAGTCACTAACGTTAACCTAACCCAAAGGGGTTTCGGCCTATTGCCTTATCCTAAAAACTAACGAGATAGGATCACCAAAATACTTACCAATTTCAATCCCAAACCACAGCCGTTCCACTTATAACCACGAGAAAGGAAGAGTTGAGAGTAGGAAGGATTCGGCTAACCACAATGAGGGTTTCGGCTTATGGAAGAGTTTAGAAGAAAATAATAAGAGTAATCGGGTTTTTTTTTTATATCAAGCAAACGGCATAGAGGTTTCAGTTTATGAATGCAAAATTGGAAAGAGTGACAAAAAAATAGGAGAAAGAGAATAGCAAAGGTGGTTTCAGTTTCAAGAAAGAAATCGGCAAGGTGTAGAGGGTTTCGGCCAATAAAGATTCGGCAGTGGGGTTGCTAGCCTTTGTGACCTTCGAATAAAAGCAAGAAGGGAAAATAGAGGAGTATGAACGATAGAAGAAAGGAAATAGAAGAGAAAGGATCTAAGAATTGAGGTTGAAGAGGGGAAGAGATAAGCAGTCGGTTCCACAGAAGAGATACGGCACAAGATTGTATTTTGGTCAAAATGAGTGTGCGGCACAAGGTTGTAGAATGAGGTTCGGTTACTAGGTGATAGGAGGAACAATATGGCTAAAAGATACCTAATAAACTATGAAAAACGACAAAAGAATGGAAGCTCACTCTCTTAGGGAAATCGGCCAAAGGCACCTAAAGAGAACCTTAGAAATTCGGCACTACCCAAAGCCTATAGCCGAAATCACCTTACCACAAGTCCTTCAACCGGCCATCACTTTCAAATTCAAAGACTCCTTGATCTGCTCCTCAATCTTCTCCACGATTTGCTCCCTGATTACCTCCTATGACCAATTCAAATTCCTTCTAAACAGAGTTCAATTCTGCCTCAAATTCCTACCTACACAAGCTGAAAAAATAAAACGCCTTCTTTGCCACCTCTGGAGCTTGAACCTTGGACCTCCAAGCACACTTAGGCGCCACTTTTTAAGGAGCCTAGTGGTGTCCCCCTTGCCACTTTACCACTGATCCATTTGTGTCTTATTTCACTGATATTTTCTTATAACACCTATCTTCAAGAGACCCCTATCTCCTAAGTCAAAAATACAAAATTTTGCCGAGCTTCCAACCAACACATGGGCCTTCCATAGGCCCATTAACACCCCCCCAAACATGCATTACACACCCAAAAACTAGAATTTAAACATTTTAATAGATGAACATTAACCTCTAGAAAGACCCAAAATTTAGGGCGTTACAGGTAACGCCTCGTGCTCGACTTCGCCGATGGTCTCAGGTAAGGGGTGTTACACTTGTTTTGAGCTTGTAGGGTTGAACCTTTTGGGTGGAAAATTGGCCTTGTAATGGCATATTTTTTGTCCACAAGGGTAGAGACACAGGCATGTGTGTCAGCCGTGTGGGACACACGGTCATGGTACACGACCATGTGTCCCCTGGTGTGGCAATTCGAATTAAGTGAGTATGCTCCACATGGCCTCACACACGGGTGTATGGTTGGCCATGTGGCACTAGTCAGTATACCCTATAGGTTTGGCACACTGAGCACACGGCCTAGACATGGGCGTGTGAGGCCATTTCGAATAGGCACACGGGCTAGACACACGGGCATGTGACTGGCCGTGTGACCTAATTCAGCATACCCTCCAGTTTTCACACGGCCAGACACACGAGTGTGCGGTTGGCCGTGTGGTGTAAGTCAATATGTATGCCTTGTTTTCACATGGCCTGTGACACGGGCATGTCTAAAGCAGTGTGACTCACACGGGCGTGTGACCTTTGTAACTTATAAAATTTTGTAAGTTTCAAAAATTTTTGTATGTGATCGGTTTAGTCCCGAACCCTTCTTAAAGCATGTTTAAGTTCTAGTAGACCTTCTTGAGGGGCAATATGGCTAAGAATGAATGTTATTTGATTATGAATTATTATTGTATGCGAAATGTTTGTATAATAATGTGAATAGTTCGGTAATGCCTCTTAACCCTATTCTGGCGATAGATATGGGTTAGGGGTGTTATAGAGTGGAGTTGCACGCAATCTTAGAAACAGGATGGCATAAATCTACTAGATTAGAGTCAAATATGATAGGGGAATCCATAGATTGAGTTAATGTGATAATAGGAGTTTTAATTAGAAATATTTCAATTAATCAACCTAGAGTCAGTTGCTCCTATTCTTGAAGAAAGATATTAACATAATTTAGGGATTTCTATGAATCAAGATACTAAATGAAGAAATTGCATAATTTTAGATTGATAATGATAGATGAAATCTAGGTGAATTCTTTCCTGGGTATTGTTTTGCTTCTTGGTTGTTTACTCGACTATTTTCCTGATTTGTTATTTGTCATGTTTGTAGTTAATTAATTTAGTTAATTTTAGTTATCAATCAATCACTCAAATTTATCAGTTAAATAATAGAAAGATGATAATTACTAGTACTTTTAGTCTTCGTGGGAACGATATTTTTGCTCAACGTAACTATACTATTAGTTAATAGGTGAACTTGACTTAGTTAGATTTTTAGTTACTTTTGTGGACATCATTCCTTTTTTTTTGCTTTAAGGAATTTGATAATTGATTAAGAATTCTTTTTGGATTTTCTTTGAAAAGGTTCAAAATAATTATTGATGTATCACTAAACTAACTAAAATTACGACAAAGATAAGCACACCTATTGAATAACAGTATAGCTATGGTGAGTAGGGAATATCGTATCCACGAGGACTAAAAGTACTAGTAATGACTGTTTTTCTATTATTTAGCCAACAAATTAATGGGATTGATTTTAATCTAAAATTAACTAACTAATTACTAAGAATGCAACAAAGAATGAATTAGGAAAATATTTGAAGAAAAACCAATGAGATAGACAATACCCAGGAAAGAATCCACCTAGACTTCACTTATTATTTTGAAACTGAATAAAATAATTTATTCACTTGTGCCTTGATCTGAAGAAATCCCTAAATTATGTTAATATCTCTTTCGAGAGTAAGAACAACTGACTCTAGGTTGATTAATTGAAATCTCTTTCTAATTAAAATCCCTATTGTCGCATTAACTTGATTTATGGATTCCCCTATTAAATTTGACTCTAATCCGGTAGATTTATGTCATCCTGTTTCTAGGATTGCATGCAACTCCACTCACTCTTAAACAGAGACTTTTGCTCCACTGAAATAAGCACATTTAACATGAATCAATATCCTAAAAATATTAAAACATGAAATAAACATACATAATTGAGAACAAGAATCAGGTATTTATCATGTAATTCAAAAATCAAATAATAAGATTCATCATAGGCATCATCTTCCATAAGTATCTAGGGAATTTAGTTCATAATCTGGAATGAAAACATCTGATAGTTAAGATAACAACAAGACATAAAGAAACCCAACAAAATTTTTAGAGAAATTAAATAGAAATCTTCAATCTTGAAGGAGATCTATTTCTGATTTACTTCCGATGGTGTTCTTCGAGTAGTTTCTTTGCTCTTCTCTACATTCTCCTTAAATCCTCTTCTAATTGTTATTTATAGACTTAGAATGCTAAGAAAGCCAAAAAATTGAGTTTTTTAGTGTAACTGGGAAGCAGGGTGTGTTATCGACACGGGCTGGCACATGGGCGTGTGGCCAACCCGTATGGAAGTGCTCAAGTCATGTGGAACCTGGAAACAGCTCTATTTATCCGGTTTTAGCTCATTTTCACTCTTTTCACTCTCAAGTGCTCTTCTAAGTATAAAAACATGAATTTAAAGGATTAGGAGCATCAAATTCAATAATTTGCGCAATTAATCATCCAAAAATGTATTAAGAATGATATTAAAATATGTTACTTTTATAGCTTATCAAATATCCCACACTTAAGCGTTTGCTTGTCCTTAAGCAAAATCCTCAACTCGCAATTAAGAATTAATCTTTCTCAATTTTTAATTCTCATCAATAATGTCCCAAAATAATCCATAAATAATCATGCATTGGCAATTCAACTAAAAGAACACTAAAGTCTCAAACAATCTAGGCTAAAAATTTTTAAGCACGAAAACATAGGTGTTTCTCCTTATCTAAATAATTACCTTTAATTCAAAATCGACAAGAATCGACATCCTCACTAAAGATTTACTCAAATCACTCAAAGTGTTTAAGGTTCAAGAATAAGCACTCAATTGTCAATCATAAAAAGTCATTACCATAGGCTTGCACGAAAATCAAATCTCCACCACTATAAAATAATATGATACGCAAATCAAAAGGTCTTTAAAATGTTGTAACGGGGCTTAGGTTAAGGATGTGGAGAAAGACCCAAAAGATGGTTAAAATCGAGATTAACTTAATAAATTACCAAACTAGAAAAATAACAAATGCTGAATTAAAAACAAGTGCCAAAATTACGAACTATTCAGTAATAAGAAAATGAGCTTCTTCTCAAAATATGAATTTAGCTGTTCAAGCTCATAACTAAATGATACACAATATGTAATTAAATATATATAGATAAATTTTTCTTTTCTTTTCTTTTCTTTCTTTCTTTTTTTTTTAACATAAATTAATAATTCAACAAATTAAATAAAATAACATATTTAGGTAACTAACCAAATCAAATCTTGATAAAAATGGAGTCAATAAAGTGGGAAAAATTCTCAATGAATAAAAAAGAATGAGTTATGGGTTAACATTAATGGGTGATTTAAGAAACAGTGTGTTAGGCTCAACGGGGTTCACTAAAAGTTAATTATTTAGGTATGCTTTTTATAGGATAAGTGGGTTAAATCTAAGTGCCTTTATCATCTCAATGTATTAAATCAAAAGGTGTGGTCTCAACTTGTATAATCAATACAAGTTCTAGAATAACAAATTATATTGACACACTCATAACTAATAATAAGAGTGAGCAAGAAAAATGTATGCTCTAAAGGTTCAAAATCTCACAAAAATTTATGGTTTTTGACGTTAAACTTGCAAATCTCAAACTTCAAGATAATACTTAAATTTAGAGAAACAACCTAAAAATTTTAATTTCTAAAACATAACCTATCATGCTTGATTCTTGTCTTCAAGTTTAAATCAACCCATACATAATTATCTACAAATTAATCCAAAATAAATCAATAAAAATCTCAAATTGATAAAAATTAATTCTAATAAAGGTATGAGAAAGTTACTTTAAACACAAGACATAATTTTGGGATTTTCTGATAATTATATAAATAACCTCCCCACGCTTAAGATGTGCATTGTCCTTAATGTACAAACAAAAATAATCATAGTATAGCCAAAATATCATAAGAGAGGGAGAAAACTGAAATTGCCCTGAATTTTGGATGAAATCCCCAGGATAGTGAAAAGCGGAATTGTAGACAAATCTAGATGTAGTGCATGATTTCGAGCAACCTAATAAGAAAATAAACACAAATAGTGAAAAAGAGTAAGGGATTATAACTCGATTGAAAACAACTATTAAAAATAAAAATATAGTTCAAAAAAATAAAATTGACATAAGTAGAAGAAAATAACAATAAACATAAAATAATAAAAATGAATAAAAAATAAAAATAAAAATAAAATAAGACAAAATAGACTCAATCATCTTCGTCATTAGAAGCGTCATAGTCGTCAGCGCTGAGGAAGAGATATGGATATGCTAATAGATCTACTGCAATGTCACGTCGATATTGTCGAACCTCTAAAAGTACTGTTGCTCGAAGCTAGTAAAATGCTCGGAGAGGTTCGTCAAAGTGGTAGTTGAAAAAACAAGATGGTGACTCGAAGGTGGAGGATGAGGTGGATCCTCGTGATGTAGTGGGATATCATTAGCGAAGTCCTCTAGGTTATTCTGAGAGTCTGAATGAAGTTATCTGTACTGAGGAGGATCTACTCCATAACACCGCTCGATCATCCTCATATGGATCATGGTCAAGATTCCCTGTGGGGATATCTGGCCGACTAGAGTAAGTGTAGGGGACTGCTCCAGTGTGTCGATGAGACCAAAGTGTCGGGTGAGTTGAGTCACGTAAGGATCTAAATAGATAGGGCCCTTCTTATGGTGATCTGTTTGATGGCGGAAGGCTAGGGCGATGAAATAAGCCAAGTCAAAGATATGTCCGGTGGCCATGCTCCATAGATAATATGCATTGGTAGTACTAACGATGCCAGTGCTCTCTGTCCTACTCGTCAAAGTATGAGCAAAAAGAGCATGAATGTACCGTAAAGCAGGAGGGAAAGAAGTTGCCTTCAAGTGACTCGTATCATAGGGGATCATACTCGCCTTAAGATCTATTCAACAATAAGTGGACGAGAAGTGGATGTGCCGATCTAGGCGGAGGAAGTTTTCGGCACTCATAAACTCCTCCGTGTAGAAGCCCAAAGTAGCACCAAACTCAGGTACACTCATATGGCGCACTAGGCCACTGAGTTTGAAAGTGATGGCGCACTGCTCGTCATGCGATGTCATCGCATGCTAAAGATGGATCGTCAAGAAAAACTCC
This sequence comes from Gossypium stocksii, assembly GCA_020496765.1. Taxonomy (NCBI): domain Eukaryota; kingdom Viridiplantae; phylum Streptophyta; class Magnoliopsida; order Malvales; family Malvaceae; genus Gossypium; species Gossypium stocksii. Next base: position 18,022,486 of record CM035623.1, read on the forward strand.
AAAGTCAGCTCCATGTAAGTGGGCTCGATGATAGAGAAAAACCAATCCTATAGGACTGTGGTAAGAAAAGTCCGAACAAGGTCAGCGAGGTCGAAAGGCCCAAACTGAGTGGTCGCACTCGAAGGAGCTGGAATAAGTCCTCCTGGAGGCTTATGGAAAATCTGAGATAAAAATGGTGGGCATCGGCAGAAGCACTTGAGGAGGAGGTTACGCCGGGGCTCTTCTGCTTTTTCGAAGCGGGACGGCGGCCTTAGACTTGCATCGTGTGTTTGTCATAATGACTTTGCAGGAAAATCAAAAAATCAAGTATTAAAACAAAACGAAGCAATTGGACAAACTGAACATAATAGAAGCAAACTGATTTGTTATGCTATAATTAACTGTAATATGAAGAACTAAACAAAGGAAAGGAATTAATAGTGAACAGACTATAAACACGAACTAGAATGTAAAAACATGGTACTAAAAATAATGTCAAGCCTGTAAAAGTCAAACTAAAAAAACTACTAAATCAAATGTTGCTAGACTAGAAACAATATTCATAAAATATAACTAAATAAGAAGTAAACCTGAAAAGAAAACTAAAATCAAAGCACAAGAACACTAATAGATAAAAATTATAGAATAAATGAAATATATTAAAAAAATAAAAAACAAGGGAGAATAAAAAGAAACAAAGAATTAATAATAAAATAAAAAAATAATGGAAAAGAGGGGCAAATGGTGGGTGACCGACTGTGGTAGGGATAGTGGCTGGAGGGTCGTGCGTCGGTGATAGTGAAGGGTGGCTGTGGCATGGGGGTGGTGAAGGATGGGCGTGGTGGTGCGCAGCTCGTTAGAGGAAGGAAGGTGGAGTAAGGAGAGGAGAAGGGGGCGGTGGGAGGAGGAGTAGAGGAAAAGGGAATGAGAAAAGAGGAAGAGGAAAAGGGAAAGGGAAAATGTGGCTTGGTGAAGGGAGGATAATGGAGTAAGGGGGAGGAGAAAAGGGGGCGTGCACATGGGTGTAGCTGGTGGTCATGTGGTGGTCGGAGGGTGGATGGCAAGAGAACGATGGTGACTAGGGTTGAGGTGGGTTGAAGAAGAAGACAAAAACTAAGAAGGGATTTAAGGATTTAAAGGGGGGACACGATCGTGTAAGGCCTGTGTTGGGCCACACGGCCGTGTCACACGCCTGTGTGGTTTATTTCTAGCCCGTGTGCATTTTAAAATTTAAGACCTAGTCTTCACACGGCCTCAAACACGCCTATGTGTCCAGGATGTATCTCACACACGACTGTATCGAACAGCTGTGTGCTACCTCATTCGCTTCTCCCACACCTGTGTGGCATCCCACACGCCTGTGTGGTTTGGTCGTGTCTTGCATATGGCAGTGTGCCCAACCTGTGTAACTCTCGGACTTGTTTTAAAATTGAAAAATTAGCAAACATCTTAAAGTTAAGATAACAACAAGACATAAAGAAACCCAATAAAACTTCTAGAGAAATTAAATGGAGATCTTCAATCTTGAAGGAGATCCGCTTCTGATTTGCTTCTAGTGGTGTTCTTTGAGTAATTTATTCGTTCTTCTCTATGTTCTCCTTAAGTCCTCTTCTAATTGTTATTTATAGACTTTAGAATGCTCAAAAAGCCTAAAAATTGTTTTTTTTCGCGTAACTGGGTAGTAGGGTGCGTTATTGACATGAGCTCGAACATGGGCGTGTGGCCAGCTCATGTGGAACCTAGAAACAACTCTATTTATTCAGTTTTTGCTTGTTTTTCACTCTTTTCACTTCTAAGTGCTCTCTTAAGTATAAAAACATGAATTTTAAAGGATTAGGATCATCAAATTCACTAATTTACATAATTAATCATCCAAAAATACATTAAGATTGAGATTAAAATATGTTACTTTTATAGCTTATCAAGGATCTAACTTGGGAAATCAAGTTGGGAGATTTTGAATTTGAGTTCATGTTGTGATAGGTTTTCCTTGATATGGTTCAGAGTTATAATATGACTTGAAACTCATTTTGATGTTGAGTAATTAAATTTTTTTAAAATTTTTGTATAGCACATCTTTAAGGAACCTGCTTTTCTGAGAGTGAACTAAGTGAATTGAGATTATTGATTGTAGACAGGTCAGGGAATAAAGTTTTTTTTTATTTGATTTTTTTCTATTTTTTTATTTTGTTAATTTGCTGTTCAAATATCAAGTTTTCAATATTTTTTTGGTACACTAAAACTGAAATCCAAAAAAAGTTAGGCTTTATGCAGCCTATCACAGGAAGTCCTAGTGCTATCCAAGCAAAGGATATGCTTCAACATGTCTGGTGAGTTCTCCAACCAACTGAAGCTGATCGGATTATTGTATGCAAGTCTTGGTAGAAAATCAACAGCCATATTTTAAATCATATTTTGTGTTTGGGTTAGGTTTTTTTTATTTGTTTTAGGGAGTTTGAAAATCAATAGTTATGCTATTGTTGTTAATACTAGAACACCCGTAACTCATTTTCGTCGCAAGAATAGGGTTACAGAGTATTACCGTACAATTTGGAACATTTCATAACAAGTAGCATCCAATTATTAAATTAATTTAACAAATAAATATATAATTCAAAATGGAATAAAACATATATTTACGGACCTTAAATCGAGCCTATGAGGCCTCAAAAATAGTTTAGGAATAATCAGGGACCAATTCAAAATAAAATAGGAGATTTGGGACAAAAATGAAAATTTTCAAAACAGAGGTCACACGGCCATGTGTCCAAGCTATGTGATAGAGCCCAAACCGTGTGGCTCTAGAGATGGCTACACTACACACCTATGTGCGCACCCGTGTGTCCACCCATGTAACTTACTGACTTAGGTCACACGATCGTGTGCCAGCCCGTGTGAACCCTGCACCTAACACGCTTGGGACACATGTTTGTCTGGGTTGCCTTTGTGTGACACACCATCATGTGACAGCCTGTGTCCTAAGCTGTGTATGCCAAAAAAATGACCCAAAACATGCTTATTTCACATCAAAATGCTTAGGTACCTAAAACATATAAATTTCATGCATACAAGCTTTGAAAACACATTCAAAAGCACTCAAAGCATGCCAAAACAATCAATCTGTGCCTAGCCAATGTGCAATCATTGATACCACAATTCAAATACATACATTTCATTACCTTAGTTAAAATACACAAGCCACAACACACTCAAATTGACTTACATTCAACCCCCCAAAGAAAACCATAGAAAACCATACTAACTCATGCCAAACTAACCATTTCATACTCATCCACTTAAACTTAGAATTAGCCATGCATATCACCATTAGTTATTCAAACTATTTAAACTAGAATCGCAATTCACAAGTATATAACCTAGTGATTAGCAATCACCCAAATGTCATACCGTAATGAATATCAAGACTTACCACTTCCTAATCACAATCAACCACCACTTGCATCATGCATGCATATATCAAATGGTTATTTAACTAAACAACATGATAAGCACACCAAGTTATATAGCATAAGTACTTATGGACTATTACAGAGCAAACTCAAATTCCTCTATTACATGCCATATAAGGCAAGTTCGAATTCAAAATTTACCAAGATACCCAATAGTGTGATTTATTCAGGTTGATCTGATCTCTAACTTCCCTAAGCAGTATTACAAGGAAACGAAACAATAAAATGTGTAAGCTTTCATATAGGTTAGTAAGTTTGTTGATTAAAATGATAAATCTTACCGAATAAACATAATAAATCAAATAACAAGATTACTAAACAGAGTTTCTATCAATAAAGTTATTCTCAGAAATCTTGTTCATCACAGCTCACAACAGGTGAGTAATGCTCAACACAATAGTACAAATCAGTTCCACATTTCAATAATTTTCAGAGATCAATAAACATAGCACGATGAACGATAAGTGGATGTGAGTACACAGTTAACCATCCAACACACCATATGCTCATAAGAGCCAGTAACATCCAGCACACTATGGAACAGCCTAAATTCAATGATGTTGGAATAGTGGTTTCATGTAACACCCCTAACCTGTATCCGTCATTGGACTAGGGTTAAGAGGAATTACTGAATAATTCTTTTTAATACACAAACTTAACACATACATTGCTCACATTTCATCATTTCACATCCATTCATAACCACAAAGTCCCTTATGAAGGTCTATGAGGCCTTAAAACATGCTTAAAAGTGGTTTGGGACTAAACCGATCACATACAAAAATTTTCGAAACTTAGAAAAATTTTCACATTTTCAAATGTCACATGCCTGTGTGGACAGGCCGTGTGCCTCGCGCGGCCACCAGACACGCCTGTGTGTCTAGCCTCTGAATCGTGAAGTCGAGTTTGGAATCGACCTGCTACCTGGAACGGCTCCAGTGTCTATCGCACCCTATAGGATGGCACCAAAGGAGTTAGTGAAACTAAAAGCACAAATATAAGAGTTGTTGGATAGGGGTTTTATTAGACTGAGTGTGTCTCCATGGGTAGCACTAGTATTGTTCGCGAAGAAGAAGGATGGGACGATGCGTATGTGCATCAATTATCGCCAGTTGAACAAAGTGACGATAAGGAACAAGTACCCTTTGCCAAGGATCGACAATCTGTTTGACCAGCTTAGAGGAGCTTTGGTATTTTCCAAGATCGATCTTCAATATGTATACCATCAATTAAGGGTCAAGGAAGTGGATATTCATAAGACAACATTCAGAACTCGGTATGGTCATTACGAGTTTCTGGTTATGCCGTTTGGACTGACAAATGCACCTGCGGCTTTCATGGATATGATGAATCAGGTATTCCAACCATATTTGGATCGATTCGTAGTCATCTTTATCGACGATATTTTGGTGTATTCGAAATTTGAGGAGAAGTATGATGAGCATATCTGTATTGTTCTGCAAGTGTTGAGAGAGAAGCAACTCTATGCAAAATTTAGTAAGTGTGAATCTTGGTTACGAGAAGTGACTTTTCTGGGTCATGTTGTCTCTACTGAGAGGATTAGGGTGGATCCTCAGAAAATTGAGGCAGTTCTGGATTGGAAGCCGTCGAGGTCGATATCGGAAATTCAAAGTTTTCTAGGTTTAACAGGGTACTACAGAAGGTTTGTAGAAGGATTCTCTCTGATCGCTGCACCATTAACGAAACTACTGAGGAAAGGAGTACCATTTGTATGGATTGAGAAACAGCAAGAAGCTTTTGATAAATTGAAGAAGGTATTGACTGAGGCGCCAGTGTTGATTCAGCCAGAGTCTGGGAAAGATTTTACCATGTACAGTGATGCGTCGCATGTGGGGTTAGGCTGTGTACTGATGCAAGAGGGTAAGGTGGTCGCTTATGCTTCGTGACAGCTTAAGCCTCACGAAGTGAATTACCCTACACATGATTTGGAGTTGCAGCGGTGATATTTGCGTTGAAAATCTGGAGACATTATCTGTATGGAGAAAAGTGTATTATATACACAGACCATAAGATTGTCAAGTATTTGTTGACTCAGAAGGAGTTGAATCTTAGGCAACGAAGATGGATAGAGTTGCTTAAGGATTATGACTGTTCAATTGAGTATCACCCAGGCAAGGCAAATGTGGTGGCTGATGCACTGAGCCAAAGGGCTGTAGCTGAGTTGAGGGTAATGTTTGCTCGTTTGAGTCTATATGATAATGGAAGCTTGTTAGCAAAGTTGCAAGTGAGACCAACTTGGATTGAGCAGATTAAAGAGAAACAATTAGAGGACGAGTCGTTAGTTCCTCGGTTTCAGCAAGCTAGGAATGAGGAGAATTTTGATTTTGGACTGAAAATTGATGGTGTTCTGTGCTTTCGAGGAAGAGTTTGCATTTCGAAGGACTCTGACTTGAGGCGGTTAATTCTGAAAGAGGCTCATGGTGGACCTTGTACCATGCATCCTGGAGAGAATAAGCTTTATTAAGACTTGAGAGAGTTGTACTGATGGCCTAGACTTAAGCGAGAGGTGACCGAATTTGTAGGGAAATGTCTGACATGCTAGTAAGTAAAGGCTGAGCATCAACTGCCTTCTGGACTGTTGCAGCCAGTGAAGATTCCACTTTGGAAGTGGGAGAGGGTAACCATGGATTTTGTGAGTGGGCTACCTTTGACACCCTCCAAGAAAGACTCTGTATGGGTAATTGTGGATAGGTTAACGAAATCTACTCATTTCATACCTGTCCGAACCGATTACTCACTACAGAAGTTGGCCAAGTTGTATGTGGCAGATATAGTGCGACTACATGGAATGCTAGTTTCGATGATTTCTGATTGGGATCCTAGGTTTACATCGCGATTCTGGCAGAAGTTGCATGAGACGTTGGGTACGTGGTTGGATTTCAGCACTGCTTTTTACCCTCAGATAGATGGATAGTCGGAAAGGGTTATTCAGGTTCTGGAGGACATGCTGAGGGTTATGTTATCGACTTCCGAGGTAGTTGGGAGGATTACTTGCCATTGGCGGAGTTTGCTTATAACAACAATTATCAGGCAAGTATCAGGATGGCACCATATGAGGCACTATATGAGCGAAGGTGTCGTACACCTACGTGTTGGACAGAGTTGGGAGAACAACAGGTTCTTGGACCAGAGTTAGTGGCATATACTAAGAATAAGGTCAAGTTGATCAGAGATCGGTTAAAGGAAACATCTGATAGGCCGAAATCTTATACTGATTTAAAGCGTAAAGAAATTGAGTTCTCAGTAGGGGATATGGTCTTCTTGAAGGTCTCGCCTTGGAAGAAGATTTTAAGATTTGGCAAGAAGGGCAAGTTGAGTGCGCGATTTATAGGGCCTTATCGGGTTCTCAAACGGGTAGGGCCAGTAGCTTATCAGCTAGAGTTACCACTGGAGCTGGACTGTATTAATGACATCTTTCAGGTGTCCATGCTAATACGGTATCGATCAGATCCTTCGCATGTCGTACCATTGGAAGAAATTAAGGAAAAGACTGATTTGACTTTTGAAGAGGAGCCTGTGCAAATACTGGATCGAGAGGTTAAAGAGCTAAGGAAGAAGTCAGTTCCTTTGGTAAAGGTGCTCTGGCACAATCATGGCAGAGGCAAGGCTACTTGAGAGCCAGAAGAGGCGATGCGTCAACAATACCCTCAACTATTTGGATCAGGTAAATTTTGAGGCTGAAATTTCATTAAGGGGGTAGAGTTGTAACACCCTGATTTTTGGGATTTTTTGAGATTTTTGCAATTTTGGTGAAATATTAAAAATTTGTTGTTTGGTTATGAAATTTATGTTCTAAGTATGTTAGTGGGCCTTTAGAAGGCCCAAGCCTGGTTAAAACCCGGTAGAATTTTTGGATTTTGGACTTAAAGAGAAGGGGACTTGGTTATGTGGGCTTTTAAGAAAAAGTGAGGGAATTAAGACACAAGAGAGCCTTTGGTAAAGTGGCAATGTGGTGCCACTTAGTTCCAAAAAAAGTGGCGTGTGGATAGGTGCAAGGGCCAGAGTTCAAGTCACAAGGTAAACAGTGTGTGTTTTTAATTTTTGTGCATGTGCCAGTCATGTGATGGATGATAAGTGAAACTTTGATGGAAGAGTTTGAAATGTTAATGGGATTGAGTCAGAGAGGATAAGGTGGAGAAAATCTAGGAATTTTTGAATGAGAGCATGTGGTGGCTGAACAAGGGCCTCTGGGGGAAATATTGCCGATTTGGTCATGTGGTTTTTGTATTCGGCTAGGGCTTTAGGGGTGACACTTTCGACAATTGAGGTGGTGTGTGCCAACTTGTGTAGGGGATTAAGCTTTCGGGATTGGCACTTAGGGTCCCAGACATGGTCTTACATGAAATTATTTATATCGATACCATATCCCAGATATGGTCTTACACGAAATCACATAACGATGCCAATGTCCCAGACATGGTCTTACACGTAATTATATACTGCCATGATCCAACCATGGTCTTTTCCACCAATTCATCTTTCGTTACGAAACGGTTGTGTTCAATCCTGCGTTTTTACTTATTTCGAACATTTAGTTTAGTTTCCACAATTAAAAAAAATATATGATTACATTCATAAATATACATTGAAGTTCGATTTTACGAACTTACCTCAATCGCTAACATGACGGAATAGATCGACTCGTCCGATACTTTATCTTTTCCTTGATCAAGATCCAAATTTCGTTTTTCTCAATCTATATAATAACAAAATTTTCTTATTTAATAACAAATTCATTCAATTTAACACAATTTACATATTTTTGTAAAATTACACTTTTGACCCTATTATTTCACATTTTTGCAATTTAGTCCTTTTCACATAAAATCGCAAATTCATTCAATTTAATACCAGCCCATGCTAGCCGAATTTTCGTTATTGCCATAACAACACACATTTTTCATTTATTCACACTTTTACCACACAATTTATCATATTTTTAGTCCAAAATTGACATTTTTACTCAAAATCACTTTACAAAACATGTAAAACTATCATCAATATTTCATATTTCATCATCATACATCAATTAACACATGTATTCAACAATGGCAACTATCAAAATCTTTAACAGTTTTGAAAGCAGAGGTACGTGCTAGCTAGACTAAGTTGCAACGATTCCAAAAACATAAAAATCATTAAAAACCTGGTCAAAATGGACTTACAAGCTTGAGCAACCATGGCCAGACCCTAAAACTCATCAATGGCTTCCTTTTCTTTTCATATTTGGTCATTAGGATGAAATGAATGGAAATTATGGCTTTTATTTTATTTTATTTTATTTAACATATAAATGCCAATTTACCTTTTTACCCATTAAAAGCATTAATAATTACTCCAAATGCCACTCCACTATCATCCACTAACTTATAAATGGCATATTTGCCACATAAGGACCTTTATTTTAAAGTTTTATAGCTATTAGAGACTTTTGGCTTATACAACACAACTTTTACACTTTACGTGATTTAGTCCTTTTTACCGAATTGAGCACTCAAACAATAAAATTTCTTTATGAAAAATTCACAAAACTCTAATATCATAACTTATAACTTATGAAAATAATCAAATTAATATTTTAACTTCAGATTTGTGATCCTGAAACCATTGTTTCGATTTGACCCCAAAACGGGCAGTTACATTTCCTGACCACAAGTCCGAGCTAAAAAGAAAATTTATTTTAAAATTTTGATATGGTTTGTTTTATTATAGGAAGGTTGTATGAAAATTTTGAAAGGAAAATTTTTCCAATTAAGTGATAAATAGAGAAAGGACCTAATTGCATAAAATGTGAAAGTGGAGTGCTAGAAGTTAGAGGGATCTAATGACTATGAAATTCAAAAATAAAGATCCTTATATGGTAATTAGACCATCAAGAAAAATATGGGAAAATATCTAGGGTGATTCATCCATGGAATTTGAGAAAAAGAAAAGGACTAAATTGGAAATTAGTAAAATTAAAAGATGATAAAATAATTAACATAAAATATCATCTTATTTTCATCATATTCTTCCCAAAATTTGATGGAAGCCCTAGGAGAGAGAAATATCACTAACCAAGCTTAATTGAGTAAGTTTTCATGTCTCGTTTTTAGTAATTTTTATATTTTTAAGATTGGGATAACTAGTTCTCTCTATTTTGGGGATTAAATTGAAAAGTTATCAAAGTATGGAAATTGTACCATGGGTGACTATGTTTGAAATTGAAAATTTATGGAAGAAAATGGAAGGTTGTTAGTAAATAAACAACTTTTACCAAGTGACTTTGGATGAAATTGTGAAATAAGGACTAAATTGTAAACTTGTGAAATTCATTGAAAATTCTGATTTTTGTGAAAAATAAGTACTGTAAATGATTCAATAGAGTTTAGCTAGGCTTTAAAAGAGGATTGAATTGCATGAATTTCATTTTTCGAGCCTAGGGACACAATTAGAGTTAATGAAAAGTTTAGGGGCAAAATAGTAATTTTGCCTAAGGTGTAAATTGAATGTAATAGGATATGAATGAAATGAAATTGATGATTAAATTCATTTATATAGATCTGGACGACATGAATACGATGTTAGATCGAGGTAAGGAAAAAGTCTCAGAATAGTGAATTTTATGAACGACCAAGCATCGAGGAAAATTCGTGTAATGTAATACCAAATCTTAAGATGTTGAATTACATGTTATATGATGTGAATAACACTTGAATGGTCAATGCATAGAATATGGTGAAATTGTGTGATAACACTTGTAGAAAGAGGAAATATATCCCGGTTGAATAAAAGGAATTCGATGGATCGATGAAAAGGATATTACAATGATTGAAAACAGGATTTAGCCAGGACGGGTAATCCTGATATAAGCCCTCCCCATGTATATATTGTGGAAAGGATTTAGCCCGGATGAGTAATCCAAACTAAGCTCTATAGAGTATTTGTCACTGAAAGGATTTAGCCTGGATTGGTAATCCTGACAAATCTCTTTGAGCATATGTTAAAGGGGATTTAGCTTGGATTTGTAATCCCACTGTATGAAAAAGGGACTTGAGAGTGTTCTCTCTGATAAGGGTAAATATGAATTGACGGTTTATAAATTTGTACACTAAAAGTGTACTATCAAGTATCCATCAAAATTCTGAGAAATTCAACAGGATAAACATGGAAATGGTTAATGGAACAGGAATGACTTTGTCATGAAAGGTATAAGTGACATGGAAATGGCAAGTATATGGAAGTCATGGAATGATGAGCTCATCTATGTATTAATATTACATGAAATTATTTGATTAACTCAAGTGTTGAGTTTGTATGTGATAGGATAATATTCCATTACTTGGATGCCTATATGTTTGATTTAATTTAATGGAAACATGTGGTAAGTTAAATTCTTGTTACATGAACTTACTAAGCACTAAGTGCTTCTTTGTTTTATTTTCCTTGTTTTATAATGCTCGGAGGCTCATAAAGGTTGGAAACAGTTGGAGCAAGATCACACAATCCCTAACTCATTTTGGTATAGTTATAGATCTTATTATAAGTATAATGGAATGTATAAGGCACTAAAACTTATTTTAGAGTTAAAATGTAAATGAATGTATGTACACTAGCCATTGGTATGGCTAAAGATGACTTGATTTTGGAATGTTTATAAGGTAAATCATGATTTTGCATGTATGTTGAAATGGTTTAAATTGATAAAATAAACATATATGTTTGAGAGGTAAGATTTGAATTAAGTGGATTTGTGAAAGTGTACCTAATGAATGATTAAATTGGTTGTATTTAATTGCATGAATTGTTTGGTTGGCATTGGTATGGTTTGGTATAGGTATTGGATGAGAATGGGTTAGAAACAGGGCTTGGAAAATATCCTTATTTTGTCTACACGGGTAGACACACGGGCATGTGTCTAGACCGTGTGTAACACACGGTCTGGTACATGGCTGTGTGTCCCCTGCATCCAAAAATTGAGAAATAGAATGTCCTGAAATTGAGCATACGGGCTCAACACAGGCGTGTGCCTTGCCTGTGTGAGGTAGATGGCCAGGATACACGGACGTATGATCCGGCCGTCTGAAACCTGCACCTAAATTTAAAAATTAAAATTGACTATAACACCTGTAACTTGTATCCATCGCCGGAATAGGGTTTGTAATAACCCGATTTTGACCCAAATCAGAACAGTGGTTTTGGGACCACGAATCCGAGTTGAAAAATATTCGAGTATTATTTTTTTGTGTATTAATTGTGTGAATTTTTATGTGTTGAAGTTTTATGATTTAATTTTTGAAGTTTGAGTGCTTAATTACTAAGAAAGGGCTAAATTGTATTAAATAAATTATATGTATGCTATCATGCAAATGTTAAAGTGACATGTTTCTTTATTATTAGGGCCTTGAATGGCAAATAAGCCATTGAAGAAATGATGTACGGTAGTGGAGGTAGTTGAAATGATATTATGAGCTTTATAAAATGGTTAAATAAAAATAAGATTTATATTATATTATAAAATGTGATTATAATAATAAGATATAATCATAATGTATTTTATAATATACAAAATGGTGATATTATATCATAAAGTGGTGATAAAAACAAAGCTACAATGAATCTTTCTCTTGGTTGCCGAAACTAAAGAAGAAAATAAGAAGAGAAGGTCCTTTGATAGTCGGTCATTTGGAGGTTAAATTCAAGGTAAATTCATGATAATTTGAGTTTTATTTTGATGTTTTGAGTTTTTTGTTTGATACTCTCCTAGACCCATGATTTTAATCTTTGAATTTGATGTTTTGGATGTTCGGTCATGAGGGAGGGGTTTTGAATTTCAAAATTGATGTTAGAAATCAAAGAATGAGTGTTAAATGGATCTTTTGATAATGAAATTTATGTGATTAAAGGTTTGTGAGTTTAAGTGTGGAATGTGTGCTTAGTGTGGCTTAAGGATAATAAGGGTATTCGGCCTTTGGGTGGTGTTTGCATGAGAAAGAAATTTTTTAAGGATGATTGTATAAGCTTTGTGCATTCGGACAATAAGTATATATGTCAAATTTTAATATTGTGGCTATGTATATATTCGGTCATGAAAGAGATGCCTAGAATGGTTGGTATTTTAATGTTTTATATTGAAATGGTGGAAAGATGAAGTTGACTTAGCTAAATTTATATATATGTGGCTTAGATGGTTAATGGAAATTAACTAGAGTATTATTGAGTGGAGTTTAGGCTTTATGCTAGAAATGAATGTTTAATTCTTTTAGAAATTGTGTGTATGCTGCGGAATGTGACCTTGAATGATAGTTTGAGTAAATGTTGTGTTTTTGGTAACTTTGAAAGATATTCGGCCAATGTGATTGAATGGTGGAACCTTTTGTTAGACGTTAAGATAATGTGATTTGGTCCCGGACCACCTTGAATGTATGTTTGGGCCACATAAGCCCATTTAGGGGACAATATGTGTGTGAAGCTAAAAGTTTTAAATTGATCAAAAAGAAATTTTACGGCCCAATTTTTCATGATTGGTTGAGTTTAAGTCCAGTAGCACCCCGAACCCTATTCTGGCATTGAATACGGGTGAGGGGTGTTACAGGGTTACGAGGTATTACCGATCAAATCTCATCAAAATTTAATCATTTCGCAATCATTATCATTCATACACATATAACATCAAACATAATCATATTGTCCCTTACATAGGTCTACGAGACCTTAAAACAGGCTTGAAAGAGGTTCCGGACAAAACCGAGAACATTTGAAACTTTTTGGAAAACTTGAAAACTTTCATGCCTATAAGGGTCACATGCCCATGTGAATAGGCGTGTGCCTCACATGGCCACTAGACACGCCCGTGTCTCAGGCATAGCCAAGGAAACGCCTGTGTGCCAGGCCATGTGAAATCTAGAAGGGTTACTGACTTGGGTCACATGGCCTGCCACACGCCCATGTGCAAGCCCGTGTGCCACACACGGCCAATAGACACGCCCGTGTGTCTAAGCCGTGTAACTCACTAACTTGATTTGCTTAAACATTAGGGATCACATGGTCGAGTCACATGCCCTTGTGCTTAGCCGTGTGGCACAAAAATAGGCTTGGTTTAAGCCACATTCTTTCCCCTCCTCAAGCATACCTAATACCCAACATTTCATTCCTTTTCAATTCATTAATAGGCAGCCAAAACATGATATTTTATGCACTAAACATATAATCCCACTTCCAACCATTTCATCAACTCAAATTCAATACACAATTGTCACACTAAAATTCACCAAATTTATTTGCCAAAATCCTACCCAAAACCACATATCTCATTCATCAATTCTTCACATATCCAACTAGCAAATCAAACTCAAACTTGCTAATAATATGCCAATTCTCATCCATAATATACCAGCATTCATCCTAAACATACCATTTCGTAAAACAAGATATTTGCACATCAAATTATGTTCATTAACAAGCCATATCACATGGCTATATTCATAACCAAAATACTACTAGTAGCCTATACGTGCCATATACCATTTTATACATGATAAGCGCTAATTTATACATATTTTTTACCTCATGTTTAGCCTATATTTTGGATGAATTATTATCAATTTAGTAAGAATTGGTGCTCTTAATCTTTCTTTTGCATATCTTATACTCAGGAGAGCATAGGGGAGATGAAAGAACAGAAAATGGGCCCAAAACGGTGAAAAATGGACCAAAAAGCACGAATCACACGGGCCAGGGGATGCCACACGGCCGTGCCACACGGGCGTGCCTCACGAAGATCACACGGACAAAGCCCCGACAAGCATGGCCACTATACACGGGCGTGCTAAATCACACGGCCTCTATCGAACCCACACGGGCGTGGCACACGGGCGTGTTCTAGTCGCGGGAAAGATGAATTTCACTCGAATTGGGATGCTTAGGGGCTAAGAAAGAATCCCCAAAACCTCTCTATATAAAGACCCCATGAGGCAACATAGAGGAGAGCCTTCTTCCATCTTTTACACACCCTCTATATTCTTTTCCTCTCGTCTTTCTGCCACACCACAGGTAGAAGCAAGGGATTACTCGAAGGGAGAAGCCAATCGATTCATCTCAGAAGCCAAAGTTCTGCATCAACATAGAGGATTCTCCTAAATTCCTTCAGGGGTTTTTGGTTTCTTTTATGATTTGTTATTTTATAACTTCTGAGATGTTTTCTTTTATTATTATGAAAACCCCTCAAATACTTGAGGGGGATGAAACCTAAGACAGATCTTGTTATTTATTCTTGATTATTATGAGAATTACTTGAATTGTTCTTAATTATGTGTTTTTAATCCTTGATTTAATAGTCCTAGGTATTGATTCAAGAATTGGATGTGCTTAGAGCAGAGGAGCAAAAGTCCCTGTGATAAGAGTAGATCTACCATAATTAAGCGGAGTTGCATGCAACCCTAGACATAGGGCGACATAAATCTGCCGGATTAGGGTCAAACCTAATATGGGGAACCATAGATCGAATTAATGCAACCTAAGGAGTTAATTAATAAAGGAACTTTAATTAATAACTTAGGCTAGTTGCTCTTCACCTCGACGGAGGGTTTAGCATAGATCAGGGATCTCTACGGATCAAGTCAAGTAAATAACTCGTATAATTCAAGAAAATAATAACAAGTGAAGTCTAGGTGGATTCTCCCTTAAGTATTAATCATATCAATTAGCTTTTCCCTAAAAGTTCTTCCCAATTTATTTTTCCTGCTTTTCTTAGTTAGTTTTAGAGTTAGTTTAAATAAACCCTCACTTAATTTTTAGGTTAAATAATAGAAAGAAAGTGAGTAATAGTACTTTCGGTTCCCTTGGGTACAATACTCGATCTTATCACTAGACTATACTACTGTCGACAGGTGCGCTTGCCTTAAAAACGTCGTGATATTAGTCAGTTTAGGTTTGATCAAGTTCTTTATAAATTTTATTACTTCATATCGCGCCGATATCAAGTTTTTGGCGCCGTTGCCGGGGAGATAACTGAAATATTACGAAAGCTCGATTTCTATTACTTTAGCCATTATTTATTTATTTAATTATTTTTATTTTTATTGTTATTTTTTTCTTTTAATTATTTTATTTTATTTTATGTTCTTTTTAGGTTTTTCTAGTTTATGACTAGAAGCAACCCGTCAGGACCACTACTTTTTGACGAAGATTTGGAAGCTACAGTCCGCAGAAATCGTAGAGAAATTAGACGAAGTTTACATTATCCAGAGCAGGAACTTGAGCAAGAGCCAGAACCTACTAAAGAGATGGCCGCAAATCAAAATATTCACCAACCTCCAGCACTACCCGCTGAACCAGAAGAAGCTCCGCGTACTATGTATGATTATGCTAAACCTAGTGTGATTGGTACTCAAACTAGTATTGTTAGACCTGCTATCGCTGCTAATAATTTTGAATTAAAACCTAGTACTATTCAGATGATTCAGCAACTTGTGCAGTTTGACGGTTCACAGGATGAAGATCCCAACTCACATCTAGCTAATTTTTTGGAACTATGTGACACTTTTAAAATCAATGGCGTTACTGATGACGCCATTCGCCTAAGGCTATTTCCATTTTCCCTAAGAAATAAGGCAAAATAGTGGTTAAACTCTCTACCACGAGGCTCAATTACTACATGGGACCAAATGTCTGAAAAATTTTTGCTTAAATATTTTCCCCTTGCTAAAACTGCTAAATTACGGAACGATATTTCTTCTTTTGTGCAGATGGATTTAGAAACACTTTATGATGCCTGGGAAAGATACAAAGATCTTTTAAGAAGATGCCCTCACCACGGGTTACCTTTATGGCTACAGGTTCAAACTTTCCACAATGGGTTAAACCCATCAAATAGGTAGATGATCGATGCAGCCGCAGGCAGAACTATCAATAATAAAACACCTGACGAAGCTTATGAATTTATTGAGGAAATGTCATTGAATAACTATCAATGGCAAGTCATGAGGACAAAGCCGACGAAAGCCGCAGGAGTCTATAATATTGATGCTGTTGCTATGCTCACTAACCAAGTAGAACTTTTAAATAAAAAATTTGATAATTTTGTTAGTTCCACGTAGGCTCAATCAGTGATGCAATGTGATGCAGCCCCAGGAAATATGTTTAATTTAGACCATCTACACAACATGGAAGCCGAACAAGCCAATTATATGGGTAATAATTCTCGACCTCAAAATAATCCTTATAGTAATACTTATAATGCAGGTTGGAGAAATCACCCAAATTTTTCATGGGGAGGACAAGGAAATCAAAGACAACAGCCTCCGGTATTCCAGCAGCCACCACCTCAACAAGAAAAGAAGCCGAACCTTGAGGACATGTTCACTAAATTCATGGCCGCCTCAGAAACTCGTTTCCAAAACACTGAAACAGCATTAAAGAATCAACAGGCCTCTATCCAAGGACTCGAGAACCAAATTGGTCAGCTTGCAAAATTAATTTCAGAAAGACCTCATGGCGGGCTTCCAAGCAACACTGAACCAAATCCCAGAGAACATGTGAAAGCAATCACTCTAAGAGATGGTAAAGTGCTAGCAGAACCAGAAAAGAAGCATGCTCACGAACTGCCGAAGGATAAAGTAGAGGAATCTAAGGATGACACCACTCCAACACTCAGGGAGTACAAACCGCGCATCCCATACCCAGCAAGGTTAAAGAAGGACCAAACAGACGCCCAATTCAGTAAGTTTCTTGAACTTTTCAAACAATTACATATTAACTTACCCTTTGTTGAAGCAATTTCACAGATGCCAAAATACGCGAAATTCCTAAAAGAACTCCTGACGAACAAAAGAAAACTGGAAGAATTAGCCACAGTGGAACTCAACGAGGAATGTTCAGCCATTCTCCAAAATAAACTGCCAACAAAGCTAAAGGACCCAGGGAGTTTTACTATCCCTTATTTAATTGGTAGCTTAATTATTAATAAAGCATTGGCTGATTTAGGTGCAAGTATTAATCTCATGCCCTATAAAATGTTCAAACAACTAGGTCTAGGGGAACCTAAACCCACTAGGATGAGCATCCAATTAGCTGATAGATCTGTTAAGTATCCTAGGGGAATTATTGAAGATGTGCTAGTAAAAGTCGATAAATTTATATTCCCTGTAGATTTTGTTGTCCTTGACATGGATGAGGACATTGACATACCTTCAATTTTAGGACGCCCATTTTTAGCCACTGCTAGAGCTATCATTGATGTAGGAGATGGTAAATTAGTTCTTAGAGTTGGTGAAGAGGAAGTCATTTTTAAAATCTATGATGCCATGAAATTTTCCAAAGAACAAGATGATTCTTGTTATTTTGTTGATATGGTTGATTACTTTGTTCAAGATAATTTGTAGGAAATCTCTATCACCGACACTCTGGAATTGTGTCTTATTCAGGGAGAGGGTGGAACCTCCTTAGAAGTGGAGAAAGTAAGAAAAGAATTAGACTCTAGCGAAACTATCACTAGACACATAAGCTATGACAATTTAAAGATGCATGATAAGCTAAGACAGAAACCTTCCATTGAGGAACCCCCTAAATTAGAATTAAAACAACTGCCAGAACACTTAGAATATGCCTTTTTAGGAGAGAACTCAACTTTGCCAGTCATTATTGCATCAAATTTAAGCTCTAGAGAAAAGGAAGAACTGCTCCAGGTATTAAGAAAACATAGGCAAGCCATAGCCTGGAAAGTTTCAGATATCAAGGGAATTAATCCCTTTTTCTGTACTCACAAGATTTTAATGGAAGATGAATATAAACCAGCAGTGCAAGCTCAGAGACGATTAAATCCTAACATGAAGGAAGTCGTAAAGGCTGAGGTAATTAAACTTCTTGATGCAGGTATCATTTATCATATTTTTGATAGTTCTTGGGTAAGCCCCGTGCAGGTTGTTCCTAAGAAAGGTGGGCTAACCGTAGTATCCAATGACAAAGAAGAACTCGTGCCAACACGAACAGTCACAGGATGGAGAGTATGCGTAGATTACCGAAAGCTGAATGACGCCACTCGAAAAAATCATTTTCCTTTGCCCTTTATCGATCAAATGTTAGAAAGATTAGCCGGTCACATGTATTATTGCTTCCTAGATGGCCTCTCCGGTTACTTCCAAATTCCGACAGCTCCAGAAGATCAGGAAAAAACGATGTTTACATGCCCATACGGTACGTTTGCATATCGTAGAATACCTTTTGGTTTATGTAACGCTCCTGCTACTTTTCAGCGATGCATGCTAGCTATTTTTAACGAATTTGTGGAAGATATCATGGAGGTATTCATGGAAGATTTCTCCGTTTTTGGTAACTCTTTCCAACACTGTCTAAATAATTTGAAACTTGTTTTGATAAGATGTAAAGAAACAAATCTAGTGCTAAATTGGGAAAAATGTCATTTCATGGTTCAGGAAGGTATTGTACTAGGACATAAAATCTCTAATAGAGGAATAGAGGTAGACAAAGCTAAAGTTGAAACTATTGAGAAACTACCCCCTCCCAGTTCAGTTAAGGCTATAAGAAGTTTTTTAGGACATGCCGATTTTTATCGTAGATTCATTAAGGACTTTTTTAAAATAGCTAAGCCTTTAACTAAATTGCTAGAAAAAGACATACCTTTTAACTTCGACCAAGAATGTTTAGAGTCCTTTAGCACCCTTTAGCACCCTTTAGGACAGTGAAGGGACAAGCACTTCCAACCGATCTACTATGCCAGCAGAACATTGACAGCTGCTCAAGCCAACTACACCACCACGGAGAAAGAATTACTAGCTGTTATCTTTGCTTTTGATAAATTCAGATCTTATTTAATCTTGTCAAAAGTCATTATTTTTACTGACCATTCAGCTCTTCGTTATCTCTTAGCCAAACCTGATGCAAAACCTCGATTAATAAGATGGATTTTACTTTTACAGGAATTCGACTTGGAAATTAAAGACAAGGAAGGAGCCGAAAATTTAGCAGCAGATCACCTCTTGAGACTAGAAAATACACAACCCAGGTACCTCGAAAAGATAAACGATATGTTCCCTGAAGAACAACTCCTAACTTTAGCAGGTACGACACTTCCTTGGTTTGCTGATTTTGCAAATTATTTAGCAGCCAATATAACCCCAAAAAGGCTAACCCATCAGCAAAAGAAGCAATTCTTTGCTAATGTGAAAAACTACTTTAGGGAAGATCCTTTTCTTTTTCGAATTTGCGCAGATCAGGTCATACGGAAATGCGTTAATGACATATAGGCATATCAAATTTTGGAACACAGCCACTCAGGACCCACAGGAGGACACCACAATGGAACCAGAACCACCCATAAAGTTCTCGAATCAGGTTTTTACTGGCCTACACTTTCAGAGATGCCAATAGGTATGTGACTTCTTGTGATAAATGCCAACAAACAGGTAATATCTCCCAACTTAATGAAATGCCTCAAAACTATATACTTTCATGTGAAATATTTGATGTATGGGGTATAGACTTCATGGGACCCTTCCCTAATTCATTCGGAAATAAGTACATACTAGTAGCAGTAGATTACATGTCAAAATGGGTAGAAGCTCAAGCCTTACCTACAAATGATGCTAGAATGGTAGTACGATTTTTGAAGAAGATTTTTTCTTGATTTGGAACACCTAGGATAATCATAAGTGATAGGGGCACACATTTTTGCAATACCCAATTTGAAAAAATTTTAAGAAGGTATGGAGTACACCACAGAACAGCCACCCCCTACCACCCACAAACTAGCAGCCAAGTCGAAGTGACAAACAGAGAACTGAAGCGCATCCTAGAAAAAACCATAGAATCAAATAGGAAGGACTGGTCTAGAAAATTAGATGATGCACTATGGGCTTACAGAACTGCATTTAAATCACCCATAGGAACATCTCCTTATAAACTCATTTATGGAAAAAATTGTCATCTACCATTTGAACTCGAGCATAAAGCATTCTGGGCTATAAAATTTCTAAACCTTGATCTTAAAAGTGCAGGTGAAAAGAGACTTCTGCAGCTAAATGAGCTAGATGAATGGCGCTACAACGCGTATGAAAATTCATGATTATATAAGGAAGCCGTGAAGCGACGTCACGACAAAAGGCCAAGCAGTTCGAAACAGGTGATCTCGTTCTACTTTACAACTCAAGATTGAAACTATTCCCTGGAAAACTCAAATCAAGGTGGTCAGGTCCGTTTACCATTCTCAAAGTCTTTCCATACGGCACTGTCGAGGTAGCACACCCCAACCACGGTACTTTCAAGGTAAATGGCCATAGGCTAAAACATTATAAAATTGAGAATTTTGCAGAAAACAAGGAGGAGCTTAGGCTCCATCCCATTTCTTCTTGACATCTCTAGGAAGAGTCGAGCTTAGACTCTAAATAAGCGCTTCTCGGGAGGCAACCCGAGCACTAACATAGTAACCTCTTTTTTTTTTTAATTTTTCATGATTTTATTGCATAAACTAACACTTTTCCTGCAGAAAATATGGACCACACGGCCAGGCACACGGGCATGCCTAAGGCCGTACGCATACCGAAAAGCAGAGACACGATCGTGTGGGCAGACCGTGTGCAAACAGAGTACCGTTTCCTTAAAACACGGGCTTCCGATAAAATCCCACGGCCGTGCGAAATGGCCGTGGCGACTCTTTGACATCTATACGGGTAAGACAGAAAAACATACGGCCGTGCGATATGGCCGTGGCAACCCTGCAACTTCCACACGGGCAAACATAGAGCCACACGCCTTTGCCACAAGCCCGTGGAAGCTACTATCAATTCAAACACGCCCGTGTACTCTATTACACGCCCGTGCGTTTAACGAAGGACTGATCTCCACGGCCGTGTATACCTTACCATGCCCGTGCGTTTAACGAAGGACTAATCTCCACGGCCGTGCTCAAAGGAAACACAGGCGTGCTCATCGAACGTGGCACGCCAAAAACCTCCAATTTTTG
Organism: Gossypium stocksii; assembly: GCA_020496765.1. Classification (NCBI taxonomy): domain Eukaryota; kingdom Viridiplantae; phylum Streptophyta; class Magnoliopsida; order Malvales; family Malvaceae; genus Gossypium; species Gossypium stocksii. The sequence continues at coordinate 18,043,912 of CM035623.1, forward strand.
AAAAGCGCGGGCTCAACACGACTCACACGAGCGTGCGATATGCCCGTGTGACCCAAAATGTATATATACAGGGCCATTTTTCCCTTCCCATTTCATCTAAACCCTAAGCTTTTTCCCTCAAAACCTCCCTAAACCTCTAAAAACACCACCACAGCCCTCTAAAACGCTACCATTCTAGATTTTCTCGATCCACACGCCCGTGCAACAGTACCCACGACCGTGTGACACCAAATTTGGTTCTATTTTCTCCATTTTTCTCATTTATTTTATTTTACTGCATTTTTTATTAATGTTATTATTGATTTAGGCTATTAGAGAATCAGGAAATAGAGAATAATCTAGAATAGTCTAAAAAATTCTGCTTGCCATTTTAGATTCCATTTGCCAATTTTATGCCATTTAACACCATAGTTAGTTGCCACCTAATACACATTGTAAATATGCCACTTAAACACACATGAATATGCCATTTGTTGCTTAGTTTACTATATATACATTCATTCATAGAAGGAATCCCTATGCAAATTTTAAAAATGATTAGATTCTACTACCAAGGTTAATTCTCATTCATATTAAGAATTATTTTATTTTATTACTCAGCCTCTTTATTTTTAATTATTTGCATTTCTTATTGTTCTTATATTTTAATATCAATTACTTTTTTTTTGTAGATCCCATGTCATCTTCCCGAGCCAGGAAAGCTGCCGTCCCCGCCTCTAAGAAACGAAAGGGGCCAGGGAGTTCTTCGACTAGGCCCACTTCCGAGGTGTGCCACCCATTTCTTACTTTTTCACAAGACTCCCAGGAAGAACGCTACCAGCTGCTGCGTGCGCGCAACATCACGATGGGCCGATGCATCGACTGGAGGGCCCTCGAACAAGTACGCCTGGTAGATGATGTCCGGGCCCTGCTCGCCATTGACCCATGGGACCAGTTCTTTCAGATCGTAGAGCCCACATACCTTGAACTCACTCTCAAGTTCTGTACCACATTCCACATTCAGACGGTGATGACACGGTTCGATGATCCTGGGATAGTCCAATTTCGGTTGGGAGGGCTTGTTCGACAACTCAGCATCCTAGAATTCGGTGTGGCACTCGGCCTTTACACCGAGCAGTTTATGGCTGAGGAGAGCTTCCCCACCCTTTCTAGGCGCATCCATATCCGACCCCTTGATTGCTGGAAAGAGATTGCCCCAGGAAGATAACTATACAACCCCAGCGTCATCAAAGCCTCCGCTCTCCCTCCCTCTCTTAGGTATATCCACGCACTCCTAGCTCATACTATTACAGGTCGCCGAGAGAGCACAGGCGTCGTCAACACACACGACGTCTACTTCTTATGGTGCATGGCGAATGGCCACCCCATTGACCTTGCATATTTCATCACACTCGCCATGCAACATCAGACTGAGAGGCACCGCAAGGGAGTCGTATCCATGGGCCCGTACATCACTCGACTAGGCCGTTACTTCGGCCTATTTAACACTATAGCCCAAACCTCCTCCTACACCTTACTTGGCCAGATGTCCTCCCAGGGCATCCAGAGCATGCTTTCGATGAGGATGGTCGAGCGACGTCTCAGTGGCGACCACTTCCACTTCTGCCTTGTCCAAGAAGGCGAGGATCCAGAGGACATTCCTGATAATGTCCCACCGCCACCACCAGCAAAGGACGCGCCAGTTGAGCCACCACGCCCTAGACGACCACCGCAGACGGCAGCATCCAGTGTTGACATATTCGAGCGCCTGGACCACTTTGAGCAGCGCCTCGATTACATCGACGCCACCTTATCGCACATATGTCAACACCTTGGCATCGTCCCACCACCACGAAACCCACCAGAGGATTAGATCCTCTTTTATTATTTATTTTATTTTATTTTATTTTATTTTTACTTTTGTTTTTGTTTTATTTTATTTTATTTTATCTTCTATCTTTCTTTTTCTACCTAGCACACACTAATCTTAACCTCTAAATGTTAATTCTTCTTTTACCTTTTGCAGCTTTTAATTTTCTTATATTTTTCTTTATTTTGAATTTTAGTAAATTTTCTATTTTATTATCATAACGGTTATCTCCTAACGAAATAATCCCTCTTCATCTTAACCTCCCACGACTAATAAATCCTTTCGCAGTTTCAAAGGAGCTCTACAGCTCAAATCTCTATGAAAAAGGGAACACAGTGCCAAACCTACCAGCTCTTCCACTAATCCATCCAAAGCAGGGAGTTTCATACCCTTCCCTATCTTATGATGCTATGCTTTTAATTGCTATTAATATTCTCCTTGTACATTGAGGACAATGTACATATTAAGTGTAGGGGGGTAACTTACTTTCACTTGTTATACTATCTTTGAAACCCCTAAACTTTTCCTAATAGCAATATCTTCAGTCTCCTATTAGGAATTTATTCTGATTAATTTATGATTTCTATCGATATATTGAGAATTAAGATATAGGCGCTTGTACTTTGATTATTCAAACTTTAAAACATTAGGGAATCAAGCATGATAAGTTGAAATTTTTGAGAATCCCCAATTTTTGCATAAGTTATTTTCCCTAATTTTAAGCACTATCTTGAGATTTGAAATTCGCAGGATTGACATCAAAAGCCATAATTCTGGTGAGATTTTTGAGCCTTTTTGAGCATACATTTTCTTCGTGCTCACTTTTATTATTGCTTTGAGTGAGTCAATACTGAATCGTGATTCTAGAACTTGCTTTGATTATACATGTCAAGACCACATCATTGATTTGATATACTGAAATGATAAAGGCACATAGGATTTAACCCACTCACTCCATAAAAAGCCTACCTCCATAAATCTAACCCTTAGTAAACCCCGTTGAGCCTAACAACCTTTTCTATTGACTCACCCTCTAATTATTAACCAATAACCCATTTTTTGTTGAATTTCATTCAATTAGTTTGATCCCTATTTTTTGTCGAGATTTGAGTTGAATTTTTCATCTAGCTTTATTCTCTTTTCTAAATTGTAAAGTTTTGTTCAATTTATTGTAAATACTTGAATTGTTCTTAAAAAAAAATGAATGGATGAGTACATACAATCAAATTCAATTGTAACTTGTAATAGTCGAACAAGTTTTTGCATATTTCTATTTTAAGGCTACCAAGGCAGAAATGATAGGTTCACAAGAATTAGCTGAGAAATATGTTCCAGTGATAGAGATTTTTCTAGCTAGATAATTTTTTAGTTCAATCTCGATTCTAACCTTCTTTTTGCAGCCTGTGACAACACCCCTAACCAAGCCCCGTTACAACCATTAAAAGACCTTTTGATCAATGTATCATATAAAAATTTAGTTGTGGAGATTTGATTTTCTTGCAAGCTTATGGTAATAACTTTTCAGGTTGACTAAGGAGTGCTTAAATGTTGAACCCTAAACACTTCGAGTGGATAGAGTGAACCTTTAGTGAGGATGTCAACTCCTGTTAATTAAGATGGAGGGATAACTACTTAGAAGGAAGGAAGAAACTTATGTTTTCAATGATGAAATTCTCAACTTAGAGTGATTAAGTCTTTAAATGTTCTTGAGATTGAATTTTCATTGTATAACTACCTGTGGATTAATTCGAAACATTATTGATAAGGGTTATAGATCAAGAAGAATGGTTTCCTTTAGGGATTGAGATTTTGCTTGAGGACAAGCAAAGGTTTAAGTGTGGGGGTATTTGATAAGCGCTAATTTATACATATTTTTTACCTCATGTTTAGCCTATATTTTGGATGAATTATTATCAATTTAGTAAGAATTGGTGCTCTTAATCTTTCTTTTGCATATCTTATACTCAGGAGAGCATAGGGGGGATGAAAGAACAGAAAATGGGCCCAAAACGGTGAAAAATGGACCAAAAAGCACGAATCACACGGGCTAGGGGATGCCACATGGCCGTGCCACACGGGCGTGCCTCACGAAGATCACACGGACAAAGCCCCGACAAGCACGGCCACTATACACGGGCGTGCTAAATCACACGGCCTCTATTGAATCCACACGGGCGTGGTACACGGGCATGTTCTAGTCGCAGGAAAGACGAATTTCACTCGAATTGGGATGCTTAGGGGCTAAGAAAGAATCCCCAAAACCTCTCTATATAAAGACCCCATGAGGCAACATAGAGGAGAGCCTTCTTCCATCTTTTACACACCCTCTATATTCTTTTCCCCTCGTCTTTCTGCCACACCATAGGTAGAAGCAAGGGATTACTCGAAGGGAGAAGCCAATCGATTCATCTCAGAAGCCAAAGTTCTGCATCAACATAGAGGATTCTCCTAAATTCCTTTAGGGGTTGTTGGTTTCTTTTATGATTTGTTATTTTATAACTTCTGAGATGTTTTCTTTTATTATTATGAACTAAACCCCTCAAATACTTGAGGGGGATGAAACCTAAGACAGATCTTGTTATTTATTCTTGATTATTATGAGAATTACTTGAATTGTTCTTAATTATGTGTTTTTAATCCTTGATTTAATAGTCCTAGGTATTGATTCAAAAATTGGATGTGCTTAGAGCAGAGGAGCAAAAGTCCCTGTGATAAGAGTAGATCTACCATAATTAAGCGGAGTTGCATGCAACCCTAGACATAGGGCGACATAAATCTGCCGGATTAGGGTCAAACCTAATATGGGGAACCATAGATCGAATTAATGCAACCTAGGGAGTTAATTAATAAAGGAACTTTAATTAACAACTTAGGCCTAGTTGCTCTTCACTTCGACAGAGGGTTTAGCATAGATTAGGGATCTCTACGGATTAAGTCAAGTAAATAACTCGTATAATTCAAGAAAATAATAACAAGTGAAGTCTAGGTGGATTCTCCCTTAAGTATTAATCATATCAATGAGCTTTTCCCTAAAAGTTCTTCCCAATTTATTTTTCCTGCTTTTCTTAGTTAGTTTTAGAGTTAGTTTAAATAAACCCTCACTTAATTTTTAGGTTAAATAATAGAAAGAAAGTGAGTAATAGTACTTTCGGTTCCCTTGGGTACGATACTCGATCTTATCACTAGACTATACTACTGTCGACAGGTGCGCTTGCCTTAAAAACGTCGTGATATTAGTCAGTTTAGGTTTGATCAAGTTCTTTATAAATTTTATTACTTCATATCACGCCGATATCAATACAATTTCAAAAAGGCATAAAAAAGATGTTCGTAGTGTGATTGATTTGCTGACGATCCCCGGATCTGAGCTAGCTTTAATACACTGTAAAATAGAGAGGAATGCACACAGTAAGCTTTAAAGCTTAGTAAGTTCGTAATACAACACATTTAACTCAACAATTAAATATAATTCAATTTATTAACTAACTCTTAATACAACTCAAATCATTACTCAATCTCTCCAAAACTATTTCTCACTTTTATAACACTTCTTTAAGCTCATAACGAAGCATTCATAATGCTACTCAAAATATCTCATTTATCATTATTCATTCTCATAATCTTTCATCTATCACACACATAATATCATCAACCACATAGGTTCCTTACGTACCTATATCATCATGTATTTATCTATCATATTTACCACCTCTTTGCTCAGTATGCTAATTCATTCGATTGTCTTTAAACGTCCAATGAACTTGCACACTTAGTGCCAAATAACTAGCCGAAGCTATAATGGTATCACGCACTTAGTGCCACCATATTAAACTGATATAATCTCAGTATCGCACACTTAGTGCCAATTATTCAGCCAAAGCTATCTTGATCTCACACACTTAGTGCCATTTATCACCATTTCCATTTAATTTACGCACACTTAGTGCTACATATCCTCGAATTACATTCACACATAATCATGCTTCACTAATACTTTTTCATTCATTTCATCACATATAAACATGATAAACCAATATGTATTACATATGAACTTACCTCAGACGTAGAAACGACGAAATTAGCCAATCAATCGAGTACTTTATTCTTGCCTCAATCTAAGTCTAGATTCCTCCTTTCTTGATCTAATAAGCTATCTAAGTGCCGAAGCTAAACAAGCTTCAAGCCCTAGTTTTCTTCTCCATTTTCAGTTTCCAAAAAGACGATTGAATGAATTTTTGGCTTTTGTTTAATTAATATTAACTTAATAATCAAATTACAATTTTAACCTTAATGAAAATCCATTTAAAAATCCATTATAAGGTCATTTATGACCAATCCCACTATCCATGGTTTAATATGAACATAAGGACCTCACATTTAACAAAACATACCATTTAAGCACTTTAAACAATTAACAAGCAACTTTTACATTTTATGCAATTAGGTTCTTTTATCAAATTGAACACACAAACGATAAAATTACCACACAAAATTTTCACACATACCGTACCACATGCCATAAACAATAAAAATAAAATTTAAATATTTTTCTGACATCAGATTTTTGGTTTCGAAACCACTGTTTTGATTTAGCTATAACCAAGCTGTTACAACTTCCCCCTTGGGGATTTTTGTCCCCGAAAATCTTACCAGTGAAAAGGTTCGGGTATTGCTCTCTCATAACATCTTTGGGCTCCCATGTAGCTTCTTCAACTCCGTGTCAATGCCGTAAGACTTTCACTAAAGCAATTTTCTTATTTCTCAACTCTTTGATCTCACGAGCTAAAATCCTAATCGGTTCTTCGCTATACGATAAATCGGACTGAATCTCAATCTCAATAGGAGAAATCACATGTGATGGGTCAGATCTGTATCGTCGTAACATCAATACGTGAAATACATTATGAATCTTCTCTAACTCATGTGGTAAAGAGAATCTATAAGCAACTGGCCCATTACGCTTGATAATTTCATACGGCCTGATGAACCTCGAACTCAATTTGCCTTTTCTGCCAAATCGGAGTATTTTTTTCCGTAGAGATACTTTCAAAAACACTTTATCACTGATCTGAAATTCAATATCCTTTCGTTTCAAGTCTACGTATGATTTCTGTCGATCTGGCGCTACTTTCAGAGAATTACGAATCACTTTCACTTTCTATTCAGTCTCTTTGATTAAATTAACCCTGTGAATCTTATTCACATTAAGCTCTGTCCAATACAATGGTGTAATGCATTTACGGCCATAAAGGGCCTCGTATGGTGCCATTTTAATACTCAATTGAAAACTATTATTGTACGTAAATTCACTCAATGGCAAGTACTGTTCCCACGTACCTTCAAACTCAAGAATGCAGCATCTTAACATATCCTCTAGTATCTAAATAATCCGCTCTGACTTACCATCCATTTGTGGATGACAAGCAGTACTGAAATGTAATTTTGTACCTAAAACCTCTTGCAATTTCTGCCAAAATCGTGAAGTAAATCTCGGATCTCTATCCGAAACAATAGATAGTGGCACCCCATGCAATCTAACAACCTCAAAGATATACAATTTAGCTAACTTATCAACTGAATAGTCCGATCTTATCAGAATAAAATGAGTTGATTTTGTCAATCTGTCAACTATCACCCAGATTGCATCTTTCTGTCTCAGAGATAGGGGCAATCCCGACACAAAGTCCATCGTGATTCTTTCCTATTTCCACTCAACAATCATAATCAGTTGTAATAAACCAGACGGTACCTGATGCTCAACTTTGACTTGCTAACAAATCAGACATTTAGAAACGAACTTTGAGATGTCACATTTCATACTAGGCCACCAGTAAAGCTGTTTCAGATCGTTGTACTGTTTTAGATCGTTGTACATTTTCGTACTTCCCGAATGAAGAGACAACCGACTTTGTATGCTTCATTCAGAATCTTCTAAATCAATTCTAAATTTCTCAAAACACATATTCGATCTCTAAATCTCAAGCAATCATCAACATCAAGTTGAAATTTTGAATCAGTGTTCGAATCATATTGAGCTTGTTTCACTAACATTTCATTATCAACTTTCTGAGTGTTTATAATCTACTATAAAAACAACGGTCTCACTTTCATCTCAGCTACAATGGCACCGTCATCACATAAGGCTATCTGAGTGTTCATCGCACGTAAAGTGAATAGAGACTTTCAGCTCAAAGCATCAGCAACAACATTGGCTTTCCCCGGATGATAGTTAATTATTACCTCGTAATCTTTCAATAATTCTAACCATCTCTGCTGTCGCAAATTCAAATCTTTTTGAGTCATCAGATATTTCAAGTTCTTGTGATCGGTATAAATGTGACATTTCTCACAAAATAGGTAGTGACGCCATATTTTCAATGCAAATACTATAGCAGCTAATTCAAGATCATGCGTCAAGTAATTTTTTTCATGTGGCTTTAATTGTCTCGAGGCATAAGCTATAACTTTGCCTTCTTGCATCAAAACGTAGCCCAAACCATTCAACGAAGCATCACTATATATCACAAACTCTTTACCCAATTCTAGCTGTACTAACATTAGAGCTTTAGTCAATACAACTTTTAGCTGATCAAAACTTTTCTGACACTTTTCAGACCATTTGAACTTTACATCATTTTGTACTAATCTCGTCAGCGGAGTCGCAATCATTGAAAACCCTTTTACAAACTATTTGTAATAATCAGTAAGTCCCAGAAAACTGTAGACTTCGGACACATTTCTCAGAGGCTTTCAATCTAGAATTTCTGAAATCTTACTTGGATCAAGCCGAATACCAGATGATAACACAATATGCCTCAGAAAACCAACTTCGGGTAACCAGAATTCACACTTATTGAAATTTGCAAATAACTGTTTATAACGCAAAGTCTATAACACAATTCTCAAGTGCTCAACATTTTCAGATTAATCACACGAATAAATCAATATGTCATCAATGAATATGACAACAAATCGATCTAAATACGGTCTGAAAATTCTGTTCATTAAATCCATAAAGACTGCAGGAGTATTCATTAGTCCAAAAGGAATTACTAAAAATTTATAATGTTCGTATCGTGTTCTGAATGTAGTCTTCGGTATGTCAGAATCTTTAACTCGTAATTGATAGTATCCCGATCTCAATTCTATCTTTGAAAACACAGTAACCCCTTTCAATTGATCGAATAAATCATCAATTCAGGGCAGAGGATACTTATTCTTGATCATCATTTTCGTTAATTGTCGATAGTCAATGTACATTCTCATTGTGCCATCTTTCTTTTTCACAAATAGTACGGGAGCACCCTAGGGAGAGAAACTCGATCATGTAAATCCTCTATCAGTCATCTCTTGCAATTGAGATTTTAATTCTTTTAACTCTGTCGGAACCACTCTATATGGAGCTATAGAAATAGGTGTGGTTCCCGTCACTAACTCAATGCCAAACTCAACCTCTCGGATCGATGGTAATCCCGGTAATTCATCAGGAAACACGTCTGGATACTTATAAACAATAGGCACTGATTCAATTTTTTTTAGTCACTTTATATCAATCACATACGCGGAATAAGCTTCATATACCTTTTTCACATAACTCTGAGCTTTCAACGAAGAAATTACAACCGGTAACCCATTCAAATCCTTAGACTCAATTCTGAGAACTTTGTTATTCTGGCATCTCAACTCAATAGTCTTTCATCCACAATTCACTACCGCATCGTGCAAGGTTAACCAGTCTATACCAAAATTACATCAAACTCATATTTCTAATGTTTCTAGGCCTCGTACTTTGAGCATTATCTTTCTCAACTAACTCCAGGAAATCTCGAATAAAATGATCTCGTGAGCCATATTTGTAACAAACTCTATTGTGTTATACTTGCCCTAACATTCATCAATATGTCATCTTCTACACTGTCGACACTCAAGCTTATTGTTTCTAACACTGCCAACACTCGATTCCATTTCAACTTGAGCCTTAGGATTAGTGTGTTGTTTCACACGATCCTTACTCGAATGTCTAATCGAAACATTTGAATGACTGGGTGCATCTCTCAATCTCTTTGACAAAGATTGATACGGCTTACCCATCGATCTTTTTCTCTCGTCTCTAGCCTCTGAGTCTGCTTTCTTCTTTTCTTTACTAAACTCCTCAGCTTTACAAGCTCTTTCAATAGTACAATAAATTCTGTCAATTCTAGAATTTCAACTAGAAGCTTAATATCTTCTTTCAACCTATCAACAAATTGTTTACACATAATAGCTTCTGTCGAAACACATTCTCGTGCGTACTTACACAGTCTCACGAACTCATGTTCCTACTCTGTCACAATCATACGACCCTGTTTCAACTCAAGAAACTCTTTCCGATTTTGATCTATAAATCTCTGGCTAATATACTTCTTTCTGAACTTAGTCTAAAAAACTCCCAGATGACCCATTCCCTTAGAACTACAGATATTAATGTATTCCACCACTAATAAGCAGCATTTCTCAATAACGAAACTGCACACTTAATGCATTCTTCAAGGGTACAAGATAACTCATCAAATACTCTGATTGTATTTTCTAGCTAGAATTTAGCTCGCTCGACATTATCATCAATAGTAGCCCTGAACTCTTCAGCCTCATACTTATGGATCTTATCAACAGGAGGTCTATTCAAACGTATCGGCTCAATAACTTGTGGCACAACAGGAATTTGTAGGGGTGGAGGTTGTTGAGCAACCAAATTCGTTCGAACGAATTTCATGAACCACTCGTTCATCATTTGGAAGAAGGCTTGCTTAGCCTCTCCCTCATGACTACTATTAACTGGTCTAGGATTGTTCTGCGCAGCCTCTTGAGCGGGAATGGGCATATTAGTTTCAACATCATCAGCTACAACTCGACTAGTATCCATTTATTATACGAAAAACACATTTTAAGCTGTTAGGAATCATCACACTATCACAGGTATATATATGGCATGTATAGCTAGACTCTCACATGCTATGTTAGTCTTAGAATCGACTAAACCATATCTCTGCTACCAAAAAATGTAATACCCCTAACTCGTATCCATCGCCGGAATAGGGTTACAAGGTATTACCGATCAAATCTCATCAAATTTTAATCATTTCACAATTATTATCAATCATACACATATAACATTCAAACATAATCATATTGTCCCTTACATAGGTCTACAAGACCTTAAAATAGGCTTGAAAGAGATTCAAGACTAACTCGATAACATTTGAAACTCTTTGGAAAGCTTGAAAATTTTCACGCATATAAGGGTCACACGCTCGTGTGAATAGGCCGTGGGCCTCACATGGCCACTAGACACGCTCGTGTCTCAGGCCTTGTGAAAATAAGGCATACGTACTGACTTGCACCACATGGCCAATGACACACCCTGTGCCAGGCCGTGTGAAATCTAGAGGGGTTACTGACTTGGGTCACATGGCCAGCCATACGCCCATGTGCCAGCCTGTGTGCCACACACGGCCAATAGACACGCCCATGTGTCTAAGCCGTGTAACTCACTGACTTGATTTGTTTAAACATTAGGGATCACATGGTCGAGTCCATGCCCTTGGGCTCAGCCGTGTGGCACAAAAATAGGCTTGGTTTAAGCCATATTCTTTCCTCTCCTCAAGCATACCTAATACCCAACATTTCATTCCTTTTCAATTCATTAATAGGCAGCCAAAACATGATATTTTATGCACTAAACATATAATCCCACTTCCAACCATTTCATCAACTCAAATTCAATACACAATTGTCACACTAAAATTCACCAAATTTATTTGCCAAAATCCTTCCTAAAACCACATATCTCATTCATCAATTCTTCACATATCCAACTAGAAAATCAAACTCAAACTTGCTAATAATATTCCAATTCTCATCTATAATATACCAACATTCATAATAAACATACCATTTCATAAGACAAGATATTTGCACATCAAATTACATTCATTAACAAGCCATATCACATGGCTATATTCATAACCAAAATACTACTAGTAGCCTATACATACCATATACCATTTTATACAATTTCAAAAAGGCACCACAAAGATGTTCGTAGTGTGATTAATTCGCTAACGATCCTCGAATTTGAGCTACCTTTAATACATTGTAAAATAGAGAAGAATGCACACAGTAAGCTTTAAAGCTTAGTAAGTTCGTAATATAACACATTTAACTCAACAATTAAATATAATTCAATCTATTAACTAACTCTTAATATAACTCAAATAATTACTCAATCTCTTCCAAAACTATTTCTCACTTTCATATCACTTCTTTAAGCTCATAACCAAGAATTCATAATGATACTCAAAATAACTCATTTATCATTATTCATTCTCATAATCTTTCATCTATCACACACATAATGTCATCAACCATATAGGTTCTTTACGTACCTGCATCATCATGTATTTATCTATCCCATTTACCACCTCTTTACTTGATACACTAATTCATTCGATTGTCTTTAAATGTTCAATGAACTCGCACACTTAGTGCCAAATAACTAGCTGAAGCTATAATGGTATCGCACACTTAGTGCCCTCACATTAAACCGATATAATCTCGGTATCACACACTTAGTGCCAATTATTTAGCCAAAGCTGTCTTGATCTCGCACACTTAGTGCAATTTAAGGGCATTTTGGTCATTTAGTAATTAAAAGAATAAAATGGGAAAAATAAGCCAAAATGTTGTCCATGCTTCTTCAACCTTGGCCAAAACTCTCCATGGACACCATGGCTAGGGTTTTCAAGCTTCCAAGCTCAATAGTAAGGGCACCCAAGCCCCATTTTTAATGTTCGTTACATTTTTGAGATCCCCGGTAACTCAGTTTAGCTATTTCTACCATTATTTTGAGCTAGGGTTTGAGTTTAAAAATTTACCCATGAATAATATGCATGTATTTTGATGTCTAATGGTAGAAAATGAATGCTTGAAGTGTGGTGAATGTCTTTTGCTAGGTGATTTCGATGAAAATCGTAAAAAGGACTTAAATACAAAAGTTGTAAAACTCTGCATAAATGTGTGATATGGTGGAAATTAGGGGCTGGTATAGGGAGATAATGGTTTGCTAAGTCCATTATGCTAGGAAATTGAATAAAATTTTTTTTACAAGCTTAGGGGCAAAAGTGTAAATATGTGAAAGTTTAGGGCCAAAAACATAAATTTTCTATAATATGATATTTGAGTCACATTGAATAATGTGATTAATAAATGATCTAATTATGATGTTATAGATTCTGGAAAATGAGATTTGGGCTTGGATAGAGGTTGTGGACGAAATCGGGAAAAGTAGTCACTTTCGCGTCCGAGGTAAGTTGGTGTCATAATAATAATACAATAATGTCATAATGTAAGTTTGAAACCTAAATTGTGGTATTAAATTGATTTTGTTGAATTACATGTTTAGTATATTATTATGTTGGTGAATTGATTTAGTAATAATGTCTATGATAAAAGGTGATATAGGTGACATGGAAATAAATTGAAATGTTGTGGTGAAAAGTGTTTTCTATGATTATGGTGATCATGTGAAAGTATAAGTTTATGTGTAAATAATGCTTTGATTATATTTGTAAAATAATATTTTGATGGATAGTATGAAGTATGATTGGATGATAATCATGATTTGGTGGATTTGGAAATGTGGAACTCCCAATTGAACCTTTGGACATCGAGTGATACAGATGATATGTAGCTAGGTCACATGAGTGGCTCCGAGGGTAGGACACCGTGTGTATAAGAAAGCCACGAGATATCTTATGGTAGCTAGGTCACATGGGTGATAAAGTGAACTTCACGATGTGTACATGAGTGCTATATTATAGTAGCTAGGTCGCATGGGTAGATCCAAGGGACTGGATACCATGTAGACGCAAAAGCTACGGGACTTAATGGCTAGGTCACATGGGTGATAAAGTGAACTTCACCATGTGTACATGAGTGCTATATTATAGTAGCTAGGTCACATGGTAGATTCAAGGGCTAGACACCATGTAGACACAAAAGCTACAGGACTTAATGGCTAGGTCACATGGGTGATAAAGTGAACTTCACCATGTGTACATGAGTGCTATATTATAGTAGCTAGGTCTCATGGGTAAATTTGAGGGACTGGACACCATGTAGATACGAAAGCTACGGGACTTAATGGCTAGGTCACATGGGTGATAAAGTGAACTTCGCCATGTGTACACGAGAGTCGAGTTTATGTGAGGGTGGAGCTATGTGCTGAAACCGCCGAGAATGAGGTAAGATTCCGAAGGGTTCAACGAGAACATTTACTAAGTGACGTCTATGTGTTTATGTAATGTATAAGCACAGGTGTATACTTGGACAAATGTACATGAGAGCAATGGTGTGTTGTGAGCAATGTGCTCGATATGTTATGGAAATTGTGGTAAGGTGGATGCTGTATAAGTGCTATGATAAACCGTAAATTATACATATTTTTACCTCATGCTTAGCCTAATTTCTGAATGAATTATCATTGAATTTGTGGAATTTGGTGCTCTTAATCCTTTTGTTTCATGTTTTATACTTAGGCGAGCATAAGGAAGAGAAAAGAGCAAGGAACGGGCCAAAAACAGGCAAATTAGTCCCAGTTCAATAATCAACACAGCCTGGAAGTTTGCCACACGGCCGTGTCACATGGCTGTGCCACTTTAACAGGCTCGAGCATGGCCTAGTAGTCGATCCACATGGGCGTGGCACACGGGCGTGTCCCTGTCGTGAGGAAGTTCAATTTCACTTGGAAAAGGCTACTTAGGGGCTAAGAAAGGCATTCCAAAACTTTATATAAAGACCCTAGGAGGCAACTACAAGGGTGTGCTTTATTCCCATTAAGACAGGGAGTTAAAGGTAGGGAATTACTCGAAGCGAAGCCGATTGGTCCATCTCAGAAGCCAGGATCTACATCAAGATAGAGGATCTCCTTTCAATCCTTTCAAGAGTTTTGGGTTTTCTTTATTTCTTCTGAGATGTTTTCTTTTATAATTATGAACTAAAACCCTAAATATCTAAGGGGGATAAAACCTAAGATAGATCTTATTATTGTTATCTAAGCTGTGTGATAAATATTTGATTTGTTCTTAATTGTGTTTTTAATTCTTAAATTGATATTTTTGGGATATTGATTTAAGTCGAATGTGCTTATGTAGAGGAGCAAAAGTCCATGCATAGGAGTAGATCCAACACAATTAAGCGGAGTTGATCGCAATCCTAGACATAGTATGACAAAAATCTACCGGATTAGAGTCAAATCCAATATGGGGAGCCATAGATCGAGTTAATGCAAGACTAGGGGTTTTAATTAGAAAGAGATTTTAGGTAATCAACCTAGGATTAGTTGTTCTTATCCTCGACGGAGGTATTAACATAATTTAAGGATCTCTACGGATCAAATCAAATGAAGAAATCATCTAGTTTAGAGTTAGATAACAAGTGAAGTCTAGGTGGATTCTTCCTTAGGTATTGCCTTAATCAATTAGTTTTCCCAAAAGCAATCTCTCTCTTTACTCCTTGCCATTTCTTTTCAGTTTAGTTTAGATTAGTTAATTTAGAAACAAAACCCATTTTTATTTTTAGGCTAGATAATAGGAAGAAAGTCATTACTAGTACTCAAAGTTCCTTGGATTCGATATTCTGGTCTTGCAACTGACTGTACTACTATTCGATAGGTGCACTTGCCTTTTATCGTGAAATTAGTTAGTTTCAGGTATGATCAGATTTTATTACTTCATCACAATCACGAGAGATCAAGTTTTTGGTGCCGTTGTCGGGGAACTAAGATATTAGGAACAATCGATTTCTACTACTTTAGCCATTACTACTTTTATTTATTTCCAGCCTTAATTTTTATTTTTATTCACTAAAATTTTCTTTCTTTCCAAGTATCTCTAGTTTATGACTAGAAGAAAACCTGGAGCACCACTGCATTTTGACAATGATTTAGAAGCTACAGTTCATAGAAATCACCAAGAGATAAGAAGAAGTCTATAGTATCCAGAACAAGGATAAGAAGAAGAACCTGAACCTATTCCAGAGATGGAAGCAAATTAGAATAATTAGCTACCCCCTATAATAGCCGCAAATCCTGTCGAGCAAAATCCTGCTCCGCGTATTATGTATAATTATGCTAAACCTAATTTAGCAGGCACTGAATCCAGCATTTTTAGGCCTACTATTGCTGCAAATAATTTTGAACTGAAACCTAACACTATTCAGATGATACAGCAGTTTGTTCAGTTTGATGGTTTGCAGGATGGGGATCCTAACTTGCATCTAGCCAACTTTTTGGAATTATGCGACACATTCAAAATAAATGGCGTTTCTGATGATGCCATTCGCCTTAGGCTATTCCTATTCTCCTTGAGAAACAAAGCCAAACAATGGTTGAACTCTCTTCCACGAGGATCTATCACTACATGGGAACAAATGACCGATAAATTTTTGCTTAAATATTTTTCGCCAGCTAAAATGGCTAAATTACGGAATGATATCTCTTCTTTTGTGCAGATGGATTTAGAGACACTTTACGATGCATGGGAAAGATATAAGGACTTACTGAGAAGGTGCCCTCACCATTGGTTGTCGCTGTGGTTACAAGTTCAAACCTTTCACAACGGTTTGAATCCTTCAACAAGAGAAATGATTGACGCAGCCGCCGGTGGAACAATCAACAATAAAACACTAGAAGCAACTTACGAGTTTATAGAAGAAATGCCACTGAATAATTATCAGCGGCAAGTCATGAGAACAAAACCATAGAAAGCTGCAGGAGATTTTAATATTGATGCAGTTACGATGCTTTTTCATTAGGTAGAACTTTTAAATAAAAAGATTGATAATTTTGTTGGTTCTACGCAGGTACACCTAGTGATGCAGTGCGAAAAAACCATGAACAACGCTGAGTACCCTGCCTATGGATACGATATGGAAAACGAGCATGCCAACTATATGGGTAATAATTCTAGATCTCAAAATAACCCTTATAGTAACACCTACAACGCAGGGTGGACAAATTATCCCAATTTCTCATGGGGAGGACAAGCAAATCAAAGGCAACCCCCCCTGAGATTTCAACAACCACTGTTCCAACAAGAGAAAAAGCCGAACCTTGAAGAAATGCTCACAAAATTTATCACCGTGTCAGAAAACCATTTCCAGAACTCCGAAACGGCACTAAAGAACCAGCAAGCATCCATCCAAGGACTCGAAACTTAAATAGGCCAGCTCGCTACTCGAAACTCAAATAGGCCAGCTCGCTAAGCTCATTTCTGAAAGACCACAAGGTGGGTTACCAAGCAACACTGAGTCCAACCCTAAGGAACAACTTAATGCCGTGATACAATAGATGAGGAAGGGTTAGCCAAAACCAACCCAGAGCCATGTAAGGAGATTATGGTAAGTAAAGGTAAAGATGAGGTAAGTTCTAAAGAAGCAATTGTCAAAGAATATAATCCTCCTATCCCATACCCAAATGCGCTAAGGAAAGACTGCACAGATAAACAATTCGATAAATTCCTTAAACTTTTAAAGAAATTACACATTAATTTACCATTTATTGAAGCACTGTCGCAGATGCCAAACGCCTTGAAATTCTTAAAAGAGCTACTGACGAATAAAGGAAAGCTAGATGAGACATCTCATGTGGAACTGAATGTAGTGTGCTCAACTATTTTATAGAATAAGCTGCCTAACAAACTGAAAGATCTAAGGAGTTTTACAATTCCTTGTTTACTTGGTAGTTTAGACATTAAAAATGCTTTAGCGGATCTAGGGGCTAGCATTAATGTAATGCCTTATAAACTGTTTAAACAACTAGGTCTTGGAAAACCTAAACAAACTAAGATGAGCATCCAATTGGCTAATAAAACCATTAGATTTCCAAAGGGAATAATTGAAGATGTGCTTGTCAAAATTGATAAATTTATATTTCCAGTTGACTTTGTTGTTTTAGACATTGATGAGGATAGCAATGTACTGTTAATTCTAGGACGACCCTTTTTAGCAACTGCTAGAACCATAATTGATGTAGGAATAGGCGAGCTTACACTACGTGTAGGTGATGACAAAGTTACTTTCTCGATTAAAACTGTTGATGATAAGAATATAGTTACGACTCCTTGTAAAAAGACTAATCTCACCAGCCAACCTTCTGTGCAAGATACACTCCACATAAAGGTGACCCAACCACTGACAAGTCCATCCAAGGGAGATGTACATGAAAAATGGATGCTTCAGATTGAGGAATTAGATGAGTGGCTGAACTATCAAGAAAAGCCCAAAATATGCCACGCCAACCCAGAGCATCACCAAGACGACTTTCAGGTAAAAACGAATCAAATCAAGGCAGAGGATAAGGTAATTTTAGGGGAAGACGATCCTCGAATCTTGAATTCAAAAGAACATACAAGTGACACACCTTACTTCACGGTAATGAAAATTTTCCCCTATGGTATAGTCGAGATAAAACATGAGTCACTCAGCACTTTCAAGGTAAATCATACTCGACTCAAATCTTATGTTGTTGATGAAATTGAAAGCAGGATAGAAGAGTTTCAACTCTTCAAACCACCATGACCAAACAAGCTTAAGAAAAGTCGAGTTTAGACTATAAACAAGCGCTTCTCGGGAGGCAACCCGAGCACTAACATAGTAAATTATTTTATTTAGGCTCTCTAATATATCAACTAACCCTTTGAATGGAAGTTTTTCGAGCCATACGACCATGCCCACTAGCGTGCCTAAGGCCGTGTGGACACCATGAGCAAAAACACGGCCATGCGATATGGCCGTGTATGAGCATGTTAAGATCTCCCTAGCACACTGGCTTCGAAAACTTGCCACGGCCGTGCGATGTGGCTGTTGCCAAACCTGTTAATTCAACACGGGTGCGTGACATGCCCGTGCCCCAAGACCGTGGTCGAAGCTGCCATTTTATACACAGGCGTGTGACCCTTTACACGTACGTGGGAGAAGCGAACATCGAAGGACACGGCCGGGCGACACGGCTGTGTGCCCTAACACGCCCTAGGAACACGGGCATGTGGCACGAATCTGGTGTGCCAAAATCCCTAAATTTGGAACCACACAGGATAACCCGAGTCACAAGGGCGTGTGTCATTCCTGTGTGCCCAAAATCCTATAAAAACATCCCACTATTCACCTTCTTCTTCACCAAAACCCTAAAAACCCCTCAACCCAAATCCCATATCAACCCTCTCTAGCACCGCTGCCGGCCTCAACCACGCCTCCACGCCTGTGCAACTCACGCCACGACCGTGCTCCGTACTTATAACCATTCATTTGGTTCCCCTTTCTTACTCTTTCTCTTAGTTTCAATGTCTTTTATCTATTTTTATGTTAATAATTTCATTTATTCCGTTATTTACATTATTATTGATATGATTTTCATTCATTTAGCATGATTAATCTAGAAACTTCATTATGCCACTTTGAATCATTCTTTGGCTGCCATTTGTACCTATCATATGCAATAGGCTTTAGGCATACATTGATTATAAAAATCCACAAAAACAGGCCATTGTTTTCTTGTTAGAAGCTCTATGCTTAGGATGAATCAAATATGATATTTACATTAGCAAAATTGACCCCCATTTAGTAAGTTCTAATTAGCATGAACTTGGTATTTTCTTTAAAGAACTTATGAATATTTTTAGGACTAATGCATGCCCTTTTCCGTTCTGTTTTCTCTCTAGGAATCATGTCATCATCACGCGGAAAGAAAGCTGCCGTCCCTACCTCAAAAAAGCGAAAGGGACCCAGTGGTTCCTCTTCTAGACCCTCCGCTGAAATTCGACACCCCTTTTTCCAATTCCCGTAGAACTCCCAAGAGGAACTATTTCAAATACTATGGGCGAGACCCCTTGGAGTAGAGAGATGCATTGATTGGGCCGTACTAGAGCAGGTCCAACTAGTAGACGAGATTCAGGCCTTGTTGACGACAGACCCATGAGACTAGTTTTTCCAAATAGTGGAGCCCACATACCTCGAGCTCACCCTTGAGTTCTACTCTACATTCCATCTCCAAACAGTGATGAACCAACACGAAGATCCAAGAACGATTCAATTCTGCCTAGGAGGCCTCGTTCGTCAACTCAGTGTACCGGAGTTTGGTACAGCACTAGGCCTGTACACTGAGCAGTTTGTGGAGGAAGAAGACCTCTCAGAACTCCACCGCCACATACATATCTTTCCAGTCAATTTTTGGTGCACCTTAGTCCTAACCAACCCACATAAGACCCTAGTCATTCCAAAGCGACAGCTCTCGCCCCTTCACTAAGGTGCATTCACGCCCTGCTCGAGCACACATTAATGGGTAGATGCTAGAGCACTGGCGTTGTCAACACCCATGACACCTACTTTTTATGGAGCATGGCGCACGCATACATGATCGACCTCGCCTATTTCATTGCTCATACCATCCAGCATGAAACCGAAAGGCATCATAGAGGCACAATCTTGATGGGCTCATACATCACGCGATTGGCCCGTTACTTCGGCTTACTCAAAACCACGTCCCAGACATCCTCTTACACCTTGATCAGCCAGATGTCCCCACAAGGCATCCAAACTATACTGCACATAAGGATGATTCAACGCTGACGTGGGAGCAACCCTCCTCAGTACCAGTTAGCCCAATCTGCCAAGTAGGAGGATATCGAGGACATTACTGATGATGTTCCACCACCGGAGGAGCCACTGATCGAGCCATTACCCATTCACCGTGCAGTTCATACGGCAACTTCAGGCTATGTCACTTCTGAGCAGTTCGCCCAATTCCAGCAATAATGTTTTCAGCGATTTGATCACATTGATGCAACCTTAGCTCAGATTTGTCAGCATTTTCACCTCGCACCACTATCCCCACCTCGCAGACCATCTGAGGATTAGAAGTTTCTATTCCTCTTATCTTCTTTTTTATTTGCTTTCTTGATCTTTATTTTTACATTCTTGTGAGCTTTATGTCCCTTTAGAATCCTTAGATTTTCTTTATCTTTATTTCGATCTTTATGTTTATTGAATATTATAGTTTAGATTTTAATTTTATTTTCATATCGACTATTCCCTAACGAGAAAATTATGCTTAACTTAAATCACTAAACACTTATTTATGCTATCGCAGTTTCAAAGGAGCTTTACAACTCAAATTCATCTGTAATGGGAAAACCCTGCCACAATTGACGGCTCTTACAATTCCAATATCAGTCTCTACAAATTCATCTAAAATTTAGGGAGTTTCACTTCTCTGCCTATCTTATGATCTTATTCTTCTATTGCTACTAATGTATCTTTGTACATTGAGGGCAATGTACATCTTAAGTGTGGGGGGAACTCACTTTCATTCTTTGTATTATCTTTGAAACCCCTGAAAATTTTACCACTAACTTTTTGCATTATTCTCAAATTTCGAATTCTCCGCATTAGTCTCAATCCCCTATTAAGATGAATTCTGATTGATTTATGATTTTTATTGATATGTTGAGAATTAAGACATAAGTACTTATGCTTTGATTGTTCAAACTTTAAGACATTAGAGAATCAAGCATGATAAGTTGAAATTTTTGATAATTTAAATTTTTTCTAGGTTATTTTCCCTAATTTTAAGTGTTATCTTGAGATTTGAAATTCGCAGGATTGACATCAAAAGCCATAATTCTGGTGAGATTTTTGAGCCTTTTAAGCATACATCCTTTTGTGCTTACTGTTATTGTTGCTTTGAGTGAGTCAATATTGATTTGTTATTCTAGAACTTGCTTCGATTATACATGTCGAGACCACATCATTGATTTGATATACCGAAATAATAAAGGCACCTAGGTTCAACCCACTTACTCCATAAAAGCCTACCTCCATAAATTAACCCTTAGTGAACCCTAATGAGCCTAATAACTTATTCTTTGACTTACCTTTAATATTAACCTATAACCCATTTTTTTGTTGAATTACTTTCAATTATTCTTATCCCTATTTTTGTCGAGATTTGAGTTGAATAATTATCTAGCTTTGTTCTCTTTTTTTTAGTCTATAAAGTTCATAAATATTCAATTTATTTGTATTTGATTTATTCTTAAAAAAAGTGTATATACAGTCAATTCTGTTGTAATTCATATTTTAGTTATAATTCAATATTCTTGCATATTTCTATTAGAAGCTTCCGAATCTAGAACAATGTCATCGAAAAAAAAGGGGCTTAGCTATAGGAATATGTTTCAGTGATAGAGATTTTTCTAGCTAGATGATTTTTCAGTTCAATCTCGATTCTAACCCTCTTTTTCAGCTTGTGACAACACCCCTAACCAAAGCCCGATTACAACCATTGAAAGACCTTTTGATCGATGTGTCATATCAATCTATAGTGGTGGGGATTTGATTTTCCTGCAAGCTTATGGTAATAACTTTTCAGGTTGACTAATGAGTCCTTAATTTTTGAACCCTAAACACTTCGAGTGGATAGAGTAAATCTTTAGTGAGGATGTCAACTCTTGTTGATTTTGAATTGAAAGGTAATTACATAGGAGAAGGGAGAAAACCTATGTTTCTGTGATAAAATTCTCAACTTAGAGTGTTTGAGACTTTAATGTTCTTCTGGTTGACTTTTCATTGTATGATTACTTGTGGATTGGTTTGAAATATTATTGATAATGATTATAAGTTAAGAAGAATGATTTTTAATTATGAGTTAAGATTTTTCTTGAGGACAAGCAAAGGCTTAAGTGTGGGGGTATTTGATAAAATTATACATATTTTTACCTCATGCTTAGCCTAATTTCTGAATGAATTATCATTGAATTTGTGGAATTTGGTGCTCTTAATCCTTTTATTTCATGTTTTATACTTAGGCGAGCATAAGAAAGAGAAAAGAGTAAGGAACGGGCCAAAAACGGGCAAATTTGGCCCAGTTTAATAATCAACACGGTCTAGAGGTTTGCCACACAGCTGCATTACACGGTCGTGCCACTTTAACAGGCTCGAGCACAGCCTGGTAGTCGATCCACACAGGCGTGGCAGACGGGCGTGTCCCTGTCGTGAAGAAGTTCAATTTCACTCGGAAAAGGCTACTTAGGGGCTAAGAAAGGCATTCCAAAACTCTATATAAAGACCCTAGGAGGCAACTACAAGGGTGTGCTTTATTCCCATTAAAACGGGGAGTTAAAGGCAGGGAATTACTCGAAGGGAAGCCGATTGATCCATTTCAGAAGCCAGGATCTACATCAAGACAGAGGATCTCTCTTCAATCCTTTCAGGAGTTTTGGGTTTTCTTTTGTTTTGCTATTTTATTTCTTCTGAGATGTTTTCTTTTATAATTATGAACTAAAACCCCAAATATCTAAGGGGGATGAAACCTAAGACAGATCTTGTAATTGTTATCTGAGCTGTGTGATAAATATTTGATTTGTTCTTATTTGTGTTTTTAACTCTTAAATTTATATTTTCGGGATATTAATTTAAGTCGAATGTGCTTATGTAGAGGAGCAAAAGTCCATGCATAGAGTAGATCCAACACAATTAAGCAGAGTTGATCACAATCCTAGATATAGGACGATGAAAATCTGTCAGATTAGAGTCAAATCTAATATGGGGAGCCATAGATCGAGTTAATGTAAGACTAGGGGTTTTAACTAGAACGAGATTTCAGTTAATCAACCTAGGATTAGTTGTTCTTATCCTCGACGGAGGTATTAACATAATTTAGGGATCTCTACGGATCAAATCAAATGAAGAAATCATCTGGTTCAGAGTTAGATAACAAGTGAAGTCTAAGTGGATTCTTCCTTAGGTATTGCCTTAATCAATCAGTTTTCCCAAAAGCAATCTCTCTCTCTACTCCTTACCATTTCTTTTCATTTTAGTTTAGATTAGTTAATTTAGAAATAAAACCCCCTTTTATTTTTAGGCTAGATAATAGGAAGAAAGTCATTACTAGTACTCATAGTTCCTTGGATTCGATATTCCGGTCTTGCCACTGACTGTACTACTATTTGATAGGTGCACTTGCCTTTTTATCATGATATTAGTTAGTTTCCAGGTACGATCAGATTTTATTACTTCATCACAATCATGAGAGATCATGCTACTATGAATACTTGTAAATATTGGTGATGATTATTCATTTGGATGGGAAGTGTTGAACATACTTGGTGTTATGTGTGCATTTATGATAATCATATGGAGAAAACATGGGAGAGTAAAATTTTCAGTAAAATAGTTTGAAATAGTAGCTATTTTCACATAAAAGGAACAGTGTGAGTAAATGAATTTTCTATTATGAGATATTTAAATTTTGGTGAGAGAGGGTCTGGATGGTTTCGGAAATCCCCTATTCCAACTTTTGAAAATCACTAAAAATTGTATAAAAATGGTTATGGTGTGTAATTTATATTCTTAGAATAATTCCAAGAGAAACAAATAGAAAGGTTATCCAAACTCTACATAAGGAGAAATTTGATTTTTAGTGAATAGGTGTGAGAGCTATTGAATAGCGAAACAGGTGAATCTTTAATGAATAAACTATATTAATTGGATAAACCAAAAATTCTAGAAATTTTATGATTCGAAGGTATGTGAATCTTGTTTCGAGGAAAAATAGCAAATTTAAATTTGGAGTTTTGTAGCTTCAGATATAATTAATTTAGCGACCGTAACTCAGAAAGACAGCTTAGGTTGGATATGAGTAAAAGTGAAATTATGTGAAATATCTTACTAATTAAATTGATTATTATTATATGCCAACTTACTAAGCTATAAAGCTTACAGCTTCCTTTCTTTTTCTCTTAGTGTTGTCAGGATAGCTCGGGGTTGGAAATCGTTGGGGCAGCATTACACTATTAATTCGACAAGTTGGAGTAATGTCTATTCTTCTTAGTTACAAGTGAGTGGAATGTGTAGTGATTTAATTACTAGTAATATGTATCATTGTGAGTTGGTTAAATGTATTTGCTGATGATACTTCATTGTATATAGCCTTAAGATATGGTTCATAATGGTTATGGGTATGTAAGCCTATTTTATACACACATAGAGATGCTTTGATGTAGTTAGGTATATTACATATGTTTGATGGTTAAATCTAGAATAATCAAAGGCGATACATGTTTATGAATTGTTTGTGAGTGTGAAGAGTTAAGAGCATAAAAAGGACTTAGAAAATAGCCTAAGTGTTTGCCACACAGGTAGAGACACGACCATGTGTCTCAGCTGTGTGGAGGACACGACCGTGCGCACGGGCGTGTGTCTTGGCCGTGTGCCTCTAATTGTATGATGACATCATAAACAGAATGCTCGGTGTATTTAACAAGGGCTGGGACATGGGAGTGTGAGATCACACGGCCTGCCCACACAGGCGTGTCCCGAGTCACACGGGCATGTGTCAATGTTTTGAAGAAAATTTCCCTGAGTGATCTAGAGAATTTGGTTTAGGCCCGAACCATTCTTAAAGTATGTTTTGGGTCTCGTAGGCTCATATCAGGGACTCTAAAGTAGAAATTGAAAAATGGGAGTGGAGTTTATGGCTCGATAATGTACAGTTGGTTATGTTATCGTCCGGTAGCACCTCGTACCCTGTCCAAGCGTCAGATACGAGTAAGGGGTGTTACACAATATGTATTACATACAAACTTACCTTGTACGTAGAAACAAGAAAATTAGCCGATCTATGGAGCACTTTATTCTTGCCTCGATCTAATTCTAGGTTCCTCCTTTCTTGATCTAATAAGCTATCCAAGTGCTGAATTTGAACAAGCTTCAAGCCCTAGTTTTTGTCTCCATTTTTAGTTTCCAAAAAGATGATTGAATGGATTTTTGGCTTTTGTTTAATTAATATTAACTTAATAATCAAATTACTATTTTAACATTAATGAAAAACCATTTAAAACATCCATTATAAGGTCATTTATGACCAATCCCACTATCCATGGTTTAATATCAACATAAGAACCTCACATTTAACAAAACATACCATTTAAGCACTTTAAACAATTAACAGGCAACTTTTACATTTTATGCAATTAGGTCCTTTTATCAAATTGAACATACAAACGATAAAATTATCACACGTCACACATACCTTATCACATGCCATAAATAATAAAAATAATATTTAAATATTTTTCTACATTGGATTTGTAGTCTGAAACCACTATTCTGATTTAGCTATAATCGAGCTATTACATTTACCACAGGGCCTAGCAACACGGGCATGTGCCTTGGCCGTGTGAGATAAATTTGTTCATGAGTTGCATGTCAGAGAGTTACACGGGTAAGGGACATGAGCGTGTGAACCACACGGCCTGACCACATGAGCGTGTCCCATACCACATGGGCGTGTGACCCTTTCTGTTGAGAAAAACTTTGGGATTTTGTGAAAAATTTCCTAAGAACCCGATTTAGTCCTGATTTGATCTTAATGCATGTTTTGGGCCTCGAGGGTCCATATAAGGGTCGTTACAATAAATTTCAAGATATGCATGGTACTTAACTCAATTTTACTGTAAACGTTCTGTAAACTCTAGTAATACCTCGTAACCCTATTTTGGCGATGGATACCGATTGGGAGTGTTATATTTGTTGGTATCAGAGCTACGATTTAGTCGATTCTCAAACTAACATAGCGAGTACAGGATTAGCTATACATGCCATTATATTATTTGTGATAGTGTGATATCTCCTGACCATGTTAAATGTGTTTTTCTTATAGTAAATGTCATCCAACCAAGCTGATTCTGAGGAAGCTGGGAGTCATGCTCCAGCTTCAATTCAAAGAGAAGCAACTAGTAGTAGAAGGCACGTAAATGAGGGTCAGAGTGAGGAGGTGAAAGAAGCCTTCTTTCAAATGATGAATGAATAGTTCAATCAGTGTTTAAGAACTGATCATGTAGTACAACAAGCTCCCCCTCTTGCCCCTCCACCTGTTCTCGAGATCCCATAGGGTACATGTATTGAATCTGTCAAAACTGGTAAAGTTCTAGTAGACAAAGTCCACAAAATGGGGCAGAAGAATTTCGACCAACAGCCAAAGATGATCCAGAAAAGGCTAAGTTCTGGTTAGAAAATACTGTCTGGGTTTTGGATGAATTATCATGCACACTAGATGAATGTTTGAAATGTGCAGTGTCTCTGTTAAAGGATATAACTTATCATTGGATGAATACCAAAATTTCTATAGTGCCAAAAGAAGAAGTTACTTGGGAATTTTTCCAAATAGAGTTCTGAAAGAAATATATCAGTCAGAGATTCCTTGATTAGAAAAGGAAAGAATTTCTTAAGCTTAAATAAGGAAATATGTCTGTGTGTGAGTACGGAAGGGAATTTGTCCGACTGAGCCAGTATGCTTGAGAATGGGTTCAGACGGAAGCTAAAATGTGTAAAAGATTTGAAGAAAAGCTGAATGAAGATATCAAGTTATTGATGGGAATTCTTGAAAAAAGAGAATTTGTGGTATTGGCCAGTCGAGTTCAAAAAGCGGAGGAATTAACCAAAGAGAAGAAACAAGTAGAAAGATAGGCCCGGACTTTTGGTAAAACACCTATGGGGAAGTCACAATCCTCTGTTTCAAAGAAATAAAAGAAATATGATGATCGTTCTACTTCAACCATAGGGTATTTAGGAATGGAACGGGGCTCCTAACGTTCTAACTCGAGATGTCCCATTAGATCTGTGACCAGTGTGGTAAATGATGGTAACCCTAAACCCAGATGCAAATATTGTAATAAAGCTCATTTTGGGGAGTGCCGTCTGAGAAGTAGGGCCTCTTATAGATATGGTTCTCTTGATCATTTTCTTAGAGACTGTCCGGAAAGGTTTGAAAAAGACATTGACCAAGCTCTAAAATTGAGTAATCCTATTTCGAGAGGAAGACCACCTCGACCTTTTAGAAATATCAGCAGTAGCTGAAGAGCTACAAAAGATCCAGCAGCTAAGTCTGAAGCTAGAACACCAGCAAGGACATATGCTATTCGTGCCAGAGAGGAGGCTTTTGCACCTGATGTCATTATTGGTACATTTTTTTTACTTGACACTAATATTACTACTCAATTGATCTTGGCTCTACACATTTATATATATGCAAAAAGCTAGTATTTGTTAAAAATTTATCTGTTGAATTCACTGAATTGGTGGTTAAAGTTTCAAACCCCCTGGGCCAATGTGTTATGGTGGATAAAATTTGTAAAAATTGTCCACTGATAATAAAAGGCTATTGTTTCCTGGCCGATTTGATGTTACTACCTTTTGATGAATTTGATATTATTTTGGGAACACATTGGATGAATTTGATATTATTTTGGGAATAGATTAGCTAACCCAACATGATGCAATAGTGAGTTGTAAACAAAAGTATATCGTATTGAAATGTTAGAATGGTGAATTGCTCTATGTTGAATCTGATCAGATAAAGAAATTATCAAATGCAATTTTAGTTATGTCAGCATAGAGGTACATTAGAAATTGGTATGATGCCACTTGGGTTGACAAATGGGTCCTACTGATAGCTTTTACTGTATGGCTCCTACTGAGCTGAAAGAGTTGAAAGCGTAGTTGTAGGAACTTACTGATTAGGCTTTGCTTGACTGAGTCACTCGCCTTGGGGTGCGCTAGTTTTATTTGTGAAAAAGAAAGATGGATCCCTGAGATTGTGTATTAATATCGGTAGCTCAACAAAGTCACAGTAAAGAATAAGTACCCATTGCCTTGAATTGATGATTTATTTGATCAGTTGAAGGGTGCCACTACGTTTCCAAAGATTAATCTCCGATCAGGTTATTATCAGTTATGGGTAAAGGAGTCTAATGTACCTAAAACAACTTTTAGAACCAGATATAGGCATTATGAATTCCTTGTGATTCCATTTGGGCTGACAAATGCACCTGTAGTATTCATGGATCTGATGAATAGAATATTCAGATCGTATTTGGATAGGATTGTGGTAGTATTTATTGATGATATTTTGGTATATTCTCGAAATGAAAATGAGCATACAGATCATTTGAGAATTGTGTTGTAAACCTTACGTGACAGGCAGTTATATGCCAAATTTAGTAAATGTGAGTTTTGGCTTCGAGAAGTTAGTTTTCTCAGGCATATTGTATCTACTGAAGGCAGCAGGGTGGACCCGAGTAAAATTTCCGTTATTGTTAATTGGAATCTGCCAAAAACGTATCTAAAGTCTAAATTTATTGGGATTAGTAGGGTATTATCGGAGACTTGTACAAGAATTTTCTCTGATAGCTTCTCCGATGACTTGTCTACTGCAGAAAGATGTGAAGTTTGAGTGGATGAATGAATTTCAACAAAGCTTTGATAGATTGAAAGACCTATTGACAAAAGCACCTATTGTAGTACAGCTTGAACTAGGTAAGGAATTTATTATTTACAGTGATACATCATTGAATGGTTTAGGTTGTGTTTTGATGCAAGAAGATAAAGTAATAGCCTATGCTTCAAGACAACTTAAACCACATTAAAAGAATTACCTAGTACATGATCTTGAATTGGAAGCTATTGTATTTGCACTGAAAATATGGCAACATTACTTGTATGGTGAGAAATGTCATATTTTCACTGATCATAAGAGTTTGAAGTATTTGATGACACAGAAAGATTTGAATTTGAGAGAGCACAGATGGCTTGCATTAATAAAAGATTATGATCTAGTTATGGACTATCATCTGGGTAAGACTAATGTAGTTGCTGATGCCTTGAGCCAAAAGTCTCTATTTGCTTTACGAGTTCTGAATACCCAGTTGTCTTTTTCTGATGATGGATCATTTATAGCTGAATTGATAGCTAAACCAGTATTTCTGTAGCATATCTATAAAGCTTAGAAAAATGATAATGAGTTACAGGTTAAACGGGCACATTGTGAATCGGGTACTAATTTCGAATTTTAGATTGGATCTGATGGTTGTTATTATTCAGAGGCAGGGTATGTGTTCCGAAGAATTCAGAGCTTGTACATTGCATGCGGCTTACAGTAGTACGATATCTGTACATCTGAGAGTAATAAAATGTGTAATGACTTGAAAAAGATGTACTAGTGGCTGGGAATGAAACGTGATATTTCTGAGTTTGTATAGAGATGTCTAGTATGTCAGCAAGTCAAAGTTGAACATCAAGTACCCTCGGGGTTACTACAGCCGATCATGATACTGAAATGGAAATGGGAAAGAATTACAATGGACTTTGTATCGGGATTACCATTGTCTCCAAAGAAAAAATATGCTATATGGGTAATCGTCAACTGATTGACAAAGTCAGCACAATTTATTTCGATACGTATGGATTATTCTTTGGATAAATTAGTTGAATTATATGTGTCTGAGATTATCTGATTGCATGGAGTACCAGTCTCTATTATTTCGGGTAGAGATCCCCGGTTTACATCACGTTTCTAGGACAAATTACAAGCTGCTGTTGGAACTCAATTGCATTTCAGCACTGCATTTCATCCTCAGATAGATGGCCAATATGAACATGTAATTCAAATATTGGAGGATATGCTCCGATTTTGTGTGTTAGAGTCTGAAGGTAATTGGGAATGGTATCTACCTTTGATTGAATTTGCCTATAATAACAGCTATTAGTCTAGTATTAAAATGGCACCATATGAGGCTTCGTATGGTTAGAAATGTAGAACACCATTGCACTGGACAGAGCTCATTGAGAAGAAGATACACGAGCTGACTTAATTCGTGAAACTGAAGAAAAAGTAAA
Source organism: Gossypium stocksii (assembly GCA_020496765.1). Taxonomy (NCBI): domain Eukaryota; kingdom Viridiplantae; phylum Streptophyta; class Magnoliopsida; order Malvales; family Malvaceae; genus Gossypium; species Gossypium stocksii. The sequence goes on from CM035623.1 coordinate 18,074,525, forward strand.
GGTAATTTGGGATAGTGTAAAAGCAGCCTTAGATCGCCAAAAGTGCTATGCTGATTTTAAACGAAAAGAAATTGAATTTCAAGTGGGTGACAAGGTTTCTTGAAAGTATCACCTAGGAAGAAAATTTTCTAGGTTGGCCGTAAAGGGAAGTTAAGTCCACAGTTTATCGAGCCATATGAAATTACAGAACAAGTTGGACCCATTACTTATCGATTTGCATTACTGCCAAAACTGGATAAGATTCATAATGTTTTCCATGTGTCCATGTTACGGCGGTATCGGTTGGATCCTTCACATGTTATTTCTCTTACAAAGATTGAAATTTAGCCCGACATGACTTACAGTGAAGAACCAATTAAGATTTTAGCACGGGAAACAAAGGAGCTCAGAAACAAAAAGATAAATTTAGTGAAAGTTCTATGGAAAAAACACGGAATAGAGGAGGCTACATAGGAACCGGAGGAGGCAATGAGGAAATAATTCCCGAATCTCTTTATTGGGAAGATTTTCGAGGACGAAAATCCTTAAGGGGGAGAGTTGTAACGGCTTAAATTCAATGATGTCAGAACAGTGGTTTCGTGACAACAAATTCAAGCTAAAAATAAAATTTATTTTAAAATATTGATATGGTTTGTGTTATGATAGGAAGGTTGCATGAAAATTTTGATAGGAAAATTTTACCGATTAAATGATGAAATAGAGAAAGTACCTAATTGCATAAAATGTGAAAGTGGAGTGCTAGAAGTTAGAGGGATCTAATGACTATGAAATTCAAAACTAAAAGTCCTTATATGGTAATTAGCCCATCAATCAAAAGATGGGAAAATATCTAGGGTGATTCATCCATGGAATTTGAGAAAAAGAAAAGGAATAAATTGGAAATTAGTAAAAATTAAAAGATGATAAAATAATTAACATAAAATATCATCTTATTGTCATCATATTCTTCCTTAAATTTGATGGAAGCCCTAGGAGAGAGAGAGTTCACTAACCAAGCTTAATTGAGTAAGTTTTCATGTCCTATTTTTAGTAATTTTTATATTTTTGAGATCGGGATAATTAGTTCTCTCTATTTTGGGGATTAAATTGAAAAGTTATCAATGTATGGAAATTGTACCATGGATGAATATGTTGGAAATTGAAAATTTTTGGAAGAAAATGAAAGGTTGTTTAGTAAATAAACAACTTTTACGAAGTGATTTTTGACGAAATTGTGAAATAGGGACTCAATTATAAACTTGTGAAATTCATGGAAAATTCTAATTTTTGTGAACAATAAGTACGGTAAATGATGCATATAAAATTTGGCTAGGCTTGGAAAGAGGATTGAATTGCATGAATTTCATTTTTCAAGCCTAGCGATGAAATTGGAATTAATGAAAAGTTTAGGGCAAAATAGTAATTTTGCCTAGGGTGTAAATTGAATGTAATGGGATATAAACTAAATGAAATTGATGATTAAATTCATTTATATAAATCCGGACGACACGAACACGAGATCGAGGCAAGGAAAAAGCCTCGGAATAGTGAATTTTACGAACGAACAAGCATCAAGGTAAGTTCGTGTAATTTAATACTGAATCTTAAGATGTTGAATTACATGTTATATGATGTGAATAACACTTGAATATTCAATGCACAGAATATGGTGAATTGTGTGATAACACTTGCAGAAAGGGGAAATAAGTCCCGGTTGAATAAAAGGAATTCGATGGATCGATGAAAAAGGATATTACATGGATTGAAAATAGGATTTAGCTCGGATGGGTAATCCTAACATAAGCCCTCCCAATGTATATAATATGGAAAGGATTTAGCCCAGACGGGTAATCCAGACTAAGCTCTATAAAGTATTTGTCACTGAAAGGATTAGTCTGGACTGGTAATACTGACAAAACTCTTTGAGCATATGTTAAAAGGGATTTAGCCTGGACTGGTAATCCCGCTGTATGAAAAAGGGACTCGGGAGTGTGCTCTCTAATAAGGGTAAATATAAATTGACGGTTTATAAATTTGTACAATAAAAGTGTACTACCGGGTATCCATCAAAATTTTGAGAAATTCAACGGGATAAACATGGAAATGGTTAATGAAACATGAATGACTTTGTCATGAAGGTATAAGTGACATAGAAATGGGAGGTATATAAAAGTCATGGAATGATGAGCCCATTTATGTATTAATATTACATGAAATTATTTGATTAACTTAAGTGTTGAGTTTGTGTGTGATACGATAATATTCTATTACTTGGATGCCTATATGTTTGATTTAATTTAATGGAAACATGTGGTAATTTAAATTCTTGTTACATGAACTTACTAAGCACTAAGTGCTTACTTTGTTTTATTTACCTTGTTTTATAGTGCTCGAAGGATCATGAAGGTTGGAAACAATCGAAGCAAGAACACACTATCCCCAACTCATTTTGGTATAGTTATAGATCTTATTATGAGTATAATGGCTTGTATAAACTACTAAAACTTATTTTGGAGTAAATGAATGTATGTACACTAGCTATTGGTATGGCTAAAGATGACTTGATTTTGGTATGTTTATAAGGTAAATCATGATTTTGACTACATGTTGAAATGGTTTAAATTGATAAATTAAACATGTATGTTTGAGAGGTAAGATTTGAATTAAGTGGATTTGTGAAAGTATACCCAATGAATGATTAAATTGGTTGTGTTTTCATTGCGTGAATTGTTTGGTTGGCAGTTGTATAGTTTGGTGCATGTATTGGATGAACATGGGTGAGAAATAGGGCTTGGAAAATAGCCTTATTTTGTCCACATGAGTAGACACACGCGCATGTGTCTAGGTCGTGTGTGACACACGGTCTGGTATATGGACGTGTGACAAGGCCGTGTGCCGCCTGCATCCAAAAATTGAGATATAGAATGTCTTGAAATTGAGTACACGGGCTCAACACGGGCGTGTGCATTGCTCGTGTTATGTACACGACCTAGATACACGGGCGTGTGATACGGCCATGTGAAACCTGCACCTAAATTAAAGTTTACCACATGGCCTAGCAACAAGGGCATGTGCCTTGGCCATTTGAGATCAATTTGTTCATGAGTTGTAAGTCAGAGGTTACACGGCTAAGGGACACGGGTGTGTGAACCACACGGCCTGACCACATGGGCGTGTCCCATACCACACGGTCGTATGACCCTTTGTGTTGAGAAGAACTTTGGGATTTTGCAAAATATTCCCTAAGATCCCGATTTAGTCCCGATTCATTCTTAATGCATGTTTTGGGCCTCGAAGGTCCATCTAAGGGATGCTATGACAAATTTTGGGATATGCATGGTACTGAACTCGGTTTAACTGTTAACATACTGTAAAATTCGATAATACCTCGTAACCTTATTTTGGCGACGGATACGGGTTGGGGGTGTTACATATTAGATAACACTATGATATAACATGATAGTCCGCGACAAATGTAAGACCTAGACATATCCAATGAACAGAGAATATATAGAAATCATTTTCACATTTCAGATTATTCTCATACCACGCGTATAATAACCTATTGGCATGCCAACTGTGCTTTATCCTAGTTCATTGGTTCAGAGCATTCCATCACAAAACAATATATGAATAACTCACTATATCATATTCCCTATACAAGCATTACTTCAACAATCAAACATTCATCAGCTTAGAATATCTCAATTTGTAATCAATGTCATATCAATTAATTATTTCCATTTTCAATTACATGTATAATCCAACATTATACAATTAAGTTCATATAATACGTTTAAAAATGTATTAAAATTAAACCAAACGAACTTACCTAACTAAACTGTAGCGATAACAAAGATACATGGACTATTCTGAAATTTTCTCTTTCCCTCAGTTTTTCCACTCGTGCTAGATCTAAAATAATAATTTCATTCAATTAACTAATTCCAATAGAAAAATTAACTCATTTTATGCAATCAAGTCCTTTTTGAGATTTTTACAAAATTATCCTTGACATTTCACTTTTATGCAATTTAGTCCAAAAGTCCAAAACATGCAATTTAACCATTTTCAATTAAATCCAAGCTTAGTTTATTTATTAACCACTTCATTACATCCTATACTTCCTGTTATTTTGCATCAAGTCCTTGTACTTTTACTATTTTTACATTTTAGTCCCTGAACATTAAAATAATCAAAAACTACTTTACAAAATAGTTCTAACAACCACACTCAATAATCTTTCATAAAACTTCAAGAATAACTTAAACTCATTAATGGGATAATCCATAACATTAAACAATTTTACAAATTAGACACCGGGTTAGCTAGATCGAGTTAATTCGAGCTTAAAAACATGAAAATCACTAAAAACGAGCAAGATTTACCTATCAAATTTGAAGCCCTAAGCTTGGCGGAACTTCTTTTCTTCTCTTTTGGCTAAATCGGGTCTCAATTCCTTAACGAGGAAGATGATTCTTTCCTTTTTGTTTATAATATTTATTTATTTACCAATTTGCCAGTTTTCATGCAATTAAACGCCCAAAACCATCCACTAAGTCTTCAAATGGTATATTTACCATTTGAATCCTTTAATTTTCCTTCCCTATCCCAATTAGCACATTCCAATAATAGAAATAAAGTTTTACAGCTTTTACTATTTAGTCTTTTTAGCTTAATTAACCATCCAAACATATTAAAATTTCCTAACCAAATTTTAATACGACACTAACGACCTCGTAAATATTAAATAATTAATATTTTTGGTTTGACACATTGGAGTTGTGGCCTCGAAACCACAATTTCTGATAATACTGGAAAACATATTAATTAGTAAATCCTTAATTAATTAGGATTTATTTGCAATTTACCATAAATCTAGAGAATTTCACACCATTCCTACGATTTGGCCATTTAAGGTGGGTCTAATTCCACAATTGGTCCTTCAATTATTTGAAATTCTAACTAAACAAACTTAGTTTCAATTTAACCTTAAACTAATTAGGACTTAATAGTCAAATAGCCCAAAAGCTAGTGGATTAATTGTATCCACCACTGCTTAGACTTTTTGACCATGGTTTTAATCACCATTCTGGTCCCTTTAATATTTTAAATCCATATCAATTATCTTTTACCTCTTTTACAATTTAACCGTTTACCTTAATTAAGCAATCAAATGTCAAAAATTACCGGACCAACTTCAATTCACATAAAATACGACTTTGTAAATATTTAATAAAAGTATTTACGGCCTTAAATTATTGAAACGAGGTCCCAATACCTCATTCTTAAAAACTGCTTAACTTTTGGACTGAACCACTTATACTAACCACTAATTCAATTAATTAAAGTTCATCAAATCAAAATTCAATATAAAAATTTTTATTGACTCGTATAATTTTAAATACTAATAATACGAACTTACTCGTTGGATTTGTGGTACCGAAACCAATATTTTCAACACCATTGAAAAACAGGCTGTTACAAATACTGTAAATATCACATGGAATTGACATTTTGGAACAAAAAGAAAGTAATGTTTTAACCAAATTACTTATTTGGAGTTTGGGTTGTTGCGATTTTGTTTTTGAGTAAATATCAAAGGTGAAGTAAATATAAATTTATTCATGTGGTAAGGACATATTGTGGTGCCAATGATAAGGCATTTGATTGTGTTGGATAGGAGCAATGTGGTGTTATGAAAATTGGGGTTTCCTTGTCGAAATAATTGGTGTTGCATGTTGGGTCTCCTTTCTACAAGTGAGCAAATTTACAAGAAATATATTATAGAAAAAGGAAAAAGAAAGTAATGGCATTCAATTATAATTTGTTCACCTCAATAGTTTATATCAACCATTTTTGTTTTTGTGTAATATGATATGAGTTACATGTTTCTTGTCCTTGCAGAAAAAGAAAAGGAATTGAATAATTAAAATTTATTTGTTTGAAAACTATGTTAAAAATTCTCATGAATTAACAATAAACTGATTATGTTTTAAACTAAATAAAAATTGTCTCGATTTTTAAGCATTATTCATTTCGACCATGAATAATAGTTAATTTGATTATATTATTCTTAGGTTATTGTTTTATTATGCCAGTACTATTAAATTATGGTTTGAATTGTTTGATTAAAAATTAAATTGATTAAAAATATATTATTTTCCGTTCATATCTCAAACTAGATATTATTGATTTTGTTTGAAAGTAAAAACACAATGAACAAGTTTCAGAATTTCAAATGATGAAACATAACATCAAATGAAATTAAAAACAAATGAGACCATACACATTAGAATTAAAGGTTTCAAATAGTTGCAAACATTTGGAATTTCAAATGATGAAATATAACATCAAATGAAATTGAAAACAAATTTACATCATTAATAGCAAAAAAATCTAAATTTTTTGCAAACATTCCTAAATAGTTCTAATATACATAATAGTCTATTTTCATAGCCAACATGTAGGTTTTAATTGGCAACAACTAACTATTTTGAGTAATTAAATCTTAATAAAAAAGTTTCCAAATATTGCTATTTTTGAACTTAGGCATTTGTGTTTCTGCTCTTTTTTGTACCTATTGTTGCATCAATGTTAATTTCCTTCCTTTTGCTAGCTTTCTTTCTCTTAGGTAAAGAGATTAATGTTTCATCTTAAAACCCAGGCTTCATAAAAAACAAACATAACATCAATAGCATTAAACTTATACAATAAACCATAAATAAAACTTAAAAGGCAAATCACTTACATTCAAAATTTGCATGTCTGTTCTATCATCTATGTATAAACCAATCCCTTGCAAGATTTTTTTCCCTTCTCCTAAGTGAACCAAAACTTGACATGAAAATTGAAGTTGGTATTGATGGACCACCAATTGTAGGGGTTGAATGTGCTTTTGAAACATTGGAATAAATAGTAAAAATTCCTTGACCCTATAAGAAATAGTAAAGTTATTCATTTTATATAAAAATTCATAATATTTATAATAAGAAGTTTACCTCAACTATTGGTTATGATGGTGCAGTTCAAATAGTAGGTGCTCTTGTATCAAAGTTTACTACATCTCTTCATCTAAGTTGGTAGAAAATTTCATTGTCGTACAAAAGTATATCAAATGTAAGTTAAATATCCTAGAATTAAAAATTTTGTAAAATTAATACATGAATGGTAACCTGATTTGAAGTGCCACTAGTAGGGACTGAGTTGTCGGTGATAAGGGTTGAACCATTACTGATTGGTGCCGAAGTGCCCTGCAAAAATAGCAACCACATAAATTTATATAGATACATGAACAATAGAATTGAATAAGAAAAATAAATCAAGAAACACTCACACAACTCTTTGCATTGTGTTTAATCTTGAAACATTTTTGGCATTGCATTTTCCTTCCTCGCCTTAATAATCGAGTGCCATAACTTGATTCACCTACCTTCTTTCCTTTGCATCTCTTGGGTCTTCTAGGCATTTTTCTTAGGATATGTGGATCAATTGATCCCATGTTTGTTTTTGTCCATAATTTTTCATTTGGTAGAAGAGGCAATACACATTTATATAGTTTTTTTTATATATAAATTTGTACTATATTCAACAAAGACATAATTTGCAATATCTTTTTGCTTCCACAATATGGTAACAATGAAATGAGGGCATGGGATACCATTGAGATCCCAAGCCTTACAAGTGCATTTCTATCTAACAAGGTCAACCGCATAAACATCATCTCCATGGACCAGTTCAAATTCTTCAAATCCATTCCATCTTACATGAAAAAAAGCAATAAGTACTTTGTTTCTCTTTAATTTCCCACATATAATAGGACAAAAAAGATTATCCCATTTACCATATTTAGCCATATTATTCACTATCCTACCCATTACATACTGCCTCATTGTCTCAAACAATGGAATAATGGCCATAAATTTACCCCCTACTATGGCTGAATTAAAGGCTTTAGCAAAGTTGTTTTCCACCGCATCAAAGTGAAATTTAGTTTGGATGAATGCTCGACAATAATGTTTCATTGTAGAAATTTGAAGATTTACCACGGATTCATGCTTGATTTCACCTACCTTCTGTATATTGTTTTCATATTCTGCCTCAGTTGTTGATTTACAGCAAGCCCAGAATGCATGTTGTAAGCCACCACCAGTGTATGAAAATTACAGAAAAGATTGTAACACCCCATACCTAGCCTAGACGTTACGGTTAGATCATGGAGATTACATCATACAATCAAAGGAAATAAATGTTTAGTTTTGATGAAAATCAATTTTAATGAAAATAGAATTCAATTAGGTTAACTCTTTGAAAAACATTGTAATTTTTCGAAATCACAACTTAATTGTATTACTAAAATCAAAACCAATTTACTTGAAACATTTTCGTGCTAAAACTTTTTTAGAGAATTCCAATTAGCCTTGTAGTGGAAAACCTTCTAGCATATTGTTTCTCAAATTGCGGTTCATTTTTAGTTATCATAAGTTAAACGCCCTTAAACGATAAAAGTTTTTGTGTGATAAATACCAAAATAGTCCTAACGAACTAAACAAAAATTAAAATATCCAAAAACAAATAAAATCCCAAGAAAGTCCAAAATGTTTGTAATAAACAAATAAAAAGTCCATAATTCAACCAAAATGTCCATAATAACCAATATTCAGCCACAGTTGGGGTGACTCTAGTGACGCCCCTAAACAATTCAACTCCATTAAACCAAAGCCGTTCAGATACGAACCCTCAGCTCCCAGATCCAGATCCAATATGGGTCCCAACGACCCTCTCCAAAACTTTCAACATTGCCTGGGGCAGTGCGTCGTCCCTGATAGTCTTTGCTGCAGACTCAATCTCAACAGTTTGAGTTCTTATAGTCTCACTCGTATCTAACTGGGGCATACTACCCATCGAAGAAGGCTCAACTCGAGCCCCCGAGATACCACTGCACCCCCGGGTACCACGTCCACAAGAACAACGAGTACTCATTGTCTTTTCTACAATTTTCAAAATTTTATGAATTAGTTTGAGTTTTTAAACCTTAATTTTAAAGTTTTATCAAAATACTTATTAGTGTATAGAGAGTGTTTTACTATGCTACAGTCTCTAAAGGTTATTTCTTATACTAAAGTATCACATGCAAAGTATCTGTAAAGCATAACTAAAGTTTAGAGTTCTTACTTGGATTAGCGTCGGAGTTTTGGTTTCACTTATCGAAAAATTCAAAGATTATTTCAATAAGGTTCCAGTTTAAAACAAAGATTTATTTCTCAAAATATTTTGGACCAAAAAATACACAGTCGAGTTTTGCAACCTAGCTATGATACCACAAAATGTAACACCTATACCTGACATAGACGTTACGATCGGATCATGGAGGTTACATCATACAAGCAAAGGAAAAAAATATTTAGTTTTGATGAAAACAAATTTTAACAGAAAGAAAATTAAATTAGATTAACTCTTTGAAAAACATTGTAATTTTTCGAAATCACAACTTAATTATATTACTAAAATCAAAACCAATTTACTCGAGATATTTTTGTGCTAAAACTTTTTAGAGAATTCTAATTACTCTTGCAATGGAGAACCTTATAACGTGTCATTTGTAAAACCATGGCTCATTTTTAGTTATCATAAGTTGAACGCCCTTAAACGATAAAAGCTTTTGCATGATAAATTGTAACACCCCTAACCCGTATTTGTCGTCGGATTAGGGTCCTGAGGTATTACTGAACAAAAGCATAACTCTGAACATTCACACAAGTCATATTCATATATGTAAACAAATGTCCAATTAATTGTTAATCATGAATTTATTAATACATAATATACAAAAATACAAATCATATAATGAACATTGTAATGATATTCGAATAACTAGTAAACATCAATCATTTTAATTCATATTTCTATACCAGTATAAATTAAATCAAATAAAATCTAACACATGGCATTTTAGTCATTAACTTATACGGCATTAATAATCCATAAATAGTCAAATATATTTCAATAAACAAATAGAACTTATACACATTTTAACCATAATGAAATGGGACTATTTCTGAACATTAATAATAATGCTAATCAAGCTTAGTTCACATACTAAAAGTATACTTAATCATTTATTTATAGTTAACTATTTTATAACACAAGTAGTGACTTGAAATGCACTCATTTTACATGCCAAAATGTACATTCACAACTGGTCTTTTTATCACCAATTCAGACATTTAAACATTTCATAAAACGCATATACTCTTCAGTATCACCTGTCTAATACATATTATACCTTAGTTAGCTTAATAACCATTATTTACCTTGTGGCCGACGCATATAAACCAAACTCCTTAATATTACTTATATTGGACATACTTTCTGTGTAAGTCCAAACCAAGGTCAAATGTATACATAACCATGAGCATTATAATCAACCGTATTCATTAGCTCATTTTAACAAAGCATATCAACCAACTTCACACATATTTGTATATATAAATACCATAGCTAAATCAACTAATATACTTACGAACAAGTATATTTATTTGTACCATGATCGATACATCATATACTTAGATATATAAATGCAAAAGCCAAATCATTCACATACACATCCTAAGTCATCAACCATTTTTAAAGCATATAGTACCTAAGACAAATATTATACATTCATAGCACATAACCTCATGACTAAAATGAACATAAATCATACTTAGCATAACCAAATTCAAACATAAAAGATTAGCCATTTTCGCATGGCTTATCTTACACATAACCAAAAATCCAACATTTCAAAATGTAATCTAACCTATACATGCCATAGGTCTGAATATTCAGCTTATAAATACCGAAGACAGTCGATAGTGTGATAGGCTTCTCTGGTGATTCCCGACCTCATAACTTGAATCCAAAATATATAAAATACAAAACAAACATACACACACAAAGTAAGCTTTTACAACTTAGTAAGTCATAAGCAAATAAACCATTCAAGGACATAATCTATACATTTAAACTATATCAAATTATACTATCATATTCAAATTAAACTTCAATCTTATGATTTAACATTTATCTTATACTTTCACATATAACTTATTTATGGTCGTATACCTATATATATTATCAAAGCATCTTTCAGTTTCAAAGCTCAATCATTAAATGACCACATACATGTATACACATAAACATGTACTCATGAATTAAAATATAGTTTCTTATGTATAAGCATAGAAATGACCGAATGAACACTTATATATATATGGATACATTAACAAACTATCATTCAATGGCTAAGCCAAAACATTTTTATTATACCAAATACACATATACTTATTTGTATATACTCGTAAGTCAAAGTATAACAATCACACATATATGTATTTATATCAATGGCCGACATACCACTAATTGCATATATTAAAAAAAATCATTTCAATAATACTCATATTATTTATTCACAAGGCCAAATACATTTTTAACATTCACTTACATTCTTCCTTTACTTCAAATATGAGTTGCAAAAAATATCAAGTAACTTACTTACCTTGTTCAAGTAGGTGATAAACCAATTCATACCTGATCACTTTAACTCATTTTGCACATTCGATCACAACTTATCGATGCCCGATGAACCATTCGGAATTGGATATTACACTCGGATAATCACACATATTGTACAATGCCAATGTCCCAGACGTGGTCTTACATGTAATCACATATCGATGCCACTATATAAAATGTGGACTTACTCATACACATATATCGGAGTCACATATCGATGCCAACGTATAAAATGTGGACTTACTCGTACACATATATTGGAGTCACATATCGATGCCAATGTATAAAACGTGGACTTACTCATACACATATATTAGAGTCACATATCGATGCCATGGTCTTACTTGCACATCACATATCGGAATTCACATGTAGATGCCTCATATACATCCTTGTGTCAACTTTAAATTGGTCAGAGCATACATATGTTCATTAACAAAATTATCATTTACTACCAAGATTACGATATCATCATATAATTGAATACACATATATATATATATATCCATGATTCATACTTCAACATCACATACATAAACATACCTTATTTAACCGAATATAAACTCACAATTTATATACAAATAATTAATATTTTAATATGTGTAGCTCATGTCACCACTTTCAATACTAGAACTCATTCATTACTTTATCATCAAACATAAATTATTTTCATTACTCAATGCTGATTCATAATTTACTTCATATTATTACAACTACTTATTGATCACATGTGTGTATATATATATATATATATATATATATTAAAATTTAACCACATCTATTTGCTTATAAACTTACCTCGGACGATATAAAACGGAACGGGACGACTAGTCGACAACTTTCGTTTTTCCCCCGATCCAAATCCAATTCCTTTAGTTCTTGATTTAAACATATTTAAATTAAACTCATTCAAACATATTTTCATTCAGTTTAGTCCAAAAACACACAAAGGGGCAAATTACCAATTTACCCCTAACATTTTACACTTTTTACAATTTAGTCCCTATTGCACAAAACACAAAATATGCAAAATCTCAACGTACCCATGTTAGGCCGAATGTTCCTAGTATTCATACAAGTCCATATATTTCATTTATTTCACATTTTAGTCCCTCAAATTATTATTTTTGCAATTTAGTCTTAATTACTCAAAATCATTAAAAACTCCAATACAAAACATGTTAATCCAAAACATATCTTTCATATTTCATTATCAAACAAAAAAAAATCACAAGCTTTCAAAAATGGCATAACTCAAAATATTCACCAAAATAAAAAATTCAAGCATGGATTTACTAGTACTCGAAGCAACGATCTCAAAAATATAAAAATTATCAAAAACCGAGTAAAAACAAACCTTAAATCAAGCTTGGAAGGTGACCGAATATTTGAAAGCTTCAAAACTCATTTTCTTTTCTTTTGTTTCGGCAAGGACATGATATAAACACTAAATGGCTTTTAATTTTTTCATGTTAAAATATAACATATATTACTTAATGTTTAATTTACATTTTTAACCTTAATAAAATAATATGGAAACTATATAATATATGCCTAATGCCGTCCATTCATTTGGTCAATGGTATAATTTCAACATAAAACCTCCATATTAAAAGAACAACAACAATTTGGCCCTTTTACAATTACCCATCAATTTTTCATTTTACGCGATTAAGTCCTTTTATTTAATCGGACACTCAAACAACAAAATTAAATCACGAAAATTTCACAGATATTAAGTCACACATAATAAACACATAAAATAATTTTAAAATATTTTTCTGAATCGAATTCGTGGTCTCGAAACCACCGTTTTGACTAGGGTCTAAATCGGGCTGTTACATAAATACCAAAATAGTCTTAACGAATTAAAGAAAAATTAAAATATCCAAAAACAAATAAAAACCCAAGAAAGTCCAAAATGTTCATAATAAACAAATAAAAAGTCCATAATACTTAAACCAAAAATATGAAATTTGAGTTCCAGAGTCATCGTCCAATCCTAAGTCGGAGGATCACCTGAAACAATGTAGCAAAAACGTGAGCCTAAGGCCCAGTGTGTGATTTGGCCCATATTTTCAGTATAATTAAATATACTCATCAAATTATCTTATAGCATATTAGAACTCAAATCGAAATATAACTTATCAAATCATAAAAAATCGTAACTTATCATATTATATCATGTCATGTCATGTCATGTCATGTCATATTATATCATATCATATCATGTCCTACCCCCATCCATTACACACCATCTCTGTCCAACCAATCACACCATATTAGACTACAAGAGTCCATCCATCCAATCACACTAATATGTGGTTATGTGCCACTCATATAGTTACAATTGAGATTCCATACATAAATTTGCAGACTAGTTGTTAAAATTACAGTATAACTGCCATATAGCACTTCCTCCATCATATCATATCCCACCCTAAAACACATGCATAACATAATCATATATCATACTTACATATATAATATATGAAATGGCATGCATACACACATACTTTCTTATAAACCATAACATAACATATGATTTTAATTGTAACATATCCTATTTAACGTACCTCGTAAGTTTACCCATATTTTATTGCGAACTAAAACTTACACTTTTCTGGCCCCCAAACGAAGCCTACGGACCCAAATATCGAGTCCTTCAATTGGCCCCAAATTGGGCCCAATAATTGTCTAAAAAAGGCCCACACGACCCAAAAAGCTAGCCCATGCAGTCTACACGGTCTGCAAAATCTCACATCGCAGTATGCTCCACATGGGCTGTAAAACACACACAACCTGGCACACGGCCGCGTGGCACTGGTCAGTTTCAAAAATATCCCCTGTTTTACGATTTTATCGAGTTTCATTTGAGTTTTTGGGTCGGTTTTACACACCTAGTTATTGAGTTGATTAACCACGCGTCTGGAAAACACAAAACCTACATTTGTTCATCAAATCGTACTAATTAATCACAAGAAAATCCATCTAAGAACATATCCTTAAACAAAAATATCAGTCCCTAAAAATACAATTCACTCACTTACTTCTCCAGAATAGCGTCCAAAACCGAGCCTACTCTATCATAACTACCCAAATAAGAAGACCCCAAATACTTAATGTCATCTCTACTAGACCTATCAAAATATGCTTCTACATAATTTAGGCCATGTTTGGTTCAATGTAATGGCTATACCATTACAATTCTATTCAATGGGCCCACTACAAACAACTGTTTGGTTGAGTGGAATACCCTATTACGGGTGTATTCCATTACAGCCTTTTGTAGGGAATAGGGAGCATTTCTATTCCCTCTCCCCCACTAAATGGCCTATTCGTTGTTTAGAAAATAAATTTTACCCTCCTTAATTTCTCAACTAAAAACTGCTTAGACTCAGCCCAACCGATAGCCACTCTATTCCTTCCTTTAACTCTGACTAGTAGCACTCTTCTCACGTATCTCCTTCAGCTAAACAATTTCCTCTATTCCTTTGTGCCTTTCACTTTCCTCTTTACAAATTTTTCTTACTCTAAAGTTTTTCTGCTCTTTCTTTTATCCATTTAAGTAGATTTTGCTTCCTTCACCTTCATCGAAGCCTCCTTCAGGTAAATCTTTTCACTATCTGAAAAACACATTTAAAATGGTCAAGAGATATCATACTATCAAAATTTATACAATGGCAAGTATAGCTATTCTCGTACATACTACGTTAGTTAAAAATTGACTAAACCGTAGCTCTGATACTAATAAATGTAACACCCTTAACCTGTATCCACCGCTAAAATAGGGTTACGAAGTATTACCAGAGTTTATAAAACAAAAATAATTATTTCATGTTTCATATATATAACTAATTGTATCGTCCTTTGATTGGACCCTCGAGGCCTAATTTAAGCATTAGAAGTAGGTCAGGACTAAATCGTGAACTCAGGGAATATTTCGTAAAATTTCAAAATTTTCCTTATATACAAGGGTCACACGCCCATGTGGTCAATTCGTGTGGCTCACACGACCATGTGACATGCTCATGTCTCAGGTCATGTGGCATACAAGGTAGGGCACACGCTCGTGTCACATGCCTGTGTGTCTACCCGTGTGGATAAAATAAAGCCATTTCCTAGCTTTATTTCCTTACCCAAACTTTTCATCAACCTACAAAAAAACTTACAAATATATATATCAACCAATTCAAGCATCATAACCTAGCCAGTCTTACCATTTAACATGAAATATCCACACATGTATATGTACTCATGTTTATAATCTTACTTGAAGATTTATATTTTACCCTAATTCAATCAAATCATACCATATACTTATATATTAAACAAGATGTACCTTATAGCAATTTACCAAAATATCTTATCATTAGCCATTCCAATGGCTATATTACAACCATTTACATACCAACATTTGCAAAGTTAGCCTATACATGCCATTATACCAAAATAAGTTTTCTAGTTATACCAAAATAAACAAATGGATAGTGTGATGATACTTCGATCGATCTCCAACCTTTGTGAGCTTCTGAGCAATATAAAACAGGAAAAAGAGAATCTAGTAAGCATTTAATGCTTAGTAAGTTCGTATAACAAGAATTAAACTTACCAATCATGTTTATTAATATTAGGCATAAAATGACATGCTTCCCACAAATTTAGGAAATTGCCTAAATACATACACTTAATCAAACAAGTTAGTCATGTAATTCATATGTATATCAAATATGTATAAACGAGCTTATCATGCCATAACTTTTAGGTATTCCATTTGCATTCAATACATCTTTCTTTTAGTCTCACAATTTCTCATGTCAGGGGTATTGTCCGTTGAGCTTCTGAAATATCGATGGATACTCAGGTAGTGCACTCAAGGTGTACAATTCAAAAATCTATCAATTCATGTCCAAGGGTACCCTTTTGGGCACATAATTAGAGTATACACTCTCAAGCCACTTATCAAAATGCTCATCCGGGCTAAATCTTAGGAGTGCTCATTAGAGCCACAACTTATGAAGTTCACAAAGAACTTTTAATTAGGAAACTCTAATGGAGCTTATCAGGATTGCTCTCAAAGAGCCATGTAACAGGAGCACCGGATAGCCATATCTTAGAGAGTTCAAGCAAGCTATATCAGGACACCCACAAAGAGCTACATTTGTGTTCACAACATATGGCAAAACACAACCGATCGAATCATATCAGGATGCTCACAAAGAGCTACAGTAGTGTGCAACGCATGCAAGTTCACTACCAATCAAGTTGCTCGCATGAACTGTTAACAGGATGCTCGAGAGGCTATATTAGGGATTACTCGTCCGAGCGAAATCCCATCTACAACATATACCGGACCACATTTAATACGGGAAATCACATATATACATTGAATTTCTATATTCAAACGGAACTTACCCCTTTTTCTAACACTTCCAAGCATATGATCATATTTTACACTTATAACTTTCATATAATTCACATAAATTTATACCGTATTCAATCCAAATAAAACATCAATTCAAAAATTTTTACATTTTCAATTAAGTTACACGAACTTACCTCGACACTTGTTCGTGTGCAAGCCTACTAATCTAAAACTTTTTCTTTTCCTAGGTCTAGCTTCGAATTTGAGTTATCTGGATCTATATAAATAAATTTAACATCAATTTAACACATTTCATATTCAACTGAGTTCAATATACATTCTAGGCAAAATTACCATTTTGCCCCTAAACTTTTCACAAATTTCAATTTCGTCCCTAAGCTGTAAAAAATGAAATTCTTGCAATTTAATCCTTATTCCAAGTCTAGCCAAATTCTATATATCACAATAACAGCCTATGAATTTCAAAAAAGTCAAAATTTTTCCGTGGGTTTTACAACTTTTCAATTTAATCCCTAAATCATGTTTTCACCAAAATTCTCTTTGTAAAAGTTGTTTATCTAACCTTTCATTTTCTACCCTAAATTTCACATTTTCAGCATATTCATCCATGGCGCAACTTTTACACTTTGATAACTTTTCATATTAATCCCCAAAATTGAAAGATTTAACCATCTTGATCTCAAAAATATAAAAATTACTAAAAACGGGACTTGAATACTTACCCAATTAAGCTTGAATAGTCTTCTCTCTCTCCCTTAGGGTTTCCATGCAAAATTTTGGGGAAGATGATGAAAATAAGATGATAATATCTATTTAATTTAATTATCATCTTTTAATTTGATTACTTTCCAATTTAGTCCTTAGCCTTTTCTAATTTTCCAATTTAATGGTCTAATTACCATATAAGGACTTCAAGTTTTGAATTCTATAGCTATTTAATACTTATAGCTTCTAGAATTCAACTTTTGCATTTTATGCAATTTGGTCTTTTTCATAATTAATCACTTAATCGGCAAAGTTTTCTTATTAGTATTTTCATATAATATTCCTATCCTAATATAAACCATGCAATAATATTAAAAGAATTTTTCTTTCTGACTCAAATTTGTGGTCCCGAAACCACTATTCTGATTTCACTAAAAATGGGCTATTACAACTATCCCCCTTAAGGATTTTCATCCTCGAAAATCTTACCAGTAAAAAGATTTGGATATTATTTTCTCATGGTATCCTCCGGTTCCTAGATAGCCTCTTCTATACCATGTCGTTGCCAGAGAACTTTTACTAATACTACCTTTTTATTTCTTAATTCTTTTGTTTAACGTGCCAAATTTTGATTGGTTCTTTGAATCTCAACTTCTGTTAGAGAAATTACATGTGAAGGATTTGACTGATATCGTCGTAGCATAGACACATGGAAAACATTATGAATTCTGTCAAGTTCTGGTGAAAGTGCCAATTGGTACGCAACAGGTTTGATTCATTCTGTAATCTTATATGGCCTAATGAATCATGGACTCAATTTTCCTTTACGTCTAAATTGGAGTATTTTCTTCCAAAGTGATACTTTTAAGAATACTTTGTCACCAACCTGAAATTGTATCTTTTTTCGCTTGAGATCAAAATATGACTTTTGGCGATCTGAAGTTGCTTTCAAACTATCCTTAATCACCTTTACATTTTCTTTAGTTTCTCAGACTCAGTCAACCCCGTGTATCTTTTTTCTCACTAAGTTCTATCCAATACAATGGTGCTCTACAGTTTCGACCATACAAAGCTTCATATGGTGCCATCTTAATACTAGAATGGTAACTATTATTATAAGAAAATTCAATTATAGGCAGATGCTTTTCCCAACTACCTTCAAATTCCAGCACACAACACCGAAGCATATCTTCCAAAATTTGTATAACACGTTCGGACTAGCCATCAATCTGTGGATGGAATGTAATACTGAAATGTAGTTGTGTACCAAAAGCTTCTTGCAACTTATTCTAGAATCGGGATGTGAATCGAGGATCTCTGTCTGAAATAATGGAGACTGGCACACCAAGTAATCTAACAATTTTAGTCACATATAATTCAGCCAACCTATTTAAGGAATAATCCATACGTACCGAAATAAAGTTGTAGACTTTGTTAGCCGATCAACTATTACCCAAATAGCATCTTTCTTTTTCGGAGATAGGGGTATGCTAATCCTTTCCCATTTCCATTCCGGTATTGTGATTGGCTATAATAATCCTGAGGGCACTTGATGCTTAGCTTTTACTTGCTGACATATCAAGCATTTGGACACAAATTCAGAAATATCACATTTCATTCTCGGCCACTAGTACATTTTCTTCAAATCATTGTACATTTTATTACTGCTAGGATGAATAGACATTGTACCATTGTGAGCTTCATGTAGAATTTTCTGTACCAACTCTGAATTATTTGGTACACACATTCTACCCTTGAATAATAAACAACCATCAGACCCAATCTGAAATTTTAAACCAAAATTTGACTCACATTGAACACGTTTAGCCTGTAGTTCAACATCACTCTTTTGAGCTTCACAAATTTGTTGTAGAAATGTCGGCTTAGCTTTTAACTCAGCTATAATTGAACCATCATCATATAAAGTTAACCGAGTATTCATTGCTCGCAAAGTAAAAAAAAGACTTTCTACTTAAAGCATCAGTAACTATATTATCTTTTCTAGGATGATAATCTATAACCAGATCATAATCTTTCAACAGTTAAAGCCACCTGCGCTGTCTCAATGAAACACCCTTTACCCGGGTATATCGCTTTACCCAAGCACGAGGCATTACCAAACAATATCACCATCCATCATACACATCAAAACACTAATTCTCAATCCAATTTGAAACTTATTCATAAAATATCATATGACCCTCAAAATGGGCTTACGAGGTCTAAAACAGGGTTTGAGAGTGGTCCAAAACCAAACCGAGAACTTAGAAAATTTTTGGAAAATTTGGCCTACTACAGGGCACATGCCCGTGTGAGACAGGGGCACACCCATGTGGGCAAGCCGTGTGGTCACACACGCCCGTGTTCCCTACCCATGTTGAATTTTTGGAAAATTATTTTCATTTCAAACCTACAGGGGTTTCCACACGACCAAGCACACGCTCGTGTCCTTTGCCCGTGTCCACCACACGACCTCGACACACCCGTGCGACCACCCCGTGTGAAGAACTTGGGACATTCTGTTTATGACATCAGCATGCCATTTTGGCTACACGGCCATGGGACACGCCCCTGTGACCAGGCCATGTGACGTCCCTGAACTCTGAAAATCCCAGGCAAGGTTCACACGCCCTGTAACACCCTAAACCCAACCCAGACGTTATGGCCAAATCTAGTGTGCTACATCACCCAAACCAATCCACTTAATCTAGTCACTATGTCTAGTGATGAGTTTTGTAAAAACAATACTTAGAGTTTAATAAAAGTTCCCGGTTCATTTGATAATCATCCTACTCTCTATTCATTTGTTAAACGATCTACTTCTTTATTATTATCTTGGTTAACCAATTGTCTTGCAAGATTGGTTTTGAAAACATTAGTTTAAGTTTGAAAAACGTGTGTCATTGTAGTTGAAGTAAACCATGCATAAGTAAAAGAAATAAAAACCGCAAATAAAAGTAGTTAAAGCGGGCTTATTACAAACCCAAAATAAAAGTAAAGCGTGTAATTAAAATAGTGAAATAATTAAAGCAAGTTTAAAACCAAACTCAGTCTTCGTGGCCACTCTGAATCCCTCCCAGCTCTAAGTCCTCGAACTAGGGCTCACCTCCAAGGATGGAAAGAAAAGGGTGAGTTTGGAAAACTCAGTATGTGCAGAAGCACATCCAAAGCCAAAGTTGGCTCGAGCCCACCGGGTCTAAGCCCTATCCAGTTCAGTCAGATACTTGGCCGAAGCCCTATTTAGATACAATAATCTGGGTCGAAGCCCTATTCAAACTCAGTGATCTGGGCTGAAGCCCCATTCAGATAGCAGTATGGCCTATAGGCCCAAATAGAATAGTACAGATAAACAGTATGAATGCAAGCCCATATCATGTGGGGAGATTACTCGACCCACCCAACCGCTACACACCACCCGTACCAGCCAACGCACCATGTGGGGAATAACTTAACCCACCCAGCCCACACACCACAGTCGCAGCATGGCTGCTCAGATAAACAGTATAACGAGGTAAAGCCCCTTTTCAGTAATACGAGGCATAGCCCCTTTCAGTAAATGTGGCAGAGCCACTCACACTTCCTCCATCAATATCCCAACCCATGCAACAGATAGATATGATATGAAATACAATAACGGTAATAGTCAAATTATGCAGTACAGTCATATCTAGGCCTTGGGGTATAACAATCATTTTACACCTAGGGGTAAAATAGTAATTTCTCACCCTAAGGGGTATTTTAGTAATTTACACTGCTATTACGAGTTTTAAGCATGTTACAGTTACTAACAGTCATTATTTTCATCTCAATCATCGTTTTAACAGTTTTCAGCAGTTTCAGTTACTGGGCCCTAAAACACCTAATTGGCCCTACAGTGTCAATTAGCCAAAAAAGCCCATTTAGTCCATGTTTCATAATCAGTTACTCGTTTTAGCAGTTTGAGTCTTATAGTCCCTCAAAGTACCTTTAAAGCCTGTTTTTATCCAAATGGGCCCAAAAGCCCATTGGGCACACATTTGGCCCACTGTGGCCCAACTCACCAAGGTGCTTGAAATTACGTAGTCGACTCACCTACCAGTAGCATTTTCAGATCCATCTTACTCCTATCGACTTGAGAACGTTCGCATGCTCACAAGCCCACGAAATGCCAGAACTTTGGCATTTCAACTTTTTGGCTTTTTCCGTTTTGAACCATGAAAGGGTGTTTGATACACACATCTTTTTGCGATTTCCCCAATGAAATCCTCTATGCGATAACACCTACAATCCTTCATTAAATCGATTAAACAAAGAATCTATGAAAACCAATGCTAAGATCCCTTACCATAATCGGCCAACACCCTTAATGGCCATAAAATCCTCACCTTGATGACTTAGATGCACTAGATCTAGATCTGGTTGTATCGATGCCTCTAGTTCCTCATTTGCTCACCTCTTTCACTAACTAACAGATATAAAAACCAAAATAGAATGTTGGTTATCACTGGACTATGTCGACAAAGCCCCCAAGGACATAGGGGTTTCAACTTCTCCTTAAATGTTAAGAAAACAAATGTACTCAAGGTTCTGATCACTTACCGATGACCCTACTCGATGAATGTTGCCTCCACGTTTCCACTAAACTAGATCTGTACTAGATCTAGCCCCAAACGATAACAAAGAATGGCTCTAGAGGATTCGGCTTTTAGATCTACACCTAGTTGTCCTTGTCGACACAACAGTGAAATAGGGGAATGAATTGATGGCATAAGTAATGAATGATGAGAGGTTCGGCTTTGCTAGAGAACCTAAGAGAAAAAGAGTGATTGATTTCGGTTAAGAGGTAAACAACAAGAGTATATATTCCGTCAAATAGAGTATTCAACTATGATAGGGGTTTCGGTCAAGTGATTGTCGACAAAGGTTGAAGAAAAGAGAAGAAGAAATAGATGGATTCGGCTTAGTAAGATTTGCAATGGAGATGGAATTGGCTTGAAACAAGAATGGTAGGATGGAATTGGTTCAAGGTGTGAGAAGAGAGGAAGAAGAAGAATGAAAGAAGAAGAAAGAAAGGAAGTGAATTCAGCTAGCAGGTGCAATCGGCAATAGAAGTTTTAGGGGATTGTAGGGTTCGGCTATTAGGTCAGAAAAAAAGAAAAAGAATGGGCAAAAGAATGGTAAAAATAAGACTCAAAATGCTATCTACACTCGGCACAAGAAGAGCTCCCCTAACTAGAGAAATCGACACACTAAAGAGCCAAATGCCGAATGTGCTATGCCTAGGGTTGAATGCTGAAATTACACTATCAAAAAGTCCCATGGCCGGCCACTGCTTCACCAATTTGAAATCCCTAAAAACTCTCCTTGATTCACTCTCCTGAGTAATTCAAACTCTCCAAGATAGAGTTCCACTTGAGTGCCAACACTTGCCCACACTTGCACATAAATATAAAAGTACCTTAAGCTTACCTTGTGACTCGTACCATGGACCTCCTCCACCTCCTAGTCGCCACTTTTTTAGGAGCTTAGTGGCGCCACCTTACCACTCTACCAAAGCTCCCTTTGTGACAAATTTCCCCAAGTTTTTCTTAAGAGCCCTCTTGACCAAGTTCCTCCCTTCACTCAAAAACATACCTTGACATTTTTACCAAATTTTAACTTGATTCTGGGCCTCCTAAAGGCCCACGAACATGCCTAAACACAAATTTAATAACCACAACATAGAAATTTCACAACTTCACCAAAATCACACTAAACCCAAAAAATCCCGATAATCAGGGCGTTACAACTCTACCCCCTTGAAGAAATTTCGGCCTCGAAATTTACCTGATCCAAATAAGTGAGGGTATTGTTGACGCATGGTCTCTTCTGGCTCCGACGTAGCCTTTTCTCTTCCATGGTTGCGCCATAGCACCTTTACCAATGGAACTGACTTCTTCCTTAGGACTTTGACCTCATGATCCAAAATTTGCACAGGTTCCTCCTCAAAGGTTAAATCAGTCTTTACCTCAATCTCCTCTACTGGTACAATATGTGAAGGTTCTAATCGATACCGTCTTAGCATAAACACATGGAAAACGTCATGGATACGATCCAACTCTGGCGGCAACTCCAACTGATATGCTACCGGCCCCACTCGCTTAAGAATCCGATAAGGTCCAATGAATCGCGGACTTAACTTGCCCTTCCTACCAAATCTCAAGATCTTCTTCTATGGCGAAACTTTTAGAAATACCATATCCCCAACGGCGAACTCAATTTCCTTACGCCCAAGGTCAGCATATGACTTCTGCCTATCAGACACTTCTTTCAACCGGTCTCTAATCAACTTAACCTTACTTTCAGTATCTACTACTAACTCTGGTCCAAGTACTTGACGCTCTCCTAACTCTGTCCAACATGTAGGCGTACGACATCTTCGCCCATAAAGTATCTCATATGGAGCCATCTGAATACTTGCTTGATAACTGTTATTGTAGGCAAATTTTGCCAACGGTAAATAATCCTCCCAACTACCACGAAAGTCAATAACACATTCTCTCAACATGTCCTCTAACACCTGAATGACCCTCTTAGATTGTCCATCTGTCTGAGGGTGAAACGCAATACTAAAGTCCAATCACGTACCCAATGCCTCATGCAACTTTTGCCAGAATCGAGATGTAAATCTAGGATCTCGATCAGAAATTATTGAAACTGGCACCCCATGCAACCGCACTATTTCTACTACATACAACTTGGCCAACTTTTGTAGTGAGTAATCGGTTCTAACCGATATAAAATGAGTAGACTTCGTCAATCTATCCACGATTACCCAAATAGAGTCTTTCTTCGAAGGTGTCAAAGGCAACCCACTCACAAAATTCATCGTTACTCTCTCTCACTTCCACTGTGGAATTTTCACTGGTTGCAATAGTCCAGAAGGCAATTGGTGCTCAGCTTTAACCTGTTGGCATGTTAGACATTTTCTAACAAATTCAGTCACTTATCGCTTAAGTCTAGGCCACCAGTACACCTCTCGTAAGTCTCGATACAATTTATTTCCTACAGGATGCATGGCACAAGGTCCACCATGAGCTTCTTTCAGAATCATTTGCCTCAACTCAGAATCTTTCGGTATACAAACTCTACCACGAAAGCAGAGAACCTCATCAGAATTTAGCCCAAAGTCCTCATTCTCACCATATTTACCTTGCTGAAACTGAGAAACCAACGAGTCATCCTTCAACTACATCTCTTTAATTTTCTCAGTCCAAGTCGGTCGTACTTGCAACTCAGCTAATAGACTTCCATCGTCATACAAACTCAAACGAGCAAACATAGCTCTCAGCTCAGCAACCGTCCTACGACTCAGTGCATTAGCCACCACATTAGCCTTGCCTAGGTGGTACTCAATTGAACAATCATAATCTTTAAGCAACTCTATCCATCTTCGTTGCCTAAGATTCAACTCCTTTTGAGTTAACAGATATTTGAGACTTTTATGGTCAGTGTATATGACACACTTTTTCCCATACAGGTAGTGTCTCTAGATTTTCAATGCAATGACCACCACTGCCAACTCTAAATCATGCGTAGGGTAGTTTGCTTCGTGAGGCTTGAGCTGTCACGAAGCATAAGCAACCACCTTACCCTCTTGTATCAATACATAACCTAACCCCACATGCGAAGCATCGCTGTACACAGTGAAGTCCTTCCTTAATTCTGGCCGAATCAACACTGGCGCTTCAATCAACACCTTTTTCAGCTTGTCAAAAGCTTCTTGCTGCTTCTCAGTCCATATAAACGCTACCCCCTTCCTTAACAGTTTCGTCAACGGTGCCACGATTAAAGAAAACCCCTCAACAAATCTTCTGTAATATCCTGCCAGACCCAGAAAACTACGAATTTTTTATACCGACCTCGGCGGCTTCCAGTCCAGAACTGCCTCAATTTTGCGAGGATCTACCCTAATCCCCTCAGCAGAAACAACATGACCTAGAAAAATCACTTTTCACGGCCAGAATTTGCACTTGCTAAATTTCGCATAAAGTTCCTTTTCTCTCAATACTTGTAGAACAATTCGAAGGTGTTTGTCATGCTTCTCCTCTGTTTCCGAATACACCAATATATCGTCAATGAAGATGACCACGAACTGATCCAAGTACGGCTAGAACACTTAATTCATTAAATCCATAAAAGCTGCAGGTGCATTCGTCTATCCAAATGGCATAACCAAAAACTCATAATGACCATATCGAGTTCTGAACGCAGTCTTATGAACATCCATCTCCTTTACCCTTAGCTGATGGTATCTAGATCGAAAATCGATCTTGGAAAACACTGAAGCTCCTCTAAGCTGGTCAAACAAATCGTCTATTCTCAGCAGAGGATACTTATTCTTTATCATCAGTTTGTTCAACTGGCGATAATCGATGCACATACGCATCGTCCCATCCTTCTTTTTCACGTACAGCACCGGTGCTCCCCATGAAGACACACTTGGTCTAATGAAGCCTCTATCTAACAACTCTTGAATCTGGGCTTTCAGTTCCACTGGCTCCTTCGGTGCCATTCTGTAAGGCACAATGGACACTAGAGCTGTTTCAGGCAATAAATTGATCCCAAACTCAACTTCTCGGTTAGGAGGTAATCCCGGAAGCTCCTGAGGAAAGACATCTTGAAACTCATTAACAGTCCTAACTGTCTCTGCTGTCACATCTTCAGATTCAGTTTGACTCACAAATGCCAGATATGCCTCGCAACCCTTGCGAATCAGCTTCTCAGCCCTCAAGGCCGAGACCACATTGGACAAGTAGTCCCTTCGATCCCCAAAGACCATTACCTCCTCACCCTCAGTTGTTCTCAACACCATTCTCTTGGTCGCACAATCCAGAGTCACCTTGTGCTTAGTTAACCAGTCCATGCCCAAAATCAAGTCGAATTCTCCAAAAGGTAATTCCATTAAGTCTCCAGTAAAGATTCTACCTTAAGTCTCTAAAGGCACCTCCTTAAAGAGTTTATCTACCCTAACAGAGTGACCCAAAGGACTAATTACAGTTACCCCACTCACAGTCTCCTCAGAGTGCACACCCAACGACCCAGAAATCTCATATGTAACATATGAATATGTCGAACCCACATCAATCAGAGCAGTATATGGTATACTAGATATCAAGAACGTACCAGTTATAACATCAAGTGTGTCACCCTCCTCTCATCGATGAGTAGTATACACCAAGGCTGGCTGACGAGCCTCAGTATTACCAGCACCCCTGCCAGGTGCTCCAAGACCACGTCCATTACCGTTGCCTCCTCTACCTTGACCACGGCCCTTTGGCGGTGGTGGTCCTCCTCGCACTGGCTGAGCAACCCTCTGATCACTAGCTCGAGTCTGGGCTGGCCTCTGTAGACAGTCCTTAACTTGGTGCTCCTTAGACCCGCACCTAAAACAAGCTCCCGTACGTTTCCAACATTCACCCAAATGTACCCTACCACAAACCTCACAAGGCTGTGGTCTAACAGTATTTACCGGCACAGCTCGAATTGGTTCCTCCATCCTAGCTCCCTTAAAATTTCGGTTCGTAACCCCTAATGGTCCAGAATCTCTCTTAAATCAGTAGCAATCCCTATCGCGGTTCTGTCGTTCAGCTCGCTTTTCTTCCTCGGCTATCTTATCCTTTTCTACCAGTGCAGCAAACTCACACTCCCTCTGTGGAGCTATCAGTACCCTCAGCTCATCCTTGAGGCCATCCTCGAAATGAACATTGCGCTCATATTCAGTGGCAACAATACCACTAGCATACCGGCTCAACCGCAAAAACTCTGCCTCATATTCAGCAACGGTCTTACTACCTTGAGTCAGATTCAGGAATTCCTTTCTACGCGCATCCACATAGCTAGCTCCAACATATTTTGCCTTAAAGGACTTCTTGAACAACTCCCATGTTACCCCCTCAGCTGGGGTACCTTCTCTCACGGTGATCCACCACTGATATGCTTCGTCTCGCAGCAATGACACTGCTCCTTTCAACTTCTGCTCCACTAAGCAATCCAGGTCATCCATTATTCGTTTCGTGGCTTCCAACCAGTACTCAGCCACATTTTGGGATACTCCAGATATACCCCTGAAGACCTCATCTCCGTTAGCCTGAAGTCGTTCAGGAATGGACCCTCTAGTCACGGTTCCAGTGCTTGCCCCAGCGACCCTTTCTAACACCCTTAGCATGGCTTGGGACAGAGCGTCGTCCCCTACAGCCCAATCATATGATCCAGTCTCTGTCACTGGCGGAGCTCGTACTTCCTTAGCTGGCATATGTCCAGAAGACGAAGATCCAGCTTGTGCACTACCTCGGCCTCATCCACGACCTCGTCCACGAGTAGCTCTCGTACTCATATCGATTTATCTGTGTTTTAAGAATTTTATGCCATCAGTTTAATGTTTCTGTTCTTTATTATAGAATGTCTTATACACAGATGAAGTTTCAGAGTTTATTCTCGCGTAATCGTAGTCTAACTACTGTCTCAATTTTCTAGGGATTAGTTTTCCCTACTGTCCCAGTCTCGTAGTCTTAATACTACCCAATCTACAGTATCATATCAATGGCTCAGTTCTATCTACATTATTGTTTCAGTACAATTCAATATATTGAGCAGAAATACTTACAGACCTGGTGTTAGGGATTCAGCGTGCCACACCTTAAATTATCAGTTTTCAGAAAAACTTAGAAGGATTTAAGCCTTTTAAAATCAAATTCTCAAAACATGTGTATTTTGAAGAAGTCAAGTTTAAAAAGAATCTCTTTAAAAAATTTTCCAGAAAAGCTGATTTTCCAAAAATACCCTTCTTAGGTTTAAAAATTTTGAAAGCCTTTTTGGACCCAATCCACAGCTGAGTTGTTGCAACTTGGCTCTGATACCACTAAATGTAACACCTCAAAACTGGCCCAAACGTTATGGCCAAATCTGGTGTGCTACATCACCCAAACCAATCCACGTAATCTAGTCACTATGTCTGGTGATGAGTTTTGTAAAAACAATACTTAGAGTTTAATAAAAAATCCCGGTTCATTTGATAATCATCCCTATCCATTTGTTAAACGATCTACTTCTTTATTATTATCTTGGTTAACCAATTGTCATGCAAGATTGGTTTTGAAAACATTAGTTTAAGTTTGAAAAACGTGCGTCGTTGAAGTTGAAGTAAACCATGCATAAGTAAAAGAAATAAAAACCCCAAATAAAAGTAGTTAAAACGGCCTTATTACAAACCCAAAATGAAAGTAAAGCGTGTAATTAAAATAGTGAAATAATTAAAGCAAGTTTAAATCCAAACTCAGTCTTCGTGGCCACTCTGAATCCCTCCCAGCTCCAAGTCCTTGAACTAGGGCTTACCTGCAATGATGGAAAGAAAAGGGTGAGTTTGGAAAACTCAGTGTGTGCAGAAGCCCATCCAAAGCCCAAGTTGGCTTGAGCCCACCGAGTCTAAGCCCTATCTAGTTCAGTCAAATACTGGGTCGAAGCCCTATTCAGATACAGTAATCTAGGTCGAAGCCCTATTCAAACTCAGTGATCTGGGCCGAAGACCCATTCAGATAGCAGTATGGCCCATAGGCCCAAACAGAACAGTACAAATAAACAGTATAAATGCAAGCCCATATCATGTGGGGAGACTACTCGACCCACCCAACCGCTACACACCACCTGTACCAGCCAACACACCATGTGGGGAATAACTCAACCCACCCAGCCCACACACCACAGTCGCAGCATGGCTGCTCAGATAAACAGTATAACGAGGCAAAGCCCCTTTTCAGTAATACGAGGCATAGCCCCTTTCAGTAAACGTGGCAGAGCCACTCACACTGCCTCCATCAATATCCCAACCCATGCAACAGATAGATATGATATGACATACAGTAACGGTAACAGTCAAATTATGCAGTACAGTCATATCTAGCACTAGGGGTATAATGGTCATTTTACACCTAGGGGTAAAATAGTAATTTCTCACCCTAAGGGGTATTTTAGTAATTTACACTGCTATTACGAGTTTTAAGCATGTTACAGTTACTAACAGTCATTATTTCCATCTCAATTATCGTTTTAACAGTTTTCAGTAGTTTTAGTTACTGGGCCCTAAAACCTCTAATGAGCCCTACAGTGTCAATTAGCCAATAAAGCCCATTTAGTCCATGTTTCACAATCAGTTACTCGTTTTAGCAGTTTTAGTCTTATAGTCCCTCAAAGTACCCTTAAAGACTGTTTTTATCCAAATGGGCCCAAAAGCCCATTGGGCCCACATTCGGCCCATCGGGGCCCAACTCACTAAGGTGCTCGAAATTACGTAGTTGACTCACCTACCAATAGCATTTTTAGATCCATCTTACTCCTATCGACTTGAGAGCATTCGCATGCTCCCACGAAATGCCAGAACTTCGGCATTTCAGCTTTTCGGCTTTTGCCGTTTTGAACCATGAAAGGTTTCGATACACACACCTGTTTGCGATTTCCCTGACAAAATCCTCTATGCGATAACACCTACAATCCATCATTAAATTGATTAAACAAAGAATCTAAGAAAACCGATGCTAAGATCCCTTACCATAATCGGCCAACACCCTTAATGGCCATAAAGTCCTCACCTTGATGACCTAGATGCAGTAGATCTAGATCTGGTTGTATCGATGCCTCCAATTCCTTGTTTGCTCACCTCTTTCGCTAACTAACACGTATAAAAACCAAAATAGAATGCTGGTTATCACTAGACTATGTCGACAAAGCCCCCAAGGACATAGGGGTTTCGACTTCTCCTTAAATGTTAAGAAAATGAATGTACTCAAGGTTCCGATCATTTACCGATGACCCTACTCGATGAATGTTGCTTCCACGCTTCCACTAAACTAGATCTGTACTAGATCTAGCCCCAAACGATAGCAAAGAATGGCTCTAGAGGATTCGGGTTTTAGATCTACACCTAGTTGTCCTTGTTGACACAACAGTGAAATAGGGGAATGAATTGATGGCACAAGTAATGGATGATGAGAGGTTCGGCTTTGCTAGAGAACCTAAGAGAAGAAAGAGTGATTGATTTCAGTCAAAAGGTAAACAACAAGAGTATAGGATTAGTCAAATAGAGTATTCGGCTATGATAGGGGTTTCGGTCAAGTGATTGTCGACAGAGGTTGAAGAAAAGAGAAGAAGAAATAGATGGATTCAGCTTAGTAGGATTTGCAATGGAGATGGAATCGGTTGAGGGTGTGAGAAGAGAGGAAGAAGAAGAATGAAAGAAGAAGAAAGAAAAAAAGTGAATTCGCCTAGGAGGTGCAATCGGCAATAGAGGTTTTAGGGGATTGTAGGGTTCGGCTATTAGGTCAGAAAAAAAAGAAAAAGAATGGGCAAAAGAATGGTAAAAAGAATACCCAAAATGCTATCTACACTCGGCACAAGAAGAGTTCCCCTAACTTGAAAAATTGGCACACTAAAGAGCTAAATGCCGAATGTGGTATGCCTAGGGTTGAATGCTGAAATTACACTATCAAAAAGTCCCATGGCCGGCCACTGCTTCACCAATTTGAAATCCCTAAAAACTCTCCTTGATTCACTCTCCTGAGTAATTCAAACTCTCCAAGACAGAGTTCCACTTGAGTGCCAACACTTGCACATAAAAATAAAAGTACCTTAAGCTTACCTTGTGACTCGTACCATGGACCTCCTCCACCTCCTAGGCGCCACTTTTTTAGGAGCTTAGTGGCGCCACCTTGCCACTCTACCAAAGCTCCCTTTGTGACAAATTTCCCCAAGTTTTTCTTAAGAGCCCTCTTGACCAAGTTCCTTCCTTCACTCAAAAACATACCTTGACATTTTTACCAGATTTTAACCTGAGTCTGGCCTCCTAAAGGCCCACTAACATGCCTAAACACAAATTTAATAACCACAACACAGAAATTTCACAACTTCACCAAAACCACACTAAACCAGAAATATCCCGATAATCAGAGCGTTACACGCCCTACACACTTGGCCGTGGGGTCTAGCCATGTGGCCCTAAGTTAGGCTATTTTCCAAGCCATACTTTGCCCCAAAACACATGCAATCACTCCCACTTTTAACACCACATATCAATACATCTTTAGACATCAAAATGACTCTATTTACCCATCCATCACCCTATTCAATTTAAACACACCCAACACCAAGTATTCCATGAATTTCCTCATAAAGATAGGTAACAAAATATCATCATCAATGGTTAAATCACTTAGCCTAGGTTTCAATTGACCTACCCCAAGACATATACCACAATATAGCTAAACCAACCTACACCTACAAAACCACTAAGTCCATATACATGCCATAGTTTAAGTGTTTGTTCCACTATACCAAAAGATAATGTCGATAGTAAGGGTGTTCCTCCGACTCAATCCGATCCCGAGCTAGCTTGACTAAATCTATAAAACAAGGAAAAAGAAGAAATGAGTAAGCCTCAAAAGCTTTGTAAGCCTATATGCAAATAAATAACATTATAACTTGTTTCCATTCAAGCACTTAATTTTGCTTATCCATGCATATACTTATAAACCCTTGCTTTCATATAACAAGTCTCACCCATACACATATTTGCTTACATTCCAGTATCTATACATCACATGCCATACAAGACATCTTTTAGCAATATTTCCACATTAATACTTTGGTTTATCGACCAATACTTGGTGGTTTCAGCACAGAGCTCCACCTTAACAAATCGATTCACTTTAGTCATGGTAACAACACTTAGCTCCACGCTTCTAAAACAATATGTTATATTTTATCGTAGTAATAGCACATAACTCTACAATGTCAATACGATATGTTTTATTCGTGGCCACAGCACAAAGCTCCACGATGTTTTGCTACTTGCATTTATAAGTGGTTACAACACATAGCTCCACTCTTTCATGAAATTATCCATATCCAATAAGTTGTCATCATAAATTTCCCTATTCAATCCCACCATGCTTCCACAATTCATAGATGGTATCATACAACTGTTTAATATTCAATTTCATCCCACATGATAAGTAAAATATTCTAACATAATTAAATCAAGTTTATTTGCATATAAACTTACCTCGATTACAAAATAAGTCGATTTTGCGATTTAGTCCGAAACCCTGCCTTTGCCCTGGTCGAAGTTGATTCCTCATTCTTCTTGATCTATAAAATCACATTCAACTCGTTTAATGCATACATTACTCAATTTAGTCCAAAATGACCATATGAACCTAGGCTCATAAATTGAAATGTATCAAGTTCTTTGGTTACCCAAGCCTAGCCGAATATCCATGGCACCCAAAATAGCCTACATTTCTCATCAATTTATACTTTAACCCTTTAATTTATTAACTTTGAAATTTGGTCCTTTTTAAGGACTTTCATGAAAAATCACCTAGTAATCATGGTTCACTACAACTTAAACCTTTCTATTCCACCATTAGACATCCAAATACTTGCATGTCATATATGGGTAAAATTTTAAACATCAACCTTATCTCAAAATAAGGGTAGAAATAGCTAGAGCAAGCTACAAGGATTTCAAAAATACGAAGAAAATTAAAAACAGAGTTAGAGAACACTTACAATCTAGCTTGAAAGATGACAAAACCCTAACTATGGGTTCCTTAAAATTTTCTGGCAAGGGAGGAAGATGGACACTCAATTTTGACTTCTTTTCCCATTTTATTTCTTTTATTAGCTAATGACCAAAATGCCCTTCCTTAAAAACCTTTAGCATTCCACCCTTCCTTGGGCATTTTTTTCCAAACAAGGTTAAAATGGTTTAATTACCATATAAGGACCTCAAATTTAAAAGCCAAATTCAATCAAGTACCTTATGAATCAAAACCCATATTTTTCACCTATTGCAATTTAGTCCAACTTACCAAATTGGACATGTAACCACTAAAATTCACACACCAAAATTTCACATATTTATCCAAACACCCAATAAACATCAGAACTAAATTGGAGTAATATTTTAAACCCCAAATTCATGGTTTCGAAACCACTTTTCCATTTAGCCCCTAATTCAGGCTGTTACACTTAAGTTTAAATCTTTCTTTGACATTAAATACTTCAAACTTTTATGATCAGTAAAGATATGACATTTTTCACAAAAAAGGTAATGCCGCCAAATTTTCAATGCAAACACAATTGCTACCAATTCAAGATCATGTATCGGGTAATTTCTTTCATGTGACTTTAGCTGACTAGAAGCATAGGTTGTTACTTTGCCCCCTTGCATCAATACACAACCTAAACCATTCAACCATGCATCATTATAAATTACAAATTCCTTACATGATTTAGGCTGAACTAAAATGGGTGCTTCTGTCAATAATGCTTTCAATCTGTCAAAACTATGCTAACATTTATCAGACCATTCAAACTTCACATCTTTTTGTAACAGACGAGTCATTGGAGAAGCTATCATCAAAAACCCTTGTACAAATCTTCGTTACTAATCGGCTAAACCCAGAAAACTTCTGACTTTTGACACATTTTTCGGTGGCTTCTAATTAACAATAGCTGAAATTTTACTCGAATCTACTCTGATACCTTTAGCAGAAACTATATGCCTAAGTGATAAACGATAAATTATACATATTTTTACCTCATGTTTAGCTTAATTTCTGGATGAATTATTATTAATTTTGTGAGAATTGGTGCTCTTAATCCTTCTATTTCATGTTGTATACTTAGGAGAGCATAGGGAAGAGAAAAGAATGAAAAACGGGCTAAAAATGAAGAAAATGGGCCAAAGTGTGAAAACGACACGGCCCAAAGAAAAACGGGCTGAAAACAAAGAAAATGGGCCAAAGTGTGAAAACGACATGGCCCAAGGAGTCACCACGGCCATGCCACATAAGGTCCAACACGGTCCAGCCTCGACAAGCATGGCCAAGCCACACAGCCGTGCCTTCATCAACAGGCTCAACCACGGCCTCTTGTTGATCCACACGGGTGTGGCACACGGGCGTGTCCCTCTCGTGAGGAAGTGCAATTTCACTCGAATTTGGATACTTAGAGGCTAAGAAAGGCATCCCAAAGCTCTATATAAAGACCATAGGAGGCTACTCTAAGGGTGTACTCTTTCTCCCACAAAGAAGCACCATATTCCTGCCAACACAGAGAGTGAAAGCAAAGGATTACTCCAAGGGAAGCCGATTGATACATCCTAGAAGTTGAATTCTACATCAAGACAGAGGATCTCCCTAAATTCCTTCAGGGGTTTTTGGGTTCTTTATGTTTTGTTATCTTATTTCTTCTGAGATGTTTTCTTTATTAATTATGAACTAAATCCCCTAAATACTTGAGAGGGATGAAACCTAAGACAGATCTTGTTATTATTTTATCTTGAGTTATATGATAAATACTTGAATTGTTCTTAATTATGTGTTCTTAATTCTTGTTTTAATAATCCTAGGTATTAATTCAAAAAACTGATGTGCTTATGTAGAGGAGTACAAGTCCCTGTTTGAGAGTAGATCTAGTATAATTAAGCGGAGTTGCATGCAACCCTAGACATAGGGCGACATAAATCTGTCGGATTAGGGTCAAACCTAATAAGGGGATCCATAGATCGAGTTAATGCAAGACTAGGGGTTTTAACTTCAAAGAGATTTCAATTAATCAACCTAGGATTAGTTGTTCTTATCCTCGACGGAGGTATTAACATAAGTTAGGGATCTCTACGGATCAAGTCAAGTGAATAAATCATCTAGCTCAAGAATCGATAACAAGTGAAGTCTAGGTGGATTCTCCCTTAAGTATTGCCCAGTCAATCAGTCTTTCCCAAAGAGTTTTTCCCCAATTTACTTTTTGTGCACTTTTAGTTTAGTTTTTGAATTAGTTTCACAAAAACCCCTTTTATTCTTTAGTTTAAATAATAGAAAGGAAGTAAGTATTAGTACTTTTGGTTCCCTTGGGTACGATAACTCGGTCTTGCCGCTAAACTATATTACTATTCGATAGGTGTGCTTGCCTTAAAATCGTGATATTAGTTAGTTTTGGTATGATCAGTTTTTATAAATTTTATTACTTCATATCATGCATATCAAGTTTTTGGCGCCATTGCCGAGGAACTGAAATATTACGAAAACTGGATTTCTATTACTTTAGCCATTACTATATTTATTTATTTTCAGTTTTTATTTATTTTTATTTTATTTTTATTTTCTTTGCTTTTTCCTTCTAGGTAATTCTAGTTTATGACTAGAAACAACCCAGCAGGACCATTGCTTTTTGACGAAGATTTAGAAGCGACAGTTTGCAAAACTCGCAGAGAGATCAGACGAAGCCTACATTATCCCGAACAAAACCAAGAACAAGAACCTAAACCTACGGAAGAGATGGAAGCAAATCAAAACATTCCACCACCTCCCGCAATAGCCGCGCAACCAGTGAATCAAGATGAAGCTCCTCGTACTATGTATGATTATGCTAAACCTAGTTTGGCTAATGCTCAATATAGTATTATTAGACCTACTATTGCTGTAAATAATTTTGAATTAAAACCTAACACTATTCAGATGATACAACAATTTGTGCAGTTTGATGGTTTACAGGATGAAGATCCAAATTCACACATAGCCAACATTTTGGAACTTTGTGATACTTTTAAAATTAATGGCGTTTCTGAAGATGCCATTCGTCTAAGGCTATTTCCATTCTCTTTGAGAAATAAAGCCAAACAGTGGTTAAATTCTTTACCACAAGGCTCAATCACTACATGGGAACAGATGACAGAAAAATTTTTACTTAAATATTTTCCTCTAGCTAAAACAGTTAAATTAAGAAACGATA
The DNA here is from genome assembly GCA_020496765.1 of Gossypium stocksii. NCBI lineage: Eukaryota > Viridiplantae > Streptophyta > Magnoliopsida > Malvales > Malvaceae > Gossypium > Gossypium stocksii. Next base: position 18,110,955 of record CM035623.1, read on the forward strand.
TCTCTTCTTTTGTGCAGATGTATTTAGAAACATTTTACGATGTCTAGGAGAGATACAAAGATCTTTTGAGAAGGTGCCCTTACCATGGACTACCTTTGTGGTTACAAGTTCAAATCTTCCACAACGGTTTGAATCCATCAACAAAGTAAATGATCGATCCAGCTGCAGGAGGAACAATCAACAATAAAACACCCGAAGCAGCTTATAAGTTTATAGAAGAGATGTCACTGAATAACTATCAGTGGCAAGTCATGAGGACAAAGCTGACAAAGCCTGCAGGAGTTTATAACATTGATGTTGTCACTATGCTTACTAATCAGGTAGAACTTTTAAATAAAAAGTTTGATAATTTTGTTGGTTCTACGCAGGCACAGCTAGTGATGCAGTGTGACGCAACTCACGAGAATATGTTTACTCCAGACTATTCATCTTACGGCCATGGCACAGAAATAGAGCAAGCCAATTATATGGGTAACAATTTTAGATCTCAAAATAATCCTTATAGTAACACATATAATACAGGTCGGCGGAACCACCCCAATTTTTCTTAGGGGGACAAGGGAATCAAAGACAATAGCCCCATCCGAGATTTCAGCAGCCACCAACACAACAGGATAAAAAGCCAAATCTTGAAGAGATGTTCACCAAATTCATGGCCATGTCAGAAACCCATTTTCAAAACACTGAGATGGCATTAAAGAACCAGCAAGCATCAATTAAAGGACTTGAGAATCAAATTGGTCAACTCACAAAATTAATATCAGAAAGAACACAAGGTGGACTACCAAGTAACACTGAGACCAACCCTAAAGAACAACTTCATGCTATGAACACAATAGATGAGGAGGCGTTAACCAAAGACGACCCAAAGTTATTCAAGAAGCTGGAGGTGAGTAAAGGTAAGGTAGAGGTAAGCAATAACAAGCCAGACATCAAAGAACACAAGCTTCATATCCCATACCCAAGAGCACTAAAGAAAGACCATACAGATGAGCAATTTGGTAAGTTTTTTAAACTTTTAAAGAAATTACATATTAACTTACCATTTGTTGAAGCAATTTTGCAGATGGCAAACGCTGTTAAATTCTTAAGGGAACTCTTGACAAACAAGCGGAAGCTAGATGAGAAACCTCATGTGGAACTAAATGCAGTATGCTTAGCTATTCTACAGAATAAATTTCCAACCAAACTAAAAGATCCAAGGAGTTTTACTATTCCTTGTCTACTTGGTAACCTAGATGCCAAAAATGCTTTAGCTGATTTAAGGGCTAGTATAAATGTTATGCCGTATAAACTGTTTAAACAACTAGGTCTGGGAAACCCTAAGAAAACCAAGATGAGCATTCAACTAGCTGACAAAACTATTAGGGCACCTAAGGGAATAATTGAAGATGTACTTGTCAAAATTGATAAATTTATATTCCCATTTGACTTTGTTGTTTTAGACATTGATGAGGACAACAATGTACCCCTAATTCTAGGGCGACCCTCTTTAGCAACCGCTAGGACAAAAATTGATTTAGAAATAGGTGAACTAACATTACATGTAGGTGATGACACAGTCACTTTACAAGCTCAAAACTCGACTAAGACAATAGATAATAATATAGCTACGAGTCCTTATAAAAACACTGAACTCACCGCCCAACCTTCTGTGCAGGATACACTCTACATAGAGGCAACCAACCAACAGACAAGTCCATCCAAGGGATATGCACCTGAAAGGCGAATACTTCAGATCGAGGAACTAGATGAGTGGCTGAACTATCATGAAAAACCCAAAATATGCCACACCAACTCAGAGCTTCACCAAGATGACCCTCAGAAACAAACGAATTAGTTCAAGATAAGGGATAAGGTAATTTTAAGGGACGATGATCCTTGAACCTCAAATTCTGAAGAACATACAAATGATACACCCTACTTCACGGTAATGAAAGTCTTTCCATATGGCACAGTTGAGGTGACTCACCCTAACCACGGTACTTTTAAGGTAAACAGCCATAGGCTTAAACATTATAGAGGTGAGAATTTTAAAGATAACAGGGAGGAGCTTCAGCTCCATAAAATCCCTTTGTGATACATCTAGGCAGAGTCGAGCTTAGAATCTAAATAAGCGCTTCTCGGAAGGCAACCCAAGCACTAACTTAGTAAACTTTCTTCCTATTTTGATTTTAGCCTTTTAATACATCAACTAACCCTTTTTAAATGCAGAAATTTAGGACCACACGGCCAAGCACACGGGCGTGCCTAAGGCCGTGTGAACATTTAAAGCAGAGACACAGTCGTGCACCCAGGCCGTGTACAAATAGAGGAAGTTTTTTTCCCAAAGCACGGGCTAACGATAAATCACCACGGCCGTGCGACAGGGCCGTGGCAGCCCTTCCATTTAGACATGGGCTTGTACAAAGCCACACGCCCATGTCCCCAAATCGTGGCCAACACTATCAATTTAGACACGGCTGTGTGACTACCTACACGACTGTGTGAACAGTGAAGCCTCATCGTAAACGGCAGTGTGACCAATCACAGGACCATGTGAAAAGCGAACAAGATCGCAAACGGCCATACGAGATGGCCAACACGGGCGTGAACTTCGTACCAGGCGTGCCAAAATCACCAAATTTTGAATCACACGGGCAAAACTCGAGTCACACGGGCATGGCACATGCCCGTGTGACCCAAAAACTATAAATAGGGGCCACTATTCATCATCTTCTCCCACTCTAAACCCTAAATCCTCTCAAACCACCCTCTTCCCCAACCTCCCTAGTGCCGCCGCCAGTGTCTACAGTGCTCCCACGATTGTACCGCCTCACCCACGACCGTGCTCCGCCTCATACCTCTCCTATTTGGTTCTATTTTCTCATTTTTCTTTCTAATTTTTACTAATTTATTCTATTTTTATTCTAATATCATGTTATATTTAGGTTTAGCATTATTTTAAGCATAAAATTGATTGAATATACATGAACACTTTAGAATGTTATAGAGAACATTGTGATTTCATGCCACTTAAAGCTACATTTGAGTGTCATTTTTCCTAAATTCTCATGCATTTAGTATAAATACATACCCATATTGCATATTTTTGATATCACATTAGGATGGATAATTTATATTATTTAGGTTAGTCCCCATTTTCTTTCAAAATATCTTTAGGAACATTGTCATTCTAATCTACATATTATTTTATATATAGTTTTTTATTCAATTTAATTTCAATTTTTAGGACTAACGTATGTTATTTGTTTTTTAGGCATAATGTCCACATACGCGGTAAGAAAGCTACCGTCTCGCCTACGAAGAAATGTAAGGGGCCAGGTGGTTCATCATCGAGGCCCACCTTCGAGGCTCGCCACCCGTTCATTACATTTCCCTAAGACTCCCAAGAGGAGTTGTTTCAGATACTATAGGCCCGTACATTAAGCGCCGGCTGATGTGTTGATTGGGACGCGCTAGAGCAAGTCAACCTCGCAGATGCAGTCTGGGCCCTACTGATGACGGATCCTTAGGAGCAGTTCTTCCGAATTATCGAGCCTACATACCTTGAACTCACTCTAGAGTTCTACTCCACCTTCCATCTTCAGACCATCATGAGCCAATTCGATGATCCCGAGACGTTCCAGTTTTGCCTAGGAGGTCGTGTACGCCACCTTAGTGTACCAGAGTTTAGCTCAGCTCTTGGCCTCTACACAAAGCAGTTCATGGCAGAGGAAGACTTTCCTACACTCCCCCGTTGCGTCCACCTCAAACCAGTTGATTGTTGGCACAGTATCGCCCGGGGTATCCATCCTATGACCCCAGTCGCACGAAGCCAACCGCCCTCACCCCGTCATTAAGGTACCTTTACGCTCTTCTCGCGCATACTCTGACAGGTAGATGGGAGAGCACAGGCATCGTCAACACACATGATGCCTATTTCTTATGGAGCATGGCAAACGCGCACCCATCGACCTCGCCTTCTTTATCGCTCACGCCATGCAACACCAGACCGAGCGACATTGCAAGGGCGTCATATCCATGGGCCCGTACATTACACGCTTGGCCCGTCACTTCGGGCTCCTCAACACAGCGGCCCAGACATCCTCATACACACTCGTTGGCCAAATGTCCCCTTAGGGCATCCGGACTATGCACCATATGAGGATGATCTAGCATAGACCAGAAGGCGACCCTTTTTAGTACTTCCTCATCCAAGAGGCCGAGGATCCAGAGGTCATTCCTAATGATGTCCCACCACCGGAGGATGATGCACCTACCGAGCCGCCGCCACCCCGCCGCCCAGTTCATGCGGCAGCTTCATATGCTGACATATCTGAGCACCTATCACGATTCGAACAGCAATGCTTCCAGCGCTTCGATCATATCGATGCGATACTACAGCAGATATGCCAGCACTTCCACATCACTTCACCACCGCCACCGCGTGACCCATCTGAGGATTAGAGACTTCTATTCCTCTTAACTTTATTTTTATCTTAATTTTTATTTAAACACTGATCCCTATTCTTACCTTTTATTTTCTTCTCTTTTATTTTCCTTTTTACTTTTACTTTTATTTTTAGTTCATTTTATCTTTTTCATTATTTGAATTTTAGTATTTTTATAATTTAATTTATTTTCTTCCTTTATTTTTAATTTCTTCATATCGGCTCCCCTTTAACAAACATATTCTTTTAATCTAAATTCCCCACGACTGATAACTACTTTCGCAGTTTCAAAGGAGCTCTACATCTCATATCCATATGGAAATGGAACAATGATAAATAATAAATTATACATATTTTTACCCCATGTTTAGCCTTTATTTTGGATGAATTATTATCAAATTAGTGAGAATTGGTGCTCTTAATCTTTCTTTTTCATATCTTATACCCAGGAGAGCATAGGAAAGAGAAAAGAACAGAAAATGGACCGAAAATGGAGAAAATAGGCCAAAATGTATAATCAACACAGCCCAAGGAGTCACCACACGGCCATGGCACACGGTCGTGCCACATAAAGACCACACGGTCCAGCCCCGATAAGCACGGCCAGGCCACACGGCCGTACTCCAATCGACAGAATCTCACACGACCTCTTGTCGAAGTACACGGGCGTGGCACACGGGCTTGTTCTAGTCGTGAGGAAGAGGAATTTCACTCGGATTTGGATGCTTAGGGGCTAAGAAAGCCATTCTAAACTCTATATAAAGACCCCAGGAGGCAACTCTAAAGAAATACTCTCTTCTCTCAAGAAAGAGTGCCATAATTCTGCTAACACAAGGAGTGAAAGCAAGGGATTACTCCAAGGGAAGCCGATTGATTCATCCCAGAAGCCAGAATTCTACATCAAGACAGAGGATCTCCCTAAATTCCTTCAGGGGTTTTTAGGTTCTTTATGTTTTGTTATTTTAATACTTCTGAGATGTTTTCTTTCTTTATTATGAACTAAACCCCTCAAATACTTGAGGGGGATGAAACCTAAGACAGATCTTGTTATTATTTTATCTTGAGTTATATGATAAATACTTGAATTGTTCTTAATTATGTATTCTTAATTCTTAATTTAATAATCCTAGGTATTACTTTAAGAACTTGATGTGCTTAGGCAAAGGAGCAAAAGTCCCTGTTTGAGAGCAGATCTAGCATAATTAAGCGGAGTTGCATGCAACCCTAGACATAGGGCAACATAAATCTGCCGGATTAGGGTCAAACCTAATAAGGGGATCCATAGATCGAGTTAATGCAAGACTAGGGGTTTTAATTAGAAAGAGATTTCAGTTAATCAACCTAGGATTAGTTGTTCTTATCCTTGACGAAGGTATTAACATAAGTTAGGGATCTCTACGGATCAAGTCAAGCGAATAAATCATCTAGCTCAAGAATTGATAACAAGGGAAGTCTAGGTGGATTCTCCATTGAATATTGCCTAATCAATCAGTCTTTCCCAAAGAGTTTTTCCCCAATTTACTTTTTGTGCACTTTAGTTAGTTTTAGAATTAGTTCCAATCAATCCTGTTTTATTTTTAGGCTAGATAATAGAAAGGAAGTAAGTATTAGTACTTTTGGTTCCCTTGGGTACGATAACTCGGTCTTGCCACTAAACTATACTACTGTTCGATAGGTGTGCTTGCCTTTAACATCGTGATATTAGTTAGTTTTGGTGTGATCGGTTTTATAAATTTTATTACTTAATATCACGAGTCGTTATCAAGTTTTTGGCGCCGTTGCGGGGGAACTGAAATATTAAGAAAACTCGATTTCTATTACTTTAGCTATTATTAGTTATCTATTTATTTATTTTCAATTTTTATTTATTTATTTTTATTTTCTTTTAAATTTTTGAATTTTCTTTGCTTTTTCCTTTTAGGTATTTTTAGTTTATGACTAGAAACAACCCAACAGGACCACTGCTTTTTTACGAAGATCTAGAAGCGACAGTTCGCAGAAATCCCAGAGAAACTAGACGCAGTTTACATTATCCAGAACAAGAACCTGAGCAAGAGCCAGAACCTACAGAAGAGATGGACGTGAATCAAAACATTCCACCACTTCCAGCGCTACCAGCAGAACCAGTAAACCTGGATAAAGCTCCTCGTACTATGTATGATTATCCTAAACCTAGTTTGATTGGTACCCAAACTAGCATTATTCGACCTGCTATTGCTGCCAATAACTTTGAATTAAAGCCTAACACTATTTAGATGATACAGTAATTTGTGCAGTTTGATGGTTTGTAGGATGAAGATCCCAATTTGCATCTAGCAAATTTCTTGGAATTTTGTGATACCTTTAAAATAAATGGCATTTCTGACGATGCCATTCGCTTAAGGCTATTTCCATTCTCTCTAAGAAATAAAGCCAAACAGTGGTTAAATTCTTTACCACGAGGCTCAATCACCATATGGGAGCAAATGACCTAAAAATTTTTACTTAAATATTTTCCTCTAGCTAAAACAACTAAATTACGAAACGATATTTCTTCCTTTGTACAGATGGATTTAGAAACACTTTATGATGCCTGGGAGAGATACAAAGATCTTTTAAGAAGGTGCCCTCATCATGGTCTATCTTTGTGGCTACAAGTTCAAACCTTCCACAATGGTTTGAACCTATCAACCAGACAAATGATCGATGCAGCCGCAGGAGGAACAATCAATAACAAAAACATCTGAAGTAGCTTATGAATTTATCGAAGAGATGTCATTGAATAACTATCAGTGGCAAGTCATGAGGTTTAAGCCGACGAAAGCTGCAGGAGTTTTTAACATCGATATTGTTACTATGCTTACTAACCAAGTAGAACTTCTAAATAAAAAGTTTGATAATTTTGTTAGTTTTACGCAGGCACAGCTAGTGATACAATGCGACGCAACTCAAGGAAACACGTTCAATCCAGATTTCGCATCCTATGGACACAGCATGGAAACTAAACAAGCCAACTATATGGGTAACAATTCTAGATCTCAAAATAACCCTTATAGTAACACTTACAATGCAGGTTGGAGAAATCACCCAAATTTTTCATGGGGAGGACAAGGAAATCAAAGACAACAGCCTCCTCCAAGATTTCAGCAGCCACCACCGCAACAAGAGAAGAAGCCGAATCTTGAAGAGATGTTTACCAAATTTATGGCCGCTTCAGAAACTCATTTTCAAAACACTGACACAGCATTGAAGAATCAACAAGCATCAATTCAAGGGCTCGAAAACCAAATCGGTCAACTTGCGAAATTGATTTCAGAAAGACCACAAGGTGGATTACCAAGTAACACTGAGCCAAAACCCAGAGAACATGTCAAAGCGATTACTTTAAGAGATGGAAAGGTCCTAGCCGAGCCAGAAAAGAAGACTATTCCAGAACCTTCAAAAGAAGAGGCAGAGGAACCCAAGGAAAACACTCTGCCAGCATTCAAAGAATACAAACCACCTGTCCCATATCCGGTAAGATTAAAGAAAAACTGTACAGTCACTCAATTCGGTAAGTTTCTCGAACTTTTTAAATAATTACACATTAACTTACCTTTTGTTGAAGCAATTTCACAGATGCCGAAGTATGCAAAGTTCCTTAAAGAACTCCTAACAAATAAAAGAAAGTTGGAAGAATTAGCCACAGTGGAACTTAACGAGGAATGCTCAGCTATTCTCCAAAATAAACTGCCGGCAAAACTGAAAAATCCAGAGAGTTTTACTATTCCTTGTTTGATTGGTAGTTTACTTGTTAATAAAGCATTAGCTTATTTAGGTGCTAGCATTAATCTCATGCCTTACAAAATGTTCAAGCAACTAGGTCTAGGGGACCCAAGCCCACTAGAATGAGTATTCAATTAGCAGATAGATCTGTTAAATATCTTAGGTGAATCATTGAAGATGTGCTAGTAAAGGTAGATAAATTTATATTCCCTGTTGATTTTGTTGTGCTTGACATGGATGAGGATATTGAAGTACCTTTAATTTTGGGACGGCCATTCTTAGCCACTGCTAGAGCTATTATTGATGTAGGAGATGGTAAATTAGTGCTTAGAGTTGGTGATGAAGAAGTTGTTTTCAAAATTTATGATGCTATAAGATTTTTTAAAGAACAAGATGATTCCTGTTATTTCGTTGATATTATTGATCATCTTGTTCAAGATAAATTTTAGGAACTTTATCTCGCAGACACGTTGGAACTGTGTCTTGTTCAAGGTGGGGGGAAGATGAAGCCACCACTGAGATAGAGGAAGTAAGGAAGGAGTTAGATTCTAATGAAATCATCACTAGGCACATAAGTTATGAAAATATAAAGATGAGTGATGAATTAAGACAGAAACCTTCCATTGTTGAACCCCCTAAATTAGAGTTAAAACAACTGCCAGATCATTTAGAATATGCCTTTTTAGGGGAAGAATCAACTTTACCAGTTATTATCGCATCCGATCTGAGCATCGTAGAAAAAGAGGAATTACTCCATGTGTTACGAGAACACAGACGTGCTATAGCTTGGAAAATTTCAGATATCAAGGGAATAAATCCTTCTTTCTGCACCCACAAAATTTTAATGGATGACAAATTCAAACCATCAGTGCAAGCCCAGAGACGATTGAATCCCAACATGAAGGAAGTTGTAAAGGCCAAGGTAATTAAACTTCTAGATGCAGGTATTATTTATCCTATTTCTGACAGTTCTTGAGTAAGCCCTGTGCAGGTTGTTCCTAAGAAAGGTGGATTGACCGTGATGTCTAATGACAAGGAAGAGTTAATACCTACAAGAATAGTCACAGGATGGGGAGTTTGCATTGATTACAAGAAGCTAAATGATGCCATTCGAAAAGATCATTTTCCTTTACCGTTTATTGATCAGATGTTGGAAAGATTGTCAGGTCACATGTATTATTGTTTCCTAGACGGCCTCTCTGGTTACTTGTAGATCCCGATAGCTCTAGAAGATCAGGAGAAAATGACATTCACATGTCCTTACGGTACGTTTGCTTATCACAGAATGCCTCTTGGATTATGTAATGCTCATGCTACTTTTCAACGATCTATGCTAGCTATCTTTAATGAATTCGTGGAAGACATCATGGAGGTATTTATGGATGATTTCTCAGTTTTCAGTAATTCTTTCCAACTTTTTCTTAATAATCTAAAACGTGTTTTGATAAGATGTGAAGAGACAAATTTAGTGCTAAACTGGGAAAAATGCCACTTTATGGTTCACGAGGGTATTGTTTTAGGACATAAAATTTCTAGTAAAGGGATAAAGGTAGATAAAGCAAAAATTGAAACCATTGAAAAATTACCTCCCCCTAACTCAGTTAAGGCTATACAAAGCTTTTTAGGACATACAGGTTTTTATCGCAGATTCATTAAAGATTTTTCTAAAATAGCTAAGCCTTTAACAAAGTTGCTAGAAAAAGACGTGCTTTTCAACTTTGACCAAGAATGTTTAGACTCTTTTAACACTCTTAAAGAAAAGTTAGTCAATGCCCCGATTATGATTTCACCTGATTGGAATCTACCTTTTGAACTAATGTGCGATGCAAGTGATTTTGCAGTAGGTGCAGTTTTGGGACAACGAAGAGACAAGCACTTTCAACCGATCTATTATGCTAGTAAAACTTTGACAGTCTCTCAAGAAAATTATACTACCACAGAAAAGGAATTGCTAGCTGTTATTTTTGCATTTGATAAATTCAGATCTTATTTGATTTTGTCAAAAGTCATTATTTATACTGACCATTCTGCTCTTCGTTACCTCTTAACTAAAACCGATGCAAAACCTCGATTAATAAGATGGATTCTATTGTTGTAGGAATTTGATTTGGAAATAAAGGACAAGAAAGGAGCTGAAAACTTAGTAACAGATCACCTTTCAAGGCTAGCAAACACGTAGCCTAGGAACCTTGATAAGATAAACAATTTGTTTCCTGAAGAACAACTCCTAGCCTTAGCAGATGCAACAGTTCCTTGGTTTGCTGATTTTGCAAATTATTTAGCAGCTAACATAACCCCAAAAGGGCTGACCCATCAGCAAAAGAAGCGATTCTTCGCTGATGTGAAAAACTACTTTTGGAAGGATCCTTTCCTCTTTCGAATCTGTGCAGATCAGGTTATTCGAAGATGCGTAGATGAAACAGAAGCGTACCAAATTTTAAATCACTACCATTCAGGACCCACAGGAGGACATCACAGTGGAGCTAGAACTACTCATAAGGTACTCGAATCAGGCTTCTATTGGCCTACACTTTTCAGGGATGCCAACAGGTATGTGACCTATTGTGATAAATGTCAACTAACAGGTAATATCTCTCAACGTAATGAAATGCCTCAGAACTATATACTTTCATGTGAAATATTTGATGTATGGGGTATTGATTTCATGGGTCCATTTCTTACTTCATTTGGGAATAAGTACATACTAGTAGCAGTAGATTACATGTCAAAATGGGTAGAAGCCCAAGCCTTACCTACTAATGATGCTAGAATGGTACTACGATTTTTGAAGAAACTTTTCTCTCGATTTGGAACACTAAGATAATTATCAGTGACAGAGGCACACATTTTTGCAATGCCCAGTTTGAAAGAGTCTTGAAAAGGTATAGAGTACACCATCGAACAGCTACCCCTTATCACCCACAAACCAGTGGCCAAGTCGAATTAACAAATAGGGAATTAAAAGGCATCCTAGAGAAAACAATAGAAACAAATAGAAAGGATTGGTCAAGGAAAATAGACGATGCTTATGTGCTTATAGAACTACCTTTAAAACATCCATAGGTACATCTCCTTATAAGCTTGTCTATGAAAAAAGTTGTTATTTTCCATTTGAACTTGAACATAAAGCATTCTGGGCTATCAAATTTTTAAACCTTGATTTTAAGCTTGTAGGTGAGAAGCGATTAATGCAGTTAAATGAACCTGATGAATGGCGTTGCAATGCCTACGTGAGCTCACGACTATATAAGGAAGCAATGAAGCGACGTCATGACAAAAGACTGAAACAACCTAAATAGTTCAAAACAGGTGATCTTGTCTTACTCTACAACTCGAGGCTAAAACTATTTCCTGAAAAACTCAAGTCAAGGTGGTCAGGTCCATTCACTGTTCAAACTGTCTTTCCATACGGCACAATTGAGGCAACTCACCCCAACTACTGTACGTTCAAGGTAAACGGTCATAGGCTTAAACATTATAGAGGTGAGAATGTTAAAGATAAAAGAGAGGAGCTTCATCTCCACGAAATCCCTCCATGATACATCCAAGTAGAGTCGAGCTTAGACTCTAAATAAGCGCTTCTCGGGAGGCAACCCGAGCACTAACTTAGTAAATTTTCATCTATTTTGTTTTTAGTCTTTTTCATGCATCACACTAACCCTTTTTAATGCAGAGATTTAGGACCACACGGCCATGCCTACGGGCGTGTCCAGGCCATGTGAACCCTTTAAACAGAGACACGGTCGTGTACTGAGGCCGTCTACAAACAGAGCACAAATTTTCCCAAAACATGGGCCACCGATATCACCCCACGGTCGTGCGACATGGCCATGGCAACCTTTCGACTTTAACACGGGCTACCAACAAAACCCCACAGCCGTGCGATATGGCCGTGGCAACCCTGCAGTATCAACACGGGCTCACACAACTCCACACACCCGTGTCCCCAGGCCGTGAAAGACACTATCAAATTTCACACGGCCGTGGAACCTATCACACGACCGTGTAAAGCACGAAGATGATCGCACACAGCCGTGTATCTCATCACACGACCGTGTGAGTAACGAGGAATCGATCTTCCACGGCCATGTACAATATGCCCACAGGCGTGCACTGCGAACCAGGCGCGCCAAAACCTCCAGATTTCGAAAGACACGGGCGAAACACGACTCATACAGGCGTGTGACAAGCCCATGTGACCCAAAAACTATAAATAAAGGCCACTATTCATTTCCTTCTTCACTCAAAACCCCAAATTCCTCTCATCCAAACTCTCCCTAACCACCACAAGCGACGCCACAGCCCTCAAAACACCACCATACCCAAAATCAGCCACCCTACACCTGTGCAAACCCACCCCACGATCAACCCACGACTGTGCAACATCAAATTTGGTTCTATTCTTTCATTTTTCTCTCTTATTTATTTATATTTCATTTTTATTATCTAATTATGTAATTCTACTTTATTCTAGATGTTTAATCAAGCATGGAATTAGGAAAACTAGGATGAATAATCTAGATAGAACCCATTAAGATTGATGCCACTTAACTTCATTTTTGAATGCCATTTAAATTTATATTTGCATGCCATTTTTCTCATATATTTAGTATAAATATACACTCATATTCCTTAATTTTGTTACAAGTTCCAAAATGATTAATTTTTACTATTCACGTTAACCCTCATTTCATATTAGGAACATTGTCATTGAAATTACTATCATCTATTTTCAATATTTAGGTCTAATACTTGTTATTTTATTTCAGATACTATGTCGTCATCACGAGGTCAGAAAACTGCAGTTCCTATTTCCAAGAAACGCAAAGGGCCGGGGAGTTGATCATTGAGGCCTACCTCCGAGGTTCGACACCCATTCATCATGTTTTCTCAAGCCTTGCAGGAGGAACACTATCAACTCCTCCAAGCCCGACCAATATCCACAGGCCGCTGCATAGATTGGGGCGACCTTGAGTACATAAATTTAGTGGATGACGTCCGGGCCCTACTGATGACAGAGCCATAGGAGCAGTTCTTCCAGATCATAGAGCCGACATACTTAGAACTTACCCTCGAGTTCTGCTCCACATTCCACCTACAGACGGTGATGACTAGATTTGACGATCTAGGGACGGTCCAGTTCAGTCTGGGAGGCCTCGTGCGACGTCTTAGCGTGCCAGAGTTCGGCACAGCACTTGGGCTCTACACAGAGCAATTTATGATGGACAAGGACTTCCCCACCCTTTCTCGTCGCATCCACATTCGGCCCGTCAACTGCTGGAATGAGATTGCCCCAGGACGTCAAACCAATAACCCCAGCGTCAGCAAGGTGACCGCCCTCGTGCCATCTCTGAGGTACATTCATGCTCTTCTTGCTCACACTTTGACAGGTAAACGAGAGAGCACCAGCGTCGTTAACACTCACGACGTCTACTTCTTATGGTGCATGGCGAACAGACATGTCATTGACCTCGCATACTTTATCGCACACGCCATGCATCACCAAACAGAGAGGCACCGCAGAGGCGTTCTATCCATGGGGCCCTATATCACACGCTTGGCACGGTATTTTGGGCTCCTCAACACTTCAGCCCAGACATCCTCCTACACCCTAATTGGTCAAATGTCTCCCCAAGGCATCGCGGCGATGTTACACATGAGGATGATAGAGCGGAGGCCAGGAGGTACCCCCTTCAGTTCTGACTCGTCCAGGAGGGAGAGGACCCAGAGGATATTGCTGATGATGTCCCACCACCACCACAGGAAGAGGATGAGCCAGCTGAGCCACCACGCCTCAAACAACCCACCCAGACAGCAACCACACATGCTGACATATCCGAGCGCCTAGATCGTTTTGAGCAGTAGTGCTTTCAGCGCCTCGATTATATCGGCGCCACCTTAGTGCAGATATGCCAGCACCTGAGCATCACACCACCGCCGTGCGATCCATCAGAGGATTAGATTTCTCTAGTCCTCTTAACTTTATTTTTTATTTTTTATCTTATTTTATTTTATTTTACTTTATTCTAACTTTTAAACACTGATCTTTATTTTCACCTTTTCTTTTAACTTTCTTTTCCTTTTCCTTTTTAAATTTTCTCATTTTTACCTTTTGCATTATTTATTTTTAGTATTTTGTTTCCTTTATTTTATTTTATTTCTTTTCCTAACGGCCAACCACTAACGAGTAAATTCTCTTGATCCAAATTCCCCACGACTAATAAATACTTTCGCAGTTTCAAATGAGCTTTCCAGCTAAAATCTCTACGAAAAAGGGAATACCTTGCCACAACTGCCAACTCTTCCCACCTCCGCCTCACTAATCCATCCAAAGCAGGGAGTTTAATACCTCCCCCTATCTTATGATCTTATACTTTTATTGCTACTAATGTTATCTTTGTACATTAAGGGCAATGTACATCTTAAGTGTGGGGGGAACTTACTTTAAATCTTTATAAAATCTTTGAAATCCTTGAACTTTTCTAACATTTTGCATTGTTCTCAATAGCATCATCTTCAGTCTTCTATTAAGGATATATTCTGATTGATTTATGATTTTTATTGATATGTTAAGAACGAAGACATAGATGCTTGTACTTTGATTATTCAAACTTTAAAATATTAGGGAATCAAGATTGATAAGTTGAAATTTTTGAGAACCCCAATTTTTTTTCATAAGTTCTTTTCCTTAATTCTAAGTGTTATCTTGAGATTTGAAATTCGTAGGATTGACATCAAAAGCCATAATTCTGGTGAGATTTTTGAGCCTTTTGAGCATACATTCTTTCCTGCTCACTTTTATTATTGCTTTGAGTGAGTCAATACTGAATCTTATTCTAGAACTTGCTTTGATTATACATGTCAAGACCACATCATTGATTTGATATACTGAAATGATAAAGGCACCTAAGATTTAACCCACTTACTCCACAAAAGCCTACCTCCATAAATTAACCCCTAGTGAACCCCATTGAACCTAACAACCTTTTCTTTGACTTACCTCTAATATTAACCTATAACCCATTTCTGTTGAAATCCATTCAATTACTTTGATCCCTATTTTTGTCGAGATTTGAGCTGAACTTATTATCTAGCTTTATTCTCTTTTCTATATTGTAAAGTTGTAAAATGCAATTTAATGTATAATACTTGAATTGTTCTTAAAAAAAATGTATGTTCAGTTGTAATCTGTAATAGTTCAATTGGTTTTTGCATATTTCTATTTAAGGCTACCAAGGCGGAAATGATGTTATCATAAGAATTAGCCTAAAGAATATATTCCAGTGATAGAGATTTTTCTAGCTAGATAATTTTTCAGTTCAATCTCGATTCTAACCCTTTTTTGTAGCCTGTGACAAAACCCCTAACCAAGCCCCATTACAACCATTGAAAGACCTTTTGATCGATGTATCATATCAATCTATAGTGGTGGAGTTGTGATTTTCTTGCAAGCTTATGGTAATAACTTTTCACGTTAACTAGAGAGTACTTAATTTTTGAACCCTAAACACTTCGAGTGGATAGAGTGAATCTTTAGTGAGGATGTCAACTTCTGTGAATTAAGATTAAGAGATAATTACTTAGGAGAAAGGAGAAAACTTATGTTTCAATGATAAAATTCTCAGCTTAGAGTGATTGAATCTTTAATGTTCTTCTGATTGAATTATCATTGTATGAATACCTGTGAATTAGTTTGAAACATTATTGATAAAGATTGTAAGTTGAGAAGAATGATTCTTTATTAGGGATTGAGATTTTGCTTAAGGACAAGCAAAGGCTTAAGTGTGGGGGTATTTGATAAATGATAAATTATACATATTTTTACCCCATGTTTAGCCTTTATTTTGGATGAATTATTATCAAATTAGTGAAAATTGGTGCTCTTAATCTTTCTTTTTCATATCTTATACTCAGGAGAGCATAGGGAAGAGAAAAGAACGAAAAATGGACCGAAAACGGAGAAAATGGGCCAAAATGTGTAATCGACATGGCCCAAGGAGTCACCACACGGCCGTGGCACACGGCCGTGCCACATGAAGACCACACGATCCAGCCCTGACAAGCACGGCCAGGCCACACGATCGTGCCCCAATCGACAGAATCTCACACGGCCTCTTGTCGAAGTACACGGGCATGGCACACGGGCGTGTTCTAGTCGTGAGGAAGAGGAATTTCACTCAGATTTGGATGCTTAAGGGCTAAGAAAGCCATTCTAAACTCTATATAAAGATCCCAGGAGGCAACTCTAAAGAAATACTCTCTTCTCTCAAGAAAGAGTGCCATAATTCTGCTGACACAAGGAGTGAAAGCAAGGGATTACTCCAAGGGAAGCCGATTGATTCATTCCAGAAGCCAGAATTCTACATCAAGACAGAGGATCTCCCTAAATTCCTTCAGGGGTTTTTGGGTTCTTTATGTTTTGTTATTTTAATACTTCTGAGATGTTTTCTTTCTTTATTATGAACTAAACCCCTGAAATACTTGAGAGGGATGAAACCTAAGACAGATCTTGTTATTATTTATTCTTGAATTATATGATAAATACTTGAATTGTTCTTAATTATGTGTTCTTCATGCTTGATTTAATAATCCTAGGTATTACATCAAGAACTTGATGTGCTTAGGCAGAGAAGCAAAAGTCCCTGTTTTAAGAGCAAATCTACCATAATTAAGCGGAGTTACATACAACCCTAGACATAGGTCGACATAAATCTGCCGGATTATGGTCAAACCTAATAGGGGGAACCATAGATCCAATTAATGCAACCTAGGGTGTTAATTAATAAAGAAACTTTAGTTAACAACCTAGGCCTAGTTGCTCTTCGCCTCGAAGGAGGGTTTAGCATAAATTAGGGATCTCTATGGATCAAGTCAAGTGAAAAAATAGTCTAGTTCAAGAAGTCAATAACAAGTGAAGTCTATGTGGATTCTCCCTTAAGTATTGCTCATATCAATCAGCTTTTCCCTAAAGTATTCCCCAATTTACTTTTTGTGGACTTTAATTAGTTTTAGAATCAGTTCCAATCAATCCTGTTTTATTTTTAAGCTAAATAATAGAAAGGAAGTAAGTCTTAGTACTTTTGGTTCCCTTGGGTACGATAACGGTCTTGCCACTAAACTATACTACTGTTCGATAGGTGCGCTTGCCTTTAACATCGTGATATTAGTTAGTTTTGGTGTGATCAGTTTTATAAATTTTATTACTTAATATTGCGAGTCGTTATCAAACAACCCTGCCACAACTGCCGGCTCTTCCAAGTCCAATCTCCATCTCACAAATTCATCCAAAATTTAGGGAGTTTCATGTCTTTCCCTATCATATGATCTTGTGCTTCTATTGCTACTAATGTTATCTTTGTACATTGAGGGCAATGTACATCTTAAGTGTGGGGGGGAAACTTACTTTCAGTCATTAAATTCTCCTTGAAATCCCTAAATTTTCTTCTAACTTGTTGCATTGTTCTCAAACCTGCATTATCTTCAGTCTCCTAATAGGAATTAATTCTGATTGATTTATGAGTTTTATTGATAGGTTGAGAATTAAGACATAGGAACTTGTACTTTGATTATTCAAACTTTAAAACATTAGGGAATCAAACATGATAAGTTGAAATTTTTGAGATTCCAATTTTTTTCATAAGTTATTTTCCTTAATTTTGAGTGTTATCTTGAGATTTGAAATTCACAGGATTGACATCAAAAGCCATAATTCTGGTGAGATTTTTGAGCTTTTTGAGCATACAGTCTTTCGTGCTCACTTTTATTATTGCTTTGAGTGAGTCAATACTAAATTGTTATTCTAGAACTTGCTTTGATTAAACATGTCAAGACCACATCATTGATTTGATATACCAAAATGAAAAAGGCACTTAAGATTTAACCTACTTACTCCATAAAAGCGTACCTCCACAAATTAACCCCTAGTGAACCCCATTGAGCCTAACAACCTATTCTTTGACTTACCTTTAATTTTAACCCATAACCTGTTTTTGTTGAATTCCATTCAATTACTTTGATCTCTATTTTTGTCGAGATTCAAGTTGAAATGATTATCTAGCTTTATTCTCTTTTCCAGATTGTAAAGCTTGTAAAATTGTACTTGAATTGTTCTAAAAAAAAACATATGTATAATTCAGTTGTAATCTGTAATAGTTCAAATAGTTTTTGCATATTTCTATTTTAAGGCTACCAAGGTGGAAATGATGTTATCATAAGAATTAGCTCGAGAAATATGTTCCAGTGATAGAGATTTTTATAGCGAGATAATTTTTCAGTTCAATCTCGATTCTAACCTTCTTTTGCAGCCTGTGACAACACCCCTAACTAAGCCCCATTACAACCATTAAAAGACTTTTTGATCGATGTATCATATCAATCTACAGTGGTGGAGATTTGATTTTCTAGCAAGCCTATGGTAATAACTTTTCAGGTTGACTAAAGAGTGCTCGATTTTAGAACCCTAAACACTTTGAGTGAATAGAGTGAATCTTTAGTAAGGATGTCAACTTCGGTTAATTTTGATTGAAAAATAGTTACTGAGGAGCAAGGAAGAAACTTATGTTTCAATGATAAAATTCTCAACTTAGAGTGATTGAATCTTTACTGTTCTTCTGATTGAATCTTCATTGTATGATTACTTGTGAATTAGTTTGAAAAATTATTGATAAAGATTGTAAGCTGAGAAGAATGATTCTTAATTAGGGATTGAGATTTTGCTTGAGGACAAGCAAAGGCTTAAGTGTGGGGGTATTTGATAAACGATAAATTATACATATTTTTACCTCATGTTTAGCCTAATTTCTGGATGAATTATTATTAATTTTGTGAGAATTGGTGCTCTTAATCCTTCTATTTCATGTTGTATGCTTAGGAAAGCATAGGGAAGAGAAAAGAACAAAAAACAGGCCGAAAACGAAGAAAATGGCCCAAAGTGTGAAAATGACATGGCCCAAGGAGTCACCACCACGGCCGTGCCACATAAGGTCCAACACGGTCTAGCCCCGACAACCATGGCCAGGCCACACGGCCGTGCTTCCATCAACAGGCCCAACCACGGCCTTTTGTCGATCCACACGGGCGTGGCATACGGGCGTGTCCCTCTCGTGAAGAAGTGCAATTTCACTTGGATTTGGATACTTAGAGGCTAAGAAAGGCATCTCAAAGCTCTATATAAAGACCCTAGGAGGCAACTCTGAGAGTGTACTCTTTCTCCCACAAAGGAGCGCCATATTCCTGCCAACACAGAGAGTGAAAGCAAAGGATTACTCCAAGGGAAGCCGATTGATTCATCCCAGAAGCTAAATTCTACATCAAGACAGAGGATCTCCCTAAATTCCTTTAGAGGTTTTTGGGTTCTTTATGTTTTGTTATCTTATTTCTTCTGAGATGTTTTCTTTATTAATTATGAACTAAATCCCCTAAATACTTGAGGGGGATGAAACCTAAGACAGATCTTGTTATTATTTTATCTTGAGTTATATGATAAATACTTGAATTGTTCTTAATTATGTATTCTTAATTCTTATTTTAATAATCCTAGGTATTAATTCAAGAAATTGATGTGCTTATGCAGAGGAGCAAAAGTCCCTGTTTGAGAGTAGATCTAGCATAATTAAGCGGAGTTGCATGCAACCCTAGACATAGGGCGACATAAATCTGCCAGATTAGGGTCAAACCTAATAAGGGGATCCATAGATCGAGTTAATGCAAGACTAGGGGTTTTAACTAGAAAGAGATTTCAGTTAATCAACCTAGGATTAGTTGTTCTTATCCTCGACGAAGGTATTAACATAAGTTAGGGATCTCTACGAATCAAGTCAAGCGAATAAATCATCTAGCTCAAGAATTGTTAACAAGGGAAGTCTAAGTGGATTCTCCGTTGAATATTGCCTAATCAATCAGTCTTTCCCAAAGAGTTTTTCCCCAATTTACTTTTTGTGCACTTTTAGTTTAGTTTTAGAATTAGTTTCATAAAAACTCCTTTTATTCTTTAGGTTAAATAATAAAAAGGAAGTAAATATTAGTACTTTTGGTTCCCTTGGGTACGATAACTTGGTCTTGCTGCTAAACTATACTACTGTTCGATAGGTGCGCTTGCCTTAAAATCGTGATATTAGTTATTTTTGGTGTGATCAGTTTTTGAAAATTTTATTACTTCATATCATGCATATCACTAAGAAAACCAACTTCCCGTAGCCAAAATTCACATTTATTAAATTTCACATATAATTACTTCTCACGCAAAGTTTGCAGCACAGTTCTCATATGATCATCATGCTCATTTTCATCTCAGGAATAAACCAAAATATCATCAATAAATACCACCACAAACCTATCTAAATACAATTTGAAAATTATGTTCATCAAATCCATAAATACTGCTGGTGCATTAGTCAATCCGAATGGCATCACAAGAAACTCATAGTGCCTATACCTGGTTCTGAAAGTTGTCTTTGAAACATCTAATTCTTTCACCCGTAGCTGGTAATAACCTGAACGAAGATCAATCTTTAAAAATATAGTGGCTCCTTTCAACTGGTCAAACTGGTCAACAATACGAGGCAATGGATACTTGTTCTTTATTGTAACTTTGTTGAGCTGTCTGTAATCAATGCATAGCCTCAATGGTCCATCTTTCTTCTTTACAAACAGAACCGGTGCACCCCAAGGTGAATAACTAGGTCGAGCAAAGCCTCTATCTGTCAATTCTTGCAACTGTGCTTTCAACTCTTTTAATTCTGTCGGAGCCATTCTATAGGGTGCTATAGATATCGGTGTAGTTCCCGGAACAAGATCTATAGAAAATTCAACTTCTCTATATGGAGGTAAACCAGGTAATTCTTTCAAAAATACATCAGAAAATTTAAAAACAAACGGTACTGACTGAATTTTCAACTCATTTGCTTTAGTATCCAACACGTATGCAAGATAAGTATCAAAACCCTTTCTGACATATTTTTGTGCTGATATTGCTGAAATCACAATAAATAATCCATCTAATTTATCAGATTCAACGTGAAGTAACTCACCATTCTAACATTTCAAAAATATATATTCTATTTACAATTTACCACTGCATCATGCTGGGTTAGCCAATCCATTCCCAAAATCATATCAAATTCATCAAAGGGCAATAGCATCAAATCAGCTAAAAAACAATAACCGTTTACCATCAACGGACAATTTTTACAAATTTTATCTACCATAACACATTGGCCAAGGGGGTTTGAAACTTTAACCACAAATTCGATGGACTCAACAAGTAAATTTTTAACAAACACCAAATTTGTACATATGTATGAATGCGCTGAACTAGGATCAATTAAAGTAGTAATATCAGTATCAAGTAGAGAGAATGTACTAGTAATAACATTTGGTGCAGAAGCATCTTCTCTAGCACATATAGCATATGTCATTACCGGTGCTCGTGCTTCAGATTTGATAGTTGAATCTTTTGCAGTACCTCGGCTACCATTGACATTGTTGGGGTAATGATGTGGTCTTCCTCTCAAGGTAGGATTACTCGGCTTTGAAGTTTGATCTGTGACAGCCCTAGTTCGACCTTAGTCGGGAAGCGGTTTCGTGACCGCTAAACCGAGTCCTTAAAATAGTTAATATTGATTTTCAATGCTTCAATTATGTGTTAATTACATGTGTGGGAGTTGTGGATTGGAATTTTGACAAAGTCAATACGAATTTATTGAAAAGGGTTTAGTTGAAAAAAAAAAACTTAGAAACTTAGCTAGACAATTTTGGAATGACTAAAATAAAATAAGCTAAAAACTAATGGATTTGCATGTCAATATTCCCCTTAGAAGAAAGTGGCCGGCCATGCATTTGTTTCCATTGGTTGCTTCATTATTTTATAATTTGTAATTTAAGTTAGTGGGATGATGATGATAAAAAAAAAATAAAGTAATGAAATAAAAGATTTTGAAGAAATTTTTAGTTCTTCTTGCCGTGAGTTGAAGAAGATAGAAAAGAGAAGATTTTAGGCTAACATTCGGCCATATTGATTCAAATCAAAGGTAAGAAATCTTTGCTACTTTTCTTTTAATTTCTAAAATAAGGTGTATGAGTAAGTGTTTAGTCTAGCCCATTTTGAAATTTCAACTTCCATGGTGATTAGGGCATTCGGCTAAGGCTAAATCAATAGGAAAGGGGTTGTTGTTTTATGCCATTATGAATAAGGGTTGAAACATGCGTTTTGAACTTCTTGAAAGTGCATATTTGTGATCCAAGTATTTTGTGGAAATCCTTAGCTAGTGTAGTTGTGTTTCCTGATTTTCAATTTGAAGTATTAAGCATAACTCGTGTGTTTTGTGTGGTAAATACTTGAATGGTGGATTAAAAATATGAAATTTGTTGGCTAAGCAAAACAAATGGCCGAATGATACTCATTGTGAATGTTGCTTATTTAGTTAATGATTGGGGTTTAGAATATGTGAATTTGAAGGTTTGGGGCAAGGTGTTTTATATTCAACCATTAGCTAGACATTGTTAAATTTGGATACTTGAGTGTTCGGTAAATGGCTTGTTAAGGGGAGATTTTTCAATGATTGGTGAATTTTAAAATAGTAAGATTACAAATTGCAATGAGTGTTAAGGCTAATGAAATCGACAATGGTTGGTGAATAGAAGAAGTCATGCTTGTTGAGTTATATTTTGCTTGTGAGCTTTCGGTTTTGCTTTTATTGGAGGAGTGAAATTTTGATAATTATTAAATGGGCTCTAGTTTGGTCATGTCTATGTTACTTAGATGAGAAATGCATAAGTTGACCTTGATAGGCCGAATGGGAAGTACGGTATTGAGTTAAAATTTTAAGATAAGGAATTTAGTTGAATTTTGAGCTAAACTATATGTGCTTCCATGTGATTTTAATGTTAGTATAGGAATAGTTAAATTGTGACGAATTCTTGCTTGTGGTTAGCCGAATTTGAATTTAGAAATGTATAGATGGACTTCCTATGTCTATAGTAAATTTCGTTAAGGATGATTTAAATGTTTCGAACATTCGGTCAGAGTAGCATTGTGCCATCTTTATGATGTTTGGTGTTTTGAATTGAAAATGTATATGTGTTATAAAAATCATGTGGGTCGAAGGAATCGGTAAGTAAAACTATGAGATGGCATGAAAGCTTCTAAAGTGGTTGTGAATGGTTGAGCCTAAACCAAATGTGAACTTAATCGAATGGAGGAGTTATAAGCTAAAAATGTTAGAAAACGCCTTATGGCTAAAGCATTTAGGTGCTAACCTATTCAGTTTTTGTTAATTAGGGAGACATGAGTACTGAATTGGATTAAAAGACCTTGTCTACTACATTTGATAAATGAATTTGATTGTAAATTGTAATGTATTTATGCTTGGCCGAATGTAGGTGTGATAAGGGAAATTACAGTGTATGTCTTGATTGAAATGAAAGTGTAAATTATCAATAGAGATGTGTGAATAAAATTGATATGATTGTATTGTTTATTTAAGCTCAAGAGCTTAGAGGGGCAACTTCGGACAAAGGGAAGGCCAAGGTCACGGAATAGTCAATTCGAAATTTCTCGGAAAGATACGAGGTAAGTTCTTGAGTAACAAATCCTTAAATATGATAAAGTGAAATTATAATATTTATATATGCATAATATGCGAATTCAAATGGCAAATGATGTGTCTAAATACAAAATTTTGGAAATGAGAGTATGAGTAAATATGAGATACCGAATACTAAAGTGGAATCTTAATGTATTTGGATATGAATTTGTATTCCTTGCTTACAAATAAATAAGCCGTATGAAATATGTTTGGTAGTATGCCGAAACTTGTGTTTCTGTATTTGAAATGTTATTGAAAGATGATATGATATGTATGCCGATATATGTAAGTAGAAATTTCAGAGTTAAAGCCGAGCTTAGTCTCGAAGGGCTTCCGAGCCAAAGTTAAAGCCGAGCTTAGTCTCGAAGGGCTTCCGATCCAAAGTTAAAGCCGAGCTTAGTCTCGAAGGGCTTTCGAGCCAGAGTTAAAGCCGAGCTTAGTCTCGAAGGGCTTAAAGCCAGTGATAAGATCCGGATTTGGCCTTGAAGTCCATTCGTGGTGGAAATCAGATATGGGTTAAATGTATAAGCTCACGTACGAATAATTATATAAATAGTATGCCTTAACAAAACATATGCGCCACTTAATGTAAGGAAGGCAGGTATGCATTCTACGCTTGTAATGATTTAGCAGGTCATTGAATTCATTTAGTTGAGTCGGTAAGGATTTGTGAACTATTATTTGATATCGCGGGTATGTATAAGAAATTTGATGTTGAGGTGTGTAATTTTATACTCGATTGATTTTGCAAAGAAGAAATCTGAACTACTCGATTTTGAGTGAATAACTCGTTGAATGCATTTGAGCTTCTTTTTGTGATAAACATGTGAGTGAGTTAGTAATATGGGTATGAGCATATTCGGCCAAAGAAGGTTTTAATCATGAGTTGTTAATATTACGCCCTTTACTTATTTTGATTGAATTACTTAAGTACTTACTAGGCAAGTCATTGCTTACTCTGTTGTCCCTGCTTTTGATTTTGTAGATCTTGATCGGAAGCTACGGTCTCGGGAGTTCCAGAATTGAAGTCATCTACACTATCACTCATCTTTTGGTACTGGTAACTAAATCTAGGAATGGCATGTATAGGTTGACTTTTGGTGTTCAAACAAACATTTTTTGAATTTTGTAACTAAATTAGGCCATGCGAAAATAGCTCTCTTAAGATTTTCACTTTGATAGTTATGGTAATAATTTGATTATGTTATACATGAATGGTTGTGAATGCATGTTTGGAAACTAGTCTTGAAGTATGTCATACTTCTAATATGGAAATATATGAAGTAAAAGTGATGAACGTGACTAGGGATGAGCTCATTTCGCACATTGTTTTGAATGCGATAAATTGGTTTAGTTGTGTTCGGTTGATGAGCTTTTGCGCAACTTTTGTCAATTATATCAATAGGTTTAGTAAAGGATCTTCTTTTATTATCATGCGGCTTTTCAAAGAAATAGTCTGGTGATGCCTCTCGACCCTCCTGCGATGGGACCGGGTCTAGGGGTGTTACATTTGATTGGTATCAGAGCTACGGTTTAGTCGATTCTCGGACTACCGTAGTAGGTTTGAGTCTAGCTATACATGCCATTTAGTTTCATTTTGATAGTGGGATGACTTCTGATATTTGAAATGTGATTTTTGGTATAGAATGGATCCTGAACCCGATCGAACCGTAGCGGACGATGTTGAGAGTGTAGCTCCTGCTCCCGCGCAAGGGACAGCGCCACCTGACTCTCAGCCAAATATGGGTCATCGAAATGATGATATTAGACCAGCTTTTTATGCGATGATGAGTGACTGGTTCGCTCAATTCGCCAGATCAAATCTGGCTGTTCCGCAACCTCCGCCCCCGAATACTCCGTTTCTGACCTTCATGACCCCACCTGTGACCGATCCAATGAGATCGAGTAGGCCCCCTGTTGACAAAATTAGAAAATATGGGGCCGAAGAGTTCTGGGCTACTCCTAGTGACGATGCCGAGCGGGCCGAGTTTTGGCTCGACAATACCATCTGAGTGTTCGATGAACTATCCTGCTCACCCGAGGAGTGTCTTAAATGTGCGGTGTCTCTGTTACGTGACGCTGCCTACTACTGGTGGAATACTCTGGTTTCTGTTGTTCCGAAGGAACGGGTCAATTGGGAATTCTTCCAAACCGAGTTCCGAAAGAAATACATCAGCCAGAGATTTATTGATCAAAAACGGAAGGAATTTCTAGAACTCAAACAAGGTCAGATGTCGGTGGCCGAGTACGAGAGGGAGTTTGTACGCCTCAGCCGCTATGCTCGCGAATGTGTATCCTCTAAAGCCATCATGTGTAAGCGTTTTGAGGATGGATTAAATGAAGATATCAGATTGCTGGTGGGGATTCTGGAAATTAAGGAGTTTGTCGTGCTAGTCGAGCGGGCTTGTAAAGCTGAAGAACTCAGTAAAGAGAAAAGAAAAGCCGATGGTGGAGATAGAGAGTTCCGTAAGAGGTCCGCGGGGAAATCTGTTCAACAATCGTCCAAGAAGACTAGAGATGACATGGGCCGATCTAAAAATACATCGAGTTTTCCTAGATATGAACGTCCTCGACCTCCCGCGAGTTCGCGGGCCACTTCTATTGCCAGTGTCGAAAATGAACGTCGGGATAGATAGGATTGCAACTATTGTGGTAAATGGCACTCGGGGAGTTGTAGGCATCGTGACCGCTCTTGTTTCAGATGTGGTTCTGCCGACCATTTTATTAAGGATTGTCCGAGAAATGATGAACGCACTCCCGATCCGACTCAGAGACCTAGTGGTGCAGCTTCACGGGGTAGACCACCACGCCGGGGTGGAAATATTAGCGGCAGTCAGAGAGGGACTAGAGATACTGCGGTTAGATCTGAGGCTCGTGCACCTGCCAGAGCGTATGCTATCCGTGCCCGTGAAGAAGCTTCTTCTCCGGATGTTATTACTGGTACTTTCACACTTTTTAACACTGATGTTGTTACTCTGATTGATCCTAGTTCAACCCATTCGTATGTATGTGAAACTTTAGCCTCCAGTAAGACTCTTCCTGTTGAGTCTACTGAATTTGTAATTCGAGTGTCGAACCCTTTGGGACGTTGTGTTCTGGTTGATAAAGTATGCAAGAAATGTCCGTTAATGGTTCGAGATTTTTGTTTTCCGGCTGACTTGATGCTTCTTCCATTCAACGAATTTGACATTATTCTCGGAATGGACTGGTTGACCGTTCATGACGCGATAGTAAATTGTAAGCGGAAAACTATCGATTTGCGATGTTCGAATAATGAAATAATCCGAATCGAGTCCATTGATCTAAGTGGACCACCTGCAATAATTACAACCATGTTAGCTCAGAAATATGTGAGGAAGGGTTATGAAGCGTATTTGGCCTATGTGCTAGATAACAAAGTTACCGATCGAGAACTTGGGACGGTGCCCGTAGTCTGCGAGTTTTCAGATGTCTTTCCCGAAGAATTACCGGGATTGCCGCCGGTAAGAGAGGTCGAGTTCGGTATAGAGTTGATTCCAGGTACGACACCGATTTCGATTGCCCCGTATCGTATGGCACCTACAGAGTTAAAGGAATTAAAATCTCAGCTGCAAGAGTTGACGGATAGAGGCTTTGCGCGACCTAGTTTTTCGCCTTGGGGTGCACCAGTTTTGTTCGTGAAAAAGAAAGACGGGACTACGAGATTATGCATCGACTATCGACAGCTGAACAAAGCCACGGTGAAGAATAAGTATCCGTTGCCCCGAATTGATGACTTGTTCGATCAGTTGAGAGGAGCCTCAGTATTCTCGAAAATTGATCTGTGATCCGGCTATTATCAGCTAAGAGTTAGAGATTCTGACGTACCGAAGACGGCATTCTGAGCAAGATACGGTCACTACGAATTTTTAGTGATGCCGTTTGGACTCACCAATGCCCCCGCGGTATTCATGGACTTGATGAATCGGGTATTTAGGCCGTTTTTGGACCGCTGTGTAGTAGTGTTCATCGACGATATTTTGATTTACTCTCGCAATGAGGCCGAGCATGCTGAGCATTTAAGACTAGTACTTCAGACCTTACGTGAAAATCAATTGTATGCGAAATTCAGCAAGTGCGAATTTTGGTTGCGCGAGGTCGGGTTTTTGGGCCATATAATATCTGTTTCGGGTATTCGAGTGGATCCGAACAAAATTTCAGCCATCCTCGACTGGAAACCTCCTAAGAATATTTCTGAGGTCCGAAGCTTTTTAGGACTGGCTGGTTATTACCGACGATTCGTCAAAGGTTTTTCGATGATTATGACTCCGTTGACGAGACTGCTGCAAAAAGATATCAAATTCGAATGGACGGATAAGTGTCAGCAAAGCTTTGATCAGCTAAAAACCCTTTTGACGGAAGCTCCAGTATTAGTTCAACCGGAAACCGGTAAAGAATTTGTAGTTTATAGTGATGCATCTCTGAACGGTTTAGGCTGCGTTTTGATGCAAGAAGGCCGGGTTATTGCTTACGCTTCGAGACAATTGAAGCCTCACGAACGAAATTACCCGACTCATGACCTTGAACTAGCCGCTATTGTTTTCGCCTTGAAGATTTGGCAACATTATTTGTTTGGTGAGAAATGTCATATCTTTTCCGATCACAAAAGTCTCAAGTATCTGATGACTCAAAAAGATTTGAATTTGAGACAAAGGCGATGGTTAGAATTGCTAAAAGATTATGAGCTTGTTATTGATTATCACCTGGGGAAAGCTAATGTAGTTGCGGACGCTCTTAGCCGTAAATCTTTATTTTCCTTACGAGCCATGAATGCGAAGTTAACTATGTCAGTAGATGATGTGTTGATTGCCGAATTAGTAGCAAAACCTGTGCTACTTCAACAGATTTGTGAGGCGCAGAAAGCCGATGAGGACTTAGTTACTAAACGAGCTCAGTGTGAGTCGAATGTAAATTCAGAATTTCGAGTCGACAGAAATGATTGCTTGAGATTTAAAGACCGATTGTGTATTCCGAAGAAGTCTGAGCTAGTTTCGATGATTTTGAATGAAGTTCATAGTAGCCGAATGTCGGTCCATCCGGGCAGTACGAAAATGCATAACGATTTGAAGCAACAGTATTGGTGGTACGGCATGAAACAAGACATCTCTGATTTTGTATCTAAATGCTTAGTATGTCAGCAAGTAAAAGCGGAACATCAGGTGCCGTCAGGATTACTTCAGCCGATTTTGATACCCGAGTGAAAATGGGATCGCATTATAATGGATTTTGTGTCGGGTTTGCCGTTGACGCCGAGCAAAAAGGACTCCATTTGGGTTGTTGTTGATCGATTAACGAAATCAGCCCATTTCATTCCGATTCGCACTGACTATTCGCTTGATAAGTTAGCAGAATTATACGTTTCTCAGATTGTGCGATTACATGGGGTGCCGACTTCTATTGTTTCTGATCGAGACCCTCAGTTTACTTCTAGATTTTGGAGAAAGCTGCAAGAAGCTCTGGGTACTAAGCTCCATTTCAGCACTGCTTTTCATCCGTAGACGGACGGTCAATCTGAACGGGTTATTCAGATACTCGAGGACATGTTGAGATGTTGCATCCTCGAGTTTAGCGGCTCGTGGGAGAAATACTTACCCCTAGTTGAATTCGCATATAATAACAGTTTCCAGTCGAGTATTCAAATGGCGCCCTATGAAGCTCTTTACGGTCGAAAATGCCGTACACCTCTATTTTGGACCGAACTTAGTGAAGATAAGATTATTGGAGTTGATTTAGTCAGAGAAGCGGGGCAGAAAGTGGAGATAATTCGCGACAATTTGAGAATGGCATCCGATCGTCAGAAATCGTACGCGGACTTAAAGCGAAAGGACATCGAGTATCAAGTGGGTGATAAGGTGTTTTTGAAAGTTTCACCGTGGAAAAAGATACTCCGTCTTGGCCGTAAAGGCGAGCTGAGCCCAAGATTCATTGGACCGTATGAGATATTAGAACGGGTTGGACCAGTTGCTTATAGATTGTTGTTACCTCCTGAGCTTGAAAAGATTCACAATGCTTTTCATGTATCGATGCTCCGTCGGTATAGATCCGATCCTTCGCATGTGCTAAATCCGTCCGAGATTGAAATTCAACCTAATTTGAGTTATGAGGAAGAACCTATCCGTGTTTTAGCTCGAGAGGTTAAAGAATTACGAAACAAAAGAGTTCCGTTAGTAAAAATATTATAGCTTAAGCATGGGATCGAGGAAGCAACCTGGGAGCCCGAGAAGGCTATGAAAGAATGATATCCAAATCTATTTTCGGGTAAGATTTTCGGGGACGAAAATCTTTTTAAGGGGGAGGGAGTTGTGACAGCCCTAGTTCGACTTTAGTCGGGAAGCGGTTTTGTGACCGCTAAACCGAGTCCTTAAAATAGTTAATATTGATTTTCAATGCTTCAATTATGTGTTAATTACATGTGTGGGAGTTGTGGATTGGAATTTTGACAAAGCCAATACGAATTTATTGAAAAGGGTTTAGTTGAAAAAAAAAAAACTTAGAAACTTAGCTAGACAATTTTGGAATGACTAAAATAAAATAAGCTAAAAACTAATGGATTTGCATGTCAATATTCCCCTTAGAAGAAAGTGGCCGGCCATGCATTTGTTTCCATTGGTTGCTTCATTATTTTATAATTTGTAATTTAAGTCAGTGGGATGATGATGATAAAAAAAAAATAAAGTAATGAAATAAAAGATTTTGAAGAAATTTTTAGTTCTTCTTGCCGTGAGTTGAAGAAGATAGAAAAGAGAAGATTTTAGGCTAACATTCGGCCATATTGATTCAAATCAAAGGTAAGAAATCTTTGCTACTTTTCTTTTAATTTCTAAAATAAGGTGTAAGAGTAAGTGTTTAGTCTAGCCCATTTTGAAATTTCAACTTCCATGGTGATTAGGGCATTCGGCTAAGGCTAAATCAATAGGAAAGGGGTTGTTGTTTTATGCCATTATGAATAAGGGTTGAAACATGCGTTTTGAACTTCTTGAAAGTGCATATTTGTGATCCAAGTATTTTGTGGAAATCCTTAGCTAGTGTAGTTGTGTTTGCCGATTTTCAATTTGAAGTATTAAGCATAACTCGTGTGTTTTGTGTGGTAAATACTTGAGTGGTGGATTAAAAATATGAAATTTGTTGGCTAAGCAAAACAAATGGCCGAATGATACTCATTGTGAATGTTGCTTATTTAGTTAATGATTGGGGTTTAGAATATGTGAATTTGAAGGTTTGGTGCAAGGTGTTTTATATTCAACCATTAGCTAAACATTGTTAAATTTGGATACTTGAGTGTTCGGTAAATGGCTTGTTAAGGGGAGATTTTTCAATGATTGGTGAATTTTAAAATAGTAAGATTACAAATTGCAATGAGTGTTAAGGCTAATGAAATCGACAATGGTTGGTGAATAGAAGAAGTCATGCTTGTTGAGTTATATTTTGCTTGTGAGCTTTCGGTTTTGCTTTTATTGGAGGAGTGAAATTTTGATAATTATTAAATGGGCTCTAGTTTGGTCATGTCTATGTTACTTAGATGAGAAATGCATAAGTTGACCTTGATAGGCCGAATGGGAAGTACGGTATTGAGTTAAAATTTTAAGATAAGGAATTTAGTTGAATTTTGAGCTAAACTATATGTGCTTCCATGTGATTTTAATGTTAGTATAGGAATAGTTAAATTGTCACGAATTCTTGCTTGTGGTTAGCCGAATTTGAATTTAGAAATGTATAGATGGACTTCCTATGTCTATAGTAAATTTCGTTAAGGATGATTTAAATGTTTCGAACATTCGGTCAGAGTAGCATTGTGCCATCTTTATGATGTTTGGTGTTTTGAATTGAAAATGTATATGTGTTATAAAAATCATGTGGGTCGAAGGAATCGGTAAGTAAAACTATGAGATGGCATGAAAGCTTCTAAAGTGGTTGTGAATGGTTGAGCCTAAACCAAATGTGAACTTAATCGAATGGAGGAGTTATAAGCTAAAAATGTTAGAAAACGCCTTACGGCTAAAGCATTTAGGTGCTAACCTATTCGGCTTTTGTTAATTAGGGAGACATGAGTACTGAATTGGATTAAAAGACCTTGTCTACTACATTTGATAAATGAATTTGATTGTAAATTGTAATGTATTTATGCTTGGCTGAATGTAGGTGTGATAAGGGAAATTACAGTGTATGTTTTGATTGAAATGAAAGTGTAAATTATCAATAGAGATGTGTGAATAAAATTGATATGATTGTATTGTTTATTTAAGCTCAAGAGCTTAGAGGGGCAACTTCGGACAAAGGGAAGGCCAAGGTCACGGAATAGTCAATTCGAAATTTCTCGGAAAGATACGAGGTAAGTTCTTGAGTAACAAATCCTTAAATATGATAAAGTGAAATTATAATATTTATATATGCATAATATGCGAATTCAAATGGAAAATGATGTGTCTAAATGCAAAATTTTGGAAATGAGAGTATGAGTAAATATGAGATACCGAATACTAAAATGGAATCTTAATGTATTTGGATATGAATTTGTATTCCTTGCTTACAAATAAATAAGCCGTATGAAATATGTTTGGTAGTATGCCGAAACTTGTGTTTCTGTATTTGAAATGTTATTGAAAGATGATATGATATGTATGCCGATATATGTAAGTAGAAATTTCAAAGTTAAAGCCGAGCTTAGTCTCGAAGGGCTTCCGAGCCAAAGTTAAAGCCGAGCTTAGTCTCGAAGGGCTTCCGAGCCAAAGTTAAAGCCGAGCTTAGTCTCAAAGGGCTTTCGAGCCGAAGTTAAAGCCGAGCTTAGTCTCGAAGGGCTTAAAGCCATTGATAAGATCCGGATTTGGCCTTGAAGTCCATTCGTGGTGGAAATCAGATATGGGTTAAATGTATAAGCTCACGTACGAATAATTATATAAATAGTATGCCTTAACAAAACATATGCGCCACTTAATGTAAGGAAGGCAGGTATGCATTCTACGCTTGTAATGATTTAGCAGGTCATTAAATTCGTTTAGTTGAGTCGGTAAGGATTTGTGAACTATTATTTGATATCGCGGGTATGTATAAGAAATTTGATGTTGAGGTGTGTAATTTTATACTCGATTGATTTTGCAAAGAAGAAATCTGAACTACTCGATTTTGAGTGAATAACTCGTTGAATGCATTTGAGCTTCTTTTTATGATAAACATGTGAGTGAGTTAGTAATATGGGTATGAGCATATTCGGCCAAAGAAGGTTTTAATCATGAGTTGTTAATATTACGCCCTTTACTTATTTTGATTGAATTACTTAAGTACTTACTAGGCAAGTCATTGCTTACTCTGTTGTCCCTGCTTTCGATTTTGTAGATCTTGATCGGAAGCTACGGTCTCGGGAGTTCCAGAATTGAAGTCATCTACACTATCACTCATCTTTTGGTACTGGTAACTAAATCTAGGAATGGCACGTATAGGTCGACTTTTGGTGTTCAAACAAACATCTTTTGAATTTTGTAACTAAATTAGGCCATGCGAAAATGGCTCTCTTAAGATTTTCACTTTGATAGTTATGGTAATAATTTGATTATGTTATACATGAATGGTTGTGAATGCATGTTTGGAAACTAGTCTTGAAGTATGTCATACTTCTAATATGGAAATATATGAAGTAAAAGTGATGAACATGACTAGGGATGAGTTCATTTCGCACATTGTTTTGAATGCGATAAATTGGTTTAGTTGTGTTCGGTTGATGAGCTTTTGCGCAACTTTTGTCAATTATATCGATAGGGTTAGTAAAGGATCTTCTTTTATTATCATGCGGCTTTTCAAAGAAATAGTCTGGTGATGCCTCTCGACCCTCTTGCGATGGGACCGGGTCTAGGGGTGTTACATGATCAATATCCTTTTCAATCCTTTCTTGGCAATCTTCGAGGAAATAATCAAGAGATCCACATCGGTAATAGGCTCTACTTCTCAAATGACACTCCCAAAAATAAAATTTATTGCAATATTTACATTTAGGTTTAGGATTACCGACACTTCCAACATTAGTTATAGATGGAGAAAAAGATCTCAGGTTAAAGCTTTGAGATCCTCTCTCTTTACCCGAATACCCCGTAAAGGCGGTAGAATGATCATGATACTTCTTTAGTTTCTTTGAAATAGATAATTGTGACTTGTTCATAAATCTTTTCCCAGAAACCCGAGCTTATCTTTCAGCTTGTTTCTTTTCTTTACTCAATTCTTTGGCTTTGAGTGCTCGACCAGCCAAAACCAAAAATTCCCTTAATTCAAGAATTTCGATTAACAACTTAATATCTTCATTTAATCCCTCTTCAAATCATTTACACATATCAGCATCGGTTGGAACCTATTCTCTGGCATACTTACTCAACCGAACAAATTCTCGCTCGTACTCAGATACAGTCATGTTTCCCTGTTTCAGCTCTAAAAATTCTTTATTTTTCTGATCCAGAAATCTCTAACTAATGTATTTCTTTCTAAATTCAGTCTAGAAGAATTGCCATGTAATATTTTCTCTTGGTACCATAGAAGTTATGGTATTCCACCAATGGTAAGTTGTGTCTTTTAATAAGGAAACTACACATTTAAACATTTGGCTAGAGTACATGATAATTCATCTAAAACCCGAATGGTATTTTCTAACTACAATTTAGCTTTTTCTAGGTCATCATCAGCAGTGGCTCTGAATTCCTCTACTCCATATTTTTGAAT
Source organism: Gossypium stocksii (assembly GCA_020496765.1). Classification (NCBI taxonomy): domain Eukaryota; kingdom Viridiplantae; phylum Streptophyta; class Magnoliopsida; order Malvales; family Malvaceae; genus Gossypium; species Gossypium stocksii. The sequence goes on from CM035623.1 coordinate 18,145,432, forward strand.
TTTATTAACCAAAGGCTTACCAATTCTAACAGGTTCAACACTATATGGCATCTTGGGAACGAGTTGAGGAGCAAGTAGGGGAGGTTGTTGAACAACAAGGTTTGTTCTCATATATTCAATGAACCATTCACTCATCATTTCAAAAAAAGGCTACTTTCACCTCCTTACCTCGGCCCTCAAATACAGGCTTCCTACTACTACTAGATATAGCTCGTTGTACGGAAGCTTGAGCAGTACTCTCAGTTTCCTTAGATTCAACTCTAGCTTGGTTGAAAGACATCACTATATGAAAAACACATTTAAAATGGTCAGAAGATATCACACTATCACAATTTATATAATGGCATGTATAGCTATTCCCGTACATACTACGTTAGTCTAAGAAAAGGCTAAACTGTAGCTCTGATACCAATAAATATAACACCTTTAACCTATATCCATTGTCGAAACAGGGTTATAAAGTATTACCAGAGTTTACAGAACAAATACAATTAATTTATGTCAATTACTATTCACATCTGAAACTAATCGTATCATCCCTTGATTGGACCATTGAGGCCCAATTGAAGCATTAGAAGTAGGTTGTGACTAAATCAAAGTTTCACAAAATTTCAAAATTTTTCTTATATACAGGGTCACATGCCCGTGTGGTAAGGCTGTGTGGCTACACGACCATGTGACATGCCCATGTCTCAAGTCGTGTGGCATACAAGGTAGGGCACACGCCCGTGTTCCTAACCCGTGTAACTCTCTGACTTACAACTTAGTTAAATGAATGGGTCACATGGCCAAGTCACACGCCCGTGTGCAAAGCCGTGTGGTCAATTTAATTTTCAAAAATTAGGTGTAGGTTTCACTCAGCCATGACACACACCTATGTACTAGGCCATGTTTTTCACATGGCTAAGACACATGCCCGTGTCTCAGCCCATATGCCCGATTCTGGACATTCTATTTCTCAAATTTAAGATACAAGGGACACACGGACAAACCACCTACCCATGTACTAGGCCATGTGTCACACACGGTCAAGACACACGCATGTGTGTCTACCCATGTGGACAAAATAAAGCCATTTCCTAGCTTTATTTCCTCACCCAAACTTGTCATCAACCTACACCAAAACTTACAAATATATATCAACCAATCCAAGCATCATAACCTAGCCAATCTTACCATCTAACATGAAATATCCACACATGTATATGTACTCATGTTTATAATCTTATCTTTTTGTGAAGATTTATATTTTACCCTAATTCAATCAAATCATACCATATACTTATATATTAAACAAGATGTACCTTATAGCAATATACCAAAATATGTTATCATTAGCCATTCCAATAGCTATATTACAACCGTTTACATACCAACATTTTCAAAGCTAGCCTATACATGCCATTATATAAAAATAAGTTTTCTAGTTATAACAAAATAAACAGGTGGATAGTGTGATGATACTCCGACTGATCTCCAACCTTTGCGAGCTTCTGAGCACTATAAAATAGGGAAAAGAGAATCTAGTAAGCATTTAATGCTTAGTAAGTTCGTATAGTAAGAATTAAACTTACCAATCATGTTTATTAATGTTAAGCATAAAATAATATGCTTCCTACAAATTTAGCAAATTGCCTAAATACGTACACTTAACTAAACAAGTTAGTCATGTAATTCATATGTATATCAAATATGCATAGATGAGCTCATCGTGCCATAACTTGCAGGTATTCCATTTGCATTCAATACATCTTTCTTTTGATCTCACAATTTCTAATGTCAGGGGTATTGTCCGTTGAGCTTCTGAAATATTGATGGATACTCACGTAGTACACTCAAGGTATACAATTCAGAAATCTGTCAATTTATGTCCAGGGGTGCCCTTTTGGGCACATAATTAAAGTATACACTTTCCAGCCACTTATCAGAATGCTCTTACGAGCCATGTATTAGAATGCTCACCCAGGCTAAATCTTAGGAGTGCTCATTAGAGCCACAACTCAAGAAGCTCACAATGAACTTTTAATTAGGAAACTCTCAAAGAGCTTATCAGGATTGCTCTCAAAGAGCTATGTAACAGGAGAACCAAATAGCCATATCTTAAAGAGTTCAAGCAAGCTATATCAGGACGCTCACAAAGAGCAAGGATTCTGTTCGCAACATATTCCAGAACACAACCAATCGAATCATATCAGAACGCTCACAAAGAGCTATGGTAGTGTGCAACGCGTGCAAGTTCACTACCAATCAGGTTGCTCGCATGAACTATTAATAGGATGCTCGAGAGGCTGTATTAGAGATTACTCGTTTGAGCTAAATCCCATCCACAACATATGCCAGATGACATTTAATACGTGAAATCACATATATCCATCGAATTTCTATATTCAAACGGAACTTACCCCTTTTTCTAACACTTCCAAGCATATGATCATATTTTACACTTATAACTTTCATATAATTCACATAAATTTATACCATATTCAATCCAAATACAACATCAATTCAAACATATTTACATGTTCAATTAAGTTACATGAACTTACCTCGACACTTGTTCGTGTGTAAGTCTACTAATCCGAAACTTTTTATTTTCCTCAGTCTAGCTTCGAATTTGAGTTATTTGGATCTATATAAATAAATTTAACATCAATTTAACACATTTCATATTCAATTGAGTTTAATATACATTCTAGGTAAAATTACCATTTTACCCCTAAACTTTTCATAAATTTTAATTTCATCCCTAGGCTCGGAAAAATGAAATTCTTACAATTTAATCCTTATTCCAAGCCTAGCCGAATTCTACATATCACAATAATAGCTTATGAATTTCACAAAAATTAGAATTTTTGCATGGGTTTTACAACTTTTCAATTTAGTCCCTAAATCATGTTTCCACCAAAATTCTCTTTGTAAAAGTTGTTTATCTACTAACAACCTTTCATTTTCTACCATAAATTTCAAATTTTCAGCAAATTCATCCATGACACAACTTCTATACTTTGATATCTTTTCAAATTAATCCTCAAATTAAAAAGATTTAACTATCCTAATCTCAAAAATATAAAAATTACTAAAAATGGGACTTGAATACTTACCCAATTAAGCTTGAATAGTCTTCTCTCTCTCTTAGGGTTTCCATGCAAAATTTTGGGGAAGATGATGAAAATAAGATGATAATATCTATTGAATTTAATTATCATCTTTTAATTTTATTACTTCCCAATTTAGTCCTTAGCCTTTTTTAATTTTCCATGGATGAATCACCAAAAATATCTACTAACTTTTCTTTAATGGTCTAATTACCATATAAGGACCTCAAGTTTTAAATTCTATAGTTATTTAATACTTATAGCTTCTAGAATTCAACTTTTGTATTTTATGCAATTTGGTCCTTTCTATAATTAATCACTTAATCAATAAAATTTTCTTATTGGTGTTTTCATATAATATTCCTATCCTAATATGAACCATGCAATAATTTTAAAATAATTTTCTTTCTGACTCAGATTTTTGATCCCGAAACCACTACTCCAATTTCACTAAAAACGGGCTGTTACAGATAATGTACTTTGAGCTTGTTGTGAAATTGGCACAATTGAAGTATTTGATGGAATTTGCATTTCATGATCACTGAGAAATCTAGCTGATATTTAAAATTCTCCATTTAAATTCATACTATTCTTCATCACTTTCAGACTTGGGTCGCTCAACTTCTAGATGCTTCATCAACTCGACTATCTTTTTCTCATATATCTAAGTGGTATCGACTACTACTGTAATATCCCCAATTAGGGCCTAATCAGAATAGTGGTTTTGTGACCACAAATTTGAGATAGAAATAATTATTTTAAGGTTTATGATATGATTGCATGATTGTGTGAAAATTTCGTAAAGAAATTCTATGCATAAAATATTTAATTTGAAATTAGGGACTAAATCGAATAAGTTGCAAAACTTGCATTCTAGAAGCTTTTAGTATGAAATTGCTTTGGAATATTAATTAGGAGGTCTTAAATAGAAATTTGACCAATTTCTAAAATTTTGGACAAAAATGGGCTTGTACGTGAAAAATTTCAAAGAAAGGCATTAAGGGCATTTTTGTCAAATAGGAAATATAGTCATTAAAAAGGGAAAAATAACACAAAAATAGAGTCATCTTCTCCATAGGGCTGCTGAATTTTACTTGTCACCATAGCTAGGGTTTTCAACATTTCAAACCTTGATTGTAAGTGATTTCCATACCCGTTTTTAATGTTCTTTTCGATTTTACAATCTAGAAAGCCTATTCTATCATTTTTAGCAATATTTTGAGCTAGGATGCATGTATGAAAATTTACCCATGTGTGACATAATTGTATTTTGATGAATAATGAAGGAATATGATGGTTTGATGTGTGTTTAACAAGTTATACCTAATAGTTTTATGTGAAAACACCTAAAAGGGGACTTAATTGTAAAAAGGGTAAAATTGATGGTAAAAAAATCTAATTTTTATGTGAAATATGGGCTGTTATGGACTCTAGGAGATTCGACTATGCCTAGATGTCATGGGAAATGCATGTAACTCATTGTACAAACTTAAGGACTTAATTGTAAATAATTGAAAACTAGGGGTAAAATGGTAATTTTTATCCAAGCTCGTATTAGGGGCTGTTTTGATGAATGTGTGTATTGAATAAATTAATTTGGCATTCTAGATCAAGAGAAACGAGATTTGAGTCGTGATCAAGGGAAAAGTAAGGTTTACGAGGAATAGGCTTGATTCCAAACATTTTGTACCGAGGTAAGTTCATGTGTAAATGTGGTAACATAATTGTTATTTTAAGTAATTCAATGTTATTTATATGATATGATGTTTATTATCATGAAATATTATGCTTTGTGAATTATTATTTGATAAGTATGAAATGCTATCAAGTATCGGTTTCGACATTTCGAGGAAGGCGACAATAATGTGTGATTGAAGAAAATCCCATTTAAACCTTGGGAATAGATTAGGGTACAAGTGACATGTCACTAGGATGGTTGAGTTCCGAGCTCGTTAAGTTGAGTCTAAGTTCGTGAGATGTAACTAGACATCCGAGCTCGTTGAGTTGAGTTCGAGTTCACTTATGGATGCGAACGCCCGAGCTCGTTGAGTTGAGTCCAAGTTCACTTATGGGCGGGTTACATGGTAGCTTGGCTACATAAATTGTGTAGGATATTGAGTTTGTCTAGCTAAGGGTAGGGCGCTTATGTGCTTGCAATCCGTGTAACCGAATTATATTCCGATGTGTTCAACGGGTGAATCTTAACTGAGTAAGGAGAATACTTAAACAAAAGAGATATGTTGGTAAGTGTGGTGAATGAGAAAATTTGACAGGTATGAGCTTAAAACCTCGGGTTGAGGACATGGTATGATGATGTCGGGGTAAGATAGTAAACACCCTTGTAACATGAACAGCTTTGTGATATTTATGCAATTGATGTTTCATGTTGGATTTCATGATTATGTTACTTGCTATTTGCATGTGAATTTACTAATCATTTATGCTTACTCCCTCCTTTCGTCTCATTGTAATTTTGGCAAGCCAGGTTGGAAATTGGGAAGGTCGAAGGCTCGTTCACACTAACCGAGAACCATTTTGGTATAGTGGTTTGTGTATTTTGAGTATGGCATGTATAGCATTATAATCATTTTGTGCATATGATCTTATGATATGGCTATTGAGTGGTAAGGAAATGCTCGGTAATGATTAGCCATTGGAATGGCTAATTATGAACATATTTGGTGTTATGTATGTTTAATGTGATACCTAATCCATGGAAATGCATAAAAAGGTGAAAGATGTTATAAAACAGTATCACACAACAGCAATGACGTGAGTTTGAAAAATAACTAAAAATAGTAGAGACAAAATTAGATAGTGAAAATATGAAATTGAAGCTTATTGTGTCTACTTTCATATGGAAGAAATGACATAGGTAAATAAGTTGTATTTTATAAGATATTTGAGTTTTGGTGGAACAGGGTCAGAGCGATTTCTAAATCCCCTGTTCTGACTTTACAAATTCACTAAAAATTATAAAAAATAATAATTAGGAGTCATGCTATATATTTACAGATTCCTTATTGAGTCTACTTTTAAGGAAAATAAACGGCATAGTGATTTGAATTTTGTACAGAGAGAAAATTGATTCGTAATGGACAGAGGTCAAAGCAGACGAACACTAAAACAGGGGAAACTTTAACTAATAAACTGTACTAATTGGCCCAACCAAAAATTTTGGAAAAAAATTAATAAATAGATATATGAGTCTAGTTTAAGGGAAAATTTACGGATTTGAATTTCAAGTTTCGTAACTTGAGATATGATTTTTTTAGCAACTATGACACAGATAAACAGCTTATTCCGAAAGGTGAAATAAATGGTTTGGAAATTGTTTAAGTGATAAATTAAGTTTATTAACACCTCAAACTCGACTCCAGTGACGGTCTCGGATACGAGGACGTTACAACTACTTTCTGGTATTTCTGTATTTCCAGCTAATTTTGCTACTAAAAATCAAAAGAACAACATAAATGCTCTTATTTTCTTGATGATAAAGAACACCATAAATATATTTTTCGGTATGTATCAAGCAATACATTTTTTGCCTCTTGAAGGAAATTGGATTAAGTTTTAGGATTTAGGGTCACAGCATAAGAATATTACAAGATAAAATGAGCAAGCATATTATGATAAAAATTTTAATGCATGCAGAACAAACTTTACTTAATCTAAATATAAGCATCAGTTCCATATATCTATCCATTAAAGTAAAATTTAAAATAATTTATCAAGTCATAAACCTATTAATTAAGAAAACCAATTAATATATACTTATTCGAAGATATATGCATCACATTCTATTTTTTAGATTAATTTATACTATGATTTGAAGATATGTAACACTTCAATATCTTGCAGTAATTGATTGTCTTCCTTTAATAGTACAAAGTGAGAGGTGTAAAAGAATTAGTCTTGCTGTGCCAGTATGGTTGCAAATGTGTACAGTTCTATGTTGGTTCTTGGTTACATTGGGTGTCATCTATAGCCTACATACTTATAGACAAAGGATTAAATCATATATTTTGGATTTTTATACAAAGTGGAATTCTGTGAAAATACTTTTATATGCTAGTGATAAGACCTGTATTGAACAAGTTAAGATAACTATAATTACATTTTTTAAACTATGTGAGATGTTACAAACTTTAGGAGGATTGAATTCGTTAAGGAACATGCTTGTTGAAGAGCAAGTGACAATGATTTTACATATCATTTCTGATCACCTTAAACACCAAGTTATCAAGCATAACTTTAATAGTTTTAGGGAAATCGTTAACAGATCATTTCAAAATGTTTTAAATTGTCACACCTCAAACCCGGCCTGGACGTTATGGCTGAATCTGGTGATGTTAGATGATAATGTGTTGAAAACTAAGTTGTTACGAGAAAATCATTTTTGTGCTATTACCTTTCTTTATCTTTTATTACCCGGCTTGGATGTTATGGCTGAATCTGGTGATGTTAGATGATAGTGTGTTTGAAAACTAAGTTGTTACGAGAAAATCATTTCTGTGCTATTAGCTTTCTTTATCTTTTATTAGTTCCAAATCCACTTACCCATTTAATTGATAAATTTAAGAAAAAACATTGTTCGTTGCGGAAGCTTTGAAAACAGTTTAAGTGCTCGTGTGTTTTAGAGAAATCCTTTGTTATTTTGAAAACTGAGTTTTCCTACGACTAGCAGATATAAATCCATAAGGTAAAGAAAATTAAAAACCAAATTAAAACAAGTGTCTGTAAATCCGAATTAAAACCAAAAACATAACTAATAAAAATAGAAATAAAAATAAAACCAATACTCACAAATTAAAAATCATGAAAGTCTAAGATTGTAGTCACCGTCGAGTCCTCCCCACACCAATTTGTCTAAGTCTGGGGATTACCTATACAAGTAAAACAGAAGGGGTGAGTTTATGTAAACTCAGTGTGTAATCCCCACAGAAAACAAACAAACAATCACAGTCTTACACGGTCTGGGCCTAAGCCCCTATTAGTATCAATAGTAGTTCGGGCTTTAGTCCAATTCAGTCTCAGTATCAATCATGCATAAGGGCCTCAGCCCATCACAGTACCAGTATCAAATAAACAGTTTACAATAAATCAAATCCTACCCAACCAACCTTTATACACTATCTCCATCCATGCCTACACTCCATGTGGGGTTTAAAACACCCATACATCATTACACTCCAAATAGTATCGAATGCGTCACATAATCAGTAATTTGCAGCTGAGCTGCCAGATATTAGGCTTAAGAGCCTTGCAGTACACTTCCTCTAAATAATATCAACCCAACCCAATGCAATACAACATACAATACATGACATGCTATCTCATGGTTACCAGTACATATAATCAGTTCAGTTTACATGCTTACTATCCTCATGCTCAGTACCAATATAAATCAATCAGTTAGTTCACACAATTAGGGGTCTAAATAGTGCTTACTGATCCTACAGTAGGTTCATAGTCCAGTTGGGCGATTCGTGCAACCTTAGAAATCATTTCAGTCAAAATGGGCTCACACGCCCATGTGGCCTGCCTATGTGGGCCCACACGGCCCAAATTGGCCTTGGCCGTGTGGATCACATGGCCTGGCCCAAAATCCCAAACGCTCGTGTGGACTACTTGTGTGGGCCTACACACCCATGCGGCCCACACGGCCCAAAACAGTGTAGCCCGTGTCTCACACATGCTTGCCTGGCCATCACACGGCCGTTTCTTGCCGCACAGCCTGGCCTCATGATCACACGCTCGTGTCAGGGCACACGGCACACAACACGGGTGACCACACACCCGTTTGGCGTCGACAGTGGGGTTTTTAGCTTTCTCCGAAACCCTATTTTTATGTTTTTGGATACACACCTGTATCGTTTTTGACGCAAAAGTAACTCCAAGCAAACCCGCACCTACAATTGATCAACATTTCACTCAATTAATCACTTAGACATTGAACTAAATCCAAACACGAATTGAGATACTCATCCTTAAAGCGATGAAAACTTACCCCAACTCTTCGACTCAATTGATTACAAATCAGTACGAGAAGAACCCCGATCCTCGTGATATGCTGCTGTCAAAACAAAATACATATGCCTTCAATTAACAACTAGGAATTCAAGACCATAATACGTAAAGGTCACTTACCCACTATCAATGGAAACAGAGAACGGATTCCCGAAAGGCAGAAATGAATGAAAGGCAAGAGAGGAGAAACGATTGGAAATGAAAAATGAAAAAGGAAGGAAAGGGAAGGGTTGCCGTCAGAATTTTGTGAAAGAGAGAAAAATTGTATTTTTGGCAAAAATAAAAGTAAATATCAAATAGAATTCCTGATGACTTCTGATATATGTGATATGAAATAATAAAATTTATAATAATGATCATACCCAAAAACTAACTAATATCACAATTTTAAGGCAAGCGCACCTATCGAACAGTAGTATAGTTTAGTGGCAAGACCGAGTTATCGTACCCAAGAGAACCAAAAGTACTAGTACTAACTTCATTTCTATTATCTAGCCTAAAAATAAAAGAGGTTTTTATGCAACTAAACTAATTCTAAAACTAAACTATGAATACACAAAAAGTAAATTAGGGAAAAACTCTTTAGGAAAAACTGATTGATTTGGGCAATACTCAAGGGAGAATCCACCTAGACTTCACTTGTTATCAACTCTTGAACTAGACGATTTATTCACTTGACTTGATTTGAAGAAATCCCTAATTTATGTTAATACCTCCGTCGAGGATAAGAACAACTAATCCTAGGTTGATTAACTGAAATCTCTTTCTAGTTAAAACCCCTAGTCTCGCATTAACTCGATCTATGGATTCCCTTATTAGGTTTGACCCTAATCTGGCATATTTATGTCGCCCTATGTCTAGGGTTGCATGCAACTCCGCTTAATTATGTTGGATCTACTCCTATGCAGGGACTTTTGCTCCTCTACACAAGCACATTCGACTTAAATCAATATCCCAAAAATATCAATTTAAGAGTTAAAAACACAATTAAGAATAAATCAAATATTTATCATATAATTCAAGAGAAAATAATAACAAGATCTGTCTTAGGTTTCATCCCCCTCAAGTATTTGGGGGATTTAGTTCATAATTAATAAAGAAAATATCTCAGAAGAATTAAAATAGCAAAACATAAAGAACCCAAAAACCCCTGAAGGAATTTAGGGAGATCCTCTATCTTGATGTAGAATTCAGCTTCTAGGATGAATCAATCGGCTTCCCTTAGAGTAATCATTTGCTTTCACTCTCTGTGTTGGCAGGAATGTGGTGCTCCTTTGTGGGAGAAAGAGTACTCCCTTAACGGGAAATAAGCACGCCCTTGAAGTTGCCTCCTAGGGTCTTTGTATAGAGTTTAGAATGGCTTTCTTAGCCCCTAAGTATCCTTTTTCGAGCGAAATTGAACTACCTCACGACAGCGACACGCCCTTGTGCCACGCCCGTGTGGATCGACAAGAGGCCGTGTGCGGGCCTGTTGATGGTGACACAACCGTGTGGTCTGGCTGTGCTTGTCGGGGGCTGGGCCGTGTTGGACCTTATGTGGCACGGTCGTGTGCCACGGCCGTGTGGTGAATCCTTGGGCCATGTCGTTTTCACACTTTGGCCTATTTTCTTTGTTTTCGGCCTGTTTTTCGTTCTTTTTTCTTCCCTATGCTTTCCTGAGTATAAAATGTGAAATAGAAGGATTAAGAGCACCAATTCTCACACATTTAATGATAATTCATCCAGAAATTAAGCTAAACATAAGGTAAAAATATGTATAATTTATCGTTTATCAACTTCCCTTAATTCTCTCTATCCAACTCCCCACTATTAAAATTTCAATTCCCATCAAATCATCCACGCCACATGCACCATGCAAAAAGAATTACTCCCTCGCTCACATGAGGATTCGAGCACAAGACCTCTAGCATAACCAACACTCCACTTATCCACCAGACCAGTAGGCCCATTCTGTTAATTACTTGCAAGCTCTTAATTAAAAGCCTACTGACCAGAGATAGGGCTTAATTCATAAAAATACCAAAAATACCCAAATCATGGCTTGAACTTGGGACCTCTCACACACACCCAGAACACTTAACCACTAAAGTAGATAGGCATTTATGTCACACATACACAAAAACAAAAATTAAAAATTTTGGGGCGTTACAATTCTACCCCTTAAAAGAAAATTTCGTCCTCAAAATTTACCTAATCAGAACAGATGAGAATACTACTAACACATCGTATCCTCAGGCTCCCATGTCGCCTCCTCAGTGCTATGATTATGCCACAATACCTTCACCAGTGGAATAAAATTCTTCCTCAGAACCTTTACATCATGATTTAGAATCTGAATCAACTCCTCCTCAAAGGTCAAGTCTAGCCTAACATCAATCTCCTCAACAGGGACAATATGAGTAGGATCAAAGCGGTAGTGCCTCAACATAGAGACGTGGAACACGTCATGCATACGATCCAACTCTGGAGGTAACTCCATCTGATAAACAACTGGTCCCACTCTCTTCAGAATATGGTAAGATCTAATAAACCTAGGGCTCAACTTACCCTTATGACCAAACCTTAGTACCTTCTTCCATGGCGAGACCTTGAGAAAAATGAAATCTCCTACAGAATACTCAATCTCGTATCCTTTTAGATCCACATAGGATTTTTTTCCTGTCAGAAGCCGCTTTCAAATGATCCCAAATCAATCTAACCTTATCCTCTGTCTCAGAAACCAACTCAGGACCCAAAACACGTCACTCGCCCAACTCAGTCCAATATAAAGGAGTGAGACACTTACGACCGTACAAAGCTTTGTAAGGTGCCATCTGGATGCTAGACTGGAAACTATTATTATAGGCAAACTCTGCTAATGGAAAATACTCTTCCCAATTGCCTCGAAACTCAATAACACAGCTCCTCAACATATCCTCCAGCATCTAAATCACCCTCTCAGATTGACTGTCAGTCTAAGGGTGGAACGCAGTACCGAAGTCCAACCTTGAACCCAGAGCCTCATGTAACTTCCTCCAAAATTGAGACATGAAGCGAGGATCCCTATTAGAGATTATCAAAACTGGTACTCCATGCAATCTCACTATCTCAAAAATATAAAGCTTTGCCAGCTTCTGCAGAGAATAATCCACCCTAACCGGTATGAAGTGCACAAACTTGGTCAATCGATCCATGATGACCCATACTAAATCCTTCTTCGTAGGTGTTAGGGGCAACCCACTATCGAAGTCCATAGTCACTCGCTCTAATTGACATAGAGGAATCTTAATTGGCTGCAGCAAACCCAAAGGCAACTAATGCTCAGCCTTAACCTGCTGGCATGTCAGACACCTAGCCATAAAATCAGTAACATCTCGTTTCAGTCTTGGCCACTAGTATAACTCACGAAGGTCTCCGTAGATCTTATTTTCGCCAGGATGCATATCATAAGGGCTACTATGTGCCTCTCTTAGTATAGACTGTCTCAAATCAATATCATTTGGCACACATATTCATCCACGGAAACACAACACACCCTCAGAGTTCAACCCAAAATCTATAGTGCCACCACTCTTAATTTGTCAGAACTAAAGTCCTAAAGACTCGTCATCCAACTACTTACCCTTAATCTGTTCAATCTAAGTCGATTTAACCTGAAGCTCGGCTAAGAAACTACCATAATCAAATAAGCTGAGTCGAATAAACATCACCCTCAGATTAGTCATAGCTCTGTGGCTCAGTGCATCAGCCACCACATTGGCCTTGCCAGGATGGTACTCAATAGTGTAGCCATAGTCCTTAAGTAGCTCGATCCATCTATGTTGCCTAAGATTTAGCTCCTTCTGAATGAGGAGATACTTGAGGCTTTTGTGATCAGTGTAGATGATACACTTTTCACCATATAAATTATGCCTCTAGATTTTCAATACAAATACCACGGTGGCCAACTCCAAGTCATGCATCAGATAATTTGCCTCATGTGTCTTAAGCTGACGAGACACATATGCTACCACTTTACCATCCTGCATCAACACAATCCCAAACTGACATGTGATGTATCACTATACACTATGAACTCCTTTCCAGGTTCTGACTGTATAAAAACAGGAGCCTCAGTTAGTACAGTCTTGAGCTTCTCAAAGCTCTCTTGCTACGCCATTAGTCTAGTCAAACGGTACACCCTTATGTAGCAGCTTAGTTAAAGGTGCTTCGATTAGTGAGAATCCTTACACAAACCGCCGATAATAACCCGCCAATCCCAAAAAACTGTGGATCTCAGACATGTTCTTTTACTGCTTCCACTCCAACACAATCTCAATCTTTCGAGGATCGACTCGAATCCCCTCAGCCGAAACCACATGATCAAGAAACGTCACCTCATGCAACCAGAACTCACACTTGCTAAACTTAGCATAGAGCTATTTTTCCCTCAAAGTCTGAAGAACAACTCTAAGGTGCTTGTCATGCTCATCCTCAGTCCATGAGTAAACCAGTATGTCATCGATAAACACCACACAAACTGATCCAGATAAGGCTAAAATACTCGATTCATCAAATCCATGAAAGGCATTAGTACATTAGTCAGTCCAAATGGCATCACTAAGAACTCGTAATGACCATAACGAGTCCTAAACGTCGTCTTATGTATGTCAGCCTCCTTAACCCTCAATTGATGATACCCAGATCAGAGGTCAATCTTAGAAAATATCGAAGCTCCTCGAAACTGATCAAACAGGTCATCTATCATCTGTAGTCGATACTTATTCTTAATGGTCAACTTATTCAATTTCCGGTAGTTGATACACATCTGCATGGATCCATCCTTCTTCTTTACAAATAGTACCGGTGCTCCCCACGGAGACACCCTAGGGCAGATGAACCCACGATCTAATAACTCCTGAATCTAAGCCTTAAGCTCCACAAGCTCTTTTGATGCCATTTAATAGGGAGCGATAGACACCGGAGCTGTACCCGAAAGTAGCTCAATCAAAACTTCAACTCGCGATTCGAAGGTAAACCTAGTAGCTCCTTAGGAGAGACGTCTGAAAAATCCTTTACTGTTCTGATATCCTTAACCGTAGAGTCCCCAGAATTAGAAAGACTTACGTAGGCAAAAAATGCCTCACATCCCTTACGAACCAACTTCTCTGCCACCAGTGTAGAAATCACATTAGATAAATAATTTCGGCTCTCCTATCATGACTACCTCATTATCCTCCTCACCCTCTTAGTCACACAATCCAAGCTGACACGGTGCTTGACCAACCAGTCCATCCTCAAAATTAGGTCAAACTCCCCAAATAGAAGCTCCATTAGATTAGCCAAAAAGATTGCCCCTTGAACCTCTAAAGGAATGTCTCTAAACAATTTATTAACTCGAACGGACTGCCCCAACGGGCTCAGTACAGTAACCTCACTCATAGTGCTCTCAACCAAAATCCCTAAGTTTTCAGACAAAGTATAGGTTATATAGGAGTGAGTGGATCCTATATCTATCAATGCAATGTATGGCACATCATAGATAGAAAACATACCTGTGATAACGTCTGAAGCATCTCTATCCTCTTGACGGTGTGTAGTATATACTAGAGCCAGCTACCTCAATTGAGTTTTTCCAGCACCTCTGCTTGGTGCTCTCTATCCACGGTCCATGCCATTACCACCCCTAGCCTGACCACGGCCTCTCGGTGGCTTCTATACTATCCTTTGTGACTGTCCAGTACCAGTACCCTAAGCTTGTATCTAATTGGCCCTCAGCGGACACTCCCTAATATGATGATTCAATGATGCACATCTCAGACACGCCCCAGTCCTCCTCCAACACTCGCCCTGATGGCATTTACCACAATCCCCACAAGGCAACAACCCAATAAGAGCAATAGGGACCCAGCTCTAATCGGCCCATTAGATCTAACATTTTTTGTAGGCCTCTGTACAGAACTTGAGAGCTCCAAATACCTCTTGTTCACACCTCTCTCTATCACGATTTTGGCGCTCTGCGCGCTTAACCTCCTTAGCGATCTTTGCCTTTTCGACCAGTGCAGCAAAATTTTGCTCCCTCTGCGGGGCTATCAGAACCCTTAAATTATCTCTGGGGCCATCCTCAAAGCAGACATACCTCTCATACTCTGATGCCACCATACCTCGCGCATAGCGGCTCTGTGAGACGGTCTTAAAGAACTCCCAAGTTAGACGTTCGGGCTGAGTGCCCTCTTTAACAGTAAGCCACCACTGATAAGCCTCATCTTGCTGTAGTGAGACTGCACCCTTTAATTTTAGCTCAGGGGTGCAATCTAAATCATCTATGATCCTCTCTGTGGCCTCAATCTAGTACTCAGCCATATTAGGGGCGACTCTAGTGACAACCCTGAAAAGCTTAGCTCCATTGGACAGGAGTCATTTCGTAACTGACCCTCGGCCCCAAGATCCAGTATTGGGCACAACGACCCTCTTCAAAATCTTGAGCATAGCCAGGGACAGTGTGTCATCCCCGACCATGCGGTCTTGAGACCCAATCTCAGTAGCAGGCGATACTGGCATCTCACTCATATCTAGATTTGGCAGGTTGCCCGATAATGAGGACTCAGGTCGAGCCCCTCTATGGCCTTTACCTAAGACTCTGGTACCCCTTCTGCGGATACCTCATGTGCTCATATCTATTCGAATTTATCTAGTATTAAAAGTTTTATGGATCAGTTACAACTCAATAGTTATTAACAGATGTTTTATGTAACAGTTTCAGTAATTCATAATTTGTTTTCGTATGTCGCATTTTCTAGCAGTTTTACTATAGTTTCAGTTTCACTACTATTTTCAGTATATACTAACTAGAGTATTTTCACAGTATACTACCTATAGTAATTTTAGAATATATTGTCTATAACATTTTTAGTTTAAACATATATCAGTTTCAGAATACTTACAGGATTTGCGTCGGAGACATGGTGTACCACATACTCAGTAAAAACATTTCAAATCATCAAAAATCAATTCTTTAAAAACCAAATTTTTAAACCCATAATTCACAGTTGAGTTTTGCAACCTGACTCTGATACCACTAAATGTAACACCCGAAACCTGGCCTAAACGTTATGGCTGAATCTGGTGATCTCACATGATAGTGTGTTTGAAAATTAAGTTGTTACGAGAAAATCATTTCCGTGTTATTACCTTTCTTTATTCTTTATTAGTTCCAAATCCCCTTGCCCATTTAATCGATTAATTTAAGAAAAAACATTGTTTGTTGTGGAAGCTTTGAAAACAATTTAAGTGCTCGTGTGTTTTAGAGAAATCCTTTGTTATTTTGAAAGCTGAGTTTTCTTACAACTAGCAGATATAAATCCATAAAGTAAAGAAAATTAAGAAATAAATCAAAACAAGTGTCCGTAAGTCTGAATTACTACCAAAAACTTAACCAATAAAAATAGAAATAAAGATAAAACCAATAATCACAAATTAAAAATCATGAAAGTCCAACATCGTGGTCACCGTCGAGTCCTCCGCCGCAACAATCCATCTAAGTCTGAGGATTACCTGTACAGATAAAATAGAAGGGTGAGTTTACGTAAACTCAGTGTGTAATCCCCACAGAAAACAAACAAACAGTCACAGTCTTACACGGTCCGGGCCTAAGCCCCTATCAGTATCAGTGGCAGTTTAGGCTTTAGCCCAATTCAGTCTCAGTATCAATCATGCATAAGGGCATTATCCCATCACAGTAACAGTATCAGATAAACAGTGTACAGTAAATCCAATCCTACCCAACCAGCCTCTATACACCATCTCCGTCCATCCCTACACTCTATGTGGGGTTTAAAACACCTACCCATCCCTATACTCCAAATAGTACCGAATGCGGCACATAATCAGTAATTTACAATTGAGCTGCTAGATATTAGGCTTAAGAGCCTTTCAGTAAACATCCTCCAAATAATATTGATAAACTATAAATTATACATATTTCTATCCCTCATTTAGAATATTTTTGGATGAATTATCATTAGATTTGTGAAATTCGATGCTCCTAATCCTTTAAATTCATGTTTTGTACTTAGGTGAGCATAAGAGAGTAAAAAGAACGAGAAATGGGCCTAAAACGGAGAAAATGGGCCAAAGTAAGAGATCAACATGGCCTGAAGTTCCTCACACAGGTGAACCACACGCCCGTGCCACATTAACAGGCTTGAACATGGCCTGGGCTCGATTTACATAGGCGTGCCACACGGGCGTGTCCCTGTCATAACAATTTTCAATTTCATGCGAAAAAAGCTACTTGGAGGCTAAGAAAGACACTCCAAACTCTATATAAAGACCCTAGGAAGTGACTACAAGGGTGGACAGTGTCCCCACCAAGACTCAGGGTAGAGGACAGGGAATTACTCAAAGGAAGCCGATCAATCCATCTCAGAAGCTAGAACCTACATCAAGACTGAAGATCTCCCTTTCATCCTTTCAGGGGTTTTAGGTTTTCTTTATGTTTTGTTATTTTCTTTACTTTGAGATGTATTCTTTTATAAACATGAACTAAATCCCCAAATAGCTAAGGGGGATGAAACCTAAGACGAATCTTGTTATTGTTATCTGAACTATATGATAAATATTTGATTTGTTCTTAATTGTGTTTTTAATCTTGAGTTGATATTTTAGGATATTAATTCAAGTCGAACGTGCTTATTTAGAGGAGCAAAAGTTTCTATTTAAGAGTAGATTCAACACAATTAAGCGGAGTTGATCGCAATCTTAAACATAGGACGACGAAAATCTACCGGATTAGAGTCAAATCTAATATGGGGATCCATAGATCGAGTTAATACAAAACTAGGAGTTTTAATTAGAAAAAGATTTCAATTAATTAACCTAAGGTTAGTTGTTCTTATTCTCGACGGAGATATTAATATAATTTAGGGATCTCTACGGATCAAGTTGAATGAAGAAATCGTCTAGTTCAGAGTTAAATAACAAGTAAAGTCTAGGTGGATTCTTCCTTGGGTATTGCCTTTATCATTCAGTTTTCCCAAAGTAATTTCCCAATCTACTCTTTGTCGTGTCTTTAGTTAGTTAGAATTTTAGTTTCCGAACAAATCCCTCTTTATTTTTAGGCTAGATAATAGGAAGAAAGTCATTACTAGTACTTTTAGTTCCTTGGATTCGATATTCCGATCTTACCACTAGCTATACTACTATTCGATTAGTGTACTTGCCTTTTATCGTGATAATAGTTAGTTTCTAGGTACGATCATTATTATTACTTCATCAAATCACGATCAAATATCAACCCAACCTAATACAATGCAACATACAATACATGACATGCTATCTCATGGTTACTAATACATATAATCAGTTCAGTTTACATGCATACTATCATCATGCTCAGTACATATATCAATCAATCAGTCAGTTCACATAATTAGGGGTCTAAGTATTTCTTACCGACCCTACAGTAGGTTCACAGTCAACTTGGGCGACCCATGTAACCTTAGAAATTATTTCAGTAAAAATAGGCTCACACACCCGTGTGGGCCTACACGGCCCAAATTGGCCTTGGTCGTGTCGATCACACAGCCTGACCCAAAATCCCACATGCTCGTGTGGCACACAGGACCCAAAATAGTATAGCCCGTGTCTCGCACATGGCTTACTTGGCCATCACACAGTCGTGTCTTGCGCGCACAGCTTGGCCTCGTCGATCACATGCCCGTGTCAAGGCACACAACCTACCACACAGGCGACCTACCTCATCCTTAAAGTGACGAAAACTTACCACAACTCCTTTAATCAATCAATTACAAATCAGTACGAGAAGAACCTCGATCCTCGCGATATCTTGCTACCAAAATAGAATACATATGCCTTCGATTAATAACTAAAAATTTGAGACCATAATATGCAAAGGTCACTTACCCACTATCAATGGAAACGGAGAATGGATTCCCGAAAGATAGAATCAAATGAACGGCAAGTGAAGAGCAATGATTGGAAATGAAAAATGAAGGAAGAAGGAAAGGGAAGGGTTACCGTCAGAATTTGGAGAAAGAGAGAAAAACTGTATTTTTGGGAAAAATAAAAGTTAAGTTCAAATAGAATTCCTGATGGCTTCCCTTAATTCTCTCCATCCAACTCCCCACTATCAGAATTTCAATTCCGATCAAACTCATCCATGCCACACGCCTCATACAAAAAGAAATACTCTCTTTGTCACACGAGGACTCAAACACAAGACCTCCAGCATAACCAACACTCCACTTATCCACCAGGCCAGTAGGTCTATTCTATTAATTACTTGCAAACACTTAATTAAAAGCCTACTGACCAGAGATAGAGTTTAATTCATAAAAATACCAAAATTTTCCCAAGTCATGGCTTGAACTTGGGACCTCTCATACACACCCAGAACACTTAACCACTGGAGTTGATAGACATTTATGTCACACATACACAAAAACAAAATTTAAATTTTTTAGGGCATTACATAAATACTGTCATACACTTACAAAATTTGTTATTTAAAAAGGCAAAGCCAATTACAACTAATTCTACAAACCCAATGTGGAAATGGTTCAAGGTAATGGAGTGAGTTTCATATATAGCTCGTAGATAATTTAGTTGATTTAGGGCTTAAATATAGTATCCTAATATGAGGTTTTATGGATGTGATGTAGAATTTCCTAAGTGTTTTAGATGGAACTCACATAAGATTAGGGTTTCAATAGTTGATAAACCTCTATATCGAATGCAAAAATGTAACAGCCAGAAACTGGGCTCAGTTGAAATAGTGATTTCGAAATCACTTCCTAAGGTTTAAGAAAATTATTTTAGTATTAAATTATGTGTTTTTGTATGCATGAAAATTTCGGTGAGTTATTTTACGCGATTGAAGGCTTAATCGTGAAAAAAGGACTAAATCGCATAAAAGGGAAAAAGTTGCAATTTTTAGTAAAATTGAGTTAAATAGCTAGAGAATAAAATTTTGAGGGTTTTAAAGGGGAATTATGCCCTTGAGTATAAGGTTGGCCGGCCATTGAGTAGTAATGGAGACAAATTGCATAAGAAAAGTCAAAGTTTAAGTTGGTAGGTGACTTAATTTTGACTAGTTGTGAAATAAAATAAAACAAAAAAGACTTCATCTCTTTTCACCTGCTTCTCCACCGAAATTACCAGCAAAATAAGTAGAAGCTTGAAATTTCAGCCACCTTTCATCCTTCTAAGTAAGTGATTCTTAAGGCTTTTCTTGATAATTTTTGTACTTTTGAGACCCTTATAGCATGGGCTATCTATTGAAAGGTATATCTTGATTTTGGTTGAAAGTTTTCAAATATGCCATGAATGTATAAGTGATGTCTGCTAGAAATTTTTGGAAGAAAATGAGCTACTGTTGTTAAATAGACAATTTGTGTGAAAGAGTTGCATGAGAACACATAGAATGGGGCTTAGTTACTAAGTTAGTACACATTGTAATAAATGTGTGAAATAGTATGAATGTTGGGTTTCCATAAGAGTGGAAAGAGTGTAACACCCCTAGCCCGCGTTCAATGCCAGAATGGGGTTATGAGGTTTTACCAAACGAGACACAACTTTCGTACATTCATATATACACATATGTTAAATTCACATTTTTAAAGCATAAGTCTATTTAAAACATTATTTAAAACATCTAAAAATCATACCACAATTAAGTATGAAAACTCAAAGTCATGTATAATATACTTTTCAATACATACAAATATTCATATATCATCTTCATAGGTAAACCGAATACCTCATAAAATTTCAGTATTTAATATCCCAATGATATACATACTAAATAACCAAACATAACATATGCGATATTGATCTCTAGACACATAGTCTATTATGCTTCCACAAGCTACTTAATCATTTAATACACAACTATCCAAACCAAATTTTCTTAATACGAGTATAAACTTCTTACTTTATTACTATTTAAAATGATCAAAATCCAAATACAATGGACGATTATAAGCTTGCTAAGTTCAATAGCATTAATAAATGTAAATTTTCATATACTCAATCACATTCAATTTTCTAAACTTAAATACAGATACATTAATATCATCTGATACTTAAACTTAATCTAACATGTATTAGTAAATGACATCTATTGAATATGTGACACAATGTTTATCTTCTTATTTGAGTAACAGTATACCATTTAAAAGCTTATGCACATATGCATACATTAAAAATAAACAAATCATAAATATATAACTTTAATAATAATGCAATAGCCGAACATATTATGATTACCAAATGACCAATTTCAAATTTCATGGCATGCGAATGACTAATTTATTAACCCACATTTTTCATCACACGCACCAAACATGTAGTAATACTTTCTTTGGTACAATTTCATTACTTTGCTAAATACTAAACATATCCTTTTGCTTATCCATACACATTCGCATCTTAATCCATACCAACCATACTACATAGCATAATATTCATTAACATATAAGACTATGATTATCATTACATTATGGCCATTTATATTTCTAATGCTTTCATATGGATGCATATCATTTTAAAAACAAAAATCATTTCTAATCTCAATTAGTAAACTTGACCTTTTTAATCCTCCATTATTGAACCTCAAACAAAACTTATATTCCAAAGTTACCATATAACATATTCATCATTTACTTCCAACTATTTAAGCTAAACCTAAGCGCATGCATTACCTTGACAAACCAAACCAAAATATCAAATACACAGTCAAATATATAATTTTTATTTTACTCCTTTTCTAATTAATTTATAAAGTTCATCCTCAAAGACATAGCATATCACACATAAAACTTACCATAGATGAATTAGTGATCATCTATTTGTAGTACCTTAACCAAACACAAAAAAAAACAACTTCACACATATTTTATCTACGCAAATATCATCGCTAAATTAACTAAATATATTTATGAATATATATATCATCACCGAAATCAACTAAGCTTAGACATCATTTCTATCCATCACAACCGAACATAGATAGTCAAATTTCATAGTCAAATAATTATTTACCAAATACACATATATCTTTAACCTTTTTGCCAAAATAAACTCATCAATGATTAAACTTAATAAATCTTAATATTAATAAATATATTACCTTCACTTCTTCTAAAAGTCATAACCGAATTTACCTTAATATCTAATCACATAATAACTGATATTCGCGATATGAAGTAATAAAATTTATAACAAATGATCACACCAGAAACTAACTATTATCACGATTTAAGGCAAGCGCACCTATCGAACAATAGTATAGTTATGGCAAGACCGAGATATCGTACCCAAATGAACCAAAACTACTAGTACTAACTTTCTTTCTATTATTTAACCTAGAAATAAAAGGGGATTTTTATTAAACTAAACTAATTATTAGACTAAGCTAAGAATGCACAAGAAGTTAATTGGGGAAAAACTCTTAGGAAAACTGATTGATTTAGGCAATACTCAAGGGAGAATCTACCTAGACTTCACTTGTTATCAACTCTTGAACTAGACGATTTATTCACTTGACTTGATCCGTATAAATCCCTAACTTATGTTAATATCTCTCTCGAGACTAAAAATAACTAACCCTAGGTTGATTAATTGAAATCTCTTTCTAATTAAAACCCCTAGTGTTGCATTAACTCGATCTATGGACTCCCTTATTAGATTTGATCCTAATCCAGTAGATTTTCGTCGTCCTATCTCTAAGATTGCAATCAACTCCGCTTAATTGTGTTTGATCTACTCCTATGCAGGGACTTTTGTTCCTCTACATAAGCATATTTAACTTAAATCAATATCCCAGAAATATCAATTTAAGAGTTAAAAACACAATTAAGAACAAATCAAATATTTATCATATAATTCAAGAGAAAAATAATAACAAGATCTATCTTAGGTTTCATCCCCCTCAAGTATGTGGGGGATTTAGTTCATAATTATAAAACAAAACATCTCAGAAGAATAATGATAACAAAACATAAAGAACCCTAAAACCCCTGGAGGTAATTGAAGGGAGATCTTCAGTCTTGAGGGAGAATTCGGCTTCTGAGATGGATCAGTCGGCTTCCTTTGGAGTAATTCCTTGCTTCTACTCTCTGTGTTGGCGGGAATAAAGCACACCTTTGTAGTTGCCTCCTAGGGCCTTTATATAGAGTTTTGAATGCCTTTCTTAGCCCCTAAGTAGCCTTTTCCGAGTGAAATTGAACTTTCTCACGACAGGGACATGCCCGTGTGCCACGCCCATGTGGATCAAGGCCCATGCCGTGCTTGGGCCTATTAAGGTGGCACGGTCTTGTGACACGGCCGTGTGGTGAACCTTTAGGCCTTGTTGTTTTTATACTTTAGCCTATTTTTTCTGTTTTCGGCCCGTTTCTCATTCTTTTCACTTCCCTATGCTCACCTGAGTATAAGGCATGAAATAAAAGGATTAGGAGCACCAATTTCCACAAATTCAATGATAATTCATCCAGAATTTAGGCTAAGCATGAGGTAAAAACATGTATAATTTATAGTTTATCAAATACCCCCACACTTAAGCCTTTGCTTGTCCTCAAGCAAAATCTCAACTCACAATTAAGAATCATTCTTCTCAACTTATAATCCTTATTAATAATGTTTCAAACTAATCACAAGTAATCATACAATAAGAATTCAACTGAAAAAACATTAAGTTCTCAAACACTCTAAGTTGAGCATTTTATCACAGAAACATAGGTTTTCTCCCTTCTCCTAAGTAATTACCTTTCAATCAAAATCAACAAGATTTGACATCCTCACTAAAGATTCACTCTATCCACTCAAAATGTTTAGGGTTCAAAAATTAAGCACTCTTTAGTCAACCTAAAAAGTTATTACCATAGGCTTGCAAGTAAATTAAATTTCCACCACTATAGATTGATATGACACATCGATCAAAAGGTCTTTCAATGGTTGTAATGGGGCTTTGGTTAGGGGTGTTGTCACAAGCTGAAAAAGAGGGTTAGAATTGAGATTGAATTAAAAAATCATCTACCTAGAAAAATCTTTATCACTTGAACATATTCCTAAAGCTAAGCTTATGATGACATCGTTCTAGATTAGGTAGCTTTTAATAGAAATATGTAAAAATATTGAACTATAGCTAAATTACAACTGAATTAATTGTATATACAAATTTTTTAAGAAGAAATCAAATACAATAAATTGAATATTTACAAACTTTACAAACTGAAAAAGAGAACAAAGCTAGATAATAATTCAACTTAAATCTCGACAAAAATAGGGATCAAAATAATTGAATGGAATCCAACAAAAAATGGGTTATAGGTTATTAGAGGTAAGTCAAAGAATGGGTTGTTAGGCTTAATGGGGTTCACTAAGGGTTAATTTATGGAGGTAGGCTTTTATGGAGTAAGTGGGTTAAACCTAGGTGCCTTTATCATCTCAGTGTATCAAATCAATGATGTGGTCTTGACATGTATAATCGAAGCAAGTTCTAGAATAACAAATCAGTATTGACTCACTCAAAGCAACAATAAAAGTGAGCACAAAAGGATGTATGCTTAGAAAGGCTCAAAAATCTCACCAGAATCATGGCTTTTGATGTCAGTCCTGTGAATTTCAAATCTCAAGATAACACTTAAAATTAGGGGAAATAGCCTAGCAAAAATTTAAATTCTCAAAAATTTAAACTTATCATGCTTGATTCCCTAATGTCTTAAAGTTTGAATAATCAAAGCATAAGTGCCTATGTCTTGATTCTCAACATATCAATAAAAATCATAAGTCAATCAGAATTAATTCCTAATAGGAGATTGAGACTCATGCAGAGAGTGAAAGTGAGAATTCAAAATTTGAGAATAATGCAAAATGTTAGTTGTAAAAATTTTTCAGGGGTTCGACAAGAATGTAATGACTGAAAGTAAGTTCCCCCTCCCCCACACTTAAGATGTACATTGCCCTCAATGTATAAAGATACATTAGTAGCAATAGAAGCATAATATCATAAGATAGGGAGAGAAATGAAACTCCCTAAATTTTGGATGATTTTGTAGAGATGGATATTGGAATTGTAAAAGCCGGCAGTTGTGGCAGGGTTTTCCCATTACAGATGGATTTGAGCTGTAAAGCTCCTTTGAAACTGCGATAGCATAAATAAGTGTTTAGGGATTTTAAGTTAAGCATAATTTTCTCATTAGGGAATAGCCGATTTGAAAATAAAATTGAAAACTAAACTAGAATATTCAATAAATATAAAGATCGAAATAAAGATAAAGAAAAATCTAAAGATTCGAAAAAAACATAAAGTTCAAGAGAAGGTAAAAATAAAGATCAAGAAAGCAAATAAAAAAAAAGAAAAGAGGAATAGGAAGTTCTAATCCTCAGATGGTCCGCGAGGTTGGGATGGTGATGAGATATGTAGATGCTGGCATATCTGCTGAAGAGTAGCATCGATGTGATCGAAGCATTGAAAACACTATTGCTCAAATTATGCGAGGCGCTTGGATATGTTAGCATATGAAGCTACCGCATGAACTGGGCGGCGAGGGGGTGGTGGCTCAGTAGGCACCTCCTTCGGTGGTGGGACATCATCAATAATATCCTCGGGGTCCTCGTGCTCGGCATCTCGAAGTAGACGGTATTGTAGAGGATCGATCCCACGTTGGCGCTAAATCATTCTCATGTGTAACATAGTTTGGATGCCCTGTAGGGACATCTGGCCAACTAAGGTGTAAGAGGATGTTTGGGCTGCGGTGTTGAGTAGGCCAAAGTAGCGGGCCAATCGCGTGATGTATGGGCCCATAGAGATTACGCCCTTACAGTGTCACTCCGTCTGGTGTTGGATGGCATAAGCAATGAAGTAGGCGAGATCGATCACATGAATATGCGCCATGCTCCATAAAAAGTAGGCATCGTGGGCGTTGACGACGCCAGTACTCTCGCGTCTGCTTGTCAGTATGTGTGCGAGGAGGGCATGTATGTACCTTAGAGATGGGGCGAGATTGGTCGCTTTGGAGCGATTGGGGTCGTATGTGGATGAGGCTGGGACCAGGGCTCGCCAACACTTGGAATGTGATAGGTGGATGTGTCGATGGAGCTCAGAATGGTCCTCTTCCTCCACAAACTGCTCAGTGTAGAGGCCTAGCACTGTACCAAACTCTGGTACACTTAGTTGACGAATGAGACCTCTGAGCTGGAATTGTATCGTTCCAGGATCATCGTGTTAGCTTATCACCGTCTGGAGGTAGAATCTAGAGCAAAACTCGAGGGTGAGTTCAAGATAGGTGGGCTCTACAATTTGAAAGAACTGCTCCCATGGGTCCGTTGTTAATAAGGCTTGGACCTCGTCTGCTAGGTGGACCTACTCTAAAGCGACCCAATCAATGCACCTTCCCACTCCGAGAGGTCTTGCCCGTAATATCTGAAATAATTCTTCTTGTGAGTTCTGCGAGAATTGGAGGAAGGGGTGTCGAATTTCGACGGTGGGTCTAGAAGAGGAGCCACTGGGTCCCTTGCGCTTTTTAGAGGTAGGGACGGTAGCTTTCTTTCCACGGGAAGACGACATTGTACCTAAAATACAAAAAGATAATAAGATTGATACCTATCATTCCTAAAAAGAATAATTGAATAGGCAAAGCGACAATTTAAACCAAACAAAAATATATTGTATTGAAATGTTGATTTCACTAACCTAACTAATAGAATCAATTCATTCTAAGCATGGTATCAAATGATAGAGGTATGTGTATCATTTTATACTAAGTCACAACTACTCTAGATAGGTAAAAGTGGCAGCCAAAGGAGAGTCTAAATGGCATATTGAATCTTTTCTAGAATGATCATGCTAAATGAATCTTCTATCAACAATAAAGCAAATAACTAAATGAACGAGATAATAAACAAATAAATAAAGAGAAAAAGTGAGAAAATGGGAACCGAATAGGTGGTTATGGGGTGGAACACGTCGTGGCGAGGTTGCACGAGCATGGAGACGTTGTTGAAGCCGGCGGCGACGCTAGAAATGGTGGATATGGGAGTTAGGTTGAGAGGTTTTTAGGGTTTAAATGAGGAAAAAGGTGAATAGTGGGCTATTTTTATAGGATATTGGGTCACACGGGCATGGCACATGCCCATGTGACTCGCAGTTAGCCCGTGTGGTTTGAAAGTTAGGGATTTTGGCGTGCCGGATTCGTATCACATGCCCGTTTTTGTAGGGCGTGTTGGGGCACATGACCATGTCGCACAACCGTGTCCTTCAATGTTCGCTTCTCCCACGGTCGTGTAATGGGTTGTACGCCCGTGTTGGAAATAGCAGGTTCAACCACGGTCTTGAGGCACGGGCGTGTCGGACGCCCATGTTGAATTAATAGGTTTGGTCACGATTTTGGGACATGGACATGTTGCACGCTCGTGTTGATTTTTCAAGTTTGGCCACGGCCATACCACATGGCCGTGGCATGTTGTCGCAGCCCGTGTCTCTACTCATGATGTCACACAGTCTAGGGCATGCCCGTACGGGTGGCCGTGTGGTTTACAAACCTATATTTAGACGGTTAGTTGATGAATTAGGGAATTTGAAATAAAAGATCTGCACTATGTCAGTTCTCGGGTTGCCTCCTGAGAAGCGCTTATTTAGAGTCTAAGCTCGACTCTGCTTGTATGTATCATTACGAGGGCTCGTGGAGCTGAAGCTCCTCTCTATTATTCTTAAAATCCTCACCTTTATAATGTTTAAGCCGATGACCATTTACCTTGAAAGTACCTTGGTTTGGATGAGTTACCTCGACTATGCCGTATGGGAAGACAGTTTGAACAGTGAATGGGCCTGACCATCTTGATTTAAGTTTTCCAGGGAATAGTTTAAGCCTTGAGTTGTATAGCAAGACAAGATCGCCAGTTTTAAACTGCTTAGGTTGTCTTAAACGATTGTCATGGCATCGCTTTGTGGCTTCCTTGTATAATCGTGAGTTTTCGTATACATTGCAGCGCCATTCTTCCAGCTCATTTAATTGCATTAGACGTTTCTCACCTGCAAGTTTAAAATCAAGATTTAGGAATTTGATAGCCCAAAATGCTTTATGTTCAAGTTCAAATGGTAGATGATAACTTTTTCCGTAAACAGGTCTATAAGGAGATGTTCCTATGGGAGTTTTGAATGCAGCTCTATAGCCCATAAAGCGTTATCTACTTTTCTTGACCAATCTTTCCTATTTGTTTCTACCGTTTTCTCTAGTATGCGTTTTAATTCTCTATTTGTTACTTCAACTTGTCCACTTGTTTGTGGATGATAAGGGGTAGCTGTTCTATGTTGCACTCCATATCTTTTTAACACTTTATCAAATTGAGCATTGCAAAAATAAGTGCCCCTATCACTGATAATTATGCTAGGTGTTCCAAATCGAGAGAAAAGTTTTTTTAGAATCATCAGTAGGTAAAGCTTAGGCTTCCACCCATTTTGACATGTAATCTACTGCTACTAATATGTATTTATTCCCAAACGAAGTAGGGAAGGGACGTATGAAATCAATACCCCTTACATTAACTATTTCACATGAGAGTATATACGTTTGAGGCATTTCATTATGCTGAGAAATATTACCTGTCCTCTGGCATTTATCACAAGAGGTCACATACCTGTTGGCATCCTTGAAAAGGGTAGGCCAGTAAAAACCTGATTCGAGTACTTTGTCAGCAATTCTAGTTCCACTGTGGTGTCCTCCAGTTGGTCCAGAATGGCAGTGATTCATAATTTTATATGCTTCCATCTTAGTAACGCACCTTCGAATGACTTGATCTACGCAAATACGAAAAAAGAAAGGGTCTTCCCAAAAGTAATTTTTCACATCAGCGAAGAATCGCTTCTTTTACTGATGGGTCAAACCTTTTGGGGTTATGTTAGCTGCTAAATAATTTGCGAAATTGGCAAACCAAGGGACTGTAGCTTCTGCTATGACTAGGAGTTATTCTTCAGGAAACAAGTCGTTTATTTTATCAAGGTCTTGGGGTGTGGATTTTCCAATCTTGAAAGGTGATCTGCTACCAAATTTTCAGCTCCTCTCTTGTCTTGTATCTCTAAGTTGAATTCCTGTAACAATAGAATCCATCTTATTAATCGAGGTTTTGCATCAGTTTTAGTTAAAAGATAACGAAGAGCGGAATGATCAGTATAAATGATGACTTTAGACAATATTAAATATGATCTAAATTTGTCAAATGCAAAAATAACAGCTAGCAATTCTTTTTTCGTGGTAGTATAATTTTCTTTCACGGCTGTCAAAGTTTTGCTAGCATAATAAATCGGTTGAAAGTGCTTGTCTCTTCGTTGTCCTAGAACTGCACCTACTGCAAAATCACTCGCATCACACATTAGTTCAAAAGGTAGATTCCAATCAGGTGAAATCATTATTGGGGCATTAACTAATTTTTCTTTGAGAGTGTTAAAAGACTCTAAACATTCCTGGTCAAAATTGAAAAGCACATCTTTTTCTAGTAATTTTGTTAAAGGCTTGGCTATTTTAGAAAAGTCTTTAATAAATCTTCGATAAAAGCCAGCATGTCCTAAAAAGCTTCTTATAGCCTTAACTGAATTAGGGGGAGGTAATTTTTCAATGGATTCAACTTTTGCTTTATCTACCTCTATCCCTTTACTAGAAATTTTATGTCCTAATACAATACCTTCTTGAACCAGAAAGTGACATTTTTCCCAATTGAGCACTAGATTCGTCTCTTCACATCTTATTAGAACACGTTTTAAATTATTAAGGCAAAGTTGAAAAGAATTACCGAAAACCAAAAAGTCATCCTTAAATACCTCCATGATGTCTTCCACGAGTTCGTCATGCATCGCTGAAAAGTAGCAAGGGGATTACATAATCCAAAAGGCATTCTATGATAAGCAAACGTACCGTATGGGCATGTGAATGTTGTCTTTTCTTGATCTTCTAGAGCTATCGGGATTTGGAAGTAGCCAGAGAGGCCATCCAAGAAGCAGTAATACATATGTCCTGACAGTCTTTCCAACATTTGATCGATAAAGGGTAAGGGAAAATGGTCTTTTCTAGTTGCATCATTCAACTTTCTATAATCAATACAAACTCTCCATCCTGTGACTGTTCTTGTAAGAATTAATTCCTTTTTTTCATTAGACACCACAGTCATGCCTCCCTTTTTAGGAACGACCTGCACAGGACTCACCCAAGAACAGTTAGAAATAGGATAAATAATTCCTACATCTAGAAGTTTAATTACCTCGGTTTTTAAGACTTCCTTCATGTTAGGATTCAATCATCTCTGAGTTTGTACACATGGCTTATATTCATATTCCATTAAAATTTTGTGGGTGCAAAAAGAAGGGCTAATTCCTTTAATGTCAGAAATCTTCCAAGCTATAGCCTTTTTGTGTTCTCTTAATACTTGAAGTAATTCCTCTTTCTCTTCAGCGCTCAAATCTGATGCGATAATTACTGGTAATGTAGAATCATCTCCCAAAAATGCATATTCCAAGTGATCAGGCAATTGTTTTAGTTCCAATTTAGGAGGTTCACCAATCAAGGGTTTTTGTCTCAGTTCGTCATTTATCTTAATACCCTCATAACTTATGTGTCTTGTGGCAAGTTCATTAGAGTTTAAATCCTTTATTACTTTCTTTACTTCAGTGGTGGCTTCATCTTCCTCCCCACCTTGGACAAGACACAGTTCCAACGTGTCTTCAATAGTGATTTCCTGAAAAGTGTCTTGAACAAAATAATCAATAAAATCAATAAAATACAGGAATCTTCATGTTCACTAGAAAATCGCATAGCATCATAAATTTTAAAAACAACTTCTTCCTCACCAACCTTAAGCACTAGTTTACCATCCCTTACGTCAATAACAGCTCTAGCAGTAGCTAAGAATGGGCGTCCTAAAATTAAAGGTACCTCAATATCTTCATCCATGTCAAGCACAACAAAATCAACAGGGAATATAAATTTATCTACTTTTACTAATACATCTTCAATGATTCCCCTAGGATATTTAACAGATCTATCAGCTAATTGTATACTCATCCTAGTGGGTTTTGGTTCCCCTAGACCTAGTTGTTTGAACATTTTGTAAGGCATTAGGTTAATACTAGTGCCTAAATCAGCTAAAGCTTTTTCAATGTTTAAACTGCCAATTAAGCAAGGAATAGTAAAACTTCTTGGATCTTTCAGTTTGGTAGGCAGTTTATTTTAGAGGATAGCTGAACACTCTTCGTTGAGTTCCACTGTGGGTAGTTCTTCCAGCTTCCTTTTGTTTGTGAGAAGTTCTTTTAAAAATTTTGCGTACTTCGGCATCTGCGAAATTGCTTCAACAAAAGGTAAGTTAATATGTAACTATTTAAAAAGTTCGAGAAATTTACCATATTAAGCATCCATGCGGTCTTTCTTTAACTTTGCTGGATATGGTATGGGTGGTTTATATTCTTTAAATGCTGGTGGAGTACTTTCTTTAGGTTCCTCTTCCTCTACCTTTTCCTTTTTAAATTCTTGAACAGGCTTCTTTTCAAGTTCAACTAGTACTTTTCCATTCCTTAGAGTAACTGCTTTTACATGTTTTCTAGGATTTGGCTCAGTATTACTCAGCAAACTACCTTGTGGTCTATCAGATATCATCTTTGCAAGTTGGCCAATCTGATTTTTGAGCCCTTGAATAGAAGCTTGTTGGTTCTTAAGTGCTGTTTCAGTGTTTTGAAAACGAGTTTTGGAAACCGATATGAACTTTTCCAACATTTCCTCAAGGTTTGGTTTCTTTTCTTGCTGATACGGTGGTTGTTGAAATCCTTGAGGGGGTGGTGGTGGTCTTTGATTACCTTAACTGCCCCATGAGAAATTAGAGTGATTCTTCTAACCTGCATTGTAAATATTGCTATAAGGATTATTTTGAGGTCGAGAATTATTACCCATATAATTCATTTGTTCGTTTTCTGTGCTATGTCCATAGGGATGGTACTCTGGGTTGCTCACTCCTCCTAGGTTTGAGTCACACTGCATGACTAGATGTACCTGCGTAGAACCAAAAAAACCATCAATCTTTTTATTTAAAAGTTCTACCTAAGTGGAAAGCATTATGATTACATCAATATTAAAAACTCCTGCTGCTTTTGTCAGCTTTGTCCTCATGACTTGCCACTGATAGTTATTCAGTGACATTTCTTCTATAAACTCGTAACCTGCTTCGGGTGTTTTGTTGTTGATTGTTCCACCAACGGCTACGTTGATCATTTGCCTTATCGAAGGATTCCAACCATTGTGAAAGGTTTGAACTTGTAGCCACAAAGGTAACCCATGGTGAGGGCACCTCCTCAATAAGTCCTTATATCTCTCCCAGGCATCGTAAAGTGTCTCTAAATCCATCTGCACAAAAGAAGAGATATCATTCCTTAATTTTTCCATTTTAACCGGCGAAAAATATTTGATCAAGAATTTTTTGGTTATTTGTTCCCATGTAGTGATTGAGCCTCGTGGTAGGGAATTTAACCATTGTTTAGCTTTATTCCTTAGGGAAAAAGGGAATAGTCAAAGGCGAATGGCATCATCAGAAATACCATTTATTTTAAAAGTGTCACAAAACTCCAAGAAATTGGCTAAGTGTGAGTTGGGATCCTTATCCTGTAAACCATTAAACTGAACAAATTACTGAATCATTTGAATAGTGTTAGGTTTTAATTCAAAATTATTTGCAACAATAGTAGGCCTAACAATACTAGATTCTGTACCAGCCAAATTAGGTTTAGCATAATCATAAATAGTACGAGGAGCATTATTTTGGTCCACCGGTTCTGCCGCTATTGCGGGAGGTGGTAGATTGTCCTGATTTGCGTCCATCTCTTCAGTAGGCTCAGGTTCTTGTTCCTGCTCTGGATACTATAGGCTTTGTCTAATCTCTCTATGAGTTCTACTAACTATGGCTTCTAAATCTTCGTCGAACAATAATGGTCCTTCTGGGTTTCTTCCAGTCATAAACTAAAGATACCTAGAAAAGGAAAAAAAATAGAGCGTAATGTTAATAATTAAAAATATAAAAAGAAAACAAAAATAGATTGCAATAAAAATAAAAATGGATAAAGTAATAGGAATAGAGTGTTCCTAATATTTTAGTTCCCCAGCAACGGCGCCAAAAACTTGATATTCGTGATATGAAGTAATAAAATTTATAACAAGTGATCACACCAGAAACTAACTATTATCACGATTTAAGGCAAGCGCACCTATCGAATAGTAGTATAGTTATGGCAAGCCGAGATATCGTACTCAAAGGAACCAAAACTACTAGTACTAACTTTCTTTCTATTATTTAACCTAGAAATAAAAGGGGATTTTTATTAAACTAAACTAATTATTAGACTAACCTAAGAATGCACAAAAAGTGAATTGGGGAAAAACTCTTAGGAAAACTGATTGATTTGGGCAATACTCAAGGGAGAATCTACCTAGACTTCACTTGCTATCAACTCTTGAGCTAGACGATTTATTCACTTAACTTGATTCGTAGACATCCCTAACTTATGTTAATATCTCTCTCGAGACTAAAAACAACTAATCCTAAGTTGATTAATTGAAATCTCTTTCTAATTAAAACCCCTAGTATTGCATTAACTCGATCTATGGATTCCCTTATTAGGTTTGACCCTAATCCAGCAGATTTTCGTCGTCCTATCTCTAGGATTGCAATCAACTCCGCTTAATTGTGTTTGATCTACTCCTATGCAAGGACTTTTGCTCCTCTACATAAGCAATTCAACTTAAATCAATATCCGGAAATATCAATTTAAGAGTTAAAAACACAATTAAGAACAAATCAAATATTTATCATATAATTCAAGAGAAAATAATAACAAGATCTATCTTAGGTTTCATCCCCCTCAAGTATTTGGGGGATTTAGTTCATAATTATAAAAGAAAACATCTCAGAAGAATAATGATAACAAAACATAAAGAACCTTAAAACCCCTGGAGGTAATTGAAGGGAGATCTTCAGTCTTGAGGGAGAATTCGACTTCTGAGATGGATCAGTCGGCTTCTTTTGGAGTAATTCCTTACTTCTCTTCTTTTGGAGTAATTCCCTACTTCTACTCTCTGTGTTGGCGGGAATAAAGCACACCTTTATAGTTGCCTCCTAGGGTCTTTATATAGAGTTTTGGAATGCCTTTCTTAGCCCCTAAGTAGCCTTTTCCGAGTGAAATTGAACTTCCTCACGACAGGGACAAGCCCGTATGCCACGCCCATGTGGCTCAAGGCCCAGGCTGTGCTCGGGCCCGTTAAGGTGGCACGGCCGTGTGGTCTGGCCGTGCGAGTCGGGGTTGGGCCGTGTTCGAGCTCAAGGTGGCACGGCTGTGTGGCGAACCTCCAGGCCGTGTTGTTTTTATACTTTGGCTCATTTTCTCACTTTCCGGCCTGTTTCTCGTTCTTTTCACTTCCATATGCTTACATGAGTATCAGGCATGAAATAAAAGGATTAGGAGCACTAATTTCCACAAATTCAATGATAATTCATCCAGAATTTAGGCTAAGCATGAGGTAAAAACATGTATAATTTATCGTTTATCAATAACACATGACCAAACATAACAACAAGTTCACATATATTTATCTATGTATAAACCATAGCTAAATCACTAAACCATGGCCAAACATAACCATGATTCAACCAAACATTGAAATCGAACTTAACAATTTTAACAAGCCATTTTCACATGGCTTATATAATTACATACCAAATTTTCATATTCAAATATAAGCTAGCCTATACATGCCATAAGTTCGAAATTCAACTTATTAAATACCAAAAAAATAGTCGATAGTGTGATAAACTTCACTGACGATCCCCGAGCTCATATCTTGTATCCAAAATCTATAAAATAGAGGCAAAACATAAACATACACAGTAAGCTATCAAGCTTAGTAAGTCATAAGCAAATAAACAATTTAAAGACATAATCGATGTATTTAAACTATGCCAAATTATACTATCACAATCAAATTCAACCTCAATCTTATGATTTAACGTTTATCACATACTTTCATCTATAAACTTATTTAAGGCCAAACTCACATACATATATATATATTATCAAAGTATCCTTCGATCTCAAAGTTCATTATCAATATGTGCCCATATACATGTTACACATGTACATATACTCATGAATCGAATTATAGTTACATAAGCATAAACATAACAATGATCGAATGAATACATATATATGTATATTTATACATTAACAAACTATCATTCACTAAGCCAAAATATCTTTATCATGCTAAAAACATATACACGTACATGCATATTCTCATAAGTCAAAGTGTAACAATCACATATATACTTATAACAAATGGCCAAATATACCACCAAATACACACATATGTTTACACCATTAACTTGTATTGTTTGAAATCACATATTAAATGGCCAGCTTACCTTATTTTCAAATAGGTAATTAACTAACTCATAACTGATCGATTTAGCTCGACTTACACCTTCGTTCACAACATATCGTTGCCCGTTAAACCATTCGGAATTAGATAGGATACTCGGATATTCGCATATATCGTACAATGCCAACATCCCAAACGTGATCTTACATGTAATCACATATCGATGCCACTGTCCCAAACAGGGTCTTACTCGTAAACACATATTGGAATCACATATCAATGCCATGGTCTTACTCGCACATCACATATCGGAATCCTATGTCATGACATATGTATCCTAGCTATTCCTAAGGTTCGTACGAGACTTTCGGACGTTGTTTCTCAGTCAAATCGAAATCGTACACATTTCTCCTAAACTTATACATATTCGGCTAACAAGTAATAATCTCATAAAATTCAATTCAGCATATATATCACGAATTTAATCAAGTAAATAACGTCTATTTGCTTATAAACTTACCTCGGACGATATAAAACTGAACGAGACGACTAGTCGACAACTTTCGTTTCCCCTAATCTAAATCTGATTTCTTTGATTCTTGATCGAAACATATTCAAATTAAGCTCATTCAAACATATTTTCATTCAATTTATCCCAAAAACACATAAATGGGCAAATTACCATTTTACCCATGACATTTACACTTTTTACAATGTAGTCCCTAAAGCACAAAACACAAAATAGGCAAATTTGACAACACCCATGGTAGGCCGAATGCTCCTAGTGTCCATACAAGTCCATAAATTTCATTTATTTCACATTTTAGTCCCTCAAATTTTTATTTTTGCAATTAAGTCCTAATTACTCAAAATTATCAAAAATCCCTATACAATACTAATTGATCTACCACAAATCTTTTATTTTCTAACATAAAATAACAAAAATCACAAGCTTTCAACAATGGCATAACTCAAAATATTCATCAAAATCAAAAATTCGAGCATTGGTTTTGTAGTACTCGAAGCAACGATCTCAAAAACGTAAAAATTATCAAAAACTGACTAAGAACAAACCTTGAATCGAGCTTGAAAGGATGGCTGAACCAAGCTTCTTTTCTTTTTCTTTCTTGTTTTCATATTCGGTCATAAGAAATAAATAATGAACATGGCTTTTAATTCATGTTATAATATAATATATAATAATATATTATTTAATTTACATATATAACCTTTACTAATTAATTTAAACCATTATAACACAAAGTCTTTACCGTCCATTACTAATTATCAAAGGTAAATTACCTCTTAAATACTTCAACTTACAAAGACAAACACAATTCAGCCCTTACACATTAAACCATTAAATTTTCATTTTTCGTGATTAAGTCCTTTTATTTAATTAGACACTTAAACAACAAAATTAAGTCACAAAAATTTCACAAATATAAATTCACACATAATAAACACAGAAAATAATTTTTAAATATTTTTCTAACTCGAATTTGTGGTCCCAAAACCACCGTTCCGATTAAGGTCTAAATCGGGCTGTTACAACTCTCCCCCTTAGGGAATTTTGTCCCCGAAAATCTTACCGGTGAATAAGTTCGAATAACGCTCTTTCATTATATCCTCTTAAAAGAATTTTATTATTTCACAATTCTTTAACTTCGCGAGTCAGAGTACGAATCGATTCTTCCTCATATATCATATCGGACTAATTCTCAATCTCTGACGGCTTAATTACATGTGAGGGATCAGATTGATATCTAGAAGTACCGATACATGGTATACATTATAAATCTTTTTTAATTTAGGTGATAGCAACACTCTGTAACCAACCAAGCCAATACATATTATAATCTCATACGGTTCAATAAATCTCGGACTCAATCTACCTTTACAACCGAATCTGAATATTTTCTTCCACGGTGAGACTGTCAGAAAGACTTAGTTCTGATCTGAAACTCTATATCTTTTTGTTTCAAGTCCGCATACGATTTCTGATGATCGGACACTATTTTCAGACTTTCACGGATCACTTTTACTTTCTGTTTAGTTTCTCTGATCAAATTGACCCCGTGTATCTTATTTTCACTAAGCTCATTCCAATACAATGGTGTATGACATTTACGACCATATAAAGCCTCATAAGGTGCCATTTTGATACTCGACTGAAAGCTATTACTATACGCAAATTCAATCAAAGGTAGATATCATTCCCATGTACCTTTAAACTCAAGAATGCAACATCTCAACATATCCTCAAGTATCTGAATGATTCGTCCGGTCTGACCATTTGTTTTCGGATAAAAGGCTATGCTGAAGTGTAATTTTATTCCTAGTGCATCTTACAGTTTCTTCCAAAGCCGCGGTATAAACCTCGAAACTCTATCCAAAACAATAGAAATAGGTTCCCCATGTAGTCTCACAATCTGAGAAACATACAATTCGTCTAGCTTATCAAGTGAGTAATCTATACGAATCAGAACAAAATGAGCCGACTTAGTCAATCTACCCACAATAACCTAGATTACATCCTTCTTGCTCGGTGCCAACGGTAAACCAGATACAAAATCCATAATAACTCTATCTCATTTCCAGTCAGGTATCATAATCAGCTGAAGCAATCCAGAAGGTACCTAATGCTCAGCTTTTACTTGTTGATAGATTAAGCATTTTGAAAAAAAGTCAGAAATGTCTCATTTCATACCATACCACCAATAAAACTGTTTTAGATCACTGTATGTCTTCATACTACTCGGGTGAACAGATAACCGACTGCTGAGAGTTTTTGTTCAAAATCATTTGAATCAACTCTAAATCTCTCGAAACACATATTGAATTTTTTTTTGAACCTCACAATTCTGTTGAATACATAACAGTCTTGCTTTTAACTCAGCTATAATTAAACCATCAAATATATCATTTAACTTTTTTTTACTTGCTAAACTAGAGCTGATGTTTCAGTTAACACTATCTTCGGGTAACCACGGAAGCTTGAACAATCAAACTAACTTTAATTTTACCACAACATTTCTCAGATAGAATTGTTCTGATAAACATAATTCTGTATCAAATCCTCGAGAATACAAATTCTTCTTCCAGACTATTCCTCAGATCACACATGTATATTCAAAATTTATTACCAGTCTAGTAAATAGATTCAGTCACATATAACCCAATTTTCTTTTAAATCAAATAATTTAGATCAAACTAAACCACTGGATCAGTCTTTTCGAAGAAATATACAAAAGCCACAAATCATCAAATAGAAATCATAATATCATAATGAGACTGACGTCTTACCCGAAATAATAGATAATATCCTGATTGTTAATAAAATATCTAAACCCAGAAGAAAACCAGATATGATTTGGACAGCAACCAATGCAAAAACACGGCTTTTATAACTCTAATAACAATGCTGTAGTGCTTCTCAAAAACAAATTTTTGAATAAAAATTTATAATTATAATAGATATAGTCATTTCTATCATATAGAAATCTCTTACAGATAATCACATGGGGTCATAAAAAGAACGGAATAGTGAAATTTTTAATGTCTGAAGCTACACAGAATACCAGAAAATTACAACCCATATAGAATGATTTCAGCTCTGATGATATCCCAAAAAATGTCCAGAAAGAACAATGTCACTCATAAATATTAGAATCCACAGTAAAAGAAGCAATATAATCTTCACATATGTTTAACAGAAGAATAGCCAGTAGATACAGAATATTAGCATTATACAGAGTTTACCGCTGATTTTAATATCCACACAATGGAATAAATAGCAGAGAAAGACAAAACAATGTTGAACATAACTCAAACAGATCAATGATGCTTTCGTCAATAAGTATGTTTAGCTAATGTTCTCATACGATAAGAATTCCTTCTAAAATTAAACAGTCACAGATACTTCTAAGAACAAATGTACACATAGAATACCCAAAAGAAATGATAATAACCACCCGACTATAACCACCTGACTATAACCATTACACTCAGCCATCAATACAATTCAAAAATTATCCCTTCACTGTCAGAAGTCAATTCAGAAAAGCTTCTAACTAAGATTTTCCTTTAATAACATACCTGAATAGGTCATTTGATCAAAGATAACTTCTTCTGTAACTTTTCCCTCGTAAGCTTATTCAACCCAAATCTTACAAGTTTCACAGTAGCATTTCACTAATAAGGGGGTGAGGGTAATAAAGCCTCAAATTTAACTTACACATAAATACACATAAGACACACTTTCACAAATAGTCAATTCATTAATAATTTGACATTATCCAAATATTTAATAAACATTTGCTTTTAGTCACTTTTGTTCTTAATACTTATTTCATATACCAACTTAAATCATTAATTCACAATCAAAACATTTCAGATAGCAATCATAACTCAAATATCATAATTTATATGCTCATACATTTATAATATTTATCAACATCAATATATCGTACTCTTTGATCCATACCTTTATAAGTTTCAACTCATCATCAACACATTTCCATTCAAACATTCGAGTACACATTCCATACTATCAAAATTAGCTCGGTTGAAAACTTATCTGCCTCATTAAAATAATTTTCGTCAGAGTTAGGAGATATCACACTATCGCAGGTTAAATATGGCATGTATAGCTAGACTCACATATGCTATGGTAATCCTAGAATTGACTAAATCATAGCTCTGATACCAATCAAATGTAACACCCTTAACCCGCATTCGACGCCGGAATGAGGTTACAAGGTTTTACCGGATAAGACACAACTTTCGTACATTTATAGATACACATATGTTAAATTCACATTTTTAAAGCATAAGTCTATTTAAAACATTATTTAAAACATTTAGAAATCATACCACAATTAAGTATGAAAACTCAGAGTCATGTATAATATACTTTTCAATACATAAAATATTTGTATATCATCTTCATAGGTAAACCGAATACCTCATAAAATTTTAGTATTTAATATCTCAATGATATACATATACTAAATATCCAAACATAACATATGTGATATTGATCTCTAGAAACATAGTCTATTATGCTTCCACAAGCTACTTAATCATTTAATACACAACTATCCAAACTAAATTTTCTTAATACGAGTATAAACTTCTTACTTTATTATAGCACACATTACTATTTAAAATGATCAAAATCCAAATACAATGGCCGATTATAAGCTTGCTAAGTTCAACAGCATTAATAAATGTAAATTTTCATATACTCAATCACATTCAATTTTCTAAACTTAAATACAGATACATTAATATCATTTGATACTTAAATTTAATCTAACATGTATTAGTGAAGGACATATATTGAATATGTGACAAAATATTTATCTTATTAATTAAGTAACAGTATACCATTTAAAAGCTTATGCACATACGCATACATTAAAAATAAACAAATCATAAATATATAACTTCAATAATAATGCAATGGCCGAACATATTATGATTACCAAATGACCAATTTCAAATTTCATGGCATGTGAATGACTAATTTATTAACCCACATTTTTCATCACATGTACCAAACATGCAGTAATACTTTCTTTGGTATAATTTCATTACTTTGCTAAATACTAAACATATCCTTTCGCTTATCCATACACATTCGCATCCTAATCCATACCAACCATACTACATAACATAATATTCATTAAGATTTAAGATTATGATTATCATTACATTATGGCCATCTATATTTTTAATGCTTTCATATGAATGCATTTAATTTTAAAAAAAAATAATTTCTAATCTCAATTAGTAAACTTGACCTTTTTAATCCTCCATTATTAAACCTCAAACAAAACTTATACTCCAAAGTTACCATGTAACATATTCATCATTACTTCCACCAACCATTTAAGCTAAACCTAAGCCCATGCATTACCTTGACAAACCCAACCAAAATATCAAATACATAGTCAAATATATAATTGTTATTTTACTCATTTTCTAATTAATTTATAAAGTTCACCCTCAAAGACATAGCATATCGCACATAAAACTTACCATAGATGAATTAGTCATAATCTATTTGTAGTACCTTAACCAAACACAAAAAATAAAAACAACTTCACACATATTTTATCTACGCAAATATCATCGCCGAATTAACTAAATATATTTATGAATATATATCATCACCGGAATCACATAAGCTTAGACATCATTTCTATCCATCACAACCGAACATAGGTAGTGAAATTTCATAGTCAAACAATTATTTACCAAATACACATATATCTTTAACCTTTTTGCCAAAATAAACTCATCCATGATTAAACTTAATAAATCTTAATATTAATAAACATATTACCTTCACTTCTTCTAAAAGTCATAATCGAATTTACCTTAATATCTAATCACATAATAACACATGACCAAACATAACAACAAGTTCACATATATTTATCTATGTATAAACCATAGCTAAATCACTAAACCACGGCCAAACATAACCATGATTTAACCAAACATTGAAATCAAACTTAACAATTTTAACAAGCCATTTTCGCATGGCTTATATAATTACATACCAAATTTTCATATTCAAATATAAGCTAGCCTATACATGCCATAAGTTCAAAATTCAACTTATTAAATACCAAAAAAATAGTCGATAGTGTGATAAACTTTACTGACGATCCCCGATCTCATATCTTGTATCCAAAATCTATAAAACAGAGGCAAAACATAAACATACACAGTAAGCTATCAAGCTTAGTAAGTCATAAGCAAATAAACAATTTAAAGACATAATCGATGCATTTAAACTATGCCAAATTATACTATCACAATCAAATTCAACCTCAATCTTATGATTTAACGTTTATCATATACTTTCATTTATAAACTTATTTAAGGCCAAACTCACACACACACACACACACACACACACACACACACACACATATATATATATATTATCAAAGTATCCTTCGATCTCAAAGTTCATTATCAATATGTGCCCATATACATGTATATACATGTACATATACTCACGAATCGAATTATAGTTTCATAAGCATAAACATAACAATGATCGAATGAATACATATATATGTATATTTATACATTAACAAACTATCATTCAATACTAAGCCAAAATATCTTTATCATGCCAAAAACATATACACGTACATGCATATTCTCATAAGTCAAAGTGTAACAATCACATATATACTTATAACAAATGGCCAAATATACCACCAAATGCACACATATGTTTACACCATTAACTTGTATTGTTTGAAACGTGAGTTCACACACATGTTATATGATTAGTAAAGAATGGTATCGAGTAAGTTATATTGTAACTATTCTTGATACATGCATAATTTGAAATGAAATGAAAGTTATCATGTCTTAGTAAGTTGTTGATAGTTATTTACTTACGACCTACTAAGCTTTACCGTTACCCTTCTCCTTTCCAATTTCTTTTAGAGCCGCCCAAGTAATTCGAGAATCCAAAAATGTCAGAGGTATCGTACACACTATCAACCGAAGCACTCAGTATAATTATGTTTTATATTTTGAGTAATGGCATATATAGGTTGTATAGTTGTAACACCTCTTACCCGTATTCAATGCCGGAACAGGGTACGAGGCATCACTGGATTTTTACACTTACAAATGCACAAAATCGGCTATAAAATTTCTTTCAATTTAGAATCTAATCACATTCTTATCATATATACATTAATTCATTTACTAACATGCAAGCATACTCGTTCATGTATTGTATCATTATGATTCATAACATAGCTACTTTTAGTCATATCACATGGTCTTATACAACAATAAAATTTCCATTAATTTAGGCCAACATTCTAGGCCAACTCAGTAACATATATACATATATTCAAGTCCTTATACATTCCATAAACTTATAAATATTTTAGAATCTTTTAATACTAACCTCAGCCTGATAGTGTGATAGTATCTCCGGCGACCTCCAACTCGAGCTAGCATCTGAAACTCTATAAGAAAAATGAAGGGAAGAAAGTAAGCATTATAGCTTAGTAAGTAAATATGTAAATAATAATCAATTTATTACAAACTTTTATAACACTTCATAACATGTTCTCATAACAGTATAATTACAAATACACATAGTCCCACCATTTACTTAAGTCATTTTCAAGTTGTTTACTCGAGTAATAGTCACTAAATTATTTTTATCCAGAGCTACAGAACTCCAAATTAAGATCCGTTAATTTTCCCAATACCTAGACTCATGTATATTCCTACCATAAAAATTTCAGAATTTTTTTTTCCAATTAATACATTTTATTAATTAAATCCTCCCCTATTTTGCTACTCGATAGTCCTGACCACTCTTCACTTCTATTTCGATTTCTCTTTATACAGAATACAAAATATGTTCTTGTTTCTTTTTTCTAAAAATAGACTCAATAAGGAATCTAACCATATAAATTATGTTCCATAAATATTTTTGTACAATTTTTAATGATTTTTCCAAATCAAAATAGGGGATCATAAAATTAATCTGTACCAGTCTTACAAAAATTTAAATAACTCAGAATATAGAATTCTTTTACTTGTCTTGTTTATTTTATATGAAAATAGACTCAATAAGATTTAATTTCATATCTTATTCAATTTATAATTCAATTTTTACCATTTTTCATGATTTTTCAAAGTCACTCCTCTGCTGCTGTTTTAAGCTATTTATCCCAAATTTTACCTCTTTCACTAAAATTCCTTATTATCAACTTGCAAAATAACACTTTTCCATATTTATCTTACCAAAGTTCAATCACTTATCTAACTCATGGTTCAAAACCCATATATTCATATCCCGGTATGTATTTCCACATTTTTCGCATAAATTTCCTTTTCACAAACTTGTTTCTCCCGTTGAACACTTCGGAATGTAACAATATACGGTGGTTTTAGCACATAACTCCACCCTCTATAATTGATGCCCAACTTCGTGGTATATGCACATAGCACCACACTATTGGGCTAACATATATATTCGTAGCATTCGCACTTAGCGCCACTTTTCGAATCAACATGTATAACCATGGCATATCCATTTAGCAACACGTTATATGTATAACCGTGGCATATCCACTTAGCAGCACGTTAATGAATCAATATGTGTAACCGTGGCATATCCACTTAGCACCACGTTACACGTATAACTGTGGTATATC
This sequence comes from Gossypium stocksii, assembly GCA_020496765.1. NCBI lineage: Eukaryota > Viridiplantae > Streptophyta > Magnoliopsida > Malvales > Malvaceae > Gossypium > Gossypium stocksii. The sequence continues at coordinate 18,190,153 of CM035623.1, forward strand.
TATAATGCCCCAAATTTTGGGCCTAGATGAATTGGGCTTTGGGCTTGGGTCTCATAAATTTATTTTAGTAAGCAAGAAAATGATAAATGACATGTTGGCTTTAAGGGTTTAATGAATTTTGAGTGTCTAGGGGTGCCGGAGATGTCCTAGGATCAAGAAAGGGTATAAGAAAAATTTTGGTTAGCCCCAAGGGATCTGTGACTTCAGTTAGTTGGCCTTTTAAATAAATGAAGAAGAAAATGACACAAAAGGAGTTGTGGTCTAGTGGCAAAGTGGTGCCACTTAGAGAGCAGGGAGGTAGCGTCATTAGCAGGCAGGGAGATCTAAGGTTCGAGTAGTGGCATGGTATTTTATTGGGGATTTATTTTTGCCTTCTAGATGGTTAGTAGTGGCGATGAAGTTGAACTCTTAGAGAAGTGATCAGAATAGGAATTTGAGGAAGGGATTGAGGAGTTTATCGTGGAGAAAAATTAGGAGATGAGATGTGTGGAAGAGGTGGAGCCGAATTGGGAATATGGGGATAGAAAATTCAGCTATAGGCTATATATAGGTGCCGAATTGGGAATTATAGGGTAATTCCAAAAAAAATTTTTCCTTTAGCTGAATTCCTCATTTTTGAGTTGCCGAAACATTTTTTCTCTCTAAGTACTCAGAAGCCGAATTCCTTCCTTACTTGCCGATCTTCCATTACTTTCTCTTCTCAAATTCTCTTTTGATTCACCTTTGGTTTTAGTCGATTCCTTCTTCTCTTTTTCTTCTTATTTGTACCAAATAACCCCTTTCACCATACTAATCTTAAAAGCCGAATACCTCTTGGGCCGATTGCTTTTTGGGTAAGTACTCTCTATTTTGGTTAGGTGTTGGCCAAATGGTCATAGATAGGGAAAATGAGACTTGTGTTGGATACAAGTCACCTATTATTTTATTTTTAATGATTAAGAATGATGCAGATTTAGAAGATACGCATGATTAGTGATCAAAGAAGGGCTATTAAGACTGGTTGTTCAAGGTAAGATGTAGGTGAGATTTCGGCTTTTGGTGATAGTATTTGATAAGTGTGTGATTAATCATTGAGTGACATCGTTTGTAGGTTCGTGGCTAAGGAGATCGCAACACGTTTCGTTACTAGGTGTGTACATACACTACATACACAAGATAGATCGGCAAATCCCGAGAAGCTGAAAAGCCGAAATGCCAAAAAGCTGAAAGTTTGGCTACGGTAGTCATACAAGTGCGCGAACACTCGTATAAGGGAAACTGATATGTTAACAGAGGCCCCATGAGCGATCTCATGGACTTGGGCCACGTTTTGGCCAACTGGGCCAGAATGGGCCAAATGGGCCTGACGGGCCTGTGAGCCCAAATAAGAAAAATTTGATAATTTGGTAAAGTGTAATGAACTAATTAGGTTTGTTGAATGGTTTGGAATGGATTCAGGCCTGATTGGCCACATAAGTGTGATTGAGCCTAAAGGGTTGTATAAATGTGATTGGGCCTAATGGGCCATATGAATGTGATTGGGCCTAATGGGCCATATGAATGTGATTGGGCCTAAAGGGCCATATAAGTGTGATCGGGCCAGATTGGGCTATATGATTGTATGAAAGCGTGTAGACTTGTTAGGGTTTTATAATGGACTTTTAGGCCTAGTTTCTAATAAATCCTTAAACGGACATAAGACTTAATTAATTTACTAAGTACGACTGTGGACAAGTCGTAAGGTTAGAGTGTGGCAATGGGCATATGCATGTCTAGGATTGGATCTAGGGAGAGCTTGGTATTTAAGCGGTCTTAATGACCCACCTCCTCTTCTCTAGAATCTTACCTGGTGCATAATGTCCGTTCACTTTAACCAACGAGGACTTGTTGACGGGCCAAAGTTTGTAATTAAGACCCCTATTGCTAAGAATTACTGAAATACCCCTGAAGGGTAGAATCACTGAAATACCCCTATAGGGTAGAATTACTGAAATACCCCTGTAGGGTAGAATTACTGAAATACCCCTGTAGGGTAGAATTGACGAAAATACCCATGTGTGTCATGAGCATGTCTTATGTATGTTAAATGTTATCTGATGCATTCATGCATTATTATGTTGTATAGAGATTAGGGTTATTGATCGGAGGAAGTGTATTTGAGGGTCGCACGGTCACTTGACGATTGTGGATCCATCGTAGGCTTTTAAGCCACCGAGCAACTCTGCTACAACGATTGAGTTAGTGCCGCAACCGGTGCTAACATTGTAAGTGTAGAGATGGCACGAGTGATTTATTCCTCGCAGGTAGTGCAGGGTTGGAAGGGGGAAGTGTAGGGTTGGATGGGATAGGAAAGCATACTTCTTGCATTATGCATATGATTCTGATATATGTGATATGGGCTCGTACCCAATTGAGGCTATTATGGGCTAAGGCCCAAAGGCCACAGTATGTTGTGATATGGGCTCAGGCCCAACTGAGGCCACTATGGGCTAAGGCCCAAAGGCCACCAATATTGAATAGGGCTTAGGTCCAATCTAATCGTTGCATGATTATTTGTTTGATGAGGGTCGGACACACTGAGTTTCGAAACTCACTCCCTCTTTTTAATTTTTCAGGTGACCCTCAGTAGGCGGCTCGATGTAAGGGAGGACCCGAATGTGGCCACACTGCAAGCTGTTTAATATATTAGTAGTTACATTTATTTCATTTTTAATTGTTTCTATTTGGGTTGTAATAAGGCTTTTAAACTTCTGGAATTACAAATTTGGGATTTTAATTGTGGTTTTGATAATTGCTAGAGGTAGAAACGAGTTTTTCCAAAACAACAACTATTTTAAATTAAGCTTCCGCAACGGTTAAGATTTTATAAGTAATAACGTCTCAAAAAAAGAATAATTTTTTTAAACCATTTTTGGAATCGATCAAATACAAATTGAAGTTTTACGCAAACTTTTAAACAAGAAGGGTTTCTAATGAAAACTTGGTTTTCGAAAAACATTTCAATGTGACACGTCAGATTCGGGACTAACTTCTAAGCCGGGTTTGGGGTGTTACAATATCCACTTAGCACCACATTTTTCCATTCCGAAGGTTCAACCGAGACTTCCTCATTTAACCCTAATTCATCAACCACAATTCATCGTTTATATCCATTAATTGTACAATACTAAAACTTATTTCACATGTTATACAATAAAATATCATAACATAATAAAAACAATACATTATTTTCATATAAACTTACCTCGATGCAAAATATAGAAATTTTACAATTTAGTCCATAATCTTTTCCTTTCCCCGATCAAGGTCGATTCCACATCTTTCTTGATCTAAAATAACACATTTAGCTTATTTAATACTCACATTTATCAGAACAGTACTTAACTCTAGCTTTGGAAAAATTATAATTTTACCCCTAAACTTTTGCATATTTACACTTTTACCCCAAGGCTCGGAAATTAAACTTTATCCCTAATTCTTATGTTTTAGAACATGCTGATCATTTATTTACCAACGGAAACATCAAATTCCCACTCTAACATATACTTATGAACATTAGGTATTTTTACCAATTATGTCTTTTTACTCGTTTTTACTTAAAACCGAGTAGCACAAGTTGTTTAACATAATTTAAAACCTCATATTCTATCATAAAACATCCAAAATAAACACATTTCACCTATGGGTATTTTTCCAAATATGAACCCTAGGTTAAATTATCGCTAGAATAAGCTAAATCAAGTTACCGAGACTCTAAAAACGTAAAGAACATTAAAAACGGGGCTAGAACGGACTTACAATCGAGCTTGGAAGCTTGAAAAACCCTAGTCATGGTTTCTCCATGCTATATTCGACCTTGAGGAAGAAGATGAGCAAAAATTGGCTTTTAATTTGATTTTTATTCATTTAATCACAAAATGACCAAAATGCCCCTAACTTAAAAATATTCCTTTTCATCTATTTCATGGCCATTTTTGTCAAACAAATTAACCAATGATCTAATTACCATTTAAGGACCTCCAATTTAAAATTTCATAACAATTGGACACCTCTAACATGTAGAACTCAACTTTTGTACTTTTTACAATTTAGTCCTTTTGACTAAATTGAGTGCCCAAACGTCGAAATTTTCGTACGAAATTTTTAAAAAATAATTTTATAAAAATTTAAACCATAAAAATATAAATAAAATACATTTCAATTAAACACCTTTACCTTCTAGAATGCACATTTTACTACTTTTGCAAATTTAGTCCAATTTATCAAATTGGACACACAAACAATAAAATTTTGTAACAAAAATTTCATAAAATATTGTAAACACAAAATAAATTTTAAAACTCAATCGAAATAAATATTTTGACCTCGAATTTGTGGTTTTGTAACCACTATTCTGTTTAGGCCCTGTATTGGGCTATTACAATGGTCATTTTGTGTATTACACTTTAGTTAGCCAATTGTGTTGGCCATTTGTTTAATGAAATTCATTTTGTAAATGGCCTTTAAAATTGGCCAAAACTATCCAATTTACTTAGTGATGTGAGAATGATTTGTGTGGAAATTGAACAATTTCGTTAGTATTTGTGCATGCATAGTGAACATGAATTAGTTGATGTATGGGCACCTACTTAGAGGTATTTAGATGAGCATTGATGTCATGATACGATGAATGAAGATTGGGTTGCGTTTGTATGTGTTTCAAGGTGGCTAAGGGCTTGGTAAATAGCCTTATATCGCCCACACAAGTAGACACACGGGCGTGTGTCTAGGCCGTGTGAGACTCACAGGCTGCACATGGACCTGTGACTCGACTGTGTGTCCCCTGCACCTTGCATTGTTAGCATTAAATGCCATTAGGATTTTCCACGGGTATGATACACGGCCGTGTGTCTCAACCGTGTGGAGGACACGGTTAGTACACGGGCGTGTGCCATGGCCGTGTGATTGCTGACTTCAGAAACAGAATACCCAGGTTTTTGTACACGGGCGATGCCACAGGCATGTCATGGCTGTGTGTTAGACACGGGTTAAGCAAACGAGCGTACGCCATGTCCGTGTGTTTGCTAACGTCAGAAACAGAATGTCAAGGATGTTTTACACGGGCTACGACACGGACGTGTCACGGTCGTGTGAGGGCCACGGGCTGGGTACACGGGCATGTGCCATGACATGTGAGAACCCCTGTAGGTTAAAGGTTAGAAATTAAATTTGCACGGACGAGAGACACAGGCGTATCATTAGATTACCTAGGCCGTGTATGGTACACAGGCCATTAGCACAGCCATGTCTTGAAGCCACACGGGTGTGTTGCCCTTCCACACGGGCGTGTGCCCTGTTTCTAGTGAAAATTTTTTAAAAGTTTTCTAAGTGCCCAAAATGGTTCCGGGTGGTTTCAAAACTATGTTTTAGGCCTCATAGGCCCATGTGAGGGACCAAAGAGTCATGTTCAAAAAAGTTTTAAATTGAGACACATTTCAATGAGCATAGTTGAATGGTTGTGTGGAATTTAGTAAGGTAACGCCTCGTACCCTATCCCGGCATCAGATATGGGTAAGGGGTGTTACAAAAAAAGGTGACATAACAACAAATATGTCAGGTTTTTGTACACCTGATATGCATTTTTTTATGTTCTTCCTGGTTGGGAAGGTTCTGTTGCTAATGAATGGGTTCTTCGATATGCCATTAGTAGGAGACGTGGACTAAAAGTTTCTCATGGTAAAGTGCGGAATTGAAGGAATTTGAATTATTTTTTAATATCATACTTTTTTGGGAAATTAAACATAATAAATAGTTTTTTTTCCTTTTTTATAGGTTGTTATTATCTAGTTGATGTTGGTTACACGAACTGTGAGGAATTTCTTACGCCTTTTAGAGGATAAAGATACAATTTGAATGAGTGACATCAGGGTTACCATCCAAGTACTCCAAAAGAATTTTTCAATATAAAACATGCTCCAACATGCAATGTTATTGAAAGATGCTTTGGGTTATTAAAACTTAGATAGGGAATACTTAGGAGTCCATTGTTCTATCTTGTGATGGCACAATGGAATAATTATTGCATTTTTTTGCTCCATAATTTTATTCTAACTTATATGAGTCTTGATCCTATTGAAACAGAGTTGGGAGAAGGTTTACCTAGTAATGTAATAGAAGATGATGAACCGAATATCATAAATATTCATTTATTAGATGCGTGGGCTACTTGGAGGATGGAATTAGCCAATCAAATGTTTTATGAATGGCAATCATTTAGAAATTAGTTAGGTTTAGGGTAAAAATAGTAGAAGGTTAATTTGTTTATATTATTTCATGTATCTAGTTTATGAAAATTTGGTGGTGTATGAATTGTCTTTATGTATTGTATTAGACTTGTTGAATTACAACTTTAATTTATTTTCTTTTGATTCGTCATATGTTATAATTTTATAAAGTGTCAACCTTTTGATTCATAATATTGAACCTAATTTTAATTTGCATTTTTTATTAAGATAGTTATGTCAAGTTTTTCACAATCAAGTGTTTCTTCTCTAAATTCTCAAGAAACCAAAAGGAATGGGATCCAGAAGAAGATGTTCCGTTGGTTGCCTGTATGATCGATTTACACAATGTTGGAACCTTTAACGTATATACGGGATTCAAGGCTGGTTATTTAAATGAGCTAGAAAGAATGTTAGAAAAAGTTTTACCCCATGTTATGTTGAAAGCTAAATCTAATCTTGAATCGAGGATTAGGACATTGAAAAGGGATTGGGCAATCATTTATGACATGCTCAGTGGAAAAGACAATAGCTGCTTTGGTTGGGACGAGTATAACAAGCTTGTTGTTGCTGAAGATGCTGTATGGAACTCATATTTAAGTGTAAGAATTATTTAAAGTCTTTATTATCTTATTTTGACCGAACTTATATCTAATATATATTCCTCTTTTTTTATAGAGTCATAAAAAAGTTAGTCAATTTAGACATCATAGTTTCCCTTATTATGACCAAGTTACTGAGTCAATTTAGACATCGTAGTTTCCCTTATTATAACCAAGTTACTGCCATCTACGCAAAAGATCGAGCCACTAGGAAAGATGCTCAAACAAGTTTTGATATTATTGAAGAAATAGATGCTAAGGATGTAGCTACTGCAAATACTCATGAAGAAAGAAATTATTTGCATGGATGCGAAGCTGATGTTTCTTTGGATGAGATGGATCTCTCAACTACACAACTGCAACCATCTAAAAATCAAGATGATTCCACATTTTCAAAGAAGAAAAAAAAAGATTTCTGAAGCAAGTGAACAGATTTCTTCTACTTCATTTACTGATGCTGCCACGTTATTGGTTGAAAACATACGAACCGTTGGCCTTAAAATAAATAGGAGCATTGCCTCCGAAGTGCTAATTCAACAAAAGTAAAAAATGATCATTCAAGAAAGTGCTCTAAAATTATATCCAACCTTATGTGAAGTAAAAGGATTAACTGAGGATGAGTGCTACCGCGTGTTAAGTAAAGTTCGAAACCATCCAACGCAAATGCTCATTTTCTTTAGTCTACCTTCTTCTGTGTGATTGGAATGTGTGAGAAGATTTCTTTCTGGCCATTAAAAATCATGGTTGTGTTGGTGATGTTTTGGTAACTTTTTGTATATGTAATATTTGGGGTGGTATAATGACATGATAGAATGTCATTACAATGTTATAACTTCTTGATGTTGTAAAATTTAACAAATAAATTATGGCATATAAGCTAACTTTTTTGTTAATATATGATCACTATATTTGGATGTAAAATATAATTCTCAAGCTATTTATTACTTCTAATATTTTGCTTTTTATTTTAGAATATAATTAAATTATTTGTTTCACTAATGATATTTTAGAACATTAAATATGTATTGCAGTTTAAAAATAATTAAGTAGGTTTTATATTTTTTTATATATTATATATTATAATTTTTTTAATTCATATTTTAATAATAATTATATTAAGAGTGTTATTAAGTTATATATTATTTTATTAAATTGTATTTAATAATACTTATGTTAAAATATGATTAAATTATTTATTTTTATTTTTATTAAAATATATTTAATAATAATCTTGTTAAAATTTAATAACAATAACAATAATCATCTACCTAAAAAAAATTCTGATAAGAGTACTTTGGTCATTTAAACATTTTTCCTTATGCTATTACAACTCTATTCCATTCCATTCCATTCAACCAAACAATTGAATTACTGATTACAGCTCTATTCCATTACAACTCTATTAATTTATAGTATTATTCCATTACAGTGAACTAAACGTACCGTTACTTTCCTACCATTTTTTTCTTCCTCTCAATTTCACTAATAAGGTCTTCAAAATTTAGTTTAAGTTGAAGGTCATCTACCCTAAGAATTCTCTATTTTTTTTCTTTAAAGGCTTTATATTTTCCCTAATCCCTTTTATCTCTCCATCCTTATTATCAGGCCCACCCTTTAACTCCTTTGTAGCATAGGAGGCCTCCTTTTCATCATTCTTCTGAACTTTGGGAGTCACTTTTATTATCTTTATTAACCCTTATACCTCTAACATGATTAGACCCACCAACCCCACTTGTCACTTTACCACTCCTTTGCATTTGGCTTAAATCACCTATCTCAATTTCTATACTATGCAATAAAGGCTCAGAGTCTACATCAATTGGTGTACTAATCAAATCCATGTTTTACCCTACAAAAACAATCATTTACAAGCCTACACTTAATATTAAAAAATTGTAGACAACAATAACATGAGTCCATAAAACGATAACAATATATGCAGTACATGTGTATATTAAATTTCAAATAAATAAATAAAATATTGTTCCCTGACCTATCTATAATCACAGTCCATAATCTCAATTTACTTAGTTCACTCCCCAAAAAAAGGTGTGTTGTCAAAAAAATTAAAAAATATATTAATTATTTAAAATAAAAATGAGTTCCAAATCATATTATAACTTGAAACCATATCAAGAAAAACCTATCAAAGCATGAACTCAAATTTGAAATCTCTCAACTTGATTTCCCAAGTTAGATACTTATTTTGAACTATCAAATTAGTTTTGAATACTCATAAAATAATTTTCAAAGAAAATTCAAAAAGAAAAAAAGAAAAAGATATTTTCAAATAAAAAATTAGTATACCCACTCAAGATAAAATACAAATCTTACTTGATATTGATTTCTTTCTTTGATTATAAAGAAATTTGAAGAAGATGAATGATTTAGTTGTTGTATGGTTTAGGGTTTAGCTTTTGAAAGAAAACACGATTAATTTTTTCTAAAGAATTTCCTAAAAAGGAGATTATTTTTAATTAAGAATTTAAAATTTAAAATTTTTGTGTATTTTCCACGTTTGAATTTGTGATGGTTTCATAAGTCATATGTCAACCATACATTGGATATGTGTGCCACCTCATAACAAAATTAACGCCGTTAGTGTTTTGGGTAATTTGTGTAATAGTTGGCAAGTTTAAGTATAAAATTGCACAAAAAAAGTTCAGGTAGTAAATTAGGAAAACATGTCAAGTTCAAGCACTAAATCTTATATTAAGTCTTAAAATATAAAAAACTTAAAAACAACATGAAATAAAAAATATATAAATGTGAGTGAAAGAGGAATCAAACCTGAGACTTAAGGATAAACCCACAAACATTTAACCATCTAACAAAAAAATAATTATATTAAAAAAGTCAAAAAAATGTGGTTTAAAGGGAAAACTCGTCCAGCTGGACGCTGGACGCGCTTTCATATACTCTCTTTAAAAATGACATATTTTCTTAAATTTCAAAAAACTTAACGTATATATGACTAATTTAACCTTAAATTTACTTTAATGTTTTTAAAATTATTATTTAATTAGATAAAAATTAAATAATATAATCCAAAGTGTAAATTAAAAATAGTTATCATAATTATATTTTATTTTGACAAATTATTTCAATTTACACAAATTTTAATAAGGTGAAATCATGATTTTCCAAATAATTATATGAGCTAAGAAATTCTTTTTTTTTTTTTTTAATTTAAGCAAGGTACATATAATTAACTTGAACTTGGGCCGATCCATCTAACCCAATAAAACTAGGGTGGCAGGGCACACGCTGGCCATGGGGCATGGGACTCGAATTCCTAATAAATAATTATTTAATTCAAGTATAGTTTTTGTAAAATTTCCTATATGTATAGATAGGGAAAACTCTATCTTAGGCTCTAAGCATTATTATAATTTGAATTGATTGGATAAACTCTTCAAATTTTGTTTTAGACATCTTTTCATCACTTTAATTTATTTATTTTTGACAACAACCTTAAGGTTTAATATTTCAAGTCCCCCTTTTTATCTTTATTTCTTACATAAAAGTCCCCATTTTATCTTTTAAAAGAAATTGCCTAACATCAAACATAGGGATATCAATAATTTTCGGATCATATTTGTTTCTAAGATAAGACTTAACTATACAATCAATCACTTTATTCACTTCACGAAAGGCATGTTGAAATTTGACAGTCCAATTGCTCTTACATTTCTCCTTTATTTTTTGAACTAAGGTTGTTGATGATGACATTAATGAATCATCTGTTAACATATCCGCTACATTTTTATTGTCAGATTCAATTATCACATTAGAATTCCGCTCCCTCAACTCAAATGGTTTTTTCAACACCCCTTCAATAAGTATAAATTTATAGTAACGGGAGGGAAACCACGATTAGACCCATTAAAGAGGTTATTCAAGTAGAAGGGACAGGAAAAGGATTCTTAATATCCATGGTAAAGGAAAGGAACCAAAAAGAAAAAACCAAGTCTCAATCGGCTTTATTCCAAAGCATTGTTGAGTGCTGCTTACATGGATTGTAGAAGGAATTACATGTTTGTATAATCCATGCCAATCCACCATGCCTGATTCTTATTGGTGTTTTCCCTGTTTCACATATTCATTCACTTCAAGCAAAGTAGAATTCCACTTCCAGGAATCCCGTAATGTTTTTTATTCTTCCTTGCTGTTTTTGCTTTAATAAAACAAATTTATCTTTGGGATTAAGAGAGTAATATATATATATATATATATATATGTATATGTATATGTATATGTAAGTGATTCCAATGGAAATTACATTCTTCCTTTTTGTTACCCCCAATCCCAAGTATAGAATCATTCAGACAAGGTTAAAGAGCAAGACAACAACAATTGGCTCCGCATTCAAGCTCTGTCTCACTTCCCATTTTTCATTTTCCACAATTAATGAGTTCTCTCTGTTTTGTTACTTAAAAAAAGCCATGCAGAAAAAGGGAAAGGATTTGCAGAGAGTTGGGATTTGCCAGGGAATCTTCAATTTCATCATCAACAGCCTTGTTGATTTTAGCCTGAAACGCGTCACGTTGGGGCACCCTATGCCCCGTGGTTCAACCAATGAAGCTCAAGAACCACTCATAAGCCAAGACAAACTCGATGAAAACCCAAGGATAGATGATTCGGGTTCTGCAGTTCGGATTTACTTCAAGCAAACAGAAGAAGAACAGCTGGAGGATTGGAATTGGACTCATGTTGACAAGCTTGGCTCATCAGTTCATGTAGCAGATAAAGATGATGGTGATGACGAAGCAATGGAGAAAAGGAATAAGGAGATTCCACGGCTAAATGGCGTTTCGCTTGACACTCATGAACCTCAACAAGTCCATGGGAAAACAGGTCGAAGGGTCATCATTCCTATAACAGATAGTGAAGGTACAAAATCAGCAAAAGCATTACAATCTGATGCCAGAAAACCGATGCTTACAGGTCTGGGGTTCAACATTAATGAAATCTCTGAAACATTTATTCAGAATACCAAGGAAAGACTGAGCAGAAACATCAGCTTGATGGAGCCAGAAGAATCTTAGTGCATGAGGATGGGTTTTATTGTTTCATGGTTCAACCTGCTGGGATTTGTAATGGAGTTCATTTTCTGTACTTGTTGTCGTCAACAAATTTAGAATAAGAGTTCCTTTATGAACTTAATATACATGTAATGCATCTATTTTGCTACAGATTGAAATGCATTGTTGATAAATGTGCTAGTTTTTCTTCATTTCTTACCTTTTTTTCGCCATTGTTGCTCTTTTCAAAAAGCAAACTCCCCTGACTGGCCAATGATGTTAGCCTATGATGAACCCGAAGTGTTTAATCTCCTCTTCAGCTTTTGAACAGCCATCCATTTCTCAAGTTTTTTTGCCTATGGATATCCTCCTTGCCTCCACTTATCAACATCCACCACCATAACTCCAGTGTTGAAATAACATAGCTTTCTTCCATTAAAAGTAGTAAGTAGATAAACCCTTGACCGACCAGAACAAATCTGTGAAATACTAGGTAAAATTCGCATGATGGTGTTCGGGCGGCGCCAACACTTTTCCTTCTAAATCAACCCTAAGTTTGACAATGTCATCCACCACAAGAAGGTCGAAATCAAGGTATAAGACACGTTCAACATCTGGTGGTAGTATATCAGAGCTAGGTAAATCCTGGCATGGTTCAAAGTTTGTTCCAATGCTTGGCCAAAAGATTTCGATATCTTGCCAGGAACTAGGTTGGAGTGAAAGCAGTGAACTCTAAAGTTGAGGTAAGGGAAGGTCGAGCTGCTGCTAACAACCACTCGAGGCTCGTATTTTCCCCGTTCACAATAGAGCAAACTAGGGATACGGATGACTGAAAAATTCAAACACGATGACGGGTGAGTCTAAATTCTAAAATTATCAAATATATATATATATAATATTAGTTTAAAATATCTGATAATAAAATTTAGGAAAATGGGTTTCGATTGGTAAATTTAAAAAAAATTTTAATTTAATCCTTCACAATTTCAAAAGTGATAATTACACATAATTTTGATTGGTATAATAATAAATTTAACTCTTAATATTTTATATATTCTGTGTAAAGTTGATAGAATGTATCATTACAAGCTAACTTTATTAAATCAAGACCAAGACCAAATTTATAGAAAACATAGACTTTGAGAGATAAATTTGTTATTATATAAATAAATTTAGAATTTGATACACTAGTACTAGTAATGTACTTTTATATACGTAAGCAACCTTAAAAATTGCCATGTGTCTCTTTTTTTCTTAAATATTTTTTTAATATTTACTATACCCCTATAAGACACTTATCAACTCCTGACTCTACTTGTGGGGTCTAAAAACTTCATTAGTAGTGTACCAAACTTTTTCCCATAAAAATATGTATAATTGACAAAAAAATTAACATTATAATTAAGTATCCTTAGTTGCCCACTTTCAAAATTGACATAGATTAAATTGCTTTAATTTTTTAGATGAACCAATTTACTCAATACAAAAATTGATAAGGGCCAAAGAGATCTTTTTACCTAAAATTTATCTAATATTTGCTCTAGCATGAGATAATAAAAAATATTAGAAAAATATTATTCTATTTTGATGAAAAAATATAAAATAATTAAAAATTGTGGCATATCAAGTCGGGTCAGGTCAAAGTCAAGTTTGTTAGTGTTGGGCACTGCCTTCATCCACATCCTCCATCATTGCAGCATTGAATTGAGAATTAGTTGTGGAATTGTTGACATAGTCTTCCACCTATTACATATGCAAGACCTCAACATCACCTATATATCATCAATCATGTTTACCCTTAAACACAACCTCAAACGCATCAAACTCATTCTAGGCAACTGTTAGAATTAAGTGACCAGAATTTTTATTTAAATAAAATACAGTGGTAAAATAAAATAAAAGTAAAATCCATATAGAACTACACTTCTTTTATTTTATTTTAGAATAAGGTTTTTTAAACCTTATTAAACTTCATGTATTTGATATTGATTAGAATAAGGTATTTCAATCTTACTACACTCCTATTAGAATATGGTTTTACAAGCCTATAAATAGACATAGCCTATTTCTTTTGTAATCATTCGAATTCGACTTAGTGTATTTTCTTCTCTTTTGCTTGTGATTTTTTCCCGAAAGGGTTTCCACGTAAAAGTCTGTGTGTTCTTTATTTTTCTTTCTCTTTTCTTTATAATATATTGTCATTACCGACATTCTATTTTTATAGCAACAACCTAAAAACATCGATTCTCACCTTTTTCGACTTTAGACTGTAATTTTTTACCCATCTTGAACATGATCATAATTAATGTTGAAAAAAAAGGAAAAAGGTTGAATTTGCAAAAGTTTTCTTCTTGATTTTCCCTCCTTAAATTGTTTTATTTATAAGATTACTATTCTATTTATGAAATTATTATTTTAATAAATAAATTTTATTTTAGAAAAGGAGAAAATAAATATTTATATAATTTTGTATGTATTTTTATAAAAATATTAAATTTATTATTATGTCAATAAAAATTATTTTAATGATTTAATAGAATAATAATAATCAAAATATTAAATTTTTTAAAATGAAAATTTTAAAATTTTAACACACTAATGACTATTTTTATAGTTTATCCTAAAAATGAGACTTTTTTACGTGTATATTATAAAAAAAATTAATACCAAAAGGGTATGTTTAGGGGTTTTTTTAATTATTTTTTTATTTTTTAAAAAATATTATTTTATTAGTGGTGCCATTTACATAGGCAGCACCACTTTTATACACCTTATATACGGTCAAAATACAGGTCAAATTTTGACCTGTGATCGACTCGCCCCAAGTGACGCCACCTGGACTGGCAGTACCAGTCACGCCTTCCTGATAGGCAGCACTAGTGCCAGTCACCAGTCCCCTCTGTCACGCCTGGACACTACATTTTTACAATGATTAGTCCCTTCCAAGGAGAAAAAAAAAAAGGAGGATGGGGGACCTTATAAGTATGGTCCCCCTTGTAGAAGAAAGGCTAGCAGTGAAAAAAAGAGAGAAAGAAAGGAGAGGAAGGAGAAGAAAAAAGGAAAAAAAGAAGAAAGAAATAATAATAAAAAAGGGATGTATTATTTTAGTAATTAATTTTTTTAATTTAAAGGGATTAGTTATTTTTTATGTTGTTTTTTTGCTATTAATTATTATAATTTGTTTGTGTTTAGTTTAGTGTTTTGTGATTTTTTTTATGAATGTAATTTTTTTAATTATTTTAAAGTTATTTTGTTAGTAATTTATGATTAGGTTATAAATTGTTTGTGTTTAGTTTAGTGTTTTGTGATTTTTTATGAATGTAATTTTTTTTGTATTTTTTAAATTATTTTAAAGTCATTTTGTTAGTAATTTATGGTTAGGTTATAAATTGTTTGTGTGTGTTTAGTTTAATATTTATTTTGATTTTTTATGAATGTAAATTTTTTTGTTTTGTTTTTAATTATTTAAAAGTTATGTTGTTAGTAATTTATGATTAGGTTATAAATTGTTTGTGGTTAGTTCAATATTTATTGTGATATTTTTATGAATGTAAATTTTTTTTAATTATTTTAAAGTTATTTTATTAGTAATTTATGATTAGGTTATAAATTGTTTGTGTTTAGTTTAGTATTTATTGTGACTTGTTATAAATGTAAATTTTTTTGTGTTTTAAATTATTTTAAAGTTATTTTGTTAGTAATTTATGATTAGGTTATAAATTATTTGTTTAGTTCAACGTGTATCGTGATTTGTTATAATGTAATTTTATTTGTTTTTGATTTATTTGACAATTTTTATTGATTTATTGAAATGTTGATTAAATTTATTTTTATATACTTTTATAGGTTGTTTGAAAGAAACTAAATAAGTATATTTCTATTTTATTTTTTGTTGATTTTTATTTTTTTATGTTTAAATAGTTTATGTTTATTTTAATTATATTATTATTGTAAACTAACATAATTTTTTTATGTACATAAAATATGGGAAATTATGAGATATTTTTTTATTATGTTCTTTGTTACTCACGTATTTATTGTGTTTTTACTGTGCTTTTTTGTTTCTCAAGTTCCAAATTATTTACTATGTTTTTTGCAACAAGCTAAATGAATTCTTTTTTTTTTAATTGCAAATTTGTAACAAATGGATTCTTTGATTAATAACGATGATCACATATCAAGTACTATTAATGAAATGGTAATAAAATTGTTATTTGTTACTCACGTCATTTACGAAATTAAATTAGATTATATTAACTATTTTGCTAATTTAATAATGTCAGGGCTCATATCGCCCACTGAGGGGTCATGTTAATAGTGTAGGCTATCTGTCAGATGAACTTCTAATGCCATTGTTGGAGTTAACTGGATTCGGATCAACGGCATTGATTCGGACCTTTGATACGCGATACGACTTAATATCCGCTTTGGTCGAGAGTTGGCGTCTAGAGACCCTCACATTTCATTTTCTTTGTAGGGAGTGCACCATCACTCTACAGGATGTTGCACTATAACTCCAGCTCCCCATTGACGGGAATGCGGTCACGGGTATAAGTTCGATCTATAGGCCTGCCGCCCTTTGCTATAACTTACTTGGACGCTAGCCTAGTGAGGGAAAATTTACGGGTTTGAGGTTTTCATGGCTAAAGGCCAATTTCGAGCATTTACCGAGTATTGCCAGTGAATAGGAGGTGATGCACGCTGTTTGAGCTTATATTATGCACATTATAGGGGGTGTACTCATGTTGGATGCAAACAGCAATAAGGTCTACTTGATGTACTTGCCCATATTATCTGATTTGCATAACATCTATTCATACAGTTGGGGGTCCGTAGTGCTAACAATGTTGTATCACGAACTTTTTCAAACGACAAGTCCTTCTGCGGTGGACATAGGCAATGCCTCATATTGCTGCAGTCTTGGGTGCTTTACCGGATGCCATTCTTGGCATCAATTAGTCATCGTCGTGAATATGTGATGAATTTTTACTCATTATAACTTATCTCCACCAGTCTGCATTCTTATAATCTTAGTGAAAGTTAGTCGTGGTGTGTCAAATACAGTAAATGGATATTCATGGCACACCAGAACGCCTAATAGCGGCAATTAATCATTTCCCTATATTGGAGATGATACAAATATTGTTGTTACTAATAACATACCCTCGCAGGTTCGTAAGGAATAATTCCCACGATTCCATATTCTCCTTATTTACGATGGCAAATACTATTGGGGGCACATTCTTGTTCCCGTCTTGAGCAACCGCAAGAAATAGGATCTATGTATATTTTTAACGCCCTAAATTTTTTATTTTTGTTCCTATGAAAATGAGACACAAAAATCTATCTGCTTCAATGGTTATGTGCTCTAGGAGTGTGTGTGAGGTTCTAAGTTCAAGCCATGCCTTTGGCAAAATTTTGGAATTTTTCTTATTAAAGTCTCACCCTTGTTCAGTAAGCCTATATTAAATTGTTTGTAAGTATATAACAAAATGGGCTTGCTGGTCTGATCGTTAAGTTGTGTGTTGGTGTGTTGGAGGTCTTATGTTCGAATCTTAATGAAAGCATAGGTGTTTATTTTTACTGGGTTTTGTGAAAAGAGTTTCGTTAAAAGTTGAAGACTAAACCAGTGGGGGAGGAAAATTAGGGATGTGATTTCAAAAAAGGTAGTTACTTTGTTTTCATCTTTTTTTTTCAAAATTTAGCATTCTCTCTCCCTCTCCAAAGTTTCTTACAAGAATTTATGTTCTTGCCGTCACTCCATTTTTCCTCTTCTTCATTTCGTCTCTTTTTGCTTGGATTGTGTCCTACTTCTCGTTAGTTCAGTGCTTTTGCACTATTTTGGTAAGTAGGATTGTAGTATCCGTAGTATAGTTTTTCAATTATTTGGAAGGGCTCAATAGTTGATTTTGGCAATTTGATATGTAAGTAGGAGTTGATTTTGGCAGATTTGTGTATAGGAGAAGATGGTGTTCGGTGAAGTTTTGTTCTAACAGCCTAAATCACGCTAGGAATTGTTTGTGTTTTCGATAAGTCTTACGCGTTAATTCGAATTAAGTGTTAATTTGTAATCGGCTGTTAATTGGATGTTTAAACATTATGTTATAGGTTTCAAAGGCTTCAAGAGGGGTTTTGTAGCATAAATGTACCAGGCTTGTACCCAAAATAGCAGAAAATGAAGTTTCAACAAAAGCCAAAAACTTCACTGTCAACGCCACAAGGGCGTGTGGTCGCTCGTGCGGTATGTCGTGTGCGAATGACACGGCCGTATGTTTGATGAAGGCTAAGCCATGCACTAGACACGGTCATGTAATAGCCAGGTAGGCCATGTGCGACACACAGGCTAAACTGATTTGGGTCGTGTGGGCCACACGGTCATGCGAGTCCACACGGGTAGTCCACACGGGTGTGTGGGATTTTGGCCAGGCCGTGTGATCCACACGGGCCAATGCTAATATGGGCGTGTGGGCCCACACGGGTAAGCCACATGGATGTGTAGGTCCATTTATCTTAAATAAATTCTAGGGTTGCACAGGTCATCCAAATCGATTATGAACCTACTGTAGGGTGGGTAAGGGCTACTTAGACCCTAAATTGTATGATTTTAATATCTGATGTTTGTATCGAGCATGACTGATATACGTATGTTTATTGATTTATATGTATGACTGATAATTGCATAAAAGCATGTTATTATATATATTTGCATCTGTATTTGGGGTGGGATGATGATTATTGGAGGAAGTATACTGAAAGGCATTCATGCCTATTATCTGGCAGCTCAGCTGCAATTTATACTGATATGTGATGCATTTCGGTACAGCATGGTGTGTAGGAATGGGTGGGTGTTTTAAACCACACATGGTGTGTAGAAATGATCAGAGATAGTGTGTAGAGGTTGGGGGTAGGATCTGATTACTACTCTGATTATTTGACTGTATCTATTCTGGCATGGGCTAAGGCCTGAATATGCATTTATAACTGAAACTGTAAATGGGCTAAGGCCCAAACTGTATCTGAATCTGTAATGGGCTTAGGCTCTAAGCTGTATTTGATTGATAACAGTTGTTCTGACTGTATGCATGTTTCTATAGGGATTACACACTGAGTTTACGTAAACTTTCTCCTTTCTGTTTAACCTGTACAAGTAATCCCCAAATTTGATGTTTCGGTGCAGCGAGGACTCGATAGTGTCTACTTGATTTAAATTATTTTATTTCTGCTTTATGGTTCTTATTAATTTTTGAGAAATTTTTTATGTAATTTTGGGACTTTTGGACCGTTTCTTTATTTTTGGGTTTAGCTGCTTTAATAGTTTTCTAACTGCAAAATTCAACGAAAACTCAATTTTATTTAAAACAAACATTTTCCTAAACGTGAACGGTTTTTCCTTAAAAATCACGGGTTCTAAAAGCTTCCGCTACAGAATATGTTTTTAAATGAATCAAATTATAGAAAAGGTGACTTTGAAATTGACAAGAGATAAGTAAAAATAGATAAATGGAAATGTTTCTATCGTGACAACCTAGTTTTCAAACACCCTATCATGGGACACCGCCAGATTCGGCCATAACATCTAGGCCAGGTTTGGGGTGCTACAATATTTTCTGTATAGCTTGGTCCCATCTACTTGCACAAACGGCTTGCAGTGGGGAAATGCGCACACACATGGATCAAAAGTCTAGAACATCCGTTAGAAAATTCATTTTCCCTGTTGTAGTTGGTCATCCGAACCGCAATAAGGTCGCGTTTGCAACTCAACGTACTCCAGCATAGTGGCTATCTGTAACACCCCTAACCTTTATCTGTCGAAGTAGGGTTACAGGACATTACCGGGCTTTACGGTATAAATATAAACATTTATAATATTTAATAAACATATATGAAACAACTCACCATTTATTCATAATGTCCCTTATATGGGCTATCGAGGCCCAAATTATGTGTTAGAAAGAAATCAGGAAAAAGTTGGAAGCCCAAAAAATTCTTCATAAAATTTTAAAATTTATTCCTAGGTACAAAAGTCACACGCCCGTATGGTCAAGCTGTGTGGCTCCCACGGCCATGTGACATGCCCATGTCTCAGGCCGTGTGGCATATGAGGTAGGGCATGTAACACCCCCTAACCCCAAATCTTCGTCGGCACAGGGTTACGAGGTATTACCTGACATATAAGATAATTTACGAATAATTCAAAAATAAAATAACATTCATAGTCTAATTTAATAACTAAGTCCCTATAATGGACTCTTAAAGCCTAAAGCATGTATTAAAAGTAGAATTAGACTTGTACGACTACATCCAAAATTTTTTTATTTTTTTATTATTTGTTAAATTTTGACAACATTTCGGCTTATTTTTATATAAACCCACTGCAATTTCAAATCGAAAACAAACCAATACCAATGTCAATATTTCAACCAATGACTAGGCATACTTACACATATCTAATTCATATCTAAATATTAATTTACTAACTTAACTTAAACAACATAACATGATAGTATATATTTATAACTCATAACCATTTATTTACAACCAAAATTATTTAACCTAAATATATACATTACTTATGTACAACTGCCTAGTACATGCCACTAAAACAAAGGAAGAATTACATCACCAAAATTTTCTTGTTGGAGTCGGGGTCATTCTGGATGTTGAACCGAAACTGAAACTCTAATGACCTGCGCACAGAAACAACTATACATTAAGTATGAATGTAACACCCCAAACCCAGCCCAAACGTTATGGCCAAGTCTGGTGTGTCACATCACCTACAACTACCCATGTTACCTAGTTACTAAGATTAGGGTGAACTTTGCAAAATTGATATTAACATCTTAAGAGAAAATTCCGGTTATTGGTAAACGTCCTATTCAATACTAGTTATTAAGAGTTTTATTATAAAACTTAACTTTGTTACTCGTCTAAAACGTGTGATCGATTTTGAAAATGTTGGAATAAATTTTAAGAAAACTCGTTCAACTTTGTTCATAGCATTAAAAGTAAAGTATAAATAAAAAGTTGATAAACCAAAATAATTAAAGCGGCCTTATTACAACCCAAAACCATAATGAAAATAATTTAAAATAAATACAGAAATAAAGTAAAATAAAATAAAAACTTAATTGATCAATGCAGTCCAAGTGGCCACTCTGAATCCCTCCTAGCTCCAAGTCCACCAGTCTAGGGCTCACCTGCGTGGATGGGAGAAAATGGGTAAGTTTGGAAACTCAGTGTGTAAAGAAAGCCCATCTAGAGCCCAAATCAGCTCAAGCCCACTGGGCCTAAGCCCTAACCAGTCTCAGTTTATACTGGACCAAAGCCCTATTCAGATACAGTAACCTGGGCCTTAACCCTTTTCAGATAACAGTACGGCCCGTAGGCCCATTTCAGTAACAGAACAGATATCAATTATGAATGCAAGCCCAAACCCAACCTAGATCCAACCGCTTCACTCCACCCGTACCAGCCCTACACTCCATGTGGGGAATAACTCAACTCACTCAGCCCTACACTCCACAGTTGCAGCATAGCTGCTCAGATAGCAGTATAACGAGGCAAAGCCCCTTCAGTACGTGGCCAAGCCACTATCAGTACTTCCTCCATCAATAACCCAGTCCTATGCAACAAATAATCATGTAGTGAGCAGAAATAGTAATACATGCATTTCAGTCAGATTTAACCCTAGGGTATAACAGTCATTTTGCACTTAGGGGTAAAATAGTAATTTTCCACCTATAAGGAGTATTTCAGAAATTATACCAGTTTTAGGGTTTAATGCATATTTTAAATCCCTAATAGTCCAACTTTCATCTCAGTAGTTAATTTAGCCCATTTTAGCAGTTTTTAGTTATTGGGCCCTAAAACCTCTAATGGGCCCTACAGTGTCATAATACTATTTTGGCCCATTTAATCCAAAATCTATGATCGGTTTACTAGTTTAAGCAGTTTTGGACCTACAATCTACCAGAACACGTTTATTACCTATTTTACCCATATGGGCCCGTAAGCCCATTGGGCCCACATTCAGCCCATCGAGGCCCAAACTTACCGAAGTGCACAAAATCGCGCACTTACCAACTTTATCGATTTTAGTTACAGATCTACCGCTTCCAACCAACCCACGAGCGCTCGCACGCTCACAAGTCCATGAAATACCGAAATTTCGGCATTTCAGCTTTTCAGCTTTTGCCGATTTGAACTACAAGAGGGTGTTCGATACACACCTGATTTGCGACGACTGCTAACGAGATCTCTCACAATATCCTACAATCGATCACTTGACATATCAGATTCCAAAATCCAATGGTAACAAACATAATCTTACCTACCATAATCGGCCATCATCACTTAGGTCCTTGAGTTCTTACCTTTGTCGAAATTAGTGACTAGATCTAGATCTAGTCGTTCCACTTGTCCAAGCCCTCAGTCAGTAGCCTCTAGATCACACTAACACAAAATAAATCGATTGTTAATACCCTTAGAGCCCTAAGCCCCAAATCGACAGCCTCCCTATGTACATAAGGATTTCGGCTTTTCTAAATCCCGAAATAAAATATGAACAGGAGATTCCAATAGCGTACCAATGATTTAATACTCCAAAATGATTCCAATCTCGTTTCTAACTCAGATCTGGCATAGATCTAGCCTCTAAGCACGAGCAGAGAGTGAATCTAGAGATCTAAAGGTTCGACTCCTAACTCCATATGAGTATGGTGATTTCGGCTTTTATTGCGAGGAAGAAGAAGTTGATTTCAAGTGGTGATGCCGATAGAGATTAGGGGTTTGGAGGATGTGAACTTCGGCCAATGAGAAGAAGAAAGTAGGAGGATTCGGCTATAGAAAAATCGGCACAAAAACAAACTTTCAGAATTTCGGCTTTTATGTGTATTCGGCTATGGGGAATTGAAAGAGAATAGGAATAAAAGAAAAGAGAATGAAAGAAAAGGTGAGTAGAGTGATGAGGATGTTTCGGCTTGAAAAGAAAATAAGAAGAAAAAGAATGAAAGAGGAGAGGAGAAGAGATTCGGCTATGGCAAATCGGCACAAGAGGAGAACTTTCCTTGCGTTTTTGGCTTTTTGGTACACTAAGAGGAGAATAGAACAAAAGTAGAAAACCCTAAGTGGCAAAACCCTAATTTGGCAAGAAGGAAAAGAATTTAGAACTTACCCTAATGGCTATTCAAACAAACGGCACAACCTCCCTTTATTTGCCGAAATTGCAACCCCTAAAGCCCTAGCCGAATGCCTCTATCCATAAGACCAAATCGGCAAAACTTAAAAGTATAATCTGCTTACCTTGCAACTAGAACCTTGGCCCTAACACTTAGTCCACACGCCACTTTTTTAAGAACTTAGTGGCGCCACCTTGCCACTTTACCAAAGGCTTACTTGTGTCTTAATTTACTAACTTTTCTTTAAAAGCCCACTTAACCAAGTCCCATTCACTTTAAATTCAAAACTTGATATTCTTGCCGGGTTTTATTGTAGGCTTGGGCCTTCTAAAGTCCCACGAACATACTTAAACACAATTTCAATAACTCAAGCACCAAAATTTCAAGATTTTACCAAAATCACAAAAATCCCGACAATCCCAAAAATCAGGGCATTACAATGAATATACTCAGTGGTATCACTATAATTGAATTTATAATTAAATGCAATACATTTTTTTCATATATTTCTACTTTGTAATAATCATCATTTAAGTAAACAATTCAAATATTTCACATTTATCATTTAGTTATACATACATATTAATCACATTTATTTATTTCAACTCTTACTTCTTTCATGTGCCTTATTGTCCACTTTTGGTTTTATCAGTCGTTCATTCATTTAACCCCATTAACTTGACTTGGACTCGGCGGATACATGGATTCCAACCAACACACTAGTACGGCACATTGTACCTTAACAGTACACAGTACCAGAATAGTAATCAGTAATAGTAGCAGTAACAGTAACAGTAACGGTAATAGTATTCAACATACAAACTGCTAAATCGGTAACGGTAATAGTAACAATATTCGACACACAAAATGCCGAATCGGTAACAGTAGCAGTAGCAGTAACAATAACCAGCACATAAGTGCCTGATTAATAAGCCAGCAAAACCCGTATTTTTCCATATCCTATGGCATGCCAACTATATACAACTAACCCGACTAGTTAATAGGGTATTCAAATCACTTTTCAGTACAATTTCCATTTCGATTCAATATTAATTGTAATTTCTTATTTCAATCAATTTTCACAATAATACAGTAATTCGTTTCATCAGTAATTTTACAGTTCAATTCGGTATTCAAAACAATATTCAGTATCCCATAATTCAGTTCAGTATCAGTCCAAATTTTAGTACCGAATCACAAATTTTATCAGTTCATTAAATTCTTACCTTAAAATATTTATCACACATACATTCTTAATTAAATACATATTAACTATAAAGCTTGAATCATAGTGATACAAACCAGAATTCTCTTCGGATTTAATCCTCGACGATCTTTCCTTTTCCTTTTTGGGCATGTGCTTCAGGCTCGATATTAGCTACGAACAATTAAAATAATTTCACAATCATTAGTACAACACAATTTAATTGCTGAAATTTTTATCTAACTTTTACTTTAATTCCAATTTAATCCTAACTAAACCTATATATTTTTCTTTCTCAATTCATACCTTTTTACTACTCAATTTCTTGCCAAACTTACATTTAACTATCAAATTTTTATCATATTTTCATAATTTCGAATTTATTTCAATTTAATCCCTAAAACTCAAAACTTATAGCTTAGTTTACAATTCAATCCTTTATTCAATTCCAATCAAAATTTCTATCAAATAAACCCCCAATTCCATCATTTGTTCAACATAAACCCTACTAAAAAATTATTAACTTCCAAATTTCAACTTAAATCCAAGAGTATTTCACTCTAGGATTCCAAAAACATCAAATTTATAAGAAAATGACTTGATTAAACTTACCAATTAAACTTCAAGCTTTAAAACCTCAATTTTCCCTTTCTTCTTTCTTTTCTCCTTTCTCTCCCCCGACTTTCGAAATGCTCTCTGTTTCAAAGTTTCTTTATGCTTTGTTTTGTTTCTTTTATATTTTATTTACTTTATATTTCGTTTACTTTCTTTAATTTGTTTTCTATTTAATTAATTAATAAATATAAAATATATATTTAATAGCAAATGTATATATTACAATTGTATCCCATATCCACCCTACATTTGTCTTGATCTAATCTATTTCATAATATAATAATATAATAATTAATAATTTTAATATTAATAATAATTATTTAAAAAATATCTATTTAATAACAATATAATTAATACATTTGTATACATGTATCTTTGTACATTTGTACACTATCATTACCATCCATTTGTCTTTCTTTATTTATTTAACAAATAAAAATCTTATAATATCAATATTTAATTAATAAATATCTTTAACTTAAATTTTAAGTAAATAAATAATTGTCATACAAATGTATATACATATCTTATTACATTTGTATTTAATCAACACCTTACACTTATCTTTTCTTAATTTATTTCATAATCTAATAATAATTAATATAATTTTATAACTTAATAATAATATTAACTAATTAAATAATAAATAAATATTTAAGAAAATCTTAGATTTTTGTTACTCATTTGCCGCCTCATTTTTATGGATTGGGTTAATTACCATTTTAGTCCTTTCTATTTTCTTTTAATCTATAATTAAACTTTCAACCTTTATTCAATCTAATCTTTTTCACTAATTTCTCTAAATTAAGCTAAATTCACCTAATAAAAACCTAATTAAATACACTACTAAACTCATAAATATTTCTAATAATTATTTTTGAACTCGATTTACTAAGACAGGGGCCTGATTTTGTACTTTTCTGGTGCCCACGGATTTTGGGTCGTTACAAGGCACACACCCATGTCCCTAACCTGTGTAACTCTTTGACTTGCAACTTAATTAAATGTAGGGATCACACGATCAAGTCACACGTCCGTGTGCTAGGCCGTGTGGACAATTTAATTTTCAAAAATTAGGTACAGGATTCGTACGGGCAAAGCACACATTCGTGTTCTAGGCCGTGTAACACACACGGCTAAGACACACGCTCCTGTGCCTAATTCTAAGCATTTTATTTCTCAATTTTAAGATGCAGGGGGCAAATGGCCAAACCACATGCCCATATGTCAGGCCGTGTGTCACACACGGTCAAGATACACGCCCTTGTGTCTACCCTATGGACAAAAATAGGCCACTTAAAGGCTATTTTTCTCACCGTTTTTAATGTTAACATGCACTCAACATAGAAATACACTAATATATCACAACCAAGCAACCAATTCAAGCCAAAATCATGTGTTAAACATAATATGTCATTGCAAAAACTCATTTTCATAAACTTACCAAAATAATTTCATTCATTGATTTACTAATATCTCCTACTAAATACTTGCAAACAAACATATATATATGCATCATTCACATTCATAATTCAAGTTTAACTCTTTTTATCCATCCTTATACATGCCATATAAACCATAGGTTGTATTACAAAATCTATCGGATAAATCTGAATAGTATGGCCCGATGTGTTGATCCGATCCTCCAATCTTACGATAATATGTAAGAAACATTAAACAACATGAGTAAGCTTAATGAAGCTTAGTAAGTTCATTGGTTTTAAAGTTAAATCTTACCGAACATACTATAACAAATCATAAAACATACAATTCACTAACACTTCCTACCAATCACAAATTCAAATGATGAATTCATTTGATTGAGCTCAATATCAATAACTACTTAAATTCTATCACTTCAATTCATGTGACACTTGTCAATCATAGTAAAATTAGAGAACGTCTTATGGAATTGAGTACATTATTTTCTTGATGCCATAGTCCAACTATGGTCTTACACGTATATTTCCATGGCCCTACCATGGTCTTACACTCGTAATGCCATAAAGCAATTATGGTCTTAACATCAGGATACCATAGCCCAGCTATGGCCTTACACATATGCATATACTGCCATGGTCCAACCATGGTCTTACGTTCACAGTGCCATAACACAGTTATGGTCTTTTCACTGAAATGCCATATTCCAGCTATGGTCTTACATTTAAACATTGTTATGGTCCAACCATGGTCTTATCCGTCAATTCATCTTGTATCACGGAACAATCGTACTCGATCTTACATTCCACTTAATTTGAACTCCAATTCAATTTTTATATTTTTACAATAATCATAATTCAATAACAAAAATATGAAATAAGACATTATATCATTCCTAAATTAACCATTAATCAAGAAATTTTATCCATATGAACTTACCTGCGGTAGATTGTAGAAGTTGTAGAAATTCAGGACTAGTCTATTATGTTCTCTTTTCCACGTTTATCTTCGGGTTCTTGATCTATAATGTAAAACTATTCATTCATTAGCATCATCAAATTCAATTCTAATCTACTTCACAATTTATGCCCTTCAATTTTCAAAATTACACATTTACCTCAAATTTTATAAATTTTACAATTTAGTCCCTGATCAATTAACCCATCAATTGAGCTAATTTTTCTCAATTAACACTTTATTCAATTATTTTAGGCTACTATACAGCCTTTGATATTCATAATTTCAACACCAAACCCTAATTCTTAGCTTTTTCATAATTAGGTCCTAAAATAAATTTCTATTGAAATTACTTGATAAAATCATCATATAATAAAATTAATGCATCAAATCCATACAAATTCATATTAAAATTCCAGCACTCATCAATGGTAACTATCAAAATTACCCAT
This sequence comes from Gossypium stocksii, assembly GCA_020496765.1. NCBI lineage: Eukaryota > Viridiplantae > Streptophyta > Magnoliopsida > Malvales > Malvaceae > Gossypium > Gossypium stocksii. Next base: position 18,217,866 of record CM035623.1, read on the forward strand.
AGAATCAAAAACTAATAAATTAGATAGCTGGACCTAATTGTAAAAGTCTTAAAAATTCAAAAATTACAAGAAAAGAGCAAGAATTGAACTCACATGATGAAAATATATGAAAAACCAGCTTAGAGGGACTCTTCAATGGCCTTTTTGGCTGAGAATTGTGAAGAAATTGCTAGAAACTCTTTTAATTGTTATTTTATTCATTTAATTTTGCAAAATTTCTAATTTTACCCTTATTACACCTAATTTTCAGATTTCTTTCTTACTAATGCCGCCTCAGCAGTCCCCTTTTGGCATATTTATGCATCAAGTCCCTCCTTATTCATCACTTAAGCTATTTAATCACTATTTCTTTAATTAGCAAGTTTTGCACCTTTTTCAATCTAGTCCATTTTATTTAATTAACTATCAAAACGTTAAAATTTTCTAACGAAACTTTAATACTAAGTCACTAACACTCTGTAAATATTTATAAAAATATTTACGGCTCAGTCTATGAAATCGAGGTCTCGATTCCTCATTTTCAACCTAATTTACCTAATAAATTCTTCTAAAACACAAGATTCAATAATTCATAATCTTTTTAAAATCACATTTGACTCATAAACACTAAATAATAAAATATACAAGCTTACTGGTCGGATTTAGTGATCTCGAATCACTGTTTCCGACACTAATGAAAATTAGGCTGTTACACTATCCATCCATGTAGCTCATTGTACGACCTATCGAAATCTCCGTACAATTGCTCCATTGCCATTTGTTTAACTATCCATGCCTTCTGGTATGATACTTGATATTGGAATTGTGCCTATATTTCGACAATTAGTGCTGAAACTTTAATGGTTGGCATGTCCTTCACCACTGGCATGATGCACGTACAGATAGTTTTGGAATCAAGTTTTCGATGATCTTCTGCCATACTTGTTGAAGTGTATGTGTGAGGCCCAACAAATTTTCATATCTCCCACATCTGCGACTTTTGGATAAATGCGGCTAGTACTCGCCAATTACAGCCTTCCGCCGACCTCCAATACTCCTCAATATATAATATTGGTTTACACATGGTGACTTTGTAGTCCATTGATATATTCATGCTATACTGCTTAATGGCAAATAGCACTCTTCCTTACTTTCAAATCTCTGGCCCACGAACAACTCCTTAGTATCGGAATTTACGACCAACCGGTGAGTAGGTAGCATTTCAGGATACTCTGAGAACTCAGCTGCGTGCACCGTATCGGGGTCTATGAGCGACATGTGTGCCCCAAGATTATTGTGTATCACAATACGTCAAATTGGTTTCCAACTGAAGACGCGTTAATGTTTCCATCGTTATTCACGCCTTTGTCATCAATATCATCCGGGACTTTGTCCACATTAGGATCGCTATCACTATCAACATCGTGATCTGAAAGATCACTACTATCGTATACATCATCACTAACTATATCAGTCTCGGGTGCAGCATTAAAATCAATGTCGATCCCATATACAGTCGATTCACTATAAACGTACGATATCGGAACCACCGTACACGGCTCTTGAGCTCCATGTTTTTCACCTAATGGAGTGAGATTTTTAGTTGACTCCAAATCAGCTAACTCATCAAATAACTAAATTAATACATTTTGATCGCTCCGATTCCCACAATAAAGAACGACTATTATCTCCACATCTTCATTATCTACAAATTTCATTTCTATGAATTTTATGAGATCTGTCGAAACTGAAAACTTGTAGAAAATTTTCGATATCCTTCTCCTACAACATATTACAATTTTTGCACTAATCCTTTTCTTTATATCATCAAATGAGACATTTTTATTAAATCTCATTGCTATTTGTTGGTGACATTCAAATATGCATCCCACGATTGTTGTCAAAATTACTCCATTGAAATAAACGCACACAAAAAACTGATTATCCATCTTCAATATTAAATATGTTAAAAGAACAAATAAAAATTCTCAAAACAATTTTGAATAGTAAAAAAAAATACTTACATAAAAAATTTTAATGAATAAAAAGAAACTAAAATTATAACAATATGTAAAATTTTTCATTCATAAGCTCAGACTTTTTCAGTTCTCATTTTGTACATGTACAACCATATATACTCTCTTTTTTTTTTTTTTCACATTTTCTACCCTCTAACATTTAACCTTACATTTAACCACTTAAACTCATTTTTACGTTTTTTTCTACATACATTGAAAGTATGTAAGCTTTGATGCTCTTTGTATATAAAAGCTTTGTTTGTCGACTCCAGATCTTGCAGATCATCAATCATCTCTTGCAACTCATTATTCATCTCCAAGTTTCCTTTTTTTGGCTGCTTACTTTCAAGGAAATGCTTTGTGTTTGCAACTGCTATTCAGTTCATAGTTCTCAAGTCTTAGGTTACCTGAAATGGAAAGCTACATACTTTCACCCTACAAGAGAAACATAACTGATATCTGAAGGGATTTAAAAAAGCAACTACACCTATTCCTGCTAATTGTTTTTAGCTCTGCCAACCGAGAATCAACTTCAGGTAAACCAAATGAAACAATCAAATCATATTTATAGACCCAAAGGCAAATTTAAAGTAATTAAGTAAAGTTAATCATAATAAACAAATACTCCTTCAACCTCCCATTGTTAAAAGGTTGTGTAACAAGGATCAGATCAACAACAATTCCAAATAAGGTAATTTTTTATACCTAGTAAGGGTACATGCATTAAAAGTAACAAAAAACTATAATCCACCATTAAAAGTTGTGTAACAAGATCGACACCAATTCCACGTAAATATAATTTTCTATACTTAAAAGAAAAATCAAAATAGATTTTTTTAGTTTAAGCACTGTGATTCATTTGTATGTACGCCAGCGTCATGGCTACTGAATGACATGCAAAAGAAAAGAAACTCACTGCCAATGCCAAATGTCACACAGAAGAGAAGTCCAGTCGACTCACCAACACTCTAGCTTTCTACTGGCCTATTACTCACCGACCTGATAATAATAGTATACAATTAACTTCACCCTCAACCTCAAGCCAACTGCCCCACAACAGTATTATCTCAATTTTCAATCTCAAGAGATGGTTACTCAATTGTCAACAGGTAGTAGGCACATACCTTATAAGCAACAACTGATTGAGAAGGTTAATGGGAATTCAGAAAGTTGAAACCAGAGTGGGTATAGTGAAGCACTATTTTCTCCAGTCAACCAAGTGCACGTGAACACTGAACCAGGACAAGCTACATCAGAGATTTCATACCTTCAATTTGCTATTGCTGATTTAACACAGGAAGAGATGGACGTGGCCTAACAACATTCAGCACACCCCTTGCAGTTGCCTATTCATAGAAACAAAACAGCGTGTAAGAATGGTACAGGATTTAAATTCTTTAGTATATGTAAGACTGCACTTATCCCTACCTCAAAGAATGAATTAAAATTCATTCGCAAAAGGAAACGTCTAAGAAATGGAGCTCGCTGACTCCCAGCAAGCCTGCTACTGCGCAATATAGTGTATAAGGAGTTTGATTTCTTGTTAAATTCCTGGAAAAAAAATGGTTCGGATCAATATCCTTTAAATACACAACCATGCAAATAGTAACATGAATAATAAAGTCTTAACAACAAGTTAATCAAACAAGATATATCTGTTATTTCCTTTGTGGAAATTTGATCTATCTCAAGCCTTAAAAAATTAGGCAAATTATCAGAACCAACTAATGCCAATGTAAATGATGTTGGAAATTCAAGGCACATATCCATCACATTCACTAACTCAAAATACGTAGTCTTGCCATGTTAACTGCATAAACAAATAAAAGATGCCAGATATGGGTGCCTCAGTTATACGCTCTAGTTCAGATGATTTTGACTACTTTCTTGGTTCTCAATGTTCCAGCAAAACTGCAGGCAAAGAGTCAATGTTCTCAGTTAATTACTTCAAATTTGCCTTTGGGTCTAAGGCTGTCTTCGAACAAATCATCCAGCAAAACTAGGGTTCTTTCTATTATACTGGAGACTAGCAGAGAAATTTTTTTATTATATTGGAGACTAGAAGAGAAAATTCAAATTAAACTCTAATCTTAAAATCTGCTTCTTCTTTTTTTTTTTTTTTTTTGCAATTCACTGTTCTCAACAATGATACATCATCCCACTGTCGGATTAGCACCAACTTGAAAGACAATAGAAACCCAAGAGAAAAAAAAAAGATTAAAACTGAAATAAAAATGGCAGATAACTAAGTGGACCCTAAAAGTACACCGATATTAGCTAAGACATTGAGAAACCTCGTATAACAGAGGGGCTGATGGTTCTGTCTACTTGGATCTCTGTCTCATCTTCCGGCGCTTCCTCTTCAGTCTTCTCATGCGCTTCTTCTTCCACTGTTACATATCATGCAAGATGCCATAAATGAAACATCATTCAAAGATCTGTTGTATAAATAAGAACAAATTGAGACAAAAAGGAAAACAGTATTACCTTGGCTCTCATGGTGATAGAATAAAAGGAAACTTGATGCCCCCTTCTCGGTTATTCGTTGAACCCTAGCCGGATGCAGAGGCGGTAATCAATTGCTGGCAAGGCTTTTTACCATCTACACCTATCACTACTAGGTGTCACAGGCTCTTTCTCAGCCGAATCGCGACCAGATTTCCTAGAACTCCCCTGTCTCAGTCGAATGGGAATGCAGCAGAAGGTCGGGGAAAATCTAAGGGATTTGGGGAAAATTTTAGGGGAAAATTTTAAGGAATTTTGGGAACTGATTTGGAGATAAAATTAAACCTAGCAAAAATGGTTTCGTTAAAAATAAAAGGATTATTTTGTAGCGCTTATGAGAAAAGAGGTTTACCTTTTTTTTTTTTCTAATCAGTTTATAATTCTTATATTATACATTAAGGTGTTAAACAGTATGTTCTTTTTATTTTATTCTGTAATTTTATAATTATCTTATCATCTTATTAACTTTTTCTCTTTGTATTAAATTTATCATCTCATCAGACAATATCATATTTATTACCGTTTTTATAAATATCTATGACAAAAAATAATTTTTTGCTCAATTTTTAATTTTTATCTATAATTTATAATAGTAACTAACAAAATAACTTTAAAATAAATTAAAAACATAAAAATAACTATAAACAAACTACACAATACTAACAAAATAATTTATCCTCATCATAATTTATTTTATTTTTAAAAAATAAAAATATTTTATTATTTTTTCTTTCTTTCTCTTTCTTTCTCTTCAGCCATTTTTTTAACCCTTATTTTTTTTTATCAGAACCATTAAATAGGGTCTTAAAAATCAGACTACTAGTGTTGCCTATCAGATAGGCACCATCCCCTTGTACAAGTTTTGAATTTGTACACGGGCATATACTAGATCTAAAATTTTTTTACAAATTAGGCTGTCTACGTAAATAACATCACTAATAAAATAATATATTTTTAAATAAAAAGTTAAATTTTATTAAAAAAAATGATGGTGAAGCTTATGAGAAAGTCACCACCCCTAAACATACCATTTTAATATGTAATACGTGCTATTTTGGTATTAAATTTTTTTTATACTATTCACGTGAAAAAGCCAAAAAATCACGATGAAAACCCAGTTCAATATAGATTGAAGTAATCAGACCAAACGGCCTATGATAAATCCAAAATAGATTTTCAAAGAAATAAAAGCCTAATCCAGAAATTTTAGAAAGAAACCCACAACGTAGATAAAGGCAAACAGATAAATGCTGAAGGAAAAAATCTACTAGTAGCACCTGCCTTGCTTCCAAGTTCGCAACCCAGGGCCTTACTTTGGCTGCAGCCACACAGTTCCACCTTTCTCCGGCCACCGGAAACCGACAACGCTCGTTCCCTTCGAAAGCTCTGAGTAGGTTACTCTTCCTTTCCTGGTCATTTTTGCTTCACTGTTTGTTAATTCTTCGGATATTGGAGTAAGATCTTTACTGAAAGTGGGAAAACAAATAGATATTGCAGTAAGAGAATTAATGAATTCTGAACTTTGGGTGATTATCTAATTTTCAGAATCTTTAATTCGAGAAAAGTATCTTCTTTAGCCTCTACTTCTTCTTCTTGGGTCTACGTTACCTTTATCTTTGATATTGGATTCTGGGTTCTGAAATGCGCCTAATTGCCATTTTAGCGTTTTAGCGTCTGAGCATCACCTTATTCTAGCTCTGAAAGTACAGATTTTGTTTAATTTTTTTCTAGTAAAAATGCTTCCTTTTTAGAGTTCTAATTATATAAGGTCATTTTCTTCTAAACATCTAAAAGACCTTTTCCAGAAATGATTGCTTCTTACAAACTTTAATTCATTTGGTCTGCGGTTTTTTTTGTAGAATATTTCATATCCTGAGAACTGTGAGATTATGAAGATCAGAAGCTGTGTTGGCATTACAAAACCAAGTCTTCTGCTTGTACATTCTGAGTTACCCGCACTTACCTTCCATAAAACCAAGTTAACATGGACATCAACCCTTAGATTCCCAAGTAACTATGAGAGGGCTTCTGGATCGGCTACTAGGTTTCATTGCAGTGTTGCTGGTAGAACCGGTGCTTCTACATCTGTGAGTTCATCTTCATCGAAGTCAACTACTGTTCATTTGAGCCGGAAACAAGTCAAACCCTCATCCTTGTATAGTCGTCCTAGTTTGTCGAACATGAAGAAAGAGAGGATAGCAAATCGCGCTAAGGTTTATGAGTTTTTGAGGGTACTCGGTATTATTCCTGATGAGCTAGACGGGTTAGAACTTCCTGTAACGGTTGAGGTTATGCAGGAACGGATCGATTTTCTTCATAAGTTGGGGCTTACTATTGAAGACATCAACAATTATCCACTGGTCCTTGGTTGTAGTGTGAAAAAGAACATGATTCCCGTGCTTGATTATTTGGGGAAATTGGGTGTTAGAAAATCCACTTTCACCGAGTTTTTGAGAAGATATCCACAAGTTCTCCATGCAAGTGTTGTGGTTGACCTTGCCCCAGTTGTAAAGTATCTTCAAGGGTTGGATATTAAGCCTAATGATATTCCTCGGGTCCTTGAGAAATATCCAGAAGTACTGGGATTCAAGCTTGAGGGGACAATGAGCACATCAGTGGCTTATTTAGTTGGCATTGGAGTGTCAAGAAGGGAAGTTGGAGGGGTCTTAACCAAATACCCTGAGATTCTCGGGATGCGAGTGGGCCGCGTGATAAAGCCATTTGTGGAGTATCTTGAAGGTTTGGGTATTCCTAGGTTAGCTATAGCTAGATTGATAGAGAAGCGACCTCACATCCTTGGGTTTGGATTGGAGGAGAGGGTCAAACCAAATGTTGCATCCCTTCTAGAGTTCAATGTCAGAAAAGCATCTCTTCCATCTATAGTAGCACAATATCCTGAAATTATAGGAATTGATCTAAAGCCGAAGCTTCTTGGTCAAAGGAGTTTGATTCAATCAATTATTGATTTGGAACCTGAGGATTTTGGGACGGTTGTGGAGAAAATGCCTCAGATTGTGAGCCTTAGCAACACTTCTATGGTGAAACATGCAGATTTCCTAAAGGGTTGTGGATTTTCCTTGCAACAAGTGAGGTCCATGGTTGTGGAATGTCCCCAGATCCTTGCTTTGAATCTTGACATCATGAAACTTAGCTTTGATTACTTTCAAATGGAGATGCAGAGGCCTCTTGATGATTTGGTTGCTTTCCCAGCATTCTTTACTTATGGTCTTGAATCTACTATAAAGCCTAGAGACAAGTTTGTAGCAAAGAAAGGTTTTAAATGTTCTCTTTCATGGCTTCTTAACTGCTCTGATGAGAAGTTTAAGGAGCGGTTGAACTATGACACAATTGAGATGGAGGAAATGGAGACAATGCCTTCATTTGACATGAATTCGCTGATGGAACCAAGGAGTGATGAGTCTGATTCTGACTATGAGGAGGATAGTGACGATGAGTATGCATAAATCCATTAGAAAATGCTTGGCTTTTTTCAAATCAGATGATTTTATGTGGGGAGCACGATCCAAATTTAGAAAGGTAAACTTTTCTGTTAAGTTGAAACACATTGATGAACCATTTTGCAATTCTTAAATGAACATCACAGACCATCTTAATCAAGTTGCCTCATATTTAACGTAGCCATACTTAACATGTGGCATGGTTTCTGTAGGTCCCTTTATTTGTATTAGGAGAATGTGACAATTTCCATTCCATTTTTTTAGTCACATAAACATTCGTGTACATTCTGCTAGTCTAAGAACGTTGTTGCTGACTTTCCCCAATTCAATATCAAGGTTGAATCTCATAAATCCTTTGCAGCAAATAATATCTTTAGGTGTTTTCTGTATTATGGTGTGCATCACTGCCATAGTTGCATTTTCTCCTCCCTCTTCTATCTTTCTTATAATGTGTTCCTTTTGTTCCGAGTGGTAAGTTTATTATTAGCTTTATATGTGCATTACTACCACTTACAAGAATCCACCGTTATTTTTCAGCCATACCCTTACTGGAGACTGATTTTCCGTCTGCTCATCCGGGCATCAGAGTTTTGCATCTGATTTTTTAGTAGATCTAGATACCTATAAGTAGAGGCTATAAGTAGGCACCGTAGTTTCAATTCATGATGTTTCAATTCTTCAATATGTTTCCAATTATTTTCATTTTAAGTTGTGATTTTTACCACAGAAGGAAATCAAGGTTTTTGTATTTTAGAGGTCAACTTCAGCAGTCAAATACGAAACATCTTGCAAGTTGTAGCTACTGGCTTAAATTATTTTAAAACCATTTTTAGCAGAAATGATGTTCATTTCATCCTTTTCTTCTGATGCTTTTCATGAATCCTTTACAAGGAATGCTTGGTAAAAGGTAATTCTTTATTCGATGAATTAACCGGGTTTAGCAAGTTGTCCACCATTAATACCTCGGTGTAGGTTTGGGATAACCAGTGGCCGGTTAATAATTGAGTCCATGAAACTCATTGCAGACTATTAGTTTTGGCTCATGGTAAAAGGTCTTCCCTATTTGTCTGATGCTGAGTAGAGAACTAGCTGCCCTAAAACGGCATATAATGTTCTCCTATGAAGTTTATTCAAATACAATAGCTAAAAACACACCATGATAATTTCAGGGATTCATCGATTTACATGACACAAAAAACATGTGTAGAAATTCAGAAACTTCAATCGTTAGATTCTCCAGAAGGACTTTTGAGTGTGCACATATACATCCTGGGAAACAACTAGATTCCAAGAATATCGATTAAATCGATGTCGGTTTGTAATTACATTTCTCAAGTGACTCTCATCCATGTCCTGCCTCATTAATCATGTATATAATCTTCATCCTGGTTGCGAGTTGCTGCAATGTCTCACATCCATCATGAGTATAATAGCACCATTGATCCACAGGTCACAGTGCACGTAGTTCCTACTCTGTTTTCTGTAGCCATCCAAGCTGAAGGAAGCAGCACATATATATTCAATAAGCAAAATGCTCAGAGAAAGAAACAACAGTGACAGTAAATAAAGGAGATGATGAAAGGTTAAAGTAAGTACCTTCCAGGCATACATGGCAAAGAAGGCTACAATGTCTGCAGACCAGACAACTGCAAAAGACTTCCAAAAGAAAGGGATTATAACATTGAGCAAAGGGATGATGAGGAAAAGATAATTAAGAGCTTCTTTTTCGTTCTTCGAACAGTCTCGAGCTCGAAGCGAAGGGATTGCTGCAAAGAAATATGCATTAGTAAGTTAACTCTGTTGCTTGTAGAACATGCAATACTGCAATTTGACAACTTTGATCCAGCAATAGTGTTTGATAAAATGTTCAAGACCCAGATAAGGTATTAACTCACTGAACATCCAAATGGACCACATCCCCATCAATCTCCAAATATCAGGTTCATTAGATGGAAATATGAGATTGAAAGACAAAGCTCCGCCTAACAGCAATGAGACATAGCCTTGAACTTCGAAAACAGTATACAAGGTAGTTCCAGGAACAGCAGGGTTTTTAGTAGCAGTAGAAGCCCTTGGTGCAAAGGTTGCAGCAGTTTTCTGAACCACCTGTTGTCATATCACAGATGAAAAAAACCCTCAAAATCAGTCCAAAACTTTAAAAAACCAGAGAACAAAGCATCTAAAAGGAAAAAGATTGAACCTTTTTGAGGTCATTGTCAAGGGGTGTAGTGGAAGTAGCACCGGAGATGCTTTTGCTTTCTTTTCTGGGTTCAGATTCTAAATTTTCTTCTTTGGGTTCTTCATCAACTGTTCCTGTCTGTGCATCGACTTCATTTGTCGCATTAACATGTATTTGCAAGGCTTTTCTGCAACTGAGAAACTTGGGGTAGTTGTGTTTTAAGTTGAAAGAACGTGGTAAAGGGAGCTTTGAAACGCCATAGTTGCAGAGAGGCGTTGACATCAACGAGTACATGTTGAATGTTCAACACCCTCTCAATGTATTCTCATTGGAATCCAGAAATTCAAGTTGGAACCCGAAAATAAAAATAAAAAATAAAATGGGAGTATGGGGTTGGGACGGAAAGAGATAAGGAACACGAGGCTGATCTTTGCTGTTAAAACCGGTTCGATTCTGAACCTTTTAAACGACCCAGTTCCCTCTCGGTCTACCCAAACCCGGACCGACCCTAGTTCATTTCCTGTTTAACCCGCAACACTATCTTATACCATGATAGCCTCATATCAATAGCAATTCCTCAGCTTTTGGTAAAAATCCTTTCCCGTTCCTTTCCATTTCAATATTGAGCAAATTGATCCCTCTCTAAAAGAATTGGAGCATCTTAATCTCTTTCAATTTTGAAGGTGAGTGACAATTGATCACAAAAATTAATGTTTTCTATCTATTATACATAATTTTAATTGATATCATAATAAATTAAGCTTTTTATGTTTACATATTCTATCAATTTGATCTAGAAAAATTATTTGAAAAAAATCTAAAAATTCAAAAGGAATATATAAAAGAAATTTAGCTTTAATAAGTAAAATGTGTAAACTTCAAAGACTAAATTTGTTATTACACTAATCAAATTTATATAAAATTTATAAAAAATTACCCTTAAATGTTTACTTTTGGAATAGAAGAGATTAAATTGCTCCAATTTTTTTGAGATTTTTTATCCCAACACATTACATAATAATTGCAAGAAGTTATAATTAGTATGTTAGCAATCTAACTTTGCTGGACTGCAGTTCCAGTATTCCATAAGTTAGCAGGCTCATATTTGTTTGACTTTGTTGCTTTAGATTTTGCTGAAACATATATATTTCTTATTGGCAAAATCATCTTATGGAAAGGAAAACATAGCTCAATCTCATTTTCATTCTACAATAACTTTTCTTTGCCTCAAATGTAATATCCATTTTCGCTTGATCTTGAAAAAGAATCCAGAAATGTGCTCCACTGAAGAATGAAAGAACTGCTTCATTTTCTCGTTTCTCTATGCATTAATGGCTGCTTGAATTTGCTCCAGGGTTTTCCCCTTTGTTTCAGGAACCACTGTGATTACAAACACTATAGCCACTGCATTGATTGCAGCATAAATGATGAAGGTACCTGAAAAAGCCACCAGTTGCAGATATTATTCACAATTATCTTTCTGGATTGAATCAATTACTGCTTTTACTATAAGGAATTTAAAGATAAAAAAGAGGGGGGCGGGGGGGGGGGGGGGGAGGGGAGGATAGTTTTTTATTCTATTTACCATGGGAGCTCCAACTCATGAGGAAGTTGAATGTGTATGACACTGCCCATGCTCCAAACCAGTTCACAAGTGTTGCTAAGCTTCCTGCTATTCCTTTAATATTTATCGGAAATATCTGCGACCAAATCCAGATATGTGTCGAACATGAATATATACAAATATTTAACTCGGGTAGATTTTATTACCTCAGACATTACAACCCAAGGAACTGCACCCATTCCAGCTGAAAAAGATCCTATGTACATCTGATCAAGAAGAAAACGGTAAGCCATACTCTGCCATTGAACAAATTGAATGAATATATGCTTCAATAAAAGTTTTTGACATTTACCAATATGCCTGTTACAGCAAGAATGGGAACTGAACTTGGTGCCAAATTATGGTCCTGGTTGGCAAATATTATAAATATATATTATATTAGAAATTGATAAGGACAAAGGGGAGTGTATAGTTTAGAAGATAGTTTAAAATTTTAACCTTAAGATAGAATGAAGTCCCAGATAGTATACAGGCAATGACCAATCCTGTTGAAGAAACCTGTAATGAAATTTGATCCATGAAAAGGACTTGGCTTAGCAATTTAAGGACTTGGGTTACTATGAAATGTTCTAAATATGTGCTTACCAGTAATAGAGGCTTTCTACCAGCTTTATCAATCACAGTTGTGTTAATTGCTGTAATTGGAACCTGGATAAATATGATTGTTTGTTACATCAATTTGTTGGAAAAATTATTTGTATGTCAAGGAAAAGGTGGAGATGAAACCTGAATAATAGCGTATGTTATCGTCGCTATACTCGGAGAAACATCTGAGACATTTGAATTACGATGTTAGATGATAGAAGACAGTTTTATTTGATGCACTGAGAGTGTATAATTTTATTACCTGCTGACTCGAAAATATTGCTGAGATAAAAGCAGATTCCATTGATTCCCCCGAATTGTTGAAACACCATTAAACCAACTCCTATCTGATAAAACAGCAATGAAATAACACATTGATTAAGACACAATGTTGAAAACCTGTGATGGCTAATGTTTAAAGTTGGTATTGTTACAATGACTGATCGTAAGTATCTTCGTTGAAACAAATCGAGCATCTTGGCTTTCGGGAGCCGTTCGAGAGTCTCTATGTAGTCCTGTCAAGCAAGAAAATAAAGTTTGTTTTCTTAAACGTTTTCACTATAATTGCTCCAACTCTTTGTTAGTGTCGGTTAAGATGATAAGAGTTCAGATTAAGAACCCGAATCTCGGCTGCCTCCTCCGATATATCAGCACCCTTTCCACGAAGATCTTGTAGTGCAGCTTCAAATTCTTTTTCATGTCCTATCTTTGCCTGCATTGCCGTTTAATGTCACTAACTATAATTCAAGGTAAAAATGGGATTTTCATCCTCTTTTCGGTGTTTATCATACCAGCCACCTAGGAGACTCTGGAATGAAAAATAGTCCAAATAGCAGAATTGCACAAGGAACGAGTCCTGCAATAACACCACGTATGAGTTCGACTTGTGTCATCTAGCATTACTAACACGCACGGATGGTTTTCCCGAAGAATGTTTGGTATCACTGTAGTTCGAATAGATGGATAAAGCAGTTTTACCAGTTAGTGCTAAAGTCCTCCAAGTTAGAACCGTCCCTATTATGAATGCAACCGACACGGCACAGCAGATCATAAGCTATAGAAATAAGAAATAATCAGACAATCTTTGTCATGCATTTGTATTGGACATTCAGACAATGGATAAGATGTATTAAGATAATGTTACCTGGTTTGCAGTTGTTAGCGCTCCTCGAAGATTCTTTGGTGCGATTTCGGCTATAAACACGGGGACCTTGTCAAGAAAGTAATCATGGTCATTTAATGAAGAATGTTTTAGGAGGGAAATGTAGATGAGATTCAGAAACTCACAACATATGAAAAGACACCCATTCCATATCCTGTTGCCAATCTTCCAATGTCCAAAGACAAAGCCCCCTTTTTTGTTTTTACCGGAGAAACCGGAAAAAAGGTAATCAATATATTTCTGCATAATTGGTTAATTCGCAGCTTAAGCAAATGATAAATTCTGGGGGTGAAGCAGTTTCAGAAAGTAGAACCTTAGCAAAGTAAATAGCAAGCCACCCTGCAACACAGAAGCCAGTAGCTGTTCTCATTGCCTGCACATGTTTAGCTATGAACATGATACTACATCAACAAAATCTACGCCAAAGAACAAAAAAATTTCTAAAACTTACCCCTTTCCGACCGATAAAATCAGCAATCGGTCCACTCGTGATTGCACCAATCATTGCACCGAAAGTCAGTATAGAACCAAACACTGAATACTGCCGATTCAAAGATCAAATGCATCAGTTTTTAAGTTGCCTCTGCTAGCGATTGCAATACATATATATATATACCTCAGCTAGAGTAAGTGAAAGATCTTTCGTGATGGCAGTCTGAGTCGGCGACGAATAGCCTGCCTGAAAATGATTTCAACATTTTATTATAAGTAACATTACAAGCAAAGCTAGTTTTCCGGTGTAGAAAGCCGTGAGGGAGGCTTACACAGGATCCAAAGGCAAAGGAACCGCAGACCGCAACAAATGTGCTGAGGTAAACCATCCATAGACTAGCTTTGCCGCTTGTCTCTTCATCAGTGTATCCATTTTCTTCCTCACCTACATTCTTCCCTTCTTCCAATAGAGGTATGGTTACATCTCCATGCACATTGCCATTGTCTTCGATGGCCATTGTCCCTTTCTCTAACTTAGATACCTGGATTTTGATACAAATGAAGAAGAGAATAAGGTTGAAGCAATATCTTCAAGATGAAGAAGATGAGGAAATTCCCTCATGGCAGTACCTTTTTATAATGAAAGCTCGCAAATTCCGGGTCACCTTTCTTATACGTATGAAGAAGCTACATAAATGGATGATGCAAAATGAATGAAAGCAGTGCAACAACTCTGTTTAGTATCCTCCATTAGACAATTTGAACTCTGTTTCTTTGTGGCTCACGTGGTTTGCTAGTTGTTTCGTTGGAATAATTATTCCTTATTACACAATTCGGTTTACTGGATAGAATATTAAAGCTGGTTGGGGTAAAATGATGTTATGTAAGTATAAAATTATATTATTAATCCTTTAACTAAATAAGTGATCTTTTATTTATATTATTAATTTTAAATTTATTATATTTAATAATAAATTTTTATAAATATATTATGATAAAAACTATTATTGTTATACTTGCAAATAAAGAAATGTAGCTTCATTCACATACTTCTTATTGTGTCAAGTTGCTTTCATTTGCAGATTTGTTATGTTTTATTAAATTTAATTAAAAAAATCCTAAATGTTAGGTTTTTTAATTTATAAAATTTATAATTAATTTTATTTGAATATATTATGAAAGTTACAATTAATTTTATGAAAAATCCAGTAATTGCTAAATATTATTTTAAATCTTGTTAGTCCTTCAAAATTTATGAAAATTCTTATTAAGCCCCTCAATTGTTTGAAATTTTTTAGTTAAACACTCAATTTTCTTGAAAATTCTTATTAAGCCATCTAAAAGTTATAAAAAATTTTAATAAACCCCAATTTAACACCAACATCCGCCACTGGTTTGATTAAATATGTATGAAAGATATTTCAAGGCAACGTAGTTGTTATCCTCTAACACAAGCAGAATCATTTACAACCAAACTTATGTCTTGTACATTTTCTTGGATCAAATCTAGGCAACAAAGTGGCTGCTGTTATCTCGGAACTGAGGATGAAAAAGTTGAAGGGAAAAGGCACATGCTTCATGAGATTCTCTTACCTCTTCAGTCCCTGCTATATGCAGAAAGTGGAGATGGGTCGTTATTATCAAAGAATCAAACACAACACAATATAATTAATAAATGGAGCTTAGGGTTACAGCAGTTGGGAAATGGTTTCTTTCCTTCTATCAAAACTCTTGTGTTCCAAGTCCAAGATCAATGGACCATGCTTGACGACAAGCACTTTCTTAAAATAACAACAACATGAACTAAAAATAAGACAATTTGAGCCGTTTCTCTCCACATGCATTGTGTTTTGTTTCATGGATGCACATAAAGACGTACCCATATTATTAACCAGGGAAATAAACACATGGTAGGGCTGACAACTAACTCTGTTTAATGCAATGCAGATTAAACCAGTTTGTTTCAAGAGTTGTTTGAAGCCACTAACAAATATCACAAGAAACAAAAACAAGAGTGTTCAGTAGCAACAAACAGATCTTGCAAGCTGCAAAGCCTCACGGACCAATTTCTTTAAGAAAATATTGTGTCCTGAATTTTAAAAAAAAAATTATGACATGAACAGAACACGTAGATGCATACATAGAATATTCTATTTGAAAATAAAAGTTTTTTTTAGTACAAATCAATAAGATAAGATAAAACAAACTACAAAGGAAGAATGAACAGTTTAGGTTGCAGGGCGCATTGCTGATTGCCCTTCTACAATCTCAGACGCAGTAATGGAATAATCCCCCAAGTTTTGCTCCACATGACGCTGCAAATTAGGGAAGTAACAATATCATATTTTGTAATAATAAGCGTGCAAATTCTAAAAAGAATGAAAAAAAAAACAAGAGGAATAGTCTGTCCGACAACTGTGTGACTAATGAAAAAAAAAACAAGAGGAATAGTCTGTCCGACAACTGTGTGACCATCCCAACCAGACAAGATAAGCTGAGAACGATCCTCTTCTATGTAGGTGAACCAGCAAGGCATAACCGCACCAAATTCGTGGTTCATCAACCAGACTTGAAATCCTGTCTCCTTTGAACTTAAGGACACAAATATACGAGCCTATAGAACAGATCATGTTCAAGTAAGATCGTGGCCTATAAGTGCTTTGCTTTGGCCTAAATACTTGTTGGGGTATTGAAACTGGAGGAAGTATGAAGCTCAGTGAAGAACTTGAGCAACAACGTAATGAACTTGGATAAAAAATGAAGAAACCTTAAAATTCAAGTCTGAAGAATCGGACTTGAACTATGAAAGCAAAAATTGAGAGAGTTTTTAGAATGAAATTTTTTGATACTTTTCATTAATATTTCAGATGGCATGATGCCAATACATATATAAAAAATATAGCTGGACAACATAAATAAATTTCACCTAAACAACTACCTACTACCACTATGTACACTGAAACTTGTAAAATGTAACTTGTACACTTTAACGAAGTTGATTTATCAGCTCAAACATTACCTAATTATGTCATCCACTTAGTTCAAATCTGACTAAGTTACAAAACATTTCTTATAGTAATGAAATTGAACAGCTGCATCAACTTCAGCAGCTGCACGTACTTCATCCGATGATATTACAGTAGCTTGATCTTTTGCAGCTGCATATACTTCATCTGGATAACTTGTGTTGCATGGTCTGCTCCTTGGCTGCTTCATATGCTACATGCAGGCCAACTTCAATGCTTTGGCTTGCATGCTGCAGATTCCCATTTTTCCTTGATAGCTTTTCTCTAATGACCTTCCTGTTAACTAGTCTAAGAACAAGATCCCAAGTCTGATTCTTATGGATCATGCTTATCTCATCGAGCATGACCTGCTTCCATCTTTGTTGAGCTTCAGCTTCTTCAAAGTTGCTTGATTCAACTGCAGCCACTTGAGCTGTTTCATAAATCTCAGTCAAAGGTCTAGTGCCTCTGACTGGTTCATCATCAATGTCCATTTCAAGACCATTTTGACCAGCTTCAGCTTGATCTATTACAAGATCTTCAGAGACTGCCTCTGGTTCATTCTTTTCCCAATTCCAGGCTGATTTCTGATCGAATACAACATCTTAGCTTACAAGAACTTTGTTGGAAGGAAATGGTAGTCTAGCTTGTTTTCGTAGCTAACATACTTCACAAACTTCTTCTTTTTCAACTGAGTTAGTGAAGTTTTCAACCAAACCTCCTTTGGTCAGTTGAGCCATCGATTTGTACTTGGCATAGGCTAACCTTTTGTGCCACAGCTTGTATTCATCTTGAATAGCTGTGTAGGCACTGTCTAAGCCTTTGTTCCAATCCACAATAAAGCTTTTATCAGCCATGGTCACTGATATGAGCTTGGATCCACTTGGATAACTGATTAGGCATTCTTTGCCTTTGAATACTACTGAATATCCTTTTCCAAGTAGCTGAGCAATGCTAAGCAAGTTTTTATCAATATCAGGCACAAACAAGACATTTTTAACAAGTTTGTCACCTATAGGAGTGTTTATCAGCACATCTCTTTTGCCTTTAGATTTGATGAAGTGTCCATTTCCAACCTTTACCTTTGTTTTGAAGCTTTTGGCAATTGACTTAAAAATGTCAGCATCAGAGGTCATGTGGTTTGTGCAACCACTATCTATCAACCATCCCTCTGTGGCTTTTCCTTTAGCAACTGAGCAAGAAACTACAAAAACTTGCTTTTCTTGGTCACTGTCTTCCTTTGCCACTTGAGCTTCAACTCTTGGTTGTTGAGTTTGATTTGGTCTCTGTCTGCCTTTGTTTCTGTAGACTTTCTCAGCATGGTCCATCTTTTTACAGAATTTGCACTACACATCAGGCCTAAACCAACATACTTCACTCAGATGACTTAGCCTTCTATAGTGTGGGCAAGGTGGATATTTTCCTACACCATCTACTTTAGGCTCGTTTGACCAGGTTTTCTTCCCCTTGTATGTAGAGGAGTTTGAGGCTGGTCTGCTTTTGGCTTAAAAAGCACTTTCTTGATGCTCCTCCAGTCTACTAGCTTTTCTTTGCTCTTGAGCATAAAGGGCATTGATCAGCTCTGTTAATGAGATGCTGGTCAGATCTCTTGAGTCTTCAAGGGATGAGATTTTTGCCTCATACCTTTCAGGCAATGTTGAGATCACCTTCTCCACAATTTTTGCTTCACTTAACTGTTCTCCAAGTAGCCTTATGCTGTTTACTACAACCATGATTCTGTCTGAGTACTACTTGACAATTTCTTCCTCTTTTATCTTCAAGTTTTCAAAATCCCTTCTCAAGTTCAGTAGCTGTTGCTGTCTTGTTCTTTCAGTCCCTTGAAACTCCTCCTTCAATTTATCCCAGGCCTGCTTTGGTGACTCACAAGCCATGATTCTTATGAAATCAAATCAAACATACTGTTTTGGATACATAACATGGCCTTGTGTCTTTTGGTTCTTTCATCTGCATGTTGTCTAATTTGAGCCACTGTTGGATTGGCTCTAAGAGGTGCTGGTTCAACATTTGAGTTGACAACCTCCCACAGGTCAAATGCCTGTAGGTATGTCTTTATTTTTACTACCCAAATGTGGTAGATCTCTCCATTGAAGACAGGTGGTGCAACTGGTGAAAAACTTGAGGAAGACATGGTTTTAAGGAATGAAGAAATAACAGGTCCACTAAGAATTTGGCTCTAATACCAATTGTTGAGGTATTGGCACCGTAGAAAGTATGAACCTCAGTGAAGAACTTGAGCAATTACGTAATGAACTCGGATAAAGAATGAAGAAACCTTAAAATTCAAGTTTGAAGAATTGGACTTGAACTATGGAAGCAAAAATTGAGAGAGTTTTCAGAATGAAAATTTTTGATACTTTTCATTAACATTTCAGATGGCATGATGCCAATACATATATAAAAAATTTAGCTGGACAACATAAATAAATTTCACCTAAACAACTACCTACTACCACTATGTACATTGAAACTTGTAAAATGTAACTTGTATACTTTAACAAAGCTAATTTATCAGCTCAAACATTACCTAATTATGTTATCCACTTAGTTCAAATTTGACTAAGTTACAAAACATTTCTTATAGTAATGAAATTGAACAGCTGCATCAACTTCAACAGCTGCATGTACTTCATCTGATGATATTACTACAGCTTGATCTTTTGCAGCTGCAAATAAATGCTAAGCAAGTTTTTATCAATATCAGGCACAAACAATACTACTTGGTTTTAACATTTCCTTTCCAATGTGTTGTTTTGTCTTCTACAATACAATTCATAAATTCTTTTTTAAGGAAGAATTCATACAATAAGTTATAGATAAAACTATGATATTTATGAAATGATGATTATAATGACTTATTCGGCTCTTAAACTTTATAAAAAATAATTATTTTAACTTTCTATTTAATTTTTTATTTTTTTATCAAATTACCTTAAAATGAATGGAAAAATAAAAAAAAAAACACAAATTCAAAAATTAAAAAGCAAAAAATTAAACAAATGGCTAAAATAAATTTTTTATAATTAAAGGAAAAAATGTATTTAATTTAATTTATAAAAACATATAAACATAAATTATTTTTACATAACCCAAGTAGAGGTTTTGTAACAGCCCACTTTAGACCCTAGTCGGAACGGGTGGTTTCGGGACCATTTAACAGAGTCAAAATATTATTTTAAATGCTTTAATATGTTTTACTGTATGATAGATATATGGTGTGAAAGTTTCGTATTGAAATTTTACTGTCTGATCGGTTAATTTGATAAAAAGGATTAAATCGCATAAAGCGATAAATTAGAGTTCTATTTTATAAATGGCTTATTTGAGCATGGCTTTATAAAAGGAGGTACTTGCATGGCAATTATGCCATTTTTAATTGGATTGGTTGGTAATGGACAATTATGTCCATGTTTTATAATGTTTTATAATTATTTTACAAAGGTTAAAAATGTCATTTGGCTTTATTAGATGTTTTAATTAATAAAACATGAAAAAATGGCTTTAATTTTCTTCTGTTCCACCGATTCTTCAAACAAAAATAAGGGTTTAAAGGCTTTGTTTCATTCGGCTACTATTTTGCTAAATTGAGGTATGTTTTGACTTCGGTTTTTAGTGATTTTTACGTTTTTGAGATCGTTGCTTCGTATATTTGTCGACCCGTACCTCAATTTCTGATTTTGATTATGTTTTGAAAAATGCCATTGATGAATCCTTGATATATTGATAGATTTTGATGAATTATTGTATATTATGTGAGAAAATACAAGAATTTTAAAGTAAATTTTGATGAAAATGAGTTTAAGGATTTAATTGCAAAAAGATAGAATTTTTGAGGTTAAATTTGTGATTAATTGAAAGATATGTACTTGTACAAGTCCCTTGAATATTCGGCCAAGGGAAATTTAGGGATTAGTTGTGTAAATTGCTATTTTGTGTTAAAAGGGCTAAATTGTAAAGTGTTGAAAGTATATGGGCTAAATTGAAAATATGTCAAAATATATGTTTTTGGATTGAATTGAATATGTGAGTTAGTAAATAGCTGAATTTGATTTAATTTAGATAAAGACGATCGAATCCCGGAACTTGATCGGGGAAAACAGAAAATAGACGAGTAAATACGAGATTTCGAGGTAAGTTCGTATAATGAAATTTAATGTGTTTATGTTTATAATTGTTGTTAATGGAATATATGACATATTAGTTGATTGAATAGCCTATTTGGATGTATACATATGAAATTGAAATGAAATTGTTACAAGTGAGAATTGAATACCGAGCCCCGTTAGAACCGTAGAAGTCGATAGGATACGAGTGACATGTCACTAGGGCTACAGGGTGGTTTGAGCTCCTGCATTTGTTGCGAACTCACCACGTGCTCATGAGCTACAGGTTTATCCTTCAGGATTACATGTTCAGCCTACAGGCTTACTGATTATCCTTCGGGATTATATGTTCAGCCTCTGGGCTTACTGTACAGGCTCGAAAGAGCATATATGACGCATTGATGGATTACAGGTTATATGTATATACACTGTGTGTGTATCACCCGAGTATCTTTCGATGTTCTTATAGGTTCAACGGGCAATTACCGATACATTTTACATGAAGATTGAATGATATATGTATTACATGTTATATGAGACATGAGAATTACATGGACTATATGGTATAAGTTATATGAAATACATGTACAAGTATTTGAGCAATGCTATGATACATGAATGTTGTGGTTGGTACATGAATGAATTTATATGTTACATGAACTAACAAGTGTATACTTGTGAAATAGGCAACTTGAGTATATGGATTGAATTGGCATTGTTGTTGTAATTATCGCATTGATTCGGTAAGGTTTAATTTCAATATTATACGGACTTACTAAGCTTTAGAAGCTTACTCTGTTCATTTCTTTCACTGTCTTATAGATTCGGAAACTAGCTCGATAATCGGACGAGTCAGAGATCGCCATCACACTATCTATCAAACTTTGGTACTTTTAAACCTTTTGTAAATGAAATGGTCATGGCATGTATAGGCTAGTACTTTTGTGAACATGATATGTTTTGGTAAATGATCAAGCTATGAAATGTGGCTTGGGTCATATGTGTTTATAATCATGTATTAGAGTTGTTCTTTGGCTATATGTGCTTATGGAAAGATATGTGGTTTTGATGAGACTATAAGCTCACATAATTGATATGTATATATGTGTGGATGAGTGCATGGAAATGGTCATTTAGGCCTTTGAGTTGGTGTGCTTGATTTGTGAATAAATTGAGATGATTTTGCGTCCATTTTGTGCTTGAAATTGGTATGTTTTAGGTTGGTAGAATGGCATGAAATGTTGTTGGTTAATGGCTAGTAGAAATGACCCATATTGGGTGGCAAATTTGGCTTAAACCGAGCCTATAACGTGCCACAAGGCCAGGGAACATGGGCGTGCGCTTCGACCGTGTGTCCCCTACACCTTAATGTTTTGGTCAGTTTTGGTACACGGCCTAGACACACGGGCGTGTCTGGTAATTTGAAGCCGTGTGAAATTTGGCAGTATAGTCACACGGTCTGCTCTGTTTTGTACACGGGCGTGTCTGGCAGCCGTGTGATATTTGACAGTTTCGACCATAGGGTAAGGGCATGGGTGTGCTTAGGCCGTGGGCGACACACGGCCTAACCCCATGGGCGTGTTGGACAGCCGTGTGGGATAAGTCAGATTCGACCACGGGCTGAAAGGTTTGGGCGTGTCTGGAGGGACACGGCCGTGTGTGAAGAACACGGGCAAGGGACACGGCCGTGTGTCCCTAACTTTGAAAATTTTGTAAATTATCTCCTATATTTTAGCATGTTTCCAATTAGACTTCCAATAGTTATATGCATCCTTTTATGATCAGTTGAAGCATGCTCTAATGACAGATGATACGTGATGGTTCTTGATTAAAAAGTTTTAAATTTTTACTGTTACGATAAATGTTACAAGTCTGGTAATGCCCCTTACCTACTCCGGCGACGGTTACGGGATAGGGGTGTTACATTTGGTTGGTATCAGAGCCACGGTTTAGTCGATTCTAGGACTACCGTAGTGAGTATTAGTTTAGCTATACATGCCATGTACATGAAATGTGATAGTGTGATATCTCCTGACATCCTCTGAAAATCTGTTTTATATAGTAATGGATTCGAATCGAGCTTTAGCTGATGATGTTGAAAGTATTGCGCCAGCACCTGCTCAAGGGGCTGTGCCTTCTGAATCGGGCCCTGCTGTGGCCAATCAGGAAGAAATTAAACAAGCTTTCTTCCAAATGATGTCTGGTAGGTTTAGTGAGTTTGTGCGAGCAAACCCGGCTACTCCGCAACCTCCACCCCCTTCCGTCCCACAACCTAACCCTGATAATGTACGGGTTGTGGATCCTCTGAGATTGAACAGACCTCCTGTCGATAAGATACGAAAGTATGGTGCTGAGGAATTCCGAGCTTTAGCAGGTGATGATACTGAGAGGGCTGAATTTTGGCTTGAGAATACGATCAGAGTTTTTAATGAACTGGCTTGTACTCCTAATGAGTGCCTGAGATGTGCTATTTCTTTGCTTCGGGATTCAGCATATCAATGGTGGAATACATTGACCTCGGTTGTACCACGAGAACGAGTCGATTGGGATTTCTTCCAGACGGAATTCAGAAAGAAATACATCAGTCAACGATTCATCGATCAGAAAAGAAAAGAGTTTTTAGAGCTGAAACAGGGTCAAATGTCTGTAACTGAACACGAGAGAGAGTTCGTTCGACTCAGTAAATATTCTCGTGAATGTGTTTCTACCGAAGCAACAATGTGCAAAAGGTTCGAAGATGGGCTAAATGAAGAAATTCGACTATTAGTCGGAATACTTGAACTGAGAGAGTTTGTAGTTCTCGTTGATCGGGCCTGTAAAGCCGAAGAGCTTGCTAAAGAAAAGAGAAAAGCTGATTCTGAATTCAGAGAAACTAGAAAAAGGTTTGCGGGTAAACTGTATCAGTCTGGATCCAAAAGATCAAAGGATTTTCATCCTCATCCTGCTACTTCTACGGGCACATCTATCCGAGAGAAAAGTGTTAAGACTTCTCATTCGAGACCTCAGACGACTTCTGCAACTAGTGCGGGTAGTGTGAGAACTCCCGGACCTGAATGCAAGTATTGTACTAGGAAACATTTTGGTAAATGCTGATTGAAAAGCGGAGCTTGTTTTTGATGTGGATCGTTAGATCACTATTTACGTGATTGTCCTGAAAGATCTGTACCTGATAGAGAACAGTCGACTAAGACAAATAATGTTGCATCGAGAGGTAGACCGTCGTGAAGTGTTGGGAACCAAAGTGGAAATCACAAAGTGGCGAGAGATGCTAATGTGAGATCTGAGATGCGTACTCCTGCGAGGGCTTATGCAATACATGCACGCAAGGAAGCCTCGTCGCCTGATGTTATTACCGGTACTTTTTCTCTCTATAACACTGATATTGTTGCGTTGATAGATCCTGGATCAACTCATTCATATATCTATATGAAATTAGTGTATGAAAAGAACTTGAGTGTTGAGTCTACGGAATATGTAGTTAAAGTATCGAATCCATTAGGAAACTCTGTGTTAGTTGATAAGATATGTAAGAAATGTCCGTTGATGACTCGGGGATAGTGTTTTTCGGCTAATCTGATGCTCCTCCCTTTTGACGAATTTGATGTAATACTGGGCATGGACTGGCTAAATGTGCATGAAGCTATTGTGAATTGTCGAAGTAAGAGTATAAAATTGAAATGTCAGAATGGTGAGGTTCTTTGGATTGAATCAAATGATTCGAATGAATTACCGATAGTAATTTCTACCATGAGGGCTCAGAAGTATGTTAGAAAAGGCTATGATGCGTATTTAGCGTATGTGATGAATTCTAGCAAGATAGAATTAAAAATTGAGTCTGTACCAGTTGTTTGTGAGTTTTCTGATATTTTTCCGGAAGAATTACTGGGTTTACCGCCGATTAGAGAAGTTGAATTCGGTATTGAATTGTTACCGGGCACTACTCCGATATCGATTGCTCCATACAGAATGGCACCGACTGAGCTAAAGGAGCTGAAAGCACAGTTACAAGAATTGACGGATAGAGGTTTCGCGAGACCGAGCTTTTCACCTTGGGGTGCTCCCGTATTATTTGTGAAAAAGAAAGATGGAACGATGAGAATGTGTATTGATTACCGACAGTTGAATAAGGTGACAGTGAAGAATAAATACCCTCTTCCGCAGATTGATGATTTATTCGATCAGTTGAAAGGAGCTACTGTATTTTCAAAGATTGATTTGAGATCGGGTTATTACTAGTTGCGAGTTAAAGATTCAGATATACCGAAGACTGCTTTCAGAACACGATACGGACATTATGAGTTTCTGGTCATGCCTTTCGGTTTAACAAATGCTTCAGCAGTGTTTATGGACTTGATGAATCGTATTTTCAGACCGTATTTAAACAAGTTTGTTGTAATATTCATTGATGACATTTTGATTTATTCGCGTGATGAGGTAGAGCATACTGAACATTTGAGAACTGTGTTACAAATTCTGAGAGATAAGCAGTTGTTTGCCAAATTCAGCAAATGTGAATTTTGGCTTCGAGAAGTTGGATTTTTGGGTCACATTGTTTCTGCGGAAGGCATCAGAGTAGATCTGAGTAAAATATCTACTATTATAGACTGGAAACCCCCGAGAAACATATCTGAGATTAGAAGTTTTCTGGGATTAGCGGGATATTACCGAAGATTTGTTAAAGGATTCTCGATGATTGCAGTGCCGTTGACTCGATTGTTACAAAAAGATGTGAAATTCGAGTGGACTGATAAATGTCAGCAGAGTTTTGAATAGTTGAAAGCACTGTTAACAGAAGCTCCGGTTTTAGTTCAACCCGAATCGGGGAAAGAATTTGTTATATACAGTGATGCATCTATTATTGGACTGGGTTGTGTATTGATGCAAGACGGGAAAGTCATAGCTTATGCCTCCCGACAGTTAAAGCCGCATGAGAAGAATTACCCGACGCATGATCTTGAGTTAGCTGCTATAGTATTTGCATTAAAGATTTGGCGGCATTACTTATATGGTGAGAAATGTAGAATTTTTATCAATCATAAAAGTCTGAAGTATCTGATGTCACAGAAAGATTTGAATATGCGACAGCGGAGATGGCTCGAACTACTAAAAGACTATGAATTTGTAATTGATTATCATCCAGGGAAAGCTAATGTTGTAGCTGATGCGCTAAGTCGAAAGTCTCTGTTTACTCTGCGAGCTTTGAATGCTCAAATGACGTTATATGATGATGGATCCCTTTTAGCGGAGCTAAAGGCTAAACCGTTGATTCTACAGCAAATTTTCGAAGCTCAAAGGACTGATCCCGATCTGCAAGCTAAACGACTTCACTGTGAGTCTAATTCTGATTCTGACTTTTCTATAGGGAATGATGATTGTTTAATGTTCCGAAATAGAATCTGTATACTGAAAAATAGTGAACTCATTCAGAAAGTTCTGCACGAGGCACATGACAGTCGATTTTTAGTTCATCCGGGTAGCACTAAGATGTATAATGATTTGAAACAGCAATACTGGTGGTCAGGAATGAAACGTGACATATCAGAATTCGTATCGAAATGTTTGATCTGTCAGCAAGTTAAAGCTGAACATCAAGTATCGTCAGGTTTATTACAGCCTATTATGATTCCGGAATGGAAATGGGACAGAGTCACTATGGATTTTGTATCTGGACTACCTCTATCTCCGAAGAAGAAAAAAGCAATCTGGGTTATAGTTGACAGATTGACGAAGTCTGCACATTTTATACCGGTACGTACTGATTATTCTTTGGATAAATTAGCGGAACTATATGTATCTGAAATTGTGCGATTACATGGTATACCGTTATCCATTGTGTCTGATAGGGATCCGAGGTTTACCTCGAGGTTCTGGAAAAAGTTTCAAGAGGCTTTGGGAACGAAATTGAGTTTCAGTATAGCATTTCATCCCCAGACAGACGGTCAGTCTGAAAGAGTTATTCAGATTCTGGAAGACATGTTACAGTGTTGTATTCTTGAATTTGAAAGTAATTGGGACAAATACTTACCTCTGATGGAGTTTGCATACAATAACAGTTTTCAAACGAGTTTAAAGATGGCTCCATATGAAGCTTTATATGGTCGTAAATGTCGAACACCGCTATACTGGACAGAATTGAGTGAAAGAAAGTTACACGGGGTTGATCTAATCCGAGATACAGAAGAAAAAGTAAAAGTAATACGTGATAATTTGAAAGCAGCTTCAGATAGACAGAAATCATACGCAGATTTGAAACGGAAAGAAATAGAGTTTCAGGTCGGAGACAGAGTATTTCTGAAAGTATCACCATGGAAGAAAATTCTTCGTTTTGGCAGAAAAGGAAAGTTAAGTCCTCATTTTATCGGGCCGTATGAAATTGTGGAACGAATTAGACCTGTAGCTTACCGGTTATCGTTACCGTCTGAGCTTGAAAAGATTCACGACGTATTTCACGTTTCAATGCTTCGACGATACTGATCTGATCCGTCTCATGTCATTTCTCCCATAGATGTGGAATTACAGTCTGATCTATCGTACAGCGAAGAACCGATTAGAATTCTGGCCTGAGAAATGAAAAAGTTGAGAAATAAGCGTATAGCACTTGTAAAAGTTCTCTGGTGTAAACACGGAATAGAAGAAGCTACGTGGGAACTCGAGGAAACTATGCGAAAAAAATACCCTAACTTGTTCACTGGTAAGATTTTCGGGGACGAAAATCCCTAAAGGGGGGAGAGTTGTAACAGCCCACTTTAGACCCTAGTCGGAACGGGTGGTTTCGGGACCACTTAACCGAGTCAAAATATTATTTTAAATGCTTTAATATGTTTTACTGTATGATAGATATATGGTGTGAAAGTTTCGTATTGAAATTTTACTGTCTGATCGGTTAATTTGATAAAAATGATTAAATCGCATAAAGCGATAAATTAGAGTTCTATTTTATAAATGGCTTATTTGAGCATGGCTTTATAAAAGGAGGTACTTGCATGGCAATTATGCCATTTTTAATTGGATTGGTTGGTAATGGACAATTATGTCCATGTTTTATAATGTTTTATAATTATTTTACAAAGGTTAAAAATGTCATTTGGCTTTATTATATGTTTTAATTTATAAAACATGAAAAAATGGCTTTAATTTTCTTCTGTTCCACCGATTCTTCAAACAAAAATAAGGGTTTAAAGGCTTTGTTTCATTCGGCTACTATTTTGCTAAATTGAGGTATGTTTTGACTTCAGTTTTTAGTGATTTTTACGTTTTTGAGATCGTTGCTTCGTATATTAGTCGACCCGTACCTCAATTTCTGATTTTGATTATGTTTTGAAAAATGCCATTGATGAATCCTTGATATATTGATAGATTTTGATGAATTATTGTATATTATGTGAGAAAATACAAGAATTTTAAAGTAAATTTTGATGAAAATGAGTTTAAGGATTTAATTGCAAAAAGATAGAATTTTTGAGGTTAAATTTGTGATTAATTGAAAGATATGTACTTGTACAAGTCCCTTGAATATTCGGCCAAGGGAAATTTAGGGATTAATTGTGTAAATTGCTATTTTGTGTTAAAAGGGCTAAATTGCAAAGTGTTGAAAGTATAGGGGCTAAATTGCAAATATGTCAAAATATATGTTTTTGGATTGAATTGAATATGTGAGTTAGTAAATAGCTGAATTTGATTTAATTTAGATAAAGACGATCGGATCCCGGAACTTGATCGGGGAAAACAGAAAATAGACGAGTAAATACGAGATTTCGAGGTAAGTTCGTATAATGAAATTTAATGTGTTTATGTTTATAATTGTCGTTAATGGAATATATGACATATTAGTTGATTGAATAGCCTATTTGGATGTATACATATGAAATTGAAATAAAATTGTTACAAGTGAGAATTGAATACCGAGCCCCGTTAGAACCGCAGAAGTCGATAGGATACGAGTGACATGTCACTAGGGCTACAGGGTGGTTTGAGCTCCTGCATTTGTTGCGGACTCACCACATGCTCATGAGCTACAGGTTTATCCTTTGGGATTACATGTTCAGCCTACGGGCTTACCGATTATCCTTCGGGATTATATGTTCAGCCTCCGGGCTTACGGTACAGGCTCGAAAGAGCATATATGACGCATTGACAGATTACAGGTTATATGTATATACACTGTGTGTGTATCACCCGAGTATCTTTCGATGTTCTTATAGGTTCAACGGGCAATTACCGATACATGTTGCACGAAGATTGAATGATATATGTATTACATGTTATATGAGACATGAGAATTACATGGATTATATGGTATAAGTTATATGAAATACATGTACAAGTATTTGAGCAATGATATGATACATGAATGTTGTGGTTGGTACATGAATGAATTTATATGTTACATGAACTAACAAGTATATACTTGTGAAATAGGCAACTTGAGTATATGAATTGAATTGGCATTGTTGTTGTAATTATCGCATTGATTCAGTAAGGTTTAATTTCAATATTATACGGACTTACTAAGCTTTAGAAGCTTACTCTGTTCATTTCTTTCACTGTCTTATAGATTCGGAAGCTAGCTCGATAATCGGATGAGTCGGAGATCGCCATCACACTATCTATCAAACTTTGGTACTTTTAAACCTTTTGTAAATGAAATGGTCATGGCATGTATAGGCTAGTACTTTTGTGAACATGATATGTTTTGGTAAATGATCAAGCTATGAAATGTGGCTTGGGTCATATGTGTTTATAATCATGTATTAGAGTTGTTCTTTGGCTATATGTGCTTATGGAAAGATATGTGGTTTTGATGAGACTATAAGCTCACATAATTGATATGTATATATGTGTGGATGAGTGCATGGAAATGGTCATTTAGGCCTTTGAGTTGGTGTGCTTGATTTGTGAATAAATTGAGATGATTTTGGGTCCATTTTGTGCTTGAAATTGGTATGTTTTAGGTTGGTAGAATGGCATGAAATGTTGTTGGTTAATGGCTAGTAGAAATGACCCATATTGGGTGGCAAATTTGGCTTAAACCGAGCCTATAACGTGCTACACGGCCAGGGAACACGGGCATGCGCTTCGACCGTGTGTCCCCTGCACCTTAATGTTTTGGTCAGTTTTGGTACACGGCCTAGACACACGGGCGTGCCTGGTAATTTGAAGCCGTGTGAAATTTGGCAGTATAGTCACACGATCTGCTCTGTTTTGTACACGGGCGTGTCTGGCAGCCGTGTGATATTTGACAGTTTCGACCACGTGGTAAGGGCACGGGCGTGCCTAGGCCGTGGGCGACACACGGCCTAACCCCATGGGCGTGTTGGACAGCCGTGTGGGATAAGTCAGATTCGACCACGGGCTGAAAGGTTTGGGCGTGTCTGGAGGGACACGGCCGTGTGTGAAGAACACGGGCAAGGGACACGGCCGTGTGTCCTTAACTTTGAAAATTTTACAAATTATCTCCTATATTTTAGCATGTTTCCAATTAGACTTCCAATAGTTATATGCATTCTTTTATGATCAATTGAAGCATGCTCTAATGACAGATGATACGTGATGGTTCTTGATTAAAAAGTTTTAAATTTTTACTGTTCCGATAAATGTTACAAGTCTGGTAATGTCCCTTACCTACTCCGGCGACGGTTACAGGATAGGGGTGTTACAGGTTTTCAAAATCTTGGCACCCTATTGCTCCCATTACCATTCACCTATGTCTATACCCATAAATTTTTATTTGTATGTGGTGTGAATTTTAAGGTTAGTATAAAAACATATATAACGAATAAAAATATATTTGGATTTGATCTATAATATATATGCTAAAAGTGAAATACATATATTATGAATAAATTGATTTTAATTTAATATAATATATATTTAAAAAATATAAAAAATTAAATTTATTAAATTCAAAAATAGTTTAAGAAGTTCTAAATTCAATGCTAAATAAACATCTAATAAATCTATTAATTTACACTATTTTTAAAACCCAACTTCAAATTCTGAAAAATTAAATTTAGAAAATATTTGGTCAACAGAAATAGAAGACATGAATACATTAGATTGATATAATGTTTTTCATAATATGTGGAAGGAGTCAGCTTATGGGTAGACATAATGTAGCAGTTGTAGGTAAGAGCTTTTTCCAAAAAGGGAGAATTTGTCAGACAACTGCATGACCTTCCCAGCCGTACAAGACATGTCGAGAACGATCCTTTGTTGTCGAAGTGAAACCAGCATGGGTATCCAGACCAATAATCACGCTCAAATCACATAGTCGTGGTTTATCAACCAGACTTGGAATCTTGTCTCCTTTAAACTTAAGGACACAAAGGTACGAGCCTATAAAACAGATCCTGTTCAAGTAAGGTCTGGCCCATTCAAGCCTTGGTTCTATTTTGAATACCACTGGACTTTGTCTTTTGTTCCAAGTATGGGATACTGATTAGCTTTTGACAAAACCAATCTGTGTTTTGTCTCTTCTGTAATTTCTCGCCGCCATCCATTTAACAAAGTTGGATTTATCTATTCAGCCCTAAATACAATATAGTTTACATATATATCATCCCAGCTATTACATTAACTTTAGTTACTGGAGTATATTGATGGCTCATTAGCCCGTTTCATGCTTTCTTCATAGTTTTCTCTTTAGAAAATGCTTGTCTATCGACTAAGCTAATAAAATAATTTACTTGGAGCAAATAGAAATAAATTTCAAGGACTCTATAGCTGAGGATGTAGTTGTTAGCAATGCGTAGGTGTTAATAAGTACAAAAATGAAGAAATTCAAAAGGAGAAATACAAAATAAATGTGAATGAAACAAATGAATATTCTGATATTCTTGGTTTCTTGATTAGTACATTAGTAGGTCTTATATACAAAAAGGAAGACTATCTGTTGTTAACAAACTCCACTAATAAACTATTAGTTTGTATAACAAGTTGCTTCACAACCTATCTTATCCTATACTTAACATTTATCCAACTTCTCAATAGGTAAAACCTGAAGCAAATGTCAAAATCAAGTAAATAATAAAATAGACAAGCGCGTCATGAAAATATCAGTAACCTGATCACAAGCGGGCACCTCGATAACAACGAGTGACCCTTCAACTACCTTTTCACGGACAAAAAATAGGTCAAGCTCAACATGTTTGAACTTGGAATGTAAGATCGGGTTAGCAGCAATAGCTACCGCACCAGAATTGTCACACCAAATAATAGGAGAATCAGTAAAAGAAACTTGTAACTTCGTTAGCTGAGAGACTAACCATGTAACATCACTAGTGGCCGCAGCCAAACTTCTATATTCAGCCTCAGCTATGGACCGGTAAACAACTTGTTACTTTTTTTAGCACCACGAAATAGGCGTACTTCCAAAATACACACAATATCCTATCGTGGAGCGATGATCATCAAAATCCAATCCCTAGTTGGCATTAACATATCCAACGAGGGATAGTTTGTCAGACGGATGAAAAATCAACCCATGATCAATAGTACCATGTAAATACCGTAAAATTTGTTTTAAAGCCACCAGATGTACTGTAGTGGGTGCATGTATAAATTGACACACACGATTCACAGCATAAGCAATATCCAATTGAGTTAGGACCACATATTGAAGAGCATCAGCCAGATTACGATACTTCATAGGATCAGCAAGACGAGTACCTTCATATCAGGACAATGTCGATGAACTAACCATTAGTGTGTGGACACTTTTTGCAGAGGTCAAAGAGCTTCTATTAGGAATATCCTTGATGTACTTATGTTGGCATAAATGACGATTTCCAGTGGAGGATCGAGTGACTTCAATGCCTAAGAAGTAGTGAAGGTCTCCCATATCCTTTAAAGAAAACTCTTTATCTAAAAGCTTAACAAAGCTACGTATACTATCAGCCAAACTTCTCGTTATAATAATATCATCTACATAAACTAGAACATAAATGACTGATTCAGACGTTATGCGAACAAATAAAGATGCATCAGATTTGGACGCAAAAAAACCAGTAGAAACAAGATACCTTTTCAATTTATCAAACCAGGCATGGGGAGCTTGCCTTAGCCCATATAGCACATTCGTCAGACGACACACCAAGTTTTCACCATTTGGACCAAACTAAACATACCCCGGAGGTTGTCGCATGAATACTTCGTTAGAGAAATCACCATTCAAAAAAGCATTATTGACATTGACTTGGTGAAGTTGCCAACTACGAGAGGTAGCAACTGATAGTATGTTCGAATAGTAGTCGGTTTGACCACGGGACTGAATGTTTCCTTGAAATCATAACCAGGAACTTGTGAGCACCCCTTTGCAACCAACCGAGCCTTACGATGAGCAATAGGCTTATCAAGATTTTTCTTTACCTTGAAAAGCCACTTATACCCGATTATTTTTCGTCCTTGAGGGAGAGAGACAAGTTCCCAAGTGGAGTTTCCCATAAGAGCATCAAACTCAGCTTGAACCGCTGGTTGCCATTCTGGATTTGCAAGAGCTTTTTCAACTGTGTGAGGCTCATAGTCAATAGCATCAATAGGCAGGGCCTTGGGCTTAAAAACCCCAGCCTTAGACCTGGTAACCATAGTATGTGTGTTGCTCAACGGAACAGACATTAAAACGGAAGGAACTATGTCCAGAGCATACGAACTACCTGCAGCTATCGAGGTTGAGAGTCGAGATTCTTCATGAGGAGACCTCAGGCTGCAGCTTAAAAATCACCTAGACCATGTGTTATTGTCGTTCGCTTCTCCCACAGTTGTGTGGGTCACATGACCGTGTCCCCAGGTCGTGTGACTTCACTCAGGCTGTGTGTGTCAAAATTTTTAAAAAAAATGGCTCCAATATTCACACAATCCATGACACACCCATGTAGTAACATCCCATTTTTCAGTGATCTCAGAAACAATGGTTTCAGGACCATAAATCAGACGTGTCAATTCATAAATATTAATTATTTAATATCATGAGGTCATTAGTGTCGTATTAAAATTTGGTTAGGAAATTTTATCGTTTGGATAGTTAATTAAGTAAAAAGGACTAAATCATAAAAAGTAGAAAAGTAAATTGAAATTAGTTAAGGTTATCAAATAGCTATAGAAAAGTAAATTAAAGGATTGGGATGGTAACTAAACCATTTTTTTCATAGTGGACAATAATTGATGAAATTTGAATGAAAGAATAAAGGGGATAACATTAATTTAATTAATAAGTAAATTTATAACAAAATCAAATAGGAAAAACAACTCAATCTTCTTCATTTTTTTTTCAAAAGCCAAAAACCCTAGAAACTTTGGAGAAAGCTTTGATTGAGCTTTAGTCCTTTGATTTGGTAAGTAAATCCCGTTTGTTTTTAGTAATTTTTATGTTTTTGAGCTCGTATTAGCTTGATTTAGCTAACCCGATGACTAATTTGTAAAACTATTTAATGTTTTGGATTATGCCATCATTGAGTTTGAGTTACTCGTGAAGCTTTATGGAAGAATATTGAGTTTGGCTGTTAGTTAGGACTATTTTGTAAAGTATTTTTTTATTATTTTAATGTTAAGGATTAAATTGTTAAAATGGTAAAAATTCCAAGGACTTATTGTGAATTAACTAGAAAAATAGGTTGTAATGAGGTCCTATAAGATTTAGCTAGGCTGGGTTTTAAATAAAATTGGTTAAATTGCATGTTTGGGGCTTAGGGACTAAATTACATAAATATAAAATGTTGAGGGTAATTTTGTAAAAAATGCCTAAAAGGACTTAATTTCATAAAATGATTTAATTTTGCTGTTAGGATTAGTTAATAGAATGGATTTATTATTTAAATCAAGAACGAGTTGATAATCATGGAAAAGAGAAAGTTGTAGAATAGTCCTTGTACTTTTGACATCGCTATATTTTAGTCTGGTAAGTTAGTTCAGTTTAATTGTAAAAAGATTTTAAATGCTTATTATATAGACTTAGTTATTTAATGTTGAAATGCCCTAAGCTAGATGAACATAGGATAGAGTATGATTAACATGCAAATAGGTTATTTGTATGCCGTACAAGATTGGTATGAGTTGTGATGATGATTTCTAGATATCCTTTGTTCATTGAATATACCGAGGTCCTCTATTTGTTGTAGACTATTAAGTTATATTACAATGTTTATTTGGTGAGTTACACGGGTGGGCACACGGGCGTGTCGGGTAGTCATACGGGCATGTGGGATAATCACACGGCCATGTTTATAGCCATACAGTCTGGGCTTTGTCATACGGCCATGTGACCCATATTTTGAATTTTTTATATTTTTGTCCCAAATCTCATGTTTTGTTTTGAATTGGTTTTTAATTGTTCCAAAACTATTTTAAGGCCACATAGGCTTGATTTAAAGCCCATAGATGCATGATTTATTCTAATCTTAATTATTTATGAATTTTGATAATTAATTTAATAAATTTGACGCTATCGATTATTGATTCTTCTTAATTGTACGTTAATATGTCGTAACCCTAATATGACGACGGGTACGGGTTATGAGTGTCACATTTAGTGGTATCAGAGCCACAATTTAGTCAATTATTGGTTTGAATGTAGCGTAAAGGAGGTCCAAAAATTTGTGCCATATAAACCTGTGATAGAGTGATATTAATTGATCCGATCTAGCATATGTTTTCTTATAGATTTTAAATATGTCATCTGATTTTGATCGTGATGAAACTAATGAAGTTAACAGTAACATTCTGACTATTAATTTTAGAGCTAGTCATAGCATACTGATTCCACAAATGTCTGAAAACAAGGTTAAAAATATGTTCTCCGATTTGATGGGTCAGTTGTTCACTAAATGTATGAGAAATAATCTTATGGCTCACCAACCTCCACCACTAGCAGTACCCCCTGTTGTACCTTCTGTGATACCTCCACGTCCTCCGATAGCTGAAATGAATCAACGGGTCCCAATTGACAAAGTTAGAAAATATGATGCTGAGGAATTTTGGGCCAAGACTGAAGATGATTCGGCTAAAGCTGAGTATTGGCTGGAGAATATTCAATGAGTTTTTGGTAAGATAGCATGTTCTCTTGATGATTATCTCAGATGTGTTGTATCATTGTTAAAAGGTGAAGCTTACAGTTGGTGGTCAACGTTAACAACGGTAGTATCGAGAGATAACATCAGTTGGGAATTCTTCAAAATAGAATTTAAAAAGAAATATGTCAGCAAAAGATACATGGAATGGAAAAAGAAAAAAATCTTGGAATTACAACAGGGAAACAAATCAGCAGTTGAATAAGAGAAAGAATTTGTGCATTTTAGTAAGTATGCTCGAGAAATTATGCCGAATGAGGAAGAAATGTGTATTTGTTTTGAAGACGAGTTAAATAATGAAATCAAGATGATGGATGGGACTGAGATATGATAGTTTGTAGTTCTATTTGACCGAGCTCAAAAGATGGAAGAAATTTATAATCATAAGAGGTAGAGAGAAAAGAAGGCCTGGGAATTTAGCAAAAATAAACTTTTCTAAGTCATTTTCTGCACCACCACTAAAGAAAGAAAAAGAAAATGATAACCGTATCACTGCATCATCCGGGTTTCTGAGCATAATTAAACTGAGACAACATGATTCCAAGTTCCAGAATAAACCTGTTGAGAGTGTGGTTAGTGTCCATAATGCTTTGAGACTGGTGTGCGAACACTGTGGTAAACTACATACTGGTAGTCACCATATACTGTGTAGGGCCAAAGTGGGTGATTGTTTTAAGTGCGGATCAACTGATCATTTTGTATGCAATTGTCCGAAAATGGCAGGAAAGACTGATGACCAGAATGAAAAACCTATGACCATGGCGCAGAAGAACAAATATCCTGGTTAGAGTAGCAATACAAGGGTGAACTGTAGTGGCACTAAAGATATAACATCCAGATCTAAAATTAGAGCACCTGCACAAACTTATGCTATTCGAGCCAGAGAAGAGGCTACCGCAACTGATGTCATTACTGGTATATTTTTGTCTTTTTGATGTTACTGTATATGCTTTGATTGAACCCGAGTCGACATATTCATATTTTTGCACTTGTTTGGCTACGGATAAAAATTTACCTGTTGAGTTAACTGAATTTCATGTTCAAGTTACAAATCCACTAGGTCAAAGTGTAATAGTTAATTTAATATGTCATAAGTGTCCACTGAAAGTTCAGGGCTATGAATTTCTTACTGATTTAATGTTGCTACCTTTTCATGAATTTGATATAATTCTAGGAATGGATTGGTTGGCGTTACATAATGCTGTGGAAAACTGTAAATTGAAATGGGTTGATTTGAGATGTTCGGTGGGTGAATTGATTATAGTTGAGTCTGACAAAGTAAACAGTGTTACAAGAGTTGTTTCAGCAATTTCTGCACAAAAAATGATTCGTAAGGGTTGTGAGGCATTTCTAGCTTATATACTGGATACTTGAGATCTTGGGTCAAAGCTAGATTAGGTACCTGTTATTAATGAATTTATAGAAGTATTTCCTAAAGAGTTATCAGGATTGCCACCAAACGTGAAGTTGAATTTGTTATCGATCTGATACTCGAGATTGCATCGATATCCATTCCACCATATAGAATGACACCAACCGAGTTGAAAGAACTTAAAAAACAATTGCAAGAATTGTTAGACAGAGGTTTTATTTGACCGAGTGTATCTCCATAGGGAGCACTAGTATTATTTGTAAAAAAAAAGACAGTTCATTGAGATTATGCATCGATTATATGTTGCTGAATAAAGTGACGAAAAAGAATAAATATCCTTTACCTTGTATTGATGAGTTGTTTGATCAATTGAAATGTGCAACTGTGTTTTCTAATATAGATCTTTGATCAGGATATTACCAAATGCGAGCAAAAGACTGTGATGTGCCAAAGACTACTTTCTAAACTCGATACAGCTACTATGAATTTTTGGTAATGCCTTTCAGATTAACTAATGCTCCGGCTGCTTTCATGGATCTAATTAATCAGGCTTTTCAGCTTCAATTGGATAGATTTATGGTTGTATTTATTAATGATATATTGATCTACTCTAAAACAGAATCCGAGCATGCTCAGTAGTTGAGAACTATATTACAGATTCTGTGCAAGAAACAGTTCTATGCAAAATTCAGTAAATGTGAGTTTTGGCTTCAAAATGTTGGATTTCTTAGATACGTGGTTTCTGTAGATGGGATACGTGTTGATCCGAGCAAGATTT
This sequence comes from Gossypium stocksii, assembly GCA_020496765.1. Lineage (NCBI taxonomy): Eukaryota > Viridiplantae > Streptophyta > Magnoliopsida > Malvales > Malvaceae > Gossypium > Gossypium stocksii. The sequence goes on from CM035623.1 coordinate 18,256,143, forward strand.
CTATCATTGTTAATTGGAAAACCTTAAAAAATATTTCAGAGCTACGAAGTTTTCTGGGATTAGTAAGTCATTATCGTCGCTTTGTTAAAAACTTCTCTATAATAACTTCATCGATGACTAAGTTGCTATAGAAGAATGTTTGTTTTGTTTGGTTAGATGAGTGCCAGCAGAGTTTTGATCAGTTAAAAAGAATGTTGATAGAAGCTCCAGCACTGACACAACCTAAATTTGGGAACAAATTTATTGTATACAGTGCTTCACTTAGCGAACCGGATTATGTATTAATGCAAGATGGGAAAGTAATAACTTATGCTTTTTATCAGTTAAAGCCACATGAGAGGAACTACTCGACTCACGACTTAGAGTTAGTTGTTATTGTTTTTGCTCTAAATATTTGACGTCACTATCTTTATGGTGAAATATGTCACATATTTATAGATCATAAAAGTCTAAAATACTTGATGACTCAAAAGGAGTTGAATTTGAGACAGCGACGATGGCTAGAGTGTAACAGCCTGGTTTTGAGCCTAGTCGGAATAGTGATTTCAGAACCACAAATCTGAGGCTGAAAAAATATTTTAATATTATTTTTGGTGTTATTAGCATGTGAATATATATGTGTGAAAATTTCGTGAGCTAATTTTATCATTAAATAGCTCAATTTGAGAAAAAGGACTAAATTGCGTAAAATGCAAAAGTAGCACGCTATAAGTTAAGAGTGTTTATTTGCTATGTTTTATTAAACCAGAGGTCCTTATGTTGATATTAGACCATTGATAGTGGAATTTGACATAAATGGGCATTAAATGAATGTTTTTAAATGTTAATTATTAAGGTTATTTTGGTAATTGATGGATTAATGGTTAATAAAATAAAACAAAATCAATTTAAGCCCATTTTATCATCATCTTCACCAAAATTTTAAAAGAGAAAGAAGCCATGGGAGAATTTTAGGGTTCGGCCACTTTGCTTATCGATTGTAAGTCCCTTTTTTGTTAGATTTTTGATAATTTCTATATTTTTGAGATCGTTGCTTTGTATTCTAGCTAGCCCATGCCCAAATTTCAGAAATTTTTGATGATTTTGTGATATTCCATTGATGAATTCATGAGTTTTGTGATGTTTGATGATGAAAAATAAGTATTGGATGATAGATGAACATGTTTTGTATAGTGATTTTTGATGAATATGCATTTTGAGGATTAAATTGTGAAAAGTAGAAAATATGAGGTTAAAATGTGAAATAAATAAAATTTTTGGGTTGCTAGGGACTAATGAAAAATTCGGCCAAGCTTGGGCCTAAAGAAATTGTGTGAAATTTGTGATTTTTGTGAATAAGTACTAAATTGTGAAAATGTGAAACTTTAGGGGCTAATGTGTAAAAAATGCCCATTTTTATGTTTTGGATGAAATTGAGTGAATATATGATTGAATGAGCTGAATTTGATATTATATAGATCAGGAAAAGATGAACTCGGATCTAGATCGAGGCAAGAGCAAATTACTCGATCAATCGACTAGTTTTCTCGTTTTTACATCCAAGGTAAGTTCGTATGCAATTCATATTGTTTTAGCAATGTTTATATGTGATGAAATGAACAGAAATGATATTGTGAAGTATGATTTTGTTCAAAGATGTTTCGAGGATATGTGGCACTAAGTGTGCAAATATAAAATAGCTACGGCTATAAAAATGGCACTAAGTGTGTGAGATTAAAACAACGTTGGCCGAATAATTGGCATTAAGTTTGCGATACCAAGACCATTTCAGTTTAATGTGATGGCAATAAGTGTGTGATATCATTATAACTTTGGCTAGTTAATTGGCACTAAGTGTGCGAGTTTATTGAAAGTTTAAAGATGATCAAATGAATTAGCGTATCGAGCAATAAGGTGGTAAATGTAATAGATAAATACATGAAGGTACAGGTATGTACGAAACTTATATGGTTGCTGAAAGTGTGTATGAGATAGATGGAAGAATTAGAGAATGAACATGGTTGAATGAGTTGGATTGAGTAGAAATAAAGATGCTTGTATGTGTATTTAAAGAAATGGTATGAAAGTGAGAAATAGATATGGATGAGATTGAGTTGTGATATGAGTTGAATTATGTGTTAGTGAATTTGCCATATTGCAAGAAATTGATAAGTCAACTATGTTATATTACGAACTTACTAAGCTTTTAAATGCTTACTTTGTATGTGTTTTCATTGTTTATAGATTATCAAAGCTACCTCGAGCTCGAGGATCATCAAGAATCGTCATCGCACTATCAAACGATAATTTAGTACTTTTGAAGTTGTAAATACTAGAGTATGACATGTATAGGCTAGTGATGTTATGATATGTGTTATATGTATATCTTGCCATGTGATATGGCTTGAGGATGATTAAGAATATGGATTTGTTTTGGTATAGATTATGTGATGGAAAAATGATAAATTTGATGTATATATATGACCTAGTAAAAATGGTCATTTTGGTAAGCTTGTTATGATGTTGTTTTAGTAAGTTTGATATAAGATTGAGTTGTGGATATGGCATGATTTTGGTATAAGGTTTGATGTGGAATTTGTGTTTTTGGGATTAGATGAATTAATGGTTTTTGGCATCTGAATTGAGTGTGTTATGGTATAGCAAATGAGTAAGAAATTGATTGGTCATATTATGGAATAAAATGTGCATGTTTTAGAGTTGAATTTGGCTGGAAATGTTATGTGAATGATGCCTTATTTGTGCTTGTAGGGATGACCCTTAAAGGGTGGCAAATTGGCCTTATAAATGACCTATTTTTGCCCACAAGGGCAGGACACGGGCGAGTATCTCTGCCATGTTGCTCGAAGGCCAATTCGAATTGAGCCTGGGCGCTCCACACGGCCTCACACACGGGCATGTGTCAGGCCATATGGCCAAGTCAGTATACCCTATAGGTTTGACACGGCCGAGCACACGGCCTAAACACGGGCATGTGGGGCCATTTCGAATAGCCACACAGGCATGTGACTGGCCATGTGAGCAAGTCAGTAGCCTCACTAATTTTCACATGGCCTGGCACACAGCGTGTCTTGTGGCTGTGTGGGTAAGTCAGTATGTATGCCCTGTTTTGCCATGGCCTAGACACACGGGCGTGTCTAATGCCGTGTGAGGCACACAGCCTGTTCACATGGGCGTGTGACCTCTGGTACTTAGAAAAATTGTTAAATTTCGAAAAATTTTATATGAGATCAGTTTAGTCCTAAACCTTCTCTAAAACATGTTTAAGGTCTCGTAGACCTATTTAAGGGACAATATGTTTATGAATGACTATGATAAGATGATGTATGAGTTATGTATGTATTATGATTGTATAATGATATGAAATGTTTGGTAATGCCTCTTAACCTTAGTCCAGTGACAGATACGAGTTAGGGGTGTTACATAGAGCTATTAAAAGATTATGATATTGCGATTGACTATCATCCCAGAAAAGCTAATGTTGCCGTAGATTCATTAAGTCAAAAGTCATTATCCTCCTTGAGAGCATTGAATACGTATTTGACACTAGAGGGTGATGGTTCTATTTTAGCTAAATTGAGGGCTAGACCGTTATTTCTTCAACGGATTCGGGAGTTACAGGATAACGACCTAAAGTTATTAGCTAAACGAGAGCAAATCTCGAATGATTTGACTATGGGATGTACTATAAATGCCGATGGTATGATGTAATTCCATAACAGGTTTTGTGTTCCAAATAATCTAGAGCTAAAACAAGATATTTTATTAGAAGCTCACACGCCCGTGTGTATAGACCGTGTAACTCTCTAATTTGGATTACACAGTCATGCTGTAGGCCGTGTGCCAGCCCGTGTAAGATTTGGATTACCCTCACATAGTCGTGTCATAGGCCATGCGTCTGCTAGTGTGAAAACAGCACTTATACTATTTTTTTTAAACACGCTTCGAACACAGACCATATAGGCTACCCGTGTGCTTCACACAGTCATGTGACAGCTCGTGTGATCCAAAAAGTGTCCTACTTCAAGCTCAAACTTCACTCAATTGCATAGGTACCTAAACCAATACATAACATGTGATTGCAAGGCTTCAAACATGTAACATCCGAAAATCGAGGATTAGTAGAATCAGGTTTGGGAATCGAGAGAGAGTGGTCATGCCTTAATTTTTAAGATTATCTATGTGTTTTTTTGAATAAATGAGGTATTAGTTTGTTGGTTATGTGTTAGTCAAATGTTTCTTAAATTGGTTTGTTGGTTAAGTGTTAGTGAAACGTTTCTTGAAACTCAAGTTCAAATCCCTTCTCTCTCACCATTTTTATTATTTTGCAAATTTTGCCTTAAACCCTAGTAGGCGTCATGCCTTGTGTTTAAAATAAATATTGCAAAATTACTTCAAGAATGAGGAAGAAGCCTAATGGTTAAAAGAAATGAGAAAGTATGGAAATTAAATGAGCAAGTTCAAAACCCTTCCCTTGAGAAATAATTAAAATTTGCAAAATCCCTTGTTTTTTTAATGCGTGTGCCATCCATACCCTTGAACCCTAAGTATAAATATAACTTTTTATTGTATTTTTTAGCCTTTAATTCAACTTTTACCTACCCTAGCCGTTCACCCTCTTTCTCTCCTCTTTTCTTTTCAATTTTTTTTCTTTCTCCCATTGTTGTCGTCACCTACACCTAGTTTTACCATCTCTTTCTTCTTTTTCTTTTTGCCACAAGATTTATTAACATATTCTCCACCATACTGCTATTATTTTTCCTCATTAAAATCATCCCCAAATCTGAAATCTTGAACTCCAATATCGATTTCGAACATTTTTAAGAAAGTGCCATTGCTATTTCTCTCGACTAGCTTAGGTAAGGTCTCTTCTTTCTTCAATTTCTTAATTAATATTGACCATTAAAAACCTAAATTTCCAAATCTGGAATTTGGGGGATTTTAAATTACTTTGAAGGTATTTTTCCAGAATTTAATGAGATCTCAAACTGTTTTAAAATTCAGCCCCAATTTTAGCCACAATGAGTGGTGGTGCGTGTGCCTATGTGCAAGAAAAGGGGGTTGTTTTGGTTCTTGGTTCTTGCCTATATTTTTCCAGAATTAATTTGAGTTCTTGAACCCTCCTAATCAGCTTTTAAACCCATTTCAATTAGGGAAAAATGTTTTTGATCGATTGGTTATTCAGATCCCACTAATCGTGAAGCATAAGTGCAATTAAGGGTAACTAGTTTGTTATTTCGACATAGTTGTTGGGTAAAGTTTATGAATTGATTAAATGAAGGAATTTAATCATTAATTAGCTACTGATTTTCCAGTATATTATTGAATTAGGTGCTGACCCAAATGCCCCAAATCATCTGTAAAGGTGAATAACGATTGTACGTACGGTTTGCATCGATACAGTGTAAAGAATCTAACTAGTTTGGATTCATAAAATAGTTATAATTTCAACGATTGGTTTGAACTCATACGAGGGTGTTTGGGGGCTGGTTTAAGGGTAAATTGATTGAATTCATACTGAATTTTGGTTTAGGTTCGTTTAAGGAATTATTAAGGAAAATTAGAAGATTCGCTTGTGTGCTGCGAGGAAGCAGAAAATAAGGTGTGGGTCTTAAACTCAAATTTTTTTTGAAAATGTTAAATATTAGATTATATTTGATAAATTAGCTTACTGATTGGATTGTCTTAATAGCCAAATTATTGATTTTGTGAGTGACCGAACCAGATATGTTTTGAGCCTTAAAAGATTGACATGTTGGCAACATTGCTAGTTTGATAGCATGAATGTTTGATTAAGTTTGTAATTGCATATTTGAGTTATGAGATATGAGAATGTTTGATTGAATGAGATAATGTGTTGAGATATTAAGCTTATGTATGGTTTAAATGCATGAGATATTTGTTATATTGTGTACTAAAAGGGGTGCTATTTATGCACAATGAAAATCTATAAAGTATGTGATATTGAATGATATTGATTGATACCAACACAATGATAATTTCAAAGATTGGAACACTGTTTCTATTAACTAAAAGTATGTGATTATTGAGGACATGCTAAGCATGTCAAATGAATGTGAAAAGTATTGAGATATGATTATGTATGAGATTGTGTGACATATTGCATATCCATTGGGTTGGGATTTTGTGGTTGACGGAGGAGTTCTGTGGAGTACCGGCGGCATTTTAAGTCCATATTATTTGTAGTCAGTGCACTGCACCTAGAGTATCAAGAGGATTGGCGGTTTTATCGCATATTATATGTTATTGGCGATTGTACCGCACTATTTGATATCCGACAGATTTTCTGCATTATTGATTATTCGGTGGTTTTACCACATCGAGCTAGGCTCATAATGTTTTGGAGTTTGGCAGATGGGTTTTGGGGAACTCGTGGTGTGTAGCGGATGGTATGGGTAGGAACCTTTTTGCATTGCATCATGTGCACGACATATTTGAATGTTATTGATTTATGCTACGCATTGTATTTTGTTGTATTGAATGGTATCGAAATTAATGATTGTTACTCGAATGAGTGATAACCTATGCTCATACACCGTTTGACATCAATTCAATCATGGCCACGTAATGACATGAAATTCCTATGATAGTTCTATTTTCTTCTGTTGATGCTAATATATTTCATTATATTTGATGTTTTTGCCCGTTTAAATAATTATTTGACTCACACTGAGCTTTTCATAAACTCACCCCCAATAGTGTTTAACTCTTCAGGTAAACCTCAAAATTAGGTCCGGACTCAGCATTTAAAGAATCACCTTGGACCTTGAATTATTTTTTTAATTAAGTATTGTTAAGTCTTTATTGGTTCTGGCTTGTAATTTTTCATTATTTTTGGTCTGTGGCTTGGTAAATTTTCTTTTAGGGATTTTTGCATGCATGGATTACTCAAGCATAATAACCAGATAATGCATGATATTGGGCTTAAGTAAAATTTGATATTGTTCCCTAGTTTCCACTATATTACAAATGAACTGTTTTTGAAAAACAAATTGATAAGGCAACTAATTTTCCAAAATACCTTGAAAAATGGTTTTTTCGCTGCATTAGTTTAACTTCGAGTTTTTTTTAAAGAAAAGCGCCAAGCAAACAGTTTTTCTAAAACAACACTGTCAATAAGCTTACACGACCTAATGCATGAATGCTTTTAAGAGAACTTAAAGTACAATTACTGTTTTCTCTAAAATGAGTTTATTTAAAGTCTTCAAAAGTAACGTAAGTTAGCTCAGCGATTTCGGTGGCTAATGTAATGTAACAACCCGAATTTGGGCTTAGTCAGAATAGTGGTTTCGAAATCACTAACCCGAGGGTTGAGAAATTATTTCTAATATTTTTTTACGTGTTATAGCATTTTTATAAGGGTACGTCCAAATTTTGGTGAATTAATTTACGCGATTGAGGGCTTAATTACGAAAAAGGACTAAATCGCATAAAGGGTAAAAGTTGTGATTTACTAGCAAATTAGGTTAAATAGATAGAGAACCAAAATTGGGGGTCTTTAATGGGAAAATATACCCACATTATTAGTCATGACCGGCCAAGGGGAGACATGAGACAAAGAAATTGAAGAAAATAAAATATAGTCAATGTTAGGTAAGATATTTGGGATAAAATAATAGCCTAATAGCCTAGCTACCATTTTCTTTTTTTCTTCATCCCTTCCACCAAAAATTTCAGCCATTGTTGGGGTTTGGAAGCTAAAAAATTTTAGCCACTTATTTCTCTATCAAGTAAGTCAATTTGATGGTCTTTCTTGATAATTTTTACATTTTTGGAACCCTTGTAGCATGGGCTACCTATTGAGAGGCCTAATTTGCAAAATGATAGAAAGTTTAGAGATTCACTATGAAAGTGTTTATGTTGTTGGCTGAAGTTTTATGGAAGAAAATGAACCGTAGTTGTTAAATAAGCAACTTTTGTGAAAGGGTGTTCATGGAAAACACCTAAAATAGACTTAGTTGTAAAGTTGATAAATTGTGTAGTAAATTCATGAAATAGTGGAAATTGTGGGCTGCCATAAGAGTGAAAAGGATTCAGTTAGGCTTGGTTAATAAGGAAATTCGATAAAAATCAATTTCTGAGCCTAGGGGCAAAATGGTCAATTTGTGAAAGCCTAGAGGCAAAATGGTTATTTTGCCATATTATGAATTTTGAGTTGTCTAGATTAATACAGTGATTGAATTAGTGAATTTTTATTATTATAGATCAAGAAGTATAAAATCCAAACCTAGACCGGGGGAAAATTAAGCTAACGGATTGAACCAAATTATCTATCAACATTTTGTATACCGAGGTAAGTTGTAGGTAAATAATGCAACTTTTTCTATAATTATGCATGAATTATTGATTGGGCATAAAATGATTAATAGTGAATATGAGTTATGCATGAGAACATTTATTTAGCATGAATTTATTAATTATGATTTTGAGTAATGAGATGATTAGAATCTATGTGATAGAACCCTGTTAAACCTTAAGAATAGACTGGATATTCATGCTGTAAACTAGGGTCGATAGGAGTGCTAGTGTAAGACCATGTCTGGGATCTGGCATTGACCTCGTTTCGTGTCAATGTAAGACCATGTTTGGGACAAGGCATTGACACCGATATGTGCTAGCCAGTGTAAGATCGTGTCTGGGACATGGCATTGGCTTGGATATGTGTCAGTGTAAGACCATGTCTGGGACATGGCATCAGCCTCGATACATGAGAGTTAGTGTAAGACCATGCCTGGGACATGGCATCGACTTAACAAGTGAGCCAGTGTAAGACCATGTCTACGACATGGCATCGGCGTGATACCCTTTGTTTGAGACTTACTGAATATCCTTTCGTATGCTAAATGGTTCAATGGGAAATTTAAAGTTTGTATCAATATCGAGAGATATTATGATGGTCTTGTGAGTAGTGCAGGTACCTATATGAATTGTATGAAATGTCAGCTCGAAATTATGTAGTATGATTAGTAAAAGATGAAAATGAGTAAGTTATGCTTGTAGCCATCCTTTTATAGCATGCACAATGTATTGAGAGTATGTTATGGCATGGTAAATTGTTGTCTTTTATTTACTTGCAACTTACTAAGCTTTATGCTTACCTCTCTCCTTTCAATTTTCTTATAGTGTCGCCTAATTAGCTTATTGATCGATGGAGTCGGAGACTTCGTTCACACTATCAACTAAAACATTTGGTGTAGTTAGTTTCTAGCATTTTGAGAAATGACATGTATAGGGACTAGTAATGGTTAAGTGTCATTTTTTTTGGGCCAAGTGTGTTGGCTTGATTTTTGAAATACTTCATTTTTTATAAGGCTAAAAATATTGACTAATATTTGCTATTGGTTTATAAATGCAAATGTTGATGTTTTCATGAATGTGCAAGTAGTATGGATGAACAAGAGTATTAGGATAATAATATGAATGCTTGGTTGGATTGATTATGTGAAGTTGTATAGATGCCAATTTATGGTAATTGGTTGAGTATTGATACCGTGTGTCTCAACTGTGTGAAAGACACGGGTTAGCACACGAGCGTGTGCCATAGCCGTGTGACCTTTAAGAGTTGCTGACGTCAGAAATAGAATACCAAGGTTTTTGCACATAGGCTATGACACGGGCGTATCATGGCCGTGTGAGGGACACGAGCGTGTGCCATGTTTTTAGTATATTTTGTTGGAATTTTTCCTAAGTACTTAAAATGGTCCCAGATTGTTTTCAAACCATATCTTGGGCCTCGTAGGTCCATATTAAGGTCCGCAAGACAATGTTTAAAAAATTTTAAATTGTAACTAAGTTTTATGAACCGGAAATGAGTGTTTTACTGTGTTTTAGTAAGGTAACTCCTTGTACCCTATCCCAGCGTCAAATACAGGTAAGGGGTGTTAATCTAGTGGTATCAGAGCTATAGTTTAGTCGATTCTAGGACTAACCTAGCTTTTGAACGAGTCTAGCTATACATGCCATAGTTATAATATGATAGTGTGACGACTCTTGACGATTTTAAATTGTATTTTCTTGTAGTAAATGGATTCTGAAGAAGCTATGGCGGATGATGTGGAAAGTAATACGCCGACTCCCGCTAAAGGGATCGCGCCAGTTGAGAGTGTGCCCATGACGATGAGTCAGGGTGGATGGCCTAGAGAAGCCTACCTCCAAATGATGAATACTTGGTACACGGAGTTTATTCGAGCAAATTTGAATAGTTCACCTCCCCTACCCCTTCCAATTCCTCAGCCTACCCCTATAGCTCCTCAAGGAGCAGAAATGGTTGGAAGAGAGAAACCCTCGATAGATAGAATTAGAAAGCATGGGGCCAAGGAATTTCGAGAAAAAAATGATGATGACCCAGAAAGAGCAAGTTTTGTTTGGAAAATACCATTAGGGTATTTGAAGAACTGTCGTGCACACCTGAAGAGTGCATGAAATGTGTAGTGTCACTTCTGCGAGATTCAGCCTGCTAGTGTGGAATACTCTCGTGTCAGTTGTACCGAGAAAGTGTGTGACTTGGGAATTCTTCCTAGAGGAGTTCCGAAAAAAGTATATTAGTCAAAGGTTCATAGACTAGAAGAGGAAGGAATTTCTTGAATTAAAGCAAGGTCAAATGATGTGACGGAATATGAGCGCGAGTTCGTAAGGCTTAGCAAATATGCACGATAGTGCGTCACTACGGAAGCAATAATGTGTAAGAGATTCGAATATAGTTTGAATAAAGACATTCAGTTGTTGGTTGGCATCTTAGAGTTGAGAGAATTTGTAGCGCTCGTCTATAGAGTATGTAAGGCTGAAGAGTTAGCCAAAGAGAAGAGAATAGCTGATGTAGAGTCTCGTGACTCAAAGAAGAGACAAATAGGGAAATCACATCAATCCTCATCCAAGAGATCGATAGAATTTACTAACCGATCGAATGCTTCAGTGGGATTTTCGGGCAGATACAAGAATAAGAAGTACACGATGTCTAAGGCTCAAACCACTTCTATTGCGAGTGTGGGTCGTACTCGGCTAGATAAACCAGAATGCTCGTAGTGTAGTAGATGACATTTCGATGAGTGCCGGGGGAATGAAAGAGGTTACTTCAAGTGTGGTTCATTAGACTATTTCATCCGTAACTGTCTTGAAATGGACGAGAAAGATAAAAAACAAGTCATGAGAGCAAATAGCACTCCTTCGAGAGGTAGACCACAGAAGAACCTATATAATGGGGCAAGTCGCAGAGGTGCTCCTAGAGATCCCATTGTGAGGTCTGAAGGTAGAGCGCCTGCGAGGACCTATGCTATTCGTGTTCGCGAGGAAGCTTCGTCTCCTGATATGATTACGGGTACCTTTTCTATCTATGATATACCTGTTATTGCTTTGATTGATCCGGGGTCTACCCATTCTTATATGTGTATGAAATTGGTACCTAATATGAATGTGCATGTTGAGTCTATCGAGTTTGTAGTAAAGGTGTCAAACCCATTAGGCAAGCATGTATTAGTCGATCAAATGTGTAGGGATTGCCCTTTGACAATTAGAGGTCATTATTTTTCGGCTAACTTAATGTTATTGCCATTTGATGAATTTGATATAATCCTTGGGATGGATTGGTTGACTACTCATGATGTAGTGGTAAATTGTGGAAGAAAATTCATTGAGTTGAAATGTGAAACATGGATGTTCTTCGGGTTGAATTAGGTGAATCGAATGGCTTGTCGATAGTAATGCCTTGTATGATAGCTCAGAAGTACTTGAGAAAAGGATATGAATCATATCTTGCTTTTGTGTTGAATACCCAAGTGATTAAAGCAAAGATTAAGACAATGCTAGTGGTTTGTGAGTACCAAGATGTATTTCCGAAAGAGTTGCCCAGATTACCTCCGACTAGGGAAGTTGAGTTTCGTATCGAGTTAGTCTCTGGTACGGCACCCATCTTAATTGCCCCATATAGGATGGCCCTAAAAGAGTTAAAGGAATTAAAAGTTCAGTTACAAGAGTTAACAGATAAAGGTTTTACGAGACCGAGCTATTCTCCATGGGGTGCACCGGTTTTATTTGTCAAGAAAAAGGATGGTTCGATGAGGTTATGCATAGACTACAGTCAACTTAACAAGGTTACAGTGAAGAATAAGTACCCTTTGCCTAGGATCGATGACTTGTTCGATCAATTGAAGGGGGTATTGTATTTTCCAAAATAGACTTGAGGTCCGGTTATTACCAGCTGAGAGTTAAGGAGCAGGATGTGTCGAAAACTCCCTTTCAAACGAGGTACGGCCATTATGAGTTCCTCGTCATGCCCTTTGGCTTAACGAATGTCCGTACGGTGTTTATGGACTTAATGAACTGCATTTTTTGACTGTACTTAGACAAGTTCGTAGTCGTCTTTATTAATGATATCCTCATTTATTCTCGTGACGAAAGTGAGCATGCGGAGTGTTTGAAGACTGCATTGCAAACCTTGAGAGATAAGCAGTTGTATGCCAAGTTCAGTAAGAGTCAATTTTGGCTACGAGAGGTCAGATTCTTGGGACAAATTGTGTCGAAAGATGGGATTAGAGTTGAACCGAGTAAGATCTCGACTATTGTTGAGTGGAAACCGCCAAGAAATGTGTCAGAAATTAAAAGTTTCTTGGGCCTAGCAGGCTACTACTTACGATTTGTTAAAGGGTTTTCAATGATCGCTACTCCGATGACAAGACTACTTCAAAAGAATGTTAAGTTTGAGTGGACAGAAAAGTGCCAACAGAGTTTTGAGAAACTATAGACTTTTGTTGACCGAAGCCCCAATTTTAGTGCAACCAAAATTGGGGAAAGAATTTGTAGTGTACAGTGATGCATCCTTGAATAGATTAGGGTGTGTACTCGTGCAAGAAGGTAAGGTGATAGCCTATGCCTCGAGACAGCTGAAGCCACACAAGAAAAACTACCCCACACATGATTTGGAGCTGGCCGCCATAGTTTTTGTAGTGAAGATTTGGAGACACCACTTTTATGGCGAGAAATGCCGGATATTCACCGATCACAAAGGTCTAAATTACTTGATGACTCAAAAAGAGCTGAACCTACGACAATGGAGATGGTTAGAATTGATTAAGGATTATGAATTGATAATCGACTATCACCCTGGGAAGGCGAACGTGGTCGCTGACGCATTGAGTAGGAAATCATTGTTTGCCTTGAGGGCTGTGGATACTCAGTTGACTGCAACCGATGATGGTTCAATTTTACCCGAGATGAGAGCTAGATCGATTTTTCTTCAAGAAAGTTGCGAAGCTCGGAAAGGTGAAAAAGATTTGCAAGCCAAGTTGACCCAGTGTGAGATGAGTAATGAATTAGACTTCCAAGTTAGTACCGATGGTTGTTTGATGTACCGGGATAGGATTTGCGTACTAAGGATGATGAGCTTATTCAGAGGATTTTGCAGGAGGCGCATAGTAGTCACTTGTCTATTCACCCGGGTAGCATGAAAATGTATAACGACTTGAAGAAAATGTATTGGTGGTCGGGAATGAAAAGAGACATTTCAGACTGTCTCCAAGTGCCTAATTTGTCAGCAGGTAAAAGTCGAACACCAAGTTCTTTCAGGTTTACTTCAACCGGTGATGGTTCTCGAGTGGAAATGGGACCAGGTTACCATGGGCTTTGTATCAGGGTTGCCTTTGTCGTCAAAGAAGAGAGATGCCGTATGGGTTGTTGTGGATAGACTAACAAAGCTGGCTCACTTTATACCAGTTCGTACAGACTACTCACTTGAGAAACTGGTCGATTTGTATATCTCCGAGATAGTGAGACTGCACGGAGTGCCCTTGTCGATCATTTCAGATAGAGATTTGAGGTTTACATCACGGTTTTGGAAAATGCTACAAGAGGCATTGGGAACCAAACTGAATTTTAGCACGACTTTTCACTCGCAGACTGACGGTCAACCCGAAAGGGTAATCTAGATCCTAGAGGACATGTTACGGTGTTGTGTTCTTGAATTTCAGGGGAGTTGGGAAAAGTACTTCCCGTTGGTAGAGTTCGCCTACAAAAATAGTTATCAATCAAGTTTGAAAATGGTGCCTTATAAGGCTTTGTATGGGCGCAAGTGATTAATGCCCTTGTATTGGTCAGAACTTAGAGAGAATTGATACACGGGGTCAATTTGGTCAAAGAGACTGAAGGGAAAGTTAAGGTGATTCGTGATTGCTTGAAAGTCACCTCGGATAGACAGAAATTCTATGCGGATTTGAAATGAAAAGAGATTGAGTTTCAAGTCAGGGATAAAGTGTTTTTAAAGTGTCCCCGTGGAAGAAAGTCTTTCGATTTAGTAGGAAAGGCAAGTTAAGCCCACGGTTCATTAGACCTTATGAGGTGACCGAAAGAATTGGATTGGTGACATATTGATTAGCCTTGCCTCGTGAGCTAGAGAAAATTCATGATGTATTTCATGTATCGATATTACGTTGCTACCGTTCTGACCCCTCATACATGATTTCGCCAGTAGGGATTGAAATAAGTCTGGATATGACTGATGGTGAAGAGCCTGTTAAGATTTTGGCTTTGGGAGGTCAAGAAATTGAGAAACAAAAGCATAACACTTGTGAAAGTATTATGGCATAGACATGGAGTCGAGGAAGTCACATGGGAACCTGAGGAGACTATTAGAGACCAATACCCGAACTTGTTTACTGGTAAGATTTTCGAGGATGAAAATCTATAAGGGGGAGAATTATAATAGCCCAAATTTGGGCTTAGTAAGAATAAAGGTTTCGGAATCACTAACCCAAGGTCAGAGAAATTATTTCTAATATTTTTTATGTGTTATAGCATTTTTATAAGGGTACACGAAAATTTTGGTGAATTAATTTACGCGATTGAGGGCTTAATTACGAAAAAGGACTAAATCACATAAAGGGTAAAAGTTGTGATTTACTAGCAAATTGGGTTAAATAGCTAGAGAACCAAAATTGAGGGTCTTTAATGGGTAAATATACTCACTCTATAAGTCATGGCCGACCAAGGGGAGACATGAGACAAAGAAATTGAAGAAAATAAAATTTAGTCAATGTTAGGTAAGATATTTGGGATAAAATAATAGCCTAATAGCCTAGCTACCATTTTTTTTATTTCTTCAACCCTTCCACCAAAAATTTTAGCCATTGTTGGGGTTTGGAAGCTCGAAAATTTCAGCCACTTATTTCTCTCTCAAGTAAGTCAATTTGATGATTTTTCTTGATAATTTTTACATTTTTGGAACCCTCATAGCATGGGCTACCTGTTGAGAGGCCTAATTTGCAAAATGATAGAAAGTTTAGAGATTCACTATGAAAGTGTTTATGTTGTTTGCCGAAGTTGTATGGAAGAAAATGAATCATGGTTGTTAAATAAACAACTTTTGTGAAAGGGTGTTCATGGAAAACACCTAAAATGGACTTAGTTGTAAAGTTGATAAATTGTGTAGTAAATGCATGAAATAGTGGAAACTGTAGGCTGTCATAAGAGTGAAAAGGATTCGTTTAGGCTTGGCTAATAAGGAAATTTGATAAAAATCAATTTTCGAGCCTAGGGGCAAAATGGTCAATTTGTGAAAACCTAGAGGCAAAATGGTCATTTTGCCATATTATGAATTTTGAGTTGTCTAGATTAATACGGTGATTGAATTAGTGAATTTTTATTATTATAGATCAAGAAGTATAAAATCCAAACCTAGATCGGGAGAAAACCAAGCTAACGGATTGAACCAAATTATCCGTCAACATTTTGTATACTGAGGTAAGTTATAGGTAAATAATGCAACTTTTTCTATAATTATGCATGAATTATTGATTGGGCATAAAATGATTAATTGTGAATATGAGTTATGCATGAGAACATTTATTTAGAATGAACTGATTAATTATGATTTTGAGTAATGAGATGATGAGAATCTATGTGATAGAACCCGGTTGAACCTTAAGAATAGACTGGATATTTATGCCATGATACTAGGGTCGATACGAGTGCTAGTGTAAGACCATGTCTGGGACATGGAATTGGCCTCATTTTTTGTCAGTGTAAGACCATGTCTGGGACAAGGCATCGACACTGATATGTGCTAGCCAGTGTAAGACCATGTCTGGAACATGGCATCGGTGTTGATACGAGTGCTAGTGTAAGACCATGTCTGGGACATCGCATCAGCTTGGATATGTGTTAGTGTAAGACCATGTTTGGGACATGGCATCAACACTGATAGAGGAGAGCCAATGTAAGACCATGTCTAGGACATGGCATCGACCTCGATACATGAGAGTCAGTGTAAGACCATGTTTGGGACATGGTATCGACTTGACATGTGAGCCAGTGTAAGACCATGTCAAGGACATGGCATTGGCATGATACCCTTTGTATGAGACTTACTGAATATCCTTTTGTATTCTAAATGGTTTAACGAGAAATTTAAAGTTTGTATTAATATCGAGAGATATTATAATGATCTTGTGAGTGGTGTAGGTACCGATATGAATTGTATGAAATGTCAGCTCGAAATTATGTAGTATGATCAGTAAAAGATGAAAACAAGTAAGTTATGCTTGTAGCCATCCTTTTGTAGCATGCACAAATTGTGATGTATAAAGAGTATGTTATGGTATGGTAAATTGTTGTCTTTTATTTATTTACAACTTACTAAGCTTTATGCTTACCCCTGTCATTTCCATTTTCTTATAGTGCCGCCTAATTAGCTCGTGAAACAACGGACGTCGGAGACTTTGTTCACACTATCAACTAAAACATTCGGTATAGTTAGTTTCTAGCATTTTGAGAAATGGCATGTATAGGGACTAGTCATGGTTAAGTGTCATTTTAAAGTTTGTTGGCTTGAATTTTGAAATACCTCATTTTGTATAAGGCCAAAGATATTGACTAATATTTGCTATTGGTTTATAAATGTAAATGTTGATGTTTTCTTGAATGTGCAAGTAGTATGGATGAACAAGAGTATTAGGATAGTTCTATGAATGCTTGGTTGGATTGATTATGTGAAGTTGTATGGATTCCAATTTATGGTCATTGGTTGACTATTAGTACCTTGTGATGTTTTGGTTTGTGTTTGATCTTGTTTCAGGGTGGCAAAAGGCTTGTTAGATAGCCTTAATTTTTTCCACACAGGTACACACACGGGCATGTGTCTAGGCCGTGTGTAACACACAGTCCGTCCCATGGGCGTGTGGTTAGGCTGTGTGTCCCTGCACCTTAAATTGACAAAATTAAATGCCTAGTAGTAAACACACGGGCTGAGACACGGCCGTGTGTCTCAATCGTGTGAAAGATACGGCCTAGCACACGGGCGTGTGCCACGGCCGTGTGACCCTTATGAGTTACTGATGTCAAAAACAGAATACCAAGGTTTTTGTACATGGGTTGCGACATGGGCATGCCATGGCCGTGTGAGGGACACAGGCCAGGGACATGGGCGTGTGTCAAGCCATGTGAAAACCCCTGTAGGTTCAATGTTAGAACATAAATCCACATGGTCGAGGGGCACGGGCGTGTCCCCATATGCGTAGGCCGTGTGAACCACACGGGCCTTCAGCACGGCCATGTCCGGAGGCCACACGGGCGTGTGCCCTATTTTTAGTAGATTTTGTTGGAATTTTTCCTAAGTACTCGAAATGGTCCCAGATTATTTCCAAACCATGTCTTGGGCCTCGTAGGTCCATATTAAGGTCCGCAAGACAATGTTTAAAAAATTTTAAATTGGAACTAAGTTTTATGAATTGAAAATAGGTGTTTGACTGTGTTTTAGTAAGGTAACTCCTCGTACCCTATCCTGGCGTCAGATACGGGTAAGGGGTGTTACATTTAGTGGCATCAGAGCTATGGTTTAGTCGATTTAGGACTAACCTAGCTTGTGAACGAGTCTAGTTATACATGTCATAGTTATAATATGATAGTGTGACGACTCCTGACGATTTTAAATTGTATTTTCTTATAGTAAATGGATCCTGAAGAAGCTATGGTGGATGATGTGGAAAGTAATGTACCAGCTCCCGCTGAAGGGACCGCACCAGTTGAGAGCGCACATGTGCAGGGAGTTTATTCGAGCAAATCCAAATACTCCACCTCCCCCACCCCCTTTGATTCCTCAGCCTGCCCCTATAGCTCCTCATGGAGCAGAAACGGTTAGAAGGGAGAAACCCCTGGTGGATAGAATTAGAAAGCACGGGGCCAAGGAATTCCAGGCAAACAAAGATGATGACCCAAAGAGAGCACGAATAACCATCGAGCACACGGTTAACCATCAAGCGTACCAGAAATTTGTATAAGCCAAACCAACCAACACAAATCAATATATGAATAATTCACTATCTCATATTCCATATACAAGCATTAGTTCACCAACCAAACATTCATCGGCTTAGAATATCTTGTCAATGCTCAATGTTATTGTGATCCATTACTTGATTACTCATATACTTAACATCATTCTAATGTTCAATCCAAAACAATTTAATTAATTCAATATACATTTAAATGCATTAGAATTAAACTGAATAAACTTACAGGACTGATTTGCAATAACAATCCAAAGTAGCTCAATTCAATTCTCAATATTAATTTCCAGAAAGCATACATGTGCACAAGGAAATCACTTCAAGATACCAAGTACAAAACATACCATTCGAAGTCTTTAAACAAGTAATTAATCCAATAATTCTGACCTGATGAACAACTGACAAATACGAGTACACAAGTAGTCCAACCGAAGCACGCCAAACGCTCACAAGAGCTAATCCAACCAATAATACACCTCAACACGGGGTACCTATCCCGTAGGCCAACATCCCTCCAAAACACACCGCGACACTAAGTGCCAGCTTCATGGCTTTACATCCTTCCCCGATAACACGCCAAAATTAGGAAGGAATACACGATAGCTCACAACAAATGCTGAACCTTGGTATACTCAATAAATATATATAATTCATGTAACATCTCCTCCTCTTCAAGCCTCATATAACACACCATGTAATCAGTCGTACTCTATCCCGCATTCATCCGGCCCAAACATAGTAATTTCACATCATTAATATAACAATTAATATCCATTATTCCATAGCATATCATTGTACAATTCATATAGATATTAAATTACAAGTCAAATGAACTTACTAGACTAAATTGCATCAACGAGCAAGTACAGAGGCTATTTGGTAATTTTCCTTTTTCCTTAGTTTTCCACTTGTTTAGGATCTAAAATAATAATACCATTCAATTCACTGATTCTAACAGAAAAAATAAATCATTTTAAGCAATTAAGTCTTTTTTTGAAATTTTTATAAAATTGCTCCCAACATTTTACTTTTATACAATTTAGTCCCTAAGCCCAAAAACATGTAATTTAACCATTTTTTATTCAGTTTCAAGTTTAGCCAAATTGTTTGGAACCCTATTAAAGCCCATAGTTGCTATTATTTCACATCAAGTCCTTGTACTTTTACTAATTTCACATTTTAGTCCTTAAACATTAAAATTACCAAAAACTACTTTACAAAATAATCTTATCTAGCAACCAAGCTTAATATTCTACCATAAAATTTCAAGAACATCTTAACTTCATCAATGACACAATCCATTACATTTGATAGTTTTACAAATTAATCCCCGTGTTAGCTAGATTAAGCTAATACAAGCTCAAAAACATAAAAATTATTAAAAACGGGTGAGGTTTACCTCCTAAATTGAAGACCCCTAGTTGGCGAAGGTTTCTTCCTTCTTTCCCCATGGCTGTATGGGTTTTGAAAAGAAAGAAATAAGAAGATGATAGCTTTGATTTAACATTATTTTAATTTTAACTTTTTATTTTCTTAATTTACAAATTTAACATTTACAATATACCTATAAAAGTCCATATTTGTCCATCAATTGAAAATATGGTATAATTACCATCTAAGGAGGGTATAATTGCACAATTGATCCTTTAATTAAATTAAATTCCAACTAAATAAACTTAATTACAATTTAATCCTAAACTAATTGGGACTAAAAGAGCAAATAGCCCAAAAGCTAGTAGATTAATCATATCCACCACCGCTTGGAACTTTTGACCGTGGTCTAATTGCCATTTTGGTCCCCTTTGTATTTTAAATCTATAGCAGTCAACTTTTACCTATTTTACAATTTAGTCCTTTTGCCTAAATTAAACAATCAATCGTCAAAATTTCTGAACCAAACTTTAATTCACCTAAATTACGACTCTATAAATATTTAATAAAAATATTTACGACTTTAAAATATGGAAACGAGATCCTAATACCTCGTTTTCAAAAACTACTTGACTTTTGAACAAAACCACTTATACTAACTTTTAATTCAATTGTTTAAAATCATCAAATCAAAATTCAATATAAAAATCATTATCATCTCGTATAATTTTTAGAAAAACCTTTCGAGATAAATAAAGAATGGTGTAGAAAGCACTTCTATTCCAATAAAAGTAAGCAAAAAAAAGATGATTACTTTAAAAATTATAATGATAAAAAAAAAAAGTATTCTTCAAGCATATTATGAATTTATGAATACTCATAAAATTCATATAAAATTCTTTGAATGGTTTGAAGAATATTATTCAGAATCTGTTAATACAATAAAACATAATACTAGATGGCGGACTAATAAAGGAGAAGTTGAATCTCGACACCTCCCTTTAATGGAGATTCAATATCTTCACTAAAATACTGGAATAAAAGCAAATCCTTTAAGAATGAGAGCTCTTGATGCAGGAGAACAAATCTCATCAAAAGATATTAAAATGATAGTAGAACAAAACAACTACACAAATATCAGTCTTCATACAATAGGAAAATAATTAGATTATATTGAGAATTTGGTGGAAAGTCAACCGATTAGGAAATAACCAGTAAAAGAGGTAACAGAAAAAAATTCTAAAGAACCAATATTCACACCTTATGAGATTCCAAAACCTTTCCAAAAATCCCAAAATGATTTCTTAACAGAAATCCAAAATAGACTTGATGCTTTGGAAAATTACAAGTCTAAATTAATTGCACCTAATACCCCAATGAAAGCCCAACATTCAGTAAACACATTACACCAATCAGACTCAGACCAGTCAGAAGAATAACAAATTAACAAGATGGCTTGGAAAGAACCAAAAAGATTATATTATCCAAAAATCACTGCACCTGATCTTAATAGAGAAGAAAAACCTGTTTTCCAAAATAAATACAATGCTAATACAATTTATCAATGGAATATAGATGGGATATCTGAATACAATATTCTTAGTTTATTACAACAAATGACAATGGTTTCAAATGTTTATAAAACCCAAAACCAAAATGGATTAATCAGTGATCATGCTATAGCCAATCTTTTAGTTGCTGGATTTACTAGTCAATTAAAAGGATGGTGGGACTATGCACTCATTAAAACCTAACAAGAAGAAATCTTAAAAGCAATAAAAAAAGATGATCAAGGAAGAATTATTTTAGATGAACAAGTGATAAACGATAAATTATACATATTTTTACCTCATGTTTAGCCTAATTTCTGGATGAATTATCATTAGATTTGTGAGAATTGGTGCTCTTAACTCTTTTATTTCATATTGTATACTCAGGAGAGCATAGGGAAGAGAAAAGAACGAAAAACAGACCAAAAACGAAGAAAATAGGCCAAAGTGTGAAAACGACATGGCGCAAGGAGTCACCACACGGCCGTGGCACACGGCCGTGCCACATGAGGTCCAAGACAGCCCAGCCCCGACAAGCACGGCCAGTCCACATGACCGTGCCACCCTTAATAGGCCCACACGACCTCTTGTCAAAACCACACGGGTGTGGCACACGGGCGTGTCCCTATCATGTAAAAGTGCAATTTCACTCGGATTTGGATACTTAGAGGCTAAGAAAGGCATCCCAAAACTCAATATAAAGACTCTAGCAGGCAACTCTAATTGTGTACTCCCAAAAGGAGTGCCTTCTTTCTACCAACACAAAGGGTAAAAGCAAGGGATTATTCCAAAGGAAGCCGATTGATTCATCTCAGAAGCCGGAATTCTACATCAAGACAAAGGATCTCCCTAAATTCCTTCAGGGGTTTTTGGGTTCTTTATGTTTTGTTATCTTATTTCTTCTAAGATGTCTTCTTTATTAATTATGAACTAAATCCCCCAAATACTTGAGGGGGATGAAACCTAAGACAGATCTTGTTATTATTTTATCTTGAGTTATATGATAAATACTTGAATTGTTCTTAATTATGTGTTCTTAATTCTTGTTTTAATAATCCTAGGTATTAATTCAAGAACTTGACGTGCTTAGGCAGAGGAGCAAAAGTCCCTGTTTTAAGAGTAGATCTAGCATAATTAAGCGGAGTTGCATGTAACCCTAGACATAGGGCGACATAAATCTGCCGGATTAGGGTCAAACCTAATAGGGGGATCCATAGATCGAGTTAATGCAAGACTAGGGGTTTTAACTAGAAAGAGATTTCAGTTAATCAACCTAGGATTAGTTGTTCTTATCCTCGACGAAGGTATTAACATAAGTTAGGGATCTCTACGGATCAAGTCAAGTGAATAAATTGTCTAGCTCAAGAATTGATAATAAGTGAAGTCTAGGTGGATTCTCCCTTTAGTATTGCCCATATCAATCAACTTTTCCCAAAAGTCTTTCCCCAATTTACTTTTTGTGCATTCTTAGTTTAGTTTAGTTTTAGAATTAGTTTCATACAAACCCCTTTTATTTTTAGGTTAGATAATAGAAAGGAAGTAAGTATTAGTACTTTTGGTTCCCTTGGGTACGATAACTCGGTCTTGCCGCTAAACTATACTATTGTTCGATAGGTGCGCTTGCCTTAAAATCGTGATATTAGCTAGTTTTTGGTGTGATCAGTTTTTATAAATTTTATTACTACATATCACGCGATATCAAGTTTTTGGCGCCGTTGCCGGGGAACTGAAATATTAAGAAAACTCGATTTCTATTACTTTAGCCATTACTTTATTTATTTATTTATTTATTTTCAGTTTTTATTTATTTATTTTTATTTTATTTTAAATTTTTAATTTTCTTTGCTTTTTCCTTCTAGGTCTTTCTAGTTTATGACTAGAAACAACCCAGTAGGACCATTGCTTTTTGACGAAGATTTGGAAGCGACAGTTCGCAGAACTCGCAGAGAGATCAAACAAAGCCTACATTATCCAGAACAATAATTAGAACCTATTGAAGAGATGGACGTAAATCAAAACATTCAACCACCTCCAGCATTACCCGCAGAACCAGATGAAGCTCCTCGTACTATGTATGATTATGCTTAACCTAGTTTGGCTGGTGCTCAAACTAGCATTATTAGACCTCCTATTACTGCTAATAATTTTGAATTAAAACCTAACACTATTCAGATGATACAGCAATTTGTGCTGTTTGATGGTTTACAGGATGAAAATCCAAATTCACACATAGCCAACTTTTTGGAACTTTGTGATACTTTTAAAATTAATGGCGTTTCTGATGATGCCATTCGTCTAAGGCTATTTCCATTCTTTTTGAGAAATAAAGCCAAACAGTGGTTAAATTCTTTACCACGAGGCTAAATCACTACATGGGAACAGATGACAGAAAAATTTTTACTTAAATATTTTCCTCCAGCTAAAATAGCTAAATTACGAAACGATATCTCTTCTTTTGTGCAGATGGATTTAGAAACACTTTGTGATGCTTGAGAGAGATACAAAGATTTGTTGAGAAGGTACCCGCACCATGGGTTACCTTTGTGGCTACAAGTTCAAATCTTCCACAACGGTTTGAACCCATCAACAAAGCAAATGATCGATGCAGCCGCAGGAGGAACAATCAACAACAAAATGCCAGAAGCAGCTTATGAATTTATAGAAGAGATGTCACTGAATAACTATCAGTGGCAAGTCATGAGGATAAAGCCGACAAAAGCTGCAGGAGTTTATAATATTGATGCTGTCACTATGCTTACTAACCAAGTAGAACTTCTAAATAAAAAGTTTGATAATTTTGTTGGTTCTACGCAGGCACAACAGGTGATGCAATGCGACGCAACTCTAGGAAATATGTTCACTCCAGACTGTTCATCTTACGGCCATGGCACAGAAACAGAGCAAGCCAACTATATGGGTAACAATTTTAGATCTCAAAATAATCCCTATAGTAACACATATAATGTAGGTTGGCGAAACCACCCCAATTTTTCTTAGGGAGGACAAGGGAATCAAAGACAACAGCCTCCTCCGGGATTTCAGCAGTCATCACCATAATAGGAGAAAAAGCCAAATCTTGAAGAGATGTTCACCAAATTCATGGCTATGCCAGAAACCCGTTTTCAAAACACTGAAACGGCATTAAAGAACCAGCAAGCATCAATTAAAGGACTTGAGAATCAAATCGGTCAACTCACAAAGTTAATATCAGAAAGACCACATGGTGGACTACCAAGTAACACAGAGACCAACCCTAAAGAACAACTTCATGCCATGAACACAATAGATGCAGAGGCATTAACCAAAGAAGACCCAAAGTTATGCAAGGCGCCGGAGGTGAGTAAAAGTAAGGTAGAGGTAAGTAATAACAAGCCAGACATCAAAGAACACAAGCCTCATATCCCATACCCAAAAGTGCTAAAGAAAGACCGCACAGATGAGCAATTTGGTAAGTTTCTTAAACTTTTAAGGAAATTACATATTAACTTACCAGTTGTTGAAGCAATTTTGTAGATGCCAAACGCTGTTAAATTCTTAAGAGAACTCTTGACAAACAAGCGGAAGCTAGATGAGAAACCTTATGTGGAACTAAATGCAGTGTGCTCAGCTATTCTATAGAATAAATTGCCAACCAAACTAAAAGATCCAGGGAGTTTTACTATTCCTTGTCTACTTGGTAACCTAGAGGCCAAAAATGCTCTAGCTGATTTAGGGGCTAGTATAAATGTTATGCCATATAAACTGTTCAAACAACTAGGTCTGGGAAACCCTAAGAAAACCAAGATGAGCATTCAACTAGCTAATAAAACTATTAGGGCACCTAAGAGAATAATTGAAGATGTACTTGTCAAAATTGATAAATTCATATTCCCAGTTGACTTTGTTGTTTTAGACATTGATGAGGACAGCAATGTACCCCTAATTCTAGGGCGACCCTTTTTAGCAACCGCTAGGACAAAAATTGATTTAGAAACAAGCAAACTCACATTACATATAGGTGATGACATATCACTTTACAAGCTCAGAACTTGGTTAAGACAGTAGATAATAATATAGCTACGAGTCCTTGTAAAAACACTAAACTCACCGCCCAACCTTCTATGCAGGATACACTCTACATAGAGGCAACCAACCAACAGCCAACTCCATCCGAGGGATATGCACCTGAAAAGCGAATACTTCAGATCGAGGAACTAGATGAGTGGCTGAACTATTATGAAAAACCCAAAGTATGCACACCAACCCAAAGCTTCACCAAGATGACACTCAGAATCAGTTCAAAATAGGGGATAAGGTAATTTTAAGGGACGACGATCCTCAAACCTCAAATTCAGAAGAACATATAAATGATACACCCTACTTCACGGTATTGAAAGCCTTTCTATACGGCACAATTGAGGTAACTCACCCAAACCATGATACTTTTAAGGTAAACGGCTATAGGCTTAAACATTATAGAGGTGAGAATTTTAAAGATAACAGGGAGGAGCTTCAGCTCCATAAATTCCCTCTGTGATACATCCAGAAGAGTCGAGCTTAGACCCTAAATAAGCGCTTCTCGAGAGGCAACTTGAGCACTAACTTAGTAACTTTTCTTTTAATTTTGATTTTAGTCTTTTAATACATCAACTAACCCTTTTAATATAGAAATTTAGGACCACACGGCCATGCCCAAGGGCGTGTCCAAGGCCGTGTGAACATTTAAAGTAGAGACATGGCCGTGCACCTAGGCCGTGTACAAATAGAGGAAAATTTTTCCCAAAGCACGGGCTACTGACAAATCGCCATGGCCGTGCGACATGGCCGTGGCAACCTTTCAACTTAGACACGGGCTTGCACAAAGCCCCACGCCTGTGTCCCCAGATCGTGGCCAACACTGTTGATTTAGACCCGGCCGTGTAACTACCTACACGACCGTGTGAATAGCAAAGCCCTATCGCAAACGGCCGTGTGACCGATCACATGACCATGTGAAAAGCGAACAAGATCGCAAACAGCCGTGTGAGATGGCGAACACGGGCATGTACTTCGAACCAGGCGTGCCAAAACCACCGAATTTCGAATCATACGGGCAAAACCCTAGTCATGCGGGCGTGTGCCATGCCTCTGTGACCCAAAAACTATAAATAGGGGCCACTATTCATTTCCCCTCACTCAAACCCTAAAAATCTTCTTCCCCAACCACCATAAACGCCTCCGCCGAACCTCAAAATGTCACCACGCTCGCGCCCGTGAAAAGTGCCCCATGACCATTCAAACCCTCTCCCACGACCATGCACCTCTCCCATTCGGTTCTATTTTCTCATTTTCTATACTATTTTTATTTTACATATTATGATTATATTTAGGTTTAGTATTGATTCAAGCATTTAATTAGTTCCACTAGGATGAATAATCTAGAATATTATAGAACATTTATGATTTCATGACTCTTAAAATCCCATTTTGATTGCCATTTTTCATAGTTAAACTCTCATGCATTTAGTATAAATACACACCTATTTTGCTTATTTTTGATATCATTTTAGGATGGATAATTTATACTATTTAGGTTGGTCCCCATTTTATTTCAAAATATTTTTAGGAACATTGTCATTCTAATCTACATATTATTTTATATATAGTTCTTGATTCAATTTAATTCCAATTTTTAGGACTAATGTATGTTATTTCATTTTAGGCATTATGTCCACATCACGCGGTAAGAAAGCTGCCGTCCCGCCCTCAAAAAAATGTAAGGGGCCAGGTGGTTTATCATCAAGGCCCACCTCCGAGGCTCGCCACCCGTTCATCACATTTCCCCAAGCCTTCCAAGAGGAGTCATTTTAGATACTACGGGAACATACATTAAGCGTAGGCTGATGCATTGATTGGGATGCGCTAGAGCAAGTCAACCTCGTAAACGCAGTCTGGGCCCTACTGATGACGGATCCTTGGGAGCAGTTCTTCCAAATCATCGAGCCTACATACCTTGAACTCACCCTAGAGTTCTGCTCCACCTTTCATCTTCAGACCATCATGAGCTAGTTCAATGATCCCAACGTGTACGCCACCTTAGCATACCAGAGTTTGGCTCAGCTCTCGGCCTCTACAAAGAGCAATTCATGGAGGAGGAAGACTTTCCTACACTTCCTTGACGCATCCACCTCAAACCCGTAGATTGCTGGCACAACATTGCCTCGGGCTATCCCTCATATGATCCCAGTTGCACGAAGGCGACCACCCTCTCCCCGTCATTAAGGTACCTTCACGCTCTTCTCGCACATACTTTAACCGGACGGCGCGAGAGCACCAGCGTCGTCAACACCCACGACGCCTACTTTCTATGGAGCATGGCACATGGCCATGTCTTCGACCTGGCTTACTTCATTGCTTTCACCATCCAATATCAGACGGAGAGGCATAAAAAGGGGGTGATCAGCATAGGCCCGTATGTGACTTGCCTAGCCCGCTACTTCGGGCTATTCAATATCGCGGCCTAGACTTCCTCCTACACCCTCGTCAGTCAGATGTCCCCGCAAGGGATCCAAACCATGCTTCATATGAGGATGATCCAGCAGAGGCCAGGAGGTGACCCTTTTCATTACTGCTTCATCCAGGAGGCCGAGGATCCAGAGGACATTCCTGATGATGTCCCACCACCACCACCAGAGGATGCACCTACCGAGCCACCACCACCCCCTCCCCACCCATCTCATGCAACAGCTTCATACGTTGACATATCTGAGCGCCTATCCCGATTCGAGCAGCAATGCTTCCAGCGCTTCGATCACATCGATGCGACACTACAACAGATATGCCAGCACCTTCACATCACTTCACCACGGCCACCGCGTGATCCATCTGAGGATTAGAGACTTCTATTCCTCTTAACTTTATTTTTTTTCTTCTTAATTTTTATTTTAACTCTGATATCTATTTTCACCTTTTCTTCTAACTTTATTTTCCTTTTTACTTTTACTTTTATTTTTTAGTTCATTTTCATTATTTGAATTTTAGCATTTTTGGAATTTAATTTATTTTCTTTAATTTTAATTTTTTTCATATCGGCCAACCCCTAACGAGTAATCTCTCTTGATCTAAAATCCCCACGACTAATAAATACATTCGCAGTTTCAAAGGAGCTTTACAGCTCAAATCCATATGGAAACGGGAACACCCTGCCACAACTGTCGGCTCTTCCAATCTCCGTCTCACAAATTCATCCAATATTTAGGGAGTTTCATGTCTTTCCCTAACTTACGATCTTATGCTTTTATTGCTACTAATGTTATCTTTGTACATTGAGGGCAATGTACATCTTAAGTGTGGGGGGGAAATTTACTTTCAATCATTACATTATCTGTGAAAACCCTGAAATCTGATGCATTGTTCTCAAATCTGCATTATCTTCAGTCTCCTAATAGGAATGAATTCTAATTGATTTATAATTTCTATTAATATGTTGAGAATTAAGACAGAGGTGCTTGTACTTTAATTATTCAAACTTTAAAACATTAGGGAATCAAGCATGAGAAGTTGAAATTTTTGAGAATCCCATTCCTTTTCATAAGTTGTTTTCCCTAATTTTAAGTATCATCTTGAGATTTGAAATTCGCAGGATTGACATCAAAAGCCATAATTCTGGTGAGATTTTGAGCCTTTTGAGCATACATTCTTTCATGCTCACTTTTATTATTGCTTTGAGTAAGTCAACATTGACTTGTTATTCTAGAACTTGCTTCGATTATAGATGTCGAGACCACATCATTGATTTGATATACCGAGATGATAAAGGCACCTAGGATTTAACCCACTTACTCCACAAAAGCCTACCTTCATAAATTAACCCCTAGTGAACCCCATTGAGCCTAACAACCTTTTCTTTGACTTACCTCTAATATTAACCTATAACCCATTTTTGTTGAATTCCATTCAATTATTTTGATCCCTATTTTTGTCGAGATTCGAGTTGAATTATTATCTAGCTTTATTCTCTTTTCCAGATTGTAAAGTTGTAAATATTCAATTTATTGTATTGTATTTGAATTGTTCTTAATTAATAAAAAAACGTATGTATATTAAAGAAATTCAGCTGTAATCTGTAATAGTTCAATAGTTTTTGCATATTTCTATTTTAAGGCTACCAAGGAGGAAATGATGTTATCATTAGCTCTAGAAATATGTTCCAGTGATAGAGATTTTTCTAGCTAGATAACTTTTCAATTCAATCTCGATTCTAACCTTCTTTTGTAGCCTGTGACAACACCCCTAACCAAGCGCCATTACAACCATTGAAATACCTTTTGATCAATGTATCATATCAATCTATAGTGGTGGAGATTTGATTTTCTAGCAAGCCTATAGTAATAACTTTTCAGGTTGACTAGAGAGTACTTAATCCTTGAACCCTAAACACTTTGAGTGGATAGAGTGAATCTTTAATGAGGATGTCAAATCCTGTTGATTTCAATTGAGAGATAATTACTTAAAAGAAGGGAGGAAACTTATGTTTCGATGATAAAATTCTCAACTTAAAGTACTTGAATCTTTAATGTTCTTCTGATTGAATCTTCATTGTATGATTACTTGTGAATTAGTTTGAAACATTATTGATAAAGATTATAAGCTGAGAAGAATGATTCTTAATTAGGGATTGAGATTTTGCTTGAGGACAAGCAAAGGCTTAAGTGTGTGGGTATTTGATAAACGATAAATTATACATATTTTTACCTCGTGTTTAGCCTAATTTCTGGATGAATTATCATTAGGTTTGTGAGAATTGGTGCTCTTAACTCTTCTATTTCATGTTGTATACTCAGGAGAGCATAGGAAAGAGAAAAGAACGAAAAACAAACCAAAAACGAAGAAAATAGGCCAAAGTGTGAAAACGACATGGCCCAAGGAGTCACCACACGGCTGTGGTACACGGTCGTGCCACATGAGGTCCAACACGGCCCAACTCCGACAAACACGGCTAGTCCACATAGCCATGCCACCTTCAACAGGCCCACACGGCCTCTTGTCGGAACCATACGGACGTGGCACACGGGCGTGTCCCTATCGTGAGGAAGTGCAATTTCACTCAGATTTGGATACTTAGAGGCTAAGAAAGGCATCCCAAAGCTCTATATAAAGACCCTAAGAGGCAACTCTAAGGGTGTGCTCTTTCCTCCCAAAAGGAGCCCCTTCTTTCTACCAACACAAAGGGTGAAAGCAAGGGATTACTCCAAGAGAAGCCGATTGATTCATCCCAAAAGCTGGAATTCTACATCAAGACAAAGGATCTCCCTAAATTCTTTTAGGGGTTTTTGGGTTCTTTATGTTTTGTTATCTTATTTCTTCTGAGATGTCTTCTTTATTAATTATGAACTAAATCCCCCAAATACTTGAGGGGGATGAAACTTAAGACAGATCTTGTTATTATTTTATCTTGAGTTATATGATAAATACTTGAATTGTTCTTAATTATGTGTTCTTAATTCTTGTTTTAATAATCCTAGGTATTAATTCAAGAACTTGATGTGCTTAGGCAGAGGAGCAAAAGTCCCTGTTTTAAGAGTAGATCTAGCATAATTAAGCGGAGTTGCATGCAACCCTAGACATAGGGCGACATAAATCTACCGGATTAGAGTCAAACCTAATAGGGGGAACCATAGATTGAGTTAATGAAAGACTAGGGGTTTTAACTAGAAAGAGATTTCAATTAATCAACCTCGGATTAGTTGTTCTTATCCTCAACGGAGGTATTAACATAAGTTAGGGATCTTTACGGATCAAGTCAAGTGAATAAATCGTCTAGCTCAAGAATTGATAACAAGTGAAGTCTAGGTGGATTCTGCCTTGAGTATTGCCCATATCAATCAGCTTTTCCCAAGAGTCTTTCCCCAATTTACTTTTTGTGCATTCTTAGTTTAGTTTTAAAATTAGTTTCATACAAACCCCTTTTATTTTTAGGTTAGATAATAGAAAGGAAGTATTAGTACTTTTGGTTCCCTTGGGTACGATAACTCGGTCTTGTCGCTAAACTATACTACTGTTCAATAGGTACGCTTGCCTTAAAATCGTGATATTAGTTAGTTTTTGGTGTGATCAGTTTTTATAAATTTTATTACTACATATCATGTGATATCAACAAGGAAGAGAAATCGAAGATGTAGTAGCAACTTTAATTTTCTCAATCTCTAAACAGTTTATAGGAGATCGTTCCCATCTTAAAGATAGAAATTCAGAATTATTATCAAATTTAAAATGCAAAAAATTAACCGATTTTAAATGGTATAAAGATGTCTTTATGACTAGAGTTATGGAAAGATCTGATAACCAACAACCATTTTAGAAAGAAAAGTTTCTAGCAGGACTTCCTACTTTACTAGGAGAAAAAGTTAGGAATCAAATAAGAAAAAGTTACAGAGGTATCATTCCTTATGAAAAACTTACATATGGTGAACTAATTAGTTTCACCCAAAAAGAAGGATTAAAAATTTGCCAAGATTTAAAATTACAAAAACAACTTGAGAAAGAAAGATATCAATGTAGAAAGGAATTAGGATCATTTTGCCATCAATTTGATATTAGGAATGAACCTTCTTCAAAAGCATGTTGCCCTGTAAAACCAAAAAATAACAAAAAAAATATTTCAGAATATTATAAAAAACCCAAAAATAGAAAATACAGAAAAGAAAAGAGACAACAAAAAATAGAAAACAAAATTGATAAAACAATAAAATGTTATAGATGTGGAAAATCAGGACACATCTCAAAATATTGTAAAATTAAAAGAAAAATTAATAATTTAAATCTAGATGAGGAAACAGAACAAAAATTAAATGAGATTTTCTTAGAAACAACTTCTTTTGAAAATGATACATCTACCGAAACAGATGAATTACAAATAGACGAATTACATACAACATCCCAATCTTCTGATGATGAAAATGAACCCTCAATTAATATGTTAACCAAAGACCAAGAATTTATGATTGAAGTTATTGATAAAATTCAAGACCTGGAACTTAAAAGAGAATACCTTTTTGAACTTAAAATCCTCATTAAAAGATAAGCCAGAAAAAGAAAAAGAAATTATTTCTAGTCAATCACAAATGTATAATATACAAGATATAATATTTAATAAATATGAAAAAATAAAACCTAAACAAATTGCAAATTCTGAATTACAGTTAGAAATAAAACAAATTAAATTAGAACTTTCTCAGCTTAAAATGGAACAACAAGAAATGAAAAAACAAATGCAAACCTTAAAACATGGAGTCACAAAAAAAAGTTTGTCAGAAACTGAACCCGAACCTGAAGAAAATACACAAGAATATATGATGGTTCTAACTGAAGTATCTATCCAAAGATATTTAATAAAAATAAATATTGTCATAAATAATGAATTTCAATTAGAAACAATAGCCTTTTTTGATACCGTAGCGGACAAAACTGCATTCAAGAAGGGATAATTCCAACAAAATATTATGACAAAACATCAGAATCTATTAAAGCTGCAAATGGCAAAAAACTGAAAATTGCTTACAAAATTCCTAATGCAGAAATATCCAACAAAGGTATAAAATATCAAACGTGTTTTTTAATGGTAAAAGATATTACCCAATATGTCATATTAGGAACCCCATTCATATCCTTACTCAAACCTTATAAAGTAACAAATAATTCTATCTCCACCAAAGTTTTAAACACTAAAGTAGAATTTCCTTTTGTAGAAAAACCAAAAATAAGAAATCTCAACTTATTAAAATCTTTATTCATCCATAATAGACAAATCAATAATTTAATTAATCATAAATAGAAGCAAATCTCTTTTCTAAAAGAAGATATATGTTTTAAAAAATTGACTGAACAATTAGAAAAAAGAGAAGTACAAAAAAGGATAAATCAAATCAAAGAAGAAATAGAATCAACAATTTGTTCTGACATTCCTAATGCTTTTTGGAATAGGAAAAAACACGAAGTAACATTACCATATGAAAACAATTTTGATGAAAGACAAATACCCACAAAAGCAAGACCCATACAAATGAACAAAGAAATGGAAGAATTTTGTAGAAGAGAAATACAAGACCTTCTTAATAAAAATTTAATGAGGAAAAGTAGTTCTCCTTGGAGTTGGTCAGCATTTTATGTAATAAAAAATGCAGAACTTGAAAGAGGAACGCCAAGATTAGTAATTAATTACAAACCTCTCAATCAAGCTTTAAAATGGATTAGGTACCCAATACCAAATAAGAAAGATTTACTACAGAAACTTTGTAATGCAAATATTTTCTCAAAATTTGACATGAAATCTAGATTTTGGCAAATCCAAATAAAAGAAGAAGAAAGGTATAAAACGGCATTTATTGTACCATTTGGACAATATGAATGGAATGTAATGCCTTTTAGATTAAAAAAAATGCTCCATCTGAATTTCAAAGAATAATGAATGATATTTTTTACCAATATTCTCAATTCACAATAGTATACATCGATGATGTATTAGTGTTTTCAAAAAATTTAGAAAAACACTTCAAACATTTATCCATCTTTATCAAAATCATAAAAAATAATGGTTTAGTAGTTTCTAAATCCAAGATAAGTTTGTTCCAAACCAAAGTAAGGTTTTTAGGCCATTACATTATCCAAGGAGCCATTACCCCAATAGAATGGTCCATAGAGTTTACTAGCAAATTCCCAGACCAAATCCTTGATAAAGTCCAATTACAAAGATTCTTAGGAAACCTCAATTATGTCATAGACTTTTATCCAGGTCTTAGCAAATTATGTAAATCGTTATATGATAGACTTAAAAAGAATCCAGAACCTTGGACAAATGACCACACCAATATTATTACCCAAATGAAAAAAACAAATCACTAAGCTTCCTTGTTTATATTTAACTAATCCAAATGCCCCCAAGATTGTAGAAACAGATGCTTCTAAAATAGGATATGGTGGAATCCTAAAACAAGTTAAAGGGGGAAAAGAGCAAATAGTCCAGTTTACTTCCAAACATTGGAATCCAACTCAGCAAAATTATTGTACTATTAAAAAAGAAATTTTATCAATTGTTTTGTGCATTACAAAATTCCAAAGTGATTTATTAAATAAAAAATTTCTTTTACAAATCGATTGCAAATTAGCAAAAGAAGTTTTACAAAAAGATGTTCAAAACAAATTTTTGCAAGATGGCAAGCAATTTTGAGCATATTTGATTTTGATATTGAATACATCAAAGGAGAAACTAATTCTTTGCCTGATTTTCTCACCAGAGAGTTTCTTCAAAAATGCCACCCAAACTCTGAGACAAAGGAAAAGGAAAAATAGGAGAGTCATCCAAAACCCAAATTTCCTCAAAACCAATTAAGTCATGGTATGAAATTTGCCATGAAGAAGAAAATGAGCGATCATCATCCTCATCAAAATCCTCCAAAAATACAATCATTTAAGATGCACAAGATCCAAATGAAATTGGTTCTCAAATCAAAAAATGGATTGAGTCCCTTTCTCAATCTCCAGAAGTGGCATTGGCCTTTTCTCAAATGAAAGAGAAAACTCCTCTCAAACAAATTGCTGGTGAAGCAGAAAAGATTTCAGAAAATAAAGAGATCATTTTACACAAACCAAAATCTCTCAAAAATGTTTTAAAAGAGACATCTCTCCAAGATGTTTTTCCAAAAGAAATAGCAGTGTCTTCATATACTACTATACAAAAATCCTCACAGTATTTTCCAAACAAATATTTTGAAAAAATTCTTGTTTTGGAGGAGGAATTTTCAGAGAAACCTCCACATATACTTGCAAAAGAACTTTGAAATGGATGGCATTTCAAGCCGTTGGATTCTCAAAAACCCTAATAGTATTATGAAAACATACAGGTTCAAACTGGATCATTACTGTTCAAACACTCCACTGGCCCAAAAGATCCAAATTTTATTACCCATTCAACAGCCCAAATATTAAAAATTCTTTGACCAAGGGATTGGGGTGAAAACCCAAATTCTCCAAAGAAATTTCCAGCCAAATTTACCATAAAAATTGACCACCACCCATATTTTACATATTGTGATTACCAAATGGCGTGGTACGACGCCTTCTTAATGAACAACCAACATATGAGACATTCTTGGCTCATATATTTCAAATATGACACTCAATTCAAATTCCCCAACTGGTTCCAAGAATGGTGGAATTGGAATGGACCATCATCCTTTGAGATCTTACCAGAAAAAAATCAAAATTTATGGCCTAAATTCTTTGACAAATTTCAACCCAAACCAGACCAAAAACACATTTATAGAACAATCCATTTTTTCTCAAAATTGTGCATTTCTTGGATTGATTCTTAGAATTATTCTTATGAGCAAGATCAATGTACTAGAATTCCATTACTAGTTCGAAACTACAGGACTAAATGGTGGGACAAGTTTAATGATGAAAAATATGATTCAAAGTATGTGGATACTTTTTTCAACAAGAATCCGAGATTATGTAAGTCCGCAGCCCCGGATCAAACCACAGCAAAATTCCTTCAAGCAAAATCGACAGCAAGTGCGATGCTAGCTCAAGCCAAGACTAAAAAGGAATACAAAAAACTCATGGCTGAAATGCTTAGCTCAATGGTTTCCAAATCCGAAGATGAGAAATCTCCAACATCTTCAATCAAAACAGTCAATCTTGCAAACGATACCACTTTAGTAACCATTACCAGGACCAAGAAAAAATGATGCAAAAGATAAGAATGAATGATGAGGAACATGAAATATTCTCTGGCGTGAACAGTAGATATTCCCTACAAGAAAAGATGAGTGAACAGGAAATATTCTCTGGCGTAAACAGTAAGATTCTCTGGTGCATGAATAGTAAATATTCCCTGGCAAGAACAGTAAGATTCTCTGGCGCATAAATAGTAAATATTCCATGTAGTTTGTATTTTTGTAATCAGAGAATATATTCTCTGAAAAGTTTCAATTATGTAATTTGCTTTTCAATTATGTAGGGATTGAATTTCCCCGATTCAAAGGATGGAAAAAGAGAATAGCCCTATATAAAAGGCTATCAGATTTAGAATGAAAGGCACGACTGGAAATACCCATTTCAGAAATCAAAACTCGTTTCTCCAAAGTTTTTTCTTTTAAGTTTTCAAAATTTAAATTTTAAATTATTTTCCTTTCCAAGATTGAATCAAATTTAAAATTTGAATATATTAAATACTAGTTATACGAACTTACTCATCGAATTTGTGGTTCTAAAACCATTGTTTTCGACACTACTGAAAAACGGGTTGTTACAAGAATAAATAAATTGAATGAAATTCTTATTCTAGATCAAGAATGAGTTGATAATTGTAGAAAATAAAAAGTTGCAGAATAGTCTCTATACTTTTGACATCGATGTAGTTTTAGTTTGGTAAGTTCATTCGGTTTAATTGTAAAAACAATTTAAATGCTTATTATATAGATTTAGTTATTGAATGTTGATTAATGAATTAATGCTTGTACGTGGAAATAGAATTAATGAGTTATTATCGCTTGATCACTGATGAAATGTCTTGAGTTAGATGAACGCAAGATAGAGTACGATTAGTATGTTAGTAGGTTATTTTTGTGTGGTACGAGATTGGTACGAGATGTGACTATTATTTCTGTATATCCTCTATTCACTAAGTATACTGAGGTCCTATATTTGTTGCGGACTATCGAGTTATATTACAGTGTTTATCTGGTGAGTTACACGGGCGAGTACACGGGCGTGTAGGATCTCCACAAAGCCATGTCTGGAGCCATACGGTCTGGGCTTTACCACGCGGCCATTTGACCCATGCTTTGAATTTTTTTTATTATTGTCTCAAATCTCCTGTTTTGTTTCTAATTGGTCTCTGATTGTTCCAAAACTATTTTTAAGGCCAAGTAGGCTTGATTTAAAGCCCATAGATGTATGATTTATTCTAATCTTAATTATTTATGAATTATGATAATTAATCTGATAAATTTGATGCTATCGGGTATTGATTCTTCTGAATTGTACGGTAATATGCCGTAACTCTAATCTGACGACAGGTATGGGTTATAAGTGTTGCATGTGTCACCAAGCCATGTGGATTACCCCAGACCATGTGGTCTCTTTTCTATATTTCTCTTTCTTTTTTTCAAGTAATAAAAGCAAAAGTATTATCATGCAATATAAAAAATAAAATAATAATAACTATATAAATAAAAACATTCGGGTTTCCTCCCGTGAAGTGCTTATTTAGAGTCTAAGCTTGACTTCTCTTTTTAAGCTCACAGTTAATTCAGATTTTGGAGCTAGAGCTCCTCTCTCTTGTTATCAGTATCACCACCAACATAAAGTTTGAGTCGATGATCATTTACCTTGAATGTGTCATAATCAGGGTGTCTTACTTCAATGGTTTTGTATGGAGAGACGTTTTGTACCACAAATGGATTCGACCATCTTGAATTGAGCTCTTCAAGGAACATTCGTGGATCTAAATTGTCCAATAACACTTTGTCTCCAACTTTGAATTAGTTTATCCTCTTTAAATACTCACTATGGCGTTGTTTTGTTACTTATCTCCTCTCTCTTGTTATCAGTATCACCACCAACATAAAGTTTGAGTCAATGATCATTTACCATGAATGTGTCATAATCAGGGTATGTTACTTCAGTGGTTTTGTATGGGGAAACATTTTGTACCACAAATGGATTCGACCATCTTGACTTGAGCTCTTCAAGGAACATTCTTGGATCTAAATAATCCAGTAGCACATTGGGTTTTTATAGGCCTTTTATTCGTCATTCATTTAATTCATCGAGCTGTACTATTCTTTCTTCACTTGTCTCTTGACTTCTATCACCTTGAATAGGATATAATTCTAACACGTCATGAGTGGTTTCTTAAAAAGCATGTTGAGTCGCATGATTACTAACTTTAACAAAATAACGTGTATCATTTCATTCACTAGAAACTCTCACAACATCAGGTCCTGTAAGAGTAACCTCTTCATCACTTACCCTTAGCACAAGTTCACCATAACTCACATCAATAACAGTTCTAGCAGTCGCTAAAAAGGGTCGACCTAAAATCATGGGTACCTCAATATCCTCATCCATGTCTAATAATGAAATCAATAGGGAATATAAATTTATCGACTTTAATAAGTACATCCTTAGTAATACCCTTAGGATACTTAGTTGATCTATCAGTTAATTGAATGCTCATCCTAGTGGGGTTTGGTTCCTTGAGACCAAGTTGTTTGAACATTTTATAAGGCATTAAATTTATACTAGCACCCAAATCAACCAAAGTTTTTTTTCTACATTTAAGCTACGAATACAACAAGGAATAGTAAAACTCTCTAGATATTTGAGCTTTGTGGTAGTTTGTTTGGAGAATAGTTGACCAGTCCTCATTGAGCTCCACAGTAGATAGTTTGTCTAACTTCCTTTTATTTGTTAACAACTCTTTATAAAATTTTGTATACATTGGCATCTACAAATGGACTTCAAAAAAAGGTAAGTTTATATGCAAGTTTTCCAAAAGTTCAGGAAATTTATCATATTGTTCATTGATGTGGTATTTCTTCAACATTGTCAGATATAGAATTGGTGGTTTGTATTCTTTGACCACCGACTTATGTCATTTCTTGCATTCCTCAACCCTATTATTTTTCTCACAGCTTCTAGATTTAGCTTCTTTTTAGACTCGACTAACACCTTTCCACTTCATAAAGTTATTGTGTAGACTTGCTCTTTTGGGTTGGCTTTAATGTTACTAAGTAAACCTCCTTGTTGACTCTTCGAAACCAATTTAGAAAGCTGATTAATTTTATTCTTGAGGCCTTGAATAAATGTCTATTGATTCCTCAAAGTCATTTCAGTGTCCTGGAATCTAGTTTCTGGCACTGAAATGAATTTCGTTAACATCTCTTCTAGATTTGACTTCTTTTCTTGCTGATAAGGTTGCTAAAAACTCGGAGAGGTTATGACATTTGATTTGCTTGACCATCCTAAGAGAAATTTGGATGATTCCTCTATCCTCGATTATAATTATTGTTATAGGGTTATTTTGAAGTCTAGAATTGTTATCCATAAAGTCGACTTGCTCATGCTCCATGCTAGAATCGAAGGGTAAACATTCAAGATTGATCTCCACTCCAGTCGCATCATATTGCATTACCGAATTCATCTTCTTACCCATGCTCAAACCATCAATTTTCTTACTCAAAAATTCCTCCTAACTCGTTAACATAACAACTGCATCTATATTAAAAACATTGGCTGCCTTAGTCGATTTTGTTCTCATGACTTGCCACTAATAGTTATTCAATGTTATCTCCTTAATAAATTCTTGGGCTACCTCAAGTGTCTTATTATTCAATGTTCCACCAGCTATTGCATCAATTATCTACCTAGTCAAGGGATTCAAATTGTTGTAAAAGGTTTGAACTTGTAACAAAAATGGTAACCCATGTTGAGGGCACCTTCTTAGAAGATCCTTAAATCTCTTCTATACATCATATAGTGTCTTAAGCTCAATTTGGGTAAAAGAAGAGATATTATTCCTCAACTTGGCTGTTTTGGCTGGTGGAAAATGCTTTAACAAAAAAAATTTAATCATCTGAGCCCAAGTCGTGATGGAACCTCTGGAAGTTGTAACGCCCTGATTTTCGGGATTTTTCGGGTTTTGTGAATTTTAGTGAAATTTTTAAAATTTTGGTGTTCTAAAGGTTGATAATGTATGTACATGTGTTAATGGGTCTATAGAAGGTCCAAGCTTAAGTCAAAACCCGGTAAAATATTAAGTTGGATTTTCAAGTGAAAGGGGACTTGGTTAAGTGGGCTTTTAAGAAAAATCGTGTAAAAGATGTCACAAGTGAGCTCTTGGTAAAGTGGCAAGGTGGAGCCACTAAGCTCCTAAAAAAGTGGTGCCTAAATGAATGATCAAGGACAAGGGTTCAAGATGCAAGGTATGCGTGGAGTTCTTTTTAATTTTCAAGCATGAGCCTAACTTAGGTGAATTTCGGCAAGGGGCTTTAAGGACTTGGGCCGATTGCTTTAGAGGGAATGCTAGGGTTATATTATTTTCTTTTTGTTGTCATGACAATTAGGGTTAGCCACCTTAGGGTTTTTTCCTCTCTTCTACTGTCAGAAAAGCCAAGAGTTGCCTCCTTGGGAAGTTCATAGCTGATTTCTCCTTCCCCATCTCCACCATTGTTTTATTTCATTTTTCTTCTTCCCTTTGATCTCTTCCCTAGCCGAATACCTATCTTGCATAGATCCACTCTTTCTTTTGCTTCCATTCTTCTTAGAATCAACCATAACCGATTGCTCAAAGTGCCAGAAATCCCGAAAACTGCTTCCTTTCTTGCCGATTTCTTGTAAGCCGGATCACCTCTGTTTCTTTCACCTATTGTGGCCGATTACTACACTCCCTTTAATCAAACCATTGTCGACACCATCACCCAAAAGCTACAGCCAAAACGCCATCTTATTCTCTTATTAAAAAGCCGAAATCACCATAGTTGTAGGGAGATAGCCGTAATTACAAATCTCAGAGATAAGGTTTCTACTGACGTTTAAGGGTCAGATTTACATCAGATCTACATAGGAACTGAAGAGAAATCGTTGGTAAGTGTTTAATCATTCAGATCTGTTTGATATTTCATGTTTGGAAAAGCCGAAAGTCCCTAAAGCTAATGGTTGTGTCGTTTTGGATTTTTGGTAAATAAAAGGCCGTTTTCTTTGTTCTTTTGTGTGTAAGTTGGATGAAAAGGTGATCAAGCAAGGGGTTGAAGACTTTGGAACATCAGATCTAGATCTAAAGGGATCTAAATCGTCAAGGTAAGAACATTAAGGCCATTAAGGGTGTTGGCCGAATGTGTAAGTAAGGTTTTGGGTAAGTTTTCGATTCAGATTAAGTGTTGATATGGTCTAATCAGTTAAGTATTGGATTGTAGGGATTAACGCATAGGAGATCTCGTAGGAGAAACTGCAAAACAGGTGTGTGTTTCGAGCACCTTTCCATGCACAAATCGGTAAAAGCCGAAAAGCCGAAATGCCGAAGTTTCGGTATTTCGAGAGCTTGCGAGCATGCGAATGCTCTCAAGTTGGAAGGAGAAGGTTAGTTTTGGAATCGGCACTGTTAGACGTGTTGACCGCTAAATTTTGGGAATTTTGGTAAGTTGGGCCTCGGTGGGCCAAATATGGGCCCAATGGGCGATTTGGGCCCATGTGAGTTAAACTGGATTTAAAGGTAATATTATGGACTGTAGATGTGAAAACAGTTAAAACAAGATAACCGAATGTGAAATCGGGACTAAATGGGCCTAATGGGCCAATCGGCGTAATAGGGCTCATTAGGGGTTTTAGGGCCTTAATGCTAAAACTGAAAAACTGAGGTAACTGAATTTCTGTATAGCTGTGTGATTAATAAATACTGTAATAAACATAACATCTGTAACATGGGAGTAAAATTACTGAAATACCCTTAGGGTAAGAAATTACTGATTTGCCCCTAGGTAGGAAATTACCGTTATACCCCTAGGGCTATAATTGACTGTACTGTTTGACATAACTGTTACTGTTATTGCATGCCATGATATGTATCTAATGCATGGGTTGGGTTTTGATAATGGAGGAAGTGTGAGTGGCACAGCCACGTTACTGAAAAGGGGCTATGCCTCGTACTGTTTCTGAAAGGGGCTTTGCCTCGTATACTGTTTATCTGAGCAGCCATGCTGCGACTGTGGTGTGTGGGCTGGGTGGGTCGAGTTATTCCCCACATGGTGTGTTGGTTGGTACGGGTGGTGTGTAGCGGTTGGTGGGTTGAGTAGTCTCCCCAATTGGGTTTGCATTTATACTGCATTACTGTACTGTACTGTTATGGGCCTATGGGCCAATCCGTTATCTGAATAGGGCTTCGGCCCAGTATCTGTTATAGGGCCTTGGCCTAGTTTACTGCTATCTGAATAGGGCTTTGGCCCAGTATCTGACTGAGACTGGTTAGGGTTTAGGCCCAGTGGGCTTGAGCCAATTTGGGCTTTGGATGGGTTCTG
This sequence comes from Gossypium stocksii, assembly GCA_020496765.1. Lineage (NCBI taxonomy): Eukaryota > Viridiplantae > Streptophyta > Magnoliopsida > Malvales > Malvaceae > Gossypium > Gossypium stocksii. The sequence goes on from CM035623.1 coordinate 18,298,386, forward strand.
CACACACTGAGTTTTCCCAAACTCACCCCTCTCTTTCCATCCTTGCAGGTGAGCCCTAGATTGTGACTTGGACGCTGGGAGGGATTCAGAGTGGCCACGAGGACTGAACTTTCTTGGTTTAACTTAAATATTTCGTATTGGTTTTTACTTTGATATGGGTTGTAATAAGGCCGCTATAACTGTTATTTGGGATTTCTTTACGGTTTTATTTCAAACTTGAACATACACTGTTTTTGAAAATTAAATCAATATTTTCTTAAACAACCTGACTTTACTAAAAACTAAGAATGATGATAAGACTAAAATGAAACAATTCACAAATGAAATAGAGATTAGGTCGAATAGTAATCAAATTGGGAATTTCAAGAAGAACAAATATTACTTTTCAAAAATCTCGAACATCAGACTTAGTACATGGGACGGCGTAGCATAGTCTAGGTGATGTGGCACACCGGACATGGCCATAACGTCTGGGCCGGGTCAGGGGTGTTACATTTAGTGGTATCAGAACCAGGTTGCAACAACTCGGCTGTGGATCGGGTCCAAAAAGGGGTTTTTCAAAATTTTAAGCTCATAAAAGGTATTTTTGGAAAACCAGATTTTCTGAAAGAATTTTTGTTTTCGAACTGATTTCTTTTAACTTGTCTTTTCTAAAATATGTTTAAAAAAAATTATTTTTAGGTCTAAGATTTTATTGAAATCTGGTACTTCGAGAGGTGGCACACTGAATCCCCGGCACCAAGTTGTAAGTATTTTCTGCCTTAACTTCTATACTGTACTGATAATAAAACTGTAGATAGCACTGAGCCTTAGATAGAATACTATTGATGAGGTAGTATTAAGGCTGTAGCACTGAGACGGTAGGGTAAACTAAACCCTAGGAAACTGAGACAGTAATTAGATTACGTTGCGCGAGAACAACTCTGAAATTCTACCTATTCATAAGATATTCCGTAATAAAAACTGAAACATTGAGCTAATGTCATAAAACTTTGTAAATCAGATAATCGATATGAGTGCAAGGGCTACTCGTGGACGAGGCCGTGGACGAGGCCGAGTTAGTGCTCAAGCTGGATCGTCGTCTTCTGAGCATAGGCCAGCAGGAGAGGCACGACCACCGGTTGAGGAAAATGGGCCGTACGATCAGGCAGCAGGGGACGACGCTCTGTCCCAGGCCATGCTGAGAGTTCTGGAAAGGGTGGCCGGAGCTAATGTTGGGCCGGTGAATAGGGGGTCCATTTCTGAGCGACTCCGGGCCAATGGAGCGGAAATTTTTAGGGGCATATCTGGAGTGGCCCCAAATGTGGCTGAGTACTGGTTGGAAGCCACAGAGCGAATTATGGACGACTTGGACTGCTCAGTGGAGCAGAAGCTGAAAGGAGCGGTATCGTTGCTAAGGGACGAGGCATATCAATGGTGGATCACCGTAAGAGAGGGTACCCCAGCTGAGAGGGTAACTTGGGAATTGTTCAAGCAGTCTTTCAAGGCGAAATATGTTGGGGCTAGTTATGTGGATGCACGAAGGAAGGAATTTCTGAACCTGACCCAGGGTAGTAAGACTGTGGCTGAATATGAGGCAGAATTTCTGCGATTAAGCCGGTATGCTAGTGGCATTGTTTCCACCGAGTATGAGCGTAGTGTTCGGTTCGAGGATGGCCTCAGAGATGAGCTGAGAGTATTGATAGCGCCGCAGGGGGAGCGCGACTTTGCTGCACTGGTGGAGAAGGCTAAGATAGCCGAGGAAGTGAAGCAAGCTGAAAGGCGGAATCGTGATAGGGATCGCAACCGTTTTAAAAGAGACTCTGGAGTATCGGGAGCTGCAAACCGGAATTTTAAGAGGGCTAGAGTAGAAGAACCAGTGCGAGCTATGCCAGTGAATGTTGTTAGACCACAGGCTTGTGGAGACTGTGGCAGAGTTCATCGAGGAGAATGCTGGAAACGCAGTGGAGCCTATTTTCGTTGTGGGTCTAAGGACCATCAGGTTAAGGACTGCCCACAGAAGCCAGCTCAGGCTCAAGCTGTTGATCAGAGAGTTGCTCAGCCTGCGCGTGGGGGACTGCCACCGCCAAGGGGCCGTGGTCAAGGTAGAGGAGGCAATGGTAATGGACGTGGTCGTGGAGCACCTGGCAGGGGTGCTGGAAATGCTGAGGCTCGTCAGCCAACCTTAGTGTATGCTGCTCGCCGCCGCGAGGAGGGTGATGCACCTGATGTTATAACTGGTACGTTCTTAATAGATCATACACCATACACTGCTTTAATTGATGTGGGTTCGACTCATTCGTATGTTGCTTGTGAAATTTCTGGGTCGTTGGGTGTGCATTCTGAGGAGACTGTGAGTGGGGTAACTGTGATTAGTCCTTTAGGTCACTCTGTTAGGGTAGATAAACTCTTTAGAGATGTGCCTTTAGAGACTCAAGGTAGGATCTTTCTGGGAGACTTGATGGAGTTACCTTTTGGAGAATTTGACTTGATTCTGGGCATGGACTGGTTAACCAAGCACAAGGCAACGTTGGATTGCGCGGCCAAAAGAATGGTATTAAGAACAACCGAAGGTGAGGAGGTGATGGTTATTGGTGAACGAAGGGACTATTTGTCCAATGTGGTTTCTGCCTTAAGGGCTGAAAGGTTGATGCGCAAAGGTTGTGAAGCATACTTAGCGTTTGTAAGTCAAACTGAACCCGAAGGGGTGACCGTGGAGACAGTGAGGACTGTTAATGAATTTCAAGATGTATTTCCTGAGGAGCTACCTGGACTACCTCCTAACCGAGAAGTGGAATTTGGGATTGATCTGTTGCCTGGAACAGCTCCAGTGTCCATTGCGCCTTACAGAATGGCACCAAAGGAGCTAGTGGAATTGAAAGCCCAGATTCAAGAGTTGTTAGATAGGGGCTTCATTAGACCGAGTGTGTCTCCGTGGGGAGCACCGGTGCTGTTTGTGAAAAAGAAGGACGGTACGATGCGTATGTGTATCGATTATTGCCAGTTGAACAAACTGACGATAAAGAATAAGTATCCTCTGCCAAGAATCGACGATCTATTTGACCAGCTTAAAGGAGCTTCAGTGTTTTCCAAGATCGACCTTCGATCTGGGTATCATCAGTTAAGGGTAAAAGAGGTGGATGTGTATAAGACAGCATTCAGAACTCGTTATGGTCACTACGAGTTCTTGGTTATGCCCTTTGGATTGACGAATGCACCAGCAGCTTTTATGGATTTAATGAACCGAGTATTTCAGCCGTACTTGGATCGTTTTGTGGTCGTCTTTATTGACGATATATTGGTGTATTCGGAAACAGAGAAGAAGCATGATGAGCATCTTCGAATCGTTCTGCGGACTCTAAGAGAAAAGCAATTGTATGCGAAATTTAGTAAGTGCGAATTCTGGCTTCGATAAGTGACTTTTCTGGGTCATGTTGTTTCTGCTAAGGGAATTAGGGTAGATCCTCGCAAGATTGAGGCAGTTCTGGATTGGAAGCCGCCTAGGACGGTGACAGAAATTCGTAGTTTTCTGGGTTTGGCAGGCTATTATAGAAGGTTTGTTGAGGGGTTCTCTATCATCGCGGCTCCATTAACAAAATTGTTAAGGAAGGGAGTACCCTTTAATTGGACTGAGAGGTAGCAAGAAGCTTTTGACAACCTGAAAAAGGTGTTGACCGAGGCGCCAGTGTTGATTCAGCCAGAATCTGGGAAGGACTTTACGGTTTATAGCGATGCTTCGCATGTGGGATTAGGTTGTGTACTGATGCAAGAGGGTAAGGTGGTTACCTATGCTTCGCGACAGCTTAAGCCTCACGAGGTGAACTACCCTACGCATGATTTGGAGTTGGCAGCGGTGGTATTTGCATTGAAAATCTGGAGACACTACCTTTATGGGGAAAAGTGTATTATATACACTGACCACAAAAGTCTCAAATATCTGTTAACTCAGAAGGAGTTGAACCTTAGGCAACGGAGATGGATAGAGTTGCTTAAGGACTATGACTGTTCGATTGAGTATCACCCTGGCAAGGCTAATGTCGTGGCTGATGCACTGAGCCGAAGGACTGTTACTGAGTTAAAGGCGATGTTCGCTCGTTTAAGTTTGTATGATGATGGGAGTTTGCTGGCCGAACTGCAAGTGAGACCGACTTGGACCGAGAGGATTAAAGAATTGCAGTGGAAGGATGATTCGTTGACTCCTCGATTTCAACAAGTCAAGGAGGGTAAGAGTGAGGATTTTGGACTGAATTCTGATGGAGTCCTATGCTTTCGAGGAAAAGTCTGTATTCCTAAGGATTCTGACTTGAGGAAGTTGATATTGAGTGAGGCTCATGGTGGAGCCTATGCTATGCACCCTGGAGGTAATAAGTTGTATAGGGATTTGCGAGAAGGGTACTGGTGGCCTGGACTTAAGCGAGAGGTGACTGATTTCGTTGGGAAATGTTTGACGTGCCAGCAAGTTAAAGCTGAGCACCAACTGCCGTCTGGATTGTTGCAGCCAGTAAAGATTCCGCAGTGGAAATGGGAAAGAGTAACGATGGATTTTGTGAGTGGCTTGCCTTTGACACCTTCAAAGAAGGACTCTGTTTGGGTAGTTGTGGATAGATTGACGAAGTCTGCTCATTTTATACCAGTTAGAACTGATTACTCACTTCAGAAGTTGGCCAAGCTGTATGTAGCAAAGATAGTGCGTTTGCATGGGGTGCCAGTTTCGATAATTTCTGATCGAGATCCTAGATTTACATCTCGATTCTGGAAGAAGTTGCATGAGGCGTTAGGTATGCGATTGGACTTCAGTATTGCATTTCACCCTCAGACAGATCGTCAGTCTGAAAGGGTCATTCAAGTGTTGGAAGACATGTTAAGAGGATGTATCATTGATTTTCGTGGTAGTTGGGAAGATTATTTACCGTTGGCAGAATTTGCATACAACAACAGTTATCAAGCAAGTATTCAGATGGCTCCATATGAGGCACTTTATGGACGGAGATGTCGCACTCCTACTTGTTGGACAGAATTGGGAGAACGTAGAGTTCTTGGACCAGAGTTGGTAGCAGATACCGAAAGTAAAGTTAAGCTGATTCGAGATCGGTTAAAGGAGGCGTCTGATCGGCAGAAGTCATATGCTGACCTTAAGCGTAAGGAGATTGAGTTCGCTGTTGGGGATATGGCGTTCCTAAAGGTGTCGCCGTGGAAGAAGATCTTGAGATTTGGTAAAAAGGGCAAGCTAAGTCCGTGGTTTATTGGGCCTTATCGGATTCTTAAGTGGATTGGGCCAGTAGCCTATTAGTTGGAGTTGCCACCAGAGTTGGATCGTATCCATGACGTTTTTCACGTGTTTATGCTAAGACGGTATCGATCGGACCCTTCGCATATTGTACCAGTAGAGGAGATTACAGTAAATGCCGATTTGACTTTCGAGGAGGAACCTGTGGAGATCTTAGATCGTGATGTCAAAGTCTTAAGGAGGAAGTCTGTTCCTTTGGTAAAGGTGCTATGGCGTAATCATGGTAGAGAAGAAGCTACTTGGGAGCCAGAGGAGACTATGCGTCAACAATACCCTCAGTTATTTGGATCAGGTAAATTTCGTGGACGAAATTTCTTTAAGGAGGGTAGAGTTGTAACGCCCTGATTTTCGGGATTTTTCGGGTTTTGTGAATTTTAGTGAAATTTTTAAAATTTTGGTGTTCTAAAGGTTGATAATGTATGTACATGTGTTAATGGGTCTATAGAAGGTCCAAGCTTAAGTCAAAACCCGGTAAAATATTAAGTTGGATTTTCAAGTGAAAGGGGACTTGGTTAAGTGGGCTTTTAAGAAAAACTGTGTAAAAGATGTCACAAGTGAGCTCTTGGTAAAGTGGCAAGGTGGAGCCACTAAGCTCCTAAAAAAGTGGCGCCTAAATGAATGATCAAGGACAAGGGTTCGAGATGCAAGGTATGCGTGGAGTTCTTTTTAATTTTCAAGCATGAGCCTAACTTAGGTGAATTTCGGCAAGGGGCTTTAAGGACTTGGGCCGATTGCTTTAGAGGGAATGCTAGGGTTATATTATTTTCTTTTTGTTGTCATGAAAATTAGGGTTAGCCACCTTAGGGTTTTTTCCTCTCTTCTACTGTCAGAAAAGCCAAGAGTTGCCTCCCTAGGAAGTTCATAGCCGATTTCTCCTTCCCCATCTCCACCATTGTTTTATTTCATTTTTCTTCTTCCCTTTGATCTCTTCCCTAGCCGAATACCTATCTTGCATAGATCCACTCTTTCTTTTGCTTCCATTCTTCTTAGAATCAACCATAACCGATTGCTCAAAGTGCCAGAAATCCCGAAAACTGCTTCCTTTCTTGCCGATTTCTTGTAAGCCGGATCACCTCTGTTTCTTTCACCTATTGTGGCCGATTACTACACTCCCTTTAATCACACCATTGTCGACACCATCACCCAAAAGCTACAGCCAAAACGCCATCTTCTTCTCTTATTAAAAAGCCGAAATCACCATAGTTGTAGGGAGATAGCCGAAATTACAAATCTCAGAGATAAGGTTTCTACTGACGTTTAAGGGTCAGATTTACATCAGATCTGCATAGGAACTGAAGAGAAATCGTTGGTAAGTGTTTAATCATTCAGATCTGTTCGATATTTCATGTTTGGAAAAGCCGAAAGTCCCTAAAGCTAATGGTTGTGTCGTTTTGGATTTTTGGTAAATAAAAGGCCGTTTTCTTTGTTCTTTTGTGTGTTAGTTGGATGAAAAGGTGATCAAACAAGGGGTTGAAGACTTTGGAACATCAGATCTAGATCTAAAGGGATCTAAATCGTCAAGGTAAGAACATTAAGGCCATTAAGGGTGTTGGCCGAATGTGTAAGTAAGGTTTTGGGTAAGTTTTCGATTCAGATTAAGTGTTGATATGGTCTAATCAGTTAAGTATTGGATTGTAGGTATTAACGCATAGGAGATCTCGTAGGAGAAACTGCAAAACAGGTGTGTGTTTCGAGCACCTTTCCATGCACAAATCGGTAAAAGCCGAAAAGCTGAAATGCCGAAGTTTCGGTATTTCGAGAGCTTGTGAGCATGCGAATGCTCTCAAGTTGGAAGGAGAAGGTTAGTTTTGGAATCGGCACTGTTAGACGTGTTGACCACTAAATTTTGGGAATTTTGGTAAGTTGGGCCTCGGTGGGCCAAATATGGGCCCAATGGGCGATTTGGGCCCATGTGAGTTAAACTGGATTTAAAGGTAATATTATGGACTGTAGATGTGAAAACAGTTAAAACAAGATAACCGAATGTGAAATCGGGACTAAATGGGCCAATGGGCCAATCAGCGTAATAGGGCTCATTAGGGGTTTTAGGGCCTTAATGCTAAAACTGAAAAACTGAGGTAACTGAATTTCTGTATAGCTGTGTGATTAATAAATACTGTAATAAACATAACATCTGTAACATGGGAGTAAAATTACTGAAATACCCTTAGGGTAAGAAATTACTGATTTGCCCCTAGGTAAGAAATTACCGTTATACCCCTAGGGCTATAATTGACTGTACTGTTTGACATAACTGTTACTGTTATTGCATGCCATGATATGTATCTAATGCATGGGTTGGGTTTTGATAATGGAGGAAGTGTGAGTGGCACAGCCACGTTACTGAAAAGGGGCTATGCCTCGTACTGTTTCTGAAAGGGGCTTTGCCTCGTATACTGTTTATCTGAGCAGCCATGCTGCGACTGTGGTGTGTGGGCTGGGTGGGTCGAGTTATTCCCCACATGGTGTGTTGGTTGGTACGGGTGGTGTGTAGCGGTTGGTGGGTTGAGTAGTCTCCCCAATTGGGTTTGCATTTATACTGCATTACTGTACTGTACTGTTATGGGCCTATGGGCCAATCCGTTATCTGAATAGGGCTTCGGCCCAGTATCTGTTATAGGGCCTTGGCCCAGTTTACTGCTATCTGAATAGGGCTTTGGCCCAGTATCTGACTGAGACTGGTTAGGGTTTAGGCCCAGTGGGCTTGAGCCAATTTGGGCTTTGGATGGGTTCTGCACACACTGAGTTTTCCCAAACTCACCCCTCTCTTTCCATCCTTGCAGGTGAGCCCTAGATTGTGACTTGGACGCTGGGAGGGATTCAGAGTGGCCACGAGGACTGAACTTTCTTGGTTTAACTTAAATATTTCGTATTGGTTTTTACTTTGATATGGGTTGTAATAAGGCCGCTATAACTGTTATTTGGGATTTCTTTACGGTTTTATTTCAAACTTGAACATACACTGTTTTTGAAAATTAAATCAATATTTTCTTAAACAACCTGACTTTACTAAAAACTAAGAATGATGATAAGACTAAAATGAAACAATTCACAAATGAAATAGAGATTAGGTCGAATAGTAATCAAATTGGGAATTTCAAGAAAAACAAATATTACTTTTCAAAAATCTCGAACATCAGACTTAGTACATGGGACGGCGTAGCATAGTCTAGGTGATGTGGCACACCGGACATGGCCATAACGTCTGGGCCGGGTCAGGGGTGTTACAGAAGTGAATTCAACCACTAGTTTGTCTTATTACTCAAAGAGAATGGGAACAACCATAAGCGTATGACATTATTAGTAATGCCATTAATCTTAAATATATAGCAAATCTCCAAAAAGTTATCCAAATAAGCATTCAGATTTTCATCTTGCAACCTATGAAACTAAACATATTGCTACACCATCTAAATTGTGTTCGGCTTAATCTCAAAATTGTTTGCAGTAATTGTCAATCTGACAATACTAGATTCAACCCCAATCAGAGTAGGCTTAGTATAGTCATACATAGTCCGAGGAGCAAGATTTATAGGAAGTTGTGGATTGACAAGATTATTATCCATCTCCACAGTAATGTCATTTTGCTCTTGATAGTCTACTAAAATCTGTTGATGACCTAACCTTGCTTCCCTAAATTCTCTCCGATTTCTGTGAGCAGCCTTTTCAATTTCACTATAAAAAATTAATGGTTCCAATGGATTACCTCTAGTTATAAACCAAGGGAACCCATAGTAATCAAAAAAAAGAAAAAAATAGAATTTAAAAATTAAATTAAAAATATTAAAATAAAAATTAACAAATTAATAGAAATAATTTTTTCCTAATATTTTAGTTCTCGACAATGACACCAAAAACTTGATGTGTCACGAAATTAACTAAAAATTTGACTAAGGAAAGTGCACCTATCAATTAATAGTATAGTTATGGTGAGCAAAGATACCGTTCCCATGAAGACTAAAAGTAATAGTAATTATCGTCTTTTTATTATTTAATTGAATAGTTCTAGTGATCAATTAAAAACTAAAATTAACTAGTTTAATTAATTAACAAATACGACAAAGAACAAGTCAAGAAAATAATCGATTAACAATCAATAAGCGAAACAATACTCGGGAAGGAATTCATCTGGATTTCATTTGTCACTATCAATCTAAATGTAACACCCATAAAATTAGGCCTAGAAATTTTGAGGGTAATTTAGGAAATTTAGCTTATATGTGCTCAGAATTTCGTAAGTTTGGTAATCGATATTGTTTTCGATAATGGCTATTAAAAGTAAGTCAATTTCTGAAAATGGGTTTTAAATACCTTTAATTTTGAAAATAGGACTGATTTGTAAAAGAGTCAAAATTGAGAGTTTTATTAAGTAATTTACCCAAAAATTTAAAATCAACTTAAAAACCCCATTCCTCAAATTGTTTTCACAATAGAAACTCCCTTATTGTGTTCTTGCCGTCCCTTCATCTCCTTTTTCTCTTTCAATCACTTTTGATCTCCAAACCCTAATCTCTTTTGATTTCGAACATCCCTTGAACCTTAAATCTCCATTAAAACCAAGAAAACACCCAAAAACCTCACTAATTTCATCATCTTCTTTAAGAGTGGGTTTTCCCAAATTTGCATCAAAGCTCATTTTTCCTCTATTGAAGGTAAACCATTCATCCTCCTATTGGTTTTAAATGATATCTAATCTCTAAAACTAGATATTAAAACGCATGTTTTAAATAAAAACTAAAAAGTTGGTTGTTAATGGTGAATTTGAGATTGTGAATTAAAATGTGGTTTCAAAGTATTTTTCAGCTTGTTTTAACATGATTAGAAGGTTTTTAAAGTTACATTGATGTTTCCTTAAGAATTTCTCGAGTTTTAATAAATTTTTGTTATAATGGCCAAAACTTGTCGAAAAATGTCGATACCTTCAAACGTGTAGTTTTGTATAGTTTAAAGGTTAAGAAATAGTCATAGATGAATATGTAGATGAATAGAATTCATTTTGTGTAAAAAGATTAAGTGTAGGTTGAGATACTCAAATTTGAAGTTTTCTATGTTGAAGGTTTCGATTAATAGTAAACGTAGTTTAGGCTATTTTTTTATTGTTTAAGGTGAGTCGATGATTGATAGTTGATGGTGTGTTTGTGTGGTTTGTCTTGTTGAAGTGTCAGAGTCAATAGGACCTTCAACGAGTAGAGACAAAGGCAAAGGAAAGCTTGTCTAAGCTTTTGGCTTTCTAGTAAAAGCATATTTCTGGTGAATGTTTTGGGATAGCTACTCATAGATGATTCATTATACAATTGGAAATTTAGAGGTAGCCTAAACCTCTACTCTAAATTCCGAGAGTAAGTGTTATACACCTATAATAAAATGTGATATATGTATGCTTGTGAAATTGTGAAATTATGAACATATATGAAATGCTGTGACATGTTAAAAGCTTATAATTACCGATGTGAAAGTGAATATAAGGGTGTGTTGTTCATGTCATGTGATAATAAATATATAGGTATGTTATTCATGCCATGTGACAGTGATTATTTTGTGCTACTAATATGAATATGCAGTGAATATGTGCAAAAAATAGTAAGTAAATATATGATAATAATACAGATATTTTGGCCTTGTGATCTTATGAGACCATTGGATATAGTTGGCATGCCATAGGATTCTGAGTACTCACCTTTGTGTTGTGATATATGGGGCGTTGAGGCCCAGGGACAGTTTTCAGAGAAATAAAGGAATGTGAGTTAAGCTCCATTCATCGAGATATGTGTGTTTGGTGTGTTGGAGAGTGTTAGCTATATGCTTTACTTATGGGACATGATCGATTCTATGAGTCATTTTGGTGTGTTGGAGATCCGTGTATCCATGAGTGGTGATAAAGTCCACTTTATATTTCATATACTCAATAGCCAAACTATCTTATAATGTGACTGAATGTGATTAAATATGGTTTATGTGTGCTATAATATATGCATAAATAATAATGTGGCTAAAGTGCTAAATGCATAATGGTATAAATGGAAGATGAATAAATGTGTGAAATATGATACTAGATTAAATATGTTATGAATGTGCTACATGTTTACTTAGTCGATGCATGGTGTCTTGTTTGCGTAGTGGTTGTTCTGAGCATTCACTGAGCTTGTTAAGCTCACCCACTCCTTTTTAACCATTGCAGATAAGTAGTGCTGGTGTGATCTCGATGGGTGATCGGACCTAGAGCTTTAGTTGCTATTAGTAGGTGTTCTTTTAATTATTTGTGTTTTTGGGAATAAAAGGTAATGTGGTAGATTTTATGTCAGTTTTTCTATGAACTTTAGTTTATTGCATGCCTATTAAACTTGATGATTTGTGGACTTAAAATATGATAATTAGGACTTCTATTTGGAACATTTTGGTGTTTATATTATGAGGTAATTGATGCATGCCGTTCAGAACTATTTTGGTATGACTTATATGCTGATATATGTTGCGATTTTAAGGTCTGAAATAAAGATATCGATATTCGAGTTTTAAAAATGATACCTCTAAAATTTTCGAAGTGTAGGAAGTCAGTTTTGCTAGTTGGTATTGTTTATCATGGGTATTGATACTCAAGGTGAAATTATCAATACGTGTTCTGTAGTACCGATATTTTTTGATATATGAGTTTTTTAGTACAAGAAACAATAAGCTAGTTTGGTATCAGTTTTCCAAGCGGCATCGATGCCACTTGAGAGAATTATCGATACTTCCTTCAATACCTACGTAATAATTTTGGGAAATTTTACGAAGTGGTCCTAATACTAGTTTAGTACTTATTTTATGTTTCTTTAATGTATGCTTGACATGTTTTATCAATAAAAAGTAAATGTATGACTTACAATTCATGTGAATTCTATGTTAACTAAGGGAAAAAAATATGCATGCGTAATAACATGACGATTTGAGATGAACATGATGGGAAAAGGTGGTGTAGCGTCCTAGTATTCAGGGCTGGGCGACCGGGATGAGTATAGGTGTTGGAAAAACTAGTTTGGAAAACGCAGAGGAAAATAAATTTAGGGAAAAAGTAGAGTTTTATTTTTTTTCCAAAATAAGATCTTGGTTGTGATATCTAAAGTAATAAACACTTAATCAAAATTGTATCTTATCGATTCGTCTAGGATGAGCGCTTTGACCGAGTAGTCTTCTTCGCTATCCTCAAGCTCACGCCTGCCAACTGTGGGCTTGCTTCGAATCAGAAAATTTTCATAAAAATTACCAATGGGGTAATTTTACAATTTCTCTAAAATTTTGGGTCAAGTTGTAAATCAAAAAAATATCTCTAGAAATTTTTTAGAATAATCTCTTTAGAGAAATTTCTTTCTACAACTTTCTCTTAAATTCAAATGTGTGTAAAAAATGACCCAAGGTTCTCTTTACATAGGGAGAGTTTAGAGAGTTCAATTATAATTAAACTTAATCACTTTAATATTAAATTAATATAATATTTATTAAGATAAATATTAGATTAAATTAAACATTAAATCTTATTAAAATAATAGAATGTTTATCTACAAGATAAACATTAAATTAAATTTAATATTAAAATATTAAAATAATAATATTTTTTAGAATAATTAATTTGAAATAAATATCTATAGTAGAATCCCAATAGGAGTGTAACCCTTCTACTACTCAACCATCGACAACCAATCGTCGTTGGCCACTGGTATGCTGCCGTCGCAGCCACCAACACCACCGTGTCTAGTGATGCAGGTGCAACACCCTTACGGCACCTCGAGCCAGTTCAATTCGGGTCAATGACGACCTGACCGATCTGGTCTAGCCATCGGTTGGACCGTAGGCTTGGTTTCACACATCGAGCCTAGTTCAACCAGTTTTTGAGTCTTAGTCTCGGTTTTGGGCTCTCGTGCCCAATTTACGATCTCAGGTCCAATTTTCAAGTTCAATTACCCATTGAGCCAATTATCTAACTTGACAATTAATTTCCAAAAATATCATATTAATTTTAATTAATTTGATTAATTTAATTTTACTTAATCAAAATTAATTTTTCCAAAAATCACTTAGATTTTCCAAATTAATTTTTCAAGAAATTTCTTTAATCAAATTCTCTAGTTGAATAATTCTTTAGTTAAGCTAGAGAAGGGACCAATCAAACAAATACAATTAGGCTCTAGTGATTGCAATTATGTCCAGAAGCATCGTTCCAATAATTCGCAATTACTTAATTATGGAGTCAGTCCACAAGAAGTACCATGATTGAAAACTCCTTATTGTATACTTTTTATGAAAGAAATTCATCCAACTATTTTGTCCAATGACATCATCATGTGTGTTACCCTTATATGATATCCTTGATTCATTTGAGTTAAATCTGTTCACTCAATAGAATAATATTTTATCTCATTGTCACCATTGTGTCTTCTTAATGATTAATATAATCACTATCAATAAATGACTACGATAAATTTTTCATTCGAGAACAAGCAACTTGTGGCCACATTCCATATTTATCTATCCACACAATGCCAACGAGAGAATATCATTAACTCTTTAATTGAGTTATGAATTCCATTGTTGCTAGTAAAGCCATGCCATACATAAATCATGTACCCAACATACCGGTTATGGGCTTGATCATCTTTAGAGCATAAGCTTCCACTTATATCAAAGCACATGAGTTACATACGCATGGTCAATAACTAACTCAGGATTTAGGTAAATCACACCATGTATGTCACAAGTGAATTAATTCATAAATGGATTCAGAATTAATGTGACAGCCCATTTTAGGGCCTAAACAAATAGTTATTTTGAAACCATAAATCTGAATTAGAAAAATATATTGCGATTAACTTTTAATATTTACTGTGTAATTGAATGACTGTGTGAAATTTTCGTTACGAAATTTTATTGTTTGGGTGCCTAATTTGGTGTTTAGGACTAAATTGAAATAGGTGAAAAATATGTGTTCTAATTCATAAAGGTACTTAATTGAAATAGGTTTTTAAAGTAGATGTCCTTAAATGGCAATTAGTCCACTTGTTAAATTGTTGGACAAAAATGGACATGGAATAGGTGAGATGAGATATTTTTTTAGTAAGGGCATTCTAGTCATTTTGTAAATAAAAGAATTAAAAAGGAAAATAAGGCCAAATGCGGTATCTCCTCCATAGCTAGGGTTTTGCCAACTTTCAAGCTTGATTGTAAGTGCATCCTAGCCCCGTTTTTAATATTCTTCGTATTTTTGAAATCCTCGTAGCTCGGTTTACCTATTTCTATCATTATTTTAAGTTAGGGTTTATGTTTAAAAATTTACCCATGAGTGATATGCATGTATTTTGATGTTTTATGAAAGAATATGAATGTTTGGAGTGTGATAAACATCTTTTACTAAGTGATTTTTGATGAAATCGCATAAAATGACTAGTTTGTAACAAGTTGTGAAATGTGTGTAAGTGTGTGATTTAGTGAGAATTGTGGGCTGCAATAAGAGGGAAAAAAGTTCAGATAGGCTTAAAATGCAAGGAAATTGAATATAAATTATTTTACGAGCCTATGGGCAAAATCATAATTTTGTAAAATTTAGGGGGCGAAAATGAAATTTTGCCATAACGTGATTTTTGGTTCAAATTGAATAGTATGAGTATTAAATGAGCTAAATGTGTTATAATAGATCAAGAAAGACATGGAATTGACTTGGATCGGGGAAAAGAAAAGGTGGTGGATTAGAGTATAAATTCGTCATATTTTGCATCGAGGTAAGTTAATATGTAAATAAAGCATTATTTTTATTTATATTATAATATTTTGTCATATTATATGAGATGAGGTTGGACATCGAATAGTTATTTGATGTAAATTATGAAATGTAGATGATTAAGAATGAATTGGTAAAATGAATAATTCTCGGTTGAACTTTCGGAATGAAAATATATGAATGATCCGGGATGAGAACACATGTGTCGTACTAGGTGCAGGCTACTATGTGTTCAAGATGGTTTAGGTCACGTGTGTAGTACTAAGTGCAGGCTACTACGTGTATCATATGGTTGGGGTCGCATGTGTAGTACTATGTGCAGGCTACTATGCATACTCGATAATTTCGATCACATGTGAGGTACTAAGTGCAGGCTAATATGTGCACCAATTAACTTCAGCTACAAAGGTGGTACTATGTGCAGGCCACCGAATATCTGTTATTATTCCATTCCAATGTGTTCAATGGGAAAGTGGCTAAGTGAAAATAAATGTGATTATGAAATGGCCAAGTGAAAATGAGTGTGATTATGTAAAGACTAAGTGCAGATATAGGTACATATAAGTACATGAGTAATGCACTTGATAAATGATCAAACTTCCGTAAGTTTGATGTGGACAAGTGTTATTTGGAAAATTGATATGAGGAAATTTATGAAAAAGGTGAAATTTGAAATAAAACAATTTGTGATAGC
This sequence comes from Gossypium stocksii, assembly GCA_020496765.1. Classification (NCBI taxonomy): domain Eukaryota; kingdom Viridiplantae; phylum Streptophyta; class Magnoliopsida; order Malvales; family Malvaceae; genus Gossypium; species Gossypium stocksii. Next base: position 18,314,094 of record CM035623.1, read on the forward strand.
AGCAGTGGGATGACTTTGAAAAATCACCAAAAATAGTAGACATCGAATTAGAGGTTGAATGAGATATGGAATTAAATCTTATTGAGTCTATTTTCATATAAAATAAATAGAGCTAGTAAAAGTTTTCTATATATTGAGCTATTTAAATTCTTGTGAGACTGATTCAGAATGATTACGAGATCCCCTGTTTTGACTTGGAAAAATCATTAAAAATTGTAAAAAAATAATTATGGAACATAATTTATATTTTTAGATTCCTCAATGAGTCTATTTTTATCAAAAACAAATTAGAACATCATTTGAATTCTGTATAAATAGAAATCTAAATTTTAGCTAAGAGTGGTCAGGACTGTTGGGTAGCAAAATAGGGGAGGATTTAATGAATAAACTGTACTAATTGGCCAAACTAAAAATTCTAAAAATTTTATGGTGAGAAGATATATGAGTCTAGTTTCTAGGAAAATTATCAGATCTTAATTTGGAGCTCCGTAGCTCTAGATAAAATAATTTAGTGACTGTGACTCAAATGGATAGCTTGTACTAAACTTAAGTAAATGGTAAATTCATGTGTGATTAAGGTCGTATAATTGTGGAAACATATTTTTGGGATTTATAAATGTCATTAATAGTTTATTATTATTTATATATTACTTGCTAAGCTATAAGCTATCTTTTTTTTCTTTCTTGTCTTATTTTGTAGTGTGATCAAGTTCGTTCGTGACTCGGGAAAATTGTCGGAGGATCACCAACACTATCCATCCTTCCTTTTGGTATTTTGTAAACATATTTTGGAACTATGGCATGTATAGAAGACTTGAGTATTTTGTTGTAAATTATGTTAGTATTACTTGAAATATTGATCTTTAATATTTGATATATCACTTGTATTATGCTATTGATGTGGTTTAATATTAGTTAAGTTACAGGTTTATAATATATATGATTTCAATGTCTAAATGAATGATGAATAGTTGAAGGGTTTTAAATTGGATGTTTTTTTTATGTCTCTGTTTAGTACGATTACATGTGTGCTATTCTGGTAATGCCTCATATCCTGTTTTGATTTTATCTTGGGTAACACGGGTAAGGGGTGTTACAACTAATTCATCTTGGGTCCAGTCCAATATATCATTTTATTAATGAATACATCCATGTCTCTACTCGTGGAGTCAACTACTCCGATAGTCTGCAATTGTAGATGACATAATAATCCTTCTTTCTGATTTTAAACACGAGTAAGGGGTGCTACAATTAATTCATCTTGGGCCCAGTCCAATATATCATTCTATCAATGAATACATCTATGTCTCTACTCGTGGAGTCAACTACTCTGATAATCTAGAATTGTAGACGGCAGAATAATCCTTCTTAATATTTAAATCAAATGCTCACTTTTATTCTTTTACGAGATTACGGACTCATTTATATTATCTACTGAAGTAAGTTGTCTTTCTCACAATGTAAATGTTCTTTACAATGCCACTTATCTTCAATTTGAACTTTGGACAATCAACGAGCTAATATTTACTTGTCACAATTTTGCTATGCATGCAAAATATGAAAGACAAAAAAAAATATAAAAGACATAATAGTGAAATGTGAAATTAACTTTATTTATTTATTCATTGTTCAAATAAATAGAAAACAGTTACATGTTTACAACAATATGGGCACATTTCCCAATAATCTCCTATTTGCCCTAGTGAAATAAATGTGTCATGTTTTGCGTTCCAATATCCTTAACGTGTTTGTTAAAACTCCTAGTCACAAGTGTCTTAATAAACAGATCCACAAGGTTATTTTCAAAAGCTACTTTCATTACATCTACAATTCCTTCGACTCTTGCCTCTCGTATCAAGTGATACTTCCGATCAATATGATACTTCTAATCAATGTGTTTCGTCCTCTTGTGACTTCTCATTTCCTTGGTATTTGCTATTGTAGCATTGTTATCACAGTACAGTGTTATAACCTTTTCCATACTAGGAATAACTTCAAGTTTGGTTAAGAACTTTCGAAGCCATATCGCTTCTTTCGTTGCCTCAGAAGCAGCCACATACTCGGCCTCCATAGTAGAGTTAGCAGTGAAGTTTTTTTTACACTTCTCCATACTATGGCTCCACGGCCTAGAACGAATACATTTTTCGACGTTGATTTCCTTGAATCTTTACAAGTTTGGAAGTCTTAGTCTGTGTATGCAATAGGTGTAAGGTCCTCCCTAGAATTCACAAGCATATAATCCCTAGTTATTTTAAAATACCTTAATATATGCTTTACAACTTTTCAATGCCTGAGACCTGGATTTGTCTAATATCAACTAACCATTTCTATTGCGAAACAAATATCTGAACATGTGCAAAGAATCGCATACATAAGGCATCCTAGTATTCGGGCTAGGCGACCAGGTCGGGTATAGGATGTAACACCCCTAACCTGTATCCGTCGCCGAAACAGGGTTACGAAGCATTAACAGAACTTACTAAATGAATACAGACATTTCATATTATTTTTATCTTACATGTTATAAAATTTATCGTAAAGTCCCTTATTAGAGCCCTCGAGGCCCAAAACATACATTAGAAACAAGTTAGGACTAAATTGGGAACTCAGAGAATTTTTCGCGAAATATCAAATTTTTTCTTAAGTACAAGGGTCAAACGCCCGTGTGTTCAGGCCGTGTGGCTCACATGACCAAGTGACACACCCATGTCCTAGGCCATGTGGTACAAGAAGTAGGTCACACAGTTGTGTCCCCAGCCCGTGTAACTCTCTGACTTGCAAAATATTAAGGTGCAGGGGTTACACGGCCAAGTCACACGCCCGTGTGCCAAGCCGTGTGGTTAATTTTAAGCATTTTGTTTCTCAATTTTAAGATGCAAGGGACACACAGCACATGCCCGTGTGCCACACACGACCGAGACATACGACTGTGTCCCTACCCGTGTGGACAAAATAAGGCCATTTTCCAAGCCTTATTTCTCACCTATTTGGTCTTCCACCTACACAACACTTTAACACATTTATCAACCAACTAAAAACTTTTAAATCAAGCCAAATCAAGTTCTATGCATGACATAACAACACATGTGTTTATATAATTAGTCTTACCTAATTGACCAAATACACATGTATGCATGTATCATCAAATATACAATCTTAATCCTTTCATCCACGTAACTATCATCAATCAACCATTTCAAACTCACATATCAACATATTAAGAACATTTACATATTAAAACATATCATTCATTAGCCATTCCAATGGCTAATCATAGCCATAATTACATTGTCACCAATAATCATTTTTAACCTATACATGCCATTATAACCAAAATTAGTTTACTACTTATATACCAAAGAGTCCGAGGAATAGTGTGATGTACCTCCGACCAGCTTCCAACCTTTGAGCCTCCGTGTTCTATAAAATAGAGAAAATGAAACAAAGCAAGCACTTAGTTTTTAGTAAGTTCGTATAATAGGAAATAAACTTACCATTCATTTGTACATTAAGTAAACATATACATGCATTCCAAACAACTTGACCATAGCCTAAGCACACAATCTCATCAAATATGTTAGTGTAACACCCCTTACCCGTATTCAACGCCTGGATAGGATACAGGGCGTTACCTCACTAAAGCACATGCAAACCTACAACTTATACTCATTGAAATGCATCCTAATTTAGAACTTTTTCAAACAATGTCCTACAGACCTTCACAAAGGCCTACGAGGCCTAAAACAAGATTAAGAAACGATCCGAGACCATTTCGGGCACTTAGGAAATTTTTGAGCAGAACCCACTAAAAATAAGGCACACCCCCGTGTGGAAAGGCAACATACCCGTGTGGCCTCTAGACATGGCCATGTTGATGGCCCGCGTGCCTCACACGGCCTAAGCACATGGGGACACGCCGTGCCCCTCGCCCGTGCGGATTTAATTTCTAACATCAAACCTCATCCGTGCCCCTCACACAGCCTTGACTTTTTTTTTGACGTCAACAGACACACGATCGTGGCACACGCCCATGTGCTTAGCCCGTGTAGCAGCCCGTGTGCAAAAACCTGGGCATTCAATTCTATCCATGCAAGGTGTAGGGGACACACAGCCCAACCACACTCCCGTGGGGTTGACCGTGTGTCAGACACGGCCTAGATCTACCCATGTGGACAAAAATAGGCTATCTACCAAGCCACTTTGCCACCCTGAAACGTAATCAAATACAACCTAACACTTTCATATCGTGACTCAACACCTATATGCATCTAAATGTCCATTACTATGCATTTATCCAACAACCACAATTTGCATAATGTGCATGCACAATTAATCTAAGCAACCATCCACAATTTCCATGAACTCGTCCTTATTTCATTAATAAAAATAGCTATAATGATTTTGGCCAATTCCAATGGCCATTTACAAAAGGAACTTTGTAAAATAAATGGTCAACACAATTGGCTAACTAGTGTAACTTACACTAAAATGACCAAACAACCTATACATGCCATTACTCAAAATACAAAATATAACTATACCAAATGCTTATGCTGATGGTGTGAACGAGACCTCCGACGTCCAATGATCCACGAGCTATTTGGGCGGCACTAAAAGAAAATGGAAGGGAGAGGGGTAAGCGTAAAGCTTAGTAAGTTGCAAGTAAATAAAAGACAACATAATTACAATGTTAAATCATATTCTCAACACGTCATAATCTATGTAGGATACAAAGGATAACCACAACTTGACTTACGCGTTTTCATCCATTTCTAATTATATAACATGCTAGTGAGCTCACATTTCATGCATTACATTTAAGCACATGCACCACTTACAGAGATCATCACAATATCTGACTACTAAGCATTAACTCTAAATCTTCCCATTGAACTATTTAGAATATGAAAGGATACTCAATGAGCCTCCAACGTAGGGTATCGAGCTGATGCCATGTCCCAGACATGGTCTTACACTAGCTCACATATCAAGTCGATGCCATGTCCCATACATGGTCTTACACTGACTCTCAATGTATCGAGGCCAATTCCGTGTCCTAGCTAGGTCTTACACTGGCTCTCATCTATCGATGTCGATTCCATGTCCCAGACAGGTCTTACACTAGCTTGTATATCTTGAGGCTGATGCATGTCCCAGACTTATCTTACACTAGCCCTCGTCTCAAAGCCGATGCATGTCCCAGACATGTCTTACACTGGCTCTCGTAATGTGGCTGATGCATGTCCCAGACATGTCTTACACTAGCACACACATTACCCAATGTCATGGCGTGAATATCCAATTCTATTCCAATTGTTCAACCGGGCTTTATTACGCACATTCTCATCATTTTATGAATAAAAATCATCATTCAACAATTTATGCTCAAGTAAACATTCTCATACATATCTCATCTCACAACACATAATCTTATGAAAAATCAATAGTTTCATCCATAAAATTTAAAATTTTGCATTGTTTACCTACAACTTACCTCGATATACAAAATGTAGGCAAATGGTCGATCTATTCAATTTGCTTAGCCTTCCTCCAACTTAGGTTTGGATTTGGTAGTTCGTGATCTAAATCAATAAAAATACACTAATTCAATCACCAATTTAATATAAACAAATTCAAAAATCGTAATTTGGCAAAATAACCATTCTACCCCTAGACCTTAGCAAAATGACCATTTTACCCCTAGGCTTGATAATTGATTTTTATCGAATTTCCTTATTCACCAAGTCTAACCAAACTCTTTTCACTCTTATGGCAACACAAAATTCCTAATATTTCTCACAAGTAACATCAACTTATCAACTTTGCAAATTAGTCCATTTTAGGTGTTTTTCCTAAACACCCTTTCACAAAAGTCGTTTATTTGACAACTAGAATTCATATTCTCCCATAAAAACCCAGCGAACAACATTTATACATTCATGGCAACATTCTAAACTTTTAGCCATTTTGCAATTTAGTCCCCTCAATAGGTAGCCCATCCTATAAGGGTTTCAAAAATGCAAAAATTATCAAGAAAAGCCTTAAGAATCACTTACTTGTAAGGATGAAAGGTGGCTGAAATTTCAAGCTTTTAAAACCCTTATTTTGCTAGTAATTTCGGTGGAGAAGAAGGTGAAAAAAGATGAAGTCTTTTTTGTTTTATTTTATTTCACAACTAGTCAAAATTAAGCCACCTACCCACCTAAACTTTGACTTTTCTTATTTTCTTGTCTTCCTTATTTCTCATGGCCGACCAACCTCAAGTTCAAGGGCCTAATTTCCCTTTAAAACCCCCAAATTTTTATTCTCTAGCTATTTAACATAGTTTACTAGTAATTCGCAACTTTTACCTTTTATGCGATTTAGTCTTTTCTCGCGATTAAGCCTTCAATCGCGTAAATTAATTTACCAAGATTTTCATGCACCCTTATAAACATACTATAACACCAAAAATAACGCTAAAATAATTTTCTCTAACCTCGGTTAAGTGATCCCAAAATCACTATTACGACTAGGCCCAATTTTGGGATGTTATAATTCTCCCCTTGGGGATTTTCGTCCCCGAAAATCTTACCGTTGAAGAGGTTTGGGTACTGATCTCTCATCGTCTCCTCTAGTTCCCATGTGGCTTCCTCGACTCCATGTCTATGCTATAGCACTTTTACTAACGCTATACTCTTGTTTCTCAATTGCCTGACCTCTCGAGCCAAAATCTTAACCGGCTCTTCATCGAAAGTCATATCCGGTTGAATCTCAACCTCGGTTGGCTCAACCACATGTGAGGGGTCTAAGCAGTAACGGCGCAACATAGATACATTGAAAACTTCATGGATCTTTTCAAGCTCATGTGGCAAGGCTAATCGGTAAGCCACAAGTCCAATTCTCACAGTTACCTCATAAGGTCCAAGAAACCATGGACTTAACTTGCCTTTCCTACCGAGGACCTTTTTCCGTAGAGAAACCTTTTAAGAACACTTTGTGTAACATCCATAACCCGTATCTGACGCCGAACCAGGGCTAAAGGTATTACCAGATAAATCGGAACGTTTACAAACAATTCTCTATCATAAACATCAGATCAATATTAAAAATCATCAATAAGTCCGTTATGAAGGTCTTTGAGACCTTAAACCTGCATTAGAAGAAGGTTAAGACTAAACCGAAAACTTAAAAAAATTTTCTGAAACTTAGAAATTTTTCAAAGCTGTTGAGGTCACATGCCCGTGTAGTCAGGCCATGTGCCTCACAAGGCCACCAGACACACCCATGTGTCCAGGCCGTGGCAAAATAGGGCATACATACTGACTTGTTCACACGGCCACCAGACACACCCATGTGCTCGGCCGTGTAAAAATTAAGGGAGCTACTAACTTGTGCACATGGTCGGTCACACGCCCATGTGACTAGCCCATGTGTCACCTACGGCCACTAGACACGCCTGTGTGCCTAGATTGTGTCATTCTTGTAGGGTATACTGACTTAATTCAAAGGGTACCCCAGGGGACACACGGCCGCGTACTCATTCATTTTCTCAGAATGCCCGTTGAACCCTTTGGAATCAATAAGGATACACAAAATACTCAGAAAGATCGTACAATGCCAACGTTCCTAACATGGTCTTACATGTAATCAGATATCGATGCCACTATTTCAGATAGGATCTTACACGAAGTTAAATACGATGCCAATGTCCCTGACATGGTCTTACACGTAAATCTCATATTGATGCTAACATCCCAGACGTGGTCTTATACGTAAACAGATATCAGATCCTATGTCATGACATATATATTCTAACTATTCCTAAGGTTCAGACAAGGCTTTTCGAACGTTGTTACATACTCGAAGCATTCTGATTTCACATATGCATCTCCCAAAATCATTAATCACAACTCAATTATATGTATAAGTCTGAATAAATCAATTTCAGAACATTTATTTGTAAATAGACTTACCTCGTACGGATTCGGACGATAACGATTGGCTATTCAACAACTTTCAACTTTCCCCAATCCAATTCTGTTTTCTTTGTTTCTTGATCTAAATAAATTCAAATTTAGCTCTTTTATTCATCAAATCATTTAATTAAATCCAAAAACTCATAATTTGGGCATTTTACAAAATAACCCCAACAATTTCACATTTGGACAATTTAGTCCCTAACTCACAAAATCATCAAATTCACAAATTCCCACTATACATATACTTAGCCGAATTTTTATGGCACTCAAATAAGTCCACCTATTTCATTCTTTTCACATTTTAATCCTCCAAAGCATTATTTTCACTATTTAGTCCAAATTGCTCAAATTCATCAAAAATTCATGGTAAAATATGTTAATCTCATATCAAACTTCCATAATTCATCAATTAACACTCTAAAATTCACAAAATCAACAATAACATCCCATGAAATCTTCAACAAAAACAGAAATTGAGACATGGGTATTGTAGTAGACTAAGCACCGATCACAAAAACGTAAAAATCATTATAAACCAAACAAAACTCATACCTTAATCACCAATCTACAAGGTCGAACCCTAAGAAGCTTTATTTCTTTTCTTTTTCTTTGATTTTCGGTTGTAAGAACAATAAAATAGCCACTTTCATGTTTTTATTTTAGTTAAAACAACATTAATTTTCAATTTCCAATATTAACCTTTTATTAAACATAAACATTCATATAATGGAAGGCCATTATTGTCCACAACTAAATCAAATGGTTTAATAACCATTTAAGGCCTCAACAATTAAAAGCCATATTCCAATGAGTACATATTCACATAATTAGCCACTTTTACTTTTTATGCAATTTAGTCCTTTTTGCTAATTAAGCACTCAAACGGACAAATTTTCATATGAAACTTTCACACATGCTAATTCACATATAATAAGCACAGAAAATAATATCAAAATATTTTTTGGACTCGGATATGTGGTCCCGAAACCACTATTCTGACTAGGGTCTAAACCAGGCTGTTACAACTCTCCCCCTTAAGGATTTTTGTCCCCAAAAATCTTACTGTTAAACAGATTTAGATGTTGTTGTCTCGATGCATCTTTAGGCTCCCACGTAGCCTCTTCTAAACCATGACGATGCCATAATACATTCACTAACAGAATCTTCTTATTTCGTAGTTCTTTCACTTCACGAGCTAAAATATGGATCGGATCTTCTTCATAAGTCATATCGGGCTGTATTTCCATCTCAGTTGGACTGATTACATGAGATGGGCCTGATCTATACCGTCTAAGCATTGATACGTGAAAAACATCATGAATCTTTTCAAGTTCAGGTGGCAGAAGTAATCTATAAGCAATCAGCCCAACTCTCTCAATGATTTCATACAGTCCGATGAACCTAGGACTCAATTTACCCTTTTTACCAAATCGAAGCACTTTTTTCCACGGAGAAACTGTTAAAAACACTTTGTCGCCAATCTCAAATGTGATACCTTTATATTTCAAATCTGAGTCTGATTTCTATCGATCAGAAGCTGGTTTCAAATTATCACGGATTACTTTCACTTTTTGCTCAGTTTCTTTAATCAAATCAACCCTATGTATCTTGTTTTCACTAAGCTCAGACCAATAAAACAAAGTACTGCATTTTCTACCATATAAGGCTTCGTACGGTGCCATTTTAATGCTCGATTGAAAACTATTATTATAAGTGAATTCAATCAATGGCGAGTATTGTTCCCACATACCTTCAAACTTAAGAATACAATATCTTAACATATCCTCGAGTACCTGAATGATTCGTTCAGATTGACCATCCATCTGTGGGTGAAAAGCAGTACAGAAATGCAATCTCGTACCTAAATCCTCTTGCAATTTCTTCCAAAATCACGAAGTGAATCTCAATCTCGATCCGACACAATAGACAATGGCACCCTGTGCAATCTCACAATATCGAAAATATAAAGCTCTGCCAACTTTTCAAGTGAATAATCGGATCGTACTGGAATAAAATGAGCTGATTTCATCAATCTGTCAACTACAACCCAAATCGAATCTTTCTTTCTTGAAGATAAGGGTAAACCAGAAAAAAAATCCATCGTCACTTGATCTCATTTCTACTCAGGTATCATAATTGGTTGCAATAAACCGGAGGGCACCTGATGTTCTGCCTTGACTTGTTGACATACTAAACATTTCAAAACAAAGTTAAAGATGTCTCTTTTCACTCCCGGCCACTAGTATAACTATTTTAAGTCATTATATATTTTTGTGCTACCCGGATGTACAAAAAATTTATTACTATGTGCTTCACCCAAAATTAACCGAATTAACTCAAAATTTCTCGAAATGCAAATCTGATCTCAGAATCTCAAACAATCATTAACATCAATACAGAATTCAAAATCGGAATCGGAGTTACACTGAGTTCGCTTTGCTAACAATTCATTATCCACTTTCTGAGCATCAACAATTTGTTGCAAAAACAAAAGTCTCACTTTCAATTCAGCTAATACTGAATCATCACCAGAGAATCTAAACTAGCATTCATAACACGTAATATAGATAGTGATTTTCGACTCAAAGCATCAGCTACAGCATTCACTTTACCCGGATGATAATCAATGATAAGCTCGTAGTCTTTCAACAGTTCTAACCATCTTCGCTGTCGCAAATTTAAATCTTTTTGAGTCATAAGATATTTCAGGCTTTTGTGATCCGAAAACATATGGCATTTCTCATCGAACAGATAGTGACACCAGATCTTCAAAGTAAAAACTATAGCAGCTAACTCAAGGTCATGCGCCGGATAATTCTTCTCGTGCGACTTTAACTGTCTAGAGGCATATGCTATAACCTTGCCTTCTTGTATTAAAACACAATCGAGGCCGTTTAATGAAGCATCACTGTATATCACATATTCTTTACCCAATTCAGGCTATATGAGTACCGGAGCTTCAATTAACATAGCTTTCAACTGATTGAAATTGTTTTGACATTTATCAGACCATTCAAACTTCATCTTTTTTTGTAGCAGTTTCGTTAACAGAGTTGCAATCATAGAGAAACCTTTCACAAATCAACGATAATACCCGACAAGTCCCAGAAAACTACGAACCTCAGAAACATTTCTCGAAAGTTTCCAATCTAGAATAGCTGAAATTTTACTCGGATCTACCCAAATATCAGATGCTGATACAATATGACCCAGAAAGCTAACTCCGCGTAACCAGAATTCACATTTACTGAATTTTGCATATAGTTGCTTATCACGCAGAGTTTGAAGCACAATTCTTAAATGCTCGGTATGCTCACTTTCATTCTGTGAATAAATCAAAATGTCATCAATGAATACAACAACAAATTGATCTAAATACAGTTTGAAAATTCTGTTCATCATATCCATAAACACAGTAGGAGCATTCGTTAGTCCGAAAGGCATAACTAAAAATTCATAATGCCCGTACCTCATTCGGAAAGCTATTTTTGGAATATCTGCATCTTTTACTCTCAACTGATAATAACCCGATCTCAGATCTATTTTCGAAAACACAGTAGCACCTTTCAACAGATTGAACAAATCGTCGATTCCGGGCAGAGGATATTTATTCTTTATAGTCACCTTGTTCAACTGACGGTAATCAATACACATTCTCATTTTGCCGACTTTCTTTTTCACAAACAGAACCGGAGCACCCCACTGTGAGAAAATCGGTCTAGTAAATCCCCTATCTGTCAACTCTTGCAACTAAGACTTTAATTCTTTTAATTCAGTCGGAGCCATTCTATACGGAGTTATCAAAATCGGAGTAGTTCCTGGCACTAATTCAATGCCAAATTAAACTTCTCTGGTCGGAGGTGATCCTAGAAGTTCTTCAGGAAACACATCAGGAAATTCACAGACTACATGCACTAATTCAACCTTCTTTTCAGAAACTTTTGAGTCGATCACATACGCAAAATAGGCTTCACAACCCTTCTTCATTTATCCCAAAGCTTTCATTGCAGATACTACAGATGGCAACCCATTCAAATCACTAGATTCAATTCGGATTATCTCATTATACTCGCATCCTAAATCAATAGTTTCCGTTTGCAACTCACAACAAAATCGTGCAAAGTTAACCAATCCATACCCAGAATTATATCAAATTCATCAAAAGGTAAAAGCATCAGATCAGCCGAAAAACATACATCTGGAAACATCAACGGGCAATTCTTACAACCTTTATCAACTAGAACACTTTTGCCTAAGGGGTTCGATACTCTAATTACAAATTCAGTAGACTCTACAAGAAAAGTCTTACTGTGCACTAATTCATACATATATACGAATAAGTAGAACCTGGATCTATTAATGCAATCACAGAAGTATCGTATAGAGTAAAAGTACCCGTTATCACATCCGGAGAAGAAGCTTCCTTCCGAGCTCGGATAGCATAAGCTCTAGCTGGTGCTCTGACCTCAAATCAAATAGCCATATCTTTCACAGCTTTCTGGCTACCACTCACATCTCTTACGTTTCTGAGAGGTCTACCCCTAGCTGAAATATTACTTAATTTCAGATTCTGTGCAATCTCTAGTTCCGCAGGCTTAGGACAATCTCGAACAAAATGATCCGTAGGTCCACATCTGAAGCAAGCTCGGTCATTCAGTCTACAACTCCCCAGATGTCTTTTACCACAATGTTCAGATTCAGGTCATTCGGATCGAACATTTCCAACACTAGCAATAGAAGTAGTAGGAGATCTGAAACTCGAATACGATCTAGCTCTATCTCTGCTCGAATGTCCCATATTTGGTTTTGAACGACTGGAATCATCTCGAAATTTATTTGACACAGACTGAAATGATTTACTTGTAGACATCCTTCTTATTTCTCTAGCTTCAGAATCAGCTTTTCTTTTCTTTTTCCCGAGTTCTCCAGCTTTACATGCTCGATCAACGAGCACAACAAACTCTTTAATATCAATGATGCCAACTCACAGACGAATATCTTCATTTAAGCTGTCAACGAATCTTTTACACAATATCTCTTTAGTCGATACACATTCACTTGCATAACGGCTCAGACGAATAAACTCTCGCTCGTATTCTGTAACAGACATACTACCTTGTTTAAGTTCTAGGAACTTTTTCTGTTTTTGATCAATGAATCTCTAACTGTTGTATTTCTTGTGAAATTCAGATTGAAAGAAATCTCAGGTTATTCGTTCTTTCAGACTAATAGAGGTCAGAGTTTTCCACCAGTGATAAGCTGCATCTCTGAGTACAGAAACTGCACATTTTACACATTCTTCAAGGGTACATGACATTTCATCAAAAACTGAAATAGTGTTTTCGAGCCAAAACTCAGCTCTTTCAACATCATTATCACTCGTAGTCCTAAACTCTTCGGCTCTATATTTTCAAATTTTATCCACAGAAGGCTTATTCAACAGAATTGGATTCATTATCGGAGGCATTACAGATGATTAAGGGGGATTAAGCGGGGCGGAGGTTGTTGAGCACCCGGATTAGTAAGAACAAATTCTATAAACCACTAACTCATCATCTGGAAGTAGGCTTGTTTTGTCTCTACCTCGTGGCTACTAGATACGTTTTGTGAATCAGAAGATACTGCCACTTGTGCAGGAGCTGGTGCATTGCTTTCAATATCATCGGCTACCGCTCGTTCAGGATTCATTACTATATGAAAAACACATTTCAGATGTCAGGATTCATCACACTATCACATTTTCAGATATATGGCATGTATAGCTAAACTCCCATACGCTATGCTAGTCCTAGAATCGACTAAACCATGGCTCTGATACCAACCAAATGTAACATCTATAACTCGTATCTGACGTTGGACCAAGGCTAAAGGTATTACCAAACAAATCAGAACTTTTACAAACAATTCTCTATCATAAACATCATATCAATATCGAACATCATCAATAAGTCCCTTATGAAGGTCTTCGAGACCTTAAACATGCATTAGAAGAAGGTCAGGACTAAACCGAACACTTAGAAAAAAATTTTAAAACTTAGAAATTTTTTAAAGCTGTTGAGATCACAACCCTTGTAATCAGGTCGTGTGCCTCACACAGCCACTAGACACACCTATGTGTCCAGGCCATGGCAAAATGGGGCATACATACCGACTAATTCACACGGCCACCAGACACGCCCGTGTGATTGGTCGTGTAAAAATTAAGGGAGCTACTGACTTGTGCACACGGCTGGTCACACGCCTATGTGACTAGCCCATGTGTCACCCACGGCCACTAGACATGCCCGTGTGCCTAGACTATGCCATTCCTGAAGGGTATACTAACTTAATTCAAAGGGTACCCCAGGAGACACACGGCCGTATACTATGACCATGTGTCGCACACGGCTGAGACACATACCTATGTCCCTACCCGTGTGGACAAAAATAGGCCATTCGAAAAGTCAACTTTTCCACCCGTTTATGGGTCCTCCCTACAAGCCAAAACCAATACAATTATACCAATATTTCTCAACCAAAACACAACCAAAATACCCACATTTCATGCCATAAAGACCTCATTCTAAATCATGCTTAATGACCATAATAATTCAAACCAAATTATAAGTCAAATCTTATGCATACCATATGTTCCATTGCACAATCATAAAACATTCCATTTCATAACAACACTTACGATATTCACACCCAAATCATAAGTCAATTTTTATACCAAAAGTTATAGAACATAACTCATGTATACATCATTTATCACTTATCCCAAAACTTACCAATTCATACCATTTCCATACCAAATTAACTATTTCTCATAAAACCTTAATTACACTATAAACTTACCAATATTACCTCATATATACCATACCAAAAGCAAGCACAAACATAACCATTTGGTAGCCATATCACATGGCATAACCTATAAACATCACGAACATATTCAAACATATCTAGCTTATACATGCCATAATTCAACACCTATACATTCAAAATGTACCAAAAGAAGCCTAGATAGTGTGGTGATGATCCTCGAACTTTTGGTAGCTTCGATATCTATAAAACAAAGCAAATATACACAAAGCAAGCTACAAAGAGCTTAGTAAGCCATATACAAATAAATAAATCAAATAACACACATATATATCTCCTTTTATTCAATTAACTCATGACAAAAATACTATTATGAGTCCACATTTCTCATATAGCTCACATGAATCACAAACCTCAATAGCATTTAACACAGTTATACTCATGTCACATATAAACATATCTTAGGTTTATAATTGAACATATACTACCTTCCAATCTAAAACATATCACATTTTTTTTCATACGTACCAGAATCAGATACACATTCATATACTCATTCATTTTCTCAGAATGCCCGTTGAACCCTTCGGAATCAATAAGGATACACAAAATACTCAGAAAGATCATACAATGCCAACGTCTCTAACGTAGTTTTACATGTAGTCAGATATCGATGTCACTGTTTCAGACAGGGTCTTACATGAAGTTAAATACGATGCCAATATCCCTGACATGGTCTTACATGTAAATCTCAGATCGATGCCAACGTCCCAGACGTAGTCTTATACGTAAACAGATATCGGATCCTATGTCATAACATATATATCCTAACTATTCCTAAGGTTCGGACAAGGCTTTTCGGATGTTGTTACATACTCAAAGCATTCTCGATTTCACATATGCATCTCCCAAAATCATTCATCACAACTCAATTATATGTATAAGTATGAATAAATCAATTTCAGCTTATTTGTATATAGACTTATCTCGTACGGATTCGGACGATAACGATCGACTATTCAACGACTTTTGACTTTCCCCGATCCAATTCCGTTTTCTTTGTTTCTTGATCTAAATAAATTCAAATTTAACTCTTTTATTCACCAAATCATTCAACTAAATCCAAAAACACATAATTTAGGCATTTTACAAAATAACCCCAATAATTTCACATTTGGACAATTTAGTCCCTAACTCACAAAATCATCAAATTCACAAATTCCCACTATACATATTCTTAGCCAAATTTTTATGGGACTCAAATAAGTCCACCTATTTCATTCTTTTCACATTTGAATCCTCCAAAGTATTATTTTCACAAATTCCAACTATACATATACTTAGCCGAATTTTTATGGCACTCAAAAAAGTCCACCTATTTCATTCTTTTCACATTTTAATCCTCCAAAGTATTATTTTCACTATTTAGTCGAAATAGCTCAAGTTCATCAAAAATTCATGGTAAAATATGTTAATCTCATATCAAACTTCCATAATTCATCAATTAACACTCTAAAATTCACAAAATCAACAATAACATCCCATGAAATCTTCAACAAAAACAGAAATTAAGACATGGGTTTTGTAGTAGACAAAGCAACGATCACAAAAACGTAAAAATCATCATAAACTGAACAAAACTCATTCCTTAATCACCAATCTACAAGCCCAAACCCTAAGAAGCTTTATTTCTTTTTTTTTCTTTGATTTTTTGGTTGTAAGAACAATAAAATAGCCACTTTCATGTTTTTATTTTAGTTAAAACAACATTAATAATCAATTTCCAATATTAACCTTTTATTAAACATAAACATTCGTATAATGGAAGGCCATTATTGCCCACTACTAAATCAAATGGTTTAATAACCATTTAAGGCCTCAATAATTAAAATCCATATTCCAATCAGTACATATTCACATAATTAGCCACTTTTGCTTTTTATGCAATCTAGTCTTTTTTGCTAATTAAGCACTCAAACGGACAAATTTTCATACGAAACTTTCACACATGCTAATTCACATATAATAAGCACAGAAAATAATATCAAAATATTTTTTGGACTCGGATATGTGGTTCCGAAACCACTATTTTGACTAGGGTCTAAACCAAGCTGTTACAGTTTGTCCCCGATTTGAAACTGAATCTCTTTCCTTTTCAAATCTACATAGGATTTTTCTCTATCCAAGGCGGTTTTCCAACAACCTCGAATTACCTTAACCTTTTCTTCGGTCTCCTTGACCAAATCGATCCCGTGTATCTGATTCCCGTGTCATAGGCCGTGTGCAAAAACCTAGGTATTCTATTCTATCCATGAAATGTGTAGGGGACATACGGTCCAACCACACGCCCGTGGGGTTGACTGTGTGTCACACACGGCCTAGACGCACGCCCGTGTGTCTACCCGTGTGGACAAAAATAGGCTATCTACCAAGCCTCTTTGCCACCCTGAAACGTAATCAAATATAACCCAACACTTTCATATCGTGACTCAACATCTATATGCATCTAAATGTCCATAACTATGTATTTATCCAACAACCACAATTTGCATAATATGCATGCACAATTAATCTAAGCAACCATCCACAATTTCTGTGAACTCGTCCTCATTTCATTAGTAAAAATAGCTATAACAATTTTGGCCAATTCCAATGGCCATTTACAAAAAGAACTTTGTAAAATAAATGGCCAACATAATTAGCTAACTAGTGTAACTTACATTAAAATGACCAAACAACCTATACATACCATTACTTAAAACACAAAATATAACTATAACAAATGCTTATGCCGATAGTGTGAACGAGATCTCAAACGTCCAATGATCCACGAGCTATTTGGGCTGCACTAAAAGAAAATGGAAGAGAGAGGGGTAAGCGTAAAACTTAGTAAGTTGCAAGTAAATAAAAGACAGCATAATTACAATGTTAAATCATATTCTCAACACATCATAATCTATGCAGGATACAAAGGATAACCACAACTTGACTTACTCGTTTTTATCCATTTCTAATTATATAACATACTAGTAAGCTCACATTTCATGCATTACACTTAAACACCTGCACCACTTACAGAGATCATCACAATATTTCACAACTAAGCATTAACACTAAATCTTCCCGTTAAACTATCTAGAATATGAAAGGATACTCAATGAGCCTCCAACGTAGGGTATTGAGCCGATGCCATGTCCCAGACATGGTCTTACACTAGCTCAAATATCAAGTTGATGCCATGTCCCAGACATGGTCTTACATTGTCTCTCAATGTATCGAGGCCGATATCGTGTCCTAAATATGTCTCACACTGTCTCTCATCTATCGGTGTCGATGCCATGTCCTAGACAGGTCTTACACTGACACGCAACAAGCTGACACCATGTCCTAGACAGGTCTTACACTAGCTTGTATATCTTAAGGCGAATGCATGTCCCAGACATGTCTTACACTGGCTCTCGTAATGTGGCCGATGCATGTCCCAGACATGTCTTACACTAGCACACACATTACCCAATGTCATGACATGAATATCCAATTCTATTCCAACTATTCAACCGGACTCTATTACGTATGTTCTCCTCATTTGATGAATAAAAATCATCATTCAACAATTTATGCTCAAGTAAACATTCTCATACATATCTCATCTCACAACACATAATCTTATGACAAATCAATAGTTTCATGCATAAAATTTAAAATGTTGCATTATTTACCTACAACTTACCTCGATATACAAAATGTAGGCAAATGGTCAATCTATTCAATTTGCTTGGCTTCCCCCGATCTAGGTTCAGATTTGGTAGTTCGTGATCTAAATCAATAAAAATTCACTAATTCAATCACCAATTTAATCTAAACAAATTCAAAAATTGTAATTTGACAAAATGACCATTCTACCCCTAGACCTTAGCAAAATGACCATTTTACCCCTAGGCTTGGAAATTGATTTTTATCGAATTTCCTTATTCACCAAGCCTAACCAAACTCTTTTCAGTCTCATGGCAACACAAAATTCCTAATATTTCTCACAAATAACATCAACTTATCAACTTTGCAAACTAATCCATTTTAGGTGTTTTTCCTAAACACCCTTTCACAAAAGTTATTTATTTCACAACTAGAATTCATATTCTCCCATAAAAACCCAGCAAACAACATTTATACATTCATGGCAACATTCTAAACTTTTAGCCATTTTACAATTTAGTCCCCGTCAATAGGTAGCCCATGCTACAAGGGTTCCAAAAATGCAAAAATTATCAAGAAAAGCCTTAAGAAACACATAATTGGAAGGAAGAAAGGTGGCTGAAATTTCAAGCTTCTAAAACCCTTATTTTGCTGGCAATTTCGATGGAGAAAAAGGTGAAAAGAGATGAAGTCTTTTTTGTTTTATTTTATTTTACAACTAGTCAAAATTAAGCCACCAACCCACCTAAACTTTGACTTTCCTTATTTTCTTGTCTTCCTTGTTTCTCATGGCCGGCCAACCTCAAGTTCAAGGGCCTAATTGCCCTTTAAAACCCCCAATTTTTTCTTCTCTAGCTATTTAACACAATTTACTAGTAATTCACAACTTTTACCTTTTATGCGATTTAGTCTTTTTTCGCAATTAAGCCTTCAATCGCGTAAATTAATTTACCAAAATTTTTATGCACCCTTATAAACATACTATAACACCTAAAATAATGCTAAAATAATTTTCTCTAACCTTGGTTAAGTGATCTCGAAATCACTATTCCGACTAGGCCCAATTTCTGGTCGTTACAATTAGTTACCCATGTCATGTAAATATTAATAATAAAGATGAGCTCATCGAATACCAAATTCCATGTATTTCATGTATTTTCATATATTGATTTCATTTTGATTTTCACTTGTCTTCATGTCATAATCTCACACGTTGATTCATTTGAAATCTCGATGGATACGAGGGTAGTACACATAATGTGTACAAATCAGAAATCTGTCAATTCATATCCGGGAGTACTCATTAGAGCATTAAATCAAAAAGCTCTCTCTTAAGCACTATAACAGGAAGCTCATTGAGCCATGTAACGGAAAGCTTATATGAGCATGGTAACAGGAAGCTCACAAAGAGCCTATATCGGGTAGCTCCGGAGAGCACTTAACGGGAAGCTCTGAAGAGCACTTAATCAGACAGCACTAGATAGCCATATAACGGGAAGTTCAAGCTAGCACTAATGAGAAACTCCAGAGAGCCTTTAACAAGAGGTTCACAAAGAACTTATAAATAGAACACTCATAAGAGCGTGAGTGTGTCTACAACATATACAGATCACGACCATTCGGAATGCTCAGAAGAGCATTTATCGGGAAGCTCGCAAGAACACTATAACGGAAAGCTTGAGAGGGCTTATATTGAGATGCTCTTCTAAGCTACGGTATGTCTGCAACATTTTCAGATCACTATCATTTCGAGAAACAGAACCCTGTATCCAATCGAGTTTCATTCATTCAAACAAAACTTAATGTTTATCGGCTATTTTTTGGATATATAATCAATTTCTATATACATAGCCATTACATATTTCACATACATAACATTCAATTCAAGCCTGTAAATATATAAATTTAGTTACACAAACTTACCTCGATAATTATTCGTAAGTTGTAGTCTACTAATCCGATACTTTTTCTTTTCCATGATTTAACTCTGTTTTTTATTTATCCGAATCTATACGAGTAAATTTAACATTAATCTAATACAATTTACATTCAATTCTATCCAAGTCACATATTAGGCAAAATTACCATTTCGCTCCTATACTTTTTCTAAATGACGATTCTGTCCCTAGGCTCGGAAAATAAAATTCATGCAATTTAATCCTTATTCCAAGCCTAATTATTCTTATACATACCAATCACAGCCCATGAATTCAATGAAATTTCAGAATTTTCCATAAATTCAACACTTTTCAATTTAATCCGTAAAACATGATTTTACTCAAAATTCTTTGATAAAATACCTTTAAACATCTATTGACATCTCATTTTCATCATCAAATAACTAAAATCATATGACTTTATCAATGGTATCTTTCAAAACTTTTAACAAAATAAAAAACTAATGAAATAGTAACTTGGACCTAATTGTAAAAGTCCCAAAACATAAAAATTTCAAGGAAAAAGTAAGAATTAAATTTACATGAAGCTAAAATATGAAAGACCAGCTTAAACCCTCTTCAATGGTTGTTTTTAAGCTGAAAATGATGATAAATTTGTAACACCCCTCACCCGAAACCGTCGCCGGACACGGATACAAGACGTTACCGAACTCACGCTCACACGAACTGGAGTTTTTATGGGCCTACGAGGCCCAAAGGATACGTTGGGTATGATCCGGGACTAAACCAGAGTTTTTCAAACACTTAGAAAAACTTTGCCTCAAAACAGGGCACACGCCCATGTGGGACAGGGACACGCCTGTGTAGGTAGGCTGTGTGGTCATACACGCCCGTGTCTCAAACCCTGTGGAATTATCGCAAATTTATTTTTCATTTCGAACCTATAGTGGTTTCACATGGCTGAGCACACGTCCATGTCCTTAGTCGTGTCCCTCACATGGCCGGGCACACGCCCATGTCTTAGCTTGTGTGAAAAATCCTGGGTATTAGGTTTATGACGTCATCGCAAAGTTTTCTTCACATGGCCAAGCCACACGCCCGTGGGCTAGGCCGTGTCAAGCACACGATCAAGACACACGGTCAAGACACACGGCCGTGTCTCCACCTGTGTGTTTACTACTGGGCATTTAATTTTCATAAATTCAAGTGCAGGGGACACACAGCATATCAAAACGCCCATGAGGTTGGCCGTGTGTCACACACGGCCTAGACACATACCCGTGTGGACAATTATAGGCTATTTTCCAACCCAATTGCCACCCTGAAACAGAAACCAATACCATCCAAATTTACCAATATTCAACATAACACAATAATCCATTCAAACATCCATAATTTGACATTCCTACACTAGATTTCATTTACTATCATCAAGCACACACATTACACCATATTCCACATAAATATTGCAAGCTTGCACCTTAATAAATTACAACACTTTGACAAAATATAACTTAACCAAATATGGCTAATTTCAAATTGCCAAGGTACCAAAACCAACAGATGGACCCAAAATAACTATGACATACAACCAAAACACTAGACCACCTATACATGCCATAATTTCAAAGTTCATAATCAAAATACCAAAATAGTTGTTGATAGTGTTGATGGAATCTCGTTGATCATCGGACCTCGGATTCGCTTGACGAACCTATAAAGGAAAGGAAAAGAGAAGGCGTAAGCTATAAAGCTTAGTAAGCCTATATGCAAAATTAATGAGCATTTAAACCAATAATTCATATAAAATGGAAATAAGCTTTCTTATTATCACATTAAACTTGAGATTATCACTTACTCATATGGTCTTACCATATTATTCAATACATACATTATGCACTTAGCACGCATGATAATTTTCATACAACCTACACATACACATTCTTAACACACGGTCAAATCTTTTCACATACAATCACATTTTATCGTATTGATTCGAATAACCCGTTGAACCACGTGAAATGCTAAAGGATATACGGAATAAGGTACAAGTGCCACACATAATGTAGCCGAAGCTACTGATGATTTGTAGCCGAAGCTACCACTTAATACATATCACATAAAGGCTCAATGATGATCTAATCACAGGTCTGCTTACACAAGCCGACGGTATAGCCGAAACTACTTAGTGCTGCTCACACAAGCTGACAAGTATCCACAACAAATGCAAGATTACCTAGCCACTGGTAGTCAAACTATACCAGCACCCGAAATCACATAAACAATCGATCACAATTAATGGTTTCCTAGTGACATGTCACTTATATCCTAAACAATTCCTAAGGTTCAATCGGGTTTTATCCTCACATAATAATTTTATCAAATCGTATATCAAACAATTCACTGTAAAAATTTCAGATATCAAATAAATAGAACAATTCATCAAAATGACCAAAAATAACTCATTATTTACATATAAGACTTACCTCCGTGCAAAAATGTTAAACTTTACGATTTAGTCCGTAACCTTACCTTTCCCTCGGTCAAAGTTGATTTCCCGTCTTTCTTGATCTATAACACCAAATTTAACTTATTCAATACACATGTTACTCAATTGGACACAAATTTATCCTATGGTAAATTTTACCATTTTACCCCTAACTTTTTCAATTTTTACAATTTAGTCCCTAAGGCCATAAAATGAAATGTATCTATTTTTCTACATTCCCAAGCCTAGCCGACCCTATTTCTCTCTTATAGCAGCCCACATTTCTCAACATTTCACAATTTATGCACATGTTTTACAACTTTTGCATTTTAGTCCCTAAATGCATTTCCATAAAAAATCACCTAGCAAAAGTTGTTTACTACACATCAAACTTTCATTTCCTACCAATACACATCAAAATGCTCTCATGTCACAGATGGGTAAATTTTTAAGCATGAATCCTATCTTAAAATAGTGGTAGAAATAGCTAGGTCAAGTTACGAGGATCTCTAAAATACAAAAAAAAATGAAAAACAGGGCTAGGAGTCACTTACAATCAAGCTTGAAAAGATGAAAACCCTAGCTATGGAGTCCCCTTTTGATATTTGGCCAAGGTAGGAGGAAGATGGACACTTTTTGGCCTTATTTTCCCTTTTTATTTCTTTTAATACCCAAATGACCAAAATGCACTTAATGGCCTTCTTTGAAAATTTTTTCCTTCCATGGGTATTTTTGTCCATCATGCCATGAAATGGTCTAGTTGCTAAATAAGGACCCCTAGTTTATGAATTCATTTCAATTTCACTCTAAATACTTCTAGAACACATATTTTGAATTTTTTGCAATTTAGTCCTATCACTCAATCGGGCCTTCTATCGATAAAATTTATTTACTAAATTTTCACTTATGCAATCAATCAAACAATAGACCTTAAAACTTTATCGAAATAAATTTTTCTATATTGGATTCGTGGTCCAGAAACCACCATTCCATTTAGTCCCTAATTCAGGCTGTTACAAAATTTCTCTAAAAACTCTAATTTCCCATTTATTTCATCTAATTTTGTTGGTAAAATTTACAATTTTACCCTTATTTCATCACATTTCCAGATTTTTTTTCCTTGCCTATGCCACCTCAGCCATTTCATGTGGTCTATTTGTCCTTTTAGTCTTTCTTTATTTAATTAGAAAGCTATTTAATCACTTTAGTAAGTTTTGAACCTTTTCCAGTTTATTCCTTTTTAATTAATTAACTACCGAAAAGTTAAAATTTTCTAATGAAATTCTAATACTACCTTAATGACACTCCGTAAATATTTTTATAAATATTTACGGCTCAGCTTATAAAATCGAGGTCTCAATACCTCTTTTTCTAAATCACTTGACATAATAATTCCTTATAAAACACAAATTACTATTCAAAATTTTATTAAAAAAACCACATTTAACTCGTAAATATTAAATAATGTAATTTACAAGATTTCTTTCTGAATTTAGTGGCCTCGAACCATTATTTTCAATATTATTGAAAATCGAGCTATTACATAGGATGTTACACTAAATTATGCAATTTCTTTACTTAGCACCTTGATCCATAAAAATCTCTAAATTATATTAATATCTCTTTCGAGCATCAAAGTAATTGACTCTAGGTTGATTAATTGAAATTTCTTTCTAATTAAAACACCTATTATCGCATTAACTCGAGGCATTAATTCTCCTATTAAATTTGACTCTAATCTCGTAGATTTATGTCATTCTATTTCTAATATTGCATGCAATTCCACTCAATTACGCAAGATCTACTCTTAAACAGGGCCTATTCAACCACCGATTTAAGCACATCAAATATGGATTAATAATCTAAAAATATTAAACCAAGAATTAAGCACACATAATTAAGAATAATAAACTAACATAATTAAGAATAATAAACTAAGTATTTATTGCATAAAATTAAAATTAAAAGACAATATCCATCATAGGGTTTATCTCATTTAGGTCTTTAGAAAATTAGTTCATGCTTAAAAATAAAAACATCTAATATACAGTATAATCGAAAGAAATAAAGAAACTCATGACAACTTCTTAAGAAATCAACTAGGAATCTTCAATCTTGACAGAAATTTGCTTCAAAGTTGGCTTCATTGGTGTTTTCCTAATTGTTTTCTTGAATATTCTGTAACGACTCTCTTTTATCTTTTTTTTTTTTTTTGTTACATATGTCTTAAAATGCCTAATAAACCTAAAAATCGTAATTTTTCGAAGTTTGGTGTGAAATCTTATAAAATTAGCACGGCCTACCACACGCCTATGTGGGTCACACGACTGTGTATCTGACCGTGTAGAATTGATTAGCTCGTGTGACACTGTAGCTTGCTCCGACGCTCCGATTTTCGCTCATTTTACTCTCAGGTACTATATTAAGCATCAAAGCAAGAATTTAAAAGGATTAGAAGTATAAAATTCAAAGTTTGAAATAATCATCCAAAAAAGTATTAAGAATAAAGTTAAAACATATTATTTTAACACTTATCAGCAACTTACAAAATCTGAACTGGGCTTAGACTCAAGGCATCAACTTATAAGTACAATTTGAAAAAGAAAAACATAAGGCTATTTGATACAACAAACTGCAAAGCGAGAATGAGCAGTTGATGTTGCAGATATAATTTTCTTACGAGGCATTATTGTAGTTTTAAATAGTAACAATATTATGATTGGATTCTTGGTTAGATTTGTGTGGTAAAGCATTGCCAGGGATGACTAATTACTATCTCTGCAGGGTTTGCCTTCTAAAATCCCCCAGATTTTGCTTCAAACAACTGCAAAAGAACTAACAATATCAACAGATATTGCAATTAGCCTGCAAATTCAAATGGAAAAAGCAAAAATATAAAAGAAGGGTAGTCTGTCAGACAACTGCGTGACCTTCCCAGCCGCACAATGCGAGCTGAGAACGATCCTCCGCAGTCGTAGTGAAACCTGTCAGGGTATCACGGTATCACTAGACCAGTAATCACGCTCAGATCACACAGTCGCAGTTCATCAACCAGACTTAGAATCCTGTCTCCTTTGAACTGAAGGACACAGAGGTACGAGCCTATAGAACAGATCCTGTTCAAGTAAGGTCGTGCCCGGTCAAACCTTGATTCTATTTTAAATACCACTGGGCTTTGTCTTTCCTTTTCATTGTGAGATACTGATTAGCTTCTGACAAAATCAATCCGTGTTTTCTCTTCCGTAATTTCTCACCGCCATCCATTCAACAAAGTTGAATATATCTATTTAGCCCTAAATACAACATAGTTTACATATATATCATCCCAGCTATTACATTAACTTAAGTTACTGGAGTCTATTCATGGCTCATTAGCCTGTTTCATGCTTTCTTCATAGTTTTCTCTTCAGAGAATGCTTGTCTATCGACTAAGCTAATAAAATAATTTACTTGGAGCAAATAGAAATAAATTTCAAGGACTCTGCAGCAGAGGATGTAGTTGTTAGCAATGTGTAGGTCTTCACTCAACTGATGGGAAGTGAATACAGTCGATGATGATGGTAATTTGCTGTGTTGGTTTGGTGATAATTTCTGTTTTATGTATTAATCTAAAACTTAGTTGACAATCAATCAAACACCTTCTCTGCCACTCTTCAATTAAGATAATGCTTCGGGCTTTTTCTTTTACCTGTAGGAAAACAAGGGAAGCGTAATTGAGCTTTTGGATTTGCATTTGCAGTATTTGTGACTCATTTACTGATTTAAATTGCGATCAAATGTACATATATATTAGTCATCTTGTGTTTCCATCATGATAAATATTCTTTCTTTATTTATTTATAATAATTAATGTTTACAAACTGTAATTTTAATTTTGCTTCAAACAACTCTGCAAAGGAACTAACAATAATAAGACTGTAAATTGAAATGGAAAAAGCAAAAAAAAAAAAAGTGAAGAGTCTGTCAGACAACTGCGTGACCTTCCCAGCAGCACAAGGCAAGCTGAGAACGATCCTCTGTGGTCGAAGTGAAACCAGCAAGGGTACCACCTTCCAGACCAGTAATCACGCTCAGATCACACAGTCGCGGTTCATCAACCTGACTTCGAATCCTGTCTCCTTTGAGCTTAAGGACACAGAGGTACGAGCCTATAGAACAGATCCTGTTCAAGTAAGGTTGTGCTACCTAAGGCGTTGGTTCTATTTTAAATACCATCTGGCTTTGATATTTCTTCTTCAATGTGGGATATCTGTTCAGCTTCTGACAAAAACAATCAGAGTTTGTCCTACACATGTCTTTCATGAACTCTGGCCACCGCAAGGATTAGGATCCATTCAACATAATTAAATATATCTATTTAGGCCTGAATAGAATAATTTTGATTACTCATGGATCATTAGCCTTGTCTAATGCTTTCTTCACAGTCTATAGCCTTAAACTTGAATTCATTCTTTTAAACCATTATGTATCCATGTGATTAAACTAATAAAAGAAAATATTTCAATTAATTGATAGGAAGTGAATGCGGCTGCAGTAGTCATTGGTGATGGTAATTTGCTGCGTTTTTGCACTATGGTTAGGTGATTGGAAGGTGGTTTGATAAGTTCTGAAGAAATTATGGTCCAGACCAGAGATCCCGGAGGCAGTACAAGTTGTTGAAGTTTATAACTCTCACATGTTCTTATAACTCTTAGGACGCCATGTTCTTGTCATAGGATCACATTATTAATGCCTTTGGTTTCGCCTTTACCATGTTCTTGGCTTTTGAATGTTGACTTTGATTTCTAGACAGAAAAAAATTAACCCATAGGGAAAGATAAGGTGAGAGGGACGTGTGTGTATGTTGAGTCGTTGTATGTCCCAAAGAGTTCTTGGGGCATTTATTGCCTTGGGTTAGAAGGGAAAGGAATATCAAATTATTGTTTTTGTCTTACCTAGCCATGAAATTTGTATTATGTAAGTAGCCTTCTTTTTCATCATTAAATGATTCATACTTATCTATTCTATGTATTAATCTTGTTATACAAATAGGGATAAATATATTTTTCTTAAAAGAAAATAAAGATAAATATGTTAATTGTCAAGTATCACTAATTCCCATAATACATAGGGTCTGTTTTGAATTCGTACGTAGACATCTTAAATGCCTAATTGATTTTTCTCTTCCTTTTTTTGCAACTTTTTAATTTTTCTTGTTTGTTTTTATTTTACTCGATAAATATATATACGTTAACGATTTTATTTTTAAGAAAATTTTTAATTATCTTTATTTGCCTAATTGAGACATTACATCTTTACGCCTTGTGCACAAGAATAAGTAAGCTAGGCTTGACGTACTTGATGGTTTAGTTGTCAAACATTTTAAAATTATCCTTTATCCCCTTTATGCTTGGAGTTACACTATTTTTTTCCATCACAGAATGTTTATGTTGCAAACGTTATAAGCATGGCACCGATTCCCGTAATACAAATTAAAGAATATTTGTTTCAATTGATTGGTCAAAAGAAAAGGTATATCCTTCCTCCTAATTTCTCTTCTCCACAATGCCTAATCAGTAGAAAATGGCACGAAATTGAATCAGTTGAGATACTACTAAGTGTATCAAAGTAAAAGGACCAAATAACCAATTAGGCTAAGCTACCACTCACTGTAATAGATCGAAAGCAGGAAAACCAGCTTTATTACCCGAAACCATGCTCTTTGCAACACTACTATAGCAAGGGAATATGAACCAACAATAATTCTAAAGCACCCATTATTTGATCCTCCTCTTACTATAGGAAATTTCATGTCTCTTCATAAAAACATGTTTTAATAGAAAGGATTGTATGAATATATAACTACAAATAATAACATTTTCAAATATATATATAATTATTCATCTAATATTATAACTATTCAAATAATGAGAAAGGATTGTATGAAACTATGATTCCACGTCATCCTTATCTATTTCCAATAAGAAAATGACAAATCAAATTTTTTTCCTTTTGACTTTTAGCATTTTTAGTTGGATTTAAAAAAAATTTTAAGAGGAAAAAACTGAAAATCAGGAGGAAAAATCTTATTTGTCATTCTCCTATTGGAAAGGGATAAGAATGACATAGAATCACAGTTTCATACGATCCTTCTATCAAATAATATTGTTTGAATAGTTATATTTCTTTTTAAAAAATCAACTGATATAACTTTTGACTAATGACTACAAGATTTAACTTTTGATTAATTACCCTATTCATTTATAGTTATTGGATCAATGTAATTTGAAAATATTTTAACAGAGGTAGACCAACCACCTAGTTTTGAGAAAATAGTGCTAATAGACAACCTTTGGTATGTCGATTGCGTAAGTCGTTATATGATCTGAAGCAAGCTCCTAGGGCTTGGTTTGAAGTCCTACTTACAAATATGGATTTTGTAGCATCATGTGCAAACTCCTCTTTGTTCATTCAAGATACTTAAATTTCTTTCTTGGAATAGATGTTAAATTTGAAGTATATACATTTTCTTTTGACCAATCAATTGAAACAAATATTCTTTAATTTGTATTACGGGAATCGGTGCCATGCTTATAAAGTTTACAACATAAACATTCTGTGATGGAAAAAAGTAGTGTAACTCCAAGCACAAAGGGGAAACAGGATAATTTTAAAATGTTTGACAACAAACCCATCAAGTACGTCAAGCCTAGCTTACTTATTCTTGTGCACAAGGCATGAAGATGTAATGTCTCAATTAGGCAAATAAAGATAATTAAAAATTTTCTCAAAAATAAAATCGTTAACGTATATATATTTAACTCGTGTGGCAAGTACGTATCAAGTTAAATGTGGGTCTCCTTGCACGCATCTGTTTGTTGTTTCTAGTAGGTTCTTGGTTTTATTTTAGGTTCTTGATTGTTTTTTTCTTCAGTTTGTATGGCGGCATTGGTTTCGTGGGGTTTTTTTCTACTTCTGTTTATTTTTCTGGTTACTTTGCTGAGGGTGTTTAGTTATGGAAAGGGAGTTGGTCGATCTATCACTGCATGACGGGGAGGAAGAGATTCTGCAGGCACAAATAAACCCTGGTTCTAAAACAGAGGAAGATGAGTTTTGAGTAGTGGGTTGTTTTTTACAGTAAGTGTTTGCCACTTCCTGGCTATGAGAAGCATGATGGCGATTTTATAGCATCCTGTTAGAGGGGTTCAAGTTTCAGATTTGGGTGAGAAGTGATTTCTATTTAAGTTCTTTCATAAGATGGATTTAAATAGGGTGATAATTGGGACTTCTTGGACTTTTAATAACCATCTTTTAATGATACATCAGTTGGTAAAGGAAGAGAATCCACTGAAGGTTCCATTAGTCTTTGTGAATTTCTGGATACAAGTCCACGAGGTTCCTCCGGTTTTTTTAATGAGGCATTGGCAAGGCAATTGGGTGATTTCCTTGGAACATATCTAAAGTATGATGGTACTAGTTTGGGGAAGGGTTTGAGGAGCTACTTACATATAAAACTCCAATTAGATATCAAATGTCCTTTGAAAAGGAAGAAATAAGTTATGTTTTCATTAAGAGCATGTTATTATGTTTCCTTTAAGTATGAACATTTGACCTTATTTGTTTCTACTATGGAGGATTGGGACATAGTGACTCGCTCTGCCAAGAAAAAATGGCATTAGGAGTAGAAATTCTAGAGTTGGGATGGGATCTATCATTGAAAGCTCAATCTAAGAAAGCTCGTGCGATAAGTAGTGTATGGCTAAGGGATGAGGGTAACAACATTAATAAGGGAAACAATTTAAGCCATTTTGAATCTAGAGATTGGAGTTGGGATGGTGAGGAAAAGGTTCATGGGGGGAATCATATTGATCCCATCTTGGGTATCAATCTAGAAAAGGATTTATCACTAGGACATCTTCTGTAGGAGGATTCATAAAAAACACAGAGTTAGTCGAATATGGAACATGATTTGAAAAATTATACAATAGATGGGGTTAACAACAAGAAAAAACCCATAAGGGACAATGATACTCCTTAAGTTGGGAAGGAGCCGGGTTCATTGACAATTCGACATAGGAGGGTGTTGGGAAGTAATTACTTTTTATCAGCAACTACCACGGGGCAAGTCGTCCGATCGAAATGAAAATCATAAGTTGGAATGCCCATGGTTTGGGGAGCCCGTGGGCAATTAAAAGGCTTTGGCATACACAAAAGATGTATAATCCCCAAGTGGTCTTCTATAACGCCCCTCACCCGTAACCATCGCCGGACACGGTACAAGGCATTACCAAACAACACTTGCACGATCGTTTGATTTCGATAAATAATTTCCATGAAAAATTTTAAACTTTTTCATTCATATAGTTCACACCCTCATTGAAGGCCTACGAAGCCCAAACAATACATTGAGTATGATCCAGGACTAAACTAGAATTTTTCAAACACTACTAAAATTTTCACTCAAAACAGTGTCACACGCCTGTGTAACTCGGAACACGCCCGTGTGGCCAGCACTTGGGCTATTTTCCAAGCCCTTTTTGTTGCTCTTAACTCTTTACGCTCATATGAATTTCATAGACCCATATTATACCTTTAATTAATCCTTACTTAACCATCAAACACATGTAGTATACTTATCTACATCAAAACATTTCCACAACACATGCATAAAATAGAATTTGTTTACCTATAACTATCATAGGTCACATTTCTTGGCTATATACAACGTAACGATATAAGCCAATACGTTTGGCCAATACCTACTATCTATGACTAATACTTTATACATGTCACTCACTTGTAAGTAATAAGAATCTTTATTGAGCCTTCTTGACAAAACGATAGTGTGATGCCACCTCCGATGATCTCCAACCCCGAGCCAACCTAACAAAACTAAGAGAAATGGAAGATACAGTGTAAGTTTTTAAAGCTTAATAAGTTTACATATAATAATAAGCAATTAAATTAACAAAATGTTTCCATTTCTCAAAAGGTATTCTTAAGAAATAAAATTATTGAATACATGTTTCCACTTTTTACACATGTTCAGCTTAGGCTATTTCCTAAGTCACAACCACTAAATTAATTATATCTTAAGCTACAAAACTAGAAATTAAGTTCTGTAAATTTTCCCTGAAACTAGACTCATATATCTTCTTTCCATAAAATTTTCATAATTTTTGGTTGGACCAATTAGTACAGTTTATTCATTAAAGCTTCCCCTATTTCGCTACTCGACAATCCTGACCACTCTTCACTAAAATTTCAATTTCTCTTTATACAAAATTCAAAATATGTTCACATTTATTTCTACTAAAAATAGACTCAATAATTAATCCACCTATATAAATTATGTTCCATAACTATTTTTTTACAATTTTTAATGATTTTCACAAATCAGAACAGGGGATCACAAAATCAATCTGAACCAGTCTTACAAAAATATAAATATCTCAAAATGAAGAATTCCTTTGCTTTCTTTGTTTCTTTTATATGAAAATAGGATAAATAAGCTTTAATTCTATATCTCATTCAACCTTTAATTAAATTTCTATCATTTTTTGTGATTTTTCAAAGTTACCTAACTGTTGCTACCAAAAACTGTTATATTTCAGGTTTCACTTTTTCATAAATTTCTTTGTATCAATTTTTCATAGTAACACTTAACTATATCAAACTTGCCAAAGTTCGATTACTTATCGAGCCCATTGCTCACAACATATATATTCATATCCCTATACTTAGCACCATATTTTCATATGAATTTACAATTAATAGGTTTTCACGTTAAACACATCGGAATAGTAACAGATATTCGGTGGCCTGCACATAGTACCACCCTTGTAGCCGAAGCTAATTGGTGCACATAGTAGCGTGCACTTAGTACTACACATGTGACCAAAACCATTTCTCATACATAGTGGCCTGCACTTAGTACCACACATGTGATCGAAATAATCGAGTATGCATAGTAGCCTACACATAGTACTACACATGCGACCCAACCATTTGGTACATGTAGTAGCTTGCACTTAGTATTACACGCGTGACCTAAACCATCTCGAACACATAGTAGCCTGTACATAGTACTACACATGTGTTCTCACAACGGATCATTCATATTTTTTCTATTCCAAAGGTTCAACCGGGAAATTCTTCACTTTTCAACATTTTAGCAATTCATCCATACTCAATTTCAATTCATAATTTACCTCAAGTGAGCATTCAATATGCAACCACGACATATATAATAACAAAATATTATAACATAAGTAAAAACGATATATTATTTACATACAAACTTACAATTTCACAGAGTCACCATAATCATAGAAAGCACTTTTAACCACATCTTAATTCATTTCCAAGTCATTTATGTCACCTTGTATCATAGGCATTATTAAATCAAATCACTAACATAATAATATCATAATCATATAATTCAACAAAATCAAATCTAATATTATAATTTAGGCTTCAAACAGACATTATGACATTGTGACAGCCCAAAATAGGGTCTAATCGGAACAGTGGTTTCGTAACCACAAAATCCGAATTAAAATAGTTAAATTCTAAAAATTTTATGTTTTCCAATTTATTAAATATGCTTTGTGTGAAAATCGTTTAGAAATATGTGTGATTCTTGGATTATTATTATGAAAAAGATTCGGTTAAGTATAAATGGTTAAGAAAATAGAGTGAAATTGAGTTTACGAGACTAGGGCAAAATGGTCATTTCGCCCAAAAGTCTGAGTTGTGAACGAATTTGAGTAAGAAATTGATAAAATGTGTTAAATGTGTTTATTTAGATCAAGAAAGAAGAGAAAGCGATCGAGATCGCGGAAAAGAAAAGGTAGTCGACTAATTCTAGATTTAGTCGTTTTGTTATCGAGGTAAGTCATAAGTAAATTATAGCACATTACCTCATTGTTGTTCATTTGATGATTTCTATGTGAAACTATGTGGATATGAATTTTGAATTATGCAATTGTATGTTTGTGAATATTTTGGTAAATCTCGTTTGAACAGTAAGAATGATTCCGGATATGGGTGACATGTCACTTGAGGGTTTCTGATTCTGTCTGATTCTGTATCCCAGGTGCTGGGTGCACTTGCATGTGTTGCAATCACCTGTTAGCTTATGTGAGCAGGCCCGTGGATTACGTCTGTATTTCTGTGATCTGAGGTAGCTTCGGCTACATATTCTGGTGGCTTCGGCTACATATTCTGATGGCTTTTGCCATATTTCTGTGTTGGCTTCGGCCACATATCTGTGAGGCACTTCGATGCTAACCTCTGTATATCCGTTTTTGCTCTGAATGTTCAACGGGGATTAATTTGGTTATGTGAAGCATTTGTGTAGGTTAAGCAATTAAAAATGAATGGAACATGATATGTGTGTGAATGTCTATATTTGGATATTTTGGTAAGAATGTGTATCAGTAAGTATATAAATGTTGCATTTATGCTATGTGGAAATAAGATGTCTTAGCTAATCATGTGCATTTTGCTATTGATTTACGTATGGCTTACTAAGCTACTTGTAGCTTACTCCCCTTTCTTTTTCCCTTCCTTTTAGATTGTCGAGCATAGAGCGTTTTGGGATTGGTGATCAAAGGAGGCTTGTCTCACACTATCAAGCTGCCTTGGTGTATGTATACATGATTTTGATATTTTAAGTTTGGCATGTATAGGTGGCTAGTCTCTGTATAAGTATTGTTTTGAAAATCTAATAGAATAGGTAAATATGTGATACTTGTTTTGTAAATGGTGTTATAAATGCAATCATTTTGAGTATGTGTCATTGGAATTGGTTAAATTATACGGTATGTATGTGAAAGTATGTTTTAGAGAGGTCAAGGCTTGGTAAATAGCTTGACACCTGTATAGTAGGGCACACGGGCGTGCGCCTAGACCGCGGGTGACACACGGTTTATCTCCACAGGTGTGTACTCAGACCGTGCCTCCCCTACACCTTAATTTTAAATTTTGGTGTACCACACGAGCAAGAGACATGGTCGTGTGTCTCGACCGTGTGGGGTACACGGCCCCCAAACGACCATGTGGGGTGACCGTGGCTAATTTGACAGTTTCGACCACGGTCGTTAGACATGGGCGTGTGAAGGCCACACGGCCTTATCACACGGCCATGCTATGAGTCACACGGGTGTGTGATGTAACACCCCCACACCCGAGACCGTCGCTGGAGTCGAGCTTGAGGTGTTACCGAACATAATTTATCATTTAAACAACTTTACATCATTTATTTTGATTTTCGGAATAAGTAGTTTTTCTGCGTCATGGTCGCTAAAAAAATAATATCTTGAGTTACGAAACTCGAAATAAAGATCCGTAAATTTTTCCTGAATCTAGACTCACATATCTATCTACTAATTTTTTTCTAAAATTTTTGGTTGGGCCAATTAGTACAGTTTATTAGTTAAAATTACCCCTGTTTCAGGACTTGACTGCATTGACCCCTACTTACTTCAAACCACTTTTCTCCCTGTAAAAAATTCATATAACTATATCATTTATTTCTATTAAAATTATATTAAATAAGGATTCTGAGCATATAAATTACACCTCCTAATTATTTTTTTATAATTTATAGTGAATTTTCAAAGTTGGAACAGGGGATCCAGAAATTGCTCTGGCCCTGTTTCACTAAAACTCAAATATCTTATAACATATAACTCCTTTACCTATTTCGATTTTTCCATTTGAAAGTAAACACAATAAGCTTCAATTTCATATTTAATTCTTCACCTAATTCGTTTTCTACTATTTTTGGTGATTTTTCAAACTCACATCGTTGTTGCTGTAGTGTTCTGTTTTATGGCAAGTTTCATCTTTTTATGAATTCTCATGAACTATGTAACATATTAAACTCACAAGGCATCCAACATTATCTAGGCTAGCCATACCAATGACTAATCATTATCAAGCATTTTCTCAACCAAACCACAACCATATCACAAGATTATTTACACAAAACAAGTATATTGCTATACATGCCATACATCAAAACATACAAACCAATATACCAATTCTTCCTCGGATAGTGTGAGCGTTTCTTCGACCTTCCCGATATCCAAGTTGGCTCGCTAAAAACTACAATGAATGTAAAGGAGGGAGTAAGCATAAATGCTTAGTAAGTTCACATGCAAATAACAAGTAACATAACAAAGCAATTATATCAACAACAATAGCATGGTATCACCAAGATACAAACCACATTTCTAGCTATCGTGTATCATCTTACCACCTTATTTCTGTTGTATCAAGTTTCAACCCGAGGGTTAAGTACATACCTGTCCAAATTGTCCATTTCACAACACTTACCAAAATATCATTTTCATCTTGAGTATTCTTCCATTCCGCTAGAATTTTACCCGTTGAACACATCAGAATATAACTCGGATACACGGACCATTTGCACATAAGTGCCACATATGTAATCAATCAATCATGTAACCCGCCCA
Organism: Gossypium stocksii; assembly: GCA_020496765.1. Lineage (NCBI taxonomy): Eukaryota > Viridiplantae > Streptophyta > Magnoliopsida > Malvales > Malvaceae > Gossypium > Gossypium stocksii. The sequence goes on from CM035623.1 coordinate 18,350,401, forward strand.
TAAGCGAACTCGGACTCAACTCAACGAGCTCGGGCGTTCGCATCCATAAGTGAACTCGGACTCAACTCAACAAGCTCGGATGCCTAGTTACATCTCACGAACTCAGACTCAACTCAATGAGTTCGGACATTTGCATCCATAAGTGAACTCGGACTCAACTCAACGAGTTCGGATGCCCAACCATTCTAGTGACATGTCACTTGTATCCTAATCTATTCCCAAGGTTCAAACAGGATTTTCCTCAGTCACACATTTCCCAGTCGTTCTCCTCGGAATATTGGAACCAATATGTTGCTTGCATCTCATACTTATCAATTTAATCACATACTTTTCATACCAATACATAATATTTCACAAAGCATAATATTCATAATAACAAGTATCATATCGTAAAAATAGCATTAAATCACTTAAAATAGCAATCATGTTACGTTATTTACACATGAACTTACCTCGGTACAAAATATAGCAATTTTGCGATTTAGTCCAAAATCTTTTCTTTTCCTCAATCAAGGTTGATTCCACGTCTTTCTTGATCTAAAATAACACATTTAGCTTATTTAATACTCACATTATCAAAATAGTCCTAAATTCAAATTTTGGCAAATTACAATTTTGCCCCTAAACTTTTACATATTTACACTTTTGCCCCAAAGTTTAGAAATTAAATTTTATCACAAATTCTTATGTTTTAGGACATACTGATCATTTATTTACCATTAGCAAGCTCAAATTCCCACTAAAACACATACTTATGAACAATATGTACTTTTACCGATTAAGCCGTTTTACTCGTTTTTACTTAAAACCGAGTAGCACAAGTTGTCTAACATAATTTAAAACCTCATATTCTATCATAAAACATCAAAATACACAAATTTCACCTATGGGTATTTTTCCAAATATGAACCCTAACTTAAATTATTGCTAACATAAGCTTTATCGAGTTACCGGGACTACGAAAACGTAAAGAACATTAAAAACGGGGCTTGGAATCACTTACTATGAAGCTTGGAAGCTTGAAACAAACCTTAGCTATGGAGAACCCTTGAAATTTCGTGGTAATGAAGAAGATGACCAATTTTGTGTTATTTTTCCCTTTTTATTTCATGTTAATATCCAAATGACCAAAATGCCCCTCCTTACTAAACTTTCAAAAATTCCATCCATGTCCAAATTTTGTCCATGAACTTAAAATTGGTCAAATTTCTATTTAAGACCTCCTAATTAATATTCCAAAGCAATTTCATACTAGAAACTTCTAGAATGCAAGTTTTGCAACTTATTCGATTTAGTCCCTAATTTCAAATTAAGCACTTTACGCTTAGAATTTCTTCACGAAATTTTCACACCATCATAAAATCATATCATAAACATCAAAATAATGATAAAATAATTATTTCTACCTCGGATTTGTGGTCACAAAACCACTATTCTTATTAGGCTCTCATTCGGGATATTACAACTCTCCCCCCTTTTAAGGATTTTCGTCCTCGAAAATCTTACCGGTAAACAGGTGTGGGTATTTTTTCCTTATAGTTTCTTCGGGTTCCCATGTAGCCTCTTCTATTCCATGCTTTTGCCACAACACTTTCACAAGAGCAATACTTTTGTTTCTTAGTTGTTTGACCTCTCGAGCTAAAACTTTAATCGGTTCTTCTTCGTAGGTCATATCTGGTTGTAATTCAATTTCTGGCGGTGAAACCACATGTGAAGGATCCGAATGATACCGACATAGCATAGATACATGGAACACATTATGAATTTTCTCCAACTCAGATGGTAATGCTAACCGATAAGCTATTGGTCCAACTCTTTCAATTATTTCATACGGCCCGATAAAATGCGGACTTAATTTACCTTTCCATCCAAATCTGAGGACTTTCTTCCACGGAGACACCTTTAAAAATACCTTATCACCAACTTGAAACTCAATTTCTTTTTGTTTCAAATCTGCATAAGATTTCTGTCTAGTCGAAGCAACTTTCAAACAATCTTGAATTACCTTCACTTTTTCTTCGGTTTCTTTTGTTAGATCAACCCCATAGATCTGATTTTCCTTGAGTTCGGTCCAATACAAAGGCGTCCGACACTTACGACCATACAATGCTTCATAAGGTGCCATTTTCAAACTCGTCTGATAACTGTTATTGTAAGCAAATTCTACCAACGATAAATATCTTTCCCAACTTCCTTGAAATTCTAATACACAACATCGAAGCATGTCTTCAAGAATCTGAATTACCCTTTCTGATTGCCCATCAGTTTGTGGATGAAAAGCAGTACTGAAATTTAACCTTGTACCTAACGCTTCTTGTAACTTTTGCCAAAACCGCAAAGTAAATCTCGGATCTCTGTCTAAAATGATTGACAATGGTATTCCATGTAGTCTAACAATTTCTCTAACATACAATTCAGCTACCTTGTTAAGAGAATAATCCGTACGTACTGGAATGAAATGAGCCGATTTAGTCAATCTGTCAACTATTACCCAGATGGCATCTTTCTTTCCTGGAGTCAACGGCAACCTTGAAACAAAATCCATAGTAATCCGATCCCATTTCCATTCAGGAACCATAATAGGCTGAAGTAATCCTAAAGGCACTTGGTGTTCCGCTTTCACCTGTTGACAAATTAAGTATTTCGATATAAATTCCGATATATCCCTTTTCCTTCCATTCCACCAGTACATTTTCTTCAAATCATTATACATTTTCGTACTGCCTGGATGAATCGACAAATAACCACCATGTGCTTCCTGCAAAATCTTTTGAATTAACTCATCATTCTTCGGTACACAAATCCGATCTTTAAACATCAAGCAATCGTCAGGACCGATTCTGAAATCTGACTCTGTATCAACCTCACATTGCTTTCTTTTGGCTTGCAAGTCTTCATCGCTTTTTTGAGCTTCACAAATCTCTTGTAAAAACATCGGTCTTACTTTTAGCTCGGCCAGAATGGAACCATCATCTGACATTTCCAACTGAGCGTTCATAACTCTCAAAGCAAACAACAGTTTTCTACTCAAAGCATCAGTAACTACATTTGCTTTTCCTGGATGATAGTCAATCACAAGCTCGTAATCTTTTAATAACTCCAACCATCTTCGCTGTCTCAAATTCAAGTCCTTTTGTAACATCAAGTATTTAAGACTCTTGTGGTCGGTATATACTCGACACTTTTCACCAAATAGATAATGTCGCCAAATCTTCAAAGCAAACACCACTGCAGCCAATTCCAAATCATGAGTCGGATAATTCCTCTCGTGAGGTTTTAACTGCCTCGAAGCATAAGCCACAACCTTTCCTTCTTGCATCAGTACACATCCCAAACCATTTAGAGAAGTATCGCTATATACCACAAATTCTTTACCTGACTCGGGCTGTACTAACACTGGTGCCTCTGTTAATAACTTTTTCAATTCTTCAAAACTTTGTTGACATTCTTCTGTCCACTCAAATTTAACATCCTTGCGAAGTAATCTAGTCATAGGAGCAGCAATTATAGAAAATCCATTTACAAACCGTCGATAATATCCAGCTAGTCCCAAGAAACTCCTAACCTTGGTTACATTCTTCGGTGGCTTCCAATCAACAATAGTTGAAATTTTACTGGGATCAACCTGTATACCATCACCCGAAACAATATGACCCAAAAATCCAACTTCCCGAAGCCAAAATTCACTTTTACTAAACTTGGCATATAACTGCTTGTCTCGCAAAGTTTGCAAAACTATCCTCAAGTGCTCAGCATGCTCTGTCTCATCTTTCGAATAAATCAAGATATCATCTATAAATACCACAACAAACTTGTCCAAGTATGGTCGAAATATTCGATTCATCAAATCCATAAACACGGCAGGAGCATTTGTTAATCCAAACGGCATAACAAAAAATTCATAATGACCATACCTTGTCCTAAAAGTAGTTTTAGGCACATTTGACTCTTTTACCCACAGCTGATAGTACCCAGATCTTAAATCAATCTTTGAAAACCATGTTGCTCCTTTCAGCTGATCAAACAAATCATCAATTCTCAGCAACGGATACTTGTTCTTAATTGTCACTTTGTTTAATTGCCGATAGTCTACACACAATCTCATCGAACCATCCTTCTTTTTCACAAACAATACCGAAGCACCCCAAGGCGAAAAACTCGGTCTCACAAAACCTTTGTCGGTCAACTCTTGCAACTGCGACTTTAATTCTTTCAACTCTGTTGGTGCCATTCTGTACGGAGCGATCGAGATCGGAGCTGTTCCCGGCATCAAATCAATACCAAACTCTACTTCTCTAACTAGAGGCAAACCCGGCATGTAACACCCCTATCCCGTAACCGTCGCCGGAATAGGTAAGGGGCATTACCGGACTTGTAACATATATCGGAGCAGTAAAATTTTAAACTTTTTAATCAAGATCCAACACGTATCATCAATCATCAGAGCATACTTCAATTGATTATAAAATGATGCATATAACTATTGGAAATCTAATTGGAAACATGCTAAAAGATAGGGAAATTTTGCGAAATTTTTAAGTTAGGGACACACGGCCGTGCCCCTTGCCCGTGTTCTTCTCACACGGCCGTGTCCCTCTAGACACGCCCAAACCTTTCAGCCCGTGGTCGAATCTGACTTACCCCACACGGCTGTCCAACACGCCCATGGGGTTAGGCTGTGTGTCGCCCACGGCCTAGGCACGCCCATGCCCTTACCCCGTGGTCGAAACTATCAAAAATCACACGGCTACAAGACACGCCCGTGTACAAAACAGAGTAGACCGTATGACTATACTGCCAAATTTCACACGGCTACAAGTTACAAGACACGCCCGTGTGTCTAGGTCGTGTACCAAAACTGACCAAAACATTAAGGTGCAGGGGATACACGGTCGAAGCACATGCCCGTGTTCCCTGGCCGTGTGGCACAAATATAGGCTTGGTTTAAGCCAATTTGCCACCCAATATGGGTCATTTCTACTAGCCATTAACCAACAACATTTCATGCCATTCTACCAACCTAAAACATACCAATTCAAGCACAAAATGGACCCAAAATCATCTCAATTCATTCACAATTCAAGCACACCAACTCAAAGGCCTAAATGACCATTTCCATGCACTCATCCACACATATACATATCAATTATGCAAGCTTATAACCTCATCAAAATCACATATCTTTCCATAAGCACATATAGCTAAAGGACAACTCAAGTGCTTGATTATAAACACATATGACCCAAGCCACATCTCATAGCTTGATCATTTACCAAAATATATCATGTTCACTAAAGTACTAGCCTATACATGCCATGACCAAATGTTTGCAAAATACTCAAAAGTACCAAAGCTTTATCGATAGTGTGATAGCGATCCCCGACTCGTCCGATATCTGAGCTAGCTTCTGAATCTAGAAGACAGTGAAAGAAGTAAACGGAATAAGCTTCTAAAGCTTAGTAAGTCCATATAACATGAAATGAAACTTACCCTTTCAATGAGGTATCCATAAGTAAGGCCATTACAAACATATGATCTTATAGCCTATTGCACAAGCTCACACTCATTAGTTCATGTAGTTTCATAACATATCATATATATAAAAGCTTATCAAATACTTCATTTCATGTAACATATACAAATCTTGTAAAACATATGGCATAATATGCCTTCATTTTGCACTTTCTCATATAACATGTTGATCATGTAACTAGTATCATTCCATTCATACAAATCATATGACATGTATTTCATATACTTCATTATCTCATGTATAGCACATAACTCTTATGACATGTACCTTATACCATTCATGTATTCACATAACATCTCTCTCATATATTCAATTATCAATTAACTTTTCCTGTAACATGTATCGGTATTGCCCATTGAACCTATAAGAACATCGAAAGATACTCGGGTGATACACACACAGTGTATATACATATAACCTGTAATCCGTCAATGCGTCATATATGCTCTTTCGAGCCTGTACGGTAAGCCTGGAGGCTGAACATATAATCCCGAAGGATAATCGGTAAGCCCGTAAGCTGAACATGTAATCTCGAAGGATAATCAGTAAGCCCATAGGCTGAACATGTAATCCCGAAGGATAAACCTGTAGCTCATGAGCACGTGGTGAGTCTACAACAAATGCAGGAGCTCGAACCACCCTGTAGCCCTAGTGACATGTCACTCGTATCCTATCGACTTCTACGGTTCTAACGGGGCTCGGTATTCAATTTATCACTTGTAACAATTTAACATTTCTATTTCAATCTCATATATATACTCGTTCCATTAGGCTATTTAATCATCTAGCATTTCATATTTTTAAATAACAATACGTATGAACATATATAAATACATTAAATTCGTTATACGAACTTACCTCGTAATCCCGTATCTACTCGTCTATTTTCTGTTTTCCCCGATCAAGTTCCGGGATTCGATCATCTTTATCTATTTTAATGCAAAATTCAGCTATTTACTAACTCACATATTCAATTCAATCCAAAAACATATAATTTGACATATTTGCAATTTAGCCCATATATTTTCAATACTTTGCAATTTAGTCCTCTCATCACAAAAATGACAAATTACACAATCAATCCCCCAATTCACTATAGCCGAATATTCAAGGGACTTATACAAGCATATATCTTTTAATTAATCACAAATTTAACCTCAAAAATTCTACCTTTTTACAATCAAATCCTCAAAACCCATTTTCTTCAAAAATCACTTTAAAATTCTTGTATATTTCCACATAATATTTCATAATTCATCAAAATCTTCTAAAATATCATAGATTCATCAATAGCATTTTTCAAAAACATAATCAAAATCAGAAATTGAGGTACGGGTCGGTTAATATACGAAGCAACGATCTCAAAAATGTAAAAATTATCGAAAACGGAACAAAAACGAACCTCAATTTGAAGCTTGAAGTAGCCGAATAGCAAGGAAGCTTAAACCCTTATTTTCTTTTGTTCAAAATCGGTGGAAGAGAAATAAAATCAAGGCATTTTCATGTTTTATTTATCTAATATAACATATAATAATTAAAGGACAATTTTAACCTTTGAACATAAACCATTTAAAAACAATTCATTAAGGACATAAATGTCCACTAGCTTTAGAAAAGGTAAAATAACCATTTAAGGGCCCTTATTTAAAAAGCAAAGGTCAAATAAGCCATTTACCAAATAGAACCCTAATTTATCGCTTTATGCGATTTAATCCTTTTTATCAAATTAACCAGTCAAACGATAAAATTTCTAAATCAAACTTTCACACTGTGATTCTATCATGCTGTAAAACATATTAAAGCAATAAAAATAATAATTCGACTCGGTTAAGTGGTCCCGAAACCACCCGTTTCGACTAGGGTCTAAAGTGGGCTGTTACAACTCTCCCCCCTTTAGGGATTTTCGTCCCCGAAAATCTTACCAGTGAACAAGTTAGGGTATTGTTTTCGCATAGTTTCGTCGAGTTCCCACGTAGCTTCTTCTATTCCGTGTTTACACCAGAGAACTTTTACAAGTGCTATACGCTTATTTCTCAACTCTTTCATTTCTCGGGCCAGAATTCTAATTGGTTCTTTGCTGTACGATAGATCAGACTGTAATTCCACATCTATGGGAGAAATGACATGAGACGGATCAGATCGGTATCGTCGAAGCATTGAAATGTGAAATACGTCGTGAATCTTTTCAAGCTCAGACGGTAACGATAACCGGTAAGCTATAGGTCCAATTCGTTCCACAATTTCATACGGCCCGATAAAACGAGGACTTAACTTTCCTTTTCTGCCAAAACGAAGAATTTTCTTCCATGGTGATACTTTCAGAAATACTCTGTCTCCGACCTGAAACTCTATTTCTTTCCGTTTCAAATCTGCGTATGATTTCTGTCTATCTGAAGCTGCTTTTAAATTATCGCGTATTACTTTTACTTTTTCTTCTGTATCTCGGATTAGATCAACCCCGTGTAACTTTCTCTCATTCAATTTCGTCTAGTATAGCGGTGTTCGACATTTACAACCATATAATGCTTCATATGGAGCCATCTTTAAACTCGTCTGAAAACTATTGTTGTATGCAAATTTTACTTCGAAACATTAAACAATCATCGTTCCTTATAGAAAAGTCAGAATCAGAATTAGACTCACAGTGAAGTCATTTAGCTTGCAGATCAGGATCAGTCCCTTGAGCTTCGAAAATTTGCTGCAGAATCAACGGTTTAGCCTTTAGCTCAGCTAAAACAGATCCATCATCATATAACGTCATTTGAGCATTCAAAGCTCGCAGAGTAAACAGAGACTTTAGACTTAGCGCATCAGCTACAACATTAGCTTTCCCTGGATGATAATCAATTACAAATTCATAGTTTTTTAGTAGTTCGAGCCATCTCCGCTGTCGCATATTTAAATCTTTCTGTGACATCAGATACTTCAGACTTTTATGATCGGTAAAAATTCTACATTTCTCACCATATAAGTAATGCCGCCAAATCTTTAATGCAAAAACTATAGCAGCTAACTCAAGATCATGCGTCGGGTAATTCTTCTCATGCGGCTTTAACTGTCGGGAGGCATAAGCTATGACTTTCCCGTCTTGCATGAATACACAGCCCAGTCCGATAATAGATGCATCACTGTTTATAACAAATTCTTTCCCCGATTCGGGTTGAACTAAAACTGGAGCTTCTGTTAACAGGGCTTTCAACTGTTCAAAACTCTGCTGACATTTATCAGTCCACTCGAATTTTACATCTTTCTGCAACAATCGAGTCAACGGCACTGTAATCATCGAGAATCCCTTAACAAATCTTCGGTAATATCCCGCTAATCCCAGAAAACTTCTAATCTCAGATACATTTCTCGGGGGTTTCCAGTCTATAATAGCAAATATTTTACTCGGATCTACTCTGATGCCTTCCGCAGAAACAATATGACCCAAAAATTTGACTTCTCGAAGCCAAAATTCACATTTGCTGAATTTGGCAAACAACTGCTTATCTCTTAGAATTTGCAACACAATTCTCAGATGCTCAGTATGCTCTACCTCATTACGTGAATAGATCAGAATGTCATCAATGAACACGACAACGAATCTATCTAAATACGGTTTGAATACACGGTTCATCAAGTCCATGAACACTGCAGGTGCATTTGTCAACCCGAAAGGCATGACCAGAAACTCATAATGTCCGTATCGTGTTCTGAAAGTAGTTTTCGGTATATCTGAATCTTTAACTCGCAACTGGTAATAACCCGATCTCAATAGTTTTCGATATATCTGAATCTTTAACTCGCAACTGGTAATAACCCGATCTCAAATCAATCTTTGAAAATACAGTAGCTCCTTTTAACTAATCGAATAAATCATCAATCCGTGGAAGAGGGTATTTATTCTTCACTGATACCTTGTTCAACTGTCGGTAATCAATACACATTCTCATCGTTCCATCTTTCTTTTTCACAAATAATACAGGAGCACCCCAAGGTGAAAAGCTCGGTCTCGCGAAACCTCTATCCGTCAATTCTTGTAACTGTACTTTCAACTCTTTTAATTCATTCGGTGCCATTCTGTATGGAGCTATCGATATCGGAGTAGTGCCCGGTAACAATTCAATACCGAATTCAACTTCTCTAATCGGCGGTAAACCCGATAATTCTTCCGGAAAAACATCTGAAAACTCACAAACAACTGGTACAGACTCAATTTTTAATTCTGTCTTGCTAGAATTCATCACATACGCTAAATATGCATCATAGCTTTTTCTGACATACTTCTGAGCCTTCATGGCAGAAATCACTATCGGTAATTCATTCGAATCATTTGATTCAATCCGAAGAATCTCACCATTCTGACATTTCAATTCTATACTCTTACTTTGACAATTCACAATAGCCTCATGCGCATTTAGCCAGTCCATGCCCAGTATTACATCGAATTCGTCAAAAGGGAGGAGCATCAGATCAGCCGCAAAACAATATCCCCGAGTCATCAACGGACATTTCTTACATATCTTATCAACTAACACAGAGTTTTCTAATGGATTCGATACTTTAACTACATATTCCGTAGACTCAACACTTAAATTCTTTTCATACACTAATTTCATACAGATATATGAATGAGTTGATCCAGGATCTATCAACGTAACAATATCAGTGTTATAGAGAGAAAAAGTATCGGTAATAACATCAGGCGACGAGGCTTCCTCGCGTGCACGTATTGCATAAGCTCTCACAGGAGTATGCATCTCAGATTTCACATTAGCATCTCTCGCCACATTGCGATTTCCACTTTGGTTCCCAACACTTCGCGACGGTCTACCTCTCGATGCAACATTATTTATCTTAGTCGACTGTTCTCTATCAGGTACAGATCTTTTAGGACAATCATGCAAGTAATGATCTAACGATCCACATCGAAAACATGCCCCACTCATCAGTCGACACTCTCCAAAATGCCTTCTATTACAATGCTTGCACTCTAATCCGGGAATTCTCACACTACCCGCACTAGCTACAAAAGTCGTCTGAGGCCTCGAATGAGAAGTCTTAACACTTTTCTCTCAGATAGATGTGCTCGTAGAAGCAGCAGGACGAGGATGAAAATCCTTTGATCTTTTGGATCCAGACTGATACGGTTTTCCAGCAAACCTTTTTCTAGCTTCTCTGAATTCAGAATCAGCTTTTCTCTTTTCTTTAGCAAGCTCTTTGGCTTTACATGCCCGATCAACGAGAACTACAAACTCTCTCAGCTCAAGTATTCTAACTAATAGTCGAATTTCTTAATTTAGCAATCTTCGAACCTTTTCCACATTGTTGCTTCGGTAGAAACACATTCGCGAGCATATTTGCTGAGTCGAACGAACTCTCTCTCGTATTCAGTTACAGACATTCGACCCTGTTTCAGCTCTAAAAACTCTTTTCTTTTCTGATCGATGAATCATTGACTGATGTATTTCTTTCTAAATTCTGTCTGGAAGAAATCCCAATCGACTCGTTCTCGTGGTACAACCGAGGTCAATGTATTCCACCATTGATATGCTGAATCCCAAAGCAAAGAAATAGCACATCTCAGGCACTCATCAGGAGTACAAGCCAATTCATTAAAAACTCTGATCGTATTCTCAAGCCAAAATTCAGCCCTCTCAGTATCATCACTTGCTGAAGCTCAGAATTCCTCAGCACCATACTTACGTATCTTATTGACAGGAGGTCTGTTCAATCTCAGAGGATCCATAACTCGTACATTATCAGGGTTAGGTTGTGGGACGGGAGGGGGTGGAGGTTGCGGAGCAGCCAGGTTTGCTCGCACAAACTCACTAAACCATCCAGACATCATTTGGAAGAAAGCTTGTTTAATTTCTTCCTGATTGGCCACAGCAGGGCCCGATTCAGAAGGCACAGACCCTTGAGCAGGTGCTGGCGCAATACTTTCAACATCATCAGCTAAAGCTCGATTCGGATCCATTACTATATAAAACAGATTTCAAAGGATGTCAGGAGATATCACACTATCACATTTCATGTACATAGCATGTATAGCTAGACTAATACTCACTATGGTAGTCCTAGAATCGACTAAACCGTAGCTCTGATACCAACTAAATGTAACACCCCTATCCCGTAACTATCGCCGGAATAGGTAAGGGGCATTACCGGACTTGTAACATATATCGGAGCAGTAAAATTTTAAACTTTTTAATCAAGATCCAACACGTATCATCAATCATCAGAGCATGCTTCAATTGATTATAAAATGATGCATATAACTATTGGAAATCTAATTGGAAACATACTAAAAGATAGGGAAATTTTGCGAAATTTTTAAGTTAGGGACACACGGCCGTGCCCCTTGCCCGTGTTCTTCTCACACGGCCGTGTCCCTCCAGACATGTCCAAACCTTTCAGCCCGTGGTCGAATCTGACTTACCCCACACGGCTGTCCAACACGCCCATGGGGTTAGGCCGTGTGTCGCCCACGGCCTAGGCACGCCCGTGCCCTTACCCCGTGGTCGAAACTGTCAAAAATCACACGGCTACAAGACACGCCCGTGTACAAAACAGAGCAGACCGTGTGACTATACTGCCAAATTTCACACGGCTACAAGTTACAAGACACGCCCGTGTGTCTAGGCCGTGTACCAAAACTGACCAAAACATTAAGGTGCAGGGGACACACGGTCGAAGCACACGCCCATGTTCCCTGGCCGTGTGGCACAAATATAGGCTTGGTTTAAGCCAATTTGCCACCCAATATGGGTCATTTCTACTAGCCATTAACCAACAACATTTCATGCCATTCTACCAACCTAAAACATACCAATTCAAGCATAAAATGGACCCAAAATCATTTCAATTCATTCACAAATCAAGCACTCCAACTCAAAGGCCTAAATGACCATTTCCATGCACTCATCCACACATATACATATCAATTATGCAAGCTTATAACCTCATCAAAATCACATATCTTTCCATAAGCACATATAGCTAAAGGACAACTCAAGTGCTTGATTATAAACACATATGGCCCAAGCCACATCTCATAGCTTGATCATTTACCAAAATATATCATGTTCACTAAAGTACTAGCCTATACATGCCACGACCAAACATTTGCAAAATACTCAAAAGTACCGAAGCTTTATCGATAGTGTGATAGCGATCCCCGACTCGTCCGATATCCGAGCTAGCTTCCGAATCTAGAAGACAGTGAAAGAAGTAAACGGAATAAGCTTCTAAAGCTTAGTAAGTCCATATAACATGAAATGAAACTTACCATTTCAATGAGGTATCCATAAGTAAGGCCATTACAAACATATGATCTTATAGCCTATTGCACAAGCTCACACTCATTAGTTCATGTAGTTTCATAACATATCATATATATAAAAGCTTATCAAATACTTCATTTCATGTAACATATACAAATCTTGTAAAACATATGGCATAATATGCCTTCATTTTGCACTTTCTCATATAACATGTTGATCATGTAACTAGTATCATTCCATTCATACAAATCATATGACATGTATTTCATATACTTCATTATCTCATGTATAGCACATAACTCTTATGACATGTACCTTATACCATTCATGTATTCACATAACATCTCTCTCATATATTCAATTATCAATTAACTTTTCCTGTAACATGTATCGGTATTGCCCGTTGAACCTATAAGAACATCGAAAGATACTCGGGTGATACACACACAGTGTATATACATATAACCTGTAATCCGTCAATGCGTCATATATGCTCTTTCGAGCCTGTACAGTAAGCCCGGAGGCTGAACATATAATCCCGAAGGATAATCGGTAAGCCTGTAGGCTGAACATGTAATCCCGAAGGATAATCGGTAAGCCCGTAGGCTGAACATGTAATCCCGAAGGATAAACCTGTAGCTCATGAGCACGTGGTGAGTCCGCAACAAATGCAGGAGCTCGAACCACCCTGTAGCCCTAGTGACATGTCACTCGTATCCTATCGACTTCTACGGTTCTAACGGGGCTCGGTATTCAATTTATCACTTGTAACAATTTAACATTTCTATTTCAATCTCATATATATACTCGTTCCATTAGGCTATTTAATCATCTAGCATTTCATATTTTTAAATAACAATACGTATGAACATATATAAATACATTAAATTCGTTATACGAACTTACCTCGTAATCCCGTATCTACTCGTCTATTTTCCGTTTTCCCCGATCAAGTTCCGGGATTCGATCGTCTTTATCTATTTTAATGCAAAATTCAGCTATTTACTAACTCACATATTCAATTCAATCCAAAAACATATAATTTGACATATTTGCAATTTAGCCCCTATATTTTTAATACTTTGCAATTTAGTCCTCTCATCACAAAAATGACAAATTACACAATCAATCCCCCAATTCACTATAGCCGAATATTCAAGGGACTTATACAAGCATATATCTTTTAATTAATCACAAATTTAACCTCAAAAATTCTACCTTTTTACAATCAAATCCTCAAAACCCATTTTCTTCAAAAATCACTTTAAAATTCTTGTATATTTCCACATAATATTTCATAATTCATCAAAATCTTCTAAAATATCATAGATTCATCAATAGCATTTTTCAAAAACATAATCAAAATCAGAAATTGAGGTACGGGTCGGTTAATATACGAAGCAACGATCTCAAAAAGGTAAAAATTATCGAAAACGGAACAAAAACGAACCTCAATTTGAAGCTTGAAGTAGCCGAATAGCAAGGAAGCTTAAACCCTTATTTTCTTTTGTTCAAAATCGGTGGAAGAGAAATAAAATCAAGGCATTTTCATGTTTTATTTATCTAATATAACATATAATAATTAAAGGACAATTTTAACCTTTGAACATAAACCATTTAAAAACAATTCATTAAGGACATAAATGTCCACTAGCTTTAGAAAAGGTAAAATAACCATTTAAGGGCCCTTATTTAAAAAGCCAAGGTCAAATAAGCCATTTACCAAATAGAACCCTAATTTATCGCTTTATGCGATTTAATCCTTTTTATCAAATTAACCAGTCAAACGATAAAATTTCTAAATCAAACTTTCACACTGTGATTCTATCATGTTGTAAAACATATTAAAGCAATAAAAATAATAATTCGACTCGGTTAAGTGGTCCCGAAACCACCCGTTTCGACTAGGGTCTAAAGTGGGCTGTTACACGGCAATTCTTCTGGAAATACATCCGTAAACTCACATACAATCGGCACTGATTCCACTTTCTTTTCAATTTCCTTTGTATTCAACACATATGCTAAATAAGCTTCATAACCCTTTCTCAAATATCTCTAAGCCGACATTGAAGAAATCACACTAGACAATGCCTCTGATTTATCTGATTCGACCCGCAGAGTTTCACCATTTTCACACTTTAATTCAATAACTTTCTGTTTACAATTTACTATAGCATCATGCAATGTCAACCAATCCATACCCAAAATAACATCAAACTCATCAAACGGCAACAACATCAAGTCGGCCGGAAAGTAATAACCCCGAATCATTAAAGGACAGTTCTTGTATACTTTATCAACTATAACACACTGGCCTAACGGGTTTGACACTTTAATCATAAATTCTGTATTCTCAACAGGTATATTCATGCTAGATACTAATTTCATGCACACATATGAATGAGTAGAACTGGGGTCAATCAAAGCAGTAACATTAACATCATAGAGAGAAAATATACCAGTAATCACATCGGGTGAGGAAGCATCTTCACGCGCTTTAATGGCATAAGTTTTAGCTAGAGCCCTTCCTTCAGATTTAACTGCTGAATCTCTATCTACATTCTTGCTGCTTGCTTCACTCCCAGCTTTTCTTGGATACCTTCCTCTCGAATCTGCACCACCAGCTTTTGTACTAAGAAATTTTTCTTTTTCAATCCTCTCTGGGTAGTCTCTAATAAAACGATCCGGAGAACCACATCGAAAACATTCATTTGCTCTGCACGGACTAAAATAATTTCTACCACACCACTGGCACTCGGGTTTAACAAATCTTGAGTTCCCTACACTAGCTGCCGAAGTAGTTTGGGACTTAGGACCCACATTTTGCTTCCTAGAATTCCCATATGATTGTCCAGCTGAAACTTGGGAACGAGGATTCATATTTCTTGATTTTCCGGGTTGCTATGAGGGTGCATTACTCATTGGTCTTTTCTTCCAATTTCGTGTCTCAGATTCTACCTTTTTCTTCTCTTTAAGTAGTTCTTTAGCCTTACAAGCTCGATCGACAAGTACCACCATTTCCTTTAGTTCTAGAATCCTTACAAATACCTTGATGTCTTCATTAAGCCCATCTTCAAATCGTCTGCACATCTTGGCCTCTGTAGGAACATATTCTCTGGCATACTTACTCAGTCGAATAAACTCTCTTTCATATTCTATAACGGTCATGTTACCTTGTTTCAACTCAAGAAATTCCTTACGCTTCTGATCAATAAATCTTTCACTGATGTATTTCTTCCGAAACTCTTCTTGAAAGAATTCCCAAGTTACCCTCTCTTTCGGTACCATAGAAATCAGTGTCTTCCACCAATTATAAGCTGAATCTCTCAACAAAGATATAGCACATTTCAAGCATTCCTCAGGTGTGCAAGACAGTTCATCAAGTACCCGGATAGAATTCTCAAGCCAGAACTCTGCTTTCTCGGCATCATCATCTACATTAGCTCTGAATTCTTCGGCCCCTAGCTTACGAATTTTATCAACTAGAGTTCTTTGGAATTTCATCATACCCACATCTTGAGGCATCGGAGGTACAGGTTGAGGAATTGGGGGAGGTGGGGGAGTTTGTACATTCGGGTTCGTACGAACGAACTCAGTATACCAAGCACTCATCATCTGGAGAAAGGCTTCTCGACCCTTTTCTCCTCCTCCTTGACTAATAGTGGGAGGTAGATTTTCAGTCGGCACCGCCCCTTCAGCTGGAGCTAGTGCATTACTTTCTACATCATCGACCATGGTTGGATCAGGATCCATTTACTATAAAAAAATCATTTAAAAGGTTAGAAGTCGTCACACTATCACAATATACATATCTGGCATGTATAGCAAAATCCGTGCATAAAATACGTTAGTCCAAGAACCGACTAAACCTACTCTGATACCACCAAATGTAACACCCCCACGCTCGAGATCGTCGCCGGAGTCGAGCTTGAGGTGTTACCAAACATAATTTATCATTTAAACAACTTTACATCATTTATTTTGATTTTTAGAATAAGCAGTTTTTCTGTGTCATGGTCGCTAAAAAAATCATATCTCGAGTTACGAAACTCAAAATCAATATCTGTAAATTTTTCCTGAATCTAGACTCACATATCTATCTTCTAATTTTTTTCTAAAATTTTTGGTTGGGCCAATTATTACATTTTATTAGTTAAAGTTACCCCTATTTTAGGACTTGACTGCACTGACCTCTACTTACTACAAATCACTTTTCTCCCTGTAAAAAATTCATATAACTATATCGTTTATTTATCTTAAAATTATATTCAATAAGGATTCTGAGCATATAAATTAAACCTCCTAATTATTTTTTTTACAATTTATAGTGAATTTTCAAAGTTGGAACAGGGGATCCAGAAATCGCTCTGGCCCTGTTTCACTAAAACTCAAATATCTTATAACATATTACTCCTTTACCTATTTCGATTTTTCCATTTGAAATCAGACACAATAAGCTTCAATTTCATATTTAATTCTTCACCTAATTCGTTTTCTACTATTTTTGGTGATTTTTCAAACTCACGTTGTTGTTGCTGTAGTGTTCTGTTTTATGGCAAGTTTCATCTTTTTATGAATTCTCATGAACTATATAACATATTAAACTCACAAGGCATCCAACATTATCTAGGCTAGCCATACCAATGACTAATCATTATCAAGCATTTTCTCAACCAAACCACAACCATATCACAAGATTATTTATACAAAACAAGTATATTGCTATACATGCCATACATCAAAACATACAAACCAATATACCAATTCTTCCTCGGATAGTGTGAGCGTTTCTTCGACCTTCCTGATATCCAAGTTGGCTCGCTAAAAACTACAATGAATGTAAAGGAGGGAGTAAGCATAAATGCTTAGTAAGTTCACATGCAAATAACAAGTAACATAACAAAGCAATTATATCAACAACAATAGCATGATATCACCAAGATACAAACCACATTTCTAGCTATCGTGTATCATCTTACCACCTTATTTCTGTTGTATCAAGTTTCAACCCGAGGGTTAAGTACATACCTGTCCAAATTGTCCATTTCACAACACTTACCAAAATATCATTTTCATCTTGAGTATTCTTCCATTCCGCTAGAATTTTACCCGTTGAACACATCGAAATATAACTCGGATACATGGATCATTTGCACATAAGTGCCACATATGTAATCAATCAATCATGTAACCCGCCCATAAGCGAACTCGGACTCAACTCAACGAGCTCAGGCGTTCGCATCCATAAGTGAACTCGGACTCAACTCAACGAGCTCAGATACCTAATTACATCTCACGAACTCGGACTCAACTCAACGAGTTCGGACATTTGCATCCATAAGTGAACTCGGACTCAATTCAATGAGTTCGGATGCCCAACCATCCTAGTGACATGTCACTTGTATCCTAATCTATTCCCAAGGTTCAAACGGGATTTTCCTCAGTCACACATTTCCCAGTCGTTCTCCTCGAAATATTGGAACCAATACGTTGCTTGCATCTCATACTTATCAATTTAATCACATACTTTTCATACCAATACATAATATTTCACAAAGCATAATATTCATAATAACAAGTATCATATCGTATAAATAGCATTAAATCACTTAAAATAGCAATCATGTTACGTTATTTACACATGAACTTACCTCGGTACAAAATATAGCAATTTTGCGATTTAGTCCAAAATCTTTTCTTTTCCTCGATCAAGGTTGATTCCACGTCTTTCTTGATCTAAAATAACACATTTAGCTTATTTAATACTCACATTATCAAAATAGTCCTAAATTCAAATTTTGGCAAATTATAATTTTGCCCCTAAACTTTTACATATTTACACTTTTGCCCCAAAGTTTGGAAATTAAATTTTATCACAAATTCTTATGTTTTAGGACATGCTGATCATTTATTTACCATTAGCAAGCTCAAATTCCCACTAAAACACATACTTATGAACAATATGTACTTTTACCTATTAAGCCGTTTTACTCGTTTTTACTTAAAACCGAGTAGCACAAGTTGTCTAACATAATTTAAAACCTCATATTCTATCATAAAACATCAAAATACACAAATTTCACCTATGGGTATTTTTCCAAATATGAACCCTAACTTAAATTATTGCTAACATAAGCTTTATCGAGTTACCGGGACTACGAAAACGTAAAGAACATTAAAAACGGGGCTTGGAATCACTTACTATGAAGCTTGGAAGCTTGAAACAAACCCTAGCTATGGAGAACCCTTGAAATTTCGTGGTAATGAAGAAGATGACCAATTTTGTGTTATTTTTCCTTTTTTATTTCATGTTAATATCCAAATGACCAAAATGCCCCTCCTTACTAAACTTTCAAAAATTCCATCCATGTCCAAATTTTGTCCATGAACTTAAAATTGGTAAAATTTCTATTTAAGACCTCCTAATTAATATTCCAAAGCAATTTCATACTAAAAACTTCTAGAATGCAAGTTTTGCAACTTATTCGATTTAGTCCCTAATTTCAAATTAAGCACTTTACGCTTAGAATTTCTTCACGAAATTTTCACACCATCATAAAATCATATCATAAACATCAAAATAATTATAAAATAATTATTTCTACCTCGGATTGTGGTCACGAAACCACTATTCTGATTAGGCCCTGATTCGAGATATTACATGTGACGTAGCTTCAAAAGTGAAAAATTTTTCGGGCTTTCGATGCAATAGGATTCGAATCCTAATCATCCGAGATGTTATTTTTGCGATGGTAAACCCTCGGTAATGGTAAAATTGTAATGATTTGGTTGTAAACATGAGTCTGTTCTCCGATAAGTCCGGTAACGCTCACTACTCGATTCCGGTGATGGTTCCGGGTAAAGGGTGTTACATTTTAATTGGTATCAAAGCTACGGCTTAGCCGATTCTCAGACTAACGTAGCAAGTATAATAGTCAGTCTATACATGCCATATCTGAGACTTGATAGTGTGACGACTCTTGATGATTTTGCAATGTTTTCTATTATAGTAAATGGATCCCAATCGAGATACTGTTGATGATGCTCAGAGTAATGCGCCTGCTCCAGCGCAAGGGACAGCGCCGATTGAGAGTAGACCCGAGACTCAGAGTCAGGGAGATGAGGCTCGGGAAGCCTTTCTCCATATGATGAGTAATTGGTATACGGAGTTTATTCGGGCGAATCTGAATGCTCAACCTCCTCCACCCCCTCCTGTTTCTCAAGTCGTTCCTATGGCCTCTCCGCGAATAGAAGTGATAAAACTATCCAAGCCTCCGGTAGATAAGATCAGAAAATATGGGGCTGAAGAATTCCGAGCTAATGTGGATGACGACCCAGAGAAAGCTGAATTTTGGTTAGAAAACACGGTTAGAGTGTTAGATGAATTGTCTTGTACCCTAGAAGAAAATCTGAAATGTGCCACTTCATTGTTACGAGATTCTGCTTATCATTGGTGGAAGACTTTGATATCAGTAGTTCCGAAAGAGAAAGTTTCGTGGGATTTCTTTTTAGAAGAATTTCGTAAAAAGTACATCAGTCAGCGGTTTATCAATCAGAAGCGGAAAGAATTTTTAGAGTTAAAGCAAAGGCAAATGTCAATAGCTGAGTATGAAAGAGAGTTCATTAGATTAAGTAAGTATGCCCAAGAGTTTGTAACTACTGAAGAAATACTCTATAAGAGATTCGAAGATGGATTGAATGAAGATATCCGATTACTTGTGGGAATCTTTGAAATTAAAGAATTAGTAATACTTGTTGAACGCCATTAAGGCCGAGGCATTGAGCAAAGAGAAAAGAAAAGTTGAAGGTGAAGCTAGAGATGCAAGAAAGAGATCAATAGGCCGATCATTTCAGTCGCAATCAAAGAAATCAAGAGAGATAAGTTCTCGATCAAATGCTTCGGTAAGTTTTTCTCAAAAAGATCGTGGTAAGCAACGCTCCAATTCGAAGGGTTAAACCACTTCCGTGACAAGTGTCGGTAGTGTTAAATCTGATAGATTCGAATGCCAACACTGTGGAAAGAGACATCCGGGTGAATGTTATCTGCATAACTGAGCTTGTTTTAGATGTGGGTCTCAAGATCATTTCATTAAAGATTGTCCTAAAAGAGAAGGGTTTGAGAAATCTCAGAATGTGAGACCGAGTAATGTGAGTAAAGGAAGACTATCAAGGAATGTGGGATCTGGAAATAGTAGTAAAAGCGAAAAGAAAGATACGACTGCAAGATCTGAAGCGAGAGCTCCAGCAAGAGCATATGCCATACGGGCTCGTAAGGAAGCGTTTTCACCTGAAGTGATCACTGGTACATTTTCTCTCTATGATAATTTTGTTCTTGCTTTAATTGATCCGGGATCAACTCATTCGTATATGTGTGTGAAATTAGTGTCTGATAAGAATTTGTGTATTGAGTCTACCGAATTCGTGGTTAAAGTGTCGAATCCGTTAGGAAAACATGTGATAGTAGACAAAATTTGTAAGAACTGTCCTTTGATGATTTGTGGTCACTGTTTCCCTGTTGATTTAATGTTGCTTCCTTTTGATGAGTTTGATGTTATTTTAGGTATGGATTGGTTAACTGTGCATGGTGCTAAAATAGATTGTAGGCAAAAGATTCTTGAATTGAATTGTGGTAATGGTGAACTACTTCGAATTGAAACAGATAAGTCAGATTATGTTTCGATTGTAATCTCTGCAATGTTTGCTTATAAATGTTTGAAAAGTCATTGTGAGGCATATTTGGCCTACGTGTTGAACACTAAGGTGTCTGAAAAGGAGATTGAATCTGTGCATGTGGTATGTGAATATTTGGATGTATTTCCAGAAGAATTGCCTAGGTTACCTCCAGACAGAGAGATTGAATTCGGTATTGAATTGCTTCCGGGTACTGCTCTGATATCGATTACTCCGTATAGAATGGCGCCAACTGAATTGAAGGAATTGAAAGTACAGTTGCAAGAATTGACTAACAAGGGATTTGTGAGACCTAGTTCTTCTCCGTGAGGTGCTCCGGTTTTGTTTGTTAAGAAGAAAGATGGGTCATTGCGACTTTGTATTGTTATCGTCAGCTTAACAGAGTAACAATGAAGAATAAGTCTCCATTGCCTAGAATTGATGGCTTATTTAACCAGCTTAAGAATGCTTTAGTGTTTTCTAAAATTGATCTGAGATTTGGGTATTATCAATTGAAGGTTAAGGAGTCTGATGTGCCTAAGACTGCTTTTAGGACCCGGTATGGTCACTACGAATTTTTGGTAATGCCATTTGGATTGACCAACGCTCCGGCCATTTTTATGGATTTGATTAATCAGATTTTCAGGCCTTATTTGGATAAGTTCGTAGTGGTTTTCATCGATGACATTTTGATAAATTCTTAAAGTGAGTCTGAGCATGTTGAACACTTGAGAATTATACTTCAGACCTTGAGAGAGAAGAAACTGTATGCTAAGTTTAGTAAAAGTGAGTTCTGGCTTAGTGAAGTCGGGTTTTTAGGGCATATTATTTCAGAAAAAGGTATCCGAGTAGATCCAAATAAGATCTCAGTAATTATAGAATGGAAACCTCCTAAGAATGTGTCTGAAGTCAGGAGTTTTCTGGGCTTAGCCGGGTATTACAGTCGGTTTGTAAGAGGTTTTTCGATAATAGCTTCGCCGATCACGAGATTGTTGTGAAAAGGGGTTAAATTTGTGTGGACTGATGAGTGTCAGGAAAGCTTTGAAAGGTTGAAAAATTATTTAACTGAGGCACCAGTGTTAGTGCAACCTGAGTCGGGGAAAGTATTTGTTGTTTATAGCGATGCGTCTCTAAATGGATTTGGGTGTGTTTTGATGCAAGAAGGTAAAGTAGTAGCTTATGCCTCTCGGTAATTAAAGCCACATGAAAGGAATTATCCGACTCACGATCTGGAGTTAGCTGCTATAGGTTTTGCCTTGAAGATATGGCGACATTATTTGTACTGTGAAAGATGTAGACTGTATACCAATCACAAAAGTCTGAAGTATGTAATGACTCAAAAAGATTTGAATTTGTGACAGCGAAGATGGTTGGAATTATTAAAAGACTATGAACTTGTGATTGACTATCATCCGAGTAAAGCAAATGTGGTTGCTGATGCTTTAAGTAGAAAATCTTTGTTTGCTTTAAGAACTTTAAATACGGATTTGTCATTGTCTGATGATGGTTCGTTGATAGCCGAGTTAGTGGCTAAGCCGTTATTTTTGCAAGAAATTTGTGAAGCTCAGAAATTAGATAGTGATTTATTAGCTAAGCGGACTCAGTGTGAAACAGATGATAGTTCTAATTTCTGGATAGATTCGAGTGATTGCCTGCTGTTTCGTGATAGAGTTTGTGTGCCGAGAAATACTGAACTGATTCGGAAGATTTTGCATGAAGCTCATGATAGTCGTTGGTCAGTATATCCGGGTAGTGTGAAAATATATCAAGATCTAAAGAAAGTGTATTGGTGGCCGGGCATGAAACGAGATATTTCCGAATATGTAACAAAGTGTTTAGTGTGTCAGAGGGTAAAAGCAGAACATCAGTTGACTTCGGGATTGCTCCAACCAATTATGATTCCCGAATGGAAATGGGAAAGAATTTCCATGGATTTTGTTTCCGGATTGCCTTTAATACCGAGAAAGAAAGATTCTGTTTGGGTAATTGTTGACTGATTAACTAAGTCAGCTCATTTCATTCCGGTGAGGATGAACTTTTCTTTGGAAAAATTAGCAGAGTTATATGTTTCTGAGATAATTAGATTGCATGGTGTGCCTGTATCCATTATTTCTGACAGAGATCCGCGTTTTACTTCGAGGTTCTGGAAGAAGTTACAAGAAGCGTTGGGTACTAAATTAAATTTTAGTACTGCCTTTCATCCTCAATCGGACGGGCAATCAAAAAGAGTGATTCAAGTGCTTGAAGATATGTTAAGATGCTGTGTTTTAGAGTTTGAAGGTAGTTAGGATAAATAGTTGCCTTTGATTGAATTCGCGTATAACAACAGTTATCAGTCAAGCATTAGAATGGCACCATATGAAGCTCTATATGGACGGAAGTGTCGGACTCCATTGTATTGGACTAAACTTCGTGAGAGATACATTCATGGTACTGATTTGGTAAAAGAGACTGAAGATAAAGTAAAGATAATTCGAGACCGTTTGAAAGCTGCATCGAATTGACAAAAGTCGTATGCAGATTTGAAAAGAAAAGAAATTGAGTTTCAAGCAGGAGATAAAGTATTTTTGAAAGTGTCTCCATGGAAGAAAATTTTAAGATTTGGCCGAAAAGGTAAATTAAGTCCGCACTATATTGGTCCGTATGAAGTAATCGAAAGAATTGGTCCAGTGGCCTATCAGTTATCTTTACCTTTGGAGTTAGAAAGGATTCATAATGTGTTTCATGTCTCTATCCTTTGTCGATATCGGTTAGATCCATCGCATGTGATTTCACCTACTAAAATTGAAATTCGATCAGATATGTCATATGATGAAGAACCGATTAAGATTCTGGGACGAGAAGTGAAATAGTTAAGAAATAAAAGAATTGCTCTGGTAAAGGTATTGTGGCAACATTATGGATTAGAAGAGGCAACATGGGAAACGGAAGAGACTATGAGGAATCAGTATCCCTATCTGTTTACTGGTAAGATTTTCGGGACAAAAATTCCTAAGGGGGGAGAAATGTGACAGCCCAAAATAAGGTCTAATCGGAACAGTGGTTTCGTAACCACAAAATCTGAATTAAAATAGTTAAATTCTAAAAATTTTATGTTTTCTGATTTATTAAATATGCTCTGTGTGAAAATCGTTTAGAAAATTCATTGATTTAGTGCCTAATTTTATTTTTGAGACTAAATTGCATTAATTACAAAATGTGAGTTATTAGGTAAAAGTACCTATTTGAAATGGGGGTTTGAACTAGAGGTCTTTAAATGACAAATAGACCAATAGTTAATCGCATGGACATAAAAGGGTATTTCTAGAAATGTTCATGAGTAACATGGCTAAGGGCATTTTTGTCCAAATCATTAAAAGAATTAATAAAAAGATGAAAGAAAGATGAAAAGTGCTCATCTTCTTCATCTATGGCTGCCGAAATTTCCATTCTCCATAGCTAAGGGGTTTGAGCTTTTTCAAGCAAATTGTAAGTGCAATCTTGTCCCGTTTTCGATTATTTTCGTATTTTTGAGTTTATCTAAGCTTGAATTTCATGATTTTACCATTTATTTGAAGAGAAATTGAGTTTCAAAAATCTACCCATTCTTGATAAATTTGTGATTTGATGAGAAATGGTAGAAAATAGATTCTTGAAGTGTTATTTACGAGTTTTTCTAAGTAGTTTTCGGTAAAAACGTTCCTAAGGGACTAAAATGAGAAAAGTGAAAGTTTGTTCAAAAGTGTGTGAATATGTGTGATTCTTGGATTGTTATTGTGAAAAGGATTCGGTTAAGTATAAATGGTTAAGAAAATAAAGTGAAATTGAGTTTACGAGACTAGGGGCAAAATGGTCATTTCACCCAAAAGTCTGAGTTGTGAACGAATTTGAGTAAGAAATTGATAAAATGTGTTAAATGTGTTTATTTAGATCAAGAAAGAAAAGAAAGCGATTGAGATCGCGGAAAAGAAAAGGTAGTCGACTAATTCGAGATTTAGTCGTTTTGTTATCGAGGTAAGTCATAAGTAAATTATAGCACATTACCTCATTGTTGTTCATTTGATGATTTCTATGTGAAAATATGTGGATATGAATTTTGAATTATGCAATTGTATGTTTGTGAATATTTTGGTAAATCCAGTTTGAACAGTAAGAATGATTTTGGATATGGGTGACATGTCACTTGAGGGTTTCTGATTCTATCTGATTCTGTATCCCGGGTGCTAGGTGCACTTGTATGTGTTGCAGTCACCTATCAGCTTATGTGAGTAGGCGCGTGCATTACGTCTGTATTTCTGTGATCTGAGGTAGCTTCAGCTACATATTCTAGTGGCTTCGGCTACATATTCTGATAGCTTTTGCCATATTTCTGTGTTGGCTTCGGCCACATATCTATGAGGCACTTCGATGCTAACCTCTGTATATCCGTTTCTGTTCTGAATGTTCAATAGGAATTAATTTGGTTATGTGAATCATTTGTGTAGGTTAAGCAATTGAAAATGAATGGAACATGATATGTGTGTGAATGTCTATATTTGGATATTTTGGTAAGAATGTGAATGAGTAAGTATATAAATGTTGCATTTACGCTATGTGGAAATAAGATGTCTTAGCTAATCATGTGCATTTTGCTATTGATTTACGTATGGCTTACTAAGCTACTTGTAGCTTACTCCTCTTTCTTTTTCCCTTCCTTTTAGATTGTCGAGTATAGAGCGTTTTGCGATTGGTGATCAAAGGAGGCTCGTCTCACACTATCAAGCTGCCTTGGTGTATGTATACATGATTTTGATATTTTAAGTTTGGCATGTATAGGTGGCTAGTCTTTGTATAAGTATTGTTTTGTAAATCTAATAGAATAGGTAAATATGTGATACTTGTTTTGTAAATGGTTTTATAAATGCAATCATTTTAAGTATGTGTCATTGGAATTGGTTAAATTATATGGTATGTATGTGAAAGTATGTTTTAGGGAGGTCAAGGCTTGGTAAATAGCCTGACACGGCCTGTATAGTAGGGCACACGGGTATGCGCCTAGACCGTAGGTGACACACGGTTTGTCTCTACAGGTGTGTACTCAGACCGTGCCTCCCCTGGACCTTAATTTTAAATTTTGGTGTACCACACGGGCAAGAGAAACAGCCGTGTGTCTCGACCGTGTGGGGTACACGGCCCCCAAACAACAGTGTGGGGTAACCGTGGCTAATTTGACAATTTCGACCACGGTCGTTAGACATGGGCGTGTGAAGGCCACACGGCCTTATCACACGGCCGTGCTATGAGTCACACGGGCGTGTGACGTAGTTTCAAAAGTGAAAAATTTTCCGGGCTTCCGATGCAATAGGATTCGAATCCTAATCATTCGAGATGTTAGTATTGCGATGGTAGACCCTCGGTAAAGGTAAAATTGTAAAGATTTGATTGTAAACATGAGTTTGTTCTCCGATAAGTCCGGTAACGCTCACTACTCGATTCCGGTGACGGTTTCGGGTAAGGGGTGTTACAGACATTAATGCATTATTATTATTATACCAACTTACCTCGAATGCAAAAACGGCCAACATTTTCGACTTAGCTATAACCTCGTTCTAAGTCCAAATTTCGTATTTTCTTGATCTAACACATCAAATAACACTCATTTAATGACCACATTATTCAAATTAGTCCAAAAATCACACTTTTAAAATTTTACATTTTTGCCCCTAAAGTTTTCAAAATTACGCTTTTGCCCCTAGGCTCATAAATAAATTTTTATTCAATTTCTTTGCATTTTAGACCTAAACGAACCATTTCATAAATAAAACAGCCCACAATTCTCATTAAAACAAACACTTATGACCAATTTTATAACTTTTACGATTTAGTCCTTTCAAACATTTTCATCGAAAATCACTCGGTAAAAACTGTTTCTCTAACCTTAAACATGCATAATCTACCATAATTCATCAAAAAACACAATTATTCAACATAGGTCAATTTTTAAAATCAAACCCTAGCTTAAAATAATGGTAGAAATAGAGAAATCATGTTACTGAGATTTCAAAAACGTAAAAATCATTAAAAACGGGGCTAGAACGGACTTACAATCGAGCTTGTAAGCTTTAAAAACCCTAGCCATGGTTTCTCCATGCTATATTCGGCCTTGAGGAAGAAGATGAGCAAAAATTGTCTTTTAATTTGATTTTCAATTCATTTAATTTATAAATAACCAAAATGCCCCTAACTTAAAAATTTTTCACCCATTTCATGTCCATTTTTGTCCAATAAATTAACCAATGGTCTAATTACCATTTAAGGATCTCCAATTTAAAATTTCATAACAATTGGACACCTCTAACATGTAGAACTCAACTTTTGCACTTTTTACAATTTAGTCCTTTTGACTAAATTGAGTGCCCAAACGTCAAAATTTTCGTACGAATTTTTTACAAAATATTTTCATAAAAATTTAAACCATAAAAATATAAATAAAACACATTTCAATTAAACACCTTTACCTTCTAGAATGTACATTTTACTACTTTTGTAATTTAGTCTAATTTATCAAATTGGACACACAAACAATAAAATTTTGTAACAAAAATTTCACAAAATATTGCAAACACAAATTAAATTTTAAAACTCAATCGGAATAAATATTTTGACCTCGAATTTGTGGTTTCGTAACCACTATTTCGTTTAGGCCCTATATCGGGCTATTACATCTTTATGGAGACTAAGTTAAGTAGTGTTCGACTAGAAAATATAAGGAGGAAATGTGGTTGTTAAAATAGTATTGACGTACTAGCAGATGGTTCAAAAGGTGGTCTTTGTTTAGCATGGAAGCGAAACGTTTCTATTAGCCTCAGGAGTTTTTTGAGAAATCACATCGATGTTGAAGTTTGAGATGATGATGTAGGAAAATAGTGGTGGTTTACGAGATTTTACGGGACTCCATACAAGCATAATCTAGATGACTCATGAAGCTTGTTGCATAATCTAGGTCGTGTTCAGGTTTTACCTTGGTTAGTTTATGGCAACTTTAATGAGATTATGTATGGCTATAAAAAATAATGGGGGAGCCACAAGATGAAAGAAGAATGGAAGCTTTTAGAAGAGTTTTGAAGGATTGTCAGTTAATAGATGTTGGATATTCTAGGACATGGTTTACATGGGAAAGGGAAAATTTACCAAAAACAAACATCAGAGAACACTTAGATAAGGGAGTGGCGAACAAGAGTTAGATGAATATATTTTCTAGTGCGACGGTTCAACACCTTCTACATTTGTATTATGATCATTGCTCGTTACTTTTTCATGCCAAACAAGTAAGCGACAAAGTTGATAAAAGGAGATTTTGTTTTGAGGTATGGTGGGTAATGGATGATTCGTTTGAGGACGAGGTCAAGAGGCTATGGTTGTCCTTTACAAGTGATTTGTTAAACAAATTAGAAGCCTTAAAAAATGGTTTGTCTATGTGGGCTAGTTTAACTAGACGAAAAAAAAGGGTATTAAGATAAAGTTGACAAGAAAACTAGAAGAGTTGATGTCAAGAGAGAGAGATGATGAAACCTTGTAGAATTTATTGATACAAAGGTTCAATTGAATTTGGAAATCGAGAAGGATGAGAGGTATTGAGAGTAGAGAGCTCGTGTGAATTGGTTAAACGTGGGGGATAAAAACACAGCCTTCTTCCTTAATTATGCATCCCAACGTAGATGTGGGAATTCTATTATAAATTTGAAGTATTAAGATGAAGGGAAACTAGTGATGAGGAAGAAATAGAGGGAATTGCTCGGTGTTATTTCCAAGAGTTGTTCTCTTTGGGAGGTGTTGGCAATTTGGATCATATCCTTTTCAGTATTGAAAAATGCATCTTAGTCAAGGATAATTTGAGGATAATGGCAAAGTATACAGAGAATGAGGTTTAGACAGCCTTAAAAGAGATGGGACCAACCAAAGCGTCTAGAGAAGATGAGTTTTCGACATTATTCTTTCAAAAATTCTGGCATATTGTTGGGGTTGATGTCACGAGATTTTGCTTGGATGTCCTTAATGAATGTATGAATTTTAGATCATTAAATGTTCCAAATATTGTGTTAATTCCAAAAATTCCCTATCCAATAAATTTAAGCAATTTCAGGTTAATTAGCTTATGCAATGTCCTTTATAAAGTGGTAGCTAAAATGGTCATCAATCATTTCAAAGATGTTTTGGATAGGTGTATTGATAGTGATCAAAGAACTTTTGTTTCGGGAAGATTGATTTTTGATAACGTGTTGTTAGCCTATGAAATTTTGCATACTTTTTATCATAAGAAGTAGGGAAGAAAGGGTTTATGGTAATAAAGCATAACATGAGTAAAGCATACGATAGAGTTGAGTAGAGTTTTCTTCAAGAGATGATGTTAAGCATGGGATTCGATTTCGGGTGGTTTAGATTATAATGGGATGTGTCACGTCTATTTCTTATTCAGTTATAGTATACGGAAAAGCAATAGAGATCTTTTGACCCACTAGGGACTTTGTTAAGAGGGTCTGTTGAATCCTTTTCTTTTTTTTATTTGCAATGAAGGGCTTTCAGCTCTAATGAGGTTAGTAGTGAGAGAAGGTTTGATGATAAGGGTAAAGGTAAGTCGAAGTGGCCCTCAGATTTCACACTTGCTATTTGCTTATAATTGTATTCTCTTTGAAAAAACAAATGTTAATGCGGCAGAAACATTGAGAACGATTCTAAAGGAGTATGAAAGTTGTTCTGGTCAGTGTGTCAACTGTGATAAATCTATTGTTTTCTATAGTTCAAATACTTCGAAAATGGATAGACGAATAATTTCTGGTATTTTAAGAGTGAGATACTCAAATGATCCAGAAAGATATTCGAGCCTACCTAATATGGTTGGAAGAAATAAGAAGTTCTTTTTTCAGGTTTTAAATATAGGTTTCGGTAAAGGATTGAAAATTGGAGTGTGAGATATTTATCTTAAGGGGGAAAAGAGGTTTTTATCAAAGTTATTTTGCAGGCCATTCCCACATACTCAATGGCTTGTTTCTTGCTCCCTAAGTTTTTATGTGGTAAACTAGAGAGCATTATGGCCAAGTTTTGGTGGCATAAAAGGCATGGCAAAAAAGGTATTCATTGGTGCGGGTGGGATCAATTATGCGAACTTAAGAAGAATGGGGGTTTGGGATTTAGGAGTCTTCCCAAATTTAATATTGCTTTATTGGCAAAACAAGGCTGGCGTATTCTTTGTTATCTGAATTTGTTATTAGCTTGAGTTTTAAAAGAACAGTATTTTTTGAGTTCTGATTTCTTAATACAAGGTTAGGAAATTTACCTTCATATACCTGGAAAATGGTGTAGGTAGCGAAAAGGCTTTTATAGAAGGGGTTATGTTGGACGATTGGTTTTGGTGAGAAGATTTCGATAAGGGAATACCTTTGGCTACCATGGTTTGTCAATTTGGGTTTATTAAACAACGTCAGTAATTTTGAGGTTAACTTTGTTTCGAATTTAATTGATACACAATCAAGGGAATGTAGAAAGGATATAATTTTTAATACCTTTCTAAAGGATGTCGCAAAGAGAATACAGATGATCCCATTGGTTAAGGAAGCTTTCGATGATATGCAGGTTTGGAGGGGTGAGCCATCGGGTGAATTCTTTATAAGGAGTGCTTATAAACTATTACCATAAAGTATACTACCCCCTAATGAAAATTATACACAACAGGGCCTTAAAGAATTCTATAAAAAACTATGAAATCTACAGCTCCCTTCAAAAATTAAAATTATAGTTTGGAGAGCTTCGTGGAATTTCCTTTCTATGTTACTCAATCTAAACTACAAAAGGGTAGTTACAAATTACTTGTGTCCCAAATATCTTGGAGCAGTGGATTCAATCGAACATATCTTGCAGGTATGCCCTACATCAACGGAGATATGGGTGAATTTAAATCTATTTTGGATTTTACAAAACTTAATTTAGCGTTTCTAAGATTGGATTACCTGGATTTTCATATGTAGTACTAACGAACAGTGCAAGGTGTTCTGTTGTGGTCTTTGAGGTATTTGGTTTAACAAGAATCAATCAGTGCATGAGGGGAAAAAGCTTTCTAGTAAAGATATTGCATATTAGACTACAAGTTGTTTGTATGACTACAAGTTGTTTGTATGAACTTGATATAATAGAGGAGAAATCACATTCCAGATCTAATGTTTTTGCGAGATGGAGTCCCCCATTCGACGCAGAGGTGAAGGTTAACTTCGATGCAGCTTTCAATCTGATTCAAATTAGATCTGGAGTAGGTGTCATGACCAAAAATGTTTTAGGCGAGATTCTGGCCTCGAAGATGGTTTTACATAAAGAGTTCCTACCCTTTTTGTAGTGGAAGCCCATGCATGCCTGCAGGCAGTAATGTTGAAGTTGCAACTGGGGGTCAATTCAATGGTGATTGAAGGGGATTCGAAGATAATAATAAACAAATGCAAATCAAACCTCTTGATAAATAAACTATCGGAGCCATAATCAGAGATATCCAACAATATAAAGGCCATTTTCGGAGAATCTCTTTTAAACATACTTCTAGATCAGCGAACAACCGTGCTCATACCATAGCTACTGAAGGTTTAAAAAAGGGGGAGGAATTTTACCTTGAGGAAGGGTTGCCTATGTTCGTCCGACGAGCGTTAGAGAGGAAACGGTATGAGGAACTAGATGGAAGGAGTTTTTGCTTGAAGGGGAGCTGGAAAGGGAACGGACAACAGACAGAAAGTAAGGATATTGGTAACTACTATTTTTGGAAGCTAGAAACATCTAATAAGGTTTTGGATGAGGATTAAATGGAGTGGATGCCAACTGGTGTTGGACTGGGTTAGGACTTTAGTTTTTGGGCCTTATTTTTGTTTGTCGATTGGGACTCTTTTTTAGTTTGTTTTTCGTTTAGTTTCTATTTTGTTTATGTACATTTTATTTTTTATTATTTATTCAATCTGATATTTGTCAAAAATTTTAGAAAAATTATAGAAATTAAAAAAAATCGAAACTTAAAATTAGCCACCACTAGATTAAAAATTATTATTCAATTAATAATAAGTTTATTCTTACGCAATTAAAAAACTAATTTTCTTAATAGTAAACTTTAAAAAAAAATCTCTCTTTCAACTCTTCCTTCTTCTTTTTTTCATGTTCCCTCAACTCTCATAGCTTCCCCTAATAACTAAAATTAACAATTCCTTTTTCTGAAAACAATGAAACCCAAAAGAAGAAAGGAAATAAAGTCTTCATGACCTTTTTGTTTTTTTTGGGCTAAAAGAGTATATAAGCCCCAAAACTTTAACAGAAGAAAATTAATTAAGTTTAAAAAAAAACACATCTAAATTAAGTATTTAAACTCTCAAATTACATCAATTAAGTTATTTGATCAATATTTTTTATCTTTAATCGTTACAATATTGATATAACTATTAACAGCACTGTACATTGATATGAAAAAATATATATGGATTTAGTTGGCAATAGGGAAAGTATAAAACATTAATTGATTTTGCAAACAGCCAAAAAGAATATAAAACCAATCTCAAAAAAAGATAGATGGTAGATATGAACAATCATTTCCTTCACTGGTATTTTAATTAAACTTTCACCTTGTTGTATTTAGACTAATTTTTTAAGTTTGGGTTTGGTTCAAAAAATAAATTTATTTTTTTTGTTTAAATTCAACTCAATTTAGAAAAGATAAATTTTAGCCCAACTCAATTTGATCATATTTAATTTTTTAAATTAATTTTTATTTAAAAATATTTTTTTAAAAAAATAAAATATACTAAATGCACTAAAAACTACAAAAATAAAATAAACTAAATGCATTAAAAAAACTTTAAAACACTAATAAATATAATAAATATTTTTATATTAAATATATTTTTATAATTTGGGTTGGGTTATTTAGTTTGGTAAGTTTATTTTTATATTTTGGGTAATAGATTTAATTGTTATTGAGTTAGTGATTTAATATAATTATTTTTTTCAACATAATAAACCTTCCAACTTAAACAAATAACTTAATCCATAATTTTAATTTCTTAAAGAGATCTAGTTTGGTTTATAAACCTAAGAAAATATTAATTCGCCAAAGAGGAAGCTAATATTTATTTTAATGGCATCCTTGACCTAAAAACCAATATTTATTTTAATTTATTCGTATTAAAAGATTACAAAACTAATAGTACAGCTAATTTTGGTTGTTGCTTCAGTGATTAAATTTAAGGAAAGATAATATAATATGGGTGAAAATTATGGGTAAAATATTATACTATGATTAAATATATGGAATTTCCAAATTTCTTCTGCAATTTACTGATTCCTTCTTATATCAACATTCTTTTCTAACATGTAAAGTAAATTATGCAAACATGCCAGGTGTCATCGTGTCTATATATTGCCAGGTGTCGTAAAAAGAGAATATACACAGCAGATTGTGGCCAACAAAGCCTAGATTCCATATTTGCTTAAAAAACGTGATATTGACACTGATATCTTGAGTTGGTTGTTGCCTGCCTTACATGACCTGCTTGTTTCCAG
This sequence comes from Gossypium stocksii, assembly GCA_020496765.1. Classification (NCBI taxonomy): domain Eukaryota; kingdom Viridiplantae; phylum Streptophyta; class Magnoliopsida; order Malvales; family Malvaceae; genus Gossypium; species Gossypium stocksii. Next base: position 18,384,409 of record CM035623.1, read on the forward strand.
CATGCCAAGCACTACTATTCAACCGCTAGTTTAGTAATATTTTTGTTTGCAAGTTTTTCAAAAGTGTTTTTGAAATATTTAATTTAATATTTGAGTGTTTGGTATTATTGTTAAAAATAATTTTAAAAGTAAAATGTTTATTTTAAACATATTATTATCAAATAATAAATATGTATTTAAATAATATTTAAATTAATTATTATTATATTTTAGTAAGAATATAAAAAAATTTATTATAACTTCTTTTTAATATTTTAATATATAAAATATAAATTTTAAATATTTTTAAATAATAAATATTATTTTTTATAAAATTTAATTAGAATAAATAAAGTATGTTTTAAATATTTAAATATAACAATTAAATATTTGTAATTAGATATTAACACATTTGTATTATTTAAAAAATTTATTTTTAATTAATGACTTTAATACATTTGTAATTAAGCACCAAGAAAAAAAGAAGAAGGGAAAGTACTATATTATTAGAGGGAAGAAAAAGTAATTAAGCATCAAAAGTACTTTTAGAAGAGAAAAAGTTAAAAATTTTAACTTCTCCTTTTCAGAAATATTTTTCAGATGTACTTATGAAAAGCCAAAAATTTCAACAAAAAAATTGTTTAGCACAGTTTTTCTTCCAAAAATATTTTTAGAGCCAAAAATTTTTTTTTTTTAAACTATTAAAAAAACCCTAATTCCCATACCTCTTTTATAGGGCCACACCTTGTGATGATATGCATCAATGTTTCAGGCTCACCACCACATCTAAGACATATCGAGGAGGCCGCAATTCAAAAAAAATCATAATGATAAAAATGTAACCTTTTTTAGTAAAATAAAACAACAATAAGCGAAACTAATGAATAAACTCATTCGCCCTTGTAAATCTAAAATAATCTGCTTGAACTAAGTTTCCCACGGAATGGGGTGGGACCTAAAAGACTTGGATTTCAGTAAATTTTATTACCATAACCTTTGTCATATGATCAGCAACAACATTGTGAGTTCTTGGAACATGGCGAAAATAATCCTTCCACCCTCGACACACCATTTGATGAATCCTGCGTAATTTCATTATCTGACTATTAACTGCACCTCCCTCTATAATCGTCTCTATCAAAAAAGCATTATCACTTTCAACTTCTAACTGACGAATCCCCTTCTTCCATACTAAATGAAGCCCCTCTAAAATAGCTTTCGCTTCAATCTTAAAAATTGCTTCTTTACCCAACAACCTTGAGAATCCCCAGAGCCAATTATCATCAGCATCTCTAAACACCCTTAATCCCAACATAAGATCCATTTGGCAAAATTATTCTATCCTCAAAAAGTAACTTTTAAGTGAATATATTAAAATAATGATATAAATATTTTAAATTAAGAGCAATTTATGTTTAACAAAACATAATAAAATTCATTTGATCTAATATAATTTTAAATGAGAGGCATTTAGGGAAAGTAATGCGAAGTTTTAAATTTAATTAATAACTTAATCAAATTTAAAGAATATCAAGCAAACAATAATTATAAAAACAGATAAATAGAGGGGTATTTTATGGAACGGAGAATCAAAAGTTGATGTTGCAGACACATATTTCTTAAGAGGCATTTTGGTTTTAAATTGTAATAACAATCTTAAATTAGGTGAGTAAATCGCTTAGATTTGTGTGTAAAGCATGACCGTGGATGATTAATGCTTTCACTCAACATTTTAAGCTTTTTGTTGCATATAGAAATGGTAGTTTTATTTGCTGTTAATCTGGTGAAAGTGTGCTCATCTAAGAATGGCAAATTCTAAACTCATATTTGGTAAGTTTCAAGCCATTCAACTCTCAATTACTATCTCTGCAGGGCTTGCCTTCTAAAATCCCCCAAATTTTGCTTCAAACAACTGCAAAGGAACTAACAATATCAACAGATATTGCAATGAGCCTGCAAATTCAAATGGAAAAAGCAAAAAAAACAAAAGAAGGGTAGTCTGTCAGACAACTGCGTGACCTTCCCAGCCGCACAAGGCAAGCTGAGAACGATCCTCTGCGGTCAAAGTGAAACCAGCGAGGGCACCACAAGACCAATAATCACGCTCAGATCACACAGTCGTGGTTCATCAACCAGACTTGGAATCCTGTCTCCTTTGAACTTAAGGACACAGAGGTACGAGCCTATAGAACAGATCCTGTTCAAGTAAGGTCGTGCCCAATCAAACCTTGATTCTATTTTAAGTACCACTGGAATTAGTCTTTCCTTTCGGATGTGGGATACTGATCAGTTTCTGATTCCATAATCTGTGGTGGCCGCAACGATTGGGATCCATTCGACATTTTTTTTTTAGAGTTATAAACACAATTAAATATATCTATTAAGGCCTGAATAGAATATTTGTTTACCGTATCACCCAGCTATTATAATAATTTTGATTACCCATGGATCATTAACCTCTCTAATGCTTTCTTCACTGTTTATAGTCTAATTCTTTTAAATCATTATGTATCCATGTGATTAAACTAATGGGAAGTGAATGCAGATGCAGCAGTCAAAGAAAAAAAACAGAGGGGTCTGTCAGACAACTGTGTGACCAACAAGCTAGACAAGGCAAGCTGAGGTCAAGCCTCTGCGGTGAATAACCTCACCATTAATCACGCTCTGATCACAGAGTCTCATTCGTCAACCAGACTTAAAATCCTGTCTCCTTATAACTTAAAATGGTTACGAAAATATGCGACTATAAAACAGATCCTTTTCAAGTAAGGTTGTACCCTTTTAGGCCTTGGTTCTATTTTAAATACCATCCGGCTTTGATATTTCTTTTTCGATGGGGGATATCTGTTCAGCTTCTGACAAAAACAATCAGTGTTTGTCCTCCAGGTGTCTTTCATAATCTCTTGCCGCCGCAAGGACTGGGATCCATTCAACATTATTAAATATATCTATTAGGCCTGACTAATGACCTGAAAAAACATTTTTAGCTTTTTTGTTGTATATTTATAAGAATAGATATGGTAGTTTTATTTGCTATTAATCTGGTGAAAGACTAAAGCCTGTAAAAGTGTGTTCATATATGAATGGCTGAGCATTGCAAACTCTATACTCATATTTGGTATGGCTCAAGCCATTCAACTCTCTCTGCAGGGCATTCAAATGGTAACAAGCAAAAGAAGAGTCCGTCAGACAACTGCATGACCTTCCCAGCCGCACAAGGCAAACTGAGAACGATCCTCTGCGGTCTAGGTGAACCAAGAAAGGGTTTTACCAGACAAGTAATCACGCTCAGATCACACAGTCGTATTTCTTCAACCAGAACTTGGAATTCTGTCTCCTTTGAGCTTTTGGATACAGAGGTACGAGCCTATAGAACAGATCCTGTTCAAGTAAGGTCGTACCCATGCATCCCTTGGTTCTACTTTAAATACCACTAAACTTTATCTCTCCTTTTTTATGTGGGATTTGGTTCCGCGTTTTATCCTACACGTGCCTTCCATATTGTCTGGCTGGCACAATGATTGGGATCCAATGGACATGGTTTAATATATCTATTTAACCCTAAACAGAACATTGTTCATTATATCATCCTCACTATTACAATATTTCTTAAAATGATTGCCTACAGATTAAACTAATAAAAGAAACTATCTGAAGCAGATTATTCTTCAGACAACCGATGGGAGGTGAATGCAGACGCAGCAGTCAATGATGATGGTAATTTGGTATGTTCTTATACTATCGTTAGGTGATTGGAAGGTGGTATGATAATTTTGTGAAAGAAATTGTGGCCCAAAGATCCCAAAGGCAGTACAAGTTGTTGAAGTTCATAACTCACAAACAACTAACCCAGGATGGTCCCTTATTACACTAGAATTCCATGTTCTCCTTGTCATGGGACATCACCATTAAAGAGTTAAGTTTGCCTTTAACCTGCAGAATTATGTAATATATATATTGCTGGATTAAACCAGGTTTTCCTAATTATCAACCCCTTTTCCAAGTCCGATTTTGCATACTACGTAAATATAGAGGAAACCGTAGGGAGATTCATGTTTACAGAAAAAGATAAGGTGAGAGGTACATGTATGAATGCTGAGATTCAAGACAGGATTTAATTCGTCGTAGGCCCCCAAAGTTTTTTTGGGATATTTATTGCCTTGGGCTAGAAAGGAAAGGATTATATATTGTTTTTGTCAATATAAAGAGAAGAAAATCGTATTGTATATAAGTAGATTTTTTTTTCTTTATTAAATGTTTGAATATTTGATTGACCCACAAATTATAAATATCCAATTTATGAATTAATCTAAGACTTGGTTATCAATCAATCAAACACCTTATCTGCTACTCAACCAGCCATCAAGTTTGTTTGTGTAATCAAAGTTAAGAATCTTTTTCAAATGGAACCAAAGGTAATTGAGATATGGATTGCATTTTCAGTATTGTTACTCAATACAATAACCAATCTATACTTTATTCAATCAAAGACGATTGTAACATAATTAATAGGTCAAATGATAGATTTGGTCCCTGTACTATGCTTAAATTTAAAATTCTCTATATTTTAATTTTATACAATTCAATTCCTCTATGTCTATATAATGTCATTAATAATTAATTCAAATAATTAATACCGTTAATCATTTCATTAAAAAAACAACAACAACTACTTCAATTCATCATGTTGACATGGTTTTTTGTGTTGGAGGGATGTTTTAAAAAACAATTTACGTCAACATTTTACTCATAATAGTTAAGCAAATAACATGATATTATAAAAGTAACATGACCAAATTTTGTCAAATTTAACAAGAGGGGCTAAATCCAAAATTTGAGAATTGTAGAAGAACCAAAACTATAAGTTGACCTAATAAATACTACTTTTTTTTTACACAACTTACTGCAATTATGAAATATCTTCATAAATTTTCAAATAACTTGTAACATTTTCTAATCTATTTCTTATAAAGCAAGAAACAGAATGGGAGGAGGTTGTTGTGTAAAAACAAAAAAAAAAAGGGGGGGGAAGGAAATGATGTATAGCCATTAATAAAAGGGGTGAAATGGGGGTTAAAAATGAGATGCAATGGAAAAGGGGATATAGGTAGCTAGATGAAAGAGACGACACTTAGAACAAGAGTTATGTAAACGTGCAAAAGCAAACCGCAAGAGTTGGTTGATTGCCTGAGAAATGGAATGGCCACATGATGATGATTGATGCACCTGCACTTTGGGTTGTTGGGTTGGGTGCATTCCTTGCACACATCCCCATTTATAATTAAAGCCTGTCTTTAGGACAAACATTGATGCTGGGGGAGTCGGACAGTTGTGTTTGGTTTTCATTTTCACCATTGTCTGCAACACCCCATATTATAAGCTGATGAGAGTTTAAAAATATTGGGGACATTGATTTTTGAATATTATTGCCTGCAAACCTCACTAACTTCACTAAATGCCTCTTAGCTTCTTTGTTGTTGTACCACATTTATTTTCCTTTATGAATTTACCCTTTTTCCCCTCAAGGGGCTAAATCTTCATTATGTTACTATTGTTAGCGAACATTTTTAAAGATTAATCTTAAAGGAAAATAATATTAAGAGTAATGTTTCCTATTTTGGCCAACTTCAATTTTGAACAATAGTATATATATGAACTATGAAAAGTTTGAGAAATGGTGGCTTTTAGAAAAGCTTCATTAAAATAATTAAAGTTGATAATTGCAGTAGAATGATCACAAGCAATAAGAAAAGAAAATTAAAAACACGCAGATTTTACGTGGAAAACTCTTTTGGAAAAAACCATGGACAGAGGAGGAGAAAATTTACTAATGTTGAAAATCAAATGATACAAGAGAAATTTCGACTATATATATTTACGGGTTGAAAAACCCTGTTTTAATCAAAGTCCAATAGTAGAAGTATAGTTCTATCCGACCCTCGGCCTCCCGCCTCCACAGATCCCCTTATTTTGTCACTGTATTTATTTATTCAACAAATGACGTGATCCTAGTCATACAAACTCTAAGACACAAAAAGTGCATAGGGCATATCCAATCCCAAGGCAAATTTTAAAGGGTAAATTATATTGATAGTCACTCAATTGTTAATAAGTTTCTTTTCTGGTCACTCAATTACGAAAAGTTACAAAATAATCACCCAACTATTCAATTTTTTTTAAAGTGCACATTTAATAGCTAACATGAAGATGATGCATTAGCTTTTAAAACTGGCATAATTGCAACTTTGACCCTAAACATTTACATATTTTGTCTATCTAGTCTTGATTCTAAAAATTTAACCATCAGCATTTATACATTGTGTAATTTAGTCTTTTTGTCGTTCTGTTTTTCGTTGTGACCTTTTCACTAAAAATCGAAAAAAAAATTAGCTAAGCTTGATAAAAAAAAATATACCAAAAGTAGAAACACCCAAAAATTCAAGATAATAATTTTTATCTTTTCTAATTCTTTTAAAATTAACCCTCAATATAACAAAGAAAAGCTAAAGTGGACAAAAAAAAAATCAAATTACATCATATGCATATGTTGAGAGTTAAATTTTTTAGAATCAAAATTAAATTGGCACATGTATAAATATCAAGGGTTAAAGTTACTTGTAACACCCCTAACCCGTATCTGTCGCCGGAACAGGGTTTAGGAACATTACCGAAATTTACAGATCAAACTCAGACATTTCATGTCACTTTACATTCAAATAAGATCTAAATCATAAATTAATCATACCGTCCCTTGTATGAGCCCTCGAGGCTCAAAACATACATTAGAAACAAGTAGGCACTAAATCGGGAACTCAAAAAATTTTTCGCGAAATTTAACAAATTTTTCCTATGTGCAGGGGACACACGCTCGTGTGGTCAGGCTGTGTGGCTCACAAGGTCAAGTGACACGCCCATGTCTTAGGCCGTGTGGTATTGAAGTAAGGCACACCCTCGTGTCCCTAGCTTCTGTAACTCTCTGTTTTACATTTTATTTAAGTGTAGGGGTCACACGGCCAAGTCACGCGCACGTGTGCCAAGCCGTGTGGTTAATTCTAAACATTATGTTTTGAAATTTTAAGATACAGGGGACATACGGTCAAAATATACGCACATATGCTAGGCCGTGTGTCACACACGGCTGAGACACACGCCCATGTCTCTGCCCGTGTGGACAAAATAAAGCTATTACCACCAAGCCTTATTCCTCACCCAAACTTGTCTTTCTATCCATTTTAACACTTAAACACATTTCCAACCCATATCAAGGCTTTTAAACATACCAAAATCATGTCTTAAACATGTCATAATTCCACTTTTAACCAATGTGCCTTTAAGCACCTCAAGTGACTATACATTTTCACATCTACTTAGTCTTGTCAATAAATATACAAACTTATTTAACTTATCAAACTCACTTATATGCATGTTTTATCATATATGTTAACGTGATGCCAATTAATCAACCATTTAAGCACACATCAAACATGTTATAACCTCATTTATACATATTAAAACATGATCAACACAAGCCATTCCAATGGCTAGCAATATCCAAAACATTTGCAAGCCAACATTGGCTAATCAATCTATACATGGCATTATAACCATAATTGAGTTACCGTATATACCTAAATGGGCCAATTGATAGTGTGAGTGATCTCTGCCAAACTTCCAATCCAACGAGCTTCCGAATTACTATAGAACAGGGAAAACTAAAACAGAGTAAGCATATAATGCTTAGTAAGTTCGTATAACATGGTAAATAACTTACCATATATTTGTGTTCAAAATAAACATGCAAGGCACTAACAACTAATTTGATCACAAGCCCTAAACACATATTCTTATCATGTTAGCCAAGTAATCACATATAATAGTCATTAATCATGGATGTACAAAGTCATCAAGCATGAACCACATTCATGTAGCAACCAATTTATGCATTATCATATTAGGTAATATCAATTCCATGTACTCCAGGTATATACGAGTAATAGTTCATTTTCTAAGTCATACTATCTCATATAAACCTCAAGAAACATGTATGGGTTCAATAATAACCAATTTCCCATATACATATACTTTCCACACCATGAATTCAAATTACATATACAAATCATACACATGTATTTTAAGTACATTCTCATAATATTTCGTCTTAAGTTCAAATTATTTCATGTCAGGAATTTGCTCATTAAATTAATTAAAATATCAATGAAAACCCAGAAAAATACGCTCGAAGTGTACAAATCTATAATCTTAGATGAACATATTCATTAAACAAGATCCATGTTCATATATCACCATCTCATTCTTTAATATATCATGTATTTCAGGCAAATACATGTAATAATTCATTTCGTTTTCATATTTTCTCATGTCAGGATTTTGCCCGTTGAATCATTGAAAACATCGATTGATACACAGTTAGTACACTCGATATGTACAAATCAGAAACCGTTAATTCATATTCTAGGGTACCCATAAGGACACATAACTAGAGAGCACACTCTCGAGCCATATATCAGTATGCTCAGATGAGCCATGTAACCATGTAACAAGACACTTATCCAGGGCTAACCAGGAAACTCATATGAGTTTTACTCAAGAAGCTCATAGAGCTTATCAGATATCTAAGAAGAGATAATATTAGAGAGCACCGGATAATGTAACAGGGAGTTCAAGCGAGCCATGTTAGGAAGCTTATAAAAGCCTATATCAGGACGCTCACGTAGAGCTGCGCTTGTGTCTGCATTATATGCTGGATCACAACCGATCGAGTCATATAACAGGACGCTCACACAGAGCTACGGTAGTGCGCAATACATGCTAAATCACTACTGATCAGGATGCTTGCAGGAACTATATAACAGGAAGCTGGAGAGGGCTATATCAGGATTACTCGTCTGAGCTAAATCCTGTCAGCAACATATGCAGAACTATATTCATTATGGAAAATCACGTATCCATCGACTTTCATTTATTCAAACAAGATTTGACATTTTTCAGGCATTATCAAGCATGTGATTAATCCATGCATTTACAATATTTATATATCCACATTCATTCCAAGCATAAAAGTAATGTTTTTATCATTTATTATTTATCGGGCATTATCATTTATCAGGCTTTGTCGGATATGTCTTCAATGTCATATATATAATATTTATACCATTTACATACACAACATTTAATTCAAACATATAAATATACACAATTTAGTTACACGAATTTACCTCAATAAATGTTCGTGTATGTAAAATCTACTAATCCGACATTTTTTTCTTTTCCTCGTTCTAACTCCAAATTTGGTCTGTTCGGATCTATACGAGTAAATTTAACATTAATTTAATACAATTTAAACTCAATTCAGTCCAATTTACATCTTAGACAAAATTACCATTTTGCCCTTAAACTTTTATTTAATGACGATTTCGTCCCTAGGCTCAGAAAATAAAATTCATGCAATTTAATCCTTATTTCAAGCCTAGCCGATTTTCACATGTAACATTTACAGCCGATGTATTTCATAAAATTTAGAATTTTTACATAAAGTTTACAACTTTTTAATTTAGCCCCTAAATCATGTTTTCATCAAAATTCACTTTGTAAAAGTTGTTGATCTATCAATAACCTTTCATATTCTACCATAAATTTCAAAATTTCAGCATATTCATCCATGGAAAAAATTTTATACTTTGATATCTTTGCAAATTAATCCCCCAAATAGATAGATTAGATTACTACGATCTCAGAAATATAAAAATTATTAAAAATGGGACAAGAATTCATACTTATTTAAGCTTGATTAGTTTCCTTTCTCTCTCCTAGGGTTTCCATGTATTTTGCAGAAGAAGATGACATAAAATGATAATTTTTGTTATTTAATTAATTTATCATCTTTTATTTTTGTATCTTTCCAATTTCATCCTTTTCTTTATTTTATTTTCCATGGATGAATCATCATCCTTAATCACTAAGCATTTTTAAATGGTCTATTTACAATATAAGGACCTCCACTTTAAAGTTTGATAGCTTTTTAATCTTTTTAGCTATTAGAACTCAACTTTTGCACTTTGTGCAATTTGATCCTTTATCAAAATAAACATGTAATCGGTAAAATTTCTTTACGAATTTTTCATATGACATTATTATCATACTGTAGATCATAAAATAATATTAAAATAATTTCCCTTCCGGAATCAGATTTGTGGTCTCGAAACCATTGTTCCGATTTCTATAAAAAATGGGCTATTACATTACTATTATACCAATTTTATAAAAAATCGAATAATTAAGTGACTATGATAAAAAAAAATTTGCTGATAATTAAGTGACTATTAGTATAATTTGCCTAATTCTAATCTGTCAAAAATTTCACCCTCCAACTACAAGTTGTTGAATTCTTGTTTGAAACATCAAACTTTGAATGCATTAATCAGAGAAATTGTCAGCAAAGTTGTATCTGTTCCAAGAGGCATTTACACTGTTAGGAACCAAATTCACCTTATACTTTGTTTATATATATGTATATGAATCTTACAATGGGGTTTATTGTTTCAAGAAAGTGTGTGTGTTTTTGCAGCTGTGAACCATTCTATGGGCGATCCAGTTAGAACCCCAAACCAGACAGAAAACAAAAGTACAAATTGCAGTTGAGACAAGGGACTTTATTAGGAAATTACATATTGAACTTTCATAATGTTTGGATCTCGAATTTATTGCATCCCCCAATTTCGAGTGTTATTCCTTTGGGACCAAGAAAATGTCGGTGTCATTTGCCATGTGCCTTGGGGACCAAGAATGTTAAATTTTTTCTTTCTTTTTTACTTCTCAATGTTTTGCAATGATTACAAAATGTAGCTAAATTTGTTTATATAATTTAATTGAATACTTTATAAGACAAAATAAATCAACACTTATAATTGATTGCAACATATGTACAATTATATTAATACGTGAGTGAACTAAATTAGAATTTTCTAACAAAATTTTATTGGATCATTACTTTTTTTTAAAAATAAGAAATAAAGAAATTATGGATAAATTTAACTAACTTTTTTTTAAATCTAAGCAATCTTTTTGTAAATATTTACCATTCGATGATTATAGAAATATGAGTTTAATTAATCGATTTATTAGAGAATAAGAAAAACTGTTATCTGGGCGAGTAAATAGGTTGATCTTAAAATAATAACGATGAATTACTATTGCTATAAAACAAGCTTGTATTTTATCTTCGTTACCCTTTATTAATAATGAGGAACAATTTGAAATAAGCGAGTCAACCACTAAAATTATTGCTCTTAGAACCAGAAATAAATCGGTTTACTCCTTCAATTGATTCAAAATTATTAAACGTATATTGATGCTTTAGTCAAAAACTCTTATAATCAAAATTGGCATATCTTAAGAATAAATAAATGAGTTTACACCTCTTTTCAGTCATCTTGCTTTGACCTTATAAAAAATGTTTACCATAAGGAACCTCGTTCCATTTAAACCATATTGTTGGATTCATTTCAATCTCTTTATTGCCTGATTTCATTGAGACAATACTTATTTGACCAATGCAATATTTATTTCTCTACAAGTGACCTAAAATATTTCACATGTTTTTATTTATGTTTAAATAATTATTTTAAATACAACTTAAAGATATGGGCCGGCTTTTTAACTTATGGAGTTAAAATTTCCTAGTACCACTATATCAATTAATTATTATTTTCCACATATTCTTTTAAATTAAAATTTTAAGTAATATGTTATTTGATAAATTGAAAATTTTAGTAATAAATTTAATTAAAATTAAATACAAAATATAATTTGACCAATGAATGTAATTTTAAATTATGAAAAAAGTTATTTCATATTTTATCCTTAATTTTTAAAAACTTCACATTATTATAAATAAAGTAAAATTTTATGATTAGACTGTTTTATAACCCCCTAAATTGTAAATTGTAAAAAAAAATTATTTCACATTTTCCCTTATTTTCTGAAACATTATTTTAAACAAAATCAAATTTTAAATGTAAAATCTTTAAAGAATAAGGTTGGGATTCACTTATACCAATATAAAATTAAAAGTTAAATTAGGTCATTAGTCCATGTATTGTACGTAAGTTAAGTATTTAGTTCTTATACTTTAATTTGGTCATTTTAAATCCTTAAACTTTTCACATTTGAAAATTCTAGTCCTGACCAAATGGTAGCTATTAAATTCATTAAGTTAAATTTTATTATTTCCAAAATCAGATATTGCAAATGTTTTATCGTATGTGTAGTGTTATGTTAATTTGCTACTTTCACATATTACTTAAAAAAGCTACTTAATGGATTTAACGATTGTCAATTGTACTAAAGAATAAAATTTCAAAAATTGAAAAGTATAGGACTAAAAATGCTTCTGTTGGGGACCAACCCGATTAAGTAACGAACAAGTAAAAATAGCAGAAGAAATCGAGAAATTGAACACACAAATTTAACGTGAAAAAACTCATTCAAAGAGAATAAAAAATCACTGGCAAAGATAATTTTACTATAATGGAAAGAGAATGAAGAGTACAAAAGATGGAGATAAAAACTAAACCCCGAAACCCGAAAACAAAGAACCCTCAAAACGTTAAAACAAAATTCTCCAAAAGTGTTATGAGTTCTAATCTTTGATGAGTGTTTTTCTAAGGTTGTAAAAGAGCCTATTTATAGGCTAAATTCATAGATCAAATAAATTATGCTAATAAATACTAAATATATTATACTAATAAATGCTAAATATTCTAGAAAGAAAATATATTTTTGTTTAACTTGACTTGCAAGCAATCTCTTAGTTTATTTGACAATAGCTTCAATTGGAGAATATGGACTAAATCTACAACTTTACATATTGTATAAGACTAATAACAAGATTTTAACCAAACAAATTTAATTGCTACTAGTTCGGGTAGACTAAAATTCTAAAGTTAAAAAAGTACAACGACTAAAATTGACCAATTCAAAAAGTATAGGAACCTAAATTAACCAAATTAAAGTATATGGATTAAATCTATAACTCACATAAAATATAAGGACAAATAACAAAATTAACCAAAACTAAAGAGGTGCACACGTGTTTCCGCCCTTGGATCAAGATTAAAACATTTTTTTCACTTATCTTGCTGTCCACGTTTCTATTTGCCTTGTTCAAACCTTTCAGCTATCTTTGTCTCTAATAACAGTTGTTTTTTATTATTTAAATCTACCAGTCAAAGAATTGACCTATTTGGTATTTTATTTATTGAAAATTTTGCAATCTAACATCCTATTTTTACATCTTCCTTCAATGGCAATATTCATTACTTCTATCATCCATGACACTGAAGCTGAACTTGTATTTTGTTTATTATTTTTATTCAATAAAAATGGAAGTATCACAAGTTCACAGCTCCTTTTTTGGATTACAATTGAATGAAAGAAAAATATAATAATATTTTTGTGCCTACTCATTATATTTCCATTCTATTGTGAATGATTACTGGGGTTTTAAGTTAAAATATAGATTATTTGGGGATTTACATTTCTTAAGTGTTTAACAACATTCATCTAAAATTCAATAAATAAATCATTGATAAAAGAAATCAAGATTTGTTGAGGGGATTGGTTTCTCTCGTAGAAGTGAATGTCGATTCAATTCCTCAACAATAGAATATATTGTTTTCTGAAAGAGGATTTTGTCCTCCACTCTGTGGACAGTCATGTACAGTACACGCGAAGTGGCGCCTCAACCGTACGTAGATGTACAACCACCCAACAAGAGGCGGCCCACCAAGAAGCGATGTCCCCGAAGATAATACTTCGAAGATTTCTCTCGAAAGAATTGATCCCTTCAACAAAAATTTAATTAGAATTTCTCATAATTGAAGTGAGGAAAAAAGAATTAATCAAAGAAATGATGATTTCGAAAGATAACAAGGGAATTTTTTTAATGAAAAAGATTTATTTTTGGTTAAATATTCATCAAAGTAGACCTGTCCATGAACTAGGCCATTCGACTTGGCTTGAAAAGTGGGAGGGTTTGGGTAAAATATAAGCTCGAAAAATGGATTTGGGAAAAAATAAGGCCCATTCAAAGGACGAGTTAGGCCTCGAGTAAGGCTTTTTTGGAATGGGCCTATCCAGGCTTGGGCCGAATTTGTAAAAAAAAATCTACTATTTTCTTGTTGTTTTCTCACTGTTTTGCTATCATTTCACTATTATGTTGTTATTAATTTGTTGTTATTGTTTGAATATTATATAACTCTTATTTTATTGTTAAATTTGCTACTATTTTAAAGGTATTTGCTTTATTAAATTGCACCTATGATAGTGTTATTTAAGTATAAAGATTTTTTAATTTATTTTCAATTTGTTAAAAAATATTTATTTTAATATTTTTAGTATTTTTAATATATTATATTTTTAAAAAAATTATTATAAAAATAATACAAACAGGTCGAGCCTAAATTTTAGTATTTTTATCCGAGCCTGATCTGGACAAAAATTTAAACCATTTTTTAGGTCGGATTGAGTCCAAATCTATTAAACAAGCCTAAACGTTTGCAAGACCTGATCCGGCCTGACTCGTGGGCAGATCTAGATTCACGTAATGAAAAAATAGATAAATATTCTTTTTGATAGAAATAAATATTAGTTAACAATTAAAGTAAAATCCGCTTTCATAAAAAAAAAATTAGTCATTAAAGTAAAATCCTAAATTGACCGAAATAAAAAAAAGAAGAAGAGTAAAATCCTAAAGTGAGACCTCAGCCAGTCAGCTTACAGGCTCGTGGCTCATGGTGTCCTTAATTGCATCTTCCCTCCTTACCTGGGGATGGTCACCGGTATGGTCACGTGATGTCTGCTTCGAACAACCGCCCTTATCTGCTGACATGTCTCCCTTACCTAGCTCCCCGTATTCCACGTAGGCTCGGACAACCGTTTATTACCGAACCTACCACAATAAAGAAACAAAATCAGAACAGCAAATAATAACAATAAAGAATAAAACCAGACTAATTAAATAATAATGATTAATAAAAAAAAAAAACAGAGACATAGATACACTCACGCCCTTTTTTAGTTTGCCAGTTCCATTCATTAGTGTTAGAAGTAAGCCGTCAATGCTCTGCATCTTCTCTTTGAAGCCAAAATAATGAAAAAGTAAACCAGCCCCATCATCAAGAAGAGAAAACAGAGAAAGCAAGCAATAAAGGAAGGAAGATTCAGAAGCAAGAATCCCACCAAAAAAAATTTAAGTCTTCTGTTCTTTCTTTCTCTTTGGTCTTTTGCTTCTTTTTCAAGCCAAATCTTTGTTTGCTTTTTATATATAATGTGTATATAATCTTTATATGCTGATTGTTTCGCCATTAAAAGCT
Source organism: Gossypium stocksii (assembly GCA_020496765.1). NCBI lineage: Eukaryota > Viridiplantae > Streptophyta > Magnoliopsida > Malvales > Malvaceae > Gossypium > Gossypium stocksii. The sequence goes on from CM035623.1 coordinate 18,399,780, forward strand.
TTCACGGTTTTGTCCCACGAGAAACTGGTAGTCTTCTCTCACGAAAATCCAACTTCTTCAACCCAAAAGCGTTCTCTTTTTGTTCTTATATAAACCCTTTTCTTTTTGTTTTTTGTTTTGTTTTTTTTCTATCAATGGGTAAACAAGGAAGGAGAAGAATGGGTTCTTATGCTCTGTTTTTGATTGCTCTCTTTCTATGTAAATTCTTGGCTGTTGCAATTTTGGACCCACTTGATTTTTTAGCTTTACAGTCCATTAGGAAGTCTCTGCATGATTTGCCTGGCTCTAATTTTTTTGCTTCATGGGATTTTACCTCCGATCCTTGTAACTTCGCCGGAGTTTACTGTGATTCCGATAAAGTGATAGCTCTTAATCTGGGTGACCCGCGTGCTGGTTCTCCGGGGTTAACTGGAAGAATAGACCCTGCCATTGGCAAACTATCTGCTCTTGCAGAGTTATCTATAGTTCCGGGTCGGATCTATGGTTCGTTGCCGCAGTCAATCTCACAGTTAAAGGACCTTCGGTTTTTAGCGATCAGCCGGAATTTTATCTCCGGGGATATTCCGGCGACTCTTGCCCAATTGAGAAGTCTTAAGACGCTTGATCTCAGCTACAATCAGCTCACCGGAGAAATCCCTCGCTCCATCGGAACCTTGCCGGAGCTCACCAATGTTATTCTCTGCCACAACCATCTCTCCGGTTCGGTCCCTCCGTTTCTCTCCCAAGTCCTAACCCGGGTGGACCTCAAACACAATGCACTCACCGGCTCGCTCGCTCCGGACTCCCTCCCTCCTTCGCTCCAGTCCCTCTCTCTCGCCTGGAACCAGTTGACTGGGCCGGTTGACAGGCTTCTATCCCGGCTCGACCAGTTAAACTACCTAGACTTGAGTTTGAACCAGTTCACCGGTCCCATCCCCAGCCAGCTGTTCTCATTCCCCATTACGAACCTCCAGTTGGAAAGAAACTTGTTTACCGGTTCAGTCCAACCAGCTGATCAAGTGACAATCTCGACAGTTGATCTAAGTCACAACAGGCTGTGGGGTCAGATATCACCAATGTTCTCAACCGTACAGAATCTTTACCTGAATAACAACCGTTTCACCGGTCAGGTCCCGGCCAGCTTCGTGGACCGGCTATTATCCGGCAGCATACAAATACTATATTTGCAGCATAACTATTTGACAGGGATCGAGATTAAACCGACGGCCGAGATCCCTGTAAGCAGTTCGCTGTGTCTACAGTATAATTGCATGGTGCCGCCCGTACAGACGCCGTGCCCATTGAAGGCCGGCAATGAGAAGACTAGGCCTACTGCCCAGTGCAACGAATGGAAAGGGTAGATTGGTAAGTTTGACGAACTGGTTAGGGGCAGAAGAAAAGATTATACAAGAGATAAAAAAAAAAAACTGGAATTTTTGGATTCATTTATTTATTATTGTGGTTCATATAATTTGTGTTGTGGCCTTTCGATACTTAAAAAAGTGAAACTGTCATTGCCTGCCTTAATATGTTCTTAATGCAATAAGACATAATATTAAATTAATGCTCTCAATTATGAATTGTTGGAATGATTGTAAATAAAACTATGTTTCAAATTTTAAATATGATAGTTATTTTATTTTTATATTTATGATTAATCGTGATTTGTACCCTCAAAATAAGTTTTGAGATAAAACATCTAATACCATTAAACTGAGGTTAAAAAAAATTAACCCAATGACTTCATTTAGTGAGAATTACTTGTTAATGATGTGTGAGGCTTATAATACATCCTTTTTGAAGATATATATATATATATATTAAACAGTCTAAATTGCGTTACTATATTAAACCATGTAAAAAAGGGTAACGAATGGAAAACCGGTAATTATAGGAATCCATCAAAATATAAATAAAATAAATAATTAGCACATAAAATTATTGTCAATAACTAATGACAAGAATATCATATTACAAATATGAGAAATTAGATTGGATATCATGTAACCTTGTTCCCCTCTCTATTATAATATATATATATAATATAAATTTTAAAGTTTTAAAGAAAGGGAGAGTAACACAATTAGAAATACATAAAATGTTTGTTGTTTTCCATTTTCTTGATTTCATTTTCCTTTCCTTTTCCATCACTTAGCATATCAGTTACAATGACTATATTAACCTAAAAAACAAATCATTGTCTCCTCACCAATGAATTGGGGGACAATTTTTATAATAAGATATACATATGCATTTATAACCCTTTTCTCTTTTTAATGAAAATCACTTTCTACCAAACCCAAAAGTTTTCCATGCATAAACAACATAAGAAATTCATGGCTCACGTCTTATCAAGTAGGGATCAATAGATACTAAATACAAGAAAAGTGTTGTGATATTTTGTCACTTTGGGTTTATTAAGGTTTAGGGTACTAATATTTGTATGACATATTTTACAAAATTTTCTAGGATTTTGATGTGAATATTATTGGTAAAATTTATTAATTTTTAAGTGACAGATTAAGGTCGAGTTGAGTTTGATCTTAAATAGAAAAAAAAACTCTTTATAACATTATTTTTTTAATCCCTAAATTCAAACTTGGACCTCTATTTTAAGAAATATTGACCTCATTATCTTTAAATTCAGTATACTAATATTCTTTTTACCCCAAAATAAAAACGAAAAAATGATCACCATATGCTAATTCTATTGCGCTCTTCTTTTCCCTAGTAAGATCTAGCCCTTGAATTCGCTTCTTGTGTCAACCTAATCAAAGTGGTGGCCCTCATGTTCTTTATTCCCCCACAAATGATGTTGTTTCATGGTGTAATTATCAAACTCTTTGATTATGTTATTATCATCAATCTGCCTAAGTAGCGACCCCTTTTACCATTTCTAACATGTTTCCCTCATCATTTTAAGGTACCCTAATGATTTTTTAAACCACACGAGAGAACTCATGAGAATATAAAAGGAATACTGCTGAAAATGATGGACAATGTTGCCTTGTAAACACAAAGAAATTGAGTACCCATTGCTACGTTGTTGCTTTCAAACTAAATTAAGAAAAGGGCTAAATTAAGATAGCTAAGACAAACGATTTAAACGGGTACTGGGTAATTTTTGATAATGTGTTGCGTCCCTCTCTTCAACGAGATAAACACAAATGAGTCATGTATGTGTGTGTGTATATATATATATAGCCTATATTACAATTTATGAAAAGGGACTTAAGCTTTAAATTTTAAAATGCTAACATGGAACTTGTTCTTTTAGATTATCGACAATACATATAAATTGAAAATTTAGTTTTTAGTAACCCAACTCTTCGTTGAAAAGAGTGAGGGATGACTTTAGAATTTAGGTTTTTTTTAGCCACAGGAATTTAGATTATTATATATCCACTAAATGTTGATGAATGATGATGAACTGTTGTTAATATATATATATGATAGGGATTGTACCAAATAAGGAATGATGAGACATTACTTCCAAGGAACCAACATGTGCCTGTCTAATATGCAAGAGAATAAAGAAATGAAAAACTTTTTTACAATATTTAATGAAGACATATGGAATAAAATCAAGTTTATATTAATTACACTATTTTCTGATAAATTCTTTTTTCTCAAAGAAACGATTGTGAACATAGTTTAACAACAAATTTCTATTCTTTTGAAGAATTATAGATGATTTGGTTGGTGGGATAGAGCGTCCATGGTTAGGTTTCCTATATATGCATGGTACCCACCGTATCAATTGGTATAAACAATGGTGAATACAGAGTAGTAACAAGAAGGAGAAATAAAATTGTGGTATAAATTCAATTCCCACTGATTTTTCCATTTTTAGTACGTTATCTGTCAGCCTTTGTGAAGTTCACCCTAAATCCTTGAAACTTCTATTTTAGTACTAATACATGGGGTGTTTACACTAGACTTTAAAACAGGTGAGAATAAGCCCAACTTAATGGGGCCCAGAGGCTGGAATACATTGACATTAGTTGGCCAGTAAGAGCATCAAATGTCTGTTCTCTCAGCTCAGGCCAAGGCTGACTCTGAAACACATGCACATCAAAGATATACCTTGAGAAAATTGAGTGGCAGACAGCCAGGCAAGCAAAGGTCCCTTACACCATGACACAACAAATACTAACAGCTAGCATTCAACGGATACAAAGACAATATGGTTCCACCTTATACCTTTCTTTTCCCTCTCTCTCTTGGCCTCATTGGCTTCAGTTACCACGAAAGTTCCGTCTTTAAACAGTCCCTTAAACCCCACAAATTTATCATCATTGTCACACCAAGTCAATTCTGATTGAAACTATGTAATGGTGCATGTTCTGCGTCCCAGAACAAGCTCCCCGCATTCAGAATCACTATATATATGTATGTATCCGATCTTCATACGGGATCAAGGAAGAAGCTCTTGACTAAGCGTTGAGGGTTACATTGTTTATTTATGTACAAAGAAAAATATATATGCATGGAAGTATGTTTATTTTGTTAAAACAATTTATCGTTATTGGAGCTGATATATATTTAAACAACATAGATAAAATAGTAAATATATGCTTTACAATTTACAGATGTTACGATTGGCCTTAACCCTTCAGTAGTAATATCTCCTTCGGATTCTTTTCTTGCTAACAGGGGTTGGTGCTTCTCCACTACCAGGGAATTCCCACTTAACCACATCTCCATCCCAAGAAGAGCTGACCAGCATCGGGTAGTATGGGTGCCAACTACAGTCTCTTACCGGTGATGTATGGTGCTTGAGTACTGCAACTTGGGCTCCGGTTACCTGTACCAACTGACCATGTTATCCTCGATAAAGAAAATTTGGTAATTTGGTTGCATAGCACAGGGGCCACACTGTTTTGGTGTTCATGCAATGGCTTGGAACATTAAGCCACAGCCTTTTAATTTACATTCATTTGCCGGCCTGGCATTATCAATTACTGCATGGCATCTCATAGAATGCATAATTACACTTTCTTGTTATAGTTCAAGATAATGCACCTCGTAACTACAGCTATTAAGCACAAAACTCAACAATTTTGAATCCAACAGGAAATATCATCATAATTCATATAGTATCTACACAATGTAATGGTGTATGCAATAGTTGTGCTAAATGCAACCAATAGGAAAAGCAACAAGGAATTCGATTACTTACCACATCATAGATATAAACCCGAGAGTCATGAGATCCAGTGTAAATGTACTTCTGACCCGTGCTGCGATATAAGGTACAAGAAATTGAGATAACGACATAAATACTTCAAACCAGACCCTATAGTGAGAATGAGAAACACAAAATAGCTCACTAAACAAAAAGGAGAATGAAATACCGCTTACTGTAAGTTGATTTGACAAAGTATTTAACAATATCAAAAAAAAAAAAAAAGTTGTTTTTTCATTCAAATGATCAATGTAAAGTTCTAAAGAGCAGGAAATTATAGTAGCTCTCACCTGTATTCTGGGGAAAAGTAACAGCGAATAAGAGTTCGCAAGACCGAGTGACCTTTATAAGTAGCAATGGATTGGTCAGATGGGTGCTTCAAATCTCTAGCCTGTGGCGGGTAGTCCATCCATCTGTAATCCCAGTCATAATTCCTAAACCCTAAATTGCTGCAATAACATAATAAAGAAGTCTTTAACTTAATCTGCTTTATTCTATTCAATATGGGATGATGTTAAAGTACCGACTTCCATAAACTCAATCCATAACCAAAATCAATCTGGTAAATTAAACTGAAAAACCAAACTGATCATGGTTAAAACTGATGTTGAAATTCAAATTTAAAGTTCCATGAATCATCACGAACATGACATAGGTATGCAGAGAAATCTAAACCATGCTGCAGTTTCATTTTGAATAACGTAAAAGGTTGCAACTCCCAGGGGTAACATGAGATGCCATAAAATAATCATACCAAGAGGTATTGGAGGACATCTTTCTGGTATCCCAAAGCTTGATAGTCTGATCTTTACCATTTGATATAAAATAGCGACCATCTCCTCGACTGTCAATAAATGTCACACCTTCCAGGTGTCCCATCAAGACACCTGCTGGCTTATCTTTTGCAACAAAGCAACGCCTATCCCACACCTAAACAAACATTACTGCCAATTGCTTAATCAAAAGGGAAAGTAAAGCAGCTTTATGCTTCTCATGCTTTCAGTAACATCTTTTTGTGGCAAACATTTTCGGTAACATGTTGAGGTATATTCAAAGATACTTTCTAATGGTTTTGCCTTTGAAAGCGTTGGTGAATGGGAACTCAAGCAACAAATTCTTTGCAACTAAGCATAGCATTCTCAAACAATTCAGTGTCACCACACAAAATTATGAACTAAAACTAAACAACTATGCATAATGTCAGTCAAGGATTAACAGAACCCTTCCGTATGAAAAGGTATTATTCATCTGGTGAAAATTACAATAAAAAATATAATAAAAGTATTTCAGGAAAAAGAGGATAATAATAGAATGCCTATGCATAAGAGACCTGAGCTTACCTTGCAGAGATTATCATCACTTCCAGAATATATCAGATTACCACTTTCATCAGCAAAGGTTACAGTATTAACATCAGCCTGAAAGAAGAAATGTAGATCAATTCTAGAACCCCAGAAATTATAGAACCAAATAGGGAAATGGTCACCACATTACATGAAACCAATATTTGATCAAAAGCAATATGTGAGGATGAATCTTTTCAAGCAAATAAGAAATGATACATACATGGAATGGGTGAAATTTATTAAAGTCAATTCAACCAAGCTTGCCAATTTTCAAACTGAAAAGATTAGTCAACTTGTGACGAATTTTTGGATGGTATCCAGATATTTATGGGCTTAGATGCCTGCATAGCACTTGAAGATCTATTTCTTAGCTTCAAAACGCATTTTGAATAACTCGATTTCGAGAGCTCAAGTTATGACCGTTTTAATGAAAATTGCACAAACAGAATTTCTTGACGGGATTATGATAGAAATTACGAGTTTTGGACTTTTAATTCGAGTTTAAATCATATTGGGTTCAATTTTTAGGCTCAATTTTTATTATATATGAACCCAATATTGTGTTTATTAGGTTTTATTATTTTATTATTTATTTATTATGGATTTTGGATATTGTTTAAATATTTTAAGTTGTTTAAGAGTTTTTGTTTATTAGTCAAATAAGAAAGATTAGTTTAAAATTACTTATTGTTTAGATTAATTAAAGTTCTAGTATACTTTAGAGTTTTATTTGGATCTACTTAGCTAGCCTATATAAAGGCTTTTTTATTGTTCATTAAAGAGAGAATTGTTTTTTTAATAAAGTTTTCAACTTCCATTTTTGTGATTTTTAGAAGTAATTTTCTTCTCGATTGTCTTTAAGGGGTCATGAGAATTCATTCTTCACGCTTCAATTTGTCAAGGACTATTTCTTGGAGGATTGATTAGAGCCATTAATTGAGTTTGTTGGGATTTTGATATGGACGCTTTTATTGCAATAAGAGTTTTAGTTTTATTTATTTATTATGTCAGGTTTTGAGAGTTTTAGTTTTACTTATTTTCTCTATTATATTAGGTTTTTATTTCCTTTATAAACTCTAAGTTAGAATTCTATTTTATGTCAATTAGGACTCTTTCCTTTGTTAACAGTCTATAAAAGGCTGCCAATATGAAATAAAGAGGTAAGCAATTATTCTATAAAAAAGAAATGTTATCTTCGGAGGGGGTTTAGTCAAGGACGAATCTACCTCTTTGAGAAACCATAGGTCGGAGCAAGAATTTTTTCTCGTCTAGACTTGTGGCTACAAGGCAACAAGCATTAGAGGAGCAAATGGCGGTGTTATCTCTTTTGGCCCAAAAGACAACGAAAGGGTATTCAGAGAAAAATAGTGAGGAACAAGACAACAGCGAAGGCAGAAAAAGAAATTCAGACTCGCAACAAGGTGGGTGCATGGTGCCACGATACTCTAAGATGGAATTTCCCACTTACTATGGTGTTGGAGATTCTTTAGGGTGATTGAAAAGATGCGAAATTTTTTATGGCAATCAACGGACTAACGAAGAAGACAAAATGGGCTTAACTTCATTCCATCTCTTAGGAGAGGCACAATTGTTGTTTGATCAAATGAAAGAAGAGGGCGCAAATCTTGATTGGGGGCGCTTCAAAGAGTGTTGTCATGTAAGGTTTGGGCCACTTATGAGTAATAATCCCTTGGGGGAACTTGCCAACCTAAGACAAACTTGGATTGTAGAGGAATACCAACGCCAATTTCAATCACTATTGGCCAAGATTGCCGACCTTAAACCTCAACAACAAGTAAACCTCTTTATTGCCAGGTTGGTAAAGGAACTTAGAATTGATATTGAGATGCAACAATTGGAAAACCTTGGAGTTGCAATGAATATGCCTAGAACATTGGAACATAAATAAAATGTCTTCCAAACTGTCGTCTCGAGCCATCATAAACAGGCCAACTTCCCAAAACGTTGGCAGCAATTCAATGAATCCATCAACTAAGAGCATTGCAAAGGGAGGGGGACAAACAACGGAACCAACAGGGAACAACGACAAAATAGGTTCTTCTGCACCATTTATTAAGAGATTGAAACGGACAGAAATAGTGGAAAAAAGAGCTAAGGGGCTGTGTTATAATTTTGACTCATCACAATTATATGGGACACAAATATAAAAGATTATTTTGGATAGAAGTACCAGATGTTGAAGGCAAGCAAGATGAAGATGAGACAGATGATTCTGGATAAGTCCTGAAGCTTATTCTGAATTTGAGCTTGAGGACAAGCTCAACTCCGAGAAGGGAAGTAATGATATAGACACTTTTATTGTAATAAGAGTTTTAGTTTTATTTATTTATTATATCAAGTTTTATTAAGAGCTTTAGTTTTACTTATTTTCTCTATTATATTAGGTTTTTATTTCCATTATAAACTCTCTAAACTAGGAATTCTATTTTATGTCAATTAGGACTCTTTCCTTTGTTATTAACAGTCTATAAAAGACTGCCAATATTAAATAAAGAGGTAAGCAATTATTCTATCAAAAAGAAACGTTATCTTCGGAGGGGGTTTAGTCAAGGACGAATCTACCTCTTTGAGTAACCATAGGTCAGAGCAAAAATTCTTTCTCGTATAGAACCGTGACTAGATCCGACGCCAAGGCACATAACAGATTTATATCTCAAAGGGTTCAATTGGACGTTTATCCTTCTATACATCATATCCATCAGTTTATCATTCCATCTTCCACTTTGCTTTAATCTATCTTTTCTTTATGTAGTTATTATTTTGAATATTTACTCTTTATTTTTAATTTTCCTATTTTTGTTATTTTTTTTTCTAAATTTATTTGGTTTCTTCCTTTTAGGTCACATCAAATCTTTGTTTCTTGAGTCGAACAACTTGAATTCGATCATTTTTCCACTTCCTTCGCTTCAATTTCTTATCAAAGGTTACACAAAATAAATTACAATCCCAAAACAAAGCATATCATACTTGAGGGATCTTTAAAACATACATTTGTTCCTAAGATACAGTCCCTTTATTCTCCTAATCATGAAACATTCATGCACTTCAATTCTGATATAGATGAGACAAGAACTTTTCAAATATATAATAAAGGAAGGAGGTAAGACAAGCAGCTGTATGACTAAGATGCAACATAATTGGGGCACAGGCAATTGATAGAAGAGCAAAATACTTGCATATCACTATTTGATTCTCAAGGAAGCCAAATGTTTCAACTTTGAGACATTTATTCTATCTAAACACATTTAAATTAGGACTTCCATTATATGCATAACAGCAAGAGTAATCTTTAAAAACAGTAAGACATAATGACATAAAAGCGGTTGATTGATTAAACAGGTATATGTATTACTCTCCCGTAATTTAAGATATCGTTTCAGTCATAAACCAGTCCTTATAACACTGGTATAGATAAAATTCAACAAGATTCATGCAATGAAATACTCATTAAAAATGCTTATCAAATCAAGAATACACAGAGAGTGAACATACCATGTGTGCCGCAATTCGAAGGGAAAGCTTGTTTGCTTCAAGATCATAAACATATATCGAATCATCACTGCTTCCAGCAACAAGTTCTCGTCCATCGGTTGAAAATTTCACAGAGAATATTCCAAAAGAATACCCTCCATCAGCAGCAGAGAAGTCCAATCCTTCATGGACCTCCTGAAAAAACATAGAACTCCTAAAACGTGACCAAAAGCATTGTTGGAAAAAAAATGTTTCAAGGAATATACAAAAACATCTTCAAATCATAATATCTCATGTTGTCCAACCTCAAACGACAAAGTTACTTTAGTCAATCTCCCTTTTAAGATATACATGTATCTAATAGTTAATTACTCAAATTTAAAGACACAAAAGAAGAACATTTACCGTTATATTTGCAAGGGATTCCGTGGTAGCAGACCCGACATTAACAATATGGACTATGGGTGACATACTGGTATAAACCTGAAACAAGGAATAGATATTTGATTAAGATATCCGCAACAAACATGAAATTTGAGGCCATTGAGAAACAAACATTTGACTCATTGAGTGCCAACAATATTAATGTACAAAAACATTCCTTTATTTCTAGTTTGAAGAAATTAGTGTAAGTTCATGTCCTTTAAGCCCAGATTCTAGTGATTTACTAAACTAACATTTCTCGCTTTTCATTTAAGTCTTTTTCCATCTTTATTCCTTTAATTTTTAATCTTCCCCATTATATGTACTTCGTAGGTTGACTTAGGTGAGCAAATGAAAAAGGAGTAGTCTAGTTGCCACACACTACCAACCTAGTTATCAGTGCATAAAACCATTATATTAGAACTTGAACATTAAAGCAACAGATGAGAAGACAATGCAGGCATGAACAGGGGCACATACAGAGAAGCAGAAAAGTGATTTATTTGTGGATTATAAGCGGTGTGCTTGCAGTAGATTCATTCTTCTGCATAAGGTCATATAATTGTTCACTTATAGAATGCAAAAGAAAGGATCAGGAAACCAGAGAATAACGTTTTATCAGGAATTATTTTGTCATGTCATGCAGAGAGTGAGACCAGGACTGCCTGTATGATACCATGAATCTTTGTAACAAAACCTAAAGTGATATCAGAATCCTCAAAAATTTAAGCATAGTGTGACACGAAGTGTGATGATTTTAAATCCCCTTACTGCACGAAGGATGATGATTTTAATCCTTTTAATGCTTGAAATGTGTTATCTTATAAAAAAATATCCCTTTCATATTTTGCAATGACAGTCTCGCCATATCAAATATAGTTGTTATAAAAAAAATTCACGTTGACATGAAGGAAAAAACTGAGCACATGTTAAAACTAGACGCAGGGGGAGGGGGTTCATTCCAGTGGTAAATTCCATTCACATCACAAAGTTTGTTTAAATTAAAAACATGATTGGATATCACTGAATCATCTCAGGGGGAGGAGGTTCATTCCAGCGGTAAATTCCATTCACATCACAAAGTTTGTTTAAATTAAAAACATGATTGGTTATCACTGAATCATCTCATATATGCAAATATTAATTAACCATATCCAGTAAGAACTCACAAGATGGCGCTGATCAGGGGAAAGGGATGTGTCAGTAACAGTCCAACGCAAACTTTTGGCAAGAATGTTCTTATGAACTTTCCAGCCTCTATCCACATTGTATATTCTAATATCGCTGCCCTGAAACCAAAATTCACAATCAAATCAAATCGAGCCAATTACTAGCTACAGTCCAATGAATTCAATGTCAATCCGATCAATGATCAGATATAAGACAAGCAACACTACCTGAAACCCAGCAATGAATAGAGAACCATCAGCTGAAAATTGAGAAACATAGGCTCGGCTGGTCATCTGGTCCACAAGCCAAGGACCATTTACTGGCAAATATCGGCTAATCATGTGACAACGATCTGCTGATGAGAATCCTCCTCTTCTTGAATAATTACCTTCTCGACCTGCCAACATTTTCACTGGGGAAACAGGTAATTTTTTCTTTCCTGGCATGAGTTGATGCAGTCGTTCATTAGGCACTGATTTAAGGTTTGTAAGCTGGGCAATCTCGTGGTCTACTTTACAGAATGGTTTGTTGGACCTGTTACTGCAACCAGCTTCATTGGTGACATTACCGCCTTCAAACAACTCAGATTCTATCTCCAGCCTACTCATGGCATACCCCATTTCAACAATGGCAACCCACAGGCTGTAACAAACATTTTCAATATAAAAGCACTACGGAAACTTTTGAATGTGCATACACACACACACACATATATATATACACATATCTAGTAAACCTTCATATCAAAGGACATTTTGTTCAGTTCTTAACATTTCAAACCTGAAAAGAAAAAGGAAAAACATATAGAAAAACAAAAAGAGATTTGTAATCATGTTCAATGACCCGGTTTAAATCACATGCATACCAATAAAAAGAGAAGAAAAAGCCCAAAACTAAGACAAGTGTTAATTGACTCTAGTTAGAATCATAACTAAATATAACATCTTTGTGTCCTCTATCACCTTGAATTGAGTGATAAGCATAAGCTAGGAATTAAACCAAACCCAATTCGTTTTTTTTTTTTAAAAAAAAAACCCAATTCTAAATACAAAACAAAAGGCAAACTTTCACCTATACTGACTCAGAATTTGTCACAATTACGAGCACCAATTCAAATTGTCAGGAAAGAACAGAATACATGCAAAACAAAAAGAGCATCCAATGATTCGAGCGTCAAACAAAGGAAAACCCAAAATTTCTTGAACATACAAGTAACAACTAAGAAGGCAGCTGCATGGTAAAAGGAATGATTATAAAAAAATAAATAAAAATTAAAAGACAACTTAAGACAAAGTGGTTAAGAGTGAAGTGTGAAGGCTTAGCTTTACCTAATGATTGTGTTACGGAGTGTTGAAGCCTTGGATTTTGCTAAGATTCAGTCAGGCTGAGATTAACAGTTAGCTCGTAATGTTTATATTTTATTTGGTTTTTTATTGGGGGAAAATTACATATGTTCTGAGTCGAGTTAGGGTGGTTGATGATTTGAGCGGCCGCAATGTGCACACCTAATCGCTTTACATCTTCACACGTGTTCATTTGTAATGGCCTTTTGTAATGTATTTATTTCTCTTAAAAGTTAAATCTGCAGCTTGTATGTGGCTAAACAAGGCCTATAAGCGAACTTTATTTTTTAAATGCGGATTTTAACTTTAATTAGAAAATATGTTGTTTTTAAGAAAGAGTTTGAAAGCATGCTTAATTTAGCGTATTTTTTTGCATAGTTGGTAAGAAATGGGTCAAGTTTAAGAAGTAATTTTTAGTTTTTTTATTATTAATTTTTTTAGTTGAATGGTTAAATGTTAGATGGTTTTGTTTTTAAGTCTTAAGTTCAATTTCTTTCCTATTTATATTTATATTTTTTATTTCATGTTGTTTTAGGATTCTTCTTTTTATTTTTTTAATGAATATTCTTAATATGTTAGCTTCTTTAGTTAAATGGTTAAATAATAATACTTTCATCGTTGAGACCCAAGTTTAATTCTCATTTTCTAAATACATTTGTAATTTTTATTTCATACAGTTTCAAGTTTTTTTAATTTATCTTTTTAATTAATAACTCTTTTATCAGCGGATAAAGTACATTACATAGTCCATTTTAGGGATTGGCGACTTACCCATTCCGTGACTTTGGCACTGGACGTTCCAAAAATGGGTACTATCGGGTCGGGTGAATTCAATAATAGACGCCTGGTGGCATTCCAGCTTTCCTTATCCTTTCAGGACCTATCCGAAAGAGAATCCAGTACTTCTCAGTCGTGAATATCTGAATAGGGCGAATTGCCCCGTGGATATCTTTGCTTCGGAACAAAAACAATTAAAATAGAATTAGGCTCGGTCAACTGGAATGTCTATTATCCATATATTATCCATATAGGGGATCCTCTAGTTGAGAAGATCCATCGACCTGAGACGAAGAGAAAGGTCTATCTATTTTATTTAGTTATTCAGTTAAACCAATGATTCGTTATTGGAGCAGATAGCAACAACCATTTCATCCGACATGCGTATTTTTGATTTTCCAATGGATTTACATCTTTCATTAATGGAAATTTTTTGATGTAGTGAGTAATAGCTCCGGTTGTTCGCTGTTCAAGAATTCTTGTTTAGGCAGTTCATACCATCCATACATAGTGTTTTGATCTAAGATTTCAATTCTTACATGTTTCAGCAGTAGCATATTGTTTCATGGAGCTAAGGTCTGAAATATTGAAGAAACAAGTGTTTCCACAACTCTACCACCCAGTCAATTCCGTTCCACTTAATCCCTATTTCTTGACCACATCATAAAATCAAATAATTATTGCAAATATTATTATTTTTAGTAAATATAATTTTTATATGTGTAATATTTATTTTTCAATTCATATCATGAGTGTACTAAATATTTTTGTATGTGTATTTAAAATATTTCACATATAAAAGTATTTTAATTATCATACTCACAATGTAGATGAAAAACAATGATATATATTTTACATATAAAAATAATAATTATATTTAAAATAATTATTTCATTTTATAATATTAAAAATCACCATACTCACAATATACGTGGAGAAAATAAATATTTAGCCTATAAATATTATTTATAAATATTTAGGTCTTATTTAGCCTATAAATAATATATATAAAGGAAAATATATAAAAAAAATTAGTTGATGTTTTTATTATATATAAAGGAGTTATTAATTTCAAATATTTTTAACATAATGATATATGTAATATATATTTTTATTATATAATTACATATTTATTATTTAATTTTATGAATAAAAGAGTTATTAATTAAAAATATAAATTAAAATACAAAATTGAAAATGATATATTTATTAATTAAAAATACTTGAAACAATATGAAATAAAAATTACAAATGTGCTTAGAAAAGGGGAATTAAACTTGGGTCTTAAAGATGAAAACATTATTATTTAACCATTTAACTAATAAGATTAATTTGTTAAAAACATTCATTACAAAAAAACTTAAAGTAACATGAAATAAAAAACTTAAACCAACATTTAACCATCCAATCAAAGAAACTAATTATAATAAAAAAGTAAAAAAAATTACAACTTAAAGGGAAAGCGCACCCAGTTGAACGCGTTTTCACATACTTTCTCATAAAACGATCTATAATTAAAGTTAAAATTAGCCTAAAGGCCTAATTTAAAAAGTAAAATTGGCCTATATGCCTTATCTAGCCCTTGTATGTGGATGCCACATTTATAAAGGAGAAAAAAGTAACTACTTAAATATTCACCCAAATTTTAACACGATCCTGTTTTGGTTGTCTGGATATTTATTTATTAACTTAATCATTTTCATTAGCTTAATTTTAGTTTTTTAGTTACTCCATTGTTAAAATGGTTGATGTGGTGTTCTTTTGAGTGGTATAATAATATTTTTAGTCCTTAACATTTTACACAATCTATCAATTTGGTTTTAATTCTAAAAAGTTTAACAAATTTAACCCTCATTTTTACATAAAAATACATAAAACTAACTAAGTTGCAATTTTTTTGTGGCATCATCACACCCTAAGGATGTTGGAGCTTAAGCAGGACCATGCGGGAAAACTGCTACGGATGGAGCTGTTAGCAAGGACACTTCCAACTCTTCCATTGATGATAATGATGATGATGATGTGTAACAGCCTGTTTTTAGTGAATTCGGAATAGTGGTTTCGGGACCATAAATCCGACTCCGAAAAGAAAATAATTTGAATATTATTTTATGGTCTACATTTTGATAGAAATATCATATGAAAATTTCGTAAAGAAATTTTATTGATTTCATGTTTAATTTAGCGGAAATGACCAAATTGCACAAAGTACAAAAGTTGAATTTTAGTAGCTAAAAGAATTAAATAGCTGTGGAATTCAAAATTTGAGGTCTTTATATGGCAAAAAGACCATTAAGAGAAGTTAGTAGATAAGAATGGTGATTCATCCATGGAAGATTAACTAAAGAAAAGGATTAAATTGGAAATATAAATAATTAAAGATGATAAAAATCTCATATCATCATTTATTATCATCTTTCCCAAATTTTTTCATGGAAACCCTAGCTAAAAGAAAAAAACTCAAGCAAGCTTATTTGGCTTAATTGGTTAAGTAATATTGTCCCGTTTTTAGTAATTTTATATTTCTAAGATCTTAATAACTTATTCTAGCTATCTCGGGGATTAATTTGTAAAGTATTGCCATGGATATAACATTACTCGATTTAGCCGTAAAGAGAAGTTGGGTTTGCAATTCATCAGACCGTATGAGATTGATAAGAGAATTAAGCTAGTGTTTCATGTATCTACGTTGCGACGGTACAGATCAGACCTTTTGCATATAAGTTCTTCTACCGATGTTGAGATACACTCATATATATAGTACAGTGACTCGAAAACTTGCTCGGATTGGAAGTCATCGGAGATTTCATCCCACTATCCAGTTATTGTATTGGTACTTATGAACTTTGTGAATTATGGATATATGGCATGTATAGGCTAAGTGGTTATATGATATGTACATTTGTTGTGGCTAATGGAGTCTACATGTTTTTTATATGTTTAAGCCATGTGATTTGGCTTGATTTGGCATAATGGTTTATTGTGTATAAGTTTATATGTTTTGGTATGTTCTGATAATTTTGATGATGGAATGTTATTATGCAATGGATAAGTTGGTATGTGGTGAATACATGAATTGATAAATGCATGGTTGTGGTTGGTATTTAGATTATTATAGGATGAAATTATATGATTATGTTATTTATGTGTGTAATGGCTAATGAGTTTATTAATTTGGTATATGATTGAATGTATAAGTGATGTTGAAATGGTTATATATGGAATGGTATAAATTATGCTAAGAATGATGTGGGTTGGCTGCCATTTTATGTCTTGTAATAATCTTGTGTAGGTATGTGAATGGGGTGAGAAATGTGGTTTGAAATATAGCCTATTTTCATCTACACGGCAGGGCACAAGGGCGTGTGACTCGATCGTGTGTGACACATGGCCTTATTACACGGCTGTGTGTCCCTTGGAGCTCAATTAAAAATCAAGTCAGTGAGTTACAGGGCCTCGACACACGGGTATGTGGTCGGCCGTGTGACCTAAGTTAGTATGTATGCTTTGTTTTCACACGGCCTATGACACGGGCGTGTTTGGTGACTGTGTGAGACACTTGGCCTGTTTACACAGATGTGTGTCCTCTGTTTGGAAAAAATTTTCTATGTATTCCCTAATTAATTATATATTATTGGATGAGCCCTGAATGTATGTTTAAAGTTTTGTATACTCATTTTAAGTATGTTATAAGTGTATTTGAATGATAATGATTGAAATTTGAGAAAAGTTTGGGAAATGAATGATCTGAAATGTGTTATAAGTCCGGTAATGCCTTGTAACCTATTCCGGCAACGATTTAGGGTTCGGGGTGTTATATTTATTAGTATCAGAGCTATGGTTTAGTTGATTCTAGGACTAACGTAGCGTATGTGAGTCTAGCTATACATGCCATATATATATATCATGTGATAGTGTGATATCGCTTGACTCTGATGATAATTGTTTTAATTAGACAGAGATGCTTTCCAATCGAGCTAATTCTGATAGTACTGAAAGTGATACTCAAATACCAGAGTAAAATGTGTTTATGATGAGTTGAAACTCATAAAGGTACGAATGATAATTTATAACACTATGTTATTGATAAATGTTATGTCATATGCGAGTATATGTGTGAGTCAAATTATGAGGCTTTACGGCCTTCACCCCCTTACAAGTATAGAGTTACAATAAACATTTACCAGATTTGGATTGAATAAGTTCCCAAGTGTGAAATCAAAGAGTTCAAGGATTGAATGATTTATAACGTGCTCAAATATGAGAAAGGGTCAGCAAGTAAAGACAGTTTAGAAGATAACAGATTATTCTGAAGATCATTCGAATCACGAAACGTTACTATTATAGAAAAAGGTATTGACTGAAATTTCTTCTGGATTGATTTCTCTAGTAACTGGAATAATGTGGAATTATTAATGACAGATATAGTCAGTGGAATAATGTTTAAATTAAAATGATAACTAAGCGCAGCGGTTATAGTCGGATAGTTACATTGATCTCTTCTGGGAATTTTATGTGTACATCTACTCTCAGAGGTATATGTAGTTGTATAATTTCAGATGAAATTCTTATTGTATAAGAACGTTGGTTAAGCATACTGTTAGACGAAAGCATTGTTGGTTTGTTTGGTTTATAATCGGTATTGCTATTATGTTGATAAAAAAGTCAACGGTAAAATTCGTATGATGTTAGTATTGTTTCTACCGGTTATTGTTCTGTTGAATATGCATGGAGATTATATATAGCCTTTGTCACAGTTGATTCCAGTACATATGAGTGATGCTTTACTTCTGGATTTTTTTCTGAGACATTATCGAGATATTTATCATCTGATATGGTTTCATCCTCGAAAGTTCAGTATAGTTTTATATCTTGGATTACAGTATCTCAATTTTCTTATGATTCTATCTGGTTATCTGTAAAAGATATTTATTGAACAGAGATAACTATACTTATTATGATTATAACTTCTGGTTTGATCATAGTAGTATTGTTATACAAATCTCATATTTTTAGAGGTTGTCATTCTGCACTGGTTGTTATTGGAACTATATCTGATTTTCACTTTTGTATCAAAATGCACTATTGATTGTTGGGGTATTATCTATCTATAAGGTTGAGACGTTGGACTTATTATAGCACTATGGTTTTAAATCTATCTGATGGTTGTAGCTTTAGTACAGTTCAACATTTTGATGATTAATAGTGGAAAACAACTTTACTATAAACCATCCATTTCTAGTTTTCATAAAAGGGATTAACATTGGTAAATGTGTAAATTGGATGTTATGTATGTTTGAGGTATCTTGATCGCTAGAAGAAAGGATTTCTTTAAAAATTGATTGTAAGTTAAGGTTGACTCAGTTGTTGAATCTGAATAGGTTATTCACTTGAAAGGTTAATTGAGTTATATGTATTTAAGTCTATCATCAAGTATGGGAATAAATTTTATACGTTCATGAGTAAGTATACGGATAGTCTGAATGAAGAATTCATATTCTAGAAGACATGATACAGAATTATATCCATCTGATCAGATTTAATTCAGAAATGATATTGTAAATTAAAGCTATTCTAACGGAGAAAGTTATTGCATTTGTGAATTTTGAATGGTTTGATATTTGTTAATAAAGTTATTAACTATGGAAGGATTATGGATTAGTGATTGCTTATCATCTGGGAAAAGTGATTGTAGTCACAGATACCAGGAACCGAAATTTTTTGTTTGCTTTACAGGAAATGAATATGCAGTTTACTTTATCGGAAGGTGGTTCGATATTAGCAAGTTAAAAAGCTAAATCGATGTTTATTCTGCATATCTGTGGGACTCAAAAATAAGACAGTGAATTGCAAGCTAAAAGAGTACAATGGGAGATATTTTCTAATTCAGAGTTTCAGATTGCAATCGATGATTATTTATTGTTCCAAGACAGAGTTCGTGTACCGAGAAATCTAGGGGTTATACAATAATTGTTACATTTAGCTCATAGTGATAATTATCTGTTCATTCGGGGAGTACTAAGATGTACAATAATCTGAGACAGTTGTACTGGTGAATATGTATGAAACGTGATACTTCTGACTTGTATCCAAATGTCTAATTTATTAACAGGTTAAAGTTGATTATCAAGTACCTCTGGGACTGTTACAGTCTGTGTTATTATCTGAGTGGAGATGAAATAGAATTTTGATGGATTTTGTAAAATGAAAATGTTATCTGAACTATTGTTGAATGTTGAATAAGTCTATATATTTCATCTCAATACGTACAATTTCTCTCTTGATAGACTAGCTAAGTTATATATTTATGAAATTGTCGATTTTCACAAAGTGCCAATCTCTATTATTTCGGATAAAGATCCAAGGTTTATATTGTGATTCAGTCGGAAACTGTAGTAAGTTTAGGGTACGAGGTTGAATTCTAATACTGTATTTCATCCTCAAACTGATAGTTAATCTAAGAAAGTGATTCAGATTCTCAAAAATATGTTTTGTCACTATGTTTTAGAATTTGAAAGCAACTGAGAAAGATATTTATGGTTGGTTGAGTTTCTGTATAATAATGGTTATCAGATAAGTATAAAGATGGCATTGTATGAAGTATTGTATAGTTGCAATTACTGAACTCTATTGTACTGGATTGAGCTTTGTGAAAAACAGATTTACTGTGTTGTTTTGATCAGAGAGATTGAAGAGAAAGTGAAAGTAATTCATAACAATTAGAAAGTAGTTTCAAATTGACAGAAAACATATGCGAACTTGAAATGTAAAAACATTGAGTTGCAGTTAAAAGACTAAGTCTTTGAGAAAGTATTGCCATGGATATAGCATTACTCGATTTAGCCGTAAAGAGAAGTTGGGTTTGCAATTCATCGGGGCCGTATGAGATTGATGAGAGAATTAAGCTAGTGTTTCATGTATCTACGTTGCGACAGTACAGATCAGACCTTTTGCATATAAATTCTCTTACCGATGTTGAGATACACTCATATCTATAGTACAGTGACTCAAAAACTTGCTCGGATTGGAAGTCATTGGAGATTTCATCACACTATCCAGTTATTGTATTGGTACTTATGAACTTTGTGAATTGTGGATAGATGGCATGTATAGGCTAAGTGGTTATATAATATGTATAATTTGTTGTGGCTAATGGAGTCTACATTTTTTTTATATGTTTAAGCCATGTGATTTGGCTTGATTTGGCATAATGGTTTATTTTGTATAAGTTTATATGTTTTGGTATGTTCTGGTAATTTTGATGATGGAATGTTATTATGCAATGGATAATTTGGTATGTCGTGAATACATGAATTGATAAATGCATGGTTGTGGTTGGTATTTAGATGATTATAGGATGAAATTATATGATATGTTATTTATGTAACACCCCAAACCCGGCCCAGACGCTATGGCCGAATCTAGCGTGTCACATTGAAGTGCTTTTCGAAAACCAAGTTTTCATTGGAAACCCTTCTTGCTTAAAAATTTGTGTAAAACCTCAGTTTGCATTTGATCAATTCCTGATATAGTTTATTAAAAAATATTATTCCCTATTTAAGACGTTATTAATAATAAAATCTTAATCGTTGCGGAAGCTTAATTTAAAACAATTGTTGTTTTGGAAAAACCTGTTTCTACCACTAGCAATTATAAAACCACAAATAAAATCCCATATTTGTAATCTAGGAATTTAAAGGCCTTATTACATCCTAAATACTAATTAAAAATAAAATAAAATAAATAAAACTACTAATCATTAAAACAAGTTGCAGTGTAGCCACCTCCGAGTCCCTTCCATCGTTGAGCCGCCTACTGAGGGTCACCTGAAAAAATTAAAAAGAGGGGGTGAGTTTTCGAAAACTCAGTGTTTACAATCCCTCGTCAAACAACAGTATGCATTAAACAAATGAGTTTCGGCCTGGGCCCAATTCAACTGGGCCAATGCCCTTTTTAATTTCAGATCAACATATATGTATGCAATGCTTATATACCCCATCCAACCTGTACACCCCCTTCTAACCTACACTCTTATGGGGAGATACTCGACCCACCCATCCTTATACACCCTGTGTGGCACCAGTTGCGGCACTACTTATCGTTGTAGCATAGTTGCTTATATTTAGTGTAGCACTGGTTGTGGCACTACTTATCGGTGCAGCAAAGCTGCTTATGGCTTATAGCCCTCGGTGGATCCACAATCGTCAAGCGACTGTGCGACCCTTATATACACTTCGTCCAATCATAATCCCGGCGCATATGCAATTTAATAATACATGAATGCAGCAAAAAACATATAGCATACATAAGTCTTACTCATAACATATAAGGGTATTTCAGTAATTTTATAAACTAATGGTTTTTCTATAATTTTGTAAGTCAAGGGTATCTCAGTAATTCTGCCCTACATGGGTATTTCAATAATTCTATCCTATAGGGGTATTTCAGTAATCTCTTAACACTATGGGACTAATTACGTACATTGGCCCGTCAACAAGTCCTCGTTGGCTAAAGTGAATGGATACTATGCAACAGGTAGGATTCCAGAGAAGAGGAGGTGAGTTATTAAGACTGCTTAAGTACCAAGCTCTCCCTAGATCCAATCCTAGACATGCATATACCCGTTGCCACACTTTAACCCTATGACTTGTCCACAGTTACACTTAATTGTTTAATTAAGTTTGATGTCCGCTTAAACAATTATTAGATACTAGGCCCAAAAGTCCATTACATAACCCTAACGAGTCCACAAATATTCATATAGCCCATCAAGCCCAATCACATTTATACGACCCATCAGGCCTAAATCTATTCTAAGCCATACAACCAACTTAATCAGCTTGTCACTTATTACCAATCTACCAATTTCTGCTTATCTGGGAGGGCCCATTTGGCCCATTCTGGCCCGGTTGTCCAAAACGTGACCCAAGTCCATGAGTTCACGCATGAGGTCTCTAATATCGTATTGATTACCCTCATACGAGTGTTTGTGCACTTGCAAGACTACCGTAGCCAAACCTTCGGCTTTTCGACATTTCAAGATTCACTGATCTATTGTGTGTGTGTAGTGTATGTACACACCTGATAACTAAACATGCTACGATCTCCTTGGCCACAAACCTACAATTAATATCACTCTTCGATTAATCATATGCTTAACAAATATCCTTACCAAAAACTGAAATCTTACCATTTACCTTACCTTGAGCGACAAGTCCTAACAGCCCTTCCTTAATCACTAACCGCGATTATTTCCTAGATCTGAATCAACCTTAACCATTAAAGACTGAATAACAGGTAACTCGCATCCAACATGAGTCACCCTTTCATTACTTATGACCATTCAGCCAACCCCTAAACTGGAGTGAAGATTACTTACCCAAAACCCAAAACTTAAGGAATGATTTGGCAGAGATTTGGAGAATAGAGATTCAATACTAACCCCTACAAAATCAATTATGAGAGTGGGGGAGATGAGAAGTCGGCTCTTAGCAAAACCGATTGAAAGAGTAAAGTAATTACCAAGAATCAGTCGGCCAAAGTTGAAGAAGATAGTGGCGGCACAGAAGGGATTCAGCCAAAGTGTATTCAGCTTTAGAGTCTGGTATGGTGAAAAGAGATATCCGGCACAGGATGAGAAGAGAAAGAAGAAGAAGAATTCGACTAGTGCCAATGAAGAACCAAAAGAGAATTCGGAACAGAGGGAGGATGAAAAGGTCAACACAAAAAAAAGAAAAAGGTTTCGGCTTCTGGGTACTTGAGAGAACAAATAAATCACGAAAGAAAAGAAATCACCTATAACCTAATTGCACGAAAGCAAATCGAACCAAAAGAGAAAATTGCCGAAAATGTTAAGAAAATTCGGCATAACACTTACTAAAGCTGAAATTGCCTTCACCCAATGACCTATTCGGCTCCAACTCCTCCTACCCTCCTATCTCCTAACTTTTCTCCAAGATAAGCTCCCTAATCCACTCCTTGATTATCTTATATGAACACTCTCATCATAGTCCACTCTAGTGCCACTACTAGACATCCAAAGTGTAAAAATAAATTCCTAAATAACACCATGCTAGCACTCGAACCTAGGATCCCCTTACCTGCTAATGACGCCACCTCTCTGCTTCCTAAGTGGCGCCACTTAGCCAATGACACTCGCAATCAGGGTTCTTTTAACATTTAACTAGAATCTCTCCATCCCGAAGCTCGAACTCCGAACTTAACAAATGGCTCTTTAACACTATAAAGATTCTTAACTAAAATATCAAACACACCATACACATCTTAACCACAAAAGAAAGTTCAGGATTTTTGGGCGTTACAATTTATGTGTGTAATAGTTAATGAGTTTATTAATTTGGTATGTGATTGAATGTATAAGTGATGTTGAAATGGTTATATATGGAATGGCATAAATTATGCTAAGAATAATATGGGTTGGCTACCATTTTATGTCTTGTAATGATCTTGTGTAGGTATGTGAATAAGGTGAGAAATGTGGCTTGAAATATAGCCTATTTTCATCCACATGGCAGGGCACAATGGCGTGTGACTCGACCGTGTGTGACACATGGCCTTATTACACGGCCGTGTGCCCCTTGAAGCTCAATTAAAAATCAAGTCGGTGAGTTACAGGGCCTCGACACACGGGCGTGTGGTCGGCCGTGTGACCTAAGTCAGTATGTATTCTCTGTTTTCACACGGCCTATGGCACGGGCATATCTAGTGACCGTGTGAAACACTCAGTTTGTTCACACAGGCATGTATCTTCTATTTGGAAAAAATTTTCTATGTATTCCCTAATTGTTATATTACCGAATTAGCCCAGAATGTATGTTTAAAGTTTTGTATACTCATTTAATGTATGTTATAAGTGTATTTGAATGATAATGATTGAAATTTGAGAAAAGTTTGAGAAATGAATGATCTGAAATGTGTTATAAGTCTGGTAATATCTTGTAACCTATTCCAATGACAGTTTAAGGTTCGAAGTGTTACACTTAGGGATGACCCAAGACATTGTTTGGTATACACCTAGAGCCAAAAAGCTAACATTGTTTATTCATCCTTAGTACATATATATATATATTTGAGCCAGAAAACACTTCTTGATGAACCTTCATACAAAACTCGAGCCAAAAACGTTCATTTTGTAACACCCTACACCTGGTTCAGTTGTCGACCCAAGTATTAGGATACATATCAACCACCGTAACTTACACATACACACATAACATTAAAAAAAGGTCAAATTTTAATAACTTAATCAATTACAGAGGCGTTCACAACACAACATCTGAAAATAAACATTTGAAACAATTTAAAGACATGCTTTGAGACTATTTAGTAAATTTCTAAAGAAAATAATGTAGGTATCGATGCACAACAATAGGGATCGGTATTTAGTAAAACATGTATTGATACTAATAAGAAAATCGATACCATTCAACCATTTTGCTTTTCCAACTCATTTTTGAACCAAAAACATTTTATCGATATATGTTCAAAGGTATCCATATTTTTACCCTGAGTATTGATACTTGTGAAAGGGTATGGATACCAAATTAAGCTACTATTTTTCTGTACATACATTTTAACATCGAGGTATCAATATTTAAGCCTCGAGTATAGATACCTCTGTACAAATCACCAAGAAGGCAGCAAAACAAAAGATGCACTCATGCTCAACTATTATTCCTTTCAACATACATCATTAGACACATTACCAATCATCAAACATTCATAAATATAGTTCCAAACAATACCAAAACTCCAAAGTCCAAAATCATAATAAACAAATAATAGTGAATGAAATTCTAAACCCACATTGCCTTTATTTAAAATACCCAAAGTTTATAACAACACCTACTTAAACTTATTGCCTTGCTAGGATCATTTCCTTGGCTGCACCACTCATACCAAAAACACTACTTATCTGCAAAGATTTAGTGAGGAATGTGTGAGCTTAAACAAACTCATTGAATGTCAAAATAACCAAAAAGCATACATAACGTTAAAGGTTAAATAAGAATATACTACAACACATTCACAACCATATTCTAATCAAGTCAAAATAACATTCACGCTTCATGAAATCATAAAACTAGCATATACTCTCACAGAAAATTATACTCAACTCATATATAAATAATTCATTTTACAATAATTCATCAAGACAAAACAACGTATTTATGCTTTAATAACTCACAAGTCTTGTAACAGCTTGTTTCTTAATAGTGCTGAAAATGGTGATTTCAGGACAACGAATCTGACGTGTTAGCTAATAAATATTAATTATTTTGATATTTATGAGATCATTAGTATAGTATTAAATTTTGGTTAAGAAATTTTATTGTTTAGATAGTTAATTAAGTAAAATGGACTAAAGTGTAAAAATGGAGAAAGTTGATTTCCAATTTTAGAAGTTACCAAATAGCTAAGGGAAGGTTAATTAAGGGTCTTGGATGGTAAATATACCTTTCTATAATTAGTGGACAGTTCTAAGGTTTGAAATTGCATTAAATTTGATTATAATGGTAAGGGAAATTTAGTAATTACAAATAGGAAATATGATGAATATAAACCATCTTCAACCTAATATCTACCTTAGCCAAAACCCTAAAAGAAAGAGAAGAAAACATTCGTTCTATCTTTGTTCCTTCGATTGGGTAAGTAAACTTTACCCCTTTTTAGTTATTTTTATGTTTTTGAGTTTGTATTAGCTTAATCCATCTAACCCGATGACTAATTTGTAAAACTGTCAAACATTATGGATTTTTCCATTGATGAGTTGAGTTGTTTCTTAAAGCTTTTGAAATATTTCTAAGCTTAGATGTTAGAATGGACTATTGTCTAAAGTAGTTTTTGATAATTTTAATGTTTAGGGACTAAACTGCTAAAACAATGAAATTTCTTGTACTCCATATGAAATATTTGCAAATAGGGGGCTGTTGGAAAACCATGGAAGGTTGGATAAAATGGGTTCAAGAGAAAATAGGTAAATTGTATATTTGGGGCTTAAGGATTAAATTGAATAAAGGTGAAACATTAAGGACAATTTTGCAAGTGTCAAAAGAGGACTAAATTGTACAGAATGATTAAATTTGGTTGTTGGTTTAGTTAATTAAATGAAACTATTGATTTAGATCACGAACGTGTGGAGGACTGAGGAAAAGACAAGGTAGCAGAGTAGTCCCTGTACTTTGGCTATTACTACGAATTAGCCAGTAAGTTTGTATTTCTAATTTTATAATTAGTGGTTCTTTCCATAAAATAATAAATGATTAAGTTGTATAATTTCTAAGTTTATTGGATCAAATTGAGAACGGAAAAAATGAACAATTAAAGTGATTAGGTCTTGGGCTAGGATGTGAAGTGATGAAATGATCACATTTCTGTTCTGATGTTTGGAGTAATTCAATGGTTGAGAATCCTACGTAAGTTATGGATTCTAGATAGCTTTTGTAAGCAACATTAAGATCTAGTGAAACAACTAAATGTTCTGTGTAATGAATGAACTGTGGCAATGGCTCAGGTCCTGCATACGTTGCAAATCCTCATCACCTTGTGTGAGCAACATTGTGGAACAATCAATATATCTAGAATCTGGTTGAATGAGTGCGACTCTATATTTATGAAAATGAAGAGATATGATATCTAATTAAACTGACTTAATGAAACGAGTAGCTCTTATCTGTGGTGGATTGTGAATGATAAAGATTTATATTAGTTGTTATTCGATTATGTTGTAAGATAACTTGTGGTAAGCTTTATCGTTATTTTTATGAACTTATTAAGCTTCAAGTAAGCTTACCTTTGTTTGTTCCTTTTTTTGTAGATTTCGTATTTTTGTGAACGGGAGATTGAATCAAGCTCAAGAGACACACTATCCCAAGGACTAATTTGGTAGATTTTGGGATATTTTGGTTATATGGCATGTATAAGACCTTGAATAGTAATAGCTCTTGCATCTGTTTATGATCATTTTTGTAAAAATATGCTTTTGGGGCTTAAGTTTTGTTTGACGGATTTTCTCAAATGCTTTGATAAGTTTGAGTCCTTGTTCACCTTCAGATACTTGGAATATATGTTTCTTATGGTATGTTTTGCATGGTTTGAAAATGATTATAAGTGGTATGTTTTGGTAACTAATTGGAATAGGTTATCATGTGTGAAATGGTAAAATATTGACAAATTTTGATAGTTGTTGTTTTGGTATAATGTGGTGCCTTTGAATGGCATATTAGTTAGTTGAAATAGGATCTTGAAATGACATTTTGATGTGTGTTTAGGTGATGTTTAGGTCCATTTAAAGTGTGAATAAATGGGTTGAAAAGTTGTGCATGGAATGGTTTTGAGATGGTTTGATTTTTGGTAATTTTGGGTCCACACGGGCGTGTAACTCAGCCGTGTGAGGCACACGGCCTGGCAACACGGCCATGTGTCATCTGAGAGTTCCTTAGTATTCAATTCAATGAGTTACATGGCCTAACACACGGCCTGGCATGTGGGCGTGTGGGGTAACTCAGAGAGTTACACGGCTTGACACACGGGCATGTGACACGGCCTGGCACACGGGCGTGTGACCCTACTCAAAGAATTCCACATATGAGGATATGGCCGTGTGTCCCTTGTTTAAAAGTTACACGGCCGTGTTACCCCTGTTTTCTAATTATTGCATTTTTCTTAAAACTTCTAATTTGTTTCAATTTAGTCGCAGATTACTTCCAGGCTATTTTTAGGGCCTCGAAGGCTCAATTAGGGACAAAGTGCATGTGATTGGATGGATTATGATATGTTTAATTTGTTTGAATATTATGATGTTAAAAGTTTTCAGTTTTATGGTAACACTCCGTAACCCTAATCTGACGACGGAGACAGGTTAGGAGTGTTACAAGTTTAGCTTATATATTCACGTGTATTTACACGCAACATTTTCATATATTAATCAATTAATGATAATTTGGCAATTAGGAAACATGAAACATAAAAGTGGGCTCTATCACCACACATATGAGACACGGATCTCCATCACACCAATGACTTAAAGAGTCTAACATATCCCAAAAGTGTAGCATAGAGCTAAACACTCTCCAATACACCAACATATCCCGGTGAATGAAGCTTAGCTCGACGTTCCCTTATCCCTCCAATCTGTCTTGGTGCCTTAATGCCCAAATCACAAAACACAAGGGCGAGTACTCACAATCCTATGGCATGCCAACTATATCCAACGGTTTCACCAGATCAGAAGGCCAAAATATCCGCAAATACACGTATTTAATTACTGTTCTTATCCATTTAATATATGTTCATAAATATCAATTCACATGACAATTTGTACAAAAAGCACACTTATCGGATTCACATTTAATTGCACTTTAATTGCCACAACTATGCTTATTGAGCCATCACATCTCCATTCACATATGAATGCATTAAAATCAGATTATCGTATACCACATACCAACATTCACTTACTTTACCTATCAAATCAGCATCACATTCCTCATAACAAGTCAAAAAGTATAAGAACGACTTACACTTGGAACTTAGGATAAGGGCTTAGGCTATTCCTAAGCTTCTGATTAACTCTATGAATCACACATACCAACAGCGACTTCGAAACATTCACAGTTCACACTTTCGCCTATTTGCTGAAAGCTTAAACTAACTTTTCCTTGCCTTTCGCCTTACTTGAAGAAAGTCCCAACAATTCTGAAGCTTTACACATATTAACCGCACAATATTCACATTTAATTAGCAGCCATAACACACCTTAAACAAACAAAAACACAAGTCTAAGGCTAGTTCTTCTTGGAACTAAATTTTTTTACTAGCATAGCCGAAACTCAAATATTTTAATCTGCATTCATTCATATCACCTAAAACTTATTCTAAACATCTAATTACTCATCTAAGAACAATTCTCAACCTTTAAAACACCTAAAACTACTTAGATTCATGGTTCTTGTAAGGCCCTAAAAATAGGTCTAGTAGTTTCGGGTAAGTTTACTGGGTTCTAAGTGAAAAATTAGGAGTTAATAGGGGTTATTAGTAATTTTTCTCTTAGTTTAGTTAGCTTAATTTCATTTAAATATTTTAGAAAATAAAAATATTTTTAAATAAAAATAATTTTATAGTTTTAAATAATTTTTGGGTAAAATAAATATTTTGAGTCAAATTAGAATTGAAGAATAAATTAAATGGGGGTTTAATTGAGAGAATTAAAAACATTAATTACATAGGACCATTTTTTAAAACAAGGGAATTATGGGAGTGGCCTGATGGTAATTTCCTCAATTTTTGAAAATCAGGTGGGGGTTCTTTAGCTTAAAAACACTACAATCCCCTCACTTCACACACAATTTTCACTCGATTTCTAAGTGTTTTCTCTCTTTTTTATTTTTCATTTTCGAAGTCCACATATCAAAGATTAGATCACATCTTTTATTTTTTCCAAATTCTCTCAAAATTGTTCAAAAAAGATTTTCAAAGTTAGGAAAAAACTTATCCGAGTTCTTCAAAGATCTTGATCCAATCTTCAATATTAATGATTCTAGATTGATTGAAGGTAATTTATCAACTCTAAATTCATTTTAAAGTTGTTTTTAATCATTTTTTTCAACTTAAATTGATTAAAATGGTTTTTCAAATCTTGATCTCTTCTTTCTTGAACATGAAATTCATCAATGGTGAATTCATGGTTTTGAGTTGGAATCCAAGTTTCAATGGATATCTAAGCTCAAATCATGTTTATTAAGAGGTTTTTTTGTATCAAAAAATATCAAACTTGTTTGATTGATCAATTTTGACAAATTCGTTTTTAACTAAGAATATGAGTCAATTTTCTGGAAAATTATGGAACAGTTTGTTTGATGAAATGGATACTTATTGTTTGTGTTGATAGATTAGAAAAGATGTTTAGAAATGGTTTTTGGTGCAAAGAAGGTCATTTAAGGGCTAAAATTTGTGTTTTGGCTATACCGTGAGTTTTTGGTAAGGTAGATTGGAGAGGAGTTTTAGATCCATGTAGTTCATGATTTTTTTTATTTTTTTTATTTTTAATGATAGCTTCTAACATTTATTTTATCTTTTTTTAAGCTTCACAACGAGGAGAGACCATTGTTAATCAGAACCGAGGACCAAACACAGCTACTTGATACACTTTGGCTTGATATGCAAAGTGTGAAGGTGGGTGGTTTTTAAAGGCAATTAGTAAACATGCCTATTTACATTCTAAATTGAGGTTTTGAATTTTGTTTCTAATGATTCAATTGTATCTCAAATGGTTCAGATTCTTAAAATTGATGTTAATTTTATATAAGCATATTTGTAAATGATTTATGAAAATTGTGAATTGTGTGTTTAGTATGATTGATTTGGATTGTATTGAATAAAAATTGGAGCATGGATTACTGTATATTAGAGAACTTGATGATGTTTTTATGATTGGTTTTAGATCCATGGACAAAGAGATTTATTGTGCTTATCTACGTTGGTACTAAAATTGCTAAGTGACATGATTTAAATTGAATTTTTATATTATCATTTTTTATGCCTTGTATGATTGGTTATATTGGCAACATTGTATGGTGGATCCATTAGATATAGATGGCATGCAATAGGATTAGTAAGTACTCACTACTATATGTGTTATTTGTGAGCATATGGCTCTAGGAGTATTGATTTTTTTGGAGTGGATAAGGGAGTGTTGAGCCTTTTTCTCTACTCAATTATTGGTGATTTCGAAACGATATAAGGGAGTTTTAAAATGGTTCACAAACTGCTTCCACAATAAGATCAAATAGTTATTAGTTAAAATTGAGGTGTTATAAGGTTGGGGTGTGTTTTGGGGTAGTTTTGTGCTAGAGAATTACTTTGGTGGCTAATGTGTCACTTCAGACTCGAGTCGGTCTATTTCGATCGGGTTTGGAGTGTCACAGTTTCGAAAATTTCGACATCCATGGCGGTTCTTAACAAAAACTCAACAAAACCTTCAAACCATTTAATGAAACTTCAAAGAAAGCTTAAAAACTTTCTAATCACATTAAAAAGTCATAGAATCAGTAGTTTTATTTATAAATATAGAATTTTCCATTAACAACCCTACTTTTGGCAAACAGGGAAAATCTTTGATTTAATTTATTAAAACTTGATTTAAATGGCTAGACTACATTAAAAACTATTAAAAATACAAACTTTACCCTGATTGAATAAAACGATGATTGATTGATTGAAATTTGAGAAAACCCACTTGTTGTATATCAATGCAATTGATGGTATTTTTGGTGTTTTTCTTGTATTTAAAAGAGCTTTGATGTTAGGAGGATGATAGAAAACAAGGGTTTGGAGTGGTGAAGACTAAAGATTGAAGAATGGTGTCTAGGGATTTTTCTCTCTAATGGACGACAAAAAGAAAAAGGTGAAGCAATGTTTCTCTTTTTTTTCTTTCACATTAAAAATAGGGTGAAAGGGGGAAAATATGGGCTGATTTTAAAACTTGGTATAATTTCTTTAAAGTTAATCCTAAATTAAACCCTTTTACAAAACAATCCCTTTTTTAAAATTTAAAACCTATTTCACACTATTTTCATAAATTAGTTTAAATTTCTAGAGCCATAGATTAAGATATTTTCGGGTTACCACATTCTGAATTTCCGAATTCATTTCATGCCATAATTCAAAAATTACCCTTGAAACTTCTAGACCCAATTTTGGGATGTGACAAATTTGTATTTACCCTTTTTTTTTGGTCCTGAACTACACGACTATAGACGTCTGGCCAGATATATTGAGGGTTAAGTAGATACATCAAAGAGGTTTTGTAAAAATAGAATGAAATAGGAAGAAACAAGGTGATTTAGTAATTATAGGTTAGCCAATATGTGCAAAACAAAAGAAAAATTAGAAAAGAAAATAAAAACGAGTAGAAAAATTACTTGAAAAGTAAAAGCATTTGTGAGTGAGATGTATCAGAAAAGGAAAAAATGTGACAAAGTCACAAAACTAGAAAAACTCATTCATTGGTGCACAAAAACTCGTGAGCTAGTCGTAGTTGCTATATCATTCTGTGACTTTCTATGTGGAGAAATAAGACAGTGAATGGGTAAGGGTCATTAAGCGGGAGAATAGGGAACAATACAATGTGCCAAACTATTTTCATACTTGAAACTATTTTGATGCTTACTGTTCTTGAAATCTATACCTGTCCTAAGCTTTAGAACGTTACAAGCCAAAAAGCTCTATGTGATCTAGGTACACTTACTCATGAATTAATATCATATTAGATAATTACATTTACGACCATTTGTAATTTGCTAGGATAATCAAATTACCTGTATAATTTATTGATGGATCTATACATTTGAAAACCTTAATGCTTGTATACTTTTTAAGATACTGAACTTAGGTGTTTGATATCAAAAGTGGTAAGTCAATTACATATCATGTCGAGATTATGTGTAGATACAAAATGCCTAGTTATGTACTCCAAACTGATTCTTAAACTATACTTTCTCAAGGGTCATCTTTTATTCTTTTTATTTTGTTTTGCTTAAAGACAAATAATGTCTTAAGTGTGGGGGAGTTTGATCTATCGTAATTTGGTGTAGTAGATTAAACTAGTTTTTACACTTGAGGAGCTTGAATACAAGTATTTTCATTATGTTTTATGAGTCTTTTATTAACCTTAGGGGCCAAATAAGGCCTAAGGGTGAGCTAATATACTTAGTGAGTGTGTAGGAGACCATCAGAGGGCATACAAACTCAATATCGGTCGCTATGTTGCAACATAGGAAGTTTGGTGCAATATAAGGAGCAGAATACAAGAATTACGAAACTACCTTTGGTGTTGTGACACAGGATAGGGATGTCGTAACACACCTTTGAAGCTACCTTGAATCTGAGCATACTACTTTCGATGTCGCGACACAGACACTAGGGTGTCGTGACATCGGTTCTGTATGAGAGATATTTACGAGCCAGGGGCATTTTGGTCTACACAATCAAATATGTAACACCAGGGCATCAGTTGACCTAAGGTTGAGGATGACGACAACCTTAAATCTATAAATAGGCTCAATTAATACTTGTTATGGACAACTTTTAGACTTGAAAATTTCTTTGTAATTTCAGTTTTCAATTTTTCCATTTTCTTAGGCTTTAGGTTATTTCTAGTTCTCTATTTACATTTATCAGGAGGTTTGATCTATAGACTCTATCAACTCTTTATGGATCCTGCGCTTCAATAAATATAATTTAGGATTCTCTTAAACATTATCTCTTGAATTCATTCTTTATATTTATTTTTAGCATCAAGTTTATTGTGTTCATGAGATCCATGAAGAACTAATCCTTTTATGGGGGATTAGCAAGTGGAGGTGTGATTAACTAATTTCCATGTAGGGTTTCCTTAGCGGATCAACTATTTGGGAGAGGAAGAACTTAAACCCTAGGATTTACAACAATAGATGCCACTCGATATGGTCCTTCCCATGAAGCTAACATCTTCCCTTTGTAATTTGTTGGTTTATTTGCATATGCATTCCTCATGGCTAGATCTCCCACTCGAAATTCTCATCTATACACCTTGGAATTGTAATACTAGTCCACTTTTTGAGCCCCGATTGCTAGGTGAAGGGTCATTGATTTCTAGTTTCTTCCAAGAAATCCAAGTTCTTTAGAAGCATCATTTTATTGCCCTAGGAAGTGTAGTTCAATACACGGTGGGTGTTGAGGTCAATTTCTACAGGTATCACTACTTCAGTACTGAAGATAATATTGAAAGAAGTCTCCTCGATTCCAGAATGTGATGTTGTGCAGAAAGACCATAAGATTCCAAGAAGATCTTTTAGCCATCCGTTTTGGGATCCATCTACTTTCTTCTTCTGCCCTTGGAGAATGTTCTTGTTAGTAGCTTTAGCTTGACCATTTGTTTACGATGTTTTAATTAAGCTGTGAGCCAAAGAAATGTGGAGAAACTCGCTAGAATCCTCAAATTTTCCCTAGAATTGAGTCTTATTTTCTGCAATTATCAATTTCACGATCATATACCGACAAATAATGGCTTTCAATATGAAATTCTCTATTTGCTGCTTGGTGATGGTGGCTAAAGCTTTTGCTTCCATCCACTTGGTGAAGTATTCGATGGCCATCATAATGTATTTCTTCTATGCTACAGTAGATGGGAATAGGCCAACTATATGTATTGCCTAAATGTTGAAAAGATAATGGTTGGTGATGCTGTGAAGAGGTTTGCTGGTAGTCAGGGTATCAATGAGAATTTCTAACAGGGTTGGCATTTGGCCACATACTGCATTGCGTCCCTCTACAAAATGGGCCAATAATACCATTTCCATAGGATTCACTGCACGAGGGCCCCTCCGTCTAGATGGTGTCCACAGGTTTCCTTGTGCACCTCTGTCAGGGCATATTCTATTTCCGATGGTCCCAATCTAAGTTGTGGTTGTTGGAAACCTTTCTTGTGCATAACTCCATTAATCAACTTGTAGCGATAGGCTACCAATGTCATCTTTTGATACTCCTTCTAACCTTCAAGTACCTTGTCTCCTTATAAGAAATTCTGGATAGGGGTGATCCAAGTATTTTCTAAATCAATAGCAAGAACTTGCCTTATTGTCTCATAACTCAAATAATGTTTATGTTCCAACAAGATTTTTTCCCATTTCTTTGATGTAGATGGTGTCTGCTAACTTAGATAAGGCATAAACTCTAACATTTTCCACCCTGAGGATTTTATTTGCTTGAACTTCAAGGAACCTTTTAGTAAGTTTATAGCTAGAGAGAAGTATTTGACCACTGTTGGCTTATTGACCTCATATTCTCCCTGAATTTGTTTTGTGACTAGTTGGGAATTTGATCAAACTTGAAGACTTTGGATGTTTAGTTTCTTGGCCAACTCTAACCTTACTATAAGACCTTGATATTCAGCAATGTTGTTGGAAGTAGGGAAGGAAAAAAGATAAATTGTATTGTCACTCTTCTTTCTTGAGGCTGATTAGCAAGACTCCAGCTCTAGACCCTCATTTTCTGTGGAACCATTAACATGAAACACCAAAGGCTTTTCTTGCAATGAGAGGGGAGTTGTGAAAATACCTTCTTTGGGTGTCATTGTTGGAATGTTGGTGAGATTATTTTCTTTAAAAGCTTCAAATGTTCTACAAAATGAACTTCAGCTAAAAATTCTGTTAGGGCCTGAGCTTTGATTACTTTTCGTGGTAAATACTCTAACCCTAATTCACTCAATTTGACACTCCACTTGATCATCCTTTCAGAGATTTCAACATTCCCTAAGATATCTTTGAGTGATTGGTTTGACAATACCATGATGACGTGAGCTTGGAACAAGGGCAGAGCTTCCTTGTGTCTATAATCAAGGCAAAAAAGATTTTTTCCACCCAAGTGTAATTTCTCTATCTTACAGGACTTTGGTGATGTAATAGACTAGATGTTACTGTCTTTTAACTTCCCTGACCTATATCGTCGCAATTACTTAATCAAAGTCGGCGAGGTAAAGATACAAATCTCCAGGTAAGAGAGATGTTAGAAGTGGAGAGGTGCTCAAGTACTACTTTAATTGCTCGAAAGAAATATGACACTTTTCTATCCATTGAAAATGACCTTTCAAATCTTTTAAAAATGAAAGACATTTATCAACCATCTTCAAAATGAATCTATTCAATGCCACTATTTATCTGGTTATCCGTTTAATCTCTTTGGGCTTTTGATAAGGGTTCATTTATAGGATGGCATTGATCTTCTCCAAGTTGGTCGTAATCCTTCCACTGGATATCATGAAACCCAAGATTTTTCCAACACTAGCCCCGAAAGTGCACTTGCTCAGATTTAGCTTCATGATGTATCTGTGTAACACTATGAACACCTCCTAAGTGCCATTTATATATTGCTTCATGGTAGCACTCTTAACCAGCATATCGTCAACGCACATCTCTATACATCTCCCTATCTTGTTCTAAAAGAGCTTATTCACTAACCATTGGTATGTAGCTCCTGCATTCTTGAGACTGAAAGACATCATTTTATACCAAAACTACCCATCTTCAGTGATAAAAGTCGTCTTCTCTTGGCCCTCTTCTACCATAAATATCTAATTATAGCCTAAAAAAACATCCATTAAGCTTATATATTGATGCTTGTGGAGGCATCTACCAACTGATCTATAGATGGAAGTGGGAGGTTGTCTTTTGGGCATGCCTTGTTTAGGTTGGTGAAGCCACACACATCTGCCAACTATTTTAGGACTTGAACACCATGACTACATTGGAAACCCAATCTGGATAGGTGACCTTTTGGATGCAACCTATAGCTAGAAGCTTCATCACCTCTTCTCTAATAATTGTGACCTTCTCATCGAAATTTTTTCTCTTATTCCACTTAAATTGCTAAACATTAGGGTCCACCCTTAAGAAGTGTGTAAGAATTATTTACGAATTAATGCTTGGCATGTTTGTCATTGTCTAGGCAAAAACGTTCGTACATTCTATCAACAAAGACTCCAAGCTTTCCTTTTCTTCGAAAGAAAGACTAACATAATTTAAGTGACCTTTGTAGGATCATTTTGGTACAAATGGATGGGCTTTGATTCCTCTGCTAGCTGTACTTTAAGGAGTTGAGTTTTTGGCTTGGCTTCAAGGCTTTCCAAGTCGATTCCTACTTTCCCAATTACGTTAACTTCAGCTGTAGGATGGGAATGCAACATACAACAAGCTGGAGGGAGAGGCAAAGCTTTCTGATCTTTCCTAATGAATTATAGGGAGACAATATAACACTTGCGGTCTGCCTTCTTGTCATAGCCCAAATTTGGGCTTAGTCAGAAAAGTGGTTTCGAAACCACTAACCCGAGGTTAGAGAAATTATTTCTAATATTATTTTGTGTTATAGCATTCTTATAAGAGTGCATGAAAATTTTGGTAAATTGATTTACGCGATTGGGGGTTTAATCGCGAAAAAATACTAATTCTCATAAAAGGTAAAAGTTGTGATTTACTAGAAAAGGGTGTCAAATAGCTATGAGTCTTAATGTGGATGTCTTTAAGGTGCAAATAGGCCAATAAATTAGCTTTAGCTAGCCATAGGGACAAGAAAAATTGGAAAGTCGAATTGTAGGTAGTGTTAGGTGACTATTAGACATTAAAAGAAGGTAAAAATAAAATAGCTTCATCTTTTTCCTTCTCCACATTCACACCACCGAAAATGTCAGCAAAAGAGGAGGATTTTGAAGCTTGAAAACTCAGCCATTAAGTTCTCTCACAAGTAAGTGCATTTAATGGTCTTTATTGATAATTTTTGTACTTTTGGGACCCTTGTAGCATGGGCTACCTATTGAGGGGACTACTTTGCAAAATGGTTTAGAGTTTAGGGTTTTTCCATAAAAGTGTTCATATGGTTTTCTGAAACTTTTTGGAAGAAAATGAGTCTTAGTTGTTAAATTAACAACTTTTGTGAAAGGTTATTCATGGAAAACACCTAAATTGGACCTAGTTGTAAAAGTTATGAATTGTGTTGTAAATGCATGAAATAATGGAAATTATGGGCTGCCAAAAGAGTGAAAAGAGTTTGGTTAGGCTTGGTTAATAAGGAAATCTGATAAAAATCAATTTTCGAGCATAGGGGTAAAATGGTCATTTTGCAAAAGTCTAGGGGCAAAATGGTCATTTTGCAAAATTATGAATTTTGAATTGTTTAGATTAATATAGTGATTAAATTAGTGAAATTTTGTTATTTTAGATCAAGAAGTACGAAACCCGAACCTAGACTGGGGGAAAGCCAAGCAAACGGACTAAAGAGAGAAATTGTTCCCATTTTGTATACCGAGGTAAGTTGTAGGTAAATAATGCAACTTTTCTATAATTATGCATGAAATTAATGATTTAGCATGAATTGGTTAATTGTGATATTAAGTATTGCATGTTAAGAAGTTATGTGATAAAACCCTGTTGAACCGTAAGAATAGATTAGATATTCATTGCCACGATACTAGGGACGATACGAGATCTAGTGTAAGACAATGTCTGGGACATGGAACCGGCCTCGTTACGTGTTAGTGTAAGACCATGTCTGGGACATGGCATCGACACCGATATGTGCTAGCCAGCGTAAGACCGTGTCTGGGACATGGCATCGGCCTCGTCTTGCAAGCTAGTGTAAGACCAAGTCAGAGACATGGCATCAGCTTGGATATGTGTCAGTGAAGACCATGTCTGGGACATGGTATCGGCATGGATAGAGAAGAGCCAGTGTAAGACCATGTCTAGGACATGGCATAGGCCTCGATACATGAGAGTCAGTGTAAGACCATGCCTGGGACATGGCATCGACTTGACATGTGAGCCAGTGTAAGGCCATGTCTGGGACATGGCATCGGCTTGATACCCTATGTTTGAGGCTTAATGAATATCCTTTCATATTCTAAATGGTTCAACGGGAAATTTAAAGTTTGTATCGAGATCGAGAGATATTATGATGACCTTGTAAGTGGTGCAGGTACCTATATGAAATGTATGAAATATGAGCTCAATATTATGTTGTATAATTAGGAAAATATGAAAATGAGTAAGTTATGCCTATAGCCATTCTTTCATATCATGCACAAACTGTGATGTGTTTATAGCATGTTATAGCAGGGTAAATTGTTGTTAAATTATTTACTTGCAACTGACTAAGCTTTATGCTTACTCCCTCTCCTTTCTATTTTCTTATAGTGATGCCTAATTAGCTCGTGGATCAAAAGACGTTGAAAGCAACGATCACACTATCAAAAAAGCCCTTGGTATAGTTAGTTTTAATGTTTTGAGTATGGCATGTATAGGGACTTATTCTTTTTGTCAAGTGTCATATTGTTTTAGTGCCACATGTGTTGGCTTGTCATTAAATTTAATTCATTTTGTGTAAGGCTATGGATGATGGCTAATACTTACTTTTGATATATGGAAATGTTGATGTTTTCATAATTGTGTACGTTGCTTAGTTGAGGATATGATATGCCAATGTGAGAATGTCAAATTGTGGTTATTTAGTTGAGTATTTATGCCATGTTATGTGTTGGTAGGATTGGTATGTGTTTGCTTTTGTTACAGGGTGGCAAAAGGCTTGGTAGATAGCCTTATGTTTTTCTACACGGGTAGTCACATGGACATATGTCTAGGCCGTATGTGACACGCGGTTCGCCTCACGGACGTGTGGTTAGGCTGTGTGTCCCCTGCACCTTAAATTGAAAAAATTAAATGCCAAGTACTAAACATACGGGCTGAGACATGGCCATGTGTGCACACCATCTCTTAGTACCATTGAAAGGAAAATGGATCCCTTAACTGCGATGGGCTAGTTGATAAAGTCGTATACTAGGCTTACAAGTTTAAACTGCGCATACTTAAGCCCCATCTGGTAAAATGCCTTGGCCATCAAAATATTCACGGAGTTGCCTATATCAACCAAGATCTTTCTAACTTGGAAGGAAGTGATATTTGCCGAAACCACTGATAACTCTTGAGAAAAGTTATATTTCAAACCTCCAAGCTTGATTAAATGCTTGTACTTAA
The DNA here is from genome assembly GCA_020496765.1 of Gossypium stocksii. Lineage (NCBI taxonomy): Eukaryota > Viridiplantae > Streptophyta > Magnoliopsida > Malvales > Malvaceae > Gossypium > Gossypium stocksii. The sequence continues at coordinate 18,440,077 of CM035623.1, forward strand.
GAAGGTATATTTTCATTTTTAGGTCATTTTTAGAGTATTGCATAATAACGCTTGGATTGTGCTTTAAATGTCATTTCATGTTACTTTTACTATTAGGAAGAAGGGAATTAGTTGTTGTATGCAGCAAGTGTAAGAAGGATGAAGAGAAGGACTAAGAGAATGAATGAAGTGAAATATTGCTGTGGCAAAAGGTTGGATGGATTGCCAACATAAATGCCATGGCAATTCCAGAAAAGTGGTGACGCAGTACTTAGTCCTCATCACTCTGAGCCAACTGGTTGTGTACTAGATAAATCCACCTGAAGGAGAGGGAGAAAAGTGTGTGCTAAGAGAGGGGTACCTACCCTATAAAAGAAGATAGAGAAAATAAAGAAAAAAAAGAAGAAGATATTGGAGGGGGATTGGGAGAGCAGTTTTCTCTCTAGAGAAAATTCATTAGAAATTCCAAAAAAAAAAGGAGAAGGTAGTAGTTTAAGAGGAGAGCAGAGACACAATGAAAGGGATGAGTAATCAGCCTTGGGTCCTATACGATTCAGTATTGTCGAGGTGAAAGCTGGAGTGGCGAAAGCTTCCTATAGTTCTACATTTATTCTGTTAATTAATTTCTATTACTTATAAACTGTTAACGATGATGTTGAATGTTATTCTGATTTTGGATTTTAAATCCCAACTCATGAGTTAATTTCATTTGGGTTGGAATTACTAGATCTATCTTGATACATTTAATGATCATAGTAATATTTTGAGTAGATCTACTATTTTATTTATGTTTTAGGCTTATTTTGGTTTGTTTGCCACATTTTTGTATAGGTTGAATTGGAACATGAAAGGATTAATGGTAGTTTGTGTTTGGAAATACTTGAATTAGGTACCAAATGTGTATTTTGACAAAAACAGGGCCAACACCGCGATGAGGAGTCTTTGGCATCGCAACCTCGTCTGACGATGAATGGCGTCGCAACATGGATTTACACGTCATCTTAACATGACTCACTGAGTTAACAAAGCCGTGATGAGGAAATTATGAAGTCACGACGTCGATTTGAGATTTTATAAAACTTTACATTTTGGTCCTAGTTTATACTCAAGTCAACAAAAAGCTTTCGTAAGCTTGTGTAAGATCCAGAAATAATTGTGTAACATGTTATGAATGTGTTTAATGCTTATTTACATGTTTGGATGAATGAATGGTGCACAAGTATTTGTAGTTGTTCCAACAACGAATGTAGCATCTTGTAGCTCAGACCCTGCGATCAGGGGTAAAGGGTGTTACAAGCATAATATTTTCCATTTGAACTTACTAAGCATTTGTATGCGTACTCTAGTTGTTTCTCCTACTTGTAAATCTTCATTTTTGGAAATCTCAAAGTTGAATCTTGCGAATGTCACACAATCATCAAATCAGTGGAAATATGTTCATTTTGGTTCCTAAGGTTGTGGCATGTATATAGAGTCATTGTATTTTGTAATAATCATCCTTAATTGTAACTGCTTATGTTATGTTTATCGATAAGGCTTTTTTGTTTGGTAAGTTTCATTTATGGTCGATGATAAGCCTATTTTGATCAAATCTATGCTTATTGAATCTTGGATTTTAAAGCTCACATGATGTAAATATGTTTGGACTTGGAAAGGTGGTAAGTTGATAGGTCTTGATTATGTAAATGACCATCCTTAGTGGTAAATATCATCATGATATTGAGATTATATTATGTTTGAATGTTAAACATGATTTATAGTTTAGTTTATACTTTTTTTTTGTTCATTTTAAGGCTATATAAGTTCTTGATTCTCAAATTACATTGGTAAAATGTATTTGAACTTGAAGTGGGGTAGCTTGGCATGGCTAGATTGATACATGGCTTGGATGAGCTTAAATGATGATCATGTAATGTATGTCATATTAAATGCTTGGATTCAAATTTTCATATGCTTGAATTGGTATAGTTTGGTATGGTATGATGTTGTTGGATTGTGGAAAGATGTTATGAAAGTATATAGGTTTTTAATTGGAAACATGTAAAGTGTACCAATGTGGTTTTTTTCAAAACAGTCCCCAACGTCGCGGTATAGATTGATAGTGAGTGACGTCACGACATCGAAAGTCTTGAATTAATGACATAACTCACTGAATAATGAAGTCGCAACATGAGGTCATGATGTCACGATGTCAATCTGTAAGTTTGAAATCTTTTCAATTAAGTCCTTATCTAACCTCGGGTTAACAAAAGAGCTTTTGTAAGCTCTTATAAAACCCTAATATGTTTGTATATAATATTGAGAATGTGCTTTATGCTAATGAACATAATATACTAATTGAATTATTTTAAAGTTTATTGTAGTTTCTTTGACAACGAATGTAGAATCTTGATAACTCTAAACTATATAGCCATCTACATCACCTTCTGACTAGTAATTCATGTGAATTTTAAGTGTTTTGATAGCAAAATTTTGTAGTTTTATTACAAAATTGTAAAGTAGGACAAAATTAAAGATAATGTTCTAATCTTACTTATTTTCATGCTAATTTGACATATTTTTACCAATTTGACGTAGTTTGGTGTAATAGAAGAAAAGTTAGCCTTGAAGCTCACTTATTCAATGCTCGATGTTGTAGCATTCCTACAGTAGACGCCATGCAAATATGGGTTGATGGCTGATTGGCATGGGGCATCCTAAATTCATCTGTTGGACAGTCAAATTAATTTTGACCTAGCTCACAATTGGATCACTAAAGTGGATAAGCTTGCTACCAAATTTGAAGCCCAAGCCATTCATTAAGGGAGGAAATAGCCCACTTCGGCTATAGGAAGTCCAACCGTCCATAAAAATAATTAATTTAAGCACCCAAGACTTGGTAAAATATCATAAATCAGCCACAAAAATTTTCTCATGTGGCCGTTCAACTCCTTCCCATGAATCAAGCAAAAGCTAGCTAAATTTACCAAAGTCATCGACCTTCCTTAACACAAGGGGCAAGTAAGCACGAGGGAAAAAAAGGGGATGCTAAAAATAGCAAACTCAAGGGGCTCTTCACTAGTATAAACATAGAGGCATTTGATCTCCATTTCAGTCATCCCTCACTCACCATCTCTTCTCCCTTTTCTCTCTTTTTTCACTCCACTTTTTTCCATTCTTCAAAGAGTGTTTGCAAGGCTTTGAGACCAGCCACATTTAGCCATATTAAAAGATTTTCAAGCTTCATAGTCATGACAAGAAAAGAAGAATGAAGAAAGAGCAAAGTGAGTTGTGCCTTGGAGAACCACCAGAACGGCTTAGCATTTCTTTTACTCTTCAATCTTTTATTTTTGTTCAATTCAAGAAGCATGATTGTAACTGAGTTTTCTGCTTTTAATATAATCATGATTGCTTAATTTTGCTGGTGTTAGAATGATTTAAATTCTATAGCTTAGATTATTTAATTTTGTTAAAGATGTTTCGTGCATTTGATCTATTTACTTATGCAAGTAAAATCATGAATATGTTTCTCATGCATTATAAATGAAAGGAAACAACTGAGTTAATTAATTAATCTGACCAAAACTTTAATTAATTGACATAGTACTTGTATGATATATGTTTAATCATTAAGGGATTAAAATAGTAATAATACCAAAAATATTATTACCTTACATAACCTTTGTTTGATGTTTGTTTATGCAATTATGAGTTTACCGAATAATTCAGAAACCTCCACAAGCTGAATCTTTCAATAGCTTGGAGAACTTGTTGAAGGCATATATGGAAAAGAATGATGCAACCTTGAGGATTTTGGAAAACCAAGTGGGACAACTAGCCAATGAGCTCAGAAGTCAACCCCAAGGAGCTTTGTCAAGTGATACTAAAAATCGAAGCAATGTAAGCAAAGAACATTGCAAAGTTGTCTCTTTTAGGAGTGGAAAGACGCTGGAACCCAAAATTTTTTAGTCTAAAGACGAGTTTGTTGTTAGTCAAAACAAAAAGGTAGATCAATCGAATGATGAAATTCCCACTTTATAGAAGTCAGATTTTGCTACTTCTAATGAGATATTGTCACAACAAGTTTGTCCTGATAGTTCAACTCCTATGACTAATGTAGAGGCATAAACATAGAAAAGTTGTCTGGTTAAAGCTAAGCTTCCACCACCGCCATATCCTTAGTGATTCCAGAAGCAGCAACATGATACTCAATTTAAGGAAATTTTGGATGACAAGGTGACTTGTAATGTCTTCAACTTTATTAAATCCCCAGATGTAGTCAAAGAATGCTCTATTATTTCCAATACAGAATTAATGGCTTCTACAGAATTGGAACTTAAGTCTCTAGACAATCCATTAGAACGTATTCTACCAATCGATTCATCGAGTGGTGATGAAGACGAGGAATTTTTGGCTTTGTTAGAAGCTAATTCGAAAGGATTCACTCAAAAAGTTCCACTCAAATCATTAAAGTTATCATCTCAGGAGTACACACAACTGAAAGCATTGATTGAAGAGCTAGTTCAATTGGAACTAAAGATCTTGGCTTCTCATTTGAAATATGATTATTTGGGTTTATCTTCGACTTTACCTATCATTATTTCAATTAATTTCACTAAGAATCAAGTAGAAGAGTCACTTGTGTTTTTGGAAAGGCACAAGAAGGGCATTGGATGGATAATTTTAGATATTCGAGTCACAGGTTGGAAGATTTGCATGAATTACAAGAAGTTAAATGAGGCCCCCAAAAAAGATCATTTTTTGTTTTCTTTCCCTAATCAGATGTTGGATAGATTTGCTAGGCAAGAGTATGATTACTTCCTAGATGAGTATGGTTAGTATGATAGATGACCCTCTAGATGAGTATGGTTAGTATGATAGATGACCCTTTGACACTGTCTCAATCAATGACGTGTAACGCCCTAAATTTTCTTAAGTTTGGAATGTTAAATTATATCAAATAATTTAATTTGATTTAGTGGTTGGGTGTTGTGATTGTGTGCGTGAGGTTCTGGGTTCGAGTCATTTCCTTCAAATTTTGTTAATTTTGACTCAATCCTTATCCCAGATTATTTGACTTAAATATCTTTTTCATGCAAGTTATGTTAGAATGAGCTTATTGGTTCAGTGGTAAGGTGTCAACTTACCCTTTGGTCCTGTGTTCAGATCCCAATGTTTGCAAACTGAGAATATTTTTGTTTCTTGCCATATGCTAAAGGTTATGGTTAATTTGGATTCTATAAAATCTAATGTGTTAGGATTTGCTTAAGATTTAATTATTTTCTTTTTATTTTCTTGATTTATCAGCTCCCTAATTTTTCTCCTAAATTCAACCATCCAAACCCCCACTTCTTCCATATTTTTTCCTTTCTTTTGTTTTTCTCTATTTTCTTCTTTCTTCTTTTCTTTCTCTTTTCTTGAGTTTTTCTTTTTCTTTTTCTTTTTCTTTTTCTTTTCTGGTTGATTCTTGCTTACTGCCATTAAACCATCGTGGGGTTACTTTTTGACTCACTATTTTCGATCATAATCCAATAATAGTGTACGTTTTGTCAATTATTTTTCTATTAATTTAGCTTTAATTCGTTCATTGTGCAAGGTTGAGTTTTAGTATTAGTTCTTGTTCCACATTATATTAAGTGTTCTCATTATTTTAATTAGGCAAAGGGTATGAGAATCAGAATCCTCCAATTGAGTAGTTACCGTTTCAATATTATTCCTGTGAAGTAAGTACTCGTGTATTCTTTTAGGGACTGTTTTCTTTTAGAAAAGTGGTAGAATCTGGGTTAATTCGTGTTTGTTAATTGATTTGATTTGGTTTCGTATTTAGGATTCAAAGTGCGCTATTGTATGGTTTATCAAAACTACTATCAAGTGTGTGAAACTAACCCAAAAACTTGATCGAAATTCAAAAGACCCAAAAACATGGGCTATTTTCGAAATTGTTCTGCGTCACACGACTGTGTGATAGACTATGTGCTCACACGGCCGTGTGGTTAGCCATATGCTAGGCCTTGTGGAGCACACGGTCGTGTGTGATTACATGGCCTAAACAGGTAGGCCATGTGGACCATAGAGGTTGGCTTGTTGGGTCGTGTGGGCCCTTTTTGGCCAATATTAAGGCTCGGTTAAGGACTGATTATGGAACTCAAAATTTGAATTCGTAACTATTTTGTAGGCTTATAAAAGCATAAAATTCGGTATGTTACACATTAGTATGCTTAGAAAGCATGTTAAGTAGGATTAATTTTGTATAAGGAATATGATATGTTATGATCCGTAAAAATATGCTTAGGTATGCATGCCATACAATTCATGTGATATGTATGTATGTTAATATGATTATGCATGTGCATTGGTGTGGGTTTGATATGATGGATGAAGTGTATTCTAGTAGTTTTTACTACAAATTTTGGTGGTTAAACTGCAATATCTGTCTAGTAGTTGAGCTGCATATTTATGAGTGGCATACCACCGCATACCGGTGTGATTGGATGGATGGACTCATGTAGTCTTAATTAGTATGATTGGTTGGTCGGAGATGGTGTGTAGCATATAGGGGTAAGATTTGTTCTGATATGATATATGTTTCTCAAAAATATGAAATTTTATTATGATATTTACATTTATGTATGATATAAATAAAATTTTGTATGTGGGGCAAGTCACAAACTGGGCTTCTAGCTCCCTCATTTGTTTTGACACTTTTCAAGTGATCTTTAAACTTAGGATTTGGCAACGATTCCAGAGCTCAGTTCAAACATTTAAAACTTTAAGTTTGTTATGGACTTTTTAGAACTTTAATTTGTTTTTAGGACATTAAATTTTGGTATTGGTTTTATTTTACAAAAAGGGAAAAAATAATATTTTAATTATTTTTTCTATCAAAGACGACAAAATCAATGAAAACTAAGAATTTCAAACTTGAGAACTTTGAAATATTCTTTTCACTGAAAACAATTTTGAAAATCATGTTTTGCGTTACAGTAACGAGAGGTTAAGGTAAAAGGATTTGATTTTAAACAGTTTATAAGTCGAGCTTCCTTCAAAATGGGTTCACGCAAATTAATGGTATTTATGTTTAAGTAAATTTATTTTATTTACTCGCGGTTTTTAAACTTGAGATTTCACAAAAATATATGTACAATACTTAATATGTCAATGTAACCTTCATAATCCGACCGTAACGTCTAGGCCAAGTTTGAGGTGTTATATTTCGATTCCAAATAAGATTGAGGGAGCTCTCTTAACTTTTCTCTATCATTATTTTATATTTTCAATTGTGGTTTATTTCTTTTTTTCTCTACTACTATTTTACATTTATAGTTCAATAAATTTTAAATTAAAATTATGAATAAGAAATGTTGAAGTCTAACATTAATTTTGCTCCACGTAAAATAAGAAGTGTGGCAATGTTAATGTGCATATCTAGAATTGGCTCTATCAAGGAAATGTACAGTATTTTAGCAGTTAAATAAGACTCACCTCTCTTTCTTGGGAACCTACCTGGTACACAGTTCTCATTCACTTTATTTTTACCCTTTTGATATTTGCTTTTAAACAATGAGGACATTGTTTCTCTTTAGTGGGGGGACCAAAAAATTTTTTTTTTTTAGTTTTTAATGAAAATTAATTTTTTTTTCATCAAGTTATGTTATAGTAAAGTATTGCTACAAATTTTAATGTTTTCTTAATTTTTTTAGCTTTAATATGTATAAAATTCTATTATTTCAATTATTTTTATGCTAGCTTAATTATGATAAAAAAAATGTTGAACTTAGTAATTATGTATAAGTCATACCATGAAATTTTTTAACTCCTTAGAAAAACTAAGCACACATGAAAGTTTAAGCCTTTAAAATTATGTAACACCCCTTACATGTATTCAACGCTAGAACAGGGTACGAGGCATTACCGGACTTATCACACGAACGGACATACAATTCTGAGTCATAAATTTTGCCTCCAAATTAAAACTTTTTGCAATTAATCACAAGGTCCCTGATACGAGCCTACGAGGCCGAAAACATGCATTGGAGGTGGTACGGGACCAAACCGAGAACTTTAGAAATTTTTACAACACTTAGAAAATTTTTCCATAAAACAGGGGTCACACGCCCATGTGGTTTGGGACACGCCCGTGTGGGTAGGCCGTGTGGTCACACACACCAGTGTCCCGACCCCGTGTAACTCTTTGACTTGTAACTCATGACCAAATTGAGATCACACGACCAAGTCACAAACCCGTGTGCTAGGCCGTGTGGAAAATTAATTTTCACAAAAATAGGTGCAGACTCCAAACGGCTAGGGCACACACTTGTGTTCGAAGCCATGCCGTCCACACGGTTGAACACACGCTCGTGTCTCTACCCATGTGCTCGATCCTAAGCATTCTGTTTCTCAAAATTAAGGTGCAAGGGACACACAGCCTAAACACATGCCCGTGGGACTGGCTAGACACACGCTTGTTTGGCTACCCGTGTGGACAAAATATAGGCTATTTACCAAGCCATTTTTCCACCCTTTAATGCACACACCTACACAACAAAACATATCACCAATCCAAGCATATACATACAACCAAATATCCACAACTAAGACATTATCACATCATTCATGAAAGATATCATCATATGAATATACTTATAATCAATATTGGCCCATTTCCAATAGCCTTATACAAAATAATCATCAAACCAAAATAAGTCAACATATTTGGCCAAATCAAATATGACATATAACAAAATGACCAAGTCCTCCTATACATGCCAAAAATTCAAATACTAAAATCATCAATACCCAAAATGAGAGAGTTGATAGTGTGATTTGAATCTCCGACGATCACCAATTTGAGCTAGCTTGGCAACACTATAAAACAAGGAAAAGAAAAGGGGAGTAAGCTAAATAGCTTAGTAAGTCCATATGCAAATAATAAACATCTAATCCACACAATTTTCATGCAAATCATATAATGGAAATTAACATAATTATTAATAAGATCTCCTAAACATAACTTGTTCATTCACAAGCTTACCAAGAATTTATCACATATTGACTTCATTACTTCTGAGTTTTACGTACATACCTGTACCACTTATAACACAATTGCATACCTTCACATCTTTGACAATCCTGTTAAACACTAGAATATTAATGGATACTTGAAAACTTGCACATAAGTGCCACATATGTAGCCAAAGCTACCTCATACCTTATAACACACATAAGCTCGCTCTCGAGCTAATCACAGGTCTGCTCACACAAGTTGTCAGTCGAGACGTAGCTACTCAGTGCTACTCACACAAGCTGTCGGGTATCCGCAACATATGCCAGAGTACCCAGCCATTGGTAGGACGTTCAAGACTAGCACTCGGATCACATAATCATATACATACTCATGGGTTCCTAGTGACATGTCACTCGTATCCTATACTATTCCTAATGTTCAACCAGGATTTCTCGCTTGTCAAAACTTTCGCAAATACGTCCCAAAAAGTCAATCACACAATTCATGCAATAATAAAGCATTTAATCAAAATATAACGATGCATTATTTACATACAAACTTACCTCAGTACAAAAATAGTAGAATAAGGACCTAATCGTCAAACACATTGTTTTTCCCCCGATGTAGGTCCGAACCTCATTTCTCTTGATCTATAATAACAAACTTAACTAATTTAATATACACATTATTCAATTCAGCCCAAAAATCATTTTATGGCAAAATTATATTTTTGCTCCTAATTTTTCCATTATTTACACTTTAGTCTCTAGGCTCGTAAAAGGAACTATTTTTATTTTCCTCAAAACCCAAGCCTAGCCGAACTTTTTTCATACTCATACCCGCCCATATTTTCCATTTAAAGACACTTTTGCTACACATTTCATCATTTTTTTACAAATAGATCCTTTTTGACATTTTCATCAAAAATCACTAGTAAATGTTGTTTATCTAACACCAAACATACATTTTCTACCATTAGACATCCAAACACATGCATGTCCCACATGGGTAAAATTTTAAACTTTGCTAATATTTCAAATTAGTCCTTGGAAAAGCTAGATTAGGTTACGAGGATATCAAAAACGTAAAAATCATTAAAAACGGGGCTAGAACGGACTTATAATCGAGCTTGGAAAGTGGCCAAAACCCTAGCTATGTCTCCTTGTAAAATTCAGCTATAGAGGAAGAAGATGGACAAAAATTTTGTCTTTTCTTTACTTATTAGTCCTTTTATTAGCCAAATAACCAAAATGCCCTTAATGCCTAACTTTAAAATTTCACATAACCATGTCCATTTTTATCCATCTTATGGTATAATGGTCTAATTACCATTTAAGGTCCTCTAATTTACAAATTCACTTCAATTAAGCACTCATAGCTTCTAGAACACATATTTTGCAACTATTACAATTTAGTCCTACTAATCAAATTGGACCCCCTATCGATAAAATTTCTTAACGAAATTTTCACACATGCATTCAATCATACTATAACCCTTAAAATAATATCACAATAAATTTTTCTACTTCGAATTTGTGGTCCTGAAACCACTATTCCTATTTGGCCCTAAAACAGGCTGTTACAAATTAACTTAGTAAATTCCTTGAGGTGAAATCCTAGGAGGCATGGTAATTTGGAAATGATTTAGGCAAATTTTTGTTTGAACCATTTAAGCATTTCAAGCCAACACTAGTAATAATTATCCCTTGAAACCCTACTTTGAGCTCTATGGCCTAATTTTCTTTCGAACTTTACATTATTAAGTCATCCCTTCTTTAATTTATCTCTATTTGTCCTAAATCTTAGACTCAGTTCATCTAGAATATTTTTTGTAATTAAGTTTGAGGGAGTTAGAGAGAAGTATTGGAATGCTCAAAATGCTGAGTTGTATGCTCAAGAAAGCATCAGTGATTACTTAAAAAAATCCGGTTGTTGAAAAAAATAAAGATGTGCATAAAGCATGTGTACTAAAACTCAAAAAAGTTGGTTTTCTTAGGGATAATTGCATTTGGAAAGTCCGAGGTAAGCTGAGTTTAAGGTTTTAGCCTAAAAATTGTCTATCATTTTCCTACCTTGACCAGAGCTACGTTACCACCATATTAAAGACCTATTGATTTAGATTTTTGTGCTGACTACATTAGTGGAAAGGAATTACTAAGTTCAACATATGAAGGCCTAATTAAACTTTAGGATGGCTACTTAGTTTAATTGAGGGAAATAAATTTTGATTGGAAAGTACTAAGTACACATTTGTTAAGGGAAGACATTTAGTACATATTTTTGTTAGCATATTAATATTTGAAAATAATTGAGTTATATATGTACTCAAGTTACATGTTTACAATTTTTTTAGCATAATTTTGCTAAACACATGACTATGGGAATGATTGATTTCATTCGAAGGGATTTTTGCAAAAGTGACTTCTTGAGTTTTCATGTAAGTTAACATATATCATCACTTGGTATAATCAATAAATTAAGTTTGAGGGGTGATAACTCTAAATAATATAGACATTTACAACACCTTCTTACTAGTGATTCATGCAAATTATAAGTGTTTTGATAGCAATTTTTTTTAGTTTTATTACATATTTATAAAGTAGGATAAAATTAAAGATAAATTTATAATCTTACTTATTTATATGATAATTTGACATATTTTGCCAACTTGACGTAGTTTGGTGCAATAGAAGAAAAGTTAGTCTTGAAGCTCACCTATTCGAAGCTCGATGTTGTAGCATTCTTGCAACAGAGGCCATGCAGATGTAAGTTGATGTCTGATCAGCATGAGGCATCCTAAATTCATCTTTTGGATTCTCAAATTAATTTTGACCCAGCTCACAATTGGATCACTAAAGTGGACAAGCCTATTGCCAAATTTGAAGCCTAAATCGTCTACTAAGGGACGAAAAAGCCCAATTTAGCTATGGGAAGTCTAACTGTCCACAAAAATAATTAATTTAGGCACCTAAGACTTGGTAAATATAAAAAATCAACCACAAAAATTTTCTCACATGGCCGTTCAACTCCTTTCTATGAATCAAGCATAAGCTAACTAAATTTAGCAAAGTCATCGACCTTCCTTCCTTAACACAAGGGGTTAGCCATGCATGAGAGAAAAAAAAGGATTTTCATGCTAAAAATAGTAAACTCAATGAGCTCCTCACTATTAGAAATAGAGAGGCATTTAATCTCTATTTCATTCATCCCTCACTCGCCATCTCTTCTCCATTTTTTCTCTTCTTTCACTTCCATTTTTTCCATTCTTCAAAGAGTATTTGCAAGGGGCTCCTCACTATTAGAAATAGAGAGATATTTGATCTCTATTTTATTCATCCCTCACTCACCATCTTTTCTCCCTTTTCTCTCTTTTTTCACTTCCCTTTTTCCATTCTTCAAAGTGTGTTTGCAAAGGGCTCCTCACTATTAGAAATAAAGAGGAATTTGATCTCCATTTCATTCATCCCTCATTCACCATCTTTTTTCCCTTTTCTCTCTTCTTTCACTTCCCTTTTTTTCTAATCTTTAAAGAGTGTTTGCAAGGCTTTAAGAGCAGCCACATTCGACCATATTAAAATCTTTTTAAGCTTGGTAGTCATGACAAGAAAAGAAGAGCGAAAGAGGAGCAAAGCGAGTTGTGCCTCGGAGAACCACCAGAACGACTTAGCATTCTTTTACTCTTCAATCTTTTATTTTTGTTTAATTCCAGAAACATGATTGCAACTAAGTTTTATACTTTTAATATAATCATGATTGCTTAATTTTGTTGGTGTTAGAATTATTTAAATTCTGTAGCTTAAATTATTTAATTTTGTTAAAGATGTTTTGTGCATTTGATCTATTTACTTATGCAAGTAAAATCATGAATATGTTTCTCATGCATTATGAATGAAGGGAAATCTTGAATTAATTAATTAATCCAACAAAGATTTTAATTAATTGACACAATAATTATATGGTGTATGTTTAATCATTTAGGGATTAAATTAGTAATAATACCAAAAATATTATTACCTTACATAACCTTCGTTTGATGTTTTCTTATGCAATTATAAGTTTATTAAACATAGAAAGATGCTAGATGGACTTAGTAATTAAATAAGTTTAACATTATAACCTAATTAAAAAAGGTTAGTAAACTCCGTAACATCTTTTAACATTATTTTAATAATTCTAAGTTAGGAAGGAAATTTATTCTAACACATGTATGTTATTGTGATTAATTCTTACAAACTTGAATACTTATTCTTTTTCTATGTTACTTTGATTTTAAGCATACATAGGTTAGTTTTAGTATAATTTTAAATTCATCACACTTTAATTTGCTTCATCACCAACCAATTTGCTAAGTATTAATTTTTCAATTCTTGATTTGCATAAATAGTCCCTGTGGAGACCATAACTCTTACTTACTACTTATTACTTGTCAACAATTGTGTATACTTGCACATCAACCGAATTATTTCAAGACACATCTTATAACTCAGTCCTGACAGTCTGGTCAGGCAAGGGGTGTTACATATCAATCTCATATACAAACTCATTTAATCACCAAATGAAGCATTTAATACCATGCCTTATGTTAACATGTATGCAACAATACCATTTAAGATTCAAACACATATTCATTTCAACAATATGTTACTCAATCCTCATTTTCAATCCAATATATATAGTATGAATCATTTCATGATAATTGTGTCAATCCATATAATGTTACCATTATCAGCCTAATGACTTATCAAGTTAATATTCAATCACCAATTATACATTTACTTCCATTTCAAATCATACAAATCATTTATATCATCATTCATTTTTGTATCAAATATATTGATTTGCTTATTACCATATCAGCCCTCCAAACTCGCATAAACCGTTTCGCATGGTCTTTCACATGCATTCCATAATCTTATTTTGCATGTAGCACTTGTAATATCAAATCATATCAAAACAAGGCACATAATGTTACAACATAGTGAGCATACGAAACATACGTATTCATATGTGTCAGTATTATAAACATAACCAAATATCATCAAATTGTACCAATTTATATAAGATTATCACAATCTCATATACATTCACTAGGATATTAGTCCATGTCAACACAATTATAACCACTTACCTTTATAGCTTATGAAATTCGATTCATTTTCATTTTCCGGTTTCAAGAATCAATTTTAAAATTTAGTCCAATGAAACCCTAGTTAAAATGGACTTGGATACGCGAGTGAACTACACCACACCAAAATAGCTCATATAAGCAAAACTACACTGAACCAAAGCACTAAGGGCAAGCCCATAGGCGACAAATGCATATAAATATGCAAATATATCTCTCCACCACACCAAGGTCTTCGAAAAGACAATGAATACTCAATGATTCGCAAAAAAGTGATGGATCTCGAGTGGCATAACATGATCTCCACATCGCTAACAAACCCGTACAAAATGTGCAAATGACCCTATTGACATGCCAACTGTATCCTAGCCATTCAACTAAGTTACATAGGCATCGACTATTCATATATCATAGTCTCATTTCATTTCATCATCAATTCATATAACATACTATTTTCAAATTCATAAAAGAATATACTCAAAACCATTATTCCATGCCATTTCTACCATCAATTCATAATATAAGACATTTATCAATTTATATCTTGCTTATTTCAATTTTATTCATTTAAGTCCAATTTTGATATTCAATATCAACAATCACAAACCAAAATCGCAATTACTCGTCTACAACTCTTTTTTCATTCCCCTCGTAATGGCCCGACGATGGCTCGATGTCGTCTTTCACTACAACCAATAATTCAATAAATAAAACTATATCATATTTCATTCAATCCACATCCAAATACAAATACATACATATTTTGCATTTTATTCAATTTAGTCCTTATACTCGGGATATGCATATCTTTCGATATTTAGCATCAGGTTAAAATCTAATTTCATATTCTTTAATTAGAGACGTTATACTTTCTATTCATAGCATAATTTCATAATAGATTTTCAATTTATTCAATTTGGTCCCAAATGTTACAAAGTTAGCTAACAAGTCTATTTAGCTTTACAATTTAGTCATTATCATGATCTAAGCTTAATATCTATCAAAGTCAAGCCTAATTAATCAATTTCTCAACAATGAAAACTTGCTAAAACTTAAAAAATATAACAAATTGATACATGGGATAGCTAAATCAAGCTCCCATGATCATAAATCTATAAAAAATTACAAGAAAATGGCTTGGTTACCTTGGTAGATTTTTTGTCCAAATGCTTAAGATCCAAAAATGGAAATTTCTCTTATTTTCTATCTTTGGACAGTGGAAAAAGATGATATTATCATCTTTCTTTCTATTAAAATGCTATATATATATAATTAACCTTTAGTTAATCACCATTAATTAGATTATTTATGTTTTATTATATTAATTCATCTAGTAATTTAAACTTAATGACATCCACCATTATCATCCACCATATACTATTTAACATTGGTCTATTTACCATTTTGGTCCTTTTGATGATTGCTATCTATGTCCCCAAGCCTTTTCTTAATTAAAACTCAATAGAGGTTGAGTTTTTACAATTTAGTCTCTGAATTTTAATTAGCTACTTTTTAGATAAATTACTTAACCGATCATTATTATAATTTCATATTAACCTCGTAAATATTCTTATTTTATATTTACGGACTCATATTATGAAAATAGGGTCTGAAACTGTATTTTTTAACACTTTTGAAATTTGGGTCGTTACAGTCCCGCTTCTCTGTCTTAGGCCTTATTTGACTGGTGAGGTTCTTGAACTAAGAATTACTTAAGGTACCCCTTTATTCTACCAATTCACACATTTCTTAGTCTGGTATCCTCGAGCATTGGGGTATTTGCAATGATGATTAGATTTGTTGTGATGCACACTAGGCGGGAGATACGAGGCTACTTCCAGGATTCCCTGATTTTCTACCTGATCAATATTTGGGTCAATGAGTAGTTGAGTTAATGGTAGGTACAGAAATGGTTGTATGAGGCTTTAGGTCACTGATCTTGGCCTCCCTTATAACTACAAATAAGTCCTTATCGGTCCGTGGAATAGACATTGGTTACCGATTGATTGATTTTTTGGCTTAATTGTTTATAGTGTTTGTAACGCCCCAAATTTTGGGCCTAGATGAATTGGGTTTTGGGTCTTATAAATTTTTTTTAGTAAGCAAGAAAATAACAAATGACATGTTGGCTTTAAGGGTTTAATAAATTTGGAGTGTCTAGGGGTATTGGAAAAGTTCTGGGTTCGAACTTTGAGGTGAAGGAATTTTAATTTAATAATTAAAAGAACCTTGATGGCAGGTAGCTTGGCTTTTAAATAAATGGAGATAAAATAGGACACAAGTAGGGCTATGGTGTAGTGGATAAGTGACGACATTCAAGGTGCAGGAAGGTGGTGTTAGTAGCAAGCAAGGGGATCCTAGGTTCGAGTGCTGGCTTGATATTTTTAAGAATTTTATTTTTGCCTTCTAGATGGTTAGTAGTGGTGGTGAAGTTGAACTCTTAGAGAAGTGATCAGAAGAGGAATTTGAGGAAGGGATTGAGGAGCTTATCATGGAGAAAAATTAGGAGATGAGATATGTGGAAAAGGTGGAGCCGAATTGGGAATATAGGGATAGGAAATTTGGCTATAGACTATATATAGGTGCCGATTTGAGAATTCTAGGGTAATGCCAAAAAAAAATTTTCCCTTTAGCTGAATTCCTCATTTTTGAGTTGTCAAAAAACTTTTTCTCTCTAAGTACTCAAAAGCCGAATTCCTTCCTTACTCGTCGATCTTCTATTACTTTCTCTTCTCAAATTCTTTTTTGATTCACCTTTGGTTTTAGCCAATTCCTTCTTCTCTTCTTCTTCTTATTTATGCCGGATAACCCCTTTCACCATACTAATCTCAAAAGCCGAATACCTTTTGGGCCGATTGCTTCTTGGGTAAGTATTCTCTATTTTGGTTTAGGTGTTGGCCAAATGGTCATAGATAAGGAAATGGGGACTTCTATTGGATACAAGTCACCTGTTATTTTGTTTTTAATGATTAAGAATGATGCAGATTTAAGAGATACGCGTGATTAGTGATCAAAGAAGGGCTATTAAGGCTTGTTGTTTAAGGTAAGACATAGGTGAGATTTCAACTTTTGGTGATAGTATTTGATAAGTGTGTGTTTAATCGTTGAGTGACATCGTTTGTATGTTTGTGGCTAAGGAGATCGCAGTACGTTTCGTTACCAAGTGTGTACACACACTACGCACACATAGATCGACAAATCCCGAAATACTGAAATGCCGAAAGTTTAGCTACGGTAGTCGTGCGAGTGCACGAACACTCGTACAAGGGTAACCGATACGATAACAGAGACCCCATGAGCGATCTCATGGACTTGGGTCACGTTTTGGCCAACTGGGCCAAAATGGGCCAAATAGACCCGACGGGCTCGTGGGCCTAAATAAGCAAAAGTTGATAAATTGGTAATATAGGATGAGTTGATTAAGTATGTTGAATGATTTGGCATAGATTTGGGCCTGATGGGCCACATGAATGTGATTGGGCTTGATGGGCCATATGAATGTGATTTGGGCCTAATGGGCCATAAGAATGATATTAGGCCTAGGGGGCCACATGCATGTATGTGGACTTGTTTGAGCTTTGTAAGGGGGTTTTGGGCCTAGTATCTGATAACTACTTTAACAGACATAAAACTTTAATAATTAATTAATTGCAACCGTGGACAAGTCATAAGGTTAAGGTGTGGCAATGGGTATGTGCATGTCTAGGATTGGATCTAGGGAGAGCTTGGTACTTAAGCAGTCTTAATGACTCACCTCCTCTTCTCTGGAAACCTAGTTGGTGCATATTGCCTGTTCACTTTAGCCAAACGAGGACTTGTTAACGGCCCAATGTACATAATTAAACCCATAGTGTTAAGAAGTTACTGAAATACCCCTGTAGGGTATAATTACTGAAATACCCCTGTAGGGTAGAATTATAGAGATACTCCTGTAGGGAAGAATTACTGAAATACCCTTGTAGGGTAGAATCACTGAAATGCCCCTGTAGTGTAAAATTACCAAAATACCCTTGATTAGCAAAATTACCAAATTACCCCTAATTTGTGAGATTACCATAATACCCCTATGTGTTAAATGTAGGATTTATGTACGCTACATGTATGTTTTCTGTATTCATATGATATTCTGTTTAGGTTGCATATGGGTTGGAAATCATGGAACGGAGGAAGTATATGAGGATCGCATGGTTGCTTGACGACCGTGGATCAACCGATGGCTTTTTAAGCCAATATTGGATTAGCAGCTTTGCTGCAACGTTAGGTAGTACTGCAACCGGGCTACCATTATTGTGTAGCGGATGGGTGGGTCGATTTAGATATCCCCACAATTGTGTTTTGGTTGGACGAAGATGTTGTGTAGCGGATGGACTATTTGGGAGGGTTTTTTCATAGTATTGCATGTATGATATTACTATGTTATTATGATGTGGGCTTAGGTCAAGTGAATGTTGTATGTTTTTTTTTGTTTGACGAGGGTTGTACACACTGAGTTTCGAAACTCACTCCCTTCTTTTATTTTTTTCAGGTGAACCTCAGTAGGTGGTTCAACGGAGAGTGGGACTCAGAGGTGGTCAACTAGCAAGACGATTTAGACTTGTTTTATATAATTTCTAGTATTTTAATTGCTTTAGTCCGGATTGTAATAAGGTTTTTTTCTCTAATTATTATTTCATTATCATTGCTATGCTTCACATTCTAGGAACGAAACATGGATTTATTTCTTCCAAACACTTTTCAAATTTTTCTAAAATCAAATGTTGTTTGAAAACTTAAGCTTCCGTGAATAAAGAAAAATTTCCCAAAATAACTATTAATTTAAATCAAAGAAATAACTTTTGGGAAACACTTCGTTTAAAAAGGAAAACTGGGTTTTTACTTGAAATTTCTTTTAGAAGGGTTTTCAATGAAAATAAGGTTTTCGATAAAACACTTTAATGTGGCACACTGGATTCAACCACAACGTTCGGGCCGGGTTTGAGGTGTTTTAGTGTCCATGTCCATGTCTACTTACCCCTAAACTGGTCATTGGCTACTGATAGCCTTGAAATTTCTTGAGAGGTGATCTTCACGGATGATTGCTTTGGTGGGATGTCGGTATGGAAGAATCAGTATGGACTTTTCTGACCTCATCTCCTTCCAAGAACTTGTGCACCATTTTATAGAAATGAGACAACTTGGTTAGAGTATTCCCAATGATGATGTACCTTAAGTGCTAATGAGAGGTCCCAATAATAAAATCTTGAATGGCTCATTCATTGGTGACTTCTTTCATGATCATGGTGGCAACATTGGATCTTTTAACATAATCATGGAAAATTCATTCACTCTTTTTCAAATGGTCATTAAGTATGTCAGAGATTGTTAGAGCATCTTGTTGGCCAAAGAACGACTCATGAACTACTTAGCCAATTGATCAAAGGAATGTATAGATCTCTAAGATATTAATAGGTACCACTATCGGGCCGTCTGTGAGAGGGCCTTAGAGAAGGCTCTACACTTTACTCTATCAGATGCTCCAATATATTCCTGTGGTTGTTATATTGAGCTAGGTGGTCTTTCAGATCCCCCGATCCATTGTATAAGACTTTAAAAAATTTAAAATTTACAGATATGGTTTTTCAAAACTTCAAGTGCCAATGGTTCATTGGAGTAATTCTAGACAGATTCATCTGATCTTCCCCATTTTACTTTTTGCAACAACTCTACCTTGAAAGCGTTGAGTTGTTTTTCCATAAAGATGTTGTTGTTTTCCTAAAAGCGTTGGGATGCTACCAAGAGGTCGACATTATGCATGCAGAAACCTTTCAAATTTCCACATTCATTACCTCCTCATAGCGTGAATTGAGCTTCCTCCTCTTAATGCTATATATTTTCTCATCTCGTGTGACTCTCAACTCCGTGATAAACTACTTATTCTTAGCATTCCTTTGATCAATGTTACACTACTGCTTCATGAAGTAGAGTTCTTGCTGAGAGAACTGTTCTGCCAAACATCATAGTTTCTCCTGAATCTCTTTGTCATGAAGCTGAAGACTTGATGCCTATTGGTGAAAACCCTGGTTTAATGGAATGTGAGTCACAATTTGTAGAGGAGGTATGGCCATGAAGCAAGTTACAACTTCTTGTAAGAAGCGAGCTATATGGTTAAGAAACTCAGGATAAGTCACACTAGGTTGTGATTGAAGCATTACAACAATGAAAAGAGTCAAGGTGACTAAAGAAGTAGTTTCTATTGGTGCAGCTAAAAATTAAGTTTGGTAGCTAGAGGATCTTTCAAAGCATTCACTAATTATTCTAAGGTGGGGAGAAGTACGTTTGTGTATTGCAAATGAGCTCGAAAAAGAATAGAGGCAGAAAGAAAGCTCTGTGTATAGTTAAAGCCAGTAGAAATACCTAAGACAGGTGGGGATAGTGGTGTTAAGTGAAGCGGAAAAGTTGACTTGGACAATTGGGTTATTGGTTGGTTGGTTTGATCATCTAATGTGCCACTTTAAGATTGAGAAGTCATGTTATCCATGCTCACTGCACCAATTTTTGATACAATGATACAACAAGGGGGAGTACAAAGGAGGTAATGGTGGTTGCTACAGAAACCGATTCACCCAGTCAGGGCGAAAAGCCATGGAGAGTAAAGGTAGAGAAAGTGTCAAAGTCAAAAGTTGAAGGTATGTTGGCAGAGTGCAGGCTTAGTATTCTTGAAGATTTTATCCCTTCTTCATCATTCCTGAAGGTATTTATAGGCAAGGGCCCCATGTAAGATGTTGTTAACGTGTTGGACTTTCCATCGAGCCATCATTGCGGAGCACTTGAGAGGAATGTCTCTGATGGGATGAGGATGTCTGTCACATGATAGATTTTGTCTTTCATTCTAACTTGATGGGATAAAAAAATTGAGCCCATGTGATTTTGGTGACCACCAACTTCATGTTCCCAATGAAGAGTAAGCCCCTCATTGCTAAGATGGTCACTCTGGAAAGGTGAGTACACAGTGGTCTCTTAGCTTTCTAGTGGCAGGCTTATTGCTTAGGTGCCTTTTCTGCTAGCTACATGTCTTTGATACGGATTGGGTATAACAATTGATGTAAGGCATAAAGATAAATTTAGCCCTTAACGTTTACTCTTCTTCTTCTTCTTTTTTTTTCCATTTTGGCCTTTATTTTTTTGTCATTTTGGCTCTCAACAGTTAAAATTTAGTCAAATTGATTTCTTTTAGGCAGAAAATCTGACTAAACTATTAAAATTTTAATGGCATTGACGTGGCAGCTCATGTGGCATTTTACGTATACTTCACTGCTAATAAAGATAAATTTTTATAAACCGTTTAGTCAATTTTCCATCCAAAAGCAAGCAATTTGACTAAAATTTAAAAATTAAAAGGCTAAAAGTACCCCCTAAAAAAAGAATAAGAACTAAAATGACAAAATGAATAAAAAAGGATTAAACTTTGCCATAAGTAATAGCCATGTAATATATAATAAATTATGAGACATTCACAATATGAATAAAAATAAAGTTATGTAATAAATATATTTATAACATTAAAATAAAAAATTACTTTCAAAATAATATAATTTATTTTAAAAAGTAAGGTATTTTTATTTGAAAAAATGTTATATAGCAGTAAGGTAAAACTTAAAAGAATTCACAAATAAATTTCAGCCACAAATTTTAATATTTCTTAATTTTCTTTTTTTTAAGATTTAATATCAAATTTTTAATATTTAATTAGGTTTTAATATTTATTGTTTAGAATTCAATCATTTTTATGGTTTAGGTTTTTTTACTTCTTTGTTTCTTTAATTTTTTTTGTTTTTATATATTTAGAGTTTTATAATTTTATAAAAATATTTAATTAATTTTAAAATTTATATGAAAGATAAGTAAAAAATAAATGATAAATATAAAATTCTACTATTAAATCGAAAAGAAACAACGGGTTATATTTGGCAGTGAAATTGATTGAATTTTAGGAACTGTTAAAAGGAAGTCTTTCCCTTTTTATTTTTATTTCAATTAAGTTGATAGTGGGTTAATTCGAGTGCAACTCAACTATGGGTTAAAGTATAGATATACGGTACGGGTGGCGGCTGGGTTTGTTTCAGAAGCATCGTCTCCCGACCCAAGCTGTAGCAACGTTAAGGGTAAATGTAAGTTTGGAGACACTTTGTCGTCCCGCTTTTTAACTCAGCCACCAAATCTGAATCGTTACCTCCCCACCTATTTGGCTATTTCCAATCTCAGGAATCGCCATCTTCGCTAAAACCCTCCTTAAGCCCTAACTTTTTTTTTTTTGCCGAAATACCCCATGTCTCCCTTGGGATCCCAATGAAGCGCGTTCTAAAAATCTCAGACGCTGCAGCAGCCCAATCGGAGAAGCTGCTATTGAATCTCCACAGGCACCCTTCGAAACCCAAATCTTTTATCTCACTTTCATGTGCTACTCCAAGATCCTCCCTTTACAGATTTTATGGAGACACTGTTGCCCCTGCCACCCATGCTCCCCTGCCCAATAAAGTGCCCGTTAATGTTATCAGCTTGTTCATTGAAAAGCTTTCTCTGGCAGACTCCCAACGCCACCCCAAACAGGAATTGATGCAGAAAGTGTTTCAGCTCAGAATGGAATTGGTTAACGGTGTTTATTCTTCAGGGGAAGTGGTCCAGATTTTGGAGGGGAGAGGTGATTGGTTACTTGGGTGTTATGAATATCAGGGTGGTGTGCCTGCGCGTACCAAAGAAACCGATGACCGTGCTTTTTCAGAGTTATTGAAAAATCTGGGTTCTTGGCCTAATTTGGCATTGGAGGTATGTTTTTCTAATTTTCCTCTTTTTTGTTTGAATTTAGGATGAAATATTTTCTGGGTTTTTGTTTTTGTTTTTTTTTGGGGGGGGGGGGTTGAAGCTTCATGGTAGACATTGGTATATGTTGGATATATGTTTCATAGTAGACTGTTCCTTCAGGTATTTAATTGGAGGAGAAGAAAGATAGAACAAGGTTATCCCATGACGTCGGAAGAATATGCTAGTGGCATCACTATTGCTGGTAGGATTAAGAATGTAGATCTTGCTGTTGAGCTCTTTTCCGAGGCTGATAGTAAGCAGCTCAAGACAACGTCTACCTACAATGCGTTAATGAGTGCCTATATGTTCAATGGTCTCATTGACAAATGCCAATTAGTGTTTCGGAATCTGAAAAAAGAACCGTATTGTAGTCCTTCAATTGTAACTTATAACATTCTTATATCAGTCTTTGGTCGTTTGATGCTGATTGATCACATGGAGGCAGTATTTCAGGAGATTCAACATTTAAATCTCTCCCCTAATGTAAGTACCTATAACAATTTAATTGCTGCATATGTGACTGCTTGGATGTGGGATCGGATGGAAAGAACTTTCCATTTGATGGAGGCTGGACCAGTTAAGCCTGATATTGATACTCACTTGCTTATGCTTCGAGGATATGCACACTCAGGGAAATTGGAAAAAATGGAAGAGACATACCAAATGTTAAAGCATCAGGTGGATGTCAAAACCCCATTGATCAGAGCCATGATATGTGCATATTGCAAGAGTTCAGTCGAGGATAGGACTAAAAAGGTCGAGGAACTGTTAAGGCTAATTCCAGAAGATGAATACAGGCCTTGGTTACATGTGTTGTTGATTAGACTTTATGCTCGGGAGAATAATTTAGAGAATATGGAGAAGTTGATTGACGAGGCTTTTGAGCGCAAGACCTCTGTATTTACTGTTCCTGTAATGCGTTGCATTATCAGTACTTATTTCCATTACAATTCAGTGGACAAACTGGCAAGTTTTATAAAGCGTGCAGAATGTGCTGGATGGAGAATCTGCAGGTCTTTGTATCACTGCAAAATGGTCATGTATGGCTTACAGACGCGCTTGGAAGAAATGGAGAATGTCCTTAATGAGATGAATAATGTCCGCATCAATCACACTAAAAAGACATTTCTCATATTGTACAAGGCATACTTAATGTGTGGTAAAAGACATAAGGTTGAGACTGTAGTGGGATTGATGTGCAAACGTGGCTATCGAATTCCATTGGAAACATTTCTTTCATAATAAATCTTTTGTGAAGCAATGTACACATCTTGTCTTGGTTTGACTTACTCCCCCAAGTGTTCGTGTTCCATGAAATGTTGTCACTAGGAAATGATACATGATGTACTTGACCCCCCCCCCCCCAAAAAAAGTGTCACTTGAGCTCTTTCCTCCAATTTTTATTGTATGATTCAACAGCCAACATAGTTTTTTTCTGGCATTGTGAAGTTATTCTTCATCTTAATAACAATCATCATTTGATCCTAGCCTAATGTCTAAACTTTATGCTATTTTTGTCTTGATTATAGCAAGCACCAATAGTAGCTCCAAGAACATTGGGAGTTAGCTAGAGCTGGTTGGCTATTTAAAGGATTGCACTTGTAATTGGTCAGCTTTACCACTACTTTAGGAGAAATATAAGTTCCTGGTGGAATCACCAGGTTCTAAGAATGACTTGAGAAGAAAGATATAGGAGAGTATTACTTGAACTGGATCTGGACTCCTTAGTTGCTGTAAATATGTTAAAGGTGTCTCTCTCTGCTGTATGTTCCCCATTGCATATAACCTGTTTCATGCAGTAAATATCAGTATATCTTGCTGGTCTGCCAGTAGATCATGGTGGCTTTATCTCACCCGGTTGGACCAAACAAGAAGTATGGTTTCTCGCTTCTGACTATAGAGTAATTGTTTATATGTCTATAGAGTAATTGTTTATATGTCTAAACCTATCAGTGATAGATGGAACATCTGGGAGTGCCATGAATGATCATGCAGCACATTATTAGGTTCCATAGGTTATTCCAATAATGAATTGTTTGTTAAATCCCAACAGATTATTTCTCTGACCGAGCAGTTTATTGCCTCCCATTACCAACCTATGCTACATTAACTTGGCTAGTGATATCTTATTCTTGAATTGAGAAGAAAGGGTGCAGGGGGGATAATGCATTTCCTTGAGCTATATCAATGTACCTCTATAGGGAAGCATAATTTCTGGACTTGCTAAATTCCTTCAACCAATGTAAGATGATTAACTTGCTAGGGATTAGTTGCAGTCTGAAAATCATTTCAATTCTATGTTCACCTAACATGATGTTACTTGACAATGCTTGTGAAGCACTAAACCCCGAGTATCATTTTCATTTTTCTAGTTAGGACTAGAAACTTTAAAATCTGCATTTTGTCTGATTTCCTTCATGCTGAGTTGGATAATTGCTCAATCTTGAAAATCTTTTTTAAAATGTTTTTGGTCTGTTTATTCTTTATAGTATACTGCAATTGACTGGCTAACCATGTAATTGCAGAAAGTGCTACATTGCTTGATGGGCTGAGACTACCCATAAGATGATTGCCACAGGGAATGAATGAAACTCACTAAGACATTCGGGATCATATCATGTGTTTTTTTTGCTGCTTGCTAATGAACTTGACCGTTTTCTATAGAATAGTAGTCAGAAAAAGACCAAAACTTCTTTACCTTAAAACTCAGGGACTGATAATGTGTTAGCAATTTGAGCCTAGGAGGAGAGCTTGTCGTCTATGAGAAAGGGAGCTGAATGTAGCATGATGTACATGTTGAATGGGATCATTGGGATGATCTTAGTTTGCTCGCTTAGTGTAGTCGTGTTCTCAGCCTGTGATATTATTTGCATCGTAAAGTTAAAATCGACCTTTAGGAGATGCTGGCCATCTGCCAGGAACTTTTACTTCACTAACAGGTTATAGTATATTCCCATAAAATACAGTGGCAGAGCAATTGAAGTGTTCTAATATACAAATGCATTGGAAATTCAGAATTCTAGCTATGTTCTTACTCTATAAAGGGAAATGAGCGATTGGAAAAAATAGTCTGAATCATTTCAATTAGAGATAACTTCAGTTTTGGATTGTATTAACAAATATTTTACATAAAAAAATAGATGCTTTTAAATTTACTTCATGTAGTTTTTGGCTATTTCCTTGCCTGAATGATCCCTGGTTTTTGTTCCTTACAGAATCCGTCGATGATGCTTATGTCTGTGAGCTCTTTACTCAAATCATGCATATGCAAATCAAATTTCAATAAAGAATTTCAGGGATTCCTCAATATTAAAAATTATTTTAGTTTTGGCTCCTTTTTTTAAGAAAGCGGGCAATTTCAAAATCAACATTTAACTCGTTTTTCTTAAAAGAAATTCTTAAGCTAATATCCTTTCGTCAATGTTTTGGAAACGCAAAACCGATCAGGCCATCGGCGATGGCCTTGATTTGTCCGGATCAAATAAATTATTATAAAAATAAAAAAAGAGAGAGAAAATTGGTTTAACAGTTCATCCTCCTGTTTAAATATCCTGACTTTGTTCTAAATATCCTTGAATTTGTCATATCAATTTTTTAATCAAATGCTTTTCCATTTCAACTTTCTTCTTTTGGATTTTCTTCTCTTAAACTTATCTTCCAATTTCTCAGATCTAGAAAAGGTGGAAAAGGAAAAAGAATGATCAAATCTCTCTTTCTAAGTTTGAATAATAAAATTGTTGTTTTCCTAGTTGCTGTTAACAATCTTTTTGGTTTGTTTAATCTTTATGGAATTAACGGGTTACATATGTATTGTTTCTGTTTTAGTTGAAATGTATGAGTTCTCATTATCTTTCTCAAGTTACTCTTTCAAATGTTCTTTTTTAACTTTCTTATGTTTGATTATTATCCCTTTTTGAGTTTGTGGTGAAAGAGAGGCTTTCTTAGCTTTGAATGAATTGAAGCAGCAAGCTGTTTTTGAATGAGCTCGATGAACTATTCTAAGTTTCATTGTAAGAGCAGTTGATTGGAGCGAAAATTTTGGTGAAAAGTTAGTGGGATTTGGTGGTCAGTAGTAGGGGTTGATATGAGTAGGTAGGGTAAGATGCACCATATGGGTTTCGCCCTCTATCTAGGCTATTGTTGTATCTGCATGTTCCATCCTCCCACACTTGATGACATTCTCAAGAAGCTATTCTAATATCACTGTATCAACAAAATTCTTTGTGGCACTACCCACTTCTTCATCAGCCCCCGGGGTGCTGACAAAGAAGACAACTTCTCCTGTTCTATTAGCAGTGGCTATACTCGTATTGTCAATCCCTCCATTTTTGTGCATATTGTTTAGAATTGTCAGTCAGTTTCTTCTGCATACTTTGTAGTGTGGGTCATGACTTGTGCTAATCTAGGAATGCCTTTGTTAGATCCTTTAATGATCAGAGTTTGTAGCTTTCCAATTGATTCTCATGTCAATCTTTTAAGAAATGGTATAGGAATCTATCCTTTCAATCATCATGTCAACAAATGCAATGCATCATTTATTTACACAAAGGTGAAAAACCTGATGATAAACAATTTGAGTTAGAGCAAGTTTTAATGTTGAAAGAGAAGATGCAAAGACCAAAATTAGAAGGGAAATCGAAAATCAACATATTAATCGATATTTGGGTAGGATCAAACAATGAATAAGATGATGCGTGTAGGCAATTTAATTCATAATTTACTTAGAAAGCCAAACCATTCTATATATAAATTATTTTTATGATATACCATATCAACTACATGTCCTAACAATTTAAATCTCTCTTTTTCGGTTTTTAATTTTAATCCGTTTCTCTTTCGAAGAGCATTGATTCATGTTATTTAAAGAATTCTTTTGTAATTATAGGAGTTAGTGAGATGACAAGGGTCTTTTTACCTTAACCAATGGTCGAGGGTTCGATTCTCGTCCTGAGTATGGAGTAGTTTTAAAATTCGTGGTCAACATTTATATCTTTAATGGGCTTATAGAATGCGGAAGATTAGTTATTGGGCTCGCTCTAATAGATACCTTAAGAAATTAAAAAAAAAATAAAGGATTCTTTTGTGGATCAGCGAACCATTTAACAATGAACTTTGACATCAGTCTAAGTCCATTTTTTAAAATTTTAACCTTTTTCAATCAAAATGAGTCAAATAATTTATTTTTACCTTTATTTCTTTTACATTCTTGGATCACTTTATATTACTTTTTCTTTCACTCTAAAGTCCTTTTCCTTTCAAAGACATATAATACTCTAAACGAACCAATCATTTGAATAAGAACTTTTAATTTAGATAACTAGACTTGATGAAAACAGATTTTTAAGGCATGAAATATAGGTGAATGTTAAAATTGAAGGAGAGGATAATAAAGGACCAAAATATATGTTTAAAGTTTCAAATCAACAATCATTTTCAATTTCATTCTTACTTTATTGTTTTCATCTCTCTCTCCTCAATAATGAGTTCAAACTCATTTGCCTTTACCTCCGCTATTTAGTGACTTTCAGCCAAGGTTCATTTCAAAAAGTTATTAAGCTTAAAAGGGGTGTCATTTATTATTTGATATACAAATACTTTAATTAAGATATCTTTCATGCCAAGAACAATCCTTGACTAAGGTTTACTTGAACAAAAGAGATAGCAAGTCGAATATATTTTATTCATAAGAATGATAGAACAAATATGATCATTCATCATCCCACATATTTATATTCTTGTTGTAGAAGATAATTTGAACTTTCCTTCGAAGTAAAATATATATGAAAAGTAATTCATGGACTAAAGTTAAACCTTCTCCATTTTCAAGATCAATAATAGATATTGTTTTCAATTTTAATAACAAATTATTGTTACAATTGTATTTGCCGGAATTGGAAAATGAATATTAGTGAAAAGAATAAATCGCATTGGAAAATAATAGATAAGAAGTAGGAATGTAATCACAATGTATAATGTTAATTCATTAAAATGATAAAAACAAGTAAGCAATGTTGAGACGAGAATGATCCATAAATATTTCTTAAAATTGATGAAGAATAACAAATTGTCTATTGTTATTGTAACATCCCACATTCAACCCGATCATGAGATCTGAATGTGTGATGTTACATTATTTTGCTAAAGTAATTCAGACTATCTCAATACATTTCCACCACTTTAACTTGTAAACAACATACAAATTCATATTAATCATCACTATTATCCATCTACATGCATTATAAATTTCAAATATCTTTAATGATTAACACTAGGGGTTACATGGAGTTAGATAAGAGTTAAAATTTGAATTCAGACTCAAACTATCAAATATGTAGATTATATCTTGGGATATGAGGTCTATGTCTCAAGACATGTTTCCATTAATTTAAACCCCCAGCTTCAATGTTTTAATGGCTCAAGATTAGATAAGTCTCAAGACTATATCTTGGGACATGACTCCCTTGTTTTGGTTATTTATATTCGATGTTTGGATGTTTCGAGTCCTAGCAATATATGTCTCGAGAAATGTTTAATGTGTCTTAAGATCCATACCTAGGAAAGTACAAAATGAACATTTTTATTCTTATAGTATTGAGACACGCCCTTACTATCTTGGGATACTACTGTAAAATGACCTAAAATGAATATTTTTAAGCTTACAACTTATCATCTATTTCAGACCTAACTTATACCAACTTTTTACCTATCACTTATGCATCAAATTAACATGCTAAACATATTTATATACCTTACAAACATGGCCTTTAAAACCACCACAGGCTAACAAAATTAATCATATAAGTTAACCCTTATAATCAAGCATTTTAATCTACCAAATGAAGCATTGAAATTAGTTTCCTAAACCACATAGGACTAAATACCAAAGCATATATAAGACTAAACCTTTACATGCCATTAACTTAACATATATACATAGTCATTGAACTTGGATGTTTTATAACTTTAATCTACTAAACCAAACGGAGACCTGTGCACGGAAACAAACATAATCGTACACTTAGTATTAATTACATAGTGGTACTAATATAATTCAAATTCAATTATATCACAATAGAAATCAAATTAATAAGCTAAGTAACATGAATATACATATTAATCAAAACCACTTCATTATCAGTATCCATACAAACAAATATTCATATGAAACATTAAACTCTCAGAGTATTCCGTAGTCATTTACCACGCAACAATGATCATATTAATGTAATGTTTACTTACACATATCAAAGTTTTGATACACCTCCAAGATATTTGCATCTATTTAATCATATCAAATCATATCACATGTGATCATTATATTTCCATTTCAATAACACATATGCTTAGCACAAAATTTTATATTTTAATCACATTTAATTATCAATTATATTTCACATTCATTTTCTCATGTTGGCCCCTATTAACTGACTCAAATTTGAGGACAGATACGCAGATCAATCTATCAATACACTAGTATATGCATCGAAGTGTTAATTGGGCATAAATGCACCTATCCTAGCATCCACACCAAAATGCTCTCGTACCCCCACGGTATTTAAACTAGTGATATGTTGTCGCCCCTTGAGTGTTGGAGAACAATTATAGTATAATACACACATAGCATTGAAGTTCCCACCTATCAAAAATGGACCTTATGGTATGCCTATTAAAACCATAACTCAAGTCGACGTGGTTAATAGGGCATTATTCACTATTAGTAATTCATCAAAACACATGATAATCAAAATAACATACTATTATCATAATACGGTTTCATAATCACTAATATTTATATTTTTTTATGTTTGTCAACCGTGTTTGACATCAATATTGTTGGATTGTATCACGAAATATATATCCAACAAGATAGCAATCAGAAATTGTAAAGTAAGCATATACACGTTCGTTAAACATATCTCAAACATATCAAATAATCCATTAAACATATACTTATTTAGCGTACTTCATACGTATCAAGGAGTTAAAAGGATATATACATACCTTTTTCAAACATGTTGACCTTTGATATCTTTTTAATTCTAATTACTTATTAAGCTAAAAATAGAAAAACATACATATTTATTAAAAATGAAATATGAGAGCACAAACTTAGATCTATAAAGAAATTCAACACGATGTCAATTCTCAATTACAACTTACCACTCGTAGTAAAGAAGATTAAAATTTTGCTATTTACTCCCTACGCTTCATTTAATTCTATATATATTGCCTTCCAATGTATCAAGTATATATATGTTTAATTCACACATGCCTAACTATCAATTTATTATTATTATTTTGATAAGTAAGGAAGGCATACAACAACCTTAAGATCTAATGTTTGTTACATGGAAGTCTCACATTTTATCCTCTAAATGAAGTTGCCTAACATCAAACATAGGAAAATCAATAATTTCCATATCATATTTATTCCTAGAACAAGACTTAGCTATGCAATCAACCACTTTATTCACTTCACGGAAGATATTTTGAATTTTCACAGTCCAATTGCGCCCACATTCCTCCTTTATTCTTTGAACTAAAGTTGTTGATGATGATGACCCTATTGAAACATTTGTTAGCATAGTCATTGCACTTTTATTATCAGATTCAGTTGTCACCTTGGTGTACCCCTTCTGCCAAGCTATTTCATGTTAAAGTGTGTAAATAGGTTAGGCAAGTGGTTAGTTAGTTATCAAGGTTGGTGAGTTCTGTTATAGGTTGTTAGCAGCAGTTAGCAACAGTGAGTCTATCTTCATCATGTATATAAATCACATTTATGCACTCAATACAAACAGGATAAGCAATATAGAAACAGTTTTGAAATAATTCTCTTTTACATATTTTGATTTCTCTTATAGTGTTATCAGTTTACAGAGCTATTAACATGGTATCAGTCACCTAGTCCTGGTACCTGCTTTGCTTCAGCATCATGGCGCCTTCGGATAATTCCACCTCTGCTGACCACACGAATTCGTCATTTTCTAGTGCACGATTGATCCAAGCATTTCCTCGACATGACACCATTAAGCTTAGTGAGGGAAATTACGTCCAGTGGTAGCAACATATCTGATAAATAATATAGGGATATGAGCTGCAAGGGTTCTTGGAGGGTACATTACCTATACTGTTGAGGTTCGTCGCATCTCCTGATAGAGAGAGTTGGTTATGATACGGTTAGTTAGCTAGAGAGTTGTTAAGTCAAAAGCAGTTAGAAAAAGGCCCTGGTTGTTTCTATATATATTAGACTAAATTGTTCAGAAAATTCAAGCGATTCAATATACAAAATCAGTTCATATTATTTTCTATTGTTTACCTACGTTTCTAAGATGGTATCAGTCGCTCGGTTTTGATCCTGGGGTGCTGTACGGTTTGCTTGTGTGTGGCTGCTTCTCTCGTCTTATCGGCTCGAGTTTCTCATGGATCCTTCTCTTGAATCTCCGATTGGTGATTCGTCTAACTCTGTTTTTAATAGCTTGAATGTCGTTCATAGTTTTTCTCGTCATGATACCGTCAAACTAGATGCAAAGAATTTTGTTCAATGGCAGTATCAGATTCAGCTTATTACTGAAGGATATGGATTGTTCGGGTTCTTGGATGGTACCTGTTTTGCTCCTCCGCGGTTTGTCACGTCATCTGATGGTGAGCTTTGCTCCAATCCAGCGGCGAATGTGTTTGTTCAGCAAGATAAATTGCTTGCTTCTTGGTTGATTTCTACGGTAGATGTTTCTTTTCTCTCTTCCTTTCTTCCTGCGAAAACGTCTTGTGAGATCTGGAATACCGCAACTCAGTTGTTTGCTGCGTCGTCTAGCACGAAGGTTTCTCGCCTTCGATACGATCTTTATTCGACGAAGAAGGGTGATTCGACGGTCCACGAATATGTGGCGTCGATCCAGAATCTGTGTGCGTTACTCGCGGCGTCGGGTGTGGTGGTTTCTGATGCCGAGCGATCCGAGGTTCTTCTTAACGGTCTACCTGGAGATTTTGATTCCATTTTTATGATGGTTTCGGCTTCTCCGGAGAAGTTTTCATTTCAGAAAATCGTCGATCTGTTATTGGAGTTTGAGCAGCGCCGGTTGCGGGCTGTTCGAGAGGTTCCTGTGGTTGCGTGTGCTGTCGAACCTTCTCCGGCTGAGGTCTCCGATTTGCGCAGAGGTCGTGGTGGCCGATCGGTGATGCGTGGTGGTCGTGGCTATCGGCCTCGGATGCAGTGCCAAATCTGCTATCGATTTGGTCACTTAGCACATAGGTGCTATTATAGATTTGATAGGGGCTATAGTGATGGTTCTGGCTTTGATGATTCAGTGGTGCAGAGGGATAATGATGCGTGGGGCCGTTGGTCTCAATCTAAGGATTTGGAGGTTGACTTTTCAAAGCCTAATTGGAATAGGCCCACTTTTGCTTATGGTGATCAGGAGTTTGGACGTGGTGTAGGCCACAAATTTAATGGGCCGTTTGTGAATAATGCCAGACGTGATGATGGGCCATTCAGTCGCTCAGCTTATGTGCGGCCTCCTCGTGGTAATTTTGGGCCGTATGATGGAAATGGTTATCGTGGCGGTGTTGGTCATCGTTCTGAATTTGACGGATCTCGTGATCAACCTAGTGGGCCGGCTTCTGCTCCTGGGTATGTGGCTCAAGAGTCTCCTGGGTCTCCGGTTGCTAATTATGTGGGCGTTCCTGCGTCTGCTTCTCTGAATCCTTGGCGTACTAAACCTCGTGCTCGAGTGTTTGCGGTTGAATCGTCTCCATATGATTCCTCTCAATTTGTTGGGTTACCTCCCAAAGTTCCTGTTTTGCATGCCTCTGACTATTCGGATGCTACGGTATATGAGTCAGACTTTCATACTGTTCAGTCGGATACTCCGGTACCTCGTCATGTAGGTGGGAATTCTTCGTGGTATCCGGATTCTGGGGCTTCGAACCATGTGTGTCAAAGTGCTGCTAATCTGAATGCTGTCACTCCGTATTCAGGTATGTCTGATCTTTTAATGGGTAACGGGGCGCCTACTAAAATAGCGTCTGTTGGGGACACGGTTATTCCTACCAATTCGAAATTGCTGCATTTGACTAACGTACTCTGTGTTCCTAGTATTCGCAAGAATCTTATGTCTGTCTCGCAGTTTGCTCGTGACAATGATGTTTTCTTTGAATTTCACCCATACTTCTGTGTTGTCAAGGACATCAAGACGCGGGAAATCTTGCTGCAGGGCCGAGTTCATGATGGTCTCTATTGTTTTTCGCCGTTTACGTCTATGTTGTCTTCTACTGTTAATAATGTTCAACCTAGTTTGCCTCTGTCTGATGAGTTTACTTTGTGGCACTATAGACTTGGTCACCCTTCGTCCAAGATAGTTACTGATGTGCTCAATAATTGTGGAATTAGTGTTAATAAGAAGTCTCTTGATAATGTCTGTGTGGCTTGTCAGAAAGGGAAGTTTCACAAATTGCCCTTTTCTTCATCTAATACCGAGTATGTGGATTCTTTTGAATTGGTTGTTTCGGATTTATGGGGGCCAGCCTCAGTTGCGTGTGAGAATAATATGTACTATATTTCATTTGTGGACATGCATAGTCGGTTTACATGGGTTTATTTGATTAAGAATAAGTCTCAAGCTGTTCAGTGTTTTATTCAGTTTCAGAAAATGGTTACTAATGTGTTTGCAAAGCGTATTAAACAGTTTCAGAGTGATTGGGGTGGTGAATTTCGTACGTTTGCACCGGTGTTGGCTGATTTGGGAATACTTCATCGGTTATCCTGTCCTCACACGTCTGAACAGAATGGGGTTGCTGAGAGGAAACATCGACAAATAGTGGAAACTGGACTTACTCTTTTAGCTCAGGCTAACCTTCCTATGGAATATTGGGGTATGCGTTCTCTACGGCGGTTCATCTTATCAACCGGCTTCCTACTCCGGTACTTAAAGGACAGTCTCCGTATCAGGTTCTTTATGGTGTTGCGCCGTCTTATGATCATTTGCGAGTGTTTGGCTGTTGCTGTTTTCCGTATTTACGGTTGTTCGGGCAGCGAAAATTAGACTTTCGTTCTCAACCCTGTACTTTCTTAGGGTATAGTTCTCAACACAAGGGGTATTACTGTCTTCTTCCAGATAAGAAGGTTATAGTTTCTCGTCATGTTGTGTTTGATGAAACTCGATTTCTCTTTTCTGGGTTACACACAGAAAACTATCGGTCCGATAATCGATGTGTTACTTATGTGCCTATTGTGTCATTGCCTTGTGCTCCGGCTCAACGGGATTCATCTCCCTTGTTATCACCTGCCTCATTTCCGCCGAATTCATCCTCTCCATCAGCTGCATCTTCCGCTAATCAGTCTTCACGAGTGATTTCCCAGAGTCTTGCACCAGTGCCTGGTAATACTCATTCTATGGTCACTCGGTCAAAGGCTGGGATTTTTAAGCCCAAAGCTTTATCTGTAGAGACTGATGAGGTTGAGCCATGTTCTACATGGAGGCCTTTGCGCGACCAGAATGGAAGATGGCTGTTCAAGCAGAATATGATGCGTTGATGTCCAATTCTACCTGGGAACTAGTGTCTTTACCCCCTGGCAGGTCAACTGTTGGGTGCAAATGGTTGTTTAAAATTAAGAAAAATCCTGATGGTTCTATTAATCGACGGAAAGCTCGGTTGGTCGCTAAAGGGTGTTCTCAGGTACCAGGGTGTGATTTTAAGGAGACATTTAGCCCCGTGGTGAAGCCGGCAACTGTTCGGGTAATTTTATCTGTTGCTGTATCACGAGGGTGGCAGCTTCGCCAGGTAGATGTGAATAATGCGTTTTTAAATGGCGATCTTGACACTGAGGTGTTTATGCAGCAACCTCCTGGATTTACTCAGTATGATTCTTTGGGAAACCCGTTGGTCTGTCGCTTGAAGAAAGCTTTATATGGACTTCGACAAGCTCCGCGGGCTTGGTTTACTAAACTTAAGCAGTTCTTTCTCTCTACTGGGTTTGTTCTGTCTAAATCTGATGCTTCCTTGTTTATTCGTCTTACGTCTACTTCTGTTGTATATGTGCTGGTTTACGTTGATGATATTATCATTACTGGCAGTGATTCTAGTGTTCTCTCTAGTCTTATTAAGCAGTTGAATGCTGAATTTTCCCTCAAAGATATGGGTGATTTGCATTATTTTCTTGGCATCGAGGTTGTGCGGTCCTCATCTGGCTGTCTTCATCTTTGTCAAGCTAAGTATGTTCGCGATATTCTTGCTCGTGCATCTATGACTAATGCAAAGAGCGTTCACACCCCGATGCTTAGCTCGTCTTCTCTTTCTAAACTTGATGGTGATCCGTTGGCAGATCCTACAGAGTACAGGAGTCTTGCTGGGGCACTTCAGTATGTTGTTATTACTCGACCTGATATTGCCTATGCTGTTAATAGGTTATGCCAATTTATGCATTGTCCTACAACAGTGCATTTGACAGCCTTGAAACGTGTCTTGCGATACTTATGTGGGACTATTTCATTTGGTATTGTTGTTCGGCCATCTGTTCGTCTCTCCTTAGTTGCGTATGCTGATGCTAACTGGGGATTGGATCCTGATGATCGTCGTTCCACTTCAGGATGTTGTGTTTATTTTGGTGGCACGCCTGTGTCTTGGTGTTCCAAGAAGCAGCAAGTCGTCTCTCGTTCTACAGCAGAGGCTGAATACAGGAGTCTTGCAGCTGCTACTAGTGAGGTTACTTGGTTGCTTTCGTTACTTCAGGAGTTACAGGTTAAGTCTGATGATATACCACGTATTTGGTGTGATAGTTCCGGTGCAGTTGCTGTTGCCGCAAATCCAGTGCTGCATTCTAAGTTCAAGCATGTAGAGCTTGATTTGTTTTTTGTTCGCGAACGTGTTGCCGATGGGTCTATTTTGGTTGGTGAAGTGCCTGCCTGTGATCAAGTGGCCGATGTTCTTACTAAGCCTCTCTCCGTCACCAGCTTTACTCGGTTTCGACAATTTCTTCGGGTCTTGTCGGTGGAAGAGATGGATGCATGATAGAGAGAGTTGGTTATGATACGGTTAGTTAGCTAGAGAGTTGTTAAGTCAAAAGCAGTTAGAAAAAGGCCCTGGTTGTTTCTATATATATTAGACTAAATTGTTCAGAAAATTCAAGCGATTCAATATACAAAATCAGTTCATATTATTTTCTATTGTTTACCTACGTTTCTAAGATCTCCGGACAGTGTTCTTGCTCCAAATCCAGATGCCTCCGCCTTTAGTCAACAAGATAAGCTATTAGCATATTGGCTTCTCTCTACAATTCACTATTCTCTATTATCATGTTTTACTTTTACCAAATCTGCATGTGAAATATGGAGTACCGCGAACTGTTTGTTTGTTGCTTCTACCGGTGCTAAAGTTTCGCGTATTAGGCATGATCTACATTCTACAAAGAAAGGAGATCTATCAGTAAAAGAATATATAGCAAAGATACAAAATATGTGTGATCTTCTTGTAGCGTCAGGATCGGTAGTCTCAGAGGCCGAAAAAGTAGAGATTGTTTTGGCTGAGCTGTCGACAGACTTTAATGCTGTCTTGACGTTAGCCTCATTCTCGACTGAGCCGCTCCTATTCTAATGTTTGGTTGATGTTCTTCTAGAATTTGAAAATAGGCAAACGTGAGCAGTGCGCGAAGTCCCGATGCATGCACATCTTGTTGAGAGTCCTGTGGTTGCTGCGGTGGTGGACTCAGATCCATGAGAGTTACGTGATGGGCGTGCTGCAACAGGCTTGCATGGTAGGCATGGCTTTTGGCCTCAGACTCAGTGTCAGATATGTGGCCGTTTTGGCCATCTAGCATAACGGTGTTTTTATAGATTTAACAGAGACTACGGCAGTCTGAGCGATCCATCTTCGGCATGATTTTCGTTTGTTTCCACTACTCAAAACCTGCCCGGTGAATTTTCTAGCTGATCGACTGACTTCGATGGTCCTAGAACACATATGGAGACTACCCATGCACCTTCCTCTAGTGGTGTTTCGAGAGAAGGTTGGCCGTTCTTTCCTCATGCCTCTCGTCACTTTAATTTTCAGAATGCTAGTTATGTTAATGCTGATGGTATAGGGTGCCTTAGTTACTTTAATGCTGATGACATAATGCGGTCAAATGGTGGCCCATATGTGATGATGACTAGTCCGTATAGCAGGCCACAATTCTGGCGTGATTTTGGGACCAATTTGGGCTGCGATTTTGGGCGTCATCCAGGTTAAGATTTTGGGCGTGTTTCTACGCGTGAACTGGGCCCGCAACAGACTCCAGGCCAAAGCATTGGACCATCTACTGGGATGTCTCAGCAACTTCATCTAGGCCAAAATTTTAGGCTGTAAAATTCTATTGCTAGCCTAGTGGGTAGGCTAATACTGGCCCAAATACTAGACGTAACTTTTCTGAACCCAGTGCCAATTTTGTGGGGTTTGATAGTTATATGCAAAACAATGGTTCCATGATTCTATGGCGTACTAAACCGCGGGCTCGGGTTTTTGATTGACTTTTCATAGTGTGTTGGGCTACCCTGAATTCCTGACTTTCATACATCTGATTTTTCGGATTCCACAAAATATGATTCTAATTTTGATAACACTGATTCATATATTCCTGTGTCGGTAGGGACTTCATCCTGGTGTCCTGATGCTGGAGCCACTTATCATGTGTGTCAAAATGCCTCCGGGTTAAATGCATCCACTCCATACACAGATAATTCTTCTCTTTTAATGGGAAATGGGGTTCCCACTAAAATTTCATCCATTGGGAATACTATTCTACCTACAAAGAAGAAGTTATTACATCTCTCTAATATTTTGTGTGTACCGAGCATCTAGAAAAATGTCATGTCTGTATCTCAATTTGCTACTGATAATAATGTATTTTTTGAATTTCACCCCTCTTATTGTGTTATTAAGGACATCCAGACACAAGAAATTTTAATGAGAGGCCAAGTTCGTGATGGACTCTATCATTTTTCAGTAGGCTCTTCTAATCCGCCTCTTCTGTTCACAACACTGGTGTATAAGCTCAATTTTGCCCGGGCCCAACCAAAAACCAAATAAAAATAATAAATAGAACCCAAAAAAAAGTCCAATTACCAAAATGTGTTGGCCCAATTTCACAATTACAAAGCCCAAATTAAACAAAAACCCTAGTGGCCCAACAAGCCCAAAAACTAAACATTTTCAGCAAAATAAAAAAGAGGCAGAAACCTTAGCCTCTTCGCGCCACCGCTTCTCCCATGTCAACGCCCTTCCTCCGCACGCATTTGATACTTCTCTGCCACCACTTGCAAGGAAAAAACAACATGCAAGAAGCCAAGCAGAAGAAACAACATAAAAATAGACAAAAAAATAGAAGCTAAAAGTTGTTTAATCTGACTATAAAAACCCCAACATCTTCTTTGTAATTTTTTTACGAACACAAAAAAAAAGAGAATCGAATACAACACAAAAAAAAACAAATTAGAAACGAAAAGTTTCTAACTAAAGGTGGTCATTTTCTTATCATTTTGTATTTATCTACTCTTTTATTTTATTTTTATTGGAAAGAAATAAATAAACACAAAAGAAAAGAGCCGAATCTTACCATTTTTTTTGCATTTGCGCCGCCGTAAGCGACCGAGGTTCCTCGATTCTGATTAAAATCAACATCTTGCGAGTTCGGGGATTTGAAAAGCCAAGAAAATAGCCTTTTATTTTTTATTTTTTTCTCCAGCCACCGTAGACGGCAGCGCTGTCGCTGATGACCAACGGCCGCCACAGTGACCGACGGCTGGACCCATGGTCAGAGCTCTGGGGATTGAGAGAAAGAGGTGAGAGCTTTCTGAAAAAAAATTTTAAAAGAGGGAGGAAATGATTTTTTTTTAAAGGTTTTTTAACTTATATAAGGTGCTAAAACGGCGCCGTTTTGGAGGGGTTCAGAAGGCCTTGAAACGACATTGTTTTGGGGCTGAACCGAACCGAACCGACCCGACCCGTTCCGGAAGATCCGCGTGTTTTCAACTTTTGGGTTATTTGCGCGATCAGCCTTTCCGCTTTTACGGCACACTTCAGTTTGGTCCTACCCTATTTTCCTTCTTTTAAAATTTTTCCCTTCATTTTTATTTTTGATTCAATTTGGTCCTCAGACCATTTGAAAAGGCGAACACCCGTAATGGCGTCATTTCAGACTAACCCGACCCGCCTGGAGGATCCGCGTGTTTTGGTTTAAAAGGGATATTTGTGCAGTTAACCCTTCCATCTTTTATTTGGTTTTTAATATAGTCCTATTTGTTTTTTCTTTTACTTTTTAAATTTTTCTGCATAATTTTGTTGTTGTTTCATTTCGGTCCTTTGTGAAACGGCGCACTTCGAGGACTGCAAATAATTTTCCATTTAATCTTTGTCTCTTTGCGCGCGTTTTATTTAGGCCCTGTTTTCTTTTTTCTCTTTTTTAGATTTGGCCATTCAATTTTACTCTTTTTTTAATTTGGTCCTTTTTTTTCAATACTTTATGAACTATTTTCCTCAACACTTATTTATGTATTTATTTATTTATTTGTCTTTATTATTTTTAAAATTGGTATTGTCTTGTTATGTGCCTATTTTATTATAATTATCATTGTTATTATTTATTTTATTTTTGTTTGATTGTTAATATTGGTATTAAAGTGATGTATGTTATGTGATGATTGCCATTTTATGTACCATGAATTGTTTATTAGTACATTCATATTGTTGTCATTCGTTAGCGTAATTTTTTTATTTGTAAAAAGAAGATTTTCAAAATAAGGCAATGTTTCATATTTGAGAGATTTGATAAATTGTACCCTAACTTGCGGGGTTTCGATTTTCTCATTAAACTTAAATAACCGAATATCCTTTAGAATTAAAATACATAAGATTTAAAATAAAAAATAAAAGGCAAGCTCATTCTCAAAGGTTCAATGTGTCGTGTCCTAACTTACGGGTGTGATATTTTGTTACTTCAGGATGAGAAGGTCTTTAACGCACGTTTTGATTTATTCAAGTGATTTTTTTTAAAAATTAACATTAATACAAAGAGGGATCGTATTTTAAATTCTTTTCAAGTTTTGAACTTTTGACACTAAGACTTTAATTAATCAACAAGGTACCAATTTTAGGCTATACGAGGGTGCTAATCCTTCCTCGTATGTAACCGACTCCCGAACCTATTTTCTGGATTTTTATAGACTAAAATCGTTGTTTTAGTAAATCAAAACTACTTATTAAAATGATTAAACTACGAGGTGACCCTATCCTTCTTCATAAAAAAGATTGGCGGCGACTCCTATTTTCTTTTTAAATAAAAAGTCGACCTTTTCAAAAAAATAGTTTCGACAGCTTGGCGACTCCACTAGAGACTTAATAAGAGAGTCAAGCCGCAAATTGATTATTTTCTATCTTTTTGTCGAAAATTAAAAATCTGCTTTAAATTTACGATCCTCTTGTTGCATTTCATCCGTCATTTTTGTGGTCTTTGTCATAATGTGTTTGCTTTATTGGTTTGAGCCTTTTGATATATCTCCGCATATTGCATTGCATAGTCAGTCGATTTTACCCTTTTAAGTGGGAGTGAAAAACTATTCCTTCGTGAGGTCTTCACCTCCATATAGGATAGTAAATCACTTTGGGGATACATCTGTACCTATGTCTTTGTGAGATTTTCATCTCCGTATAACTATAGGGAAATGTATTCCACTGAACTGAACTCGGTCCGTATGACCTTATAATGAGTGAGGATTGAGGAATCTACCTATTCAGGTACCCTTACTTTAGAACCAAAACCACGTATAATGAGCCCTAAGAGCCTATCCTAGGTAGAACCACACCGAACCCTAGTGGTTATCCGAATAGGTACTTTATTTATTATTTTTCATTTGCTTTGAATTCTAGCTTTGTTTATAATATTGACTTGTTTTGTTTTGCTTTGACTATGATTGCATGGCATTTTCATCATAAAAAATGTGTTGATTCACATTCAGTTACTAAATAGAGAGCTTATCATGGAAAAGGAGTTTCTTGATAAAGTCGAGGATAATGCAATCGTCCGAATATGGTCCTAGAAAATACAGTAAGAGAAGAGTGATAGTCTTACGGAGGGGTAAGTG
This sequence comes from Gossypium stocksii, assembly GCA_020496765.1. NCBI lineage: Eukaryota > Viridiplantae > Streptophyta > Magnoliopsida > Malvales > Malvaceae > Gossypium > Gossypium stocksii. Next base: position 18,482,108 of record CM035623.1, read on the forward strand.
TTAGAGTTGTGGGATTTCACTCGCATTAGCGTGACTCAAAATAATCTCCAAGAATTGAAAGAGATATGGAACCAATAGAATGACGAGATCAAGCAGCTATTTTACTGTAACTATGGTGGTTTGCCCTATCTACTCAATATGAAAGTGGACAAGCATTTATTCTGAGCTCTTGCCCAGTATTGGAATCCCGCTTACAATTGCTTTATCTTTGGGAAAGTAGATTTGGTACCTACCGTGGAAGAATACACGACCTTACTTCGTTGCCCGAAGATTCAAGCTGATAAAGCTTATTCTAGAGCCCCCAACGTCCCAACTTTTTTAAAGAAACTAATGAGTATCACGGGGATGAGTGAGCAATGGGTTGCAACCCAGATCAAACAAAAAGGAGATAATAAATGCATACATTGGAAAAGTTTACGGGATTTGGTCTTGGCACATCCAGATACGAAGAAAAGGGTTGATGTTTTCACTTTCAACATCTACGGTTTGGTCATCTTCCCTAAGGCGTTAGGGCATATAGATGAGGTAGTTTCGGATTTATTTGACCGACTTGATAAGAGGGTCACGCCCGTCCCAACAATCTTGGCCAAGACTTTCAGATCTTTGAATGCATGCAGGAGAGTAGGTGAAGGAAGATTTATAGGTTCTGCACAACTTTTGTTGGCATGGTTCCATATCCACTTCTAGAAGGTAGAAAAGGTCTCTTATTGAGTATACTCTGAGAACTACTCTCCATTGAAGGAATTAGTGACTACACCGAGGCGAGATGACATTTTAGAAGAAAAATGGATGGCGATTCTCTAGAATCTCTAAGTTAAAGACGTTGAATGTAGGGCTCCATAGATGATCCCTAATGAGATTTTGTACCGGTGTGGAGACTTCGACTGGGTCCCTCTACTCGGGATATGGGGAGCTGTTGGATATGCTCCTCTACTCATGTTGAGGCAGTATAGATCAAGGTAGTTCATACTAACGACACAAGGGTTGGCTCAGTGTGAGTTTACATACAAGGGTGATAATTACAAGAAGAAGGTTTGTAAAATATCGAATGCTTGGAACCAAACCTGTAGAATGAAAAGATTCATAGAAAATTTATGTTGACCCTCGAATATGATTGGTGGTGGGGTAAAAGAGTCAACGACAACATCCCTGTGCCAAGTCAAGAAAACATTCGATCGATAGAAAATCATCTACCAGTAATCTTGTCTGAGTTAGAAATCATCAAGCAAGACTTTGAAAGAAAGAGCTCGGAGTTGAGAAAGAAGATAGAGTAGTTAGAAGAGGAAAAAATGCAGCTAGGATTAGACGTTGACATCCAGAAGTTAGAGGCCGAGAAATTGAGAAAAGGAAAGAACAAGGCCGAGGAAGATTTGGACAGTTTGAAAATGGATTATAAGAAGTTGTGGTTGTCGATAAGAACTACTGGTTTGGGTAAAACATCAGAGCAATGGCGGCAAGAAATCAAAGAAAAAATATTAGAGCTAGTTAGTGGGAAAAGAAGTTTCAATATGCTCGAGTACGGGAAGATGCTCTAAAAAGGAATTTGTTAGAAAGGCAAAATGAAAAAGTGGGATTAAGAGCTTGGGTAGCAAAGTTAGAAAAGTCACTACATCAACATCGTAGTCGTAACTCCGCAATTGAGTTGAAAGCCAACTTAAGCAAGATTGAAGAGTTGAAGGGAAAGATAGAAGAGCTTGAGACCGCACTGCAAAATTGTGAGCTCCGAGTCAAACTTCTTGAAGCAAATAATGAACATTGGAAAGAGTAACTCCACTGTTCTCAAGGTCAAATCAGGGATAGAGATCATATCCTGGGTGAAGCTATGGCTTAAGTATGATAGGTGGTCTATCATTTACAAAACTTGGCAGTTTAAGCTGATGTGCTAAGCCAAAAATAAGAGTCAGAATTAGATCAGGGTCGAGAGTTAGCTTGGCTTCTTAGGAAAGTCAAAGCCTTGAGTATTAAGGCAAGGTCGTATATGTAAACTATCAATTTTATGTAAAGAAATTTATTTTCAAGAGAAGTTATTCTAATAGAATTGTATCAGAATCAATGCCTCTTTTTTTATTCATTTCATTCATTTGTATTGCATTACATCATATGCATTAAATTTCATAAAAAGACCCTAATTAATTAAAATTATGATAGTTACCCTGAAAACCAACGAAAATCCACCAACTAAATATCGCTACGGTACTCGCCACAAAACCAAAACAATGGATCAAAGATTAAAGAGATTAGAGCAAATGCTAAAAGCTATACAAGATCAGTTGAAAGCACAGATGCAAAAACAATTAGCCATATACAAGAATCCCAAATAAGTATGATAAGCCAATTGACACAGTTGTTGGCTAGAGGACTTGAGAAAGGGAAAAGCACTGTGGTCAACTCAGGGGATGATAATGAAGACCCTACCTATCCCCCAAGTTTTACCCCGATAAATGGCTAAGCCCAACCAAAGGCGTACCCCCGAAGAGGACTCGTTACCATCAGGCCTCAACAGTATCAAGTTGATACCTCAGCACTGATGAACTATCCAATAGGCTCAGGTTCCAATACGGGGGATAATTCGGCCAACCTAATGGTTCCCGATCTAGATGATATGGCAGAAATGGAAAGAGCAATGGTGGAACTGCCAAAACAACTTAAAGATCGGTGGTTGGAAGAAAAATTTAGAGTAATGGAGAATGCTGATTACCATTGTAGGGCTGATGCTAAAGATCTGAGTTTGGTCCCAGATCTAGTACTCCCACCAAAATTCAAGACTCTAGAGTTTGAAAAGTACAATGGGACTAGTTGTCCTAAAGCGCACATCACTATGTTTTGTCGAAGGATGATGGGATACATTAATAATGATTAGTTATTAATCCACTACTTCCAAGATAGCCTGATTAGGTCAGCGGCCAAATGGTGCAACGAGCTAAGTCGTGCCAAAATCAATTCATGGAAGGACTTAGCATAGGCTTTCATGAAACAATACAGCCATGTGATAGACATGACACCGATAGAATCACACTACAAAATATGGAAAAGGAACAAAGTGGTAGCTTCAGGTAGTATGCACAAAGATGGAGAGAGGTAGCGACGCAAGTCCAACCACCTCTTTTGGATAAGGAAACAACCATGATTATCATTAGTACTCTGAAGGCTTCATTCATTAACCATATGTTAGGAAGCGCTACTAAAAGCTTCTCAGATATAGTAATGTTTGGTGAGATGATAGAAATGCAATAAGGTGTGGGAAGATAGACGCAGGGGGAAGCGCCAAGATCAACCTCGAAGAAGAAGGAAAATTAGGTGAATAATGCAAACATGTATAACAAGGGTTATTCAAAACGGATCACTGTAAGCCAACCAAGGACAGTAACTACTAGCCATCAGGGCCTCCCAAGACAAGAATCCAACCCAAGGCCGAACACAGAAAAACTCTAGTTCACGCCCATCTTGATGACATATAAGGAGTTGTATCAAAGTTTGTTCGATGCACATGTGTTATCCCCATTCTACTTAAAACTTATGCAACCTCCGTTTCAAAAATGGTACGACGCGAATGCTCAATGCAAGTACTATGCGGGAATAGCAGGACACTCAATTGAGAACTACACTACTTTTAAAAAATTAATTGAAAGGTTCATTAATATGGGAATTGTAAACTTCGACAAACCATCAGGACCTAATGTGGCAGAAAATTTGTTACCCAGTCATTCTAATCAAGGGATAAACACGATAATTGAGAGTGGAGGGAATAAAACTAAGATGAATGTAGCGGAAGTGAAAACCTCACTGAGATGAGTTTGGAAGAAAATGGTAGAGGGAGGATTAATCATATAGGATTTAGAAGAGAGACCCGAAGGGATGAGGAACTACTGTGAGTTTCATGCTGAAGAGGGTCAGGAGATCCAAGAGTGCGTTAAGTTCAGAGCCCTAATGCAAAATCTGATAGATAACAAGGAGCTAGAATTCTTTGAATGTGCCAAAGGCTCAGAGGGAGAATATGTGTGTGCCTTAGAAGAAGGGTCTATAGGGTCAACCACCTGGTGGTGATTATCTCACAACCAAGAAGCAATAAAGTTGGAGCACAAATTGCACCAAGAGTCATAATCCAGAAACCCGTAGCTTTTCCTTACAAAGACAGCAAAAGGGTTCCCTAGAATTATGATTGTAACGTGATGAGAACCCAGTTAGCACTTCAGAAGAAGGTCAGGATATAGGTTTCTACATATACAGTGGAAGGCGCTATAATCCCCTGAATACAAGAGCCGAACTTGTTAAAGGAAAAGCCTTGGTGCTTGAAAGAAAGAAAGAGAAGGCAGACATACTTGAATCGCCTATTAATGAGCTGGAAACATAGAAAGAGGCTAAGGAATTCTTGAAATTCCTAAAGCACAACAAATATAGTGTTGTAGAACAACTACACAAGCAGCCGCTCACATATCAGTACTAGCTTTACTCTTAAGCTCGGGGACACATGTAGCACATTGATGAAAGTGTTGAATGAAACTTATGTCACAGATGATATCTCTGTAAACAAGTTGGACCGTCTGGTCAATAACATAAGTGCCGATAATTTCATCTTTTTTAATGAAGATGAAATACCGCCAGATGGTATGGGATTCACAAAGGCTCTGCACATCACCACCCGCTGCAAGGGATATACATTGCCAGGTGATAAACATGTTAATTTGCATTTTCTTGTTTAATTTGGTTTATTTCTGAACTGAACCATACTAAATTAAGTGCTTTTATGATTTAATCTTGTTAGGGATGCAATTGGTCAAAAACAAGCTAAAAATGGGCCAAATTGAAACACAATCATTAAAGTAAGGCTAAATAAAAAATGTGGCGGAAGCCAAGGACTCGTCAGATATTTTGACTTTGTAAAAGCCAAAAATAAGAAGATCTTATTTTATTTTATTATTATTATTTTATATTAAATTAGTTTAGGCTATTTTTAGTAAACCATATGTATATAAATAGGGGCTTTTTATTCTTAGGAAATCATCAATTAATTCTATATTCCTACTTCAATTTGGAATTGTATTATTCTCTTTGTCTTTTCCTACTTCAATTTAGAATTGAATTATTCTCTTTGTCTTTCAAATCATTTTTTCTTGCTTTTGCAAAGTTGGTCTAATTCCATTCCAAGTACTTTTCCTTCTAAATTTCCATCATCTTTCATACAAATCCAATCACCTTCCACAACCTACAAGCATGATTAAATCCATGCTTCACTAAATTTCATCTTAGCCTTAGGCCAATTTTTTTCGGTCAGAAATCGTGAGATATGAATCCCTGTTAAAGAAATTCTTCCAATCAGTATTTACCTTTTTCCTAAGTATCAGGATTGACAACTCATCCCTTAAAGTTAATTCGATTTCAAGTCAAAAAGTACACATTGGGTTGGAGTCGTGTTTACTGACAGTTTGGGAAATAAATCGGTCATGCTATATTCGGATCTCCGAGAACAAATCGAGGAAGAAGTGATCGGATTTAAACGACCCACGCGGTTGAGGCCGTTAATTTGAGTTGGGTTCTTCAAAGCGCAAGGCTGCCGGAATCTTGAATTGGGAACACGTGTATCTTGGTTAGATAATCAGTAAGGGTTGGTTTGCAAGTCATATCGGGACCAGCTATGAGAGGAAGAATAGGTGGTTAAGATGTTCTTAACCGCTATAACCATCTTACTGTTAGGAGGAGAAGATCAATTTTCAAGGATCGATTCTTAAACCAAAATCTACCGAGTCTAAAGCTAAGGCTTATCAATTCTGTTTACAAAATTCTGAATTTATTTCTTGAACTAAATTTATTTCTAATATCATTTAATTATTAATTTATGCTGATAGATTATTATTTTCTACACATTCTCGAAACCCCCCGATTACTTGTTTATTTTTGTTGTAGGTACGTTTGGAGTCGTGGACACGACTCTTACCATGACCTTTGACTCAATGAACAATTTTCTCATAAGAAAACACGGAAGTTGATTACAACATCCAATCCTTGTGGACTCGACCTTACTACCACTCTTACTACTATTTAGAGTTATTTAGTAGGAATTATTTTTGGTGGCTTCGATGCCCATCAAAATTTGGCGCCGTAGTCGAGGATTAGAGATATTTTTCTAATTTTTGTTACTTTACCTTATGACAAAATCAGAACCGAGAACTCTAGAGCTTGAGCTAGAAATTGAGAAATTGGCCCGACAATTGCGGAAGGAAGCCATTCGATATGGTAAACAGTTAAATCTTGTATTCGAAACCATATTATACACGAAAGAAATTTTCTCATTCGACGAACCAAACAAGATGGCTGAACAGATGATACGCCAACTCATTGTGGCACCGAATAAACAACAACCCTTATGTATAACCTATCCGACGGGAGGAACACCGTTCGAGTTAAAATCGGGTTTGATTCATTTACTACCCACAATCCGTGTACTACAAAACGAAAATTCGCACATCCACCTTAAGGAATTCCATATGGTGTGCACAAGCATGAAGCCGCAGGGAGTAACCGAAGACTAAATTAAACTTCGTACTTTTCCTTTCTCACTAACCGACTTTGCTAGAGAATGGCTATTTTATTTGCCCCCGAGATCTATCAACACATGGTCTGATATGTCTCGTTTTTTCTTAACAAGTTCTTCTCTTTAGCTCAAGCGGCTGAACTAAGGAGGGACATTATGGGAATATGTCAGAAGGAGATCGAATCGCTCTACGATTACTGGGAGCGATACAAAAAGTTGTGCACTAGTTGCCCACAACATTGACTGACTGAATAGTCACTCTTACAATATTTCTATGAAGGATTGCTTCCGCTAGAAATGAAAATGATAGATGCTGCAAGTGGAGGGCACTAGTCAATATGACGCCTCAAAGAGCGAGAGAGTTGGTTTCAACCATGGCTACCAACTCTCAATAATTTCGACGGCCACAGAACCTACGAGATGGGTTCATGGGTTAAGTTTTTTATCTTCTCGATAAGCTTACTAATGTTCTTCAAACTTTTCTTACAGATAAAATAGGCCCAACATGGTTGTGCGAAATTTGCACTAAGCTAGACCATCTAACGGATTTATGTCCGATTCTACAGGAGCACTTAACAGAACAAGCAAATATTGTTAGGAACTTTCCAGGACCGCCCCAAGGGTGATATGACCCTTACTTAAACTTATATAATGTGGGGTGGAAGGATCACCCAAATCTAAGTTATGGGTCGAATCCTTAATCCAATCAATCTTACAAACAAAGACAACCTCCGAATCAACAATTACCACCTCCAAAGTCATCTTTCGAAGCCATAGTAGAAAGCTAGCCAATAGTACCAAGAAGTTTCAACTAAAAACTAAAATGCATTTGCAGGAGTTGGATAAGCAAGTGAGCAAGCTCGCGCTCACGGTTAGCCGTTTGGAGTCCCAAGGTAAGTTGCCGTCCCAAATTGAGCCTAATCTTCGACACAATGTAAGCGCTATGATGTTAAGGAATAGAAAGGTTTTGGAGTCGGTACTTGGCATGAGTTATGCCCACGACGTTGGTCGAGATGAGAAAAAACTTGACACAAAGGCTCCAGTGGAATCAGCACCACAAAAATCATTTACAGTACCACCTCCGTTTCTTGGAAGACTTGTCCAGTACAAAAAGCAGTGAGAAGAGAAGGAGATCCTTGACACCTTTTGAAAGATAGAAATCAACATACCTCTTCTTGATGCGATTAAGCAGATTCCATAATATGTAAAATTCTTAAAAGAATTGTGCCAGAGTAAGAGAAAGCTCCTGGGTAATGAAAAAGTGAGTGTCGGAGAAAATATCTTTGCCATTCTACAAAGGAAAATACTACCCAAATGTAAGGACCAAGGTATATTTTCCATATCTTGCAAAATAGGTAGTGTCGATATTAAAAAGGCCATGTGTGACTTAGGCGCATCAATTAATGTTATGCCTTTATCAATTTATAAACTACTTAATGCGGTTCTTTGAAGGAAACATGTGCAATTATTCAGCTTGCAGATAGATTTGTCCGGAATGAGTACTGGAGGATGTTTTTGTTAAGGTAAACGAACTAATATTTCTTGTAGACTTCTACATTATCAACATGGAGGATGACAATTCGACTAATTCGTCTGACATAATTCTTGGGAGACCATTCTTGAGTACTGCGCAAACAAAAATTGATGTTTGGAGTGGAACACTCACCATGGAATTTGACGGTGACGTGGTTAGATTTAATGTATATGAGGATATAGGATATTCCAATGATAAGTTACAAATCGTGCCTTGCAGGAATGTAGATCTCGATGTTAAGTAATAGGAATTATTGATGATCCGAAACCCAATACGTGAATCTGTCATGAAAGCCTCGAAATTAGAAATCAAACCGTTTCTAGAACATACAAGGATTCCAATAGAGAAAAATGCAAAGATGAACGGAGAAGCTCAAATGATAGGAGAATTCGGGAAGGGCTTCAAGGATAGTGGAAAAGGGTTGGCACCTTTCTGTAAGAACATCCAAGTGCACAAGATGGAAAAATTAATTCTCAATAAGCCAAACGGATAACATTTAAGGTCGTCGAGCTAACGACATTAAACAAAAGTGCTTTTTGGGAGACAACCCAAATTTATTTTCTTTTATTCAATTTTGAGCATAAATAAGATTTAGGTTGTAAATAAATAAATATTTATTTAATCTAGTTACTTTGATGTTTTCAGGAACGTAATATAGATTGTGAATTTTTTGAAAGTCGGATAATGATGGTGGCGTGGGCACTCCGTGCTAAATGTTAACAATTATTTCTCAATGCCAACAACATCGTTAGGAACACATGGGGAGTATTCTTAACCTTTCTCTTTGCTTGTTGCTTGAGTTACTGTCCTTTATTTCATATAACACATGCTTGAGGACAAGTATAGATTAAGTGGGGGGAAGGTTGAATTGGTAAGTTGATGATAATATGCATGATTTTTGTTGCATGTCTCTCTTTAGCATGCGTTCAATCTTACATTGAATTCATTCGATAGTTTATTTGACATTGAGCCTTTAATCTCATACTAGTCAATTTGGACAATTGGGCAGATTTTTGAATTAAATGTTCAAGTATCTAGATTAGTCGACATTTGTGTTTTAAGATTGATATCTGTAACTAGATTTTTCATATAAATTGATTGTTTGGAAAAAAACATTTACTTGTACGTAAATAAATAAATTAATTAAAACGGCTCAAGTTATGAGCGAAGTTTCAAAAACGTGACCAAATTTAGTAACCGGGGTAAGGCGTTTAGGTCGCCATCTTATCTCGCGTAAAAATATTCGAGTGACAAATCGAGAACTTACAAACATTCCGATAACCAGGCCTTTTAAAAAAATTAAAAATAAATAAATAATAAAGACTGTTTGAACTGTGTAACTGAGATAAAATACTTGGGTTGTCAACCTAGTTCGCGTAAAAAGGTTTGAGCATGTCTAAAAATTTTACTAAAGCGAAGTTAATTTATAATGCCTTGTAGATTATTGGATTCAAACTTAGTTTAATGAAATTGTTTAGTTCACATATTTCAGTTTTATGACACTTGTTGATCAAATTATATATTCTGAGCATTTATTTATTTTTTCCTATGTTGTTTGCATTGATTATGTATACAGAAAAGAGGCTCGATTTTTAATAAATTGTAGAATAAATTCTAATTTTCGAAAGAACAATATGCTTGAGGGCAAACATGAGCTAAGTAGAGGGGATTTGATAAATATGTTAATTTACATATTTTTTTGTTTAATTTAGTTTATTTTTTAACCGAGCCCTTCTAAATTAAGTGCTTTTATGATTTAATCTTGTCAGGGATGCAATTGGTCAAAAACAAGCTAAAAATGGGCCAAATTGAAACACGATCATTGAAGTAGGGCCAAATAAAAAATGTGGAGGAAGCTAAGGACTCATCAGATATTTTGACTTTGCAAAAGCCAAAAATAAGAAAATCTTATTTTATTTTATTTTTTTATTTTTATTTTTATTTTATTTTTATTTATATTAAATTAGTTTAGACTATTTTTAGTAAACCCTATGTATATAAATAGGGGCTTTTTGTTCTTAGGAAATCATCAATTAATTCTACATTCCTACTTCAATTTGGAATTATATTATTCTCTTTGTCTTTTCCTATTTCAACTTGGAATTGAATTATTCTCTTTATCTTTCAAATCATTTTTTCTTACTTTTGCAAAGTTGGTCTAACTCCTTTTCAACTACTTTTCTTTCCAAATTTCCATCATCTTTCATACAAATCCAATTACCTTCTACAACCTACAAGCATGATTAAATCCATGCTTTACTAAATTTCATCTTAGCCTTAGGCCGATGTTCTTTCCGGTCGAAAATAGTGAGATACGAATCCGTGTTAAAGAAATCCTTCCAATTGGTATTCACCTTTTTCCTAAGTATCAGGATGGACAACTCATCCCTTAAAGTTAATTCGATTTCAAGTCAAAAGGTGCACGTTGGGTTGGAGTCGTGTTTGGTGACAGTTGGGGAAATGAATCAACCGTGCTGTATTCAAATCTTCGAGAACAAATCGAAGAGAGGTGATTGGATTTAAACGACCCACGCGATTGAGGCCATTAATTCGAGTTAGATTCTTCAGAGCGTAAGGCTGCCGGAATCTTGAATTGGGAACACGCGTATCTCGGTTAGATAATCGGTAAGGGTTAGTTTGCAAGTTGTACCGGGACTAGCTATGAGAGGAAGAATTGGTGGTTAGGACATTCTTAACCACTATAACCAACTTATCGTCAGGAGGAGAAGATCAATTTTCAAGGATCAATTCTTAAACCGAAATCTACTGAGTCTAAGTCTAAGGATTATCAATTCTGTTTACAAAATTCTGAATTTATTTCTCGAACTAAGTTTATTTCTAATATCATTTAATTGTTAATTTACACTGATAGATTATTACTTTCTAAACATTCTCGAAACCCCTCGATTACTTGTTTATTTTTTGTAGGTACGTTTGAGTTGTGGGCACGACTCTTGCCACGACCTTTGACTCAATGAACAATCTGCTCATAAGAAAACACTGAAGTTGATTACAACATCCAATCCCTGTGGACTTGACCCTACTACCACTCTTACTACAATTTAGAGTTATTTTAGGAATTATTTTTGGTGGTTTCGACGCCCATCATCAGGGGTGTTAATTGATAATGGATCGGCACTGAATATCTTACATTTATCCATAATGAATAGGTTACATGTAGATAGCTCTCATATGAAAACATGCCAAAACATAGTGATAGCATTCAACATCACTGAAAGGAGGGTAATGGGAAGGATTGAAATACCTCTTTTGATTGGCTCAAACACCTATGAGGTGGACTTCTTGGTGATGGACATCAAGCCTTCTTACAATTACTTGTTAGGGAGGCCTGGATTCACTCAGCTGGGGCAGTGCCGTTATCACTGCACCAAAAGTTAAAGTTGGTAACAGAAGGTCGGCTGGTAACGATAAACGTGAAAGAATATATTATTGCATCCGTTATCAGTGACGCGCTATACATAGTGGCAGACGATGAAGCAATAGAATGTTCCTTTTGATCGCTGGAATTCGTGAATGCAACATTCATTATCGAAGGGAACAAGATCTCAATTTCCAAAATATCAAAAATTACAAGGATGGGCCTGCAACTGATGGTCGAGAAGGGAGTCTTGTCGGGAAGAGGACTCAGCAGATACCTCCAAGGAAGGGTTGAGGCACCTAGGCTGATGGACAAACGAGACTGCTTTGGTTTAGGATATCAGCTAGATGTAAGACAAAAGAATAAAGAGCTAGAGAAGAAACAGGAAAGGAGGAGAGCGTGTTTGAATGGGGAGGAGGTCAAATGGGAACCGATAACCTTTCCCCATATATCCAGAATATTCGTGTCAGAAGAAACTATTTACCCTGAAAAGAAGATGACAAGAAAAGAGATTACGGAAGAAATGCTGGAAAATTTGAACATTAACGCTATATCCGAGGAAGGAACTGGAGAAGAGAATTTATCAGGTGTTTGTCCTTACATACCCAGGAGTATTTTGAACAATTGGACCGTGGAGGAGATCCCTGTAACTTTTAGAATTAATTTAGAGTAATGTTCAAAACACGTTTATTACCCTAAGCCTAGGAGCAAAAAGAATCCTTTTATGAAGTAGGCATATGTCCAACATCTTTATTTTAATAAAATGCATTTTTGTGTCTCATTCTGAGCAAATATTCTTTTATTCTTTCCATTCTATTCATAACCAATCATATAAATAATTATTCTTAGATTCTTTTATTCTTTGGATTTTTCTTCGTCCCTATAACAGGTCTCCAGATATCAATGATATGAGCAACGATGCTACTGACTTAGAGTTTCCCTTTGAGAAAGATATGTGTATGGAGGATTCTTAGGGTTTTGAAGATGATCGAGATTGTAACCTATCTCTTGATTTGTTAAGGATGGTAGGACAAGATGAAAAAAATTCTACCTTGCAAAGATCCAGTGGAAATTGTGAGCTTAGGAGATGAAAAAGAGGTGAAGATTGGAGCTGGCATTGCCATAGAGATAAAGCAAGACCTCATTGAGTTACTCTAAGAATTCAAGGATGTCTTTGCATGGTCGTATCAGGATATGCCCGGGTTAAGTACTGATATTGTGGTACACCAGCTCCCCATAAAGGAAGAGTGTAAACCAATCAAACAAAAGCTCTGAAGGATAAGGCCTGACGTTTTATTGAAAATAAAAGAGGAGGTCAAGAAACAATTTGATGCTGGTTTCTTACAAGTGGTTAAATACTCAAAATGGGTAGCTAATATTGTCCCCGTCCTTAAAAAATATGGGAAAGTATGAATGTGCATAGATTATAAGGATTTGAACAAAGCCAGCCCGAAAGACAATTTCTCGTTACCTCACATTGACACCTTAGTGGACAACATGGTACGTTACTCACTGTTCTCCTTTATGGATGGCTTCTCAGGGTACAACCAAATAAAGATGCACCCTGAAGACATAAAAAAGACCACATTCGTAACCATGTGGGGAACATTTTGCTATAAGGTGATGCCATTTGGACTGGAAAACGTGGGAATGACATATCATAGAGCCATGGTAACTCTGTTCCACGATATGATGCACAAAGAAATCGAAGTTTATGTCGATGATATGATTGCAAAATCCAGAATAGAAAAGGAGCATGTGCAAGTCCTGAGGAAATTGTTCTTATGGTTGAGAAAATTCCAGCTAAAGCTCAATCCAGTAAAATGTACCTTCGGGGCTAAGTAGGGAAGATTATTGGGATTCGTTGTTAGTGGAAAAGAAATTGAGATTGACCTAGACAAAGTCAAGGCTATATAGGAGTTGCCTCTGCCGCACACTTAAAAAGAAGTTCGAGGTTTCCTAGGAAGACTAAATTACATCACCTGGTTCATTTCACAGCTAACTGAGAAATGTGACCCCATATTCCGTCTCCTTAAGAAACACAATCTAGGTGTATGGGATGAGGAGTGCCAGAAAACTTTTGACAAGGTTAAGCATTACCTGTCCAATGCCCTAATACTGATGCCACTTAGGCCAAATAAGCCATTGATATTGTACTTGGCAGTGTTTGAAAATTCCATGGGATGCGTGCTGGACCAACATGATGAGTCAGGTAGGAAGGAAAGAGCAATATACTACCTCAGCAAAAAGTTTAATGAATGTGAGACAAGATACTCACCGATTGAAAAGTTGTGTTGCGTCTTAATCTAGACAACCCAAAGACTGAGACAATACATGTTATACCATACAACTTGGCTCATCTTGCAACTAAACCCTCTAAAATACATGATGGAGTCGACTACTTTGAATGGAAGAATAGCCCAATGGCAAATTTTACTTTCTGAATTCGATATAGTCTATGTGAATTAGAAAGTTGTAAAAGGGAGTGCAATAGCAGATTTTTTTGGCTAGTAAAGCTCTAGAAGATTACGAGCCTTTAAACTTTGATTTCCCAAATGAAGATCTAATATATGTTGCAACCACTGAAGAAGATGCTTAAGAAGGTCATCCTTGGAAACTAAATTTTAATGGAGCTTCAAATGTTGTGGGTAATGAAATCGGGGCAGTCCTTGTATCCCCAAACAGAGATCATTATCCCTTTACTAGTAAATTGGATTTTGATTGCATGAATAATATGGCAGAATATGAAGCATGCATCATTGGTATCCGTGCAGCCATAGAACGTAAAATCAAAGTGCTAGAGGTATATAGGGATTCTACACTAGTGATCTATCAGCTCAAAGGCGAATGGGAGATAAGAGACCTCAAATTGATCAATTATTGAAGGCTGGTTCTGGAATTAATTGAAGAGTTTGATGACATCACCTTTTGCTACCTCCCGTGAGATGAAAACCAGATGGTCGATGCCTTGGCTACTTTAGCTTCTATGATCAGAATAAACAAACAAGAGGATGTGAAACCTATCCAGATGAGTATTTATGAGGCTCCGGCTCATTATTACAACATCGACGAAGAAGAAGAAAAAGATGATCACCCTTGGTATCACGATATATTGTGGTATATTAAGAATCGTGAATACCCTGACCAAGTAACTGAGAATGATAAAAGAACATTGAGAAGGCTGGCCAGTGACTATATCCTAGATAAGGAAATCCTATATAAAAGAAGAAATGATCAAGTGCTATTAAGATGTGTGGACACTGTTGAAGCCAAGAAAATCTTGAAAGAAGTCCATGAGGGTGTTTGTGGAAAGCATGCTAATGGTTTCACAATGGCTAGGCAAATCATGAGATTCGGGTATTATTGGTCCACCATGGAATGGGATTGCATTATCTATGCCAAAAGCTGCCATAAGTGCCAAACTTATAGAGATAAAACTCATGTACCTCCTTCACCTCTTCATGTCATGACTTTTTCATAGCCTTTCTCTATGTGGGGCATGGATGTAATTGGGCCAATCTCGCCAAAAGCTTCTAATCTCACAATATCGCCAATCAGCAAATTCTTGAAAAAAGAGATCATATGTTGGTATGAAATGTCGAAGAGGATCATATCAGACAATGCACTAAACTTGAACAATAGTATGATAGCAGAGGTCTGCAGTCATTTCAAGATCAGACACTACAACTTGTCACCATATCGCTCAAAAATTAATGGTGCGGTAGAGGCAAGCAATAAGAACATTAAGAAGATAATGGGGAAAATGACAGAGACTTATAAAGATTAGCATGATAAATTACAATTCGCCCTCTATGCCTATCGAACGTCAGTCAGAACCTCTACCGAGGCAACGCCTTTCTCTTTGGTTTATGGAATAGAAGTAGTTTTGCCCATTGAAGTTGAGATTCCTTCTCTCTGAGTTTTGGCTGAGCTGAAGTTGGATGAAGCAAAATAGATCCATTTCCAATATGATCAATTGAACTTGATTGAAGAGAAGAGGTTGAAAGCTATTTGTCATGGTCAGATGTACCAAAAATGAATGATGTGAGCTTATAACAGAAAGGTTCACCCTAGAGAATTCCATGAGGGAGACCTAGTGTTGAAAAAGATTCTTCCCATACAAAAGGACTTTAAAGGAAAGTGGATGCCAAACCGGGAGGAACCTTATGTGGTAAAGAAAGCCTTTTTTGGAGGAGCTCTGATTTTGACCGAGATGGATGGCAAAAACTTGTCCAAATTTGTGAATTTGGATTCAGTCAAAAAACACTTCACCTAAAAAAAGAGAGGCCAAGGTGAAAACCCGCAAAGGGCACCTTGAGACCAAAGGGGTTCTAAATTAAAAACCTAGGAAAAGGGCAATTCAAATTTTGATCGAAGATGGGGCACGTGGTAGTCCTGCTATTCCCAAATTAGCAAGATGGAGGGATGCTACATCTTGGGGCATCAACAAAGTATTCTAGGTCTTCTAAACACGTATCAAATTCAAAGGTCCCTTGAGAAGTTTGTGCTGAGAAGCTCACACTATGATATCCAGGGTACCTGTTTTCATGTTATTCATTTTGTATCTTAGCAACGTTTGCTATCTTTGATCAATTTATTCATTTAGAGCTTTGCTTCCAATAAAATTCCTTCTTACTCATTGTGATAATCTTTTTCAAGTATTTTTTGTTGAAATAACGATTAATGGACTGATAATATTCAAGTACAAGGATTTTTTGCATATTGCTCTAAAAAGTTTCTAAATAGTACAAGGACCTGAAACGAGACCACTAGTTAGAACTAACCAAGTTTAAGAGTTAGAAACATTTGGGAAAGAATAGTCCTCGGGTTTTCTATCAAAGATACCAGCTGAACAAAGAAAGTAGGGTAATACGTCAGTGATAAAACCTCGATGAACAACTAGCAATGTCAACCTAAGCATTAAAAAGGGATCATTCTTCAAAAAATGACATTATGCATTCATGCAAATATCATGCATACACATCTATTAAGAAGCATTTAATTCATTCTGATCATAACATCTTAATCATTTTCCATAAAGATAGGCCCATGAAATGAATTTTACAGGTCGTGTTCCCCAAAGAATGGTGTAACAGATCAAGGAAGTTGTAATGGCCCAAAACCAGGCCTAGTCAGCAAAATGATTTCGAAATCACTTCCCAAGGTTTAAGAAAATTATTTTAGTGTTAAATTATGTGTTGTGGTGTTTTTATAAGTATGCCTGAAAATTCTGGTGAGTTAATTTACGCGATTGAAGGTCTAATCGCGAAAAAAAAGGGATAAATCGCATAAGGGGCAAAAGTTGATATTTACTAGTAAATTGTGTTAAATAGCAAGAGAATTAAAGTTTGAAGGTTTTAAAGGGCAAATAACCCTTCTCTCTTGAGGTGGTCGAACATAGGTTAGTAATAGGGACAAGGAAATGTTTGAAAAATCAAAATTATGTGGGGTTAGGTAGCCTATTTCACTAGTTTAGTTGAAAATATTAGAACATCATTCTTCTTTTCATCTTCCTCACTCTTCTATCAAATTTGCAGTAAGAAAAGAGGGTTTAGAAGCTTGAAAAATTTTAGCCATCTTACACCCTCATTAGTAAGTCATTTTGATAGCTTTTCTTGATTATTTTTGCATTTCTGGAGCCCTTATAGCATGAGCTATATTTTGAGGGGTGTATTGAGCATTTTGGTTGAAGGTTTAAAATCTTGCCATGAGTGTGTAAATGATGTTTGCTGGAAATTTTGGGAAGAAAATGAGCCATGGTGGTTAATTAAACAACTTGTGAAAATGTGTGCATGGGAGCACATAGAAAATTGGCTTGTTGGTAAAGAAAAAGAGTTGCTTTGTTAAATGCTTAAATGTTGGATATTTGAAGTTTTCATTTGGATAAAAGGACTTAGATAGGCATGGTTGATAAGGAAAGTTGATAAAAATCAATTTCCGGGTATAGGGGCAAAATGGTCAATTTGCCATAGTCTAGGGGCAAAATGGTCATTTTGTCAATTTGCGAATTTTAGATTGTTTGTATTAAATTAGTGACTAAATTGGAAAATTTTTATTGTCATAGATTAGGATTTTCCAAATCTAATCTTAGACTAGGGAAAAGCCAAACAAGTCGAGTAAACCGAATCAACACCCTCATTTTGTATACCGAGGTAAGTTGTAGGTAAATGATACAACATTTCTAGCTTTTATATATGGAATTATTGAATTGGCTTGAGTAGATAAATTGTACCTATGAGATGTTTATCAGAACATTATTTGAGCATAAATTGTTGATTGTTGATTTATAGATTTAAATTGATGAAAGCTCGTGTAATAGAGCCCGGCTGAATAGTTAGAATCGAATTGGATGTTCATGCCATGACAATGGGGCAATGTGTGTGTGCTAGTGTAAGACATGTTTGGGACATGCATCGGCCACATTATGAGAGCCAGTGTAAGACATGTCAGGGACATACATCAGCTTTAAGGCGAGAGCTAGTGTAAGACATGTCTCGGACATACATCAGCCTCGAGATATACAAGCTAGTGTAAGACCTATCTAGGACATGGCATCAGCTTGTTACATGTCAATGTAAGACCTGTCTGGGACATGGCATCGATACTATCAAGTGAGGGCCAGTGTAAAACCTGTCTGGAACACGACATCGGCCTTGATACATGGAAAGTCAATGTAAGACCATGTATAGGACATGGAATCAGCTCTAGACCCCACTTGGAAGGCTTATTGGATATTCATTCATATTCTAAATAGTTCAACAGAAAAACTTAGAATTGATGCTTAGTTATGAGATATAGTGATGATTTTTGCAAGTGGTTCAGGTGCCTAAGTATAAGGCTTGAAAAGTGAGGGCAATATCATGTTGTATAGTTAATAGAGGATGTAATCAAGTAAGTTAAATTGTGGTTATTAAATTGTAAAGTACGTGACTTGTGATGCAATGAAAGTTTATTAATACTCGATGAAATTGTTGTCATTTATTTGCATATAACTTACTAAGCTTTATGCTTACTCCTCTCTTTTCTATTTTCTTTTAGAGCTGCCTAATTAATTTGAGGATCTAAGAGCGTCGGAGGCAGCGTACACACTATCAACCAAAATACTCAGTATGATCGTATTTTGTGTTTTAAGTAATGGTATGTATAGGTTAAATGGTCATTTTGTTGTAAGGTACATTAGTGAGCCAATTGTGTTGGCCATTTATGACATTAAGTTCATTTTGTAAATGGCCATTGGAATTGACTAAAATGGTTTTAGTTATTATTAATGAAATGAGCATGAGTTCATGCAAAGGTTGATGATACTCATCAATGTTTTGGATGCCAATTTACGGCTATTGGCTAAGCATAGTAGATTTAGTATATTTGGACTTGTGTTGGTTTTGTTTCAGGGTGGTAAAAAGGCTGGGTAAATAGCCTATTTTTGCCCACACGGGTAGGTAAATGGGCGTGTGCCTAGGCCGTGTGCGACACACGACTAGCCCACGGATGTGTGTATGGCCGTATGGTTGCTGATGTCAGAAACAGAATACCCAGGTTCTCTCACACGGGCTGAGACACGTGCGTGTCCTAGCCGTGTGACAGACACAGGCAAAGACCACGGGCGTGTGCCACGGCTGTGTGTCTGTTGAAGTTAAAAATAGAATGTCAAGGTTGTCACACACGGGCTGCGACATGGGCGTGTCATGACCGTGTGAGGGGACAAGGGCTAGGTGTAACACCCTAAACCCGGCCCGGACATTACGGCCAAGTCTGTTGTGTCACATCAACGGCGGACTAAACATGTTTCCTAGTTACCCAGATGAGGGTGAGTTTTGTAAAAACCGTTATTAAAGTTTTGAGAGAAACTCTGGGTTTAATTGTGAACGTCCTATCCACTACCAAATTCTAGGGGCATTCTTATTATAAGATCTTGGTTTAACTTTCGTTACTCGTTTGATACGTGTGAATTAATTTGAAAATGTTGATTAGTTTTAAGAAAACTCGCGCAGCTTTATTCAAAATATTTAAAGTATAATATAATAAAATAATCAAAAATCCCAAATTAAAATAATTTAAGCGGCCTTATTACAAACCCAAAACCATAATGAAAATAATTAAAAATAAATAAGGAAATAGATAACTTAATTTAAAAACCAGCTATGTAGCCCACGTGGCCACTCTGAATCCCTCCCAGCTCTAAGTCCACTAGTCTAGGGCTTACCTACATGGATGGAAGAAAAAGGGTTGAGTTTGGGAAACTCAGTGTGCAAAGAAAGCCCATCCAGAGCCTAAATCAGCTCAAGCCACTGGGTCTAAGCCCTATCCAGTCTCAGTAATAACTGGGCCGAAGCCCTATTCATTATTCAGATAACTAGGCCTTAGCCCTTTCCAGATAACAGTACGGCCCATAGGCCCATTTCAGTAACAGAACAAATATTATGCATGAATGCAAAGCCCATAGCCCATCCTATGTCCAACCGCTACACTCCACCCGTACTAGCCATAAACACACCATGTGGGGAAATACTCAACCCACCCAGCCACTACACTCCACAGTCGTAGCATAGCTACTCAGATAATGTGGCCAAGCCATTAACAGTATGTCGAGGCAAAGCCACTTTCAGTAAACAGTACGAGGCATAGCTCATTTCAGTAATCAATACGAGGTAAAGCCTCTTTCAGTAATCGTGGCAATGCCACTTGCACTTCCTCCATCAATAAACCCAGTCCCATGCAATAGATAATCATGTCATGGCATACAGTGAACAGAAATAGTAAAACATGCATTTCAGTCAAACTTAGCCCTAAGGGTATAACGGTCATTTTGCACCTAGGGGTAAAATAGTAATTTTTCACCCTTCAGGGGTATTTCAGTAAATATTCTAGTTTTTAGGGTTTTATGCATATTTCAGTCCCTAATAATCCAACTTACATCTCAGTAGTTAATTTAGCCCATTTTAGCAGTTTTTAGTTATTGGGCTCTAAAACCCCTATTGGGCCCTACAGTGTCATCTAGCTATTTTAAGCCCGTTCAGCCCAAATTCTAAGTCTAGTTTAACAGGTTTAACCTACAGTATACCAGAACACACTTACCACTTACTTTTACCCATATGGGCCCGTAAGCTCATTGGGCCCAATTTCAGCCCATCGAGGCCCAAATTTACCAAGGTGCACGAAATTGCGCACTCCTCTATCGTACCATTTGTGATTATAGATCTCACTATTTCCAATCGACTTACGAGCGCTCGCACGCTCACAAACCCACGAAATACTAGAATTTCGGCTTTTCGACTTTTGCCGATTTAGACTATAGAATGGTGTTCGTTTACACACCTGATTTGCGATGAACGCTAACGAGATCTCCCACGGTTTCCTACAATTGGTTACCACCAAATCAGATCCAAGATTTCAATGACACTAATTGTAAACTTGCTTACCAAGGTCGGCTAACCTCTCTTAATGCCTTAGAACACTTACCTTGTCGAAAATAGGGACTAAATCTAGATCTAGTCGTTCCACTTGTCCAAACCCTCAATCGGTAGCCCTTAGATCACGCTAGCACACACTAAATTAACTGTTAAAACCCATAGAGCCTTAAGCCCCAAATCGCCAGCCTCCTTATGCACATAAGGGGTTTCGACTTTTCTTAAATCCTGAAATAAAGTATGAAACAGAGATTCCGATAACTTACTGTAGAATCAATAAACCAGAATGATTCAATCCCGTACTTAACTCAGATCTACCGTAGATCTAGCCTCTAAACACGAACAAAGAATGATTCTTAGAGGTTTAAGAGTTTGACTCCCAAATCCCTATGGATATGGTAGTTTCGGCTTTTGGTAAGATAGAGAAGAAGGTAATTTGAAGTTATGGATTGAAGATGTGATGCCGACAGAGGTTAGGGGTTTTGAGAGTGTGAATTTCAGCTAAAAGGGATGAAGAAGAAAGGAGGGGTTCGGCTAAGAAGAAATCGGCACCAAAGTAACCTTTTCGGGATTTCTGCTTTTAGTGTAATCGATTAGGCTTGAAAAGAAGGAGAAGAGAAGAGGTATATTCGGCCTTGTGGAGATTAAAGAGGAAGAGGATGAGAAGAAAAAAGAGAGGAGAAAAGAAGAGAATGAAAGAAGAGAGGAGAATAGAAGAATAGGTTCGGCTATGGACAAATCGGCACAAGAGAGTATGAAAGCTTAGGTTTCGATTTCTAGCAAAAAAGAGGAGGTGAAAAAGAACCCTAAGGCACTATACCCTAATTCGGCAAGACAGAAAGGAACCCAAACAATTCTTGAAAGCTTAAACCCCTACACAAGTCGGCACACCCCACCTTAATTGCCAAAAGTAAGACCCCTTAACACCCTAGTCGAAAATACTAGACCAAAAACCCTTGACCAATTCGGTAATACACCCCCAAGAGTCCCTTGATCGGCCACTACATGCTCCCATTCAAATTTCTTATAATTTCTCCCCCTTATCTACCTGATCTTATCTCATGAACAACCCAAACTCTCTTCAGCAGAGTTCCACTTAAGTTCCAACACATGACCAGTACATGCAGCAAAAATAAACACCATACTGCTTACCATGCAACTAGAACCTTGGCCTTACACTCCAACCACACGCCACTTTTTTAGGCATCTAAGTGGTGCCACATTGCCACTTTACCACGGGATTATTTGTGTCTTATTTTACTAACTTTTTCTTAAAAGCCCACTTAACCAAGTCCCCTTCACTTTAAATCCAAAATTAATATTTCTGCCGGGTTTTATCCTAGGCTTGGGCCTTCTAAAGGCCCCCTAACACGCTTAAAACATAAATTCAATAATTTAACAACCAGATTTCACAATTTCACCAAAATCACAAAAATATCGAAAATCAGGGTGTTACACTAGGCACACGGGCTTGTGCTCAACCGTGTGAAAACCCCTGTAGGTTGAATGTTGGAAATTAATTCTGCACGAGCGAATGGGACAGGCGTGTCCCATACGTGCTTAGGTCGTGTGGGGTACACGGGCCATTAACACGACCATGTTTAGAGACCACACGGGCGTGCTGCCCTTCCACACGGGCGTGTGCTTTGTTTATGCTAGTTTTTGAAGAAATTTTTCCAAGTGCACAAAATAGTTTTGAATCATCTCCAATCCATAATTTAGGCCTTGTAGGCCCATAAGAAGGTTCGTAAATTGATGCTTGAAAATGTTTAAAATTCAGACATATTTTTGAAGGTTTGAAATCAATTGCATGTGTTTTGGAAAGGTAACACTTCATACCCTGTTCTGGCGTTGGATACGGGTAAGGGGTGTTATAGAAGTCACAAATCCTATACATCTAAAATTGCAGTAGGTTGTATTAAATCTACCATGGTGAATCTTATCTCCCTGAAGTTGCAGTGGAGTAGATTAAAGCCACTAATCTTATCTCCCTAAAGTTGCAGTGGAGCAGATTGAAGACAGTGAATCTTATTTCCCTAAACTTGCAGTGGAATAGATTAAAGTTACAAGTCAAACCCTAAACAGTTAAAGTTGTAGTGGGATGGATTGAAGTTATTATGGCGAATCTTATCTCCTTGAAGTTGTAGTGGAGTAGATTGAAGTCATAAACCTTATCTCATTGAAGTTGCAGTGGAGCAGTGGAGCTAATTGAAGATGGTAAATCTTATCTCCCTGAAGTTACAGTGGAGCGATTAAAGCCACTAATTTTATCTCCCTAAAGTTGCAGTGGAGCAGATTGAGGATATGAATCTTATTTCCCTGAAGTTGCAGTGGAGCAGATTGAGGATGTGAATCTTATTTCCCTGAAGTTACGGTGGAGCAGATTGAAGCCACTAATATTAACCACCTGAAGTTGTAGTAGAGCAGATTGAGGATGCGAATATTATTTCCCTGAAGTTGTAGTGGAGTGGATCAAAACAACAATTCCTATACCCCTAAAGATGTAGTAGATTGGAATGAGGCTAGTTGAAGAAGAGAAGCACTGAAGAGGTCGAGATTCAGCAAGATCAGACAAAATTAGCCTTCTTAAAGTATTTGCTCCATTCTCGTTACACGACAACGAGCAAAGAGAGGTAGCTGTAGAAGATTAATTTTTTCTGGGCCCAACCAAAAACCAAATAAAAATAATAAATAGAACCTAAAAAAAAGTCCAATTACAAATATGTTGGCCCAATATCACAATTACAAAGCCCAAATTAAACAAAAACCCTAGTGGCCCAACAAGCTCAAAAACTAAACATTTTCAACATAAGAAAAAAGAGACAGAAACCCTAGCCTCTTCGCGCCGTCGCTCCTCTCATGTCAATGCCCCTCCTTCGAACGCGTCTGACACTTCTCTGCCACGACCTGCAAGGAAGAAACAACATGCAAGAAGCCAAGCAAAAGAAATAATATAGAAACAGAAAAAAAAAATAGAAACAAAAAGTTGTTTAATCCGGCTATAAAAGCCCCAAACATCTTCTTTGTAATTTTTTTACGAACAAAAACAAAGAGAACATAATACAACACAAAAAAAATCAGAAACGAAAAGTTTCTAACTAAAGGTGGTCCTTTTCTTATCATTTTATATTTATCTACCCTTTTATTTTATTTTATTAGAAAGAAATAAACAAACACAAAAGAAAAGAGTCGAATCTTACTCTTTTTTTGCATTTGTGCCGCCGTAAGCGGCCGAGATTCATCGGTTCTGATAAAAATCGACATCTTGCGGGTTCAGGGATTCTAAAAGCCAAGAAAATAACCTTATTTATTTATTTTTATTTTTTTCTCCAGCCACCGTGGATGGTGGCGCCATCGCCGATGATTGGCAGCCGCCACGGTGGCCAACGGCCAGACCCATGGCCGAAGCTTTAGGGGCTGAGAGAAAAAGGTGAAAGCTTTCTGATTTTTTTTTAAAAGAGGGAGGAAATGATTTTTTTTGAAGGCTTTTTAACTTATATAGGGTGCTAAAATGGTGCCGTTTTGGAGGGGTTCAGAAGCCCCCAAAACGACGTTGTTTTGGGGCTCAACCGAACCGACCCAACCCACTCCGACGGATCCGCTTATTTTCAACTTTTGGGTTATTTGTGCAATTAGCCCTTCCTCTTTTGCGGCGCGCTTCAATTTGGTCCTACCCTATTTTCTTTCTTTTAAAATTTCGCCCTTAATTTTTTTTTTTGATTCAATTTGGTCCTCAGACCATTTGAAAAGGCGAACACCCGAAACAACGTCGTTTTGGACCAACCCAACCAGCCTGAAGGATCCGCGTGTTTTGGTTTAAAAGGGATATTTGTGCAGTTAATGCTTCCATCTTTTATTTGGTTTTTAATATGGTCCTATTTATTTTTTTTACTTTTTTAATTTGTCCGCATAATTTTGTTTTCGTTTCATTTCGGTCTTTTGTGAAACGGCGCACTTTGAGGACTGGGAATAATTTCCTATTTAGTCCTCGACTCTTTGTGCGCGTTTTATTTAGGCCCCATTTTCTTTTTTCTCTTTTTTATATTTGGCCATTTAATTTTACTCTTTTTTTTTAATTTGGTCCTTTATTTTCAATATTTTATGAACTATTTTCCTCAATACTTATTTATGTATTTATGTATTTCTTTGTCTTTACTATTTTTAAAATCCGTATTGTCTTGTTATTTGCCTATTTTATTATTGTTATCATTGTTATTATTTATTTTATTTTTCTTTGATTGTTAATATTGGTATTAAAGTGATGTATGTTATGTGATGATTGCCATTATATGTACCATGAATTGTTTATTAGTACTTTCATATTGTTGTCATTAGTTAGCGTAATTTTTTTATTCATGTATCATTTCAAATATTACATTAATTTTTACCCAAATTCATAAAAAGAAAATTTTCAAAATAAGTCAATGTTTCATATTTAGGAGATTCGAGAAATCATACCCTAACTTATGGGGTTTCGATTTTCTAGTTGAACTTAAATAACCGAATATCCTTTTAGAATTAAAATACATAAGATTTAAAATAAAAAATAAAAGGCAAGCTCATTCTCAAAGATTCAATGTGTCATGTCCTAACTTATGGGACGTGATATTTTGCTACTTCGAGACGAGAAGGTCTTTAGCGCACGTTTTGATTTATTCAAGTGATTTTTTTAAAAAAATTAACATTAATACAAAGAGGGATCATATTTTAAATTCTTTTCGAGTTTTCAGCTTTCGACACTAAGACTTTAATTAATCAACAAGGTACCAATTTTCGGCGTTACGAGGGTGCTAATCTTTCCTCATATGTAATCGACTCCCGAACCTATTTTCTGGATTTTTGTATACTAAAATCTTGTTTTAGTAAATCAAAACTATTTACTAAAATGATTAAACTCCCAGGTGACACGATCGCACCTCATAAAAAAGATTGGTGGCAACTCCCGATCACACGTGATGATTTCTTTACTCTGTGGCATAAAAGGCTTGGTCATCCTTCTCCTGTTATTGTAAAAAGTGTTCTTGGCACGTGCCTAATTGTTTCAAATAAAAACTATCTTGATAATGTTTGTGTCACGTGTTAGAAAGTGAAATCGCATAAACTACCCTTTTCACATTCTAATATTGAATATGTTGAATTGTTTGAATTGGTTATTTCAAATTTGTGGGGACTGGCTTCTGTTACCTGTGAGGGAAATTTGTATTATGTTTCATTCATTAACATGAGTAGTCGATTTACCTGGGTTTATTTGATTCAACGCAAATCTCAAGCAGTTGAATGTTTTCTTCAGTTTCAGAAAATGGTTTTCACTTAGTTTGGGAAGAATATTAAAAAATTCCAAAGCGATTGGGGCGGTGAATTTCGTGCCTTTGCGTCAGTTCTAGCTAGTCATGGGATTCTTCATCGTCTTTCCTGCCCTTATACCTCTGAATAGAATGGTGTTGCTGAGTGTAAACACATACACATTGTGGAGATCAGTCTCACTCTTTTGGCTCAGGCTAATCTACTTATGGCCTACTGGGGCTCTGCTTTCTGTAGTGCTGTGCATCTTATTAATCGACTACCCACTCCGATCTTGAAAGGTCAGTCTCCGTATCAAATCTTGTATGGACATTAACCTACATATGGTCATCTTAGGGTATTTGGTTGTTGTTGTTTTCCATATTTACGTCCTTTTGTACGACATAAGCTTGACTTTCACTCACAACCATGTACATTTCTAGGCTATAGCTCTCAACATAAGGGTTATAACTGTCTAACACCAGAGGATAAGGTAATTATCTCTCGACATGTTATCTTTAATGAGTGTAGATTTTTATTTCCGTTGTTTGCTGCTACTAGTGATCAGACATCTCTATGTGTTCCCACATATGTTCCTATTGTTCGGTTGTCTTCCTCTCAAACCTCTATGGAGCCTAGTAGAACCACTGTACCTGTGACTCCAGCACCTATGGCAGGTCGTAGCTATGATTTTATATAGTCTGGTTCACCAGGCAGTTCACCAGGCACACCACTACAAACAGTCTCTATTGACTCGTTCGCTAAATCAGGGTCTAACCTATAGGAGGAGCATCTTTCCACTGAAGTTGTTCAGTTACCTATTGAGAGCGTCATTGTTCCTATTGTCTCTGCTACCAATACACATGTTATGGTCACTCGGTCTAAGGCCGAGATCTTTAAACCCAAGGCTTTGTCTATAAATACTATCGAGTTTGAGCCAAGTTCGATTGATAAGGCTCTTGCCCATCAAGACTGGAGATTAGCGGTTCAAGCTGAATTTGATGCTTTAATAGCTAACTCTACCTGGGAACTTGTTTCTCTTCCTCTTGGACGAAATGTGATTGGGTGCAAGTGGCTAAGGTGAAAAAGAATCATAATGGAACCATTGATAGACGAAAGGCACGGTTAGTAGCAAAGGCTGTTCACAGGTGCTTGGGTGTGACTTCAAAGAAATATTCAGCCTAGTGGTTAAACCTGTTACTATCCGAACCATTATATCTATTATTGTATCAAGTGGCTGGCAACTTCATCAGGTTGATGTAAACAATGCCTTTTTAAACGGAGACTTGACTGATGAAGTTTTTATGCAGCAACCCTCGGGCTATGTTCAGTATGGTCCAAATGGTGAACAATTAGTGTGTTGTTTGACAAAGGCACTGTACGTAGCGGTGAGCAAAATTCGATTCGATTCGAAAAAATTGAAAAAATTTCAAATTTCTAATTATTTGAATCGAGTTAATCGAGCTAATCGAGTTAATCGAATCAACTCGAATTTTTTTTTAATTTCGAGTTCGAGCCGAGTTGAATTTTCAAATTCGAATAACTCGAATAATTCGAATAAATCGAATATAAACTATATTTTTTTATTTTTTTATATTTTAGGCTTTTACTTAATTACTTTAACCCAATTTCCCCAAGCCCAAACATTTTATTTTATCCCATTTCCCCAAGCCCGTCTGCCCTCAGCCTAAAGATTTATTTTCATAAATCCCAAATCCTCACCCAAATCAAACCCCCAGGCCTAGCAGATAGCAAATTGCCCCAAATTCCATTCTCCAAACCAAACCCCAAATTAATTTTCTTCTTATCTATTCTCTTTCTCTCAATTTCTTCAAACCTTAAAATATATTTTTATCAAAAAACCCTAAATTAAACCTTTATTCCTTCTTCTTCTTCTTCTTAATTATTAGTTAATTCAAACCCTTAAATCAAAATCTTTACCTCCAAATTGAGTTTATTTATTCACTTATTTACTTCAATTTTTTGTTGTATGATCATGTTTAAAAACTTTAAAGAATTTTTTTTGAAAAAAATCATTTTTTAAATTTAACTTGAACAAATATATTTGATTCGATTCGAATCAAATTTCATGTCACTCGACTCAATTTGAGAAAATTTCAAATTAAGTTAGGATGACAAAATAAGATTCGAAAACTTGATTAACTCAAAAATTTTTGATTCGATTCGATCGAATGCTCACCTCTAAAGTACGGATTACGGCAAGCACCTCGTGTTTGGTTTGAAAAATTAAAGTAGTTTCTGCTAACTATTGGATTTGTCTTATTCAAGTCAGATGCTTCATTGTTTGTTAAGGTCTCAACTAAGTTCGTCATCTATGTCTTGGTCTATGTTGATGATATTATTATTATTGGAAGTTCGTCTGACAAGATAATTTATTTTGTTCAGTAGCTACACAGTAAATTTTCTCTAAAAGATATGGGCAATCTTCATTATTTTTTAGGAATTGAAGTCAGTCGGTCGTCCTTTGGTAATTTTCATTTATGTTAGCGTAAATACATTCGGGACCTGCTTGAAAGGAGTTCTTTGTCTAATACAAAGAGTGTTCATACACCTATGGTGAGTTCGTCTACTTTGTCTAAAGATGAGGGTGATCGGCTTGCTGATCCTACTGAATACCAAAGTCTTGCTAGTGTTCTTCAGTATATAGTTTTAACTCGGCTAGACATTGCATATATTGTAAATCGTGTGCGTCAGTTTATGCATGCCCTTACCACGGCGCATATGATAGCATTAAAACGTATCTTGAGGTATTTACATGGCACCATTACTCATGGTTTGGTATTTCGATGATCTAACATGCTTTCTTTGGTTAGGTATGCAGATGTCAACTGGGGCCTTGATTTTGATGATTGCCGATGTCTACTTTGGCCATACACCTATTTCGTGGTGTTTTAAGAAACAAAAAGTCGTTTCTCGATCCACGACAGAGGCTGAGTATCGAAGTTTGGCCTCGGCCACCAATGACATTACATGGTTGGTTTCTTTGTTGACGGAGTTGAAACCCAGCTCTGTTGATCCTCCTACTGTCTGGTGTGATAATTCTAATGTTGTAGCTGTTGCATCTAATCCAGTCCTACACTCTAAGTTTAAAAATGTTAAACTTGACTTATTTTTTGTTCGCGAAAATGTGGCGAATGGGTCTTTGGTTGCCGGTGAAGTACCAGCTTGTGATCAGGTTGCCGATATTCTTACTAAACCACTATTTGTCTCTACTTTTACTCGATTTCATCGTCTTCTTCGGGTCATACCACTTGAGGAAGCTGGGTGAATGTTAAAGTATATAAATAAGTTAGGCATGTGGTTTAGTCAGTTATCAAGGTTGGTGAGTTCTGTTATAGGTTGTTAGCAGCAGTGAGTCTATCTTCATCATGTATGTAAATCATATTTATGCACTCAATACAAACAAGATAAGCAATACAGAAACAATTTTCAAATAATTCTCTTTTACTTCTTTTGATTTCTCTTATAGTGTTATCAGTTTATATAGCTATTAACATTTCAAGACTATGGAGGATCGCCCATAGCTCAGCAGTTATAGCAGAAGCTCTCCCAATGAATTGACAAAATCCTACTAACCAATTACCACGTGAGTCACGTAAAACACCACCTACAATTGACCAGTTTCCACTTTCTACAGTAGCTCCATCGGAATTAATCTTTACCCAACCTTAGCAAGGTGCATTCCATTTGATAGCAGTAGTTCTGGATGAATCTTCTTTCGACCCTGTTGCTGTTGCATTGCTTATGTGAATGGCGAGTGTTTCAGCTTGTCCTACTATCATTTCAGTACTACCATATTTTCCCTGAAATATTTCATGTACTTCCAAATCAACAAGCAAGTAAATGTAAAAAAAAAAAAAAAAACATAAAATAAAATCCCATTTAACAACTCCAAGACCAAAATCTGACTGGTTCTATAACACCTCGAAAATTTCTACAGTAAGATATTATCTTTGATATAGTAAAATAAGGAAATAAAGTGACAAGAAGAGGAAATTTGAGTTATGTCATTGGGAAGTATATTATGACATATTAATTCAAGAAAGGACTAAATTGTAAAAATGAGAAAAGTTTTGTTGTCCAAGAGTAAATACTCAAAATTTAAGGGGGTTAAAGTGTAAATATGGAAAATTGAAGGACCAATAGTGCAAATATTTTAGGGGTGGAATAATCTAGAAACTAAGGAAAATGGATGAATTAGGACCAAATTGAATAGGTAAAGAATTTTGAGGGACTAAATTGCAATTCTACCCAATTAAGTGATGACTCAATGATGGAATTTTAAAAGATCACAAAGGGCAAAATAGTCAATTAGAAGGAGTGAGAAATTTAGAAGGCAATCATAGTGTGATGATATTTTATAATTATTTAATTAGATAATATTACTTTATTAATATTTTAATAAGATATTTTATTATTTTATTTAGTTTATATATATGTGTGTGTGTGAGAAAAAGAGAAGGGAAAGAGACGAAACAGAGAACAGGGGAAAGAAAGAAAGAAAAAGAGAAAAGAAAGATAAAAAGGGAAAATTGAAGGCTTGAAGCTTGAAGTTTTAATAGGTAAGTTAATTTAGCCCTTTTTACTTAATTTTGATGTTTTGGAAGCTTTGGAACAAGGCTTTGATGAAATTAAGTGAATATTTTGAAAGTTATTAGATTTCTAAATATTGTTCATGTTGAATAAAAAGATGAATTAGGGGTTAGATTGAAAGGAGTTCAAGTTAGAAATGAACTAAGGATTGAATTGTAAAGTAATTCATAAGTTTTATGTTGTAGGGACTAAATTGATGAAATTTCGAAATTAGGAAAAATATGCTGGAAATTTAATAGTTAAGTATGAGTTTGGACAAAAATTGGATAGAAATTGAAGTGTGAATTGAATAAGAAATGTAACTAAACTTAGTTAGGATTTAATTGCAAAATAAGCTATAAGAAACAGTTTTGGACAGCAGCAGTAACCTAACTTTGAAAAATCACCAAAAATGGTATAAATTGAATTATAAGTTGAGTGAGATATGGAATTAAAGCGTATTGAGTCTATTTTCACATAAAAGAAACAGAAAAAGTAAAAGAATTCTGTAGTCTGAGATATTTACATTAAATGTAACGCCCCTAACCCGAATCCATTACCGGAATAGAGTTACGGAGCATAAGAGTTGTTAGCTCTACGTAAATTATAATGTTTCCACTACACAAAATATAAAATTAAAATATCAAATTTTCTATTTATGTTTTTTTATTAAATTTGAGATAAGAAAACAAGTATGAATATTAAATTAAAGATTATTATTGAGTTTGATATTTCCACAAAAGCAAAATAAAAACCATAATCGTATATATATATTTAATAAAATAAAATAAGTAAAAAGTAAATTAGACATCAGATTTTTTTTAAACCTTAAATAAATTAAACTTTCACTATCCATATGTGTGATAATAATCCTTCAATCAAAAGAAATTTTTTGACTAGCATATTTGACAGAATTGGAGAAAATTTTTTTTCTTTTCTTTTTGGGTTTTACAAGTTTATAGACGTTGAATGTCTCTATTTTAAAAGTTAAAAAGTTTTGGTTTGAAAGTTTAAGGATCAAATTGATAAAATTGGTAAATATGAAGGATTAAATTTATTAAATTATTTAGAATTAGAATTGAATTGATAAAATATGTAAGTATTAGGGACTAAATGTATTATTATACAAATTAAAAAAAGATGACACTATTATTTATGTTATCAATTTAATGATGGATGACTAAAATAAGAACGAATACAAAGTTTAATACTTGAATTACAATTTTTTAAAATTCAATGACCAAAGCAAGAATACAAATATAGTTAAATGAGCGCTTTTTATTATTATCAAACATTCCATCTCAAATTTCAACTTCCTCGCAAGGTTTATAGTCTCTTCCTCAAGTTCAACATATACTTTTGATCACTCATTCTTACTTTATGCACGTCTACTTAAAAATGATTGAAAGATTCGTCATTTTGCCGTGAAACTTTTCGGTAGGTCTGGGTGTGACTTAACGATGACTTGCATGTTAAACATGTAAGATATAAGTGTTGAAGAACTACATAATCTAATCATGGTGATTATAAAATATCAAGTGAGATGTTTTCTTTTAGTAACATACCTACCAAAATGATGGCATATGACAATACAATAAAATTATAAAAACTAATTTAAAAAGTTAAATACTATAATTTTTCAATTTAACTTTGATAGTTATTATTATTTGAAAAAAATAATTATTGAATATTTAAAAAAAAAAGAATTACTACAATCACAATTACAAAATACAAACAATATATATGTGAGTAACTGAGGTTAGAATAAACTATTATAAAGCATGATTGGATAATCTGGTGAAGACCCACACATAATTAGGCTTTAACTTGAACATATTTAAAGATATTAACACATAATCTACACAAGTTAGGAGTGAACCAGTGATTCAACCTTAAAAAAAAAACATTTAAGAAAAACAACCAAAATATTTTACTTCCCGCGTCATCTAAAAGTTTCAACTTTCAATCCCACCAAAAAGCATTAGTTTCCCGACCTTGGCGATCCAAGTAATTCAAATCCAACCAATCAAAACACAAATTTGTCACATACCTCCACGTTGGCAATCCTGGATACGAAAAGACAAACTACTATGGCCATCTCCGTGAAACCCAAACAGCCAATCAAAACGCACCTTCTCCCTTCTATATAATAAGCTCCCTTTCACCTCGTCTCCCACCAAAACCAATTTCAAAGGT
The DNA here is from genome assembly GCA_020496765.1 of Gossypium stocksii. NCBI lineage: Eukaryota > Viridiplantae > Streptophyta > Magnoliopsida > Malvales > Malvaceae > Gossypium > Gossypium stocksii. The sequence continues at coordinate 18,515,026 of CM035623.1, forward strand.
TACAAAAGATTCTCCTTCACAAAACTTTATCTTTCAAAAGGAAAGGAAATCCAAACGAATCTGCAAATCATGAGCTCCGCGGCAGCAACAACCACCAAAGGAGGCCGAGGCAAGTCAAAGGCTAAAGCCGTTTCCCGATCCAGCAAAGCCGGACTCCAATTCCCCGTCGGTCGAGTTGCACGTTTCCTCAAGAGAGGACGATACGCCGAGCGCGTCGGATCTGGATCCCCTGTCTATCTCTCTGCCGTTCTCGAGTATCTAGCTGCTGAGGTTTGTCTAATTGGAACTATCTTTTGTCATATCGGAAATCTCTTAGATTTTTTTAATAAACGGAGTAACTGATCTGTTTGGGGTTTCTTTAATATTTCAGGTTTTGGAATTGGCTGGAAACGCAGCAAGGGACAACAAGAAGAACAGAATCATTCCAAGGCACATTCAGTTGGCTGTGAGGAACGACGAAGAACTGAGCAAGCTGTTGGGAGGTGTGACGATTGCAAATGGTGGGGTTTTGCCAAACATTCATCAGAATCTGCTGCCAAAGAAGGCTTCGAAAGGGAAGGGCGAGATTGGTTCTGTTTCTCAAGAATTTTAGAGGATCTTGCAGTGCATTGGGGTGATTGTTTTGGATAGCATGTAATGAAACAGTTCGTTTTTTACATGTATAAATCTGTTAGTAAAGAGCGTAGAATTGAATCTTTTATTCGAAACTTTGTCAGGTTTTCGATTTTATATCTGCTTGTTCATGTTTAGAACCAAAATCTCCTTCAGTCAATTTATGCAAAAAAGTGCACATATATAATTAGAATGGTAAGGCAAGGGTACAGTGAAATATAAAAGCTGTCGTAGTAAAGGTGTGAAGCGAAGGAGGTAGATGACATTTGAGATTCAGGTACTTGGATATCGGAGGTACATCTTTTTACAAATTCTCGTTCCAGCAGGAGCTGGGTTCCCGGTGCGATCTAACAGATCGTGTTCGGAGACAAATGCTTTGATGAAGTTAACAATCGATTCTTGAGTCTGAATAACCCTTTCATGCTGAAATTTATTCTTGGCAAACCAAAGAACCCATATCGCAGTAGACATGTTGCCCAATTCTCGAATATTTACAATTTAAAGTGATTTAAAGAATATTTTTGTTTTCCTTAAATCTGAACTAGAAAGAAATTAGTAAAGTATTATAAATTGGGTAGATGAAAAATTGAATAAGCGCATTTAAGTATTTTTACTTTAACCTTCTAGCAAATTTTAGAGTTAAATTATTTTTCAAAAGAAATAATTTACTTGGTTAATGAATAATACTTAGATGGATGTCAACTCAATAGATTAATGACTCCATTCTAGCACAGTTATTATAATTTGAAAAATGCCCAAGGATGGATCATACTTTAAATGAATTAGATTTTATTTTTTTATATAGTTAAGAATATATTTTGTTTGGGAAAATTTATTTTGTGAACAAATATTATATCTTTTTGAAAGGGTTGTTTAATCATGTGAACAATAGTTAGATTATACATTTTGTCTTAATTTAGGTTTGCAATTTTTTTTTGAAATGTTAAATTATTGAATAATTACCTGAGAAATGATTGCATATCTATGAGATAAGTAAACAATTTACATATATATGTTACTACCATAATAGAGTTCCAAGGATAACGTAGCAAGAAAGGAGTTATATCATTAGACTTTTGGTACAAGAGGTTATGAATATGATGTATGTCAAGACTCAAGATATTGTAGTTTTTGATGATTCATGTTGGTTTTATTGCCGAATATTACGTTTCATTTTAACATGTTAATACTATATTCAAGTCTAAATGTTGTGTGCATTTATGGAATCATATTATTTTAATATGATTAAAGGAGGTGATCATTACCCATTCTTCTTAAAGCCTCAGTCATTTCACAAAATTTTAATAGAAAATATTTAGATTCCTTAGCTTAATTTCAATAAATAAGAGAAAAGAAAAGGACTATATTCTTTAACTTTTATTTCTATTTGTCTCACAGAACACAACTATTTGTTCATTGTCTGGCTCTTAAATTGTCATATGTCGTTCTTGTATTCCAAAGCAACAATATCATTAGAGACACGACCATTCAAACCCAATCGTGAATTCGTAGGTCGTAAAGGTCTCTTGACATTGTCCAAGCTCATAGTTTCAGTTTTCTGCTGAGCTTGGACAGTTGCTGAAGATTGATTTTGGCTCGTTTCATTACTCGAAAGTATGCTTCGTATTAACTTTCCACCAGCCTCCTGTTGTTGACGTTGACTCGCAGCAGTTGAACTAGGTAAATTTGCTATATAATATGATGCACCTTGCTGTTTCGATTCACCTTTTGAGACCTAGAAAATTTAAAACAAGAATCATAATTTACATTCAATAATTTGAAAAAGGAGGGCAATTCAAAAACCAGCAGCACTAGCACATATAAAACACATATCAATGAAGTAGAATAAAACTTGAATATAGTTAATAAAACTTGAATATAGTTAACAATGGATGAGTGAGTGGAAATGAGACAAACAAAAGGCAAACATCTTACATGAGGAGCATTTCGGTCTTTTGGTTTTAGAAGGATATTTTCTTTACAAAATCGTAAGAAAAAGAGATTCTAGTTATAAGACCATCAATGCGACGGATTGCAATTTAATTAATTAAGCAAAAATATGTGGGTAAATAAATGAAAAAGATAAGTTAAACACCAAAACAAACATAAAACCCAAGCCTTTTCATATATCACTGACTTTAACATCTCAATTAACAACATTTGCAGCACTTTAACACTTCAATTCGCAGCATTTAAACACTTCAATTTGCAACACTTGTACACTTCAATTTACAGCATTTAAACACTTCACTTTGCAGCACTTCAACATCTTAATTAACAACATTTATACACCTCAATTATAGCGATAAAACATCTCAATTTCAAGCAACTAAACACTTCAATTTACAACATGTAAACACTTCAATTTGCAGCACTTTAACATCTCAAATAACAACATTTATACTCATCAATTTACAGAAATAAAACATCTCAATTTCCAGCAACTAAACACTTTAAATTGCAGTACTTAAATAAGGCTTTAAAAGTACAAAAACAAGCAGCAACAACATCTACTTTGCTAGAGCAACTGGAAATTTTTGCACTAATTGGACAGCAACTAAATTTGAAATAAACGAGTTTAACAAGTACAAAACAGTTGCAACCATGAAATTTGTAAAGAACAATTTTTTCCCTATTTAACTAATGCCAAATCATCCATGTAAAATTGATAGGAATTTCAAGAATGGAAATAATAAAGGAGTTTAAAGAAAACTCACCATTAGCAACACTCAATTTGTATTTCTAAAACAACATGTCATTCGGTAAATAAAACGCGATTTATTCATTAACAACACATCATCAATATCAATCCCAAAGTTAGTTATACATTGTAACCATGACACCCAAACACTATAAATTATAGGTTTAACTCCTCTCAATTTGTCATTTTAAGATACCACAATTCCCTTATTAAGACCGTTTAAATTACGAAAATTAATCCACTTCAGATAATGTTTTAAGACAACATAAATACTCACAACATGAATACTTACATTTTAATCACAATACAACAATAGGACATCTTAATTAAAACTATAACATCTTCTAATTGCAGCTCAAGACATTAATATTTAATCAATTCCAGCAGCAGGTTATCTTAATTTCATTACAAAAAATCATATTCGGCCAATATGCATCGAGTTTGCATGCCACAACAGTTCACTCAACAACTACCAATCATAAAAAAAAAAGATTGCAATTAAGATTGCAAGCTTTGAACCAAAACTTATCCAAGACCAGCAAAAAAAAAAAAAAGAAAAGAAAAGATTGCAAGGTAATTCAGCACAAAATCAGCAGTAAGAAAGAATAATCTAGAATAGCAACAAAGAGATTGTGAACATACAAGTTGATTTAGATCAGAAAAATTTGATTAAGAAACAAATTATTCAAGAACCGTGAAAGAACTAGAAAATATAATAATTAGGAACAAGATAGTGAAAGTAACAACCATTTTCTGAAAAATTTACAATTAGCTTGAATGAAACATGTTCATGAAAACATGTTTCTAGTTTCATTTTATGGGATGTCTACCGACGCAAAATAAATACATGTTCACAAACAATTTCAAAAAGTAGAAGAAAATATCAAGAATTTTAATTTAGGGTTTTCATTAAACAATAAAAAACTCAAACTTTTATTTTTTAGTATTGAATAAAAGAGATAGAGGAATGCAAAGAAGACATACCTTAACCCTTCATTGAATTCATCTTTATGAAGCAGTCAATTTAATTTCAACTATTTTGATCTTAATAATAGTCTTTCCAATCAAATAAAAAACAACCATTGAAAAAAGGAAGAGACAGAAGAAAAATTAAAAAGAGGAGATGAATAGTTTTTTTAGTTAAGGTTTAGGTTTAAAAATTTTAATTACTTAAATTTTTTTAATTGAAAATCTATTTTTATCCCATTTAGAAATCCAAGTTGGCACCTAAAATCTAGTTGGATTGCCACATAGGATTATCGTTAGAGAGATAACGAAACTTAACGGTAGAGTGATCACTTCGTAACAAAATAATAACATAAGTGACTAAAACATAACATTTCAAACATAAGTAACTAAAATGTAACATGAAGAAAATAAAAGTGACTATTTTTATAGATTACCCTTTTATTAAATCAATTTGTGGGTCAAGTCTGGGAGAATAAATTTAAATACATAAGTTAAAGTGAAAATATAAAAAAAAAAACGTTTTCTTAATTTGGATATTAAATTAAACAGTAAACTTACAAAATGACTATTAATAATATTATATTTTATTATTGTATAAAAAATAATTATTTTGAATATATTATTTTAAATTAACAAAACTTTTGAGTGAGTAGCAGACAATTACTACTAAATCAACCTATGAGTAAACATATATATCAAGTCCATTAAATACATGGTTTAAATTTTATTTTATAAGAATTTCTTTTAGTTTCTTAATTTTGTTTAAGTGAGCATTAGTAGGGTAATAATCCTAAAACTATATAATAAAACAATTTGAAAACAAATGGAATATGAATTTAAATCTACTTGGAAGTAGATGCATGAAAATTATCATTTCTATACTTGATTCTAGTAATTATTTAAATATCTTTTGCTTTAAACATTTATCATATTCTTGAAAACTGAAAGAATTGAAATATAATTATACACCCTTTTTCTCATGTTCTTCCTTACATTCTTGAAATTCTTGAAATTAAAGGCGAGTAAGGGGTTAAATTCTTGAAATTAAAAGTTGAAAGACTAAATTTTAAAAATTTGAGAAGCAGAGGGATTGATATATACTTAGACCCTTCTTTTTTCTTACATTCTTTCTATAACACCCCTAGTCCGACCTAATTATCGGGTCTGACCTATAGAATGCTTCACTCGTTTTGGAGCAACAATGATCTAATATATGCTCAGTTTATATAGTTTTACATACAAGCAAAACGTACATATGATATGATATACAATCAATTCTGGGTCTTACACGAGCTTATGAAAACTCTTATACTAACCCGACCTTGAATTAGGACCAAATTGTGAAGTTTTAAAATTCTTAGATCGACGTCGTGGCTTCATTATCTCATTGTCATGGTGTTGGAACACCCCTTGCCAAGTCTAATCATCGGACTTGAGCTACGGAATGCTACCACAGTCACCGAAACGAACCACATACAATTCTTAGCAATCAATTCGTTCCATTACCAATTCGTGACAAAATTCCATGCGTGATATGAATTACAATCAAAATCAAGCCTCATTCAAACTTACGAAAACTCATTTATACACTCGAGAATGAACAGTGACCAAATTCCAAAGTTTTCAAAATTTTCTCACTTGGTACCAACACCAAATTTAGCTTAGATGTTTCATAAGATCAAATTAAAATCATCAGGTATCGACAATGTAACACCCCTTACCCATATCCGACGCTGGGACATGGTATGAGGTATTACCTTACTAATACACATGCAAACATATAATCTCAAGCCAACAAAATTCGTTCTAATTTAAAACTTTTCAAACTTTGTTTAAACAACTCTTTACATGGACCTGCGAGGCCCAAAAGTAGTTTAGAAAACCATTCGGAACCAATCCGAGTGCTTAGAAAACTTTTAGGAAAGTATACTAAAAATAGGGCACATGCTCGTGTGGAAGGGGAACAAGCCCGTGTGGCCTCTAGGCATGGCCGTGCTGAAGGCATGTGTGGTATACACGGCCTAAGCACCTAGGGACACACCCGTGCCCCTTGTCCATGTGGATTTATTTTCTAACATCAAACCTACAGGGGTTTTCACACGGCCTGATACACGCTTGTGTTCATGGCTCGTGTCCCTCATACGGCCATGACACGCCCGTGTCTTCCACTCGTGTAATTCCTTAACTTGTACCCTATGAACAAATTGGGTTCACACGGCTAAGGCACACGCCCGTGTGCTCAGCTCGTGTCCCTTACACGGCCATGACACGCTCATGTTGTGGCCAGTATGTGAAGACTTTAGTATTCTGTTTCTAACGTCAGCAACTCTTAAGGGTCACATAGCCGTGGCACACGCCCGTGTGCTAGGCTGTGTCTTCCGCACGGTTAAGACACACAGTCGTGTCTTATCCCGTGTGGTTACTACTAGGCATTTAATTCTGCTAACCTAAGTTGTAGGGGACACACGACCTAATTACATGCCCGTGGTGCGGACCGTGTGTCACACATGGCCTAGACACATGCCTGTGTGTGTATCCGTGTGGACAAAAATAAGGCTATCTACCAAGCCTTTTGCCACCCTGAAGTAACATCAAACATATACCAATTCACAATTACTCAACCAAGGGCCAACATTAGGCATTCACACCCATTCACATACGTGAATCAACCAAGCATTTATACTACTATCCTAATACTCTTATTCATCTATACTACTTACACATTCATGAAAACATTAGCATTTTCATTTATAAACCAATATCAAATATTAGCCAATATCTTTGGCCTTGTACAAAATGAGGTGTTTCAAAAATCAAGCCAACACACTTGGCCCAAAACAAAATGACACTTAACAATGACTGGTCCCTATACATGCTATTTCTCAAAATACTAGAAACTAACTATACCAAATGCTTAAGTTGATAGTATGAACGAAGCCTCTGATGTCTGTTGATTAACGAGCTAATTGGTGGCATTATAAGAAAATAGAAAGGAGAGGGAGTAAGCATAAAGCTTAGTAAGTTGCAAGTAAATAAATAAAAATAATTTACCATGCTATAATATGCTCACAACACATCACAAATTGTGCATGATATGAAAAAAATGGCTATAGGCATAACTTAATCATTTTCATCTTTTACTAATCATACAACATAATAATTGTGCTCTCATTTCATACAATTCATATAGGTATTTGCACCACTCACACGGTCATGATAATATCTCTTGATCTTGATACAAACTTTAAATTTTTCATTGAACCATTAGAATACGAAAGGATATTCAATAAGCTTCAAACATAGGGTATCAAGCCGATGCCATGTCCTAGACATGGTCTTACACTGACTCTCATATATCAAGGCCAATGCCATGTCCCAGACATGGTCTTACACTGACACATCTCTAAGCTGATGCCATGTCCCAGACATGGTCTTACACTAACTTACATGTCGAGGCCGATGCCATGTCCCAGACATGGTCTTACACTAGCACTCGTATCAACGCTGATGCCATGTCCTAGACATGATCTTACACTGGCTAGCACAAATCGGTGTCGATGCCATGTCCCAGGTATGGTCTTACACTGACACACAACGAGGCCGATGTCATGTTTTAGACATGGTCTTACACTAGCACCCTATTGACCCTAGTATCATAACATGAATATCCAGTTTATTCTTAAGGTTCAACCGGACTCTATTACATAGATTCTCATCAATGCACTACTCATAATCACAATTAATCAATTTATGCCAAATCAACGAATTCACGCATAATTATAGTAAAGTTGTATTATTTACCTACAACTTACTTCGGTATACAAAATGTGAACGATTTTCGATTTAGTCCGTTCGATTGGCCTTCCCTCGGTCTAGGTCTGGATTTCGTACTTCTTAATCTATAATAATAAAAATTTCACTAATTTAATCATTATATTAACTAAGACAATCCAAAATTTATAATTTGGTAAAATGACCATTTTGCCCCTAGACTTTAGCAAAATGACCATTTTATCCCTAGGCTCAAAAATTGATTTTTATCGAATTTCCTTATTACCCAAGCCTAACCGAATTCTTTTCACTCTTGTGGCAGCCCAAAATTTCCTATTTCATGCAATTACTACGCAATTTATAACTTTTACAAATAAGTCCATTTTAGGTGTTTTCCATGAACACCCTTTCACAAAAGTTGTTTATTTAACAACTATAATTCATTTTCTTCCAAAAAATCCCAGCAAACCACACAAGTTAATGACAAAATTTTAAACTCTTAACCATTTTGCAAAATAGCCCCCTCATTAGCTAGATGAAGCTTTAGGGGTCCCAAAAGTACAACAATTTATCAAGAAAACCATCAAAATCACTTACTTGTTTGAGGACCAAATGGCTGAGATTTTTGAGCTTCAAAAACCCCACTTTGCTGAAAATTTCGGTGGTTTGAAGAAGAAGAATGAAAAAATGACAACTTTCTTCTTTTGTTTTATTTTATTACCTAATAAGTCACCTAACACCACCTATTTTGACTTTTCAATTTCTTTTGTCTCCTATGGCCAGCCATGCTTCTTATTAGGGGCCTATTTGCTCTTTAAAAACCCCCAATTTTGGTCATCTAGCTTTTGACCCCTTTTTCTAATAAAAAAAACTTTTGGCCTTTATGTGATTTAATCTTTTTTTGAAATTAAGCCCTCAATCGTGTAAATTAATTCACCAAAATTTTCATGCACCCTTATAAAAATGCAATAACACATAAAATAATATTGGAAATAATTTCTCTGACTTCAACTTAGTGGTTCCGAAAACACTTTTCTGACTAAGCCCAATTCGGGCTGTTATAGATAATTTGATCAATGGTATCGATAATTTGATCAATGTATGAATACTTCCTTATCGGTACCGATACCTTACCTTAATATCGATATCAAATTGGCATTTTATTTGATTTGGAATTTGATTGAAAATGTCAAGTATCGGTACCTTATTGCCAAAATGGTAAAAAAATCCTTTTAAAAGCTTATTCTATACCTAAACTTGTTGGATTTGGTGCCCTGTGTAACCTCCCAAGCCTGGCCTAGATGTTATGGCTAGATTGAGAAGGCTACATTAGCTATCAAAATGGCTAAGCTAACTTACGTTACTTTTGAAGACCTTAAATAAACTTATTTTAGAGAAAACTGTAGCTGTACTTTGGGTTAACTTAAAAGCATTCATTCATTAGGTCATTCATACTTAGGATTCATTTTATTGTTAATAGTGTTGTTTTAGAAAAACCATTTGCTTGTCACTTTTCTTAAAAAAAAAACTTGATGTTAAACTAATGTAGCAAAAAAAAATTTATTTTTCAACTCATTTGGAAACTTAGTTGCCTTATCAATTTGTTTTTCAAAAATGGTTCCTTTGCAATGCAGATAAAACTAGGGAACAATATCAAATTTTACTTAAGTCCAACATCATGCATTATCTGATTATTATGCTCGAATAATCCATGCATGCAAAAATCCACAAAAGAAAAGCTACCAAGCAACAGACCAGAAATAATTAAAAATTACAAGCCAAAACGAATAAAGACTTAGTAATACTTATTAAGAATAGTTCGAGGTCCAAGGTGATTCTCCGAATGCCGAGTCTGGTCCTAATTTCGAGGTTTACCTAAAAAGTTATACACTATTGGGGGTGAGTGTAACGACCTAAAAGTACGGACATCGAAAAATGAGTTATTGGGTCTCCGTTTAGTAAAACAGAATTGTAAATATTTATTAAAAATATTTACGAAGGTAGTTATATGGTCAATTAGATTTTAGTTAAGTGAATTTAGTTGAATTAAGGTTAATTAAGTATTAGGACTAAATTGAATAAGGTGTGAAAGCTTAATTATAGAATAGAGAAAAGTGAATTGACTAAGTAAGTAATTAAACTAAATTATTGACATGTGTGTGGTGAAAATAAAATACATTTGTATTAATTATATTAATACATTTTTAATACAAATATTTATTTTCTTATTATAAAAGTAATAGATATTTATTATTATATTATTAAACTAATTAATTAGTAAATAAAATAAAAGAAATAAAACATAAAAGAAACAAAAAAGAAGAAGAAAGGGACGAAAAAAGAAAGAAAGAAGAAAAAGAAAAGGAAAGGGAAAATTAGGGTTTTTAAGGTTCCAAGCTTGATTGGTAAGTCAATTTAGTCCATTTTCTTATAATTTTTGAGTTTTTGGAATCCTAGAACAAAATATTATTGGATTTATGTTGAAATTTTGTTAGTTGGTATAATTTTAGACATAGTTCATGTTGAGTAAGATGATGAATTAGGGGTAAACTTGATTGAATTTCAAGTTAGAAGTTAGTAAAGGATTGAATTGTAAAATAAAGTGAAAGTTTTAAATAGTAGGGACTAAATTGAAAGAATTTCGAAATTAGGGGTTTATGGTGAAATTGAAGAGTTAAAATACATTTATAGAAGAAATTTTATGAGAATATGGAGTATTTTTGGTAAAATAAAATTAGTATTGATTTAAGGATTAAATTGGGAACTTAAGTAAAATTTATGTATAATTAGTGATAATTAGAGTAAAATTGTGTACTAATGATTTTTAATTGTTTAATTACGTAGCTAATATTGTACCAGAGTCATCGACCAAGAAAGGAAAGGAAAAGGTAGACGAGGAATAGATCGAGAAATTATGGTTCGTATTACCATAATTCGAATTTAATTATTAATAATTGTTGAATTTTAAGTTAATATGCATGGTAAGAAAATTGAGGTAAGTATTAGTATTGAATTAAATGAAACTATATTGAGTTGTGATTATATGTGGGCAATTGAAATGTATATTGAATTGAGAAAGTGAAATTGAAATGTGATTACTGAATGGAAATTGAAGTGGTTTGAATTGAATTATTGAATTATTGTGGTATTGAATTGGAATATGGGAATTTGCGATTGATATAAATTTTATTGAAATTGAATTGAGAAATATGAATTGAATGCCCTATTAACTCGTCAGGCTAAGTCGGATATAGTTGGCATGCCATAGGATTGGAAGTGTTTAGGGATAATTTGACCTCGAGTCGATTAGGCACTATATGTGTTGTATTAGGCACCATGTGTGCCGTATTATTGCTTCTAATAAATCTAATTAGAAACTGAGTATCATTTGCTTCGACAATATTGATTAGGCACAATGTGCCGTACTGGTGTGTTTGGTTGGATCTGTGTATTCACTAAGGTCTGAGTTATGTTAATAGGGGCAAAAGAACAAATCGGCAATAGAATTGACGTTGAGTGAAATGATAAATTAAATGAATTGTATATGAAATGAAATGAGCTATTGGAATGAGATGTGGAAAATCCAATGAAATTAAGATAGTGAAATAATGTATGAATTCAATTAAATACAAGCTTTAAAATAATGTTTATTGTTATTATTGAATAATTTGAATTAAAGTATGAGATAATTATTGAATAATTGTAGGCATGAATTCACTATAAATAATTTATTGTATAATGTTATAAATTTGAATTATGGTAATATCATTGAGTATACATACTCAGCGTATGGTTTGTTTCCGTGCTCAGGTTACATAAAGATAGAAGTTCCGGTCCAGCATCCAAGACAATCCCGAACTCAAACAAAGTGGTGATGTATAGTTTTTTTTGACAAATGACATGTACCTAAGATATGCATATGGTCATTTTTGTAGTTGAATATAAATGGTGTATACTATGAGCATGAATGGTTATGTATATGTGAAGTTAAGTTTATGGAATGAATGTTTTGGTATAAAACTTAAGATAATTTGAATGTGGTAAATTTAATTGAATTAGATGTAATATTTGAAATGTGTATGAATAAACATTGAATAGGCCATTAGGTTAATATTTATGTTATGATTTAGGTATATTTAGATGTATTTTGGATTGGTTGAAAGATTGAAATTTGAATTGCTTGTGGTTTAAAAATTGTAGGGTGGTAAACTTGAGGTTTAAGGCTCATTTTGAGTCCACACGGGCTGGCACACGGGCATGTGTTTAGGCCGTGTGAGACACACGGCTAGCACATGGGCGTGTGAATTGGCTGTGTGTTCCCTGCACCTTAAATTTGAGAAATAGAATTCCCAGGTTTTAGCACACGGGTAGAGACATGGGAGTGTGTCTCATCTGTATGAAGTACACGGCCTAGCACACATGCGTGTGGCTTGGCCGTGTGACTTCAATTTCTTTTTAGGTTACAAGTTAGAGAGTTACACGGTTTAGGGACATGGGCGTGTGATACCATACGGCTTGACCACACGGGCGTGTGTGCTCTGCACTAAAGTAAAATTTTGGGAATTTCACGAAAAATTTTATGAGCTTCTGCTTATGTCCTGAGTTGTTCAAATCACGTGTTTTTGGCCTTGAGGGTCTATAAAAGAGACATTATGGTTGATTTACAATTTATTTAACAATGGTTTGTGTAATATTTTTATCTAATTAGAATTGTTCGGTAATGCTCTGTAACCCTGTTCCGGCAACGATTGAGGGTTAGGGGGTATTACATTGAGCTTATGAAAAGCTCAATGTGAGTCAAACAATTATTTAAACAGACAAAAACATCAGATACAATTAAACATATTAGCATTAATAGAAGAAAACAGAACCATCATAGGAATTTCATATCATTACATAGCCACTATCAAATTGATGTCAAACGGTGTATGAGCATAGGACATCATTCATACGAGTAACAATCAGTCATTTTGCTACCATTCAATACAACACAATACAACACATATCATAAATCAATAACACTCGAATGTATCGTGAGCATGATGCAATGCAAAAAGGTTCCTACCCATACCATCTGCTACACAGCACTAGTTCCCTAGAACCTATCATTTGAACTCTAAAACATTATGGGCTTAAGCTCGTTGTGGTTAAAACCACCTAATAATCAATAATGCAGAAAATCTACCGGATATCAAATAGTGCGATACAATCGGCAATAACATATAATTTGCAATAAAATCGCCAATCCCCTTAGTACTCTCGGTGCAGTGCATTGACTACGAATAATGCAGACTTAATATGCTGTCGGTACTTCACGAAACTCCTCCGTCAACCACAAAATCCCAACCCAATGCATGTGCAATATGTCACACAATCTCATACATAATCATATCTCAATACTTTTCACATTCATTTGACATGCTCAGCATGTCCTCAATAATCACATACTTTTAGTAAATGGAAATAGTGTTCTAATATTTCAAATTACCATTATGTTGGTATCAATCAATATCGTTCGATTTCACATGCTTTACGGATTTTCATTGTGCATAAATAGAACCCTTTTTAGTACACAATATAACAAATATCTCATGCGTTTAAATCATACATAAGCTTAATATCTCAACACATTATATCATTCATTCAAACATTCTCATATCTCATAACTCAAATATGCAACTCAATCAAACATCCGTACTATCAAACTAGCAATTTTGCCAACATGTCAATCTTTTAAGGCTCGAAACATACCTGGTTCGGCCACTCACAACATTAATAATTTGGAATTAAGACAATCCAATCAGCAAGATAATTTATCAAATATAACATGATATTTAATATTTTTAAATAATTTTATGAGTTTAGGACCTACACCTTATTTTTTTCGCTTCCTCCCACCACATTAGCGAATCTTCCAATTTTCTTTAATAATTCCTTAAACGAACCAAAACCAAAATTCAGTATAAATTCAATTAATTTACCATTAAACCAACCCCCAAACACCCACTTATGAGTTCAAACCAATCATTGAAATTATAACTATTTTATGAATCTAAACTAGTTAGGTTCCTTACATTGTATTGATACAAACCGTACGTACAATCGTTCTTCGCCTTTACGGATGATTTAGGGCGTTTTGGTCAGCACCTAATTCAATAATATACTGGAAAATCAGTAGCTAATTAATGATTAAATTCCTTCATTTAACCAATTCATAACCTTTACCCAACAACTATGTCGAAATAATAAACTAGTTACCCTTAATTGCACTTACGCTTCACGATTTGTGGGATCTGAATAGCCAATCGATCAAGAAAGTTTTTCCCTAATTGAAATGGGTTTAAAAGATGATTAGGAGAGTTCAAGAACTCAAATTAATGTTGGAAAAATACAGGCAAGAACCAAGAAATAAAACAACCCCCTTTATTGTACATAGGCGTACGCACCACCACCCATGGTAGCCAAAATTGGGGCTGAATTGTAAAATGATTTGAGATCTCATTAAATTCTAGAAAATACCTTTGAAATCATTTAAAATCCCTCAAATTCAAGATCTAGAAATTTAGGTTTTTAATGGACAATATTAATTAAGAAATTGAAGAGAGAAGAGACCTTACCCAAGCTAGTCGAGAGAAACAACAATGGCATTTTCTTGGCAATATTCGGGATCGATCTTGGAGTTCAAGATTTCATATTTGGGGATGATTTTAATGAGGAAAAATGACAACAATATGGTGGAGAATATGTTAACAAATCTTGTGGCAAAAAAAAAAAAGAAAAAATGAGAAAGAGATGGTAAAACTAGGTGCAGACGGCAACAACAATGGAGGAAAGGAAAAAAAATTAAAATAAAAAAGAAGGAGAGGAACAACTAGGGCAATGGGGAGGAGGAAGGAGAGGAGGAGAGGAACGACTAGGACAATGGGGAGGAGGATTAAAGGCTGATTATTAGTAAAAAAATTAATATTTATACCTAGGTTAACTAGGCTTGGATGGCCCACATATTAAAACAAAGGGTTTTTGTAAAAAAAAAACTTAAATTTTTGCATGGGAAGGAAATTGAAGTTAAGACTTAAAGGATAAATTCACTAATGTTTAACCATCAAACCAATAACTCATTCTTGATATAGTTTGAAATATTTATTTTTTAAAAAACAAGGCATGTTACATCCTAGTGTGTAAGGCAAAATTTGCAAAATAATAAAAATGATGCAAGAGAAGGGATTTGAACTTGCATTTCAAGAAATGTTACACAAACACTTAACCAACAAACCAATATCTCATTTATTTCTTAAAAATGCATAGATCATTTAGAATTAAGGCATGATCACACTCTCTCAATTCATAAACTCGATTCTACTAACCCTCGATTTTTGGGATGTTACACCTTGAGTGTAGTATTTTCGTGTAAGTACACTTGTAATTTTTCAAACAAATTGGTTAATAAAATTATTTATGAATTACACTAATATACTTTGTATGATTGTCTTCAAATGATTTTTCCATGCAAAGTAAAATCGAAGCAAATGTTGCTAATTGGTTGTCTAATGTTTAAACTAAAACTAAACGGTATTACGTGGTCGGATCGTAATACAAAAAGATAACTTTTTATTAGTAGATGAACCTAAACATGTCCTTAGTCTAATCAGAAATGAGCAACTCGATTGAAAAAATTAATATGTCATCTATTAAGTCTAATTTGGGAGATGTTTTGTCTTGAGAATTATAGCGGATGACTCCTAGAAGATAGAGACATAGATGTGACTAACTGGACTGATAGTACATTGGACTAGACCCAAGAAGAATAGAACCTAAATTTGTTTATGGATTTATTCACTTGTGACGTTCATAGTGTGACATGCCTAAATCCTGAATGGATGACGGACTATGTATGCCTGACACGAACACTTTGGTGTAAGTAAAAGCCTGAGTTTGAATAGAAAAGAGACCAAAAGTTGGTGTTTTGGCTGTACGACTTCTGTAGTATGTAGCGTCATTCACAACAGTAGAATTCATAGACCGAGACATAGGCAAATGATATCCTCTTATTAGCATTACATGGTTGATGAAAAGTAAACGTCGCCACGTGTTGTTCGTCTTTGTGATGAATGATTTGCTTACTATTTATAGTGATTGAATTTTCATGAAAAAAGATGTAATGGTTACTATGAGATAAAATGGGAACATATTGGGAGAAGGAATATTATCCCAAAGAGATTAAGGATATTCTATGAAGGTAACAAACTTATGACAAGGTCCTTGGACGAGCACTAATTGAGTTACTTTTGTAATGGTATGTTGTTGGGGAAAGCTCAGTCACAATACTATAGTGGAATGATTTCGTGAATAAATGAGTTTATAATTAATAGGCGAAACGCTAAAACTTAACTATAAATCATTTGAGTATCAATCACAAATTTCCAATCGGTTTCTCCACTAGCTCGTTGAAACCATAAATAAATTGCATGATGAATCAAATGAATAGAAATAGAGAAATGGAGAATAAGAATTGTAATAGCCCAATTTAGCCCGGGTTCATTAAAATAACCAAAAATAAATTACATAAGGCCACAGATCCAAATTTATATCCATAACCCAAATCTTATTAATTCAAACCCAAATTCAAGTCCAAAAATAAATAAAGAAAAATCCAAATTTATCAGTTCATCAATACAGGCCAAATCTATTGTTTATTTTCAATAAACCAGAGCCCAAATTCATGTCCAAATTAAACCAAATTTAAAAATAAAAACCAATAAAAATTCAAAGTTTTAATGCAAAGTCCATAAATACAAAGCCCAAAATAAATTAAACGAAAAATCCAAACATTAAACATAGGCCCAAAATAATGTTTAGCCTAGATCTAAATTGGGTATGACCCGAAACCTAAAATTGGATATGACCCAAGATCCAAATCGGGTATGACCCAGATGCATTCTAGTGGCCCAAATTCAGAGCCCCAGTCCGAATACAGCAAAGAGATTAATCTGGGAAGTGCTGGAACTTTCTGGAATCGTTCATCGCGGCTCACACGAGTGGCTCGCCTGTGCAGTCTCTTCTCGGCCTACAAGGCGATTTTTCTCACGTTGCGCACACCTGCAAAAGAAACACAGTCAGCAGTAACAGAATAGCAATAGGAATATTGTAGAAGAAATTAAACGTGTATTTCATTTCACCTTTCTTTGATTTGGGCTATAAAAAGCCGAGCATTTCATCTGTAAAGGTTACTGACTCTTGAGCCAAAGAAAAGAAAAATTTGAAATCAAAGATTCGTTTTCAAAAGGTGATTTCCCGATTCTAATTTTTTTCCCCGTGCATGTGCAAAGAAAATAAGAATATACTTATCTATTGATTTTGCCTTCAAATCTTTGTTTGCTTCGCCATTAAATATAGTTTAAATCGAGTGCCTCTTTTATGTCCTCCATGGATCCCTCGAGTTCGCCCACACGTTCTTCTACTGCCGACAGTGTTTCCCTCAAGGACTTTCTCGCCAACCTTTGTTCAAACTCTTCTTTCGACATCCCAACAGTGCCTTCGATAAGTAATGCTGGCTGTGTTCTTTGAAAATGAAATTTGTGTGTACGTTTTAGGGTTTTGTTTTCTTAAGTATGCAGAACGGTACTGTTTAAGTCAAAATTCAATAGATTTGAAACGTTACCATGAAATGCAATCTGTTTTACTTTTTAAATCAAAATTTACTTTTAGTTTTGAATTGGTCTTCGTTCAAAAGCTTCCTTTCAAAATTTGACTAAATTGCGTTTTCAATCCTTACAAGTTTACATTTATTTTATTTATGTTTTAGATTCTATTTGGATATCTTCTTCGTTTTTTCTTTAGATCTTGTTTTCACTTCAATCAAAGTATGTTTTTAAAATTTTAAATTATTTTGGTTGATAATATTGAAATTAGGTCTTTTTACTAAATCTAACTTTTCATTTTCAAAACTTTATCTTGAATGTATATTTGATTTAAAATTAATGTAATATTAGATGTAAATATTTTATTGTTTACTTTATATATATATATATATATATATTATTTTAAGTACATTTCAAATCTCATGTATTTTTAAACATTTCGTTTTAAATCATATTTGGTTTATTTTAATGTTTTCTATTAACTATTTATGCATATATATATATACAATATTTTTAAAATACTTATATACATGACCATTACATTAAATATATTTTATTACATTTTCATTGTCTATAAAATTAGTTTCAAATTGAGTTATATGACATTTTTTCTATAAAATTTATTTTAAAACTCTTGATATTTATTATTAGTTTATGTAATTTATTTTAAATCAAACTCTTTTACTTGATTTTAAATTGAAATTTACAAATTTTTTGATTTGTATATTATCAATTCTCATTTCTTTACTTTATATGCTTTAAAGGCTTGTTACTTCATATTTAAAGTTCTTTGATATCAATTGCAAATTTATTGTTTTATGCTATTTTCCATGTTCATATGATGTAAAATTATATCTTTATGTGTTGTTTAAGTAATCTTGTTGTATATCTTATTCTATACTCATTTGTCATATTTTTACTTATTATTATAACTGTGCGATTCAAACTCAAATATTTATTTTATTTTAAACTAAATACATTCAATTGATTCCAAATTTTGTCAATTTAAATGTTTTTGGAAATAAGGCAATATTTGGTATTTGGGGAAAATTGAAGAATTGTGCCCTAACGTGCTGGGTGCGATTCCTCATTTGACCTAAATAACTAAATACTCTTTTAATGTCATGTTTTAGAAATTATAAGATAATCTCGGTATTGATAGTTTTGAAATATTATATCCTAACGTGCTGGATGTGACATTTTATTCTTTCAAAACGAGTGAGTCTTAAAATCCAATTCAAAGTATTCAAGTACTCTTTAAAAAAAAACCACATTTTAAACCTTTTACAAATTTTATCATTAGGACAATTATTAATCAAGGTGGTACCAATTTTGGGCGTATGAGGTTGCTAATCCATCTTCATACGTAACCGACTTCCAAACCTTATCTTTTTACGCGGACCAAATTTTTCTAAGGTGATCCAATCACACCTAAACAAAAGGATAGGTGGCGACTCCCACATTTTTCAAGTCGATCACCGTTTTTTCAAAATCTTTAAAAATGGTTTCGACAAGAATCATTTAGGAAATGATTAGGTTTTCTCCAAAAAAGAAAATGAAATTGGAGAAAATGGAATCATTTAAAAATGAATGTGGTTTTCTCAAAGTGGAAATGGAAATGAAAATGAGAAATGGATTCATTTACGGATGAACAAGGATTTCTAAAAAATGATCGAAATATTGAGTTTATGTTTTTGAGCTCTTTTAAAGTTTGAAAATGAAAATAAACCATGTGATCATAGTGAACAAGTTGAATGGTGAAATTTAAATATATTTTCTCGGAAACTTTAACAGGGAAAAAACCATCATAGTTTTACCGGATATAAAATTGGGATGAGAAAATTATTTAATATATAAATATTGAAGTTTATTTTTGGGAAATAGAAAAACAAATATTGAGTTGGATCAATTTATAAAGTATTGAGTTAAAAGCTTGGAAAGTACTTGTAATTAAACCCGATATGTAAAAGGCACAAAAACCCCTAATGTAATAAAAAGGGATGACAAACACTAGTATATTTAACTTGGGTTGCTGCCTGTTACATCCTAGTAGAATTAGGATTTCGTTTTTCTAGTTGAAATAAATTTCTCTAATTCAATAAGGGTTCTACCTTCTCTCTCTATAAATAAATGGCATCGGTAGGACTATGGATAAGACTTTAAGATATCATTATTTTGTCCAAAAATAAAGAGATTATTATTCTCTTAGAATTAAATATATTTTTCGGAATAACGATTCATCGGCTTTCTATTTAAGAAGAGAATTTTTGTTTTCACTCAAAAAGAAAAGAAAACTATTTCTGTTTGCTATGTTTAATTCGATTTAATCGAGCCTATACCCGAGGAACTTGTGGTACGAGAATAGCAGAGAAGATCATTTGGTTAAAAGTCGGGAACGTTAAGGATCTCTTTATCTGAAAACACATGTACGATTCCTATTTAGTGTTTATTGCTATAAATAACATAGTCGACTTGTGACAACTTTTTGGATAGGATCTAAGCATTTCTGTGTTGAGATATCTACATAACTTTTGAAGGTCTATCTCTTAGCTTCAAAATGCACTTTGAATCACTCAATTTCAAGTTCAAGAGCTCAAGTTATGACCATTTTAGTGAAGACTACGCAAGGAAAATTTCTAGACGAGATTGTTACGAAAATTATGAATTTTGGGCTTTTAATTCCAGTTTAAGTCATATTGGGTTCGATTTTGAGGCTTAATTTTTTATTATATATGAGCCCAATATTGTATTTATTAGGTTTATTATTTTATTATTTATTCTAAATTTTAGAATTTTAAATATTTTAAGTTATTTAGGAGTTTTATATTTCTTAGTTGACAAGAAAGTTTAGTTTAAAACTACTTCTTGTTTAGATTAATTAGAATTTCAATATACTTGAGAATTTTATTCAGATGTACTTAGCTAGCTTATATAAAGGCCCCTTAGTTGTTCTGTAACACCCATAACCCGTACCTGTTGTCGGATTAGGGGTACGATGTATTACTGTACAATCTAGAACAATCAATAACAAATAGCATCAAGTTGTCAATTTAATTAACTGAATTTCATAATAATTCAATTGAAGTAATACATTCATTTATGAGCATTAAAAATAATTTAGGAACAATCAGGGACTAATTCGAAGCAAGTCAGAAAGTTCAAGGAAAAATTGAAAATTTTTAAAATAGGGGTCATACGACCGTGTGTTCAAGCTGTATGACAAAGCCTAGACCGTGTGGTTCCAGACATGGCTGTGTGGCCAACCATGTACCCTTTGAAATAATTTCACACGAACGTGTGCTAGCTCGTGTAGCATTTGAATTACCTTCACACGGCCATGTTGCTAGCCGTGTGCTAGACCGTGTTCGAAACTATTTTGAGACACACGACCATGTCGCCGACCTTGTGTCAGCCCGTGTGAAACCTACACCTAACACGTTTAGGGCACACATTCGTATGGGTTGCCCGTGTGTGACACACGGTCATGTGACAGCTCGTGTCCCAGGCTATGTGTGCCCAAAAATGACCCAAAACATGCTTCATTTTACATCCAAATGCTTAGGTACCTAAACCAACTTATAACACATTATCAAAAGCCATCAAAACACATTTAAAAACACTCAAACCATACCAAAACAAACAAACTAAGTGCCTAACCAATGTATCATCAATGACTCCACAAATTAACATTTACATTCAATCATTTAAGCTAAATCTAAATTCCCAAGTTTATAACCTAGTGATTAATAATCACCTAGAGTACTATACCAAAATTCATCTCAAGACTTACCATTTCCCATTTACGTTCAACTATATCTTTGTATCATGTATGTGCGTATTCATTGACCATTTAGCTCAACAACATTATAAGCATAGCAAGTTATACAATTTAAGTACTTATGAATATTACAAAACATAACCAAATACTCCTATTACATGCTATATAAGCCAAATCGAATTTATAATCTACCAAGGAACCTAGGATAGTGTGATTCTTCGAGTTGGTCCGATCGCTTGCTTTCCAAAAAATAGTATCTACAAGGAAACAAAACAATAACATGAATAAACTTCATATAGCTGAGTAAGTTCGTCAATTTAACGATAAAGCATACCGAATTAAATATAATAATTCAAATAACAAGATTAATTAATAGAGTTCCTGTCAACAGAGTTATTATCAGGATTCCTGTCAATCATAGCTCACAACAGGTGAGAAATGCTCAATAATAGTACAAATAAGTTTTCCATATTTCAATAACATTCAGAGATCAATATATAATGCCCGATGAACAATATACGGACAAGAGTACATAGTTATCCATCCGAAACACTTCAAACGCTCAAATGAGCCAATCCAACCGATAACACGCCTCAACACCAAGTTCTTAGCCTATAGGCTAACATCCTTCCTATAACATGTCTTGGCACCAAGTGCCAAGCTCGAAGGTTTTACATCTGCCCCCAATAACACGCCAGAAACACTATAAATATAACACGATAGTCCGTAACAAATACTAGACTTTGGTGTATTTAATAGACATGAAATATGCAAGAATCATTATCTCATCTTATACCAATCCCGTATAGCGTGCAATATAACCTACTGACATGTCAATCGTACTCTATCCTACATTCATCATCTCATCGACTCAGAGTATTTCAATCAGTAATCAATACCATATCAATTCATTATTTCCATTCTCAATTACATGCATCAATATTATCCATTATTCTACAATCAAGTTCATATAATATACATTTAAAATATATTAAAATTATCCGAATAAACTTACCAGACTAATCTGCATCAACAAAAAGTATATGGACTATTTGGTAATTTTTTTCCTCAATTTTCCACTCGTTATTGATCTAAAATAATAATTTCATTAAATTCACTAATTCCAATAGAAAAATTAACTCATGTTATGCAATTAAGTCTTTTTTGACATTTTTACAAAATTACCCCTAATATTTTACTTTTATGCAATTTAGTCCCTAAACTCAAAACATGCAATTTAACCATTTTTATTCAAATTGCAGTTTAGCTAAATATTCAAGTGCCTTTCTACAGCCCATTTTTGCAATTTTTCCACATCAACTACAAGTAATTTTATCATTTTAACAATTTAATCCTTAAACATTAAAATTATCAAAAATTACTTTACAAAATAGTCCAATCTAACAACAAAGCTTAATAATCTTCCATAAACTCAAGAAACAACTCAACTCATCAATGGAAAATTTTATAACATTTGATAGTTTTACAAATTAGTCTCGAGGTAGCTTGATTAAGCTAATACGAGTTCGAAAACATAAAAATTACTAAAAAAGGGCAAGATTTACCTACCAAATTAATGAACCCTAGCTTGGCCGAATGAGGTCTCTTCTTTGCCATGGTGTTTCAGTTTAAAAGTGTGAAAATGAAGAAGATGGGCTAGAAATTTCTATTTTATTTTATTTTAATTCTTTTTATAATTTAATTACTATTATTCCCTTTTTATTGCCATTTAAATATCACCAATTATGAACCCATTACTGTCCACTATGGGTAATGGTGGTTTATTTACCATCCAAACCCCTTTAATTTACCTTTTAACTAATAAATTTTTTTTTAATATTTAGAATTTAATATTTTTTACTTAATTAACCAAAATTTCCTAACTAAATTTTAATACAACACAATGACTTTGTAAATAATAAATAATTAATAAGTAAATCTTTATTTAATTAGGATTTAATTGCAATTTACTACAATCTAAAGAATTCCACATCATTTCTATTATTAGGCCATTTAAGGAGGGTCCAATTACACAATTGGTCCTTCAATTCTATTAAATTCCAATTAAACAAACTTGTTTACAAGTTAGCCTTAAACTAATTAGGACTAAATGCATAAATACCCCAAAAGTTAGTGGAATGATTGACATCCACCAACTCTTGGACTTTTTGACCGTGGTTTCATCACTATTTTGGTCCCTTTACTATTTAAATATATAGTGATTAACTTTTACATCTTTTACAATTTAATCCTTTTACCTTAATTAAGCAATAAATCATCAAAATTACTGGACCAAACTTCCGTTCACATATAATGTGACTCTATAAATATTTAATAGAAATATTCACAAGCTCAGTTTATAGAAATGGGGTCCTGATACCTCATTTCCTGAAACCACTTGACTTCTGAGACAACCACTTATACTAACCATTAATTCAATTAATTAAAATTCATCAAATAAAATTTAATATAAAATTTATTATTGACTTGCATAATTTAAATACTAATTATATGAATTTACTCGTCGGATTTGTGATATCGAAACTACTGTTTCTGACACAACTAAAAAACGGGTTGGTACATATTCATTAGAGATATAATTGTTTTCATTAATAAAGTTTTCAACCTTAGGAGTTGGTTTCTTTGTGCAAGATTTTTTCTTGTGATTTTTAGAAGTAATTTTTTTTCTCAATTTTCTTCAGTGATTTGTGGGAATTCATTCTTTATTTTTCAATTTACCAAAGAATAATTTCTTTGAGGGTTAATTAGAGCCATTAATTAAGTTTGTTCTGGTTTATATCTTGAAGGGTCCAATTGGACACTTATCCATCTATCCATCAATTTATTCGTTCCATCTTCTATTTAAAAAAAAAATCGTTTATTTATTATTTATTATTTTTATTTATTCTTTCTTTCTCAAATTTTTTCTTTTACTATTTTCGTTTTCTTTATTTATAAATTTTATTATTTATTCTTTACGGGTAAGATTTGAATCCTTTTTTCTCAAGTCGAATAACTTGAATGGGATCCTCTTCCGCTTATTCCTTACCACAAATTATATTAGTAGATGAACCTAAACATGTTCTTAGTCTAATCGGAAATGAGAAAATCAATTAAAAGACTAATATGTCATCTATCAAGTCTAATTGGAGAGATGTTTTGTCTTGAGCATCGAAGCGGATGACTCCCAGAAGATAGAGACATAAATGCGATTGACTGGACTGATAGTATGTCGGACAAGACCCAAGTAGAATAGATCTTAAACTTGTTTATTCTTTTATTCACTTGTGACGTTAATAGTGTGACATATCTTAATCATGAGTGAATGATGGACTATGTATGTGTGACTCATATACTTTGATGTAAGTAAAAGCTTAAGTTTGAATAGATAAAGAACCGAAAACTGGTGCGTTGGGTATATGGCTTTTTTAGTATGTAGCATCATTCACAATAATAGAATTCATAGCCTAAGAAATGGGTAAATAATATCCTTCTATTGGCATTATATGATAGATGAAAAGTAAACGTGGTCACAGGTTATTTATCTTTGTGATAAATAGGATCATATTGGGAGAACAAATTTATCCCAAAGAGATTAAAGATATCCTATGAGGGTAACACACTTATGACAATGTCATTGGATGAGAACTGATCGAGCAGCTTTCGTAATGATATGTAATTGGAGAAAGCTCAGTTACGATATTATAGTGGAATGACTTCATGACTAAATGAGTTTATAATTAGTAGGTGGAAAACTAAAACTTAATTATAAATCATTTGAGCCTTAATCACAAATATCAAATCAGTCCCTCCTCTAGCTTGTTAAAATTAGAAATGAATTGTATTTAGAATCAAATGAATAGAAACGGATAAAAATGACAAAGTTAGAGAAATGAGTTACATTCACAAATAAATATGGTTTCTCACTAAATACGTAGATGAACTGAGAATTAATTTAACTTTTTTGAAATAATATTGAAGTAAATAATTGAAGTTCGAAAACGAAATTAAATTAATTGGTCATTGTGAATCTGTTGAATGTAGAAATTAAATATATTCTCATAAATTCTTTTATGGTAAAATTGTCATGACTTTAACAAAATTACACTTGGGTTGAAAAATTATTTAATTGAAAATTTAATATATATTTATCTTGGGAAATAAAAATAGAAGCACATAAAATTGGACCGGATACAGGAGAGACCTAAAGCCCCTTATAATATGTTTGAGGGGCAACTAACCCTAGTTCAACTAGGGGATTGATTTTTCTATTAAATAAGTATTATTTGCATTCTTCTAATTCAACTAGGGTTCTTTTATCTCTCCATATAATTAGATGAAATTGATAGAACTAAAATTATAGAAGTTTCACACAACTTTGAGATATTTTTAATCTGCTCGAAAATAGTAAGAATTTATTTTGTAAGTATAAATTCTATTTTTCGGGAGAGAGAGATCTACTTTCCTACTAAAAGTAAGAAAATTATTTCTAGTTCTATGTTTGATTCGTTATTATTCAAGCCCACGCTTGAAGCGATTCTTGGTATGAGAATAGCGGAGAAGGTCATTCGGTTGAAAGTTGAGAACGTCAAGGATCTGTCTTGCACAAAGCACAAATAGTTTTCGGGAAGAGTTTATTACTATAAATATTACAAATCGGCTTGATTTTCAAATTTTTATTTTTTGGTTGTGCAAGAAAACTGTTTTCAAATCGATTTTTTTTTCCAACAAGCACAACGTATAATTTTTACCAAATACAGATTATATATGACAAAATAAAAACATATGTACCACATTATAGAAATTTGTTAAACTCAAATACCAAATGATATATTAAGTCTATAATATATATCTTTTTGATTTAATACCCTTGAGTATCATGAGCCACCTTAAATTCTAACTAAATCCATAGAAATGCTACATCAGACCTCTAAATGTCTAATAAAACTATTTCTAATATTATTTTCTTCGTCCATAAAACTTGAGTTTGATACATTGCTTCTTAAAGAGCATCGAGCTCTTTTGTACTCGACCCAACAAGGAAAAAAATTAGGTTAAAGTATATGTGAAGTCTTTGTATTATAGAGACGGTATCAAATTTGTCCATCTATTATTAAATAGTTCAATTTAGTCCCTAGACTATTAAAAGAATCAAATATGACCGGATTGTAATAGAATTGATATTTATTGTATAAAAATATCTTAAAAATTATTTTTTCAATTACAAAAAATAACATTTGTATACAGTAATAATTTAACTTTATTTTAGTTTTTTAATAATAAAAAATATTAATTTAAAGCAGTGTATTAACTTCCAAGGTACGTTCACCGCATAAATATATAAAAGAAATTGCAAGTTTAATTGGGTGTCGGGACGCTCCTTCCCTCCATTTGTCTTCTCAACGTGGGTGGGCGCTTGCCCTTGAAATTTACCTCCATACATAAAGATGAAAAATTACCAAAATAAACATCATCCTTTGCCTCTTTTACTTACTTTCCATTTGCTTCCTTAATCATGATTATTCATTTCTAAATCAACCTAATTACTATCCCTTTTCGAAAGATGAAAATCATGGTGTCTGTTAGCATAATGAAAGTAGACAATCTGTTTTTTTTGTTCTTTTTCTTTTTCCCAACTTCAATTGAGTCAATGATAAATGTTGTTATTAAAATATATGATGAAATTATCTAAAAATGTTATAAATATGGTTACTATTAGGTTCACCACAAACAGAAGTAAGATTATGAATCCATTTTTTAATATTATTTAAAGCACAAATAGATAGAATGATAATAGAGATATATATGGATCTAGACGAAAATAAATTTAGACTTAAATTAGAATAAATATGAATTAAGAATTCACCCATGATATTTATACAAGGTAATTGGTAGATAAAATAAGTCTATAAGGTATCAACGGTGTCATTAAGTTAAAACCACTTCCTAAACAACTTTTTTCGGGGCTTTGGTTAAAATTAAGATATTGTGAATTTTGAGATTTTAAATTCGAGTCTCATTTTATACAAACAAAGTGAGTTCTCAATCTAAATTTTATTATAGTTTAAGTCTCACCATATATGAGTATTATTAGAATATGTTTCATTTTAGCTTATCTATACTTTATAATGAAAGGTGTTTATAGTCGGGTTGGATTAAGCCGAGCTAAGACTTGACTCTAAAAAAAAAAGAAATTAAGTCCAAGCCACTCAAATGACCTATTTCATTGTTTGAAAAATAATAAAAAGATATTTTCATTTAATTTGTTTTTTAATAATCTTATTATAAGTTTTAATCATATTTATTCTTCTCAACCCACAAATAAAAGGATAATGTTGAGCTTCCTGTATTAGTAATAATGCACATACCCAATCAAACATATCGGTATAAAGTTAAAAACTATCAACTTAAATTTAACTCAAAGTGAACTAGACTGCGAGATCTTTGAATGCCATGAATTCGAATACGTGTTAAAAGGAAATCCTAAATGTAATTAAAAGAAGCAATTAATAAGTTTTTGGTTAGGGCAGAAAAAGAAATTAGTTTCGAATCCAGGTCTAACTTTTTTCTGAAAATTAAACACATTGAGTAATTCTGAAGATACCATTAAAAACAAAGCTCTCGACTCTCAAATCAAACCCAACAACATTGCTTTCGACTTTTTAAACAAAAAAGCAGAATATATTTGGAAAAAGGTAAATAAAGAAACTCTTTTAGACTTCATTATTGTGGAACCTGTCTTCCTCTTTTCAGCCATTTTCCCGACAACCCTCTACCTTTTTACCATTTCCACTTCTTCAAAAATATGTGTATTATCTATTGATGCATTTTCAGTGGATTAAAGTTACGACGTTCCATTTCATAATCTTAACTAATATAACTCTCTACTTTTTATATATATATATATATATATATATATATTTTGAAATATAACATACTATTTAAAAATGAATAATATATAATTTAAAGTGAAAGGACCATATCAAGAAATCTGGTCAACTTTAGAGACTATTATTGATAGCATTTGATTTCATAAATTTGAGCATGAATGAGAGGCTACGAAAAATGTCATCTTACTATTTATTAAGTATTTTACTGAATTGATGTCGCTCTCAGTTGAGTTATCATAATTAAAATAAATTATATTATTTGAGGGTATTTTAGTCTTTTTATTTTGATCAAAATTTAAAAAAAAAATGTATATAGTAGAATTTGAACACATGCCAATTGAACTAAGAAGATTATAAATTTATCACTCAACTAAAGTTTTATTTTAATAATTTCACATGTATTTATTTTAATATACACCATTTATTACCTTCATTTTGATGATAGCGTCATGATATATAATTGTGGTGCATTTAGTATTGTTAATTTGATGTATTTACGTGTTTAAATTTTCTTTTACTCATGATTTAATTTAATTTTTTTATTTTAATATCGTACATATTTAATGTGTTATTATGATTAAAATTTTTTTATAATTTCTTAGTTTAATAGTAAAAATATTATATTATATGCATGAGAGTTTAAGTTGAATTACAAATAATTTTATTGTCCTCCTTCGATTATAAAAAAAAAATAGCCAACAACCTCATACCATTCAAATCAAAATTTTAAAATATTTTATTGTGTGGTTTTTTTTGAAAAATTTTAGTGAAAACCCTGATTCAAATCTCTCACCAAAGACCATGAATTATATTTAAAAGAAATAAAGTAGTAAATGGGACATATAAAAAAAAATATTTAATTTGAATCCCAATCTTCAAAATAATAGTGTCATTTTCCCAAGGAGAATGATTTTTGTCAGTGACCAATTGGGGTAGATGGCACTCTCGTAATATGACTCAAACTGCAAGGGCAAACAATAAATTCCACTGTAGATAAAGTGAATAACAGAGATAAAATTTGAAAACACAAGTGG
This sequence comes from Gossypium stocksii, assembly GCA_020496765.1. NCBI lineage: Eukaryota > Viridiplantae > Streptophyta > Magnoliopsida > Malvales > Malvaceae > Gossypium > Gossypium stocksii. Next base: position 18,544,419 of record CM035623.1, read on the forward strand.
ACGTTAACTCTAAAAACTTGGAAAGTTTCACTTCCGATGCATCTCTCCATAACAAAACAAGTCCACAAAATTTAAAAACCTCGTGACCTTCGAAGAAGAGAAGCAAAACCCAAAGCTAACAGGAAGATAATGACAGGTCTAGTAATGATGACCAAAGGAGGTGGCTGTGGTGGCGGTGGGAAGGGCGGAGCTAAAGGAGGAGGAGGAGGAGGAGGAGGGTTCAACAGCTGTGAGGAGGAAGAAGAACGGCAGAATCAGATTTCTGTCGTGGACTTGCTTTTGGCTGCTTTGAGGAAATCCATGGTGTCTTGTCGTGTTGATAGACGAGGCGAAGTAATGTCTTCTTCCACCGTTCATCATATGGAAATCGGATGGCCGACCAACGTCAAACACATCACCCATGTTACATTTGATCGGTTCAATGGGTTCTTGGGTCTTCCCGTTGAGTTCCAAGTCGAAATCCCCGGTCGGGTTCCAAGTGCTAGGTAATTTTCTTTTGTTGGTTTCTTTAAAGATTGATTTCTTTAGTTGTTTTCAGGTTGAAATGTTAGTGTTTTCTGCAGTTTAGATCTGAAATTTATTTTCAAAGTTTTGATTTCAAGCTCTTTTTCATTTTGAAAATTTGAAAATAAACAATTTATTAAACTGGGTTTGTCGCTTTCTATAAAAGCTATATGTTATTGACAAATGATTATTATAATATATATACCTTGTTTATTTTGTCCTTACTCCTTTTTCCAGAAGCAGTAAAATAATTGGACTTCGAGTTGCTTGTGGAATTGCAGTGAATTTCATCGAGTGATAGAGGCTATGTTAGTATTATTTTAGGGTATTAGGATTTGTGGTTATATTTGGTTTATTTCTTGCAGCACCTGAAGTGTGCAATAAATGTAGCTACTGACCCTGCCTTGTATAGGTGAAGCAAATAAATGATGCCATGTTCTGGCCTGTTTTTAGTTGCAAAATATTTATTGCAACCTAATCTTGTCTATGAAGAAATTTGGGTTTTCAAAGAAACTCCTTTTGATGTACCTCTGCGGTTTACAAGCCAAGTACGGTCTTTTCTCCAATCAGGGTTTTATCTCCCTATTCAATTACAGCACCATGGTTGCTGTAAAGCGAGCTTATGGCAAGGCTCGAACTAGGACCTTTTGCATATAGACATTTTATCTGTTCTATTACTATGGTCCTTAATTGCAACTGACTGTATTCATTACAGTGCTAGTGTGTTTGGTGTCTCAGCCGAATCAATGCAATGCTCGTTCGATTCCAAAGGGAATAGCGTCCCCACTATACTCTTACTAATGCAGGAGCGGCTTTATTCACAAGGAGGCCTAAAGGTTTGGAGTTGTAAACATTGTCAACTACTATTCAATTCAACTCTATGCAATTGAATGATCATGGTTTTTTGCTCAATTGATCTTGTAGGCAGAAGGGATTTTCCGGATAAATCCCGAAAATAGCCAGGAAGAGCATGTAAGAGATCAGCTCAACAGGGGAAAAGTGCCAGATAATATCGACGTCCATTGTCTTGCTGGCCTTATAAAGGCTTGGTTCCGGGAACTTCCTTCAGGGGTGCTAGATGGACTTTCCCCTGAACAGGTTCTCCAATGCAATACCGAAGAAGAATCTGTCGATCTTGTGAAGCAACTAAAGCCAACTGAAGCTGCATTGCTCAATTGGGCTGTTGATCTTATGGCGGATGTTGTCGAGGAAGAGGAATCGAACAAAATGAATGCGAGAAATATCGCAATGGTTTTTGCTCCGAATATGACTCAGGTATCAAACAAAATTTTCTAGTTTTGCATAAACGAATTTGTTGGATCAGTATTCAGAGATATGTACTTAAAATTGTTTTGTCAAATACTACAAACTGCCATGGGAACTAAGATGAAGATTTCTATTTTGATTTTCTCTCAAGTAGATGTCTGATCCATTGACGGCTCTGATGCATGCTGTTCAAGTAATGAACTTGCTCAAGACCTTGATCATGACGACACTGCAGGAGCGTGAAGAGAACGCAACAGGAGGAATATGTTCACCAATGTCGTCTCACTCTTGCAATGGCCCTACCGATGAGGAGTTCGATAGTAACCGAGAGATGGAAACGAGCTGCGAACTGAAAGGACCAACATCAGAATACGATAATGCCCTTTACAATAGCTACAGCGGAGACGAAGATGAAGTTCAGTCATTAGGTGAAATAGAGGAATGCTTCTTGAGGCAACTGGATGAGAATAATAAGACTGTCACCAATAGTCTTTTTGGAGGAACCAGCTGACGAATTACAAAGTGATCATTCAAGTCCAGTTACTGTCTTACCTGAAAGAATTTTTGCCTCGAGAATTAGTGATGGAAGGGACTCCGGTCGGAAGGAAGAGCCAAGCTCATAAGGATGTGGAGATGATAGACAATCTAGATTGTCACTGTCCTTGTCTAATGCTATCTGACTGATGATGGTTCATCCTTACATTATGTAAAACAATACTTTGTTGCTCTTCGATCATGATTTGCTTCTGTAAATCGATAAAGTTAGTATTGTTTGAATCCAAGGTTCAGTAATGGGGCTGAACTTGTGTTTGTGTTTGAAATCGAAGTTCTCTAACATTGCCTGTCCTATCTAAATATGGTTGATTTGCAGGGAATTGGGGGAAAGAAAGACAAAAAAACAAAACAGAAAAAGAACAGCATCTAAGATGCTAGACAGGTTTCCCAGAAAAGCTTGTTCTTTTCCATCTCATTCATGGTTGAATCAAAAGAAACAGCTGATGATTTCTTGTTTTGTTTTACCACAACTCCATTAATACATTTCTTATACAAATGAACCCCATTTTGGTCCACCACCTCCCCATCCTCTTCATCATCTTCGTGATGATCATCGCCAACATTTGCTTTGTGATCTAAGCTATAATTAACCACATGAAGAAGATCAGATTCAGATGTAGTGGCATCATCACAGCTGCATGACTCGGCATCATCGTTGTCATCTTCATCATGGTTGATAACAGATATGGCGGGATCAAAGTAACTGGCTTCGGAATCGCCGGTAGCCTCTAAGTGGAAGAAATAAGAGACATCAACCACTTTATTTGTAATCTCCATGTTTCTTGTCGACACTAAAGAACAACGTAAACAAGTAATAACCTTATTTTGGAGTCCCCCATACGTAGTGTTTATTTATAATAGATATAACATATTACTATAAAAGGAATTTGCAAAGAAAAGGAGAGGTGGGGCTACTTTTGCCGCCAGCGGCGCCTCCGCCACCGTTTGCGTGTTTGATTTTGAAAAGAAAAAAAACAATTATCCGTTGGCTAATTCACCTTCTAGAACAAAAAGAATATATAAATATATGTATGTTTATGTATGTATTCCAACTAGTCTAGAAGCAGTGTTGACGACACGGATTTTATACCTTTTAAAAAGGGGCTATGATAGAATAATAACTTGGCAGCCCCCAACGACCAGGGAGACAAAAAATGAAATCTGCTTCATGAATTTTGGGTCAAATTCTGGTTTTGATCCCTCTACTATGCTCAAAATTTTGGATTTAGTCCTATACTTTAATTTGATTTTTGGTCCTTTTATTTTTATAATTTTGTTAACAGGAACGAAGCCATAAAATTGCTTTGGGTCCAAAATCAAATTAAAAAATTTGCGAGATCAAAATCTAATTTTACCATTATATAGAGAGTTATAATTTTATAAATTTTGACCAGATTATTTACCATTTTGGGGATGCCTTAATCATCAATTAATCCGAATAATATTATTAACTGTTCGGGTTTAAAATATTGACGTTGATTTGCGTATAATAGACCAATTCTTAAATTTGAGTAAAATAGAAATATCAGAACTAAAATTTGAACTAAATATTGGCTACTGCGTTTGGCCTCTGCAGTCTTATTTGTCTGCTGCTGTTGAGAGTCGTAAATTTTAGCTGCATATACAGAATTAATTCAATATATAAATGTTCACGTGAGACATTTGTTTTGGAAAAAAATATGAAGTTTTATGGATTGACAAATTCTTACAAAGTGTATATATATATATAGATAGATAGATATTAAAGCATACTTTGACCCGATACTGATAATGTTTTAAGTGAAAACAATGAACTCTGACTGGACCACAGGAGGATGTTTAATTGTTTATGAATCCTCAGTTGGCAAGTGATGAAGTGAATGTGAAGACCCATTAACCAATCATGACAGTCCAATATTTTATCAAATACGGCATGTCTTTTACAAATTTGCATAATGTGATAACAGTCTCACTGAGCAAAATGGGTTTTAAAGTCTACGAGTTTTCTAACATCACAATGGCCCCCATGTAGTTGACATTTTAACCTGACTGTACAAAATAGGACCCCGCCCTTCTTGTCTACAAGTACACAGATTAATGTTTCCTTGAGCTTTGATCATGTCTATTCCTCTCTGAGAAGAGTTGATGCCTGTAAGACGACAATGCAACAATAAAAGAACAAAACGAAACAGTACAAGTGCCCACTACGAGTATAGTTAGATTTTTCTAAGTTATATATATATATATATATATATATATATATATATTTGGAGGATCTTTGGATACTTCAAGAAGAATGAATAGTCTGAGCAATATAGATTGTGAAACTGATCTAATACGTGCCTTGTTTCTGGTTCAAAATTAGGTGCTCATATGACTAGCACGTGGGGAAATTTAGATGATCTTAAATGTGAGAATGAGCTCAAATACTATGCCAAGCAAATATCCGAATGATGGCCCTGATCAGTTTAGCTAAGTAAACCACAGTTTCAGATTATCTCAACAGGCCTTTACACACGGCCAAGATGGTGCAGATTTGGGGATAATATTTATTATATAAATTCCAATACATTTACCTCTGATATTCCAATTTTTGGATGACAATCCCGTTTAACAGAAGCTCTGAACTATACACTGTTGCTCCTGCATTAAAGTAAACTTGTTCAATTACCACAAAGTTGAGTGATCATTTATTAGAAAGAAACGGGACATCATGATAATGGTGTAAAAACCTTTCTCAAGTAAAGGTTTACAGATTGCCAGATCTTGTTCACAGGAAAGAATCAAGAGATCATCTGGAATCTTTTGATCTTTTGCTTCCACTACCTGAGGAGAAATTCTCAGAAAGTCATTTACCATATTGTCCTAAGATAGAGAAAACATAAAAGGAATATAGATAAAGTTATATCAACGATATTCGAACACCATTAGTGACTGATAGCTGCAGGCTACCTATTAAAGTAGATAGATACACATACCTCACCTCCAACTGCTTTGGCCAAGCTAGCAATCATCTCTTTGTTAGGTTTAACAGTTTGGGTGATGCAAACTCTTCTGTCCTGTCAAGGGATATTAGATATCAGCATACAAGATATTCCAGTAATGTAAGAAGTGTCTGAGGAACTAATCTGGTTTCAAATAAATCAGATATCCACATACAATCACCTTTAGAAGTGGATACCATCTTGCTCGAGCCAATGAAACAGCCATATTAAAACCAATTTCCTTTTCCCTTTTGGAGTCCCTCAGGATGTAATTTCTCTCATCTAGTAAGCAACTTGCCTGCCCACAGCTATCAAGCCATAGATGAGTCACCACTAATTTTCCAAGAGCAATGGCTTCCAACATGTTCCTCGTACGCACAAATTTGTCTGCTATGAAATGTGTGGCATCCAAAGAACATGATGTGATAGAAATACCCAGTCGTGCAGCAATCTGTTTAAAATAAAAGCAAATCAAAGAATTTTACAACTAGATTTATGAATCATCTCGTTGTTGAATAAGAAACAAAAATGGCTACACCTTTTTCTGCTGCTTGACTACATCATCATCCAAATGCTGGCTAAACAGGAGTCGAATATATGCAAGCTCTTTTCGTGCTCTGAAGCCTCTGTGGGTAAAATCAGACATTAACTTGGGAACACCTAACCCAATAAGCTCTTTCAAAAGTGATGGTTTTGGTAGGTTTTTGTTGCAAGGTTTCCTGTGATATACATAGGGTCTGTTGTTGAGTGATGCCTCATTCACACTTTTTTTACAACTAAGTGTAGTGATGCACTCCTTACCAGAGGGTTCAATAGTATTTCTCAGTGGTTCTCCAAAATTATGGTTCTTTAAACCATTGATGATTGATGTAGAATCCACATAATATGGCTTCCCAGTTTGGGCGGCATTGACTCTATCCAAGTCCCAAGCACTTTCTCTTATGTTTGGGACTGCTAAATCACTGTTTGTATTAACGCCTGAAACTTGTTCTTTACAGTTCTGTCTTGATAAACTTTCATCAGAATTACTTTCTAAAGAAGGCCAAGAGAGGGAAGTACACATTTGTCCTTTCATGTTGAAGTTACTAGAATTGGTTTCATCATCTTCTGGCATTTTTTGATTTCTGACAGGATCCAGTTTGTGTTCTTCTGCACCAACACTAGTGAATGAAGCATGCATATTACACTTTCCACTGGAATGGATCGGCACTTTCCGATGTGTTCTTTTGCCTTTGGGACAGTTCCATGTATCTAATCTCAAATATCTGGCTATAGCAGCTTCTTGTGGACTACTTCGTTGTTCACTCAATTTGCCGTCAAGAGTTTCAGCAGAGGCATATGAATGCAGCTTGGTGCATTTCTGCTTGCCACTCAATAACTTAGGTGGATCAGCAACCACTCTCTTCCTCTTTCTCTTATATGTTAGCATACTTCCCTCCTTAACATTATTGGTCATTGCTCTTGGTTTATCCACTTGATCCTTAATCTTTTTTACATTAGCTCCTCCCTTGCAGTGCCTAGTTTGATGAACGACAGGTTCCTCCTGTGACAATTGTTTCCTGCACAAGTTCTGCACATCAGGAATGAATGCAGTCACATAAGTCTCACAGTTTTCTAGGTTGTTCTGGATCACAGATTCATCCAACTTTGATTGCTTGCTCTTAGATGTTTTGGGTTTTAGTTTGTGACTCAACTCCTCATAATTACAATTCCATGATGAACTAGAAATATTCTTGTTATATCTTCTAGCAGAACGCTTTCTTCGAATCGACTCTTTTCCAACTTCTTCTATCTCACAAGCAGCAACCTTTTGAAGGGAATGATGCACCAAATGGGTTCTACTCATTGCTTCACCTTCCAGAAGATCTGTGAGGGCACCCTCTACAGCTTCACATGTATTACTAGCTTTGCAACTGGGAGGGAGGGCGTAACATAGAGCTTCCATCGCTTCTGCAGCTATTTGGGTACTAAAGCCAACATCAAACATGTCTGGTATGTCTCTTGCAGTACCACTAGCTTCAAACTTTTCTGATGATGATATTGTCTGCATGAGTTCGTCCACCTCCTTAAAAGATCCATTTACCGTATTCCCTTCTGATTCTTTTTCTATCCCGATACTGGCTTTCAAACCCTGATCCTTGAACCCTGAAAGTGAATGACGGCGTGCATGCTCCTCTTCATGCTCATTGCTTAAACTTCTTTGCCCTTTATTGTGAAGATCTTGATGGCTTAAGTCTCCAAATTCAGAAGACCCTGTCATTCTCTTGCTAAAGGAATCAGTCTCTCCCTGATGACAACTCTCAAACCATTCAAAGGTTCCCACTTCTTTGACCGGAGATCCCCGATTGATTATCTTAGCCAAACGTCGAGTTCCCTTTGCACTGTAGACAAGAGGCGATTTAGCCCTCGTTCTCTCTTCAACTCCTTGACACAAATCCACACTATTAAAGCTCAAAAAGTTATCCACGAAGCGAAGTGCAATAGCTTGGGACGACTCTCCTGGTTCCTGAGAATCGACATACTCCAACCTTCTAATCCCATGATCACCTGTAGACAATTGAGGCACATCCTTTTTCCCATCACTTCTATCATGATCCATGGAAGATCTTATCGTCCCTTCAATTCAAACCACAGAAAATAATTTACTAATAATTACTATGCACCATAAGATTCAATCAAAACATAAATACAAAGCAATCATATTGATCTCAATTTCCTAAGAGAAAAAAAGGGGGTACAATGACATTGAATAAAAATTTTAAAAGACTAACCTGCACTGAGTTGTTTGTCAATTGAATCAGCATCTAAACATGGGCTTTGCCCTTCCCTCTTCTTTGACACATTCTTTTCACTTCCACCAGTGATCTTTCTACAATTAAAGAGAGTTATAGTCTCGGTTCTACAACTTCCTTCATCTTCACTATCAAGCACAATTTCCATATCAAGCTCACACATTACTTGTTCAGCTTTCACATCCTCCACATGACCCATATCATCATCACCATCATCATTATCCACTACTTCAGTGCCAAAGCAAGCTTTCTCCAACTGGGTTTCATTTTCTTTTACAGGACTATCAAGCACAACAGTATTTATTTGGATCAAACTTTGAGAATTTTCTTGATGATTAACGAGAATCCCCCAAAATAATGTAGAAAAAAAGGGGGCAACAATTGAAATATTGAAAGGAAAAAAGATTACCGGATGGATGGTGAGTGAGACTCAAAGAGTAGAGTGTGAGTGAGGTAACGGGTATCAGCAGCCATTCAATTTGTTAATGTTGGATTTTTCTCAGTGATCAACGATGATTTGGTGGGAAACCTCAAATTCTTAAATGGTGGATGGGAAAGCTAATATGGTGGCATAATACAACCCCATTTTTATGCATCAGAAGCATTTTGGGATTTTTTGGGTTTTGATTTTTGGAGGGGAAATAATAACAAAAAAATGTACCCGAAGAGTGGGGCGGGAAACTATTCAGTTAAACTTAAATATAAATAACTTTTGTTTCAGATCACAGACTAAACTGGGCATTTGGTCTAGTGGTATGATTCTCGCTTAGGGTGCGAGAGGTCCCGAGTTCAATTCTCGGAATGCCCCTTGTTTGCTTTTTGTCTCTGACCAATATGTCCACGTGTCAGCGCCTCTAAGCCAAATTTTTTTTTAAAAAAAAGAAGGTAAAATAAGAAGGGGGGCGTTCCGAGAATCGAACTCGGGACCTCTCGCACCCAAAGCGAGAATCATACCACTAGACCAAACGCCCAAACAACTAAGCTTATCTGCAGAAAAATAAAACACCATGTACTATCTTTGCTAGAGATATGCAATCATTTTAAATATATTTAAAATCAAAATATAGCCTGGTTTTTTTACATGTATGCAGTCGAAAATAATGTCAAATATCATGCATTTAAATACCTTGATCTTATTTCAATTTTAAACTATTTCATATAATAAATACAATATATTTTTTACGAAACAATATATTCTATTTATTCTTTTATATTTTCAAATGACTTAAATTTAAGAGGTAATTTAAATTGTTTTTGAACCCAAAAATTAATTTTTAAAATATGTTTTTTTAAAGATATCTTAATATTCATGAATATTGAGTTTAAGGGATCCATGCTAGCATGTCAAGAGAAAAGTACTACAAAATATAGTTAAGTGTGTCTCTGCTCTTACGGATATCGAGTTCAAGGTTGTGAAATTTCCTAACCAACTTATTTAATAAGGAGTTGATTTCTGGACAATAAGTACCCCATCCATTTCTCTTTTTCTCTCACCTAAAATATTTTCAAACTTAAAAAGAAAATTGTGCTTTTATTTATTTTTCAAGACATAAATAGTCGCATTAACATTATAGAAAGAACACATAACCATCCGGGATTAAAAAAAAAAGAGCTATTGTGAATAAAGTGTCTTGCCTATTTTATGTTTCAGAGACAACATTTTTATTGATTGTGATTTCGTTAAGAATAGTTTGATTTGGTTACCTTGTATTTAAAGTTTTAACCCGACCTCAATCGTAAATAGCAGATTGGATCATACAGTGACTATAGAGACAGAGATGATAGGAGGCCAAAGAGTTGTACACTTTGTTCACATGGGGAATACGAAAAACAAGAAATAGAGTAATTTTTGAGAAAAAAAACCTTACATTTCAAACTTTGGGTATTAGTTCGTAATTTAGACTTTAAATAAAGATATTTACAGTTATACTAATGATTCATAAATCGTGGAGATATGAATTTAAATCGAAAAATAATGAGAATAATTTTAAAAGAAATTATAACTAAAGAATAACGGAAACTCGATAATAGTTTATAAAAAAAATTATTCACAAAAAAAAAAAATCCAAGCTCCCACTATTCTACCTTACATGCACGCCCTCTCTTGCTTCCAATGGAAAAGGAATGAGTTAATATTATATGACTAGGTTGAGTTGGATATCAGTAATATTCTTTGTCAAGGCAACAACGTTCAAGAAGAGAAGTAACGAGAACAACATCTCATTCCCTTGCTCTATTCCTTAATCTCATTTTGCTATTCTATCAAAATACATATATAAATCAAATCTAATCATAACAACAAAACTATATATCTATCTATCTATCTATATATATATATACCTGTTTATTCTCCAAAAAAAAGAAATAGACTAACCACTTTTTTGTGTATACTTAAACCTAAGTCTTATCTGAAAAATTATTTTTACAACGACTATCAATCACATCATCCACTCCCTACCCATTAAAACCACATATCACAATATTTTTTAATGTATAAATTATTCACATAATAACTTTTCTAACCTTCTAATTTTATAAAAAAGTCATATTAGCCATCTGTTTAATTCTTCTTTATCACTTTTCAGATTTGAATTTGTATTTTTTGTTAAATCACCTCAAAATAGTTGGAAAAATTAACATTTGTCATCCACGTGTACACTACATCAATAAAGTTAACAAATGCTAACTTTTTCATTTATTTTAAAATGATTTGACAAAAAAAAAATTCAAGGGCTAAAAGTTATGAAAAATTAAATAGACAGTCAAAATAATTTTTTTACTAATAAAGTTGAAGGGTCAAAAAGATAATTATCACTAAATTATTTTGAAAATTTTAATATAATAAAACATTTGATATGAAACAAATGTGGTAGATGAGTAGGTTTAATGAGGTAGAAATAATATCCCGTCTAATTAGTTTAATTGGTAATCAAGGATTAAAGAGGAAAAATAGCGATAAGTTATTATGGTATGAGAGACGATATGTAAACAAAACTCTTGTGACTGTAGGGTTGCTTTGCTTAAAACAAATACAAAATCTGCAATTTCTCCAAACTCATCCAATTTCGTGGTCCATGGAGAATTCTTCACCCCAGTTTCAAAGGCCTTGGTATGTTAATCTATAATAATTTACTTCTATGTCTGTTTCAATTACTGCATCCTCGTCTTACAATCCAATTTTGGTTTTCTACTTTTCATCTCAAATCTGTTTTTGATTTGATTGGATTTAATTTGATGGTTGTACAAAGAGAATTCTTTTTTTACTGATGAATATGAAATATATATACAGGTTGAATAGCCGTGACCAAATGACATCCAGGGACTGGACTGATCTTCCTCTTTTACCATCCATTGTCGATCATTTAGGCCTAATCGACCTTCTCCGATTCCGAGCCGTCTGCAAGGACTGGAACTCCGCTTCGTTTGCCGCCACAGCCGAGATCGAAGCCATACCAGACCAAGAGACGTGGTGCCTAATATACGGCGGAAACAATTCCGAATGCAGCTTGATTACCGAATATGCTGGTAAACACACCATTTATATCCCAGAAATTAACGGAGCAACCTGCCTGGCATCTAGTCAAGGGTGGCTCTTACTCTTTCGTGAAGGCTCAATGTTCTTCTTTTGCCCTTTGTCCGGTGCCAAAATAGACCTCCCAGGTCCATTCCCTCACACTGCAATCAACGACCACGTAGCGGTCTTTTCGGCCCCGCCGACTTCGAAAGACTGTGTCGTCGCCGTTGTCAGTCGAACCGAAACTGAAACACTCGAGCTGCACATGATCGATCGTGGAGCCACAGCTTGGACCGAGCACAAGCTCGCATCCATGGTTCCGACCAAAATTCAATACGCCGCACACTATAACGGGGGGTTTTATTTCTTCGACAACAAGTCGGATTCGATGGTGTATGTGTCGATCGAGAAACGAGAGCTCCGCCTGGGGAAAGTACGGTACATGAAGTCGGCAAAAGACAAGAGCATCCCATTGAGATTCAGCACCAATTCTGAGAAGGAAAATATGAAGAAGCGATTGGGATTGGAAGATGGGGTTCAAGTTTCTATCTGTGGGACGGTCGTGTCTTGTGAGAGTTCTGCTGATAAGATGGTGGCTTATGAAAACACTTGGGTTGGTGCTGATGACGTTGAAGGACGTCAAATCGTTAAAGCTGCGTGGTTTCAGCCTCGGTTCCATCGGGTTAGCCAAAACCAAAGTTGGTGACCCCTGGATTTTAGAGTTCTTTTGTTTTTAATTATTAGGCTTAGTTTGCATATGTTACAGTCAAGTTCCATGCAACTTGTTCAATTGTTTTGAACTCCTTTTTTCCTTGGAATGCCGCTTAATGCCATCATATTCATATACATTCACTAAATATACTTTCTCGAAATTCATATTGCTATTCAAGAAGTTACAAGTGCAGTAGAAGGCTCAAAAAATGCTTGAAAAACCGTAGTAATCTCAACCCTAGTCATTTGCCACAAACGGATTCAAGTGTTGCCGCAACACCTCTGGCATGCACGCCTCCATCAAGGGAGGTCATGTCACAGTAGAGCCGCAAAAGAAGCGTCGACAGCCACCTTGTATTCGGGCAGAGAACCAAAGAAGGGTCGGTCGAGTTAAACTTAAGTTGATCCAGCAACCAAATTTGTTGGGCTTGAGAGTTAACATTGCAACTCTTCTGGACTCCATGTTGCGGAGAGTCGGGAGACACAATACTGACGGTGACATACAGATGAAAAATATGGGAAATACTTATGACGAGTAGGAGGTTGAAGAAACCGATGAAAGTGATTGGATTTGAAGTTAATTCGCCTAGAAAAAAATAAAAAGGAAGGCAAAAAAGTGAATATAGTCACATTCAAAATATTGTTTAAGAATACTAAAAGAGTCCAACTTTACAAATATAATTTCCATTTATTACTGCTGATGGTGATGCGATGCTCTTAAGATGAAATCACAATCTTCTCGACAAATTCAACTTGCGTTTAAATTACTAATGCATGCGTGAGCTTGATGAGTATTAGCAAGAACATAAGGATAAACATATTTTTCTTCTCCCGTTATTAGTGTTGAGCCTCTTAGAATTATCCAGATTTCATTTATGCCCCCAATTTAGCATTTTTACCGAATTCAAACTTGATTATTGAATTATGGGCTCAACTTACATATTAATTGTGTAACACCTTGGTACACGACCCAATCGTCGAATTTGAGTTACAATGTGTTACATTTGTTGTCGGAACAATTACAATCAAACTATATTCGATTTATACCATTAAATGATTAAATTTCAAACAATATATGCATACAAAAAGATATACATTTGTTTCCAGGTCTTATACAAGCTTACTAAAGCTCTATTACTAACCCGAAATCGAATTAGGACCAAATTATAAAAATTTCAAAATACAGAATCGACGTTACGACTTTAGAGGTTCCTCGTCACGACACAACATATTGACTAGGTCTTATCACAACTTAAGAGATCGACGTCGCGGCGTGACTCATTGTTTCTAAAAGGTCCAAAATGAAACCAACTTGCAATTGTCTAGATAACCAAATCAATATTTCTATATCACATTTCAACCAAATACACATCCCTAACAAGTTTAATTCTAAACATTATTTCTTACATTTGCAAAATTAACTATTTCATCACTTCCATTCAACATTTAAGCTAGATTCATGGTGAAAGCTACTTAAACATTTGACAATTACATATACTCATATAAGCTATAAGTAAGGCAATCTATCAGGCATTCTTAACCCTATAATGAACTTAAACATACAATCCCACCATTTGAGAACAAGTCGCATATTACGAAAAAAATCGACTAGATCTAGCTACATGCATTATAACGAACAAATGAGACTTTCCAAACATTGATAAGTCGGGGATCTCGGACTGGATGTTGGAATCACCTCTCGAGAACTCGAAATGTATCTATACCTACACATGAGAAACAAACCGTATGTTGAGCGATAATGCTCAATGATATTTCCATGATTAAAGTCAATATAACATAAGTTAAATCAATTTCATACATTCAATCCAAATTCCATTTCCATTCAACTGCTATGCTATTCATACTAATATTTAATAAACATATCAATATACATATGTAACAACAATTACCAATCTATCATATGAATCAATCTATACATGTTTCAATTACCAAATCTAAAGACTAAACCATATTAACATATTAGCATCATTGATTTCACATAATTTTCAATTCTATTCAATTTAGTCCTTTATTTCGATATTCAATCTCCATTATAACAATTCAACTCAAATAACCATTATCAACTCACCTAATGCCAAATTCGGCAAAATATCACAAATATGCAATAAGTGAATTGATCTCGACTCATAAAAAAACAAATCAAAAGCTCACGTCACTCATTGTTAGTTCTCGCCTTTCCTGTCCCTTTCAACGTCTCTACGTCGTCTTTAACTAAAAATAATAATTCAATAATAACACAATATCAAATTCCATATAATATCACATTCAATTTTAAATTTATACATATTTTTCAATTTATTCAATTTAGTCCCTAAACCTGAGACAAGCATTTTATTCAATCTAGAGCTTCGGATTAAAATTTGATTTCACATATATTCATTAGGGACCTCCTACTTTCTATTCTTATTGAAATTTCATAATAGTTTTGCATTTTATTCAATTTGGTCCCTCATGTACGAAACTAATAATTAAGCTTTACAGTTTAGTCTTTTTCATAATCTAAGCTTAATTTCTATCAATTTCACATCTAATTCTTCCAATTCTCAACAATGTAACTTATCAAAATTTCAATACTTAAAATAATTGATACATAGGCTAACTAAATTAAGCTCCCATGATAAAAAAAAATTTATAAAAATCGAAAGAAAATGACTTAGGGACTTTCTTGCAATAGTGGCTAAAATTTAGAAGAATTTTGAAGCTTTCTTTCTTTTCTTTAGTTATGGTGAACGGTGAGTGATTGGGGAAGATGACAATTCTCCACTCACCTAAGCATTAACATTAGATTAATTTAATTAATCTTACTTAAATTAGTTAATTATTTTATTGTTAAACTTAAGTTAATCATAATTAAGTTTTTAGTGGAATCATCATTAACGTCCACTTTCTACTATTCTAATTGGGTTTATTTTTTGGTCCTTTGGATAATCGTTATCTAAGTCCCTAAGCCTAAATCTAATTAAAAATCTATAGCAATTAAACTTTTATAATTGAGTCATTGGGCCTTAATTAACTATAATTTTGGCTAAATTGTGTAACACCCTTCGCCCATCTCCTTCACCAAATTAGGGTTACGAGATTCTACAATAATTAAAAAGACAAGAATATGCAATTTCAATTCAATATTCACTTAAAATGATCAATAAAAGATAATTATTCAATGATCATAGCATTCATACAAAAACGAGGCTTAAATTGAACCTAAAAAGCTTCAAAACCAGTTTGGAAACAAGTAGCAACTAATTTGAAACAAAACAAAAAAGTAAGGTAAAAGCAAAAAATAGGGGTGTGATATGTAGATGTCGTGTGGTGCTATGGGACATGGCCTTATTTAATTAAGTTTGAACTTGGTAGAAATTTAAGTTGAATGTTAGACTTGAATGTTGTTTGTGATGGTGCCTTATGCCATATTGGTTAGAATTGGGTAAATGACATGATTTGATATGTTTTTGGTGTGATTTAATTAGGTGGAATAATTTGTTAATGGTATACTTATGGCCTAAGTAAGCATGAATATGTGAGACTTGCAATTGAAGGTACATTTAGGGTCATATGGTCTGCCACACGATTTGGCACACGACCGTGTGCTTCACATGAGCATGTGGCATGACCGTGTTGTAGGTGAGTTCCATATACACAGCCATTTAATCATCTTATTTGTACAATATCATTCACGATCAAGTCACGATATAGTACCATAAATAATGAAAACGTATACAAGTCATCAACAATTCATTATAACCAAATATCAAGTACATATCAATATCATGTCATTTAACCATTGAAATTCAGCCTGATGAACTACATGAACAGATATAGATACATGGTTATCCACCCAAAACACGTCAAAATGCTCAACCAAGCCAATACAACCAATGACATGCTTGGGCACCAAGTGTTTAGCCCGTAGGCTAACATCCCTCTAGAAACATGCTTGGGCACAATGTGCCAAGCCCGTAGACTTTACATCCACCTTTAGGAACACGCTAGATCACTGTAAATATAATTCGGTAATTTGCAACAAATGTTGGGCTTCGGTATATTCAATGTACAATAACAAGTCATGAATCATCATCTCATCACAAGTCAATCCCATACAACGCGCAAAATAACCTATTGGCATGCCAACTGTATCCTATCCTATGTTGATCTGGGCTTGATACATGTAACTGCATAATAGTTTACATTTCAATCCATTTTCTCACTAATTCAATCGTAACATATCAATTTATAACTAATGTAATCAAATTACAAAATTTTAATATTAACTTTACAAAAATATACAAAATATTACCGTATGAACTTACCAGGGCTAAACAACAAAGATGGCAATATTATGGACTAATCAACAATTTTCTCTTTTCAACGATTATCTACAAGTTCTTGATCTATAGAGTAATTTTTATTTCAATTATCAGTCCAAAATACTTTATAACAATTCATTTGATGCATATAACTTCTTATTGATATTTTTCACAATTTTCCTAAACTTTTACATTTTATTTAATTTAGTCCCTAAAACCAAAACAAGTTTATTTTCACAATTAATTCATAACCCATATTTCCAAATTCTTAACCATCCCTATACAATAGAGGTGTCTATGGGTCGAGCCCAATCTAAATTTTAGGCCTGATTGGTAGGCCCAAGCTTGGCCCAGCCCAAAAAATGGGTTGATATTTTTGTTCACGCCCGACCCATATTATATATGCTAAACTCGAGCCCGACCTATTTTTTTTGAAAATATTTTATTACATAAAATAAATTTTAAAAATATAGTATATCAAATTCACTAAAAAAGTTAAAACAAATAATTCACCAAAATTATCAAATTGCATTAACAAATATTAAAAATATGATGAAAACTTATTGTCATTTGTTGGATGTACACCTCATGAACGTTCATAATAATTAATTATTTCTATTTTTAAAAAAAGATTAATAATTGCTAATGTAATGATTATCTTTTTAATGGAATAATACATTTTACATAGAATGAAAAACGACAAAGTACAAGAATGAAAAGAATGAAAAACAACAAAGTAAAGGATGGCATTAAGGTTGTTTCATTGAAGTACATTAAGGCTAAAGGACAATACATGAAATTTGATAATTATTGAAACAACTTGGTAACTAAAACCAACCACAATAGGTTATATTCTTATACAATTGATGTTGGGAACTTGACAAAATTAAAAATTTCTATAATAACCAAACAAAAGTTCTGGAATATCTATATATCAAACAAAATAACACCAAAAATAGCAGTAGAAATTAGCACCCAACGACAGCAGCAGAACACTGAAAACAACAATAGAAAAATAGTGAAACAACACCCAGAATAGCACTAAGAACAACTTGTAAATTGTAATCAACCATTCAAAATATCTATATATCAAGCAATCAACATATTTAATTTTATAACAAGTTATAAATTCTAAAGTAAATTATATACCTAAAAAGGAATAGAAGAATTATCGTCCTCATCATCCTCATCGTCATTCTCATCATTATTGCAATCAATTTCTAATATAAAATAATAATAAATAGTTAGATAATCAAATTGATAAAATGTTATAAAATTATAACAATAAAACAAGAATAATAATTACTCATTGAAAATCCCTTAACTCGCATCTAATCATTAAAGCAAACAATGGCTTGAACTATTTTTAGTTTAAGGGAACTCCTCAAAGATGTGATAACTTTATTCTCCATGCTAAAAGCTGACTCGGAAGCTACAGTCAATATTGGAATTGACAAAAGATCACGAGCCAAAAATGAAAACTTACGATATTGAATTGAACTTTTGCTCCAATAATCTAGTACATCTATTTGGCTATTCAACTTAAGCTCTGGTTCTTCCAAATAAATGTCCAACTGTGACCTTTCACTCTTAGTACTGGATTCACTCAAGTATTGTTTATAATAATCACTCTCATCATAATCTTCCCCCAAATCAACCATATTAACCTTAAGTTGATGCAAATTAGAATCAATAGGATCATTATCTGAAACATTAGAACTCCCGACCAAAGGGAAGACGTGGATTTGGAGTTCTTAACATGCTCATCAAACAAAAGTTTAAGATTGTTAAGAATGGTTTGCACAAAGTTTGAAGCATGAGCACTGTAGATTATAGTAAAGCAATAATGCACATAATTTAACTTGTAACGAGGATATAAAATTGTAGCACATGACAATATCAAAGAATACTCAGCCCAATATTTATTCAATTTCTCTTGCATTTGGATAACCATTAGAGTTAAAAACGAATGAGAACCTTTAATTGTATCAATTAAGACCTTGTGAAACTTCCAAACCCCTTTAAAATAAAGATTAACCGTTGGATACTTAGAACTAGAAAAAACACAAGTTACATCATAAAAGACTTTAAAAAATTTACAAAGAATAGTAATATTTCTCCACTCTTCATCAGAAAGTGAAAATATTAGATAATCTTTAACCCGTTGGCCCCAATAATCTAACACATTTTTATAGTAAAGAGCAAATTCAAGCATCAAATAAGTAGAATTCTATCTCACGCACACATCTTGAAGTAACTTTTTGGTCACATTTAAATGAAAGCTTTTGTCGGCCACATCATAAAATTTTTTCCTATGAATTCCTGACTTTTTTATGTACTTGATTCAGTTTAAAATCTTACCAACAACATCATCAAGTTTCAAACTAGCTTTAACTATAAGATTCAATATATGTGCACAACATCTAACTTCAAAGAAAGCACCATCACACAAAAGACCTCGATTCGTATAAAAATGATTTTTTAGACAATAAACCATAATCTCTTTATAAGAAGCATTATCCAGAGTGATGATAACAATTTTCTTGTCTATACCTCACTAAGATACACATAAAATAAGTTCATCTGCTATGTTCAAACTATCATACGGAGAAGATAAAGCTCCAAACTGTATGATTCTCTTTTGTAACTTCCAATCTTTATCAACCCAATGAGCAGTAATGCAAATGCATTCATCATTTGTATGCTTAAAGCTCCAATTATCAGAAGTTAGACAAATTAAATTAAGTGCTTTAGCCAACTCTTCTTTAACATGATCTCTCTCTCTCTTTAGCATAATACATTAAGACATCCCTAGTAGCTGTTTGTCTACTTATATTCTTAAAATTAGGACTAGCAACACTAATCATGTATCTAAATCCTAGTTCTTCGATTGTCCTAAATGAATGCTTGCCACATACAAGAAAAGTAGAAACAACTCAACGACACTCATCAGTACCAAACTTGTAGGTTTTTATATATGAACCACCTACTAAGGATGGTTGAGTAACTATGGTGTATTGAATGATGTCCTTATTAATTTTTTTTTTCAAACAGCTATTTAGATGACGTCTTAAATGAGAGGTTCTGTTTGAAGATTTAGTAGAAAATATACTCTTACAGTGATTACATTGTGCCTTCAACTCGTCTTTGTTCTCACATTCAAGCTTTGCCATTTCATCTTACACCTTTGAAGTAGTAGACTTTTGACATTTGGAAACACTTTCATATTCATTAAATCCATCATCCACATGTATTGGAGTGTTCAAACTAGCAATTTTCAGAAAAACTGAAGTCCTGAAATCGTAAAAACTCAGTTAATGTATATAAAAAAGTTGTTCTAATTCCACAGTGGTGTCACCAAATGTAGCCACAATGCCACACTCTTCACAAATGGATTTAGTCAATATTAACTTAAATATTTGATGTATTAATTAATTTAGTTATTTTTATTTTTATGGTATTAATTAACATACCATATCCCTGTTTTGATTGGTTTTAAGATATGAAAATACTATTATTTTAATTATTTAATTGGATTAATACAAAACATCTATTGTTTTAACTCAGTTAATTAACTATATTAATTAATTGTATGAAAATACTACTGTTTTAATTAATTAACTATATTAATTAAATCAATTAATTAACATACCATACCATGAATATATTAAATTGTTTAAAATATATAGTTAACTAATACCATCAAAATATGGTTACAGTTTCAATGGTATTAATTAGTATTGTTTAGGAAAATTAAGATTTTGTATTAATTAACATTAAAACATATATTTTTATGGGGAAAATTAAGTTAACTTGTATTAATATGAGTTAATACAAAACATCTATCATTTTAACTGGATTAACTGTATTCATACAAAACATCTATTGTTTTAACTATATTAATACGATTTTGTTAGGGATCGACCCGATTAAACAATGAACAAGTAAAAAAAATAGAGGAAGAAATTGAGGAATTTAACACAAATTTAATGTGGAAAAACCCCTCCAAAGTGGATAAAAAATCACGGGCAAAGATAATTATACTATAATGGTAAAAGAACGAAGAGTACAAAAAATGGAGATAAAAACTAAACCTCGAAAACTCGAAAAAAATTATTATGAGATAAAAACTAAACCTCGAAAACTCGAAAACAAAGTGTTAAATTGTTTAAAATATATAGTTAACTAAAGTGTTATGAGTTCTAATCTCTAATGGGTGTATTTTCTAATGTTGTAAAAGAGCCTATTTATAGGCTAAATTCATAGATAAAAAAATAATAAAATAATCTAGACTATTTAGAGTTTGATTGAAACAAATAAACAGAGTTTAACTGAAAGATTATTTCTCAAATTTGACTAAAATAGGAGTCATACTCACTAAATCTCTACATTGACTCATATTTCCACAATGCTGTCATCTTTGCCAAAGCCCGCCACAGGCTTATTTTGAACCATGCAGGGAATTAACTGAGTTAAATCTGTGCTCAGAAACTAGCAGACTTCTAGACTTCGACTTGTACACTGCCAAATCAAAACTAACCCGTGTCTAGTTTTCACGAACACGGTGCCCTAACTTTTGAAAACCTGCATCCAAAAGAGAACCTCTCTTCAACGAAATGGCCATACCTTTTTCCCTTTTATGACTACATTTCCCCCGCTCCAAATGAGTTTACCTCAACTCCGAAATGGATGAGAGACATCCGATTTCACCGATCACTGTAGAACTTTCCAGAATATAAAGAATGCCGATCTTTTTATCTTTTGACAAAACAAGAGCTCCACGAGTTACTTTAATATCGCTCGAACAGATGTTGATTTTGCATCTTTTGGAGTCTAAGATACTCAAGGAGATGAGATTTTTTTGTAAATCAGGTACATACCTAATATCTGAGAGTATCCTAATCGTCTTATCGTGCTTCTTAATTTTAACAATACTAATACCAATTACCTTACTAGATGAATCATTTTCCATGGGTACAACTCCACCTTCAACTAAACTATATGTGGAGAACCATTCTCTAGTGGGACACATGTGGAAAGAACATCTCGAATCTAGGATCTACTCAGACTTAAGCTTGGAGTTATCACTTGTTGACACTAACAAGAAACCATCACCACTTTCATCAGCCAAATTAGCACCATCTACATCTTCCTGTTTACTCTCAGCAACTCTTTTATTTCGTAGCTTATAACAATTTACTTTGACATTACCTAACTTTTTACAATAACGATAGCTTGTGTCTCGTTTCTTTGATGCTACCAAAATGGAAGATTTCCTATCTACCTTGCTATTCGAACCAAACTCATTGTTTAGTTTGTCTCTACTCAATAAATGACCCTTCACATCTTCGAACGAGTTTATCTCTGCCATAAATTAGGGTATCCCTGAAAGACTTGTATGAAGGAGTAAAGAGCACAATAATAGCATAGCCTGATCTTCATCATCAATTTGAACCTCAATATTCTTTAAACTATTTAAAAGAGTAATTAATTGACTGATATGATCTCTAAAAAGTTCACATTCGTTCATACAAAATGTAAATAGACGTTGTTTCAACACTAAATGGTTATCCAGAGACTTAGTTGCATAAAGAGTTTCTAACCATTTCCATAAGGCAAATGAGGTCTGTTCTATCAATACCTCTTGCAGTTCCGTATCCATGCGGTACAACTGAATTGCAGACAAGGCCTTTTCAGCAAGCTCTTCCCATTCTGTTTGATTTAGATTCTCATGTTTTTTCCCGGTAACAACCTTTTTCAGGCCAGTTTGAACTAGAATTGCCATCATCCGAACTTGCCATAGATTAAAATTTGTGACACCATCAAACTTTTCAATTTCAAATATTGTTGTTGTCATCTCTGAATGGACTGATCTACGAAAATTGAACTAGCTCTAATACCACTTGTTGGGGATCGACCCGATTAAACAACGAACAAGTAAAAAAATAGCGGAAGAAATTGAGAAATTGAACACACAAATTAAACATGGAAAAACCACTCCAAAGAGGATAAAAAACCACGGGCAAAGATAATTATACTATAATGGCAAAAGAACAAAGAGTACACAAAATGGAGATAAAAACTAAACCCCAAAAACTCGAAAACAATGAACCTTCAAAATGTAAATACAAAATTCTCTAAAACTGTTATGAGTTCTTATCTCTAATGGGTGTATTTTCTAATGTTGTAAAATAGCCTATTTATAGGCTAAATTCATAGGTAAAATAATAATAAAATAATCTAGACTAATCAGAGTTTGATTGAAACAAATAAATAGAGTTTAATTGGAAGATTATTTCTCACATTTGATTGAAATAGGAGTCATACTTAACAGATTTGCTAATGAATCTGTAACAGCTGATTTTTAGTCAAATCAGAACAGTGGTTTCGGAACCACAAATCTGAGATTTAGAATAATTATTTTATTAATATTTTAATGTCTACAGCATGATAGTATGATCGTATAAAATTTTCATTAAGAAATTTTATCGTTTGAGTGGTTAATTTGCAAAAAAGGATTAAATTGCATAAAGTGCAAAACATGTATGTTATTAGAAAAAAGTGTTGAATTGCTATGGTTTTTAAATAGAATGGCCTTAATTGGTAATTAGACCATTGGTTGTTTAAATAGACATACATGGACTTATCATTGAGAGATTCAAAGGTTATTAATTAAGGTTAAATTAGTAAATAATTAAATAACTTAAGTAAAATATCGAAAAACAAAGTTGTCTTCTTCATTAATGCATTCATCCACCGAATTTGAAGATGAGAAAGCCAAGTTTAGGGCTTGAAATATTCGGCCACTTTGAGTTCTTAATTAAGGTATGATTTTTGTCTTGTTTTTAATGATTTTTATGTTTTTGAGACTGTTGCAGCTTAGTCTAGCTAGCCTAGGGACTAATTTAAGAAACTGTTAAAGGTTTTAAGATTTTTAATTGATGAATATTGATGTGTTTTGTTGTTTTATGATGAAATATGAAACCTTGTTGTTAGATTTATAAGTTTTGTAAAGAGATTTTTGAGTTAAAATGCAAAATAGGGTTTTGTTTGAGAAATTTGTAGAATGTGTGGTTAAATGTATGAAAAATTGATAAATATGGGCTACTAGGGACTAAATAGTAATTTGGTAATATGGCTAAGTATGGGTGTTGTGAAAATTTCATAAATTTGTGATTTTGTGAAATAATGACTAAATTATAAAAATGTGAAAGTTTAGGGGTAAATGTATAAATTTTCCTTAATGAGTATTTTGGACTAAATTGAATAAATATATGATTGAATAAGTTAATTTTGATTACATTTAGATCAAGAAAGGAGGAATTCAGACTTAGATCGGGGAAAGAGCAAAGTAATTGAATAGTCAATTTGTTTCGTTGTTTTCGAATACGAGGTAAGTTCGTATGCTAATAAATGTTGTTATATTCGTATTATAAATGCAATATTATTGTATTGAGCTGTGAAAATGGTTGGAAATGAGTTTACAGACATGATCGACAGAGATTCTATAGTTGAAAGTCTTGTTCGAACCTTAGGAATAGTTTAGGATACGAATGTCATGACATTAGGGTTTACAGATGATGATGTAACCCGGGTGCTAGTCTTGTACGTCCTAGGGTGGCTGGGTTTTGGCATATGTTGCAGTTCCTGACAGCTTGTGTGAGCAGCACTGTGTAGCAACGTCTTGACTGACAGCTTGTGTGAGCAGGCCCGTTCTTAGCTCGAGAGCGAGCATATATGTGATATGAGATAGCTTCGGCTATATGTGTGGCACTTAGGTGCGATGTGTTTCCGAGTATCCTATAGTAATTTCGAATGGTTCTACGGGCATAATCGAGATGTGAATGAAAGTAAGACCGATTTAAGTGGTATAGGTATGTACGAAACCTATACGGGTATTGAATTGAGATAGCTTATAAAATTCATGCTTAATCATGTATTAAGCATGTGAAAGGTTTGTGATTCAATATGATTAATGTTTGTTATGTTCATTTGGTTGAATTGTATTCAGTTAATATGTTAAGTTTATTATCATACGAGCTTACTAAGCTTTATAGCTTACTTTGTTTTCTTTTACTATGTTTTATAGTGTTTCGGAGGCTCACTCGGGTTAGAAGCCATTGGCGATCTTATCACACTATCTAGCTATCATTTGGTAATTATAAGCTTTATGATTTTGGTTATATAACATGTATAGGCTTTGTGGTTATATGGTAAGTGTAAGTAATTTTGGCTAAGGAAGCCTATGTGTTTTGATATGAAAGTAGCCATATGATTTGGCTTAAATGTGGCATATGTAGAAGTGTATAATTACATAGGTATATGATTTATGATGTTTGATTTATAATTGCTATATGAAAGTTTTGATTGAGAAATGGTGATTTGAATTGGATTGTAAATGATATAAGGTTTCATGTGTATATACCTATATAAGTTGGCTTATTTTATGTGCTTGGTAATGTAGTTATAATAAGCAATTGATCATTTTGATATCTGGTGTGTATTTGGTTTAGAAATGCTTGATTGTGGTTTGGTACTTGGATGTCAATTGGTTGGTTATATGGTTAGAATATGAGATATGTGATGTATATGATTTATGGTTAGTAAAGCATGTTAGTTTGGTATGTGTTTTGAATAGGTAAATGGTATTGAATTGAGTATTGAAATGGTTAAAATAGACATGGCATGATTTGTACATTGGATGATGATATTTGGCAGCCTATTGTGTCTTGAATTGGTGCAAATTGAGCTTGTGTAGGTATGTGCAAATTGGGTGGCAAAATGGCTTTGTAAATAGCCTATTTTTGCCCACACGGGCAGAGACACAGGTGTGTGTCTTAGCCGTGTGTGACACACGGTCATGGTACACGGCCGTGTGTCCCCTGAAGCATTTAATAAAAATAAGTCAGTGAGTTACACGACCTAGACACACGAGCGTGTGGTCAGCTGTGTGGCCCAAACCAGAGAGTTACACGAGGTAGGACACGG
The DNA here is from genome assembly GCA_020496765.1 of Gossypium stocksii. Lineage (NCBI taxonomy): Eukaryota > Viridiplantae > Streptophyta > Magnoliopsida > Malvales > Malvaceae > Gossypium > Gossypium stocksii. The sequence goes on from CM035623.1 coordinate 18,570,037, forward strand.
TCTGGGACTCAGCCATGTGATCCCATTTCGAATATCCACACGGCCAGTAACATAGGAGTGTCTGGTGGCCGTGTGAGACACACGGCCTGTTCACACAGGCGTGTGTCCCCTGTTTTGAGAAATTTTTTAAGTGTTTCTAAAGTTATTATGAGTTATCAATTTAGTCCTGAACCATATTTATTGCACGTTTAAAGCCTCGTAGGCTCGTTTAAGGGACAATGTGATTTCGTTTGATTGAGACAAGTTTATGTATTGAAAATGTATGTAAAATGAATGTGTAATTGTGTAATAAGTTTAGTAATGCCTCTTAACCCTGTTCTAGTGACGATACGGGTTAAGGGCGTTACAGAATCATTTGACGTAAAGAAGCAAGTAATGTTTATTATACAATAATATTTACTATTTGTTATTACTCATTATATTTACTATTTGTTTAATAATTTTGTCCACGCTATCCAAATAATACAGCTGTATAACTTTTCTACTTCAGCTTTCAAGATACAAACAATAAAAAATCAAAATCGAAAGAGGATATACTATAAGGGTAGGTATTAATATGGGTCAAACTAGAATGAAATAAAAAATTTTAGATCTTCACCCATAGTTACTGCAGACTTCACATTAACTCACACAAAAAATTCAACAAATCTAAAAATTTTTATTGTGAAAATTACCGATTTGGAATGGGTTTCGTCTTTGTGAATAGGTGAGTGGGGGACTGAGTTTGTAGAAGGCAGAGAAGCTTAAAGCAATAACGGTGATCAGCGACTGGTGAAGAAGTGGAAACCAGCAGAAGGTAGAGAAGCAGCAATGACGATAATGGCGAAGAAGCAAGTGAAAAGTAACAAAATGAAAAGAAGTAGCAATGGTGGTAATGACAAAGAAGCAAGAAGGAAAAAAATCAAAGATTAGGGGTTAATAAAATCAAGCCAGGCTCGGGCTGAAAAATCCTTGCCCGAAGCTCGACCCATTTTTAAAACGGGTCTCATTCCTAAACCCAAGCCCATTTTTTGGGCCTATATTTTTTTCCAAACCTTCCCATATTTTGGGCGAGCTTTTGGGCAGGATCGGGTGGCCCGACCCATGGACAGGTCTACTATACAGCCATCTAATTTCGAAATCTTACAAGAAAACTAATCAAATTTCAATATTTAATCATTTTAGTCCCTAAATTCAAAACTATTCAAAATCACTTTACAAAATAATTCAAATTCATCATCAAGCTTCAAACTAAACCATTAACAACTAAAAAGATTTAAGAATACAATGTCAAGTTTTTAAATCTTTGACAATATCTCAAAATAGTCCCTGGGCTAGATAGATTAAGCTGCAACGATTTCAAAAACATAACATTTATGAAAAACAGGTTGAAAAATACCATGCTTAAGAAATGAAGCTTGGCCCATTATTCCAAGGTTTCAACCATGGAGTTTTGGTTGAAAGAACAAGGATGATGAAAGTGACCTTTGTTTTCCTTTATTATAATAATTTAACCTTAGTTTAATATAAAAATTTTAATCATAAAACTTAACAAATCAAGCTTAAAGCTAGCCACTAACATAAAGAATGGCTAAATTTCCATATTAGACCATTTAAATATGCTTTTATATTTGATTTTCAATTTTAAACTGATAGTGATTAACTTTTGTAATTTTTATAATTTAGTCCTTTTTCTTTAATTAACTAGCCAAACGTTAAAATTTTTGGACCAGATTTTAATATGACACTAATAACCTCATAAATATTAAATAATTAATATTTATGGAGTCACACATCAGAATTGTGGTCCCAAAACTACTATTTTTGACACCATTAGAAAATGTGTTGTTACAAATTGACTAACCAAATTTCAATTCATTTATATACTAACTCTGTAAATATCTATATTTAATATTTATGAACTCGGTTTATGAAAATGGAGTTTTGAAATCGTATTTTCTGACACCATTAAAAACTGGTCATTACAAATGGTTTATTAGCCATTCACATTATGAAGTCTAAACACAACTCTTAATGAGTATTAAAGCAATCATTAGGAGTGGACAGAAATTAGAGATTTCAATCTCTTAATATTATTTTAAGCCCCTTATAAAAAGCTTAGTTCATAATTCTACTCTTTATTGTTGAACATTTATTTATTTAGCTTGATTAACTCATAACTTAATTAGGTCATAAATGTTTAAAATTTAGTATCCTGACATCCATTATTAGCTTATTCATTTATTCAATTTTTTAGTATCATTTAGTACATACCACTTTAGTTCACATATAATAATTTATATTTTCAGGCAAATCTCATTATAAAGATTTTAATTCATTTCACCCATAGAAAAATTTAGTAAAATGACTCGGATATATGAGAACTATCTAGATCACACTAGATAGCACATAAGTGCTTATCCTTAAGGCTTTATATCAAATTCCTCCAAAATATACTAAAAGCACATAAGTGTTTGTAACAACCCGTTTTTCAATAGTGTCAAAAATAGTGGTTTCAAAATCTCATTTCTGATATTAGAGTCTGTAAATATTATTATTTAATATTTATGAGGTTGGTAAAAATTTTAATTAAATTTAGATCCTTCAATTTTGTCAATAGGATAGTTAATTAATATAATGACTGTAACACCCCAAACCCGACCTAGATGTTATGGTCGAATCTGGCAATGCCACATGATAGTGAGTTTAGAAACTAAGTTTTTACAATAAAAACAGTTCCATGTTAATAGTTCCAAAAGAAGTCATTTTACTTGTTTAAAACATTTACTTTAAAACATTTCTCATTGCGGAAGCTTTCAAATAAAAACGGTTTAAGTAATCGTGGGTTTAGAAAATACTTTCGCTTTTTGAAAATTGAATTTTCCTACGAGTAGCAGTTATAAATCCATAAAAACTAAAATAAATAAAATAATCAATTTAAACAAAAGTCCCAGATAGTCTTCAATTTACATCCTAATAAACCAAAATAAATGAACCGTAAATCATAATATAAAAAGCATGAAAGTCCGAAACAATTGTCACCGTCGAGTCCTCTGCTGCACCGATCTATCTAAGTTTGGAGATTGCCTATGCACATTAAACAAAGAGGGGTGAGTTTACGTAAAATCAGTGTGTAATCCCGTAGAAAACAAACAAACAAACAGAAATCACAGTGCACAGTCAATCAGTCTTGGGCATAAGCCCTTTTCAGTAACAGTGACAGTTTGGCCTTAGCCCAATTTAGTATCAGTATCAAATATGCAGTAGGGCCTTAGCCCATCATAGTATCAGTAGTAGTCATGCAGTATTATCCAACCAGCCTTTACACACCATCTCCGTCCAACCCTACATTCCGTGTGGGGATTAAATCAACCCACCCATCCCTATACTTCGAGTAGTACTGAGTGTGGCACAAAACAACAATTTATAGCTAAGCTGCCAGTATATTAGGGTTAAGAGCCTTTCAATACACTTCCTCCAAATATAATCAACCCCACCCAATGCAATGCAACATACAATACATGTCGTGCTATCTCATGGTTATCGGTACATATAAACAGTTCAGTATACATGCATACTTACTAACATGCTCGGTACATAAGAATCAATCAGTCAGTTCACATAATTAGGGGTCTAAGTAGTGTTTACCAACCCTACGGTAGGTTCATAGTCACCTTGGGCGACCCATGCAACCTTAAAAATCAATTCAGTAAAAATGGGCTCACACGACCCAAAACAGTCTAGCCTGTGTCTCGCACACGGCCTACTTGGCCATCACACGGTCGTGTGCTTCGTGCACGACTTGGCCTCGTCTATCACACGGTCATGTTGGGGCACACGGCCAACCATACGGCCTACCACACGCCAGTGTGGCGTCGATAGTGGGGTTTTTGGCTTTTATCGAAAACCCATTTTCTGTGTTTTCGAGTGCACACCTAATCTTAATGGATGCTAAATCGATCCCTGAGCACTCCAGAACCTAAAAATTGATATTTCAATACCCAAATTCAGTGTTAAAATGAAACTTAAGCGAACCAAATTGAGGCAAAACCTTACCTTCAATCGACCAACAGGGATTCCACGTCCTTAGAATGCTGATGAACGATATTCAACCCTTCAATAAACCCCTAAACACCAAACGAACCCTTCTTAACCTTTGTCCAAAACATAGTTAAAGTTTACCCAAAAACTAAACTTACCGAATGAACGAAGAGGACGTTGTGCAGGGAGGAAGTAAAAATAAAACTGGAAAGGGGAAAACCCAAGTAAAATTCAGCAGTAAGATGGGCAGGAAATCGACAGCAAAATTAGGAGAAAATGGGAAAAAGAGAAAGCTAAATTTTTTTAGAAGGAAGATAAAAAATAATCTAGATAATTCCTCTTAACATCACACTAACCCCTCAAACTCAAACACTTAGTATTTTACTTCCTTCCCAACTCCTATACAGCACCAATAACAAAAATATTGCTCATGCGCAGATTCGAGCACAAGACCTCCCACAGACAAACACTCCCTTTATCCACCAGACCAACAAGCCCATTCTGTTAATTATTTATCAACTTTTACTTAAAAGCTTACTAACCAGAGATAGAGCTTTATTCATAAAAAAAAAAAAAATTGCCCAAGTCATGGCTTGAACTTGGGACCTCCCACAAACACCAAAAACACTTAACCACTGAAGCAGATAGATATTTGTGTCATACATACACAAAATTAAAAATTAAAATTTTGGGGCGTTACAATGACTAAATTGTAAAAGGGATAAAAAGTTAGTCATTTTTTATTTTTAATTAATTAGAGGACCAATTAAGCAGTCGGACCATTATATTATGATCAAACAGTTGTGGATGTTTGGTGTAATCCACTAAATGTGTTAATTAGGCTTAAGATTAAATAGTTAAGGTTAATTAAGTTGAGTTTAATTAATTAAATATTAAACTATATATATGTTAAAATTAAGTAAAAATAAAATATTTTCATATAATCTTCTTCTCCAATCAAAACCAAAAATAAAGAAAGGGTTTCAAACCTGCAAAAAACTCACTTAAAGATTGGTAAGTGATTTTAAGTTCGTTTCTTGTAATTGCTATGTTTTTGAGGTCTTGAGAGCTTGATTTAAGTAGCCAGTGTACCAATTTGTAAAACTATTAAAGTTTTTAAAAGTTTCCATTATTGATTTCTTGAAGTTCTTGGTGTTAAGTTGTTAGATTTTAAGCTTAGAAGTGAAAAATGACTAGTTTGTAAGGTTTAATATCTAGTTTTTGAACATAGGGACTAAAGTGCATAAAATTTGAATTTGATATGAAATTTTTGTAATTATAGATAATAGAGAGTTATAGAAGGATGTAATTAAGATTGGTTTCAAAATCGAAGCTCAAAATTAAAAGTTATGGTAATTCTGATTTTAAGGACTAAATTGAATAAAATAAAAACATTTAGGGATTTAAAAGAAATTAAATTGACATATGTATATAATAGGATGTTATAAGATATTTGGAATTGATAAATTGAAATGAATTATCATATAGATCGATATTTGAATCACTCGAAGGATAATTGAGAAAAAAAGTAAAATTACGGATTAGTCCTCGACATCTTGTTTGTTTGCTATTTTTCCAGTTAAGTTCATATGAAGTATATTATTTTAATTAATTGATATGTTGAATTGTTGTTAGCTCGATAAATCAACTAGAAATCACTAAGAAAGGGTGAATTGGCCTTTAAGAAAATGATGGAAGCAACAAATGAATGAGCAACAAAAAACACAATGATTTATAGTGGTTCGACCCCAATTGCCTATTCTACTACCTTAGCTTTCCAAAACTATGTATTTTCCCAAATTCACTAAGTTGATAACCTTTGAGGAAAAGGTTTAACCTTATAATATCCCTTAAGGTTTCTACCCGAAATCATAAGATTACAACTCCCTTAAGATTTTTACCCAAACCTTAAGACTCAACCCTCTCAAAGAGTAAATACAAATAGCAATCTAAGAATTAATCCTTACAAGATCAGAATGTTTGCCAATTAAGCATAAATAAACACGAATACATCTGAGCTAAAGAATAATAATGAAGGATCACAAGTGTGTACACGAAAAGTATGAAAGAATTAAGCACTAAAGTTGTATTGATTGATCTTTTGGCTTGATGATCTCTCTTGTCGTTGTAGGACCTTTGGAAGATGGTATTTATACCCTCTAATTCATTTTTAACCGTTGTGGTTGTTGGAAACATGAATAGAGCCATTGGGGAGGAAAATACCATATCACTAAATTCACCTGCAACAAAAGGTATCGGTACTTTTTCTACGAGTATCGATACTATTAGCATTTAATGCATAATTCAGTGACCGTTAAAGTTAGGTTACAATGATACCAAAAAAAATTTATCGATGCATGGTAAAATGTATCGATTCTTTTTGTAATTGATTGAAAACAGAATTCAATTGGTATCAATTTTAGAATGTCGATTTGATACTTTTTGGCCTGGAGCAATACTAACTTGTTTTAAAACTCTTTTAACATGATTGAAAATTTTTAGTTCAATTGAAACCATTTTAACTTGATTTTATCATTTTTCTAATTTTGTTCAACTTTAACTTTTATTCAAAAAATATTTTAATTTGTTATATCCAAACATATAATCAAATAAAGCTAGGTATAATAATCTCCCCTTTTATGATATAACAAAACATTTTGTAAATTTGTTTTTAAAAAAATTGCTCCCCCTTAATAAAATTCATTTTCAATTTAAGGTTTAAAAAAATTGACATAAGATTAAATTTGATATTCATTTTACTTTGAAAACATGGTCATTGCATTTGGCATAAAATCAATTTATCATAATCAATCAACCATTAAATTTACCTTTCTCCTTCCCCTCTTTTTGCTATATAAAAAATAATCAAATAAAGTTTAAGAGGAAAAGAAAATGGTTAGTCCAAATATAGATATTAAAAATAAGGAACAAGTGGTGATATAGAATTTGCATTAGTGATGTTCTCCTTGAAGCAATCCACCTTTTCCTACAAACATAGAATTAAATTTTTGTTTTTTGTACTCAATTTCTTTTGGATCCATAAGCATTAGTTTCCAATATTCTAGTCCCTTTAGGTATCCATTTTGAAAAAATATCATTATCTTTAGTAGTTATGAGTACTTTAGGGAACCATGCACTTTTAATATTTTTTCTTTTGTAAAAACTTGGAGAGCATCTATGTTTAAAGAAATTAAAACTATTTTTTCACAAAATTTTGTTTTGAATTTTCTCTTCTTTACATCCCTTTTTCAAAAACTTTGTTAGAGTGAGCTTTTTCACTCTTAAGCAACTTAAGTTGCTTTTGATGATCATCATGAACTTTAGAAAGTAAATTATGCAAGTCACAATTCTTTTTCTCAAAATCCTTTATAATAGCTTGCATATCATTTATCAAGTTCATGCTTGATTTTGGAGAGGAAATTATTTTCCTCGTTTAGTTTTGAAATAGTTTTCCTATATTTTGAAATCATTAATTCAAACCCCAAGCCTAATTCATCATAGGCATCTTGCAACTCATCAAAATAAAAATTGAAATAGATGAGTTAGAAGTTACATTAGAATCATTGATTGCCATAAAGCATCAGTTGGCTACTTCTTGATCTTCATCATCGGATGAATCCTCATCACTCCAAGTAGCAAAATTGGCCTTGTGTTTTTGTTTGCTAAACTTCTTCTTCCATTAAGGAAAATCAAACTTGATGTTTTTCGATTTCTTGCACTCATAACAAATAATGAGATCTTTCTACTTGGTAGACTCAAGCTTTTTTGGAATCTTCTTCCTTTATTGGACTTCATAAACCTTTCGAATCTCCTAGAAAACATCTGCATCTCTTTTTCTTCATCCACCTTTTCACTTGATTCACTATATTCATTTATGATGGATTTTAGAGTAATACCAACCTTTTTCTTCATAACTTTTTCTTTTTTAGCCCCTTTGTTAGGTCTCATCTCATGTGTAAGAAAAGAACCGATGAGCTTATCCAATGCCAGAGTTTCTATATTCTTTGCTTCTTCAATTGCGATCACCTTGGCTTCCTATGATTTAGGTAAGCTTCGAAGCATCTTCTTTACCAACTCTTTATTTGGATAAATCTTCCCATAAGACTTCAATCCATTTATATGATTGAAAATCGATCGGACATTTCCCTAATATCCTCTTCGGGCTTTATCTTGAAAGTTTCATAGTTGAGTGTAACGATTCCAAATTTAGACTTCTTCACTTGGCTAGTGCCTTCATATGTGACTTCAAGCTTGTCCATATCTCCTTCACATTTGAACAAGGCAAAACTCTACTATAATCATCTGGACCAAGTGCACAAAGTAGAATGTGCATTGCCTTGGCATTGAGTTGAATGCTTCTTCTATCTTCCTCAATCCATTCCTTCTTGCTTTTTGGAACTAAAAGCTTTCCTTATTGTTTGGATGGAATTGAACGACCATTCATAATAATGTCCCATACGACAAGATTATTTGCTTGGATGAACAACATCATCATTGTCTTCTAATAAGAATAGTTCACACCATTGAAATAGTAAGGTTTGAAGATAGATTGAGTCTCACCAAAGAAAATTAACTTGGAAGTAAACGACATTATTGTAGGATAAGTTGATGATCATTTGATCTTCTCTGAGGATCTTCTCTTAGTTGTTAAATCACCTTTAGAGGCTAGCTTTGGTACCTATTGTTAGCTCGATAGGTTAACTCAAAATCACCAAGAAAATGATGAAAGCAACAAATGAAGGAGTAAAAAAAACACAACGATTTATAGTGGTTTGGTCCCATTGCCTATTCTACTACCTTAACTTTCCACAACTAAGGATTTTCTCAAATTCACTAAGTTGATAACCTTTGAGGACAATGTATAACCTTATAATCTCCCTTAAGATATCTACCCAAAATCATAAGATTATAACTCCCTTAAGGTTTCTACCCAAACCTTAAGACTCATGAAACACCTCAAATTTTAGGGTTAGAAATTTTGAGTGTTTGTGGTTAGGGTTAGTGAAGAGGATGCGCTATTGTGTGTAGTGGCGCATTATAGTGGCATAATAGGCCTGCTGGTCTGGTGGTTGAGTGAGAGCTAGTTTGTCTTTGGGACCTGGGTTTGAATCTTAGTGTGTGCTTTTTTGTGTGACTTTTTATATTTTGTTTTATATTAAGTAAATATGTATAGCTATTTATGTTATTTTTTTATTATTACTTTAATTATTATTTAGAATTTCTTTATTTTCTATTTTTATTTAATTTTTATTGTTCCTGACTTTTTTTCTCCTCTTTTGGCTTCTCTTTTCTTTTATTTCTCTTTAACTTTTTAGAACGGTTCTTGCTTGGGAATTCTAGTGAACTTTGATTTCTTGGACTACGAGCCGGATTCTTGACATCTTGGATCACAAAACAGGTGTGGGTTTGTACATTTTTTTGTTTAATTTGCAAATTTTTAATTTGATTTTATGTATAGCCGACACCTTGCATGTGAGTGTTGTAAATCAGTATTTTCGATATTGTACTACTGGTTTGTGCTTAGAATCTATGAGTTTTGGTATAATCACGAGTTGTTAGGGTGGGGCAGTGCTTCGATGGTGGAAGCACGGTTTCAGAGCTGCTTAGGAGTGGTTTTGTGACCCCTTAGGTGGCCACACGGGCGTATGTCAAGTCACACGATCGTGTGCTTTTTGGATTTAGGGTTTCCAGCATAATTAAAGTGTCACACAGCCTGGCCACCCAACCGTGTGGTCGATTTGGGGATTTTTTTCAATTTTCACACGGACGTGTCCCCTGGGTACATGCGTGTGTGTCATTGGGATTTAGGGATTTAGTGATTTGGTGCCACACGACTGTGTGGTTGTTTTGGGGATTTAGGGATCCCACACGGGCGTATGTTCTAGACACACGACCATGTTTGGTGGGGCACACAGATGTGTGAGACCCTCACACGGCCGTGTTTGTGCTGCACTCGCTTTAGCACAAGTAGGCAGAGAGTTACACGGCCTATTCACACGACCGTGTCCCTACTTCACACGGCATGTGCCTCCCTTTACAGGGCGTTTTGACCCCCACATAGCCTAGGTTATTCCACACGACTGAAGCACACGGGCATGTGGTTCTAGGTCATCGAATTTTAGTTGTGGATGTTTTGAACTAAAACACGTGTCTGTGTGCTCGACACTTGGTTATGAAGGTAGTTAAGTGTGGTAATCTGAATCTATAGACCATGTACTCCTTTTATGTGTTGTCTTGACTGTTATGTGCAAGGTGACTGTTTTCTAAACTTACTTAACTTTGTGTGTGTGTATATCTGCTTTGACTGACTGACTATCAATGTGTTACAGTTTTATGAGATTGTGTGCAGTCTGTATCCGTTTGACTGGATGAGAGTTTCTAAGTATGAATGACTGTCTGGAAATCTGTATTCTGATTCTGTAGATCTGTCTGCATACATACATTTGCATAAAGTATTTTGGGTGGGATTTTGAAGAGAAGGGAGTCTGAATCTGATTTGATCTAGCAATTTAATTACAGCATGACTGTATAGTAGATTACCGCACTGTATCGTATAGCATATACATCAGTTTTGCTGCGTACTACTATCTGATCTGGCAGCTTAGCTACAACTTACCGGTATAGCAGTTTACAACATTGCACTGTATCGCATGTACGCTAGCCATGCTGCGTACTATTATCTGATCTGGCAGTTCAAACTACACGTCTGTACCGCGGTTTATCGCATTGCACAGTACAACTTATACGACAGCTTTGCTGTGTAATATGTCTTAGTGGCTCAGTCCACGTATATGGTGTGTAGGGTTGGATAGGCCTTTAAAGCCCTATGCGGTGTGCTTGGTTAGATGAGCTAACAGCTTTTATATAGTGTGATCGGGGGACGGAGAGGTGTGTTGGTTGGATGGGTGGGTTTTTCACTTGATTGCATTTGTATGCATCTGTTTGAATGTTCTGTATGTAAGATTATCTGATTGATCCGTTTGACTGACTAGCACCTGTGATTGTGTGACTTAATGTGCTTGATTTGCTATTCCTTGTTGGCACGTGAATAGAAATCATGTTGGTATATTAATGATTAATTCTAGCATATTTGGTAAAATATGCATATAGATGAATATGATAAGTAAGTTTTCTATGATTGGTTACATGATAGTAAAGTGTATTTGAGGTACTTAAGAGCTCATTAGTTGCATGTGGTGATATGTCATGCATGAAATTTGGTTTTTACATTGAGTTAATTTTTTTAAATTGGCTTGTGAACATGTTAAAGTTTTGGTTAGGATGAAGACAAAATGGGTGAGAAATAAGGTTAAAAAATGACCTTATTTTGTCCATGCGGGTAGAGACACGGGCGTGTGTCTCAGTCATGTGTGACACAGGCCTGTCACATGGGCGTGTATTCTGGCCGTGTGTCCCTTGCATCTTAAAATTTCGAAACAGAATGCTCAGAATTAACCATACGGCTTGGCATACGGGTGTGTGACTTGGCCGTGTGGCCCCTGCTCCTTAATATTTTGCAAGTTGGAGAGTTACACGGGTTAGGAACACGGGCGTGTACCCTACCTTATATGCCAGACGGCCTAAGACACAGGCATGTCACTTAGCCGTGAGAGCCACACAGCCTGACCACACGGGCGTGTGTACCCTGTACCTAGGAAAATTTTTAATGTTTCGTGAAAAATTTCATGAATTCTCGATTTGGCCTCGACTTAATTCTAATGTATATTTTGGGCCACGAGGGCTCTTATAATGGACTTTATGATAGATTTCTGATATGAAAACTGTATGATGTGTAAAGTTTGTTAATTGTTCTGAAATTTCTAGTAGTGCTCCATAACCCTGATCCGGCGATGGATACGGGTTAGGGGTGTTAGAGAATCTTTTCGGGCTCAGGAGGTAGAGATAACCTATAAGCTACGTGACCAATTCTTTTATTAATTTCATACAACCCTATAAACCTTAAACTCAATTTTCCTTTTCTGCCAAACTGTAGTACATTTTCCATTGTGAAACTTTTAAAAACACTCGATCGCCAATGATAAATGATAAATTATACATATTTTTACCCCATGTTTAGTCTTTATTTTGGATGAATTATTATCAAATTAGTGAGAATTGGTGCTCTTAATCTTTCTTTTTCATATCTTATACTCAGGAGAGCATAGGGAAGAGAAAAGAACGGAAAATGGACCGAAAATGGAGAAAATGGGCCAAAATGTGTAATCGACACGGCCCAAGGAGTCACCACACGGTCGTGGCACACAGCCGTGCCACACGAAGACCACACGGTCCAGCCCCCGACAAGCACGGCCAGGGCACACGGTCGTGCCACCTAAACAGTCCAGAACATGGCCTCTTGTCGAAATCACACGGGAGTGGCACACGGGCATGTTCTAGTGTGAGAAAGAGGAATTTCACTTGGATTTGGATGCTTAGGGGCTACGAAAGCCATTCTAAACTCTATAGAAAGACCCCAGGAGGAAACTCTAAAGATATACTCTCTTCCCTCAAGAAAGAGTGCCATAATTCTGCCAACACAAGGAGTGAAAACAAGGGATTACTCCAAGGGAAGCCGATTGATTTATTCCAGAAATCAGAATTCTACATCAAGACAGAGGATCTCCCTAAATTCCTTCAGGGGTTTTTGGGTTCTTTATGTTTTGTTATCTTAATACTTCTGAGATGTTTTCTTTCTTTATTATGAACTAAACCCCTCAAATACTTGAGGGGGATGAAACCTAAGACATATCTTGTTATTATTTATTCTTGAATTATATGATAAATACTTGAATTGTTCTTAATTATGTGTTCCTCATTCTTGATTTAATAATCCTAGGTATTACTTCAAGAACTTGATGTGCTTAGGCAGAGGAGCAAAAGTCCCTGTTTTAAGAGCAGATCTACCATAATTAAGCAGAGTTGCATGCAACCCTAGACATAGGGCGACATAAATCTGTCGGATTAGGGTCAAACCTAATAGGGGGAACCATAGATCGAATTAATGCAACCTAGGGTGTTAATTAATAAGGTAACTTTAGTTAACAACCTAGGCCTAGCTACTCTTCGCCTCGCAGGAGGGTTTAGCATAAATTAGGGATCTCTACGGATCAAGTCAAGTGAATAAATCGTCTAGTTCAAGAAGCCAATAACAAGTGAAGTCTAGGTGGATTCTCCCTTAAGTATTGCTCATATCAATCAGCTTTTCTCTAAAGTTTTCCCCAATTTATTTTTTGTGCACTTTAGTTAGTTTTAGAATTAGTTGCAATCAATCCTCTTTTATTTTTTAGGCTAGATAATAGAAAGGAAGTAAGTATTAGTACTTTTGGTTCCCTTGGATACGATAACTCGGTCTTGCCACTAAACTATACTACTATTCGATAGGTGCGCTTGCCTTTAATATCATGATATTAGTTAGTTTTGGTGTGATCAGTTTTATAAATTTTATTACTTAATATCGCGAGCCGTTATCAAGTTTTTGGCGCCGTTGCCGGGGAACTGAAATATTAAGAAAACTCGATTTCTATTACTTTAGCTATTATTATTTATTTATTTTCAGTTTTTATTTATGTATTTTTATTTTCTTTGAAATTTTTGAATTTTCTTTGCTTTTTCATTTTAGGTATTTTTAGTTTATGACTAGAAACAACCCAACAGGACCACTGCTTTTTGACGAAGATCTAGAAGTGACAGTTTTCAGAAATCGCAGAGAAATTAGACGCAGTTTACATTATCCAGAATAAGAACCTGAGCAAGAGCCAGAACCTACAGAAGAGATGGACGCGAATCAAAACGTTCCACTACCTCCAGCACTACCAGCAGAACCAGTAAACCAGGATGCAACTCCTCGTACTATGTATGGTTATGTTAAACCTAGTTTGATTGGTACCCAAACTAGCATTATTTGACCGCTATTGCTGCCAATAACTTTGAATTAAAGCCTAACACTATTCAGATGATACAGCAATTTGTGCAGTTTGATGGTTTGCAGGATGAAGATCCCAATTCGCATCTAGCAAATTTCTTGAAATTTTGTGATACCTTTAAAATAAATGGCGTTTCTGACGATGCCATTCGCTTAAGGCTATTTCCATTCTCTTCGAGAAATAAAGCCAAACAGTGGTTAAATTCTTTACCACGAGGCTCAATCACCACATGGGAGCAGATGACCGAAAATTTTTTACTTAAATATTTTCCTCTAGCTAAAACAGCTAAATTACGAAACGATATTTCTTCCTTTGTGCAGATGGATTTAGAAACACTTTATGATGCCTAGGAGAGATACAAAGATCTTTTAAGAAGGTGCCTTCATCATGGTCTACCTTTATGGCTACAAGTTCAAACCTTCCACAATGGTTTGAACCCATCAACCAGACAAATGATCGATGCAACCGCAGGAGGAATAATCAACAACAAAACACTTGAAGCAGCTTATGAATTTATCAAAGAGATGTCACTGAATAACTATCAGTGGCAAGTCATGAGGACAAAGCCGATGAAAGCTGCAGGAGTTTTTAACATCGATGCTGTTACTATGCTTACTAACCAAGTAGAACTTCTAAATAAAAAGTTTGATAATTTTGTTAGTTCTACGCAGGCACAACCAGTGATGCAATGCGACGCAACTCAAGGAAACACGTTCAATCTAGATTTCGCATCCTATGGACACAGCATGGAAACTGAACAAGCCAACTATATAGGTAACAATTCTAGATCTCAAAATAACCCTTATAGTAATACTTACAATGCAGGTTGGAGAAATCACCCAAATTTTTCATGGGGAGGACAGGGAAATCAAAGACAATAGCCTCCTCCAGGATTTCAGCAGCCACCACTGCAATAAGAGAAGAAGCCAAATCTTAAAGAGATGTTTACCAAATTTATGGCCGCTTTAGAAACTCATTTTCAAAACACTGACACAGCACTAAAGAATCAACAAGCATCAATTCAAGGGCTTGAAAACCAAATCGGTCAACTTGCGAAATTGATTTCAGAAAGACCACAAGGTGGATTACCAAGTAACACCGAGCCAAATCCCAGAGAACATGTCAAAGCGATTACTTTAAGAGATAGAAAGGTCCTAGCCGAGCCAGAAAAGAAGACTATTCCAGAACCTTCAGAAGAAAAGGCAGAGGAACCCAAGGAAAACACTCTGCCAGCACTCAAAGAATACAAAACTGCCCGTCCCATATCCGGCAAGATTAAAGAAAGACCATACAGACGCTCAGTTCGGTAAGTTTCTCAAACTTTTTAAACAATTACACATTAACTTACCTTTTGTTGAAGCAATTTCACAGATGCCGAAGTATGCAAAGTTCCTTAAAGAACTCCTGACAAATAAAAAGAAGTTGGAAGAATTAGCCACAGTGGAACTTAAAGAGGAATGCTCAGCTATTCTCCAAAATAAACTGCCAGCAAAACTGAAAGATCCAGGGAGTTTTACTATTCCTTGTTTGATTGGTAGTTTACTTATTAATAAAGCATTAGCTGATTTAGGTGCTAGCATTAATCTCACGCCTTACAAAATGTTCAAGCAACTTGGTCTAGGGGAACCCAAGCCCACTAGAATGAGTATTCAATTAGCGGATAACTCTGTTAAATATCTTACGGGAATCATTGAAGATGTGCTAGTAAAGGTAGATAAATTTATATTCCTTGTTGATTTTGTCGTGCTTGACATGGATGAGGATATTGAGGTACCTTTAATTTTGGGACGTCCATTCTTAGCCACTGCTAGAGCTGTTATTGATGTAGGGGATGGTAAATTAGTGCATAGAGTTGGTGATGAAGAAGTTGTTTTCAAAATCTTTGATGCCATAAGATTTTCTAAAGAACAAGATGATTCCTGTTATTTCGTTGATATTATTAATCATCTTGTTCAAGATAAATTTCATCGCAGACACGTTGGAACTGTGTCTTATTCAAGGTAGGGGGAAGATGATGCCACCACTGAGATAGAGGAAGTAAGGAAGGAGTTAGAATCTAATGAAATCATCACTAGGCACATAAGTTATGAAAATATAAAGATGAGTGATGAATTAAGACAGAAACCTTCCATTGCTGAACCCCCTAAATTAGAGTTAAAACAACTGCCAGATTATTTAGAATATGCCTTTTTAGGGGAAGAATCAACTTTACCAGTTATTATCGCATCCGATCTGAGCATCGTAGAAAAAGAGGAATTACTCCATGTGTTACGAGAACACAGATGTGCTATAGCTTGGAAAATTTCAGATATTAAGGGAAGAAATCCTTCTTTCTGCACCCACAAAATTTTAATGGAGGACGAATTGAAACCATCACTACAAGCCCAGAGACGATTGAATCCCAACATGAAGGAAGTTGTAAAGGCCGAGGTAATTAAACTTCTAGATGCAGGTATTATTTATCCTATTTCTGACAGTTCTTGGGTAAGCCCTGTGTAGGTTGTTCCTAAGAAAGGTGGATTGACCGTGATGACTAATGACAAGGAAGAGTTAATACCTACAAGAACAGTCACAGGATGGAGAGTTTGCATTGATTACAGGAAGCTGAATGACGCCACTCGGAAAGATCATTTTCCTTTACTGTTTATTGATCAGATGTTGGAAAGATTGTCAGGTCACATGTATTATTGTTTCCTAGACGACCTCTCTGGTTACTTTCAGATCTTGATAGCTCCAGAAGATCAAGAGAAAACGAAATTCACATGTCCTTACGGTACGTTTGCTTATCGTAGAATGCCTTTTGGTTTATGTAATGCTCCTGCTACTTTTTAGCGATGCATGCTAGCTATCTTTAATGAATTCGTGGAAGACATCATGGAGGTATTTATGGATGATTTCTCAGTTTTCGGTAATTCTTTCCAACTGTGTCTTAATAATCTAAAACGTGTTTTGATAAGATGTGAAGAGACAAATTTAGTGCTAAACTGGGAAAAATGCCACTTTATGGTTTAAGAGGGTATTGTTTTAGGACATAAAATTTCTAGTAAAGGGATAGAGGTAGATAAAGCAAAAATTGAAACCATTGAAAAATTACCTCCCCCTAACTCAGTTAAAGGCTATACGAAGCTTTTTAGGACATGCCGATTTTTATCGCAAATTCATTAAAGATTTTTCTAAAATAGCTAAGCCTTTAACAAAGTTACTAGAAAAAGACGTGCTTTTCAACTTTGACCAAGAATGTTTAGACTCTTTTAACACTCTTAAAGAAAAGTTAGTCAATGCCCCGATTATGATTTCACCTGATTGGAATCTACCTTTTGAACTAATGTGCGATGCAAGTGATTTTGTAGTAGGTGCAGTTTTGGACAACGAAGAGACAAGCACTTTCAACCGATCTATTATGCTAGCAGAACTTTGACAGTCGCTCAAGCAAATTATACTACCACAGAAAAAGAATTGCTAGCTGTTTTTTTTGCATTTGATAAATTCAGTTCTTATTTGATTTTGCCAAAAGTCATGGTTTATACTGACCATTCTGCTCTTTGTTACCTCTTAACTAAAACCGATACAAAACCTCGATTAATAAGATGGATTCTATTGTTGTAGGAATTTGATTTGGAAATAAAGGAGCTGAAAACTTAGCAGCAGATCACCTTTCAAGGCTAGCAAACACGCAGCCTAGGAACCTTGATAAGATAAACGATTTGTTTCCTGAAGAACAACTCCTAGCCTTAGCAGATGCAACAATTCTTTGGTTTGCTGATTTTGCAAATTATTTAGCAGCTAACATAACCCCAAAAGGGCTGACCCATCAGCAAAAGAAGTGATTCTTCGCTGATGTGAAAAACTACTTTTGGGAGGATCTTTTCCTCCTTCGAATTTGTGCAGATCAGGTTATTCGAAGATGCGTAGATGAAACAGAAGCATACGAAATTTTAAATCACTGCCATTCAGGACCCACAGGAGGACATCACAGTGGAGGTAGAACTGCTCATAAGGTACTCGAATCAGGTTTCTATTGGCCTACACTTTTCAGGGATGCCAACAGGTATGTGACCTATTTTGATAAATGTCAGCGAATAGGTAATATCTCTCAACGTAATGAAATGCCTCAGAACTATATACTTTCATGCGAAATATTTGAAATGCCTCAGAACTATATACTTTCATGCGAAATATTTGATGTATGGGGTATTGATTTCATGGGTCCATTTCCTACTTCATTTGGGAATAAGTACATACTAGTAGCAGTAGATTACATGTCAAAATGGGTAGAAGCCCAAGCCTTACCTACTAATGATGCTAGAATGGTAGTACGATTTTTGAAGAAACTTTTCTCTCGATTTGGAACACCTAGGATAATTATCAGTGATAGAGGCACACATTTTTGCAATGCCCAGTTTGAAAGAGTCTTTAAAAGGTATGGAGTACACCATAGAACAGCTACCCCTTATCACCCACAAACTAGTGGCCAAGTCAAATTAACAAATAGGGAATTAAAACGCATCCTAGAGAAAACAATAGAAACAAATAGAAAGGATTGGTCAAGGAAAATAGACGATGCTTTATGGGATTATAGAACTGCCTTTAAAACACCCATAGGTACATCTCCTTATAAGCTTGTCTATGGAAAAAGTTGTCATTTGCCATTTGAACTTGAACATAAAGCATTCTGAGCTATCAAATTTTTAAACCTTGATTTTAAGCTTGCAGGTGAGAAGCGATCAATGCAGTTAAATGAACTTGATGAATGGCGTTGCAATGCCTACGAGAGCTCATGACTATATAAGGAAGCCATGAAGCGACGTCATGACAAAAGACTGAAACAACCTAAACAGTTCAAAACAGGTGATCTTGTCTTACTCTACAACTCGAGGCTGAAACTATTTCCTAGAAAACTCAAGTCAAGTTGGTCAGGTCCATTCACTGTTCAAACTGTCTTTCCATATGGCACAATTGAGGTAACTCACCCCAACTTCGGTTTGTTCAAGGTAAACGGTCATA
The DNA here is from genome assembly GCA_020496765.1 of Gossypium stocksii. Classification (NCBI taxonomy): domain Eukaryota; kingdom Viridiplantae; phylum Streptophyta; class Magnoliopsida; order Malvales; family Malvaceae; genus Gossypium; species Gossypium stocksii. The sequence continues at coordinate 18,588,984 of CM035623.1, forward strand.
GGCTTAAATATTATAGAGGTGAGAATGTTAAAGATAAAAGAGAGGAGCTTCAGCTCCACGAAATCCCTCCATGATACATCTAAGCAGAGTCGAGCTTAGAATCTAAATAAGCGCTTTTCGGGAGGCAACCCGAGCACTAACTTAGTAATTTTTCATCTATTTTGTTTTTAGTCTTTTTCATGCATCACACTAACCCTTTTTAATGCAGAGATTTAGGACCACATGGCCATGCCCACGGGCATGTCCCAGGCCGTGTAAACCCTTTATACAGAGACACGGTCGTGTACTAAGGCCGTGTACAAACAGAGCACAAATTTTCCCAAAACACGGGCCACTGATATAACGCACGACCGTGCGACATGGCCGTGGCAACCTTTCGACTTCAGCCAATGACAAATTCTATATCTTTCAGGTAATCACAAAAAACACAGACTTTGTCTTCAGTTTCACAAATCAAGTCTGTTCCAACTAAATTGGATTCACTCAACTCTGACCAGTATAATGGTGTTATACATTTTTTTCGTACAAATCTTCAAACAGTGCCATTTTTAATACTAGAATGATAGTTTTTATTATAAGTAAATTCAGCTAACGGTAAATATTTTTCCCACTTACCTTTAAACTTGAGAATACAACATCGTAATACGTCTTCTAGAATTTGTATTACCTGTTCTGATTGTCCGTCTGTTTGTGAATGAAATGTTGTACTGAAGTTGAGTGTCGTACCTAGAGCCTCATGAAGTTTACTCCAAAATCTAAAGGTGAATCTCGGGTCTCGATTAGAGATAATAGATGTCGACATTCCATGCAATCTAATGATCTTAAACACATACAACTCAACTAAATTTTCAAGCGAATAATTTGTTTTGGCTGGAATAAAATGAGTCAATTTCGTCAATCTGTCAACAATAACCAAGATCGAGTCTTTCTTTCTTGGTGCCACAGGCAACTAAGATACGAAATCCATTGTAACTCACTCCTAATAACCCAAACAAAACCTAATGCTCAGTTTTCATCTGTTGGCAAACCAAACATTTAGCCACGAATTTTGAAATTTTACATTACATACCCAGCCACCAGTACATCTGTTACAAGTCACAAAATATTTTAGTACTACCTGGATGAGTTGAGTACGTACTACTGTGAGCCTCAAACAAAATGTCTCATTTTAGCTCCAGATTATTCGGAACAACAATCTATTATGAAAATACAACATACCATCAGTATTAACTCTGAATTCCGTATATTGATCTGTTTGAATTTGTTCTTGTTTAGCTAACAATTTCGGGTCATCATTTTGCAAATCTCGTATTCTCTAAGGAAACAACAATCTCAAGAGAACTGAGCATTTAATGCTCTCAAGGCAAACAGTGATTTCTGACTTAACGCATTAGCAACTATGTTATCTTTTCCTGGATGATAATTGATTACTAGATCATAATCTTTGAATAACTTGAGCCACCGTCGTTGTCTCAGATTTAATTATTTTTGAGTCATTAAACATTTTAGGCTTTCATGATTGGTATATACGTGGCATTTCTCACCATACAAGTAATGTCGCTAAATCTTCAGAGCGAAAATAATCGTGACCAGTTCTAGATCATGAGTCGGGTAATTTCTCTTATGTGGTCATTACAATCATTTAACCATTTCCTAAACAATTAGCTCAACATGCCTCAATTTGGCATCATTTCATGCCACTTAAACATACCCAACCTTTAATATTCATGAACCAATATCATATCAACCTATGTCACGAATTCAAATGCCATCATATTCCATACAAGCCATTTGCCTTATCAATTCAACTTTACTCATTTTCAACTACCAATTCAATATGGACAATGCCATATCAAATCTCACATATGTGTTTCAAACATATATATATATATATATATATATATATATCAACTATACCATTTCAACTTGTCTAAGTATATACCATTCATTCAAACATGCTAATATTAAATCACATTTCAACCATTATCAAAACATGTCAATTCATGAACCTACTATCATTACTCAAAATCATAAACAAAATATGTCTTAAGTAGTGCAACATTCCAAGTTGACACAATCAACCACACCTATATACCTGCCACAAACCTGGACTATGGATTGGTTGAAAGGCTACTGAAATAATAACAAGATATGTGAACTTCCGAGCAATCTGCTTGAGACGTTTTGTAAGTGATATTACGAGGAAAGAAAAGAACAATATAAGCATAAGAAATGCTCAGTAACCTTATATGAAAAATACATAACTTACCTTAATATTTCAACAATTTAAGCAACTAAAATATATCGACAAAAACATGGCATCTTTTGGTATTCTTCACTTTCATACACGATTCAAAGAATAGTTTAGATAATTTATATATATCATAAGCCAATAATACAATCATACACATATTCAACAATACATTCAATATCATAAAATCAACAAATTATAATCAATTTACTAGTATATGTAATTTCATTCTTGATCAATCATTTCGACCATCGCATTTTCATTTTAATTACAGCTTTCACCCAGATAACTGTAGTAAATTGAATTTAAATACCAAATTTTTGTGCTCATAAGAGCTGACATATTTGATTTGTTCACATAATTATTAGATCGAGCTTGATGATTGCTCACATAGTTCACATGTTGGATCTTAAATCATCATATAAACCACTGATTAAACAATTGTTTTCCATATTCATTTGAACCATTTCCTATTTCATTGGGATCTTAATGGCATGGCATTTGTATCCTAATCATTTACTAAGCTCCCATTGGCACTGTTACCGAATCAATATCATTTCAAACCCTATAGCCATATACACATTTATAAATTCCATATACATTTCGGTATTCATGTCAATACCTTGAAACAATCTATAATAATCATAATATCCATGCTTTACAATCCAATCCATTTGGTGCCAAATTCATTCAAATCATAGCAATTTAATTCAAAAACAAAATAAATACAATTGTTATACCTAGCTTTATTTGATAATATGTTTTGATATAACAAATTAAAATGTTTTTGAATAAAATTTAAAGTTGAACAAAATTAGAAAAATGATAAAATCAAGTTAAAATGGTTGTAGTTTAGTTAAAAATTTTTAATCATGTTAAAAGAGTTTTAAAACAAGTTAGTGTTGCTCCAAGCCAAAAAATATCGATACCCATTCTAAAATTGATACCAAATTGACATTCTATTTTCAATCAATTACAAAAAGTATTGATACTTTTTACCATGTATCGATAAATTTTATTTAGTATTGTTGTAAACTAACTTTAACAGTCACTAAATTAGGCATTAAATGCTAATAGTATCAATACTTGTAGAAAAAGTATCGATACCTTTTGTTGCAGGTGAATTTAATAATCTGGTATTTTCATCCCCAATGGCTTTAGTCATGTTTTCAACAACCACAACTGTAACACCCCTAGACCCGTACCTGTCGCCGGAGGGTTAAGAGGCATTGCACAACATTCATTTAATATAACAAAAATTCACTCGCACAAATCATGTCATTAATACTTATGGGGAACATCTTAAAAGTATATCGAATTTCTAAATCTAAGTTATACATATATAAACGTAATCATCATTTCTAAATCTAAGTTATACATATATAAACGTAATCGTACATACATCATCAATTCAATCAAATTTTGACCCTCATGAATCAGTTTAATGATCACACACAACCATTTCATTTTAAGACCACTCTTGCAAGTCAAAACTCAAAACAACTTTACTCCAACTTCTAAGTTCATGTTACCAAAACCATTCCAATGAATTTCAAATAAACTCCATTTAGTCCATATGTACATATCGAATGGTCACATTCAATTTCAAAATTTCAGCATTCGCTCATCGTTAATTCACATTCAAACCATATATGTTTCTTAAAACATAGATATCAAGATATATCATACTTCAAGCCTAATTTACAAAATGTACAACTTACACTCCCATCCTCATACAACATAACCAAGTTTAAAACCATAGATATAGATGTAAGGTATTTAGGTAAGCCATTTTCGCATGGCTAAACTTACTTACATCATCAAAATAATATTTGTTTAACATCAAAATGTCAAGCCTATACATGCCATTTTCAAGGTTTAGCTACAAGTACCGAAAGAGCTTTGATAGTGTGGATGACTTTTATCTTGGAATTCCCGAGACCGTAGCTAACGAACGAGATCTACAAAACAGAGAGTTAAGGGCAACGAAGTAAGCATTCATATGCTTAGTAAGTTTTTAAATAACAAAATCATTTAAAAGGGTAGCATAGGGATATTTAAGCTTGTCTAATTCATCCCTTGGCCGAATAGGAACATAACTAAAGTACTACTCGTATCGTTCATGTCATTTTAACATATCTTACTATTCATTCTAATCACGAAAGTAATATCAATGTATCCAACTAAATTCAACCTATAGCCGAATACGTTCATCTCAATTATCATGTTAAACTCATGCATATACACATACATCCCATATCCGTGTAGTTGAACTCTTTGAATAAGAACTCATACATCATAATCAAGTCATAAGCGTTCGAGTGACTTTAAACAATGGTCAAAGCATCCCCCCCCGAATTTCAAAATCACAATCCAAAGGTAATCAAATTCTCGAACGAGAGTAAGATGCATACCTGGCTATCTTACGGTAGATAGCACATTTGTTTAGGATTGTTTCGATATTTATTATATAATTTCTCGCACGAATGCCTACGAGATTTTAACCCGGATATGATGCTGGCACGGATGCCCTTCGGGACCAAACCCGGTTTTTAACACTGGCTCAAAAGCCCTTCGGAACTAAGTTCGGTCATATCACTGGCTCAAAAGCCCTTCGGAACTAGGTCCAGACATATCACTGGCTCGAAAGCCCTTCAGAACTAGGTCCGGACATATCACTGGCTCGAAAGCCCTTCGAGACTAAGCTCAAATTTAAACCCCAATTAACATTCACACACACACATATATATATATATATATGTATATATCATATTACATTTGGATATCATTCCCATTACTCGAATACAATCACGGCATGTTTACCAACCATACAACATTCGGTTCACTAGTCATAAACAAAGGGCACAATTTCATTTCAAGATATAACAAAATTCAAAGTTAACATTCGGCTTCCAACATTTGCACAGATTATCTTTCCCACAATGACATTCAAGTATAACCTTTAAGTCTGAATTTATATATTATGTATATGCACTATGATTTCATCATGTCATGAGCTAAAATTCGTTACTCAAGAACTTACCTCGTATCTTTCTGAATAATTACGGGTTGACTATTTTGTCACTTTGGCTTTCCCCTTATCCGAAGTTGCCCCTCTATGCTCTTGAGCTAGATGTACAAAATTTCACTTATTAATATCCCAATAATAAGGCTTATAGCCGAATGTTCCTTAAAGTTAACAATACACACCCATAAAGTATATATATATATATATATATATATATAGCTATCACAAAACTTTAGTCATGCTTACAATTGTTTTAAGTCACAAACGTTACTCATCTCATTCACCAAGACATCATTCGGCCTTAATAGAATTATAATACCAAAACCCCTTATTTTTAATCATGTCACATATACACAACTTGAAACCCTCCTTTAACAACAAATTTACTACCTTGAAGACTCAATTTAACCCACTTAACTATTTCGAGGCCGAATGCTACTTGAGCATTGAGCATCATGTTCCTTTCTCCATCTATTAAGTCTTATGACTCGATCAACAACTATCTTTGATTTATCACATAATTAAAAGAATTCATAGCTCATTTCAACAATGAGTTTCTTGATTTCCAAAGAACAATTTCTCCATTCACTACCTAAATCCACATTCGGCAAAAATATATATATATCCAAAATGCTCAAATGTTCACACTTAAAATTACAACTTATTAACACATAAATTTTTCATTCATAAATTTTTTTAGCCGAAAGGTCCTCTACTCTATTTAACAACCATTGGTTCATCTAAACTTTAAACACATCATAAGTTGATATAAGAAATATCAAATACCACAATTAGAACACAAAACCTCATAGCCGAATGTCATAAAGGTCTAAAATTAAATTTTAACACAATTATTATGCTTCAACTCAATTTATAGCTATTTAAACATTCAACACTACTTCTTAAGCAATGAACCTTAGCCGAATACCCCTTTCAATCATTAGAATCACATAAAGCACCCTTTTCCACATTTTAAACTTATAACTTAAAAACACATGGATATTAGCATCACTTAACCTATCAAACACTCATTCAACAATTTATCACATCAAACTTCAAACTTATCAACATTTTAACATATTCCCCCCTCATGGCCGAATGCATCAACCCTCACATATAATCAAAATCTAACACATGGGCCATGCCAAGGACTTAGTAGTCAACTAAATTTCATAACAAATTTACAAAAATCCATACGGACATACCTTTGATTTAGCTAGGATTATGACCGATTGCCATAGCTTTCTTTTTCTCTTATTTTGCTTATAGTTTCGGTAAAACAAGAATGAATGGCAACCATTTTCATGGTTTGCTATTACATGCAAATTCCATTCTTTATTAATGTACCAAAATAGCCCTTTTATTAACATTCCTTTCCCACTAACAAAGGCTGATTTCGTCCATGCAAAAATTGCTTGGCTTAATCACAATTTACCTCCCTCCTTTTTAGAAAACATCAACCATCGGTATTTACTAATTATCCCACTTGTTTTACTCTTCACTCAATTAAGGCACATTGCTTAAATTTTTCACATATGATTATACAACTTCAAAGCACTCACTTCCACTAATACGTACACATAATTTAAAGTATAAAATTTATCATTTGAACCCATTCATTTTACACCTTTCTAATATTAGTCTCTTAAATTTAGTCCCACATATATATATCTTTCCATTTGAATCCTTTTTACTACAAAGCACATTGATTTAGAAATATTTAAAACATTCACATTTAGCACATGCATGGTCACATATTAAGACATGAAATACTTTATAAAAATCTTTTAGTGACTCGGTTTAGCGGTCTCAAAACTGCTTCCCGACTAGGGTCAAATTAGGGCTATCACAACTCTCTCCCCTTAAGAAATTTTCGTCCTCGAAAATCTTACCGGTAAACAGATTTAGGTATCTTCTTTTCATAGAGTTCTCGGGTTCCCAAGTCACTTCTTCAATCCCGTGCTTGAGCCACAGCACTTTTACTAACGGAACCTTTTTATTTCGCAATTCTTTTACTTCGCAGGCTAAAATACGAATCGGTTCTTCTTCGTAGCTCAAATTGGACTGAATTTCAATTTCTAACGGATTAATCACATGTGAGGGGTCGGATCTATAACAACGAAGCATCGATACATGAAAAACGGTGTGGATCTTTTCAAGTTCAGGGGGAAAAATCAGTCTATAAGCAACTGGCCCAATTCGTTCTGATATCTCGTATGGTCCAATGAATCTCGGACTCAACTTGCCTTTACGGCCGAATCTGAGCATTCTTTTCCAAGGTGAAACTTTTAAAAACACTTTATCCCCAATCTGATACTCGATATCTTTACGCTTCAGATCTGTGTAAGATTTCTGATGATCGGATGCCGCTTTCAAACAGTCTCGAATTGTTTTCACTTTCTGTTCTGTTTCTTTGACTAAATCAACCCCGTGAATCTTATTCTCATTAAGCTCGGTCTAAAACAAAGGTGTACGGCATCTTCGACCGTAGAGAGCTTCATAGGGTGCCATTTGAATACTCGATTGAAAACTATTATTATACGCGAATTCAACCAAGGGTAAATATTTTTCCCACGACCCGCTAAACTCGAGAATGCAACATCTCAACATGTCCTCGAGTATCTGAATTACCCGTTCGGATTGACCGTCAGTCTGCGGATGGAAAGCGGTGCTAAAATGGAGCTTAGTACCTAATGCCTCATGTAATTTCTTCCAGAATCGCGAAGTAAATCAAGGGTCTTGGTCTGAAACAATAGAAGTCGGCACTCCGTGCAATCGTACACCTGGGAGACGTACAATTCCGCTAGCTTATCAAGCGAGTAGTCTGTACGAACCGCAATGAAATAAGCTGATTTGGTTAGTCTATCAACAATAACTCAAATGGAATCTTTCTTACTCGGCGTTAGCGGTAATCCGGACACAAAGTCCATTGTCACTCGATCCCACTTCCACTCAGGTATTAGAATCGACTGAAGTAATCCCGAAGGCACCTGATGTTCCGCTTTTAGTTGCTGACATACCAAACACTTAGATACGAAATCAGAGATGTCCCGTTTCATACCGTACCACCAATATTGACATTTCAAGTCGTTATACATTTTAGTGCTGCCCAGATAAATAGACATTCGGCTATTATGGGCCTCATTTAGAATTGTCGAAATAAGCTCTGAATTTCTCGGGATACACACACGATCCCTGAACTTCAAACAATCATTTCTGTCGACTTGAAACTCTGAATTCACACTTGAATCACACTGAGCTCGTTTAACAACTAAATCATCGTCGACTTTCTGAGCTTCACAAATTTGTTGAAGTAACATAGGTCTTGCTTTTAATTCGGCAATCAATACTTCGCCTGTCGACAACGTTAATTTCACGTTCATAGCTCGTAAGAAATATAGGGATTTTCAGCTAAGAGCGTCTGCGACTACATTAGCTTTCCCCGGGTGATAATCAATAACAAGCTCGTAGTCTTCAAGCAATTCTAGCCACCGCCTTTGTCTCAAATTTAAATCTCTTTAAGTCATCAGATACTTGAGACTCTTGTGGTCGGAGAAGATGTGACATTTCTCACCGAACAGGTAGTGACGCCAAATCTTCAAGGCGAAAACGATAGCGTCTAGTTTAAGATCATGAGTCGGATAATTTCGCTCGTGAGGCTTCAACTGTCTCGAAGCATAAGCGACAACTCGACCTTCTTGCATCAAAACGCAGCCTAAACCGTTCAGAGATGCATCACTATAAACTACAAACTCTTTACCGGATTCTGGCTGAACTAACACTGGAGCTTTAGTCAATAGAGTCTTTAGCTGATCAAAACTTTGCTGACACTTATCAGACCACTCGAAATTGACATCTTTTTGTAGCAGTCTCGTCAATGGTATCGCAATCATCGAGAAACCTTTGACGAATCGTTGGTAATAACCAGCAAGTCCCAAGAAGCTCCGAACTTCCGAAACCTTTTTAGGAGGTTCCCAATCGAGAATGGCTAAAATTTTGTTCGGATCGACTTGAATACTCGAAGCAGATACTATATGTCCCAAAAAGCTGACCTCGTGCAGCCAGAACTCGCATTTACTGAATTTCGCATACAATTTACTAATTTGATATTTACTAATTTGATATTTCTCTTTTCCTTATTCTAACTCTGAATTTGGTCTATCCAGATCTATACAAGTAAATTTAATGTCAATTCATACTCAATTCAGTCCAATTTACATTTTAGGTAAAATTACCGTTTTGCCACTATACTTTTAATTAATGATGATTTCGTCCCTAGGCTCGGACAATGAAATTCTTGGAATTTAATCCTTATTCCAAGCCTAGCTGAATTTTACATGTAACATTTAAAGCCCATGTATTCATAAAATTTAGAATTTTTCCATGGATTTCACACTTCTACAATTTAATCCTTAAATTACAATTTCATCAACATTTTCAACCATAAATTTCAAAATTTCAGCATATTCATCCATGTAAATATTTTTATACTTTGATATCCTTGCAATTTAATCCCAAAATAGATAAATTAAGTTATACTGATCTCAAAAATATAAAAGTTACTAAAAACGGGACAAAAATACTTGCCCAATTAAGCTAAGAAAGTTTGTTTTCTCTTTCCTCGGGTTTCATGAAATTTGGGGAAGAAGATGATATAAAATGATGGCATTTTTATTTTTTTATCATTTATCTTCTTTATTTTCCATCTTTCCAATTTTATCCTTTTTTTTATTTTATTTTTCCATGGATTAATCATCATCCTTAACTACTAAGCATTTTTAAATGGTCTATTTGCCATATAAGGACCTCTACTTTAAAATTCTATAGCTATTTAATCCCTTTAGCTATTAGAACTCAACTTTTACACTTTGTGCAATTTAGTCCTTTATCAAAATAAACATGTAATTGGCAAAATTTTTTTACGAAATTTTCATATGACATTATTATCATACTGTAGATCATAAATTTATTTTAAAATAAATTTTTATTTCGAAATCGAATTTGTGGTCATGAAACCACTGTTCTGATTTATATCGAAAATGAGCTATTATAGATTCACAATGTTTTACATGTTTCGATGTTAAGACGGTATAGATTAGATCCTTTACATGTGATTTCTTCTAGTGAGATTGAATTATAGCCTGATCTGTCGTATTCTGAAGAGTTGATAAATATATTGTACGAGGTAAAAGAATTCCGGAATAAATGAATATCGTTAGTAAAAGTTTTGTGGCATCGACACGGTATTGATGAAGCTACTTAAGAGACCGAGGTATCAATGAAATTTCAATACTCAAACTTATTCTCAGGTAAAAATTTCCAGGTTGAAATTCCTAATGGGGAGAGTTGTAATAGCCCATTTTTCAATGGTGTCAAAAATAGTAGTTTTGAGACCACAATTAAGATGCGTGAGTCCGTAAATATTAATTATTTAATATTTACGAGGTTATTAGTGTCATATTAAAATTTTGGTCTAGTAATTTTTTTATTTTCTTAGTTATTTAAAGAAAAAATAACTAAATCGTAACACCTATAAAACCTTAATACTATCAAATTTTGCAAGCCAAAATGTCTAATTAGTAATGGTTCAAGGTTTTAACAGGAAAATAAATACTTTTAATTGAAAATGGATGGTTAATGGAAGAATTTAATTAAAATTTGATGTTTTGGCCGAACCACCATTTTTAGAGCTTAGGAGCTTCGGCTTTGTGTTCGTGGATGCATGTAAGTAAATTTCTATCCGTCTTTCATGAATTTTACATTTTTGATATCGTTGTAATGAAATATAGCTAGTTTAGGGAATATTTTGTGAAACTGTCAAAGTTTAGAAAACTTACTATTGATGTTTTTGAAGCTCTTTATTTGTAAATGTTTTGGTTGGAAGCTTTGATGGTGATTTTGAGCTATTTTGTAAAGTGATTTTGCATAATTTTTAAGTTTAGGGATTTAATTGAAAATAAAATAAATATAACATGTTTTTCTTAAGAAATTCTAGCATGTGAGGGCTGATTTGGAATGTAAATGAATTCAGCTTGATGGGTATGGAGATTAATTGCGAAAATTAACTCATCTTGATATTAGGGACTAAATTGAAGTAATAGTAAAAGTGCAGGGTAATTGTGTAAAATATCAATTAAGAGGTCATATTTATTAAATTGAATTATTTTAAAGTATTTAGGGCTGATAATTGAAATAAATTACCGTATAGATCAAGAACTAATAGAAAATCATGGAAAAGAGAAAATTACTGACTAGTTCTTGAGTTTTGCTATTTTTGCAATTAGGCTCTGATAAGTTCTAAAGGTTTAATTTAGTATAATTTATAATAGTATTTTGATTTATGAGTTATGATTTGTTGAATATGTGTACTTGTATATAATTAAATTGTCTCAAATGAATTCAAGGTGAGAAATGTAACTGAATTGGAAAGTATTACATGATTTTGTATATCGAGCTCGGATGAACATAGGATAGGATACCATTGGCATGCCAATAAGTTACTTTGCGTGCTGTACAAGATTAACTTGTGATGTGATGATGATTCTTGAATTATTTTTATTACACTGGGTATACCGAAGTCCAGCATTTGTTGCGGATTACTGAGTTATATCTATAGTGATTTTGGCGTGTTTCTGGGGGGATGTTAACCTACGAGCTAGACACTTGGTGCCTAGGTGTGTTCTTGGTTGGATTGGCTCGGTTCAACATTCTAGATTGTCTTGGGTGGATAACTGCTTATCTGTATCTATTTCTATCATTCATCGGGTAGATTTTAAATGGTTAAATGTCTTGTTAATGAATTATATGAATGTTACATGATTTCTAACATCAGATCATGACTTTTGTAATTGAATGACTTTGTATAGTTGAATAATTTATGCAACTTATGTATATAAAGCTCACCTATTGAATGGTTGTAGTTGACAGGGTTAACTTTTATTAACAATGTTGTTAAATGTTATGCTATGTTTATACGGTAAGTATTTTCATTTTGACCTGTGAACTTACTAAGCTCTATTAAAGCTTACTTGTGTCATTTTATTATTTCCATGTTGATAGCGCTTTGTGGAATCAAGTGACCGGATCAATTTGAAGATCATAGTATCCAACTATTTTTGGTAGGTTTTGAAAATGTTTATTTTGGGATATGTGGCATGTAATAAGAGAATCGTGTATATGTTTTAAGTACTTATTACAAAATGGCATGCTATATACTTGTGTAATGAATGTATGATTTTAGTTGATAATATGTTTTTTCATGGAATGGTATGAAAATCCAATTGTGGTATGGAACTTGTCATGTAGTAGGAGTTATATGTCTATAAAGGTGTTTAAGATGTAACACCCCTGTAACACCCCAAACCCGGCCTAGACGTTATTGCCAAATCTGGCAATTTCAAATGGAATGGGGTTTAAAATCGAGTTATCAAGTTAAAAATTGGTTCAGTTTAGTAAAACATTTATTAATCATTTTGTCCTGATAGGTGTCTTTTTAGCGGAAGCTTTTAAAACCGTTTATTTTATGAAAACCATTCCCATTTGATGAAATATTAGCTTTACCTATTTAGAAAACTATATTTTGTTGTGATCCAAGTCGTAAAACCATAAAAGCATTTAAAAACCCAAAATTAAAAACAAGCAGTCCGTAAAATCCAAATTACATAGTAATACCTAAATAACAATAAATCTGAAAACTATCAGAAAACAATTTTTAATTGCATGTGGCCACTGTCGAGTCCTCCGCTGCACCGACCTGTCAAGTCTGGGGATTACCTATACAGATAAAACAGAAAAGGATGAGTTTTCGCAAACTTAGTGTGTAATCCCCACAGAAAACATACATAGAGATAAATAACATAAATCAGTCATATCCAGTTTGGGGCTTTAACCCTATCACAGATTTAGTTCGGGCCTTAGCCCAAACAAATTAAGTCTCAGATGTTCAATAGGACCTAGGCCTGTCGCAGAAATAACATGTAGTAATAGAATTCAGAATTTTACCCACCAGCCCACACACCATCTCCGACCATCCCTACACACCATGTGGGTTTTAGAACACCCATCGAACCTTACACACCAAATAGGGTTTATAATACCCATCCAACCCTACATACCGTACTGTACCGAAATACGACACATAATTAGAGATATGCAGCTAAGCTGCCAAATAACAGGCTTTAAAAGCCTTTTAGATACTTCCTTTAAACTTCATCAACCCATCCCAATGCAAAACATCATACCATGTGTGTCATGCAAACAGGCTAATATCAAACATACATTCAGTTTAGTACAGATATCATGCTCAGTCAGACATACAATCAGATCACATAATTAAGGGTTCTAAGAAATGCTTACTGACCCTACAGTAGGTCCACAGTCGACTTGGGCGACCTGTGCAACCTTACTGAACCTTTCAAGAAAATGGGCTCTCACACCCATGTGGCCAGCTTGTGTGGGCCCACACACTTGTGTGGCCTACACGGCCCAATTCAGTCTAGCTCGTGTGTCGTATACGGCCTATCTGGCCATCACATGACCGTGTCCTTCTCACACGGCCTGGCATCGTAGATCACACGACTGTGAGGCATCGACAAAACACTTTTTTGACTTTTCACCGAACCTCATTTTTTATGTTTCAGGTACACACCTGGCAACGATTCGCTTCAAAAAGTAATCCCCAGTAATCCTGAACCTATAATCGACATTACAAACCCTAGAATTAGCCTATAACCAAGGTTGAATCAAAACCATCAAACCAACAATGATCCAAAACAACCACTTAACGATTACCATCAACCCTTGCGCGATTTCGACCATTAAGCAGCACTAGTGAAGCCTCGCTCCACCATTTCTACACTACCAAAATAGAACATAAGCCCCTGATTAGAAACTTAAGATAGAACGAAACTTCGACACTTCCAAAACACTTACCAATTATTGAAAAAAAAAAAGAGAACGGATTAGAAAAGCAATAATCACAAGAGCCAAAATAGGAAAGGGCAGCAATTGAGAATGATGTAATCAAGGAAGAAGGGAAAAGAGAATGGCGTTAGAAAATTTTTTTGAAAATAGGAAGAGAACCAAAATTTGCAAAAGAGAAAATAAAACAGAAAGAAAGAAAATCTGATAACCCTTTAATCACACCCCTTAATTCTCTTCACCAACTTCCCACCACTCAGAATCCAAATTAATTCACACTCCTGCCGAAACCAATAGCAAAAATTATCCCCTTCGCACACGCAGGGATTCGAACATAGGACCTTAAGCAGACCGATACTCCTCTTAACTACCAGACCAGTTGGCCTATTCTATTAACATTTTACAAACATTCAAATATAAGCCCACTGAACCCAGTTAAGGCTTTATTCCTAAAAATACCAAAATTTGCCCAAGTCATGGCTTGAACTTGGGACGTCTCACACACACCCAAAACACCTAACCACTGAAGCAGATAGATATTTGTGTAACAAATTTAACGAAATCAGAAATATGAAATTTGGGGCGTTACAACTCTGCCCCCTAAAAGAAAATTTTGGCCTTGAAATTTACCTGATCAGAATAGATGAGGATACTGCTGACGAATCGCATCCTCAGGCTCCCACGTGGTTTCCTCAGTGCTATGATTTCGTCACAACACTTTCACTAAGGGGATAGACTTTTTCCAAAGGACCTTAATGTCGCGATCCAGAATCTGAACCGGTTCCTCCTTAAAAGTCAAATCTAGCCTCACCTCAATTTCCTCAATGGGGACAATATGGGTAGGATTAGAGCGATAGCGCCTCAACATCGAGACGTGGAATACATCCTGAATGTGATCCAACTCTGGAGGTAGTTCTAACTGATATGTGACTGGCCCCACTCGCCTCAGAATCCGATACGGCCCAAAAAACCTAGGGCTTAGCTTACCCTTGCGACCGAACGTCAAAAATTTTTACCATCGCAAAACCTTGAGAAACATGAAGTCCCCCACAGCATACTCAATATCCTTTCTTTTCAGATCTGCATAGGACTTCTGCCTGTCAGAAGCTACTTTCAGATGATCCCGAATTAATCTGACCTTACTTTAAGTTTCAGAAACCAATTTTGAACCCAGAACACGTCGCCACTTAACTCAGTCCAGTATAAGGGAGTACGACGTTTACGACCATACAAGGCCTTATAAGGTGCCATCTGGATGTTAGACTGGTAACTGTTATAATAGGCAAACTCTACTAACGACAAGTACTCCTCCCAACTGTCTCAGAAATCAATCATATAGCTCCTCAACATATCCTCTAGTATTTGAATCACCCTCTCCGACTGACCATCTGTCTGAGGATAGAAAGCAGTACTAAAGTCTAACTTTAACCTTAGAGCCTCTTGTAGCTTCTTCCAGAATCGAGATTTGAAGCAAGGATCCTTATCGGAGATGATCGAGACATGAACTCTATGCAATTTTACTATTTCAGATATGTAGAGCTTAACCAATTTCTGAAGAGAAAAGTCTATCCTTACTGGGATGAAGTGAGCAGATTTGGTCAATCGATCCATGATGACCCAGACAAAATTCTTCTTAGTGGGTGTTAGAGGCAACCCACAAACTAAGTCCATCATTACTCACTCCTATTTCCATAATGGTAACTTAACCAGTTGTAGCAAACCCAAAGGTAACCGATGCCCAGCCTTAACCTACTGACAAGTTAAATAGCGAGCAACGAAGTCAAAAACCTCACGCTTCAACCCTGGCCACCAGTATAACTCTCGAAGAACTCGATATGTCTTGTTCCCACCGGGATGCATAGCATAGAGGCTACTATACGCCTCCTTCAGAATCAACTGTCTTAAATCCTCATCATTCGATACACAAATCCGACCGCGGAAGCAAAGTATCCCATCACTGTTCAACCCAAAATCAGAAGTGCTGCCACTTTCAATCTAACGAAATCACAACTCAAAGGACTTATCCTCTAATTGTTTACCTCTAATTTGATCTATCCATGACTGTTTGAAGTTTAGCCAATAGACTCACATCATCGAATAAGTTGAGCCAAGCGAACATCGCTTTCAGATCAGTAATAGCCCTACGGCTCAATGCATCGGCTGCTACATTGGCCTTGCCGAGATGGTATTCAATGGCAAAATCATAATCCTTAAGCAGCTCAGCCCATCTACGATGCCTAAGATTCAACTCCTTCTTAGTGAGGAGATACTTGAGGCTTTTGTGATCAGTATAGATATTACACTTCTCACCGTACAGGTAGTGCCTCCAAATTTTTAGAGCGAAGACTACAACAGCCAATTCCAAATCATGGGTTAGATAGTTTACCTCGTGAGTTTTGGGCTGACGAGATACATACGCTACCACCTTACCCTCCTGCATTAACACACAACCCAAATCGATGCGTGATGCATCGCTGTAAACTACGAAGTCTTTACCAGGCTCAGGCTGTATCAGAACAGGATAGTAAGTTAGAACAGTCTTTAGTTTCTCAAAGCTCTCTTGTTGCGCATTAGTCTAGACAAAAGGAACTCCCTTATGCAGAAGCTTAGTCAATGGTGCTGTGATCACGGAGAACCCTTCCACAAGACACTAATAATAACCAGTCAACCCCAGAAAACTTCAGATTTCAGTCACATTCTTCAGTTGTTTCCAATCCAACACAACCTCAATCTTACGAGGATCGACTCAAATCCCTTCCGCAGAAACTACGTGCCACAAAAAGGTCACCTCATGTAGGTAAAACTCACACTTACTAAACTTCGCATACAACTATTTTTCACGAAGAGTTTGCAATAGCACTCTGAGATGCCTATCGTGCTCGTCCTCAGACTTAGAATACACCAGGATATCATTAATGAATACCACTACAAATTGATCCAGATAGGGCTGGAAGACTCAATTCATTAAGTCCAACAATGCCACTGGGGCGTTTGTCAACCCAAAAGGCATAACTAGGAACTCGTAATGCCCATACCGACTCCTAAATGTCGTCTTATGCACATTAGCCTCTTTAACTTTCAACTGATGACATCCCGAACGTAGATCGATCATAGAAAACACAGAAGCTCCTCTGAATTGGTCGAACAGATCATCTATCCTTGAAAGTGGGTACTTGTTCTTGATCGTTAGCTTGTTCAGCTGTCGGTAGTCGATACAGATCCTCATTGTCCTATCTTTCTTTTTCAAAAATAGAAAGTCCTCCCCACGTAGTCACCCTGGGACAAATGAACCCACGATCCAATAATTCCTGAATTTGAGCCTTAAGCTCCGTAAGCTCCTTCGGTACCATTCGGTAAGGAGCGATAGACATCGGAGCTGTACCCTGAATAAGCTCAATCCTAAATTCCACTTCTCGACTTAGAAGTAAACTCGGTAGCTCCTCAAGACAAACATTTGAAAAGTCTCTCACAATTTTGATGCCTTTAATCGAAGAGTCCACAGAATCTCGAGCACTAATGTAGGCCAAGAATGTGTCACATCCTTTCCGAACCAACTTTTCTGCCACCAATGCAAAAATCACATTATTCAAATAATCCTAACATTCCCCAATCACCACTACCTCCTCGTCCTCCTCGGTTATCAATACAACCCTTTTTATTGCACAATCTAGACTCACCTAGTGCTTGACCAGCCAGTTCAATCCTCGAATTAGGTTGAACTCCCCAAACAGAAGCTCCATCAGATCAGCCAGAAATATTGTCCCTTGAACCTCTAACGGAACGCCTATAAATAATCTACTAACCCGGACAGATTCCCCCAAAGGACTTAAAACCATCACCTCACTAGAAGCACTCTCCACCAAAATCCCCAAATTTTTAGACACAGTGCTAGCTACATATGAATACGTAGAACCTATGTCTATAAATACCAGATAAGGTATATCATAAATTAAAAACATACTAGTGATGACTTCCGGAGCGTCTCTATCCTCACGGGGACGAGTAGCATAAACAAGGGCAGGCTGCCTCACTTCAGTCTGTCCAGTACCTTTGCCCGGTACTCTCTGTCCACGGCCTATTGATGTGATATGATCGTACCTGTAAACTAAACTATTATCACGATAAAGGCAAGTGCACCTATCAAACAGTAGTATAGCTTATGGCAAGACCGGGATGTCGAACCTATAGGGACTAAAAGTACTAATATTAACCTTCTCCTTATTATCTAGCCTAAAAATAAATGACATTTCTTTAAACTAAAAAAACTAACTAAACTAAGAACATGACAGAAAATAAATTGGGGAAATTACTTTTGGAAAACTAATTGATTAAGACAATACCCAATGAAGAATCCACCTAGACTTCACTTGTTATTTGACTCTGAACTAGACGATTTATTCACTTGACTTGATCCGTAGAAATCCCTAATTTATGTTAATATCTGTTTCAAGACTAAAAATAACTAACCCTAGGTTGATTAATTGAAATTTCTTTCTAATTAAAACCTCTAGTGTTGCATTAACTCGATCTATAGATTTCCCTATTAGATTTGATTCTAATCCGGCAAATTTTCATCATCCTATGTCTAGGAATGCAATCAACTCCGCTTAATTGTGTTGGATCTACTCTTAGACAGTGACTTTTGCTCCACTGAATAAGCACATTCAACTTGAATTAATATCCTGAAATATTAACACAAGAATTAAAACATAATTAAGAACAAATCAAATATTTATCATATAATTCAGAAATTAATAACAAGATCCATCTTAGGTTTCATCCCCCTCAGGTATTTAAGGGATTTAGTTCATGTTTATAAAAGAAAACATCTCAAAATATGGAAAACAACAAAACATAAAGAACCTAAAAACTTCGAGAGAAATTGAAGGGGGACCTTTAGTCTTAATGTAAATCCTTGCTTCCGAGATGAATTAATCGGTGTTCCTCGAGTAATTCCTTGCTTTCTACTCAGTGCGTCCCTTGTTCTTCCCCTTGGGTGTTTTTATAGACTTTAGAATGCCCAAAATACCTAAAAATTAGCCTTTTCCGAGTAGAATTGAAACAGGGCTCGACAGGGACACGCCCATGTGAGCCTGCGCAGGCCGTGTGTGATTTTGTGTGTCACACATGGGCGTGTGGTTTACCCGTGTGAAAATACTTAGGCCGTGTTAAATACTGATTTTGGCCCATTTTGTCCGGTTTTGGCCCGTTTCTCGCTCTTTTCACTTTCCTTTGCTCACCTAGGTATAAAATATGAAATTAAAGGATTAGGAGCATCAAATTCCATAAATTTAATGATAAATCATCCATAAATGTGCCAAGCATGGGATAAATATATATATATATATATTATGGTTTATCAAATATCCCCACAATTAAGCGTTTGCTTGTCCTCAAGCAAAATCCTCAACTCACAACTAAAAATTTATTTTTCTCAACTTATAATTCCTATCAGTGATGTTTCGAACTAATTCACAAGTAATCATACATTGAGAATCCAACTAAAAGAACATCAAAGTCTCATACAATCCAAGTTGAGTATTTTATCACAAAAGCATAGGCATTTCCCTTTTTTCTAAGTAATCACCTTTAATTTAAAACTAACAAGAGTTGACATCCTCACTAAAGATTCACTCAAAGTGTTTAGGGTTCAGAAATTAAGCACTCATTAGTCGACATGAAAAGTTATTACCATAGGCTTGCATGAAAATCAAATCTCCACCACTATAAATTGAGATGATACATCGATCAAAAGGTCTTTTAGAGGGTTGTAACGGGGCTTTGGTTAGGGGTGTGGACACAAGCTGAAAGAGAAGGTTAGAATCGAGATTGAACTAAAAATTACCTAACTAGAAAAATACTAATACTGAGAAATTACATCACTGAATATATTCCTAGAATTGAGCTTTTCCTCATGAATAACATCGTTTAAGATCAAGAGTTACATAACTTCATAAAAATATGCTAAGCAACAAATTAACAACTGAAATAATTTTTCTAAGAACAAATCAAATATTTAAATTTACTAACTAAAAAGGAGAACATACTTAGATAATTATTCAATTCAAATCTCAAAAAAATAGGGATCAAATTAATTAAGGGGATTTCAACAATAATGGGTTATATGTTAATATTAAGGGTAAATCAATGAATAGTTTGTTAAGTTCAAGAGGGTTCATTAGGGGTTAGTTATGAAGGTAGGCTTTTATGGAGTGAGTGGGTTAAACCTAAGTGCCTTTATCATCTCAGTATATCAAATCAATGGTGTGGTCTTGACATGTATAATCAACGCAAGTTTTAAAATAACAGATCAAAATTGACACACTCATAGCAACAATAAAAGTGAACAAGAAAGAATATATGCTCTAAAGGCTCAAAATCTCACAAAAATTATGGCTTTTGATGTCAATCTTGTGAATTTCAAACTTCAAGATAATACCTAAATTTAGGGAAACAACCTAGAAAAATTTTTATTTCTCAAAAATCAACTTTTCATGCTTGATTCTCTAGTGTCTTAAAGTTTAAATAATCAAAACACAAATACCTATGTTTTAATCCAAAGTGTATAAATAAAAATCATAAATCAATCAAAATTCATTCTAATAGTGATATGATGGAGTTATTTGAGAACAAGATAAAATTTAGGGATTTTCTGATGAAGATATAAATAACCTCCTTGCACTTAAGATGTACATTATCCTCAATGTACAAAGTTAGGTCATAAGATTATAAGCATAATATTGTAAGATAGGGAGAGAAATGAAACTTCCTGAATTTTGGATGAAATCTTTGGAGTAAGGAGAGTAGATTTGGAAAGGAAGCTTTTCAAGTGCATGATGAACTAGGCAAAGGTGAAGGTGGGGGAGGATACTCCGGTAGTGGTATAGGTTAGGTTCCACAACCGTGATGCCAAATGAAGATGGTCATGGTCGAACAGGACACGGTAGTCGTGGAGTACCTTTCCCAGTGGAGTTGTATATTCCTGAGTAATATTAAGCTCTTAAGCTCTTTGTAACTGCGATGGCATCAATAGTGTTTTAGGGGGTATAGATTAGCATGGTTACTCATTAAGAAATAGCCATAAAAATAAAATTTTCAAGATAAACTAAGATAAGTTTTGTAGAACATAAAGAAAAAATAGAAATAAAGAGAAAGAGAAAGAAGCATAAAATTAAAAATAAAAATAAAAAATAAATGGACTCAAAAGTCCTCATTGCCGAATGGGTCATGAGGTGGTGGCGGTGGTGGTAAAATGTGGAGATGCTAACAAATCTGCTATAGAGTAGCATCAATGTGGTTGAATCACTGAAAGCATTGCTGCTTGAATCGAGTGAGGCGCTCAGAAATGTCAATCAATGAAGCAGTAGCATGAACTGGTCTATGACTCGGCGGTGGCTGAGAATGTGGGTTCTCATGACATGGAGGGATATCATCAGTAATATCCGCGGGGTCATCTTGCTCGGTAGACTAAGCTAAACGGTATTGAGGAGGATCGAACCTACGACGATGCTCTATCATCCTCATATGAAGCATACTCGAGATGCCCTGTGGGGACATCTAGCCGATGAGTGTGAGTGATGAGGATTGCGCCACTGTGTTGAGGAGACCGAAGTGTCATGCGAGTCTAAGCTCGACTTACCTTGCTCGCACCTTTAAGAGGGTTCGGGGAGCCAAAGCTCCTCTCTATCATTCTTAAAATCCTCACCATTATAAAGTTTAAGTTGATGACCGTTTATCTTGAAAGTGTTGTGGTTTGGATGTGTTACCTCAACTGTGCCACATGGGAAGACAATTTTAACTACAAATGGGCCTGACCACCTTGATTTCAACTTTTTAGGGAACAATTTAAGCCTCGAGTTGTAAAGCAAGACAAGATCGCCAGCTACAAACTGCATAGGTTGCTTTAAACGAGTGTCATGGCGTCGCTTTGTTGCTTCCTTGTATAGGCGTGAATTTTCGTATGCATTAGCGCGCCATTCATCCAACTCGTTCAACTGCATTAATCTTTTCTCACCTACAAGTTTATGATCAAAGTTTAGAAATTTGATAGCCCAAAACACTTTATGTTCAAGTTCAAATGGTAGATGGCAACTTTTTCCATAAACAAGTCTATAAGGAAATGTTCCTATTGGAGTTTTGAATGTAGTTCTATAAGCTCATAAAGCATCATCTATGTTCATTGCCCAAATTTTCCTATTTGACTCGACCGTCTTTTCTAGGATACGTTTAAGTTCTCTATTGGCTACTTCTACTTGGCCACTAGTTTGTGGATGGTAAGGGGTAGCTGTTCTGTGGTGCACTCCATATTTCTTTAAGACTTTATCAAACTGAGCATTACAAAAATGAGTACCCCTATCACTAATAATTGCCCTAAGTGTTCCAAATCAAGAAAAGAGCTTTTTAAGAAATCTCACTACCATTCTAGCATCATTAGTAGGTAAAGCTTGGCCTCCCACCCATTTCGACATGTAATCAACCGCTACTAAAATGTATTTATTCCCAAACGAACTAGGGAATGGACCCATGAAATCAATACCCCCTACATCAAATATTTCACATGAGAGCATATATGTTTGAGGCATTTCATCACGTTTAGAGATATTACCTGTCCTTTGGCATTTGTCACAAGTAGTAACATACTTGTTGGCGTTCTTGAATAGTATGGGCCAATAAAAACCTGATTTGAGTATTTTATGAGCTGTCTTAGTCCCACTGTAATGCCCTCCGATTGGTCCTGAATGGCAGTGTTCCAAAATCTTATTTGCTTCTGACATTGTAATGCATCTACGAATAACTTGATCTGCACATATACGAAAAAGAAAAGGGTCCTCCCCAAAATAGTTTTTCACATTAGTAAAAAATCGCTAATTTTGCTGATGTGTCAACTCTTTTGGGGTTATGTTAGCAGCTAAATAATTCACAATATCTGCAAACCAAGGTACCTCAGAATCCGATATAAGTAAGAGTTGTTCTTCCGAAAATAAGTCATTTATTTCGACTTTGTCAAGTTCTTTGAGATGTGGATTCTTGTGCCTGGAAAGGTGATCTGTCACCAAATTTTTAGCCCCTTTCTTATCTTGTATCTCTAAGTCGAATTCCTGCAATAATAAAATCCATCTTATTAATGATCAGTATAAACGACAACTTTAGACAAAATCAAATATGGTCTAAATTTGTCGAATGCAAAAACCACGGCTAGCAACTCTTTTCCGTGGTAGTGTAATTCTCTTGTGTGACTGTCAAAGTCTCACTAGCATAATAAATTGGCTGAAAATGCTTGTCTCTTCACTGTCCAAGAACTGCACCTACTGTAAAATCACTCGCATCACACATTAGTTCAAAAGTCAAGTTTCAGTTAGGTGCAATTATAATCGGAGCATTAGTTAATTTCTTTTTGAAAGTGTTAAATGCTTCTAAACATTCCTAATCAAAGTTGAATGGTACATCTTTTTTTAGTAATTTCGTTAAAGGCTTAGTTATTTTAGAAAAATCTTTAATAAATCTTCTATAAAAACCAGCATGACCTAAAAAGCTTTTAATAGCCTTAACTAAATTAGGAGGAGGTAGTTTTTCAATGGTTTCAATTTTTGCTTTATTAACCTCCATCCCTTTACTAGAAATTTTATGACCTAACACAATACCTTCATGAACCATAAAGTGGCATTTTTCCCAATTAAGTACAAGGTTCCTTTCTTCACATCTTATTAAAACTCGTTCTAAATTTTTAAGGCAGAGATGGAAAAAGTTACTGAATACCAAGAAGTCATCCATAAATACCTCCATAATGTCTTCCACGAGTTCGTCAAAGATGGCTAACAAGCAACACTAAAAAGTGGCAAGAGCATTACATAATCCAAAAGGCATTCTACGATAAGCAAATGTACTATATGGACATGTAAATGTCGTTTTCTCTTGATCTTCAAGGGCTATCGGGATTCGGAAGTAGCCAAAGAGTCCATCCAAGAAGCAATAGTACATATGCCCTGACAGTCTTTCCAACATTTGATCAATGAATGGCAAAGGAAAGTGGTCTTTTCTAGTGGCATCGTTCAATTTCCTATAGTCAATGCAGGCTCTCCAACTGGTTACTATTCTTGTAGGGATCAATTCGATCTTTTCATTGGCAACAACAGTCATGCCTCCCTTCTTAGGAACAACCTGCACAGGACTTACCCAAGCACTGTCAGAAAGGATAAATAACTCCAGCATCTAGAAGTTTAATTACCTCAGCCTTGACAACTTCCTTCATGTTGGGATTCAATCGTCTTTGAGCTTGCACACATGATTTGTATTCATCTTCCATCAAAATTTTATGGGTGCAAAAAGAAGGACTGATTCCTTTAATGTCATAAACTTTCCAAGCTATGGCTCTTTTATGTTCTTTTAATACTTGGAGTAATTCTTCTTTCTCCTTGGCTTGCAAGTCCGAAGCAATAATCATTGGCATGTAGAGTCATTTCCCAAAAATGCATATTCCAAGTAATTGGGTAATTGTTTTAGTTCCAGTTTGGGGGGTTCATCAACAGAGGGTTTTTGTTTTAGTTCATCATTTATCTCAATACCCTCATAATCTATTTGTCTTGGAGAAGGTTCGTTAAAGTTCAAGTCAATTATTACCTTCTCCATCTCAGTGGTGACTTCGTCCTTCTCCCCACCTTGAATGAGACACAATTCCAACATGTCCTTAAGAGTGATTTCTTGAAAAGAATCTTGAAAAGAGTAGTCAATAGAATTAATAAAATAACAGGAATCGTCTTGTTCTCTAGAGAACCGCATGGCATCATAAATTTTGAAAATGATTTCTTCATCTCCCACCCTAAGCACAAGTTTACCATCCCCTACATCAATATCTGTTCTAGCAGTGGCTAAAAATGGGCGTCCTAGGATTAAAGGCACTTCAACATCCTCATCCATGTTAAGCACAACAAAATTAACATAGAATATAAATCTATATACTTTTACTAGTACACCTTCAATGATACCCCTAGGATATTTAACAGATCTATCAGCTAATTGAATACTCATCCTAGTGGGTTTTGGTTCGCCAAGACCTAGTCACTTGAACATTTTATAAGGCATTAAATTAATACTAGCACCTAAATCAGCTAATGCCTTTTCAATATTTAAACTACCAACTAAACAGGGAATAGTAAAACTTCCTGGATCTTTTAGTTTGGTTGGTAGTTTGTTCTGGAGGATAGTTGAACATTCCTCATTGAGTTCCACTGTGGATAGCTCTTCAAACTTCCTTTTTTTTTGTGAGAAGCTCCTTGAAAAATTTTGCATACATGGGCATCTGTGAAATAGCTTCAACAAAAGGTAAGTTAATATGTAACTATTTAAAAAGTTCAAGAAATTTACTGAATTGTGCATCCATGCGGTCTTTCTTTAACTTTGCTATGAATTGTGCGTCTATGCGGTCTTTCTTTTACTTTACTGGGTATGGGATAGGTGGCTTGTATTCTCTAAGCACTAGTGGGGCATTCTCCTTGGGTTTGGTCTCCTCAACTTTCTCTTTGTCAGGCTCTTGTAGCAACTTCTTTTCAGGTTCAGTTAGAGTTTTCCCATTCCTTAATGTAACTACTTTAACATGCTCCCTAGGATTGGGTTCAGTATTACTCGGCAAACTACCTTGTGGTCTATCAGATATCATTTTAGCAAGTTGACCAATTTGATTCCCAAGTCCTTGAATTAAAGCTTTCTAGTTCTTAAGTGTAGTTTTAGTATTCTAAAAATGAGTTTTTGACACGGAGATGAATTTTTACAATACCTCTCCATGAGAAATTTGGATGATTCCTCCAACCTACACTGTAAGTGTTACTATAAGGACTGTTTTGAGGTCGAGGATTATTACCCATATAATTCATTTGCTCGTTTCCCATGCCATGTCCATAGGGGGAGTACTCTGGGTTGCCCACACCACCTCCATTCGTGTCGTATTGCATAACTGGATGTACCTGCGTAGAACAAACAAAACCATCAATCTTTTTATTCAAAAGTTTTACGTGGCTAGAAAGTATAGCGACTGCGTCGACATTAAAAACACTGGCGGCTTTTGTCGATCTTGTCATCATGACTTGCCACTGATAGTTATTCAATAACATCTCCTTTATAAACTCATAAGCCTCCTCAGGTGTTTTGTTATTTATCATTCCACTGGCGGCTGCATCTATCCTTTGCCCCGTTGAGGGATTCAAACCATTGTGGAAAGTCTGAACCTGTAGCCACAGAGGCAACCCATGGTAAGTGCACCTTTTCAATAAATCCTTGTATCTCTCCCATGCATCATAAAGAGTTTCTAGATCCATCTGTACAAAAGAAGATATGTCATTCCTCAACTTTACCGTTTTAGACGGCAGAAAATATTTTAAAAGAAATTTTTTGGTATTTGTTCCCAAGTAGTGATAGACCCTCTGGGTAGAGAGTTTAGCCACTGTTTAGCCTTATTCCTCAGAGAAAAAGGAAATAACCGAAGACAAATGGCATCATCAGAAACACCATTATTTTTAAAGGTATAGCAGAGTTCCAACAAGTTTGTTAAATGTGTGTTGGGATCCTCATCCTGTAAACCATCAAACTGAACAAACTGTTGAATCATTTGTATAGTGTTAGGTTTCAGTTCAAAATTATTTGCAGCAATAGTAGGCCTAACAATACTAGATTTAGTACCAGCTAAATTAGGCTTAGTGTAGTCATACATAGTACGAGGAGTAGGATTCTGATTCACAGGATTTGCAGCTACCAGGAGGTAACGGAATATTATGATTTGCCTCCATCTCCTTAGTAGTGTTGGTCACGTCCTCTTGCTCTTCCTCTATGTATTGTAGGCTCCACCTTATTTCTCTACGGTTTCTGCGAGCTGATGCTTCTATCTCACTATCAAATAATAAAGATCTTGACGAATTTCTTCTAGTTATAAACTAGAGACACCTGTCAGTAAAAAAAAAAAAAATTTAGTAAATAAAACTTAAAATAAAACAAAAAGTAAATTGCAATAAAAGTAAAAAATGGCTAAAGTAATAAAAATCGAGTGTTCCTAATATTTCAGTTCCCCGGTACCAGCACCAAAAACTTGATGTGATATGATCGTACTTGTAAACTAAACTATTATCACGATAAAGGCAAGCGCACCTATCGAACAGTAGGATAGCTTATGGCAAGACTGAGATGTCGAACCCACAGGGACTAAAAGTACTAGTATTAACTTTCTTCTTATTATCGAGCCTAAAAATAAATGAGATTTGTTTAAACTAAAAAAACTAACTAAACTAAGAATGTGACAAAGAGTAAATTAGGGAAATTGCTTTTGGAAAACTAATTGACTAAGATAATACCCAAGGAAGAATCCACCTAGACTTCACTTGTTATTTGACTCTGAACTAGACGATTTATTCACTTGACTTGATCCGTAGAAATCCCTAATTTATGTTAATATCTCTTTCAAGACTAAAAACAACTAACCCTAGGTTGATTAATTGAAATTTCTTTCTAATTAAAACCCCGAGTGTTGCATTAACTCGATCTATGGATTTCTCTATTGGATTTGACTCTAATCCGACAGATTTTCGTCGTCCTATGTCTAGCATTACAATCAACCCCGCTTAATTGTGTTGGATCTACTCTTAGACAGTGACTTTTCCTTCACTAATAAGCATATTCAACTTGAATTAATATCCTGAAATATTAACACAAGAATTAAAATACAATTATAAAACAAATCAAATATTTATCATATAATTAGAAATTAATAACAAGATCCGTCTTAGGTTTCATCCCCCTCAAGTATTTAGGGGATTTAGTTCATGTACATAAAAGAAAACATCTCAAAATAGGGAAAACAACAAAACATAAAGAACCCAAAAACTTCGAGAGAAATTGAAGGGGGACCTTTAGTCTTGATGTAAATCCTTGCTTCCGAGATGAATCGATCGACGTTCCTAGAGTAATTTCTTGCTGTCTACTCAGTGTGTCCCTTTGTTCCTCCCCTTAGGTGTTTTTATAGACTTTAGAATGCCCAAAATACCTAAAAATTAGCCTTTTTCTAAGTAAAATTGAAACAGGGCTCGACAGGGACATGCCTGTGTGACACGCCCGTATGAGGTTGCGCAGGCCGTGTGCGATTCTGTGTGTCACACATGGCTTTGTGGTTTACCCGTGTGAAAATGCCTAGGCCATGTTAAATACTGATTTTGGCCCATTTTGTCTATTTTTGGCCCGTTTCTCACTCTTTTCACTTTCATATGCTCACCTAAGTATAAAACATGAAATTAAAGGATTAGGAGCATCAAATTCCATAAATCTAATAGTAAATCATCCATAAATGTGCCAAGCATGGTATAAAAAGATGTATATATTATGGTTTATCACCTATGTCGTTACCACCCCTAGCCTGACCACGGCCCCTAGATGGCTATTGAACTACCTCGACGGCTATGCAGTACCAGAACCCGAAGCTTGTACCTGAGCTGCCCTTAGAAGACACTCTCGAACACGGTGCTTAGTGAACCTACATCTTAGACATGCCTTAGTCATCCTTCAGCATTCACACGGATGGCATCTACCACAATGCTCACAAGGAAAAATCCCAATAGGTGCAATAGGAGGCCCAACTCTAACTGGCCCATCAGATCTGGCCTTTTACTTAGGCCTCACCGCAGAATTCGAGGGTTCTGAATCCTTCTTATTTTTCCATCTCTCCTTATCCCAATTTTGGCGCTCAGCGCGCTTCACCTCCTCGGTGATCTTCGCCTTTTCTACTAGTGTTAAAAAATCACACTTCCTCCGCAGAGCTATCAGAATTCTCAAACTGTCCCTGAGTCCATATTCAGTCGCCACCATGCCTCGCGCATAGTGACTCAATCTCAGAAACTTGACCTCATACTTGACCATTGTACGGTCCTTTTGTGAGAGATTCAAAAACTCACACCTCCTAGCGTCTATGTAGGTGGCCCTCACATACTTATTCTGAAAAGCTGTATTAAAATACTCGCAAGTTAATCGGTTGGGTTCAGTACCCTCCTTAACTGTCAACAGCCATGTTAGGGGCGACTCTAGTGACACCCCTGAACAGCTCAGCCCCATTGGACCGGTGTAACACCCCTACGCCCGAGACTGTCGCCGGAGTCGAGCTTGAGGTGTTACTGAACATAATTTTTCCATTTTAAGAACTTTGAAACATTTAATTCTACATTCACAGTATACTGTCTACCTGCGTTATGATTACAAAAAAAATCATATCTTGAGTTCCGAAACTCGAAATCAAGATCCGTAAATTTTCCCTAAAACTAGACTCATATATCTATATACTAATATTTTTTTTAGAATTTTTGGTTGGGCCAATTAGTACAGTTTATTAGTTAAAGTTACCCCTATTTCAGGACTCGACTGCACTGACCTCTGCTTACTACGAACCATTTTTCTCTCTCTACAAAATTCATATGACTATGCTGTTTGTTTATATTAAAACTAGACTCAATAAGGATTTTTAACATATAAAGCATATTTTTTTACAATTTATGGTGAATTCCTAAAGTTGGAACAGGGGATCCAGAAATCGCTCTGGCCCTGTCTCACTAAAACTCAAATATCTCATCACATATAACTCCTTTACCTGTTTCACTTCTTCCATATAAAAGTAGACATAATAAAATTTAATTCCATATTTAATTCATCACCTAATTCTATTTCTACTATTTTTAGTGATTTTTCAAACTCACATCATTGTTACTGTAATGTTCTGTTTTATGGCAAATTTTATCTTTTCATGAATTTTCATGAACTACAGAACATATTAGTCTCACATAGCATCCAACATTATCTAGGCTAGCCATTCCAATGACTAATCATTTCCAAGCATTTTCTTAACCAAACCACAACCATATCATAAGATTATTTACACAAAATAAGAACATTGCTATACATGCCATACTTAAGTTATACAAGCCATTTTACCAAAAAGTCCTTCAGATAGTGTGATCGAGCCTTCGACCTATCCCGATTCCTGAGCTGGCTTATCCAACACTACAATGAATGGAAAAGAGGGAGTAAGCATAAATGCTTAGTAAGTCCATATGCAAATAACAAGTAACATAACAAAGCAATTATACCAAACAACATTAGCATGTTATCACCAAGACATATTCCACATTTCCAGCCATCGTGTATCAAGTTTCAACCCGAGGGTTAAGAACATACCTGTCCAAAGTGTGCATTTCGCGACACTTACCAAAATATCATTTGCATCTCAAGCATTCTTCCATTTCGCTAAAATTTTACCTGTTGAACACATCAGAATATAACTCGGATACATGGATAATTTGCACATAAGTGCCACATATGTAATTAAGCGACCATGTAACCCGCCCATAAGCGAACTCGGACTCAACTCAACGAGCTCAGGCATTCGCATCCATAAGTGAACTCGGACTCAACTCAACGAGTTCGGATGCCTAGTTACATCTCACGAACTCGAACTCAACTTAACGAGTTCGGACATTTGCATCCATAAGTGAACTCGGACTCAACTCAACAAGCTCGGATGCCCAACCATCCTAGTGACATGTCACTTGTATCCTAATATATTCCCAAGGTTCAAACGGGATTTTCCTCAATCACACATTTCCCAGTCGTTCTCCTCGGAATATCGGAACCAATACGTTGCTTGCATCTCATACTTATCAATTTAATCACATACTTTTCATACCAATACATAATATTTCACAAAGCATAATATTCATAATAACAAGTATCATATCATATAAATAGCATTAAATCACTTAAAATAGCAATTACGTTACATTATTTACACATGAACTTACCTCGGTACAAAATATAGCAATTTTGCAATTTAGTCCATAATCTTTTTTTTTTCCTCGATCAAGGTTGATTCCACGTCTTTCTTGATCTAAAATAACACATTTAACTTATTTAATACTCACATTTATCAAAATAGTCCTAAATTCAAATTTTGGCAAAATTATAATTTTGCCCCTAAACTTTTACATATTTACACTTTTGCCCCAAAGCTCGGAAATTAAATTTTATTTCAAATTCTTATGTTTTAGGACATGCTGATCATTTATTTGCTATTAGCAAGCTCAAATTCCCACTATAACACATACTTATGAACAATATGTACTTTTACCGATTAAGCCGTTTTGTTCGTTTTTACTTAAAATCGAGTAGCACAAGTTGTCTAACATAATTTAAAACCTCATACTCTATCATAAAACATCAAAATACACAAATTTCACCTATGGGTATTTTTCCAAATATGAACCCCAACTTAAATTATTGCTAACATAAGCTTTATCGAGTTACCGGGACTACGAAAACGTAAAGAACATTAAAAACGGGGCTTGGAATCACTTACTATGGAGCTTGGAAGCTTGAAACCCTAGATATGGACAACCCTTGAAATTTCGTGGTAATGAAGAAGATGATCAATTTTGTGTTATTTTTCCTTTTTTATTTCATGTTAATATCCAAATGACCAAAATGCCCCTCCTTACTAAACTTTCAAAAATTCCATCCATGTCCAAATTTTTTCCATGAACTTAAAATTGGCCAAATTGCTATTTAAGACCTCCTAGTTAATATTTCGAAGCAATTTCATACTAGAAACTTCTAAAATGCAAGTTTTGCAACTTATTCGATTTAGTCCCTAATTTTAAATTAAGCACTTTACGCATAGAATTTCTTCACGAAATTTTCACACAATCATGCAATCATATCATAAACCTCAAAATAATTACAAAATAATTATTTCTACCTCAGATTTGCGGTCACGAAACCAGTATTCTAATTAGGCCCTAATTCGGGATATTACAACCGGAGTCATTCTGTAACCAACCCTCGGCCTCCAGATCCAGTGTTAGACCTAGCAACCTCTCTAAAGTCCTCAGTATAGCCTGGGACAATGCGTCATCCCCAGCCATGCGATCTTGAGACCCAGTCTCAATTGCAGGTGAAACCGGCATCCCACTAGAATCTAAATTAGGTATATTGCCAGATGACGAGGACCCCTATCGAGTCCCTCTTCGGCCTCTACCTCAGCCTCTAGTACCCTGTCTGCGTATACCTCGTGCACTCATCGTAGTTCAAACTTTATTGGTATTAATAGTTTTATGAATCAGTTACAGTTTCAATATTTATTAACAGATATTTTACGCAGAACAGTATCAAAAGTTTAGAATCTGTTATAGTGAAACACAATCTCTTAACAGTTTTCCTACAGTCTCAAAGTACACTAACTAAAGTGTTTCGGTATAATCTACACAGTCACAATAGTTTATCAAAATATAGAATACTTACACGATCTGTGCCAGAGACTCGGTGTACCACATGCTCAATCAAATCATTCAAAATCATTTGTAAATCAACCCTTTTGAAAGCAAACTTTTAGAACCCAAAATCCACAGCCGAGTTTTGTAACCTGGCTTTGATACCACTAAATGTAACACCTCAAACTCGGCCTAGATGTTACGGTCGAATTTGGTGATGTCACATGGAATGGGGTTCAAAATCAAGTTATCAAGTTAAAAATCGGTCCAGTTTAGTAAAACATTTATTAATCGTTTTGTCTTGATAGTGTCTTTTTAGTGAAAGCTTTTAAAACTGTTTATTTTATGAAACCCATTTCCATTTGATGAAATCTTAGCTTTACCTATTTAGAAAATCGTATTTTGTTGTGATCTAAGTCGTAAAACCATAAAAGCATTTAAAAACCCAAAATTAAAAACAAGCAGTCCATACAGTCCAAATTACATAATAATACCCAAATAGCAATAAATCTGAAAACTATCAAAAACAATTTTTAAATACATGTGGCCACCATCGAGTCCTCCGCTGCACCGAGCCGTCAATTCTAGGGATTACCTGTACAGACTAAACAGAAAAGGGTGAGTTTTCACAAAGTCAGTGTGTAATCCCCACAGAAAACATGCACAGAGATAAATAACATAAATCAATCATATCCAGTCTAGAGCTTTAAGCCTATCACAAATTCAGTTTGGGACTTAGCCCATACAAATTCAGTCTCAGATGTTTAATAGGGACTTGGCCCGTCTCAGATATAACATGCAGTAACATAATTCAAAATTTTACCCACTAGCCTACACACCATCTCCGACCATCCCTACACACCATGTGGGGTTTAGAACACTAACCCAACCCTACACACCATATAGGGTTTATAATACCCATCTAACCCTACGCACTACACTGTACCAAAATGCGGCATATAATCAGAGATATGCAACTGAGCTGCTAGATAACAAGCTTTAAAAGTCTTTCAAATACTTCCTTCGAACTTCATCAACCCATCCTGATGCAATGCAACATACCATGTGTGTCATGCAAATAGGCTAATATCAAACATACATTTAGTTTAGTACAGATATCATGCTCAGTCAGACATCATACAATCAGATCACATAATTAAATGGTCTAAGTAATGCTTACCGACCCTACAGTAGTCCACAGTCGACTTGGGCGACCCGTGCAACCTTACAGAACCTTTCAGGAAAATAGGCTCGCACACCCATGTGGCCAACCTGTATGGGCCAACATGCCCGTGTGGCCCACACGACACAAATTGGCCTTGGCCGTGTGGATCACACGGCCTAGCCCAGAATCCTACACGCCGATGTAGACTCACACACCTGTGTGGCCCACACAACCCAATTTAGTCTAGCCCGTGTGTCGCGCACAGCCTATTCGGCCATTACACAGCCTTGTCCTTCGCACACAGCCTAGCTTCATCGATCACACGGCCGTGCTCCCTAATACGGCCTACCACATAAGCAACCACACGCCCGTGTGGTGTCAACAGAATACTTTTTTGACTTTTCGTCGAACCCCCTTTTTTGTGTTTCGGGTACACACCTGGTAACGATTCGCTGCAAAAATCAATTTGAACCTATAATCGACATTACAAACCCCAGAATTAGCCTATAACCAAGGTTCAACCGAAACTATCAAACCAACAATGATCCAAAACAACCACTTCACGCTGACCTTCAACCCTTGGGCAATTTTGACCATTAAGCAGCACTAGCGAAGCCTCGCTCCATCATTTCTACACTGCTAAAATAGAACATAAGCCCCCCATTGGAAACTTAAGATAGAACAAAACTTCGATAGTCCCAAAACACTTACCAATTATTGATAGGAAAAAGAGAATGGATTAGAAAAGCAAAAATCGTAAGAGCCAAAATAGGAAAGGGTAGCAATTGAGAATGATGTAATCAGGGAAGGAGGAAAAAGAGAATGGTGTCAGAAAATCTTTTTGAAAATAGGAAGAGGATCGAAATTTGCAAAAGAGAAAATAAAATAGAAAGAAAGAAAATTTGATAACCCCCTAATCACTCCCCTTAATTCTCTCCACCAATTTCCCACCACTTAGAATCCAAATTAATTCAAGTTCTTGCCGAAACCAATAGCAAAAATTATCCCCTTTGCACATGCAGGGATTCGAACACAAGACTTCAAGTATACCAACACTCCTCTTAACTACCAGACCAGCAGACCTATTCTGTTGGCATTTTACAAACATTCAAATCTAAGCCTACTGAACCCAGTTAAGGCTTTATTCCTAAAAATACCAAAATTTGCCCAAGTCATGGCTTGAACTTGGAACCTCTCACACACACCCAGAATACCTAACCAATAAAGCAGATAGATATTTGTGTAACAATTTTAACGGAATCAGAAATATGAAATTTGTGGTGTTACAACCCCTAACCCATATCCGTCACTGGATTAGGGTTACGAGGCATTATTGATCAAAACACAACTTGTAACATTCATTTCATAATTCAATATTCATTCATCATCAAATATCATTCAATCACATACACAATGTCCCTTTTCTAAAGTCTACGAGACCTTAAACATGCTTTAAAGAAGTTTGGGACTAAGCTGATCACATACAAAATTTTTCGAAACTTTAAAATTTTTCTAGGTTACAGAGGTCTAAAACGCTGGGGTTTATGCAAGTGTACATAATCATTCAAGTAATAAGTAAGTATAGAGTTATTGTCTCCACAGGGATTGTATTAGTGTTTAGTCAATTAATTATAAAATTATATTCACAACTTGGTAAATAAAATAAAACTCAATTTAATTTGGAAGTGTTGGTTAAAATTAAAAATAATTAATTAAATGCAATGATCCCTTATGCAAATTATCCTAAGTATGCAAACTATATGATTGAAAAGATTTTAGTAAAATTAACACAATATGCAACAATTATAACATAAATAAACTAGGGCAATTACTTTAATTAAACTCAATTTAATATCAACATGCTTAATGACATTTGGAAAAACATTCCATGGCAACTCGACCTTTCATGAGTTTGGAAACCACATTAGGTCCTTTCGGAATCCTTTACTTAGTAAATATGCATTTTACTAATCCTTATTTACTAAGGATTTCTTAGCATTCGTGTGAGGTAATAGGGACGTGTTAGGTTTGAAACAATTTAATCACACAAATCTAAAAACTATGTGGATAATAGAGCTGGGTTAGGGCTGTCATGCAACCTGCAATTTAATCGGGTTAGGATCTAAATTGAGCATGCACATTCCAATTATGCGCCCACTAGCTGTCGTCTGGTTAGGATCGCTCAGCTAATTTAGGTGTATTTCAATCACGTATGAACAAAATACAGACTTGATTTTAATTGGAAACATGATCGATTGAGGCACAAACACCATAAACATGAATCTAATAAATATTATTTAATCAAAATAATCATCCTAGCTTAAATAAAATTAAGCTATCATTGTTGTAAACAAGAGAAATGAACACATAGCAAACATTCTTGAATTAAATTAAAGAAAAGAAAGATTAAACCCAATATAAAATGGTTGTCACCCAAGACTATGAATGATGAAAACTCCTTCGATCCTTTGCTTTGCTCCTTTGCTGATGACTCTCCAAGGTAGCCATCCAAGGGCTCTTTGAGAGGCTAATTAAAAGCTAAAATCCTTATGAAAGGATGATGATAGGCGTTGGGAGAAGAGAGAGTTGAGAGAAGAGAGATATGAGAGATGATTGATGAGTGAAGGATGATTTGAGAAGTGAGGAAAGGGGTCTTATTTATAGGTGAGGCTAGGGAGCTAGTTTGCTAAAAATAGGAGTGTCCATCCATTGAAAATTCTTCCAAGTGTGCCCGGCCATAATTTATGGAGATGTGGCTGATTTTTGCTTGATTCATGTGCCACATCAACTTAGGCCTAAGACTCGGTCACCAGCAAATCTTCAGGTGAATCTCTAATTTCTTCAACTCTTCAGAGGCCTTGTGCAATTAAACCAAAACTTGATTTTTTAGCATCCATGTGCAGCCGAAATTATGGGTTGACTTGGTCCTAATTTGGACTATTTTGCAATCAAAATAGAGCTGTCCAACCTATCCAAAAATAGCAGATAAATTAGAGGACCAAATACTGCAGTTTAACCACTTTAATTAATTAATTTACTTAATTAATTAAAACCTAAATTTTATTAATGAAATATATAAAAATAAATTATTAAATATACTTTATTTTTTATTATTTAATTAAATCAAGCATGGCCCACTTTATACTCAAAAAAATATATTATGCTCAAATTAATATAAAATAAACCATTTTCTGCATGAAAACTATATAATAAAGCATAAAATCATATTTTAATCATTTCTATGTCCTAATTTTATATTTTCACATATTTCATTATTTTATTAAACAATTACTTGGTTTTAACAACAAATTTAAGTAAAAAGGTGATGAATTATATAGGAAAAATCCTATATATTTTTCAGTTTACAAGGTCAGGCGCTCGGGTGAACAGGCCATGTGCCTCACACGGCATTAGACATGCCCGTGTGTTTAGGCCGTGGCAAAATAGGGCATACATACTGACTTGTCCATATAGCCACCAGACATGCTCGTGCATGAGACCGTGTGGAGCGTCCAGGCTCAATTCAAATTAAACCTGCAAGCAACACGGCAGAGACACACTCCCGTGTCCCTACCCATGTGGGCAAAAATAGGCCATTTACAGGGCTAAATTGCCACCCTTTTTGGGTCATCCGTACAAGCATAAATTTAAACATAATTCTTGACCAAATAGCAACCAAATCCACACCAATACATGCACATTTCAATCCATAATGTCATACCAAAATGATACCATTCCATGAACCAAAATCATACCAAAACCATTTGTCTCAAACAACATTTTTACCCAATTCAATTCATACCAATTCCACAATAAAACATACCATTTCTCATTTACCAAAACAAACATCACTTTACCATATAATCCATCCATTTACTCAACAAGGCAACCATACTAAAATGACCATATCATAAGGTTAACCATGTACACATTATAAATACAACATTTCATCATATAACATATATCAAAACAAATCCATCATCTCAAGCCACATCTCATGGCAAGATTCACCATACAAAACATACCATAACATTCCTAGCCTATATATGCCATATACCAATATTTACAACTCCAAAAGTATCAAGATATTGATCGATAGTGTGACGATGATCCTTAACGATCCCCGAGCTCATGTTAGCTTCGATTATCTATAAAACAAGGGAAAACACACACAAAGTAAGCTTTCACAAGCTTAGTAAGTCATATACAAATAAACTTAACACATAATATAAACTTAAGTCAATTCATCCATGGAAACCATAGCAAATCACGTATGCAAGCTTCATAGATCTTATGTAATTCACTTATCCATAAATCATGTACTTCACTTACCTTTATTTCAATATTCATATAACATCAAAAATACCTGAATCTGTTACTCATTCACATCTTCATTCACTTCTCGACATTTCCCATTGAACCGTTCAGAATTGATAAAGATACTCGGATAGCTTGTAAAGCTCGTACAATGCCATATCCCAGATATGGTCTTACATGTTATAATATATCAATGTTACTGTACCAGACAGGTCTTACACGAAATCATATACGATGCTAATGTCCCAGACACAGTCTTTTATGTAATCTTGGATCGATTCCAATGTCCCATACATGGTCTTACACGAAATCACACATCGAAATCCTAATGTCATGATATTTGTATCCTATACTATTCCTATAGTTCGTATGGGGCTTTCGGACGTCATAACACTGTCGATACTTTCTCATATTCACATATTCAACTTTTTAAATACTTTTCAATAACAATTAAACATATATAATTCAATTGAAACACATTCATTTGTATATGAACTGACCTCAGAAGTGAAAACGGAAAAAAGGAGTTGATTACTCGTTAACCTTCGACTTCCTCTGATCTAATTCTAATTTCTTTCGTTCTTGATCTCTATAAATTCAAATTTAAGTAATTTAATCACACATTCATTCAATTCAATCCACAAGCATACATTTGAACCTTTTTACACATTAGCCCCTATAATTTCACATTTATCACAATT
Source organism: Gossypium stocksii (assembly GCA_020496765.1). NCBI lineage: Eukaryota > Viridiplantae > Streptophyta > Magnoliopsida > Malvales > Malvaceae > Gossypium > Gossypium stocksii. The sequence continues at coordinate 18,627,646 of CM035623.1, forward strand.
TAGTCCTTATTAATAAAAATCACAAATTTCACACAATTTCTTTAGGCCTAAGCTTGGCCGAATTTTACATTAGTCCCTAGCAGCCCAAAACTTCCATTTATTTTACATTTTAACCACACCTTTCACACATTTTACAAATAAATCCCTAAAATGCATTTTTACTCAAAATCACTTTGTAAAACATATTAATCTAACACATATCTTCCATTTGTCTTCATCAATCATCACAAATCTCATAAATTCATCAATGGCATAACATAAAATCAACATTAATTTCAGAAATTTGGGCATGGGTAGCTAGTACTCAAAGCAACAATCACAAAAACATAAAAATCATCAAAAACTAAACTCAAAACGTACCTTAATCAACCAAAATGAGTGTTGAACCCTAACTTGCTCTTAAGTTATTCTTTCTTTTCTAATTTCGGTAGTGAAAACTTAGAAAAGATGAATATATGGCTTTATTTTTATTAATTATTATCTTAATTACACATTTACTATTTTAACCTTAATAATCACATTAAAATTCCACTAATATAAGCCCATTTTTGTCCATCCATTAACCACATGGTCTAATATCAACACAAGGACCTCACATTTAATTCATCATCTCAAATAAGCACTTAAACAATTAACAGGCAACTCTTACATTTTATGCTATTAGGTCATTTTATCAAATTGAACGCACAAACGATAAAATTACCATACGAAACTTTCACACATACCTTATCACATGTCGTAAATAATAAAAATAATATTAAAATATTTTCTTGACCTCAGATTTGTGGTTCCAAAACCACTATTCTGACTAGGCTCAAAACCGGGCTATTACATAAGATATCAAGGTTGTATAGACTTGTTCATAGAATGAAGTGGTTAAAATTGCTATGATAGGTTATTAGCTTGATGGATGGAATAGTATGTTTGATGAGATTATCAAGCAGTTGAACTTGTGATTGTTGAATATGAATGTTTGAGATATCAAGATTGTATAGACTTGTTCATAGAATGAACTGGTTGAAATTGATATGATAGGTTATTAGCTTGATGGATGGAATAGTATGTTTGATAAGATCAAGTACTTGAACTTGTGATTGTTGAATATGAACTTAGTTTGATATTTGATTTTTGGTGCCAATGAGGGTATATTGATTAGGCACATAGGTTGAATGATTTTAGTATGTTTTGAGCTTGTTAGAATGTGTTTTGATGGTATAAAAATGTTTGATATTGGTTTGGCTTGGAACTTAAGAAATGGGTGATGTTTTGGCTTATTTTTGAAGTTATTTTAGGTGCACATAGCCTGGGACATGGGTTGTCACACGACCGTGTGCCACACACTATCACTCCACACAGCCACGTGGCCTATTTAATTTTGGTGCAAGTATGTACCATATGGTCTCACGTTGTTACATGGCTTAGAGACACAACCGTGTGAACCTATTTTGAATCATACACGACTTGCGACACGACTGCGTGACACTATTTTGAGTTACACACGGGTTGGCACACGATCTGTGACATGGCCGCGTAACCCTATTTTGAACTATACACGATCAAGTACATGGCCTGACGACACGGCTGTGTGACCCTATTTTCGAACTGTATACAGCTTGAACACACGTCCATGTCCCTGAGCCACATAGCCTAGGCTCTTTCACATGACCGTGTGACCCCTATTTGTACATTTTACTCAAAATTTGTAGAAGTTACAATTTAATCTAGAATGGATCTTGGTTTGTTTTAAATGTTTTTTAAGAGCAAATTAGGTCCAGAATTGATTGAAAAGCATGGAAATGATTGAATATGATTTATTTGGTTGAATTTGATTGAAATTTGATTGCGTGATATTTATGATGGTCAAGTAATAATATGATCGTACCTAAAAACTAAGTATTATCACGATAAAGGCAAGCGCACCTACTAAACAATAGTATAGTTTAGTGGCAAGACCGGAATGTCGAACCCACAGGAACTAAAAGTACTAGTAATAACTTTCTTCCTATTATCTAGCCTAGAAACAATGGGAATTTGTTTTAACTAATTAAATTAAACTAATTAACTAAAAACACGAAAGAGAGTAAATTTGGGGAAATTACTTTTGGGAAAACTGATTGATTATGATAATACCCAAGGAAGAATCCACCTAGACTTCACTTGTTATTAGACTCTGAACTAGACAATTTATTCACTTGACTTGATCCGTAGAAATCCCTAATTTATGTTAATATCTCTTTCAAGACTAAGAACAATTAACCCTAGGTTGATTAATTGAAATTTCTTTCTAATTAAAACCCCTAGTGTTGCATTAACTCGATCTATGGATTTCCTTATTAGATTTAACTCTAATCCAGCAGATTTTCATCGTCCTATGTCTAGGATTGTGATCAACTCCACTTAATTGTGTTGGATCTACTCTTAAACAGGGACTTTTGCTCCACTGAATATGCACATTCAACTTATATTAATATCCTGAAATATTAACACAAGAATTAATAACACAATTAAGAACAAATCAAGTATTTATCATATAATTCAGATATTAATAACAAGATCTGTCTTAGGTTTTATCCCCCTCAGGTATTTAGGGGATTTTGTTCATAATTATAAAGGAAAACATCTCAAAATTGGGAAAATAACAAAACATAAAGAAAACCCAAAAACCTCTGAAGGAAATTGAATGGAGATCTTCAGTCTTGATGTAAATCCTGCTCCTGAGATGGATCAATCGACAGTCTTCGAGTAATTCCTTACCTTCTACTTTGTGTCTCCTTAAATCCTCTCCTAGGGTGTTTATATAGATTTTGGAATACCTTTCTTAGCACACAAGTAGCCCTTTTTTACTAGAATTAAAACAGGTTTCGTCAAGGACACACTCGTGTGAGGTTGCTTGGGCCGTGTTCGATTCTGTGTATCACGCATGGCCATTTGGTCTACCCGTGTTAGAAATTCCAAGCCGTGTTGAATTCTAATTTTGGCCCATTTGGTCTGTTTTTGGCCCGTTTCTCATTCTTTTCATTTTCTTATGCTCACCTAAGTATAAAACATGAAATTAAAGGATTAGGAGCATCAAATTCCATAAACCCTATGATAAATCATCCATAAATGTGCCAAGCATGGGATAAAAATATGTATATGTTATGGTTTATCAAATACCCCCACACTTAAGCATTTGTTTGTCCTCAAGCAAAATCCTCAGGTCACAATTAAAATTCATTCTTCTCAAGTCATAATCCTTATTATTAATGTTTCAAAATAAACCATGAGAAATCATACATTGAGGATTCAACTAAAAGAACATCAAAGCTTCAAACAATCCAAGTTGAGCATTTTATCCCAAAAATATAGGTGTCTCCTCTTATTTAAGTAATTACCTTTAATTCAAAATTACATAGAGTTAACATCCTCACTAAGGATTCATTCAAATCACTCAAGGTGTTTAAGGGTTTAAAAATAAGCACTCAATAGTCAACATGAAAGTTATTACCATAGGCTTGCATGAAAATCAAATCTCCACTACTATGGATTGAGATGATACATCAATCAAAAGGTCTTTAGAGGGTTGTAATAGGGCTTTGGTTAGGGGTGTGGACACAAGCTAAAGAATAAGGTTAGAATCGAGATTGAACTGAACAATTACCTAACTAGAAAATAACTAATACTAAGAATTTACATTACTGAGTAAATATTCCTAAAATTGAGTTTTTCCTCATGAATACATCATTTAGGATCAAGAGCACTAGAATTTCATAATAATATATTCAACGGCAAATCAACAACTGAAATAACTATGTATATTTTTTAGAACAAATCAAATAATGAAACTTTTCTAATTGAAAATGAGAACATAGCCAGATAATTATTCAATTCAAATCTCAACAAAATATGGATCAAATTAATTAAGGGGATTTTAACAATAATGGGTTATAGGTTAACTATTAAGGGAAAATCAATAAATGGTTTGTTAGGCTTAATGGGGATTCACTAAGGGTTAATTATGAAGGTAGGCTTTTATGGAGTGAGTGGGTTAAAACTTAAGTGCCTTTATCATCTTGGTATATCAAATCAATGGTGTGGTCTCGACATGTATAATCCAAGCAAGTTCTAGAATAACAAATCAATGTTGACGTACTCATAAGCAACAATAAAAGTGAGCAAGAAAGAATATATGCTCTATAGGCTCAAAATCTCACCAAAATTATAGCTTTTGATGTCAATCCTGTGAATTTCAAACTTCAAGGTAATACCTAAATTTGGGGACACAACCTAGGCAAATTTTTTTTTCAAAAATCAACTTATCATGCTTGATTCTCTAATGTGTAATAGCCCGATACAAGGCCTAAATGAAATAGTGGTTACGAAACCACAAATTCGAGGTCAAAATATTTATTCCAATTGAGTTTTAAAATTTATTTTGTGTTTGCAATATTTTGTGAAATTTTCGTTACAAAATTTTATTGTTTGTGTGTCCAATTTGATAAATTGGACTAAATTGCAAAAGTAGTAAAATGTGCATTCTAGAAGGTAAAGGTGTTTAATTGAAATGTGTTTTATTTTTTTTTTATGGTTTAAATTTTTATAAAATTATTTTTTAAAAATTTCGTACGAAAATTTTGACATTTGGAAACTCAATTTAGTCAAAAGGACTAAATTGTAAAAAGCGCAAAAGTTGAGTTCTTCATGTTAGAGGTGTCCAATTGTTATGAAATTTTAAATTGAAGGTCCTTAAATGTAAATTAGACCATTGGTTAATTTATTGGACAAAAATGGACATGAAATGGGTGAAAAAGAATATTTTTTAGTTAGGGGCATTTTGGTCATTTAATGATTAAATGAATTAAAAAATCAAATTAAAAGCCAATTTTTGCTCATCTTCTTCCCCAATGTCGAAAATAGCATGGAGAAACCATGGCTAGGGTTTTTCAAGCTTCCAAGCTCGATTGTAAGTTCGTTCTAGCCCCGTTTTTAATGATTTTTATGTTTTTTAAAATCCCGGTAACATGATTTCTCTATTTCTACCATTTATTTGAGCTAGGGTTTGATTTCAAAAATTGAACCATGTTGAATAATTGTGTATTTTGATGTTTTATGATAGATTATGAGGTTTTAAATTATGTTGAACAACTTTTCCTACTCGGTTTTAAGTGAAAACGAGGAAAACAACATAATCGGTAAAAATACCTAATGTTCATAAGTATATGTTAGAGTGAGAATTTGATGTTTCCATTAGTAAGTAAATGATTAGCATGTTCTAAAACATAAGAATTAGGGAAAAAGTTTAATTTCTGAGCTTTAAGGCAAAAGTGTAAATATGTAAAAGTTTAGGGGCAAAATTGTAATTTTTCCAAAGTAGGAGTTAAGGACTGTTTTGATAACTGTGAGTATTAAATAAGCTAAATGTGTTATTTTAGATCAAGAAAGACGTGAAATCGACCTGGATTGGGGAAAGGAAAAGATTATGGATTAAAGTGTAAAATTTCTATATTTTACACTGAGGTAAGTTTATATGTAAATAATGTATTGTTTTTATTATGTTATGATATTTTATTTTGTGACATGTGAAATAAGTTTTAGTATTGTACAATTAATGGACATAAATGGTGATTGTGGTTGATGAATTGAGATTAAATGAGGAAATCTCGGTTGAACCTTCGGAATGGAAAAACATGGTGCTAAGTGGATATACCACGGTTATACGTGTAACGTGGTGCTAAGTGGATATGCCACGATTACATATATTGATACATGTAATGTGGTGCTAAGTGGATATGCCACAGTTATATATATTGATTCATTAACATGGTGCTAAGTGGATATACCACGGTTAAACATGTAACGTGGTGCTAAGTGGATATGCAACGGTTATACATGTTAATTTGAAAAGTGGCGCTAAGTGCGTATGCCACAATTACATGTTAGTCCAATAGTGTGGTGCTATGTGCGTATACCACTAAGTTGGGCATTAATTATAGAAGGTGGAGCTATGTGCTAAAACCACCGGATATTGTTACTTTTCGAAGTGTTCACCGGGAGAAACAAATTTGCTAAATGGAATTTAACATGAAAAATGTGGGGATAAATACCGGAATATGAATATATGAGTTTTGAATTATGAGTTAGATATGTGATTGAATTTTGATAAGATGAATATGGATAAGTCTTAACTTGAAAGTTGACAATAGGAAATTTTAGTGAAAGAGTTGAAATTTGAAATAAACAGTTTCAAACAGCAACAGAAGAGTGACTTTGAAAAATCACCAAAAATGGTAGAAATTAAATTAGAAGATGAATGAGATATTGAAATTAAATTAAATTTGAGTCTATTTTCATATAAAAGAAACAAAGCAAGCAAAAAAATTCTATATTTTGAGATATTTATATATTTTTTAGACTGGTTCAGAATGACTTCGTGATCCCCTACTCTGATTTGGAAAAATCATTAAAAATTGTAAAAAAAAAAATATTTATGGAACATAATTTATATGGGTGGATTCCTTATTGAGTCTATTTTCATTATAAACAAACGTGAACATCTTTTGAGTTCTGTATAAATAGAAATTGAAATTTTAGTAACGAGTGGTCAAGACTATCGGGTAGTGAAATAAGGGAGTATTTAATGAATAAACTGTATTAATTGGCCCAACAAAAAATTCTAAAATTTTTATGGTAAGAAGAAATATGAGTCTATTTTCTGGAAAAATTTACCGATCTTAATTTTGAGCTCTTTAGCTCTGGATAAAAATAATTTAGTGACTGGGACTCGAATGGATAGCTTGTACTGATTTTAAGTAAACGATAATTTCATGTGAGATTAAGATTGTATAATTGTGGAAACATATTTTGGGATTTATAAATACCATTAATAATGTATTATTATTATTGTTGTTTACATATTCACTTGCTAAGTTATAATGCTTACTCTCTTCCCTTCCTTTTTCTTATAGAGTTTTAGATGCTAGCTCGAGTTGGAGGTCGCCGGAGATACTATCATACTATCAAGCTGAGGTTAGTATTAAAAGATTTTGAAATATTTATAAGTTTATTTCATGTATAAGGACTTGAATATATGTATATATGTTACTGAGTTGGCCTAGAATGTTGGCTTAAATTAATGGAAATTTTATTGTTGTATAATACCATGTGATATGACTAATAGTAGCTATGTTATGAGCCATAATGATACAATACATGAACAAGTATGCTTGCATGTTAGTAAATAAATTAATGTATATATGATAAGAATATGATTAGATTCTAAATTGAAAGAAATTTTATAGCCGGTTTGTGTATTTGTAAGTGTAAAAATCCAGTGATGCCTCGTACCCTGTTCCGGCATTGAACACAGGTAAGTGGTGTTACATAATGACTTAAAGTTTAAATAGTCAATGCACAATTACCTATGATTTAATTCAAAGCATATTAATAAAAATCATAAATCAATCAAAATTCATTCTAAAAGTGATAAGGAAGTTACTTGAGAATAAGACAAAATTCAGGGATTTTCTGATAATGATATGAATGACCCCCTACACTTAAGATGTACATTGTCCTCAATGTACAAAGATAAATAATAAGAATATAGGCATAATATCATAAGGTAGGGAGAGAAGTGAAATTCCCTAAATTTTGGATGAAATCTTTGGAATAGTGAAAGCCGAGTTGGAGAAAGGGCTACTTGAAGTGCATGATCCTGAGCTACTTAGGAAAATAAACACAACTATGGAGAGAATTAAAGCATTACTCAATAAGCACCATAAGGATAAAAGGAAAAGGAAAAACATAAGAAATAAAGAAAGAGAAGAATAAAAATAAAAATAAAATAAATGAAAATAAAATTAGGTTTTAGGGGTTTTAAAACGGGTACGGTCGTGTTTAGGTCTTGTGTTGGGCCACACGGATGTGTGACACGCTCGTGTGGGTTGTGGTTAGCCCGTGTTTGTTGCGAAGTTTAATTTGTACCTTCGTCACACGGCTTTGGACACGCCCGTGTGTCTAGGCGTGTGGCTCACACGGTCGTGTCGCATGGCCTTGTACTAAAGTCTTCGAGTCTCCCACACCCGTGTGGTGTCTTACACGCCCGTGTGGTCCGGCCATGTGCTTTTCTCTTGTGGCTCTCTAACTTGTTTAAATTTCAAAAGATTAAGCTTTAGGTTTCACACGGCCAAGGACACGCCCGTGTGTCCAGGCCGTGTGGGTTAAAAACCTGCATGAAAAACATGAAAAATAGATAAAAATAAGTTTGTTAGTGGTGTTAGTACTCGGGTTGCCTCCCGAGAAGCGCTTATTTATAGTCTAAGCTTGACTTACCTTAATTTCGCATGGTCATGGTGGTTCGAGGAGTTGAAACTCCTCTTTTCTGCTATTAATGCCATCAGAATAAGGTTTGAGTTGAGTACTATTTACCTTAAAAGTGTCAAATTTGGAATGTTTTAGCTCGAGCGTACCGTAAGGGAAAATATTTAACACCGTGAAGGGAGGTGTATTGATAAACGATAAATTATACATATTTTTATCTCATGTTTAGCCTAATTTCTGGATGAATTATTATTAATTTTATGAGAATTGGTGCTCTTAACCTTTCTATTTCATGTTATATACTCAGGAGAGCATAGGGAAGAGAAAAGAACGAAAAACAGACCAGAAACGAAGAAAATAGGCCAAAGTGTGAAAACGACACGACCTAAGAAGTCACCACACCACGGCCGTGCCACACAAGGTCCAACACGGCCCAGCCCCGACAAGCACGGCTAGGCTACACGGCCGTGCCACCTCAACAGGCCCAAACACGGCCCTTATCGAAACCACACGGGCGTGGCACACGGGCATGTCCCTGTCGTGAGGAAGTGCAATTTCACTCGGATTTGGATGCTTAGAGGCTAAGAAAGGCATCCTAAAGCTCTATATAAAGACCCTAGGAGGCAACTCTAAGGGGGTACTCTTTTCTCCCAAGAAGGAGCGCCATATTTCTGCCAACACAATGAGTGAAAGCAAGGAATTACTCCAAAGGAAGCCGATTGATTCATCCCAGAAGCAAGAATTCTACATCAAGATAGAGGATCTCCGTAAATTCCTTCAGGGGTTTTAGGGTTCTTTATGTTTTGTTATCTTATTTCTTCTGAGATGGTTTCTTTATTAATTATGAACTAAACCTCTCAAATACTTGAGGGGGATGAAACCTAAGACAGATCTTGTTATTATTTATTCTTGAATTATATGATAAATACTTGAATTGTTCTTAATTATGTGTTCTTCATTCTTAAATTAATAATTCTAGGTATTACTTCAAGAAACTGATGTGCTAAGGCAGAGGAGCAAAAGTCCCTGTTTTAAGAGTAGATCTACCATAATTAAGCGGAGTTGCATGCAACCCTAGACATATGGCGACATAAATCTGCTGGATTAGGGTCAAACCTAATAGGGGGATCCATAGATCTAATTAATGCAACCTAGGGGTGTTAATTAATAAATAAACTTTAGTTAACCACCTAGGTTTAGTTGTTCTTATCCTCGATGGAGGTATTAACATAGGTTAGGGATCTCTACGGATCAAGTCAAGTGAAGAAATCGTCTAGTTCAAGAAGCCAATAACAAGTGAAGTCTAGGTGGATTATCCCTTGAGTATTGCTGATATCAATCAGCTTTTCCCGAAAGTTTTCCCTAATTTACTTTTTGTGCACTTTTAGTTAGTTTTAGAATTAGTTTCAAACAACCTTCTTTTATTTTTAGGCCATATAATAGAAAGGAAGTAAATATTAGTACTTTTGGTTCCCTTGGGTACGATAACTCAGTCTTACCGCTAAACTATACTACTGTTCGATAGGTGCGCTTGCCTTTAAAATCGTGATATTAGTTAGTTTCTGGTGTGATCAGTTTTTATAAATTTTATTACTTAATATCGCGAGTATCAAGTTTTTGGCGCCGTTGCCGGGGAATTAAAATATTAAGAAAACTCGATTTCTATTACTTTAGCCATTACTATATTTATTTATTTTGGTTTTTATTTATTTTTATTATTTTTATTTTTCTTTCATTTTATTCTATTTTAATTTTCTTTGCTTTTCCCCTCTAGGTATTTCTAGTTTATGACTAGAAACAACCCAGCAGGACCATTACTTTTTGACGAAGATTTAGAAGTGATAGTTAGCAGAACTCGCAGAGAGATTAGACGAAGCCTACATTATCCAGAACAAGATCAAGAACAAGGGTCAGAACCTACAGAAGAGATGGAAGCAAACCAAAACATTCCACCACCTCCCGCAATAGCCGCGCAACCAGTGAATCAAGATGAAGCTCTTCGTACTATGTATGATTATGCTAAACCTAGTTTGGCTGGTACTCAAACTAGCATTATTAGACCTATTATTGCTGCTAATAATTTTGAATTAAAACCTAACACTATTCAGATGATACAGCAATTAGTGCAGTTTGATGGTTTACAGGATGAAGATCCAAATCCATACATAGCCAATTTTTTGGAACTTTGTGATACCTTTAAAATTATTGGCGTTTCTGATGATGCCATTCGTCTACGGCTATTTCCATTCTCTTTGAAAAATAAAGCCAAATAGTGGTTAAACTCTTTACCACGAGGCTCAATCGCTACATGGGAAAAGATGACAGAAAAATTTTTACTTAAATATTTTCCTCCAGCTAAAACAGCTAAATTACGAAACGATATCTCTTCTTTTGTGCAGATGGATTTAGAAACACTTTACGATGCCTGGGAAAGATACAAAGATCTTTTGGGAATGTGCCCTCATCATGGATTACCTTTGTGGCTACAAGTTCAAACCTTTCACAATGGTTTGAATCCTTCGACAAGGCAAATGATTAATGTAGCCGCAGGAGGAACAATCAACAATAAAACACCCGAAGCAGCTTATGAATTTATTGAAGAGATATCACTGAATAACTATCAGTGGCAAGTCATGAGGACAAAACCGACAAAAGCTGCAAGAGTTTATAATATTGATGCTGTCACTATGCTTACTAACCAAGTAGAACTTTTAAATAAAAAGTTTGATCATTTTGTTGTTTCTATGCAGGCACAGCCAGTGATGCAGTGCGACACAACCCCAGGAAATATGTTCAATCCGGACTATTCATCTTATGGACATAGCATAGAAACTGAGCAAGCCAACTGTATGGGTAACAATTCTAGACCTCAAAATAACCCTTATAGTAATACTTACAATGCAGGTTGGAGAAATCACCCCAATTTTTCATGGGGAGGACAAGGAAATCAAAGACAACAGCCTCCTCTGGGATTTCAGCAGCCACCACCACAATAAGAGAAAAAGCCAAATCTTGAAGAGATGTTCACCAAATTTAAGGTCGCATCAGAAACCCATTTCCAAAACACTGAAACGACACTAAAAAACCAGCAAGCATCAATTCAAGGGCTTGAGAATCAAATCAGTCAACTTGCAAAATTAATTTCAGAATGACCACAAGGTGGACTACCAAGTAATACTGAGCCAAATCCCAGAGAACATGTCAAAGCAATTACTCTAAGAGATGGGAAAGTACTAGCTGAACCAGAAAAGAAGTCTTTCCAGAATCTTTAGGAGACAAGGCAGAGGAATCCAAGGAAAACACTCCACCAACACTCAAGGAATACAAACCGCCTATTCCATACCCGGCAAAGTTGAAGAAAGACCGTACAGACGCCTAATTCGGTAAATTTCTTGAACTTTTTAAACAATTACACATTAACTTACCTTTTGTTGAAGCAATTTCACAAATGCCGAAGTACGCGAAGTTCCTTAAAGAACTTCTAACAAATAAAAGAAAGTTGGAAGAATTAGCCATAGTGGAACTCAACGAAGAATGCTCAGCTATTCTCCAAAATAAACTGCCAGCAAAACTGAAAGATCCAGGAAGTTTTACTATTTCTTGTTTAATTGGTAGTTTACTTATTGATAAATCCTTAGCTGATTTAGGTGCTAGCATTAATCTCATGCCTTACAAAATGTTCAAGCAACTAGGTCTAGGGGAACCAAAGCCCACTAGTATGAGTATTCAACTAGCTAATAGATCTGTTAAATATCCTAGGGGAATCATCGAAGATGTGCTAGTAAAGGTAGATAAATTTATATTTCCTATTGATTTTGTTGTGCTTGATATAGATGAGGATATTGAGGTGCTTTTAATTTTGGGACGTCCATTCTTAGCCACTGCTAGAGCTGTTATTGATGTAGGGGATGGTAAATTTGTACTTAGAGTTGGTGAGGAAGAAGTTGTTTTTAAAATCTATGATGCTATGAAATTTTCAAAAGAACAAGATGATTCCTGTTATTTTGTTGATATTATTGATTACATTGTTCAAGATAATTTTCAGGAACTTTCTCTCGCAGACACGTTGGAACTGTGTCTTGTTCAAAGTGAGGGGAAGATGAAGTCACCACTGAAATTGAGGAAGTAAGAAAGGAGTTAGATTCTAATGAAATTATCACGAGACACATAAGTTATGAAAATATAAAGATTAATGATGAGTTAAGACAGAAACCTTCCATTGATGAACCCCCTAAATTTGAGTTAAAGCAACTGCCAGATCATTAAGAATATGCATTTTTAGGGGAAGATTCAACTTTACCAGTTATTATTCATCAAATTTAAGTATTGCAGAAAAAGAAGAATTACTCCACGTGTTAAGGAAGCACAAGCAGGCTATAGCTTGGAAAATTTCAGATATTAAGGGAATTAATCCTTCTTTTTGCACCCACAAAATTTTAATGGAAGATGAATATAAACCATCGGTGCAAGCTCAGAGACGATTGAATCCCAACATGAAGGAAGTCATAAAAGCTGAGGTAATTAAACTTTTAGATGCAGGCATTATTTATCCTATTTCTGATAGTTCTTGGGTAAGTTCTGTGCAGGTTGTTCCTAAAAAGGACTGTTTGACCGTGGTGTCTAATGACAAAAAAGAGTCAATACCTACAAGAACAGTCACTGGATGGAGAGTTTGCATTGATTATAGAAAGCTAAATGACGCCACTCGAAAAGATCATTTTCCCTTACCTTTTATTGATAAGATGTTGGAAAGATTATCAGGTCACATGTATTATTGTTTCCTAGATGGCCTCTCTGGTTACTTCCAAATCCCGATAGCTCCAGAAGATCAGGAGAAAACGACATTCACATGTCCATACGGTACATTTGCTTATCATAGAATGCCTTTTGGTTTATGTAACGCTCTTGCTACTTTTCAGCGATGCATGCTAGCCATCTTCAACAAGTTCGTGGAAGACATCATGGAGGTATTTATGGATGATTTTTTAGTTTTTGGTAATTTTTCCAACTTTGTCTTAATAATTTAAAATGTGTTTTGATGAGATGTGAAGAGACAAATTTAGTACTAAACTGGGAAAAATGTCACTTTATGGTTCAAGAGGGTATTGCATTAGGATATAAAATTTCTAGTAAAGGGATAGAGGTAGATAAAGCAAAAATTGAAACCATTGAAAAATTACCTCCCCCTAATTCAGTTAAGGCTGGAAGAAGCTTTTTAGGACATGCCGATTTTTATCGCAGGTTTATTAAAGATTTTTCTGAAATAGCTAAGCCTTTAACAAAGCTGCTAGAAAAAGACGTGCATTTCAACTTTGACCAAGAATGTTTAGACTTTTTTAACGCTCTTAAGGAAAAGTTAGTCAATGCCCCGATTATGATTTCACCTGATTGGAATCTACCTTTTGAACTAATGTGCGATGCAAGTGATTTTGCAGTAGGTGCAATTTTGGGGCAGCGAAGAGACAAGCACTTTCAATAGATCTATTATGCTAGCAAAACTTTGACAGCTGCTCAAGCAAATTATACTACCACAGAAAAAGAATTGCTAGCCGTTATTTTTGCATTTGACAAATTCAGATCTTATTTGATTTTGTCAAAAGTCATTGTTTATACTGACCATTCTGCTCTTCACTACCTTTTAACTAAAACTGATGCAAAACCTCGATTAATAAGATGGATTCTATTGTTACAAGAATTCGATTTAGAAATAAAGGACAAGAAAGGAGCTGAAAACTTGGTAGCAGATCACCTTTCAAGATTAGAAAACACACAACCCAAGTACCTCGATAAAATAAACGACTTGTTTTCTGAAGAACAACTCCTAGCCTTAGCAGATGCAGCAGTTCCTTGGTTTGCTGATTTTGCAAATTATTTAGCAGCTAACATAACTCCAAAAGGGTTGACCCATCAGTAAAAGAAGCGATTCTTCACTGATGTGAAAAACTACTTTTGGGAGGATCCTTTTCTTTTTCGAATTTGTGCAGATCAGGTTATTCGAAGATGCGTTACTGAAACAGAAGCATACCAGATTTTAAATCACTACCATTCAGGACCCACAGGAGGACATCATAGTGGAGCTAGAACTGCTCATAAGGTACTCGAATCAGGCTTTTACTGGCCTACACTTTTCAGGGATGCCAACAGGTATGTGACCTCTTGTGATAAATGCCAGAGAACAGGTAATATTTCTCAACATAATGAAATGCCTCAAAACTATATACTTTCATGCGAAATATTTAATGTATGGGGTATTGATTTCATGGGTCCATTCCCTACTTCATTCGGGAATAAGTACATCCTAGTAGCGGTAGATTATATGTCAAAATGGGTAGAAGCCCAAGCCTTACCTACTAATAATGCTAGAATGGTAGTACAATTTTTGAAGAAACTTTTCTCTTGATTTGAAACACCTGGGATAATTATCAGTGATAGGGGCACCCATTTTTGCAATGCCCAATTTGAAAAAATTTTAAAAAGGTAGGGGGTACACCATAGAACAACTACCCCTTATCATCCACAAGCCAGTGGCCAAGTCGAAGTAACAAATAGGGAACTAAAACGTATCTTAGAGAAAACAATAGAAACAAATAGAAAAGATTGGTCAAGAAAGATAGACGATGCTCTATGGGCCTATAGAACTGCTTTTAAAACACTCATAGGTACATCTCCCTATAAACTTGTTTACAGAAAAAGTTGTTATTTGCCATTTGAACTTGAACATAAAGCATTCTGGGCTATCAAATTTTTAAACCTTAATTTTAAGCTTGCAGGTGAGAAAAGATTAATGCAGTTAAATGAGCTAGATGAATGGCGTTGCAAAGCCTACAAGAGCTCACGACTATATAAGGAAGCCATGAAGCGACGTCATGACAAACGACTGAAACAACCTAAGTAATTCAAAACAGGTGATCTTGTCTTACTCTACAACTCAAGGCTGAGACTATTTCCTGGAAAACTCAAATTAAGGTGGTCAGGTCCATTCACTGTTCAAACTGTCTTTCCATACGGCACAATTGAGGTAACTCACCCAAACCACGGTACATTCAAGGTAAACGGCCATAGACTTAAACACTATAGAGGTGAGAAGTTTAAAGATAACAGGGAGGGGCTTCAGCTCCACGAAATCCCTTCGTGATACATCCAGGTAGAGTAGAGCTTAGACTCTAAATAAGCGCTTCTCGGGAGGCAACCCCAGCACTAACTTAATAAATTTTTCGTTATTTTTTTTATTTTAGTATTTTTATGCATCAACTAACCCTTTTAAATGCAAAAATTTTGGACCACACGGCCATGCCCACGGGCGTGTCCAAGGCCATGTGAACACTTAAAGCAGAGACACGGTCGTGCACCCAGGCCGTGTGTAAACAGAGCACAAATTTTCCAAAAACACGGGTCACCGATAAATCGCCACAGCCATGCGACATGGCCATGGCAACCTTTCAACTTAGACACGGGCTTGCACAAATCCACACGCCGGTGTCCCCAGACCATGGCCAACATTGTCAATTTAGACACGGCCGTGTAACTGCTCACACGAACGTGTGAAAAGCGAACATGATCACAAACGGCCGTGCGAGATGGCAACACGGGCGTGTACTTTGAACCAGGCGCGCCAAAACCACCGAATTTTGAATCACACGGGCAAAACCCGAGTCACACGGGCGTGTTCCATACCTGTGTGACCCAAAAACTATAAATAAGAGGTCACTATTCACTTTCTCCTTCACTCAAACCCTAAATCCTCTCACCCAAACTCTCCCCCAACCACCGTAAACGCCGCATCCAACCCTCAAAACACCACCACGATTATATTTAATTTTTACTAATTTTTACTAATCTATTTTATTTATTTTTATCATGATTATATTTAAATTTAGAATGGAATTAGTTACACTAGGATGAATAATCTAGAATAGTATAGAACATTGCATGCCACTTAAAATCACATTTGATTGCCATTTATCTCATGCATTTAGTATAAATACATAATTATGTTGCCTATTTTTAATATCACATTAGGATAGATAATCTATATTATTTAGGTTAGTCGCCATTTTATGTTTTTAGGAACATTGTTATTTTAATCTTCCTTGTATTTCATTTATAGTCATTTTCATTTTAATTTTAGGACTAATGCTTGTTATTTTATTTTTAGGCATCATGTCATCATCACGCGTTAAAAAAGCTGTCGTCCCCGCTTCAAAGAAATGCAAGGGACCCGGTGGTTCGTCCTCGCGACCTATTACTGAAAACTGCCATCCTTTCCTTCGTTTTTCACAAGATTCCCAGGAGGAGCGATATGAAATACTTCGAGCTCGCACTATAACCACTGGCCGATGCATAGATTGGTCTACCCTCGAGCAAATACACCTAGTAGACGAGGTCAGGGCCCTATTGATGATCGATCTGTGGGAGCAGTTTTTCCAGATCGTGGAGCCTACATACTTAGAACTCACTCTCGAGTTCTGCTCCACATTCCATCTTCAGACTGTGATGAGCAGATACGATGATCCAGGAATAGTCCAGTTCCATTTGGGAGGTCTCGTGCGATAGCTTAGTGTCCCAGAATTTGGCATAGCTCTCGGTCTCTATACCAAGCAATTTATAGAAAATGAGGACCTCTCCACGCTTCACCGCCTCATTCATTTACCACCATCTAGGTGTTGGGAGGCCCTAGTTCCTGCGTCATTAACATACGAACCTAGTCGCTCTAAAGCGACCAAACTTATCCCGACCTTGAGGTATCTATATTCTCTTCTTGCATACACACTAACCGGTAGGGGAGAGAGCAAAGGGGTCGTCCGTACCCATAACGCCTACTTCCTATGGTGCATGACAAATGCACATGTCATCAACTTAGCTTACTTCATCATCCATGTAATCCAGCATCAGATAGAGAGGCACCGTAAGGGCGTAGTTTCTATGGGCCCGTACATTACGAGACTAGGCCGCTATTTTGGCCTATTCAACATCGCAGCCCAGACATCCTCATATATTTTGGTGGGCCAGATGTACCCACAGGGCATTCAGACCATGCTTCACATGAGGATGATCGAGAGGAGGCCGGGAGGCAGCCCCTTCCAGTATCGCCTCATCCAGGAGGGCGAGGATCCTGAGAACATTCCTGATGATGTCCCACCACAGGAGGATGCACCAGCCAAGCCGCCACCCCCTCGTCGCCCATCTCATACAGCAACTTCATACGCTGACATAACTGAGCACCTATCACGATTCGAGCAGCAATGTTTCCAGCGCTTCGACCACATCGACGCCACACTACAGCAGATATGCCAACACCTTCACATCACTTCCCCACCGCCACCGCGTGATCCACCTGAGGATTAGAGATTTCTATTCCTCCTAACTTTATTTTTATCTTAACTTTTATTTTAGCACTGATCCCTATTTTTACCTTTTCCTTTCTTCTAACTTTATTTTCTTTTTTATTTTTATTTTTAGTTCATTTTATCTTTTTTATTATTTGAATATTGGTATTTTTAGAACTTAGTCTATTATTTTTCTATTATTTATTTTTCTATTTTTCATATCGGCTAATGTCTAATGAGTAATCTCTATTAGTCCAAATTCCCCACGACTAATAAATACTTTCGCAGTTTCAAAGGAGCCTTACAGCTCATATCTATATGGAAATGGGAACACCCTGCCACAACTGCCAGCTGTTCCAATTCCAATATCTGTCTCACAAATTCATCTAATATTCAGGGAGCTTCATGCCTTTCCCTATCTTATGATCTTGTGCTTTTATTGCTACTAAAGTTATCTTTGTACATTGAGGGTAATGTACATCTTAAGTGTGAGGGGGAAATCTATTTTCAGTCTTTACACTCTCTTTGAAATCCCTGAACTTTTTCTTACTAACATTTTGCATTGTTCTCAAATTCTCACTTTCACTCTTTGCATTATCTTCAATCTCCTATTAGGAATATATCCTGATTGATTTATGATTCTTATTGATATATGAGAATTAAGACATAGGTGCTTGTATTTTGATTATTCAAACTTTAAAACATTAGGAAATCAAGCACGATAAGTTGAAATTTTTTAGAACCCCAATTTTTTTTCATAAGTTATTTTCCTTAATTCTAAGTGCTATCTTAAGATTCGAAATTCGTAGGATTGAAATCAAAAGCCATAATTCTAGTGAGATTTTTAAACCTTTGAGCATACATTCTTTCGTGCTCGCTTTTATTATTGCTTTGAGTGAGTCAATACTGATTTGTTATTCTAGAACTTGCTTCGATTATACATGTCGAGACCACATCATTGATTTGATATACCGAAATGATAAAGGCACCTAGGATTTAACCCACTTACTCCATAAAAGCCTACCTCCATAAATTAACCCTTAGTGAACCCCATTGAGCCTAACAACCTTTTCTTTGACTTACCTCTAATATTAACCTTTCACCCATTTTTTGTTGAATTCCATTCAATTATTTTGAACCCTATTTTTGTCAAGATTTGAGTTGAAATTTTCATCTAGCTTTATTCTCTTTTCCAGATTGTAAAGTTTTATTCTATTTATTGAATTGTTCTTAAAAAAAACTTTTGTACTAATTCAGTTGCAATCTGTAATAGTTCAAACAGTTTTTGCATATTTCTATTTTAAGGCTACCAAGGCAGAAATGATGTTATCATAAGAATTAGCTCCAGAAATATGTTCCAGTGATAGAGATTTTTCTAACTAGATAATTTTTCAGTTCAATCTCGATTCTAACCCTCTGTTGCAGCCTGTGACAACACCCCTAACCAAGCCCCATTACAACTATTAAAAGACCTTTTGATCGATGTAACATATCAATCTATAGTCGTGGAGATCTGATTTTCTAGCAAGCCTATGGTAATAACTTTTTAGGATGACTAGAGAGTATTAAATTCTTGAACCCTAAACACCTTGAGTGGATAGAGTGAATCTTTACTAAGGATGTCAACTCCTGTTAATTAAGATGGAGAGATAATTACTTAGGAGAAGGGAGAAAACTTATGATTCAATGATAAAATTCTCAACTTAGAGTAATTGAATCCTTAATGTTCTTCTGATTGCATTATTATTGTATGATTACCTGTGGATTTGTTTGAAACATTATTAATAATGATTGTAAGTTAAGAGGAATGATTCTTAACAAGGGATTGAGATTTTTCTTGAGGACAAGTAAAGGCTTAAGTGTGGGGGTATTTGATAAACGATAAATTATACATATTTTTATCTCATGTTTAGCCTAATTTCTGGATGAATTATTATTAATTTTGTGAGAATTGGTGCTCTTAACCCTTCTATTTCATGTTATATACTCAGGAGTGCATAGGGAAGAGAAAAGAACGAAAAACGGACCAGAAACGAAGAAAATAGGCCAAAGTGTAAAAACGACACGACCCAAGAAGTCACCACACGGCCGTGGCACACGGCCGTGCCATACAACGTCTAACACGGCCCAGCCTCGACAAGCACGGCCAGGCTACACGGCCATGCCACCTCAATAGGCCCGAACACGGCCCTTATCCAAAACCACACGGGCGTGTCCCTCTCGTGAGAAAGTGCAATTTCACTCGGATTTGGATGCTTAGAGGCTAAGAAAGGCATCCCAAAGCTCTATATAAAGACCCTAAGAGGCAACTCTAAGGGGGTACTCTTTTCTCCCAAGAAGGAGCGCCATATTTTTGCCAACACAAATAGTGAAATCAAGGAATTACTCCAAGGGAAGCCGATTGATTCATATCAGAAGCCAGAATTCTACATCAAGACAGAGGATCTCCGTAAATTCCTTCAGGGGTTTTAGGGTTCTTTATGTTTTGTTATCTTATTTCTTCAAGAAATTGTCTAGTTCAAGAAGCCAATAACAAGTGAAGTCTAGGTGGATTCTCCCTAGAGTATTGCTCATATCAATCAGCTTTTCCTGAAAGTTTTCCCCAATTTACTTTTTGTGCACTTTTAGTTAGTTTTAGAATTACTTTCAAACAACCTTCTTTTAATTTTAGGCTAGATAATAGAAAGGAAGTAAGTATTAGTACTTTTGGTTCCCTTGGGTATGATAACTCGGTCTTACCGCTAAACTATACTACTGTTCGATAGGTGCGCTTGCCTTTAAAATCGTGATATTAGTTAGTTTTTGGTGTGATCAGTTTTTATAAATTTTATTACTTAATATTGCGAGTATCATGTATTGTTTGCATTAGACTTTGAGGTAGCAATTCGAGGGTCCTTTTCGTCTAGCAATACTTTGTCCCCGATCTTAAATTGCTTCGTTTTATTTGTAGGCGCGTCATGGATTTGCTTTGGTTCCTCTTGTCCTCTCGGTTTCACTTTAACTTGTTTTAGCCATTCATCTAGTTCCTCGATTTGTAGCATTCGCTCTTCATGGATTGCTCCCTTGTTGTTGCATGAACTTGAACATGGCTCATTTGTGCTTTTGTGAGGAATGTCCTGCAAAGAAGGTTGATCAATAAGTTTACTCTCATTAAAAGAACTCGTATTATCATGTCTATCATTAGATATCTTAACAGAATCACGGGCTTGAAGAGTAATCATGTCATCGCCTACACGAAGTGTGAGTTCACTTGTACTTACATCGATTATAGTCCTAGCAGTTGCTAAAAAAGGTCACCCTAAAATTAAAGGCACATCACTATCCTCATCCATGTCTAAAATAACAAAATCTGCTGCAAATATAAATTTATCGATTTTAACAAGAACATCTTCAATTATACCCCTAGGAAATCTAATGGTTTTATCAACCAATTGAATGCTCATCCTAGTTTGTTTGGGTTTCCCAAGACCTAGTTGTTTAAACATTTTGTAAGGCATTACATTAATACTGGCCCCTAAATCAGCTAATGCATTATTAACAGTTAAACTACCAATTAGACAAGGAATCGTAAAACTCTCTGAATCTTTCAGTTTGTTGGGTAGCTTGTTTTGCAAAATAACTGAGCAAACTGCATTTAATTCCATATGCGATGAATCATCCAACTTCCGTTTGTTTTCTAAAAGCTCCTTTAAAAATTTAACTGAGTTTGGTATATGCGAAAGTGCTTCAATAAACGATAAGTTAATGTGTAATTTCTTTAAGAGTTTAAGGAATTTACTGAATTGTTCGTCTGTAAGGTCTTTCCTTATTGCATTTGGGTATGGCACACGAGGTTTATACTCTTTATCTACTGGTTCTTTGTGGCTTACCTCAACCTTACCTTTACTTACCAAGTTTTCTTGCCTCGATTCTGGTTTGCCTAACCTTCCTTCATCGAGCACAGTAATAGCATGGAGTTGCTCCCTTGGGTTGGTTTTTGTGTTACTTGGCAAGCCACCTTGTGGTCGTTCGGAGGTTAGCTTGCTATTTGGGTTTTGAGGCCTTGAATTGATGCTTGCTGATTTTTAAGTGTCTCAATATTTTAAAAACGGGTTTCTGACACTAAGATAAATTTCGTGAGCATCTCCTCAAGGTTCTCATTTTTCTCTTGCTAGTAAAGTAGTTGTTGGAAGCTTAGAGGGGGTTGTTGTCTTTGATTTCCTTGACCACCCCACGAGAAATTGGGGTGGTTCTTCCAACCTGCATTATAAGTGTTACTATAGGGATTATTTTGAGGTCTAGAATTGTTACCCATATAGTTGACTTGTTCGTCCTCTGTGCTAGGATTGTAGGATTGATAATCTGTGCTGTGTATCTCTCCTCCAATTGAATCGTCCCTCATCACTGGATGTACCTGCGTAGAACCAACTAAACCATCAATCTTTGTATTTAAAAGTTCTACCTGATTTGATAGCATTGTGACCGCGTCAATATTGAAAACACTGGCAGCTTTTTGTAGCTTTGTTCTCATGACTTGTCACTGATAATTATTCAGTGACATCTCCTCAAAAAACTCATAAGCCTCCTCAGATGTTTTGTTATTTATCGTTCCACCAGTAGTTGCATCGATCATTTACCTTGTTGAGGGGTTCAAACCATTATGGAAAGTTTGAACCTGTAGCCACAAAGGTAACCCATGGTGAGGGCACCTTCTCAATAAGTCCTTGTATCTCTCTCATGCGTCATAAAGTGTTTCTAGATCCATCTGCACAAAAGAAGAAATATCATTCCTCAACTTTGTTGTTTTAGCCAACGAAAAATATTTTAAAAGAATTTTTTCGGTCATTTGTTCCCAAATAGTGATAGACCCCCGTGGTAGAGAGTTCAACCACTGTCTAGCCTTATTCCTCAAAGAAAAGAGAAATAACTGAAGGCATGTAGCATCATCTGAAACGCCATTAATCTTAAAGGTGTCGTAGAGTTCCAAAAAGTTCGCTAAATGTGTGTTAGGATCCTCATCCTGCAAACCATCAAACTAAACAAATTGTTGAAGCATCTGTATAGTGTTAGGTTTCAGTTCAAAATTATTTGTAGCAATAGCAGGCCTAACAATACTAGATTCAGTACCATCTAAATTAGGCTTAGCATAATCATACATAGTATGAGGAGTAGGATTTTGATTCACAAGATCTGCGGCTACCACAGGAGGTAGTGGATTGTTCAGATTTGCCTCCATCCCTTCGGTAGTGTTGGTCACAACTTCTTGCTCTTCCTCTATGTACTGTAGGCTTTGTCTTATTTCTCTTTGGTTTTTGTGTGCTGATGTTTCTATCTCACTATCAAAAAGTAAAGGTCCTGACAGGTTCCTTCTAGTCATAAACTAGAGACACCTGTCAGAGACAAATAAAAGAAAGGAAAAATTAGTAAAAATAAAAAGTAAGTTGCAATAAAAGTAAAAATGGCTAAAGTAATAAAAATCGAGTGTTCCTAATATTTTAGTTCCCTAGCAACGGTGCCAAAAACTTGATTGCGTGATATTTATGATAGTCAAGTAATAATATGATCGTACCTAAAAACTAACTATTATCACGATAAAGGCAAGCGCACCTATCGAACAATAGTATAGTTTAGTGGCAAAACCGGAATGTCGAACCCACAGGAACTAAAAGTACTAGTAATAACTTTCTTCCTATTATCTAGCCTAGAAATAAAGGGAATTTGTTTTAACTAATTAAATTAAACTAATTAACTAAGAACACGACAAAGAGTAAATTTGGGGAAATTACTTTTGGGAAAACTGATTGATTAAAACAATACCTAAGGAAGAATCCACCTAGACTTCACTTGTTATTAGACTCTGAACTAGACGATTTATTCACCTGACTTGATCCGTAGAAATCCCTAATTTATGTTAATATCTCTTTCAAGACTAAAAACAGCTAACCCTAGTTTAATTAATTGAAATTTCTTTCTAATTAAAACCCCTAGTGTTGCATTAACTCGATCTATGGATTCCCTTATTAGATTTGACTCTAATCCAGTAGATTTTCGTCGTTCTATGTCTAGGATTGCGATCAACTCCACTTAATTGTGTTGGATCTACTCTTAAATAGGGACTTTTGCTCCATTAAATAAGCACATTCAACTTATATTAATATCCTGAAATATTAACACAAGAATTAATAACACAATTAAGAACAAATCAAGTATTTATTATATAATTTAGATATTAATAACAAGATCCGTCTTAGGTTTCATCCCCCTTAGGTATTTAGGGGATTTAGTTCATAATTATAAAGGAAAACATCTCAAAATTGGGAAAACAAAAAAACATAAAGAAAACCCAAAAACCTTAAAGGAAATTGACGGGAGATCTTCAGTCTTGATGTAAATCCTGCTCCTGAGATGGATCAATCAGCGTTCTTTGAGTAATTCCTTGCCTTCTACTCTGAGTCTCCTTAAATCCTCTCCTAGGGTGTTTATATAGGCTTTGGAATACCTTTCTTAGCCCACAAGGAGCCCTTTTTTACTAGAATTAAAATGGGTCTCGTCAGGGACACGCTCGTGTGAGGTTGCTTGGGCCGTGTTTAATTTTGTGTATCACGCACGGGTATGTGGTCTACCCGTGTTAGAAAGTCCAGGCCGTGTTGAATTCTAATTTTGGCCCATTTGGTCTGTTTTTGGCCCGTTTCACATTCTTTTCATTCTCTTATGCTCACCTAAGTATAAAACATGAAATTAAAGGATTAGGGGCATCAAATTCCATAAATCTTATGATAAATCATCCATAAATGTGCCAAGCATGGGATAAAAATATGTATATATTATGGTTTATCAAAACTTATGATAAATGTTCATGAATTATTGTTGTAATGCCTTATAGCTCAAGTCAGGCGACTGAACCGGGTATAGGGTGGTACAAAAAGTTCGGTAAAAATGCACCAAAAGTGCAATTATTTTGGTTGGCATGAAATAGGTACCAAAATGTAGATTTTGAAACTTTTGCCTATGGTATCAATACTTATTAATACTTTAGCATTTTTTCTTAAATTTATTAAACATCGAACCAACCTTAAAATGGTATCGATATAAAGGGTAGGGTATCGATACCTTAAATAAAATACCGATACTTTATAACTAGTATCGATACATTTGGTTTTAATTTTATTTTTCTAAACATGGAAGTTCAAATTGATATCAAGACCAGGTAAGGGTCTAGATACCTGATATGAAAATTTGAAAACTTTACAATTTGGTCCTATTTCATACTTGGGCCAAGAGAAGAGCTTTCGTAAGCTCGATTAAGGCTCGAATTTAATTGTAATCATAATATCTAGGTGTTTATGACATGATCGAATATTTGAACTGATTTATTTATGACATACTTGATTTGAAGTTTTAAAATTGTTGCAAAAATGTCCCTATTCGATCTTGGGTTGACATTAAAGCATTCGTATACTCATATAACAGTCGAAAAGAATGTTCATGATATTCAATGTTTTATTGTTTTTGATTGCATGAATAACGATATGAAATGATGATTTTACTGTGAATTTGTCAGTAGTTGCTTCGACAAAAATTGTAGCACCTTGTAGCTTAGACCCGACGATAGGGTCGGGCGAGGGGTGTTACAGTGTTGATGCGGGCGAGTAAGGGGTGTTATAATGTTGATGCTCCAAACACACCAAAGAGCATATAAGTACTAATCCTTAAGACACACTAGAGAGCACATACATGCTAAGCTCGAAGGTAACAAAGAATGCACACGAGTGCATAACTGAAGACAACAAAGATTGCACATAATATATGTAAGACTCAAAGGCAACAAAACTCTATATCACAATAGAACTCTACATCTAATCCCTATTGCCATGTCAATCGCATCCTAACTATTTCACTAAGTTTATTAGGGCACAATAATAACCATAGATAACTTATTAATGGAGATCAATGACTTTCTTATAATTTAGGTAGAGGTATACTTAGAGTTCAGAGATCCATAGAATTTAAAATATTATTTAATATTCATATGGAGACAAATTCATAGTTTTACAGTTTAGAGTTTTGCTAGATAACTCATTGTCTAATTGCACAGATGATATCGCGCGATATGTAGTAATAAAATTTATAAAAACTGATCACACCAAAAACTAACTAATATCACGATTTAAAGGCAAGCGCACCTATCGAATAGTAGTATAGTTTAGCGACAAGATCGAGTTATCGTACCTAAGGGAACCAAAAGTACTAGTACTTACTTCTTTTCTATTATCTAACCTAAAAATAAAAGGGGTTTGTATGAACTAATTCTAAAACTAAACAAAGAATGCACAAAAAGTAAATTGGGGAAAAACTCTCGGGAAAACTAATTGATATAGGCAATACTCAAGGGAGAATCCACCTAGACTTCACTTGTTATTAACTTCTTGAACTAGACGATTTCTTCAGTTGACTTGATCCGTAGAGATCCCTAACTCATGTTAATACCTCCGTCGAGGATAAGAACAACTAATCCTAGGTTGATTAACTGAAATCTCTTTCTAGTTAAAACCCCCTAGTCTTGCATTAACTCGATCTATGGATCCCCTTATTAGGTTTGACTCTAATCCGGCAGATTTATGTCGCCCTATGTCTAAGGTTGCATGCAACTCCACTTAATTATGGTAGATCTACTCTTAAAATAGGGACTTTTGCTCATCTGCCTAAGCACATCAGTTTCTTGACTTAATACCTAGGATTATTAAACCAAGAATTAAGAACACATAATTAAGAACAATTCAAGTATTTATCATATAATTCAAGAATGAATAATAACAAGGTCTGTCTTAGGTTTCATCCCCCTCAAGTATTTGAGGGGTTTAGTTCATAACTAATAAAGAAAACATCTTAGAAGAAATAAGATAACAAAACATAAAGAACCCAAAAACCCCTGAAGGAATTTAGGAAGATCCTCTGTCTTGATGTAGAATTTCGGCTTCTGGGATGAATCAATCGGCTTCTCTTAAAGTAATCCTCTTGCTTCCACTCCTTGTGTTGGTAGAGATATGGCGCTCATTTTTAGGAGAAAAGAGTACACCCTTAGAGTTGCCTCCTAGGGTCTTTATATAGAGTTTTGGGATGCCTTTCTTAGCCTCTAAGTATTCAAATCCGAGTGAAATTGCACTTCCTCATGACAGGGACATGCCCGTGTGCCATACCCGTGTGGTTTTGACAAGAGGCCGTGGGCTTGTAAAGGGTGGCACGGCCGTGTGGCCTGGCCGTGCTTATTGAGGCTGGGTCGTGTTGGACCTTATGTGGCACGGCCGTGTGGTGACTCCTTTGGCCGTGTCATTTTCACACTTTGGCCCATTTTCTTCGTTTTCGGCCCGTTTTTCGTTCTTTTCTCTTCCCTATGCTCTCCTGAGTATACAACATGAAATAGAAGGGTTAAGAGCACCAATTCTCACAAAATTGATAACAATTCATCCAAAGTATAAGCTAAACATGAGGTAAAAATATGTATAATTTGTCGTTTATCAAATACACCCACACTTAAGCCTTTGCTTGTCCTCAAGCAAAATCTCAATCCCTAATTAAGAATCATTCTTCTCAACTTACAATCTTTATCAATAATGTTTCAAACTAAGTCACATGTAGTCATACAATGAAAATTCAATCAGAAGAACATTAAAGATTCAATTACTTTAAGTTGAGAATTTTATCATTAAAGCATAAGTTTTCTTCCCTGCTTCTAAGTAACTATTTCTCGATCAAAATTAACAAGATTTGACATCCTCACTAAAGATTCACTCTACCCACTCAAAGTGTTTAAGGTTCAAGGATTAAGCACTCTCTAGTCAACCTGAAAAGTTATTACCATAGGCTTGCAAGAAAATCAAATCTCCACCACTATAGATTGATATGATACACCGATCAAAAGGTCTTTCATGGTTGTAATCGGGCTTTGGTTAAGGGTGTTGTCACAAGCTGAAAAAGAAAGGTTAGAATCGAGATTAAACTGAAAAATTATCTAACTAGAATAATCTCTATCACTGGAACATATTTCTAGAGCTAATTCTTATGATAATATCATTTCCGCCTTGGTAGCCTTAAAATAGAAATATGCAAAAACTATTGAAATATTACAGATTACAACTGAATTAATACATATGCCTTTTTTTTTAGAACAATTCAAGTACAATTTTACAAACTTTACAATTTAAAAAAGAGAATAAAGCTAGAGAATAATTTCAACTCAAATCTCGACAAAAATAGGGGTCAGAATAATTGAATGGAATTCAACAAAAAATGGGTTAAAGGTTAATATTAGAGGTAAGTCAAAGAATAGGTTGTTAGGCTCAATGGGGTTCACTAGGGATTAATTTTTGAAGGTAGGCTTTTATGGAGTAAGTGGGTTAAATCCTAGGTGCCTTTATCATTTCGGTATATCAAATCAATAATGTGGTTTCGACATGTATAATCAAAGCAAGTTCTAGAATAACAAATCAGTATTGACTCACTCAAAGTAATAATAAAAGTGAGCACGAACAAAAGGCTCAAATCTCACCAGAATTATGGCTTTTGATGTCAATCTTGTGAATTTCAAATCTCAAGATAATATTTAAAATTAAGGAAAATAACTTATGCAAAAAATGGGGTTCTCAAAAATTTCAACTTATCATGCTTGATTCCCTAATGTTTTAAAGTTTGAATAATCAAAGTACAAGCACGTATCTCTTAATTCTCAATTTATCAATAAGAATCATAATTCAATCAAAAGTAATTCCTATTAGGAGACTGAAGATAATGCAAATTTGAGAACAATGCATTAGATTTCAGGGTTTTCACAGATAATGTAATGATTGAAAGTAAATTCCCCCCCAAACTTAAGATGTACATTGCCCTCAATGTACAAAGATAACATTAATAGCAATAAAAGCACAAGATCGTAAGATAGGGAAAGAAATGAAACTCCCTGCTTTGGATGGATTAGTGAGGTGGTGGTGCCTATAGAGTGTCTGGGACAAAGGAAGGTGCGGAGGTAGATACTCCGGTGATGGTAGCATTTATTTGTCCGCAGCTTTCATGTTGTGAGTGTAGGCTTTGGAGATGTCATCTTGGTGAGGTTATGGCAAGGTTCCCTTTAGAATTTAGATTTGAGCTGTAAAGCTCCTTTGAAATTGCGAAAGCACTTATCATTTTTAGAGAATTTCAGGATCAAGAGAGATTACTCGTTAGGGGTTGACCGATATGAAAAAGAAATAAAATAAATAAAGTTTTAAAAATACTAATATTCAAATAATGAAAAAGATGAAATAAAATAAAAGGAAAATAAAGTTAGAAGAAAAGAAAAGGTAAAAATAGGGATAAATTTTTAAATAAAAATTAAGATAAAAATAAGGTTAAGAGGAATAGAAGTCTCTAATCCTCAGATGGATCACACGGTGGTGGTGGTGAAGTGATGTGAAGGTGCTGGCATATCTACTGTAATGTCGCATTGATGTGATCGAAGCACTGGAAGCATTGCTGCTCGAATCAGGATAGGCGCTCAGATATGTCAGCATGAGAAGCTGCCGCACAAACTGGTCAGCGAGGTGGTGGCTTGGCTGGTGCATCATCCTCCGGTGGTAGGACATCATCAAGAATATCCTCTGGATCCTCGGCCTCCTGGATGAGGCAGTACTGAAAAGGGTCACCTCCTAGTCTCCGCTGGATCATCCTCATATGGTGCATAATCTGGATGCCCGAAGGGGACATCTGGCCTATCAGTGTGTATGAGGATGTCTAGGCTGCTGTGTTGAGGAGCCCGAAGTGACGGGCTAAGCGTGTAATGTATGGGCCTATAGATATGACGCCCTTGCGATGACGCTTGGTCTGGTGCTGCATGGCGTGCACGATAAAGTAGGCGATGTCGATGGGGTGCGCGTTCGTCATGCTCCATAAAAAATAGGCGTCATGGGTGTTAATGACGCCTGTGCTCTCTCGTCTACCTGTCAAAGTATGTGCGAGAAAAGCATGAAGGTACCTTAATGACGGGGGGAGGGCGGTCGCCTTCGTGTGACTGGGGTCGTAGGAGGGATACCCCAGAGCGATGTTGCGGCAATAATCTACGGGTTTGAGGTGGATGCGACGGGGAAGCGTAGGAAAGTCTTCCTCCTCCATGAATTGCTCTGTGTAGAGGCCAAGAGCTGAGCCGAACTCTGGTACACTAAGGTGGCATACACGACCTCCTAAGTGAAATTGGATCGTGTCGGGGTCATCAAGCTAGCTCATGACAGTCTGAAGATAGAAGGTGGAGTAGAACTCTAGAGTGATTCAAGGTATGTGGGCTCGATGATTCGGAAGAACTACTCCCAAGGATCCGTCATCAGTAGGGCCCGGACTGAATCAGCTAGGTTGACTTACTCTAACGCATCCCAATCAATACAACGGCCGACGCTTAACGTACGGTCCCATAATATCTGAAATAACTCCTCTCAGGAGTTCTGGGTAAATGTAATGAACGGGTGGCGAGCCTCGAAGGTGGGCCTCGACGATGAACCACCTGGCCCCTTTCGTTTCTTTGAAGGCGAGGCAGCAGCTCGTTTTTCGCGTGATGTCAACATAATGCCTAAATAACAAAATAATAAACATTAGTCCTAAAAAGAATTGGAATTTAAATCGAAAAACTATAAAAATAATATGATAATGTTCCTAAGAACATGGGGATTAACCTAAATAGTATAAATTATCCATCCTAAAATGATATAAAAAATATAAAATATAGTTGTGTATTTATACTAAATGCATGAGAGTTTAACTATGAAAAATGGCAATCAATTGTAACTCTAAGTGTCATGTAATCCGAAAACTTTCTATAACATTCTAGATTATTCATCCTAATATAGTTCATTCCATGCTTGAATCTAAATATATTCATAATAAAATGAAACTAAAAACTAAAAATAAAAATAAAACAGTAAGAATTTGAAAGAAAAATGAGAAAATAGAACCAAATGGGAGAGGTGCACGGTCGTGGGAGAGGATTTGAACGGTCATGGGGCACTTTTCACGGGCGTGGGATGGTCTTGTGCAGGCGTGGTGGTGTTTTGAGGATCGACAGTGGCGTTTATGGTGGTTGGGGAAGAAAATTTTTAGGGTTTGAGTGAGGGAGACAATGAATAGTGGTCTTGTAAGTACTAATCCTTAAGACACACTAGAAAGCACATAAATGCTAAGCTCGAAGGTAACAAAGAATGCACATGAGTGCATAACTGAAGACAACAAAGATTGCACATAATATATGTAACACTCAAAGGCAACAAAACTCTATATCACAATAGAACTCTACATCTAATCCCTATTGCCATGTCAATCGCATCCTAACTATTTCACTAAGTTTATTAGGGCAGAATAATAACCATAGATAACTTATTAATGGAGACCAATGACTTTCTTATAATTTAGGTAGAGGTATACTCAAAGTTCAGAGATCCATAGAATTCAAAATATTATTTAATATTCATATGGAGACAAATTCATAGTTTTACGGTTCAGAGTTTTGCTAGATAACTCATTGTCTAATTGCACAGATGATATCGCGTGATATGTAGTAATAAAAATTATAAAAACTGATCACACCAAAAACTAACTAATATCATGATTTAAAGGCAAGCGCACCTAACGAACAGTAGTATAGTTTAGCGGCAAGACCGAGTTATCGTACCCAAGGGAACCAAAAGTACTAGTACTTACTTCCTTTCTATTATCTAACATAAAAATAAAAGGGGTTTGTATGAACTAATTCTAAAACTAAACTAAGAATGCATAAAAAGTAAATTGGGGAAAAATTCTCGGGAAAACTAATTGATATAGGCAATGCTCAAGGGAGAATCCACCTAGACTTCACTTGTTATTAACTTCTTGAACTAGATGATTTCTTCAGTTGACTTGATCCATAGAGATCCCTAACTCATGTTAATACCTCCGTCGAGGATAAGAACAACTAATCCTAGGTTAATTAACTGAAATCTCTTTCTAGTTAAAACCCCCTAGTCTTGCATTAACTCGATCTATAGATCCCCCTATTAGGTTTGACCCTAATCCGGCAGATTTATGTCGCCATATGTCTAGGGTTGCATGCAACTCCGCTTAATTATGGTAGATCTACTCTTAAAACAGGGACTTTTGCTCATCTGCCTAAGCACATCAGTTTCTTGACTTAATACCTAGGATTGTTAAACCAAGAATTAAGAACACATAATTAAGAACAATTCAAGTATTTATCATATAATTCAAGAATGAATAATAACAAGGTCTGTCTTAGGTTTCATCCCCCTCAAGTATTTAAGGGGTTTAGTTCATAATTAATAAAGAAAACATCTCAGAAGAAATAAGATAACAAAACATAAAGAACCCAAAAACCCCTGAAGGAATTTAGGGAGATCCTTTGTCTTGATGTAGAATTTCGGCTTCTAGGATGAATCAATCGGCTTCCCTTGGAGTAATCCTCTTGCTTCCACTCCTTGTGTTGGCAGAGATATAGTGCTCCTTTTTGGGAGAAAAGAGTACACCCTTAGAGTTGCCTCCTAGGGTCTTTATATAGAGTTTTAGGATGCCTTTCTTAGCCTCTAAGTATCCAAATCCGAATGAAATTGCACTTCCTTACGATAGGGACACATCCGTGTGCCAGCCCGTGTGGTTTTGACAAGAGGCCGTGGGCTTGTTGAGGGTGGTACTGCCGTGTGGCCTGGCCGTGCTTGTCGAGGCTGGGCCGTGTTGGACCTTATGTGGCACAGCCGTGTGGTGACTCCTTAGGCAGTGTCATTTTCACACTTTGGCCCATTTTCTTTGTTTTCGGCCCATTTTTTGTTCTTTTCTATTCCCTATACTCTCCTGAGTATACAACATGAAATAGAAGGGTTAAGAGCACCAATTCTCACAAAATTGATAACAATTCATCCAAAATATAGGCTAAACATGAGGTAAAAATATGTATAATTTGTCGTTTATCAACAGATCAAGACATTAACCAACTATCACATCTAATGGACCATGTTAAAACCAATTATCAAATATCTCATCAAATAATATTTTTATTACAAAATTTTTAAGTAAAAACCAAAATGCCATTATATAGCAAAATTACCATTTTACCCTTTTTGCCTCAAATCACATTTTTTTCACAAGTAGGCACTTAATCACTCAAATTCTATAATTCACCTTTAAACCCTTGGGTAGTTAAATCCTTCTCTCAATAATAATGAGGAAATTTACAATTTAGTCCATGTACTATTAAATCCTTTTAATTTGGTCTTAAAAGTGATTTTCATCACACCAATACATATCCCAATTTATTCTTATGCTAACTTTTTAAAATTACAATTTAGTCATTTTTGCGGAATTTGCACATTCACAATTCTTTTTCAACATCAATTTTCCTTTCATAAAATTGTTTGATCTCAATCATTTTTTTAATATTTTTGGTATTTCATTGCATTCGATACTAGAATAGTACCAGATGAAATATCAAAATTTTGGGCTGTTAAGGGATAATCTGTTATGTGTAAAAAAATTAAGCTTCCATCTTCGCTAAAAGCATGAAACCTTGTAATATATATAATTTATAAATATCTAATAATAAATATTTTATAATATAAAATATGAATATTTTAATAATATAAATTAATCTACTTAATTTACCACAATCTACTCTTATAAATTTACTTCAAATTAAGTTTAATTAAATATTGCTTATTGTTACGTCTATATAAATATTATAAAAATAAATTTTAATTGTAAAAAAATTTAAAATGTTTTATAACAAATATAATTTGTATGTTATTAATTTTGTTGACTTCGTTGATCCCTTTGCCGGCCCTCTTCTCTATTCTCTGTCATCTTATGAAATTAACTTCAATGACAATAATGCCCTTCTCGTTTGACCGTATCCTAACTTGTCATACACTTGTATCATATGGGTCAATCAAATGGATTGGTTCAATCAATGGGGCATATTTGGGAAACTAAAAAAATATGTATGCACCTTTTCTCTCTCTGTTGTCAAATGGTCCTCACTTGGCTTCTCAAAAATATAGCTCACCACCGCCCACCTCCCCCCCCCCCCTTCTCTCTCTCTCTCTCTCTCCATCCTTAAAGAACACAATATTTCCCTCATAGAGAGCATGTTGAGGATTGGATTCAGGTTTGTGACTTTCTTCACATTTTTGGGTCTTTGTTCTTTGTTGCTATTCGAACTTATTTTTGAGTTACAGATTCATAAAAAAAAAAAAAAACCTCAAATCATTTCACAATATTTTCTAGAATTCTTTTTTTCTTTCTTTATTTTATGGAAGCGGAGCTTACTGTATTTAGTTTGCTACTGCAGAAACATCATTAATGGCTTCATATGTAGAGCCTCACTTCCTCAGAGCTTTTATAACAGGGAATTATCGACACAAACTGGAAGGTATACCAATGTTCTTCATCCTTCTTTTTATGATTTTCACAGTGCTTTAAATTAAAGTGTATAATATTTGACCTTTTTTTACTTATAATTTTGGTGATTTGTTTTAAGTTGTTAGTTAAAAAAGGAGTTTAATGCCATTAAAGGCTACAGAGGTATGGAAAAGGCTAAAATCCCTAGACACCATGGCCTTTGCCTCTAGATTCGACTTTACTTTTTTTTTAATTCCTTTATCATCATTGATGTTATTGATCCAATAATAAACAAAAGGTCTGGTCGGTGTCACTGTACTCTGAAAAGATCTTCCATGAAATATTAAAAAAATGTTCTTTTTCTCTTTTGTTCTAGTGATCCCTTGGCTTTTACTGGAAATTCCATTTTACTTTTTAGAACAATTTGTTTCTAATTCAACGATGCATGTGATAGCTTTGGAAGATACCCCATGGAAAAGATCTCTAGCTTTTTTAATAAAATGAAATTGGTTAATGTGTACTTTATTCTAATTCAACTATTCAAATGGTATTTAGCAAAGTTGGAGTTTGAATCTCATAGATGGAAAAAAGTAATAGAAAATTTTCCTCTTTTCAGTTTTGAGTCCTGCTCAATTCGATGTGAACTGTGATTCTTGGATATTCAAAGGGTATTTTTTTATTAAAAGTTGTAGATTTAATTTGAATATTTTTATTCGGTTATTTTTAGTTTTTATATTTTTAAAATTTTAAATTTTAGTCCTCACCAAATAATGATTGTTAAATTTGTTAAATAAAATTTTTCGATTTTCAAAATTGTATAATATTATATCAATTTATTATACATATTACTCACTAAAAATTCAGCTATTGAATTAATAACGACTATTTACTTCAAAATCAAAATTTTAAATTTAAAAATATAAAGATATAGAATAATTCAATTAGAGTAAATTGATAATTAAATTTAATCAAATAAATTTAAATTTAAAAAATAAATCAAATAAAAATATAAAAACTAAATTCACAACTTTCATTCTTATTAACCACTAGCTCAGCATATTCGACATTTTCTCTAGATAAGATTGAGTCATGGAAATATGCTAAAATCTTAGTTACCCCATTAATATTCTCTACTAACTTTTACACAACATCAAATCTTTTAGCAAAAACAGATGCCTGAGAAATGAGAATTTGTATCAAACCAGAAGATAAAAAAGAAAACGTTGAAAGATCAATGCCATTAAAATCTTTGATTCTATGTATACTTCCATCAAAGCAGGCTGAAAGGTAAAATAGCATTGATCACTGGGGCAGCAAGCGGTATCGGGAAGGCAGCTGCAGCGAAATTCATCAGTAATGGTGCCAAAGTCATCATTGCTGATATACAACACCAACTAGGGCAAGCAACGGCGAATGAGCTTGGACCCAATGCTACGTTTATACCCTGTGACGTAACGAAAGAATCAGATGTATCCGATGCTGTCGACTTTACCGTCTCCAAACACAAACGACTGGATGTTATGTACAATAATGCTGGGGTACCTTGCTACACGCCTCCGAGCATTGTGGACCTTGACCTTGCCGTTTTCGACAGAGTTATGGGCATCAATGTGCGAGGAGTCTTGGCCGGGATCAAACACGCTTCGCGTGTGATGATCCCTAGTAGAACTGGCTCCATTCTGTGCACAGCTAGCATAACCGGAATGATGGGTGGACTAGCTCAACATACTTACAGTGTGTCCAAGTCTGCTGTCATAGGAATTGTTAAGTCCATGGCAGCTGAGCTATGCCAGTACGGAATCCGTATCAACTGCATATCACCTTTTGCAGTTCCGACTCCATTTACACTAGATGAGATGAGCCAGATTTATCCACAAATTGATGCCGAGCAGCTCGTCAAAATGATACATAGTTTTGGTGTGCTAGGCAAAGCAACATTGGAACCAGGTGATGTAGCCGATGCCGCAGTCTATCTTGCATCAGATGATGCAAAGTATGTTAGTGGGCATAATTTGGTGGTAGATGGAGGTTTTACATCATTTAAG
Source organism: Gossypium stocksii (assembly GCA_020496765.1). Taxonomy (NCBI): domain Eukaryota; kingdom Viridiplantae; phylum Streptophyta; class Magnoliopsida; order Malvales; family Malvaceae; genus Gossypium; species Gossypium stocksii. Next base: position 18,663,686 of record CM035623.1, read on the forward strand.
AGATTGGAACTTCCTAAGAGCTAAAGTCTTATAAATGCTGCTCAAAGGATATATTTTGGAAATTGAAGTACGTGGTAAATTTCAAGTTTCTTCTAGTTTTTGACAGTGTGGTGAACAACAATTAGACTAAACACAAATGAATTTCAGTACCTTGAGATTTTAGATGGTTCTCCTTTTTACCGGTTTCAAAACATGACATAAATTAGTTTAAACTGAACAATAAAAAGAATCAAAGTATTCTAATTCTATGCTAATAACAGAGTACAGAGAGGGTAGTATTACATAAATAAAGCAGAATTGACAACCAAAAAAACCCAAGCTGCAACGGGTTTTATGATCAGTAAATACCAAGTACACAGTAAAAGAAAACTCAACCTACAGCTGCTCTATTCGTTGGATGATTAAGCTAACAGCAGCATTTGCTGAAGAGAATGGCCCATGAAAGCTTTCCTGATAAGAAATGGATTCTAGTTCTCTAGCCATCTTCAAAAGAATCTCACCCACGTCGGTTTGTTTGTGTAACAAAGAGTGATAATAGGAGCGGGCAGCCACATTGCTGATCTCCACATTTGTTTCCTCTGGGCAGTATTCATCATCTAACCACTTATGCAGGGTAACTCTGAGCCATTCGGATTCCTACAAGGCCGATCAAAATCGCAAATGTTACGAACCGAAATCAAGTAATTTTGAAATTAAAAAGTGAATTTTTCAATAATGGGTGTTACCTCCAAGGCCTTTGAAGGGAGTAACCAGTGGTCCGGGATTCTCAGGTCTTCAACTAGGTTTTCTGGGTCTTGTCCTTGTTGATTCGCTGGTGGCTCTGAAGAAGATTGAGATCTTAGAAGGAGGAGAGAAGTTTGGGTTCTTTTTAGAGGAAAATTAGGGGTTAGAATTGACGGGGGATAAGGAGTTAGTGGACGATGAAGATGATTGGAATTTGGCATGGCTTCTGCAGCGATTGCAAAGGAAAAACATATGGATTTCATATCTGTTTCAGAGAAAGGAGCAAAGTTGATGATACTCCCGGGATTTGGCTGGAAAAACTTACTGATGGTCGTTTGTCTGCTGGGAAAATATTATCCTCAAAAGACATCGTTCGCTTCCACTTTTGAATTTCACTTGAAATAATTGTGACCTACTCCTTTTTTTTTTTTTAACATTTTTATTATTCTCAAATAAACTTTTTTATTTATTACAAATTTATCACCACTTATCTAATCTTTTACCCGCATTCTTTTAGAGTTAATTGCACCAAACACCCTTAAATTATGACTCTCATTTTAAATTGATCATTAAATTTCAAATCATTCTAATTACATCCTCAAACTATTAAGGTTAAATCAATTAAGTCCTTTCATTACTAAAACCGTTAATTTAACTGTTAAAAAATACATATGTAGTGTCGAAACCATTTTTTTGAAAAAATAGGGGAACCGACTTTGGGTTTGAAAATGAAAATTAAAATTGGGAGTCGCCACCAATCTTTTATGTGAGGTGTGATTGGATCACCTCGAAAAGGGGTTGTTTTTAATAAAGAGTTTAATTTATCAAAACAACTTATTTTGGTCTAAGAAATCCAGAAAACGGGTTCGGGGGTCGGTTACGCACAAGGAATGATTAGCACCCTCAATACGCCCAAAATTGATACCTAGTTGATTAATTAGTGTCTTAGCGTCGAATATTTGAAAACTTCGAAAAATTTTAAAATACGATCCCTTTTTGTTTTAAAGAATGCTTGATTAAATTGAAACAAAATGTTGAACCCACTTTCGCCTCGAAGCAATAAAATGTCACGTCCAGTAAGTTAGGAGGTAACACCTAGAACCTTTGAGAACGAGCGTGCCTTTTATTTAAAATTCAAAAAGGATATTGGTTATTTAGTTTAGACGAGGAAAAATTGAAACCTAGTAAGTTGGGGTGTGATTTCACAAATTTCCAAACACCGAATATTGTATTTATTTGCAAAAGATCTTATCTCGAGACAAACAAGACATCATATTCAATAAGTTAGAACACGACATTTCGAGTCCTCGAGAATAATTTTTTTATTTCAAAAATTATGATTTTAAAGTTATTCCGTTGTTTCAATGAGAAAAATCGAAACCCAGTAAGTTAGGGCACGATTATCTCGAATCTTAAAACACGGAGTATTGTTAAAAAAATGTATTTATGACGAAAAAGTTTAATGCGTACGAGTTTGTAATATAAACATGCGAAACTGCATAATAAAGATGATGACAATACTAATAACAATAATGAACGTATAAAAATAAAATAAACGAGTAGAAACGAAACGCGATAATAACAACAGTCATAATGTTACTACAATAATACGAACAATTAATAATAAGCGATAATAAAAGGAATAAAATGGAAGTAATGATAATAAGAATATTAATAATAGTAATAATAAAAGTGATAAAAATATGTACCGGAAAAATAATAAAAATAAAATTAACAATACTATATACGTAAGAATATATATATAAAATATATGTAATAGCAGTATTTAAAATATATATAGTATAATATTAAGACAAATGTACATAATATATACACATACATAATACAGTATTTAAAGCATTTACATAATATAATACAAAAAGTATGTAACTAAAAGAATGACAAATACATAATATAAAATATAATATACGTAATATATATAAAAATATAATATTTAAATATATACATGTAATACACGAAAATATATATACATAATATATATTAGAAACAATAATGATAAAAACAACTATTAATGCAATATATAGATACATACATATATATATATACATATAAATAGTAATTATGATACTAATTCATTAGTAATAATAATAATAATAAATAAGATAAAAAGATCCAATAATAATGAAAATCATAATATAATATAATATATAGCAGCAAATAAAATAATGAAAATATTTAAAATAATTAAAATATGTTATGATAAACTACAAAAAAATATACTAAAAAAATAATAATATATCAATTTAAAGAAAATAATGTAAGATAAATAAAATAGCTTAAAACAATATGTTTAAATAATTTCAAAAGAAAATGAATAATAAATAAACTTAAAAGAGTAAAATAAATTACAAAGAAATAAAAAAAACATTGAAATTCAAAAAGAACTCGATTGAAAAGGAAAACAAAATTAAAAAACATAATTTATAAATCAACCAAATCATTAAAACAACACTAGGGACGAAAATATAAAGCGCATAAATGAATTAGGATCAAATGCGCAATTATCCAAGTCTTTTCAATGTAGCATTTAAATATGAACGAAATTGGAATAACTTATAAATGCCAAGTAAAAATTATGAAAACAAAGAAATATGAACAAGACCTAATTTAAACAGAACCAAAACAAGGGAGGACCAATTATGAAATTAACCATTGAAGGTAAAAAGGCTCAGGCTTGCCCACGAATCAGGTCTTGCACGTGGAGCCTCCCCCCAATTTAAACGGCACCATTCCTTCTGTGCAATAAACCACCCTTTTTTTTTTACATTTTGGCATAATAAAAATAAAGAAAGAAAAAAAAAGAAGGGGAAATTTTCTCTGCTAGGGCACGAAAATCAGCCCCAAATTTCATAGTCAGCCAAATACGACCATCCGCTCCTTAATCCACCGTTGAAGTTGATGAATAGTGTTCAGAAATGGCCAAATATGCTCTCATTTGTGAGTCTAGCCAAGATATTGTTATTTTCAAGCCTTGAAACCCCGTTCGACTTCGATTACGACGAAGCAATGAAGGATCCAACCATGGCTTTCGACAGATAAGTCTCTGCTTCCCTTTATTTCTTTGTACATGCAATCGGTAAACAGACGAAGGAAAAGAAAATAATCGAAAAAAAGAAAAAGAAAAAAAACTGAAAATCACCTTAACAATTTCTTTGTTTGTATTTTGACTATTTTCTGTGCGTGTATACAAAGCAAAATGGGACTCGGGGATTGAGGATTGAGGATTTGAAATTCGGCCTCTGTTTTTTTAGCCGAATCCGATCGATAAATCCAAAAATCCCCCCCTTTTTCATTTGGTTACAATGGCTTTATAGCCGAAATTGATACAATATTTTATGTTTTTGCTACTGTTTGCTTTCAATTTCTGCTACTGTTTTCTGTGTTCTCTTTGGGTCATCTTTGTAGGCGTTGACGGAGACAGAAAAGGGACGTTTTTGCTTCTTTGGTGAAGGGCCACAGAGGAGGAGTCAGGCATTGGGACAAGGCGTGGGCGGCACGATCGAGAGTAACGGCGTACATGAAGAGCTAGGGTTAGCTTTTACTGAAAATAGGTTTTGGTTGTGGGCTTTTGGGCTTGTAACTAGGCTGTTATAAATTTTCATTAGTCTTGGGCCCGGGCAAATTTGGGTGTGTACATGTAGTATAACTTAAAATGAAAAATTTATGAAATAATTAATATTGTAAAAACAAATGCTTTAAAAATATTGGTTTTAAGGTTTTCAAAGCTTTTATAAAAGCTTTATCCTTCACTTTTTTTTAGCTTTACTTTATTTTTATTTTTTTTTACTTTTAAAAATCATACCATAATATTCTAGTGTTAGTTAATTTTTTTCATTTTAAATTTAGCCACATATCATTTAACAGTTAAATGAACGGTTTTAATAATGAAAGGACTTGATTGATGTAGCGTTAATAGTTTAAGAACTTAATTAGAACACTTTGAAATTTCAATATCAATTTAAAATGAGAGTAATAATTAGAAAATATTTATGCAATTAACTCCTTTTTTTAACTACTCCTAAGTCCTTGAAGTTTTGCACGCCTGCCGAAATTCAAACTCTTAATAGTTGTTATCTGTTTTTGTAGGGTACACTCCTTTGTGTGTGAAAATCAATGTTTAGGGAACCGATTAGTGTTTCAACCAGTCAAGCCATCACATCCTCGATTAGTAGATTTCAATTAAATAAATTATTAAAAATTTATAAATTTTAAAAAAATATATTAAAAATAAATAAAATTTGGTTCAATCAATTTTTTTAATCCACTGAAAAATCAACCAATTCTTCTTTTACTTCGAAATATATTGATTGATTTTCAATTCAATCTCAAAATTATATTATGTACTCACATCACAAAATTAAAAAGTAAAAGTTAATAAAATTTAAATTAAAAGTTAAAGAGCTTGTTCATTTTTATTCCATAAAAACTTTCATATTTGAGCATCTCTAAACATAAACCATCTCTCAAAACAACACAGAGCTGCATCTATATGATATGAATGTCAATGCAGGAATCAAAGATGCAGGCAGTATCCATAGGGACTGAATCCCATTAAAAACTACATAACTTGAAGAACAAACAACTTGTTTCTTGCACCGCAAGCTAAAACTCTAAAACACCTTACCCTACTTACTTCTTAAAGAAACGTCTGCACCAGACATTTCAGTAAGATGCTGAACTTGGTGAGCTCGGATTCAGCCTGTTGATTTCTTCCTTTGGGCGGATAACCATCCTTCGGACTTCATGCTGAAATTTCCTGTAATTTCCGAGAATATCATCATCATTAAAGCAAAGCTCATACTAAAAACTAATTAGGTATTTTAGGTAGTGGTTTGCGTTTGGTTTTTTGCACTTAACTGCCATGGGTAAGGATCTCCAATCAGCATCATATCCCCATCTTCATCGGTATAGGTTATGTGCCAGCTGCTGCTTCCATCGATCAACTTTCCATTGAAATCAAACATATGATCAAGCTCAAGGATGAGGTCTTTGTATCCGTTGAATCGATAGAGATCAACCGATCTTCCAAGATTAGTTCCATACTTGAGCACCTACAAGAGCAAAAGGAATATTGTTCTCAGAATCAATTTCATATGACATCCAACTACCGAAACGCTTTGTCCATTAAGTAAACATTCAAGAGAAGATAGAAGCAGTACTTTGGTGCAATTTTGATCGCCGACGGAGCAACAGTTGTTGCATTGCTTGATAGATATACCCTTGGAAGCAATGGAAATACTCGACTGAGAAGTGAGAGGAGTCGAACAAAGATGTTGAACCTCACTAGAAGTGAGAACTTGTGGTGAAGGGAGCTCGGGTGAGCCATTAATTAAATTTACTCCGAAAACCATGCATCTGTGGCTGCCATTTGGTCTGGACAAAGAAGTTCTGTTTTTGGTAGCACGAGCATCATCATGAACTCTGTTAGAGGAGAATGTTGAGAGCCCATTACACAAATCGGGTACTTTCCTACCAGAAGAGTGTGCTGTGCTGCTGGAACATTGATAAAATGGGTCACAGGTCGGAATCTGAATTTGTAGTTGCTTGTGCATCTGCTGTTGCATTGAGGCACGACCAGGATCTTGCGGGAGAAGATGCGGTAATGGTTGTCGTAGTACACTGGATTGATTCACGCATGTGTGACTGTCTTCTTGACCTTGCAAGACCCCTGAACTACTTTGAGATTGATTTTTAGCTGTACCATGCAACATGCCTGGTAAAGCAGAAATTATTGTTAGTAGCTGCAAAGTCCTAGTGATATTATACACTGCAAAACTAATATGACCATACTATAGATTTCAATACCGACCATCCATAAGCAAGCTAGAAAACTCAGGGGATGATGCGTTGTTGGGGCGAGCCCTCTTCTGATGATGCAGAGTGGAAGCTTTCTTTTTCTTGGTGAATTCTGTGAGATCGATGCTCCAAGGACAAACTCTTTCGGGAAGCAAAACCGAACTCGCTGCGGGATCCCATTTCACCTAAGGAATAATGGAAGTTCATGAATGGATTGAGAATAAGAATATTAAACTAGAAAGCAGGCATCTCCTATCCAAAGGTCATGCGATCATGCATGCAAAAGAGCACATGTTACCTTCACACATCTCCATTTGGAATTCTGCCATCTAATAGGATCGAGATCTTCCGTGCCAATGATAGTGCCAAGGGATCTGGTTTTAAACATGAGTGCATTAGGTTAAAGGGAGGTATGGAATGAAAACATGGTTCAAACTCTACACAAATGATAAGGTAAAGCAGTACGCACCTCCGTTCCCCAGATTCTCCACCTTCAACTCGCATTCTACATCTTGTGCCGAAGCAGTGGTCGAATTGAACTGCCTTTATATACTGATCAAGTGGAGTGATAAATTCAGAAGACCTTGTCCTGCAAAGATGCAAGAGAGTTAATGCCTTCCTCTTTCAGTTCCAGTGTTACAAGTTCTATGTTACATCAAACTTACCAAGGACGGTAGTAGACGTTAAAGATGCTTCTGGTTGCAAAGGCATGGAAAGCACTGGCAAGTATTCCATGTCGCACACTGTGAGCGGATATGATCGATGGAGATGGACTGTTCAGTAGCTTTGTCATTGATCGGCGAACTCCAACACCGAACTCTCCATTTTCCCCTCTAGAAGAACAAAAACATTTTTGCTCATAATATACCATAAAACCAACATTTTGAAACAATGAAACTCCACATTAACTTCCAAAAGATCATGTCAAATCGTGAATGTGAGCATTGTTACAACAAATTTGCATATTAGTGGCAGAGAGAGAACCTTAGAAAGATAAATGAATCCCCAGCAGCAAGCTTCTTCGAGGTGACAAAGGTACTCCAACCGGTGGTAAGCAAATTTCTTTTAGGATAGCCTACATGAACAGAGTCCATAAGGAAACTAGCTTAAATTTCATTTTGGCATGAGCTGATCATTGCAGTGCATAAATCCGAGTGTTTGAATAATGTTAGATTAGTGGAGGAAAAGGTAAGGAAAGTACCACGAAAAACATGTCGAAAGTACCATGGATTACCATGCAAGTCAGTTGCGAGCAGTTCCTGCTGGGGGATTTCCTGAGACATGTCCTGCCACAATATGCATAAACTTAATAACACGATATTGCCTTTACTTAGATCACTTAACGACTTTGAAACTAAATGTTTCGAACATGAATGCACCAAAATACCCACCAAGAGCGGAAGACATCCATCATTCGCATGCCGCTTTGGGATAGAGAATCCACCGTGTGTCTTTATATCTGATGGAGTTAGCTTCTTACTGAAGTAACGAGAATAATTTTCCCGAGGCGACGCTCGATAATATCTATGCTCCATGCTTTGCTCATCTTGCTGTTAATCCAGAACAGAAAAGCATTAAATAAACCATACTGCTATATAATCTTAATGCATCTAAAATACTAATATCTAACCTCTGCCTCTGGAAGCAAAATAATTTCTGCAAAGATCTCATCTGTGTCAGGTTCAACCTGCAAATGCACAAATGAAGCATCATATGAAACAATTTATAATGAGATTATGTTACGTGCAAAGAAGTAATAAACTATTTACACTATAACCCCATGTAAATATACATGCATGTTTACTTGATACCTTAAGCTCAACATGCAAAACCCTGCAGAGGATCTTCCAAGGTAAATTGTAGATAGGCATTTCCATTGTGCCATCTTCACTCATGTATGCCTCAACCTGCACCAATGGCTTAATCTTTATATGCAAAAAAAAACAAACAAAGTTCTATCCTTTCATATATATATGAACAGAAAGACTAAAGAAGATAGAACCTGTTCCATGTGACCTTGAGGGAAGTACAAGACTTTATCTCCAGAGCGAGGAACATAAACAGAAGGACCCGCGCATGCATGCCATAGTTTAGTATAGAAATCATTGTTTTCTCCTGATTTCACAATAAAAAATATTAAGCCAAAAAATTTGAAACAAATTGATGTAATAAACCGGTTCTACTGATAATTGATGATAAAAAAAAAAAGTGAAACATTAGGGACTAATTCTGCAAATTAAAAGAGCTAGACCAGAGTTGGGAGCAACAAAAACAAAATGAGATATGATTGATTAGTTTCCACTGTTTTTTTTGGTACTCCACATGAGGTTGAAACAAAATACAAAAGAAAAGAACAAAAGACAATTCGGTTTATGACTCGTATGAAAAAAAAAAAAATCTCCGCCTAAGAAAGTTCATTTCTAGCTTCTCGTAAGGTTTTATCTCCCTATTCTGTTAAGGTTCCGATGAGTTTATAGAGACAAAATATTTTGGGTGAAACCATGGCAGTTTTAAAAGTTAGTGTATGGCTCGACACTATCCATAAGTTATACGCGATAAGTCATCAAGTCGAGTCTGATTATGTCCAATTTTTTGAGTTATATATGAATCCGTCTATTTAATCATTTAAAGTTATGTCTTATCGGAGCAAACACTTTTATGATCCCATCGGAACAAAGTAAAAAGATAAAACCTTGATCGAAAACGGGTTTTGAGCTCGGAACAAAGTAAAATAATATAAAACTTCGATCGAAAACGAGTTCTCGGCTAGGAACAAAGTAAAAAGATAAAACCTCGACCGAAAACGAATTCTCAGATGGAAACAAAGTAAAATAATATAAAACATTGATCGAAAACGAGTTCTCAACTCGGAACAAAGTAAAAAGATAAAACTTTAATCGAAAACGGGTTCTCAGCTCGAACATGATAGATAAAGGGACAAATAATAAAAATAAAAATAAAAACCCAAAATTTGCAACAAGATTAATTAAACAGGTTTCCATTGATGTAGATACCTCTAGTGGAGTGAAAAGGGAACTTAGCTTTGGAACCATGCGCTTCGCCATCCATCTCTCTCGTTCTCTTTTTCGAAGAGGCCCTTTCCGACAAAAAGGAAGGAGCAGCAAATATGAGAAGAAGAGAGAAGAGAGAAGAGAGAAAAAAGAGAGGAAGAGGGAAAGGGGGCAAAGGCGTTTATGTATACAAGTATAGTGATTATAAATAACAAAATGACAAAAGTTGACAGAAAAGAGACCTCAGTCTTTTCAATCCCCCCGGCCCCCTCTACCTCCATACTATGTTTATGATCATTATTGCAAAATAAACGTTTATATCATGTTCATGCCCCCAATGTGCATACAAGGGAAGGGAGAGAAAATTGAAGTTCGACAGTTTTGTTTACATCGCCCTTTTAAACTCTGCACTTATTCTTTCTCTTCCTTTTAATTTCTCTGTTTGTCTGGATGCTGGGAGATATTTGCTACCTTAGATGCCGATGAGTCCAAGGTGCATTTTTGCCTTTTCATGCACGTATATATCGCCAGCTCTAGCTTTCTCCGCTTCCTCTTCCTCAAACCATATATTAATATGTAAACTTTACCCAACCTCTCTCAATGATTATAAACATGTGAGATTTATACCCTATCACATACGCAGTTCAGATTTATTATGTTAAAAGAATTGCATTCTTAAATTTTAATCACATTCTCTTTTTATTTTTATTTTGTAACATGTTGAATCCAAATTATTTATACAATAAGTACAAATGTATTTAAAATTCGATAACAAATATTAATATATTGTAGATTAAAATTAAATATTTAATGCCCAAATTAACATTAGATTGACGAAGGACTTAATTAATATTTCGGGACTTAATAAACAATTTAAAATTAGATTAATTTAAAATTTCAACCCGATATTCAATGAAATTAACCCACATATATGTACATATGTTAATCTACTAGAAAATCACATCATCATTAGTGTAATATGATTCACATAACACCTAAACTAAGGTTAAATAAATACAAAACCTGATTAATATAATACTTAATTTTTTTAGGATCCTGCTTTGTATAAGACCAGAGACAAACTGTGCTTCAGTTTTGATGAATGTCGGTTTTTTTTTTTTTTTTTCTTTTTCTTTTTAAGACAAGTGATCAAAGGGAGTAAACTAAAGGAGGGTTTAGGTTAGAGTATTAAGTGTCCATTGTTAATTTGGTAAGCATGAGAGAGTATTGTAGCATGGCCTACATCTGTATTCTGCCAGTCCCAACTGCCACCAGATCCTTCCTAGCCTTCTTTTTAAACTTCAAGACGCATCAGACCAAATCCAATTTATTACCTTCTAAATGTTTGTTTGTTTGTATGTCAGTTACTCCTTAACAAACAAAAAGGACAGTTTCTTTTTGGGGAATTTGAATATTTGGAAGGTAAGGAAATAATAATAATATGTGTTGAATGTAAAATTGTTTTTATGTCGCTAGAATGAGTGTAGGTAGTTTTTTGTTTTTTTTTTTCTTTTTCCAAACATAAGTTGTAATTTTTAGAAGGATTTTATTTTAATATTACTTTTGGTCCAAAATAGTAAAACAAAGAATGTATATGTGGTCATGTCCAAATATATATATATATATATATATATAATTATTAGACAGTAAAATTGTTTATGCACATTACCATATACGCTATATTAATTACTTTATTTGGTTCAGTTAAAATGTAAAATTTTATTATTTGATTGATGAAATATAAAAATATTTAAATACAAATTTTATTAACTTATTAGTATATAAATGTTAAAGCTGATAATATTTTATTTCACGTATTTCTCTTATAAGTTAATATTACATCTTCTTTTTCAAATAAGTAAACTAAAATTGAAGAAGAGAGATATGCTATTGAGCCTTCTCTTTTAATCAAAATGATAGAGGAAAAAAATATTCTTTTATTATTTAAACATGCTATTAGTTATAGTGCAGTGGTAACATTACACTTAGAGGGGGAGAACTTAGGTTTGAATTCTGGAAATATATTATTTGGAAAGTAACCTTAAACTCTGAAAAGATTAAATTTCACAGATAATAAAATGGACATAAAATATAAATTAGTCATAAAAAAGAGAATAAATTTAACTAAAATAATGAAAAAGAGAATGATAAAAATGTTAGACACAAAATGTAATAGGCAAAAGGTAATAAATTGACTAAATGCTATTTTTTTCTCTAACTTGTAATAAATAAATAAATAAATAAATAAATAAATAAATAAATATAGTTGACACGTTACTTGGACAATTTATCAAAGACTTCAAAATTTTTAAATCCATTAGTTTTTATTATTAATTAATTTTAATTTAAGTAAAATGAATCGAAGTTATGAAAAAAAAAGTAAAATTGTCAATAATATCACATTACCAAAGGAATATAAAATTACTTAAGGAATATCTGGTACCGAATAATGACACTATTTTTAATACCCTATAGCCAACCCGATCATCAGGTTTGAGTTACAGTGTGTCACATTCGTTACTAGAGCAATTACAATCAATTCACAATTAAAATATACAATTTAATGATAAAAACAGACAAATATACATTCAACATGAAATACAATCATTCTTGGGCTTTATATGAACTTACGGAAGCTCTAAAACTAATTTGAGGTCTAATTAGGACCAAAATGAAAGTTTTCAATATTCAAGGTCGACGTCGCAATGTGACATACTGACTTGATCAAATGGTCTCCTCATTGCGGCGAAGAATTTTCCTTGTCGCGCCATGGTCTGGAGCCCAGATCCATCGCGATGACATTTGTGTAACGTCACGACATCACAGATTGTTTGGGCAAATTTTATTTCAAAATCCTGTGGTTTTAAACACACAATTTGCATAGCTAATTTCAAACTTAATTCTTGACCATTTGTACAACATTTATGAATTCTACCATCTTCCAATTTCATAATATCATGATTCAACCATCAATGCTTCCAATCATTCAAACATTCTCACCAACTTACATAGCATTCATGTAACGCCCAAAAAAAAAAAATCCCAAATTTTTTTTGTGTGATTTTTATGTGAATATGTGCTTAGTAGTCTTAGGAAAATATTATTTAGGTGTTAGAAGACCCATAGTAGAGTTTGGGTCCAATCTTAAAAAAGAGAATATTAAATTTATTTTGGAGTTTAATTTTAAGCTTCTAAAAGATTGGTAGTGGCGTGAAGCTGGACTCTCAGAGAGGTGATCAGGAGAGAAAATTTAGGAAAAAGATTAGGGAGTTATCAGGGAGAAAAACGAGGAGATGAGAAGGGGGAAGTGATGGAGCTGAATTGGGAATTGAGGTTATAAGCTATAAGTATGTGCCGAATTTAGATCATAGGCTAATGCCAAATTTTTCATATTTTTCTCAAGTGCCAATTTGTATTTTTTTTCTTCTCATCTTTCTTCTTTTTATTGCCGAATTCTTCCTCTCCCTTTTGTTTCATCCATAGCCGAACCTTTCCCTTGCCAATTAAGCCATCTATTGTTTTGCCGAAACCCCTAGTGGTCCCATTATTCTTTTCTCTCTTAAAAGCCAAAGAACTATACCCTTTACCGATTTCTCTTATTCTCCATTACAATCTATTTTGCTACCCTCAATCAAGGGCGTTAGGAGTCGATTGCATATTCAGTGGATATTTAGGCCGCAAGATTCAAGGTGAGTTTCGGTAAGTGTCTCATTCTCAATTTCGGTTTCTTAAAGGGGTGGCCGAATATATGTGTAGCCTATAAGGGTGACTCGTGTGGAAGACGAGTCATCTGATGTTGATAGAATAAGTGTGTTGATGCAGATCTAAGAATATTCAGGATTAATTGCTAAGGGAAAGACTAGAAAAGCCGAAGGTACACGATAAGGCTACGGTAAGGCTTCGGGATTTGATAAAGTTATATTAGGGTTTGGAATTGATTCGAAAGTGGTTTTGATTGTAGGTCAACGCTGAGGATAGTGTAGTGCGGGTCGTCAATCAGGTGTGTACAAACACTACACACATGATATCGGCAATGCCGAAAAGCTGAAATGCCGAAAGTGGCTAAATGGGCCCAGTGGGCCCTGAGGCTAAGTTTTGTGAAATTTATTGATTTTGTTATATGAATTGAGTTAGTCATGCATATTACATGATTTGAAATGGATTTGGGCCTAATGGGCCATACGATTATGATTTGGGCCTAATGGGCCATATGATTGAGAACGGGCTTTGTATATGGGTTTGGGCTTAGTATCTGTTAACTGCCAAACATTCATAAAACTTAAAAACACAAATGCAACCGTAGACAAGTCATAAGGTTGAAGTGTGGTAATGGGTATATGCATGTCTAGGATTGGATCTAGGAAGAGCTTGGTACTTAAGTGGTCTCAATGACCCACCTCCTCTTCTTTAGAATCCTGCCTGGTGCATAGTGCTTGTTCAATTTGGCCAACGAGGACTTGTTAACAGGCCAGGTAGGTACTGAATGCATAAAACTTAAAAATGACCGAAATGCCCTAAGAGCAAAAAAATGACTAAAATATCCCTACGTGTTAAATGTAGAATTTATGTTATATGTATGATTGCAGCATTCATATGATATTCTGTTTAGGTTGCATATGGGTGGGAATTATGGTACGAAGGAAGAATTTGAGGATTGTATGGTTGCTTGACGACCATGGATCCACCGTTGGCTTTTAAAGCCCAATATGTGAATAGCAGTTTTGCTGCAACGTTAGGTAGTACCGCAACCGAGCTACCATTGCTGTGTAGCAGATGGGTAGGTTGATTTAGAAATCCCCACAGGTGTATAAGGTTGGTCGAGAAATGTTGTGTAGCGGATGGATTATTGGAAAGGGTTTTTACTGCATTGCATATTTGATATATTACGATGATACTGTGATTCGGGCTTAGGCCCAATTGATTGCTTGCATGTTAATGATTGCTGAGGGTTGTACACACTGAGGTTAGAAACTCACTCCCTATTTTATTTTCTCAGGAAACCCTTAGTAGGTGGTTCGACGAACGGAGGGACTCGGAGGTAGCCAGCTAGCGAGACGCTTTATTTTATTTGTTTTTCTTTATAGTTCCTAAGTATTTTGATTTTGGATTGTAATAAGGCTTTACCTCTACTATTTGTTACATTGAACGCTTTACTTTATTTCCTCTAAGTTATCTCACGTCTTATTTTGAAATAATGGATTTATTCAAAATTAAGCTTCCGCACTTAAAAATATTTTTCCTAAAAAGTAAATTTTTTTTTTTTAACTTATAGAAAGACTGATTGATTTTTAAATACAAGCCGTTTGAAAGACAACTTTAAATTGGAATTGTACTCAAATTTCTTTAAGAAGGGTTTTCAATGAAAAACAAGGTTTTTCGCAAAAACACTTCAATGTGACAAGCCAGATTCGGGCCTAACTTCTAGGTCGGGTTTGGGGTGTTACAATTCAAAACATACTAGAACACAATCTTTACATATTCATTCATTACAATTTACTTATATTGCCTTTTCATGTAGCACACTTAATCAAACTATAGCTAATCTAGAATATGCATATTAAGCATATAACATCATCACCTTATTCAATCATTAATACAATTTATTTAAAACTTATAGATTACAACACGCCAAAACACATCCATTTAAATCATTTTAATTATCATAAACATATCTCAATTACACATTCCATAATATTCACATTTATATTAAACTAAACTATTACCTTAGCCTTTTTAATCTAACCAACTAATATATCTCATTCCATGTTCATCCATATATATACATGTATCCAATTAATCTTTCAAATATCAATCATCCAAACCATTTAGCATACTCTCCTAATTTCCCAAATTCAATCACTTTTATATCATTTCATACCTTACCAAATTGACTCAACCTAACTACATGCTCTTTTTAACACAAAATAAAATTGATACAAATTTTGTTGAGTTCGAAATTGTTGGTTGGATGCTGAGTTGATATTTGATTTCATGAACAGAATATAACATACACATGAAAAGTAAAACCATACGCTGAGTAATTTACCCAGTGGTACCTTATGATTCAAGAGGTAATGATTTAATATATAAGTATAACAATACATATATAAACTCAAATTGTAATTTATATAAGTTTATATATATATATAGGTAAGTATGCAATTATACCAAATCAATTTACATTTCAAATCAAATCTACTTTATAGCCAAATCACATTTATATGCTCACTTGGATTTTCAAGACAAATACTCAGATTTATCAATCTATATCTCAAATTTACGTCGTAGTGTATTACTAAATAAATAGAAATATAGACCTGTACAATTGGTATATTAATAAATCTCCAATTTCATCACATAGCTCAATTCATATCCCGTCATTCTCAATTCAACATCAATTCATCTATTCGTCATATAATATAACATAATTCGACTCAATTTGATACAAATTCCTATATCAGTTACGCCATACAATTTTCTATTCTATTCGATTTAGTCTTTATCTTAATATTCAATTTCAACCATAGTATTTCAACTCAATAACCGTTGATAACTCACCTAAATTTTATATAATGCAAAATTTTTCATAAGTATAAAGTAACTAAATTGGTCTCGAGTCATAGAGATACAAACCGAAAGCTCACGTCACTCATCGTCGACTTTTGCCTTTCTTTTCCCTTTCGACAATCTTGTGTCATTTTTAGCTACGAATAATAATTAAATAATGGTATAATATCAAATTCTATCCAAATCACATTCAATTACAAAATCATACATATTTTATAAATTATTCAATTTAGTCCCTAAAACTGATATAGTCATATCTTTCAAATTTGAACTTTGATTTTTAAAATTGATCTCAATTACATCCTTATATAGTCCTCTATTATCTATAATTACAAAAATATTACAATAATTTTAAAATTTATGCACTTTAGTCCCTATGTTCAAAAACTAGAAATTAAACTTTACACTATCATTTTTCATATCTAAGCTTAAAATCTAACAAACTAACACAAATTTCATCAAGTATCCAACAACGAAAAATTTTAAAAATTTTAACAATTTCACAAATTGGTATACAAGCTAGCTAAATCTAACTCACATAAGCTCAAAAATATAAAAATTATAAGAAATGAATTTAAAAACAGTTAACAAACGAAGGACCGAACGTTTAACGTTACGAAAGGTTTCTTCCCCTTTTATTTCTTGAAGTTTTGGTGAAGATGATAAAATAAGATGATATCTACTTTTTTGTAGCTTTTATACTTTGTTTTATTATTAATTAATTTAGTTTGTTTAATTGATCTTACTTTTAACTAATTAATCCACCTTTAAACATGATTTAGAGATTTCTTACATCATTTCCCACTAACATACATTACAATTTGGTTTAATAGCTCATTGGTCCTTTAACCAATAAAAAATCTATAGCGATTAATTTTTACCACTTTTACAATTTAGTCCTTATAGCTTAATTAACAATCCAATTAACAAAATTAAAGGGCTAAACTTTAATTAGGCTTTATACTAAACCCGTAAAAATTAAATAATAATATTTACAGACTCAAATATCAAAAATAAAATTCCGAAACCATATTTTCTGATACCACTGACTTTCAGGTCATTACATTTATTTAATTTTAAATTATTTAATCAATCCACTATTAACACCACCAGCCACTAACACCCATCTTGGCATGGTCTAATTGCTATTTTAGATCTTAAGTAATTTTTTAATTAAAAATCTATAGCGATTGAACTTTACAATTTAATCCCTAAACCTTAATTAATCACTAATTCAACTAAATTACCTATCTAAAATTCAATTTACCTATATAAAGTCTATCATGCAATCAAAAGAATTGATCTAAGTTCGTAATTATCATTATTTAATATTCATGGACTCGATTTACGAAAATGAGATCCTAAACCTATAATTTCTAGCATCACTAGAAACCAAATCTCTACACTATTGGTATTATAATATTACCAAGTTAAGGTAATCTTTTTCAACAAGTATGGAAATGCCATCTTAGAAAGTAAAATTACTACTGTTGATCTTAAATTCTGTAAACCAAACGTCTCGTGATGTATTTCAATATATGATTTTATATTGATAGTGATTAGTGAAAAAGATGAAATTATATGTTAAAAAATTAATAAATTATTTAAATTTATTTTAAAGAGATTTTAGCGAGGTGGTAGTTATAGTTTACTTTATTTATAAACTTGTACATTAACGCTACATTTGGTAAAAGTATTATTTTTTTATATATATTTTAGTATATAAGTTAGTAATAAATTGATTCAACTGATAATATTTAGTGACTCCTATGATTTATTTCTAGCATAAATAATGAAAAAATATCGTTTATCTTGAAGAGGTCTTAGTTTTTACCAGAGTTATTACTTATTATTTTAATTTCAAGTTTAAATTTGTACTAATTATTATTTATTTTATATCTAATTATTATAATATATATATATATATATCTAATAAATAAATTTTTCCTCAGTAGTAAAACTAAAACTAAAACTAAAGAAAAATATAATGAAATTTTAAAAACTGATTTCAACGTTGGTAGTTGGCTTGATTTCTGTTGAATTCAACATCTATTATAAAAAGAATCCTATAGGACCAAAATCTCGACACGTGGCTTGGGTTTTCTGCCTGCTTCTCAGTTCTCATATTGGTTTAGCTTGAGCAGCTTTTCATACCTATACAACCAATATTACAAAAGGGAAAAATATTTAATTGGTCACTCAATTTTCATAAGTTTTTATTTTAGGTATTGAAAAATAAAAATTTTTCATTTTAAGCATTTCCGTTAAAAACTAATTTTATTTTGGTTACTCATCATTAATTCAATATTATTGTATACTTATTTTAGTCGTACAACTTTAATAAATGTTCATTCTGGTTACTCATTTTCTTTTCAAAATTATTTTTAATTCTTTCAAGAAAAAAAATTTTAGATTTTTATAAGAAATTGAGTTATTTAACTATGGAGATTAAACTTAAGTTTTTACTTGTAACTCAATTCCTTATAAAAACTTTGATTTTTCCTTCTAAAAAATCAGGTAATTCATTGGAAAATTTTAGGTTTTCCCTTGTTACCGAAAAGGATTACTAAAATTAATTTTAAAATAGAGGAAAAAGAAAATTAAAAAGATAAAATAGTTTTTCAACTAAGTTTTCCCTGTAAAAATCTTAAGTAAAGTTAGATGAACTTTGAAACTTTTATGTAAGAAAATAAAAATAAAAGTATTATTTAATTATCATTAAGATAAATATTTATCTTAATATTTAAATTTGTTATCATTGTTATGAATATCTTATTAAGTGGATGTCCATCATAATTAAGATAAAGTTTTGATGTAATTTAAATTCTAATAGTTATTAGATTTAGATCTCTACATCTTTTATACTTCTTATGCCTATAAATAGAGACTCTGATGAAGTATTGTAATCACCTTTTTTGATCAATAAAGTACATTCTCTATTACTTTCGTATTTTCTTTGTTCTTTATTCTCTCCATCTCTTTTTATTTTATAACACGTTATCAGCACGATGATTCTCTATTTTTTCAAAAGCTTTCAAAGTCGTCCCACAAATTAATCTTCAAGATGTTGAAAGATTCAATCTCAGAATGGATGCTCGTGACAATAGTCAATGTGATGACGATGATGTTAAAGATCTTCAAGTATATTTTACTATGTTTTATTTATTATATCATTTTATTATAATTGGAGAATAATCATGACAATATGAATGGATAGATTCTGATTTAAAAGCCATGTATGTTTCGATGTTGATTATGAAATAAAAAATCAATAGAGACGTTTAAAAGTCTGTCCTACTAGATTTGTTGCATTCCCCAAAGTGAATGTAAACATAAAGAAAATAAAAGATATACTCATGGGCTACTAAAAGTGGGAACATGGTAATAAATAAGAGAACAATAAGAGTTCTCAAGATAACTCTTCAAAAGGTAAAGATAACTTATGTTATCAATGTGATATGAAATATTATTGACCACATATGATTTTTTGTTTTTGTTAATATTCTTTGAGAAAGGATATGAAAATGTAGTAATAAATTCTATCATTATAGATAGAAAGTATTTATATTATTTGGTACTAAAACAAACAAATATTATTTTAATATTTGATAGTACAAAATTAGTCGAAAGCTTTAGAAGAGCTAATATATTAATATCTTGTGATGGTTAATCCATTGGTTTTAAAAGATATTTATAATGGGTCTTATATTGAGATTTTGAATAAGGAAAATATTATATTTTATATGAATCACTATTGCTATAAATATTTATTTTGAAAGGATGAAAAAGGGAGGATTGAGTTATTGATTACTCTTGTTATTAAATTGAATTGATTGTGATTATCTTTGTGATCTTCTTTTGTCATCATCCCCATTAAGAGGTTGGAAGCAAAATATTTGACTGTGAAAAATCTATTTATGAGCAAAAGATATGATAATTCTATATAAAGCTCATTATGGTTGGATGCACCTGAAGTTGCAATTTTTTTTTTCTAGATATTTGAAGATTTTGGCATATTTCCTGAAGCGAATATTGCATATAATTGTTTGGAAATTATAATTTTATTGACTTAGTGACATTGTAATATTCACATTGATTTAGTCATTTCCAGTTATAAATGTCACAATAGCACTTACATATGGATACAAAGTAAAAGAAATGATAATAAAATTATTGATTTGTTACAATTTAGTACAATTGAAACACATGTTAAAGTAAACTAGAAGTTTACTAATACAAATGCATTTACTACTTGGCGTGACTAGTTAGACCATACTGGATTATATATGATGTGAAAATTAATTGATAATTCACATGGATAATCATTAAATAACCAGAAGATTCTTTTATTTGAAGAATTCTCATTTGTTGCTTGTTCTCAATGAAAATTGATTATTAGAAACTCATTAGTTAAAGTTGAGATTTAATATCTTGCATTTCTAAAATCAATATGGGCCTATTCATCCACCATGTGGATGGTTTTAATATTATATGATTTTGGTAGATACATCTACAAAATAATCACATGCGTTATCAACTCGCAACCTGTCATTTGCGAGATTACTTGTTTAAATGATTAATTTCATATTATGCAATTAAAACAATTCATCTTTGCTAATGTTGGTGAGTTTACATCCCAAGTTTTCAATTATTATTGCATGTCAATTGGGATAAATTTTGAACATCTTGTAACTCATGTTTACTGATGATCACCAAAACTAACTATGATCATGACAAAGGCAAGCCACCTATCGGTTAATAGTATAACTATGGTAAGACCGGAATATCGTATCCACAAGGACTAAAAGTACTAGTATTAACTATTTTTTTATTATCTAGCCTAAAAATAAAGGGGATTTGTTTTAATCTAAAATTTAACTAAACTAATTAACTATCTATGAACGCGACAGAGAGTGAATTGGGAAAATACTTTTAAGAAAATTGATTAATAAAGACAATACCTAAGGAAGAATCCACCTAGACTTCACTTATTATTCTGACTCTGAATTAAACAATTTATTCACTTGTCTTGATCCGTAGAAATCCCTGAATTATGTTAATATTCTTTCGAGACTAAGAACAACTGACTCTAGGTTGATTAATTGAAATCTCTTTCTAATTAAAACCCCTATCGTCGCATTAACTCGATCTATGGATTCCCTTATTAGATTTGACTCTAATCCGGTAGATTTATGTCATCCTATTTCTAGGGTTGCAATCAACTCCTCTCAATTATGCTAGATCTACTCTTAAACAGGGACTTTTGCTCCACTGACTAAGTACATCAAACTTGAATTAATATCCTAAAAATATTAAAGAAAAAATTAAGAACACATAATTAAGAACAAGAACAAGTAATCATCATGTAATTTAGATAATTAAATAATAAGATCCGACATAGGTTCATCTCCCCCATGTATCTAGGGAATTTAGTTCATACTTTTGGGGGAAAACATCTCAAAATAGGGAAAACAACAAAACATAAAGAAACCCAAAACTTCGAGAGAAATTGAATAGAGATCTTCAGTCTTGAAGGAGATCTTGCTTCTGAGTTGATTCTGACGGTGTTCTTCGAGTAATTTCTGCTTTCTACTCTGTTTGTCCCCCTTGATCCTCTCCTAGTGTGTTTATATAGACTTTGGAATGCTCAAAATACCTAAAAATTAGCTGTTTTTGCGTGAAAACGAAAAAGAGCTTGACGAGGACATGGGCGTGTGACTAGCCCGTGTGAGAATGCTCAGGCCGTGTGCAATACTGATGTAGCGACGTAAAATTTGCTTCGGTCGCTAATTGTGGCGATTTATGAAATCTGAATTTCGATTTATTAAAGCAAGGGAGTCGCCACCGATCTTTTTTCTTAGGTGTGATCGGACACCTGGTAAAACCTCTTTCAAAAATTTGTTTTCGGGTAAAATAAAGCCAAGTTTAGGTCTGCGTTAAAATTCAGAGAAAAATAGGGTTCGGGAGTCGGTTACGCGCGGGGAAGGTATTAGCACCCCCGCGACGCCCAAAATTGGTATCTTTCAAACATGCGTTATCATGATTTTCAAAAACACGAGTTCAATTTAATATTTGATCGTGATACGTTCAAAAACACGAGAATTTCAAAAATCGTTTATTTTAGAAGGGTGTCCCATTTTCAACTCGAGTTGACAATATTCACCCAACATAGCGGTGAAACTGATGACTTAATGTTGAATCGACACATTGCCTTATTTATTAAGATTACTCAAAATACGAATAAAAAAAAAATTAACAATAGTGTTGAGATAACATATAATCTAATATGCTAGATCCGAAACGGGCAACTATCAATAGAATTAGGAATTTACGAAGTAGATAATAAATAATAACAATACGTATAATGCTAAACAAGATAATGATGGTATTAAACTCGAACTAAAACTACGAACAAATATATAAATATATAATAATAGTTAGCAAGGCGATGAAAACATAATGTTGAAAACGCTAATAATGCTACTTACATGCATGCCTATGTGCATTAAAATATAAACATAATAATAATATCACAAGTGTACATGTAGTATAACAATGTGTACATAAGATAGTATAAAAAAAGGTATAAATAATGTAGTATAAAGAATATATGTACACTCAATATAAAAATATATTTGGTATAGTACTAAAATACGACCAATAATTGCTAAAGGTATGCACAATAACACCTTATATATTAGAAATAATAATGTGAAACAACTATTAATATATTATGTGAAAGTATGTATGTATAAGGTAGATAAAAAGAAGTGAAAGAGTATAATTTGACTAATAATAACTTAGTTAATAATAAAATAGTAAAAGCATACACATAAAAGAAAGATATTTAAAATGATAATAATAATAAAAAAATATATATAAAAAGGTGGAAATAAAGTAAAATAAATAGGATCAGCATAACAAGATGTATAAATATAATAAGATATAATAATACCAATGATGACAATAAAAAAAGAAGATATAAAAACATGTAAGAATATAGATATATATATATATATATACGTACAACTAAGAATGGAAAAGAATGAATTTTAATAATATAATATAATAGAAAACAAAAAAAGCAAATATACCTATGATAAATAATTGATAATAATATAATAGAGAACAAAAAAAAAAAACAAATATAATAAAAAGAAAAATAAAATAATAAATACTGATGTATAAAAAAAAAAGATATAACAGTAATTATAGTAATATTAAAAATAGTACTATGTATAAAAGGTGTATATACATATGAATAATAAAATATACACTAATATTAATGATAGTAATAATAGTAATAATATAAATAATGGTAAATACACAAATAATATTGGTAGTGATTAATCTAATAATTAAGAAGAACAATAAACAAAAAGGACTAAAGTGGAATAAAAAAGAATTTTAGAGCCAATTTAGAAAGAAAATAAAAGTAGGGATCTATTTGAAACACGCAAACACAAAGGAAGGACCAAACGGGATAATATCCCTAGTCTCAATGTGCTGTATTTCAATTCACAAATTCGTGGGCTGAATAGAAAAAGAAAGAAAATTACTGGGCGAATTTAAAAAGAAAGAGACAAGGTGAATGGGCTCGATTGAATTACTCCGCGAAAACAGAAGTCCCAAGTGCACAAATAGCCCAAATATTTGAGCTATCAACCCCCCCACATGAAACCATGCCGTTTTAACTAATACAAATGGCCTATTTTTTGTTTTATTTCATTTAACCCTAACCTAAAGAAAAAAAAAAGTAGCAGCCACCAAAAACCTCTCTACCACCATTGTTCTTCCGGTGGTTGGGTTCCCTCCGACGACCGTCGCACCACAACACCACCACCGGATCCGGTGATTGATGTCGCGCAAGGATGGGGCTTTTTCAGACCCGATTCATAGGGAACCCCCAAGGTACGTCTCTTCTTCTCTTTTTCTTTGATTTTTGTATAAAATAGATGTAAAAAAAAAAAGAATGGAATCAAGAACAAAAGTAAAGAACCGATTTCTCCTTGTAAATACCTTCTTTTTTTTTGCTTTTCTATTCAATACATGGAGGGATTCCGGGTTTACAATCTTCTCTCTTTTCTTAATGTCAAAAATCCCCCCCATTTTTACAATCGATTTAATGGTTCTTTTATAACCAAATACAAGTGGAAAAATAAAAAATACCACGTCCTTTCTTTTTGTCTCTGCGTTACACTGTTTCTGTTACTGTTCTTGTACCATTTCTGTCATCATTTTTTTCGTTTGCAGGGGTTGATGGATTAAACTTTATCCTTTTGGAGCAAGGGATGTCAGAGAAGTCAACTCTCGAGCGATGTGCACGCTGGGAAGGCACATCGGTGGCAGCAGGTTGGAGGCGCGACTGAGGGAAAAGAACCTAGGGTTCCCGAAGTGTTTAAGGTTTCGGGCCGTTTGGGCTTAAGGATTTGATCGGGTAGGGGTTTAGGTGTTGGGTTTGTGACATGGGTTAATGTGGTTTGGGCTAGGGCATAGGTCTGTAATGGGTTGTTTGGGTAAGGTTAAGGGTTGTAATCGGCTATTGGGCTTAAAATGGGCTTCCGGGTTTGATTTGTAAAGGGTTAAACATTTGTAAGGGATTTGTTATTGAAATTTAATTTTGGACTATAAATTGGACAATGGACTTTTAATCATTTTAAGCTTAGGTCAAAATTGACCTATTACAACTGCCCCTCTTTGCTCATTTTCGTGTAACGAGAATAGAGCAAAGACCTTAAAAGGGTCAATTTTGCCTAGTCTTGCCGAATCTTGACTTCTTTGGTGCTCCTCTTGTTCAGCTCTCTTTCCAATCTATCGCATCTTGTAAATTTGGTTCGATCCGCTGCAACTTCAGAGATCTGCCTTGTAGCCTCGATCTATCTCATCTTCAGGGGTATAAAATTCGTCGTGATCTGATCTTCTGCAATTTCAGAAATGAAATCTGGTATCTTCAGTCCGCTCTGCTACAACTTTAGGAAGATGAAACTTGTAACTTCAATCTGTGCTTCTGCGACTTCACTGGGGATGCAAGGTCTATATCTTTGATTGGGTCCCTTGTAACTTCAAAGAGGCACAATTTGTATCTTCAGCTGGCTCCATTGCAGCTTTAAAGAGACAAAATCAAAAATTGCTCGACCTCTCGCAATATGAGTTGAACAAACAGAAATTGAAAAGCTCAACTCATCTCTGTAACCTGAATTGACTTTTGAAAAGCAGAAAATAAAAACAGAAATTGAAAAAGCTGGAATTGAAAAAGATCAACTCACCTCTCGCAATATGAGTTGAACAAACAGAAATTGAAAAGCAAGAATTGAAAAAGATCAACTCACCTCTTGCAATTTGAGTTGAATAAACAGAAATTAAAAGGCAGGAATTGAAAAAGATCAACTCACCTCTCGCAATATGAGTTGAATACACAGAAATTAAAAGGCAGGAGTTGAAAAAGATCAACTCACCTCTCGCAATATGAGTTGACTTTTAAAAATATAAATTTAAAATTTCTCAGTGTGTGACCTGAGGCGCAACTCGTTTCTCGCAATACGAGTTGACTTTTGAAAACATAAATTGCAAATACCTCAGCGTGTGACCTGAGGCGCAACTCGTTTCTCGCAATACGAGTTGACTTTTGAAAACATAAATTGCAAATACCTCAGCGTGTGACCTGAGGCGCAACTCGTTTCTCGCAATACGAGTTGACTTTTGAAAACATAAATTGCAAATCCTCAGCGTGTGACCTGAGGCGCAACTCGTTTCTCGCAATACGAGTTGACTTTTGAAAACATAAATTGCAAATACCTCAGCGTGTGACCTGAGGCGCAACTCGTTTCTCGCAATACGAGTTGACTTTTGAAAACATAAATTGCAAATACCTCAGCGTGTGACCTGAGGTGCAACTCGTTTCTCGCAATACGAGTTGACTTTTGAAAACATAAATTGCAAATACCTCAGCGTGTGACCTGAGGCGCAACTCGTTTCTCGCAATACGAGTTGACTTTTGAAAACATAAATTGCAAATACCTCAGCGTGTGACCTGAGGCGCAACTCGTTTCTCGCAATACGAGTTGACTTTTGAAAACATAAATTAAAAACTGAAATTGGAAATACCTCAGCGTGTCCCGAGGCTCAACTCACCTCTCGCAATATGAGTTGATTTTTTTGAAACTGTAAAATTTGAACATAGTACCAAAACATATTATTTGGTGAAGTTCTGGTGTCCTTTCCTTGCAATTGTCATCGCAACTTCTTGCTCTGTTGGAGCACCTGAAAATGTCGTGAATGATGTTATCATGATATGCATGTGTTTGTCTTGAACGTATGTATGCCTACATGATTATGCTATGTGCCCTAGACATGTTTGTCATATGTTGCTTCTCATCGAGATTTCTTGTGACGATTTGCATTTATTGCTTCAATTCTTGACTTTCTTTCAGGCTTCGTACTCGTCTTCCCTCTTTGCGAGTAATCTGTATTTTTCGGACATTGCTCTTTTGACCCTGATTGAACTTTTGTCCTTACTTTGAGGCTCTTGTACTCATCAAATTCTCATCCAGGTGATGCTCCAAATACTCAGCGCATGAACTCCTCCATGTTTCTCGATCAAGAATCTTTTTGAGCATGGCTTCTTGCATAGAAAATATCAGGCTTCTGAAAATGTTTCGAATACTGTAGTCTTGTCGTTTGACTCATTGATCGAATCGCTTTACTCTTTGGGCCCAAATCTGTTTCACTAGGACGCCTTTTCGAGTTTTCATCCTAATTTTTCTGTTTATTAAGATGTCCTTTTCAGTTTTAATCTTGATCTTCTTCTCTTTTTTTCAACTTGGGGCGCCTTATTATTTGACTGGTATTTTGACCCAAAACTCGAGGGAATGATTATTTTTTGTTCAACCAGCTTGCCCCACTGTGACCTCAGGGTCCCTTCCATTGTATCTCAAAGGTACATGATCTGTAACTTGTTTCATCAAGATTATATCACTGACGCGATATCCAGTTTCTGTTCAGCTAATTAAAAATCTGAGGAGATGATTTCAATTTGGATTTGGAGATTTCCAACCCTTAAGCGTGGAAGGTCTTAAACAATAGTCCTGTTTTAAGTTTCTGTACTATTTAGAAACTTCCAAGGTAATACACAAAACTCCTTTCATAAAAGTGTTATTAGTCCACTAATCATTATTTCAATGCAAAATGCTTGAAAAAGGATCATGACAATGAATCAAGAAGGAAATTAAACGCAAGCATAACTCGAAACAAGCAAGTTAAGCGAAAGCGATCAAGAAAGAATTTATTGGGAGCATAGCTCGACACGAATAAATTAATCAAATAAAAGAAATTGATCGGGAGCACAACCCGTCATGATTCAAAGATAGCAAATATGCCAAGAAAGATGAAAGCTAGGTGCTCCAGATATCGCAACCCAAACTTCTCTGTCCCAAATCTTGAGAACTCCTCTAAGCTCGATGTGTGCCTAGGGGATTCGGAGTACCCTGTCGATGCCCCAAGACGTATCATACTTCCTCATTGTTAATTCAAGCATGATAAGGCTACCACGTGCCCCACTTTTGATCAGAATTTGAGCCGCCCTTTTTTGGGTTTTCAACTCAAATGCCCTTTGGACTCAAAGCGCCCTTTGCGGGTTTCCACCTTGGCCTCTCCTTTTTTTTTCTTCTTTTCTTCTTTTTTCTTTTTTTTTTCTTGATCAACTTTTTGGAAGGTCTCAAGACGCCCTTTGCGAATTTTCCTCTTGATTTCCTTGAGAAATTCTTGTGGACGAATTCTTCTCGACATAAGTTTGTATCACCCATTTTGACACGTTTGATTAGGATGGATACTCTCAACAAATCTTGATTCTAACGAGGCTTGAAGGAAGAGATCTCGATCCATAAACCCATGAGGAAGGAGTTGCCCCAGCAGCGATCCTAGCTGTCGTTTGACTCGCCCTATACAAAAAGATGGTTCAATGATTCCCAACAGATAAGAATGAAGTTGCTGCCATTATCCTTCATCTTGGAAAGCTGAAGTACATAAGTTGCTCCCAGAGCAGTCGTCCCACCATGGATCGATGATGTCTCTTAAGCATCTTCAGACCTTACAAATCTCTCCAACTGTGAGGCTGCCAGAGCAAATAGGAACAACTACAGTTGTGGCCGTGTTGCTCATTTGATATTCATATACTAGAGAATGAACCATCTCTTGTAGATCATTAGCCAAAACCTGATCTGATCTAAGAGAACATGATAGTGAATATGCCTCTTGGTTCCAATCATACCAGCATGGGCTCAAAGATAGAAGTCATTGTTCTTAGGATGACAGACTTCGTTGTCTATAACAGTTCCAGGCGGGACATTGTCAAGAAATCTCTGCTGGCAAAACTTAGTATGATGGTTTTTCTGTGCCATAATGACCATGAACTTGGGGTTCCCATTTTTGTCAAGGAACTTGATCACATTCTTTGTTCAAAACTTGATTGAGCTGAGACTTGCTAACTCGATCCTTAGAAATAATGAGCTGATCAGGCTTCCTCTTCCCTGAATTTGTATAGAAGTCTTCCCTCATGATACCTTCATCCACTGGTTTGAAAGGAAAATCTATCATTTCAAGCTTTAGAGACTATGTACGGACTGATGCCTTTGAGATCGTAGGGATTTGAAGGCGTTTGCTTCAACGTCAGCATAGAGAGTAAGTGGTAGATTCTTATACCAATTTTTACCAGTCTCGGTCATCTTCTTCAATTTATTTCTTCTTCTTTTTCTTTTCTTTTGGCAACCTTTGTTGTGTGGCGCCTTATCTGCAGATTTTTGACATTGTGCAGCTGGATATGATCTTTTCTTTTCTTTTCTTCTCTCTCTCTTTTTTTGTTTTTTTATTTTTTTGTTTTTTTTTGAGAATTCAAACTCGAATTTAGATGCGACTCAGAATTTGGATTTTGAATTTGAATTTGAGTTTGATGCCCGTTACTTGGTAACTTTGGCACACGAAGTGACCTTACTCTCTTGGTGAAGTAATTGATCATCGTAAAGGTGACCTGAAGTCGGGGCCCAGTGACGTCCGTGCCCCACATGGAGAGTCTTCAAAGAAACATGAATCTTATTTCCCTCGATTTGACCTCTACGACACACTGATGTAGTCTTCTTTCATGGCGGGCTAGCAATATCTTAACCTCTTGATCAGCCTGACTATTGTAAAACCACTAGTCTGTGTCCTACGACTATCCTCGCGGACTTCTTTTGAAATTTTGGTGTGCCCATGTCTCGGTAGCCTAGGCCTGTCTTGATATGGTTGTGCGAAGACACGTTTGAAATGTTTCAAAGATATCTCACTTTTTCGGTAGTGAGCTAGGCTTCAATCCTTATTTGCTCGCGATATCTACTGATCTTGTGGGATCTTGTTCTACGTTCCTTGACGAATCAGAAGATAGGTCACAGTCTTTGTCGTCTTCAAAGTCCTGAGACTCCCCTAAGCACACATTTCGCTCCAAAGGAGATTCTAGTTTAGTAACAGTGTCGCTCGTGTTATTGATATCTGGAGACCCTTTTTTCAGGTACAGAGGAAGGTTTCAAAGAATAAATGGACTTAAGAATGAGTAATTATGTGTCGTGATCATGAAGAAATGATATTTGAAAGAGTTCAAAGAACACCAGAATCTAAGAACAATTGTGCAGTATGGTCATGAATAAAAGAATAAGAAAATCAAAGAATAATCGTTGTATAGTGTGAAGTGAAACTTTAATCAAAATGATGCATTTTTATTGAAATAAAGATTTTAGACAAAAGCCTATTTTCACAAAAGGATTCTTACTGCCTCTAGGCTTAAAGCAGTAAGCGTGTTCTGGGTATTACCCTAAGTTAGCTCTAAAAAGACAGAGACTTCTTCCACATCCTATTGTTCACAATATTCCCAGGCATGCAAGGGCAAATGCTTGGTAAATTTCATTCCTTCGTCACTGCGTTCACATTCCCTTTAGCATGGTCAGGGAATGGATTCTTGGTCACATTGCTAGCATTATCAAATTGCAGAATGCCCGTATCTATGAGTCCTTGGACCTGTCTTTTAAAGGCGAGGCAATTCTCGATTGAATGTCCTGTATTTCTCGCATGGTATTCGCATCGAGCGTTCGAATTGTACCACTTGGGATATGGAGACTGCAACGGTTTTATATGAACTGGGGACACCATGTGCACATCATATAGCCTTTGATATAACTCCTTATACGACATTGGAATTAGCGTAAATGGGAGCCTTTTAGTACTTGGTCCTGAATTAGATTCTTGCTTTTGAGGAACCTGATGGCTAGTAGTTGTCATTCTTGGCTGGCCCATAGTAACCGATTTCGCCTTACTTTCCTTTCCTTTTATTGCCCTCGAAGTATCTTCTCGGGGGCTCCAGTCTTGTTTCCTAAGAGTTTCACGCTGTCTCGGGCGCTCCATACTGGCCTGATACTGTTGGAGTCCAGTAGTAACGAGCATCCCTTGCGAAGGTGCCTCCGGCTGGGTATGGCCACTTATTGGGGTGAACCTTGGGGCATAAACGATGTCTTCGTTTTCATCCTCGCTATGGTCCACTGGGATTTTTCTCCTTTCAAGCCCTTCAACCAATAATTGCCTTAGCTGGCTAATCATACGTCTTTGGAGCTCTACCATCTGGTTCTGCATATCCTGCTGGATCCTGGATAACTGCTCTTGTATCTGTATTTGCCTATGCTCTATCCGTTCTAACCTTCGTTCCATGGCTCTTAGGTCAACTGAAATGATTTTATCTAATTAGGGTCGTTTCGTAAAAATCTAGTGCAAATGATACAGTGCAAATGATGCAACGATGCAATGAGGTGCAAATGAATGCAAGAAAAGAAGTGTCGACCTTATATTCAATTCCATTAGAAGAATTTTTCTAGGGACAAATTTCTTTACATAAAATGGATCGTATATGCGACCTTGCCCTCATAGTCCAAGCGAGGATGCCGATCTTTCTCTTCTTGTCCGAATACTATGGTCGACTTCTCGCAAATTTGCCAAAGGTATCCTTGTCAACGTCCTTTTGTTTGGTCCGGGCCTCAACTCGTTGTTCACTTTCCCTCGTGATGCTTGCTTGCTCCTTTAGGAAAGTAGAGAAGTGACGGCTCCCGCATAATCTTCATCAATTTGAATCTTTCGGGTAAAACCTGGCGTTCCTTTGTGAGCTATCATCCTTCTTCCCTTGTGCTCACTTGGACCATACATGGGCAACCGCATTGTAATCTATTTTATCAAGAAATTCGTCCCCTTATGACGAACTCCCCTATTTAGGAATCGAATATGAATCAACACCTCTTTTCTATAACGATGCGATGTAATGTAATGCAAATGTATGAATTTGGTGTTGATTTCAAGATAACCCCTATTTAGGCATTTCATTAATCAAAAGAGTTTATTACAAAAAGTTTCGGTCATTTATGTAATTGACTCCTTCATCAGAAACCCGTTTTTGGCAACTATCTCTAATCGACATCTATGCAAGAATTCGATGTTGATTTTTAGATAGCCCCTACCTAAGCATTTCATTAATCAAAAGAGTCTATTACAAAATGTTTCGGTCACTTATGTAATTGACTCCTTCATCAGAAACCCGTTTTTGGCAACTATCCCTAATCAACATCTATGCAAGAATTCGATGTTGATTTTTAGATAACCCCTACCTAAGCATTTCATTAATCAAAAGAGTCTATTACAAAATGTTTCGGTCACTTACGTAATTGACTCCTTCATCAAAAAACCCGTTTTTTGGCAACCAGTCTTTAATCAATACCTACGCAGAAATTTGATATTGATTTCAAGGTGGCCCCTACTTAGGCATTTCATGAATCGAAAGAGTCTATTACAAAATGTTTCGGTCACTTATGTAATTGACTCCTTCATCAAAAAACCCGTTTTTTGGCAACCAGTCTTTAATCAATACCGTCCTATTATGATGCCTAGAATGCATGATGACAAATAAGACAACAACAAACAAATCATGGTTAGTAACATAAGTAAAAACAGAAACAGAGATTTTGACAAATTAAGCTATCCGATCTAGTCTACTAAGCAAACCCGATTCCCTTGCATAGAAAGTAAAAAATGCAACAGGTAAGGGACGTTTCTCCCGTGTACTCATTTTGGTAACTGCTAAATGGACAGAGGTTCAGCACGGCTCTAGTTGGGTGGCTCGTACATTTCACTATATGTGGTTTTGGTTCTAAATAGGTACTCGAATTGTTCGCACCATCATCTGCTAAGACTAGTACGAAACCTCGTCATAGCCTGTCATAGGCTCACGAGTTCAATCCGAGGGATTACATTTACTTATGCCTATGCGGAGGGACAAGTTAACTCACGAAGGCATAAGTCGTATGTAACCCGAAAGTATCCACTAGCCTGTGCGGAGGGACTAGTTAACTCACGAAGGCATAGCGTTTACTTTCACTTAAATGGACAGAGCCCGAGTATGGCGCTCATGTTATGCAGAATGCACGTGAACAGTGTGTGGGGAGAGGCTCACGAACCTTTCATTCTATTTAAAGCTAAACTAAATTCGTAAACTTAGAATTTAAACAAAGGATAAAATAAGCTCGCGAAATATTCACAACAATTACAAATGCATGATTTTTCAAAAATGAAATCTTCGGATTATGGTCAAATATCAAATTGAACTAGGAATTTTGAAAATTTTGACAACACGCGTTTTTTAGACTCGACTCTCGAAAATCGGTCCCCAGTGGAGTCGCCAGCTGTAGCGACGTAAAATTTGCTTCGGTCGCTAATTGTGGCGATTTATGAAATCTGAATTTCGATTTATTAAAGCAAGGGAGTCGCCACCGATCTTTTTTCTTAGGTGTGATCGGACACCTGGTAAAACCTCTTTCAAAAATTTGTTTTCGGGTAAAATAAAGCCAAGTTTAGGTCTGCATTAAAATTCAGAGAAAAATAGGGTTCGGGAGTCGGTTACGCGCGGGGAAGGTATTAGCACCCCCGCGACGCCCAAAATTGGTATCTTTCAAACATGCGTTATCATGATTTTCAAAAACACGAGTTCAATTTAATATTTGATAGTGATACGTTCAAAAACACGAGAATTTCAAAAATCGTTTATTTTAGAAGGGTGTCCCATTTTCAACTCGAGTTGACAATATTCACCCAACATAGCGGTGAAACTGATGACTTAATGTTGAATCGACACATTGCCTTATTTATTAAGATTACTCAAAATACGAATAAAAAAAAAATTAACAATAGTGTTGAGATAACATATAATCTAATATGCTAGATCCGAAACGGGCAACTATCAATAGAATTAGGAATTTACGAAGTAGATAATAAATAATAACAATACGTATAATGCTAAACAAGATAATGATGGTATTAAACTCGAACTAAAACTACGAACAAATATATAAATATATAATAATAGTTAGCAAGGCGATGAAAACATAATGTTGAAAACGCTAATAATGCTACTTACATGCATGCCTATGTGCATTAAAATATAAACATAATAATAATATCACAAGTGTACATGTAGTATAACAATGTGTACATAAGATAGTATAAAAAAATGTATAAATAATGTAGTATAAAGAATATATGTACACTCAATATAAAAATATATTTGGTATAGTACTAAAATACGACCAATAATTGCTAAAGGTATGCACAATAACACCTTATATATTAGAAATAATAATGTGAAACAACTATTAATATATTATGTGAAAGTATGTATGTATAAGGTAGATAAAAAGAAGTGAAAGAGTATAATTTGACTAATAATAACTTAGTTAATAATAAAATAGTAAAAGCATACACATAAAAGAAAGATATTTAAAATGATAATAATAATAAAAAAATATATATAAAAAGGTGGAAATAAAGTAAAATAAATAGGATCAGCATAACAAGATGTATAAATATAATAAGATATAATAATACCAATGATGACAATAAAAAAAGAAGATATAAAAACATGTAAGAATATAGATATATATATATATATACGTACAACTAAGAATGGAAAAGAATGAATTTTAATAATATAATATAATAGAAAACAAAAAAAGCAAATATACCTATGATAAATAATTGATAATAATATAATAGAGAACAAAAAAAAAAAAAAAACAAATATAATAAAAAGAAAAATAAAATAATAAATACTGATGTATAAAAAAAAAAGATATAACAGTAATTATAGTAATATTAAAAATAGTACTATGTATAAAAGGTGTATATACATATGAATAATAAAATATACACTAATATTAATGATAGTAATAATAGTAATAATATAAATAATGGTAAATACACAAATAATATTGGTAGTGATTAATCTAATAATTAAGAAGAACAATAAACAAAAAGGACTAAAGTGGAATAAAAAAGAATTTTAGAGCCAATTTAGAAAGAAAATAAAAGTAGGGATCTATTTGAAACACGCAAACACAAAGGAAGGACCAAACGGGATAATATCCCTAGTCTCAATGTGCTGTATTTCAATTCACAAATTCGTGGGCTGAATAGAAAAAGAAAGAAAATTACTGGGCGAATTTAAAAAGAAAGAGACAAGGTGAATGGGCTCGATTGAATTACTCCGCGAAAACAGAAGTCCCAAGTGCACAAATAGCCCAAATATTTGAGCTATCAACCCCCCCACATGAAACCATGCCGTTTTAACTAATACAAATGGCCTATTTTTTGTTTTATTTCATTTAACCCTAACCTAAAGAAAAAAAAAAGTAGCAGCCACCAAAAACCTCTCTACCACCATTGTTCTTCCGGTGGTTGGGTTCCCTCCGACGACCGTCGCACCACAACACCACCACCGGATCCGGTGATTGATGTCGCGCAAGGATGGGGCTTTTTCAGACCCGATTCATAGGGAACCCCCAAGGTACGTCTTTTCTTCTCTTTTTCTTTGATTTTTGTATAAAATAGATGTAAAAAAAAAAAAGAATGGAATCAAGAACAAAAGTAAAGAACCGATTTCTCCTTGTAAATACCTTCTTTTTTTTTGCTTTTCTATTCAATACATGGAGGGATTCCGGGTTTACAATCTTCTCTCTTTTCTTAATGTCAAAAATCCCCCCCATTTTTACAATCGATTTAATGGTTCTTTTATAACCAAATACAAGTGGAAAAATAAAAAATACCACGTCCTTTCTTTTCGTCTCTGCGTTACACTGTTTCTGTTACTGTTCTTGTACCATTTCTGTCATCATTTTTTTCGTTTGCAGGGGTTGATGGATTAAACTTTATCCTTTTGGAGCAAGGGATGTCAGAGAAGTCAACTCTCGAGCGATGTGCACGCTGGGAAGGCACATCGGTGGCAGCAGGTTGGAGGCGCGACTGAGGGAAAAGAACCTAGGGTTCCCGAAGTGTTTAAGGTTTCGGGCCGTTTGGGCTTAAGGATTTGATCGGGTAGGGGTTTAGATGTTGGGTTTGTGACATGGGTTAATGTGGTTTGGGCTAGGGCATAGGTCTGTAATGGGTTGTTTGGGTAAGGTTAAGGGTTGTAATCGGCTATTGGGCTTAAAATTGGGCTTCCGGGTTTGATTTGTAAAGGGTTAAACATTTGTAAGGGATTTGTTATTGAAATTTAATTTTGGACTATAAATTGGACAATGGACTTTTAATCATTTTAAGCTTAGGTCAAAATTGACCTATTACAACTGACATGGTTTGAAGTCGACACGGCCTTGACACACAGGTGTGTCATCATCCCTTATGTCTCACACGGCCGTGTGAGAATCTCGTGTGAATGTGCCTAAGCCATGTGAAATACTAAATTCAGCCCATTTTGTCTGTTTTTGGCCTGTTTCTTGCTCCTTTCACCTTCCCTATGCTCACCTAAGTATAAAAACATAAATTTAAAATATTAGAAGCATCAAATTCACTAAATTATATAATAAATCATCCAGAAATATGCCAAGCATGGGATTAAAATAGGTTACATTTATGGTTTATCCAATATCCTCACACTTGAGCATTTGCTTGTCCTCAAGCAAAATCCTTAACTCACAAGTAAAATTAATTCTTCTCAACTTATAATTCTCATCAATAATTTTCAAAGTAATATATAAATAATAATATATTGATAATTCAACTAAAAGAACATCAAAGGCTCAAACAATCCAAGTCGAGTATTTTTATTATGAAAACATAGGTATTTCCCTTTATCTAAATAATTACCTTTAATTTAAAACTAACAAGAGTTGACACCCTCACAAAAGATTCACTCAAATCACTCAAAGTGTTTTAAGGTTCAGAAATAAGCACTCAATAGTCAATCATGAAAAGTCATTACCATAGGCTTGCATGAAAACCAAATCTCCACCCCTATAGATTGAGATGATACACAAATCAAAAGGTCTTTAAAGGTTTGTAACGGGGCTTAGTTTAGAGGTATGGATAAAGGCTGAAAAAGAAGGTTACAATCAAGATTGAATTAAAAAATTACCGAACTAGAAAATAGACTAATCCTGAAACATTACATCAATGGATAACTAAATAAAAATGAGCTTCTCCTCAAAAATTAAATTGTTAAAGCTTAAGCTCCATAGAACTAAGTAATAACCAATATACTAAATGCATTTGTTTTTTTTTTTTTTTTTAGGTAATAAGGAAAATTTACTAATTGAACAAAAGAACATAGCTAGGCAACTATTCAAATCAAATGTTAACAAAAAGAGAGTCAAATTAAATAAGAGAAATTCTCAAGGAATCAAAAAGAATGGGTTGTGGGTTAATATTAAGGTTAAATTAAGAATGGTGTTTTAGGCTTAAAAGGGGTTCACTAAGGGTTAATTATGAAGATAGGCTTTTTGTGGAATAAGTGGGTTAGAACCTAAGTGCCTTTATCATCTCAGTATATCAAATCGAAGGTGTGGTCTCGACATGTATAATCGAAGCAAGTTCTAGAATAACACATCAATATTGACACACTCATAACCATCAATAAAACTGACCAAGAAAAATATATGCTATAAAGGCTCAAAATCTCACAAAAATTTAAGGCTTTTGATGTCAATCCTGTAAATTTCAAACTTCAAGATAATACCTCAATTTTGGGGAAACAACCTAGAAAATTTTAATTCTCAAAAATCAACTTATCATGCTTGATTCTCTAATGTCTTAAAGTTTAAACAATCAATGCACAATTACCTATGACTTAATCCAAAACATATCAATAAAAATCATAAATTAATCAAAATTCATTCTAACAGTAACATGAGAAAATTACTTAAGAACAAGACATAATTCAGGGATTTTCTGATAATGATATAATTAACCTTCCCACACTTAAGATGTACATTGTCCTCAATGTACAAAAATAGATAATAACAATATAATCAGAATATCATAAGAGAGGGAGAAAGCTGAAACTGCCTTGAGTTTTGGATGAAATCCTCAAAATAGTGAATAGCGGAGTTGTAGAGAAAGCTAAATGAAGTGCATGATTCTGAACAACTATTAAGAAAATAAACATAACTGTGGAAAAAGATTAAATGATTACTCGATAACAACCATAAAGATAAATATAATTCAAAATATAAAAGAGAAGTCTTTAAAAGGAACTTAAGAATCATAAGAGATAAATAAATAAAAATAAAAATAAAAATAAAAATAAAAATAAAAATAAAAGTAAAAGGACTCAAAAGTCCTCATCATCAGACGCGTCAGCATCGTGAGTCGTTGGTGCTGAAGATGAAATGTGGAGGTGCTGACATATATGCTGTAGAGTGGCACGATATTGTCGAACTGCTGAAAACACTGTTGCTCGAAACGAGTAAATAGCTCCGAGAGGTCCATGAAGGTAGTAGCAGAATAAGTAGGGTGATTACTTAAAATTGGTGGTAGAGGTGGATCCTCGCGAGGTGGGGGGACATCGTCAGTAATGTCCTCAGGGTCATCCTCATCGTCAGGATAATCAGTATTGAGGAGGATCCACTCCACGGCGTCGCTCTATCATTCTCATGTGGATCATGGTGTAAAGTCTCTGTGGGGACATCTGACCAACGAATGTGAGTGACGAGGACTGCGCTAGTGTGTTCAAGAGACCAAAGTGTCAAGCGATACGAGTCACAAAAGGACCTAAGCAGATGGTGCCCTTCTTGTGACATTCGGTTTGATGGCGAAAAGCGAGGGCAATGAAGTATGCCAAATCAAATATATGATTTTGCGCCATGCTCACATCATGAGTATTAACAACACCAGTGCTCTCTCTTCGACTTGTTAGAGTGTGAGCGAGTAATACGTGAAAATATCGTAAAGCTGGAAAGAGAGATGATGCCTTCGAGCGATTTAGATCATAGTGGTTCGCATTAGCTAGAAGAGCTGACCAACAGGAGGAATGTGGGAAGTGAATGTGGCGGTGGAGATGAGGGAAGTTTTCAGCATCTATAAATTCGTCTGTATAAAGCTCCAAAGTAATGCTGAACTCTGGAACACTCAGTAGGCGCACTAAATCGCCAAGACGAAATTGAACTGTACCTGGCTTATCAAACACCGACATGACTGAATGTAGTTGGAACGTCGAGTAAAGTTCCAAAGTGAGCTCCATATATGTTGGCTCGACGATCTCGAAGAAATGGTCCTATGGAGCTGTAGTCAGAAGGGTCCGAACGGGGTCAGCAGGTGGACTTGCTCCAAAGTGGCCCAATCTATGGACCGGCCCACACCGAGCGGTCATGCACGAAGAATCTAGAAGAGATCTTCCTGGTGTCCGGCTGGAAATTGTAGATAAGGATGGCGAACCTCAGTAGAAACGCTTATAGAGGTCACACCGAGTCCCTTCTGCTTTTTCGAAACGGGGACGATGGTCTTAGCCTTGCCACGAGTATTTGTCATATGTGCCTGTAATAGTAAGAGAGTTTAGTAAGAAAGAGTCACAAAATATAAGCTTCAAGATGACCCTAATTTAAGTAGTCCGAAAAACTAACTCCTAGAAGCTCAGGTAAACCATAATATTTAGAAACTAGCAAGCGGCAGGTTTTGGAAAATTAAATAACAGGGACAATAAAACACACAAGCACTAATGGGTAAGAATCATGAATTGAACTAAACACTCATAGTAAATAACTGATCATCACATAAACAAAGATATGAAGAAACAATCAGAATGCTAAAACAAAGAGCAAAGTGGCCATAGTGATCAAGGCATGCAAAGTAATAATGACAACGATCATAGAGAAATCCTAATAACAGTAATAATAATAAATTTGCAAGACTAAGAATCATCAACTTCAGCCAATGAACATAAAAGTAACTAAATGACAAAAACAATTGAATATAGAAGCATGGCCAATTACTAAATAAAAATAAGTAAAGAAAATCCATCAAAGCAAAGTAAATAAAACAATAAAAATGAAAAATGAAAAATGATAAGTAATAATAGTATCCAAAAGAGAGTAAATAAGGAAGAAATGATGGACTGATGATGGTGGTCAGATGGCAAACTGGCGATTCGACGGGGAAAACAGTGCAGGGATGCAAGGTGGGGCACGATTGGGGACGCTCAAAGGTAAAGAAATGGGGGAGAAAGGATAGGGGAATGGGGGAAAGGGTGATGCGTGGGGGAGGAGAGCTGTGCACAGAGGAGGTGGTCGACCGAAAAGGGAAGGGAGAATGTTGGGGATGGGGTGTTTGTTTGGATGCGTATGTGTGTTACGGTGGTGATGGGGGTTGAGAAGAGAGGTGGTGGTGAGGCATTTGGAAAGGGGAGTGTCCGATCGACGGTGGTGGCCGGAGTTAAGGGGTGTGGGTAGGGTAAACGGTAATTAGGGTTTTAGGGAAGGTTTGGGGAGAAGACAAGAAAAAGAAAAGAAAAATAGGGGTTGGGTTAAAAATAAGGGCCACGATCGTGCGTGGCTCGTATTGGGCCACACTGTCGTGGCCCACGCCCGTGTGGTATACTGTTTAGCCCATGTGTGATTAGTAAAAGAAGTCAAAATTTCACATGGCCTCAGACATGCCGATGTGTCCAGGCTGTGTCCTTCACATGGCCATGTCGCTTAGCCGTGTGCGATCTCTTTCCCTTCTCCCACGCCTGTGTGACTAGCTTTGCGTTTATAGACTTCAACCGTATCTCACACACAGCCATGTTCTCTGTCCGTGTTCCTTCCTAACATGTTTCAAAATTTTCAAATTTAGTTCAAAGTTTAACACGGCCTAAGACACGTCTGTGTGTTCAGGCCGTGTAGTCCACACGGTCGTATCGTACGGCCATGTAAAGTTATCGTAGCTCGTGTCCCTGTTGATTGTGGGAAAAATATAAATCCTGTTCCCACACGGCCAAGGATACACAGGTGTGTCCTTGGCCGTGTAGATCTTTGTCGAATTCTCTGTAATTTCAACACCAAGTCTTTAGAATCCACACGGCCCAAGACATGCCCATATACTAATCCCGTGGTGTCTACATGGCCAAGGACATGCCCAAGTGTCCAGGCCGTGTAGGTAGAAAAACCTGTATTTTTAGTAATTTAATTAGTTTTTGTTAAATACTATAAACTAAAAATAGGAAAATTAGTGATGTTAGTGCTTGGGTTGCCTCCCGAGAAGCGCTTATTTAGAGTCTAAGCTCGACCTACCTTGCACACACGTTTACAAGGATTCGCGGAGCCGAAGCTCCTCTCTATCATCTTTAAAATACACACTATTATAAAATTTAAGTTGATGACCATTTACCTTGAAAGTGCCGTAGGTCGGATAAGTTATCTTTACTGTGCCGTATGGAAAGACAGTTTGGACTACGAATAGAGCTGACCATCTTGATTTCGGCTTTCCAAGGAATAGTTTGAGCTTTGAGCTGTACAACAAGACAAGATCTCCAGCTATCAATTGCTTAGGTTGCTTTAGACGAGCATCATGGTGTCACTTCATCGCTTCCTTGTATAATCATGAGTTTTCAAATGCATTTGCTCGCCACTCATCTAGATCGTTCAACTACATCAATCTCTTCTCACCTGCAAGTTTGAGATCATAGTTTAGAAATTTATAGCCCAAAATGCCTTGTACTCTAATTTGAATGGTAAATGACAACTTTTTCCATCAACAAGCTTATAAGGAGATGTGCCTATGGGAGTTTTAAAAGGAGTTCTATAGGCCCATAAAGCATCATCTACTTTTATCGCCCAATCTTTCCTATTTGACTCTACGGTTTTCTCTAGGATACGTTCAAGCTCTTAGTTTGCCACTTCGACTTGTCCACTAGTTTGAGGGGGTAAAGGGTAGCTATTCTGGGGTGCACTCCATATTTCTTAAGGACTTTATCAAATTGAGCATTACAAAAATGAATACCCCTATCACTAATAATCGCCCTAGGTGTTCCAATTCGAGAGAATAGTTTCTTAAGGAATCTCAGTACCACTCTAGCATCATTAGTAGGTAAAGCTTGAGCTTCCACCCATTTCGAGATATAATCAACCGCTACTAAGATGTATTTATTCCCAAATGAGCTAAGGAATGGACCCATAAAATTGATGCCTCATAAATCAAATATTTAACATGAGAGCATATATGTTTGAGGCATTTCATCGCGTTTAGGGATATTACCTGTTCTCTGGCATCTATCACAAGAAGTAACATACCTGTTAGCGTCCTTGAATAGTGTGGGCCAATAAAAACCTGATTCGAGCATTTATGTGCTATTCTAGTCCCACTGTAATGTCCTCCGATCAGTCTTGAATGGCAGTGTTTCAAGATTTTATTCGCTTTTGACTTCGTAGCACATCTTCGAATGACTTGATTTGCACATATTCGAAAAAGAAAAGGATCCTCCCAAAAATAGTTTTTCACATCGGCAAAGAATCGTTTCTTTTGATGATGTGTCAACCCTTTTGATATGATGTTAGCAGCTAAATAATTCGCAATGTCTGCAAACCAAGATACCTCAGAGTCGGATATAACCAAGAGCTATTCCTCAGGGAACGAGTCATTTATTTCAACCTCATCGAGCTCTTTGAGGCATGGATTCTCAAGCCTGGAAAGGTGATCTGTCACAAGATTTTTAGCCCCTTTATTGTCCTGTATTTCCAAGTCAAACTCCTACAACAATAGAATCCATCTTATGAGTTGAGGTTTTGCATTTTAGTTAAAAGATAACGAAGAGCGGAATGGTCAGTATAAACGACAACTTTAGATAATATCAGATATGGTATAAATTTATCGAATGCAAAAACCATAGCTACCAATTCTTTTTCCGTGGTAGTGTCATTTTCTTACGCGGCTGTCAATGTCTTGCTAGCATAATAAATCGGTTGAAAATGTTTGTCTCTTCGTTGTTGAAGAACTACACCTACTACAAAATCACTTGCATCACACATTAGTTCAAAAGGTAAATTCCAATCAAGTGCAATTATAATTGGAGCATTGGTTAATTTTTCTTTGAGAGTATCAAATGCTTCTAAACATTCCTGATCAAAATTGAAAGGTACATCTTTTTCTACTAATTTTCTTAAAGGCTTAGTTATTTTAGAAAAATCTTTAATAAATCTTCTATAAAACCCAGCATGTCCTAAAAAGCTTCTAATAGCCTTAACTGAACTAGGAGGAGGTAATTTTTCTATGGTCTCAATTTTTGCTTTATCAACCTCAATCTCTTTACTAAAAATTTTGTGACCTAACACAATACCTTCTCGAACCATAAAGTAACATTTTTCCCAATTAAGCACAAGGTTCGTCTCTTCGCATCTCATTAAAACTCGTTTCAAATTTTTAAGGCAAAGATGGAAAGAATTGCCGAATACCAAAAAGTCATCCATAAATACCTCTATAATGTCTTCCACGAGCTCATCAAAGATGGCCAACATGCAACGCTGAAAAGTTGTAGGAGCATTACATAATCCAAAAGGCATTCTACGATAAGTAAATGTACCATATAGACATGTAAATGTCGTCTTCTCTTGATCTTCAGGAGCTATCGGGATTTGAAAGTAGCTAGAGAGTTCATCTAGGAAACAATAGTAATATGCCCTGATAGCCTTTCCAACATTTGATCAATGAATGGCAAGGGAAAGTGATTTTTTCTCGTGGCATCATTCAATTTCCTATAGTCAATGCAAACTCTCCAACCTGTAACTATTTTGTTGGAATTAATTCATTCTTTTCGTTGGCAACAACAGTCATGCCTCTCTTCTTAGGAACAACCTGCATAGGACTCACCTAAGTTGTAATAGCCCAAATTTCAGCGATGTCGAATATAGTGGTTCTAGACCACCGAATCTGACAAATGAACTCGTAGATTATATTATTTAACATTTATGAGCCAAATGTAGTTTTTAAAAGATTTTTGAAATAGTAAATTGTGTTTTCTAAAGATTTATTTGGTAAAGAAATTGAGAAAAAGAAGTATCGAAATCTTGGTGCTATAAACCGAGCCATAAATAATTTTTGAATATTTACGGAGTGTCAATAATGTAGTATTAAAATTTCGTTAGAAAATTTTGACGTTTGGGTGGTTAATTAAATAAAAAAGGACTAAATTGCAAAAGTGAGAAAGTTTTGTTGCCTAGGAGTAAATACTCAAAATTTGAGGGGTTAAAGTGTAAATATGAAAGAGTTGAAGGATTAATAGTACAAATATTTTAAGGATAGAATGATCTAGAAACTAAGGAAAATTGATTAATTAGGACCAAATTGAATAGGTGAAGAATTATGAGGGACTAAATTATAATTTTACCAAATTAAGTGATGACTAAAGAATGTAATTTTAAAAGATCACGAAGGGAAAAATAGTCAAATGGAAGAGAGAGAAATCTAGAAAGTAATGATGATGTTGGTGATATTTTATAATTATTTAATTAGATAATTATTATTTATGTAATATTTTAATAAGATATTTTATTATTTTAATATTTTATCTAGTGTATATATATGTGTGTATGGAAAGAAAAAAAAA
This sequence comes from Gossypium stocksii, assembly GCA_020496765.1. Lineage (NCBI taxonomy): Eukaryota > Viridiplantae > Streptophyta > Magnoliopsida > Malvales > Malvaceae > Gossypium > Gossypium stocksii. The sequence continues at coordinate 18,707,702 of CM035623.1, forward strand.
CAAAACACACCACCCATATTTTTCATGCATTCACGTTAGAAGAGAAAAGGGGGAGAAGAAAGTTTTACTTTCTTTATAATTTGGTCCTTCCACCAAAAGTTCACCATTTTCACCGAGAAATCAAAAGAATTTCCATAACTACCAAAGAGAGAAAATGTTAAGGAGGCTATGAGGAGTTAGAATATCAAGTTGGATTCAAGAAATAGAAGTTGGAGGAGAGAAAAAATCAAGTTAAAGATTGAAATCAATGGGACAAGGTAAGTACATCAAGATTTCAATATATTTTTAAGTTTGATATTATTGAAAAAGTATGGAAATGATGTTAATGTAGAGTTTTCTTATACATAGCTCTTTGTTTTTGATGTGTTAGTGAAGAGAAAATAAGAGAAAGTGATGGCAAATGGTGTACAGAAAGGAAATAAGGGTGTTATAAACTTAGTAATTAATATCTTGCTAAAACAGTTTTGGATAATAGCAGTAGCCTAGATTTGAAAAATCACAAAAAATGGTAGAAATTGAATTAGAAGTTGAATGAGATATAGAATTAAAGCTTATTGAGTCTATTTTCATATAAAAGAAACAAAGCAATAAAGGAATTCTGTATTCTGAGATATTTATATTTTTGTAGGACTGGTTCAGAATGATTTCAAGATCCTCTTTTCTAACTTGGAAAAATGATTAAAAATTGTAAAAAAAATTTATTTTGGGATATAATTTATATGGTTAGATTCCTTAATGAGTCTATTTTTAGAAGAAATAAACAAGAACATCATTTGAATTATGTACAAAGAGATAATTAAATTTTAGCAAAGAGTAGTCAGAACTGTCTAACAGCGAAACATGAGAGATTTTAATGAATAAACTGTACTAATTGGCTAAACAAAAAATTCTGAAAATTTTATGGTAAGAGGATATGTGAGTGTAGTTTCATGTAAAATTAATGGATCTTAATTTGGAGTTCTGTAGCTCAAGATAAAAATAATTTAGTGACTATGACATGGATGGATAGCTTGAATATACACATAAGTAAATAGTGGAAATTAAAGATAATGCTACTTATTTATACTAAGGATGTGGATGGAGTGGAGGAGGAAAAATATATGAATGACTTGTGTATAAATTGATCACATGCCTACTTATAATCGATAAATGTTGAATTAGAAATGAGATAATGTTTTATTTTGAATAATTAATATGCAATTATGATTATCATTATAATACAAAAATCGAACTTGTGAGTTGATATGGCTAAATTTTAGTGAATGATGAAAATGGACCCAATAAGTGATTTGTCTATTTAGATTATGATTGACAGGAAGAGTTAATGAATTGCATGCTTATAAATTATTACACATATTTGTCTGAAATACATGGAAATGATGGTAAATGATACATGGAAATATGAGACTATGATATATAAACATGGAATATGTTTGATGAATGAGTTCATTTGTGATTATATATATATTTGTACATCTTGAGTATACTATCTGTATGAATTGATATTTCAAATGAATTAATGAGAAAAGTTCTAATATGAAACAGTCTGAGTTCGAAATGAAATATTATGAAACGTACTTGAAATACACTAATATGTCTTGTATATGTTATTTGAGTTCATGATGTGGGAAGTAAATTTGTATATAAGTAGTGTATCGTTTTTAATTACATTTTCATAATTTGATATAATTTATGAAAAAATGCTGAATATTTGATGTAATTGATAAAGTATCGGAAAGTGAGATAATTTCCCGATTGAACATTAGGAATAGAAAATGAATATTAGGGACCTGTGTGGATATCTAAGTGAAATACACCCATGGCACCTAAGTGAAACAAGTCCATGGTATTGTGCCAAGTGATATCAGTCCATGACATCTAAGTGAAATAAGTCCATGGAATTGTGCTAAATGTGATTAGCTCGAGAACGAGCCTATGTGATCTATGTGAAATAAAGTAGCTTTGGCTACAAGTATGGCACTATGTGAGATGTCCCGATGTATCCATTATTATTCCGCTGTGTCCAACGGGAATTGAATAAAAAATGACTAAGTGAAAATGAATGTGATTATGATGATGATGATATTGTACATGGAATTTATTGATGGATACATACATCCATGAATATAAAATTATATACATTGAAAGTATTACATGTATAATAATGATATTTCGAATGGTTTAATGAATAAAGTTCCGGCATGGAATAATCTAAGCATGAGATAATTAATTATGAAATTAAACTTGAAATACATGGAAATCATATTTATTTGATATATTGAAAGATGACATGGAAAATACATGTATGTGAAACTTACTAGATAATTACACATATTCAGGATTATGAACTGTTATACAAAATTCCTGAAAATGATGGTACATGAAATATTAATATAATGAACTGAATGATTTATGTTTATGAAAGAACGGCAAGAGAATGATAAGCGTCATGACATGTAAACATGTGACTATATCTAATATATGATATATGGAAATTACGTAAGTTTTGATGAGTAATAAACTCAAGTGTGACATGTTGATAAAATAAGTTTATCAATATTGTATTTATAGGAAATATGTTCAAGTATGTTAGCAAGTGTTATTATTATTGCTGTTGACGCTTAGACAAGTACCAAATTACTGGTTAAATGATAAAATGCTTATTTGATGATGTATTAAAAGGGTAAGTGCTCAAATGAAAATATATTTGTGTTCATGCAAGAGTGGTAAGTATTAAGTTGTGAAATTCTCTTATAAAATAAATTATCTGAATTTGTTTTAAAAATTTTGGTAATGTCTCGTAACCCTATACCGGTGACAGATTTGGGTTAGGGACATTACATAAGTTCTGTCAGAAATAAGATAAATTACTCCAACATCTAGAAGTTTAATTACCTCAGCCTTGACAACTTCTTTCATGTTGGGATTCAGTTGTCTTTGAGCTTGCACACACAGTTTGTATTCATCCTTCATTAAAATTTTGTGGGTGCAAAAAGAAAGGCTGATCCCTTAAATGTTAGAAATTTTCCAAGCTATGGCCCTTTTATGTTCCCTCAATACTTGTAGTAATTCCTTTTTCTCTTTGGGCTGTAAGTTTGAAGCAATGATCACTGGTAGTGTAGAATTATCTCCGAGGAATGCATACTCCAAGTGATTTGGTAATTACTTTAGTTCCAATTTAGGAGGTTCTTCAATAGAGGATTTTTTTTTGAGTTCATCGTTCACCTCAATACCCTCATACTTTGTTTGTGTTGGGGAAGGCTCGTTAGAGATCAAATCAATTTTTACCTTCTCTATCTCAGTGGTAACTTCATCTACTTCCTCTCATTGGATAAGACACAGTTCCAACGTGTCTTTAAGAACAATTTCCTAAAAAGAATCTTGAATAGAATGATCAATAGAGTCAATAAAATAACAATAATCATCTTGTTCTCTAGAGAATCGTATGGCATCATAGATTTTAAAAATAATCTCTTCATCACCTACCCTAAGCAAAAGTTTACCATCACCCACATCAATGATAGCTCTAGCAGTGGCTAAAAATGGGCAACCTAAAATTAAAGGTACCTCAACATCCTCATCCATGTCAAACACAACAAAATCAACAGGGAATATGAATTTATCTACTTTTACAAGCACATCTTCAAAAATACCCCAAGGATATTTAACAAATCTATAAGCTAATTAAATACTCATCCTAGTAGGTTTTGGTTCCCCAAGACCAAGCTGCTTGAACATTTTATAAGACATCAAATTTATGCTAGCACCTAGATCAACTAATACCTTTTCAATATTTAAACAACCAATTAAACAGGGAATAGTAAAACTTCCTGGATCTTTTAGTTTGGTTGGCAGTTTATTTTGAAGGATAACTGAACATTCCTCATTGAATTCCACTGTAGACAGTTCTTCAAACTTCCTTTTATTCGTTAAAAGCTTCTTCAAAAATTTTACATATGTAGGCATCTGCGAAATAACTTCAACAAAAGGTAAGTTAATATGCAACTGTTTAAAAAGTTCAAGAAATCTATCGAATTGTACATCCATGCGGTCTTTCTTCAACTTTGCCAGATATGAGATGGGTGGTTTATATTCTGTTAGTATTGGTGTTACACTTTCTTGGGGTTTGACCTCCTCGTCCTTTTTCTTATCAGATTCTTATGGTAACTTCTTTTCAGGTTCAGTTAACACCTTTCCATTCCTTAATGTAACTGCCTTCACATGCTCTCTTGGATTGGGTTCAGTGTTACTAGACAAGCTACCTTGTTGTCTTTCCGAAACTAATTTAGCAAGCTGTCCAATTTGATTTTCATGTCATTGAATCGATGCTCACTTATTTTTCAAAGTTGTTTCAGTATTTTAGAAACGAGTCTTTGACATTGAAATAAATTTTTCTAGCATCTCTTCAAGGTTCGGTTTCTTTTTCTGCCGGTAAGGTTGTTGCTAAGTGCCCAGAGGGGGTGGTGGTCTTTGATTTCCTTGACCTCCCCATGAAAAATTTGGGTGGTTCTTCCAACCTGCATTGTAAGTATTACTGTAGGGATTATTTTAAGGTTTTGGATTATTACCCATATAATTCTTCTGCTCGTTTTCCATGCTAAGATCGTAGGGTGAATATTCTAAATTGCTCATTCCACCTCCACTCGTGTCACACTGCATCACCTGATGTATTTGCGTAGAATTAAACAAACCATCAATCTTTCTATTTAAAAGTTCTACCTGATTTGATAGCATGGTGACCATGTCAATGTTGAAAACACCGACTGCTTTTGTTGGCTTTGTCCTCATGACTTGCCACTGATAGTTATTCAGCGACATCTCCTCTATAAACTCATAAGCCTTCTTATGAGTTTTATTATTTATAGTTCCACCGGCAGTTGCATCGATCATTTGTCTAATTGAAGGGTTCAAACCATTGTAGAAAGTCTGAACCTGTAGCCATAGAGGTAACCCATGGTGAGGGTACCTCCTCAATAAGTCCTTGTACCTCTCCCATGCATCATAAAGAGTTTCTAAATCTATCTGCACAAAAAAAGAGATATCATTACTCAACTTTGTCGTTTTAGCTGGTGGAAAATACTTTAATAAAAATTTTTCGATCATTTGTTCCCAAGAAGTGATGGAACCTCGTGGTAACAACTTCAACCACTGTTTAGCCTTACTCCTTAATGAAAAGGGAAATAACTGAAGGTGAATGGCATCGTAAAAAACGCCATTTATCTTAAAAGTGTCGCATAATTCCAAGAAATTGGCGAAATGAGTATTTGGATCTTTATCTTGCAAACCGTCAAACTGAACAAACTGTTGAATCATCTGTATGGTATTAGGCTTCAGTTCGAAATTATTCATAGCTATGGCTGGTCTCACAATACTCGATTCAGCCCCAGCTAGGTTGGGCTTGGCATAGTCGTACATAGTACGAGGACCAGGGTTCGGAGCAGCTACAGGAGCTAATTGATTATTCTGATTTTCAGCTATCTCCTTAGTATTGATAATATTCTCTAGCTCTTCTATTTTACTTTGTCAACTTTGCCTCGCTTTTTTACGGTTTTTGCGAGCTGTACTTTTGATCTCACAATCGAATACTAGAGGTCCTGATGGGTTTCTTCTAGTCACAAACTAAAGGAACCTACTAGAAGCAAATAAAAGAATAATTAGTAAATACAAACTAAACTAAAAATAAAAAGTAAATTACAATAAAATTAAAAATGGCTAAAGTAATAACATTTAAGCGTTCTTAATATCTTAGTCCTCGGCAACAGCGCCAAAAACTTGATGATCGCCAAAACTAACTATGATCATGACAAAGGCAAGCGCAGCTATTGATTAATAGTATGGCTATGGTAAGACTGGAATATCGTATCAACGAGGACTAAAAGTACTAGTATTAACTATCTTTTTTATTATCTAGCCTAAAAATAAAGGAGATTTGTTTTAATCTAAAATTTAACTAAACTAATTAACTATCTATAAACGTGACAAAGAGTGAATTGGAAAAATACTTTTAAGAAATCCGATTGATAAAGACAATACCTAAGGAAGAATCCACCTACACTTCACTTATTATTTTGACTTTGAATTAAATGGTTTATTCACTTGTCTTGATCCGTAGAAATCCCTAAATTATGTTAATATCTCTTTCAAAACTAAGAACAACTGACTCCAGGTTGATTAATTGAAATCTCTTTCTAATTAAAACCCCTATCCTTGCATTAACTCGATCTATGGATTCCCTTATTAGATTTGACTTTAATCCTACAGATTTAGGTCATCTTATTTCTAGGGTTGTAATCAACTTCGCTTAATTATGCTAGATCTACTCTTAAATAGGGACTTTTTCTCCACTGAGTAAGTACATCAAACTTGAATTAATATCCTAAAATATTAAAGTAAGAATTAAGAACACATAATTAAGAACAAGAACAAGTAATCATCATGTAATTTAGATAATTAAATAATAAGATCCGTCATAAGTTTCATCTTCCCCAGGTATCTTAGGAATTTAGTTCATACTTTTAGGGGAAAACATCTCAAAATAGGGAAAACAACAAAACATAAAGAAACCCAAAACTTCGAGAGAAATCGAATAGAGATTTTCAACCTTGAATGAGATCTTGCTTTTGAGTTGATTCTGACGGTGTTCTTCAAGTAATTTTTACTTTCTACTCTGTGTGTCCCCCTTGATCCTCTCCTAATGTGTTTATATGGATTTTGGAATGTTCAAAATACCTAAAAATTATCTTTTTCTGCGTGAAAACGAAACAGGGCTTGACAGAGACACGGGCGTATGATCAACCCGTATGAGAATGCTCAGGCCGTGTGCAATACTGACATGGTTTGAAGTTGACACGGCCTTGACACACGGGCGTGTCATCATTCCGTGTGTCTCACACGACTATATGAGAATCCCGTGTGAATGTGCCTGAGCCGTGTGAAATACTGAAATCAGCCTGTTTTGTCTGTTTTTGGCCCGTTTCTTGCTCCTTTCGCTTCCCTATACTCACCTGAGTATAAAAACATAAATTTAGAGGATTAGGAGCATCAAATTTACTAAATTGTATAATAAATCATCCAAAAATATGTTACATTTATGGTTTATCATTTACACACAAAATGATTTAGCTGAATTGTTTATGAAATGCCTCCAACTAATAGCTAAATCATTACTTTTGAAAATAAAACTTTCTATTTCAACATGAGATTATATTGATTTACGTGTTGAAAGCATCAAGCCAATAAGTTATAAATACTCCCCATTACAGTTGGTTTTTGATCAAGAGCTAAATATTTCTCATCTTTGAATTTTTGTATGTGCGTATATGTTTCAATTGCTCCACCACAACGCACAAAATGAGTGAATCCTCAAAGAAAGTTGGAAATATATATTAATTACAAGTTTTTTTTATCTTATTAGATATTTTGAATGTATTGGAGATTCAATTATGACATGATTTGTGAGTACAATTTTGATTCGATAGTTTTCCCGACATTAGGTGGAGAAAAATAATACCTTGTAATGAGTTAGGGGGAAAGTAATTTGAACCAGGAGTTCAACAAGTATAACTCATTACAAGTTAATTGTCAGACGTATTTACAAACTTAATGAGAATAACCAATTGTTATATACCATCTAATATTTTAATTTGAATCAAAGTCTCAATAGGACAATTAGTTAGAATAAATAATATATTGATCGGTTCCGAAGATGAAAATTCTTCTAGATGGTCATATAGTGGAGGTGGGTGCTCCAAAAGAGACCCAAGACATAACTAATAAGTAAAACTCTAGAAGAGATTCAGGTACCTGAAATTAAAGATTAAAATAGTGAAAATAAGAGATCTCGATAAATTATGTCAATTCGAGAAAATGTGAAACCGAATAATAAAAATGGTCAAAAATGATTTTGCATGCAATATTATTATTAAAATGAAATAAAAGTAAGATCTTGAATAAATCTATTGAGAAATATAGATATGGAATAAATTGATCAAAATAGAAAGACGCAACTCCAGTACAATTAAATTCGTGGAGTTTTTGAGCTAGTAGTCTAAATATCTAAAGGTATAATGCCAGTGAGGGTGCAATTGTTATCTCTGGTTTAGCTGTAAAGGAAAATTGAGTCCACAGTTCATCTGGCCATATGGGATTATTGAAAGAATCAGACCTATAGTATATCGGTTAGCATTACCACCAGAGCTTGTTTAAATTCACAATGTTTCATGTTTCTATGTTACGACGGCATCGGTCAGACCCTTCACATGTTATTTTTCTAACAGAAGTGGAGATTTAGCTTGACATGACTTATAATGAAGAACCGATCAAAATTCTTACACGAGAAACGAAAGAATTAAGAAATAAAAATGTAGCTTTAGTAAAAGTTCTCTAGCAACGACATGGTATAGAAGAGGCTATCTGGGAACCAGAGGATACCATGAGGAAGTAATACCCAAACCTTTTCACTAGTAAGATTTTTGAGGATGAAAATTGTAACACCCTTAACCCGAATCCGTCACCGGAAGGGTTACGAGGCATTACCAGAAGTACACACATATTCATATTAATCATAAATAATTATTTTCTTAAACTCTTAAATCAATCAAAGATCTCATTAATTAATGAATCTTATAAAAACATACATAATCGAATATGCAACATCTTTATCTATCTCTATTCGGCACATGAACATTACTACCTGAATTATCCAAAACATCAAAACCATAAACAACATATCAAGCATAGTCCATAATTATATTATACTTTGGTTGATTTCTCAACATGTGTAACCATCATTTAATCAAAGTACTAAACTAATTTGACATAATAAACAAGCCATTTTCGCATGGCTTATATATATACAATTAAAATGAAACATATCGAAACTAATCTATACATGCCATATAACCAAAACTCAAAACACTTAGTTACCGGAACGAAAACTGGATAGTATGAAGACATCTCCCAGATTTACAACCCGAGCAAATCTCTGAAGCTATATAGACATAGGAAAAACACACAGAGTAAGCTCTAAAAGCTTAATAAGCCATAAGTAAATGAATCATTTCAATGATAATTATAATTCCATAACACTAAACTGAATTTTAAACAATCTCAATCACATGCACATCCATTGTACTCTTGAATTCATACAACTTCATTAAATAGCTTCACTTATTTTATTTGTCTATACCATAAAGCTATGCTTTTAAATTCGAATAATAACCTTTAGCTCAATTATATAAATCAAACTTGTTCATATTCATTATGTAACCAACCAAACCATTGTCATTGCTTCACTAACCGATTTATAGATATAAAAACTAAGCATCATAGTATCACCGTCTTAATATCCATTTCATGTTCAGATTTCAATTTAAGACCTAGTCATATCTCAAAACCATTTTTCTTATTCCATATTTCTCATATTCAAATCATGGGACCACAAGGCCATATAGCAAGCACACATATCATATATAATCATCTGCGTACCTTTCTTTTTCATTCATGGTAACTTGTTTCACATATCATTATTCAATATATAATCACGTTACATTTTCGAGTTTCAAAGATAATGCACATGTACCAGAATCATATATTTACGAATACGGTTACTATATCACAATTCTTATATAATTTATTTGATTATAGTCACTTGCCATTAATCACATCTCATTTTAACATAGACCTTATAATATCGGATCATAATCATATCCACTTTCAATTCAAATAATCATAACATCAATAATACATTTATGAATATAACAAATTCATAATTCATAGTATAATATCACTCATATATATACATAGCCTACATGGCCGATGATACCAAATTCATGAAAATGTCATTATTTTTTCAACTATAATTCCAGATTTAACTTCGCATAAGCAAGCGATGCTTAGTTAGCCGAATAATACTATTGGGAACATTACTTATCTTAGCTAAGTAAACACGGCCAAATCTACTTAACTAATTTCAACATCACATGATTAATTACTCATAAGGTCAAATGTATAAAATTCACTACATTGCTTATAGCCCGAATTGATGAATAGATATACATATACGAATTCAATATATCATTACCGGATATTTATTAATTCACTTTAATAAAATACTTAGCAAGGCCGAACATACAACTTCTGTATAATCTCATGTGTATATATATATATATATATATATATATATAAAATTGAATCTGTAAATTCATTACGAATTCATACCAAATCACATATGCCAAATCACTTTAACATCACATATAATCAATTATACCAATTCAATCTATTTATTCATATTGAGCCGTTTATGCAAAATGCATAGATTCATTCCCTCTAATACATACAATCGAACTTATACTTAGATCCAAAATCTATAATATAATATCTCAAATGCATAAGTATAACTCACAAGACCGAATACTTTAATTCGAATAGGCACCCTTATCAATCACATTCGACATTCACATTGAGACATGACAAATATATGAATTTAATCACTTAAGAACTTACTTGGATAATTTCATACGATAGTATCAACAATTCGGCTAATTCCCCTTTTCCACGATCCGAGTCTCGTATCTTTAGGTCTTGAGCTCAAATTAAATTAAAAAAATTAAATTGAACTATTTCATCAACTAATAAAAAATAATTTAAGTTAATTAACATACATCAAAATCATATCCCCCATACTTTAAAATCCACTGCTCGAATTACGAGAGCATTTCATTTATGACATTCCACTCTCAAATTGTAATTAATTTGATACAAGACAATTTCATGCGCACTAAACCATAGTATTTATAACCATTTCCAAGCTCAAAGGCTGAAACTAACATATCAAATTATAGCCTTGCACATTTGCATAATAAACCAATTTGGCTATATTTTCACCAATTAAAAACTTACTTGCACAATCATAAACATACACTACTTCTAATCTCAATGCCGAACTAATAAGTAAATTTTTTTTTATGTATAACCACAATTCTAAGTACAAGCCATTCAAATATACGACTTATGCTAAATTCCAAATAATCACTCCACACTTAACAATTTTATATACTTCATAAGCAACCATATATAATTTATGTCTCAAATGCAAACATTTCATAATATCGAAATTTATCAAACTCCATCTTCGAGCTTAAAGATAATTCGCACACTTCGTGATCATTAACCGATCTCGTACACTTAGTACTCGGTATAAATTCAATTTTCTCACTTAGTGCCAAACGACCAATTTCGTACACTTAGTACTCGGTACAAATTTCATTTTTGCACACTTAATACTCATCTCCAGCTTACTGCTCTTTTGCTTATATATATACATACTTATACCACAATCGACTAGATAAAATAAATGTGTATATATATATATATATAACACTTTGCTACATCCAATCCCACAAATATAAACACATTCGGTTATATTAAACCACATTATATATACACCTTCAACTATACCAAGTCATACATATACATTCACCTTCGATTATACCAAGTTATACATATATATTCTCCTTCGATTATGCCAAGCCATACATATATATTTATATACTTCCATTGAATTCATGAACTACATTATAATTTAATTCAATCAACTCAATTGCTTAAAACTTACCTCGGATATCAACGAACGGTAAAATCGACTACTCAGCTATTTTTGCTTTTCCTTGATCCAAGTCCGAATTTCTCTTTTCTTGATCTAAATAATTTCAATGTAACTCATGCAAGCTCAATTCCATTCAATTTAATCTTTAAACACATAAATAGGAAGATTACTAATTTACCCTACTATTTTACACCTTTAGTAATTTAGTCCAAAAATCACAAATCACAAAGTAAGCAAAATTTGCCTTCACCTAGCTTAAGCCGAATACTTACCTTACTCATACAAATCCTCATATTTATTTTATTTCACAAATCTAGCCCCTCCATGTACCATTTACGCAATTAAGCCCTATTTACACAATTTCATGAAAATTTCCTATACAAAACTTAATAACTTAACACTTATCTTTAATTTAACAACATCAAACATAAATTTCACTAAGATATCAACAATGGTAGAACTCAAAATATACATCAATAACAAAAATACGAGCATGGGTCGGATAGTATACGAAGCAACGATTTCAAAAATATAAAAATTATTAAAAACCGAACATAAACTAACCTTTAATCAAGCTTAAACTATGACCGAATGTTCAAAGGCTTCAAATTCTTTTTCTATTTCTTATTTCGGTGAAAAGATGAACATATGAGCACTAACTTTGGCTTTGTTTTTATTTAATATAACTTATTTATTAAAATACTAATTTAACCTTAATAAAATAAATGTTAAAACATCCATGCATATATATCATAGTCTAATTGCATTAAAACTACTTCAATAATGAAAGACAATAACAATTCAGCCCTTTTACAAACAACCATCAATTTTTTTGTTTTATGCGGTTAAGTCCTTTTTATTAAATTGGGCACTCAAACAATAAAATTTTTATACGAAATTTTCACACATGCAAATTCACATATAATAAACACGAAAAATAAAATTTATAAATTTTTCAAACTCGGATTCGTGATCCCGAAAATACTGTTCCGATTAGGGTCGAATTCGGGCTGTTACAAAAATTCTTAAGGGGGATAGTTGTAACAACCCGTTTTCAGTGAAATCGGAACAGTGGTTTTGGGACCACAAATATGAGTTAGAAAGAAAATTTATTTTAATATTATTGCATGATTTACATTGTGATAGGAAAGATATATGAAAATTTTGATACGAAAATTTTATCGATATTATGTTTAATTAAAGAAACGACCAAATTGCAGAAAATGCAAAAGTTGAGTTCTAGTAGCTATAAGTACCAAATAGCTATGAAATTCAAAACTTGAGGTCCTTATATGATAATTAGACCATTAATTAAAAGTTAGTAGATATTTTTGATAAATCATCCATGGAAAAATTAAAAAAGGGCAATGACTAAATTGGACACTAAAATAATTAAAAGATGATAATAGAAAATATCATCTTATTTTATATCTTCCCCAAATTAAGATATGGAAACCTAGGAAAGAGAAAAGTGTTCAAGCAAGCTTAATTGGTTCAGTTGGGTAAGCATTCTTGTCCCGTTTTTAGTAATTTTTATATTTTTGATATCGGAATAGCTTAATCTATCTATTTTGGAGATTAATTTGAAAAAATATCAAAGTATAGAAATTTTTCCATGGATGAATATGCTGGAATTTTGAAATTTATGGTAGAAAATGAAAGGTTGTTGATAGATAAACAAGTTTTACAAAATGAATTTTCATGAAATTGTGATATAGGGATTAAATTGTAAAAATGTAAAATTCATGGAAAATTTCTGATTTTTATGAAATATATGTGCTGTAAATGTTATATGAAAAATTCAATTAGGCTTGGAATAATGATTTAATTTTCATTTTCTGAGCCTAGAGATGAAAGTGTCATTTATAAAAAGTATAGGGGTAAAATGGTAATTTTTTCTAGGATGTAAATTGAATGTAAATGAGTATGAAATGGATTAAATTGATGTTAAATTCATTTATATAGATCCGGAAAGATCAAATAGAGTGTTTGTAACAGCCTGAATTTGGGCTTAGTTGGAATAGTGATTTCAGAATCACTTACCCGAGGTTAGAGAAAATTATTTTAGCATTATTTTATGTGTTATAGTATTTTTATAAGGGTGCATGGAAATTTTGGTGAATTAATTTACGTGATTGAAGGCTCAATTTCAAAAAAAGACTAAATCGCATAAAGGGTAAAAGTTGTGAATTGCTAGAAAAGGATGTCAAATAACTATGAGTCTTAATGTGGAGGTCTTTAAAGTGCAAATAGGCCAATAATTTAGCCTTGGCCTGCCTTGGAGAGACAAAAGCATAAAAAAGTCAAAATTAGGTGGGAATTTGGTGACAATTTTGACTAGTTTTATTATTAAACAAAACAAAAAGGCTATCATCTTTTCTATCTTCTTCTTCCATCGAATTTTTCAGCAAACTTAGGGGTTTTTAAAGCTTCAAAAATTTCAACCATTCATCATCTCTACAAGTAAGTGATTTTGATGGTTTTTCTTGAAAATTTTTATACTTTTAAGACCTTTGTAGCATGGGCTACATAATGAGAAGACTATTTTGCAAAATGGTTGATAGTTTAGAATTTTGCCATGAATGTACGAATGTGGTTTGCTGGAATTTTATGGAAGAAAATGAGTCACTGTTGTTAAATAAACAACTTTTGTAAAAGGGTGTTCATGGAAAACACCTGAATTAAACTAATTTGTAAAGTTGATAAGTTGTTGGTACTTGTGTGAAATAAAGAGAATTTAGGGCAGCCATAAGAGTAAAAAGAGTTTGGTTAGGCTTGGTTAATGAGGAAATTCGATAAAAATCAATTTCTGAGCCTAGGGATAAAATGGTTATTTTGCCAAAGTTTAGGGGCAAAATGGTCATTTTGCCAAATTATGGTTCTTGACTCGTTTAGGTTGAATTGGTTATTAAATTAGTGAATTTTTATTGTTATAGATCAAGATTTACAAAATTCGAACCTAGACCGAGGGAAGGCCAAGCAAATCGACTAAACCGAATGATCATTTCTATTTTGTATATCGAGGTAAGTTATAGGTAAATAATACAACATTACTAATTTTTATGCATGAAATTATTGTTTCGTCATAAGATAATGCATTGTGAAGTGAGCTATGTATGAGAATGTTATTTGAGCATAAATTGTTAAATGATAATTTTTAGTCATGAAATGATGAGAACATTTGTAATAGAGCCCAGTTGAACTGTAGGAATAGATTGGATATTCTTTGCCAAGATACGAGGGATATACGAGAGCTAGTGTAAGACCATGTTTGGGACATGGCGTTGGCCTCGTTACGTGTTAGTGTAAGACCATGTCTAGGACATGGCATCGACATTGATACGAGTGCTAGTGTAAGACTATGTCTGGGACATGGCATCAACCTCGACAGGAAAGCTAGTGTAAGACCATGTTTGGGACATGACATTGGCTTGGATAGGTGTCAATGTAAGACCATGTCTGGACATGGCATCGACCTCAACAGGAAAGCTAGTGTAAGACCATGTCTGGGACATGACATTAGCTTGGATAGGTGTCAATGTAAGACCATGTCTGGGATATGGCATCGGCACAGATAGAGGAGAGCCAGTGTAAGACCATATTTGGGACATGGCATCAGCCTTGATGCATTGAGAGTCAGTGTAAGACCATGTCTGGGACATGGCATCTGCTCGATACCCTATGTTGGAAGCATATTGAATATCCTTTCGTATTCTAAATAGTTCAACGGGAAATTTTAAAGTTAGTGATAACTTCGAGAGGTATTATGATGATTTTGTGAGTGGTGCAGGTACCTAAATGAAATGTATAAAATACGAGCTCAATAGAATGATGTATATTAGTAAAGTATGAGAACGAGTAAGGTATGTTATGGCCATACTTTGTATCATGCATAAACTATGATGTTTTGAAAGTATGTCTTAGCATGGTAAATTGTTTTCTTTTATTTACTTATAACTTACTAAGCTTTACGTTTACCCCTCTCCTTTCCATTTTCTTTAGTGCCGCCTAACTAGCTCGTGGATCAATGGACGTCGGAGGCTTCGTTCACACTATCATCCAAAGCTTTTGGTATAGTTAGTTTCTAGCTTTTTGAGAAATAGCATGTATAGGGACTAAACTTAGTTTAATGTCATGTTATTTTGGGCCAAATGTGTTGGCTTGTTTTGAAGATGCACTATTTTGTATAAAGCCATGGATATTGGCAAATTATTGATAATGGTGGATAAATGCAAATGAGGTTTTCATAATGTGCAAAGCATTATGGATGAATATGTTGGGATGTCAAATTATGGCCATTGATTGAGTATTTGAGACTTGTTATGTTTTGGTATGTGTTTAACTTTGTTTCAGGGTGGCAAAGAGGCTTGGTAGATAGCCTTATTTTGTCCACACGGGTAGAAACACCAGCGTGTATCTAGGCCGTATGTGACACACGGTCAACCCCACGGGTGTGTGGTTAGGCCGTGTATCCCCTGCACCTTGAATTGGTAAAATTAAATGCCCAGTAGTAAACACATGGGCTGAGACATGGCCGTGTGTCTTAACCATGTAAAGGACACGGTCTAACACATGGGCATGTGCCACGGCCGTGTGATTGCTGATGTCAGAAACAGAATGTCAAGGTTTTTGCACACGAGCTGCAACACGGGCATGTCATGGCCGTGTGAGGGACACGGGTCGAGCACACGGGCGTGTGTCAGATCGTGTGAAAACCCTTGTAAGTTCGATGTTAGAAATTAAATCTACACGGACGATGGGCACGGGTGTATCCCTAGGTGCTTAGGCCGTGTGAACCACACGAGCCATCAGCACGGCCATGTCTAGAGGCCATACGGGCGTGTTGCCCTTCCACACGACGTGTGCCCTGTTTTTAATAGTTTTTAGTGAAATTTTCTTAAGTACTCGAAATGGTCCCAGATTGTTTCCAAATCATGCTTTAGGCCTCGTACGCCCATATAAAGGTCCATAGGATAATGTTTGAAAAAGTTTTAAATTGGGACGTATTTTGTTGGCTTAAGTTGAATGTTTGCAAGTGTTTTAGTAAGGTGATGCCTCGTACCCTATCCCGACGTCGGATATGGGTAAGGGGTGTTCAGTGTTAGATCGAGGAAAAGAAAACGTACCAGATTAGTAGACTTTTATATACGAACAAGTGACAAGGTAAGTTCGTATAACTTAATAATGTATATTTATATGTTTGAATTAAATGTTGTATATGTGAGAATTGTATAAATGATTAATGTATGAAAATAATTATATTCCTGAAATATGCTCGATAAATAATGAGTTTCGTTTGAATAATGAAATACGACAGATACAGTATTTTCTCGTACTGATTATAGTCCTGCATATATTGTGGACATTATAGCTCTTATGAGCATCCTGATAAAAGCCCTCTCGATCACCCTGCTATATAGTTCTTGCGAGCATCCTGATTGGTAGTGATTCTCATATGTTACGCACTACTGCAGCTCTTTGTGAGCGTCTTGTTACACGATTCGGTCAGTTGTGATCTAGCATTTATAGCAAACACAAACAAAACTCTTTGTGAGCGTTCTAATATAAGCTCTTATGAGCTCCCTAACATGGCTCGCTTGAACTCCTTGTTACACTATCTGGTGTTCCTTGATAATAACTCTTCGGAGTTACCTGTTAAGCTATATGAGCTCCCCGATTTAAACTCTTAGGATTTTCCTGTTTAGCCCCAATAAACGTCTTATTACATGGCTCATCTGAGCATCTTGATATGTGGCTCGAGAGTGTGCTCCTTGATTAAGTGCCCTAATGGGTACCTTTGATTATAAGTTGACAGTTTACAGTTTTGTACACTTTATGTGTACTACGTGAGTATCCATCGATATTTCAATAATTCAACAGATAAAATGTCTGACATGAGAAATTATGAGATTAAATGAATTATGTTTCGAATGCTTCTGAAATACCTGAAAGTTTGTAACATGATGAGCTCATCCATGTTTATTTGATGTACATATGAAATATGTGACTAACTTGCTTAATTGCGTTTATGTGTTTAGGCAAATTTGCCAATTTGTTGGGAAACATGTTATTATTATACTTATTTAAATAAATATGAATGGTAAGTTTAATTCCTATTATACGAACTTACTAAGCATTAAATGCTTACTAGGTCCTCTTTTCTCTGTTTTATAGTGCTCAGAAGCTCGTAAAGGTTGGAAATCGGTCGGAGCATCATCACACTATCCACTAGCTCGTTTTGGTATAAATAGTAAACTTATTTTGGTATAATGGCATGTATAGGTTAACTTGGCCAATTGTTGGTTTGTAAATGGTTGTTTGTAATCTAGCCATTGGAATGGCTAGTGATGGTTTGATTTGGTATAATTATAAAGTTATATCATGGTAATTACATATGTGTTTAGTATGGTTTAATTAAGCTATGTTAAACATGTATGTTTATAAAAGGTAAGATTATAAACATGAATGCATGTGATGATATATCATGCTAGATGATAGAGTTGGCTTGGTTATAATATTTGAATTGGTTGGTATATGATTGCAAGTATCGGTGTAGGTTGTTGGCAAATTTGGGTGAGAAATAAGGCTAGGAAATGGCCTTATTTTGTCCACACATGTAGACACACAGACGTGTGTCTTGACCGTGTGTGACACATGGCCTGGCACATGGGCATGTGGTTTGACCATGTGTCCCCTGCATCTTAAAATTTAGAAACAGAATGCTCAAAATTGGGCACACGGGCAGAGACATAGGCGTGTGTCTCAGCCGTGTGTAACACATGGCCTAGAACACAGACGTGTGTCTTGGCCGTGTGACCCTTACACTTAATTAAGTTGCAAGTCAGAGAGTTACACGGGTTAGGGACACAAGCGTGTACCCTACCTCATATGCCACATGGCCTGAAACATGGGCATGTCACTTGGCCATGTGAGCCACACGGCCTACTCACACTGGCATGTAATCCTTGTATATAATAAAAATTTTAAAATTTTACGAAAATTTTACGAAAATTTTTTTGATATCTCGATTTAGTCCCGACTTGTTTCTAATGCTTAAATTGGGCCTCGAGGGTCCAATCAAGGGACGATATGATTACTTTTGGATATGAATAGTAAATGACATGAATTATTTGTATTTGTTCTGGAAACTCCGATAATGCTTCGTAACCCTATTCTGACGACAGATATAGGTTAGTGGTGTTACACTTTTTCCCTTAATCGAGGTTTTGTCCTATTGGATTTTCCTAATAAGGTTTTTAATAAGGTAGCATATTATGCGTATTATAGATTGTGTACTCTTTTTCCTTCATTAGGTTTTTATCCATAGGATTTTTCTTAATAAGATTTTAATGAGGCACATTATCTACCAATGGACATCTAAGGGGGAGTGTTATGAATATCTTATTAAGTGGATGTCCATCATGATCAAGATAAAATTTTGATGTATTTTAAATTCTAATAGTTATTAGAATTAGATCTTTATTTTTTTATACTTCTTATGCCTATAAATAGAGACTATGATGAAGCATTGTAATCACCATTTTTGATCAATAAAGTACATTATCTATTGCTTTTGTGTTTTCTTTGTTCTTTATTCTCTCCATCTCTCTATATTTTATAACAATCATTAGATTTTTTTAAATTATTTTTAAAAAAATATTTTTAATTATTTCATTAAATTTAAAAATTATAATAAAATATTTATTATTTAATTTAAATTTAAAGTTAAGATAGTTAGATATATAATTTTTTATTTCTTAAAAATTATAAAAAAATCTATATAAATGCCCGCAACTATTATATAAAGTTATTTAAAAAAATATTTTAATTTCTTCATTTCTAACATATCTTTCTATGTTCTTACTTTAAATTTTTTGTGTCATCAATTCTTTAAAATTCTTTAGTATTAAATTTAAAAAAAATTATACCAAAAAAAATTAAAAAAAATTAGTTTAAGTAATAACCTACTATCAAGCGATAGTTATCATGATATTTTAAAAATCAATATTATTAAATTTCAATAATGAATAATTTATTTTATGTGTAGTTAATAATAATATAAAATCTTAGTATTAAATTCATATTTTCCTCTCTCTTTTTTAGTTGTTCATTTTATATTCATGAGAGGTAAGTTAATCTTGTATCTAATGTAAGCTATGTTACAGGTTTGCAGAGGTTGGTATTATTAGAGCTGGCAAATTCATGATAGTTCAAGTAGTTTTAAACCCCAAAGAGTAACATTTGGTATGATTTAGATCCTTTAGGAAAATTCTAGAAAAACACCTTAAGCATGATATTCTTGTAATTGAATCTATTGGTGTAATTGTTCTTAGGGCCCTCAAGAAAGGGAAAATTTGCAAATAAATTATAGTATAGTAGATATAATATATAATTCCTTATTCAAAGGAATGAATCATTTTAGAAGAGACTTGATATCATCGGCTATGTTTCGTGCATCAAAGCCTGCCCCATACAAGCCCCTTCTCGACAACCCGACACAGTACAATCCATTCTTTCCCTTCCAATGGTTCGGGAAACTCGGTTTCGGAATTCCGTCATTGTTCAGCAGGTAATCATCTCCCTGTCTCGAAACAAAACCAGAACCTTGCTTTTGTTAATTTTTAAGGCAGTTGTGTGTTTCAATCATTGTTTTAATGGATTACATATGCAAATTCATGTCATGGTGTTGATGTTGATGATGATGATGATGTTACCTTAAGCCAGATATGTGTGGAGCGCTTGAATCCAGTGCAGAAGACAATTGTGTCGAAGGCATGTGATTCGGCGTTCCCGAACACCACTTCATTGCCTTTTACACTCGATATAGCCGGCAATACCTGCAACGGATGCATGTTTTGCTATTTTATAATTAACAAGCTACATTAAGTCTAAGACTAATACTAGTATATTACCAACAGTTGTTGATTGCCAACCAAGGAATTAGGAAAAGAGATTCTTGGGTTTGAAGCAAATTAAGACAACATTTGGTGATTGCAAAGGACATGACAAAGGTACATTCATTGTTCACCAACACCTTGTTGGTTGGTCTTCTTACAAACCCTAAACTCTATAAAGAGAAAGAGACCCACCATTCTGCCTTCAATTCCTCATTTCTCTTCTACTTTCTATTACCCAGAGTTAACGAAAACTGAAGCCAAATAATAGTAAAAGCTAACCATGGGCCAACTCATCTGTTTGCTCCACTACGTATTGGATTTTAGATCAGATTTAACAATAAATTATTTTCATTTAAATTTGATAATAAAAATATGTAAATATCAATATAAAAATATTTTTAATACTAATCCAAGCATTGAGTTAGGCTAAAACCGATGCTTAAAATTTTCCCTTTAATTCATCATTTAATTTAGGGTGAACAAAATTTGATTTAAATCAAAAAAAATTTTAAATTTCGAATTAATCAAATCAACTTAAATTTTTTTTAAATTTTAAATTTGAATCGAGTTAAATTTTCAAATTCAAATAACTCAAATAATTAAAATGCCAATCCCTTTTACTTCCCTTCCTCCAATTTCCGTCAAACCCTTTTACTTTCTCTCAAAAAATTTTACTACCTCAAACCCCTAAAACTTTTTTTTTTTTACTTTCCCTAAAACTTTAACTTCCCCTAAAAAAAATTTACTTCTTCCTAGACCCTCAAAATTTTTTTCCTTTTGCTTTCCCCCAACCCCAAAATTATTTTTTTTCGAATTTATGTCTATTATTTATATTATTAAATTAAATTTCACATTTTGTACTACTTAAATTTTTACATTATTTAATCATGCTGAACCTTTATCAATTTCTATTAAAATTGAATTATTGTTATGCCATAAAATATTCGTGTTAAAATATTCTGCTAGTATCAATTTCACATTTTATCTTTAAAATAACTTTTATTAAAAAAATGACATTTTTTACATTTAATACATTTTTTTAATTTCAAAATAAATGGTGACAATTGAAGTAACTAAGCAAGCAAATAAGCTAACCCGTATATAAAAGATTAATAAATAAATTATGAAGAGATGAAAGTTAATAACAAATTTGATTATGGTGAGTGATAGTGGCTACAAGGACCCAAAGTCATTTTTTAAAATTTAACTAAGACAAATATATTCAATTCAATTCAATTCGAATTCCATCTCACTCGATTTGAGCGATTTGAGATTAGACTTAAGAAAATTTCAAATCGAGTTAGGATGATAAAATAAGATTCATCAACTCGATTAACTCAAAATTTTTTCATTCAATTCGATCGAACGCTGACCCTTAATTTAATCTTTCAACTATATCCATTTTTTCAATTTTATTTTGATCACAATTTAACACATAAATTATCATTTTTATTCTAATTTATTAAAAAATTGACAATGAAAACATAAGTAATTTTTGAGGTAGAATATAGGGGTGGAGCAGGGGCTGTGAGGCCTCTACCCTTAGTTATTTTATAATTTATAAAAATTTTAAATTAATAAATTGTAAAATTACGTATGATAAAAGTTAATTTAATCTTTAAAATTTTTAAAACTATTAAAATTATATTTTTTATCGTAAAAATATATAACCTAATTTCAATCCCTAAATTGTTAGTCTAATTTTACCCTTGAAAAAATTGATAATTTAGCAATCAAAAGAAAACAAAAAACAAAAAACAAAAAATAATTTAAATATAAAAATAGAAAGTGGTTATAGTTGAAGGTCCGCAATTAATTAGTATACCTTAGTTTTGCGTAAGGAAAGATTTGTAATAATGATGAGTTCCTAGTACAAGACCAGAAAGAAAAGCAAGGAAAATTGTAGGGCAATTCTTAAATTCCTTGAAAAAGATGTGAACTTTACCTGAATGTCCCGGGACTTGATCTTGCTATAGGTTCCTACATCCAAAACAGGGTACTTGCCGTAGGCAACTTTCATGGAAAATGGACCCTCCTTAGGCCTGCTAAGCCCGTACTTACTCAACTCCCTGTAAACGAGCTTGCTAAGCATGACCATCAACCAGTCCACCATGTTTAATGGTATATACTTCAACAGATTCAACCCCAAGTACACCATTTCCCTCGAAAGTATATGAACCTGCACCCCCACACAAACACACAGATCAATGATTTGAATTTCAAATAATCAGATCCAAGTAGTATCTTGTTTCTTTTTTCTTCTTTTTACCGGGCTGCGAACGACGATGGATGTTTTGGCGCCGTGATTCGCAAGGTCCATGGCGATCTCCATACCGGAATTGCCTGACCCAACAACCAAAACGTTCTTGTCTCTAAACGCCTTCCCATTTTTGAACTGGGTTGAATGAAGAACATCTCCAGGAAAAGATTTCAGTCCTTCAATCTCAGGTGTGTAAGGGTCGGTTGCTTCTCCACTGGCGACGACCAAAAACCTCCCCCTGAGCTCCTCGACCTCGCCGGAACCCAAGTTCCTGACCTTGACGATCCATTCCTTGGTTATTTCATCGAACACAGCCAGCTCAACGCATCGACAGTACAAAGGGGTGATCTTAAAATGAGAAACGTAGTCGTCCAAATAAGATACGAAGTGTTGCTTAGAGATGAAACGGGGATAAGAGTGAGGGAAAGGGAGATGGGGAAGCTGGCAGAACTGCTTGTGTAGGTGAAGGTGGAGACGATCGTAGGCGTATTTCTTCCAAAGGGAAGCGAAACAATCCTCTCTTTCGAGGATGATGTAAGGGATTGAGTGGAGGTTAAGGGAAGCGGCCGTAGCCAACCCTGAGGGGCCGGCTCCGATGATAATGACCGGTTGTTCTTGCATATTGCTTATGTTTTTCTGCAGTGCCCCAATCAGAAAAGGAAAAGCTAAATAAATTGGCTTTGTTTTGAAGGCAGGGAAGGAAGTATGGGCAATGGAAACATGGATGTGGGTTGTAGCTTTATACTACGATTACCGTATAAGACAAAATTAATATTGGAAAAAAATGGCTTAAATAATTAATGTTTCTTTCTTTCGATATAATTTTTTTGATGAGATCATCTCTTATTCAGTGGTTAAGTCTTTTTTCTGCCCTATTTTCTTTTATATTATAAACTTGAATTTGTTTTTCTTTTAATTCAAGTACACCAGATTTACAATCATAGTCAATCCTTAAAGTTACGAACCAAAACTACTAAACTTATTTTTTTTTTATCATTACCTAATTACTAAATACAATAATCATATATTTGTGTGTTATTTGTACTATTAAATACATATATTTATATTTATATTTATTTTTTATTAAAAATATACATCCATCTTATATAACATCTAATTGTCAACCAAGCTATTGCAAAATTTTATACAATGCATATTTTTATTTAAGTATCCATAACTCTATGAATCCTTAAAATGGAGGAAGAACACATTTAAGAGCACTAAAATTCACCTCCTCAGTTGTTGTTGCAATAGCATAATATCAACTAAGTCAAGACTCAATCAATAAAGTTGCCAATTGGAATAGACTTAAACTCATAATAAATTTTTACCGTTCATTAATATTTATATTAATAGCTTTTGTTTAAATATATATAAATAAAAATTCATATTCTACGTCTGGGCATAGAATATTGCACAACCTAATAAGGTGAAAATTAAATTTGGCAACAAGGAAGTAGCTGTAATTGTCACGGGGCTAAAGCTTTAGTCTCACAATTCATACGGCCTTAGGTATTTATTTGCTTCAAATACGCCTAAGTTAGCGTAATTCTCGAAAATAAGAAATCACAAAGGAATTTCTCTAAGGGACCGAAATAAAACAGAAGCAGCTCAAAGATAAATAAGCAATGAAAAAAACAAAAAAGCCATAAAAAAACAATCGCACACCGAGTGTTTGAGTAAATTCTCTTAATAATATTCAATAACTATGAATGAAATGATTACAAATGAAGGGGGAGACCTCTATTTATAGTTGAGCTCCCTTAGATCCAGTGGTACAAATCAAATTATATCAACAATTGAGATTAATGTCTATATACAAAATGAGAGTCTTAAGAGATTTAAGCTCTATACCTCTTTATCCATTAGGATTTACAATAATTACCATGGTAACTCTAGTTTTACTAAATTGTTTCATTGGGCACCATTGCTTCAAATAGATAGGCTTCTCCATGGGTTCATTAATTAAACCAGTTCAAGTGGGTCAAATGAGCCCTATTAAATAAGTTGACCTCCATGAGACACTCTGTGCGCATCCTTCACGGGCTTTGATCTACGGCACGTGACAATCTTCCCCACCCATTCTCGCAACGTCCTCTTCGCATCCTTGAAATGACACTGGTTTGACTTCTCCCAGAGCTGCCTCAATTCTTTAATTGATTCCCAACTAGTCTCTCTATCACGTTGTTCCACTCTTCAAAACATTTTCTCGACTTATGTCTCTACCGTTCTCTAACTCGAATCATTTCCTCCTTTATACATCTCGTTCGTAAGAGCTCACTGTATTGGAAAATATCTAGTTTCAAAACGGTTTTCTTACACATCAAGAAATTAAAATTTTGTAAACTGACCTGATTTGTGATATTTATAGCAATAACCCTATCTGAATTCATACATGTGTTTTTGGCTTAGTGAACATTGATTTTTCTTGACTTTCAACAAAATTATCTTTCTCGCTATTCTCGCACCACGAACTATGTCGAGTGTGAGCTCAAACCAAATAAATTGAAACACAGAACTAGAAAAAGTTCTCTCTTTTATTTGGGGTGAAAATAAAAATTCTCTCTTCTTTAAAAGAAACCAGTAGAACTATTATTCTAAAAAATATATATTTGATAGTTAAGAAAAAAATCTCTCTATTTTTCAGCAGAGTAACAACCTCTCAAAGTTGTATGTATAGTTCTGTTGGTGCCATCTATTTATATGGAAAGAAGGTAGAACTTTTGTTGAATTGTAGAGTTTATTTCAAATAAAAAAACAACTTCCTAGTCCAACTAGAAGAGGGAGAAGGGCTAATAGGGTGTGTTTCCCCTCATATGTATTATGATAGGGGATTCGGGCCTTTTATTGTATTGGGTCTAATTATATGTGCTTTCTAGAATTTTAAACCAATACTTTATAATTTAACCTAACCCAATACATATTTTTCTACTTTCCAAAATAAACTTTAATATTCTATATTAAACAATTTTCTCATTCCTATTTGCCCCAGCAAAATTTTGATGTTTTACCTCAGTAAAACTTTGGCAATTTTACCCCAAGTAAAATTTGGAGAAAATATGTTTAATATTTCACAATTCAACGTGTTCATTTTGATCGAATGATTTATTTTAATTTTCAGGCTTCAAAACAGCTCAAAAACATAAACTCATTCTTTCGATCATTTTTAAGTAATCCATATAGAATTGCAAATGAATCATTTCACATTTCCATTTCCATTTTCCTTTTGAGAAAGCCACATTCATTTCCAAATGATTCCATTTCTCCATTTCGGAAAAAACGAGAGTCATTTTTGAATATTTTCCATTTCTTTATTTCTATTCATTTTGTTCATTTTTTATTCAACACGCAATTTATTTATGGTTTCAACAAGCTACCGAGGGGGCCAATTGGAAATATGTAATTAGTGCTCAAATAATTTATAATTAAATTTCAACTTTTCGCCTATTAATTATAAAATTATTTAGTCGCGAAGTAATTCCACTGTAGTATAGTAACTGAGCTTTCTTTAACAACATACCATTACGAAAATAACTACTCAGTGCTTATCCAATGACTTTGTCATAAATGTGTTACCATCATAAGATATTCTTAATCTATTTTGGATAATATCAGATCTCTCAATATGATCTTATTTTACCTCATGGTAACCATTACATCTTCTTTCATAAAAACTTAATTATTATAAAATAATGATCAAGTTATTCATCACAAAGACAAATGACCCAAGGCTACGTTTAGTTTTCATCAACCATGTAATGCCAATGAGAATATATCATTTACCCATGTCTCGGGCTATGAATTTCACTGTTGTGAATGTACATACTGCAGAAGTTGTACACCAATGCACTAGCTTTCAATTCCTTATCTATTCAAAGTCAGACTTTTACTTACATTAAAGTGTATGAGTCATACATACATAGTTTACCATCTACTCAGGATTTAGGTATGCCACACTATGAATGTCGCAAGTGAATAAATCCATAAACGAATTCAAGATCTATTCTTCTTGGGTTATGTCCATGTATTGTCAGTCCAGTTAGTTACATATATGTCTCTATCTTCTGAGAGTCATTTGCTTCGATGCCTAAGACAGAGTATCTCCCCAATTGGACTTGATAAATGACATATTATTTCTTTTGATAGGTTTGCTCATTTCGATTAAACTAAGGACATATTTAGGTTCGTTTACTAATACAAGTTATCTTTTTGTAGTAAGATGCGACCATATAATATTGCTTAGTATCAATTTAAATAATAAACAACCAATGAGAAACATTTGTTTTCATTTTTCTTTACGTGCAAAGACCATGTGAGGATAATATACAAAATATTAATGTAATTCATGAATAATTTATTAACCAATTAGTTTGAAAAGTTGTAAGTGTACTTAGATGAAAATATTACACTTAGGGCATTAGATTCAACACATCGCTTTTACTTACCCCCATCGTGACTTGCCTTGGTTGGGACCTCTTTGATCCTAGTAAATAGGCTTCAACACCCACACATTGAACACCATGTTAACTTTGAGTATTACAACTAACTCTGGTTTGTAAGCCCCTCAGCTTACCAACTTCAAAACTCTAAAAAGGCTCTTGTGTCTTTTCCAAGTCAACAGTAAGTTATAATGTAAAACATCAGAAAAGTGTTTGAGATGTACCTTGCTCATCATATTTACTTGTTTTAATTTCCCAGTTTGCATAGCAACTTTTCTTACAAAGTTTGATGCACAACCTTCCTCTCTTATAGGTGGCAGTCCCACTGATAACTCAATAGTTTCATCTCGGTTTGCTATACCTTTAGCATTTCCAAAGGGGTATTCTTAATACTCTGATCTACCGAGTCAATATTATTCCCACAATGAACATCCTCGGCTAGTTAGACTTCTGACAATACCTTAGTTCCAAGTTTCTTACCACAACTTATCAGCACCAAGCATTATCGTTGACGAGTATCCAAAATACATATGCAATTGGCAAAAAAAAAGAAACCAAAAGAGCATTAATCTGATCAAGGAAATTCAAACCAAGCATAAAGTCATAATCATATAAATGAATTACCTTACAATCTTCCTTGCTTGTCCACTTGCCGATTTGTAACTTAGCTCATTATGCTATTCCCACAATTGGGACCTCTTTGGAATTAACCGTCTTGATCCTCTTAGTTGATTTGCTAACGGTGATACCAAGTTTACCCATGGTTTTCTCTGATATAAACAAGTTAGATACCCTCACATCAATAAGAGCATTTTTTATTCAATCTGTGATATTGATGCCCACAAACATAAACTCTTTCTACTTGCGATCCCTCTTCACTTTTGTAGAATTGAGTATCATTGATCCAAGCCTTAATACCTTTTCCTCATCATGCTCCACTTTGCCTTCTTTACTGATCTTGGGTAGCATAGATCACTATGGGCAGTCTTACACTTTAATCGGACCATTATATAAAAAGCATTATATTGGCTTCTTTTCATTCTCTTTGTCCCTCAGATAGTTTTTGGGTTTCCTCTTCCTATTAGGTGGTTCCCCATTGCCACTACTTTTCCCATTTCTATCGTGTTCTTCCTTACGGTCTATTCTACCATTACCTATCTCTTTGGGCTTGGAAAACTTAAATTTATCTTACCTCGGACCAAGCTCGACAAAGGACTCTGCCTCGGCCATGGCTTTGGTAAGCTCTTTGACCCTTAGTTTATGTACCTTCTACTTCGCCCAAGGCGTCAACCTATCCTTGTATCAGTAGAAGGCCTCATTTTCACTCAAATTAGAGATTTGAAGTAACAATTTAGTGAACTCCTGAACATGCTCCCGAGTAGTGCCTTGTTGCGTAAGTCAGCATAACTGAGTCGAGCCTCCTCCTTAATATATTATGGGTAAAGTTGTTTCATAAATTCATTTTGAAACTTTACTCAATTCCCAATAGTAGTACAACCTTGTTACTCATCTGTGGGCCTACGAATCCACCATAAAAGAGTGACATTAGTGATATAAATTAGAGTAGTGTTTACCTTAATGGAATCATCCTCAATGCCTATCACACCTAATGACTATTCCATCTCCTAGAGAAAGTTGCCCACATCCCTTGTTGACCTTGTCCCTTTAAACTTTTTCAGTTCGGGAACATCTTTCTTACGTCGCTTTAGTCCTGAAGCCAACATCCATTATCCAAAGCAACCTTGTAGATAGTGAGGTCCCTTTTGAGATCTTCAATATGTTCTTTCAAGGTCGTTAAAGTGGCTTCAAGAGCATTATCCCTTACTATCAACTTATCCGCAGTGAAACTGAGCATCTCATGTATTGTTTCCACATTAGAACCGAGAGACTCCATCACAAATTCCCTGAGTTGCTCCCTCATCGAGTCTAACTCATTAGTGCGTCCCTCAACTACCTTGACTGTCTCCCTCTCATACCCCACGGATTCTTCAAGATTGACGACTCGACTTTCCAAAGTCGACATCATATCTCTCAATCGGCTAGCTTTCTTAGCCCTCCCACGGGTATCTATTGGCTCAATTTGATCGTCTACTTCTTTTGTCATCTTGATCGATACCTTAGAACCTTAACTTGGATACCAACTATCATTGGGCTAGAACTTTAGTTTCGCAATTGATAAGCTATAAAAGTAACATATTTGAATCTCATTCTTAATGTGTTTTGGATGATTAATTATGCAAATTAGTGAATATGATGCTCCAAATCCTTTAAATTCATGTTTCTATACTTAGGAGAGCATTTGGGAGCGAAATATGAGCCAAAATCTGACAAATAGAGTTGTTTTTAGGATCCACACAGCTTGGGCATTTTCACATAGGCAAGCCACACACCTATATGCCAGCCTGTGTTGATATCATACCCTGATTTCCAAATACGCGGAAAAACTCAATTTTTAGGCTTTTTGAATATTATAAAGTCTA
This sequence comes from Gossypium stocksii, assembly GCA_020496765.1. Taxonomy (NCBI): domain Eukaryota; kingdom Viridiplantae; phylum Streptophyta; class Magnoliopsida; order Malvales; family Malvaceae; genus Gossypium; species Gossypium stocksii. The sequence goes on from CM035623.1 coordinate 18,737,383, forward strand.
TAAATACCAATTAGAAGAAAACATAAAGGGGTAATCGGAGAAGATCGAAGAAAACACTCGAAAAATGCCATCGGAATCAACTCAGAAGCATATCTTCCTCAAGATCGAAGATCTTCATTTAATTTCTTTCGAAGTTTTATTGAGTTTCTTTATGTCTTGTGGTTATCCTAACTTTGAGATGTTTCTATTCAGGATTATGAACTAAATTCCCTAGATACCTAGGGAGGATGAAACCTATGATGAATCTTATTATTTAATTTCTATTTTTACACGATAAATACTTGATTCTTGTTCTCAATAATGTATGCTTATTTCATGTTTTAATATTTTTGAGATATTAATTCATGTTTAATGTGCTTATTTCAATGGAGTAAAAGTCCCTCTTTAAGAGTAGATTCAGCGTAATTGAGTAGAGTTGTATGCAATCCTAGAAATAGGACAACATAAACCTACCTGATTAGAGTCAAATCTAATAAGAGAATCCATAGATCGAGTTAATGCAACGATAGGGGTTTTAATTAGAAAAAGATTTCAATTAATCAACTTAAAGTCAGTTGTTCTTACTCTCAAAAGAGATATTAACATAATTTAGGGATTTCTACGGATCAAGACACAAGTGAATAAATCGTTCAATTCAGATTCATAATAATAGGTGAAGCCTAGGTCGATTCTTTTTTGGGTATTGTCTATTTCATTAGTTATCTTTGATTATTTTCTTATTTCAATCTCTGTTGCATTATTAAATAAATTAAATTAGTAAATTTAGATTAAAAACAATCACTCTAATTTGTCGGCTGAACAATAGAAAAAACGGTAATTACTAGTACTTTTAGTCTTCGTGGATATGATGTTCCCTACTCACCATAACTATACTATCGTTCGATAGGTGCGCTTGCCTTAGTCGTATTTATAGTTAGTTTAATGATCATCAACAATCTGTGTGACCTTAGGCGATTTCTTTGCTTCAAATTCACCAAAGTCAACCGGACTCTCAAAAATAAGAATTCACAAAGGAATGTTTCTAAGGCATCGAAATAAAGTAGAAGCAACTGAAAAACAAAGAAGCAATGAGAAAGCAGAAAAGCCACAAGAAAGCAATCACACACCAAGTGTTTGAGTAAATGCTCTTAATAGTATTCAATAACTATGAATGAAATGATTACAAATGAAGGGAAAAACTCAATTTATAGTTAAACTCCCCTAAATCCAACGAGATAAATAGAATTACATTAACGATTGAGATTAGTACCTATCTACAAAATGAGAGTCCTAAAAGATTTAACCTCTATACCTCTTTATTCCTTAAGATTTACAATAATTACCTTGGTAACTTTAGTTTTACTGGAGTGCTTCACTAGACTATCAATGTTTCAAGTAGATGAGCTTTTCCATGAGTTCCACGAATCGAGCCAGTTCAAATGGGTCAAATGAGTTCTATTTAATCAATTGACTTCTGTGGGACGCTTTGTGTACATTCGTCATGGACTTTTATCTGCGGCGCATGATATAATGATATTTAATTCATTTCCATGAGTTCCACGAATTGAGCCAGTTCATATGGGTCAAATGAGTTCTATTTAATCAATTGATTTCTGTAGGACGCTTTGTGTACATTCGTCATGGACTTTTATCTACGGCGCATGATATAATGATATTTAATTCATTATTTTAATATTCCCTTCTAAGTTCGTTTAATTTAGATTACTAAACAGAAAGACAGAACATCCCTGAAGTTAGATCCAATATTATTTTATTTTATGGTAGTTATTATAAGGAGTAAAAGTACTATAATATTTGTAAAGTTAAACAAAGAAAAGGGAAAAAAGGGTGTTTTATAATTTATAATGTGAAAGGTGACATAACTTGACGTGCAATTCATGCTTATATGTAAGTATGTTAAATTCACAGATCATATCAATAATGAAATTTACATATATATATATATATATATATATATATATATATATAATATTATAAAGCATGCAGATCTGCTTAGGTTTGGTGGGGTTTGATTAAAAAAAATTACAAAAAGAAAATCAGAAGTACTTTAAATTATGATTTCATGCCCCCACTATATTTATTTTATATACAAATATTAATTTATTCATGAATTTTGAAAAAAAAATTAAAAATTTGTATTAAAATTAAGATAAAAAAAATGAGGTTTTTTGTATATACAAATAACATCCTATCTGAAGCTTAGAATCAATCATTTCAATAAAGCCTTATTTAATTTTTTTTTTATATTTTTATATAATCCTTTTTTACCAAATTTTAAATGTACGATAATTTAATATTATTTATGAAATAAAAATTTAATTTAGTTTATTTATGCAATCATAAAATATTATATAAACTTTATAAAAAACATAAATTATTAATATATTAGCTTTTAAAATAATTAAGTAAAATTAATATATTGAATGGAAAATAAGAATTCTTAAAACAACGAGAATTAATCTTAACAAACAAACATTTAAAAATATCAAATAAGCAAATCCTGTATGATATAATGCCCAAATTTGCAGCACTGCATGTTTGGGGGGAAAGCAATAATGACATGAAAGTTTCTGACATTTGAGTAGTTGTACAGTTGAAATTTCTTGGGGCTTTGATAATGATGTTCTAGCGACAGGATTGATGATCCTTCATCCTTTACTATTTTTTCTTTTATTTGGTTTAATCGAACTAAATTTTATCAAATTGAGACATTATTTTTTTACAACAAAATTTGAACCAAAACGTATCACTTGATCCAATGGTACGTGATTACTGATTACTACAACAGCAAATATATAAGCTAGATTCAAAATCCAAACTTACGGCAAAGATATAATATGGTAGCTAGTTAGTGTGTGAAACGATTTAAGGATTGGGTTGACAATGGTTTAATTGTTTTTTTTTTTAATATTTATATCTGTTATTGTAATATTTTTTACATATAAAAATTACAAAATTTAAAAAAGAAAAAGAGAGTGGTCTGTTGGAAAGCGAAGTGTAAGGAAGGTTGATGTAAAAAGGACGCAAAGAAAATGTGGGCAGTGATGTTGTGTTGCATGAGGGAGGTAATCAAAATCCAACTTTTTATTTTGTGTTGATGTGTATTTATGTTTGAAGTTGAAGCTGTGGTCTTCTCTTGCTACCTACTTTCCTAACAATTGAAAAAGTCTATGTCAATCTTAAGGTTTCTTGTGGGTCTCAAAGTCTCCTCTAAAGTCTAAACACAACTCTTTATTTCTCTCCATTTCAAACGTTAACATATCTGCAACACACTTTATAGATTAAATTATTAGTAGATTTATATTTTCATTACTTAATTTTAAAATGTTATAAAATATTATTGAATTATTCAAAAAATTTTATGCAAGTTATTGAGTTAATAAAATTGTTGTTGTATGACATTTTTTGCTTGCACCTTTTGCATCAATCGAAAGTTTTCTTTCCTCATCTCTTTTACATTTAGCTTCTTTTTTTTTATGAAACAACTCTAAACGTCACGAATCTACGAATCGAAATTCAAATAGCTTTCTTTTCAAATTTCTGGTACTAACTATCAAATCAACTTAGATATAAGATATATTCTTTTACTCTTCGATGGGTATTGACTCACCGTACCAATTGTCGAATCATCACTTGTAGCTTGTTAGCTGAACTTTTTAAAAGAAAAAAACTTAGTGACTTGAATAAAAACTTTCAAATAACTCAGTGAGCATTGTGTAACTTAGAGTTAAAACTTAAATTATCATTATTTTTCGAGGCTTTCAAGATATGATAATCGCATTAAATATCAATTATTTTTAGTCCAGCTCTTTCAATATTTTTATTTATTTATTTGTAACATTTCAGTTTGATACATTACTTGAAGAGTATTCAACTCCTAACCCTTCAATCTAATAAACATGAGTAAAGATGGGTCATCATTGCAACCTATTTGTTCAGCAAAATTTACAGCAAGCAACCCTCTCTTCTGTTCATGTTGAAGAACCAGTTGCCTACTTTTGTGGGGCATAGTTCATATCATATGAGTAAGAAATCTGATTCATTGGTCGTGAAATTTGTGATCTCATAAGCCATAACCAAGAAAAAAAAACAACGACACGAAGTTGATTTTATTCGCATCACATGCGGCAATGGTCAATGAATTATCATTTTGATTCATTGATATTTCAGTACTTAGGGCATAGTTTTTCTTAAAGCATGTTACATGATTTTTTATTTTAAATTATGCCCATATTAATCTTATTTTTATTTTCATCATTTAATTTTAATTTTTTTAGTTATCTACCGATAAATTATTAATGAAATGTTGACATGATTTTTTTTTATTAACATAATAAAAAATTTAGCTCCCTAATATTTACAATTTCTATCAGTTTTGTCTTAATTATATATAATTTAATAAATTTAGCCTTCAATTTTGTATATTCTATTAAATTAGTCTTCGGGCTAGTTTGGCAATGCTTTTAAAAAGTGCTGTGGCAAAGTGCTGTGGAAAAGTACTTTTGAGAAGTGCTTTTGAAAAGTGCTGTGAAAAATTTGAGTGTTTAGCATTGCTGTGAAAAAGTGCTTTTGAGAAATAAAATGTCCATTTTAGACATGTTATTATCAAGTAACAAATATGCATTTAAATAATATTTAAATTAGTTAATTTATTATATTTTAGTAAAAATATAAAAAAATTATTATAACTTCTTATTAATATTTTAATATATAAAATATAAATTTCAAATATTTTTAAGCAATAAATATTAATTATTTATAAAATTTAATTAGAATATATAAACTATATTTTAAATATTTAAATATAACTATTAAATATTTGTAATTAGTATTTTAAAAAATATTTTTTATTTTTAATTGATGATTTTAATACATTTGTAATTAAGTATCAAGAAAAAAAAAAGAGAAAGAATTATGTTATTGGAGGGGTAAAAAAGTAATTAAGTACTAAAAGTGCTTTTGGGAGAAGAAAAGCTAAAAATTTTAGCTTCTCCTTTTCAGAAGTGCTTTTGAAAAGCACTTCTGAAAAGCTAAAAATTTCAGCTAAAAGCAGCTTGTTCTGCACAGCTTTTTTTTCAGAAGTGTTTTTGGAGCCAGAAGTGCTTTTGAAAAGCAATGCAGAACTGGCCCTTCATTCTAAAAAAAATTCTAAAAAAATATTTAAATAATTTAAATTAAAAAATATTTTAAAAATCGATAAAAAAAAATACATAAAAATTTTAATTCCCAACTGCCAAGGACAATCATTTCTTGAAGGACCACCCGTTGTTTGTGGGGTTTTGGTAGGGAGCGGATTTTTATGGGGGAAACAAGGGGAAGCGGAAAGGAGTTTAAAAGTGAAGGAAATACAGGACGCCATTTATTGGTGGTAAGGTAATGGTTTTCTTGCTTTTTGTTTAATCTAACGTTTGTAAATTGACGGTGAAGGAAGAAGATTATGCAGTTTAGACAATCCCAAAGGCAATGGTTTTACATTTTATAGATATGTATAAACGTGCATGTACTTTTTCTAAAAAAATGATTTTTAAATAATTTTTTATATTTTAGAAATTAAGATTAAATTGATAAAATGTGTGAAGTTAAGGGCTAAATTTATTGAAATTTTATTTTATAATTAGGATCAAATTGGTATAATCTATAAATACTAGAGGGCAAAGTGTGTTATTATATCAATATAAAAAGTCATGCCAGCATTTCATTAATTATTTAATGGAGAAGGGACTAAAATATCAAATATTGATACCATTGTGACTAAATTGAAAATTTCTGGAATTAGATGACAAAAACAGAAACGTGCTAAGGGTGTGTTTGGTTCAAAGAATATAAGATTACATTTAATATTATGATTATGATGATATAATATTACAAGATGTAATGTCAAGTATGTTTCGATATATATTTATTTAGTTAAAATGTAAAATTTTAGTATTTGATTAACGAAATATAAGATAATTTAAAACTCATTTTATTACTAAATTTTCTTTATTATAAAATTTATTTCTTAATAAATTTAGTTACTAATGTTTTTCGGGGCACGAAACAGAATAATAATTAATAATAAATATATATCATAAATAATAATTCAAGAAAAGCGATTATATCACCAATCATAATTATAATTAATATATTAACGGGTAGAGGGTGAATATAATCATTTCATTTAAAGTTTTACTATTAAAAAATAGATTTTGTTTTTAATTGAACATTTCTTTTTGAGGAAAAAGAGATTAAAAGGATTAAAATAATAAAAATAAAGAGTAAATTAATATGAAATTTCAAAATTTGCCTCTATCTAAGAAAACTCAATGAATGAATTGTATTGATTGATTGACCAACTAATTCTATTAACTGTTTATTTAGGAGTGTTTAGTAAAACTTATCTAATAGTTGATAACTGAAAGCTGATATGTGTAAAATAAGAAATAAGGGCATGACATATTTTATTGTTAAGTATTTATTTGTTTATAATACTTTAGTGTTTATTGGGTGAAATTATTGAAATAAAACACTATTACCAATGATTTAAAACATCCATTATGAAAATTAACTAGTGAATATTTTTGAAAATTTAAATAAACAAATTTCTTAAGTTCTTTATTTGCAAATATTAACCTTGTGGAAATTGATAAATATTAGTAATGTATCAATATAATTGTAAACTATATTCTTAGTGATAATTATGCCATGTTCTTAATATGTAAATTAGTGATAATTATGTTACACTCTGAATAAATTTGTCAAGTAGCATATTTCAATTAATATAAAGTTGCATAAGAAATTATTTTATACAAGTAAATTGAAAATAAATTAAGAGTACATAAATATTCAAGAAATAGATATATATCTCATTCCACATATCTCATTTGGTTTGAGAGCATATGACAAAGGAAGTAATTTTGAAGCAAGTATGGTGAAATATGTCATTCCACCTATCTTATTCCATTTACCAAACACTACAATTATATGATTTGACTACCCAATCCTCTATTTGTGCCCAAATCAACTAAAAAATGTCCAAAACTCTATTTACCAAACACCCCCTTTGACGCTATTTAGGAATGTAAGATTATGAGATGACCAAAATATTATGAATCTAACAACAAAATTTAATCTAAAATGTGAGATTGTGGGTTGTAATTTGAGATAATGTGAACTATCTTTCTTTTATTGAAAGTTACAAATATAATAGTATATATATTGGAATGCTTATAATTAGGATTAATTGTTACAAAACACAATTGTACCTATAACTGAATTATATCCTAATAATATCAATAAATTATGGGATTTAAACAAAAAGATAATCTAAGTTGAGAAATCACACAAAATATGATTAAAATTTAAAATATCAAAATATTCTAAAATTTAACATTGTCACTAAGAACTCGTTTGATAATCCATTAATAAAATTTAGGGTAAACTATAAAAATAATCTCATATATGTGTTTAAGTTTGTGTTTTCGTCATTGTTGTTTTAATTGTTACGATTTGGTCACTAACATTCTTGATTGATAACAATTTGGTCACTTGACGTTAACCACTGTTAAGAGTAAGATGAAAATCACATGTGGCAAGATTTTAATCGTTAAATGCCTTCATGGATGCCATGTATATATATTTTTAGGTTTTTTTTATTATAGATCCCACCACTTGTTTCTTTATTTATTTTTTCTTTAGCAATTTTTTTCTCTCTCCAACATTATTTCTTTCTTTCTTTTACAATCACTTATTCCTTTTTTTTTTTTTATCATTTATTGTTTTTTTCATATCTTTCTTTTACACTTTCTCTCCATCTTTAGCCTTAAATTACCGTCACTAACTCCACCAATCTCTAGCACCTTTTCGGCCAACTAAGACTGCCAAACGAGAGCCTAACACTTTGTCCCTCCTTTTCTCGAATCAAATAGCATGAAAAGCTATTTAAGATTTTCGAATCTCAAAACCCATTTTTATACATTAAACCCTCTAATATGCAAATCTTGTGAGAACCTATTTTAGGGCCAAATCGGAACAGTGGTTTCGAGACAACAAATTCGAAGTAGGAAAATTTATTGTGATAATATTTTATGGTCTATAGTATGATTGAATGCATGTGTGAAAATTTCGTTAAGAAATTTTATCGATAGAGAGTCCAATTTAATTAGTAAGACTAAATTGCAAAAAGTGCAAAATATGGGTTCTAGAAGCTTTGGGTGTCTATTTGTTATGATATTTAGATTGGAGGTCTTTTTTAGTAATTAGACCATTATATCTCATGATGGACAAAAATGGAGATGGAAGGGTAAAATTTCAAAGTTAGGCATTAAGGGCATTTTGGTCATTCGTCAAATAAAGACAAATTAAACAAATAAAGAAGTCTTCATCTTCATCCAATTTAGTCCCTTGTGCCGAAAATTTTAAGGAAGCTATAGCTAGGGTTTTGGCCACTTTCAAGCTTGATTGTAAGTCTATCTTAACCCCATTTTTAATGATTTTTACGTTTTTGAAATCCTCATAACCTAATCTATCCTTTTCAATGACTAATTTGAAGTATTAGCAAAGTTTAAAATTTTACCCATGTGGGACATGCATGTATTTTGATGTCTAATGGTAGAATATGAATGTTGTGTGATAAACGACTTTTGCTAAGTGACTCCCGGTAAAAATGTTAAAAAGGACCTATTTGTAAAAATTGTAAAAATGTGTGTAGAAAGTGTGATTAAATGAAAAATAGAGGCTGATATGAGTATGAAAATGGTTCAACTAGGCTTGGGTTTCGAGAAAAATAAACACATTTCATTTTACGAGCCTAGGGACTACAGTGTAAATGAGTGAAAAGTTAGGGAAAAAATGTAATTTTGCCATAATATGATTTTTGGACTAAATTGAATAATGTGATAATTAAATGAACTAAATTTGTTATCATAGATAAAGAGAAACGAGGTTCGGACCTAGATTGAGGGAAAAATAAGGTGTTTAACGATTAGGTCTTTATTCTACTATTTTGTATCGATGTAAGTTTGTATGTAAATAATGTATTGTCAATTTATGTTTTAATACTTTAATATTGTATGGATTGTATGATTGACCCCTTGGATATATTTGTTAAAGTTTCAAATAGTGAGAAATCTCAGTTGAACCTTAAAAATAGAATAGGATACGAGTGACATGTCACTAGGAACTTATGTGTATAAGAATGTGTATGTGATCCGGGTGCTAGTCTTGTACGTCCTACCAGTGGCTGGGTACTCCGACATGTGTCGCGGATACCTTTCAGCTTGTGTGAGCAACACAAAGTAGCTACGTCTCGACCATCAGCTTGTGTGAGCAAACCCGTGACTAGCTCGAGAACGAGTATATATGTGAAATGAGATATGAGGTAGCTTGGCTACTTATGTGGCATTTATGTGCAAGCTTTTCGAGTATCCATTAATATTCCAAGTGTTCAACGGGAATTATTAAAGATGTGAAAGTATGTGGTTGAATTATGATTTGGTACAGGTATGTATGTGAAATTCATAAGTATGAATGCTATAAGTGATAAACTTCCGGTAAGATTGTGATTGAGTAAGTTATGCTTATGTGGATTTAATGATGGTTATGTAATCTTTCATTACATGAATTGCATGATAATTTATGTGGTTAAGATGTTTATTATTTACATATGAACTTACTAAACTATTTAGCTTGCTCTCTTTTCTTTCCCTTGTTTTATAGTGTCACCAAGCTAGCTCGAGATCGAAGATTGTCAGAGACTCGCCTAACACTATCAGAAATATTATTTTGGGTATTGAAGAAAATATTATTTTGAGAGTATGACATGTATAGGGGACTTGGTCATTTTGTTATGTGTCATAATTGATTTAGCTAAAAATGTTGGCTTATTGGTTGAAAGTTTATTTTGTATAAGGCCATTGGAAATTGGCTAATGTTAGCTATATATATAATCATATGATGATGCATTTCATAGATGTAGAAATTTGGATGATTTGGGTTGATGAGTATGAGATGCTTAAGTATGATAGGTATAGCATGAGAATGATGTGTTAATGTCTTGATTGTAGACATTCGGTTACTTAAGTATGCTATGTTTTGTACCTATGAATTGGTGTTTGTGTGTATGTGTAACAGGGGGGCAAATGGCTTGGTAAATAGCCTTTGTTTTGTCCACACGGGTAGACACACGGGCGTGTGTCTAGGCCATGTATGACACACGGTCTGCCCTATGGGCATGTGGATAGGTCGTGTGTCCCCTGCACCTTAATTTGGAGAAACAGAATGCTCAGAATTGAGCACATGGGCAAAGACATGGGCGTGTTTCTCGGCCGTGTGGATGGCATGGCCTCAAACACGGACGCGTGCCCTGGCCGTGTAAAGTTTGTACATATTTTTGTGAAATTAATTTTCCGCATGGCCTAGTGACACGGGCATGTGCCTTGGCTGTGTGAACTCAATTTGGTCACGAGTTACAAGTCAGAAAGTTACACGGGATAGGGACACGGGCGTGTGAGACCACACAGCCTACCCACACGGCTGTGTCCCAGAACAACACGGGCGTGTAACCTCTGTGTAGTGAAAATTTTCTAAGTGATGGTCTCTAAGCTAACTGATATTTTGACAAAGGCAAGCTCACCTATCAAATAGTAGTATAGCTATGATGAGTCCGGAATATCGTATCTATGAGGACTAAGAGTACTAGTAATTAATATCTTTTTATTATCTAGCCTATAATTAAAAGGGTTGTTTTTATCTAAAATTAAACTAATAACTAAGAATGCGACAGAGAGTGAAGAAAATAATCAAATAAACCATTGATAAAGACAATGCCTAGGAAATAATCCATTTAGACTTTACTTATTATTCTATGTAACATCCCGATTTTGGGCCTAGTCGGAACAGTGGTTTTGAGGCCACAAATCTGACAAGGAAAATATTATTTTTATTATATTTTTATGATATACGATTTCACAGAAAGATTTCATGAAAATTTCGTTCGAAAATTTCGACGTTTGGGCACTCAATTTAGTCAAAAGGACTAAATTATAAATAGTGCAAAAGTTGAGTTCCATATGTTAGAAGTGTCCAATTGTTATGAAGTTTTAAATTGAAGGTCCTTAAATAGTAATTAGACCATTGGTTAAATTTTTGGACAAAAATGGGCATGAATAAGACAAATTTGAAAGAAAAGTCGTTAAGGGTATTTTGGTCATTTAGTAATTTAAAAGAATTAAAAAGGGAAAATGAAGCAAAAATTTGCTCATCTTCTTCCTCAAGGCCGAATATAGCATGGAGAAACATGGCTAGGGTTTTTCAAGCTTCCAAGCTCAATTGTAAGCCCGTTTTAGCCCCGTTTTTAATGGTTTTTTCGTTTTGGAAATCTTAGTAACATGATTTCTCTATTTCTACTATTTATTTGAGCTAGAGTTTGATTTCAAAAATTGACCCATGTTGAATAATTGTGCATTTTGATGAATTATGGTAGATTATGCATGTTTATGGTTAGAGAAACGGTTTTTACTGAGTTATTTTTGATGAAAACGTCCGAAAGGACTAAATCGTAAAAGTTATAAAATTGGTCATAAGTGTGAGTTTTAATGAGAATTGTGGGCTGCCATATTTATGAAATGGTTCAGTTAGGCCTAAAATGCAAAGGAATTGAATAAAAATTTATTTCCGAGCTTTGGGGGAAAGTGTAAATATGTAAAAGTTTAGGGGCAATAATGTAAATTTTGTAAAAATATGTTTTAGGTTCGAAATGATTAGTACATTGATTAAATAAGTGAAATATGCTGTTTTAGATCCTGGAAAACGAGATTTGGACCTAGAACGGGAGAAAAACTGAGAATTAGGAAAGTTGGTCAAAATGGCCGTATTGGTATCGAGGTAAGTTCATGTGTTTAATAAGCATTTAATCAAGCATGTTTTAATGCTAAATTGATATATTAGTTATAATGTTTTAGTATTGATTTTTGAATATAATGATAATAAATGAGAAATGTTCGATAATGATTCGACATTAAAAGTGAGAATTCGAATAAGTTTACATATAAGACCATAGTGGTAATGTGGCTTTGTATAAGATCAAGAAAGTATTGAATAGCATAATTTGAGGAAAGTAAGATAAGTTGAGGATATGATGAGATTGAGAATGTAAGTATGTAAGTTTATGGTAAATAAATGCAATGTTTCAATATTTTATATTAATGTTGTTAATTTCCAACATATATACATTTATTTTATGAGAATATTTCAAGTTGAATCAAAGATGAGGTAACAGAGAAAAAGTATCAGAAAGCCCGTTTGAACCTTAAGAATGTATGAGATACGGAATGTCATGACATTTTAGGTTGAGACAGTTGAGGAACATCCCATGTAAGTCCATATCAGACATATGGCATTAGTAGGTTGAGACAATTGAGGAACATCCCATGTAAGTCCATATCAGATATATGGCTTTCGCAGGACAGGGAACATCCCATGTAAGTCTATATCAGACATATGACATTGGCAGGTTGAGAAAGTTGAGGAACATCCCATGTAAGTTCATATAAGACATATGGCACTGGCAGGTTGAGACAGTTGAGAAACATCCCATGTAAGTCCATATCAGACATGTGGCATTGGCAGGTTGAGACAGTTGAGGAACATCCCATGTAAGTCCATATCAGACATATGGCCTTGGCAGGTTGAGATAGTTAAGGAACATCCCATGTAAGTCTACATCAGATATATGGCTTTGGCAGGATAGGGAACATCCCATGTAAGACCATGCCTAGAGCATGGCATTGTCAGGCTATTATCCGGCAGGAAAACCCAAGTATCCCGAGTATTCCAAACGGTTTATTGGGCTAATATACAAGCTATGTTACAAGAAAGTTCAGGTAAAGGAATGATAAACAAGAAGTTAAAGAGTAAGTGGAGAAGTAAAATAAAGATTTTGTTAGTTGATCATATTAAAAGTATTTTAATAAGTATATTCAAGTATTAAGTAAATGATAAGTTTTCAATTATAGTTATGATGCTTTGTGACATGATTGGCAATATGCCTATATATTATGAAAGAGTATTAATGTGTTAAGTGAGATGTTGCAGGTACATAAGCAAGCTATTAAGTAAGGTATTTCTTTTATTATTCCGAGCCTTTGGTATGGTTACCAATGAGTAAGATGGGAAAGTAAGAACTTAATATTATTTATGCAAATTATGAAAGCTTAATAATAAGCTAAATTCATTACTAATGCCTATTATTTTACATGTGAACTTACTAAGCTTTATAAGCTTACCTCTTTGCTTTCCCCTGTTCCAGAGTTTTATCAAACAAGCTCAGGTTGGAGGTCGTCGGAGATCACTTCACACTTTCGAGTATCAAGTTACCAATTGGGTATTTTCATTAAAACGTTTTTAGCTATGGCATGTATAGGGACTTGGCCATTTTGTGTGTATGTCCTCATGATATGGTTAAATAAGAACATGAGTTGATGTTATGTATGCCTAAATGAGGTTTAATGCAAAGAAATTATGAAAGAGTAAAAGTTGGTTATGAAACAGTTTTGGGACAGTAGCACTGACGTGATTTTGAAAAATCACTAAAAATTGTAGAAATGGAATTAAATAGTGAAATAAATTGTTTTGATTTGTGTAAGTAATTGAAAATTTTTTAATGTTCTTGTTTTGGTCCCGAACCGTTTCAATTGCATGTTTTAGGGCCTCGAAGGCCCTTTTTAGGGATATATTGGATGAATGTGAACGGATTAATTTTAAAAGTAAATTTTTATGCCCCGAACTAGTAAGATAAGTCTGGTAACGCCTCGTGCTCGACTCCAGCGACGGTCTCGGGTAAGGGGTATTACATTCTGAATCTGAATCAAATGATTTATTCACTTGTCTTGCTCCATAGAAATCCTTAAATTATGTTAATATCTCTTTTGAGACTAAGAAAAATTGACTCTAGGTTGATTAATTGAAATCTCTTTCTAATTAAAACCCCTATTATCGCATTAATTCAATCTATGGATTCCCTTATTTGATTTGACTCTAATCCAGTAGATTTATGTCGTCTGATTTCTAGAATTGCATGCAACTCTACTCAATCATGCTAGATCTACTCTTAAACAGGGACTTTTGCTCCACTGAATAAGCACATCAATCTTAAATTAATATCCTGAAAATATTAAAGCAAGAATTAAGAACACATAATTAAGAACAAGAACAAGTATTTATTATGTAATTCAGATAATTAAATAATAAGATCCATTGTAGGTTTCATCCTCCCTTAGGGAGTTTAGTTCATAATTTGAAAGGAAAACATCTCAAAATTAGGAAAACAACAAGACATAAAGAACCCAAAAACTTCTAAAGAAATTGAATGGAGATCTTCAATCTGGAAGGAGATCCTGCTTCTGAATTGATTCCGACGGCTTCCTTCGAGTAATTTTTTCGTTCTACTCTGCGTGTCTTCTTTAGGTATTCATTTAGTGTGTTTTTATAGACTTTAAGATGCTCAGAAACCATAAAAATTGGCTTTTTCCTTGTGAAAATGATGTAGGGTTCGAAATCGACATGAACTGGCACATGGGAGAGTGGCCAGCCCGTGTGGCTCACATGGGCATGTGATCTGCCCGTGTGGAAGTACCCAGGCCGCGTGGTTCCTTAAAGTAGCCTATTTTGTCTGATTTTGGCCCATTTTCTACTCCTTTTACTTCCCTGTGCTCTCCTAAGTTTAGAATCATGAAATTAAAGGATTAGGAGCATTAAATTCACTAAATTTTATAATAAATCATCCAAAAACATGCTAAGCATGGGATTAAAATATGTTACTTTTATGGTTTATGAAATATCCCCACACTTAAGTGTTTGCTTGTCCTCAAGCAAAATCTTGAACTAACAATAAAAATTAATTCTTCTCAACTTATAATCCTCATCAATAATGTTTCAAAATAATTCACAAACAATCATATATTGAGAATTCAACTAAAAGAACATTAAAGTTTTAAACAATCCAAGTCGAGTATTTTAACATAAAAACATAGGTATTTCCCCTTATCTAAGTAATTAGCTTTAATTCAAAACCAACAAGAGTTTACATCCTCACTAAAGATTCACTCAAATCAGTCAAAGTGTTTAAGGTTTAGAAATAAGCACTTAATAGTCAATTATGAAAAGTTAATACCATAGGCTTGCATGAAAATCAAATCTCGGCTATTGTAAATTGAGATGATATACAAATCAAAATGTCTTTAAAGGGTTATAATGAGGCTTAGGTTAGGGGCATGGATAAAGGCTGAAAAAGAAGGTTAGAATCAAGATCAAATTGATAAATTACCTAACTAGAAAAATAAACTAATACTTAATAATTACATTAATTAAAATTATCTAAGAAGAACACGAGCTTCTTCTCAGAATATGAAATTAACTGTTTAAGCTCAAAAACATAGAACTAGTAATAATCAACATACATGTATTATTATTTTTTCTTTTTTTTTCACTTTTTAATTTTTTATTTTTTATCGAACAATAGAGATAATAAGAAATAATTAAACAACTGAAATCACTATATATATGCATTTTATTTTATTTTTTTAAGAACTGGATAATAAGAAATAATTTACCAACAGAACAAAGGAACATAGTTAGTCAACTATTCAAATCAAATCTCGACAAAAAGGGAATCAATAAAATAGGAAAAATTCTCTATGAATCAAAAAGAATGAGTTGTGGGTTAATATTAAGGGTAAATCAAGAATGATGTTTTAGGCTCAAAGGGGTTCACTAAGGGTTAATTATAAAGGTAGGCTCTTTATGGGATAAGTGGGTTAAACCCTAAGTGCATTTATCATCTCAGTATATCAAATCGAAGGTGTGGTCTCGACATGTATAATCGAAGCAAGTTCTAGAATAAAAAATTAATATTGACATACTTATAACCAATAATAGAAGTGAGCAAGGAAAATATATGCTCTAAAGGCTCAAAATCTCACAAGAATTTATGGCTTTTAATGTCAATCATGTAAATTTCAAATTTCAAGATAATACCTCAATTTAGGGAAACAACCTAGAAATTTTTAATTCTAAAAATCAACTTATCATGCTTAATTCTCCTATGTCTTAAAGTTTAAACAATTAATGCACAATTACCTATGACATAATCCAAAACATATTAATAAAAATCATAAATTGATAAAAATTCATTCTAACAATAATATGAGAAAATTACTTAAAAACAAGACATAATTTAGGGATTTTCTATAATCATATAAATAACCTCCCAACACTTAAGATGTACATTG
Organism: Gossypium stocksii; assembly: GCA_020496765.1. Taxonomy (NCBI): domain Eukaryota; kingdom Viridiplantae; phylum Streptophyta; class Magnoliopsida; order Malvales; family Malvaceae; genus Gossypium; species Gossypium stocksii. The sequence continues at coordinate 18,753,648 of CM035623.1, forward strand.
TCCTTAATGTACAAATATAGATAATGACAATATAAGTAGAATATCATAAGAGAGGGAGAAAATTGATACTGCCTTGAATATTGGATGAAACCCCCAGAATAGTGAAGAACGGAATTGTAGAGAATTCCAAATGTAGTGCATGATTCTGAGCAAGCTGTTAAGAAAATAAACACAACTGATGGAGAGGATTAAAGGATTACTCGATTAGGAACAACCATAATATAGTTCAAAATGTAATAAGATAAGTCTTTAAAATAAAAAGACAATTGAAAATAAAAATAAAAATAAAAATAAAAATAAAAATAAAAATAAAAATAAAAATCAAAACAAAATAAATAGACTCAAAAGTCCTCATCATTAGACGCATCGTGAGTCATCGACACTGAAGACGAAATATGGAGGTGTTGGCAAATCTACTGCAAAGTCGCCTCAAGACTGTCAAACCGCTAAAAGTACTATTGCTCAAAGCAAGTGAGGCGCTCGGATATGTCCGTCAAAGTGGTAGCAAATTGAACAGGTCAGTGACTCAGAGGTAGAGGATGAGGTGGATCCTCGTGATGTAGTGGGACTCATCAGTGAAGTCCTCTGGATCATTCTGAGGATAAGAATGAAGTAGTCAATACTGGGGAGGATCCACTCCACAACGCCGCTCTATCATCCTCATATCTATCATGCTTGAGATGTCCTATGGGGACATTTGGCCTACAAAGGTAAGTGTAGAGGACATCTCCGGTGTGTCTAGGAGACCGAAGTGTTGAGCAAAGTGAGTCACGTAAGGGCTTAAACAGATGTGGCCCCTCCTATGGCAGTCAGTCTGATGGATGAAAGCTAACACGATGAAGTACGCCAAGTCAAAGACATGCCCGATGGTCATGCTCCATAGATAGTAGGCATCGGTAGTGCTAATGACTCCGGTGTTCTCTCTCCTGCCAATCAAGGTATGAGCCAAAATGGCATGTACGGATCGCAGTGCTGGAAGGAGAAAAGTCGCCTTCGAGTGACTTGTGTCATATGGAATCTGACTCACTGTGAGATCTGTCCAACAGCACACAGGTGAGTAATGAATGTGACAGTGAGGCGAAGGAAATTCTTGGTACCCATGAATTCATCAGTGTAGAGACCCAAGGCCATGCCAAACTCAAGTACCCTCATATGGCGTACTAGTCCATCGAGGCAAAAAGTGATGGTGTCGGCCTTGTCATGAGTAGACATGACATCCTGAAGGTGAAACATCGAGCAAAATTCCAAAGTTAGCTCTATGTAGGTGGGCTCGACGATCTGGAAGAAACGATCCTATGGGGCTGTGGAAAGAAGGGTTCGAACAAGGTCTGCGAGGTGGACTTGCTCCAAAGTGTTCCAATTAATGCATTGGCCCATACTGAGTGGTCGGACACGAATAAGTTGAAATAAGTCGTCCTAAAGGCCCATTGAAAATCTAAGAAGAGGATGACGAGCTTCGATAGAGGTGCTTGAGGAGGAGGTTGCACCGGGGCCCTTCCGCTTTTTTAAAACGGGGATCGCGGTCTTAGTCTTACCGCGTGTGTTCATTATAACATAACTGAAATAAAGCAATCAAAGAAATCAAATTGACGAGCCAACAGAATGGGTGCAAGCTAATAAAAAAATAAAAATCTAAGTGTAGCCCAAAAATTTAAACAAGTAGAGTAATAGATTTGGAACATAAAAACTAAGAAATGAGATGCTTACATAAGAACCTAAAACTGATTAGTAAGAAAAATGAGAAGCAGACCAACAAGATTAAAATCAAAATACAAGTAAAATCCACTAACAAAAGACATGCAGAAGACTGTTAACTAAAAGAAATAGAGTAAAATAAAGTCAAATAAAAAGTATTCAGATTGAAATTAATAGAAACACAAAATTATTATTAAAGAACTAACTAATCAAGAGCAAAGAAATAAATAAAATCAGTGAAAGTAAGAATAATAATAACAATAATAAAAAAATAAGCAAAGAAGAAGAAAAAGTTTGAAAAGAAAGGACTGACGGCAGGGGTTGGGGTGTTTGCGTGACGGTCGACGGGAAACTGTAACACCTCTAACCCGTATCCGTTACCTGACTAGGGTTAAAGGCATTACCGAATAGATCAAAACTTTTACAGACATTATACAACCATTCATCTCAAAACATAATCAAACATAATCATATAGTCCCTTATGAAGGTTTTCAAGACCTTAAACATGCAATAGAAGAAGGTCGGGACTAAACCGAACACATAGAAGTTTTTCTGAAACTTAAACATTTTTTAAAGCTGTTGAGGTCACACACCCGTGTGGTTAGGCCGTGTGCCTCACACGGCTACCAGACACGCCCATGTGTCCAGGCTATGGCAAAACAGAGCATACATACTGACTTGTTCACACGGCCGCGAGACACGCCCATGTGCTCGGCCGTGTGAAAATTAAGGAAGCTATTGACTTGTGCACACGGCCGGTCACACACCCATGTGACTAACTCGTGTGTCACCCACGGCCACTAGACATGCCCATGTACCTAGGTCGTGTCATTCTTGTAGGGTATATTGACTTAATTCAAAGGGTACCCTAGGGGACACACGGTTGTGTACTATGACCGTGTGTCACACACGGCTAAGACACATGCTTGTGTCTCTACCTGTGTGGACAAAAATAGGCCAGTCGAAAAGCCAACTTTGCTACCCATTTGTGAGTCATCCCTACAAGCCAAAAACCAACACATAGATACCAATATTTCTCAGCCAAAACACATCCAAAATGCTCACATTTCATGCCATCAAGACCTCATCCTAAGCCATGCTTAATGACCATGTTATTTCAAACCGAATTACAAGCCAAATCTTATGCATACGATATGTTCCTTAGCACAATCATACAACAATCCATTTCATAACAAAACTTACCATATTCACAATCATGCATATACTAAAATGACCATATTTCAATTGGCATTATAAACACCATAAAAACATATCAAAATCAAACCAAAACAATTCTTAGTTAGCCATTTCACATGGCATAACTTAAACACATCACAGAACATATTCAACTTCATCTAGCCTATACATGCCATAATTCAACATTTTTCATTTTCAAAAGATACCAAAAATCAAGATGGATAGTATGGTGACGATCCTTGACGATCACCGAGCTTTCAGTAGCTTCGATATCTATAAGACAAAGCAAACATAACCAAGTAAGCTACTATGAGCTTAGTAAGCCATATACAAATAAATTGTCTAAAAACACCTTCATAGCTCAATTTAATCAAGTAATTCATTACAAAATTCAAATAGAAATTCACATATCTTATATAATTCACTTGTTCACAATTATCATTTGTTCATGTACCACGTTTATTCTCATACCAACACATATATCATAAACTCACTATTGAACATATACTATCTTTCAATCTCAAACACAGAACATGTTTCATACGTATTGGAATCAGAAGCATATCTGAACGCTCATTCATTTTCTCGGAATGCCCGTTGTGCCCTTCGAAATTCATAAGGATACACAAAGTACTCAAAAAGATCATACAATGCCAACGTCCCTGGTGTGGTCTTACATGTACCCAGATATCGATGCCACTATTTTAGATAGGGTCTTACACGAAGTCAAATACGATGCCAATGTCCCGGACATAGTCTTACACATAAATCTCAGATCAATGCCAACATCCCAGACGTGGTCTTACATATAAACAGATGTCGGATTCTATGTCATGACATATGTATATTAACTATTCCTAAGGTTCGGATGGTGCTTTTCGGACTTAACCACATGCTCTAAACTTATTTCAGATTTCACATATTCAGCTCTCATAACCATTTAACACCATTCAATCAACATAATAGCAATTATAATTCAATTTAACACATTTATTTGTATATTGAATTACCTCGTACGGATTCGGATGATTACGATAAGCTAATCAACTACTTTCGACTTTCCCTGATCTAATTCTGTTCTCTTTGGTTCTTGATCTATATAAGTTCAAATTAAGCTATTTTATTCAACAATTCATCCAATTCAATCCAAAAGAACATAATTATGGAATTTTACAAAATAACCGCCACATTTTCACATTTGGACAATTTAATCCCTAATTCATAAAATTAAAAAATACTCAAAATTCACTTAGACCATGACTTGGCCGAATATACATGAAGCTCATACCAACTCATACGTTTCATTTATCTCGCAAATTAGTCCTCCAAAATTTCATATTTCACAATTTAGCCCAGTAGCTCAAATTCATAAAAAATTCATGGAAAAACATATTAATCTCACAACAAGCTTCCATAATTTATCAATTAACACATCAAAGCTCATAAAATCAATAATGGCATCTCATGAAATCTTTATCAAAAACAGAAATTGAGACATGGGTTTTGTAGTATATGAAGCAACGATCATAAAAACGTAAAACACATACCCAATTGATGCTTAGATAATGGCTGAATGTTTTGAGAGCTCAAACTCTTATTTTTCTCTTCAATTTCAGCAAGAAAAGATGAACATAAACATTTAATGTATGTTTTGTTTTATTTAATACATAATAATAAACCATTTACCAAAATGTCAATGTTTTAATAATCATATAAAACATTTCATTAAGGCCATTAATGTCCACCATCTATATAAAAGGACAAATTATCATTTAAGGCTATCATAGTTAAAATCTAATTCAATTAAACACATTGACCATATAACATGCTAATTTTACTTTTTATGCGATTTAATCCTTTTTGCTAAATAAGCACACAAACGGACAAATTTTAATACGAAACTTTCACACATGCTAATTCACATATAATAAGCATAGAAAATAATATTAAAATATTTTTTAGACTCAGATATGTGGTCTTGAAACTACTAGTCCGACTTGTGTCTTAACTGGGCTGTTACAGGAATGGTGGCCGAATGATGGGGGTTGGATTAGTTTTGGTCAAACAGTTTGTACATGGGTGCTGGGGTAGAGTGAGGTGGGCACAGTTGGGAATGGGTGTGACGTGCGTGTGGGAGGAAAGGGAGAAAGGTGAGGGAAGAGGGAAGGAAAAAAGGGAAGGGAGTGGGGTGAGGACGGCAACGGAGGAGGTGGCAAGGGAAGGTGGCTATGGGGTGGTGCGACGGTAATCGAAAAGGGGAAAGCAAGGGTGTAGTGGCTAGGGTTTGAAGAGTTTGGGAAAAGATAAAAAGGAAGAAGAAAAGGGGCTTAGGGGTTTTAAAGAGTAACACGGTTGTGTAAGGGCTGTGCTGGGCCACACGGTCGTGTTACACGCCCGTGTGGTTCTTGTTTATCCCATGTTTATCGAGGAAATAAAGTGGCCAAGTTTTCACATGGCCTCAATCACGCTCGTGTGTCTCACACGGTCGTGTCGCATGGCTGTGTGGTGCCTCTTTCGCTTTTTCCACGCCCATGTGTTGTGTTTTGTAGCCCGTGTGTGATTAAAATTAAAGTCCAATTTTCTCACGGCCTTGGACACGCCCGTGTGTCTAGGCCGTGTGTCTTACATGGTCGTGTCGTACAACTGTGTGGTGCCTTTTTCACTTCTCCCACGCCCGTGTGAAACTTCTTACACTCGTATGGTCTAGTTGTGTCTCACACACGGCCATGTGCCTTGCCCGTGTACCTCTTTGACTTATTTTAAAGTTGACAAAATTAAGCTCTAGGTTTCACACGGCTTAGGACATGCCCATGTGTCCAGGCCGTGTGGTGCACATGTACATGTCGCACGGCCATGTAAATTTATCGTAGACCGTGTCCCTGTTGATTTTTGGGAAACTTTAAGTTCAGGGGCCACACGGCCAAGGACACGACCGTGTGTATAGACTGTGTAGGTTACACAACCGTGTCGCCATACAGTGTAACTCACAGTCAATTTTTGTAAAATTTTAAAACTAAGTCATAAGTATCCATACGGCCAATGGCACGCCTATGTGTCCAGGTCGTGTTGGTCACACGGCCATGTTGCCAGGCCGTGGGACTCATTATTGCACCATTGTTAAAGCACATGGCCTGGGACACGCCAATGTATGTTTTGGGCCTCGTAGGCTCGTTTTATGGACTTACTGATTGAATGTAAATAGTTTTAATTTGGATGCAAATTCATGTCCCGTAGTTGTATGTGTGTTCGTGTGGTAAGTTTGGTATTACCTCATACCCTGTTCGGGCATTGAATACAGGTAAGGATTGTTACAAATCTAATCATTAAATCTCCCTGAGTCTGAGGTGTGTTGTTCTCCACATCGGTATTGCTTTATTCACCGTTGAGATCGTCTTGAAACATCATGGAAACTACCGAATCCATAGCGACTGGAGATGACTAGTTTTCTTTTTTGGTTTTTTTTTTATTTTCATTTGTTATTTATTTTTTTTGTTGTTGCTTGGTGATAAGTGGGTGTTTGGTTATTGGTATTTAAGATTATGTTTGGTTTAGGTGGTGAGGCTATAGGTGAGTGGATGAAGATGGTGGTGTGTCTAGGAGGTTTGATTTTTTTTTTTTTCATTTTCATTGATGTTTGTTAAAGACTTGGGTATGGTTTAAGGGTGATTTAGGTTTTAGAAATGAGAGGGTACTTCCTTTACAAAACAGAAACTATGGCTAAAATAGTGCTTGGAAATGTGACCACAGTTTCAACTACAAAACCAAAAGTGTATAGAAAATAAAGAACACTAAGATTGTTACGCAGTTCGACTTCAGTTTATGTCTATGGGGCCTTGTTTGGAGCAATAATCCATTATCTTTCTTATAGTACAACAAATTTAGTATTCTCACCGTTGTACAAAGACTAGATCACTCTCCCACTAAGCTTCCCCCTCAAAAGCTTAGCTTTGCAACTTAAGAGACTCTCTTGATTGCTTACAGATACAATGCACAAATACGCGTTTCTAACTTGAACAAATTTGTGGTCTATCAAGCTATTCAATCTCTCAGTTACTCCCAATCAGTCTTTAACCTAGGGGAAACTTAAGTTCATATACTACTTAAGTTTTGTTTATATACTTCTTCATTGACCTTAACTTCACATACCAAGCTCAGCCTCATTCTCTCTTTACTCTACATAAGCTTCAAGGACAGGTTCAGTGATGTTTGTAACAATGCCCCTAACCACAGTGTTGGAAAAAATTCGGTTCGAAAACGGTTTTCTTGCATATCAAAAAACTAAAATTTGAAAATCATGCCAAATTTTGATATTTATAGCATTAAACTTTTTTCAAGATCCCCCTTAAGTTTTTGGCTAGACAGATTATTATCGTTCCTAGCTTTCAATTGAACAACCTTCTTTGCTATTCTTGTGCCACGAACTGCTTCGAGTGCGGGCTCAAACGAATTTGAATCAAACATAGAATTAGAAATTATTTACTTTTATTTTCAGTGAGTAAGTAAAATTCTTTTTTTTAATAGAAACCGGTAAAATTGTTATTTTGAAAAATAGAATTTATACTTAGAAAATAAATTCACTATTTTCGGGTAACATAACAATATCTCAAAGTTTTATAAAACTTATTGTGTTTTTAGCCTTACCGATGCCATCTATTTATAGAGAGAAGAAGTGAAACCTTTGTTGAATTAGTAGAAGTCTATTCAATAGTAAAACAACTTCCTAATTGAACTAGGAGAAAGAGGGGCAAATAGGGTGTGTTTCCCCTCATATGTATTATGATGGAGATTCGAGCCTCTCTTGTATTGGGTCTAATTATAAGTACTTCCTGAACTTTTAACCTAGTATTTTATAATTCAATCCAACTCAAAACGTATTTTTTATTTTCCAAAATAAACATAATAAATTAATTTCCCAATTTAAAAATTTTCTCTTACTCGATTTTAATTCCGTTAAAATCATGACAACTTTATCGTAAAAGAATTTATGAGAAAAATATTTAATATTTTTACATTCAACAAATTCACTATGACCAATTAATTTAATTCCATTGAAGTTTGAGACAATAAATTAAATTTCTAGGTCATTTCCATTTAGTGAGAAAGTCACATTCATTTTTGAATGTTTCCCATTTCTCTAACTTTACCATTTTTATTCATTTTTGTTCAATTAATTCAACATGCAATTTATTTCTAGTTTCAACGAGCTAACGGAAGGACCGATTGAACATATGTGATTAGGGTTCAAATGATTTATAATTAAATTCCAGCTTTTTAACTATTATCAAAATTTTATTGGAGGTAAAATAGGGATGAAAAAATTATTTAATATAAAATATTATAGTTTATTTTGAGAAATAGAAAAATCAAATCGGGTTGGATCCAAGAAGTACTCGTAATTGGACCCGATGTGAAAGAGGCTCAAACCCTTCATATAACATGAAGGGGGCGACAACCCTAGTTGGAATACTAGGGTGTGCCTCCACCCCACTTCTACTCTAAGTAGAAAGTTGTTTTTCTATTTGAAATAAACCACTACAACTCTATAAGGGTTCTACCTTCTCTTCTTATAAATAGATGACACTTGTAGGGCATAAAATAGAATTTGGATTGACTGCTACTCTGCTGAAAAAAAGAGAGAATTTATTCTTAGTTATTAAATATAATTTTTCAGAATAACAATTCTAACGATTCTATTAAAGAAGAGAGAATTTCCGTTTTCACCCCAAATAAAAGAGAGAAAACTTTTTCTAGCTCTGTGTTTCCATTCAAGTGGTTCACACTTAAAGCAATACGTGATACGAGAACAGAGGAGAATATCGTTTGGTTGAAAGCCGAGAAGAACAAATGTCCGCTAAGTCAAAAATACATGTATGAATTCAATTAGGGTTTATTGCTATAAATATCACAAATCAGGTTGATTTTCAAAATTTTAATTTTTTGTTGTGTGAGAAAACCATTTTCAAACCAGATTTTTTTCCTAAACAGTCAAGCTCATGAATTTATGAGCTTGCAAGCTAATGAGCTCACAAAGCAGAAGTGACGAGCTCGCAAAACAGAAGTGAAGAGCTCGCAAAAAGGCTAAACGAATGCGAAGTAACTCGGGAGGAGGTGTGAAAATTAAAAACTAGACTAAATTCTCACATAAAAGTGTGCTCAACAAGTCCTATATCAACTCCACCTAATCAAAATCTTTAACAACAACCTAAATTACTCTATTTAAGCCAAATACTTTGGTTCAATCACACTTTAAATTAAAGGTCCAAAACTTGGATGTGACAAGAATAATTCGAAAACAAACCAGAGATGCATCAACGTGATCATATCACTGAAATTCCATCCTAGCCTTGTCATTATCTAATCAACCAGATGATGATCACTCATCAACCAAGCAAAATTGCCTAAAGTGCTAAGAGATCACAACATCAATGATGCACAAAAGGCTAAGTCTCAAATGGCCTATCATTCTCCTCATCATCTCAAATTTATTACCATCACTATGATCTATTATGATAAATCCCTTTGAGAACGCTTCCTAATAGATCTAGTGAATTATCAATTTTTTCACATATCCTATATGTTCTATTGAGTCTAGAATAGTGCTATATATTTTCAAGGTAAATAAATTTTAGTAATGAGATTGGTAAGTGACTTATAAATTGTCAATTTGATACTTTGCCATAGTTACTATCTAAATAATTTCATGTATGATGGTAATAATTCATAAGTTCATATACATAAACAATGATAAAATTTTTAAATGAAAAGTTTAATTATTTATGTACTTACTAAGTTCTTACAAGCATAACGCATTATTTTTCTAACGCGTAGGTGAATAATTGGTCTGAAGCTCTAGAGTGAATCCCTATTCATCTCATCACAAACCGAAGCTTGGAAGAGAGTATGCTTTTGATAGTTGGTAATAGCTCATGGCATGTACATAGGGTTACACGTATGTTTGTGGATGAATTTTAAAGGAAGCATTTGATGAATTTTATCTTCCTTGCTAAATTTGTAAAGTTGGTCATGTTTAATTTTGTATTAAGTTGAATTAAATGATGTTTAAGGTTGGAAATTGGTATATATAAATGGTATGTTGGTTGAAATAGATGATAAATACCATATGGATATTGTTTTAGGAGCTAAGAATTGAAATTCCTCTCTCATCTTGACGAGCCTTAGTCAGTGAGTAACGTCACGATGTGGTATTCTTAAAGTCACGATGAACACGATAATTTGAAATTTTACAATTTAGTCCTTAAACTACTTTTGATCACTTAAGAAGCTTTCGTAAGCCCACATAAAGCTCAGATAAGTATGTAAATCATATATTAATTGTATAATGAGCTTAATAACATGAGTAAGAATGTTCAATCGATATGGAACTATTATAGTTACTTCAGCAACGAATGTGACATCACTGTACCTAGACCAGACAAACGGGTTGGGTAAGGGGCGTTATATTTTGTCTATTAATTTTTAACTTTAATACAAGATGTAAAATTGCAATATCGAAAAACATATTTATTTTTATGGTCAAACATTACATTAATTGTTTAATTATATTCATTTAGCAATCTTAATTTGATGTATTCGTGTGTTTAAATTTTGTTTTACTTACAATTTAATCTAATTTTTTATTTTAAAATCATAAATATTTCATGTATTATTATCAATTAGTTTCAAATAATACATTTCATTATTTATTTTATGCTATTTTTAAACATAAATATGTATACTACGTAGTTTCCTTATGTATACACGTGTGATAGAGTTTCTAGTAGATAATAAAAACATAAAATTTTTAAGCATAAGGTCATTGATTGGGGTAAGGGGTTTGAATCTCATAATTAGAATTTTTTAAATTTTGTTGGTTTTTATGAATTCCATTTCATTTCAATTGGTAACTCAACAGTTTATTTTACCAAAAAATATAAAATATTTTTGAACTAAAAAAATATATCAAACATTCCAAAAAAACCAATAACAAGAATTTCAAAAACTTAAAAGGAAAAAGAATATTTATCTATTGTCACTTGTGAGATAGTAACAACCACCATTTTTCTTTTTTTTTTTTAAGAGTAAATTTTTGTTTTATTGTTAATTTTGCTATTATTTTAGAGACGTTTGCTTATTAAATTTAATTATCTTAATGTCATTTAAGTATAATTTTTTAATATATTTTCAATTTATTGGGAAAAATTTATTTTAATATTTTTATTATATTTGATGTATTAGATTTTTTTAAATTTCTTTTTATAAAAAAATAATCTAAAAGATTTAATAAGGGCATGTCAAGTCGGGCTTGGGTTTAGCATTTTTAATCTAGGTCAGGGTTGGGCAGAATTTTTGTCACATCCCAAAAACTAGGTTAGTAAAAGTTGGGTTGGTGAACCGAGAGAGTGATCATGCCTTGTTTTTAGTTAAAATGTTATGAAATTGTTAAGGGAATTAATTTGGTTTAGTGTTAAGTGTTAAGTGTTAAGTTTGTGTGTGTGAGGTTCTGGGTTCAAATCTTTCCCCTTGTTGATTTAGTGGTAAGGCTTTAGCTTACCCTTAGGTTTGAAGTTTGAATCTTGTAGTGTACAAATGACTATTATTTTTTATTTATTTTAAACTCTGAAGAAAAAAAAAAAATCTAATGTGGATAATTAATAGAAGTTAGCGGGTGATTTTTTAAGAAAAACATGATGAATTTTCTCTTAATTCTTCTCCTCTCAACCGTCTGTCTCCCACTCTCTTCACTAGTGACATTTTCTCTCCCCCTAATTCTCCATTTTGTCATTTTTGTTTCATTCTCATTATTTTTTTTTGGCTACTAAAATTCTCTCCTATTATTCTTCTATTTTCCTTTTCCTTTGATATACCCATATTTGAGCATTATGAATTTTCTTTCCTTTGATATACCCATATTTGAGCATAATGAATTTTCTATTCTACTGGTTTTCAATCTAGTTCATTTATCATTTTCCCTCTATTCTACCATTGATTTTACCGGTGTCAAAATTCTCTTCTGTTTTGTTTTAGGTTGCGCATGGTAAGGAAATTAGTTTATTAAGCATATCTTTCTTGTTGGTGTTAAATACATTAATTGCTCGGTTCATGAGGGTAATGTTTGTTTTCAATTCTGTGTGTGGTGGATAAGTAATCGTTCTTGTACGATTTGTTTAGGTGAGAATCAAGATGCACACTTTCCATCAGTTTCGTGAGTACGTTAAATTTTTGTCATAAGGGTACTGGAATCCTCGTGGTTGTGTTCACATAAAAAAGGGGTAAGGTGTGTGTGACTCAAACCTATAAAAATAGTGAACGATAGAAAGCCAAAAACATCATTGTCGGCATCACATAGCCGTGTGATAGACCGCGTGCACAAGGTCTGAGTTGTTTAGGCCGTGTGGGCTAGACGAATGTGTGGGCCCATTTTTTGGAAATTGTCACCTAGGGTCATTTTAATCTGTAATTCGTAATTAGACCCTAAGTGGGGCCCATTCTGCTTAAATAAGAATTGAAATTATGATATTTGTTAATATGTTTCTGTATGTGACATAGTTAAGATATGTGAATTATACATGTATGCTCTATGTTCTGATAATTCTGAATGCATGACTACATATGAAAAGGATGCATGGCATTTGTATATAGAATACTTGTTAGTATGTTCATATGCATTGGGTTGGGATATGAAATGATGAAGGAAGTGTTGGTAGTTAAATTATCCGTCTTATCTGGTGGTTTGAAACAACATATATCTATTCTGGTTGCAGGGGCGAAACCAGGGGGTTGGTAGGGGCCTCGACCCCCTTTAACTGGAAAAATTTTCCATTTAGGCCCTTTAAAATATTAAATTAGTAAACGTAAAATTGCACTTTGGCCCCTAAAAATGATAGAATTTTGATTTAATCATTTAAAAAGTACATTTTTACTATCGTAAAAATTATAATTTAATTTTGTCCCCCTAAAAAAATTTTCTAGTGTCGCCCCTATCTGGTGGCTCAGTCATGTGTACCTGTTTCTAGCAGTTTACCACATATTATTATTTGACAGCTTGATTGGCGCTATTTCTGGAAAGTGATACACGCTCATTTCTTGGTGCGTGGGGTTGGATGGGTACTTGATACCTTAATTGGTGTGTAGGGAGACATACATCTGAATATTTGTCTACCTTTGAAAATGGTTCTACATCTATTCTGCTAATGGAAATATATTTGATTCTGTATATGAGCATAAATCTAAAATATTTTCTATAAAATTTATGCGTCTAATTTGTTGTTTGAGATATGTTGCACATTGAGCTTGTAGACTTACTTTTTGTATGTTTCCCTCTCAAGTAACCAACAATTTTAGGGTGAATCGGCGTAGTAGAAGCTCAAATTTTAAACTGTGTTTTTTCTATTTCTGTTAAGTATAAGTCTTATTTTCAAGTGGACTATTTTAAATGGACTTTCTGTTATTCTTTATTTTGGAACTGTTTAATTATATTTTGAATGTTTTGTTTCAAACTGTAAAGTATGGAATTCAAAATCAAATCATGGTTTTCAAAACTATGTTAATTTGAGATTTCCGCTGCAAGAAGAAAACAAGTGAATGTATATATGTTTTCCAAATTAAAATGTAAATATTTAATAATGTACTTTTAGGTTCGCCTGAATTCAGAAAATAGGTCTAGAATTTTGTATCTGCTCAGCCCATTATTAGATCTAATTTTAAGCACTCAAAATAAAAGTTTGCAAATTTAGCACCACTGTTATATAGTTCAATTATTTTGGATACTCTTATTAAAATCACAAACGACAAGATAACATGACAGTTAAAAAATCAATATAATAATAAATTTAGCCATCAACTTTTACATATTATATCAATTTAGTCAAAAAATTAATTCTCAAAATATACAAATGTTCTTAATTTAATCATAATATATAAAAAATACATGAGTATTTAAAGAATTATATTAATATTAAATAAAATAATCTAAAAAATGTAAAGAAATATATAAAAATACATTAGTATTAAAAGAATTATATTAATATTAAATAAATAAATAAATAACCCTCCCATCCCCCTTGCTCTTTGCCACCCTCACCCCTTTCTTCTCCCTCTCCCTACACCGTCTCATATAAATAAAACTAAATATGATGATTTTTTATTTAATGGGCTATTAATATTAAATAAATCCCTTCCAGAAGCATTCTTTGTTTGAGAAACAAGATCTATATGATCCTTTTTGGGCTTCAAGTCCTCTTCTAGACACAATTCCTTTTCCTCTTCTTGCTCAATTTCTTCATCTTGGGTTAAAATTAAGCTACTGCAACAGTGGATGCTTGTTATTCTTCTATGATCTCTATGTCGATCGGGAACAAATTTAGAATATTTGTAAATTTTAAGGGTTAACTTTTTAAAATTATATCTAAACCAATATAATATGTAAAAATTAAGGAAAAAATTTGTTATTATACCAACTTTTAACTTTCACATAGCTTATTATTTGTGATTTTGACGGGAATAATCAAAATGACTGTATTATATAATGCAAGTTCTTAATTTGCAATTTTCATTTAAAAAATTTTGGATGCTTAGAATAATTTTTTTTATAGTTAAATGACTATCTATATAGTTTATATTTTTTAAAAATATTGTTAATATATATTTTCTAATTAAAATTTTTAAAAAAATTTGAAAAATTAAATTATAACTTCATAGTGAAAATTTCCCAGTTCTTTCTTTTTTGAGGGAGAGGGGATGCCTTTGGCTTCAACAATATTCTAATCATGACAATTGATTTAATTGTCGTTAACGATCATGTCAACATAATAATAATTAACAACGGCAACCATGTATCGATGTTTGAGGGCTTAATTAAATAAATTTTTCGTAAAAAAACCTATTTAATATTTTGAGAAAAATTTAAGATTTCTTTTTAGACCCTTAACCCAAAATTAAATATTAAATCAATTAGTTTGATTATAGAAGTCAATAACTAAAAAATAACTAACACTAAATTCACATAACCAAATAAGCTAATCTTAAAATTGATTTAGTCCCCAAAACAACTAAAATAAAATTGATTTCATCAAATTGATTAGATAAATCAATCAAATTAAATTTAATAGACCAAGAACAATAACTTCTTTATCACTTTTCTCAACCAATCAATTTAATTTGATAAACTTTTTTTTCTATATATAATAAATTTAAATTTAAATTTAAATTTGTTATAATATAATCAAATAAAAAGAACACTTAAAGTAAACAGAGAATTTTCTCGTATCTCCTTTTTATTTACAAAAGAGTTTTATTTATAAGTAAATTAACATTCAATGTAATATAATAAATGAAGTTTATATAAGTGTTTCATTAATTCATTAAACAACTTGCATAATGAATAGGAGGTTTTACCTTTATAAATGAGGGGGTTAGAATATGGACATCCACATTTATTTGTAACACTCCCCCTTGGATGTCCATTAGAGAAAACTTTGCCTTATTAAAACCTTTATTAGGAAAAACCCTATGGGATAAAAACCTAATGAAGGAAAAAAAATAGACAATCTCTTATTACAAGTTGCCTCATTAAAAACCTTTATTAGGAAAACCCAGTGGGACAAAACCTTGGTTAAATGAAAAGAGTGCAACGTGTTTTTAACTCCCCCAATGGCAATATGACATTACATCTTTTAGTTGACACATTCCAATCTTGTGTAATAGTCTTTCAAATGTTGAAATTGGCAATGCCTTAGTAAAAAGATATTCTAAATTATCAATAGAATGAATTTGTTGAACTTCTGTGTTACCTTTCTTCCCAAGATCATAAGTGAAGAATAATTTTGGAGAAATATGTTTCATTCTATCACCTTTGATATAACCCCCTTCAATTGAGCTATGCATGCTGCATTATCTTCGTATAAGATAGTTGACATCTTTTCCTATAAAGGCAACTTACGTATCTTCTGTATATGTAGGGTTAATAACCTATATAAGATAGTTGACATCTTTTCCTATAAAGGCAACTTACGTATCTTCTGTATATGTAGGGTTAATAACCTTAGCCAAACACACCCTTGACTTGCCTCATGCATTGCAATTATTTTAGCATGATTTGAAGAGGCAACAACTAATGTCTGCTTTGTCAAACGTCATGATCTGTCAGTACTTCAACATGTAAATAAATATCCCGTTTGAGATTGACCTTTATGTGGATCCAATAAATATCCAGCATTAACATAACCAACTAATAGGGATTTTGAATTATTTGAATATAATAACCCATATCAATAGTTCCTCCGAGATATCTAAATACATATTTAATTCTATTCCAATGTCTACGTGTTGGAGAAGAACTAAATCTTACTAACAAGTTTACAACAAAAGCTATATTAGGTTTTATGTTGTTTCCAAGATACATTAATGCTTCTATGGCACCTAGATATGGTACTTCAGGACCAAAAAACTCTTCATCATTCTCGAAAGGATGAAATTGATCTTCATTTAGATCTAAAAATCGTACAACCATCAGGGTACTCAATGGATGTGCTTTATCCATATAAAATTTCTTTAAGATCTTTTTCGTATAAGTTGATTGAAAGACATGAATTCCATCTTTTAAATGCTTGATCTACAGCCTAAGACAAAACTTTATTTTTCCAAGATCTTTCATCTCAAATTCTTCTTTAAATAATTTACTGCATTTTGAAGCTCTTCAAGAGTTCCAATAATATTTAGATCATCAACATAAATAACAATTATCACAAAGCTTGATCCAGACCTTTTTATAAAAACACATGGACAGATTGGATTGTTTTTATAACTTTTTTTTTAACAAATATTCACTAAAACGATTGTACCACATACACTCAGATTGTTTTAATCCATATACACTTTTCTTTAATCTGATTGAGCAATTTTCTCGAGAAATTCTATATCATTCAAGGATTTTAAATCCTTCAAGTTTTTCATGTACTGCAAAACTAATAAGGCATCTAAACGTGATTGCATCCACCAAAGGAGAATATGTCTCTTCATAATCAATGTCGGGCCTTTGCAAAAATCCTTGTGCTACAAGTCGTGCTTTATATGTTATGACTTCATTTTTCATTTCATTTTCACACAAATATCCATTTACATCCTATCGGCTTTACATATTTAGGTGTTTGGACTATATGTCCAAAAACCTCACGTTTGGAAAGTGAGTTTAATTTTGCTTGAATTGTGTCTTTCCCATTTGGTCAATTTGTTCTATTTCCACATTCCTTAATAGATTTAGGCTTAGGATCATCATTTTCTTTTGCTATTTCAATAGCAACATTATAAGCAAAATTATTGTCAACAACTATACCTTTTCGATTTCATCTTTTTCCTAAAGTAACATAACTTATTGTGTTTTCTTTGTTATCACCATTTTCAGGTACCTAAACCTCTTTTGGGATTTTTTTTGATTAGTTATATCTTTGGCCTCTTCTTGGGCACTTGCCTCTTCAATATTACCATCTTGAATAATTGCTCATTTCTTTTGACGAGGATTTTTATCTTTGGAACCGATTGGCCTTCCACGCTTTAGGCATGGATTACTTTCTTTTGCACTAATAATTTTCCTTATTGGGATATTAATTCATATTGAAGCATTTTCAGCTAGTATGTGAGATTTTGTAATTCTTTTTAGGTCAGTAAATGAATATGGCAGTTGATTGGCAATGTTTTGCAAATGTATGATCCTTTGAACTTCTTGTTCACATTGACTTGTGCAATGATCTAATTGTGATAATGATGATCTATTCCATGTAATTTCTTTTACTAGTTGAATTTTCTCTCCCCCTAATGTTGGGAATGTTGTTTCATCAAAATGACAATCAATAAATCGTGCAGTAAATAAATCTCCAGCTAATGGTTCAACATATTTAACTATAGGATGAGATTCATAACCAGCATATATTCCCAACCTCCTTTAAGGACCCATCTTTGTGGTGGAGCAATTTGAACGTATATTGCACATCCAAAAATTCTAAGATGGGAAATATTTGGCTCCTGACCAAAAGCCAATTGCGATGGAGAGTATTTATTATAACTTGTTGGCTTTAAGCGCACAAGTGCTACTGCATCCATAATATCATATCCCCAAGTTGTAACAGGGAGTTTTTTTTTATAAGCAATGGCCGAGCTATTAGTTGGAGGCATTTGATAAACGATTTAGCTAAATCGTTTTGTGTGTGAACATGAGCTATAGGATGTCCAATTTTTATCCCAATTGACATATAATAATCATTAAAAGCTTGGGATGTAAACTCACCAGTGTAATCAAGATGAATAGTTTTGATTGCATAATATGGAAATTGTAACACCCCTAATCCAAATCTATCGCTGGAATAGGGTTACGAGTATTACTAGAATTTACAGATCAAATAATAGATATTCCATATTATACAGTATTCGTGTGAGAAATCAAACATAAAGTCCCTTATATGAACTCTCAAGGTCCAAAACATGCATTAGAAACGAGTCATGACTAAACCAGGTACTCAGAGAATTTTTCGCAAAATCACAAAATTTTTCGCAAAATCTCAATTTTCTTATATATAGGGGTCACACGCCTGTGTGGTTAGGCTGTGTGGCTCACATGGTCAAGTGACATGCCCATGTCTTAAGCCGTATGACATATGAGGTAGGGTACACGCCCGTATCCCTAACACGTGTAACTCTCTGACTTGCAACTTAACAAGTGTAGGGGTCACACGACCAAGTCACACGCCCATTCGCTAGGCCATGTGGTTAATTTAATTTTTTGATAATTAGGTGCAGGATTCAAACAACCAAGACACACGCCCGTGTTCTAGGCTATCTTTTTCACACGGTTAAGACACACGCCCGTGTCTTTGTTTGTGTGCCAAATTTTGAGCATTCTGTTTCTCAATTTCTAAGATACAGGGGACACACGGGTAAACCAAATGCCCATGTGCCAGGCTGTGTGTCACACACGGTCAAGACACACGCCTGTGTGTCTATCTATGTGGATAAAATAAGGCCATTTTAGTGCTTGACTGATAACTATTATTATATGCAAATTCAACCAAAGGTAGGTATTTTTCCCAGTTACTTTCGAATTCCAAAACACAACACCGGAGGATATCCTCTAAAATCTGTATTACACGTTTAGATTGACCATCAGTCTGAGGATGAAATGCAATACTGAAATGTAAATGCGTACCCAGAGCTTCTTGTAATTTGCTCTAGAATCAAGATGTAAATCAGGAATCTCTGTCTAAAATAATGGAGACTGGCACTCCGTGTAATCTAACAATCTCAAACACATATAATTCAGCCAACCTATCCAAAGAGAAATCTAGACATATCGAAATAAAGTGTGCAAACTTTGTTAACCGGTCAACGATTACCCAAATGACATCTTTCTTCTTTAGAGATAAGGTTAATCTTGATAGAAAATCCATGGTAATTCTTTCCCATTTCCATTTCGATACCGTAACTGGCTACAATAATCCCGAAGGCACTTGATGTTCAGCTTTAACTTGCTGAAATATCAAACATTTAGATACGAATTCAGAAATGTCACATTTTATTCTCGGCCACCAGTACATCTTTTTCAAATCATTATACATTTTGTTACTCCCCGGATGAACAGACATAATACCACTATGATTTTCATCTAAAATCTTCTGTACTAGCTCTGAATTCCTCGGTACACATACTCTATCTCTAAATAACAGACAATCATCAGACCCAACCTGAAATTCTGAATCAGAATTTGACTCTTATTGTACTCGTTTAGCTAGTAATTCATCATCATTTTTCTGAGCTTCGCAGATTTGCTGTAGAAATACTAGTTTAGCTTTTAACTCAACTATGATTGAACCATCATTAGATAAAGTCAACTGAGTATTCGTTGCTCGTAAGGCAAACAAAGATTTTCTACTCAGAGCATCAACAATTACTTTGGCTTTTACCGGATGCTAATCGATAGCCAGATTATAATCTTTCAATAGTTCAAGCCACCTGTGCTGTCTCAAGTTCAAGTCTTTTTGCGACATCAGATATTTCAAACTTTAATGAACAGTGAATGTATGACATTTTTCACCAAACAAGTAGTGTCTCCAAATTTTTAGTACAAAAATAATGGCTGCCAGCTCTAAATCATGTATTGGGTAATTCTTTTCATGTGGCCTAAGCTGTCTAGAAGCATAGGCTACTACTTTATCTTCTTGCATTAAGACACAGCGGAAACAATTCAATGATGCATCACTGTAAATCACAAATTCCTTACCTGATTCAGGCTGGACAAACATAGGTGCTTCAGTCAACAAAGCTTTCAATCTGTCAAAACTATGTTGACATTTATCAAACCACTCGAATTTTACATTTTTTTGCAACAGACGAGTAATCGGAGAAGCTATCATCAAGAACCCTTGTACAAATTTCCGATTGTATCTGGCTAATCCCAGAAAAATTCTGACTTGAAACATGTTCTTTGGTGGTTTCTAATTAACAATAAGTAAGATTTTACTCGGATCTACCTTGATACCTTCTACAGACAGTATATGCCTAAGGAAGCCAACTTCCGAAAGCCAAAAGTCACACTTTTTAAATTTGCCATACAGTTATTTCTTACGCAAGTTTGCAGCACAATTCTCATATGTTCAACATGCTCATTTTCATCTCGAGAATATGCCAAAATATCATCAATAAACACCACTACAAATCTGTCTAGATACGGTTTGAAAATTCTATTCATTAAATCCATAAATACTGCAAGTGCATTAGTCAATCTGAATGGCATCACAAGAAACTCGTAGTGTCCATACTTGGTTCTGAAAGCTGTCTTTGGTATATCTAAGTCTTTCACTAGCAACTGATAGTATTTAGAACTGAGATCTATTTTGGAGAACACAGTGGCACCTTTTAGCTGATCAAACAGGTCATCAATACATGGCAAAGGATACTTATTCTTTATTGTGACTTTGTTAAGCTGCCGATAGTAGATACATAGTCTCAAAGATCCATCTTTCTTCTTAAAAAACAAAACTACTAACACCAAGGTAAGAAACTGGGTCGAGCAAAGCCTCTGTCAATCAATTCTTACAATTGTACTTTCAACTCTTTCAATTCGATAAGAGCCATTCTGTAGGGTGCTACGGATATAGAAGTTGTCCCTGGAACAAGATCTATAGAAAATTCTACCTCTCTAATCGGCGAAAATCCAGGTAATTCTTCTGGAAACAGATCAAAAAACTCACATACTACTGGCACTGACTTAACATTTGACTTAGATACTTTAGTATCCAACAGATATGCAAGATAGGCATCATACCCCTTTTTGATATATTTTTGTGTTGATATTGCTTAGATCACATTAGATAACCCATCCAGTTTATCAGATTCAACACGAAGTAAGTCACCATTTTGACATTTTAAAACAATGTACTTCTGTTTACAATTTACCACTGCATCATGTTGAGTTAACCAGTCCATACCCAGAATTACATTAAATCCATCATATGGCAAAAAGATCAAATCAACCGGGAAACAATAACCCACTACCATTAATGGAAAATTTTCACAAATTTTATCTACCATCACAAACTGGCCCAGGGGGTTTGAAACTTTAACCACAAATTCAATGGACTCAACAAGTAAATTTTCAACAGACACGAAATTTGTGCATATATATGAATGTGTTAAATGAGGATAAATCAAAGCAGTAATATCAATATCAAGAAGATAAAATGTACCAGTAATGACTTTTGATGCAGAAGCATCCTCTCTAGCATGAATAGCATATGTCCTTGTTGATGTTCGTGCTTCAGATTTAACTGTTGAGTCTTTTGGAGTACCTCGTCTACTTTTGACATTACTGGGGTAACGGGGTGGTCTACCTCTCGAGGCGTAATTACTTGGCTTCAAAGTCTAATCATTATCTTTTTCAATTCTTTTCGGGCAATCTTTGAATAAATGATCAAGAGAACCACATCTATAGCAGGCTCCACTTCTCACACGACACTCCCCAAAATGAAATTTATTACAATATTTACATTTCAGTTCAGGGTTACCAACACTTCCAACACTTGTTATAGATGGAGAAGAAGATATCAGGTTAGAGTGTTGAGAGCTTCGTTCTTTTCCAGAATACCCCACAGATATGGTAAAACGATCATGGTACTTCTTTGATTTCTTTGAAGCAAATGATTATGACTTGCCCATATATCTTTTACCAGATATCCAGACTTCTTTCTCTGCTTGTTTCTTTTCTTTACTTAATTCCTCGGTTTTGTGTGCTCGATCGATCTGCCAATACCACAAATTCCCTTAGTTCAAAAATTCCATTCAATAACTTGATATCTTCGTTTAATCCCTCTTTAAAATGTTTACACATATTAGCCTCAGTCAGAACCCATTCTTTGACATATTTACTTAACCGAACAAATTCCTGCTCGTATTCAGATATAGTCATGTTTCCTTATTTGTGTTGTAAAAATTCTTTCTTTTTCTGATCCAGAAATGTCTGACTAATGTACTTATTTCTAAATTCTTTGTAACACCCCTTACCAGTATGAATCTCTAAAATTACGTCCTAATTTTAAAATTTTCCAAACATAGTTATACGAGTCTTCTTATGGGCCTACGAAGCCTAAATTATGGTTCGAAAATAGACCGGGACCATTTCATGCATTTAAGAAAATTTCTTCAAAAACTAACAAATATAGGGCACACGTTCGTGTAAGAGGGCAACATGCCCGTACAACCTCTAAACATGGCCATGCTGATGGCCCGTGTGCCTCACATGACCTAAGCATACTAGGGAAATGCCCGTGTCCAATACCCGTGTGGATTTAATTTCTAACATCAACCTACAGGGGTTTTTACATGGCCTGGTGCACGCCCGTATGCCCAGCCCATGTCCCTCACACGGCTTTGACATGCCCATGTCGTGGCCCGTGTGCAAAAACCCTGACATTCTGTTTCTAACTTCATCAATCACACGGCCATGGCACACACCTGTGTGTTGGTCGTGTCCTCCACACGGTTGAGACACATGGCTGTGTCTCAAGCCCGTGGGAAGTCCTGATGGAATTTAATGTTATCCATGCAAGGTGTAGGGGGCACATGGTCAAGCCACACACCTGTGTGTTTCCCGTGTGTCTTACATAGCTTAGACACACGCCCGTCTGTCTACTCACATGGACATTATAGGGCTATTTACCAAGCCCTTAGCCACTCTGAAATACATACAAACATAACTCCAATATTCATACAACATAACATAGCACCAACACTTATCTAAAAGCCCCTAAATAGGTATTCATACATCAACCGACTCATGTCTAAAATGCATGCATAGACCACTAAGCAACTTTACACAAGTCCATGCGAAATCATCCCATTTCATTAAACAATTTGAATGGTTTTAGGCCAATTCCAAATGCCATTTACAAAATGAACTTCATAAAACAAATGACCAATAATATTGGCTAACTAAAGTATCTCACAAAAAATGATCAATCAACCTATACATGCCATTTCTCAAAACACAAAACATAATTATATCGAGTACTTCAGTTGATAGTGGTACGATGTCTCCGACGGCGTGGGATCCTCGAGTTACTTGGGTAGCACTATAAAAAAATGGAAAAGAGATGGGCAAGCATAAAGCTTAGTAAGTTATAAGTAGACAAATAACAAAAAATTTACCAGGTCATAATAACTTTCATTACATTACCAGTCATACGTGCTACCATTAATGGCTACAATTTAACTTACTCGATTCCATCCTCTATTTGTTTTACAACATGATATTGCTCTCACTTTATAAACCTTATTCTTAGGCACCTGCATCACTTACAGAGATCATCACTATATCTCGTAACTAAGTATCAACTCAGAGTTTTCCCATTGACTATTTAGAATATGAATAGATATCCAATATGCCTTTCATGTGGGGTCTCTAGCTGATGCCATGTCTCAGAAAGGTCTTACACTGGCTCTTATCTAATAGTGTCGATGCCACCAGATAGGTCTTATACTAACACGTAATAAGATGATGCTGTGTCCCAGACAGGTCTTACACTAGCTTGTATCTCTCGAAGCTGATGCATGTTCCAAACATGTCTTACATTAGCTCTCGTCCCAAAGCCGATGCATGTCCCAGACATGTCTTACACTAGCTCTCGTAATGTGGCCGATGCATGTCCCAGACATGTCTTACACTAGCACACACGCATCACCCTATTATCATGGCATGAACATCCAATTCTATTCTAACATTCAACCGGGCTCTATTATACAACTTTCGTCAATTCATAATTATACAACATCATTCAACAGTTCGTGCTTAAATAATATTCTCACAAGCATCTCATATATACAATCTAACTACTTAAACCAATACAATGATTTCATGCATGAAAGCTAGAAATGTTATATCATATACCTACAACTTACCTTGGTGTACAAAATAAAGGTGGCGATTCGGTTTACTCGATTTGTTTGGCTTTCTCCCCGGCCTAGGATCGGATTTGGCAATTCTTGATCTAGAACAATAAAAATTCACTAATTTAGTCACTAATTAATTCTAAGTAATCTAGAATTCTCAATTTGGCAAAATGACCATTTTGCCCCTAGACTTTGGCAAAATGACCATTTTACCCTAACGCTCGAAAATCAATTTTTATTGAATTCCCTTTTACCCAAGCTCAACCAAGCTCTCTCATTCTTATGGTAGCCCAAAATTCTTATTATTACATACACTTACTCTTTATTTTCCAACTTTACAACTAAGTCCCATTCCATGTGTTCCCATGCAAACCTTTTTACACAAGTTGCTTATTTATAAACAATAGGTCATTTCCTTCCCAAAAATTCTAGTAACATCACTTAACCACTCATGGAAAAATTCAAAACTTTTAACCAAAATACAATATATATACCTTAATGGATAGCCCATGCTATAATGGTCTCAAAAGTACAAAAATCACCAAGAAAATCATCAAAATCACTTACCTTAAAGAAGAAATAAGTGGCCGCAAATTTTGAAGCTTCAAATGGCTATTTCTAGGGTGATTTCCAGTGGTAGAAGAAGGTGAAATAAAAAGATGATAGCTTTTGTATATTTAATAATACAACTAGTTAAAATTGTCACCAAATTCCACCTAATTTTGACTTTTAATGGCTTTTGTCCCCCTTGCCTCTCAATGACCGGCCATCACTACTTTCAAGGGCCCAATTGCCCCCTTTAAAACCATTGAACTTTAACACTTTAGCAATTTAGATCAATTGCTAGCAATTTGCAACTTTTCCCCTTTATGCAATTTAATCATTTTTTGCGATTAAGCCTTCGATCGCGTAAATTAATTCACCACAATTTTCAAGCATACTTATAAAAATATTAAAACACATAAATTATTTTTAAAACAACTTTCTTAAACCTCAGGAAGTGAACTCGAAATCACTATTTCGACTTGGCCCGATTTTGGGTTGTTAGATTCTTTCTGGAAGAATTCCCATGTAACATTTTCTCCCAGTACAACAGAAATCAAAGTATTCTCCCACTGATAAGCGGAATCTTTTAGCAATGATACAACACATTTTAGACATTCAGCTAGTGTACATGATAACTCACCTAAAACTCTAATGGTATTTTCCAACTAAAATTCACCTCTCTCCGGATCATCATCGACAGTAGCCTTAAATTCCTCTACCTCATACTTACGGATTTTATCCATCGGAGGCTTACCGCTTCTAACAGGTTTAGCAGCTTGTGGCATCTTTGGAACCAGTTGAGGAGTAGGTGGAGGAGGTTATTGTACAGCAGGATTTGTTATCAAATATTCAGTGAACCACTCGTTCATCATTTGAAAGAAGGCTTCTTTAGCCTCCTCACCTCGGCCTTCAAATACAGGCCTTCTACTACTGGAAGCAGCTCTTTGTACTAAAGCCTGAGCATTACTCTCGACTTCCTCGGATTTAGCTCGGTTGGATCACAATACTATGTGAAAAACATGTTTAAAATGGTAAAGAGATATCACACTATAACAATTTATATAATGGCATGTATAGCTAGACTAGTACTTGCTATGTTAGTCCGAGGATCCACTAAACTGTAGCCCTGATACCAATAAATGTAACATCCCTAATCTGAATAGGTCGCCGAAACATGGTTACAGAGTATTACACGAATTTACAGATCAAGTAACAGATACAATATTCATGTCAGAAATGAAACATAAAGTCCCTTATATGAACTCTCGAGGTAAAAAACATACATTAGAAACAAGTTGGGACTAAACCGGGTACTTAGAGAATTTTTGACAAAATCTCAAAAATTTTCTTATATATAGGGGTTACACGCTCGTGTGGTTAGGTTGTGTGGCTCACACGACCAAGTGACATGCCCATGTCTCAGACTGTGTGGCATATGTGGTAGGGCACACACCCCTGTGTCCCTGACTCGTGTAACTCTCTAACTTGCAACTTAATTAAGTGCAGAGGTCACACAGTCAAGTCACACGCCCGTGTGCTAGGCCTTGTGGTTAATATAAATTTTTGGTAATTAAGAGCATGGCTCACACGCCTAAGACACACGCCCATGTTCTAAGCCATTTGTTTCACACAGTTGAGACACACGCCCATGTCTCTGCCCATGTGCCTAAATTCTAAGCATTCTACTTCTCAATTTCTAAGATGCAGTGGACACACAACCAAACCACATGCCCATGTTCCAAGCCGTGTGTCACACACGGTCAAGACACATACCCGTGTGGATAATATAAGGCCATTTTCTAGCCTTATTTCTCACCCAAATTTGCCAACAACTTACACCAATACTTACAATCATATACCAACCAATTCAAGCATTATAACCAAACCAACTCTATCATCTAGCATGATATATCATCACAAACATTCATGTTTATAATCTTACCTTTTATAAATATACATGTTTAACATAACTCAATTAAACTATACTAAACACATATGTATTTATCATGATTTAACTTTATAAATATACCAAAATAAATGATCACTAGCCATTCCAATGGCTAGATTACAAACATTCATTTACATGCCAACATTGGTAAAGTTAGCCTATACATGCCATTATACCAAAATAAGTTTACTATTTATACAAAAACGAGCTGGTGGATAGTGTGAAGATGCTTCGACCAATCTCCAACCTTTACGAGCTTTAGTGTGAAGATGCTCTGACCAATCTCCAACCTTTACGAGCTTTCGAGCACTATAAAACGTAGGAAATAAAACCTAGTAAGTATTTATATCTTAGTAAGTGCGTATAATAGGAATTAAACTTACCAATCATATTCATTTAAATAAGCATAACGAGAACATGCTTCCTAACAAATTGGCAAATTTGCCTAAACACATACACTCAATTAAACAAGTTAGTCACATATTTCACACGTACTTCAATTAAACATGGATGAGCTTATCATGTTACAAACTTTCATGTATTTCAAAAGCATTCAAAACACAATTCATTTAATCTCATGATTTCTTATATCAGATATTTTGTTCATTGAAATATTGAAATATTGATAGATACTCATGTAGTACACATAAAGTGTACAAAACTGTAAACTGTCAAACTAGAATTTGGGGTACTTATTAGGGCACTTAATTAGGGAGCACACTATCGAGCCACATATCAAGATACTCAGATGAGCCATGTCACAGGACATTTATCTTGGCTAAACAGGAAACTCATAAGAGTTTTAATCGGAGAGCTCCTAGAGCTTATCATGTAACTCCGAAGAGTTATTATTAGGGAGCACCGGATAGTGTAACAGGGAGTTCAAGTGAGCCACGTCAGGTAGCTCATAAGAGCTTATATCAGGAAGCTCACCAAGAGCTGCGTTTGTGTTCGCAGTAAATGCTAGATCATAACCGATTGAATCGTGTAACAGGACGCTCATAAAGAGCTGCAGTAGTGCGCAACACATGCAGAATCACTACCGATCAGGATGCTCGCAGGAACTATATAACAGGATGCTCGTCTGAGCTATAATGTCTGCAACATATTCAAGACTATAATCAATGCTGAAAAAAAGGGTATCTATTGCATTTCGTTATTCAAACGGGACTTATAATTTATCGAGCAATATTGAGCATATGATTAATTTTCTACATTAAACATTTATACAAGTCACACAAATACAACATTCAATTCAAACATATTAATATACATAATTAAGTTACACGAACGTGCCTCAACACTTGTTCGTGTATAAAAGTCTACTAATCCGACACTTTTTCTTTTCCTTGATCTAACTCTTTACTTGATCTTTCTAGATCTATATAAATGAGTTTAACATCAAATTAATCTATTTTATACTCATTTACATTCAATTCACTTCCTAGGTAAAATTACCATTTCCCCTATACTTTTCAAAAATGACAATTTCATCCTTAGGCTCAGAAAATGAAATTCAAGGAATTTAATCCTTATTCCAAGTCTAGCCAAATTTTACATGTAACATTTTACAGCTCATGTATTTCACAAAATTCAAAAATTTTCCATGAATTTTACATCTTTTCAATTTAGTCCTAAAATCATAGTTTCATTAAAATTCCTTTTAAAAAATTTGTTTATCTATTAACAACCTTTCATTTTCTACCATAAATTTCAAAATTTCAGCATATTCATCCATGGAAAAATTTCTATACTTTGATATCTTTGCAATTTAATCCCAAAAATAGATAAATTAAGCTATATAGATTTCAGAAATATAAAAATTACTAAAAACGAGACAAGAATTCATACCTAATTAAGCCAAGAAAGCCAAGAATTCATACATAATTAAGCCAAGAAAGCTTGCTAGTTAGCCAGCATTGGTTTATGCTGCTCGTCCCCGAGAGTAGGGTGACGCACCTGACGTCATAACCGGTAAATTTTTGATTTCTAGTATGCCATACACTGCCTTGATAGATATTAGTTCTACCCATTCTTATGTTGCATGTTATGTACCTAGGGCGTTGGGTGTGCGCAGAGGGAGTGTGACTTTGCGGCTCTGGTGGAAAAGGCTAAAATAGCCGAGGAGGTGAAACGCATGGAGCGGCAGAACTGTGAGAAGGACTGAAATCGATTCAGGAGGGATTCTTGACCTTTGGGGGCTATGGGCAGGAATGTCAAAAGGGCTAGAGTGGACGAACCAGTACGAGCTGTTCTTGTGAATGTGGTTAGACTGCAGACTTTCAGAGATTATGGTAGAGTGCATCTGGGAGAGTGTTGGAAGCATACTGGGGCATGTTTCAGGTGTAGGTCCAAGGAGCATAGAGTCAATGACTGTCCTTAGGGGTCGGCTTAGACGCAAGCTGCTGAACAAAGGGTTGCTCAACCGGTATGAGGTGGACCACAACCGCCGAGAGGCCATGGTCAAGGTAGGGGTGGCAATAGAAATAGTCGTGGACGTGGAGCACCGGGCAGGGGTGCTGAAAATACTGAGGCTCGTCAGCCAACATTGGTTTATGCTGTACCTCGCTGAGAGGAGGGTGATGCACCTGATGTCATAACTGGTATATTTTTTATTTCTAGCATTCCATACACTGCCTTGATAGGTATTGGTTCTACCCATTCTTATGTTGCATGTGATGTATCTGGGGCGTTGGGTGTGCACACTGAGGAAACTGTAAATGGGGTAACTGTGATAAGTCCACTGGGTCACTCGGTTAGGGTAGACAAACTCTTTAGTGATGTCCCTTTAGAGACTCAAGGTAGGATTTTCCCTGCGGATTTAATGGAGCTACCCTTTAGAGAGTTCGACCTCATCTTGGGAATAGACTGGCTTATGAAGCATAGGGCGACTTTGGATTACGCTGCTAAGTTGATGGTGCTAAAGGGTACGAAGGATGAGGAAGTGATGGTTATAGGGGAGTGAAGAGATTACTTGTCTAATATTGTCTCGGCTTTGAGAGCTGAAAAGCTGATTCGCAAGGGTTGCGAGGCGTATTTGGCATATGTGAGTCAGTCTGATGCCGAGGGTTTGACTGTAGGAGAGGTTAAAAGTGTCAAGGAATTTCAAGATGTCTTTCCTGATGAGCTTCTGGGTTACCCCCAAATTGTGAAGTCGAATTTGGAATCGACTTGTTGCCTGGAACGGCTCCAGTGTCCATCGCACCTTACAGGATGGCACCAAAGGCGTTAGTAGAGTTGAAGGCACAAATTCAAGAGTTATTGGACAGAGGTTTTAATAGGCCAGTGTGTCTCCGTGGGGAGCACCGGTACTGTTCATGAAGAAGAAGGATGGGACAATGCGTATGTGCATCGATTATCGTCAGTTGAACAAGCTGACGATTAAGAACAAGTACCCTCTGCCAAGGATCGACGACTTGTTTGACCAGTTAAGAAGAGCTTCGTTATTTTTCAAGATCGATCTTCGATCTGGATATCATCAGTTAAGGGTCAAAGAGGTGGATATTCATAAGACAGCATTCAAAACTCGGTATGGTTATTACGAGTTTCTCGTAATGGCGTTTGGATTGACGAATGCACCTGCGGCTTTCATGGACCTGATGAATCGGGTATTCCAACCTTACTTGGATCAACTCGTGGTCGTCTTCATAGACGATATTCTGGTGTATTCAAAAACTGAGGGGAAGCAAGATGAGCATCTCCGTATTGTTCTGCAAGTGTTGAGGGAGAAGCAACTATATGCAAAATTCAGTAAGTGTGAATTTTGGTGTATCACCCCAAACCTGGCCTGGACGTTACGCCCGGATCTGGAGGGTCACATGGCTTAAACTTCAGAATTCGTAAAAAAAACTCTTTCTAGAAAAGTTAAAATCCTATT
Source organism: Gossypium stocksii (assembly GCA_020496765.1). Lineage (NCBI taxonomy): Eukaryota > Viridiplantae > Streptophyta > Magnoliopsida > Malvales > Malvaceae > Gossypium > Gossypium stocksii. Next base: position 18,784,338 of record CM035623.1, read on the forward strand.
TACCACACGTTTACTTGTATGAAACCTTCTTTTTTAGCAAGTTAAAAAAAAAAAAACAAGTTAGAAATCCTTTTCCTTTAGTTTTGAAATCATGATGCAAGTTAAGTTACCCAGTTGGCTTGAATAAAATAGGTTGTAGTTTCTTTCTAAGGCATTTGTTATCAATTTTAAAAGCCCAGTTTGATTAATTAACTGATTACATACAATGTCGTTCAAAATAAATAATTAACCCAAATAAAAGTTAAATCCCGTAACAGCCTTATTACATACTTTAAACAAAGAAGATAGAAAAAAACAAGAATAAAAATGTAAATAGCGAAAGTCCATCTGGTGTAGAAAGCAAGTAAAACCATGTGGCCACCTCAAGTTAGTCACAGTACCAAATTCACTAAGTTTGGGGGTTACCTGTAACGCCCTGATTTTCGGGATTTCTGTGATTTGTGGCTAATTTTGAAAATTGTGTTTTGACTATATAAAATATATTTAGTATGATAGTGGGCCCCTAGAAAGCCCAAGCGTTGGTTGAAACCCGACGGATTTAAGAAATTTTAGTGTTTAGGAGAAGGAGGTCCTGAAGGAGTGGGCTTTTAAGGACTTAAGTTAGCAGAAGGTAACAAAAAGGAGCCTCTGGTAGGGTGGTTAAGTGATGCCACTAGGAGCTACAAAAGTGGCGCCTAGAAGAGTGTGGAGGCCAAGGTTCAAGTCCCAAAGGATGCAAGGGGTGGCGTTTAATTTTTATGCTTGTGCAGGTAAGAGTTTGAAGCAGAGTAGAACTCTGTTGGGAAGTGTTGGAATCGGTCAAGAGAGGGATTTATGGAGTGATAAGGGGAGCTTGTTGGGGAGTGAATTTAGGTGTTTTAAAATTTGAAGGAAAAGTGGCCGGCCAAGGGACTCTTGGTAGTGCATTTTAGGCATTCTGTATAGGGGAGTATTTCGGCAATTAGGTGCTAGTGGTGCCGATTTCTCTTAGGTTCACCTTAAGTTTCTTGTGCAGATTTCTCTAGGCCAGAAAACTCTTTTCTTTTGCCCATTTTGCATAGCATATTAGGTTTTCTTTTTGCCACTTTATTCTTCTTTTCTTCTCTTTTTCCCTTCTCTTCTCATACCACCATTCCCTTTTCTAGCCGAATCTATCTTCTTCTTGTCAACCTATCTCTTCTTCTCCATCTTACTTCCATTACCGATTGCTCATTAGTCTCATACTTCTCTTCTTTCTTTTCTGTTGTCGATATCTCCCATAACCCCATAGCCGAACCCTCTTGAGTTTAGGACTTATTCTTCTCTTCTTGTGGCTGCAAGTGGAACTTCTATAGGTTGGGATTAGTTGGTAAGTATTTCAAGACCCTCTCTCGTTAGTTATTTAATCGTGTTCTAATGCTATAAGCCGAAACCCCTTTAGGGGAGGCTAACGTTTGAACTAAGGGGTTTTATGGCCTTTTTTTCTTTCGGTTTGTGTGCTAGTGTGGAAAAAGAGACGTGTATCAAGGGGCTTTGGAGAATAACGCGGTTGGACATTGGGATCTAGTCCATATTCGGTAAGGGTAAGATTTTTAAGGATTTAGGCCACGTTGGCCGATTGTGGTAAGGAAGTTAAGGGCTTAGTGTCATCGATTATTAGAATAATGTATTAGTGACTGATTGTAGGCTCTTTCATACGTGGATCTCGTCAATACTTCGTCAATACTTCGTCAGTTAACAGGTGTGTATCATACCCTTGCTATAGACTAGAATAGTTAAAGTCGAAATGACCGAAAGGTGACCGAAAACGACTTAAAGGTCAGCTCTGTAAGGATCTGTGAGTAACCGATTACTCTTTGATGTTTGGATCTGGGATTGTCGATGATGGAATTGCGATGTGTGCAATCCAGTGCATTTCGGTAAGTTGGGCCTCGATAGGCCAAATAAGGGTCCGATGGGCTTCTGAGCCCATATAGGTAAAAATAGCTCTTTAAGACGTTTTGGTAAACCGTAGTAATCAAATTGTTGAAATCTATAATCTAACTGTAAAACTTGGGTTAATGGGTTTAAATAGCTGTGTGACACCGTCGGGCCCATTAGGGGTGTTTGGGCCTAAAAAGGGCAAAACTGAAAACTGAATTAAATGGACATCTGTAGCCATCAATGGACTAAAAATCACTTGGAATAAGCTTAAAATTTCTAAAAATTGTTAAAAGGACTAATATATCCCTAAGTACGAAAAATTACCATTATACCCCAAGGTATGAAATGACCAATAAACCCCTAGGGTTAATTTTATCTAAGATACATGATATTCTGATTCTGCTTAATGTATGCCATTACATTTATATCTGTTGCATGAGTTATGGGTTATATTTATGGAGGAAGCGTTATGGCAGCCTTGCTGCAATCTGGTGGCCTCGCCACATATATCTGTTCTGGTGGCCTCGCCACATATGTCTGTTCTGGTGGCTTCGCCATAATATCTGTATCTGGTGACTTTGTCACAGTATCTGGCAGCCTCGCTACAAATTCTATGGTGTGTAGTGGATGGGTGGGTCGAGTAGTCTCCCCACATGGTGTAAAGCTGGTACGGGGGTGTTCTGGATGGATCTGGGTTGGGCTTTCTGCATACATGACACATATATCTGTTCTGTAACTGTTATGGGCCTATGGGCTTCATCCTGGTTTTTGTACTGAGCTAAGGCCCAATTAAATCTGATTCTGAGGCTTGATCTGTTTTGGGCTATGGTTGAGATTATGTTACACACTGAGTTTATCAAACTTACCATTATTTTCATCCCTGCAGGTAATCCCCAACCATAGTGGGCTTGGAGCTGAGAGGGATTCGGAGTGGCCACATCATTCGCGGAGTTGGTTTTCCTTTTAAATAGTTATTCTTAATTATTTTATTTGGGTTTTAAGTTGTAATAAGGCCGCTTTTAAATTTCTTTTCATTATGGTCTTTATTTACTGGTTTTACTCAAGTTATCTCGAAACTGCTATATATAGGCTGCGCGATTTTCATTCCAAACTTAAAGAATTTTTTCAAACCATAACAAGCATAATAAGCAGGTAATCTAAAGATTAAACTAACTGAGTTTTTGATAAACCCCTTGTTTTTACAAAAATCACCTTAATCACTTTAAACAAAGAACACATAGCTAGTCGTAAATCCATGTGACCCACCAGATTGGGTCATAACATCTAGGCCAGGTTTGGGGTGTTACATTTATGGTATCAGAGCCAGGTTGCAACAACTCGGCTGCAAAACGGGTCTAAAAATGGGAATTTTTAAAGTAACAAGAATAAAGATTCTCGAAAGATCATTTTAAGAACTTGTTTTCAAAATTATTTTGAGAATACTTAGATATTTTTTTTCTTCCGCAAATAAATGATTTCCAAGGATTGAACTCAGTTTTCTAAAATTGATTTTTTTTTAAGAAGGTGGCGCACCGAATCTCCGGTCCAAGTCTGTAAGTTTTCTAAACTTTTCTGCTTATTTCTAAAATTCTGATTATATGCCTGTTCAAAACCCTATCATGATACTTTAGTTAGGGTAATACTGAAACTATAGAAACCCTGATAAGTAGATTGAGACTGTAGCTAGGCTACCGCGAAAGGAAACAAACTCTAAATTACTGTTTATGCATAAGACATCTGTAATAAACACTAAAATATTAAACTGATTCATAAAATTTCTAATCAGATAATACGAAATAAGTATGCGAGTAGCTCGTGGGAGAGGCTATGGACGTGGCCGAGGTAGTGCACGAGTTGAATCTTCGTCTGCAGGGCATGCGTCAGTAGCTGATGCACCAATACCACCAGCAACAGAGGTGGAGTCTCATGATCGTGGTGTCGGGGACGACGCCCTATCTCAAGCGATGCTTCAAGTTCTAGAAAGGGTTGCTGGGGCAAGTACAGGTAATGGATTTCGAGGATCTATTTTTGAGCGGCTTAGGGCTAACGGAGCAGGGATTTTTAGGGGTGTAGCTGGTGTAGCTCCAAATGTGGCTGAGTATTGGTTAGAGGCCACAGAACGAATTATGGATGATCTGGACTGCTCAATGGAACAGAAGCTGAAGGGAGCCATATCGTTGCTTAGAGATGAGGCTTATCAGTGGTGGCTCACGGTGAGGGATGGAACTTCAGCTGATAGGGTGACATGGGAGCTGTTTAAGACAGCCTTTAAAGGAAAGTATGTTGGGGCTAGCTATGTGGACGCTCACCGGAAAGAATTTCTGAACCTGGTTCAAGGGGGTAAGACAGTGGCTGAGTATAAGGCTGAGTTTCTGAGGCTGAGTCGATATGCTTCTGAGATAGTCGCTACAGAGTATGAGCATAGCGTGCGCTTCGAGTATGGTTTGAGAGATGAACTTACGGTGCTGATTGCTCCATAGAGGGAGCGTAACTTTGCTGCTTTAGTGGAGAAAGCTAAAATAGCTGAGGAAGTGAAGCACACAGAAAGACAGAATCGTGAAAAGGATCAGAACCGTTTTCGGAGAGATTCAGGACCCTTAGGCGGGGTTAACAGGAATGCTAAGAGAGCAAGGGTGGTTGAGCCCGTTCGAGCAGTACCAATGAATGTTGTTAGACCATAAGGCTGCAGGAGTTGTGGTAAGATACATATGGGTGAGTATCAGAAACGTTCTGGAGCTTTTTTTGCGATGTGGATCGATGGAGCTTAGGGTTAAGGATTGTCCCCAGGAACCAGATCAGGTTCAAGTTATGGATTAGAGGGTCACTCAACCAGTGAGGGGTGGACCACTGCCTCTGAGAGGATATAGACAAGGTAGAGGTGGAAATGGTAATGGTCGAGGACGAGGAGCACCTGGCAGGGGTGCTGGTTTTGCTGAGGCTCGTTAGCCAGCGTTGGTATATGCAGCTCGTCGCCGAGAGGAGGGTGATGCACCTGACGTCATAACTGGTATGTTTCTGATTTCTAGCATACCATGCACTGCGTTGATAGATGTTGGATCCACCCATTGATATGTTGCATGTGCTATATCTGGGTCGCTGGGTGTGCGCTCTGAGGAGACCGTAAAGGGGGTATCTGTACTAATTCCTTTGGGTCACTCGGTTAGGGTAGACAAACTATATAAAGATGTGCCTTTAGAAACTCAAGGAAAAGTTTTCTCTGGAGATCTGATGGAGTTACCTTTCAGAGAATTCGATCTCATCTTGGGAATGGATTGGTTGGTTAAGCATAGGGCTACTCTGGATTGTGCTGCCAAACGAATGAGGTTAAAGACCATAGAGGATAAGAAGGTTTTGATGATAGGCGAGCGTAGGGATTATCTGTCTCATGTAGTGTCAGCGTTGAAAGCCGAGAAGTGGATACTAAAGGGGTGTGAGGCTTATTTAGCGTTTGTAAGTCAATTGGAAACTGAGGATCTGACAGTGGATAAGGTCAGAACCGTCAAGAATTTTCAAGATATTTTTCCAGAGGAGCTTCCAGGGTTGCCTTCTAATCGAGAGGTCGAGTTTGGAATCGACTTGTTGCCTGGAACGGCACCAGTGTCCATTGTACCTTATAGGATGGCACCGAAGGAGTTGGTGGAGCTGAAAGCCCAAATTCAACAGTTGTTGGATAGAGGCTTTATTAGGCCAAGTGTGTCTCCGTGGGGAGCACCAGTGTTGTTCGTGAAGAAGAAAGATGGGTCAATGCGAATGTGCATCAGTTATCGGCAGTTGAACAAACTAACGATTAAGAATAAGTACCCATTGCCAAGAATCGATGACTTGTTCGACCAGCTTAAAGGAGCTTCAGTATTCTCCAAAATTGACCTTCGATCTGGGTATCATCAGTTACGGGTTAAGGAGGTGGATATTAACAAGACAGCGTTCAGAATTCAGTATGGTCATTATGAGTTCTTGGTCATGCCATTTGGGCTGACGAACGCACCTGCAGCATTTATGGATCTGATGAATCGAGTATTTCAGCCATACTTGGATCGATTTGTGGTCGTCTTCATTGACGATATTTTGGTATATTCTGAAACTGATGAGAAGCATGATGAGCATCTCCGTATTGTACTGCAAGTGCTAAGGGAGAAGGAGCTTTATGCGAAATTCAGTAAATGTGAGTTCTGGTTGAGGGAGGTAACCTTCTTAGGACATGTTGTCTCTACTGAGGGGATTAAGGTGGACCCTCGAAAGATTGAAGTGATTCTGGAATGGAAGCCACCGAGGTCAGTGTCAAAAATTTGAAGTTTTCTGGGTTTAGCTGGGTACTATAGGAGGTTTGTGGAAGGATTTTCGGTTATGGCAGCACCATTGACAAAGCTCATAAGGAAAGGGGTACCATTTGTTTGGACCGAGAGGCAGCAAGAAGCTTTTGAGAAATTAAAGAAAGTTCTAACTGTGGCACCTGTATTAATTCAGCCAGAGTCCGGGAAAGATTTCACCGTATTCAGTGACGCATCACATGTAGGGTTGGGCTGTGTGTTGATACAAGAGGGTAAAGTGGTTGCTTATGCTTCGCGACAGCTTAAACCTCATGAAGTAAACTATCCTACCCATGATCTGGAGTTGGCAGCGGTAATTTTTGCACTTAAGATTTGGAGACATTATCTGTATGGGGAAAGGTGTATCATATACACTGATCATAAGAGTCTTAAGTATTTGCTGACTCAGAAGGAGTTGAACCTTAGGCAACGGAGATGGATAGAGTTGCTTAAGAATTATGATTGTGCGATTGAATATCATCCAGGCAAAGCTAATATGGTGGTTGATGCCCTAAGTCGTAGAACTGTATCTGATCTGAGAGCGATGTTTGCTTGTTTGAGTCTGTATGATGACGGCAGTCTGTTAGCAGAACTGTAAGTGGATGAGATTAAGGAAAAACAGTCAAAGGATGAGTCTCTGGTTTCTCGATTTCAGCAAGTTAAGGATGGGGATACTTTTGAGTTTGGACTTAACAGTGAAGGAGTTTTGTGTTTTCGAGGTAGAATTTGTATTCCGAAGGACGCTGATTTGAGGCAGGCAATTCTGAAAGAAGCTCATGGAGGAATGTGCGCTGTGCATCTTGAGGGAATAAGATGTATCACGACTTAAAGGAATTGTTTTGGTGGCCTAGACTGAAACGAGAGGTAACGGAGGTTGTGGGGAAATGCCTAACTTGCCAGCAAGTGAAAGCTGAACATCAGTTACCTTCTGGACTTCTGCAACCAGTAAAAGTACCACTTTGGAAGTGGAAGAGGGTAACCATGGATTTTTTAAGTGGATTACCCTTGACACCGACGAAGAAGGACTCGATTTAGGTGATTGTGCATAGGTTGACCAAATCTGCTCACTTCATACCTATCCGCACTGATTATCCACTTCAGAAGCTAGCCAAATTGTATGTGGCAGAGATTATACGACTGCATGGAGTGCCAGTGTTGATTATTTCTGATCGAGATCCTAGATTCACATCTCGGTTCTGGCAAAAGTTGCATGAGGCATTGGGAACGCGACTAAATTTTATCCCTGCTTTTCATCCTCAGACTGATGGTCAGTCAAAAAGGGTTATTCGGATTCTAGAAGACATGTTGAGGGGATGTGTTATCGACTTTTAAGGCAGTTGGGAGGATTATCTACCGTTGGCAGAATTTGCGTACAATAACAGTTATCAGGCGAGTATTCGTATGGCACCTTATGAAGTGTTGTATGGACGCAAGTGTCGTACACCTAGTTGTTGGATAGAATTGAGCAAGCGGCAAGGTCTTGGACCTGAGTTGGTAGCAGAGACTGAAGAGAAGGTCAAGGTGATTAGGGATCGATTAAAAGAGGCATCTGATCGGCAGAAGTCTTATGCGGATTTAAGGCGTAAGGAGATTGAGTACTCAGTGGATGACATGGTCTTTTTGAAGGTATCACCTTGGAAGAAGATACTAAGATTTGGAAAGAAAGGCAAGTTGAGTCCGCGGTTCATTGGGCCTTATGGGGTTCTTAAGCGAGTAGGTCCGGTGGCTTATCAGTTGGAACTACCTCCGGAGCTGGACAGGATTCATGATGTGTTTCACGTATCCATGTTAAGGCGATATTGTTCTGACCCTACTCATGTTGTGTCGGTTGTAGAGGTTGAGGTACAGCCTGACTTGACTTTCGAGGAAGAACCTATACAGATTCTGGATCGAGATGTGAAGGTTCTAAAAAGGAAGTTGGTTCCATTAGTAAAGGTACTGTGGCGTAATCATGGTAGAGAGGAAGCTACTTGGGAGCCAGAGGAGGCGATGCGTCAACAATACCCTCAATTGTTTGGAACAGGTAAATTTCGAGAACGAAATTTCTTTAAGGAGGGTAGAGTTGTAAAGCCCTGATTTTCGAGATTTCTGTGATTTGTGGCTAATTTTGAAAATTTTGTGTTTTAACTGTATAGAATATATTTTACTATGATAGTGCACCCCTAGAAGGCCCAAGCGTTTGTTGAAACCCGACGAATTTAAGAAATTTTAGTGTTTAGGAAAAGGAGTTCCTGAAGGAGTGGGCTTTTAAGGACTTAAGTTAACAGAAGGTAACAAAAAGGGGCCCCTGGTAGGGTGGTTAAGTGACGCCACTAGGGAGCTACAAAAGTGGTGCCTAGAAGAGTGTGGTGGCCAAGGTTCAAGTCCCAGAGGATGCAAGGGGTGGTGTTTAATTTTTATGCTTGGGCAGGTAAGAGTTTGAACCAGGGTAGAACTTTGTTGGGAAGTGTTGGAATCGGTCAAGAGAGGGATTTGTGGAGTGATAAGGGGAGCTTGTTGAGGAGTGAATTTAGGTGTTTTGAAATTTGAAGGAAAAGTGGCCGGCCAAGGGACTCTTGGTAGTGCATTTTCAGCATTCTGTATAGGGGAGTATTTCAGCAATTAGGTGCTAGTGGTGCCGGTTTCTTTTAGGTTCACCTTAAGTTTCTTGTGCCGATTTCTCTAGGCCAGAAAACTCTTTTCTTTTGCCCATTTTGCATAGCATATTAGGTTTTCTTTTTGCCACTTTGTTCTATTTTTCTAACCTAGTAGCCGAACCCTACTACACTCCTTTTGTCGAATTTTCATTGGACCAAAAACACTTTCTTTTTCTTTTTCCCTTCTCATTCCTCTTTTCTTCTCTTCTCACACCATAAACTGATTCCATACCATCATTCCCTTTTCTAGCCGAATCTATCTTCTTCTTGTCAATCTATCTCTTCTTCTCCATCTTACTTCCATTACCGATTGCTCATTAGTCTCGTACTTCTCTTCTTTCTTTTCTATTGTCGATATCTCCCATAACCCTATAGCTGAACCCTCTTGAGTTTAGGACTTATTCTTCTCTTCTTGTGGTTGCAAGTGGAACTTCCATAGATTGGGATTAGTTGGTAAGTATTTCAAGACCCTTTCTCGTTAGTTAGTTTATCGTGTTCTAAGGCTATAAGCTGAAACCCTTTTAGGGGAGGCTAACATTTAGACTAAGGGGTTTTGTGGCCTTTTTTTCTTTTGGTTTGTGCGCTAGTGTGGACAAAGGGATGTGTATCAAGGGGCTTTGGGGACTAACGCGGTTGGACATCGAGATCTAGTCCATATTCGGCAGAAAGGTAAGATTGTTAAGGAGTTAGGCCATGTTGGCCGATTGTGGTAAGGAAGTTAAGGGCTTAGTGTCATCGATTATTAGACTAATGTATTAGTGACTGATTGTAGGCTCTTTCGCACGTGGATCTTGTCAACACTTCGTCAGTTAACAGGTGTGTATCATACCCTTGCTATAGACTAGAACGGTTAAACCCGAAATGATCAAAAAGTGACTGAAAACGACCTAAAGGTCGGCTCTATAAGGATCTGTGAGTAACCGATTACTCTCTGATGTTTGGATCTGGGATTGTCGATGATGGAATTGCAAAGTGTGCAATCCAGTGCATTTCGATAAGTTGGGCCTCGACGAGCCAAATAGGGGTCCGATGGGCTTCTGAGCCCATATGGGTAAAAATAGCTCTTTAAAACGTTTTGGTAAACCGTAGTAATCAAATTGTTGAAATCTATAATCTGACTGTAAAACTTGGGTTAATGGGCTTAAATAACTGTGTGACACCGTCGGGCCCATTAGGGGTTTTTAGGCCTAAAAAGGGCAAAACTGAAAACTGAGATTAAATGGACTTCTGTAGCCATCAATGGACTAACAATCACTTGGAATATGCATAAAATTTCTAAAATTGTTAAAAGGACTAATATACCCCTAAGTACGAAAAATTACCATTATACCCCTAGGTCTGAAATGTCCAATAAACCCCTAGGGTTAATTTTATTTGAGATGCATGATATTCTGATTCTGCTTAATGTATGCCATGACATTTATATCTGTTGCATGGGTTATGGGTTATATTTATGGAGGAAGCGTTTTGGCAGCCTTGCTACAATCTGGTGGCCTCGCCACATATATCTGTTCTGGTGGCCTCGCTACATATGTCTGTTCTGGTGGCTTCGCCACAATATCTGTATCTGGTGACTTCGTCACAATATCTGGTAGCCTCACTGCAAATTCTGTGGTGTGTAGTGGATGGGTGGGTCGAGTAGTCTCCCCACATGGCGTAAGGCTGGTACGTGGGTGTTCTGGATGGATCTGGGTTGGGATTTCTACATACATGACACATATATCTGTTCTGTAACTGTTATGGGCCTATGGGCTTCATCCTGGTTTCTGTACTGGGCCAAGGCCCAATTAAATCTGATTCTGAGGCTTGATCTGTTTTGGGCTATGGTTGAGATTATGTTACACACTGAGTTTATCAAACTCACCCTTATTTTCATCCCTGCAGGTAATCCTCAACCATAGTGGGCTTGGAGCTGAGAGGGATTCGGAGTGGCCACATCGTCTGTGAAGTTGGTTTTCCTTTTAAATAGTTATTCTTAATTATTTTATTTGGGTTTTAAGTTGTAATAAGGCCACTTTTAAATTTCTTTTCACTATGGTTTTTATTTACTGGTTTTACTCAAGTTATCTCGAAACTGCTAGATATAGGCTGCACGATTTTCATTCCAAACTTAAAGAATGTTTTCAAACCATAACAAGCGTAATAAGCAGATAATCTAAAGATTAAAATAACCGACTTTTCGATAAACCCCTTGTTTTTACAAAGATCACCTTAATCACTTCAAGCAAAGAACACATAACTAGTCGTACGTCCATGTGACACACCAGATTGGGCCATAACGTCCAGGCCGGGTTTGGGGTGTTACATTACCTGCACAAGTTAAGATTTAAAAGAGTGGGTTTGCGAAAGCTCAGTGTGCAACTCCCCATCAGAACAGAGTGGGCCGAAGCCTTAAACATAAACAAATCGGGCCTAAGCCCATAGCAGATACAGAAAATACATATATTATGCAAAACCTGCCCCAGCCAGCCATCACACCACCCGTACCAACCAGCACACCATGTGGGGAATAACTCAACCAACCCAGCCCACACACCAAGGTGTAGCAAAGCTGTTAATGACAGAATATTATGGCAGAGCCACCAGAAACAGAACAAGTGGCAAGGCCACTGTTAACAGAAATATATGGCAGAGCCACTATAACATAACTTCCTCTTTAATCATAATCCCAACCCCATGCAGATTCATAGAACATAATATATAACATACTTATAGATTAGTAGATATAGAATTAATCATGCAGGGTCACTAATCTAACCTTCAGGGGTATAATAGTCATTTCTAATACTAGGGGTAAAGTGGTAATTTTACCCCTCAGCGGTATATCACTCCTTATTATCAGATTTTAATGCCTTAGCACAAAATATAACCCATGATAGACCCTACATTATGCCTAACAGCCCAGATTCATTATTTAGGTCAAAAGTAATCTTGGGCCCTAAAGCCCCTATCGGCCCATACGGGTCCACTCGTTCGAGGGGCTCATTACGCATAATTTTATGCTCAGAATTCCAGATTCCTACTATTTCCACCTTTTAATAATCATTCACCAGATATTTTACTCCTACGGGGCCGTAGGTCCTTTGGGCTTATTTCGGCCCAATCAAACCCAACATAGTCTAAGTGTGCAGATTCACACCCAATGATCTCTATGGACTAAAACCCTTTTTAACGACCTCAGATTGGCCCAATAGCATTCGTACGCTATTGGCCTTCTTTATGCCGGCATTCCGACATTTCGACTTTTGCCGACCTACACTACAGAGGGTGTAGTTACACACCTGATTTCATGATTCAGACAATTAGCACGCTCTTGACCTATTACCATAACAACATTCATCAGTGACTTAACCAACATATAACGTATCCACACACAAAATTTGTTCCATGGTTACTTACCACCACCCTGCTTATCTACTGTCACTTACGATTACCGAGAACCCTCCGCACTGATCAAACGTTGATAGATCTAAGCACCTAGGATTGAGGGTAGATCAACAACAAAAAGGGATTATCGAAGTGTTAACCCCCAAACCGAATCTTATCAGTCGAGATAAGCCAAATAACAACAACCGAAACCAGAGGGAGAAATACTTACCCAAGACGTTGACTGTTCTATAGAAATCTAAAAGTAGTCACCCACTATCCCAACAGCATGCACTTGGAGGTCCAAATGAGATCTAGCAATGAAACAGAGATTTGGCTAAAGTACAACACTAGGGGTGAATGCTTGCAGAAGGATATTCGACTAAGGGATTCGTTTCACTGAATAGAGTAGCATTCGGCTAGAATAAAGATAAGTAGGGAGAGTTTGGGTTCAGCCTAAACAAGGTGTAACAAGAAAAGAAGCAAAGGAGAATCTGAAAGAAGAGGTGGCTATTAACGAGTACGAAAAGGGATTGAGAGTTTTTGGTCTAAAAAGAAATTGGCCAACAAGGTTCAAAAGGCGTCGAACCCAAGATAAAGAAGTAATGGCAAAGTAGAAGAAGAAGAGGTAGGAGAAGAAGAAGGACAAGAAAAGAATAGGTTTCGACTACCAAGGGAAGAAAAGAGAAGTGAAGAAGTAACGATAGTGAGAAAGAGTTTTGGGGATTTGACTAAGCAAGAATAAGAAGAAGAAGAGAAAAGGCAGAAGCAAAATTCCACAAATGGGACAATCAGCCAAAAAGAATAATGAGCATAAGAGTATCGGTTTCTCTAGAAAAGAGAGAATAAGAACCCGAATGGCACGAATGGCTACAACCAAAACTGACACTAAAAGGAAAGAAAAGTGAATCCCCTAGCAACGGCAACCCCTTAGACCCTAAAATCGAATATGTGCACCCAAAAATCTCTAGCCGAATTCTCCCCCCAGCACCAATCCGGCTAACACTCTAACTCAACCCACAACACTGAAATCTCCTTAATCTCCTCCTCCTTTTGCTCTTTGATTACCTCAACCCTCACGTTTGAACTTCATTCAAACTCTTCATGACCAAGTCTTCTCTTATCTACTCACAACCACCTCCAGAGTTTGATCTCAAATGAACCACTTGCCGCCCACATTCAGCAAAAAGAACTCTTACGCTTGCAAGGGGATTTGAACCTAAGATCCCCTTGTCCATGACGCAACCAAAAGCCCACATGTAGAGCCACTACCATCTTGCCACAAGCCTTATTGTGCCACAAAGTGCCACTAGCTACACATAAGCTCTACGAACCAACACTCACACTCCCTTAGCCCATAATCAAAATTTTTGCTAAAGTCCTGGCTTGAACCCGGGCCTTCCCAAGACCCTCCAATCACACTTAAACCCTCAATTATCGCAGTCAAAATATGCAATTATAGAATTAAGCAAGACCACAGAATCCTAAAATTTGGGGCATTACAACTCTACCCCCTTAAAGAAATTTCGTCCCCGAAATTTACCTGGTCAAAACAAGTGAGGGTACTGTTGTCACATTGACTCCTCAGGTTCCCAGGTGGCCTCTTCTGCACCATGATTGCGCCAGAGTACCTTAACCAGTGGAACAGACTTCCTCCTAAGCACTTTCACATCACAATCTAGAATTTGTACTGGCTCCTCCTCAAAGGTCAGATCGGACTTAACCTTGATTTCTTCAACTGGTACGATATGGGAGGGATCAGAACGGTATCGCCTTAACATAGAAACACGAAAGACGTTGTGGATGCGGTCCAATTCCGAGGTAACTTAAGCTAATAAGCTACTAGACCCACTCGTTTTACAACCCGGTAAGGCCCGATAAAACGTGGACTTAACTTGCCCTTCCTTCTTAATCTTAGGATCTTCTTCCAAGGTGAAACCTTTAAGAATACCATATCCCCTACGGCAAATTCAATTTCTTTACGCTTCAGATCCGCGTACGACTTTTTCATGTCAGAAGTCTCTTTCAACCGGTCTCTAATCAGCTTAACTTTATCCTCTGCGCCAGCTACTAACTCTAGCCCCAGCATTTGACGTTCTCCTAAGTCAGTCCAATAGGTAGGCGTGCGACATCTCTGACCATATAGCGCCTCATATGGTGCCATTTGAATACTTGCCCTGTAGCTGTTGTTATAAGCAAACTCTGCTAACGGTAAGTAATCTTCTCAGCAACCCTGGAAATTAATAACACATCCCCTTAGCATATCTTCCAACACTTGAATTACCCTTTTTGACTGACCATCCGTCTGGGGGTGGAAAGTAGTGCTGAAATCCAAACGCATACCCAACGCCTCTTGTAACTTTTTCTAGAACCAAGATGTAAATCTGAGGTCTCTGTTAGAGATAATCGATACTGGCACCCTGTGAAGACGTACTATATCAGATACATATAACTTAGCAAGCTTCTAAAGAGAATAATCCCTTCTGACCGGTATGAAGTGAGCAGATTTGGTTAACCTGTCAACAATTACCCAGACCGAATCTTTCTTAGAAGGCGTTAACAGTAACCCACTAACAAAATCCATGGTTACTCTCTCCCACTTCCACAGTGGAATTTTAATAGGTTGCAGAAGCCCAGATGGTAATTGACGGTCAGCTTTCACCTGCTGGCATGTCAGACACTTATTCACGAATTCGGTTACCTCGCGGTTAAGTCCAGGCCACCAATACAATTCTCACAAATCCTGATAAAGTTTGTTTCCTCCAGGATACATGGCATATGGGTTGCCATGAGCCTCTTTCAGAATTAACTGCCTCAGATTAGAGTCCTTCGGAATACAAATTCTCCCTCGGAAACACAAGACTCCCTCACCATTCAACCCAAATTTAGAATTCTCACCACTATTCACTTGCTGAAACCGGGGAATCAGAGATTCATCCAACAATTATTTTTCCTTGATCTTCTCGGTCCAAGTCAACCTCACCTGGAGTTCCGCCAACAGACTCTCGTCATCATATAGACTAAGACGAGTGAACAACGTTCTCAGATCAGGCACTACTTTACGGCTCAGAGCGTTGGTAAACGATAAATTATGCATATTTTTACCTCATATTTAGCCTACATTTTGGATGGATTATTAGCAATTTTGTGAGAATTGGTGCTCTTAATCTTCCTTTTTCATATCTTATACTCAGGACAGCATAGGGAAGAGAAAAGAATGGAAAATGGGCCAAAAATGATGAAAAATGGGCCAAAATGTTTGAACAACACGGGCCAAGAAATGCCACACGGCCGTACCACACAACCGTGCCACATGAAGATCACACGGTCCAGCCCTCGACAAGCACGGCTAGGCCACACGACCGTGGCCCCACCGATAGATTCACACGGCCTTTGTCGAAGTCACACGGGCGTGGCACATGGGCGTGTTCTAGTCATGAAGAAGAGGAATTTCACTCGAATTAGGATGCTTAGAGGCTAAAAATGGCCCCCCAGAAGACCCTATATAAAAACCCCATGAGGCAATAGAAAAGACACACTTTTGTACACTTTAGATACGAAATATTTAGATTTCTTCTCGTCTTTCTGCCACAAAAAGGGTAGAAGCAAGGGATTACTCCAAAGGAGAAGCTGATTGGTTTATCCTAGAAGCCGAAATTCTGCAGCATCATAGAAGATCTCCCTAAAATTCCTTCAGGGGTTTTTGGTTTCTTTTATGTTTTGTTATTTCATATCTTCTGAGATGTTCTCTTTCTTTATTATGAACTAAACCCCTCAAATACTTGAGGGGGATGAAACCTAAGACAGATCTTGTTATTTATTCTTGAATTATTTGATAAATACTTGAGTTGTTCTTAATTATGTGTTCTTCATTCTTAATTTAATAATCCTAGGTATTACTTTAAGAATTAGATGTGCTTAGAGCAGAGGAGCAAAAGTCCTTGTGATAAGAGTAGATCTACCATAATTAAGCGGAGTTACATGCAACCCTAGACATAGGGCGACGTAAATCTGTCGGATTAGGGTCAAACCTAATATGGGGAACCATAGATTGAATTAATGCAACCTAGGGAGTTAATTAATAAAGGAACTTTAATTAACAACTTAGGCCTAGTTGCTCTTCGCCTCGACGAAGGGTTTAGCATAGATTAGGGATCTCTACGGATCAAGTCAAGTAAATAAATCATATAGTTCAAGGAAATAATAACAAGTGAAGTCTAGGTGGATTCTCCCTTAAGTATTATCCATATCAATCAGCTTTTCCCTAAAAGTATTCCCAATTTACTCTTTGTGCTTTCTTAGTTTAGATTTAGAATTAGTTTAAACAACCCTCTCTTATTTTTAGGCTGGATAATAGAAAGGAAGTAAGTAATAGTACTTTTGGTTCCCTTGGGTACACTAACTCGGTCTTGCCACTAAACTATACTACTGTTTGATAGGTGCGCTTGCCTTAACGTCGTGATATTAGTTAGTTTTGGTGTGATCAAGTTCTTTATAAATTTTATTACTCATATCATGTGGATATCAAACATCGACTACCACGTTAGCTTTCCCAAGGTGATACTCAATAGAGTAGTCATAGTCCTTAAGCAACTCGACCCACCTTCGTTGCCTAAGGTTCAACTCTTTCTGCGTAAGGAGGTATTTGAGGCTCTTATGGTCTGTGTAAATAATGCACCTTTCCCCATAAAGATAGTGCCTCCAGATTTTTAACGCAAAAACTACCACTGCCAATTCTAAGTCATGGGTAGGATAGTTCACCTCATGGGGCCTAAGCTACCGTGATGTATAAGCAACTACCTTTCCTTCTTGCATTAGCACACAACCTAAACCAACGTGCAACGCATCACTATACACAGTATACTCCTTTTTAGACTCTGGCTGAATGAGAAAAGGAGCTTTCCTTAGCACCTTCTTCAATTTCTCAAAACTCTCTTGTTGTTTATCAGACCAGATTAAAGGTACCCCTTTTCATAACAACTTAGTCAGTGGTGCCGCTATCACAGAAAACCCTTCCACAAACCTTCTGTAGTACCCTGCCAAACCCAAAAAGCTCCGAATCTCAAACATCGTCCTTTACGGTTTCCACTCCAACACCACTTCTATCTTTCGAGGATCAACTCTAATTCCCTCATCAGAAAGAACATGACCCAAGAATGTTACTTCCCGAAGCCAAAATTCACACTTGCTGAATTTGGCATAGAGTTGCTTCTTTCTCAGAATTTGCAGAACTATACAAAAGTGCTCATCGTGATCCTCCTTAAACTTTGAATATACTAGAATATCATTTATGAAGACAACCACAAACTGGTCCAAGTAAGGTTGAAAACCCGATTCATGAGATCCATGAAAGCGCCGGTGCGTTAGTCAAACCAAACAGCATCACTAGAAACTCGTAGTGTCCGTACCTTGTCCTAAATGCTGTCTTATAGATATCTGCTTCCTTAACCCTTAATTGATGATACCCAGACCGAAGATCGATTTTGGAGAATACCGAGGCTCCTTTAAGTTAATCAAAAGGGTTATCGATCCTTGGCAGAGGGTACTTATTCTTAATAGTAAGTTTATTCAACTGATGATAATCTATACACATCTGTATCGTTCCATCCTTTTTCTTGACAAAAAGTATTGGCACTGCCTATGGGGACACACTCGGTCTGATAAAACCTTGATCTAGAAGTTTTTGGATTTGTGCTTTCAATTCAACCAACTCCTGCGGTGCCATCCTGTAGGGGGCGATAGACACAGGAGCGATTCCCGGCAGTAGATCAATACCAAATTCTACTTCATGATTCAGGGACAAGCCAAGCAACTCATTGGGGAAGACATCTATGAATTCCTTAATAGTTCTTACTTCTCCCACCGAAGGACTTTCAGATTTAGATTTACTTACATAAGCCAGAAACGCTTCGCAGCCCTTGCGAATCAGATTTTTAGCCCTTAACACCGAAATGACATTCAACAGATAATCCCTTCGCTCTCCTATTATGGCTATCTCCTCACCCTCTAAAGTCTTTAGCATAATTCGCTTTGCAGCACAGTCCACGTTTGCTTGGTGTTTAACAAGCCAATCTATCCCCAAGATGAGATCAAATTCTCCAAACGGTAGTTCCATCAAATTTGCAGGAAACATTTTACCCTGATTCTCTAGGGGTACGTCTCTAAAAAGTTTGTCTACACTAACCGAGTTACCCAGTGGGCTAACTACAGATACCTCACTTACAGTTTTTTCAAATTGCATACCTAACATCCCGAACACATCACAAGCCATATAAGAGTGTGTAGAACCAATATCAATCAAGGCAACA
The DNA here is from genome assembly GCA_020496765.1 of Gossypium stocksii. Taxonomy (NCBI): domain Eukaryota; kingdom Viridiplantae; phylum Streptophyta; class Magnoliopsida; order Malvales; family Malvaceae; genus Gossypium; species Gossypium stocksii. The sequence goes on from CM035623.1 coordinate 18,802,836, forward strand.
TAAGGCATGCTATGAATCAGAAACATACCAGTAATGACATCCAGTACATCACCCTCATTATGCCTTCGAGCAGCGTAGACCAACGTTGGCTATCGAGCCTCAGCATTTCCAACACCTCTGCTCGGTGCTCTACGACTCCGTCCATTACCATTACCTCCGCGACCCTGTCTGCGACCCCTAGGTGGTAGTCCATCTCTCACAGGTTAAGCAACTCTCCCTTCTACAGGTTGCACTTGAACTGGCCTCTGAGGATAATCTTTTACCTGATGATCTATAGCCCCACATCGAAAACAAGCACCCTTGCTTCTCCTACACTCACCCGGATGTGACCTCTCACAGTCAGCACAAACCTGAGCCCTTACCACATTAACAGCAGCTGCTCTAACTGGTTTCGTGATTCTGGTCCTCTTTACAGGCCTCCCAAATGGACCTGCATCTCTCCTGAATCTATTTCTCTCCTTTTCGCAGTTCTGCCGTTCGGAGCTCTTAACATCCTCGGCTATTTTAGCTTTCTCAACCAATACAGCAAAGTCGCGCTCCCTCTGTGGAGCGATCAGTACCCTTAGTTCATCTCTCAGCCTATCCTTGAACTGCACACTGCGCTCATACTCAGTAGCCACAATACCACATACATATCAGCTTAACCTCAGGAACTCCACCTCGTACTCCGCTACGGACTTATTCCCTTAAACTAGGTTCAAAAATTCCTTCCTTTGAGTGTCCACAAAACTCGCCCCAATGTATTTCGCTTGGAAAGCCATCTTGAAGAAATCCCACGTTATCCGATCTGCTACCGTACCCTCCTTCACAGTAAGCCACCATTGGTAGGCCTCATCCTCTAGTAGAGACACTGCTCCTTTCAACTTCTGCTCTGCTGAGTAGTCCAAGTCATCCACAATTTGTTTAGTGGCCTCCAGCCAATATTCGGCCACATTTGAGGCTACGCTAGAAACGGCCCTAAAAATTTCTGCCCCATAAGGTCGAAGCCGTTCAGAAATCGACCCAAGGTTTACTGTACCAGTTCTTGCTCTGGCAACTCTTTCCAAAACGTAAAGCATTGCCTGGGATAAGGCATCATCCCCGGCTGCCCGATCATGGGACCCGGTCTCAGTTACTAGCGGCACTGGTGCCTCCTCAGCAGGTATGTGTCCTGACTCCGAAGATTTTGCCTGAACACTTCCCTGGCCTCTACCACGGCCTCGTCCATGTGTAGCTATCGTACTCATATCACTTTATCTGATTTAAGAAATTTTATGCCTTAGTCAAAGTTTCAATATTTATTACAGATGTTTTATGTAGAAGACAAAGATTTTTAGGGCTGATTCTTGTAAATTCAGATCTACTACGGGCTTCAAGTTTCTATAGTTTCTGTTTCCCTAACTACAGAGTCTCAGTACTGACTAAAATGGTGTCTCAATTATCTCACATATAATAAAATAAATCAAAGTGAATCAGAAAAACTTACAAATTGGGGCCGGAGACTCGATGTCCCACACTTCAAAGATCACAAAAACTATGCGAGAAGAAGGTCTGATTTAAAACATTTTTGAACTTATATGTTTTTAAAGATCATTTTTCAAACCCATCCATAGCCGAGTTGTTACAACTTGGCTTTGATACCACTAAATGTAACACCCCAAACCCGGCCTGGAGGTTATGCCCGGATCTGGAGGGTCACATGGCTTAAACTTCAGAATCCGTAAAAAAAACTCTTTCTAGAAAAGTTAAAATCCTGTTTACAACACGTTTACTTGTATGAAACCTTCCTTTTTAACAAGTTAAAAAGACAACAAGTTAGAAATCCTTTTCTTTTAGTTTTGAAATCGTGATGCAAGTTAAGTTACCCAGTTGGTTTGAATAAAATAGGTTGTAGTTTCTTTCAAAGGCATTTGTTATCAATTTTAAAAGCCCAATTTGATTAATTAACTGATTACATGCAATGCCGTTCAAAATAAACAATTAACCCAAATAAAAGTTAAATCCTGTAATGGCCTTATTACATAGTTTAAACTAAGAAGATAGAAAAAAATGAGAATAAAAACGTAAATAACAAAAGTCCGTCTAGTGTAGAAAGTAAGTAAAACCATGTGGCCACCTCGAGTCAGTCACGACACCAAATCTCCTAAGTCTGGGGGTTCCCTGCACAAGTTAAGATTTAAAAGAGTGAGGTTACGAAAACTCAGTGTGCACCTCCCCATCAGAATAGAGTGGGCCGAAGCTCTAAACATAAACAGATCAGGCCTAAGCCCATAGCAGATACAGAAAATACATATATCATGCAAAACCCACCCTAGCCAGCCATCACACCACTCGTACCAACCAGCATACCATGTGGGAATAACTCAACCCACCCAGCCCACACACCAAAGTGTAGCAAAGCTGCTAACGACAGAATATTATGGTAGAGCCACCAGAAACAGAACGAGTGGCAATGCCACTGTTAATAGAAATATGTGGCGGAGCCATTATAACAGAACTTCCTCCTTAATCATAATCCCAACCCCATGCAGATTCACAAAGCATAATATATAACATACTTGCAGATTAGCAGATATAGAATTAATCATGCAGAGTCATTAATCTAACCTCCAAGGGTATAATAGTCATTTCCAATACTAGGGGTAAAGTGGTAATTTTACCCCTCAGCGGTGTATCACTCCTTATTATCAGATTTTAATGACTTAGCACAAAATATAACCTCATGACAGACCCCATATTATGCCTAGCAGCCCAGATTCATTATTTAGGTCAAAAGTAATCTTAGGCCATAAAACCCCTATCGGCCCATACGAGCCCACTCATTCGTGTAACACCCCAAACTCGGCCTAGATGTTACGGCCAAGTCTAGTGTGTCACATCAACGATGGACTAAACATGTTTCCTAGTTACCCAGATTAGGGTGAGTTTTGCAAAAATCGTTATTAAAGTTTTAAGAGAAATTCCCGGTTTAATTGTGAACGTCCTATCCACTACCAAATTCTAGGGGTATTCTTATTATAAGATCTTGGTTTAACTTTCGTTACTCGTTTGATACGTGTGAATTAATTCGAAAACATTGATTAGATTTAAAAAAACTCGTGTAGCTTTATTCAAAATATTTAAAGTATAATATAAGAAAATAATCAAAAACCCCAAATTAAAATAATTTAAGCGACCTTATTACAAACCCAAAACCATAATGAAAATAGTTAAAAATAAATAAGGAAATAGACAACTGAATTTAAAAACTAGCTATGCAGTCCACTTGGCCACTCTAAATCTCTCCCAGCTCCAAGTCATAAGAGATTTAATGAAAATAAGAAATGCCATGTCTTTTTCGATCATAAGAGCCTCAAATATTTAATGACTCAAAGAGACTTGAATTTGAGACAAAGACGATGGCTTGAATTGCTGAAAGACTATGAGCTGGTTATAGATTATCATCTGGGAAAAGCTAACGTAGTTGCAGACGCTCTCAGTAGGAAATTGTTGTTTTCCTTACGAGCAAGGAACGTACAATTGTCCTTATCGGCCAATGACGTGTTGATAGCCGAATTGAAAACAAAACCAGTATTTATACGGTAAATTTGTGAAACTCAGAAGGTCAACGATGATTTGGTTGCTAAGCAAGCTCAGTGTGATTCGAGTGTGGACTCAGAGTTTCGAATTGACGATGATGATTGTTTGAGGTTCAGGGATCGGGTGTATGTTCCAAGAAATTCAGAGCTAGTTTTGATGATTCTGAATGAGGCCCATAATAGTCAAATGTCGATTCATCTAGGCAGCACAAAAATGTATAACGATCTGAAACGTCAATACTGGTGGCACGGTATGAAACAGGACATCTCTGATTTCGTATCTAAGTGTCTGATATGTCAACAAGTAAAAGTGAAACATCAGGTGCCTTTGGGATTACTTCAGCCGATCCTGATACCTGAGTGGAAGTGGGATCGAGTTACGATGGACTTTGTGTCTAGTTTACCACTGACACCGAGCAAGAAAAACTCTATTTAGGTTATTGTTGATAGATTAACGAAGTCAGCTCATTTCATCCCTGTTCGTACAGATTTTTCACTTGATAGATTAGCGGAATTGTACATCTGCCAGATTGTACGATTGCACGGGGTGCTGACTTCTATTGTTTCAGACAGAGATCTCTGATTTACTTCACGGTTTTGGCAGAAACTGCATGAGGCGTTGGGTACTAGGCTCCATTTTAGCAGTGCCTTTCATCCCCAAACCGATGGTCAGTCCGAAAGAACGATTCAAATACTCGAGGATATGTTGAGATGTTGCATTCTCGAGTTTTGTGGCTCGTGGAAAAAATACGTACTGTTAATTGAATTTGCCTACAATAATAGCTTTCAATCGAGTATTAAAATGGCGCCTTACGAGGCTTTATACGGTCGTAAATGCCATACACCTTTGTTTTGGACCGAGCTCAGTGAGAATAAGTTATACGGGGTTGATTTAATTAAAGAAGCCGAGCAGCAAGTGAAAATAATCCGTAGTAGCCTGAAGGCAGCATCGGATCGTCTGAAATCATACGCGGATTTGAAGTGTAAAGATATAGAGTTTCAGATTGGAGAAAACGTCTTTCTAAAAGTCTCGCTATGGAAAAAGATACTTCGTTTTGGCCGTAAGGGCAAATTGAGTCCGAGATTTATCGGACCGTATGAGATTTCAGAGAAAATTGGGCCGGTTGCTTATAGGCTAATTCTACCCCCTGAGCTTGAAAGGATTCACAACGTTTTTCATGTTTCAATGCTCTGTCGTTATAGATCCGACCCCTCTCATGTAATTAGTCCGTCAGAAATTGAGATTCAGTCTAATTTGAGTTATGAAGAAGAACCGATTCGTATTTTAACTCGCGAGGTGAAAGAGTTGCGAAACAAAAAGGTTCCGTTAGTAAAGGTGTTGTGGCTCAAGCACGGGATCAAAGAAGTGACTTGGGAACCCGAGAACTCTATGAAAAATCGATACCCTAACCTATTCACTGGTAAGATTTTTGAGACGAAAATCCCAAAAAGGGGGGGAGAGTTGTGACAGCCCTAATTCGACCCTAATCGGAGGAGTGGTTTCGGAACCGCTAAACTGAGTTAGAAAATTTGTTGAATGTTATAATGTGTGAGTTTTACATGTGAATTATTATGTGCTAAAAGTTGATGTGGAAATTTGATCATCTAAGTGGCTAATTAATTAAAGAGGACTTAATTGTTAATTTTTAAAAGGGTGGTAGATAGATTTTAAAGTGACCAAATCTTAAGGTTTACTATTGTGGAGGATTTGCATGCTTATTTGACCATTTTCTATTCATGTTCACGGTAGTGGGGGTTGTTATGATGCGTTATGTGTTTTAAATTAATAAATTATATATTTATAATTTGTTATAATTAAAATTTGATAAAATAAAAGTGTATATGGTGATAAAAACAAGGTTAGCTTCATAGCCTTCATTTTAGCCGAAACTAAAGAAAACAAATAGGAGAAGAAGCTCTTGGATATTCGGTCTATAGAAGGGCTAAAATTCAAGGTAAATACTTGTTAAATTGATGTTAAAATTGATGTTTTGAGTTCCTAGCTTGATGCTACCTTAAACCCATGGATTTATTCTCTTGAATTGGTTATGTGGCATGTTCGGTATTGGATAGGAAATGTCAATTTTGATAGTTGAAAATAGAATTGGAATAAGGAGTGTTTGATAGACTTAGAAGATGAAATTGTAAGTGATTATGAGCTTATAATCTTAATTAGTGAAATTTATGCTTAATATGACTTAATTGCTTAGGAAGTCATTCGGCCATGGAAATTGAGCATGGAAGAATCTGGTGTTGGATGTTCTTATTGATATATGAAGCTGAAAATTTAGTTTGAAGTTTGGTAATTGTGTTAAAGATGAACATTAAACCTTTATGTTTTATGGTCTTGTAAGTTAGGTGTAAAACCAATGGTATTTTAATGCTTGGCATGAAATTAGTTGTTAAATGAGTTATGAACCTATTATAATTTGAAAATTGGTGGCTTTATGGATAAGGGGCATTTGGCAATAGAGGTTAAATTATAAAAAAAAAACCTCACATTAGTGAATTAAAGTAAAATTTGATTCTTTATAGGATTAAATTACCTATGACCGAATGTGATGAATTTGTCAAGAAATAAATTTAGTTAAATAAAATTCGGTTAATGGTGTGTATAGAATAATTGAATGCTAATTTGATTAACTCTCTAATGGCCAAATGTGTTAAACCTTAAAGCATGATTTAGTTTAACCAAGGGAGAATAGGATCGTGTCATTTTGTTTCATATGAGCTTGAATTTTTTGCAAGAACTCGTTGAATTAAATGGTAATGCCGAATGCGAATTATGTATAATTGTAACCTTGTGTATTTGGCCATTTAGGTAATGTAACCATGATGAGATGTTAACTTTGTAAATGAAGTATGAAATACTTACATTAGTTATGAACATTCGGCCAAGGTGAAATTTTGAGTAAAAATTATGGAAGTGTGGATGTCGAGTGTGTAATAAGGGTTATAGATATATATATATATATTCGATTGTGTATAAATTTTGGTTAAATGATGATTTATTAATATTGAGAGTGGATTATTAAATAGTAAACTTTGTTTAATTGAAGCTCAAGAACAAGGGACACCGAATTCGGATAAGGAGAAAGCGAAAGTACTTGAATAACTATTGAAATCGTTCATCAACTTTTGAGGTAAGTTTTGAGTAGTAAATTTTAGCACATACTTGAAGATGATATATATATATTTTGATTTGAGGCATTGTGGCTATTTGATCTTATTTGAATAAAACTATTTTTGAAATGAAATGGTATAAGATTTGTAGTCGTAGAGTTATTTGGAAATGAAAGTTAAGAGAAATATATGTGCATTCAGGATTGATGTGTTTCCTTACATTAAACCGAATGTGTAGGGAAGGATATATGTATGTGTTTAGGCCGATGATTATTCATGAAGTAATGTCAAAATATGTATGATGTGCATATGTCGAAATAAGCAAGTGAAGTACAAATATGGTATGCTATGTGATACATATTAAAATGTGAATAAATGTGCATGAAAATTCAGTGATGTGTATCCGGGCCTTCGTGCCTAGTAGGCTTCATGTCGGTGATGTATATTCAGGCCTTCGTGCCTAGTAGGCTTCGTGTCGGTGATGTATATTTAGGCCTTCGTGCCTAGCAGGCTTCGTGCCGGTGATGTATATTCGGGCCTTCATGCCTAGCAGGCTTCGTGCCGGTAATGTGTATTCGGGCCTTCGTGCCTAGCAGGCTATAAGCCGGTGATATGTTCAGGCTTCGTGCCTAGCAGGCTTAATGCCGGTGATTCGAGTAAAGTTTCAGACTATGAGAATTTGCGATATAATTTCAATTGAATATGCTCAAATTATTAAGTTGGCCAGGTATGTATCATGTACTCATGTGTGAACTTAATATAGATTGATTCACAAGTATTAAAATTGATGAATATGTGAATAAATGTTATATTTACATATGAAATGGTGATACAATCGGCCATTGTAAGATGCTATATGAAAATATGAGATTTAGCCATATTATATGAGTTTGAATTAATAGAAAGCATGTGCTGAATTTTCCTTATGTATAGATGTGTATTCGGCTAAGTGGTTAGGTAATTCTAAAATGAGTTTGGAGATATGGTATATTAGTGTGAATATAAGTTTTAAATTGTTTGTATTGCTCAAAGCTTACTAAGCTTATGGAAGCTTATCTGTTGTTATGTTTTCTTCTGTTTTTATAGATCTCGTTTTGAAGCTACAGGCTCAGGGATCCAAGCTTAAGTCATCCACACTATCATTGTTATTTTGGTACTTTCAATAGTTACTTCGTTTTGAAACAATGGCATGTATAGGCTAAGCATTCTATTTTGGAATTTAGATTCATTTTGACCTTGTAAATATACGAGCCATGTGAAAATGGCTTAGTAGTTCTTAAATACGAATGAATTGCTGGATGGGGTTATGTGAATGGTTATTTTGCACTATTGCCAAATAGGGAAAAAGGCCTATAGATTTATGTTATTCACATATGTTTAGGTGGAATCACTTTATGAATTAATATTGTTCATTTGGTAAACCTTAGAGTTTTATATATTGTTAAGGATGGAATGGCAATATGAATTGAATCATGTTTTGGTTGTACTCACTTTGAAGTTGCTCACTTTCGGTGGTGTGTAAATACAAATGTGAAATTTATGTTTGATTTGTATTCGTAAGTCTCTGTAGTCATGTTAGTTAAAATACCTTGTAACCCTATCTGGCGACGGATTTGGGTTAGGGGTGTTACAAGAAGCATTCAAAACACAATTCATTTAATCTCATAATTTCACATATCAGACATTTTGTCCGTTGAATTATTGAAATATCGATGGATACTCACGTAGTACACATAAAGTATACAAAACTGTAAACCGTCAACTCATAATCCGAGGTACCCATTAGGGCACTTAATCAGGGAGCACACTCTCGAGCCATATATTAGGATACTCAAATGAGCCATGTAACTCGATTAGGGCCTAGTTGGAATAGTGGTTTCGAGACCACAAATACGAAGTAGAAAAATTTACTTTGATAAAGTTTTAAGGTTTACAATATGGTTGAATGCATGTGTGAGAATTACGATAAGAAATTTTATCAAAACGGTGTAACAGCCAAAAATATAGGGTATTTAATTTTGTGTTGTCTGACACAAATTGAATGTTTGGTTGTTGGCTAGAATGATTTGGGTGTGTTTGGGGGTGTTAGAGAAGCCTGGGTTCAAGTTTGGGCTTTTGCATAATTTTTAGTTTTTGCTTTTAAATGTATCTTGACACTGGCGCATAGGCTTTATAAATTGTTGCGCATGTTTTAAGTTACAAGAAGCACCTGTGGTACAGTGGTTGTGGCATTACAAGTGTGGTAAGGGGTCTGAGGTTCAAGTTTTCTAGTTAAGCAATGGTGTATTTATTTTGCAGTTTCGTTGGCCAGTGGTTGAGTTGCATTAGAATTCTGATGAAGGAGTTTGTGGAGTGATATGGGGAGGGATTCAAGGAGTGATAAGGGGAGGAATTACTGGAGAAAGTTTAGGAATTTGAATTGATGAGGGAGAGTGTGCCGTATGGGTTAGGAGAGCTTGGGAATTCGACATTGGGAGAGGTTTTGCACCAATTGTTGCTAGGGGAAACTCCAATTCGGCTAAGTTTTTTTTTTTTCATTTTGTTTTTGGTAGTTGCTTATTTTTTCTCTTTTGGTTTTGTGCATCTTTGCATTTTGACCATTTAGGTCCTTTTCATCTTTGACATTATTCTTTAATTTGTGCTTTTGTTCACTTTGCCGAAACTCAAAACATCAAGTGCCAAATTTTGGGAATCTTCCTTGAAGTCTGTCTTTTCTCTTCTCCTTAATTTCTCTCTACTGAACACTGTTCTTTTTCTTCCTCTACTCTCTTAACTTTGTCGAACACATCCTCCTCCTCTTCCCCATTATTCTTTCAATATTCTTTCATAGCCAACTTCCCTTCTTCTTCCCCCTTCTTTTATTTTTTCCTTCCTTCTTCTTCTATTTTGCTTTTGAACTGAAAGTTATTCTTCTTTGTTCTTTCACAAGTAGTTTGGGTAGTGGTTGGCCGAATATTATTCTTCTTTAGTATTGGTAAATCGTTTTGGTTTGCAAGTGTTCTAACGAATCGATAAGTGTTCTGTTAAGTAATCTGACAAATCCGTTTCTTCTGTCTTCTCCTAAAAATCGAATACTCCTTCTCTTAGTATTCTGTGATTGCCGAATGGTGACTCCTTCCCCTTATTGTGTTTTCGCTGTTTTTAGGAGTTTCTGGGAGTGAAAGTGTAGGAATTCCCTAGTTACCAAACCCCTGTCATCTACTAATCGATTAAGGTAATTACGGTACCTAACTTATAGGCATAGGTTGAATAGCCTTATTTTTTCTATTTTTTCTGTAAAGTTATTATTTATGGGTTGAAGCCTTAACTATAATTAATTTCATCTATTAAGATCTTTCGTTATCGTAGTGTCTCAGCAAAGAAAGGTGTGATCAATTTAGCCTATTTGGGTTAGGTGTTTTAAACACTGATAAATGATGGACTGACTATATGTTGGGATGGTTGTAGGTTGGGCACTTGTGGAGTTTGAAATGTTTGCGTAAAAGGTGTCTAATCATACACCGAAACCTATTACTATCGAAAAGTCAAAAAGCCGAAACTTCAACATTTAAGGTCTTACGAGCGTGTGAACGCTTATGTAGTACACTGAGCCTACAAAATCATGGGCGACAGACTGTAGAGGTTGCCATGAGCATTTTCATGGACTTGGGCCATTTTAGGCCTCATTGGGCCGAAATGGGTCGTGTGTGCCCAATGGGCTTGTGGGCCCTAGATGGGTAAAATCCACAGCAAGTGACAAATAATGGATTGGGCTATGAGGTTCGTGTAGTTGTGCCTGAATTTGGGCCAAATAAGCTACACGAGCATGTGGGCCCATTTGGGCTGACTAATGGGCCTTGGGCCCATTTACACTGTTATGACCACTTAGGTTATCTGAGTCGTTCGAGACAACTGGAGACCTTTTGAAGGATCATTAACTGTACCGTGGCCTCAAGATTAGTTAAATGACTAAAATACCCCTAACGGGTAAAATTACTGTTTTACCCTTAACTAACGAAATGACCGTTGTACCCCTAGTGGTAAGTTGATTGATGTGTGTATGATGTTTATATGACTGATACTGAGTGTGACATACTGCATATATGTAATATTTATGACACGTCATACTGCATGAGGTTGGGATACTGTTACAGAGGAAGTACTAGTGGCTCTGCCACGTATTTACTGTTTTCTGGTGGCTTTGCTACATATTCTGATATTGGTGGCTTTGCCACGCTTACTGTTATTAGCAGCTTTGCTACGTTACTATTACTAGTAGCTTCGTTGCGATATTGGTGTGTTGGCTGGGTGGGTCGATTTTATCCCCACATGGTGCGTTGGTTGGTACGGGTGGTATGTTGGTTGGATTAGATTGGGTTGCTTATTTACACTGTATTGATACTCTATTGGGCTTAGGCCCACTCTGTTACTGTATAGGGCTAAATCTCAGACTGCACTGTTACTAAATACGGCTCAGGCCTAGACTGCTTCTGTATGCACTGTTTACTATATGATTGATTGGGGATTACACATTTAGTTTTCGTAAACTCACCCTTTCTTTTAACTGTACAGGTAATCCCCAACCTTAGGCGATTTGGAGCCACAAGGGACTTGGAGGTGGCAATACGACCGCTGATGTTCTACTTTAGACTTATTTATTTGAATTTCATATTGGGCTTTTGGTTATGTAATACGACCATTTGGTTTTAATTTTTTTTAAATTGGGCTTTGATTTTCTTATTTTAAACTGATAGAGTAGGAAAAATGAGTTTTCAAAGTAATAACTATTTTCAAAGAAAAACACGCAATTTAAACTTCAAGGTTTTCAATTAGAAAAGCTTCTGCGATTTTGTTTAGTTTAAGAGATCAACGATAACAAATATGGCAATCATTTTGATAAGTTGTTTTCAAATTGTAATAACCTGATTTGCCGAATTTTCTCGAGCAATAAAAATGAAATGTGTTTTAACTTAAAACGGATTTTTACTAACAAGTCCAAATTTTGGAAAGCTTTTGACAAGATGATTTGCTAAATACAAACACAAGAAGATTTAAACATGGAAATGAACTTTTATTGAAAAATTTAATTTTTGAACAATATTTTGATGTGACACGTCAGATTCAGCTATAACATCTAGGCTAGGTTTGGGGTGTTACAAAAAGTGTCCAATTAGACTAGTAGAACTAAATTGCAAAAAGTGCAAAATAAGTGTTCTAGAAGCATTAAGTACTTAATTGAAATGAATTCATAAACTAGAGGTCCTCATGTAGTAATTAGACCATTATATGTCTAGATGGACAAAAATAGACATGGAAGGGTAAAATTTCAAAGAAAGGTAAAAGAGGCATTTTGGTCATTTGGTTAATTAAAGAATAAAAAGGGAAATATCAAGTCAAAATTGTGTCCATCTTCTTCCCCTTGTGCCGAAAATTGAAGAGAAGAAATAGCTAGGGTTTCGTCACTTTTCAAGCTCAATAGTAAGTGCATCCTAGCCTCGTTTTTAATGTTCTTTACATTGTTGAAACCCTTATAACTTGATATGCCTATTTCTAGCCATATTTTGAGCTAGGGTTCATGTTCAAAAATTTTCCCATGTGTGATATGCATGTATTTTGATGTTTAATGGTAGAAAATGAAAGATTGATGTGTGATAAACAAATTTTACTAGGAGATTTTTTATGAAAATGCGTAGAAGGACCTATTTGTAAAAGGCATAAAATATGTGTATAAAATGTGATTTAGTGAAAAATGTGGGCTGATATGAGCATGTATGTACGTCGGCTAGGTTTGGGTAACAAAGAAAATAAGTAATGTGGGCTGATATGAGCATGTATGTGTGTCGGCTAGGTTTGGGTAACAAAGAAAATAAGTACATTTCGTTATAAGAGCCTAGGGACTAAAGTGTAAAGAAGTTAAACTTTAGGGGCAAAAATGTAATTTTTCCATAGTGGGATTTTTGTATTGAATTGAGTAATGTGATAATTAAATGAGTTAAATTTGGTATTATAGATCAAGAAAGACAAGGATTCGACCTTAATCAAGGAAAAGAAAAGATTTTAGACTAAATCGAATAACTTGTCATTTTGGACCGCGGTAAGTTCGTATGTAAATAATGCATCATTTTATTTTACTTTAATGTCTTAATGTTGTATGAAATGTGTGAATTGTATTATGTGAGATAATCAGCAAGTTTCAACTAGTGATAAATGTGAACGAAAAATCACGGTTGAACCTTAGGAATAGAGTCGGATACAAGTGACATGTCACTAGGTACCCAAGTGTATGATTGTGTGATTATGTGATGTTCGAGTGCTGGTCTTGTACGTCTACCAATGGCTAGGTAATCCTACATATGTTGCGGATACTTGTCAGCTTGTGTGAGCAGCACTGAGTGTAACGCCCCAAAATTCTTGATTTTCGGCTTTTGTGAAAATTGTAGCATGAAAATGTTTGTATATGTTTTCGCATTATTTTGACACAAATATCTACCTATTTAAGTGGGTATGTGCTTTGGGTGTGTTGGGGACGTCCCAAGTTCAAGCCTTAGCTTAGGTAAAATTTTAAGTTTTTATTGAATAAAGCCTAACTCTCGGTAATTAGGCTTTTAAGTAAAAGTTGGATAAGTTATGATAGAATAGGCCTAATGGTCTAGTGGTTAAGTGGAGTGTTAAATATGATTGAGGTCTTGTGTTTGAGTTGTTGCATGGGCATTATTTTTGCTATTAATGCCGTATGAGTGTTTGAATTGGAGTGGAACACTTAGTGATTGAGTTGGTTAGGTTTTAAGTAGTGATTTAGGGATTGGGCAGTTACCTGGTAATTTCTTTTCTGCAAAATTCAGTTCTCCTTTTTAGCCCAAAAACTCTCTCTGCTGTTTTTCCAAAAATTTCCTTTCTTGTTGCCGATTTCTACTCTTACTTGCTGCCGAAAATTTCCCCTTTTCTTCATTCTTTCTTTTTTTTCAATTTGTTTCTGTGGGGTTTCGATTGTTTCTATCTGTTTGTAGACAATCTAAATTTGAGGGACAACTAGATGACGTTCTAATCAGCTAGGAAGCGTCATTATCATTAAAGGTTTTAGCGTGCTCGGGAGTAATTACGTGTCAAAAGCGAACCAGGTGTATACTCCGATCACACTGAAATTGCGTTGTGGCTAAAGCTGAAAATAGAACTATTGACGCCACATGGGCGTCTGGACTACCCGTGTGGAGGCCATGTGGCGAGACACTACCGTGTGATCGACGAGCCAGGCCATGTCCGCTCGACATGGGCGCGACAGACACGGGCGCTGGCTAGGTTATGTGCGAGGCACAGGCTAGGCTAATTAGGCTATGTGGGTCCACACGGGCGTGTGGGTCCGCACAGGGGAACCACACAGGCATGTGGGGTTTTGGGCCATGCCGTGTGATCCACACGGGCAAGGCTAATTTGGGTCATGTGGGCCCATAGACATGTGAGCCCATTATTCTGAATTGTTTTGAAAGGTTGCATGGGTCACCTAAGTCGACTGTGACCTGTTATAGGGTCGGTAAGGTTTTCTTAGTCTCCTTTTACTAAAATTTGATATTGTGATGTATGAGTTAGCATGTGTATCTGTCTGATTCGTTATATCTGTACTGTTCTGGAATTCTATATGATCTGTTATTTGCATAATAGCATGCCACGTTTGTATGATGCATCGCATTGGGTGGGATTATTGTTGCGAAGTGAAGGAAGTCTTTAAGGCTATTAGCCTATTACCTGGTAGCTCTGCCGCATATTTATGATATGTGTTGTAATACGGTATGATTTGGTGTGTAGGGTTGGATGGGTTGATTTTATCCCCATACTTGGTATGTAGGGCTGGGTGGGTTGATTTTATCCCCACATGGTGTGTAGGGTTGGACGGAGATGGTGTGCAGGGTTGGTGGGCATGTACTGGTCTGATCTGATATGCACGTGTATCTGGAATGGCTAAGGCCAAATATATCTGATTCTGATATGAGTGGGCTAAGGCCCACACTGGTTCTGTTAAGGGCTCAGGCCCAATTTATGGCTGATTGTCTAATATTTGTTTACATGCATGCTTTACTGTGGGGATGTACACACTGAGTTTGCGAAAACTTACCCCTTTATTTATTTATCTGTCAGGAAATCCCCAGCAGTAGATGGATCGGTGCAGGGGAGGGCTTGACGTTGACCACTGCTAGATACTTATTGGATTTTACGGTTTCATTGGTTACTTACTGTTTTATTCCTGATTATTTTAGGATTTTCGATGTAATTTTGGACTTGGACTGCTTTTGATTTTTATTTTGGGACTTTTAACTGTTATTTTTATTGATTTATAAACTGCGACACCACAAACTCATTTTAAAACTAAATTAAAGGTTTTCATATGAATGAACAATTTTCAATATTTTCGTGAAAAAAAAAAAGAAATGTTTTCAAGTAAATCAACCAATACATAATTTCTGGCTAAGGAAATATAATAATCTGAACAAGTTTTTATAATCGAAATGGTTTTCTAAAAACACTCTCATGTGACGCCGCCAGATTCAGCCATAACGTCTAGGCTGGGTTTGGGGTGTTACACTGAGTAATTATGTCTAGACCGTCAGCTTGTGTGAGCAGACCTGTGACTAGCACAAGAACGAGCGTATAGGTGATAAACGATAGCTTTGGCTAAATATATATGGCACTTATGTGCAAATTTATGAGTATCCAATAGTATTCTAATGTGTTCCATGGGAATAACAATAGATGTGAAAACATGTGTGTTTTGTATGAAGATGTGATACAAGTGTGTACGAGAAATTCGTAAGTACAAACGTTATAAGTGATGATATCGTGGTAAGTTGTGCTTGAGTAAGTTTAGCATATGTGAGATCAATGGTAAATGTATCAACTCTCCTTATATGAATTTGCATGGTTAAGATGCTATTTATTTGCATATAAACTTCCTAAGCTATATAGCTTACCCCTCATTTCCTTTCCTTTGTCTTATAGTGTCACCAAGCTAGCTCAGGATTGGGACTTGTCAGAGGCTCCCATCATACTATCAGAATTGTTATTTTGGGTATTTGATAATTGTGATCTTTTTGTAAGTATGGCATGTATATGGACCTGGTCAGTTTACTTTATGTAATATTTGGTTTGGCCAAGAATGTTGGCCTAAGTTAGTTGTAAGTTCATTTTGTATACGGCCATTTGAATTTGGCAAAGGTGGGTTTGGTATAATCAGTAAAGATGTCTTTCATGAACATGGTTGAATGAGATGATAATTGGGAAATGTCCATGCATGGGGATTATGGATTGTGAATGATGAGTGAATGCCTTGATTGTGATAATTTAGTTGTTGAATTGTGCCTTGATAAGTGTTGTTAAATGGTTTTATGTGCTATTGTGTTTCAGGGTGGCAAATGGCTTGGAAAGTAGCCTATATTTTGTCCACACGGTTGGCACACGGGCGTGTGTCTAGGCCGTATGTGACATATGGTTAACCCCATAGGCGTGTAGTCCGGCTGTGTGTCCCCTGCACCCTAATTAGGCAAAACAGAATGCTAAGTAGTAAACACACGGGGCAGAGACACGACTGTGTGTCTCAGCCATATGGAGTACACGGCCATAGGACATGGGCGTGTGTCCAGGCCGTGTGAAGTCTGCACCTAATTTACGAGAATTTAATTCATCACACGGCCTAGCGCACGAGTGTGTGGCTTGGCCGTCTAGAGTCATTTGTTTGATGACGTTATAAACAGAGAGTTACACGGGGTATGGACATGGGTGTGTTTGACCACTCGGCCTACCCACATGGGCGTGTCCTAAGCCACACGAGCATGTGACCCTTATTTTGATGAAAAATTTTCTAAGTTTTCCAAAGTTTCTGAAAGTTCTCGGTTTAGTCTCGAACCACTTTTAAAGCATGTTTTGGGCCGCGTAGGCTCATGTAAGGGACTTTATGCATGTGAATGAACAATTTTAAATTGATCAAAATTTTATGGCCAGTTTTGTATAGATGTTTATGTTTAAGTCCGGTAACACTTCGTACCCTATTCCGTCAACGGGTGTGGGTGAGGAGTGTTACATTTGTGGTATCAGAGCTATGGTTTAGTCGATTCTCAAACTAACCTAGCGTATGTACGGGTCTAGCTATACATGCCATATATGAATTGTGATAGTGTGATGACTCCTGACAATTTAAAATTTGTTTTCATATAGTAAATGGATCCCGATCTAGCTGTAGCTGATGAGGAAGAAAGTAATGTGTCGGCTCTCGCCCAAGGGACCGCGCCGCTCGATAGTAGAATTGTGACAACTAGTCATGGAGGAGACGCTCGAGAAGCCTTTCTCCACATGATGAATAAGTGGTACAAAGAGTTCATTCTGGTGAATCCAAATGCTCAACCTCCTCCACCCCCTCCTATTCCCCAACCGATTCCCGTAGCGCCCCAAGGTATAGATATGATAAGAATGAGTAAGCCTCCTGTAGATAAGGTTTGAAAGAATAGGGCCGAAGAATTTCGGGCTAACATAGATGATGACTCCGAGAGGGTAGAATTTTGGCTCGAAAACACTGTTTGGGTCTTCGATGAGCTTTCTTCTACTCCAGAGGAGTGTCTAAAGTGTGCTATTTCACTTTTGAGGGATTCGACATATCATTGGTGGAAAACTCTAGTATTGGTTGTAAAAAAGAGAGAGTTACATGGATTTCTTCCAAGAAGAATTTCAAAAGAAGTACATAAGTCAGCGGTTTATCGATCAAAAGCGTAAGGAATTTTTAGAATTGAAGCAAGACCGAATGACTGTATTTGAATACAAGCAAGAGTTTGTCAAACTCAGTAAGTACACTCGGGAATGTGTGTCTACAGAAGCTATTATGTGTAAAAGGTTCGAGGATGGATTGAATGAAAATATTAGAATGTTTGTTGGAATTTTGGAACTGAAAGAATTTTTTGTCTTAGTCAAACGAGCTTGTAAATCGAAAGAGCTGTATAAAGAAAAGAGAAAAGCTAAACTGGATGCTAAAGACTTGAGGAAGAGACCGATGAGTAAGTCCCGCCAGTCCTCGTCTAAGAAGTCAAAGGATATGCCCTTCCGTTCGAATATGTCAGCTGGAAATCCTACCAGAAATTGTGGGAAGTAATATTCGGGTTCTAAGGCTCGAACTACATCTATAGCGATGTCAGTAATGTAAGATTTGAAAAGCCCTAATGTCAACACTGTGGTAGGACACATCCCGGGGAATGTTGGATGATCACCCGGGTTGTTTTAAAAGTGGTTCCCAAGATTATTTCATTAAGGATTGCCCTAATATGATTGAAAAAGATAACTCCCTAAATGCTAGATTGAGTAATACAACTGTTAGGGGGAAACTAATTAAAAATATGGGACATGGGGCCAGTAGCAAGGGTGTATCCAAGGATTCAACTATAAGATCGGAAGTTAGAACACTCGCGAGGACTTATGCCATCTTTGCCCAAGAAGATGCGTCATCTTCTTATGTGATCAACGGTACATTTTCTCTTTATGATACTACTATTGTTGCATTAATTGATCCTGGATCTATGCATTCTTATATTTGCATGAATTTGGTAGCTAATATGAATTTGGCTGTTGATTCTACTAAGTTTGTGATTAAAGTGTCAAACCCTTTAGGCAAGTATGTGTTAATGGATAAAGTTTGCAAGAATTGTCCTTTGATGATTCGAGGTCACTATCTTCTAGCTAACTTAATGTTGTTGCCATTTGATGAGTTTGATGCTATATTGGGTATGGATTGGTTGATATTTCATGATGCCCAGGTAAATTGTAGGCAGAAAAATATTGAATTGAAATGTGAAAATGGTAAAGTTCTTCGGGTTGAAACAGATGCATCCAGTGAACTACCTGATGTGATTTCGTCTATGACAGCTCAGAAGTATGTCAGAAAAGGTTAGGAAGCATTTCTTGGTTATATGTTGAACAAAAAAGTGTCTGAATTGAAGATTGAATCAGTACCGATAGTTTGTGAATTTTCTGATGTGTTCCCAGAAAAATTGTCGGGATTGCCACCAGAGAGAAAAGTGGAGTTTGCTATTGATTTATTACAGGGGACCTCCCCAATATCGATTGCTCCTTATAGAATGGCTTCGACCAAATTGAAAGAGTTGAAGGCTCAGTTCCAAGAGTTGACTGACAAGGGATGTGCGAGACCGAGCTTTTCTGCCTAGGGTGCTCCCGCAGTATTCGTTAAAAAGAAAGATGGATCCAATGAAACTTTGCATCAACTACCGGTAACTTAGCAAAGTAACCATAAAGAATAAGCATCCTTTGTCGAGGATTGACAATTTGTTTGACCAATTAAAAGGGGCAACAGTGTTTTCGAAGATAGACTTAAGATCCGGTTACTATCAATTGAGGGTTAAAGACTTGTATGTGTCGAAAATAGCGTTCAAAACAAGGTATAGACATTATGAGTTTCTGGTCATGCCATTTGGACTTACTAATGCTTCGGCAGTATTGATGGATTTGATGAATCGAATTTTCCAACTGTACCTGGATAAGTTTGTGGTTGTCTTCATAGATGATATTTTGATTTATTCTCGAGATAGGTTCGAGCATGCCGAGCACTTGAGAACTGTATTACAAACTTTGAGAGATGAGTTCATTTTGTATATGGCCATTTGAATCAGGCAAAGGTGGGTTTGGTATAATGAATAAAGATGTCTTTCATGAACATGGTTGAATGAGATGATAATTGGGAAATGTCCATGCATGGGGATTATGGATTGTGAATGATGAGTGAATGCCTTGATTGTGATAATTTAGTTGTTGAATTGTGCCTTGATAAGTGTTGTTAAATGGTTTTATGTGCTATTGTATTTCAAGGTGGCAAATGGCTTGGAAAGTAGCCTATATTTTGTCTACACGGGTAGGTACACGGGCGTGTGTCTAGGCTGTGTGTGACATATGGTCAGCCCCATGGGCATGTAGTCCGGCTGTGTGTCCCCTGCACCCTAATTAGGCAAAACAGAATGCTCAATAGTAAACACACGAGGTAGAGACATGACTGTGTGTCTCAGCCATATGGAGTACACGGCCATAGGACATGGGCATGTGTCCAGGCCGTGTGAAGTCTGCGCCTAATTTACGAGAATTTAATTCATCACACGGCCTAGCGCACGGGCGTGTGGCTTGGCTGTGTAGAGTCATTTGTTTGATGACGTCATAAACAGAGAGTTACACGGGGTATGGACATGGGCGTGTTTGGCCACTCGGCCTACCCACATGGGTGTGTCCTAAGCCACACGGGCTTGTGATCCCTGTTTTGATGAAAAAATTTCTAAGTTGTCCAAAGTTTTCGAAAGTTCTCAGTTTAGTCTCGAACCACTTCTAAATTATGTTTTGGGCTGCGTAGGCTCACGTAAGGGACTTTATGCATGTGTATAAATAGTTTTAAATTGATCAAATATTTTATGGCCCAATTTTGTATAGATGTTTATGTTTAAGTCCAGTAATGCCTCGTACCCTATTTCGGGAACGGATGCGAGTGAGGGGTGTTACAAGCCATGTCACAGGACACTTTTCTGGGCTAAACAGGAAGCTCATAAGAGTTTTAATTAAGAAGCTCATAGAGCTTAACATGTAACTCCAAAGAGTTATTATCTGGGAGTACCAGATAGCATAACAGGGAGTTCAAGTGAGCCATGTTAGGCAGCTCATAAGAGCTTATATGAGGATGCTCACAAAGAGTTACATTTGTGTTCGCAGTAAATTCTAGATCACAACTGATTGAATCGTGTAACAAGAAGCTCACAAAGAGCTGTGGCAGTGTGCAACACATGCAGAATTACTACCGAGCAGGATTTAAGGGATTTAGTTCATAATTATAAAAGAAAACATCTCAGAAGAATAATGATAACAAAACATAAAGAACCCTAAAACCCTGGAGGAAATTGAAGGGATATCTTCAGCTTTGAAGGAGAATTTGGCTTCTGAGATGGATCAGTTGGCTTCCTTTCTACTCTCTGTGTTGGCGGGAATAAAGTACACCTTTGTAGTTGCCTCCTAGGGTCTTTATATAGAGTTTTGGAATGCCTTTCTTAGCCCCTAAGTAGCCTTTTCCGACTGAAATTTAACTTCTTTACGATAGGGACACGCCCGTGTGCCATGCCCATGTGGATCAAGGCCCAGGCCGTGCTCGAGCCTGTTAAGGTGGCACGACCGTGTGGTCTGGCCATACGAGTCAGGGTTGGGCCGTGTTTGAGCTCTAGGTGACACGGCCGTGTGGCGAACCTCCAGGCCGTGTTGTTTTCATACTTTGGCCTATTTTCTCTGTTTTCAGCCCGTTTCTCGTTCTTTTCACTTCCCTATTCTCTCCTAAGTATAAAACATGAAATTAAAGGTTTAAAGGCATCAATTTACACAAATCAAGGGTTAATTCATCCAGAAATTGGGCTAAGCATGGGGTAAATATATGTATAATTTATCAATTATCAAATACCCCCACACTTAAGCCTTTGCTTATCCTCAAGAAAAATCTCTCAACTCATAATTAAGAATCATTCTTCTCAACTTATAATCCTTATCAATAATGTTTCAAACTAATCCACAAGTAATCATACAATGAGAATTCAACCAGAAGAATAGTAAAGTTTCAAACACTCTAAGTTGAGAATTTTATCACAGAAACATAGGTTTTCTCCCTTCTCCTAAGTAATTACCTTTCAATCGAAATCAACAAGAGTTGACATCCTCACTAAATATTCACTCTATCCACTCAAAGTGTTTAGGTTGCAAAAATTAAGCACTTTTAGTCAATCTGAAAAGTTATTACCATAGGCTTACAAGAAAATCAAATCTCCACCACTATAGATTGATATGACACATCGATCAAAAGGTCTTTCAATGGTCGTAATGGGGCTTTAGTTAGGGGTGTTGTCACAAGCATAAAAAGAGGGTTAGAATCGAGATTGAATTGAAAAATCATCTAACTAAAAAAAATATCTCTATCACTGGAACATATTCCTCGAGCTAAGCCTTATGATGACATCATTTTGGATTTGATAGCTTATAATAGAAATATTAAAAAATATTAAACTATAACTAAAATATGAATTACAACTAAATTAACTGTATATACACTTTTTTTTAAGAATAAATCAAATACAATACTTTGAATACTTACAAACTTTACAAACTAAAAAAAGAGAACAAAGCTAGATAATAATTCAACTCAAATCTCGACAAAAATAGGGATCAAAATAATTGAATGGAATTCAACAAAAAATGGGTTATAGGTTAATGTTAGAGGTAAGTCAAAGAATGGGTTGTTAGGCTCAATGGGGTTCACTAGGGGTTAATTTATGGAGGTAGGCTTTTATGGAGTAAGTGGGTTAAACCAAAGTGCCTTTATCATTTCGGTATATCAAATCAATGATGTGGTCTCGACATGTATAATCGAAGCAAGTTCTAGAATAACACAATCAGTATTGACTCACTCAAAGCAACAATAAAAGTGAGCACAAACGGATGTATGCTCAAAAGGCTCAAAAATCTCACGGAATTATGGCTTTTGATGTCAATCCTGTGAATTTCAAATCTCAAGATAACACTTAAAATTACGGAAATAGCCTAGAAAAAATTTAAATTCTCAAAAATTTCAACTTATCATGCTTGATTCCCTAATGTCTTAAAGTTTGAATAATCAAAGCATAAGTACCTATGTCTTAATTCTCAACATATCAATAAAAATCATAAATCAATCAGAATTAATTCCTAATAGGAGATTGAGAATAATGCAAAGAGTGAAAGTAAGAATTTGAAATTTTGAGAACAATACAAAAAGTTAGTTTTAAAAATTTTCAGGGTTTCAAAGAGAATGCAATGGCTGAAAGTAAGTCCCCCCCCACACTTAAGGTGTACATTGCCCTCAATGTACAAATATACATTAGTAGCAATAGAAGCATAATATCATAAGATAGGGAAAAAAATGAAACTCCCTGAATTGGATGAATTTGTAGAGACGGATATTGGAATTGTAAGAGCTGGCAGTTGTGGCAGGGTTTTCCCATTACATATGGATTTGAGCTGTAAAGCTCCTTTGAAACTGCGAAGGCATTTATCAGTGTTTAGGGATTTAGGTTAAGCATAATTTTCTTGTTAGGGAATAGCCGATATGAAAAGGAAATTGAAAACTAAACTAAAGTATTCAATAGACATAAAGATCGAAATAAAGATAAAGAAAAATCTAAAAATTCTAAAGGAATATAAAGTTCAAGAGAAGGTAAAAATAAAGATCAAGAAGGCATATAAAAAAGAAGATAGAGGAATAGAAAGTTCTAATCCTCAGATGGGTAGCTAGGTGGGGGCGATGATGAGATGTGTAGGTGTTGGCATATCTGCTGAAGAGTAGGGTCGAAGTGATTGAAGCGTTGAAAGCACTGCTACTCAAAGCGTTGATGGTGCCTCCTTCGGTGGTGGGACATCATCAGTAATGTCCTCAGGGTCCTCCTGCTTGGCAAAATGAGCTAACTGGTACTTAGGAGGGTTGCTCCCACGTCGGCGCTGGATCATCCTCATATGTAGCATAGTTTGGATGCCCTGTGGGGACATCTAGCCGATCAATGTATAGGATGATGTCTAGGTCTTGGTATTGAGTAGTCCAAAGTGGCGGGCCAGTCGAGTGATGTACGGACCCATAGAGATCACGCCTCTGCGGTGTCGCTCCGTTTGGTGTTGGATAGCATGGGCGATGAAGTAGGCAAAATCAATCACATGAATATGCGCCATGCTCCATAAAAAATATGCGTCGTGTGTGTTGACGACGCCGGTACTCTCGCGTCTGCCTGTCAGTGTGTGTGGGATTAGGGCATGTATGTACCTTAGAGATGGGGCGAGATTGGTCGCTTTGGAGCGACTGGGGTCGTATGTGGGTTGGCCAGGGACTAAGGCGCGCCAGCAGTTGACTGGAGAGACGTGGATGTGGCGGTGGAGCTTAGAAAGGTCCTCTTCCTCCATGAACTACTTCGTGTAGAGGCCTAATGCTGTACCAAGTTCTGGTACACTGAGATGATGAACGAGGCCTTTTAGCTGGAATTGTATCATTCTGGGATCATCATGTTGGGTCATCACTATCTGAAGGTGAAATGTGGAGCAGAACTCGAGGGTGAGTTCGAGATATGTAGGCTTCACGATCTAAAAGAACTGCCACTATGGGTCCGTTGTTAATAAGGCCCGGACCTCGTCAACTAGCTGGACCTGTTCTAGTGCTGCCCAGTCGATGCACCTTCCAACTCCGAGAGATCGTGCCCGTAATATCTGAAATAACTCCTCTTAGGAGTTCTGTGGGAATTGGAAGAATGGGTGTCGGACTTCAGCAGTGGGTCTAGAAGAGGAACCACCGGGTCCCTTTCGCTTCTTTGAAGTAGGGACAGCAGCTTTCTTTCCGCGAGAAGACGACATGATTCCTAAAAACGAAAAGATATGCATTAGTCTTAAAAATTTGAAACTAAAATATGAATATTAATAAGTTCTTAAGATTAAACGACAATTTAAGCAAAACAAAACGTATTGTATTGAAATGTTGATTTCACTAACCTAACTAATATGATCTATTCATCCTAAACATGGTATCAATTAATGGAGGCATGGGCATCAATTTATACTAAGTGACAACTACTCTAGATAGGTAAAAATGGCAGCCAAATGAGAGGTCTAAATGGCATATTGAAATTTCCTAGAATGATCACGCATCTTCTATCAACAATAAAGCAAATAACTAAATGAATGAAAAAAAAAGAAATAACATTTAAATTAAGAGAAAAAGTGAGAAAAGGGAACTGAATGGGTGCTTATGGGGTGGGACACAATCGTGGCGAGGTTGCACAGGCGTGGAGGTGCTGTTGAGGCCGGCAGCGGCACTAGGAATGGTGGGTATGGGAGTTGGGTTGAGAGATTTTTAGGGTTTAAGTGAAGAAGAAGATGAATAGTGGGGGTTTATATAGGATTTTGGGTCACACGGGCATGGCCCACGCCTGTATGGCTCGGGGTTAGCCTGTGTGGTTCAAAAATTAGGGGTTTTGGCGCACTGGTTTCGTAACACATGCTCGTGTTCATAGGGCGTGTTGGGGCACACGGCCGTGTCCTTCGATGTTCGCTTCTCCCATGGTCGTGTAGGAGGTCACACGCCTGTGTCTGAAATGGTAAGTTCGACCACGGCCTTAGGGCACGGGCATGTCGCACGCCCGTGTTGAATTAACAAGTTTGGCCATGATTTTGGGACATGGGTGTGTTACATGCCCGTCTCAATATGTGAGGCTTGGCCACAGCCATGTCGCATGGCACGGCTTGGTGTCGCAGGCCGTGTCTCTGCTCATGATGTCACACGGTCTTTGGCACGCCCGTGTTATTGCCCGTGTGGGTTGAAAATTCTGTATTCAGAGGGTTAGTTGTTGAATTAGAGAATAAAATAATTGAACTTAAGTCAATGCTCGGGTTGCCTCCCGAGAAGTGCTTATTTAGAGTCTAAGCTCGACTCTGCTTACGTGTGTCATTACGAGGGCTCGTAGAGCTAAAGCTCCTCCCTATTATTCTTAAAATCCTCACCTTTATAATGTTTAAGCCGATGACTGTTTACCTTGAAAGTGCTGTGGTTTGGATGAGTTACCTCAGATGTGCCATATGGGAAGAAAGTTTGAATAGTGAATGGGCCTAACCATCTTGATTTAAGTTTCCCAGGGAATAGTTTAAGCCTTGAGTTGTATAGTAAGACAAGATCACCAGTTTTAAACTGCTTAGGTTGTCTTAAACGATTGTCATGGCGTCGCTTTGTGGCTTCCTTATATAATCGTGAGTTTTCGTATGCATTGCAACGCCATTCATCGCTCATTTAATTGCATGAGATGTTTCTCACCTGCAAGTTTAACATTAAGATTTAGGAATTTGATAACCCAAATGCTTTATGTTCAAGTTCAAATGGTAGATGACAACTTTTTCCATAAACAAGTCTATAAGGAGATGTTCTTATAGGAGTTTTGAATACAGTTCTATAGGCCCATAAAGCGTTATCTACTTTTCTTGACCAATCTTTCCTGTTTGTTTCAATCGTTTTCTCTAGTATGCGTTTTAATTCTCTATTTGTTACTTCAACTTGTCCACTGGTTTGTGGATGACAAGGGGTAGCTGTTCTATGGTGCACTCCATATCTTTTTAAAACTTTATCAAATTGAGAATTGCAAAAATGAGTACCCCTATCACTGATAATTATCCTAGGTGTTCCAAATCGAGAAAAAAGTTTTTTTAGAAAACGTACCACCATTCTGGCATCATTAGTAGGTAAAGCTTGGGCTTCCACCCATTTTGACATGTAATTTACTGCTACTAGTATGTATTTATTCTCAAACGAAGTAGGGAAAGGACCCATGAAATTAATACCCCATACATCAAATATTTCACATGAGAGTATATATGTTTGAGGCATTTCATTATGCTAGGAGATACTACTTGTCCTCTGGCATTTATCACAAGAGGTCACATACCTGTTGGCATCCTTGAAAAGGGTGGGCCAGTAAAAACCTGATTCGAGTACTTTGTGAGCAGTTCTAGTTCCACTGTGGTGTCCTCTTGTTGGTCCAGAATGGTAATGATCCAGAATTTTATATGCTTCTGTCTTAGTAATGCATCTTCGAATGACTTGATCTGCACAAATACGAAAAAAGAAAGGGTCTTCCCAAAAGTAATTTTCCACATCACTTAAGAATCGCTTCTTTTGCTAATGGGTCAAACCTTTTGAGGTTATGTTAGTTGCTAAATAATTTGCGAAATCGGTAAACCAAGAAACTGCAACTTCTGCTATGATTAGGAGTTGTTCTCAGGAAACAAGTCATTTATCTTATCGAGGTCCTTGGGGTGTGGATTTTCCAATCTTGAAAGATGATCTGCTACCAAATTTTCAGCTCCTTTCTTGTCTTGTATCTCTAAGTCGAATTCCTGTAACAATAGAATCCAACTTATTAATCGAGGTTTTGCATCAGTTTTAGTTAAAAGATAACGAAGAATGGAATGATCAGTATAAATGATGACTTTAGACAATATTATATATGATCTAAATTTGTCACACGCAAAAATAACAGCTAGCTATTCTTTTTCTGTGGTAGTATAGTTTTCTTGCGCTGCCGTCAAAGTTTTGCTGGCATAATAAATTAGTTGAAAGTGCTTGTCTCTTCGTTGTCCTAAAACTGCACCTACTACAAAATCACTCACATCACATATTAGTTCAAAAGGTAGATTCCAATCAGGTGAAATCATAATTGGGGCATTAACTAATTTTTCTTTGAGAGTGTTAAAAGAGTCTAAACATTCTTGGTCAAAATTGAAAAGCACATCTTTTTCTAGTAATTTTGTTAAAGGCTTAGCTATTTTAGAAAAGTCTTTAATAAATCTTTGATAAAAGCCAACATGTCTTAAAAAGCTTCTTATAGACTTAACCGAATTAGAGGGAGGTAATTTTTCAATGGATACAACTTTTGCTTTATCTACCTATATCCTTTTACTAGAAATTTTATGTCCTAATACAATACCTTCTTGAACCATAAAGTGACATTTTTCCCAATTGAGCACTAGATTCGTCTCTTCACATCTTATTAGAACACGTTTTAAATTATTAAGGCAAAGTTGAAAATAATTACCGAAAACCAAAAAGTCATCCATAAATACCTCCATGACGTCTCCCACGAGTTCTGCAAAGATAGCTAACATGTATTGCTAAAAAGTAGCAGGGGCATTACATAATCCAAAAGGCATTCTACGATAAGAAAACGTACAGTATGGACATATGAATGTTGTCTTTTCTTGATCTTCTGGAGCTATTGGGATTTGGAAGTAACCAGAGAGGCCATCCAAGAAGTAGTAATACATATGTCTTGATAGTCTTTCCAACATTTGATCGATAAAGGGTAAAGGAAAATGGTCTTTTCTAGTTGCATCATTCAACTTTCTGTAATCAATACAAACTCTCCATCCTGTGACTGTTCTTGTAGGAATTAATTCCTTTTTTCATTAGACACCACAATTATGCCTCCCTTTTTAGGAACAACCTACACAGGACTTTCCCAAGAACTGTCAGAAATAGGATAAATAATTCCTGCATCTAAAAGTTTAATTACCTCGGCTTTTACGACTTCCTTCATATTGGGATTCAATCGTCTTTGAGTTTGTACACATGGCTTATATTCGTCTTCCATTAAAATTTTGTGGGTGCAAAAAGAACGGCTAATTCATTTAATGTTAGAAATCTTCCAAGCTGTAGCCTTTTTGTGTTCTCTTAATACTTGAAGTAATTCCTCTTTCTCTTTAGTGCTTAAATCTGATGCGATAATTACTGGTAATGTAAAATCATCTCCCAAACATGCATATTCCAAGTGATCAAGTAATTGTTTTAGTTCCAATTTAGGAGGTTCATTAATCGAGGGTTTTTGTCTCAGTTTGTCATTTATCTTAATACCCTCATAACTTATGTGTCTTAGAGTAGGTTCGTTAGAGTCTAAATCTTTTATCATTTTCTTTACTTCAGTGGTGGCTTCGTCTTCTCCCCCACCTTGGACAAGACACAGTTCCAACGTGTCTTTAAGAGTGATTTCCTGAAAAGAGTCTTGGACAGAATAATCAATGGAATCAATGAAATAACAAGAATCATCTTGTTCTTTAGAAAATCGCATAGCATCATAAATTTTAAAGACAACTTCTTCCTCACCAACCCTAAGCACTAGTTTACCATCCTCTACGTCAATAACAGCTCTAGCAGTAGCTAAGAATGGGCGTCCTAAAATTAAA
The DNA here is from genome assembly GCA_020496765.1 of Gossypium stocksii. Lineage (NCBI taxonomy): Eukaryota > Viridiplantae > Streptophyta > Magnoliopsida > Malvales > Malvaceae > Gossypium > Gossypium stocksii. The sequence continues at coordinate 18,831,287 of CM035623.1, forward strand.
GGTACCTCAATATCTTCATCCATGTCAATCACAACAAAATCAATAGGGAATATAAATTTATCTGCTTTTACTAATACATCTTCAAGGATTCCCCTAGGATATTTAACAGATCTATCAGCTAATTGTATACTCATCCTAGTGGGTTTTGGTTCCCCTAGACCTAGTTGCTTGAACATTTTGTAAGGCATTAGGTTAATACTAGCGCCTATATCAGCTAAGGCTTTTTCAATGTTTAAACTGGCAATTAAGCAATGAATAGGAAAACTTCCTGGATCTTTCAGTTTGGTTGGCAATTTATTTTGGAGAATAGCTGAGCATTCCTCATTGAGTTCCACTGTGGACAGTTCTTCCAACTTCCTTTTATTTGTGAGAAGTTCCTTTAAAAGTTTTGCGTACTTCAGCATCTGCGAAATTACTTCAATAAAAGGTAAGTTAATATGCAACTGTTTAAAAAGTTCAAGAAGTTTACCATATTAAGTGTCCATGCGGTCTTTCTTTAACTTTGCTGGACATGGTATGGGCAGTTTAAACTCCTTAAGTGTTGGTGGAGTACTTTCTTTAGGTTCTGCTTTCTCTACCTTTTTCTTTTCAGATTCTTGATCAGGTTTCTTTTCAAGTTCAGCTAGTACTTTTCCATTCCTTAGAGTGACTGCTTTTACATGTTCTTTAGGATTTGGCTCAGTATTACTCGGCAAACTACCTTGTGGTCTTTCAGATATCATCTTTACGAGTTGACCAATCTGATTTTCGGGCCCTTGAATATAAGCTTGTTGGTTCTTAAGTGCTGTTTTGGTGTTTTGAAAATGAGTTTTAGAAACCGATATGAACCTTTCCAACATTTCCTCAAGGTTTGGTTTCTTTTCTTGCCGATACGGTGGTTGTTGAAATCCGAAGGGGGTGGTGGTGGTCTTTGATTGCCATGACCGCCCCATAAGAAATTAGGGTGATTCCTCCAACCTGCATTATAAGTATTACTGTAGGGATTATTTTGAGGTCGAGAATTATTAACCAGAAAATTCATTTGTTCATTTTCTATGCTATGTCCATAGGGATGGTACTCTGGGTTGCTCACTCCTCCTAGGTTTGAGTCACACTGCATGACTGGATGTACCTGCGTAGAACCAATAAAACCATCGATCCTTTTATTTAAAAGTTCTACCTGAGTAGAAAGCATTATGACTGCATCAATATTAAAAACTCTTGCTGCTTTTGTCGGCTTTGTCCTCATGAGTTGCAACTGATAGTTATTCAGTGACATTTCTTCTATAAACTCATAAGCTGCTTCGGGTGTTTTGTTGTTGATTGTTCCACCGGCGGCTACGTCGATCATTTGCCTTATCGAAGGATTCAAGCTGTTGTGGAAAGTTTGAACTTGTAACCATAAAGGTAATCCATGATGAGGGCACCTTCTCAAGAGATCTTTGTATCTCTCCCATGCGTAGTAGAGCGTCTCTAAATCCATCTGTACAAAAGAAGAAATATCATTCCTTAATTTTACCGTTTTAGCCGGCGGGAAATATTTGAGTAAGAATTTTTCAGTCATCTGTTCCCATGTAGTAATGAACCCTCGTGGTAGGGAATTTAACCATTGTTTAGCTTTATTCTTTAGAGAAAAAGGGAATAGTCGAAGGCGAATGGCATCATCAGAAACACCATTTATCTTAAAAGTGTCATAGAATTCCAAGAAATTAGCTAAGTGTGAGTTGGGATCCTCATCTTGTAAACCATAAAACTGAACAAATTGCTGAATCATCTGAATAGTGTTAGGTTTTAATTCAAAATTATTTGTAGCAATAATAGGCCTAACAATACTAGATTCAGTACCAGCCAAATTAGGTATAGCATAATCATACATAGTACGAGGAGCATTATTTTGGTTCACTAGTTCTACGGCTATTGCGGGAGGTGGTAGATTGTCCTGATTTGCTTCCATCACTTCAGTAGGCTCTGGCTCTTCTTCTTGCTTTGGATACTGTAGGCTTCGTCTGATCTCTCTATGAGTTCTACAAACTATGGCTTCTAAATCATCGTCAAACAATAATGGTCCTCCCGGGTTTCGTCTAGTTATAAAATAGAGATACCTGGAAGGGAAAAGGCAAAGAAAATTTTAATAAATAAATAAAAATAAAAATAAAGGCTAAAAATAAGTAAAAATAGTAATGTTTAAAGTAATAGAAATCGAGTGTTCCTAATATCTCAGTTCCCCGGCAACGTCACCAAAAACTTGATATTCGCGATATGAAGTAATAAAATTTATAACAAATGATCACACCAGAAAATAACTATTATCACGATTTAAGGCAAGTGCACCTATCAAACAGTAGTATAGCATAGTGGCAAGACTGGAATGTCGAACCCAAAGGAACTAAAAGTACTAGTAATAACTTTCTTTCTATTATTTAACCTGAAATAAAAGGGGATTTTTATTAACTAAACTAATTAGTAGACTAAGCTAAGAATGCACAAAAGAGTGAATTAGGAAAAAATTTTAGGAAAACTGATTGATTTGGATAATACTCAAGGGAGAATCCACCTAGACTTCACTTGTTATCAACTCTTGAACTAGATGATTCATTCACTTGACTTGATCCGTAGAAATCCCTAACTTATGTTAATATCTCTCTCGAGACTAAAAACAACTAACCCTAGGTTGATTAATTGAAATCTCTTTCTAATTAAAACCCCTAGTGTTGCATTAACTCGATCTATGGATTCCCTTATTAGGTTTGACCCTAATCTGGCAGATTTATGCCGCCCTATGTCTAGGATTGCAATCAACTCTGCTTAATTGTGTTGGATTTACTTCTATGCAGGGACTTTTACTCCTCTACATAAGCACATTTGACTTAAATCAATATCCCAGAAATGTCAATTTAAGAGTTGAAAACACAATTAAGAACAAATCAAATATTTATCATATAATTGAAGAGAAAATAATAACAAGATTTGTCTTAGCTTTCATCCCCCTCAAGTATTTGAGGGATTTAGTTCATAATTATAAAAGAAAACATCTTAGAAGAATAATGATAACAAAACATAAAGAACCCTAAAACCTTGGAGGAATTTGAAGGGATATCTTCAGCTTTAAAGGAGAATTTGGCTTCTAAGATGGATTAGTCAGCTTCTTTTGGAGTAATTTCTTGCTTCTACTCTCTGTATTGGCAAGAATAAAGCACACCTTTGTAGTTGGCTCCTAGGGTCTTTATATAGAGTTTTGGAATGCCTTTCTTAGCCTCTAAGTAGCCTTTTTCGAGTGAAATTTAACTTCCTTACGACAGGGACATGCCCGTGTGCCACGCCTATGTAGATCAAGGCCCAGGCTGTGCTCGGGCCTGTTAAGGTGGCATAAACGTGTGGGCTGGCCGTGCGAGTCGGGGTTGGGCCGTGTTCAAGCTCAAGGTGACACGTCTGTGTGACATGGCCTGTGGCGAACCTCCAGGCCATGTTGTTTTCATACTTTGGCCCATTTTCTCTGTTTTTGGCCCCTTTCTCGTTCTTTTCACTTCCCTATGCTCTCTTGAGTATAAAACATGAAATTAAAGGTTTAAGAGCATCGATTTACACAAATCAAGGGTTAATTCATCCAGAAATTGGGCTAAGCATAGGGTAAAAATATATATAATTTATCTCTTATCACCTGCCCTTGCGTATTATAATGTTATTAGTTAGTTCATATGTTGATTATGATTGAATTAATTGTATGATGTGTTAGTAATGCTCATGACCTTAATCTAACGACGAAGAGGGGTTAGGGGTGTTACATGATACTTCTTCCGTTACCCACTGACCATAAAATATTCTCACGGATTAATGCCCAGACTTTTGATAGTACCCATCAAAGGTAGGAACACCTGCTTCACAAAATATCCTCAGGGATGCCATCTTGGATCCTATATTTTGATCTAAGGATGTGAACCTACAAAGCGTTAGAGTTCATTATCAAATGGAATCCAAGTTTCACCATAAATGATGTGTTGAGATCTCTCAAATGTCTAAGGCCCAAACCCCCCATTAGACCGTGGTTGGAATATAGAGTTCCAATTGACCATTGCCAGTTTCTTCTTCTTACTTGAGGAACCCCAAATAAACTATCTAACTAACCTCTCAATTTCAATGCATATGCCTCTAGATATCATCATCGACTACATGAAATAACTCGGAATAGATAATAAAATAGACTAGGCAAGGGTAGACCTTCCTACCATGGATAATTGCTTAGCATCCCAACTGTAAAGCTTACTCCGAACCTTCTCTACCATAAAACTCAAGGTACTATTGTTGACCCTGTTATGAAATAGGGGAACTCGCAAGTATGATCCAAGATTTTGAACCTCATAAAATCCAAGGAAACTGCTGATATGATCTCCCAACTCTTTACTAACTCCTTTGAAAAAAAATATATTTGTTTTCCTCTAATTGATTTGATGAATAGAGTAACCACAAAACTTATCTGAAGTGTCCTTAATGATTTGATCTTGTTGCCTTTTAGCTTGGCCAAAACTAATGAGATCATCTGTAAAAAATAGATGAGACAAACCTGGTCCTTGTCGAGATAATTGTATAAGCCTTCACTTCCCTATATTAATGGCAAAATGAATACTATGAATTAACCATGTAACAACCCGATTTATGGCCTAAATAGAATAGTGGTTTCAGAACCACGAATCTGAAGTAGAAAAATTTATTCCAATAAAGTTTTGAGGTCTAATATGAGAAGGAATGCATGTGTGAAAATTTGGTAAATCAATTTTATCGATAAAGTATTCAATCAAATTATTACGACTAAATTGCAAGAATTGCAAAATATGTGTTCTAGAAGCATTGAGTGTTAAATTGAAATGGATTTAGAAATTAGAGGTCCTTATTTAGCAATTAGACCATTTTATAGCATGATGGACAAAAATACTCATGGAAGGAAAAAATTTCAAAGAAGGCCATTAAGGGTATTTTGGTCATTTGAGAATTAAAAGAAATAAAAAGGAATTAAAAAAAGTGTCCATCTTCTACCCACCATAGCCGAAATTCTCAAGGAAGCCATAACTAGTGTTCCATTCTTTTTCATGCTCAAAGTAAGTGCAATCAAGTCTTGGTTTTTATTTTATTTTTTTTACATTTTTTAAGTCCTTGAAGCTTGAATTTTCTATTTCTACCATCAATTTAAGCTAGGGCTCATATTCAAAAATTAACCCATGTGTGACATGAAAGTATTTTGATTTCTAGTGGTAGAAAATGAGAGTTTGAAGTGTAATAAATAACTTTTACTAGGTGATTTTTCATGAAAATGCATAAAAGGACGAAATTGTAAAAGTAGTAAAAAAAAGTGCATAATGTGTGAAATAATGAGAAATGTGGGTTGTTATGAGAGTATTATAGGTTCGGCTAGGGTTGGGTAATTAAGGAATTTAGTACATTTTATTATATGAGCCTAGGGACCATTTTGCAAATATGTGAAAGTTTAGGGGAAAAATTATAATTTTTCCAAAGTGTGAATTATGGACTGTTTTAGTCAATGTGGTAATAAAATAAGCTTAATTTGGTATTATAGATCAAGAACGACGAGAAATTGACCTTAACCGGGGGAAAGGCAGGGTTACGGACTAAATCGCAAAAGTTTAGTGTTTTGTTTCAAGGTAAGTTTATATGTGAATAATGTGTCATTTTTGAATTTATGTTTATTTATTTTAATAATTATAATATTATGGTAAAGTATCAAATGTGTAGGTTGAAAAAATATTGACAGGTGTGAGGAACCCGATTGAACCCTAAGAATCGATTAGGATACGAGTGACATGTCACTGGGAAAACCCATCATATAAGTGTATTAGTGTATATGTGATTCCGGGTGCTGGTCCAGTTCGATTATCTGTGGCTAGGTAATCCTGCATGTGTTGCGGATACCTGTTAGCTTGTGTGAGCAACACTGAGTAACATTGACTCGACCATCAGCTTCTGTGAGCAGGCCCATGAATAGCTCAATGTGAGCATCTATGTGAAATGTGATAAGTGGTAGCTTCGACTACAAATAAGTGTGGAACTCTGTGCAAGCTTTCCGTGTATCCTTTCAAATTCTGCATGGCTCAACTGGTGATAAAACAAAACGATATGATAGTGTAATATAAAGTGACAATGACAGTGTGTTGAGATGATGTATGTGCAGGTATAAGTGATTATCATATGTGCAATGTGCTTAGTATGTGTGATGAATCATTTGGTAAGGTTAAATGAGTAAGTGATAAATATTGACCCTTACATTATGGTTATATGTATTTGTCCTTGTTATTATTGTATTATGAGCTTTTGATGTCCATTATTTGCCAAAAGACTTACTAAGCTTTATAGCTTACCCCATTTTCTTTCCCCTTCCCATATAGGTTTGTCAAGCAAGCTCGAGGTTCAGTGATCAATGGGAATTCATCAACACTATCAACAACTATTTTGGTATTTTGATTTAAACACTTAAGATTATGGCATGTATAGGTGGTCTATTCATGTCATTATGTGTCATAGTCATTAGGGCCAAAAATGTTGGCTAAATGTTGTTAGTAGTTATTTTGTATATGGTCATTTGAAATGAGCCGATAATGGTAAAGGGTGTTTGGTCATGTGATGGTATTCACCCAAGTGCAAGCTTGCATGTTTACATGAATTATGGTGTGATATGTATGCATGGTGAATAAGGAATGAATTTGATGTGTAAATGTTATGGTTGTGGATGTTTAAATGAGCAATTATGCTATGGTTTTATGTTGGCAAGATTGGTTTATGTTTACTTGTGTTTTAGGGTGGCAAAAGGCTTGGAAAATAGTACTATATTTGTCAACACGGGTAGACACACGAGCATGTGTCTAGGCTGTGTATGACACACGGTCTGCCCCATGGGCGTGTAGCCAGGTCGTGTGTCCCCTGCACCTAAAGTTGGTAAAATAGAATGTCCAGTAATAAACACACAAGTAAAGACACCACCATGTGTCCCAGCCGTGTGAAGTGCAAGGTCTAGCACACGGGTGTGTGACCTAGCCATGTGCCCCTAAATGGTTGCTACGTCATAAACAGAATACCCAGGTTTTTACACACGTGTGAGGACATGGGCGTGTCATGGCCGTGTGAGGTACACGGGCCATAGATACAGGCATGTCCTAGGCCGTGTGAAACCCCCTATAGGTTTGAAATGAAAAATAAATCCCACACGGGCTAGGGACATGAGTGTGTGTGACCACACAGCTTGCCTACATAGGCGTGTCCCATGTCATACGAGCGTGTGACCCTATTTTGATAAAAAATTTCTATGTACTTGAAAGGTCTCAGTTCAGTCCTGAATCACCTCCAATGTATGTTTATGGCCTCGTAGACCTATAATAGGGACGAGTGTGTATGAATGAAAAATTTTAAATCGTAATGAAATTTTATGTTTTGGTTGGGTATGTGTGTTATCGTTTAAGTTCTATAATGCCTCGAACCCTATCCCAGTGTCAAATACAGGTAAGGGGTGTTACATTTAGTGGTGTCAGAGCTATGGTTTAGTCATTTCTCAGACTAACATAGCAAATGTAAGAGTGTAACTATGCATGCCATAAATATAAATTTTGATAATGTGATGGTTCTTAATCTTTTGAATTGTTTTTTCATATAGTATATGGATCCCGAGCTGATTGTAGCTGACAACGCAGGAAGTAATGCGTCAGCTCTCGCTCAAAAGACCACGCCACCCAAAAGTAGAAATGTAGAATCCAGTCGGGGAGAAGAGGCTCGGGAAGCCTTTCACCACAGAATGAGTGAATGGTATACTGAGCTCATTCGGGCAAATCCGAATGCTCAACCTCCCCCACCTCCTCCTATTCCTCAACTGACTCTTGTAGCCCTACAAGGTGTGGAAGTGGTAAGATTAAGTAATCCTCCTGTTGACAAGATCCGTAAATACAGGGCTAAAGATTTCAGGGCCAACGTGGATGATGGCCCTGAAAGGGCAGAGTTTTGGCTCGAAAACACTATTCGGGTATTCGATGAGCTCTCTTGTACACTAGAGGAGTGTTTAAAGTATGCTATATCATTCCTGAGAGATTCTGCGTATCAGTGGTGGAAGACTTTAATCTCAGTGGTACCGAGGGAAAGAATTTCTTGGGACTTCTTTCAAGTAGAATTTCAGAAAAATTACTTAAGTCAGCAATTCATTGATCAGAAGCGAAAGGAATTCCTAGAGTTAAAGCAGGGCAAAATGATATTGTTTGAGTACGAGTGGGAATTTGTCTGACTCAGTAAGTACGTTCGGGAATGTGTATCTACAGAGGAAATTATGTGTAAAAGGTTTAAGGATGGGCTGAATGAAAATATTTGACTATATGTGGGAATTCTGGAATTAATGGAATTTGTTGTACTAGTTGATCGAGCTTGAAAAGCAAAGGAATTATTCAAGTAAAAGAGGAAAGCTTAGATTGATGCTAGAGAGGGGAAAAAGAGATTAATGAGCAAGTCCTTTCAGTCCCCGTCAAAGAGATCAAAAGATGTACAGAACCGCTCGGCTGTTTTCGTCAAAAATGCACATAGAACTCATGGGAAGAAAAATACGAGTTCTAAAGCACAGACTACTTCTATAGCTAGTGTTGGCAATATTAAGTTGAGGAACCCAGAGTGCCAACACTGTGGAAGGAGACATCCCGGTGAATGTTGGATGATCACCTGGGCTTGCTTCAAATGCGGATCCCAAGATCACTTTATTAAAGATTGTCTTGAAATGGCTGAGAAGGAAAATACTCAGAATGTTAGATCAAGCAATGTGGCTGCTAGAGGGAGACCCGTCCAAATTGTAAAAGAGGGAGCCAGTAGCAGAGGTGTAAAGAGAGATTCAGCTACAATAATGGAGGCTAGAGCGCCTGCAAGAACCTATGCTATTCGTGCTCGGCAAGAGGCATCATCTCCTGACGTAATCACTAGTATATTTTTCGCTGTGATGTCAATATCGTTGCATAATTGATCCAGGGTCTACCTGTTCCTACATTTGCATGAAATTGTTAACTGATATGAATTTGCCTATTGAGTCAACTGAGTTTGTTATTAAGGTGTCAAACCCCTTAGGCAAATGTGTTCTAGTTGATAAGATTTGCAAAAATTGTCCCTTAAAGATTTGAGGTCACTATTTTGAAGCTTATCTTGCATATGTATTGAATACAAAAGAATCTAAATTGAAAGTTGAATCAATGCCTATAGTCTGTGAATTCTCGGATATGTTTCCAGATGAGCTATCGGGGATACCTCCTGTCAGGGAAATAGAGTTTGCTATTGATTTATTACCAGGGACTGCCCCGATATCTATATACCCATATAGGATGGCTCCGACTGAGCTAAAGGAATTGAAAGCTCAGTTGTAAAAATTGATAGATAAAGGATTTGTGAGACCGAGCTTTTCTTCTTGTGGTGCTCTTGTATTGTTTGTAAAGAAGAAAGACGGATCGATGAGACTTTGTATTGATTATAAACAGCTTAACAAGGTGAAAATAAAGAACAAATACCCCTTGCCGAAGATTGATGATCTGTTTTGTAACACCCCAAACCCAGCTTGGACGTTATGGCTGAATCTAGCGATGTCACATTGAAGTGCTTTTCAAGAAACACAGTATTGAAAATAAACCCGTTCTCAATTTGTCCTCTTTATAAAAAGATATTCGTTTAATTTAAAACTCAAGTTGTTTAGCGAAATGTTAATTATATCAAAACTGTTATTACTTTTCAAAACATTGTTTGTTGTGGGAGCTCTTAAAATATGTTGTGTGAACGTGGTGTTTTGAAAAACATTTATCATTTCAAAACTCGCGTCCTACTACTAACAGATATGAGTCAAAATAAATAAAACTCCAAATTTAAAGTTAAAAATTTAAAGTGGCCTTATTACATAACCAAATACCCAAAATTAATTTACTTGAACATTTAAAGACAAATATGGAAGCATGAGCGATAGTGTGGCTACCTTTGAGTCCCTCGCAGCATTGATCCGCCTAAGTCTGAGGATTGCCTACGCAGAAATACAAAAGGGTGAGTTTGCGAAAACTCAGCGTGTAATCCCCTTATAACAAACAACCAATCATATAGTAAGCAAATACAGTCTGGGCTTAAGCCCGTATCAGTAACAGTTCAGTTCCATTTACGCCTTAGCCATTACAGTACCAGTATCAGTATGGGCCTTGTCCTATTTCAGTGTCGGTAACAATGCAAATATGCAATCAGAAATCCTACCCAACCAACGTCTACATTCCACTCCGTCCAGCCCTCCACTCCATGTGGGGATAAAATCAACCCATCCATCCCGACACTCCAAAATAGCACCGGTTGCGGCAGTAAATAGTATATGCAGCAGAGTTGCTAGTACAGTACATTTCCTCCAATCATAATAAACCAAACCCCATACAACATATCATAATATCATGCATGTATGCGACATATATATCAAATGGCATGCTCAATTGATCATACATCTGATAAGGGCATAATAGTCATTTTACCTCATAGTCATAACAATCATTTATCAATTGGGGTCTAGGCATGCTTACTGGCCCCACAGTAGGTCTACAATCGTCTCGGGCGACCCATGCAACCTTAACAGCCAAACAGTGAAAATTGGCCCTAGGTCCATAATGCAGGCCCATGTGGGCCTACACGCCCGTGTGGCCCACAAAGCCTAGAAATGACCTTGGCTGTGTGAGAAACACAGCCTGGCCCACTATTTTCCACACAGCTGTGTGGTTTACCGGTGTGGGGCCCACAAGCCCGTTGGGCCCACACGGGCCATTTCGGCCCAACGTGGCCCAAAACAGCCCTATCCCACTAAATCGATCATGGTGGCCTCTACAATCAAATGCCCATGTTTATGCGTTCGAATTACCACACGAGCGAGCACATGCCCATGTAGCATCAATCGCCACATTTTCGGCTTTTGTCTATTTACAATTTGGACAGTGTTTACACACCTTGATTGAGAAAAGTGCTAAGGTCCACAAGCACCAAAACCTTGATTGAAAGAGTGTGGTTTAGCCTGCTTAAACCGTTGATGAAGGTTGATTACACCCTCCTTGTCGAACAGCTGCATTACCAGTGAAGTCCATTAATGATGATTGCATAAACACATGGTTTGAATCAACATATACAGAGTTATTGTAAACACAAAACCAGAGATAGGGAAAAAAAGCAATCAGCCAACACCCTATAACACAAGCTATACACCATAGTTAAACATGTGATAAATAAAGGTCAAGCTACCCTTAACCGAGTGCCGAGAGAAAGGTTTCAAACGCTTCTGTAACCACTTGTAAACTCCTTCACTCCTTGAGAAGTTTGAAAGAAAACTGAAAGAGCACCATAAATTAGAGAGAGAAGATGAGAATCAGTAATAAGAGGAGAAAAGCTGAAAGTGGAGAAGCAAAACAGGGACTTACCAAACAATATTCAGCCAACGCACCAAGTGAAAAGGGAAGGAATTGAGAGAGAGCAGGGAAAAGAAATGGCGGGGAGAGGAAACAAAGTATTCGACCAAAAGCCAACAACTGACTCTGGAAGGGAAAAGGTGGAATAATCAATCAAGAAGGTCACAAAAAGAACAAGAAAACCAAGAGAGTAACTTGTCAACACCGAACGTGTTGAGAGGGGAAAAATAGTTGAAGCAATCAATCAAGAGAGAAAAACCAATTCAGAAAGAAAAGGAAAAGAAGTTAGTCAACAAGAGGAGAATGGTCAGGGAGAGAGCACAAAATCGTAAAGCATAGAAAAATACCCGAAAGCTCAAGCAATATTCGTACTCACAAGGAAGTGCAAAGAAACAAAAGAGGACCATTTGGTAGAAACCAAAAAAAAGAATGAGTATTCTTTTCCCCAAACTAATTTGCGTGAGTCCCCAAAATCCCAATTCGGCACAACACTTCCTTCCCCTCTAATCCCCATGATTTTCTCCTAAAATCTCTCCAACTATCCACCAAATCCCATGATCCACTCCTTAACCTCTCCTCCAATCTCCCCACTAATTGATTTGAACTCTCTTCCAACTCCTTAGAGTTTCGATCACCCTAGGTCACTCCTGTGTACTCACCACAAAATAAAACACTCCTTTTGCATTGCCAATCCTTGAACCTCAGACCCCAAGGAATAATCTACACGCCACTTACCCCTAGACCAAAAGGCCCTTTTCTGTCATGTTTTATCCCTATTTACTTAAGAAGCCCACTGACTAAAGACAAGGTTTATTCAAATAAAAACAAAAAAAATTTTCACAAGCCAAGGTTTGAACCCATAACTTTCTAGACACTCCCCAGAACATAACCCCTGAAACAGTGATAAACCATAATATATACATATTTTTACCCCAAGCCTAGCACATTTATGGATGATTTATCATTAGAATCGAGGTATATGATGCTCCTAATCCTTTAATTTCATGTTTTATACTTAGGTGAGCATAAGGAAGAGAAAAGAGCAAGGAACGAGCCAAAAAGGGACAAAATGGGCCTAAATTAGAATTAACACGGCCTAAGGAATTTTCACACGGGTAATCTACATGCCCGTGTGGATTTATTAGTGTTAAACATGGTCTGAGCCCGAGCCACACGGGCGTGCCACACGGGCGTGTCCCTGTCAAGCCCTGCTTCAATTTCACGCGGGAAAAGCTAATTTTTAGGTATTTTGGGCATTCCAAAGTCTATATAAACACCCTAAGGGGAAAAAAAGGACACACAGAGTAGAAAGTAAGGAATTACTTGAAGAATGCTGATTGATCCATCTCAGAAGCATGATTTCCATCAAGGCTGAAGATCTCCCTTCAATTTCCTTCAGGGGTTTTTGGGTTTTCTTTATGTTTTGTTGTTTTTCCTATTTTAAAATGTTTTCTTTTATCATTATGAACTAAATTCCCTAAATACCTAAGGGAGATGAAACCTAAGATGGATCTTGTTATTATTTTCTGAATTATATGATAAATATTTGATTTGTTCTTAATTGTGTTATTTATTCTTCTGTTAATATTTCAGGATATTAATATAAGTTGAATATGTTTATTCAGTGGAGCAAAAGTCTCTGTCTAAGAGTAGATCCACACAATTAAGCGAAGTTGATCGTAATCCTAGACATAGGACGACGAAAATCTACCAGATTAGAGTCAAATCTAAGAAGGGAATCCATAGATCGAGTTAATACAACATTAAGGGTTTTAATTAGAAAGAAATTTCAATTAATCAACCTAGGGTTAGTTGTTCTTAGTCTTGAAAGAGATATTGACATAAATTTGGGATTTCTACGGATCAAGTCAAGTGAATAAATTGTCTAGTTCAGAGTTTAATAACAAGTGAAGCCTAGGTGGGTTCTTCCTTGGGTATTGTCTTAATCAATCAGTTTTCCCAAAAGCAATTTCCTCAATTTACTCTTTGTCGTGTTCTTAGTTAATTAGTTTAATTTAATTAGTTTAAAATAATTCCCCTTATCTATAGGCTAGATAATACAAAGGAAGTTATTACTAGTACTTTTAGTTCTTGTGGGTTCGACATTCCGGTCATGCCACTAAACTATACTACTGTTCGATAGGAGTGCTTGCCTTTATCGTGATAATAGTTAGTTTTCTAGGTACGATCATATTACTTTATGATCACACACACGATAGATCAAGTTTTTGGCACCGTTGCCGAGGAACCTAAATATTAGGAACACTCAATTTTTATTGCTTTAGCCATTTTTACTTTTATTGCAAATTACTTTTTATTTTTATTTTACTTACTAATTTTCTTTTCTTTTATTTGTCTTTGATAGGTGTATCTAGTTTATGGCTAGAAGAAACCCGTCAGGACCTTTGCTTTTTGATAGCGATATAGAAGCTACAGTTCGCAGAAATAGAAGAGAAATAAGGCAAAGCTTACAGTACGTAGAAGAAGGGTAAGAGGACAAAACTGAGTCTACCGAAGAGATGGAGGCAAATCTGAACAATCCACTACCTCCTGTGGTAGACGCAGATCCTGTGAATCAAAATCCTGCTCCTCGTACTATGTATGATTATGCTAAGCCTAATTTAGCTGGTACTGAATCTAGTATTATTAGGCCTGCTATTGCTACAAATAATTTTGAACTGAAACCTAACACTATTCAGATGATTCAACAATTTGTTTAGTTTGATGGTTTGCAGGGTGAGGATCCTAACAGACATTTAGCAAACTTTTTGGAATTTTGCTACACTTTTAATATTAATGCATTTCTAATGATGCCATTCGCTTTCGGTTATTTCCCTTTTCTTTGAGGAATAAGGCTAAACAGTGGTTGAACTCTCTACCATGAGGGCCCATCACTACCTGGGAACAGATGACTGAAAAATTTTTACTTAAATATTTATCGCCGGCTAAAATGGCAAAGTTGAGGAATGATATTTCTTCTTTTGTGCAGATGGATCTAGAAACACTTTATGATTCATAGAGAGATACAAGGACTTGTTGAGAAGGTGCCCTCACGATGGGTTACCCTTATGCTTCAGGTTCAGAGTTTTCACAACAGTTTGAGCCCCTCAACGAGGCAAATGATAGATGCAGCTGCCAGTGGAACAATCAATAACAAGACAATTGAGGAGGCTTGTAAGTTTATAGAGGAGATGTCACTGAATAACTATCAGTGGCAAGTCATGAGGACAAAGCCAACAAAAACTGCCGGTGTTTTTAATGTGGACACAGTCACAATACTGTCAAATCAGGTCGAACTTTTTAATAAAAAATTGACAGTTTAGTTGGTTCTACGCAAGTACATCCCGTGATGAGGTGCGATTCAAATGGAGGAGGAATGTACAACACAGATTATTCATCCTACAATCCTAGCACAGAGAATGAACAATCCAACTATATGGGTAGCAATGCTAGATCCCAAAATAATCCGTATAGTAATACTTATAATGTAGGTTGGAGGAACCACTCCAATTTCTCATGGGGTGGTCAAGGAAATCAAAGGCCACCACCCCCTCCAGGCTTCCAATAACCACCCTACCAACAAGAGAAAAAGTCAAACCTTGAAGAGATGCTCACAAAATTTATCTCAATGTTAGAAACTCGTTTCCAAACACCGAGACAGCACTTAAAAATTAGCAAGCATCGATTCAAGGGCTCGAAACCCAGATAGGACAACTTGCTAAGCTGATCTTTGAAAGACCACAAGGCGGCTTGCCAAGTAACACAGAAACTAACTCAAGGGAGAAAATCCATGCTATTACTATGCTTGACGAAGGAGAGTTAGTTCAGAACGATCAGAACAGAGGCAAGAAGCTGTGGTAAGTAAAGGTAAGGTTGAGGTAAGTCACAAAGAGCCACTCAGTGAAGAATATAAGCCTCGTGTCCCATACCCAAATGCGACAAGGAAAGACCACACAGATGAACAATTCGATAAATTCCTTAAGCTCTTAAAAAAATTTACATATTAACTTACCGTTTATTGAAGCACTTTTGCAGATGTCAAATGCTATTAAATTCTTAAAAGAGCTTTTAGCAAACAAACAGAAGTTGGATGAGTCGTTACAAGTGGAGTTGAATGCAGTTTGCTCAGTTATCTTGCAAAACAAGCTACCCAACAAACTAAAAGATCTAGGGAGTTTTACGATTCCTTGTTTAATTGGTAGTTTGAATGTTAAAAATGCCTTAGCTGATTTAGAGGCTAGTATAAACATAATGCCTTATAAAATGTTTAAACAACTAGGTCTTGGGAAACCTAAACAAACTAGGATGAGCATTCAATTGGCTGATAAACCATTAGATTTTCTAGGGGTATAATTGAAGATGTGCTTGATAAAATTGACAAATTTATATTCCCAGTAGACTTTGTTGTTCTAGACATGGATGAGGATAATGATGTACCATTAATTCTAGGACAACCCTTTTTAGCAACTACTATGACTATCATTGATGTGGGCATAGGTGAACTCACGTTTCATGTAAGTGATGACACGATTACTCTTCAAGCTTGTAATTCTGTTAAGATGACTAATGATAGAGATGATATTACAAATCCTCTTAATAAGAATAATCTCACTATTCAACCCACTTTACAGGACATTCCTAGCGAATGCTCGATTGAGCCACGTTCAAGTTCATACAATGACAAGGGAGCAATCCATGAAAGCGCATGCTACAAATTGAAGAACTAGACGAATGGCAGAACTATAGTAAAGAGGAACCTAGGACACGTCAAGCAGAACCAACAAAATCCAGATCGAGTCAATTTAAGGTTGGAGATATGGTATTGTTAGATAAAACAAACCCTAGAATTGTAGAGTTTGAGCTTAATGCAAATGATATACCCCTATTCACGGTAATAAAAGCTTATCCTTATGGTACGATGGAGGTTAATCATCCTAAACACGACACTTTCAAGGTAAATTATACTCGACTAAAACCTTATTTTGACACCAAGACTGATAGTAGGAGTGAGGACTCAAAACTTCTCAAACTACTATAACCATGCAAGGATGATAAATGATAAATTATACACGTTTTTACCCCATGCTTAGCCCAATTTTTGGATAAATTAACCTTTGATTTGTGTAAATTGATGCTCTTAAACCTTTAATTTCATGTTTTATACTCAGGTGAGCATAGGGAAGAGAAAAGAGCAAGGAACGGGCCAAAAATGGGTAATTTAAGCCCAATTCAATAATCAACACAGCTTGAGAGTTCGCCACACGGCCCTGCCACACCAAACAGACCCGAACACGGCCCATTGTCGAAGTCACACGGCCGTGGCACACGGGTGTGTCCCTGTTGTGAGGAAGTGCAATTTCACTCGAAAAAGGCTACTTAGGGGGTAAGAAAGGCATTCCAAAGCTCTATATAAAGACCTTAGAGGGCAACTACAAAAGGGTACTTTTCTCACCTCAAGAAGGTGCCTTATTCTCGCCAACACAGAAAGTAGAAGCAGGGAAATACTCCAAGGGAAGCCAATTGATCCATCTCAGAAGCCAAACTCTCCTTCAAGACTAAAGATCTCCCTTCAACTTCCGATAGTGGTTTTTTGGGTTCTTCATGTTTTGATATTTTTATTCTTCTGAGATGTTTACTTTTATAATTATGAACTAAATCCCCCAAATAGTTGAGGGGGATGAAACCTAAGACAGATCTTGTTATTATTTTATCTTGAGTTATATGATAAATACTTGATTTGTTCTTAATTATGTGTTCTTAATTCTTGTTTTAATATTCCTAGGTATTAATTCAAGTATTGATGTGCTTATTCAGAGGAGCAAAAGTCCCTGTCTAAGAGTAGATCTAGCATAATTCAGCGGAGTTGCATGCAACCCTAGACATAGGGTGACATAAATCTGCCGGATTAGTGTCAAACCTAATAAGGGAATCCATAGATCAAGTTAATGCAAGAATAGGGATTTTAACTAGAAAGAGATTTCAGTTAATCAGCCTAGGATTAGTTGTTCTTATCCTTGACGGAGGTATTAACATAAATTAGAAAATTCTACGGATCAAGTCAAGTGAATAAATCGTCTAGCTCAAGAATCGATAACAAGTGAAGTCTAGGTGGATTCTTTTTTGAGTATTGTCCAAATCAATCAGTTTTCCTAAAGAGTTTCTTCCCTAATTCCCATTTTGTGCATTCTTAGTTTAGTTTAATAAAAATCCCCTCTTATTTTAAAGGTTAAATAATAGAAAGAAAGTTAGTACTAGTACTTTTGGTTCCTTTGGGTTCAATATCTCGGTCTTGTCACTAAACTATACTACTGTTTGATAGGTGTGCCTGCCTTAAGACGTGATATTAGCTAGTTTTGGGTACGATCATATTTTATAAATTTTATCACTTTGTATCACGTGATATCAAGTTTTTGGCGCCGTTGTCGGGAAACTAAAATATTAGGAACACTATATTTTTATTACTTTAGCCATTTTTACTTTTATTTATTTTCAGCTTGTTTTTCTTTTTTTTATTTTTTTATTTACCAAAATTTTCTTTTCTTCCAAGTACCTCTAGTTTATGACTAGAAGGAACCCAGAAGGACCACCGTTTTTCGACGAAGATTTAGAAGCTACCATTCGCAGAACTTATCGAGAGATAAGAAGAAGCCTACAATATCCAGAACAGGGACAAGAACAAGAGCCAGAATCTATTGAAGAGATGGAAGCCAATCAGGACAACCTACCACCTCCCGCAATAGCCGCAGACCCAGTAAACCAAAATAATGCTCCACGTACTATGTTTGATTACGCTAAACCCAGTTTGGTTGGTACTGAATCTAGTATCGTTAGGCCTACTATTGCTACAAATAATTTTGAATGGAAACCTAACACTATTCAGATGATTCAGCAATTTGTGCAGTTTGATGGTTTACAGGATGAAGATCTCCATTCACACTTAGCCAATTTTTTTAAATTTTACGATACTTTTAAAATAAATAGTGTTTCTGATGATGCCATTCGCCTCCGACTATTTCCTTTTCCTGTAAGGAATAAAGCTAAACAATGGTTAAATTCTCTACCACGAGGCTCAATCACTACATGGGAATAGATGACCAAGAAATTTTTACTTAAGTATTTTCCTCCAGCTAAAATAGCTAAATTACGGAATGATATCTCTTCTTTTGTGTAGATGGATTTGGAGACACTTTATGATGCTTAGGAGAGATACAAAGATCTTTTGAGAAGGTGCCCTCACCATGGGTTGCCTTTGTGGTTACAAGTTCAAACCTTTCACAATGGTTTGAACCCTTCAACACGGCAGATGATCGATGCAGCCGCTGATGGAACAATTAACAATAAAACACCAGAAGCAGCCTATGAATTTATTGAAGAGATGTCACTGAATAACTATTAGTGGCAATTCATGAGGACAAAGCCAACGAAAACAGTAGGAGTTGTTAATATTGATGCAGTTACAATGCTTTCCTCTCAGGTAGAACTCTTAAATAAAAAGATTGATGGTTTTATTGGTTCTACGCAGGTACATCTAGTCATGTAATGTGACTCAAACCTAGGAGGAGTGAACGAGCCATACGGACATAGCACAGAAAGCGAACAAATGATTTATATGGGTAATAATTCTCGACCTCAAAACAATCCTTACAGTAATACTTACAGTGCAGGTTAGAGGAATTACCCAAATTTTTCATGGGGCAATCAAGGCAAATAAGGAAATCAAAGACCACCACCACCTCTGGGATTTCAACAACCACCGTATCGGTAAGAAAAGAAACCAAACCTTGAAGAGATGTTGGAAAAATTCATATCGATTTCCAAAACTTGTTTTCAAAACATCGAAACATCACTTAAGAACCAACAAGCTTCTATCCAAGGGCTCAAAAATCAAATTGGTCAACTCACAAAGATGATCTTTGAGAGACCAAAAGGTGGTTTACTGAGTAACATAGAAACTAACCCAAGAGAACAAATTTAGGCCATCATTGTACTTAATGTAGAAGGGTTAGACAAACTAAAACTGATGCAAGATACTCTGGTAAGCAATAATAAGGATAAGGTAAGTCATGATACACAAAAATTGGTAAGTAAAGGGTATAAACCTCGTGTGCCATACCCTAATGCGACAAGGAAAGACTACACTGATGAACAATTTGGTAAATTTCTTAAACTCTTAAAGAAATTACATATTAACTTACAGTTATTTAAAGCTCTTTCGCAGATGCCAAACGCAGTCAAATTCTTAAGGGAGCTTTTAGCGAACAAACGAAAGTTGGATGAATCGTCACATGTGGAATTGAATGCAGTGTGCTCAGCTATTCTACAGAATAAGCTGCTTAACAAACTGAAAGATCTAGATAGTTTTACTATTCCTTACTTACTCAGTAGCTTAGATGTTAAAAATGCTTTAGCTGATTTAGGGGCAAGTATAAATGTCATGCCGCTTAAATTGTTTAAACAACTAGGTCTAGGGAAGCTTAAACAATCTAGGATGAGCATTCAATTAGCTGATAAAACGATTAGATTCCCTAAAGGTATAATTGAAGATGTGCTTGTCAAGATTGATAAATTTATATTCCCAGTAGATTTTGTTGTGCTAGACATGGAGGAAGATAGTACTGTACCCCTTATTCTAGGGTGACCTTTTTTAGCAACTGCTAGGACCATAATTGACATAGGCATAGGTGAACTTACTCTTGTGTAGGTGATGATAAAATTACTTTACAAGCTCGTGACTCAAATAAAAATGCTGATAAAGAAATTGATACGAGTCCTTGTAAGAAGAATAATCTCACCATCCAACCTTCTGTGCAGGATACACTTCACATAAAAACAACCCATCCACAGACAGTTCCATCCAAGGAAGACATCCCTGAAAGGCGAATGCTTCAGATTGATGAACTAGACGAGTGGCTGAACTATCACGAAAAACCCAAAACATGCCACACCAAGCCAAAGCACCACCAAGACGACCCTCAGATAGAAACGAATCCAATCAAGGTAGGTGATAAGGTAATTTTAGGAGAAGATGATTCTCGAATCTTGAATTCGAAGGAACACACAAGTGACACACCTTACTTCACGGTAATGAAAATCTTTCCCTATGGTACAGTCGAGATAAGTCATGAGTCACTCGGTACTTTCAAGGTAAATCAAACTCAACTCAAACTTTATTGTAATAATGAAACTGGAAACAGGTTAAAAGAGTTCCAACTCTCCAAACCACCATGACCGTACCAACATGAGCAGAGTTGAGCTTAGACTCTAAATAAGTGCTTCTCGAAAGGCAACCCGAGCACTAACACCAGTAACCATTTTATTTTATTTTACTTCATTTTTATGTTGTTTTTAGTGTAGGATTTTTAGACCCCACGATTAGACACATGGCCATACCTAAGGCCGTGTGAAAACAGGGCCAAAATTTTCCCAACACGGGATGCGTTAAATTCCCACAGGTATGTGAGGTGTCCATTGGCGAACCTGTCCAGTCTTCCACAGGCGTGGCACCAAATATACATGGGCGTATGAGATCGAACATGGCCGTGCCCTTACCACGTGGTCGACACTGTTAAGTTACACACGAGCGTGCAACACGCCCGTGTCCCGAGATCGTAGTCGAACCTGCTAATTTAGAAACGGACGTGTGATACCCTGCACGAGCGTGGGAGAAGCGAACATCAAAGGACACGGCTGTGTGACACGGCCGTGAGACACGGCCGTGTGCCTCAACACGCTCTAGTAACAGGGGCGTGTGTCCCGAACCAGACGTGCCAAAATCCTCAAATTTCGAAACACACGGGCAAAACCTGAGTCACACGGGCGTGTGACATGCCCGTGTGACCCAAAAACCTATTTAAACACAATTACTATTCATCTTCTTCCCCAAGCCAACCCCTAGCCACTCCTCCATTCTTTCAACCTTTTCGGTCACCATTGCTCTGATCTACACCACCCTAAAACCTTCAAAACACACCCCCATCCACCATATGCCCTTGCTATCGCAGCACATACCCGTGCATCGCATATCCACATTCGTGGACCACCTTGCAGCCGTCTCTTGCCACTACTGTCGGTCCATTTCTTAAAAATTTATTCTTTATTTGCTATTTTATTTGCTTTTATACTTTTGTAGTATGTTAAGTTTTTACTTGTCCAGTGTTCTAGGATAATGTTGTAAGTGATTCACAGGAGATATTAGTTTTAGGATTATTTGATGATTGAACTCATGCACTCACGATTTATGATCCTTTCATTTGCTGCAAGAAAAATCTGATTCGCATTACATGTTCTAAACTGCTACATTACTGACCAAAATATTCAGGAATGCTTATGATATTATCTTCATGTTTAGATGATATTCTTGTAGATTCATTATGTCATCATCGAGAGGTAAGAAAGCCGCAGTCCTAGGATCCAAACGACGAAGGGGACCCGGTTCATCATTAGTAAGCACATCTACTGAAATCCAGCATTCGTTCCTATAATTCCCTATTGGACCTCAAGAAGAACTATTCCAATTATTACGTGCACGACCCATTAGTGCATGACGATGCATTGATTGAGCTGCTTTGGAGCAAGTCCAGTTAGCCAATGCGGCTCACGCCTTTCTATCCACCGACCCATGGGAGTGATTTTTCGATATTGTCGAGCCTACATATCTTGAAATGACCTTAGAACTTTGCTTAACTTTTCATTTATAGGTAGCGATGACAAACCACGACAATCTCGATGCCATTCAGTTTCTTCTAGGAGGGTTGGTTCAACAGATGAGCGTTCCAGAGTTTGGAGTCACTCTGGGACTTTACACCGACGAGTTCATGGAAGAGAAGGGCTTCGATAAACTTCCTCGCAATCTCCACATATCCCCTTCTAGATGTTGGAATGATTTGGCACCCTTCCCCTCCATATATGATCCTAGCCGCTCGAAAGCTACATCTCTTGCCCCTTTCCTGCGCTACCTCCACGCTATCTTGGCCCACACCTTAACCAGAAGAAGGGAAAGCACTAGCGTCGTCAATACTCACGATGTCTACTACTTGTGGTGCATGGTACATGCACATGTGATAGATCTGGCGTACTTCATCGCCATTGCCATTCGGTACTAGACCGAGGGGCGTAGGAGAGGGGTTATCTCTATTGGCCCCTATGTGATGCGACTAGCTCGACACTTCGGCCCCCTCAACACTGCGGCCCAATCTTCAGCACTTACACTCGTTGGTCAGATGTCCCCTTAGAGCATCTCGACGATGCTTCATATGAGAATGATTGAGCGTCGCCATGGTACCCATCCTCCTTAGTACTGCCTCACCCATGCTATCGACTCGGAGGATTTAGAGGACATTCC
The DNA here is from genome assembly GCA_020496765.1 of Gossypium stocksii. Classification (NCBI taxonomy): domain Eukaryota; kingdom Viridiplantae; phylum Streptophyta; class Magnoliopsida; order Malvales; family Malvaceae; genus Gossypium; species Gossypium stocksii. The sequence goes on from CM035623.1 coordinate 18,854,036, forward strand.
TGATAATGTTCCCCCACCCCACGAGGAGCAGCCATCTCAGCCACCCCCTCGCTGCCTAGTGCCTACAGCTGCTTCATATGCTGACATATCCGAGTGCCTCATACGATTTGAGCAATAATGTTTTCAAATATTTGATCACATTGATGCAACCTTAGCGCAGATTTGTTAGCATCTACACATTTCATCACCGCCCCCACCTCGTGGACCATCTGAGGATTAGACTTCTCTAATCCTCTTATCTTCTACTTTTTTTTCCTTTCATTTTCATTTTTATTGATATATTTTTATTTTCATTTTTATTATTAGGGTATTTAGATTTTTCTTTATCCTTATCTTTATCTAACTTTATTAGAACAGTTTCAATTTTTATTTTATTTTATTTTATCACTTTATCGGCTATTTCCTAACGCATAATTGTTCTCATCTTAAAACACCTAAAATCCCTTAAGCGTTATCACAGTTTTAAAGGAGTTTTTCAGCTTACATCCAGCTCTAAAGGGAAAAGCACTCTATGACTGCCATGTACTACTCTGGCCATGGCAATCTTCTTGATGGCATAGAGATCGTGGAATAAACACCCTTCCTTACAAATCTTCACACCTACATCTCAAGGAATCCATCCAATTTAGGAAGTTTTATTTCTTTCCCTATCTTATGATATTATGCTTTTATTGCTACTAATGTATCCTTGTACATTGAAGGCAATGTACATCTTAAGTGTGGGAGGGAAACTTACTTTCAGTCATTGCATTCTCTTTGAAACCTTGGAAAATCTTTAAAACTAACTTTTTGCATAGTTCTCAAAATTTCGAATTCTCACTTTCACTCTCTGCATTATCTTCAATCTACTATTAGGATGAATTCTGATTGATTTATGATTTTTATTGATATGTTGAGAATTAAGACATAGATACTTATGCTTTGATTATTCAAACTTTAAGACATTAGGGAATCAAGCATGATAAATTGAAATTTTGGAGAATTTAAGTTTTTGCTAGGTTAATTTCCCTAATTTTAAGTGTTATTTTAAGATTTCAAATTCGCAGGATTGACATCAAAAAGCCATAATTCTGGTTAGATTTTTTAGCCTTTTGAGCATACATTCTTTCGTGCTCACTTTTATTGTTGCTTTGAGTGAGTCAATACTGATTTGTTATTCTAGAATTTACTTCGATTATACATGTCGAGACCACATCATTAATTTGATATACCAAAATGATAAAGGCACCTAGGATTTAACCCACTTACTCAATAAAAGCCTACCTTCATAAATTAACCCCTAGTCAACCCCATTGAGCCTAACAACCCATTCTTTGACTTACCTCTAATATTAACCTATAACCGGTTTTTGTTGAATTCCATTCAGTTATTTTGATCCCTTTTTTTGTCGAGATTTGAGTTGAAATTATTATCTAGCTTTATTCTCTTTTTCAGTTTGTAAAGTTTGTAAATATTCAAGGTATTATATTTGATTTGTTCTAAAAAAAAATGTATATTTACTGTTAATTCAGTTATAATATGTAATAGTTCAATAGTTTTTTTTTTTTGCATATTTCTACAAGCTTCCAAATCCAGAACAATGTCATCAGAAGGCAAATCTAGAACAATGTCATCAGAAGGCTTAGCTCTAGGAATATGTTCTAGTGATAGAGATTTTTCTAGCTAGATGATTCTTCAATTCAATCTCGATTTTAACCCTTTCTTTTTCAGGTTGTGACAAACACCCCTAACCAAAGCCCCATTACAACCATTGAAAGATCTTTTGATCGATATGTCATATCAATCTATAGTGGTGGAAATTTTATTTTCTTACAAGCCTATAGTAATAACTTTTTCGGTTGACTAGAGAGTGCTTAATTCTTGAACCATAAACACTTTGAGTAGATAAAGTGAACCTTTAGTAAGGATGTCAAATCGTGTTAATTTTGATTGAAAGGTAATTACTCAAAGAGAAGGGAGGAAACCTATGTTTCTGTGATAAAGTTCTCAACTTAAAATGTTTGAAACTTTGATGTTCTTTTGGTTGAATTTTCATTGTATGATTACTTGTGGATTAGTTTGAAACATTATTGATAAGGGTTATGAATTGAGAAGAATGATTCTTAATGGTGGATTGAGATTTTGCTTGAGGACAACAAGCAAAGGCTTAACTGTAGGGGTATTTGATAAACGATAAATTATACATGTTTCTACCCCATGCTTAGCCCAATTTCTGGATGAATTAACCTTTGATTTGTGTAAATTGATGCTCTTAAACCTTTAATTTCATGTTTTATACTCAGGTGAGCATAGGGAAGAGAAAAGAGCAAGGAGTGGGCCAAAAACGGGCAATTTAGGCCCAATTCAATAATCAACACGGCCTGGGAGTTCTCCACACGGCCGTGCCATACCAAACAGACCCGAACACGGCCCATTGTCAAAGTCACATGGCCGTGGCACACGGGCGTGTCCCTGTCGTGAGGAAGTGCAATTTCACTCGGACAAGGCTACTTAAGGGCTAAGAATGGCATTCCAAAGCTCTATATAAAGATCTTAGAGGGCAACTACAAAAGGGTACTTTTCTCACCTCCAGAATTGCCTTATTCCCGCCAACACAGAAAGTAGTAGTAGGGAAATACTCCAAGGGAAGCCAATTGATCCATCTCAGAAGCCAGACTCTCCTTCAAGACTGAAGATCTCCCTTCAACTTCCTACAGGGTTTTTTGGGTTCTTCATGTTTAGTTATTTTTATTCTTCTAAGATGTTTACTTTTATAATTATAAACTAAACCCAAATACTTGAGGGGGATGAAACCTAAAACATATCTTGTTATTATTTTATCTTGAGTTATATGATAAATACTTGATTTGTTCTTAATTATGTGTTCTTAATTCTTGTTTTAATATTCCTAGGTATTAATTCAAGTATTGATGTGCTTATTCAGAGGAGTAAAAGTCCCTGTCTAAGAGTATATCTAGCATAATTAAGCGGAGTTGCATGCAACCCTAGACATAGGGTGACATAAATCTGCCAGATTAGGGTCAAACCTAATAAGGGAATCCATAGATCGAGTTAATGCAAGACTAGGGGTTTTCACTAGAAAGAGATTTCAGTTAATCAACCTAGGATTGGTTGTTCTTGTCCTCGACGGAGGTATTAACATAAATTAGGGATTTCTATGGATCAAGTCAAGTGAATAAATCGTCTAGCTCACGAATCGATAACAAGTGAAGTCTAGGTGGATTCTCCCTTGAGTATTGTCCAAATCAATTAGTTTTCCCAAAGAGTTTCTTCCCCAATTCCCTTTTTGTGCATTCTTAGTTTAGTTTAATAAAAATCCCCTCTTATTTTATAGGTTAAATAATAGAAAGAAAGTTAGAACTAGTACTTTTGGTTCCTTTGGGTTCGATATCTCGGTCTTGCCACTAGACTATACTATTATTCTATAGGTACGCTTGCCTTAAGACGTGATATTAGTTAGTTTTGGGTACAATCATATTTTATAAATTTTATTACTTCGTATCACGTGATATCAAAGAACGAGGTAAGTCAAACTTAGACTTTAAACAAGCGCTTCTTGGAAGGCAACCTGAGTACTAACATTTCTTTTTCTCTTAATTTCAACTCACAGTATCTAACAATCACAAATGAGACTTTACACGCAAGCTTTACTAATCCAGACGGCCAGGCACACGGGCAAGAACACAGCCGTGTGATATGGCCGTGTGAAAATTAGACTTTAAAATTTTGAAAACTTATCGAGACACGGGATGCGATAAAGGCACAAGGGCGTGCCTATCACCCGTGGGCAACATTGCCTAAGAGAGCATAGGTATTCAACTAAACCCCACGGTTGTGCGATATGGTCGTGGGCAAACCTGAGTAAATCCCACGGGCGTGCGACACGCCAGTGTCCATTACCCGTGGGTGAAACTGAGAAAATAGCACTAGTGTCCGACACGCCCGTGCCTAAAGACCGTGGTCGATACTGACTACCAAAACACAGGCGTGTGAACCATAACACGGGCGTGGGAGAAGCGAACAAAGCAGGACACAGCCATGCAACATGACTGTGTGCACTAACACACCCAAGGAACACGGGCATGGGCCGAGATATATGTGCGACTGACCCAAAATTTTGCGAAACACATGAGCTAAAAGTAAGGCGCATGAGTGTGGCCGATGGCCATGTGCCCTATTTCCTATTTAAACCCCTCACTATTCATCATCTTCCCCACTCAAACACTAACCCTCCTCTAGCCACCGCTCACACTAGCCTTCTCTTGCACCACCGCCGTCTTAACTCCGGCCAACACCACCCCAAAGCCCTCTTTTTCCTCTCCTCTCCCCTCTCCACGCACACTACACCTCCATTCACCACAACTCAACCACCTTCTCTCCCAAACTTTTTCCCCTTACAAAATCCCACCACCACCGCCGTACCTCCAGCCACCACCGCCCACGCCAACGGTTTTATCTCCTTTCTCTCCTCATTTGTTAAAATTTCTTTCATATTTATTTCGATTATGTCCCTATTTTAGTTCATGTCTTCACTACTCTTTGTTTATCATTTCTCCACTATTTCATTAACATTGTTTTATTCTTCTTACACATTATTATTGAATTCTTTTTGTTATTATCCTTACTAATATTGATAGTCTGTCATCATTCTTGATTAAATTTTCTACTGATGAAAGTTTCTTGATTTAGTAAGAAAGTTGATTTGCTTGAATTATTTAGTAAGATTTGATTGATAATTACTACTAATTTCGTTTAGTCAATATGATTTATACATAGGTTGTCAAATATTTTAATTATAGACTTTATTCTTGCTAATGTTGATTATTTAGTTTACTATTGAGTCTCACTAATTTTAGATCACGTTCTCTTAGTTTCATGCTCTAGGTTGTTTTCTTCATTCTTTTGATTTAAAATGTTAGCACATGCTTTTTTCGTTAAATTATTCTTGGTTATTTTCTTTCAGGTACACTATGACACCACATTGCGGTAAAAAGGCTACTGTCCCCACTTCTAAAAAGCGGAAGGGACCCAGAGCTACATCCGCGAGCGCATCTTCCGAAGTGCACCACCCTTTCCAACATTTCCCCCAAGGGTCTAAGGAAGAACTATTACAAATTCTGAGGGTGAGGCCCCTCGGAGTAGGATGGTGCATTGATTGGGCCACCCTAGAGTAGGTCCAACTAGCTGACGCGGTTCGGGCCCCATTAACTATTGATCCATGAGGGCTTTTCTTTGAGATTGTCGAGCTAACGTATCTCGAGCTTACATTGGAACTCTGTTCGGCCTTCCACCTCCTAACAGTTATGTCACAGTTTGACAATCCTGTCTCGGTGGTTTGGTACGCCAGCAAAGTGTGCCTGAGTTTGGTGTTGCATTAGGACTTTATACTGAGGAGTTAATGGATGATGAAGACTTTTCTGAGCTCCATCGACATATTCATTACTCTCTTTCCAAATGTTGGATGGCCCTAGTTCCTGCTTCAGCTACTGACGACCCTAGCCATTCCAAGGCAACAGCTCTCTCCCCATCATTGAGGTACCTCCATGCCATCCTCGCACACACCTTAACGGGTCGATGAGAGAGTACCGGCATCGTCAACACTCACAATGCCTATTTTCTATGGAGTATTGTGACAGCCTTAAAACGACCCTAGTCAGAATGTGGTTTCGGGACCACAAAATGGAGGCATAAAATATATTTAATATTCATTTTGATGCCTATAATATGTGTTAATTCATGTGTGACATGTTTGGTGTGTTGATTTAGAGTTATAAATTTGAATTTTACTAAAAGGGACTTAGTAGTGAACTTTGAAAATATGCTAGACAAATGTGTGATGACTAGTTAATGCATGCATGCAAATTGAGGGAGTTGCATGTCAAATTTACCTTTTTATGTGAGTGGATGGTAATGATGATTTTGTTTGGCATTTTGTGCTTTGTATGTTAGTAAATAATGATAAAAATAAATTTGTTTATATTAAATAAAATTTGTTGTCATAAAATAGAAATAATATAATTAATAAATTAAGAAAAGGATGGTAAAAACAATGTTTTGTTCATCTTTCTCCCTTCATTGCCGAAATTAACTAAGGAAGAAGAGAAATAGGGTTCAAGCTATTGGTTGGGAGAGATCTTGATTAAGGTACACTTTCTAGGTGATTTTCTTTGAATTTCATGAAATTTTGTTGGTTTTGAAGCTCTCTTCTTTGTCCATGTTTGAATTTCTTGAACCTTTAGTGTGATAAGCATTCGGTTATGGATGCATGTTCTCTTTGGTGATGTTTTGAAGATTTTGTTAAGAGTTTTGAGCTTTGTGAACATGGAATCTTTGTGAGATAAGCAAGATATGTTATTCGGCCATATGAGCAAGGATGGAAGAGTTGTGCTTTCCTAGATGCTTGTGTTAAATAATGAAATTTGGGTGTTGTTTGAACTAGTTTAAAATGTTTTTGGTTGTTAGATGGCCCTAAAGAAAATTTGCTATCATGGTTGTGTGTGTATGTGTAGTGCCGATTGTGAATGGAGGCTTGAGGGACTCTAAGATGTTATAATTCATATGAATTGAGGATGTGAGCTCCAATTAGTAAGTTTTGTGTGGCTTAAATGGCAAAAGAGGCATTCGGTTCCTTGAATTACATGATTTGCTTTGTTTTTGATTAGCAAATTGGTTGTTAGCATGATAATTAGTCTAATGGAAATGAGCTAAGGTAAATAGAGGTTAAATTGGATGTGGTGAGCTTCTTAAATTGTTTGACCCAAACCTACTTGTAAATTGAAATTTGTGAAGCATGTTAGTTCGGTTAATTAGTAATGTGATAAGGAAAAACTATGCGTTGATGTTGAGATTGGGGTTTTGATGAGCGAATGAACTTGTTTTGGTGAATGGCTAATTATTGAACCTATCTTTTGAGATTTTAGATGGAATTACCGAATGTGTCTCTAATAAGGAAAGGGATGTTTGATTTTGATTTATAAGTGAAGTTTAAGACCATATGCGTTTAGTCCTAGCATGTGAAGTAAATCAAACATACTTCTTTTTGTGATTAAACTTTGAATTGATGGAAGTATGTGTTATGTATGAGATGAATGCTATGAAATGTTGGTTAAAGTTTGGGAGATGGATTTGAATAAAAGTCCATGCTTGGATATATGGCCGAATGGCCTTAGTGTGTATGCATTAGAAATGGTAGTTAGACTAATTGATCAATTTGTGCTTGTGGGAGCTTCTTGGTTAAAGAAATGACCTATTCGGTCATGTGCATGAATTCTTTGATTAAAACGAATGTGAATCATGTATATATATATATATATATGTTAAGATCAATGACTTCTTTAAATGATGCCTTGTAATGTTATGTTTTAATTATGTGAATGAGAACACTAAAGAGTGAATTTGGTATAAAATCTGCTTGGTACAACAGCAGAAACGTGTTTTGGAAAAAGCACCATAAATTGTGGGAAATGAATTAGAGGCTGAATAAATTATGTATTTAAAGCTTAATAAGTCTAGTTTCTTATAAAAGAAACCTTACAAGCAATGGACCTTCCAATAAAGAGATTTTTAAAGTTGTGTGAAACAGGGTCAGAATGACTCCGAAAACCCCTGTTCTGTTTTTAGAAAATCACCATAAATTGCATAAAAATTGTTATGAGGCAAAATTTATATGCTTAGACTCCTTAATGAGTCTAGTTTCGAATGAAATAGGCTAGGACATGTCTTGAATTCTGTACAAGGAGAAATTCAATTCGTAGTAAAGGGTGGTCAGTTTAGTCAAACAGTGAAATAGGGGAAATTTTAAGAAAATTCTGGTATTGATTGGCCAAACCAAAAATTCTGGAAATTTTATGGATGGAAGATATATGAGTCTATTTTTAGTAAAAATTAATGGCACATCATTTGGAGTTTCGTAGCTCCAGTTATAAGTAATTTATTGAATGTTGCTCAGAAAATCAGCTTGTTGCGACTTATGATATGTATGTGAAATGACCGAATGTGTGTGTGTGCTTGCAATGAGAAGTATATGCATGTATTATTTGAGTATAAGTGAAAATTGATTAATTGAAATGTTTGAATAAGGATTAATAAAATTAAATATTTTATTTAGCTCAAGAGCATAGAGGGGCAAGTTCGGATAAAGGGAAGGCTAAAGTGGTCGAATAGCCAACTCATAATTGCTCGGGAAAGTTCAAGGTAAGTTTTGAGTAATTGATTTTGGTATTTAATTTAAATGCCATGATATGCATGAATGATAAATGAATGATGTCCTATTGACCTTACCATAATAAGGTTATTGAGTAAGAAACCTTGTATATGTTTGTTATATAGCCGAATGGCTATTAGAGAACTAAGCAAAGAATAAGATTTGGGATATATGCTTATGTGTGTTACTTATTGAGCTGAAAGTTTAGTAAAAGAAGTATACTTGTATTGGACATGAATGATGTCTATGACACAAAGTTAGTGAGCATGCTATATGTCTATATGTGAATGAGTGGACTTGAATTACACATGTGATTTTTCGCTATGTGAAATGTAGTAAAATGTGAATAGATATACATGGAACTCTGTGATTTGAATCCGGGATTAAAGACCCGAAGGCTACATGCGGAGACTAAGTCCGGGTTAAGACCCGAAGGCTATATGCGGAGACTAAGTCCGGGGTTAAGACCCGAAGGCTACATGCGGAGACTAAGTCCGGGTTAAGACCCGAAGGCTTGTGTGGAGGTTTTATCCGAGCTAAAAGACTCGATGATGATACGAATAAAGTCTAAGATTAAACGACTTCATAATAACGATTGCTAATGAATGCGTTAAAGCATTAAGTTATACAGGTATGTACCCTAAACTTATATGCAAGTTTGTTTTGGACCAAATTATAAGGTCATTATGCGATTGCGTATGTGAGTATGAAATGAGACTATTAATATGGTTATAGCACAATTGGTCAATGAGAAATGTTATGTGAAATTTTGCAATATGTCTATGATTACATGAGCTCACTATTAAGTGAAAATTATCTGCCTATTGTATATGATAAGAATGTGTGTATTCGGGTAAGGGTGACATACCCAAAAGAAGAGGGAAACAAAAATGCGAATAACTATGTTATAATTTGATTTCATCCGTTGTCATTGCTTAAAACTTACTAAGCATAGTAATGCTTACTCTGTTTGCTTTGTTTCCTTTGTTTTATAGATCTCTTTTTGGAAGCTACGGACTCGGGGATTGAAGCCTTGATCACCTACACTATCGTCGTTATTTTGCTATATTTGATAGTTATTTTGAGAACAATGGCATGTATAGGCTAATCTCCGTACATTAAACCGAATTACGTTTTAAGTTGTAATCATTTTAGCCATGCGAAAATGGCTTGCTTAGTCTTTAAGTATGAATATATGTTTTGATGAAATTCATGTGGCTTGATATTTGTAGCATGAGTTATAGTAGTAATCAAGATGCAATGTGTTTCGAAAATGGTATACTGTTATTTGAGAAATAGTTTGGCCTAGTTGTTGGTAGTCACATGGTAGATTTTGCTAGATGCTTATTTATCGAATTCATTGTGATGCAATGTTCTAACCGAACCTTCTTGCAAGTGATCTCTAAATATTCAGTTATAGAACTTTAAAGAATCTAAGTCTAGTTGGTATTTATGAACCTCTAGTAAGTCGTATTTAGTTATGTAATACCTTAATACCCTATTTCGGCGACGGACAGGGGTATAGGGTGTTACAAGTATGGCGTATGAGCATGTCTTCGACCTTGTTTACTTCATCACCCTCACCATTTGATATTAGATAGAGCGACATAAGAATGGGGCAATTTGTATGGGCCCATATGTGACACGCCTAGCGCAATACTTTGGTCTCCTTAACACAGCAGCGCAATCATCCTCTCTCACCCTCATCGATCAGATGTCTCCACAGGGCATCTCGAGTATGCCCTACATGAGGATGATTGAGCGACGACGTGGATATGATCCTCCTTAGTATCGTCTAGTTCAATCCACTGAGCAGGAGGACCCAGATGACATTACTGATGATGTCCCTCCACCCCACGAGGATCCACCATCTTAGCCACTGCCAAGCCATAGGCCAATTCATGTGGTTGCTTCATTGACAGATCTCTTTGAGTGATTCACACGATTCGAGCAGCAGTGCTTTCAACGATTCGATCATATTGATGCTACTCTACAGTAAATCTGTCAGCACTTCCACATTTCATCTCCACTGCCCCCACCTCGCAAACCATATGTCGATGAGGACTTTTGAGCCCTCCTATCTTTATTTTTAAAGTTTTTTTGGTTATTTTATTTTCTTTTTATCATTACGACTTTTACCTTTATTTTCAGTTTGTCTTTATGTTATCCAAAACTTTTATTAGGATATTTTGATATTTTTCTTTCCAGCAATTTTCTTAACAAGTAATCCTGCCTTTCTATATTTCTTAAACAACATCATTGATGCTATCGCAGTTGCAAAGAGCACAAAAGCTCAATAGTACTCTCGAATATCCAACTCTAATGGGAAAACTCTGCCACGACTACCATGTCCTGCTCAACCACGACCATAGCCACCACAACACCAAGTATATTATTCTTTTGGCGCAGCAATTGTGGATTGGCACCTTCTACCACCACCGGAGTATCCTCACTTCTGCCGTAGCTACAAATACATCTCAAAACTACCTTCCACAAACTCTATCTCAAGGATTTCATCCAATATTCAGGAAATTTCACTTCTCTCCCCATCTTATGATTTTATGCTTATATTTTTTGTTGTACATTGAGGGCAATGTACATCTTAAGTGGGGGGAGTTATTAAATTCCTTATCTTTATCTTGTTCTTAAGTATCTTATCTCATATCACTATTAGAATGAGTTTTGATTGATTTATGATTTTTATTGATATGTCTTAAACTAAAACACAGGTATTTTTGCATTGACTGTTTCAACTTGAAGACACTAGAGAATCAAGCATGATAAGTTGAATTTGTGAAAATTGAAAATTTTTCTAAGTCGTTTACCCAAGTTTAAGTATTATCTTGAAGTATAAAATTCACAGAATTGACATCAAAAGCCATAATTTTTATGAGATTTTGAGCCTTTAGAGCATATATCCTTTCGTGCTCATTTTTATTGTTGCTATGAGTACGTCAATATTTATTTGTTATTCTAGAACTTGCTTCGATTATCCATGTTGAGACCATACCATTGATTTGATATACTAAGATGATAAAGGCACTTAGGTCTAACCCCCTCACTCCATAAAAGCCTACCTTCATAATTAACCCTTAGTGAGCCCCCTTGAGCGTAACGAACCATTCATTGATTTACCCTCAATACTAACTTATAACCCATTATTGTTGAAATCCCCTTAATTACTTTGATCCCTATTTTTCTCGAGATTTGAGTTGAATAATTATCTAGCTATGTTCTTCTCCTTAGTTAGTAAAGCTTAAAAATTTGATTTATTCTTGTTCTTTAAAAAAATGATGAAGTCTAGCATACTATTATAAAGTTATAAACTCTTGATCTTAAACAATATTTTTCATAAGAAAAAGCTTAATTCTAGAAATTTGTTTCAGTAGTAGAGATTTTTCCAGTTAGATAATTTTTTAGCTCAATCTCGATTCTAACCTCCTCTTTCAGCTTGTGTCCACACCCCCTAACAAAGCCCCGTTACAACCTTCTAAAGACCTTTTGATAGATGTATCATCTCAATTTATAGTGGTGGAGATTTGATTTTTATACAAGCTTATGGTAATAACTCTTCATGTTGACTAATGAGTGCTTAATTTCTGAACCCTAAACACTTTGAGTGAACAGAATGAACCTTTAGTGAGGATGTTAACTCTGTGCAATTTTGAATTAAAGATAATTACTTAGATAACGGGAGATACCTATGTTTTCGTGATAAAATGTTCAACTTGGATTGTTTGAAACTTTGATGTCCTTTCAGCTGAACTCTCAATGTATGATTACTTGTGGATTATTTCAAAACATTATTGATAGAAATTATAAGTTGAGAAAAATAAATTCTTAATTGTGACTTGAGAATTTTGCTTGAGGACAAGCAAAGGCTTAAGCGTGGGGGTATTTTATAAACCATAATATATACATATTTTTACCCCATGTTTAGCATATTTATGGATGATTTATCATTAGAATCGAGGTATATGATGCTCCTAATCCCTTAATTTCATGTTTTATACTTATGTAAGCATAAGGAAGAGAAAATAGCAAGGAACGGGCCAAAAATGGGCAAAATGGACCTAAATTAGCATTAACACGGCCTAAGGAATTTTCACACGGGTAATCCACATGCCCATGTGGATTTATCAATGTTGAACATGGTCTAAGCCTAAGTCACATAGGCGTGCCATACAGGCGTGTCCCTGTCGAGCCCTACTTCAATTTCACGCGGGAAAAGCTAATTTTTAGGTATTTTGGGCATTCCAAAGTCTATATAAACACCCTAAGGGAAAAAAAGGACATACAGAGTAGAAAGTAAGGAATTACTTGAAGAATGCTGATTTATCCATCTCAAAAGCAAGATTTCCATCAAGGCTGAAGATCTTCCTTCAATTTCCTTCAGAGGTTTTTGGGTTTTCTTTATGTTTTGTTGTTTTTCCTATTTTAAGATGTTTTCTTTTATCATTATGAACTAAACCCCCTAAATACCTAAGGGGGATGAAACCTAAGATGGATCTTATTATTATTTTCTAAATTATATGATACATATTTGATTTGTTCTTAATTGTGTTATTTATTCTTCTGTTAATATTTCAGGATATTAATATAAGATGAATGTGCTTATTCAGTGAGAAAAAGTCTTTGTCTAAGAGTAGATCTATACAAATAAGCAGAGTTGATCACAATCCTAGACATAGGACGACGAAAATTTGCCGGATTAGAGTCAAATCTAATAAGGGAATCCATAGATCAAGTTAATGCAACACTAGGGGTTTTAATTAGAAAGAAATTTCAATTAATCAACCTAGGGTTAATTTTTCTTAGTTTTGAAAGAGATATTAACATAAATTAGGGATACCTACGGATCAAGTCAAGTGAATAAATCGTCTAGTTCAGAGTTTAATAACAAGTGAAGTCTAGGTGGATTCTTCCTTGGGTATTATCTTAATCAATCAATTTTCCCAAAAGCAATTTCTTCAAGTTACTCTCCGTCGTGTTCTTAGTTAATTAGTTTAATTTAATTAGTTTAAAACAATTCTTCTTATCTCTAGGCTAGATAATAGAAGGGAAGTTATTACTAATACTTTTAGTTCCTGTAGGTTCGACATTCTGGTCTTGCCACTAAACTATACTACTGTTCGATAGGTGCGCTTGCCTTTATCGTGATAGTAGTTAGTTTTTTAGGTACGATCATATTATTATCATCACACACATGATAGATCAAAAGACAGTTAGTTGTGTGAAAAACATACAAAATTAAATACTTAGATTTTGGGGCTTTACAACTTTACTCTCTAAAAGAAAATTTTGTCCTTGAAATTACCTGATCAAAATAGATGAGGGTACTGTTCTCCCATCACCTCCTCGGGTTCCCACATAGCCTCCTCAAAACTGTAATTATGCCAAAGTACCTTAACCAGTGGGAGAGATTTCTTCCTCAGGACTTTCACATCATGATTTAAAATCTAAACCGGCTCCTCTCAAAAGTCAGATTCTGTTTAACCTCAATCTCCTCAGTCAAAATAATATGAGTCGGATCAGAGCAATAACACCTCAGCATGGAGACGTGAAATACATCGTGAACCCGGTCCAACTCTAGAGGTAACTCAAGTTGATAGGCAACTAGTCGCGTTTCAATATATGGTAAGGCCCAATGAACCTAGGGCTCAGCTTGCCCTTCCGTCCAAATCTCAGTACTTTCTTCCATGGTGAAACCTTTAGAAAAACAAAGTCCCCCACAGAATACCCAATCTCCTTACGCTTCAGATCTGCATACAATATTTATCTATCTGATGCCGCCTTCAGTCTATCAATCTAACTTTATCCTCGGTATCAGAAACTAACTCAGGGCCCAGAATTCGCTACTCGCCCAACTCAGTCTAATACGAAGGAGTATGACACCTACAACAATTGAAGCCACACGAAAAGAACTACCCGACACATGACTTGGAAATAGCCGCTATTATCTTTGATATGCATGATATGAAGTAATAAAATTTATAAAGAACTTGATCACACCAAAACCAAGTAATATCATGACGTTGAGGCAAGCGCAGCTGTCAAACAGTAGTATAGCTTAGTGGCAAAACCGAGTTATCGTACCCAAGGGAACCAAAAGTACTAGTACTTACTTCCTTTCTATTATCTAACCTAAAAATAAAAGAGTGTTGTTTAAACTAATTCTAAAACTAACTAAGAAAGTTTAAAGAGTGAATTGGGAAAACTTGTAGGGAAAAGCTGATTGATATGGGCAATACTCAAGGGAGAATCCACCTCGACTTCACTTGTTATTATTTTCTTAAACTATATGATTTCTTTACTTGACTTGATCCGTAGAGATCCCTAACTTATGTTAAACCTCCGTCGAGGCGTAGAGCAACTAGGCCTAAGTTGTTAATTAAAGTTCTCTTATTAATTAACTCTTTAGGTTGCATTAATTCGATCTATGGCTCCCCATATTAGGTTTGACCCTAATCAGGAAGATTTATGTTGCCCTATGTCTAGGGTTGCATGCAACTCGCTTAATTATGGTAGATCTACTCTTATCACAAGGACTTTTGCTCCTCTGCTCTAAGCACATCTAATTCTTGAAGTAATGCCTCGGATTATTAAATCAAGAATGAAGAACGCATAATTAAGAACAATTCAAGTATTTATCAAATAAATCAAGAATAAATAACAAGATCTGTCTTAGGTTTCATCCCTCTCAAGTATTTGAGAGGTTTAATTCATGATAAAGAAAAGAAACATCACAGAAGATATAAAATAATAAAACATAAAAGAAACCAAAAACCCCTGAAGGAATTTAGGGAGATCCTCTATGTTGCTGCAGAATTCCAACTTCTGAGATGAATCAATCGACTTTCTCCTTTGGAGTAATCTCTTACTTCTATTCGTATCTAAAAAGTATATCTTCAAGTCGTCTCCTCATGGGGTCTTTATATAGAGCTTTTGGGGGGCCTTTCTTAGCCTCTAAGCATCCCAATTTGAGTGAAATTCCCCTTCCTCATGACTAGAACACGCCCGTGTGCCACGCTCGTATGACTTCGACAGAGGCCGTGTGATTTTCTCGGTGGAGGCGCGGCCGTGTGGCCTGGCCGTACTTATCGGGGATTTGACCGTGTGATCTTCATGTGGCATGCCGTGTGGCACGGCCGTGTGGCATGTCTTGGGCCGTGTTGTTTGCACATTTTGGCCCATTTTTCACCATTTTTAGCCTGTTTTCTGTTCTTTTCTCTTCCCTATGCTCTC
Source organism: Gossypium stocksii (assembly GCA_020496765.1). Classification (NCBI taxonomy): domain Eukaryota; kingdom Viridiplantae; phylum Streptophyta; class Magnoliopsida; order Malvales; family Malvaceae; genus Gossypium; species Gossypium stocksii. Next base: position 18,869,484 of record CM035623.1, read on the forward strand.
CTAAGTATAAGATATGAAAAAGGAAGATTAAGAGCATCGATTTGCACAAAATTGATCATAATTCATCCAAAATAGGCTAAACATGGGGTAAAAATATGTATAATTTAACGTTTATCAAATACCCCCACACTTAAGCCTTTGCTTGTCCTTAAGCAAAATCTCAATCCCTAAAAAGAATTATTCTTCTCAACCTACAATTTTTATCAATAATGTTTCAAACTAATCTATAGGTAATTATACAATGAAACATTCAATCAGAAGAACATTAAAGATTCAATCAATCTAAGTTGAGAATTTTGTCATTTGAAAACATAAGTCTCTTCTTTCCTTCTAAGTAGTTATCTCTCCATCTTAATTAATAGGAGTTGACATCCTTACTAAAGGTTCACTCTATCCACTCAAAGTGTTTAAGGTTCAAAATTTAAGCACTCTCTAGTCAACCTGAAAAATTATTACCATAAGCTTGCAAGAAAATCAAGTCTCCACCACTATAATTTGATATGATACATCGATCAAAAGGTCTTTTAATGGTTGTAATGGGGCTTGGTTAGGGTGTTGTCACAGGCTGCAAAAGAGGGTTAGAATCGAGATTGAACTGAAAATTATCTAGCTAGAAAAATCTCTATCACTGGAACATATTTTCAAAGCTTAATAACATCATTTGGGTAGCCTTAAGAGAGAAATATGCAAAAACTTAATTTGAACTATTACACATTACAACTGAATTTGACTGTATATACACATGTTTTTTTTTTAAGAACAATTCAAGTAATACAATGAATTGAGTAAAGATTTACATACTGGAAACGAGAATAATGCTTAGATAATAAATTCAACTCAAATCTCGACAAAAAATAGGGATCAAAAGTAATTGAATGGAAAATTCAACAAAAATGGGTTATTGGTTAATAATTAGAGGGTGAGTCAAGGAAAGGGTTGTTAGGCTCAATGGGGTTCACTAGGGGTTAGATTATGGAGGTAGGCTTTTGTGGAGTAAGTGGGTTAAATCCTAGGTGCCTTTATCATCTTAGTATATCAAATCAATGATGTGGTCTCGACATGTATAATCAAAGTAAGTTCTAGAACAACAAATCAGTATTGACTCACTGAAAGCAATAATAAAACTGAGCACGAAAGGATGTATGCTCAAAAAGGCTCAAATTCTCACTAGAATTATAGCTTTTGATGTCATTCCTGTGAATTTCAAATTTCAAGAAACTATTCAGAATTAGGGAAAAGAACTTATGCAAAAATTGGAGTTCTCAAAAATTTCAACTTATCATTCTTGATTCCTTAATGTTTTTAAGTTTGAATATTTAAAGTACAATCACCTGTTTCTTAATTCTCAACATATCAATAAAATTTATAAATCAGTCAGAAATACTTCCTAATAGGAAACTGAAAATGATGCTATTGAGTGCAGTGCAATTAGTTAAAACAAATTCAAGGATTTCAAAGAGAGTGAAATAAAATTTTGAAGTACGTTCCCCCCCCACACTTAAGATGTACATTGCCCTCAATGTACAAAGATAACATTAGGAATATAAGCACAAGATCATAAGATAGGGAAAGGTATGAAACTCCCTGAAAGTAGGATGAAGTTGTGGGCTGGAAGAGCTGATCGGTGTGGCACTGTGTTCCCATTTTCGTAGAGATTTGAGCTGTAAGGCTCCTTTGAAACTGTGAATGGGTGTTAAGATGAAGAGGGATTACTTTGTTAGGAGATAGCTAAAAAAAATAAAATAAGAAAAATAAAAAAAAATGAATATTTAAAGAAAGAAAAAGCTGAAATAAAAGAAAATAAAAGTAAACCTAAAAAGGAAAATAAAGTTTAAAGAAAATGTAAAAATAAATATTAGTGTTTAAGAGTTAGAATAAAGTAAAATAGAAGATAAAAGATAAATAATAATAAAAAGAAAAATAAAAATAAAAAATAAAAAATAAAAAGAAAAATAAAAGAGGATCTAGTCCTCTGATGGATCTCGTGACGGTGGGGAAATGCCGAGGTGCTGACATATGTACGCTAAAGAGGCGTCGATGTAATCGAGGCGCTACTCAAATCGATCCAGGCGCTCGTGTATGTCAACATGCAGGGTTGCTATCTGGGTGGGTCGTCTGGGGCGTGATGGCTCGGCAGGTGCATCCTCCTCAGGTGGTGGCAGTGGGACATCATCAGCAACGTCCTCTGGGTCCTCGCCTTCCTGGACAAGCCAGAAGTGGAAGTGGCCACCACCTGGCCGTCGCTCTACCATCCCCATGTGGAGCATGCTCTGGATGCCCTGGGAGGACATCTGGCCAAGTAAGGTATAGGACGAGGTCTGGGCTACAGTGTTGAATAGGCCAAAGTAGCAGCCTAGTCTCGTGATGTACGGGCCCATGTATATGACACCTCTCCGGTGCCACTCGGTCTGGTGTTGCATGCCAAGTGCGATAAAGTATGCTAAGTCGATGACGTGCCCGTTCGTCATGCACCACAGGAAGTAGACGTCGTGAGTGTTGACGACACTTGTGCTCTCTCGTCGACCTGTAAGAGTGTGAGCAAGAAGAGCATGAATATACCTCAGAGATGGCACGAGGGAGGTTGCCTTGCTGACGCTGGGGTTATAAGTCTAACGTCCTGGGGCTATCTCATTCCAGCATTCGATGGGCCGAATGTGGATGCGTCGAGCGAGGGTAGGGAAGTCCTCTTCCGTCATGAACTGCTCAGTGTAGAGCCCAAGTGCTATGCCGAACTCTAGCATGCTGAGGTGTCGTACGAGTCCTCCCAAGCGAAATTGGACCGTCCCTGGGTCGTCAAATCTAGTCATTACGGTCTGGAGGTGGAATGTGGAGTAGAATTCGAGGGTGAGCTCTAGGTAAGTGGGCTCCACAATCCTGAAGAACTGGTCCCATGGGTCAGTCGCTAACAGGGCTTGGACATCGTCCACCAGGTTTACTTACGCGAGGGCCTCCCAGTCAATACACCGGCCCATAGAGATAATGCGTGCCCAGAGTAGTTGATAGCGTTCCTCTTGGGAGTCTTGGGTGAAAGTGATGAACGGGTGGCGTGCCTAAGAGGTGGGTCGCGAAGATGAACTCCCGGGTCCCTTTCATTTTTTGAAGGCAGGGACAGCAGCTTTTCTGGCACGTGAAGATGACATAGTATCTGAAAAAAACAAAAGCATTAGTCCTAAATAAAATTGAGATTAAAAATGATTTAAAATGTAAATTGATATTTTTCCTAAAATAACAAATAAGGAGTAACCTGAATAGTAAAATCTAATCATATTAAAAACTTATAACAAAAACTAAGAACTATGGGTATAAATAGTGAAATTATGCTAAAGATGGCATGCAAATATGTGTCCAAGTGGCAAAATAAAAATGAAATCCAAATGGCAAGCAAAAATAAAATTAAGTGGCATGTAATCCTAATTAAGTCTATATTATTCTAGAATATTCATTCTATATTTCCTAGTTCCATGCTTGAATCAATAATTAGATTAAAGTAAAAATAAATAAATATTTAAATAAATGAAATAAAATAAAATAAATGAGAAAAATAAGAAAGTAGAACCAATTATGAGTTTGCACGATCGTGGGGGGTTGTTACACGGGCGTGGGGAGGTTATTTTTGAGTATTATGGTGGTTTTGAGGGTGGTAGAGGTGCTCACGGAGGTTGGGGAGGTTTTGGGTGTGAGATTCTAGGGTTTTAGGTGAAAAGGAAGGTTTAAAAATGGCCCCCTATTTATACATTTTGGGTCACACGGGCATGTCGCACGCCCGTGTGAGTCGTGTTTAGCCCGTGTTTTTCGAAAATCAGTCTTTATAGCGCACCTGGTTCCGATGAGCATGCCCGTGTGGTTGGTTCACATGGCCATGGGAGATCAGGTCTTCGTTACTCACACGGTCGTGTGATGGTATACACGGCCGTGTACGATAATGTTCGTGTATCACACGGTCGTGTGATATGTGCCACGGGCGTGTGAAATTTGACAGTGTCTTCCATGCGCTAAGGACACGGGCGTGGGGATTTGTGTAAGCCCGTGTTGGTACTGCAGGGTTGCCACGGCCATGTCGCACGGCCGTGGGGAGGTGTTGATAGCCCGTGTGGAATTTGTAAGGCCGCCACGGCCATATCGCACGGCCGTGGGAATTTATCGATGGCCCGTGTTTTGGGAAACTTTTACTCTATTTGTACACGGTCTGGGTGCACGACCGTGCCCCTATTTTTAAGTATGCACACGGCCTAAGGCACTCCCGTGTGCCTGGCCGTGTGGTTCTAAATTTCTGCATTCAAAGAGTTAGTTTATGCATGAAAAAATACTAAAAATCTTAAAGAAAAAAAAGTTATAAAGTTAGTGCTTGGGTTGCCTCCCGAGAAGTGCTTATTTAGAGTCTAAGCTCGAGTTTACCTGGATGTGTCAAGAAGGGGTGTGGTGGAGCCGAAGCTTCTCCCTGTTTTCTGCAAAATTCTCACCTCTCTAATGTTTAAGCCTATGGCCGTTTACTTTGAACGTACCGTGGTTAGGGTGAGTTACCTCAATGGTGTCGTATGGAAAGACATTTAGAACAGTGAATGGGCCTGACCACCTTGACTTGAGTTTTCCAGGGAATAGTTTCAGTCTTGAGTTGTAGAGTAAGAAGAGATCACCTTTTTTGAACTGCTTAGGATCTTTCAGCCTTTTGTCATGGCATCGCTTCATGGCTTCCTTATATAGTCGCGAGTTCTCGTAAGCATTGAAGTGCCATTCATCAAGCTCATTCAACTGCATTGATCTCTTCTCTCCTACACTTTTAAAATCAAGGTTTAAAAATTTTATAGCCCAGAATGCTTTATGTTCAAGTTCAACTAGTAGATGGCAGTTTTTTCCATAAACAAGTTTATAGGGAGATGTTCCTATGGGTGTTTTAAAAGCAGTTCTATAAGCCCATAATGGATCATCTAACTTTCTCGACCAGTCTTTCCTATTTGTTTCAATGGTTTTCTCTAGAATGCATTTTAGCTCCCTATTGGTTACTTCGACTTGACCATTGGTTTGTGGATGATAAGAGGTGGCTGTTCTATGATGTACTCCATACCTTTTCAAGACCTTTTCAAATTGGGTATTGCAAAAATGTGTGCCCCTATCACTAATGATTATCCTAGGTGTTCCAAATCGAGAGAAAAGTTTTTTCAAAAAGCGTACTACCACTCTAGCATCATTCGTAGGTAAGGCTTGGGCTTCTACCCATTTTGACATGTAATCTACTGCTACTAGTATGTATTTATTCCCAAATGAATTAGGGAATGGACCCATGAAATCGATACCCCATACATCAAATATTTTACATGAAAGTATATAGTTCTGAGGCATTTCATTATGCTGAGAGATATTACCTGTTCGTTGGCATTTATCATAAGAGGTCACATACCTGTGGGCATCTCTGAAAAGTGTAGGCCAGTAAAAGCCTGATTCGAGTACCTTATGAGCAGTTCTAGTTCCACTGTGATGTCCTCCTGTGGGTCCTGAGTGGCAATGATTCAAAATTTGATATGCTTCTGTGTCATCAATGCATCTTCGTATAACATGATCTATACAAATTCGAAAAAGGAAAGGATCTTCCCAAAAGTAGTTTTTCACATCAGCGAAGAATTGCTTCTTTTGCTAATGGTTTAGCCCTTTTGAGGTTATGTTAGCTGCTAAATAATTTACAAAATCAGCAAACCAAGGAAGTGTCGTATCTGCTAAGGCTAGGAGTTGTTCGTCAGGGAACAAATCATTCACCTTGTCGAGATATTTAGGCTGTGCATTCTCTAGCCTTGAGAGGTGATCTGCTGCCAAGTTTTCGGCCCCTTTCTTGTCCTTTATTTCCAAGTCGAATTCCTGTAACAGTAGAATCCATCTTATCAATCGAGGTTTTGCATCAGTTTTAGTTAAGAGGTAGCGAAGAGCTTAATGATCAGTATAAACAATGACTTTTGACAAAATTAAATAAGATCTAAATTTGTCAAATGCAAAAATAACAGCTAGCAATTCTTTCTCTGTGGTCGTGTAATTTGCTTGAGCAGTTGTCAAGGTCCTGCTAGCATAATAGATCGGCTGGAAGTGTTTGTCCCTTCGTTGTCCCAAAACTGCACCTACTGCAAAATTAATTGCATCGCACATTAGTTCAAAAGGTAGATTCCAATCAGGTGAAATCATAATCGGGGAGTTAACTAACTTTTCCTTAAGGTTGTTGAAAGATTCCAGACATTCTTGGTCAAAGTTAAAGGGTACGTCTTTTTCTAGTAATTTAGTTAAAGGCTTAGCTATTTTAGAAAAGTCTTTAATGAATCTTCGATAAAAATCGGCGTGTCCTAAAAAGCTTCTTATAGCCTTAACTGAATTAAGAGGAGGTAGCTTTTCAATAGTTTCAATTTTCGCTTTATCTACCTCTATCCCTTTACTAGAAATTTTAAGTCCTAAAACAATACCTTCTTGAACCATAAAGTGGCATTTTTCCCAGTTTAGCACTAAATTTGTCTCTTTACATCTGATCAAAACACGTTCTAGATTATTAAGACAAAGTTGGGAAGAATTACCAAAAACTGAGAAATCATCCATAAATACCTCCATGATGTCTTCCACGAATTCATTGAAGATAGCTAGCATGCATCGCTGAAAAGTAGCAGGAGCGTTACATAAACCAAAAGGCATTCTGCGATAAGCAAACATACCGTATGGGCAGGTGAACATTGTTTTCTCCTAATCTTCTGGAGCTATCGGGATCTGGAAGTAACCAGAGAGGCTATCTAGGAAACAATAATACATATGACCTGATAATCTTTCCAACATCTGATCAATAAAAGGCAATGGGAAATGATCTTTCTGAGTGGCGTCATTCAACTTCCTATAATCAATGCAAACTCTCCATCCTGTGACTGTTCTTGTAGGTATTAACTCTTCCTTGTTATTAGACACCACGGTCAATCCACTTTTCTTAGGAACAACCTGCACAAGGCTTACCCAAGAATTGTCAGAAATAGGATAGATAATACCTGCATCTGGAAGTTTAATTATCTCGGCTTTTACAACTTCTTTCATGTTGGGATTCAATCGTCTCTGGGCTTGCACTGATGGTTTGAATTCGTCCTCCATTAAAATTTTGTGGGTGCAGAAAGAAGGATTAATTCCCTTGATATCTGAAATTTTCCAAGCTATAGCACGTCTGTGTTCTCTTAACACATGGAGTAGTTCCTCTTTCTCTGCAAAGCTTAAATTGGATGCGATAATGACTGGTAAAGTTGATTCTTCCCCTAAAAAGGCATATTCTAAATGATCTGGCAGTTGTTTTAGTTCTAATTTAGGGGGTTCAGTAATGGAAGGTTTCTGTCTCAATTCATCACTCATCTTTAAATTTTCATAACTTATGTGCCTAGTGATGATTTCATTAGAATCCAACTCATTCCTTACTTCGTTAATTTCGGGGGTGATTTTATCTTTCCCCCCACCTTGAACAAGACACAGTTCCAACGTGTCTGTGAGAGAAAGTTTCTGGAGATTATCTTGAACAAAATAGTCAATAATATCAACAAAATAACACGAATCATCTTGTTCTTTAGAGAATCTCATGGCATCATAAATTTTAAAGACAACTTCTTCCTCGCCAACTCTAAGTACTAATTTGCCATCCCCTACATCAATAACAGCTTTAGCAGTGGCTAAAAATGGTCGTCCCAAAATTAAAGGTACTTCAATATCCTCATCCATGTCAAGCACAACAAAATCAACAGGGAATATAAATTTATCTACCTTCACTAGCACATCTTCAATGATTCCTGTAGGATATTTAACAGATCTATCAGCTAATTGAATACTCATCCTAGTGGGCTTGGGTTCCCCGAGACCTAGTTGTTTGAACATTTTTTATGGCATGAGATTAATGCTAGCACCTACATCAGCTAAAGCTTTATTAATAAGTAAACTACCAATTAGACAAGGGATAGTAAAACTCCCTAGATCTTTCAGTTTTGCTGGCAGTTTATTTTGGAGAATAGCTGAGCATTCCTTGTTGAGTTCTACTATGGCCAATTCTTCCAACTTCCTTTTATTTGTCAGAAGTTCTTTAAGGAACTTCGCATACTTTGGCATCTGTGAAATTGCTTCAACAAAAGGTAAGTTAATGTGTAATTGTTTAAAAAGTTTAAGGAACTTACCGAATTGAGCGTCTGTATGGTCTTTCTTCAATTTTACCGGATATGGGATGCGCGGTTTGTATTCTTTGAGTGGCGGCAGAGTGTTATCCTCGGGTTCTGCTGCCTTTTCTTCTGAAGGTTTTGGGATAGTCTTCTTTTCGGGTTCGGCTAGGACCTTTCCATCTCTTAAAGTAATCGCTTTACATGTTCTCTGGGATTTGGCTCAGTGTTACTTGGTAATCCTCCTTGTGGTCTTTCTGAAATTAATTTTGCAAGTTGACCAATTTGGTTTTCAAGCCCTTGAATTGATGCTTGCTGATTTTTCAGTGCCGTTTCAGTGTTTTGAAAATGGGTCTCTGATGCGACCATAAATTTGGTAAACAGCTCTTCCAGATTCGGTTTCTTTTCATGTTGCGGTGGCAGCTGCTGAAATCCTGGAGGAGGCTGCTGTCTTTGATTTCCTTGTCCTCCCCATGAAAATTTTGGGTGATTTCTCCAACCTGCATTATAAGTATTACTATAAGGGTTATTTTGAGGTCCAGAATTGTTACCCATATAGTTGGCTTGTTCAGTTTCCATGCTGTGTCCATAGGATGCTAAATCTGGATTGAACGTGTTTCCTTGAGTCGCATTGCATTACATCACTGGTTGTGCCTGCGTAGAACTAACAAAATTATCAAACTTTTTATTTAAAAGTTCTACTTGGTTAGTAAGCATGGCGACAACATCAATATTATAAACTTCTATAGCTTTTGTTGGCTTTGTCCTCATGACTTGCCACTGATAATTATTCAATAACATCTCTTCAATAAATTCATAAGCTGCTTCAGGTGTTTTATTATTGATCGTCCCGCCTGCGGCTGCATCGATCATTTGTCTGGTTGACGGGTTTAAACCGTTGTGGAAGGTTTGAACTTGTAGCCACAAAGGTAGACCATGATGAGGGCACCTTCTCAAAAGATCTTTGTATCTCTCCCATGCATCGTATAGTGTTTCTAAATCCATCTGCACGAAGGAAGAAATATCGTTTCGTAATTTGGCTATTTTAGCTGGAGGAAAATATTTTAGTAGAAATTTTTCGGTCATCTGCTCCGATGTGGTAATTGAGCCTCGTGGTAAAGAATTTAACCACTGTTTGGCTTTATTTCTCAAAGAGAATGGAAATAGCCTCAATCGAATGGCATCATCAGAAACACCATTTATTTTGAAGGTATCACATAGTTCCAAGAAATTGGCTATGTGTGAGTTTGGATCTTCATCTTGTAAACCATCAAACTGCACCAATTGCTGTATCATCTGAATAGTGTTAGGCTTTAACTCAAAATTATTAGCAGCAATAGTAGGTCTAAGAATGCTAGTTTGGGTACCAGCCAAGCTAGGTTTAGCATAATCATACATAGTGCGAGGAGCTTCTTCTTGATTTGCTGGTGGAGCGACTATTGCGGGAGGTGGTGGAACGTTTTGATTTGCTTCCATCTCTTCTGTAGGTTCTAGCTCTTGATCAGGTTCTTGTTCAGGATAATGTAGACTGTGTCTAATCTCTCTGCGATTTCTGTGAACTGTCGCCTCTAGATCTTCGTCAAAAAGTAGTGGTCCTGTTAGGTTATTTCTAGGCATAAACTAAAAATACCTGAAAAGAAAAAGCAAAGAAAAATTAAAAAATTTAAAAGAAAATAAATAAATAAAAACTAAAAATAAAAATAAAAGAAAAATAAATATATATAGTAATGGCTAAAGTAATAGAAATCGAGCTTTCGTAATATTTTAGTTCCCCGGCAACGGCGCCAAAAACTTGATATGCGTGATATGAAGTAATAAAATTTATAAAGAACTTGATCACAACAAAACCAAGTAATATCACGACGTTGAAGCAAGCGCAGCTGTCGAACAGTAGTGTAGCTTAGTGGCAAGACCGAGTTATCGTACCCAAGGGAACCAAAAGTAGTAGTACTTACTTCCTTTCTATTATCTAACCTAAAAATAAAAGAGGGTTGTTTAAACTAATTCTAAAACTAACTAAGAAAGTTTAAAGAGTGAATTGGGAAAACTTTTACGGAAAGCTAATTGATATGGGCAATACTCAAGGGAGAATCCACCTAGACTTCACTTGTTATTATTTTCTTAAACTATATGATTTCTTTACTTGACTTGATCCGTAGAGATCCCTAACTTATGCTAAACCCTCCGTCGAGGCGTAGAGCAACTAGGCCTAAGTTGTTAATTAAAGTTCCATTATTAATTAACTCTCTAGGTTGCATTAATTCGATCTATGGCTCCCCATATTAGGTTTGACCCTAATCCGGCAGATTTTTGTCGCCCTATGTCTAGGGTTGCATGCAACTCCGCTTAATTATGGTAGATCTACTCTTATCACAGGGACTTTTGCTCCTCTGCTCTAAGCACATCTAATTCTTGAAGTAATGCCTAGGATTATTAAATCAAGAATGAAGAACGCATAATTAAGAACAATTCAAGTATTTATCAAATAAATCAAGAGTAAATAACAAGATCTGTATTAGGTTTCATCCCCCTCAAGTATTTGAGAGGTTTAATTCATGATAAAGAAAAGAAACATCACAGAAGATATAAAATAATAAAACATAAAAGAAACCAAAAACCCCTGAAGGAATTTAGGGAGATCCTCTATGTTGCTGCAGAATTCCAACTTCTGAGATAAATCAATCGACTTTCTCCTTTGGAGTAATCCCTTGCTTCTATTTGTATCTAAAAAGTATATCTTCAAGTCGTGTCCTCACGGGGTCTTTATATAGAGCTTTTGGGGGGCCTTTCTTAGCCACTAAACATCCCAATTTGAGTGAAATTCCCCTTCCTCACGACTAGAACATGCCCGTGTGCCACGCCCGTGTGACTTAGACAGAAGCCGTGTAATTTTCTCGGGGGAGGCACGGCCGTGTGGCCTGGTCGTGTTTATCGGGGCTTTGACCGTGTGATCTTCATGTGGCACGGCCGTGTGGCACGGCCGTGTGGCATGTCTTGGGCCATGTTGTTTGCACATTTTGGCCCATTTTTCACCGTTTTTAGCCTATTTTCCGTTCTTTTCTCTTCTCTATGCTCTCCTGAGTATAAGATATGAAAAAGGAAGATTAAGAGCATCGATTCGCACAAAATTGATCATAATTCATCCAAAATATAGGCTAAACATGGGGTAAAAATATGTATAATTTAACGTTTATCAATCTTCGCCTTGAAGATTTAGTGGCACTATTTTTATGGTGAAAGCTGTCTTATCATCACTAATCATAAGAGCTTGAAGTACTTGATGTCACAGAAGGAATTGAACCTACAACAATGAACATGGCTTGAGTTGATAAAAGATTATGAGTTAGTGATTGACTACCACCCACGAAAGGCGAATGTGGTCGTCAATGCGTTGATTAGGAAAATATTATCCGCATTAAGGGCTATGAATACACAGTTGGCCTTATCTGATGGTGGTTCAATTTTAGCCGAAATGAAAGCTAGATCGATGTTTATTCAAGAAATTTGTGAAGCTCAATTAAGTGACAGTGATTTGCAAGCCAAGAATGCTTAATAGGAATCAGGTACCGATTTAGAGTTTCAAATTGGTTCCTATGGTTGTGTAAGGTTCAGAGACAGAATTTGTGTACCAAAAGATGATGAGCTGATATGGAAAATTTTCCCTGAAGCACATAGTAGTCGTTTGTCTATTCACTCCGGAAGCACCAAGATGTACAATAATTTGAAGAAATTATATTGGTGGCCCGGCATGAAAAGAGATGTCTCTGAATTTGTGTCAAAGTGTTTAGTTTGTCAACAAGTAAAAGCTAAGCACCAGGTACATTCTGGGTTACTTTAGCCTATCATGGTTCTCGAATGGAAATGGGACTGCATTACCATGGATTTTGTGACAGGATTACTGATGTTGCCGAGTAGGAAAGATGCCGTTTGCCTTGTGATTGATCGGCTTATGAAATCAACCCATTTTATACCAGTGCGTACCGACTACTCACTTGATAAGTTAGCTGACTTATATGTCTCTGAGATTGTATGACTACATGGAGTATCATTATTGATTATTTTGGATAGGGATCCGAGATTCACATTGCGGTTTTGGAAGAAGTTATAAGAAGCTTTGGGCACAAAGTTAAATCTTAGTACGGTATTCCATCCACAAACCAACTGTCAATTAGAGAGAGTGATTGAAGTACTTGAAGATATGCTTTGATGTTGTGTATTGTTATTCTAAGGTAGCTGCGAAAAATATCTACCTTTGGTTGAATTTGCCTATAACAACAACTATCAGTCGAGTATTCGAATGGCACCTTATGAGGCATTGTATGGAAGAAAGTGTCGGACACCCTTGTATTGGACCGAATTGAGTGAGAAACAAATTCACGGAGTCAACTTGATTAAAGAGACCGAAAAGAAAGTAAAAGTAATCCATGATTGTCTGAAAACTGCTTCAGACCGACAAAAGTCTTATGCAATTTGAAAAGAAAGGGAATTGAGTTTCAAGTAGGCGATAAAGTATTCTTGAAAGTGTCTCATTGGAAAAAGATTTTGAGATTTGGCAGGAAAGGCAGGTTGAGTCCGTGTTTTATCGGACCATATGAGATTGTGGAAAGAGTTGGTCCAATAGCATACCGATTGGCTTTACAGATAGGGTTAGAAAAGATTCACAATGTATTTCACGTATCGATGTTATGGCATTATCCTTTTGGTCAATCACATATGACTTCCCCAACTGAGGTTGAAATTCAGCAAGATATGACGTATAGTGAAGAGCCAATCAATATTTAAGCGTGAGAAAGGAAATAGTTAAGAAAGAAAAGTGTGGCCTTGGTAAAAGTATTATGGAAAAAGCATGAAGTAGAAGAGGCTACATGGGAACCGGAGGAGATTATGAGAAAATAGTACCCACACCTTTTTACTGGTAAAATTTTTGGGACGAAAATCCCTAAAGGGGGAGAGTTGTAACAGCTCGATTTAGGGCCTAAACGGAACAGTGGTTTTGGAACCACAAATTCGAAGTAGAAAAAATTATTCTGATAAAGTTTTGAGGTCTAATATGAGAAGGAATACATGTGTGAAAATTTGGTAAATAAATTTTATCGATAAAGTATTCAATTGAATTACTTAGACTAAATTGCAAGAATTATAAAATGTGTGTTCTAGAAGCATTGAGTGTTAAATTGAAATGGATTCATAAATTAGAGGTCCTTATTTAGCAATTAGACCACTTTATAGCATGATGGACAAAAATACCCATGGAAAGGAAAATTTTCAAAGAAGGCCATTAAGGGCATTTTGGTTATTTGGGAATTAAAAAAAATAAAAAGGAAAAATAAGTAAAAAAATGTGTCCATCTTCTACCCACCTACCTGAAATTCTCAAGGAAGCTATAGCAGGGTTTCATTCTGTTTCAAGCTCAAAGCAAGTGCAATCAAGTCCCGTTTTTAATTTTTTTTTACATTTTTGGAGTCATTGAAGCTTGAATTTTCTATTTTTACCATCAATTTAAGCTAGGCTTCATATTCAAAAATTGACCCATGTGTGTGACATGAAAGTATTTTGATGTCTAGTGGTAGAAAATGAGGGTTTGAAGTGTAATAAACAACTTTTACTAGGTGATTTCTCATGAAAATGCATAAAAGGACCAACTTATTAAAGTTGTAAAACTTGTGCATAAAGGGTGAAATAGTGAGAAATGTGGGTTGTTATGAGACTATTATAGGCTCGGCTAGGCTTGGGTAATTAAGGAATTTAGTACATTTTATTATACGAGCCTAGGGAACATTTTACAAACATGTGAAAATTTAGGGACAAAATTATAATTTTTCCAAAGTGTGAACTGTAGATTGTTTTAGTCAATGTGGTAATTAAATAAGCTTAATTTGGTATTATAGATCAAGAACGACGAGAAATCGACCTTGACCAAGGGAAAGGTAAGGTTACGGACTAAATCGCAAAAGTTTAGTGTTTTGTTTCAAGGTAAGTTTATATGTGAATAATGTGTTATTTTTTAATTTATTTTTATTTATTTTAATAATTATAATATTGTGGTCAATTATCAAATGTGTATGTTGAAAAATATATTGACAAGTGTGAGGAACTTGATTGAACCCCAAGAATCAATTAGGATACAAGTGACATGTCACTAAGAAAACCCATCGTATAAGTGTATTAGTGTATATGTGATTCCGGGTGTGTAACACCCCAAACCCGGTCCAAACGTTATGGCCAAATCCGGCGATGTCACATCAAAGGGGTTGTTTCCAAAACAACTTTAATTAATTAAAAACATGTTCGGTAGAAAATTTACTTGGTTAAAAACTTGAGTTTGTGATTTGGAAATTCAAATTCATGTTGGGCCATAGCCCATGTTTAAATAAAATGACCCATATGATAATGTTATTTGAAAACCACGTATAATTTGAGAAATTTATCTAAGTTTAAAAACTAGGCAGTCAAAACAGAAATAAGCCCTAATTACAGTCTTATCAGAGGTACAAGACCTTATTACAACCCATTTAAACAAAAACGATAAGTAAAGTGAAGTAATTTGAAAATTATTCAGAATTCCTAAGTAGCTTGCAGTGTGGCCATCTCCGAGTCCTCTCCCGCATCGACAAGTCCTCACGACTAAAGTGAACGGACACTATGCACCAGGTAGGATTCAAGAAAAAAGGAGGTGGGTCACTCGGACCATTTAAGTACCAGGCTCTTCCACGATCCACATGCATATGTTGGTTGCCACACCTTAGTCTATCGACTTGTCCATAGACATGTTTATTACTTATGTTTTATGAAAATTTGAGAGTCCCTCTAATTAGGCCTAAAGTCCATTAAACCCTAACATGTATTTCTACAACCCTAAAAAACCCAAACATACTTATTAAGCCCATTAAGCCCAAACATACTTATGTAACCCATTAGGCCTGTTCATAACTCAATCATACAATCATAGATGTCAATTCAACATAATATCTCATATCATAAATTTGCCAATTTGGGCCCAAAAATTTGGCAGGCCCATTTAGGATTTCGAGATTTTTAGCTTTTGCCGATTTGCCGTGTGTGTAGTGTATGTACACACCTGGTTGACGACCCGCACTACACTATCCTCAGTCTTGACCTACAATCAGAACCACTTCCCCATCAAATCCAAACCTTACTAAAACTTTATTAAATCCTAAAACCTTACCGTAACCTTACCGTGCACCTTCAGCTTTTCTAGCCTTTCCGTAACGAATAGTCTCGAATACTCTTAGCCGACGCCCAACCCAAACAAGCACGCCATAAAGCGAAAGGGATCAGCCAAGAAAGGAATGCTTACTCTCCTCATGGTTTACTCTATTTAAAGCTAGCTCTTTGCCTATTCTTATATTAGCTTCCTGATGTGGGATTCTCTATCAATCCTCTAAAAATTAAAGCATTAGCAAAATAACCAACCTTTACGTACCAAGGGATTCGAACCAAAGTCCTCTCACATGCTAAATCACGCCACCACCACTAGGCCACAAGCTCCTTTGTGTCATAAGTTCAACACATTAAACTTTAAAGCCCACCTACTTGCTTCTAAATTTATTTAAAAAACAAACCAAAATAAATTGCAAGAGCCAAGACTTGAACCTTGGACCCCTTGCTTCCTTGTCCCCTAAGTAGCGCTACTTTGCTACTACACCACACTCTTTTTTTTTGTGTCTTGCTTTCACCAAAAATATTCTTAAAGCCTACCCACTAACGTCAAGGCTCCTTTAAGAGAAAAACATAAATTTTTGCTAAAGCCCAAGTTTGAACTCAGGACTTCTCCAGCACTCCCAAACCTCTTAGCCATCACACCAACACGCCATTTAGAGAATATGGGCCTAGGGCCCATTACGCCACCCAAGTGGAGCCCACGTGCTCACATGGCCCGCTAAGCCAGATTTGCCCATAGCCACGTGTAGGACATAGCCGGTCCACTAATTCTCGCAAGTCCAAAGACAACGACCCATGTGTGCACACAAGCCCATTGGGCCCACATGGCCCATTCTTCCAGGCCCAAATTTCGGGGCGTTATAATTCACCCCTCCTTAAAGAAATTTCGTCCTCGAAATTTCCAACTAACTAATAATCGGACTACCCAAATCACACCACTACGCTTTCACTGTGCACTCTAATGCTAATAATTTTAATACACACCTAAGACATCCACCTAACACTTCTACAGTCTCTACCGCGGCCTTTTCCACCTCTTCTAGCGCTCATCGCTGCATACGTATTTCTAGATTAACGAATTCTATGAAACTTTATTTCATAATTCCACTGTTTCAGGCTTATGTCTTATGAAATTAATAATTTAAAAGTTATTTCGCTGATGCGATTCCATTACAGGCTTAAGTTTCCTACGGGCTTTAGTCTCTAAGAACCTTTGTTTAAAGTAGCCCAATATCTAAATCTAGTTCAGTAATTTAAACAAGTGTAATAACAGAAAAACTTACTCGGCTCAACGTCGAGGGCTCGGCGAACCACACTTCAAGAATCCTGCAAAAACTTTTTCATCTAGTTTTTTTGAAAAAACCCAAACCTAAGGCCCATTTCACAACCCGAGCTTTGCAACTGAGCTTTGATACCACTAAATGTAACACCCCAGACCTGGCCTAGACGTTATGGCTGAATCCAGTGATGTCACATCAAAGGGGTTGTTTCCAAAACGACTTTAATTAATTAAAAACATGTTCGGTAGAAAATTTACTTGGTTAAAAACTTGAGTTTGTTATTTGGAAATTCAAATTCATGTTGGGCCATAATGGAAGCCCATGTTAAAATGAAATCACCCATATGATAAAGTTATTTGAAAACCACGTATAATTTGAGAAATTTATCTAAGTTTAAAAACTAGGTAGTCAAAACAGAAAAGGCCCTAATTACAGTCTTATCAGAGGTACAAGGCCTTATTACAACCCATTTAAACAAAAAACGATAAGTAAAGTGAAGTAATTTGAAAATTATTCAGAATTTCTAAGTAGCTTACAGTGTGGCCACCTCCGAGTCCTCTCCCGCATTGAGCCTTCTATTGTGGATCACCTGAAATATTAATAATAAGGGTGTGAGTTTCGAAACTCAGTGTGTACAACCCTTGGCAATCAAATCAATAGGTAAAAATCACATTGGGCCTAAGCCCTAACAATATCGGTGGCCTCTGGGCCCTAGCCCATGATAGCCTCAGTTGGGCCCGAGCCCACATTCAAATATCAAGATGTTCATGCCATATGCAGTTGCCCATAACCAACCCTGCACACCCCTTTCCAACCCTGCACTCCTGTGGGGAGATACTCGATCCACCCATCTTTATACACCCGTTGTGACACCGGTTGCGGCACCACTCATCGTTGCAGTAGAGCTACTCGTGGCTCAAAAGCCTTCGTTGTAGCACCGATTGCGGCACTACTTATCGTTGTAGTAGAGCTGCTCGTGGCTCAGAAGCCTTCGTTGGATCCACAGTCGCCAAGTGACCGTGCGACCCTCATATACACTTCCTCGTATCATCAACCCCACCCAAGTGCAACATACAATTCATGAATGCATCATACTCATTTTCACACATTTTCAAATATTAAACACTTAGGGGTAATTCAGTCATTTTACTACCCAGGGGTATTTCGGTAATATTCTACCCTACAAGGGGTGTTTCAGTACTCCTACCCTATGAGGGTGTTTTAGTAATTCTACTCTACAGGGTATTATAGTAATCCTACCTTAGAAGGTATTTTCGTAGTTCGACCCTAGAGGGGTATTTTCGTAATTTCCTAAAGGTACAAATTTTAGTTATTGTTTTGGCCCATATACAAGTCCTCGCGACTAAAGTGAATGGACACTATGCACCAGGTAGGATTCAAGAGAAGAGGAGGTGGGTCACTCGGACCGCTTAAGTACTAGGCTCTTCCATGATCCAATCCTAGACATGCATATCTCGGTTGCCACGCCTTAGTCTATCGACTTGTCCACAGATATGTTTGTTACTTAGTTATGTTTTATGAAAATTTGAGAGTCCATCTAATTAGGCCTAAAGTCCATTAAGCCTTAACATGCATTTCTACAACCCTAAAAAACCCAAACATACTTATTAAGCCCATTAAGCCCAAACATACTTATGTAACCCATTAGGCCCATTCATAACTCAATCATACAATCACACATATCAATTCAACATGATATCTCATATCACAATTTTGCCAATTTGGGCCCACAAATTTGGCAGGCCCATTCAAGATTTCGAGATTTTTGGCTTTTACCGATTTGCCATGTGTGTAGTGCATGTACACACCTGGTTGACGACCTGCACTACACTATCCTCAGCCTTGACCTACAATCAAAACCACTTCCCAATCAACTTTAAACCTTACTAAAACTTTATTCAATCCCGAAACCTTACCGTAACCTTACTGTGTACCTTCAGCTTTTCTACCCTTTTCTTAGCGAATAGTCTCGAATACTCTTAGCTGACGCCCAACCCAAACGAGCACGCCACAAAGTGAAAGGGATCAGCCAAGACAGGTATGCTTACTCTC
Organism: Gossypium stocksii; assembly: GCA_020496765.1. Classification (NCBI taxonomy): domain Eukaryota; kingdom Viridiplantae; phylum Streptophyta; class Magnoliopsida; order Malvales; family Malvaceae; genus Gossypium; species Gossypium stocksii. The sequence continues at coordinate 18,888,157 of CM035623.1, forward strand.
CTCATGGTTTACTCTATTTAAAGCTAGCTCTTTACCCATTCTTATATTAGCTTCCCGCTGTGGGATTCTCCATCAATCCTCTAAAAATTAAAGCATTAGCAAAATAACCAACCTTTGCGTACCAAAGGATTCGAACCAAAGTCCTCTCATATGTTAAATCACGCCACCACTACTAGGCCATAAGCTCCTTTGTGTCATAAGTTCAATACATTTAACTTTAAAGCCCACCTACTTGCTTCCAAATTTATTTAAAACACAAACCAAAATAAATTGCAAGAGCCAAGACTTGAACCTTGGACCCCTTGCTTCCTTGTCCCCTAAGTAGCGCTATTTTGCCACTACACCACACTCCTTTTTTTGTGTCATGCTTTCCCCAAAAATATTCTTAAAGCCTACCCACTAACATCAAGGCTCCTATAAGAGAAAAACATAAATTTTTGCTAAAGCCCAAGTTTGAACTCAGGACTTCTCCAGCACTACCAAACCTCTTAGCCATCACACCAACACGCCATTTAGAGAATATGGGCCTAGGGCCCATTACGCCACCTAAGTGGGGCCCATGTGCTCGCATGGCCCGCTAAGCCAGATTTGCCCATAGCCACGTATATGACACCGCAGGTCCACTAATTCTCGCAAGTCCTAAGACAATGACCCGTGTGGGCACACAAGCCTATTGGTCCCACATGGCCCATTCTTACAGGCTCAAATTTCGGGGCGTTACAATTCACCCCTCCTTAAAGAAATTTTGCCCTCGAAATTTCCAACTAACTATTAATCGCACTACCCAAATCACACCACTACGCTTTCACTGCGCACTCTAATGCTAATAATTTTAATACACACCTAAGACATCCACCTAACACTTCCACAGTCTCTGCCACGACCTTTTGCACCTCTTCTAGCACTCATCGTTGTGTACGTATTTCTAGATTAATGAATTCTATGAAACTTTATTTCATAATTTCGCTGTTTAAGGCTTATGTCTTATGAAATTAATAATTTAAAAGTTATTTCGCCGATTCGATTCCACTACAAGCTTAAGTTTCCTACGGGCTTTAGTCTCTAAGAACCTATTTTTAAAGTAGCCCAATATCTAAATCTAGTTCATTAATTTAAATAAGTGTAATAACAGAAAAACTTACTCAGCTCGATGTCGAGGGCTCGGTGAACCACACTTCAAGAATCCTGCAAAAACTTTTTCATCTAGTTTTTAAAAAAACCCAAACCTAAGGCCCATTTCACAACCCGAGCTTTGCAATCGGGCTCTAATACCACTAAATATAACACCCCAGACCTGGCCCAGACGTTATGACCGAATCCGGTGATGTCACATCAAAGGGGTTGTTCCTAAAACGACTTTAATTAATTAAAAACATGTTCGGTAGAAAATTTACTTGGTTAAAAACTTGAGTTTGTGATTTGGAAATTCAAATTCATGTTGGGCCATAATGGAAGCCCATGTTTAAATAAAATCACCCATATGATAAAGTTATTTGAAAACCATGTATAATTTGAGAAATTTATCTAAGTTTAAAAACTAGGCAGTCAAAACAAAAATAAGCCCTAATTACAGTCTTATCATAGGTACAAGGCCTTATTACAACCCATTTAAACAAAAACGATAAGTAAAGTGAAGTAATTTGAAAATTATTCGGAATTTCTAAGTAGCTTGCAGTGTGGCCACCTTTGAGTCCGCTCCCGCATCGAGCCTTCTATTGTTGATCACCTGAAATATTAATAATAAGGGTGTGAGTTTCGAAACTCAGTGTGTACAACCCTTGGCAATCAAATCAATTGGTAAAAATCACATTGGGCCTAAGCCCTAACAATATCGGCGGCCTCTGGGCCCTAGCCCATGATAACCTTGGTTGGGCCTGAGCCCACATTCAAATATCAAAATGTTCATGCTATATGCAGTTGCCCATAACCAACCCTGCACACCCCCTTCCAACCCTGCACTCTTGTGGGGAGATACTCAACCCACCCATCCTTACACACCCGTTGTGACACCGATTGCGGCACCACTCATCGTTGCAGCAGAGCTGCTCGTGGCTCAAAAGCCTTCATTGTAGCACCGATTGCGGCACTACTTATCGTTGATGCAGAGCTGCTCGTGGCTTAGAAACCTTCGTTGGATCCACAGTCGCCAAGCGACCGTGCGACCCTCATATACACTTCCGCCGTATCATCAACCCCACCCAAGTGCAACATACAATTCATGAATGCATCATACTTATTTTCACACATTTTCACATATTAAGCACTTAGGAGTATTTCAGTCATTTTACTACCCAGGGGTATTTCGGTAATTTTCTACCCTACAAGGGGTGTTTCAGTACTCCCACCCTATGAGGGTATTTTAGTAATTCTACTCTACAGGGCATTATAGTAATCCTACCTTAGAAGGTATTTTCATATTTCGACCCTAGAGGGGTATTTTCGTAATTTCCTAAAGGTACAAATTTTAGTTATGGTTTTGGCCCATAAACAAGTCCTCGCGACTAAAGTGAACGGACACTATGCACCAGGTAGGATTCAAGAGAATAGGAGGTGGGTCACTCAGACCGCTTAAGTACCAGGCTCTTCCATAATCCAATCCTAGACATGCGTATGTCGGTTGCCACACCTTAGTCTATCGACTTGTCCACAGACATGTTTATTACTTAGTTATGTTTTATGAAAATTTGAGAGTCCATCAAATTAGGCCTAGAGTCCATTAAACCCTAACATGCATTTCTACAACCCTAAAAAACCCAAACATACTTATTAAGCCCATTAAGCCCAAACATACTTATGTAACCCATTAGGCCCGTTCATAACTCAATCATACAATCATAGATGTCAATTCAACATAATATCTCATATCACAATTTTGCTAATTTGGGCCCACAAATTCGGTAGGCCCATTCAGGATTTCGAGATTTTTGGCTTTTGCCAATTTGCCGTGTGTAGAGTGGATGTACACACCTGGTTGACAACCCGCACTACACTATCCTCAACCTTGACCTACAATTAGAACCACTTCCCAATCAACTCCAAACCTTACTAAAACTTTATTCAATCTCAAAACCTTAGCATAACCTTACCATGTACCTTCAGCTTTTCTAGCCTTTCCTTAGCGAATAGTCTCGAATACTCTTAGCCGACGCCCAACCCAAACGAGCACGCCACAAAGCGAAAGGGATCAGCCAAGATAGGTATGCTTACTCTCCTCATGGTTTACTCTATTTAAAGCTAGCTCTTTACCTATTCTTATATTAGCTTCCTGATGTGGGATTCTCCATCAATCCTCTAAAAATTAAAGCATTGGCAAAATAACCAACCTTTTCGTACCAAGGGATTCGAACCAAAGTCCTCTCACATGCTAAATCATGCCACTACCACTAGGCCATAAGCTCCTTTGTGTCATAATTTCAACACATTAAACTTTAAAACCCACCTACTTGCTTCTAAATTTATTTAAAAAACAAACCAAAATAAATTGCAAGAGCCAAGACTTGAACCTTGGACTCCTTGCTTTCTTGTCCCCTAAGTAGCGCTACTTTGCCACTACACCACACTCCTTTTTTTGTGTCATGCTTTCAGCAAAACTATTCTTAAAGCCTACCCACTAACGTCAAGGCTCCTATAAGAGAAAAACATAAATTTTTGCTAAAGCCCAAGTTTGAACTCAGGATTCTCCAGCACTCCCAAACCTCCTAGCCATTACACCAACACGCCATTTAGAGAATATGGGCCTAGGGCCCATTACGACACCCAAGTGGGGCCCACGTGCTTGCATGGCCCGCTAAGCTAAATTTGCCCATAGCCACGTGTATAACACAGCCAGTCTACTAATTCTCGCAAGTCTAAAGACAACGACCCGCGTGGGCCTACAAGCCCATTTGGCCCACATGGCCCATTTTTCTAGGCCCAAATTTTGAGGCGTTACAGGGTGCTGGTCCAGTTCGATTATTAGTGGCTAAGTAATCCTGCATGTGTTGTAGATACCTGTCAAATTGTGTGAACAGCAGTGAGTAACATCGACTCGACCATCAGCTTCTGTAAGCAGGCCCGTGAATAGCTCAATATGAGCATCTATGTGAAATGTGATAAGTGAAAGCTTTGGCTACAAATAAGTGTGGCACTCTATGCAATCTTTCCGTGTATCCTTTAAAATTCCACATGGTTCAATGGGTGATAAAACGAAATGATACGAGAGTGTGTAATATAAAGTGATAATGCCAGTGTATTGAGATGATGTATGTGCAGGTATAAGTGATTACCATATGTGATATGTGCTTAGTATGCGTGATGAATCATTTGGAAAGGTTAAATGAGTAAATGATAAATATTCACACTTACATTATGGTTATATGTATTTGTCCTTGTTATTATAGTATTATGAGATTTTGATGTCCATTATTTGCAAATAGACTTACTAAGCTTTATAGCTTACCCTATTTTTTTCCCTTTCCATATAGGTTCGTTAAGCAAGCTCGAGGTTCAATGATCAATGGGAATTCATCAACACTATCAACAACTATTTTGGTATTTTGTTTTAAACACTTAAGATTATCCATGTATAGGTAGTCTACTCATGTTGTTATTTGTCATAGTTATTAGGGCCAAAAATGTTGGCTAAATGTTGTTAGTAGTTATTTTGTATATGGCCATTTGAAATAAGCCAATAATGGTTAAAGGTGTTCGGTCATGTGATGGCATTCACCCAAGTGCAAGCTTGCATGTTTATGTGAATTATGGTGTGATATGTATGCATGGTGAATGAGGAATGAATTTGATGTGTAAATGTTATGGTTGTGGATGTTTAGATGAGCAATTATGCTATGGTTTTGTGTTGGCAAGATTGGTTTATGTTTGCTTGTGTTTCAGGGTGGCAAAAGGCTTGGAAAATAGCCCTATATTTGTCCACACAGGTAGACACACGGGTGTGTGTCTAGGCCGTGTGTGACACACGATCTACCCCATAGGCGTGTAGCCAGGCCGTGTGTCCTCTGCACCTAAAGTTGGCAAAACAAAATGTCCAGTAAAAAACACACAGGCAGAGACACGGCCATGTGTCTCAACCGTGTGAAGGGCACGGTCTAGCACACGAGCGTGTGACTTGGCCGTGTGCCCCTACATGCTTGCTGACATCATAAGCCGAATACCCAGGTTTTCACACACGAGTGAGGACACAAGCGTGTCATGGCTATGTGAGGGACATGGGCTATAGACACGGGCATGTACTAGGCCGTGTGAAAACCCCTGTAGATTCAAAATGAAAAATGAATCCCACACGGGCTAGGGACATGGGCGTGTGCGACCACACGGCCTGTCCACATGGGCGTGTCCCATGTCACACGGGTGTGTCCTATGTCAGACGGGCGTATGACCCTATTTTGAGTAAAAATTTTCTTTGTACTCAAAAGGTCTCAGTTCAATCCTGAATCACCTCCAATGTATGTTTAAGGCCTCGTAGGCCCATAATAAGGACGAGTGTGAATGAATGAAAAGTTTGAAATCGTAGTGAAATTTTATGGTTCGGTTGGGTATGAGTGTTATCGTTTAAGTTCGGTAATGCCTCGAACCCTGTCCCAGCATCTGATGCTGGTAAGGGATGTTACAAGCCACTCTGTACACATAAAAAAAGTACGAAAAGAAGGGACAACCCTATCATATTCCCTTTACAGGTTTAAATTTCTGAGTTGGAACTCCATTCCACAAAACCTGCATAGAAGAAGACATGATAGCAGAATAATAACATGACAAATAATGCTAGGTATACCTACAGCATGGAGAGAAGCGTCAATAAATTCCCAACGAACTCTGTTATATGCCTTTTCCAAATTAATTTTTATGACCATCAAGTTTTGTTCTTCTGCTTACTTTTTATGGGATGAATTACCTCCTGAGCAATAAGAACATTATCTATGATAGTCCTACCTGCAACAAAACCAGCATGCTCCTGCGAGATTATCCTTAGGAAAAAAAACTGTGAACCAGTTAGCAATAACTTTCATCACCAGTTTATAGTCGTCTTTATATCATCCCAAATATTTCTTCTCTTTTGTGAGTTCAGACTCCCATAAACAAATGTGATGAAAATAGGCCTCGACGCATCGGTAGTATAGGCTCAAATTAAGACAAAATAAGTATGGTTACAAATGATCTCAACTTTTACTGAATCCTTCCAACCAATCCAAATGCCTCCAGAAAAGCCGATAGCTTCCATACAATGAGAAAACTGAAAACCCAGCTTTGCAATGATCAAGTCTACTTTACTTCCACTAACTCTAGTTTCTAATAAACCAACAATATTTGGTTTATTCCAACAGTTATACTCATGAAATATACGCAGAAATTTACTATTCGTGCATCCTTGACAATTCCATAAAAAACTGTTGAATTCATAAAATAATAAGAAAAGAGATTAAAAACCATACCTCTACCATTTGGGGGGTTTGTTGGTTCCTTCTGGATATCCCCAACAGTACACACTATGTCAGTATCAGAACCCATCCCAACATGGTCACTACTTAGCTCGAACATGGAGTTCATCACATTAGCTAAAGGAATACAAGAATTTCCAACAACTTTGAAACAACCACCATGACCCCTAATAGTTCTGTTGAGGCTTCTTCTGCTCTGGACAGAAACCCCTTTGGATCCAGAGCCCCATCCTTTAAATCTCAGGTATCCTTCTCCCAATTCTCCAAGACCACTACCCTCCTCCAAATTATTAGTTTTTGAAACCGAATTATCAATAAAAGTAATGGTAAGTGTTTAACAGGGTAAAAAAACCATCTTTAATAGCTGCCTTAATCTCGATCAAACCCCCAAAAGTAGGATTGATGTGTGATGTTGTAACCAATTGAGCACTAACAAGGTGGTTCAAAATCTTACCACTACCATGAAAGTATCAATATTGGAAGAATTTTTTAAATTGTTAATAGCAGATCGACTTCTGTATGGGAATTAGCAATCTGATTCAGGGCATTAAAATTTTTTAAACCCATTTTGGTTGCATAATGGTCTTTTTTATTAAGCCCAGGATTGCTCAAAATATGTCTAGAATTCACACCAAGTGATAGACTGCTGAAACGATGAAAATGTTCAAGTGTACACAACCGTTATCAAGTAATAAAGTGACAAGTAAATGTCGAGCTATCTTACCCACAGGGACTGTAAAAGAAAAATATTTATGAAATGTAAATCAAACATTTTGGTGATTAAAAATATTTTGATTTTTAAGAAGTAATTAAAAACTAATATTTAACTAGGTAAAATTAAATAAAATAAAAATAAATATTTCAATGCACGACTTCGAAAGATGGTTTTAATCAAGATGATATAATTGTGTTAGATCAATTACATTCCTTAACTTAGAATTACTAAACTCATGTTCATGTTGTTACGAATATTTTCATGGGAACTTAGTAATTTGCTAACCACTGCTTATACATACTTACTAAATTAACTAATCTCTTGAACATTTTTCAATGCCAATTCAAACAATTAATCAATCTTCATAAGCACATAAAAGATTAAGTGAGGTATATTTTATATTGAAACAGTTTAATCACAATAATCTTGTAAGTTATGCAAGGCTAATGTACTGTTTAATACCGTTGCTAATTTAACCTTGAGCTACCTTAGAAGATTAAACATGCACCAATTAAATAATATGTGAATTAATTATAATTTTAATATGTTTAATAATTAATTCATTTGTTACCTTACATTTTATAATGCAAGTATAACAGAAGCATGATTTTATTTAATTGAACAACTTAACAAGGCCTAGAACAACACAAACATGATTTTAAATCTTCCAGTGGACAGAGTGCAATCAATCTAAAATGAATTAATTTAAGTCATTCTAATTAAAACAAGAAAAACAACAAAACAATTATTCATGTTCTTGATCACAACATAAATAAGAAAATTAAAGAGAATGAAACTAGGAAACAAATCCAGTATTTCTCTAAAGCCAGACTAGTACGCTCCTCTTCTTCTTTGCTCATTTTGTGTAATTGAGGCCTCCACGAACAATTTAATGATGCTATTACAAGGTGAAAGTTGACTCATTTTCAAGAGGGAAATTAACAACGGAAATGGACAAGAAAAAGGGAAAACAAAGAAGAGAAAGTGAGTGAAAAAGAGAGAGATGTGTGCGAGAGAGGTGTGTCGAATGAATAGGTGAATGGGGTATTTATAGATGGGAGTGGCTGCTAAAAATAGCAAATAATTAGCAGCCAAACACTTCCTTTGGCCGATCACACATGGAACAAAGTTTGAATGTTTCAAACTTTGCTAAATTTAGCTTGGGGAAAATCTTCAAAGGCACAAAAAGCGGAGGGGTTTGAATAGGATTTTAAGGAAACTTGAGGGTTGTTTTGCAATTAATTTAATAAGCTAAATAATCTGATTGGGTTAGCTTGTAATGACCCGATTTTGGGCCTAGTCAAAACAGTGGTTTTAGAACCAAAATTATTTTTAATATTATTTTATGTGTTATAGCATACTTATATAAGTGAATGAAAAATTTGTTGAATTAATTTTAATGTTTGGGAGATTAATTTGGAAAAATGACTAAATCGTATAAAAAGCAAAAGTTTTGTTTTGCAAGCTAAGTGTCTTAAATAGCTAGATAACCAAAACTGGAGGTCTTTAAAATGCAAATAGGCCACATGGGGAGTGATGGCCGGCCATAGGGGCAAGAAAAGTTAAAAAGTCAAAATTTTGGTATGGGTTGGTATGGGATGACATAAGCAAAAGCTAATAAAGTAAGTGGTCATCTTCTTTCTCTCTTTTTTTTCTTCATTCTCTGCCGAAAATGGAAGAAGAAAACCCCCATGGGAGCTTGAAATTTTCAGCCACCTTTCTTCATCAAAAGTAAGTGATTTTGAAGCATTTTTCTTGATAATTTTTTGTATTTTTGAGACCCTCATGGCATAAGCTTTCTATTGAGGGGTATATCTTGCATTTTGGTCAGAAGTTTTGAAATTTTCCATGAAAGTATAAATGGTGTTTTCTGGAATTTTCGGGAAGAAAATAAGCCATTGTTTTTAAATAAACAACTATCTGAGGGAAATTGTATGAAAACACTTAAAGAGGACTTAGTTGTAAAAGCTGTAAAATAAAGGGTAAGTGTAGGAAATAATCAAAAATTGGGGTAGTAATGAGAATAAAAAGAGTTGATTAGGCTTGGTTAATGAAGAAATTCGATAAAAATTGATTTACAAGCCTAGGGGCAAAATGGTCATATTTTAAATTATAGAATGTTTTAATTAATGTAGTGATCTAACATGAAAATCAAGATTGGGCTTAAATCAAAAGGCACGAGATTATGGACTAAAATGGAGTAATTAGCCGAAATTGCATTCAAAGTAAGTCCACGTGACTAAATAAACATGTTAGTGTTAATATACTTGAAATCTATTTTGTTATGATTGTATTGAATTACATGTTGATGGGGTTATGTATAAGAAAGTGATGCCAAATGTTAATAACATTTTTGTGACGGTTGAATACATTGGAAGTTTGATGGAATATGACATTCCATTGAAACAAGTAAGTTGGTGTGTTAATAATGATGTATTATTGTTGTTGTCGGTATTGCTTAAAGCCTAAATGGATATGGCTTAAAATGAGTAAATTTATATGTAAATGATACCTCCTCTATTAATGTTTTTATTCATGAATACTTTAGAAGATATGTGGTTGGACATTATTGACATTAGGTGAAAATGTCAGAAGTGAAGTTATGAATAAAATTCTATGAAATATCGATAAGGATGGGCTAAGTGTGATACCATCGGAAATTATTAATAAAAGGTGGGCTAAGTGCGTTACCACCGTAAATCATAAATAAAAGGTAGACTAAGTTCGTTACCACCGTAAATCATAACTAAAGGTAAGCTAAGTGCGTTATCATCGGAAATTATTGATAATGGTGGGCTATGTGTGAAACCACCGAATAATTATTAAAATTGATAAGCTAAGTGCGAATTATCCATCTTGTTGATTTATAATATCAATGAGCTAAGTGCAAATTATTGTGAAATATCAATATTGGTGGGCTATATGCGAAACCACCTTATAATTGCTAATATGAATGGCTATGTGTGAACCATTGAGCATGAATTATTATATTGAGATGTGTATTGAGAAATATGGTAAACTTGCAAATGAGTAGGTTACACATGTGAAGATGATTTTATGATGACCTGGTGATTATAGACCTATATTTACGATGTATGAAAGCGTGGTAAAATCGATTGGTGACATGTATGCTTAAAATAGAAGCTAAAACAAAGAAAGCATGGGAAAGTAAATTTGTGATAAAACAGTTTTGAAACAGCAGCAGTTATGTGATTTTGAAAAATCACCAAAAATAATGGGAATTGAATAAGAGATTAGATGAGATATTAAATTAAATCTTAATGAGTCTATTTTTACATAAAAGAAACGGTGCGAGCAAAAGAATCTCATCATATGAGATATTTGAAATTTAGTAAGACAGGGTCAGATAAATTACGAAATCCCCTGCTCTAACTTGGAAAAATTATTAGAAATTGTAAAATTATAATTATGGGACAAAATTTATATGGTTAGATTCCTTAAAGAATCTATTTTCAAAAAAAAAAAAAAAACAAACGAGAACCTCATTCAAATTCTGTACAAAGAGATAATTGATTTTTAGTGAGGAGGGGTTGAAACTATCAAACCGTGAAACAGGGGCAACTTTAATAAATAAACTGTACTAATTGGCTAAACCAAAAATTTTGGAAATTTTATGATAAGAAGAGGTGTGAATCTAGTTTCAGGGAAATCTAGCATATCTAAATTTAGAGCTCTGTAGCTCCGGATATAAATAATTTAGTGACTGTGACTTGAGAAAACAACTTGACCTGAACATAGGTAAAAAGGCAATTGTGAGAGTAGTACATTGAGTTCATGTTGTAAGAAATTGTGGAAGTAGATTGATAAATTGATTATTATTTTCATATGGACTTACTAAGTGTGAAGCTTACTTCCTCATTTCCATATCTTTTTGCTTTGACAGGTTAGCTCGGGGTTGGAGATTGTCGGAGGCAGCATCACACTATCACCTTTGGAATAACGAGGTATATGTTAGAAATTTTCAAGTGAGTGACATGCATAGGGATCTAATTTTATGGCTTGTTTTATTATGATTTTGGCCAAATGTATTGGCTTATATTAAGTTGTATGTGTATGGCCATGAGATGTGGCTCATACTAGTTACGACTTGTAAATTTGGCTATTCATGTTATGTCTAATGTTTATGATGTGATTATGTTTGGTTGCCATGCATGATTGGTATATAGGAATATGTTGGAATGCCAATTTATGGCTAATAGTTGAGTATGAAAGTCTTGGTATGGTTGATTTTGCATTTGGTCTTGTTTCAAGGTGGGAAAGAGGCTTAGTAAATAGCCTATTTTTGTCCACACGGGTATATACACGGGCGTGTGTCTAGGCCATGTGTGACACATGGTCCGCCCCATGGTCATGTAGTTTGGTCGTGTGTCCCCTACACTTTGAATTTGTTGAATTAAATGCACAATAGTAAACACACGGGTTGAGACATGGCCGTGTGTCACAACCGTGTGGGGGACACAACCCATCACATGGGCGTGTGCCATGACCGTGTGTCTGTTGACGTCAGAAATGAATCTCAAGATTTTTGTACACGGGTCGTGACATGGGCATGTCATGGCTGTGTGAGGGACACAGGCTGAGCACACAGGCGTGTGCCAGACAGTGTGAAAATCCCTATTGGTTCGATGTTGGAAAATAAATCCACAAGGATGAGAGGCATGGGCGTGTGCCTTATTTTTAGTAGTTTTTAAAGAAATTTTCTTAAGTATCTGAAATGGTCCCAATTTGTTTCCAAATCATGTTTTAGGCCTCGTAGGCCCATAGGAAGGTTAGTGGGATAATGTTTGAGAAAGTTTTAAATTAGGATGCATTTCATTGGCTCAAATTTGAATGATTGCATGAATAGTAGTAAGGTAATGCCTTGTACCCTAGCACGTGTAAGAGTCTAGCTATACACGCCACAAATTCGTGATAGTGTGATGTCTCTCAACACGAATGAGAACTATCTTGTGTACACAAGGTACTCTCCAACCAAGCTATACCCTATCACATGGATAGAGATATGAAGGTATTCTAATAAAGTGTAGTTATGATGAATTAAAACTCGGAAAGGTATGAATAAGAATTCATGAAATATGTATTACATATTTGTGATATGAGAAACATGAAATAGAATGTGTACATAGCATAATGAGCTTATTTATGGTTGATTGACAATCCCATGATGTATAGGATTGATTTGTTCGAGTGAATGCATGTGCATAGTAACTTACTAAAAATATAGATAGAACGAATGTTCATGTATAATTATTTGAATGATTATGATGGGCAAGCTCATATAGCTTAAGTAAATGGGTTAAATTGTTTGGATAGATTTATATGATTGTAATGACATGCATATGATGATGTGCAAAATCAAGGCTTCGATTATAATGTATATTCATCCATGTTTGTTGGCCCTCATATGATATGATGTGCTTGATATGCTTAATTAAGTGAATGAGACGAGAAAAGTTATCCAGAATTCATAGAATGTGTGCATAAGTGAACTTGAGTGAATAAAATAATCGAAAATGTGAAATACAAATATGAATGATAAATTTTCTTGAAATGAATGACATGATTGTGATGGTGTTGATATGATGAAGAAAGTTGTGTCATATGCATATGTATATGAGAGTCGAGTCAGAGGCCCTACGACCTCACCCCTTACCAAAGTGGCATTTTATAATGGAATTTCCCAAGATTTATGTTGAATAAGTTTCTAGGTGAGAAACAAAAGAGTTTGGTGATAGAATGGTTGTAAGCATGATTAAAGGTGGCAAGTGGGTTTCTAAGTACAGACAGAGCTAGAAAGATATCAGATTGACTGAAAAGATTGTTTAATTTTTGCAATATCGCAGTTAGTGAAAAAGGTTAATTTTGGTAAATACAGTGAACAAGTTACGACTATCTCTCTTGAGATATTATATGAGATCATTTGTTCTCGGAAGTGTTCTTGTGGCTACTTACATTCTGATGAATTTGGATGTTATGGGAAAGTTATCTGATCTTAATGTTAGACGAAGACATTGTCAGTCTGATTGGTTTATGATCTGCATGGTTCTATTTCTTTCCAGTATGCTGTTACATTCCTTCTATTGGGAATTTAAGAGAAAATGCGTATGATACTATGATTTTGTTTCCTCCAATAATTATTCCGTCTAATATATATATATATATATATATGTACCTATGGGATGTATATCGTTCTTATCGTAAGTGTTTCCAAGGGGTTGGAATGATGTTTTTCTGGATTTCCCTATTTTGGGCTCCTTTATCTTGGTTTCCTTGTCATTTTTTTATTTGTAAATTATAAATTACGGCTCGTGTCCAAAATGTGTTCTTCAGCTTGTGATAATTAGGTCAAGTATAACTATGCTCCTAATTGGATCTTGGTGATGTAGTGATTTTAGTAGTTGGATTTCTCTAATTTCTGTGTAAGGATTTGACGTCGGAGAAAGCATAAGTAATGAAAATACGAGCCTCAATTTGTATGATGGAATTCTTTTCTCAAGTAAGTTAATTGAAATTAATGCCTCCAATTGAGATATATGTGTTACTTGGGATAATGCAACTGTATGATCTTTGAGAAAGCAAATTGTGGCTATGAGTACTTGGATAGAAAAATCCAAAACTTATATAGAAATTTTGTGAGCAAACCCTCGGGAATAGTGTATTAGTGATCGAAGTTGGAACTCGACATTGTTGATCTTTGTGCATGAATTCTAGAAAAATTACAATGTTTAAGGATGTATATCAAGTGTCATCAGAATTATTTTTGCCCGTGTTGACACTAGAATAGAAATGAGAAAAAAAAAGTTAATATGGGTTTCATGTCTGGATTATTCCTATCTCTGAAAGAAAAAAATGTTGTGTGACACTAGAATAGAAATGAGAAAAAAAAGTTAATATGGGTTTCATGTATGGATTATTCCTATCTCTGAAAGAGAAAAATGTTGTGTGACTTGTTAAAGCTTTGACGAGATACGTAAATCATGTCGGTATATATTGAATTTGTAGTCATCAGATTCATGGAATTTTGTGTCTTTATGATTGTTGGATTTCTTGAAATTCTAGTCTCCACTAATTGGATTGAGATTCGTGTTATTTACGTATTGTGATTTCTTGGGAAAGCTAAAGGAGGCTTTGAAATTTAAAGGTAACTGAGAGCTGATTTGGTAATCAATCGGACTGTGTGAAATTATAGAGAGTGTAAGGCCCAAATGAATTGGCTAGTTTTATTATTTGAATTTGAAAAGATTCAGGTGTAACACCCCTTACCCGGGTTTATTGCTTTACCCGAGTACGAGGCATTATCGAAAAATATCACGTTTAATCATACAAACTCAAGCCATTAAATTTCATTCCAAATTAAATTTTTTACATATTATATCATACGATCCTTAAAATAGGCCTATGGGGCCCAAAACATACTTTGGAGGTGGTCCGAGACCAAACCAAAAACGTAGAAAATTTTGGAAAATTTGCCTCATTACAGGGCACACGCCCGTGTGAGATAAGGGCACGTCCGTGAGGGCAGGCTATGTGGTCACACATGCCCGTGTCCTCTACCCATTTTGAATTTTTGGAAAATTATTTTGGCTTCGAACCTACAGGGGTTTTCACACAGCTAAGCACACGCTCGTGTCCCTGGCCCGTGTCCTACCACATGGCCTCAACACGCCCGTGTAGCTCCCTGTGTGAAAAACTTGGGACATTTTGTTTATAACGTCAGCATGCCATTATGGTCACACGATCACGGGACACGCCCATGTGACCAGGTCATGTGACATCCTTAAGTTTCGAAAATTACAAGTAAGGTTCACACGCACAACACACAAGGCCGTGGGGTTTGGCCGTGTGACCCTAAGTTAGGTTATATTCCAAGCCATTCTTTGCCCCAAAACTCATACAAACACTACCATATTTGGCACGACATATCAACACATCTTTAAACCTCAAAATATCACCTAGCATACCATGAATTACCTCAAAAGACATATATAAATCGTTATCATCATTGGCCATGTCACATGGCCTTGTTTACAAAATGACTTATCAAATGACCTTTTCCCACATTATGGCTAAACCAACATGACACCTACAATTCCACTAAGTCCCTATACATGCCATAGTCCAAGAGTTTATGTCACAATACCAAAAGATTTTGTCCATAGTGTGGGTGATCCTCTGACTCAATCCGATCCCGAGCTGGTTCGACTGAATCTATAAAACAAAGGAAAAGAGAAAAGTGCAAGCTGCAAAAGCTTAGTAAGTCTATATATAAATAATCAACATTAAGACAACATTTGACCATGACAAGGGTATCTTTCATATACCAAATTACCACCATAAACTTACCAACTTTCTCATACAATTCATGCACATTATTTTCACCTATTTAAGTCCACATGCACCATCACAACCATATGCATTTTTGCATAATTTCACTAGCCCAAAAACTACACCTGCACACACATATTGAACTACAACACCAATTCTCTTTAGTAAGTATTCTCGTTGAGCTCTTCGAATTAACATTTGATACTCAGTGGATTTTCCACTCATGATTCCTCTAACACATAAGCCTGGCTCTCAGGTACACATGGTGATGATCACTTTGTCATCCATGTGACCTAGCCATTCATTCTCGTAGCCCTCATGTGCACATGGTGAAGGTTACTTTATCACCCATGTGACTTAGCTACATATGACATTGCTTTCATGTACACATGATGAAGGTCACTTTATCATCCATGTGACATAATCATTACGTCCCAAAGTCCTCATTTGCACATGGTGAAGGTCACTTTATCACACATGTGGCTTAGCCATTGATCTCCTTAGCTCTTTTGAGTCTACATGGCGAAGATCACTTTATCACACATGTAACCAAACCATATTTTGTCAGTATCGCCCGTTATTCCGAAGGTTCAACTAGGAGCTCTCATTTCTAATACAACCAACATCATAGAAGACTTTCCTTATCAACATTTAATAATATCCCCTATAATTATTAATGTATGAATAAAACAGACACACTACTTACATATAAACTTACCTTGACAATAAAAAGCGGTATTTTGCAAGTTAATCTGAGACCTTGCCCTTGCCCTGGTCAAGGTTGATTCCTTAATCTTTTCGATCTTAAACCAAGCTTGAAAGTGACCAAAACCCTAGCTATGGTTGGCTTCTAAATTTCGGCACCAAAGAGGAAGATGGACACCAATTTTGACTTCTTTTTCCCTTTTTATTTCTTTAATTATCCAAATGACCAAAATGCCCCTCATGCCCTTCTTTAAAATTTTTCCCTTCCATGGGTATTTTTGTCCAAATAAGGTTAAAATGGTTTAATTACCACATAAAGACCTCTAATTTAAAAACCTAATTCAATCAAGTACCTTTATGAAATAAAACCCATATTTTTCAACTATTGCAATTTAGTTGAACTTACCAAATTAGACGTATAACCAATAAAATTCATTCACCAAAATTCCACCTCTTTATCCAAACACCCAATAAATATCAAAACTAAATCGGTGTAATATTTTACACCCCGAATTCATGGTTTTGAAACCACTTTTCCGTTTAGCCCCTAATTCGGGCTGTTACAACTCTCCCCCTTAAGAGATTTTCGTCTCTGAAAATCTTACAAATAAATAGGTTTGGGTACTGTTTCCTCATAACTTCTTCCGGTTCCCACGTAGCCTCTTCCACACCATGCTTTTGCCACAACGCTTTCACCAAAGCTATACTCTTGTTTCTTAATTGTTTAACCTCTTGAGCCAAAACCTTAATCGGTTTTTCTTCATAAGTCATATCCGGCTAAATCTCAACATCCGTAGGTGAAATCACATGAGAAGGATAAAAACGATACCATCGTAACATTGACACATGAAACAAATTATGTATCTTCTCCAATTTCGATGGTAACGCTAAACGATATGCCACTGGCCTTATTCTTTCTGTAACCTCGTACGGTTCAATGAAACGCAGACTTAACTTGCCTTTCCGACCAAATCTCAATATTTTCTTCCATGGCAACACTTTCAGAAATACTTTATCACCAACCTGAAATTCAATCTCTTTTCTTTTCAAATTAGCATAAGACTTTTGCCGATCGGAAGCTGCCTTAAACAATCTCGAATGATCTTCACCTTTTCCTTAGTCTCTTTAACCAGATCAACACCATGAATTTTTTTCTCACTCAATTCCATCCAATACAATGGGGTTCAGCACTTTTGGCCATACAATGCCTCATCAGGCTCCATCCGTATACTTGATAAACGACAAATTATACATATTTTTACCTCATGTTTAGCCTATATTTTGGATGAATTGTTATCAATTTTGTGAGAATTGGTGCTCTTAACCCTTCTATTTCATGTTGTATACTCAAGAGAGCATAGGGAAGAGAAAAGAACGAAAAACGGACTGAAAATGAAGAAAATGGGCCAAAGTGTGAAAATGACAGGGCCCAAGGAGACACCACACGGCCGTGGCACACGACTGTGCCACATGAGGTCCAACACGGCCCAGCCCTAACAAGCACGGCCATGCCACACGGTCGTGCCACCCTCAACAGGCCCAAACATGGCCTCTTGTTGAAACCACACAGGCGTGGATATCCCTGTCGTGAGGAAGTGCAATTTCACTCGGATTTGGATGCTTAGAGGCTAAGAAAGGCATCCCAAAGCTCTATATAAAGACCCTAGGAGGCAACTTCAAGGGTGTACTCTTTTCTCCCACAAAGGAGCGCCATATCTCTACCAACACAAGGAGTGGAAGCAAGGGATTACTCTAAGGGAAGCTGATTGATTCATCCTAGAAGCCGAAATTCTACATCAAGACAGAGGATCTCCCTAAATTCCTTCAGGGGTTTTTGGGTTCTTTATGTTTTGTTATCTTATTTCTTCTAAGATGTTCTCTTTATTAATTATGAACTAAACCCTTCAAATACTTGAGGGGGATAAAACCAAAGATAGACCTTGTTACTATTTATTCTTGAATTATATGATAAATACTTGAATTGTTCTTAATTATCTGTTCTTAATTCTTGGTTTAATAATCCTAGGTATTAAGTCAAGAAACTGATGTGCTTAGGTAGAGGAGCAAAAGTCCCTATTTTAAGAGTGGATCTACCATAATTAAGCGGAGTTGTATGCAACCCTAGACATAGGGCGACATAAATATGCCAAATTAGGGTCAAACCTAATAAGGGGATCCATAGATCGAGTTAATGCAAGACTAGGGGTTTTAACTAGAAAGAGATTTCAGTTAATCAACCTAGGATTAGTTGTTCTTATCCTCAAGGAGGTATTAACATGAGTTAGGGATCTCTACGGATCAAGTCAAGTGAAGAAATCGTCTAGTTCAAGAAGTTAATAACAAGTGAAGTCTAGAAGGACTCTCCCTTGAGTATTGCCTATATCAATTAGTTTTCTCGAGAGTTTTTCCCCAATTTCCTTTTTGTGCATTCTTAGTTTAGTTTTAGAATTAGTTTCATACAAACCTTTTTTACTTTTAGGTTAGATAATAGAAAGGAAGCGAGTACTAGTACTTTTGGTTCCCTTAAGTAAAATAACTCGGTCTAGCCGCTAAACTATACTACTGTTCGATAGGTGCGCTTGCCTTAAAATCGTGATATTAGTTAGCTTTTGGTGTGATCAGTTTTTATAAATTTTATTACTACATATCACGCGATACCAAGTTTTTAGTGGCGTTGTGGGGAAACTGAAATATTAAGAAAACTCAATTTCTATTACTTTAGCCATTACTATATTTATTTATTTACGGTTTTTATTCATTTTTATTTTATTTTAATTTTCTTTGCTTTTTCCTTCTAGGTATTTCTAGTTTATGACTAGAAACAACCCAGGAGGACCACTATTTTTTGACGAAAATTTAGAA
This sequence comes from Gossypium stocksii, assembly GCA_020496765.1. Classification (NCBI taxonomy): domain Eukaryota; kingdom Viridiplantae; phylum Streptophyta; class Magnoliopsida; order Malvales; family Malvaceae; genus Gossypium; species Gossypium stocksii. The sequence goes on from CM035623.1 coordinate 18,907,216, forward strand.
GCGACAGTTCGCAGAACTCACAGAGAGATCAAACGAAACCTACATTATCCAGAACAAGGACAAGAACAAGAGCTAGAACCTATAGAAGAGATGGAAGCAAATCAAAACATTCGATCACCTCCAGCATTACCCATAGAACAAGACAAAGCTCCTCGAACTATGTATGATTATGCTAAACCTAGTTTGGCTGGTGCTCAATCTAGGATTTTTAGACCTACTATTGCTGCAAATAATTTTGAATTAAAACCTAACACTATTTAGATGATACAACAATTTATGCAGCTTGATGGTTTACATTATAAAGATCCAAATTCACACATTCCCAATTTTTTAGAACTTTGTGATACTTTTAAAATTAATGGCGTTTCTGATGATGCCATCCGTCTAAGGCTATTTCCATTCTCTTTGAGAAATAAAGCCAAATAGTGGTTAAATTCTTTACCATGAGGCTCAATCACTACATGGGAACAGATGACTGAGAAATTTTTACTAAAATAATTTCCTCCCGCTAAAACAACTAAATTACGAAACGATATCTCTTCTTTTGTGCAGATGGATTTAGAAACACTTTACGGTGCCTGGGAGAGATACAAAGATCTGTTGAAAAGATGCCTGCACCAGGGGTTACCTTTGTGGCTACAAGTTCAAACCTTTCACAACGGTTTGAATCCATCAACAAAGCAAATGATCGACGCAGCTGCAGGAGGAACAATCAACAATAAAACACCTGAAGCAGCTTATGAATTTGTTGAAAAGATGTCACTGAATAGCTATCAGTGGCAAGTCATGAGGACAAAGCCGACAAAAGCCGCAGGAGTTTATAATATTGATGCTGTCACTATGCTTACTAACTAAGTAGAACTTCTAAATAAAAAGTTTGATAATTTTGTTGGTTCTACGCAGGCACAACAAGTGATGCAGTGCGACGTAACTCCAGGAAATATGTTTATTCCAGACTGTTCATCTTACGACCATGGCATAGAAACGGAGTAAGCCAATTATATGGGTAACAATTTTAGATCTCAAAATAATCCTCATAGTAACACATATAATGCAGGTTGGCGGGACCACCCCAATTTTTCTTGCGGAGGACAAGGAAATCAAAGACAACAACCCCCTTTGGGATTTTAGTAGCCACCACCACAGCAGGAGAAAAAGCCAAATCTCGAAGAGATGTTCACCAAACTCATGGCCATGTCAGAAACCCGTTTTCAAAACACTGAAACTACATTAAAGAACCAGCAAGCATCAATTAAAGGACTTGAGAATCAAATTGGTCAACTCGCAAAGTTAATATCAGAAAGACCACAAGGTGGACTACCAAGTAACACTAAGACCAACCCTCAAGAACAACTTCATGCCATGGACACAATAGATAAAGAGGTATTAACCAAAACCGACCCAAAGTTATGCGAGGAGCCTAAAGTGAGTAAAGGTAAGGTAGAGGTAAGCAATAACAAGCCAGACATCAAAGAACATAACACTCGTATCCCATACCCAAATGCGCTAAAGAAAGACCACACAGACGAGCAATTTGGTAAGTTTCTTAAACTTTTAAAGAAATTACATATTAACTTACCATTTGTTGAAGCAATTTTGTAGATGCCAAACGCTGTTAAATTCTTAAGAGAACTCTTAACAAACAAGCGGAAGCTAGATGAGAAACCTTATGTGGAACTAAATCCAGTTTGCTCAGCCATTCTACAGAATAAATTGCCAACCAAACTAAAAGATCCAGGGAGTTTTACTATTCCTTGTTTACTTGGTAACCTAGATGCCAAAAATGCTTTAGCTAATTTAGGGGCTAGTATAAATGTTATGCCATATAAACTGTTTAAACAACTAGGTCTTGGAAACCCTAAGAAAACCAAGATGAGCATTCAACTAGCTAACAAAACTATTAGGGCACCTAAGGGGATAATTGAAGATGTACTTGTCAAAATTGATAAATTTATATTCCCAGTTGACTTTATTGTTTTAGACATTGATGAAGATAGCAATGTACCCCTAATTCTAGGGCGACCCTTTTTAGCAACCGCTAGGGTAAAAATTGATTTAGAAACAAGAGAACTCACATTACGTGTAGGTGATGACACAGTCACTTTACAAGCTCAGAACTCGATTAAGACAACAGATAATAATATAGCTACAAGTCCTTGTAAAAACACTGAACTCACCACCCAATCTTCTGTGCAGGATACACTCTACATAGAGCCCACCAACCAACAGACAAGTCCATCCGAGGGATATGCATCCAAAAAGTGAATACTTCATATGAGGAACTAGATGAGTGGCTGAACTATCACGAAAAACCCAAAATATGCCACGCCAACCCAGAGCTACACCAAGATGACCCTCAGAAATAAACAAATTAGTTTAAGATAGTGGATAAGGTAACTTTAAGGGATGACGATCCTTGAACCTTAAACTCAGAGAAACATACAAATGGTACACCATACTTCACAGTAATGAAAGCCTTTCTCTACGGCACCATTGAGGTAACTCACCCTATACTTTCAAGGTAAACGGCCATAGGCTTAAACACTATAGAGGTGAGAATTTTAAAGATAACAGGGAGGAGCTTCAGCTCCATAAATTCCCTCCGTGATACATCTAGGTAGAGTCGAGCTTAGACTCTAAATAAGCGCTTCTCGAGAGGCAACTCGAGCACTAACTTAGTAACTTTTCTTATATTTTGATTTTAGCATTTTTATGCATCAACTAACCCTTTCTAATGCAGAACTTTAAGACCACACGGCCACGCCCACGGCCGTGCCTAAGGCCATGTGAACATTTAAAGCAGATACATAGTCGTGCACTCAGGCCGTGTGCAAATAGAGCACAATTTTCCCAGAAACACGGGCTACCGATAAATAGCCACGGCCGTGCGATATGGCCGTGGCCAACACTATCAATTCCAACATGGGCGTGTGACCCCATACACGGCCGTGGGAGAAGCGAACATCGAAGGACATGGCCGTGTGCCTCAACACGCCCTCTCAACACGGGCGTGTGTCTTGAGCCAGGCGCGCCAAAATCCCTGGGATTTTTGTTTTTCCATTTTATTTCATTTTATCTTTTTCATTATTTGAATTTTAGTATTCTCAGAACTAGTCTATGTTATTTCAGTTATTTTATATCGGTTATTTCCTAACGAGTAATTGTTCTAATCCTGAAATACCTAAAATCCCTTAAGTGCTATCGCAGTTTCAAAACCATGAAATCAAGATTCCTTCCTCGAAGACAACTTTCATAATTCAATGGTTCCATCCAATATTCAGGGAGTTTTACTTCTCTCCCTATCTTATGATCTTGTGCTCCTATTGCTACTAATGTTATCTTTGTACATTGAGGGCAATGTACATTTTAAGTGTGGGGGCGAAATTTACTTTCAATCATTACATTATCTGTGAAAACCTGAAATCTGATGCATTGTTCTCAAATTTGCATTATCTTCAGTCTCCTAATAGGAATTAATTCTGATTGATTTATGATTCTTATTGATAAATTGAGAATTAAGACATAGGTGCTTGTACTTTGATTATTTAAACTTTAAAACATTAGGGAATCAAGCATGATAAGTTGAAATTTTTGAGAACCCCAATTTTTTTCATAAGTTATTTTCCTAAATTTTAAGTGTTATCTTGAGATTTGAAATTCGCATGATTGACATCAAAAGCCATAATTCTGGTGAGATTTTTGAGCCTTTTGAGCATACATTCTTTCATGCTCACTTTTATTATTGCTTTGAGTGAGTCAATACTGATTTGCTATTCTAGAACTTGCTTCGATTATACATGTCAAGACCACATCATTGATTTGATACACTGAGATGATAAGGCACTTAAGATTTAACCCAACTTACTCCATAAAAGCCTACCTCCATAAATTAACCCCTAGTGAACCTCATTGAGCCTAACATCCTATTCTTTGACTCACCCCTAATATTAACCTATAACCCATTTTTTGTTGAATTCCATTCAATTATTCTGACCCCTATTTTTGTCGAGATTTGAGTTGAAATTATTTTATAGCTTTATTCTCTTTTCCAGATTGTAAAGTTTATAATGAATTATACTTGAATTGTTCTTAAAAAAATAAAAAAAAAAGCATATGTATTAATTTAGTTGTAATCTGTAATATTTCAATAGTTTTTGCATATTTCTATTTTAAGGCTACCAAGGCGGAAATGATGTTATCATAAGAATTAGCTCTAGAAATATGTTCCAGTGATAGAGATTTTTCTAGATAGATAATTTGTCTAACCTTTCTTTTTTCAGCTTGTGACAACACCTCTAACCAAAGCCCCATTACAACCATTGAAAGACCTTTTGATCAACGTATCATATCAATCTATAGTTGGGAGGTTTGATTTTCTTGCAAGCCTATGGTAATAACTTTTCAGGTTGACTAGAGAGTGCTTAATTCTTGAACCCTAAACACTTTGAGTGGACAGAGTGAATCTTTAGTGAGGATGTCAAATCTTATTAATTTTGATCGAGAGATAATTACTTAAGAGCAGGGAAGAAAACTTATGTTTCAATGATAAAATTCTCAACTTAAAGTAATTGAATCTTTAATGTTCTTCTAATTGAATTTTCACTGTATGAATGCTTATGAATTAGTTTGAAACATTATTGATAAAGATTGTAAGTTGAAAGGAATGATTCTTAATTAGGATTGAGATTTTGCTTGAGGGCAAGTAAAGGCTTAAGTGTAGGGGTATTTGATAAACGACAAATTATACATATTTTTACCTCATGTTTAGCCTATATTTTGGATGAATTGTTATCAATTTTCTGAGAATTGGTGCTCTTAACCTTTCTATTTCATGTTGTATACTCAAGAGAGCATAGGGAAGAGAAAAGAATGAAAAACGAACCGAAAACGAAGAAAATGGGCCAAAGTGTGAAAATGACACGGCCCAAGGAGTCACCACACGGCCGTGGCACACGGCCATGCCACATCAGGTCCAACACGGCCCAGCCCCGACAAGCACAGCCAGGCCACACAGCCGTGCCACCCTCAACAGGCTCAAACATGGCCTCTTGTCGAAACCACACCGGCGTGGCACACAGGCGTGTCCCTGTCGTGAGGAAGTGCAATTTCACTCGGATTTGGATACTTAGAGGCTAAGAAAGCCATCCCAAAGCTCTATATAAAGACCCTAGGAGGCAACTTCAAGGGTGTACTCTTTTCTCCCACAAAGGAGCGCCATATCTCTGCCAACACAAGGAGTGGAAGCAAGGGATTACTCCAAGGGAAGCTGATTGATTCATCCCAGAAGCCAGAATTCTACATCAAGACAGAAGGTCTCCCTAAATTCCTTCAGGGGTTTTTGGGTTCTTTATGTTTTGTTATCTTATTTCTTCTGAGATGTTCTCTTTATTAATTATGAACTAAACCCCTCAAATACTTGAGGGGGATGAAACCTAAGACAGACCTTGTTATTATTTATTCTTGAATTATATGATAAATACTTGAATTGTTCTTAATTATCTGTTCTTAATTCTTGGTTTAATAATCCTAGGTATTAAGTTAAGAAACTAATGTGCTTAGGTAGAGGAGCAAAAGTCCATGTTTTAAGAGTAGGCCTACCATAATTAAGCGGAGTTGCATGCAACCCTAGACATAGGGTGACATACATCTACCAGATTAGGGTCAAACCTAATAAGGGGATCCATAGATCGAGTTAATGCAAGACTAGGGGTTTTAACTAGAAAGAGATTTCAGTTAATCAACCTAGGATTAGTTGTTCTTATCCTCGACGGAGGTATTAACATGAGTTAGGGATCTCTACGGATCAAGTCAAGTGAAGAAATCGTCTAGTTCAAGAAGTTAATAACAAGTGAAGTCTAGGTGGATTCTCCCTTGAGTATTGCCTATATCAATTAGTTTTCCCGAGTGTTTTTCCCCAATTTCCTTTTTGTGTATTCTTAGTTTAGTTTTAGAATTAGTTTCATACAAACCTCTTTTACTTTTAGGTTAGATAATAGAAAGGAAGTGAGTACTAGTACTTTTGGTTCCCTTGGGTACGATAACTCGGTCTTGCCGCTAAACTATACTACTGTTCGATAGGTGCGCTTGCCTTAGAATCGTGATATTAGTTAGTTTTTAGTGTGATCAATTTTTATCAATTTTATTACTACATATCACGTGATACCAGTACTCGACTGGTAACTGTTGTTATAGGCAAATTCCACCAAAGGCAAATACTTTTCCCAACTGCCTTCAAACTCTAGAACACAACATCAAAGCATATCTTCAAGAACTTGAATCACCCTCTCGGATTGGCCATCCATCTGTGGGTGAAATGTGGTGCTAAAATTTAACTTCGTACCTAGTGCCTCTTGCAACTTCTTCCAAAATCTCAAAGTGAACCTCAGATCCTTATCCGAGATAATAGACATAGGTATTCCATGTAATCTCACAATTTCAGCAACATATAATTCGACCAATTTATCAAGAGAATAGTCCACATGTACCGGTATGAAATAGGCTGACTCCGTTAATCTGTCCACACTAACCCACACCGCATCTGTCTTTTTCGGTGTCAAAGGCAGCCCTTTTACAAAATCCATGGTAATCCTATCCCACTTCCATTCGAGAACCAATTAGTTGTTGAAGCAAACCTGAAGGTACCTGATGCTCTGCCTTCACCTATTAGCAGATCAAACACTTTGTCACAAATTTTGAAATGTTCTTTTTCATGCCCTGCCACCAATACAATTTCTTCAAGTTATTATACATTTTTGTACTACCAGGATGTACTGATAAACAACCACTATGTGCCTCAGGCAAAATTTCCCGAATCAACTCCTCATCTTTAGGAACACAAATCCTATCATGAAACATCAAGCAACCATTCGAACCAACTTGAAAATCAGAATTACCATCCACCTCACACTGAACCCGTTTGGCTTGCAATCCTTCGTCATTCTTTTGAGCTTCACGAATCTGCTGAAGAAACAATGGATTAGCCCTCAACTCATCTAATAGGGAACCATCATCCAACAAGGTCATACTCGTACCCATAGTTCTCAAAGCAAATAAAGACTTTCTACTCAAAGCATCGGCAACCACATTTGCCTTTCCAGGATGATACTCAATTCCTAGCTCATAATCCTTTAGCAATTCAAGCCACATCCACTGTCTCAAATTCAATTCTTTTTGCCTCATCAAGTATTTCAAACTTTTATGGTTGGTAAAAATCCGACATTGCAAACCATACAAATAATGACTCCAAATCTTCAAAACAAAGATGATAGCAGCCAATTCTGAATCATGTGTCGGATAGTTCCTTTCATGTGGTTTTAACTGCCTCAAGGCATAGGCCACTACCTTGCCCTCTTGCATAAGTACGCATCCAAGTCCATTTAGTGACGCATCACTATAAATCACAAACTCTTTTCCCGACTTGGGTTGCACTAACACCGGTGCCTCAGTTAACTTAGCTTTTAACTAATCGAAACTTTGTTGACATCTTTCAGTCCACTTAAATTTTACATCCTTTTGAAGTAGCTTGGTTATAGGAGAAGCAATCATAGAAAAACCCTCGACAAATTGTCAGTAATAACCAACTAAGCCCAAAAAACTTATAACCTTGGTTACATTCTTCGACAGCTTCCAATCAACAATTACTGAAATCTTGCATTTATCAACCCGAATACCATCACCCGAGACTACGTGTCTCAAAAACCCAACTTCATGTAGCCAAAACTCACTCTTGCTAAATTTAGCAAATAACTTTTCTTTTCTTAAAGTCTGCAATACCGTCCTCAAATGCTCAGCATGTTCCGACTCATCCTGAGAATAAATCAATATGTCATCTATGAACACCACTACAAACTTGTCCAAGTATTGCCGAAAAATTTGATTCATCAAATACATAAACATGGTCGGCGCATTAGTTAATCCAAAAGGCATCACAAGAAATTCATAATGGTCGTACCTCGTTTTAAAAGTAGTCTTCAGCACGTCGAGCTCTTTAACCCGTAACTGGTAATAGCCAGATCTCAAGTCAAACTTAGAGAACACCGTTGCTCCTTTTAATTGGTCAAATAAATCATCAATTCTCGGTGATGGATACTTTTTCTTGATAGTCACCTTATTGAGCTGCCTATAATCAATACAAAGCCTCATCGACCCATCTTTCTTCTTTACGAACAATACCGGTGCACCCTAATGAGAGAAACTCAGCCTCACAAATCCTTTTTCTGTCAATTCTTATAACTGAGCCTTTAACTCTCTCAATTCTGTTGGAGCCATCCTATATGGAGCAATGAAAATAGGTGCAATCCCTGGTAACAAATCAATAGCGAACTCAATTTCTCTAATAGGAGGTAACCCAGGTAACTCTTCCGGAAACATGTCTGGAAACTCACAAACTATAGGCACAGATTCAAGTTTCAAATCAGACACCTCAGTATTCAACACATAAGCTAAATAAGCCTCACACCTTTTCTAATATATTTCTGAGCAGACATACAAGAAATTACCACTGGCATTTTAGTCAACTCATCTATTCCAACCTACAGAATTTCACCACTCTCACATTTTAGCTCAAGAATTTTCTGTCTACGATTCACCTTAACATCATGTAGTGTCAACCAATCCATGCCCAAGATAATGTCAAACTCATCAAACGGCAACAACATCAAATTAGCTAGAAAATAGTAACCTTGAATCATCAAAGGACAATCCCTGCAAACCTTATCTACCAGCACACGGCCTACATGGTTGTTGCTATGGTTGATTATGTTTCAGGGAGGTTTAGGCTTGGTATATAGCCTGACACAGCCTACATGGCAGGGCACACGGGCGTGTGCCATGGCCGTGTGGGATTTGGCAGAATACTCCACGGATGAAGGGCACAGGCGTGCCTAGGCCATGGGCGACACACGGCCTGACCCTACAGACGTGTCCCTAGACTGTGCCTCCCCTGCACCTTGATTTAATTTTTTTTAGTGAACCACACGGGTAGGAGATACGGCCGTGTGTCTCAACCGTGTGGGGTACATGGCCTTTAAACAGTCGTGTGTAAGGGCCGTGGCAAATTGGACAGATTAGTCCACGGTTGCTGAGCATGGGCGTGTAAAGACCACATGGTCTAATAACACGGCCGTGCCAAGTAACACAAGGGCGTGCGATTGTGTTTTAAAAGTGAAAAATTTTCTGAGTGTCTGATTTATTAGGATTCGAATCCTAATCGTCTGTAATGACTGTAATATGCTCTGAATTCCCTCGATAAGGGTAATTCTGAACTGAATTGCATTTGATTCTGTAACTGTTAATCTACATCCGGTAATACCCCATATTCGACTCCGGTGACAGTTTCGGGTTAAGGGTGTTACAATGTGCATATTCCTATTTCTCATGACATGTGATATGATGACATTATATGATAGGCATAATATTTAAATTATGCCTCCGATATTGAAATTGTGATTTGATTACATGTTAAACATGCTCTATATGGTATTATCCGATTTGCATACTCGACATGCCTATTGTGACAAATGAAATCCTGAAATGAGTAAAATGTTTATATATGACCATATTACATACATGGGGTGGGATATTGTAATGAGGAAGAATTGGTGGCTTTGTCCACAACCTACATGGTGGCTTTGTCCACAACCTATATAGCAGCTTGACTGCAAATATTGGTGGCTTTATACACATTGAAGTGTTTGGATGGATGAGTTCTAGAGAACTCTTTTTAGATTGTAGCGGTGATGGGTAGGATGTTTTATAGAAACTTTCATAATTTTTTAACAATAATTGCACTATCATGATCATGTGCATCAAATTTGATTATGTTGTATGATGTGGCTTTGTCCACAACCTACATAGCAGCTTGACTGCAAATATTGGTGGCTTCATCCATATTGAAGTGTTTGGATGGATGAGTTCTAGGGAACTCTTTTTAGATTGTAGCGGTGATGGGTAGGATGTTTTATAGAAACTTTCATAATTTTTTAACAATAATTACACTATCATGATCATGTGCATCAAATTTGATTATGTTGTATGATGAATATGTGGTTATTTGTTATTTAACTTGATATAAGACCCACATTGGGCTTTGAAAGCTTACCCCGTTAGTTCTGAACTTTCCTGGTAATACACGGACTTATGGCTTGGACTCGGCATTTAGAGGAGCCTCTCGGATTGATTTTTTTTAATAATGGGTTATTAACTATTTTTGGATGTTATTTTGGACTTTGGGACTTTCGACTGTTTAATTGGGTTGTTTCTTTATTTTACAATTTTAAACTGCTTTGCTTGATAAATTTACAAATATTTTATATCTTTTAAATCATTTTGGGTTTTACTTGCTTGATAAATTTACAAATATTTTATATCTTTTAAATCATTTTGGGTTTTACTTGATTTTAAAAAAGCCTATAACTTTGTGATTCTTGTAAATATTTTTCAAATGACCACTATGAAAGATTTTTATCAAAATCATTTTTAAAAAATATATATAATAATAAATAAGAATATTATAAAATCTTTACTTAAATGATTTATGATGAGATTCTTTGGCATTATAATAAACTTCACAAATATTCCTGTTTTAAATAATTATTTTTTAAAAAAATTAATTAATCGATAATTGAAATTTTTTTTACTTTCGTAAAAACAACCAAAATCTAGCTACTTTAATAAATAAATGTTTTTCAAACAAACTTAATGTGACTTCAGAGATTCGACCATAACGTCTAGGTCAGGTTTGGGGTATTACAGACATGCTTTGTGATGAATTGGTGATTTGAATTATGAATTGAATTGATGAATTGCAAATTGAACGAAATAATGATTTGAATAAATTGTTACCCTATTAACTATTCAGGCATAATAAGATATAGTTAACATGCCAAATGATAGTTAAAGTACAGATTACTTTGACTACGTGTCGAATGAGTGCTGGGCACAATTTTTACTTCGGTTAAACTAATGAGCACTGGGCACAAACTATTTACTTTGGAATTGTCAAATGAGGAATTGAGTGCCAAATTTGGTGTGTTGGCTAGATTCTCGTATTTGTTCAAGTGTAAGTTAGGTTAATAGGGGTATAAAATGTAAAATTTATAAACGATATATGAATTGGATTAATATTGCAAGTTAGTGCTATATTGATGAGTTATGATATACAGATATTGATAGCATGTGAAAGATCATGTGAACCGGATATATATTCTACCGGGAGACTGATATGAAAATGTGATGAATCAATTGATTCAATTCAGAATATTACATGAATATCATATTGAATTGATTAAATTTTGATTGAATATATGAATGACATTGAAATTTTGATTATAAGTAAATTGAAATGTTATACGCTTGATTACTATATAATACAATTTATGTTGAACTCACCTTATTGAATTGTGGTTGCCTTGTTTAGGCAAAACATGACAAGCTAATAGTTTATTGTATTAGATTGTAAACCGAGGTTGCTATTGTTTAATGCCTATGAACTTACTAAGATTTTGATATGCTTAGTTTTTTGTTTCCCCTTTCCCTGTAAATTGCCAACTTGCAGAACATGTCAAGTTAATCGTTGAAAAGCTCACACTACCCTGTTATTGAATTGGTAACCTTTTAATTGTTCAAAAGCTAGATTTTGTGGCATGTATATAGGTATCTTAATATGTATAAGAATTTGGCAAGTAGCTTAAAGTTTGAAATGTTTGACAGTTGGTTGAAATGGAAATGATTGAATTGCATACTCAAGGTAAGTATAGAGAAATGCTAAGGCATGAAAATGATTTTGGTTGATTAGATTTTAGTTTGAAGCATGGCCTTGAAAATGTTAATTGCTTTGTTAAAATGGTATGCTTTGGTAAATAATTGAGTCATGCTTGTGGCAATTGAATTGGTACAATTGGTGATGAATATAGCATTGATAGGTTGGTATTTGATTGGTTTGAATGACATTTAGATAAATTGGCATTAGTTGAACACATGTTGATTTGATCTTGTTTTTGTGTTGGTTAAGATATGATGAGCATGAAATGTTAAGCTATAAATGTAACACTTGAATATCATATTTAAGTTATGAACTAATATGGTTTAGCTTATGCTCTGAATGGTTTAATGAATGGTCAAATAGATTGAAATTGAATTAGTTGTATTAATATGTTTGATGCGAAATTGAAGTCATATTGGATTAATGATATTGGAATAGCTATACGAATTGTTCTAACATATGGATGAGATGTTTGGTGCAGGTAAAGTTATGCTGATAAGTGATAAAAATAACATGTTTTAATCCCATTCTTAATGCATTTTTGAATGATCATTTATGCAAATTTGTGCTCCTAATCCTTTAAATCCAAGTTTCCATACTTAGGAAAGCATTTGGGAGCAAAAAGAGCGAAAATCGGACAAATAGAGCAAATTTCAGAAACCACACGGGCTAGGCATTCCCATACAAGTTGGGCACATGGTCATGTGAGCCACATGCGTTGGCACATGGCCATGTGCTAGATCGTTTAGATTTTGCAATTCGCATCCCAAAGATGTAGAAAAATATAACTTTTAGGCTTTCTGGGAATTCTAAATTCTATAAATACCAAATAGAAGAAGAGAAGAGAGAGCCATCAGAGAATATTGCAGAAAACAACACAAATAACACCATTGGAGCCAACTTTGAAGTAGATTTCCATCAAGATTGAAGACCACCTTTCAATTTTTTTTAAAGTTTTTATGAGTTTCTTTATTTCCTGTGGTTATTTTGTCTTTAAGATGTTTTTATTCAGAATTATGAACTAGTTCTCTAGATACCTGGGCAAGATGAACCCTATGATGAATTCTATTATTTGATTCCTGTTTTACGCAATAAATACTTTATTCTTATTCTCAATTATGTGTGCTTATCTCTTGTTTTAATATTTTTAGGCCATTAATTAATGCCTAGTGTGCTTAAATCAGAGGTGGAAAAGTTCCTATTTAAGAGCAGATCTAGCATAATTGAGCGGAGGTATATGCAATTCTAGAAATAGGATGACATAAATTATCGGATTAGAGTCAAACTTAAAAGGGGAATCCATAGATCGAGTTAATGCAACAACAAGGGTGTTAATTAGAAAGAAATTTTAATTAATTGTAACACCCTTTACCTGAGTTCGATGCCTAAACTGAGAACGAGGCATTACAAGACAATATCACAACCAATCGTACAAAGTCGAGCCATAAAATTTTGTTCCAATTTAAAAAATTTTCATAATATATCATACAATCCTTAAAATAGGCATAAGGGGCCCAAAACATAGTTTGGGAGTGGTCCGGGACCAAACCAAGAACTTAGAAAAATTTTGGAAATTTAGGTCAAAAACAGGGCACACGCCAGTGTGAGACAGGGACACGCTTGTGTGGGCAGGCCGTGTGGTTACACACGCCTGTGTTGAATTATTAGAAAATTATTTTTCATTTCGAACCTACAGGGCTTTTCACATGGCCGAGCACACACCCGTGTCCTTGGCCTGTGTCCTTCACGCTGCCTTAACACGCCCGTGCTCTCACCCCGTGTGAAAAACTGGGGTATTTTGTTTATGACGTCAGCATCCAATTTTGGTCACACAGCCACGGGACACGCCCGTGTGACGAAGCCGTGTGACATCCATATTCTCCAAAAATTTCATGCAAAGTTCACACACCCTACACACATGGCCGTGGTGGCCAGCCGTGTGGCCTTAAATTAGGCTATTTTCCAAGCCATATTTTGCCCCAAAATACATACAAACTTTACCATTTTTGAAACCACATACCATACACATTTTTAGGCATCTAAATGACCTCATTTAACCATCAGTCATCCATTTCAACTTATCCACACACAAACACACCAAGCATTCCATGAATTACCTCATAAGGATCTATAAGTAAACCAATATCATCATTGGCCAAATCACATGGCCTTAATTACAAAATGACTTATCAAAAGGCAATTGCCACAATATAGCCAAACCAACATGACACTTACAACACCACTAAGTCCCTATACATGCCATAGTCCAAAAGATTACATATTACAATACCAAAAGAACGTTGCAGATAGTGCGGGTGATCCTCCAACACTTCCTGATCTCCGAGCTGGCTTGACTAATCTACAAAACAAGGAAAAAAGAGAGGAGTAAGCTTTAAGAAGCTTAGTCAGTCTATATGCAAATAATTAACATCATACCAACTCTCTGAATCACCAAAAATCATATCATCACATATTAACTTACCACATAACCTTACCAATATCATATACATACCAAACACATCATTTACATAAACCTAAGTTCACATGCACCCATGCACACATATACACTCGCCCACATTTTCATTGGCTCATAAATACACCTACACTTACACACCACATAACCACACAAATCTCTTTTAGTAAGTTTCTTGCTAAACCCTTCAAAATAACATTCGGTACCTGGTGGTTTCAGCATATAGCTCCACCTACCATAATTCGGCTCTCGTGTACACATGGTGAACTCTCAGTATCACCCATGTGACCTAGCCATTAAATCTCATAGCTCTCGTGCCTACATGGTGTCCAACACTAGGAATCACACATGTGACCTAGCTACATATAACATAGCTCTCATGTCTACATGATGTACCATCGGTAACATACATGCGACCTAGCTATTTTAAACCTGTAGCTCTTGTGTACACATGGTATACACCCAGTATAACACATGTGACCTAGCTACTCATGAAATTATCATCTTGTAGCTCTCTTGTACACATGGTATACACACCGTATAACACATGTGACCTAACTACCACATAGCATCTCGTAGCTCTCTTGTACACATGGTGTCTTACCCTCAGAAACTCACATGTAACCTAGCTACACATTATCCGTATCTTTCATTTTTTTCGAAGGTTCATTCGGGAACACCAAATATCCATAATTCACCAAATCATAGAAGTCATCCAACATTATCCATAACATATAATAAATTACATTTTTGGAATTAAAATTGATGTATTACTTACATAGAAACTTATCTCGATAATAAAATGCGATAATTTGCAATTTAGTCCGAAACCTTGCCCTTGCCTCGGTCAAGGTCAATTACTCAATTTTCTCGATCTATAATGATACATTTAGCTCTTTCAATAACTACATTATTCAAAACAGCCCAAAATCTTCCTGTAGCAAATTTTCCAATTTGACCCCTAACTTTTTCAATTTTACATTTTAGTCCCTAGGCTCGGTTTATGATTTTCATTCAATTTTCATGCATTTCAAGCCTAGCTCAATCACTTTTCCTCTTATAGCAGCCCCCAATTTCCATCATTTCACAATTTATGCACATAATATTTCACCTTTTACAATTAGGTCCTTTTTACAATTTTCACCAAAAATCACCTAGTAGAAGTTGTTCATCACACTTTAAACTTTCATATTCTACCACTAGCCATCAAAATACATGCATGTCATTCACGGGTAAAATTTTAAACATGAACCTTAGCTTGAAATAGTGGTAGAAATAGCAAGAACAAGTTACGAGGATTTTAAAAATACGAAGAACATTAAAAACGGGTAAAATCTTATACATAAACCCTAGTTATGGTGTCTCTTCAAATTTGTCACAAGGGGAAGAAGGTGGACACCTTTTTTGACTTATTTTCCCTTTTTATTTCTTTTATTAACTAATGCCCAAAATGCCATTCATTAAAAACCTTTGATATTCCATCCTTCCTTGGGGATTTTTGTCCAAGCAAGATTAAAATGGCCTAATTACCATCTAAGGACCTCTAATTTAAAATTCCAATTCAATCAAGTACCTTTATGGATTAAAACTCATATTTTTCACCTATTACAATTTAGTCCAACCTATCAAATTGGACATGCAAGCAATAAAATTCATGCATCAAAATTTCACATAATTATTCAAACACCCAATAAACATCAAAACTCAATCGAAAAAATATTTTAGACTTCGGGTTCATGGTTTCAAAACCACTATTCTGATTATCCCCTAATCCGGGCTGTTACATTAATCAACCTAGATTCAGTTTCTCTTAGTCTTGAAAGAGATATTAGCATAATTTAGGGATTTCTATAGATCAAGATACCAAGTGAACAAAACATTTAATTCAGATTCAGAATGATAGATGAAGTCTAAGTGGATTATTACCTGAGTACTGTTTTGCTTATTGGCTATTATTCAATTATTTTCCTGATTTATTCTCTATTGAGTTCTTTAATTAAATTAATTTAGTAATTTTAGTTTATATTAATCATTCCAATTTGTCAGTTAAATAATAGGAAAATGGTAATTTCTAGTACTTTTGGTCCTCGTGGATATGATATCTTTACTCACCGTCGCTATACTATTTATCGATAAGTGCACTTGTTTTTGTCGTATTTTTAGTTAGTTTCATGACACATCAAGTTTTTAGCGCCATTGTTGGGGACTGAAATATTAGAAAAATTTTATTTCTATTAATTTAGCCATTTTTATTTTCATATTTTTTTAATTTAATTGTAACATTTTAACTTTTCTTTTGTATGCTTCTGTCAGGTTCTTTTGGTTTATGCCAAGAGGAAACCCATCGAGACCATTACTTTTTAATAGTGAGATTGAAAGTACTACTCGTAGAAATTGTAAAGAGGTTAGAGAAGCAAGGCAGAGTCAACAGAATATAGTAGAAAAAGAAGAGAACAACAATATTATTGAGAAAATGGGTGATAATTAGAATATTCAACTACCTCCTATAGATCTTGCTCCTCTTACTATGTATGATTATGCCAAGCCCAGTCTGATTGGGGCTGAATCAAGTATTGTGAAACCTATTATTGCTGCAAACAATTTCGAGCTGAAGCCAAGCACTATTCAGATAATGTAACAGTATGTTCAGTTTGATAGTTTGGAAGATGAAGATCCAATTACTCATTTGGCTAATTTTATGGAGATTTACGACACTTTGAAGATTAATGGCACCACTGATGACGCTATTTGCTTACGATTGTTCCTATTCTCGTTGAGGAACAAGGAAAAATGACAGTTAAACTCTTTACCATGAGGTTCTATCACTCCATGGGCTCAGCTGACTGAAAAGTTTCTCTTGAAGTATTTCCCACAAGCTAAAATAGCTAAGCTGAGGAATGACATCTCTTCCTTTGCCCAGATCGATTTAAAGACATTATATGATACATGGAAGAGATTCAAAGATTTATTGAGATGGTGCCCTCATCATGGGTTACCTCTATGGTTACAAGTTCAAACCTTTTACAATGGTTTGAATCCCTCGACTAGGTAATTAATTGATGCAATAGTTGGTGGAACACTGAATAGTAAAAAACTTGAGGTAGCTTATGAGTTTATAGAGGACATGGCACTGAATAATTATCAGTGGCAAGTCATGAGAACAAAACTGATGAAAGCAGCCACTATTTTTAATCTAGATGTCGTCATCATGTTATCAAACCAAGTAGAAGTACTGAATAAGAAAATTGATGGTTTATATACGCAGGTGAATCTGGTGATGCAATGCGATACAAATGGAGGTGAAATGAATAATTCAGAATGTTTACCATTTGGTCTTAGTACAGAAAATGAGCAAATAAACAATATAGGTAACAATTGTAGACCTCAAAATAACCCGTATAGTAATAACTGTAATGCAAGTTGAAGGAACCATCCCAAATTCTCTTGAGGTGGTCAAAGAAATCAAAGAACACAACCCCTTCCGGGATTTCAACATATCAGCAAGAGAATAAGCCGAACCTTAAGGATATGTTGACAAAATTTATCTCAATGTCAGAAACTCATTTTCAAAACACAGTGGCAGCACTAAAAAATCAACAAGCATCTATTCAAGGACTCGAAAATCAAAGAGGACAGCTTGCTAAATTAGTCTCAGAAAGACCACAAGGTAGCTTGCCTAGTCATACTGAAACCAACCCAAGGGAGCAACTTCACGCAGTCACTATTCGAAATGTAGAAGGGTTAGTTGAACCTAAACAAGAACCGAGGCAAAAAGATGTGGTGAACAATGATGAGGTTGAGGAAGATAATAAAGAATAAAAACTGGTTTTTAAAGAATACAAACCATGAGTGGCATATCCAAACGCATTAAAAATATGGTAAATTTTTTAAGCTCTTAAAAAATTTGCACATTAACTTACTATTTGTTGAAGCTCTTTTACAAATGCCAAATTACATCAAATTCTTAAAGGAGCTATTAACAAACAAGGGGAAGTTAGACGACTCGTCGACTGTGGAGCTCAATGCAGTTTGTTCGGCCATTCTACAAACAAACTACCCAACAAACTTAAAGATCTAGGGAGTTTTACTATTCATTATCTTATTGGTAGTCTAAATGTTGAAAATGTTTTGGCTGAGGGGCTAGTATTAGTGTCATGCCTTATAAAATGTTTAAACAATTTGGCCTTGGGAAACCTGAACGCACTAGGATGAGTGTTTAATTAGTGAATAGAACCATTAGATATCCTAAGGGATTACCGAGGATGTACTTGTGAAAATCGATAAATTCATATTCCCCGTTGATTTTGTTGTATTAGAATGGATGAGGATAGTGAGGTACCTTTGATCTTAGGTCGACCCTTTTTATCAACTACTAGAACTATTACTGATGTTAATATGGGTGAGCTTTTGCTTCGTGTAGGTGACGAAAAGATTACTCTCTAAGCACTTGATTCTGTGAGATTCTTTAGTGAATGAGATGATATTAAATGTTCTGTTAATGTTAGTAACCATGTGGCTCAGTGTTCTTTACAGAAAATCCCTCATGAAAACATGTTGAAGCCATGTTTCAGTCGAGTTGATAGAAATCGAACAACATATGAAGAGCGAATGGTACAACTAGATGAACTAGATGAATGACGAATACATGTTGAGGAGTAACTGAGAAAACATAATAAAGACACAAAGCGACGCCATGATGTGCATGTGATGAGAACGAACCATTTTAAGGTTAGGAATAGAGTACTACTAGACAAATTGGATCTACAAATTTTCCCTTTAGAGCTTGAGTCAAACAAATCAAACCCATTTATGGTACTAAACGTTTTTCCATACAGTACAATTGAGGTAACACATTCTGAGTTTGACACATTTAAGGTAAACAGTACTCAACTCAAACCTTATTTTTGTGTTAAAATTGACAACAAGAAAGAGGAGTTTTAGCTCCGAGAACAACCCCAACCGTGCACATACAAGGTAAAGTAGAGCTTAAACTCTAAATAAGCACTTCTCGGGAGGCAACCTGAGTGTTTAAATTTTGTTTATTCTTTTAATTTTATTGCATGTTAATTTAAAATTTTAATTAAATTAAATTTTAAAAATTTTACCACCCGGTTGAAACACACGGGCGTGTCTCAGACCATGTGCATGCTGGAGCAAATGATAGAGAGTTACACGGTTTAAAAACATGGCCTTATAGGGCACATGATCTTGACACACGGGCATGTCCTGTGCCTTAATTTTTCCAATTTCGACTAATACACGGCCTAAGGTGATCCACATGGTTTAGACACACGAACGTTTCCAAAGACGTGTATATTAGAGTGATTTTTTTTTCAATTTCATTACAAAATAATGAGTTACAGGGGCCAGAGACATGGGCGTGTCTAAAATTGTGTGCTCTGCATGGCCTCGCACACGGGCATGGAAGAAACGAACGAAGATCACACACGGCATGGCGCACGGCCGTGTGACCACTGGGTTTAAATTTTAAATCACACACAAGCTAAGGAAGGATCACACAAGTGTGACACAACTGTGTAGCCCAACATGGGCCCAAACATGACTGTGTCCCCTTTAAAACCCTAATCCTTATTTTTGTTTTGTCTTTTTTGTAATACCCCTAACCTGTATTCGTTGCTGTAACAAGTTTTCAGAGCATTATTGGAGTTTACAATTCAAACATACAGAAAAATTCAAAAACTTCATAACATATCAATAAGCATATTAAAACCAAGTCAAATCGTACATATTGTCCCTTATACGAGCCTTTGAGGCACTAAATATGCATTAGAAACAAGTCGGGACTAAATTGAAAACTCAAGAAATTTTTTAGAAAATAGTAAAAATTTTCAACACTGTAAGGGTCACACAATCGTGTGGCCAGGCCATGTGGGTATTCAAAATAAGGACACACAACTGTGTCCCAACCCGCGTCTGTACCCATGTAACTCACTAACTTGGGTCACACGGCCAAGTCGCATGCCCGTGTGTCAGGCTGTGTACGCTTCGAAGTAACCCCATACGCCTATGTGCTAGGCCATGTGCTAGGCCGTGTAATAACCTAACTTGAAAACCTTTGAAAGCTATAGGGGACACACAGCTGTGTCACCTGGCTGTGTGTCACACACGACTGAGACACACACCTGTGTAGATGAAAATAGGCCATTTTACAAGCCATTTTTCTCACCCAATCTATCATGTACCTATAACCAAGTTTGCATATATAACCAAGCCATAATAAGACATCCAAATCAAGCATAAACAAGATATATACAGATGGTATAGTTTCATATAACCAATATGCCCTTAGGCACCTCAAAAGACAATATGTAAATATGTTCAATCATACACTCTATTTGTCCCAAAATACTGAACTAACTTATAGGCACATTAGCATCAATACGTGACATTTTGTTACCTAACCAAAGCATACCAAATGGTACCAAATAACCACTCAATTACGAGCCTTAACATACATATATGTTTTCTATAGAAAAATACCAATTCACAACAAGTTATAAGACATATATAATGTATAAGGCCTATTTTGCCCGGGGACCACCCATTACAACATTAACCCAAATTAAACCCTAAACCCAATTACCCAAACCCCAATTTACAACCCATACCCGTTACCTAACCCAAACCCCAATTTACAACAAACCCTAGCCCTAGACCCAAAATCGGGAAACCCAAGTCCCACTTGCGCCGCTTCTAAGCCACTTGCCTCTGATAGCCATCAAATCCACCGCCCACTGCCACTATAGCCACCGCCTCTATCCCTGCAAACATTGAAAGAGAAGAGACATAAAGTAGAAATAGCAGACAACTTGTAAAAAAGGAATGGCTATATAAGCTGATTGAATACCATTTTGTAAGGGTTCGGGATTTTTCTTTGAATACAAAAAATAGTGAATTTAATTGAAAACAATACAAAAGTCAGAAAAGTAACACCAAATCACAACACGAAGCAGAGAAAGCAAGAATTTTAACAAATCGGAATCTAAGGCAAAGGTGATTTCCTTTTATTCTTAAACTGTTTCTTTCTCTTTTTAAATAAATACGAGTAGGTGTGCGTGTATTTTGAAGTAAATAAATAAATAAATAAGAGAGAAAATTTTTTACCTTTTCTGGCCACCGCGTGCCGGCGACGGACGGCGGTCCGGTGACCGGATCCTCACCCCCGGGCACCTCCCTTTTCTCCCCTCCCCTCTCTCTTTTCTTCTTTTTTTTTCCCTTGTGCAAATGAGCCCTAAACAAAAAAATTTGGCTTATATACTAAAAGCTGGCCCGACCCGATCCGACCCGGACCCGCTTCAAGGTCCGCGTGTTTTTAATCGGAGGGGCTATTTGCGCATTTAGCCCCTCCGCTTTTCCAGGCCTGTGCAATCCAGTGTTTTTAATTTTTCAATTTGGCCCCACAGTTCACTTTGGCTTCCGATTTGGTCCTCCATGGTTTTGGGTGTTGTGGAAAAAGGGTTTATTCCCCGTTTAGTCCCTCCATGTCTCCCCCGTGTTCGAATAGACCCTTCCCTTTCGTTTTATTTTCGAATTTGCCTGAAAATTTAGCTTTTAACCCGATTTCGTCCCGTTTGTATTATTTTCGTTTTAATACTTTGTTAGCATTATTATTATTATATATTATTATTATATTATATTTAGTATTATTATTTTAAATATTATGACTTTACTATTTTTACTATTATTACTATTACCTATTTTTTACTACTACATTTACTAGTATAATTATTATTATTATTTATTATTTGTTATTGACATTATTAATACTAGTATTAGTTGTAATTAATCCTTTTAATATACTCATATATACGTATATACTTATCCTCATTATTAGTTATATTTTAACATTAGTATTTCTAATATATATATACATTGTATTATATATATATATATATATATATATATATTTAAATCTATGTATTATACACCTATTCTTTTAATATGTCTTGTGTATATATATATATTTAATCCTGTATTATGTATATGTATTTTTAATATTATGTTATGTTTATATATATATTTTTAATATTATTAATTATGTACTTTATGCTATCTTAGATATACCTAGTATTATATTATGTACATATTATATATTTTTTTAATATTATATTTTATATATGTATTATATATATATATATATATTTTTTTTTTATCCACATATTTTACTATCTCATATATATTTTTAACTATCTCATATATATTTTAATATCCTATCATATTTCATATGCTTTTTATATTATCATTTCATATATATATATATATATATATCGTATATTTTTATGTATTATGTATATATTTTTGTATATGTCCTTTAAATACTATATCTTTTCATATATTACGTATATATATCTTCAATACATTTTTTACAATTATATATATATATATATATATTCTTTAAATGTCATAAGTTTTATAATATTTACTACTTTATATATACTCTTACCATGTTACGTGTTTTGTTATTATACTATTCATATTATCTCACGTGTACATTATGTTATAACTACGTCATACTCTTTTAGAATACACTATTTTTATTGTCTTTTAATGTAAACATCTTTGCTATTATCCTTTTCTAAACATCACGCTTTAATATTTAATCGCATCATTATTCCAAAAGGTGTACATTTCATTCAAACTGAAAATGTTTTACAAACGAGACAATATTTTCGTGTTTAGAGATCTGGGAAATAGTGCCCTAACGTGCTGGGTTGCGATTTCTCGTTCGTCTAAATACCTAAAATACCCTCCTAAATTTTGCAACTCGTGAGATAACTTTAGTTTCGTGGAATTTAAGAACTTCGTGTCCAATCGTACTGGATGTGATGTTCGTATTCTTCCGAAGCAAAGGAATCTCGATTTTTCAACCTAAATCGTCTCAATTTAATTCAAAAATGTTTTAAAAAATGAGGCAATGTTTTTGTATTTAGAGATTAGGGAAATAGTGCCCTAACGTGCTGGGTTGCGATTTCTCGTTCGCCTAAATACTAAAAATACCCTTCTAAACGAAATTTTGCAACTCGCGAGATATCTCCAGTTTCGAAGAATTCACGAATCTCGTGTCTAATCGTGCTGGATGTGATGTTCATATTCTATCGAAGTAAAGGAATCTCGACTTTCAACTCAAATCATTCCAACTCCAAAAAAGAATCTTATTTTTAAATCTTTCCAAATTTTGACTTAAGACAGAAAATTGCTCAATTTGGTACCAATTTTGGGCGTTGCGGGGGTGCTAATCCTTCCCCGCGCGTAACCGACTCCCGAGCCCATTTTCTCTAATTTTTCGTAGACCAAAACATTTATATGGTGACCGAATCACACCTAAAAAGGTTGGCAGCGACTCTCATTTTCATTTTTTAAGTCGACATCCGTTTTTGTTTTTCAAAATAATGGTTACGACATATAATATGCATATTCAACTCTTATTTCCCTTTTCATCATTCAAACACATTTAGCAAATTATCAACCATATTAAGGCTAATATTTATATGCTAAAACTAAGCTCATAGCATCATCAAGTGCCAAATCACAAGCCAAACCAAATGGCCATATTCACAACCAAATATATAGGCCAACATTAGCCAAAATACTTATACATGCCGTTATAACCAAAATTAAATATCCAAAAGTACCAAAAAAACTAGTGGATAGTGTGATATAGCTCCAATAAGCTTCCAACTTGAACGAGCTTCCAATTGTCTATAATACATAGAAAATAACACAGAGTAAGCATTTAAGCTTAGTAAGTTAGTATAACATAAAATATAACTTACCATTTAGTCATATACTAGGTAAGTAAACAAAGCATATCCCAACACAATTTGGCCAAATGCCTAAGCACATATTCACCAACCATGTTAGCCATGTAAACACATATATATAAGTCAATAATCATGGATGAACACAACAATTTATCAAATTCCATCTACATGTATCATCCATTTCATATATCTATATATATCATGTAACATCATTTCTATGTATTTCATGTGTATACCTATAATACTTTGCATTGAAATCATATCGTTTCGTAACAAAATATTGCCTGTTAAATCGTTTACAATACTGTTGGATACCCCGGATAGCTCACACATAATGTGCTAGCTCATATAAGTGTAATCCGTCAATTCATGTACATGTATGCTCATACGAGTTGTGAATTGGTATGCTCATTTGATCTGAAGATCAGTATGCTTGAGCTATAAATTAGTATGCTCTCATAAGCTATAAATCAGTAACCCTAATGGCATATAATTCGTATCCTATAGATTTTTATGGTTCAAACAGGGCTTGATAATTGTCGTACGTCATTGGATATGCAATCTATAATTATGTAGGAAAATTCATAACATTCTATATATTTTAATTAAAAACATATAAACACAATTTAATTACACGAACTTACCTCGACGAGTATACATAGATTACGGAGGCGATTAACCAGAGACTTTCTCTTTGTCCCGATCTAACTCCATACGAGGTGTAACTGGATCTATACATATAAATTTAACTCAATTCAACATATAATTCGTTGAAGTTAATCCAAAACATATTTTGGAAAAATAACCATTTTGCCCTTATACTTTTAATTTTTTTGCAATTTAATCCCTAGGCTATGAAAATGAAATTCATACAATTTTACCCTTACCCAAGCCTAGCCAAATATCTTATACACTTATAGTAGCCCACACATTTCAGTAATTCATAAATTATACCATGTAATATTTACTATTTTTCAATTTAGTCCCTATTTGACAATGTCACCAAAAATTCCTTTACAGAAGTTGTTTATCTAACAACAACCATCAATTTTCTAATATCAAACATCAAAACACATGTACATGCATCAAAGGTAAAACCCTAATAGTTTAACAATTTCACAAATTAGTCTCAAGCTAGCTAGATTAAGCTACAACGATCTCGAAAACATAAAAATAATTAAAACGAGTCAAAAATACATACCAATTGGACAATGAGTGTAACACCCTAGATCCGGCCTAGACATTATGGTCGTATCTAGTGATGCCACATGAAAAGGATTTGTTAAGCCACGTGTCTTGGATAAAACATTAAGTTGTTGTTTAAGCAAATCGCTCATTACTTAACCCTTGATTTCTGAAATGTTTGTAAATTAACTGACTGTTAAAAACATATGTAATTGCAGAAGCCTTAGAAACCCTAGTATTTAAGAAAAAACTATTTGTGGTTTTATAAAACTTTTGCTTATGGTAAAAGTCTAGTTTTTCATGTTTGTTTGCAGTATAAAAATCATAAATGCAGTTAATACCCAAATTAAGCAAATGGTCCAAAAGTCCAAATTTCCATCAAAATACCCAAAAATGAAATAAAACCATAGAATCAAAAGTGAAGCATTTTAATAAATGTGGTCACCATCAAGTCCTCCGCTACACCGATTCACCTAAGTCTGGGGATTGCCTGTACAGATTAAACAGAAAAGGGTGAGTTTACGTAAACTTAATGTGTAACCCCACAGAATTAAGCATGCACATAGATAGAATAATAGATATCAGTTAGATATAGCCTTGGACCTAAGCCCATTACAGATTCAGACACAGATTTAGGCCTTAGCCTATCTCAGATACAGATACAGATACAGATGCAAATTCGGGCCTTAGCCATTCTCAGATACAGACACAGATATGTAGTTAGAAATAGATATTAGAATCCTACCCCCAGCCTTTACACACCATCTCTGACCATCCCTAAACACCATGTTGTACCAAATACGGCACAAGTCAGATATAATGCAGCTGAGCTGCCAAATAATAGGCATAAACACCTTTCAGAACACTTCCTCCAATATACATCATCCCAACCTCAATATCAGTTGCAGAAATATACAAGTGCAGATAAATAGACAAACATGCTCACATGCTTACATATGGCATACATATATATCAAATACACAGATAATAGTACAAATAGTCATGCATCATAGTCTAATCAATTCAGAATTCTAATCAGTCAAATTATACAGTTTAGGGATTATTTAGCCCTTATTGACCCTACCATATGCCCACAGTCGTTTAGGATGACTCGTGCAACCTTAAGGGAAATTTTAGTTATATGGGTTCACACGTCCATATGGCTAGCCCGTGTGGGCCCACATGCCTATGTGGCCCACACGCCCAAATTGGCCTTGGCCGTGTGGATCACATGGCCTGGCCCAGAAACCCACATGCCCGAGTGGATTGTCTGTGTGGGCAAACATGCCTGTGTGGCCCACACGGCCCAGTTTACTCTAGCCCGTATGGCTCACACAGCCACACCTATCCATCACATGGTCGTGTCTTGCGCACGGCCTAGCTTTCGTCGATCACACGGCCGTGTCATCGCACATGGCCTACCACACGGGCGACCTCATGCCCGTGTGGCATTGACAAAATGGTTTTCGACTTTTATCAAAACCTCTTTTTTGCATTTTTGAGTACACACCTATTTTATTTTTGATGTCGAAACACTCCCGAGCCTTCTAGCACCTATATTCGACCATTAATGTAATGCCTTAGTTTTTGGGATTTTTGAGATTTTGCTTGAATTTAATTTTTGCTTGTCTGGATATGCTAAATTATGTTTTAAGGGTGTCAGTGGGCCTTTAGAAGGCTTAGGCTTAAGTTAAAACCCGGTAGAATTTTAAAATTTTAAACCTAAGGGAGAAGGGGCTCTGACTGTAGAATTTTAAAATTTTAAACCTAAGAGAGAAGGGGCTCTGGCTAAGTGGGCTTTTAAAAAAAATTTTGGTAAATTAAGACACAAGTTAGCTTGTGTTAAAGTGGCAAAGTGGTGCCACTTAAGACACAAGGGGTGGCGTGTGGAAACTGTGCAAGAGCTAAGGTTCGAGTCCATTGAGTAGCAAGGTGATATTTTATTTTTAATGCATGTGCAAGGCAAGTGGTGGAACTCAAGTGGAACTCTGAAGGGGAATTGTTTGAATTACTCATGGGATTGAATCAAGGAGGGATAAGGGGAGAAATTTTAGGAATTTTGAAGGGGAAGTTGTATTGGCCGATTCGGGGGTTGAGGGTGCATATTCGGCTAGGGTTGTTTGGAGACTTCACTTTTGGTAATTAGAGATTGTTTTGTGTCGACATCTCTAGGGGTTAAGCTTTCGAGATTTGGCAAGTAGGGGTTGTTTTCTTTGGTCGAATAGGTATAGTGCCCTCTATTTCTTTTCTTCCTCCTTCACATTCTAAAAACTGAAAACTAGATCTCTATATTCTCCTTATACCAATTGTGCAAAGAACCAAACCTATCATATCTTTGTTTTTCAAACCGAATCTGTCACTTTCCCTCTTTTCTCTTCTTTCCACTCTTTTCTTCTTCTTCTTTTCTCCATCAAATGAAGTAACCCCTTTTCTCAAACTTAGTTAATCGATTGTTCTCAAAAGTCGAAACCTAAAGTGTCTTGCTAGCCGGTTCTTCTTCATTGGCTGAATCTTCCATTCCCTTCAACCCAATTCTTTCAAAAGCCGAAACTCACAATTCTCTTATCCCTCTGTCGATCATTTCCTCTCTATTCCATAAACTTCTATTCTCCTTCTTGTTCCTACAAAAGCCGAAACCTCCATACTCTATAGGGATTCGAAAACAGAATCATTAGATCACTTAGATCTATCTTCTTTTCATGTTTGGATTAGATCTACAATAGATCTAGATTAGGATGGTTTGGGGACTCTTCTTTGGGCAAAACAAAATGGTGGTAAGTACTCGAAACCCTTCTTTTGTAAACTTGTGATTCAAGAAAAGCCGAAAACCCCTAACTTTTCAGGGTGGCTGTCATTTTTGGACTAAGAGTTATGTTAGCCTTCTCTTTTGGTTCTTTTGTGTTCTAGTGTGGAAAAGAGGTGATCTAACGAGGAGCATTGATATAACTTCTGTATATTTTAATAAGTTATATAATAAGGTTAATAATATTGAAAGTAAAGTAGATAATATGAGTAAAGTAACCGAATTAGACTTGAACAACGAGTCTAAAGAACTTTTATCAGATATTAATAATAAATTAGATAATGTTCTTACTAATAAAAGTGAAGAACAAGAAATGGATTTAGGTCCATTATACTATGGTAATAGTAATGTTATATTAGCTTTATCTGAGGAAGATCAAACTTCTTCGGAAGAGTCAGATACTAATAATAATATTAAAAAAACAAAAAAGAGAATATTCAAAACAACAAAAATATGATTTCCAGTATTATAAAAAACTTATAGAGCATTGGAAAGATAAGTTTTCTACTACAAATGATCAATATGAAAGAGTAGAATATTTGAAATTAATAGAAGAACTTTATGAAAAACATAAAGGTTTGTTTAAAATATTTAATTATCACTATATGTTGAATAATGATATTACAGATAGTAGTAACAGTTCTAATAATGATACTAAATCAGATGATAATAATTCTATAATTTCGGAAGAAATTAATGCTACTAGTTATAATTCTGATGAAGAAAACACTTCAACAGAAGAAAATATAAAAATACCGGAACCTATGGATACTGACAACACAGATCCTTATATTTCGAAACCTAAAGAAAAGGATAAAAAAGAAACTAAAAATTTTAAAAGAGAAGATATATTAATATTAAATTATAAATCTGATATATTAAATAAAAATTCTAGAAACACTAGAATAAAAAAGACAAAAAATGCAATAATAATTCAACAAATGAAATTAGGAAAAAATGATATTATTACCTTTTCAAATTTTCAACCAAAGAAATATTATACTTATATAGAAGTTACATTTCAGTTTTGAGAATATAAAACATATTCTTTACATGCTCTATTGGACATAGGAGCTACAACAAGCAGTTGTAGAAAAAATGCTATTCCATTAGAAAACTGGGAACTAATGAATAATCCAATAATGCAAGTAGGAGTAGATGGTAAAGAAACCTTAATTGCTTATAAAGCTAGGAATATACCGGTTTACATAAATAATGTAAGATTTGTAATCGTAAAATATTATGTTTCCCTGACATGCATGGGGATATATTATTAGGTAATAATTTTATATATCAACATTTGTCTTTTTCTATTGATAAAAATATGATTACATTAACAATAGAAAATACTTATGTAGAAGTACCATTAATAGAAAATCACAAATTTATTTGTGATAAAAATTTTACTCCACCAAGGAAAGAACATTTTAAACAAATTGAAATAACTCATTGGTTGTTTAAAATACTAGAAAATAATTTTAGTGAAGAACCATTAAAATTATGGAAAAATAGTCCTAGATATTGTGAAATTAAATTAGAAAATCCTAAAAAGATTATTAGGGTAAAGCCAATGATCTATACTAAACAAGATATAGATGAATTTGATATTCAAATAAAGGATTTATTGGAAAAAGGGTTAATAGAAGAAACTATTAGTCCACATTCTAGTCCTGCATTTATGGTAAGAAACCATGCAGAAATAAAACGAGGAAAAGCCAGAATGGTTATTAATTATAAAAGATTAAATCAAAATATCATTTTTGATGGATATTTTATTCCAAGAAAGGAAGTATTAATAAATCAAGCAAAACATGCTAAATATTTTAGTAAATTTAATTGTAAATCAGGATTTTGGCAAATAATGCTAACAGAAGGTTCTAGACCTTTAACAGCCTTTAGTACACCTAATGGTCATTACCAATGGAATGTAATGCCTTTTGGTCTTTGTAATGCACCACAGATTTTTCAAAGATGGATGGATTCTATCTTTAAAAAATATAAAAAATTTTGTGTTGTTTATATTGATGATATTTTAATATTTTCTGACACTCTAGAAAGTCATAGAAAACATCTAAATATCATTTCTAGAGAATTCATAAAACATGGAATAATATTAAGTCCTAAGAAAAAAGAATTGGAAAAAACTGAAATCGAATTTTTAGGATTAATATTATCTGCAGATGGTCTTAAATTACAGGATCATATTATAGTCCTAACATTTGAATGGTCTAAAAAAGACTCGGAAATAGTAAGAAATATAAAAGCAGAAATAAATTATATTCCAAAGGTTTATTTACCTAAACAAGGTGATAAATTAATTTTAGAAATAGATGCTTCAGATAAACATTGGGGATGTATATTGAAAGCTAAAACAAAAAATGAAGAATTAATTTGTGGATATAGTTCAGGAAAATTTAAACCAAATGAAATCAATTATATTATATATGAAAAAGAGTTATTAGCAATAAAGAAAGGAATAAAGAAATTTTGATATATTTAGCATCTGAATATTTTATTATTAGAACAGATAACCAGGCTGTTAAACAATTCCTTACTAATAAAAGTTTGGAAACGGTACCAAGAAGAATACGTTGGTATAATGATTTATGTAATTTTAATTTTCAAGTCATAAATATAAAAAGTTATGAAAATATTCTTGCTGATTTTCTTAGCAGGCCTTATGGATAGAGGTAAAAAACCTCTAATGGGAGAATGGAATACAGTCCATAAAAAACCCAACAAAGGGAAACTAACAAAATCCAACCAAGGATTTGTTCCCATGCCTACACAAGTACCATTCTATCTTAGCCAAGGATATTATGTACCGTATCCAATGGTAAGACCACCAATTGGATCCCAGTACCATATTATAATTTCGTTGGACTTTAGTTAACAGTGTGGTTAAAACAATTGTAGGTTAATTCGGTGCAGATCTCGACGTAGTACGCAAACAGGTGTGTAATCGACACCCTCTAGGAGACTAGATCGGCAAAAGCCGAAAAGACGAAATACAGAAATTCTGGCATTTCGAGGGCTTGCGAGAGTACGAACGCTCATGGGTCGGTTTGAATTGGTAAAATTAGTAATCAAAAATGGTAAGAGTGCTGTGTGTGCGTTTTTATGCATGTTGGTGGTTTGGGCCTCGAAGGGCCGAATTTGGGCCCAATGGGCTTACGGGCCCATATGGGTGAAAATTAGCAGTAAGCATATTCTAGTAGTCTGACTGTTAAACCTACTAAAATGGATGTAAATTTTGGACTTAGTGGGCCGTAGCAGCTAGTAGACGCCGCTGGGCTCATTAGCGGTTTTAGGGCCCGATGACTCTGTATTAATAAAGTGGACCAAATAAGTTGCTTGGATGATGTTAAGGCTGTTTACAAACTGTAATGAGCATGAAACCCTAAAAACTGGTAAATTTATTGAAATACCCCTTAAGGGTGGAAAATTACTGTTTTACCCCTAGGTGCAAAAAGACCATTTTAGCCCTAGGGTTAAGTTAACTAATTTGCATGCTAAATTATATTTGTTCACTGTATGCCATGTCATAATATACACTGTTGCATGGGGTTGGGGTTTGATGGAGGAAGTGCTAAGTGACAATGCCACGCATACTGTTAGAGGCCTTGCCTCGTTTTACTGTTTTAGCGGTTTGGCCACGTTATCTGATTAAGTAGCTAAGCTGCGACTATGGTGTGTAGGGTTGGGTGGTTTGAGATATTCCTCACATGGTGTGTAGGGCTGGTACGGGTGGTGTGTAGGGCTGGATTGGGCTTGGGTTTGCATTCATGCATAAAATATTATTATGTTACTGTAATGGGCCTAAGGCCACACTATTTTCTGAACAAGGCTAAGGCCCAGTAATTACTATTTTCTGAATAGGGCCAAGGCCCAGTTATCACTGTATCTGGATAGGGCTTGGGCCCAGTTGAGTTTGTACTGATCTTGACTCTAGTTGGGTTAGCTTACACATTGAGTTTTCACAAACTCACCCCCTTCCTTTTCATCCATGCAGGTGAACCCCAACCTTAAAGGGCTTGGAGCTGCGAGGGATTAGGAGTGGTCACGTGATCTACATTCTGATTTTATTATTTCTAAAGTTATTTATCCTAGTATTCATTAGTTTTTTGGTTTTAAACTGTAATAAGGCCGCTTGATAATTATTTTATTTTAAATTTAGTTTTATTTATTTATTTACTTAATACTTGATTAAAAATGATAAACCAAGCCTACGCAGATTTTTATTTCAAAATCAAACAACATTTTCAAAACATATCCCACGCTACAAATGGATAATCTAATAACGAGACAAGATCTTTTAACAAAGTAAACTCCAACTGATAATGGATAGGGTTTTTATAAACTTAATAACCTTCCCTTTTCCCAAAACACATGAAATGGTTTTGTTAATTCAATCTAAAGATTAGTAATAGAGGAACAAGGTGTGTTAACGGTCTATGTAACTCACCAGATCTAGCCATAACGTCTGGGCTGGATTTGGGGAGTTACATTTAGTGGTATCAGAGCCAAGTTGTAACAACTCGACTGTGGATCGAGTTCAGAAAGTTTTCTTAAAATTTAAATACAGGCCCAAAAATGTATTTTGAAAATCGGTTTTTAGAAATTTCTTAGGAAAACCATTTTCGAATTGATTTTCTTCAAGATATATAATTTACTGAAAGCTTAAGTTTTTACTTTAAAAGCAAAGCCTATTCAAACTAGAATTTGGTTTTTTGAAATCTAATTTTGAAGAGTGGTACACCGAATCTCCAGCACCATGTCTGTAAGTATCTTTTACTATACTGTACTTTACTGAAATACTGTTATACTACTATAGATAATACTGAAACCCTACTAAGATTCTGTAGTTAGGGCAACACTAAAACTGTAGAGATTGAGACAGTAGGAAAAACTGAAAACCCTAAAAGATTGAGACTGTAGCTAGGCTACGATTCTGAAAAAACAAAACTCTGAAATACTATCTGTACATAAGACATCTGTAATAAATACCAAAATACTGAACTAATTCATAAAATTCATAATCAGATAATACGATATGAGTACGAGGGCAGCTCGTAGAAGAGGCCGTGGACGTGGCCGAGGTAGTGCACAAGCTAGGTCATCATCTTTGGGACATATGCCAACTGAGGAGGCACGAGTGCCACCGTTAAGTGAGACTGGATCGTATGATCGGGCTAAAGGGAACGATGATTTGTCCCAGGCAATGCTACTGGTTCTGGAAAGGGTTGCTGGAGCGAGTACGGGGACTGTGAACTGGGGATTTATTTCTAACCTACTCCAAGCTAACGAAGCGGAGATTTTCAGGGGTGTATCTAGAGTAGCCCCAAATGTGGCCGAATACTGGTTGGAGCTCACGAAGCGGATCATGGATGACTTGGAGTGCTCAGTGGAGCAAAACCTAAAGGGAGTAGTATCTTTACTGTGTGATGAGGCCTATCACTGGTGGATCACTGTGAGGGATAGTACCCCAGCTGAGCGGATAACATGGGAGCTATTTACGACGGCCTTCAAAGGGAAGTACGTCGGGGCGAGCTATGTGGACGCCCCAAGGAAGGAATTTCTGAACCTGACCTAGGGTAATAAGTCTGTTCCAGAGTAAAAGGTTGAGTTCTTAAGGTTAAGTCGGTATGCCAGTGGAATAGTCTCTACAGATTATAAACGTAGCATACGATTCGAAGATGGCATCAGGGATAAGCTTAGGGTGCTGATTGCTCCGCAGAGGGAGCGCGACTTTGCTGCTTTAGTGGAAAAGGCTAAGATGGCCGAGGAGGTGAAACAAACGGAGCGACAAAACCATAAGAAGGACCAAAATCAATTTAGGAGGGATTCTGGACCCTCGAGTGCTGCTGGTAGAAATGTCAAAAGGGCTAGAGTGGACCAACCGGTTCGAGCAGCTCCGGTGAATGTGGTTAGACTGCAGGCTTGCGGGGATTGTGGTAGAGTGCATCTGGGAGAGTGTTGGAAGCGTACAGAGGCATGTTTTCAGCGTGGATCCAAGGAGCATAGAGTCAAGGACTATCCTCAGAGGCCAAATCAGACGCAATCTGCTGATCAGAGGGTTGCTCAACTAGTGCGAGGTGGACCACAACAGCCAAGAGGCCATGGTCAAAGTAGGGACAGCAATGGAAATGATCGTGGACGTAGAGCACCGGGCAAGGGTGCTGGAAATGTTGAGGCTCGTCAGCCAACGCTAGTTTATGCTACTCGTCGCTGAGAGGAGGGTGACGTACCTGACGTCATAACTGGTACGTTTGTGATTTTTAGCATGCCATACACTGCCTTGATAGATATTGGCTCTACCCATTCCTATGTTACATGTGATATATCTGGGGTGTTGGGTGTGCACTCTGAGAAAACTATGAGTGGGGTAACTGTGATAAGTCCACTGGGTCACTCGGTTAAGGTAGACAAACTCTTTAGAGATGTGCCTTTATAGACTCAGGGTAGGATCTTCCCTGTGGATTTAATAGAGCTACCCTTTGGAGGATCCGATCTCATCTTGGGAATAGACTGGCTTGTTAAGCATAGGGCGACTCTGGATATTGCTGCTAAGTGGATGGTGTTAAAGACTACGAAGGATAAGGAGGTGATGATTATAGGAGAGCAAAAAGATTATTTTTCCAATGTTGTCTCGGCTTTGAGAGCTGAGAAGCTAATTCGCAAGGGTTGCGAGGCGTATTTGGCATATGTGAGTCAGTATGATGCTGAAGGTTTGACCGTAGGAGAGGTTAGAACTGTCAAGGAATTTCAAGATGTCTTTCTTGAGGAGCTTCCTAGGTTACCTTGGAGAAGTCGAATTTAGAATCGACTTATTGCCTAGAATGGCTACAGTGTCTATCGTACCTTATAGGATGGCACTCAATGAGTTAGTGGAGCTGAAAGCACAAATCCAAAAGCTGTTGGACAGGGGTTTTATTAGGCCAAGTTTGTCTCCGTAGGGAGCACTAGTATTGTTTCTGAAGAAGAAGGATGGGACGATGCGTATGTGCATCGATTATCGTAAGTTGAACAAGCTGACGATTAAGAACAAGTACCCTCTGCCAAGGATCGACAACCTGTTTGACCAGCTAAGAGGAGCTTCAGTATTTTCCAAGATCGATCTTCGATCTGGATATCACCAGTTAAGGGTCAAAGAGGTGGATATTCATAAGATAGCATTCAGAACTTGGTATAGACATTACGAGTTTCTAGTAATGCCGTTTGGATTGACGAATGCACCTGCGGCTTTCATGGATTTGATGAATCGGGTATTCCAACCTTACTTGGATCGATTCATGGTCGTCTTCATAGACGATATTCTGGTCTACTTGAAAACCAAAGAGAAGCATGATGAGCATCTCCGTATCGTTTTACAAGTGTTGAGGGAGAAGAAAATGTATGCAAAATTCAGCAAGTGTGAATTTTGATTGCGAGAGGTGACGTTTTTGGGTCATGTTGTTTCTGCTGAGGGGATTAAGGTGGATCCTCAAAAAATTGAGGCGGTATTGGAACGGAAGCTATCGAAATCTGTGTCAAAAATTTGAAGTTTTTTGGGTTTGGCAGGGTACTACAGAAGGTTATGGAAGGATTTTCATTGATTACAGCACCGTTAATGAAACTTCTAAGGAAAGGGGCACCGTTTGTATGGACCGAGAAACAGCAAGAGGCTTTTGAGAAGTTGAAGAAAGTTCTAACTAAGCACCAGTTTTGATACTGCCGGAGTCTGGGAAAGATTTCATTGTGTACAGCGATGCATCGCATGTTGGTTTGGGCTGTGTGCTGATGCAAAAGGGTAAGGTGATCGCTTATACATCGCAAAAGCTTAAGCCTCACGAAGTGAACTACCCTACACATGATCTGGAGTTGGCAGTAGTGATTTTTGTGTTAAAGATCTGGAGGCACTACTTGTATGGAGAAAAGTGTATTATCTACACGGATCATAAGAGTCTCAAGTATTTTTTGACTCAGAAGGAGTTGAACCTTAGGCAACGAAGATGGATAGAGTTGCTTAAGGACTACGACTGTTCTATTGAGTATCACCCAGGCAAAGCAAATGTGGTAGCTGATGCATTGAGTCGAAGAGTTGTAGCTGAGTTGAGAGTAATGTTTGCTTGTCTGAGTCTATATGACGATGGTAGCTTGTTAGCAGAATTACAAGTGAGACCAACTTGGATAGAGCAGATTAAGGAAAAACAGTTAGAGGATGAGTCACTAGTTCCTCGATTTCAACAATTTGAGAATGGTGAGACTATTGATTTTGGATTGAACAGTGAGGGAGTTCTGTGTTTTTGAGGAAGAGTTTGTATTCCTAGGACTCTGACTTGAGGCAATCAATTCTAAGAGAGGCTCATGGTAGACCTTGTGCCATGCATCCTAGAGGGAATAAGTTGTATCAGGATTTACGAGAGTTGTACTGTTGGCCTGAACTTAAGCGTGAAGTAACAGAATTCGTGGGTAAGTGTCTGACATGTCAGCAAGTGAAAGCTGAGCATCAATTGCCTTCTGGACTTTTAAGACTGGTGAAGATTCTAATTTGGAAGTGGGAGACGGTAACCATGGACTTTGTAAGTGGGCTACCCTTGACACCTACCAAGAAAGACTCGGTTTGGGTGATTGTGGATAGGTTAACCAAATCTGCTTATTTCATACCTGTCTGAACTGACTACTCACTTCAAAAATTAGCAAGTTGTATGTGGCAGAGATAGTGCGGCTTCATGGAGTGCCAGTTTCGATTATTTCTGACCGGGATCCTAGGTTTACATCTCGATTCTGGCAGAAGTTGCATGAGGCGTTGGGTACACGGTTAGATTTCAGCACTGCTTTTCACCCCCAGACGAATGGGCAATCAAAAAGGGTGATTCAAGTTCTGGAGGACATGTTGAGGGGATGTGTTATTGACTTCCAAGGTAGTTGGGAGGATTACTTGCCATTAGCAGAGTTTACTTACAACAACAACTATCAGGTGAGTATTCGAATGGCCCCATATGAGGCGTTGTATGGACGAAGGTGTACTACACCTATCTATTGGACAGAGTTGGGAGAACGTCAGGTTCTTGGGCCAGAGTTGGTGGCAGATACAGAAGACAAGGTTAAGCTGATCAAGGATCGGTTAAAGGAAGCATCTGATTGACAGAAATCTTATGCCAACTTAAAGCGTAAGGAAATTGAGTACTCAGTGGGAGATATGGTTTTCTTGAAGGTCTCGCATTGGAAGAAGAATTAAGGTTTGGTATGAAGGGCAAGTCGAGTCTGCGATTTATCGGGCCTTATCGTGTTCTTAAACGGGTAGGTTCGGTAGCTTACCAACTAGAACTACCTCCAAAGCTAGATAGGATTCATGATGTCTTTCATGTTTCCATGTTAAGACAGTATCGATCTGATCCTTCTCATGTCGTACCGAGAGAAGAGATTGAGATGAAAACTGACTTGACTTTTGAAGAAGAACATGTTCAGATTTTGGACCGTGATATCAAAGTGTTAAGGAAAAAGTCAGTTCCTTTGGTGAAAGTACTTTGGCACAATCATGGCAGAGAAAAAGCTACGTGGGAGCCAAAAGAGACGATACGTCAACAATACCCTCACCTGTTTGGACCAGGTAAATTTTGAAGCTAAAATTTCTTTAAGGGGGTAGAGTTGTCACGCCCTAGTTTTCGGGATTTTTAAGATTTTGCTTGAATTTAATTTTTGCTTGTCTAGATGTGCTAAATTATGTTTCGAGGGTGTTAGTGGGCCTTTAGAAGGCTTAGACTTAAGTTAAAACCCGATAGAATTTTAATATTTTAAACCTAAGGGAGAAGGGGCTCTGACTAAGTGGGCTTTTAAAAAAAATGTTGGTAAATTAAGACACAAGTAAGCTTGTGTTAAAGTGGCAAGGTGGCACCACTTAAGACACAAGGGGTGGTGTGTGGAGACTGTGCAAGAGCTAAGGTTCGAGTCCATGGAGTAGCAAGGTGATGTTTTATTTTTAATGCATGTGCAAGGCAAGTGGTGGAACTCAAGTGGAGCTCTGAAGGGGAAGTGTTTGAATTACTCATGGGATTGAATCAATGAGGGATAAGGGGAGAAATTTTAGGAATTTTGAAGGGGAAGTTTTGTTGGCCGATTGAGGGGTTGAGGGTGCATATTCGGCTAGGGTTTTTTGAGGACTTCACTTTCGGCAATTAGAGATTGTTTTGTGCTGACATCTCTAGGGGTTAATCTTTCAGGATTTGGCATGTAACATCCTAAACCCGACCCAGATGTTACGGCCAAGTTTAGTGTGTCACATCAGTGACACCTTGTGACCTATTCTGCAGTTATTACGATTAGGGTAAGGTTTGCAAAACCATTATTAAAGTTTGAGAAGAACATCTTGGTTTAGTTTGAGATCGTCCTATCCACTACCAGTTTTAAATTAATTGTTACAAGATCTTGTTCGTCTTTTAGTTATCCATTTGTTACGAGGGTTTTGTCTTGAAAACGTTGATTAATTTTAAGAAAAACTCTCGCAGCCATATTTAAACCATTTCAAACAAATTATAAATAAGGAATTAAAAACCCAAATTAAAATACTTTAAGCGACCTTATTACAAACCCAAAACCATAATAAGAAATAATTTTAAAATAAGTATGAAAGTAAAAAGACTTAAATAAAACCATCAGGTGCAGTCCACGTGGCCACTCTGAATCCCTCCAGCTCCAAGTCCACCAATCTAAGGCTCACTTCCATAGATGAAAGGAAGGGGTGAGTTTGGAAACTCAGTGTGCAAAGAAAGCCCATCCAGAGCCCAAATTAGCTCAAGCTTACTAGGCCTATGCCCTATCCAGTCTCAGTAATAACTGGGTCGAAGCCCTATTTGGAAATCAGTTAACTGGGCCGAAGCCCTATTCAGTAATCAGTACGGCCCATAGGCCTAGTTCAGTAACAGATCAGAAATAATGCATGTATGCAAAGCGTAGCCCATGTCCAGCCCGACACACCACCCATACTAGCCCTACACACCATGTGGGGAATAACTCAACCCACCCAGCCCTACACACCACAGTCACAGCATAGCTGCTCAGATAACGTGGCCAAGCCACTAACAGTAAAACCGAGGCAAAGCCCCTTTCAGTAGTACGAGGCAATGCCCCATTTCAATAAACCGAGGCAAAGCCTCTTTTCAGTAAACGTGAGAATGCCACTTGCACTTCCTCCATCAATAAACCCAGTCCCATGCAACAGTTTAAGCATGTCATGGCATACAGTGAACAGAAACAGTAAAGCATGCATTTTAGTCAAATTTAGCCCTAGGGGTATAATGGTCATTTTGCACCTAGGGGTAAAATAGTAATTTCTCACCCTTAAGGGGGTATTTCAGTAATTATACCAGTTTTAGGGTTTTATGTACATTTCAGTTATTAATAGTCCAATTTTCCATCTAAGTGGTTTATCTAGCCCATTTACCAACTTTAGAGCTATCGGGCTCTAAAACCCCTAATGGGCCCTACAGTGTCGTTTAGCTACTTTGGCCCGTTTAGCCTAAATTTTATGTTTAGTTTATCAGTTTTAACATACAAATTGCCAGAATATGCTTACCGCTCGTTTTCACCCATATGGGCCCGTAAGCCCATTGGGCCCGAATTCAGCCCATCGAGGCCTAAATTTACCGAAGCACATGAAATCGCGCACTCACCAATTATACCAATTTTAGTTACAGATCTTACCGCTTCCAATCAGCCCAGAGTGCTCGAATGCTCGCAAGCCCACAAAATGCTGGAATTTCAGCATTTCGGCTTTTCGGCTTTTACCTGTTTAGTCTAATAGAGGGTGTTCGTTTACACACCTAATTTGCGACGGACGTTAACAAGATCTCCCACGAGTATCATACAATCGGTCACTAACATATTAGACTTATGAATCAATGATAACTAACGTAACTATGCTCACTATATTCGGCCAACAACCCTTAAGGCCCTAGACCACTTACCTTTGCCGAAAACAGTGACTAGATCTAGATCTAATCGTTCCAATTGTCCAAGCCCTCGATCGGTAGCCCTTAGTCCTCACTAGCACAAAACAAACTGATAAACAAACCAATAAACTCTTTAGCCTTAGTCGACAGCCACCCTATGTATATAGGGGTTTTTGGCTTTTCTTAAATCCCGAGATAACAAATAGAGAAGGGATCTGAGCACTTACCGAAGATGCCTTAAACAAGAATGCTTCTAATCTTTTTCTAATCCAGATCTGACATAGATCTAATCCTCAAACATGAGCAAAGAATGAATCTAATAGATCTAAGGGTTCGGTTTCCAAATCACTATGAGTATGGTGATTTCAGTTTTTAAGAGTATTCGGCTAGGAGAAGTTTGACTGGAACAGATTCGGATTTTAGTCTTGAACAATCGGTTAAGTAAGGTTTAAGAGAATCAATGAAGAAGATAAAGAAAATAAAGAAGGGAGGAATGAAGAGAATAGGTTCGGCTAGAAGAAGAAGTTGGCAAAGAAACCTAAAGTATAAGGTTTCGGCTTTTGGTGATAATCGACTAAGGAGGTTGAAGAAAAGATTACTTCAATAGGATTCAGTTTTAGAAGGGAGTAAGGAGAAGAGAAGAAACGAGAAGATGAAGAAAGTGAGAAAGAAGATGAGAGAAAAGAAGAGAGGAGAAAAGAAGATTTGATTAATGGGCAAATCGACACAAGAGAAACAAAGGTTGCGTTTTCGGCTTTTTGGAACCAAGGGAGAAGAACAAAACGAATGCAAAGAAGCCCTTGCAGATACTACACCAATTTGGCAAAAAGAAAAGAGACCAAACAATCCCAAAAGGCCACCCTTAATCAATCAGCACACAAAGAACAACTGTCGAATTTGATACCAAAACTCCCCTAGCCAATTATGCACTCTCCCTACACTCCTACAATTGGCCAACACTTCCACCCTTTCAAAATTCCTAAAATCTCTCTCCCTTATCCTACCTGATTCAATCTCATGAACATTTCAACCTCTTCCATCAGAGTTTCACTTAACATCCATCACATGATTGGCACATGCACAAAAATTAAAAACACACACTGCTTCCCTTGAGACTTGAACTCTGGCCCTTGCACCCATCCACATGCCACTTTTTAAGGAACTAAGTGGCGCCACATTGCCACTTTACCAAGGGCTTATTTGTGTTTTAATTTACTCACTTTTTCTTAAAAGCCCACATAACAGGCCCCCTTCTCTTTTAAATCCAAAATTTGATAAATCTATCGGGTTTTAACTTAGGCTTGGGCTTTCTAAAGGCCCACTAACATACTTAGAACATAAATTTCATGACCAAACAACATAATTTCATGACCAAACAACAAAATTTCATGATTTCACCAAAATCACAAAAATCTCAAAAAATCCCAAAAATTGGGGCATTACATGGCAAGTAGGGGCTGTTTTCTTTGGCTGAATAGGTATAGTGCCCTCTGTTTTCTTTTCTTCCTCCTTCACATTCTAAAAATCAAAAACTAGATCTTTATATTCTCCTTATGCCAATTGTGCAAAGAACCAAACTTATCATATCTTTATTTTTCAAACCGAATCTGTCACTTTCCCTCTTTTCTCTTCTTTCCAATTTCTTCTTCTTTTTCTTTTCTCCATCAATTGAAGTAACCCCCTTTCTCAAACTTAGTTAATCAATTGTTCTCAAAAGCCGAAACCTAAAGTGTCTTGCTAGCCGATTCTTCTTCATTGGCCGAATCTTCCATTCCCTTCAACCTAATTCTTTGAAAAGCTGAAACTGACAATTCTCTCATCCCTCTGTCGATCATTTCCTCTCTATTCCATAAACTTCTATTCTCCTTCTTGTTCCTACAAAAGCCGAAACCTCCATACTCTATAGGGATTCAGAAACAAAATCTTTAGATCACTTTGATCTATCTTCTTTTCATGTTTGGATTAGATTTACAATAGATCTGGGTTAGGCTGGTTTGGGGACTCTTCTTTGGGCAAAAAACCCTTCTTTCGTAAACTTGTGATTTAAGAAAAGTCAAAAACCCCTAACTCTTCCGAGTGGCTATCATTTTTGGACTAAGAGTTATGTTAGCATTTTCTTTCGGTTCTTTTGTGTTCTAGTGTGAAAAAGAGGTGATCTAACAAGGCGCATTGGAGGCTAAGATCATTGGAGCACTTTGGATCTAGATCTAGCTGTAGATTTCGGCAAAGGTAAGTGATTAAGGGCTTTAGATGGTGTCGGCTGAATATGGTATGCTGTCAATTTCATTGATTTCATTGGATTTTAGTTAACAGTGTGGTTAAAACAATTGTAGGTTAATTCAGTGCGGATCTCAACGTAGTACGCAAACATGTGTGTAATCGACACCCTCTAGTAGACTAGATCAGTAAAAGCTAAAATGTCGAAATTCTGGCATTTCAAGGGCTTGCGAGCATGCAAGCGCTCATGGGTCGGTTTGAATTGGTAAAATTGATAATTGCAAATGGCAAGAGTGTTGTGTGCGCGTTTTCATGCATGTTGGTAGTTTGGGCCTCGAAGGGTCGAATTTCGGCCCAATAGGCTTACAGGCCCATATGAGTGAAAATGAACGGTAAGCATATTCTGGTAGTCTAACTGTTAAACCTGCTAAAATGGATGTAAATTTTGGACTTAGTGGGCTATAGCAGCTAGTAGACGCCGCTAGGCCCATTAGGGGTTTTAGGGCCCGATGACTCTGTATTAATAAAGTGGACCAAATAAGTTGCTTGGATGATGTTAAGGCTGTTTGCAAACTGTAACGAGCATGAAACCCTAAAAACTGGTAAATTTATTGAAATACCCCTTAAGGGTGGAAAATTACTGTTTTACCCCTAGGTGCAAAAAGACCATTTTAACCCTAGGGTTCAGTTAACTAATTTGCATGCTAAATTATATTTGTTCACTGTATGCCATGTCATAATATACACTGTTGCATGGGGTTGGGGTTTGATGGAGGAAGTGCTAAGTGACAATGCCACGTATACTGTTAGAGGCCTTGCCTCGTTTTACTGTTTTAGCGGCTTGGCCACGTTATCTGATTAAGTAGCTAAGCTGCGACTATGGTGTGTAGGGCTGGGTGGTTTGAGATATTCCTCACATGGTGTGTAGGGCTGGTACGGGTGGTGTGTAGGGCTGGATTGGGCTTGGGTTTGCATTCATGCATAAAATATTATTATGTTACTGTAATGGGCCTAAGGCCACACTATTTTCTGAACAGGGCTAAGGCCCAGTAATTACGATTTTCTGAATAGGGCCAAGGCCCAGTTATCACTGTATCTGGATAGGGCTTAGGCCCAGTTGAGCTTGTACTGATCTTGACTCTG
This sequence comes from Gossypium stocksii, assembly GCA_020496765.1. Taxonomy (NCBI): domain Eukaryota; kingdom Viridiplantae; phylum Streptophyta; class Magnoliopsida; order Malvales; family Malvaceae; genus Gossypium; species Gossypium stocksii. The sequence goes on from CM035623.1 coordinate 18,950,510, forward strand.
GTTGGGTTAGCTTACACACTGAGTTTTCACAAACTCACCCCTTCCTTTTCATCCATGCAGGTGAACCCCAACCTTAGAGGGCTTGGAGCTGCGAGGGATTTAGAGTGGCCACATGATCTGCATTCTGGTTTTATTATTTCTAATGTTATTTATTCTAGTATTCATTAGTTTTTGGGTTTTAAACTGTAATAAGGCCGCTCGATAATTATTTTATTTTAAATTTAGTTTTATTTATTTATTTACTTAATACTTGATTAAAAATGATAAACTAAGCCTGCGCGGATTTTTATTTCAAAATCAAACAACATTTTCAAAACATATCCCACGCTACAAATGGACAATCTAATAACGAGACAATATCTTTTAACAAAGTAAACTCCAACTAATAGTGGATAGGGTTTTTATAAACTTAATAACCTTCCCTTTTTCCAAAACACATGAAATGGTTTTGTTAATTCAATCTAAAGATTAGTAATAGAGGAATGAGGTGTGTTAACGGTCCATGTAACTCACCAGATCTAGCCATAACGTCTTAGCCGGGTTTGGGGTGTTACAAACAACAACCCCGGATTAAACATTTTAAACAATCCAAAACTGGATTACAACAAAAACAGAAAACTCTTAAACCAATGAAATCCTTACTCTTGAACGAGCAGCGAAGTTTCCGTTCAACGAGGATGTTGATTAGCAGCCTCCAACCCCTCGAACTTCTCCTACGGCTCAAAACAAAAACATCAACTAGTGACCCATTATCCAAAATAAGAATGCACTAACCATACTTACCAGTAGTGCAAATAAAGAATTGAAATAATAGAAAACAGAGGCTTAACAACACAAAAGAAATCAGCGGCAAGAGGGAAAAGAGAAGAAAAAAGAAAAAAGTGATAGAGAGGAGAAGGAAAACGTCAGATTTCTGAGGTGAGAATTTTAGGCAAATAGATTTTTACTCAAATCCCACCAATTACACTATCATAACCACCCAATACTCAGCATTTCAGTTCCATCGAAACACTGACACATAACCGAGTAAAAATAAACACCCACGCTTTCACTAAGATTCAAACTCAAGACCCATAGGTACACTTACACACACTTAACCACTAGACCAGCGGACCCATTCTGATATGGTTTTATAACCAATTAATTATAAGTGTACTTCTCAAGTGCCAGGCTTAGATCAGAATAATATCAAAATTTGCCAAAGGTAGGGTTTGAACTTGGGACCTCTCACACACACTCAGAACACTTAACCACTGAAGCAGGCAGACAGTTGTGTCACATTTTTATGGAAACAAAAATAGAAATTTTGGGGCATTACAATGAGAAGTTTCTGAAATTAAAAGCCCTTCATGGCTTTTCTTTTACCCTAAATTCAATTGAGAAGAATTAAAGAAGATGATGTTTAATTTTTTTTATTTAATATTAACTTTATTTACTTATTACCAAAATAACCTTTAAAAACATTTAATATTTCAATAATGCCAAGCCATGCTCATCCACTAACACCATTAATGGTCTAATTACCATATAAGGACTCATACTTTAAATTTCTATAGCTATTTAATACATTTAGCTATTAGAACTTAACTTTTAAACTTTACGCAATTTAGTCCTTTATATAAAATTGAGCATGTAAATAGTGAAATTTCTTAACGAAATTTTTATATAGTCTTACTATCATGCTATAAGCAATAAAAAATAATAAAATAAATTTCTTGACTTTAGATTTGTGGTCCCAAAATCACTGTTCTGATTTCATTGAAAATGCGCTATTACATTTTTCCTCTCCTAGAGCCTCTACACCATCATTCTACTTTTGCCCACGTCGAGCCCCTTTTTCAGCCATCGTCATTCTTTCCCCCCTCTTTCTCTCACTCCCCTCTGAACCCCTACCTCTCACTTTCTCCATCTACAACACCTCTGAACAACCACTCTCCCAACAACCACTTCCTTTTTCCCCTTCTTACTCGCACGATCAACCCCTCTCTTCTCTCCCACCCTAGCCACCACCACTTCACCTATTCATTCCCTTGCCAGCCAAGCCTGATATCCACCATCGATCAAACCCCCGAACTCTTCCCTCTTCCTTTCACCTTTGAGCAGCCTCGACTCCCAGTTCCCATCCTCCCCCTAGATCTAAACAGCTGCGACCCAACCACCCTCACCCCTTCTCTGTTTCCCCCAACCCCACTTCTTACTCACTATTTTCCTTGTCATCAAACTATTACCACTGGCCTTCGCCATGTGCGCCACCTCCCTCGCGCCGTTGTCCCCGCTCTCTGTTGGTTTCCCACCATTTACCCCTCCTTTTTTTCCTTTTTAAAATTTTCTTTTTATTTATTTTATTATATCTATTATTCTTTGTTTTATTTTTCCTATATTTCTTAGTTCTATTATCATTTTTATTTTTATTATTTTATTCTTATTTTTAGTTCTAGTAGTATCTGTTTATGGTGACTTGAATTCGTATACTCATTTTTTTAGTTTTTTTTTAGTTATTATTATTTTTATTGTTATTCTCATTTATTATTTTCTTATATTATTATTACTTAGTCTTATTATTGTTATGATTATGAGTCGTATTAGCATTTCTGTAGTTGTGTTAGTTGTTAATGGTTTATTATTTTTATTATTTTAGGGTTTTGTTTTCTACTTTTATTATTGTTTTTATTCTTATTTTTATTATGTTTTTACTTCTTATTTTATGTTCAATTTAGCTTCAATTATTTTTAGCTGAGTGTTCGATCTTATAATTTTGATTTTCATTTGTGGTTATTAAACTGATCCATTGGGTCGATTCATGCTTTTACTTGATGCTAAAATAGTTGTTTGGCTCTCTATTTTTTTAGGGACATAATGACAAACAAGCAAGGTAAGACTAATACTATTATTTTCGCTTCGAAAAGGAGAAAGACTCTGCGTGCGACATCATCATCGAGCCCTTTTGTCGATGCACGCCATCCGTGTCTATGATTTTCACAAGGTCTGCAAGAGGACTTATATCAACATCTCCAACAATAGCCATTAGGAGTAGGCCACTATACTAATTGGGCAGCCTTAGAACAGATCCATTTAGCTTATACAGTGCATGCACTGATTGTTACAGATCCATGGGACTGTTGCTTCTCCATTATCGAGCCCACCTATTTGGAGCTTACCCTTGAGTTCTATTCAACATTCCTCTTACAGCACATGATGTCAAGCCACAATAAGTCACGCACTATTTCTTTCAAACTCAGTAGTACGACACGTCTTTTGAGAGTCCCAAACTTCGGAGTTGCCCTAGGTCTCTATACTAAAGAGTTCATGAGTACCGAGGGGTTCTTCACTTTATACCGACACATCCATTATTCACCATCTTTCTGTCAGGCAGAACATACTTCTAATGCGACGCCATATGACTCGAGTCGATTGAAGGCGACTTCCCTACCTCTAGCCTTGCGCTATATCCTTGCCATATTGGCCCATACATTGACTTGTTCGAAGGAAAGCACTGGGGTCGTCGGTACATTCCATGCTTATTTTTTTGAAGCATGGCGATGGGGCACACCTTCAGTCTTGCTTACTTCATCGCTTTTGCTTGTCACCATTAGACAAACCGTAGTAAGAAGGGTCATGTCTGCTTAGGCTCGTACGTGACTCGCCTCACATGACATTTCAACCTTCTCGACGCTCCGAAGCAATCCTCTTTCTTTACAGTAGTTGTACAGATGACCCTGTAGGGATTATTGAGTATGAGTCATATAAGGATGATTGAGTGCCAGTGCAAAGTAGGTCCTCCTTGATACAATTTGTCTTACTCTGATCCTCAGTATGAGTAAGAGGACTTCACTGATGGTGTCCATTTTCCACCATGAAGATCCACCTTATCATCCACCTTCGAGTCACCTTACTACTACCCCTACTATTACACTAGCGGACCTCTCTGAGCGGTTCACCTGTTTTGAGTAGCATTATTTTTATCAATTCAACAATATTGATGCAACTTTGCAATAGATCTATTGGCATCTCCACATTTTTTTCTACTGAGCCTACGCCTCACAATCTGGATGCCTCTCACGATGAAGATCGCTGATCTTCTTTATTTATTTTCTTTTTTGTTTTATTTTTATTTTTATTTTTGTTTTTGGTTGTTTTATTTTTATTTTTTAAACTTCTTTCGAACTATGTTTTTATATTGATGGTTTTTTTATTTGAGTTGTAACCCCTTAATATTCTTCATTATTTGAGTTTATTTTCTTATTAGTTTGCTCAAAACCTTGAACTACATTTACATTCGCCTAAAATTTTGGTTATCACTATTTTGGTGATTTCATCCATATTAAGGGTAGTTTCAGTTTTCTCCCTCTTATGATATTCTGCTTATTTTGTGCTTAAGTCTGTTTTTACATTGAAGAAAATGTACATCTTAAGTGTAGGGAGGTTGTTTATATAATTGTGATAAAATCCCTAAATTATTTGTGGCGCTAAAGTAATTTTCTCATACCTTCATTACAGTGAATTGCTTTCGATTTAAGATTTTTATTGATGCTGTTTTGGATTAATTTATGGATATTTTTGTATTACTTGATTTAAAATTTAAGAGATGAGAGAGTCAAACATGATAAATTATATTTCAAAAATAAATAATTTAGGTTGTTTCCCTGAATTGAGGTATTATCTTGAAGTTTTGAATTTGCAAGTTTGACATCAAAACCATGATTTTTTGTGAGATTTTGAACCTATAGAGCATACATTTTTCATGCTTATTTTATTACTAGCTATGAGTGTGTCAACTTGATTTGTTATTCTAGAACTTACTTTGATTATGCATGGCGAGACCACACTTCTGATTTGATATATTGAGATGATAAAGGCACTTAGGTTTTAACCCACTTAACCTGTAAAAGCCTACATATAACACCCTGTAACGCCCCAAAAATATAGGGGTTTTACTTTTTTTTTTGCATGTGTTGGCATGGAATGCTTGCTTTGCATGTTGGCTTGATGCCTTGGATATGTTTGAGGGTCTTTAGGAAGCCTGGGTTCTAGTCGGACCTTGGGTAAAATTTTAATTTTTGGGCTTAAGGGAACTGGGATGTTAGCTTATAGGATTTAAGTTTAATTTTTGTTGTTTCATAACACAAATGAGCCTTTGGTGGAGTGGCATATGGGGTCAAGCAAGGGAAGGAATGGGTTCAAATCCCCTTACATGCAAAATGTATTTATTTTGCTACATGGCTGCGGCAAGAGGTGGAATAGAGTTCAAACTCTTAAAAGTTATTGTGGACTTGGTAAAAGGAGGAAATTTGAACTGGTCATAGTTGTTAATTGAATTTGAAATTGGGGAGTTAGAGTAGATCAAGGTGAGTAATCGGTGGAGAAAATCAGGGAGTGCTTCAAGGAGTTGAGATGTGGGAGGAGTGATAGTCGAATTGGGTAGCTAGAGTGGGTGAATTCGGCTAAGTGTTCTCATTTGGTGTATTTTCTTTTGTTTTTTTCATTTTGGTGTGAGTAGTGTCGATTTCTTCTAGGATCAATTAGAGTTTCTTTTTTTCTCTTGAGAGTGCCGTTTTTGCAAGCTACCACTCGTGACCTTTTGGAAGTTGATTAGTGTAATTCCTTTGTGCTGAAACCCTTGTGATCAGAAGAAAACAATAGAAAAATTAAAGTTTTAAGTGGTTTTCTGAAGTCTCTTCATTTCTTTCTCTATTTTCCAATCTTTGCTGAACTACTCTCTTGTGAGTCTTTTTTGGTTCTTTTCTACCTTTTCTTGCTATTTTTCAAATCAACCTTCTTCCCATTCTCCCTTGGTCATTCGATTTTCGTTATAGCCAAACCTTTTTTCTTCTCCTTCTTCCAACCTAACCGAATGCATTACCTTTCTTCTCCATCATTCTATCATTTTGTCTCTCAATAGCCCAATTCCCCTTGCTTCCCTTTTAACATTTTATTCTATTATTTTTGGTTGTCTAGGAGGCCGACTCTCCTTTCTTGCTCTACAGTGTCAATCGGTGTCTGGGCAGCGACTCTTTCTTCTATCCATAACTTTAGGGTAAGCCGTATATTATACTCCTTTTCTCCTTCTCCAGCGTTTTTTATTTTGTTTGATATGGGGTGAGGAGCATTAATCTTGCCTTGTTTCCAAACCTTTTGGACAGTAGTTCTTAGCAATCGGTGGAGCTTCGACTGCCTTGTTCTCTATGCGTTTTCGATTTGTTTGGCAAGTGGTTTTTAGCCGAATACTGAGAGGTAAGGAGATGGTTTTGCTTTGATAGTATTGGCCGAATATCAATCCACTTTCTTTCTAATTCTTTAGACTTTGTGTATCGATTCAATCTTGGATCAAGCATTTTTTGATTAAGGGTTTCTTTTGTCAAGCAGCAGTCAGTAGGAAAAGGGCGTAGGTTTTACTCGGTTAGTAGTTAAGCAAACTAAGTCACACACTTTGGTTAAGGTGAGTGTCTATGCCACTCTTTAGGATCAAGTTTTAGTACTGGGTATTGATGTTAACTAAAATCGTTGATGATTGTAGGGTTGGTGGTTGAAGATTGTTCGCACTTTTCGTAAATTAGGTGTGTAATCCCACCCTATTTTAGTGTAAATCGGCAAAAGCCGAAATGCTGAAACGTCGGCATTCGAGGCCCTACGAGTGTGAGAACACACATGGAGCGAACCGAGCCCACAAATCATAGGCAGTAGACTGTAGAGGCCATCATGCGCATTTTCATGCACTTGGGCCATTATGGGCTAAAATGGGCCGAAATGGGCCCAGTGGGCTTGCGGGCCCGTGAGGGTAAAATACTCGGTAAGTGACCATTGATAGATTGGATCAGGAGGCTTGCGATGTCGTAGATGAACCTGGACTGAATGGGCCACACGAGCGTGTGGGCCCACTTGGGCCCCACGAGCGTATGGGCTCACTTGGGCCCAATAGGGGTTTTGGGCCCATATACACTGTTCTGGCCATGTAGATTATTTGAGTCACTCGAAGTGAAGAAAGACCTTAGAGGTTGTAATAGATACTGAACCACCAAAACATGAATAAAAGACCAAAATACCATTGAGGGGTAAAATTACTGTTTTACCCCTGACTGCTTAAATGACCATTATACCTTTTAAGGTAGGTTGCCTGATAAGAATAAGAGTTATGCATGATTGTATCTGTGTCTGATGATTTGCATGCACATTATATTTATTTATGACATGTTAGTCTGCATAGGATGGGTATGATTTTGGAGGTAGCTCAGTACTAGTGGCTATGCCACATATTTCTGTTAATAGTGGCTTCACTACGTATTCTAATTCTGGTGGCTCTGCCATGTTTTCTGTTATTAGTAGCACGCTGCGTAATTGGTGTGTTGGTTGGGTGGGTCGAGTTATTCCCCACATGGTGTGTTGGCTGGTACGGGTGGTGTGCTGGTTGGTTTGGGTTAGGTTACATTCATGTACTATTCTGATCCTGTAATTGGGCTTGGTCCCACACTGCTACTGTATAAGGCTTCGACCCAGTCTGTTTTGCATGTCTGATTTTGTTACTAGTTGGGGAATTACACACTGAGTTTTCGCAAACTCACCCTTTCCTTTTAACTATGTAGGTAATCGCCAGCCTTAGGCGATTTGGAGCTACGAGGGACTCGGAGGTGGCCATGCGAACTCTGCTTAGTTATTTAGACTTATTCATTTTAAATTTTGATATTTGGGTTTATGCTTTGTAATAAGGCCATTGGATTTTAATTTTCTTTTGTTTGGGCTTTACTTATCGTTTTTAAACTGCTAGTTTAAACTGCTAAAGTAGGTAAACCGAGTTTTAAAATTAACAAACATTTTTAAGAAAAACACGCGTTTTCAATCTTAAGAATTTCAATAAAAGGCTTCCACGGTTTCAATCAAATTAAAAGATCAATAAAGATTAATATGGCAATTATTTTTCTAACAATTGGTTTGAAAAAATAATAACGAAAATTTTCAAATTTTCTCTGTAACAAGTATGGATAAGTTTTAACTTCATATCAACAAGATCAATTTTTCAAAAGCCTTTAATCGAGACATTTCACTAATTTCAACTATAAATGGGTTTTAAACTTAGAACTAAGCTTCTATTTGCAAGATTTGTTTTAGGTCTTAATCGTTGCATCTACGTGACACGTCGTATCTGGCCATAACGCCCTAAACCTTGCCCAGACGCTATGGCTGAATCTGGCAATGTCACATTGAAGTGTTTTTCGAAAACATGTTCTCAATGAAAACCCGTTCAGTATTAGACCTCTATGAGATATTAACAAAAACTTAGTTGTTTATTTTGGGTTGATAGTGTACATTAAAACTATGTTAGTTTCAAAATCTCGTTTATAGCGGAAGCTTCTTTTTTGAAAACAGTTGCGTAAATGTGGTGTCTTTGAAAACAATTATCTTTTGAAAACCCGTCTTTTTCCAACATCTAGCAGTTTATATCAAAGCAACTTAAAATCCAAAAATTAAAAATAAAATCCAGAGAGGCCTTATTACAAGTAAAAACCCAAATACCGAAATCATAAATATTATAAAGTACTAAAAATTATAATTTATCGAGTAGAGTGCCACCGCTGAGTCCTCCGATGCACCGATCCACCTAAGGTTGGGGATTTCCTATACAGTAAAAATAGAGGGGTGAGTTTACGAAAACTCAGTGTGTAATTCCCCAAATATACAAACAGACAAAATGCAATAGAACACATTAGGCCAAAGCCCTTTCACAATAACAGCATAACAGTATCAGTTGGGCCTTAGCCCATAATAATATCAGTTGGGCCTTACCCCATAACAATATCAGTTTGGCCTTAGCCTATAACAGTATCAGTTGGGCTTTAGCCCATAATAGTATCAGAAATTAGAATACACGATGCATATAATCCCAACCAACCCTGCACACTATCTCCTATCCAACCCTACACTCTTGTGGGGAATAAATCGACCCACTCATCCTTACACTCCAATGTTAACACCGGTTGTGGTATTAACCAGTATTGCAGCAAGCTGCTAGTAATACAAGTGGCTTAAAGCCATCAGTAGGTCTACAGTTGTCTTGTGCGACCTGTGCGACCTTATCAGTCCACAGTCGTTTTGTGCGACCCGTGTGACTTTCTCAGTATAGTACACTTCCTCCAAAATAATAATCCCATCCCCATGCAACATGTCATGCATAGAATCATAATATCATACATGGATGCAACATACCTACGACGTGGCATGCTCAAATACAGTCATATACAGAATAAGGGCAAAACAATCATTTGTCACAAAGGGGTATAACAGTTCTTTTACTTTATAAGGGCATATCAGTCATTTTACCCTATAGGGGTATATCGGTCATTTTACCCTATGGGTATATCGTCATTTTACCCTAAGGGGGTATATCGGTTATTTTACCCTATGGGGGTATTTCTGTCAGTTTTACCCAAGAGAAGTATATCGGTCATTTTACTTTATGGGGGTATTTCAGTCATTTTACCCTATGGGGGTATATCGGTCAATTTATCTCATAAGTCAAACCAGTGCAAGTGGGCTCAAGGCCCATTATACGACTAAATGGGCCCACATGCCCGTGTGGCCCACTAAGCCCAATGACCTTGGCCGTGTGAACGACATAGCCAGGTCCAATATCGTCTACACATCCGTGTGGCTTACCCTGTGGGGCCCACGAGCCCATTGTGCCTACACGGCCCATTTTGGCCCAACATGGCCTAAACAGCCAAAGCCCATAAGATCACTCATGGCAGCCTCTATAGTAAAACGCCCATCTTTCAAGCGCTCGGTTTACCACACGAGCGATCACATGCCCGTGTGGCATCAAATGCCATATTTTCTAGCTTTTCAACTTTTGTCGATTTACAATTAAAACAGTGTGAATACACACCTGTCTACGAAATGCACCCACGGTCCTTTGAGCACTCCAAACCTAAGTACATTCGCAAATAATCCATTAGTCGCATGCCAACCGAAACTAAAACAACCTTGATCGACATACTCAGTCACTTAATCCACAACCTCCTACCTTGCTTGAACCATCGAGGTCCTACACACCCTAACCGTCAAAAAGAACAACCTCCCACCTCACTGTTACAACCTGCATACCAGCTGAAATCCTATCAACCATTACTCAGAAAAATTAATTGAACTAAACCGAACAAAGGGTAAGCACATACTCAACACAACCCAATAACTCTATACCAGTACGCTTACCGACCACATAAGAAAGGGAACCAATCGAGATTTAGTAATAAGTAAAAGAAAGAGAAGGGTGAAAACAGAAGGGACTTGGCTAAGAGAAACCATTGTGAGAAACGCTTGTCTACAACACAATAAGGGTAGAAGAACCCAAACCCGTAATTGGCACAGAAGGAGGAAGAGATGCTTTGTTATGCAAGAGGCCAAAACCAAAAGGAACAATGATCTCAATTGAACACCCACTCTAGAAAAATTTAGCAGAAGAGGAAGGGAAAAAGGAACGATAGACTCCCAAGTAAAGAACCAAAAAGAAATAAACTCGATTTGCAAAAGAGAGCACAAGACGAAGAGAAATAAAAAAAATACGAAAGAAATCACTAGAGTAAAATCGGCTAAAAGGGAAAAGTTTTCAGAAAAAATACAAAAAGAAAACAAAAAGAAGCTAAAACCGAAATTTTGAGTAGCCACACTTCCAATTCGGCACAACTCTCCACTAAACTCAAACTCCTTCTTTTTCTCCCCAAAATCCTTAATAAATAACCCACTTATCCCAATCCCCCACAATCGAAAATCCCCTTAAAATCCTCCAAAATAATCACCATTATCCCCTTAACAACCAAAACCAACACTCAGTTAAACTCTTTAGTATTTTGGCTAGATTAAAATACCAACACGGTACAAGCAACAAAATAAAACACTCCACTGCGCTCACCAGGATTTGAACCTCAATCCTCAAGCACACTCTACATGCCACTTACCAATTGACCACTAAGCTCCATGTGTCATGGTTTACCCAAATTTAATTATAAGCCTATTAACCCAAAGCTAGGTGTTTACCCAAATAAAAACAAAATTTTGCCCAAGCTACAGATTGAACCCAAGACTTCTCAAACACTCCCAAAGTCAAAACCACTGAACCAGGCAGTCAGTTGTGTTACTTTTTTGCTCAACTAAAAATTTATGTGCAGCCTCCTAACTGTTCCCTTACTTGAGGCCCAACACTTCTAGGCCCAAATTCAGGGCGTTACACTACCTATTGAATTAACCCTTAGTGAACCTCGTTGAGCCTAACATATTTTCTTTCTTGATTAACATATTAATGTCAACCCATAACCCATATTTTTTGTTGTGGCTTTTTTCCATTTTATTGACTCCCTTTTTGTTAAGATTTGATTTGGTTAGTTGCCTAACTATGTTCTTTTTTAATTGCTGAATCTTTTCTGATTCTCAGTTTAAAAAAATTATTATCAATTTTTTGCTGATTGAGATTGAATAATTAGTTTCATATATTGAGAAGAAGCTCATTTTTTATTCTTGTTTTTTCTTGATTGATGCACTTTCTTTTAATTTTGCATTTGATTATTTTTCTAGTTTGGTAATTTATCAACTCGATCTCAATTATAACCAACTTTTTTGGCATTTTTCCACACCCTTAACCTAAGCCCCGTTACAACCTCTTAAAAAACCCTTGATTGGTGTGTCATATCATTTTATAGTTATGGAGATTTGTGTAACAGCCCATTTCCAGTGATATCGAAAGAGTGGTTTCGGGACTACAAATCTAAGCTGAAAAGAAAATTTATTTTAATATTATTGCATGGTGTACATTATGATAGGAATATCATATGAAAATTCTGATAAGAAAATTTTACCGATTATGTGTTTAATTATGGAAAGGACCAAATTGCATAAAATGCAAAAGTTGGATTCTAGTAGCTGTAAGTATCAAATTGCTATAGAATTCAAAACTTGAGGTCCTTATATGGTAATTAGACTTTTAAAGAAAAGTTAGTAGATATTTTTGCTGTATCATCCATGGAAAATTAGAAAAAGGCAAGGACTAAATTGGAAAGTAGAAAAATTAATGGATGATAAATAAATAAATAGATAATATCATCTTATTATCATCATCTTCCCAAAATATACATGGAAACCCTAGGAAAGAGAAAGCAAGCTTTCTTGGCTTAATTGGGTAAGTATTCTTGTCTCGTTTTTAGTAATTTTTATATTTTTGAGATCAAAATAGCTTAATCTATCTATATTGGGGATTAATTTTAAAAGTTATCAAAGTATAGAAGTTTTTCCATGGATAAATATGCTAAAAATTTGAAATTTATGGTAGAAAATGAAAGGTTGTTGATAAATAAACAACTTTTACAAAGTAAATTTTAATGAAATTATGATTTAGAGATTAAATTGTAAAGATGTAAAAGTTACGAAAAAATTCTGAATTTTGTGAAATACATGTACTATAAAAGTTATATGAAAATTTCAGTTAAGCTTGGAAAAAGGATTAAATTGCATGAATTACATTTTCCGAGCCTAGGGACAAAATTGGAATTTATGAAAAGTATAGGGAATGGTAATTTTGCCTAGGGTGTAAATTGAATCGAATTGAATGTGAATTGTATTAAATTGATGATCAAATTCATTTATATAGATCCTGAAAGACCTAATACTGAGTTGGATCAAGGAAAACAAAAAGTTTCAGATTAGTAGATTTCATATACGAACAAGTATTGAGGTAAGTTCATGTAACTAAATTGTGCATATTTCTATGTTTGAATTGAATGTGTTTATGTGAATTGTATAAATATTATAAATATATAGAATGATCACATATCCGATAATGCCAGAAATATATCAAATCTCATTTGGATAGATGAAAGTCGATAGATAAAGGATTTCCTGTATTGGTTGAAGTCCAATATATGTTGTGGACACACCACAGCTTTTACGAGTGTCATGTTATAAGCCCTCTTGAGCTTCCCGTTATATGGCTCAGCGAGCTTCCCGTTATGGCTCTTTGGAGCTTCCCGATAGGTTGTGATCCTATATTTGTTATGGACACACCTTAGCTCTTATGAGTATCCCGATTATAGGCTCTTTATCAGCTTCCCGTTAAATTGGCTCTTTGTAAGCTTCTCGATAGTGCTCTCTTGAACTTCTCGATATTTAGCTATCCGGAGTTTCTCGATATGGTTCTTTGTGAACTTTCCAATTGTGGCTCTTATAAGCTTCCCGTTATATAGATCGGATAAGCTTCCCGATAGGCTCTTTATAGGCTTCCTGAAATGGCTCTGTATGAGCTTCCCATTACAAGGCTTGAGAGTGTGCTTCCCGGTTATGTGCCCTAATTGGGTACCCCCGGATATGAATTGACTGATTTTAGTTCTGTACACTAAAGTGTACTACATGAGCATATCCATCAATATTTCAATTAAATTCAACGGGTAAAGTTCTGACATGGCTAAACTGAACTCGAAATGAATTGTCATTAAAGTACGTGTAATATGGAATAATGATAAGGAAAGCATATGTATATGAAAGACATTAAATGTTCTTGGTATTATGTGAATTACTTTACTAACATGATTGTTGAAGTTGTGTTTTAGGCTATAAGCCAAATTGCTAGGATGCATTATTACATGTTTATCTTAAATGTAAATATATGGTAAGTTAAATTCCTGTTATACAAACTTACTAAGCATTGTATGCTTACTAGGTTTATTTTCTTCTGTTTTATAGTGGTCGGAAGCTCATAGAGGTTGGAGATCGGTTAGAGTATCATCACACTATCCTCTAGCTCGTTTTTGTATAAATAGATATCTTACTTTGGTGTAATGGCATGTATAGGCTAATTAGGCCAATGTTGGTATGAAAATGGATGTTTGTAAACTAGTTATTGGAATGGCTAGAATGGTATGTTTTGGTATATAATTATAAGACCATATCATGTTTAATATGTTTTGAAATGGTTAATTAGTATATGAAATATGAATCAAATGGTAAATGAATTTGAATTAGTATAAATGATACAAATTTATCTAAGTACTTAAATGAAAATTTGGTAAGCTTAATCATTTGAATGTACATGTTAATATAACTTACATAGTACTTGTATTAAGCTTGATTTATATGATTTGAGTTGGTTGGTATATGTTTGTAAGTGTTGGTGTAGGTTGTTGGCAAATTTTAGGTGAGAAATAAGGCTAGGAAATGGCCTTATTTTGTCTACACGGATAGACACACGAATGTGTGTCTTGACCGTGTGTGACACACAGCCTAGTACATGGACATGCAGTTTGGTCGTGTGTTCACTGCATCTTAAAATTTGGAAATAGAATACTCAAAATTGGGCACACAGGCAAAAACATGGGCATGTGTCTTAACTGTGTGTAACATATGGCCTTGAACATAGGTGTGTGTCATGACTGTGTGAAACCTGCACCTAATTTTTGAAAATTAAATTGACCACAAGGCTTAGCACACGGGTATGTGGCTTGGCCATGTGACCCATGCACTTAATTAAATTGAAAGTCAGAGAGTTATACGGGTTAGGGGCATGGGGTGAGCCCTACCTTATATGTCACACGGCCTGAGACATGGGCATGTTACCTAGCTGTGTGAGCCACACGGCCTGACCACACAGGCGTATGGCATCTTTTGGTTCTAAAGCTCTCTAAGAGTGAAAGGGGTTTCTCAAAGTGTACAAAGGCGTTCAAAATCCTCCTTTCACTAATCGATCGAATATTTGGGGGTAAGTTGGTTACTGGCTGATTGTTCTATGATTTTAGGTGGTATTCTTATGAGCGATTTGGTCTAACAAGATTCTTTGTTAATGTAGATAAGCGACAGGGACATATGTTCGATTCTCAACCGGTGATCCAGGGGTAATAAGCTATTTCTGTTCGTTCAAGGTGAGTAGTGAGTGTCGATTTGGGATTAAGTATTGTGAACTCTAATGATTGGAAAACTGACGGTATGCCTTGAATAAATGTAGGCTTTGGTGTAGTGGTTTGCTCACTCGATTGCGCAACCAGGTGTGTAATCACACCCCTCTCAACTATAGATCGACAAAAGCTAAAAAGCCGAAAAGTACAGCGTTTGAGGCCACATGGTCGTGCGATCACTCGTGTGGTAAGCCGAGCCCTCGAATCATGGGCGTAAGCTGTAGAGGCCACCATGAGCGTTCTCATGGGCTTCGGCTGTTTTGGGCCATGTTGGGCCTAAATGGGCCATGTGGGCCCAATAGGCTCGTGGGCCTCACATGGATATAACCCATGATATGTGGAAAATACTGGACTGGGCTGTGTATTTCACATAGCCATGGCTAAATCTGGGCTAAATGGCCACATGCGCGTGTGAGCCCACTTGGGCTGAGTCATGGGCCTTGGGCCCATGTATACTGTTATGACCGTTTAGGTTATAGAAGTCGCTCTAGGCGACTGTAGAGCTTCTAAGAGGTCGGTATGTGTACCAAGATCCCAAAATAGGTAAAATGACCAAAATACCCATAAAGGGTAAAATGACTATTTTACCCCTAATAGATTAAAATGACCATTATACCCCTAGAGGTAGATTCACTGATATATTTATGATATAAACGAGACTGTTATTGAGCATGAAATTCTTCATACTCATATGATTTATGACATGACATACTGCATGGGGTCGGCATACTATTATAGAGGAAGTATACTGTTACTGGCAGCTTTGCTGCGATACTACTACTGGCAGCTCGGCTACGATATTGGTGGGACGGAGTGGTGTGTCTAGCTGGATTGGGGTGGGTTGCACTATTGCATTACTACACTGTACTGTTACTGTATTAGGCTCTGGCCCAGACTATTACTGCATTCAGTATACCGATTGACTGATAGGGGTATTGCACACTGAGTTTTTGTAAACTTACCCTTTCTTTTTAACTATGCAAGCAATCCCCAGCCATAGGCAATTTGGTGCGGCGAGGGACTCAGAGGTGGCCACATGACTACAGTTAACTTACATTTGATTTTATTTATATTTACTGTTTCGTTTTGGGTTTAATTATGTAATAAGGCCATTCATGAGATTTATTTTTTTTTAAATTGTGCTTAGTCTACATACTTTAAACTATTAGTTTAGGAGAAGATAAGTTTTCAAAATAATAGTTTTTTTTAAAGACATGCAATTTAGAACTTCAAAGTTTTCAAAAGCTTCCGCGACCTAAATTTTTTTAATATACTAATGGTAAACGTCTTGACAAGAAGATTTGATAATAGTAAAGAACTTAGTTCACTAAAGTTTTCTATAAAATCACAAAGGGGTTTTTAACTGAAACAAGGTTTGATTCCCAATTTCTGATTTTCCGAAAAGCACTATGATGTTGCACGCCAGATTCGGTCATAACGGCTAGGCCGGGTTTGGGGTGTTACATGTCAAAAATGACCAAATTGCATGAAATAAATTGTTTTATTGTCTAAATTAATAATTGAAAGAAATCATCAATATCAAGTGGGTTTAGAGCTTTAATTTTGTTGTATGATGATATTATAAAGTGATTTTGTTAAATATTGATGTTATGATCAAATTGTGAAAATTTCAAAATTTATGGATTTAAGTGAAATGAGGGAGTTAAATTTAGTTTAAAGTAGATTTTGTATGAAAATATAAGATTAATTGTGAAGAAATAAAGTTAGTCTCGGTTTAGGGATTAAATTGGAATTAAGGTAAAAGTTTAATAGAAAATTAAAGTAATTGATGTAAATTGATATTTTATTGATTATTGTAAATTTAATTTAATTTTCATAGCTAATATCGTGCCGAAGACGTCAGCCAAAAAGGGAAAAAGAGAAGATTATCGAGGAGTAAACTCGAGAAAATCACGGTTTGTATTACTATAAGTCAAGTTTTTTATTAGTAAATGTTAAATTTTAAATTATATGTTTGGTAAGAAAATTATGAGGTAAGTACCATTATTGAATTGAAAAAAAATTGAATTGAGTGATGAAAATGTATTGGTATTGAATCGTATATTGATGAGAAAGTGAAAAAGTGAAATTGTGATTAAATTGAAAGTGGAATTGAAATTGAAAAATGATTTGAAAACCCTATTAACTAGTCGGGCTAAGTCGGATATAATTGGCATGCCATATGATTGGAAGTGTTCAGGGATATTCGACTTCGAGTTGATTAGGCACTATATTTTTCGTATTAGGCACCATGGGTGTCATATTATTGCTTATGATATATTGATTAGGTTGTAACAGCCCGAGTTTGGGCCTAGTCAGAACAGTGGTTTTGGGACCACTAATCTGACGAGAAAAATTTTATTTTTATTATATTTTTATGGTCTACAATTTCACGGAATGATTTCATGAAAATTTCGTGTAACATCCCTAACCCGTATCTATTGCTGAATTAGGGTTACGAGGCATTACCGAACAAGACACAGTTCAGCACAGTTATTTATTATTAATCATGCACATAGTTTTAATGACTTCTTAATAATGTATTTTCAATTTTCAAATACCACACATCCATTCTCATATATATAAACTATGCATCATAATTCACTCGTGTCAAAATATTTATTAGTTTACATCTAACTTTTGGCTAAATATCAATCACTTCATTTAATAAGCATTCTTGCACATGCATATTTTAAATAAATAAAGAAATAAGTCATAATACACGGCCTAATGTTCATTCACAGATAAAACATTAGGTAACTTTACATAATGACCAAAAGTACTTTTAATATTATAATATATGTATATCACCCGAAAACCAAAGCCAATTCAAATCACAAATATCAAACTTTACTAATTCCATTCCTTTAACTAATTTATAAATATACCAATTCACTTATTATGCACATTATATATATTAGTCTAAGCCATGCTATCCCACACGGCTTATTAAACAAAATTATATAAGCACAACCAAGCATTTCTAAATAACCGGATTTCAATTATAAATATAATTATCTCATGCATTACTCACTAAATTAATATTATTCATATTTTAAGTATATTAGCCGAATCAAACATGCCCATTTCAAATATTGTACAATCAAGCCAAACTATCATATACCTAATCTATTTTCCATCTCACCTATTTGGCTGAAAAATTTACCACAAAGAGTACACTAATCCCACCATTAAATTTTACATTCAGTGCACCATTTCAAAACCAAATATTACCCTTTGAAATCGTACAAAAACATTCAACCAAAATAATTCTGAAACATATTCATATTTACCTTCACAAACCGTACCTAAATAGCCAAACGCAAACTGTCACGCCCCAAAAATCCCAAATTTTCATTTTTGTATGTTGTGGCTTTGTTCGCATGTTAGCATTATTGGGGTATTGATTTTGAAGTGTTAGAGGGTCTCTATGAAGTCCTGAGTTCAGGTTTTGGTATAGGAAAAATCTTGGTTTTAGTCTTAAGGGAACCTTTGACTTCGAGTAGTATTCCTGTTAAATAAATGAGACTAAAATAAAACACAAAAGGAGTTGTGGTCTAGTGGCAAGTGGTGTGACATTAAAGGCAAGAAGGAGGCATCACATGCAGGGCAAGGGGATCTAGGGTTCGAAGGGTGGCATGGTATTTCATTGGGGATTTATTTTGCACCCTTGGATAGCCAGTAGTTGGGTTGAAGCTAAACTCTAAAGGGGAGAGTTTGAACTGGTCATATGAGAAATTTAAGGAGGGGATCATGGAGCATATCTTAGAGAAAATTTAGGGGATTTGGTTGTAGAGAGATGGAGCCAATTTGGGAATTGTGGGAAGGAAAATTTGGCATAGGGTAGGGTGAATGTCATTTGTGGTTATTGATTAGTAAAGTGCCGAATTCTTTAAACTATTTCGGTTAGTGGTGTTGTCTTTTGAAAGTCGAATCTTTTTTGTTCTCTTAAGTGAAAATTTGGTTTTGTGCTTTCGGCTTTTAAGCACATTGTTGTTTCTTAGAGGGTAGATAGTGCTAAATTTCTTCTCTTCTTTCCTTTCCACTGATCAATCTCTTTTCCATACCTTTTGTTTCTAGCCAAATCCTCTTCTTCCCATTTTGGGTTGTGCCGAATTTCCTTTCCTCAATATCTCTACTCTCTCTTTGCCAAATCCTTTGTTGTGCCGTCACTACCTCCTTCCTTCTCAAAAATACTTAAACCAAATTATCTTCTCCCTCGCACGCTATCTCTTTCATCTGCCGAATTCAAAAAGGATTCTTTCGCTTGCGTTTCATTTTTTTCCAAACTGATTACTTCTACTTCATCTCAAAACTGAATCTTCTTTCGCTAACTCATACTCCTTGTGATCCGATTCCTTGCTGGCAAGTGACCTCGTAATCGCCTTTGAAGTGCTGAATCTACACTACCCTATCAGTTAGTCGATTGTTATGGTAAATGGTGATGTGATTTCAAGTATGGTTGAGTAGTTGGATTTCATGTTGACCATGCGTTTCTTGAGATAGTATTTGTTTAGCCTCAGCTATTAGATGTTAATGGTTGATGCTGGTTGGTGCAATTAAATCACGAAGAGGGGGAACGATTCTTAATCAAACGGCTTAGGTGGTAAAAGCCGACATAGTCAAGGTAGGTTCGGTTTCGGTGTTAGAAAGGCTTGTTGAACCTTGTTAAATCTTATGAAATCCCTAACCGAGTTCTCTAATCAAACATAGGTTCTACACTCGTGGTTCAATTCACTAGTTTCGCAACCAAGTGTGTACACACACCACACACACTATAGATCGACAAATCCTGAAAAGCTGAAATGCCAAAATGCCGACATGTCGAAAAGCCAAAAAGCTTAAAGTTTGGCTACGATAGCCACACGAGTGTGCGAACACTCATGTCAGGAGATCGATACATTGACAGAGGTGCCATGAGTGATCTCATGGACTTGGGCCACTTTTTGGCCAACTGGGCCGAAATGGGCCAAATGGGCCTGATGTGCCTATGGGCTCGACACGAGCAAAATTCATCAAGAGGTAAGAAACAACGAGCTAATCATAATGTCGAAATGACCAATGGAAGATTTAGGCTCCATGGGCCACATGAGAGTGTGGGCCCTACTTAGGTTGCTAAAAGTAACATAAGTCATGCTAAATGATTGTGGACTTAGTAATGGGCCAGTTTGTGTATTTAGGCCCATAATGACGAATGACTGTTATGCCCTAAAAGAGCAAAATGACTAAAATGCCCCTACATGTTATATAATTGATAAGGCATGCCATGTTTTAATATGTTGAAGTCATATGATATTATGCTGCATGGGGATGGGTTTATGTTTAGAGGAAGAGTATGATATGTGAGGGTCGCATGGTCGCTTCATGACCATGGATCCACCAATGGCTTTTTAAGCCCATTATGTGATTGACAGCTCTACTATATTATTGAGTAGTGCCGCAACCAGTGCTACAACGGGAGTGCAGGGATGGGTGGGTCGATTAAATCCCCACAGGAGTGTAGGGTTGGAAGGGAGGCGGAGTGTAAGGTTGGATGGGATATTATGCATTGCATACATTAATTATGGTTGTGATATGCGTTCAGGCCCAATTGAGGCTACTATGGGCTAAGGCCCAAATGCCACCGTTATTGTAATGGGCTTAGGCCCAAATTGATTGATGCATGCTTTTTAATTGTTGAGGGTTGTACACATTAAGTTTTCACACTCTCACCCCCTCTTTTTAATCTTTTAGGTGATCCTCAGTAGGTAGTTCGAGTATGAGAGGACTCAGAGGTGGCCACACAGCAAGCAGCATTAAACTTTAGTATTTTACGTTACAGTGTTTTTAATTACTTTCTTTTATGTTTGATGTAATAAGGCCTTTACTCCGATTTTGATTTAGTTTTGGATTTTATTACATTGATTGCTCAGTTTTTCAAAATTTAAGCTGGTTTTCTAAAAAGATAAATAATATTTCATGTTAACCAAATGTTTTCAACCAAAAGCTTCCGCAAATGACTAAAATATGAGATTTTAATATGTAATATAAAAACCAAGGTTTTCCGAATAACAACTTAAGGTTTTTGGGTCAATCGTTCAAATAAACAAGTTTTCCTTGGTTTTCGTTATAAACTAAAGTACTTCTCATATGAGGCTAGTTCCATTAATAAAAATACAACATGCGAACAATGTTTTAATCTGCGGACAATTAAACAATTTTCTTTTTTTAAAAGTTTTCAACATCATCAATTTATACGGTCTACCCTTCAATATGACACGGCCAGATTCGGCCATAACGTCTGGGCCATGTTTGGGGTGTTACATTTTGTAGTATTAAAGCCAGGTTGCAAAACTCAGGCTGTGAAACAGGCCTTAGTTTTTGGATTAAAAATTGTTTACCAATGAATCACAATATTTTGAAGAATTTTTATTGTGTGGCACACTGAGTCTTCGACGTCGAGCCAAGTAAGTAATCTTGATACTGAATTGTTTGTAAACTATTATACTATAGGAAACTACTAGGAATACTCTAGATAGGAAGCTACTGAGATTCTTTAGTTAGAATAAGAGTGAAACCTTAGAAAACTGAAACTATAGTGGACTTACAACTACGAAAATAGCTCTTAAACTACTATTTCCATAAAAAATTTGCTTAATTACTTAAATTATGAACTAAATTTCATAAAATTTCTAATTCAGATAATACGTGAATCAACAATGAGTGCTACAAGAGGAGTAAGAGGCCGCGGTAAAGGCCGTGGAAGCGTTAGGGCTGGGTTTTCGACATCAGGCCATATGCCTAATGTTGGAGCAGAGGAGGCTCCAACTTCATCAATAGCTGAGATAGGACCGTATGATTGGGCCGCTAGGGACAATGCATTATCACATCCAATGCTGAGGATTTTGGAAAGGGTCATTGGACCCAACAATGGTATGGGAAGTCATGGGTCGATCTCGGAGTGATTTCGATCTAACAGAGATGAGATTTTTAAGGGTATCACTGGTGTGGCTCCTAATGTGGCCGAATATTGGTTGGAGGCCACTGAAAGGATAATGGATGATTTGGACTGCACATCTGAGCAAAAGCTGAAAGGGGCAGTATCGCTGCTAAGAGAGGAAGCTTACCAATGGTGGATGACAGTAAAAGAGGGCACCCAACCTGAACGGATCACTTGGGAATTCTTTAAATCTGCGTTCCAGGGGAAATATGTGGGCGCGAGCTATGTGGATGCCTAAAGGAAGGAGTTATTGAATTTGACCCAGGGAGACAAATCTGTGGCAGAATATGAGGCTAAGTTCCTACGTCTCAATCGTTATGCAAGAGGGATAGTAGCAACGGACTATGAGCGTTGCATATGGTTTGATGACAGCCTTAGGGATAGTCTCCGGGTATTGATAGCTCCATAGAGGGATCTAGATTTCACAGCTCTAGAAGAAAAAGTGAAGATTACTGAGGAGGTGAAGTGCACTGAGCGCTTAAACCAGGAAAAAGAGAGGGGCAAAAACAAAAGAGATGCAGAGCCTTCCGGTGTTGGACAGAGGCCTAAGAAGAGGGCCAGAGTGGATGGGCCAGTCAGAGCTGGGCCCCTGCTACTAATATTGGGGTGCCACCTTGTGCTATCTGTAGAAAAGGTCATCTGGGTGAGTGCTGGAGGAGGACGTGAGCTTGTCTGAGTTGTAGTTCAATAGATCATAGGATCAGGGAATGTCCTAAAAGGTCGGATTAGGTGCAAGCCATGGGCAGAGGTAATGTGCAGCCACCAAGAGGTTGTGGTCAGGCTAGAGGTGGTAATGGTTTGGGACGCAGTCGTTGAGCACCGGGCAGAGGTGCAGACATGCTGAGGTAAGGCAGCTAGCTTTAGTCTATGCTGCTCGTTGCTGAGAGGACAGAGACGCCCTATATGTGATAACGGGTATGTTCTTTATTCATGAGCTACCTTACACTGCATTGATTGCTATTGGGTCAACGCATTCATACATTGCATGCAATATGACTGAAACCTTGGGTGATGTGTTTGAAATTACTACGAATGAGATTACTGTGTTGAGTCCTGTAGGCCAGTCGGTGAAAGTGAATAAGTTGTTTAGGGATGTACCTTAGTAGTCCAAGGAATTATCTTTTTAGTGGACTTGATAGAATTGCCTTTTGGCGAACTTGACTTAATCTTGGGCATGGATTGGCTGGTGAAACACCAGGCAACTCTGGATTGTGCTGCGAAGCGAATGGTACTAAAAACCATAGAAGATAAGGAGGTGGTGGTAATTGGGGAACATCAGGATTATTTGTCGAATGTAATTTCAGCTTTAAGGGCTGAGAAGTTGGTACGGAAGGGATGTGAAGCGTATTTGGCTTACATTAGTGATGCGGATTCTAAGGGTTCCACTATTAAGGAGTTGAGAACAGTTAAGGAATTTCCTGATGTTTTTCCTGATGAGCTTCCAGGGCTACCTCCCAACAAAAAAGTGGAATTTGGAATCGAGTTACTACTTGGTACAACTCTGGTGTCCATCGCCCCTTACAGAATGGCACTGAAGGAACTGGTGGAACTTAAAGCGTAAATTCAAGAATTATTAGACCGAGGATTCATTAGACTGAGTGTGTCTCTGTGGGGAGCACCGGTGTTGTTCGTGAAAAAGAAGGATGGGTCCATGCAAATGTGCATTGACTATCGGCAGTTGAACAAGCTAACTATCGAAAACAAGTACCCTCTGCCGAGAATAGATGATCTTTTTGATCAGATTAAAGGAGCATCAGTTTTCTCAAAGATTCATCTGCGTTCAGGGTATCATCAACTGGGAGTTAAGGAGGCGAATGTTTATAAGACAGCTTTTAGAACTCGTTATGGGCACTATGAGTTCCTTATGATGTCGTTTGGGCTGACAAATGCACTTGCCGCTTTCATCGATCTCATGAACCGTGTGTTCCAACCCTATCTAGACCAATTCGTGGTAGTCTTTATAGACGATATCTTGGTGCATTCAAGAACTGAGTATGAGCATGATGCACACCTAAGGGTTGTATTACAGATTTTGAGGGATAAGCAATTGTATGCAAAATTAAGCAAGTGCGAATTTTGGCTGAGAGAAGTCACTTTTCTAGGTCATGTAGTTTCAGCTAAGGGGATTAAGGTTGATTGTCGAAAAATTAAAGAGTGTTAGACTAGAAACCGCCCAAGATAGTGTCAGAAATTTGAAGTTTTTTGGGCTTGGCTGGATACTATAGACGGTTTGTTGAGGGGTTTTCATTAATTGCTGCAGCCTTAACCAAGTTGTTACTAAAAGGGGTATCATTTTTTGGACTGATAAGCAGCAAGAAAGCTTTGAGAAGCTTAAGAAGGTTTTGACAGAGGCCTCTGTTTTTATTCAGCTAGAGCCTGGGAAGGAGTTTACAGTATACAATAATGCTTTATATGTGGGCTTGGGCTATGTGTTGATGCAAGAGAGAAAGGTGGTTGCTTATGCGTCGTGCCAGCTTAAGACTCATGAGGTGAATTACCCAACCCATGACTTAGATTTGGCAGCGGTGGAATTCACGTTAAAAATATAGAGGAATTACTTATATTGAGAAAAGTGCATAATTTATACAAATTATAAGAGTCTGAAGTATCTCCTTACTCAAAAGAAGCTAAACCTTAGGCAGCGCAGATGGGTTGAGCTGTTGAAGGATTATGATTGCACGATTGAGTACCACCCTGGCAAAGTGAATGTGGTAGTTGACGCATTGAGCTGTAGGGCTATGTCTGATCTAATGGCTATGTTCACTCGTTTGAGCTTATTTGATGATGGCAGTTTGCTAGTTGAACTTCAAGTAAAGCCGTTGTAAAGTGAGCAAATAAAAGGTAAGCAGCTACTTGATGAGACTCTAGGTCCTCGATTCAAACAAGTTGAGAATGGGGAAATGTCAGACTTTGGGTTGAATGGTGAAGGAGTACTGTGTTTCTATGGGAGAATCTACATACCGAAGGATAATGATCTAAGGCAATCTATACTGCGGGAAGCGCATGGTAGTCCCTATGCTATGCATCCCAGTGGAAACAAGATGTATTGGGATCTTCATGAACTATATTGGTGGCCAGGACTTAAGCACAAGGTTACTAAGTTCGTGAGTAAGTGTTTGACATGTCAGCAAGTTAAGGCAGAACATCAGTTACCTTCAGGATTACTTCAGCCAGTGAAGATTCCACTTTGGAAGTGGGAGAGACTAACTATGGATTTTGTTAGTGGGCTACCCCCGACGCCTACTAACAAAGACTCGATATGGGTTATTGTGGATCGATTAACTAAGTCTACTCATTTTATACCAGTTTGCACTGACTATTCATTGCAGAAGCTGGCTAAGTTGTATGTGGCCGAGATTGTAAGATTGCATGGGGTGCCAGTCTCTATAATATCTGACAGAGATCCTTGACTCACGTCTTGGTTTTGGAAGAAGTTGCACGAGGCGTTGGTTACTAAATTAGATTTCAGTGTGGCATTCCACCCTCAAACAGACGGTCAGTCAGAGAGGGTAATTCAAGTGCTGGAAGATATGTTAAGGAGCTGTGTAATTGAGTTTCAAGGCAGTTTGGAAGATTATTTGCTGTTGGCCAAATTTACATATAATAACAACTATCAGGCAAGTATTGGAATGGCACCGTATTAAGCGTTATATGGGCGTAGGTGTCATACTTCGACTTATTGGACTAAGTTAGGTGAGCGGCAAGTTTCGGGGCCTGAGTTGGTAGCAGATACTGAGGATAAGGTGAAATTGATTCGGGATCGGTTGAAAGAAGCATCAGATAGGCAGAAATCTTATGCTGATCTGAAGTGCCGAGAGATTGAGTATGCAATAGGGGACTTGGTATTTCTTAAAGTTTCCCTATAGAAAAGGTACTAAGGTTTGGACAGAAGGGTAAGCTAAGCCCTAGATTTATTGGGCCATACCATGTGCTGAAGCATATAGGGCCAGTTGCTTACCAGCTGGAATTACCTTCAAAATTGAGGCAGATTCACGATGTGTTCATGTTTCCATGCTAAGGTGTTATCGCTCGGATCCTTTTCATATTGTACCGGTCGAGGAGATCGAGGTTAGGCCTAACCTAACTTTCATGGAAGCACCAGTGCAGATAATTGATCGTGATGTTAAGGTGCTGAGAAGGAAATCCGTCCCATTAGTCAAGGTGCTTTGGCGTAACCACAATGCTAAGAGGCTACGTGGAAACCCAAGGAGCCAATCCAACAACAATACCCTCATCCATTTTAGCCATGAAAATTTTGAGGCCGAAATTTCTTTTAGGGGGTAGAGTTGTAACGTCTCAAAAATCTCAAATTTTCATTTTTGTGTGCTATGGCTTTGTTTGCATGTTAGTGTTATGGGGGTATTGATTTGAAGTGTTAAAGGGTCTCTATGAAGTCCTGAGTTCGAGTTTTGGTATAGGAAAAATCTTGGTTTTAGTCTTAAGGGAACCTTTGACTTCGAGTAGTATGCCTTTTAAATAAATGAGACTAAAATAAGACACAAAAGGAGTTGTGGTCTAGTGGCAAGTGGCACCATATTAAAGGCAAGGAGGAGGCATCACATGTAGTGCAAGGGGGTCCAGGGTTCGAGGGGTGGCATGGTATTTCATTAAGGATTTATTTTGCACCCTTGGATAACCAGTAGTTGGGTTGAAGCTGAACTCTAAAGGGGAGAGTTTGAACTGGTCATATAAGAAATTTAAGGAGGGGATCATGAAGCATATCTTGGAGAAAATTTAGGGGATTTGGTTGTGGAGAGATGGAGCCAATTTGGGAATTGTGGGAAGGCAAATTTGGCGTAGGGTAGGGTGAATGCCGTTTGTGGTTATTGACTAGTAAAGTGCTGAATTCGTTAAGCTATTTCAACTATTAGTGTTGTCTTTTGAAAGCCGAATCTTTTTTGTTCTCTTAAGTGAAAATTTGGTTTTGTGCTTTCAGCTTTTGAGCATATTGTTGCTTCTTAGAGGGTAGATAGTGTCGAATTTCTTCCCTTCTTTCCTTTCCACTTATCAATCTCTTTTCTATACCTTTTGTTTCTAGCCAAATCCTCTTCTTCCCATTTTGGGTTGTGCCAAATTTCCTTTCCTCAATATCCCCACCCTCTCTTTGCCGAATCCCTTGTTGTGCCGTCACTACCTTCTTCCTTCTCAAAAATACTTAAACCAGTTTATCTTCTCCCTCTCACACTATCTCTTTCATCTGCCGAATTCAAAAAGGATTCTTTCGCTTGCGTTTTATTTTTTTCCAAACCGATTACTTCTTCTTCATATCAAAATTGAATCTTGTTTCACCAACTCATACTCCTTTTGATTCGATTCCTTGCTGGCAAGTGACCTCGTCATCGCCTTTGAAGTGCCGAATCTACACTGCCCTATCAGTTAGTCGATTGTTATGGTAAGTGGTGATGTGATTTCAAGTATGGTTGAGTAGTTAGATTTCGTATTGGCCATGCGTTTCTTGAGATAGTATTTGTTTAGCCTCGGCTATTAGATGTTAATGGTTGATGTTGGTTGGTGCAGTTAAATCACAAGGAGGGGGAACAATTCTTAATCAAACGGCTTAGGTGGTAAAAGCCGACATAGTCAAGGTAGGTTCGGATTCGGTGTTGGAAAGGCTTGTTGAACCTTGTTAAATCTTATGAAATGCCTAACTGAGTTCTCTAATCAAACATAGCTTCTACACTCGTGGTTCAATTCACTAGTTTCGCAATCAGGTGTATACACAGACCATACACACTATAGATCGGTAAATCCCGAAAAACTAAAATACCGAAAAGCTAAAAGTTTGGCTACGGTAAGCACACGAGTGCCTGAACACTCGTGTGGGGAGATCAATATGTTGACAGAGACCCCATGAGCGATCTCATGGACTTGGGCCACTTTTTGGCCAACTGGGCCGAAATGGGCCAAATGCGCCTAATGGGCCCGTGGGCCTGACACTAGCAAAATTCATGAATAGGTAAGAAATAACGAGCCAGTCATAATGTTAACATGGCCAATGGAAGATTTGGGCTCCATGGGCCACACGAGAGTGTGGGCCCCACTTGGGCCACATATTAGGCTTTTGGGCGCTAGTATATTTGTGATTGCTAAAAGTGACATAAGTCACGCTAAACGATTGTGGACTTAGTAATGGGCCAGTTTGTGTATTTAGGCCAATAATGATGAATGACTATTATGCCCTGAAAGAGGAAAATGACTAAAATACCTCTACATGTTATATAATTGATAAGGCATGCCATGTTATAATATGTTGCATTCATACGATATTATGTTGCATGGGGATGGGTTTATGTTTGGAAGAAGAGTATGATATGTGAGGGTCGCATGGTCGCTTGACGACCGTGGATCCACTGATGGCTTTTTAAGCCCATTATGTGATTGACAGCTCTACTGTATTTTTGAGTAGTGCCGCAAACGGTGCTACAACAGGAGTGCAGGGATGGGTGGGTCTATTAAATCCCCACAGAAATGTAGGGTTGGAAGGGATATGGAGTGTAGGGTTGGATGGGATATTGTGCATTGCATACATTGATTATGGTTGTGATATGGGTTCAGGCCCAATTGAGGCTTCTATAGGCTAAGGCCCAAATGCCACCGTTATTATAATGGGCTTAGGCCCAAATTGACAGATGCATGCTTTTTAATTGTTGAGGGTTGTACACATTAAGTTTTCTCACACTCACCCCCTCTTTTCAATCTTTCAGGTGATCCTCAGTAGGCGATTTGACGTGTGGGAGGACTCAGAGGTGGCCACACAGCGAGCAGCATTAAACTTTAGTATTTTATGTTACAGTATTTTTAATTACATTCTTTTGAGTTTGATGTAATAAGGCCTTTACTCCGGTTTTGATTTGGTTTTGGATTTTATTACGTTGATTGCTCAATTTTTCAAAATTTAAGCTGGTTTTCTAAAAAGTTAAATAATATTTCATGTTAACCAAACGTTTTCAACCAAAAGCTTCCGCAAACGACTAAAACATGAGATATGTAAGATAAAAACCAAGGTTTTCCAAATAACAACTTAAGGTTTTTGGGTCAATCGTTCAAATAAACGAGTTTTCATTAGTTTTCGTTAGAAACTAAAGTACTTCTCATATGAGGCTAGTTCCAATAATAATAATACGACATGCAAACATTGTTTTAATCTGCAGACAATTAAACAATTTTCTTTTTTTAAAAGTTTTCCAACATCATCGATTTATACGGTCTACCCTTCAATGTGACATCGCCAGGTTCAGCCATAACGTCTGGGTCGGGTTTGGGGTGCTACACAAACAATGTCATAATCACTACTTGTCAATACAAACCAAATCAAAATAGTCAATACACAAACAAAAATTTATTCATCACTTTACCTTACTACCAAGCCAAATTATACCACTTTTCATGC
Organism: Gossypium stocksii; assembly: GCA_020496765.1. Classification (NCBI taxonomy): domain Eukaryota; kingdom Viridiplantae; phylum Streptophyta; class Magnoliopsida; order Malvales; family Malvaceae; genus Gossypium; species Gossypium stocksii. Next base: position 18,979,797 of record CM035623.1, read on the forward strand.
TTCCAAAATGAGCTATTTATAAATCATTCAAGCATTACACAATCAAAACATATAACCCAAAACACCATTCATACTTGTCATAAAACGTACTTACGAAAATGAGCTTATACCATGACTAAACATGCAACATGCCTTGCATTACTCATTACCAAATCACCAAAACCAAACACATCAAACATATGAACCATGAACATATGTAACCAAACTTAGATATAATGATTAAGCCATTTTCGCAAGGCTATATACATATACAAATGTGAAATCCAATTGTAACAAACCTAGCCTATACATGCCACATAACCAAAACTCAAAGCTTTTATTTACCAAAACAAAATCTGGATAGTGTGATGAGATCTTCCACGACTTCCAATCCAAGCTAATCTCCAAACTCTATAATCATAAGTAAAACACATAGAGTAAGCTTTGAAAGCTTAGTAAGTCATAAGAAAATAATTCATCACAAATACATATATAATTCAACTCGATTAGGCCAAATTTAGTTAATTCCATACACATATTCAATCACTTTTCTCATATAATCCATCATTCCCACATTAATTAATTTCACTAGTCTCATTTATCAATGACCATATAAACCATGTTTTCAAATTCAAATAACTACCGTTAATTCATACATATAAATCAAGTTTGCACAATTTCATTACATAACCAAGTTATTTATTACATTTCATGCATAAAGTTAATACATTTTCTTTATATGTACTTCCAAACCCGAATAACCATAGCACATCACACATCAAAACCATATTTCATATTTCATAATTCTCATGTCCAAAACACAGGACCACAGTTTCATATAATGAGCATTTATAACACATTATTCATTATCATGTAATTCACATATCATCATTTAAATCATACTCGCCTTTCATATCTAAATTATATAAACAAAGCACACGTACCTGAATCATATATGGCAAAACACAATTACCATTCCATATTTCTTATATAATTCATTTGATCAAAGTTCACTTGCTATTAATATGGCCAAATACAAATATTCATATATATATATATATATACACATAATTCACACTTTAATATCACATACACATATACCATTTGGTCGAATATATTTGAATTCAAACACAATTTAACATTTTAACATGTATAATTCATATCATCTTTTCAAATATCAAAACTTACTTTATTTTCAATACAATTACTAACACATACCTGAACCTTTTAATTCGATTTCACATTCGGTCTTTACTAAACATTGCCCTCTGAACCATTCAAAATTAAAAAGGATACACAGATAATCAGAAAGCTTGTACAATGCCAACATCCCAGACGTGGTCTTACATGTAATCACATATCGATGCCACTATCCCAGACAGAGTCTTACTCGCACACATATATCAGAATTACATATCGATGCTAATGTATTAAACGTGGTCTTACTCGCACACATATTTTGATGCCAACGTTATAGACGTGGTCTTACTCGCACCATATTTCAGAATCCTATGTCATGACATATGTATCCTGACTATTCCTAAGGCTCATACGGGGCTTACGGACGTCGTAATTCGATCGAATCGAACTCGTAACCATTGCTCTCAAACATATATCATTTCGGCACATTCTCAAACAATTATAACAATTAAATTAAGCATTTATAATATACATGTATTGAAATTTACAACATCTATTTACTTATAAACTTACCTCATTCGGACACGAACGGACCAGAACGACTATTCGACAACTTTCGACTTTTCCTGATCCAAATCCAATTTCCACTTTTCTTGATCTAATTCAATACAAATTTGACTTGTTTAATAACATATTCATTAAATTTCATTCAAAAACACATAATTTGGCAAATTGCACTTTAGCCCCTAACATTTCACAATTTTCACAAATTAGTCCCTATTTCACAAAACACAAAATATTCAAAATTTTATTTCACACATAGTAGGCCGAATGTTCCTTATGCTCATACAAGTCTACACATTTCATTTATTTCACATTTTAGTCCCTCAAATTATTTTTTTTACAATTTAACCCCAATTACTCAAATTCATCAAAAATTCCGATACAAAACATATTAATCCAAAACATATCTTTCATAATTTATCAACTAACATCACAAAGCTCAATAATTCATCAATCTCATAACTAAAAATATTCAACAAAATAAAAAATTAAAGCATGGGCTTTGTAGATTTCATAACAACAATCCCAAAAACATAAAAATTATCAAAAACTGAGCTAGATACATACCTAATTGAAGAACACAAGGTGCTGAACCCTAACTTAATATTTTTGTTTCTTTTTCTTCTGTTATTCACGATAATAAAGACGAATGAATGCATAGTTTTATGTTTTACTTTATTTAATCATATATTAATACCTAAATTACCATTTTAACAATTATAAAATAATAAGAAAACATTATAACACAAGCCTAATGTCGTCCATCATATTTACCTATGGTTAAATTGCAACATAAAGACCCCAAATTAAAAGAACATAGCAATTCAGTGCTTTAAAAATTAGCTAGTCATTTTTTTTATTTTACACGATTAAGTCCTTTTAATTAATCAGACACTCAAATGATAAAATTAAAACATGAAAATTTCACAGATATTAATTCACACATTCTAAACACGAAAAATAATTTTTAAAAATTTTTTGACTCATATTTATGGTCCCGAAACCACTATTTCGACTAAGGTCTAAACCGGGCTATTACAATTCGTTCAAAAATTTTGACATTTGGGCACTTAATTTAGTCAAAAGGACTAAATTGTAAAAAGTGCAAAAGTTGAGTTCTACATGTTCGAGGTGCCCAATTGTTTGTCCTTAAATGGTAATTAGACCATGGGTTAATTTGTTGGACAAAAATGGAGATGAAGTAGGTGAAATAGAATATTTTTAAGTTAGGGGCATTTTGGTCATTTAGAGATTAAATGATTAAATAACAAAATTAAAAGCCAATTTTTGTCCAACTTCAACCCATGGCCAAATTTCACAAGGGGATAGGGTTTTTCAAGCTTCCAAGCTTGATTGTAAGTTTGTTCTAGCCTCGTTTTTAATGATTTTTATGCTTTTCAAATTCTCGTAACAAGATATATCTATTTCTACCACTAATTTGAGATATGGTTAAAGTCTAGGGTTTTGAACCATGATGAATATGTGAGTATTTTTGTGTTTAATGGTAGAAAATGCATGTTGATGGTTATAGAAACGACTTTTACTAAGCAGTTTTCGGTGAAAATGCCTAAAAGGACTAATTTGTAAAAGTTATAAAATGTGTCATAAAAGTGTATTTTAATAGAAATTGTGGGCTGTTATAGTTATCAAAATGGTTTGGCTAGGCTTAAAGTACAAAAAAATTGAATGAAAATCATTACGAGCCTAGGGAAAAAATTGTAAATATGTGAAACTTTAGGGGCAAAAATGTAATTTTCCATAATATGATTTTTGGGTCACATTGAATAATGTGACTAATAAATAAATTAAATGTGATATTATAGATCAAGGAAAATGAGGTTTGGAACTAGAACGAGTGAAAAATAAGAAATTAACGAATAAGTCCTTTTCACCGATTGTGCTACCAAGGTAAGTTTGTATGTACATAACGCATCAATTTTATTTATGTTTTCATATTTTGATATATTGTATAAGTTGTGGCTGAATATTGAATGTAATTGACAAAATATCGACAAGTGAGAAATTTCCTGGTTGAACCTTAGAAAGAAAATGGATACAAGTGACATGTTCACCAGGGATCTATGTGAAAATCTAAGTGAAATAAGTCCATGGCATTGTGCTAAGTGAAATAAGTCAATGACATCTAAGTGAAATAAGTCCGTGGCATTGTGCTAAGTGAAATAAGTCTGATGTGAGTAATATGATCGTCCAAAACTAACTAGGCTCATGATAAGGCAAGCGCACCTATTGAACAGTAGTATAGATTATGGCAAGACTGGAATGTCGAACCCTCAAGGACTAAAAGTACTAGTATTAACTTCCTCTTTATTATCTAGCCTAAGAATTAAAAGTGGTTTTGTATTAACTAAAATTAACTAACTAATTACTAACTAAGAATGCACAAGAGCGAATTGGGAAAATAGCTTCAAGAAAACGGATGAGAAAGACAATACCGAAGGAAGAATCCACCTAGACTTCACTTATTACTTGACTCTAAATTAGACGGTTTATTCACTTGACTTGATCCGTAGGAATCCCTAATTTATGTAATTATCTCTCTCGAGACTAAAAACAACTGACTCTAGGTTGATTAATTGAAATCTCTTTCTAATTAAAACCCCTATTGTCACATTAATTAGATCATTGGATTCCCCTATTAGATTTTACTCTAATCCAGCAGATTTATGTCGCCCTATCTCTAGGGTTGCAATCAACTCTGCTTAATTATGTTGAATCCACTCCTAAACAAGGACTTTTGCTCCACTGGATAAGCACATCAATACTTGAATCAATATCCTGGAATATCAAAACAAGAATTAAGAACACATAATTAAGAACAAATCAAATATTTATTATATAATTTAGAATGTAATAAGATCTATCTTAGGTTTCATCCCCCTCAGGTATCTAAAGGGTTTAGTTCATGATTGTAAAGAAAAACATCTTAGAAATTGGAAAACAACAAAACATAAGAAAACCCAAAAACTTCGAAGGAGAAATTGAAGGGAGATCTTTAATTTTGATGATGATCCTGCTTCTGAGACGGCTTCAACGACATTCCTTGAGTGGCTTTCTACTTTCTGCTCTGTGTGTCCCCTTTTGTTCCTCTCCTTAGGTGTTTTTATAGACTTTGGAATACCTCTCTTATCCCAAAATTAGCCTTTTTCGAGTAAAATTAAAACAGGTCTCGCTAGAGACACGCCTATGTAACACGTCCCTATGAGGCTGCTTAGGCTGTGTACAATTCTGTGTGTCACACACGGGCATGTGGTTGACCCGTGTGAGGATTTCTAGGTCTTGTTGAAGGCTAATTACGACCCATTTTATCAGTTTTGGCCCTTTTCTTACTCTTTTCACTTTCCAATGCTCACCTAAGTGTAAAATATGAAATTAAAGGATTAGGAGCATCAAATTCATTGAATTGTATGGAAAATCATCCAAAAATATGCCAAGCATGGGTTAAAAATATGTTATGATTACGGTTTATCAAATACCTCCACACTTAAGCATTTGCTTATCCTCAAGAAAAATCCATAACTCACAATTAAAATTAATTCTTCTCAACTTATAATTCTTATAAATAAATCTCGAAATAATCCACAAGTAATCATGCATTGAGAATTCAACTAAAAGAACGTCAAAGTTTCAAACAATCCAAGTTGACTATTTTATCACAAAAACATAGGCATCTCCCCTTACCTAAGTAATTACCCTTAATTCAAGATTACACAGAGTTGACATCTTTACTAGAGATTCACTCAAATCACTCAAAGTGTTTACGGTTCAGAAATTAAGCACTCATTAGTCAATATGAAAAGTTATTACCATAGGCTTGCATGAAAATCAAATCTCCACCACTATGGATTGACATGATATATCGATCAAAAGGTTTTTAAAGGGTTGTAATGGGGCTTTGGTTCGGGGTGTGGACACAAGCTGAAAAATAAGGTTAGAATCGAGATTGAACTGAACAATTACCTAACTAGAAAAATACTAAAACTGAGAAATTACATTACCAAATAAATAATCATAAAATTGAGCTTTTCCTCATAAATTACACTGTTTGAGATCAAGTGTATTAGAAATTCATAATAATATACTTAATGGCAAATTAACAACTGAAATAACTTTGTATATGTTTTTTTAGGAACAAATCAAGTAATGAAACTTTACTAACTGAAAAGGAGAACATAGCTAGATAATTATTCAATTCAAATTCGATAAAATAGGGTTCAAATTAATTGAGGGGATTTCAACAATAATGAGTTATGGGTTAATATTGAAGGTAATTCAACAAAAGGTTCGTTAAGCTCAAGGGGGTTTACTAAGATTTAATTATGAAGGTAGGCTTTCATGGAGTGAATGGGTTAAAATCTAGGTGCCTTTATCATTTCAGTGTATCAACTCAATGGTGTGGTCTCGACATGTATAATCGAAGCAAGTTCTAGAATAACAAATCAATATTGACACACTCATTAGCAACAATAAAAGTGAGCAAGAAAGAATATATGCTCTAAAGGCTCAAGATCTTACAAAAATTATGGCTTTTGAAGTCAATCTTATGAATTTTAAACCTCAAGATAATACCTAAATTTGGGGAAACAACATAGGAAATTTAGAGAAAATTTCAACTTATCATGCTTGATTCTCTAATGTTTTAAAGTTTAAATAGTCAAAGCACAAACACTTATGTTTTAATTCAAGACATATCAATAAAAATCATAAATCAATAAAAAATTTTTCTAATAGTGATAAGAAAATTACTTGAGAACAAGATAAAATTCAGGGATTTTTTGATAACGATATCAATGACCCCCATACTTAAGATGTACATTGTCCTCAATGTACAAAGATAAATAATAAGAATATGGGCATAATATCATAAGATAGGGAGAGAAGTGAAACTTCCTGAATTTTGTATGAAATCCTTGGAATGGTGGAAGCGGATTCGGAGAGAGTGCTAATGAAGTGTATGATGAGCTAGGCAGATGTGAAGGTGGGAGAGGATACTCCGGTGGTGGTAAAGGATGGGATTCCACAATCATTATTCCAAACGAATATAGTCGTGGTGTTCGGTGTCTTGGTCAAGCAAGACATGGCAGTCGTGGAGTATCTTTCCCAAGTGGATTATCATAGTTGTATAGTCTTGCATAACACTGAGCACCATGAACCCTTTGAAACTGCAGAGTCATTAATAATATTTTAGGGAGATCTATTAATGGGATTATCATGATTACTCTTTAGGAAACAACCATAAAATAGAAATGCGAAATAGACTAACATAAGTTTTGGGGGAATATAAAAGAAAAATAAAATTAAAATAAGCAAGAAAATAAAGATAAAATAAAAATAAAATATTAATGGACTTAAGCGTACTCATCGGCAGATGGATGGCGAGGTGGTAGTGGTGAAAATGAAATATGGAGATGCTGAGAAATTTGCTGTAGGGTCGCATCAATGTGGTCGAAACGCTGAAAGCACTGCTGCTCCAATCGAGTGAGGCACTCAAAAATGTCAGTCAATGAAGCAGCCGCATGAACTGGTCGGTGACTCAGCGGTGGCTAAAAATGTGGATCCTCACGAGGAAAAGGGACATCATCAGTAATGTCCTCAAGATTGTCCTGATCGGTGGCTTGAGATAGACGGTATTGAGGAGGATCAAACCCACGATGATATTCTATCATCCTCATATAGAGCATACTCGAAATCCCCTGTGGGGACATCTGGCCGGTGAGTGTGAGCGATGAGGACTGTGCTACTATTTTAGAAGGCCGAAGTATCTCGTTAGGCGTGTCACATAAGGACCGATGCAGATGGCTCCCTTTCTGTGGCATTCTGTTTAGTGGCGAATAGCGAGGGCAATGAAATATGCCAAGTCAAAAACGTGCCCGTGCACCATGCTCCATAAAAAGTATGCGTCATGGGTGTTAACGACGCTGGTGCTCTCTCGCTGACTCATCAAAGTGTGAGCTAGGAAGCCGTGTAGATATCGTAATGTTGGAGGGAGAGCTGATGCCTTGGAGCGACTGGGGTCATAGGTGGCTAAAACAGGGACCAGGGCTATCCAATAGGAGGAAGGGCATAGTGAATGTGGCGATGGAGTTCAGGGAAGTCGTCTTCGTCCATAAATTCCTCTGTATATAGTCCCAAGGTGACTCCAAACTCTGGGACACTTAGTTGGCATACCAATCTGCCAAGGCGAAATTGAACTGTGCCTAGATCGTCGAATTCTGACATGACTGTCTGTAGATGGAACGTCAAACAACGCTTTAAAGTGAGCTCCATGTATGTTGACTCAACAATGTCAAAGAAATGCACCCATGGTTTGGTAGTAAGAAACGCTCTAACTGAGTCGGTGAGGTGGACCTGCTCTAGTGCAGCCCAATCGATGCATCTGCCTATGCCAAGGGGTCTCACCCGAAGGATCTGAAATAGTTCCTTCTAGAGTCATGGGGGGAACTGTAGGAACAGGTGGCGCACTTCAGCAGATGCACTAGATGAAGTTGCTCCTGTGCCTTTCCGCTTTTTCGAAGCGGGCACAGCAACTTTGGACTTCCCTTGAGTGTTCATCATAGTGTATCTGAAACGAAAAGTGCAAAGCTTGTATTAAGTAATAAGATAATAATCATAAAATAGGACATAAAGTCAACAATTTCCAAAACTAAGTAGTCCTAAATAGTTTAATCCTAAAATGGTGCGAAAATTCAAACCAACCTAACTCCTTGGCTAAACTGTCAATAATCAATGAAATAAAAGAAAATAAAATGGAATAAGCCTCAATTAAAAATTTTAATACTAGACTGAATGCTAAGTGTAAAAACAAATGAATCTAAGAGTAAAACGATAAATTGGCTAACTGATAAAAATAGTGCAATATGAATAATAACAGGAATTACAAAGAAATCAGGAGATTATAATAAAAAAATATTAATCAAAACAGAAAAAGTAAAAATAAGGTTTAGAAATGGACCGACAGTAAAAAATAGTAGCGGCCAAAGCAAGGGTGTCGACGGATGGGAGGGGAAGGCATGGCTGGGGTGGTCTGCTAGTGCAGCGCAGCGGGGTTAGTCCAGCGGTGGGTTGGGCCAGTGTTGGTCTGTTGCGAAAGGGGGTGATTGGAATGGTGAGGGTAATGGAGAAGGGTGGGCTAAAGGGAAAAAGGAGAGGAGAGGGGTTGGGGTTGGGGGAGGTTTGTAGTGGTGGAGGTTTGTGTAGGTGGTGGTTTGGAGTTGGGAGGAAGGGGGTGGCTAGAATGGCCAGAATAGGTGGTTAGGTGAAGAAGTGGCGGCTAGGGTTTATGGGGGGTTGGGGAAGATGATGAACAGTGAAAGGGGATTGGGTGTTTAAATAGGGGCACAGTCATGTAATAGCTCCATGGTGGGTCATGCAGCCATGTCCCACGCCCATGTGCCTCAGATCCAGCCTGTGTTTTTCGTGAATTCTTAGCCAAGATTGTGTACACAGCCTTAGACCACGCCCGTGTGTTGCCCCACACAGCCATATCACACGGCCATGGTTAGCTTTGTTCATTTCTCCTACACCCGTGGGGGCTATAACATGCCCGTGTTACTTTGTCAATATCATCCATGGGTTATTGGCACGGGCATTCCACATGTCCGTGTTGATTTCTCAATGCTGTCCACGGATTATGGTCACGGGCGTGTCACACACCTACGTTAATTTATCAATTTCATCCACAGGTTATGGGCACGGCCGTGTGATTGGTTTATATGCCCGTGTGCTTTTCGCAGGTTTGCCATGATCTCTAGGCACGCCTGTGGGGATTTATCGCATCCCATGTCTTGACATATTTTGGAATTTCAAGGTCCAGTTTTAACATGGTTGTAGCCACACCCGTGTTTCCTACCCGTGGTGTCTTCGACGGCCATATCGCACAGCTGTGTTTGGAATTATTCACTTCTCCAACGCCGTGTATTGGTTCCCATGCCCGTGTGTTTCAATCAGGATTTGCCATGGTCTAAGGCACGGTCGTGGGCTTTTCCCGTGGAGTTCGTACGCCCATGTCACACGGTCGTGGTTATTAGTTGCATCCAGTGTGGCATTCTGAGTTTGGGAAAAATTAAGTCCTGTTTTCACACGGCCAAGGACACGCCCGTGGCTCTACTCTATGGTTGGGACACGACCTAAAGCACGCCCGTGGGCTAGGTCGTGTGGTTAGGAAAACCTGCGTTTTAATAACTCAATTAGTGATTGTAGATGCTATGAACTAAAACTAAGAAAATTAATAATGTTAGTGCTCAGGTTACCTCCCGAGAAGTATTTATTTAGAGTCTAAGCTTGACTTTCCTTGTGCGCACCTTTACGAGGGTTTGTGAAGCCTAAGCTCCTCTCTATCATTCTTAAAATCCTCACCATTATAAAGCTTAAGTCGATGATTGTTTACCTTGAAAGTGTCATGGTTTGGATGTGTTACCTCAATTGTGCCATATGGGAAAACGGTTTGAACTATGAATAGGCTTGACTATCTTGATTTCAGCTTTCCAGGGAACAATTTGAGCCTTGAGTTATATAACAAAACAAAATCACCGGCTACAAATTGCTTAGATTGCCTTAAACGAGCATCATGGCATCGCTTTGTTGCTTCTTTGTATAATCGTGAGTTTTCGTATGCATTAGCTCGCCATTTATCTAACTCGTTTAACTGCATTATTCTCTTTTCACCTACAAGTTTAAGATCAAAATTTAGAAATTTGATAGCCCAAAATGCCTTATGGTCTAGTTCAAATGGTAGATGGTAACTTTTCCCATAAACAAGTCTATAAGGAGATGTTCCTATGGGAGTTTTGAATGCAGTTCTATAGGCCTATAAAGTATCATCTACTTTCATTTCCCGATCTTTCCTATTTGACTCTACCGCCTTCTCTAAGATGTATTTAAGCTCTATATTGGCTACTTCGACTTGTCCACTAGTTTGAGGATGGTAGGGGGTAGCCATTCTGTGGTGCACTCCATATTTCTTTAGAACTTTAACAAACTGAACATTACAAAAATGAGTACCCCTGTCACTAATGATCACCCTAGGTGTTTCAAATCGAGAGAAGAGCTTTTTATGAAATCTCACTACCACCCTAGCATCATTAGTAGGTAAGGCTTGGGCTTCCACCCATTTTCACATGTAATCAACTACTATTAAGATGTCTTTATTCCCAAACGAACTAGGGAATGGACCCATGAAATCAACACCCCATACGTTAAATATTTCACATGAGAGCATATATGTTTAAGGCATTTCATCATGTTTAAAGATATTACCTGTTCTTTGGCATTTGTCACAAGAAATAACATACCTGTTGGGTCCTTGAACAGTGTGGGCCAATAAAAACTTAATTCAAGTGTTTTATGAGCTGTCTTAGTCCCACTGTAATGCCCTCCGATTGGTCCTGAATGGCAGTGTTCCAAGATCTTGTCTGCTTCTGACTTCGTAACACATCTTTGAATGACTTGATCTGCACATATACAAAAAACAAAAGGATCCTCCCAAAAAATAGTTTTTTACATTAGCAAAGAATCGCTTCTTTTTCTAATGTGTCAACCCTTTTAGGATTATGTTAGCAGCTAAATAATTCGCAATCTCTGCAAACCAAGGTACCTCAGAATCAGATATAAGCAAGAGTTGTTCTTCAGGAAATGAGTCATTTATTTCAGCTTTATCGAGTTCTTTGAGATGTGGATTCTTGAGCCTGGAAAGGTGATCCACCTCAAGATTTTCAGCCCCTTTCTTATCTTGTATCTCCAAGTCGAATTCCTACAATAATAAAATTCATCTTATTAATCGAGGTTTCGCATCGGATTTAGTTAAAAGGTAATGAAGAGCAGAATGATCAATATAAATGACGACTTTAGACAAAATCAAATATGGTCTAAATTTGTCGAACGCAAAAACCACAGCTAGCAATTCTTTTTCCATGGTAGTGTAATTCTCTTGCGCGGCTATCAAAGTCTTGCTAGCATAATAAATTGGCTGAAAATGCTTGTCTCTTTGTTGTCCAAGAACTGCACCTACTACAAAATTACTCGCATTTCACATTAGTTCAAAAAGAAAATTCCAATCAGGTGCAATGATAATCAGAGCATTAGTTAATTTCTCTTTGAGAATGCTAAATGCTTCTAAACATTCCTGATCAAAATTGAAAGGCATATTTCTAGTAATTTCGTTAAAGTCTTAGCTATTTTAGAAAAATCTTTAATAAATCTTCTATAAAAACCAGCATGTCCTAAAAAGCTTCTTATAGCCTTAACTGAATTAGGGGAGGTAGTTTTTCAATGGTTTCAATTTTTGCTTTATCAACCTTTATCCCTTTACTAGAAATCTTATGGCCTAACACAATACCTTCGCGAACCATAAAATGGCATTTTTCCCAGTTGAGAACAAGGTTCGTTTCTTCACATATTATTAAAACTCGTTCTAAATTTTTAAGGCAAAGATGGAAAGAGTTACCGAATGCCAGAAAGTCATCCATAAATACCTTCATGATATCTTCCACGAGTTCATCAAAGATGGCTAGCATACAGCGCTGAAAAGTAGCAAGAGCATTACATAATCCAAAAGGCATTCTACAATAAGCAAATGTACCATAAGGACATGTAAATGTCATTTTCTCTTTATCTTCAGAAGCTATCAGGATTTGGAAGTAGCCAGAGAGTCCATCCAAAAAGTAGTAGTACATATGCCCTGACAGTCTTTCCAACATTTGATCAATGAAGTGCAAAGGAAAGTGGTCTTTTCTGGTGGCATTGTTCAATTTTCTATAGTCAATGCACACTCTCCAACCTGTGACTATTCTTGTAGGGATTAATTCGTTCTTTTCATTGGCAACAATAGTCATGCCTCCTTTCTTAGGAACAACCTGCACAAGACTTACCCAAGCACTATCAGAAATAGGATAAATAACTCCAGCATCTAGAAGTTTAATTACCTCAGCCTTGACAACTTCCTTCATGCTGGGGTTCGGTCGTCTTTGAGCTTGCACGCATGGTTTGTATTCATCCTCCATTAAAATTTTATGGGTGCAAAAAGAGAGACTGATTCCTTTAATGTTAGAAATTTTCCAAGCTATGGTGGCCCTTTTATGTTCTTTTAATACTTGGAGTAATTCCTCTTTTTCCTTGGGTTGCAAGCCCGAAGCAATAATCACTGGCAGTATAGAGTCATCTCCTAAAAATGCATATTCCAAGTGATTGGGTAGTTGCTTTAGTTCCAGTTTGGAAGGTTCGTTAATAGAGGGTTTTTGTTTCAGTTCATCTTTTATCTCAATACCCTCATAATCTATTTGTCTTGGAGAAGGTTCGTTAGAGTTCAACTTAATTATTACCTTCTCCGTCTCAATGGTGACTTCGTCCACCTCCCCACTTTGGACGAGACACAGTTCCAACGTGTCTTTAAGAGTGATTTCCTGAAAAGAGCCTTGAATAGAATGGTCAATAGAATCAATAAGATAACAGGAATCGTCTTATTCTCTAGAGAATCACATGGCATCATAAATTTTAAACACGATTTCTTCATCACCTACCCTAAGCATAAGTTTACCGTCCCCCACATCAATAACAGCTCTAGCAGTGGCTAAAAATGGGTGTCCTAGGATTACAGGTACCTCAACATCCTCATCCATGTCAAGCACAACAAAATCAACAGGGAATATGAATTTATCTATTTTTATGAGCACATCTTCAATGATACCCCTAAGATATTTAGCAGATCTGTCAGCTAATTGAATACTCATCCTAATGGGTTTTGGTTCCCCAAGACCTAGTTGTTTGAACATTTTATAAGGCATTAAATTAATACTAGCACTTAAATCAACTAATGCCTTTTCAATATTTAAATTACCAATTAAACAGGGAATAGTAAAACCCCTGGATCTTTCAATTTGGTTGGTAGTTTATTCTAGAGGATAGTTGAACATTCCTCATTGAGTTCCACTGTGGACAGCTCTTCAAACTTCCTTTTGTTTATTAGAAGCTCCTTAAAAAATTTTGCATACGTGGGCATCTGCAAAATAGCTTCAACAAAAGGTAAGTTTATATGTAACTATTTAGAAAGTTCAAGAAATTTACCGAATTGTACATCCATGCGGTCTTTTTTTAACTTTGCTGGGTATGGAATAGGTGGCTTGTATTCTTTAAGTGATGGTGGGACATTCTTTTTGGGTTCAACCTCCTCAACGTTCTCCTTGTCAGGCTCTTATAGCAACTTCTTTTCAGGTTGAGCTAGTATTTTCCCATTCCTTAATGTGATTGCTTTAACATGCTCCCTAGGATTGGGTTTAGTATTACTCGGTAGACTACCTTGTGGTCTATTAGATATCATCTTGGCAAGTTGACCAATTTGATTCTCAAGTCCTTGAATTGAAGCTTGTTGGTTCTTAAGTGCTGTTTCAGTATTCTGAAATGGGTTTCTGACACTGATATGAATTTTTTCAACATCTCTTCAAGGTTTGGTTTCCTTTCCTGCCAGTCAAGGGTTTGCTGAAATCCCGGAGGGGGGTGGTGGCATTTGATTTCCTTGATTCCCTTTACCTCCCCATGAAAAATTTGGATGATTCCTCCAACCTGCATTGTAAGTGTTATTGTAAGGATTGTTTTGAGGTCAAAGATTATTACCCATATAATTCATTTGCTCATTCTCCATGCCATGTCCATAAGGGGAGTACTCGGGCTTGCTCATACCACCTATGCTAGAGTCACACTGCATCACTGGATGTACCTGCATAGTACCATACAAACCATCAATCTTTTTATTCAAAAGTTCTACCTGGTTAGAAAGCATGGTGACCGCATCAACATTAAAAACAATGGTGGCTTTTGTTAGCTTTGTCCTCATAACTTGCCACTAATAGTTATTCAATGACATCTCCTCTATAAACTCATAAGCCTTCTCAGGTGTTTTGTTATTTATTGTTCCACTGGAAGCTACATCAATCATTTGCCTTGTTGAGGGGTTCAAACCATTGTGAAAAGTTTGAACCTGTAGCCATAAAGGTAACCCATGGTGAGGGCATCTTCTTAATAAGTCCTTATATCTCTCCCATGCATCGTAGAGTGTTTCTAGATCCATCTACACAAAAAAAGAAATGTCATTCCTCAACTTTTCCGTTTTAGCCGGCGAAAATTATTTAAGTAAAAATTTTTCAGTCATTTGATCCCAAGTAGTGATAGACGCTCGTGGAAGAAAGTTCAACCACTGTTTAGCCTTGTTCCTTAGAGAAAAGGGAAATAACCGAAGACGAATTCCAAAAAGTTCGTTAAATGTGTATTAGTGTCCTCGTTCTGCAAACCCTCAAACTGAACAAACTATTGAATCATTTGAATAGTGTTAGGTTTCAGTTCAGAATTATTTGCAGCAACAGTAGGTCTAACAATACTCGATTCAGTACCAGCTAAATTAGCCTTAGCATAATCATACATAGTACGAGGAGCAGGATTCTGATTCAAAGGATTTGCGGCTACCATAGGAGGTAATGGATTATTCTGATTTGCCTCCATCTCTTCGGTAATGCTGGTCACGTCCTCTTGCTCTTCCTCTATGTACTGTAAACTTCGCTTTGTTTCTCTTCGGTTTCTGCGAGCTGATGTTTCGATCTCACTGTCAAATACGAAAGGTTCAAATGGGATTTTTCTAGTCATAAACTAGAGACACCTGCCAGAGACAAGTAACAGAGAGATGAGAAAATAAAAATTAAATTGAAAACAAAGAAGTAAATTGCAATAAAGTAAAAAATGGCTAAAGTAATAAAAATCGAGTGTTCCTAATATTTTAGTCCCTGGAAACGGTGCCAAAAACTTGATGTGAGTAATATGATCATCCAAAACTAACTAGGCTCATGATAAGGCAAGCCCACCTATCGAACAGTAGTATAGCTTATGGCAAGACCGGAATGTCGAACCCTCAAGGACTAAAAGTACTAGTATTAACTTCCTCTTTATTATCTAGCCTAAGAATTAAAAGTCGTTTTATATTAACTAAAATTAACTAACTAAATTACTAACTAAAATTAACTAACTAAATTACTAACTAAGAATGCACAAGAGCAAATTGGGAAAATAGCTTCAAGAAAACTGATGAGAAAGACAATACCCAAGGAAGAATCCACCTAGACTTCACTTATTTCTTGACTCTGGATTAGACGATTTATTCACTTGACTCGATTTGTAGGAACCCCTAATTTATGTTTATCTCTCTCGAGACTAAAAACAATTGACTCTAAGTTGATTAATTGAAATCTCTTTCTAATTAAAACCTCTATTGTCGCATTAATTAGATTATTGGATTCCCCTATTAGATTTGACTCTAATCCGGTAGATTTATGTCACCCTATCTCTAGGGTTGCAATCAACTATGTTTAATTATGTTGAATTTACTCCTAAACAGGGACTTTTGCTCCACTGGATAAGCACATCAATACTTGAATCAACATCCTGGAATATTAAAACAACAATTAAGAACACATAACTAGGAACAAATTAAATATTTATCATATAATTTAGAATGTAATAAGATCTGTCTTAGGTTTCATCCCCCTCAAGTATCTAAGGGGTTTAGTTCATGATTGTAAAGAAAAACATCTTAGAAATTGGAAAACAACAAAACATAAGAAAACCCAAAAACTTTGAAGGAGAAATTGAAGGGAGATCTTCAATATTGATGATGATCCTACTTCTGAGATGGCTTCAACGATGTTCCTTTAGTGACTTTCTGCTTTCTGCTTTGTATGTCCTATTTTGTTCCTCTCTTTATGTGTTTTTATAGACTTTGGAATACCTCTCTTAGCCCAAAATTAGCCTTTTCTGAGTAAAATTAAAACAGGTCTCGTCAGAGACACGCCCGTGTGAGGCTGCTCAGGCCATGTGCAATTCTGTGTGTCACACACGGGCGTGGGGTTTACCTGTGTAAGGATGTTTAGGCCGTGTTGAAGGCTGATTACAGCCCATTTTATTCGTTTTTGGTCTGTTTCTTACTCTTTTCACTTTCCAATGCTCACCTAAGTGTAAAACATGAAATTAAAGGATTAGGAGCATCAAATTCATTGAATTGTAAGGAAAATCATCCAAAAATATGCCAAGCATGGGTTAAAAATATGTTATGATTACGGTTTATCAAAGTCCATGGCATTGTGCTAAATGTGATTAGCTCAAGAACAAGCCTATGTGAAACTTGTGAAATGAAGTAGCTTTGGCTACTAGTGTGGCACTATGTGAAACATCCCGATGTATCCATTAATACTCCGATGTGTTCAACGGGAAATGACTAAATGTAAACGAATATGACTATGTGATGAATAAGTGTAGGGATGTGTATATAAACTTATGAGCAATGTGCTCGATTTTTGCTCGAACTTTGGTAAGATTGATATGGATAAGTGTTACTATGAAAGTTAACACAAAGAAAATATGAATGAGTAAAATTAGTAATAAAATAGTTTTGGATAGCAGCAGTTGTGTGACTTTGAAAAATCACCAAAAATGCTAGAAATCTAATTAGAGATTGAATAAGATATGAAATTAAAGCTTATTGAGTCTATTTTCATATAAAAGGAACGATGTAAGCAAAATAATTTCATATTTTGAGATATTTGAATTCTTGTGAGACAGAGTCAAAATGATTTCGGAATCCCCTATTCTAAATTTGAAAAACCATTAAAAATTGTACAAAAATAATTATGGGTTATAATTTCTATTCTTAAAATCCTTAATGAGTTTATTATCAAAAAAAAACAAACAGAAACATCATCTAGATCTCGTACAAGGATATAATTAATTATTAGTGAAGAGAGTCGGAACTGTCAGACAACGAAATAGGGGTAACTTTAATGAATAAACTGTACTTATTGGCTAAACCAAAAATTCTAAAAATTTTATAGTAAGAAAATATTTGAGTATAGTTTTAGAGAAAATTTGCATATCTTAATTTGGAGTTTCGTAGCTCAAGATATAAATAATTAAGTGACAATGACTCGAGTAGATAGCTTGATATGAACGTGAGTAAATAGTGGAACTATGTGCAATTATGATTGTATTATCTTGAGAACATATTGTGGGGATTGGTAAAAGCTTATTAATAAATTGTTTATTATTTACATACCAACTTACTATGCTATATAGCTTACCTTCCTTCCTTTCCTTTTTCCTTTAGTGTCACAAATACTAGCTCGGTTTGGAGCTCATCAGAGATTCTATCACACTATCAAGCTATTGATCGGTATCAATGTTTTCAAGCATTCTAAGTTTAAGGCATGTATAGAGACTCAGTCATTTTGTGTATGAGTTGTTATGTTTTGGCCAAATGTATTGGCTTGTATTGATTAACGATTTGATTTGGGTTATAGCCACATAAATTGGCTCACATTGGTCAATTGGGTTGTAAACCTATTTATATGTGCATGCACAAGTTATTGCCTTTATTGATGAGTGAATGCCATGTTCAAGCCATGTTTATAGATGTTGATTAACAATTAATGGCATGTTAAATGCTATTGAGATGTATAAGTATGTGAATGAGGTTGAGGGTGGCAAATGGCTTAGAAAATAGCCTTAAAGTTGTCCACATGGATAGACACATAGGCGTATGTCTAAGCCTTGTGTGAAACACGGTCAGCCCAATGGGCGTATGAATAGGCCGTGTGTCCCCTACACCCTAATTTTGCAAAACAGAATACCCAATAGTAAACACACGGGCAAAGATACAGTCGTGTGTCTCAGTCGTGTGAAGGACACGGCCTTAGGACATGGGTGTATGCCCAGGCCGTGAGAAGTCTGCACCTTAAATGCAAAAATTAAATTCACCACACAGCCTAGCACATGGGCTTGTGACTTGGCCGTGTGCCCCTAAATGGTTAATGACATCATAAACAGAGAGTTACACGAGCTAAGGATATGGGCATGTTCTAAACCACACGGGCGTGTGTGATCACACGGGCGTGTGACTCTCCAAAGCATGAAATCTTTCTAAGTGTTGTAAAAGTTTTGAAAGTTCTCGATTTAGTCCCTAACTACCTCTGATGTATGTTTAGGGCTTCGTAGGCCCATAATAGGGACGTTATGAATATGTTTAAAAATTTTTAAATTGGACACAAATTTTACGACTCAAAATTGTATGTGTAAGTGTGTTTAAGTTCGGTAATGCCTCGAACCCTATCCCGACGTGGATACGGGCAAGGGGTGTTACATAGGTACTAAGTACCGTTTGCTTTGGCAATATTTATTAGGCACAATGTGTCGTACTGGTGTGTTTGGTTGGATCTGTGTATCTGCCAAGGTTCGAGTCTTGTTAATAGGGGTAAACAAATGAAATAGCAAATCGAAAGAAATTGAATGATCTTGTTCATGGAATGAAATGCGAATTTGAAATTGAAGAATGAGAAAGAATATGAAATGTGAAATGGGACTGCTCTATTTATTGAGATTTTGAATTGAGACATTGAATTAAGATATGAAAACAAAATGTTTGAACCATGGGTTCATGAAATGGTTAAGATATAGTGAAATGTTGAATGAAATAAGCAAAGAAAAGCTATCAAAGATAGCTATTGTTAATATATATAATGTTAAAGTATATTTTGATAATTTGAAGGATTAATGTGGTAAAATTTAATAAATAAATAAAATGGAATGAGTTATTGAAATGAGATGTGAAATATGAAATGAATTTGAGATAGTGAAATAATGTATAAATTCAATTGAATATAAGCTTTGAGATAGTTATTATTTTTGAAATATGCTGGTTTAAATGCTTAATTTGATTATTGAAAGATTAAGGGTATAAATTGATTATGCATATTTTATTGTAATATGTTACAAATTTGAATTATAGTAATACCACTGAGTGTATATACTCAGCGTACGGTTTGTTTCCATGCACAGGTTAATTGAAGTCAAAAGTCTCGGTCCAGCATCCAAATTGATCTCGAACTCAAAATCTGGTGATAAAAGTTTCTTTTTGGTAAATAACATGTACCTATGATGTTGTATTGGTCATTTTAATAAATGGCTGTAAATATTGCTATGATGTGAATTTGGAAAATTACATAGATCCTATTTATGAAATGTTAAGTTTAAGAAATGGCCTATTTGATATGAAAACTTGTGTTGGATTGAATGTGATAGTATTGGATTGCTTTGAAAATTTGAGTGAAATGTTTGTGATTATACATTAGAAAAGTCATTAAATTTTGTATTTGGTCTGATATGTCTGGTAATACCTCGTAACCCTATTCTGGTGACTATTTAGGATTAAGGGGTGTTACAGATTATCTGAGAATTGTGTTACAAATTTTGCATGAGAAACAATTATATGCCAAATTAAATAAATGTGAATTTTGGCTTTAGGAAGTTGGTTTTCTAGGACATATAGTGTCGGCTGAAAGCATTAGAGTTTATCCGAGTAAAATTTCAACAATTGTTAACTGGAAATCACCGAAGAATGTGTCTAAAGTTAAAAGTTTTCTAGGACTAACCGGCTATTATCGAAGATTTGTACAAGGTTTTCAATGATAGCTTCTCCGATGACTCATCTATTTCAAAAAGATGTAAAGTTTGAATGGTCTGACAAATGCCAACAAAGCTTTGATCGATTGAAAGCTCTACTAACTGAAGCATCAATTTTAGTTCAACCTAACTCGGGTAAGGAATTTGTCATTTATAGCGATGCATCATTGAATGGTTTAGGCTCTGTCTTGATGTAAGAAGTCAAAGTAATAGCTTATGCCTCTAGACAGCTTAAACCACATGAAAGAAATTACCCAATAGATGATCTTGAGTTGGCAGCCATTGTGTTTGCACTGAAAATATGGCGACATTATCTGTTTGGTGAAAAACATCACATCTTTACTGATTACAAAAGTTTGAAATACCTAATGTTGCAGAAATATTTAAATTTGAGACAACGCAGGTGGCTTGAATTGTTGAAAGACTATGATTTATTATTGATTATCATCCGGGTAAGGCAAATATAGTTGCATATGCTTTGAGTAGGAAGTCTTTATTTGCCTTGCGAGCAATGAATACCCAGTTGTTATTACCTAATGATGGTTCAACTATAGCTGAGTTAAAAGTTAAACCAATATTTCTACAGCAAATCTGCAAAACACAAAAAAATGATGATGAGTACAAGCTAAACGGGTACAATGTGAGTCAAATTCTGATATAGAATTTCAGATTGGGTATAAAGATTGTCTATTATTCAGAGGTAGAGTATATGTACCAAGGAATTCAGAGCTAGTACAGAAGATTCTACAAGAAGCTCATGGTGGTATTATGTTTGTTCATCCAGGGAGTAACAAAATGTATAACATTTGAAAAAGATGTACTGGTGGCCGAGAATGAAACAGGATATTTCTAAATTTGTATCTAAATGTTTGATATGTCAGCAAGTTAAAGCTAAACATTAGTTGCCTTCGAGATTATTACAGTTAGTTACAATACCGGGATGGAAATGGGAAAGAATTACTATGGACTTTGTGTCAGGATTACCCTTGTCTCTGAAGAGGAAAGATGCTATTTGGGTAATCGTCGACTAGTTAGAAAAGTCTTCACACTTTATTCCGGTACGTATGGATTTCTCTTTAGATAGGTTGGCTGAATTATATGTGTTTGGGATTGTTAAATTACATGGAGTACCGGTCTCTCTTATTTCAGATAGGGATCCTAGGTTTACATCTTGATTTTGGAGTAAATTGCAAGACGCTTTGGGTACTTGTAATGTCCCCAATTAGGGCATAAATGGAATAGTGGTTTCGTGACCACAAATCTGAGATAAAAATAATTATTTTATAATTATTTTGATGTTTGTGATATGATTGCTTGATGGTGTGAAAATTTCATGAAGGAATTCTATGCATAAAGTGCTTAATTTAAAATTAGGGACTAAATTGAATAAGTTGTAAAACTTATATTCTAGAAGCATTTAGTATGAATTGCTTTGGAATATTAATTAGGAGGTCTTAAATAGCAATTTGACCAATTTCTAAAATTTGGGACAAAAATGGGCTGGTACATGAAAATTTTCAAAGAAAGACATTAAGGGCATTTTGGTCATTTGGTTATTAACATGAATTAAAAGGGAAAAAGATGACAAAATTGTTATCATCTTCTTCAACCTTGGCCAAATATCACCTCTCTCCATAGCTAGGGTTTCTTCAACTTTCAAGCTTCATAGTAAGTGATTCCAAGCCCCGTTTTTAATGATTTTTACGTTTTTAGAATCCCGGTAGCTCGATAAAGCTTATGCTAGCAATAATTTAAGCTAGGGTTCATATTTGGAAAAATACCCATAGGTGAAATTTGTGTATTTTGATGTTTTATGATAGAATATGAGGTTTTAAATTATGTTAGACAACTTGTGCTACTCGGTTTTGAGTAAAAACGAGTAAAACGGCTTAATCGGTAAAAATACATATTGTTCATAAGTGCATGTTATAGTTGGAATTTGGGGTTGCTGTTAGTAAATAAATGATCAGCATGTCTTAAAACCTAAGATTTTGGGATAAATTTTAATTTCCGAGCCTTGGGGCAAAGGTGTAAATATGCAAAAGTTTAGGGGCAAATTCATAATTTTGACAAAGTTAGGGTCAAGGACTGTTTTGATAAATGTGAGTATTAAATGAAATAAATGTGTTATTTTAGATCAAGAGAAATGAGATTCAAGTCGTGATTGAGGGAAAAACAAAGTTTACGAGGAATAGGCTTGATTATTGATATTTTGGTACTGAGGTAAGTTCATGTGTAAATAAGGTAACATAATTGTTATTTTAAGTGATTTAGTGTTATTTATATGATATGATGCTTATTATCATGAAATATTGTGCCTTGTGAAATATTATTTGTTGATATGCAAAGTATGTGATTAGCTTGATAAGCATGAAATGCTAGCGAGTATGGGTCCCGGGTGTTCCGAGGAGGACGACCAAAAATGTGTGTTTAAGGAAAATCCCATTTGAACCTTGGGAATAGATTAGGATACAAGTGACATGTCACTAGGATGATTAAGTTCCGAACTCGTTGAGTTGAGTCTGAGTTCATTTATGGGCGGGTTACATGGTAGCTTGGCTACGGATTTGACAATTATGAGTATATGATTTGTGTATCCGAGTTATATTCCTATGTGTTCAACGGGTAGATTGATAAATGAATAATGAGAGTGCCTAAACAAATGAGGTATGTTGAAACATATTATGAAAGAGAAATTGGACAGGTATGACCTTAAACTTTGGGTTGAGAACTTGGTAGAACGATAATGTGGTAAGATAGCTAATGTTCTTGTGCCATGAATGTTTTAGTGATGCTATTGCAATCGATGTTATGTTGAATTTCATAATTATGTTATTTGTTATTTACATATGAATTTACTAAGCATTTATGCTTACTCCCTCCTTTCCATTCATTGTAGTTTTGACAAGCCAGCTTGGAAGTCGGGAAGGGTCGAAGGAACGATCACACTATCCGAAGAACTATTTTGGTAAAATGGCTTGTATAACTTGAATATGGCATGTATAGCAATATACTCATTTTGTTTAATTAATCTTGTGATATGGTTGTGGTTTTGTTGAGAAAATGCTTGATAATGATTAGTCATTGGAATGGTTAATCTAGATCATGTGTGAGACCATGTGTGCTTAAAGTGACACTTAGTTTATGAATATCCATAGAAAAGTGAAATTTGCCATAAAACAGTACATTGTAGCAGCAAATACATGAGTTTGAAAAATCACTAAAAATAGTAGAAATTGAATTATGTGATGAATTAAATATAGAATTGCAGCTTATTGTGTCTATTTTTATATGGACAAAGCAAAATAGGTAAAGGAGTTATCTGTTGTGAGATATTTGAGTTTTAGTGAAATAGGGCCAGAGCGATTTCTGGATCCCCTGTTCCAAATTTGGAAATTCACCATAAATTGTAAAACAATAATTAGGAGGTATACTATATATGTACAGAATCCTTATTGAGTCTAGTTTTAAAAGAAACAAACGGTATAGTTTTATGAATTTTTTACAGAGAGAAAAGTGGTTCGTAGTAAGCAGAGGTTGGTGCAGTCGAGTCCTAAAACAGGGGTAACTTTAACTAATAAACTGTACTAATTGGCCCAACTAAAAATTCTAGAAAACAATTAGTAAATAGGTGTGTGAGTTTAGATTTAGGGAAAATTTACAAATCTTGATTTTGAGTTTCGTAACTTGAGATACGATTTTTTTTGTAACTATGACGCAGGTAGACTGCTAATACTAATGTTGAGATCAATAAGGTAAAATTTCTTAAATGTCGAAACTTAGTTTATTAACACCTCTAGCTCGACTCCGATGAAGGTTTCGGGCATAAAGGCGTTACATTTAGTGGTATCAGAGCAGGTTTAGTTGGTTCTCGGACTAATGTGTTGCATGTTCGAGTTTTGCTATTCATGCCATATATACATATTGTGATAGTGTGACGACTTCTGACCTTTTAAATGATTTGTTTTTTATAGTAAATGGATCCCAATCCAGCTATGGCTGATGATGTAGAGAGTAATGCACCAGCTCTGGCTGAAGGGGCGGTGAACTGAAAATCCACCTCCTACTGTTGGTTAAGAAGGAGGAGAAAGGGGTCGGGAAGCCTTTCTCCAAATGATGAGTGCTTGGTATACTGAGTTCGTTCGTACGAACCCGAATGCACAACCTCCCCCACCTCCCTAATTCCTCAACCTATACCCCCCATGCCTCAAGGTATGGACTTGATGAAATTACATAGAACTCCAGTTAACAGAATTCACAAGCAAGGGGCTCAAGAATTCAGGGCAAATGTTGATGATGATGCCGAGAAAGCAGAGTTTTGGCTCGAGAATTCTATTCAGGTATTTGATGAACTGTCTTGCACACCTGAAGAATGCTTGAAATGTGCTGTATCGTTGCTAAGGGATTCAACCTATTATTGGTGGAAGATATTGATTTCTGTAGTGCCGAAAGAGAAAGTGACCTGGGAATTCTTTCAAGAAGAATTTCGGAAGAAATACATCAGTGAAATATTTATTGATCAAAAGCGCAAGGAGTTTCTTGAGTTGAAACAAGGCAACATGACAGTTACAGAATATGAGAGAGAGAGAGAGTTCGGCTGAGTAAGTATGCTAGAGAATGTGTTCCTTCAGAGGCTAAGATGTGCAGGCGATTTGAAGAAGAACTCAATGAAGACATAAGAGTATTTTTTGGAATTCTTGAATTAAAAGAAATGGTAGTACTTGTTGACCGGGCTTGCAAGGCTGAAGAACTACTTAAAGAAAAGAAAAAGGTAGAGACTAAAATTAGAAATTGGAAGAAAAGACCGATGAGCAATTCATTCTCACAACAATTTGGGAAATCTAGAAATATGAATCCTCGTTCCCAAGTTTCAGCTGGACAATCACATGGGAATTCTAAGAAGCAAAATGTGGGTCCTAAATCTCAGACTACTTCGGTAGCTAGTGTAGGGAATTCGAGATTTGTTAAGCCAGAGTGCCAGCGGTATGGTAGAAATCATTTTGGTCTGTGTAGAGCAAATGAATGTTTTCGGTGTGGTTCTCCAGATCATTTTATTAGAGACTGCCTAGAGAGAATTGAAAAAGAAAGATTCCAAAGTGCAAAAACTAGTGGTGTAGATTCGAGAGGAAGGTATCCACAAAAAGCTAGGAGTGAAGCAAGCAGTAAGAATGCAGCCAGAGATGCAGCAGCTAAACCTGAAGCAAAAGCTCTGGCTAGAACTTATGCTATAAAAGCACGTGAAGATGCTTCTTCCCCTGACGTGATCACAGGTATATTTTCTCTTTATGATGTTAATGTTACTGCTTTAATTGATCTTGGTTCTACTCATTCATATGTGTGCATGAAATTGGTGTCTAGTATGAATATACCTGTTGAGAACATAGAATTTATGATTAAAGTGTCAAACCCGTTAGGCAAATGTGTCATAGTTCATAAAGTATGCAAGAAATGTCCTTTAATGATTTGGGGTTATTATTTTCTGGCCGACTTGATGTTGTTGCCGTTTGATGAATTTGATGTTATTTTGGGTATGGATTGGTTGACATTGCATGATGCTATAGTAAATTGTAAACAGAAAGTTATTGAATTAAAGTGTGAAAATGGTGAAATTCTGCAGGTTGAATCAGATAAATCAGAGGCATTATTTAGTGTGATTTCTTCGATGTCGGCTCAGAGATATTTTAGAAAAGGTTATGAAGCCTATTTGGAGTATGTGCTGAATACAAAAGAAATTGAAAAGAAATTTGAATTAGTGCCAATTGTGTGTGAGTTCGCGGATGTATTTCCAGAGGAGTTGCCGGGTTTGCCTCCAGTCAGAGAAGTAGAATTTGGTATAGAGTTGATACTAGGAACAGCTCTGATTTCGATTGTTCCGTACAGAATGGCACCAGCAGAGCTAAAAGAATTAAAGTCGCAGTTGCAAGAGTTGACTGACAAAGGCTTTGTAAGACCGAGTTTTTCACCTTGGGGTGCTCCTGTATTGTTTGTGAAAAAGAAGGATGGTTCTATGAGATTGTGTGTAGACTATCGGTAGTTAAACAAGGTGACAATCAAGAACAAGTATTCGTTACCGGGAATTGATGATTTGCTTGATCAACTAAAAGGAGCAACATGGTTTTCAAAGATTGACTTGAGAACGGGGTACTACCAGTACGAGTAAAAGAGCCGAATGTGCCTAAAACTGCTTTTAGAACAAGGTACGGTCATTACGAATTTTTAGTTATGCCGTTTGGGTTAACAAATGCACCTGCTGTGTTTATGGACTTGATGAACCGTATATTTCGGCCATACTTGGACAAGTTTGTTGTGGTATTTATAGATGATATCTTAATTTATTTGAAAGATGAGACAGAGCATGCCGAGCATTTGAAGATAGTTTTGCAGACTTTGAGAGATAAGCAGTTGTATGCCAAGTTTAGTAAAAGTGAATTTTGGCTTCGGGAAGTTGGATTTTTGGGTCATATTGTTTCAGGTGATGGTATACGGGTTGATCCCAGTAAAATTTTAGCTATTGTTGATTGGAAACCACCGAAGAATGTAACCGATGTTAGAAGTTTCTTAGGGCTAGCTGGATATTATCGACGGTTTGTAAATGGATTTTCTATAATTGCTGCTCCTATGGCTAGATTACTCCGAAAGGATGTTAAATTTGAGTGGACGGAAGAATGTCAACAAAATTTTGAAGAATTGAAAAAGTTATTAACAGAGGCACCAGTGTTAGTACAGCCCGAGTCAGGTAAAGAATTTGTGGTATATAATGATGCTTCTCTAAATGGTTTGGGATGTGTTCTGATGCAAGAAGGAAAGGTTGTGGCTTATGCTTCGAGACAGTTAAAACCTCACGAGAGGAATTATCCGACTCATGATTTGGAATTAGCCGCAGTGGTGTTTGCTTTGAAGATTTGGCGACATTATCTATATGGTGAAAAGTGTCGAGTATATACCGACCACAAAAGTCTTAAATACTTGATGTCACAAAAAGACTTGAACTTAAAACAGCGAAGATGGTTGGAGTTATCGAAAGATTACGAGCTTGTGATTGACTACCATCCAGGAAAAGCAAATGTAGTTGCCGATGCCTTGAGCAGAAAGTTGTTGTTTGCTTTAAGAGCTATGAACACTCAGTTGGAAATGTCAGATGATGGTTCAATCCTAGCCGAGTTGAAAGCAAGACCGATGTTTTTACAAGATATATGTGAAGCTTAGAAAAGCGATGAAGACTTGAAAGCCAAAAGAAAGCAATGTCAGGTTGATACAAAGTCAGATTTCAGAATCGGTTCTGATGGGTGCTTGATGTTTAAAGATCAAATTTGTGTACTGAAGATGAGGGATTGATTCAAAAGATCTTGCAGGAAGCACATAATGGTTGTTTGTCGATTCATCCAGGCAGTACGAAAATGTATAATGACTTGAAGAAAATGTATTGGTGGAATGGAATGAAAAGAGATATACCGGAGTTTGTATCCAAATGCTTAATTTGTCAATAAGTGAAAGCTGAACACCAAGTGCCTTCGGGATTACTTCAGCCTATTATGGTTCCTAAATGGAAATGGGATCGGATTACTATGGATTTTGTTTCCGGGTTGCCGTTGACTCCAAAAAAGAAAGATGCCATCTGTGTAATAGTTGACAGATTAACTAAATCGGCTCATTTTATCCCGGTACGTACGGATTATTCTCTTAACAAGTTGGCTGAATTGTATATCAGAGAAATTGTTAGACTACACGGAATACCTTTGTCAATCATTTCAGATAGACATCCGAGATTTACTTCGCGATTTTGGCAAAAATTACAAAAGGCATTAGGTACGAAGTTAAATTTCAGCAATGCTTTTCATCCACAAACTGATGGACAATCAGAGAGAGTAATTCAGATTCTTGAAGACATGCTCAGATGTTGTGTATTGGAATTTCAAAGTAGTTGGGAAAGATATTTACCGTTGGTAGAATTTGCTTATAATAACAGCTATCAGACGAGTTTGAAAATGGCACCTTATGAAGCATTGTACGGTCGCAAGTGTCGGATGCCGTTGTATTGGACCGAACTCAAGGAAAATCAGATCTATAGGGTTGATCTAATAAAAGAAACTGAAGAAAAAGTGAAAGTGATTCGAGATTGTTTAGAAGCTGCTTCGGATAGATAGAAATCTTATGCATATTTGAAACGAAAAGAAATTGAGTTTCAAGTTGGTGATAAGGTATTTTTAAAGGTATCTCCGTGGAAGAAAGTTCTCAGATTTGGACAGAAAGGCAAGTTGAGTCCGCGTTTTATCGGACCATATGAAATAATTGAAAGAATTGGACTGGTAGCCTATCGGTTAGCATTGCCATCTGAATTAGAAAATATTCATGATGTGTTTCATGTATCCATGCTACGTCGGTATCGTTCAGATCCTTCACATGTAATTTCACCAACAGAAATTAAACTACAACCAGACATGACCTACGAAGAAGAACCAATTAAGATTTTAGCTCGAGAGATCAAACAACTAAGGAATAAAAGTATTGCTCTTGTGAAAGTGTTGTGGCAAAAGCATGGAGTAGAAGAGGCTACATGGGAACCCGAGGAAACTATGAGGAAACAATACCCACATCTATTTACCTGTAAGATTTTCGAGGACGAAAATCCTTAAAGGGGGAGAGTTGTAATGTCCCGAATTAGGGCCTAATCAGAATAGTGGTTTCGTGACCACAAATCTGAGATAGAAATAATTATTTTATAATTATTTTGATGTTTGTGATATGATTGATTGATGGTGTGAAAATTTCGTGAAGAAATTCTATGCATAAAGTGATTGGAATATTAATTAGGAGGTCTTAAATAGCAATTTGACCAATTTCTAAAATTTTGGACAAAAATGGGCTTGTACATGAAAATTTTCAAAGAAAGACATTAAGGGCATTTTGGTCATTTGGTTATTAACATGAATTAAAAGGGAAAAAGATGACAAAATTGTTATCATCTTCTTCAACCTTGGTCGAATATCACCTCTCTCCATAGCTAGGGTTTCTTTAACTTTCAAGCTTCATAGTAAGTGATTCCAAGCCCCGTTTTTAATGATTTTTACGTTTTTGGAATCCCGGTAGCTCGATAAAGCTTATGCTAGCAATAATTTAAGCTAGGGTTCATATTTGGAAAAATACCCATAGGTGAAATTTGTGTATTTTGATGTTTTATGGTAGAATATGAGGTTTTAAATTATGTTAGACAACTTGTGCTACTCGGTTTTGAGTAAAAACGAGTAAAACGGCTTAATCGGTAAAAATACCTATTGTTCATAAGTGCATGTTATAGTTGGAATTTGGTGTTGCTGTTAGTAAATAAATGATCAGCATGTCTTAAAACCTAAGAATTTGGGATAAAGTTTAATTTCCGAGCCGTGGGGCAAAAGTGTAAATATGCAAAAGTTTAGGGGCAAATTCATAATTTTGACAAAGTTAGGGTCAAGGACTGTTTTGATAAATGTGAGTATTAAATAAGCTAAATGTGTTATTTTAGATCAAGAGAAACGAGATTCAAGTCGTGATCGAGGGAAAAATAAAGTTTACGAGGAATAGACTCGATTATTGATATTTTGGTACTGAGGTAAGTTCATGTGTAAATAAGGTAACATAATTGTTATTTTAAGTGATTTAGTGTTATTTATATGATATGATGCTTATTATCATGAAATATTGTGCCTTGTGAAATATTATTTGTTGATATGCAAAGTATGTGATTAGCTTGATAAGCATGAAATGCTAGCGAGTATGGGTCCCGGTGTTCCGAGGAGGATGACCAAAAATGTGTGTTTGAGGAAAATCCCGTTTGAACCTTAGGAATAGATTAGGATACAAGTGACATGTCACTAGGATGATTAATTTTCGAACTCGTTGAGTTGAGTCCGAGTTCACTTATGGATGCAAACGCCCGAGCTCGTTGAGTTGAGTCCGAGTTCGTTTATGGGCAGGTTACATGGTAGCTTGGCTACGAATATGACACTTATGAGTATATGATTTGTGTATCCGAGTTATATTCCTATGTGTTCAACCGGTAGATTGATAAATGAATAATTAGAGCGCCTAAATAAACGAGGTATGTTGAAACGTATTGTGAAAGAGAAATTGGACAGGTATGACCTAATCTTTGGGTTGAGAACTTGGTAGAACGATAATGTGGTAAGATAGCTAATGTTCTTGTGCCATGAATGTTTTAGTGATGCTATTACAATCGATGTTATGTTGAATTTCATAATTATGTTATTTGTTATTTACATATGAATTTACTAAGCATTTATGCTTACTCCCTCCTTTCTATTCATTGTAGTTTTGACAAGCCAGCTTGGAAGTTGGGAAGGGTTGAAGGAACGATCACACTATCCGAAGAACTATTTTGGTAAAATGGCTTGTATAACTTGAATATGGCATGTATAGCAATATACTCATTTTGTGTAATTAATCTTGTGATATGGTTGTGGTTTTGTTGAGAAAATGCTTGATAATGATTAGTCATTGGAATGGTTAATCTAGATCATGTGTGAGACCATGTGTGCTTAAAGTGACACTTAGTCCATGAATATCCATAGAAAAGTGAAATTTGCCATAAAACAGAACATTGCAGCAGCAAATACATGAGTTTGAAAAATCGCTAAAAATAGTAGAAATCGAATTAGGTGATGAATTAAATATAGAATTGAAGCTTATTGTGTCTATTTTTATATGGACAAAGCAAAATAGGTAAAGGAGTTATCTGTTGTGAGATATTTGAGTTTTAGTGAAACAGGGCCAGAGCAATTTCTGGATCCCCTATTCCAACTTTGGAAATTCACCATAAACTATAAAAATATAATTAGGAGGTATACTATATATGTACAGAATCCTTATTGAGTCTAGTTTTGAGAGAAACAAACAGTATAGTCTTATGAATTTTTTACAAAGAGAAAAGTGGTTCGTAGTAAGCAGAGGTCGGTGCAGTCAAGTCCTAAAATAGGGGTAACTTTAACTAATAAACTGTACTAATTGGCCCAACCAAAAATTCTAGAAAAAAATTAGTAAATTGGTATATGAGTCTAGATTTAGGGAAATTTTATGAATCTTGATTTTGAGTTTCATAACTCGAGATACGATTTTTTTTGTAACCGTGACGCAGGTGGACTACTAATACTAATGTTGAGATCAACAAGGTAAAATTTCTTAAATGTCGAAACTTAGTTTATTAACACCTCTAGCTCTACTCCGGCAACGGTCTCAGGCATAGGGGTGTTACAGTACTCAATTGCACTTTAGTACAGCATTTCATCCTCAAATCGATGGTCGGTTAGAACGTGTGATTCAAGTTCTTGAAGATATGCTTCGGTGCTGTATTTTAGAACTTCAAGATAATTGGGAAAAAGATTTACCTTTGGTTGAATTTGCATATAATAATAATTATCAGTCCAGTACTAAGATGGCACCGTATGAGGCTTTGTATAGTCGTAAATGTAGAACTCTGTTGTATTGGACAGAGCTTAGTGAGAAAAAGATACTCGAAGTTGACTTAGTCTGAGAGACTGAAGAAAAGGTAGAGGTGATTCGGGATAGTTTAAAATTAGCCTCTGATCATCAAAAGTCTTATGCCAATCTTAAATAAAAGGAAAGAATTTCAGGTCGGTGACAAAGTATTTCTGAAAGTATTGCCTTGGAAGAAAGTTCTCCAGTTTGGCCATAAAGGAAAACTGAGTCCACGATTCATCGGGCCATATGAGATTATTGAAAGAATCGGACCTATTGCTTATCAGTTGGCATTATCACCAAAACTTGATAGAATTCATAATGTTTTTCATGTGTCCATGTTACGACGTTATAGATCAGATCCTTCACATTATTTCTCTGACAAAAGTTGAGATTCAGCCTGATATGACTTACAGGGAGGAATCGATTACAATCTTGGCACGTGAAACAAAAGAGTTAAGAAATAAAAAGGTAGCATTAATGAAAGTTCTTCGGTAATGACTTGGGATTGAAGAAGATACCTAGGAACCAGAGGATACCATGAGAAAGCAATACCCAAATCTTTTTACTAGTAAGATTTTCGAGGACGAAAATTATTAAGGGGGAGAGTTGTAATAGCCCATTTTCAGTGAAATCGAAACAGTGGTTTCGAGACAATAAATCTGAGCCGAAAAGAAATTTTATTTTAATATTATTACATGGTCTGCATTATGATAGGAATGTCATATGAAATTTCTAATAAGAAAATTTTACCGATTATGTGTTTAATTATGGAAAGGACCAAATTGCATAAAATGCAAAAGTTGGATTCTAGTAGCTATAAGTATCAAATAGCTATGGAATTCAAAACTTGAGGTCTTTATATGGTAATTAGACCATTAAATAAAATTTAGTAGATATTTTTTATGAATCATCCAAGGAAAATTAGAAAAAGGCAATGACTAAATTGGAAAGTAGAAAAATTAATAAATGATAAATAATTAAATAGATAATATCATCTTACTATCATCATCTTCCCAAAATATACATGGAAGCCTTAGGAAAGAGAAAGCAAGCTTTCTTGGGTTAATTGGGTAAGTATTCTTGTCTCGTTTTTAGTAATTTTTATATTTTTGAGATTGGAATAGCTTAATCTATTTATTTTGGGGATTAATTTGAAAAGTTATCAAAGTATAGAAGTTTTTCCATGGATGAATATGCTGAAAATTTAAAATTTATGGTAGAAAATGAAAGGTTGTTGATAGATAAACAACTTTTACAAAGTGAATTTTGATGAAATTTTGATTTAGGGATTAAATTGTAAAGATATAAAAGTTATGGAAAAAATCTAAATTTTGTGAAATACATGTACTGTAAAAGTTATATGAAAATTTCAGTTAGGCTTGGAATAAGGATTAAATTGCATGAATTTCACTTTACGAGCCTAGGAACGAAATTGGAATTTATGAAAAGTATTGAAAGTGAATGCTATTAAATTGGTGATTAAATTCATTTATATAGATCCTAAAAGACCTAATACTGAGTTAGATCGAGGAAAACAAAAAGTTTCGGATTAGTAGATTTCGTATACGAACAAGTATTGAGGTAAGTTCATGAAACTCAATTGTGTATTTTTCTATGTTTAAATTGAATGTGTTTATGTGAATTGTATAAATATTATAAATATATGAACTAATCACATATCTGATAATGCCGAAAATATGTCAAATCTCGTTTAAATAGATGAAAGGTGATAGATACAGGATTTCCCGTATTGGTTGAGGTCCAGCATATGTTGTGGGCACACCACAGCTCTTACGAGGATCCCGTTATAAGCCCTCTCGAGTTTCCCATTATATGGTTCAGCGAGCTTCTCGTTATAGCTCTTCGAAGCGCCCCAATAGGTTGTGATCCTACATTTGTTGTGGACACACCTTAGCTCTTATGAGCATCCCGATTATAGGCTCTTCATGAGTTTCCCATTAAATTGACTCTTTGTGAGCTTCCTAATAGTGCTCGCTTGAACTTCCTGATATTTAGCTATCCGGAGCTTCCCGATATAGTTCTTTGTGAACTTTTCGATTGTAACTCTTTGTGAACTTCCCGATTGTGGCTCTTATGAGCTTCCCATTATATATCCCGGATGAGCTTCCTATTATATATCCTGGATAAGCTTCCCGATAGGCTCTTTTTGAGCTTCCCAAAATGGCTCTGTGTGAGCTTCCCATTACAAGGCTCAAGAGTGTGCTTCCTGGTTATGTGCCCTAATTGGTACCCTTGGATATGAATTGACGAATTTTAGTTTTGTACACTAAAGTGTACTACATGAGCGTATCCATCGATATTTTAATTAAATTCAACAGGTAAAGTTCTGACATGGCTAAACTAAACTTGAAATGAATTGTCATTAAAGTGTACATGTAATATGGAATAATGATAAGGAAAGCATATGTATATGAAAGACATTAAATGATGAGCTCATCCATGTTCTTGGTATTATGTGAATTACTTGACTAACATGATTGCTGAAGTTGTGTTTTAGGCTTTAAGCCAAATTGCTTGGATGCATTATTACATGTTTATTTTAAATGTAAATATATAGTAAGTTAAACTACTGTTATACGAACTTACTAAGCATTGAATGCTTATTAGGTTTATTTTCTTCTATTTTATAGTGCTCAAAAGCTCGTAAAGGTTAGAGATCGGTCGGAGTATCATCAGACTATCCTCCAGCTCGTTTTGGTATAAATAGATATCTTACTTTGGTATAATGGCATGTATAGGCTAATTAGGCTAATGTTGGTATGAAAATGGATTTTTGTAAACTAGCTATTGAAAATGGCTAGAATGGCGTGTAGTCGCCCGTATGGTAGGCCGTGTGCGAATGACACAGCCGTGTGTTTGACAAAGGCTAGGCCATACATTGGACACGGCCTTGTGATGGCCAGGTGTAGCTGTGTACGACACACGGGCTAGACCAATTTGGGCCGTGTGGGTCACATGGGCGTGTGAGCCACACGGGTAGTCCACACAAACGTGTGAGTTTCTGGGCCAGGCCGTGTGATCCACAAGGGCCAAGGCCAATACGGGCATGTGGACCAATTTAACTGAAATGTTTCCTAGGGTTGCACAGGTCGTCCTAATCGACTGTGAACCTACTGTAGGGTTGGTAAGGGTTGCTTAGACCCTAAATTGTATGATTTGAATATCTGATATATGTATTGAGCATGATAATTATACATGTGTTTACTCGTCTGTATGTATGACTGATAATCGTATAATAGCATGTGAGCATGTTATACTGTCTGTCTGCACTAAGCATATTTATCTGTATCTGCATTTAGGGTGGGATAATGATTATTGGAGGAAGCGTACTGAAAGACATTTATGCCTATTATCTGGTAGCTCAGCTACAATTTATCTGTTATGTGCCGCATTTGGTACAACATGGTGTGTAGGGCTGGGTGGATGTTTTAAACCCTGCGTAATGTGTAGGGATGGTCAAAGATGGTGTGTAGAGGCTGGGAGTAGAAATTGTTTTTTGTTTTTACTGTTTGACTGCATCTGTTTCTAAGATGGGCTAAGGCCCAATTCTACTTCTGTTACTGTAATGGACTTAGACCCAAATCTGTATCTGTAATGGGCTTAGGCTCCAGACTGTATCTAACTAATATCTATTAACTAATTGAGTGCATATTTTTTTATGAGGATTACACACTGAGTTTACGTAGACCTTCTTCTATTTAATCTGTACAGGTAATCCCCAGAGTTAGACGGATTGGTGCGGCGGAGAACTCAACGGTGACCACTACTATTTAAACTGCTTCATATTTGTTTCATGGTTATATTATTTTTTTATTATTTTGGGTATTTTGATGTAATTGGGACTTGCGGACTATTTGCTTTACTATGGGATTTTACATTTTTTATGGACTTTTAAACTGCTAAACTCAACAAAAATACAGTTTTACTAAATAAACAAAGGTTTTCTTAAAAACGAATGGTTTTCCAGAAAATAAACGATTTCTAAAAACAACGCTTTCACACACTTTCGCTACACAAAAATGTCTTACTTCTAAATGTTTAAAAAGGGATAAGAGTTTTAAAATGGAAAATAAAAATAAGGGTTAATGTACAAGATTGGTTCTTACTGAGTGACGCTGTTTTAAAACCTTGTGATGTGACACTGACAGATTCAACCATAATGTCTAGGCCGGGTTTAGGGTGTTACATTAAGCTTGATTTATATGACTTGAATTGGTTGGTATATGTTTGTGAGTGTTGGTGTAGGTTGTTGGAAAATTTTGGGTTAGAAATAAGGTTAGGAAATAGCCTTATTTTGTCCATACGGGTAGACACACAGATGTGTGTCTTGACCGTGTATGACACACGACCTGGTACATGGACATGTGGTTTGGTCGTGTGTCCCCTGCATCTTAAAATTTAGAAATAAAATGCTCAAAATTGGGCACACGAACAGAGACACAGGCATGTGTCTTAGCCATGTGTAACACATGGCCTAGAACACGGGTGTGTGTCATGGCCGTGTGAAACCTGCACCTAATTTTCGAAAATTAAATTGACCGCATGGCTTAGCACATGGGCGTGTAGCTTGGCCATATGACTCATGCACTTAATTAAATTACAAGTCAGAGAGTTACATGGGTTAGGGACACAGGCATGTGCCCTACCTTATATGTCACACGGCCTGAGACATGGGCATGTCACCTGGCCACGTAAGCCACACGACCTGGCCAGGCGGGCATGTGACCCCTGCACTTAGGAAAAATTTTAAAATTTTGCAAGAAAAATTTTGAGACCCTGATTTAGTCCCAACTTGTTTCTAATGTTTAAATTGAGCCTCGAGGGTCCCATCAAGGGATGATATGATTAGTTTCAGATATGAATAGTAAATGACATGAATTATCTGTATTTGTTCTGTAAACCCCGGTAATGCTTCGTAACCCTGTTTCGACGATAGATACGGGTTAGGGGTGTTACAAGTTGAATTTCAGGCAAGTATATGGTAATGACATTTCTTGTTCGACTGTTGAGTGCATATTTCTTGAACCTTAAACACTTTGAGTGCTTTGAGTGAATCTTTAGTGAGGATGTCAATTCTTGTTGTTATGAATTAAAAGTAATTACTTAAATAAGGGGAGACACCTATGTTTTCGTACCTTAAAAATTTCAGCTTGGATTGTTTGAATCTTTAGTGCCCTTTTAGTTGAATTGCCAATGCATGATTCTTTGTGAATTATTTTTGAGACATTATTGATGAGAATTACAAGTTCAGAAATATTAACTTTAATGTAGGTTGAGGATTCTTCTTGAGGACAAGCAAACGCCTAAGTGTGGAGATATTTGATAAGTGATAAAAATAATATGTTTTAATCTCGTTCTTAATACGTTTTTGGATGATTATTTATGCAAATTGGTGAATTTTATGCTCCTAAGCTTTTAAATTCATGTTTCTATACTTAGGAGAGCATTTAAGAGCAAAAAAATCAAAAAACGAGTGAAAATGGAGCAAATAGAGCAAATTTCAAAAGCCACACGGGCTAGGGCTTCCCACACGGGCTGGCACATGGCATGTTCCCGACCATGTCAATTTTGTGATTCGCATCCCAAACACGTGAAAAAACACAACTTTTAGGCTTTCTGGGCATTTTAAAGTCTATAAACACCAAATAGAAGAAGAGAAGAGGGAGCCATCAGAGAATATTAAAGAAAACAACTCGAAGAATACCATTGGAGCCAACTCTGAAGCAAATTTGCATCAAGATTGAAGACCTCTTTTTAATTTCTTTTGAAGTTTTTATGAGTTTCTTTACTTCCTGTGGTTATTCTGCCTTTAAAATGTTATTATTCACATTTATGAACTAATTCTCTAGATACCTAGAAAAGATGAACCCTATGATGAATTATATTATTTGATTTCTGTTTTACACGATAAATGTTTGATTCTTGTTCTCAGTTATGTGTGCTTATCTCTTGTTTTAATATTTCCAGTATATTAATTCATGTTTAATGTGCTTAAATCAGAGGAGGAAAAGTCCCTATTTAAGAGTAGATCTAGCATAATTGAGTGGAGTTGCATGCAATCCTAGAAAAGGACGACATAAATCTACTAGATTAGAGTCAAATCTAATAGGGGAATCCATAGATTAAGTTAATACGACAATAGGGGTTTTAATTAGATAGAAATTTCAATTAATCAACCTAGAGTTAGTTGCTCTTAGTCTTCAAAGAGATATTAGCATAATTTAAGGAATTCTACGGATCAAGATACCAAGTGAATAAATCATTAAATTTAGATTCATAATGATAAATGAAGTCTAGGTGGATTATTTCCTGGGTATTGTTTTGCTTATTGGTTATTATTCAATTATTTTCCTGATTTATTCTCTATTGAGTTCTTTAGTTAAATTAATTTAGTAATTTTATTTTAAATCAATCACTCCAATTTGTCAGTTAAATAATAGGAAAACGGTAATTTCTAGTACTTTTAGTCCTTGTGGATACGATATCTTTACTCATTGTAGCTATAGTATTTATCGATAGGTGCACTTGCTTTTGTCGCATTTTTAGTTAGTTTTGTGACATATCATATGCCTTGCGTACAAAATAAGTATGATTGAGTGAAAGCTCGAAATAAGTACCAAATAGCCTAAAATGTACCAAAAATAGAGTCTACATCGCGACTTTAGGAGATGATCGTCGCGACGAGCTTAGGACTTCAGGCCACAACATGACGAGGAACCCCATTGTCACAATGAGGCCAAGTCAATATGTCACGTCGTAACGAGGAACTCCCTCACATCGCAACATCAATTTGAAGTTTTGAAACTTTACAATTTAGTCATATTTCATGCTAGAGTCAACAAATGAACTTTCATAAACTCGATTAAGGCTCGAATTTGATTATGTATCATATTGTAAATGTGTTTATGGCATGTTTTTATGTTTGAATGATCATTTTAAAGTATAATTGATTTAAATTGCTCTGGCAACAAATATGATATCTTGTTGCTCGGACCTGAAGATCGAGTCAGGTAAAGAGTGTTACAACTATTTTTGTTATAAGTAAAAGGTTGTTATAAAAATTAAAATAAAACATAAAAAATCGACTCTACTAAAAAATTAATTGTTATAATGAAATCTTATTGTAGAAAAGATGGATTGAAAATATAAAAAATATAACTTCAAGATTTTCTCTCTTTCCAAAACAATAGCCCCTTGATTCAAATCATATAACAATTATTCTAATCATGTCCTTGCATAGTTTAATTTTCACTCAACCAATCAATTTTTGTTGTTATACTTAGTTCATAAGATTATAAGAATTTAAGCATCAAATTTAACTAAATAGAAACCAATTACTTCCGTTAATATGTTCCTCCAAGTTATTAAGCACAAAATAAACTCTAGGAAACAAAAAATTATAGCATTTAAGTCAATTAGGTTAAATTCTGCTATTAATTCTTATATTTAGTGAAAATTATAGATTTAATTTTTATATTTTAATTTGATCGATTTTAGTTTTTTTACTTTTTGAAATGGCCAATTTTAGTCTCCGTTCTTTTTGAATTTCAAAACTTTAATCCTAACCCAAACAATTCAATTAATAGTCCTATATTAAGTGCACAATTTTAGATTTAGTTCATATTCTCCAATTAGATCATTTTAAGGCTATACTTTTCAAATATTAAAATTTCAATCTTAATGTAAATGATAGTCATTAATCATTTAACTCGATTTTTAGTAAGTAATATTTGATAATAATCATTTGACATGGTTTTACACATATGATAATATGTTTAACGCATCAAATTTTGAAAATAACATAACTTAATGAATTTAACAATTATCATTTGATAAGGACTAAAATTTTAAAATTCAAAAAGTACAGGGACTAAAAATGACCAAAATTCACAAAATTCGTAAATTAAAAGGACTAATACCAAGACTGTACCAACCAAATAATATAAGAATTTTCAATTCCATTGTCATATTCATGATTCCACACATAACTCAACATTGTCTTATAATTTTAGCTATCCGTTTCAAAAAAGGTCACGGGTGAAACATAGGAAAAAAAATCAAAGGAAAAGGATAAAAGAAACCCTATATCATGATGTAGACCTTGAAGAAAATAACTTATCCACATTGTCTAGTAGCCAACCCATAGAGCTGTATTTTACCATTAAAGTTAGCAACCATCTTTTGACTTACAGCACCCACTCTCTTTTTCACCACCACACTTCTTCCCTCATCTGCACATAAAAACACCTGCAACTCCATTCTTCTCATACATTCATGCATTCAAATTTGCCTTACTTGGACCACTCATACCGATTTATCTTCATTTTCAATGGCTTCCCTTGGGTCACCATGGGGAAACTTGTTCATGTTTTTAATGGCTTATTTTTCTTTACTACCCTTATCTTCATCATCTCTGCAATATTTACATGTACAATACTGAACTATATCAGCTGCACCGGCATTCCTTCCAAGTGCACCTGTTGCTTCTTCTCCAACTTTACCCCCTGATATTGAGCCTTTGTTCCCTACTCCGAATGGTGTGGCACCTTCTCCTACTGATTCGTCGATGCCCATGATTCCTTCAAGCCCCAGTCCCCCGAATCCGGATAACATCGTGGCCCCTGCTGCTGGTTTCGCATTTTCACCGTCTAAAAGCCCTTTGCCGGTATCCACTTCGGTTTATCCGACTTCAGCTCGAGCTTTAAAACCAACATTGTTTCTTGGTTTGCTAGTATTTAGTATATCGCAGAAGCTTTCTGGTGTGTGAATTTCTGCTGATGGCATTGTTCCTTGTAGCTTCACTCTTTTCTTTTTATGTTTTCTATATATTTATTTTTGATATTGTTAATCATGGTTGTTGACTATTATATTTAATACAAATTATTAGTATGAACTCTGATTTGGTACAAAAAAAATGCTTATATTATTAGCATAAAGACTACATTAAGTTCAACTTCTATCACAATAAGGAAAAACAATAAAAAAGAAATAGGAACAAGGGAAAACAAGTACACAAATGAAACAATTGAACGAAAGAATAGCAAACACTGATAAATTTTCTCAGAAGGTAAAACATGTATAACAATTCTTCTAAGTTCCTAATTTGAACTGCTCTCTTTTCCTATATGTATATGTATATGCTACTTACCTTAATGCAACCTAACTAAAACTACAGGGCAATGATAGTAGAACAAGACAATGGGGATCCATTCAACAACATCCCAAATAGTCCTCCCTTTATTTTGCTGAATTCAAAGGGACTCCATTTACTGGGGGATGGTCTTTTAACCATATTCTTCTTCAGCTCCATGTTCTCATCCTTGAGCGCTTGGACAGCATAACTGAGTTGTCTAATCACCTCTTTCTTCTCTTCATCTTTCTGAATTAGTTGAGCCTTCTGAACCTTGTTCTCTTCTTTCAGTTTCTCTATTTCTTCCCTTAAATTCATCAATTCATCGCCTAACACCTTTGACGATTCATCTTCCTTCACAACATGGCCTTCTTTAGTTACTAAACCAGCTTCGTATTCGTCTTCCTGCTTGGGATCCTCGCCTTCCTCCCCAGTTTCATCATGTTCAGGGTCATCAACTTCTGATTCAGCATAGTCTTCAGATTCAAAGGTCTCGGAGCTGCTATCATAGAGTTTATCCATCAAGTTGATCGTCTTCTCTGAATGGCAGTACTTCATGGAAGAAAACGGGGATCGCAATGTTGATACAAGGCGATTTCCAGGGTCCAACTTAATTTGATCATACCGCTCAGCGAGTAAACGATGGGATCGGTAGAAATCTTCAACCAAGCTAATCAACTCGGGACGTCTCTTGTAATACATTTCTGCACGCTTTGCAAAGGAATCTGCATCTTCCTCAATCAATTTTAGCATTGCCTTGGTCTTGGAGTCCAACTCTATCATTAAAATAAAACCATTCAATCACTTCAGCAAATAAACAGAACAAACAAATAATGGTTAAAGAAAATAATTCCGGGAAGTTTAATGAGTTGGTCAATGTTAACGTTTCACCCTGGTAAAACAACATGGCAACAGAACCTTTCTGGTCTTTTAATCAAGCAAAGATCTCTCAATGGCAGACATATGGAAGAGAAAGTATCAATTGCTAAATTAAATATGAGCAAAGGGTCCTATCCAAATCTATACCCGTTCCCTAGAATGATCCATTTATAATTAACCTGAGATGCAGGGGGTCCAATTCATTATTAGCTCATAAAGTAATGTTTTTGGAAGACTAATTACTTGAGCTGCAAAGCTACACTTAGAAGTTAGTGGGAAATATGGAAAAGTGAGAAAGTTAACAATGTCTGGTGGGACTTCAGTTTCAGGGTCCCTGTACACTGAGGGCCACCCACGTGTACATGCTAAAGCCTGTAAGATCTCAGACAACAGAAATTTGAATAGCCATCCAAACGCAAGCCATGATGATTAAGATATTAACACAAAAAACAGGAACTACAAGTCAACCATTCCAGTACCAGCTCATCATGCCATTGCATCCCTAACACCATGAGCAAATCTTCGGCTCAAGGTTAAAATCCACAGTCCAGTGACAAGCAATTCCATATTGTTGCCAAGACCACCAGCTTGTTACGTCTTCGATTTCAAAAACCTTGAATCATGAATCCTAGAACTAGATTCACTTCTAGCTTTAGTGTTGAAAATTTGAAATAGAAGGTTTATTTGTATAGTAAGCATATAGTTGTTGTCCAACACAACCGCATTCTGTGCTCCTAGAGAAAAAAAAATGTCTTTCACACTAAGATAACATCTCAGGTTCCTGAATAATCTCTACCCTTGTCTTACAAATAAAAGAAAAGGGTTTCCGGTGGAACCTACTGTATAACATAAGGCCCCACCAGTCAGTCATTACGCAGTCAATAATACACTAATTAGGATTACTTTGTAATGTTTGTTAAATAATACTATTAGCAAAAAATTATTTTTCTTTTTCCCTAGGCCTTGCTCTTCTAGATCCAATTCTCAAGAAACCATTGCAATCCCATTATTAATATCTTTTGTTCTTCACTTCAAGGTTAAAAGTTATCAGAGTCTTCTCATCATTTTGTTTTTGTTTGTCCTTTTTTTACATAGCTGTAAAGTGATACTGTAGAAAAAGCAATTTAAAAAAATTGAAACGTCCATGAGAAAGAAAAGAAAAAGGCATACACAATGACTCCAACGGTCAAGAAACAAGAAATGCCAAGAAAAGCTCCAAGATAGTGATGAAGAAAGTAGAAAGGAGAAAAGGGGTGTTACCAGAAAGAGTGGATTGAAGCCATTGGGAGCGCTTTGAACCGTCGTGGTGACTATCAAACCACCACCATCTTGAACTTTCCTCCATCTTGTTCATCATTTGAAACATCTTCTCCTCTTTTACCTTAATATGACAAAAGAGTTTTAAGAACCAAAGGACGGAAACTCTAAAACCTGAAACTAAAGGCTAATATACAGATGAAAGAGTAAGAGAAATGAAGATGATATGAAACAGGGCTAGTCCCCTGTGTATTTATGCTAAAAAAGGGGGGGACAAAACAGGAAATAGATTAGGCATGAAAAACGAGATCGAAAAGCGGGAAATTTAGATGGTAAAACCTGCCAAATAAAACTGAAAAAAGAAAGGGATTTATATGGAAAGAAATCTGGAATTTCAATCTAGTGGCGCCTTCCAGAATTTATGCAACTAATGTAGAAAACATGATCAATTCCCATTACTGGAACTTCACAATATCCTTCTACTTCATAAAGCTGTAACATACAAATAGAATACAAATGTAGAGGGAGTGAAGGAGGATAGATTTACCCAGAAAAGAGAGATGGTTTTGTTCAGGTTGATGGAAAATGAGAGGGAGCGTTCCTCTTTTGTCTTCTTCTTCTTCTCTCTTTGCTTTCAATTCACTATATAGTGGCATTGTTTGAATTAAATACGCATTTTCTGGAATATGTATATTTTTAATTTTTAATTTTTCATTGTTACACCAATTAGTTTTTTACACATGTTTTGCTGTCGAAAAACAAAATTTTGACTAACTAAAAATAAGCTTAGTTCCTTATTAAAATGGAACTTAAATGTAAATATTTCATTTGGAAGGGTGGGGTTGGAGCGTACATGTCAGCGTCATCACAATATGGCCTTCCAAATTAATAAATACTTTTAGTAACGGTCGAAAATATCAGACACAACAGCCATAAGACCCAAAAAAAAGAAAAGGAAAAAGAAACTTCCAATCCTTATAGCTAAAGGTGAAGCCAAAAATGGTTAATTTGTATTTGATATAATAATGAAGAGCATTATTTTTCCTGACGGATGAGTCCGGCATGCCATTTGCATGAATTATTTTCTATGGATTAGGATAAATTAAATGCCTGGCTTATATGAATAAATTAAAGGTCTGTATTTTTTAATGAAATTTAGTTTTTTTTATTTTTTAGATTTTAAAATTTAGGTTTTAGTGATAACACTGATAAAAATTTTTTTATTAAATTTATTGGTATGACTTTTTTGAAATAAAAAAAATACTCATTTGGTAGTCATGTACTTTAAAAATGACTATGTAATTAACTTGAATTTAACAAAAAAATTAGCATTATTAATAATTGGACCTAAATTTTAAAATTTTAAAA
Source organism: Gossypium stocksii (assembly GCA_020496765.1). Classification (NCBI taxonomy): domain Eukaryota; kingdom Viridiplantae; phylum Streptophyta; class Magnoliopsida; order Malvales; family Malvaceae; genus Gossypium; species Gossypium stocksii. The sequence goes on from CM035623.1 coordinate 19,024,108, forward strand.
TTTAAAAAATAGGGAAACTAAATTTCATGAAATAAAAATATAAATACTAAATTCCTATTTTTAAAAAAGTATAGGGACTTGTGGCAAATTTTAACCTAAATTAAAATATGCCAAATGCAATGAATTAAAGCCAATTTGCGGATTGAGTTGCGAAAAGTATAGGGACTTGGATTCTATTTTAATGACCAGAAATATTTCATTTTAATCATCTTTAAAATTGAATCCGAACTTCCTCACAACAAACCCCAATTTATTACTTTGCTAGTTTTACTTCTTTTAGATAAAATAATTTGTATTTGATGGGATCAACAATCCGAGTTTATTGATTATATTAGCTTTATAACTATTTTGATTTATCCAATATTATCAATAAGTATTCTCTATCTTTCACTCTTTTACCCAAAGAGTAATTTCTTAATGAGACACTTTCTATTAAAATAATACCGCAAATAATTTTTTTAGAAAAAAACACTTCTATAAAAACTCCAAATTTAATATGGATTTGTGTACCATTGCCATGAATTATTATTTTCTAAATATATAGAATTTAATATTAAATCATGACTTTTATTTTATAAAATTTGAAAAATTATTTTTTTAATTTAATTTGTCAAATTTTGATATTTGTATTTTATGAAAATTAAAAAATTAGTCAAGTTGGTAAGCATTAACCCAATCCATCTCGATGTTCCTTTCTCTTGCATGTACTATGATAATTCATAATATGTCTTTATTTTTATTTTATGTGTTAGTTTTACGAGTCTTCATTAGTTAGGATAAGGAGAGAGATTTGCGGGAATTTGTTTGAATACTTTTTCTTTTAAACTTATTGATCACTTTTTACACTATCTTTGTTTAGTTACTAGATTTTTTAGGTGAAGGGTATTTTTTTTCCTTTTGTATTATTGATAAAACCCCAAGCTATTGGTGCATAATGTTGAGTGTTTGTGAGAGAGAGTTATGGTTATCTCTATTGTTTTTTAGGAGAATTAATGATGATTGGTGTTGAATCACTTTGGATCTTATTCAATATCATGTTTATTAGAATCTTGGATGGTATAATTCCACAATTGAAATCATTTGTGTTGGTTGGGTAGTGATTTTGGTGAGAATTGAGGGAAACTCAGATGTTTTGAGGTTGTATAGGTGAATTGCATTGTTAAACAATAATTGGGTCTTGGAGAATTAGAAGTAAAGGAGTCACCAATGCCGTTTAAGAGCATTATCCAGGATGTGAAAGGGGAGTTAGGGAGTGTATCTAGAAAAGGCAAATCAAGGTCGTTTAAGGTAGTTCAAGATAGCTTAGTTCGCATAGATCCATTCAAGCAGAGTTGTTGGGCGAACATGCCATACGAGCTTTTAAGGGATGTGTTGATGAGAATAGAAGCGTCGGAGGTTACTTGGCCTACAAGAAAAATAGTGGTTTCTTGTGCCGGTGTGTGTAGGAATTGGAGAGAGATTATGAAGGAACTTGTAAAAACCCCAGAAATCTCTGGGAACTTGACATTCCCAATCTCATTGAAACAAGTGATAGATGCCAGCATGTACTTGTTTTTTTCATTTTCTAAGTATATTTTATTATTTATATGATCGATTTGCTTTCATTCATACATTTTGGCTTTGAATCTTTAGTGATGGTTGAATGGTGTTGACCCTTATTGGTGGTTAGTTTAAACTAAGATTTGTATTACATAGTTTGCATTCTAGTATCGCATTTTGATACTTTTATGAACTTTTAGAATCAAAAGTTCAGATACTAGATCAATATCTTGTTACATCATCACAAGTTTTAGTAAAAGTTTTTGAAATTCCAGTAATAAAATGAAAATATAGAGTTTTTCTCAACAACTAGTTGTCCAATATGAATTGTGAACTTAAAAGTTCTTAGGCAATGTAGTTGCTTGAAAAGAATCTATCTAAGTTAATATGTAGAATAGATTACAAGCTCTATGTTTGTACTTGGAACGATTTTCATTATTCATCGAATATTTGTGGATGAGTAATTCAAAATTTACTTACATGTATTCATTATTTTTTCCCTTTGCAGCCTGGTCCAAGGGACTCCCTTCTTCAATGTTACATAAAACGCAATTGTAACAACCAAACATACTATCTTTACCTTGGCCTGAACCAATGTGAGTGGCTTTTATTCATTTATTTATGCTTTCTATTTTTCTTACTTCAAGAATAGTTTATTGTCAATTTTACTCTCATGTATATTAACTTGTAAAGTTGGGTTGTTTGTTGTTGCCTTCTAAAAGTAGATTTTGCTAAAAATTGTTGATTGAATTAAACACATTAATGATATTTACGTGTTATATTCATAGAAAGTTAGTACTGTAACTATTTGTTAATTTTAGTGAGTACCCTATATATTATTTTTTATCTATATTATTTTAAAGTGTTCCAAAATGTATGTTTTTGGCAACTTCAAATGAGGATGGAAAGTTCCTTCTTGCTGCAAGGAAGTGTCGTCGGCCTATTTATACAGATTATATCATCTCATTAAATGTTGATGATGTTTCAAAAGGTAGCAATACCTACATTGGAAAATTGAGGTACTGTTAGGTGGATTATGTTTTGAGTGATAACATTACTCATTTTTGGAAACCTAAACTTATTCTTGATTTGCTTAAATAGATCAAACTTTTTGGGTACCAAATTTGCAATCTATAATTCACAGCCCCCAAATGTTTGAGCCAAAGTTACAAAAAGTTGCTCCACTAGGTTAATAAATGCAAAACAAATTTCTCCTTGGGTATCGACTGGTAACTATCCCGTAGCCCACATCTCATATGAGTTGAATGTCCTAGGTTTTAGGTAAGATGTATGTTGAAAGTTTCTTTTTCTATCACTTCTTTTTATCATTATTTTTAATGGTCAATGAAATAAATTAACATATTATTGAAAATAGAGGTCCAAAGAGAATGCAATGCATCATGGATGCCATCCCAACCTCTTCTAGTGAGCTCGGAGGTGTTGCTCCCATGCAGACCGAATTCCTACATAGTAATCTAGATACCTTTCCATCACTACCTTTCTTTAGATCAAAATCAACTCATACCAAGAGTTCCCAGTTTGGGCCTTTATGTAGCTTAAGAGATGGAATGTTGGTATTGAAGAATAAGGCACCAAAGTGGTATGAACAACTCCAATGTTGGTGTATTAACTTCAATGGACGGGTGACAGTTGCTTCTGTTAAAAACTTCAAGTTGGTTGCTTTTGCGGAGAGTGGTTGTCAGGCAAGAGGCACAAGAGAATGTCATCCTCCAGTTTGGGAAAGTTAGGAAAAATGTATTCACTATGGATTACCAGTATCCGATCTCAGCTTTTCAAGCTTTTGCTATATGCCTTAGTAGTTTTGATACTAAGATAGCTTGCGAATGAATTGCAAATAGGTATATGACTAATGCAACTTATATCAATGCCTTTTTTTTAATGCAATTGGATACCAAAATGTTTAACTTTGTTGGTTGGAAGTGAAAGTATTATCTATGCTATGGATTTGGAATTTTGGGTTATGAAGTTTCTTAGTTTTCCTAGTTTCCATGTGAGTACTTACGAATAGTTTTCACTTTTTTTGTTTTTAATGTTGGTTCTTTTATGTACATATTGATAGATTGTATTGCTTTTCTAACATGAAGACATGTCTCTTTGATTATTTGAGCTAGAAGAATAAAACAAATCTACGGAATGGTTTCTTGAATTGTTAGTCAAATATTCTTTTTATTTAAAGATTTGTATTATTGTTGAAATTTACTTTTTGGAGTACTTTAGGTTTTACCATGTTGGTTTGTTTTGAATATGTATTTATATGTATATATATAAATGTCATTTAAATTTTGCTTAACTTCCGAATTCATCTTGTTCAACTTACCACTTAGAGTGCCACACGTTAGTTTGTCATTTGTCCATAGTATAGTCAAGATTATGCCTTGTTGAATGATTGTTTTCAAAATGTAGCGAATTCCAATAAATTCCATATATAGTAACTTCTCACAAAATTCTAAAAATACTCATTTCTATAGTGTTTGAATACAAAAGGCATTTTCATATAATGTTACAACTGTGCATAAAATTGATTCTTGGTTTGGTTGATGTCATTGTTGTTGCAATTGAAATATATTAATTTATAGATTTTATAATTTTTTTATCAAATATGATGTAGTAACATTTATTTATATAATAGCTAAATAAAGATAGAGATAGAGATTATTTATGTAACAGCCTGAAATAGGGCTTAGTCGGAATAGTGGTTTCGTAACCACAAATCCGAAGTGTAAAAATTTGAATTTTGTGACTTTTTGATAATATCTGATTTATTGATATTTGATGTGAAAATATTGTTTGAAAATTTTATTGATTTAGTGTCCAATTTTATGTTTGGGACTAAATTGCATTAGTTACAAAATGTGATGTATAGAGTTTAAATACCCAATTGAAATGGGGGTTTGAATTAGAGGTCTTTATGTTGCAATTAGACCATCAAATAGTGCCATGGACATAAAAGGGCATTTCTAGAAATGTTGTATAGTTATAGCATGAAGGGCAATTTGGTCATTTGGGTGTTTTTAGTCATAAAAGAAAAATTTTAACCCAAAAATCTGCTCATCCTCTTCTCCATGCTGCCGATTCTTCTTCTTCACCATAGCTAGGGATTGCTTTGCTTTTCATGCTCATTTGTAAGTGCAATCTTGCCCCGTTTTCGATTATTTTCGTATCTTTGTGTTTCCCTAAGCTTATATTTCATGATTCTACCATTATTTTCAAGAGATTTTGGAGTTTAAAAATATACCCATTTATGTTAAGTGTGTACTTGGTTGGTTAATAGTAGAAAATGAAAGCTAAAGATGTTATATGCATGTTTTTTAGATTGAAATTGGAAGAAATTGTGTAAAAAGAGATTAATTTGCAAAGTTTACAAATCATGCCTAATTGTGTTAAATATTGATGAATTGAGTGTCATAAGTGTGAAAATGGGTTAAATAAGCCCATGGAATAAAGAAAATGAGATTTTGAGTCCAGGGGACTAATTTGTAATTTTTGAAAAGTTAAGGGGTAAATTTGGAAATTTCCCCCAAATATGAATTGTGTCCGTAAATGAGTAATTATTGATAAATTGTACTCTGTTTGTTAATCTAGACCAAGAAAGGTGTGATAAGTCCAAGAACGGGGAAAAAGAGAAATTTTCGACTAAATCTCGAGATTTAATTCGTTGATGATTCAGGTAAGTTTATATGTAAATAAAGCACTTGTGTTTAAATAAATTTATGTATTGTTAAGTTATTATATACGTGATATTTATTGATCTGAAAATGAGAAAGTATAATTGGTTTTGAACCGAGAGTGTGATAGAAAAGATTTACCTATTTGGAAATGAAATTTAGAAAAAATAATGGTATATGAATTGAATTGAATATGATCGAGATTTAATTGTTGAATATGTTATTTATATATATGTGGAAATGTATGACTTTGTGAATTGGAAGCAATTTATGTTTGAAATGAGAAAGATGTGATAAATGTGACCAAAGTGTTAATTGACAAGTGAATTTAAAGTAGATGTGACAGCCTTAAAATGACCCTAGACGGAATGTGGTTTCGGGACCACAAAACCGAGGCATAAAATATTTTTTAATATTCATTTTGATGCCTATTGTATGTGTAAATTCATGTGTGATATTTTGGGTGCTTTAATTTAGTTTTATAATTGTGAATTGCACCTAAAAGGGCTTAATTGTGAACTTTGAAAATGAGCTAGGTAATTATGTGATGACTAGTAAGTGCATACAATAGAATTAATGTCCTTGCATGTCAAATTCCCTTTTTTTTTCTCATAATGGCCGGCCAACCTACTAACATGATGAAATTTTGTTTGTTTTTGCTTTGTAACTTAGTGATATATATATATTATATGTGTTAAAATAAAAGGGAAATAATAATGAATTAGATTTAAATTAATTTGTTGTCATAAAATAGAAATAATAAAGAATAAACAAAATTAGAAAGGGGTGTGAAAAACAAAAAAAACAAAAAAAAAAGGCTTCATATCTCTTTGTTCATAGCCGAAACTAAAGAAAACTTTGAGAAGGTGAGCTTTGGGCAATCGGTCACTTGAGAGGCAAAAATTCAAGGTAAATCTTTGATATTTTGTGTTGAATTTGGAAATGTGAGCTCCTTGTCTTGTTTTCCCTTAAACCCAAGTTAAATTTTGATTTTTGGTAGAGATAGGAGCATACGGTCTTGTTCAAATTGGTGAGAAATGGTTGTTGTTTCATGCATTTAGAAGTAATGGTGGTTAAGAGAAATGGAACTAAACAAATATACTTATATGTGTAGTAATTTGCTAGAGAGGATTCGGCTTGCATGCTTGGGTTGTATGATTTCTAAATGTTGCTTTTAATTTGAATTGTGAGTAAAGAGTGGTGTATAGAGATGTTGATTCGGTTGGATAATTGATTTTATTTGAGTATGAACAAAGTAGGTGTGGTTGATGGCTCATATGAGCTTGGAAAGTTGGCCAATGTTGTTTAAAGTCATGAACTAGGGCATAAGTGTTTTCGGCCAACTAGGATAAATTGTAGAAATTTTCTTAGCATTAGTAGCATGTGCTTAATTGGTGAATTGAATTTTGAGTAAATGAAATTTTGTGTTTGGGGCTTAGTGGAGTATTCGGCCATATGAGCTAGGATGGGTAAATTGTGCTTTCTTTAATGCTTGTGTTAAATAATGAAATTTGGGTGTTGTTTGAGCTAGTTTAGGGGTCCCCCCCCTTGCCCATTATGGAATTCTTTGAGCTTGAAGAATGTAGGCATTCGGCTATGTCAAATTAGGCTAAGGAATTGTTAAATTGAAGTCATGAACTTACTAAAGCTTGCCAATGAACCTTATGGTGTTATATGATGGAATTATGTGTTACGTATAAAAATTGAAATGCTATAAAATGTTAGTTGTTTAGTAGGGTAAGTTATTTGGGGTGTTATGTATGATATGGATTTGAATAAAGTCCATGCTGGACATATGGCCGAATGGCCTTAGTGAGTATACATTAGAATTGGTAATTAAACCAATTGATCAATTTATGCTTGTGGGAGCTTCTTGGTTAAAGAAATGACCTATTCGGCCATGTGCATAAAATCTTTGATGTTTGTATTGATAATTGGTGTCTTAAGAGTGGTATAATGATTAAAATGAATATGGAATATGTACATTGTGTTAAGAGCAATGACTACTCTAAATGGTGCCTTAGGAAATGCTATGTTTTAAGTATGTGCATAAGAACACTAAAGAGTGAACTTGGTATAAAAATCTGCTTGGTACAGCAGCAGTAACGTGTTTTGGAAAAATCACCATAAATTGTACGAGTTGAATTAGAGGCTTAATAAATTGTGTAATTGAAGCTTAATGAGTCTAGTTTCTTATAAAAGAAACTTTGCAAAAAAAGGAATTTCTGATAAATAGATTTTTAGAGTAGAGTGAGACAGTGTCAGATTGACTTCGAAGTCCCCTGCCCTGTTTTTGGAAAATCACTATAAATTGTATAAAAATTGTTATGAGACAAAATTTATATTCTTAGACTCCTTAATGAGTCTAGTTTCGAATGGAATAGGTGAGGCCATATTTGGAATTCTGTACAAGGAGAAATTCGGTTCGTAGTATAGAGTGGTCAGTTTACTCAAACAGTGAAATAGGGAAACTTTGAGAAAATTCTGGTATTGATTGGTCAAACCAAAAATTATGAAAATTTTATGGATGGAAGATAAATGAGTCTATTTTCATACAAAATTAACGGCACCTCATTTGGAGTTTCGTAGCTCCAGTTATGAGTAAATTATTGAATGCTGCTCAGAAAATCAGCTTGCTGTGATTTATGATATGTATGTGAAATGCTCCTATGTGCATGAGTGTTTGCAATGAGAAGAATATGCATGTATGAATTGTCTATGAGTGAAAATGATTCATTGAGGTGCTTGAATAAGGATTAATAGAATTAAATGTTTTATTTAGCTCAAGAGCATAGAGGGACGAGTTCGGATAAAGGGAAGGCTAAAGTGGTCGAATAGCCAACTCGTAATTTCTCGTGAAAGTTCAAGGTAAGTTTTGAGTAATCGAATTTGGTATTTAAGTTAAAATGCCATGACATACATGCTGATATTTGAAGATGTACCATTGAAAAAGAAACCTTATTCATGTTGCTATATAGCCGAATGGCTCATAGAGAAAAAGGACCAAAAATTGAAATTTGAAATGCGTTGCTTATGTATGTTTGATCAGTGGGCCGAAAGTCTAGAAAAGAAGAGCATATGTGTATAAGTCTGGAATTATATGTACATTGGTGATATAAAGTCGAGAAGCATGTTATATGTTTGTATACACATGAATGGATTGAATTGCAAGTGAAATCTTGCTATGTGAAATTTGGTTACATGTGAATATATATATATGTGTATGAGAATTTGTGATGTGAATCCGGGATTAAAGTCCCGATGACTATATGTGGAGACTATGTCCGGGTTAAGACCCGAAGGCTATATGCAAAGATGATGTCCGGGTTAAGACTCGAAGGCTATATGCGGAGATTATATCCGGGGTAGAGACCCGATGACTATGTATAGGGTTTACCCGAGCTAAAGATCTCGATGACGATGCGAGTAAAGCCTAAGACTAATGGTCTTCAAGGTAACGATTGCTAATGAATTGCGCTAGAAGTGTTAAGTTATACAGGTATGTACCCTTAGCTTATATGCAAGCTGGATTTTTGGACCGAATACTAAGGTCATCATGTGATTTCATATGTGTGCATGAAATGAGATTATTAGTATGGTCAAAGTACATTTGGCCTATGTGAAATGTTATGTGAATTTTGTGACATGTATATGTTTACGTGAATTTACTATAAGTGAAAGCTATCCACTTTCGTATATGATGTGAATGTATATGTTTGGAAAAAGGGTGACTTACCTAAAAGAAGAGGGAAACAAAAATATGAACAACTATGCTATAATTTGATGCTTTATCTGTTGTCATTGCTTAAAACTTACTAAGCATTGTAATGCTTACTCCGTTTCCCTTGTTTCCTCTGTTTTATAGATCTCATTTTGGAAGCTACGGACTCGGGGATTGAAGCCTTAATCACCTACACTATCGCTGTTATTTTGGTACATTTGATGGTTATTTTGGGTTAATGGCATGTATAGGCTATTTTCCTTCGGTTAAATCAAACTTCATTTTGAGTTGTAAATATTTCTAGCCATGCGAAAATGGCTTGCTTAGTCTTCGAGTTTGATTATATGTGTTGAAATGTTTCTCATACGATTCGATGTTGTGGCATGATATTTAGTTAGTACCCAATATGTAATGACTTTTCTAATATGATGTTTGGTTATTAAATCGTTCGATTTAGCCATATTGTTAGTAGCCACAAGGTAGAGATTTGCTAGCATGCTTATAAAATGTTTTTAATGAGATATAATGTTCTGACCAAATCGACCTATAAGTGCCATATTCAACTATAAAACTCAAGGAGTTCACGTCTAGCTTTGTATCTATGAACCTCGGTAGGATGTATCTAGTTGCAATGCCTTAATACCCTATTCCGGCGACGGACGGGGGTGTAGGGTGTTACAGTAGAAGTGAAATTACTAAGTGATTTTAATACCCTATTAACTAGTCGGGCTTAGTGGATATAGTTGGCATGCCATAGGATTGGAAGTGTTCAGGGATTCTTCAACCTCGAGTCGATGAGGCACTAGGTGTGCCATAGATTTACTTCGGATAGTTTCGATGAGGCTTTGGTAGCCACATTGCTTCGGCTTGGCCGATGAGGTACTTGGTGTGCCATAGATCTGATTTACTTCGAACTATCCGATGAGGCGTTGGTCGCCACTCTGGTGTGTTTGGTTGGATCCGTGTATCCACCTTGGTCCGAGTCATGTTAATAGGGGTAAATAGAAGAAACGAGGAAATTGAATGAACTTTGGTTAAATAAGTAAATAAATGAAATGAAAAAGTGTTATTGAATATATAAGTAAAATCCCGTTGGACCTTAGGAATACTTTAGTGATCAGTGGTAGCTTCGGCTACATTTCAGTGGTAGCTTCGGCTACATATTAGTGGTAGCTTCGGCTACATATCAGTGGTAGCTTCTGCTACAATTCAGTGTGGCACTTATGTGCAAGTTTCTGTGTATCCTTTAGTATTCCAAATGGTTCAACGGGTAAATTGATGAATAAATAAGATGAGAAAGCATATGATTAAATGTGCAATTGAGCTCAAGCATATATGTGAAACTTTATTGGATGGGTTTTATTACGTGATAAATGAGTGCAGGTATATATATGTGTGTATGTTGCGAACAATATGCTCTTGCTCAATGTAAGATCGAATTTGTGGTAAGGATGATTTGGAGTAAGTGCTATTATTAATATTTGTAAATATTTGATAATAAGTATACATTGAAATGGTTGGCTATGGACATGTTAAGTGTTATATTAGTGTAAATGAAAATATTACAAAGAAAACATGAAAGAGTAAAATTAGCTATAAGGCAGTTTTGAGCAACAGCAGACATGTGACTTTGAAAAATCATTAAAAATTGTGTAAATTGAATTAGAAGCTGAATGATATATGTAATTAAATCTTATTGAGTCTATTTTCACATGAAAGAAATTGTGTAAATGGAAGATTTACAGAATAGGATATATTTAAAGTTTTTGTGACAGGGTCAGAATGAACTTCGAAATCCCCTGTTCCAACTTTGGAAAGTCACTAAAAATTGTATAAAAATGATTATGGAGTGTAATTTATATGTATGAACTCCATGGTGAATCTAGTTTCAAAAGAAATAAATATGAACCTTATCCGAGTTCTTCACAATGAGATAACTGATTTTTAGTAGAGAAAGGTCAGAACTGTCAAGTGGAGTAACAGGGGAATCTTTAAAGAATAAACTGTACTAATTGGCTAGACCAAAAATTCTAAAAATTATATGGTAGTAATATATATGAGTCTAGTTTTGGGAAAAATTTACGGAACTTAATTCGGAGCTTTGTAGCTCAAGAAATAAATAATTTAGTGACAGTGACTCCAAAAGACAGCTCAATGGGAACATAGGTAAAAAGTGTATTTAAGCAAAATGGTGATTATATCACTTTGAAAACAAAATTTTAAGAATTAATTCAAATGAGTTATTACTTGTTTATTATATTTGCATATAAATTTACTAAGCTTTGAAGCTTACTCCCCTTTTCTTTCCATCTCTTTAGGGTTGAATGTTAGCTCGGGTTGGAGATCGTTGGAGATGTCATCACACTATCATGCTATTATGGGAGGTAAAGATAATAATAAATCTCGTAAGTCTATGGCATGTATAGGTATTTGGTGTTTTGTGTGTTTATCAATTGTTTTGGCCATAAGATATAGCTCAATTTGAATAATGGCTTGTAGATTTAATTGGTTGAATATTAGTACTAGATGGAAATTTGTATTTTAGTGTTTCAGGGTGGCCAAGGCTTGGTATATAGCCTCACACGGCCTGGCTGGCTGATTACACGGGCGTGTGACCAGACCGTGTAGGATTTGATAGATTCTTCCACGGGTTGAGCACAAGGGCGTGCCTTAGCCGTGGGAAGAACACAGCCTGATTACACGGGCGTGTGAAAGCCACACGGTTTTACAACATGGCCGTGCTAAAAGTCACATGGGCGTGTGTGACGATACTTTTGAATGTAAAACTTTCTAAGTCACGACTCGTTGGGATTCGCATCCTAACCATCCGAGATGTATGTTTTTAATCCGAAAACATCCCATAAGAGCGTTTATGTGATAATTGACATGAAATTTCTTAATTGTTGCCGAATAAATTCTGTAAAAGGTCCGTTAAGTCCGGTAACGCTCTGTACTTGATTTCGGCGACGGTCTCGGGTATAGGGTGTTACAATTTATGCAACAACTTGTATGACACACCCTATTACTACAACCCTAACTATCTAATATCATAGAGTAAAAACATCTTTGTAACACCCCTAGCCCGACCCGGTCGCTAAATCTGATATGCAAGATGCTACAAACATTACCAAAGTAATTCAAGATAATTTAGCATAATCATACCAATCACATATGCAAACAAGTGTCATTCTCATTCTAAATATATATTACAATCATTTTTTAGTTCAATGTGAGTTTATGAAAACTCTTTTGATAAACTATACATGAATCAAAACCAAATTGTAAAGTTTTAAAAATTCAGGACCAACATCACAACTTTAAAAATTCCACGTTGTGACGATGCCAATCATCAAGTTACGTCGAGCCTTTATACCTTTCATCGTCGTGATGTCACTTACTGTCGGTCATCGTTGAGGCCAAGGATGTTGATCGTCAAGATGTGGCCTCTGTTTTTGAAAAAAATGTACTATTTGGTTCCAATTCAAGACATGTAAAGCCACCTATTTGACTAAAACCATTTTATACCAACAAAATCAATATAAATTCATGCCACTTCATGTCAACAAGTCACTTAACCAATTCCAACTAAATCCAACTTTATCATGATGACAATTCATACATTCAAATGCCAGTTTCACCTATGCCAAATCTACAAAAACATGTTATTCAACTTCACTTCATAAAAATTTGTACATATTACATATCAATGGCTTATAGGCCTTAGCATAAACATCAACAATCAAGAATAAGTCACATATTACAAGCATACTTCTAGGTACTATTTTCCAAAAATACATATTCACCTTATTCATTCATTAACCAAGCTACCATTTCTACCTCAATCTATGTTATTCCACATGCCAAACATATAATTATAGATCATCTCTTACTCTAGCATAAAATATAACCAATACCAAATATAAACCAAATCACAAAGGTAACACATTATACAAAATGGCTATATCATACTTTCCCAGTAGTAGATACTTTCACATGCTAAGGAACACACCAACACACCATGACCCTTATATGCATGCCACAACCCTAGACTCAAAATAATTGTTGATTTGTCACAAATTGTAATGGCAAATTAAGTACTTTTCGAAACTTAACGAGCTTGACATTTATTGTATTTTCACATTTCTTAGTTTAGATTTAAAATATTACAAAATAAGTGTTTTTACACATTATTTCGAGTTAGTTGACCTACTGGGTCAATATCAGCCTTAAAGTGGTTTTAATTATTTAATTTAGTGTGCAGGATATTTATTTTGAGGCCCAAAAGCATCAGGAATGACAGTCGAGTTGTAACACAAGCTTTTAATGTCACAACACAACTAAGCCGGTGCAGGATTTTACATTTGAAATTGTATGTCACGACACGCATAAGGTTGTGTTGCAACATAGGCGTGACGATGGACAAAAATTAAGCGAGAGTATTTCCGTCTATACAACTCATATTTTATCTGATTAAGGCTTGTAATTGACCTAATAAGGTTTCATAATTTAGAGTAAGGATTCAAACCTTAGACTTCTTTACTTGGTCAATACCTTTATGTGTGACTTCAAGCTTATCCCATATCTCCTTGGCATTGGAACAAAATGAAACTCTACTATATTCTTCCAGGCCAAGTGCACAAAATAAGGTGTGCATAACCTTGGCATTCAACTGAATACTTCTTCTATCTTCCTCATTCCACTATTTCTTACTTTTCAGAGTAAGGAGCTCTTATTCTTGCTTGAGAGGTAAGAGGGATCGTTCATGATGATGTCCTATATGACAAGATCATTTGCTTGTATAACCAATATCATTATTATCTTCCAATAAGAATACTTGGCACTGTTGAAGTAAGGAGAGATAGATTGAGATTCTTCAAGAAAAACTGAACTGTATGTAGATGCCATCTCTTGTGGATTGATTGGTTAAAAGTTGAGCTACCTTAAGGATCTTCTCTTGGTTGTAAAATCGTTAAATAGTGTAACAACTCGTTTTTAGTGGTGTCGAAAACAGTGGTTTTGTAGCCACAAATTTGACGAAAGTGTTCATAAAAATTATTATTTAATATTTATGGATTAAATATAGTTTTCAATTGAATTTTTTATATGATAATTTTAATTAATTAAATGAATAGTTAAGTACAAGTGGTTTCTCCCTAAAGTTAGGTGGTTGTGGAAAATGAGGTATAGAAACCTCGTTTCTGTAAAATAAGCCCATAAATATTTTTATTAAATATTTACAAAGTGATTATATAGGTATACCAAAGTTTGGTCTAGAGATTCTAGTGATATGATAGTTAATTAAGTAAAAAAAAAAAAAAACTAAATTGTAAAAGCTGCAAAAGTAAGACATTATTAGTTTATATGTGTTAAATGGGTATAAAACATGAATTTAGGGATTTAAATAGTAATTATATCATAATTATTTATAGTGGACGGTTTAGTTAAGGTAGATGTTGAAATTTCATTTAATTTCAAAGGGTAAAATGGTAAATAAATTAATAAGTATACACTAAAATAAGAAAAAAATGTTCATCTTCTTCATTTGGTTCTTGGCAATCAAAAATCACCATTTTAAAGGTCCCTTACATTCAGCCAAGCTCAAGTCAATGCATGGTATGTGTTTTTCAATCCCTTTTTAGTAATTTTTATGATTTTGAAATCGTTATTGCTTAATCTAGCTAACCCGAGGGTTAATTTGTAAAATTTAAATGTTTTGAAAAGTGTCATTGATGAGTTTGATATGTTTTTGAAGTTTAATTGTAAATTATTGAGCTTGGTTATTAAATAGAACTATTTTGTAAAGTGATTTTAGACAATTTTAAAGTTTAGGGACTAAGTTGTTTAAATTGTAAAATATCATGTAATTCTTGTGACAAAATGATAAAATTGGATATTTTTTAGGGACCATATAGAATTCAACACAAGGGTTGTAACATCCCGAAATAGGGCTTAAATGGAACAGAGGTTGCGAAACCACAAATCTGAGATAGAAAAGTTTATTACGATGAATTATCATGATTTACCGATTGACTAGATGCATATGTTAGACTACCGATAAGAAATTTTATAGATTGCATGTTTAATTTGTCTATTAGAGCTTATTTGTAAAAGTTGCTGTAACAGCCTGATTTACGGCCTAAACGGAACGATAGTTTCGAAACCATGAATCCGAGGTAAAAAAAAATTATTCTGATTTAGTTTTAAGGTTTATTTATTGATTGAGTAATTGTGTGAAAATTTTGCGAAGAAATTTTATGTATAGGTGCCTAATTTGATAATTAGGACTAAATTATAAAAATTGTAAAATGTGAGTTCTAGATGTTAAAGGGGATTTAATTGGAATGAGTTCTTAAAGTGGAGGTCCTTATTTAGGAATTAGACCATTGGATAATTTGGTGGACAAAAATGGGCATGAATAGGACAAATTTGAAAGAAAAGCCTTCAAGGGCATTTTTGTCATTTGGTAATTAAAAGAATTAAAAAGGGCAAATAAAGCCAAAATTGGTCCATCTTCTTCATGGAGGCCGAATATAGCATGGGGGAAGCCATGGTTAGGGTTTCCAAGCTTTCCAAGCTCAATAGTAAGTCCGTTCTAGCCCCGTTTTTAATGTTCTTTACGTTTTTAGAATCCCGGTAGCTCGATAAAGCTTATTCTAGCCATAATTTAGGCTAGGGTACATATTTGGAAAAATAACCATAGGTGAAAAGTGTTTATTTTGATGTTTTATGATAGAATATAAGGTTTTAAATTATGCTAGACAACTTGTGCTACTCGGTTTTAAGTAAAAACGAGTAAAAGGGCTTAATCGGTAAAAATACCTATTGTTCATAAGTACATGTTATAGCGGGAATTTGAGGTTGATGTTGGTAAATAAATGATTAGTATGTCCTAAAACATAAGAATTTGGGATAAAGTTTAACTTCCGAGCCTTGGGGCAAAAGTGTAAATATGCAAAAGTTTAGGGGCAAAATTATAATTTTGCCAAAGTTTAAGTTAGGGACTGTTTTGAATAGTACATTAATTAAATAAGTGAAATATGATGTTTTAGATCTCGGAAAACGAGATTTGGACCTAGAACGGAAGAAAAATCGAAAATCGGGAAAGTTGGTAAAATGGTCGTTTTGGCATCGAGGTAAGTTCATATGTTTAATAAGAAATTAATTATGCATATTTGGGTGTTAAATTGGTATTTTAGCTATAAATATTTTAGTAGTGAATTTCAAATATAGTAATTATTGTTCGATAATAATTCGACATTGAAAAGATAAATTATAAAAGGTTACATGTAAGCCCATATCTGAAATATGGCCTTGTATGATATTGAGAAAGTATAGAAAAACATAGTTTGAAGGGGATAAGTTGAATCGAAGAGGAGTCGATAGATAAAAAGTATCAGATGAACCTTAGGAATGTTTGGGATACGAATGTCATGACATTTGGGGTTATCGGATAGGACAGGAATAATCCATGTAAGTCCATATCAAACATATGGCTTTGGAAAGACAGGAATAATCCATGTAAGTCCATATCAGACACATGGCTTTGGAAAGACAGGAATATCTCATGTAAGTCCATGTCAAGAACATGGCATTGACAGGCTATTATCAGGCAGGAAAACCCGAGTATCCTTAGTATTCCAAGTGGTTCAACGGGCTAATGTACATGTTAAATTACAGGAAGGTTCAGGTAAAGAAATGATAAACAGGTCCAAGTGAGTTCGTAAGAACAACATAGTTATTAGTTGAGGAAACTTTCAACAAAGGAAAGGTAATTTATGTTTATGAGTTTTCAGTTTACACCATGAGAATGACATAAGTTGAAATATCTTAATATCAGGAAGGAATATGACTATGATTAGTGAGATGATGTAGGCATGCAAGGGAAATTAGTAAGTGATGAGCCTATAGTATATAGAGCCTTTGGTAAGGCCACAGATAAGTAAGTTGGGAAAGTAAGAATTTAGCAGTATTTATTCAAGCTGAAACAGCTTAGTAGTGAGCTAAAATTATTGTTACTGCTTATTACTTTACATGTGAACTTACTAAGCTTTATAAGCTTACTTCTTTTCCTTTCCCATATTTCAGAGTGCTTAAAAGCAAGCTCGGGTTGGAGGTCATCAGAGATCGCTTCACACTATCGACTATCAAGTTACCAAATGGGTATCTTCATTTACAAATGTCCTAGTTTATGGCATGTATAGGGACTTAATATTTAATAAGTGTCAATTATGATATGGCCAATGTATGTCAGGTAAATATTTGATAAGGATTAGATATTGAAATAGGTAATTAAAAATATGTTTTGATGTTATGTATGCCTAAATGAAAGTGAATACATGGAAATCATGAAAAAGTGAAGTTAGCATTAAAACAGTATTAGATAGCAGCAGTGACGTGAATTTGAAAAATTACTAAAAAATAGTAGACATGGAATTAGATGGTGAGTGAGATATAGAATTAAAGCTTAATGAGTCTATTTCCATGTGAAAGAAACAGGGGAAGCAAAGGAGTTGTAAATTATGAGTTAAAAGAATTTGAGTGAGACTGCTCCAGATTGATTTCGCAATCCCCTGTTCTGACTTTAAAAATTCACCATAAATTTTACATAAATAATTAGAAGTTATAGTTCATATTTCTAGATTCCTTATTGAGTTTAGTTTGTAATAAAATAAGTGGCATTGTTATTTGAATTTGGTACTGAGAGAAATCCATTTCGTAGTGAACAGAGGTCAGGGTAGTTGAGCGGTGAAATAGGGGAAACTTTAAATAATAAACTGTACAAATTGGCTGAGTCAAAAATTCTAGAAAAAAATTAGTAAGAACATATATGAGTCTAGTTTCAGAGAAAATTTACGGAATTGAATTTCGAGTTGCGAAACTCGAGTTATGATTTTTTTAGCGATAGTGACGTAGTTGGAGTATACCCTTTTTAGGGTATATATTTAAATGTGTATATATATATATATATGTATATGCTTGAATGATGCTTAATTAAGGGAAATTTTAAGTAAAGTAAGAAGTTATAAAAATTTGGTTAAAGAAGGATGTGGGCAATCGGTCTTAAGGATACTTACAAGAATAGTACTAAATTACTTGTATTAAAGCACTCATGTATTTCAAATTAATGAAAGAGTTAGCTAATTATACTTAATATGAGTAATGATGGATTTGCCGAATGTGAGTATGAGTATGTACTAAATTAAAAATATTTGCCGTGTGTATGCGTAACATGGAGAAGCTTAATATGATTTAGGGTCTCTATGACCCTTTTTAGGGACATATTGAATGAATGAAAATAAATTAATTTTAGAAGCAAATTTTATACCCAGGTTGAGTAAGTTAAGTTCGGTAATGCCTCGCGCTCGACTCCGGCAACGGTCTCGGGTAAGGGGTGTTACAAGGGCTCTTGGGCTAATTTGTTATAATTGTGACAATTACAGTTTTAGGGATTAAATTGAATAAAAGGTAAAAATTTAAGGTAAAAATTTAAAATGTCATTAAAGGGTTAATTGCATAAATGTAAGTGTTTTAAGATGTTTAATTTGGTTAGTTGAATTAAACTATTATATTTAGATCAAGAAATGGACCAGTTTGTTGATAAATAGAAAGAAAAAGTCATCAAGTAATCATTATCGCGTATCATTAGCTATCCTGTTTTGGTAAGTTTGTATTACATTTATTGTGTTTATAATTATTTTACTTATTACGTGTTCAATAAAATGGAACTGAATGTAGTTATTATCTATTGAATGATTAATGAAATGAAAGAATAAAGTGAATATGAGATATACTGGAAAAGCAGGCCCTAAGTTGGTGGTTATTTAGCATGCTTCAAGCCGATGGTTATTTAGCAAGCCTTGAGCCGGTGTTTATTTAATAGGCCTTGAGCTAATTTTTATTTAGCAGGCCTTGAGCCAGTGGTTATTTAGCAGGCCTCAAGCCGGTGTATATTATCAAGTACTATAAATCGGTGAAGGATACCGTACTGATGGCTTGAGATCTTGCATATGCTGCAGATTGTCTAAAGCTTGTGTGAACAGCATCATGTATCAATTAAAGTCCTTAGGTTAGCTCGTATAAGCATTACCCTCCCATGTATTTGAATTTGATTTACTTGTAGTACATATTTGATTGGGTTATAGGTATTTATGTTTCAAATTGATGTGCCATTGAAGGTATATTAGTTAGGCACTTAGGTTGGATGATTTTAGTACGTTTTGGCATGTTTTAATGTGTTTTGAATAGGTAAAAATGATTGGAAATTGTTTGGCTTGGAACTTTAGAAATGGTAGATGAAAAGGCTTGGTTTTGAAGTTATTTTAGGTGCACACGACTTGGGACACAGGCTGTCACACGACTGTGTGGTTGTTTGATTTTAGGTGCAGTATTTTCACACAGTCATAGTTAGTTATACGGTCTGAGCACACAGGTGTATGGGGCACACGACCATGTTTGGGCCCACACGGTCTTGTGACCCCTGTTTACACTTTTGTTCAAATTTTCATAGAAATTTCAATTTAATCCAGAATTGATCCCGGTTTGTTTTAAATGTTTCGTAAGCTTGAATTAGGTCTCAAATTGATTGAAAAGCATATAAATGATTGATGATGAATTATTTTGATCATCTTGAAATAAATTATTAAAAATGTTAAAATTTTATAGTTGTAACACCTTATAGCTAAGGTTGGTGACCAGATTGGGTATA
Organism: Gossypium stocksii; assembly: GCA_020496765.1. Taxonomy (NCBI): domain Eukaryota; kingdom Viridiplantae; phylum Streptophyta; class Magnoliopsida; order Malvales; family Malvaceae; genus Gossypium; species Gossypium stocksii. Next base: position 19,043,759 of record CM035623.1, read on the forward strand.
AGGTGTTATATTTAATAGTATCAGAGCTACAATTTAGGGCTAGTTTGGCAATGCTTTTGAAAAGTATTGTGGAAAGTACTTTTGAAAAGTGTTTTTGAAAAATTTGGTTTAAAATTTGAGTGTTTAGCATTGCTGTCAAAAAGTGTTTTTGAGAAATAAAATGTTTATTTTAGACATGTTATTATCAAATAACAAATATGCATTTAAATAATATTTAAATTATTTAATATTATTATATTTTAGTTAGAATATAAAAAACTATTATAACTTGTTGTTAATATTTTTAATATATGAAATATAAATTTTAAATATTTTTAAGTAATAAATATTAATTATTTATAAAATTTAATTAGAATATATAAACTATATTTTAAATATTTAAATATAACCATTAAATATTTGTAATTAATATTTTAAAAAATATTTTTTATATTTAATTAATGATTTTAACACATTTGTAATTAAGCACCAAGAAAAAGAAAGGGAAAGTACTATGTTATTAGGGGGTAAAAAAGTAATTAAGCACTAAAAGTGCTTTTGGGAGATTAAAAGCTAAAAATTTTAGATTCTCATTTTTAGAAGTGCTTTTGAAAAGCACTTCTGAAAAGCCAAAAATTTTAGCCAAAAGCAACTTGTTTAGCACATCTTTTCTTCCAAAAATGCTTTTGGGGCCAAGTGTTTTTTTTAAGCACTGCAAAATAGGCCATTAAATTCTAAGACTGAACCACTTTATAACTTATGATAGTGTGATAACTCTTGATTAGTTTGAGTTGTTTTCTAATAGATTAAAGATGTCAACTGATTCCGATTGAACAGTACTGATGATGCATAGAGTAACTTTCTAATCACCGATCAAGGGGTTGCCCGTAACATACTTGAATTTCAAGGGCCTAGAGAAGAGGCTCCCGATGCATTTTTCCATATGATGCAAGATATGTTTAATGCTTATATGATAACTAATCCCATAGCTCGACAACCTCCATCCTCTCGTCCTCAAAGCCTTATACGACCAAATATTCATAGTATTTCTATTGATAAAATTCGAAAGTGTGGGGCCAAATTGTAACATCCCTTTTTTCAATGGTGGCAGAAATATTAATTTCGGAATGACCAATCCGACGAGTAAGTCCATAAATATTATTGTTTAATATTTACAATTCAAATATAGTATTATATTGAATTTTAATTTAATAATTCTATTAATTGGATGAATGGTTAAGTTCAAGTGATTTGTCTCTAAAGTCAAGTGGTTTTGGAAAATGAAGTATCGAGACGCCATTTCTGTAAATCGAGCCCGTAAATATTTTTATTAAATATTTACAGAGTGACTATATAGGTATATTGAAAGTTGGTCCAAAAAATTTGACATTTGAATTATTAATTAAATAAAAAGGACTAAATTATAAAGTTGTAAAAGTTAAGCACAATTGAGTTTTGCTAATTAAATGGTTTAATTAATAAACATGCAAGGCTTTATGAGGTAAATAAACCATAATTTAGCATACTGGACGCTTTGTGCATAATAATTAAATAATATTATATGTTATTATATGTTAAATGTTATTATAATAATATTAAAAAAAGTAAAAGAAATATGAAAACGTGATGGATCTTCTTCGTTCATGTTTGTTCTTCACCGAAAACCCCCATTGTTAACAGCTTGAAGATTCGTACATTGACATTTACCATGCATGCAAGCCATTTTCACCCGTTTCTCGTAAATTTTATATTTTTAAGATTGTTGCAAATACATTTAGTTAACTCGTATCTTTATTTTTAAAATTATTAAAGCTTATTAAAATTACCATTGATAAGTTTTGGATGTTCTTAATATTAAATGGAAGATGTTGAAGCTTGGAAATGTTTTAGAAATAATTTATTGACTTTAGTAAATTTTAAGTTTAAAGATTAAATTGATAAAATAATAAACTTGGCATGAAAGTCTTATGATATTTTAATAAATATGGGATGTAATTGCATAGGGAAAAATTCAGGTAGCATAAAGTTGGTTTAATTATGATAGATTTGAAAGTTCAAGATTTAGGGACTAAATTGAATAAAAGGTAAAAGGTTAGGGTAAAAATATAAAATGTTGATAAAATGTCAAATATGCGAATTTTAGTATTTAAAAGTATTTAAATTGGATAATTGAATTAAATTATTATATATATATATATATATATATATATATCGAGAAACAGATCAATCGATGGGCAAATGCGAAAAAAGGAAAAAAAATTGTTGATTAGACTTTGGAGTCGTTTTTGCTGTAGAAGCGATTTAGGTAAGTTCGTACTATATGTAATATGTTAAATTAAATTCCTTGATAATTGTTTTATTCAAATAATTGTGGTGTTTGTAATTTTGAATGCTGATGAATGAAAAGTTAATAATGAAATTGAGTTGTATTGGAGATAGTGTAGCAGGTTTTATGCCAGTGTATATTATTAGGCTTTTTGCCTAACAAGTTTCGTGCCGGTGTAATGGATTAGATAACTTGTACGAAAAGTACTATTTTAAGTTTACAATGAGTTTAAGAAGGTTCTCAAGTTATATGGTAGTTGATCTCATGACATGTTCTTGCATCATTGTAATTAAATTGTCGAGTAAAACAAGTTAACTTCACAAACTTACTAAGCTTTATTTGAGCTTGTTTGATTAAAATTTTGTAGGTCTGTTGGAATCAAGACATCGATTGGATCAATTCAAGAGATCACATTCTATCCGTTTTATTTTCGGTAGTTATTTTGTACTTTCTGGGTCGACTTGAAGTGGCATGTAATTAAGATGTCTTTATATGTGTAAATAAGGTTGATATGTATATGTTTAACCATTTATTTGTGGGCTTAAATGAAGTTGAATTGGTGTTTTGTTCTTTCCATTTGGTATTTGGTTGGTAGTGTTAACAAATGATGTTGTTTGACTTGTGAACTAGAATTTGATGCCTTGGTAGTAATGACTATTTTGAGTTTGGCAATGTATGGAATTTGAGTGATGTAAAGGTATGTTTTGGTAGCTTGGTAAGTTCATGGTACATGTTTATAGTTATTGGTAAATGGTTTGAATGAATTTTCTTGATGATCAATTTGGTTTGATGGATTGTTATTTAGGTTTGTATTGGGTGTCAATGAAGGTGTAACACCCCATACCTGGCCTAAACGTTATGGTCAAATCTGGATAAATTACATTAACTCGTTTGAAAAACAAATTAAAAATCCAGCTTCAAAATCATGTGATCTGAAACTTTAATTTAGCTAAGCTCATACGAGTTTTAAGAAATTCTCAAGTTTGAAAACACCTATTTCACAGCATGATATCTTAAACATTTACCTATCAAAACAGCGAAAACTTTTAGAAATTCCACTCAAACTTTAATAATCACGTGATTTGAAAATATTAGTTTTTTGGCAAAAATCCTACATTGTTATTTAGAAAAAAAAACCTCTTGTGCAAAACTTACTCATTTTACGGAAAAACATTTAGTTTGACCCTTAATTTTGTAGCGGATATTTTTAGACTTTTTAAGTTTTGAAAACTGATTTCCAATTTGTCAAATTTGTATGTTTTAGCAGTTTTACGTTTAAGAACACCCAAAAACTGACGAACAGATCAAAAACCCGAGAACAAAACCAAATTTGAAAACTTTTTCCAAAAATCAAAAGTCCATAAATCTTATTTAAAATAATTCAAACCATATTATGTGGAAAGCCAATCTGAGCTCCTGCACGCCGATCGGTCCTAAGTTTGAAGATCACTTGAAACGTCTTAAACAAACGAGTGAGCTAAAAGCCAAATGTGACTCAGCCCACAAACAAACTTTTTACTTATAACATGCACAAATGTAAATGTCATCATAGAATTTTACTTAAATTGTCTACATGTACAAATATCATATCAGAATGTCATATTACCAAAAACATATATCATATTAGAATGTCATATTTCTAGAAACATATATCATATCAAAATGTCATAACAAATCTAAACATATCCTACCCTTATCCACTACACACCAACTCCGTCCGACCAATCACACCAAATAGGACTACAGGAGTCCATCCATCCAATAACACAGGGTCATGGTGGTATGCCACTCATAATGGTGCAATTGAGCTGCCAAATAGATATTGTGGTTTAACCGTCAAAATTGCAGTAATACTTCCAAAAAACACTTCCTCCATCATATCAAAACCCACCCCAATGCAGATGCATAATCATTATAACATACGTACATATCACATGAATGGTATGTCATGCATACCTAAACATATTTTTACAGATCATAACATATCATATTACTTATGCAGAATTAATCTTACTTAACATGCTTATACTAACTGTTATTCCACATACAGATGTCATGCATGTTTTTATACGTAATTATACTTTTCAGAACACAAACCGTACATAAGTTTTTCACATACATTAACCATATCACGTACTAACACATATTAACAGATGTCACATTTTGAGTCTTATTTAAGCCAAACGGACCCTATGAAAGGTTTTATTACGAATTTCTGGGGTCAAACAGGCCTAAGTAAAAATTTCCAAATAATGAGTCCACACTGTCTGCCTAAACTGCTAATGTACCCCACATGGCCTACCCAAATTTGCAGTGCAATTGCACAAGCCCGTGTGCTCCACACGGCCAACCACACGTTCGTGTGGAGCACACGGCCAACCACACCTCCGTGTGGAACACACGGCCTGCAACATGGCCATGTGATGCAGAGCAGTTTCGAAAACAACCTATATTTTCAAATTTTTCCGAGTTCTAATTGACATTTCAGGTTAGAATCACACACCTAATTGTTTTTCGATGCCGAATCAACAGTGGCAATACCAGAACCTAAAACGACCCAACTACGGATTATCAATAAAATAAAAATCAACCTCCATAATCGAACTAACACCTAAGTCCTTATCTTGACATTCGAACACTTGACATTAACGGCGGAGTGATTGACGCACTTAAGAAATCGAAGAAAAGTTCGTCCCGGGATTTTCACCTAAACATAACCGAAATCAGATAAACTGAAACTTCGCCTAAAATAATGATTTCAAGAGAAACAAAGCTACGTTGCATAAAATAACAAATTATCAACCAAAAAGATTGTATAAAATCCCTTCAACAAAAAAAATCCTAAAACAAAATCATTACCTCCCAGGATCAAAACTAGACAGAATGAACAACGACACCAATCCACGCCAAAACAGAATGGAAATGAAGGGAGCATCAAAGTGAACAACAATGGTACCTACCAGAAAGAAATTATTAACAACGAACGGGAAAAACAAAGGTATGCTACCAATGAAGTACACAGCAGAAACTTACAGAAGCAAAACAGAGGAAAACCAAATATGGGGAGATTGGGAAAAATGGGACTGTTTGAGTGAGGGGAGTGGAATAGAGTGGGACGGTTGAGATCCTCTGATGTCACCGCCACATGTGGAGTCGGCAACTAGGTCGGATTTTGCGCCTCGTCATTCCCTTTACGACCCATGTTTATCCATGGCTATAAACCTGTTTTTCTTTTTTAATAAAGTGATTGTTTTGACATCTTCCTTGGTTTTCTGGCAATATTAGAGGTGAGTGTTAGTGTTGATGGCTCGTCTGACTACCGCGAGTTTAATCTTCCGAATGGGGTTCTTCCCATTGTAGCTGGCTTCCAATTTTCTTAGGTCTTCGTATGTTACGGGGGTTTTGACCTGGTATGTATGTATGTTTTTGTTTATGTTTAAGTTACTTATTTATTTATTTTGACCCCGTATGTTACGTATGTTTAAGGTTTTGACCTGGCTTCCAAAGGATTTTACAAATTTATTTATTTTATGAACAACAATCCTTGCATTTACAGTCTAAATCGAATTATAAAGATAAATATTACAAAGATACAAATTTAATAAAAAAGTTGCATTTAAAAAAAAATGCATCTGTAACAATCTGAAATGCATTTGTTTAAACGCGTGTAATATCTCAGATTTAGAATTTAAAATGTATCCTAAAATCAAATTAAAAAAGATAGATACTCACTTTGAATAGATTTATTATTTTAATCACTAAAAGTTCTTGTACCGCTCTAAAATTAGTACAAATTATCCATTAATTCCGTAAATGAAAACGCACCTTTAGGTTAAACTTGATTAATTTCTTTTTGAAGTGACTAACGACAGTACACAGAAAATCACAAATAACTCGAATCATTTGAATTTTAATGTGATTCGAAATTTGAAGTTATTTCAAAAAGTTCTAATAAAATCATTACCAAGTTGATAAAAAGGTGGAAAAAGAACATAAAATAATAGCAAGTCGAACAAAAAAAAAACGTAAATCAGAGTATTTTAAAAGAAGTTGATAAATTTAGGGGAAGAACGACTTCGAAGGAAGAATAATAGTTGAAAATAAATAAGGAAAAGCCTCAGATTAGCATATTGGCACATTCATCAAAGCAAACAACAACCCATGTAGATGGATCTACACGGTGCGCTTTATTTGTTGTTGCAGCTCTTGCCCATTTCTTCTCCTCATCAGCTTTTTCTTACCCTCAAATCGTAATAAATCAATTAAACAAAAAACTTTCACTGATAATTTCCAAAATATTTTCATAAATTTGTAGAAAAAACATTAATAATAAAGTCAGTTGATATTTTCAAAACTCACTTAAAAGCAAGATCGTCGCTGGAAAAGTGAAGATCGGTTGCCATCAACGACAGGAGAAGATGAAATCAAAAGGGAAGATTATATAGAAGCCATGCGGGGATTAGGTTTAGGGGCGTAGGGCTTTTTGATTTTATCAGTTCGAAACTTTGCGGGCCTTTCGGTATAGCCCTTCAAAATTTTGGTAAATTATGTTTGGGCCTTTTCATGTTTTATTAGGACTGTATTTTTCAGGCCTATATACTGCTACCACTGCTATAAGCAAAGGCATTGGGTGGGCTCTTAATGCCCAAGGGACCCCTCATTGCTTAAAATGGGTCCTCTATGATTTTATGGTTAGGTCTCTCTCCCACAAATACTAAATTGATAGATCCAATCTCACTTTTTCTTTTATATATATATATATGATTGAAGAAAGAAGTTCTTTGCTTTGTAGTTGATTGAGTCATACACTCTTTTCACAGTTAGAATTTAATCCTTATATTTGCATAAATATTGGGGGAGCAGACACTAAGATGAAATAAGTCCACTAATATACCTAATGTCTGTACTACAATATGATGAGAGACTCTTCCACCCGAAATAAAAAGACCAAAACCTTCCACGTCCCTCGTTGGATTTATAGATTGTACCTTTTCAGTTAGTCCATAAGGGTTAGACCCCATATTTCAAGACCATACAATCACGTTACATAAAATATACCAAAGTCAAAGCAAGCCACTCTTGAAAGAAATAAATGAATTCAAAAAATTTTAGGCAAAATCCAAAGAAGGTATTCCAATGCACTCATCACAAAAATTTTTAAATACTAATATACCCAATGCCAGATAGCTACCAAGAAGCATAAACTAGAAGACACAATATGTCCTTTGGCCACACCTTCGTAATTCCAAACACCCATATTTGTTATAATCCCTCCTGTAATTCTTCAACCACCTCATGAATTGGTTATTAAGAAAAAAAAGATATGGGGATTAATTCCCAAAAAATAAGAAATAAATGTGTGTGTGAGTCAAATGATTTAAAATGTTCATGTTTGGTTTGAGAAGGAATCATGAAATTTTTGAAATTAAAAAAAATGAATGGAAATATAATTTACTTTAATTAAGTATTTTTTAGATAATCGAAAAGAGAGAATCTTGAATACTATTTAAAATTCAGAAGAACTATGTCGAGGTTGGCTATTGAATGGCTGGAAAAGGTTTGGTTTGCTTACAGAAAGTAGAAATGGAGGCAGATCAATTTGAGTGACTAGATACTCTGAGATAGAACAAGAAAAATTGAATTTGATTGATTCAACTTATAAGATTTTGGAACAATTAGAAAATTACACAAAAGAAACTATTTATTTGAACAACAAAAGCAATTAATCAAGTTTGATAATGGATTTTTTCCAACAAACTTTACAAGGAGCTCTAGGAACTCTAAATAATTCTTTAAATAATGAATTACATTTACGCACCATAGCGCTAATATTGACTTGTTTGGGGGTGATGAAAGAAATAACCCTCCCAACAACATTTTCTCTAATATTCTAACTTTGAGTTTTCTCCCTAGAGTGCAATGTTATTTACAACTACACCTGACACTTGTTGGTGTAATTCAAGAATTTAGTTAATCTATTTTTTAATTTAATAACTAAATTCTAATTTATAATATTGCTAAAGATTAGATTATGTAGTATTCTATTTTAAAAAAATTACTCACCTGATGAATATTGCACATCTTTTAAGGCTTTTTATCGTGAAATACTATTTTAAATAAACAGAACAAAAATGAATATGTTGTAATTTTAAATTAAATATATATTATTTTAATTTTAAAAATGTGGCATAATTCAACATAATAAAATTCCTTGTCAATTGAAATGTTAAAAAAAATGAAAGGGTTAAAATTTGAAAAAGTAAAAGTAGGAAAATTAAGAGCAGAGAAATAGTAACGGAAGGACAAGTGAGGTAAGGCGGAAACTAAATAGACTGTGTCACCGACATCAATATCAGAGTGACGTTGGTAAGTGAGAAATAAAAGAAGCATCAAAATCAAAAGAACAGTGCGGACTCGCTGATGGGCTCAATCCTTGAGAAGAGTGTGGTCCTGCTTTAACAAACCCATTTATGGCCAACCATTGGGGTGGGGAGGAGAGAAGGCAGGACCACCCACAAATATTTACCCATTTATTCAACTTTCGTATTAAAAAAGTTTATAAAAACTGCTCCTACCCTACAGTTGAAGTTGATAACTCAATTCCAAAGCTAACATTTGGTATAAAAGGGTCCACCAAACTGATGTCTGATGTTTGCACACTCTACCATTGTAGCCAATGAAATGATGCTACGCTTTAACAATATTTTACACCCCACGTTAGTTGGGCTTTGATTTATGAGCATTTATCCAAATCTAGCTCCCTTATTTCTTCAAATCCAATGCCTTTCACCAACTTTCCCAATTTTGGTACCAACAATTTTAATGTCTCCCATGTAGTTTTATGCCAATCTGTGAAAAAGTGAAAATCAAATTAATATACCCATATATATATATATATATATATATATATATATATAAACTGTATGCCAGGACAAGCTTTTCTTTTCGAAAATACCCATATCTATATATTAGTTTTACTAATTTATTTATGTTACTGCGTCGCAATGAAAGATTTAGACAGTTTAAATTTAGTGAGAGAAGAAAAGAGCGTACATATCATTAAGAAAGACGAAAAGAGTGTACATATGTGCATGTGAAAAGTAGATATTTTGTTTGGGATAATTCTACTGTTTTAGTGAGTTTTGTTTGAAAATATAGTTAAAATTAACGATATATCTTTTTAAGAATTTTATAATTACGATATAGATAATTTACTGTAAATATATTAAAATTGTAGAAAATATTTTAAGATTTGATTAAAATAACAAAATTGAGACATAAGAAATACTCGGGAAATATGTTATGTTTCAATATGCTTCAATATTATATAGATGAAAATGTTTAATTTTAACATTTCAATATGTTTAAATATTATAAATATAGACTGTTTATATAAATGAACAATTTCTCGAGAATTTTAATATGCTTTTAGTATTTTAAATCCTTCAAGAATTTTAATATAAACTTTACTATATAGTGATTTATAAAATGTTGTAACAACAACTATTAGACACAAGTTAAATCTTTTGTGATTTGTCAGTTTAATAATATATCTAAAAGTTATTGTATCCACCACAAAAGAATATTATATCTTCTTATAATCGATGCTAGGATTTAGCAAAAACTTCATATTTTATTCTTTTTTTTTTTTTTGCAAAACTACTTCATTTGTGCCATTACTAGCTTTATACCTTTAAATATTTGGATTACTGGCCCAAAAACTCCACTAATTAAATTGTACTTAAGTTGCGTCTTTCTATTTTGACCAATTTATTCCATATCTATATTTCTTAATAGATTTATTCAAGATCCCCCTTTTATTTCATTATTTCAACAATAATATTGCATGCAAAACTATTGTCGACCACTTTTATTATCGGTTCCACATTTTCTCAAATTGACATAATTTATCGAGATATCTTATTTTCACTATTTTAGTCTTCAATTTTAGGTACCTAAATCTCTTCTAGAGTTTTGCTTATTAGTTATGTATTTGGTCTTTTCTGGAGCACCCGCCTTCACTATATGACTATCTAGATTTATTATTTTCTTTTATGAGAATTTTCACATTTGGAACTTGTAATGAGTTATCCTTGTTGAACTTATGGTTCAAATTACTCTCCCCTTAACTCATTACAAGTTATTATTTCTCCCCCTACTGTCGGGAAAACTATCGAATCAAAATAGTAATCACAAATCATGTCATAATTGAATCTCTAGTAAATTTAAAACATATAATAATACAAGTAGACCCATAATTAATATATATTCCCAACTTTCTTTAAGGATTCACTCATCTTTGTACGTTGTGATGAAGCAATTAGGACATATACACACATACAAGAATTCAAAGATGAGAAATATTTAGCTCTTGACTAAAAACCAATTGTCTTGGGGAGTATTTATAACTTATTGACTTGATCCATACAACACGTAACTCAACATAATTTCATGTTGAAATAGGAAGTTTAGTTATCATAAGTAATGGTTTAGATATTAATTAGATGCGTTCAACCAATCATTTCTCTAAACTATTATATGCATAAATAAAAAGCTTTTACAAAAGTTTTTCAAATTCAATCAATAAAAGACTGAGATATAAACTCATCAGTATTAGCAAGATGAATTGTCTTAATTGCATGATTTGAAATTAATCATTTAAATAAGCAATCTTGCAAACGACATGTTACAAGTTGATAAGACATATGTGATTATTTTGTAAATGCATCTACCAAAATAATATAATATCAAAATCATCTACATGGTAGATGAGTGGGCCCATATTTATTTAAAAAATGCAAGACATTAAATCTCAAATTTAGCTAGTGAGTTTCTAATAATAATTTTTCATTGAGAACAACCAACAAATGAGAATTCTTTAAATTAAAGAATCTTCTGATTCTTTAATGAATGTCCATATGAATTCTCAATTAATTTTCGCATCGTATATGATCTACAATGGTCTAACTGGTTACGCCAAGTAATAAATGCATTTGTATCAGTAAACTTTTGGTTTACTTTAACATGCATTTTAGTTGTACTAATAATGTCAATATAAATTGTGACAAATTGATAATTTTACTGTCATTCCTTTTACTATGTATCCACATATAAGTACTATTGTGACATTTACTACTGGAAATTTCTAAATCAATATGAAGTTTATAATGCCACTAAGTCAACAAAATAAATATAATTTTAAAATAATTATATGCAATATTCGCTTTAGGGAATATGTCAAAATCTTCAAATATCCAAAAAAAACTTACAACTTCAAGTGCATCCAACCATAACGAGCTTTAGATAAAATTACCATATTCTATTGCTCATAAGTATATCTTTCACAGTCAAATATTTTGCTTTCAACCCTTTAATGGGGATGATGACAAAAGAATATTACAATGATAGTCACAATCAATTCAATTTAATAATAAGAGTAATCAGTAACTCAATCTTTCCCTTTTTTTCATCCTTTCAAAATAGATATTTATAGCAATAGTGATTCATATAAAATATAATCTTTTCTTCATTCATAATCTCAATATGACATCCATTATAATGAAAATATTTTAAAAATGATGCATTAACCACAATAAATTTTGTTCTTTTTTAGATATTGATATTTTAGCTATTTTGGAGCTTTTAACTAATTTTGTACTATCAAATATTGTAATAATATTTGTTTGTTTCAGTACCAAATAAGATAAATATTTTCTATCTATAATGATGGAATTCATTACTACATTCACATATCCTGTAACACTCCTAACCCGTTCCGATCGCCGGAGGGTTACGAGGTAGTACAAAACCAATCCTTATGCAAAAATTCAATAATAATTTCAGCATGCACAAAGCTATTTTATCTCGAATGAATCGATACAAGTAATATCTCCAGACAAAGAATAATAAAGGATAATTGTCTTATAGATGTTTGCAATTAATTAAAACCGAGTTCTCGAGCTATTAATTCACCATATACAAACACTACTTCAGCATGCCTTACACTCATATAAGTATCATAGAATATTTCACTATGCATTTGGTAATTTACCTTCATAGCCGAATGCATACCATTTATACCTAGCTTATTCACATCATGGCAATACGTTTCATGATCCCGTCTTTTAAAAGTAATTTAAATGACCAATTTTCTTAGTAATGATTCACTTTAAACAAAAGTTGATTTATAAAGCGTACATAACCACGTTTGAAATCTTAACACTTAGGCCATATTCGCATGGCCATGTATACAAAAGGAACATTACATCATCGGCATCCCAAAATAAAGTCTATACATGCCGAAATGTTATGCTTAAGACTAACAAAATAAGGTACCTAAAACGTTGCAGACAGGTGTGATGGCTTTGATGACGGTCCCAAGCTTACCAAGGATCAAAAGAAATCTAAATAAGAGACAATTAAACACACCAAATGAGTTTACAACTTAGTAAGTTATAAGCAATCAAATACAAATAATTTTCTTGATGTTCGCAATAAATATTAGTGAAATAGACATTACAATTAACACTTTAAGAAACATTTAGCTCTTTCCCTCTCTGATAGACACTACTCATTATAACCTTCTTTCAAGAATTCAATTAACATAACAGTACCCATCTATGTCATCGTACAAGTAATTATCTTAAAATCTTTCCTCAAAGTATTTAAAGGTATTTAAGTAATAGATTCCCACATCTACGCTTCTCCAATCCAATTTTCTTATTTCATTTAATAACTCTATTTCTTCATTCAATTCGTGCATCTATTATAACTATAACTAATTTCACACACTCATAGTGTTCAGTCAGAAAATTTGCACACATAGTCTGTTTAATTCCGCACTCATAGTGCTATTCAATCCGCACATTAGTGCCATTCAATTCGCACACAAAGTGCCATTCAATCCGCACACATAGTGCCATTCAATCCGCACACAAAGTGCCATTCAATCTGCACATTAGTGCCATTCAACCCGCACACATAGTGCCATTCAATCCGCACACATAGTGCCATTCAATCCGCACACAAAGTGCCATTCAATCCGCACACAAAGTGCCATTCAACCCGCACACATAGTGCCATTCAATCCGCACACAAAGTGCCATTCAATCCGCACACATAGTGCCATTCAATCCGCACACAAAGTGCCATTAAATCCGCACATTAGTGCCATTCCCATTTAATTAAAAACCAATCAACTAACTTAATCCGATTCGAATATACTACCACACATTTATCAATCAAGTGAATACATATATTTTCAAGAAAAATTCTTTCATGATATGTACTCACCATTTATGTATCAAATGGCTAAGCTCATAATTGCTTATATACTTACTTTATGTTGGATGAACTAACTTCGATTGGCTACTCAATCACCTTTGATTTCCCTTTGTCCAAATCTCCTCCTTTTTGTTCTTGAGCTTGAATTAAAACAAAATAAATAGTTTACTCATTTGATCAACTCATTATAAATAACAAAATAGCTTCTCCATGTTACGCATACACACGGCAAATATTTTTAATTTAGTACATACTCATACTCACATTCGGCAAATCCATCATTACTCATATTAAGTATAATTAGCTAACTCTTTCATTAATTTGAAATACATGAGTGCTTTAATACAAGTAATTTAGTACTATTCTTGTAAGTATCCTTAAGGCCGATTGCCCACATCCTTCTTTAACCAAATTTTTATAACTTCTTACTTTACTTAAAATTTCCCTTAATTAAGCATCATTCAAGCATATACATATATATATACATTTAAATAAATCGAATACTCACTTCTACTACGTTTACAAGTTCCAACCCCCTTTGGTTCAATTTCGATTAACATATAACTACTTGCTCACATTTCACTTACCAACTCCCAACAATTTGGGTATTAATTATTTAATTTATCTTAATGGCCGAATGCCATTTGTTCATTTTAATTTCACCAACATCATCTAATAATATTATAACACATTTTTCTTCAATCAAGACCGACTATGTAGCTCACTCATATTGAGTACATACATGCTTAAGAACTACCGTAATATACTTGCTACTTAATCAAACTATCCATTTTAAACAAATTTCAATGCCTCAAGACCATATTCTGCACAAGGGAATTTTATTTCTATCCTAAATTCATTAAATCAATTCATGTATACTCTTAAACTCCATCGACTATTATGCAACAACTAGGTTCAACTTAAAACTTCAACTTTCATCAAATATCATGGACTTCACAAACAAGCATCCATATCCGACCATAATTTTTATCAATTCAATACATTAACATTCATTCCTCTATCTTCTAAATCCCATTCGGCAATTACATAAGCAAACATGCTAGCCGAGTCTCTTTAGCAAATTATCCAACTATATGCATATTCAACTAGCTCAAACCTAAATTATCCAACATTACTACTAAAACATGAAAACCACAACCATTTCTTCTAATTCATTCAATGATCGTATGCTCATAACACATCCATTTCTAAAATTTTAACATGGGCTAAATTAAGGACTTAACCATCAATTATTTTTCACAAAAATTTAAAGAAAATAACACAAATCATACCTTGAAATCAAGTTATCAAGTGACCGAAAGCTTGAGCTTTTAATTCTCTCTTTTCTTCCCTTATTCACGGTAATGAAGAAGAAGAAAAGCCAACTTTGGTTTCTCCTCCCACTATCCCACATATTTTATTATTTTTATTTATTTATTATTTATTATTTTTATATACACATATCTTTTATTATCATATATTTTAACCAATGCATAAAACAAAGAATAACAATCATTTCATATACATGTGACTGGCCACTACCTATTCTTTTGAAATTTTGACATGCAAGCCCCTCCTTTTAATAAACCATACATTATTTGGTCACCTACATTATACTTCACACATTTTTCAAGTTTATCACATAAGTCCTTTTTCATAAATTTGGATTCAAATAACAAAAATTAAGACACCAAATTTTTCACACATAACAATCCACCTAATTAAACTTAAAGAAAGAACATTTTAAAAATTTTCTAACTCGGTTTAATGGTTACGAAACCACTTTCCCAATTAAGGTCAAATTACGACTGTCACATATCCTTCCTCATAGAATATTAACAAAAACAAAATATTTGGGCATAAGCCACATATGTGCCAGTAATATTTCATATCACATTGATAACATAAGTTATCTTGACCCTTTGAAGAGTTATCTTGAGAACTCTCATTGTTCTCTTATTTATTACTATGTTCTCACTTTTAGTGGTCCATGATTATATTTTTTATTTTCTTTATGTTTGCATTCACTTTGGGGAATGCAACAAATCTAGTAAGATAGACTTTTAAACGTCTCTATTGATTTTTTATTTCACAATCACCATTGTAAATATACGTGGATTTCAAATCATAATCTATCTATTCATGTTGTCATGATTAGTCTCCAATTATAATAAACATGATATAATAAATAAATCATAGAAAATATACCTGAAGATCTTTAATATCATTATCATCACCCACGTAAGGATTTATAAATTTCTTTGCATAATGATTACCCATAGTGTGCAAGCCCCAACTGAAGACTTAAATAGTAGTAGCTCTAGAAGGCAATTGACAACAACTTGAGCAGCAAATTTGGAGTGATCGGCTATTGCATTGGTTGCTACTTGAAAGGGGTAAGGCTTGGTGAAAAGGAAAAAAAAATTGTGACTTATGGAGAAAAAAATTAAAAGAAAATCGTGCTGATAACGTGTTATAAAATAAATAGACATGGAGTAAAGAATAAAGAAAATGGGAAAAAAAGAGAGAGCGTATTTTATTGATCAATCGGGATATTTATAATGCTTCTCCAAAGTCTATATTTATAGACATAAGAAGTATAAATGAAATAGAACTCTACTTCTAATGACTATTAGAATTTAAAGTATATCAAAACTTATCTAGATCTTAACGAACATCCACTTAATAAAATATTCATAACATTCATAATAATATTTGTTACCTTTTAAATAGAATAGTTTTTCAATTCCAAACTTAACTAGTGTCTGATTGACTTGTGACTCCGACTCAATCAACTATTTTAAATTTGTGAACATAAAGATATAATAAAAATTTAAAAGTTTGATTTAGTTTTAAGATTTAAGTATTGATAAATCTTACTATTTAAATTTCAAATTTAGAAATTTTATATATTTTAATCTTTTGAAAAATTTGGATCCTTCTTATGTAACGCCCAAAAATTTTTATTTCTGCTTGTGTTAACTGTGACATACAAATATTTATCTACTTCAGTGGTTAAGTGCTCTGGGTTTGTGTCCGAGGTTCCAAGTTCAAGCCTTGTTTTGGGAAAATTTTTGTCTTTTTCTAAATAAAGCTCTATCTCTAGTCGGTAGACTTTTAAGTAATTGTTGGTAAGTTTATAACAGAATGGGCCCGCTGGTCTAGTGGATAAGTGGAGTGTTAGTCTGCTAAAGGTCTTGTGTTCGAATCTTTACGTAAGCGAGGGAGTTTATTTTTACTCTAGCTGGCCGAAGGTGTTTGAATAGAATCAAAATTCTACTATTAGTGGGGGAGTGGTGGACTGTTTTGAGGGAGAGATTTTAGGGATTTAGTATGGTGGGTAGTTGGGGTAATCTGATAAATGGTGTCAGTTTTGTCTTCCCAAAATCCCTTTTGCCTTTGACCCTTTTTTTCTCTCCTCACCTTCTCCATGTTTTTTGAAAATCCCACAACCAATCTGACTTTGTACTTCTCTTGCAGCAGCTGAATTCTTCTAGCCTTCTCCTCCTGCTCTGTCAATGTTCATTTATACTCGTTCGGTAAGTGACCGCTTTGCCGTTTTCTTTTGTTGTTTCGTGGATAGCTCACTATAGGAGGTCGTTTATGGTTTTTTTTTGGTTTAGGCAAAGGTTTTTGAGTAGTGAATTCATTTCTGAGGTTGAGAAGTGGCTACAAAGGTTCTCTATCGACGATAAGTCGAGTTTGGGTAATTCCTTAATGACGAATTCGTTAGTTTTAACCTCTAAATTGCTAAATTGAGGTTGTGTATACTGATTTGTAGGTTTTGGAGTGCTTAGGAGCACTAACGCATCAAAAATGATACAAGTGTGTGCCAAAAACACAAGAAACAGAATTCAGCGAAAGCCGAAAAAGTAAACTATCGACACCACATGGGCGTGTGGTCACCCGTGTAGTAGGCCGTGTTGTAGGCTGTGGCCACCACACGGGTATGTGATCACAAGGCCAGGATGTGCGTGAAGGACACGGCTGTGTGTGACACACGAGCTAGACTGAATTGGGCCATGTGGGCCACACGGGCATGTGAGTCCACATGGGTAGTCCACACGGGCGTGTAGGATTCTGGGCCTCCCCGTGTGATCTATACAACCAAGGCCAATTTCGGCCGTGTGGGCCACATGAGCAGGCCACATAGGTGTGTAAGCCTATTTTTCTAAAAAGTTCTCTAAGGTTACACGGGTCTCCCAAGTTGACTGTGGACCTACTGTAAGGTCAGTAAGGACTATGTAGAGCTTTATATATGTAATCTGTCTGACTAATTTCTGTACTGAGCGTGAGTATTGATTTGAATGTATGAATTGTTAATTGCAAAATAGCATGACATTTACTGCATGTTGCATTACATTAGGATGGGTTGATGATATTTGAAGGAAGTGCTTTGAAAGGATTTTAAGCCTGTTATCTGGCAGCTCAGATGTAATATTTTGATTATGTGCTGCATTATTGTACAGCATGGTATGTATGGATGGGTAGGTGTTTTTAACCCCATATAGTGTGTAGGGATGGACGGATATGGTGTGTAGAGGTTGGTGGGTAGGATTCTGATTTTCTGTTACTGCATATTGTATTTGAGATGGGCCAAGGCCCTAATTTATATATAAGACTGTATATGGATGGGCTAAGGCCCAAACCGAATATGTAATAGGCTCAGGCCCCAGACTGTAATGACTGTATTCTGATGTTAAAATGTGTGCATGTTTTCTATGGGGATTACACATTGAGTTTGCGGAAACTCACCCTTATCTGTTTAATCTGTATAGTAATCCCCAAACTTGACAGGTCAGTGCAATAGAGGACTCGACGGTGGCCATAGGTAAATTTTAGACTGTTTTCCGTGAATTTTCAGATTTTATTACTTATTTGGAGTTTTTATGTAACTTTTGGAAGCTGGACTGGTTGGCTTTAAATTTCAGCTTTTAAACTATTTTATGATTTTATTACTGCTAGGTGTGATAAAACTCGATTTTCACTAAGATTGAACGATTTTCCTAAAATATGTGATTCCTAAAACTTTTGCTAAAAGAAACGATTTTTGACATAACAAGAATATGCATTTTACCTTGAATTAAGATAGAGGCTAATTAACTGGAACAATTTTAACTTGACAAACTCGTTTTTGAATCCTATTCCATGTGACATCACTAGATTCGGTCATAACGTCTAGGCTAGGTTTAGGGTGTTAGATTTAGTGGTATCAGAGCCAAGTTGCAAAACTCGACCGTGGATTTTGGGTTTAAAAAATAGTTTGGTTTCAATGAACTAAATTACAAATGAATTTAAGGGGTTTGAATGAATATGTGGTACATCGAGTCTTTGACGTTGATCTTGTAAGTTTTCTGTATACTGATAAAATTGATTTGATATTATAGATAGATTATACTGAAAATACTTTAGTTAGTGTACTCTGAGACTATAGGAAAACTGATAGAGACTGTAATTCGTGATAACAAACTCTGAACTTTTGATACTGCTTTGCATTAAATATTTGCTAATAAATATCAAAACTGTAACTGATTCATAAAACTACTAATGTAGATAAGCTTCGAATTCTACGATGAGCGCATGAGGTATCCGTGGAGAGGTACCAGAGGCCGAGGTAGGGGCTATAGAGGGGCTCGAGTTCGGTCCCCATCATCTGGAAATATGCCTAATCTGGATACTAGTGAGACGTCGATTTCTCTTACGACTGAGACTGGTCTCAAGATTGCATGACTAGGGATGACGCATTGGCCTAGGCTATATTAAGGATATTAGAGAGGGTTCCTGGGGCCAATGCTAGATCTGAGAGCCGAGGGTCAGTTATGGAACGACTCCGGTCCAATAGAGCTGAATTATTTAGGGGTGTCACTGGAGTCGCCCCTAATGTGGCTGAGTATTGAATAGAGGCTACAGAGCGGATAATGGATGACTTGGACTGTACCCCTAAGCAGAAATTGAAGGGTGTAGTCTCTCTGTTACGTGATGAGGCCTACCAGTGGTGGCTGACAGTTAAGGAAGGCACCCAGCCCGAGATATAAATAATTTAGTGACTATGACTCAAGTAGACAGCTTGAGATGAACATGAGTAAATAGTAAAACTATGTGCAATTATGATTGTATTATCTTGAGAACATATTATGAGGATTGGTAAAAGCATGTTAATAAATTATTTATTATTTGCATATGGACTTACTAAACTTTGTAGCTTACTTCCTTTCCTTTCCTATATCTTATAGGATGGTACACTAGCTCGGGTTGGAGATTACCGGAGATGCTATCACACTATCAAGCTATCATGTTGGGTAAATGATTGTAAACCTTTGGGTCTATAGCATGTATAGGGACTTAGTCATTTTGTATATATGTTTTTGATATGGCCAAATGTATCGACTTGTAATGATTAAGGATTTGATTTGGTTTATAGCCACATAAATTGGCTCACATTGGCCAATTGGGTTGTAAACCTATTTATATGTGCATGTACAAGTTATTGCCTTTGTTGATGAGTGAATGCCATGTTCAAGCCATGTTTATGGATGTTGATTGGCAATTAATGTCATGTTAAATGCTATTGAGATGTATAAGTGTGTAAATGTTTTGGATGGAAAAAGGCTTGGTAAATAGCCTAACTTTCATCCACACGGCTGGCCATACAGCCATGTACTTAAGGCGTGTGCCCTTGTTTTTCAAGAAAAATTTTAAAGTTTTCAAAAGTTCTCGATTTGGTCCCGAACCACTTTCAAAGTATGTATTGAGCCTCGTAAGCCCATATTAGGGACTTTATGATGAAACATGAAAAGTTTTAATTTGGATGAAATTTTAGGACTCGGTTTTGTATGATTGGTTATGTTTAAGTCTGGTAATGCCTCGTACCCTGTCCCAATGTTGGACACGGGTAAGGGGTGTTACAAGAACTTATACCATTTGAGCTCGCGAAGAGGCTTCATCCCCTGATGTGATTACGAATACTTTCTTTCTCTTTGAAACTTCTATTGTTACTTTGATTGATCCGGGATCTACTGATTCGTATGTTTGTATGAAATTGGTATCTAGTATAAATATGCCTGTTGAGTTTACAAAATTTGTGATAAAAGTGTCGAACCTTCTAAGCAAGTATGTGTTAGTTGACAAAGTATATAAGAATTGTAACACCCCTTAGCCGTATCCAACGCCGGGATAGGATACGAGGCATTACTTTACTAAAACACTTGTAGCATCCATTTTCGAGTCATAAAATTTTGTCCCAAATTAAAAAAATTTCAAACATTGCCTTACTGTCCTTAATATAGACCCATGAGACCCAAATCATAGTTTAGAAATAACCCGGGACCAAACCAAGTGCTTAAAAAAATTTTAAGAAAAACACGCCCATGTGACTTCTAGACATGGCCGTGCTGATGGCCCGTATGCCTCACACGACCAAAGCGCCTAGGGACATGCCCGTGCGCCTCGTCTATGTGGAATAAATTTCTAACATCGAACATATAGGGGTTTTCACACGGCCTGGCACATGCTCGTATGCTCAGCCCATGCCCCTCACACAGCCATGATACGCCCGTGTTGTGGCCCATGTGCGAAAACCTTGAGATTCTATTTCTGACGCCATCACTCACACGACCATGAAACACGCTCGTGTGCTGGCCGTGTCCTCTACATAGTTGAGACCATGACCATGTCTTTACCCTTGTAGCCAACATTTAGATTATTTTCCAAGTCATTCTTTACCAAATCATGCCCATACTTGAGCATATCATCAATAACATATTTCATGACATAATCAAACTATCAAAATACCCATCATACACTTAATAAGTCATAGCATACATCTCACTCAACCATGAAATACTTCATAGTGAGTTTATAACATAACAAATTTATCAGCCAAATCAAATTACATTATACAACAATGAACTTCTAATATTATGGGCCAATATTCTAGGCCAACTCATAATAACATATAAACATGACCAAGTTCCCTATACATGCCATAACCTTAAGTATAAAAGTTGTCAATACCTAAACTATAGGCTTGATAGTATGATATGTTCTCCGGCGGCTTCTAACCTAAGTAAACTTGAGTACATTTTAAACACGAAAAACACAGGAGTAAGCCATAAAGCTTAGTAAGTACGTATGTAAATATCAAAAAATTGATTAACTTGCTTTTAGCGAAACTCATTATATGTTCTCAAAATGATATCACCATTAAAGCATGAAATTTCACTATTTACTTAGGTTCATCTCAAGCTATTTACTCGCATCATAGTCACTAAATTATTTTTATCTAGAGCTACGGAACTCCAAATTGAGATCCACTAATTTTCCTTAAAACTAGACTCACATATCTTCTTATCATAAAATTTCCAAAATTTTTAGTTTGGCCAATTAGTACAATTTATTTGTTGAAGTCTCCCCTATTTTGCTATCTGACAGTTTTGACCCCTCTTCACTAAAAATCAATTATTTCACTGTAAAGAACTTGAATGGTGTTTCCATTTATTTCTCTTAAAAATAGACTTATTAAGAAATTCAAGCATATAAATTTTCCCCCATGATTATTTTTGTACAATTTTTAATGAATTTCCAAAGCCGGGACAGGGGATTCCAAGCTCATTCTAACCTTGTCTCACTAAAATTCAAATATCTTAGAATATGAAATTCTTTTGCTTACAACGTTTCTTTTATAAGAAAATATACTCAATAATATTTAATTTCATATCTCATTCAACCTCTAATTTAATTCACACCATTTATGGTGATTTTTCAGATTCACGTAACCGCTGATGTCCAATACTGTTTGATAGCTAATTCCATCTTTCATGATTTCATTGTTTTAACTTCTTTTAAAACATACATATTATCAATCAACTTTATCACATTCTCATACATCATAAGTGTCGACCTATAATCACAAGGTCATCATAAAGTCATTCTCACGTGCATAACTTACTCATTTACCACCTTACTATATCCCTTAGCACATTTTTACGCAGTAAGCTCATAACACAATTACATTCATTCCCTGCACATATTCATCACAACAATACTCATAATTTCACTTAGATAATCCCACAACATATACTTCCATGCAACAATCCACACAAAGTAAATCATACATAGCCTTTCATTTTAACAATACTAAGGTGGTTTCGCACTTAGCTCACCAATATCAATAATTTACAGTGGTTTCGCACATAGCCTAACATTATCAATAATTTACGGTGGTTTCACACATAGCCCACCTTTATCAATAATTATGATGGAATCGCACTTAGCCCATCTATATTAGTCAATCAACAAGGTAATTCGCACTTATCTCATCAATTTCAACTATTACCCGGTGGTTTCGCACACAGCCCACCACTAATGACACATTCACAGTGGTTCGCACATAGTCCACCACTAATAACACAATTATGGTGGTTTCGCAGATAGCACCACCCTCGTAATTAATGCTATCCTGTGCACATATTAGCTCGCACATAATACTACGCACGTAACCAAAACTATCTTATCCCACAATTTCACATAAAACCATATCTCGATGCCACAACCTAACTATGGTCTTACACAATTTCACCTAGACACACTTGGCCATGATTCATTCATGGTTCTTTTCGTCATTACATCCCTTGGCACCGAACGAAAGTGCTCAACTTTGCGTTCGGTAGTTCTCGAACATCGAATTATCATTATACCGCAATTAATATAATGAAATTTACTATTCATTCTTCAATGCAACAAATAAGCATTATATTTAACATATGCACTTACCTTGGTCCAAAATATCAAGTTTTGCATTTTAGTCCAAAGTCTTCTCCTTCCCCCATTCTAAGCCCGAACCTCGTCTTCCTTGATCTATAAAAATACATTTAACTTATTTATTCATCATACTACTCAAATTGACCCAAATTCACATCTTGGTAAAAATTACATTTTTGCCCCTCAAGTTTCACATATTTACAATTTAGTCCCTATCACGTAAAAGTATGAATTCATAAAATTAATCACATCCCAAGCTTAGCCAAATTTTAGAATCATCCCTAGCTGCCCATAAAACACACTTTGGCTAATTTACAACTTTGCCCCTAAACTTTCATAAAATTATGATTTAGCCCTAATGCTCGAAAGTCAATTTTTATCGAATTTCTTCATTCTTTAGGCCTAACCGAGCCCTTTTTACTCGTATAGAAACTCAAGATTTCCATTATTTCACAACATTACTACCCATTTTACAATTTTTACAAACTAGTTCATTTAATGATTTTCCATGCAAATCATTTCACAAAAGTTGTTTACTA
The DNA here is from genome assembly GCA_020496765.1 of Gossypium stocksii. NCBI lineage: Eukaryota > Viridiplantae > Streptophyta > Magnoliopsida > Malvales > Malvaceae > Gossypium > Gossypium stocksii. The sequence continues at coordinate 19,067,645 of CM035623.1, forward strand.
AGCAACTAAGATTCATTTTCTTCTAGAAAATTTCAGAAAACAACACAATTGATCTCATGGAAAAACCCCAAACTCTTAACCACTTTGCAAAATAATCACCCCATTGGCAAGCTTATGCTACAAGGGTCTTAAAAATACAAAAATTATAAAAAATACCCATCTAAATGACTTACTTGTGAGGGAACTAAGTGGCTAAAATTTTGGAGCTCTCAAACCCCCATGTTTGTTGCCATTTTCGGTGGATGAAGGAGAAGAAATAAAAAAAAAATGACAACCTTTCTTTTTGTTTTATTTTATTAACTTGTTAAGTCATCCACCCACCAATTTTGACTTTTCAAATCCTTTGTCCCCATATGAACTCCTATGGCTAGCTATGCTCATTTTAAAGAGCTTATTTTCTCTTTAAAACCCTTACATTTTATTCAATTAACTATTCAACATAATTTGCTAGCAAAATAGAACTTTTGACCTTTATGCGATTTAGTCCTTTTTCAAAATTAAGTATGTAATAGCTAAAATTATTTCACCAAAATTTCCATACAATCATATAATTATGAGAGAACACATAAAATAATATTAAAAAATAATTTCTTGATCTCGGGTTTTTGGTTTTGGAATCATTGTTCTGATTAGGCCCAAAACTGAGCTGTTACAAGAATTGCTCTTTGATGATTAGAGGTCACTGTTTTCTGGCTAATCTCATGCTATTTCTATTTGATGAGTTTGATATAATTCTTGGTATGGATTGGTTAACTGCTCATAAAGTAATAGTAGATTGTGAAAAAAAATTATTGAACTGAAATGTGAAAATAGGAATATTCTTCGGGTTGAACCAGGTGAATGGGATAACTTGCCTGTAGTGATTTCTTCTATGACGGCTCAGAAATGTTTAAGAAAGGGTTATGAAGCTTACCTTATCTTTGTATTGAATACAAAAGAGTCTGAGTTAAAACTTGAATCAGTACTGGTAGTATGTGAGTATCCGGATGTGTTTCCAGAAGAGTTGCCTAGATTGCCTCCTATTAGAGAAGTAGAATTTGGTATTGATTTGATTCCTAGTACAACACCTATTTTGATTGCCCCGTATAGGATGGCTCCAGCGGAATTAAAGGAACTGAAAGTTCAGTTGCAGGAATTAATGGATAAAGGTTTTACGAGACCTAGTTTTTCTCCGTGGGGTGGACCAGTATTATTTGTGAAAAAGAAAGACGACTTTGTAAGGCTTTACATATATTACCGAAAGCTTAATAAGGTAACCATAAAGCAAAAATATCCTTTGCCAAGGATTGATGATTTGTTTGATCAACTGAAGGGAGCCATGGTGTTTTCAAAGATAGATTTGAGGTCTAGTTACTACCAGTTAAGAGTTAAAGATTCGGATGTGCCAAAAACTGCATTTCAGACGAGGTATGGTCATTATGAATTTATTGTCATGCCTTTTGGTTTAACAAATGCTCCTGCTGTATTTATGGATTTAATGTAACAACCCGATTTAGACTCTAATCAGAATGGTGGTTTAAGGACCACGAATTCAAGTTAGAAAAATATTTTAAAATTATTTTCTTTGTTTATCATGTGTGAATTTATATCTGTGAAATTTTCGTGATTTAATTTTGTCGTTTGGGTGTCCGATTAAACAAAAGGACTTAATTGCATAAATTGAAAATTTGATAGTTTTAATTGTAAGGACTGAATTGGTAGTGGCTTTTTAAGTGGAAGCATTTATGATGTAGGAAGTCCATTTTTGCATGCTAGTGGACGATATTAGGTAGGTTAAATATGTTTTCTAATTAAATATATATAAGTTATAATAGTAAAACATATAATAATATGTATATATGAAATAAAACATAAATTAGTAAATTAAGTGATATGGACGAATGCGCCCTTAATATATAAGTTTTAGTCATTAATTTTAAAAGTGTAATTTAGGAAACCAAGTTATAAACTATATATGATAAGATATATCATAAAATAAACTTTAGTGCTCATAATTTTCTTCATTGCCGAAACTAAAACAAGGAAGAAAAAGAAAAGAAAACCTAGGTTCGACACTTTCAAGCTTGATTCAAGGTAAGTTTTAGCTCGGTTTTTGATAATTTTTACGTTTTTGAGATTGTTGCTTTGGGTAATACACCCATGCTTAAATATTTGATTTTGATGAATATTTTGAGTTATGGCATTGATGAGAGCTTGTGATTTTTCTTATTTGATGATAAAATATGAAAGATATGTTTTAGATTAACATGTCTTGTATTGGAATTTTTGATGATTTTGAGTAATTAGTACTTAATTGCAAAAACAAAAATTTGAGGGACTAAAATGTGAAATTGAAGAAATATATGGACTTGTATGAGTATAGGTAAAATTTGAACAACATGGGTATATTGAAATTTTGTATATTTTATGTTTTGTGCAATAGGGACTAAATTGTAAAAAAGTGTAAATGTCAGGGGTAAAATTGTAATTTTCCCATTTATGTGTTTTTGGACTAAATTGAATGAAAATATGTTCAATGAGCTTAATTTGAATATGTTTGGATCAAGAACCAAAGAAATCGAATTTGGATAAAGGGAAAACTAAAGTTGTCGACTAGCCGTCCCGTTCTGTTTTACATCGTCCGAGGTAAGTTTATAAGCAAATAGATGTACCTAATCTTAATTGAATGTAAGTTATATATGCTAAAATGAAATATGCGATTTTATATATACAATAGCCAGATGTGAGAAAGCTTGGTGACTATATTTCCGATTTCGTTTCGACCAAGTTACGATGTCCGAAAGCCCTGTATGAACCTTAAGAATAGTTAGGATACATATGTCATGACATAGCATTTCGATTTATGCGTACGAGTAAGACCATGGCATCGATATGTGATTTTGATATATGTGTACGAGTAAGACACTGTCTGGGACAGTGGCACCGATTTGTCGCTACATGTAAGACCACGTCTGAGATGTTGGCATTGTACGATATATGTGATTATCTGAGTATCCTATCCAATTCTGAATGGTTCATTGGGCAAAGGTAAATCATATTCGAATGTGTAAAATGAGTTATATGCCAGGTATGAGTTATCTTATTACCTACTTGAATCAAGGTCAGTAAATATTTGATATTTGCTATAAATTACTTATTATGCGAAATGAGAGTGCATGAGAGTATGGAAAATTGTATTCGATCTTATAATCGTATAATGTGATTTTCTTTGAAATGTTAATTGAATATATATAGGTAAGGCTATATACGTTTGGCCAAAGTGAAATTGTGTATAGAAGTATATATTATATGAATGTTTTTATGATCTTGTTTTAAATGTGGTTATGGTAATATATACTAGATCGGTTAAGTTGAATTAATGTTAACATTGAAATATTTAGTTGTTTATAACTTACTAAGCTAAGATAGCTTACTATGTGTATAATTGCCTTTGTTTTATAGATTTTGGATTTCAAGTTACGAGCTCAGGGATCGTCAGCAAAGTCTTTCACAAAATCAACCACTTTCGGTGTTTTAAAAGTCGCATTTTGGAACTATGGCATGTATAAGCTAGAATGTGTTATTTTTGATTTTTGGTTTGTAAATTATATGGCCATGCAAAAATGGCTTTACTCATTGGTTCAGTTTTAGTTATGTTTGATAATGGTCTAAACTATTTGGTAATGATGTTATGTGTTGCGAATGAATGGTTTATGTTGTATATGCTATATGTTTTAGAAATGGCTTGATAATGGAAGGTGAATTTGGAAATGGTTGATGTGATGATCCTTGTACGTATATATTTTCATAGCATGATTAATTGATTCAGCTAAGGATTTGGGTAGGTAAAATACACACATGAATTGGTTTGAATAACTATCTCAATAATGTATTGGTATATTCAGACATGAGTGTGAAAAATATTTGTATTGACATTCATGGATAAAATGGTCCGGCTTTTGACTTGCGATTGATAGGAATGGTTCTAATTTGATGTTGAATGTTTCGGCTTAAACTAAGTTTAAGTAAAGAATATGTTGGATTGATGGGTCGACACATATTTATGTGTATATTTGCTAAGTTTACTTTACAATTCGGTAAAGGGATAATAATGAGTATAATGACTAGTTAGCTATATTATTTAATTGTTTTTAACATTTGCCAAGTTAGTTTGATATATATTGACAGGTGTTAATATACGTATATGAATGTTTTAATGTTTGCACTTGGATTATTTCTTTTAAATAATTACTTTATAATTTGATTTGTTAAATCAGAAATGGTATGCATTAATTGTAGGTATATTAGCGACCGAATAAATTATGTATGGATAATTAGTATTTTGTATATAAACCTTAGTATGTTTTTGACTTGGTAATATTGAAAAAGGGGTCCATTTTAATCTGGCAATATGCACATGAAATTGAATTATAAAAAGAATATCTCTTTTTAGCCTTGTTTAATGTTAGCTTTATCTTATATAACCATGAATATTATACTGTGTTGTAAGGTAATATGATATAATATACTAATGTATAGTGATTGTATTTCTAAGAAATCAATGCCGCATGTATTTTATATGGCTTGAAATTTTATTGATAATTGTATTAACTTAAATTACGTGCTTAATGTTTAAACAGATTTATGTTTTAGTTTTATGATTACAACATATGGGTAAATGTGAATGTTTGAAAAATTTATGTCTCGACCGGTAACATCTCATACCCCAATTCGGTGACGGATACAGGTTAGGGGTGTTACATTTAATGAATCATATTTTTCGACCGTGCTTGGACAAATTTTTGGTTGTTTTCATAGATAATATTTTGATTTATTCTTGTGATGAGACTGAACATGCTGAACACTTGAAAATGATTTTACAAACTTTGAGAGACAAACAGTTATATGCCAAGTTTAGTAAGAGTCAATTTTGGCTTCGAGAAGTCAGATTTTTGGGACACTTTGTTTCGGGTGATGGTATTAGAGTTGACCCGAGTAAGATTTTGGCAATTATTGAATGGAAATCGCTGAGGAACGTGTCAGATATTAGGAACTTTCTAGGCTTTACCGATTATTGCAGATAGTTTTTTAAACGATTTTCCATGATTGCTACCCTGATGACAAGGTTGTTATAGAAAGATGTCAAGTTTGAATGGACAGAAAAGTGCCAACAAAGTTTTGAGAAACTAAAGGCATTGTTGACCGATGCCCCAGTTTTAGTACAACCTGAACTGGGAAAGGAATTTGTGATTTATAGTGATGCATCCTTGAATGGATTGGGTTGTGTACTTATGCAAGAAGGCAAGGTAATAGCTTATGCCTCGAGATAGCTGAAACCACATGAGAAGAACTATCTTACCCATGATTTAGAGTTAGCCGCCATTGTGTTTGCATTGAAGATCTGGAGACACCATTTGTATGGTAAGAAATGCTGGGTATTCACTGGCCATAAAAGTCTAAAGTACTTGATGACTCAAAAGGATTTGAATATACAGCAACAGAGGTGGCTTGAACTATTAAAAGATTATAAGTTGGTGATTGACTACCACCCAGGAAAGGCGAATGAGGTCGCTGATGCATTGAGTAGGAAATCCCTATTTGCATTGAGAGCTATGAATACACGGTTAACTGTATCTGATGATGGTTCTGTTCTAGTAGAGTTGAGAGCTAGACCGATGTTTCTCCAAGAGATTTGTGAAGCTAAGAAAACTAACAGTGATTTACAAGCCAAGCAAGTGCAGTATGAGTCAGGTATTGAATCAGATTTTTAGATTGATTCTGATGGTTGCTTGATGTTCTGAGATAGGATTTGTGCTCCTAAGAATGCTGAGTTGATTCAGAAGATTTTGAACGAGGGACATAGTGGTTGCTTATCTGTTCATCCTAGTAGTATGGAAATATAAAATGACTTGAAGAAATTGTATTGGTAGCCGAGTATGAAGAGAGATATTTCTGAGTTTGTATCGAGATGCTTGATTTGTCAGCAAGTAAAAGCTGAACACCAAGTACCTTCTGGTTTACTTTAGCCTATTATGGTTCTCGAGTGGAAATGGGATCGTATTACTATGGATTTTGTGATAGGATTGCCTTTGACGCTAAGCAAGAAAGATGTCGTATGGGTTGTGGTTGATAGGCTAACGAAATCGGCTCATTTTATACCGATACATACTGACTATTCACTTGATAAGTTGGCTGATTTGTATACTTCTAAAATTGTGAGACTTCATGGAGTACCTTTGTCGATTATTTCAGATAGAGATCCGAGGTTTATATCACGGTTTTGGAAAAAGTTGTAAGAAGCTTTGGTTACAAAGCTAAATTTTAGTACCGCTTTCCATCCACAAACTGACAGTCAGTTGGAGAGAGTAATTCAGATACTTGAAGACATGCTCCGATGTTGTGTATTGGAATTCCAAGGTAATTGAGAAAAGTATTTACCATTGGTAGAATTTGCCTACAACAATAGTTTTCAGTCAAGTTTGAAAATGGCGCCTTATGAGGCATTGCATGGATGTAAATGTCGTATGCCTCTGTATTGGAATGAACTCAGAGAAAATTAGATTCATGGGGTTGATTTAGTTAAAGAAACTGAAGAGAAAGTAAAAGTAATTTGTGAATGTTTAAAAGCTGCGACGAATAAACAGAATTCCTACGTGGATCTGAAACGAAAGATATTGAGTTTTAAGTCGGTGATAAGGTATTTTTGAAAGTATCTCCATGGAAGAAAGTTCTCAGATTTGGCCAGAAAGGCAAGTTGAGTCTGCGCTTTATTGGACTATATGAGGTTACTGAAAAGATAGGGTCGGTAGCGTATCGGTTGGCTTTGCCGTCTGAGTTGGGAGGGATTCACGATGTGTTTCATGTGTCCTTGTTGCGAAGGTACCGATCAGATCCTTCACATGTGATTTCACCGGTAGAGGTTGAGATTTGTCTAGATATGACTTATGGAGAAAAGTCAGTTAAAATTTTAGCTTGGGAGGTCAAACAATTGAGAAACAAGAGTATTTCCCTTGTGAAAGTGTTATGGAAAAGACATAGGGTTGAAGAGGCTACATGGGAGCTGAAGTAGGCCATGAGAAAACAGTACCCAAACCTTTTCACTGGTAAGATTTTCGGGGACGAAAATCCCTAAAGGGGGAGAGTTGTAACATCCCGAATTAGGCCTAGTCAGAATAGTGGTTTTGAGACCACAAATCCGAAGTAGAAATATTCATTTTATGATTATTTTGAGATCTATGACATGTTTGCATGATAATGTGAAAGTTTCATGAAGAAATTTTATGGATAAGTGCTTAATTTAAGTTTTAGGACTAAATTGCAAAAGTTGTAAAATATGAGGTTCTAGAAGCTTTGGGGTACTTAATTGAAATGCATGTGTAAATTAGAGGTCCTTATGTAGTAAATAGACCATTTTATGTCATAATGGACAAAAATGGGCATGGAAGGGAAAAATTTCAAGGAATGGCCTTAAGGGCATTTTAGTCATCTAGTTAATAAATTAATAAAAAGGGAAAAAGAAAGCAAAAAAGTGCTCATCTTCTCCAAGTGCCTGCCAAAATTTCTAAGCCCTCCATAGCTAGGGTTTTTCAACTTCCAAGCTTCATAGTAAGTACATGCTAGCCCCGTTTTTAATGCTCTTTACATTTTTAAAACCCTCGTAACCCAATTTACCTATTTCTAGCCATATTTTGAGCTACAATTCATGTTCAAAAATTTACCTATGTGTGAAATGCATGTATTTTGATGTTTAATGAAAGAATATGAGAGTTTAATGTGTGATAAACATCTTTTACCAAGTGATTTTTCATGAAAACACCTAAAAGGGACTAATTTGTAAAAGTTACAAAATAAGTAGTAAACATGTGTTTTAATGGAAATGGTGGGCTGTTATGGTTATGAAAGTGGTTCGGCTTGGCTTAGGTAACAAAGAAAATCAGTCCATTTCATTTTACAAGCCCAGGGACTAATTTGTAAATATGTAAAAGTTTAGGGGTAAAATTGTAATTTTGCCAAAGTATGATTTATGGACCAATTTGAACAATGTGATGATTAAATAAGTGAATTTTACTATTATAGATCAAGAGGAAAGAGGTCCAAACCTAAACCGAGGGAAGAACAAAGTTGAGGACTAAATAATTAGTCATATTTTGGGTACCGAGGTAAGTTTGTGGGTAAATAATGCAACATTAAGTTATTATGTGTTTATGGTTTAATTTTTGCATGATATGTACAATTGTTTTATGAATTTTGGTTTATAATGACTCGATGATGACGTAACAAGGTTTAAAGTTTTGAAATCTCGATTAAACCTTTGGAATAGATAGGATACAAATGTCATGACATTAGGGTTAGTGTGATCCCATATAAGACCATGTCTGGGACATGGCATTGACATCAATATGTGATCCCATGTAAGACCATGCTGGGACATGACATTGGCATCATTATGAGATTTCGTGTAAGACCATGTGTGGGACATGGCTTCGATATGAGATCCCGTATAAGTACATATCTAGGATATGGCATCAACATCGATTATGATCCCATGTAAGACCATATCTAGGATATGGCATTGGCATCCTACCATGTGTATGAGATTTCCCGAGTATCCTAAGTATTCCAAGTGGTTCAATAGGTAATTCAAGAGTATGTCAGTGTGATGACAAGGTATGAACATGTTGAAAGGGTACAGGTATGTACACGAAACTCATAATTCTTGAGTTATGCATCGGTAAGGCATCGGTAAGAAGTAAATGAAGGAATCATGAGTTTTATGGTATATTATGTAAAGAACATGATCTAAGATGTATTCATGATAATTGATGACATTGTATCAAGTTATATTTATGTTATGCGTGTGATACTGCACGATTAGTATTGTTAATTATTTACATGCAAACTTACTAAGCTTTATGCTTACTCCCCTTTCTTTCCATTCTCTTATAGTATCGCCAAGCTAGCTCGAGGATCGAAGGACATCGGAGACTCAATCACACTATCAATTGGAAATTTGGGTATAGCTAGTTTTAACACATTGAGTATGGCATGTATAGGGACTTGGTCTTTTTGTTATATGTCATATTGGTTAGCCAAATGTGTTGGCCCTTGATGATACTTAATTTATTTTGTATAAGGCCAATTGATATTGACTAATGTTGATTACAAGTATTATGGCATGTTGATGCATTTCATGGATGTGGTAATTTGCATGGTTTGAGTTGTTGAGTATGTGATTGGTTAAGTACGCTAGAAATGTAGTGAGAATGATGTGATGATGTCTTAGTTGTGGACATGTTGGTTCTTAAATATGCCATGAATTATACCAATGCTTTAGTACTTGTGTGTTTATGTTTCAGGGTGGCAATTGGCTTGGTAAATAGCCTATATATTGTCCACATAGGTAGACACACGGGCGTGTGTCTAGGCCGTGTGTGATACACGGTTAGCCCCATGGGCGTGTGAACAAGCCGTGTATCCCCTACACCTTAATTTGTAAGAAACAAAATGTAACAACCCAATTTTGGTCCTAGTCAGAACCGTGGTTTCAGGACCACAAATCCGACGAGGAAAATACATATTTTTATGATCTGCAATTTTACGAAAAAAATTTGCAAAAATTTCGTCTGAAAATTTTGACATTTAGGTACTCAATTTAGTCAAATGGACTAAATTGTAAATAATGCAAAAGTTGAGTTCTACATGTTAGAAGTATCTAATTGCTATGAAGTTTTAAATTGAAGGTCCTTAAATGGTAATTAGACCATTATACTTTAATTCGGACAAAAATGAGCATGAGTAGAAAAAAATCTCAAGAAAGGACAAAAGGGCATTTTTGCCATTTGTTAATTAAAAGAATTAAAAGCCAAAATCAAGCAAAAATGTTGTCATCTTCTTCATATGCTGGCCGAATATACCATGAACTCCATGGCTAGGGTTTGTTCAAGCTTTCCAAGCTCAATAATCATGGGAAACGAGATTTGGGCTTAAATTTGGGAAAAAACGAAGTTATGGACCAAATCAAGAAAATTAGTTACTTTCGCGTCTGAGGTAAGTTAGTGTGATAATAATAATGCAACATTGTTGTAGTTTATGTCTAAAGCTTAAATTGGTGTATTAATTTGATTATGTCGAATTAAATGTTAACGTACTATGTATATGAATTGAGTTAAGAACATTGTCTATGACTTGATGACATTAGAATAAATCAAAATTCATGTTATTTTCCATGAAATATATTGAGATGATTTCTATATAGAAATGATAAATTTATTATTGAGAAATCCCGAACATATGTTAAAGAATACGAAGGATACCGTAGTCATGACATGAGCATTTGTAGGTCCCGTGTAAGACCATGTATGGGACATGGCTTCGACACCGAATTGAGATCCCATGTAAGACCATGTCTGGGACATGGCATTGGCATCGACATGAGGTCCCGTATAAGACCATGTTTGGGACATGACATCGGCACCGAGATGAGACTTAGATCCCTTGTAAGACCATGTTTGGGACATGGCGTTGGCATCTAAGAGTGATTCCGTGTAAGACCATGTGCGGGACATGACATCGGCATCAGATTATGATCCCGTATAAGACCAAGTCTGGGACATGGCATGGGCATCAGTTTACGATCTCGTGTAAGACCATATCTAGGATATGGCATTGACATTGATATGAGTCCCATGTAAGACCATATCTAGGATATGGTTTCGGCATTGACATGTGATCCCATGTAAGACCATATCTGGGATATGGCATTGGCATCATATCATGAGGATGGCAATCGAGTATCCTTCGATATTCTAAATACTTTAACGGGAAAAGTATGCAAGTTGTATGTAGTAAATCAACATTATGCATTATGACGATAAAGTTATGATTTTATGAATGAAGTGTTATGAGACAGTACAAGTTTGTGCTCAAACTCAAGAGCAATGTGCTCGATGTATGAATGAATTTTGGTGAGATTATGAACTAGTAAGTAATGCATATTAAGATGATCTTATGATGACCTTGTAATTATAGGTCAACATCTATGATGTATGAGAATATGACAAGTTTGATTGATAATTTGTATGATTAGCGAGAAGTGAAAACAATGAAATCATGAAAGACTAAAATTAGTTGTCAAATAGTATTAGAAAGCGGCAGTTACTTGATTTGAAAAATCACCAAAAATGGTGTGAATTTAATTAGAGACTTAGTGAGAGATGAAATGAAAGCTTATTGAGTCTATTTTCTTATAAAAGAAACAGATTAAGCAAAAGAGTTTTATATGATGAGATATTTAAAGTTTTGTGAGACAGGGTCACGATGATTTTGGAAATCCCCTATTCCGACTTTAGAAAATCACCAAAAATTGTATAAAAATTTCTATAGTGTATAATTTATATTATTAAACTCCCCAATGAGTCTACTTTCAAGAAAATAAACAGAAATGTTATCCGAATTCTTTATAATGAGATAATAGATTTGTAGTGAAGAGAGGTCAGAACTATCAAACAGCAAAATATGGGAGAATTTAAAGAATAAAATATACTTATTGGAAGAACCAAAAATTCTGGAAATTTTATGGTAAGAAGATATGTGAGTCTAGTTTCAGGAAAAAATTATAAAACTGAATTTGAAGTACTATAGCTTAAGATATAATTAATTTAGAAACTATGACTCAGGAAGACATCTTAAGTTGAATATTAGTAAAAAGTGGAATCATGTGAAATAGTGAGAATTAGAAAAATCATGTTGATTAATTGCTTATTATTATATGCCACCTTACTAAGCTATAATGCTTACTCCCTCCTTTGCATTTCTCTTAGTGTTGTCAGATTGGCTCGAGGTTGGAGATTGTCAGAGATAGCATCACACTATCAAATGGTAAGTTTAGGGTAATGTCAAACCTTAGGGTAATATGTATTCTTAAGAGTTGGCCAAAGATATTGGCTTATATTGCCTCATTGTATAAGGCCATGAGATGTGGCTCATAGTGACCATGCATATGTAAACTTATTTATGCATTCATGTGTTAAGATCTTGGATGATATAATTATGTTTGTTTGTCATGAGTGGTTAGCAATATCTTACATGTATTTGAATGTGTGAATGTGAAAATAAATAGGGGTAACAAAAGGGCATGGAAAATAGCCTAAGTGTTGGCCACACGGGCAGAGACATGGCCGTGTGTCTTAGTCGTATGGAGGACACGACTTAGCACACAGGCGTGTGACTTAGCCATGTTCCCCTAAATGTTTGATGACGTCATAAATAGAGAATTACATGGGTGGAGGACATGGGCGTGTCTTGTGCCACACAGGAGTGTGAGACTACACGGCCTACCCACATGGGCGTGTGACTCTCCAGAATATAGAAATTATATTTGTGTCTCAAAAGTTTCAAAAGTTATTGGCTTAGTCCCAAACTATTACCAGTGTATGTTTTGGGCCTCATAGGTCTGTAAATGAGACATTAAGATGAAAATTGGAAAGTTTTAAATTTGAACAAGAATTTATGGCTCGGTTTAATGAGTTTAAGTATGTTCAAGTCCAGTAATGCCTTGAACCCTACTCTAGCGTCGGATGTGGGTAATAGGTGTTACATAAAATGCCCAGTATAGAGCACACAGGCAAAGATATGAGCATGTATCTCAGCCATGTGAAAGCCGTAGCCTGGAACACGAGCGTGTACTAGGCTGTGTGAAAACTATTTTAGCTTAGAAATGAAAAATAATTCAGCACATGCTGAGCACACGGGCGTGTTTCTTAGCCGTGTGGACAGCACGGCCTTGGGAATAGGCGTGTGCCAAGGGAGTGTGAAGTCTGCACCTAATTTACGAGAATTTGATTCATCACACAGCCTAGCACACGAGCGTGTGGCTTGGCCGTGTGGTTTCATTTAGTTGATGACATCATAAACAGAGAGTTACACGGGGTATGGACATGGGCATATGTGGCCACACGGCCTACCCACACGGGCGTGTCCTATATCCATACGAGCGTGTGACCCCTATTTTGATGAAAAATTTTCTAAGTTTTCCAAAGTTTCTATGTTAGTCCCGAACCACTCCCAAAGTACGTTTTGAGTCTCGTAGGCTCATTTAAGGGGTGAAATACATGTGTATGGATGGTTTTAAATTGGATGAAATTTTATGGCCTGGTTCTGCATGGATGTTTATGTTTAAGTCCGGTAACGCCTCGAACCCTGTCTCTGTGTCAAATACGGGTAAGGGGTGTTACATGCACCTATTGGGACCTTGCCTTGTGGGCATTGTGGTAGACGCCATCTAGGCGAATGTTAGAGGATGACTAGGACGTGTTTGAGATGTGGGTCTACTGAGCACCGTGTTCAAGAGTGTCTACTGAGTGCCGATTAGGTGCAAGCTCTAGGTTCTAGTACCGTGCAGCCGCCGAGGGTAGTTCAGCAACCCCTTAGAGGTCGTGGTCAGGTGAAGGGTGGTAACGGCATGGGCCGTAGACAGAGAGCACTGGGCAGAAGTGCTGGACATACTGAGGTAAGGTAGCCCACTCTTGTTTATGCTGCTCGTCGACAAGAGGATAGAGATGCTCCAGACGTCATCACGTGTAACACCTCTTACCCGTATCCGATACCAGGACAGGGTACGAGGCATTACCTAACTAACACACAAGCATACAAACATTTCTGAGACATAAAATGTCGTTCAAATTTAAAACCTTTCAAACTTCATCTTAAAGTCCATAATATGGGCCTACGAGGCCTAAAACATACTTTAGAAACACTTTAGAAACTTTGGAAAATTTCATTGACAACATGGTCACACGCCTGTGTAGTAAGGGACATGCCTGTGTGGGCAGGCCGTGTGGTCGCTCACGCCTATGTTTCTAGCCCATATGGATTTATTTTTCATTTCAAACCTACAGGGGTTTTCACAAGGCCTGGCACATGCCTATGTCCCTCACACGGCCATGACAAGCTCGTGTCTTAGCCCGTGTGCTAAAACCTTGACATTCTATTTCTGACGTCATCAACCATCTAGGGTCACACTTCCAAGGCACATGCCCATGTGCTAGGCCGTGTGGCAAATTTAATTTCACATTAATGGTGCAGACTTCACATGGCCTGGGCACATGCCCATGTGCGATGGCCGTGTTTTCCACACGGTTGAGGCACACGGCCGTGTCTCAACCCATGTGGTTACTACTGGGCATTTTGTTTTGCCAACTTAGGGTGTAGGGGACACATGGCCGAACTACACACCCATGGGGCAGACCATGTATCACACACAGCCTAGACACATGCCCGTGTGGACAAAAACAATGTTATCTACCAAGCCTTTTTGCCACCCTTACTTGCACCAACATACACAACATCAAACCTCACCAATCCAAGCATAACCACATAACAAAATCAGCCACAACATGCATTCATACGTCTATTCTAAGCTATCTTCTATAACATACAACATCTCTTACTTAACATCACAAGCTATGCAAGACTACATCTGTGAGAAACCTTATCATATGCATATATCAAAGATCAAGTATTAGCCATCACCCATGGCTTTATACAAAATGAATAGTTTCATATCAAGCCAACACAATTGGCCAAATTAACATTGACACATAACACAAAAAGACTAAGTCCCTATACATGCCATTACTTAAAAATATTAAGACTAACTATACCCAATGTTCTTGTAGATAGTGTGATCGAGCCTCCAATGTTCTTTGATCCCTGAGCTAGCTTTGTGGCACTACAAGAAAATGGAATGGAGAGAGAGTAACTATAAGCTTAGTAAGTTGCATGTAAATAATTAACATCACTTGCCCTATAATATTATATTCATAACACATTACGTACTTGCATAAAACTCTCAAATGACCATAGACATTACTTACTCATTTCATCTTTACTATTCATATAACATAAATCAAGCTCATTTTTCATGAGTTTCGTGTAAGTACCTGTACCACGTACAACTTAGTCATAACTATTGTTATTTTTTACATAAGCTTTTAACTTCCCGTTGAACCATTTGGAATACTAAAGGATACCCGATAAGCCTTATGCAAAAAGGGTAAGATGCTAATGCCATGTCCCAGAAATTGTCTTACATTGGCTCACATATCGAAGCCGATGCCATGCCCCAGACATGGTCTTACATTGGCTCACATAACATTGTCGATGCCATGTCCTAGGCATGGTCTTACACCCAGACATGGTCTTACACTGGCTCACATAACAATACCGATGCCATGTCCCAGACATGGTCTTACACTGGCTCTCATATAACCCTAATGTCACGGCATAGATATTCGATCTATTCCTAAGGTTCAACCGGGAGTTTACCATATTAATTCTTGTCATGCATATTCATAAACACATTTAAAAATTTTATGTAATATCAATTATTCAATGGCATAATAACAATAGAGTTATACTATTTACGCACAACTTACTTCTATATACAAAATATGGGCAACTAGTTTAACTTAGTCAAAGAGCTTGGTTTTCCCTCGGTCTAGATCCAGATTTCATATTTCTTGATCTATAATGACAAATTTTAGTTATTTAATTACCACATTAATTAAGGCAATCCATAATTCATATTTTGGCAAAATTACAGTTTTGCCCTTAAACTTTAACAAAATTATAGTTTTGCCCCTAGGCTCGTAAAATGATTTTTATCAAATTTTCTCATTAATCAAGCCTAGATGAATCTATTTTAAGCTTATAGCATCTCACAATTTCAATTATTTCACACCCTTATCATCCATTTTACAACCTTTACATAATGGTCCCCTTTTAGGTGTTTTTCATGAAAACCTCTTCACAAAAGTTGTTTATTTAACAATCATGATTCATTTTCTTCCATAAAAAATTCAGCAGACAACATTAATGCTCTCATGAAAAAACCCTAGGCTTTCAACGATATTGCAAAATAGTCCACTCTTTAGCTAAATTAAGCTATAAGGGTTCCAAAAACACAAAAATCAACAAAAACAACCATCAAAATCACTTACTTGCAAGGGTTAGAAGTTGCTGAAAATTTCAAGCTCCCATGGCCATTTTCTTGAGTGAAAAATTGGTGGAGAAGATGAGTACTAAAGCCCCTTCTTTTCTTTATTTTATTTTTAGTCAAATAAATCACCAAATTTCACCTACCCTATGATATTTCATGATTTTGTCCCCATTTAAAAATTCCATGTCTAGCCACTAATAAACTTATGGTCTATTTACTCAATAAAGACCTCTAATTTAATGCTCCATAGCCAATTAACATTTCTAGCTATTAAGCAAAACTTTCGCACTTTATGCGATTTAGTCCTTTCTTGAAATTAAGCATGCAATCACTAAAATTAATTTACCAAAATTTTCAAACACTAATATAATCATGCCATGACACATGAAATAATATTAAAATAATTTCTCTGACCTCAAATTTGTGGTTCTGAAACCACTATTCTGACTAGGCCCAAAATCAGGCTGTTACATCACGGGTATGTTTTTAATTTATGATGTACCTTATTTGGCATTAATAGACATAAGTTCTACACACTCCTATGTAGCTAGCACTGTGTCTGAAATTTTGGGGATTCTGGTTGAGAATACTTCTAGTGAGGTGACTGTTGTGAGTTTGTTGGGGTAACCTATCTGAGTTAGTAAACTGTATAGAGACGTTCCGTTAAAGGTTCAAGGGACAGTATTTCTGGCTAATCTGATGGAGCTTGTTTGGGGAGTTCAAATTTATTCTGTGAATGGACTGGTTGGTCAAGCACCAAGTAAGTCTAGACTGTGCGACTAAGAAGGTCATTTTGAGAACTAAGGAGGACAATGAGGTAGTTGTGATTGGGGAACGTCGGGGTTATTTGACTAATGTGATTTCTGTGTTGGTGGAAGAAAAGTTGGGTTGGAAGGGATGCGAGGCATTCTTAGCCTATATAAACGTTTCTGATTCTGGAGACTCTCCTGTAAAGGACATTAGAACTGTAAGTGATTTTCCAGATGTGTTTCCTAAGGAACTATCGGGTTTGCCTTCAAGCATAGAAGTGGAATGCGGGATTGAACTTATTCCGGGTATAATTTTAGTATCTATCGCTCCCTACTGAATGACACCGAAAGAGCTTACAGAGCTTAAGGCTCAGGTTTAGGAGTTGTTGGATTAAGGTTTCATTCATCCTAGTGTGTCTCTGTGGGGAGCTCCTATGTTGTTGTGAAAAGGAAAATGGGACAATGAGGATGTGTATCGACTACAGAAAGTTGAACAAGCTAACGATTAAGAATAAGTACCCACTTCCGAGGATTGATGATTTATTCGACTAGTTCAGAGGGGTTTCTTTATTTTCCAAGATTGATCTACATTCGGGTTATCATCGGTTGAGGTTTAAGGAGATTGATGTGTATAAGACGACATTCAGGACTCGATATGGACATTACAAGTTCCTAGTTATGCCTTTTAGATTAACTAATGCACCAGCGACATTTACGGACTTGATGAACTGAGTGTTCCAACCCTATCTGGAACAGTTTGTGGTGGTGCTCATCGATAATATCTTGGTGTACTCTAAGACTGAAGACAAGCACGATGAGCATCTTAGAGTTGTACTACAGACTCTTCGTGAGAAATAGTTGTATGCGAAGTTCAGCAAGTGTGAGTTTTGGCTCTGGGAGATAACCTTTTTGAGACACGTAGTTTCTGCTGAGGGAATTTGAGTCAATCCTCGTAAGATTGAGGTTGTGTTGGTCTAGAAATGGCCGATGAATGTGTTTGAGATTCACAGTTTTCTAGGGCTGGCGGGTTACTATCGACGCTTTGTAGCAGGGTTCTCCTTGATCGCAGCTCTGTTGACTAAGCTTCTGCGTAAGGGAGTTCCTTTTGTTTGGACTGATGCACAGTAAGAGAGCTTCGAGAAGCTTAAGACTGTTCTGACTCAGGTTCCTGTTCTGATACAGCCTGAGCTTGGTAAAGACTTCATGGTATACAGTGATGTATCACATGTCAATTTGGGATGTGTGTTGATACAGTATGGTAAGGTGGTAGTATATGTATCTCGTTAGCTCAAAAATCTTGAAGCGAACTATTCGACACATGATTTGGAACTGGCTGCCGTAGTATTCGCTTTGAAAATTTGGAGGCACTATCTGTACGGTGAGAAGTGTATTATCTACACTGATCATAAAAGCCTCAAATATCTCTTCACTCAGAAAGATTTGAATCTTAGGCAGCGAAGATGGGTTGAGCTGCTTAAGGACTATGATTATACCATTGAGTACCATCCCGGCAAAGCCACTGTGGTGGCCGACGTATTGAGCCGTAGGGCTATGACTGACTTGAGAGCGATGTTTGCTCAACTTAGTCTATTCAATGATAGAAGTCTGTTGGCAAAACTTCAGGTTAAACCGACATGGATTGAATAGATTCGAGGTAAAAAGTTAGGCGATAAGTCTCTTGAGTTACGATTTCATCAAGTTGAGAATGGTGACACTGCTGATTTTGGGGTAAACAGTGATGGGGTACTTTGTTTCTACGGTCGGATTTGTGTACTGAATGATGAGGATTTAAGACAGTCGGTTTTAGGTGAGGCGCATAATAGCCTCTATGCTGTGCATCCCAGTGGAAGCAAGATGTACTGAGATCTTTGAGAGTTATACTAGTGGCCAGGGTTGAAGCTTGAGGTTACTGACTTCGTTGCTTGCTGTTTGACTTGCTAGCAAGTTAAGGTTGAGCATCAGTGTAACACCCCAAACCCGGCCTAGATGTTATGGCCAAGTCTGGTGTGTCACTTTGAAGTGTTTTTCGAAAACCATGTTTTCATTGAAAACCCTTCTTCGAGTTTAGAAACTTCTACCAGTAAACTTGTATAAAACCTCAGCTTGTGTTTGTTTATTTTTTTCAAAACGTGGTTCATTAAAATAATCATTCCCTTTTTAAAGAATGTTAATAACTCTGTAAAATTTTATGGAAAATTGTGAAAGCTTATAAACCTTTGTAGGTTGCAGAAAAACATGTTATTTTTAAAACAGTTTAAGTATCGAAAAACCAGACCTTCTTCATTATGGGTTAAAGTGAATGGATACTATGCACCAGGTAGGATTCCAGAAAAGAGGAGGTGAGTCAATTAGACTGCTTAAGTACCAAGCTCTCCCTAGATCCAATCCTAGACATGCACACATCCATTGCCACACTTTAACCTTATGACTTGTCCACGAACAACAAATTAGGTTTAAGTCTATTTAAAATATTTATTTATGAAAATGTTTACATTGCAGAAGCTTTGCTCTGTTATCGTGATATTTTGAAAACAATTAACTTTTATAAAACGCACCTTAGAGATAACCAATTTCAAAATGATTTAAACCATATCATACTTAAGCTAAAAACAAATTAAATAATGAGAGCGGCCTTATTACAAACCCAAATTAAAAATAAAAATGATTAAAATAAATAATTAAATAATTAACTTAATTAAACCGAAAATGTCATCCACGTGGTCACTCTAAATCCCTCCCAGCTCCAAGTCCACCAACCTAGGGCTCACCTACATGGATGGAGGAAAAAGGGGTGAGTTTGGAAACACAGTGTGTAAAGAAACCCATCCAGAGCCCAAATTAGCACAAGCCCACTAGGCCTAAGCCCTATCCAGTCTCAGTAATAACTAGGCCGAAGCCCTATTCAGATACAGTAAACTGGGCCTTAGCCCTTTTCAGATAACAGTACAGCCCATAGGCCCATTACAGTAACAGATCAGTAGATATGCATGTATGAATGCAAAGCCTAATGCCCATCCTAAGTCCAACCGCTACACTTCACCGGTACCAGCCCTACACACCATGTGGGGAGACAACTTGACCCGCCCAGCCGCTACATTCCACAGTTGCAGCATCATTGCTCAGATAATGTGGCCACTAACAGTAATACGAGGCAATGCCTCTTTCAGTAAATAGTATGGGCAAAGCCCTTTTTAGTAATCAGTACGAGGCAAAGCCTCTTTCAGAAAACAGAAATCGTGGCGATGCCACTTGCAGTTCCTCCATCAACAATCCCAAAACCT
This sequence comes from Gossypium stocksii, assembly GCA_020496765.1. Lineage (NCBI taxonomy): Eukaryota > Viridiplantae > Streptophyta > Magnoliopsida > Malvales > Malvaceae > Gossypium > Gossypium stocksii. The sequence goes on from CM035623.1 coordinate 19,087,651, forward strand.
ATGCAACAGATAATCATGATATGGCATATAGTAAACAAAAACAGTAAATCATGCATTTCAGTCAAATTTAGCCCGAGGGGTATAATGGTCATTTAGCACCTAGGGGTAAAACTGTAATTTCTCACCCTTAAGGGGTATTTAAGTAATTATACCCATTTTTAGGGTTTTATACACATTTCAATCAGTAATGGTCTAACTTTTATCCCAATAGCTTATTTATCTCATTTTAGCAGATTACAATCATTGGACCCTAAAACCCTTAATGGGCCCTACAATGTCATTTAGCTAATTTAGCCCCTTTAGCCCAAATTCTAAATCTAGTTTAGCAGTCTTAATCAACAATTTATTAGAACACACTTATCGCTTACTTTTTCCCATTTGGGCCCGTAAGCCCATTGGGCCCAAATTCAGCCCATCAAGGCCCAAATTTACCAAAGTGCACAAAATTGCACACTCATCCATCTTACCACTTGCGATTACAGATCTAATGATTTCCAACCGAAATTATGAGCGCTCGCATGCTCACAAGCCCATGAAATCCAAAATTTTAGTATTTTGGCTTTTCGGCTTTTGCCGATTTGAACTACAAGAGGGTGTTCGATACATAACTGATTTGCGACGACTGCTAACGAGATCTCCCACGATATCTTACAATCGATTACCAGACACATCAGATCCAAAATACAATGAAAATCTCCATAATTCTACTTTCCATAATCGGCCATCACCACCTAAGGCCTTGAGATCTTACCTTTGCCGAAACTAGTGACTAGATCTAGATCTAGTCATTCCAAAGATCCAAGCCTCTGATCTGTAGTCTCTAGATTACTCTATCACCAAAATAAATCAAGTGTTAAACCCCTTAGAGCTTTAAGCCCCAATCGACAGTCTCCCTAAACCTCTAGGGATTTCGGCTTTTCTAAATCCCGAAATAACGAATAGATTTGAGATGTCGAGTACTTACCACAGGTTTTCCTTAAACAAAGAAATTCGTCTACTCAGACCTGATGCAAATCTAGCCCCTAAACACTAGCAGATTTTGAATCTTAGAGATTTAAAGATTCGGCTATGTCCCTAAAAACTATGGTGTTTTCGGCTTTTTAAATGGTGAAAGAAGATATGATTTGAGGCTATGGTTGGAGGGGTGTTTGTCGACAGAGCCTAAGGGTTTGAAGACTATGAAATTCGGCTACAAGTGAGGAAAAGCAAGGGGGTTCGACTATAGGCAAATCGGCATAGGAAACAACCTTTCGGGATTTTGGCTTTTAGTAGTTGATGAGTTTGAGAAGAAAAGAGTGGCAATTTCAGTTTCTGAAGAGAAGAAAATGAAGGATGAGGGAGGAGGAGAGGTAATTTCGGCTAGAGAGGAAAATAAAAAGAAAGAATGGAAGAATTCGGCACTTAGGAGATCTAACTTTGCATTTTCGGCTTTTTGCAACACTGAGAAGAGAATAGAATGAAACTGAAGGCTCTAGGTGGCTAACCCTAATTCGGCAAGACAAAAAGAAAATAAAGCTTGCCCTAATGGCCATTCAAACCAATGGCCCAATCCCCCTAAGGCCCTAGCCGAATGCTACTTAAGCTCTATCACATGCCCGACACATGCACAAAAATAAAAGTACCATCTGCTTACCTTGCGACTTGAACTCTGGCCCTTAAACTCAGTCCACACGTCATTTTTTTAGGAACTTAGTGGCGCCACCTTGCCACTTTACCAAGGCCCTCTTTGTGTCTCAACTTACTAGCTTTTTCTTAAAGGCCCACTTAACCAAGTCCCCTTTCACTTAAAAACCAAAATTGATATTTTTGCCCGGTTTTAACTTACTAACACACTTAAACATAATTTCAGTAACCAAAATACCAGAATTTCAAGTTTTCACCAAAATAAAAGAAATCCCGAAAAATCCCGAAAATCAGGGTGTTACACAAGCCCAATACTTCTAGGCCCAAATTCAGGGTGTTACAATCAGTTGCCTTCGAGTTTGCTGTAGCTAGTTAAGATTCTGTTATGGAAATAGGAGCGAGTAACGATGGACTTCGTTAGTGGGTTGCCTCTAACAGCCACTAAGAAGGATTCTATCTGGGTCATCGTAGATCGATTAACCAAGTCTGCTCACTTCATCCCCGTCAAGACAGATTTTTCTATTTAGAAACTGGCTAAGCTCTACATATCGGAAATAGTGAGATTGCATGGGGTACCTATCTCGATCATTTCTAATAGGGATCCTCCTTCACATCTCGGTTCTGGAAGAAGCTACATGAGGCTCTAGGTTCAAGGTTGGACTTCAGTATTGCTTTCCATCCTAGACTGACGGTCAATCTTAGAGGGTAATTCAGGTACTGAAGGATATGTTGAGTTGTGTTATTGATTTTTGAGGCAGTTGGGAGGAGTATTTACTATTGGTGAAGTTTGCCTATAATAACAGTTTCTAGTCTAGCATCCAGATGGCACCTTACAAGGCTCTATATGGTCATAAGTGTCACACTCCTCTGTACTGGACTGAGTTGGGTGAATGACATGTTCTAGGTCCTGAGTTGGTTTCTAAGACCGAAGATAAGGTTAGACCGATTCGGGATCGTCTGAAAGTGGCTTCTAATAGGCAAAAATCCTATGTAGATCTGAAGTGGTGTGAGATTGAGTATTTTGTGGGGCACTTCATATTTCTCAAGGTCTCGCCATGGAAGAAGATTTTGAGGTTTGGCTGTAAGGGTAAGTTGAGCCTTAGGTTTATTGGGCCTTACTGAATTTTGAGACGTGTGGGACCTGTCGCTTATTGATTAGAGCTACCTCCGGAGTTGGATTACATTCATGATGTATTCCACGTATTGATGTTGAGGTACTACCATTCTGATCCCACGCATGTTATTCTAGTTGAGGAGATTGAGGTTAGGCCAGACTTGACCTTTTAGGAGGAACTGGTATAGATTTTTGATCATGACGTTAAGGTTTTGTAAAGGAAATCGATCCCTCTAGTGAAGGTTCTATGGTGTAACCATAGCACTAAGGAGGATACGTGGGAGCCTGAGGATGCAATGCGGCAGTAGTATCCTCATCTATTCTAATCAGGTAAATTTCAAGGCCAAAATTTTCTTTTAGGGGGTAGAGTTATAACGCCCCAAAATTTTTATTTCTACTTGTGTTAACTGTGACATACAAATATTTGTTTGCTTTAGTGGTTAAGTGTTCTGGGTGTGTGTGGGAGGTCCCAAGTTTAAGCCCTGTCTTGGGAAAATTTTTGTCTTTTTTTGAATAAAGCTCTATCTTTAGTTGGTAGGCTTTTAAGTAATTATTGGTAAGTTTATAACAGAATGGGCCTACTGGTCTAGTGGATAAGTGAAGTGTTAGTCTGCTAAAGGTCTTGTGTTTGAATCTTTGCATAAGCGAGGGAGTTTATTTTTACTCTAGCTGGCTGAAGGTGTTTGAATAGAATCAAAATTCTGCTATTAGTGGAGGAGTGGTGGACGGTTTTGAGGGATAGATTTTAGGGATTTTGTATGGTGGGTAGTTGGGGTAATCTGATAGATGGCGTCAGTTGTGTCTTCCCTAAACCCCTCTTGCCTTTGACTTTTTTTTCTCCTCATCTTCTCCATCTTTTTCAAAAATTCCACCACCAATCTAGCCTTGTACTTCTCTTGCAGCAGCTGAATTCTTTTAGCCTTCTCCTCCTGCTCCGTCAACATTCATTTATACTCGTTCGATAAGTGATTGCTTTATCGTTTTCCCTTTTTGTTTCATGGATAGCTCACTATAGGAGGCCGTTTATGGTTCTTTTGGGTTTAGGCAGAGGTTTTTGAGTAGTGAATTCATTTTTGAGGTTGAGAAGTGGCTGCAAAGGTTCTCTGTCCATGGTAAGTCGAGTTCGGGTAATTCTTTAATGACAAATTCGTTAGTTTTAACCTCTAAATTGCTAAATCAAGGCTGTGTATATTGCTTTGTAGGCTTTGGAGTGCTAATAGATCAAAAACGATACATGTGTGTACCGAAAACATAGGAAACTAAATTCGGTAAAAGCCAAAAAAACAAATTGTCGATGCCACACGGGCGTGTGGTTGCCCGTGTGGTAGGCTGCGGCCACCACATGGGTGTATGATCGATGAGGCTAGGCCATGCCGAAAGACATGGCCGCGTGATGGTCGGATAGGTGGTGTGTGACACACGGGCTAGACTGAATTGGACTGTGTAGGCAACAGGGGCTTGTGAGTCCACACCCGTAGTCCACATGGGTGTGTGGGATTCTGGGCCTAGCCGTGTGATCCACACGGGCAAGCCACATGGCCTTGTGAGCCCATTTCTCTGAAAAGTTCTCTAAGGTTACACGGGTTGTAACACCCTCAACCCAGCCTAGACGCTATGGCTGAATCTGGCAGCGTCACATGAGGGTGATTTGGAAAACCGGTTTAAATGTCAAAACTTGTTCAAATTATTATCTTTCCTTTATCACGAAAGCATTGAAACCGTTCATTATATAAAAATCTAAAATTAAGTTTTAAAACGCATTTGTGATGTCGCAGTTTATAAATCAATAAAAATAACAAAATGAAAACCCTAGGAATAAAACAAAACAGTCCAAAGGTCCACATTACATAAACTCGAAAAATAATAATAAAATAAAGAATAACCAGTAAGAAAAACATGGAGTTCAGTAAAGTGTCCCTCAATGATCACCCTCAAGCTCTCTGTAGCACCAATCCATCTACTGTTGGGGATTACCTGAGAGACAAATAAAATAAATGGGTGAGTTGTCGCAAACTCAGTGTGAACATCCCCATAGTAAAGTATGCATATAAATAGATAACAGTCAAATAGTCATAATCGAGCCTGAGCTCTTAACAGAATAAGTGTCGGCCTTAGCCCACTCAGAACAGAATCAGATACATTCGAGCCTTAGCCCATACAGACATACATGCATATCAATCAGTACAGTAAATGCCCACCAACCTTGCACACCATCTCTGTCCACCCTACACACCATGTGGGGATAAAATCGACCCACCCAACCCTACACACCAAGTATGAGGATAAAATCAACCCATTCAGCCTTACATACCAAAAGGTACCGCAAAACGGTACATAACAAGTAAAGGCAGTATAACTGCCAATCAAACGGCTAAAAGCCTTTCAGTCCTCCTTCTCTCTAATAACAAACCCGACCCAATGCAATGCAACATAAATAATGTCACGGCATGCGTTCATACAGTAAACAAATCATACGTGTCATACTCAGATCAGATCAGAACAATATTAATACGCATGCTAAGTATAACATGCTAGCATACATCTCAGAATCATATCACAGAACAGGGCTAAGTAACACTTACCGACCCTTTAACAGGTCACAGCCGACTAGGGCGACCCGTGCAGCCTTTCACAATAATTCTAATTAATAGGCTCACACGCCCATGTGGCCTGCCCGTATGGGCCCACACGCTTGTGTGGCCCACACGGCCCAACTTGGCCTTGCTCGTATGGATCACACGGCCCGACCCAAAACCCCACACGACCGTGGCAGCCCGTACCTTGCACATGGCCTAGCTAGCCTCACATGCCCGTGACTGTCGTGTCCATGTGGCACGTGCACGGCCTGGCTCGTCCATCACATAGCCGTGTCTCGCTACACGGCCTCCACACAGGCAGCTCACATACCCATGTGGCATTGGCAACCTCGTTTTTAGCTTTCTCAGAATTGTGTTTTCAATGCGTTCAGAGTACACACCTAGTTCGTGTTTGATGCGTAACCACTCCTGAGTGCCCAAAAACCTATATTTATCAATCCCAAGTCAAAAATTAGTCACTGAATACGAATTGTTACGAGTGGATAAATCCCGCGATCTAACAACAACTTTACCTCTAACGAAGAACGGTGGTTCCTTGTTGAATTAGAGCGCCGTCTAGCAGTTCCCCAAGATTTAAATGTCTCTTAAACAGGGAACAATCACTTAATAAGCCAACACTCATTAGCACTGAACCAAACACTTACCGAATTGCGAAAAGAACAGAAGCGAAGAATCCCAGAAACTAAGTGATAAAAGAAAACGATTGAAGAAGGGGTAAAAGAGAAAGAATTCAATAATAAGGAGGGAATTTTGGGGAAAAACGGTAGAAAACTTTTGGAAAGAAAAGGGAAACTGATTTTTCTGAAAAGAATACACAAGATTTTCCTCAATCCTCTAATTCTCTCCATCCACCACTCCACTAACAGAATTTTAGTCCATCACAAACTCTAGCCATCTCAAGCAACAAAAATTTAACTCCTTTATCGTGCATGCCAAGGTTCAAACCTTAGCCCTCATGTATCACTAACACTCTCCCAACCACTAGACCAGCAGACCCATTCTGACATATCTTAACCAACTTTTATTTAAAAGCGTGATTACTAAGAGTTAGGCTTTATTCAATAAAAACAAAAAATTAAGCCTAAGCCTTAACTTGAACTTGGGACCTCCCTAACACACCCAAAGCACATATCTATTAGTACAAACATTTAATTATGCCAAATAATCACAAAAACAATTTCAAAAATTTTCATGCACAACAAATCCCAAAAGCCAAAATTTTAGGGTGTTACACGAGTCGCCCAAGTCAATTGTGGGACTACTGTAGGGTCTTTAGACCCCTATATGTGTAATCTGCTTGACTGATTTCTGTATTGAGCATGAGTATTGATTTAAATGTATGGACTATTAATTGTATAATACTATGACATTTACTACATGTTGCATTGCATCAGGGTGGGTTGATGATATTTGGAGGAAGTGTTCTGAAAGGCTCTTAAACCTGTTATCTGGAAGCTCAGCTACAATATTCCGATTATGTGCCGTTTTATGGTACAACATGGTGTGTAGGGATGGGTTGGTGTTTTTAACCCTACGTGGTGTGTAGGGATGGATGGAGATGGTGTGTAGAGGTTAATGGGTAGGATTTTGATTTTCTGTTAGTGCATATTGTATCTGAGATGGGCCAAGGCCCTAATTTATATTTGAGACTGTATTTGAATAGGCTAAGGCCCAAACTGAATCTGTAATGGGCTCAGGCCCCGAACTGTATATGACTGTATTCTGATGTTAAATTATGTGCATGTTTTCTGTGGGGATTACACACTGAGTTTGCGAAAACTTACCCTTCTCTGTTTAATTTGTATAGGTAATCCCTAGACTTGAGGGGTCGGTGCAGTGGAGGACTCAACGGTGGCCACACATAAATTTTAGACTATTTTCAGTAAATTTTCAGATTTTATTACTGATTTGGGGTTTTGATGTAACTTTTGGACACTAGACTGGTTGCCTTTAAATTTCAGCTTTTAAACTATTTTATGATTTTATTACTGCTAGGCATGATAAAACTTAATTTTCACTAAGATTGAACAGCTTTCCTAAAATATGTGATTCCCAAAGCTTCCACTAAAAGAAACGATTTTTGGCATAAGGAAGAACATACATTTTACTCTGAATTAAGGTAAAGGCTAATTAACTGGAACGGTTTTAACTTGACAAACCCGTTTTTGCATCCTATTCCATGTGACATCGCCAGATTTGACCATAATGTCTAGGCCGGGTTTGGGGTGTTACATCTTATATTTTCTTATACAATTATAACCCATCACAATAAGACCAAGCTAAATACTCACCTCATCAGTAGAGCTCGACAACATCAATAACCTCACCAAAGACAAATACTGCTTAACATGTGGAAAACATGCCAACTAATCATCATGTAGAGTAAGTCTCCAAAAGCAATATGTGTCTTAAACACATGTAATAAGACCCACCTTACTCATCTCCTAAGTTTTAATGAATGGACACCTCCTATTTATTAAGGAGAAGACGGACTCTTAGAATAAATACATTTGAAGGTAAATGAAACCCTAGTTGGAATAAATAAATAGGTAAAAATTTCCCCTTTTTATGACCATGTTCCTTAAAATTTCTCAAATACCTAGGTTATTGGAATATGATCTTGACTCTGAGATTCTCCAATTCCAACCATTCTACATCGACCATAATAACATATACAAGCCAAACTATCAACCAACATTCAAACATAAGTCCACCTATACATGCCATTATAACCTAAGCCAAAACATCAAAACTATTGATATAACCGTTGGATAGTGTGATAGATCTCCGACGAGCTCCCAAATTGATCGAGCTTCCGATAATATGTAAAATAAGGGAAAGACAACTATGTAAGCAATAAATGCTTAAAAAGCTCGAATAAACTTTATACATAACATTCCATTTCAATAATGAACTTTATAAGGTAATTATAAAGCAATACCAATACCATAAGATTTATCAAACCATAATCACCAACTCACAAACGAGTATGTCCATAAACTCCTCATATATTTAACATTCCTAGCATAATAGGATTTTATGATACATATTACACAATCATTAACCTTTTTCATAAGACTTTGAAACCTTACGTTTACTTACTCTAGCTTAAATAACATTATCAACTCACAAATTAGTGTATTTATTCACGACCTATATAAATTCATCCATAGCTTAAATAAATTTCTCACATACAAATAAACCCTTTAACTCATCAAACCATTTACGTTATTACATTACATCTCAATTATGAACATACGATTTCATTACTTTCCCTTACCCGTATCATTTGCATAACACAAGACATAAGCATAAACATTGACCAATTATTCAAGCTTGGCACAAGCCTATATATCATCATCAATACACAAGTTAGTGCATTTATACATAGCTCTTTTGGGATGAACCACATGATAAACCATTTCATTAGAAAAAACACATCTTTTGATTCATACCATCTTTTCATGAACATAAAAGTATTTCCATTTGGACACTTACCATTTCAATGTATAACATTACCATTAAGCATAAAATAATCTAACCATAAGCTTGGCACATGTTTAAGCATTGTCAACTACACATGTTATTGCACATACACATAATATACCTGAAATATCATAAGGTAAGTCATTGAACATGAACAACTTCATTTGAAATCATCAATTTCATGAACATTAGTATACTTTCACTGAACATTTCCCTTTAAATCCTTTTCATAGATTCATAACATAAGCCATTTAAATACTTACTGTTCCTTTTCTTTTCACGCCCGTTGAACTATTAACTTGACTCGGATACTTGAGTAACTACACAATACCAAGGGCATTATAGATGCACAATAGGAGCACCAAAGTGCAATTAGGAGCATGAATGTGCAATCAGGGGGTACTGAAGTGCAAACAGGGGCATAGATGTGCATTCAAGGGCATCGAAGTGCAAACAATGACACTGCTATGCAAACATGTAACACCCTAATTTTCGGGATTTTGTGATTTTTGTGAGAATTTGGTTAGAATTTAATTTTGGTATCTAGTTGTGCAATTCATATTTGGAGTGAGTAAATGGGCCTATGGAAGGCCCAAGTGTTGGTAAAAACTCGGTAGAATTTTTGAATTGCTGTACTTAAAGAATTAGGGGTCTTGGATAGATGGTCTTATTAAAAGATGTGGGTAGTTTGTATCACAAAAAGGGCATTGGCAAAGTGGCTTGAAGGTGCCACTTAGTTGCTAAAAAAGTGGCGTGTAAATGGAAGGGAAGGAGGCCAAGGTTCGATTCTCTAGCAGGTATTAGTGTTGAGAGCCAAGTGTTAGCCGAATGTAGGGATCTAGGGGGAGAAATCAGCCAAGGGGTTTTGAGGTTAGTGTTTCGGTATTAGGGGCATTGGTAGTGCCGATTTTTTTGTTAAAAATACCATAGGGATATCTCTTTTCTTCCTTTTTCTTCTCTAGCCGAACTCACCACTCCCTTGTTCATTCTATTCTATTCTTTTTACCAAACCCAACTACTATTCTCTTTTCTTTACCACCCTTGCTGAATTGTCACAAAAGCCGAAATCCTGGACGTGGTTGTGTACCGATTTCCTCTAAGCCAATATCCTTCCTTTTCTTTCATTTGTTGTGGCCGATCCTTTCATCTTCTAAACTCCAATCTCTAACGGCAACACCATTGCAAGCCACCACACCAAACCATCTTCTTTCTCATAGTTCTAAAAGCCAAAACACTATAGTTTTAGGGAGATAGCCAAACCTTTAGACCTCTAGGATTCGGAAGTTGCTAAGTGGTTAAGGGCTGAATCTGCTTCGGATCTAAGTAGTACAGAAGGGAAGTCTATGGTAAGTACTCGTATCCCTAATCTACTCATTATTTTAGAAGTTAGGAAAAGCCGAAAACCCCTAAAGATTAGGGAGGCTGTGATTTTGAGGTATAGGCCTTTTGGGGTATTTTCTTTCAGTTTTTATGGCTTTATGTTGTGAAATAGACCATCTTGGAGGAGCAGCAAGGCTTGGAGAATCGGTGCTGATAAAATTGGATCTAATCACCAGATCTTGCGAAGGTAAGTGATCTATGGCTAGCTAGTAGGGGTTTTGGCCGATTGTGAATAAGGGGATATTGGGTATGGTTGTTGGTGTTAAAGATCTAATGTAGTAGGTAATTGATTGTAGAACAAACGCGTAGTGGATTTTGGGAAGCGATTGTCGCTAAGTAGGTGTGTAACGAACCCTCGTAGTAGCTTAGATTAATATTTGCTGAAAAGCCGAAATGCCGAAATTCTGGCATTTTGGGAACTTGTGGTTTTGCGAATGGTTATAGACACGATAAATGCGATAAGATCAGTGATTGGATCGATGGAACAGGTAAGGGCACGATTTTGCGCACGATGGGAAGTTGGGCCTCGATGGGCTGAAATTGGGCCTAATGGGTTTTCGGGCCCATTTGGGTAAAATTGGTAGAAAATAGAATTTGGTTAAATTGTATGTCAGGATTGTTAATACCGTTGTGGAATATAGGCTAAATGGGCCTAGAGGACTAAACTGGCTAAGTAAGGCCCATTAAGGATTTTGGGCCCAAAAGCTGAAATTGGTTAAATGGATTTAAAATTATCATTCAAACACTCGAAATTGTTGATGATGAGCTTGGAAAACACTAAATAATTGATAAAATTATGAAATTACTCTTATAACATGAAAATGACTGTTTTACCCCTAAGTGAAAATGACCCATTATACCCTTAGAGTTTTATTATGATTATGATGCATGTGATATTGTTATTACACATGATAGGCTATGATATGCACATGATATGCCATGATATACTCATTATATGCATGGGTTGGGTTTATTGGTGGAGGAAGTGTAAGTGGCAATGCCACAGATACCGAAAAGGGGTTTTGCCCTAGTTATTAAAAGAGGCTAGGCCTCCAGTTATATGATAAAGTAGCTATGCTGCCAGTGGAGAGTTTGGTTGGGTGGGTTGAGTTGTTCCTCACATGGAGAACTTGGTTGGTACAGGTGGAGAGTAGCGGATGGTGGGTTGAGTAGTCTCCCCAAATGGGCTTGCATACATTAATTGATATTACATGTGATATTGGAATGGGCCTATGGGCCATACCGTTTACAGTAAAGGCTTCGGCCCAGTGATATGATTTATGAGAAAAGCTTTGACCCAGTAACTGTTAAACGAAAGGCTTCGGCCCAGTGGTTGTTGAGACTGAATTAGGGCTTAGGCCTAGTATGCTGACATTGATTTGGGCTCTGAAAGGGCTTGTTGCACATTGAGTTTCCAAACTCACCCCTTTCCTTAACCTTGTAGGTGAGCCTTGATGTGAAGACTTGGAGTCGGAGGGGATTCAGAGTGGCCATGGTGATCGCTTTCGGACTATTTTCATAAAGTACCTGGCTTTTAAAATTTATATTTTAAGTGTTATTACTATTTGGTTTTGGGGTGTAATAAGGCCATTTTAATTACTTTCTGGGATTATTTTATTTTATACTTTTTATTTTACTTGACGGATTTGGTTTTAAAATGGGCTAGACTTAGGACGAGTTTTCAAAATGATACTTGTTTTCAAATAATGCAATGATATAATAAAATGATTTATCAAATATATCTACTTTAATAAATTCCAACACAACTTGTTTTTCGAAACCTATCACTAAAGTAAAGTGTGGCAATAGTTGTGGGCATGTCTAAGATTGGATCCAATCAAGAGCTTGGTACTTAAGCAGCCTCCATGGCTCACCTCCTCTGTTTCGGATACCTACCTGGTGCACAGCTTCCATTCAGTTTATTAACTTAGCAAGGACAACCTTTTAAAATACTAAGAAAGACTTTGGATAAAATATGGGGTTTCTTAAACATCTTAGTGTGACACAACGGATCTGGCCATAACGTCTGGGCCAGGTTTGGGGTGTTACATTTAGTGGCATCAGAGCCAGGTTGCAACAACTCGCTGTGGGTTTTAAACGGGTTTAAAGTCAAGAGTTTCAAAATAAAAGGTATTTAAAATCAATTTTAAGAATTTCTAAAGAGAAACTTTTTTGAAAAACTTATTTTTGTGACAAAATACATGTTGTTAGTTTTAATTGGTTTGGAGAAAGAGGTGGCACACTGAATTCCCGGCACCAAGTCTGTAAGTGTACTATCTTTTTACACTGTATTATATTGATATGATGCTATAGATAGAATTGAGACTCTACTATGATACTTTAGGTAGAGCTGTAAAATAGTAGGATTGAGACTGTAGCTAGGCTACGACATTGCGAAAACAATCTCTGAACTGCTATATTTTCATAAGACATCTCGTAATAAACAACTAAAATATTAAACTAATATCATAAAATTCGTAACCAGATAAATTTGATATGAGTACAAGAGGGACTCGTGGACGAGGCCGCGGACGTGGTCGCGGAAGGGTGCAAGCTGAATCTTTATCCTCAGGGCATAGGCCAGCTGAGGAGGCATCCGTGCCATAGGCAACTAAGACTGGGTCACATGATCGGGCTGCGGGGGACGATGCTTTGTCCCAAGTGATGTTAAGGGTCTTAGAAAGGGTGGCTGGAGCTAGTACTAGGACAGTGAACATGGGATCCATCTCCAAACGACTCTGGGCTAACGGGGCAGAGGTTTTTAGGGGTGTATCTAGAGTAGCCCCAAACGTGGTGGAATATTGGCTTGAGGCAACAAAACAGATCATGGACGACTTGGATTGCTGGATGAAGAAAAAGCTGAAAGGAGCAGTGTCTCTGCTGTGAGACGAGGCATACCAGTGGTGGATCATCGTTAGGGAAAGTACCCCAACCGAGCGAGTAAATTGGGAACTGTTTAAGACTGCTTTCAAAGGGAGGTATGTTGGAGCTAGTTATGTAGATGCCCGTCGAAGGAATTTTTGAATCTGACTCAGGGTAACAAGACTGTTGCTGAGTATGAGGCAGAATTTTTGAGGCTGAGCCGATATGCTAGCGGAATAGTTGCAACAGAATATGAGCGCAGTGTTCGATTCGAGGATGGTCTCCGAGATGATCTTAGGGTGTGATCATACCAGCACTAATGCACCGGATCTCATTAGAAATCCAAAGTTTTCTAGGGTTGGCAGGTTATTACCGAAGATTTGTAGAAGGATTTTCTGTGTTGGCAGCACCGTTGGCGAAACTCATAAGAAAGGGAGCACTATTTGTTTGGACAGAGAAGCAGCAAGAAGCATTTGAGAAGTTAAAGAAAGTCTTGACTGAGGCACCAGTGTTAATTCAGCCAGAGTCTGGTAAGGATTTCACTGTGTACAGTGACGCATCACCTGTAGGTTTGGGTTGCATCCTAATGCAGCAGGGTAAAGTGGTCGCTTATGCTTCACGACAGCTTAATTCTCATGAGGTAAACTATCCTACTCATGACTTAGAGTTGGCAGTGGTGATCTTTGCGCTTAAGATTTGGAGGCATTACTTGTGTGGGGAGAGATGTATTATTTATACGGATCATAAAAGTCTCAAGTACTTGCTGACTCAGAAGGAGCTAAATCTTAGGCAGAGGAGATGGATAGAGTTACTAAAGGATTATGACTGCTCGATTGAGTACCACCTAGGTAAGGCAAATGTCGTGGCGGACGCGTTGAGCCGAAGGGCTGTGGCTGAATTAAAAGCTATGTTCGCTCGTTTGAGTTTGTTTGACGATGAAAGCTTATTAGCAGAGTTACAAGTGAGACCAACTTAGGTTGAGTAGATTAAGAAGCAACAGTTGGTAGATGAGTCGTTGGTTTCTTAGTTTCAGCAAGCTAAGAAGGAGGAGAATTTAGATTTTGGATTGAATAGTGATAGGGTTCTTTGTTTTCGAGGAAGAATTTGTATTTCGAAGGACTCTGATTTGAGATTGATGATTCTGAGAGAGGCTCACGGTGGACCTTGTGCTATGCATCCAGGAGGAAGTAAGCTGTATCGAGACTTGCGAGAGTTATATTGGTGGCCTGGACTTAAGTGAGAAGTGACCAAATTTGTGGGTAAATATTTAACATGTCAGCAAGTAAAGGCAGAGCATCAACTGCCTTCAGGATTGTTACAGCCAGTAAAGATACCACTTTGGAAGTGGGAAAGGGTAACCATGGATTTCGTGAGTGGTTTGCCACTGACACCTTCCAAGAAGGACTCAGTTTGGGTGATTGTGGATAGGTTGACGAAATCTGCCCATTTCATGCCTGTCTGAACCGATTATTCACTCCAGAAGTTGGCCAAGTTGTATGTGGTAGAGATAGTGCGGTTGCATGGAGTGCCAGTATCAATAATTTCTGATCGAGACCCAAGGTTCACATCTCGATTCTGGCAGAAGCTGCATGAGGCGTTGGGAACACGATTAGATTTTAGTATAGCCTTTCACCCTCAGTCGGATGGGCAATCAGAGAGGGTCATTCAAGTTTTAGAGGACATGTTGAGGGGTTGTGTTATCGACTTTAGAGGCAGTTGGGAGGATTACTTACTGTTGGCGGAGTTTGCATATAACAACAGTTATCAGGCAAGTATCTAGATGGCTCCGTATGAGGCACTGTATGGGTGAAGGTGTCGTTCGCCTACTTGTTGGATAGAGTTGGGGGAAAGATAAGTGCTTGGACCAGAATTAGTAGCGGATACTAAAGACAAATTTAGGGTGATCAGAGATCGGTTAAAAGAGGTGGAAGATCGACAGAAGTCCTATGCTGACCTAAAGCGTAAGGAGATTGAGTATGCAATAGGAGATATGGTCTTTTTGAAGGTTTCGCCTTGGAAGAAGATATTGAGGTTTGGTAAGAAGGGCAAATTGAGTCCACGATTTATTGGGCCTTATTGGATTCTTAAGTGGATAGGGCCGGTGGCTTATCAGCTAGAGTTACCTCCAGCGCTGGATCGTATTCACGACGTCTTTCATGTGTCCATGCTAAGGTGATATTGTTCTGACCCTACTCATATTGTGCCAGTTGCAGAAATTGAGGTACAGTCGGATCTAACCTTCGAAGAGGAACCTGTGCAGATACTTGATCGTGACGTCAAGGTGTTGAGAAGAAAGTCAGTCCCATTAGTGAAGGTACTTTGGAGGAATCATGGTAGAGAAGATGCTACTTGGGAGCCAGAGGACTCGATGCGTCAGCAATACCCTCAACTGTTTGGATCAGGTAAAATTTCAAGGCCGAAATTTCTTTAAGGTGGTAGAGTTGTAACACCTTGATTTTTGGGATTTTGTGATTTTTGTGAGAATTTGGTTAGAATTTACTTTTGGTATCTGGTTGTGCAATTCATATTTGGAGTGTGTAAATGGGCCTATAGAAGGCCCAAGTGTTGGTAAAAACTCGGTAGAATTTTTGAATTTTTCTACTTAAAGAATTAGGGGTCTTGGATAGGTGGTCTTATTAAAAGATGTGGGTAGTTTGTATTACAAAAAAGGCATTGGCAAAGTGGCTTGAAGGTGCCACTTAGTTGATAAAAAATGGCATGTAAATGGAAAGGAAGGAGGCCAAGGTTCGATTCTCTAGCTGGTATTAGTGTGGTTTATTTTTATGTTATGAGCATGCAAGAGTTCGAATTCAGTTGGACTCTGTGGTGAATGAATTTGAATTGGTCATGAGATGGGATCAAGGAGTGATAAGGGGAGAGATTTTTGGGATTTGGTTGAAAGCCAAGTGTTGGCCGAATATAGGGATCTAGGGGGAGAAATCGGCCAAGGGGTTTGAGGTTAGTGTTTTGGCATTAGGGGCATTGGTAGTGCCGATTTCTTTTGTTAAAAGTACCATAGGGATATCTCTTTTCTTTCTTTTTCTTCTCTAGCCGAACTCACCACTCCCTTGTTCATTCTATTCTATTCTTTTTGCCAAACCCAACTACTATTCTCTTTTCTTTACCACCCTTGCCTAATTGTCACAAAAGCCGAAATCCTGGACGTGGTTGTGTACCGATTTCCTCTAAGCCAATATCCTTCCTTTTCCTTCATTTGTTGTGGCCGATCCTTTCATCCTTTAAACTCCAATCTCTAACGGCAACACCATTGCAAGCCACCACACCAAACCATCTTCTTTCTCATAGTTCTAAAAGCCGAAACACTATAGTTTTAGGGAGATAGCCAAACCTTTAGACCTCTAGGATTCGAAAGTTGCTAAGTGGTTAAGGGCTGAATCTGCTTCGGATCTAAGTAGTACAGAAGGGAAGTCTGTGGTAAGTACTCGTATCCCTAATCTACTCATTGTTTTAGAAGTTAGGAAAAGCCAAAAACCCTTAAAGATTAATGAGGCTTTCGTTTTGAGGTATAGGCCTTTTGGGGTCTTTTCTTTTGTTTTTTATGGTTTTATGTTGGGAAATAGACCATCTTGGAGGAGCAGCAAGGCTTGGAGAATCAGCGCGGATAAACATGGATCTAATCATCAGATCCTGCGAAGGTAAGTGATCTATAGCTAGCTAGTAGGGGTTTTGGCCGATTGTGAATAAGGGGATATTGGGTATGGTTGTTGGTGTTAAAGATCTAACGTAGTAGGTAATTGATTGTAGAACAAGCGCGTAGTGGATTTTGGGAAGCGATCGTCACTAAGCAGGTGTGTAACGAACCCTTGTAGTAGCTTAGATTAATATTTGTTGAAAAGTCGAAATACTGAAATTCTGGCATTTCGGGAGCTTGTGGTTTTGCGAATGGTTATAGACGCGATAAATGCGATAAGATTGGTAATTGGATCGATGGAACAGGTAAGGGCATGATTTTGCGCACGATGGTAAGTTGGGCCTCGATGGGCTTAAATTGGGCCCAATGGGTTTTTGGGCCCATTTGGGTAAAATTGGTAGAAAATAGAATCTGGTTAAATTGCATGTCAGGATCGTTAATACCATTATGGAATATAGGCTAAATGGGCCTAGAGGACTAAATTGGCTAAGTAAGGCCCATTAGGGGTTTTGGGCCCAAAAGCCGAAATTGGTTAAATGGATTTAAAATTATCATTCAAACACTCATAATTGTTGATGATGAGCATGGAAAACCGTAAATAATTGATAAAATTAGTAAATTACCCTTATAACATGAAAATGACTATTTTACCCCTAAGTGAAAATGACCCATTATACCCCTAGAGTTTTATTATTATTATGATGCATGTGATATTGTTATTACACATGATAGGCTATGATATGCACATGATATGCCATGATATACTCATTATATGCATGGGTTGGGTTTATTGGTGGAGGAAGTGTAAGTGGCAATGCCATAGATACCAAAAAGGGGCTTTGCCCTAGTTATTAAAAGAGGCTAGGCCTCCAGTTATATGATAAAGCAGCTATATTGCCAGTGGAGAGTTTGACTGGGTAGGTTGAGTTATTCCCCACATGGAGAACTTGGTTGGTACGGGTGGAGAGTAGCGGATGGTGGGTTGAGTAGTCTCCCCAAATGGGCTTGCATACATTGATTGATATTACATGTGATACTGGAATGGGCCTATGGGCCATACCGTTTACAGTAAAGCCTTCGGCCCAGTAACCGTTAAACGAAAGGCTTCGGCCCAGTGGTTGTTGAGACTGAATTGGGGCTTAGGCCCAGTATGCTCACATTGATTTGGGCTCTGAAAGGGCTTGCTGCACATTGAGTTTCCAAACTTACCCCTTTCCTTAACCTTGCAGGTGAGCCTTGATGTGAAGACTTGGAGTTAGAGGGGATTCAGAGTGGCCATGGTGATCGCTTTCGGACTATTTTCATAAAGTACCTGGCTTTTAAAATTTATATTTTAAGTGTTATTACTATTTGGTTTTTGGGGTGTAATAAGGCCATTTTAATTACTTTCTGGGATTATTTTATTTTATACTTTTTATTTTACTTGACGGATTTGGTTTTAAAATGGGCTAGACTTAAGACGCGTTGTCGAAATGATACTTGTTTTCAAATAATGCAATGATATAATAAAATGATTTATCAAATATATCTACTTAAATAAATTCCAACACAACTTGTTTTTCGAAACCTATCACTAAACTAAAGTGTGGCAATGGTTGTGGGCATGTCTAAGATTGGATCCAATCAAGAGGTTGGTACTTAAGCAGCCTCCATGGCTCACCTCCTCTGTTTCGGATACCTACTTGGTACACAGCTTCCATTCAGTTTATTAACTTAGCAAGGACAACCTTTTAAAACACTAAGAAAGACTTTGGATAAAATATGGGGCTTCTTAAACATCTCAGTGTGACACAACGGATCTGGCCATAACGTCTGGGCTGGGTTTGGGGTGTTACAAAACAGGGGTTTCGAAGTTCAATCGGGGGCACTGATGTGCAAACATGGGTATTGAAGTACAAATAGAGGCACTGATGTGCAAACAGGAGTATCGAAGTACAAACAGGGGCACTAATGTGCAAATAGGGGCACTTCTTCATTTCTTTATACTTACTTAAATTCATCTCATTTACATATAACTTTAATACAAATCCAAGAAAAGCATTACTAATAATCTTTTCTAAATTTCATATATACATAAGTATTTGCAACACTTGTCGTTATACAATTAACTAAAGTAATTCACATATATATAAATCAATTAACTAGTGAACAACAATAATAATCACAAGTGAATTACGTTAAATAACAAATCATTATGAACTTACTTGGCTAAATTGCAGAAATATCAAAATATAAGGGCTTTTTGGTAATTTTCCATCCTCTCGATTTTCCACTGATCTTGATGTAAATTAATAAAACCATTCAACTTATTGATTTAGATAGTAAACAAAATTATATTATGCAATTTAGTTATTTTTGACATTTTTACAAAATTGCCCCTAACATTTTACTTTTATTCAATTTAGTCCCTAAGCCTAAAACATGCAACTTAACCATTTTTAATGCAAACTCATTCTAGCCGAATATTCATGGCATCCTATACAGTCCATATTTGTAATAATTTCACATCAAATCTTTAGATTTTTACTATTTCAATAATTTGGTCCCTAATTAGTAAATTCATCAAAATTACTTAATAAAATACTTATAAATAACAAATAATACTTCAAATTCATCATTTAGTCACCAAGTCACATAAATTCATCAATGGCAACATTTAATATCTTTAACAGTTTCAAAATTGAAGGTACGAGCTAGCTAGACCTAGTTGCAACGATCTCAAAAATATAAAAATTAAAAGAAACGGGTGAAAAACGGACTCACATGCACCCATAAAAGCTTGGCTGAAGCTTGGAGCTTCTCCCCCTTTTTGTTTTGACTAACAATGGTGAAGAAGATGAATGAATCATCTTTTATTTTCTTTTTCTCATTTTTTAACATTATAACATAATATAATGTTTTTATAATTTAATAAACATCATTTTTTTAATCAACCCCACTAACCGTCCAACACCTTTTAAAAATGGTATATTTACCATTAAAGTCCACTTACCATTATTCAATAAGCCATTTAATTACTCAAATAAAATAGTGATCAAATTTTACATCTTTTACGATTTAGTCCTATTTAAATAATTAACTATCGAAACATTAAAATTTTTAATGAAACTTTAATACAGCCTTTATAACACTCTGTAAATATTTATAAAAATATTTACGGCTTGGTTTATAAAAACAAGGTCTCGATACCTCATTTTCTAAAATCACTTGACTTTAGGGTCTTACCATTTAAACTCAATAAATCATTTATATAACATAAATCACTAAATCTAGAATCTTTTTAAAATCATGTTTGACTCGTAAATATTAATAATAATATTTATGAACTTACTCATCGAATTTGTGGTCCTGAAACCATTATTTCCGACACCACTGAAAAACGAGTTGTGACAACCAATTTCTTCAAGAATTGATGACGAATAACAATGAACACAATAGAACTCAACAATATGGTTACACAGTTTGGTTTCCCTATGTTTATTGGGCCTTGTGAAGAGAGATAATCCACTATCTTAACACCTTATATCACAAATGATTACAAACACTAACTCTCACTAGTTCACGATCTCACTTTTGCACCTAATATTTAAACAACTCTCCTCTAAGTTTCGACCTGAAAACTTAGGATAAAAACTTAGTAGCACACTTGATTTTACTCTAAATGCACTTATAGAAAATGTTCCTTAATAAACAAGAATAAGTTCTCTCAATTCTGTAAATTACCTATACAAATCTCTTCAATTTATCAAGAATCAAGACTTGCTAACATATTAGATCAATAAAAATCAATATTCCCACGAAACAACAAGATAACCAGTTCTAAGAATATCTTCAGGATAGGTCTTGAATCTTTAAGATATGCTTTTGAGTTTACTGGATCCAATCCAATCTCTTCAAAACAAGGATGTTGATTCCCTTGATCCAATCTAAATTGATATTCAGAATATGTTTCTATAAAGTTTTAGATATCATAAACAGGCTTGCACACATCTATAATGTCAACAAATAACAAAGCCCAATGATTGTGCTATAAAAAAATGGCAACACAAAATGTGGCTAGTTTATGGGTTGAGCAGTGCTAGATACCATTGGGCACTGCTTATAAACTACCTCAATATGGATGATGTTAGGTGGTGAATATAGATGGGTAAATAGCCTAGCCTCTGGTAACACCCTATACCTAGTCCGATCGCCTGACCTAAGCTAGAAGGCATTACCACAATAAAACTTTTAAATCATTCATAAATTAATCAAGCATCACCAAATAATTTATTAGTAGTCATCTCCAGGCTGTTCAATCAAATTGGAGCCTAAATCGAGCTTACAGAACATTTAAAATAATCCAGCAATAATTTTAGATTAAAATGAAACTTCTACAAAATTTTAAGTAAAAAGTTAAAACAAGGGTCATCCGGCCATGTGATAGAGTTCAGCCTGTGTGGCTCAAGAACATGGTTGTATGGCCAAACCGTTTAACTCACCGTGCCCATGTAACTCAGGGTCACATGATTGTGTCGCCAGGCCATGTAACTCTCTGAGGCTATGTAAAAATGGGTCACACAGTCGTGTCCTAAGGCTGTGTAACAAACTATCACCGTGTAGACAAACCTACACCATAAATCAAAGAAACCATACGACTGTGACATACAACCATGTGGGGCAAACGATTGTGTCACAGGCCATTTCTACCAAAAAACCTCCTTCAAACACAAGCCATTTCACACACCATTTCTTAGATTCTAAGCCATGCAATAACCAACATAAAAACCTATTCAAATTGTGCCAAAACAAGCCAAAACGTACCAATTCACAATCAACCTTGTTTCTAACCAATATACCTTCATTGGCACCACAATTCAAACATAAACAACAATCATTCAAGCCAAAACACTATCAACAAATTAAACTCATTCAATCATCAACCAAGTCCTAGATACTATATCCCAAGAATCATCCATTCATGCCAAACTATCAAATGTAAATATACTTTATTCTAAGTTCATGAATTATGAAAACTAAAAAGACCATTTTAACAACAATTCACCAAATAAAAAATTAAATGACAATGTACTATTTCCATGATACCTAATACCAAAATCATGTTTACAAACTAAATGGCACAAATCATTATCATCCAAAATAGAATCAAAATGATGTTCCAAATTAAATTTATCACATTCATCACAAGTTTATCATGAAACATGAAATTTAACATTATAAACCAACTTTAACCACATTACATATCCAACTAAAACTTTAAGTTCATCAACTTCAAAACCCTATATACATGCTACAAAACTGAAATAACAAATAAAAAACTACCGAAACAAAAGCTTGATAATGTGAGCCTTAAAGTTGATTTGTCTGACCAGTTCTGCAAAACGTTAACTACAAAAAATAAGAGCAAACATTGTAAGCTTAGGTAGCTTAGTAAGTTCATAGCTAATATTCAAGTCAACTACCTTAACTAAACATTTGAAAACTAAAAACACTTAGATTACTTAAACCTGACAACCATTTACAAGAACACATAGAATTATTACTGTATTAGTTCATCATGTACTTCAAGCTTTTTAATGATTTAATCAAAATCATTCATATAAATATATCTACATTTCATTACATGAATACCATAATGAAACATTCTTGCATGGTCATTCTTTAATACAAAACTTACAATAGATAAACATCGAAACGATTAAATCATTTTAACATTAGTCACATTTTCATAGCCCGATGAATTATAGTAACATGACTCAGATATTTGGGTAGTCCAATCACACCAGAGAGCATAGAAATTCTAATAGAGGCACTGAAGTGCAAACAAAGGCATCGAAGTGTAGATACCATACAAACGCGAGTTCTAACCCTATTGGCATGCCAATCGTATCCTAACCATTTATTGAATTCAAAGAAGCATTTAAATGAATTCATCACATTAAAAAATTCAAGGCACTTCCACATAAGCAATTCCATATACTGTAATAATTTACTTTCATTTAGAAGTCATCCTATTCATATTTCTCAATATTAGATAGTTCACGACTTAGTTTGTACTCACCTAAGCTTTCGTTTATAATAAATTAATCTCAATGCATAAAATTTACAATCTCATAATTTCAAGATTTTACAGAAATTAATAAGTACAAAATATATTTATTAATACACTACGAACTTACAAAAAGACGATAGCTATCAACACGCGACGACGTCTACTTGACGACTTTTCCTTTTCTGCATTTATTGACTAATTGATCATTTTCTTGATCTAAATATAATAATTTTATTCAATTAACCAATTCAATATAATAAAACATTTAAATCTACATTTTTGACCCTTTAACAACATTTTCTACTTTTACCTTAAACTTTTACATTTTATACAATTTAGACCCTAAACCTGAAACTTTCAAATTTGTCACAATTTTCACCAACTTCATGCTAGAAGAATTTCCTCTTATACTATTATAGCCCATAATTATTCAAATTTCACAAGAATTTCATGTCAAATTTAATATTTTATCTATTCAGCCCTTTAACTAAAAACTAACCAAAATTATTTTACAAAATAGTCCAATTTAACTACCAAGCTTAATAATCTATCATCAAACTTCAAAAACATCACAAATTCATCCATGACATAATTCTAAATATTTAACAGTTTTACGAATTAGTCCCTGAGTTAAATAGATTAAGCTACAACAATATCAAAAACATAAAAATTACTTAAAAACAAACATAAAATAAACTCACATGCAAGATGATTGCTTGGTCAAACCTTCAAGCCCTTCAAAAATGGAGTTTTGATGGTGAGAATAAAAACATGAATGAAGAAGATGATGTTGTTTAAGTTTTTACTAATTTTACTTTTATTATTTTAACATATATCATTAAATAAATATATTTTAACATATAAATTACTTAAAAACAACCCATTAACCGTCCACCATAATCTAATTATGGTTAAATTACCATATAAAGCCCTTTAAAAATGTTTCTATGCTCATTTAATCAATTTTAATCAATAACAATTAAGTTTTATGACTTTTACAATTTAGTCATTTTTAATTAATTAACTATCTAAACGTTAAAATTTCTAAATCAAACATCAAAATATCAATATAAATATAAATAATTGTGGGCTCAATTTTTAGAAATGAGGTTTCGATACCTCATTTTTTTAAAACTACTTGACTTTAAGGACAAAGCACTTATACTTAATTATTTGTTCAATTATCAAAAAAATTTTATCAAATCAAAGTTCAATTTAAACTATATTTGACTCGTATGAATTAAATCATAATTGTGAACTCATTTTTTGGATTTGTGGCCCCAAAACCTGTAACACCCCTAACCCGTATCCATCGCTGAAGTAGGGTTATGAGGCATTACCGGAATGTACAGAACATTTTCTAATTAATCGAGTCATTTACTATTCATTATTTGAAATTATCTTTAAGGTCCCTTGTATAGGCCTTCGAGGCCCAAAACATGTATTAGAATCGATCCGGGACTAAATGGAAACCATAGGGAACTTTTTGCAAAATCCCAAAATTTTTCTCTCTATGAAGATTTACACGTCCGTGTGGTATGGGACACGCCTGTGTGGTCAAGTCGTGTAGGTTCACACACCCGTGTCATTTACCCGTGTAACCCTCTAACTAGTAACTCATGAAAAAATTGATGTCACACGGCCAAGTCACACGCCAGTATGCTAGGCCGTGTGGTTAATTCAAATTTTCAAAAATAGGTGTAGGTTTCACACGGCCAAGAGACACACCCATGTTCTAGGCCGTGTGCCTCACATGGCTGAGACACATACCCGTGTCTCTGCCCGTGTGCTCAATTCTGAACATTCTGTTTTCAAATTTTTAGATGCAGGGGACACATGGCCAGGCTACACGAGCATGTGGCAGACCGTTTGTCACACACGACCTAGACACACGCCTGTGTGTCTATCCGTGTGAACAGAATAAGGCTATGTCCAAACCTCATTTCTCACCTGTAACGCCCTAAAATTTTAATTTTTGTTTTTGGTGAATGTGTGACACAAATATCTATTTGCTTTAGTGGTTAAGTGTTCTAGGGGTGTGTTTGGGAGGTCCCAAGTTCAAGACATGAATTGGGCAAATTGTGGTATTTTTATGAATAAAGCCCTATCCTTGGCCAGAAGGCTTTTACGTATTTGCTTGTAAGTACATATTAGAATGATCTTGCTAGTTTGGTGGTTAAGTGGAGTGTAAGTTTGTTGGAGGTCCTGTGTTCGAATCTCTGTGTGAGCATGTAGGCTATTATTTTTATTGCTCGATTGGTTCAGAGAGTTTGGGTTGGACTGGAAAACTGAGTAGTTGAGATGTAGTAGGGAGTTAGAGAGAATTATCAGGATCATTTTTATTTTTCTTTCTAAAAAATTGGCTCTCTCTTCCTCTTCCTTTTCTTTCAATCATGCTATTGTTTTCTCTTCCAATATTTTCCCTTACTGCCAAAATTTCCATTATTTTCTTTCTCCTTCATTTCTTTCCTTTACTTCAATCGATTCTGTGGTTATTCATTGTTTGCACATGTTTGGTAAGGAACAGTTTTGTCTTTTGTCAATCGTTCTTGGTTAATCTTTAAGAGGGGTTCCTTTTTGGTGTGTAGGGTCAATCAAGGGATTGGAGATCGTTCCCAATCGACGAGTGAGTGCGTGGATTCCTCGTTTTGATCAAAAGGTAAGGGTTTTGATAGGTAATGGATGAACGTTTCATTATAATTTCGTTTAAGTCTCGGTTAGGTTACTGAAATTGGGGCTTGGATTTGTTGATTTTAGGTACTGGAGTGCTTGAGAGTGTTTAGGCATAAAAATGATACAGGTGGGTACCCGATTATGCAAAAAACGAGGTTTCAACGAAAGCTGAAAACCTCACTGTTGACACAACACGAGCGTGTGGTCACCCGTGTGGTAGGTCGTGTGCCCTAACATGGGCGTGTGATCGATGAAGCCAGGCTGTGCGCGAAGGACACGGCCGTGTGATGGCCAGGTAGGTCATGTGCAACACACGAGTTAGACTATTTTGGGCTGTGTGGGCCACACGAGCATGTGGGTCCACACGGGCGTGTAGGCCCACACGGGTAGTCCACACGGGTGTGTGGGAATTTGGGCCAGGAAGCCAATTTGGGTTGTGTGGGCCACACGTGCATGTGGGCCCACACGGGCAGGCCATATAGGCGTGTGAGTCAATCTTTGCTAAATTGATTGCTAAGGTTACACGGGTTGCCCAAGTCGATTGTGAACCTAGTGTAGGGTTGGTAAGCACTATTTAGATCCTTAATTGTATGAACTGAGTAGTTGATAAGTGGACTGAGCATGATAAAGTGTATGCCTATATGCATGATTACTGCTATATATATTTTACTGATAAGTTGCATAAAAACATGTCATCTATTGTATGTTTGCATTGCATTGGGGTGGGTTGATTACATTTGGAGGAAGTGTAGTGAAAGGCTCTTAAGCCTAATATCTAGTAGTTTAGCTGCGAATTACAGTTTATGTGCCGCATATGGTACTACTTAGAGTGTAGGGATGGGTGGGTGATTTAATCCCCATATGGAGTGTAGGGTTGGACGGAGATGGTGTGTAGAGGCTGGTTGGGTAGGACTTTGTTACTGATACTGTGATGGGTTAAGGCCCTTGTGCATTACTAATACTGAATTGGGCTAAGGCCGAACTGATACTAATACTGAAAGGGGCTTAGTCCAAGACTGTTTGACTAAGCACTATGATTACTATTTACCTATTTTCTGTAGGATTACACACTAAGTTTATGTAAGCCCACCCCTCTTTGTTTAACATGCACAGGTAATCCATAGACCTAGACAAATCGGTGCAGCAAATGACTCAAAGGTGACCACAGTTTTTGGACTTCATTATTTTTAACTTATACTTGGGTTATATTATTATTTTTGGGTTATTTTGATGTAATTTGTGGACTTTTGGGGACTCTTTCTTAAATTTTGGCTTTTATTTATTTAATTATTTTATTGATTTATAACTGCTAGTTGTAGAAAATTCAGTTTTAAAAAAGTTAAGTATTTTCGAAGCTTACGATCACATAAATTGTTTTTAGAAAACCTTCCATAGCGAGAAGTGTTTTTAAAAAAATAATTTAAACGAGTAAAACATTTTCTTTTAGAACTAATGAGAGTTTAAGTAAGATAATAACATGGAAATGTTTTATTTCGTGACAAGTTAGTTTTCAAGACACATTATCATGTGACATTGCCAGATTCAGCCATAATTTCTAGGCCGGGCTTGGGGTGTTACATCACCCATTTTCATCCCATACCTGCACTAAATCATTCCAATACCAACCAAGCAAATGATGTATGATTTCCAACCAATTTCATCATACAAAGAATCATATTTCACATACTTATTTGGTGTAAAACTTAACTCATAGTCTCACATGTATAATCCATCAATTTAAACCATATCATCATATTTACAAACCATAATTTACCTTATCAACATACTCAAATCTAATCATTATTAGCCATACCAATGGCTAAGTTTACATTTATCCCGTTCCACTTTAACATTGGTATTTTCAACGTATACATGCCGTTTCTACAAAATAAAACATTTTTGTACACCAAAACATGTGGGTTGATAGTGTGATCAAGCTTCGACCTATATCCGACCTTCTGAGCTTTTGAGCACAATAAAATAAGGAAAAATAAATAGAGTAAGCACTTAGTGCTTAGTAAGTTCATGTAACAAGAATTTAACTTGCCACATAAGTTCATTAATTAGATTATACCTACATATATCCAATCAATAGGATATTACCCTATCATACACAATCTCAACACTTGAGTTAGTTCAATAGTTCTTATTCAATATCAAAACATAAAGGAATGATGAGCTCATCAATTCTATAATTTCCATGTACTCAATATTTCCATATCTCTTGTACTTTTCATAAGTCTTATCCCTTTGAATTTATTGGAATTTTGATGGATGCTCAGTAGTACACTTATAATGTACAAATCCATAATCCGTCAATTCAAATTTACCCTTATTAAAGAGCACACTCCTGAGTCCCATTTCATACAGTGAGATTACCTGTCCAGGCTAAATCCACCGTAATATATGCTCAAAGAGTTTTGTCAGGATTGCCGGTCCCAGCTAAATCCTTTTAATGACAAATACTCTATAGAGCTTAATTTGGATTACCTATCTGGGCTAAATCCATTCCGTCACATATACATCGGGAGGGCTTATTTTAGGATTACTCGTTCGGGCTAAATCCTTTTTCTACTCATGTAACATCCTTTTTCACTGATCCATCGAATTCCTTTGTATTCAATCGGGATTTGTTTCCTCTTTTTATCAAATGTTATCAACCATTTCATCACTTACATGCAACGAGCATTCAATTGGTATTCATTTCATATACATATGTAATTCAAACATTTCAAGAATTAATTTCAAGTTACACGAACTTACCTCGATGATTGTTCGTGTTTGAAATCTACTAATCTGGTATCTTTTCTTTTCCTCGATTTAACTTTGAATTTGCATTCTCTGGATCTATATAAATGAAGTTAATTATCAATTTCATTCAATTCACATCCCATTTCATTCAATTTATGCTCTAGGCAAAATTACCATTTTGCCCATAAACTTTTCATTAATTCTAATTTTGTTCCTAGGCTCGGAAAATGAAATTCATACAATTTAATCCCCTATCCAAGCCTAGCCAAATTCCATAAGTAACATTTACAACACTTATTTTTCACAAAAATTAGAGTTTTTCCTTATATTTTACCGTTTTACAATTTAGTCCCTTTTTCACAATTTCACTCAATTTCACTTTGTAAAAGTTGGTTATTTACTAACAGCTTTCATTTTCTACCATAAACTTTCAATTTCCAGTATATTCATCCATGGCATAATTTTCATACTTTTCTAACTTTTCAATTTAATCCCAAAAATAGAGAGAGCAAGTTATCCTGATTCTAAAAATATAAAAATTACTAAAAACGGGACATAATAACTTACCAATTTAAGCTAAGAAAGTTTCTTCTCTCTCTCCTAGGGTTTCCATCAAATTTGGGGGATGAAGATGAAAAAATATAATGATATTTCCATGTAATTAATTATCATATTTTATTTTTCCTTATTTCTAATTTAGTCCTTTTCTTTTTCCCAAATTCTATGGATGAATCACCCTAGATATTTTCCCATCTTTTGATTGATGGTCTATTTACCATATAAGGACCTATAATTTTGAATTTCATAGCTATTTGATCCTTTTAGGTTCTAGTACTCAACTTCTACGTTTTATGCAATTAGGTCCTTTCTCTAGTAATTCACTAAATCAGTAAAATTTTCATATCAGTATTTTTCATGCAACCTCCCTATCAAAATATAGACCATGCAAAAATATAGACCATGTAATAATATTAACATTAATTTTCTTTTTAGCTTGAATTTGTGGTCACGAAACCACTGTTCCGACATTATTGAAAATGGGCCTTTACAACTCTCCCCATTAAGGATTTTCGTCCTTGAAAATCTTACCAGAAAAGAGAGTCGGGAATTGTTTCCTCATTACCTGCTGCAGTTCCCATGTAGCTTCTTCAATCCTATGTTTTTGCCATAGAACTTTCACTAAGTCTATCTTGTTATTTCTCAACTCTTTTGTTTCCCGTGCCAAAATCTTAATTGGCTCTTCATTATAAGTCATGTCAGGCTAAATTTCAACTTCTGTCGGGGAAATAACATGTGAAGGATCTAACTAATATCACTATAACATAGAAACATGGAAAACATTATGAATTTTGTCAAGTTCCAGTGGCAACGGTAATCGATATGCCACAAGTCCAATCCTTTCAATGATCTCATATGACCCGATGTACCGTGGGCTCAATTTACCTTTACGACCAAAATGAGGAACTTTCTTGCAAGGTGATACTTTTAGAAATACCTTATCGCCAACCTAAAATTCAATCTTTTTTCGTTTTAGGTCGGCGTAGGACTTTTGATTATCTGAGGCTGCTTTTAAGCTATCCCAGATTACTTTTACCTTTTCCTTAGTTTCACTAATCAAATCAACTCCGTGTATTTTTTTCTCACTAAGCTCTATCCAATATAATGGAGTTATACATTTACGGCCATATAAAGCCTCATATGGAGCCATTTTAATACTAGATTGATAGCTGTTATTATATGCAAACTCAGTCAGAGGTAAGTACTTTTCCCAATTACCTTCAAGCTTTAGCACACAACATCGGAGCACATCTTCCAAAACCTGAATTACACGTTCAGTTGACCATCTATCTGGGGATGGAATGCAGTACTGAAATGCAATTGAGTACCCAAAGCTTTTTGTAATTTGTCCCAGAAACGAGACGTAAATTAGGGATCTCTATCTGAGATAATTGAAACTGGAACTCCATGTAGCTTGACAATCTTAGACATATATAATTCAGCCAATTTTTCCTGAAGAATAATCTATACATACCAAGATAAAGTGTGCCGACTTTGTCAATCAGTCGGCAATTACCCATATAGCATCTTTCTTTTTCGGAGACAATGGTAATCCTGATACAAAGTCCATAGTAATTCTTTCCCATTTCCATTCCAGTACCATGATTGGCTGTAGTAATCCTGAAGGCACCTGATGTTTAACTTTAACTTGCTGACATACTAAACATCTTGATACATACTCAGAGATGTCAAGTTTCATTCCCGGCCACCAGTACATCTTTTTCAAATCATTATATATTTTATTACACCCCGGATGAACAGACATAGTACCACTATGTGCCTCATGTAAAATCTTTTATATAAGCTCTATATTCTTTGGCACACATATTCTGCCTTTGAACAATAAACAACCATCGGTTCCAATTTGAAACTCTGAGTCAGGAACTGATTCACACTGTACCCGTTTAGCCTGTAGTTTATCATCATTTTTCTAAGCTTCACAAATTTGTTGTAAGAACATCGACCTAGCTTTCAATTCAGCTATAACTGAGCCATCATCAGATAATGACAATTGGGTGTTCATAGCCCGTAAAGCAAAAAAGATTTTCAGCTCAAAGCATCAGCAACTACATTAGCCTTACCCGGATGATAATCAATAACTAGGTCATAATCTTTAATTAACTCAAGCCACATGCGTTGTCTCAAATTTAGATATTTTTATGTCATCAAATATTTCAGACTCTTGTGATCAGTATAAATATGACACTTTTCACAATACAAGTAGTGCCGCCATATTTTTAATGCAAACACAATAGAAGCTAATTTAAGGTCATGTACTGGGTAATTTCTTTCATGTGGTTTAAGTTGTTTTGAAGTATGGGCTAATACTTTACCTTCTTGCATCAAAACACAACCTAAACCGTTCAATGATGCATCACTATAAATAATAAATTCCTTACCCGGCTCATGCTGTACTAGAACAGGTGCTTTTGTCAATAGATCTTTCAATCAGTCATAACTCTGTTGACATTCATCTGTCCACTTGAACTTTACATCTTTTTGCAGTAGACGATTTATTGAAGAGGGTATCATTGAGAACTCTTGTACAAATCTCCGATAATTCCAGCTAATCCCAGGAAACTTCTAACTTTAGACATATTTTTTGGTGGATTCCAATTAACAATGGTTGAAATCTTACTGGGATCAACCCTAATACCTTCAGCAGATATGATATGCCCAAGAAATCTAACTTCTCGAAACCAAAACTCACATTTACTAAATTTTGCAAATAACTACTTTTCACGCAGAGTTTGTAGTTTTGTAAATGTTCTTGATGCTCAATTTCATCTTGAGAATAAACCAGAATATCATCAATAAACAACATTACAAACATGTCTAAATACGGTTTGAATATCCTATTCATCAGGTCCATGAATATAGCAGGTGCATTCGTTAGGCCAAATGGCATCACAAGGAACTCATAGTGCCCATGCCTAGCTTTGAAAGCTGTTTTCATTACATTCGTCTCCTTTACCCGTAATTGATAATAACCTGATCGGAGATCAATCTTTGAAAAGATAGTGGTACCTTTCAACTGATCAAACAAATTATCAATTCTAGGCAATGTATACTTATTCTTCACTGTAACTTTATTAAGCTGCCGGTAGTCAATACATAGTCTCAAGGATCCATATTTCTTCTTTACAAACAACATCAGGGCACCCTAAGGTGAATGACTCGGTTGAGCAAAACCCTTGTCAATGAGTTCTTGCAACTGCATTTTTAGCTCATTTAATTTAGTAGGAGCCATTCTGTATGGTGCTATAGAGATCAGAGTAGTTCCAAGAACCAAGTCTATAGAAAATTCCACTTCCCTTTCTGGTGGTAACCCAGATAATTCTTTTAGAAACACAACAGGAAACTCACATACAACTGGTACTGACTGGATCTTTGACTCAGATACTGTGGTATCTAACACCTATGCAAGATAAGCATCATATCCCTTTTTAATATACCTCTGTGTTGTTATGGCTGAAATCGCATTAGACAATTTTCTTATCTGATCAGATTCAACCCGAAGCAACTCACCATTCTGACATTTCAATGTAATTACTTCGGTTTACAGTTTACCACTATATCATGCTAAGTTAGCCAATCCATACGAAGATTACATCAAACTCATCAAAAGGCAATAACATCAAGTTGGCCAGAAAACTATAACCCTCTACCATCAGTGGAAATTTTTTACAAATATTATTAACCATTACAGATTGGTCCAAGGGGCTTAAGACTTTAACCACCAATTCAGTAAATTCAACAGATGAATTTTTAACAAACACTAACTTTGTGCATATATATGAATGTGTGGAACCAGGATCAATCAAAGCAGTAATATATGTGTCAAGTAAAGAAAATGTGCCAATAATGACGCCTGGTACTGAAGCATCTTCTCTAGCACGGATGGCATATATCCTGGTAGGTGCCCGTGCTTCAGATCTAACTGTGGTATCCTTTGAAACTCCTCTACTACCACTAACATTTCCAGAAGGTCAAGGTTGTCTACCTCTTGAAATAGGATTCCTTGGCTTTACAGTCTGATCAACCTCTTTTTCAACCATTTCTAGACAATCTCTAAGAAAATGGTCAAGAGAACCACATCTATAACAGGACCCACTTCTTAGTCGGCATTCTCCAAAATGAGCTTTATTACAATACTTACATCTCGGTTTAGGACTACCAACACTACCCACACTAGTCACAGATGGGGTAGGAGATCTCGGATTAGTATGTTGGAATCCTCATTCTTTTACAGAATATCCCATAGCTAAGGAAGAACCTCATGGATCTTTTACTAAGAACCTGAGCTTTTCTTTCTACCTATTTCTTTTCTTTACTCAATTCTTCTGCTTTATATGCTCTTTCAGCTAGTTTCGCAAATTCCTTTAACTTAAGAATTCCAATAAGCAATTTAATATCTTCATTTAGCCCCTCTCCAAATTACTTGCACATTTCAGCTTTTGTTTGAACCCATTCTCGAGCATACTTACTCAGCTGGACAAATGCTCTTTCATACTCGACACCGTCATATTACCCTTTTTGAGCTAGAGAAATTCTTTTCTTTTCTGATCAAGGAATCTCTGGCTGATGTACTTCTTTTTAAATTCAGTCTAAAAGAATTCCCAAGTAACCTCTTCTTTTGGCACCACAGAGGTTTTTGTATTCCACCAGTGATAAGATGTATCTGTTAATAAAGACACAACGTATTTTAGACAATCAGCCAGTGTACATGATAATTCTTCTAATATCTAGGTTGTATTTTCTAACCAAAGCTCATCCAATTCTGGATCATTTTTAGTTGTGACTCAAAATTCTTCTGCCCCACATTTATGGATTTTATCTACTGGAGCTTTACCAATTCTAACAGATTTAGTACCTATACCCTATAGTATCTCGAGAACCAATGGAGGAGCAGGAGGGGGAGCTTGTTGTGCATTAGGATTTGTTCTTACATACTCAGTGAACCATTCATTCATCATTTCAATGAAAGCTGCTTTTACTTCATCACCTTAGCCTTCAGATACGGGCCTTCTTGTACTATATGTTTCTCTTTGAACCAAAGCAAGAGCATGGCTCTCAGCTTCCTCGGATTCAACTCTAGCTTGGTCAGAAGATATTATTATAAGAAAAACACATTTAAAATGGTCAGGAGATATCACACTATCACAAATAATATAATGGCATGTATAGCTAATCTCGTACTTGCTATGTTAGTCCGAGAATTGACTAAACCGTAGCTCTGATACCATTAAATGTAACACCCTTAACCCGTATCCATTATTGGAGCAGGGTTATGAAGCATTACCGGAGTGTATAGAACATTTTCTGGGTAATCGAGTCATTTACTATTCATTATCCAAAATTATCTTTAAGGTCCCTTTTATGGTCCCTTGAGGCCCAAAACATGTATTGAGATTGATCTGGGACTAAATCGAAACCATAGGGAATTTTTTTGGAAAATCTTAAAATTTTTCTCTCTATGATGAGTTACACGCCCGTGTGGTATGGGACACGCCCGTGTGGTCAAGCCATGTGGTTTCACACGCCTGTGTCCCTTACTTGTGTAACTCTCTAACTTGTAACTCATGAACAAATTGACGTCACAAGGCCAATTCACATGAATGAGACACATGCCCATGTCTCTACCCATGTGCTCAATTTTGAGCATTCTTTTTTTAGATTTTTGGATGCAGAGGACACAAGGCCAGGCTACACGCTCATGTGGCAAACCTTATGTCACACACAGCCTAGACACATGCCCGTATGTCTACTCATGTGAACAAAATAAGCCAATGCCCAAGCCTTATTTCTCACCCATTTTCATCCGATACTTGCAGCAAATCATTCCAATACCAACTAAGCAAATCATATATGATTTCCAACCAATTTCATCGTATAATGAATGATATTTCACATACTTATTTGGTGTAAAACTTACCTCATAGTCTCACATGTATAATCCATCAATTTAAACCATAGCATCATATACACAAACCATAATTTACCTTATAAACATACTCAAATCTAATCATTATTAGCCCTACCAATGGCTAAGTTTACATTTATCCATTTCCACTTTAACCTTGGTATTTTCAACCTATACATGCCATTTTCGCAAATAAAACATTTTTGTATACCAAAATATGTGGGTTGTGATCAATGTAACACCCCAAAATCCTGAAACTTTTACTTTTGTGTGCCGAAGTTGACATGTATGATTAGCACTATTAGAATATTAATTTTAAGGTATTACAAGGGTTCTTTGAAGTCTTGGGGTTAAGGTAGACCATAAGGAAAATTTTAATTTTTGCCTTAGTGGAACCCTAATCTCAAGTATTAGGCCTTTTAAACAAATTAAGGGGAAATAAGGCACAAATGGGCCTGTGGCCTAGTGGCAAAGTAGCGCCACTTAGGGAGTTGTAGGTGGCGTCACTATCAGGTAAAGAGATCCAAGGTTCAAGGCTTAGAATGGTGTTATTTGGGGACTTTATTTTTACACTTTGGAGGGATGGTAGTGGCGATGGAATGGACTCTGAAAGGGAGTGTTCAAGAGAGAAATTTAAGGTAAGGATAATAGAAAAAAATAGGAGATTGGTGAGTGGATGAGGTGGAGCTGATTGGGACTATAGGGGGAAGCTAGTTTTGGCTTTTGGTTATTTAAGGGGGTGCCAAATTCCCTTGAAGGGTTTTTTTTTTTGTTTTACCAAACTGTGTGCTAGCAAATTAGGTGTCATTTTCTTCACCTTTCTTCTTTGTTTCTTCTACCGAATATTCTCCTCCCAAGTTCTCTCATTCATCTTTCTTTTTTCACTTGTGTTCAAAAGTCGAAAACCTTTGTTCTTGGAGCCGATTTCTATATCATTCCAAACCCTGGGCCGAATAGTCTAGTGAACGAATCTCTGTCGTGCTGTCATCATTCCTTTAATTTTGGTGGATCGGATCTTGGAGAGTTGGAATCAAAGGTGGATCTAAGGGTCTCTACTGAAAAGCTATCCATTCGTTTTAGATTTTGGGTAAGTGTTCCTTATTTTGGGTTATGTTGGCCGAATGGTCTATGGTAAGGAGAAGGGTGACTTAAGTTGGATACAAGTCACCTATTATTTTGTCTTTAACAATTAAGATTGATGCAGATCTAGGGTATATTCGTGATTAGTAGCTAAGAAAGGGCTATTAGGACTTGTGGCACACGGTAAGGTTATGGTAAGGCTTTGGTTTAAGGTTAATATTGTGGTTAAGTGTGTGATTAATTGGAGGTTGGTATTGATTATAGGTTCAAGGCTGAGGATAGTGTAACACGTCTCATTTACCAGGTGTGTACATACATTGTACACACGACAAATCTGCAAAAGCTGAAATCCAGAAAAGCTGAAATGCTGAAAAGCCAAAAAGCTGAAAGGTTGGCGCTGGCAACCATACGAGCGTGCGAACGCTCGTGTGGAGACACCATTATGAGTACCGGGGCCAAGAGAGCTATCTCATGGTCTCGGGCCACTATTTGGCCAACTGGGCCAAAATGGGCTAAATGGGCCCGAAGGGCTTGTGGGCCCAAATCAGCAAAAGTTGATAAGTGATAGTAAATGATGAGTTGGTATCGTTGGATAAATGATTTGAATATGATTGGGCCTAATGGGTTGTACCTTTGTGATTAGGCCCAATGGGCCATATAGATATGATTGAGCTTTATGGGCCATATGTGATTTTAGAGAAACATGTAGACTTGCTAGGGTTTTATAGCGGACTCTAGGCCTAGTCTGATGAATGCTTAAGTACCATAAAACTTAATTAATTAATCAAGTATGCTTATGGACAAGTTACAGGGTTAGAGTGTGGCAATGGGCAAATACACATCTAGGATTGGATCTAAGGAGAGCTTGGTACTTAAGCGGTCCTAGTGACCCACCTCCTCTTCTCTGGAATCTTACCTGGTGCATAGTGTCTATTCACTTTAGCCAACGAGGACTTGTTGATGACCCAAAGTCGTAATTAAAACCCGTAATGTTAAGAATTACCGAAATACCCCTATAGGGTAAAAATTACCGAAATACCCCTATAGGGTAGGATTACTGAAATATCCCTGTAGGGTAGAAGTACCGAATGAAATGACTGAGATGCCTTCATTGTATAAAGGACTAAAATACCCCTAGGTGCTTAATGTGTGAAAATGTGTATGTTGCATTCATGAGATGTATGTTGCACTTGGGTGGGTTTGATGGTATAGAGGAAGATATGTGAGGATCGCATAGTCGCTTGACGACTGTGGATCCACTGGTGGCTTAAAGCGTATTATATGATTAGCAGCCTCGCTGTAACGATTGAGTAGTGCCGCAACAGGTGCTACCATTGGAGTGTAAGGATGGGTGGGTTGATACTTATATCCCCACAGGAGTGTAGGGTTGGAAGGGAAATGGAGTGCAGGGTTGGATTGGGATGGGACCATTGCATTCATGTGATACTGATGTGATATGGGCTAAGGCTCAATTGAGGTCATTGTGGGCTAAGGCCCAAGACCACCAATATTGATAGAGCTTAAGCCCAATGTGATAAATTGCATGTTGATTTGATTGTTGAGGGTCGTACACACTGAGTTTCGAAACTCACTCCCTCTTTTTAATATTTCAAGTGACCCTCAATAGGTGGCTCGACGTGGGAGAGGACTCGGAGGTGGCCACACTACAAGTTCATTAGAATTTTTAAATAGTTTTGAATTTCTTTATCTTTGATTATTTCTTTTTATTTGGGTTGTAATAAGGCCAATCATCTCTAGTATAAATGTAAATTGAGATTGTTTTTTTTATGCTTACTATTGAGTTATGAGGTTTTCTTAAAACACACACATGTTTTCCAAATCCACGTCATTAAATTATTATATTTCTTAAACATGGGCTTTCCTCCTAAAATTAAAGTTTTGATCTAACTCACCTAGACTTTTATAACGAGCAAAGGTTCAAAAGGATTTTATCATAAAACAAATTTCTAGCTTAAATCTTTCAATATAACGGTTTGACGGGTTACGCTGCTATGTGACACCGCCCGATTCGACCGTAACGTCTGGGCCAGGTTTGGGGTGTTACAATCAAGCTTCGACCTATCTCCAACCGTCTGAGCTTTCAAGCACTATAAAATAAGGAAAAATAAACAAAGTAAGCACTTAGTGCTTAGTATGTTCATGTAACAAGAATTTAACTTGCCACATAAGTTCATTAATTAGATTATACGTACATATATCCAATCAATGGGATATTACCCTATCATAGACAATCTCAACACTTGAGTTAGTTCAATAGTTATTATTCAATACCAAAATATAAATGAATGATGAGCTCATCAATTCTATAATTTACATGGACTCAGTATTTCCATATCTCTTGCACTTTTCATAACTCTTAACCAGTTGAATTTATTGGAATTTTAGTGGATGCTTAGTAGTACACTTATAATGTACAAATTCATAATCCGTCAATTCACATTTACCCTTATTAAAGAGCACACTCCCGAGTCCCATTTCATACAGTGAGATTACCTGTCCAGGCTAAATCCCCCGTAATATATGCTCAAAGAGTTTTGTCAGGATTGCCGGTCCCTGCTAAATCCTTTCAATGAAAAATACTCTATGGAGCTTAATCTGGATTACCCGTTCGGATGAAATCCATTCCGTCACATATACATCAGGAGGGCTTATATTAGGATTACCCGTTTGGGATAAATCCTTTTTCTACTCATGTAACATCCTTTTTCACTGATACATCGAATTCTTTTGTATTCAATTGGGATTTGTTTCCTCTTTTTATCAAATGTTATCAACCATTTCATCACTTACATGCATCGAGCATTCAATTGGTTTTCATTTCATATACATATGTAATTCAAACATTTCAAGAATTAATTTCAAGTTACACGAACTTTCCTCGATGATTGTTTGTGTTTGAAATCTTCAAATCCAATATATTTTCTTTTCCTCGATTTAACTTTGAACTTGTGTTCTATATATCTATATAAATTAATTTAATCATCAATTTCATTCAATTCACATCCCATTTCATTCAATTTATGCTTTAGGCAAAATTACCATTTTGCCTTAAACTTTTCATTAATTTCAATTTCGTTCCTAGGCTCGGAAAATGAAATTCATACAATTTAATCCTCTATCCAAGCCTAACCAAATTTCATAAGTAACATTTACAACACTTATTTTTCACAAAAATCAGAGTTTTTCCTTGAATTTTACCATTTTACAATCTAGTCCCTTTTTCACAATTTCACTCAATTTCACTTTGTAAAAGTTGTTTATTTACTGATAACCTTTCATTTTCTACCATGAACTTTCAATTTCTAGCATAGTCATCCATGGCATAATTTTCATACTTTGCTAACTTTTCAATTTAATCCCCAAAATAGAGAGAGCAAGTTACCCCAATTCCAAAAATATAAAAAGTACTAAAATGGGACATAGGAACTTACCAATTGAAGCCAAGAAAGTTTCTTCTCTCTCTCTTAGAGTTTCCATCAAATTTTGGGGATGAAGATAATAAAATATAATGATATTTCCATGTAATTAATTATCATCTCTTATTTTTCCTTATTTCGAATGTAGTCCTTTTCTTTTTCCCAAATTCTATGGATGAATCACCCTAGATATTTTCTCATCTCTTGATTGATAGTATATTTACCATATAAGAGCCTTTATTTTTGAATTTCATAGCTATTTGATCCTTTTATCTTCTAGTACTCAACTTCTACAATTTATACAATTAGGTCCTTTCTCTAG
This sequence comes from Gossypium stocksii, assembly GCA_020496765.1. Taxonomy (NCBI): domain Eukaryota; kingdom Viridiplantae; phylum Streptophyta; class Magnoliopsida; order Malvales; family Malvaceae; genus Gossypium; species Gossypium stocksii. Next base: position 19,127,161 of record CM035623.1, read on the forward strand.
TAATTCACTAAATCAGTAAAATTTTCATATCAATATTTTTCATGCAACATTCCTATCATAATATAGCCCATGTAATAATATTGAAATAAATTTTCTTTTTAGCTCAGATTTGTGGTCACGAAACCACTGTTCTGACATTACTGAAAATGGGGCATTATAAAACCACTATTTTCGACACCACTAAAAATGGGTTGTTACACCTCCTTTGATAAACTTTGTAACACCCCATACCTGACCCGATCGCTGGGTTGAACTATGGAATGTCACGACCATAATTAGTGAAGCTAAATCATATAAGCTTCATGCAATTATTCATACAAGCAATTAAATATAAATCATATTTACATTACTATATTTAATCATTTTTGGGCCCCATACGAGCTTACGAAAGCTCTTTTGTTAATCCAAGGTTGATTTAGGACCAAATTATAATTTTTTCAAAGTTTCGAATCGATGTTGCAACTTCATAACCTCCACCACGGCATCGTCAAACAGTAGTCACGTCACAACTTCAAGCATGTCGACGTCGATATTGTGACGTCACTTGCTGTTAGCCCATGTTGCGATGTAAAAATATTGAGGTGGTCACATTGCCCTTGTATTGACAATGTAACACTTTGGTGCCTATTCATTTGCATTCAAACCAACATCCAAATGACTTCTTTCAACCGATTACAAATATGATGCTTTTCAACCATGTTAAACTAACTCAATTCAAGCATATAATTACCTAAACCAACCACTCAACATTAAACAATTCAACCTTTCAACCTTAAAGCATAATCAAATCCATATATCTAAAACAAATCATTTGTTAAAACAAACATGCCATATTAGTACAACTTGGAAGTTTAGTAATTAAATGACTTCAACATGAAACACACAAAATATTCATTCAATTACATGTCATATTTATAATTAAATTATACCATTTTTCAAGTCATTTAGAAACCTAACCGTTCTAACTATCATACTTATAATCTTTAACATGCGAAAGCCTACCAATGGAGATCATTATACATACAAGCATCACACAAGACCAAAACATGCATCAATTTGATCACATACCAAACCTATTACACAAGTTCACAAATTACCACATGTTCATAAAGTGACGAATAAAGTTGTTGATAGGATCCTTTTCGGAGATGTTGATTCCAAGACACAACAATAACGTCTTGGCCTCTACGTAATCCACCCAATCAGAGAACGAACAACAACACCTTTTTGAATTTTTCAGAAAGTAGTTTAAAAATGGATGCTAGATCTTTTTTTCTTTTTATTTTTCTTGGTAACCCTATAACACTAAGGGATCATATTCCTTTTTATTTTCTTTGATATCACATATCAGAAAAAATGAGATTATTCCCTTATTATTAGAGAATCAAATGGAAAGTCAGAAAATAAAAATATATTATTTCCTAAATAATATCAATTTCCATGTCTTTTATATTTTGACCGAAATTAATTATTATAAATTTTTATATTAATAATTTCGTAAACTATATACAATTAATATTTTGTATGAATCAAATTCATATATTAATTTTATATATGTTCTCTATTTGTGTACAACAAGTTTGTACATATAATATATTCAATATTTAACTATCAAATTAGATTAATTTAACAATTAATTTAAATCATGTGACAGTTAAATACAATACCAAATGCATTTAGATTCTGTTCGCTTCAACTATAGGGTGTGACCTTGTAGGCTCCTATAACATTAGTAATAATACTATAACGTTTCTAATATTACAAGCAATGAGTGGCATCTAGTAATGCATCATTACTACCCAAGTTATAAGAAGTCATGACCCGACATAACCTTTCTGTGATAATTTTTTCATGTGTTATATCATTTTATCCTTAATGTCTAAATTGGACGCAAGTCATGGAATAGTCACACTTGTATAGAACAATCTCATATTTCTTGATATTCTAAGTAGACTATGTTAAACAAATAAGTGTGATATCTCATATCAACTTATTTGAGCATGGCCATGCATTTCTAGTCTTACTTCATCAAGTGGTCGAAAATACTACTTCCATTATGTAGGAGGGATAAATCCTATCTTGATCAACCATATCCCACTACATGGATTGTGGTATATCTAACATCGGTATTTATAGTAACTGTTATAGTAGACGTTTAACTGTATCAAAATATACGACTCACGATGTTGAGACAATGATGATCTCGATCTTGAGGATCATATACATAGTTATCACTATAAGTAATATTTTTTACTATTACATAATAATCCAAGAAACATACGCATCGTAGGTCAATCTAATATGTTGTTCTCAAACACATACTCATGTATTAATTTTGACATCTCTATGTCAATGACAATACTTTGTCATCAATCAACTACATATTAATCTCAATGCATTATTATTGTCCAAGCCCATAATAATACTTGACTAAGGACCTTTTTAAGAAAAATCATATTATTCTTAGGACTTTATTATCGATCAATTTATTTATCCACACAGAAAAAGAAATTGAAATAACAATGACAATGCCTTATATTAATAATAAGGTAAAATGAGTATGTAATTACAATAATCTTATGATTGGACTTGGGGAATACTTTAACACTATCGTCTTTTAATAGTATGAGCTTCACTACTGATTTGACTCAACAAGTTCTGCCAGGTGTCGATCTACAAGGGAAGGAAAACAAATAGAGTAAGCATGCCAATGCTTAGTAAGTTTAAAATGGAAATACCATACTTACCTTGATCATTAAAAGTATAATATCGACTTCCTAGGGATTTAGTTATGAGCCATTCTAGATGCAATTAGCCTAACCCAATTATCAAACATCAAAAAAATGTAAAACAATAAAGAGAAAGGTAAGAAATTGTCAAAAATTTTGGTGATTCCAAGACTTGTAATTGATTGAATGACCATGTTAGTCCATGGAATATGTCAATCTGAAATATACTAAAACTATTAGTCTAAAACCTAAGAGAGCTCTCTAAATTGATGGTTTACTGTAATATTTATAGTCTAGATGTATTTTGACCTAATTAGGTCAATAACACTCTGAATTACAAGGTAAATTTGATTGTATGGACGAAAACACCCGTTCAATATTTTGGCTCATCGAGCTTCAATGTCACAACATTCAATGACCAATGTCACGACATTCATGGTGAATGTTGTGACATTTAGTTCAGGTCACTAACTTCTTAGCTTCAGTTGTTTCTTGCATACTTGATTTGTAATGATCCGGTTTTCAATGGTGTCAAAAAATACGGTTTTGGACCCCATTTCAACAAATATTAAATAAATATATTTAAAGAATTATTATATAGGTGAATTAAATTTTGGATAAGTAATTTAACTGAATTAGTGAGTAATTAAGATTCAGGGATTAAATTGTAAATCCCAATCGTTATAGATTTTTAATTAGAAAATAAATTGAGGAATTAAATTGCAATTAACTAAAACCCTAAAATAGAAATTAGACCATGATAAAGTGGACGATAAGATTAAGAAACTATTAGCTTAATTAATTAAAGTTTTAAGTAAATAAATCATGTTTAATTAAACTAATTATATATATCATAAGAGTTAGTGGGAAGAAATGATTTTTTTTCATCTTCTTCCTCCAAGCATAAAAAATAAGAAAGAAAAACCTAAGGAAAAAGTTGAAGCTTTCGCTAGTTTGGTATGTATAATTTAGTCATTTTCCTGTAATTTTTATGTTTTTGAGGTTGTAGGAGACTGATTTAGCTAGCCAATGTACCAATTTGTAAAATTGTTAAAATTTTAGTAAATTCCCGTTGTTGATTTCTTGACGGGTTAGGCGTTAAATTGATAGATTTTAAGCTTATATGTGAAAAAGGACTGAATTATAAAGCTTAGTTGATAGTTTCATACATTAGGCGCCAAACTGAATAAATTGTAAACTTGACTATAAAAATAAGAAATAGGAGGTCCCTAATGAGTAATAGTGAAATTGGAATCCAAATGTATCTTTAAATTGAAAGTTCGGTTAGTCTCGGTTTTAGGGATTAAATTGAATAAATTGAAAATTTTGTATAAAGTGATAATTGATTGTGAATTGTCTGTTTATTGATAATTGTATGTGTTTATGTTAATCTGCAGCTAATGTCGACCCGAATTTGTCAATAGGGAAAGAAAAATCTAAAGTCGTCGACGAGTAGCTCGAAATATTTGGTTTGTATTCCTATGATTTGGGAACTATTTATTTTCCACATATACATGTGATTTTGCATTATATGGAGATTGAAGTGAGTTATTGGTAATTACTTGAGCTGATCAATGTATTTGAGATTGATTTCTGAAACAAGAACTAAATTAAATAAAATACACATTTTGTGATTTATTTGATATATGATAATTGGCATGAAATTGTATTGAAACATATTTTATATGCTTTGAAGTTATGAAATACTAATGAATTGTGATTGAGAAATCACAAATTAAACTAGATGTAATGAATTAGAAGTTGAATACCTTATTAGTTGCTCGGATCGAGTCGAATATAGTTGGCATGCCATAGGGTGAAAGTATTGTGGATAGTCATTTTTGTCAAGCAACTTGAGATGGTAGATTTTATATATTGAGTCATCGTTGTTGGGCAACCTGGGGTGACAGATCCGTGTATCCATACTGATTTTGTGTTTAGTTAATAGGGTTAAAAACATGTGATTTGGTTAAATGATAAATGAACAGAATGAAATGTGAATGAAATGTGAAATATGAAAATATGTGAAATGAGTTGAAAACGAGCCTTAAGGGCCAATTGAATCAATGAGATTATAAGCTCGGAAGTGATTGAAAATTAAATGAAAATGAGATTGAGTAGTGATGCTTATAATTGATGTACTTAAATGGTTATGTAAATGATAAAGTTTGTGATATGAAATTTGAGTAAGTATATATGTATGATGGTAAATTGAAATGATTACGCAACTTGTAAATTTCAATGTGGATTGGTATGAAAGTATAAGAAATGAGATAATGGAAGAACTTGGTATATATATTGTACGTGTAATGTATTGTGAATTGGACTTGAACTAAATGTATGCATTTGCATAAGTTGCTTACATTCTTGATTCATAAATATACCATTGACCATCTTGCTCAGCACACAGTTTGTTTTCTGTGTATGGGTTAGGTTTAGTTTGTGTTCCTGAGCATCAACTTTAGCATCTAATCAACGATCCCAGACTCAACCATGTTTGTTCGTTCTTGGTTTGTTGTTAGATTGGCATGTACCCAATAAGTTGTGCTATGTTAAATTTGGTGTCTTAAAAATGATATATATTTGATATATTTGATATATGTATATATATATGTGCAACTTAGATTTGCCATAGTTTGTTTAAGGTATGATATATGCAATGGTAATATGATTGAGTGGTAATGTTTTAAATGTTGGAAATGGTTGTAATGATAGGGACTTGTTGGTTCTAAGTATGATTGTGTAGGTTTAAAATGAATGGTACTAATTTGTTTGATTGTTAGTATGATGTTATATAACATAGAGAAGTAAATGAATTAATCTTAGGAAAGGTTCTATATGTTGAATTGCAAAGTTGCAGGTTGATTAACAAGGACTTAGTGGACTGTTACCAATATCGTGGTACCTTACCTTCAATATTGTGATATTAGCCCTATTCCATTTTGAAAACTTTGCAATTTGGTCCTCGGATTGGGAACTTTGGCTACTATTTTGAAATTGCGATACTAAGCCCTAGATATTGCGATACCCGCCTGACATATTTTGAAGTTTGGTTACTCTTTTTAAAATCGTGGTACCAAGCCCTGGATATCGCAATACCCACTTAACATATTTTGAAGTTTGGTTATTTTTTTCGAAATCGCGATACCAAGCCCTAGATATCAGGATACCCACTCGACATATTTTCAAAATTTTCAATTTAGTCCTAGTTTGACCTCGAGATAATCTTGAGCTTTCGTAAGCTCGTATAAGACCCATAAATGTATACTTATCATATTGTTTGCTACTAATGTTTGGCTTGAGTTGTGCTTATTTTGTTCATATTGCACTGACAACGAATATAATACACTGTAGCTCAGACCCAGCGATCGGGTTGGGTATAGGGTGTTACCTGGTTAACTTGTTAGGTCTACCTTAGGCCCAGATAGGCCTAATAGGTCATAAAACCTTGTAAGAAGCTCATTTTATTCAATTACAACTAAAAACTAAAAACTTCTTAAAATTAACCAAAATAACAAAAAAAATACTTGAATGCAAGCTTCTTAAGTAGTGAAAAGAGCCTAATTTGCCATAATGAATTATGATAGATTAGGTACTATTGAAAATCGAACCGTTACAAACTTGTACAAAAAAAGAACTATAATAGCTTTCAATTAACCCTCCTAATTAACTAGAATTAGGCAAATTAAAGCTATGATTAACCTCCTTAACAATCCTCAAAACATTAAAGCAGAATTCTTATAAAGAAACAAACAAGAAACTAGTTTTGAAAGAAACTCCATTGGAGCAATTTTATTAATAAAACATATATCAGTGTATGATAGGGTGGTTTGTCATGCCTCTCTGTTATAGGCATGTCAAGGCACTACTTTTATTCTAAATAATTCCTAAATAATTTAAGACCAATACAATTATCTTGCAAAGCAAGTAATATAAACCTCTTTACAACTAGTCAACTTGCTTGCCATACAAGTATGTGGCATGTTCAATGGTTTTTGTTAATTAACGTTAGCTGCTTACTTGATTTCCAAGTAATTAATCATTTAATCTTATAATTAAAAAAGTTAATAAAATAATACGTACTTGGAGAACAAGTTTGGGCTCAAATGCAATGCCTTTTACTAAACTTGGCAGCCCAACTTGTTAACAAATTCTACAAGGTTCCTTGCTCAACAAGAAACACCAAGAAAACTAAATTGCCTTTAGAATCGACCAAATAAAATTACTAAAGAATGTCTCTTTTACAATTTATTCAAATAAGAGTCCTACTTGGCACACGCTTCCTAAGATTAATTAATTTAATTATATATTTTAATTGATTCAACAAATGAGATTTGGAACATCTTCTTGTCGAAATAATAAAACACATAATCAAATTAATCGACCATGCTCTACCTGAGTGATGGTCTGAATATCTTGAAAGTTCTTCAAAGCGTACTCTTGGACATAGATTTTCAACTTTGATTAGAGTTACTTCAATTTTGATCATGTGATTGGACTTGAGGAATTCTTGGACTTGAATCCTTTAAGCTCTTTGTGCATGCATCAAATTGATCTAAAAAAAAGTCCTGCAAGTTGAGGGGCAATTATTATACAGCTACAACCCAAACCACACTACATACCCATCTTACTAGTAAGAATAACCTCACCAAAGACAAGTACTGCTCAAATATAGTTATGGGCTATGATAGATTATAATTATATATACTTTCTTGTGTTTAATTCCCTCATATTCTAGTTATATTGAGTGCTTAATTGTGGAAATTGTGTTTATTTTGATGCAAGAGCAGGGAATATCGAACTTAATTTCTAAATTGCTAAATTTTGGTTAAATTAGTGCATCGAGGGAATTTTGATAAAATAGTGGACTTGTGACGTGGGCCGATTTAGGAGCTATCAACTTTAAGGACTTAATTAAAGAGGCCGAAATTTATAAATGACTAATTTGAAATTATGCCAATTTGTATTTGAATTCCACTCAAACATTAAATACGACAGACTTTTTTTTTTTTTTTGTTAGAATTGCTTCAGTATTATTAGATTTATTTTTAGTATATATTTGTATGCTGAGGGAGTAGCCAAAGTAGAGAAAAAACGATTAGTTTTGACTTCTTTTTCTTTTCACTTTCAATTAGCAGTTACTTGTGAATTTTTATATCACCATGTGCGGCTAAGATTTTTTTTTTTCCTCATTCAAAAGGCTGAATTAATTCAACTGTGATCTTGTGAGGCTTATGTTAAGCCAGAATTTCTATTTAAATCTAAGTAATCTTTATTTCTTATTTTTATTCTTATGAATTTTTTATATTGATTAAATTGACGCCTTAATTCTATATTAAAATTTCTAATGCTATCCATGAGTTTGTGATTCATAATTGTCATAAATGATTGATATAAGTAGCAAGGAGTTGGCTTATGTGTGTGTTGTTGTGGCTTCCTCAATTTCATAGCTTGCATGATAAACTCTACGGAAATAAAGGTATAAGATTAAGTCAATTGTAGCTATCTCAATTAATTGATTTTGGTTTAGTCATTCTCATGATTCTTAATGCTACCATTGAATTTAATATGGAATGCTACCGTGCCCAGCTGTTCAATGGTAGAATTTGATTTGAATGCTTGATTTGAATCAATTATAGCAGGAGAATTATTCTTTTTGCGGCTTTTCTGAATAGGTAAACTAAGTATTTGAGTATGAAAAATTGATTGTTAAGCCTATAGTTAGAATTACAGTTGGATGGAACTTACACCTTTGGGTTGGAAGTTTGTTAAGAATTGATTTTCATTAATTTTAATATTCAGGTTTTAATTAATTTCTTGTTTATCTTTAATTATTAGTTTAGCAACTCAAAATCCCCCCTTTTTATATTTAATGTCTAAACTTTGAGACTTTAATAAATTTAGCTCTCTTGGGATTCGACCTGATTATACTATTTCTACAAGTTAGTTTAGAAGAATCAATATTTATTTTGAAAGGCTTCGACAACCCAATAAAATTTGGTGCCATTGTCGGGGAGCTATTTTAGTTTCTCATTGTTTAGTTTATCTGTTTATTTTGTTTATGACATGTTCTTCTTAGACTACTTATTTGCAGTATAATCCTAAAATTGAGAAGACACCGTGTAGATTAAGAAAAGAAACTAAAGAGAGAAAAAGGCTAGCTTGGGTTTATTTTGTTTATTTAATGTGAAATTGTTGCATAAATGGAACATTTTGAGTACTATGAACATTCAGCTAGCTTGGGCTTGTATTAAAAATAGTTTATTTGCATGTTTTGGGCTCAGGGACTAAATTGAATAAAAATAAAACTTTAGGGGTAATTTTGTAAAAATGTAAAAAAGACCAAATTGCATGAAATAAATTTTTTATTGTCTAAATTAATATATTGAGTGAAATTATTAATGTAGAAAGCCCAATTTGCCCAGGCCCATAAGCAAATTAACCCAATTACAAAACAAAACCACTTAATCACTAAACCAACCACCAAACCGAACCCCATTACAAACCAAACAGCCCAATAACCCAACATAACCTATAACTAATCAGACCCAAAACCCCAAATCCCAAATAGCCCAATTTCAAAACCTAAAGCCCAAACTAAACCTAGCCCACAACATTTTCAGAAAAAAAAAAGAAAAAAAGAAAAAACCCTAGCCCCTTAGGTGTGCCACCCCTAATTCTAGCCACAGACAGTCTCTGCCACCATTGACCACCAGCACCGCCCCCCACTTGCTCCACTTGCACCTGCAAAGGAAACAGAGAAATTATTAGCAAAAACAAGTTGTAAAATGGCTATAAGAGCCATCTAAAATGATTGTAATTCCACTGGACATTAATACAGAAAAAAAGGTTTTCAAACACAAATCCAAACAACAAAAACAAAAGCAGTTGAAGAGAAAAACACAAAGTTCAAATGTGTTAAAGTTGTTGACTTTTTATTTTTCTCTTTATTTTCCTTCTTTTTTGAAACTATTTATATACCAATATCTCTTGATTTTCCTTTTTTCAAAACTATTTATATATAAATATATATTAAAAAGAATATTTAAAAAAAGAAAAAAACTTACTTTTTTGGAATTTCAGCCGCTGTGCACGGCGGTCGTCGGCGGCGGCCAACAGCGGAGATGCGGCGGCCCTCTTGGCTGGATTCTGGGCAAGCCATAAAGGAAAGGGAGAGAGAGAGAGAAAGGGTTTTTAGTTTTTTTAAAGAAAACTGAGAATATGAAAAAAAAAATAAAAAACTTAGCTTTTATAGACATGCAAAATGGCGTCGTTTTGGGCCAATGCGCAAACGCCAAAACGGCGTCGTTTTGAGCTTAACCCAAATTTGACCCGACCTGCCAAAGAGGATCCGCTTGTTTTTGCCTTTGGGGTTAATTGCGCAACAAGTCCTTTCTTTTTTTATGGCTTTGCAATCAGGTTTTTTTTATTTTAATTTTTGCCATTAAATTATTTCATTTCCAATTTAGTCCACTTCGAAGCTGTGCATTTGGGGGGAAGGGAAAATTTTCCTTTTGATCCTCCTTGTTATTCACGCGTTCATTGTGGTCCTTTTCCTTCCCTTTTATTTTTGACTTACCCCCAAACTTCTATTTTAAATTCAATTTAGTCCTCCCTTTTGTTATTTTTGCTATTCAATTATCAAATTAATTATTTTACTATTATTGTTATTATTATTATTATTATTAAATCATCAATTTTGTATTACTATTACTATTACTATTACATCTCTATTTATATTTATTTACCTAAATTTTAAATATACATTATTTTATTATATGTTATCCTTATTTATTTACTTATTTTTTTTAATTCCTAATTTTAGATTATTTGCTATTTTATTATTAATATTATTATGTACTCATTTATACCCCTTTTTATAATTCCAAAATATTTTTATTATTATTATTATTATTATTATTATTATTTTAGCACTATTACACCATTTATTCATGTATTTGTTTACTATTAATTTTTAGTTTTATTTATTTTTTTATTTGTGATCAGTTTATTTGTTTCATTTATTTATTCCCATCCTTTTTATTATCATTATTTTATTTATTATGTTATGCATCTTAACACCGTAATCCATTTTTTACATTTTACTACAAAATCATGTTACATTAATTTTTATCCGACGCCTAAAAAATGATTTTTTAAATCAAGGCAATATTCTGTATTTAGAAACTCGAGAAATTGTGCCCTAACATACTGGGTTTCGATTTTTTCTCGTTTAATCTAAATAACTGAATATCCTTCTGAAATTACAATACAAAAGTTTTTAATAATAAAATCAAAAGGCAAGCTTATTCTCAAGGATTCTAAGTATTGTGTCCTAACATACTGGATGTGACATTTCATTATCTCGAGACGAGGAAGTCCTTAACGTTCTTTTCAATTTATTTAAGCTTTTTGTTAGTAAAATTAACATTAATACAAAGAAGGATCGCATTTTAAACCTCTTCAAAGTTCTCAATTTTCGACAATAAGACATTAATTAATCAATTACGTACCAATTTTGGGCGTTACGAGGGTGCTAACCATTCCTCGTACGTAAACGACTCCCGAACCCATTTTTTGAATTTCGTAGACCAAAATCGTTGTTTTGATAAATTAAACTGTTTATTAAAAATAACCGTTTTACGAGGTGACCTGATCATACCTCATCAAAAAGGATTGGTGGCGACTCCTTTTTCTTTTTTTGATTTCCAAAATAAAAGTCAACCCTCATTTTTTTCAAAAAAATTGGTTTGGACAGCTTGGCGACTCCACTGGGGACCCAAAATAAGAGAGTCTAGCCACAAGTTGATTAATTTTTATCTTTTTGTCAAAAATTGAAAATTTGATTTAAATATACAATCCTTCTGGTTGCATTTTATTTTTGTGGCTTCTATTTTGATATGTTTGCTTTATTGGTTCGAGTATTTTGGTATATTTTCTCATTTTGCATTGCATGATCGCTCGGTTATACCCTTTTAAGTGGGAGTGAGAAACTACTCTTTCGTGAGGTTTTCACCTCCGTATGGGATAGTGGATCGCTTACGGGATACATCCGTACCTATGTCCTCGTGAGATTTTCATCTCCGCATGGCCATAGGGAAATGTATTCCCCTGAATTGAACTCGGTCCATATGAGCCTATAATGGGTGAGGAATAAGGAATCTGCCGGTTCAAGTACCTTTACTTTAGAACTGAACTGCATATAGTGAGCCCTAAGAGCCTACCCTAGGTAGAACCACTCCAAACCCTAATGGTCGCCCAAATAGGTACTCTGTTTGTTATTTATGTTTTTCGTACTGGTGTGTTTCTTTTATTTTGGTTATGATTGCATTGCATTTTCATCATAGAGATCCTTTCTTTGTTACGATCCTCATCATTATGGTTTATAATTGTTGTATTAGTTTGAGTTTTGGTATCCTTCTGCACATTGTAGCGCATGATCGGTCAATCTTACCCTTTTTAAGTGGGAGTGAGAAGTTATTCCTTCGTGCAGCCATAGGGAAATGTATTCCCCTGAACTGAACTCAATTCGTATAAGCCTATAATGGGTGAGGATCAAGGAATATGCCGATTTAGGTATCCTTGCCTTAGAGCCAAACTGCATATAGAAAGCCCTAAGAACCTACCCTAAGTTGAGCCACGCCAAACCCTAGTGGTCACCCAGATAGGTGCTCTATTTTGTTATATATTTCTCCTGTGCTAACGTGTATTCTTTTGTTTTGTTTGCATTACATTTTCATCATAAAAAGGAGGTGTTGATTCACATTCAATTACTAAATAGAGAGCTTGTCATGGAAAACAGATTTCTTAATAAAGTGGAATATAATGCGACCATCCAAATATGGCCCAAATAAACACAACAAAAGAAGGCTGGTAGTCCGTAGAGGAATATACGACCATGCTTCGCTACCCAAGGATTCAAGCCAACAAAGATTATTCGAGAGCCGTCAACTTTCTTAAAGAAGCTAACGAGCATCGCGGGGATAAGTGAGCAATGGGTCACGGCTCGAACCAAGCAGAAAGGAGATAATAGAGACATCTTTTGGAAAATTCGCAAGATTTGTCCATAACATCCGAATATGAAGAAAAAGATTTCTTGATAAAGAAATTTGTTTTCTAGGAAAGTTGTTCTAACAGAATTGAATTCAGAATTAATGCCTCTCTTTTTTTTTTTTGCATTCATTCCATGCATTTGCATTAAATTGCATCATATGCATTAGATTTTCACAAAAGAACCCTAATTAAGTAAAATTATTTCAGTTAATCTGGAAACTAAAAAAAGTATACCAGCCAAGCATCATTATGGTACACGAGGAAAAACTAAAGTAATGGACCAAAGGTTGGAAAGATTAGAGCAAACGCAAAAAGAGTTGCAAGATCAGCTACAAATACAGACACAAGAACAATTGGCCAAAATTCAACAAGATATGAGGGATCAGATGCTAGAATCCCAAAGGAATATGATGAACCAATTAACCTAGTTACTGACTGGAGGGCTAGAAAAAGGAAAGAGCCCTATGGTCAATATCGGGGACGATAACGAGGACCCCGTTTATCATCCAGGCTTTACCCTAACAAACACTCAAGTACAACCAAATGCATATCTATAAAGGGTGTCCGTTAACATCATGCCCAAATATCAGACCAGTATCTTGGCACCAGTAAACTTCCCGACGGGTTCAGGTTCTAACCTAGGAGACAATCCAATAAATCTCGTTGTCCCTAATCTTGATGATATAGCAGAAATGGAAAAGGAGAGAGTAGAGCTCCCAAAACAACTTGAAGACCGATGCAGATGGCTAGAAGAGAAATTCAAGGCATTGGAAAACGATGATTATCACTATGGAATCAATACAAAGGAACTGAGCTTGGTTCTGGACCTAGTACTTCCCCCAAGTTCAAAAGGCCAAAATTTGAAAAGTACAACTGAACTAGCTGTCCTGAGGCTCACATCACCATGTTTTGCAGATGAATGACCGGGTATGTCAACAATGATCAATTACTGATCCACTGCTTCCAAGACAGTCTGACTGGGGCAGCGTCCAAATGGTACAACCAATTAAGCCGTACGAAGATCAATTCATGGAAGGACCTAACACAAGCCTTTATGAAGCAGTAAAATCATGTGATGGATATGACCCCCAACAGAATCACTTTGCAGAACATGGAGAAGAAACCAATTAAGAGTTTCTGATAGTATGCCCAAAGATGGAGGGAAGTCGCTACACAAGTCCGACCACCTCTTACAGAGAAGGAAACGACCATGCTCTTCATTAATACACTAAATGATCCATTCATTAATCACATGCTGGAAAGTACGACTAAGAGTTTCTCAAACATAGTAATGTCCGGTGAGATAATAGAAAACATAATAAGGTGTGGAAAAATAGAGGCTGGAGAAACTGCCAAGAGGTTGGCCCTTATGAAGAATGAAGATGAGGTAAATAATGTGAGCACGTATAACAAGGGTTATTCAAAACCAATCACTGTAGGCCAGCCAAGGGCTGAACCACCAACTATCAAGGCCTTTCAAGGCAAGAATCCAACTCGAGGCCAAACTCAAAAAAACTCTAGTTCATTGCCATCCCAATGACGTATAGGGAGTTGTACCAAAATTTGTTTGATGCCCGTGTGGTATCTCCGTTCTACTCGGAACCCATACAGCCTTCGTTCCCAAAATGGTATGATGTGAACGCCCAATGCGAGTACCACGCGAGAATAATGGGGCACTCAATTGAAAACTGCACTGCATTTAAAAAGTTGGTCGAAAGGTTCATTAAAATAGGAATTGTGAAATTCGACGATTCATCAGAACCTAATCATTTTGACGAAGTAGTAAATGCGATAACTGAAGGAGGGGGAAAGAGAGTTACGATTCTTGAAGAAGTCAAAAGTTCGAAAGGAATGTCTGGGAATCTGAACATTAAAGCCGTATCCGAAAAGGTAGTCGGGGAAGAGAATTTATCAGGCATTTGCCCTTACAATCCTATGAGTGTTTTGAACAATGGGACTGTGGAGGAGACCCCTATATTTTGTAGGGCCAATTTGGAGTAATGTCCAAAACATGCCTGTTGCTTTAAGCCTAGGAGCAATAAAAGTCCTTTTACGAAATAGACTCATGTCCAACATCTTTATTTTCAATGAAAAATGCATTTTTGTACCTCACTTTGAGCAAATATTCTTTTATTCTTCATTCATGATCATACCATAATTATTCTTAGATTCATTTATTCTTTAGAATTTTCTTTCGAATCAACAATAGGTCTCTAGATATCAACGACATCAGCGACACTGCTACTGACCCAGAATCTCTTTTTGAGCGAGATATGTGTCTAGAGGGATCTTAGGACTTTGAAGATGACCGAGACTGTAGCCTATCTCCTAATTTGTTAAGGATGGTAAAACAAGATGAAAAACAGATCCCATCTTAAAAGAATCAGTAGAACCTATGGCCTTTCCATATATAGGGCATGTATGTCAGTGGGCCAATTTCCTAATCGATTTAAATTTATGGTCGTCGATTAATTCACCAAGTGGACAGAAGTTACTTCATATGCCGATGTTACAAAGTCAAGAGTCAGTAAATTCTATGTCAGCATGGAATGCCAAAAAGGATCATATTTGATGACGCACCAAATTTGAACAACAACACAATATCAAAAGTTTACAGTCAGTTCAATATCAAGAACCAAATCGCTCGAAAATGAACGGGGTAGTGGAAACAATCAAAAAGAAAATTAAAAGATCATAGGGAAAATGATAGAGAGTTATAAAAATTGACTTGAGGAATTACCATCTATGCTTATCAAACGTCTGTCAGGACCCCCACCGGGACAATGCCTTTCTCATTGATTTATGAAGGTAGTTTTGCCCATCAAACTCAAAATTCCTTCTCTCCGAGTGTTGGTTGGGCTAAAGATGGATGAAGAAAAATAAATCAAATCTTGATATGATTAATTGAATCTGATTGAAGAGAAGAGGTTAAAAGCTATCTATCATGGTCAGATGTACTTAGATCGAATGATATGAGCTTACAATAAAAAGGTTCATCCTAGAGACGTCCATGAGGGGGACTTGGTGTTGAAGAAGATCTTTCCTATACAAAAGGACTTTAGGGGAAAGTAGATACCAAACTGGGAATGACCTTATGTACTAAAGAAGGCCTGTTCTAGGGGAGCATGGACTAAGATGGAGGCAATGACCTACCCAATCCGGTGAATTCGGATTCAATCAAGAAATACTTCACTAAAAAAGAGAGGCAAAAAAGAAAACAAAAAAGAAAAGAAAAGATAAAAGGAGAGGCTAGGGCAAAAACCCGCAAAGGACTCCTTGAGACCAAAGGGGTTTTGAGTTGAAAACCCGAAAAGGGTGGCTCAAATTTTGATGAAATGTGAGGCATGCGGTAGTCTTGCCTTGCCTGAACTAACAAGGAGGATGTATGTTACATCTTGAGGTATCGACAAAGAACTCTAGATCTCCTAAACATATGTTGAGCTCAAAACGGTCTTCAAGAAGTTCATACAGGAAGCTCAGGCTGCGATATCTAGGGCACCTAGTCTTCATCTTCCCATATTGAATTTGCTATCTTTGATTACTTTATTCTTTTCAAAATATGCTCCCAATCAATTTCCTTTTTATTTTTGCTATGATAATTCATTGTGAGCTATGCTCCAGATCAATTCCATTCTTGTCCATTATTATGATCTTTTTCAAGCATTTTGCGTTGAAATAATGATTAGTGGACTAATAATACTTTCACCAAAGATGTTCTGTATATTACTCTGAATGTTTCTAAATAATACAAGAACCTGAAACAAGACTATTGTTTAGAACTCACCAAACCTAAGGTTTGGAAATGTCTATGAAGGAAGAGTCGAAATTGAGACTACCTTTTAAGCTTTTCTGTTAAAGAATAAAAAGACAAGATATTGTGTCGGTGATAAAACCTTGATGAATAACAAGCAATATCCACCAAACATTAAAAGGGGATCATTTTTAAAGAAGAAAATTTCACATTCATGCATACACATCTGGTCATGTCACTCAAAGAATGGTGTAACAGATCAATTGTTTGAAGAGTATACAAATCCTATACGCTTGAGTGGAAGTGGGATTGATCAAAGATTTTACAGATCCTATACCTCTAGATTGTAATGAGATGGATGGAAAAAGATATAGATCCTATAACCCTAAATTGCAATGGGATGGATTGAAGAGGATACAAATCCTATACCCTTGAGTGGTAGTAGGATGGATATCTCTCTGAAGTAGGGCAAACCAGTTGAGCAAAATTTGCTTATTCCTTCGGGTTAGCTGTCAAGGATACTAGCCGAGTAAGAAGGCAGGAACACATCATTGATAGAACCTTGATGAACAATGAGTAATGACACCCTAAGCATTAAAAAGGGATTATCCTCATGACATTCTGCATTCATACAAATATCATTCATATCCCATCTAGTGAGGACCATTTGATTCATCCTGATCATAGCATGCATAGACCATGAAATCGATTCTATAGATCATGTCCCCCAGAGGACGATGTAGCAACATTGGTTGAAATTACCAATTCTTATCTCCTTGAAGTTCCAGTAGAGTAGATCGAAGCTACAAATCTCTTCTCCCTGAAATCACAATGGAGCGGCTCAAAGCCACTAGCCTTGTCTTCCTAAAGATACAGCGGAGCAGGTTGAAATTACGAATTCTTATCTCTTTGAAGTTCCAGTAGAGTAGATCGAAGCTACAAATCTCTTCTCCCTAAAATTACAATAGAGTGGCTCGAAGCCACTAGCCTTGTTTTTCTGAAGGTACAGTGGAGCAGGTTGAAATTACTGATTCTTATCTCCTTGAAGTTCCAGTAGAGTAGATCAAAGCTACAAATATTTCTCCCTAAAATTACATTGGAGCGACTCGAAGCCACCAGCCTTGTCTCCTTGAAGATACAATGGAGCAGGTTGAAGCCATCAATTCTTATCTCCTTGGAATTCCAATAGAGTAGATTGAAGCTACAAATCTCTTCTCCTTGAAATTACAATGGAGCAGCTCGAAGCCACAAGCCTTGTCTCCCTGAAGATACAACAGAGCAGGTTAAAATTACTGATTCTTATCTCCTTGAAGTTCCAGCAGAGTAGATCAAAGCTACAAATCTCTTCTCTCTGAAATTACATTGAAGCGGCTCGAAGCCACCAGCCTTGTCTTCCTAAAGATACAGCGGAGCAAGTTGAAATTACCAATTCTTATCTTCTTGAAGTTCTAGCGGAGTAGATCGAAGCTACAAATCTCTTCTCCCTAAAATTGCATTAGAGCAGATCAAAGCAAACCTTATCTCCCTGAAGTTACAATGGAGCAGGTTGAAGATACAAGTCTTATCTCCCTAAAGTTACAGTGGAGTAGACTAAAGATAGCGAATCTTATTTCCCTAAAGTTGCAGTGGAACAGATTGAAGCTATAAATTACGGATCTTATCTCTTTGAAGTTTTAGTAAAACAGATCATAGCAAACCTTATCTCCCTGAAGTTGTAGTGGAGTAGGTTGAAGTTCAAGTCTTATCTCTCTGAAGTTGCAGTGGAGTAGACTGAAGATAGCGAATCTTATTTCCTTGAAGTTGCACTGGAATAGATTGAAGCTATAAATTACGGATCTTATCTCTTTGAAGCTGCAGTAGAGTAGATCATAGCAAACCTTATCTCCCTGAAGTTGCAGTGGAGCAGGTTGAAGTTCAAGTCTTATCTCCCTGAAGTTCTAGTGGAGCAGACTGAAGATAGCGAATCTTATTTCCCTAAAGTTGCAGTGGAACATATTGAAGCTATAAATTACAGATATTATCTCTCTTAAATTACAGTAGAGCAGATCATAGCAAACCTTATCTCCCTGAAGTTGCAGTGGAGTAGTTTAAAAATAACAAATCTTATCCCCCTAAAGTTGCAGTGGGGCAGATTCAAGTTACCATGACAAGTCCTATCTCTTTGAGGTTGCAGTGGAGCGGACTGAAGATAGTAATGTTATTTCCCTGAAGCTACAGTGGAGTAGATTGAAGCTGCTAATCCTATCCCTAAAGTTCCATTGGAGCAGATCGAAACTACAAGTCTTATCTCTCTAAAATGACGGTGGAGTGGATCAAGGCAATAAGATGCAGTCGACTGAAACAAGGCTACCTGAAGAAGAGGAGCACCAAAGAAGTAGTGACTCGGCGACACTAGGCAAAATTGGTCCTTCTCGAAAGTCATTGCTCCATTCCATTTCACAACAACGAGTAAAGAGGGGCAGTTGTAGAAAGCCCAATTTGCCCGGGCCCATAAATATATTAACCTAATTACAAAACAAAACCACCTAACCACTAAACCAACCACCAAACCAAACCCATTACAAACCAAACAGCCTAATAACCCAACAAAACCTAAAACTAATCAGACCCAAAACCCCAAATCCCAAATAGCCTAATTTCAAAACCCAAAGCCCAAGCTAAACTTAGCCGACAACATTTTCAGAAAGAAAACAAAGAAAAAACCCTAGCCCCCTAAGTGTGCCGCCCCTAATTCTAGCCACAGACAGTCTCTGCCACCATTGACCACCAACACCGCCCCCCATTTGCTCCACTTTCACCTGCAAAGGAAAAAAAGAAATTATTAGCAAAAACAAGTTGTAAAATGGCTATAAGAGCCATCTAAAATGATTATAATTCCACTGGACATCAATACAAAAAAAAAGGTTTTCAAACACAAATCCAAACAACAAAAACAAAAGCAGTTGAAGAGAAAAACACAAAGTTCAAACTACGTTATTTTTCTCTTTATTTTCCTTCTTTTTCAAAACTGTTTATATACCAATATCTCTTGAGTTTCCTTTTTTCAAAAATATTTATATATAAATATATATTAAAAAGAAGATTTAAAAAAAAAGAAGAAAAACTTAATTTTTTGGAATTTTGGCCGCCGTGCACGGTGGTCGCCGGCGGCGGTCAACAGAGGAGGTACGGCGGCCCTCTTGGTCGGATTTTGGGAAAGCCATAGAGGAAAGGGGGAGAGAGAGAGAGGTTTTAGTTTTTTTTAAAAGAAAAGTGAGAATATGAAAAAAAAAAAAAAACTTATCCTTTATAGACAAGCAAAACGGCGTTGTTTTGGGCCAATGCATAGACGCCAAAATAGCGTCGTTTTGAGGTTAACCTGAATTTGACCCGACTCGCCAAAGAGGATCGGCGTGCTTTTGCCTTTGGGGTTAATTGCGCAACAAGTCCTTCCGCATTTTTATGGCTTTGCAATTAGGGTTTTTTTTTTACTTTGATTTTTGCCATTAAATTATTTCATTTCCAATTTAGCCCACTTCGAAGCTGTGTGTTTGGGGGGAAGGGAGAATTTCTCTTTTGGTCCCTCCTTGTTATTCACGCGTTCAATGTGGTCTTTTTCCTTCCCTTTTATTTCTGATTTGCCCCCAAACTTTTGTTATTAATTCAATTTAGTCCTCCCTTTTGTTATTTTTGCTATTCGATTATCAAATTAATTATTTTATTTTTATTGTTATTATTATTATTATTAAGTCATCAATTTTGTATTATTACTATTACTATTACATCTCTATTTATATTTATTTACCTAAATTTTAAATATACATTTTTTTATTATATGTTATCCTTATTTATTTACTTATTTTTTTAAATTCCTAATTTTAGATTATTTTCTATTTTATTATTAATATTATTATGTACTTATTTATACCCCTTTTTATAATTCCAAACTTTTATTATTATTATTATTATTATTATTATTATTACTATTATTATTATTTTAGTCGTATTACACGATTTATTCACGTATTTGTTTACTATTAATTTTTAGTTTTATTAATATTTTTTATTTGTGATCAGTTTATTTGTTTAATTTATTTATTCCCATCCTTTTTATTATCATTATTTTATTTATTCTGTTATGCATCTTAACACCGTAATCCATTTTTTATATTTTACTACAAAATCATGTTACATTAATTTTTTCTCGATGCCTAAAAATTATTATTTTTAAATCAAGGCAATATTCTATATTTAGAAACTCGAGAAATAGTGCCCTAACGTACTAGGTTTTGATTTTTTCTTGTTTAATCTAAATTACCAAATATCCTTCTGAAATTACAATAGAAGAGTTTTTAATAATAAAATCAAAAGGCAAGCTTACTCTCAAGGATTCGAAGTATTGTGTCCTAACATACTGATGTGACATTTTGTTATCTCGAGACGAGAAGGTCTTTAACGTTCCTTTCAATTTATTTAAGCTTTTTTTAGTAAAATTAACATTAATACAAAGAAGGGTCATATTTTAAACCTCTCCAAAGTTCTCAATTTTTGACAATAAGACATTAATTAATCTATTAGGTACCAAGTTTGAGTGTTACGAGGGTACTAACCCTTCCTCGTACGTAACTGACTCCCAAACCCATTTTCTGAATTTTGTAGACCAAAATCGTTGTTTTGATAAATTAAACTGTTTATTAAAAATAATCATTTTACGAGGTGACCCGATCACACCTCATCAAAAAGGATTGATGGCGACTCCCGTTTTTTCATTTTTTTATTTCCAAAAGAAAAGTCGACCCTTGTTTTTTTCCAAAAAAATGGTTTAGACAATTAATTGAGATCAAAATTGCATGGACAATCGAGGAAAATGTAAAATTATCAAGATACCCCTCAACTTTGGTATTTCTGTAATTTAGCCAAGTATGTTCGTATGAACTGTACTATATATATTGTTGATTAAATTGAATGTTATTATATGAATTTTATTGAAAATGATTCGATCAATATATATGTTATTATACAATTTATCTTGTAATGAAATGAGGGAAATTTAATGACGTACGACGACTATCGAGTCCCGTTTGAACCTTAGGAATATATAGGATACAAATGATATGTCATTAAGGTTACCGTGTTTTAGGTGCTTATCCTAAACGTCCTATCGGTGGCTGAGTTTTCGGCATATGTTACGATTACTTGATAGCTTATGTGAGCAGCACCATGTAACTATATTCCGATCGACACCTTGAGTGAGTAGACCCAGGTAACCATGTTTTGGATGCTGGTCTTGAATGTCCTACTGATGGCTAAGGTCTGGCATTAGTTGCGGATACACGATGCTTGTGTGAGCAGTACCGTATAGCTTACATTTTGACCGACAGCTTGTGTGAGCATGTAATGCCCCAAAATTTTAATTTTTGTTGTTGTGAAAATGTGACAAATATGTGTCTGCTTTAGTGGTTAAGTGTTTTGGGTGTGTGTGTGAGGTCTCAGGTACAAGCCTTGTATTGGGAAAATTTTGGTATTTTTATGAATAAGCCCTATCTTTGGTCAGTAGGCTTTTAAGTAAAAGTTTGTAAGTAATTAACAGAATATGCCTGCTGGTCTAGTGGTTAAGTGGAATGTTGGTGTGAGGGAGGTCCTGTGTTCGAATTCCTGTGTAAGTGGGGGAAATTATTTTTGTTGTAAGTGTCGTGTGGGAGTTGGAAGTGAATTCAAATGTTGAGTAGTTGAGATACAGTGGGATGTGGGTGTTGAGGGAATTATGGGAGGTTATTAGAAAATCTGATTTGGGATTTCTTTTTGACCAAAAAGTTAGTACTCTTCTTTTTCTTTTTCTTTTTCTCTGCCGATTCTTTGCCTCTCTTGCTGCTGAATTTTCTTCTAAATTTTCTTTCTGGTTCTTTTCTTTCGATTCTGTGGTGCTTCATAGACTACACACATTTGGTAAGTTTAGTTTTTGGTTAAACTTCAACTAAGTTTTGGACAAGTGTTAAGAAGGGTTTGTTTGGTGTTTAAGGGTTTATCGAGGGGTTGAATATCGTTCTTCGACATTTTAAGGGTGTGGAAATTGTTTTTATTCGATTGAAGGTAATGGTTTTTTGCTCGAAAGATGGATATCCCATTTCGGGTTTAGTTCAGTTCAATTGTTTAAGTGATTAATTGAGTGAAATATTGGTTAATTATTGGTACTAGAGTGCTCGGGAGTGTTTAGGCATAAAAAATGATACAGGTGTGTACCCGATTACAAAGAAATTACGGGAATGTGATCGATGAGGCCAGGCCTTACGCGTAGGACATGGCCGTGTGGTGGCCAGGCAGGTCGTATATGACACACGAGCTAAACTAAACTAGGCCATGTAGGTCACATAGGCGCGTGGGATTTTGGGTCAGGCTGTGTGATCCATACAGCCAAGGCCAATTTCGATCGTGTGGGCCAACACGCCCAGGCCACTTGGGCGTGTGAGCCCATTTTACTCAAATGATTTGTAAGGTTGCATAGGTCGCCCAAGTCGACTATGAACCTACTATAGGGTCTATAAGGACTACTTATGTAATACCCTGAATTTTGGGCCTAGAAGAATTGGGCATTGGGCTTGGGTGCGTTTAAAATTCTTGAGTATAAGACATCGGCTCAATTTGCAAGTTAGAATTGTTGGGTTAGTGATTTTGGAATGATAGAGGGGTTTTATGAAGTTCTGGGTTCAAGCTTAGGTATAAGAAAAATCTTGGTTTTGGCCTTAAGGGAACCCTAAGCTCAATTGGGATAACTTATAAATAAAGGGGGCTAAAATAAGACACAAAAGGAGATGTGGTCTAGTGGCAAGGAAGTGACGCCATAGGGGAAGCAAGGGGTCCAAGGTTCAAGTCTTGGCTCTTACAATTTATTTTGGTTTCTCTTTTAAATAAATCTGGAAGTGAGTAGATGGGCTTTAAAGTTATATGTATTGGACTTATGACACAAAGGAGCTTGTGTCCTAGTGGTGGTGGCGTGGCATGGCTAGTGAGAGGACTCTGGTTTGAATCCCTTTGCATGCAAAGGTTGGTTATTTTGCTAATGAGTTGGTTTTGGAGGATTGATGAAGAATCCCACATCGGGAACCTCACATGAGAATAGGCGAGAAGCTGGCTTTAAATAGAGAAAACCATGAGAAGAGTAAGCATACCTTTCTTGGGTTATCCCATTCGTGTTGTGTCGTGTTCGTTTGGGTTAGGCGTTGGATCATTCGTTGATCTGTATGCTATTGGGTCACGGTGGTGGTAACCGTAGTTGATCGACACACCCCCTGGGGAGTCAAGGGTGTGATTATTGTTGGCTTTTGGGCATAACAGTGTTCAGGCGCGGATTAAATTCAGATACCTATCAGGTGTGTATTTCACCCTACTCTAGCTGTAGGACAGCAAATGCCGGAATGCCGAAATACTGGTCACACGGCGTTGGTAGCCACACGAGCATGCAAGCGCACGTGTGAGAGCTTTGATGTGATAGTTGAGGCCATCATGGGTATTCTCGTGGGTTTAGCCTGCTTTAGGTCACGTTGGGTTGAAATGGGCCATGTGGGCCCAATGGGCCCGTGGGCCCAATCGGACAAATTGTATGATTGTGTAGTAAATATTTGATTGGACTACGTGAATCTCATATCTGTGGCTAGATTTGGGCTAAAAGGGCCACATGAGCGTGTGGGCCCACTTGGGCCGAGAACGGGCCTTATACCCATTAGTAATGTTATCTCTGTTTAGAATATTTGAGTCGCTCGAGGCGACTGTGGACTTTCTGAGGGATTGAAAAAATTACCAAAATACCCTCGATTTGCAAAATTACCAAAATACCACCGATTTACAAAATTACCGAAATACCCACGGTTTGTAAAATTATCGAAATACCTCCAATTGTAAAATTACTGAAATATCCCCAATTTGTAAAATTACCAAAATACCCTTAGTTTTTAAAATTACTAAAATACCCCTGATTTGTAAAATTACTAAAATACCCCTGATTTGTAAAATTACTGAAATACCCCTATAGGGTTGAATTACTGAGATACCCCTGTAGGGTAGGATTATCGAAATATACCTGTGGGGTAAAATGATCGTTTTGCCCCTAAGGTGTAAAAAGACTATTTTGCCCCTCGTGGGTAAATGACTGACTTCTGTTATGATTGGGGTAGTTTGACTGTGAATATATGTTTGTGATATGAATGACTTGACTGTGATTGTATGATTCGAATATGGGCATGACATTCTGCATACATGACATGTTGCATGGGTTGGGATTTTGTACGGAAGAAGATCTGAACTGTTAGGATCGCATGGTTGCTTGACGACTATGGATCCACCAAAGGCTTAAGAGCTGTATATTTGTAATAATTTGATAAGGTCGTACGGATAACCCGAGATGATTGTGGACCGATCGATGGCTGAGTACCGATCATGTTACCGGAGGCTGTGTGCCGTTATTATGGGCTTCGTGCCATTATTGTGGGCTTCATATCGATGTTGTGGGCTTCGTGCCATTCTTGTGGGCTTTGTGCCATTACCGAAGGCTTTGTGCTGATATCACAGGCTTTGTCCTGATTATAGACCCGTTATCGATGGCTTTGTGCTATGCATATGATTATGGCTCTATGCTATCCTGATTATGGCTCCGTGCCATCCTGCTTATGGTACTGTTCTGTTTAGGCTTTGAGCCGTTCTATTGACTTAGTGCCGCAACCAGTGCTAAGCTTAGTGTGTTGGATGGGTGGGTTGATTATATCCCCATAGACTGTGCAGGGTTGGATAGAGTGGTATGCTGGTTGGATGGGTTTGCATGCATCATGCATCATTCATTTATGCTCTGTCTCTAATATGTGCAGGGTTGAATTGCTTATTGATTATATTGCGATGAATTTATGAGTTTAGTTTATTTATATACGAGCTTACTAAGATTTTAAGCTTACTGTATTTATTTTTCCCTATTTTATATAGAATCAAAGCTAGCTCGTATCCAGGGATCATCAAGAAACTTCATCAGACTACCGATCATATATTTGGTACTTTTGATGTTATGTGTATGGTATATGGCATGTATAGGCTAGTATCATTTTGATATGTTTTTGAGCTATGAATATAGCCACGAGATTTGGCTTGTAAATGATGTTAATAGTAATGTGTGTTTGGCCATATGAAATGGCTTGATAATGGCTATGAGTTGTTGTATATAATGTGTTTGCAATAGCATGTTTTAGTGTGTTTGTGTTTGAATTATTATAGTTGATTACATGGCTAGTTGAATAATGGATATGAAAGTTGGAGATAGGTCGCATTGTGGAATGAAATTATATGTTAAATTGGTAGCTAAATGGTATGTATTTGATTTGATAAATTGATTGAGTTGAGGACTGAATTGTGGTTATGAATTGGTGGTTTATAAGTTGGTATATACTTGTATGAATTAAGGTTATGTACATGTTGGTTTGGTACATGTTTGAGTAAGTGAAATGGTTGAAATGGTATAGCATGATTTATGCATGAATTGAGGTTATTTTGGCTGCCAATTGATGTAACACCCCTTACCCGTATTCAACGTTGGGATAGGGTTCGAGGCTTTACTGGACTTAAACTGTAACTTCCTTATGAAACCGAACCATGAATTTCAGTCCAAAATTTAAAACTTTTCCTTTAAACTTATTTTGTCAATATTTTAGGCCTACGAGGCCCAAAACATGCTTTAAGAGTGGTTCGGGACTAAACCAAAAACTTTCAAACACCTAGAAAATTTTTGCTCAAAACAGGGCCACATGCCTGTGTAGAATGGGACAGGCCTGTGTGAGCAGGCCATGTGGTCACACATGCCTGTGTCCCTATTCTGTGTCAAATTTATTTTTTAATTCAAACCTACAGGGGTTTTGACATGGCCTGGCACACGCCTTTGTCCATAGCCCATGTCTCTCACATGGCCATGGCACGCCCATGTCTTAGCCCATGTGTGAAAACCTTGACATTCTATTTATGACGTCAGCAACCATTTTGATACACACTGCCAAGTCACACGCCCGTGTGCTAGGCTGTGTCGTTCACACAATTGAGACACACGACTGTGTCTCTGCCCGTGTGTCTATTGCTAGGCATTTTATTTTGCATATTTTAAGTGTAGGGGACACACGGCCTGTCAACATGCCCATGGGGCTGACCGTGTGTCACACACAGCCTAGACACATGCCTATGCCCCTACTCATGTGGACAAATATCGGCTATTTTCTAAACCCCTTTGCCACCCTGAAACTCAACCAAACTTATACCAATTTCAACATCACATATCATGGCAGTAATAAACATCTAAGTACCCACAATTTAGGCATTCACTTCATTCATTTCTCATCTTAGACATGCAAACTTGTTCTTTCATGAACTATATCAACATTGCATATTTTTTTTAAGTTAATCAATATTAGCCAACTCAAATGGCCATCTACAAAATAAAACAAGTACCCTTAATAGCCTACACATTGGGCTAACCAATATGACATATAACAAAAAGACCATGTTCTTATACATGCCATACTCAAAGTACACAACTATACTTTACCCAAAATAATGACTTGATATTGTGAAATGAGCTCTGACTTCCTTTGACCCCTGAGCTAGCTTGGTGACACTACAAGGAAAAAGGAAAAGAGAGGGGAGCAAGCATAAATGCTTAGTACGTTACATGCAATAAATAATAATATAAATCATAGAATATCATCCATAGTACATCACAATTCATCTCATACTTAGCATTGATTTTTAACATAGCTTACTCATACTCTTTCTTACCGACATACTCATATCATGCTTAGCTCATTTCTCATAAGTTTCTCGTAAGTACCTGTATCACTCATCACATAACTTTAATCCTCTTCATTCTCAACATTAACTTACATTCTTTTCCCTTTAAACCACTTAGAATACCGAAGGATGCTCACAATACCATTCTCATGATAAGATGCCAATGCCATATCCCAGATATGGTCTTACATGGGATCATATGTCGATGCCGATACCATGTCCCAGACATGGTCTTATACGGGATCTCCTCTCGATGTTGATGCCATATCCCAGATATGGTTTTATACGAGATCGTATAATGATGTCGATGCCATGTCCTAAACATGGTCTTACATGAGATCACATATTGATGCCGATGCCATGTCCCAAACATGGTCTTATACGGGATCGCTCTTAGATGCCAATGCCATGTCCCAGACATGATCTTACATGCTCAATTCAGTGCTGATGCCATGTCCCAAACATGGTCTTATACGGGACCTTCTTAATCTCATGTCATGATAATGGTATCCTTCGTATTTTTAGGGTTTAATCGGGACTCTGATATAACATGGCTCAATCTTTTTTTCATTTATAAATTTCATGGAAATAAGATACATTTCATACAATCATCAAAGCAGTAATTACATAATATTATATATATATCGTTAATTTATTACACACAACTTACCTCGGTTCAAAATACGGGTGAATATTCAATTTAATCCACCACCTTGTTCTTTCCCCAGTTTCGGTCCAGGCTTCATGTTTCTTAATCTATAATAGCAAATTACACTCATTTAATCATCTCATTGGCTAAATAGCCCATAAATCATACTTTGGCAAAAATTATAGTTTTGCCCCTAAACTTTTTCTTACTTGCAAAATAATCTATAGGCTCATATAATGAAATGTACTAAATTTCTTGGTTTCCCAAGCCTAGCTGAATCTTATATGAACTCATAATAGCCCGCATTTCTCATTAATTTATATTTTTACTACACATTTTCCAATTTTACAATTTGGTCCCTATTAGGGTTTTTCATGAAAAATCATCTAGAAAACATGTTCATCACACTTTAGACTTTCATATTCTACCACTAGGCATCAAAATGCAAGTAGCCATTCAGGGGTAAAATTTTAAACATAAATCGTAGCTCAAATTAGTGGTAGAAATAGCTAAATCAAGCTCCGAGGATTTCAAACATACAAAGAACATTAAAAATAGGTCTAGGAGTCACTTACTTGGAGCTTGAAAATGTCAAAAACCTTAGCTATGGAGACTTAGGGATTTTTGACACTAGCATTGAGAAGATGAGCACATTTTTGACTTATTTTTCCCTTTTTATTTCATTAATTAACCAAATGACCAAAATGCCCTTATGACCATTCTTTAAAATTTTACCCTTCCTTGGGCATTTTTGCCCATCATGCTATAAAATGGTCTATTTACTAAATAAGGACCCTTAATAAATTTTCTAATTCTATTTCATCTTTACACCTTCTAGAAACTCATATTTTGTAATTTTTACAATTTAGTCCTAAAGTTAATCCTCTACTTATAAAATTTCTTCATGAAATTTTCACACAATCATGTAATCATACCATAGACCTTAAAATAATCATAAAACATGTATTTCTATTTCAGATTTGTGGTCCCGCAAGTACTATTTCGACTAGGCCCTAATTTAGGCTGTTATAATTGAGTATAGAAATTGCACCATTTGCCTTGTGTAGTTACCATTAAGCTAAGGGTGGCAAATTGGCCTTGCAAATGGCCTATTTTTGTCCACACGGGCAAAGACACGGGCGTGTGTCTCAGCCATGTGTGACACACAATCATGGTACATAGTCGTATGTGCCATGGTGTGGCAATTCGAATTAAGTCAGAATGCTCCACACGGCCTCACACAAGGGCATGTAACTGGCTGTGTGGCATAATTCAGTATACCCTATAGGTTTGGCACGACTAAGCACACGACCTGGACACGAGCGTGTGAGGCCATTTTGATTAGGCACACGGGCTAGACACATACGCATGTTACTGGTTGTGTGACCTAAGTCAGTATACCCTCCAGTTTTCATACGGCCAGGTAAACGGGCGTGCTGTCGACCATGTGGTGCAAGTTAGTATGTATGCCCTGTTTTTACACAGCCTATGACACAGCCGTGTCTATAGCCGTGTGAGGCAGACGGCCTGTTATCATGGGCGTGTGGCCCCTGTATACATAAAATTTTTCTAAGTTTTCTAAAATTTCTACGTGTGATCGGTTTAGTCCCAAACCTTCTTTAAAGCATGTTTGAGGTCTGGTAAACCTTTATAAGGAACAATGTGTATGTAATTGTATAATATTTGATGATGTATGACTATTGAATGTGAAATTTTTGTTTAATGATTTAAATTGATCGGTAATACATCGTAATCCTATTTTGGCAATGGATTCGAGTTAGGAGTGTTACATTTTATTGGTATCAGAGCTACAGTTTAATCGAGTCGAGGACTAACGTAGCATGTGAGAGTCTAGCTGTACATGCCATATATATATATATAACATGCGATTGTGTGATGATTCCTGACATTTTAAAATGTGTTTTCGTACAGTAATGGATCCCGAACAAGCTGTAGCTGTTGATGTAGAGAGTAACGCGCCCGCTCTCACTCAAGGGGCAGCACTGGCCAACTCTAGAAATATAACGAGTAGCCATAAGGGAGAGGCTAAGCAAGCCTTCTTCTAAATGATGAACGAGTGGTTCACGGAGTTCGTTTGAATAAATTCGGCTGCTCAACAAACTTCAGCCCCACCCATTCCTCAACAAGTCTTTATTGTGCCAGAAGTAATAGATCCGATCTGGTTGAGTAAGCCACCTATTGATAAGATTCATAAGTATGGGGCTAAAGAGTTTCGGGCTACTATTAATGATAGTGTTCAGAGAGCTGAGTTTTGGCTCGACACTAAAATTTGAGTCTTCGATGAATTATCTTGTACTCCCGATGAATGCATCAAATGTGTTGTATCTTTGTTGAGAGACGCTACGTATCAATCGTGGAACACGTTAATATTAATGGTTCTGAGAGAACGAGTTACCTGGGAGTTTTTCCATACCGAATTCCAAAAGAAATACATCAGTCAGAGGTTCATTGATTAGAAACGCAAAAGAGTTTCTTGAGTTAAAGTAATGTCGTATGTCTGTTACTGATTACAAGCGAGAATTTGTGAGGCTGAGAAAATATGATCGAGAATGTGTTTCAACTGAAGCTATTATGTGCAAGAGATACGAGGATGGTTTAAATAAAGACATCAAGCTTCTAGTCGAGATTTTAGATATTAAAGAGTTCATTGCACTTGTTGAACGTGCTTGTAACGCTGAAGTGCTCGGTAAAGAAAAGAGAACAGCTGATTTTAAAGCTAGAGATTCTAAAAAGAGATTGAAAAGTAAATCTTATCAATCTGCATCAAAGAAATTTTGATATTCGTACAATTATCTGAATGCACTTGTGGGGTATTCCAGTAGAAATCGTGAAAGGTAGCACGTAAGTTCTAAAGCTCAAGCTACCTCAATAGCTAGTGTCGGAAGTGCAAGACCTAACCGACCAGAGTGTAGACAGTGTGGGAAAAGATATCCAGGTGAATGCAGAATGAATGATGGGGCTAGTTTTAAATGTGGATCGTTAGATCATTTCATCAGAGATTGCCCGAAGTTAGTTGAGAAAGATAGCACCCAGAGTACAAAACCAAGTAACACTGCAGCTAGACGTAGACCACCTAGAAACATAGGAAATGTGAGTGGTAGCTAGAGAGTGACTAAAGACACAACTGTGAGGTTTGAGGCCAGAGCACCCGCCAGAGCTTACGCTATTTGTGCTCGCAAAGAAGCGTCATCTTTAGATGTTATTACCAGTACATTCTCACTTTATGACACTACTGTGGTTGCATTGATAGATCCAGGATCAACCCATTCTTATATATGTACGAATTTAGTATCCAGAAAACTTTTCCTATTGAGTTTACTGTGTTTGTGATTAGAGTATTGAACCCCTTAGGCAAATGTGTCTAGATTGATAAAGTATGCAAGAATTGCCCGTTAATGATATGGGGTCATTGTTTTTCAGTTGATCTGATGTTGTCGCCGTTTGACGAATTTGACTTAATTTTGGGTATGGACTGGTTAATGTTGCATGACGCTATTGTGAATTGTAGACAAAAGACCATTAAATTGAGGTGTCAGAATAATGAGACTTTACGGATTGAGTCTGAATATCTTAATAGTTTACCAATTGTGATTTTGTTGATGTGAGCTCAAAGATATGTGAGAAAGGGTTGTGAAGCCTATTTTGCTTATGTGCTTAATATAAAAGTGATAGAAAAGAAAATTAAATCAGTGCCAGTGGTGTGCGACTATCCAGACGTATTTCTTGAAGAGTTACCAGGATTACCACCGATCCAAGAGGTTGAGTTTGGTATTGAATTAATGCTAGGAACAACTCCTATATCGATAGCTCCGTATAGAATGGCTCCGACAAAATTGAAAGAATTAAAAGCGCAATTGCAAGATTTAACTAATAAAGGGTTTGCTAGACCGAGTTTTCCTCCTTGGAATGTACTAGTGTTGTTTGTGAAAAAGAAAGACGACACTATGAGAATGTGTATAGATTATCGACAGCTTGACAAAGTGATGATTAAGAATGAATATCCTTTGACAAGAATAGATGATTTGTTTGATCAGTTGAAAGGGGCAACAGTGTTTTCAAAGATAGATTTGAGATCGGGCTACTACCAGTTGCGAGTTAAAGACTCTGATGTGCTGAAAACTGCTTTTCGAACGAGGTACAAACATAATGAATTTTTGGTTATGCCTTTCAGACTAACTAATGCTCCTGTAGTCATTATGGACTTGATGAACCGGATATTCAGATCGTATCTAGACCGTTTTATTGTTGTATTTATTGATTGTCGAAACTATTTTTTGAACGGGTTTTGGAAAACGGGATTTCGACTTTTGAAAATTGAAAATGGGAGTCGCCACCAATCAGTTTAAGTATGATTGAACCACTTTCAAACCATTTTGTTTGAAATCATTTGTTTTGGTCTACAAAATCAATAAAACGGGTTCGGGAGTTGGTTGCGTACGAGGAAGGATTAGCACCCTTGTAACGCCCAAAATTGGTACCAAATTGAATAACTTTCTGTCTTTAATGCTAAAATTTGAAAATATTTAAAAGTATGATCCCTTTTGAAGTTAAAATAATTCGAGTTTTAAAACGAGATTCCTTCGTTCAAAAGAATGCGAACGTCACATCCAGCATGATAGGACACGATATTCTCAAACTTTTGTAACTAATATCATATCGTAATTTATAAAACCATTTAGAAGGGTATTTTAGGTATCTAGATAAACAGGAAAACGCAACCCAGCATGTTAGGGTACTATTCCCCAAATTTCTAAATACGAAAAACATTGCCTTTATTTTAAAAAAAAATATTTCTACATTTTAGAAACATGATGCCAATCGGTATAATAAACGATATAAACTATAGAATTCATGCTTTAATACTTCGTACAAATATACTATAGAGAATATAAATTATAATATAAATTACATCGTATATTAATGTACGAATATAAATATGAGTAACCTAAATCTAACAAGATTTCGTGTAATATATAGCATAATAAAATTTTGACATATCATACAAATAATGAGTATAGGATTACATAGTACATACAATCATAAAACAATCAAACAAGTAATTTTATTTCATGCAAATACAACAATAAATATCATAAAGAGGGAATTTACAAAAAAATATAAATGTGAATGAAAAAAAATGAGATGATATGAAAATAAATTAAAGTTATTTTTGAAATAAGTAAAAAAGCTAAATGTAAAATGGGTAAAAAGAAGATTATAAATAATGAATAAAATAAAATAAAATAATTTAACGTATTAATAATTAATAAGATATGAGTGATTGAATATATATATAGGCCCTTTTTTTAGAAAATAGTAATAGATAATAACAATGCTTTAAAAAACAATATTTAATGATAGTTTATAAATTTAAAACTATATAAGTATATAAAATATAAAACACTATATAAAATATAAAATAATATAATGTATAAAATATAATAAGAAATCGTACAATGATAAATGAAATTTAAATATTTAATAATAATTTACAAATTTTAAAATATATATAATAAAATAGATAATATATATAAAATAAGATAATATAAATATAATATAATATACATTTTATAATAATATAATATAATATAATATATAGATAATAAATAATAAAATATAAGTAACAAATGATATATAATGAAATAAAAAATAATATAATAAAAATTTGCATAATATAATGATACCTAATATAACAAATAATATAGTAAAATATGATAAATAATATAAAATATAAATAATATAATATAAAACTAATATATAATAATAATATAAATAAATTTTCGAAAATGAATAGCAAAAATAATGGAAAAGGACTGAATTAGAACCAAAACAGAACCTTTGGGGCAAATTTTAAATAAAGAAGAAGGATTAAATTATGCGGTGCGCTAATAGAAAGGGACCAAAAACACAAATATTCCAAGTGCCTAAACGTAATATCTGCATATGGGTTAAATTGAAATGGCTCGTAAAATTCAGGGCAAAATTATAATTTAAAACATAGGGTGCAATTGAATAGTGATGCGAGGAGGGAGGACCAAACGAGAAATTTACCCATCTAAGGTAAAAGTGCTCAATTTAGCCCACGAATTGGGTAAAACAGCGCCACTTCTTCTGGGTTATAGAACCCCCTCTATTCCCCCACCTTTCTCTTTGAAATTAAAAAAAAAAAAAGAAAACCCTAGAACTAAGTCCTCCCTTATCACCCTTTCCCTCAAATGTTCTGCCTCCACACAGCAGCTCCCCACACCTCCATGGACGGAGGCCGACGTCGTGCCAAACGAACCTTTTCCACGACGAGAAGACTACGGTAAGTATCCGATTCCCCTTTCTTTATTTGTTTTCGCCTTTTTATTTAAAAAACCAATTTGGGATAAACAAAAAGAGATAAGGAAGGAAAATCCATGGCTAAAAAACAAACTTCCATTCTTTTCATCCCTTTTTTGTTATTGCATGTATAAATAACGAAAACAAATAAAATAAAAACCTAAAAAAAAATAAAGAATTAAAACCAAGAAATCCAAAAACCTTTGAAGATTTATGCTTTATTACTCGAATCTGTAATGTATAAGCGAATGTTTCTGTGGGTATCTGTATCCAAAAAATCCCCCAATTACAATATGCTTGGCTGATTTTATAGCAAAATATACATATAGAAAGTAAAATATTCTTGCTATACTCCTATCTGCTGGGGATTTATTTTCATTTTTTTTGTAGATGAATACGGAAATCATGCCAGCAATCGATACGTTGATGGTGGTGCGATGAAGGGACTGTGGGTACTTGCGGCATTGATGGCGACGCGGCACTTGGAACCGAGCTGGTCGTGAGACGAAGAGTCTCTAATTGCGGCGTGATGCTTGGGTTGCCCTAATGCTACGGTGCTAGGGTTTGTTAGAAACCCTAGCTTCTGATTTTAGGACCTGATTGTTTGGGTCGCATCGGGCCTACTAAAATTTGGGCCACTATTTTATTTGGGCTGCGGTTTAGGTCATTTGTAAATGGGCCTATTTTGGTTTGTAAATATGGACTGTGTAAATAGACATTTTATTTGTGGTTTTATTTTTTTGGACAATTTATGGGCCCGGGCAAAATATGGTGCCTACAGCTGCCCCTCTTTGCTCATTGCTGTGTAACAGGAATAGAGCAAAGACTAAAAAGAACCAATTTTGCCCGGGCTCGCCGGATCTTAAATTCTTCGATCTGCTCCCTATGGAATACAGAGATGCCAAACTTCTTCTTCGATTTGCTCCCTGTTTATTACAGAGACGCCAAACCATCTTGGACCTGCCTCGATGAAGATCAAATCTGCTATATCTTCGATTTGCTCCTTGTAAAACACAAAGATGCCAAATCATCTTGGATCTGCTTCAGCATAAACATCTGAAAGTCAAATCTGCTATGTCTTTGATTTGCTCCTTGTAAAACACAAAGATGCCAAATCATCTTGGATCTACTTCAGCATAAACATCTGAAGGTTAGATCTGCTATGTATGTGCTCTCCGTCGAAAATGGAGACGCCAGACTTATTATCTTGGATCTACTTTGATGTGAAAACATCTAAAAGTCAGATCTGCTATGTGACTGCCCTCCGTCGAATATGGAGACGCTAGACTTCAATTTGTTCTCTGCCAATACAGAGATGCCAAACCATCTTTGATTTGCTTCAGCGAACGCGTGCTAAAGTCAAATCAGCTATGTCTTCGATTTGTTCCTTGTAAGCACAAGGATGCCAAACCATCTTGGATCTTGCTTCAGTATGAACATCTGAAGGTTGGATCTGCTATGTCTTCGATCTGTTCCCTGTAAGCACAGGGATGCCAAATCTGTCATCTTCAACCTGTTCCCTATAAGCATAGGGATGCCATGTTGAAACCCTCGATCTGCTTCACTGTAAGCACAGGAATGTCAGATCTGCTGTGCCTTCGATCTGTTCCCTGTAAGCACAGGGATACCAAATTTACTATGTCATTGATCTGTTCCCTGTAAGCACAGGGATGCCAAATCTGTCATCTTCAACCTATTCCCTATAAGCACAGGGATGCCATGTTGAAATCCTCGATCTGCTTCGCTGTAAGCACAGGAATGTCAGATCTGTTGTGTCTTCGATCTGTTCCCTGTAAGCACAAGGATGCCAAATCTGTCATCTTCAACCTGTTCCCTATAAGCACAGGGATGCCAGATCTGCTATCTTCAGCGTGTTCCCTATAAGAACAGGGATGCCATGCTGAAATCTTTAATCTTCATTATCCTCTAGAGGACATAACCTGTAGAATGCGTATGTGCATATGCATTAGGATGCCATGATCGAAATGAGTCAAATGCTCCTAATTAAGCACATTATGATGTAAAAGATGTTATGAGAATGATTCCTATGCCATCACTCATTCATTTATCAAAATTTTGGCTTTGCTCTTCTTGACATATCAATCATACTCCACTCATATGCTTTGAATCAATTAGTCCTATTGTACCATTCCTTGAATGTTACGACCCACTGGAGATGTTTGTGAAATGATCCTCTCTTAGGATCGAATCGTTTGAATTGTCCAATCATCATTTGAACTAAAGAAGAAATTCTCTCAGGGACCTCCGATCCTTACTCAATGGGAATTTCTTAAACCATTGTCATGTTTCAGTTTCTCGTATTATCTAGAAATTTCCAGAGTAATATGTAAAACTTCGTTTGTAAAAATATTTAGTTCATCTATCATTATTTCAATGCAACACACTTTTAAGGATAATAAAAAATGAATAAGTTAATCTTGAGAATAGTTATATTTGAATAAATAATCAAGAATACAATTGGAAATCAATCTGATGGTATATCTTTGAGAAGAAAAAGAATCCAAAGACAGCCAATAGGACAAAAATCAGATGCCCTAGATATCGCCGCTTGGGCTTCTATATACAGGCTCTATGAAAACTGCTTTGAGTTTAACACGTGTTCAGAAGGCCCAAAGTACTTTGCTGATGCCCCAGCATGTAACATACTTCACTTCTTGTAGATTCAGGTATAGCAAGGTTGCTGGATGCCTTTCAAAATTTGAGCCGCCCTTTCAGGTTTTCAACTCAAAACCCCTTTGGTCTCAAAGTGCCCTTTGCGGGTTTTCACCTTGGCCTCTCCATTTTTCTTTTTCATTTTCTCTTTTTCTTTTTCTTTTTTCATTTTTTATTTTTTTCTTTTCTTTTTTTGTTTTAGAAATAGAAGTCTCAAAGTGCCCTTTTCGGGTTTTCACCTTGGCTTCCATGAGAAATTTTCGTGAACGAACCCTCTTCATCATAAGTCGATGTCATCCATTCTTGGTACATTTGATTAGAATGAATACTTTCTGGTTAAGTTCACTAGAAGTATTCAATTCTTGACTCCATCGAAGCTTGGAGGAAAGAATCTCGATTCATGAACCCATGAAAAAGAGATTGCCCCAGGAGAAGTCTCGACTGACGTTTGAGAAACCCTATACAAAAAGATGGTTCAATGAAGTTGCTGAAATTATTCTTCAATCTGGAAAGCTGAAGTACATAAAGTGCTCTTGGAGCAGTCACCCTATCATAGCTCGACGATGTCTTTGAAGCATCCACAAATTTCATAAATTGCCCCAATTGTGAAGCTGTTCTAAAGGAGCATGATAGTGGATCAACCTTGTGGTTCCTATCATTGTTCTTCAGATGGCATACTTTGTCATCAATGACAGTACTAGGTAGCACATTATCAGGAGATCCCTGCTGGAAAAACTTGGTATGATGGTTTTTTTGTGTAACAATAACCACAAACTTAGGTTTCCCATCAAGAAACTTGCAAGCCTCAATAACTTGATCAAGTCTTTTGTTCGAAACTCGATTGAACTGAGCCTCGCTATCTCTATCCTTGGAGATAACGATTCGATCAGGCTTCCTCTTCCTTGAACTTGCATAGGAGTCTAAGAAAGCTTTCTTCAGGATACCCTCATCCACTTTGTCAGAAACTGGTTTGAGAAAAGAATCTATCATTTCAAACTTTGGAGACTGTGTACGGACTGATGCCCTATAGCGGGAAATCAAAAGCCATTGCCTAAAGTAAACCAACACCACAGTTGATGGAGTACCAAGCTGCTCAGGAGAGCCATACAATGCAACTATTCCAAGGATGGTGGTTGGAACCTTTGAAACAACTGGAATTGAG
This sequence comes from Gossypium stocksii, assembly GCA_020496765.1. Lineage (NCBI taxonomy): Eukaryota > Viridiplantae > Streptophyta > Magnoliopsida > Malvales > Malvaceae > Gossypium > Gossypium stocksii. Next base: position 19,165,311 of record CM035623.1, read on the forward strand.
GGTGTTCGACCCAGCATAAGCATAGAGAGTAAGCGGTAGTTTCTTATGCCAATTTTTTCACCAGTCTCGGTCATCTTCTGTAATTTATTTTTCTTTTTCTTTTTCTTTCTTCTTTTGGCAACCTTGGCTGTACTGTGATAGGGGGCCAAATGTTTGAATAGACTGCTAACTTTTGACATTGTGCAGTTGGATATGATTTTTTCTTTTTTTCCTTCTTCTTTTTTTTTTGTTTTTGGTTTTTTATGTTTCTTTTTTTTTGAGTCGATGACTATTGACTTTGTAATATTGGCATATGAAGCTACTCTCTCCCTCTTAATGGAGCAGTCAACGGCCACAAAGATGATCCATTGTCAGCTCGAAACTTTTGATGAACACGGGCTCATGCCCCATAAGTCTTGATTCCTTGAGCATATCTGATATGATCCATAAACCTCATGCTTTTCCTGGCCATCATGCACTCCTCCAACATTCTGGGCTTCTTTTACCTTGACAACATTCTTTGAAATAGCCTCCACGATGTCTCGTCTTGGCTCCTCCAGTTTCACAACCTTTCCTTTTTCTACGGTTATGGGGTAAAATCTATTTTTCTCCTTACTTTACCATTTCCAACAAATCAGGAAATATGTTACAATCTTCATCATCTTCAAAGTACTGAGATTCTTTTAAACACATGTCACGCTCAAAAATGAAATCTGAATCTGTAATATCGTTACCCCTGTCATTGATATCTAGGGATCTATGATAGGCACGAAAGAATGTACAAGGAATGAATTCAAGAATGACTATTTACATGTTATGATTGAAGAAATTTGATGAGAATCAAAGAATAAAGAATGAAGGAATATTTGCCCGAATTAATCATGAAAAATATGTTTTATTGAAATAATAATTTCTGAACATGAGCCTATTTCACAAATGAGATCTTGTTACTCCTAGGCTTTAAAGCAACAAGAGTGTTCTGCAGATTACTCTATAATTTCTAAAACTACGAGAAGTCCCTCCACAGACTAATCGTTCAAATCATTTCCAGGTTTGTAAGGACGAATGCCTCACAAGTTTCTTCACTCAGGATCCCACTCTATCTATCCTCTTCCATTCTTGACGGAGTCTTCTAATCATTTGCATTTACTTCCTTATCACCGTGGTCTGGTAACGGGCTCTTTGTACCAGGGGTATCATCAAACTTCACCATACCCATCTCAAGGAGTCTTTCAACTGTCTTCTTGAAAGCAGTACAGTTTTCTATTGAATGTCCCAGTACTCTCGCATGGGAATCGCATTGAACATTTGAATCATACCATTTAGGGTATGGGGGCTGCAACGGTTTTATATAATATGGGGCAACCAGATGTGCGCCAAATAGCCTCTGGTATAGCTCCTTATATGATACTGAGATTGGCGTAAATTGGAGCTTTTCAAAGTTTTGCTTGACGTCTAATTCCCGTTTTGTCGAACCTTGTTGCCCCATTGTAGTTACCTTCGGTTGACTAACGGTTATTGACCTCGAGTGACCTTTATTGTATGAGCTCATGTTGTTTATGTCATACTCCCTTTTCTTTGGAACTGACCTTTTGGTAGTTTCCCCCATTTCAATCTTGCCACCCCTTATGGCATTTTCAATCATTTCTCCTGCCATGACCATATCTGCGAAACTCTTTGTAGTGCTTCCGATCATATGAGTAATGAACGGAGCCTTCAGCGTGTTGATAAAGAGCATTGTAGTTTCTTTTTCCAACAGCGGTGGCTGTACTTGCATAGCAACCTCTCTCCATCTTTACGTGTACTGCCTAAAGCTCTCATTAGATTTCTTCTCCATGTTTTGCAGCGTGATCCTATCAGGAGTCATGTCAGTCACATGATTGTATTGCTGCATGAAGGCCTGCGCAAGATCTCTCCAAGAGCTAATTCTTGAACGGCTCCACTGATTATACCATCTAGCCACTGCCCCAACCAAACTACCTTGGAAACAATGAATCAACAATTGATCATTGTTCACATACCCGGTCATTCGCCTACAAAACATGGTAATGCGAGCCTCTGGACAAGAAGTCCCATTGTATTTTTCAAACTCCGGCATTTTGAATTTATAGGGAAGCACCAAATCTGGGACTAAGCTCAAATCTTTGGCATCGATTTCATGATGCCCCTTAACACTCTCCAAGGCCTTGAATTTTTCTTCCAACCACTTGCAACGATCCTCTAACTGTTTTGAGGAGTCCATTGCTGTTTTTTCTTTCTCAACCATATCAAGGTCAGGAATGATTGGATTGGCAGAATTGTCACCCACATTGAATCCCAAACCTGTTTGGAAGTTCATGGGTACTCCAGTATCGACGGGCTCATGCTGGGGCCTTATCGTGACAGATGGCCATTGAGGAAATGCCTCAGTATGTGTTGGCACATGAAGCGGGGTAAAACCTGGAGGATGATCCTCCTCTTCTTCACCAGTAATTGCCATAGGAGCCTTTCCCTTATCAGTGGCTCTCAACAACTGAGCCATCTCCGCCATCATATTCCTTTGAGCCTCTAACATTTGCTCCCTCATATCGTTTTGCATCTTGGCCAACTGCTCTTGCAATTGGTCTTGCATTTCCTTCTGAAGTTGCTCAAACCTTTGATCCATATTCTTGGTTTTAGTACGGGTACCGTAAGGATGTATGGATTCCAGATCTTCGCTTTACTCTCTCTGTGGTAATTTTAACTAATTAGGGTCTTTCTATAAACTCGAATGCATGTGATGCAATGAAATGCTATGAGATGCAGATGCATGAATGCAAAATGATATCGATTCTGATTCAATTTCATTTTAGAAAACGTTATTTAAGGAGCAAAAATCTTTTCATAAAACGGATTACAATTACGCTTTCGCCCGTAGGCCCAGAGCTTTAACCCTATCTAAAGCTAACTCTCAACTTCTAATTCATATTTTACACTTAATACATTAGCTTTCACTTCCAATTCTTGCAGGTGATCAGCAACTTCTTAAATCTGAACTATGACTTCTACAATCAAGGACACCTTCTCTAATGTCTGTAATTATCTTGAAAGAAAGATTGGCAAGCAAGTAGGCATTCCTGCTTCGTAGCATGCTGCCCTACAATGATATCAAACATCATCTTCAGTGCTTCTTGAGAGTCTTCAAATTTTTGCCCCCAGTAGAGCATTTGAATTGTTTACATTTTCGCAGCATGGCTAATCCCCATTTCTAAAGGTCTTTGAAGGGTACGGTCTTTTTTAACCTCCTCGCCCATTTGTCCAAATCTTGTATGTCCATTGTTTCTGCAACATCCTAGTAAACTTAAGCTTGTCATTTGGTAACGGTCCTATAGTAAATAACCTTTTTACCGTCATAAGCAAAATTCTTTCCATCTAATTCAAATTTGTGGGTCTTATGTATTTTGTCAATCACCTTTCCTCTGATACCTTACCATCCATGGGGCGACCATTTTCATATGAAAGGGAAATGCTGTAATGGTAGAAGTGTCTATCAGTACTTCCACGCTTCACTTTGAATTGTTCATCTATCTTCCTATCAAGCAAATACTACAAGTCCTTATAGTGAACAATTACTTGGCTTCATTATCCAATGGGCATAAATGTCCTTCAACTCCTTCCACCCGATCTGTGACGAACTGATACAAGTGAAATCCCACAACTCTGATGTATGCCCCTCAGTGACACTATCCTTTTTTCTAACTGGGTTTTCTCTGACCATGTACAGACGACAGAGTTGTTCCCCACTTTATTAAGAAATTCGTTCCCCATTACAAAACTTTCTAACTCAAAAATCGAACCTTGAATCGATACCTTTTAATGATGAATGATATGCAATGACAACAAAAATAAGAAGAATATGTCAGTGTCATATAAAAATATAATAAACAAATACTTATAAAGGGTAAGTACTAAAAGGTTATCACCGTACTACCTAAGGCAACCACTTAAAACTCACTACATGAAGTTCGGTTCTAAAGTAAAGGGTACCCAAACCAGCAGATTCCTCGATCCTCACCCATTATAGGCTCATATGGACCAAGTTCGGTTTAGGGGGATTCACTTCCCTACGACCATGTGGAGATGAAAATCTCACGAATCCTATAGGTACAGATGTCTCCTGAAAGCAATCCACTAACTCATGCGGAGGTGAAAACCTCACGAATGCTTAGTTTCTTACTCCCACTTAAAGGTGTGACCAACGGTCATGCAAATGCAATGTGTGCAAGAAAGATAACAAACATATGTAGCAAACACATGTAAAGGGATCATACTTTAAAACTGAATTTTCAATTTTTTGACAAAAAGACAGAAATTAATCAATTTTACGGTTTGACTCTCTTATTGGTCCCCAGTGGAGTCGCCAAGCTGTCGAAACTATTTTTTGAACGGGCTTTGGAAAACGGGATTTCGACCTTTGAAAATTGAAAATGGGAGTCGCCACCAATCAGTTTAAGTGTGATTGAACCACTTTCAAACCATTTTGTTTGAAATCATTTGTTTTGGTCTACGAAATCAATAAAACGGGTTCAGGAGTCGGTTGCGTACGAGGAAGGATTAGCACCCTCGTAACGCCCAAAATTGGTACCAAATTGAATAACTTTCTGTCTTTAATGCTAAAATTTGAAAATATTTAAAAGTATGATCCCTTTTGAAGTTAAAATAATTAGAGTTTTAAACCGAGATTCCTTCGTTCAAAAGAATGCGAACGTCACATCCAGCATGATAGGACACAATATTCTCAAACTTTTGTAACTAATATCATCTCGTAATTTATAAAACCATTTAGAAGGGTATTTTAGGTATCTAGATAAACAGGAAATCGCAACCCAGCATGTTAGGGCACTATTCCCCAAATTTCTAAATACGAAAAACATTGCCTTTATTTTAAAAAAATATTTCTACATTTTAGAAACATGATGCCAATCGGTATAATAAACGATATAAACTATAGAATTCATGCTTTAATACTTCGTACAAATATACTATAGAGAATATAAATTATAATATAAATTACATCGTATATTAATGTACGAATATAAATATGTAACCTAAATCTAACAAGATTTCGTGTAATATATAGCATAATAAAATTTTGACATATCATACAAATAATGAGTATAAGATTACATAGTACATACAATCATAAAACAATCAAACAAGTAATTTTATTTCATGCAAATACAACAATAAATATCATAAAGAGGGAATTTACAAAAAAATATAAATGTGAATGAAAAAAAATGAGATGATATGAAAATAAATTAAAGTTATTTTTGAAATAAGTAAAAAAGCTAAATGTAAAATGGGTAAAAAGAAGATTATAAATAATGAATAAAATAAAATAAAATAATTTAACGTATTAATAATTAATAAGATATGAGTGATTGAATATATATATAGGCCCTTTTTTTAGAAAATAGTAATAGATAATAACAATGCTTTAAAAAAACAATATTTAATGATAGTTTATAAATTTAAAACTATATAAGTATATAAAATATAAAACACTATATAAAATATAAAATAATATAATGTATAAAATATAATAAGAAATCGTACAATGATAAATGAAATTTAAATATTTAATAATAATTTACAAATTTTAAAATATATATAATAAAATAGATAATATATATAAAATAAGATAATATAAATATAATATAATATACATTTTATAATAATATAATATAATATAATATATAGATAATAAATAATAAAATATAAGTAACAAATGATATATAATGAAATAAAAAATAATATAATAAAAATTTACATAATATAATGATACCTAATATAACAAATAATATAGTAAAATATGATAAATAATATAAAATATAAATAATATAATATAAAACTAATATATAATAATAATATAAATAAATTTTCGAAAATGAATAGCAAAAATAATGGAAAAGGACTGAATTAGAACCAAAATAGAACCTTTGGGGCAAATTTTAAATAAAGAAGAAGGATTAAATTATGCGGTGCGCTAATAGAAAGGGAACAAAAACACAAATATTCCAAGTGCCTAAACGTAATATCTGCATATGGATTAAATTGAAATGGCTCGTAAAATTCAGGGCAAAATTATAATTTAAAACATAGGGTGCAATTGAATAGTGATGCAAGGAAGGAGGACCAAACGAGAAATTTACCCATCTAAGGTAAAAGTGCTCAATTTAGCCCACGAATTGGGTAAAACAGCGCCACTTCTTCTGGGTTATAGAACCCCCACTATGCCCCCACCTTTCTCTTTGAAATTAAAAAAAAAAAAAGAAAACCCTAGAACTAAGTCCTCCCTTATCACCCTTTCCCTCAAATGTTCTGCCTCCACACAGCAGCTCCCCACACCTCCATGGACGGAGGCCGACGTCGTGCCAAACGAACCTTTTCCACGACGAGAAGACTACGGTAAGTATCCGATTCCCCTTTCTTTATTTGTTTTCGCCTTTTTATTTAAAAAACCAATTTGGGATAAACAAAAAGAGATAAGGAAGGAAAATCCATGGCTAAAAAACAAACTTCCATTCTTTTCATCCCTTTTTTGTTATTGCATGTATAAATAACGAAAACAAATAAAATAAAAACCTAAAAAAATAAAGAATTAAAACCAAGAAATCCAAAAACCTTTGAAGATTTATGCTTTATTACTCGAATCTGTAATGTATAAGCGTATGTTGCTGTGGGTATCTGTATCCAAAAAATCCCCCAATTACAATATGCTTGGCTGATTTTATAGCAAAATATACATATAGAAAGTAAAATATTCTTGCTATACTCCTATCTGCTGGGGATTTATTTTCCTTTTTTTTTTGTAGATGAATACGGAAATCATGCCAGCAATCGATGCGTTGATGGTGGTGCGATGAAGGGCCTGTGGGTGCTTGCGGCATTGATGGCAACGCGGCACTTGGAACCGAGCTGGTCGTGAGACGAAGAGTCTCTAATTGCGGCGTGATGCTTGGGTTGCCCTAATGCTACGGTGCTAGGGTTTGTTAGAAACCCTAGCTTCTGATTTTAGGACCTGATCGTTTGGGTCGCATCGGGCCTACTAAAATTTGGGCCACTATTTTATTTGGGCTGCTATTTAGGTCATTTGTAAATGGGCCTATTTTGGTTTTTAAATGTGGACTGTGTAAATGGACATTTTATTTGTGGTTTTATTTTTTTGGACAATTTATGGGCCCGGGCAAAATATGGTGCCTACATTGATGATATCTTAATTTATTCTCATGATGAATTCTAGCATGCCGAGCATCTGAGAAGTGTACTACAGACTCTACAAGATAAACAGTTGTTTGCTAAGTTTAGAAAATGCGAGTTTTGGCTATGAGAGGTTGGTGTTGTAGGGCATATAGTGTCAGTCGAGGGTATCAGAGTTGACCCGAGCAAGATCTCTACGATTATAGATCGGAAGCCTCCAAGATATGTATCAAAAGTCTGTAGTTTTCTAGGACTAGCCAGCTATTATAGATAATTCATGAAAGGCTTTTCGATTATTGTGAATTCGATGGCGAAATTGCTACAAAAAGATGTAAAGTTTGAGTTGTCCGATAAATGTCAGCAGAGTTTTGAACAATTTAAAGCATTGTTAACTAAAGCACTAGTTCTGGTTCAACCTAAATCGGGAAAAGAGGTCGTGATTTATAATGACGTATCATTAAATGGTCTGTGTTGTGTATTGATGTAAGAAGGCAAAGTCGTAGTCTATGCCTGGAGACAATTGAAAACGCATGAAAAGAATTACTCGATGCATGATTTAGAGCTAGCAGCAATCATGTTCGCATTGAAAATTTGGCCTCATTACTTGTTCGGTGAGAAATGTCATATCTATACTGATCATAAAAGTTTGAAATACATAATGACTCAGAAAGATTTGAATTTGCGTCATCGGAGATAGTTAGAATTGTTAAAAGACTACAAGTTAGTGATTGACTATCATCGGGGAAAAGCAATTGTTTTTGCCGATGCTTTGAGCCGAAAGTCCTTATTTATATTGCATGCGATGAACACTCAGTTAGCGTTGTCTAATGATGGCTCGATTGTAGTCGAGTTGAAAGCGAGATCGTTATTTTTACAGCAAATTTGTGAAACTTAGAAAGTCGATAATAAATTGATAGTAAAACAAGCTCAGTGCGAGTTGAATGCTGATTCAGAGTTTCAAATTGATTCTAACAATTGTTTGAGATTCAGAGATAGAATATGTGTACCAAGAAACTCCAAGCTTATTTAGATGATTCTAAATGAAGCACACAGTTATCATCTATTTGTTCATCCAGTAAGCATAAAAATGTATAATGATTTGAAACAATTGTATTGGTGGCACGACATGAAAAGAGATATCTCCGAGTTTGTTTCAAAATGTTTAATTTTTTAGCAAGTTAAAGCTAAGCATCAAGTACCATTAGGTTTACTAGATCCAGTGATGATTCCCGAGTGGAAATGGAATAGAGTAACTATGGTTTTGTATCTGAATTCCCCTATCTCCGAGAAAGAAAGATGCAATTTGGGTTGTTGTTGACAGTTTAACAAAATTATCTCATTTTATACCAGTATGTACAGATTATTCACTTGATAAATTAGTTGAGTTGTACATATTTGAGCTTGTGAGATTGCACGGGGTGCCTATTTCCATTGTTTCGGATAGAGATCCAAGGTTTACATCGCAATTTTTAAAGAAACTACAAGATGCGTTAGGTACAAAGTTGCATTTTAGTACCCTATTTCACTCGCAGACGGATGGTCAGTCTGAGCGAGTTATACATATACTCGAGGATATGTTACGTTGTTGCATTCTTGAGTTCGAATGTACATGGGAGAAGTATCTACGATTGATTGAATTTGCTTATAATAATAGCTTTCAATCAAGTATTAAGATCGTACCGTACGAAGCTTTATACGGTCGTATATGTAGAACATCATTGTACTGGATTGAGCTTAGCGAGAATAAGATTCATGGGGTTGATTTGATTAGAGAGACAGAAGAGAAACTAAAAGTAATTCGTGATAGTCTGAAAGCAGCGGCAAATCGTCAGAAATCGTACGCAGATTTGGAACGGAAAGATATTAAGTTTGAAATCAGGGAGAAAGTATGTCTAAAAGTTTCACTGTGGAATAAAATACTTAGATTTTGGCAGGAAAGGAAAGTTGAGTCCGAGATTCATCGGGTCGTACGAAATTATTGAGCGAGTTGGGCCAGTGGCATATCGACTATCCTTACCGTCTGGGTTAGAAAAGATACATAATATATTTCATGTAGCAATGCTTCAATGATACTGATCCGATCCTTCACACGGTTTTTGTCCTACCGAAGTTGAGATACAATCAGATCTATCATACAGTGAAGAACCAATCCAAATTTTAGCTCCTGAGATCAAAGAGCTGAGAAATAAGAAAATCACATTAGTGAAAGTATTATGTCATCAACATGGGGTTGAAGGAGCTGCATGGAAACTCGAAGATGCTATGAGGAAGTAATATCCTAACCTATTCACTGGTAAGATTTTTGGGGACGAAAATCCTAAAGGGCGAGAGTTGTAACAGCCCAATTTTAGCTAAATTGGAATAGTGGTTTCGAAATCTCAAATCAGAGGTCAAAAAATTATTTTTATATTATTTTCAATGTTTACAGCATGTTAGTAAGTATGTGTGAAAGTTTCATGAGTTAATTTTATCAATTGGATAGTTGATTTTGATAAAAGGACTAAATTGCATAAAATGCAAAAGTTGCATTCTACATGTTAAAAGTGTTTATTTGCTATGAAATTAAAATGTGGAGGACCTTATGATGTTATTTAATGATTAGTTGATATGATGGACAATTATGGTCATCCATTAAGTAATTTATAATGTTTTATTAAAGGTTATTTTAGTAAATTATGAAATAATAGTTAATTAATAAAACGAAAACTAAAAATTTGTGTCATCTTCTTCATGAGATAACTGACAATAAGAAAGAAAAAGAATTTTTAGAGCATTTTAAGGTTTGGCAATATACAAGCTTGATTATAAGTGATTTTAAGCTCGGTTTTTAATAATTTTTATGTTTTTCTAATCGTTGCATTTAGTACTAGCTAGCCCAAGGACAACTTTGCAAAAATATTAAAGATTTAAAATGTATCCATTGATGATACCATGAGTTCTTTGATGACTTTTGATGAAATACGAAACTTTGATGCTAAATTTTTTATGTTTTGTAAAGTGATTTTTGATGCAAATGCATATTAGGAATTAAATTGAGAAATGTGTAAAGTTAGTGGTTAAAATGTGAAAGAAATGAAAATTATGGGCTGCTAGAGGCATAATAGTAATTCGGCTTACATGGGTCTCTGGTGAATTTCATTAATTTGTGATTTTATGAAATAAGGACTAAATTGTAAAAATGGGAAATATGTGGGGCAAAAGTGTAAATGTGTTTTAAAGTATAATTTGGACAAAATTGAATGAATAGGTTATGAAATAAGCTAAATTTGATTATCTTTAGATTAAGAAAGGAAGAATTCAGACTTAAATCGGGGAAAGTATAAAGTTACGGAATAGTTGACTCGATTCGTCGTTTTAAAATCTGAGGTAAGTTCGTATGTTAATAAACATTATTGAATTGTGTTACTATGTATTACTATCATTGTATTGAATTGAAATGATCATATATGATTCTTCGAGACATGAGTGACAGAATCGACAAGTAAAAGTCTTGTATGAACCTTAGGAATAGTTAGGATACAAATGTCATGACATTAGGGTTACCAAGATGAGTTTACATGTAAGACCATGTCTGGGAGATGGCATCGATATGTGATTCGTGTAAGAACATAGTTGGGCTATTGGCATCGATATGAGATTACATGTAAGACCATATCTAGGATATGGCATTGTATTGTGTATATAAAAGTCCCGAGTATCCGAATGTATTCCGAATGGTTTAACTGGCACAGTCAAGACGGGAAAGAAAGTATAATCGAATTAAGCGATGCAGGTATGTAAGAAATTCATGTGAACATTACATGATGGCAATTTGATAAGCTGATATATGACTATATGTAAAACATGGAAAAAGGGTTGAGTATTAGTATGTGTTTTACTATTTGAATTTCTTATTGATTATATTGTGATGAATTTATGAGTTTAATTTATTTACATTCGAGCTTACTAAGCTTTTAAGCTTACTGTGTTTATTTTTCCCTATTTTATAGAGAATCAAAGTTAGCTCGTATCGGGGGATCGTTAGGAAACTTCATCACATTACTGATCATATACTTGGTACTTTTGATGTTATATGTATATGGTGTATAGGCTAGTATCATTTTGGTATGGTTTAGAGTTATGAATATCGCTCGTTTAGAAATTTATTCGTTTGACTAGTTAATTTGATAAAAAGGACTAAATCACATAAATTGTAAAATTTATGTGCTATTAGTTAAATGTGTCTAATTTGATAAAAATGACTAAATCGCATAATGTGTAAAATTTGGATTTGGGCCATGATATTAGTATTTTGAATAAGTGACCTTGATTTGGCTTCGGGCCATGGTATAGGTACTGATTGTGCGAGAATCCTGAGTATTTGAAATCTATTCGAAATGGTTAAATGGGTAAATGAGTGATATGGTTGAGAATGAGATTGGTACGAGATGGTACAGGTATGTGTATAAACCATATTAATTTTGAATCAAAGAAATGATGAAGAAAGTATATACTTTTGTGAATGAGTAAATGAAAGGTTTGTTAGTTGATGTGAATTCATCTATTTATAATCAATTGTTGATTTATATGTTTATGATTATATCAAGTTTTTTTTCATATGAGCTTACTATGATTTATAGCTTACTTTGTTTATTTTCCCGTGTTTTATAGTGTTATTGAGCTAGCTCGGATTCGAGGATCGTCGAAGTTCGGTTCACACTATCCACCTATCACTTGGTACCTATGAACTTTGGTATTTTAAGTATATGGCATGTATAAGATTATGGTTATTTTGGTTATAAGTTGATAATGATTTTGGTCATTTGAAATGGCTTGTAAATGTTTTAAGATTGATTTTTATATTGCCATATGAGTTGGCTTATTTTGGTATGGTTGAATCATATATATATAAGTGTATTTGACTTGTGTGATGATTTGGATGATTTGAGAAAATGTAGTTTAGTATGAATTTGAGCAGCTTATTATGGTATTATTGTGTTTTGGATTGGTTGGTATTGAAATGGTATAAAATATGCTTGAGTCAAGTCATTAAAATGCCTATTTTTTTATGCCATGAATTGTGTATTTTGGTTTGGTGTAGGTTTGTGCAAATTGGGTGGCACAATGGCTTGGTAAATAGCCTATTTTTGTCTACACGGGTAGAGGCACGAGTGTGTGCCTCAGCCTTGTGTGACACACGGTCGTGCATCCCTTGGTGTGGCTTTTGAAAGCAAGTCAGTATACTCCACACAGCCTCACACATGAGCATGTGGCTGGCCATGTAGCATAAGCTAGTATACCCTACAGGATTGGCACGGATGGTCTGGCACATAAGCATGTGTGGCCATTTCGAATAGGCACTCGGGCTAGACACACGGGCATGTAGTTGGCCGTGTGACCTAAGTCAGAGAGTGACACGGGGTAGGACATGGTCTGGGACACAGCCATGTGATCCCATTTCGAATGTCCACATGGCCTATGACATGGGCGTGTCTGATGGCCGTGTGAGACACATGGCTTGCTCACACGAGCATGTGTCCCCTATTTTGAGAAAATTTTCTAAGTTTCACAAAGTTTTCATATGTTATCAGTTTAGTCTCGTTTAAGGGACTATATGTTTGTGTTTGAATGACAAATGTTTATGAATGATAATGATTGTGAAATGAATGTTTATTTGTGTAATATGTTTAGTAATGCCTCTTAACTCTATACCGGCGATGGATACGGGTTAGGGGTGTTACATTTATTGTATCAGAGCTACGATTTAGTCTAGCTATACATGCCTTATATATAAATTGTGATAGTGTGATGACTCCTGACATTTTAAAATGTGTTTTTCTATAGTAATGGATCCCAATCGATCTATAACTGATGAGGTTGAAAGTAATGTGCCAACTCCCACTCAAGGGACAACACCATCTAAATCCAGACCCGTATTGAATAGCCAGGGAAGAGAGGCTAAAGAAGCATTTTTCCAAATGAAGAATGAGTGGTTCACACAATATGTTCAAACGAACCCGACTGCTCAACAACCTCCACCCCCTCCTGTTCCCCAACCAGTTCCTGTAGCTCCTCAAGGTTTGGAATCTCTACAATTGAATAAGCCACCTGTTGATAAAATTAGAAAGTACGAGGCTAAACAGTTCAGAGCTACTATTGACGATGATCTTGAGGGAATTGAGTTCTTGCTTAAAAATACAATTTGAGTGCTTAATGAGCTTACTTGCACACCGGCTGAGTGTTTAAAATGTGTTGTATCACTTTTGAAGGACACTGAATATTAGTGGTGAAATACTCTAATATCTGTGGTACCTAGAGAATGGGTCACCTAGGAATTTTTTCTAAATCGACTTCAGGAATAAATATATAAGCCAATGGTTTCTGGATCAAAAGCACAAATAGTTTTTAAAATTGAAACAAGGCCGTATGACCGTAACCGAGTACGAGTGAGAATTTGTGCGGTTGAGTAAATATACTTTAGAGTCTGTTTCTACTGAAGAAATCATATGCAAACGGTTTATTGATTGGTTGAATGAGGATATTAAATTCCTGGTTGGGATTTTAGATTTGAAAGTTGCTTTGGTTGATCGAGCTTGCAAAATTGAAGAATTGAACAAGGAAAAGAGAAAAGATGATTCTGAAGCTAGAGATTTGAGAAAGAGACTGGTGAATAAATCTTATCATTCATCATCAAAAAAATTTCGAGATTCGTATAGTTGACCAAATGCATCAGTGGGATACCAGAATAGAGGTCGAGGAAATCAACACATGAGTCCTAAAGCTCAAGCTACTTCTATTTTGAGTGCTGGCAGTGTGAGAAATAGCAAACCTGAGTGTCAATAGTATGAGAGAAGACATTTTGGAGAGTGCTGGGATAAGAGTAACAAAGCTTGTTTCAAATGTGGTTCACGAGATCACTTTATTCAAGATTGCCCAGAGTTGTTTGAGAAAGATAAATTTCAAAATGTGAGATTGAGCAACACGACTGCGAGAGGGAAACCATTGAAAAATATGGGGAATGTGTCCAGTGGCAAAGGTGTGACTAAGGATTCAACTGTGAGATCTGAGGCTAAAGCACTAGCTAGAGCCTACGCTATTCACGCTCGCGAAGAAGCATCGTCCCCTGATGTTATTACCGGTACATTTTCTCTTTATGACACTACTGTAATTGCTTTGATAGATCCTGGATCAATCCATTCATATGTTTGCGAGAATTTGGTTTCTAGTAAAAGCTTGCTTGTTGTGTTTACCGAGTTTGTGATTAAAGTGTCGAACCCCTTAGGCAAATATGTTCTAGTTGATAAAGTTTGCAAGAATTGTCCTTTAATGACTTGGGGTTACTATTTTTTAGCTGACTTGATGCTTTTACCATTTGATGAGTTTTATGTGATTCTGAGTATGGATTGGTTGACTCTGCATGATGCCGTTTTAAATTGTAAAAGAAAGACTATTGAATTGAAATGTCAGAATAGTGAAATCATTTGAATTGAATCCGATGAATCGAGTGGATTGCCTATAGTAATTTCATTGATGTCGGCTTAGAGATATGTGAGAAAAGGTTGTAAAGCATATATTGCCTATATTTTAGATACAAAAGTGTCTAAAATGAAGATTGAATCAGTACCTATAGTTTGTGAATATCCAAATGTATTTCCAGAAGAATTGTTTGGGTTGCCACCAGTCAGAGAGGTTGAGGTTGCTATTGAATTAGTACCAGGAACGTTGCCAATACCTATAGCACCTTACAGAATGGCCCCAATAGAATTTGAAGAGTTGAAATCTCAGTTGCAAGAGTTGACAGATAGAGGTTTCGCACGACCGATTTTTTCGCCCTAGGGTGCACCAGTATTGTTCATAAAGAAGAAAAACGAGTAAATGAGAATGTGTATAGACTATCGACAGCTTAATAAGGTTACGATAAAGAACAAGTATCCGTTACTGAGAATAGATGATCTATTTGATCAGTTAAAAGGTGCCACAGTGTTTTCGAAGATTGATTTTATATTTGGTTATTATTAGTTGCAGGTTAAAGACTCAGATGTGCCGAAAACTGTGTTTAGAACGTGGTACAAACATTATGAATTTCTTGTTATGCCTTTCAGATTGACTAATGATGTAACACCCTTTACCCAGGTTTGATGCCGGAACCGAATATAAAGCATTACCAGATGATAAGCCAACCAACCATACAAGGTCGAGCCGTAAAATTTTGTTCCAAATTAAAACTTTTTTACAATATGTCATATAATTCTTAAAATAGGCCTACGGGGCCTGAAACTTAATTTGGGAGTAGTCTGGGACCAAACCTGAAACTCAGAAAAATTTTGGAAATTTAGGCTAAGTACATGGCACACGCCCTTTTGGGACAAGGACAGGCTCGTGTGGGCAGGCCGTGTAATCATACACGCCCATGTCCCCAGCCCGTGCTGAATTTATTTTCAATTTGAACCTATATGGATTTTCACACGGCCGAGCACACGACCGTGTTCCATGCCCGTGTCCCTCACACGGTCGAGCACATACCCGTGTCTTAGCCTGTGTGAAAACTCCTGGGTATTCTGTTTATGACGTCATCGTGAAAACTTCGTCACACAGCCAAGCCACACGCCCGTGGGCTAGGTCGTGTCTACAACACGGTTGGGGCACACAGCTATGTCTCCAACCCGTGTGTTTATTACAAAACATTTAATTTTCATAAATTTAGGTGCAAGGGACACACAGCCTATCCACACACCCATGGGCTGGCCGTGTGCACATGCCCGTGTGTCTACCCATGTGGACAATTATAGGCTATTTTCCAAGCCAATTGCCACCCTAAAAACAAGCACAAAATCATACCATTTTCACCACCACATATTAAGACAATAATAGACAACTAAATGGCCCCAATAGATGGTTTAACAACATACACCAACCCATTTCCATGCATACACACCAATCAATTCATGAATTACCTCATAATGATATATATATATATATATATATATATAAGAACTAACCTTATCATTTGCCATATCTCATGGCATTAGTTACAAGATAACACAAGAAGGAGACTTGTTCCCACATAGTTACCAATCCTACTCAATATTTACAGCAACATTAAGCCCTTATACATGCCATAGGCTAAGGAGTTCATTTCAATATACCAAAAGAAAATGTTGATAGTGTGGATGATCCTCCGACATGTCCTGATCTCGAGCTGGCTCGACTGAATCTATAAAATAAGGGAAAAGTGAAAAGATTATATACAAATAATTAACATCATAGCAACATGTAGCTATACCAAAGACTATCTCCCACACACCAACTTACCACCTAAACTTACCAACATTCTCATACAAACCCTACACAATATTTACACCCACTCAAGTCCTCATGCACCCTTGCACCCACACACAATAACCCACAATCTCATTCGCTCAAGGAATGCACCTGCACTGACATATCATACTACCACCCCAAATCCCTTTAGTAAGCCTTCCTGTTGAACTCTTCGGACTAACATTCGATACTCAGTGGATTTTCAGCTCATAGCTCCACCAACCCATAACTCGACTCTCGTGTACACATGGTGAATCTCACCTTATCACTCATGTGACATAGCCATTAAATTCCGTAGCATATCGTGTCTTCATGTGTCCAGTCCCTTGGATCTACCCATGTGACTTAGCTATATACAACATTGCTCTCATGTACACAAGTTCACCTTATCACTCATGTGACATAGCATCTTTGATCCGTAGCTCTCGTGTACACATGGTGAAGCTCACCTTATCACACATGTGGCCTAGCTACATTTTATCCGTATCTTTGATTTTCTGAGGGTTTAGCTGAGAACTCCCATTTCCCACACTTTCAGCATCTTAGAAATTATTCAAGATCAACCTCTCATAATATAAATTAAAATTATTAATGTACAAATAAAATGGACATATTACTTACATATAAACTTACCTTGACAATAAAAGCGATACTTTGTAATTTAATCTAAAACCTTGCCCTTGCCCCGTTCAAGGTTGATTCCTCGATCTTCTTGATCTATAATGACACATTTAACTCGTTTAATACACACATTACTCAATTTAGTCCAAAATCATCCTATGATAATTTTTACCATTTTACCCCTAACTTTGTCAATTTTTACAATTAAGTCCCTAGGCTCGTAAATTGAAATGTATCCATTTTCTTGGCTACCAAGCCTAGCCGAATCTCAATGGAACCCAAAATAGTCCACAGTTCCCATAAATTCATACTTCTATCACATAATTTATTAACTTTACAATTTGGTCCTTATTAGAGGTTTTCACGAAAATCACCTAGTAATCATAGTTTTCCACACCTTAGACTTTCATATTCCACCATTAAACATCAAAATACTTGTATGTCATATATGGGTAAAATTTTAAACATCAACCCTAGCTTGAAATAATGGTAGAAATAGTTAGAGCAAGCTACGAGGATTACAAAAATACGAAAAAAATTAAAAACAGGGCTAGAAATCACTTACAATCAAGCTTGGAAGTTGAAGAAACCCTCCTTGCTATGTTCGGCCAACATATGAGAAAGATGGACAAGTTTTTGGTTCATTTTCCCTTTTTATTTTCCTAATTATCCAAATGACCAAAATGCCCTTCATTAAAACTTTTCCTCTGTTTACCCTTCCTTGGGAATTTTGTTCCAAGCTAAGTTAAAATGGTTTTATTACCATATATGGACCTTTAATTTAAAAACCCAATTCAATCAAATACCTTTATGGATTAAAAATCATATTTTCCACCTATTGCAATTTAGTCCAACATACCAAATTGGACATGTAACCAATAAAATTTACACACCAAATTTTTGCATAATTATTCAAATACCCAATAAACATCAAAACTAAATCGGAATGATATTTTAGACCTTAGTTTCATGGTTTCAAAACCACTTTTTTGTTTAGTCCCTATTTCGGGCTGTTACAAATGCTACTACCATTTTTATGGATTTGATGAATTAGATCTTTATACAGTATTTAGACAGGTTTGTTGTGGTGTTCATTGATGACATTCTAATCTATTCACGAGATGAGTTTGAGCACGCCGAACATTTGAGAATAGTGTTGCAAACCTTGAGAGATAAGCAATTATATGCTAAATTCAGTAAATGTGAATTCTGGCTTCGAGAAGCTGGATTTTTGGGACATATTATTTTCGAAGAAGGCATACAAGTTGATTCGAGTAAGATCTCAACAATTGTTGACTGAAAACCACCAAGGAATGTATACGAAGTTAGAAGTTTTTTAGGATTGGTTGGTTATTATCGACGTTTTGTTAAAGGATTTTCAATGATTGCTACATCAATGACCAAACTGCTACAGAAAGATGTGAAGTTTGAATGGTCCGAGAAATGTCAATAGAGTTTTGATCAATTGAAAGTATTGTTAACTGAGGCACCAGTGTTGGTTCAACCTGTGTCGGGTAAAGAATTTGTGATTTACAGTGATGCATCATTGAACGGTTTGGGTTGCATGTTAATGTAAGGGGGAAAAGTGATAGCATATGCTTCCATAGTTGAAGCCGTATTAAAAGAATCATCTGATGAACGATTTAGAATTGGCTGCTATTGTCTTTGCATTAAAAATTTGGCGACATCATCTCTACGGTGAAAAATGTTATATCTTTACTGATCACAAAAGCTTAAAGTACATTATGACCCCGAAAGATTTAAATTTGCGACAACGGAGATGGCTTGAGTTACTAAAAGATTATGAGTTAATAATCGACTACCATCTGAGGAAAGCAAATGTAGTTAGTAATCGATTATCATCCGGGGAAAGCAAATGTAGTTGTAGATGCTTTGAGTAGAAAATCTCTGTTTGCTTTAAGAGCAATGAATACGAGATTAACTTTGTCTGATGATGGTTCGATATTAGTCGAATTGAAAGCTAAATCGATTTTTCTTTAGCAAATTTGTAAAGCTCGAAAGTGCGATACTGAGTTGCAAGCTAAAAGAGTGCAATGTGAGTCGAATAGTGATTCAGATTATCATATCGGAGCCGATGTGTAACAGCCCAAATTAGGGCCTAAACAGAATGGTGGTTTCGGGACCATGAATTTGACATAGAAAAATTTATTCTGATAGAGTTTTAAGGTCTATTGTGTGATTGAATGCATGAGTAAAAATTTAATAAATAAATTTTACCAATAAAGTACTCGACTCAATGATAGTACTAAATTGCAAAAAAAATTTCAAAATATGTGTTCAAGAAGCTTTTAGTGTGAAATTGAAATGAAACCATAAACTAGAGGTCCTTATTTAGTGATTAGACCATTTTATGGCAACACGGAAAAAAAAGCCCTTGGAAGGAAAATTTTGAAAAGAATGCCATTAAGGGCATTTTGGTCATTTGGTTATTAAAAGAACTAAAAAGGAAAAATAAGACCAAAAAGTTTCTATTTTTTCTTCCTCCTTGGCTGAATTTTACATGCACCATAGCTAGGGTTTCTTTCAACTTTTCAAGCTCCAAGAAAGTGACTCCTAGCACCATTTTTCATGTTCTTCGTATTTTTGAGATCCTCGTAGCTTGACCTATCTTTCTATACCACTATTTTAAGTTAGGGTTCATGTTTAAAAATTTACCCATGTGTGTCATGAAAGTATTTTGATGTTTATTGGTAGAAAATGGAACTTTAATGTGTAGTAAACAACTTTTGCTAAGTGATTTTTCATAGAAATGTATTTAGGGACTAAAATGCAAAAGTTGTAAAATATGTGTATAAGTTGTGAAATGTTGAAAATTGTGGGCTGCTACAAGAGAGAAATTTGGTCGGTGTAGCTTAGGAATGTAGAAAAATAGATACATTTCATTTTACGAGCCTAGGGACTAAATTGTAAAAATTGGCAAAGTTAGGGGTAAAATGGTAAAAATTACCATAGGATGATTTTGTGTCCAATTGAGTAATGTATGTATTGAATGAGTTAAATTTGATGTTATAGATCAGGAATGACGTGAAATCAACCTTGATCGTGGAAAAGACAAGGTATCGGACTAAATAAAAAATATTTGCATTTTTGCACCGAGGTAAGTCCTATATGTAAATAATGAGTTACTTTTTTATCATTAAGTTTAATTATATTAATTATTTTGAAACTCTGAAATTGTATATCAAACTATCAAATATGTGATGAAATAAAACCGACAAGTAAAGAAAAGTTTCGGTTGAACCTTAGGAATCATTAGGATACAAGTGACATGTCACTAGGAAACCATTGACTGTTACTGATTGTTTATGTGATTCTGGGTGCTGGTCTAGTTTGACTACCAGTGGCTAGGTAATCCTGCATTTGTTGCGGATACCTGTCAGCTTGTGTGAGCAGCACTGGGTAGTATCGACTATACCGTCAGCTTGTGTGAGCAGACCCAAGAATAGCTCATTATTGAGCCCTTATATGATAAGCGGTAGCTTCAGCTACATATTAGTGGTAGCTTTGGCTACATCATGTGTGGCACTTGTGCCTTATTCCATGTATCCTTTAGCATTCCATGTGGTTCCTCGGGTTATTCAAATCGATTTGATAAAATGTGATTGCATGTAAAAATATTTGACCATATGTTTAAGAATGTGTATGTGCAGGTTATATGAAAACTATCATGTGTGCTAAGTGCTTAATGTATGTATTGAATCATGTGGTAAGATCACATGAGCAAGTGATAATTCCCAAACTTAATTATATGATAGGAAAACTTATTTTCCATTTGCTATGTCCATTTAGTTTTAAACGCTTATTAATTTTTCATATAGACTTACTAAGCTTTAGAACTTACCCATTCTCTTTTCCCTTCCCTTATAGGTTCGTCAAGCTAGTCCGAGGTTTGGTGATCATTGGGATTTCATCAACACTATCAACAATCATTTTGGGTATTTGATTTTGAACTTTGAATATTATGGCATGTATAGGTGGTCTATTGTTTTGGTTATGTGTCAGTTCTTTTGGGTCCATTTGTTGATAGTGGTGTTTTGATACTTTAGCCATGAGAAATGAGTCATGTTTGTCAAAAATGCTGCAATCTACTAATGTCCAATCTTGTCTAGTATGAGTAAACTGTGTGTGGATGTATAAGTTTAATGATGCTAGATAAAGTTCGGGTGTGGATGGCTTAACATGTATGTTTTGATGAGTTTTTATGTTATAATATGAATTTGCAAAATTAGTTTATATTAGTTTGTGTTCTGGGTGGCAATTGGCTTGGAAAATAGCTTATAGTTGTCCACACAGGTACACACAAAGGCGTGTGTCTCATATACGGCCAGCCCACGGGCATGGTGATAGGCCGTGTGTCCCCTGCACCTGAAATTATGAAAATGAAATGTTTTGTAGTAGACATACGGGTGGAGACACAGCCGTGTGATAGACACGGCCTAGCCACGGGCGTGTGGATTGGCCATGTAATAAAAATTTTGTGGTGATGTCATAAATAGAATACCCTAGTTTTTTGCACGAGGTGAGGAAACGAGTGTGTTGAGGCTATGTGAAGGACACGGGCCATAGACACGGGGGTGTACTCGACCGCATGAAAACCCCTGTAGGTTTGAAATGAAAAATAATTCCACACAGGCTAGGGACATAGGCATGTGCGACTACACGGCCTGCCCATACGGGGTGTCCCTGTCCCACACGAGCGTGTGCCCTGTTTTTGAGTCAAATTTTCATAAGTGTTCAAGAAGTTCTAGTTTGGTCCCAGATCAGACCTAATGTATGGTTTGGGCCTCGTAGGCCCATAATGTGGATGTTATACGTATGAATGAAAAAGTTTTAAATTTTACGTGAAATTTATATGTTGAAATCAGATGATTGTGTGAGTGTATGTTCAGTAATGCCTCGTACCCATGTCCGGCGATGGTTACAGGTGAGGGGCATTACATGATGGTTATTTAATGTTCCAAAACAGAATCTGTGTACCAAAGACTTCTGAACTTATTTAGAAAATTTTGCATGAAGCCCACAATGGTTGTTTTATCTATTCACCCAGAAAGTACTAAAATGCACAATGATTTGAAATAGTTATATTAGTGGTTAGGCATGAAATGAGATATTTTAGAGTTTCTATCGAGATGTTTAGTTTGTCAGCAAGTTAAAGTCGAACATCAAGTGTCTCCGAGTTTACTTCAACCTATGATGATACTAGAGTGGAAGTGGGATACAGTTACAATGGATTTCGTATCGGGATTACCCCTGTCTCCGAAGAAAAAAGATGCTATTTGGGTTGTTGTTGACCGATTGACAAAATTGGCACATTTCATTCATGTGCGTACTAATTATTCACTTGATAAATTGACTGAGTTGTACGTCTCTGAGATTGTTAGATTGCACGGGGTGCCAGTTTCTATTATTTCGAATAAAGATCCGAGGTTCATGTTGAGATTTTGGAAGAAATTGCAAGAAGACCTGAGTACAAGGTTGAACTTTAGTACTGCGTTTCATCCATAAACTGACGGTCAGTCTGAGAGGATAATTCAGATTCTCGAAGATGTGCTTCGATGTTGTATTTTGGAGTTTGAAAGCAACTAGGAGAGATATTTTCCATTGGTTGAATTCGCGTATAACAATAGTTTTCAATCGAGTATAAAGATGGCACCATATGAAGCTTTATACGGCTGCAAATGTTGAACTCTGTTGTATTGGACCGAGTTGAGTGAGAAAAAGATTCACGGGGTTGATCTGATCCGAGAAACAGAGGAGAAAGTGAAAGTGATTCGCAATTGTTTGAAAGTAGCTTCAGATCGACAGAAATCGTACGCAAATTTAAAACAAAAAGACATTGAATTTCAGTTTGGTGATGAAGTATTTCTGAAAGTGTCTCCATGGAAGAAAATCCTTTGATTTGGTTGCAAAGGTAAACTGAGTTCGCGATTTATCGGGCTATATGAGATCATCAAAAGAATAGGTCCAGTGAAATATCGACTAGCGTTACCGACTGAGTTAGAAAAGATTCACAAAGTCTTTTTTGTATCAATGTTGCTCCGATATAGATCTATTCCATCTCATGTGATTTCTCCGTCAGAGATCAAAATTCAACATGATATGACGTATAATGAAGAACCGATCAAAATTCTAGCATATGAGGTTAAATATTTGAGAAATAAAAACATAGCTTTAGTGAAAGTTTTATGGCAACGTCATGGGGTCAAAGAGGCTACGTGGGACCCTGAAGAAGCTATAAGAAAACAGTACCCTAATCTATTCACTGGTAAGATTTTCGGGGACGAAAATCCCTAAGGGGAGAGTTGTAACATACCATTTTTAGTCAAATCAAGATAGTGGTTTTGGAACCACAAATCTGAGGTTGAAATATTTATTTATTTTTATTTTAAGGTCTACAACATAAATTTGTGATTGTGTGAAAGTTTCGTTTAGAAATTTATTCGTTTGACTAGTTAATTTGATAAAAAGTACTAAATCGCGTAAAGTGTTAAATTTCTGTGCTATTAGTTAAATGTGTCTAATAGCTATGGAATATTAAAGTAGAGGTCCTTATGTGGTTATTAGACCATTAGTGAGTTAGTGGACATTTATGAGATTGGTATTATTGATATTTAGTTGAAATTAAAAGGTTAATTTAGTAACTTGGTTATTAAAGGTTAATTAATTAAAACAAAAACCATTTTATTCTTGATCTTCTTCATCTAGCCGATTATACAAGAGAAAGAAAGCCATTTTCTTAGCTTCAATATTCGGCCATGTTATTCTTGCTCAATTAAATCAAGAACGGTGAAATTTGGATCTAGATCAGGGGAAAATTAAAGTTATCAATTAATCAACTTATTCCATCATTTTCACATCCGAGGTAAGTTCATATGTTATAAATTTCTATATAAGTTTATTTTATATGCTTTGATATAACATAAATTGTGAATACAAGACTACAGATATGTTCGGAATTGATTCGACAATGATTCGACATTTGAAATCCCAGTTGAACCTTAGGAATAGTTTAGAATACTAGTGACATGTCATTAGGAGATACATTGAGTTGGCTTCGGGCCATGATATTAGCACTTCGGGTGTGAGTTATACCAGTTTTGCTTTGGGCCATGAATATCGGCTAATTTGGCCTCGAGCCATGATGTTAGTATTTTGAATAAGTGACATTGATTTGGCTTCGGGCCATGGTATAGGTGCTTATTGTGCGAGAATCCTGAGTATCTGAATTTTATTCTGAATGGTTCAATAGCTAAATGAGTGATGTGGTTCAGAATGAGATTGATACGAGACGGTATAGGTATGTGTATAAACCATATTAGTTTGAAGAAATGATGAAGAAAGTATATACTTTTGTGAATGAGTAAATGAAAGGTTTGTTAGTTGATGTGAATTCATCTATTTATAATCAATTGTTGATTTATGTGTTTATGATTATATCAAAATTTTTTTCATACGAGCTTACTAAGATTTATAGTACTTTGTTTATTTTCCCGTGTCTTATAGTGTTATTGAGCTACCCGTATTCGGGGATCGTTAGAGTTCGCTTCATACTATCCACCTATCACTTGGTACCTATGAAGTTTGTTATTTTAAGTATATGGCATGTATAAGATTATGGTTATTTTGGTTATAAGTTGATAATGATTTTGGTCATTTGAAATGGCTTGTAAATGTTTTAAGTTTGATTTGTATTTTTCGATATGAGTTGGCTTATTTTGGAATGGTTGAATCATATATATATGTGTGTGTATTTGATTTGTGTAATGATTTGGATGATTTGAGAAAGTATAGTTTGGCATGAATTTGAGTAGCTTATTATGGTATTATTGTGTTTTTGATTCGTTGGTATTGAAATGGTATGAAATATGCTTGAGTCAAGTCACTAAAATGCCTATTTTTTTTATGCCATGAATTGTGCATTTTGGTTTGTTGTAGGTTTGTGCAAATTGGGTGGCAAAATAGCTTGGTAAATAGCCTATATCCACACGGGCAGAGGCACGAGCGTGTGTCTCAGTCGTGTGCAACACACAGTTATGGTACACAGCTATGCGTCCCCTGGTGTGGCTTTTGAAATCAAGTCAGCATGCTCCACACGGCCTCACACACAGGAGTGTGACTGGCCATGTGGCATAAGTTAGTATACCCTACACGATTAGTCAACCTAGCACACGGTCTAGCATACAGGCATGTGTGGCCATTTCAAATAGGCACATGGGCTACACACACAGGCTTGTAATTGGCCGTGTGAATTAAGTTAGAGAGTTACACGCGGTAGAACATGATCTAGGACACGACCATGTGATCCCATTCCAAATGTCCACATGGCCTATGACACGTGCATGTTTGATGGCCGTGTGAGACATACGGCTTGCTCACACGGGCGTGCGTCCCCTGTTTTGAGAAAACTTTCTAAGTTTCCTAAAGTTTTCTGTTTGAATGATAAATGTTTATGATTTATAATAATTTTTGAAATGAATGTGTATTTGTGTAATAAGTTTAGTAATGCCTCTTAACCTTATACCGGCGATAGATACGGGTTAGGGGTGTTACAGAGTTACTCAAGTTGCTGGATGCATGTACAATCCATTCAATCTCAAATAGAAAATGGGTAAGCCCCATTCATGTTGTCCCAAAGAAAATTAGGATTACGATGGTAAGAAATTTTAATAATGATGTAACACCTCTACCCTATATCTGTCGCCGGAATAGGGTTACGAGGTATTACCAATCGAATCACAACATAAAACTAATATTTCATGTACAATAATAAAAAAAAATCAAATTTCATTCAATCACATTGACCTTGTCCCTTAAGAAGGTCTATGAGACCTTAAAATTGCTTTAGAAAAGGTTCGGGACTAAACCAATCACATATAAAAATTTCGGAAACTTAGAAAATTTTCAAACATACAGGGGTCACACGCCCGTGTGAATAGGCCATGTGCCTTACACAGCTAAATACACACCCGTGTCATCGACCGTGTGAAAATGGGGCATACATGCTGACTTGCACCACACGGCCGACCGCACTCCCGTGTGCCTGGCTATATGAAAACTAGAGGGTATACTGACTTAGGTCACACTGTAACATCTTGATTTTGGGCCTAGTCGGAACTGTGGTTTCGAGGCCACAAATCCAGCAAGGAAAATATTATTTTTATTATATTTTTATGATCTACGATTTCACAGAAAGATTTCGTGAAAATTTCGTTCGAAAATTTTGATGTTTGGGCACTCAATTTAGTCAAAAGGATTAAATTGTAAATAGTGCAAAAGTTGAGTTCCAGATATTAGAAGTATCCAATTGTTATGAAGTTTTAAATTGAAGGTCCTTGAATAGTAATTAGACCATTGGTTAAATTTTTGGACAAAAATGGGCATGAATAAGACAAATTTCAAAGAAAAGTCTTTAAGGGCATTTTGGTCATTTAGTAATTTAAAAGAATTAAAAAGGGAAAATGAAGCAAAAATTTGCTTATCTTCTTCCTCAAGGTCGACATGGAGAAACCATGTCTAGGGTTTTTCAAGCTTCCAAGTTCGATTGTAAGTCCATTTTAGCCCCATTTTTAATGATTTTCACGTTTTTGAAATCCCGGTAACATGATTTCTCTATTTCTACCATTTATTTGAGCTAGGGTTTGATTTCAAAAATTGACCCATGTTGAATAATTGTGCATTTTGATGAATTATGGTAGATTATGCATGTTTATGGTTAGAGAAACGGTTTTTACCAAGTGATTTTCGACGAAAACATCCGAAAGGGCTAAATCGTAAAAGTTATAAAATTGATCATAAGTGTGAGTTTTAATGAGAATTGTGGGCTGCCATATTTATGAAATGGTTCAGTTAAGCCCAAAATGCAAAGAAATTGAATAAAAATTTATTTTCGAGATTTGGGGCAAAAGTGTAAATATGTAAAAGTTTAGTGGCAAAAATGTAAATTTTGTAAAAATATGTTTTAGGTCCGAAATGATTACTACATTGATTAAATAAGTTAAATATGATGTTTTAGATCTCGAAAAACGAGATTTGGACCTAGAACGAGAGAAAAATCGAAAATCAGGAAAGTTGGTCAAAATGGTTGTATTGGTATCGAGGTAAGTTCATGTGTTTAATAAGCATTTAATTAAGCATGTTTTAATGCTAAATTGATATATTAGTTATAAATGTTTTAGGATAGATTTTTGAATATAATGATAATAATTGAGAAATGTTCGATAATGATTTGACATTAAACATGAGAATTCGAATAAGTTTACACATAAGACTATAGTGGTAATGTGGCTTTGTATAAGATCAAGAAAGTATTGAATAGCATAATTTGATGAAAGTAAGATAAATTGAGGATATGATGAGATTGAGAATGTAAGTAAATTGAGGATATGATGAGATTGAGAATGTAAGTATGTAAGTTGAGTAGTATTTTATTATTATGCAATTGTTGCTATTATTATTATTGAGTTATGTGACTGACTTTGAGAATTTTGAGCAAGTATGTTTTAGCTATGATTTGCCAAGGCATGGCATTGGTGAGTATATAAGGCAAGGATCCCATGTAAGTCCATATCAGACATATGGCAATGGCAGGTTAAGATAATTAAGGAACATCCCATGTAAGTCCATATCAGACATACGGCATTGGCAGGTTGAGACAGTTGAGGAACATCCCATGTAAGTCCATATCAAACATATGGCATTGGCAGGTTGAGAAAGTTGAGGAACATCCCATGTAAGTCCATATCAGACATATGGCATTGGCAGGTTGAGACAGTTGAGGAACATCCCATGTAAGTCCATATTAGATATATGGCTTTGGCAGGATAGGGAACATCCCATGTAAGACCATGCCTAGAGCATGGCATTGGCAGGCTATTATTAGGCAGGAAAACCCAAGTACCCTTAGTATTCCAAACGGTTCATCGGGCTAATATACAGACTATGTTACAAGAAAGTTCAGGTAAAAGAATGATAAACAAGAAAGTTAAAGAGTAAGTGGAGAAGTAAAATAAAGATTTTGTTAGTTGATGGTATTAAAAGTATTTTAATGAGTATATTCAAGTATTAAGTAAGTGATAAGTTTTCAATTATACTTATGACGCTTTGTGACATGATTAACAATATGCCTATATATTATGAGAGGGTATTAATGTGTTAAGTGATATGTTGCAGGTACATAAACAAGCTATTAAGTAAGATATTCTTTTTGTTATTCCGAGCCTTTGGTAAGGTTACCAATGAGTAAGATGGGAAAGTAAGAACTTAATATTATTTATGCAAATTATGAAAGCTTAATAATAGGCTAAATTCATTACTAATGCCTATTATTTTACATGTGAACTTAGTAAGCTTTATAAGCTTACCTCTTTCCTTTCCTCTATTCCAGAGTTTTATCAAACAAGCTCAGGTTGGAGGTTGTTGGAGATCGCTTCACATTTTCTATTATCAAGTTACCAATTGGGTATTTTCATTGAAACATTTTAAGTTATTGCATGTATAGGGACTTGGTTATTTTGTGTGTATGTCCTTATGATATGGCTAAAGAATTTCATGCGAATACTTGATAATGATTAGCTATTGAAATGGCTAAATAAGAACATGTGTTGATGTTATGTATGCCTAAATGAGGTTTAATGCAAAGAAATTATGAAAGAGTAAAAGTTGGTTATGAAACACTTTTGGGACAGCAGCAGTAATGTGATTCTGAAAAATCACTAAAAATTATAGAAATGGAATTGAATGGTGAATGATATATATAATTAAAGCTTATTGAATTTATTTTCTTAGGAAAGAAACAGAGCAAGCAAAGGAAGTCTATATTCTAAGATATTTAAATTCTTGTAAGGCTGGTTCAGAATGACTTTGTGATTCCCTTTTCTTATTTTAGAAATTTATTAGAAATTGTACAAGAAGAATGAAGGATTATAATTTATATTTATAGATTCCTTAGTGAGTCTATTTTAAAAAGAAAGAAAAGAAAATGTTATCCGAATTCTGCATAATGAGATAATTAGTTTTTAGTGAAGAGAGGTTAGGTTTGTTGGACTGTGAAACAGGGGAATCTTTAATGAATAAACTGTACTAATTGGCCAAACCAAAAATTCTGGAAAATTCTTGGTAAGAAGATACATGAGTCTAGCTTCAGGGAAAATTTACGAATTTAAATTTTGAGTATCGTAACTCGAGTTATAATTAATTTAGTGACTATTACGTAGGTGGACAATTTTATTATGAATAGTGAAATAAATTGTTTTGATTTGTGTAAGTAATCAAAAAGTTTTTAATGTTCTTGGTTTGGTCCCAAACCGTTTCAATTGCATGTTTTAGGGCCTCGAGGGCCCTCTTTAGGGATATATTGGAAGAATGTGAGTGAATTAATTTTAAAAGTAAATTTTTATGCCCTCAACCAGTAAGATAAGTCTAGTAATGCCTCGTGTTCGACTTTGGCGACGATCTCGGGTAAGGGGTGTTATGTAACATCCCGAAATAGGGCCTAATCGGAATAGTGGTTTCGTGACCACAAATTCGAGATAGAAATAATTATTTTATTATTATTGTGATGTTTATGATGTGATTGCATGATGCTGTGAAAATTTCGTGAAGAAATTCTATGCATAAAGTGCTTAATTTGAAATTAGGGACTAAATCGAGTAAGTTGCAAAATTTGCATTCTAGAAGTTTTTAGTATGAAATTGCTTTGGAATATTAATTAGGAGGTTTTAAATAGCAATTTGACCGATTTCTAAGTTTATGGACAAAAATTGGACATGGGTGGAATTGTTGAAAGTTTAGTAAGGAAGGGCATTTTGGTCATTTGGTTATTAACATGATTAAAAAGGGAAAAAGATGACAAAATTGCTATCATCTTCTTCATTAGCACGAAATTTCAAGGGTTCTCCAAGCTAGGGTTTGTTTCAAGCTTCCAAGCTCCATAGTAAGCCCCGTTTTTAATGTTCTTTACGTTTTCGGAGTCCCGGTAGCTCGATAAAGCTTATGCTAGCAATAATTTAAGTTAGGGTTCATATTTGGAAAAGTACTCATAGGTGAAAAGTGTTTATTTTGATTTTTTATAATAGAATATGAGGTTTTAGATTATGTTAGACAACTTGTGCTACTCAGTTTTAGGTAAAAACGAGTAAAAAGGGCTTAATAGGTAACAATACCTATTATACATAAGTGTATGTTATAGTAGGAATTTGAAGATGTTGTTGGTAAATAAATGATCAGCATGTCTTAAAATACAAGAATTTGTGATAAATTTTGATTTCCGAGCCTTGGGGCAAAAGTGTCAATATGCAAAATTTTAGGGGCAAAAATGTAATTTTGCCAAAGTTTGAGTAAAGGACTGTTTTGATAAATGTGAATATTAAATAAGTTAAATTTGCTATTATAGATCAAGAAGAACGAAATTTGGGAGTAGATCGGGGAAAGGAAAAAGTAAAGGACTAAATTGTAAAGTTTAGTCATATTTTGTATCGAGGTAAGTTTACAGTAAATAAATGCAATATTCCTTTATTTTACATTAATATTTTCAATTTCCAGCATTTATATATTCATTTTATGAAAATATTCAAAGTTGAATTAAAGACGATGTAATAGAGAAAAGCATTAGAAAGCCCCGATCGAACCTTAGGAATGTTAGGATACAAAATGTCATGACATTTGGGGTTGACAGGACAGGACAAGACAGGAATGAGCCATGTAAGTCCATATCAGATATATGGCTTTGGAGACAGGAATGAGCCATGTAAGTCCATATCAGATATATGGCTTTGGAGACAGGAATGAGCCATGTAAGCCCATATTAGATATATGGCATTGTAGACAGGAATAATTCATGTAAGTCCATGTCAAGGACATGGCATTGGCAGGATATTGTTAGACAGGAAAGACCCTAGTATCCTTAGTATTCCGAGTGGTTCAACGGGCCATTGTACAAGTTAAATTGTAGTGAATTATCAGCAAAGGAAAGGTAGATTGTATTTATGAATAATGAAAGGTCAGGTAAGAAAGAAGGCAAGTGAATAAAGAAGAAGGTAGAAAATGAGATGTAAAGAAAGTTTATGATGCTAGGTGACATTATGCATAATTATCCTTTGTGATGAATGTTGTGATTTATTTGCTTGTAAACTTACTAAGCCTAGTGCTTACTCTCTTTATTTCCTTCTTCTTATAGTTCTTGCCAAGCCACTTGGGGATCGAAGGAAACGTCAGAGATCCGATCACACTATCGAAGGAATCACTTTGGTATAGTTAGACGTTTCATTTCGTGTATGGCATGTATAGGAACTTGGCTTCTTTTGATATGATATGATCAATGAATGATGTGTAAATACTTGCTAGTGATTAGCTAATAGAATGGCTGATGATATACATGTTTAATAGTATGTATGATTGAGTAGTAACTATCACATGGAAATTAAGGAAAATGTGAAAGTAGCTTAAAAACAGATTCAAGTAGCAGAAATAATGTGAATTTGAAAAATCACTAAAAATAGTAGAAACATGTTTTGATGGTGAATAATATATGAAATTAAAGGTTATTGTGTCTATTTTTATATGGAATAAGAAAAACAGGTAAAGGTATTGTATTTTATGAGGTATCTGAGTTTTAGTGAAACAGGGCCAGAGCGATTTATGGATCCCCTATTCCAAATTTGGAAATTCACCATAAATTGTACAAAAATAATTAGGTGGTGCAATTTATATGTTAAGAATTGTTATTGAGTGTAGTTTTAATAGAAACAAACGGCATAGTCATATGAATTTTGTACAGGGAGAAAAGTGGTTCGTAGTAAGTAGAGGTTAGTGCAATTGAGTTCTGAAACAGGGGTAACTTTTACTAATAAACTGTACTAATTGGCTCAACTAAAAATTCTAGAAAACAATTAGTAGATAGATATATGAATCTAGTTTCAGGGAAAATTTACGGATCTTAATTTCGAGTTTCGGAACTCGAGAAATGAATTTTTAAGCGACTATGATGCAGAATGGCAGCAAATTTCGAGAAGCTTAAATAAACGATTTAAGGTTGCTTAAGTGATAGATTAAGTTTAGTAGCGCCTCGTGCTCGATTCTGGCGACGGTCTCGAGTAAGGGGTGTTACATGTTACACACACGGCTAGTCACACCCCCCTGTGTCTAGCCCGTGTGCCTATTCGAAATGGCCTCACTCGCGCCGTTTCCAGGCTGTGTGCTCAGCCGTGCCAATCTTGTAGGGTATTGCCCATATCTTTCATTCATTGCACATTTTAACCACATAATTTGCACTTTTTACAAATTAATCCCTAAATGGCATTTTCACCAAAAATTACTTTACAAAATATGAAAATCTATCATCAAAAATTCATATTTCATCATCAAACACCAAATAACACATAAACTCATCAATGGAAACTCTTAAAATCTTTAATAGTTTCAAAATTAAAGGTACGGGCTAGCTAGTACAAGATAAAACGATCACAAAAATATAAAAATCATCAAAAACTAAGCTAAAACGAACTTACAATCAAGCTTGAATGTGCCAAACCCTAAATGAACAAGTTGCTTTCTTTCTTCTTCAATATTCGGCCAAGAATGATGAAAATAAGAAAGAATTTTGGTTTTTTTTAATTTAATTAAACATAATTCACAATTTACTAAATTAACCTTTATTAATTAACTTATAAATCATCAAATATAAGGCCATTTATGACAAATTCCACTATCAATGGTCTATTCACATCATAAGGACCTCACATTTAATAAATCATAGCAATTAAACAATTAAACAAATAGAATGCAACTTCTGCATTTTACTCGATTTAGTCCTTTAATTAAATTAACCACTCAAACGATGAAATTATTTCACGAAACTTTCGCACATATATAATCACATGCTGTAAACACCCAAAATAATATTAAAATAATTTTTTGACCTCAGATTTGTGATTCCGAAACCACTGTTCTGATTTAACTAAAACCGGAATGTTACAAATGAGCTTGTACCAATGCAAGTGCAAAATGGTTGGAGAATGTGCATAGATTTTAGGAAAGCTTAATCAAGTGACTAGGGAAGACCCGTTTTCCCCTACCTTTCATAGACCAAATGCTAGAAAGGCTAGCTAGAAAATCTTTCTTTTGTTTTCTTGATGGTTTTTTTAGGTTTGTATCAAATCCCTATTGCACAAGAAGATTAAGAAAATACGACATTCGTTTGTCCATTCAGAACTTATGCCTATAAGTGGATGCCTTTTGGTCTTTGTAATGCTTCGGGTATGTTTCAAAGATGCATGATGAGTATTTTTTCTGAATATATTGAGAAATGCATAGAAGTGTTCATGGATCATTTTACGGTAATATGAGATTCATTTGATGAGTGCTTAGATAATTTAACCAAAGTTTTTAAAAGATGCATTGAGACTAACTTGGTTTTAAATTATGAAAAGTGTCATTTTATAGTTACTCAAGGCATTATATCGGGACATGTGATTTCTTCCAAGGGTATATAAGTCGATAAAGCAAAGGTGGACATAATTGTAAACTTACCTTACCCTACAAATGTTAGGGAAATGTGATTTTTTTTGGACATGTAGAGCTTTTATTGCAGATTTATCAAGGATTTTTTGAAAATCGCTTTGCTATTGACAAATTTATTACAAAAGGAAGTTCAATTTGAGTTTGGGAAAGAATGTAAGGAGAAATAATATAGTTACGGGCTGATTTTATTCTTAGGCTCTTTTTTAAAAAAAAAAAGAAAACTTTAAAATTCACACTAAAGTATCTATATATACACCGATATTCAATTTTATGATTTCCACTTCTCGTTATTAAAATTTTATCCCTGTTTTCCATTGATGCTAAACTTGAATATAAAAATTTGTCCTCCGTTAATTCAACTCAGCATCCAATTCTTTATATACTGATATAAGAATAACCCAGTAATGAAAAGTTCGGGATATTAAAATGCGAGTCTTCTTCCATTTCTGGAAATTACTTACTTGTCTAAATAATTTCATTTTAATTTTAAATGGGTGGTGGATAATAATATATAAGCTCCAAAAATACTAACTCATAATTAATTTATTAATTAGTAGTCAATAAATATATGCTCTCAAAGTCTAATCTTATCTCCCTATGCGACAATGGCTATTGAGTGTGGAATAAGACAATACCGCAGAATTTTCCACCCATTTTTGACTGCCTCTCCATTGCCTAAACCTTAAGCATGTTGAAGCTAAATTTGTCATTTAGTACACCATGCTCTTTACAAAGAAACTTTCCTAAAGTTTGTCACCATAACACAACATCATGTACTCTACTCTCTTTTCTCTTTCTTTCTTATATATTTTTGGCCAAATCCAAGACTAAAAAAACAAAAATTAAGATAACATGTTTTCGGATGGAATAATTATTTTTTTGGACCAAATACTATTCAGTCATTTTGATTTCTACATTTTTACAATGGTTCAATGGATTGAATATTGTTTCTAAAATAATCAAACGAAATGAAAATCACATCAATGTTTAAAATAGAAATATAGAATCAGCTTATCTTTCGGCATTACCATGTGAGTGAATAATCCAAACCTAACTCAGTCTCATCACAAGCCTAACCTATGATCATAAATTAATAAAAAAATATTATTCGTATTTATCGAGCGTTATCAAAAAAAAAAAAAAAATTATCACGTTTTGTCAAAATTGTATAATATTGTAAGCTTTCTTCTTATGAAAGTTTTAATTAAAATAAGAAAATAGAAAAATGAAAATTGGCTATGCCAACCAATTATAATATTCTAAGTTTTCTTCTTGATAACAATGTTAACGTTCCTTAAAAAAAAAAAAAACTGCTAACGTTTAAAAAATTATATTTTATTAATGTAATAAAAATAAATCAACGCTTGTGTATAATATCATTTATATAAATTTCCTACTTTGTAAAAAGGGTAAATTATTAATAATTCAACTATAAAAAAATTATAAAATGATCATTTAATTATTTAAAATTTTTTTTGTTACCTAATCATTTTAAATTTTTTAGTGTTTTTATTTTTACATTAACCAACTGGTAATAAATAATTAGATGATTATTTTGTAATTTTTTATAGATAAATAATTAAAAAAATTACTAATAATTGAGTACTCATTTTATAATTTTTTATAGTTAAATGATCAGAAAATAAGTTTACTAATAATTGACTAACTATTAGTATAATTTATTCTTTATAAAAATATTATATTTTAAATAAATTGTACATATTGAGGTTGATAAAATATATTGGGAAAACATTAAAAAGAAAAAAAAAAAAGGAAAGGGGGTACTGTACACAGTTGACACAAGTGGAATTGATAGGACAATGCAGGGGCGGCATGCTTCGGCAGTTTATAAGTTTTGTAGGGAAGGGGCAGGAGAAGAGGGGAGGGGGGGGGGGGGGGTGGGCTACACTTTTTGGCCTCCTATTTCTAACCTCTCGTCTCTTATCTCACCACTGAGCAGTCACCACCTTTTTGCCCCCGTCTTTGCTCTAACCTTTTTTCCCCCATTTTGATTATCGTGTACGATTTTTCTACTCAACTTTTCGGTTTTCATTTTAAATTATCATAATTATATTTATAATTATAACCGCAATCATGTTAACTAACAAATCTCATAGCAATTAGAAAACTCTTATAATTAATAGGACAAATGCATGTCTTGTATACTTGTGAAACTCTATTATGTTACCAATTTATAATTCAAATGAGATAGTTTTGAATATAAAAGAAAAAAGAAATTACAATGTGAGCAGAATATATTTAATATATACCAAAATATTGTAATAACTAATAAGTATGGGAAAATATATTAACAAGATGGTATAATATATATTATTAAGGGGATTGACTCTCTTTTGAAATATCATTCTCAGGGTTAGAGATCAAACGACAACTTGATTTTTAAACTATATTTGCTTAATACTCAACACAGTCATCCCTTTTACTTTATATATATTAACAAAACTTAAAAAAATTAATATTAATATTTATAAAATTTCATTATTAAACTTAAATTTAATTTTTATTATTTAAATTAAATTTAAATAAAATTAAAATAATTTAACATGAAAATTTGATTGTGTCAGTAAATTGAGGTTGCGAGATTTAAAAGCATTCATATTCAAGCTTCATTCTATGTAAATTATGTGTAATTTATTTTGAATTTTATTTTAATTATATATCAATTTATTTAAAATTTTCTAATTTAAGTCCAGGTATATGTCAATTTCTAATCGGATGGCTGTTATTCTAGTTTTTTGGAATAAAATGAAGAAGACTATTAGGGTAATAAGATAAGGGTTCTATGATAGGGCGTGTCTCATTTGGCTAAGACTTCATGCAAACTAGTCGTTTCAAAAATTCCAAAAGAAATTTTAAATAAAAAAAGGTAGGATATATTACTATATTCGATTTTTTTCACTAAAAATAAAAATCCGAAGATATTCTTGTGCCACCCAAATTCATATATGTATATACATAAAATATAATAAAGTTTTCATGACTTGATTTAGTGAATAATGTCATTTTTCTCCATGCAATCCCGATCCCATCCCTCAAATAAAGTATATCATTATATTTCAAACAATATGAACAGATTTTCCGTAGACAGTGTTTATATATAAAAAATTATGTTTTAGGGTAAGTTTTTTTCTTTTTTATATCTATAATTGTATTAGTAGTGTTAATTCATTGCAATAATGTTGATTCGTTACATCAACGATACATCCATTTTCAAAATTGTTTATATGATCATTATTGGCTTTTCGTAAGAATAGATGTACTCTCTACATGGTCTTAAATAAATCGAATTTATACTATCTAAATTGAAAAATCAAGAAATATATATTATAATATTAAAAATTGACTATTTTATCAACTATTTGTTGATTACTGTTGAGATATCAATAGATAGCGAAACAATCGATTGAAAAGGAAAAACAATCGATTAAACAAAAAAGAGAAAATAACGTGCTTCATATATTGATATTTTTTGTTGCTACAACTTTCTTGTTATATAGGAGGTAGGCAATAACTAACTAGCATGTTTAGTGTGTATATTAACTGTTAAATATGAAGAACTAAATTCTAAATACTAGGAGTTGTTATAACAACTTATTTACCAACTTCTACACACCCCTCAAGTTGGAGGGTGATATATGTTTATCACTCCCAACTTGGATATTAAGTGTTGATGCTGTTGCGCTCCCAGTCCTTTGGTGAGAATGTCTGCAAGATGTTCTTTTGTTGGAATGTGTTCAATTTTCACTAAACCTTTCTAGATACTTTCTTTCACAAAGTGATAATCAATTTCAATGTGCTTGGTTCTTTTATGGTAAACAAGGTTTGCTGCAATTTGAATTCCAGCTTGACTGTCACAATAAATCATGTCTAGCTTACTTTCTTTGATCCCCAATTCTCCAAGTAAGCTTTGTAACCATTTTAGCTCTGCAATAGTAGATGCCATGCTCCTATATTCAGCTTTTTCTGAAGTTCTTGAGACAGTTCTTTGTTTATTTGTTTTCTAGTAGATTAAGGAGCTTCCAAGTTTTATACAATACCCCGTTATTGATTTCCTAGACATAAGATAAGATGCCCATTCTGGATCACAGTATGCAATTAACATTGGAACTCCATCAGAAGCAAGTAGAATTCCTTGTCCTGGATTGCTTTTAATATATCTCTATCCTCAATATAGCTTCATAATGAGACTTCTTAGGCTTGCACATGAATTGACTTAAATGTTGCACACCATAAGTAATGTCTGGCCTAGTGTTTGTCAAGTATAGCAATCTCCCAATTAGCCTTTGATAAATTGTTGTATCTGCTAGACTTCATCATCATTTTTAGACTATAATGTTTCATCAAATTTTGTTGTTGTAAGCTTTTGATTTTGTTCTAATGGAGTGACTGCTGATTTTACTCCTTTTAAACTGATATCTTCAATTAATTTGATTTAGCATAGTACATTCATCCAATCTTGATACTTTGATCCCAATAAAATACTTTAGACTTCCAATGTCCTTCATTTTTAAATTCTTGTGCAATATACCTTTTAATTCACTGATCAATTCACTGTCATTTCTTGTAATCAGTAGATCATCAACATATATTAACATGATGGCTTGTTTAGATCCTACACATTTTTTAAATATGGAGTAGTCATGTTTACTCTGAACGCGTCTGTAACAGCCCGATTTTAGCTAAATCGAAATAGTGATTTTAGGACCACAAATCCGATGTTAGAAAATTATTTTTATATTATTTTCAGTGTTTTACAACATGTTAGTAGATATTTGTGAAAATTTCGTGAGCTAATTTTATCGATTGGTTGGCTAATTTGATAAAAGGACTTAATCGCGTAAAATGCAAAAGTGGCATTCTATTTGTTTAAGTGCTTATTTGCTATGACTTATTAACGTGAGAGTCTTTATGTTGTAATTAGCCCATTGATTTTGTTAATGGACATTAATGGTCATGGATATTAAAGTTTTAGTATTATTTCATTAAGGGCAAATTAGTAATTTGATAATTAAAGGTTATTAAATTAAAAAAATCTAAATTTAGTCAATTATCATCATCTTCTAGCTGAAATTATCAAAAGAAATAAGGGTTTGGAGCTTTGAAGGTTTCAGCAATATACAAGCTTGATTGGTAAGCGGTTTGAGCTCGATTTTTGATGATTTTTATGTTTTTGTGATCGTTGCATCGAGTACTAGCTAGCTCGTACCTTAATTTTTGAACTTGTTGATGATTTGTGAATTTCCATTGTTGACAGCATGAGCTTTTGAATGTTTGATAATGAAAAATGAGTATTTGTTGATAGATTTCCATATTTTGCTAAGTGATTTTTAGTGAAAATACAAAAAAGGGACTAAATTATGAAATTTGTAAATTGAGGGGCTGAAAAGTGAAATAAATGAAAGATATGGGCTACTAAGGGCATACAGGTAATTCGGCCAAGATGAGTCTTATTGAATTGTGTGTAATTTATGTTTTTATGAAATAATGATTAAATTGCAAAAATGTGAAATATTAGGGGCTAATGTGCAAATATGATTAAATGTCTGTTTTGGACTAAATTGAATGAGTATGTGATTTAATTAGTTAATTTTTTATATATTTAGATCAAAAAAGGAAGAATTCGGACTCAGATCGTGGAAATAATAAAGTTACAGAATAGTTGACTCGATTCGCTGTATTAATATCCGAGGTAAGTTCATATGCAAATAAATGTTCTTAACTTGTGTTATGCATATTTATTTATCATTGAACTGCATTGAATGTTGAATGGATGAAATCGGTAAAGTCACGACGTCCGAATGCCCTATACGAACCTTAGGAATAGTATAGGATACAAATGTCATGACATTAGGATTACCGTGATGTGATTACGTGGAAGACCATGTCTAGGACATTGGCATTGTTATGTGATTTTGTGTAAGACCATGTCTTGGACATTGGCATCAATATGTGATTTCGTGTAAGACCATAGCTGGGTTATTAGCATCGATATGTGATAACATGTAAGACCATATCTGGGATATGGCATTGTATGAGTTATGCGAGACTTCTGAGTATCCTTATCGATTCCGAACAGTTCAACGGGCAAAGTCAAGAAGAGAAAGAATGTGTAAACGAATTAAGTGATATAAGTACGTATGAAATTCATATGAGTACTGAAAAGGAAGGTAAGTGATGAATTTAAATGTGGATACTTGTATAGCATGAGAAAGGTTGGTACTTATTTATGAGTTAAGCCACACTTTGCATATTTGAATTGACATAATGTTATTTCATGTGATAACTTTATTTGTATATGGCTTACTAAGCTATTATAGCTTACTTTTTTTATTCTTTCCTTGATTTATAGAAAATCAAAGCTAGCTCAGACTCGAGGATTGTTAGGAAACATAATCACACTATCGATCGTCTATTTGGTACTTTTGAAGCTTGTAAATGTCGTTTATGACATGTATAAGCTAGTGTCATTTTGGTATGTTGTGAATGATGGATGTAGCCATGTGAGTTGGCTTAAAAACGGTGTTGTTGATGGGATTGAATTTGGCTTATGTTTGAATTGAAATATGGTATGTGATGTTTATATGTTATGCCTTATGAATTTGGCAAATTTAATGTGGTTGCTTTGATGGTTAGATGGTTGGTTTATATGGTGAAATATTGATAGTGTTATATGGTTGAGAAATGGCATATTTTGGTATGATTTTAAGGTTGTTTTGCTAGTTGAAGTGATGATAAAAATGCATATTTGAAATAAGGTAAATTGTTGATTAAGACATATGGATTTGGTATGTTTTTTGTTTAGGAATTTTGCATTGAAATGGTTGGAATTGTTTTGGTATGAATTGAGTGAGAAATGTGCATATTTTGGAAGTGACTTGGCTGCAAATTGTATTTGCTTAGGTGCATTTTGGTGTACTTGTAGGGTAAGAGAAATGAGTGGCAATTTGGCCTTGTAGATGGCCTATTTTTGTCTACACGGGTGTGTGTCTCAACCGTGTCCCCTGATGGTTCAAATCGAATTAGTCAGGATGCTCCACACGGCCTTACACAAGGGCATGTGACCAGCCGTGTGGCATAAGACAGTATACCCTACAGGTTTGGCACGATTGAGCACACAGGCTAGACACGGGCGTGTGACTGGTCATGTGGCCTAAGTCAGTACACCCTCCAGTTTTCACACGGCCAGGTACACGGGCGTGCGGTCGGTCGTGTTGTACAAGTCAGTTTGTATGCCCTATTTTCACACAGCCTGTGACACAGGTGTGTCTATAGCCGTGTGAGGCACACGACCTGTTCACACGGGCGTGTGACCCTTGTATCTTTGAAAATTTTCTAAGTTTCTAAAATTTTTATAAGTGATCGGTATAGTCCCGAACCTTTTCTAAAGCATGTTTAAAGTCTCGTAGACTTTCTTAAGGGACAATGTGAATGTGATTGAATGAGATTTAACAGTGTTTGATTATTGAATATGAAATGTTTACTTAATGTTGTGATTTGATCGGTAATACATCGTAACCCTATTCCGATGATGGATATGGGTTAAGGGGTGTTACATTACCATGTAAAACCAAAGTTTCAGTCAACTTTAAATTCCACTGTCTTAAAGTCTATTTTAGGCCATAGAGAGATTTAGGCAATTTTTAGACCTTATGCTCCCCTTGGTTGCAAAATCCCTCTAGAAGAGTCATGAACATTTCTTCTCACAAATTACCTTGTAAAAAAGAATTGAAGACATCTAGCTGATAAAGTGGCCAATTAAAGAGGGCTGTAAGAGCAATAACAGTTCAGATAGTGACGAATTTTGATACTAGACAAAACTTGTCTTAAAATTCAATAATTTCCTTTTTATTGTAGCCCTTGGTGACAAGCCAATCTTTTAACCTATCAACTGTGCTATTAGAATGATATTTGACCTTGTACACCTATTTACAACCAATGAGAAATTTTCCAGGAGGTAAAGAGACCACTTCCTAAGTGCCATTGGATTCCAAAGCTTGTATTTCATGTTGCATAGC
Organism: Gossypium stocksii; assembly: GCA_020496765.1. Taxonomy (NCBI): domain Eukaryota; kingdom Viridiplantae; phylum Streptophyta; class Magnoliopsida; order Malvales; family Malvaceae; genus Gossypium; species Gossypium stocksii. Next base: position 19,207,004 of record CM035623.1, read on the forward strand.
CTCTATCCAACAGCTATGTTTAACAGTCTCAGAATAAGATTGTGGTTCAACAAGGTGTGATATAGTGGCAACGAAGTCTTGTGTATGTAAATGTAACAGCTCGTTTTCAGTAAAATTGAAACAGTAATTTCTGGACCAGAAATTTGATGTGAAAATATTTATTTTATTATTATTTTGAGGTCTACAGCATGACAAAATAATTTTGTGAAAATTTTGTTAAGAAATTTTACCGTTTGAATGCTTAATTTGTGAAAAAGGACTAAATCGCGTAAAATGTAAAAGTTGTGTTCTATAAGCTAAAGGGGTCTAATAGCTATAGTACTTTAAAGTGGAGGTCCTTATGTGGTAATTAGACCATTATAATAGTTAGTGGACATTCTTGGACATATATTAAGTGATTATAAAAGTTAGTAATAAATGTTAAAATAGTAAATTAGTAATTAAAGTTAAAATAAAATAAAATAAAATAAGCCATCATCTTTAATGTTGACTTCTTCCACCAAAAAATTAAGAAAGAATTAGCCAAAGTTAGGGTTCTTCATTCGACCATAGAGTTTTGAATGCATATCAAGAAAAGCAATGATCGAAATTAGATTGGGGAAAAGATAAAGTCATCGAGTAGGCGATTAAATCTGTCATTTGAACATGAATGATTCGAAAGCTCACTCGGTTTGGAAGTCGTTGAAGATCTTATCACACTATCCAGCTATCGTTTTGGTACTTTTGAACTTAGTGAACTTGGTTATATAGCATGTATAGGCATTGTGGTTATATGATATGTATAGGTTATTTTGGCTAATGATGCCTATATGAGTTTGATATGTACTTGGCCATGTGATTTGGCTTAATTTGGTAGATGTGTTGTGATATACGATAAATTATACATATTTTTACCTCATGTTTAGCCTATATTTCGGATGGATTATCATTAATTTTGTGAGAATTGATGCTCTTAATCTTTCTTTTTCATATCTTATACTCAGGAGAGCAAAGGGAAGAGAAAAGAACGGAAAATGCACCAAAAACGGAGAAAATGGGCCAAAATATGAATTTGACACGACCCAAGGATTCCCACACGGCCGTGCCACATGAAGATCACACGGTCCAGCCCCCGACAAGCACGACCAGGCCACATGGCCGTGCCTCCACCGACAGACTCTCACACGGCCTCTTGTCGAAATCACACGGGCATGGCACACGGGCATGTTCTAGTCATGAGGAAGAGGAATTTCACTCGGATTTGGATACTTAGGGGCTAAGAAAGCCATTCTAAACTCTATATAAAAACCCCAAGAGGCAACTCTAAAGATATACTCTTTTCTCTCAAGAGAGAGAGCCATATTTCTGCCAACACAAAGAATGGAAGCAAGGAATTACTCCAATGGAAGCCGATTGATTCATCCCAGAAGCCAGAATTCTACATCAAGACAGAGGATCTCCCTAAATTCCTTCAGGGGTTTTTGGGTTCTTATGTTTTGTTATTTTAATTCTTTTGAGATGTTTTCTTTATTAGTTATGAACTAAACCCCTCAAATACTTGAGGGGGATGAAACCTAAGACGAATCTTGTTATTATTTATTCTTGAGTTATATGATAAATACTTGAGTTGTTCTTAATTATGTGTGCTTAATTCTTGTGTTAATAAGCCTAGGTATTAATTCAAGAAACAGATGTGCTTAAAGCAGAGGAGCAAAAGTCCCTGTGATAAGAGTAGATCTACCATAATTAAGCGGAGTTGCATGCAACCCTAGACATAGGGCGACATAAATCTGCCAGATTAGGGTCAAACCTAATATGGGGAACCATAGATCGAATTAATGCAACCTAGGGTGTTAATTAATAAAGGAACTTTAGTTAACAACCTAGGCCTAGTTGCTCTTCGCCTCGACGGAGGGTTTAGCATAAATTAGGGATCTCTATGGATCAAGTCAAGTAAATAAATTGTCTAGCTCAAGAACCAATAACAAGTGAAGTCTAGGTGGATTCTCTCTTAGTTATTGCTTATATCAATCAACTTTTCCCTAAAGTTTTTCCCCAATTTACTTTTTGTGCACTTTTAGTTAGTTTTAGAATTAGTTTCAACCAAACCTCTTTTATTTTTAGGCTAGATAATAGAAAGGAAGTACATATTAGTACTTTTGGTTCCCTTGGGTACGATAACTCGGTATTGCCGCTAAACTATACTATTGTTCGATAGGTACGCTTGCCTTTAATATCGTGATATTAGTTAGTTTTGGTGTGATCAATTTTTATAAATTTTATTACTTAATATCGCGAGCACATCAAGTTTTTGGCGCCGTTGCCGGGGAACTGAAATATTAAGAAAACTCGATTTCTATTACTTTAGCCATTACTATATTTATCTATTTTTAGTTTTTATTTTATTTTATTATTTTTCTTTTCTTCTATTTTATTCTATTTTTCTTTGTTTTTATTCTTCTAGGTATTTCTAGTTTATGACTAGAAACAACCCAGTAGGACCATTACTTTTTGACGAAGATTTAGAGGCAACAGTTCACAGAAATCATAGAGAGATCAGACGAAGCCTACAATATCCAGAACAAGATCAAGAACAAAGGCCAGAACCTACAGAAGAGATGGAAGCAAATCAAAACGTCCCACCACCTCCCGCAATAGTCGCACCACCAGCAAATCAGGAATCAGCTCCTCACACTATGTATGATTATGCTAAACCTAGTTTGGTTGGTACCCAAACTAGCATTCTTAGACCTACTATTGCTGCTAATAATTTTGAATTAAAGCCCAACACTATTCAGATGATACATTAATTGGTGCAGTTTGATGGTTTACAGGATGAAGATCCCTATTCACATATAGCCAATTTTTTGGAACTTTGTGATACTTTTAAAATTAATGGCGTTTCTGATGATGCCATTCGTCTAAGGCTATTTCCATTCTCTTTGAGAAACGAAGCCAAACAGTGGTTAAATTCTTTACTACGAGGCTCAATCACCACATGGGAACAGATGACCGAACAATTTTTACTTAAATATTTTCCTCCAGCCAAAATAGCTAAATTACGAAACGATATCTCTTCTTTTGTGCAGATGGATTTAGAAACACTCTACGATGCCTGGGAGAGATACAAAGATCTTTTGAGAAGATGCCCTCATCATGGCTTACGTTTATGGCTACAAGTTCAAACCTTTCACAATGGTTTGAACCCTTCAACAAGGCAAATGATCAATGCCGCCGCAGGAGGAACAATCAATAATAAAACACCCGAAACAGCTTATGAGTTTATTGAAGAGATGTCACTAAATAATTATCAGTGGCAAGTTATGAGGACAAAACTGACGAAAGCTACAGGAGTTTATAATATTGATGCTGTCGCTATGCTTTCTAACTAAGTGGAACTTTTAAATAAAAAGTTTGATAATTTTGTTGTTTCTACGCAGGCACAAGCAGTGATGCAGTGTGATACAACTCAGGTAAATATGTTCACTCCAGACTACTCACCTTCTGACAATGGCACAGAAACCGAGCAAGCCAATTATTTGGGTAACAATTTTAGATCTCAAAATAATCCATATAGTAACACATATAATGCAGGCTGGCGAAACCATCCCAATTTTTCTTGGGGAGGACAAGGGAATCAAAGACAACAACCCCCTCAGGGATTTCAGCAGCCACCGCTGCAATAGGAGAAAAAGCCCAACCTTGAAGAGATGTTTACCAAATTCATGGCCATGTCAGAAACCCGCTTCCAGAACACTGAAACGGCATTAAAGAACCAGCAAGCATCAATCAAAGGCCTTGAGAATCAAATTGGTCAACTCGCCAAGTTAATATCAGAAAGACCACAAGGTGGACTTTCAAGTAACACTGAGACCAATCTTAAAGAGCAACTTCATGCCATAAAAACAACAGATGAGGAGGCATTAACCAAAGACAACCCAAAGTTATGCGAGGAACCTGAGGTAAGTAAAGGTAAGGTAGAGGTATGCAACAACAAGCCAGACATCAACGAACACAAGCCTCATATACCATACCCAAGAGCGCTACAGAAAGACCGCACAGATGAACAATTCGTTAAGTTTCTTAAACTCTTAAAAGAATTACACATTAACTTACCATTTGTTGAAGCAATTTTGCAGATGCCAGACGCGGTTAAATTCTTAAAAGAACTCTCGACAAACAAGCGGAAGCTAGAAGAGAGATCTTATGTGGAATTAAATGCAGTCTGCTCAGCTATTCTACAAAATAGACTACCGACCAAACTAAAAGATCCAGGGATTTTCACTATCCCTTGTTTACTTGGTAGCCTAGAGAAAAAAAATGCTTTAGCTAACTTAGGGGCAAGCATAAACGTCATGCCTTATAACCTGTTTAAACAACTAGGCCTTAGAACCCCTAAGAAAACCAAGATGAGCATTTAACTAGCTGATAAAACTATTAGGGCACCTAAGGGAATAATTGAAGATGTACTTGTCAAAATCGATAAATTTATATTCCCAGTTGACTTTGTTGTTTTAGACATTGACGAGGCTAGCAATGTACCCTTAATTCTAGGGCGACCCTTTTTAGCAACTGCTAGAACTAAAATTGATTTAGAAATAGGTGAACTCCAATTACGAGTAGGTGATGATACAGTCACCATACGAGCTCACAAATCAATTAAAACTATAGACGAGAATAGAGATTTGAGTCCCTGTAAAAACACTGAACTCACCACACAAACTTCTGTGCAGGAGGCACTCCACATAAAGACAACGCAAACACTGGCAAATTCAACTACAGGAGATGAACCTGGAAAGCAAATACTTCAGATTGAGGAACTAGATGAGTGGCTGAACTATCACGAAAAGCCCAAAACATGCCACACCAACCTAGAGCATCACTAAGACGACCCTCAGGTACAAATGAATCAACTCAAGGTAGGGGATATGGTAATCTTAGGGGAAGACGATCCTCAAATCTTGAATTCAAAAGAGCATAAAAGTGATACATCTTACTTCACTGTAATGAAAATCTTCCCCTATGGTACAGTAGAGATAAAACATGAGTCACTCGGCACTTTCAAGGTAAACCACACTTGACTCAAATCTTACATTGAAAATAAAGTTTTAAACAGGAGAGAGGAGTATCAACTTGTGACAACCCTAATTTGACCCTAGTCGGAATGTTGTTTCGGGACCACAAAACCGAGTCGAAAAATTTTCTAAATGCTCATTTCTATGTCTATTATATGTGTTAAATCATGTGTGAAATTTTTGATGTTTTGATGTAGTCATTTGATGTGAATTTGTGAAAAAGGACTCAAGTGATAAAATTTAAAGATGTGATAGATGGTTTTTAAAGGGCCAAATAATACATGCATTAAAAGTAAGGGACTTGCATGTCAAATTTCCCTATTTATAATAAGTGACCGGCCATGACATGATTACTTCCACTAGTTTATGTTTTCTTATATTATTAAATTGAAATTAGATTAAAATTATTATAATAAAATGTATTAATTATGAAAAGATGAATAAAACAAAAGAAAGGGAGAAATTTGTTCATCTTTTTTTGGGAGCTTTAGCCGAAAAACACTTAGGAGAAGAAGAAAGAAAACTCAGCGGGAGAACCGGCCATGCATGTTAAAACTTAAGGTATGTTTGAAGTTATTTTTGGACATCTTGGTGTGTTTTGAGTTAGATGTTAGTTCTCCTTTGTAAAACATGTTAAAACATTAGATTTGGATGAGCTGAAGCTTTCAGCTATGAAGCTTTGAGTGTGTTTAAATGGTGTTTTTTTTAGAAAGGTGAAGGCTTGTTTGGTCATGTTATTTAAGTCATTGATATTTAGTAATATGAGCTTGTTAAAATAAATTTGTTGATAGGTTAAATGATTTTCAGAAAATCAGTTATCCTAGATTGCCGAATGCATTATGAATGCTCTAATGATGAAGTTGGGATTATGATATGAATTAAGTTTGATAGTTTGGAAAATTAAAAGTATAGTTTTGGTGTTGGTGTTTGTAATGCCGAATCTAAACTAATTTAGTCATTAATAATAATCGGTTTTGGGTTATTAGATGAGGTTAGATGATTCAAATGGTATAAATGAATGTATGGAATTATTGATTAACCGAATATGAGCTTGATATATATATATATATATATTTTTATTTGATTCACTATAGTATTCGGTAATGAGTTTTGGTAAATTGATAAATAAAATGTTTCATTTGTGGTTTATGAAATAATGCTTTAATTTATGTCTTGGGTAGGAAATTCGGTCATGAGTACCTTGAGATGATGTTAAACAAAAATATAATGTTTTTAAAGTAGGTGCCGAATGTGAAAGAAGTTTAAATGACTAGTTAAGTGATATGTTTGACTACTTATTTTTTTTTGAATATTATGAGAAATGTGTTTGAGAGGTTCAAATGGTGAGTTCAAGGTTATATAAATAGATTTGATAGACTTTGAAATTAAAAGTAAGACCTTGGTGTTTTGTATATGGATAGTCGAACCTGGAAAATAATATTTTGAATTGGATATTCGGTTTTAAATTTATTAAGTAATGTTTTAAATGTTCTAATATCAAAAGGAAGTGAAATCAACATTCGGTCATGTTAATTATAATTGATGATTGATAAATGAAATTGTTAAAAATGTTGAAGTTTAGTACTAAAGTCTTTATGTTTGTGATGAAATGGCCAAATGAGATTATTTATATAAGACATGTAGCCGAATGGCTATTAGCTTATAAACTAAAATAGTGCTTAAGATTTATGTGGTACTATAATTCCATAATCAATTGCTGAATGTGAGTGATAAGTAATTAAACAAATTTATTTGTTTCACTTAAGCTCAAGAGCAAAGAGGAACAAGTTCTGATAAGGGAAAAGAAAAAAAATTAATTGAGTAGCCAACCACAACCGTTCGAATATATCCGAAGTAAGTCTGGAGTAGTCACATTTAGTATGTAATCGAAAATGCCTTGATATGTGTATGATAGTTGTGCTGTGACCTATCGATTCTATTTGAACTAAGAATTATGTGATAAATAATTATGTATATGGCTTATAGCCAAATGATCACTATGAGTTAAGCTTGAATGGTGAATTGGATTTATGATGTTTATGTATGACTTTTGAACCAAAATTTAAATGATGGTGTTCGTATGATGCTTACATCCGAATGTAACAAATGATTACTAATGTGATATGTTATATGAGATGTGATAATATGTGAATAATTATTCATGATACTTGATGTATATCCGGACTTGAGGTCCGAGGCTTGGTGCTGGATTTATATCCGAACTTAAAGTTCGCAGGCTTCGTGCTGGTATTGTATCGGGGTTTTAAAGTCCCGCAAGCATAATGTTGGTGAATTAATTCAGATTTTGATATTGAATGATCACAGTAAACCACCATCGAGTAAGTACTATACATTTAAGATGTTCAGGTACGTATTACCTACTCATATGTGAATTGACTTTGAAATGGATCATTAGTATCAGCAAAGAATATAGATGTGATTGATTCTTATATTGTAAATATGAGGATGACCTAATTGGTCATGGTATGTTTGTATATGAAAGTATATGCTAAAAATTTCCTTATTGTACTATTAGACATTATGCCAAGGGATTTTGTAAGTTATTAGTTTCATAGTTCGATATATGTATGTGGATGATTTCCATATTTGCAGATAAGAGAATGACCTAACCAGTCGATATCTTCATATGTGAAAGTATATGACTAAATTTTTATGATATGTGCTTTTAAAGTAAAGTGAAGTATGTGAGGAAAATCTATAAGTACTTGGGTATATTCAGCCATAATACTATAAGGGTTGAGAATGAGTTGGTTTAATTGAATGTTTTGGTTGACGATAAGTCTTTAATTGTTTGTGATACTTAAAACTTACTAAGCTTATGAAAGCTTACTCTGTTCTCTGTTTCTCTATTTTATAGATTGTCGATTTTGACCACCGACTCGGAGATCGTCAGCAGTTCGTCACACTATCGATCTTTTTGGTACAGTTATATTTTGTACTCGATATGGCATGTATAGATTAGGATGATGAAACAATATTTTGTAATTGTAAATATTTGACCATACAAAAGTGGCATATGACTTAAATGTTTGAATGTATTTCAGTTTGTGTTTTATGACTAAGTGATTGTGAAAATGAAGGATTTGGTTCAGTAATACTTCTTAACCCTAATTTGGTGATCGGATACGGGTTAGGGGTGTTACACAACTCTTCAAACCGCCGTGCCTGACCAAGCTTGAGCATAGTCGAGCTTAGACTCTAAATAAGTGCTTCACGGGAGGCAACCCGAGCACTAACTTAGTAATTTTTCGTCTATTTTGATTTTAGTATTTTTTCATTCATCAACTAACCCTTTTTAATGCAGAGATTTAGAACCACACGGCCAGTCCCACGGGCGTGCCTCAGGCCGTGTGAACACTTCAATCCGTTCCATGAACATATCTCTCACGAAGTTCAGTCCAATACAATGGAGTCCGACACTTCCGTCCATACAGAGCTTCATTTGGTGCCATTCTAATGCTTGACTGATAACTGTTGTTATATGCGAATTCTATCAAAGGCAAATATTTATCCCAACTACCTTTAAACTCTAAAACACAACATCTTCAAGCACTTGAATCACTCTTTCTGATTGCCCGTCTGATTGAGGATGAAAGGCAGTACTAAAATTTAATTTAGTACCCAACTCCTCTTGTAACTTCTTCCAGAACCTCGAAGTAAAACGCGAATCTCTATCGAAAATAATGGATACAGGCACACCATGCAACCTAAATACCTCAGAAACATATAATTCAGCTAATTTATCCAAAGAAAAGTTCATCCTCACCGGAACGAAATGAGCTGACTTAGTTAATCGGTCAACAATTACCCAAACAAAATCTTTCTTCTTTGGCGTTAAAGGCAATCCGGAAACAAAATCAATGGAAATTCTTTCCCATTTCCATTCGGGAATCATAATTGGTTGGAGCAATTCCGAAGGTAACTGATGTTCTGCTTTTACCCTCTGACACACTAAACACTTTGTTACATATTTGGAAATATCTCGTTTCATGCCCGACCACCAATACACTTTCTTTAGATCTTGATACATTTTCACACTACCCGGATGTACTGACCAACGACTATCATGAGCTTCATGTAAAATCTTCTGAATCAGTTCAATATTTCTCGGCACACAAACTCTGTCATGAAATAGTAGACAATCACTTGTATCTATCCGGAAATCAGAACTATTACCTGTTTCACACTAAGTCCGCTTTGCTAATAATTCACTGTCTAATTTCTGAGCTTCACAAATTTCTTGCAAAAATAATGGCTTAGCCACTAATTCAGCTATCAATGAACCATCATCAGACAACGACAAATCTGTATTCAAAGCTCTTAAAGCAAACAATGATTTTCTACTTAAAGCATCAGCAACCACATTTGCTTTACCTGGATGATAGTCAATCACAATTTCATAGTCTTTTAATAGTTCCAACCATCTTCGCTGTTACAAATTCAAATCTTTTTGAGTCATTACATACTTCAGACTTTTGTGATCGGTATACATCACCGTACAAATAATGTCACCATATTTTTAAGGCAAAAACTATAGCAGCTAACTCCAGATCATGAGTCGGATAATTCCTTTCATGTGGCTTTAATTACCGAGAGGTATAAGCTATTACTTTTCCTTCTTGCATCAAAACACACCAAGTCCATTTAGAGTCGCATCACTATAAACAACAAATTCTTTCCTCGACTCAGGTTGCACTAGCACTGGTGCCTCAGTTAAACACTTTTTCAATCTTTCAAAGCTTTGCTGACACTCATCAGTCCACACAAATTTAACTTCCTTCCGTAATAATCTCGTAATCGGCAAAGCTATTATCGAAAAACCTCTCACAAATCGACGATAATATCCGGCTAAACCTAGAAAACTCCTGACTTTAGATACACTCTTAGGAGACTTCCATTCAACAATTGCTGAGATCTTACTCGGATCTACTCGGATACCTTTTTTCGAAACAATATGTCCCAAAAAACCGACTTCACTAAGCCAGACTTCACTTTTACTGAATTTGGCATACAGTTTCTTCTCTCTTAAAATCTGAAGTATAATTCTCAAGTGTCCGACATGCTCAGACTTACTTCGAGAATATATCAAAATGTCATCGATGAAAACTACTACGAACTTATCCAAATAAGGCCTGAAAATTCGATTCATCAAATCCATAAAAATGGCCAGAGTGTTGGTCAATCCAAATGGCATTACCAAAAATTCGTAGTGACCATACCGGGTCCTAAAAGCAGTCTTAGGCATATCAGACCCCTTAACCTTCAATTGATAATACCCGGATCTCAAATCAATTTTAGAAAATATGGAAGCATCCTTAAGTTGATCAAATAAGTCATTGATTCTAAGCAACAGATACTTATTCTTCACCGTTACTCTATTAAGCTGATGATAATCAATACAAAGCCGCAACGACCCATCTTTCTTCTTAACAAACAAAACCGGAGCACCCACAGAGAAGAACTAGGTCTTACAAATCCCTTGTTAGTCAATTCTTGCAACTATGCTTTCAACTCCTTTAGTTCTTTCGGTGCCATTCTATACAGAGTGATCGATATCGGAGCAATACCCGGAAGCAAATCAATACCGAATTCAATTTCTCTGTCCGGAGGTAACCCAGGCAATTCTTCCGGAAATACATCAAATATTCACATGCCACAGGCACAGATTCAATCTCCTTTTCAGACACCTTAGTGTTCAACACATAGGCCAAATATGCCTTACAACCACTTTTCAAACATTTATAAGCAGAGATTGCAGAGATCACAGTCGGAACACAATCTGACTTATTTGGTTCAATTGGTGAAATACCATAATTCAATTCAAGAATCTTTCGTTTACAATCTATTTTAGCACCGTGCAAAGTTAACCAATCCATTCCCAAAATAATATCGAATTCATTAAAAGGAAGCAACATTAAATCAACAGGGAAACAGTGACCACGAATCATCAAAGGACAGTTCTTACAAATTTTGTCTACTATCACATGTTTTCCTAACGGATTCGACACTTTAACCATAAATTTGGTAGACTCAATGAACAAATTCTTATCAGACACTAATTTCACACACATATATGAATGAGTTGATCCCGGATCAATTAAAGCAAGAACAGAATTATCATAGAGAGAAAATGTACCAGTAATCATTTTAGGTGAAGACGCTTCCTCACGAGCCCTTATAGCATACGCTCTAGCTGGAGCTTTCACTTCAGATCTTGCAGTGGTATTTTTCTTTTCGCTTTTACTGCTATTTCCAGATCCCACATTCCTTGGTGGTCTTCCTCTACTCACATTACTCGGTCTCACATTCGGAGATTTCTCAAACTCTTCTCTTTCAGGACAGTCTTTGATGAAATGATCTTGAGACCTGCATCTAAAACAAGCTCGGTTATGCAGATAACATTCACCTGGATGTCTCTTTCCACAGTGTTGGCATTCGAATCTATTAGATCTAACACTACCGACACTTGTCACAGAAGTGGTTTGACCCTTCGGATTGAAGCATTGCTTACCACGATCTCTCTGAGAAAAACTTACCGAAACATTTGATCGAGAACTCATCTCTCTTGATTTCTTTGATTGCGACTGAAATGATCGGCCCATTGATCTTTTTCTTGCATCCTTAGCTTCACCTTCAACTTTTCTTTTCTCTTTGCTCAATGCCTCGGCCTTAATGGCCCGTTCAGCAAGTATTACTAATTCCTTAATCTCTAGAATTCCCACAAGTAGTCGGATATCTTCATTCAATCCATCTTCAAATCTCTTACAGAGTATTTCTTCAGTAGTTACAAACTCTTGAGCATACTTACTTAATCGAATGAACTCTCTTTCATACTCAGCTACTGACATTTGCCCTTGCTTTAACTCTAGAAATTCTTTCTGCTTCTGATCGATAAATCGTTGACTGATGTACTTTTTACGAAATTCTTCCAAAAAGAAATCCCACGAAACTTTCTCTTTTGGAACTACTGATATCAAAGTCTTCCACCAGTGATAAGCAGAATTTCGTAACAATGAAGTGGCACATTTCAGACTTTCTTCTGGGGTACAAGACAATTTATCTAATACTCTCATAGTGTTCTCTTACCAGAATTCAGCTTTCTCTGGGTCATCATCCACATTGGCTTAGAATTCTTCAGCCCCATATTTTCTGATCTTATCTACTGGAGGCTTGGACAGTCTTATCACTTCTGTTCGCAGGGATCCATGGGAACAACTTGAGAAACAGGAGGGCGCGGAGGAGGTTAAGCATACGGATTCGCCCGAATGAACTCCATATACCAATTGCTCATCATATGGAGAAAGGCTTCCAGAGCCTCATCTCCTTGACCCTGAGTCTTGGGTGTACTCTCAACAGGCGTTGTCCCTTGCACGGGAGCAGGCGCTTTGTTCTGAGCATCTTCAGCAGTATCTTGATTGGGATCCATTTACTATAATAGAAAACATTTCAAGATCATTAGGAGTCGTCACACTATCAAGTCACAGATATGGCATGTATAGACTGACTATTACACTTGCTGCGTTAGTCTGAGAATCGGCTAAATCGTAGCTCTTATACCAATTAAAATGTAACACCCCTTACCCAGAACCGTTACGGGAATCGAGTAATGAGTGTTATCGAACTTACCGGAGTACAGACTCATGTTTACAACCAAATCATGACAATTTTACCCTTTACTGAGGGTTTACCATCGCAATACTAACATCTCGGATGATTAGGATTCGAATCCTATCGCGTCGGAAGCTCGAAAAATTTTTCACTTCTAAAACAACGTCACACGCCCATGTGACACATAACATGGCCGTGTGGCCTTCACACGCCCATGTCCAGAGGCCGTGGATGAAATTGTCCAATTGTCCATGTCACCCCACACGGTCGTGTTGGGCCGTGTACTCTACATAGTTGAGACACACGGCCATGTCTACTGCCCGTGTGGTACATTAAAATTCAAAAATTAAGGTGCAAGGGAGGCACGGTCTGAGTACATGCCCGTAGGTCAGGCCGTGTGTCCCTCACAGCCTAGGCACACCCGTGCCCTATACCCGTGGAGTAAACTATCCACTAGCACACGGTCATGGCACACGCCCGTGTGCCCTGTTGTGCAGGCCGTGTCAGGCTATTTACCAAGCCTTAATCTCCCTGAAACACACTAACACATACATACCATTCATTTCAACCAATTCTAATGACACATACTCAAAATGTTTACTTTTATAACATCATTTACAAAACGAGTATCACATATTCACCTATTCTATTTGACTTACAAAACAATACTTATACAAAGACTAGCCACCTATACATGCCAAATTCAAAATATCAAAAATCATATATTCAAATACCAAGGTAGCTTGATAGTGTGAGACGAGCCTCCTTCGATCACCAATCCCAATATGATTTATGCTCGAGAATCTAAAAGGAAGGGGAAAAGAAGAGGAGTAAGCAACAAGTAGCTTAGTAAGCCATAGGTAAATCAATAGCAAAATGCACATAATTAGCTAAGACCTCTTATTTCCACATAACATAAATGCGACATTTGTATACTTACTTATACACATTCTTACCAAAATATCCAAATATAGGCATTCACACATATATCATGTTCAATCCATTTTCAATGGCTTAACCAGCACAAATCTTCACATAACTAAATTAATTCCCGTTGAACATTCAGAACAGAAACGGATATACAGAGGTTAGCACTGAAGTGCCTCACAGATATGTGGCCAAAGCCAATACAGAAATATGGCAAAAGCCATCAGAATATGTAGCGGAAGCCACCAGAATATGTAGCGAAAGCCACCAGAATATGTAGCCGAAGCCACCAGAATATGTAGCTGAAGCTACTTCAGATCATAGAAATACAGACGTAATCCACGGGCCTGCTTACATAAGCTGATAGGTGACTGCAACACATGCAAGTGCACCCAGCACCCGGGATATGGAATCAGACAAAATTAGAAGCCCTCAAGTGACATATCCGAAGTCATTCTTACAGTTCAAACGAGATTTATCAAAATATTCACAATCATACAATTTCATAATTCGTAATTCATATTCACATATTTTCACTTAGAAATCATCAAATAATTAACAATGATGCAAATGTGCCATAGTTTACTCATGGCTTACCTCGATAACAAAACGACTAAATCTAGAATTAGTCGACTACCTTTTCTTTTCTGCGATCTCGATTGCTTTCTCTTCTTTCTTGATCTAAATAAACACATTTAACACATTTTATCAATTCCTTACTCAAATTCGTTCACCATTCAGACTTTTGGGCGAAATGACATTTTGCCCCTAGTCTCGTAAACTCAATTTCATTCCATTTTCCTAACAGTTTAGACTTCGCTAAATCTTTTTCATAAAAATAATCCAAAAATCATATATTTTCGTATACTTATAAGCAAATTTTTGCTTTTTTCATTTTAGTCCCTTAGGGACGTTTCTATCGAAAACTATTCGGAAAAACCCGTAATTAACACTCCAAAGACTCATTTTCTACCATTACACAACAATACACAACTATATCACAAATGAGTATATTTTTAAACCCTAATCCATTCTCAAATAAATGGTAAAATCATGAAATTTAAGCTTAGAGGAACTCAAAAATACGAAAATAATCGAAAACGGGGCTAAAATGCACTTACAATTTGCTTGAAAAAGCTCAAACCCCTTAGCTATGGAGAATGGAAATTTATGCAACCATAGATGAAGAAGATGAACACTTTTCATCTTTTCTCATCTTTTATTTGTCTTTTAATGATTTGGACAAAAATGCCCTTAGCCATGTTACTCATGAACATTTCTAGAAATACCTTTTTATGTCCATGCTATTAACTATTGGTCTATTTGCCATTTAAAGACCTCTAGTTCAAACCCCCATTTCAAATAGGTACTTACACATTATAACTCACATTTTGCCATTAATGCAATTTAGTCTAAAAATAAAATTAAGCACTAAATCAATAAATTTTCTAAACAATTTTCACACAGAGCATATTTAATAGATCGGAAAACATAAAATTTTCAGAATTTAACTATTTTAATTCGGATTTTGTGGTTACGAAACCACTGTTCTGATTAGACCCTATTTTGGGCTGTCACATAATATTATGAACATGAACAAAATAAATATAAACACTTATACACTAGATAAAATATATAAGAATAATATAAGGTATGTAATATATACACCAAGCAATTAACATATACTATAAAATTTTTTAAAAAATAGCCAAAACAAAGATGGATAATTTACACGATAAAATAAATAAAACATGTATTTTATAGAAACTTTAACTATAAAGAAGCACATATAGGGGTATACATATATAATAATATAATCTAATAAAAAAATACACTTTAAAAAACAATTTAAATGTTATAAGGCATAGATTTTAAAATAATACATAATATAACAAATCAGTATATATATATATTTATAAATAAAAACATATTTAAAAGTAAAGAATATAAAAACTTTACATTTATAATAAATTACTTTTAAAATTTTATACAATATACCAAATGTAAAATAATACATAATATTTAATAATAATATACTAAGTCTAAAATGATAATATTTGATACAAATTTTAAAAATCATATGTAATAATAATATACAAATTTAAAATAATGTAGAATTTTAATAAATAGCCGAATATAAATAATGAATAATAATAGTTTATTATATAATGTTAAAATAATTAGAAATAAGATAAAATATATATAAAAAGAAACAAGGATCAAATTAAAAATAAAAATAAATTTTGAAATGGATGTGTAAAAGGACCAGCTTAAAAACGCATGCCATACCACAGAGACTCATCGGGTAAATATACCCTATTCCAGAAACGGCACCGTTCCAATATTTGTGTTTTAAAAGGCTGAAGGACCAAATTGAAATCAAAACAGAATCATTGGGCAAAATTAAAAGGTAAAATAAACTTAATTTAAAAGATAGAAAATGCGGAAGGACTAAAGGGATAAATTTCCCTTTTATCAAAAACGCGCAAATCCTCCCCGAGTAATCAGGTCAACGCGCGGGTCACGTCCTAAACGACGTCATTTTGGTGCTTATTGAATTAAGCAAAACGGCGTCGTTTTTTCATTGTCATATAATCCAAAAAAAATCGGTTTTAAAAAACCATTGTAAACAGTCCTAAAAAAAAAGCTCTGAAATGCTCTCCCCCTCCCCGGCCTGAGCTCCAGCAGCGGTCATCGGCCATCGCCTCACGCGCCTCACGCGCCGTCGTACGCGGAGGTCAGAAGGTCGAAAACCTTCATTTTTTTAGGCAAATCGTAGGTAACCCATTTTCCTTCTTTATTTTAGTAATATTTTTGTATATATATATATAAATGATTCGCATTTATCAAAATTGGAAAATGAAAAATTAAAAAATGAAAAGAAGATAAGTAAAATAGTCGAGAATCACCTTTATTCTGTGATTTTTTATTGCTTGTATTTGTGTTTTAAAAAAAAACCGTCCTTTTCACATATTACAACACGGTTTTTATAGCCCAAAAAAGAACCGAATACAATAAATGTGTTATATTTTGCCATATTTGCCTTCTTTCCCTGTGGTATTCTTTCCTTTTGTAGATGAACACGAGTATCACGGCAGCGGAGGATCGCGATTCACATGTCGATTGTGGTGACACATAGGGCTCGTGTTAGGTGCTTACAGCGCCCTAGGGTTTCAGACACCCTAGGGTTTTTGATTCTGTTAACGGTTTGGGCCTTTTGGGCCTGGTTATAATTTTGGGTTTTGGGTGTAATGGACCCTGGGTAGTGGATTTAGGTGTAATAGGCTACGAGTGTAATGGTTAAATTCGTTCTGTTTAATATTGGATCTAATCTGGTTGATATTTGGGCTGCTATAAATGGATTGTAAAAGAACTTTATTATTTTTGGTTTTTTTTCTATTTTTGAGCTTTGTATAGCTTGAGAAAAAATGGGCTAGTACAGCTGCCCTTCTTTGCTCATTGCCGAGTAACGAGAATAGAGAAAAGACTATAGAAGGGCCAATTTTGCCCGGTCTTACCGAGTCTTGAGTTCTTGATCCTCATCTTCTTCAAATGGCCTCCCACCCATATGCAACTTCAGAGGTATTGGACGGATTCAATTCGCTTCGCTGCAATCTCAAGGAGGGCAATATCTACTATTTTTCAGTCTACTCCCTTGCTACATCAGGAAGATAAGGCTAATGGCTAAAATCTGCTCCCCTGCTACTTCGAAAAGATAAGATTTGCCAACATTGATCTGCCTCGCTGCTATCTCGAGGAGACAAAATTTTCATTTTTTCAGTCTACTCCTTTGCTACATCAAGAAGATAAGACTACAATCTTCAGCCGACTCGCTTGCTACCTCAGGAAGATAAGGCTAATGGCTAAAATCTACTTCGGAAAGATAAGATTTGCCAACATCAATCTGTCTCACTACTATATTGAGGAGACAAGATCTTCCTTTTTTTCAGTCTACTCCCTTGCTACATCAGGAAGATAAGACTACAATCTTCAGCCGACTCCCTTGCTACCTAAAGAAGATAAGGCGAATGGCTAAAATCTGCTCCCCTACTACTTTGAAAAGATAAGATTTGGCAACATCAATCTGTCTCACTACTATCTTGAGGAGACAAGATCTTCATTTTTTCAGTTTACTCCCTTGCTACATTAGGAAGATAAGACTACAATATTTAGCCGACTCTCTTGCTACCTTAGGAAGATAAGGCTAATGGCTAAAATCTGATCCCCTGCTACTTCAGAAAGATAAGATTTACCAACATCAATCTGTCTCACTACTATCTTGAGGAGACAAGATCTGAAATCACCAATGTTGCTACACCACCCTCTGGGGACATGTCCTGTAAAATCAGTTTTATATGCCTATGTTTATGATTAGGATGCTATGACCGGAATGAATCAAATGCTCTAAGCCAAATGTGTTATGAATGCAAAAAATGTCATGAGAATGATTCTTTTTCAAGATGTCATCACTCAGTATTCGTCAAGAGTTTCATCTTCGTTCTTCTCGAAGTGTGCTT
This sequence comes from Gossypium stocksii, assembly GCA_020496765.1. NCBI lineage: Eukaryota > Viridiplantae > Streptophyta > Magnoliopsida > Malvales > Malvaceae > Gossypium > Gossypium stocksii. Next base: position 19,225,131 of record CM035623.1, read on the forward strand.
TGAACTTCTTCCATCAATTTGGTCCGTTGTACCATTCCCCTAATGTTATGACCCACTAGAGATGTTTATGAAATGATTCTCTCTTAGGATCAATAACTTATTAACTTGGACAAAGGAGATAGTCTCAATTTTCTCAAGTGCCTCCAACCCTTACACATAAGAATTCTTAAAAAATTGTCCTGTTTCAGTTTCTTGTATTATCTAGGAATTTTCAGAGTAATATGTAAAACTTCCTTTGTGAAAATATTATTAGTTCATCACTCATTATTTCAATGCAACACGCTTTATGAATAATGGGTAACAAATAAATTGACCTTTGAGGATAGTTAGAGTTTGAACAAATTATCAAAAATACAAAGGAAATTATCTAGGAACATATCATTGAGAAGAAAAAGAATTCAAAGATAGTAATTTTAGTATAAATAGGACAAAAACCAGGTGCCCTAGATATCGCAACTTGGGCTACTATATACAAACTCCCTGAAGACTGCTTTGAGCTTAACATGTGTCTAGAAGATCCAAAGTACTTTTGTTGATGCCCCTATATGTAACATGCTCCGGTTCTTGTTGATTCAGGTATATCAAGATCACTGTATGCCTTTCAAAATTTGAGCCGACCTTTCGGGCTTTCAACTCAAAACCCCTTTGGTCTCAAGGTGCCATTTGCGGGTTTTCACCTTGGCCTCTCCATTTTTTTTCGAAGTCTGAAAGCGCCCTTTACGGGTTTTCACCTGGGCTTCTCCTCCCTTTCAGGCAAAATACTTCTTGACTGAGTCTGAATTCACAGGGTTAGGCAAGCTCTTCCTATCCATTTCGGTCAAAATTAATGCACCTCCATAGAAAGCCCTTTTTACCACATATGGTCCCTCCCAATTCGGCATCCATTTTCCCCTAAAATCCTTCTGTATGGGAAGGATCTTTTTTAGTACAAGGTCCCCTTCATGAAATTCTCTTGGGTGAACTTTTTGGTTGTAAGCTTGCATCATTCGCTTCTGATACTTCTGACCATGACGAATAGCCCTTAGCCTCTTTTCTTCAATCAAGTTCAATTGATCATATTGTGATTGAATCTATTCTGCTTCATCCAGTTTTATTTCTGACAAAATTTGAAGAGAAGGTATTTCTACTTTAATGGGCAAAACTGCTTCCATCCCATAAACCAATGAGAAGGGAGTTGCCTCGGTAGAGGTTCTGACAGACGTTTGATATGCAAAGAGTGCAAACGGTAATTTCTCATGCCAATATCTGTAAGTCTCAGTCATTTTCCCCACTATCTTCTTGATGTTTTTATTGGCTGCTTCCACTGCCCCATTCATTTTTGGACGATACAGAGATGAGTTGTGATGTTTGATCTTAAATTGGTTGCAGACTTCCGCTATCGTGATGTTGTTCAAGTTCAATACGTTGTCTGATATGATCCTCTCAGGCATTCCATACTGACAAATGATCTCCTTCTTCAAGAACCGACTAACTACTGTCTTAGTAACACCTGTGTACAAAGCAGCCTCCACCCATTTCGTGAAATAGTCAATAACCACAAAAATGAAACGATGCCCATTCGAAGCTTTCGGTGAGATCAGCCCAATGACATCCATGCCCCACATGGAAAAAGACCATGGAGAAGTTATAACATGCAAAGGTGAAGGTGATACATGAATCTTATCCCCATAAATCTGGCATTTATGACATCTCTTGGCATAGTTGATACAATCTCCTACCATAGTAGACTAATAGTATCCAAACCTCATGATTTGTCTAGTCATCGTGAAATCGTTAGCATGTGTCCCACAAACACCTTCATGCACTTCTTCCAAGATTTTTCTAGCTTCCACAGCGTCAACACATCTCAATAGCACCTGATATTTCCTTCTTTTGTACAGGATATCCCCATCCAAAACATAGTCGTAGGATAATCTCCTTAATGTTCTTTTGTCATTTTCAGTTGCCTACTCAGGGTATTCACGAATTCTCACGTATCGCAATATATCCTGATACCAAGGGTGGTCATCCTTTTCTTCTTCTTCCACGTTTCAACAATAACCTGGAACCTCCAAAATACTCATCTGAATAGGCCTCATATCCCCTTCTTTGTTTACTTTAATCATGGAAGCTAGAGTTGCCAAAGCATCTGCCATCTAGTTTTCATCTCGTGGGAGATAATTGAAAGTGATGTCATCAAACTCCTCAATTAGCCCCAAAACTATCCTTCAGTAATTAATTAATTTGGGGTCTCTTGTCTCTCATTCTCCCTTGAGCTGGTAGATTACTAATGCGGAGTCTCCATATACTTCCAGTGTTCTAATTTTGCGCTCTACAGCTGCTCGAATTCCCATGATGCATGCTTCATACTCCGCCATGTTATTTGTGCAATCAAAATCCAATTTGCACGTGAATGGATAATGATCACCACCAGAGGATACCAAAACTACCCCAATTCCATTTCCCACAGCATTTGATGCCCTATCAAAGTTTAGCTTCCACGGATACTCTTCAGTAGTTGCCACATACATTAGCTCTTCAGTGGGGAAATCAAACTCAGAGGTTCAAAATCCTCTAAAGCCCTGCTAGCCAGAAATTATGCTATTACGCTCCCTTTTATAGCCTTTTGGTTCACATAAACTATATCAAACTCAGAAAGTAATAGCTGCCACCTTGCTATCCTTCCATTTAGAGCAGTTGACTCCATCATATATTTTAATGGATCGAGCTTCAAAATTAGCCAGGTTGTATGATATAGTATATATTCAATCTTGAAGTTGTCCAAATCAAGGCACAACACAACTTTTCAATCGGCGAATATCTCTTCTCACACTCAGTGAATTTCTTACTGAGGTAATATATCTCCTTCTCTTTTCTTCCTGACTCATCATGCTGACCAAGTACACATCCCATAAAGTTACTAAACACTGACAAGTATAGTATTAACGGTCTATCTGGACTAGGCGGAGATAGTACTAAAGCATTTGACAAATATTGCTTGACCTTATCAAAAGTCTTCTGGCATTCAACATCCCAAGTACCTTGGTTGTGCTTCTTAAGGAGGCGAAATATGGGATCACATTTCTCAGTTAATTGTGAAATAAACCGAGCAATGTAATTTAACCTTCTAAGAAAACCTCAAACTTCTTTCTGAGTGCACGGTGGAGGCAACTCTTGTATGGCTTTAACCTTGTCTGAGTCAACTTCTATTCCCCTCTTGTTGACTACAAAGCCTAATAGTTTCCCCGACCTAGCTCCAAAGGTGCACTTTGTCGGATTAAGCTTCAATTGAAATTTCCTCAATCTCAAGAACAACTTTTTTAGGACTTCAATGTGCTCCTTCTCTATTCGAGATTTGGCAATCATGTCGCGAACATACACCTCAATTTCTTTATGCATCATGTCATGGAATAAGGTTACCATAGCCCTTTGGTATGTTGCCCCTGCATTCTTTAGCCCGAATGGCATTACCTTATAACAAAAGGTGCCCCATAATGTTATGAAGGTGGTTTTCTCCATATCCTTAGGATGCATCTTTATCTGATTATATCCCGAAAAACCATCCATGAAAGAGAACAATGAGTATCCCACCGTGTTATCCACTAACGTGTCAATATGAGGCAAGAGGAAGTTGTCTTTAGGGCTGGCCTTATTGAAATCCCTGTAGTCCACACACATCTGAACCTTTCCATCTTTCTTTTGGACAGGAACAATATTGGTAACCCATTCTGAGTATTTGACCACCTGTAAGAAACCAGCATTAAACTGTTTCTTGACTTCCTCTTTTATTTTTAGCACCACGTCAGGCCTTATTCTTAGTAGCTTCTGCTGAACTGGCTTGCATTCTTCTCTTATAGGGAGGCCATGCACTACAATATCAGTATCTAGCCCCGGTATATCTTGGTATGACCATGCAAAGACGTCTCTAAATTCCCGCAGTAACTCAACAAGATCTTGCCTTGTCTCTTGAATTATACACGTTCCAATTTTGACTACCTTCCCTTCCTCCAAGATTACATTCTCCACCACTTCCTCATGGGGCAAATTTTGCTTCTCTTCTTGCTTTACCATTCTTAACAAATCTGGAGTCACGTCACAATCCCTGTCACCTTCAAAATCCTGAGGTTCCTTTAAACACATGTCTTACAAAAGAATGTACAAAGAACAAATAAATTTAAGAATGACTCTTTTCATGTTTATGAATGAAATGAAAAATTTAGAAAGAAATTAAAAGGTCAAAAGAATATTTATCGGTATGAAAGAATATTTGCTCGAATTGATAACAAATGTGTATTTTATTGAAACAAAAATGTCTGAACATGAGTCTATTTCACAAATGAAATCTTATTACTCCTAGGCTTTAGAGCAACAAGAGTGTTCTGAATATTACTCTATATAATTTCTAAAGACTACAGGAAGTTCTTCCGTAGTCCAGTTGTTTAAGGAGCTCTCCGGTTCATAAGGACAAATGCCCAATAAGGTTCTTCGCTCAATTCTTTCCTCATGTATAGTATTGATATGAAGAACTTCATTTCTTAGCAACCCTCTCTCAGGGTGAGTTATTCCTCCTGATACAAAAGTCTGGGATATATGAGGGAATGTCATTGACTCCCACTTGGCTTCTTTTCTACTCAACCATGCCCTTCTTCTCTCTTGCTGCTTCTCTATTTCCTTTCTCCTTTCTCTATAATCTGGCCTGAAACCTAAGCAAAAATGGTCTATTTTCTCCTTCAGTTTTTGAACTTGGATCCCTCCTTGGAGATATCTACCCAATCCTTTTCTTGGTAAGGCTCATTTCCCCACCATCATCTGCAAGCCCATTCTTATGGTTTTGGATATCTTGGGCACCGGTACCTCATTTCCTTCTAAAATGAATGTCACGTTAACAAATTCCAAGGATCGAAAGGAGCATTCAACTGCCTCCTCATTCACCTCTACATAGAGCGCGTCATTGGTAACAGTCGCTATAATGTCCTCCTCTACATTTATAGTAACCAGCCGTCTTTCTGTTACTAACTTCAATTTTTGGTGCAAAGATGAGGGTACCGCTCCCGCCGAATATATCCAGGGCCTCCCCAATAAGCAATTATAGGAGGGCTTGATGTCCACTACCAAAAAATCGAATTCATATGTGTTCAGTTCAATCAGCAATGGTATGTCAATCCTTCCCATCACTTTCCTCTCCGTGCCATCAAATGCTCTCACTATGTTATGGCATGTTTTCATGTGAGAACTATCTGTTGGCAACCTGTTCAATATGGACAATGGTAGGACATTCAAAGCCGATCCATTATCGATTAGCACATTGGGCAATGTATATCCTTTGCAACGAGTAGTGGTGTACAAAGCCTTGGTCGATCTTATGCCCCCAGGTGGAATTTCATCATCATTAAAGTAGATGAAGTTGTCAGCACTTATGTTACTAACCAAACGATCCAACTTGTTGACAGAGATATCATTAGTAACATAAGTTTCATTCAATACTTTCATTAATGGCTCAAGATGCTCTTCTGAGCTTAGAAGTAATGCTAGCACTGATATGCAAGCCGATTGTTTGCGCAACTGCTCTACCACGCTATATTCACTGTGCTTCAAGAATTTCAGAAACTCTTTAGCCTCTTCCTCCTTCACTGGTTCATTTATAAGTGCTTCGGCCCCTTTCTCTCACTCATCTACCAAGGCTTTTGCTTTCACTGGCTCAGTTCTGACATTTCCCGCATCGTAACGCCTTCCACTTCATGTGTAGGATCCTCCACTTTGGCCCTCCTTGGAAGTACTGGCTAGATTTTCCCCTCCTGGAATTGTGACATTACAGTCATAATTCCAAGGTACCATTTTGTTATCCTTGTAAGGAAAGGAAATAGGTTTCTAGATTACGACCTTTGGTGCTACTTGTGCCCCAACCTCATTGATTCTTGGTCAAGAAATAATGACCACTGGGTAGTTAATTTTCTGACTATTTACCATCAACTCTCCTTCCGACGCGCATATGTTTTCTGCTGCTAGGCCATCTTCATAAAACTCCATCTCTTTGTTATCCATAAAGTCCTGCACTAAGACCCTAAACTTGGCGCACTCTTGAATATCATGTCCCTCTATACTGTGGAACTCACAATAGTTCCTCATCTTTTCACAACTTCTCTCTGATTCTGGAATAATTATCCCCCCTTTACCATCTCCTTCCACACCTATCTCAAAGGAGTTCTTACTTCCGCTAGGTCTGTTTTAACTCTTCTCATGTCCTCAACCACTGCGTTTACCCCACTATCAGTATGATTGGGTAGCGGGTTCTCCGCACTAGGCTTATCATCAAACTTTACAATGCCCATTTTAATAAATCTTTCAACCAATTTCTTAAAGGCAGTACAATTTCTATTGAATGTCTCGTTATCCCTGCATAGTACTCACATTGTGCATTTGTATCGTACCATTTGGGGTATGGGGGTTATAATGGTTTCATGTAAAAGGGGGCTACCACATGTGCATCAAATAAACTCTGATACAATTCCCTATACATTATTGGGATTGGTGTGAACTGGATCTTCTCAGTACTTTGCTTGGTGCTTGATTCCTGCCTTAACGAACCTTTCGGCTGACTAACAGTAATTGACTTTGAGTTATATGCACTTGCGTTATTCACCTCATTATCTTTCCTCTTCGAAGCTGATCTCTTAACAGTTTCCCCTTCAATCTTGCCACCCCTTATGGCATTTTCTATTATTTCACCTGCCATTACCATATCAGCAAAGTTCTTAGTAGTACTCCCTATCATATGGGTAATGAATGGAGCCTTTAAAGTATTAATAAAGAGCATGGTAGTCTCTTTTTCTAGGAGCGGTGGCTGAACTTGCATGGCAACTTCCCTCCACCATTGCGCATACTGCCTGAAGCTTTCATTTGGCTTCTTTTCCATGTTTTGCAGAGTGATTCTGTCAGGTGTCATGTCTGTCACATGATTGTATTGATTCATGAAAGCTTGCGCGAGATCTCTCCAAGAGCCAATCCTAGCACGGCTCAGTTGATTGTACCACCTAGATGCTGCCCCAACCAAACTATCTTGAAAACAATAGATCAATAGTTGATCATTGTTAACATAGCCGGTCATTCGTCTATAGAACATGGTGATGTGGGCTTCAGGGCAACTGGTCCCATTGTACTTCTTAAATTCTGGCATCTTGAACTTATGCGGAAGCACCAAATCTGGGACCAGGCTCAAGTCTTTAGCATCAATGCCATGGTGATTATTAGTATCTTCTAAAGCCTTGAACTTCTCTTCTAACCATCTGCAACGGTCCTCTAATTGCCTTGAGAATTCACTTCTCATTCCTTCCCTTTTGGCTATGTCTAAATCGGGGATGACAGGATTGGTGGGGTTATCTCCTGGGTTAGATCCCGAGCCAATTTGGAAATTCATGGGCACCTCAGTATCAGCTTGCCCTTGTTGAGGCCTAATTGTGACAGACGGCCTTCGGCCATGCGCCTCAGGTTGTGCTTGTGCATGTAGTGGGGTAAAACCCAGAGGATAATCCTTATTATCCTCTCCAGTGACAGTCATGGGACCCTTTCCTTTGTCCATTGCCCCAGTCAGCAGGTGAGACATCTAGGACATCATATTCCTCTGAGCTTCCATCATTTGCTCTCTCATATCCTGTTGCATTTTTGCCATTTGCTCTTGCAACTAGTCTTGCATATCCTTTTGGAGCTGTTCAAATCTTTGATCCATACTCTTTGTCTTGGTACGTGTACCGTAACGGTCTGTAGTTTCTAGATTTTTCCTTTCCTCTCTCTCTTCTATAATAACTTCCACCAATGAGGGTCTTTCTATGGATTTAAATGCATATGATGTAATGTAATGCAAATGCATGAATGCAAAAAGATATTGATTTTGATTCAGTTTCATTTAGAAAACTTTATTTAGAAAATAAAATTCTTTACACAAAGCAGATTACAAATATGCTTTCGCCTTAAGGCCCAAAGCTTTAACCCTTTTAAATAGTACAGCTAACTCTTTACCCCTATCTGATTCTAACTCATATTTTACACTTTACATATCAGCCTGCACTGCAAAGGCTTGTAAATGATCAGCCACTTCCTGAATTTGGACTATGGCTTCACCCATAAGGTAGTCCCTATTCCTAACTTGATCCTGAGAATGATGAAGCTCCTCCTTCCAATGCCCTGCTCTTGCTTCAAGATGCTTGATCCGGAGTTCACAGTTTTGTAACGCCAACTCCAACCTTTCGATCTTGCCCTTCATTTCCTCGATCTTGTTCAGACTTGTCTTTAACTCAGCTGTAGAATTACGACTTCGAAGGTGATGAAGAGACCGTTCAAGTTCAGCCATTTTAGCCTTTAATCCATACTTCTCCTTTTGACTCTCTGCTAAGCTCCTTTCTAAGGCCTCGTTTTTCGCCTGAACTTCTTGGAACTTCTTCTCCCATTGATCAGCTTTGGCTTTTTCCTCTCAAATCTCTTGTTGCCACTGTTCAGAAGTCTTCCCCAATCCAGCTTTTTTTACTGACATCTGTATCCTCTTATATTCCATCTTCAAATTATCTCGGTCTTCGTCAACCTTCCTCTTCTCTTTTCTTACTTTTTCAACCTCTAGTTTCTAAACGTCCACGTCTAATCTTAGGTACATCTTTTCTTCCTCCAGCTTCTCTATCTTTTTTCCAAGCTCTAAACTCTTTCTTTCGAACTCTTGCTTCATAATTTCTATTCCTGACCGAACCACTCGTAAGCACTCCTCCATCGATCGACCACCCTCCAAACTTGGCCTAGGGATGTTATCATTGATCCTCTTGCTAAACCACCCCTTGTATTTTAGGGATGTCATCGGACCCTCAGTCAGAACTTTTACACAGCAAGTCCGCTTCCAAGCCTTAGAAATCTCTCGAATATTCTTCTTATAATTATCCCCCTTATACAGGAATTCACATTGAGCTAATCCTTGTGTTGCTGGTATACACTGTCTCGCTTTATATTGTCTTAGTACGAGCAACGGTGCATATCCAACAGCTCCCCAGATTCCAGGAAGAGGTACCCAATCAAAATTTCCACACTGATAGAGAACCTCTTCAGCAACCATCCAAGAGGCTTTCCACTCAACATCTTCCCTCCGGAGATTTTGAAGAATTTCCATCCACTTTTCTTCGAAAATATCATCCCTCCTTCGTGTGGTTACTGCTTCCTTTAAAGGGGAATAATTTTCAAAGAACACTCGACAAGGAACCTTATCAACCTTCCAAAAGTGATTGTGGAACCAAACCAAGAATAACTTCGTGCATCCAATGAATCTACCTTCACCAACCCTCCGGCATGCACTCAAGGATTTGAATGTCTCGGCTAGGATTGTAGGTATAGGTGTGACCTGCTTACCAAGGTGATCGAATAAATCAGTGACTGCCTCATCAATGTGCCTCAAAGCTTTGGGGAAGATTACCAAACCATAAATACCTAAGGCCAATACATCAACTTTCCTCATCACATCTGGGTGCGCTAATATCAAATCCCTCAAACTCACCCAAGGAATGCATTTACCATCACCCTTTTGTTGGATTCGAGATGTGACCCACTGTTCACTCATCCCTATAATACTCATTAATTTTTTTCACAAAGGTTGGGAAATTAACGACCTTAAAATAAGCTTTGTCACCTCGAATCCTTGGACAGCGAAGCAAGGTCGTATACTCCTCTATAGTAGGTACTAAATCTACCTCTCCAAAAGTAAAACAATTATAGGCAGGGTTCCAAAACTATACCATAGCTTAAAATAGATGGTTATCCACCTTGACGTCAAGCAAGTAGGGTAAATCACCATAATTATGGTAGAACAGCTGCTTAGTTACGTCATCCGAATGGGCCCAAATATCGTTCAATTCTTGAAGCTCATTCTGTGCCACGCTGATGCGAGTGAAGTCCCACAACTCCGATGTATATCCCTCAGTGACACTATCTCCTTTCTCTAATTGGGTTTTCTCTGACCATGCAAGGACTACAGCGTTGTCCTCTACTTTATCAAGATATTCATTCTCTATAACAAAACTTTCTAATTTAGAAATCGAACCGTGAATCGACACCTTTAAATGTTGAATGACATGCAATGATAAGAAAATAAAATTGGTCAGTGTCATGTATATAAGACATAATTCAAAGAGAATAAACAAACACCTACATGGGTAATTACTATGGGTCAATATTGTTCTACATAAGGCGAGCTCCTAGGGTTCACTATATGTGTTTTTGGTTCTAAAGGAAAAGGGTACCTGAACCAATAGATTCCTCGATCCTCACCCATTATAGGCTCATATAGACCGAGTTTAGTTCAGGGGGAAACATTTCCCTATGGCCATGCGGAGATGAAAATCTCACAGAGACATAGGTACGGATGCATCGTAGAAGCGATCCACTAGCCCATGCGGAGGTGAAAACCTCACGAAGGCGTAGCTTCTCACTCCCACTTAAGGGTGTGACCACAACGGTCATGCAATGAAATGTGTACGAGAAAAATAACAATCATATTCAACAAGCTCATGCAAAAAGATCATAATTTTCAAATCGAATTTTCAAATTTCGACAAAAGGACAGAAAATAATCAATTTTACGATTTGACTCTTATTTTTCCCTAGTGGAGTTGCCAAGCTGTCAAAATCATTTTTAATTTTGAAAAAAAATGGGGTCGACTTTAAGAAAATGAAAATGGAGTTGCCACTAATCTTTTTAGGTGTGATCGGAGCACCTCATAAAACGTTTTATTTCAAAACATTGATTTTGGCCTACGAAAATTCAAGAAAACAGGTTCGGGAGTCGGTTACGTACGAGGAAGGATTAGCACCCTCGTAACGCCTAAAATTGGTACCAAATTGATTAGTTTTCTGTCCTGGTGTCGAAAATTTGAAAAGATTTTTAAACATGATCCCTTTTTTAAAAACTTGAACAATTTGAGTTAAAATTCGATATTCTTTTGTTCCGAAAGAATACAAACATCACATCCAGCACGTTAGGACACGATGTTTTAAATCCTCATAACTAATCATCTCATGAATTTGAAAATTTAGTCAAACGGGAAATCGCAACCCAGCACATTAAGGCATTATTTCCCGAGTTTCTAAATACAGAACATTGCCTTATTTAAAAAAAAAAACTTTTGGATGGAATGTTGCAATGAAATGAAATATATTTTTAAAACAATGGTTTGAGCAAAATGTTATATTAATTGCCAAAAAAGCAATACACTAGGAAGATACAAAACATATTAATAATTAGCACTAACGTAAAAAAAAGACAAATTACACAAATAATGCAAGCAATATAAAACATAAAACATAATATTATGAACATGAACAAATTAAATATAAACACTTATACACTAGATAAAATGTATAAGAATAATATAAGGTAAGTAATATATACACCAAGCAATTAACATATACTATAAAAATTTTTAAAAAATAGCCAAAACAAAGATGGATAATTTACACAATAAAATAAATAAAACATATATTTTATAAAAACTTTAACTATAAAGAAGCACATATAGGGGTATACATATATAATAATATAATCTAATAAAAAAATACACTTTAAAAAACAATTTAAATGTTATAAGACATAGATTTTAAAATAATACATAATATAACAAATCAATATATATATTTATAAATAAAAACATATTTAAAAGTAAACAATATAAAAACTTTACACTTATAATAAATTACTTTTAAAATTTTATACAATATACCAAATGTAAAATAATACATAATATTTAATAATAATATACCAACTCTAAAATGATAATATTTGATACAAATTTTAAAAATCATATGTAATAATAATATACAAATTTAAAATAATGTGGAATTTTAATAAATAGCCGAATATAAATAGTGAATAATAATAGTTTATTATATAATGTTAAAATAATTAGAAATAAAATAAAATATAAATAAAAAGAAAGAAGGATCAAATTAAAAATAAAAATAAAATTTGAAATGGATGTGTAAAAGGACCAGATTAAAAACGCATGCCATACCGCAGAGACTCATTGGGTAAATATACCCTATTCCCGAAACGGCACCATTCCAATATTTGTGTTTTAAAAGGCTCAAGGACCAAATTGAAATCAAAATAGAATTATTGGGCAAAATTAAAAGGTAAAATAAACTTACTTTAAAAGATAGAAAATACGGAAGGACTAAAGGGATAAATTTCCCTTTTATCAAAAATGTGCGGATCCTCCTCGGGTAATCAGGTCAACTCGCAGGTCACGTCCTAAACGATGTGGTTTTGGTGTTTTTTGAATTAAGCAAAACGACGTCGTTTTTTCATTGTTATATAATCCAAAAAAAATCGATTTTCAAAAACCATTTTAAAAATTCCTAAAAAAAACCGCTCTGAAATGCTCTCCCCCCTCCCCAGCCTGAGCTCTGGCAGCGGTCATCGGCCACTGCCTCACGCGCCTCACGCGCCACCGTACATGGCGGTCAGAAGGTCGAAAACCTTCCTTTTTTCAGGCAAATCACAAGTAACCCTTTTCCTTTTTGATTTTAGTAATATTTTTGTATATATATAAAAAAATGATGTATTTATGGAAACTGGAAAATGAAAAAATAAAAAATAAAAAGAAGATAAGTAAAATAGTCGAGAATCACCTCTATTCTGTGATTTTTTATCGCTTGTATCTGTGCTTTTTTTTTAAAAACTGTCCTTTTCATATTTTACAACAGGGTTTTTATAGCCCAAAAAAGAACCAAATACAATAAATATGTTATATTTTGCCATATTTGCCTTCTTTCCCTGTGGTCTTCTTTCCTTTTGCAGATGAACACGAGTATCACGGCAGCGGAGGATCGTGATTGGCGAGCCAATTGTGGCGTGACATAGGGCTCGTGTTGGGTGGTTGCGGTGCCCTAGGGTTTTAGACACCCTAGGGTTTCTGATTCTATTAACGGTTTGGGCCTTTTGGGCCTGGTTGTAATTTTGGGTTTTGGGTGTAATGGACCCTGGGTAGTGGATTTAGGTGTAATAGGCTACGGGTGTAATGGTTAAATTGGTTCTGTTTAGTATTGGGTCTAATTCGGTTGATATTTGGGCTGCTGTAAATGGACTGTAAAAGAACTTTATTATTTTTAGTTTTTTTTATTTTTCTATTTTTGAGCTTTGTATAGCCCGGGCAAAAATGGGCTAATATAAGGGTTACAAGGCATTACCGATCAAAACACATCAAATAACATACATTTTATAGACATTTAATCAATTCCAATTAAACATCAATCAAACACAATCATATTGTCCCTTATGAGGCTCTACGAGGCCTTAAAACAAGGTTAGAAGTGGTTCGGGACTAAATCGACGATATTTGAAACCTTTGGGAAACTTAAAATTTTTTCATGCTTATACGGGTCACATGCCCGTGTGGAACAGGCCGTGTACCTCACATGGCCACCAAACATTCCCATGTCTGAGGCCATGTGAAAACAGGGCATACATACTGACTTGCACCACACGGTCAAGGACACGCCCCCTGTGCCAGGCTATGTAAAATCTAGAGGGGTCACTGGCTTAGGTCACACGGCCGGCCACACGTCCATGTGCTAGCCCGTGTACCACACACGGCCAGTAGAGATGCCCATGTGTCTATGCTGTGTAACTCACTGACTTGTTTTAACTAAGGTGCAGGGTTCACACGGTCGAGTCACACGCTTGTGTGCTCGGCCATGTGGCACGAAAATAGGCTTGGTTTAAGCCACATTTCTCACCTTGTTCATGCATAAATAAAACACTTCATTTTATACTATTTCAATACATTAATAGGCAACCAAAACATGCTATTTCATATACATTTCAAAAGTACAGATTCATATGCCCAAATCAATACCATTTGTACATTCAAATACATACCAAACAAATATGATTCCTAAGCAATTGTTTATATATAACCTATCCAATAAATCAACCTTATAACCATTCAAATATCAACTATCATTCAAGCATTTAAATACTCAATTTTAATCATACGAACTTACCTCGTATAGCTCGAATAAACTGTAGTCTACTCGGCTACTTTTCGTTTCCCCCAATCTAGTTCCGGTATTTGTTTATCTTGATCTATATAATATCAAATTCAGTATATTAACATTTCAAACTATTCAATTTGGCACATTATGCACATTTTGGCAAAATTATGCTTTTGCCCCTAATGTTTCACGTTTTTACAATTTAGTCCCTAGGCTCGTAAAAATGAAATTCATTCAATTTTAAGGAGATCCATGCCTAGCCGAATTTATTACACATTACTAGTAGCCCATAATTTCTCTTTATTTACACTTCAGCGACAAATTTTTAACATTTCTCAATTTAATCCTTAATTGACATTTTTATCAAAAATCATTTAACAAAACTTGTATATCTATCATTAAACCTGCAAAATCTATCCTTAAACATTTAAAATCTCAAGCATTAAAAAATGGCATCATTCAAAATCTATAACAGTTTCAAAAACAAAGATACGGGCTAGCTAGATTAAGCTGCAACGAACTCAAAAACGTATAAATCATTAAAAATCGAGCCAAAACCGTACCTTAATGAAGAAAATTGCTTTGGCTGAATAGAATCCTAACAATTGCTGATTTTATTTGCTCAAAATAATTTGGAAAGATGAAACAAATTATGATTTTGTTTGTTTTATTTCAATTAACCTATAATAATAAATTTACAATTTAACCTTAATGAACTTTAATAATTACAATTATACAAAGCCATTATCATCCACTAACCCTATAATGGTCTAATTACCTCATAAAGACCTTTACTTTAAGGTTCTATAGCTAATTGATACTTTTAACTAATAGAACACAAGTTTTATGCTTTAGCGATTTAGTCCTTTTTACCAAATTAAGCATTCAATCGGCAAAATTTCTTAACGAAATTTTCACACAGTAATTCTATTATGCTATAAAACTTATAAAAATAATAAAATAAATATTTTAACTTCGGATTTGTGGTTCTAAAATCACTGTTCTCATTTGATCGAAAACGGGCTGTTACAGAGTAATTATATGATGTATGTGTGATGTATGTTGTGGTCATGGACTTATGATATTGAAATTGATGTGTTTTAGGTAAATAAGTTGTGAAATCTAATGTCGGCATAATGGTTAGGTATAGGTTGAATGATTCTTGACTTGTTTTAGGTGATTCTTAATGTGATTTAAGTATATGAAGGTAGCTATAGATGGTATGTCTTGGTGGTTAAGAAATGTTATTTGAAATTGCTTGTTTTAGGTGTTATTAAGGGAGCACACAGCCTCAGACACGGGCTTTTACACAACCGTATGCCAATCACAGTCACCACACACGGTCGTGTGTCATTTTAATTGTAGGTGCAAGATGAAGCACATGAACTCAAAAAGTTACATGGCCTGGCAAGATGATCGTGTGACTCAATTTTGAATACCCATACTGTTGGACACATGGGCTTGGACATGGTCATTTGTCCTAACTTCAAATGTCTACACGGTCTGAGCTATCTACATGGTCTGAGCTATGTTACAATGGTCCTGCCACATAATTGTGTGATGCATGTTTTCAAAATTTTCAAATTTTTCCCAAAATTTCTGATTTGTTTTAAATTAGTATTGAATTGTTTCTGAACTGTTTCTAGGGCCTCGAATGCTTAATTTAAAGTCCAAATGTGTTTGTTTTCTAGGTTTGTAATGAGTTTTTGGTACCTAATATTTAATGACAATATTGATTTGTTTTGAAGTTAATTATTCTGATTTATACGATAATACTCCTTAACCTTAATCCTGTGATGGAGACAGGTTAGGGGTGTTACACCCCTAATCAGGCTCCGTCGCTGGATTAGAGTTTACATAGCATTACGTACAAATTAGAACAATAACTTCAAAACAAATCAATATTGTCATTTAATATTAATTACCAAAAACTCATTACAAACCTAGCAAACAAACACATTTGAACCTTAAATTAGGCCTTTAAGGCCCTAGAAACAACTCAAAAACTATTCGAGACTAATTTAAAACAAATAAAAAAATTTGGGAAAAAGTTAAAATATTTGAAAATAGGGATAAAACGGCTGTAGCCAGGCTGTGTAACATAGCTCGTACTATGTTGACATTCAAAGTTAGGACACGCGGCCGTGTCTAAGCCCCTGTGTCTAACAGTATGGGTATTCAAAATTGTGTCACACGACTGTGTTGCTAGGCTGTGTAACTCTCTGAGTCCATGTGGTTTATCTTGCACCTACAATTAAAATGACACATCACAGTGTGTGGTGACTGTGCGTGGCACACTCGGGAATGGTTACACAAAGTGTGCCTTTTCATATAACCATAAACTTTCCAATAGTGCTCACTAGAGCTTTGAAATGGGCTTGGTTATAAGAGCTATGGGTCGGGATGTTAGCTATACGATGCTACTCACATGAGCTGTGGAGAATCTGCAACAAATGCAGGACCTCAGCCATCGGTAGGACATCCAGCACCAGCACCCGAAACTGTATAATCCTTAATGACATGTCATTTGGATCCTAAGTATTCTTGAGGTTCAAATGGGACCTTTACATATATTCGATTCTTTAAAATTCATTATATTATATTATTTCACACATGCTTAATGAAATACACATTTTTCAATCTACACATCCAAACCCTTGCCCTTCATTCCATTGTACCATTCCATTACACAATAAGTGAACTTCATATTTTCATATATAGACTTTAATTTAATTAGCTCTACAACTTAATCCATTATACCAAATTAATACACAACTATCTATCCAATTATGCATATAAAAAATATTAATTAACATTCCATCCAAAACAGCAATAGCTAATTTAATCCTTATATGAAGTTACCTCGATTAGAACGTTTGCTAAAACAAATTCGAAAACTTTTCTGGAACCTTAGTTTTTTCCTCGATTAAAATCCAATTATAGCTTTTCTTGATCTAAATAATAATTTTCATTCAATTAATACAATTTCTGTGCTTATATAATTAGTTTTTTTTAATTAAGTCCTTCCACCATCATTTTACAAAATTACCCCAACATTTTACCTTTTATGTAATATAGTCCTTAAACCCAAAACTTGAAAATTTACCATTTTTAGCTAAAATCTATGCTAGTTGCATTTTTCCTAGGCTCATATCAGCCATTATTTTTCCATATTTTATACATTATACGTGGAATTTTTATTATTTCTCAAATATGTCCCAAACCTTAAAATCATTAAAAACCACTTAACAAAATACTTATATTTAACAACAAAGCTTAGTAATCTAACAATTAAATTCACAAACACACTTATCCATTCATGGTAAACCCCTAAACTTTTACAAATTCACCCCCGAGTTAGCTAGATTAAGCTACAAAGATTACAAAAACATAAAAATCATTGAAAATGAAACAAATTTATGTACCATGCAAGTCAATTTAACTAAGGCCAAGAGCTTGATCTTTTCTATCCATGGAGAATCAGTTTCCATGAAAAAGGTAGAAGATGATAATTGTTTCCATTGAAACTATGGTGTGTTCATAAGCCAAGATAGAGTTAGGACGGTTCAATGTAGAAATAGTAGAGAAGAGAAAGAACACAGAAGGTGAGTTGAGTAAAAAAGGGTGAGAATCTGCAATGATGATAAACCAGCTAGAACCCACCATAGGAAATAAAAAGGGGTCATAAGCTCGACAAAGTATTGATGCTAAGAGGTTGCTCACCAAGAAAGAAATATAGAAAAAAAGGTAATAGTATATTTATTTCCTTTCATTTGAAACCCTCAGCAAGGTGGGGTTCGATTATAATTTATGAGTGTATGTGAAAAAACTCACGAAGTTGAATTCGAACTTACAAAGGTTTAACATGAAATTGCAAGAATTGCAGGATAAGGAGCTTGAGAAAGGGACTATGCCAAATTGCATTGTATCGAAGATATCTAATTGTTTAATGTCATGCACATAAGAGAGGGGGTATCTCTAGAGACTACAGTTACGAAACGAATGTTATAGTTAGACAATTTCCCTAGTGTTTGAAGTGGAGACAGTGGACAATTATTTAAAAATTTTTGTTATTGATGTAAAATTTCTTTCTTTAGTTAAATAGGTATTACAGTTAGATTTTAGAGATAATAATGTTTAAGTGTGTATTTCTACCTAGTCTTGATGTGACACTGTCTACTCAAATTCGACAAATGGGTTGGGTAGGGTGTTACACTTAGGCATATGGGTGTCGCGACACACCTTTTAGACTTTCAAAGGTGTACACTGTCTTCGATGTTGTAACACAGGCTTTAGTATTTTGTGACATAGCTGGGATGAGGCCAATTAAAATGTCAAGGGCGTTTCTGCCTACAACACCCAACTCCATCATGTTTAGTCATCAATATTAAACCCAAGTGAGTCATTTAACAAAAGGGATATAAATAAGACTACTCAGAACTCAAAAGGGGAATTCTTCATAGGGAGTAGTGTATTTATTTCCTTTCATTTCAAACCCTTAGAGTCGTGGGGTTTGGTTATAATTTATGAATGTATGTGAAGAAACTCGTTAAGTCCAATTCAAACTACCAAATGTTTAACATGTGATTGTAGGAATTGGGGGATAAGGAGCTCGAAAAAGGGACTATGCTAATTTATGTTGTATCAAATGGTTTTCTTTCATGCACATAGGAAAGGGGGTACCTTTATAAACTACACTTAAGGAACAAATGTTGTAGTTAGACAGTTCCCTTGGTGTCTGAAATTGAGACGGTGAACAATTATTTAAAAATTTATGTTATTAATGTAAAATTTCTTTCATTATTTAAACAGGTATTCTAGTTTGATTTTAAAGATAATAAAGTTTAAGTTTGTATTTCAACCCGGTTCAGATGTGACACTTTATACTCGAATTCGACAAATGGGATAGGTAGGGGTGTTACACCTAGGCGTTTGGGCGTCACGACACACATTCTAGACTTTCAAAGGTGTACACTATCTTCGATTTTGCAACACGGGCTTTAGTATGTCTCGACATAGCTATGATGAGGCCAATTAAAATGTCAAGGGCATACACATTTCTAGTAGAGTTTTGATCAGTTGAAAATTTTATTGACAAAAGCTTTGGTACTAGTGCAGCCTAAATTCCAGAAGGAATTCATTATTTACATTAATGTTTCACTTAGATGATCTTGAATTATGCTAGTTCGTATATTACAAACTCAAGACTTAAATTGCTAACTCTTTAGAAAATTTGTGAGATGCAAAGAAAATATTTGAATTTGCTAGTTAAACGGGAGCATATTCAGAATGAGTAGATCAGTAATTTTAGTGTGGATTGTGTTCATAGTCTATATTTTCGAAATCAAATGTCTGTGTTGAATAGTTTTGAGATTGTACATGACATTTTTACAAAAGGTTTTTAGCCATGTCTATTTGATTTAAATGAGACAGCGATAAAATGTGTAATGACTGGAGATGGAATTACTAGTGGTTTGAAATAAAACACGAGATTTTAGAATTTGTACAAAGACGTTTGGGATATCAACAGGTCAAAGCTAAATGTCAAGTGTTATATGATTTATAATAGCCTATAATGATTTCTAGTTGGGAATGGGAGCGAATCACAATGGATTACATATATCAACAACCTTTGATGATGAGAAAGAAAGACTTGATCAGAATTTCTATTACCCGGCTGATGAAATCGACTCATTTTTATTCAAGACAGGACATATTGCTCGCTTAAGAAGCTAGTAGAGTTTCATTATCTGAGTATTATCTATAGATTCTGAAGTAAATTCCATGAAGTCATGACACAAATAGACAAATAGTCAGAACGAGAAATTTAGATTTTAGAAGAAATAATACAATGTTGCGTCATCAAGTTTCAGGATAACTGGGAAAATTTTTACTATAGGATGAATTTGTTTATTATAATAGCTATCAAACTTGTATTAAAATGATACCATTTGAAGCTTTTCATGATTGGAATGTAGAACCCTATTAGGAAAAATAGTTGGAGCAATGAAAAGTTAGTTGGGAAAGAGTAATCAAAATTATTATCGGGTGAGAAATCTCAAGGATGAAATTTTTTTAAGGGGGAGAGTTGTAACAACCTATTTTTTTAGTACTGTCTGAACAGTGGTTTCAGTGCCACAAATCCTACAAGTGAGTCTGTAAATATTACAATTTAATTTTTATGAGTTAAATATAGTATTATAATAAGATCTGGTATAATAATTTATGTTATTTGATCGAATAGTTAAGTTCAAGTGGTATATCCTTAAAGTCAAGTGGTTTTAGAAAAAGAGGTATCGAAACCTCATTACTATAAACCGAGCCCGTAAATATTTTATTAAATATATATAAATATCTTGTTAAGTGGTTTTTAATGATTTTAAGGTTAGGGACCTATTTGAGAAATAGTAAAAATTCCATGTATAATGTATAAAATGTAGAAAAATATGGGCTAATATGAGCCTAGGGAAAAATCGACTAGCATAGATTTTAGCTAAAAATGGTAAATTTGCAAGTTTTGAGTTTTAGGACTAAATTGCATAAAAGGTAAAATGTTAGGGTAATTTTGTGAAATGATGATGGAATGACTTAATTAAATAAAATTAATTATTTAAGTGCTAAAATTGTATTAATTGAATGAAAATTATTATTTAGATAAAAAACGCTACAATTGGATTTAAATCGAGGAAAAAACTAAGATTTCAGACAAGTTGTCGACTCCGTTTTAGCATCCGTTCTAATAGGGGTAAGTTCGTATAAGGATTAAATTAGTTATCGCTATTTTGGATGGAAGGTTAATTAACATTTGTGGTATGCGTATTTGGATTGGTAGTTGTGTATTAATTTGGTATAGTGGATTAAGGTGTGGAGCTAATTAAATTAAAATCTATATATGAAAATATGAACTTCACTTAACGTGTAATCAAATGGTACAATGGAATGAAAGGAAAGAGTTTGGATGTGTAGATTGAAAAATGGGTATTTCATTAAGAATATGTGAAATAATATAATATAAAGAATTTTAAAGAATCAGATATGTGCAAAGGTGCCGCTTGAACTTCGTGAAAACTTAGGATACAAATGATATGTAATGACCCAAAATTCACGGGCACCAGAAAAACGAGTCATATGACCTCCGTCCTGGTAAGCTGAGTTAGAAATTAATTATTAGGAATAATCATGAGTCTAGTTGTGTGTTTAATTAAGCTTTGATTAGATGAATTTAGTTTAATTAAGGGTAATTAGGGAAAGGACTAAATTGAATAAAGGGTAAAAGTTTAATAATAGATTAATGAAAAGTAAACAGGGCTAAAATGGTAAATAAGCCATTTAGCACAAGTGAGGCGACAATTGATGATAAAAATTTAAGATTTTTACTATTTAATTATATTAAATTATATTGTATATTATTATTTTATGGTTTTATATTATATATATATTATTAATTGATATTATATTAAATGAACTAAATAGATGACAAATGTATGGTAATAAATATGTCCATGTGTATTAAAAAAATATTTGTACAATTTTATAATAAATATATATATGATTACTTGTATTTTAAGTTATATTTTTATCAAATATTATTATATTATAATATAATTAATAAAAGAAATAAAAAGAAATAAAATAAAAGAACTAAAGAAAAGAAAAGAAGTAGAAGCCATTCGAAAACAAGAAGAAAGAAAAAGGAAAGAAAAGAAAAAGGGGAAAACTAGGGTTTGAAGGTTTAAAGCTTTACTAGGTAAGTCAATCGAGCCCCTTTCTCTTAATTTTGATGTTTTTGGAGTCCTAAAGTTGAATACTCTTGAATTTGAGTTGAAATTTTGAAAGTTAATGGGTTTTTAAGTAAGGTTTGTGTTGAACAAATGATTAAATTAGGGGTTTATTTGATAAAATGATTTATTAGAATTGAATAAATGATTAAATTGTAAACTAGGTTATAAGTTTTGCGATTGAGGGATTAAATTGAAAGAAACTTGAGAATAGAATTTTATTATGAATATTTGATGGTTAGGGTAAATATGATAGGAAATTGAATAGAAATGAAGTATGAATTGAGTTGTATAAATAAGTTAATTTAGTTAGGGATAAATTGAAAATAGTAAAGAAAATGAATAGAAATTCTATTATTTTTTTATAAAATAATGTTGAAAGTAATACTGTAAATTATTATATTCGTAGCAAACAAAGAGCCCGAACCATCGATACAAAAAGGAAAAGAAAAGATCGTCGAGGAGTAACTGCAAATTTGGGGTTTGTATTACTATAATTCAAGTTATTTGTTATTAAGTATTAATCTTTAAATTCTATGTGTATGGTAAGTAAATATCAAGGTAGGGGATCTTATTGAATTAAATTTGGAAAAGTGAATTGAATGGTATATTGTGTTGGAATTGAATTTGATAAAAGAGTGGAATTGAATTGAGAAATAAATTGAATACCCTATTAACTAGTCGGGCTAGGTCGGATATAATTGGCATGCCATAGGGTTTAGAAGACGGGATTTAACGGCTTTGTCGATCAGGCAGTTTACGTGTCGTATTCAGGCACCTCGTCTATCGTATTCAGGCACCTCGTGTATCATTATAGGCACTTTATGTGTTGTATACTGATTAGGTACTATGTACCGTTTTAGGCACAATGTGCCATATTGGTTTGTTTGGGTTGGAACCCGCGTGTCCATCAAAGTTCAGAGTGTTAGTGGGGTGTATAATTGAAATGAAAAGTTTATATTAAATTGAATAATTGAATTATTGTACAAATTGAGAAAATGGAAATGTAAATTGATATGTGAATTAATATATGAGATTAGAAGCATGAACCAAAGGTTTATGAATTGTCTGAAGTTTGAATTATTGATATATGAAATCAATTGATGGAATTGTTGATATTGAAATAGGAGAAATTGAATATAGAAATATATGTATGATTTGCACAATTACATGTTAATAATTAAATTATCTTATTATTATTATAATTTGAATTGTGGTAATACCACTGAGTATTTCCATACTCAGCGTACGGTTATTTTCGTGCGTAGCTTAATAGGTGTACAGAGTCCCGGTCAAGCATCCAGAGCGGTCCCAACTCTGACATACAATTTGGTGATGTAATCTACATTTTGGTAAATGCGGCATGTATTAGGTTTTGTTTAGTCACTTGTAGATGTTTTTTGTTTTGGTTGTAAATGTGGTATATAACACTTGAGTTGGAGTTAAATGAAATGGTATGTTTTGTATTAAAGTTGAAATGAATGGATGATAATATAAGTCAATTTTGAATGTTAATATGAGTATTAAATGAAAATCATTTTGAGGCATAAGTTAGGTGTATCAAGTGTGTAAATGCATTGGTTGGAATGTTGGTATTGGATTGGTTTTGGCTTGAAATTGTAGGGAGGTTAGTTTAGTGTTTTACGGTCAGTTTTGAGTCCACATGGCCTGGCACACGGTGTGTGGCCAGACTGTGTGAGACACATGGCTAGCACATGGGTATGTGTACTGGCCGTGTGTCCCCTACAACTTAAAATGTGAAATCAGGATATCATACGGGCTAGACACAGCCGTGTGTCTTGGCCATGTGAAGGACACGGCTCTGGCATGGCCGTGTGATACGACAGTGTGAAAATGGCTTAAAAATGGTGAAAAATCAGGTTACCACACGGCCTAGCCATATGGGCGTGTGCCCAGGCCGTGTGGCCTTCTGTTTCTTTTGAAATTGCAAGTCAGCCTGCCACATGGGCTGGCCACACAGCCATGTCCCAAGCCACACAGGCGTGTGCCCCTATTTTGATGAAATTTTCTTTAGAGTTTTCTAAAGTTTCCAGTTTAGTCTCAAATTATGTCCTAAGCATGTTTTGGGCCTCGTAGGCTCATATTAAGGAGTCGATCCATCTAAAGCTGAAAATTGGATGGAGTCAACCAAGAGAGTG
The DNA here is from genome assembly GCA_020496765.1 of Gossypium stocksii. Taxonomy (NCBI): domain Eukaryota; kingdom Viridiplantae; phylum Streptophyta; class Magnoliopsida; order Malvales; family Malvaceae; genus Gossypium; species Gossypium stocksii. Next base: position 19,249,062 of record CM035623.1, read on the forward strand.
TTACAACTATTGGATTGTACCCCCGAGAGTGTTTGATTTGTGCTATATCATTGCTACAAGGAGAAGCTTATTTATGTTAGGAATTAGTGGTTTAACACTTACCGGAGAATCAAGTAACATGGGATCTGTTTTAGAAGGAATTTCAGAAGAAATATATTGGGGAAATGTATATTGAAGATAAGAAGCAAGAGTTCTTAATGTTGAGACAGGGTGACATGTCTGTGATAGATTACAAGAGAGAATTTTCAAGACTTAGTAGATATGTTTCTGAATTTATACCAACAGAAGCTGGCAGTTGTAAAAGATTTTTACGGGGCTTGCGAGATGAAATAAAGGTACAACTATTATCTCATCAGATTACTGAGTTTGTAGATTTGATTGAACGTGCCAAGATGGTAGAACAAGTTTTGGGATTGGACAAAAAGCTTGAAATACCTAAGCCTATTGAAAAACGAGTTGGAACCTCTTGTTCAAGATCAAGAGATTCTAGAAGTGGATGGCGATCAAGTTTTAGATCGAATCGAGGAGGCAAAAGCTAGGGAAAACATACAACAGTATCTACTGGTAGTGTAAGAGGTCCATCTCGAGATGTAGAAATTCCAGAATATGGTTATTGTGGGAAAAGACATTAGGGTGAATGTTGGAAAATGACTGGGGGTTATTTTCATTGTGGGTCAATGGCGCATTTTGTGAAAGACTGTCCGAAGAATAAAGACGATACTCCTGTTACATCATACAGATCAGTATCTACTGCTCGAGGTAAAGGATTGGGTAGGGGAAATTCGATCTCTAGAGGAGGAGGAGGTGTTAGGAGGAGTAGTGATATTGTTACATAGCAGTCAGAGGCCAGAGCTCTAGCTAGAGCATATGCAGTTCAAACTGAAGAAGAAGGCGATGCCCATGATGTAGTAATAGGTATATTTTTACTGTATTCTGAGCCTATTTATGCTTTGATTGATCTCGGATCTTCACATTCATATATAAACTCAAAACTAGTTGAATCGAGGAAATTAAAACATTAGATGTCTAGAGTGTTTATAGAGGTGTCGAGTCCGTTAGGGCAAACGGTACTAATGAATCAAATATGTCTCAGATGCCCGTTGGTCATACAGAATAAAACTCTTCATGTTGATTTGTTGATTATGCCATTTAGGGATTTTGATATAATATTGGGAATGGATTGGTTATCTGAATATGGGGTTATTTTGGATTGCTATAAAAAGAAATTCAGTATTCAAATAGAAAATGGAGAGTGGATTGAGGTAAATGGTATCCGTATTAGTGGGCTGACACGTATTATTTTAACAGTAAAGGCTAGTAAATTGCTTCAGCAGGGTTGTTCAGCATACTTGGCTTATGTCATTAATTCTGATTCAGTTGGAAGTTAGTGTAGTCAGAATAGAATTGTATGTAAATTTTTAGATGTATTCCTTGAGGAACTATCGGGTTTACCACCTAACAGAGGATTAGTTTGCTATAGAGGTTTATTCAGGTACTGTACCAATTTCTATTCCTCCATATCGGATGTCACTTATGGAATTAAAGGAACTAGAAATACAATTAAAAGATTTATTAGATCGAGGTTTCATTAGACCAAGCATATCACCGTGGGGAGCTCTAGTGTTATTTGTTAAGAAGAAAGATGGCTCGATACGGTTATGTATTGATTACTGACAATTAAATAAGGTAACAATTAAGAATAAGTATCCGTTGCCTTGGATTGACGATTTATTTGATCAATTGAAAGGAGCCTCGGTGTTCTCAAAAATTGACTTAAGATTAGGTTATTATCAATTGAAGGTAAAGGAGAGTGATGTGAAAAAAACTGCATTCCGTACTCAATATGGTCACTATGAATTTTTGGTAATGTCATTTGAGTTAACCAATGCCCCAACTGCTTTTATGGATTTGATGAACCATATTTTTTAGCCGTATTTAGACTAGTTTGTAGTTGTCTTTATTGATTATATACTGGTTTATTCAATGTCAAAATCAGAACATGATCAACACCTCATAATTGTACTACAGATATTATAGGAGAAGCAATTGTATGGAAAGCTCAGCAAATGTGAGTTTTGGTTGTCAGAGGTTGTATTTTTGGGACATGTGGTATCGGCAGATGGAATCAGAGTTGATCTGAAAAAGATTGAAGCTATTATTCAGTGGAAAGAACCGAAGAATGTATCTAAGGTGCGCAGTTTTCTTGGTTTAGCCAGATATTATAGAAGATTTGTAAATGGATCTTTGAAAATAGCTTTGCCGATAACTAAGCTGCTATAGAAAAATGTTCCATTTATCTGGGATGATCAGTGTCAAAAGAGTTTTGAGTTGATGAAGCAAATGTTGACAGAGGCACCAATTCTAATATTACCAAAATCGGGAAAAGATTTTATAGTGTACAGTGATGCATCTCTGAGCGGTTTGGGTTGTGTATTAGTGCAAGATTGAAAAGTAATAGCTTATGCATCTCGTCAGTTAAAGCCACATGAACGTAATTATCCGACTCATGATTTGGAGCTAGCAGCTGTGATTTTTGATCTGAAAATTTAGAGACATTACCTTTATGGTGAAAAATGCTATATTTTCATGGATCGTAAAAGTTTGAAGTATCTTCTTTCTCAAAAAGAATTGAATTTGAGACAAAGACGATGGATCGAGCTATTGAAAGATTATGATTGTGTTATAGATTACCATCCAGGAAAAGCTAACGTTGTAGCTGATGCACTAAATAGAAAGGCTGCAATTGAATTGAGAGCAATGTTTGCACAACTCAAAATCACTGATGATGGAAGTTTTTCAGTCGAATTGAGAGTAAAGCCAGTAATGTTTGATCAGATTAGAGTAGCTTAGTTGAAAGATGATAAGCTAATAGAGAAAAGAGAGGTGGTACAGAATGGAACAGCAGGAAGTTTTAGTATTGATGATCATGATTGTCTGAGATTTCAGAATCGACATTGTATTCTAGCTAATTTTGAGCTTAAAGAGTTAATCTTAAGAGAAGCACATGACAGTTCATTTGCTTTTCACCCCGGAGCCATGAAGATGTATCATAATCTACGAGAGTTATATTGGTGGCCAGGGATGAAGAAGGATATGGTTGAATATGTCGGTAAATGTTTGACATGTTAGTGAGTAAAGGCGGAACATCAGTTACGATAGGTTTACTTCAGCCTATTAGTATTCCTGAATGGAAATGGGATCGGATTACAATGGATTTTGTTACAGGATTACTATTGTCAGTGAGTAAATAGAATACTATATGGGTAATAGTTGATAGACTTACCAAGTCTGCTCATTTTTTAGCAGTGAGAAGTGATTGGACATTTCAAAAACTGGTTGAAATATATATCCGAGAAATTTTAGATTAAATGGTATTTCGGCATCGATAATTTCAAATCGAGATCCTCGATTCACATTAAGATTTTGGAAGCAGTTACATGAATCGTTGGGTACACGACTTAGTTTTAGCATCGCATTTCACCCTCAAACAGATGGGCAGTCTGAACGGGTAATTCAGATATTAGAAGATATGTTACGGGCTTGTATCATTTAGTTTAAATCAGGTTGGGAACGTTATTTACTATTAGCCGAATTTGTCTACAATAATAGTTTCCAATCTAGTATTCAAATGGCTCTGTATGAAGCATTATATGGTTGACGATGTAGATCACCTATGTGTTGTACAGAATTGAATAAAAGAAAACAATTGGGCTGGAATTGATTCAAGAGACTGAAGAAACAGTTAAGAAGATTAAAGACAAATTGAAAGCAGCATTCGATAGACAAAGGTCTTATACCAATTTGAAACGACGAGATATCGAGTATTCAGTCAGGGACAACGTATTTCTTAAAGTCTTTCCATGGAAGAAAGTGTTGATATTTGGCTGAAAAGGAAAGTTAAGCCCTCGTTACATTGGGCCATATGAAATCATAGAAAGAATTGGGCCAGTAGCTTATGGGTTGGCATTACCTTTAGAATTATAGAAAATACAGATTTTTTCATGTTTCTATGCTACAAAGATATAGATCGGATCCTTCTCATGTTATTCCTACTAAAGATATTGAAATTTGACCTGATTTGACATATGAAGAAGAACCAGTTGAGATTCTAGCACGAGAGGTAAATGAATTAGGAATAAATGGGTTCCCTTAGTAAAAGTATTGTGGAGAAGTCATAGCATGAAAGAAGCAACATAGGAACCGGAATAGACTATGAGAGCATAATATCCTCATCTGTTATCAGGTAAGTTTCGAGGACAAAATTTATTAAGGGGGAGAAATGTAATGACCCAAAGTTCTCTGTCTTAGAAAATCGAGTTAGAAAATAATTATTAGGAATAATTATGAGTCTAGTTGTGTGTTTAATTAAGCTTTCATTAGACGAATTTAGTTTAATTAACGATAATTAGGGAAAAGCATAAATTGAGTAAAGGGTAAAAGTTTAATTATAGATTAATGAAAAGTAAAAAGGTCTAAAATGGCAAATAAGCCATTTAGCAAAAGTGAGGCAGCAATTGATGATAAAAATCTAAGATTTTTATTGTTTAATTATATTAAATTATATTGTATATTATTATTTTATGGTTTTATATTATATATATTATTATTAATTGATATTATATTAAATAAACTAAATAGATGCCAAATATATGGTAATAAATATGTCCATGTGTATTAAAAAAATATTTGTACAATTTTATAATAAATATATATATGATTAGTTGTATTTTAAGTTAAAAGATATTTTTGTCAACTATTACTATATTATAATATAGCTAATAAAAAAAAGAAAAAGAAATGAAATAAAATAACTAAAGAAAAGAAAAGAAAAGAAGTAGAAGCCATTCGAAAACAAGAAGAAAGAAAAAGGAAAGAAAAGAAAAAGGGGAAAACTAGGGTTTGAAGGCTTAAAGCTTTAATAGGTAAGCCAATTGAGCCATTTTCTCTTAATTTGATATTTTTGGAGTCCTAGAGTTGAATACTCTTGAATTTGAGTTGAAATATTGAAAGTTAATGGGTTTTTAAGTAGGGCTTGTGTTGAACAAATGATTAAATTAGGGGTTTATTTGGTAAAATGATTTATTAGAATTGAGTAAAGGATTAAATTGTAAACTAGGTTATAAGTTTTGGAATTGAGGGATTAAATTGAAAGAAACTTGAGACTAGAATTTTATTATGAATATTTGATGGTTAGGGTAAATATGATAGGAAATTAAATAGAAATGAAGTATGAATTGAGTTGTATAAATAAGTGAATTTAGTTAGGGATATATTGAAAATAGTAAAGAAAATGAATAGAAATTCTATTATTTTTTTTATAAAATAATGTTGAAAGTAATTGTGTATATTATTATTTTCGTAGCAAACGAAGAGCCCGAGCCATCGGTACAAAAAGGAAAAGAAAAGATCGTTGAGGAGTAACTGCAAATTTCAGGTTTGTATTACTATAATTCAAGTTATTTGTTATTAAGTATTATTCTTGAAATTCTATGTGTATGGTAAGTAAATATTAAGGTAAGCGATCTTATTGAAATAAATTTGGAAAAGTGAATTGAATGGTATATTGTGTTGGAATTGAATTTGATAAAAGAGTGGAATTGAATTGAGAAATAGATTGAATACCGTATTAACTAGTCAGGCTAGGTCGGATATAATTGGCATGCCATAGGGTTTAGAAAAGTATGGGATTTAATGGCTTTGCCAATCAGGCAATTTACGTGTCATATTCAGGCACCTCGTGTATCGTTACAGGCACTTTATGTGTCGTATACTAATTAGGTACTATGTATCGTTTTTGGCACAATGTGCCGTATTGGTGTGTTTGGGTTGGAACCCGTGTGTCCATCAAAGTTCAGAGTGTTAATGGGGTGTATATTTGAAATGAAAATTTTATATGAAATTGAATAATTGAACTATTGTACAAATCGAGAAAATGGAAATGTAAATTGATATGTGAATTAATATATGAGATTAGAAGCATGAACCAAAGGTTTATGAATTTTTTGAAGTTTGAATTATTGATATATGAAATCAATTGATGGAATTGTTGATATTGAAATAGGAGAAATTGAATATAGAAATATATGTATGATTTACACAATTACATGTTAATAATTAAATTCTCTTATTATTATTATTATTATAATTTGAATTATGGTAATACAACTGAGTATTTCCATATTCAGCATACGGTTGTTTCCGTGCGTAGGTTAATAGGTGTATAGAGTCCCGGTCAAGCATCCAGAGCAATCCTGACTCCGACATAGAATTTGGTGATGTAATCTACATTTTGGTAAATGTGGCATGTACTAGGTTTTGTTTATTCACTTGTAGATGTTTTTTGTTTTGGTTGTAAATGTGGCATATAACACTTGAGTTGGAGTTAAATGAAATGGTATGTTTTGTAATAAAGTTGAAATGAATGGATGAAAATATAAGTCAATTTTGAATGTTAATATGAATATTAAATGAAAATCATTTTGAGGCATAATTTAGGTGTATCAAGTCTATAAATGCGATGGCTGGAATGTTGGTATTGGATTGGTTTTGGTTTGAAATTGTAGGGAGGTTAGTTTAGTGTTTTAACGTCATTTTTTATTCCAACAACTTGGCACACGGGCATGTGGCCAGACCGTGTGAGACACACAGCTAGTACATGGGCATGTGTACTGGCCGTGCATCCCTTGCAACTTAAAATGTGAAATCAGGATATCACATGGGCTAGACACAGCCGTGTGTCTTGGCCGTGTGAAGGACACGGCTCTAGCACAGTCGTGTGATACGGCCGTGTGAAAATGGCTTAAAAATGGTGAAAATCATGTTACCACACGGCCAAGCCACATGGGTGTGTGCCCAGGCCGTGTGGCCCTCTATTTCTTATTAAATTGCAAGTTAGCCTGCCACACGGGCTTGCCACACGGCCATGTCCCAAGCCACACAGGCTTATGCTCCTATTTTCATGAAATTTTCTTTAGAGTTTTCTAAAGTTTCCGGTTTAGTCTCAAATCATTTCCTAAGCATGTTTTGGGCCTCGTAGGCCTATATTAAGGACTTTATAATGTAATTTGAAAATTTTTAAATTGAAACGAAAAATTTTAATCCAGATTTGTACGATAGCTAGTGTTTAAGTCAGGTAATGCCTCATAACCCTGTTCCAGCGACGGTTTAGGGTTATGAGGTATTACATGACATATCATTGGGGATTATACGGTTTTAGGTGCTAGTCCTAGATGTCCTAATGATGGGTGAGGTCTTGCATTTGTTGCAGATTTTCCACAGCTCATGTGAGCAGCATCATGTAGCTAGCATCCCGACCCAAAGCTCTTCTGAGCAGGCCCATTTCACAGCTCGTGTGAGCTCTATTGGAAAGGATATGGTTATATGAAAAGGCACACTTTGTGTGAGCATTCCTGAGTATCTGATGTAATTTTATATAGTTCAACTGTAATGCCCAAAAATCTAAGTATTTGATTTTGTATGTTTGTGACACAAATATATCTCTGCTTCAGTGGTTATGTGCACTGGGAGTGTTTGAGAAGTCTTGGGTTCAAGCCTTGGATTGTACACAAATTTTGTTTCTTATTTGATTAAACCTTGCCTCTTGGCAGTAGGCTTCTTAAATAAATGTGGGTGAAGCATGTCAGAAAGGCCTGCTGGTCTAGGGGATGGGGGTGTGTAGAGTGTTCCATGGGGTCTAAGGTTCGAGACTTGGCGATACAAAAGGAGTATTTATTTTGCTGCCTTACCGTATAGGTAGTAGAAGTTGACCAAAACACTATTGAGTGGAGTGGAATTGAGTGGGTGGTTAGGGAGATTACGATGGAGAAATTTTAGGAGTAAAATTTGGGATGTGAGGATGTGGAGGAGTTGTGCCGAATTTGAACTATAGGCACTCAAAGAATTCGGCTGTGCAAAATCACTCACGTTTCCTGTTATTCTTTTGGTTCTTTTTCTCTGTGAGGACGAATATATCATTTTTTTGCTATCTTCTCATTTGTGGTTTGTTTCAAATTTGTACTTCTCTTCAAGTCCTTTATTGGTCGATTATTGCTCTTTTTTCCCTTCTCTTAGTCAAATACTCCTCTTCTTTCTCTCTCAACTCTTTTGAGTCGATCAATTCCCCTCTTTTGTGTCTTACTGCCTTGGGCGATTCACCTTGTTATTCCTGATCGTGATCTCAAGTGATGATGATAAAGTAATAAAATCTGATCGTACCTAGAAACTAACTAATATCACGATAAAAAGACAAGTGCACCTATCGAATAGTAGTATAATCAGTGGCAAGACCGGAATATCGAATCCAAGGAACTATGAGTACTAGTAATGACTTTCTTCCTATTATCTAGCCTAAAATAAAAGGGGGTTTTGTTTCTAAATTAACTAATCTAAACTAAACTGAAAAGAAACGGCAAGGAGTAAAGAGAGAGATTGCTTTTGGGAAAACTGATTGATTAAGGCAATATGTAAGGACGAATCCACGTAGACTTCACTTGTTATCTAACTCTGAACCAGATGATTTCTTCACTTGATTTGATCCGTAGAGATCCCTAAATTATGTTAATACCTCCATCAAGGATAAGAACAACTAATCATAGGTTGATTAACCGAAATCTCTTCCTAGTTAAAACCACTAGTCTTGCATTAACTCGATCTATGGCTCCCCATATTAGATTTGACTCTAATCCGGTAGATTTTCGTCGTCTTATGTCTAGGATTATGATCAACTCCGCTTAATTGTGTTGGATTTACTCCTATGTAGAGACTTTTGCTCATCTACATAAGCACATTCGACTTAAATCAATATCCTGGAAATATCAATTTAAGAGTTAAAAACACAATTAAGAACAAATCAAATATTTATCACAAAGCTTAGATAACAATAACAAGATCTATCTTAGGTTTCATCCCCCTTAGATATTTGGGGTTTTAGTTCATAATTATTAAAAAAAAAAACATCTCAGAAGAAATAAAATAACAAAACATAAGAAAACCCAAAACTCTAAAAGGATTGAAGGGAGATCCTCTGTCTTGATGTAGATCCTGGCTTCTGAGATGGATCAATCGGCTTCCCTACAAGTACTTCTCTGCCTTTAACTCCCCATCTTGGCAGGAATAAAGCACCCTTGGCGGGAATAAAAGCACATCCTTGTAGTTGCCTCCTAGGGTATTTATATAGAGTTTTGGAATGCCTTTCTTAGCCCCTAAGTAGCCTTTTCCGATTGAAATTGAACTTCCTCACGATAGGGACACGCCTGTGTGCCACGCCCGTGTGGATCAACTACCAGGCCGTGCTCGAGCCTGTTAAAGTGGCACGGCCGTGCGACACGGCCGTGTGGCGAACCTCTAAGCCGTGTTGTTTTCATTCTTTGGCCTATTTTCTCCGTTTCCGGCCCGTTCCTTGCTCTTTTCTCTTCTTTATGTTCATCTAAGTATAAAAAATTAAATAAAAGGATTAACAGCACCAAATTCCACAAATTCAATGATAATTCATCCAGAAATTAGGCTAAGCATGAGGTAAAAATATGTATAATTTACGGTTTATCAAATACCCCTATACTTAAGCCTTTACTTGTCCTCAAGCAAAATCTCAACTCACAATTAAAAATCATTCTTCTCAACGTATAATCCTTATCAATAATGTTTCAAACTAATCCACAAGTAATCATACAATGAAAATTCAACTAGAAGAACATTAAAGTCTCAAACTCTCTAAGTTGAAAATTTTATCACAGAAACATAGGTTTTCGCCCTTCTCCTAAGTAATTACCTTTCAATCAAAATCAACAAGAGTTGACATCCTTACTAAAGATTCACTCTATCCACTCAAAGTGTTTAGGGTTCAAAAATTAAGCACTCTTTAGTCAACCTGAAAAGTTGTTACCATAGGCTTGCAGGAAAATCAAATCTCCACCACTATAGATTGATATGACACATCGATCAAAAGGTTTTTCAATGGTTTTAATGGGCCTTTGGTTAGGGGTGTTGTCACAAGCTGAAAAAGTTGGTTAGGATCGAGATTGAATTGAAAAATCATCTAGCTAGAAAAATATCTATCACTGGAACATATCCCTAGGACTAAGCTCTTCTTTTGGATAACATCATTAAATATTCAGAAGCTTACAAAGGAAATATGCAAAAATATTATAACTGAATTAAATATACACATTTTTTTAGGAACAAATCAAATACAAATAAATTGAATATTTATGAACTTTACAAACCGAAAAAGAGAACAAAGCTAGATAATATTTCAACTCAAATCTCGACAAAAATAGGGATCAAAATAATTGAAGGTAATTCAACAAAAAATAGGTTATAGGTTAATATTGAGGGTAAGTCAAAGAATAGGTTGTTTGGCTCAATGGGGTTCACTAAGGGTTAATTTATGGAGGTAGGATTTTATGGAGTAAGTGGGTTAGATCCTAGGTGCCTTTATCATTTCGGTATATCAAATCAATGATGTGGTCTCGACATGTATAATCGAAGCAAGTTTTATAATAACAAATCAGTATTGACTCACTCAAAGCAACAATAAAAGTGAGCACGAAAGGATGTATGCTCAAAAGGCTCAAAAATCTCACCAGAATTATGGCTTTTGATGTCAATCCTGCGAATTTCAAATATCAAGATAACACTTAAAATTAGGGAAAATAACCTAGAAAAAATTTAAATTCTCAAAAATTTCAACTTGTCATGCTTGATTCCTTAATGTCTTAAAGTTTGAATAATCAAAGCATAAGTACCTATGTCTTAATTCTCAACATATCAATAAAAATCATAAATCAATCAGAATTAATTCCTAATAGGGGATTGAGATTAATGCAGAGAATGAAAGTGAGAATTCGAAATTTGAGAACAATGCAACAAGTTAGTGGTAAAATTTTCAGGGGTTTTAAAGATAATACAAAGAATGAAAGTAAGTTTCCCCTCCCCCACACTTAAGATGTACATTACCCTCAATGTACAATGATACATTAGTAGCAATAAAAGCATAAGATCATAAGGTAGGGAGAGAAGTGAAACTCCCTGAATTTTGGATGAATTTGTAGAGACGGATATTGGAATTGTAAGAGCCGGCAGTTGTGGCAGGGTTTTCCCATTACAGATGAATTTGAGCTGTAAAGCTCCTTCGAAACTGCGATAGCATAAATAAGTGTTTAGATATTTAAGTTAAGCATAATTTTCTCATTAGGGAATAGCCGATATGAAAATAAAATTGAAATCTAAACTAAAATATTCAATAAACATAAAGATCGAAATAAAGATAAAGAAAAATCTAAGGATTCTAAAGAGACATAAAGTTCAAGAGAAGGTAAAAATAAAGATCAAGAAAGTAAATAAAAAAGAAAATAAGAGGAATAGAAAGTTCTAATCCTTAGATGGACCGTGAGGTGGGGATGGTGGTGCGAGGTGAAGATGCTAACAAATATGAGCTAAGGTTACATCAATGTGATCGAATCACTGAAAACATTGTTACTGGAATTGAGTGAACTGCTCAGAAGTGACATAGCCTGAAGCTGTCGCATGAACTGGGCGGCGAGTGAGTGGTGGCTTAGTAGGTGTCTCCTCCTATGGTGGGACATCATTAGTAATGTCCTCGAGATCCTCCTGTTCGGCACCTTGGAATAGGCGGTATTGTGAAGGATCGGTCCCATGTCGGTGTTGAATCATCCTCATATGCAACGTAGTTTGGATGCCCTGTGGGGACATCTGGCCAACGAGGGTGTAAGAGGATGTTTGGGCTGCAGTGTTGAGTAGGCCGAAGTAGCGGGCCAATCACGTGATGTACGGGCCCATTGAGATTACGCCCTTACGATGCCTTTGGGTTTGATGCTGGATGGCATGAACGATGAAATAGGCGAGGTCGATCATGTGTACGTGCGCCATGCTCCATAAAAAGTAGGTGTCGTGGGTGTTGACGTTGCTGGTGCTCTTGCGTCTACCCGTCAATGTGTGTGCGAGTAAGGCGTGAATGTACCTTAGTGAAGGAGCGAAAGCTGTTGCTTTGGAGCGACTGGGGTCGTATGTGGGTTGGTTAGGGACTAAGGCGTGCCAAAAATTGACTGGAGAGATATGTATGTGGCGGTGGAGTTCTGAGAGGTCTTCTTCCTCCACAAACTACTCAGTGTACAAGCCTAGTGCTGTAACAAACTCCGGTACACTAAGCTGACGAACGAGGCCTCCTAGGCGAAATTGAATTGTTCTTGGATCGTCGTGTTTGTTCATCACCTCCTAAAGATGGAATGTGGAGCAGAACTCGAGTGTGAGCTCGAGGTATGTGGGCTCCACGATTTGGAAAAACTGGTCCCATGGGTCTATCGTCAACAAGGCCCGAATCTCATCTGTTAGTTGGACTTGCTCTAGTGCAGCCCAATCAATGCATCTCCTTACTCCGAGGGGTCTCGCCCGTAGTATTTGAAACAGTTCCTCTTGGGAGTTTTGCAGGAATTGGTGAAAGGGGTGTCGGATTTCAGTGGAGGGTCTAGAGGAGGAACCACTGGGCCCTTTGCGCTTTTTAGAGGTGGGAACGATAGCTTTCTTCCCTCTCGAAGATGACATGACTCCTAAAAAATGAATAAATTAGTCTCATGAAAAAGAATAATTCAAGAGAGTTCATAAATATTTGAAGAAAATGATAAGTTAATGCTAATTAGAACTTACTAAATGAGGGTCAATTTTTCTAATCTAAATACCATATTCGATTCATCCTAACCTAGAGCTTTTAGCAAGAAAGCAAAGGCTTGTTCTAGTGGGTTTTTATAATCAATGTATGCTTAAAGACTATTGTATGAGATAGGTAAAAATGGCAGCCAAGGAATGATTCAAAATGGCATAATGAAGTTTCTAGATTAATCATGCTAAATGAATGAGATTTCTATCAATAACAATGTAGACAACCTAACAGAATGAACTCATGAATAGATAAATAATTGAAAGTATTAAAAATTGTAAGAAAAGTGAGAAAGGAGAACCGAATGAGTGGTTATGGGGGCGGAGCACGGTTTTGGCGAGGGTTTCACGAGCGTGGTGGCGTGGCTGAGGTTAGGGGCGGCGCTAGGTAGGGCTAGTATGAACGGTGGTGAGAGAGTTTTTAGGGTTTCTGATGGAGAAGAAGATGAATAGTAGGGGTCTTATATAGGATTTGGGGTCACACGAGCATGGCACACGCTTGTGTGATCGGGGTGAGCCCGTGTGGTTCGAAAATTAGGGATTTTGGCTCGCCTGGTTCGTGGCACACGCCCGTGTTCCTAGGGTGTGTTGGATCACACGGCTGTGTCACACAGTCCTGTCCTTCGGTGTTCGCTTCTCCCACGCCCGTGTCTGAAATGGCAGGTTCGACCACGGCCTTAGTGCACGGGCGTGTTGCACACCCATGTTTGGAGTAATAGGTTTAGCCACGGCTTTGGGACACGGGCGTGTCGTATGCCCTGTTGATTTGTCAGGCTTGGCCACGGTCACATCGCACAGTTGTGGCTCTTTGTCTCAGCCCGTGTTTTCCCATGGTGTGCCCACGGCCTTAGGAACGCCCGTGGGCTTCATCGTGTGGCTCAAAAAAGTTATATACAAAGGGTTAGTTAATTTATTAAAGATCCTAAAATAAAAGAATTTACTATGTCAGTGCTGGGGTTGCCTCTTGATAAGCGCTTGTTTGTAGTCTTAGCTCGACTTTTCCGCAAGCTTTCATGGTCACGGTGGTTTGAAGAGTTGAAACTCTTCTATCCTGCTTTCAATTTTATTATCAACATAAGGTCTGAGTCGGCTATGATTTACCTTGAAAGTGCCGAATGACTCATGTGTTATCTTGACTGTACCATAAGGAAAAATTGTCTTTACCATGAAGTAAGGTGTGTCATTTGTATGTGCTTTTGAATTCAAAATTCAGGGATCATCCTCCCCTAAGATTACCTTATCTCCTATCTCGATTTGATCTGTTTTTACCTGTGGGTCATCTTGGTGATGCTCTAGATTGGTGTGGCATATTCTGAGCTTTTCTTGATAGTTCAGCCACTCATCTAATTCCTCAATTTAAAGCATTCGCTTTTCATGTATGTCTCCCTTTGATGGACTTGTCTGTGGTTGGGTCACCCTTATGTGAAGTGTATCCTGTAAAGACGGTTGGATGGTGAGATCATTCTTTTTACAAGGATTCGAAACAGTATTTTTATCATAAACAATTTTAATCGTGTTTCAAGCTTGTAAAGTAACTTTGTCATCACCTACACTTAGTGTAAGCTCACCTGTTCCTACATCGATTATTGCTCTAGTAGTTGCTAAAAAGGGACGCCCTAGAATTAATGGTACATTGCTATCCTCATCAATGTCTAGCACAATAAAGTCGACTGGGAATATATATTTATCAATTTTGACGAGCACATCCTCAATTATGTCCTTTGGAAATCTAATAGTTTTATCAGCTAATTGAATGCTCATTTTAGTTTGTTTAGGTTTCCCTAGACCTAGTTGTTTAAACAATTTATAAGGCATTACATTAATACTAGCCCCTAAATCAGCTAAAGCATTTTTAACGTCTAAGCTACCAAGTAAACAAGGAATTGTAAAACTCCCTAGATCTTTCAGTTTGTTGGGTAGCTTATTCTATAGAATAGCTGAGCACACTACACTTAGTTCCACATGGGATTTCTCGTCTAGCTTCCGTTTATTCGTCAGTAGCTCTCTTAAAAGCTTAACAGCATTTGGCATCCGTGACAGAGCTTCAATAAATGGTAAGTTAATATGTAGTTTCTTTAAAAGTTTAAGAAACTTACCGAATTGCTCATCTGTGTGGTCTTTCTTTAACGCATTAGGATATGGCACACGAGGTTTATATTCTTTGATGACTGGTTCTTTGTTACTTACCTCGTCTTTTGCTTTACTTACCACAGTTTTCTTACCTAATCCTGGGTTGGTTTTGGCTACCCTTCCCTATCTATTGTATCCATGGTATTTATTTGCTCCTTAGGGTTAGTCTCAGTGTTGTTTGGTAACCCACCTTGTGGTCGTTCAGAAATTAGCTTGGCTAGCTGATCTATTTGAGTTTCAAGTCTTTGGATGGATGCTTGCTGGTTCTTCAATGCTGTCTCGATATTTTGGAAACGGGTTTTTGATACGATGATGAATTTTGTGAGCATCTCCTCAAGGTTTAACTTTTTCTCTTGTTGGAACGGTGGTTGTTGAAATCCCAGAGGGGGCAGTTGCCTTTGATTTGCTTGTCCTCCCCATGAGAAATTGAGATGATTTCTCCAACCTGCATTGTAGGTGTTATTATAAGGGTTATTTTGAGATCTAAAATTATTACCCATGTAACACCCCTGACCCGGCCCAGACGTTATGGCCATGTCCGGTGTGCTACATCACCTAGACTATGCTACGCCGTCCTATGTACTAAGTCTGATGTTCGAGATTTTTGAAAAGTAATATTTGTTCTTCTTGAAATTCCCAATTTGATTACTATTCGACCTAATCTCTATCTCATTTGCGAATCGTTTCATTTTAGTCTTATCATCATTCTTAGTTTTTAGTAAAGTCAGGTTGTTTAAGAAAATATTGATTTAATTTTCAAAAACAGTGTAGGTTCAAGTTTGAAATAAAACCGTAAAGAAATCCCAAATAACAGTTATAGTGGCCTTATTACAACCCATATCAAAGTAAAAACCAATATGAAATATTTTAAGTTAAACCAAGAAAGTTCAGTCCTCGTGGCCACTCTGAATCCCTCCCAGCGTCCAAGTCACAATCTAGGGCTCACCTGTAAGGATGGAAAGAGAGGGGTGAGTTTGGGAAAACTCAGTGTGTGCCGAACCCATCCCAAAGCCCAAATTGGCTCAAGCCCACTGGGCCTAAACCCTAACCAGTCTCAGTCAGATACTGGGCCAAAGCCCTATTCAGATAGCAGTAAGCTGGGCCAAGGCCCTATAACAGATACTGGGCTGAAGCCCTATTCAGATAACAGATTGGCCCATAGGCCCATAACAGTACAGTACAGTAATGCAGTATAAATGCAAACCCAATTGGGGAGACTACTCAACCCACCAGCCGCTACACACCACCCGTATCAACCAACACACTATGTGGGGAATAACTCGACCCACCCAGCCCACACACTACAGTCGCAGCATGGCTGCTCAGATAAACAGTATACGAGGCAAAGCCCCTTTCAGAAACAGTACGAGGCATAGCCCCTTTTCAGTAACGTGGCTGTGCCACTCACACTTCCTCCATTATCAAAACCCAACCCATGCAATAGATACATATCATGGCATGCAATAACAGTAACAGTCATGTCAAACAGTACAGTCAATTTTAGCCCTAGGGGTATAACGGTAATTTTCTACCTAGGGGCAAAACAGTAATTTCTTACCCTAAAGGTATTTCAGTAATTTTACTCCCATGTTACAGATGTTATGCTTATTACAGTATTTATTAATCACACAGCTATACAGAAGTTCAGTTACCTCAGTTTTTCAGTTTTAGCATTAAGGCCCTAAAACCCCTAATGAACCCTATTACGCCGATTGGCCCATTAGACCCATTTAGTCCCGATTTCACATTCGGTTATCTTGTTTTAACTGTTTTCACATCTACAGTCCATAATATTACCTTTAAATCCAATTTAACTCACATGGGCCCAAATCGCCCGTTGGGCCCATATTTGGCCCACCGAGGCCCAACTTACCAAAATGCCCAAAATTTAGCGGTCAACACGTCTAACAGTGCCGATTCCAAAACTAACCTTCTCCTTCCAACTTGAGAGCATTCGCATGCTCGCAAACTCTCGAAATACCGAAACTTCGGCATTTCGGCTTTTCGGCTTTTACCGATTTGTGCATGGAAAGGTGTTCGAAACACACACCTGTTTTGCAGTTTCTCCTACGAGATCTCCTATGCGTTAATCCCTACAATCCAATACTTAACTGATTAGACCATATCAACACTTAATCTGAATCGAAAACTTACCCAAAACCTTACTTACACATTCGGCCAACACCCTTAATGGCCTTAATGTTCTTACCTTGACGATTTAGATCCCTTTAGATCTAGATCTGATGTTCCCAAGTCTTCAACCCCTTGCTTGATCACCTTTTCATCCAACTAACACACAAAAGAACAAAGAAAACGGCCTTTTATTTACCAAAAATCCAAAACGACACAACCATTAACTTTAGGGACTTTCGGCTTTTCCAAACATGAAATATCGAACAGATCTGAATGATTAAACACTTACCAACGATTTTTCTTCAGTTCCTATGCAGATCTGATGTAAATCTGACCCTTAAACGTCAGTAGAAACCTTATCTCTGAGATTTGTAATTTCAGCTATCTCCCTACAACTATGGTGATTTCGGCTTTTTAATAAGAGAAGAAGATGGCGTTTTGGCTGTAGCTTTTGGGTGATGGTGTCGACAATGGTGTGATTAAAGGGAGTGTAGTAATCGGCCACAATAGGTGAAAGAAACAGAGGTGATTCGGCTTACAAGAAATCGGCAAGGAAGGAAGCAGTTTTCGGGATTTCTGGCACTTTGAGCAATCGGTTATGGTTGATTTTAAGAAGAATGGAAGCAAAAGAAAGAGTGGATCTATGCAAGATAGGTATTCGGCTAGGGAAGAGATCAAAGGGAAGAAGAAAAATGAAAAAAAAACAATGGTGGAGATGGGGAAGGAGAAATCGGCTATGAACTTTCCAGGGAGGCAACTCTTGGCTTTTCTGACAGTAGAAGAGAGGAAAAAACCCTAAGGTGGCTAACCCTAATTGTCATGACAACAAAAAGAAAATAATATAACCCTAGCATTCCCTCTAAAGCAATCGGCCCAAGTCCTTAAAGCCCCTTGCCGAAATTCACCTAAGTTAGGCTCATGCTTGAAAATTAAAAAGAACTCCACGCATACCTTGCATCTCGAACCCTTGTCCTTGATCATTCATTTAGGCGCCACTTTTTTAGGAGCTTAGTGGCTCCACCTTGCCACTTTACCAAGAGCTCACTTGTGACATCTTTTACACGGTTTTTCTTAAAAGCCCACTTAACCAAGTCCCCTTTCACTTGAAAATCAAACTTAATATTTTACCGGGTTTTGACTTAAGCTTGGACCTTCTATAGACCCATTATCACATGTACATACATTATCAACCTTTAGAACACCAAAATTTTAAAAATTTCACTAAAATTCACAAAACCCGAAAAATCCCGAAAATCAGGGTGTTACAACTCTACCCTCCTTAAAGAAATTTCGTCCACGAAATTTACCTGATCCAAATAACTGAGGGTATTGTTGACGCATAGTCTCCTCTGGCTCCCAATTAGCTTCTTCTCTACCATGATTACGCCATAGCACCTTTACCAAAGGAACAGACTTCCTCCTTAAGACTTTGACATCACGATCTAAGATCTCCACAGGTTCCTCCTCGAAAGTCAAATCGGCATTTACTGTAATCTCCTCTACTGGTACAATATGCGAAGGGTCCGATCGATACCGTCTTAGCATAGACACGTGAAAAACGTCATGGATACGATCCAACTCTGGTGGCAACTCCAACTGATAGGCTACTGGCCCAATCCGCTTAAGAATCCGATAAGGCCCAATAAACCGCGGACTTAGCTTGCCCTTTTTACCAAATCTCAAGATCTTCTTCCACGGCGACACCTTTAGGAACGCCATATCCCCAACAGCGAACTCAATCTCCTTACGCTTAAGGTCAGCATATGACTTTTGCCGATCAGACGCCTCCTTTAACCGATCTCGAATCAGCTTAACTTTACTTTCGGTATCTGCTACCAACTCTGGTCCAAGAACTCTACGTTCTCCCAATTCTGTCCAACAAGTAGGAGTGTGACATCTCCGTCCATAAAGTGCCTCATATAGAGCCATCTGAATACTTGCTTGATAACTGTTGTTGTATGCAAATTCTGCCAACGGTAAATAATCTTCCCAACTACCACGAAAATCAATGATACATCCTCTTAACATGTCTTCCAACACTTGAATGACCCTTTCAGACTGACCATCTGTCTGAGGGTGAAATGCAGTACTGAAGTCCAATCGCGTACCTAACGCCTCATGCAACTTCTTCCAGAATCGAGATGTAAATCTAGGATCTCGATCAGAAATTATCGAAACTGGCACCCCATGCAAACGCACTATCTCTGCTACATACAGCTTGGCCAACTTCTGAAGTGAGTAATCAGTTCTAACTAGTATAAAATGAGCAGACTTCGTCAATCTATCCACAACTACCCAAACAGAGTCCTTCTTTGAAGGTGTCAAAGGCAAGCCACTCACAAAATCCATCGTTACTCTTTCCCATTTCCACTGCGGAATCTTTACTGGCTGCAACAATCCAGACGGCAGTTGGTGCTCAGCTTTAACTTGCTGGCACGTCAAACATTTCCCAACGAAATCAGTCACCTCTCGCTTAAGTCCAGGCCACCAGTACCCTTCTCGCAAATCCCTATACAACTTATTACCTCCAGGGTGCATAGCATAGGCTCCACCATGAGCCTCACTCAATATCAACTTCCTCAAGTCAGAATCCTTAGGAATACAGACTTTTCCTCGAAAGCATAGGACTCCATCAGAATTCAGTCCAAAATCCTCACTCTTACCCTCCTTGACTTGTTGAAATCGAGGAGTCAACGAGTCATCCTTCCACTGCAATTCTTTAATCCTCTCGGTCCAAGTCGGTCTCACTTGCAGTTCGGCTAAAAAACTCCCATCATCATACAAACTTAAACGAGCGAACATCGCCTTTAACTCAGTAACAGTCCTTCGGCTCAGTGCATCAGCCACAACATTAGCCTTGCCAGGGTGATACTCAATCGAACAGTCATAGTCCTTAAGCAACTCTATCCATCTCCGTTGCCTAAGGTTCAACTCCTTCTAAGTTAACAGATATTTGAGACTTTTGTGGTCAGTGTATATAATACACTTTTCCCCACAAAGGTAGTGTCTCCAGATTTTCAATGCAAATACCACTGCTGCCAACTCCAAATCATGCGTAGGGTAGTTCACCTCATGAGGCTTAAGCTGTCGCGAAGCATAGGCAACCACCTTACCCTCTTGCATCAGTACACAACCTAATCCCACATGCGAAGCATCGCTATAAACCGTAAAGTCCTTCCCAGATTCCGGCTGAATCAAC
The DNA here is from genome assembly GCA_020496765.1 of Gossypium stocksii. Taxonomy (NCBI): domain Eukaryota; kingdom Viridiplantae; phylum Streptophyta; class Magnoliopsida; order Malvales; family Malvaceae; genus Gossypium; species Gossypium stocksii. Next base: position 19,269,193 of record CM035623.1, read on the forward strand.
ACTGGCGCCTCGATCAACACCTTTTTCAGGTTGTCAAAAGCTTCTTGCTGCCTCTCAGTCCAATTAAAGGGTACTCCCTTCCTTAACAATTTCGTTAATGGAGCCGCGATGATAGAGAACCCCTCAACAAACCTTCTATAATAGCCTGCGAAACCCAGAAAACTACGAATTTCTGTCACCGTCCTAGGCGGCTTCCAATCCAGAACAGCCTCAATCTTTTGAGGATCTACCCTAATTCCCTTAGCAGAAACAACATGACCCAGAAAAGTCACTTCTCGAAGCCAGAATTCGCACTTACTAAATTTCGCATACAATTGCTTTTCTCTTAGAGTCCGCAGAATGATTCGAAAATGCTCATCATGCTTCTTCTCTGTTTCCGAATACACCAATATATCGTCAATAAAGACGACCACAAAACGATCCAAGTACGGCTAAAATACTCGATTCATTAAATCCATAAAAGCTGCTGGTGCATTCGTCAATCCAAAGGGCATAACCAAGAACTCGTAGTGACCATAACGAGTTCTGAATGCTGTCTTATACACATCCACCTCTTTTACCCTTAACTGATGATACCCAGATCGAAGGTCGATCTTGGAAAACACTGAAGCTCCTTTAAGCTGGTCAAATAGATCGTCGATTCTTGGCAGAGGATACTTATTCTTTATCGTCAGTTTGTTCAATTGGCGATAATCAATACACATACGCATCGTACCGTCCTTCTTTTTCACAAACAGCACTGGTGCTCCCCACGGAGACACACTCGGTCTAATGAAGCCCCTATCTAACAACTCTTGAATCTGGGCTTTCAATTCCACTAGCTCCTTTGGTGCCATTCTGTAAGGCACAATGGACACTGGAGCTGTTTCAGGCAACAGATCAATCCCAAATTCCACTTCTCGGTTAGGAGGTAGTCCAGGTAGCTCCTCAGGAAATACATCTTGAAATTCATTAACAGTCCTCACTGTCTCCACGGTCACCCCTTCGGGTTCAGTTTGACTTACAAACGCTAAGTATGCTTCACAACCTTTGCGCATCAACCTTTCAGCCCTTAAGGCAGAAACTACATTGGACAAATAGTCCCTTCGTTCACCAATAACCATCACCTCCTCACCTTCGGTTGTTCTTAATACCATTCTTTTGGCCGCGCAATCCAACGTTGCCTTGTGCTTGGTTAACCAGTCCATGCCCAGAATCAAGTCAAATTCTCCAAAAGGTAACTCCATCAAGTCTCCCAGAAAGATCCTACCTTGAGTCTCTAAAGGCACATCTCTAAAGAGTTTATCTACCCTAACAGAGTGACCTAAAGGACTAATCACAGTTACCCCACTCACAGTCTCCTCAGAATGCACACCCAACGACCCAGAAATTTCACAAGCAACATACGAATGAGTCGAACCCACATCAATTAAAGCAGTATATGGTGTATGATCTATTAAGAACGTACCAGTTATAACATCAGGTGCATCACCCTCCTCGCGGCGGCGAGCAGCATACACTAAGGCTGGCTGACGAGCCTCAGCATTTCCAGCACCCCTGCCAGGTGCTCCACGACCACGTCCATTACCATTGCCTCCTCTACCCTGACCACGGCCCCTTGGCGGTGGCAGTTCCCCACGCGCAGGCTGAGCAACTCTCTGATCAGCAGCTTGAGCCTGAGCTGGCTTCTGTGGGCAGTCCTTAACCTGATGGTCCTTAGACCCACAACGAAAACAAGCTCCACTGCGTTTCCAGCATTCTCCTCGATGAACTCTGCCACAGTCTCCACAAGCCTTTGGTCTAACAACATTCACTGGCATAGCTCGCACTGGTTCTTCTACTCTAGCCCTCTTAAAATTCCGGTTTGCAGCTCCCGATACTCCAGAGTCTCTTTTAAAACGGTTGCGATCCCTATCACGATTCCGCCTTTCAGCTTGCTTCACTTCCTCGGCTATCTTAGCCTTCTCCACCAGTACAGCAAAGTCGCGCTCCCTCTGTGGCGCTATCAATACTCTCAGCTCATCTCTGAGGCCATCCTCGAACTGAACACTACGCTCATACTCGGTGGAAACAATGCCACTAGCATACCGGCTTAATCGCAGAAATTCTGCCTCATATTCAGCCACAGTCTTACTACCCTGGGTCAGGTTCAGAAATTCCTTCCTTCGTGCATCCACATAACTAGCCCCAACATATTTCGCCTTGAAAGACTGCTTGAACAATTCCCAAGTTACCCTCTCAGCTAGGGTACCCTCTCTTACGGTGATCCACCATTGATATGCCTCGTCCCTCAGCAACGATACCGCTCCTTTCAGCTTCTGCTCCACTGAGCAGTCCAAGTCGTCCATAATTCGCTCTGTGGCTTCCAACCAGTACTCAGCCACATTTGGGGCCACTCCAGATATGCCCCTAAAAATTTCCGCTCCATTGGCCCGGAGTCGCTCAGAAATGGACCCCCTATTCACCGGCCCAACATTAGCTCCGGCCACCCTTTCCAGAACTCTCAGCATGACCTGGGACAGAGCGTCGTCCCCTGCGGCCCGATCGTACGGCCCATTTTCCTCAACAGGTGGTCGTGCCTCTCCTGCTGGCCTATGCTCAGAAGACGACGATCCAGCTTGAGCACTAACTCGGCCTCGTCCACGGCCTCGTCCACGAGTAGCCCTTGTACTCATATCGATTATCTGATTTACAAAGTTTTATGACATTAGCTCAATGTTTCAGTTTTTATTACGGAGTATCTTATGAATAGGTAGAATTTCAGAGTTGTTCTCGCGCAACGTAATCTAATTACTGTCTCAGTTTCCTAGGGTTTAGTTTACCCTACCGTCTCAGTGCTACAGCCTTAATACTACCTCATCCATAGTATTCTATCTAAGGCTCAGTGCTATCTACAGTTTTATTATCAGTACAGTATAGAAGTTAAGGCAGAAAATACTTACAACTTGGTGCCGGGGATTCAGTGTGCCACCTCTCGAAGTACCAGATTTCAATAAAATCTTAGACCTAAAAATAATTTTTTAAAACATATTTTAGAAAAGACAAGTTAAAAGAAATCACTTCGAAAACAAAAATTCTTTCGGAAAATCTGGTTTTCCAAAATTACCTTTTATGAGCTTAAAAATTTTGAAAACCCCTTTTTGGACCCGATCCACAGCCGAGTTGTTGCAACTTAGCTCTGATACCACTAAATGTAACACCCCTGACCCGGCCCAGACGTTATGGCCATGTCCGGTGTGCCACATCACCTAGACTATGCTACGCCGTCCTATGTACTAAGTCTGATGTTCGAGATTTTTGAAAAGTAATATTTGTTCTTCTTGAAATTCCCAATTTGATTACTATTCGACCTAATCTCTATCTCATTTGTGAATCGTTTCATTTTAGTCTTATCATCATTCTTAGTTTTTAGTAAAGTCAGGTTGTTTAAGAAAATATTGATTTAATTTTCAAAAACAGTGTAGGTTCAAGTTTGAAATAAAACCGTAAAGAAATCCCAAATAACAGTTATAGCGGCCTTATTACAACCCATATCAAAGTAAAAACCAATATGAAATATTTTAAGTTAAACCAAGAAAGTTCAGTCCTCGTGGCCACTCTGAATCCCTCCCAGCGTCCAAGTCACAATCTAGGGCTCACCTGCAAGGATGGAAAGAGAGGGGTGAGTTTGGGAAAACTCAGTGTGTGCCGAACCCATCCCAAAGCCCAAATTGGCTCAAGCCCACTGGGCCTAAACCCTAACCAGTCTCAGTCAGATACTGGGCCAAAGCCCTATTCAGATAGCAGTAAGCTGGGCCAAGGCCCTATAACAGATACTGGGCTGAAGCCCTATTCAGATAACAGATTGGCCCATAGGCCCATAACAGTACAGTACAGTAATGCAGTATAAATGCAAAATCAATTGGGGAGACTACTCAACCCACCAGCCGCTACACACCACCCGTACCAACCAACACACCATGTGGGGAATAACTCGACCCACCCAGCCCACACACCACAGTCGCAGCATGGCTGCTCAGATAAACAGTATACGAGGCAAAGCCCCTTTCAGAAACAGTACGAGGCATAGCCCCTTTTCAGTAACGTGGCTGTGCCACTCACACTTCCTCCATTATCAAAACCCAACCCATGCAATAGATACATATCATGGCATGCAATAACAGTAACAGTCATGTCAAACAGTACAGTCAATTTTAGCCCTAGGGGTATAACGGTAATTTTCTACCTAGGGGCAAAACAGTAATTTCTTACCCTAAGGGTATTTCAGTAATTTTACTCCCATGTTACAGATGTTATGCTTATTACAGTATTTATTAATCACACAGCTATACAGAAGTTCAGTTACCTCAGTTTTTCAGTTTTAGCATTAAGGCCCTAAAACCCCTAATGAACCCTATTACGCCGATTGGCCCATTAGACCCATTTAGTCCCGATTTCACATTCGGTTATCTTGTTTTAACTGTTTTCACATCTACAGTCCATAATATTACCTTTAAATCCAGTTTAACTCACATGGGCCCAAATCGCCCGTTGGGCCCATATTTGGCCCACCGAGGCCCAACTTACCAAAATGCCCAAAATTTAGCGGTCAACACGTCTAACAGTGCCGATTCCAAAACTAACCTTCTCCTTCCAACTTGAGAGCATTCGCATGCTCGCAAGCTCTCGAAATACCGAAACTTCGGCATTTCAGCTTTTCGGCTTTTACCGATTTGTGCATGGAAAGGTGTTCGAAACACACACCTGTTTTGCAGTTTCTCCTACGAGATCTCCTATGTGTTAATCCCTACAATCCAATACTTAACTGATTAGACCATATCAACACTTAATCTGAATCGAAAACTTACCCAAAACCTTACTTACACATTCGGCCAACACCCTTAATGGCCTTAATGTTCTTACCTTGACGATTTAGATCCCTTTAGATCTAGATCTGATGTTCCCAAGTCTTCAACCCCTTGCTTGATCACCTTTTCATCCAACTAACACACAAAAGAACAAAGAAAACGGCCTTTTATTTACCAAAAATCCAGAACGACACAACCATTAACTTTAGGGACTTTCGGCTTTTCCAAACATGAAATATCGAACAGATCTGAATGATTAAACACTTACCAATGATTTCTCTTCAGTTCCTATGTAGATCTGATGTAAATCTGACCCTTAAACGTCAGTAGAAACCTTATCTCTGAGATTTGTAATTTCAGCTATCTCCCTACAACTATGGTGATTTCGGCTTTTTAATAAGAGAAGAAGATGGCGTTTTGGCTGTAGCTTTTGGGTGATGGTGTCGACAATGGTGTGATTAAAGGGAGTGTAGTAATCGGCCACAATAGGTGAATGAAACAGAGGTGATTCGGCTTACAAGAAATCGGCAAGGAAGGAAGCAGTTTTCGGGATTTCTGGCACTTTGAGCAATCGGTTATGGTTGATTTTAAGAAGAATGGAAGCAAAAGAAAGAGTGGATTTATGCAAGATAGGTATTCGGCTAGGGAAGAGATCAAAGGGAAGAAGAAAAATGAAAAAAAAACAATGGTGGAGATGGGGAAGGAGAAATCGGCTATGAACTTTCCAGGGAGGTAACTCTTGGCTTTTCTGACAGTAGAAGAGAGGAAAAAACCCTAAGGTGGCTAACCCTAATTGTCATGACAACAAAAAGAAAATAATATAACCCTAGCATTCCCTCTAAAGCAATCGGCCCAAGTCCTTAAAGCCCCTTGCCGAAATTCACCTAAGTTAGGCTCATGCTTGAAAATTAAAAAGAACTCCACGCATACCTTGCATCTCGAACCCTTGTCCTTGATCATTCATTTAGGTGCCACTTTTTTAGGAGCTTAGTGGCTCCACCTTGCCACTTTACCAAGAGCTCACTTGTGACATCTTTTACACGGTTTTTCTTAAAAGCCCACTTAACCAAGTCCCCTTTCACTTGAAAATCCAACTTAATATTTTACCGGGTTTTGACTTAAGCTTGGACCTTCTATAGACCCATTATCACATGTACATACATTATCAACCTTTAGAACATCAAAATTTTAAAAATTTCACTAAAATTCACAAAACCTGAAAAATCCCGAAAATCAGGGCGTTACAACCCATATAGTTGGCTTGCTCGTTTTCCATGCCATGTCCATAGGAGGAGTAATTGGGATTGTACAAGTTTCCTTGAATTGAGTCACACTGCATCACTGGGTGTACCTGCGTAGAACCAACAAAATTATTAATATTTTTATTTAAAAGTTCTACCTGATTAGAAAGCATCATGACTGCATCAATATTAAAAACTCTTGCAGCTTTCTGTGGCTTTGTTCTCATGACTTACCACTGATAATTATTCAGTGACATCTCTTCTATAAACTCATAAGCTGCTTCTGGTGTTTTATTGTTGATTGTTCCACCGGCGACTGCATCGATCATTTGTCTTGTTGAAGGATTCAACCCGTTGTGAAAACTTTAAACTTGTAACCATAGCGGTAACCCATGGTGAGGGCACCTTCTCAGTAAGTCCTTGTATCTTTCTTATGCATCGTAAAGTGTCTCTAAATCCATCTGCACAAAAGAAGAAATATCATTCCGTAATTTAGCCGTTTAAGCTGGCAAAAAATATTTAAGCAAAAATTTCTCAATCATTTGTTCCGAGGTCGTGATAGACCCTCGTGGTAGAGAGTTCAACCATTGCTTGGCTTTGTTTCTCAAGGAGAATGGGAATAGCCTGAGGCGAATGGCATCATCAGAACCGCCATTTATTTTGAATGTGTCGAACAATTCCAAAAAGTTGGCTGGATGCGAGTTAGGATCCTCATCCTGCAAACCATCAAACTGAACAAACTACTGTATCATCTGAATAGTGTTAGGTTTCAGTTTAAAATTATTTGCAGCAATAGTAGGCCTAACAATGCTAGATTCAATGCCTGCTAAATTAGGCTTACCATAATCATATATAGTATGCGGAGCAGGATTTTGCTCGACAGGATTTGCGGCTACTACAGGGGGTAGCTGATTATCCTGATTTGCTTCCATCTCTAAAATAGGTTCAGGTTCTTCTTCTTGTCCTTGTTCTGGATACTGTAGACTTGTTCTTATCTCTTGGTGATTTCTGCGAATTGTAGCTTCTAAATCATCGTCAAAAAGCAGTGGTCCTCCTAGGTTTCTTCTAGTCATAAACTAGAGATACCTGAAAGGAAAGAAAATTTCAGTGAATAAAAATAAAAATAAAGGCTGGAAATAAATAAAAGTAGTAATGGCTAAAGTAATAGAAATCGAGTGTTCCTAATACCTTAGTTCCCCGGCAACGGTGCCAAAAACTTGATCGTGATCTCGAGTGATGATGATAAAGTAATAAAATCTGATCGTACCCAGAAACTAACTAATATCACGATAAAAAGGCAAGTGCACCTATCGAATAGTAGTATAATCAGTAGCAAGACCGGAATATCGAATCCAAGGAACTATGAGTACTAGTAATGACTTTCTTCCTATTATCTAGCCTAAAGATAAAAGGGGGGTTTTGTTTCTAAATTAACTAATCTAAACTCAACTGAAAAGAAACAGCAAGGAGTAAAGAGAGAGATTGTTTTTGGGAAAACTAATTGATTACGGCAATATCTAAGGACAAATCCACCTAGACTTCACTTGTTATCTAACTCTGAACCAAATGATTTCTTCATTTGATTTGATCCATAGAGATCCCTAAATTATGTTAATACCTCCGTTGAGGATAAGAACAACTAATCCTAGGTTGATTAACCGAAATCTCTTCCTAGTTAAAACCCCTAGTCTTGCATTAACTCGATCTATGGCTCCCCATATTAGATTTGACTCTAATATGGTAGATTTTCATCGTCCTATGTCTAGGATTGCGATTAACTCCACTTACTTGTGTTGGATCTACTCCTATGCAGGGACTTTTGCTCCTCTACATAAGCACATTCGACTTGAATTAATATCCCAAAAATATCAATTTAAGAGTTAAAAACACAATTAAGAACAAATCAAATATTTATCACACAGCTCAGATAACAATAACAAGATCTGTATTATGTTTCATCCCCTTTAGATATTTGGGATTTTAGTTCATAATTATAAAAGAAAACATCTCAGAAGAAATAAAATAACAAAACATAAGAAAACCAAAAACTCCTGAAAGGATTAAAAGGAGATCCTCTGTCTTAATGTAGATCCTGGCTTCTGAGATGGATCAATCGGCTTCCCTTCGAGTATTTCTCTGCCTTTAACTCCCCGTCTTGGCGGGAATAAAAGCACACCCTTGTAGTTGCCTCCTAGGGTCTTTATATAGAGTTTTGGAATGCATTTCTTAGCCCCTGAGTAGCCTTTTCTGAGTGAAATTGAACTTCCTCACGATAGGGACACGCCCATGTGCCACGCCCGTGTGGATTAACTACCAGGCCGTGCTCGAGCCTATTAAGTGGCACGACCATGTGGCGAACCTTCAGGCCTTGTTGTTTTCATTCTTTGGCCCATTTTCTCCGTTTTCAGCCTGTTCCTTGCTCTTTTCTTTTCCTTATGTTCGTCTGAGTATAAAACATGAAATAAAATGATTAAGAGCACCGAATTCCACAAATTCAATGATAATTCATCCAGAAATTAGGTAAGCATGAGGTAAAAATATGTATAATTTACGGTTTATCAATTCCCCACTCCCAATCAGTTTTGCTGTGCCGAAAACAATCTTCTCTTATAGCTGAACATTGTTTATTTTCCAACAATCTCTCCCTTTTCTTCTTTGCTGATTCTCATCTCCTCTTTCTTTCTTGTTGGGCTCCTTTCAGTTTCTGAAACTTCTCAATGAGTAGGGGATTTTAATTTAATATTAAAGCGATTGAAATCTTTCCCTCGTCACTTGACCGAAGGTAACTCTATTGGTAGTCATTGTGTTCAACTGAGGTATATTGGCTTGCATTCCTTGATTTTGGCTGAATGCTTCTTTCCCCTACTTTTGGGTTTTGTGTTTCCTATAAGTTAGTATATGTTTTATTCAAGTCATGTGTATAAGCAATCTTAATTAATGGATTTTGCTGGTAGTGTAGATATTCGACAAGGGGCGTGTGGTTAATCTTGGTCAGCGGTTTAAGTAGGCTAAGCCACATTTGTTCAGTCAAGGCAAGCATGAATGATGTTTTTGGATAAATGTTTAAAAAGGGGTTGTTAACCCAATTGTCAGATGATTAATGGAAGGTCTTGACTGAATGTAGGTTTTGGTGCTCTTGAGCTACTCACATGATTTCGCAAACAGGTGTGTGTAAAATCACTACTCGTAATAGTAGATCGAAAAAAGCTAAAATAAGTGATCGTTGACAATACACAGGCGTGTGCTCGCTCGTGTGGTAGTCTGAATGCCTAGACATAAGCATATAACCGTTGGGACCTGCCATTAGCGATATCAAGGGCCGAGGTTATTTTGGGCCATTTTGGGCCGAACTGGGTCGTGTGGGCCCCACAGGCTTGTGGGCTCCATACGGGTAAGCCACACAAGGGTGTGGAAAATATTCGGTCATGCCATGTAATCTACATTTCCAAGGCCATTTCAAGGCTATGTGGGCCACACAGACTTGGGGGCCCACATAGGCCCGTATATGGGCCTTAGGCCCATTTTCACTGTTTGACTATTAAGGTTGCATGGATCGTCCGAAATGACTGTGGACCTATTGTGGGGTCGGTAAGCATGCCTAGACCCCAAATTGATAAATGATTGTTATGCCCCTATGAGGTAAAATGACTATTATGCCCTTATGAGATGTATGATCGATTGAGCATGCCATTTGATATATATTGCATACATGCATGATATTATGATATGTTGCATAGAGATGGGTTTATTATGATTGGAGGAAGTGTACTGTACTGGCAGCTCTGCTACAAATATTGTTTAGTGTCACAACCAATGCTATTTTAGAGTGTAGGGATGAGTGGGTTGATTTTATCCCTACATGGAGTGTACGGCTGGACGGAGTGGTGTGTAGAGGCTAGTTGGGTAGGATTTCTGATTGTATATATGTATTGTTACATACATTGAAATAGGCCAAGGCTCACACTGATACTGGTACTGTAATGGGCTAAGGCCTAAATGGAACTGAACTGTTACTGATATGGGCTTAGGCCCAGATTGTATTTTCTTACTGTATGATTGACTGTTTGTTTAAAAGGGGATTACACACTGAGTTTTCGTAAACTCACCCTTCTATTTTCTGCACCAGTAATCCCCAGTCTTAGGCAAATCGGTGTTGCGAGGGACTTAAAGGTGGCCATACTACCGCACATGCTTCCATATTTGCTTTTGAATATTCAAGTAATTTAATTTTGGGTATTTGTTTAAGTAATATGGCCTCTTTAAGTTTTAAATTTTAATTGGGGGTGTTATTTACTTTGATTCATGTCTGTTAGTAGTAGGATGCAGGTTTTCAAAAAGATAAATGTTTTCAAAACACCTCGTTTACGCAACATATTTTAAAAGCCTCCACAACAATCAATGTTTTAAAAAGTAATAATAGTTTTAATATGATTGACATTTTGCTAAACGACTTGAGTTTTAAATTAAACGAACATCTTTTCACAAAGAGGATAAATTGAGAACGAGTTTTTGTTCAATATCATACTTTTACGGAAAGCACTTCAATGTGACATCGCCAGATTCAGCCATAATATCCAGGTCGAGCTTGGGGTGTTACATTTAGTGGTATTAGAGCCAGGTTACAAAACTCAGCTTTGGATTAGATTTTTAAAAGTTAAAATATTTAAAGAACTGCTTTCAAAAGATTTGAAATGTTTTCGAACGTGAGGTACTCTGAGTCTTCGGCGCTGAATCTGTAAGTCTTTTTAAAACTGTTGTCTGTTTTAAACTGAAATGCAATAGATAGAAAATACTGAGACTAGTTTAGGTAGCAGATTGTACGGAAACACTCTAGTTTGAGTAAACTAGAAGCTGTAGGAATTGAAAACTGTAGTGAGATTACGATCTACGAAAACAAACTCTGAATTACTGTTTTCCATAAAACATCTGCTAATAATTAGTGGAACTGTAAATTGATTTGTATAAAACTGTTAATACAGATAAAACGCGAATAGACAATGCGCACTAAAGGCACTCGTGGAAGGGGTACAAGAGGCCGCGGCGGAGGCCGTAGAGGTGCTCAGGCTGGGTCTTCGTCATCAGGCCACATGCCTAATGTTGAAGCTAGGGAGGCACCAGCTTCACATGTGACTAAGACTGGGTCTCAGGATCATACGGCTGGGGATGACGCATGTCCCAAGCTATGCTACAAATTTTGGAAAGAGTCGTTGGGCCTAATACTGGTACTGTGGGCCATGGATCGGTTACGGAATGACTTCAGTCTAATGGGGCTGAGATGTTTAGGGGTATTGCTGGAGTTGCCCTAATATGGCTGAATATTAGATTGAAGCCACAAAGAGGATCATACACGACCTCAACTACACCCCTGAGCAGAAACTAAAAGGTGCATTGTCACTGCTGGTGATGAAGCTTATTAGTGGTGGCTTACAGTTGATGAGGGAACTCAGTCCAATCGGTTGACTTCGGAATGTTTCAAGACTGCTTTCTAGGTAAAGTATGTGGGTGCTAGTTATGCGGATACCCAGAGGAGAGAGTTTTTGAATTTGACTCAGGGGGAAAATAAGTGGCTGAATATGAGGCTGAATTTTTGCGATTAAGCCATTATGCGCGTGGGATGGTGGCAACTGAATATGAGCGGTGTGTTCATTTTAAGGACGGCCTCAAGGATAGTCTACGGGTTCTGATAGCTCCATAGAGGGAGTGAGATTTTGCTACTTTAGTGGATAAAGGGAAGATTGCCGGAGATATGAAGTGCACTGAGTGCCAGAACTATAAGAAGGAGAGAGGTAAGAACAAGAGGGATTTAGAGCCCTCAAGTTCATTTCTGAGGCCTAAGAAAAAGGCCAGAGCTGATGGGTCAGTCAGAGTTGGGCCCTCTGTTACTGCTATTGGACTACAGCCCTATGTTGATTGTGGGAGACACCATCAGGGCAAGTGCTGGAAAAGAATTGGGTCATGTTTGAGGTGTGGTTCTTTAGACTACCGAATTAGAGATTGTCCACGAAGGGCTGATTAGATGCAAGTTTCTAGTATGGGTACTACACCACTGAAAGTAGCTCAGCAGTCACCGAGAGGTCGTGGTCAGGTTAGAGGCAGTAATGGTATGGTTCGTGGTTAGAGGGCACCGGGCAGAGGTGCTGCTCATACTGAGGCGAGGCAGCCAGCTCTGGTTTACGCTGTACGTCGTCGAGAGGATGGAGATGCCCTAGATGTTATTACGAATACGTTCTTCATTTATAATGTACCTTATATTGCACTGATAGATATAGGATCTACTTATTCCTGTATAGCTTGTAATGTGTCTGAAACTTTGGGTATCTTGGTTGAGAGTACTACGAGTGAGGTTACTGTGTTGAGTCCATTGTGGCAATCAGTGAGGGTAAATAAATTGTTTAGAAATGTGCCTTTGGAGGTTCAAGGAGTTACCTTTTTGGCAGATTTGATGGAACTTCCTTTTTGAGAATTTGACATAATTTTGGGAATGGATTGGCTGGTAAAACATCAGGCAAGCTTGGATTGTGCTGCTAAACGTACAGTACTCAAAATTGTAGAGGAAGAGGAGGTAATTAGAATTGGGGAGCATTGGGATTATTTATCAAATGTGATCTCTGCATTAACGGTTGAGAAATTGGTTCGTAAGGGTTGTGAGGCGTATCTAGCCTACATTGGTGTTTCAGATTTTGGGGTTTCTTCTGTTAAAGATATCAGAACAGTTAAAGACTTTTCAGATGTTTTTCCTGATGAGCTACCTGGGTTACCTCCAAACCGTGAAGTTGAGTTTGGGATTGAGCTCCTGCCTGGTACAGCTCCGATGTCCATTGCCCCTTATAGAATGGCACCGAAGGAGCTTGTGGAGCTCAAGGATTAGATTCAGGATTTATTAGATTAAGGGTTCATCCGACCTAATGTGTCTTCGTGTGGAGTACCAATTTTTTTGTGAAAAAGAAGGATGGATCCATGCGTATGTACATCGATTACCGGTAACTGAAAAAACTGATCATCAAGAATAAGTACCCTTTGCTGAGGATAGACGATCTATTTGATCAGTTCTGAGGAGCTTCAGTTTTCTCTAAAATTGATATCTGTTCTGGATTCCACCAATTGAGTGTTAAGGAGGTTGATGTTCACAAGACTCCATTTAGGACTCGCTATGGGCATTACGAGTTCTTGGTATTGCCGTTTAGACTGACGAATGCACCTGTAGCTTTTATGGATCTGATGAACTGAGTGTTCTAGCTTGATTGGTGATCCCAAAACTAACTATGATCACGAGAAAGGCAAGCGCACCTATTGAATAATAGTATAGCTATGGCAAGACCGGAATGTCGTATCCACAAGGACTAAAAGTACTAGTATTAACTTTATTTCTATTATCTAGCCTAACAATAAAAGAGTGTTGTTTTAAACTAAAATTTACTAAACTAAGAATGAGAAAGAGAGTGAATTGGAGAAAATACTTTTAGGAAACTGATTGATTAAGACAATACAAAAGGAAGAATCCACCTAGAATTAACTTATTATACAATTCTAAATTAGACAATTTATTCACTTGACTTGATCCGTAGAAATCCCTAATTTATGTTAATATCTCTTTCAAGACTAAAAAAAACTAACTCTAGGTTGATTAATTAAAATTTCTTTCTAATTAAAACCCCTATTATTGCATTAACTCGATCTATGGATTTTCCTGTTAGATTTGACTCTAATCCGATGAATTTTCGTCATCCTATCTCTAGGATTGCGATCAACTCTGCTTAATTATATTGGATCTACTCCTAAACAGGGACTTTTGCTCCACTGAATAAGCACATTCAACTTGAATTAAAATCCTAAAATACTAAAACAAGAATTAATAAACATAATTAAGAACAAATCAAGTATTTATCATATAACTTAGAAAATGATAACAAGATTTGTCTTAGGATTCATCCCCCTTAGGTATTGAAGGGTTTTAGTTCATGTTAATAAAGAGAAACATCTCAAATATTGGAAAACAACAAAATATAAAGAACCCAAAAAACTTCGAGGGAAATTGCAGGGAGATCTTTAGACTTGATGGAGATCCTGCTTCTGAGATGAATCAATCAGCGTTTTTCGAGTAATTCTCTACTTTCTACTCTGTGTGTCCCCTTTAATCCTCTCCTAGTGTGTTTAAATAGACTTTGGAATGCCTAAAATACCTAAAAATTAGCCTTTTCTGAGTAGAATTGAAATAGGGCTCGACAGGGACACGGGCGTGTGGTCTGCCCGTGTAAGAATGCTCAAGCCATGTGCAATACTGGTTTGGTTTGAAGTCGACACAGCCTTGACACACAAGCGTGTCGCCAACCCGTGTGTCTCACACGGGCATGTGATTTACCCGTGTGGAAGTGCCTAGGCTGTGTGAAACACTGGAATTAGCCCATTTTGTCCATGTTTTGCCCGTTTCTTGCTGTTTTCACTTTCCAACGCTCACCTAAGTATAAAACATGAAATTAAAGTATTAGGAGCATCAAATTGATTGAACTATAAGGTAATTCATCCAAAAATATACTAAGCATGGGTTTAAAATGTGTTACTTTTATGGTTTATCAAATATCCCCACACTTAAGCATTTGTTTGTCTACAAGCAAAATCCTCAACTCACAATTAAAAATTTATTCTTCTCAACTTATAATTCTTGTCAATAATGTTTCAAAATAATCCACAAGTAATCATACATTGAGAGTTCAACCACAAGATCGTCAAAGTTTCAAACAATCCAAGTTGAGCATTTTATCACGAAAACATAGGTATTTCTCTTCATCTAAATAGTTACTATAATTTAAAATTACACAGAGTTGATATCCTCACGAAAGATTCACTCAAATCACTCAAGGTTTTTAAGGTTCAGAATTAAGCACTCAATTGTCAAACATGAAAAAATTATTACCATATGCTCACATGAAAATCAAATCTCCGCCACTATAAATTGAGATGATACATCAATCAAAAGGTCTTTAAAGGTTTGTAATAGGGTTTTGGTTAGGGTTGTGGATAAAGGCTGAAAGAGAAGGTTAGAATCCAGATTGAACTGAAAAATTACCAGACTAGAAAAATAACTAATACTGAGAAATTACATTACTTAATGAATAACCAAAGAATTGAGCTTTTCCTCATGAATAACACTGTTCAAGTTCAAGCATTATAAAACTTTGTAATATACTAAATGACAAGTTAACAATTGAAATAACTTTGTATATGTTTATTTTAAAGAACAAATCAAGTATGAAGATTTCCTAACTGAATAAAAGATCATAGCCAGGAAATTATTCAAATCAAATCTCGACAAAAATAGGGATGAAAATAAGTAAGGGAAATTCTCAAGGAATCAAAAATAGGCTTATAGGTTAATATTGAGGGTAATTTAAGAAGGGGGTTTTTAGCTCAAAGGGGGTTCACTAAAGGTTAATTATGAGGGTAGGCTTTTTATGGAGTGAGTGGGTTAAGACTTATGTGCCCTTATCATCTTGGTATATCAAATCAATGGTATGGTCTCGACATGTATAATCGAAGTAAGTTCTATAATAACTAATCAAGATTGACACACTCATAAGAAACAATAAAAGTGAGGAAGAAAGAATATATGCTCTTAAAGGCTCAAGATCTCACAAAAATTATGGCTTTAATGTCAATCTTGTGAATTTCAAACTTCAAGATAATACCTAAATTTTGGGAAATAACTTAGAAAATTTTTAATTCTCAAAAATCAACTTTCATGCTTGATTCTCTAATGTCTTTAAGTTTAAACAATCAATGCACAAATACCTATGATTTAATCCAAAACATATCAATAAAAATCATAAATCAATCAAAATTCATTCTAATAGTAATATGAGAAATTTACTTGAGAACAAGACAAAATTCAGGGATTTTCTAATAATGATGATATTCCCCACACTTACGATGTACATTGTCCTCAATGTACAAAGATAGATAATAAGAATATAAGCATAATATCATAAGAGAGTGAGAGAAATGAAACTGCCCTGAATTTTGGATAAAATCCTTGGAATAGTGAAAGCAAAATTGGAGAAAGAGCTAATGAAGTTCATGATTTTGAGCTATTTAATAAAATAAACACAATTGTGGAAGAGAATTAAAGGATTACTCGATATTAAACATAGTTCAAAAGATAAACAGGAAGTTTTTAAAGGGGAAATTAAGAACATAAGAAATAAAGGAAAGAACAGAAAATAAAGAATAAAGATGAAAATAAACATAAACAAAAACAAAAATAAATAGACTCAAAGGTCCTCATCATTGGATGCCTCATGGGTCGACGGTACCGAAGGGGAAATGTGAAGGTGGTGGCAAATCTGTTGAGGCATCAATGCTATCAAATAGCTCAAAACACTGCTGCTCGAAGTGAGTAAGTCGCTTGGAAATATCTGTCAATGTGGCAGCAGTAGGTCGGTGACTCAGTGGTGGTGGTGGTGGTGGTTGTGGATCCTCGTATGGGGGAGGGACATCATCAGTAATGTCCTCATCCTAAGCGTCGGAGCGAACTAGTCATTACTGGTATACCATCCTCATTGGAACCATACTAAAAATTCTTTAAGGAGACATATGGTGTAAGACCCCTAATCCGTATCCGTCACCGGAATAGGTTACCAGGCATTACCGGACCAGACACATCTTCCGAACTATTTCATGTATGTACACATGATCATGGTCGAGTCTCCTATAATGATCAAACTTTAAATCATTTGATATCACAAAACCAATATAATCTCATTCAATTAATTCATAAACAAAAATCTCAAAATATATCAGTTTCTCATATAAACATATACGCATATCAAGATAATCAAATTATTGGATTCCATTAATCTTATAAAACATACAAGTCAAGCACCCATCATATGACTATATCACAATCAACACATTACTATTCATTTGGTCATTCATTTAAATAAATTATTCTTTTTCAAGATTTCATAATAAGCTTAACCGAATATAAATAAACTTAAACCATTATTCCTAGGAAAAAACATTAGGTTCTTATCAAACATTTATTATACTCAAATTAATAGCCACGTAGTTGAAACACAATTTCAAACTTAAACAATAATTTCCTTCCAGATATGCTTATCAATTTATGAATCAAAGGAAACATTAAATTGTCCATTATTTCAAGTCTAATTATTTATCTTACCACACAGCATTTTCAATCACAATAATTAAATATATTAAACATTTAATTAATTAACATGTTAATAAAGTTAAGTAACATACCAACTTAGCTTTACTACATCAATACAATTCATTAATAACTAAGACATATGCTAATAATTTCCAATTGAAAATTCATGACCAAATATATGTATATACAAAAAATATGCCATCTATTATTATTATGCCAACTTCATCCCACTACTAAAATCTGCACCTTAACCAATTTATAACATAAACACAACCTCTAAATTCACTTAAATCATATTCGAACATGTATCATGCCCTTTAACCCAATCTAATAGCGAAATTACTCTATTCATCTATAACCAATATGATCATTATTTATACGACACTCAACTACTTCTTTTACTTACCTTATTACCAAGACATAAGTCAAACCTCACAAACATGAACATCATAAAACTCAACTCATAAGGAATTTAAAACACAACCAAACATATATGAACATTAATTCTATAATTAAGCCATTTTTGCATGGATTTTAAATATACAAACCGAAAATCGACATAACACCTTCTATCTTATACATGCCATAATTCCAAAATGCAACTTATAAAATACCGAAAGTAGTCGATAGTGTCATAAGCTTCTCTAATGATCCCTGAGCTCGCAACTTGAATTCAAAATCTATAAGACAGAGATAATTATTCACATAGTAAGCTATCATAACTTAGTAAGACTTAAGCAATTAAACATTTCAACTAAACAATCAATTTATTTTATAAAGCCAAAAAGTATTACTTAAGATGCACTTTCATTCAAATAAACTAACTTAGCCTAATATGAAAATTTTGTATAATTTCATGCTCATCCGAACATACTAATTCAATGTAAGAATATATATATATATATATTTAAGTTGAATTATCGAAGAAATTTAAACTCACATCCCTTCAAAAGTACCGAAACAATATAGGCTTACCTTTCTTCGAATATTTAATCTTGTACCCAACTAAAGAAAAATATCTTAATTTCATAAGCATATTTCACATAACAGAACATACTAATTCGCATATAGCCTATTAGCATCACATTAATCTACATTCCTCCCTATTGAACAATGATTAATGAATACATTTACAAAACACATTTACATGAATGTACCCTTTTGACATTAAATTTCGAACTTATGAAAATACTTGAATTGGGTGTTTGTTCATTCGACCATCTCAACCCCTTTAAATCTCATCAAACACATTTGTTTCACTTAGGCACCTGGCCTCTTAAGCATAAAGCTTAATATGATTCATCGGCTTAAAGCCTGCTAGGCATATAGCCTGATTTAACTCACATGCTTGGATTGTACAATAATTCAAAGACCGAACTTCTAACTATGCATTGAATTAATCCCTTCTCAATCAACTCACATTCAATATATAACAATATGATCAATCCTCCACTTCACAACACATTGGCATTTTCAATATTACCGTAGCTATTACAGCTCAACCATTCAAGTCATGTGCGACACCTTTCTGTACCATAACTAATGCACATCCAATAATTTCTTTACTATTTGGAATTTACAATGAAAGCATAGTACATTTTATTCACATTATAATTTACACTCAATTACTTCAATATGCATCAATCATGCCCATTCATCATCTTAAATTCACACTCGGCAATGACATAATAATTTCTAATAATTCAATTCAACTCTTATATCTAACATTTATTCAACTTTAGTACAAACATAGCTTAAAGACTTACCTCGGGTATTAGAGTACGACAAATTTAACTACTCAGCTAGCTTTGATTTTCCCCGGTCCAAGTCCGCCCTCTTTTGATCTTGAGCTAATTAAATCAAGTTAAACTTATTTAATCAATTAATCAACTTATTTTCACTCCAACATCACATAAATATATAAATTACATAATCGCCCTATAAAAATTTCACTTTAACAAATTGATCCAAAATTTACTAAACCTTAACAATTAAAATTTTTCCCTTGATACTCTTTTGCCGTATATACTTCTACACCATATAAGTCCTCTTAATTTATTTATTTTAGCAATTAGTCACTCACATTTACATATTCATAATTTGAGCCTATAAATTAAAATCACACAAAACTCCAATGCATATTATGTTCATCTAATACCTATACTAAATTTTCTAACTTCAAACACAAATTCTAACACCTTTCATCCATGGCCGAACATGCATTTTTCCAACCATTTCAAAAATTTCCAAATGGGCTTTAAAGCTAGTTAAACAAGGATCTCAAATCTATCAAAATTAATAATACCTACATTGAATTTACCTTGAATTTTAGCTTGCTAAAGTGCCGAAATGCTCAAAGTATTTTCTTCTTTGTTTTCTCCAATATTCGGTTCAAAAAAAAAATGAACCATTTGCATGTGTTTTTTTTTTATTTAATACATAAGTTATTATTATTTTACAATTTTAGCCTTTCTAATTTCATTAACAAGGCACATATATAATAGACACAAATGGCACTCACTTATTTGAAAGGGTTATTTACAAACTAAGTTCCTATAATCAATACTTACTAATGATTTCACTTTAAAATTTCTAGATTACCGCCCATGCATTATATAAATGGCATATTTTCCATTTAAATCCCCAACTTTTAAAGGACATCACACTTAAACTTTCTCTCTTAGCCAAACACAAAATTCTCCTAAGTCTCAACAATGACCAAACACATTTTCCACAACAATTTTACAAATGATAATTGGGCTAGTTATATTACTAGTTAACAATGCAAAATATGTAAAAATTACAAAGAATTAACTCAAACCTACCTTGAAGTTGGCTTTAATAAGTGCCGAATGCCCCAAATCCTATTCTTTTCTTTCTTCTTTTCTTGTTTGGCAATTACAAGGCATATATCATATTTTATTTCCACTAATTCTTTTATGTAATGTATATTATAAGCTATTTCATAATTTACCTTTTTAACCCTTTATTATAACACACCAAATTCATATATATATATAGTGGTTGCCATCCATACACAAAATCAAGGGGTAAATTACAGCATAAACCCTTATACTACTAATCCACTATCACTTAAATCCTTATGCATTATGCCATTAAATTTTCTTTTTATGCAACTAAACCCCTTTTTCTAAATTAAGCACACAAACTGTCGAATTAAAGTACGAAATTTTTACGGATATCAATTCACACAAAATTAAACACATAAAATGATATAAAATATTTATTATTATTATTATTTATTTTTTTATTTCCTTTTTCTTATTAGCTTATTTCATAACATACAATAATAATATTAGTTTAATAAAAACACTTATTATAACATAAAATTGCATATTATAAACAACCACATGCCGCCCATTATAAATCAAATGGCAAAATTTCATACTTAATCCTTCCAAACTATTAATTGTCATAATTCAGCTATCACATATTAATTCACAAAGTTTTCATTTTATGCTTTTAAGTCCTAATTATTAATCCAGCATTCAAAGGATAAAATTTTAAAACGAAAATTCCACATCAACCCAATTTCACACATACAGAACACATTATTAATAATTAAATAATTTCTGACTCGTAGTGTATGTGATGGTGGAGGTGGAGGAAATCCTCTGAAGCCATAAACTCCTCTGTGTAAAGGCCTAATGCTACTCCAAACTCCGGTATGCTCATGTGTCGTATGAGTCCTTCAAGTTGAAAAGTGATAGTACCGGCCTCATCATGAGTAGACATGACATGCTGAAGGTGGAACGTCATATAGAACTCGAGGGTCAACTCCATATAAGTGGGCTCAATGATATCAAAGAATCGATCCCAAGGGGTAGTGGCGAGATGAGCTCTCACAAGGTTGGCGAGCTGGACTTATTCCAATGCGGCACAATCGATGCATTGGCCCAAGCCAAGTGGTCTCACACTAAGGTGCTGAAATAACTCCTCTGGGGGGTCCGTGGTAAATCAAAACAGAGGATGTCGATCCTCGACAAATGTGCTCGAGGAGGTTGCGCCTGGGCTTTTCCGCTTTTTCGAAGCGGGAACAACAATCTTAGTTTTTCCTTTTGTGTTTGTCATGATTAATCTGCAAGAAAACAATCATATAAATGAATCAACACAATATGCAAATGAATAAGAAATGAAAAGCCAATTATAGTTAACTAAATCAGACAAAATAACTACAATGTTAATACCAAGTGGGAAACTACTATATAAAAATAATTGAGCCTGCAGAATATGAGTATTATAATCCTAAAGCAAGAATAAATTTAAAATACTGCTAACGACCAAGAACAACTGAAGCAAAGTAATAGAAGTGTCTATGTTAAACTGTCAGAGGGTCAACCAAGCAACCATCAACAGAAACAAAATGATAAACCATACATCATGGATAAACATAAAACAAAAGAAATGAAAAATAGTAAAACTAATAAGAAATAATATTAAGTATGTTAATAAGGTAGAATAAAGTAGTCACTAAATAAATAAAAATAGAGAGAATGCAACCAACTTGGGTGGTGATCGGAGTGGTGGGAGGCGTGGTTCAGGTGGTTGGGGTTGGGTTCGAGTATGTGCAAAAGTGAGGGAGAAGTGATAGGGTTGGTGTTCTTGGTTGGGGCTGGACGGTGTGGAGGGGCAGGAGGAATGGGGGGAAAAAGTTGGAAATGTGCTTGGGAGGGAGGGGAAGAGGTGATGGGGCTGCCGAGGGAGTAGAGGTCGAACGGTGGACTAGGGTGGTGGCTGGTCGGTGAGGGAAGCAAGTGCAGCGGCTAGGGCTTGAGGGTGGTTTTTGGAGGAAAAAGAAGACACAATAGAAAATGGAAATTAAAATTAGGGTTTTTGGGTTTAAAAAGGAAGCATGGTCCTATTGAGGCCCTGTGTTGGGCCACACGGGCGTGTCATACACTCGTGTGGATCGAGTTCAGCCCGAGTTCATTGTGAAAATTTTATCCCTATTCATCACACGACCTCGGACACGCCCGTTTGTCTAGGCCGTGTGGTCCACACGACTGTGTCGCACGACTGTGTACCTCGTTCTTTACTTCTCCCACGCCCGTGTAATGTCCCCCACGCCCACGTTAGCTTTCACACGCCCGTGGGGCTAGGCCGTGTCTCACACACGACCGTGTGCCTTGCCCATGTTTGACATTAATTTATTTAAAATTTGAAAAATTAAGCTCCAAGTTCCACACGGCCTAGGACATGCTCGTGTGTCCAGGCCGTGTGGCTCTATTTATGGCTGTGTTCATGTCGATACTTGGGGATTTTTTGCCCTATTTCCATATCGCCAAGGACACGCTCGTGTGTCCAAGCTGTGTAGGTTAAAAACTGCACATAAACATGAAAAATAGAGAAATTAAACTAGTTTGTGGTGTTAGTGCTCGGGTTGCCTCCTGAGAAGCGTTTATTTAGAGTCTAAGCTCGACTTACCTCTTGTTCACGTGGTCATGGTGGTTCGAGGAGTTAAAACTCCTCTCTCCTACTATCAATCTTAACATCAAAATAAGGTTTAAGTCAAGTGCCATTTACCTTAAAAGTGCCAAATTGATTGTGTGTTATCTCGATTGTACCGTATGGGAGGACATTTAGTACTGTAAAGGGAGTTGCTCTGTTTGTATGGGGCTTTAAAGTGGCAACTCGAGGGTCAAATTTGTCCAACTGTACTTTGTTCCCAACCTTAGTTTAATTAGCCTTTGGGTTCGTCATGGCGTTGTTTCAGTTCTGCGTGGTGTATCCTAAGTTCCTCTTTGCCATATGTCCGCCATTCGTCTAGTTCATGTATTTGTAGCATTCGCTCTTCATGGATGGCTCCCTTATTGTAACATGAACTAGAACGTGGCTCATTTGTGCTTCTCAAAAGTGTTTCCTACAAAGAAGGTTGAACCATGTGATAGTCTCATTAACAGGTTTTATAAAGTCATCTTCTTTACTCGATATCTTGATTGAATCATGAGCCTGAAGGGTAATTTTTTCATCAGTTGCACTAAGTGTAAGTTCACCTGTACCAACATCAATGATAGTCCTAGTAGTTGCTAAAAAGGGTCTACCTAAGATTAAGGGCACGTCACTATCCTCATCCATTTCTAGCACAAAATTTATCAAATTTTACAAGTACGTCCTCCATAATACCCCTAGGAAATCTAATAGTTTTGTCTGCCAATTGTATACTCATCCTAATTTGTTTGGGTTTCCCAAGATCTAGTTTTTTCAACATTTTATGAGGCATTACATTAATACTAGCCCCTAAATCAGCCAATGCATTATCAACAGTTAAACTACCAATTAAATAAGGAATCGTAAAACTCTCTGGATCTTTTAATTTACTGGGTAATTTATTCAACAAAATGGCTGAGTAAACTGCATTCAGCTCTACATGCGACAACTCATCTCTCTTTTGCTTGTTTGCTAAAAGCTCTATTAAGATTTTAACAGTGTTTGGCATTTGCGAAAGAGCTTCAATAAACGGTAAGTTACTGTGTAATTTTCTTAAAAGTTTAAGAAATTTACTGAATTGTTTGTCTGTGTGGTCTTTCCTTGTCGCATTTAGATATGCCATACAAGACTTATACTCTTTACCTACCTATTGGTTCGTTGTGGCTTACCTCATCCTTACCTTTACTTACCACATCTTCTTGCCTCGGTTCTAGTTTGTCTTCATCTAACCCTCATTCATCGTGCACAGTGATAGTATGGAGTTGCTCCCTTGGGTTAGTTTCTGTGTTACTTGGCAAGCTGCCTTGTGGTCATTCTGAAATCATCTTGGCAAGTTGACCAATTTGATTTTTGAACCCTTAAATTAATGCTTCTTGATTTTTGAGCGCGGCTTTGGTGTTATTTTTTAGAAGTGAGTCTTTGACACTGAGATGAATTTTGTATGCATCTCCTCTAGGTTTGGCTTCTTTTCCTATTAGTAAGGTGATTGTCGAAAACCTGGAAGGGGTGGGGGTCTCTGATTACCTTGACCACCCGACGAAAAATTGGGATGACTCCTCCAACTTGCATTATAAGTGTTACTATAAGTATTATTCTGTGGTTTAGAATTATTACCCATATAGTGAACTTGTTCCTCCTCATTGCTAAGGTTGTAGGATGTATATTCTATGTTGTGCATCCCTCATACATTTGAATCACACTGCACAACTCGATGTAGCTGAGTAGAACCAACCAAACCATAAATCTTTTTATTCAAAAGCTCTACTTGGTTAGATAGCATAGTGACCGCGTCAACATTAAAAACATCGGCGACTTTTGTCGACTTCATCCTCATGACTTGCCACTGATAGTTATTGTGTAACAGCCTGGTTTAGACCTTAGTCAGAATAGTGGTTTCGGGACCACATATCCGAGTCTAAAAAAATATATTTTAGTATTATTTTTTGTGTCTATGTTATCTGAATTAACTTCTGTGAAATTTCTGTGATTTAATTTGTCTGTTTGAGTGTTTAATTTGAAAAAGGATTAAAGTGCATAAAAGGTAAAATTAGTATGCTATATGTTTAATGTGTTCAACTAAAGTGGCTTTTAAATAAGATGGCCTTACGTGGTAATTGAACCATTTTATTTGGTAGTGGACAATTATAGCCTTAATATGATATGTTTTATATGTTACTAATCATGGACATTTTGGTAAATGGTTTATTATTATGAATTAAAATAAAAGAAAACATGAATTAATAGTCATTTTGTGTCCATCTTTGTCGAAAATCAAAAGAAAAAGAAGAGAAAAAGTTAGCTAAGGTTCGCAATAAGTTTGCAGGATTAAGGTATGTGTTTTGGTCCATTTTTGATAATTTCTACATTTCTGTGATCGTTGCTGTAACACCCCTGACCCGGCCCAGATGTTATGGCCATGTCCGGTGTGCCACATCACCTAGACTATGCTACGCCGTCCTATGTACTAAGTCTGATGTTCGAGATTTTTGAAAAGTAATATTTGTTCTTCTTGAAATTCCCAATTTGATTACTATTCGACCTAATCTCTATCTCATTTGTGAATTGTTTCATTTTAGTCTTATCATCATTCTTAGTTTTTAGTAAAGTCAGGTTGTTTAAGAAAATATTGATTTAATTTTCAAAAACAGTGTATGTTCAAGTTTGAAATAAAACCGTAAAGGAATCCCAAATAACAGTTATAGCGGCCTTATTACAACCCATATCAAAGTAAAAACCAATACGAAATATTTAAGTTAAACCAAGAAAGTTCAGTCCTCGTGGCCACTCTGAATCCCTCCCAGCGTCCAAGTCACAATCTAGGGCTCACCTGCAAGGATGGAAAGAGAGGGGTGAGTTTGGGAAAACTCAGTGTGTGCAGAACCCATCCAAAGCCCAAATTGGCTCAAGCCCACTGGGCCTAAACCCTAACCAGTCTCAGTCAGATACTGGGCCAAAGCCCTATTCAGATAGCAGTACACTGGGCCAAGGCCCTAAAATAGATACTGGGCCGAAGCCCTATTCAGATAACGGATTGGCCCATAGGCCCATAGCAGTACAGTAGAGTAATGCAGTATAAATGCAAACCCAATTGGGGAGACTACTCAACCCACCAACCGCTACACACCACCCGTACCAACCAACACACCATGTGGGGAATAACTCGACCCACCCAGCCCACACACCACAGTCGCAGCATGGCTGCTCAGATAAACAGTATACGAGGCAAAGCCCCTTTCAGAAACAGTACGAGGCATAGCCCCTTTTCAGTAACGTGGCTGTGCCACCCACACTTCCTCCATTATCATAACCCAACCCATGCATTAGATACATATCATGGCATGCAATAACAGTAACAGTTATGTCAAGCAGTACAGTCAATTATAGCCCTAGGGGTATAACGGTAATTTCCTACCTAGGGGCAAATCAGTAATTTCTTACCCTAAGGGTATTTCAGTAATTTTACTCCCATGTTACAGATGTTATGCTTATTACAGTATTTATTAATCACACAGCTATACAGAAATTCAGTTACCTCAGTTTTTCAGTTTTAGCATTAAGGCCCTAAAACCCCTAATGAGCCCTATTACGCCGATTGGCCCATTAGGCCCATTTAGTCCCGATTTCACATTCGGTTATCTTGTTTTAACTGTTTTCACATCTACATTCCATAATATTACCTTTAAATCCAGTTTAACTCACATGGGCCCAAATCGCCCATTGGGCCCATATTTGGCCCACCGAGGCCCAACTTACCAAAATGCCCAAAATTTAGCGGTCAACACGTCTAACAGTGCCGATTCCAAAACTAACCTTCTCCTTCCAACTTGAGAGCATTCGCATGCTCGCAAGCTCTCGAAATACCGAAACTTCGGCATTTCGGCTTTTCGGCTTTTACCGATTTGTGCATGGAAAGGTGTTCGAAACACACACCTGTTTTGCAGCTTCTCCTACGAGATCTCCTATGCGTTAATCCCTACAATCCAATACTTAACTGATTAGACCATATCAACACTTAATCTGAATCGAAAACTTACCCAAAACCTTACTTACACATTCGGCCAACACCCTTAATGGCCTTAATGTTCTTACCTTGACGATTTAGATCCCTTTAGATCTAGATCTGATGTTCCAAAGTCTTCAACCCCTTGCTTGATCACCTTTTCATCCAACTAACACACAAAAGAACAAAGAAAATAGCCTTTTATTTACCAAAAATCCAAAACGACACAACCATTAGCTTTAGGGACTTTCGGCTTTTCCAAACATGAAATATCGAACAGATCTGAATGATTAAACACTTACCAACGATTTCTCTTCAGTTCCTATGCAGATCTGATGTAAATCTGACCCTTAAACGTCAGTAGAAACCTTATCTCTGAGATTTGTAATTTCGGCTATCTCCCTACAACTATGGTGATTTCGGCTTTTTAATAAGAGAAGAAGATGGCGTTTTGGCTGTAGCTTTTGGGTGATGGTGTCGAAAATGGTGTGATTAAAGGGAGTGTAGTAATCGGCCACAATAGGTGAAAGAAACAGAGGTGATTCGGCTTACAAGAAATCGGCAAGAAAGGAAGCAGTTTTCGGGATTTCTGGCACTTTGAGCAATCGGTTATGGTTGATTTTAAGAAGAATGGAGGCAAAAGAAAGAGTGGATCTATGCAAGATAGGTATTCGGCTAGGGAAGAGATCAAAGGGAAGAAGAAAAATGAAAAAAAACAATGGTGGAGATGGGGAAGGAGAAATCGGCTATGAACTTTCCAGGGAGGCAACTCTTGGCTTTTCTGACAGTAGAAGAGAGGAAAAACCCTAAGGTGGCTAACCCTAATTGTCATGACAACAAAAAGAAAATAATATAACCCTAGCATTCCCTCTAAAGCAATCGGCCCAAGTCCTTAAAGCCCCTTGCCGAAATTCACCTAAGTTAGGCTCATGCTTGAAAATTAAAAAGAACTCCACGCATACCTTGCATCTCGAACCCTTGTCCTTGATCATTTATTTAGGCGCCACTTTTTTAGGAGCTTAGTGGCTCCACCTTGCCACTTTACCAAGAGCTCACTTGTGACATCTTTTACACGGTTTTTCTTAAAAGCCCACTTAACCAAGTCCCCTTTCACTTGAAAGTCCAACTTAATATTTTACCGGGTTTTGACTTAAGCTTGGACCTTCTATAGACCCATTAACACATGTACATACATTATCAACCTTTAGAACACCAAAATTTTAAAAAATTTCACTAAAATTCACAAAACCCGAAAAATCCCGAAAATCAGGGCGTTACAACTCTACCCTCCTTAAAGAAATTTCGTCCACGAAATTTACCTGATCCAAATAACTGAGGGTATTGTTGACGCATAGTCTCCTCTGGCTCCCAAGTAGCTTCTTCTCTACCATGAT
Organism: Gossypium stocksii; assembly: GCA_020496765.1. NCBI lineage: Eukaryota > Viridiplantae > Streptophyta > Magnoliopsida > Malvales > Malvaceae > Gossypium > Gossypium stocksii. Next base: position 19,297,266 of record CM035623.1, read on the forward strand.
TACGCCATAGCACCTTTACCAAAGGAACAGACTTCCTCCTTAAGACTTTGACATCACGATCTAAGATCTCCACAGGTTCCTCCTCGAAAGTCAAATCGGCATTTACTGTAATCTCCTCTACTGGTACAATATGCGAAGGGTCCGATCGATACCGTCTTAGCATAGACACGTGAAAAACGTCATGGATACGATCCAACTCTGGTGGCAACTCCAACTGATAGGCTACTGGCCCAATCCGCTTAAGAATCCGATAAGGCCCAATAAACCGCGGACTTAGCTTGCCCTTTTTACCAAATCTCAAGATCTTCTTCCACGGCGACACCTTTAGGAACGCCATATCCCCAACAGCGAACTCAATCTCCTTACGCTTAAGGTCAGCATATGACTTCTGCCGATCAGACGCCTCCTTTAACCGATCTCGAATCAGCTTAACTTTACTTTCGGTATCTGCTACCAACTCTGGTCCAAGAACTCTACGTTCTCCCAATTCTGTCCAACAAGTAGGAGTGCGACATCTCCGTCCATAAAGTGCCTCATATAGAGCCATCTGAATACTTGCTTGATAACTGTTGTTGTATGCAAATTCTGCCAACGGTAAATAATCTTCCCAACTACCACGAAAATCAATGATACATCCTCTTAACATGTCTTCCAACACTTGAATGACCCTTTCAGACTGACCATCTGTCTGAGGGTGAAATGCAGTACTGAAGTCCAATCGCGTACCTAACGCCTCATGCAACTTCTTCCAGAATCGAGATGTAAATCTAGGATCTCGATCAGAAATTATCGAAACTGGCACCCCATGCAAACGCACTATCTCTGCTACATACAGCTTGGCCAACTTCTGAAGTGAGTAATCAGTTCTAACTGGTATAAAATGAGCAGACTTCGTCAATCTATCCACAACTACCCAAACAGAGTCCTTCTTTGAAGGTGTCAAAGGCAAGCCACTCACAAAATCCATCGTTACTCTTTCCCATTTCCACTGCGGAATCTTTACTGGCTGCAACAATCCAGACGGCAGTTGGTGCTCAGCTTTAACTTGCTGGCACGTCAAACATTTCCCAACGAAATCAGTCACCTCTCGCTTAAGTCCAGGCCACCAGTACCCTTCTCGCAAATCCCTATACAACTTATTACCTCCAGGGTGCATAGCATAGGCTCCACCATGAGCCTCTCTCAATATCAACTTCCTCAAGTCAGAATCCTTAGGAATACAGACTTTTCCTCGAAAGCATAGGACTCCATCAGAATTCAGTCCAAAATCCTCACTCTTACCCTCCTTGACTTGTTGAAATCGAGGAGTCAACGAATCATCCTTCCACTGCAATTCTTTAATCCTCTCGGTCCAAGTCGGTCTCACTTGCAGTTCGGCCAGCAAACTCCCATCATCATACAAACTTAAACAAGCGAACATCGCCTTTAACTCAGTAACAGTTTTTCGGCTCAATGCATCAGCCACGACATTAGCCTTGCCAGGGTGATACTCAATCGAACAGTCATAGTCCTTAAGCAACTCTATCCATCTCCGTTGCCTAAGGTTCAACTCCTTCTTAGTTAACAGATATTTGAGACTTTTGTGGTCAGTGTATATAATACACTTTTCCCCATAAAGGTAGTGTCTCCAGATTTTCAATGCAAATACCACCGCTGCCAACTCCAAATCATGCGTAGGGTAGTTCACCTCGTGAGGCTTAAGCTGTCGCGAAGCATAGGCAACCACCTTACCCACTTGCATCAGTACACAACCTAATCCCACATGCGAAGCATCGCTATAAACCGTAAAGTCCTTCCCAGATTCCGGCTGAAGCAACACTGGCGCCTCGGTCAACACCTTTTTCAGGTTGTCAAAAGCTTCTTGCTGCCTCTCAGTCCAATTAAAGGGTACTCCCTTCCTTAACAATTTCGTTAATGGAGCCGCGATGATAGAGAACCCCTCAACAAACCTTCTATAATAGCCTGCCAAACCCAGAAAACTACGAATTTCTGTCACCGTCCTAGGCGGCTTCCAATCCAGAACTGCCTCAATCTTGCGAGGATCTACCCTAATTCCCTTAGCAGAAACAACATGACCCAGAAAAGTCACTTCTCGAAGCCAGAATTCGCACTTACTAAATTTCGCATACAATTGCTTTTCTCTTAGAGTCCGCAGAACGATTCGAAGATGCTCATCATGCTTCTTCTCTGTTTCCGAATACACCAATATATCGTCAATAAAGACGACCACAAAACGATCCAAGTACGGCTGAAATACTCGGTTCATTAAATCCATAAAAGCTGCTAGTGCATTCGTCAATCCAAAGGGCATAACCAAGAACTCGTAGTGACCATAACGAGTTCTGAATGCTGTCTTATGCACATCCACCTCTTTTACCCTTAACTGATGATACCCAGATCGAAGGTCGATCTTGGAAAACACTGAAGCTCCTTTAAGCTGGTCAAATAGATCGTCGATTCTTGGCAGAGGATACTTATTCTTTATCGTCAGTTTGTTCAACTGGCGATAATCGATACACATATGCATCGTACCGTCCTTCTTTTTCACAAACAGCACCGGTGCTCCCCACGGAGACACACTCGGTCTAATGAAGCCCCTATCTAACAACTCTTGAATCTGGGCTTTCAATTCCACTAACTCCTTTGGTGCCATTCTGTAAGGCGCAATGGACACTGGAGCTGTTCTAGGCAACAGATCAATCCCAAATTCCACTTCTCGGTTAGGAGGTAGTCCAGGTAGCTCCTCAGGAAATACATCTTGAAATTCATTAACAGTCCTCACTGTCTCCACGGTCACCCCTTCGGGTTCAGTTTGACTTACAAACGCTAAGTATGCTTCACAACCTTTGCGCATCAACCTTTCAGCCCTTAAGGCAGAAACCACATTGGACAAATAGTCCCTTCGTTCACCAATAACCATCACCTCCTCACCTTCGGTTGTTCTTAATACCATTCTTTTGGCCGCGCAATCCAACGTTGCCTTGTGCTTGGTTAACCAGTCCATGCCCAGAATCAAGTCAAATTCTCCAAAAGGTAACTCCATCAAGTCTCCCAGAAAGATCCTACCTTGAGTCTCTAAAGGCACATCTCTAAAGAGTTTATCTACCCTAACAGAGTGACCTAAAGGACTAATCACAGTTACCCCACTCACAGTCTCCACAGAATGCACACCCAACGACCCAGAAATTTCACAAGCAACATACGAATGAGTCGAACCCACATCAATTAAAGCAGTGTATGGTGTATGATCTATTAAGAACGTACCAGTTATAACATCAGGTGCATCACCCTCCTCGCGGCGGCGAGCAGCATACACTAAGGCTGGCTGACGAGCCTCAGCATTTCCAGCACCCCTGCCAGGTGCTCCACGACCACGTCCATTACCATTGCCTCCTCTACCTTGACCACGGCCCCTTGGCGGTGGCAGTCCCCCACGCGCAGGCTGAGCAACTCTCTGATCAACAGCTTGAGCCTGAGCTGGCTTCTGTGGGCAGTCCTTAACCTGATGGTCCTTAGACCTACAAAGAAAACAGGCTCCACTGCGTTTCCAGCATTCTCCTCGATGAACTCTGCCACAGTCTCCACAAGCCTGTGGTCTAACAACATTCACTGGCATAGCTCGCACTGGTTCCTCTACTCTAGCCCTCTTAAAATTCCGGTTTGCAGCTCCCGATACTCCAGAGTCTCTTTTAAAACGGTTGCGATCCCTATCATGATTCCGCCTTTCAGCTTGCTTCACTTCCTCGGCTATCTTAGCCTTCTCCACCAGTGCAGCAAAGTCGCGCTCCCTCTGCGGCGCTATCAATACTCTCAGCTCATCTCTGAGGCCATCCTCGAACCGAACACTACGCTCATACTCGGTGGAAACAATGCCACTAGCATACCGGCTTAATCGCAGAAATTCTGCCTCATATTCAGCCACAGTCTTACTACCCTGGGTCAGGCTCAGAAATTCCCTCCTTCGTGCATCCACATAACTAGCCCCAACATATTTCGCCTTGAAAGACTACTTGAACAATTCCCAAGTTACCCTCTCAGCTGGGGTACCCTCTCTTACGGTGATCCACCATTGATATGCCTCGTCCCTCAGCAACGATACCGCTCCTTTCAGCTTCTACTCCACTGAGCAGTCCAAGTCGTCCATAATTCGCTCTGTGGCTTCCAACCAGTACTCAGCCACATTTGGGGCCACTCCAGATATGCCCCTAAAAATTTTCGCTCCATTGGCCCGGAGTCGCTCAGAAATGGACCCCCTATTCACCGGCCCAACATTAGCTCCGGCCACCCTTTCCAGAACTCTCAGCATGGCCTGGGACAGAGCGTCGTCCCCTGCGGCCCGATCGTACGGCCCATTTTCCTCAACCGGTGGTCGTGCCTCTCCTGCTGGCCTATGCTCAGAAGACGACGATCCAGCTTGAGCACTAACTCGGCCTCGTCCACGGCCTCGTCCACGAGCAGCCTTTGTACTCATATCGATTATCTGATTTACAAAGTTTTATGACATTAGCTCAATGTTTCAGTTTTTATTACGGAATATCTTATGAATAGGTAGAATTTCAGAGTTGTTCTCGCGCAACGTAATCTAATTACTGTCTCAGTTTCCTAGGGTTTAGTTTACCCTACCGTCTCAGTGCTACAGCCTTAATACTACCTCATCCATAGTATTCTATCTAAGGCTCAGTGCTATCTACAGTTTTATTATCAGTACAGTATAGAAGTTAAGGCAGAAAATACTTACAACTTGGTGCCGGGGATTCAGTGTGCCACCTCTCGAAGTACCAGATTTCAATAAAATATTAGACCTAAAAATAATTTTTTTTAAACATATTTTAGAAAAGACAAGTTAAAAGAAATCACTTCGAAAACAAAAATTCTTTCAGAAAATCTGGTTTTCCAAAAATACCTTTTATGAGCTTAAAATTTTGAAAACCCCTTTTTGGACCCGATCCACAGCCGAGTTGTTGCAACTTGGCTTTGATACCACTAAATGTAACACCCTTGACCCGGCCCAGACGTTATGGCCATGTTCGGTGTGCCACATCACCTAGACTATGCTACGCCGTCCTATGTACTAAGTCTGATGTTTGAGATTTTTGAAAAGTAATATTTGTTCTTCTTGAAATTCCCAATTTGATTACTATTCGACCTAATCTCTATCTCATTTGTGAATTGTTTCATTTTAGTCTTATCATCATTCTTAGTTTTTAGTAAAGTCAGGTTGTTTAAGAAAATATTGATTTAATTTTCAAAAACAGTGTATGTTCAAGTTTGAAATAAAACCGTAAAGGAATCCCAAATAACAGTTATAGCGGCCTTATTACAACCCATATCAAAGTAAAAACCAATACGAAATATTTAAGTTAAACCAAGAAAGTTCAGTCCTCATGGCCACTCTGAATCCCTCCCAGCGTCCAAGTCACAATCTAGGGCTCACCTGCAAGGATGGAAAGAGAGGGGTGAGTTTGGGAAAACTCAGTGTGTGCAGAACCCATCCAAAGCCCAAATTGGCTCAAGCCCACTGGGCCTAAACCCTAACCAGTCTCAGTCAGATACTGGGCCAAAGCCCTATTCAGATAGCAGTACACTGGGCCAAGGCCCTATAACAGATACTGGGCCGAAGCCCTATTCAGATAACGGATTGGCCCATAGGCCCATAGCAGTACAGTACAGTAATGTAGTATAAATGCAAACCCAATTGGGGAGACTACTCAACCCACCAACCGCTACACACCACCCGTACCAACCAACACACCATGTGGGGAATAACTCGACCCACCCAGCCCACACACCACAGTCGCAGCATGGCTGCTCAGATAAACAGTATACGAGGCAAAGCCCCTTTCAGAAACAGTACGAGGCATAGCCCCTTTTCAGTAACGTGGCTGTGCCACCCACACTTCCTCCATTATCATAACCCAACCCATGCATTAGATACATATCATGGCATGCAATAACAGTAACAGTTATGTCAAGCAGTACAGTCAATTATAGCCCTAGAGGTATAACGGTAATTTCCTACCTAGGGGCAAATCAGTAATTTCTTACCCTAAGGGTATTTCAGTAATTTTACTCCCATGTTACAGATGTTATGCTTATTACAGTATTTATTAATCACACAGCTATACAGAAATTCAGTTACCTCAGTTTTTCAGTTTTAGCATTAAGGCCCTAAAACCCCTAATGAGCCCTATTACGCCGATTGGCCCATTAGGCCCATTTAGTCCCGATTTCACATTCGGTTATCTTGTTTTAACTGTTTTCACATCTACAGTCCATAATATTACCTTTAAATCCAGTTTAACTCACATGGGCCCAAATCACCCATTGGGCCCATATTTGGCCCACCGAGGCCCAACTTACCAAAATGCCCAAAATTTAGCGGTCAACACGTCTAACAGTGCCGATTCCAAAACTAACCTTCTCCTTCCAACTTGAGAGCATTCGCATGCTCGCAAGCTCTCGAAATACCGAAACTTCGGTATTTCGGCTTTTCGGCTTTTACCGATTTGTGCATGGAAAGGTGTTCGAAACACACACCTATTTTGCAGCTTCTCCTACGAGATCTCCTATGCGTTAATCCCTACAATCCAATACTTAACTGATTAGACCATATCAACACTTAATCTGAATCGAAAACTTACCCAAAACCTTACTTACACATTCGGCCAACACCCTTAATGGCCTTAATGTTCTTACCTTGACGATTTAGATCCCTTTAGATCTGGATCTGATGTTCCAAAGTCTTCAACCCCTTGCTTGATCACCTTTTCATCCAACTAACACACAAAAGAACAAAGAAAACGGCCTTTTATTTACCAAAAATCCAAAACGACACAACCATTAGCTTTAGGGACTTTCGGCTTTTCCAAACATGAAATATCGAACAGATCTGAATGATTAAACACTTACCAATGATTTCTCTTCAGTTCCTATGCAGATCTGATGTAAATCTGACCCTTAAATGTCAGTAGAAACCTTATCTCTGAGATTTGTAATTTCGGCTATCTCCCTACAACTATGGTGATTTCGGCTTTTTAATAAGAGAAGAAGATGGCGTTTTGGCTGTAGCTTTTGGGTGATGGTGTCGACAATGGTGTGATTAAAGGGAGTGTAGTAATCGACCACAATAGGTGAAAGAAACAGAGGTGATTCGGCTTACAAGAAATCGGCAAGAAAGGAAGCAGTTTTCGGGATTTCTGGCACTTTGAGCAATCGGTTATGGTTGATTTTAAGAAGAATGGAGGCAAAAGAAAGAGTGGATCTATGCAAGATAGGTATTCGGCTAGGGAAGAGATCAAAGGGAAGAAGAAAAATGAAAAAAAACAATGGTGGAGATGGGGAAGGAGAAATCGGCTATGAACTTTCCAGGGAGGCAACTCTTGGCTTTTCTGACAGTAGAAGAGAGGCAAAACCCTAAGGTGGCTAACCCTAATTGTCATGACAACAAAAAGAAAATAATATAACCCTAGCATTCCCTCTAAAGCAATCGGCCTAAGTCCTTAAAGCCCCTTGCCGAAATTCACCTAAGTTAGGCTCATGCTTGAAAATTAAAAAGAACTCCACGCATACCTTGCATCTCGAACCCTTGTCCTTGATCATTCATTTAGGCGCCACTTTTTTAGGAGCTTAGTGGCTCCACCTTGCCACTTTACCAAGAGCTCACTTGTGACATCTTTTACACGGTTTTTCTTAAAAGCCCACTTAACCAAGTCCCCTTTCACTTGAAAGTCCAACTTAATATTTTACCGGGTTTTGACTTAAGCTTGGACCTTCTATAGACCCATTAACACATGTACATACATTATCAACCTTTAGAACACCAAAATTTTAAAAAATTTCACTAAAATTCACAAAACCCGAAAAATCCCGAAAATCAGGGCGTTACAGTTGCTTCGTGTTCTACAATGCCCATGTCCAATTTCTATTTCTGTTAAAGATTTCATGAGATGCCATTGTTGATTTTAGGAGCTTTGAAGTGTTAATGGATGAATTATGGAAGCTTGTTGTGAAATTAATATGTTTTGCCATGAATTTTTTATGATTATAAGATATTGGGCAAAATTATGAAATATGAAATTTTAGAGGCCTAATTTATGAAATAAATGAAATATGAGAACTTGTATTAGCATAGTAAGAATTCGGGTAAGTATATGTGTAGTTGGATTTTGTGAATTCAATGAATTGTTGAATAAAATAGCTTAATTTGAACTTATATAGATCAAGAACCAAAGAGAATGGGATTAGATCAGGGAAAGTCAAAAGTAGTTGAATAGCCATTCATAATCGTACGAATCCGTACGAGGTAAGTCAATATACAAATAAATAAATTGAATTATATTTGCTATTATGTTGATTGAATTGTATTATATGGCTATGAGAGCTGAATATGTGAAATCCAAAATAAATTCCGAGCATGTGGTCAAGTTCAAAATGCCTCGTCTGAACCTTAGGTATAGTTAGGATACATATGTCATAACATAAGATCCAGCATGTGTTTTCGTGTAAGACCACGTTCGGGACTTGGCATCGATATGAGATTAACGTGTAAGACTGTGTCTGGGATATCGGCATCATATTGATTCGAGTAAGACCCTATTTGGGATAGTGGCATCGATATCCGATTACATGTAAGACAACGTCTGCGACGTCGACATTGTATGAGTTTTCTGAGCTATCCACGTATCCTAGTTAATTCCAACTGGTTCAACGGGCACTCTGAGAAAGTGAATGAGAATACAAATGCACATCTAAACTCTGGTACGTATGAATGTATATGAAATTTGGAGACTAAGAGGTATGTACGTATATGATCATTTGCTATGTGAGCTACATGGATAAGATACGTGAAATGGAGTAAGTGAACTCGATTAATTGAGATCTAGGAGAGTTGTGACTTGTGATTATGCTATGCCATGAATCATGTGTTTAAAATGGTTTAAAATTGTTCTTGGTTATGGAGTTTATTTGTGTATGGCTTACTAAGCTACTTGTAGCTTACTTTGTTTTTGTTTACTCTGTTTTATAGATATCAAAGCTACCAAAAGCTCAAGGATCGTCAAGGATCATCACCACACTATCAATCTTTATTTGGTGTATTTTGTAAGTGAACATCTTAAAATATGGCATGTATAGGCTAGATGTCGTTAGGTTATGTTTTGAAATATATTTTAGTTATGCCATGTGATGTGGCTAAAAAATGGTTATGAATATGCTTGTTTTGGTAAGTTTATATGATACAAGTATGGCCTTGAGTAATGGTCAGTTTGGTGTGGAAAATGCTTTGATTTTGGTAAGTTTTATAAGAGATTGAATATGATGCCATTAGGTTACGGTAAGTGTATATTAATATGCTATTGTATTTGAGACTTTGGTATGATTTATTTTGGATGATGAGTATGAATTGGATTATGATGAATTGAGCTATGATTTGGTTTGGTAATTGGCTGAAATGGTTGGTCATTGTTATATCTTGAATGTCATACAAGTTGTATTGTGGGTACTTAGCAATTGGATGGAAAAATGTGGCTTAAACCAAGCTCATTTTGTTCCACACAGTCAAAGCACACGGGCGTGTGTCTTAATCGTGTGATCCCTATACCTTAGCCAAATTGGTCAGGATGTCACACGGGTTAGACACACGAGCATGCCTTATGGTCGTGTGTAAGTCAGTAACCTCCTTAATTTTCACATGGCCAAGCACACGGGCGTGTTCCGTGGCCGTGTGAACAAGTCAGTATGTATGCTCTGTTTTACCACAGCCTAGACACATGGGCGTGTCTGGTAGCGTGTGAGGCACATGGCCTGGTCACACGGGCATGTGACCTATGCAGTAATGAAAAATGTTAAAGTTTTGAAAATTTTTCTAAGTGTTTGATGTAGCCTCGACCTAGTTTTAATGCATGCTAAACGTTGTGAAGACCTTTATAAGGGACTATATGATTTCTTTTAATTATGTTTTGAGATGAATGATTGTATAATATTTGTAAAAGTTCTAAACTATCCGATAATGCCTTTAACCCTAGTTCGGTGATATATACGAGTTAGGGATGTTACATTTGGTTGGTATTAGAGCTATGGTTTAGTCGATTCTAGGACTACCATAGCGTTTGTGAGTCTAGCTATACATGTCATGTATCTAAAAATATGATAGTGTGATGAATCCTAACATTTGAAATTTATTTTTCATATAGTAATGGATCCTAAACGAGCGATAGACAATGATGTTGAAAGTAATGCACCAATTCTTACACAAGGGGCAGTGCCTTCTGATTCGCAAAACCTATCTAGTAGCCACGAGGGAGAGGCAAAACAAGGCTTCTTCCAATTGATGAGTGACTAGTTTACAGAATATGTTCAGACTAATTTGGCTGCTCAACAACCTTCGCCCCCACCTATTCCCCTTCAGACATCTATTGTACCTCCGGTAATGAATTTAATTCTATTGAATAAGCCTATTGTGGATAAAATTAGAAAATATGGAGCCGAAGAGTTCAGGGTTACAAGTGATGATGATGCTAAGAGAGTCGAGTTTTGGCTCGAGAATACCATTTGGGTTTTCGATGAAATGCCGTGTACTCTTGATGAGTGTGTGAAATGTGTGGTTTCTTTGCTTAGAGACTTAGCTTATCAGTGGTGGAAAACTCTAGCTTCTATTGTTTCGAAAGAATGAATAACGTGGGGTTTCTTTCAATCTAAATTTTGTAAGAAATACATCCGTCAGATATTCATCGATCAGAAAGGGAAAGAGTTTCTAGAACTTAAGCAAGGTCGTATGTCTGTTACAGAATACGAGAGAGAATTTGTTCGATTGAGCCGATACGTTCAAGAGTATGTCTCGACAGAAGCAACATTGTGCAAGAGATTTTAAGATGGTTTAAATAAAGATATTCGACTGTTAGTTGGTATTCTTGAGATTAAAGAGTTTGTTGTACTTGTTGATCGAGCATGTAAAGCAGAAGAACTCAGTAAGGAGAAAAGAAAATCTTATTCTGAAGCTAGAGAAGTGAAAAAAAGATCTGCAAGCAAATCATTTCAGTTTGTGTCAAAGAAATTCTGAGATGATTATAGCTGTTCAAAGTCTAATGTGGGACATTCAAGTAGAGATAGAGCTAGATGGCACTCGAGTTTCAAAACTCATGCTACTTCTATTGCCAATGTTGGAAATGTTCGATCCGAATGACCCGAATGCAAGCATTGTGGTAAAAGCCATCCAGGAAGTTGTAGATTGAATGATCGAGCTTGTTTTAGATGTGGATCTATGGATCATTTCATCTGAGATTGTCTTGAGTCTGCGAAACTAGAGATTGCACAGAATCCGAAGTTGAGTAATACTACAACAAGAGGAAGACCCCTCAGGAATATGGGAAATGTGAATGGTAGTCAAAGAGCTACGAGAGACACTGTTGTTCGATCTGAGGCCAGAGCACCAGCCAGGGCCTATGCTATATGAGTTCAGGAGGAAGCTTCGTCTCCAGATATGATAACGAGTACTTTTACTCTATACGATACTTCTGTGATTGGATTAATAGATCTAGGATCTACTCATTCATATATATGTATGAATTTAGTGCATAATAAGACTTTGCATGTAGAGTCTATTGAAGTTGTAATTAGAGTATCGAACCCCTTAGGCAAAAGCATCCTAGTTGATAAAGTTTGTAAGAACTGCACGTTGATGTTTCGAGATGTGTGTTTTCCGGCTGATCTAATGCTTTTACCCTTTGATAAATTTGATATAATTCTGGGTATGGATTGGTTAACTTTGCGCGATGCTATTGTGAATTGCAAATAGAAAACTATTGATTTAAGATGCGAGAATGTTGAGATAATCTGAATTGAATCTAGTGATTTGAAAGGGTTACCGGCTGTGATATTCACAATGAAAGCCCTAAAAGTTATGAATAAGGGTTGTGAAGCCTTTTTAGCATATGTGATTGATTCGAAAGTTACAGAGAAGAAGATTGAATCAGTGCCTATTGTCTGTGAGTTTTCTGATGTGTTTCCTGAGGAACTTTTGGGATTACCTCTAATTCGAGAAGTTGAATTTGGTATTGCATTGATACCGAGAACTACTCTGATTTCGATAACTCTGTATAGAATGGCTCTAATTGAATTGAAAGAATTAAAGTCTCAGTTACAAGAATTGACTAATAGAGGATTTGCGAGACCGAATTTCTCACCTTGGGGTGCTCCAGTTCTGTTTGTGAAAAAGAAAGACGGCATGATGAGAATGTGTATTGATTATCGTCAGTTGAACAAGGTAACCATAAAGACTAAATATCATCTACCCAGAATCGATGATTTGTTCGATCAACTGAAAGGTGCCTCTGTGTTTTCCAAAATAGATCTAAGATCGGGTTATTATCAGTTGAGAGTGAAAGATGCAGATATTTCAAAAACAATTTTTCGAATGACATATGGACACTATGATTTCTTAGTTATGCCTTTTGGACTAACAAATGCTCCTGTTGTGTTTATGGATCTAATGAACAAAATTTTTAGACCGTATTTACATCAATTTGTTGTTGTATTCATTAACGACATTTTGATTTATTCACAGAATGAAAATGAGCATGCCGAGCATTTAAGAATTGTGCTTCAGACTCTGCTTGAGAAGCAATTATATGCAAATTTCAGTAAATGTGAATTTTGGTTGCGCGAAGTTAACTTTTTGGTCACATTATATTAACATTTGGTATCCATGTTGATCCGAGCAAAATCTCAACAATTCTATATTGGACACCTCCGAGAAATGTTTTTGAAGTCCGCAGCTTTCTGGGACTTGCTGGTTATTACCATCGATTCGTGAAAGGATTCTCTATGATTGCAACTCTGTTGACGAGATTGTTACAAAAGACGTGAAATTTGAATGGTCCGATGAATGTCAGAACAGTTTTGATCAGTTGAAAGCTATTTAACTGAAGCCCTGGTACTCGTACAGCCTGAATCAGGTAAAGAATATGTAATTTACAGTGATGCTTCACTAAATGGACTCAATTGTGTTTTAATGCAAGAAGGCAAGGTTATAGCATATGCCTCTAGACAATTAAAGCTACATGAGAAGAATTATCTGACGCATGACCTTCAGTTAGCTGCTATGAAGATTTGGTGTCACTATCTGTTCGGTGAGAAATGTCACGTGTTTTCTAATCATAAAAGCCTGAAATACATGATGACTCAAAAAGATTTGAATCTAGGATAGGAAGATGGTTAGAACTATTGTAAGATTATGAAATTGTCATTGATTATCATCCAGGTAAAGGAATGTTGTAGCTGATGCCTTGAGTCAAAAATCACTATCTGTATTGCGTGCTATGAATGTTGGTTTAGATTTATTCGTTAATGGTTCGGTATTTACTAAATTAAAGGCGAAGCCTTTGTTTTTGCAACAGATTATTGATGCTCAGAGAGTGGATAATGAATTGTTAGCCAAGTGAACTCAGTGTAATTCTGATTCAGATTTCAAATTTTGTGTTGATGTTAATGATTGTTTGAGATTTCAAGATAAAATTTGCGTTCCAAGAAATTCTGAGTTGATTCAGATGATTTTGGGTGAAGCACTTAATAGTAAATTCTCTGTACATCCAGGTAGTACGAAAATGTATAATGACTTGAAACAACTATAATGGTGGCTGGGAAAGAAAATAGACATTTCTAATTTTGTTTTGAAATGCTTAGTATGTCAACAAATCAAAGCCGAACATCATATACCCTCCGGTTTATTACAACCAATCATGATACCAGAGTGGAAATGGGATCGGGTGACGATGGATTTTGTTTCTGGTTTGCGTCTATCTTTGAGAAAGAAAGATTCAATCTGGGTTGTAGTTGATAGATTATGAAATCAGCTCATTTTATTCCAATACGATCTGATTACACACTTGAAAAGTTAGCTGAACTTTATATTTGTGATATTGTGAGATTGCACGAGGTGCCATTGTCTATTGTGTCACTTTGTGTCCATCTTTGTCGAAAATCAAAAGAAAAAGAAGAGAAAAAGGTTGCTAAGGTTCGGCCATCAGTTTGCTTGATTAAGGTATGTGTTTTGGTCTGTTTTTGATAATTTCTACGTTTCTGTGATCGTTGCTTCGTGTTCTATAATGCCCATGTCACAATTTTTGTTTCTGTTAAAGATTTCATGAGTTGCCATTATTAATTTTAAGAGTTTTGAAGTGTTAATGGATGAATTATGGAAGCTTGCTGTGAAATTAATATGTTTTGCCATGAATTTTTTATGATTATAAGATATTGGGCTAAATTGTGAAATATGAAATTTTAGGGGACTTGTTGATGAAATAAATGAAATGTGAGAGCTTTTATTAGCATAGTAAGAATTCAGCTAAGTATATGTGTAGTGGGATTTTGTGAACTTGATGAATTGTTAAATAAAATAGCTTAATTTGAACTTATATAGATCAAGAACCAAAGTAAATAGAATTAGATCGAGGAAAGTCAAAAGTAGTTGAATAGCCATTCGTAATCGTCCAAATCTGTACGAGGTAAGTTGATATATAAATAAATGTGTTTAATTGAATTATATTTTCTATTATGTTGATTGGATTGTATTATATGGCTATGAGAGCTGAATATGTGAAATCCAAAATAAATTCTGAGCATGTGATCAAGTCCAAAAAGCCCCGTCTTTACCTTAGGAATAGTTAGGATACATATGTCATGACATAGGATTCGATATGTGTTTTCGTGTAAGACCACGTCTGGGACGTTGGCATCAATATGAGATTAACGTGTAAGACTGTGTCTAGGACATTGGCATCGTATTGATTTAAGACCCTGTCTAGGATAGTGGCATCGATATCCAATTACATGTAAGAACACGTCTAAGATGTCGACATTGTATGAGTTTTTTGAGCTACCCACGTATTCTAATTAATTCCGATTGGTTCAACGGGCACTCTGAGAAAGTGAATGAGAATACGAATGCGCATCTAAACTCTGGTACTTATGGATGTATATGAAATTTGGAGAATAAGAGGTATGTATGTATATGATCACTTGCTATGTGAGCTACATGGATAAGATATGTGAAATGGAGTAAGTGAACTTGATTAATTGAGATCTAGGAGAGTTGTGACTTGTGATTATGCTATGCCATAAATCATTTGTTTAAAATGGTTTAAAATTGTTCTTGGTTATGAAGTTTATTTTTGTATGGCTTACTAAGCTACTTGTAGCTTACTTTGTATTTGTTTACTCTGTTTTATAGATATCGAAGCTACCAAAAGCTCGGGGATCGTCAAGGATCATCACCACACTATCAATCTTTATTTGGTATATTTTGTAAGTGAACATCTTGAAATATGGCATGTATAGGCTAGATGTCTTTAGGTTATGTTTTGAAATATATTTTAGTTATGCCATGTGATGTGGCTAAAAAATGGTTATGAATATGCTTGTTTTGGTAAGTTTATATGATGCAAGTATGGCCTTGAGTAATTGTCGTTTTGGTATGGAAAATGTTTTGATTTTGGTAAGTTTTATAAGTGATTGAATATGATGCCATTAGGTTAAGGTAAGTGTATATTGATATGCTATTGTATTTGAGACTTTAGTATGATTTATTTTGGATGATGAGTATGAATTGGATGATGATGAATTGAGCTATGATTTGGTTTGGTAATTGGCTGAAATGGTTGGTCATTGCTATATCTTGAATGTCATACAAGTTGTATTGTGGGTACTTGGCAATTGGATGGAAAAATATGCTTAAACCAAGCCCATTTTGTTCCACACGGTCAAAGCACACGAGCGTGTGTCTTAACTGTGTGATCCCTATACCTTAGCCAAATTGGTCAGGATGTCACACGAGCTAGATAAACGGGCGTGCCTTGTGGCTGTGTGTACAAGTCAGTAACCTCCTTAATTTTCACACGGCCGAGCTCACGGGTATGTTTCGTGGCCGTGTGAACAAGTCAATATGTATGCTCTGTTTTGCCGTGGCCTAGACACATAGGCGTGTCTGGTAGCCGTGTGAGGCACACGGCCTGATCACACGGGCATGTGACCTTTGTAATAATGAAAAATGTTAAATTTTTGAAAAATTTTCTAAGTGTTCGGTGTAGCCTCGACCTACTTTTAATGCATGCTAAAGGTCTTGAAGACCTTCATAATGGACTATATGATTACTTTTAATTATGTTTTGAAATGACTGACTATATAATGTCTGCAAAAGTTTTGAACTGTCTGGTAATGCCTTGAACCCTATTCTGGCGATGGATACGGGTTAGGGGTGTTGCATATTCAGTGATATTTCTTCAATAAATTCATAAGCCTCTTTAGGTGTTTTGTTATTCAAGGTTTCACTGGCGGTTGCATCGATTAGTTGTCTTGTTGAGGGGTTCACACCGTTGTAAAAAGTCTGAACTTGAAGCCATAGAGGTAACCCATGGTGAGGGCACCTTCTCAATAAGTCCTTGTATCTCTCCCATGTATCGTAAAATGTTTCTAAATGCATCTGCACAAAAGAAGAGACATCATTCCTCAACTTTGCCGTTTAGCCGGCGGAAAATATTTTAAAAGAAATTTTTCAGTCATCTATTCCCAAGTAATGATGGATTCTCATGGTAGAGATTTCAACCACTATTTAGCCTTATTTTTTAAAGAAAAGGGAAATAATCGAAGGCAAATGGCATCATCAGAAATGCCATTAATTATAAAGGTGTCATAGAATTCCAGAAAGTTTGCTAAATGCATATTGGGATCCTTGTCCTGCAAACCATCAAACTGAACAAACTATTGTATCATTTGTATAGTGTTAGGTTCTAGTTCAAAATTATTTGCAGCAACAATAGGTCTAGTAATACGCGATTCAATACCAGCAAAGTTAGGCTTAGCATCATCATACATAGTACGAGGAGCAGGATTCTAATTCATAGGTATTGCTGCTACCACAAAAGGTAGTGGATGATTTTTCACCATATCTTCGGTAGTATTGGTCACGTTCTCTTGCTCTTCTTCTATGTACTGTAGACTTTACCTTATTTCTCTACGATTTTTGCAAGTTGATGCTTCGATCTCACTGTCAAATAGAAAAGGTCTTGACGGGTTCCTTCTAGTCATAAACTAGAGACACCTGTCAGAAACAAATAACAGAGAGATTAGAAAATTTAATTAAAAACAAGAAAAAAATAAATTGAAATAAAAGTAAAAATGGCTAAAGTAATAAAAATTTAGTGTTCCTAATATCTGAATCCCTAGCAATAGCGCCAAAAACTTGATTGGTGATCCCAAAACTAACTATGATCACGATAAAGGCAAGCGCACCTATCGAATAGCAGTATAGCTATGGCAAGACCAGAATGTCATATCCACAAGGACTAAAAGTACTAGTATTAACTTTCTTTCTATTATCTAGCCTAACAATAAAAGAGGCTTGTTTTAACCTAAAATTTACTAAACTAACACTACGTGAAAACAGACTTTTAGCGGCTTTTTTTTTGCCTTTAAAGTGCCGCTAAAACCATTTGCGACGTTTTTGCAAGGGCAAAAAATGCCGCTATAGACAACGCCACTAAAATTTGAAAACGCCGCTAAAAGTCGTGATCTTTAGCAGCGCTATTCCTAAAAACGCCGCTAAAAGTCATGGTCTTTAGCGGTACTTTTTTAAAAACGCCACTAAAAGTCTTGGTCTTCAGTGGCGCTTTCTTTAAAAACGTTGCTAAAAGTCCTAGTCTTTAGAGGTGCTTTCCCAAAAACGCCGATAAAGGTTATGAAAAATAAAAAAAAAATTAAAATACTATAAAAAGGTCACAAATCCTATTCAGTGACAAACCTTTGTGTAACACATTAATAAAATATGATAATGTCATTTACAGTAACTTGATTTTGTAACAAAATCTTTAAAATTTCAATATGTTTAATCTACCATGCATAAGACAATCCATGTGCATTATTGGTTTTTCCAGCCATCATACAGTATAGAATCAAATGACTTTGTTTACCAGTAGGTCTAGAATCAGGCATAGGCCAGTCGTTCTCTTTTTTAGTTTGTGCATCCATCCAACCACTGTGATCTCCAAGGATTTGGATAGTTGGTCCAGAATTTAACACACCCCAACCATTGTAATCCTTTCTCGTTGGTCCATCCATCCATCCTGTGTTACTTAGCTCTAAATGTTCCCGTTCATCAGTAGAACCCATCCATTATAACTTTCATTATTTGTAGAAATGTCCCAACTATTTGTGTCAACTGCCCCAAAGCTCCAGTTATTATTATGTTCTAGAGATTCAGCAAACAGTTTGATGTGCATTTGCTACACTTAAAGTTTGGGTATCAAGAACTATTGGGGACGGGAAAACCTAGAAACATTGCAGCTCTTGTTAGTATGCAAGATGCTTACTATATGTTATAAAAGGCAATTTATCAAACAAAATGAAGAAAAATAGTACTGCTTGTGAAACATAAAACACAACTTTCCAAAACTAATCCAACATAACCATTGAGTTACTTACAACAAAATATTCAAAGTCCTCCACTAAAAAATGACAGAAATTTCAAGAAAACAAATTGCACTTGCCTGACTAACTTGGTTTCTAAACAAATGAAGCTGCTAAGTCATAAACCAGACTTCTAAAGCAATCCTCTTTAATAGACCAAAGGACCAAGCACATGCATGTTTTCCATTACTCTAATTTTATAGCCTCCATAACTTGAAGAGCAGCATTCAAAATAAGTTATACCGAAATGCTTAGAAAAATAACAAACTCATGTTTTCCACTCTTAACTGTTCACATTTGAATCCAAGCTAATTAGTACAATTTAATTAAAACTAGACCAATTAGAGCCTATTACAATTACAATGATGCAATGACTTTATTTTCACAAGAACGTACTGTGATATAGTTTTCCTGAAATTGTCAATATAAATACACATTTTGAAGTAACATTAGTATTCCTCCTATAAAAGATAAAAGAAACTATTTCCAATGATGACTTATACACTCATTTCCTCCCCATCTGATTAGATAAGAGTTTTGCTTTTCATAATGAATTAAATATCCAATGACACCATTTTTATCACCTCTCATAATGTTGAACATGCATGTATTCAGTTCTTTTTTGCGCAAAAACTATGAGATACAAATTTCAGTAGCGTGATATATAAAATCAACTAAACTTGAAAATTTCCATTGCATGCACTATATAACCATTAAAGCTGCTGCTTGTCTCCTTCATTTTCACATGCAATCTTGTATTGAGTTTCTAACAGATAAAAATGGAATGAGTAAAAAGGTTCAAACACCAAATGATGCTATACACAAAAAGGATTATTGGTGAATACAATGGGAAAATGAGAAAGCCAATGCCTATTTCACTTAACAGTTATATAATCAGTTATGCTCTAGATAAACTAAAAAGTGTGGAAAATATCAAGAAAAGTTGGATATAGAGGCAGTAAATGTACATTGTACAGACATTTTCCTTGATAACAACTGAGGAGCAAATCCACCAAGGAAGCTTGGACCATTAAACTCCTGAAACCAGCCAGAGAAGCATCAAATACGATTCTGGATAGAACAACACATGCATGAAGCCTAGGAAAAACAACCTACTATAGCCAATATTTGTACCTCAATTGCACGGACAATATTTGTAAACCCTTTATTTCTGGCAACCTCAAGTGGTGTTTGACAATCATCATTCCTCAATAAAAAATTAGCTCAAAACCTTAATGTCAAACAAGAGCTTATAACACATATAACAAATACCGAACTAGATCATAATTCCTGAGTTAAGCAAATAGGAAGACATACCTTAATATTATCACACTTCCGATTTAATCCCTCTTGATTTAATCCCTAACATTATTAGACATTCCTGATTTAATTTTTGGACATTAAAAAAACCAATTAGAATATCCAACCAATCATGTCACTTATCATACAATTACATCGAAAAATTCTATAAAATCTTTAAAAATGAAAAAAAATTTACAAAACATATTAAAAATTACAAAAAAAAAAACTATAAAAATTTGCTAAAATTTCAAATATTTTAGTAAATTCAAGTATCCTACAAATATTGCATTATAATATCATGTAATTTGATCAAGTTCGGATACTTGACAAATTACAAATATCATATCTGTTGAATCACACTCAAATAACTTCATGTTAAGCTAAATAAATCAATATTGAATGAAATGAAAAGATAAGCATGGAATAATAATAATGATAATAGTAATATAATAAATAAATAAATAAAATGAACCAAACTAAATTGAACTTCTTTTATTTCCACATAAGATTCAATATATCTCCGGTAGGTTTCTATAGCACCTGAAGGAACTGAATAGAAGAGGCCTTCTTGAAAATAAAGCACATAAAAAGTTACAGGAGAAAATTTTAAGCCATACTTATGTTAGGTGTTCATTCCAAGAAATGCCTATAAAGCCAGAGTCAGATATCCTACAGGAGTTGCTGGTGCTTCAGCTTTTATAGTAGACCTAAGTTATTGTTTTTAAATTGTAATCATCCAAGACTAATCCATATATATACCTAACTTCTCAATTACATCTTCTTTTCCTCCCCAGTTCAAGTAAAATTACCTTCATACCATATATCTAAGAACAGAACTTATAAGTAGATAACTAACATGATTAACATACAAAACCAGTTATTAAAAAGAATATAGAAAGAACTAGCACCATGATTCAGTAAGAAATTCAAAAATAAAAAATTATCATCATGATAGTCATCAAAAGAGGCATGCATAAATTACTTAGAAATAAAGATAAAAAGGTCCAATAATATAACCAATACCATATCCAGTTCTGCATTCTTGTTCTCAGTAACTTCATTGGCCCTTGACCCCACCAAATCATGACTGTAGTATCTGACTAAAGCTAATAAATAAAAAGGCTCACAATAAGAAAGCAAAAAGAACAAGAAGAATGCATAAGATGGATTCAATTTACATCTGATAAAATAATACCTGGGCAAAATCATTTGCCAACCATGCCATTTCCTCAACCACAAAGTCCTAGTGAGATTTTCGGCGGTTCTCCAAGGGTAAAACACCAATAGATAGCTCTACAATCCTTTTCCGCTTAGCTTGTTTACCATAACGTGACTCATTTGAAACTTTTTAAACCTTGCATCTAATTTAAGAGATCAAAATGCATATATAAACCAAATATATAAACAAACCACCTCTATAATCCGAGCCAAAAGGGAAAGTACCACTTACCTTCTGAACTGAATAAATCTGTTACATATCAACAGAGGGCTATCGACGGAGATGCAGAGGGCTACCGATTTGGGGAAATTGGGGAAAAATAAAAGGAATCGGAGTAGGGGAGAAATGGTTTGGGAAAAATAAAATGGGGAAAAAGAAAGATATTTCAGGTGAAATTTTGGGATTTCGACTGAGGGGGAACTAATTTTGGGAAAAAGAAGGGGAAAAAAGAAGAGTTTTTAGGAGAAATTTGGAGATTTCATGGGGGTTTATGAATCGAAAAGGGGCTTCAAAAACCAGTGGAACCAAAAGAGAAAGGGAGATAGCAAAATTTGGGGAAAATTAAGGGTTTATAAGAAATTTTAATTTGGGGAAAAATTAAGGGGTTTTGGGTTGTATTGGGGATAAAATAGCTAAAACAAAAATGATGCCGTTTTGGTAAACATAATGACACTAAATTGCAAAAGAAAACGACGTCATTTTAATTATAAAAATGCCGCTAATTCTCGATCTTTAGCGGTGTTTTTTAGAAAAGCGACGTTAATTCTCGGCTTTTAGCTGCATTTTTAACAAAGCGCTGCTAATTCTTTAATTTTAGTGATGTTTTTAAAAAAGCGCCGCTAATGCCACTAGAGACACAACTTAAAACGACGACATTTAAGCTAAAGTAAAATGTTTTTGTGGCGTTTTTGACTAATGCCTTTGATAATAATACATTTTAATAGTTTAATTATTTCTTAAATTCCTTTTAAACTAAGTTTGTTTTGTTTCAAACAATATATCTAATTAGTAAAATTTTATAATTGTGTACAAAATTAATTTTAAAAAATGAAAACCAAACAACAAACTAAAATCAAATGATTTTTTTATCATTTTTATCAAAATCCTTAACCTTTAAACCCTAATACCCTAACCCTTAAAACCATAAACACTAAGACCCTAAACACTAAACTGCAAACAACAAACTTTAAAACACTAAACCCCAAACCTAAAATAACAAACCCTAAACCATAAACTTAACATACTAACCATTAAACCCTAAACTATAGATCTTAAACCTTAAATATTAAACCCTAAACCAAAAAATAAATTTAATTAATATTAAGTACTGCTTCCACAATTTATTATAAACATAAGCTTTTACATTAATATCTTTGTATATACACATCAATATCTAAATGAATTTTTTGGGGGGGTTTAAGGTTTTAAGGTTTAGGGATTAGTGCTTAGGGTTTATGTTTTTTAAATTAGGGTTTAGGGTTTAAGGTCTAGGGGTTTAGAGAAAGCCATACGGCGTCGATTTTAATAGCTTAGTAACTTAAATGAAAACTTCTAAATAATTTAGTTATCAATTTGTAACATTTCACAAATAAGTAACTAAAATGAAACTTTCTCATAGCTATAAGTGAATGGTCTACTTTATATATTTTATACAGTCAGTTTCAAATATCAAAATAAAGTCGAATTCAAAAAAAAATAAGAAAAGAATGAAAATTAAATTGGGTCAAATCGAAACGAGGGTCGATTACCCTATTCAAAGATGGCTACTCAACTTTTAGCGGCGTTTGTACCAAAAACGCCGCTATTGCATAGTTTTTAACGGCGTTTGTACCAAAAAGCCACTATTGCACACTTTTTAGCGGCGTTTGTAACAAAAACGCAGTTATCGCGCAGTTTTTAGCGGTGGTTGTACCAAAAACGCCGCTATTGTTTAGTTTTTAGTGGCATTTGTACAAAAACGCTGCTATTGCTCAGTTTTTAGTGGCGTTTGTACAAAAGCGCCGCTATGTTTTTTAGCAGCGTTTTTACCAAAAATGCCGCTACTGCTCAATATTTAGCGGCATTTGTACAAAAACACCGCTACTACTTAGTTTTTAGCGGCGTTTGTACATAAACGCCGCTATTGCTCAGTTTTTAGCGGCGTTTAAACCAAAAACGCCACTATTGCTCAATTTTTTGCGGTGTTTTCTTGCAAACGCCTCTAATGTATAATATTTGCGGCGTTTTTTGTCCAAACACCACTAAAAACGCCACTAAAGCCCTGTTTTTGCTGTAGTGTAAGAATGAGACAGAGAGTGAATTGTAGAAAATACTTTTAGGAAATTGATTGATTAAGACAATGCCCAATGAAGAATCCACCTAGACTTCACTAATTATACAATTCTGAATTAGACAATTTATTCACTTGACTTGATCCGTAGAAATCCCTAATTTATGTTAATATCTCTTTCGAGACTAAAAACAACTAACTCTAGGTTGATTAATTGAAATTTCTTTCTAATTAAAACCCCTATTATTGCATTAACTTGATTTATGGATTTCCTATTAGGTTTGACTCTAATACGACAGATTTCCATCATCCTATCTCTAGGATTGCAATCAACTCCACTTAATTATGTTGGATCTACTTCTAAACAGGGACTTTTGCTCCACCAAATAAGCACATTCAACTTGAATTAATATCCTGAAATACTAAAACAAGAATTAATAAACATAATTAAGAACAAATCAAGTATTTATCATATAACTTAGAAAATAATAATAAGATCCATCTTAGGTTTCATCCCCCTTAGGTATTTAGAGGATTTAGTTCATGTTCATAAAGAAAAACATCTCAAATATTGGAAAATAACAAAACAGAAACCCAAAAAACTTCGAGGGAAATTAAAGGGAGATTTTCTTTCTTGATGGAAATCCTGCTTCTGAGATGAATCAATCGGTGTTCTTCGAGTAATTCTCTACTCTCTACTCTGTGTATCCCCTTTAATCCTCTCCTAGTGTGTTTAAATAGACTTTGGAATGCCCAAAATACCTAAAAATTAGCCTTTTCCGAATAGAATTAAAACCAGGCTTGATAGGGACACGGACATGTGGTGTGCACGTGCAAGAATGCTCAGGCCATGTGCAATACTGGCTTGGTTTGAAGCCGGCAATGCCTTGACACACGGGCATACAATTTACACGTGTGGAAGTGCCTAGGCCATGTCAAACACTGAATCAGCCTGTTTTGTCTGTTTTTGGCCCGTTTCTTGCTTTATTCACTTTCTAATGCTCACCTAAGTATAAAACATGAAATTAAAGGATTAGGAGCATCAAATTCATTGAATTATAAGGTAATTCATCCAAAAATATACTCAGCATGGGTTTAAAATGTGTTACTTTTACAGTTTATCATAGCCCTATTTAGATCAGTTTGCGGTGGTATTTGTCGATGATATTCTGGTGTATTCGAGAACTGAAGGTGAACACGATGAACATCTCTGAGTGGTTCTGCAGACTTTGAGGGAGAAGCAACTGTATGCCATGTGGTATCTACTAAGGGGTTGATCGTGATTTCGATGAAGTAATAATAATGATCGTACCTGGAAACTAACTATTATCACGATAAAAAACAAGTGCACCTATCGAATAGTAGTATAGCTAGTGGCAAGACCGGAATATCGAATCCAAGGAACAAAAAGTACTGGTAATGACTTTCTTCCTATTATCTAGCCTAAAAATAAAAGAGAGTTGTTTCTAAACTACAATCTAACTAAACTAATGACGTGACAAAGAATGAAAAAAGGAAAGACTTTGGGGGAAAAACTGATTGATTTAGGCAATACCCAAGGAAGAATCCACCTAGAATTCACTTGTTATCTAACTCAAAACTAGACGTTTTCTTCATTCGACTTGATCCGTAGGGATCCCTAAATTATGTTAATATCTCTGTCGAGACTAAGGACAACTAACCCTAGGTTGATTAATTGAAATATCTTTCTAATTAAAACTCCCTAGTGTTACATTAAATGAATTTATGGATCCCCCTATTAGATTTAACTCTAATCCGACATATTTTCATGGTCCTCTGTCTAAGATTGCGATCAACCCCGCTTAATTATGTTGGATCTACATTTACACAGGGACTTTTACTCCTCTGCATAAGCACATTTGACTTGAACTAATATCCCAGAAATATCAATTCAAGAATTAAAAAAAAACACAATTAAGAACAAGTAAAATATTTATCATATAGATCAGATAACAATAACAAGATTCATCTTAGGTTTCATCCCCCTTAGGTATTTAGGGGGTTTAGTTCATAATTATAAAAGAGAACATCTCAAAAGAAAGAGAACAACAAAACATAAAGAAAACGCAAAACCACTAGAAGAATTAAAGGGAGATCTTCAGTCTTTATGTTGATCCTTGCTTCTGGGATGGATCAATCATCTTTCCTTCGAGTAATTCCCTGTCTTCTACTCTGAGTCTTGGCTGGGACACTCTGTCCTTATAGTTGCCTCCTAGGGTCTTTATATAGAGTTTGGAATGTCTTTCTTGGCCCCTAAGTAGCTTTTTTCGCGTGAAATTGAAACTCGTCACAACAGGGACACACCAATGTAGCACACTTGTGTGAATCGAGCCCAAGCCGTGTTTAAGCCTGTTAGTGTGGCACGGTCGTATGGGTTACCCGTGTGATGAACTCCAAGCCGTGTTGATTTCTTCCTTTGGCCCATTTTCTCCATTTTTGGCCCGTTTCTCTTTCTTTTTGCTTTTCTATGCTCACCTAAGTTTAAAACGTGAAATTAAAGGATTAGAAGCATCAAATTCCATAAATTCAATGATAATTCATCCATAAATATGCTAAACGTGGGATAGAAATATGTATAATTTATAGTTTATCAAATACCCCCACACTTAAGCCTTTGCTTGTCCTTAAGCAAAATCTCAACTCACAAGTAAAAATCATTCTTCTCAACGTTTAAATCTTTATCAATAATGTTTTGAATTAATCCATGAGTAATCATACATTGAGAATTCAACTAAAAGAACATTAAAGTCTCGAACAATCTAAGTTGAGAATTTAATCACAGAAACATATGTTTTCTTCCCTTTTCTAAGTAATTACCTTGAATTCAAAATCAACAAGAGTTGACATCCTACTAAGGATTCACTCTATCCACTTGAAGTGTTTAGGGTTTAGAAATTAAGCACTCATTAGTCAACATGAAAAGTTATTACCATATGCTTGCATGAAAATCAAATCTCCACCACTATGTATTGACATGATACATCAATCATAAGGTCTTTAGAGGGTTGTAATGTGGCTTTGGTTAGGGGTGTGGTCACAAGTTGAAAAAGAGGGTTAGAATCCACATTGAACTAAAAAAATCATCTAACTAGAAAAATCTCTATCACTGAAATAAATTCATACATTTGAGCTTTTTCCTCATGACTAACATCATTTAGGATCTATAGTACATAATTACAAAATAATATGCAAAACATTTAAGTTACAACTGATTTTTTTTAAGAACAAGTCAAATATTTTACAAACTTAACTAATTAAAAGGGAGAACATAGCTAGATAATTATTCAATTCAAATCTCAACAAAAAATAGGGATCAAAGTAATTAGGGGGATTTCAACAATAATGGGTTGTTGGTTAATATTGAGGGTAAGTCAATGAATGGCTTGTTAGGCTCAAGGGAGTTCACTAGGGGTTAATTATGAAGGTATGCTTTTATGGAGTAAGTGGGTTAAAACCTAGGTGCCTTTATCATCTCGGTATATCAAATCAATGATGTGGTCTCACCATGTATAATCGAAGCAAGTTCTAGAATAATAGATCAATATTGACTCAACTCAAAGCAACAATAAAAGTGAGCACGAAAGGATGTATGCTCAAAAGGCTCAAAAATCTCACCAGAATGATGGCTTTTGATGTCAATCCTGCGAATTTCAAATCTCAAGATAATACCTAAATTTGGGGAAAACAACCTAGAAAAATTTTAAATTCTCAAAAATTTTAACTTATCATGCTTGATTCTCTAATGTCTTAAAGTTTGAATAATCAAAGCACAAATACCTATGTCTTAATCGTAAACATATCAATAAAAATCATAAATCAATCAGAATTCATTCTAATAGTGCTATGAAAAAGTGACTTGAGATTTAAAAAAATATTCAGGGATTTGAGAATAATGCAAAAACTGAAAGTGTATCCCCCCACACTTTAAGATGTACAAAGATAGGGAGAGAAGTGAAACTCCCTAAATATTGGATGAATTCTTTGAGTTGGAAGTGTGGGAACTTGTAGGAAAGAGTGTCGATCCACAATCTCTGTGCCAAAAGAGTATTATAAGTAGTATCGTGGTGGCTATGATCGTGGTCGAGTAGGACCCATCAGTCATGGTAGGGTTTTCCCATTAGATTTGGATTTAAGCTTTTAGGCTCTTTGAAACTGCGATAACATTAATAAAATTTTAGGGAATGTAGATTAGCACAATTTACTCGTTAGGAAATAGTCGATACGAAATGTTTAAAATATATTAAGCTAAGTTCTTAGAATACTAAAATTCAAATAATGAAAAAGATAAAGTTTAAGTAAAATAAAAGAAGAATAAAAATAAAAAGGAAAATAAAAAGAAAAATAAAGAAAAAGATAAGAGGACTCGAGAGTCCTAATCCTTAGATGGTTCGTGAGGTGGGGGCGGCGGTGAGATATGGAGATGCTGACAAATCTGATAAAGAGTAGCATCAATATGATCAAGGCACTGAAAATACTATTGCTCGAATCGTGTAAGGAGCTCAGAGATGTCAGAATGTGAAGCTGCCGCATGAACTGGACGACGAATGGGTGGTAGCTCCTCGTGAGATGGAGGGACATCATCAGTAATGTCTTCTGGGTCCACCTACACGGTAGACTGAGTGATAAATGATAAATTATACATATTTTTACCTCATGCTTAGCCTATATTTTGTATGGATTATCATTAATTTTGTGAGAATTGGTGCTCTTAATCCTTCTTTTTGATATCTTATACTCAAGAGAGCATAGGGAAGAGAAAAGAACGGAAAATATGCCAAAAACCATGAAAATGGGCCAAAATATGAAATCGACACGGCCCAAGGAGTCCCACACGACCGTGGCACACGGCCGTGCCACATGAAGATCACACGGTCCAGCCCCCGACAAGCACGGCCAGGCCACATGGCCGTGCCTCCATCGACAGACTCTCACATGGCCTCTTGTCGTGGCACACGGGCGTGGCACACAGGCGTGTCCCTGTCGTGAGGAAGAGGAATTTCACTCGAATTTGGATACTTAGGGGCTAAGAAAGCCATTCTAAACTCTATATAAAGACCCCAAGAGGAAACTCTAAAGACATACTCTTTTCTCTCAAGAAAGAGCACCGTATTTTTGCCAACACAAGGAGTGAAAGCAAGGAATTACTCCAAGGGAAGCCGATTGATTCATCCTAGAAGCCAGAATTCTACATCAAGACAGAGGATCTCCCTAAATTCCTTTAGGAGTTTTTGGGTTCTTATGTTTTGTTATCTTAATTCTTCTGAGATGTTTTCTTTCTTTATTATGAACTAAACCCCTCAAATACTTGAGGGGGATGAAACCTAAGATAGATTTTGTTATTATTTGTTCATGAATTATTTGATAAATACTTGAATTGTTCTTAATTATGCGTTCTTCATTCTTTATTTAATAAACCTAGGTATTACTTTAAGAACTTGATGTGCTTAGGCAAAGGAGCAAAAGTCCCTGTTTTAAGAGTAGATCTACCATAGTTAAGCGGAGTTGCATGCAACCCTAGACATAGGGCAACATAAATCTGTCGGATTAGGGTCAAACCTAATAGAGGGATCTATAGATCAAATTAATGCAACCTAGGGTGTTAATTAATAAAGAAACTTTAGTTAACAGCCTAGGCCTAGTTGTTCTTATCCTCGAAAGAGGTATTAACATAAGTTAGGGATCTCTACGGATCAAGTCAAGTAAAGAAATCATCTAGTTCAAGAAATTAATAACAAGTGAAGTCTAGGTGGATTCTCCCTCAAGTATTGCTCATATCAATTAGCTTTTCCCTAAAATTTTCCCCAATTTACTTTTTGTGCACTTTTAGTTAGTTTTAGAATTAGTTTCAATCAATCCTCCTTTATTTTTAGGCTAGATAATAGAAAGAAAGTAAGTATTAGTACTTTTGGTTCCCTTGGGTACGATAACTCGGTCTTGCCGCTAAACTATACTACTGTTCGATAGGTGCGCTTGCCTTTAAGATCATGATATTAGTTAGTTTTATGTGTGATCAGTTTTTATAAATTTTATTACTTAATATCGTGAGCATATCGCTGAGCTAGACAATACTGAGGAGGATCGGTTTTACGTCGGCGTTCAATCATCCTTATGTGTAGTATGCTTTGGATGCCCTGTGGGGACATCTGGTCGATAAGAGTGAGGGAGGATGATTGTGCTGCGGTGTTGAGTAGACCGAAGTGGCAAACCAGGCGAGTCACATATTGGCCCATCAAAATCAACCCCCTACGATGCTGCTCTATCTGATGTTGAATGGCGAGGGCGATGAAATAGGTGAGGTCGAACACGTGCCCGTGTGCCATGCTCCACAAGAAATAGGCGTCGTGGGTGTTGACGACGCTGGTGCTCTCTTGTCTGGCTGTCAATGTATGTGTGAGTAGGGCATAGAGGTACCTCAGTGATGGGGCAAGAGCTGTCGCCTTGGAGTGACTAGGGTCGTAGGTGGCTGAAAGAGGGACAAAGGCTTGTTAGCACTTAGAAGGAGAGAAGTGGATATGGCGGTGAAGCTCGGAGAGGTTTTCCTGCTCCATAAATTTGTCGGTATATAAGCCCAGAGTTGCACTGAACTCAGGTACGCTGAGATGACGTACCAACCCACCGAGTCGAAACTAGAGCATTCCGGGATCGTCATGCTGGGACCTGACTGTCTATAAGTGGAAGGAGGAGCAAAGCTCTAAAGTGAGCTCAAGGTATGTGGGCTCCACAATCTTGAAGAACTGGTCCCATGGGTCTATCGATAATAAGGCCCGTATCCCGTCTGTTAGCTGGACTTGTTCTAGTGCGGCCCAGTCAATACATCGCCCCACTCCAAGCAGCCTTGCCCTAAGAATCTGAAACAGTTCCTCTTGGGAACCTTGCGTGAACGGAAGGAATGGGTGCCAAATCTCCGTGGTGGTACTAAAGGAGGTACCGCCGGGTCCTTTTCTCTTCTTGGAAATGGGGATGGCGGCTTTCTTGCCTCGTGAGGACGACATTATGTACCTGGAAAAATAAAGAATTAACGAATGCATAATAATTAACAAAGACTATCATAAGTTAATCAACTAGGTAAATTAATTTCGCAATTAGTAGCATGTTCAAGTGAATGTGCTAAATATCCTAAAACTAACAAAGTAATGGGTACTATATTATTGTTGAGATAGTTACAAATAGCAGAAAATGGGATTGCAAAATGGCATGAGATAAATCTAAAATGGTATATCATGAAAAACATATGAAAAATAAGAGAATAACTAGATAAACTAAAAAAAATAAAAATAACAATCAAAAGGAATGAAAGAAATGAGAACCGATATGGTAAGTGATGGTGGCCAGAAGTGATGTGAGGGCAGTGCACGGGCGTAGTAGTGGCGCACGACTGTGGACTGTGTAAGGTAGTGGTTTAGTGGTGGTGGTGGGCCACCGGCGGCGATGGTGGTTGTGATTTGTGAAGGGGAAAGAAGAGTATGGGGAGAGAGGAGATTTGGTGCTTTGAGGGAAAACAGATGGAATGGGGTAGGAAACGAAAGGGAAGGTGTTTAAAAGGGTGGTGGCCGGAGCTGGATACAGTGGAGGTTGAGCTGCGGCTAAAGGGGTTAGGGTTTTGACTGGAGAAGATGATGAATAGTGAGGGGTTTATATAAGAATTGGGGCACACGGGCGTGTCACACGCCCTTGTGATTCGTGTTCAGCCCGTGTGGTTTAAATTTTAAGGGTTTTGGTGCACCTGATTAGTGGCCCGCCCGTGTTTCTTAGGCGTGTTAGGGCACACGACCGTGTCGCACGGCTGTGTCCTTCATTGTTCGCTTCTCCCACGCCTGTGTATGAGGTCACACGCCCATGTCAATTTATCAAGCTCGACCACGAGCGCCAGGCACGACCGTAACGCAAACCCGTGTTGATTTAACAGGTTCACCCACGACCTTGGGACATAGGCATTCGCACACCCATGTTAATTTAACAGGTTTGGCCACAGCCACATCGCACGACTGTGGCTATTTGTCGAAGCCTGTGTCTTGGGAAAATTTTGCCATGTTTGAACACGATCGTTTCGCACAGCCGTGTCTCCACTCATGTTGTGCCCAAGGCCTTAGGCACGCCCGTGGGCCTGGCCGTGTGGCTTGAAAAACCTATATGTAGGCAGTCAGTTTATGAATTAGAGTTTAAGAGCTTAAGTTAAAGAAATTTACTATGTTAGTGCTCAGGTTGCCTCCCAAGAAGCACTTGTATATAGTCTAAGCTCGACTTCTCTCAAGCTTGCACGGTCACGGTGGTTTGAGGAGTTCAAACTCCTCTCTCCTACTATAAGTTTTAATATCAAAATAAGGTTTGAGCCGAGTATAATTTACCTTGAAAGTGTCAAATGTCTTATGTGTTATCTTGACTGTACCATAAGGGAAAATTTTCATTACCGTGAAGGGAGGTGTGTCACCTGTATGAAATTTTGAATTCGAGATTCGAGGATCCTCCTCTTTTAATAATACCTTATCCTCTACCTTAAATTGATTCGTTTTGACCTTAGGGTTGTCATGGTGATGCTTTAGTTAGATGTGGCATATCTTAGGTTTCCCTTGGTGGTAGTTTAACCACTCATCTAGTTCTTCGATCTGCAGCATTTGTTCTTCATGGATTGTTCCCTTGTTATCATATGAATTCCAATATGGCTCAGTTGCACTTTCCTGAGGAGTACCCTACAGAGAAGGTTGGATAGTGAGATCATTCTTATTACAAGGACTCAAAATAAAATCTTTATCATTATGTAACACCTCAAACCCGACCCGGACATTACGGCCAAGTCTGGTGTGTCACATCAACGACAGGCTAATCACATTTCCTAGTTACTAAGATTAGGGTGAGCTTTGTAAAACTGTACTTGTAATTTGGGAAGAAAATCTAGGTTTAGTTTGAGATTGTCCTATCCACTAACCGTTTAAAATCTATCTGGTTTGTTGATTTGTTATTCATTCGTTTCGAGTGCTTTGCTTTGAAAACATTTGATCGATTTTGAGAAAACTCGCGCAGCCTTGTTTAAATCATTTAAATTAATTTGTAAAATATTAAGTAAAAACTCAAAATTAAAAATAATTAAAGCGGCCTTATTACAACCCAAAACCAAAATGAAAATAATTAAAAATAAATGCAGAAATAAAAAGACTTAATTAAAAACCAACAGTCCAGTCCATGTGGCCGTTCTGAATCCCTCACAGCTCCAAGTCCACCAGTCTAGGGCTCACCTGCATGGATGGAAGAGAAACGGGTGAGTTTGGGAAACTTAGTGTGCAAAGAAAGCCCATCCAAAGCCCAAATCAACTCAAGCCCACTGGGCCTAAGCCCTAACCAGTCTCAATAATAACTGGGCCTTAGCCCTTTTCAGATAATAGTATGGCCCATAGGCCTATTTCAGTAACAGAACAGATATCATGCATGTATGCAAAGCCCAAAGCCCCTCCTATGTCCATCCGCTACACTCCACCTGTACCAGCCATAAACATACCATGTGGGGAAATACTCAACCCACCCAGCCGCTATACTCCACAGTCGCAGCATAGCTGCTCAAATAATGTGGCCTAGCCACTAATAGTATATCGAGGCAAAGCCCCTTTCAGTAAACAGTACGAGGCATAGCCTCTTTTAGTAATCAGTACAAGGCAAAGCCTCTTTCAATAATCGTGGTAATGTCGCTTGCACATCCTCTATCAATAAACCCAGTCCCATGCAATAGATAATCATGTCATGGCAAACAGTGAACAGAAACAGTAAAACATGCATTTCAATCAAATTTAGCCTAGGGGTATAACGGTCATTTTGCACCTAGGGGTAAAATAGTAATTTCTCACCCTTAAGGGGTATTTTAGTAATTATACCAATTTTAGGGTTTTATGCATATTTCAGTCCCTAATAGTCCAACTTACATCTCAGTAGTTAATTTAGCCCATTTTAGCAGTTTTTTAGTTATTGGGCCCTAAAACCCCTATTGGGCGCTACAGTGTCATTTAGCTATTTTAAGCCCGTTTAGCCCAAATTCTAAGTCTAGTTTAACAGATTTAAGCTACAGTATATCAGAACACACTTACCTCTTACTTTTACCCATATGGGCCCATAAGCCCATTGGGCCTATTTTCAGCCCATTGAGGCCAAAATTACCGAGGTACACGAAATTGTGCTCTTATCCATCTAAACCGATTTTGGTTACAAATCTTACGCTTCCAATCGACCCACGAGAGCTCGCACGCTCACAAGCCCATGAAAAGCCAGAATTTCGGTATTTTGGCTTTTTAGCTTTTGCCGATTTAGACTATAGAAGGGTGTTCATTTACACACCTGATTGGCAACGAACGCTAACGAGATCTCCCACACGATTTTTCCTTTTGTTGAGAATAGTGACTAGATCTAGATCTAGTCGTTCCTATGATCCAAGCCCTCGATCGATAGCCTTTAGTCCACATTAGCACAAAACAAATTAATAAACAACCAATACATCCTTTAGTCTTAGTCGACGGCCACCCTATGCATATAGGGGTTTTTGGCTTTTCTGAAATCTTGAAATACTGAATGGAAGAGGGATTTTGATAACTTACCGAAGATCTACTAGACAAGAATACTTTTATCTAAGATCTGACTCAGATCTAACCTCAAGGCTCAAGTAGAGAATAGATCTAAGTAATCTTGGGGTTTAATTCCTGAATTACTCTGAATGTGGAGATTTCTGCTTTTATTGTGAGGAGAAGAAGATGATTTGTACTATGGGTTGGAGAAGAGATGTCGACAGAGTTATGGTGTTGGGTTTTGGCTTTTGGTGGTAATCAACTAATAAGCTTGAGAAGAAAAAGGAAAAATAAAGAGTAGATTCGTTTTAGAAGAAAGGTGATAAAGTGAAATCAATTTAGAGAAAGAAGAAGAAAAGAGTAGAGATGGATGAAGAGAAAAGGGGAACAACAAGATGAGCAAAAATAATAACAAAACCACAAACCGATTGAAAGAAAGAAGGAAAAACCCAAGTCGGCTAACACTAAAATACCCAAAACTAACCAAAAAAGAAAATGAATCATATGGGCCAAAATTTTAAGTGCAATTCGGCACTTAATGCCAATAGTCGAATGAGTCTATTTTGGCATAAAAAGAATCCTTCCAAAAATTAAATTCTCCTTGATTTAGCTAATAGCAAAGTTTGAATTTCATTCAAACTTCCCACCGATTAACAGTAGCCTTATCCA
This sequence comes from Gossypium stocksii, assembly GCA_020496765.1. Classification (NCBI taxonomy): domain Eukaryota; kingdom Viridiplantae; phylum Streptophyta; class Magnoliopsida; order Malvales; family Malvaceae; genus Gossypium; species Gossypium stocksii. The sequence goes on from CM035623.1 coordinate 19,331,740, forward strand.
CTTCCCCCACTGATCAACCGATTCAATCTGCTGCTAGGAGGAGTTTCAGTCCAGCACAACTCCTCTCCCACACGTGCAGCAAAAAGGCAGTCCTCCTGCGTGCACAGCAGCTCGAACCCGGGAGCTCCAGGCACCCACACACGCTGCTGGCCATTGCGACGCAACTTTGCTTTCGATAATACACCGTCACAATTATTTATAAGCCTTACCCGCTGAAGCCTCGGCTCTTAAAAAAATAAAACCAAAATTAAGCCTGCACCTGGGTTCGAACTCGCGCCCGCTTGGACCCCTTAGCACGCTGCTGCCACTGCACCACAGGCGCTCTTGTGGCATACTCCGTTAACAACTTCTTTTAAAGCCTACTATTACAGAACCAGATTATTTAAAATAAAAACCAAGCATTTTGCATGCACCGTGCCTTGAACCTAGGTCCCTTTCTTGCTTCCTAGTGTGTTTAACCACTGGGCCAGGCACTTCCCTTGTGCCTAAACTTAGCCCAACATAATTATAAGCCCTAATGCCCAGATTTCCCTAAAGAAGCAAAAAAAAATTTTTTGCTAGAGCCCTGGGCCGAGCCCAGGACTTTTCCCACACTATAAATCCTTCGTAATTTATTTAATTACTAAACTATAATAATAGTAATAATAATAATTTTTTTATAAGAATTTAAAACATCCAAATTATTCGGGCCATCTTCTACCCGAACCCAGACTCAAGGCCCAATACTTCTAGGACTAAATTCAGGGTGTTACACATTAACAGTCTTATTAGAATTTCAAGCTTACAAAGTAATTGTATCATCACCTACACAAAGTGTGAGTTCTCCTGTGCCTACATCAATTATAGTTCTTGCGGTTGCTAAAAAGGGTCACCCTAGAATTAATGGCACATTGCTATCCTCATCTATGTCTAAAACAACAAAGTCCACTAGGAATATGAATTTTTCAATTTTAACCAAAACCTTTTCGATTATACCTCTAGGAAATCTAATGGTTTTATCAGCCAGTTGGATGCTCATCCTAGTTTGTTTGGGTTTCCCCAGACCTAATTATTTAAACAGTTTATAAGGCATTACATTAATACTAGCCCCTAAATTGGCCAAGGCACTTTTAACATCTAACCTACCAAGTAAACAAGTGTAAAACTCCCTGGATCTTTTAATTTATTAGGTAGCTTCTTCTGCAGAATGGCTGAGCAAACTGCATTCAGATCTACATACGACGACTCGTCCAACTTTTGTTTGTTTACTAAGAGCTCTTTTAAAAACTTAACAACGTTTGGCATCTGTGAAAGAGGTTCAATAAATGGTAAGTTAATATATAATTTCTTTAAAAGTTTAAGGAATTTACCAAATTGTTCATCTATGCGGTCTTTCCTTGTCGCATTAGGATATGGGACACGAGGTTTATACTCTTTGACAATGGTTCATTGCGTCTTACGTCACCCTTACCTTTACTTACCTCAGTTTCCTGACTTGGCTCTAATTTGGTTTTAACTAACCTTCCTTCATTAATCGTGTCGATGACGTGGAGTTGCTCCTTAGGTTTGTCTTGGTGTTGCTTGGCAAACCACCCTGTGGTCTTTCAGAGATTAGCTTAGCAAGCTAGCCTATTTGAGTTTCGAGTCCTTGAATAGATGCTTGCTGATTTTTAAGTGCCGTCTTGGTGTTCTGAAAATGGGTTTCTAATACAGATATAAATTTTATGAGCATCTCCTTAAGGTTCGGTTTTTTCTCTTGCTGGTAAGGTGGTTGCTGAAATCCCGGAGGGGGTGGTGGTCTCTGATTTCCTTGGTTGCCTTGTCCTCCCATGAGAAATTAGGGTAGTTCCTCCAACCTGTATTTTAAGTGTTACTATAAAGGTTGTTTTGAAATCTAGAGTTGTTACCCATATAGTTGACTAGCTCATTTTCCATGCCATGTCCATAGGTGGGGTACTCAGAATTGCTCATGTTTCCTTGAATTGAGTCACACTGCATCACTGGATGTATCTGCATAGAACCAACGGAATTATCAATCTTTTTATTGAGAAGTTCTACCTGAATAGATAGCATGGTGACCGCATCAACATTAAAAACTCTGGTAGCTTTTTGCAGTTTTGTTCTCATGACTTGCCACTGATAGTTATTTAGTGACATCTCCTTTATAAACTCATAAGCTGCCTCTGGAGTTTTGTTATTGATTGTTCCACCAGCGGATGCATCAATCATTTGCCTTGTTGAGGGTTCAAACCGTTATGAAAAGTTCAAACTTGTAACCATAGAGGTAACCCATGGTGAGGGCACCTTCTTAATAAATCCTTTTATCTCTCTCAAGCATCGTAGAGTGTCTCTAAATCGATCTATACAAAAGAAGAGATATCATTCCTTAACTTTACCATTTTAGCTGTGTAGAGAGTTTAACCATTGTTTGGCTTTATTCCTCAAGGAAAAAGGGAATAACCGAAGATGAATGGCATCATCAGAAACACCATTTATTTTAAATGTGTCGTAGAGTTCTAAAAAATTAGCTAAATGTGAGTTAGGATCCTCATCCTGCAAACCATCAAACTGAACAAACTGTTGTATCATTTGAATAGTGTTAGGTTTTAGTTCAAAATTATTTGCAGCAATAGTAGGCCTAACAATACTAGATTCAGTACCAGCCAAATTAGGTTTAGTATAACCATACATAGTGCACGAAACAGGATTTTGATTCACATGATCTGCGGCTACCACAGGAGGTAGATGATTATCTTGATTTGCCTCCATTTCTTCAGTAGATTCGGGATCTTCTTCTTGTCCCTGTTTTGGGTACTGTAGGCTTCTTCTTCTTGTCCATGTTTTGGGTACTGTAGGCTTCTTCTTATCTTTCTTTGGTTTCTGCAAACTGTGGCTTCTAAATCACTATCAAACAATAAAGGTCCTGCCAGGTTTCTTCTAGTCATAAACTAGAGATGCCTGGAAGGGAAAAATAAAAAGAAAATTTTAGTAAAAAATATAAATAGAAAATAAATTGCTTATAAAAGTAAAGATGGCTAAAGTAATAGAAATCGAGTGTTCCTAATATTTTAGTTCCCAGGCAACGGCGTCAAAAACTTGATCGTGATTTCGATGAAGTAATAATAATGATTGTACCTGGAAACTAACTATTATCACGATAAAAGGCAAGTGCACCTATCGAATAGTAGTATAGTTAGTGGCAAGACTGGAATATCGAATCTCAAGAACCAAAAGTACGCGTAATGACTTTCTTGCTATTATCTAGCCTAAAAATAGAAGGGAGTTGTTTCTAAACTAAAATCTAACTAAACTAAGGACGTGACAAAGAATGAATTGGGGAAAGACTTTAGGGAAAAACTGATTGATTAAGGCGATACCCAAGGAAGAATCCACCTAGACTTCACTTGTTATCTAACTCTGAACTAGACGATTTCTTCATTCAACTTGATCCGTAAAGATCTCTAAATTATGTTAATATCTCCGTCGAGACTAAGAACAACTAACCCTAGGCTGATTAATTGAAATCTCTTTCTAATTAAAACCCCCTAGTGTTGCATTAAATCTATCTATGGATCCCCCTATTAGATTCTAATCTAACAGATTTTTGTTGTCCTATGTCTAGGATTGCGATCAACCCCGCTTAATTGTGTTGGATCTACTCTTACACAAGGGCTTTTATTCCTCTGCATAAGCACATTCGACTCGAACTAATATCCCAAAAACATTAATTCAAGAATTTAAAAAAATACAATTAAGAATAACTCAAATATTTATCATATAGCTTAGATAAAATTAACAAGATTTGTAACACCCCTAACCCATATCCGTTGCTGGAATAGGGTTACGAGGCTTTACTAGACAAGACTCAACTTCTGAACAAATTTATATGCACATAGTAATAATCGTATAATTAGAATATATATAAGGTTAATCATTAAACAAACACTGTAAATCATATCATAATTAAATTTCATATCTCAAAATTTCCTGTAATATACTTTTAAATACAAACGAAAATCATGTACCCAATGTAATAAGGAAATTCGAATTCTTATAAAATACTAACATATTTTTTATGCCATAATAGATATCATGCACATATTAAACCAAACATATCATATATCAAAATGTATTGACTAAAATTATATGCGGCAATGATTAATGAAAACTTAGTCAAGTATATTTCCAATACCATATAATTAAATAAACATAAAGCTACCAAAGTACATTACACTTTAATATCCATCTTTACACCATCACATCGAATAAATGATTATAAGTCTATTACATTTTTGCCGAATATTAAATATATTTTTTTGTTAACTATGCTTGAATGGATACTAAAACAAAACAAAACATTACATATTATTTAATAACCAAATATACATACAACTATGATGTCATTACCATTTGATCAAATATAAGTTATTAACATATATATAAATAATTTCAATCATACAATAGATGTATGCCATTATGCTGTTTTATTTATTAAATATCTCATCTATCATTTCTTTAATACAACATGTGTACAAGTTATAAATTAAATAACCCATTATTCACCATTTAAAACCTAACATTATTCTTTCACTATAATTATTCACCAAATTAATCACGCCATGTTTATACCTTTCCTTCTAATCAAATTTCTATTAATCTGACATTTATCACATGTATTTTTATATTCAATTCAAGCATTGATCAAATAACCATTATTAACCAAATCCAATCAATAACCAAAATGCTATACATGCACATATACATGTATAAAAATTAACATCCAAATTTTTACAAGACAAACTTTCCTTAGTAAAATTACCATTTCAAATCAATACAAAAATTCCTTTTCTTGTCTAATAATATTTTTTTTTCTTATTCTAACTTGGGTCACAAATGTATCCAATACTACAAATCCAATAAGAACACAAAAGTTAAATATTTGATGTCAAGATTTAAACATCATGTCCAAATTAAAAATAGTTTTAATTATCATCAATATTTCATTACAAAGCCGGATACTCAAATATCAAAGATGAAATGTTCAACTCCATTTATGATACAATTACACCTTTCTATATTAAGATATTAACTATTCACTACTTAGATACATTCATAACCACATAAATTAAACTTACAGAATCAATAGTCATAAGCTTAACATGGCATTATTTCATCCATAAGTATTTTCTAAACACATCTCAAGCATATAACAAGCATTTTATATCGAACACATCACTCATTTATATACAAATATTATAATCAAAACCCACTAAACTTAAAATATCATTCTTAGCCATTTCATTATATATATATATCAAATACTCCACAAACATATACTGTACATATTAGTTAAATAACACATGAATTTGTATAATTCAACTAACATCCAAACTTACTTTATTACCAAAACACATCAAGTAACCTTATCAAATCATATCAAACATTATTCACGTGTATATATATTCACGTGTATATATATATATATATAATAATCTTAGCCAAATCACCAAAGCCAAATATATCTATCATTTGATCAAAAACATAAAACCAAGCTTATCGTAATTAAACAAGCCATTTTCGCATGGCTTATATATACATATCTGAAAATCAAACATATCCGAATATAATCTAACCTATACATGCCATGAGTTCGAAATGCAACTTATAAAAGTACCGAAATCAGTCGATAGTGTGATATACTTCATTGACGATACCCGAACCCATTACTAACCTCCAAAATCTATAAAACAGAGACAACCATATACACAGTAAGCTATCATAGCTTAGTAAGTCATAAGCAAATATATAAACCCACATATAACAACTCCATTAATCTAAATAAATTATACTAACATTCTACAGTTAACCTCAAACTTATCAATTCCTCAAATAATATGTATAAAATTCATTTCACATAATTATCACTTTAACCGATTACTTACATGGTTAAATTAATATATAAAGTTTAAATTTTTCACAAGCCAACACGTCCATATAAACCTATATATTTACACATCCGTAAATATATATATATATATAATCTCATGAATCAGAATATAAATTCATTTGCATGTATTAATTATAAGACCGAATATACCAGATCATACATAAATATATATTAAAGGAACAGTCCAACAAGAATTATATTTCTTATGCACAAGGCCGAATATACTTGCCACATACATATATGTTCCTGATTTGTATCACACGTTTTATAACAAATATCGAAATAATCACTTACCCTATTTCAAGTAGGTATCAAGTGAACACATGCCTGGTCCTTTAGTTAGTTTTAAATGTTTATTCACCACATATTGATGCCCGATGAACCATTCGAAATTGGATAGGACACTCGATAGTCACACAAATATCGTACAATGCCAACGTCCCAGACGTGGTCTTACATGTAGCCAAATTCGATGCCACCATCCCAGACAGGGTCTTACTCGTAAACACATGTCGAAAATCACAAATCGATGCCATGGACTTACTCGCACACATATATCAGAATCTTATGTAATGACATATGCATCTTAGCTATTCCTAAGGTTCATACGGGACTTTTGGACGTCGCAACTCGGTCGAATCGAACTCGGAAGTGTATTAGCCACATTTAATTATATTCGGCCATAATATATTTAGTTTCTAACATTTCATAACAACAAGTAAATATAACATTAAGATATCAATAAACATGTCTATTTGCTTATAAACTTATCTTGGACAATACAAAACGGAATCAGGCAGCTAGTCGACAATTTTCGTTTTTCCTCGATCCAAATCTGATTTCTTTGGTTCTTGATCTAAACCTATTCAAATTAAGCTCATTCAAATATATTTTCATTCTATTTAGTCCAAAATCATGAAAATAGGAAAATTACCATTTTACCCCTGACATGTACAATTTTTACCATTTAGTCCCTGATGCACAAAACACAAAATTATGCAATATTAATCTCATCTAAGGTAGCCGAGTACCCCTAGTGTCCAAATAAGGTCATATTTTTCATAAATTTCACATTTTAGCCCCCCACATTTTATTTTTTCAATTAAGTCCTAATTACTCAAAATCATCAAAAATTCCTTTACAATATAGATTAACCCAATCCATACCTTTCATAATTCATCATCAAACAACAAAACCACAAGCTCTCAACAATGGCACAATTCAAAATATTCATCAAAATCAAAAATTAAAGCTTGGGTTTTCTAGTACTCAAAACAACGATCTCAAAAATGCAAAAATTATCAAAAATCGACTAAGAACGAACCTTGAATTGAGCTTAAAATGGATGGCCGAACCCTTGTTCTTTTATTTCTTTTCCTTTGTTTAGTTCCGGCAATGAAGAAAACAAATTATAAACTAAAGTTTTATGATATGCTTTTGTATTATAATAGGTTTAACTATTAGTTTCCTAAATTGCCCTTAATGAATTAATATAAGATCTTTATATTATAAGCCTAATACCTTCCTTTCAATAAACCAATGAACATAAAAAATGGCTTTCATTTCTCATGCATCATAATATATATACTTTATCTTATTATAAGATAAAGTTTAATTCACATATATATATAACTTTAATAAAATAATATAAAAACTATATAATTGATGCTTACCACCGTCCCACTAATAAATAAATGGGCTATTTACAACTTAAGGGCTTTCACTTATAAAGCCAATAGCAATTCGGCCCCTTTTAGAAATAACCACTAAATTTTCACCTTACGCGATTAAGTCCTTTTATTTAATCGGACATCCAAACGACAAAATTAAACCACGAAAATTTCACAGATATAAATTCACACAAAATAAACAAGAAAATAATTCTTAAAATATTTTTTTGACTCGGTTTTGTGGTCCCAAAACCACCATTCCAATTAGGGTCTAAATCGGGTTGTTACAAGATTCGTCTTAGGTTTCATCCCCCTTAGGTATTTAGGGGTTTAGTTCATAATTATAAAAAAGAACATATCAAAAGAAAGAGATCAACAAAACATAAAGAAAACCCAAAACCCCTAGAAGAATTGAAGGGAGATCTTCAGTCTTTATGTTGATCCTTGCTTCTAGGATGGATCAATCGGCTTTCCTTCGAGTAATTCCCTGTCTTCTACTCTGAGTCTTGGCAGGGCCTCTCTGTCCTTATAGTTGCCTCCTAGGGTCTTTAAATAGAGTTTGGAATGTCTTTCTTAGCCCTAAGTAGCTTTTTCCGCATGAAATCGAAACTCGTCATGACAGGGACATGCCCGTGTAGCACGCCCGTGTGAATCGAGCCGAAGCCGTGTTTAAGCCTGTTAATGTGGCACGGCCGTGTGGGTTACTCATCCGATGAACTCCAGGCTGTGTTGATTTCTTACTTTGGCCTATTTTCTCCGTTTTTGGCCCGTTTTTCGTTCTTTTAGCTTTCCTATGCTCACCTAAGTATAAAACATGAAATTAAAGGATTAGGAGCATCAAATTCCACAAATTCAATGATAATTCATCCATAAATGTGCTAAATGTAGGATGGAAATATGTATAATTTATAGTTTATCAGGGGTTAGGGTCGATTCTTGAAAGATAGAGGCTGTCTTGGATTGAAAGTAGCCTAAGACTATATCAGAGATTAGTAGTTTTTTGGGACTGGCTGGGTACTATCGATGATTTGTAGAGGGGTTTTCTATAATTGTAGCACCCTTGACTAAGCTACTACGTAAGGGTGTGCCATTTAAGTGGACTAATGCACAGCAAGAGAGCTTTGAGAAGCTCAAGACTGTACTGACTGAGGCCACTGTTCTGATTCAGCAGAGTCTGGGAAGGGAATTATGATTTACAGTGATGCATCACAGTCGGCTTGGGATGTGTATTGATGCAAAAGGGTAAGGTTGTTGCGTATGCGTCTCAACAACTTAAGACTCATGAGGTGAACTATCTAATACATGACTTGGAGTTGGTTGCAGTGGTATCCGCTCTGAAAATTTGGAGACATTACCTGTATGGTGAGAGGTGTATCATTTACACTGATCTCAAGAGACTCAAATATCTCCTCACTCAGAAGGAGTTGAACCTTAGGCAACGTGGATGGATTGAGATGCTAAAGGATTACGACCACACGATTGAATACCATCCTGGTAAGGCAAATGTAATGGCCAAATGTCTGATCTGAGGGCTATGTCTAATCTGAGGGCGATGCTTGCTCGCCTAAGTTTATTTGATGATGGTAGTTTGTTGGCTGAACTTCAGGTTAAGCCTACTTGGATCGAGAAGATTAAGGGTAAACAGTTGGAGGATAAGTCACTAGGTCTTCGATTCCGACAAGTTGAGAATGGTAGTATTGCAGATTTTGGACTGAATAGTGAAGGGGTACTCTGTTTTCATGGGAGAGTTTGTGTGCCAAATGATACTGAGTTGAGGCAGTCCATACTGTGAAAGGCACATAGTGGCCCTTTTGCTATGCACTCTGGTAAGAACAAGATGTACCGAGACCTTTGTGAGCTATACTGGTGGCCAGGACTTAAGCGTGAGGTTACAAATTTTGTGAGTACGTGTTTGACATGCCAACAGGTTAAGGCTGAGCATCAGCTACCCTCGAGTTTACTGCAGCCAATTAAGATTCCACTTTGGAAGTGGGAGAGAGTGACTATGGACTTCGTTAGTGGGTTGCCCTTAATGCCTACTAAAAAAGATTCAGTGTGGGTAATCGTGGATCAGTTGACCAAGTCTGCCCACTTCATACCTATTCGTACTGATTTCTCTTTGCAAAAGCTAGCTAAACTGTATGTGGCGGAGGTAATGAGAATACATGGGGGTACCAGTTTCCATCATATCAAATAGAGATCCTCGCTTCACATCTCGGTTCTAGAAGACGTTACACGAAGCTTTGGGTAGAAGGTTGGACTTCAGTACTGCGTTCCATCCTCAAACAGATGGTCAGTCAGAGAGGGTGATTCAGATATTGGAGGACATGTTAAGGAGTTATGTGATAGATTTTCGAGCCAATTGGGAGGACTACTTGCTGTTAGTGGAGTTTGTGTATAACAATAGCTATTAGTCTAGCATACAGATGGCATCTTATGAGGCATTATATGGTCATAGGTGTCGCATTCCTTCTTGTTGGACTGAGTTGGATGAATAACGTATTCTAGGCCCTGAATTAGTTTCTAATACCGAGGATAAATTTAGACTAATTTAGGATCGACTGAAGGCGACATCCGATAGACAAGAGTCGTATGCAGACAGACAAAATCTAAGTATTTATTTTTGTATGTTTGTGACACAAATACCTGTCTGCTTTAGTGGTTATGTGCGCTGGGAGTGTTTGAGAAGTCTTGGGTTCAAACCTTGTCTTGTACAAAAATTTTGTTTCTTATTTGATTAAACCTTGCCTCTTGGTATTAGGCTTCTTAAATAAATGTGGGTGAAGCATGTTAGAAAGGCCAGCTGGTCCAGGGGATAGGGGCATGTAGAGTGTTCCATGGGGTCTGAGGTTCGAGACTTGGTGACGCAAAAGGAGTATTTATTTTGTTGCCTTGTCGTGTGAGTAGTAGAAGTTGACCGAAACACTACTGAGTGGAGTGGAGTTGAATGGGTGGTTGGGGAGATTATGGTGGAGAGATTTTAGAAGGAAAATTTGGCATGTGAGGTTGTGAAGGAGTTGTGCCAAATTTGAACTGTAGGCACTCAAAGAATTCGGCTGTGCAAAATCACTCTCGTTTCCTGTTATTCTTTTGGTTCTTTTTCTCTGTGAGGCAGAATATAACATTTTTTTTAGTATCTTCTCGTTTGTGGTTTGTTCCGAATTTGCACTTCTCTTCAAGTCCCTTACTAGTTAATTATTGCTCTTCTTTCCCTTCTCTTCTTGGCTGAATACTCCTCTTCTTTCTCACTCAACTCTTTCGAGCCTATCAATTCCCCACTTTTGTGTCTTGCTACCTTGGCCAATTCACCTTGTTATTCCCAACTCCCAATCGGTTTTGTTGTGCTGAAAACCTTCTTCTCTTGTAGCCAAACATTGTTTATTTTCCATCAATCTCCCCCTTTTCTTCTTTGTCGATTCTCATCTCCTCTTTCTTTCTTGTTGGGCTCCTTTTACTTTCTAGAACTTCTCAAAGAGTAGGGGATTTTACTTTGATATTGAAGTGACTAAAATATTTCCCTCATCACTTGATCGAAGGTAACTTTGTTGGTAGTCATTGTATTCAACTGGGGTATATTGGCTTACATTCCTCGGTGTTGGTCGAATGCTTCTTTCCCCTACTTTTGGGTTTTTTGTTTTCTATAAGTTAGTATATGTTGATTCAAGTCATGTGTATAAGCAATCTTAATTAATGGATTTCGCTGGTAGTGCAAATATTCGACATGAGGCGTGTGATTAATCTTGGTCAGCAATTTAAGTGGGCTAAGCCACATTTGTTCAATCAAGGCAAGTATGAATGATGTTTTGGGATAAGTGTTTAAAAAGGGCTTGTTAACCTAATTGTCAGATGATTAATAGAAGGTCTTGATTGAATGTAGGTTTTGGTGCTCTTAGGCTACTCACACGATTTCGCAAACAGGTGTGTGTAAAATCACTGCTCGTAATAGTAGATCAGCAAAAGCCGAAATAAGTGATCATTGACGCTACACGAGCGTATGTTCACTCGTGTGGTAGTCTGAATGGCTAGAAATAGGCGTATAATCGTTGGGACCGGCCTTGAGTGATATCATGGGCCGTGGTCATTTTGGGCTCTTTTGGGCCGAACTATGCTTTGTGGGCTCCATGGGCTTGTGGGCTCCACATGGGTAAGCCACACAAGGGTGTGGAAAATATTAGGTCAGGCCGTGTAATCTACATGGCCAAGGCCATTTTAGGGCCATGTGGGCCACATGGCACGTGTGGGCCCAAATGGGTCCGCATTATGGGCCTTGGGCCCATTTTAACTATTTAACTATTAAGGTTGCACGGGTCGCCCGGGACGACTGTGGACCTATTGTGGGGTTGGTAAGCATGCCTAGACCCTAAATTGAGAAATGACTGTTATGCCCCTATGAGGTAAAATAACTATTCTACCCTTATAAGATGTATGATCGATTTTTGATATATATTGCATACATGCATGATATTATGATATGTTGCATGGGGATGGGTTTATTATGATTGGAGGAAGTGTATTGTATTGGCAGCTCTGCTGCAAATACTGTTTAGTGATGCAACTGGTGCTATTTTGGAGTGTAGGGATGGGTAGGTTGATTTTATCCCCACATAGAGTGTAGCGCTGGATGAAGTGGTGTGTAAAGTCTGGTTGGGTAGGATTTCTGATTGCATATCTGTATTGTAACCGACACTGAAATGGGCCAAGGTCCACACTGATACTAGTACTGTAATGGGTTAAGGCCTAAATGGAGCTGAACTGTTACTGATACGGGCTTATGCCCAGACTGTATTTGCTTACTATATGATTGACTGTTTGTTTAAAAGCGAATTACACACTGAGTGTTTGTAAACTCACCCTTTTGTTTTCTACGCAGGTAATCCCCAGTCTTAGGAAGATCGGTGCTGCGAGAGACTCAAAGGTGGCCACATTACCGTACATGCTTCCATATTTGCTTTTGAATGTTCAAGTAATTTAATTTTGGGTATTTTTTTAAGTCATATGGCCTCTTTAGGTTTTAACTTTTATTTTGGGGGTATTATTTACTTTGATTCATGTCTGTTAGTAGTAGGACAGGCGTTTTCAAAAAGATAAATGTTTTCAAAACACCTCGTTTATGCAACATATTTTACAAGCCTCCGCAACAACCAATGTTTTAAAAAGTAATAACAGTTTTAATAGGATTAACATTTTGCTAAACGACTTGAGTTTTAAATTAAACGAACATCTTTCACAAAGAGGATAAATTAAGAACAGGTTTTTGTTCAATATCTTACCTTTACAAAAAGCACTTCAATGTGACATCGCCAGATTCGACCATAACGTCTAGGCTGGGTTTGGCATGTTACATCAACAGATAAGTAAAGGTTAATGGAAATGCAAGTATTAAACTTAATGTTACTAATGTTCATATGAAATGAAAAGATAGATATGCATATATGAAATTAAAAGGATGAGAATTTATCATGTGATGGATAAAATATGTATGGAATTTATTTATAAATATATGCTATGTTTCATAGATGTTATGTTTACTTATTATTTATTAACTATGTATATTGAAATGAGAAGAATGTGTAATGGATATATATATATATATGATGGATTATATATAAACCCTAAATGCTTATTATGTATATGCCATGATTTACTTTGAACTTACATGTAATGTATACTTACTAACCTTATGAGATGATGTGTGTAGGAAAGGAAGTTTGGCATATGACATGATGAAAATATGTTCGGTTGTTTAATTTAATACGTTTGGTAAGTTTAATTATCCTTTATACGAACTTAGTAAGCATTAATTGCTTACGTAGTTGTTTTCTATGTTTTGTAGATCATCGAAAAGCTCGACTAGTTAAAATCTCATCGAAGCATCATCACACTATCCATTCGTAATATTGGCACTTTTTGTTGTTTTTTTAATGGTTATAAATGGCATGTGAATAGGGTTAAAAGGTTATTCAAGTGATTTGGCTTGGTTTGAGTTGTGCCAAGCTTGTTGTGGTTAATGATGTTAGATGATGGCATGTAAATAATAGGTGCAAATATGAGTGGATGAAGCCTTATGCGTATTCTATAGATAGTAGATATTATATGGTATGATGACATATTTTGGAATGGTTATTTTGACATGTTTGGCATAGGTTCAAATTAGGACTTTGAGATGTTGAATGGGACTAATTTTGGTGTGTGAAATGTGGTGCCTTTGAATGGCATAGTGGTTAGACCTAAGATGGATGAATGTTTGGCATGTTGTTGATGATTTGAAAGTGCTTTTAATAATATGAAATAGGCAAGGTATAATTTGAGAATGAAGTGATTATATGATGTGTGTGTGATGTATGCTGTGGTCATGGACTTATGATGTTGAAATTGATGTTTTTTAGGTAAATGAGTTGTGATATCTAATGTAGGCACAATGGTTAGGTATAGGTTAAATTATTTTGTAACACCCCAAATCAGGCCTAGACGTTATGGCCGTATCTGGCAGTGTCACATTGAAGTGTTTTAAAATCGTGACCTTACTTTGCCTTATCTTGACGTAAAACCTTTTTAGTTTGAAAGGAATCATTATTCTACCTATCTCATCTAATTCAGTTATAAAAGTAGTTCACTTTTGAAAATTTGTTAATTGCGGAAGATTTGCTTAAATCCTTTTTTGTTATGAACCTGTGATTTTTGAAAAACAAATATCTTTTGTTAAAAACCGTGCCCTAGAGCTAACAGATTTTAAATGTAACAAGTAAACCCAATATTTTAGTTTAAAGCTTAAATAATGGCCTTATTACAAACCCACAATAAACCGATAATCAAAGTGAGTTAAAAATTTAATGCAACTTACAAGGAAAGTGTGATCGAGTCCAAGTCTCCCGCAGCATTGAAACATCTAGACCTGAGGATTACCTGCACAGTAAGCAGATGGGTGAGTTTACGAAAACTCAATGTGAACCCCAAAAATATTAGTATCGCAGTATCAGTCTGGGCCTTAGCTCATTACAGTATCAGATCACAATTAGTGGGCCTAAGCCCATTACAGTAAAAGTATAGCATGCATTCAAGAAAATCCTAACCAACCATCCTTTACACTCCATCTCCATCCAACCCATCACTCCATGTGGGGTTATAATCAACCCATCCAACCCTACACTCCACAGTGTAGCACCCATGCGGCACTATCGATAATATACAGTAGTGCTGCCAGAATATTAGGCTGTAAGCCATCAGAATAATGCAGCGAAGCTACCAGAACAGAACACTTCCACCAAATTCATATGCCCAACCCCCATGCAATGCAACATAATCAATGTCATGTTATATCATAATGTAGAGTATAAACACATATATATAATATATCATAGCATGCATAATCATCCAATCAACATACAGGGTCAAAATAGATATTTTACCCACGAGGGGTATTTTGGATATTTTGCCCCTTAGGGGCATTTTAATCGTTAACCAGTGTGGGCCTAAGTATTTTAAGGCCCATCAGCAAGCCCACAGTTGTCTAGCGACACATGCGACTATATTAGTATAGAAATTTATTTCATGGACAAAAGCCCATTAAGCAGACCCTGTGGGCCCATACAGCTGTGTGGCCCACCAAGCCCAAATTTGGCCTATGCCCACTAATTATAAAGTTTTACTCAAACAGGGCTTACGGGCCCATTGGGTCTATTTGGCCCATGTTGGCCCAACTCATGAAACCACTCATGATGGCTGTTTTTCAGTGTAAAGCCACAATCCGTGGCCTCAGCCAACCACATGTGCATTCGCACGCCCATGTGGCCAACATTCGATTCGCTGGCTTTTCAGCATTTGACATTTCGACATTTTGCCCTTGTATCTTAATAGTGTAATCAACACACCTGAACCGAGATAGCAGCTAACTGCTTCTAAAGTCCGAGCACCAACAAAAAAAGTGGTCACTTGGTAGAGATATAGATTCTGCCCAACACTCCTCTTAGTGAAACCGAACCCCAAGACTTAAGTCCTACAGTCGCCCCAAAAGAGACGACATTGATCGCCCAAGGAGCAGAAGAAAAGAAAATAGGGACAAAGGGGTTCAGCTTTGAAGAACAGCGAACCTCAGATTCAGCCTTTCTAACCCATCGGCAAACAAAAAGAAAAGGAAGAATAGATTCAGTAAGTGCACAAGGTATATTCGGCTAAACTCCAGCACAAAGGAAAGTAGAAGAGGAGAAGAAACACATTCGGTTTATAAAAGACCGATTGGAAGAAAAGGAAAAGAAAAATGAGTCGAGAAAAATGAACAAAAAGAGCTAGAAAAAGAAAGTAATTCGGCACAATAGGATTGAGCAAAAGACCAAAAAGAACACTGTGGCAAACTAAAAGAAAAGAAGAAAACCCCACCACCTTAATTCGGCACTCAAAATTCCTAAGACCAAATTTGACACTAAAGAATTTCACATACAACACACCCCTATTCCAAAATTCAAAAACCAAACCAAGGAGTTTCCGTCAAATTCAACCACCTTCCCCACGTGAGCAGTAAAAAAACAGTCCCTTGCGCACCGAGCAGCTCAAACTCAAGACCCCTAAATACACCCACATGCTTTTTGCGACCTAACTAGCATGTCCTTCATGTCACACAACACGCACATTAATTCAAAAGGTCTATGATCATTTCACAAGGATTTACTCAAGCCAAGAATTAAAAGTTCTGCATATGTCTAGATTCGAACCCAAGCCCTCCCTGTTGCTCAAACACGCCACCTACCTCCTTGCCATCCAACTCTTTGTGTCATAAGTCTAACACATTTAAATATCAAGCCCACCAACTTGCTTTCATATTCATTTAAAAGAAATACCAAAATAAATTGCAAGAGCCAAGACTTGAACCCAGGCTCCCCTGTATCCCTAATGATGCCACAACCACTAGACCACATGCTTCCTTATGTCATAATTTCAACACAATAATTTAAAAGGCCTACTTCCAAGCATCCAGGGTTTTATACACTTTTACCAAAATTTTTGCTATAGCCCAGGTTTGAACCCAGGACTTCTCCAACACTCCCAAACGCTCTTAATTACTTAACTAATACACCAAACACACAATTCTAATATTTCTATACACAACAAAATATTATAAGTCGCGACCAAGGCCAAATACTTCTAGGCCTAAAATTCGGGGCGTTACAGATTCTTAACATGTTTTATGTGATTTTGAAAGTGATTTAAGCATGTGAATGTAGTTATAGATGGTATGGCTTGTGGTTAAGAAATGGTATTTAAAATGACTTTTTTTAAGGGTTATTAAGGGAGCACACGGCCTGGGACACAGGCTATCACACGATCGTGTACCACACACTGTCCTCTCACACAGCTGTGTGTCATTTTTATTGTACGTGCAGGATGAACCACACGAACTTAGAGAGTTAGACAGCTTGGCGACAAAGCCGTGTAACCCAATGTTGAATACCCGCACGGGTGGACATAAGGGTAAGGACATGGTCATGTGTACTAACTTTGAATGTTAACATGGTTCGGGTAATGTCACATGGCCATGTTTTCAAAATTTTCAACTTTTTTCCCAAATTTTTTGATTTGTTTTAAAATTTTCCTAATTTGTTTCTAAACTATTTCTAGGGCCTCGAATGCACAATTTAAGGCCCAAATGTGTTTGTTTTCTAGGTTTGTAATGAGTTTTTGGTTACTAATATTAAATGAAAATATTGATCTATTTTGAAATTAATTATTATGGTTTGTATGATAATTGTAACACCCCTTACGCGTGTTAACACCAGAACATGATACAAGGTATTACCAGAATAGCACACATGTAATCATAATAAACCGAGACATAAAATGATCATCTAACGTAAAACCCTTCAACTATTCATTCATCTTTTAGACATTGAATTCATATATATATATATATATATATCATAAACGAGTAACTTAACTAGTATAAAAAAACATCGATAGCATAATACAAGTGATATATCATATATTAGAGATCAATATTTCAAGTAATATTACTATAATATACAAAAAAATACTCAAGCCTTCTATACATACTATAGTTCCAAAATATGTTTACAAAATACAATCTTAATCTCACATGAATTTGCTATTTACTTAAATTCAGTACAAGCTGTCCACTCGAGTCCCAGTCACTAAATTATTTTTATCTAGAGCTACGGAGCTCCAAATTAAGATCTGATAATTTTCCCAGTAACTAGACTCATATGTCTTCTTACCATAAAAATTTCAGAATTTTTGGTTTGGCAATTCGTACATTTTATTCATTAAAACCTTCCCTGTTTCACTGCCCGACAATCCTGACCACTCTTCACTAACTTTCGATTTCTCATTATACCGAATTCAAAATATGTTCACATTTGTTTCTTCCAATAATTCGTTTTGTACAAATTTTAATGATTTTTTCAAATCATAATAGGGGATCACGAAATCATTTTGAACCAGTCTCACAAAAATTTAAATAACTCAGAATATAGAATTCTTTTACTTGCTCTGTTTCTTTTATATGAAAATAGACTCAATAAGATTTAATTCCATTTCCTATTCAACTTCTAATTCAATTTTTGCCATTTTTGGTGATTTTTCCAAGTCACTCATCTGCTGCTGTTTTAAACTGTTTATCCCAGATTTCCCCTCTTCCACTAAAATTCCTTATTATCAATTTGCAAAATAACATTTATCCATATTTATTTTATCAAAATTCAATCACTTAACTAACTCACGGTTCAAAACCCATATAGTCATATCCCGGTACTTATTTCCATATTTTTCACATCAAATTCCATTTAACAAACTTGCTTCTCTTGATGAACACTTCGGAATGTAACAATATCTGGTGGTTTTCGTACATAGCTCCACCTTCTGTAATTGATGCCCAACTTAGTGGTATACACACATAGCACCATACTATTGGGCTAACATATGTATTCATGGCATAAGGACTTAGCACCACTTCTCAATTCAACATGTATAACTATGGCATATCTACGTAGCACCACATTACATGTATAACCATGGCATATCCACTTAGCACCACAATAATAAACCAACATGTGTAACCGTGGCATATCCATTTAGCACCACGTTACAGGTATAACCGTGGCATATCCACTTAGCACCACGTTTTTCCATTACGAAGGTTCAACCGAGACTTCCCCATTTAATCTCAATTCATCAATCACAATTCATAAATTTTATCAAATACTTGTACAATACTAAAACTTATTTCACATATCACAATAAAATATCATAACATAATAAAAACAATACATTAATTACATATAAACTTACATCAATGCAAAATATGACGAGTTTATATTTTAATCCACCACTTTTTTTTTCCTCGATCCAAGTCGATTCCACGTCTTTCTTGATCTATAATAACACATTTAGCTCATTTAATACTCATACTATTCAATTTGGTCCGAAAATCACATTATGAAAATATTACAATTTTGCCCCCTAAATTTCACAAAATTATGATTTTGCCCCTAGGCTCGTAAATAATTTTTATTCAAATTTATTTCATTTTAAGCCTAACTAAACCTTTTCCCTCTAATATCAGCCCATAATTCTCACTAAATCACACACTTACACACATTTCATAACTTGTTACAAACTAGTCCTTTTTCGTGATTTCGTGGAAAATCACTTGGTAAAAGATGTTTATCATGCTCCAAACATTCATATTCTTTCATAAAACATCAAAGTACATGAATATCATTCATGGGTAAATTTTTAAACATAAACCCTAACTCAAAATAATGATAGAAATAGGTAAACCGAACTACGAGGATTTCAAAAATGCGAAGAGTATTAAAAACGAGGCTAGAGTGCACTTACTATTGAGCTAGGAAGCTTGAAAAACCTAGCTATGGAGACTTAGAGAGATTCGGCCAAGGTTGAAGAAAATATGAACGCATTTTGGCTTATTTTTCCCATTTTATTCTTTTATTTATAAGATGACTAAATTGCCCTTACTTAAAAAAAATCTTATCTCATCTATACCATGTCCATTTTTTTCCAACAATTTAACAAATGGTCAAATTTCTATTTAAAGACCTCTACTTTAAAAACCCATTCCAATCAAGTACCTTTATGAATGAGAACACACATTTTTCACCTATTTCAATTTAGTCCTAAATATCAAATTGAGCACCCAAACGATAAAATTTCGCAATGAGATTTTCACACAGTCATTCAATCACACAGTAAATATTAAAAATTAATTGTAATAAATTTTTCTACTTTGGATTTGTGGTTTCAAAACCACTATTTCGTTTAAGCCCTAAATCGAGCTATCACAATAATGCTCCTTAACTTTAATCCTGACGAAGACGGGTTAGGGGTGTTACAATCCCAGTGGTGTGACAGCCCAAATTTGACCCTAGTCAGAAAGTCATTTCGGGACCACAAAACCGAGTCACCAAAATAATTGAGTGTTAATTTTCATGTCTATTATATGTGTAATTGCATGTGTGAAATTTTGATTTATTGAATTTTGTCATTTGGATGTGAAATTAACTAAAAAGGATTTGTTTGTGAGAAATTGAAAATGTGGTAGGTAAAAATTGAAAGTGACCAATTAATGCATGGTACTAATGTGGAGTATTTGCATGTCAAATACCCCATTTCTCTTGGTAGTGGATGGTAATGATTGATGATAAATAATATTTTATACATTTTATTATAATAATAAATTTGGGTGATAAAAACAAGGTTTTGCATGAGCATTAAATTGCAAATAATCTTTTTATATGAGGGAGTGGAGATGCAAATTGACCAAGAGACTTATTACATGGACAATTTTGGCCTTGACCTAGTGGAGATGTTTTGTTGTTAAGTGGGGGTAATTTGGTAATGTGATAATAAATGATATGCATGTAATAGAAAACAAAATATGAAGTGAGAAGCTCATTTTTTTTTCCTTGGTTATGCCGTAAGTGAAAGAAAAGAAACGAGAATAGCCTAAGATATTTGGCCATGTTAAAGCATAATTTAAAGGTATGTTATTGTGATTTTCTTAATTGTTCATGAAATTTAGTTATTAAGTGCATTTTGTAGTAAACCCATGGCTTAAATCCATGAAATTTTGAGTATATTACCTACGGCAATTTGTTAAATTTTGAAATGGTGCTAAACATTGATAATTCATGCTTAATTTTTTTAAATTGAGCTTTGTATAGAGGGAATTATGTGATAATTGAAGGTTTTGAGTTGTGAATATATGAATTCATGAGTTTGTGGCAAAGTTTATATTCGGCCATGGTTTCAATGTGGATTTGTTGATGTTTTTGATGTTGTGTAATGAGAGATTATTATATGTGGTTATAAACTAATTAAATTTTGCTATAGGTGGCTAAAATGAGTAAATTACATTCGGTCGTTATGTTGAAATGTGGGATTTGTGCTTAATATTAGGAATTGATAACTAAATGGTTAGTATGTATATAAATGTTTGCCGAATATGAACCAAAGTGAGTGAGCTGTTGTAACATGTGAATTCCATGCATGCTGACCGATTTTAGCTTGATTTTATGAGCTGATTTGTTTGAGATTTTGTGCTACCAAATATTTAAATTGAACAATTAGGGGCTGACCTTGTATTAAATGGTATTGTGTAATGAAATTGAAGTGAATTTTTTTTTATAGTTGCCGAATGATGTGGTGAGTATTGGCCTGATTTAATACTGAAAATAACGTGTCCTTAAGCTGAAATGGAAGAATTTTAATGACTGGAATTTTGGTGTTTTGGTGCCGTAGTTTTGGTGTGAGCTAATATGAATTATGTGCTTTTAAAACATAAGTTAAAGTGAATTCAATGTTGTGATTAAGCTGTCCAAAGATGTGATAATTGCTTTTGCGTATTCATGATTATTATCACATCTAAACAGTTGGAAAATTTAATAATTGCTGCTGATTACTTAACGTTAATGTCCAGATTTTATCTTGTTGATATCGCCAATTAATGCCTGTTTATGCTGTCCAAATGTGGCAAGGATGCTGTCCGAACTTTTACGTTGCAATGTGGTCTAAGTATCATATTCTTGTTGCTGTCTGAATTAGCTTCCCAAAAAGGGGATAGGTTACAGCAGCTAAGTTATATGACTTAAGTCCTCTTAAGTTGCCCACGATACAACCTTTAAATGCAGATGTTTTCTTGAATAAACATTCAGTTGATGAATGTAGTTGTGTTATGTGAAACGTAAGTACATGACTTTGATGAGTGTTTGCTTGTGTTGTGGGAACTATTAATGTATTTGAACATGTAAATTTTGAATGAAAATAAAACTAATTAAATAATTAAACAAGCTGATTTGTTTAATTTTAGCTCAAGAACAAAAGAAATCAATTTTTGGATAGCGGGAAGGCGAATATAATTGAATAGCCGTTTTGTAATTGTTCGACAGTATCTGAGGTAAGTTCTTAAGTGTTTGAACTTTACTTTAGTATGCTTAAAGATTAAATAAACCTAGTAGCGAGAAGGATAAATTTATATAGTCTAAGTGCCGAATTAGTCTTGACGGATTTGAGTTACTGCAGTAGTGTAACTTTGAAAATGCACCAAAAATTGTATAAGGTGAGTTAGAAGCTGAATAAAATATGAAAATGAAGCTTATTGAGTCTAGTTTCTTATAAAAAAACCATGTAAGCAAAGGAATTTCCTATAAATAGATATTTAAAGTTGTGTGAGATAGTGTCAGAATGACTCTGAAATCCCCTATTTTGTTTTTAGAAAATGATTATAAATTGTACAAAAATTGTTGTAAGATAAAATTTATATGCTTAGACTCCTTAATGAGTCTAGTTTCAAATGAAATAAACAAGAACATATTTTGAATTCTGTAAAATGAGAAATTTAATTCGTAGTGAAGAGTGGTCAGTATAGTCAAACAATGAAATAGTGGAAATTTTAAGAAAAATCTGGTATTGATTGGCCAAACCAATAAATTCTGAAAATTTTATGGATAGAAGATATATGAGTCTATTTTTATGGAAAATTAACAGCACTTCATTTGGAGTTTCGTAGCTCCAGTTACAAATAATTTAATGACTACTGCTTAGGAAAACAACTTGTAGTGAATTTGTGATTATCTTGTAATCATTGATAAAACTTGTTTGAGTTGCTTATAAACTATTGATTAAACCCATACGTGAATTTTGAATTGTGACGTTAGGAATTGATATATGAGTGTTAGATGGATCTTTGATGTTAAAATTTGTGAAATTATAAGTTTATAAGTATTCGAATTGAGATAATTGGAACCTGGTGATTTGATAAAAGTTTAAGATTTTGAGATCTCGTGTTAAAACGACAATTGAATACGTTCTATACGTTAAGTTGGACAGGTATGTATCATGAACTTACATGTAAGCTTGATTTGGATTAAATTATAAGTGTATAATGTGATGCATATGTGAGTAAGTAATAAGACCATATATATATGATTATGGTACATTCGGTTAATATGTGGAGTTAAGTGAAGATATCTGATTTACCTATGTTTATATGAGTTCAGATTCAAGTCCAATTAATCTGCTATATGTGCATTATGAGGATGTGTATATTTGGCCAAAAGGCAATATGCCTAGAAAGAGGTTAATATAGAATGAAAGCAAATTATGTGATTTATGAATAGGTTCAAATGAAGGCATCACCTTGTTAATGTGTTTGTGTTATGTGAATACTAAAAGTATATGAAGTGATCGGTAATATATCTGGGCTTAAAGTCCCGCAAGCTTCGTGCTGGTAATATATCCGGGCTTAAAGTCCCGCAGGCTTCGTGCTGGTAATATATCCGGGCTTAAAGTCCCGCAGGCTTCGTGCTGGTGATATATCCAGGCTTAAAGTCCCGCAGGCTTCGTCCTAGTAATATAGCTGGGCTTAAAGTCCCGCAAGCTTCATGCTGGTGATGTGTTCGAGCTTAAAGTCCCGCAAGCTTCGTGCCAGTGATTGAATTCAAGTTTTATACCTAACAGGCCATGTACCAGTGAATTTACAAAAAGTATATGACTACGAGATCCGATGCTAAGAGGACAAATTGAACTCGTATTACACAATAAGTGACTTAGGTATGTGATACTTACCTTTTGATGTGAGAATGACTCGAAATGGATTCTGATTATATTCAATTGTGAACATCGATTCATGTGAAACTATTCTTAGAAGTATACCAATTAGGTATGTGGTTACGAAATGAGAAGTATGATTTAAAGGTAGAAATGGTATTGTATTACAACTCAATTTGAGCAAATAATTATTGACATTGAGCTCTTGAAGTGTTCATGTTTATATAAATTTGGAAGTAATTAAATGACCTACTTTTAGTGCACATGAGTGAATATATATATATCCAGCCCTTGTGAAATTATGTGCTAGAAGGCATAAGTTCTATGCATATGTGTTCTCAGTCATTAAAAGTAAATGATGATATAGTACCTTAAATTAACTCTATTGAGTTGAATTAATGGATGGTTTTGGGGTATATGATGATGCGATTGTATGACACGAAATCTCAAGTAAATGAGATGTCAAAATATATATATATATATAAGTGAACGAGTATTAAGATCTTCTATTTGATTACAACACATTCGGTCAATGTGTGAAATTATGTGCAGATATTGATTTTCTTATGAAATATGAATTTGAGGTTAAATGAAATTGTATGCTAAGGGTGCACTGTGTGCTTGTGAATATTCGGCCATTTTAGACATTATCATGAAAGTATATGTGGTAGCTCTGTGATGTGATTATTGAGATTATAGTTCGTTATGGAGCTCTAGATTGACTTCATCGAATAGAAGAAATGACTGGTAATTGGTATTGGATAAGAACATTTTGTGACATCAAACTCAAGGCCAAAGAAATGTAAATTATAAATAGTGAAATTTTGGTTAGGCCTATTCGGCCAAATGAGGTTTCACTTAGATTTTGTATATGAGATTAATGCGTTAATTCAGTAAAGTTATTTGATTTACTTAAGACTTATTAAGCTTATGAAAGCTTACTCGTGGCTGTGTTTTCTTCTATCTTATAGATTTCTATTTTCAGCTACGAGCTCGGGGATTCCAGTTTTTATCATCCACACTATCATTGTTATTTTGGTACTTTCGATAATTTATTTTGAATCAATGGCATGTTTAGGCTAAGCTCACTCTTTTGAATCGAATTGTATTTTTTTTAAATTGTAAACATTATAGCCATGCGAAAATGGCTTGATAGTTCTTGAATATGAATGTATGGTTTGAAGAAGTTATATGAGTTGTTACTTAGTATTAATATCAAGTAGTAAAAAAAAAAAAGAAAAAAATTTCTGTATAATCTGTTTTCTGATTTCTGGTAATGCCTTGTCCTATTCCGGCGACGGTTATGGGATAAGGGTGTTACAAGTGGACTACACCCTGTTTTTTGTCTCGATAGAGCATCTATGATGCTATAGCATCTTCCATCTATGGTCTTACTTAATATAACTCCATGATTACTGTCCCGGTGGACTATCTCGTGTTTATTGTCCCAACAATTATCTATGTGGTCTTAACATCTTCTAGTTATTGTCTTACACAATATAACTATGTGATTACTATCCCGACAGACTATCAATGGATGCCATAACGTCTTTTAGCTGTAGTCTTATTCCTATTAACCATTATAGCAAGCTTTCATATGACTCCATAACGTCTTTTAGCTATGGTCTTACTCATTTTTATTGTCGAACCATCACATGATGCCATAACATCTTTTAGCTATGGTTTTACTCATTTTAGATGTATAGTCTCTGATCGAACTCATAGCCCCACCATGATTTTTCTATTTACTTATTCGTTGCACTCTATCCATTCCTCCATTCCTAGTCTTGATGCTCAAACACCGCAGTGTCCTTTTCGCAAGGCCTGGAGCTTCGCACATCATGATTTTCCCTCAGCAATACCATATAGTGGTATCTAACATAATCACTTTCTTTTTCCCATTTCTATCTTCGTCTAACTCGTCATTAATCCTCGTTCATGTGCTACTATTATAGTTATGCAATATATGCATTTCATAGATGAAATACCATGGAATTATAGTTAATTCATGCTTATTAAACTAACATGGCGAATATGGAACACCATTAACTAGTCTCCACTACCAGATTAGGGTTATGGGGTATTACAAAACAATTAGAATTAGTTAACCACAAAGAAAAACAATTATTCAATTTAATTTCTAACATTCATTTAAACATTTCATTTATATCATAAAATACAGTTACGGGCTTTAAACCCAGCCTACGAAGTCCTAAAAATAGTTTGGGAACATTCGGGAACCATTTTGAAATAAAACAGAAAAAAATGGAAAAATTGTACAATTTTGAAAATAGGAGTTACACAGTTGTGTGGCTAGGCAATGTGACATAGCCCAAGCTACGTGGCTTGAAAACATGACTATTTGGTAAATCGTGTTTAATTCAAAGTATGGGACACACAGTCGTGTCCCAGCTCGTGTGTCTGCCCGTGTGGGTATTTAAAATAGGGTCACATGATCGTGTCACAGGCCATGTGTGCATTCGAAGTTAGGTTACTCAGCCGTGTAACTCTCTGTGATTATGTGGTTCATCCTGCACTTAAAATTTAAATGACACATGGCTATGTGCTTCAAAAATATCCCCTAATGCAACCCAAAACCACCCCAATTACTTCAGCACCAAATCAAATCACTTCCACTCACATTCATGCAACAAATCTCAATCAAACACAACTAAAACATGCCAAAATCAATCAACTTAAGTGTCTAACTAATGTACCCTCATTGACACCACAATTTATTTTCCAAAATAAACCAAATCAAAACATCTATCATACACCAAACTAACTTGTATTTGAATTTATCTTGAGCTAAATAATTAGAGACCTGATTTAGTATTCATCCACACCATTCAAATCCACTCTCATCAGTCTACAAGTTCAACCCGAACTGTCATCTTAAATATATATGCTTAATACTATTCAAACATACCATTTCATTACATCATTTAAACAACATTTATATTCATCATCTTAAACACCAAGCAAAAGACTTAAGGTCTTTACAACCAAATCATTAGATCAAGGTACCAAACATATTACATGACTACAAAATATTACCAAATTAAGTATCAAACATAAGCAACATGGACAAACCAACCAAAAGTCCTAATACATAGTAACCCAAAGTATCTACCGAGATGATGGCTTAATAGTGTGTGTGCTCTTACTTGATCTTCCCACAGTCACAACTTTTCAAGATCTACAAAAGAGAAACATAAGTAGCGTAAGCAATTTATGCTTAGTAAGCTTGTTTAAAATGTAACATAACTTGCTAAATCAATATTATTAAACCTAAATATGCAATTTCATACAAAAAACCTCTTTTGTTCAATTAAGTATTCACTACAATAAAGTACCTTTCTGAGTAATCCATCATTCCAACGGAATTCCATGGTATCTTTCAACCATAGTCTTATGTATACCTGAGATAGTGCCGTAGTATCTTTCAACTATGGTCTTGATCGTTACCGATATGATGCCATAGTATCTTTCAACTATGGTCTTATTCTTATCGAATTTAATGCCAAACATCTTCCAATTACAGTCTTTCTCAATCCCAGTTTAATGCCATAGTATCTTTCAACTAAGGTCTTATCCATTAATGCCATAGTATCTTTCAACTAAGGTCTTATCCATTAATGCCATAATATCTTTCAACTATGGTCTTCCTTATTTCAGGTAGAATGCCATGATATCTTTCGATCATGGTCTTTTGTATTTCTCAAACTAATGAATTTAATGAACTGTTATATATAGTAAGCATTAGATTATAAAACGAGAATCGATTAACTACTAAATTAACTTACGAACTTACCTGTACTCAAAAATGACTTCTAACACAAACTAATGACTATTCTGATACTTTGGCCTTTCCGTGATTTGTATCTGTTTGAGCTATTTTTTGATTTAGATAAACATTGTTATTCAATCAATCCAACTCCAGCACTTAAAATAATTAATTTAAGCCTATAACCCATTTAATATGAATTTACAAAATTACCCCTAACATTTTAACCTTTCTGCGATTTGGTCCCTAAACCTGAAACTTGCAAATTTACCATTTTTAAAGAAAACCCATGCTAGCTAGTTTTCCTAGGGATCCATTATAGCCCACATCTTTCATCATTTTACCATAATTCCATTGAATTTTACTATTTTCTCAAATTGGTCCATAAACATTAAAATTATCACAAATCACTTAACAAAATACTTATATTTAACTACCAACCTTAATAATCTATCAACTAAATTCAAAAACAAAAATCCAATTCATTTATGGTAAGCCCCTAAATTTTTAACAGTTTTACAAATTGACACTTAGGCTAGCTAAATTAAGCTAATACAGACTAAAAAAAAAATTAAAAACGAACAAATTTTACATACCATGCATATGAAACAAAGGTTGGTCGATTGTTCTCTACTCTCCCATGGTGATTTCGGCCAAAGACTAGGTAAGGAAGAAGATGACACTCATTTTACTTATTCTTTTTTATGTATTTATTTGGTTAATTACTAATTTACACTATAAGCATTCAACTAAATTTTATCCATACAAAGTCCATAATCGTCCATTCTCATTCCTATGGTAGATTTAGTAAATAAATCCCTTAATTCACATTTAAATAACCATTTGGCACCTTTAACTAATAGAATTACATCTTTTACAATTTAGTCCATTTCACTTAATAAACTAGCTAAATGTTAAAATTTCTTAACCAAATTTAAATGTGACTATAATAAATATTCATAAATATTAAATAATTAATAAAATACTAACTCGTTCATTGGAATCATAGTATCAAAACCACTATTTTAGACACCACTGAAAATAATTTGTTACAAGATACAACCTTAAACATATTGAACATTCTAGGGATGATGCGCAAAAACTCACCTGATGCTTCCTTACCTCCTCAGTTTAGCTTTTATGAACGCCAGAGCTTCCATTCTCCTAGTAGTTAAGCATGTCAAACTCAGTATTTTTAACCTAATTCTCTATTTCCCAGAAACATACAGAATCCTTAAAATGGTTCTGAAAACCCTTAACTTTGCTTCTTGAATCCTACGTACACTGAAGGATTTAGGATCTTACCAGCTTACTGGATTTTCCATTTTTCCAACTCAAACCTTATGATTATCGCCTCATGCAGAGCTTTCACATCTATCTCTCCTTCGAAGCAACCAAGGAAAGAGATAAAGAGGAAAATGAAACAAATTGGAGAAGAAGTCTCACTAGGAAGTCATTTCTCAACAATTTATGACCCTTCCTGTATGGTCTTCGATTGTGTAAAAATATTAATTAACAATCATTTTGTCCCCAACTAAGGTTCGGATAATTCTAATCCAACTGAACTAGACTTGGTTCTTAACCCTATGCAATTTGGAGTTATTTTCTTTTCTTGATCTTTCAGTAGAGACCACCATCCTACGGTGTCTTTCAATTTAACCCCTCAATGTTCATAATTTTCGAATTTAAAGGAAATCGGGTGTGAAAACTCTCCTATCCTAAAAAAATTCATCCTCAAAATTTCCTATCAATCAGCCCTAACAACTATTCCTTACTCTTATCAATTCTTTAACTTGAATCCCTTTCCAGTGCCTTCATGTTACTCATGCTCTGTTTCATTAGTGATCCCTTTATACTAAATGAAGCATAGGCACTGACTCGCTGATGGGTACCTGGCTATTTCGAAATTAGATGCATTCTAGTTCACAACTTCTTTTTAATCCAAATTTTAGCGAATGCTCTTAAGGAAACACTGCCTGATTGACATCTTTTTATCCCTAATTCTGGTGGATGGTCCTGAAATTCCTAGACTCATTAGTACGCCAATCCTACCTATCTAATGGGCCAGTCTCTTCTTATCACAGGGTAATTGAGCTCGCCCAATAAATGTTTTGATCTCTACATTGGCAAGGTATTGAGGTTAACGCTTGGATTTTAGAGTTTTACTTTAATGGTGATGAAAGCTTATTAGCCTTTCTTAATAAGACTTATCACTAAATGATATTATGATTTGTTCTTTTAGACAATGCCTGGTCAATATTCTCGCATTGGAAATTTTAAATATTTATTTTCTTCCTATACCAGTAGGTGTTCTTCATACATTGGTAGTTCTGAACTACCAATCATTAAATTTTTGTAACTTTCTTTCAAAGCTTTTGGGCTGTAAATAGACTAGAAAATTGAAAAGTAAGTTCTTAAGCCTATCGTCCCCTAACTCGGCCAATCTTTTTATTATCTTTCACCTCTTTTTGTCCTATCTTCCTTTTTCTTATCCATATACATTCTTGGGGTACAGCCCCCTTATTGTCCCAACGTTAAGATCTTGAAAAAACATCCTCAATAGAAGGCACATACAAGGCAATAATCCTTGACTTATAGGGATACACTCATTGTGTACAATATGGTGGTTTACCAACCATTAAATGTTTATATCTTTCTTTACACGATATTCTGACATGGTTACTTACCATCCATCAAATTTTTGTAACTTCCCCTACATGTTTTTGGGCTATAAACAGACCAGAACATCGAGAAGGAAGTTCATAAGCCTACCGTCCCCTAACTCAGCCAATCTTCTTATTATCTTTCACTCTTTTTTTCCTATCTTCCTTTTTCTTGTTTATATACATTCTTAGGGTACAAACCCCTTACTATCCCTATGTTAAGATCTTGAAAATATCTTTAATAGAAGGCACATGCAAGGCAATAATCCCTGGCTTACAGTGATAAACCCATTGAATAGAATATATTGGTTTACCTAGTACCCCAAGAAGTCCGTTTTCCCTACCTTACTTTTGTTCTCGGTGTAGATTAAGAGAAAGGTCATCTAGACGATGCTAATGACTACTTCAACTGCCCTCAAGGAAAATGTTCTACTATAGGAGATTATATGTCTCCGTATTTAGTCAACCTACAACAATGCAAGTTTCTACCTTAATGATTGGGGAAGTTCCCTCTTTCAACTTCCCCGTTTCTCCCCAATGCCCGACTCATCACGACTCCTACTGTAACACTATAGGGTAACTATGGCAGCATCATTAACTACCCTACAATATCAGCCATTGTGTTCCTTTCAACCATTGATGGGGTGGCTATATCCTTGCTTGCCCTTCAAAGTGGAAGTGAAGCTAGGCAAGCTGAGCCTAAGAGGGTCACACATTTTGGCGAAATGCATTACATATAGGTCCCAAGATTTATTGGAGGTAGTTTGCCAGACTTGGGGGTTTACCTATCCTCCCAGCTCGAGGGTTTAAATTCAAACCCTTCTGTAGGTTTTACACCTCGTAATCCCTATGTTTATTGTCCCAGTAGACTACCCCATGTTTACTGTACCGATGGACTATCCTGTATTTATTATCCCGGTGGATTATCTATGATGTCGTAGCATCTTCTGGATATGGTATTACACAATATAACTCCATGATTACTGGCCTAGTAGTCTATCCCGTATTTATTATCTTGACAGTCTATCTATGATGACGTAGCTTCTTCAAGCTATGGTCTTACATAATAGAATTTCGTGATTACTATCCCGATGGACTATCTCGTGTTTATTGTCTCGACGGATCATCTATGATGCCGTAGCATCTTTTAGCCATGGTCTTACACAATATAACTCTTATTACTATCCCGATAGACTATCCCATGTTTATTGTCCCGGTGGACTATCTATGATGTTGTAGCGTCTTCCAACTATGGTCTTACATAATATAACTCCGTGATTACTATCTTGATGGACTATCAAAAGATGCTATAGCATCTTTCAAATATGGTCTTAGTCTAATTTACCATTCTAGTGTGCTTTTATATGATGCCATAATATATTTTAGCAATAGTCTTACTCATTTTTATTGTCGAACCATCACATGATTCATTACATCCTTTAGTTATGGCCTTACTCATTTTAGGCATATAACCTCCGATCAGACTCATGGCCTCGCTATGATCTTTTGATTTACTTCTTCATTGCACTCCATCCATTCCACCATTCCTAACCTTAATGCTCGAACATTACAATGTCCCTTTTATAAGGCCCGAAGCTTCGCACATCATGGTTTGCAATCAGCAATACATTTGGCGGTATCTAACAAAATCACTTTCCTTTTCCTATTCCTATCTTTGTCTAACCCATCATTAATGCTCGCTTCTTTGCGTGAGTAGATTTTTAAGGCACACACACTATTTCATCCATGTAGACTTTCATTCCAAATTGCATCATCAAGTTTTTTGCCTCTTAAAGCCTCCAATAAAGATATTTTAAACTCACTCTCTTAATTAGTTATAAATTTTATCTTTATTTACAAGCTTGGATTTAATGCTTTTAAGTTAATAATTGTAAGGCTATTTTTTGTCTTTTTTCTTTTGTTCAACTTTATTGTTTTTCAAAAAATAACATAATGGCTAGATCCAGTTCTGATAAAAATAAATAAGATAAGGTCGTAACTAAAATTGTTCAAGGAATTCCAACCCTTTTAACTCTTGAGACCATCAATGGTGAAATGAATTGGTTAAAGAAACGAAAAATGAAGTTCACAGATAGAATCGAATGAATGATGTTGGAGCAAGGGGAATTTCTTTCTCTAAAGCAGTTAACTACCAAGTGAGAATCAATTTGATAACTACTAGAAGTTGACTAAGGTATTTTCCAATCAGCTCATCTCTAAAGGCCAAAATTTTAAAAGAAGAGAGCTTGAACAAGTAAATGATGATGATGATTGATAAATCTTGAAAAGTGTTATATTTCATGCCTTTAGACCTAGCTAATTACTTGTAATTAGGTAAATTTAGTTGCATTTTAGGACATTTTGTTCATATTTTCATCATTTCGTTAGGAGCTTGGACTATGTTGAAATATTAGGTACTTTTAATCTCTTGTGGTAGGGCTATGTTTGGTGGTTTGACAGGTGCAGGTTGAGGAATGAGAAATAAATGAGTGAAGGTTTGCTGTGGCAATAAGTTGGATATTTTGTCAGTATGAATGCCGTGGCAATGCTACAAAGACTAAGTTAGGACATTATACATATCAGTCCTAGCCTAACTGTACTTGTACCAGAAAATCCTGGACTGTTGGTTTCTATCTTAGAAAAAAATTTAAAAAGAAGAAAAATTTTAGGTTGTTGAAAAAAGAATTTAAAAAGAGGAGAAGATAAACATGGGTTGTTGGATTTACCCTAGGAAAAAAGCTATAAAAAGCTAAAGGAGGAAACCCTAAACGGTGAACAAGAATGGAGATCCTTAGGCAAAATTAGAGGGTAGCAGCTAAGTAGAGAAGGAAAGAGATAGATGAAAGCAGTTCCTCTCAGCCATCGTAGGATATTGTTCTGCTGGAGTATGAACTAGACAAGCGAAAGCTATCGTCCCAATGTCTTTCGTATTTCTTACTTTGTTCTTCCATGAATTGAATGATGAAAATGGTGTTAGATGTTATTTTGGTTTTGAATTTTATTTGCCAACCCATGAGCTAAATCTTATCGGGTTGGGATTACGTGATGAAACTTTTATTTTGTTAATGGTTGAAGGATAGATCCGAACCAATTTACTATTTCATTAATTTTTTTTAATTTTAATTGTATGCATGCAATCCCTAAACATAGATGACTATTCAACATGCCCATAAACAAAATCTAATTTTGAAAAGGTTGGATTAATTGGATCGAAATTGAATGATATGTGCAGGTACTCGACTGATACTTGCAGTAGACTTTAGACATAGAGCAACGTTCATACAAAAGGAAAACAATACAGGGTACCACATTAATGCCTATAGACACGGGCAAGGTAAGTTTTTGCTCTCAAAAGAAGCATACCATTTTAGAACTCTTCTAAGTACTAAACTGAGTATGATTTTGCCGAGGCATTATTAATAGTAAGGATAGATTCTTAGTAATCTTGACCTTCCAAATCAACATCATATATCCTTTATTCTTTGCCTCTGTATCTTGACCATATCATTCTTAGTTATTTACTTGATTGTTTAAATAATATTCTCATACTAATTCTCATTATTGCCATTACGTTTCTCCTGTTATTGTTGCCATGGCATTTCCAAGTATA
Source organism: Gossypium stocksii (assembly GCA_020496765.1). Taxonomy (NCBI): domain Eukaryota; kingdom Viridiplantae; phylum Streptophyta; class Magnoliopsida; order Malvales; family Malvaceae; genus Gossypium; species Gossypium stocksii. Next base: position 19,365,470 of record CM035623.1, read on the forward strand.
CATTAATTCCACGCAATACATCATTATTCCTTTTAATTGCCATTGTATACTTACCATAACTTTACCATAGCATTAATTGCATTTTATTATAATATCTTGACCACTTTTGTGCCTTAATCTGATCCTTGTGGGAACGATACTCACTCATCACTTTATTAATTGAACCGGCGTATATGCTTGAACAAATTGCATATCATATCCACACATGATAATGACCATGTTAGTTATGTTTTAAGATAAAGAAGGGTTCACAACCTTGGTTCCATTAATTTCAAGTCACCTTCCTTTCGAGGGAAAACAACCTTGATGCCTACCTTGCACGAGAGCAAAAAATAGAGACTATCTTCACTTGCTATAACTGATCAAATGATAAAAAGGTAAAACTTGCTACCATTGAGTTAATTGATTATGCACTAATATGGTAGTATCACTTATGCACTTCAACAATCCTTAATTATGACAGACCAACTGGATCTTAACAAAAAATTAAAGCCATCTTGAGAAATCAATTTGTGCCATCATTTTACTACTATGAGTTCCATCCATGGCTTCAATGCATTATATATGGTGGTAGGTTTATGGAGGTGTATTTAGAAAAGATGAAAACAATTGTGATTCAAGTTAATCTTACTGAAGAACAAAAGGCTAATATGGAGAGATTTCATAGTGGACTAAATCGTGAGATAATTCATATTTTGGACATGTAACACTATATGGAATTGAGGAAATGTTATAAAAAACCCTCTGAATGAAGAAGTTTTCATATAGAAGAGAAACAACAAGTGTTAGTTCTCACTTGCATTCTCTATGGTAGAATTACAGATAAAACATAGTAGAAAGGGAACCATGGTTCTAAAGTGATGAGAGGCTCAAACGAAATAAGCCTAGGGATGCCACAAAAGTGAAAGGTATTCTAATACTTTTTAAGGTTTTAATTCTACACCTAAGATGGCATCTACTTCTTCTTCCCATACTTCTAAAAATTCCTGAAAAAAATTATATATAAACTTCAAATGCTAAGGAAGGGAACATTATGCTAAAAAATGCACTAATAAGAAGTCTCTATTGATTCGCGATGATGGTGAGGTTGATCTTGAGTTAGATACTGAGGACAAATTCATAGAAATGCCTCTATTACAAGAAGCTAACGATGATTATTTTGGTGAAGATTTTGAGTTTGACGAGAAGCTCTGATTTTTTTAAGAGTCTTAAATGCCCAAGTAAAAAAAGACAAACAATAGCAAATAGGCATCATTTCCCACACCAGATGTTTGATTGGTGGAAAGCCTAGCTTAGTGATATAAAAGTTGTACTAATGTTGTAAGTAGCTTTCTTGTTGATAAGGTTGGTCTATCCTATATGAATCATCCAAAGCCATATCACCTATAGTGGGTTAATGATAGTGATGAGGTAAAAGTCTCTAAACAACATCTTGTGTCATTTTCCATTAGTATATACTCAGACAAAATGCTATGTATGCACCCATACAAGGCAGACACATATTAATTTGAAAACCATGTCAATTTGATCGAGGTGTGAATCATGATGGTTTTCTTAATCATTACTCATTTTTTCTAAGGAAATAAGATTTCCTTGGTATCACTTGCTTTGAAAGAGATCCATAATGATCAAATCATAATTCCTAACGAAATAGGTAAGAGAAATAAGGTAAAAATAAATAAAAAGGCTAACAGAAAAGAGGCCATTAGCAACAAAAGCCTGAATAAAGGCCTAAAACCGGTGAGTGATTGCATACACTTGTAATAGGGTGAGAAAAAGAGAGTTATTATGCGAAAATTTGTGGTGTAGGAGATGTTATCTGTATAGAAAGGCTTTTGCATTAATTAGGATAGGGAAATTTCGTTAAAATTTTAAGATATCCAAACTACATACATGTTTGAGTTAGCACATGTCATCAAAGGGGCAACCATTTGTACATAGACTTGCATCCCAAAAGACAGAATAACAAAGCATGTAATTTAACAGCCCAATTTTAGTGAGATCGGAATAGTAGTTTTGGGACCACAAATTCGATTCGAAAATAAAATTTATTTTTATTTTATTATATAGTCCGTATTATGTTAGAAATGTCATATGAAAATTCTGATAAGAAAATTTTATTGATTTTGTGCTTAATTACGAGAAGGACTAAACTGCATAAAAGGCAAAAGTTGAATTCTAGTGCCTATAAGGAGTAAATAGCTATGGAATTCAAAATTTGAGGTCCTTATTTTGTAATTAGACCATTAAGAAAAGTATGTAGATATTTTGGTGACTCATCCATGGAAACTTAGAAAAAGGCAAGGACTAAATTGGAAATAGAAATAATTAAATTAATTAAAAGATGATAAAGGAAAATATCATCTTATTTTCTCATCATCTTCCCTAAAATATACATGGAAACTCTAGGAGAGAGAGAAGAAACTATTATGGTTTAATTGGGTAAGTTTTTTTGTCCCGTTTTTAGTAATTTTAATATTTTTAAAATCAGGATAGTCTAATCTATCTATTTGGGGGATTAATTTGAAAAGTTATAAAAGTATGGAAAATGGGTCATGGATGTATATGCTGAAAATTAGAAACTTATGGTAGAAAATGAAAGGTTGTTAATAGATAAACAACTTTTACACAGTGATTTTTGATGAAAACATGATTTAGGGACTAAAATTCAAAAGTATCCATCGTCGGAATAGGGTCACGAGGTATTACCAGAGTTTATAGAATTTTTTTTTCAATTAATCACATAATAACTCATTTTATAAGAAATTGTATAACTTAAATTTTACCACTCTTCCATAAGCACAAGTATATTTTCATTTGATCATTTACCCTTTCGACGTATCATATAATAATCGTATTACCATTTAACCAATAACTGGGCACTTGTCTAAGCTTCAACAACAACAGTCATTAGTATACTTGAATATATTTCATATAATTTTAGAATCGATAAACTCATTGTATCAACATATCATACTTGAGATTATTACTTATTACGGCTTACCCAATTTTCATGTATCAGCATATTAAAGATAGCCACATATTCATATAATATGATACATATTATTCTCTTACCATTTCTTCAAAACATAAATCATTCATTATACCAAAATTTCATGTATCATTGTTTTCATGAATTTTGTATATATTTATTCCGGGACAATTCATAATCTTGAACATGCATAATTATCAAGTAAGTTTCATATACATGTATTTTCCATGTCATATTTTTTAAAATATCAAATAAATATCGTTTTCTTGTATTTCAAGTTCAATTTCATGATTATTGTTTCGTGCTTAAATTATTTCCATGTCAGGGCTTTATTCATTAAGTCATTCGAAATTTCATCGCCATACAATTAATATTATTAAAGTATACGAATCTATAATCATGGATGCATATATTCATCAATAAATTCCATGTACAAATATCATCATCTTATATTTCCATATATCTAGTATCACAGTCATTTTTTTTTTCATGTACTTCAGGAATATATGTACAAATCTTTTTTATATACATATTTCCTTTTCTGGTCAGGATTCTTATCTACTGAATTTATCAGAATATCGATAGTTCAAATCATATAGTATACTTAAAATATGCAAATCCGTAATCCATCAATTCACATTTACCCTTTTTAGCTATGTGTTTACCATCTTCTATATTTATCCCGTTGAATTTCTCGGAATTTCGATGGATATCCAATAATACACTCCTGGTGTACAATTTCATTAACCGTCAATTCATACAGGAGTACACTTTTAGTGTACAATTCCGGGTCCGTCAATTCATATGCATGTGTTGCCATGGTATCTTTCAACCATGGTCTTATTCATTGCCATGGTATCTTTCAACCATAGTCTTATTCATTTTCTCAATTTGTTGCCATGGTATCTTTCAACCATGGTCTTATTCATTGCCATGGTATCTTTCAACCATGGTCTTACACATTTCATTTCAGTAAGCACACTCCCACGAACCTCACTCTCCCGCGAACCTCAATTCTTGGCACACTTCCGCGAACCTCAGCTCCCATGTATTCTTCGGAAGGGCCTATACATATATATTCTTCGGGAGAGCCACCAGCACACTCCCACGAACCTCATTTCCCATATATTCTTCGGGAGGGTTGATATTAGGATTACCCTTCTGGGCTTAATCCTTTTTCCTATATTCTTCGGGAGGGCTACATCAGAATAGGATCACCCGTCCGGGCTAGATCCTTTTTACCGTCAATTCCTTTTCCAATGATCCATCGAAATCCATTCCATTCAACCGTGATTTACTTTCATTTTATATCGAATATTATCAATATTTCATCAATTATTATGCATTGATCATTCAAATCATATTTTCATCACATAACCACATATTTCAAGTGTTTAAAAATACAATTCAAGTTACACGAACTTACCTCGTTGCTTGTCCGTGTTTATAAATTCATTAATCCAATATCTTTTCTTTTTCACGTTCAAGTCTTGCATTTGAGTCGTTGGGATCTTTATAAATAAATTTGACCATTGTTTTCATTCATTCCATATTCTAATACATTCAATTAATGCTCTAGGCAAAATTACCATTTGGCCCCCAAACTTTTAATTAATGACGATTTTACCCTTAGGCTCAGAAAAATAAATTCTTGCGATTTAATCCTTATTTCCAGCCGTTGTCATCATACATATTAATGAGAGCCCATAAATTCTATAAAATATCAAAATTTTCCATAATTTCAACACTTTTCAATTTAATCCTTAAAACATGTTTTCCCCCGATCTTGAACTAAATTAACAATTTTCATTTAAAATTTTCAATTTAAATAATAAAATAATCCATTTCATGTAATTTTATCATTTCTAACATTTTTACAAAATTACCCATAAAGTTTTACTTTTATTCGATTTAGTCCTTGGGCTTAAAACATACAAATTAGTCATGCTAACTGAATATTCATACATATTTTCCTCCTTCTCCTCTCCATTCCACATCCTTAATTTATATAATATGCTTATAAGTAACATTATCAATAATTTCACTATTTACTTATATGTGAACATTCAAGCTGTCCACCTGCGTCATAGTCACTAAATTATTTATATCTTGAGCTACAGAAATCCAAATTAAGATCCGTTAATTTTCCCTAAAACTAGACTCACATATCTTCTTACTATAAAATTTTCAGAATTTTTGGTTTAGCCAATAAGTACACTTTATTCTTTAAATTTACCAATTTTCTGCTGTATAACTGTTCCGACCTTTCTTCATTAAAATTTAATTATCTCCTCGTACGGGACTCGGATGATGTTCCCACTTATTTCTATTGAAAATAGACTCATTAAGGATTTCAAATATATAAATTTAAGTCCCTAATTATTTTTATACAATTTTTGGTGATTTTCCAAAGTCAAAACAGAGGATCCCGAAATTATTCTAAACCAGTCTCACAAAAATACAAATATCTCAGAATACAGAATTCATTTACTTGTTCTGTTTCTTTTACATGAAAATAGACTCAACAAGCTTTAATTCCATATCTTATTAAACTTCTAAATCAGTTTCTACCATTTTTGGTGATTTTTCAAATTTAGCTTACTGCTGCTGTCTAAAACTGTTTTAGTGCAAGATATTAATTATTAAGTTTATATCACCCTTATTTTCTTTCTCTACACCATTTCCCATCACTTTATCTTATTTTCTCTTCACTACCATATCAAGAATATAGAATCATATATAAGGAAACTCTACATTAACATCATTTACATGCTTTTTCAATAATATTAAACTTAAAAATACATGGAAATCTTGATGTTCTTACCTTATTTTATTGTTTCCAAACTTTAACTTCACTTTCTCTCTCTCCAGCTTCTATTTCTTGAATCCAACTTGATATTCTAACTCCTCATAGCCTCCTTAACATTTTTCTCCATCGGTAGCTATGGAAATTCTTTTGATTTCTAGGTGAAAATGGTGAATTTTTGGTGGAAGGACCAAATTGTAAAGAAAGCCAAACTTTCTTTCTCCCCTCTTCTCTCCTAACGTGAATTGCATGGAAAAGGGGTGGTGGTTTTCTCCTTTTTTTTTTCCACACATACACATATATATAGACTAAATAAAATAATAAAATAATAAAATATCTTATTAAAATATTAATAAAATAATAATTATTTAATTATATAATTATAAAATATCATCAATGTAATCATTACTTTCTAGATTTCTCTCTCTTCCAATTGACCATTTTACCCTTTATTTTTAAAATTCCATCCTTGAGTCATCACTTAATTTGGTAAAATTACAATTTAGTCCCTCATAATTCTTCACCTATTCAATTTAGTCCTAATTCATCAATTTTCCTTAGTTTCTAGATTATTCTACCCTTAAAATATTTGCACTATTGATCCTTTAAATTTTCCATATTTACACTTTAACCCCTTAAATTTTAAGTATTTACTCTTGGGATACAAAACTTTTCTCACTTTTACGATTTAGTCCTTTCTTGGATTAATATATCATAATCACTTCCTACATAGATTTTGTTGATATAGCTCAAAATTTCTCTTTTTATTTCTTTATTTCTTTATTTTACTATATCAATGATAGAAATTTTCGGGATATTACATTTCTCTCCCCCTTAAATAAATTTTGTCCTCGAAATTTCATTTTTTTTTCTTTTGATCATGGACTTCATTATCTCTATAATTCTATGGTTCCTTTCTGCATATACTTATCTAGTTTATCATTTATATCTATTCTCTATATTTAATACATGTAATATATTTCAAAATTCACTATTCATCAGTCACTCGTAATTCACTAATAATCTTTATCATATACTTCATATATCACTTTTATATATTTAGTAATTTAGTCATTAGCACAATATTTCTTGTAGCAATCATATTTTTCTTTTAATACACAAACAATATAACAATCATTATCGTCATGTATCATAAAATATTTATCCATACTTTTATGGGATCCGATTCATCATGCTCAATTCTCTTTTTTTCTTTTTACTCATATTCTTCAATATTGCTTTCAGTATTATCAGAATTAACTCGGTTGAGAAAGCATATTTATAAGTTTCAACAGAGTCGGGAGGTACTATATTATCACAGTTATATAATGGCATGTCTTTCTGAACTTCACATATGCTATGTTCGGTCCGAGAACCGACTAAACCGTAGCTCTGATACCACTAATGTATATGCTGAAAATTAGAAACTTATGGTAGAAAATGAAAGGTTGTTAATAGATAAACAACTTTTACACAGTGATTTTTGATGAAAACATGATTTAGGGACTAAAATTCAAAATTATGAAATTGAAGAAAAATGTTGAATTTTTATGAATACTTGTGCTATAAATTTTGTAATGGGATTTTGGTTAGGCTTGGAATAAAGAGTAAATTGCAGAAGTTTCATTTTCTGAGCCTATGGACAAAATTAGAATTTATGGAAAAGTTAGGGCGAAATGGTAATTTTGCTTAGGACGTAAATTCTAAACTCCCAAACCTGGCCTAGACGTTATGGTTGAATATGGCGATGTCACATGATAGAGTGTTTGAAAACTGTACCCCAGACCCGGCCCAGACGTTATGGCCGAATCCAGCGATGTCACATTGAAGGGATTATTTCCAAAACGACTTTGTTTAGTTAAACTTTATGTTCAGTGGAAAAGTTGCTTGGTTAAAAACTTAAATTTGTGACTTAGAAAATCAAAATCCTTGTAACTTGTTAAGTTATAATGAAAGCCCATGTTTTAAGAAAACATTCATACGTAAGGTTACTTAGAAAACGACGATTAACTTCAAAAAAAATTTTAAGTTTGATGATCCAACAGTTGTAACAATAATAAACCCAAATGAAAAGTCAAATCGGAGATACAATTACAACCCATTGAAAAAAAACAAGTAATTAAAATAAAGTAATTTGAAAACTATTTAAAACTTCTAAGTAGCTTGCAGTGTGCCATCTCCGAGTCCTCTCCCACGTCGAGCTGTCTACTGAGGGTCACCTGAAACATTAAATTTAAGGGTGTGAGTTTCGCAACTCAGTGTGTACGACCCTTGGCAATCAAATCAATTCAATATACAAATATCACATTGGACCTAAGCCCTAACAAAATCGGTGGTCTTGGGCCTTAGCCCACATTGACCTTAAATCACATCAGTTTCATATGAATGCAACACACCCATCCCAAATCCAACCCTGCACTACATTTCCCTTCCAACACTACACTCCTGTGGGGATATAAATTTCAACCCACCCATCCCTACACTCCAAAGGTAGCACCAACAGCGGCACTACTCAAACGTTGCAGTAAAGCTGCTATTCACATATTGGGCTTAAAGCCACCTGTGGATCCACTGTCATCAAGCAACTATGCGATCCTCACATATCTTCCTCCGTTCAATTAAACCCACCCAAGTGCAACATACATTTCATGAATGCAACATACACATTATCACACATTAAGCACCTAGGGGTATTTTAGTCATTTCACTACCCAGGGGTATTTTCGTAATCCTACCCTACAGGGGCATTTTTGTAATTCTACCCTACAGGGGCATTTTCATAATTTCCTAATAGTACAGGTTTTAGTTATGAACTTTGGCCCATCAACAAGTCTCGCGGCTAAAGTGAATGGACACTATGCACTAGATGGGATTCAAGAGAAGAGGAGGTGGGTCACTCGGACCGCTTAAGTACCAAGCTCTTCATAGATCTAATGCTAGACATGCACACATCCATTGCCATACCCTAGCCTAGCAACTTGTCCATAGACATGTTTGATTATTTAATTAAGTCTTATGCAATTTGAGAATTCATCACAATCCCATAAGGCCCACTAAGCCCAATCATGCTCATAAAGCCCATTAAGCCCAATCATGCTTACGTAGCCCATTAAGCCCATTCATAATCAAATCATACAATCATCCATATCAATCCATCATTCAATTTCACATAACAACTTTTGCCAATTTGGGCCCACAAGCCTGGTAGGCCCATTTAGCCCCGTATGGCCAAACAGTGGCCCAAGACCATGAGATCGCTCTCTAAGCCTCGGTAATCGTATTAGTATCTCCACACGAGTGTTCGCACACTCATGTGATTGCCGACACCATCCTTTCGGCTTTTCGGCATTCTGGCATTTTGAGATTTTAGCTTTTGTCGATTGGTCGTGTGTGCAATGTATGTACACACCTGGTTAATGACCCGTGCTACACTATCCTCAGCCTCAACCTACAATCAAGACCAACCTCGAATCAATTTCCATACTTAATCACAACCTTACTAAATCCCGAAACCTTACCATAACCTTACCATGTGTCACTAGTTTTAATAGCTCCTTCTTAGCTATTACTCCTGAATATCCTTACATTTGCATCAACACACATACTATCAACATCAAGTGACTCCTATTCCACACGAGTCACCCCTATAAACCACACTTATAATCTGCCACCTACGAATCTGAAATTAAGAACGAGTACACTTACCACTTGCTAGAGATCCTTACCACGCTTGCAATCTTTGAACCCTACCCCTTGTTAATACAGGGCTAACGACAAGAAAAAGATTAGATAGCCCTCCGGCTTTTACCAAAATGCACTAAAAGATGGTTAACTAAGTACTTGCCAAAGCTAGTCTTTGATCTTGCGGCCTAGATAGCTACTGAGTGTAACCGGCTTTTAAAATCTTGATTAAGGCTAGCAAATAACAAAACAAAATTCGTGATGGGGGCAAGCAAAAGAATTTGGCAAAGGGGATATGGGTATTCGACTTTTAAGAAATTAAGGAAAGAAATCGGCAAAAGGGATATAGGTATTTGGCTTTTGAGAGAAAAAGACTACTATGATAAATAGAAATTTCAGCAAAAGATGGTGGGTTATTCGTCAATAGAATGAAAGGAAGAAGAGTGGTTGGCAATGGAATGAATTCGGCAAAACCAAAAGAACCCTCAAGGATATTCGGTCACACTCTTAAATAGACCACAAGCCGATTCTAGCTACCTAAAGTTCCATTCGGCACCATCACCTCCCCTCTCTCAATCTCCTATTTTCTCTCCTTTATCCTTACCTTAAATTTCTCTCCTGAACACTCCTTTCTAGAGTCCACTCTAATGCCACTACCTTCCTTCCATGTGTAAAAATAAAGTCCCTAAATCCACCACTCCTAAGCATCAAACCTTGGACCCCTTTCCCTGATAGTAACAACACCTTATTGCTCTCCAAGTGGCGCCACCTTGCCACTGAGCCACAAGCCCAACTGTGTCCTATTTTCCCCTTAATTTGTTTAAGAGGCCTAATACCTGAGACTAGGGTTCCACTAAGGCAAAAATTAAATTTTTGCTAAGGTTCAAGTTTGAACCCAGGACTTCTCCAACACTCTGAAACTCTCCCAAATTTCTTAGCCAATACACCAACATGCCACTCAGCGTACATGGGCCCAGGGCCCATTACGCAACCCATGTGTACTCACGTGCTCGTATGGCTCGCTAAGCCAGATTTGCCCATAGCCACATGTACGACACAGCCGGCCCACTAATTCTCGCAAATCCAAAGACAACTACCCATGTGGGGTCCACAAGCCCATTGGGCCCACATGGCCCATTCTTCCATGCCCAATTTTGGGGCGTTACAAAAACTGAGTTGTCAGGATAAAATCATTTCCGTTTAATTACTCTTCTCTAACTCTCATAAATTCCAAAATTGCTTACTTGTTTAATTGATTGTTTAAAACATAATTCATTACGAAAGCTTTAGAAAACATTTATTTTAAGAAAAACCGAGATAATTAATTAACTTCGTTCATTTTAGGAAAACCCCTTTGTTTAAGTGAAAACCGTTTGTTCGTTGAGTTTGCGAAGTTATAAAATCTATAAAAACCAAAAAAAACCCACAATTAAGCAAACAGTCCAAAATGTCCCAATTTACATCAAAAATTAACCAAACAAAAACTAAAACCATAAATAAGTATTGTAACGCCCCATACCCGGCCCAGACGTTACGGCCAAGTCCGGTGTGTCACATCACCTACAACTAACCATATTACCTAGTTATTAAGATTAGAGTGAGCTTTGCAAAACTGATATTTATGTCTTAAGAGAAATCCCCAGTTTATTGATGAACGTCCTATTCAATACTAGTTATTAAGAGATTTATGATAAAACTTAACTTTGTTACTCGTTTGAAACGTCTGATGAGATTTTGAAAACACTTGATTAATTTAAGAAAAACTTGTGCAGCTATATTTAAAAGAATTAAAGTAGTGTATGACTAAGTAATTTAAAAAAACCAAAATAAAAATAATTAGAGCGACCTTATTACAAACCCAAAACCATAATAAAAATAATTAAAAATAAATACAGAAATTAAATAAATTAAAATAGAACTTAATTAAATAACTGCAGTCCATGTGGCCACTCTGAATCCCTCCCAGCTCCAAGTCTACCAATCTAGGGCTCACCTGCATGGATTGAGAGAAAGGGATGAGTTTGGAAACTCAGTGCGTAAGGAAAGCCCATCCAGAACCCAAATCAGCTCAAGCCCACTAGGCCTAAGCCCTATCCAGTCTCAGTAATTACTGGGCAAAAGCCCTATCCAGATACAGTAAACTGGTCCTTAGCCCTTCTCAGATAACAGTACGGCCTATAGGCCCATTTCAGTAGCAGAACATATATTAATTAATGTAAGCCCATTACATGTGGGGAGACTACTCAACCCACCCAACCACTACACTCCACCCGTACCAGCCTTACACTCCATGTGGGGAATAACTCAACCCACCTAGCCCTACACTCCACAGTTACAGCATAGCTGCTCAGATAACAGAACGATGAGGCAAAGCCTCCAGTACGTGGTCAAGCCACTTTTAGAACTTCCTCCATCAATAACCCAGCCCCATGCAACAGATATTCATGATATGGCATACAGTAGACAGAAACAGTAAATCATGCATTTCAGTCAAATTTAGCCCTAGGGGTATAACGGTCATTTAGCACCTAGGGGTAAAATAGTCATTTCGCACCTACAAGGATATTTCCGTAATTATACCAGTTTTTAGGGTTTTCATGCATATTTTAATCAATAATAGACTAACTTTTACCTCGGTAGCTTATTTAGCCCATTTTAGCAAATTACAGTCATTGGGCCCTAAAACCCCTAATGGGCCCTACAGTGCTAATTAGCTAATTTAGCCCATCTAGTCCAAATTTTACGATTAATTTACCAGTTTTAGCAGTTTTAGACCTACAATCTACCAGTACACATTTATTGCCTATTTTTACTCATATGGGTCCGTAAGCCCGTTGGGCCCAATTTTAGCCCATCAAGGCCCAATTTATCGAAGTACACGAAATTACACATTCAACTAAATTACCACTCGCAATTACGGATCCAACAATTCCCAAATGACTTATGAGCATTCGCACGCTCACAATCCCATGAAATGCTGGAATTTCGGTAATTTAGCTTTTCGGCTTTTACCGATTTAGACTACAAAAGGGTGTTCGTTTACACACATGCTTTACGATGACGGCTAACGAGATCTCCCACGAAATCCTACAATCGATTACTAAACACATCAGATCCAAAATACAATGACAATCACCACAATTCTACTTACCATAATCGGCCATCACCACCTAAGGCCCTTGAGATCTTACCTTTGCCGAAACTAGTGACTAGATCTAGATCTAGTCGTTCCAAAGGTCCAAGCCTCTTATGCTTCTTGCTAGATTGCCCCTTCCACAACAAGTACACATAAAACCAATTAAAAGAATTGGCTTTACCTATCATTACATTCGACAGCCTCCCTAAAGAGTTTAGGGATTTTGGCTTTTCTTAAATTCAAAAGTAACGAGTAGATCTGAGATGTCGAGTACTTACCACAGGTTTCCTTAATCAAAGCGATTCTTCTACTTAGATTTGATGTAGATCTAGCCCCTAAACACTAGCAGAATTCGAATCTTAGAGATCTAAGGATTCAGCTATATATCCCTAAAAACTATGCTATTTTTGGCTTTTTAAGTGGTGAAAGAAGATATGATTTGAGGCTATGGTTGGAGGGGTGTTTGCCAACAGAGTCTAAGGGTTTGGAGAGTATGAAATTCAGCTACAAGTGAGGAAAAACAAAGGGGGTTTGGCTATAGGCAAATTAGCACAGGAAGCAAGCCTTTTGGGATTTTGGCTTTTAGTAGTTGAGGAGTTTGAGAAGAAAAGAGTGGCAATTTCGGTTTTTGAAGAGAAGAAAGTGAAAGATGAGGGAGGAGGAGATGTGATTTCGGCTAGAGAGGAAAAGAAAAAGAAAGAATGGAAGATAGGAGAAGAGAAGGAAGAATTCGGCAGTCAGGAGTTCTAACTTCGTGTTTTCGGTTTTTTGCAACACTGAGAAGAGAGTAGAATGAAAGTGAAGGCTCTAGGTGGCTAACACTAATTTGGCAAGACAAAAATAAAATAAAGCTTGCCCTAATGGCCATTCAAACCAACAGCCCAATCCCCCTAAATCCCTAGCCGAATGCTACTTAAGCTCTATCACATGCCCGGCACATACATAAAAATAAAAGTACCCTCTACTTACCTTGTGACTCGAACCCTGGCCCTTAAACTCAGTCCACACACCACTTTTTTAGGAACTTAGTGGCGCCACCTTGCCACTTTCCCAAGGCCCTCTTTGTGTCTCAACTTACCAACTTTTTCTTAAATGCCCACTTAACCAAGCCCCTTTCACTTGAAAGCCAAAATTGATATTTCTGCCGGGTTTTAACTTAGGCTTGGGCCTCCTAAAGGCACACTAACACATTTAAACATAATTTCAGTATCCAGAACACCAAAATTTCAAAATTTCACCAAGAATCACAAAAACCCGAAAAATCCCGAAAAATCCCGAAAATTAGGGCATTACAATATGGAACAGTCTAGTAACCATGTGGCCATCACTGAGTCCTCTGCCACACCGATCCGTCTAAGTCTAGGGATTACCTATACGCATTAAATAGAAGGGGTGAGTTTATATAAACTCAGTGTGTAATCCCCACAAAAAGCAAGCATACAGTAAAACACAGTAAACAGTCAAATACAGTCTGGGCCTAAGCCCATTACAGTTTCAATATCAGATATGCATTAGGGCTTTAGCCTATTACAGCATCAATTATGCATACAATAACCAGAAAACAGAATCCTACCCACTAGCCTCTATACACCATCTCCGACCATCCCTACACTTCCTGTGGAGTTTGAAACACCCACTCAGCCCTACACTCCAAGCTGTACCGAATGTGGCACATAACAGTATATTGCAACTGAGCTGGAAGATAATAGGCTTAAGAGCCATTCAGTATATATTGCAGCTCAGCTGCCAGTTAATAGTGTAACACACCACACCTGGCCCAGACGTTACGGCCAAGTCTAGTGTGTCACATCAACGACACCTTGTGACCTATTCTGCAGTTATTACAATTAGGGTGAGTTTTGCAAAACCGTTATTAAAGTTTGAGAAGAACATTCAAGTTTAGTTTAAGATCGTCCTATCCACTACCAGTTTTAAATTAATTGTTATGAGATCTTGTTTGTCTTTTCGTTATGCATTTGTTATGAGGGTTTTATTTTGAAAACGTTGATTAATTTTAAGAAAAAATCACGCAGCCATATTCAAACCATTTCAAACAAATTATAAATAAGGAATTAAAAACCCAAATTAAAATACTTTAACCATAATAAGAAATAATTTTAAAATAAGTATAAAAGTAAAAAGGCTTAAATAAAACCATCAAATGCAGTCCACGTGGCCACTCTGAATCCCTCTAACTCCAAGTCCACCAGTCTAAGGCTCACCTGCATAGATGAAAGGAATGGGTGAGTTTGGAAACTCAGTGTGCAAAGAAAGCCCATCCAGAGCCCAAATCAGCTCAAGCTTACTGGGCCTATGCCCTATCCAGTCTCAGTAATAACTGGGCCGAAGCTCTATTCAAAAATCAGTTAACTGGGCCAAAGCACTATTCAGTAATCAGTCCGACCCATAGGCCTGGTTCAGTAACAGATCAGAAATAATGCATGTATGCAAAGCCCAGCCCATGTCTAGCCTTACACACCACCCGTACCAGCCCTACACACCATGTGGGCAATAACTCAACCCACCCAACCCTACACACCACAGTCGCAGCATAGCTGCTTAGATAACGTGGCCAAGCCATTAACGGTAAAACTGAGGCAAAGCTCCTTTCAATAAACATGGCAAAGCCACTTCAGTAAACATGGTAAAGCCACTTAACACTTCCTCCATCAATAAAACCCAAACCCATGCAACAGTATATTATGTCATGGCATACAGTGAACAGATATAGTAAAGCATGCATTTCAGTCAAATTTTGCCCTAGGGGTATAATGGTCATTTTGCACCTAGGGGTAAAATAGTTATTTTCCACCCTTAAGGGGTATTTCAGTAATTATACCAATTTTTAGGGTTTATGCACATTTCAGTTATTAACAGTCCAATTTTCCATCTAAGTAGTTTATTTAGCCCATTTACCAATTTTAGAGTTATCGGCCCTAAAACCCCTAATGGGCCCTATAGTGTCATTTAGCTATTTTGGCCCATTTAGCCTAAATTCTATGCCCGATTTATCAGTTTTAACATACAAATTGCCAGAATACGCTTACCGCTCGTTTTCACCCATATGGGCCTATAAGCCCATTGGGCCCAAATTCAGCCCATCGAGGCCCAAATTTACCAAAACGCACGACATCGCGCACTCACCAATTATACTGATTTTGGTTGCAGATCTTACCACTTCCAACCAACCCATAAGCGCTCGCATGCCCGTAAGCCCACGAAATGCTGATTTAGTTTACTAGAGGGTGTTCGTTTACACACCTCATTTCCGACGGACGTTAACGAGATCTCCCATGAGTATCCTACAATCGGTCACTAACATATTAGACTTATGAATCAACGATAACTAAAGTAACTATGCTTACCATATTCGGCCAACAACCCTTAAGGCCCTAGACCACTTACCTTTGCCAAAAACAGTGACTAGATCTAGATCTAATGTTCCAATTGTCCAAGCCCTAGATCGGTATCCCTTAATCCTCACTAGCACAAAACAAACCGATAAACAAACCAATAAACTCTTTAGCCTTAGTCAACAGCCACCTTATGCATATAGGGGTTTTCGGCTTTTCTTAAATCCTAAGATAACAAATAGAGAAGAGATCTGAGCACTTACCGAAGATGCACTAAACAAGAATGCTTCCAATCTTTTTCTAATCCAGATCTGACGTAGATCTAATCCTTAAACACGAGCAGAGAATGAATTTAATAGATCTAAGGGTTCGATTTCCAAATCACTATGAGTATGGTGATTTCAGTTTTTAAGAGTATTCGGCTAAGAGAAGTTTGACTAGAACAGATTCGGGTTTTAGCCTTGAATAATCGGTTAAGTGAGGTTTAAGAGAATCAATGAAGAAGATAAAGAAAAGAAAGAAGGGAGGAATGAAGAGAATAGGTTCGGCTAGAAGAAGAAGTCGGCAAAGAAACCTAAAGTATAAGGTTTCGGCTTTTGGTGATAATCGACTAAGGAGGTTGAAGAAAAGTTTACTTTAATAGGATTCGATTTTAGAAGGGAGTAAGGAGAAAAGAAGAAATGAGAAGATGAAGAAAGTGAGAAAGAAGATGAGAGAAAAGAAGAGAAGAGAAAAGAAGATTCGGTTAATGGGCAAATCGACACAAGAGAAACAAAGGTTGCGTTTTCGGCTTTTTGGAACCAAGGGAGAAGAACAAAACGAATGCAAAGAAACCCTACCAGATACTACACCAATTCGGCAAAAAGAAAAGAGACCAAACAATCACGAAAGGCCACCCTTAATCAATCGGCACACAAAGAACAACTGCCGAATTTGATACCTAAGCTCCCCTAGCCGATTATGCACTCTCCCTAAACTCCTACAATCGGCCAACACTTCCAAACTTTCAAAATTCCTAAAATCTCTCTCCCTTATCCTACCTAATTCAATCTCATTAACATTTCAACCTCTTCCATCAAAGTTTCACTTAACATCTATCATATGACTGGCACATGCATAAAAATTAAAAACACACACTGCTTACCTTAAGACTTGAACTCTGGCCCTTGCATCCATCCACACGCCACTTTTTTAGGATCTAAGTGGCGCCATATTGCCACTTTACCAAGGGCTCATTTGTGTCTTAATTTACTCACTTTTTCTTAAAAGCCAACATAACCAGGCCCTCTTCTCTTTTAAATCCAAAATTTGATAAATCTACCAGGTTTTAACTTAGGCTTGGGCTTTCTAAAGGCCCACTAACATACTTAGAACATAAATTTCATGACCAAACAACAAAATTTCATGATTTCACCAAAATCACAAAAATCCCAAAAAATTCTGAAAATTAGGGCATTACAAATAGGCTTAAGAGCATTTCAGTACACTTCCTCGAAATATCGTCATCCCAACCTAATGCAATGCAACATATAGTATATGACATGCTATCACATGATTATCAGTTATACATACAGTTCAGTATTCATGCATATAATTATCATGCTCAATACATACATCATACGCTCAGTTCACACATTTAAGGGTCTAAGTAGTGCTTACTAACCCTACAATAGGTTTTATAGTCGACTTGGCCGACCCGTACAACCTTAGAAAATAATTCAGTTAAATGGGCCCACATGCCCATGTGGCTTGCCCGTGTCAGCCCACATGCCTGTGTGGCCCACATGGCCCAATTTGGCCTTGGCCATGTGGATCATATAGCTTGGCCCAGAATCCCACACACCCGTGTGGAATACCCGTGCAGACCCACCACCCATGTAGCCTACACGGACCAAATCAGTCTAGCCCGTGTATCGCACATGGCCTACCTAGCCATCACACGGCCGTGTTTTGCGTACACAGCCTAGCCTCGTTGATCACACGCTCGTGTTATGGCACACAACCTACCACACGGGCGACCACATGCCCGTGTTGCATCGACTGTGGGGTTTTCAGCTTTCACTGAAACCTCGTTCTCTACATTTTAGGGTACACACCTGGTTTCGATTGATGCTAAAACGATCTTCGAGCACTCTAAAACTTACAATTAAACAATACGCACTGAGTTAATCATTTTTAACGCAAACTCAAATCGAACCTAAATCGAGGTTTCCACTCAAAAAGTGACCAAACCTTACCTTCGATCGATGAATAGAAATTCCCACACAAATAAAGACTCTGATAAGTGATTACGAGCCCTTGAATCCTCCCCTAATCAACATAAACGAAACACATCAGAGGAAAGTTATCAAACGGAAACAAACCACTTAACTAACACTTACTGAAGAACTAGAAAACCAGAATTTGAGGCAAGATTTCGTCAGAACTTTAATGTAGAGAAAGCACAGGAAAAAAGGGGACAAAAACAGAAGAGGGAAAGTGGAGAATCAGCATCAGAATTTGAGAAGAGTATGGAGAGAGTCATTTTTTTCCAAAAAGGAAAACAAAGAGAAAATAATTTGATAACTCCTCTATCCCAACTCCCCTTAATTTTCTCTATCAAACTCCCACTACCTAGAACCCAACCTCAGCACAACTCTCTCTCGGCACCAAACAAAAATATTGCCAACGTAGGGAATCGAACACAGGACCTCCAACACCAACACCCCACTTAACCACCAAACCAGCAAGCCCATTCTGATATGGTTTTATAAACAAATAAAAGCCTAGTGAACAAGAGTGAAGCTTTATTCAAAAAAAAATACCAAATTTTTCCCAAGAATAGGCTTGAACTTAGGACCTCCCACACACACCTAGAACTCTTAACCACTGAAGCAGACAGATATTTGTGTCATATTTTTAATAGAACAGAAATTAAAATTTTAGGGCGTTACATAAATTGAGTCCAAATGAGTATGAAATATGATAAATTGATGATTAGAATTATTTATATAGATCCAGACAACATAAATTTGAGGTTAGATCGAGAAAAGGAAAAGGTTGTGCATTAGTAGATTATTTACGCGAACAAGTGTCGAGGTAAGTTCGTGTAACTTAATCGAGCATGTAAATATGTTTAATTGAATGTTGTGTGTGTATGGAATGTGACTTATATTGATGAACATTATTTGAGTGCTATAATGAAAAATTTAATACATATTTGAAATGGTGGAAAATGGGTTAAGTCCCGATTGAATATTGAATTCCGATGAATATACGTGCTTTCCCAAAATGGATGAGGTCCTGCATTTGTTACTGACGGATTTAACTTGGACAAGTAACCTTATTGACCTCATTATAGAAAGGATTTAGCCTGGACAGGTAATCCTAATATAATACCTCTAGAGTATACTTTACGATTAGGATTTAACCTGGACTGCTAGTCCTAATTGAGCTCTTCTGAGCATATGTTATATAAAAGATTTAGCTTGGATTGGTAATCCCACCTGAGCTCTTCTTAGCATACGTTATATAAAAGATTTAGCCTAGACTGGTAATCCTGTTCTACGATATGTGGATCGAGAGTGTTTTTCCATGATTAAGTGCCCTAATAGGTACTCTTGAAAAATAATTGATGGGTTATTGAATTATAGACCTCGAACGTACCACTTGAGCATCCATCGGAATTTCAATGATTCAACAAACACTACTTTTGACATGGTATGAAAAATATGAGATTAAATGACAATGGCATGAAAGAATATTCCATGTTTAGCTCATCTATTGTTACTTGATGTATATGCAAAGTTTGTGACTAACATGTTTGCTTGGATGCATGTGTTTAGGCAATTTTGCAAAATGGATGGAAAACATGATATTGTATGCTTAGATTTAATAGATGGGATTGGTAAGCTTAGATTCCATTATACGAACTTACTAAGCATGTAATGCTTACTCTATTTTATTTTTCCCTATTTTATAGTGCTCAAAAGCTCACAAAGGTTGGAGATCATTGGAGCATCATCACACTATCTATTAGCTATTTAGGGTACATATAGTAAAATCCATTCTACTATAATGGCATGTATAGGACAAATTGGCCTTTAGTGGCTTGATGTTTGATAATGATGTTTGTAATCTAGCCATTGGAATGGCTAATGGTGGTTGTTTTGATATACATGAAATGTCATGTAATGGTAGCTATATATATGTGTTAAGTAGTTGATCAAATCATGTTTAACACATGGATTGAATCAAGGTAAGATTGAAATCATATATGCATGCAATGATATGCCATGTTGAATGATGGAAATAGTCTAATTGGAATGCTTGAAATGGTTGGAATGGGTTTGATATGTTTTAATGTAGGAAAATGGTAAATTTGGGTGACAAATGAAGCTAGGAACTGCCTTTATTTTGTCCACACGGGCGTGTTTCTCAGCCCTATGACGCACACGGCATAAAACACGAGCGTGTCTCTTGGCTGTGTGAAACTTGCACCTATTTTTTTGAAATTTTGAATTAACCATATGACCTAGCACACGGGCGTGTGACTTGGCCATGTGACATCAATTGTTCATGAGTTGCAATTCAGAGAGGGTTAAGGACACAAGCGTGTGAACCCACACAGCCTGACCACACAAGCATGTCCCATACTGCATGGGCGTGTGACTCTTAATAGTGAGAAAAGTTTTGGGATTTTACGAAAAATTCCCCGAGATCCCGATTTGCTCCCGAACCGTTTCTAATACATGTTTGGGGCCTCGAGGGCCCTACTAAAGGACATTACGACTAATCTTGGAAAATGAATAGTATTCGACTCAATTAATTTGAAAGTGTTCTATAAACTCCATTAATGCCTCAAAACCATATTCCAGCGACGAATACAAGTTAGGGTTATCACATGTAATCTAGATATGCTAGTTACAAACTGAAAGAGTTTTATCAATTTCAGTGGAAGAAATTTTGTGAAACATCATAGGCTGACCAGACGTCCGCATCTCAGGACTTGAATGCGTAAGAATGTCAAAGGTCTTTGAAATTACGAAAGTTACACACAAGTTAATACCTTTCAAGTTTAAAGGCCCCTTGAGTTGCTTGAATGCCGAAAATGGGCATATCTCGAATGGTAGATATATCTTGCTCCTAATTAGCGTTAGCTTCTATTTTAGCTTGAGTTCAAATAGATAAGGAACCAAAAGTTGGTACGTTGGGTATACAACTTTTTTAGTAGGTAGCATCATTCCACAATAGTGGAATTCATAGCCCAACTAAAGGGTAAATGATATCCTCTCATCAGTATTACATGATAGATGAAAAGTGAATGTGGCCATGGGTCATTTGCTTTTGTGATAAATGACTTGATTATTATTTGATAATAATTGACTTTTCATGAAAGAAGATGCAATGGTTACTATGAGATAAAATAATATCATATTATGAAAATAAATTTATCCCAAATAGATTATAATAAGGTCATTGGACAAGCACTTATTAAATAGCTTTTGTAACGATATTATAATTAGGGAGAGTTTAGTCACGACACTATAGTAGAATGACTTCGTGACTAAATAAATTTATAATTAATTGGCAAAAAGTTGAAACTTAAATGTAAATTATTTGAGCCCTAATTATATTTGTCTAATCGGTCTCTCTGCTAGCACAGTGAAACCAAAAATGAATTGCTTATAGAACCAAATAAATAGAAATGAATAAAAATGATAAAGTTCTAGAAACGAGTCACATTGACATGTGATTTTTTTCTCGCTAAGTACATAAATAACTTCAGAATTAATTTAAGGTTTTCTAAATTATTATTTAATTAATTATAAAAAAATAATTGAAGTTTAAAAATGTAATCAAAATAATTAGTCATTATGAATCCGTTGAATGAGGAAGCTAAATATACTTCCTTATAGATTCTTTTACGATGAAGTTGTCATAATTTTAATGGAATTAGAACTGGATTAAGAAAATTATTTAAATGTTAATTAATTTATTAGATAAATTAATTAAATAAATAATTTTTAAAGTGGGCAATAGAAAATAAATATTGGATTGTATTAAATTATAAAGTGTCGAGTCAAAAGTCGAAGAAGCACATATATTTGGACATAATACATGAGAGGTCCAATTCCCCTTATCTGATAAGTGGGGGAGGCAACCCTGGTAATATTTACTAGGGTATGTCACCCACCTCTCTCCTGGTTAAACTAAGAAAGTGTTTTCTATTTAAATAACATTATTTGTTTAAGCCTTCTTCAACTAGGATTCTCTTATCTCTCCCTATAAATAAATGGCATCAGTTGACCTAAAATAATAAGTTTTCATACATCGCTATTTTATCAAAAATAATGGTAAGTTTTTATTTAAGAATAGATTACATTTTCTAAGAATTACGATCTTTACTAGTTTTTTATTGAAAGAATTACTTTCCTAGTGAAAGTAATAATATTATTTCTTGTTCTGTGTTTGGTTCATGTGCTTGAGCCCACACTCATCATAATTTAGGGTATGAAGATAATGGAGAAGGTCATTTGGTTAAAAGCCGATATTGAATTGAATCCGTCTCACACAAAGCACAATTACTTTTTGATAAAAAAAATTATTACTATAAATATTACAAATTAGCTCCATTTTGCAAAATTTTAAATTTCCTCTATAACTATAAACTATTTTCTTAATTGGATTTTTCCAACACAAATAGGTTGGCATGGTGAGATTCCAGCTCCTTATTCCATAGCATCCTTTCCTCAAGCATAACTTCTATTTTTTCAGTCTTTAAAGCACCATTTTCAAGCCCATTTTACTGATCCTTCATCACCATATCATGTTGCCCTACATAACTAGAATCTCTATAGTATGTCCCTTGAATACATTTTCAGTTCAAATTCTAGTTTAAAGACACTTTGTTGAAGTCGTTCTTCATACTCACAAGCCTTAACTACCACAGCCTTGTAATATTGCGTGTTTTACCCTGCATCTGCATGTAATATGTCCCTTATAACCATATGCTTGTTGCTTCTCCTAGGATAAGTTATGCTTGAATTGGGCAATGGCTTTCCATATTTCTTGAGAAGCAATGATAAGCTTATTACAATACTTCACGTCATTATTCTTACTAAAGATCTCAACACTCAAATGATTTTCACCCACCATAAAGGAAATCAAGCCATCTAAAAAGAGTGATTGTGCAAACTTTAAAAGGGTTAATATATACCTTGGTACCCAAACTTGGTTAGACTTAACCACTATCTAAACTTAAAAAATGTTAGCCAACATGGTACTTTTTTTAAGTACATGATTGACACCATTACGTTTTTAATCCCAACTAATCAAATTATGCCATGTTCATTGAAAAAACCCTAAAACCTAAACATACTTTAAAACGGCATAAGGATAATAATTCAAAAAGAAGCTGTAAGCAAAAGACTCACTATCAAAATCTCTGAATGATGCCAAAGTATCACCCTTATTTTGAAGACTTTCGGCATAATTGGCATCCTTCATCAACAATTCAACTCTTCACCTAGCAACATTCACATCCCTAGCATTTGTGGTGACTAGCTTAACTTTATCCTCTAAGAGAAAGAAATCATCAAGGGTGACATGCTATACAAAACCACCTCCTAAAGAGACAATGTGCCATGGGGAACCATTGTAGTTGTGGTCATGCCAAATAGTAAAAAAAAATAATAGTTTCATTTTTTTATTTTAGGTAGTAGTTATTATGCCCTAGCGTTCGAGCATCATGGCTGTGGAATAAACACAAATACAATAAGAAATCTTGTAGTTATCTGCAAGTGTGACATGTAAGTTGTAATATTTTTGTGTTAATAATGAAAGTTTTGAGTGATAAGGTGAATAATAATGAAAGTGCATGCAGAAAAAACTCTAGCTAGCTACACACTAAATATTATAGAATGACAAATCATTATCAAGGGTTAATTACACTATTTAATACTTAAAAGAACTAAATTGTAAAATAAAAAAAATGCAAAAAAAACAATCCCAAGAGCTAAAGTGGTTGGTTGACTTCTATATTGTTAATTCATTCTTGGATTAGGGACCTAAAGGGTTCAAACTCCCAATTTGTTCATTTTTACCTTTCGATCACAATATTACCAAATTAAACGATTTAGTTTGATTTACCTCTCGATCTCACCTAGCTAAATATGGATAATCAAATTGGTTCTTAATAAGCTCTCCTGTCGGTCTCACCTATCTAAATGTTCGCCTAAAGGCGTCAATTCTAGGTTTTGAAGTTTATTAGATCTAGTCTAATTTTACGATTTAATCTCTAACCCAAAAACTAAACATGCAACACTTCTATCAACCAACCACCATAAAATTTAGTTACTATCCATGACCAACACAACAACATTAGCCAAATACATGCTTAAATGATTCATTAAATAAAGCATGAAATCAAGGTTAGAGAAATCTTAAAGACTCTTGATGAGTTCTTTGGAGAAGATGATAGTAGCAACAATGAAGGAGAAAGCACAGCTAATGTAACACCCCAAATCCGGCCTAGACGTTATGGTCGAATCTGGCTGTGTCACATTGGAGTGATTTTTCGAAAACTTGAAATCGTTGATAAAAACCAGTTTGAAGGTTAAAGCCTCTCAAATCATCTTAGTTGTTTGTTAAGCATTTTAAATCGTCATTACTTCTAAAACATTATTCATTACGGAAGCTTAAAAATTGAGTTGCGGAAATGTAGTGTTTCGAAAGCAGTTATCGTTTTTGAAAACCGCGTTCTAATACTGGCAGATAAAACAAAAGCAGATTAAAATCCCAAATTTAAAATAAAATCCAGAGAGGCCTTATTACATAAAATTACCCAAACTTAAGTTACTGAAAAATAAAAAGTTGATTGTAAAGTAGATGCAGTTGTGTGGCCATCCTGAGTTCCTCGCAGCATCGATCCACCTAACGTTGGGGATTACCTACACAATTAAAAACGGGTAAGTTTACGAAAACTAAGTGTGTAATCCCCTAATATGAAAACAATCAGTCAAATAAATAAAATACAGAAGTAGTCTGGGACTGAGCCTATTATAGCAGACAGTATCAAATAGGCCTTAGCCCATTACAGTAGCAGAATCAGAAGCAGAACATATATGGGCCTAAGCCCAAAATAGAAATAGAATCAGAATGCAGTATCTATGATGCATGCTGCATGTTGTCCTATCCAACCCTGCACTTGCCTTCGTCCAACCTTACATTTACTGTGGGGATAAAATCGACCTACCCAACTAACACACCAAGAGTTAGCACCGGTTGCGGTACTAACTAGAATTGTAGCAAGGCTGCCAGATAACAAAATCGTAGCATAGCTGGTAGTAAAATAAGTAGCTTAAAGCCATCAATAGTGGCACAGAGGCTTCAGTTAAAGGCACGAGTTTTTAGTAATATGAACAGCACTAAGCCATCGATAATATGCGTGACACAAAGCCATCGGTAAAATGGACAGCACTAAGCCATCGATAATATGCGTGGCACAAAGCCATCGGTAAAATGGACAGCACTAAGCCATCGATAATATGCGTGGCACAAAGCCATCGGTAAAATGGACAGCACTAAGCCATCGATAATATACATGGCACCAAACCATCGGTAAAATGGACAGTACTAAGCCATCGATAATATGCATGGCACCAAGCCATCAGTAAAATAGATAGCACAAAGCCATCGATAATATGAGCGGCACAAAGCCATCGGTCAAATGAATGGCACCAAGCCATCGGCCGATCCACAGTCGCCTCGTGCAACCCGTCCGATCGTAACACATTAGTACGAATATACGGCTTTAAGCTTTCGGTTGATCCACAGTGGTCTCATGCGACTGTAACAGATCAGTACTTCCTCCATAACAATAACCCAACTCATGCAGCATGTCGTGCATGTATGCAAAACACATAAATATAACATAACATACTCAATCAATCAAACATCATATGAGGCATAACAGTCATTCTACCCTACAAGGGTATTACAGCCATTTTATTCTACAGGGGAATTACAGTCATTTTACCCTCAATGGGCAATTTGGTCATTTTACCCTCCAGGGGTAATTCTGTCATTTTACCCCTAGGGGTAATTCGGTCATTTTACCTAGGGGTAATTCAGTCATTTTACCCCTAGGGGTAATTCGGTCATTTTACCCTCTATGGGTAATTTGGTCATTTTACGCCTAGGAATAATTCGGTCATTTTCTACAGAATGGGTCTAGACTCACCTACCGACCCATCAAAAGCTCTACAGTTGCCTCACACGACTTATGTACCCTCATCATGCAAATCAGTGAATATGGGCCCAAGGCCCATTTTGCGGCCCAAGTGAGCCCACACGCTCGTGTGGCCCATCTGGCCCAGAATTAACCACGGTCATGCAACTCTGCAGCCTAGTCCAGTATTTTCCACATATCGTAGATTTTATCTGTGTAGGGTCTACAAACCCATTGGGCCCACACGGCCCATTTCAGCCTAACGTGTTGGCCTCCTCAATCTATCACCCACGATTTGTGGGCTCGGTTCACCACACAAGCGTTCGCACGCCCATGTGGCACAAACACTGTATTTTTCACTTTTTGGCTTTTTGGCTTTTGCCGAATTACAGTCTATTCAGTGTGAATAACACACCTGTTTATGAATGCGCGATTAGGCCACTCGTATCGAACCTATAATCCATCAGAATATTTCATTAGTCAGTTGTCCACTAGGGGTAATCACTTTTAATACTTAGCCCAAAAATACGCCTTCCTTATCCTGTCTGAACGAACGTCCTTAAACCTCCCAAGATCGCTGATTACAATCTAGTAAACGCCTTTATCAAAAATCTATAGTATAACAGATCTCATTAGACAAAAACATTCATAAGTGTGGCTTAAATCCACACATATTGTGCTATGAGGCACAAAAGCACATTCGGCCAAAACCCAATATTATGATAATCGTTCTCACCTTGATTGAACGATGAATAGAAAATAAAAGTTTGATTGCTTCCAGCCACTTGCGCCCCTTCACACCACCAGAATCCCTAAGCCCAACGATGGCCATATCACAAAGAAGAACTGTATTTTGCAGTCAAAAAGCATAAGGAGAGAACATTTTGTTGTTAGGGAAGAAATCAAATGAAAGCAGAGTTATCGATAAAAGAAAAAATAATGAACACATAAGTACCTACTGATTATCAGAATCTTTGCAGAACCGAAATAGAGGGGGAATAGTACTGTGTTTCGGCCAAGGACCAAATTACAAGGTAAGGTGAAAATGCCCAACAAAAAAGGTAGAGAGTATTCGGCCAAATAAGAATATGAGAATCGAGAGAGATGGAACAGAAAATAAAGAAGCAAAAATGAGAAGGTTCAGCTATATGAGAAACCAATGGAAGAAGAAATGGTAAGGGAGAGTAGGTGCTAGATTCGGCCAAGGAGAGAAAGAAAGCAGTAAAGATGAAGAGAAAGAAACAGTCAACAGTAGTAGAGAATTTAGGCACCAACAAAAGAAATGACACGAATGGTCAGAAGAAAATGACACGAATGGTCATTTTCCCACAATGAATTTGCAGCACAGAGAAAAAATAAAGAGAACCAAAAATGCAAAAATGAAAAAAAAAAACCCAAAATGGCAGCAAGAGAATTCGGCAGCCCCTCGCTACTAGCCTAAACTGAATTTCTGAGTAGCTAGCTTACCAATTCGGCTACCACACTCAACTTTCAAATTCCACGATTTTCTTTACATAATTCTCTCCATATCCATACCAACCACTCTACATCCCTTGATTTTCTCTATCCATGACTTATTCAAATTCCCCCTTACAGAGTTTTAGTCGACTCCTGCCTCTTATCTAGCAATGTAGCAAAATAAATTCTCTCTTTGAGCATGGTGTGACTTGAAGACAAGCCCCCTTGGAAACACTGACACGCCACCTACCACTCAACCATAGGCTCCTTTTGTGCCCTATTTTATTCGCAACAATTTAAAAGCCTACAAGCCAAAGTCAGAGTTCACTTAAATAAGTAAACAAAAATTCTACACACGTCAAGACTTGAACCTCAGACTTTTCAGTTACACATCACGCCTCCTTGCCACCAGACCACAAGCTCTCTTAGTCTCATATTTTCGTGATAATAATTTATAAGGTCAACATGCTAAAGGCAAGGTTTACTTAAGAGGAAAACCTAAAATTTTCCTAAAGCCTAGATTTGATCCCAAGACTTCTCCAACACTTCACAGGACCCTTAACCACTGAAGCAGACATACATTTGTGTCATTTTCTTACACAATTAAATACTTATGTGCTGTCTCCTAACTATTCCCTTGCTCAAGGCCTAATACTTCTAGGCCCAAATTTAGGGCGTTACAACTAAAGCAAAGATTTTTGCACTTTTGAGAGTTCACAAGGCTAAAATATATTGAAGGATTGAAATGAAAATCAAAATATAAAGTCGAGCTTGTGTAACTAAGCTATAACCACTAAGCTCAGAAAAGTAAAAGAACTAAAACCTAAAAATGGTGAAGAAAATAACTACTAAGATAAAAAGATGATAAAAGGTGGCTCATTTAAGTTTGATAGCCAAAAAATATTTAATATAGACAAAATTTCAACCTTAAAATTGAAAAAATTACCTTTGAAGTATATGGGCTGACTTAGGTTTGAGTTGGACAAAAGACTACACCTGCAATATTTTTCACCCCATCAAGCAACAGTGTCGTGACATGCTAGCTTTGGTGTCACAACACCCTCGATAATGGCACTCTCTTGGCTCTGGGGTTCTTTAGTTATGACATTCCCTGGCTGGTGTCACGGCACCCTTAGTAGTGGCAATGACTTCTTCACTTCAACAACTATCAGTGATATCACGAACTTAGAAGCTTAGTGTTGCAACACTCTTGATAGTCTACTTATATTGATTTCTTGTTGAAGTCTTGCACCCTTGAAGTAATGAAGGCTGAATCTTGCAACATCCTGGCATCAGTGTCACGAAACTGACATCAAATGTATTTCTACTCAAAGGTTTACCATTGTCGTCTCCCTACGCAACTTAAGCACACCATTAGATTCACAATGGCATCATTTTTCCAATTTGGGTTTCAAAAGGAGTGAAACTAAATAAAAATGATTATTAATACTAAAAACTAAAAATCAATGAAAAGTATAGAAAAAAATAAAAAATTGCTTGAGAACAAACTCATTAAGAGTTCTAGAGAGCCTAATTAACGTATTAAATTACGACAGATCAAATACATCCACTTATTCTGTCAATCACTATTATCTCCCGTATTATACTTTTTGTCTATGTGTTTTTTTCCTATTGTAGTTTCTTATATATAATTATATAAGAGAAAGACGAAAGGAAGAAAATAAATCTTGCCTAAAAGTTTGAAACTACTTATAAGTAATTACTTGGGTAGGACCTAGTGCAATCAAACAATGTTATAACTTACAACAAAGTAGTGTATAGTTGCAATAAATAGCTATAGAGCCCATTAGTAGAGTGACAACATATAGACCCGTAATTAAATGTAAACATGAAATTAATGAAGGCTTACATAAAGCCTCAAACCAAGTGCTTAGTGTACAAGGAACTTATGTAGCAAAAAATTCAAGAACTTTTCCAAGATGGTGTTTCCACAGAGACTTCGCCCAAGCCATTGACTCAGGATAAGACTCTTTTTGACCTCTTTTTTATATAAGGGGTAATAATTACACTCACATAAATCCCACCAAATAAGCTTGCCCAAAAATAATTTACCTCACTATCTATTGGAAAAGATTGAAACGCTTACATGAGATTTACATTCCTCCCTTATTTCCCATGTAGTTAACCTTGAAAGTTATTTTCTTGGTGGTTGCTCCAACTAGCTCCTTCTTTCTCATTACCTATATAAGCTCCTGTAAGATGAGGTTGGGTAAGAATGTACGGTCAATTAGAGCTAAGATCAAGGTTATTCATTCCCAAAAACTTATGCTCTCCACTCACTACATTTACAGTTGGTGGATTAGCTCTACATGTGAATCACTCAATCGGCCACATATATGCATTCATTAACATTTCCTTGATGAGTTGGCAACCCTTAGCATAAGTCTTAGACATGAATGCCCCAACGAAAGCTCTATCTAGAATTAACTGTAAATTCCCATCCCAACCATTATAGAATGCTTACAATTGAAACAAATTTAGAAGCCATGATAAAGGCACTTACAAAGCATTAACTTAAAGCACTCTCATGCTTCATACATCGACTTCCTTTCTAGTTGCTAGAAATTGGTAATGTCCATCTACAGTGTAACACCCCTCATCCGACCCAATCAATGAGTCTGAGCTATAGGTTGCTACATTTGTCGCCGGAGCAACTACACTCAACATACAAACATTTATACATGTAATCAAATGTTAATCAAACTAAAAATATGATAACAATCATTTCCAGGTTTAAATCGAGATTACAAAAGCCCAGTTCCATCCCCAGGTCAAACCAGTACTAAATTGAAAATTTCCAAAATATTCTAGGTAGGTGTCACGATATCCAAGGCTTGGTATTGCGATCTCGAAGACTGTAGCCAAACTTCAAAATATGTCAGGTGTGTATCACAATCTTGCAGACAGTAGCTAAACTTCCCAAACTAAGGACCAAATTGCAAAGTTTTTACAATTAAATAGAATAGATATCGCAACAATAAGGGTATGGTATCGCGAAAACGAAAATAGACCATTAAGTCCCTATTTATGGCAAAATGCACATTTTTGGTACCTATTTTAAAGCTTCCAAACATACCTATCAACATGTTCAACAATTACCAATTTTAATTGAATCAAAGCATACTTAAAACATACCAAATCAGTTCCATCATTCAATTTCAACTACTTAACAAGAATTCAATACATATAAATCAATAAAAACTACACATTTCAATAATATTAGGGCATTCCATTTTAGTTCATTTTCGTAACCTTGTGAATCTTATAAACAAGTATGACATAAAAGCCTCAAACTTATCTACCAAATATGCAACTTAGGCCAATTTTTTACAAGCATGTATTAAGTTGCTAATGTTCAAATACATTTCCATTTCATTCACTAACCAATCAAGTGTCCATTTCTAACTCACTCCATACCATTCCACATTCCATTCATATACTTATTGAATTTCACATCTTTAGCATATAAGCACATATATGTCTAACACCATAGGCAATACCAAAACACCAAGTCAATATAGTTAAAACAACTTGTCACAAGAAAGCAAGTTCACAAGTTAACATACACACCAAGTCATTTACTTAACCAAACTCAAAACTTATTCAATTAGGGAATGTTACAATCATATATATATATATGACAGTTTAACATTTCAATACTATGCTTATGTTTAATTCAAAGATTGTCCAATTGGACATCAAATTCATATAATCTAAATTTAGTTTTTCATTTTCACTTTAACTATTTCGCCCGATGAACCCTAGTAGACAGACTCAAATACATAGGTATCTACATCACACCATTTGCTCGTTCGAGCTAAATATATTAGAGTCAAGTTACCAATCCAGTTTAAAACTTTAAGACAATACATCTGATTTCTTATCCAAGTTTGAAATATACATGTCAAGTTATTTGTTCGGGTTAAACCTTTAAAATGACATCATGTTACGAGTCCAGGCTAAACCTGTGTCACATGTATCTTTGAGTTCACAACAAATGCTGGATCTCGGCAATCATCTGTAATCAATCCGCACCAGTGTGCAATAGACCCTATTGGCATGCCAACTGTATCCTAATATTTTCTAAGTTCGAATAGGCATCTATAACACAAATTGACATTTATTTACAATTTAGGCTCCGTTTGTTTGCAGGTAAAATATTTTTCAGGAAATGATTTCCTGGAAAACGATTTCCTGGAAAATAATTTTTGGAAAATGATTTACTTTTCTGGTGTTTGGATGAATCTGTGTAAAATATTTTCTGTTGTTTGGCAGATTTCCTAAAAATATTTTCTGAAAAAACTATTTTTACATATATTAATAAATTTATATTTTAAATTATTTTTACATATATTGCAATGATTTATTTATAAATAAATAAATTAAATTAAATATATAATTATAAATAAATTAATTAAATTAAATATATAATAACACTCAATTATTAAGCTAGAATATTAATCGAAAGTAAATTGAAACCAACCAAAGTCAAATAATTATAAATTATCTTCCAAACCACAATTAATACTAGAAATTAATAACATTATCCAAATGCATAATTAGTAGTACACCACATAATAATAACAACAACATTGTCCACATCAGAAATATAAACTAAAAATGTAGTATTTGCGATCTTCTTCTCCACATCAGTAACTGCTGCATATGAGAATTCTGTTGCAATGATGTTGGATACAAACACCTTTATCGTTTTCTATGAAAGAGAGAGATGGTTTAGGAGCAGCATCTACTCGTCCTTCACAAGGAAATAACAAAAATTTCGAATGCAGCTCAAGGTACAAGAATTTCTGTAAGAAGAACCCTGAGATATTGTACTGAGGTTTCACAGGGTTTGAGATGAGAGTATTCCACGATTTGTAGACACATTTGCATCCCACCAAATCCTTCAATGGTAGCCTTAGTAAAATATCACTCATTACATGACTGTTGTTCACTTTTGGGGCTTTGCTATAACACATGGCTGAAACTAACATCAAATTCCTTCTATAATAAGAAGAAAAAATCATAAAATATGATACCTAAAATCTGATAAAAATAGCTTTAAAATGAACAAATATTAACAAGATGATGATCACTTAGATATCAAAAACCCAAAATTACTTGTTTTTGACAGAATATTGATTCTGAAAGCAACCAATATATAAAATTTGATGCAACTCTTATTTCATCCAAAGGAAAAAATATTGAGAAATTATATAGGAAAGTTTGGTCAATCTGAATGTTTCATAATGTTTAAGTTCTAATAATAATTTCATGGGAAGTTTGAGGAAAATTTCATAGACACACACAAATATATTAATGTGCTATGTTGCTCCGACTCTATTTTGCTTAAATTATCCGTGTAGTGAAAAGCTTATCTTTAATGTTATGGAGAATAGTCAAAGAGTCATGACTCAGACTTGAGGCAGCTTCCTAGTTCTTACCTTTGAGCTTTCCAAAAAAATTTCTTGTTCTTAATTTTGTCTTTACCAAGGAAATTTCAAAACTGGATTGGGATGTTTTTGCTAACAATTTAATCGAACTTACAATTCATACAAAAACTAATAGAAAAAAATTACCTAATAGCAAGTAAAAGTAATATGGAGGCCCCTATAATAGGAGCCAGATTGTATTTTGCTCCCTTTATCAAACAAAGAGCAAATTAGTCCCTTACATTAGATAAAAAATAAGACTACAAATAACTCAAGATTTAGTCAATGAGAGTAACAGATGGTTACAAAGAAAAACCTATAGAGAGACAAATTGATAAATGATAATAAGTAGAATTAAGATACAAAAATAGCAAAACAATTTGTGCTAAAATCAGTTGATGATAGATAGAGAAACTCGAATTTCAAATTCAATACAAAACTACAAGCAGGCCAGAATTGAATACAAAAGAGAAAACTATTACATGACAAAATCAAATATGATAACAGGCAAAATTATTATACAAGAAGAGAAACTTACGTTAAAATGAATTGATCATAGATAGAGAAACCGAAATTCAATTCCACTTTAATCGACTTGAATAACAAGCTACATCAAATTCTAAAAAAGGCAATACGCAGAATTAATATGCAAAATACAATAAAAATTAAAACTTGTGCTAAAACCAACTAAAAAAAGATAGAGAAACCCAAATTCAACACTAAGTTACTAGAAATCGAACATTTCATGGACAAAATGCTTATGCAAGAACAACAAAATAAAAGGGGCTAAAACCAATTGACGATAAAAGTCGATATAAGACCACATGCAAATCAATACTAAATCCGTATAGACAAAAATGCTTCTTTTGACAATTGAGTAGGAACAAATTAAGGAAAAACCATTAAAAAGTAGACTAAAAAAAGGGAAAAAGAGCAAAAAGTAAGAATAGAAAAGAAATAGAGTGAATAAACGAAGACTTACACAGTTACAATTGATGTGAAATCCTATTTTCATCACTCGGGCTGAGAATTATTGCCAAGAAAATAAGAAAGATTGGGAGAATTTGGGGAGAAATTTTAGGGCAAAATCGAGTTGCAGATTATCTCACACTCTTTTTGTATTTATTTTGTTTTCATTAATGGACTTCTCATATGCAGCAGTTTCAAGTTTGTTTAATAGATAGATATCCTGTCAAAATCCCATAGATATATAAACTACAGTTAACACATTTTTCTTCTTTCCCTTCCTCAAACCGGCTAATGACAACCCAAAGTTGAAGATCAGAAAAGACAACATCCTTTCCCCATATCAATTTTTTTCGTTCTTACCTTCGAAAGAAGAAGATGAACGCCAGTGCAGATTTTGACAACGAAAGGCAAAGATAGGGAAAAGCTTTGATGAACACCGGTGTTTGGTGTTGAGAATCGGTGTTGGCTGACGGCGAGCAGAAGATCAGGTGTCAAGGATAGAGTAAGGGGAAGGGGAAGGGGAAGAGGAAAGGAAAGTGAAGATCGGTGTTGGCTTCTAATTTTCTGGAAAATGTCTTATTGAATTAAAAAAGGTAAGACGTTTTCCAAAATTAAGTGGTTCTTTTCTCGTGTTCTATTGATTTTCCTTTGGGAAAATATTTTCACCCAAACAAACACTGGAAAAGGGTGAAAACACTTTTCGAAAAATGTTTTACACCCAAACAAACGGAGCCTTAGTCCAAATCTTACCTATCATACCAATTTACCACCAATTAATTCACAATCAATTATACATATATAAACCAAACACGTAATTATTTAAACACATAAATACCATATAAACTTACCTAGAAAAATAGCTAATAAGTTGAATCTTCAAGGACTATTCGATAATTTTGGCTTTTCCTCGATTATCCCTGGTTTGATTCAATTCTTGATCTAAACAATTATTTTAGACAATTCATCAATACCAAACATGTTTATATCATTCCATGATATTAAAGAACCTATTTAGTTCCATTTTTGAATTCCCTTTAAGTATTGTATTTTATTCAATTTAGTCCTTGAAACTAAAATAACAATATCTTTCAAATTCAAGCTTTGATTTCAAAATCGGTCTTAAGTTAGCACGAGCACAAACAAGGACCCAATTGAGAAATTTTCAAAAGTAGGGCATTTTTTCACAAAATGGGTCATAGGTTATGTGCCTAGGTTGTGTAACAAGTTGTAACAATGTAGAACTAGAGTCACACAACCATGTGTCTAGGTCGTGTCACTCACTGTGGCCGTGTGGGTTAAATTGCAAATATTCAACAACAGTCACGATCGTGTGGTTAGGTGATAACTCTTGAAAAGAGTACTATGTCATGGCTTTAGACTTGGTTAATTGTCTGTATTTAGGTGAATTTAGTTGCATTTTAGGATATTATATTAGTATTTTTTAGGGCATTACATTAGGGACCTTAGACTGTGCTTAAATATTATTAGATGTTACTTTTAACTTTTTGTGGGAATGATTTGTTTGTTGATTGAGTGGTAGGTGCAGAATGAGGAAAAATGAGTACAAAAGTGAAGGTTTGTTATGGCGAAAGGCTGGACAATTTTCCAACACAAATGTCGTGCCAATGCTAGGAAGGGACCTAGTCAACACTTAATCGTTATCAGCCATGTTGTACGTATACAAGAAAAATCAGCCTCAAAAGGAGGAAAACGATC
Source organism: Gossypium stocksii (assembly GCA_020496765.1). Lineage (NCBI taxonomy): Eukaryota > Viridiplantae > Streptophyta > Magnoliopsida > Malvales > Malvaceae > Gossypium > Gossypium stocksii. Next base: position 19,401,244 of record CM035623.1, read on the forward strand.
ATGGGATCATGGGAAGATGGGCCTACTCTAAAGGAAGAGATATAAAACCCAAAAAGAAAAGGAAAAAAAGTTTGATGATTGAGGAAAAAATTAGGAAACAATTGGGGCACAATTGGGGCACAATTGGGAAAAAAGATCCTTGGACGAGAGTAGAGGATAACGACTAAGAGCAAGGGAAAGACAAAAGGAAGAAGAAGAAGGCAGTCCCTTTGAGCCAATTGTAGACACTGGGACGCCAGAGCTATAGGCTGGATAGACGAAAACTATCTTTCTGAAGTTCTTTCTTTACTTTCTTATTTGCTGCTTCATAAACTAAATTGATGAAAATGATGTTGAATTGTATTTTGAATCGGGATGTTATTTACCAGCCCATGAGCTAATCTCATAGGGTAGGAATTACTTGACAAAACATTTATTTCCATTAATGGTTAAAGCCTAGATTAGTTTTAATTTACTGTTTCATTCTACGGTATTTATGAATTGCATGCATATAATCTTTAGACATAAATGAATGTGCAAGATGTTTATGAAATTAATCTAATACTAACAAGGTTAGATTATTTATATCAAAATTGAATGATATGACCAAGTATTCGACCACATACGTGTAAAGTATCTAGACATAGGGCAGCATTCCATATGGAATGAAAATAAAACAGTGTTGGTACCGTGCTGAGGGCCTATAAACATATATCGCTTTATGCAATGTAACTTGAAGTCTCACCCTCAAAAGAAGTAGCCCATTTTAGATCTCTTCCTACCAATAGGATAAGATTGATTTTGTCAAGGCATGTTTGGTTAACAACAGTAGATTTTCAATAATCCCAACCTTTCAAATCAACAACATAGATTCTTTAACCTTTGCTGTAGCATCTCTATTTTCCTTAGCATTAATATCATTTTACAACATTATTCTCATAATTGCCACTGCATTATTATTATTATTGTTTTTGCCTTAGCATTAATATCATTTGACTATAATAACCTAACCATTTCATACCTATCCAATCCCTCTGGAGACTATCTCACTTATCACTTTATTACTTGATCCGAAGTGTATACTTGCACAATTCGCATATCATATTCACATGCGACACTAAGCCGTGTAACAAATTGAGACCGTGTGAAAAACTAAATGACCAAATCAACAGTAGTCACATGGGTATGTGTCCATCCTGTGTGATAATTGAGAACGGTGTGGTACAAATGCATCCAAAATTTCAGTGAACACATGGTTGTGTCACCTGCTCATGTATGACACACATCTGAACGTCAGCTAGTGTGGTGGTCATTTGATACATGATGCAAGTCCAACCCTTAAAGGTGACAAAAATACATTGTTGGCCATTTAGAACCTGTCCACAACATGTCAATACTATGCTAAAATATATAACACAATATTTCCTAAACATCTAACCAATATGCCACATTTGGCACCAAATCACAATAATGAAGCATAGTTCCATACAAATCATTCCAACTCTTTATAACATGAAATATCACTTATACAATCCATACCATAATTTAACTAATATGCACATAACTTAACATATCTATTCATCCATAGTTGTACACTATAAACCAAATATGAACATAAATAATTCATCACATTCATGATTTACCATGGAAGCTCAAAACTCAACCATGCCACAATATGCCACAAATATTTAAAATTATAACGATTTGACCATTTTATGTACATACCACATATAACCAAGCTCAAAACAATCAAAAGTCTTCCAAATATACAAACTGTTATGCAAAACACTTTCACCTATCATGGCATAACACAACAACATCACAAGATATGATTCGATATATGATTACACTTATAATTCTCAAATAGAAATATACCAAGTTCAAATCAACATACTTCACATATGAATTTCATATTTGATCTCGTGATGATGAAGTAATAGGAATTGATAGCATCTATAAACTAACTAATATCACGATAAAGGTAAGTGCACCTATTGAATAGTAGTATAGTTAGCGGCAAGGCCGGAATATCGAATCCAAGGAACTAAAAGTACTAGTAATGACTTTCTTCCTATTATCTAGCCTAAAAAATAAAGAGGTAGTTTGTGTAAACTAATTAACGCTAAACTAAACTAAGGATGTGACAAAAAGTAAATTGGGAAATTGTTTTTGGGAAAACTGATTGATGAGGGCAATACCTAAGGAAGAATCCACCTAGACTTCACTTGTTATCTAACTCTGAACTAGACGATTTCTTCATTTGACTTGATCCGTAGAGATCCCTAAATTATGTTAATACCTCCTTCGAGGATAAGAATAACTAATCCTAGGTTGATTAATTGAAATCTCTTTCTAATTAAAACCCCTAATCTTGCATTAACTCGATCTATGGCTCCCCATATTAGATTTGACTCTAATCCGATAGATTTTCGTCGTCCTATGTCTAGGATTGTGATCAACTCCGCTTAATTGTGTTGGATCTACTCCTATATAGGGACTTTTGCTCCTCTGTATAAGCACATTCGACTTAAATTAATATCTCGGAAATATCAATTCAAGAGTTAAAAACACAATTAAGAACAAATCAAATATTTATCATATAGTTCAGATAACAATAATAAGATTCGTCTTAGGTTTCATCCCCCTTAGATATTTGGGGTTTTAGTTCATAATTATAAAAAGAAACATCTCAGAATAAATAAAATAACAAAATATAAGAAAACCCAAAACTCATGAAAGGATAGAAGGGAGATCCTCTATCTTGATGTAGATCCTGGCTTCCGAGATGGATCAATCGGCTTTCCTTCGAGTAATTCCCTACCTCTAGCTCTCCGTTTTGGCAGGAGGACTTAGTTGGTACTGTCTTGTACCGTCCACTCTATTGTACACCCTTTGAAGTTTTCTCCTAGGGTCTTTATATAGAGTTTAGAATGTCTTTCTTAGCCCCTAAGTAGCCTTTTTCGAGTGAAATTGAACTTTATCATGGCAGGGACACGCCCGTGTGAGTTGATGTGGAGGCCGTGCTCGGGCCTGTTAATGTGGCACGGCCGTGTGACACGTCCGTGTGGTGAACTTCCAGGCCGTGTAGATTCCTTACTTTGGCCCATTTTCTCCGTTTTCGGCCCGTTTCTTGTTCTTTTCACTCTCCTAAGCTCACCTGAGTATAAAACATGAAATTAAAAGTTTAGGAGCATCAAATTCCAAAAATTTAATGATAATTGATCCATAAGTTAGGCTAAGCATGAGGTAAAAATATGTATAATTTACGGATTATCAATATTCATCATTTTCCAATATCCATACCATACTTCTACATTTCTTATATTTTATTTTACCTAATGAAACATCGTAAAATAACTCAATACACAGGTGCAAATCACATCTGATGGTCGTCTGAGCTAATCATATACATTTGTGTAAGTTACTCGCTCGAGATAAACCTTTACTGATACAATAAATATTCTAGCCAGAATTGTATATACATGTAAAGTTACCCGTTCGGGCTAAACTTGTAACACAACATCAGGTTACCCGTTCGAGTTAAACCTGTGTCACATGTACCTTCGAGAATGCAACATATGCTGGAGCTCGAAATCATCAGAAATCAACATGTAACCATGTGTACAAGACTTTTACTAAGTTCATCAAGATTATCTCAAAACTTAAATTCAGTACGATTTCATTACAATTTAGTTCAATTCCAACATATATACTAATTCATAAATAATCCAAACCTTTAGTAAAACTTGTATATATGAATTTAAATACAATTTAACATAAACTTAAACTTATTTATATCATATGAACTTACCTGGCAAAATAGTAACAGTTCAAGCGTTAAGGACTATTCAACAATTTTCTTTTTTCCTCATATATCCTTCGGTTATTGTAAATCTCAATCTAAACCATAATTTAATTTAATTCTCTATTGCAAAAATCCATTATCAATACACTAAAGTTATGTGACAGTTTAATTTCATCTATGGAATAATTCCTCAAGTTTTGCATTTATTTCAATTTTGTCCTTAAAACAAAAAATGCCATAACTTTTAAATTTGAGCTTCGATTTGGAAAATGATCTCAATTCCATCCTTCTGAAATCCATTGAAAATTATATTTATAGAAATTTTATGCCAAATTCAAAAATATTACATTTTAGTCCCTATGTTCTAAACTAGCAACTTTTACTTTACGAACTTGTCCTTTTTCATATCCAAGTTTCAAATCTAACCAAATAACCACAAAAGCTTCAAGAATATATCAATGGTATATTTTTAAAACTTTAACAATTTTACAAAGTAGTCCTCAAGCTAGCTAAATCAAGCTCTCGGGATTTCAAAAACATAAAAATTATAAGAAACAAGCTTGAAATCACTTACCAATTAGGGGACTAAAGTTTGAAAAGTTCAAAACCCTTGTTTCCTTTCTCTCCCACGTCAAGATGAAGAAGATTAACAAAATAATCATCTTTTTCTTTTCTTTCTTTTATCTTATATACTATTATTAATAACTAATAAATCTTAACTAGTAAAATTAAGCTTAATAAATCTAATGCTAATAAACATTAAGAAAAATAAGTGGATTGTGGCATCATCTTCCACTAACCATAAATACAAATAGGCTCAATTGCTTAATTGGTCCCTAAACCAATTAAAATTTCATAAAGATTTACTTTTCCCACTTCTACAATTTAATCTTTGGACCATAACTAACTATAAATACAATAAAATTTCTAAATCAAAATTTGATATAATACTAAATTAGACTCTTAAGTATTATATAATAAAAATTACTAATGTGATCATCAGAAAATGAGGTTCCAAAACCACTGGAAAATGGTTTGTTACACCATCTACTTAGATTTGTTTTTATACCTTAATTATGAATTGTATTAACTTTAATTAATTAAGTTTACTTAAACTAATTATTTTTAATTATTTTAATCACCATCAACCACTAACACACATTCCAACATGACTTTGGTTAATTGTAATTTAAGTCTTTAAGCCTTTATCCAATTAAAAACTTATAATGATAATTTATTACAATTAAGTCATTGCACCTTAATCAAACAATTAATAGGAAAAATTAAAGGATAAAACTTTAATAAAATATTATACCAACTTTGTAAATATTTTAATTTAATATTTATGGACCTAGTTTACGGAAATGGGGTTCCAAAATCGCCTTTTTCTGCACCATTGAAAATCAGGTTGTTACACACAACTTCATGGTTTTGCTTGAAAAGAAGTACTTGGCGAGGAAACGGTTGGCGAGCTTATCCAAAGTGTTGTTGGACTTCACTTGTTACAAATTCAACCACATAAATGTGTCATCACACATAGAAAAAATAAATAACCAAAGACATATAGTGTCATCGGATACTCCATTATATTTAGAAGTATCACAAAGAGTAAGAAAGAGTTTAACGTGTTGATTAGGGTCCTTATTCATGGAGACCTAAATGCAGGTTGCTTCAAGTCATCTAAATCATTGTTTGCTTGATCTCAAAGTTATTAGCATTAATGGTTGGGTAGTTGGTACTTCCACGCACCGCCTCCAAGTTCGGCATGGTGTAATCACGCAACGTTCGCTTATCTATTTACCTTGATCGAAAAGGACATACACACTCTTAGGAGTTTAGGAAGCCTAGGGGTCGATCTTCAACTCAAGGATTGCTAATCAGAGGATTGGAAATCTATATTTCTATAAATGGTGGGTCTCCCCTTAGAGGTTGAGTTCGTCATGCGTTCGTTATTAACCTTTTTAGTTCGAGTTCAAATGGGACTAACTCATTTTTGCTTTAAGTCATACACTAAGGCAGCAACCACAAAAACACTAATAAATAAAAGAATACTAAAACAAACAAACAAACAAACACAAGAAAGTGTTGTATCTATACACCTAGCTTTGGCTAATTATCTTCCTAGAAAAACATGCACTAACCACACAAATCAACTCAATCACACACAAAATCCTCGAAAATGGTGCAAAAAACTTGATCAAATAAAATCAACACAAATACAATCAGAGATATAGTGGTGTACTGCAAGTGTGTCAAGTCAATTGTAATATTTATAAGGTTTACAATGGAACACTTTGAGTATTCCAAGATCAAACCCAAGAGAGCTCGGGTGATAACGTGATCAATAATGAATATGCATGCAAACAAGAAGTCTAGCTAGCTATTCACTAAGTAACATATTGTAACCAATCAATATCCAGGGATAATTATGCTATCTAACACTTAAAAGGGCTAAATTACGAACAATCAAAAGTGTGCAAGGAAACAAATCCAAAGGGTTCAAACTCCTAATTGGTTCAATTTTATCTCTCGATCACCATTTTACCAAATTAAACGATTTAGTCTGGCTTATCTCTCGATCTCACCAAACTAAATCAGGATAATTGAATTGGTTCTCAATAGGCTCTCCTCTCAATCTCACCTATCTAAATGTTCACCTAGAGGCATCAATTATGGGCTTTAAAGTTTATTCAATTTATCCCAGTTTTAACAATTTAGTTTCTAACCCAAAAACTACATATGCAACATTTCCATCAACCATATACCATGAAATTTAGTTCTATCCATCATCAACACAACAACGTCAACCAAATTCATACTCAATGATTTATTAAATAAAATATAGAAGCAAGGTTAGAGAAACCTTAAGGGTTTTTTATGGGGTCTTTTGTAACACCCTTTACCCGTGTCCGATGCCGGGATAGGGTACAAGGCGTTACCTTTCTAAAATACGTGCAACCATTCAATCTAAACTCATGGAAATGCGTCCCAATTTAAAACGTTTTTAGATATTGTCTTACAAACCCTCACATGGACCTACGAGGCCAAAAACATAGTTTAGAAACAACCCAGTACCATTTTGAGCTCTTAAGAAAATTTCTTCAAAAACTAGTAAAAACAGGGCACACGCCCGTGTGGAAGGGCACTATGTCCGTGTGGCCCCTAAACATGGCTGTGCTGATGGCCCGTGTACCTCACACAGCCGAAGCTCCTAAGGACACGCCCGTGCCCCTTTTTCGTACGGATTTATTTTCTAACATCGAACCTACAGGGGTTTTAACACGGCCTGGCACACGCTCGTGTGCTCAGCCCGTGTCTCTCACACAGCCATGACATTCCTGTGTCACGGCCTGTGTGTAAAAACCTCGACATTTTATTTCTGACGTCATCACTCACACAGCCGTGGCACATGCCCGAGTGCTAGCCATGTCCTCCACATGATTAACACACACGGCCGTGTCTCGTGCCCTTGAGGAACACTGATGGGCATTTATTTTTTTACTTAAGGTACGGAAGACACAAGGCCTTATCACACACCCGTTGGTAGACCATGTGTCACACACGGCCTAGACACATGCCATGTGTCTACCTGTGTGGACAAAAATAGGCTATTTACCAAGCCTCTTTGCCACCCTGAAACAAGATCAAACACATTCAAACATCCATAGGGTTCCAATACTCAACAAATAGCCATTATTTGGCATCCACACAACTTAATATGATCAATCTAAACAACCATCATACAACTACCTTAACAATTGCGTTCATCAAACCATTTGCATAATCATGAAACATCAACATTTTGTTCATTAACCAATGATAATTATCAACCAATACTTTTGGCTTTATACAAAATGTAGTATTTCAAATTCAAGCCAACTCATTTAGCTCCCAAAATAATATGACACAACCCATACCTAGTTTCTATACATGTCATTTCTCAAAATACTTAATTCTAACTATACCGAGTGATCAAACTGATAGTGTGGGCAAAGCCTCCGACGTCTGATGATCCCCGAGCTAGCTAGGCGGCACTAAAAGAAAATGGAAAAGAGAGAGGTAAGCATAAAGCTTAGTAAGTCTATATGCAAACATTTAATACCTTAGCCATGCATTAAACAATTAAAATGTAGCTCAACTATACCGATACTTCCAAAACATGAATTCACTTATTCGTCCCACACCTTACCCAATATCCTCAACACAATTTTACGCACAAAGCTCATCTTATTAACACATAAGTTCCTTGCACTTATCTATCACCACAACACTCATAAATTTCATTTACGTGACTCCACAATATACACATCCATGCAATAAACCATACAAGTTAAATTCGCACATAGCCATTCATAGTGACATTAATAATAAAGTGGTTTCGTTCTTAGCTCACCATCATCAATAATTTACAGTGGTTTCTCACATAGCCCACCTTTATCAATAAATTATGGTGGTTTCGCACATATCCCACCTTTATCAATAATTTATGGTGATTTAACACTTAGCTCACCATCATCAATAATTTTCGGTCGCTTCACGCTTAGCCCACCCTTATCAACGTATCATGAAATTTTACCCATACTCTCATTTCCCGCATTTTCATCCAAAGACAATAACATTCAACCACATATCATATAAGGAAATTATAAATAAAATCATGAATAAAAGAGGTATCGTTTACATATAAACTAACCTCGGTATGCAAAATGTGATAACTCGATCGATCTCAATCTACGAGATTAGCTTTCCCCGGTCTAAACTCGGGTCTCGTACTTCTTGATCTATATAAAAGTAAATTCACTAATTTTAATCATCAATTTAATCTAAGCAATTCAAAAATCAAAATTTGACAAAATAACCATTTTGCCCCTAAACCTTGGCAAAATAACCATTTTACCCTTAGGCTCGAAAATTGATTTTTATCGAATTTCCTTATTAAACAGGCCTAACCAAACTCTTTTCACTCTTACAGTAGCCCAAAATTCCTATTATTTCACACACTTATTCTTTATTTTATAACTTCTACAACTAAGTCCTCTCTAAGTGTTTTCATGTAAAGTCATTCACAAAAGTTGTTTATCAAACAACTATGATTCATTTTCTTTCATAAAAACTTAGAAACCAACACTTATGCATTCATGGTGAATCCCTAGACTTTCAACCATTTTGCACAATAGTCCCCTCATTGGAAAGCCCTTGCTCCAAGGGTCTCAAAAATACAAAAATTATCAAGAAATACCTTAAAAATCACTTACTTGCAAGGATGGAAGATGGCTGAACTTTTGGAAGCTTTCAAACTTTTATTTTGCTGGTATTTCCGGTGAGTATGGAGGGGAGAATGAAGAAGATGAAGCTAGGATAATAGGCTAATATTAAAATGTCAAATATCTCACCTAATACACCAAAAACTTTGACTTTTCTTTTCTTTGTTGTCTCCCTTGGCCGACCATGTTGCAATCAATGGGCTTATTTTCCCTTTAAACCCTCCCACATTTTAGTTTTTTAGCTAATTGACACAATTTACTAATAATTTGCAACTTTTAACCTTTATGCGATTTAGTCCTTTTTCGCAATTAAGCCTTCAATCGCATAAATTAATTCACCAAAATTTTGTGCACTCTTATAAAAATACCATGAAAAATAAAATAATGCCAAAATGATTTTCTCTAACCTCAGGTAAGTGATTCTGAAATCACTATTCTGACTAAGCCCAATTTCAGGCTGTTACATCTTTAGATAAGATAATAACAACAATAACGAAAAAGAAAACACAACTAAAGTTAGGAATTTTACACTTTTAAAGGTGAACAAAGCTGAAATATATTAAGAGACTTGAAGAGAAATCAAAATACAATGTAAATCTTGAGTATCTAATTGCAAAAAGAATAAAAACTACAATAAAAACATGAGAAAACTAACTACAACCCCTAAGCTCAGAAAAGCACAGAATCTAAACCTAATAGAGAAGAAGTTAACAACTAAGCTAAAAGTATTATAGAAAATATGGCTCTTTTAAGTTGACAGCCAGAACATCTTTTTTATAGAAAAATTTTAACCCTAATATTGACAAAATTGCCCTTGAAATATGTAGCTTGACTTCGGTAGGCATCGCGACATCTTCGACAGTGGCACACTCATTGCTTTCAGGGGTTTCCATTGTCGCGACATTGACTGGTTAATGTTGTAACATCCTTGGCAATGGCCATAGCTTCTTCATTTTAACAACCTTTAGTGATATCACGAACTTAAAGGATTGGTGTCACAACTTTAGGGTCTATGTTGTGACATAACACCTTTGGTGTCATGATAATCTCGACAATATGCACTAGGTTAATTTCTTGTTGAGTGGAGGCTTAGTGTCATGACATCTTAGCACCAGTGTCATGAAACCCATGTCAAATGTAGTTTTCCTAAAGGTTTGGCCATTTTCGTCTCCCTACACCAACTCAAAAACACCATTAGATCCCCAACGACACTATTTTGCCATTTTGGGTCTCAAAACGAGTAAAATCAAATAAAAATATTATTAATGTTGGAAACTAGAAACTAACGAAAAGTATTGGAAAGACTCATAAATTGATTGGGAACAAACTCAGTAACTGTTCTAGAGAGCCCAAATCGACGACTTGGACCAACTCTTCATCTTGTTCCTCGCATGGTCCCAATCAAATCCTATTTAACATATCAAATTATAGTAGATCAACTTAGTGACATGTATCAAGAACAACATCCATACGAACTTTAATAGTCATTGTAGCTATGAACAAGTAAAAAATTCATTAAATGGATGTAAAGATTGCTTTTTTGAATAGTGACCTCGAAGAAGAGGTCTACATACAATAAGCTGAAAGGTTTATGGTTAAAGGAAAAGAAAATAAAGTGTATAAACTTGTTAATTCATTATATGGCTTGCTTGAAAATTTTGATAAAGTTATTCTATCGAATGATTTTAAAATCTATAAGGTTGACAAGTGTGTCTATGAAAAGAACATTATTAAGGGCTGTGTCATTATATGTTTATATGTAGATGACATATTGATCTTTTGGAGCAATGAGTACATGATCAAGTTTACAAAGAACATATTCGTAACAACCCATTTTTCAATAGTGTCGAAAACAGAAGTTTCAGAACCCCATTGATGATTATTGAGTTTGTAAATATTCTTATTTAATATTTACAATGTTAGTATAAATTTTAATATTCTTATTTAATCGGATAGTTAATTAAGCTATATGGACTAGATTATAAAAATGGTAAAAGTTAATCACTATGATTTTTTAATTAATTAGAGGACCAATTAGGAAATTGGTCCATTTATAACTAGATATTCAGTGGTGGCTACACATTGTTATCCACTAATTTGTTAATCAAGCTTAAGAATTAATTAATTAAAATTTAGTTAAAGTAATTAAGATTAACAAATTTAATCATACGTATATAATTTAAAATTTAAAATTTATCATTTTATTTCCTTTCTTCTCTAACCGAAACCACTTAAGAAAAACCTAGAAAGCCATTTTTATGAACTTAAGCATTCAACCCTTCATTTGGTAATTGATTTTAAGTTATTTTCTTGTAATTTTTATGTTTGCTAGGCCCCAAGAGCTTGATTTAGCTAGCTAGTGTTGAATGATTGATTAAATTGGTGTTAAATGGTTAGATTTAAGGCTTAGATATGAAAATGACTAGTTTGTAAAATAAAAGCTGTTATTTTGAACATAGGGACTAAAGTGTAAATATTTAAAAATTGGTATGAAAATTTTAAATTATAAATAGTATAGGGTTAAAGAAGGATGTAATTGAGATCGATATCAAAATTAAAGCTCAAATTTGAAAGTTATAGCAATTTCGATTTCAGGGACTAAATTGAATAAAATACAAATTTTAGGGGGATTTGAATGATGAAATTGAACTGTCACATGCATATTATAGAACATTATAAACATATTGGAATTGATAATTTGAATTGAATTTCGTTTAGCTCAGGATTTCATTCAAAACGAGGACAATCGAGGAAAAGGCAAAATTGCATATTAATCCTCAACATCTTGTTGTTGCTTGTCTTTGCCAGGTAAGTTCATAGGGTGTATTTAAATTTAATTGTAATGTATATATGTTTGAATAATTAATTTTTTGTGTGGAAATGCAATTTGAATTGTTTAAGATTTTGTACAAAAGGTGATATATGGACTAAAATGTAAAGAAATTGTTATATGTACTACATGTGCCCAAGTGAAGGTATACAAGGATAGGATACAATTGTCATACCAATATTGTTATTTGAGTGCTGGTACGAGATATATGTGATGGTACTTAGTTATTACTGATCATATTAAAATCCAGTATTCATTGCGGATTACTAAGTTATATGTCTCAAGGAGACCCTAGTGTGGTGGAGGGACGTATTGTTATACAATTATATGTTGCTTATGGCCTTTGCACTTTGGTGCCTGATAAATGATAATTTATACATATTTTTACCCCATGCTTAGCTTAATTTTTGGATGAATTATCATTGTAATTGTGGAAATTGGTGCTCTTAATCCTTTTATTTCATGTTTTATACTCAGGAGAGCATAGGAAAGAGAAAGGAACGAAAAACGGGTCGAAAATGGAGAAAATGGGCCAAAGTGTAAAAACAACAAGCCCCAATGATTCATCACACGGCCGTGGCACGCGGCCGTGCCACATAAGGACCAACACGGCCCAGCCCTGACAAGCACGGTTGAATTACACGGTCGTGCCACCATCAACAGTCTCGTACACGGCTTCTTGTCGTGGCACACGGGCGTGTCCCTATCGTGATGAAGTGTAATTTCATTTGGATTTGGATACTTAGAGGCTAAGAAAGGCATTCTAAAGCTCTATATAAAGACCCTAGGAGGCAACTCTAAGGGTGTACCTTTTCTCCCACAAGAGAGTGTCGTAATTTTACCAACACAGAGAGTGGAAGCAATGAATTACTCCAAGGGAAGCCGATTGATTCATCCCAGAAGCCGAATTCTACATCAAGACAAAGGATCTCCCTTCAATCCTTCAGGGGTTTTTGGGTTCTTTATGTTTTGTTATCTTTATTCTTCTGAGATGTTTTCTTTATTAAATATGAACTAAACCCCCCCCCAAATGCTTGAGGGGGATGAAACCTAAGATAGATCTTGTTATTATTTTATCTTGAGTTATATGATAAATACTTGAATTGTTCTTAATTATGTGTTCTTAATTCTTGTTTTAATAATCCTAGGTATTAATTCAAGTATTGATGTGCTTACTCAGAGGAGCAAAAGTCCCTGTTTAAGAGTAGATCTAACATAATTAAGCAGAGTTGCATGCAACCCTAGACATAAGACGACATAAATCTATCGGATTAGGTTCAAACCTAATAAGGGGATCCATAGATCGAGTTAATGCAAGACTAGGGGTTTTAACTAGAAAGAGATTTCAGTTAATCAACCTAGGATTAGTTGTTCTTATCCTCGACGGAGGTATTAACATAAGTTAGGGATCTCTACGAATCAAGTCAAGTGAATAGATCATCTAGCTCAAGAATTGATAAAAAGTGAAGTCTAAGTGCATTCTCCCTTGAGTATTACCCAAATCAATCAGTTCTCCCTAAAGAGTTTTTCCCCAATTTACTCTTTGTGCATTCATAATTAGTTTTAGAATTAGTTTCATAAAAATCCCTTTTACTTTTTAGGTTAAATAATAGAAAGGAAGTAAGTACTAGTACTTTTGGTTCCCTTGGGTACGATATCTCGGTCTTGCCACTAAGCTATACTACTGTTTGATAGGTGCGCTTGCCTTAAAGTCGTGATAATAGTTAGTTTTTGATGCGATTATTATTATAAATTTTATTAGTTCATATCATGCATATCAAGTTTTTGGCGCCGTTGCCGGGGAACTGAAATATTAAGAATGCTCGATTTCTATTACTTTAGCCATATTTTTTTTATTTTCAGCTTATTTTTATTTTTATTTTTATTTTACTGAAATTTTCTTTTCCTCTAGGTATCTCTAGTTTATGACTAAAAGGAACCCAGAAGGACCACTGCTATTTGACACCAGAAACAACTTTAATATCGATGCTGTCACCATGCTTACTAATCAGGTAGAACTTTTAAATAAAAAGTTTGATAATTTTGTTGGTTCTACGTAGGCACAACCAGTGATGCAGTGTGACACAACTCAAGGAAATATGTTCAATCCAGACTACTCTTCTTATGGACATGGCATGGAAATCGAGCAAGCCAACTATATGGGTAACAATTCTAGACCTCAAAATAACCCTTATAGTAATACTTACAATGCAGGCTGGCGAAACCACCCCAATTTTTCATGGGGAGGACAAGGAAATCAAAGACAACCGCCTCCTCCGGGATTCCAGCAGCCACCACCAAAATAAGAGAAAAAACCAAACCTTGAAGAGATGTTTACCAAATTTATGGCCGTATCAGAGACCCGTTTTTGAAGCACCGAGCAAGCACTAAAGAACCAGCAAGCATCCATCCAATGACTTAAAAATCAGATTGGTCAACTCACGAAGCTGATATCCGACAGACCACAAGGTAGCTTGCCAAGTAACACAGAAACTAACCCAAGAGAACAAGTTCATGCTATTACCACAATTAGCGTCGGAGGGTTAGACGAACCAAAACTGACGTAAGACACTCTGGTAAGCAATATTAAAGATGAGGTAAGTTAAGACACACAAAAGCTGATAAGCAAAGAATGTAGACCTCGTGTGCCATATCCCAAAGTGACAAAGAAAGATAACACAGATGAATAATTCGGTAAGTTGATTAAACTGCTAAAGAAACTACATATTAACTTACCGTTTATTGAAGCTTTGTTGCAGACGCCAAACGTAGTTAAGTTTTTAAGAGAGCTACTGACAAATAAACGAACATTGGACAAATCATCGCTTGTTGAACTGAATGCAGTGTGCTTGGCTATTTTGCTAAACACGCTACCCAACAAACTAAAAGATCCAGGGAGTTTTATAATTCCTTCTTTAATTGGTAGTTTATCAATTGATAATGCGTTAGCTGATCTAGGGGCAAGTATAAATGTCATGCCTTATAAAATGTTTAAATGACTAGGTCTTGGGAAACCCAAACAAACTAGGATGAGCATACAATTAGTTGATAAAACCATTAGAATTCCTAAGGGTATAATTGAAGATGTTCTAGTTAAAATCGATAAATTCATATTCCCAGTTGATTTTGTTGGTTTAGACATGGATGAGGATAGTGATGTTCCTTTAATCTTAAGACGACCCTTTTTAGCAACTGCCAGGACTATCATTGACGTTGGTACAGGTGCACTCACATTACGTGCAGGTGAAGAAACAATTACTCTTCAGGCTCACAACTCGATTACAACACCAAATAATGAAGGTAAGTGTGTAAATTCTATTTTTAAGACGATCATGTGATCTCACCTTTGTTACAGAAAACACTTCTTCAAGACACAGCTGAATCTCACTTTGACGCATGCAAGGGCAAAACCAACCCCAAAGAGCAAAAGCTATTGATCAAGGAATAAGATGATTGGCACCATGACAAACCCAAGGATTTGATGATACAGTTTAATAACAGAGACAGGATGCTATTAGATAAAGCAGACTCTCAAATTACCACATATGAGTTTAATAGAGAAATCCCCTTCACGGTAGAAAATACTTTTCCATACAGCATAGTTGAGGTAACTTATTTCGACACTTTTAAGGTAAATCACACTCAACAAGAGAGAGGAGTTTCAACTCCTTGAGCCACCATGACAGTCTAAAGTAGGGAGAGTCGAGCTTAGACTCTAAATAAGTGCTTCTCGGGAGGCAACCCAAGCACTAACTTAGTAACTTTTTATTTCAGTCTCTTAATACATCGACTAACTCTTTTCAATGCAAGATTTTTGGACCACACAGCCATGCCCACGGGCGTGCCTAAGGCCATGTGGACAGTCTAAGCTGAGACACGGTCGTGCAATTTGGCCGTGTATAAATAGGGTAAAAATTTTCTAGAGACACGGGCTACGACAAAGTGCCACTTCCATACGACGTGGCCGTGACCAACACTGTTAATTGAAACACGAGCTTAGACCAAAGGACACGGTCGTGCGATACGACCGTGTGATCCAAACACGGGCGTGCAACACGCCCGTGCCCCAAAACCGTGGTCGAAACTGACATTTTAGACACAGGCGTGTGACATACTACACGGCCGTAGGAGAAACAAACATCGAAGGACACGGTCGTGTGATACTGCCGTGTGCCTCAATACGCCCTATCTACACGGGCGTGTGCCTCAAACCAGGCGCGCCAAAACCCCCAAATTTTAAACAACACGGGCAAAACTCGAGCCACACGGGCATGTGCCATGCCCGTGTGACCCAAAATCCTATATAAACAGGGCCCTATTCACTTTCTTTTCCATTAAAACCCTAAAATCCTCCACCCACAACTCCTACCAGACACCCTTAGCCCCACCGCCGACCTTCAAATCGATGCCACGCCCATACAAGACCGCCCCCACTCTCGTAGAAAGCATACCACGACCATTTAACGCCTATGCCCAGTGTCTAAAAACATTCATTCGGTTTCATTTTTGTTATTTCTCATTTTTCCTTTAATTTTTTATGTTTTTCATTAAATTATTTGAATAATGATTTCATTATTTAGTTATTGGCATGAATTTTACCCATTTAACATAATTACTCTAAAAACATCCCTCATGACATTTAGAACAATCTTTTGCTACCATTTTAAGTTATCTTAAGCCTTTAGATTTTAGGCATTTTGTTCAAATATCCATATTATGTTCATCCCCACTCTTAAGTAAAATAGCATGTTATTTGTGCACTAACATAGGTTCTAGTCTTAATCAATTAATTCAGTATTTATTTTTTTAATTAACATTTCGCTACAACTAACTCATGCCCATTTTCTTTTAGGTACCATGTCATCATCCCGAGGTAAAAAAGCTACCGTACCTATTTCAAAGAAACGTAAAGGGCCCGGTGGCTCCTCCTCTAGACCCACGACAGAAGTCCAACACCCGTACCATCAGTTTTCACAAGACTCCCAAGAGGAGTTATTTCAAATTCTAAGGGCGAGACCCCTCGGAGTAGGGAGACGTATCGACTGGCCA
This sequence comes from Gossypium stocksii, assembly GCA_020496765.1. NCBI lineage: Eukaryota > Viridiplantae > Streptophyta > Magnoliopsida > Malvales > Malvaceae > Gossypium > Gossypium stocksii. The sequence goes on from CM035623.1 coordinate 19,418,171, forward strand.
GCCTTAGAGCAAGTCCACCTAGCGGACGCAGTTCGAGCCCTACTGATGACAGACCCATGCGAGCAATTCTTCCAAATTGTGGAGCCTACATACCTTGAAATCACCCTCGAGTTCTGCTCCACTTTCCACCTACAAAACGTAATATCCTAATATAATGATCTAGGGACAGTTCAATTCTGCCTCGGAGGCCTTGTTCGACAACTTAACGTCCTTGAGTTTGGTACCACACTGGGGATATACATGGAGCAATTTTTGGAAGAAGAAGACCTCTCTGAGCTCCATCGCCACATCCACTATTCACCCTCTAAGTGTTGGGAGGCCCTAGTCCCGGCAGCATCAACGTACAACCCCAGTCGCTCCAAGGCAACTGCCCTATCCCCATCATTGAGGTACCTTCATGCCCTTCTCGCGCATACACTCACTGGACGGCGCGATAGCACCAGGGCCGTCAACACTCACGACGCCTTCTTTCTATGGAGCATGGCATACTACCATGTCTTCGACCTGGCTTATTTCATAGCTCTCGCCATCCAACATCAAACGGAAAGGCATAGAAAGGAGGTGATCTGCATAGGCCCGTACGTGACTCGCCTAGCCCGCTATTTCGGCCTATTCAATACGGTGGCCCAGACTTCCTCCTACACCCTCGTCGGTCAGATGTCCCCGCAGGGCATCCAAACCATGCTTCACATGAAGATGATCCAGCACCGACGTGGGATCGATCCTCCACAGTACAAACTACTCTGAGACGCAGAGCAGGAGGATCCCGAGGACATTACTGATGATGTCCCACCGCCGGATGAGCACCCCACCGAGCCACCACTACCTCGCCGCCCAGTTCATGCAGTAGCTTCATACGCTGACATATCTAAACGCCTCTCACGATTCGAGCAGCAATGCTTCCAGTGCTTCGATCATATCGATGCCACACTTCAGTAGATAGGCTAGCACCTCTACATCACTTCACCACCGCCACCGCGTGACCCATCTGAGGATTAGAGATTTCCATTCCTCTTATCTTTATTTTTATCTTAATTTATATTTTTACTCTAATCTCTATTTTTACCTTTTCTTTTCTCCTCCTTTATTTTCCTTTTTCCTTTTACTTTTATTTTTTTCACCTTATCTTTTTTATTATTTGAATTCTAGTATTGTTAGAACTTAATTTGTTTTCTTTCTTTATTATTATCTATTTCATATCGGCCAGGCCCTAACAAACATATTCTATTAATCCAAATTCCCCATGACTGATAAATGCTTTCGCAGTTTCAAAGGAGCTCTACAGCTCATATCTATATGTAAATGGGACAACCCCGCCACAACGGTCGGCTCTTCCAATTCCAATCTCCTCTCACAAATTCATCCAAAATTTAGGGAGTTTCATGTCTTCCCCTATCTTATGATCTTGTGCTTCTATTGCTACTAATGTTATCTTTGTACATTAAGGGCAATGTACATCTTAAGTGTGGGGGGAAACTTCCTTTCAGTCATTACATTCTCCTTAAAATCCTGAAAATTTTTAAACTAACATTTTGCATTGTTCTTAAAATTTTGAATTCTCACTTTCACTCTTTGCATTATCTTCAATCCACTGTCAGGAATTTATTCTGATTGATTTATGATTTTTATTGATATGTTGAGAATTAAGACATAGGCACTTGTACTTTGATTATTCAACCTTTAAAACACTAGGGAATCAAGCATGATAAGTTGAAATTTTTGAGAATTTGAATTTTTTCTAAGTTATTTTCCCTAATTTTAAGTGTTATCTTGAGATTTGAAATTCGCAAAATTGACATCAAAAGCCATAATTTTGGTGAGAGTTTTGAGCCTTTTGAGCATACATTCTTTCGTGCTCACTTTTATTATTGCTTTGATTGAGTCAATACTAATTTTTTATTCTAGAACTTGCTTTGATTATACATGTCGAGACCACACCATGGATTTGATATACCGAAATGATAAAGGCACCTAGGATTTAACTTACTTACTCCATAAAAGCCTACCTCCATAAATTAACCCCTAGTGAACCCCATTGATCTTAACAACCTATTCTTTAACTTACCTCTAATATTAACCTATAACCCATTTTTGTTGAACTCCATTCAATTACTTTGATCCCTATTTTTGTCGACATTTGAGTTGAAATTATTATCTAGCTTTATTCTCTCTTTCCCAGTTTGTAAAGTTTGTAAATATTCAAGGTATTATACTTGAATTGTTCTTAAAAAATGGATATATATTAAATTAATTTAGTGGTAATCTGTAATAGTTCAATAGTTTTTGCATATTTCTATTTTAAGGCTACCAAGGCTAGAATGATGTCATCATAAGGCTTAGCTTGAGGAATATGTTCCAGTGATAGAGATTTTTCTAGCTAGATAACTTTTCAGTTCAATCTCGATTCTAACCTTCTTTTTCAGCTTATGACAACACCCCTAACCAAAGCCCCATTACAACCATTGAAAGACCTTTTGATCGATGTATCATATCAATCTATAGTGGTAGAGGTTTGTTTTTCTTGCAAGCCTATGGTAATAACTCTTCAGGTTGACTAGAGAGTACTTAATTCTTGAACCCTAAACACTTTAAGTGGATAGAGTGAATCCTTAGTGAGGATGTCAATTTTTATTAATTTTGATTGAGAGATAATTACTTAGGAGAATGGAGAAAACCTATGTTTCGATGATAAAATTCTCAACTTAGAGTAATTGAATCTTTAATGTTCTTTTGATTGAATTTTCATTGTATGAATACTTGTGAATTAGTTTGAAACATTATTGATAAAGATTGTGAGTTGAGAAGAATAATTCTTGATTGTGGGTTGAGATTTTGCTTGAGGACAAGCAAAGAATTAAGTGTGGGGGTATTTGATAAACGATAATTTATACATATTTTTACCCCATGCTTAGCTTAATTTCTGGATGAATTATCATTGTAATTGTGGAAATTGGTGCTCTTAATCCTTTTATTTCATGTTTTATACTCAAGAGAGCATAGGGAAGAGAAAGGAACAAAAAATGGGCCAAAAACGGAGAAAATGGGCCAAAGTGTAAAAAAAACACGGCCCAAGGATTCATCACACCACTGTGCCACATAAGGACCAACACGGCCCAGCCCCAACAAGCACAGCTGGATCACACGGTCGTGCCACCATCAACAGTCTCGCACACGGCCTTTTTTCGTGGCACACGAGCGTGTCCCTGTCATGAGGAAGTGTAATTTCACTCGGATTTGGATACTTAGAGGCTAAGAAAGGCATTCCAAAGCTCTATATAAAGACCCTAAGAGGAAACTCTAAGGGTGTACCTTTTCTCCCATAAGAGAATGCCATATTTCTGCCAACACAGAGAGTGAAAGCAAGGAATTACTCCAAGGGAAGCCGATAGATTCATCCCAGAAGCCAAATTCTACATCAAGACAAAGGATCTCCCTTCAATCCTTCAAGGGTTTTTGGGTTCTTTATGTTTTGTTATTTTTATTCTTCTGAGATGTTTTTTTTATTAAATATGAACTAAACCCCCCCAAATACTTGAGGGGGATGAAACCTAAGACAGATCTTGTTATTATTTTATCTTGAGTTATATGATAAATACTTGAATTGTTCTTAATTATGTGTTCTTAATTCTTGTTTTAATAATCCTAGGTATTAATTTAAGTATTGATGTACTTACTCAGAGGAGCAAAAGTCCCTATTTAAGAGTAGATCTAGCATAATTAAGCGGAGTTGCATGCAACCCTAGATATAGGGCGACATAAATCTACCGGATTAGGGTCAAACCTAATAAGGGGATCCATAGATCGAATTAATGCAAGACTAGGGGTTTTAACTAGAAAGAGATTTTAGTTAATCAACCTAGGATTAGTTGTTCTTATCCTCGACGAAGGTATTAACATAAGTTAGGGATCTCTACGGATCAAGTCAAGTGAATAGATCATCTAGCTCAAGAATTGATAACAAGTGAAGTCTAGGTGGATTCTCCCTTGAGTATTACCCAAATCAATCAGTCCTCCCTAAAGAGTTTTTCCCCAATTTACTTTTTGTGCATTCATAATTAGTTTTAGAATTAGTTTCATAAAAATTCCTTTTACTTTTTAAGTTAAATAATAGAAAGGAAGTAAGTACTAGTACTTTTGGTTCCCCTGGGTACGATATCTCGGTCTTGCCACTAAGCTATACTACTGTTCGATAGGTGCGCTTGCCTTAAAGTTGTGATAATAGTTAGTTTTTGGTGCGATCATTATTATAAATTTTATTACTTCACATCATGCATATCAGTGCCTTGGTGTTGTGTACTAACTGCTTTGACGAGCAATCTAGTGTGGTGTCATTACTCTTGTATCTGAATCTGTTCATTATAGTTCATCGAGCTATCTGGTTAATGAAAGGAGAAATGAAAATAGAATGAAATGTGTTCTATTTTCAAATGTTTATATGTTGGTGAGATTATGCAAATGGTATTAAATTGTTCATTCTAGCGAATGGTATTGAATTGAAATAAGATGTTAAATGTTGAAATGCTATAGACCCAGTATGCAATGACCTCACATTGTTGTTGTGAATCGATATGTTAGGAAAATTGTTTCAAGTTAGTTAATTTGATATGTTAATTGTAAATCAAGGTAAGTTTATTGTTTTAACACCTATGAAATTACTAAGCATTCGAAATGCTTACCTAGCCATTTTTCTTTTTTGGTAGATTGTCGGTTTGTGGAACATATCGATCGGATCACCTCAAAGCTCACAGTATCTTATTATTGACTCAATAAAATTTTATTTGTTTTAATCTCAAATAGTGGCATGTACATGGGTGTTAATGTAAATGTTATCTTTGAATTAATAGTTGATGAACTTAGTGAATGTTTGAATTGTGGAGTGTAAAGGAACAAAATTTTGAAAATGTATGTTTAGTAACTTGTTGATATATTGTGTGGCAATTTGGCAACGAAAATATGCATTGATATGGCATGTTTATATATGAGATTGAATAGTGTGAATGTATGAATAAATAGGTTGAAATTGAATAGGATGATCAAGTTTATTTGGTGCCCAATGATGTCATATTAGTTTGAATTGTGTGAATTTGATTAAAATGAAATGTTGAGACATGGTTTGGATTGGTTTTGTGTAGGCTTAAAGGTGTACAATTGCATCAAAATTATATATGGTTGATTTGGCTTGATATAATTACCAAAAGGCCTATTTTGTGTAAAAAATAGAGTTCACGTCGTGACGTTAACCAGTAGTCATCGCAACAAGATTTGGATTTTGAGCCACGACGAGACGAGGAGCCTCGTCGTCACAACGAGGAAAGTCAAACGGGCACGTTGTGACGAGGAACCCCTCATGTTGCGACGTCATTTTGTAATTTTGAGAATGTTGCAATTCAGTCCTAATGTGATTTCAGGTTAACTTCAAAGCATTTGTAGGCTTGTATAAGACCTGAAAACGATTGTATAGTGAATTTATGATTTGTAATGATTGTGTTTGTATGATTTATGTTTTACATTGCATGCTATTCAATCGTAGTTGCTCCAGCAATGACTATAGCATTTTGCAACTCAGACTCGACAATCAGGTCGGGTGAAGGGTGTTACAATGTTGACTAAAAGGTTTGACATGAAAGACTTGAGTGTTGCAGATGTTATACTAGAAATTAAGATTTCTAGGACATTTAATAGATTTGTGTTATCCCAATCTCATTATATTGAGGAAATTCTTGACAAATTTTCTACAAGTGACAATAACATTGTTAAAACTCCAACAAACTTGAGTGTGCATCTATCAAAGAATAAAGGTGAAGGAATACACCAATTGGAATATTCTAGAATAATTGGAAGTTGATGTATGTTATGAACTGCACAAAACCGGATACTAGTTGTAACACCCCTAACCCGTATCCATCGACGAAATTGGGCTGCGAGGCATTACAAGACCAATGTCAACATTTAAACAATTTATAAACATATGAATGGGTCTTCTAAATCAAGAAATTGTAAAACATATATTTAACCTAATCTCTGTATAAATTATTTTATATTGTAACAAACATAAACAATATCATACAAATTCCAATGCAAAAATATTAATTTTTCTGATATTATCCAAATTGATATTCGGCAATCATGTGTTATACTAGGACGGAACAAATCAAACATCATCATTCAATACATGTGTATGCGCATGAATAAATAGCTAAGTCTTAGACCAAATATGCATTTTATAAAGTGTTACTATTTATTTGGTAAATTTTTATGTGTTTAACTGAATGTGTGCAAGCATATCATCACTTATTTCAAATTTTTGTTACCATCCTTTAAACCAATATGGGAATGCACATGGAAGTATTTAATGCTTACGGTAACTTGCATATAAAATCCATATTCATTTTGCTTTAAACTACCTAAAACATATATTAAATATTATACCTGTCATGATTCAAACCATTAAGTCAATTTGACTACGATTAAACTTTATCCATATTAAGCATTCATCTTTTATAATTATTATCAAATCCCCATAAACTAATTTATCCATCTATTGACCCAAAAGCACAATCTTAAGCTTAGCATCATAATTAGCCATTTTCGTATGGCTTATACAAACATATACAAAATGTAACTTTTATACTTCATCTAACCTATACATGCCATAAGTAAAGTTTAGGACATCAAAATACCAAAGCAGTAGATAGTGTGACGAGTAGACTGACGATCACTGAACTTGTAGCTGGATTCAAAAATCTATAAAACAAAGAGATATAACAATCAAAGTAAGCTTCCATAAGCTTAGTAAGACTTAAACTATTAAAACAAATGAATCACATAATCCTATTGTTTCATATAGTCCGAAAGTACCATTAAAATCTACTTTAATTCAATTAAGCCATTTTGGCCGAATATGAAATTTCCTTGTCATCTTATGCTCATCTGAATAAACCAAATCGATATATGTTTTCATTCAATCAAATATACTAATTCTTTATTCATTCTCATTCTACCGAAAATACAATTTCAATATGACATTTCATAAGTATATACTTATGACATAAATGGCCGAACACTATAATATATAATCATCTATTCATAAAATATCTTCTTGAATTTCAGATTTATTCAATCTCAATCGATTTATAATCATTATTCAATTACATAACATATACCATGAATTTCATAACCAAAACATATGTGTACCTTATGACGAGTTAACAATTATCTAGTTCATACTTGCCTTTTCACTCGTTTTAACTTGTTTAATGGCACATCAATTCCAGAATCTCGAAATATCACACCGGCACAAAGCCTGATAGGTGTCAACCTGATTTGGATACAACGGCACAGTGCCTGCTAGGCTTTTAGCCTGAAATCTCACACCGGCACTAGGCCTGCTAGGTTTATAACCTGAATCGTAACACCAGCGCCATGCCTGCTAGGCCTTTAGACCGAACAACACAAATACTTAAATTGTACCATAGATCATTAGCCGAATTTATAATAATATTCACTCTCAACAATTTCAATAATCAATGATTGAACCAATTCAATACTTTATATCTCAATTGACAATCACTAAATACTATAGCTTTCACCATTCAACCATCCAATTAACATTCGGCACACTCAAATGCTATAGCTAAAATACCTCAAGCAATGACATTGACATTCGGTACATTGTATCTCACTTTCTATTTCAGCTCAAACATTATTTCCATTTCAATTTAACGACTTAGCCACATTCAGCTCAATTCATCCACTCAAACAATTATACAGCACATTGTATATATATATAATCAACATACACTTTCTATGTTTATAAAATCTTTAAGCATACAAAAATTTAGTTTAGTCATTTAAGAACTTACCTTTATTAGCAATGTACGACAAGATCAACTACTCGACTATCTTTGATTTTCCACGATCCGAATCCGGCCTCTTTTGTTCTTGAGCTTGAATTAAGAATAATTTAAACCATTCAATTACTTAATTCTTGTAATTTCACTCAAAGACTTTATGAATAAATAAATAAAAATATAATGTACATGATATTCCCTTAAATTTTAAGATTATACAAATCGATCCTAAAATTCACATAACATGATTAAATGGAAATTTATTCAACCATAACTAGGCCGAATATACCCCTCTATCAAACAAGTTCTTCAAAATTATTTATTTCAAAATCTATCCACCAAATTCACTTCTTTTACAATTTAACCTTAAACGCAATATCATATATAAAAATCATAACACAACAGACATTCTTCTAACTCTTATATCTTAATTTCTAACATAAAACTCAAACTTCATAGTTTTCTAACCCATGGCCGAACATCATTTAATCATTATAACAAAATTTAACTAATGGGTTTTGAAGAGGATTAAGCAAGGAATTCAAAACTATTAAAATGTAACAAAACTAACTTGAAAATTACCTTGAATTTTTGGTTTCTAATTGCCGAAAATTCAAAGCTTTTCCTTCCCAACATTCGGCTCCCCAAAAGAAAAATGAACATGCAACCACACTTTCTTTTATTTAATATGCTTTGTTTTATTATAACATTACTTAATATTAGTTTACTATTTTAACCCTTAAAAGCAAATACTATAACTTATAAATCATGTCCCATACCGTCCAAGTAAAATATCTAAGGTTAAATTTCATTACAAATACCCCAACTTACAAAAACAATTTCAATTCAGCCCTTAAGAAACTTATAAGCATGGCTTTCCATTTTATTAATTAATAAACTAAAAATAATAATAATAATAATAAGATATCCAACATTAAGCCATCACCGTCCACATTATTAATATTAATGGAATAATTCCCATTTAAAACCTCAATATTCTAAAGACATAACAATTTAATATTTTCATAATAGCATGCTTATAATTCAATTTATGCTAATTTAATCCTATTAAATAATCAAGTACTCAAACGGTAAAATTTTAAAACGAAATTTTCACACTAATCAATTCGCACATAATAGACATAGAAAATAATATTTTAATATTTTTCTGACTCGGATTCGTGGTCCCGAAACCACCGTTCTGATTAGGGTTAAATTTGGGTTGTCACACTAGTTGTTCTATTAGCAAACTACATAGATTTACTAATAATTTAGGATAATTGGAAAGCAATAAGAAAGATACTTAAATATTTGAGGTATACCTTAGATTATGGACTTCATCATACAGGATACCCTACAGTATTAGAGGATTATAGTGATACCAATTGGATACCTGATACTAAAGATTCAAAATCCACAAGTAGATACATTTTCACACTTGGTGGAGCTGCAGTATCTTGAAAATCTTCCAAGCAAATGTGTATTGCAAAATTCACGATGGAATCAGAGTTTCCCGCTCTTGATAAAGCTAGAGAAGAAACTGAATAACTTCAAAATTTCTTAAAGGATATTCCATGTTGGCTAAAGCCAGTGCTAGCTATTTGTATCCATTGTGACACTCAGTCAGCAATTGGAAGGGCCCAAAGTAGCATATGTAATGGAAAGTCTAGACATATTCATTACAGACATACCATTAAACAATTACTCTCAAATGGAGTAATTTCAATTGATTATGTAAAATCAGGGGAAATACTACGGATCCGCTAATGAAATTAAGAGCTTGTGTATAATTCATTAAGGGGAATGGGCCTAAAACCTTTATAAGAAATAAAAAAAGGTTATGATGGTAACCCTATCTAGTTGATTAGAGATCTCAAGATATAGGTTCAAAGGGAAAACTAAATCATATTGCATTTTTAGAAGCACTTGGAAGTTATTATTATTTCTTGTCTATTTCTATGGTGAAAACTAAAAGTGTTAACTATAGAGAGATAAGGATGAATTGTACTCTTAATGATTCCCACGACTTGGTTTTCGAATAGGGTATAAGCAAAATAATATTAATGATAAATCATCTATATGAATGAGAAATGTGACTGTTTCTTTAGAATTCCTAAAATGCTGAATTCTTTAAAGCATTCATGAAACTAGGAGTTGTTCAGGGCCAAAATGAACACAACTGTGAGAATAATGGAATTTCAAGGCAGAAGCTATGTGAGTATTATTGTCTTGGTTTACTCTTAAAGGCTAGATAGTTCAAGGCATCAAGTTCACTAATTAGGCTAGTAAACTTCACTAAGGAAAGTTTAAAGCCAAACTTTCTTCCCCTAATGTAGTATTCGTCTAATACAATATTCTCTCTACAAATCACTGAGTCTTATTACTGGTTAGAAGATTTTCATTCATGTGGGGTTGATGAAAATAGAAAATCTATGTATATGATACAATACTTTAATTTGCTTTAAACTTTTACTTTCATTAAATGTTTTAAGTTTAATGTTGGTTTAAAATATTTACTTTCTTCTCGTAGTATAAATAAAGGTTCATCTTCTCTATTTATTCAAAAGCAAAGTCTTTAAAAAAATTTTACTTGTTTAAGGAATATTATTGTGGAAACAAAAATTGAGGGAATTTTCATAAGTTCATAGATTTTCAAGAAGTGTGCAACATTTTAAGATGGTGTTATTGAAGTCTTAGGAGGCAGTTACATTAATCCGCGTACACTAAGTGACCGACAATATCACCTTAAGGAGAAAGGGTTTAATCTTTGACAATAATTTTAAACTTTTTATTCATCGAATTTATTCTCGACCAGTAATTGTGCAACTTTTAATTATTTAATTTTAACAAAGTTTATAAATAAATCAAACATATAAAATATACATTTATTATTAAAATATTCCTAACAGCATCAGCAATTATATAATTTAAATAGAAACTATTTAAATGGTTAAGAAAGAAAAGAGGAAAACATATCATTTTCTTATTTATAAAAAAAGATGATCAAAGTAGAAACGTATGAAGATTAACAACATAAAATATCGAAAGAAGAAAAGCATGTTAATCCAGCTAAGCTTTGATTTTATTTTAATTAGTACCAAAAATATTATTTGCAGCAATATGTATATAGAAGTCATCTTTAGTTAAGGTTTGGGAGAGGGTAGGTGCTTCGGCCTTACGCAATGTCCAAAAGTTAGACGGGAGTTGGTAATAATATGCATTTATAGAATTATTGGTAGACCCATTTTAATGAGTATTGTATTAGTTTGAATTACAATCTTTCAAACTTTATAATCATTTTACATTCCACCATAAACCTTAAATTATCCATTCTCTTTCTGTCTCTTATATGAATGAATAATTTTGCATCCATCTATGCACGGAGCTGATTTTTTTACTGATGAAAACCATTATTAAATTTTCATTACATATAAATCACTCTTTATTATTAAAAAAAATTTGTCGAGTTATAAAACAGTAGTTAATTTAGTTTTAAATACTTTTATTTAATTAAGTTCGTACTACAAAAATAACTAAACAACTATGATAAATTCATATATCACCGCAATGAAGGTTATTAGAGCATAATTTTTTTATATGCTTTTTTACTGATTTGAGTTTTGAAAATGAAGCTATTTTAATTATAAAACTCAAAATTGCAACTTTTTACACATGTATATTTAGAAAAGTTAAAATATGTTATAAATTTTTATATTTTTTAAAATTTAAGAATATAATCTTTATACTTTTATTTTTAGAAATTTAATCCTTTCACTTTTTACATTTTAAAATTCAGATCCAATTATAAATTCTATTGATGCAAAGATTAGAAAATAAAATCATTATCGTGGAAATATCATGAATCCTTATTTTAAGGGACCGTGGGAAGTGGTCTTATAAAGGTTATGGTTTGGTGTTGTGCCTGTCCTCAAGGCCTTGTAAGCAATAATTCTATTAAGTAGGGTAAGTGCAGAGTTATGAGATGTCCTGTTAAGATGTGATATAATTTTCCTAAAACATGATTGGTTATGTCGTAGGTAATCGATTGTAAGATTCTTTTTTGTATGTTTCAGAAAGTGACGAAAAAAGCCTTATATAAATCTTGATAGGATTTTAGTGACGAATCTTCAAGTGGGGAAAGTCTTCTTTCAAAATTAAAATAGTTGGTTTTGTGAAGAATCAAACTCAAGTGATGATTATGTATAACAATATTGCTTCTATAATAATTTAAAAAAAAAAAAAAACACAAGTATAATGATATCTTTGAAAAATCATAACAAAATATATATATATACATATGCATTTGACTCTTATAGTGCTAAAGATGAATAAATATTGTATAATTAAAATCATTAAAAGTAAGTATTTATAGAAGTTGGTAAATAACTTGCTAAAACAGCTCCTAGTATTTAGGAATTAATTCTTTGTAATTAACATTTAATATATGTACTAAGCGTGCTAGTTAGTTACTGCCTACCTACTATATAACAAGAAAGTTGTGGCAACAAAAAAGATCAATACTTGAAGCATTTTATTTTCTCTCCTCTTTTCAATCGATTGTTTCTCCTTTTCAATCGATCGTTTCACTATCTATTGATATCTTAACATGGTATCAATGGCCATGATCAATATTTTCTTGCTTAAGTTTTTTCTTCTTAATCTTCCTCAATGGCAGTCCCTCAACATCTTTCTTTTACCATTGACTTTCATTACCTTCTTTATCTTCATCCCTCCGATACTCCTGGCACTTTAAAGGTTTCCCATCAACTTTTTGGCTTAGAGAATTATACTATATGGAGTCGATCAATGAGAATTGCTTCCCTTGCCAAAAACAAACTTGAATTTGTTAATGGCACTTGTTTATGGGCTGATCTTCCAATCAATCTTCTTTTTCAATGGTACTGTTGCAATGCTATTGTTCACTCTAGGATCCTCAACACCGTTTTCCAAGAACTTTCAATTGGCCTTGTTTTCGCTTCGAGTGTCTGCCTTGTTTGGAAGAATCTTTAAGAAAGTTACAACAATGTTGATTGCTCCAAAATTTATTATCTTCATCATACTATTTCTTCTCACACTCAAGGTACTTCTTACATCTCTACGTATTTCACACAGCTCCACCTTTTACGAGATAAGTATGATGTTTTAGTACTTTGCTCTCCATGTGGTTGTGAACATGCTCGAACCACATCTATCTTCCTTTCTTAGTAACGACTTTTTCAATTTTTAATGGGCCTTAATGATTCCTATTCTGCTATGTGTAGTTAAATACTACTTATGCAACTACTGCCTTCAGTCAATTAAACCTACTCCATGCTTGTTCAAAAAGAATCTCAACTTCAACTCTCCTCTCTGTTGCTTTCTACATCAAGCCTACTTCCTTTTACTTCTTGACTACTACTACTGACAACTCCAAGTGCAGGTTCAATGGCGCTTGTGATCACTATCATGTTCAGGGCCATAAACGTGAAAATTGTTATAAACTAATTGGTTTCCCTCGTGATTTTAAGTTCACTCACAAGAAAAAAGTTGCTACTCATGTCACCTTCTCGATTGATTTAGCTAAACCTATTATTCCATCCTCTATTTCAGTTCCATCTGCTCCTACTTTAACATCAAAACAGTAATAGCAACTCTTGACTCTTAACTTGTAACACCTCTACCTAACTTATTTGTCGAATTTGGGTATGAAACATCACAGTCAAGTCGGGTTGATGTACACATCTAAATATTACTATTTTAAAATCAGATTATGTTACCTATTTATAAACTACAACAAGGGCAATTTTAAAATAAAAGTTCATTATCTCAATTCCAAACTTTAAGAGAACTACATAAATCCATTATATTCGCTCTCATAGTCAAGCTTCTAAAGGTATCATCTTCCTATATGCATGTTACTTTACCGATAGAGCTCATTGATTCAACACTATTTGGCTAGGTCTCTCTTCGAGTCCCTTATTCTACAAATCCTGCAAAACACAGGTCACACTTTAGTAAGTTTAGATGAACTTAGTGAATCGCTACAATACTCAAAATTAGACCCCATCTCTTAAGGGTTAAAATAGTAAGAAACTAAAATACAATTAACTCCCTGCTTGTGCGGGTAAAGTCTCTTAACCCATTGTAGCGACTCTGATTTTATTCTCACTCCTATTCATTTGCGGACATTTCATTCAGCTAATTACACCTGGGTAATCCTATCGACCCACAACATACCTCAATAGTTCCTCTGACATCTCACCATTTTCGTGGAGTACATGCTTACCATTACTTGTATTTCTTCTTTTGTTTATTCTTAAAGTGGAAATCTCTTTCCACCATGTCCTTATCAGGTAGCCTTATGAGTGATCTACTTGTTTAATTTCCCATTAGCAATCATTCCAAATCTGACTAGTCCGTGGTGGACTTTTTCCATTACCCTAGCCCTAGAAGGCTTGCTATCATCTTATCCATTGGGATAACTAATAAGATTCCCCGCCACTATGGCGGATTAAATCCCACTTGAGGTAAATAGTGGTTGGATTATTTCCTTGCAAAACACCATATTCGATATTTTTTGCTTGAAATTATGTCATGTTCGTCTACAGTAGACCCTTTTGGCTTCCAATACTTGGCAGGCTATCCTCAATGTGTTCATTTGTATCCACAATTTCCCTCTTATTTTGGTTCCCTACAAAGTTAGCCATTTGTCTGGTACTGTCCAAATGGTTTCCTCCCTGATGAGGAATAGTCTTAACAGGCATATCTGTCACCAAAAATTATTCCCTGGTTAATAGAATTAACCCTTTTTTTCTTGTTGGCCATCGCATATGCTTGAGTTACCTCTCTAGCTTACAGGGTTTCCCTCAGCACCTTTTGGTAGCTCTTAATGGTAGATCATTGTCTGTAATCCTCAGCTAAACCTTATCTCATTCACTTCTACACCAGGCATTACTAGTGCGTCAACACCCGTGATTACTTCTTGCTGGTTAACATCCTTATACCCTACTGGTTTGCATTGTAATGCCCCTCGCCCGTAACCATCGCTGGACACGAGTACGAGGCGCTACCGAACTCACGCTCACACGAACACTTGATTTCGACAGTTAATTTCCACATAAAATTTAAAACTTTTCGAACTTATCCAAAACATTCTTATTATGGGCCTACGAAGCCCAAAAGATACGTTGGGTACGATCCAAGACCAAATTGGAGCTTTTCAAACACTTAGAAAAATTTGCCTAAAAACAGGGCACATGCCTTTGTGGGATAGGGACACGCCCATGTGGGCAAGCCGTATGGTCACACACGCCCATGTCCCTAGTCTGTGTGGAATTATTTTTCAATTCGAACCTACAGGGGTTTTCATACGGCCGAGCACACGCCCGTGTCCTAGAACGTGTCCTTCACACGGTCGGGCACCTGCCCATGTTTTAGCCCTTATAAAAATCTTGGGTATTATGTTTATGATGTCATCACGAGGTTTTCGTCACACGGCCAAGCCACACGCACATAGGCTAGGCCGTTTTAAGCACACAATCGAGACACACGGCCATGTCTTAACCCGTGTGTTTACTACTGGGCATTTAATTTTCATAAATTCAGGTGCAGGAGACACACGGCCTATCAACACGTGGCCTAGACACATGTCCGTGTGTCTTCCTGTGTGGACAATTATAAGCTATTTTCCAAGCCAATTGCCACCCTAAAACACAAACCAATTCAAACTAATTTTTCCATTATTCAATATGGCACAATAACTCATTCAACCATACATATTATGACCTTCATACAACCAACTTTCATCCACCATCATCAAGCACACACATCACACCACAATCCACATAAACATTTCAAGCTTGCACCTTAATAGAATACAACACTTTGACAAAATATACTTAACCAAATATGGCTCATTTCAAATGGCCAAAATACCAAAATAACATTAACAACAATAGACCCAAAAGAACTATCACATGACTATAATATCAAACCACCTATACATGCCATAATTTCAAGTTTACAAGCAAAATACCAAATTGTTGTTGATAGTGTTGATGGAATCCCAACTTGATCACCAAACCTCGAGTTAGCGCGACAAACCTATAAGGGAAAGAAAAAACGAAGGGGTAAGCTATTAAGCTTAGTAAGCCTATATGCAAAATTAATGAGCATTTAAAACTAATAATTCATATAAGGTGGAAATGAGCTTTCTTGTGATCACATTAAGTTTGAGATTGTCACTTACTCAAATGATCTTACCACATATTTCAATACAAACAATAAGCACTTAGTACACATGATATTTTCATATAACCTGCACACACACAGGGGCTAAACAGAATAGTGGTTTTGAAACCATGAATCTAAAGTCTAAAATATTTTTTTTGATTGAGTTTGATGTTTATTAGGTGTTTGAATAATTATGTGAAACTTTGGTGCATGAATTTTATTGTTTGCATGTCTAATTTGATAGGTTGGACTAAATTGCAATAGGTGAAAAAGATGGGTTTTAATCCATAGAGGTACTTGATTGCATTGGAATTTTAAATTAGAGGTCCTTACATGGTAATTAGGCCATTTTAACTTTGCTTGGACAAAAATGCCCAAGGAAGGATGGAATATCAAAGGTTTTTAATGAAGGGCATTTTGGTCATTAGTTAATAAAAGAAATAAAAAGGGAAAATAAGTCAAAAATGGTGTCCATTGTAACAACCCGAGTTAGGGGCTAAATAGAAAAGCGGTTTCAAGACCATAAGTTCGAGGTTTAAAATATCATTTCAATTAGTTTTGATATTTATTGGGTGTTTGGATAAATATGTGAATTGTTAGTGTGTGAATTTTATTGGTTGTATGTCCAATTTGGTATGCTAGACTAAATTGCAATAGGGGAAAAATATGGGTTTTATTTCATAAGACACTTGATTGAATTAGGTTTTCAAATTAGAGGTCCTCATATGGTAATTAGGCCTTTCTTAACTTAGTTGGACAAAAATGCCCAAGGAATGGTGGAATACTAAAGGTTTTTAATGAAGGGCATTTTGGTCCTCAGTTAATAAAAGAAATAAAAAGGGAAAAATAAGGCCAAAATGTGTCCATAATCTCTTTTCCATGGCCGAACATGGTGGGAAACCATAGTTAGGATTTTGACAACTTCTCAAGCTCATAGTAAGTGCAATCGAGCACTGCTTTTAACTCTCTTCGTATTTTTAGAATCCTCGTAACTTGCTCTAGCTATTTCTACCATTATTTTAAGCTAGGGTTGATGTTTAAAATTTTACCCATGTATGACATACAAGGATTTTGATGTTTAATGGTGGAATATGAAGGTTTAGGATGTGGTAAACTATGATTACTAGGTGATTTTTCATGAAAGTCCCTAAAAAGGACCAAATTGCAAAGTTAATAAATTGAAGGGTAAAAGTATGAATTTGTGAGAAAAGTGGGTTATTTTGGGTGTCATGGATATTTGGATAGGCTTGGGTAACCAAAGGAATTGATACATTTCAATTTACGAACCTAGGGTTCAGTTGTAAAAATTTACTAAGTTAGGGGTAAAATGGTAAAAGATTCCATAGGACAATTTTGTGTCCAATTGAGTGTTGTGTGCATTAAACAAGTTAAATGTGTCATTATAGATCGAGAAGATCGAGGAATCAGCCTTGACTGAGGCAAAGGCAAGGTCTTGGATTAAGTTAAAATTACCACTTTTTATTGTCGAGGTAAGTTTATATGTAAGTAATTTGTTCGTTTTATTTGTACATAAATAATTCTAATGGATATTATGAAATGTTGATATTTAAAATCTACTATGATGTTGGGTGTGTTGGAAATGAGAGTTCCCGATTAAACCTTTGGAATAACGAGTGATACGGAGAAAATATGGTTTGGTCACATGTGTGATAAAGTGATCTTCACCATGTAGACCCAAGGGCTATAGAGCTCAATAGCTAAGTGACATGTGTGATAAAGTGACCTTCACCATGTGCAAATGGTATTTACAGGACTTAATGGCTATGTCTCATGGGTGATAAATTGAACTTCACCATGTGTACATAAGAGCAATGTCATATGTAGCTAAGTCACATGAGTGATAAAGTGACCTTCACCATGTGCACATGAGGGCTATGAGAATAAATGGCAAGGTCACATGGATGATATAGTGATCTTCAACATGTGTAGCCAATAGTCGAGCTTATGTGTTGGTGGAATCATGAGTGGAAAATCCAGCGAGTATCAAATGTTAATCCGAAAAGTTCAACGGGAATGCTTACAAAACAGATTGGTGTGGTAGTACAATATGGTTGTGCAGGTGTATTCTTTGCGCCAGTGTAATTGTGGAGAAATGCATGTGGTTGTAAGGGTACATGTGGACTTAAATAGGTGAAATAATGTGTACGAATTGTATGGGAAAGTTGGTAAGTTTTGGTCGTAAGTTGGCATGTAAGAGATACCTCTGGTGTGGCTAAATTGTTATATTGATGTTAATTATTTACATATAGACTTACTAAGCTTTTGAAGGTTACTCCTTTCTCTTTCTCTTATTTTATAGATTCAGTCAAGCCAGCTCAAGATCGGATTGAGTCGGAGGATCACCCACACTATCGACATTATCTTTTGGTACAGTGGAACAAACTCTTAGACTATGGCATGTATAGGGACTTAGTGAGGTTGTTGGTGTTAAGTTGGTTTGGTTAGGTTATGGTAATTGTCATGGGATGATTCATTTTGCAATCAAAGGCCAAGTGACTTAGCCATTGATGAATTATATTTTGTTTATCTATTATTATGAGGAAATTCATGAAATACTTGGTATGTTTGTGTGTGTTTAATTTGAAATGGATGATGGATGAGTAAATGGAGTCTTTTAGATGACTAAAGATGTGTTTATTATGTGGTGTTACAAGTAGTGGTGATAGCATGTGCTTTGGGGCAAAGTATGGCTTGGAAAACAGCCTAACTTAGGGCCACACGGCCAGCCCTCATGGCCATGTGTGTAGGGCGTGTGAACCTTGCATGGGATTTTTGGAGTTTAGGGACATCACACGGCCTGGTCACATAGGCGTGTCCCGTGGCCGTGTGACCAAAAATGGCATGTTGATTTCATAAATAGAATGTCCCAGTTTTTCACACGAAGAGGTCACACGGGCGTGTCGAGGCCATGTGGTGGGCACGGGCAAAAGACACGGGCATGTGCTCGGCCGTGTGAAAACCCCTGTAGGTTTGAAATGAAACATACTTTTCTAATAATTCAACACGAGTAGGGGACACAAGCGTGTGTGACCGCACGGCCTGCCCATAGGGTATGCCTTTGTCTCACACAGGCGTGTGCCCTGTATTAGGTCAAATTTTCCAAAATTTTTCTAAGTTCTCGGTTTGGTCTCGTATCACTCTCAAACCATGTTTTGGGCCTCGTAAGCCCATTTTAAGGGTTGAATGATATTTTATGAATAAGTTTTAGATTGGAACGAAATTTTGTGGTTCGACTATATATGAATAAAGGTGGTATTGTTCGGTAATGCCTTGGGCTTGGGTAAGGTGATAAACCTGGGTATGGGGTGTTACATCCATCTTCTTCCCCTTGTGCCGAATTTGAAGATACACCATAGCTAGGGTTTTGTCAACTTCTCAAGCTCATAGTATGTGATTTCAAGCCCCGTTTTTAATATCCTTCGTATTTTTTAAATCTTTGTAACTTGCTCTAGCTATTTCTACCACTATTTCAAGCTAGGGTTGATGTTTAAAATTTTACCCATGAATGACATGCATGTATTTTGATGGCTAGTGGTAGAATATGAAAGTTTAAAGTGTGATGAACAACTTCTACTAGGTGATTTTTGGTGAAAATTGTAAAAAGGACCTAATTGTAAAAGGTGAAATATTATGAGCATAAATTGTGAAATGATGGAAATTGTGGGCTGTTATAAGAGGACAAGTAATTCAGCTAGGCTTGAAATGCATGAAAATTGAATGCAAATCACAAATCGAGCCTAGGGACTAAAGTGTAAAATTGAAAAAGGTAGGGGTCAAATTGCAAAATTTGCTATGGGAAGATTTTGGGTTGTTTTGAATAATGTAGTGATTAAATGAGCTAAATGTGTTGTTATAGATCGTGAAGATCGAGGAATCAACCTTGACCGAGGCAAGGGCAAGGTTTCGGACTAAATTGCAAATTATCACTTTTTGTTGTCAAGGTAAGTTTATATATAAATAATACGTCGATTTTAATTTCATAATAAAAATTTATTGTATGTTATGGATAATGTTGGATAACTTCTATGATTTGGTGAATTATGGAAATTTGGTGTTCCCGATTGAACCTTCGAAAAAACGAAAGATACGGATAATGTGTAGCTAGGTCACATGTATGGTTCGAGGATAGGACACCATGTGTACAAGAGAGCTACGAGATACTATGTGGTAGCTAGGTCACATGTGTAATTCGGTATGTATACCATTTGTACAAGAGAGCTACTAGATAATGATTTCATAAGTAGCTAGGTCACATGTGTAATACTGGGTGTATACCATGTGTACACGAGAGCTACGGGTTTAAAATAGCTAGGTCGCATGTATGTTACCGAGGGTACATCATGTAGACACGAGAGCTATGATATATGTAGCTAGGTCACATGTGTGATTCCTACTGTTGGACACCATGTTGACACGAGAGCTACGGGAATTAATGGCTAGGTCACATGGGTGGTACTGAGAGTTCACCATGTGTACACGAGAGTCGGATTATGTGTTGGTGGAGCTATGTGTTGAAACACCGGGTATCAAATGTTATTCCGAAGGGTTCAATGGGAAGGCTTACTAAAAGAGATTTGTATGGTTATGTGGTGTGTAAGTGCAGGTGTATTTATGTGTAACACCTCTAACCCGTATCCGTCGCCGAATTAGGGTCATAAGGCATTACCGAAAAAGATACAACTTCCATACCATCATATAGTCACTCAAAACAAATTTGAAGGTATACATTCATAACCTCAGTTTAACAATTCTTGAATCAATAATACACATAGTACAAACATTTTTTTTTGAAACTCACTTATAATTATTTTATTATTTTATAACCTGAATTACTATTCTTATGGTCAATCACCAATATATTAGCTAAATATTAAAACCCGCTAAATATATATGCATTGTCCAATGTCCACTATCATTTTCTCTATTACTACCCGCATATAACATTTTTTATATTCCAACCATTATGTCAATCATCATTTATTCAAACAAACTACGAACCATTTCAAAGTATAATTATTAATTTAAACATATCATAATATATATACAACAACATAACAAAATTATAAATGCATGATCAATTCATTTGTTCACTTATTCGGTTACCAAAATTTATCATATATATAATACAAATTATGTCATTTAACCACAAGCTTAAATAAATATTTACTTAATCAAACAAGCTAGACTATATAGCCAAATGCCACACATATATATACACCATTTTGCAATTGTTTAACATTAATAAATATACACATTATATTATCCCAAATGTCCAAACATACCTTCACGAAACATAGTCGTACTTTGTCACTACAAACCTTATTAAAAATATCCATATCACAATCAATAATATATTAATCAATTTACCTTATTACCGAGCCAACATTATACAATCACCCATCATATGAATTAAAGTACATATAATATTTCTAAAATGAGCTAATTATAAAACCAACTTTCCATCATACTTGGCAAAGGTAAATTAATCGTAGGCCCTTTATGTTACCTTAACATAGCATAACAACTAAGTTTAATTCTATTTTTATCTATGCACACAACATAGTCGAGTTAACCAAATATACGCAGACAAAATCACTAACCAAACATAATCAGTAATCATAGCGTAATCAAACTTGAAACCTCACTCAACAAAAATAACAAGCCATTTTCTCATGGCTTATATATATACACCACTTCAAATATAACTAAATATAAATTAACCTATACATGCCATAGATTCAAAATTCAGCTTATAAAAATACCGAAGAAAATAGTCGATAGTGTGATAAGCTTCTCTAACGATTCCCGAGCTCGTGACTTGAATTCAAAATCTATAAAATAGAAAACACAGAGTAAGCTATCATAGCTTAGTAAGTCATAAACAAATAAACAACTTAATAAGATTATTAACCGAATTAAACCAAGACAACTTATAATAATATAACGCATTTAAATCCAGACATATAAAATTCATAACACATATATATATATATATATATATATATTCGTTCTTAATTACCACTTGGGCCGAATGCTCATGTAACTAAATTATCATTCTATCGTTTACCTTCACAACTAAATAATCATCACAAATCTAGTTCACATATCATAAATGCATAAGCTCATATGTCACATTATCATTTCATATATACATACTATCGTATAATCAAACACATATACATGTTTTGTAACACCCCTTACTCGAGACCATCGCCAGAATCGAGCACGAGGCGCTACTAAACTTAATCTATCACTTAAGCAACCTTAAATCGTTTATTTAAGCTTCTCAAAATTTGCTGCCATTCTGCGTCATAGTCGCTTAAAAATTCATATCTCGAGTTCCAAAAATCAAAATTAAGATCCGTAAATTTTTCCTAAAACTAGATTCATATATCTATCTACTAATTTTTTTATATAATTTTTGGCTGGGCCAATTAGTACAGTTTATTAGTTAAAGTTACCCATGTTTCATAACTCGACTTCACTGACCTCTACTTACTACGAACCACTTTTCTTCCTATAAAAAATTCATATGACTATTCTGTTTATTTCCATTAAAACTAGACTCAATAAGGACTCTGAACATATAAAGTACGCCACCTAATTGTTTTTGTACAATTTATGGTGAATTTCCAAAGTTGGAACAGGGGATCTAGAAAATGCCCTATCCCTGTTTCACTAAAACTCAGATATCTCATAAAACGCAATACCTTTACCTATTTTTCTTATTCCATATGAAAATAGACACAATAAGATTTAATTCCATATATTATTCACCATAAAAACATGTTTCTACTATTTTTAGTGATTTTTCAAAGTCACATCATTTCTGCTACTTGAATTTGTTTTTAAGCTACTTTCACATTTTCCTTAATTTCCATATGATAGTTACTACTCAATCATACATACTATTAAACATGTATATCATCAGCCATTCTATTAGCTAATCGCTAGCAAGTATTTACACATCATTCATTGATCATATCATATCAAAAGAAGCCAAGTTCCTATACATGCCATACACGAAACGAAACGTCTAACTATACCAAAGTGATTCCTTCGATAGTGTGATCGGATCTCCGACGTCTCCTTCGATCCCCGAGTGGCTTGGCAAAAACTATAAGAAGAAGGAAATAAAGAGAGTAAGCACTAGGCTTAGTAAGTTTACAAGCAAATAAATCACAACAAAGGATAATTATGCATAATGTCACCTAGCATCATAAACTTTCTTTACATCTCATTTTCTACCTTCTTCTTTATTCATTTACCTTCTTTCTTACCTGACCTTTCATTATTCATAAATACAATCTACCTTTCCTTTGCTGATAATTCACTGTAATTTAACTTGTACAATGGCCCGTTGAACCACTCGGAATACTAAGGATACTAGGGTCTTTCCTGTCTAACAATATCCTGCCAATGCCATGTCCTTGACATGGACTTACATGAATTATTCCTGTCTCCAATGCCATATATCTAATATGGGCTTACATGGCTCATTCCTGTCTCCAAAGCCATATATCTGATATGGACTTACATGGCTCATTCCTATCTTGTCCTGTCCTGTCAACCCCAAATATCATGACATTTCGTATCCTAACATTCCTAAGGTTCAATCGGGGCTTTCTAATGCTTTTCTCTGTTACATCGTCTTTAATTCAACTTTGAATATTTTCATAAAATGAATATATAAATGCTGGAAATTGAAAATATTAATGTAAAATAAAAGAATATTGCATTTATTTACTGTAAACTTACCTCGATACAAAATGTGACTAAACTTACAATTTAGTCCTTTACTTTTTCCTTTCCCCGATCTACTCCCGAATTTTGTTCTTCTTGATCTATAATAGCAAATTTAACTTATTTAATATTCACATTTATCAAAATAGTCCTTTACTCAAACTTTGGCAAAATTACATTTTTGCCCATAAACTTTTGCATATTTACACTATTGCCCCAAGGCTCGGAAATCAAAATTTATCACAAATTCTTATATTTTAAGACATGCTGATCATTTATTTACCAACAACATCTTCAAATTCCTACTATAACATACACTTATGTAGAATAGGTATTTTTACCTATTAAGCCCTTTTACTCGTTTTTACCTAAAATCGAGTAGCACAGGTTGTCTAACATAATCTAAAACCTCATATTCTATTATAAAACATCAAAATAAACACTTTTCACCTATGGGTATTTTTCCAAATATGAACCCTAACTTAAATTATTGCTAGCATAAGCTTTATCGAGCTACCGGGACTCCGAAAACGTAAAGAACATTAAAAACGGGGCTTGGAATCACTTACTATGGAGCTTGGAAGCTTGAAACAAACCCTAGCTATGGAGAACCCTTGAAATTTCGTGCTAATGAAGAAGATGATAGCAATTTTGTCATCTTTTTCCCTTTTTAATCATGTTAATAACCAAATGACCAAAATGCCCTTCCTTACTAAACTTTCAAAAATTCCACCCATGTCCAATCCATAAACTTAGAAATTGGTCAAATTGCTATTTAAAACCTCCTAATTAATATTCCAAAGCAATTTCATACTAAAAACTTCTAGAATGCAAATTTTGCAACTTATTCGATTTAGTCCCTAATTTCAAATTAAGCACTTTATGCATAGAATTTCTTCACGATATTTTCACACATCATGCCATCACATCATAAACATCATAATAATAATAAAATAATTATTTCTATCTTGAATTTATGGTCACGAAACCACTATTCTGATTAGGCCCTATTTCGGGATGTTACATGTTTCATCATAATTAGACATACATAAGAATTGTTCATAACATACTTACTACCTATCCAAAAAACCAATTTCACATATCATATACGCACATTTTCTTTATTTGCACTTACAAACTTTATAACAATTTGTCAAGATGTTTACTTACCTTTTCTCAAGTAGGTAACAAATTAGTTCATACTTGACATTTACCTCATTTTACACTCTCAGACTCGCTTTACCTTTGCCCGATGAACCATTCGGAATTGGATAGGACACTAAGAAAATTGCAGATGTTGTAAAATGCCAGCGTCCCAAACGTGGTCTTACATGTAACCACAAATTGATGCCAATGTCCCAGACAAGGTCTTACTCGCACACATATATCAGAATCACATATCGATGCCATGGTCTTACTCGCACACATAATTCAGAATTCTATGTCATGACATATGTATCCTAACTATTCCTAAGGTTCATACGGGACTTTCGGATGTCGTAGCTCGGTCAAAATGAATTCGAAAATATTGTATATCAAACTCCTTCACATTCGACTTCAATGTATATAAAATTGTATATTGTACAAATCAAACTTGTACCATGAAACCAAAATCAATATATGTATTAAAACTTATGGCTCATACTCATGTATAAATGCAATCAATCTACATGTATTCGGCCAAATGTAACATAAGCATCAACTTACTTTTACAGTATATTCAATAGTTGATACACAAATAATAGAGCCACTTACTAAATTTGCATCCAATCCTTTTGTTTAGTAGAAGCATAAAATACCACTCATATAATCAGCTTCTACAACCTTGGCCGAATATAAAGTTTACCTTTTACTTATGCTCATTTCAAAGATCATTTTTAACTTTACTAAATGCCAATACAAACATATAAAGATCATTTGTTGCAATACCCATTCGTTCAATACTTTAAATTACCAAGACCAAATCTACATGCCAATAGTCATTATCTTGCAATGTAACCAATTTCACAAACAAAGCCAATAGTTGAATATACATTCGGCTATACACATATAATTATACTATCATAACATTTCAGCATATATATATATATATATACATGTAAAGTTCATTTTAGTCGAATAAATAATCTCTATTTGCTTATAACTTACATCGGACGATGAAAAACGAAATGGGACGACTAGTCGACAACTTTAGCTTTTCCCCGATCCAATTCCGATTTCTTTACTTCTTGATCTAAACATATTCAAATTAAGCTCACTCAAACATATTTTCATTCAATTTAGTCCAAAAAACACATAAATGGGCAAATTACCATTTTACCCCTAACATTTACAATTTTTACAATTTAGTCCCTAATGCACAAAACACAAATTTATGCAAAATTAATCACATCTAGGGTAGGCCGAATACCCCTAGTGTCCAAATAGACCTATATTTTTCACCAATTTCACATTTTAGTCCCCTCACATATTTATTTTTGCAATTAAGTCCTAATTACTCAAAATCATCAAAAATTCCTTTACAATATATCTTAACCCAATCCATATCTTCCATAATTCATCATCAAACCATAAAAATCACAAGCTCCCATCAATGGAAAAATTCAAAATATTCATCAAAATCAAAAATCAAAGCTTGGGTTTTGAAGATTACTAAGCAACGATCTTAAAAACGTAAAAATTATAAAAAAACCGACTAAGAACATACCTTGAATCGAGCTTGAAAGATGGCTGAATATTTGAAAGCTTAAAAACCCATTTTCCTTTCTTTTGTTTCGGCAAGAACATGATAAAACACTAAATGGCTTTGTATTTTTTTATGTTATAATATAACATATATTACTTAATGTTTAATTTACATTTTTAACCTTAATAAAATAATATGGAAACTATATAATATATACCTAATGCCGTCCATTTATTTGGTCAATGTCATAAGTGCAACATAAAACCTCCATATTAAAAGAACAACAACAATTTGGCCTTTTTACAAATAACCACAAAATTTTCCTTTTACGCAATTAAGTCCTTTTGTTTAATCGGATACCTAAACGACCAAATTAAATAACAAAAATTTCACTGATATAAATTCACACAAAATAAACACAAAAAATAATTTTAAATTATTTTTTCTGACTCAGATTCGTGGTCCCGAAACCACCGTTCCGTTTAGGGTCTATATCGGGCTGTTACATTATGAGCCAGTGAAAATATGGGAGAGTGTATATGTGTGCGTGAATGCATGTGAACTTAGGTTTATGTAATGATGTGTTTGGTATGTATATAATATTGGTAAGGTAATGTGATAAGTTGATATGTGACGATATGATTTTTGGTGATTAAGAGAGTTAGTATGATGTTAATTATTTGCATATGGACTTACTAAGCTTCTTAAAGCTTACTCCTGTCTCTTTTTCCTTGTTTTATAGATTAGTCAAGCTAGCTCAGAGATCGGGAAGCGTCAGAGGATCACCCACACTATCCACAACGTTCTTTTGGTATTTTAATATGAATCCTTCTGAAACTATGGCATGTATAGGGACTTAGTGGTGTTGTAAGTGTCATGTTGGTTTGGCTATATTGTGGCAATTGTCTTTTGATAAGTCATTTTGTATTTAAGCTCATGTGATTTGGCCAATGATGATATTGGTTTATTTATTATCCTTATGAGGTAATTCATGGAATATTTGGTGTGTTTGTGTGTGGATAAGTTGAAATGGATGATTGATGGTTAAATGAAGTCATTCAGATGCCTAAAAATGTGTATGGTATGTGGTCTTAAAAATGGTAAATTTTGTATGTATTTTGGGGTAAAGGATGGCTTGGAAAATAGCCTAACTTAGGCCCACACAACTGGTCACCACGGCCATGTGTGTAGGGCGTGTGAACTTTGCATGAAATTTTCGGAGAATAAGGACGTCACACGGCTTGGTCACACGGTCGTGTCCTGTGGCCATGTGACTAAAACTTCATGCTGACATCATAAATAGAATAACTCAATTTTTCACACAGGGTGAGGGCACGGGCGTGTTGAGGCCGTGTGAAGACACGGGCCAAAGACACGGGCGTGAGCTCGGCTGTGTGAAAACCCCTGTAGGTTTGAAATGAAAAATAATTTTCCAATACTTCAACACAGGTTCGGGACACGGGCGTGCGTGACCACACGGCCTGCCCACACAGACATGTCCCTGTCTCACACGGGCGTGTGCCCAGTTTTTTACCTAAATTTCCAAAAAAAATTTCTCAGTTCTCGATTTGGTCCCGGACCACTCCCGAACTATGTTTTGGGCCCCGTAGGCCTATTTTAAGCATTGTATGATATATTATGAAAAAGTTTTAATTTGGAATGAAATTTTTTGGCTCGGCTTTTTATGATTGGTTGTGATATTGTCGGTAATGCCTCGTACTCGGTCGAGGCCTCGAACTCAGGTAAGGGGTGTTAAACATTCTTAACTCACGATAAATCTTTTCACATGTAATCACATTTATCATATCAATTCAAATAGCCCGTCGAACCACGTGGAATGCTAAAGGATACACGGAATAAGGCACAAGTGCCATACATAATGTAGCTGAAGCTACCGATGATTTGTAGCCGAAGCTACCACTTAACACCTATCACATAAATGCTCAATGATGAGCTAATCACGGGTCTGCTCACACAAGCTGATGGTGTAGTCAAAACTACTCAGTGCTGCTCACACAAGCTGATAGGTACCCGCAACAAATGGAGGATTACCTAGCCACTGGTAGTCGAACTAAACCAGCACCCAGAATCACATATACAATCAATAACAGTCAATGGAGTCCTAGTGACATGTCACTCGTATCCCAAATGATTCCTAAGGTTCAACCGGGACTTTTCTTCATTTATCGGTTTATCATAATACATATTCAAAGATTTGTTTTAAAATTTTAGATTTCTAATAATTAAAGTAATCAAACATAACAATTATAATAATTCAATATTTGCATATAAAACTTACCTCGGTGTAAAATGTTAACTTTACAATTTAGTTCGATACCTTGCCCATCCCTTGGTCAAGGTCGATTTCGCGTTGTTCTTGATCTATAAAATCAAAGTTAACTATTCAATATACACATTACTCAATTGGACACAAATTTATCCTATGGTAATTTTTTTACCATTTTACCCTAACTTTGTCAATTTTTACAATTTAGTCCATTGGCTCGTAAAGTGAAATGTATCTATTTTTCTACATTTCCAAACCTAGCCGACCCTATTTCTCTCTCATAGCAGCCCACATTTATCGACATTTCACAATTTATGCATATGTTTTACAACTTTTGCATTTTAGTCCCTAAATGCATTTTCATGAAAATTCACTTAGTAAAAGTTGTTTACTACACATCAAGCTTTTATTTTCTACCATTAAACATCAAAATGCTCTCATGTCACACATGGGTAAATTTTTAAACATGAAGCCTAGCTTAAAATAGTGGTAGAAATAACTAGGTCAAGTTACGAGGATCTAAAAAATACGAAGAACATGAAAAACAGGGCTAGGGATCACTTACTTTGAGCTTGAAAAGTTGGCAAAACCCTAGCTATGGAGACTCTTCAAATTCGGCACTAAGGGAGGAAGATGGACACAATTTTGGCCTTATTTTCCCTTTTTGTTTCTTTTAATACCCAAATGACTAAAATGCCCTTAATGGCCTTCTTTGGAAATTTTTCCTTCCAAGGGTTTTTTTGTCCATCATGCCATAAAATGGTCTAATTGCTAAATAAAGATCCCTAGTTTATGAATTCATTTCAATTTCATACTAAATGCTTCTAGAACACATATTTTGAAATTTTTGCAATTTAGTCCTATCACTTAATCAGGCATTCTATCAAAAAAATTTATTTACTAAATTTTTACTTATGCATTCACTTACTTAATAGACCTTAAAACTTTATCAGAATAAATTTTTCTATGTCAGATTCGTGGTCCCAAAACCACCATTCCACTTAGGCCCTAAATCAAGTTGTTACAACTCTCCCCCTTAAAGGATTTTCGTCCCCGAAAATCTAACCAGAAAAGAGATGTGGATATTGCTTTCTTATGGTTTCCTCTGATTCCCACGTAGCCTCTTCTACTCCGTGCTTTTGCCATAACACTTTTGTTTCTCAACTGTTTCACTTCTCGAGCTAAGATCTTGATTGGTTCTTCACTATATGACATATCTGGCTGAATTTCCACTTCAGTCGGTGAGACCACATGTGACGGACTGGAACGATAGCGCCGTAGCATAGATACATGAAATACATCATGAATCTTTCCTAACTCTGTCAGTAAGGCCAATCGGTATGCCACTGGTCCGATTCTTTCTACAACTTCATACGATCCGATGAATCGTAGACTCAATTTGCCTTTCCGACCAAATTTTAAAATCTTTTTCCATTAGGACACTTTTAAAAACACTTTATCAACCTCTTGAAACTCGATCTCCTTCTCTTCAAACCCGCATAAGACTTTTGCCTGTCAAGAGCAACTTTCAAATAATCACGGATTATCTTTACTTTCTCTTCTATCTCTTTAATCAAGTCAACCCCATAAATTTGCTTTTTACTAAGCTCAGTCCAATAAAATGGAGTCTGGCATTTGTGACCATACAATTCCTCATACAGTGCCATTTTGATACTCGATTGAAAACTATTGTTGTAAGTAAATTCAACTAATGGTAGATACTTTTCCCAACTACCTTTGAATTTAAGAACACAACATCGGAGCATATCTTCGAGGATCTAAATTACTCTCTTGGATTGACCATTTGTTTGTGGATGAAAGGAGATACTAAAGTTTAACTTGGTACCCAAAGCTTCTTGCAACTTTTTCCAAAACCTTGAAGTAAATCTCAAATCTTTGTCCGAAATGATAAAAGTCAGTATTCCATGCAATCTCACAATCTCAGCAATGTACAATTCAGCCAACTTATCAAGTGAGAAATTTGTGTGTATCAGAATGAAATGATCCGATTTCGTCAACCAGTCAACTAAACGGCATCTTTCTTTTTCGGGGTTAAAGGTAAACCAGTAACAAAATCCATAGTGGTTCGGTCCCATTTCCATTCGGGTACCATTATTGGCTGAAGCAACTTTTACTTGTTGGCAAACTAAGCACCTTGTTACAAACTCGGAGATGTCTCTTTTCATACTGGGCCACCAATAAGTTTTCTTCAAATCATTATACATCTTTGCACTGCCCAGATGGACAGATAGGCAACCATTGTAAGCTTTGTGTAGAATACTCCGAATCAACTCAACATCTTTTGGTACACAAACCTTGTCCCTAAACATCAAACAATCGTTTGAATCAATCTGAAAATCTATCTCATTACCCTCTTGACACTGAACCCTTTTTGCTTACAAGTCACCATCAACCCTTTGAGCTTCATAAATTTGTTGAATAAACGATGGCCTAGCTCTCAACTCAGCTAAAATCAAACCATCATCAGATGGGGTCAATCTCATCTTTAAAGCTCTTAAAGCAAATAGAGATTTCCTACTTAAGGCATCGACAACCACATTTGTTTTCCCGGAATGGCAGTCAATCACTAATTCGTAGTCTTTTAACAACTCGAGCCATCTTCGTTGCCGCAAGTTCAATTCTTTTTAAGTCATTAAGTATTTCAAACTTTTATGGTCAGTAAAGATACGACACTTCTCACCAAATAAATAATGTCACCAAATCTTTAAGGCAAAAACAATAGCGGCTAACTCTAAATCATGGGTTGAGTAGTTCCTCTTGTGTGGTTTCAACTGTCTTAAGGCATACGCTACCACCTTATCTTCCTACATAAATACACATCCAAGGCCATTTAGAGACACATTACTGTAAATCACAAATTCCTTTCCAAACTCAGGTTACACTAATACTGGCGCCTCGGTCAACACTGTCTTCAATTTCTCAAAACTTTGTTGACACTTTTCATTCCATTCAAACTTAACATCTTTTTGCAATAACTTGCTCATTGGAGAAGCAATCATCGAAAACCCTTTTATGAAACGTCGGTAGTATCCTGCCAAACCCAGAAAGCTTCTCACTTCTGATACATTTCTCGGTGGTTTCCATTCAACTATTGCTGAGATCTTACTTAGATCAACTTGAATGCCATCTCTTGAAACAATGTAGCCTAGAAATCCAACTTCACTAAGCCAAACTCACTTTTACTAAATTTTGCATACAACTATTTATCTCACAAAATTTGCAAAATTGTTCACAATCGTTCAGCATGCTCGTTTCTATCACGAGAATAAATCAAAATGTCATCTATGAATACCACCATAAACTTATCCAAGTACGGCCTAAAAATTCAGTTCATTAAGTCTATGAATACCACTAGGGCATTAGTAAGACCCAAAGGTATTACAAGAAACTCATAGTGTCCGTACCTTATGTAACACCCCTATCCCATAATTGTCGCCGGAATAGGTAAGGGGCATTATCAGACTTATAACTCAGAACATAACGGTATAAAATTTAAAATTTTTAACAAACAACATCACAAACCAGATATGTCAAACATTCACATTCATAGCATGCTTAAACAGACTTATAAAACATCAAAACATATCATAGGGACTAATTTGATATCATATAAAAAAATACAAGAAAATTTAGGAAAATTTTTGAAATAGGGTCACACGGCCATCTGCCTCACATGGTCACCAAACATGCTCATGTGTCCAGGTCGTGGAAAAATAGGGCGTACCTACTGACTTGGCCACACGGCTACCAGACACGCCCGTGTGTCCAACCCGTGTGCCATACACGGCCATTAGACACGCCCGTGTGTCTAAGCTGTCGAACACACTGACCAGTTTTGTTAAGGTGCAGGGCTCACACAGTCGAAACACACGCCCGTGTGCTCTGGCTGTGTGGCACGAAATAGGTTTGGTTAAGCCATTTTCACACCCTATAAGGCCAAGTACATATAATCATCATTTGCGAAACATTCATATGCATACATAAGCAGTCCAATTAACCAATCCAAGTCACCAAATAGACCATTTCATAACCAACCACTCAATGCCATATATATATATCACAAACATATACTATCTTTCATATATTCATTTCATACCATACCAAGTACCTATAATTGATAACTCATTCTCATTCATTTTAACATAGCATCAACACACCAATTCAAACATGAAACTTACCATAATCCCAAATAAGCTTATACTAAAATGACCATTTCATGCAGTCATACATATGCATTTAAATACCACTTACAAATCAATCACATTTCACCATTCACACCAACATATCTATAGTCACACATCATTCAACCAAAAGGCCAATTATCAATTTTACCACAAACTGAACACATTATATAATGCTTCCATATCAAGCCAACCTTTTTTAATTCAAGCCATATCACATAGCTTGATTATAATACCAAAATTCACATCACATTCATATACACAAGTGACCATATAATTCAACTTATAAACTACCCTATACATGCCATATTACCATATTTCAAAATAGCTTAATATTACCAGACATCTCCTGGATAGTGTGATGAAATCTTCAATGACTTCCAACCTGAACGAGTATTCAAAACACTATAAAATAAAGAAAACAAACTGAATAAGCTATTAAGCTTAGTAAGCTCATATAATTAACAGTACTATTTATGGTTTAACAATTATTTCTCCGTTTAAAAATAAACTTGAATACATATAAATCAACTCTATTAAATTTAATATCTTTTACTTTAACAACCATACAATTTATGTATGAATTCATCAGTTTTCACTTATTTCTCATATGATCTCTCAAATATCACTTACTTGTTGAGCATACCACGTATACCTGTACTGATTCGTATCATCATTTCTATTCTTGTAACATCATCTTTCCTGTTGAACCATTGATACTAGCATCGAATACGCGGTATCTTGCACACTAAGTGTCATATATGTGATTAAACCATTTATATCTCATATCACCTATATAACATCAATATCATATAGTTCATAGCATTTGTGTCAATTTATTTCAATAAGTATGACCTATAACGTATTCATATAACCAATGGCAAAATTATGCCCGTATAAACATTAACTCATTAGTAACAACAGTAATTCATTTTCAAATTAATCACTTAACAACAATATATTCATCCATTCATAAGGATGAAACCAATATGTAATGTCTATATAACATTCAATTCGTCTCTCATTTCAAATATACCTTCTATATAAACCATGCCACATTTCATAACTATATTTCATTTAAACCATGTATCAGTTTATCTATATAAATCATTGATCTCATATAACATATAAATCATGTAGCATATGTAAAACAACATACCCAGCCTAGAAGTTAGGCCCGAGTCTAGCGTGCCATATTAAAGTGTTTTTCGAAAACCATGTTTTCAGAGAAACCCTTCTTAAAGAAACTTGTTGCAAACTAAAACTTGTTTATTTTCAAAATGTGGCCAACTAAAAGTTAATCCCTTTTAAAAACATTATTACCTTTAAAACCTTCTTTGTTGCGAAAGCTTAATTTAGATAGTTGCGAAAGACGTAGTGTTCGAAAGCAGTTAACATTTTGGAAAACCGCGATTCACCTCTAGCAGATATAATTCAAAGTAAATAAAAACCTTCAAATAAAAATCCAAAAATTATAAAAGGCCTTATTACAAACCAAACCCAAAATAAAGTACTTGAGAGTAAATAATCAAAACAGAAAGCATAAGCAGTGTGTGGCCTTCTCCGAGTCCCTCACAGCTCCGATCTGTCTAAGGCTGGGGATTACCTGAAAGGTTAACAAACGGGGTGAGTTTACGAAAACTCAGTGTGTAATCCCCTACTACAAATACGAACAGTCAGTTATGTAAAAGGATTAAAAGTTTGCCCTACCACAGTTCCAATATCAACTGGGCCTTAGCCCCTTATAAAAGGCAGTACCAGATGGGCCTTAGCCCAATACAAAATCAGAGACATTATCCGAACCAGAATCAGTATCAGAATCAGAATCAGAGTTAGTATCAGTATCAGAATCAAAATCAGAATCAGAATCAATTAACAGAATTAGAATCAGAATCAGAATCAGATTCAATTAATAGAAACAAAATCAGAATCAAAATGTGAATGCAACCCCAACCCAGTCCAGCCATCACACCACCCGTACCAATGAGCACACCATGTGAGGAATAACTCAACCCACCCACCCAGTACACCTCAGTTGCAGCATAGCTGCCAGTAACAGTATTTGTGGCCAAGCCACCAGAACAGTAAAACGAGACAGAGCCTCTAATAGTATATGTGGCATTGCCACCAGAATCAGATAACGTGGCAAAGCCACTTAACGGAATACGTGGCACAAAGCCATCGGTAACGTGTCTATAATCGGCACAAAGCTTGTGATATTGGCACAAAGCCTTCGGTAATGGCACGAAGCCCATAATAACGACACGAAGCCCAAAATATCGATACGAAGCCCACAATAACGGCACACAGCCTTCGGTAAGCCCATAATAACAACACGAAGCCCACAATATCGATATGAAGCCCACAATAACGGCACACAGCCTTCGGTAACATGATCAGCACTCAACCATCGATCGGTCTACAGTTGTCTCGGGTCCCGTGTGACCTTATCAAATCAGTACGAATATACGGCTCTTAAGCCTTCGGTGGATCTACAGTCATCAAGCAACCATGTGATCCTAACAGATCATATCTTACTCCATACAAAATCCCAACCCATGCAACATGTTATGTATGCAGAATGTCACGCCCATATTTGAATCAAACAATCACAGTCAAGTCATTCATATCACCAACATATATTCACAATCAAATCCGTCAAACACACAGTCCAAGTCAGTCACTTGCCCACAAGGCCAAAACAGTCATTTAACACCTTAGGGGTACAATGGTAATTTTACCCCACAGGGGTATTTCGGTAATTCTACCCTACAGGGGTATTTTGGTAATTCTACCCTACAAAGGTATTTTGATAATTCTACCCTATAGGGGTATTTCAGTAATTCTACCTTACATGGGTATTTCAGTAATTCTACCCTACAGGGGTATTTTAGTAATTCTACCCTATAGGGGTATTTTGGTAATTTTGCAAATCAAGGGTAAAATAATAATTTTACAAATCAGGGGTAAAATGGTAATTTTACAAATCAAGGGTAAAACGGTAATTTTACAAATCAGGGGTAAAATGGTAATTTGATAAATCAAGGGTAAAACGGTAATTTTACAAATCAAGGGTAAAACGGTAATTTTACAAATCAGGGGTAAAACTGTAATTTTACAAATCAGGGGTAAAACGGTAATTTTACAAATCAGGGGTATTACAGTAGTTCTACCTTATAAGGGTATTTTAGTAATTTTGTAAATCAAGGGTATTTCAATAATTTTGTAAATCGAGGGTAAAATGGTAATTCTATAAATCGGGGGCACTTTGGTAATTTTACAAGTCGAGGGTATTACAGTAATTTGGTAAACTAAAGTATTCTAAACAGAGATAACAATGCGAATGGGCCTAGGGCCCATTCTCGGCCCAAATGGGTCCAATATTTACTATACAATCAAGCAACTTATCCAATTGGGCCTATAGGCCCATTAGGCCCACATGGCCCCTTTCGGCCCATCGCAGCCCGAAGTAGCCATCCTACAGCTAGAGTAGTGAGAAATACACACTTGATAGGAGACTGGAGTTCATCGCGCTCCGAGCACTTTTAGCCGATGCCCAACCCAAACGAGCCCTCCATAAAGCGAAAGGGATCAGCCAAGAAAGGTACCTTTACTCTCCTCATGGTTCTCCCTATTTAAAGCCAGCTTCGCATCCACTCTTATGTTAGCTTCCCGATGTGGGATCCCCCCATCATCAG
The DNA here is from genome assembly GCA_020496765.1 of Gossypium stocksii. NCBI lineage: Eukaryota > Viridiplantae > Streptophyta > Magnoliopsida > Malvales > Malvaceae > Gossypium > Gossypium stocksii. Next base: position 19,454,869 of record CM035623.1, read on the forward strand.
AGTTTAGATTCAATACCAACTCTTGCCGCCTCCTGTTAGCAAAATAAATGCTCTTTGATTGCCATGAGTTTCGAACCCTGGACCTTACCACCTTCCTACCTCTTATGTGGCGCTACTTTGCCACTAGACCACAAGGCTTTTTGTGGCACAATTTCTCCAACAATATTCTTAAGGCCTACCTACTACTCCCAGGGTTTAATTCACCTTAAACCAAAATTTTTGCTAGAATCCAGGTTTGAACCCAGGACTTCTCCAACACTTCTCAGCACACTAAACCACTGAAACAAGCCTTCATTAACGGAATTTACATGCACAACAAAATATTATAAGCTGCCTTCAACCGCTCCCATGCTCAAGGCCCAAAACTTCTAAGCCCAAATTCAGGGTGTTACAGCATATGTCATGTAATCATATACTTATAACATGTAATCCATGTAATTCATATAGTTCATGTAGTCCATGTATCATAAACCATGTGTCATATATTTCTTGTATCATATATCACATATACATCTTGTATCTCTTATAACATATATTTCTTATCTTTCATATCGGTATATTGCCTGTTGAACCTTTGGAAACATCAAGGGATACTTGGGTGATGCACACAGTGTATATATATATGTAAACCTGTAAATTCATCAATTCATCACATATGCTCTTTCGAGCCATGAACTATATGCTCCTCCTGAGCCAGTAATGGTAAGCTCAAAGGCTGAACATGTAAGCCCGAAGGCTGAATGGTATGCCCGAAGGCTAAACATGTAAGCCCATAAGCTGTGGTGAGTCCACAACAAATGCAGGAGTTCAACCAACCTGTAGCCCTAGTGACATGTCATTTGTATCCTACGACTTTCTACGGTTCAAACTGGACTTGGTAATAACTTTTAACATGTAATCAATAGGCAATTCCATCTATTAATTCATTTATACAATTCATTTGAATCATATCACAAATTACTCATGTAATTCACATAAACCATGTACTATTTCATATGTACATATCATACATTTCCTAAAGCATTTTCTTCCATAACATGTATATTCATGTACTATATAATTCATATAACTTGTGTAACATGTAAAATTTATAATACATATACTTCTCATTTACAACCACATACCATTTAACTTATAATACTTTTCCACATTATATCATATAATTAGGTGGCAGCAACATATTCATAGAGCCGATAATTCTAGTAAATTATTCATTACACATACATATACCTTTAATTAAAACAATTACAGTAACTAATAATTTGATTTTTAACCATACGAACTTACCTCGTATATCCGTCGACTATTCGTCTACTTTTCGTTTTCCTCGATCTAATTCCGGTAATTGTTTCTCTTGATCTATTTATTATCAAATTCAATATTTTTAGTAACTATACAATTCAATTTAATTCAATTCACATATATTTAACAAATTTCACATTTGCCCCTATACTTTTAAATATTTTGCAATTTCATCCTTTTTGCACAAAATGGCAATTTTGCACAATTAGACCAAAACCCATTATGGCCGAATATCATATGGCTTCTATTAAGCCCATATTTTCAATTATTTCACATTTCTAACCACAAAATTTCTATTTTATTCAATTTAATCCCAATTACTCAATTTTGTCAAAAATCACTTTATAAAACTTGTATATTAATAAACAACCATCAATAATCTATTAAGAAACATCAAAATACCTATGTATTCAACAATGACACATTTCAAAAATATTACCAATTTTAGAAATTGAGGCACGGGCTAGCTATATCGAGCTGCAACGAGCTCAAAAATATAAAAATTATTAAAAATGAATCAAAAAATCGTACCTTACTTGAGTAATATAACTTGGCCGAATGCTAGGTACAAAAATGGCTATGTTTTTGTTTCATAATCGGTGAAGAAGAAGCATCCAAATATATTATGGTATTTGGTTTATAAAAATAATAACATATTTCTTTTTACATAATTAACCTTTAAATTACTATATAAAAACCATATATAATATGGACATAATGCCCACTATCCTTTAAAATGGCATCATTACCATTTAAGGCCACTTTATTCAAAAACCAAAGCCAAATAAGTCATTCTAATAATAGAACTCATGTTTTTTGCTTTACGCAATTTAATCTTTTTTACCGAATTAACTATTTAATCGGTAAAATTTCTTTACAAAACTTTTACACAATAATTCTATCAGCCTGTAAACATTAATAAAATAATAAAATAATTATTTTGACTCGGTGAAGTGGTCCTAAAACCACTCATTCTGATCAGGCTTACAATTAGGCTGTTACACCTTTTCTACAAGCAGTTTTCGACACATCAGACTCTTTCACCCTTAGCTGGTAATACCTGAATCTCAAGTCTATTTTGGAGAACACTATAGCTCTTCTCAGCTGGTCAAATAAATCATCAATCCTTGGCAAAGGATACTTGTTCTTTATCGTCACTTTGTTGAGTTGCCTATAATCGATACAAAGTCTCATCGATCCATCATTTTTCTTAACAAACAATATAGGAGCACCCTATGGAGAAAAACTAAGCCTCGCAAATCCTTTGTCTGTCAACTCTTGTAGCTAGACCTTCAATTCCTTTAGCTCAGTTGGAGCCATTCTATACGAAGCTATTGATATCAGGGCAGTCCCTGGCAACAAGTCAATGGCAAACTCTATCTCTCTAACAGGTGGTATGCCCAGCAACTCGTCTGAAAACACATTCGGGAACTCGCAAACCACTGGCACTTACTCCACTTTCAATTCAGACTCTTTCGTATTCAATACATAAGCCAAATACGCCTCACAACCCTTTCTCAAACACTTTTGAGCAGTCATTGACAAAATCAATGTAGGCAACTCACTAGACTCATTTGTTTCAACCCGGAGGATTTCACCATTTTCACACTTTAGCTCAATAATCTTCTGTCTACAATTCACCTTAGCATCATGCATCAACAGCCAATCTATGCCCAAAATGGCATCAAACTCATCAACTGGCAATAGCATTAGATCGACAAGGAAATAGTGACCTTGGATCACTAAAGGACAATTTTTACAAATCTTGTCAATTAACACACATTTGCCTAGAGGGTTTGACACCTTAACCACAAACTCGATTGACTCTATAGGCAATTTCATATCATTTGCCAATTTCAAGCAAATGTAAGAATGTGTGGACCTTGGGATCAATCAGTGCAACAATATTAACATCATAAAGAGAAAATATATGCATGATCACGTTAGGGGGTGACGCTTCTTCCTGGGCGCGGATGGCATAGGTTCTTGCGGGCACTCTGGCCTTCGATCCTGTAGCTGAATCTTTAGCTATGCCTTTGCTACTAGCTCCCTCCTTCACATTTCTGGTAGGCCTCCCTTCAGCGGGTATATTGTTCGGTTTAGTGCTCTGAGTAGTTTCTTTCACTACCATTTCGGGACAGTCTTTGATGAAGTGATCTTGGGAGCCACATTTGAAGCAAGCCTTAGTGACCATCCAAAACTCACTGGGATATCTCCTACCACAGTGTTGACACTCGGGGTTACTTGGCTTAACATTGCCAACACTAGTTACTGAAGTAGTCTAAGCCTTAGAACTCGTATTTTGCCTCCCGCGAGTTCTACCCGAATTTTCGGCAAAAACGGTCGAACAGTTTGGCACATTTCTCACTTTCTTTGACGATGGTTGTAAGGACTTGCTCATCGATCTCTTCTTTACATCTCTAGTATCCGATTCAGCCTTCCTCTTTTCCTTACACAATTCTTTCGCTTTGCATGCCTGATCAACTAATACAGTAAATTCTTTTAACTCCAAAATCCCCACATCTATCTTGATGTTTTCATTTAGGCCATCTTCAAACCTTTTACACATAATTTCTTCTATAGAAACGCATTCTTGAGCGTACTTACTAAGTCGAACAAACTCTCGCTCATACTCATACACAATCATTCGGCCTTGTTTCAGCTCTAAAAACTCCTTCCGCTTTTGATCAATGAAACGCTAACTTATATACTTCTTCCTAAACTCCACTTGGAAGAAGTCCCAAGTAACTCTTTCAGTAGGCACTACTGAGACTAGCGTTTTCCACCACTGATATGCTGAATGTCTCAGAAGCTATACAGTGCACTTTGAACACTCCTCGGGTGTGCAAGAGAGCTCATCAAACACCCTGATAGTGTTTTCGAGCCAAAATTCTACCCTCTCAAGGTCATCTTCAATACTGGCTCTAAATTTCTCGGCTCCATACTTACGATTCTTGTCAATAGAGGCTTACTCATTCTTACCATTTCCACACCTTGTATAGATATCAGAGTCGATTGTGGGATGGGAGGAGGTGGATAGGTTGAGCATTCGGGTTCCCCTGAATGAACTCTGTGTACCATTCACTCATTCTATGAGAAAGGCTTTCCGAGCCTATTCACCCAGACCAGATTCAATATTTGTACTCTCGAGTGGAGCGGTCCCATGAGCAGGATCCGATGGGTTACTTTCTGCTTCGTCAGCTACTGTCGGATCGGGATCCATTTATTATATGAAAACACAATTTAAAAGATTAGGAACCATCACACTATCAATATTCATAATCATGGCATGTATAGCTAGACTCTCACACTTGCTATGTTAGTCCGAAGACAGAATAAACCATAGCTCTGATACCACTAAATGTAACGCTCCTCACCCGTAACCGTCGCCAGACATGGGTACGAGGTGCTACCGAACTCACGCTCACACGAGCACTCGATTACGACGATTAATTTCCACATAAAATTTAAACAATTTTTGAACTTATTCAAAACATTCTTATTATGGGCCTACGAGGCCCAAAAGATATGTTAGGTACGATTCGGGACCAAACCGAATCTTTTCAAACACTTAGAAAATTTTGCATCAAAACAGGGCACGTGCCCGAGTGGGACAGGGACACGCCTGTGTCGGCAGGCCTTGTGGTCATACACGCTCATGTCCCTAGCCCGTGTGGAATTATTTTTCAATTTGAACCTACAGGGGTTTTCACATGGCCGAGTACACGCCCGTGTCCTAGGCCGTGTCCTTCACACGGCCAGGCACACACCCGTGTCTTAGGCCGTGTAAAAAATCCAAGGTATTCTGTTTTTGACGTCATCGCGAAGTTTTCATCACACGGCCAAGTCACACTCCCGTGAGCTAGGCCATGTTAAGCAAATGGTCGAGACACATGGCCATGTCTTAACCCGTGTGTTTACTACTGGGCATTTAATTTTCATAAATTCAGGTGCAAGGGACATACGGCCTATCAATACGCCCATAGGGCTGGCTGTGTGTGAACACACGCCCGTGTGTCTTCTCGTATGGACAATTATAGGCTATTCTCCAAGCTAATTGCCACCCTGAAACACAAACCAATTCAAACCAATTTTGCCATTATTCAATATGGCACAATAACTCATTCAACCATACATATTATGACCTTTATACAACCAACTTTCATCCACCATCATCAAGCACACACATCACACCACAATCCACATAAACTTTCAAGCTTGCACCTTAATAGATTACAACACTTTGACAAAATATACTTAACCAAATATGGCTCATTTCAAATGGCCAAAATACCAAAATAACATTAACAACAATGGGCCCAAAAGAACTATCACATGACTATAATATCAAACCATCTATACAAGCCACAATTTCATGTTTACTAGTAAAATACCAAATTGTTGTTGATAGTGTTGATGGAATCCCAACTTGATCACCAGACCTCAGGTTAGTGTGACGAACCTATAAGGGAAAGGAAAAACGAAGGGGTAAGCTATTAACCTTAGTAAGCCTATATGTAAAATTCATAAGCATTTAAAACCAATAATTCATATAAGCTAGAAATGAGCTTTCTTGTGATCAAATTAGCTTTGTGATTATCACTAACTCAAATGATCTTACTACATATTTCAATACAAAGAATAAGCACTTAGTACACATGATATTTTCATATAACCTGCACACACACATTCTTAACACATGGTTAAATCTTTTCACATGTAATCGCATTTTATCATATCAATTCAAATAGCCCGTTGAACCACGTGAAATGCTAAAGGATACACGGAATAAGGCACAAGTGCCACACATAATGTAGCTGAAGCTACCGATGATTTGTAGCTGAAGCTAGCACTTAACACCTATCACATAAAGTCTCAATGATGAGCTAATCACGGGTCTACTCACACAAGCTGATGGTGTAATTGAAACTACTTACTACTGCTCACACAAGTTGACAAGTATTCGCAACAAATGCAGGATTACCTAGCCACTGATAGTCAAACTAGATCAGCACCTGAAATCACATATACAATCGATAACAGTCAATGGAATCCTAGTGACATGTCACTCATATCCTAAATGATTCCTAAGGTTCAATCGGGACTTTTCTTCACTTATCAGTTTATCATAACACATATTCGATAATTTGTTATAAAATTTCTAATTTCTAATAATTAAAGTAATTAAACATGACAATTATAATAACTCAATATTTGCATATAAGACTTACCTCGGTGTAAAATGTTAACTTTACGATTTAGTCGATACCTTGCCCTTCCCTCGTCAAGGTCGATTTCACGTCTTTTTTAACCTATAACATCAAATTTAACAAATTCAATATACACATTACTCAATTGGACACAAATTTATCCTATGGTAATTTTTTTACCATTTTACCCCTAACTTTGTTAATTTTTACAATATAGTCCCTAGGCTCGTAAAGTGAAATGTATCTATTTTCTATATTCCCAAGCCTAGCCAACCCTATTTGTCTCTTATAGCATCTCACATTTCACAATTTATGCACATGTTTTACAACTTTTGCATTTTATTCCCTAAATGCATTTTCATGAAAATTCACTTAGCAAAAGTTGTTTACTACACATCAAGCTTTCATTTTCTACCATTAAACATCAAAATGCTCTCACGTCACACATGGGTAAATTTTTAAACATGAAGCCTAGCTTAAAATAGTGGTAGAAATAGCTAGGTCAAGTTACGAGGATCTCAAAAATACAAAGAACATGCAAAACGAGGCTAAGGATCACTTACTTTGAGCTTGAAAAGTTGGCAAAACCCTAGCTATGGAGACTCTTCAAATTTGGCACTAAGGGAGGAAGATAGACACATTTTTGGCCTTATTTTCGCTTTTTATTTCTTTTAATACCCAAATGACTAAAATGCAATTAGTGGCCTTCTTTGGAAATTTTTCCTTCCATGGGTATTTTTGTCCATCATGCCATAAAATGGTCTAATTTCTAAATAAGGATCCCCTAGTTTATGAATTCATTTCAATTTCATACTAAATGCTTCTAGAACACATATTTTGAATTTTTTACAATTTAGTCCTATCACTCAATCGGGGCCTTCTATCGATAAAATTTATTTACTAAGTTTTCACTTGTGCATTCATTCACTCAATAGACATTAAAACTTTATCGAAATAAATTTTTCTATGTCGGATTCATGGTCCCGAAACCACCATTCTGTTTAGGCCCCAAATCAGGCTGTTATATGCATGACTACAATTCAGTAGTCCTTTCTCATTCGCATTACGTTCCCTATTCGTTGGTGGATTCCTGTGACCCGCTGGTTGACTATTGCCTATCTATATTTCCATTGTCCTTCTAACCCTTTTTCTTTGTTTGTGGGCTATCCTATGTCTACTATTCTAATTTTCCACTCATGTTTATTATCTCGGCGGAACTTTATGCTTCCAAAATCGAGCTATATTCTTACACATCATAATCATCGTGTTTACTGTCTCGATGGACTATCTCGTGTTTAGTGTCCCGGTGGACTATCTATGATGTCGTTTTGTCTTTCAGCTATGGTCTTACACAATATAACCCCGTGTTTACCATCTCAACGACTATCAAAGCATGTCATAGCATCTTTCAGTTGTGGTCTTAATCCTAGTTACCGTTCTGACGTGCTTTCAGATGATGCATAGTGTCTTTTAGCAATAGTCTTACTCATCTTGGCGTATAGCCTCTGATTGCACCCATGGCCTAGCCATGATCTTTTTTATGTACTTTTCTCGTTGTAATCCATCCATTCCTCCATTTCATCCTTCCTAGCCTTGATGCTCAAACACCGTAGTATCCCGACTGCACACAACAACACCGTATGAAGTTATCTAAGAGAATCACCCATTTTCCCTTCCTAATTTCATCTAATCCTAGCAATGTTTCCCTTACATGTTCCACCATTGTAGACATGCATTTTACATATTAAATATTATGGTATCATATTTAATTCATGCACACTGAACTAGAATGGAGGAAACCCACACATCTCTATGCTCTTAAATGTACTTAGCCTTTCTAGGGTTAGAGTGTAGAAACTCGCCTAATACTCTTTTTTCCTCACCAACTCAGCTTCTCTAAATGTCAGAGCTTCTATTCTTCTGGAAATAGCTAACTACATTTTTTATTTTTCTGACTCAAACCTCCTAATATCTGCTCCATGCAAAGCTTCTCGTAACCATCCCATCTTCGGAGCAACAAAGAAGGTGAATGAAGAGAAGAAAATGAAACATAATTAAAATGAATCCTCTCTTGGAAGTCACCTCTTAGCTATTTATAACCCTTCCTGCACGGTCTTTAACAATGTAGAATTCACCCATTAATAATTATTGTGTCTCCCACTAAGAGACCAGGTGGTTCTAATCCAATCAAAACAGACTTGGTTAGCAACTCTTCCACATTATTATCAATTTTTTAACTTGAATCCTTTTCTTGTGCCTTCATGTTACTCCTACTCTGTATAATTGACGGAGCCTTCTATACTTAACGAAGCATAAGCACTAACCCACAGCAGGTACCTGGCTATTATGACATTAAATGCATTCTATTTCACAACTCTTTTTTAAATCTAAAATTTGGCGAATGCTCTTAAATAAACAATGCTTGACTAACATCTCCTTATCCCTACTTTTGACGGATAATCCTGAAATTCCTAGGCTCATTAGTACGATGATTGTACCCATCTAATGGGTCAATTTCTTCCTGTCATAGGGCAGCAAAGCTTGCCCACTAAATGTTTTCATCTCTACCTTGGTGAGGTATCGAGGTTAACACTCGGATATTTTGGAGTTCTAGTCTAATTGTGATGAAAGCTTATTAGCCTTTCTCGAAAAGACTTGTCACTGAACGGTCTTATGATTTGTTCTTTTAGGTAACGGCTGGTCGATATTCTTGCCTTGGGAATTCTAAAAGCTTTCTCTTCTTCCTATACCAACAAGTTTTCTTCATACATTGGTAGTTCCAAATGGTTACTTACCATCCATTAATTCTTTATAACTTCCCTTACACGCTTTTGAGCTATAAATAGACCAAAACATTAAGAGGGAAGTTCATAAGCCTACCATACCCTAAATCAACCAATCTTATTATTATCTTTCACCTCTTTTCTTCCTATCTTCCTTTTTCTTGTCCATATATATTCCTAAGGTGTAGTTCTGTAACACCCTTCACCTAGTTCTTTCATCAGACCCGAGCTACAAGATGCTATGAATAATTTCGAAACAATCACATACAATTTAAAACATTGAATGATCATATTAATACATACATTAATTATTACAACTAAAAATAGAACTAAATCGAGCTTAAAAATACAATAGATTAGATTCAGGCATGAAAGATGTCCAAACTTTAAATTTTAAAACTTTGGAACTAGGTATTGATACCAACGTAATAAATACTGATACTTTTATTGTAGGTATTGGTATGATAATCAGAATTGATACTATTTTCACATTCTACAAATTTGAAAACACTGTTCATTTGGTCTAGTATCAATACCTTGGTCCATTGTATCGATACTTTTATCTAGATGGTCAAAAATCACAATTTTGAAAGTTCATTTCATGCCCAAACTTATATCTTAATTCATAGATACAAATAGGTACACATATGACTTGCATCAAACTCACTCAATACATTACAAACATGCCATGATTCAACCATGATCTATTAACCATCTTACCTATTATAATTAACAACTAAGTATGCAATTAGGTACCATTATCCTAATACTAACCAATATGCCATTTGGCACGACCATAACCAAATTCAAAACATAAACTCAATTATACATACAAGCATGTATCATCATAGTACAGTTCACATTTGTACATAATCCAAACTTACCATGTCATTGAAACAACAAGGGAATAAGTTATTCAACTTGACAATTTTGCCTAAATCTAGCAACCCTATATCCACAAGGTGATTTCATCTCATAACCAATTCATTTAATAATCTGAACATTTAACATTTCAAATAATTTTAATACTAATCACATGGAAATCAACAACTCAATATCATTCACAACATCCGATCAATATTTCAATTAACAAATAAAACTAAAAGTCTCAATAGTATACATGTATCAATATATACAAGCTTCAATTAATCAATCTAAAGATTATATCGTATCATTTCATTTTGTTGTCAATAGTACATCTAATTTCAATGTAATGGCAATCATTATTTCATTTTATTGTTTGAATTTTAAATGAAATTCATAGATTTCTCACAATTTCATATTGGCCCTCTGCGTCGTATATTCGATATGTATTAGCAATCAATACTATCGATATTCGTATATATATCGTTAATCAACTTTTTGCTACCATAACACAATTATCAATCCAATTTATATCTCACAAATTAAATATCACATTACTTTCCATTTCCTATCTATTTGCAATCTCAATTATCAAATAACACTTTTCATTTCAGATTTTCAGTCTTAAGATTTCGAGGACTCTATCATCATCGTTTCAATTATACTTATCCCACTTTTACCATTTATTCCCCCTATTAACTCGACTCGGACTCGGACAAATACACGAATCCAACCAACACACATGTTTGGCACCTAATCTCTTATCAGATAAATTTGAAGCAAATAGTTGTGCCCAGTGCTATCACTATGTTTGACACCTAGTGTCTCATCAGTATAACTGATGAAAATTGGCACCCAGTGCCTCATCGATTCGTAGTTGAATTAACCATGAACTCTTCCTATCCTATGACATGCCAACTATATCTGACTCTACTAGAACAGTTAATAGGGTAATCATTTTCAATTTCCATTATAAGTCAATTTCTCAACTCAATTATATATGTTTAATGCTAATTCACCAATACAAATCAATATACAATAATCTCAAATCAATTCAATTTCATACCAGCACAATTCAATCAATTATAATCAAATATCAATTCATTATTTTAAGTTTTAACCTTCAGCTTATCAATTTTCTATGTTTTAGCTCATAACTCACCTGTTGTACGAAATTGTACAAACTCAAACTATTATCAAACAAATACAAATTCAAGAATCAAATATAAAAAATTTAATTACAATTATACTATGTGAACTTATCTGGAATAACAACAAATGATCAATTCTCCAAGAACTAATAAGCAATTTGCCTTTTTCCTCAATTAATTCCAATTTGACCCAATTCTAGATCTATACAATTATTCAATTAAATTTATCAATTTCAACCCTCTTATTTCATCCAATTATAAACATATATAAGCTCAATTTCATTTTTTTAGATACTCCTTGAAATTTTTTATTTTATTCAATTTAATTCTTAAAACCGAACTTATCATAATTTTTACATTTAAACCTCGTTTTTTATTCTGATTTCAATTTCAGCCTGATACAACCCTCTAAATTAAATAGTTATAGAAATTTCATGCTAAAGTTAAAATTATTACATTTTAGTCCCTAAGTTCAAAATTAACAAATTTCTTTACAATTTAGTCCCCTTTTTTTAATTTTTATGCTTAAAAGCTAATATAAAAACACCAGAAGCTTCAAAAATTATCAACGGTAACATTTTAAATCTTTGACAGTTTTAAAAAAGGGACTTAAAACCACTTACATGCAAAAGATGAAAGCTTGAAACTTCAAACTCTTTCTATTTTCTTCAAGTTTGGTCTTTGGAGAAATAAAATGAAAAAGATGATCAAATGTATCATCTTTCTTTTCTTTATTACCTAATATAAATTTTATTATTATAAAATTTAAAAGTTTTAATATTATTTTAATTAAATCAGAACCGTGTCGTCCACTAACATCAAAATGGTTTATGTCCATTTATACTTTGGTTTAATTACAATTTTAGTCCTTTAGTAATTAAAAATCTTTAGCAATTAACTTTTATCACTTTTACAATTTAGTCATTATACCTTAATTAGTCACAATTTGATAAAATTATCTATCCAAAATTCAATTCAACAATATAAAAATATTTACAGGCTCGGTTTACAAAAATAAGGTCATGATACCTCATTTTCTAACACCACTGACTTTTTGCACAAAGCACTTGTACTTTGACTAACTCACCAATTAATAAAATCTATAAAATAGACACTCACAATAACATCATATTAACTTGTAGGTAATAAATGATGATATTTACGCAATCACTCATTGGATTTATGGTCCTGAAACTACTATTTCAAACATCACTGAAAACTGGGTTGTCACAAGTTCCCTCACTATCCCAATGTTAAGATCATGAAAGCAAATTCTCAATAGAAGGCACAGGTAAGGCAATAACCCCTAACTTACAATGGATTACCTGGTACCTCAAGAAGTCTATTTTCCCAATGTTACTTTTGTTCTTGGTGTAGATCAAGAGAAAGGTCGAAAGGTCGTCTAGGCATTGCTAATTACTATATCATCTGTCTCTGGAGAAAATGTTCTATCGCTGGGGATTATATGTCTCTATCTTTGGTCAAATTAGAACAAGGTACGTTTCTACCTCAAAACCTATGGAAGTTCCCTATCTCAACTTTCCTTTTTCTCCCAAGGCCCGGCTCATCACGACTTTTACTATAATACCGTGGGGAAACCATGCCAGCATCACTAACTACTCCACCACATAAACCCTGGTGTTCCTTTCAACCATTGATAGGGTGGATACATCCTTGTCTGCCCTTCAAACTGGAAGTGAAGCTAGGCGGGCTAAACCCAAAAGGTTCACCCATTCTGGTGGATTACATTACATACAACTCCCTAGATTCATAGGAAACTGCCTGCCATAGTTGGGGGTTTACCTAAGCCCTTCCAGCTTGAAAGTCTAAATTCAAACCTTTAAAGGCTTCAAAAGAAGGTCAAAAGATGGTGTTGACTTCGAAAGCTGCATCTTGACGGAGAGGTGCAATTGCAAAATTGAGGGTCTCTAAGCCCTTGGGGTTGGTACTATTGACACCAAGCTTAACTTCCAAGTGTACCTTCCTTCTCAACTCTTTCGTCTAGTCCTTCTCTTTGAAGATCAAGCCTGATCGTTTCCACTCCTCTCAAGGAGGCGAAGACACTTTGAGGTAGTAACTCACTTGGTGAATAGATATATTTTACCTTTTGTTGTATCTATTCTTTAATAAAATTTATCCTTTCTCTAGAACTTGTACTTTTCAATCAATGTATCTACTTATCTTTATTTTATGTCTTTGTCCATATTCATCTGCTTTTACTTTCATTTTGCCCACCAATCTGGGTCATCATATTTACACACTCAACACATAGCAACTTAAATAAACGAGGACTCGAGGGACTTAGACAGATTGTACGTCATGCACATCATAGGTACTTCTTCCAATTCCTAAGTTCAAAAGACTAACTAAATTGTGCTCTGATAACATTTAACTTGTAACACCCCAACTCGACTCGTTCGTTGAATCTGGGTATGAAGCATCATAGTTGAACCAGGTTGATGTACACGTCTAAATATTACTATTTTAAAATCAGATTATGTTACCTATTTATAAACATCTTACAACAAATGCAATTTTAAATAAAAGTTCATTATCTTAACTTTGAGCTTTAAGGGAACTACATAAATACATTATATTTGACCTTATGACGAAGTTCCTAAAGGTATCCCCCTTCTTATGTGCATGTTACTTTACTAACAAAGCTTCTTAATTCAGCACTAACTAGCTTGGTCTCTCATCGAGTCCTTTATTACGCAAATCCTGTAAAACACAAGCCACACTTTGGTAAGCTTAGATGAACTTAGTAAGTCTCTACAATACTCGAAATTAGAACCCATCTCCTAAGGGTTTAAATAGAAAGAAACTAAAATACAATTAACTACTTGCTTGTGCGACTAAAGCCTCTTCACCCGTTGGAACGGCTTTGATTTTATTCTCACTCCTATTCATTTATGGATAGTTTGTTCAGCTAACTACACCTGGGTAATTCTACTGACCCACAATGTAACACCCCCTTACTCATATCTTCTGTCGGAATAGGGTACGAGGGGTTACCTAACGTAAACACTTGCATACATACATTTCTGGGGCATAAAATGTCGTTCAAATTTAAAACTTTTCAAACTTCTTCTTAAAGTCCATAATATTGGCCTACGAGACCTAAAACATACTTTAGAAATGGTTTGGTACCAAACTGGCACTTTAAAAAAACTTTGGAAAATTTCACTAAAAACAAGCGCACACATCGGTGTGGCAAGGCACACGCCCGTGTGGCAAGGGACATGTCTGTGTAGGAAGGTGTGTGGGAAGGCTGTGTGGTTACGCACGCCCATGCCTTTGGCCCTTGCAAATTTATTTCTCATTTCGAACCTACAGGGGTTTTCACACGGCCTGGTACACGCCTATGTCTATGGCACGTACCGCTCACACGGCCATGACACGCCTATGTCTCCACCCGTGTGCTAAAACCTTGACATTCTATTTCTGACGTCATCAACTATCTAGGGTCATACGGGCAAGGCCCATGCCCATGTGCTATGCCGTGTGGCGAATTTAATTCCGCATTTAAGGTGTAAACTTCACACGGCCTAACACATACCCATGTGCTATGACTGTGCCTTCCACACAATTGAGGCACACGGCCGTGTCTCAGCCCGTGTGGTTACTGTTGGGCATTCTGTTTTACCAAATTTAGGTGCAGAGGACACACGGCCTGACACACGCCTATGGGGCAGACCATGTGTCGCACATGGCCTAGACAAACGCCCGTGTGTCTACCCGTCTAGACAAAAACAAGGCTATCTACCAAGCCTTTTTTGCCACCTTTACTTGCACAACATACACAACATCAAACATCACAAATCCAAGCATAACCACATAACCAAATTAGCCACAACCAAGTATTCGTACATCGATTCTAAGCTATCTTCTATCACATACAACATTTCGTACTTAACACCACAAGCCATGCAAAAACCATACCTATGAGAAACCTCATCATAAGCTTATATCAATGACCAAATATTATCCATCACTCATGGCCTTATACAAAATAAATAATTTCATATCAAGCCAACACATATGGCCAAATTAACAATGACACATAACACAAAAGACCAAGTCCCTATACATGCCATTATTCAAAACATTAATACTAACTATACCCAATGTTCTTTTTGATAGTGTGATCTACCCTCTGACGTTCTTTGATCCCTGAGCTAACTTGGTGACACCATAAGAAAACAGAAAAGAAAAGGGAGTAAGCATAAAGCTTAGTAAGTTGCATGTAAATAATTAACAACAATTTACCATGCATTAACATACTCACAACATATTATAATTTACACATAATTCATAAATAATCATAAGCATAACTTACTTATTTTTATCCTTACTAATCATACAACATAAATCAAGCTCATTTCTCATGAGTTTCGTGTGGGTACCTGTACCACTTACAACTTAGTCATAACCTTTCTTATTTTTGACATAAGCTTTAAATTACCTATTGAACCATCTGGGAATACTAAAGGATACCCGATAAGCTTCAGGAAAAAGGGTAAGATGTCGATGCCATGTCCCAGACATGGTCTTACACTGGCTCTCTTATATCGGTACTGATGCCATGTCCCAAACATGGTCTTACACTGGCTAACATATAACCCTAATGTCATGGCATGGATATTCGATCTATTCTTAAGGTTCAACCAGGAGTTTACCACATCAAATCTCATCATGCATATTTATAACCACAATCAAACATTCTATGCAATATCAATCATTCAATGCATAATAACAACAAAGTTGTATTATTTACGCACAACTTACCTTGATATACAAAATATGGGTGATCAATTTGATTTAGTCCAATAGCTTGGTTTTCCCTTGGTCTAGGTCTGAATTCCGTATTTCTTGCTCTAAAATGAAAAAAATTTACTTACTTAAACACCACATTAATCAAGACATTCCAAATTTCCTACTTTGGCAAAAATTACTGTTTTTCCCTTAAACTTTTACAAAATTACAATTTTGCCCCTAGGCTTATAAAACGTTTTTCATCAAATTTCCTCATTTCTCAAACCTAACCGAATCTTTATTAGTCTTATAGAAACTCACAATTTTTAATTATTTCCTACATTAACCTACTAATTTACAACCTTTACAAAAAGATCTATTTTAGGTGTTTTCATGAAAATCATTTCACAAAAGTTGTTTATTTAATAACCAAGATTCATTTTCTTCCATGAAAATTCAGAAACCAACATGAATACTCTCATGGAAAAACCCTAGACTTTCATCCATTTTACAAAATAGTCCCCTCATTAGCTAGCTTAAGCTACAAGAGTTCCAAAAATACAAAAATTAACAAAAATGATCATCAAACTGACTTACTTGCAAGGGAATAGCTTGGTTGAAATTTTGATCTCCAAAACCCTTATTCTTGCTAAAATTTTTGGTGGAGAAGATGAATACTATAGCCCCCCTTTTTCTTTATTTTATTTTTAGTCAAATAAGTCACCAAATTTCACCTACCCTATGTTATTTCATGATTTTGTCCCCATTTAAAAATTCCATGTCTAGCCACTAATAAATTTATGATCTATTTTCTTAATAAAGACCTCTAATTTAATGTTCTATAGCCAATTAACACCTTTAGCTTTTAGGACAAAACTGTTGCACTTTATGCAATTTAGTCTTTTTTCAAAATTATGCAAGCAATCACTAAAATTAATTTACCAAAATTTTCAAGCACTTACATAATCAAGCTATAACTCATAGAATAATAATAAATATAATTTCTATAATCTTAGATTAGTGTTTCGAAACCACTATTCCAACTAGGCCTAAAATCGGGCTGTTCCACACAACATACCTTAACAGTTCCTCAGACATCTCACTATTTTCGGGGGCTCTGTCCTTACCTGTACTTGTATTCCTTCTTCTGTTTATTCATAAAGTGGAAATCTTCTTTCCACAATGTCCTTATCAGGTAGCCCTGCTATCTACCCTTCTAATTTCCCTTGGATAATTTCCATTTGGCAATCATTCCAACTTTGATTAGTCTGTGGTAGACTCTTTTCATTACCCTAGCCCTAAAGGGCTTGCTATCATCCTATCCATTGGGATAACTAATACGATTCCCCGTCACTATGACAGATCAAATCCCACTTGGGGTAAATAGTGTTTGAATTATTTCCTTGCAAACACCATATTTAAGATTTTGTGCTTGAAATTATCATGTCCATCTATAATGGACCCATTTGGCTTTCAATACCTGGCAGGCTATGCTTGAAGTGTTCATTTGTATTCATGATTTCCCTCTTATTTTGGCTCCCTACAAAATTAGCCATTTGTCTGGTACTTTCCAAATGGTTTCCTCCCTAATGAGGAATAGTCTTTACAAAATGTCTATCACCAGGTATTATTTCCTAGTTAATGTGTATCACCCTAAACTCAGCCTAGAAGTTATAGCTAAATCTGGCGATGTCACATGATAGTGTGTTTGAAAACTAAGTTGTTACGAGAAAAACATTTCTGTGTTATTACCTTCCTTTATATCTTAATAATTCCAAATTCGTTTACCCATTTAATCGATTAATTAAGAAAAATATTGTTCGTTGTGGAAGCTTTGAAAACAGTTTAAGCTCGTGTGTTTTAAAGAAATCCTTAGCTTTTTGAAAATCGAGCTTCCCTACAACTAGCAGTTATAAATTCATAAAACCAAATAAAATCTCAAATTTAAGTAAAGTCCAAAAGTCCCAAAATTACATCAAAAATTACCCATGAAAGTATAACCATAAATCATAAATCATAAAACATAAGGTCTAATAACCGTGGCCACCATCAAGTCTTCTACTGCACCGATCCGTCTATGTTTGGGGATTACCTGTACACATTAAACAGAATGGGTGAGTTTACGTAAACTCAGTGTGTAATCCCCACAGAAAACAAACATACAGTCAAACACAGTAACAGTCAGTACAGTCTGAGGATTAAGCCCATTACAGTTTCAATATTAGTTTGGGCGTTAACCTATTTCAATTACAGTATCAGTCATGTATGTAGTAATCACAAAACAAAATCCTACCCGCCAGCCTCTAATACGCCATCTCCGTCCATCCCTACACTTACTGTGGGGTTTTAAACACCCATCCATCTCTACACTCCAAGCTATACTGAATGCGACACATATCAGTATAATGCAGTTGAGCTGCCATTCAATAGGCTTAAAGCCTTTCAGTACACGTCCTCCAATATCATCATCCCAACCCAATGCAATACAACATATAATAAATGATATGTTAATAATTATCAGTACATACATTTAGATCAATATACATGCATAATAATAACATGCTCAGTATATAAATTACACAACCAGTTTTAGACATTTAGGGGTCTAAGTAGTGCTTACCGACCCTACAATAGGTTCACAATTGACTTGGGTGACCCGTGTAACCTTAGAATTTGATTTAGTAAAAATGGGCTCACACGCCCATGCTGCCTGCCGTGTGAGCCCATATGGCCCAAATTAGCATGGCCATGAGGATCACACGGTCTGGCCTAAAATCTCACACGCCCGTGTGAACTACCAGTGTAGATCCACACACCCGTGTGGCCCACTCGGCCCAAATCATCCAGCTCGTGTGTCGCACATGACCCGCCTAGCCATCACACAGTCGTGTCTTTCACGCACGGCCTGGCCTCGTTGATCACACGCCCGTGTCTGGCCACACGGCATACCACATGGACGACCATACACCCATGTGGCATTGACAGTAAAGTTCTCAGCTTTCATCGAAACCTTGTTTTCTGCGTAATCAGGTACACACCTGGTATGTTTTCATAGCAAAAGTAATTCTGAGCAATCCCAAACCTATATTTGATCAGTATAACACTTGATTATACACTTAAATCGATATTCAACATCTAAATTCAAAAGGCATACTTCTAAAAACTTAACGAAACCCTTACCTTCGAGCAAGTAACACAATTTTGTAACACAAGAACCCCAATTGGCTGACCACAACTGCTTAAACTTCACCTAAGACAGAAAAGAGATTCAGACATTAGCTAAAGGTTTGTTAATCAAAATAAGATTCAGATATTACGAAACTTACCGATAACACATGAAAAGCATGGAGCCGACAAGATTAGGGCTTGGTTAACAATCAAAAAGAAAATGAGAAGGAGGAACATCGAGAATAGGGAACAGCAAGGGAATTCGGTAGAGAAAAAAGAGAAAGTAGCGTCAAAACTTTCTTTGGGAAAGGAGAGAAAACCAAAAATTGCAAAAAGAATTTCAAAATAATATTTGATAATCCTCAAATCCCATAATTTTCTCTACCCCACTCCCCACTAAATCCACTAAGATTTTTAGTCTATCTCAAACACTCCTGAAAGAACAATCAAAAATAAGGCCCACACCAAGACTCGAACACAAGACCTCCAACCCACCAACACTCCACTTAACCACTAGACCAGTAGGCCCATTCTATTAATTATTTGCAAACTTTTAAATAAAAGCCTACTGACTAGAGATAGGGCTTAATTCATAAAAATACCAAAATTTTCCCAAGTCATGGCTTGAACTTGGGACCTCCCACACACACCCAGAACGCTTAACCACGGAACCAAACAGTTATTTGTCACGCACACTTAAAAACAAAAATAAAAATTTTTGGGTGTTTTAATTCTACCCCACTAAAAGAAAAGTTAGTCCTTGAAATTTACCTGATCAAAATAGATGAGGATACTGCTGACGCATCGCATCCTCAAGCTCCCACGTGGCCTCCTCAGTGCTATGATTATGCCATAGAACTTTAACCAGTGGAATAGATTTCCTCCTTAAAACCTTTACGCTGCGATCCAAAATCTGAACCAGCTCATCCTCAAAAGTCAAGTCTGGCCTAACCTCAATTTCTTCAATAGGGACAATATAAGTAGGATCAGTGTGATAGCATCTCAACATAGAGACGTGGAACACGTCATGAATTTGATCCAACTCCAGATGTAGCTTTAACTGATAAGCAACTAGTCTCACTCGCTTCAGAATACGGTAAGGTCTAATAGACCTAGGGCTCAGCTTGCCCTTCTGGCTGAACCTCAGAATCTTTTACCATGGTGAAACTTTAAGGAACACAAAGTCTTCCATAGAATACTCAATATCCTTTCTCTTCAAATCTACGTTGGACTTCTGCCTATCCGAAGCTTCTTTCAGACGATACTGAATCAGTCTAACCTTATCCATTGTCTCAGAAACCAATTAAGGACCCAGAACACGTCACTCGCCCAACTCAGTCCAACTTAAAGGAGTGCGACACTTACGGCCATAAGTGCCTTATAAGGTGCCATCTGGATGCTAGACTAGAAATTATTACTATAAGCAAACTCCGCTAATGGTAAATACTCCTCTCAACTGCCTCGAAAATCAATAACACAGCTCATCAACATATCCTCTAGTATCTGAATCACCCTCTCAGATTGACCATCGGTCTGAGGATGGAACACAGTACTGAAGTCCAACTTTGAACCTAGAGACTTTTGTAACTTTCCCCAAAATTGCTACGTGAAGTAAGGATCCCTATCAGATATGACCGAAACAGGTACCCCATGCAGTCTCACTATCTCTGAAATATAAAGCTTTACCAGCTTTAGCAAAGAATAATCAGTGTGAACCGATATGAAGTGAGTGGACTTGGTCAATCGATCCATGATGACTCATACTGAATCTTTCTTAGTGGGTGCTAGGGGCAACCCACTAACGAAGTCCATGGTTACTCGCTCCCATTTCCATAGAGGAATCTTAACCGGCTGTAGCAAAACTAAAGGTAACTGATGCTCAGCCTTAACCTGCTGACAAGTCAAACATCTAGCCACAAAATCTGTAACCTCTCTTTTCAATCATGGCCACCAATATAACTCACAGAGGTATCGGTACATCTTATTTCCGCCAGGATGTAAAGCATAAGGGCTATTATGTGCCTCTCTCTATATGGACTGTCTCAAATCAGTGTCATTCGGCATACATATCCGTCCATAGAAACACAACACACCCTCAGAGTTCAACCCAAAATCTATAGTGCTACCCCTCTCAATCTGCTGGAAGCAAGGACCCAAAGAATCGTCCTCCAACTATTTACCCTTAATCTGCTCAATCCAAGTCGGTTTAACCTAAAGCTCGACTAATAAGCTACCATCATCAAATAAGCTTAGGCGAGCAAACATCACCCTCAAATCAGTCATAGCTCTACGGCTCAATGCATCGGCCACAACATTGGTCTTGTCAGGATGGTACTCAATAGTATAGTAATAATCCTTAAGCAGCTTAATCCATTTTTGCTGCCTAAGATTCAACTCCTTCTGAGTAAGGAGATACTTGAGGCTCTTGTGATCAGTGTAGATGATACACTTCTCACCATACAGATAATGCCTCCAAATTTTTAGTACAAACACCACAGCGACCAACTCCAAGTCATGCGTCTCATAATTCACCTCATGAGTCTTAAGCTAATAAGACATATATGCTCCGACCTTACCATCCTACATCAACACACATCCCAAACTGACATGAGATGCACCACTATAAACTGTAAACTCCTTTCCAGGTTCTGACTGTATCAAAACAGAAGCCTCAAGCAATACAGTCTTGAGCTTCTCAAAGCTCTCTTGCTGCGCACCAGTCCAGTCAAACAATACACCCTTACGTAGCAACTTAGTTAATAGTGCTACAATTAGTGAGAAGCCCTCCATAAACCGCCGATAATACCCTGCCAATCCTAGAAAATTACAGATCTCAGACATGTTCCTAGGCTGCCTCCACTCCACCACAGCCTCAATATTTCGAGGATCAACTCGAATCCTCTCTGTAGAAACCACATGACCTAGAAATGTTACCTCATGTAACCAGAACTCGCATTTGCTAAACTTAGCAATTTGTTATTTTGTGCATAAAGGACTAAATTGCAAAGTGGTTAAAAGTATAGGGGCAAATGTGTAATTTACCAAATTTACATGTTTTTGGACTAAATTGAATGTGTTTTTGAATGGTTGAGTTAAATTTGGTTAATATAGATCAAGACAAACAAATCTCAGAACTTGATCAGGGAAAACAAAAGGTCGACGAGTAGATTTCGAGTTTACGACCTAAATCGAGGTAAGTTTGTATAAATAGACTTGAGCATATATTATGTTTATACTTGCTGAATTTTAATATTATATGATTGTATAATGAATTATTGAACTTAACTGCCTATTGATTATATGAGTAAAGTGATTACCGAGTCACGATTGAACCGTAGAAAGTCGTAGGATACAAGTGACATGTTACTGGGGCTACAGGTTGGTTGAGCTCTTGCATTCGTTGCGGACTCACTACAGCTCATGGGCTTACATGTTCAGCCTTCGGGCTTACCATTACTGGCTCAGGAGGAGCATACCGTACATGGTTAGAAAGAGCATACATGATGAATTGACGGATTTACAGGTTATTTCTATACACTGTGTGTGTATCACTTGAGTATCCCTCGATATTTCCAAAGGTTCATCGGGCAATTTACCGATTTGTATTATATGAAATACATGTTACAAGAGGTATAAGGATTACATAAATTACATAATATATATATATATATATATATATATATATGTACATGATTAATATAAGATTATATGTTAAACAAAGTATAAGTATATGGATTATATGTTACAAGTACATGTTTACATGAATGACATAGAATACATGAAGTACATGGTACAAGTGCATGCTTATAAGGTATATGATATGTTTAAAATAAATGGTTACATAGTTATATGATTAAATGCTATATGAGTTTGTGATAAATGAATGAATTGATACATGAAATATGATTACATGAACGTACATGTTTATTTCATCTTTGGATTGGATGAATACATGGTTGTTATATGATTGACATGGTTGTGATGGTTGAATAGGCATTGAGGGCATATAAATTGGTTTGATAATGTTGTTTACACTTTTAAATGTTGATTCGGTAAGTTAAATTCTATATTATACGGGCTTACTAAGCTTTAAAAGCTTACTATGTTTATTTTCCCGTGTTTTATAGATACGGAAGCTAGCTCGATTTCAAACATAGTTGGAGATTACAATCACACTATCCAAACAAGCTTTTGGTACTTTTGGATCTTTGTAAATGTTATAAATATGGCATGTATAGGCTAGTTTATAAGTTAATGTTTATGGCTATATATGTGCTAATGAGTGTGGTATGATTTTGTTATATGTCCAAGCTATGTGATATGGCTTGGTTTCAAAATGGTTGAATTGCTACGAAAGTTTCTTATGATATGTCTACTTGTGGAGAATATGTGAATGAGGTTTTGGTATAGTTGAATGTTTGATATTTGTAAGTTGGTTAATGCTTGTGGTAAATGACCTTAATTTGATGATTGTAGAAGTGGTATGTTTTATGGCCTTGAATGAAATGATATATGATATATATTTTGGAGTGAATAAAATGGTCATTTTGACATATGTTTACTTGAGAATTGGTAAGGTTAAGAAATTGGATGAGATTAGTATATGGAATGTAGGCATTAGGTTTGAAATGGATTCTTGAAATGTCATCATGTTTATGTTAATTATATGACATTGAATTGGTTATTATGAAATGGTCTAATTGATGTTGAATTGGCTGTATTGGTTGCTCATTTGGCGTATGAGATTGTTGTGATTTGATGACTATAGATACATGGCAATTGGATTATGAAAAATGGCTTGTACCAAGCCTATTTCGTGCCACATGGTCAGAGCACACGGGCGTGTGACTCTACCGTGTGACCCCTGTAATATAATTAAATTGGTTAGGATGCCACACGGGCTAGACACACGACTGTGTCTTATACCCATGGGAGCAAGTCAGTAGCTTCCAAATTTTCACACGGCCTTGACACAAGGGCATGTCTTATGGTCGTGTGCACAAGTCAGTATGTATGTCCTGTTTTACCACGGCCTGGACACACGAGCATGTCTAGTGACTATGTGAGGCACACAACCGTGTGACCCTATTTCAAAAATTTTCTTAAGTTTTCTCATCTCTTTTAAATATTTTCAAATTAGTCACTATGTTATTATTATAGCTTTATATGTTTGATTAAAGTATGAATTGCTTGTGAATGAATGAAAATGTTTTGGATTAGGTTGATAATATACTGTTTCGATCAGTGTTATAAGTTTGGTAATACCCCTTACCTATTTCGATGACGGTTACGAGATAGGGGCGTTACATTTTATTGGTATCATAGCTACGGTTTAGTAGATTCTAGGACTACCGTAGAGTATATGAGTCTAGCTATACATGCCATATATAAACTGTGATAGTGTGATAGTCTCCTGACAACTTTTGAACATTGTTTTATATAGTAAATAGATCCAAGATGTTGAGAACAATGCTCCAGCTCCTGCTCAAGGGGCTGTACCTACCGAATCGAGCCTTACTACGGGTAGTCATGGAGAAGCTAAACAAGTTTTCCTCCAAATAATGTTAGAATGGTTTTCTGAATTTGTGGGAGCAAATTTGACTGCTCCACAACCTCTACCCCCTTAGATTTCCTAACCTAACCCTGAAATTACATGAGGTATAGATCCCTTGAGACTTAATAGACCTCCTGTTGATAAGATATAGAAATATGGGGCCAAAGAATTCAGAGCTTCAGCTAGTGATGATGTTTAGAGGGCCGAGTTCTGGCTTGAAAATACGACCAGGGTTTTCGATGAACTATCCTACACATTGGATGAATGCTTGAAATATGCTATTTCTTTGCTATGAGATTCGGCATATCAATGGTGGAATACATTGATATCGGTTGTTTCATGAGAA
The DNA here is from genome assembly GCA_020496765.1 of Gossypium stocksii. Taxonomy (NCBI): domain Eukaryota; kingdom Viridiplantae; phylum Streptophyta; class Magnoliopsida; order Malvales; family Malvaceae; genus Gossypium; species Gossypium stocksii. Next base: position 19,480,002 of record CM035623.1, read on the forward strand.
CGAGTTAACTGGGATTTCTTCCAAATCGAATTTCGGAAGAAGTATATTAGCCAACGATTCATCGACCAGAAAAGAAAAGAATTCCTTGAGCTGAAACAGGGTCAAATGACGGTAATCAAATAGGAAAGAGAGTTTGTACGACCAAGTAAATATGCAAGATCCTATAATCCGAATCCCCAAACAACCTTTGTTGCTAGTGTGGGTAGTTTGAGAACTCCCAGACCTGAGTGTAAACTTTGAACCAAAAGCATTTTGGTGATTGTCGATTGAAAAGTGGGGCATGTTTCAGATGCGGATCGTTAGATCATTTCTTGCGAGATTGTCCTAAAAGATCTACAAATGACAGAGAGCAATCAGTGAAAGTAAGCAATACTGTTACCAGAGGTAGACCACCCCAGAATGCTAGGAATCAGAGTGGAAATCGTAGTGCTACACGAGATACAAATGTAAGATCTAAGACGCGCGCACTTGCTCGAGCCTATGCTATACGTGCACGCGAGGAAGCCTCGTCGCTTGATGTCATTACCAGTACTTTTTTCTCTTTTTAACACAGATATAGTTGCGTTGATAGATCCTGGATCAACTCATTCATATACCTGTATGAAACTAGTGTTTAAAAAGAGTTTACATGTTAAGTCTACAGAATTTGTAGTTAAAGTATCGAATCCGTTAGGCAGGTTAGTATTAGTTGATAAAATTTGTAAGAAATGTCCATTGATGACCTAGGGATACTGTTTTTTAGCTGACTTGCTGCTCCTGCAATTTGACGAGTTTGATGTGATACTGGGCATATATTGGTTGAATATGTACGAAGCGGTTGTGAATTGCAGATGAAAGAGTATAAAGTTGAAATGTCAGAACGGTGAAATTCTTCGAATTGAATCAAATGATTTGAATGAATTATCATTGTGATATTTGCTATGCAAGCTTAGAAATGTGTAAAAAGGGGCTGTGATGCATATTTAGTGTATGTGTTGGATAGTAAAGTATCAGAATCAAAACTTGAATCTGTATCGGTTGTTTGTGAGTTTTCGGACGTATTTCCTGAAAAGTTACCAGGTTTACCGCCGATTAGAGAGGTTGAATTTAGCATTAAGTTGTTACCGGGTACTACACTGATTTCAATAGCTCCGTACCGGATGGCACCGACTGAATTGAAAGAACTAAAGGTAAAATTACAAGAGTTAACAAATAAAGGATTTGCATGACTGAGCTTTTCACCTTGGGGTGCTCCGGTATTAGTCGTGAAAAAGAAAGAAGGGTCGATGAAAATCATGTTACAGACCTTGAGAGATAAGCAGTTATATGCTAAATTCAGAAAAAGTGAATTTTGGCTTCGAGAAGTCAGATTTCTGGGTCATATTGTTTCAGCGAAAGGCATCAGAGTTGATCCAAGTAAAATATCTACGATATTAGATTAGAAACCACTGAAAAATGTATCTGAGATCAGAAGTTTCCTCGGATTAGCGAGATATTAGCGGAGATTCGTAAAAGGGTTCTCGATGATTGCAGTACCATTGACCCGATTCTTCAAGAAGATGTAAAATTTGAGTGGACCAAGAAATGTCAATAGAGTTTCGATCAGCTGAAAGCACTATTAACAGAGGCACCAATTTTAGATCAACCTAAATCGGGTAAAGAGTTTGTAATTTACAGCGATGAGTCGTTAAACGAACTGGGCTGTGTATTGATGCAAGACGGGAAAGTTATAGCTTATGCTTCTCGGCAGTTGAAACCATACGAGAAGAATTACTCGACACATGATCTTGAATTAGCTGCTATAGTCTTTGCATTAAAGATTTGGTGTCACTATCTATACAGTGAAAAATGTCGAATATTCACAGATCATAAAAGTTTGAAATATTTGATGTCACAAAGAGATTTGAATCTACGTCAACAGAGATGGCTTCAATTACTCAAAGACTACGAGTTTGTAATTGATTATCATCCGGGTAAAGCTAATGTTGTAGCTGACGCTTTGAGCCGAAAGTCCCTATTGGCTTTACGAGCTATGAACACTCAGATGATGCTTTGTGATGACGAATCTATTTTAGCTGAGTTAAAAACTAAATCGGTATTCTTGCACGAGATTTGTGAAGCTTAGAAAAATGATAGTGAATTATAAGCTAAACAACTTTACTGTGAGTCTAATTCTGATTCTAAATTTAGTGTTGGAACTGATGATTGTTTAATGCTTCGAAATAGAATTTATATACCGAAAGATACCGAACTCATTCAGAAAGTTTTACATGAAGCACACGATAGTCGCTTTTTTGTTCATCTTGGTAGCACTAAGATGTATAATGATTTGAAACAATTATACTGGTGGTCAGGAATAAAACGTGATATATCTGAATTTGTATCTAAATGTTTGATCTGACAGCAAGTAAAAGTACATGCTATGAAATGTACGAGTATGTGATCAAATATCCAATTCAAGTATGTATGAAATGTATATGCTATTTGAGAATGAAATGTAAGTATGAATATGATTATTAACATATGAAGTACATGAACATGAAATATGGTTGTATGCAAGTGAATTTTGAGCAAGTGAATTAATGGTGATTTATGAATATACACATGTGATCTATATGATATTTTCATGGATGAATTGGTTTTACTTTGTTTAACGTGTTATGTTTATTTATATATGACTTACTAAGCTTTGAAAGCTTACTTTGTGTGTTTTTCACTTGTTTCATAGACTATCGAAGCTAACTTGAGCTTGGGGATCGTCGAGGATCGTCAACACACTATCAATCAATATTTTGGTACCTTTTGAAGTTGTATATGTTAAAGTATGGCATGTATAGGCTAGAGTTGTTATGTTTTGAATTGTGAATATCTTGCCATGTGATATGGCTTGATTATGGTTTAGGCTATGGAATGATTTTTGTTGTAGTTATGTGATGAATTGTAGTGTTTATAATGTGTTTATATGTAGCCTAGTGAAATGGTCATTTCGGTAAGTTTTGTTGTTGGTTTGGTAGTTAAAATGTTAAGTAATTGGCATGTTTTGAAATGAATTGAAATGGGATATGAATTATATGTTTTTGGTATGAATTTGGTACATGGAATTAGTATTTTTTTGAGTTGGAATTGTGTATGGAAATGAATGATGATGTTTTTCCATAAATGGTGCATATTTTGGGGTTAAATTTGGCTGAAAATGTTGTGTGAATGATGCTTGGATTTGGACTTGTAAGGATGACCCTTAAGGGTGGCAATTTGGCCTTGCAAATGGCCTATTTTTGCCCACATGGGCAGGGACACAGGCATGTGTCCCTGCCGTGTTATTCGAAGGCCAATTCGAATTGAGCCTGGGCACCCTACACGACCTTACAAACGAGCGTGTGGCAAGCCGTGTGGCGTAAGACAGTATACCCTACAGGTTTTGACACGGCCGAGCACACGGCCTGATGCTCGGACATGTGGGCCATTTCGAAAGGGCACATGGGCTGACACATAGGCGTGTGGTTGGCTGTGTTACCCAAGTTAGTTTACCCTACAGGTCTTCACACGGTCTGGCACATGAGCGTGTCCTCACAGCTTATTCACACGGGCGCGTGATCTCTGTTACTTTGAAAATTTGTTAAGTTTTGGAAAAATTTTGTATGTTATTGGTTTTGTCCCGACCCCTTTCTAACTCATGTTTAAGGTCTCATAGACCTTCTAAAGGGACTATATGTGTATGAATTGCTATGAAATGCTTATGTATGATTTATGTTTGTGAAATGATCATAAAATGTTCTGAAATGTTTGGTAATACCTCTTAACCCTAGTCCGGCGACGGATATGGGTTAGGGTGTTACAATCTAGATCTTGGATTCGATGTACAGGTTGGGAGTTGGGTGTTACAAAAATAAATATTAGGTTGAATCAAATTATAGTACGGGGTTAAAAGTTTAGGAAGTACTTGTAACTGGACGCGATATATGAGAGGCCCACAAGTCCCTCATATTTAAAAAGAGGGACGATAAACCCTAGTTTATTTAACTAAGGTTACCACCCCAACTAATTCTAGTTAGACTAAAAATACATTTTTCTATTGAAATGGACTTCTACAATTCAACAAGGGTTTTACTTCTTCTCCTTATAAATAGATGCTTGGAAACTCGAAAATATATACACTTTTTCATACCCTTTTTAACTCAAATTCATGCAATTTGTAGTAATTCTTGTCGAAAAATATATAATAATTATAAAATAATTAAATTGTATTTAAATTATTAACATGTTGAATTTTAATTAATTTTATAATAGATTTTGATTAATTTTGATTTATTTTCGACAAATTCGTACAAAGGGCGAAAAATTGCTCGGCAGATACTGCTAGAATCACAAAATCGAGAAGTGATTTTTGAAGCATCCAGACAAATTAATTTTTTAGCCTAATGTGGTCCCAATTATGAATATTAATTCATAATATATTAATTAATTTTAATTTTAATCCAATTTATTTTGGGTTAAATAATTATTATTAATTAAATTATGAAAAGAAGCCCAATTGTGCTAAACCGAGAGACTGATCCAATTGAGCAATTGGGCTGCCCAAAACCGTCCAACATGCTGACCCATTCAGCTTATTTAGCTAATTATTTAACTTGCAAAATAGTCCTTGAATATTCCTTGAAATTGCATTCAAACCCCTCCACTTACCAAGCCTTTGTCGATTTGCCTCTAGCTAAATTTAGCAAGTTTGAAAGCTTCAAACTTGCCACATGTGTGGCCGACCATGAAGGAGTCTATAGTTGCTGATTTTTGCTATTTTTTGCAGCTTATTCAACCTATAAATACTCCATTGGCTACTCATTTCAAATACACTTCTCATCCTTTCATTCTTCACTTCTCTCTCACTTTTTTCTCTTCAAAACCCTTCCTTTGTTATTTATTTTCCCTTCCATTCTCTTGTCGATTTCCCTCTTGAAAAAGAGCCCTTCAACCATAATTGGTAGTAGCATTCAAGTGCTCGTAGAAGTCTCGGTTTAATAAGAACAAGCAGAGAAGTAGGAGTAGTGCAAACTAGTCAAGCTTCGAAGAAACACCAGATTTGATTCTAATTCCCTATCCTTTAATTTTTATTGTTGTTATGAACATGTCTATGAATACTTGTAATGTGGATATGATTAATTTAATTAATATGGCTTAAATTTAATTCGTGTTTGGTTGATTGCATTTCATCTACTTAAGCTATTAAAATTATGTTTGTGTTGTTATAGGCATTGGTAAGTTGTTTGATTAAGTAAAATCATGATTAAGTTTTTCTTGCATTATAATTATAAGGTAACTAATGAATTAATTATTTAATCGTTTTGAAATTGTAATTAATTGACACAATACTTAAGTAGTGCATGATTAATCTTCTAAGGTAGCTGAGGGTTAAATTAGCGATGGTTTTAGACGATACATTAGCCTTGCATAACTTGTAATATTATTGTGATTAAACTGGTTCAAGGTAGGAATACATTGTCACCTCACTTAATCTTTTATGTGCTTATAAATATTGATTAATTGTTTGAATTGGCATTGGAAAATGTTCAAGAGATTTAGTTAATTTCATAGGTACGTATGAGCAGTAGTTAGCAAATTACTAAGTTGCCGTGAATTTATTCGTAACAACATGAACATGACTTTAGTAATTCTAAGTTAAAAAATATAATTAATCTAACACAATTATGTCATCTTGATTAAAATCATCTTTTGAAATCGTGCATTGAAACTTTTATTTTTTATTTTATTTATTTTACTTAGTTAAATTTTAGTTTTTAATTACTTCCTCAAAATCAAAATAATTTTTCTTCACCAAAGTGTGTTTAATTGCATTCATAAATAATTCTTTTCACAGTCCCTGTGGGTACGATAACTCAACATTTACTTGTCACTTTATTACTTGTTGCGATTGTGTACACTTGCACATTTCCATCGCTTCAATGGCATTAGTAGTTAAATACAAAACTATAAGATATTGTTGCTCTGCTCGAAAATAGTGAGTTTATCCTTTAAGTATGAAATCAATTTTTCGGAATAACAATTCTGACGGTTTCTATTGGTAAGTGATTTTACTTTCACACTGAAAGTAAAGAAAAATTATTTTTGGGTTTGTGTTTGATTCAAACCATTTGAGCCCACACTCAAAATAGTTTGATGTATGAAAATAACGAAGAAGGTTGTTCGGTTGAAAGCCAAGAACGACAAGGATTCGTCTAGCCGAAAACACATGTACGATTTCGGTAAAGGGTTTATTGTTATAAATATCGCAAATCGACTTGGTTTTCAAAATTTTTATGTTCCATTTGCAAGAAAACTATTTTCGAACTAGATTTTTCCAACAAGGTAGAGAGAAGCATCAATGATAGAACCCTACAAGCTAACAGTTGAGGAACAAGTTGTCTTGCTAGTTTTAGAAATAAGGAATACTTACTCTGGGTGGTTATTAGGTTTATTTGGGGCTTACTTGGTTAAGGGGGTGGTTTTCCTTAAGTGAAGACATGATTTCTTGCTCGTTTATTATAAATGACGCCAATTGTTGATGTAAGGTTTGATATTGGAGGTTATAAGTGATTCACACGATGGTGGTGCTAAGAGTGACTAACGAGATATCGAAATGCTTGAGGTGACTATCAGGAGATATGGTAAGATATGGAAGAGATCAAGCTGGGTTTTTTATATCTAGGAAGATTTTGAAAGATTTTTGATGATAGGATGAACTTATATCTAGAAGAGGAAGGGCTTAATGTAGGGGTCCTAAAAATGATGTCATACCCCATAAATCCAAAGGTAACTTGATAGATAATCAAACTTAGGGTTTGCTTGAGTTGACATAATATGACTAGCTATTACTAGATCCAATCTTATAAAGTTGGTGTTGTGTAATGATAGATTAATGTATGTGGTTACCTCCAAAGATCTCACTAAGATTTGATAAACCTCGTGGTAATAGTCTCTAATTTAGGTGATGCTTAATTTAAGCGAAATTTTTTTATACAAAATAATTCAATTTCATGCAAAAGTCCGATTTTTTTGGTGAATTACAATAACAGGGTAAAACTTGAACAACCAACGCGATTAGTGTAACTTGATTTCAGACTACACTTGAGACGATGAACACCCTTAATCATCCGAGCAAAATCTAATTTTTTTTTTTAAGTGAACCGTTTGAGTTATGGCAGAAGTGAGGCAAAGTCCTTATGCTTTGGAAGAATTTATACGCGCGCCAATATAAAAATAATGACCACCAAACTTTATTTACTATTCCGAACTCCCACCGGACCTATAAACAAATGTAATTATTGTAGACTCATAATTTTCTTAATGAAGTGAAAATTTAATGACAATTTTAAAGTTAGGTTTTATTCTATTTCAAGCAAACTCCTTTGCCTCACACAAAATTGAGGATCGATAGTTGTAATCTCTCGTATTTCCAATTAAAAAATAACATATTAATGCACGGCACAAATGATCGGTTCTTAAAGTAGATCATTTAAATCGTATTATTATTTTAGTTCTTTTGAATTTATTGCAAATTAAAAAAAAAATTATTTATAGCAAAATATATCAAAAAGAAAAAGACGGTTCATAAATGGCGATCAATTAACTACTATTTTATTGACAATAAATGAATATAAAAAGAAGTATACAAAATGGACAACACAATTTAAATGTATGCATCATATCAAGGATTTGATTGTTGGAACAACATATTAATGCTTAACTTCATTATTGTCACTATCCTTACCGGTAACACTACGGCTTTTATATACAGCAATAATTTCGTTACTTCCCCCACATCATGTACTCTCTTTTAATTAAAGCCACCAATACATGATTCCAAAATTTATTCATAAAATCTAAAATTAAAGAAAAAATATATACTATTTTAATTATATTGATTAAGGTTGATATTAATGATTTTATAATTTCACAACAATCTCAAATCTTGAAGGTCCAAGTGGCGTTATTACGCGTGGCAGCATATTTTTCGGTCCTCCATCAATTAACAAAGCGGTGGGCAGCTAAATCCTCGTTTTGCATTTCCCTGTTTTCTCCCTAAATATGTATTTTGTGTAGAGTAAAAATAGGCTTGCAGACTGCTGATGATAGGACCAGAAGACATTATACTAACCAAACCCAACCTCAAATTTTAATGTACTCATCCCATTAACCAATCAAATTACATTTAATGATGAAAGATAACTATTAAATTTGTGAGAGTCTGGTAAATTTATTTATTTATTTTAATATCATCTTGATTAATTTAGTTAAATATTAACTAATATTTCTTTTATAATGTAATTGTCTCCCTAAGGAGTATCGAGGTTGTTTAAAAACCAAATATGAGATTGATAATATATATTTTATCACTCCACCGCTTATTCAATTAACTTTAAATATTTTTTAATTAATATACATATATATCTGTAAAAGAATAATTATTTCATATATTGTTGTTGAATTTTTAAACTTTATATGCAGAATTAACAAAATGATATATGCCATTTTTTTTAATTTTAACTGTGAAATAATTAATCCAATAAATAAGACTGAAACATTGACGTTTTTTTATATTTAATTTTTTGCACCCACATGTTATCCTCTTAATCCTATTTGTAACTCAAAAAAATAATATTATTATTTAAGTAGCAACTTAAAAATTAGTTTATCTCAATTTCATTAAATGCATGTTTAAAAAATAACAGGGTAAGCATAGAGCAAAGTCCACAGCATATTGGCATCCCACTCGAGGGGACGAGGGATTCACGGAGAACCGTGCGTGGGCATATTAATCAATACTATTATTATTAATAAAATTAATGTTCGTTATTATTAATATTTAATATTAATCACGATTTCCTCTCATTAAACAATCAGCTTTACGTACAGGACAACTCAGCTACCCCTTTCTTTATTGGATTTCATTGTGGGAGATTGCTAGTTAGGAACACTCACATGTACAACCTCATTTCCCCACTCATTTTTGGGACCACACCATTTATCATTATTGTTGTTGTTGCTGCTGCTGTTTAAAATAATAATAATAATAATACTCTTCTCTAATTCATTTTATGCATTTGGGTCTTCTAAATTTCGGTAAAATAATTTTTAGCTCAAAATAAAATTTAGGTAGATTCTGAATTCACTAATCATATTCTGTAATGAGTTCGAATGGAATTTTTTTTCATATTTTTAATTTTAAATATTTACTATTCAAATTTGTGGCTAAAATATTATGGATTATGGAATATTTAAGTTCAATTTTTATTTATAATGACAAACAACTTGAATATTTGTAATTTAAAATTTGATATTGTTTAAATGTTTAAAATCTATTTATAAAGATGTAGCTGTAATAAGCTTTCGTTATTTTTATATATATTGAGATTTTTCTAAGTGTTTAAGTTTAAGTTTTTTTTTTTTAAAATTAAGTTTTACCTTGATTAGCATGGATATTATTATGGGTTGGGAAGAGCTATGAGTAGTATTAAATAATGTGTAAAAAAAACACAAATATTGTCAAAACCTAAAATGAGATTATTCAAAAAAATTTAATTTTTTTATTCAAATACTTAAAATTATTTACAGCTCTTTCATAATTATTAAATAATAAGATAAATACATTTCAGTTTACTCAAACTTATATATTTTTGTACTAAAAACAATGCTAATAACAATAGAATTAAAATTCAGTCAACATTTTGAATTTAAATTTTTATCTAATTTTATTATTGTTTAAATATGGATATATTTCACTTTTTGATGTATTGTGCTTTGTCATATAATTACTCTGGTAATTATAGCCCTTTCAAAGAAACATATAAAAATGAATTCAAATATTGATTAATTTAATACTTTATGTATTATATAAGTCAAATGTGGATCCAATGGTAATTACAATACTACTGAAAAGTTGCTGGTAGGGATTCAATTTCGTTAAATTTGTTTTGATTTCCATTTAGTTATTAAGACTCCGTTTGTTTCATTGAAAATTATTTTTGGAAAATGATTTTTTAAAAAATTATTTATTTTTTGGAAAAGTTAATATTTTCTGATGTTTGGATGAATCTGTGTAAAATATTTTCTTTTGTTTGGTAGATTTTTTAAAAATATTTCATAAAAGTTGTTTTCAATTAAACAAACATACATTTGAGATTTTCTTATTTTTTCATTGTTTAATTAAATTTATTTTTATCTATAATTTTACATTTTATATTATTTTTGCATGTATTAAAAATATTATGTTAAATTCATATTTATTACAACGTCATTTTTAATTACATGACTACTAAGTGAGTATTTTTTATTTAAAAATGTGACATCAACTTAATTGACAAAAAAAAATTAACGATGTCAACAATTGGACTTGATTTTCAAATTTGAAAAGTAAAAGGACTAAATTCTTGAAAATAAAAGTACAAAGACTAAATTACAAATCTATGAAGTGTAAATAAACTTATGACATATTTTAACCTTTATACTACAAAATATTTATTATTAATATATTTATAATTGTAATAAATATTTATTATTAAAATATTAAAATTGAATATTTTCAATAATATGTGAATAATATTATTTAAAATTATTATTTTTAAATTTTATTATTAAAATAAAATTGAAATATTAAAATAATTTATTAAAATAATAAATTATATGTATTATATTAATAATTTATTATATGACAAAATATAAATAATTAAATATGTATGTTTAATAATATTGAAAAATATAATATTTTAAATATTTTTAAAAATAAAAAAATTATTATCAATATAATAATATTAAGCTTGATGTAAGTTAATTTTTATATAAAAATAAAATTATTTATAGATGAACTATTTTCTGGAAAATGATTTACGCTTTTCAAATGGGTAAATCATTTTATAGGAAAAGTGACTTATTTTACTTTGACCTGTAAGTCATTTTCCGTTGACCAAACTATTTTCTATAAAACAAATACAGAAAAATGTAGAAAATATTTTTCGTGAAACCTTTTACATATAAACAAACGGACCCTAAATAAAATTTTTCAATTGAATTTTATTCGCAAAATGAAAATTCTAATTAATTTATAATTTTTTATAATATAAAAAATATTATATAACTTAGTGAAGACAACTTCCATCGTTGAGAGAGAGAAAAAAAAAAGTAACTTCTAAAACGAATGAGATGACGTGGCCCTGTAAAATGACGAGGAATGAAATGGAATGTGCATGCGACCGTCCCCAGCATTTCCTATTTGTATTAAACAAATTATTATCTAAATTTCAGGGCAAATTATTTAGGAATTAGTTTTAAGAAAATAAATGAATTTCATTTAAATATATATATATATATTTTTTGTATATAATGTATGTATTGTATATACTATAGGTAGAGACAAGCTTTTACAGTTGCTATCGATAAGGACGCTTATCTGAAGAAGCCATCCGACGGTTCAAATCTCTTCTTTTTAGCAACTTTAGATCTGGTCCGTTGAGCTTTAACCTCTCAGCTTTTTCTACATAAAAAGGGACAGCTCAATGGACTCCATGCCAAGACAGTGCAACCCCATAATACCATGTCCTTTTCACCAACTGACAAAACTACCCTTTTGTTCAATTGAGATGGGAGGGCGAATAGTTTGGTAAGATGAGGAGTACTTTCGTTATTTTACAAAACCAGTTAAAGAGTCAATTATTTTCTCTGAAAACATGTACGTGCAGCCGGTTGTAATTGTGGGGACTCTTTAACCTTTTCTTTTTATTTTTTACCCTTTGCAGTAAAAATTAATATTTATTAATTACTACTTGGAAAGCTTTTTTTTCCGGGTTCTGTGTATTTCGACCGTCCACTGTGAAAAGGTGAACCTGATCAGACGGTCTTGATCAAGGTGCATGGTGCACCCGTTCGTACTCCATTCGTTTTTCCTTGACTCACCCCTTTTATTGACATGTGAAATCTAAATTATAAAAAAGAAAACAATTTTTACTTATACTTGATCAATAATGATGAAATGAATCAAGGCCGTTGGAGATGAATAAATAGGGCGGGTTGTACGCGGGGGTCAATGATAGCATGATTTTGAATGCAAACAATTGTATATGATTGGATGGCCGTGATGTCATGACAACAAGATTTCACATCAGATCATTCCTCATTATTTATTTTTTAACCCCTTTCTTGTGGTCCCCGCAATATCCGATCCCTCAGATCCAGCCGTGCTACGTGAATCATGAGATTCCTTGCACCACCATTCTCTCCCTACACATCATCACACTTTATCAGCCCCTGCAATATCTCGTTCCTTTTTTCCTTCCGATATTTATTCAAAATCTCGCTAAACATGTGCTTAATGTAGGATGGTTATACGTGGACATCCTATTTGTTTTTATACGAATTTAGGTAATATAGATAATAGTAATTAAATTTAGTTATTCATAACAAATTTGAACTTGTATATATGTTACTTAAATTCGCATTATTCTTGTTCAAATTTATTTTATACTTAAATGTAATACAGATGGTAAATCTACTTAATAAAAAAATATACTTTTTAAATTTAGTTATAATCAAAAGGTAATACAAATGATAAATGAAATGAAATTTATAAATTTTATGAAAAAAATTATAAATATCCAACTCGTTGCTATTGCTGTGCCACTGCCCCACATCTCTTCCATATACCCGTTTTATGCGGCTCCCCTTGGTCGTCGACGGATAAGAACCTCCGGGTATCATCGTCTATCCTACGGCCCACATCTCTCCATCACTACGTGTTACTTTCCTAATCGCCCATCAGTATCCAAACACCACCCCCCCCACACAAAAAAAAAAATTGAAATTCTCTCGCTTGTCCTTTATTTCCCATGACTAATTTAACCATGGTTAAAATCTAACCATTCTTACGAACACAAAAATAAAAATCCTTATCCTCTCTCGTCCAATGTGTCTGTCTTTGACTTCACTTTCTTTCTCTCTCTCCATAGCTCCCTCCCAGCCTCTGCTCCCCCTATAAGCTTCGTTAATGGCGTTTCAGATCTCAAAAAACAAACTCTAAACCTTAAGTAAACGCATATCCTACCCAAACCCAAGACCAAAATCGAGATAAAAAAAAATTCATCCTTTCCTATCAAAAGCCTTCATTCTTTTTTTTTTCCTGTGTGTGGTTTTCTTTTTTCCTTCTTTTCGAGTTTTAATTAATGCATAAGAAAATGGCGTTTTCGTTCCCAGACGAGGTGCTGGAGCATGTGTTCTCGTTCATACAATCAGATAAAGACCGGAACGCGGTGTCGATGGTGTGTAAATCGTGGTACGAGATCGAGCGTTGGTGTCGGAGGAAAGTGTTTGTGGGCAACTGTTACGCTGTGAGCCCGAGGCTGGTGATCAGACGGTTCCCCGAGTTTAGATCCATTGAGTTGAAAGGGAAACCGCACTTTGCGGATTTCAATCTGGTGCCGGACGGATGGGGAGGTTACGTGTTTCCCTGGATCGCGGAGATGGCTGGAGCTTATCCTTGGCTCGAAGAGATTCGACTTAAAAGGATGGTCGTTACCGACGAAAGCTTGGAGCTTATTGCTAAGTCGTTTAAGAACTTCAAAGTATTGGTGCTTTCTTCTTGTGAAGGGTTTTCAACTGATGGTCTCGCTGCCATTGCTGCTAGCTGCAAGTGAGTTTAATGAAACTTTTTTCATTTCTCTTTTTTCGGGATTTTTTTTTTTGTTTTCATTTTGAGCTGAGAAAAGGAGTTGAAGTTTTCATCTTTGTGGGAGTTAAAGTAGAGCTTTTCCCCAATTTGTTTTTGGTTTTAGCTACATTTTTCTTGATTAGTGTTTATTCATTCCCATGAACTATTTTTTTTTAAACAAAGATGTGAAGAACTTTTAGGAGTTTGGTCTCGTGTTCTTGTTGTCTTAGTTATTTCAGCTTTTGCTTTTCTCAGATCTGAGGTCAAGTAGGGGTTCTTTTTAAGAATATCGAATGAAAATCACATGTTCTTTTTTGCCTCTTCGATACCTTGTTTTGTTTGATATCAGCAGATTCGTTTTTGAGTATTGTTTTCATTATTTTGGATGGTTTCTTCATGTGAAATGGGACTTGTTTATGATCTTTAATTATATTCCTTTTCTCGTGATTCTTGTTTATATAAACCAATAATATTTGTCTTTGGGTAAACTTTTTGCTGAGTTGGGGATTGAGGGAATAATTTTTCCATAGCTATTACTGAAGATTCTGATGGTTTATTTTTTTTCTTATCATCCTACAATTATTTGGTTGTTTTTGGTTTAAGAGAGAGCTGTGAAGATTTATGTTACTTTAATTTTCTTTTGATGCAAGTTCTATTGTATATAAAAAAGAAGAAGAAGAAGTAACTTTAGCCTTGTAATCAAGTCGTTTTCAATGATAATGACAGTGATGAACTTGTAATTTTGTTCAACATTGGTGTTCTTGGATTCAACTCTGGTAGCAATTGATTTGAGCTTTCATTTTTATTTTCTCTAAATCAATCTGCTTGCTGATGTAGGAATCTAAAAGAGCTGGACTTGCGAGACTGTGAAGTGGATGATTTGAGTGCGCATTGGCTCAGTCATTTTCCCGAAACATACACATCACTGGTGTCCCTTAACATTTCTTGCTTAGGGTCTGATGAAGTTAGTTTTTCAGCGTTGGAACGCCTGGTGGGTAGATGTACTAACCTCAAGACTCTTCGGCTCAACCGTGCGGTGCCCCTGGATAAGATTGCCAACATTTTACGTCATGCACCGCAGCTGGTTGAATTCGGTACTGGTACCTACACGGCTGATGTACGGCCAGATGTCTACTCAGATTTGGCCGGAGCGTTTTCTAGTTGCAAGGAACTAAAGAGCTTGTCTGGATTTTGGGATGTGGTCCCAGATTACCTTCCTGCCATTTACCCTGTCTGCTCTAAATTAACATCACTGAACCTGAGCTATGCTACCATACAAAGTCCTGATCTTATCAAGCTTGTAAGCCACTGTCCGAATTTGCAGCGGCTATTGGTAAGCTTATTATGGTATTGCTGGTTTATTTATTTGCATCTGGTTTTTCGTTCTTAACGTAGGTTATGTTCACAGGTACTTGATTATATTGAAGATAGTGGGCTTGAGGTGCTTGCATCTAGTTGCAAGGACTTGCAGGAATTACGCGTGTTTCCATCTGATCCATTTGGTGCAGAGCCAAATGTGTCCTTGACAGAACAGGGCCTTGTTGCCGTATCTTTGGGTTGTCCCAAGCTACAATCAGTATTGTACTTCTGTCGCCGAATGTCTAATGAGGCATTAGTTACCATTGCTCGGAACCGCCCAAACTTCACAAGGTTTCGCCTTTGTATAATTGAGCCTAAAACAGCTGATTACCTGACTCTCGAGCCACTTGATGTTGGTTTTGGAGCCATTGTTCAGTACTGCAAGGATCTCAGGCGTCTTTCCCTATCTGGTCGTCTTACAGATCGTGTATTCGAGTATATTGGGACATACGCGAAGAAGCTTGAGATGCTGTCTGTGGCTTTTGCAGGAGATAGTGATTTGGGACTACATCATGTGCTTTCCGGGTGTGAAAGCCTTCGGAAACTGGAGATCAGAGATTGCCCCTTTGGTGACAAGGCTCTTTTGGCCAATGCTGCAAAGCTGGAGACAATGCGATCCCTTTGGATGTCTTCTTGCGATGTGAGCTTCGCGGCATGTAAGCTGCTAGGTCAGAAGATGCCAAGGTTGAATGTTGAAGTTATAGATGAGAGGGGACCTCCTGATTCAAGACCAGAGAACTGCCCAGTTGATAAGCTCTACATATATAGGACCATTGCAGGGCCAAGGTTCGACATGCCTCCTTTTGTTTGGACAATGGATGAAGATTCTGGATTGAGGCTTTCATGAGAAATCCCAGATTCAGCTCGTTTGATCTCAAGAATGAATGTCTCAGGTACATGTTCCTTGCGTTACTCATTGTTCCCGGTTCAGTTTTATGCAGCCTAATATAATGGCGCAGACATGATTGGAGTGGGAACATAATATGGAGGCTGTTCAAGGCTTTTAGAGCTAGATTACCATACATTTCGCCCTTGCCTGAGCTATCGGGTCCACCACGTAACGAATTAATAAAGAGATGGAAACTCCGGTTGTTGTGTATCAATCAAAGGTTTTATTTGTTTCCCCATTGTTACCATCTAATACAATTTATAGAATTTTGGATGTTTTTGAATTTCTGTCGCCTTTTATTTTGGGGGTAGTAATCATCTAGTGGACTTAATGTTGTCATTGTTAGCCTTAATGGAGTAATAAAAGTTGAGAGTATTCGGTCCTCATCCTCTCTCTATGTATGATATTTTGGTCATTGACATCAGTATGGTTGGTGCTTGAGTTGCTCTTATTACACCTCCATGCAATTGTAAAGACAAGAATTGGACCAAACAATGCATGCGAAGGCATTGTCAAAGCTTGAATGAGTCTTTCCAAAAAAAAAAAAACAGAGTAAGGCTGCCTTTCTCTGCTAAAAGATGAGCCCCTCCCATTTTCTTAGTGTTCCCAAACAGGCTTTGGCATTACAAGAAGCAGAAAGACTTTTTGAAAGAGAGATGCATTACGATAATGAAAGCAATCCAACACTAGATATTTATGATTAATAAAAAGACTTTTTGAGATAGAGATGCATTAAGATAATGAAAGCAATCCAACAGTAGATATTTATGATATATTTATTTACCTATCTCTAAAATTCGAATATTACTGAGGCAGTGGAATCAGTAAAAGTAAAAGAAAAGGGGTAGCAGCAGAGGGTGGTCCCGTACTGAGATGATGTTATGTCTGGTAACTTTCACCGTATTATTATTATAATTTATTATTATCATTGTCAATCCCTTATCTTCAAATATATGAACCTCCTCCTTGGCCTCGACTGTTGCGCCACGTGATAGATTCTGTGACATTGGTTAACGTCCACAACTTTTGCTTCTATTCACGCTCTCTTTTTTTCTACACTCCCCACCTGCTTTCTTTTTTATGCTTAGTTTACCTCTATGACTTTTCTAACAAAACCAAAGGTTAAAATATTTAAGAAATGAATTGAGTGATGATGATGATCATTGGCCACACGTTTTGGTGTAATTAAGGTGGAAATAGAATAGTAATAGTTCGTGGTTAGTTCATATTGTGTGCTACTTATGATTGTAGGTGGCGGAATGCTGATTTCATCGCTCTGATTATTACTATTATTGTAACTGTTTAACAGGGCTCATAATGATATGAGATGAGAGGGTCAAATTCTTTGATGCTTACACTGTCTCCACGACAGGACATCAATTACTTATGATGGGTTCACTTCAGTAACAACATTAAAAACCAAAAAACCAGATAGAAAGGTTCTTTAATGTCGTCTACTACTGTAACAGAAACCACCATAGTAGATGCAATTCAACCTCCTTAAACAATTACCACGTGTTTGCTTTACTGTGGAAGATTGTAATAATTATTCCATATGAATGATATTTACATTTTTCGGATTGATGAAAGAGAATGGATGAATAAGTATGAAATTACGTTATAATTATAAAATCAAAATTTCTTTTTAGAATGAGAATAAAAAGAATCTTAGTTATTAATATCAAAATAAATGATTTTAAGATTTAGAAATTATTTTTTTTAAATTGATTAATTTTAGTAACCCTATTATCTTGCTTTTCACTCTAATTTTTTTTAAAAAGAAATTAAATTTGAAAGTAAAAGTTATTCAAAAATTTTCACATTGATACTTTAATTACTCAATGAAAAGAAAAAAAAAATTTGAGTGTTGTTGATTTTATTTTAAAAAAGTGAAATAAATACAAAATTTAAGATTTAGAACTATTTATTTTAATTTAATAGCTAAGATAATTTTAATTCTCATGTTTCTCATTTTCAAAATTCAAATGTTTGATATTAATTAAAATCCTATATGTGTATCCAATGTGGTGCAAATTATACATAGCCATTTCGCGCTCTAATTACTTGATATTAGTATTTATATTTCAATTATGAAGATATAATATTAAATGGTTTTTTAATTATTTCATATTACTTATTTGCTAAATTTTAGGAAACTTGAACAAGTATATTTTTTTTTTTTGATAAACAAGAAAACAAAATTACATCAAAATAAATTGAACAAAAGCATTATTAGCTTTATCTTGTTGAATAAGCTCTAAAACTTCATTCAAGGCACCATCAAAGACCTGAATACCTATCTTTCTAACTAAACTCATCTTAGCCAAACAATCCACAACATGATTAAGTTTTTTAGGTACATGTCTAATGCACCATTTCCCTTCAGCTCTCAAAATTCTTCGGACCCTTCTAAGCACCGTAATACTAGAATCTGTCCACCAACTTTCTTGTAAAGCCCTAACCACCTCCATAGTATCCAATTGAATCATGCCCTTCTGAATCCTTTGCTAAGAAAAACTAAAAGACCATTTAAAATTCCCTATAACTCAGTCTCGAAATCTGAGCATCTTCTCAAGTAGTGATTAAACCCCAAAATCTAGTTCCCATGTTGGTCTCGTAAAACACCTCCTATAGAAGCACTACTATTACTAAAAGCTACTGCCCTGTCAGTGAACAAGTGTGCCCACATATTCCCCATGAAAGTCCGAGAACCATTAGCTTGATGGGAATGCTGATAGGTTTTGTAACTTAATTCAAACTATTGTGCCCAACTAAGAGAAAACCTTAACAGTTTCGAGAGTTGTCCAAGTAATATACTAAAAGATGAAGAGATTGTTGTTCTTCTAGATGTGCCACACCATCAATCCGAAGAGGCAAGACCAAATTACTCCATATCCAGGCAACTGCACGTGACATGCAAGATTAGAAGTCAACCATTCTTGTAGAGATCTAGAGAAAAAATGTTACTGACTATTAAAAGGTAACATCTATAGCCATACTTCCTTTGTTGTTGAGCAATCTCGAAGCACGTGGAGCGTATCCTCTGTTCCGTAACCACAAAAAGGACAAGAACTATTATGCCTAATCTCCCGTCTAGTTCTCTCCATATTAGTTAGAAGCCTTTGCCTAAAGGCTAGCCAAAGGAAAAATTTAACTCTTTGTGGCCCATTGTATTTCCAGCTATACTTCCAGAAGGTATCCGTAGGATTCCAAGAACTTTCTTTAAGAGACCAAAAGACGCTATGGATAAAAAAAAGAACTAGAAGCCGTGCGGGTCCAAATAATGTTGTTTGTACATGAAGAAGGATGAAGGGGAGGAATACAAACAATATGATTAATCACCTCCTTAGATAACTAAACGTGAAACAAATCAAGGTTCCAAACTCCATTTGGCAAGACCATTTCATTGAAAGAGCGATCCAAATCAAGATTAGCATGCCTAGGGATATGCAATACCAAGGTGTAACATCCCTCTTACCCGAGACCGTCACCGGAGTCGAGCTTGAGGTGTTACTAAACTTAATCTATCACTTAAGTAACCTTAAATCATATATTCCAACTTTCGTAATATACTGTCAATCTGTGTCATAGTCACTTAAAAATTCATATCTCGAGTTCCGAAACTCGAAAATAAGATCCGTAAATTTTTCCTAAAACTAGACTCCTATATCTATCTACTAGTATTTTTCTAGAATTTTTTGTTGGGCCAATTAATACAGTTTATTAGTTAAAGTCTCCCCTATTGTGCAGTTTGACTACTCTAACCCTGTTCACTACGAATTAATTTTCTCTCTGTAAAAAATTCAAATAAGCATGCCGTTTATTTCATTTGAAACTAGACTCAATAAAAAATCCAGGCATATAAACTATAATGCCTAATTATTTGTGTACAATTTATGGTTAATTTTTAAATTCAAAATAGGGGATCACAAAGTCAATCTGGAGCAGTCTCACTCAATTTCAAATAACTCATAATTTACAATTCTTTTACTTACTCTGTTTCTTCCACATGAAAATAGACTCATTAAGCTTTAAATTCATGCCTCATTTACTATTTAATTCCATTTCTACCATTTTTAGGGATTTTTCAAATTCACGTCACTGCTGCTGTTTGAATCTGTTTTTAAGCCATTTTCACCTTTTCATGGTTTTCATGTGTTAATTACCATTTAGGCATACATAGTATTAAACCTATGTTTGATTAGTCATTCCAATAGCTAATCATCAAAAAGTATTTACATATCCTTCATCAAACATATCCTAAGGACATTCATACTAAAGAAGCCAAGTCCCTATACATGCCATACGCGAAATGAAACGTCTAGCTATACCAAAATGATTCTGATGATAGTGTGATCAGATCTCCGACGTTTCTTGCGATCCCCGAGTTGGCTTGGCAAGAACTATAAAAACAAGAAAATAAAGAGAATAAGCACTAAGCTTAGTAAGTTTACAAGTAAATAAATCACAACATTCACCCTAAATAATAGTTAATCATAATATCATCAAGCTTCATAAGCTTTCCTTACATCTCATTTCTTACCCTCTTCCTTATTCACTTACTCTCTTTCTTACTTGATTCTTCAATAAATCGTGAATATAACTCTCCTTTCTTTTGCTGAAAATTTCCTATAATCTAACCTGTACAATAGCCTGTTGAACTTCTCGGAATACTAAGGATACTCGGGTTTTTCCTGTCTGATAATAGCCTGTCAATGCCATGTTATAAACATGGTCTTACATATGATGTTTCTTGTCCTACCAAAGCCATATTTTTCATATGGACTTACATGGAATATTCTTGTCCTGTTTGATAACCCGAATTATCCCAAACATTCCTAAAGTTCAAACGGGACTTTCTGATACTTTTCTCTATTGTCTCATCTTTGATTCAACTTGGAATATTCTTATAAAATAAATGTATATATGCTGGAAATTAACAACAATAATGTAAAATAATGAAATATTGCATTTATTTACCGTAAACTTACCTCGATACAAAATACGGTTAAACTTGACAATTTAGTCCTTTACTTTTTCTTTTCCCCAATCTACTCCCGAATTTCGTTCTTCTTGATCTATAATAGCAATTTAGCTTATTTAATACTCACATTTATCAAAACAGCCCTTAACTCAAACTTTGGCAAAATTATGTTTTTGCCCCTAAACTTTTGCATATTTACATTTTTGCCTCAAGGCTCGGAAATTAAACTTTATCCCAAATTCTTATGTTTTAGGACATGCTGAGCATTTATTTACCAACAACAACCTCAAATTCTTACTATAACATACACTTATGAACAATAGGTATTTTTATCGATTAAGCCCTTTTACTCGTTTTTACTTAAAACTGAGTAGCACAAGTTGTCTAACATAATCTAAAATCTCATATTCTATCATAAAACATCAAAATAAACACTTTTCACCTATGGGTATTTTTCCAAATATGAACCCTAGCTTAAATTATTGCTAGCATAAGCTTTATCGAGCTACTGGGATTCCAAAAACGTAAAAATCATTAAAAACGGGACTTAAAATCACTTACTATGGAGCTTGGAAGCTTGAAACAAACCCTAGCTATGGAGAACCCTTGAAATTTCGTGCTAATGAAGAAGATGATAGCAATTTTGTCATCTTTTTCCCTTTTAATTCCTTTTTATTTCCAAATGACTAAAATACCCTTTAATACCTTTCTTTAAAAATTTTCATGTACAAGCCCATTTTTGTCCAAAATTTTAAAAATTGGTCAAATTGCTATTTAAGACCTCCTAATTAATATTCCAAAGCAATTTCATACTAAAAGCTTCTAGAATGCAAGTTTTGCAACTTATTCAATTTAGTCCCTAATTTCAAATTAAGCACTTTATACATAGAATTTCTTCACGAAATTTTCACACTATCTTGCAATCATAACATAAACCTCAAAATAATTATAAAATAATTATTTCTATCTCGGATTTGTGGTCATGAAACCACTATTCCAATTAGGCCCTATTTTGGGATGTTACATTTCTCCCCCCTTTAGGGATTTTCGTCCCTGAAAATCTTACCTGTGAAGAGATTTGGGTACTGTTTTCGCATGGCCTCTTCGGGCTCCCATGTAGCCTCATCCACTCCATGTCTATTCCATAAGACTTTCACAAGAGCAATACTTTTATTCCTTAATTGTTTTACCTCTCGAGCTAGTATCTTTACCGGTTCTTCACTATAAGTCATATCTGACTGAATCTCAACCTCTATCTGAGAAATCACATGTGACGGATCTGAACGATATCGTCGTAACATCAACACATGGAACACATCGTGAATCTTCTCTAACTCAGTCGGCAAAGCTAACCGATATGCTAATGGCCCAACTCTCTCAATCACTTCAAACGGTCCAATAAAACAAGGACTTAGCTTGCCTTTCCTGCCAAATCTAAGAACTTTTTTCCATGGGGATACTTTCAAAAACACTTTGTCACCAACCTAATACTCGATCTCTTTTCTTTTTAAATCTGCATACGATTTCTGCCTGTCTGAAGCTGCCTTTAAACAATCTCTGATAACTTTCACTTTTTCTTCTGTTTCTTTAACTAGATCAACCCCGTAAATTCGATTTTCCTTAAGCTCTGTCTAATATAAAGGTGAACGACATTTGCGTCCATACAAAGCTTCATAAGGTGCCATATTCAAACTCGACTGGTAACTATTATTATAGGCAAACTCTACCAATGGTAAGTATTTTTCCCAACTGCCTTGAAATTCCAATACACAACATCTAAGCATATCTTCAAGTACCTGAATAACTCTCTCTGACTGACCATCAGTTTGGGGATGAAAAGCCATACTAAAACTCAACTTGGTGCCCAAAGCTTCTTGTAACTTCTTCCAAAATTGTGAAGTAAATCACGGATCTCTGTCTGAAATAATCGATAATGGTACCCCATGTAGTCTGACTATCTCTGAAATATACAACTCAGCCCACTTGTCAAGTGAATAATCCGTGCGAACTGGGATAAAATGAGCCAATTTAGTTAGCTTATCAATCACAACCCATACTGCATCTTTCTTTTTTGGTGTTAGCGGCAACCCTGTTACAAAATCCATAGTAACTCGGTCCCATTTCCACTCAGGGATTAGCACAGGCTGCAATAAACTTGAAGGTACCTGATGTTCGGCCTTTACCTGTTGACAGATCAAGCATCTAGAAACAAACTCTGAAATATCTCTTTTCATTCCTACCCACCAGTATAATTTCTTCAAATCATTATACATCTTTGTACTACCTGGGTGAATAGACAAAGAACTGCTATGTGCTTCCTGTAAAATCTTCTGAATAAGCTCATCGTTCTTTAGTACACATACTCTGTCTCTAAACATCAAACAGCCATCAGAACTAATTTGAAAATTTGATTCTATGCCTGACTCACATTGAGCTCTCTTAGCTTGTAACTCACTATCGTCTTTCTGAGCTTCGCGAATTTCTTCAAGAAATATCGGTTTAGCTCTCAATTCGGATAAAATAGAACCATCATCTGACATGGCCAAGTTGGTATTCAAAGCTCGTAATGCAAATAAAGATTTTCTACTTAAAGCGTCAGCAACTATATTTGCCTTACCTGGGTGATAATCAATCCCTAACTCATAGTCCTAAGTTAACTCCAACCATCTTTTTTGCCTCAAGTTTAAATCTTTTTGAGTCATCAAGTATTTCAAACTTTTATGATCGGTAAATATCCGGGATCTTTCACCATACAAATAGTGTCTCCAAATTTTTAACGTAAATACAATAGCAGCTAACTCCAAATCATGTGTTGGATAATTCTTCTCATGTGGCTTCAATTGTCTAGAGGCATAAGCAATTACCTTTCCTTCCTGCATAAGTACGCAACCGAGCTCATTCAAAGACGCATCACTGTAAATCACAAATTCTTTACCCGGTTCTGGCTGTACTAAAATAGGAGCTTCAGTCAGCAATGCCTTTAACTTGTCAAAACTCTGCTGGCACTTCTCAGTCCATTCAAACTTAACATCCTTCCGTAGCAATCTCGTCAATGGGGTAGCTATCATAGAGAATCCCTCTACAAATCGTCTATAATAACCAGCTAAACCAAGAAAGCTTCTGACCTCTGAAATGTTCCTAGGAGGCTTCCAATCAACAATGGCTGAAATTTTGCTTGGATCAACTCTAATACCTTCACCTGAAACAATATGTCCAAGGAATCCAACTTCTCGAAGCTAAAACTCACTTTTACTGAACTTAGCATATAACTGATTATCTCTCAGAATCTGTAAAACTGTTCTCAGATGTTCTGCATGCCTAATCTCATCATGGGAATAAATCAAGATGTCATCAATAAACACAACTACAAACTTGTCCAAATACGGTCTAAATATTCGATTCATTAAATCCATAAAAACGGCAGGAGCATTAGTTAAGCCAAACGGCATCACTAGGAATTCATAATGACCATACCTAGTTCGAAATGCAGTCTTCGGAACATCTGACTCCTTAACTCGCATCTGATAGTATCCAGATCTCAAATCTATCTTGGAAAACGTAGTGGCTCCCTTCAATTGATCAAACAAATCATCATTTCTGGGCAGTGGATATTTGTTCTTGATAGTTACCTTGTTGAGCTGTCGATAATCTATGCACAATCTCATTGAACCATCTTTCTTTTTCATAAATAGCACCGGTGCACCCCATGGAGAACTACTAGGTCTTGCAAAGCCTTTATCAGTTAATTCTAGCAACTGAGCTTTCAATTCTTTTAATTCCGACGGGGCCATTCCATAAGGAGTAATAAAAATGGGTGTGGTACCTGGAATCAGCTCAATACCAAACTCAACTTCTCTAACAGGAGGCAAACCTGGTAATTCTTCCGGAAATACATCTGGATACTTGCACACCACGGGCACTGATTCAACTTTCAATTCTGGAGCTTCAGTATTTAACACAAAAGCAAGATAAGCCTTATACCTTTTTCTCAAAAATTTCTGAGTAGACATAATAGAAATCATGGCAAATGAATTATCTGATTCATCTAAGTCAACCCGAAGAATTTCACCATTTTCACATTTCAACTCGATGAACTTCCTTCCACAATTCACTACCACATCATGTGTAGTTAACCAATCCATACCAGAATAACATCAAACTCATCAAACGGTAATAGCATGAGATCAGCCGGAAAACAGCGACCTCTAATCATCAAGGGGCAATTTCTACATACTTTATCTACTAATTCATGCTTGCCTAATGGATTTGATACTTTAATCACAAATTCTGTGAATTCTATAGGCATGCTCATATTAGGCATCAACTTCATACAAACATAGGAATGGGTCAAACCCGGATCAATCAAAGCAATAACATTAATATTATGCAAAGAAAATATACTCGTAATCACATCGGGGGAGGATGCCTCTTCGCGTGCACGGATGACATAAGTCCTTGTAGGAGCTCTAACATCGGGTCTCACTGCCGAGTCTCTAGAGGTGCCTCTATTACTTACTCCTACTCCCGGTTGCCTCGGTGATCTGCCTCTGATAGGAGCATTTCTGAATCTAGCACTCTGTGTTACTTCTTGATTAACCACTTCCGGACACTCTCGTACAAAATGGTATGGAGCACCACACTTATAACAAACAGTCTCATTTGCTCGACACGGGCCAAAATGAAGTCTACCACATTGTGGACACCCTGATCTACTCGATCGAACATTACCTATACTCGCAGTCGAGGTAGTCTGAGCTTTCGGATCCCTAAATCTGTTACCCCTGTTTCAATTAGAATTCCCGGCTGAGAAGCTAGATCTAGTGGAGAACTCCCTAGGCCTCTTAGATGTAGACTGAAACGACTTGCTCATCTGCCTTTTCTTCATATCTTGCGTCTCAACTTCAGCCTTGCCTTTTCTTTTGAACAACTCCTCTGCCTTACAAGCTCTCTCAACTAGAACGATGAACTCTTTTATTTCTAAGACACCAACTGACAGTCGAATATCATCATTAAGCCCATCCTCAAACCTTTTACACATGATCGCCTCTGTAGATACACATTCTCGAGCATACTTGCTGAGTCTAACAAATTCACGTTCATAATCAGTCACTGTCATACTACCCTGTTTCAATTTTAAAAACTCTTTTCTTTTCTGGTCTATAAACCTCTGACTGATGTACTTTTTATGAAATTCCTCCTGAAAGAAATCCCAAGTGACCCTCTCTTTCGATACAACTGATACAAGTGTCTTCCACCAGTGATAAGCTGAATCTCTAAGGAGTGATACTACACATTTCATACATTCCTCGAGTGTACAGGATAATTCATCAAAAACTCTGATGGTATTTTCAAGCCAAAATTCTACTCTTTCTACATCATCATCTTTAGTAGCCCGAAACTCTTCGGCTCCTTGTTTTCTAATTCTGTCAACTGGTGGCTTTTCTCTTATCACCGTACCTGTGACTAGGGAAGCTTGAGCTACATAGGGGACTTAAGAATCATGAGGGGGTGGAGGTCTAATAGCCAGATTCGTACGAACGAACTCGAAAAACCAATCATTCAAAGCTTGGAAGAGAGCTTCTCGAGCCACTCCTCCTTGATTCACAGTTACGGGCCTACCCTCGGATGGCACTGCTCCTTCCACGGGAGTAGGCGCATTACTTTCCATATCATCATCACCAGCTCGTTTGGGATCTATTACTATAAAACAAAATATTTAAAAATCGTCAGGAGTTGTCACATTATCAAAATACAAGTATGGCATATATAGCTAGACTCTTACTCATACTAACTATTCCGAGAACCGACTAAACCTACTTTGATACCAATAAATGTAACATCCTTCTTACCCGAGACCGTCATCGGAGTCGAGCTTGAGGTGTTACTAAACTTAATCTATCACTTAAGTAAGCTTAAATCATATATTCCAACTTTCGTAATATACTATCAATCTGCATCATAGTCGCTTAAAAATTCATATCTCGAGTTCTGAAACTCAAAATTAAGATCCGTAAATTTTCCCTGAAACTAGACTCCTATATCTATCTACTAATATTTTTCTAGAATTTTTTGTTGGGCCAATTAATATAGTTTATTAGTTAAAGTCTCCCCTATTGTGCAGTTTGACTACTCTAACCTCTGTTCACTACGAATTAATTTTCTCTCTGTAAAAAATTCAAATAAGCATGCCGTTTATTTCATTTGAAACTAGACTCAATAAAAAATCCAGGCATATAAACTATAATGCCTAATTATTTGTGTACAATTTATGGTTAATTTTTAAATTCAAAATAGGGGATCACAAAGTCAATCTGGAGCAGTCTCACTCAATTTCAAATAACTCATAATTTACAATTCTTTTACTTACTCTGTTTCTTCCACATGAAAATAGACTCATTAAGATTTAAATTCATGCCTCATTTACTATTTAATTCCATTTATACCATTTTTAGCGATTTTTCAAATTCACATCACTGCTATTGTTTGAATTTGTTTTTAAGCCATTTTCACCTTTTCATGGTTTTCATGTGTTAATTACCATTTAGGCATACATAGTATTAAACCTATGTTTGATTAGTCATTCCAATAGCTAATCATCAAAAAGTATTTACATATCCTTCATCAAACATATCCTAAGGACATTCATACCAAAGAAGCCAAGTCCCTATACATGCCATACGCGAAATGAAACGTCTAGCTATACCAAAATGATTCTGATGATAGTGTGATCAGATCTCCGACATTCCTTGTGATCCCCGAGTTGGCTTGGCAAGAACTATAAAAACAAGAAAATAAAGAGAATAAGCACTAAGCTTAGTAAGTTTACAAGTAAATAAATCACAACATTCACCCTAATTAATAGTTAATCATAATATCATCAAGCTTCATAAGCTTTCCTTACATCTCATTTCTTACCCTCTTCCTTATTCACTTACTCTCTTTCTTACTTGATTCTTCAATAACTCGTGAATATAACTTACCTTTCTTTTGCTGAAAATTTCCTATAATCTAACCTGTACAATAGCCTGTTGAACTTCTCAGAATACTAAGGATACTCGGGTTTTTCCTGTCTGATAATAGCCTGTCAATGCCATGTTATAAACATGGTCTTACATATGATGTTTCCTGTCCTACCAAAGCCATATTTTTAATATGGACTTACATGGAATATTCCTGTCCTGTCTGATAACCCGAATTATCCCAAACATTCCTAAAGTTCAAATGGGACTTTCTGATACTTTTCTCTATTGTCTCATCTTTGATTCAACTTGGAATATTCTTATAAAATAAATGTATATATGCTGTAAATTAACAACAATAATGTAAAATAATGAAATACTGCATTTATTTACCGTAAACTTACCTCGATACAAAATACGGTTAAACTTGACAATTTAGTCCTTTACTTTTTCTTTTCCCCGATCTACTCCCAAATTTCATTCTTCTTGATCTATAATAGCAATCTAGCTTATTTAATACTCACATTTATCAAAACAGCCCTTAACTCAAACTTTGGAAAAATTACATTTTGCCCCTAAACTTTTGCATAGTTACACTTTTGCCCTAAGGCTCAGAAATTAAACTTTATCCCAAATTCTTATGTTTTAGGACATGTTGAGCATTTATTTACCAAGAACAACCTCAAATTCTTACTATAACATACACTTATGAACAATAGGTATTTTTATCGATTAAGCCCTTTTACTCGTTTTTACTCAAAACCAAGTAGCACAAGTTGTCTAACATAATCTAAAACCTCATATTCTATCATAAAACATCAAAATAAACACTTTTCACCTATGGGTATTTTTCCAAATATGAACCCTAGCTTAAATTATTGCTAGCATAAGCTTTATCGAGCTACCGGGATTCCAAAAATGTAAAAATCATTAAAAACAGGACTTAAAATCACTTACTATGGAGCTTGGAAGCTTGAAACAAACCCTATCATAAGCTTTCTCCAAATCAATTTTAATTGCCATCCAATTTTGATCACTTCGATTCCTTTTTATGGAATGGATTACTTCTTGTGCAGTGATTATGTTACCAGAAATATTACGCCCTGTAACAACATGTAAGGTTTATTAAAATATTTATTTTATTATTAAAATAAGGTTTATAGCATGTAATAGCCCAAATTAGGGCCAAGTCGGAATAGTGGTTTTAGGACCACAAATCTTAAGTAGAAAAATTTATTGTGATAAAGTTTAAGGTTTATAGTATGATTGAACACATGTGTGAAAATATCGTTAAGAAATTTTATCGATAGAGGGTCCAATTTGGCTATTAGGACTAAATTGCAAAAAGTGCAAATTATGTATTTTAGAAGCTTTGGGGGCTTAATTGAAATGAATTGGTAAATTAGAAGTCCTTAGTAATTAGACCATTAACTATCATGATGGACAAAAATGGACATAGAAAGGTAAAATTCCAAAGAAAGACCTTAAGAGCATTTTGGTCATTTGATTAATAAAAGAATAAAAAGGGAAAATGAAGTCAAAATTCTGTCCATCTTCTCCTACCTTGGCCAAATTTCACAAGGGCACCGTAGCTAGGGTTTCTTCAACTTTCAAGCTTGATAGTAAGTGCATCCTAGTCTCGTTTTTAATCCTCTTTACCTTTTTTAAGTTGTAATCACCCGATTTATCTATTTCTACCATTAATTTGAGCTAGGGTTCATGTTTAAAAATTTACCCATGTGTGACATGCATGTGTTTTGATGTTTCATGGTAGATTTTGAAAGTTTGATGTGTGATAAGCATCTTTTAGTAAGTGATTTTTGATAAAAACACCTAAAAAGGACCTTTTTGTAAAAGTTATAAAATAGGTGGTAAAAATATGTTTTAATGAAAAATATAGGTTGCTATAAGCATGGTATAGGTTTGGCTAGGCTTGGGTAACAAAGAAAATGAACACATTTCATTCTAGGAGCCTAGGGACTAAAGTGTAAATAAATGATAAGTTAGGAGAAAATGTAATTTTGCCTTAATATGATTTTTGGACCTAATCGAATAATATGATAATTAAATGAGCTAAATGTGTTATTCTAGATCAAGACAGATGAGGAATTAACCTTGACCAAGGGAAGGACAAGGTAGTGGGCTAAATCGTAAAATAGTCTTTTTTGTACCGAGGTAAGTTTATGTATAAATAATGCATCATTATATTACGTTTAAATGTTTAATTATTGCTTGCATTGAATAATTGACTTCGTGGATGAGTTAATTTGTATGAACAAGTTCAACGATAATTCGATGAGTGTAGGAGTCTAGTAGAACCCTAGGAACATTATAGGATACAAGGGTCATAACATCAAGGTTATCGATTATGTGATTCTGTGTAAGACCATATCTGGGATATGGCATCGGTATGGTGGTACGTGTATGACCATGTCTAGGACATGGCATCGATACGAGATTTCGTGTAAGACCATGTCTGGGACATGGCCTTGATATGAGTTTTTCATGTAAGACCATAGCTGGGCTATCGAAATCGATATTGGATTACATGTAAGACCATATCTGGGATATGACATTGTATAACCTATGTATGACTCCCGAGTATCCTTAATGGTTCCGAATGGTTCAACGGGCCTAGTTTA
Organism: Gossypium stocksii; assembly: GCA_020496765.1. NCBI lineage: Eukaryota > Viridiplantae > Streptophyta > Magnoliopsida > Malvales > Malvaceae > Gossypium > Gossypium stocksii. Next base: position 19,510,498 of record CM035623.1, read on the forward strand.
AACAAGAGCGAAAGTACATTTAAGGTAAGTAATACAGGTACATACGAAGCCCATATGACTTTTGGATGGAAAAATAATGATGAGTTAAAGCGTGATATGTTGTAATGCTCATATGGTATGGTTATGATTGGGTAAGAAATGGCCATGAGAGTTCAGTAATGTATATATACCGACTTCCATTATGGAATGTGTATAATTAAGTTATAAATAAGATGTTTATTATTTGCATATAAACTTACTAAGCTATATAGGTTACCCTTCTTTTCTTTGCCTTGCTTTATAGAGTCACCAAGCTAGCTCGAATTAGGAGATTCATCGGAGGATCGTCTCACACTATCAAGCTATCTTTTGGGTATATGTGATTTTTAACATTTTGAGATATGGCATGTATAGGGACTTGATTATTTTGTATATGTGTCACGGTTATTTTGGCCTAATGTGGGGACTTATATTGGTGTGATGATCATTTTGTATAAGGCCATTTGAAATTGGCTAATGTTGGTTATTGGTATAATCATGTAATGATATCTTTCATGAATATGGTTGCATGCATGTTTGAGTCGATAATTGTGTAATGTTTATGCATGGTGATTGTGGTATGTGGATGATGAGTGGATACCTTGATTGTGGAGGTTTAAGTGTTTAATCTATGTCATGATAAGTGTTGTTGGATGGACATATGTGTTTTTGTGTTTTAGGGTGGCAATTGGCTTGGTAAATAGCCTATATATTGTCCACACGGGTAGACACACGGGCGTGTGTTTAGGCCGTGTGTGACACACGGTCAGCCTCATGGGCGTGTTGATAGGCCGTGTGTCCCCTGCACCTTAGTTTTGAGAAACAGAATGTCCAGTAATAAACACACGGGCAAAGACACGGCCGTGTGAAGGACACGACCATAGGACATGGGCGTGTGCCCAAGCTGTGTGAAGTCTACACCTTAAATGCAAAACTTAAATTTGCCACATGGTCTAGCACACGGGCATGTGACTTGGCCGTGTGATCCTAAATGGTTGATAATGTCAAAATAGAGAGTTACACGGGTTGAGGACACGGCGTGTCCCGAGCCACATGGGTGTGTGTGACCACATGGCCTGCCCACACAGGCGTGTGACTCTCCAAAACATGAAATTTTTATAAGTGTTGAAAAAAAGTTTTAAAAGTTCTCGATTCAGTCTTGAACCACTCTTAATGCATGTTTAGGGTCTCGTAAGCCCGTAACAGTGACGTTATGAATATAAATGAAAATTTTTAAATTTGACAAAAGTTTTATGACTCGGATTTGTATGCTCACATGTGTTTAAGTCTGGTAATGCCTCGTACCCTATTCCGGCGTCGGATACAGGAAAGGGGTGTTACACAGCATGATAGAATAATTGTGTGGAAGTTTTGTTAAGAAATTTTACTGTTTAAATGCTTAATTCGATAAAAAGGACTAACTCACGTAAAGCGTAAAAGTTGAGTTCTATTAGCTAAAAGGGTTTAATAACTATAGAACTTCAAAGGAAAGGTCCTTATGTGGTAATTAGACTATTAATAATGTTAGTGGACAAAGATAAACATTAAATAGGTGAATTTTAATGTTTTATTAAAGGTTAAATAAGTAAATTAGTAATATAAATTATATTAAGTAAAATAAAACCATTTTCTTGTCCATCTTCATCACCACCACCGAAAATTAGAAAGAAAAGAAGCCATGGAAGACTTTCAAAGGTTCGGCTAGGGTTTATTAATCATGTAAGTGATTTTTGACTTGGTTTTTAATGATTTCTATGTTTTTGAGATCGTTGTAGCTTAATCTAGCTAGCCCGTATCTTCGATTTCAAAACTGTTAAAGTATTTGAATATTGCCATTGTTGAATGCATGAGTATTTTGATGTTTAATGATAGAAAATGCATCTTTGTTGTTAGATTAACAACATTTGTTAAGTGATTTTGAGTAAAAATGTCAATTAGGGATTAAATTGTGAAATATGAAAATTTTGTGGTTGAAAAGTGAAATAAATGAAATATATGGGCTGCTAGGGACTCTATTGAGATTTAGCTAAGCATGGGTAGGATGAAATTGCATGAATTTATAATTTTATGTGATAAGGACTAAAATGTAAAGAAGATGAAAGTTTAGGGGAAAAAGTGTAAAATTGCTAAAATATGAATTGTGGGCTAAATTGAATAGAATGGATATTGAATGAGTTAAATTTGATATTATATAGATCAAGAAAAGCAAAGATCAGAATTGGATCGAGGAAAAGGCAAGGTTACCGAATAGTTGATAGTTTTCATCTAAGCGATACGAGGTAAGTTCGTATAACTAGCATCGAACTTTTTAATTCTTGTATTTAATTGATATGAATGTATGTAAATTGGGTGAATGAATTACTTAAATATTGAATGCCTAATTGATAATGTCAGATTAATACTGAGCCCCGTTAGAACCGTAAGAATTCGTAGGATACAACTGACATGACTAGGGTTACTGTTTGGTTGAGATCCTGCATTTGTTGCAGACTCATCGCAGCTCGTATGATCTTATCAATATTTCATCTCATAAGAGCTTACTGTTCTCAGCTTGTTAGAGCTTACTGTTCCCTCAGCTCAGATGGAGCTTACTGATATAGCTCGGAAGAGCATATAATTACAGGAATTGACGGATTATCGATGAGTACATCATGTGTGTATCACTGCGTATCTATCGATATTCTAAGAGGTTCTACAGGCACAAATCTGTACAGGATAAATAAGTTGCTATGAATTAGCATAGAAGTTATATGATTTGAGTGAAATATATGTTATTTGATATATTGAAATAAGAATGGAAAGATATGAGCACATAAAATTGCAAGTTACATGATATATTGAAGTATGAAATGGATGGTATTTGTTTATGAGATTTGAATGATGGTTATGCTCATTCATATGAAATGTTGATTATAGGTATTTTACATAACTAACATAATGGTGGATATATATGTGTTTAGGCATTTGACATTTTGGATGGATTATACTATGCTTAATTGCCTAGATTGTGTATAAATGGTAAGTTTAATTTCTGCGTTATACGGGCTTACTAAGCTATGTAGCTTACTCTATTTTCTTTTCCATGTTTTATAGTGTTTCGGAAGCTCACTCGATTCGGAAGTCGTCAGAGATTTGCCTCACACTATCCAGTTGACGATTTGGTACTTTTGAACTTTTAGAAATGTGGTGATATGGCATGTATAGGCTAGTTGTGTAACACACTTTACCCGAGTCCGACGCTGGGACAAGGTACGAGGCATTATGTAACACCTCTAACTCGTATCCATCGCCGGAGAGTTATGAGGTGTTACAAAACAAACACAAAATTCAAAGAAACTCTATACGCATAAAATCTAATTTGATTACTTGTGGATAATAGTTTAAAAAGAAAGGTATTAACCTATATATATATATATATATATAAATACATATACATCTATCAATTCAATCCGATATCAACACTCATAAAAACTGAAACATATGAGCTTGCATATCGAATATAATTTAAATCCATTATACTTGTCAAATAACCAATACTATTCGTGTGGTAATAGTATCAAGGCTTAGCCAAATGCATGTCCTTATCTACTATAGCCGAATATACATGTGTATGCATATCATCTAAAGGATACTTAATCTCATGACATTTTGAACAATGATCAGACATGCTCCCATGCAATTTGTTCCAACTTCTTACCTAAGCCGAATGTTCACCACCATTTAACATTATCAACCATTTCATGCATTTCTTTCTAACATAGAATAAGTAATGTCAAAGGCCACCGATTAAATGTCATACTCACTCATGTATAAATGCTGATTTCACATACTTATTTGATGACTCAAATTCTAACCATCTTATCCTTATCTAATCATTATTTGCTCTTCAACATCAACCACAATATGCATAAAACACTAAGCATTAATACACAAATATGCACAACTTTCACATTCATCCACAACCAATATTATCAAGCTCAAAACTATATATATATATATACACATAGGGTAACTTGGAAAGCCATTTTCGCATCGCTATACATATTTACAACATCAAAATGATAAGTGTTTAAAATCAAAAGTCAGACCTATACATGCCATTATCGAAATTTAGTTACTAAAAGTACCTAAATAGGCTTTGATAGTGTGGATGACTTTGACTAAAGTTTCCTGAGACCGTGACTAACGAGCGAGATCTATAAAATAGAGAATTAAGGACAACAGAGTAAGCATTTCTATGCTTAGTAAGTTTTAAGCAATGAAATCATTTGAATTTAAGGCATTGAAATCTTAATGCTTAACATCTTCACTTAGGCAGAATATGAACATGACTAAAATACTACCATTATTCATACATGACATTTTCACTTCCTTTAAACATCAATTCATATCACATAGATAATTTCATTGTATTCATCTAAATTAAACCCTTGGCTGAAAGCATACATTTCAATTAGAATGCTAAATTTGTGCTTATACACATACTCACATATTTGTATAGCTTCACACTTTGACCAAATATGTTCATATACTTAAAATCAATCTTAACATCCATCCACTTGAGTCGAAAATTCATACATCATAAATAAGTCATAGACTTTCATGTAACCTTAAATAATGGTCAAAGCATCTCCATTCAAATGAGTATTCACAATTTATAACGGTTCTAATTTACAATGAGTAAGTGGTATATACCTGACTAAACTAGGGTAGTGAGCACATTTGTTTGGGATTATTACAACATAAATCATATAATTCTTGCACGAATGCCTGCAGAATTTAACCCGGATATAACACTGGCACGAATGCCCTTCGAGACTAAGCCCGGATATAACACCGGCATGAATGCCCTTCGGGACTAAGCCCGTATATAACACCGGCATGAATGGCCTTCGGGACTAAGCACGGATATAACACCAGCATGAATGCCCTTCGGGACTAAGCCTGATATAACACCGGCATGAATGCCCTTCGGGACTAAGCTCGGATATAACACCGGCATGAATGCCCTTCGGGACTAAGCCCGGATATAACACTGGCATGAATGCCTGCGGACCTCAAGTCCGGATAAAATTCCAGCATAAAGCCTGCGGACCTTAAGTCTGGATTTATTATCACTGAATGTCATGCATACGTATTCACAAATAAATTCAATTATCATAAGATCACATATTCGTGATTCGTTTATTCCATTCGAATATTAGCTTAACATGAACACCATTCATATAACTTTTGGTTCAATAAGCACACATAAAGAACACATGTCCATTTCACTTTCCAAGCTTAACTTCTAATGACCATTCGGCTATAAGCCTTATACACACAACCTTATTCGAGTAGAAACCATAGATCACACTTCATCTACTATACATATATCCAGACATCATCGATTGTATATTAAAAATTGATTACTCAAAACTTACCTCAAATATATCTAAATAGTTGCGAAACGGCTACTCAATTACTTTCTCTTTCCCCCTATCTAATTTTGATCCTCTTTGCTCTTGAGCTTAATTTAAAACAAATAGATTTTGTTTAATTACTTAATATTATTTTTTTAATAATCACATTTGGCAATCACATATAATTTCAATATATTTTATATTTTATATAATATGCCATAATTCGATTCATGCTTATTTGATTTTTATCTAGTTCACATACACAAGCAAAGATTCACATAGCTCATCAAGCTTTCTTATACATGAATTTAACCATTTAGTCGAATGTCTCTATAAACACAAGGCACATACATAAGGCATATATATAACTATCACAACTTAATCATTTAATCATATTCGGCAAGCTTTAACTCAATTATTTTAAAGTACAAACTAACTATGTTATTCATTAACATTTCACCATATTAAATCTTTGATTAACTAATTCAACATTCAATTATCAACCCTTAATGCCGCACGCACAAATACTTACATACTCTTATGCATAAAATTCATTTATGCCTAATATACAACCCATTCGGCCTTATCTACTCAAACTTATAACAATTTAATAACAATTACCTTAGCCGAATGCATGCATAAACACATAATACATATTTCACATTTTTATTTACTTTGTCCTAATATATAATTTCATTCGGACATTACACATATTTCAAAATTTACTAACATTTAAAACCTATAAAAGCTCATGTATCACATTCATAACCGAATAACATACAACATGAGCATTTATTTTAGACCTACTATTACATCATCTAAGCTTTATTCAAAATTTTCAAACTATTTAACAATGTTTAATGGTCCAAAACCGAGTACATTATGCACCAATCTTAGTCTTAAATTCGGCAAAGACATGTACAACTCCAACAACTTCACTTTTAATTCTAAAACTTTCATAATCAATTCATATGACAACAAATTCTTCACTAAAAATTCTTTCAAAGTTCATTCGGCATTATACACACATACAAAGTCATTAACACCGATTTTCTTAACAGTAAATTCAATTAACAAGAAACTTAACTAGCTCAACTTCCTTTTCTCATCTTTTCTCAATGAAGTTTAAACAAAACATTCAATTCCTTCAAATTTCCCAGCATGGCCGAATGTACTTAGCACTATATCCTTTGAAATTTTGACATGGGTCATGAATAGAACTCTTCAAATAACTCAAAACATACAAGAATTCCAAGGAAGAAGCATAAACATACCTTAATTTAGTCCTAAGATGATAACCAAATGCTTGTTTTCCTTTCTCCTATTTCCCTTTCAAAATTTCGGCAAAAATGGTGAAAAGATGAACACATTTTTCTCTCCTTTTTTTTTTTTATACATTTTATTATTACATATTTCTAACCAAATTCCAATTTAATAATATGAGAAAACATGAATTAGTGGAATGTTTCAAATCATGGCCGGCCATTAATTATTTTTGGGCAATTGACATGCAAAGTCATGTCTTTAAACCATACTATTAATTGGTCATCACACTTTTACCTAGCGTACTTTCAAAGTTTCACAACTAAGCCCTTTTATGTGTAATTCACATCCATTGACTAATTCGAAGCACAAAAATTTTCACACATGGGTTAACACATAAAATGGACATAGAAATGAGCATTTAGAAAATTTTTCAACTTGGTTTTGTGATCCTGAAACCACCTTCCGACTAGGGTCAAAATAGGGCTATCACACATTACCAGACTTCATCATAACTAATCGTACAAAATCAGGCCATAAACTTTCATTCGATTCAAAACTATTCGTACTCATGTATATCGTCCTTTACACAGACCTATGAGGCCCTAAACATACATTGGAAGTGGTTAGGGGCTAAACCTAGAACTTTCAAAATTGTTACAACACTTAGAAAATTTTTCATGTTTTGGAGAGTCACACTTGTGTGGATAGGCCGTGTGGTCACACACGCCCGAGTGGCTCGGGACCCGCCCATGTCCTCAACCCGTGTAACTCTCTATTTATGATGTTAGCAGTAAAATAAGGTCACACGGCCAAGTCCCAAGCCCGTGTGCTAGGTCATGTGGCGAATTTAATTTTTGCATTTAAGGTGCAGACTTCACACGCCCTGGGCACACGCCCGTGTTCTAGGCTGTGCCGTCCACACAGCTGAGACACATACCGTGTCTCTGCTCGTGTGCTCCATATTAGACATTTTGTTTCTCGAAATTAAGTTGTAGGGGACACACGACCTATTCACACGCCCATAGGGCTGACCGTGTGTCACACATGGCCTAGACACATGCCCGTGTGTCTACACATGTGGACAAAAATAAGGCTATTTACCAAGCCATTTGCCACCCTGAAACTCATACACATTAACACCAATTCATAGGCACAAATCATAGCATTCTAAGGCAACCATAATATCCACAACCAAGATAATAACACAAAATTCTCATGCCAATCCTATCACACTCAAACCAACACATACTCTTCAACCTAATCATGCAAATTACTACATCTATGAAATGCCTCATCATGTGATTAAACTTATAAGCAACATTAGCCAATTATCCATGGCCTTAGGCAAAATTTACATTCATCAAAATAAGCCAACATGTTTGGCCAAATCAAATGACACATAACAAAATAACCAAGTCCGTAACAGCCCGATTTGGACCCTAGTCGGAATAGTGGTTTCGGGATCACGTATCTGAGTTTGAAAATATTTTAATATTATTTTTCGTGTCTGTGGTATATGAACTAGTATCTATGAAATTTCTGTGATTTAATTTATCTGTCTCTGTGCTTAATTGTGAAAAATGATTGAATTGTATATGTGGTAAAATTAGTATGCTATATGTTCAAGTGTTTAATTGAAATGGCTTTTAATAATTAAGGCCTTATATGGCAATTAAACCAATTGAGGTTTGAGTGGTCAAAAATGACCTTAAAGCATGTGTTTTATTATGGATTAAATGAAGGGCAATTTAGTAAATAACTTGTTATTATGTGATAAATTAAATAAAAGCATAAAATGGTTTCATAATTGCCTTCTTCCATAAAAAATCAAACAAAAAGAAAAGAATATGAGCAAGCTAGGGTTCGGCAACTTCTTTGGCTAATTTGGTATGTGTTTTTGATTCGTTTTTGATGATTTTTACGTTTCTGTGATCATTGCTTCGAAATCTTCCATGCCCATGTCTCAATTTCTATTTTTGATGAAGTTTATGAATAGTGCCATTTATGATTTTTGAAGCTTTGTGATGTATTTAGTTGAATTATGATGGATAGGCATTGAATAAACATGTTTTACCATGAAATTTTGATGAATTTGAACTATATGGGCTAATTGGTGAAAATGAGAATTTGGAAGGACTAAATTGCGAAATAAATGTGTTATGTGGGCTTATATGGTTAGTATTGAAAGTTGGCTATGTTATTATGTGATTAAATCTGTTGAATTTGATGATTCATGTATTGGGGACTAATTTGTTAAAGTGGGAAACTATGAGGGCTAAAATGTAAAATGCCCTAAATAAGTGTATATGGATTGAATTGAATGAAATGGAATATTGAATGTTTAAATCTAAAATTTGTTTAGTTCAAGAACAAGGAAAAATGAGCTTAGATCGGGGTAAAGCTAAAGTAATCGAATAATCGCCTTATTCGTTTGGTTTCGTCCGAGGTAAGTCAAAATACAAATATGCGTTATATTAATGTCTGTTATGAATTCTTATGTATAAACTGTATTTGGATGGCCATGAGAGCCTAACGTGTATTTCTGAGTTATTCTGAATGAGAAATGATAAAATGATATCATGTAAGCCCTCGTCCGGGACGTAGGCATTGATTTGAAAATTACGTGTAAGACCGTGTCTGGGACACTGGCATTGTATATATTTCGTGTAAGACCCTGTCGGGGATAGTGGCATCGATATTGAATAACATGTAAGACCACGGCAGGGACGTCGACATTGTATAAGGCTTTTACAATTTCTGTAATGATTCTGAATGAAACGATGAGAAGTATTGAGAAACGAATGAGTACATAATCTATATGTCTGACACAGGTACATTGGTTTTGTACTGAGTTTCTGAGTATGCAAGATAAGCTACTGTATAATAGACTTCTGTCACAAATGAATGTCTGATTTGTAAGATTAATTATACGATACGGTTATCACATTCTGTTCATGTACAGTATATGTTGTATTTGGCTTACTAAGTTCCTAGTAGCTTACTCCGTTTATTCCTTCAACTGTTTTATAGATATCGTAGCTACTGAAGGCTCGGGATAGTCAAGGATTGTCAGCACACTATCAAGCTTGTTTTGGTACCTTTTGATTGTATAAAGTCTAAGTATGGCATGTATAGACTAGAGTGTCCTTATGTAAGCTTGAATGTGTTGGCTTGTAATGCTATGTGAATTGGATGGTAAATGATATGTTTTTGTTTGATTTTGGCTTATGTATGTGATGCCAAATTATGTAAGTTCAAAATGGTCTTATGATCTAATTGTTTTGGTCATTTTGAAACATACCAACGTGTAGAAATGGGAAGTTTAGAATGTGTTATGGTAGGGATATGTTTCATATGTTTAGATATGAACTTTGTTTGGAAAATGAATATACTTTATATGATATTTGGTGTGAATGTGTTTGTGAATGAATTGATCATGTGATGGTATGTTGGATGCATTGAATTGAATTGAATTGAAAATTGTGGTATCATGGTGGTATGAATTTGGCATATAGATATGATCTTTAGAGGATGGAAAGTATGGCTTAAACCAAATCTATTTTGTGCCACACGGTCAGAGCACACGGGCGTGTGACTCGACCGTACAACCTCTGCATCTGAACCGTTTTGGTCAGTTTTGCACACGACTGGACACACGGGTGTGTCTGGTGACCGTGTGGTATTTGGCAGTGTTGCCCACGGGCTGGACACACGGGCGTGTCCAGTGACCGTGCTGAGGTTGGCAGTGTCGTCCATGGCCTGAGATAAGGTTAGGACATGACCGTGTGAGGCACATGGCCTAGAGACACGGCCGTGTGGCCCTAAGTCGAAAATTTTCTTAAGGTTCATCATATCTTATGCCTGTTTCAGTTTAGTCCCTGATGTATGAGTGAAGTTAATTCTGATATTTTATATCATGTTACTGATTGGTGATATTGCGTGAATTTGGAAATCGGTGAATATTCTGTTCTGATCTGTTCTGAATATCTGGTAACGCCCCGTCCTATTCCGACGACGGTTACGGGATAGGGGTGTTACAAAGTCCCAATACATGTCATACTCAAAATGTTGAGACTAGCTATACCCAAATGTTCCAAATGATCGTGTGATCAAGTCTCCGACGTCCTTTGATCTCTGATTTAGCTTGGCGATACTATAAGAAAATGGAAAAGAGAGGGGAGTAAGCATAATGCTTAGTAAGTTTGCATGTAAATAAATAACAACATTAACCATGCATTATTATACACATATCATAGTATAACTTATCACAATGTCATCAAGTATCATAGATACACTTAAAATCATGTCATTTACATAATGTATGATAAAACTCATGATTATATTTCATTCATTCCTTTAATTTTTACTGAGGTCTCATCGATTCATAATCTCAATATTTACGAGCTTTGTGTACATACTTGTACCCCTTTTAACATGATCCTACCTTGTCATTTCTTTGACATTATCTTTGGATTACCCATTGAACCACTTGGAATACTACAGGATACCTGGAATATCTCATACACATAATAGGATGCCAATGCCATATCCTTGATGTGGTCTTATATGGGATCACATATCAATACCGATAGCCTAGCTATGGTCTTACACGATGTCTCATATCGATGCCATATCCTAGATATGATCTTATACGAAGTCTCATTTCGAAGCCATGTCCCAAACATGGTTTTACACGAAATCACATGCTGACACCATATCCTAGATATGGTCTTATATGGGATCTCAATAACCCTAATGTCATGACATTTTTATCCTATCTGTTCCTAAGGTTCAATCGGGGTTTCGAGTATCAAATCTTTGTCAAATCGTCATCGAGTCATCATTAATCAAATTCACAAAACAATTGTAAAATTCATGCAATACTAAAGAATTAAATATATAATAATGAAATGTTGCATTATTTACACACAAACTTACCTCGGTACCAAAATATGGCTAACTATTCAATTTAGTCTACAACATTGTTCTTTCCTCGGTTTAGGTCCGAACTCCATTTTTCTTGATATATAATAGAAAATGTCACTTATTTAATTATCACATTATTCAAACTAGTCCAAAAATCGTACTTAGGCAAAATTATAGTTTTACCCCTAAACTTTCACATATTTACAAATTAGTCCCTAGGTTCGTAGAACGAAATGTACGCATTTTATTTGTTACCCAAGCCTAGCCGAACCTATCTCATGCTTATAACAGCCCACATTTTCTTTCAAATCAGATTTTTACCACCTATTTATAACTTTTACAAATAGCTCCTTTTAGACGTTTTCACCAAAAATCACTTAGTAAAAGTCGTTTATTGCACATTAAACTTTCATAATCTATCATGAAACATCAAAACACATGCATGCCATATATGGGTAAATTTTTAAACATGAACCCTAGGTCAAATAAATGGTAGAAATAGGTAATTTGGGTCACGAGGACTTTAAAAATGTAAAGAGCATTAAAACGGGGCTAGGATGCACTTACTATCAAGCTTGAAAGTTGAAGAAATCCTAGCTATGGCGTCCTTGTGATTTTTTCCACCCATATGATAAAATGAGAAAATTTTGCTTGACTTTTCCTTTTTTAATCTTTTATTAACCAAATGACCAAAATGCCCTTTTTACTAAACTTTCAAATTTTATCCATGCATGCCCATTTTGTCCAAAAACATAGAAATTGGGAAAATTGATATTTAAGGACCTATAATTAAGATTCTAATGTAATTTCATACTTAAAGCTTCTAGAATTTCATATTTTGCAACTTTTGCAATTTAGTCCTAAAAGTTAAATTAGACACTTATTCACAAAATTTCTTTATGAAACTTTCACACAATCATGCAAAAATATCATAGACCTAAAAAAAATCATAAAATAAATATTTATACTTTGGATTTGTGGTCTCAAAACCACTATTCCGACTAGGCCCAAAATCAGGATGTTACAAGTTGGGTGTAACAGCCCGATTCTAAGCCTAGTTGGAACAGTGGTTTGGACACCACAAATCCAAGGTCAAGAAATTATTTTTAATATTATTTTATGCGTTGTAGCATAATTATTTGAGTGTATAAAAATTTTCAGTGAATTAATTTTAGCGATTGAAAGCTTAATTGTGAAAAAGGACTAAATCGCATAAAAGGAAAAAGTTATGAATTATTAGCAAATTATGTTAAATAATTGGAGAACCTTAAATTAAGGGTCCCTAAAGATAAACCCTTTAGGGAGTGATGGCCGGCCATAGGGGACAAAGAAATGGAAAAGTCAAAAGAGTGGTGGTGTTAGGTGACTTAATGTGTAATAAAATAAAACAAAAAAAGAAAAAAAATATTACCATCTTCTTCCTCTTCTCTTCACCACCGAAAATATCAGCAAGGAGGGGGTTTTGAAGCTTGAAATTTTTAGCAACCTTAGACTCTTACAAGTAAGTGATTTTGAAAGCCTTTCTTGATAATTTTGGTACTTTCAGGACCCCTAAGGCTTAATCTAGCTAATGAGGGGATTATTTTGCATAATGGATGAGAGTTTACGGTTTTGCCATGAGAGAACTTGTGTAAATTTCTGGAATTTTATGGAAGAAAATGAATCTTGGTTGCTTAGTAAACAACTTTTGTGAAAGGATTTTCATGAAAAGTCACTAAATGGACTAGTTTGTAAAAATTGTAAAATAGATAGTAATGTTGTTAAATAGTGGAAATTTTGAGTTGCTATAAGAGTAACAAGAGTTTGGTTAGGCTTAAGAAATGAAGAAGTTAGATAAAAATCAATTTTCGAGCCTAGGGGTAAAATCATAATTTTGTAAAAGTTTGGGGGCAAAACTACAAATTTACCAAAGTATGATTTATGGGTAGCTAGTGATGATTATGAAATTTGGCTAAGCTTGAGTTGTGTTCAATATCATGAATTTTGCACTTTTATGTGATAGGGACTAAATTGCAAGAATGTGAAACATTAGGGGCAAAAGTGAAAAGTTACTCTAATGTGAATTTTGGACTAAATTGTATAAATTGATGAACTAAATAAGTAAAAGTGGTTATTTTATAGATTGTGGGAACGAGATTTGGACAAAGAACAAGGGAGAGCAAAATATCGGATTAGTCAATTTAATTCGTCGTTTCTGCGAGCAAGGTAAGTTTATATGATTAATTTAAAATAATCAATTATTAAATTTGAAATAAGATACTGTATTATTTCATATGTTTATCATCTAACAATGATAATATGCAAGTATGAGATTGGATTGAAAGATCAATCAGGAGAAATGCAAGGTCAAGTACTATCGTACTAAGACTCATGTTGAATTGATGGAAAAGAACATGGTTGGACCATGGCAATATGAGAGTCAGTGTAAGACCATGTCTGGGACATGGCATCGGCTATGAGATGTGTCAGTGTAAGACCAAGTCTAGAACATGGTGTCGGTCTTGACACATGAGAGTTAGTGTAAGACCATGTCTGGGACATGGCATTGACTCGATATGTGAGCCAGTGTAAGACCATGTCTGGGACATGGCATCAGCGTTGATGTGAGTGCTAGTGTAAGACCATGTCTGGGATATGGCATTGGCACCGATATGTGTTAGTGTAAAACCATGTCTGGGACATGGCATCGGCATCGATATGAGAGCTAATGTAAAACCATGTCTGGGACATGGCATCAGCCTCAATATGTAAGTCAGTGTAAGACCATGTCTGGGACATGGCATCGGAGTGCGACTTCATGGAAGACCATATCCAAGATATGGCATTGGCATCGTGTATATGTGATTTTTGAGCATTCGATGGCGATCCAAATGACTCATCAGGTAACTCAGAAACTATGAAGTTTATATCTAGTTTTATGAATGAAATCTGAAAGATTTATGAATTCATGATATTCATTGATATTGAATTGGGATAACGTGTTGTTATTGAGATTTAAGTGAATCAATGGAAAAAGTCAGGTTGAGAATAAAGAGGTAATCGAGTTGAGGGATACAGGTATGTATAAAATCCATGGGATTATCAAGTGGGAGTAATTTAAGGACATGTTATAAGTCCACAGCGTAAGTAAGAATAATGTTACGGTTTAACATGCAAGATAGTACTTTATGCTTACGATATAACCATTGAGTTGAATACGAAACATTTCGTATAATTTATGTACAAGTAATTGTTAGTAAATTGATAAGCACACATTTGTTTCATATGATTATTGAAATGAATAAGCTTTCAAAAATCAAGGTTAGTTTTATAAGTGGATAGATGAATATAGGGTAGGATAATATGAACTCTTTTGTACTTGTATGATTACTCGAGATGTGTTGATAATTAATATCAGCCTACTAGTCATATGAGCTTACTAAGCTTTATAGCTTACCTTGTTTACTCTCTTATGTTTGTAGGGTTTTTAGAAGCTTGCTCGGGTTGGAAGAAGTCGGAGATCTCAACACATTATCTTATTATGGTTTGATACTCAAAGCCTTGTAATTTTGATTAGATGGCATGTATAGGCTAGTTGATAAATTAAGTGTAAAGAGAATTTAATTGTTGATGTCTTGAGTATGAATGTTTTGGATGTGTGCATATGTTAGGATGAATCTAAGTGATGTTGTATAGGATGGTGTGAGTCGAGGTGACAAATCAGCTTGGTAGATAGCCATATTTTTGTCCACACGGGTAGACACATGAGCATGTGTCTAGGCCGTGTGTGATACACGGTCCACCCCATAGGCGTATGGCTCAACCGTGTGTCCCCTGCACCTTAAATTAGTAGAATCAAATGCCCAGTAGTAAACACACGGGCTGAGACATGGCCATGTGTCTCAACCGTATGAAGGACATAGCATAGCACACAGGCATGTGCCACGGCTGTGTGATTTCTGACTTCAGAAATAGAATACCCAAGTTTTTGCACACAGGCTGCGACATGGTCATGTCATGGCCGTGTGAGGGACATGGGCTAAGCACACGGGTGCGTGCCAGGCCATGTGAAAACCCTTGTAGGTTCAACGTTAGAAAATAAATTCACACGGACGAGGGGCACGGGCGTGTCCCTAGGTGCTTAGTGTGACAGTCTAATTTTGACCCTATTTGGAACGGTGGTTTTGAGACCATGAATATGAGTTAGAAAAATATTTTAATATTATTTTCTGTGTTTATTATGTGTGAATTGATATCCGTAAAGTTTTTGTGTTTTAATTTTGATGTTTGAGTGTTCGATTAATTATAAAGGACTTAATTGCATTAAAATAAGCATGTTAATTAGTAATATGCTGAATTGCTATGTTTTTATTATGTGGGGGTTTTATGTTGCAATTAGGCCATATGGTTTTGTGATGGACGGTTATAACCATGAATTATAATGGTTGTATATTTTATTTTTAAGGTTAAATTGGTAAAGTGATGTTTAAGTTAACATATTATAAAACATAAAATAAATAAACCATAGTTTAATTCATCTTTAAGAACCGAATACTCAAAATAAAAAGAAAAGAAAAAGAGTTTAGGCATTCGGCTACTTTCTAAGCTAAATCAAGATCAAGAACCAAAGAAATCAGACTTGGATCGGGGAAAAACAAAAATAGTTAAATAGTCGTTCAATACCGTCTGTCGATATCCGAGGTAAGTCTATAGGCAAATAAATACTGTTAATTTGAAATATATATATGTTTATATGCTGAATTGAATAAGGTGAAAGTATGTATATAGAAGCCGAATTGGTAAATGCATGGAAATAATGCGTAAAAGTTCATTTTGATCGAGTTACGACGTCCGAAAGCCCCGTACGAACCTTAGGAATAGCTAGGATACATATGTCATGACATAGGATTTCTGATATGTGTTCTCGTGTAAGACCACGTCTGGGACGTTGGCATCGATATGTTATTGCGTGTAAGACCATGTCTGGGACATCGGCATCATATTTGTGATTCGTATAAGACCTTGTTTGGGACAGTGGCATCGATATGTAATTACATGTAAGACCACATCTGGGACATTGGCATTGTACGATATATGTGATTATCCGAGTATCCTATACAGTTTCGAATGGTTCAACGGGCAATGATAAGTTACGAATGAATGTGAAATCAAGTTAAAGTGAACAAGTACGTGATAGTTAATTGTTTATTTAAAAATAAGGTAAGTTGATTATTGATATGTGATACAAGAATGCTAATGGTGATGTTTGTGTATATAACAATCTATATGGGGTTAAATGTATAAGTATGTGATATTGAAGTTTAATTCATGATTTTATATATTTGGTTATGTAATGATATTATGGCTTTGAATTAAATGATTCTTGATAATCGATATATGTGTATATTCGGCCAAGACAAGGTTATATATATGAATGTATATAATGTTTATGAAATTGTAAGTTTGATACTAAATGGAATCATGATAGTATGAATTGATTTCGTTAAATTAAGTATATAATGCTTTTGAATTATTTATTTGCTTACGACTTACTAAGCTAAATTAGCTTACTCTTCGTGTGTATACTTTTGTCTTTGTTTTATAGGTTTTGAAGACTTGTTACGGACTAGGGGATCTTCAGCGAAGTCAATCACACTATTGTTTGTTTATCAGTACCTTTAAAAGTTAAATTGAAACCTATGGCATGTATAGGCTATACTACCTTTTGAATACATTTTGAATGATGTGTATATAATAAGGCCTGCAAAAATGGCTTGTTTATTTTGATAAGTATGGTTTTGTGCTTTGATCAAATGTTATAGTTGATGATTCAGCTATGTTTTATTAATTGGTTGCGAATTATGTTTGATGTGCTTAGGTTAAAGGTTGATAATGTGTTTAGAGTAAAATAAAATGGTTGAGACTATTATAAAATGTTTTGGCTTGATTTATTGTATGTGATTGATTTGCTAATTTGGTCTTGTTAAACAAAGGATAAGTGTTGCTATGCTTCGAACGATCTTTGTGTAGTGATAATTATGCATACTGGTTGTCGTTGTCAAGAAAAGTTGATTGATATGATATATGTACGAGCTATGTTGGAGATTATGGATGGATTTATTTTTATATTTGGTATTTGAGATTGAATTTGGGTTGATAGGCAATTTATGATAGTAGTTTATCGTTTTGATATGTATTATGTGATTAATTGAAATGGTCATTTAGGTTGGTGATGATAGTACTTAAGTGGAGTAATGATTTTATATATATATATATATATGTATTTTTGGTCGAATGTGAGTTTAATGAAATGGTCTTATGTATGATCTTCAATACATTGTAAGATAGGTCTTAATGATGTGATTAAATTTGGTTTTGATAAGTTTGAATCATTAGTCAAGAGTTTACATTAATACATGTATATATGTACATTTGTGATGTTTTTGATGTTAAAGGCATGAATTTATGATTTGGTTATAAGTGAATTCAGCTTGGTTAGTTAAAGCAATAGACAAAATGGTTGCTATGTATTATGCATATAAGTTTGTTTATGATATTAATAAGAAAAGTGAATTATATTGAATTTATGGTTTGGTCCCTTGTAATGCTTTGATTTGTAAATGATTGAATAAAGTTGGAAGTGGACGTTGGCAAATGTTCAAGTATTAAACATATTTGCTTTCGGCTAAGCTTAAGAAATTGACCAAATGAATAGTACTTTATGCTATTAGGGGTCATGATTATTTTATGCTAAATTGGTACTTGTAAATGGTGATATGTGTTTTTAAAATATGTGCACTTTATATTATCCATGTTAGTGTAGTTGATTGTATCTTTTGTATTATCCATGTTATGTGCATATGCTACGTATTAATGGATATATATATGTTTGTATATATTAAAAATGCCGCTAATAAATTTTGGTCTAGAATCTGCATATATTACATGAGTTAAAAGCTCAAATTTTGATTGATACAATATACATATTCGACCTTGCGATTTAATAAAGTTACATTTCATTCATTTCAAGATTTGTTAAAATGTTGTGCTTGTTATAAATCTTCAGTCTTGTAATTTGATTTTAATTGAACACTGTGACATAATGTGTAAAAGCAGTGTGACTCAGAAATATTCATGGTTTATTTATATTTGTAAATACTCGATTATGGCTTATTATATTATATGATTATTCGGATGTTATGTTTCGTTCGGTAATATCTTGTAACCCATTCCAGTGACAGATACAGGTTAGGGGTGTTACACTTAGGCCGTGTGAACACACGGGCCATCAGCATGGCCATGTTTAGGGGCCACACGAGCGTGTTGCCCTCCCACACAGGTGTGTGCCCTGTTTTTAGTGAATTGTCTTAAGAGTTTTCTAAGCTTTTGGTTGGTTCTAGATTGTTTCCGAACTATGTTTTAGGCCTCGTAGGCCCATATGAAGGACCATAAGATAGTGTTTGAAAAAGTTTTAAATGGGGACGAATTTCAATGAGTTGAGATCGAATGTTTGCATGTTATTTAGTAAGGTAATGCCTCATACCTTGTTCTGGCGTTGGATACAGTTAAAGGGTGTTACATTGGGTATATGATGTGTATAAGTCATTTTGGCTAATAGAGCCTATATGTTTATTGTGTAGTTAGTCATGAGATTTGGCTTATTTTGGGACATGTTTTGGACTGTATATATATGTGCAAATGGCTTTGTTATATGTGGTGTTTAATGGTTACTTTTTTATGCTTGATGATAGAACATATTGATCAAATGTCCCTTTTTTTATGTGGTATAGATATTAGCTTGGAAATGGTTATTTGTGAATTGGTAAAATAGTACCTATTACGTGAATAGATGAAATGATACATGATGTTTAGTGTATGTTTGAAGTTTACCATTTAGGTAACATTGGATATTAGTATGGAAATTGCATATTTATGTTTGATTTTGAGATGGCTAGAAGGCCTAAATTGGTTGTGTAATATGCTCTTTGGAATGCTTGAATTATTGTAGGTTTGGGTAAGAAAAATGACTTGTAATTTAGCCTATTTTCTTCCACACGGGCAGAGACATGAGCGTGTCTCTCAACCATGTGTGACACAGTTAAGTGACATGACCGTATGTCACCTGAAGAATTTAATAACAAGAAGTCAGTGACTTACACAGCCTAGATACACGGGCATGTGGTTGGCCGTGTGACCCAAGTCAGAGAGTTACACAGGGTAGGAAACCGGCTGGGACATGGCCATGTGCTCCTACTTTGAATGTCCACACGGCTTATGATACGGGCGTGTCTGGTGGCCGTGTGTCTGGTCGCACTGGTGTATGTCCCCTATATTTAGAAAAATTCTCTAGGTTTTCTAAAATTATCCTAAGTTATCGGTTTAGCCCCTAACCACTTCTAATGCATGTTTTAGGCCTCGTAGGCTCGTTTAAGGGACAATGTTATGGTATATGAATGATACATGTTATTGTTTGATAATTATATGAGAAATGAATGTCAAAGTGTGTTATAAGCTTAGTAATGTCTCGTAACCCTATTTCGGCGAGTACGGGATAGGGGTGTTACATTTTATTGGTATCAGAGGTACAGTTTAGTTGATTCTAGGACTAACGCAGTGTATACCAGTCTAGCTATACGTGCCATATATAAACTGCGATAGTGTGATATCCCCTGACAGTTTCTAAAATGTGCTTTCATATAGTAAATGGATTCTAATCGAGCTGACTCCGATGATATAAAGAGTAATGTGCCAGCCTCAGTTCATAGAGCCGTGCCATCTGAATCGAGACCCGTATCTGAGGGTCGTGGAGGAGAGGCCAAAGAAGCCTTCTTCTAAATGATAAATGAATGGTTCTCTAAGTATATCCGAACTAATTTGACTGCTCAACAACCTGTACCCCCACCTATTCCCTAACCGATCCCAGTAGCTCCTCTATAACATCCCTAACCCATATCAATTGCCGGACTAGGGTTAAGAGGCATTACCAGACAAATCGAAATATTTCACAAACATAATTATACATCGTCATCTTATCATATTCAAATATTATCAATAAGTCCCTTTAGAAGGTCTACAAGACCTTAAACATACATTAGGAAGGGGTCGGGACTAAACCAAACACATACAAAATTTTTTTGAAACTTAACAAATTTTCAAAGCTACAGAGGTCACACGCTCGTGTGGGTAGGCCGTGTGTCTCACACGGCATTAGGCACGCTCGTGTGTCTAGGCCGTGGCAAAATAGGGCATACATATTGACTTGTCCACACGGCTATAAGGCACCCCCGTGTGCCAGGCCGCGTGAAAATCATGGATGTTACTGACTTGCTCACACGGCCAGTCACACGCCTGTGTGTCTAGCTCGTGTGGCTATTAGAAATGGCCTCACACGCCCATGTCTGGGCCGTGCGCTCGGCCGTGCCAAACCTGTAGGGTATACTAACTTGGCCACACTACCTGCCACACGCTCATGTGTGAGACTGTGTGGTCTGCTCAGGCTCAATTCAAATTGACCCTCAAGCAACACGGCAGAGACACATGCCCGTGTCCCTACTCGTGTGGAAAAAATAGGCCATTTACAAGGCCCTGTTGCCACCCATTTTGGGTCATCCCTAAAAGCCAAATTCAAGCGTCAAATATACCACATTTTAAGCCAATTTCATGCTCATTATCCACACCAAATCATATCAAAATCTCATACCAAACTCATTCACTTATACATGATCAACAACTCCATTTACCACATCAATCTCATACCAAAATCATACCAAATTCCCAACTAAGAACATACCAAATTGACCATTTCAATAGGCCATATTTAAACACATCAAACATACAAATTTTGCATCACATATATATATACCAAATTCAAACCACAGTTGCAACCATAATCTAACCGTATCACATTGCATGATATACATATATCAAAACATATCACATTAGTCCTAGCCTATACATGCCATACTTTAGTATATACATTTCCAAAAGGTACCAAAATGTAGTTTGATAGTGTGGTGATGATCCTTGATGATCCCCGAGCTTCCGGTAGCTTCAGTAATCTATAAAACAATTGAAAACACACAAAGTGAGCTTGCAAAAGCATACTAAGCCATATACAAATAAACTTATCACATAACACAATTATAAACCAATTCATTCAAGTAGCTTATGGCAAACACAATTACAAATCCATATCTTTCATAAAGTTCATTTGATCATAACTCACTTGCATATGACACATCTTATTCTCATGTATCTCATACACATATCACATGTCCACAAATGCACATATACTTACATTCCATTCTCAAACATTGTATACATTTCAAATGTACCTGATTCGGATACTCATTCACATAATTATTCATGTCTCAGAATGCTCGTTGAATTGTTTGGAAACAATAAGGATACTCGGATAGCTCAAAAAGCTCGTACAATGCCAACGTCTCAGACGTGGTCTTACATGTAATCAAATATCGATGCCACTGTCCCAGAAAGGGGTCTTACACGGAATCATATACGATGCCGATGCCCTAGACATTGTCTTACACGATATCACATATCGGAATCCTATGTCATGACATATGTATCCTAACTATTACAATGGTTCGTATGGGGCTTTTCGGACGTTGTCATAATATCGGAACCTTCTTAATTTCACATATTCAGCATCTACAACCGTTCACCAAAATTCAATATTATTTAAGCATGAATAAATCAATTCAAATACATTTATTTGTATATAGACTTACCTCATACGGATACAAACAGACGGAATCGACTACTCGACCACTTTCGACTTCCCTCAATCTAATTCTGTTTTCTTTTGTTCTTGATCTATATAAATTCAAATTTAACTATTCAGTAACACATTTCATTCATTTCAACCCATAAACACATAATTAGGGCATTTTGCACTTTAGCCCTATAATTTTACATTTTTGACATTTTATTCATTATCACAAAATACACAAAATATACAAAATTTTCTTATACATAAGCTTGGACGAATATTCATGTAGTTCATATAAGCCCATATCTTTCATTTATTTCAAAATTTAACCCCTCAATTTCTTATTTTCAAAAATTAATCCATAATACTCAAATTCATCAAAAATCCCAATACAAAACATGTAACACCCCTAACCCGTATCCGTCACCGGAATGGGTCACGAGGCATTACAAAACAAAGCTAAACACTTGAACAATTCTAATACCTACGAATGAGTTCTTTAGACAATAAAACACACATTATATATATATATATATATCATTGTAATATACTTTTCATAACTATAATAGACATAATACAATCATATAATTTACATGTAAAAATATCTATATCTCATAATGACATAATGTCTAATCGGTACACATATATTTAACTCATAATGCACTTAACCTTAATATGGTAATATGTTAAAACTAATATCAACCAAAAACCCAATCCATAAAGCATTAGCATAAGCGCATAAATGACCACCAACTTATAAACCATCCTACCATATAAAAGAGATGTTACTATTCATTTGGTCAAAAACCATTTCTTTAGTCGATTATACTTATACATACAAGTAATGAATTTAACTTTCAACAAGCCAAATCAAAAGTTCTATAATTACAATTAAATATCATGCAAGTACCCGTTCTTGACATTTATAACTATCTATGACATCTAAAAATATCATCAAATGAGCATTAACCAAGATAATAATATAATCTTGAAGATTTACAAGTATGACGTTCACTTCATATAGATATTATCCATGATCGAATTATTCCGTAGCATAAAACACTACTTTTCAATTCATAAAAAGCATATAGTTATTAAGCTAACATAGCATAACATTATAAGTTCACACAACTAGATAATGAGCCATTTTCGTATGGCATCATATATATACATCATTCAAAAATACCGAATTTCAACCCCGCGTAGCCTATACATGCCATAAGTAGAGTTTAAGTAACATATATATATACTGAAACAAAAGATAGTGTGATGAGTCTTCTGTCGATCCTCGAGCTGGTTGCTAAATTTAAAAGTCTATAAAACATAGAAATGAAACAATCAAAGTAAGTTTTCATAACTTAGTAAGTCTTTTGTCAAAAATAAATATAATAAGTAAGTAAAGCTTATTCCAAGTACCAAATCAACCTTATTAATCAATGCGTTCTTTTATCTTCTATGAACTACTTTTGACATAAACTATTTTGTGCCATATGTTCGATCAACTTACAACGTAAATCTCAATGTTCACACATCATTATCTTACACTGTACTCATATAAATTACAAGCCAAACATCTGAAATCAATGCATAAAGCTTATGACACATTGTGAATTGGCATACTTTCCTAGCATATATGTATTCGGTATTTGATAATATTACAATATACATACCTAGATGGCATAACATTTTGTATTTAAATAACTTTAAGCATAAGCATACCTACATGGCCGAATACACACATATATATAAATAATGTCAATTAACTCACATTTCGCCTGAAGTCTTATAAGCAGAAGTTTTAAATTTTGATCACTGGCAATAAGCTTGTTAGGCATAAGCCTGATTTGTTCACCGGCACAAGGCCTGCTAGATTCGAGGTCTGATATTTATTCACCGGCACGAGGCCTGCTAGGCATAAAGCTCGATTACGTTCACCTACACAAAGCCTGCTAGGCACAAGACCTGATTAAATTCACCGACACTAAGCCTGTTGATACTCGTGATATTTGGTAATAAAATTTATAAAAACTGATCACACTAAAAACTAACTAATATCACGATTTAAAGGCAAGCACACCTATCGAACAGTAGTATAGTTTAGCGGCAAGACCGAGTTATCGTACACAAGAGAACCAAAAGTACTAGTACTTACTTCTGTTCTATTACCTAGCCTAAAAATAAAAGAGGGTTGTTTGGAACTAGCTCTAAAACTAAACTAAGAATGCACAAAAAGTAAATTGGGAAAAACTTTCAAAAAAGTTAATTGATATGGGCAATACTCAAGGGAGAATCCACCTAGACTTCACTTGTTATTAACTTCTTGAACTAGACGATTTCTTCACTTGACTTGATCCGTAGAGATCCCTAACCTATGTTAATACCTCCGTCAAGGATAAGAACAACTAATCCTAGGTGGTTAACTAAAGTTTCTTTATTAATTAACACCCCTAAGTTGCATTAATTCGATCTATGGATCCCCCTATTAGGTTTGACCCTAATCCGGCAGATTTATGTCTCTCTATGTCTAGGGTTGCATGCAACTCCGCTTAATTATGGTAGATCTACTATTAAAACAGGGACTTTTGCTCTTCTGCCTAAGCACATCAGTTTCTTGAAATAATACCTAGGACTATTAAATCAAGAATGAAGAACACATAATTAAGAACAGTTCAAGTATTTATCATATAATTCAAGAATAAATAATAACACGATCTGTCTTAGGTTTCATCCCCCTCAAGTATTTGGGAGGTTTAGTTCATAATTACTAAAGAACACATCTCAGAAGAAATAAGATAACAAAACATAAAGAAGCCAAAAACCCCTGAAGGAATTTAGGGAGATCCTCTGTCTTGATGTAGAATTCTGGCTTCTGGAATGAATCAATTGGCTTCCCTTGGAGTAATTCTTTGCTTTCACTCCTTGTGTTGGCAGAAATATGGTGCTCCTTTTTGGGAGAAAAGAGTACGATTTTGGGGAGAGAAAAGTCTCCCCTTAGCGGGAAATAAGCATACCCTTGAAGTTGCCTCCTAGGGTCTTTATATAGAGTTTAGAATGGCTTTCTTATCCCCTAAGTATCCTTTTTCGAGTAGAATTGAACTTCCTCACGATAGAGACACGCCCGTGTGCCACGCCCGTGTAAATCGATAAGAGGCTATGTGCGGGCCTGTTGATGGTGGCACGGCCGTGTAATCTGGCGTGCTTGTCGGGGTTGGGCTGTGTTGGACCTTGTGTGGCACAGCCGTGTGCCACGACCGGGTGGTGACTCCTTGGGCCGTGTTATTTTCACATTTTGGCCCATTTTCCTCATTTTTGGTCCATTTTCCGTTCTTTTATCTTCCCTACACTTTCCTAAGTATAAGATATGAAAAATAAAGATTAAGAGCACCAATTCTCACAAAATTGATAATAATTCATCCAAAATATAGGCTAAACATGAGGTAAAAATATGTATAATTTATTGTTTATCAAATACCCCCACACTTAAGCCTTTATTTGTCCTCAAGCAAAATCTCAATCCCTAATAAAGAATCATTCTTCTCAACTTACAATCTTTATCAATAATGTTTCAAACTAATCTACAGGTAATCATACAATGAAATTTCAATCAAAAGAACATTAAAGACTCAACACTCTAAGTTGAGAATTTTATCATTGAAACATAAGTTTTCTCCCTTCTCCTAAGTAATTATCTCTCCATCTTAATTAACAAGAGTTGACATCCTCACTAAAGATTCACTCTATCCACTCGAAGTGTTTAGGGTTCAAGAATTAAGCACTCTCTAGTCAACCTGAAAAGCTATTACCATAGGCTTGCAAGAAAATCACATCTCCACCACTATAGATTAACATGACACATCAATCAAAAGGTCTTGTAATGGTTGTAACGGTGTTTGGTTAGGGGTGTTGTCACAGGCTATAAAAGAGGGTTAGAATCGAGATTGAACTGAAAAATTATCTAGCTAGAAAAATCTCTATCACTAGGAACATATTTCTAGGGCTAATTCTTATGATGACACTGTTTTGGATTTGGGAGCTTGTAGAAATATACAAAAACTATTGAACTATTATAGATTACAACTGAATTAACTGTATATACATTTTGTTGTTGTTGTTGTTGTTGTTTTTTTTAGAACAATTCAAATCAAATACAATAACTTGAATATTTACAACTTTACATTCTGGAAAAGAGAATAAAGCTAGATAATAATTCAACTCAAATCTTGACAAAAATATGGGTCAAAGTAATTGAATGAGATTCAAGAAAAAATGGGTTTTTGGTTAATAATTAAAAGGTAAGTCAAAGAATGGGTTGTTAGGCTCAACTGGGTTTACTAAGGGTTAATTTATGGAGGTAGCCTTTGTGGAGTAAGTGGGTTAAATCCTAAGTGCCTTTATCATCTCAGTATATCAAATCAATGATGTGGTCTTGACATGTATAATCAAAGCAAGTTCTAGAACAACAAATCAGTGTTGACTCGCTCAAAGCAGTAATAAAACTGAGCACGAAAGAATGTATGCTCAAAAAGGCTCAAAATCTTACTAGAATTATGGCTTTTGATGTCAATCCTGTGAATTTCAAATCTCAAGATAATACTTAAAATCAAGGAAAATTACTTATGCAAAAAATGGATTCTCAAAAATTTCAACTTATCATGCTTGATTCCCTAATGTTTTAAAGTTTGAATAATCAAAGTACAAGCACCTATGTCTTAATTCTCAACTTATCAATAGAAATTATAGATCAATCAGAGTTAATGCCTATTAGGAGACTGAAGATAATGCAGATTTGAGAACAATGCATAAAGTTAAAGAAAATTTCAGAGATTTCACAGATAATATAAAGATTTAAAGTAAGTTCCCCCCACACTTAAGATGTACATTGCCCTCAATGTACAAAGATACATAAATAGCAAGAGAAGCATAATATCATAAGATAGGGAGAGAATTGAAACTCCCTGAATTTAGGATGAATTTATGAGACAGAAATTGGAAGAGTCGACAGTTGTGGCAGGGTGCTCCCATTTCCATTTGAATATAAGCTTAGAGCTCCTTTTTGAAACTGTGAAAATATTAATTAGTCGTGGGAATTTTAGATTAATAGAGATTACTCGTTAGGGGTTTGCTGATATGAAAAGGAAATAAAATAAAATAAAATAAAGTTTTAAAAATACGAATATTCAAATAATGAAAAACAAAAAGATAAAATAAACTAAAAATAAAAAGAAATATAAAAGGAAAATAAAGGAGAAGAAGGTAGAAGGTGAAAATAGAGATAGGAAGTTACACGGCCGTGTGCGATGAGGTTTTGCTATGTACACGATCATGTAGGAAGTCACACGGCCGTGTCTAAATTGACAGTATTGGCCACGGTTTGGGGACACGGGCGTGTGGCGTTGTGCAAGCCCGTGTCTAAACTAATGGGTTGCCACAGCCATGTTGCACGACGGTGGAGATTTGTCGGTGGCCCGTGCTGTGGGAAAAATTTTTCTCTGTTTGTACACGGTCTAGGTGCACGACCATGTCTCTACTTTAAAGGTTCACACGGCCTTGGACATGCCCGTGGGCATGGCCATGTGGTCCTAAATTTATGCAAAAAAGGGTTAGTTGATGTATTAAAAAACTAAAATAAAAAATAAAAGAAAAGTTACTAAGTTAGTGCTCGGGTTGCCTCCCGAGAAGCGCTTATTTATTGTCTAAGCTCGACTATGCTCAAGCTTGGTCGGTCACGATAGTTCAAAGAGTTGATACTCCTCTATCCTGTTCAAAACTTTATTTTCAATGTAAGATTTGAGTCGAGTGTGGTTTACCTTGAAAGTGCCGAGTGACTCATGTTTTATCTCTACTGTACCATAGGGGAAGATTTTTATTACTGTGAAGTAAGGTGTATCACTTGTATGCTCTTTTGAATTCAAGATTCGAGGATCGTCTTCCCCTAAGATTACCTTATTCCCTACCTTGAGTTGATTCGTTTGCACCTGAGGGTCGTCTTGGTGATGCTTTGGGTTGGTGTGGCATATTTTGGGCTTTTCGTGATAGTTCAGCCATTCATCTAGTTCCTCAATCTGAAGCATTCGTTTTTTAGGTGCATTGCCCTTGGATGGACTTGTCTGTGATTGGGTTGCCTTTATGTGGAGTGTATCCTACACAGAAGGTGGGGTGGTGAGTTTAGTGTTTTTATAAGGACTCGTGACTATATTATTATCAACAGTCTTAATCGAGTTTCGAGCTTGTAAGGTAACTTGGTCATCACCTACACATAGTGTAAGTTCACCTGTTCCTAAATCAATTATTGTTCTAGCAGTTGCTAAAAAGGGTCGCCGTAGAATTAAGGGTACATTGCTATCCTCATCAATGTCTAAAACAACAAAGTCAACTGGGAATATGAATCTATCAATTTTGACAAGCACATCTTTAATTATTCCCTTAGGAGACCTAGTAGTTTTATCAGCCAGTTGAATGCTTATCTTAGTTTGCTTAAGTTTTCCGAGACCTAGTTGTTTAAACAGTTTATAAGGCATGTCATTTATACTAGCCCCTAAATCAGCTAAAGCATTTTTGGTGTCTAGGCTACCAAATAAATAAGGAATAGTAAAACTCCCTCAATCTTTCAGTTTGGTTGGCAGTTTATTTTGGAGAATAGTTGAGCATTCCTTGTTGAGTTCCACTGTGGACAGTTCTTCCAACTTCCTTTTATTTGTGAGAAGTTCCTTTAAAAATTTTGCGTACTTCGGCTTCTGCGTAATTGCTTCAACAAATGGTAAGTTGATATGTAATTTCTTTAAAAGTTTAAGAAACTTACCGAATTGCTCATCCGTACGGTCCTTCTTTAGCGCATTTGGGTATGGGATATGAGGTTTAAATTCTTTGGTAATTTCATCTTTGTAACTTACCTCATTCTTTCCTTTACTTACCATAGGCTCCTTGCATGGCTCTGGGTTGGTTTTGGTTATCCCCTCATCATCTATCGTATCCATAGCATTGAGTTGCTCCTTAGGGTTAGTCTCAGTGTTGCTTGGTAACCTACCTTGCGGTCTTTCAGAGATTAGCTTGGCAAGCTGGCCTATTTGAGTTTCAAGTCCTTGAATGGATGCCTGCTGGTTCCTCAGTGCCATTTTGGTGTTTTGAAAATGGGCTTCTAATACGACCATAAATTTTGTGAACATCTCTTCAAGGTTCGGCTTTTTCTCTTGTTGTGGAGGTGGCTGTTGAAATCCCGAAGGAGGTGGTTGTCTTTGATTTCCTTGTCCTCCCTATGAAAAATTGCGCTGGTTCTGCCAACCTGTATTGTAAGTATTACTATAAGGGTTATTTTGAGGTCTAGAATTGTTACTCATATAGTTGGCTTGCTCAGGTCCCATGCCATGTCCATAAAAGGAGTAATCTGAATTGAACATATTTCCTTGGTTTGCGTCATACTGCATCACTGGGTGTGCCTGCGTAGAACCAACAAAATTATCAAACTTTTTATTTAAAAGTTCTACCTGATTAGTAAGTATGGTGACAGCATCAATATTAAAAACTCCTGCAGCTTTTGTCACCTTTGTCCTCATGACTTGCCATTGATAGTTATTCAATGACATTTCTTCTATAAGCTCATAGGCTACTTCGGGTGTTTTGTTGTTGATTGTTCCTCTGGCGGCCACATCGATCATCTGCCTGTTGATGGATTCAAACCGCTGTGAAAGGTTTGAACTTGTAACCACAAAGGCAACCCATGGTGAGGGCACCTACTCAAAAGATCTTTGTATCTCTCCCAGGCATCGTAAAGTGTCTCTAGATCCATCTGCACAAAAAAAGAGATATCATTTCTTAATTTTGTCGTTTTTGCTGGCAGAAAATATTTGAGTAGGAATTTTTCAGTCATCTGTTCCCATGTAGTGATTGATCCACGTGGTAAAGAATTTAACCACTGTTTAGCCTTATTTCTCAAGGAAAATGGGAACAGCCTAAGACGAATGGCATCATCAGAAACGTCATTTATTGTGAATGTATCGCATAATTCCAGAAAGTTGGCTAGATGCGAGTTAGGATCCTCATCCTGCAAACCATCAAACTGAACAAATTGCTGTATCATTTGAATAGTGTTAGGTTTTAGTTCAAAATTATTTGCAGCAATAATAGGCCTAACAATGCTAGATTCAGTACCTGCTAAATTAGGTCTAGCATAATCATACATAGTACGTAGAGCAGGATTTTGCTCAACAGGATTTGTGACTACTACAGGAAGTAACTGGTTATCCTAAATTTCTTCCATCTCTTCAGTAGGTTCAGGTTCTTCTTCTTGTCTTTCTTCTGGATATTGCAAACTTCTTCTTATTTCTTGGCGAGTTCGACGAACTGTCCCTTCTAAATCGTCGTCGAAAAGTAATGGTCCTCCTGGGTTTCTTCTAGTCATAAATTAGAGATACCTAGAAAGGAAAAAGCAAAGAAAATTAAAATAAATAAATAAAAATAGTAATGGCTAAAGTAATAGAAATCGAGTTTTTGTAATATTTTAGTTCCCTGGCAACAGCACCAAGAACTTGATACTCGCAATATTAAGTAATAAAATTTATAAAAACTGATCACACCAAAAACTAACTAATATCACAAGTTAGAGGCAAGCGCACCTATCGAACAATAGTATAGTTTAGCGGCAAGACTGAGTTATCGCACCCAAGGGAACCAAAAGTACTAGTACTTACTTCCTTTCTATTATCTAGCCTAAAAATAAAAGAGGGTTGTTTGGAACTAGCTCTAAAACTAAACTAAGAATGCACAAAAAGTAAATTCGGAAAAACTTTCGGAAAAGCTAATTGATATGCGCAATACTCAAGGGAGAATCCACCTAGACTTCACTTGTTATTAACTTCTTTAACTAGACGATTTCTTCACTTGACTTGATCCGTAGAGATCCCTAACCTATGTTAATACCTCCGTCGAGGATAAGAACAACTAATCCTAGGTGGTTAACTAAAGTTTCTTTATTAATTAACACCCCTAGGTTGCATTAATTCGATCTATGGATCCCCCTATTAGGTTTGACCCTAATCCGGTAGATTTATGTCGCCCTATGTCTAGGGTTGCATGCAACTCTGCTTAATTATGGTAGATCTACTATTAAAACAGGGACTTTTGCTCCTCTGCCTAAGCACATCAGTTTCTTGAAGCAATACCTAGGACTATTAAATCAAGAATGAAGAACACATAATTAAGAACAATTCAAGTATTTATCATATAATTCAAGAATAAATAATAACAAGATCTGTCTTAGGTTTCATCCCCCTCAAGTATTTGAGAGGTTTAGTTCATAATTAATAAAGAAAACATCTCAGAAGAAATAAGATAACAAAACATAAAGAAGGCCAAAAACCCTAAAGGAATTTAGGGAGATCCTCTATCTTGATGTAGAATTCTGGCTTCTAGAGTGAATCAATCGGCTTCCCTTGGAGTAATTCCTTGCTTTCACTCCTTGTGTTGGCAGAAATATGACGCTCCTTTTTGGGAGAAAAAAGTACGCTTTTGGGGAGAGAAAAGTCTCCCCTTAGCGGGAAATAAGGATACCCTTGAAGTTGCATCCTAGGGTCTTTATATAGAGTTTAGAATGGCTTTCTTAGCCCCTAAGTATCCTTTTTCGACTAGAATTGAACTTCCTCACGATAGGGACACGCCCGTGTGCCATGCCCGTGTGGATCGATAAGAGGCCGTGTGCGAGCCTGTTGATGGTGGCACGGCCGTGTGGTCTGGCCGTGCTTGTCGGGGTTGGGCCGTGTTGGATCTTGTGTGGCACGGTCGTGTGCCACGGCCGTGTGGTGACTCCTTGGGCTGTGTCATTTTCACATTTTGGCCCATTTTCCTCGTTTTTGGTCCATTTTTCGTTCTTTTATCTTCCCTATGCTCTCCTGAGTATAAGATATGAAAAAGAAAGATTAAGAGCACCAATTCTCACAAAATTGATAATAATTCATCCAAAATATAGGCTAAACATGAGGTAAAAATATGTATAATTTATCGTTTATCACCTGCTAGGCACGGAGCCTGATTAAATTCACACATATAATTTATACTTTCAATTATCAACCAAAATACTATCCAAATCTTTAATTTAACACTTCCAACTACAAAACACATTCAGAAATCTCATCTTGGTTCATAGTAGAGATCAATACTTTACTTCATGACACATTCAGCATTCACTTTCATTTTATAACAATTATCATCTACTATTATCAATTATATTCGGCAACCTCAAAGAATATCAATGAAAATCTTTTAATACCTCATACAACATTCGAATATAACATAAACCAATTTTCAATGTTTCAATTCAGCAATTAAATCAAACATATATTAAAATTTAATACATAACATAACACAAGAACTTACATCGGCTATTTTCGTACGATTATATCGATTACTCAGCTAACTTCGATTTTCCCCGTACCAAATCCAGCTCCTTTTGATCTTGAGCCTGAATTTAAAACAAATTTGAAATTATTTAAATCAATTTATTAATTTAATTTATTCAAAATCACATAACTAGAAAATTTTCATATTCGCCCCATGCATTTTATCATTTAAACGAATTAGCCCAAAATTCATTAAACATTAAGCCAATACATTTTACCCTTGATACAATTAGGCCGAATATACTCCTAATTCACAAAAGCCCTCATAGTTCTTCTATTTGTAATTTAGCCACTCAATATACTATTTCAAAAATTAGACCCTATATGCTAAAAAAAACACATAAGGCTCCCACTCACAAAATACACATATATAACACCTATATTTTAATTTTGTAACATCAAATGCAAGATTCAAAATTTTCCATTCATGGCCGAATAGCAACATCCTCAACCATTTCTAAAATTACTCTTTCCTATTTCAAATCTTCACTAATTAGCTCAATTTGTTCAAATTTGCCAAAAATTCTAACATAAAATGTATTCATATAACATCTCCATTTTAAATTCTAACACCAAGCACAAGATTCACTAATTTCTCCTCATGGCCGAATATATATTTCTCAACCAAATTAAAATTTACAACATGGGCTTCAAAAAGAATCAAACAAGGATCTTAAAAACATCAAATTTTACAAGAACAAAAATAAAAGTCACCTTGAATTAGGAATTGCAAGTGGCCGAATGCTCAACAAGTTTTCTTCATTTCTTTTCTCTTCAGTTTCGGAAAAACAAGAGTATATGTCTTTATTTTCATGTTTGTTTTATTTAATAAACATTAATAAACCATTTCCAATTTTAGCCTTATTAATTTCATTACCATTCCACTATGTCATGTCTAATAATGTCCATGCATCATTTCAATGGTGTAATTACAAGTTAAAGACTCCACAATATAAAAACAATAGCAAAGTAGTACTTTAACAATTAGCTAATCACTTTTAAAATCTTCGCGATTAAATCCTTTTTCATTAAATTTAGCACACGAACAATAAAATTTTTATACGGAATTTTCACACATACTAATTCACATATAAAAAGCACACAAAATAATATAAAAATATTTTTCTAACTCGGATTTGTGGTCCCAAAACCACCGTTCCGATTAGGGTCTAAATCGGGTTGTTACAAAACATATTTATCTAACACATATCTTTCATAGTTCATCAACTAACATCACAAAACTCACAAATTCATCAATGACATAACTCACAATCTTCATCAACTTCAAAAATTGAGGCATGGGCTTATTAGAACACAAAGCAACTATCTAAAAAACGTAAAAATATAAAAAATATAAGCAAAACATACCTTAATCACCCAATTTTCCTAGTCGAACCCTAAAAAGCTATTGTTCTTTCTTTTTCTTTGTATTTTCGGCAAGAACGAAGTATAATAGCCTTAATTTTTATGTTTGTTTTATTTTAATTCATATTATTTCATCAATTACCATTTTATCCATAATTAATAAACATATAAAACATATATATTAAGGCCATTAATGTCCACTTATCCATTTAATGGCATATTACCAACATAAGGACCTCACATTTAATATATCAAAGCAAATTCCACACTTTAATAAATAGAAGGCCACTTTTGCATCTTCTACAATTTAGTGCTTTTATCAAAATTAAGCACACAAACGATCAAATTTTCATACAAAAATTTTACATATATCAATTCACATATTATAAGCACGAAAAATAATATTAAAATATTTTTTGACTCGAATTTATGGTTTCCAAACCACGTTCCGACTAGGGTCTAAATCGGGCTATTACAACTCTCTCCCCTTAGGGATTTTCGTCGTCGAAAATCTTACAAGCAAATAAGTTCGGATATTGCTCTCTCATAGCATCCGCGAGTTCCCATGTAGCCTCTTCGACACCGCGTCGATGCCATAACACTTTCACTAACACAATTTTCTTATTTCTCAATTCTTTAACGTTGCAAGCTAAGATACAAATCGGTTCTTCTTTGTAGGTCATATCAGACTGAACCTCTATCTCTGACAGAGAAATTACATGTGAGGGATCAGATCGGTATCATCGAAGCATCGATGCATGAAACACATTATGAATCTTTTGTAGCTCAGTGGCAATAACAATCTGTATGTAACTGGCCCGATACGCTCAATAATTTCATGTGGCCCGATACGCTCGATAATTTCATACGACCCGATGAACCTCAGACTTAATTTGCCTTTTTCTCCAAATTGGAGTATTTTCTTCCAAGAGATACTTTCAAAAATACTTTGTCGTCAATCTTGAATTCAATATCTTTTCGTTTCAAATCTGCATACGATTTCTGACGATCGGTAGCTACTTTCAAATAATCACGGATCGTTTTCACTTTTAGCTTAGTCTTTTTTATCAAATCCACCCCGTGTATCTTATTTTCACTAAGCTTGGACCAATATAATGGTGTTCGGCATTTTCTACCGTATAAGGCTTCGTATGGTGCCATTTTAATGCTCGATTTAGAACTATTATTATACGCGAATTCAATCAATGGCAAATATTGTTCCCACATACCTTCAAATTCAAGAATGCAACATCTAAACATATCCTTGAGTATCTGAATAATCCACTAAGATTGACCATCCGTCTGCGGGTGAAAAGCAGTACTGAAATGCAATTTCGAACCTAAAGTGTGATAGCCCGATATAGGGCCTAAACGGAATAGTGGTTATGAAACCATAAATCTGAGGTCAAAATATTTATTCCGATTGAGTTTTAAAATTTATTTTGTGTTTGCAATATTTTGTAAAATTTTCGTTACAAAATTTTATTGTTTGTATGTCCAATTTGATAAATTGGACTAAATTGCAAAAGTAGTAAAATGTGCATTCTAGAAGGTAAAGGTATTTAATTGAAATTTTTTTATTTATATTTTGTAAAAATATTTTGTAAAAATTTCGTATGAAAATTTTGAAGTTTGGGCACTTAATTTAGTCAAAAGGAGTAAATTGTAAAAAGTGCAAAAGTTGAGTTCTACATGTTAGAGGTGGCCAATTGTTATGAAATTTTAAATTGGAGGTACCTAAATGGTAATTAAACCATTGGTTAATTTATTGGACAAAAATGGACTTGAAATGGGTGAAAAAGAATGTTTTTAATTTAGGGGCATTTTGGTCATTTAGTGATTAAATGATTTAAAAATCAAATTAAAAGCCAATTTTTGCTCATCTTCTTCCTCAAGTCCGAATATAGAATGGAAAAACCATGGTTAGGGTTTTTCAAGCTTCCAAGCTCGATTATCAAGAAAGACGTGGAATCGATGTGAATCGGGAAAAAGAAAAAGTTGTGGACTAGATTGCAAATTTATCATCCTTTGCATTGAGGTAAGTTGATATATAAATAATACATTGTTATTATTTATGTTTCAATATTTTTTTTTTATATTCTGTAAGATGAAGTTGGATATTGGATGGTTATTTGATAAAAATTACAAAATTATAATGAAAATGACTGAATTGGTAAATTGTATATTTTCCGATTGAACTCATGGAATAGAAAAGATACAAATGATTTGTGGTGGGAACACATGTGTAGTACTATGTGTAGGCTACTATGTGTTTAAGATGGATTAAGTCACATACGTAGTACTAAGTGCAGGCTACTACGTGTATCATATAGTTGGGATCGCATGTGTAGTTTTATGTGTAGGCTACTATGCGTATCTGATATCTTCGATCACATGTGTGGTACTAAGTCCAGGCCACTATGTGTAAAAGATGAAATTGGTCACATATGTAGTACTAAGTGTAGGCTACTATATGCACCAATTGACTTCAGCCACAAAGGTGGTACTACATGCAAGTCACCGAACATTTGTTACTGTTTCATTCCGTTGTGTTCAATGGAAAGTGGCTACGTGAAAATGAATGAAATTGTGAAATAGCCAAGTGGAAGTGAGTGTATATATTGACTAAGTGTAGGTATATGTGTATATATGTACATGAGTAATGTTGATGAATGATTGAATTTTGGTAAATTTGATGTGGGCAAATGTTATTTGGAAAACCCATATAAGAAAATTTATGGGTGAGATGAGATTTGAAATAAAATAGTTTGTACACCAACAGTGGGGTGACTTTGAAAAATTACCAAAAATGGTAGGAATTGAATTTGAGGTTGAGTGAGATATGTAATTAAAGCTTATTGAGTCTATTTTCATATAAAAGAAATAGAGCAAGCAAAGGAATTCTGTATTTTGAGATATTTGTATTTTTATGAGACTGGTTTAAAATGACTTCGTGATCCCTTATTTTGACTTGTAAAAATCATTAAAAATTGTAAAAAAAAAAATAATTATGGAGCATAATTTACATGGTTAGACTCCACAATGAGTCTATTTTCAGAATAAAGAAACAGAACCTCATCTGAATTATGTAGCAAAAGATAATTAAATTTTAGTGAAGAGTGGTCAGAACTACTAAACCGTGAAATAGGGGAGACTTCAATGAATAAATTGTACGAATTGGCGAAACCAAAAATTATAAAATTCTTATGGTAAGAATATATATGAGTTTAGTTTCTGGGAAAATTGACAGATCTTAATTTGGAGTTCTGTAACTTTGGATAAAAATAATTTAATGACTATTACTTGAGTAAACAACTTGGAAAGAGCTTAAGTAAATGGTGGGACTATGTGTATTTGTAATTATACTATTATGAGAATATGCTATGAAGTTTTATAAAAGCTTGTAATAAATTGATTATTAATTACATATTTACTTACTAAGCTATAATGCTTACTCCCTTCCCTTTCTTTTTCTTATAGAGTTTCAGATGCTAGCTCGAGTTGCAGGTCACCGGAGATACTATCACACTATCAGGCTGAGGTTATTATTAAAAGATTCTGAAATATTTATAAGTTTATGGCATGTATAAGGACTTGAATATATGTATATATGTTACAGAGTTGGCCTAGAATGTTGGCCTAAATTAATGGAAATTTTATTGTTGTATAAGACCATGTGATATGACTAATAGTAGCTATGTATGAGTCATAATGATACAATACATGAACGAGTATGCTTGCATGTTAGTAAATGAATTAATGTATATATGATAAGAATGTGATTAGATTCTAAATTGAAAGAAATTTTATAGCTAGTTTTGTATATTTGTAAGTGTAAAAATTCAGTGATGCCTCGTACCCTGTTCTGGCATTGAACATGTGTAAGAGGTGTTACATAAAGCCTCTCGTAATTTCTTCCAAAACCACGAAGTGAACCTCAAATCTCTCTCCGAAATAATAAATAGTGGCACCCTGTGCAATCTCACAATAGATAGTGGCACCCCGTGCAATCTCACAATAGATAGTGAAACTTTAGGGGATGTGTTTGAAATCATTGCAAATGAAACGACTGTGTTAAGTCCTTTAGGGCTGTTGGTGATAGTGAGTAAGTTGTTTAGGGATGTACCATTGGTAGTTTGAAGAGTTACTTTCTTAGCGGACTTGATGGAATTACCATCTGGTGAGTTCGACCTCATCTTAAGCATGGATTGGTTGACGAGGCATTGAGAAACTTTAGATTGTGCTGCGAAGCGGATGGTGTTAAGAACTGTGGAAGATGGTGAAGTAGTAGTGATCAGGGAACGACGGGATTACCTGTCGAACGTAATTTTGGCTTTAAGGGCACAGAAGTTGGTGAGGAAGGGTTGTGAAGCTTACTTAGCCTATATTAGTGATGTGGAATCTAAGAGCCTTACTGTTAAGAATTTGAGAACAGTAAAGGAATTCCCTAATGTTTTTTTCGAAGGAATTGCCTGGGTTACCTCTCAATAGAGAAGTGGAGTTTGGAATAGAATTATTACCTGGTACGGCTCCAGTGTCCATCGCACCTTATAGGATGGCACCGAAGGAGCTGTGGAGTTGAAGGCCCAGATTCAAGAGTTATTGGACCTTGGGTTT
The DNA here is from genome assembly GCA_020496765.1 of Gossypium stocksii. Taxonomy (NCBI): domain Eukaryota; kingdom Viridiplantae; phylum Streptophyta; class Magnoliopsida; order Malvales; family Malvaceae; genus Gossypium; species Gossypium stocksii. The sequence goes on from CM035623.1 coordinate 19,549,191, forward strand.
ATTAGACCAAGTGTGTCTCCATAGGGAGCACTGGTATTTTTTGTGAAGAAGAAGGATGGGTCCATGAGGATGTGCATTGATTATCGGCAGTTAAACAAGTTAACCATTAAGAATAAGTATCCTTTGCCTAGGATAGATGATCTTTTCGATCAACTTAGGGGAGCCTCTATTTTCTCGAAGATTGACTTGCGTTCAGGGTACCATCAACTGAGGGTTAAGGAAGCAGACGTGTATAAGATAGCTTTCAGAACTCGTTATGGACATTACGAGTTTTTGGTGATGCTTTTTGGGCTAACGAACGCACTTGCTGCTTTTATGGATCTTATGAACCGAGTTTTTCAACCTTATCTAGATCAGTTCGTAGTAATTGTTATAGATGACATTTTAGTTTACTCGAGAACGGAGGATGATCATGATGCACACTTAAGGATTGTGTTGCAGATTTTGAGGGAGAAGCAACTATATGCTAAGTTTAGCAAGTGCGAATTCTGGCTAAGGGAAGTCACTTTCTTAGGACATGTGGTCTCAGCTGAGGGGATTAGAGTTGATCCTCGGAAAGTGGAAGTAGTGTTGGACTAGAAACCACCTAAGATGGTGTCAGAAATTCAGAGTTTTCCAGGCTTGGCAGGGTACTATAGGCGATTTGTTGAATGGTTCTCCCTAATTACTGCACCCTTGACCAAGCTGCTGCGGAAGGGGGTGTCGTTTATGTGGACTGATAAACAGTAAGAAAGCTTTGAGAAGCTTAAGAAGGTTTTAACGGAGGCCCTGTTTTGATTCAGCCGAATCCGGGGAAGGAGTTTACAGTTTATAGCGATGCATCACACGTGGGCTTAGGTTGTGTTTTGATATAGGAAGAGAAGGTGGTGGCATATGCGTCGCGCCAGCTTAAGGCTCACGAGGGGAATTACCCAACCCACGATTTGGAGTTGGCAGCAGTGGTATTTGCACTTAAGCTTTAGAGGCATTACTTGTATGGAGAGAAGTGCACCATCTATATGGATCACAAGAGTCTGAAGTACCTCTTAACTCAGAAGGAGTTGAACTAGAGGTAGTGCAGATGAATTGAGCTGTTAAAGGATTATGATTGCAGAATCGAATATCACGCGGGTAAAGCAAATGTAGTGGCAGATGCCCTAAGTTGTAGGGCTATGTTGGACTTGAGGGCGATGTTTGCTCGGTTAAGTTTGTACGACGATGGTAGTTTGTTGGCCGAGTTACAAGTGAAGCCACTGTGGGTTGAGCAGATCAAGGTTAAGTAACCATTGGATGAAACTCTAGGTTCTCGATTCAAACAAATTGAGAATGGGGAAGCGACAGATTTTGGGTTAAATGGTGGCAGGTTGTTGTGTTTCCGTGGTAGAATTTGTGTGCCACGAGATGATGAGCTAAGGAAGTCTATATTGCGGGAAGCACATAGTAGTCCCTATGCTATACACCCTGGTGGTAACAAGATGTATCTAGATTTACGAGAGTTTTATTGGTGGCCGAGGTTGAAACGCGAGGTTAAGGGGTTTGTGGGCAAATGTTTAGTATGTTAACAAGTGAAAACAGAACATCAGCTACCATCAGGGTTACTCAACCGGTTAAGATCTCACTCCGGAAGTGGGAGCAGGTTACTATAGATTTCGTTAGTGGGTTACCCCTGACGCCTACTAAGAAAGACTTTGTGTGGGTGATTGTGGATCGGTTGACTAAGTCTGCCCATTTTATACCGGTCCGCAGTGACTACTCACCACAGAAGTTGGCAAGGTTGTATGTGGCGGAGATTGTGAGATTGTATGGGGTGCCAGTCTCTATTATATCTGATAGAGACCATCGATTTTTGTCTCGGTTTTGGAAGAAGCTACATGAAGCATTAGGTACGAGATTGGATTTTAGTACAGCGTTTCACCCTCAGATTGATGGTCAATCGGAGAGGGTAATTCAAGTTTTGGAGGATATGATGAGAGGGTGTGTAATTGAGTTTCGAGGTAGTTGGGAGGATTACTTGCCGTTAGCTGAATTTGCATATAATAATAGTTATCAGGCAAGTATTGGAATGGCACCATATGAAGCGCTATATGGGCGAAGATGTCGTACTATGACTTGTTGGACTGAGTTAAGTGAGCGGTGAGTATTGGGTCCGGAGTTGGTAGCAGACACTGAGATTAAGGTAAAGTTGATTCGGGATCGGTTGAAGGAGGCGGCGGATAGGCAAAAGTCGTATGCTGACCTTAAGCGGAGAGAGATTGAATATGCGGTGGGAGACTTGGTTTTTCTCAAGGTTTCCCGTTGGAAGAAGGTGTTAAGGTTTGGACGGAAGGGCAAGTTAAGCCTTAGATTCATTGGGCCATACCGGGTGTTGAAGCAAATTGGGCCAGTTGCCCATCAGCTGGAATTACCTGCTGAACTGAATCAAATACACGATGTGTTCCATGTATCAATGCTAAAGCGTTATCGCTTAGACCCTTCTCACATCGTGTTAGTCGAGGAGATCGAGGTTAGGCCAGACCTAACTTTTGAAGATGAGTCAGTTCAAATAATTGATCAAGATGTTAAGTTGCTAAGAAGGAAGTCTGTCCCTTTGGTTAAGGTCCTTTGGCGTAACCATAGTGCCAAGGAGGCTACATGGGAACCTGAGGAGGCAATGCGGCGACAATACCCTCATTTGTTTCAATCGGGTAAATTTCAAGGCCGAAATTTCTTTTAGGGGGTAGAGCTGTAATGCCCCAAAATCCTGAAACTTTGGATTCTCTGGACTGAAGTTGGCATGTGTAGGTAGCACTGTTAGAATATTAATTTTAAGGTATTACAAGGGTTATTTGAAGTCTTAGGGATAGGGAAGACCATAGGGAAAAATTTAATTGTTGCCTTAGTGGAACCCTAGTCTCAGGTATTAAGCTTCTTAAACAAATTAAGGGGAAAATAGGATACAATTGGGCGTGTGGCTCAGTGGCAAGGTAGTGCCACTTAGGAAGCTATAGGTGGTGTCACTATCAGGTGAAGAGACCCAAGGTTCGAGGCTTGGAGTGGTGAATTTGGGGAATTTATTTTTGCATCATGGAAGGAAGGTAGTGGCACTGGAGGGGACTCTGGAAGGGAGTGTTCAGGAGAGAAATTTAAGGTAAGGATAATGGAGAGAAAATAGAAGATTAAGGAGGGGAGGTGATGGTGCCGAATGGGACTTTAGGTGAAGTTAGGTTCTGCTTGTGGTCTTTTTAAGTGTGCCGAATACCTTTGAAGGGTTCTTTGGCTTCTCATTATTTTTTTCTTCTTCTCCCTGATTGCGGAATTCTCTTTTCCCTGTTATATAATTTCTTCCATTGCCGAATAATCTACCATTCTTTTACCGAAATTTCCATTAGTGTTGTGTTCTTCTTTCTCTAAAAAGCTGAATACCATTCTTAATCTCTCTAAAGCCGAATAGCTATATCCAATTGTTGATTTCTTTTTGTTTTCCTCCATCGCAAATCTATTTCTGTTATTTACTACCCTTAATCAAGATCTAAAAGCTGGATCTCACTCAATAGCTATCTAGGCCGTAGGATCAAAGGCTAGTTTCGGTAAGTACTTAGTCAAACATCCTTTTGTGTGTTTTGGTAAAAGCCAGAGGGTTATCTAACTTTTTCTTGTCGTTAACCCTATATTAACAAAGGTAGGGTTCAAAGAGCGCAAGCAGGGTAAGGGTCTCTAGCAAATGGTAAGTGTACTCGTCTCAATTTTGGATTAGTAGGTGGCCGAATGTAAGCGTGGCTTATAGAGGTGACTCGTGTGGAATATGAGTGACTTGATTTTTGATGGTACATGTGTTGATGCAGATCTAGCGGATATTCGTGAGTAGTAGCTAAGGAAGGGCTAATAGGATTGGTGGCACATGGTAAGGTTATGGTAAGGCTTCGATTTTTGGTGAATATTGTGGTTAAGTGTGTGATTGATTGGAGGTTGGTATTGGTTGTAGGTGCAAGGCTGAGGATAGTGTAACGCGTCTCATTTACCTGGTGTGTACATACACATCACACACGACAAATCGGTAAAAGCCGAAATCTTGAAAAGCCGGAAGCTGAAAAGCTGAAAGGTTGGCGCCGGTAACCACACGAGTGTGTGAACATTCGTGTGGAGATACCGATACAACTACCGGGGCCAAGAGAGCGATCTCATGGTCTCGGGCCACTATTTGGCCAACTGGGCCAAACGGGGCTAAATGGGCCTACCGAGCTCGTGGGCCCAAATTGGTAAAAGTTGATATGTGAAATTAAATGGTGAGTTGGAATGGATGGTTGGATGATTTGAGTATGATCGGGCCTAATGGGCCATATATTTTTGATTGGGCCTAATGGGCTATATGTGATTCTAAGGAAGCATGTAGACTTGCTAGGGTTTTAATGGACGCTAGGCCTAGTTCCGATGAATTCTTAAACAACATAAAACTTAATTAATTAATCAAACCTATCCGTGGACAAGTCGTAAGGTTAGAGTGTGGCAATGGGCATATGCATGTCTAGGATTGGATCTAGGGAGAGCTTGGTACTTAAGCAGTCCTAGTGACCCACCTCCTCTTCTCTGGAATCCTACTTGGTGCATAGTGTCTATTCACTTTAGCCGCGAGGACTTGTTGATAGGCCAAAGTTCATAACTAAAACCCAAAATGTTAAGAAATTACGAAAATGCCTCTATAGGGTAGAATTATGAAAATGCCCCTGTAGGGTAGAATTATGAAAATAACCCTGTAGGATAGAATTACGAAGATAACCCTGTAGGGTACAACTACTAAAACACCCTTGTAACACCCCAAACCTGGCCTAAACGTTATGGCCAGATCTGTCGTGTCCCTTTGAAATGTTTGCGAAAGCCCATGTTCTTATTTAAAGTCTTTCTTAGTGTTTAAAAGTTTGTCTTTGTTAAATTAATAAAGTGAATGGATGCTGTGCACCAGGTAGGTATCCGAAAAAGAGGAGGTAAGCCATGAAGGCTGCTTAAGTACTAAGCTCTTGATTGGATCCAATCCTAGACTTGCCCACAGCCATTGCCTCACTTTAGTTCGGGGATAGGTTTTGGAAAACAAGTCGAGTTGGAATTAATTTAAGTAGATATTTTTGATAAATCGTTTTATTGTATCGTTGCGTATTTTGAAAACAAGTTTCATTTTGAAAACGCGTCCTAAGTCTAGCCCATTTTAAATCATTATCATTAAAGTAAAATATAAAGTATAAAACAAAATAATCCCAGAAGAATAGTTAAATTAGCCTTATTACAACCCAAAACCAAATAATAATAATTAAAATAAAATTTATAAAAACCGATTACTTTATTGAAAAAGGTCCGAAACGATCACCATGGCCACTCCGAATTCCCTCCGGCTCCAAGTCTCCACATCAAGACTCACCTGCAAGGTTAAGGAAAGGGGTGAGTTTGGAAACTCAGTGTGCAACAAGCCCGTTTCAGAGGCCAAACTAATAATAGCATACTGGGCCTAAGCCCTAATTCAGTCTCAACATATACTGGGCCGAAGCCTTTTCATTAAGCGGTTACTGGGCCGAAGTCTTTTCATAAATCATATCACTGGGCCGAAGCCTTTACTATAAATGGTATGGCCCGTAGGCCCATTTCAATATCACATATGAACATCAATGAATGTATGCAAGCCCATTTGGGGAGACTACTCAACCCACCATCCGCTACTCTCCACCCGTACCAACCAAGCTCTCCATGTGGGGAATAACTCAACCCACCCAACCAAACTCTCCACTGGCAGCATAGCTGCTTTATCATATAACTAGAGGCCTAGCCTCTTTTAATAACTGGGGCAAAGCCCTTTTCGGTAAACTAGGGCAAAGCCCTTTAGCACTTCCTCCATCATATAAAACCCAACCCATGCATATAATGATTATAACATGGCATATCGTGTACATATCATAGTATATCATGTGCATATTATGGCATATCATGTATAATAACAAAATCACATGCTTCATAATCATAATGAAACCCTAGGGGTATAATGGTCATTTTCACCCAGGGCAAAATAGTCATTTTTCATATTATAAGGGTAATTTCATAATTTTACCGAATATCAGGGTTTTCCATGTTCATTAACTATTATCAATATTTTTGAGTGTTCAAACGATGATTTAAGACTACTTTAACAAATTTGGGCCTTTGGGCCCAAAACCCTTAATGGGTCCAACGAATGCCGATTTAGCCCACTATGCCTACTAAACCTAAATTTACAATAGTACTAAACGTGTTAACATGTAACTTATCCAAATTTCATTTTCTAACGATTTTACCCAAATGGGCCCGTAAGCCCATTGGGCCCAATTTCAGCCCCTCGAGGCCCAACTTACCATCGCGCTCAAAATTGTACTCTTACCTGTTCCATTGATTTCGTTTACCGAGCCCATCGTATTCCAACCAATCCATGGACCATCACATATTCACAAGTTTCAAAGATGCCGAGGTTCGGCATTTTGGCTTTTCAGCAAATATTAATCTAAGCTACTACTGGGGTATGTTACACACCTGATAAATGACGATCGCTTCCTAAAATCTACTATGCACTTATTCTAAAATCATTTAATTGACATATCAGGTTTTGAAATCCAAAGATAACAACATAGCCTTAACAAAATCATTCGGCCACTATCCCTATTACCGTAGATTTCTTACCTTCGCAGGGTCCGATGGTTCGATCCAAGCTTATCCAAATCAATTTCCCAAGCCTAGCTGCTCCTCCAAAATTGTCTATTTCGCTACACAAACCATAAAAAATCGAATGAAAAAGCCCAGTGAGGCCTATACCTCAAATAGACAACCTCTTTAAACTATAAGGGGTTTCGGCTTTTCTTAACATTTACACTACTTAATCGATTTGGAAAACGAGTACTTACCATAGTCTTCCCTCCTGCACTACTTAGATCCAAAGCAGACTCAGCCGTTAACCATTTAGCAGCCTCTGAATCCTAAAGGTCTACAGATTCGGCTATGCCCCTAGAACTAAGGTATTTCAGCTTTTATGTCTCTAAGAAAGGAAATGATGTTGTGGCTTTGCAATGGTGTTGTTGTTGGGGCTTTTGAAGTTTAGAGGGTAAAGGGATCGGCCACAACAAAAGAAGAGAAAAGAGGGATGTTGGAAATCGACACAAACAACTTCAGGGATTTCAGCTTTTGTGGTTATTCGACAAAGGTGATGAAAAGAAATGAAGTAGTAGTTCGATTTTGACAAAAGAAGAAAAGGAGATGGATGAAAGAAGTGGTGATTTCAGCTAGAGAAGAAAAGGAAGAAGAGAAATAATCCTAAGGTGTTTTTAACAAAAAGAAAACGACACACTAAAGTCCCTAATGCCGAAATACTAACACAAAAAAAACCTAGTCGATTTTTGCCTCTTAGCTCTCATTCAAATCCCAAAAATCTCTCCCTTTATCACTCATAGATTTTAGCTTATGACCAATTCAAACTCTTAGCCAGCAGAGTTCCATTCAGCTTCAAACTCCTGCATGCTCAAGCATAAAAATAACCACACAATTGCCAGCTTAGTGAATTGATCCTTGGCCTTCTCCCAACCACTTAGACGCCACTTTTTTAGCTCCTTAGTGGCGTCACTTAACCATTTTGCCAGGGGCTCTCTTGTGTTACATTTTACCCATATCTTCTAATAAGTCCACCTATTCAGCACCCCTAACTCTTTAAGACCAAAAATAAAAAATTCTACCGGGTTTTGGCAACTCATGGGCCTTCCATAAGCCCATTTACACACTCTAATTATGAATTTCACAACCAAATACCAAATTTTAAAAATTCTGCCTAATTCTCAAAAATCACCAAAATCCTGAAAATTCAGGATGTTACAGTAGGGTAGAATTACTGAAATACCCTTGTAAGGTAGAATTACCAAAATACCCTTGGGTAGTGAAATGACTAAAATGCCCCTAGGTGCTTAATGTGTGGAAATGTGTATGTTGCATTCATGAGATGTATGTTGCACTTGGGTGGGTTTGATGGTACGGAGGAAGATATGTGAGGATCGCATAGTCACTTGACGACCGTGGATCCACCGGTGGCTTTAAGCCCATTATATGATTATCAACCTCGCTGCAACGTTTGAGTAGTGCCGTTGTTGGTGCTACTATTGGAGTGTAGGGATGAGCGGGTTGATATTTATATCCCCACAAGAGTGTAGGGTTGGAAGGGAAATGAGAGCAGGGTTGGATTTGGGATGGGAGCATTGCATTCATGTGATACTGATGTGATATGAGGTTATTGTGGGCTAAGGCCTAAGACCACCAATATTGATAGGGCTTAGGCCCAATGTGATAAAATACATGTTGATTTGATTGCCAAGGGTCGTACAAACTGAGTTTCGAAACTCATACCCTTTTATTTAATGTTTTAGGTGACCCTCAATAGACTGCTCAACGTGGGAGAGGACTCGAAGGTGGCCACACTGCAAGTTACTTAGAAGTTTTTAATAGTTTCAAATTACTTTATTATAATTACTTTATTTTCATTGGGATGTAGTAAGGCCTTGTATCTCCGATTTGACTTTACGTTGGGTTTTATTATTGTTTACAACTACCAAGTTCTCAAACCTTAATGAATTTCTAACGTTAAACATGACTTCTAAATATCATAAACATTTGGATGTTTTCTTAAAACATGGGCTTTCATCCTAATATAACAAGTTACAAGCATTTGGGTTTCTAAATCATAAACTTAAGCTTTTAACCAAGCAGATTTTCTATTAACAAAATTTTAACTAAACAAAGTCGTTTTGAGAATAATCCCTTCAATGTGACATCGCCGGATTTGGCCATAACGTCTGGGCCGGGTTTGGGGTGTTACAGTGGTAATCCCGGAAGTTCTTTAGGAAACTCACAAACAACAGACATTGATTCGATCTTCTTTTTTGTCATTTTCGTATCGATCACATAGGCAAAATAAGCTTCACATCCCTTTTTGACATATTTTAGGGCTTTCATTGAAGATATCACAGCTGGTAACCCATTTAAATCACTGGACTCAATTCAGATTATCTCATCATTCTGACATCTCAAAGAAATAGTTTTCTGTTTGCAATTGACAATAGCATCATGCAATGTTAGCCAATCCATACCCAGAATTATATCAAACTCGTCAAAAGGTAATAGCACCAAATCAACCGGAAAATAGATATCTCGAAACATCAATGGACAATTTTTGCACACTTTGTCAACCAGGACACACTTGCCTAAGGGGTTCGATACTCTAATTACAAATTCAGTAGACTCTATAGGAAAAGTCTTACTAGATACTAAGTTCATGCATATATACGAATGTGTTGATCCTAGATCTATCAATGCAATCATAAAAGTATCGTAAAGAGTAAATGTACCAGTAATGACATCTGGAGACGAAGCTTCCTCACGAGCTCAAATGGCATAGGCTCTGGCAGGTGCTCTAGCCTCGAATCGTATAGCGGTATCTTTAGTTGCTCTTTGACAACCACTCACGTTTCCCGTGTTTCTAGGTGGTCTAACTCAGCTGTAGTGCCACTCAACCTCGGATTCTGTGCAATCTCTTGCTCAACAGACTTGAGACAATCTCGGAGAAAATGATCTAAAGATCCACACTTAAAATAGGCTCGATCATTCAATCTACAATTAACTGGATGTCTTTTTCCACAATGCCTACTCTCGGGTCAGTCAGATCAGACATTTCCAACACTAGCAACTGAAGTAGCTGGAGCTCTAAAGCTCGAATGTGATCTAGCACGATCTCTACTCGAATGCCCCATATTAGCCTTTGAACGACTACAGTCATCTCGAAATTTCTTTGATAGAGACTGAAATGATTTACTCGATAATCTTTTTCTCACATCTCTAGCTTTTGAGTTAGCTTTTCTTTTCTCTTTCCCAAGTTCTTCAATTTTGCATGCTCGGTCAACAAGCACAACGAATTCTTTTATTTCCAGAATTCCAACTAACAAACGGATGTCTTCATTCAAGCCATCTTCGAATCATTTACACATTCTTTCTTCAATCAAGCCACATTCTCGTGCGTACTGGTTCAATCGATCAAATTCACACTCATATTCCTTAATGGACATACGTCCCTATTTTAGATCAAGAAACTCTTTACATTTCTGATCAATGAATCTCTGACTGATATATATCTTTCGAAATTTAGTTTGAAAGAAATCCCAAGTTATTCTTTCTCTTGTAACAACAGAGGTCAGAGTTTTCTACCATTGGTAAGCTGCATCTCTCAACAAAGAAACAACACATTTAACACATTCATCAGGGGTACACAACATTTCATCAAACACTATGATTGTATTCTCGAGCTAAAAATCAACTCTCTCGGTATCGTCATCATTAGTAGCCTTGAACTCTTCGACCCTATATTTTCAGATTTTATCGACCGAAGGCTTACTTAACTAAATAGGATTTACCACTGGAGGTATCACAAGAATCTGATGGGGATTAGATGGGGGCGGAGGTTGTTGAGCAACTGGATTCGTTCGAACGAATTTCGTGAACCACTCATTCATCATTTAGAAGAAGGCTTGCTTCGCCTCTCCCTCATGGCTACCAGTTAAGGGTCTAGAATCGGATGGCACAGTCCTTTGAGCGGGGGTAGACACATTGCTTTCAACATCGTCAGCTACGACTCGTTCGGGATCCATTACAATACATAAAACACATTTTAGTTGTCAGGATTCATGACACTATCGCAATTCATATATATATGGCATTTATAGCTAGACTCTCACACGCTACGTTAGTCTTAGAATCGACTAAACTGTAGCTCTGATACCAACCAAATGTAACTCCTAACCCGTATTCGTCACCAAACTAGGGTTAAGAGGCATTACCGAACAAATCAAAACATTTCACAAACATAATTATACATCATCATCTTATCATATTCAAATATCATCAATAAGTCCCTTTAGAAGGTCTACGAGACCTTAAACATACATTAGGAAGAGGTCGGGACTAAATCGAACACATACAAAATATTTTCAAAACTTAACAAATTTTCAAAGCTACAGAGGTCACACGCCCATGTGGGCAGGCCGTGTGCCTCACACGGCATTAGACATGCCCATGTGTCTAGGCCGTGGCAAAATAGGGCATACACACTAACTTGTCCACACGGCCTAAAGACACGTCCGTGTGCCAGGCCATGTGAAAATTATGGATGTTACTGACTTGCTCACACGGCCAGTCACACGCCTATGTGTCCAGCCCGTGTGGCTATTCGAAATGGCCTCACACGGCCGTGTCTAGGCTGTGTGCTCGGCCGTGCCAAACCTGTATGGTATATTAACTTTGCCACACGGCCCGCCATACGCCCGTGTATGAGACCGTGTGGTCTGCCCAGGCTTAATTTGAATTGGCCCTCGAGCAACACGGTAGAGACACACGCCCGTGTCCCTACCAGTAGGGGCAAAAATAGGCCATTTACAAGGCCATGTTGCCACCCATTTTGGGTCATCCCTACAAGCCAAATTCAAGCATCAAATATACCACATTTTAAGCCAATTTCATGCTCATTTTCCATTCCAAATCATATCAAAATGTCATACCAAACTCATTCACTTATACATGATCAACAACTCCATTTACCACATCAATCTCATGCCAAAATCATACCAAATTCCCAACTAAGAACATACCAAATTGACCATTTCAATAGGCCATATTTAAACACATCAAACATATAAATTTTGCATCATATATATATATATATATACACCAAATTCAAACCACAGTTGCAACCATAATCTAGCCATATCACATTGCGTGATATACTTATATCAAAACATATCACATTAGTCCTAGCCTATACATGCCATACTTTAGTATATACATTTCCAAAAAGTAACAAAATGTAGTTTGATAGTGTGGTGATGATCCTCGATGATCCTAAGCTTTCAATAGCTTCGATAATCTATAAAACAATTGAAAACACACAAAGTAAGCTTTCAAAAGCATACTAAGCCATATATAAATAAACTTATCACATAAGACAATTATAAACCAATTCATTCAAGTAGCTTATGGCAAACACAATTACAAATCCATATCTCTCATAAAGCTCATTTGATCATAACTCACTTGCATATAACACATCTTATTCTCATGTACCTCATACACATATCACATGTCCACAAATGCACATATACTTACATTCCATTCTCAAACATTGTCAAATGTACCTGATTTGGATACACATTCACATAATCATTCATTTCTCAAAATGCCCGTTGAATCATTCAGAATCAATAAGGATACTTAGATAGCTCAAAAAGCTCGTACAATGCCAACGTCCCCGACGTGATCTTACGTCTAATCAAATATCGATGCCACTATCCCAAATAGGGTCTTACACGAAATCATATACGATGCGATGTCCTAGACATAGTCTTACACATAAATCTCAAATTGATGCCAACATCCCAGACATGGTCTTACACGATATCATATATCAGAATCCTATGTCATGACATATGTATCCTAACTATTCCTATGGTTCGTACGGGGCTTTTCGGATGTCGTCATAATATAAGAACCTTTTCAATTTCACATATTCAACTTCTATAACCATTCATCAAAATTCAATATCATTGAAGCATGAATAAATCAATTCAAACACAGTTATTTGTATATAGACTTACCTCGTACGGATATGAACGAACGAAATCGACTACTCGACCACTTTCGACTTCCCCCGATTTAATTGCGTTTTCTTTTGTTCTTGATCTATATAAATTCAAATTTAACTATTTAATAACACATTTCATTCATTTCAACCCACAAACACTTAATTAGGGAATTTTACACTTTAGCCCCTATAATTTCACATTTTTGACATTTTAGTCTTTATCACAAAATATACAAAATTTCCTTATACATAAGCTTGGCTGAATATTCATGTAGTTCATATAAGCCCATATCTTTCATTTATTTCACATTTTAACCCCTCAATTTCTTATTTTCACAAATTAATCCATAATACTCAAATTCATCAATGGCATAACTCACAATCTTCATCAACTTCAAAAATTGAGGCATGGGCTTATTAGAACACAAAGCAACAATCTCAAAACCATAAAAATCATCAAAAACTGGAGCAGAACATACCTTAATCGCCCAATTTTCCTAGCCGAACCCTAAAAAGCTATTGTTCTTTCTTTTTCTTTGTATTTTCAGCAAGAATGAAGTATAATGGCCTTAGTTTTTATGTTTGTTTTACTTTAATTCATATTATTTCATCAATTACCATTTTATCCATACTTCATAAATATAAAAAACATATATATTAAGGCCACTAATGTCCATGTAACACCCCTAACCCGTATCCGTCGCCGGAATAGGGTTACGAGTCATTACTGGACAAAACATCACTTCCAAACAATTACCGTACGAGAGACAACTTCCTAACAAATTCATATGTACACATGTAATAATCGTATAATTAAAACATATGATCAATCAATAAACATATACTGTAAATCATATTACAATTAAATTCAATATCTCAAAGTCACATATAATATATTTTTAAATACAGACGAAAAATTATGTACTCAATGTCATAAAGAAATTCGAATACTCATAAAATACCAACATTTTATACCATAATGGATTTCATGCACTTATTAAACTGAACATATGATATATAAAAACGTATTGACTAATGTCATATGCGGCAACGACTAATGAAAACATAGTCAAGTATATTTCTAATACCATATAAATAAATAAGCATATAGCTACCAAATTACATTACACTTCAATATGCATCATTACACCATTACATCAATTAAATGACTAAAAGTCTATTACATTTTGTCACATAATAAATATATCATGTCTTAACTTTGCATAAATGGTTACAAAAACCAAACCAAAACATTACATATTACTTAATAAACAAACATACATACAACTATGGTGTCATTACCATTGGACCGAATATAAGTTAATAGTATATATTTATATATATCATTTCGATCATACAATAAGTGTATGCCATTATGCCCTTTTATTTACTAAATATCTAATTTAACATATATGCAACTCATATAACAATTAAACTAGGCCGAAGATACTAATATGCTATCTAGTTAATACATACAAAATCATCCTATTTCATATACATACTCGGCTAGCTCATTTACTAAAATCACTTTCTTTAAATGTCATTTAAAAGCCAAATTTATACAAATAATTTTACATTCAATTCTTGCCCAATACGTAACATCCCAAAATAGGGCCTAATTGGAATAGTGGTTTCGTGCCAAAAATCTGAGATAGAAATAATTATTTTATAATTATTTTGAGGTTTATGATATGATTGCATGATTGTGTGAAAATTTCGTGAAGAAATTCTATGCATAAAGTGCTTAATTTGAAATTAGGGATTAAATCGAATAAGTTGCAAAACTTGCATTCTAGAAGCTTTTAGTATGAAATTGCCTTGGAATATTAATTAGAGGGTCTTAAATAGCAATTTCACCAATTTCTAAAATTTTGGACAAAAATGGGCTTGTACATGAAAATTTTCAAAGAAAGGCATTAAGGGTATTTTGGTCATTAGGTAATTAAAAGATTAAAAAAGGGGAAAAAGATGGCAAAATATGTCCATCTTCTTCATTAGCACGAAATTTCAAGGGTTCTCCATAGCTAGCGTTTGTTTCAAGCTTCCAAGCTCCATAGTAAGTGATTCCAAGCCCCATTTTTAATGTTCTTTACGTTTTTGGAGTCCCGGTAACTTGATTTAGCTTATTCTAGCAATAATTTAACCTAAGGTTCATATTTGGAAAAATACCCATAGGTGAAAAGTGTTTATTTTGATGTTTTATGATAGAATATGAGGCTTTAAATTATGTTAAACAACTTGTGCTACTCGGTTTTAAGTAAAAACGAGTAAAAAGGCTTAATCGATAAAAATACCTATTGTTCATAAGTACATGTTATAGTGGGAATTTGAGGTTGTTGTTGGTAAATAAATGATCAGCATGTCCTAAAACATAAGAATTTGGGATAAATTTTAATTTCCGAGCTTTGGGGCAAAAGTGTAAATATGCAAAAGTTTAGGGGAAAAATGTAATTTTTTCCAAAGTTTGAGTTAAGGGCTGTTTTGATAAATGTGAGTATTAAATACGCTAAATTGCTATTATAGGTCAAGAAGAACAAAATTCGGGAGTAGATCGGGGAAAGGAAAAAGTAAAGGACTAAATTGTCAAGTTTAACCGTATTTTGTATCAAGGTAAGTTTACGGTAAATAAATGCAATATTTAAGTTTACAGTAAATAAATGCAATATTTCATTATTTTACATTAATGTTGTTAATTTCTAGCATATATACATTTACTTTATGAAAATATTCGAAGTTGAACCAAAGACGAGATGACAGAGAAAAAGTATCCGAAAGCCCCATTTGAACTCTAGGAATGTTTAAGATACAGAATGTCATGACATTTTGGGTTATCAGACAGGACAGGAATATCCCATGTAAGCCCATATTAAACATATGGCTTTGGTAGGACAGGGAACATCTCATGTAAGACCATGCCTAGAATATGTCATTGACATGTTATTATCAGGCAGGAAAACCCGAGTATCCTTAGTATTCCGAGTTGTTCAACGGGCTATTGTACAGGTTAAATTACGGGAAATTCTTAGCAAAGGAAAGGTAAGTTATATTCATGAGTTTATTGAATAATCAAGTAAGAAAGAAAGTAAGTGAATAAGGAAGAGGGTAAGAAATGAGGTGTAAGGAAAGCTTATGATGCTTGATGATACTATGATTAACTATTATTTAGGGTGAATGTTGTGATTTATTTACTTGTAAACTTACTAAGCTTAGTGCTTACTCTCTTTATTTTCCTTCTTTTTATAGTTCTTACCAAGCCAACTCGGGAATCACAAGGAACGTCGGAGATCCGGTCACACTATTAACAGGATCATTTTGGTATAGCTAGACGTTTCATTTCGCGTATGGCATGTATAGAGACTTGGCTTCTTTTGGTATGAATGTCCTTAGGATATGTTTAATGAATGTTATGTAAATAGTTGTTGATGATTAGCTATTGGAATGACTAATCAAACATAGGTTTGATACTATGTATGCCTAAATGGTAATTATCACATGGAAACCATGAAAAAGGTGAAAATAGCTTAAAAACAGATTCAAACAGCAGCAGTGACGTGATTTTGAAAAATCACTAAAAATAGTAAAAATGGAATTAAATAGTGAGTGAGACATGAAATTAAAGCTTAATGATTCTATTTTCATGTGGAAGAAGCAGAGTAAGCAAAAGAGTTGTATATTATGAGTTATTTGCATTTGAGTGAGACTACTCCAGATGGACTTCGTGATCTCCTGTTCTGAATTTAAAAATTCACCATAAATTGTACATAAATAATTAGGCGTTATAGGTTATATGCCTACACTCTTTATTGAGTCTAGTTTCAAATAAAATAAACAACATGCCTATTTGAATTTTGTACAAAGGGAAAACTAATTCGTAGTGAACAGAGGTCAGAGTAGTCAAACTGCATAACAGGGGAGACTTTAAATAATAAACTGTACTAATTAGCTAGACTGAAAATTCTATAAAAAAAATTAGTAAGAAGGTATATGAGTCTAGTTTTAGGAAAAATTTACGGAATTAAATTTTGAGTTTCGTAACTGGAGTTATGATTTATTTAGTGACTGTGATGCAGTTGGACAGCTTTATAAGAAACAGAGAAATAATTTTATTTTGGTTCGTTTAAGTAATTGGAAAAATCTTATTGATCCCGGTTTGGCCCCGAACCATTTTAATAGCATGATTTAGGGTCTCGATGACCCTTTTAGGGATATATTGAATGAATGAAAATAAATTAATTTTAAAAGCAAATTTCTATGCCCGAATGAGTAAGTTAAGTCCGGTAACACCTCGTGCTCGACTCCGGCGACGATCTCGGGTAAGGGGTGTTACACAATATATCAACTCAAATCAGTCCACCTTATAACAATACATATACATATTTATTTACCAATTTATAAAGCTAAACACAGTTTCAAAAGAGGTTTAAATCAAGGCCAATTATATCTAAACTCTTTCGTACCATATATCCGATTCATAAATACAATATAACCAAATCAAATAACAACACCACATCATCCAAATGACCATTCTTTAATGTAACACCCCAAACCCGGCCTAGACGTTATGGCCAAATCTGGCGATGTCACATTGAATTGTTTTTCGTAAAGAGTGATGTCGATGAAAAGCCATATTTCTATTTAATCACTTTGTGTTACTTAGTGATGAATCTAAAAACGTGTCGCTCCTTTTCAAAGCTTGAATCATTGAAAAGTTAATCACTTTTAAAAATGTTATTAATTTCCAAAATGTCAATTATTACAGAAGCTTTTAAACTGATTGTGTATTTAAGGTAATTTTGATAAAACATTTATCTTTTGAAAACTCACGTTTTTCCTACTGGTAGCAGTTATAAACCAAAAGAGCAATAAAATCCAAAATTAAAAATATAAATCCAAAGGCCATTATTACAATAAAATATCCCAATAATAAAATCATAATTATAAAATACTAAGTCAAATTAAATAGACAGTGTGGCCACTGCTGAGTCCTCCGTTGCACCGATCCGCCTAAGTTTGGGGATTACCTGAACAGTTAAAACAGCAGGGGTGAGTTTACGAAAACTCAGTGTGTAATCTCATAATAGCAAACAGACAAAAGCAAACACAGCCTGGGCCTAAGCCCTTTTTCAGTATCAGTAATAATCTCAATTTGGACTTTAGCCCATCTCAGTACAGAACAGTCATGTGCTTGGGCCTTGGCCCATTACAGTAACATTAATTAGTGTAGTAACAGGTTATATAGATCCTACCCATCCAGCCTTTTACACTCCATCTCCGTCCAACCCTACACTCCATGTGGGGATATAATCAACCTACACATCCCTACACTCTAGAGAGTAACGAATGTGGCACTATACAGTAATATGCAGCTGGGCTACCAGTAATTTAGGATCGAAGCCTTCAGTACACTTCCTCCGATCAATCTAAAACCCACCCCCATGCAATGCGTCATGCAACCATGTCATGTCATATCAGAATATGGATGCTAAAGTATAATCATACATGAGCATATATATATACATCACATAGGGTCATAACAGTCATTCAGTCAAATAAGGGTCTAGGTAAGCTTACCGACCCAACAGTAGGTCCACAGTCTTCTCAGGCAACCCGTGCAACCTTAGCAGTCAATTAGTGAAAATAGGCCCACGACCCATATTGTGAGCCCATGTGGGCCCATATGCCCGTGTGGCCCACATGGCTCAAAATGGCCTTGGCTGTGTGGATCACACAGCTTGGCCCAATAATTTCCACACGCCTATGTGGTTTGCTCGTGTGGGGCCCACACGGTCCAAATTGGCCCAGCCTATGAAATCGTACATGGTTGACCTCGTCGATCACCCGTTCGTTTTTAGGCACACGTCGTACCACAGGAGCGAGCGTGTGCCTGTGTGGCATCGACGTACACTTATTCCGGCTTTTGTCGATTTCCATAATCAAGATTGAGTTTACACACCTTACTTTGTTTGAAGTTAAACTGTTTGAAGTTAAACCGTACTCTGAGATACTCCCCAAACCTAGATTCCATCCAAACATTGTTTTAGTCAACCATATAATTTGTTATTCAATCAAGCTTACAAAGCTAAAAATCAATGAACATAAGAAAGCTTCCTTACCAAAATCAATCGAAACGCAACCTCAAATCCTTGAAGATGTACTAATCAGCCCTGGGTCTCCACCTGAAACAAAACCTTTTCATTAACCCTTACTCGAATTTCCCTACAGCTTCAAATAAACCACATTAACCTAATAACTTACCCCTCTATTCGGCATCTTATAACACTATACAACAAATACCTCAATCACTTACAATTGACGGCAAGGCAGAGTGCAATTCAAGAATGCAACAAAAAGTATCGAAAAGGGAAAGGAACTGAGGGACAAAATTGAGGAGGTGACAACCAGCAGAGGAAAAAGAGAACAAAGGAAAGGGAAAAGCAAAACTGAAATAGAAAAAGGTAATGTCGAACTCACCTATCAACAATCGGCCAAAAGAAGGAGTCATGCTAAAAAATATGCATGGTTGGTTTGAGGGGAAGCAAAGCTAGTCACAATGATTCGGAATAGAAAGAAGAAACTACATATTGAAACAACGACAACAAAGGAGAAAATTCAACAGAAACAATCCAACAAAAAGACAGAGTTGTAGAGGGGAACAATTGACAGAAAAGAAAACAAAAGGAGAGAAGAACCACTCAAAACCAAACTCTTGAGAAACAAGAGTTCAAATTCGGTACTAACACTCCCATATCCTAAAATTCCCTTATTTTTCTCCCCCAAAACACTCCCCCAACCACCTTTTAAAATTCGGCCACAACCCCTCACATTCTTCAAACACTCAAGTTTCGGTCAAACTACAATACCTTCACGGCCAAGCAATAAAAATAAGTCCCATGTTGGTGCAGGCATTCGAGCTCTAGACCTCTTTCTCAATTGCACTTCCCTTAACCACCAAACTAGCAGGCCCACTCTGCTTTGTTTGTATGAATATTTATTAATAATATTACTAACTAGAGTTATGTAACACCCCTAACTCGTATCCGTCACCGGTTTTGGGTTACGAGGTATTACTTAACAAGTCACAGTTCATACTTTTTAAGGTACCAAAATAGCTGATAGTGTGATGAAACTTTGACGACGATCCCCGAGCTCGTGACTTAACTTCAAAATCTATAAAACAGAAACACAAGTATACATAGAATAAGCTTTCATTTCTTAGTAAGTTATAAGCAAATAAACAATGTAATAATAAGTCTATTTATTTTAACTAAACGAATTACAATAGCATTATCAGGTTTGATCTTAAACCTACAAATTCCCTAACTTACACATTTTTCACAATCTATTACTATCAAGGCCGAATACTCACATGGTCAAGTTAACATAGCTACATTGAACTTTTAAAGCCAAATAATCACCAAGCACATAGTTCAACAATGCACAATTACATAGGCTCATATATCACAAAATAACCTCATTTACATATGGAATATATATATATATATATAATCGATTTCTCAATAGTCACACATGCATATAATTGAAACTCATACATTATTATTCACAAAGCTGAATACTCATAATCACATAGACAAATAATTCTTATTAGTATTATCCATAGCTTACTATGGTAATAGGTTATTCACTTACCTTGTTTCAAATAAGTATCGAGCTGGTACATACTTGACCTTTTATGTTAGTTTAAATTATCTGTTCGCCACCTATTAATGCCCGATGAACATTTAAAATTGGGTAGGACACTCGGATATTCACATATTATTGTACAATGCCAACGTCCCAGACGTGGTCTTACATGTAGCCACAAATCGATGCCACTATCTCAGACAGAGTCTTACTTACACATGTGTCGGAATCACATATCGATGCCATGGTCTTACTCACACATTTAAATCGGATTCCTATGTCATGACATATGTATCCTAACTATTCCTAAGGTTCATACGGGGCTTTCTGACGTCGTAACTTGGTCGAAGCGAATTTGAAAACTTTGAATTTAAGCCTACTCACATTCGACCATAATGTATAATAATCCGTATTTTTTCATTTCAACATGTATCATTAACATTTAACTAAATTTAAGGACGCCTATTTGTTTATGAACTTACCTTGGACGATGAAAAACGGGACGAGACGGCTAGTTGACAACTTTAGCTTTTCCCCAATCCAAATCTGATTTCTTTGGTTCTTGATCTAAACATATTCAAATTAAGCTTATTCAAACATATTTTCATTCAATTTAGTTTAAAAACACACAAATGGGCAAATTACCATTTTACGCCTAACATTTACAATTTTTACAATTTAGTCCCTCTTGTACAAAACACAAAATATACAAAATTCCCTATACCCATGTTTGGTCGAATATTCCTAGTACTCATACAAGTCCATACATTTCATTTATTTCACATTTTAGTCCCTCAAATTATTATTTTTACAATTTACTCCTAATTACTCAAAATCATCAAAAACTCCTATACAATATATGTTAATCTAAAACATATCTTCCAGATTTCATCATCAAAAAACAAAAATCACAAGCTCTCATCAATGGCATAACTCAAAATATTCATCAAAATTTAAAATTTAAGCATGGTTTTGTGGTACTCGAAGCAACGATCTCAAAAACGTAAAAATTATAAAAAATCGACTAAAAAATGAACCTTGGATTAAGCTAGAGAGAAGGCCGAACTAGGTTTTCTTTTCTTTCTTCTTGTTTGAAGGTTTTGGCTATGGAGAATATGTTTTATGAGAACTAATATTATTATATCATATAACATATTATATATACAAACATATTATTATCATTTGTTTTCCTATTTTACCCTTTTAAATTTAATGACCAAACTTATACATTAAGGGCACATTCGACCATCACTAAACCTAAAGGATTAATTGCAACATAACTACCTCCATTCAGAAAGCCATTACCAATTCGGTCCTTGTACTTTAAACCAGCTAATTTCCAATTTAAGCGATTAAGTCCTTTTATTAAATCGAACACCTAGATGACAAAATTAAATCATGAAATTTTTACATATATAAATTCACACAAAATAAACACAAATTTTTTTTTAAATATTTTTCTGAGTCAAATTCGTGGTTCTGAAACCACCGTTCCGATTAGGGTCTAAATCAGATTGTTACAAGTTAGGGGTTATTCAATTAAAAACAAAATTTTGCCCAAGCTAAGGCTTGAACTTGGGACCTCTCAAACACTTTCCAGAACACTTAACCACTGAAGCAGTCATGTTTTTATGACACAACATAGAAAAATAAAAATTAAAAATTATTAGGGCATTACATTAATTACTAATAAACTTTGCATTTTACCTATTTAACTGAACCACATCTCAATACCATATCATCAAGCATCTACCAAATACATCACATAAAGACTTGATTCAATCTCAATTATCAAATCACAAACAACTTATATCCATCACCTAAGCTTCATCACATAATCAAATACATTCATCAACCACATATATCATTAACATTTTTACCAAAATGAACATCAACCAAATCAAATACAATCAAACTCAAAGATTATCAAAACATACCAAACACACATCATATATATATGTCATGACCGAATTATCAACACCACTAGTAAACCTATTAATCACATCACACATGTATAGCATGATTAGAAACACTTAAGGTTGAACATTATCTATAGCTATTTTTGTATGGCTTATACTCACAACTTCAAATCAATCAAAAACATAAACTAGCCTATACATGCCATAAGTTCAAAGTTTAACTTAAAAAGTACCAAAAAAACAGTCGATAGTGTGACGGATTTCTTTAACAATCCCCGAGGTCGTAACTAGCTTCTAATGAACAGACACACACACGGTAAGCTTTCATAGCTTAGTAAGTCATAAGCAATTATATAACATCAAATGTATATTAATATTAGATTATCATGGCCAAATCAACCTATTCTCAATCAAGTATACATAACTATACTTGTAGCTCATAGTTCAACTCATGAATATTTATAATTTATATTCATATGGCAGAATATACAGAAGATCATATACATATAAAATCTCCTCTTGAAACACACATAATTCATATTTTCATTTCAAGTATCAAACTTACCTTATTCTTATAAACATTCAACTAACACATACCTGAACCCTTTAAGCTCGATTTCACATTCGGTCTTTACTTAACATTACCCATTGAACCATTCGGAATTAAAAAGGATACTCGGATAGTCAAACATCTCGTACAATGCCAACGTCCCAGACGTGGTCTTACATGTAATCACATATCGATGCCACTGTCCCAGACAGGGTCTTACACGAATCAAATACGATGCCAATGTCCCAGACATTGCATTACACGTAAATCACAAGTCATGCTAATGTCCCAGACGTGGTCTTACATGAAAACACATATCAGAATCCTATGTCATGATATATGTATCCTAACTATTCCTAAGGTTCATATCAGGCTTTCAAACGTCATAACTTGATCGAATCGAACTCGTAAACATTGCTCCCAAGCATATATCATTTCGACACTTACTCAAATATTTATAATAATTCAATTCAACACTTAAAGTTCACATATATTGAAATTTAACAACATCTATTTGCTTATAAACTTACCTCAGACAATGACGGACAGAACGAGATAATTATTTGATCACTTTGGTTTTCCCTCGACCCAAAATTGATTTTTTTGGTTCTTGATCTAAACATATTCAAATTAAGCTTATTCAAACACATATTCATTCAATTTAGTCCAAAAACACACAAATGGGCAAATTACCATTTCGCCCCTAACATTTCACATTTTTCATAATTTAGTCCTTATTTCACAAAACACAAAATATGAAAAATTTCACTACACCATGGTTAGGCTGAATATTCACCTTGTTTCATACAAGTCCACACATTTCATTTATTTCACATTTTAGTCCCTCAATTTATTATTTTCACAATTTAGCCCTAATTACTCAAATTCATCAATAATTCAAATACAAAACATATTAATCTATCACATATCTTTCGTATTTCATCAACTATCATCACAAAGCTCACATATTAATAAATGGGATTACTCAAAATATTCATCAAATTTAGAAATTGAGACATGGGCTTGATAGATTTCATAGCAACGATCTCAAAAACATAAAAATCATCAAAAACCGAACAAAAACTAACCTTGAATTAAGCTAAACCATGGCTGAACCTAGCTTTCTTTTTCTTTTTCTTTTCTTTTGATATTTTCAGTTATAAAGATGAACATGCAAAGTTTATTTTATGTTTTATTTTTATTTAAATCCTATTAATACATCATTTACATATTTACCCTCAATGAATTAATTATGAAAACATTATATCCATGTCCTTAACCGTCCATCACTCTTATCAATGGTTTAATTACATCATAAATACCTTATATTATGAAGACAACAAAAATCGACACTCACACATTTAACTACCAACTTTTCATTTTACGCGATTAAGTCTTTTTAATTAATCGAACACTGAAACGATAAAATTAAAACACGAAAATTTCACATATATTAATTCACACATTCTAAACACGAAAAATATTTTTTTTTAAAAATTTCTAACTCAAATTTGTGGTCTCAAAACCACTGTTCTGAATAGGGTCTAAATCGGACTGTTACAGTCCACTTATCCATTTAATGGCATATTAACAACATAAGGACCTCACATTGAATATATGAAAGCGGATTCGGTAGTTCAATAAATAGAAGGCCACTTTTGCATTTTTTGCAATTTAGTGCTTTTATTAAAATTAAGCACACAAACGATCAAATTTTCATACAAAAATTTTACACATATCAATTCACATATTATAAGCACATAAAATAATGTTAAAATATTTTTCTGACTTAGATTTGTGGTCCCAAAACCACTGTTCCGACTAGGGTCTAAACCAAGCTGTTACATCCTCAAGTTACAGAACCTGTACATTTAAATAAGCTGCTTGTTGATAAAATAAAGAAATATGGGGCTGAAGAGTTCAGAGCTACTATTGATAATGACCCTGAGAGAGCCGGCTTTTTCCTTGAGTATACTATTCGAGTGCTTGATGAATTATCCTGCACTCTAGTTGAATGTTTGAAATATGCAGTATCATTTTTGAGAGATGCTGCATGCCAATGGTGGAATACTTTAATTTCAGTAGTTTCGAGAGAAAGGATCACTTGTGAATTCTTTCAAGTTGAGTTCAGAAAGAAATACATCAGCGAGAGGTTTATTGATCAAAAGCATAAAGAGTTTCTAGAACTAAAACAAGGTCGTATGACAGTAACTAAATATCAAAGAGAGTTTGTAAGACTCAGTAAATATGCTTGTGAATGTGTTTCCACAGAGGCAATTATGTGTAAAAGATTTGAAAACGGATTAAACGAAGACATCAGACTATTAGTCAGGATTCTTGAGTTGAAAGAATTAGTTGTGTTAGTTGATCGAGCTTGTAAGGCCGTAGAGCTTAGTAAAGAAAAGAGAAGCTGATTCAGACACTAGAGATTCAAGAAAAAGAGATACGGGAAAGTCACATCAATCAACATTGAAGAACTGTAAAGAATATCATCATCATCCCATAGTTTCTATGGGATTATCGATTAGAGATAGAGATGCTAGACACTTTAGTTTTAAACCTCAAACGACATCTGTAGCTAGTGTGGGTAGTGTTAGAAATGCTAGACCCGAATGTAAACACCGCAATAAGCAACACTATGGTGAGTGCTAGCTAAAGAGCAGAGCATGTTTTAAATGTGGATCTCTTGATCACTATCTCATAGATTGCCCAGAGCATCCGTAAATGAAAAAGCTCAAACGACGAGACCGAGTAATACGACTACTAGAGGGAGACACCCCGAAACACTAGAAGTATGAGTGGTAACCATGGTACTACGAGAGATTCTGTTGTGAGACCTGAGGCACGAGCACCGGCCAGAGCTTGTGCCATTCATGCACGAGAGTAGGCATCGTTGCCAGATGTTATTACTGCTACTTTTTCTCTTTATGACACTGATATAGTTGCGTCGATAGATCCTGGATCGACTCATTTATATGTTTGTATGAATTTAGTGTTTAAAAAGAGTTTGCCTATTGAGTCTACTGGGTTTGTAACTAAAGTATCAAACCCCTTAGGCAAGTCTGTTCTAGTTGATAAAGTTTACAAGAACTGTCCTTTAATGACTCGAGATTACTGTTCTCCGGCTAACTTGATGCTTTTACCGTTTGATGAATTTGATGCAATTTTAGGTATGGACTGGTTGACCCTACATGATGTGGTTGGGAATTGTAGACAAAAGATCATTGAATTGAAATGTCAAAATGGTGAAATTCTTCAAATTGAATTTGATGATTCAAGTGAATTGCCTAATGTGATATCGTCTATGCTAGCTCAAAAATATGTGAGAAAGGGTTGTTATGCATATCTTGCTTATGTACTGGATACAAAAGCATCTAAATCAAAGATTGAATCAATGCCAATAGTTGTGAGTATCCAAATGTGTTTCCTGAGGAATTACCGGGATTGCCATAGATTAGAGAGGTTTAATTTGGTATTGAGTTAGTACCGGGAACAACACCAATATCAATAGCTTCGTACAGAATGGCTCCGATAGAATTGAAAGAATTGAAAGCTCAGCTGCAAGAGTTAACATATTGAGGTTTTGCACAACCTAGTTTCTCGCCCTGGGGTGCACTAGTATTATTTGTCAAAAAGAAAGACGTATCGATGAGAATGTGCATTGATTATAAACAGCTCAATAATGTGACGATTAAGAAAAAGTACCCCCTGCCACGGATTGATGATTTATTTGATCAGTTGAAAGGGGCTACAGTGTTTTCAAAGATTGATCTGAGATCGGGTTATTATCAGTTACAAGTAGAAGAATTGGATGTGCCGAAAACTACTTTCAGAACCATGTAATGCCCCTAAATTTTAATTTTGGCTTTTGTAAATTTGACACAAGTATCTGTCTGCTTCAGTGGTTAAGTGTTATGGGTGTGTGTGTGAGGTCCCAAGTTCAAGCCATGCCTTTGGTAAAATTTTGGTATTTTTCTGAATCAAGTCCTATCTCTGGTTAGTATGCTTTTCCTTGACCACCCCACGAGAAATTGGGTTGGCTCCTCCAACCTGTATTATAAGTGTTACTATAAGGGTTATTTTGAGATATAGAATTATTACCCATATAGTTGGCTTGTTTATTTTCTCTGGGAAGATCATGGGATGAATAATATATGTTGTACATTCCTCCTCCATTTGAATCGCACATCATCACCGGATGTACCTGCGTAGAGCCAACTAAACCGTTAATCTTTTTCTTTAAGAGCTCTACCTGATTTGACAGTATTGTGACTGCATCAACATTAAAAACACCGGTAGCTTTTTGTGGCTTTATTCTCATGACTTGCCACTGATAATTATTCAGTGACATCTCCTCTATAAACACATAAGCCTCCTCAGGTGTTTTGTTATTTATGGTTCCATTGGCAGCAGCATCAATCATCTGTCTTGTTGAGGGATTCAAACCGTTGTGGAAAGTTTGAACTTGTAGCCACAAAGGTAACCCATGGTGAGGGCACCTTCTCAATAAATCCTTGTATCTCTCCCAAGCATCGTAGAGTGTCTCTAAATCCATCTGCACAAAAGAAGAGATATCATTCCTCAACTTTGCCGTTTTAGCCGGCGAAAAGTATTTAAGTAAAAACTTTTCAGTCATTTGCTCCCAAGTAGTGATTGACCCTTTGGGTAGAGAATTTAACCACTGTTTTGCCTTATTTCTTAAAGAAAAGGGACATAACTGAAGGCGAATGGCGTCATGAAAAATGCCATTGATTTTAAATGTGTCGCAGAATTCCAAAAAGTTAGTAAATGTGCGTTTGGATCCTCATCCTGCAAACCATCAAATTGAACAAACTATTAAATTATTTGAATAGTGTTAGGTTTTAGTTCAAAATTATTTGCAGCAATAGCAGGCCTAACAATACTAGATTCAGTACCAGCTAAATTAGGCTTAGCATAATCATACATAGTACGAGGAACAGGATTTTGATTCACAGGATCTTCGGCTACCACAGTAGGTAGCTGATTATTTTGGTTTGCTTCCATCTCTTTAGTAGTGTTGGTTATGTCCTCTTGCTCTTCTTTTGTGTACTGTAAGCTTCGCCTTATTTCTTTTCAGTGTCTGCGGACTGTAGCTTCTAAATCGCTATCAAACAATAGTGGTCCTGACAGGTTTCTTCTAGTCATAAACTAGAAACACTTGTTAGAGAAGAACAAAAAGAAAATTTTAGTAAATAAAACCTAAAATAAAAATAAATTGCAATAAAAGTAAAGATAGCTAAAGTAATAGAAATCGAGTGTTCTTAATATTTTAGTTCCCTGGCAACGGCGCCAAAAACTTGATGTGGGTGATAAGTTTTAATATTTTTATGATCGTACCTAGAAACTAGCTATTATGACGATAAAAGGCAAGCGCACTTATCGAATAGTTGTGTAGTTAATGGCAAGACCGGAATGTCGAATCTAAGGAAATAAAAGTACTAGTAATAACTTTCTTTCTATTATCTAGCCTAGAAATAAAGGGGAGTTGTTTGTAAACTAAAAATTCAAACTAAACTAAAGATGCGACAAAGAATAAATTAGAGAATTACATTGGGAAAACTGATTGATAAAAGCAATACCTAAGGAAGAATCCACCTAGACTGCACTTGTTATTTAACTTTGAATTAGACGATTTCTTCAATCGACTTGATCCGTAGAGATCCCTAAATTATGTTAATATCTCCGTCGAGACTAAAAACAACTAACCCTTGGTTGATTAATTGAAATCTCTTTCTAATTAAAACCCCTAGTTTTGCATTCACTCGATCTATGGATCCCCTTATTAGATTTGACTATAATCCAGTAGATTTTCATCGTCCTATGTCTAGGATTGCGATCAACTCTGCTTAATTGTGTTGGATCTACTCTTAAACAAGGACTTTTGCTCCACTGAATAAGCACATTCGACTTGAATTAATATCTTGAAATATCAATTCAACAATTAAAGACACAATTAAGAACAAATTGAATATTTATCATATAATTCAGATAACAATAACAAGATTCGTCTTAGGTTTCATCCCCCTTAGGTATTTAGGGGTTTAGTTCATAATAAAAAGAGAAAACATCTCAAAATAAGGGAAACAAAAAAACTTAAAGAAAACCCAACACTCCTGAAAGAATTATAGGGAGGTCTTCAGTCTTGATGTAGATCCTTGCTTTTGAGATGGATCAATCGGCTTTCCTTGAGTAATTCCTTGCCTTCTACTCACTGTCCTCCCTTTTAAATCCTCTCCTAGGGTGTTTATATAGACTCTGGAATACCTTTCTTAGCCCCTAAGTAGCTTTTTTTTCGCGTAAAATTGAAACTTGTCACAATAGAGACATGCCCGTGTGGCACGCCAGTGTGAATCGGGCCTAGGCCATGTTCAAGTTTGCTAATTTGGCACGGGTGTGTGGTTTACCCGTGTGATAAACTCCAGGCTGTGTTCAATTCTCACTCCGGCCCATTTTCTCCGTTTTTGACCTGTTTCTCATTCTTTTCACTCTCTTATGCTCACCTAAGTATAAGACATAAAATTAAAGGATTAGGAACATCAGATTCCACGATTCAGGGGATAATTGATCCAAAATTATGCTAAGCATGGGTAAAAATATGTATATATTACAGTTTATCAAATACCCCCACACTAAAGCCTTTGCTTGTCTTCAAGCAAAATCCTCAAATCACAATTTAAAATTCGTTCTTCTCAACTTATAAATCGTATCAATAATGTTTCGAATCAATCCATGAGTAATCATACATCGAGAATTCAACTAAAAGAACATCAAAGTTGCAAACAATTTAAGTTAAGAATCTTGTCACGGAAACATAGGTATTCTCCCATCTTCTAAGTAATTACCTTGAATTCAAAATCAACAGGAGTTGACATCCTCACTAAAGATTCATTCTATTCACTTAAAGTGTTTAGGGTTTAGAAATTAAGCACTCATTAGTCAACATGAAAAGTTGTTACTAGAAGCTTGTATGAAAATCAAATCTCCACTACTATAGATGGAGATGATACATCAATGAAAAGGTCTTTAGAGGGTTGTAATAGGGCTTTGGTTAGGGGTGTGGTCACAAGCTAAAGAAAAGGGTTAGAATTGAGATTGAACTGAAAAATCATCTAACTAGAAAAATATCTATCACTGAAACATATTCCTAGAATTAAGCTTTTCCTCCT
Organism: Gossypium stocksii; assembly: GCA_020496765.1. NCBI lineage: Eukaryota > Viridiplantae > Streptophyta > Magnoliopsida > Malvales > Malvaceae > Gossypium > Gossypium stocksii. The sequence goes on from CM035623.1 coordinate 19,579,116, forward strand.
GAATAACATCATTTAAGATCAAAAGCTCACAATTACATAGAAATTTGGTAAACATCAAATTACAACTGAATTATTATTATTTTTAAGAACAAATCGAATTAATTAAACTTTACTAATTAAGGGGGAGAATATAGCTAGATAATTATTCAACTCAAATCTTGACAAAAACGGGGATCAAATTAGAGTGAGGGAAATTCTCAAAGAATCAAAAATAGGTTTATGGGTTGATATTAAGGGTAAATCGATAAATGGTTTGTTAGGCTCAAGGAGGTTCACTAATGGTTAATTATGAGGGTAGGCTTTTATGGAGTAAGTGGGTTAAACCTAAGTGCCTTTATCATCTTAACATATCAAATCAATGGTATGGTCTTGACATGCATAATCGAAGCAAGTTCTAGAATAACAAATCAACATTGACTCGCTCAAAGCAACAATAAAAGTGAGCATGAAAGGATGTAAGCTCGAAAGGATCAAAAATCTCACCAGAATTATGGCTTTTGATGTTAATCCTGTGAATTTCAAATTTCAAGATAATACCTAGATTTGGGGAAACAACATAGAAAAATTTTAAATTCTAAAAAATTTCAACTTATCATGCTTGATTCTCTAATGTCTTAAAGTTTGAATAATCAAAGCACAAATACCTATGTCTTAATCTGATACATATCAATAAAAAGCATAAATCAATCAGAATTCATTCTAATAGCAATATGAGAAAGTGACTTCAGAGACAAGACAGAATTCAAGGATTTAAGAATAATGTAAAAAGTGAAAGTGAATCCCCCCCACATTTAATATGTACACTGCCCTCTGTGACAGCCTAAATTTGACCCTAGTCGAAAAGTGGTTTCGGGACCACAAAACCGAGTCGCAAAAATAATTGAGTGTTAATTTTCATGTCTATTATATGTGTAATTGCATGTGTGAAATTTTGATTTATTGAATTTTGTCATTTGGATGTGAAATTAACTAAAAAGGATTTGTTTGTGAGAAATTGAAAATGTCGTAGGTAAAAATTGAAAGTGACCAATTAATGCATGGTACTAATGTGGAGTATTTGCATGTCAAATACCCCATTTCTCTTGGTAGTGGATGGTAATGATTGATGATAAATAATATTTTATACATTTTATTATAATAATAAATTTGGGTGATAAAAACAAGGTTTTGCATGAGCATTAAATTGCAAATAATCTTTTTATATGAGGGAGTGGAGATGCAAATTGACCAAGAGACTTATTACATGGACAATTTTGGCCTTGAGCTAGTGGAGATGTTTTGTTGTTAAGTGGGGGTAATTTGGTAATGTGATAATAAATGATAATAGAAAACAAAATATGAGGGGAGAAGCTCATTTTTTTTTTTCCTTGGTTATGCCGTGAGTGAAAGAAAAGAAAGGAGAATAGCCTAAGTTATTCGGCCATGTTGAAGCATGATTTAAAGGTATGTTATTGTGATTTTCTTAATTGTTCATGAAATTTAGTTATTAAGTGCATTTTGTAGTAAACCCATGGCTTAAATCCATGAAATTTTGAGTGTATTACCTACGACAATTTGTTAAATTTTGAAATGGTGTTAAACATTGATAATTCATGCTTAACTTTTTTAAATTGTGCTTTGTATAAAGGGAATTATGTGATAATTGAAGGTTTTGAGTTGTGAATATATGAATTCATGAGTTTGTGGCAAAGTTTATATTCGGCCATGGTTTCAATGTGGATTTGTTGATGTTTTTTATGTTGTGTAATAAGAGATGATTATATGTGGTTATAAACTAATTAAATTTTGCTATAGGTGGCTAAAATGAGTAAATTACATTCGGTTGTTATGTTGAAATGTGGGATTTGTGCTTAATATTAGGAATTGATAACTAAATGGTTAGTATGTATATAAATGTTTGCCGAATATGAGCCAAAGTGAGTGAGCTGTTGTAACATGTGAATTCCATGCATGCTAACCGATTTTAGCTTGATTTTATGAGCTGATTTGTTTGAGATTTTGTGCTGCCAAATATTTAAATTGAACTATTAGGGGCTGACTTTGCATTAAATGGTATTGTGTAATGAAATTGAAGTGAATTTTTTTTATGTAGTTGCCGAATGATGTGGTGAGCATTGGGCTGATTTAATACTGAAAATAACGTGTCCTTAAGCTGAAATGGAAGAATTTTAATGACTGGAATTTTGGTGTTTTGGTGCTGTAATTTTGGTGTGAGCTGATATGAATTATGTGCTTTTAAAACATAAGTTAAAGTGAATTCAATGTTTTAATTAAGCTGTCCAAAGATGTGATAATTGCTGTTGCGTATTCATGATTATTATCGCATCTAAACAGTTGGAAAATTTAATAATTGATGTTGACTACTTAACGTTAATGTCCAGATTTTATCTTGTTGATATCGTTAATTAATACCTGTTTATGCTGTCCAAATGTGGCAAGGATGCTGTCTGAACTTTTACGTTGCAATGTGGTCTAAGTATCATATTCTTGTTGCTGTCTGAATTAGCTTCCCAAAAAGGGGATAGGTTACAGCAGCTAAGTTATATGACTTAAGTCCTCTTAAGTTGCCCACGATACAACCTTTAAATGCAGATGTTTTCTTGAATAAACATTCAGTTGATGAATGTAGTTGTGTTATGTGAAACGTAAGTACATGACTTCGATGAGTGTTTGCTTGTGTTGTGAGAACTATTAATGTATTTGAACGTGTAAATTTTAATGAAAATAAAATTAATTAAATAATTAAACAATCTGATTTGTTTAATTTTAGCTCAAGAACAAAAGGAATCAATTTTTGGATAGCGGGAAGGCAAGTATAATCGAATAGCCATTTTGTAATTGTTCAATAGTATCCGAGGTAAGTTCTTAAGTGTTTGAACTTTACTTTAGTATGCTTAAAGATTAAATAAACCTAGTAGCGAGAAGAATGAATTTATATAGTCTAAGTGCCGAATTAGTCTTGACAGATTTGAGTTACTGCAGTAGTGTAATTTTGAAAATACACCAAAAATTGTAGAAGGCGAGTTAGAAGCTGAATAAAACATGAAAATGAAGGTTATTGAGTCTAGTTTCTTATAAAAGAAACCGTGTAAGCAAAAGAATTTCCTATAAAGAGATATTTAAAGTTGTGTGAGACAGTGTCAGAATGACTTCGAAATCCCCTGTTTTGTTTTTAGAAAATTATTATAAATTGTACAAAAATTGTTATAAGATAAAATTTATATGCTTAGACTCCTTAATGAGTCTAGTTTCAAAATAAATAAACAATAACATATTTTGAATTCTGTACAATGAGAAATTTAATTCGTAGTGAAGAGTGGTCAGTATAGTCAAATAGTGAAAGAGGGAAAAATTTAAGAAAAATCTGGTATTGATTGGCCAAACCAAAAATTCTGAAAATTTTATGGATAGAAGATATATGAGTCTATTTTTATGGAAAATTAATGGCACTTCATTTGGAGTTTCGTAGCTCCAGCTACAAATAATTTAATGACTGTTGCTTAGGAAGACAACTTGTAGAGAATTTGTGATTATGTTGTAAACATTGATAAAAACTTGTTTGAGTTGCTTAAAAGCTATTGATTAAACCTATACGTGAATTTTAAATTGTGACATTAGGAAATGATATATAAGTGTTAGATGGATCTTTAATATTAAAATTGTAAAATTATAAGTTTATAAGTATTCGAATATGAAATGATAGTATGGCTTGAAATTGAATTATTCATTGGAAAATGATAGATGTATATTCAGCCAAGACAAAGTGTATACATGAAAGTATATGTGGTATATGAAGTATATTTGGATAATTGTGATGTGAATACAAGAGAATTTATATTTTGATTCAAGATTTTATGTGTATGGGCGAAATATATATATGTCATCTAGTGGAGATAGATTGGATGTGCAGTATATGCTTTGATAACTTTAAATATGTTTGATGCTTTATAGACTTGGTTAAGTCATTTCAATGTGTAAAATCAAATGAACATGAGCACTATGTGTGCGAGATCGATCATTGGGCACTATGTGTGCGAGTTCTTTAACCGAGCACTATGTGTGCGAGATCAGTCATTGGGCACTGTGTGTGCGAGTTCTTTAACCGAGCACTATGTGTGCGAGATCGGTCAGTGGGCACTAAGTGTGTGAAATGAGATCATGTAAGACCTCGTTTTGATTTTGATAGTGAGTAATACCGTGTCTGGGACACTGGCATCACTTGTGTTTCATGTAAGACCTCGTCTGGGACGAAGGCATTGATTTGTGATAGTGTGTAAGACCGTGTCTGGGACACTGGCATCACTTGTGTTTCATGTAAGACCTCATCTGGGATGAAGGCATTGATTTGTGATAGTGTGTAAGACCGTGTCTGGGACATTGGCATCACTTGTGTTTCGTGTAAGACCCTGTCTAGGACAGTGGCATCGAAATTGAATAACATGTAAGACCGTGTTAGGGACGTCGGCATTGTATAAGGCCTATCAGAGATCTGTACTTTTCTGAACGACTTGAAGAGAAAGTTTGTTAAATAGACTAAATGCCAGTGAACTAATTAAAGTCAACGATTATACAACCTTGTGCTAAATTGGTAATAAAATAAGTTCAATACATTAAGTTGGCCAGGTATGTATCCTGTAGTCATAATTGAGCTTGATTAGGATTAAATCTCAAGTGTGTAATGGAAGGTATATAAATATATATATATGTGTGTATGTGAATGAGTATTAAGATCATCTATTTGATTATGATACATTCGGCCAATATATGAAATTATGTGCATATATTGTATTTCCTATGATATATGAATTTGAAGTTAAGTGAATTTGTATGCTAAGTGTACATCGTGTGCTTGTGAATATTCGGTCATTTTGGACATTATCACAAAAGTATATGTGATGGCTATGTGATGTGATTATAGAAAATATAGTTTGTTAAGGAACTCTAATTTGACTTCATTGAATAGAATGAATGAATGTAAATTGATATTGGATGAAAACATTTTGTGACATCAAACTCAAGGCCAAAGAAATGTAAATTATAAATTGTGAAATTTTGGTTAGGCCTATTCGGCCGAATGAGGTTTCACTTAGATTTTGTATATGAGATTAATGTGTTAATTCAGTAAAGTTATTTGATTTACTTAAGACTTATTAAGCTGATGAAAGCTTACTCGTGGTTGTGTTTTCTTCTGTCTTATAGATTTCTGTTTTCGGCTACGAGCTCGAGGATTCCAGTTTTTATCATCCACACTATCATCATTATTTTGGTACTTTTGATAATTTATTTTGAATCAATGGTATGTATAGGCTAAGCTCACTCTTTTGAATCGAATTGTATTTTTTTGAATTGTAAACATTATAGCCATGTGAAAATGGCTTGATAGTTCTTGAATATGAATGTATGGTTTGAAGAAGTTATATGAGTTGTTACTTAGTATTAATATCAAGTACTAAAAAAAAAAATTCTGTATAATCTGTTTACTGATTTCTGGTAATACCTTGTCCTATTTCGGCAACGGTTACGGGATAAGGGTGTTACACCCTCAATGTACAAGGATAGAATTATTTAAAATATAAGCATAACATCATAAGATAGGGAGAGAAGTGAAACTCCCTAAAAATTGGATGATGGAAGTGTGGAAACTTGATTCGGAGGCTAGGGCAACAGTGTGGTTGGATGAGGGTATGTCGGGTTTGTAGAGATTGCCTATCCATAATTGTTGTGTCAAAAATTTGGTGGCTATAGCCGTGGTTAAGTAGGACAAGGCAGTCGTGGAGTAGGTTTCCCATTAGAGTTGGATTTGGCAGAGTACTATTGAGCTTTAAGGCTCTGTGTAACTGTGAGAACATCAATAAGACTTTAGGGAATATAAATTAGCATGGTTACTCGTTAAGAAATAGCTGATATAAAATGTTCAAAATATATTATGCTAAGTTTTTAGAATATTGAAATTTAAATAAAGAAAAAGATAACGCTAAAGCTAAAGAAACCTACAAAGAAAAATAAAAAGAAAAAGAAAAATAAAGAAAAAAAGAAAAATAAAGAAAAAAATAAAAAGGAAAATAAGGAAAAAGATAAGAGGCCTCGAAAGTCCTAATCATCAGATGGTTCGTGAGGTGGGGCGGTGATGAGATGTGGAGATGCTGACAAATCTGATGGAGAGTAGCGTCTATGTGATCAAAGTGCTGAAAACACTACTGCTCGTATCGTATAAGGCGCTCAGATATGTCAGAGTATGAAGCAGTCGCATGAATTGGACGATGAATGGGCGGTGGCTGAGACGGTGGCTTCTCGTGAGATGGAGGGACATCATCAGTAATGTCCTCTGGGTCCTTCTACTCAGTAGATTGAGTTAGACGGTACTGAGGAGGATCGGTCCCATGTCGCCGCTCGATCATCCTCATATGAAGCATGCTTGAGATGCCCCATAGGGACATCTGACCGGTAAGAGTGAGGGAGGATGATTGCGCCACTCTGTTGAGGAGGTCGAAATACCTCGTGAGGTGCGTCACATATGGGCCCGTGGAAATTACCCCCTTCCTGTGTCGCTCTGTCTGATGTTGAATGGCGAGGGTGATGAAATAAGTGATCGTGATTTCGGTGAAGTAATAATAATGATTATACCTGGAAACTAACTATTATCACGATAAAAGGCAAGCGCACCTATCGAATAGTAGTATAGTTAGTGGCAAGACCGGAATATCGAATCCAAGGAACCAAAGGTACTAGTAATGGCTTTCTTCCTATTATCTAGCCTAAAAATAAAGGAGGATTTTGTTGTAAACTAACTAATCTAAATTGAACTAAAGACACGACAAAGAGTAAATTGGGAAATTACTTTGGGAGAACGGAATGATAAAGACAATACCCAAGGAAGAATCCACCTAGACTTTACTTGTTATCTAACTTTGAACTAGATGATTTCTTCATTCGACTTGATCCGTAGAGATCCCTAAATTAGTTGGATCTACTCTTACACAGGGACTTTTGCTCCTCTGTATAAGCACATTCGACTTAAATTAATATTTTAGAAATATCAGTTAAAGAATTAAAAACACAATTAAGAACAAATCGAATATTTATCATATAGTTCATATAACAATAACAAGATTCGTCTTAGGTTTCATCCCCCTGAGGTATTTGGGGGTTTAGTTCATGTTCATAAAAGAAAACATCTCAAAATAAAGAAAATAACAAAACACAAAGAAAACCCAAAACTCCTGAAAGGAGTGAAGGGAGATCTTCAGTCTTGATGTAGATCCTTGCTTCTGAGATGGATCAATCAGTTTCCTTCGAGTAATTCCCCGTCTTCCACTCTCAGTCTTGGCGGGGACACTGTACCCTTTTGTAGTTGCCTCCTAGGGTCTTTATATAGAGTTTGGAATGTCTTTCTTAGCCCCTAAGTAGCTTTTTCCACGTGAAATTAATCTTCATCACGACAGGTACACGCCTGTGTGGCACGCTCGTGTGAGTCGAGTTTAGGCCGTGTTCAGGCCTGTTAATGTGGCACGACCGTGTGGTTCACCCGTGTGACAAACTCCAGGCCGTGTTTTTTCCTTGCTTTGGCCTATTTTCTCCGTTTTTGGCCCGTTTCTCGTTATTTTCACTCTCCTATGCTCTCCTAAGTATAAAACATGAAATTAAAGGATTAGGAGCATCAAATTTCAGAAATTCAATGATAATTCATCCATAAATGTGCTAAATGTGGCATAGAAATATGTATAATTTACAGTTTATCAAATACCCCCACACTTAAGCCTTTGCTTGTCCTCAAGAAAAATCTCAACTCACAATTAAAAATCATTCTTCTCAACTTATAACTCTTATAAATAATGTTTTGAACTAATCCACAAGTAATCATACATTTAGAATTCAACTGAAAGAACATTAAAGTCTCAAACAATCTAAGTTGGGGATTTTATCACAGAAACATAGGTTTTCTCCCCTTTTCTAAGTAATTACATTGAATTCAAAATCAACAGGAGTTGACATCCTCACTAACGATTCACTATATTCACTCGAAGTGTTTAGGGTTCCGAAATTAAGCACACATTAGTCAACATGAAAAGTTATTACCATAAGCTTGCATGAAAATCAAATCTCTACCATTATAGATAGAGATGATACATCAATGAAAAGGTCTTTAGAGGGTTGTAACAGGGCTTTGGTTAGGGGTGTGGTATCTGAAATAAAAGAAGGTTAAAATCGAGATTGAACTGAAAAATCATCTAACTAGAAAAATCTCTATCACTGAAATAAATCCATACATTTGAGTTGTTTCCTCAAGACTAACATCATTTAAGAGCTATAGTACATAATTACAAAATAATATGCTAAACATTTAAGTTACAATTGATTTTTTTTTAAGAACAAATCGAATACTTTACAAACTTTAACTACTGAAAGAGAGAACATAACTAGATAATTATTCAATTCAATTCTCGACAAAAATAAGGATCAAAGTAATTAAGGGGATTTCAACAAAAATGGGTTATTGTTTAATATTGAGGGTAAGTCAATGAATGGCTTGTTAGGCTCAAGGGGATTCACTGCGGGTTAATTTATGAAGGTAGGCTTTTATGGAGTAGTAGTTTAAAACCTAGGTGCCTTTATCATTTCGGTATATCAAATCAATGGTGTGGTCTTGACATGTATAATCGAAGTAACTTCTAGAATAACAGATTAATATTGACTCACTCAAAGCATTAATAAAAGTGAGCACGAAAGGATGTATGCTCAAAAGGCTCAAAAATCTCACCAGAATTATGGCTTTTGATGTCAATCCTGCGAATTTCAAATCTCAAGATAGCACTTAAAATTAGGGAAAACAACCTAGAAAAATTTTAAATTCTCAAAAATTTCAACTTATCATGCTTGATTCTTTAATGTCTTAAGGTTTGAATAATCAAAGCACAATTACCTATGTCTTAATCCTAATCATATCAATAAAAATCATAAATCAATCAGAATTCATTCTAATTGTTATGGCCAAGATTCAGGGATTTGAGAATAATGCAAAAAGTGAGAGTCAGTAAATTTTAGGGATTTTCTGATAAAACTTAATAATCCCCCCACACTTAAGATGTACATTGCCCTCAATGTACAGAATTAAATTTACTAACAATATAAGCATAAATCTTAAGATAGGGAGAGAAGTGAAACTCCCTGAATATTGGATGAATTCCTTGAGTAGTGAAAACTGAATTGGAGAAAGGGCTACTTGAAGTTCATGATTCTGGGTGACTGAAGAGAATAAGCACAATTGTGTGGAGAATTCAAGTATTACTCGATAAGAAATGAAGTACAAAATAAAAGGAGAAGTAAAAATATAAAGTAAAGAAAATTAAAACTAAAAATAAAGTAACAGGGGATTAGGCACACGGCCGTGGCACATGCCTGTGTGCCCTGGGTTTAGCTCGTGTGTTTCGTGGGCTTATGGTGTGACCACAGGTGATAGGCACAGGTGTGTCACACGCCCATGCTAATCTCTCAGTTTCAACCACGGCTTATGGGCACGGGCGTGGTGTTGATTCGGCAGGTTCACCCACGACCATGTCGCACGGCGTGGTGATTTGTCGAAACCCATTTTTGGGAAAAAACTTTTGCTCTATTTTCACACGGCTGTGTTGCACGGCCGTGTTGCACGGCCGTGTCTCCATCCATGGTGTGACCACGGCCTTAGGCACGTTCGTGTGCCTGGCCGTGTGGCTTTGAAAAATCTACGTTTTAACGACTTAGTTAGTTATTTAGATGATATAAACTAAATTTATAGAAATCAATAATGTTAGTGCTTGGGTTGCCTCTCGGGAAGCGCTTGTTTATAGTCTAAGCTCGACTACTCTTAAGCTTGCTCGGTCAAGGTGGTTTGAGGAGTTCAAACTCCTCTGTCCTACTATCAATTTTAGAATCAAAATAAAGTTTAAGTCGAGTATAATTTACCTTGAAAGTGCCAAATATCTTATGTGTTATCTCGACTGTACTTGATCTCTTGTGATTGTGATGAAGTAATAAAATCGATCATACCTGGAACCTAACTAATGTCACAATAAAAAGGCAAGTGCACCTATCGAATAGTGGTATAGTCAGTGGCATGACCGGAATATCGAATCCAAGGAACTATGAGTACTAGTAATGACTTTCTTTCTATTATCTAGCCTAAAGATAAAAGGGGGTTTTGTTTCTAAATTAACTAATCTAAACTAAACTGAAAAGAAACGACAAAGAGTAAAGATACAAATTGCTTTTGGGAAAACTAATTGATTAAGGCAATACCTAAGGAAGAATCCACCTAGACTTCACTTGTTATCTAACTCTGAACCAGATGATTTCTTCATTTGATTTGATCCGTAGAGATCCCTAAATTATGTTAATACCTCTGTCAAGGATAAGAACAACTAATCCTAGGTTGATTAACCGAAATCTCTTTCTAGTTGAAACTCTAGTCTCGCATTAACTCGATCTATGGCTCCCCATATTAGATTTGACTCTAATCCGGTAGATTTTCGTCGTCCTATGTCTAGGATTGCGATCAACTCTGCTTAATTGTGTTGGATCTACTATTATGAGGGACTTTTGCTCCTCTACATAAGCACATTTGACTTAAATCAATATCCCGAAAATATCAATTTAAGAATTAAAAACACAATTAAGAACAAATCAAATATTTATCACACAGTTAGATAACAATAACAAGATATGTCTTAGGTTTCATCCCCCTTAGATATTTGGGGTTTTAGTTCATGCTTATAAAAGAAAGCATCTCAGAAGAAATAAATAACAAAACATAAGAAAACCCAAAACTCCTGAAAGGATTGAAGTGAGATCCTCTGTCTTGTTGTAGATCCTGGCTTCTGAGATGGATAAAAGGGCTTCCCTTTGAGTAATTCCCTGCCTTTAACTCCCTGTCTTGGCGGGAATAATGTACACCTTTGTAGTTGCCTCTTAGGGTATTTATATAGAGTTCAGAATGTCTTTTTTAGCCCCTAAGTAGCCTTTTCTGAGTGAAATTGGACTTCCTCACGATAGGGACACGCCTGTGTGCAACGCCTGTGTGCATCGACTTTGTGCCGTGTTCGAGCTTGTTAATGTGGCACGGCCATACGACACGCCCTTGTGACGAACTTCCAGGCTGTGTTGATTATTGATTTGGGCCTAATTTGCCCGTTTTCGGCCCGTTCCTTGCTCTTTTCTCTTCTTTATGCTCACCTAAGTGTAAAACATGAAATAAAAGAATTAGGATCACCAATTTCCACAAATTCAATGATAATTCATCCAGAGTTTAGGCTAAGCATGAGGTAAAAATATGTATAATTTACGGTTTATCAAATACCCCCACACTTAAGCCTTTGCTTGTCCTCAAGCAAAATCTCAACTCATGATTAAAAATCATTCTTCTTAACTTATAATCCTTATTGATAATGTTTCAAACTAATCCACAAGTAATCATACAATAAAAATTCAACCAGAAGAACATTAACGTCTCAAACACTCTAAGTTGAGAATTTTATCATAGAAACATAGGTTTTCTCCCTTCTCCTAAGTAATTACCTCTCAATCAAAATCAACAAGAGTTGACATCCTCACTAAAGATTCACTCTATCCACTCAAAGTGTTTAGGGTTCAAAAATTAAGCACTCTTTAGTCAACCTAAAAAGTTATTACCATATGCTTGTAGGAAAATCAAATCTCCACCACTATAGATTGATATGACACATCGATCAAAAGGTCTTTCGATGGTTGTAATGGGGCTTTGGTTAGGGGTGTTTTCATAAGCTAAAAAAAGAGGGTTAGAATCGAGATTGAACTGAAAAATCATCTAACTAGAAAAATCTCTATCACTGAAACATATTCCTAAAGCTAAGCTCTTCTTTCGATGACATCATTTAGGATTCAGAAGCTTATAATAGAAATATGCAAAAATATTAAATTAGAACTAAAATATGAATTATAGCTGAATTGACTGTTTAACACTTTGTTTTAAGAACAAATCAAATACAAATAAATTGAATATTTATGAACTTTACAAACTTGAAAAAGAGAACAAAGCTAGATAATAATTCAACTCAAATCTCGACAAAAATAGGGATCAAAATAATTGAAGGTAATTCAACAAAAAATGGGTTATAGGTTAATATTAAAGGTAAATCAAAGAATGGGTGGTTAGGCTCAATGGGGTTTACTAGGGGTTAATTTATGGAGGAAGGCTTTTGTGGAGTAGGTGGGTTAAACCTAGGTGCCTTTATCATTTCAGTATATCAAATCAATGATGTGGTCTCGACATGTATAATCGAAGCAAGTTCTAGAATAGCAAATCAGTATTGACTCACTCAAAGCATCAATAAAAGTGAGCACGAAAGGATGTATGCTTAAAAGGCTCAAAAGTCTCACTAGAATTATGGCTTTTGATGTCAATCCTGCGAATTTCAAATCTCAAGATAACACTTAAAGTTAGGGAAAATAACCTAAAAAAATTTAAATTCTCAAAAATTTCAACTTATCATGCTTGATTCCCTAATGTCTTAAAGTTTGAATAATCAAAGCATAAGTACCTATGTCTTAATTCTCAAGATATCGATAAAAATCATAAATCAATCAAAATTCATCTTAAGAAGGGATTGAGACTAATGTAGAGAGTGAAAGTGAGAATTTGAATTTTGAGAACAATGCAAAAAGTTAGTGGCAAAAATTTTCAGGGGTTTCAAAGATAATGCAAAGAATGAAAGTGAGTTTCCCCCCCACACTTAAGATGTACATTGCCCTCAATGTACAAAGATACATTAGTAGCAATAGAAGCATAAAATCATAAGATAGGGAGAGAAGTGAAACTCCCTAAATGGTTGATGGAACCCTTGAATTGGAGGTGTGGAAATTTGTAGGAAAGGATGTCGATCCATGGACTCTGGGTCAGAGAAGTTATTTCTGTCGTGGTGGTTATGGTACTGGTGGTGGCGGTTAGGACGGCTATGGTCACATGTGGCAGAGTTTCCCTTTAGAGTTCGATTGGAGCTGTAAAGCTCCTTTGAAACTACAGAAGCATTTATTAGTTTTAGGGAATTTGGATTAAGAAAATGTGTTTGTTAGGGAATAGCCAATATGAAATAATTGGAATAAAATAAACTAAGTCGTGAAAATACTAAAATTTAAATAATGAAAATATAAGATAAAAGAAAAAGGAAAAATAAAAATAAAAATAAAGGAGAAGAAAAGAGGACTCGTGAGTCCTAATCTTCAGATGGTTCGTGATGTGGGGCCAGTGGTGTGAGTTGGAGTTGCTGACAAATCTGAGCTAAGGCTGCATCAATGTGGTCGAATCGTTGAAAATATTGTTGCTGGAATTGGGTGAACTGCTCAGAAGTGACGTAGCCTGAAGCTGCCGCATGAACTGGGTGGTGAGTAGGTGGTGGCTCAGTAGGCGCCTTCTCCTGTGGTGGGACATCATCAGTAATGTCCTCAGGGTCCTCCTACTCGGCAGATTGAGCTAACTGGTACTGAGGAGGGTTGCTCCCACGTCGGCGTTAAATCATCTTTATGTGCAGCATAGTTTGGATGCCCTATGGGGTGTAATATCCCGAATTAGGGCCTAATCAGAATAGTGGTTTCGTGACCACAAATCCGAGGTAGAAATAATTATTTTATAATTATTTTGATGTTTATGATATGATTTTATGATGGTGTGAAAATTTCGTGAAGAAATTCTAAGCGTAAAGTGCTTAATTTGAAATTAGGGACTAAATCGAATAAGTTGCAAAACTTGCATTCTAGAAGTTTCTAGTATGAAATTGCTTTGGAATATTAATTAGGAGGTCTTAAATAGCAATTTGACCAATTTTAAGTTCATGGACAAAATTTGGACATGGATGGAATTTTTGAAAGTTTAGTAAGAAGGGGCATTTTGGTTATTTGGATATTAACATGAAATAAAAAGGGAAAAATAACACAAAATTGGTCATCTTCTTCATTACCACGAAATTTCAAGGGTTCTCCATAGCTAGGGTTTGTTTCAAGCTTCCAAGCTTCATAGTAAGTGATTCCAAGCCCCGTTTTTAATGTTCTTTACGTTTTCGTAGTCTCGGTAACTCGATAAAGCTTATGTTAGCAATAATTTAAGTTAGGGTTCATATTTGGAAAAATACCCATAGGTAAAATTTGTGTATTTTGATGTTTTATGATAGAATATGAGGTTTTAAATTATGTTAGACAACTTGTGCTACTCGGTTTTGAGTAAAAACGAGTAAAACGGCTTAATCGGTAAAAGTACATATTGTTCATAAGTATGTATTTTAATGGGAATTTGAGCTTGCTAATGGTAAATAAATGATCAGCATGTCCTAAAACATAAGGATTTGTGATAAAATTTAATTTCCGAACTTTGGGGCAAAAGTGTAAATATGCAAAAGTTTAGGGGCAAAATTGTAATTTTGTCAAAATTTGAATTTAGGACTATTTTTATAATGAGAGTATTAAATAAGCTAAATGTGTTATTTTAGATCAAGAAAGACGTGGAATCAACCTTGATCGAGGAAAAGAAAAGGTTTTGGACTAAATTGCAAAATTGCTATATTTTGTACCGAGGTAAGTTCATGTGTAAATAATGTAACATAATTGCTATTTTAAGTGATTTAATGCTATTTATATGATATGATACTTGTTATTATGAATATTATGCTTTGTGAAATATTATGTATTGGTATGAAAAGTATGCGATTAAATTGATAAGTATGAGATGCAAGCAACGTATTGGTTCCGATATTCCGAGGAGAACGACGGGGAAATGTGTGATTGAGGAAAATCCCGTTTGAACCTTGGGAATAGATTAGGATACAAGTGACATGTCACTAGGATGGTTGGGCATCCGAACTCGTTGAGTTGAGTCCGAGTTCACTTATGGATGCAAATGTCCGAACTCGTTGAGTTGAGTCCGAGTTCGTGAGATGTAACTAGGCATCCGAGCTCGTTGAGTTGAGTCCGAGTTCACTTATGGATGCGAACGCCCGAGCTCGTTGAGTTGAGTCCGAGTTCGCTTATGGACGGGTTACATGATTGATTGATTACATATGTGGCACTTATGTGCAAATGATCCGTGTATCCGAGTTATAACAGGTATGTACTTAACCCTCGGGTTGAAACTTGATATAACAGAAATAAGGTGGTAAGATGATACACGATAGCTAGAAATGTGGTTTGTATCTTGGTGATATCATGCTATTGTTGTTGATATAATTGCTTTGTTATGTTACTTGTTATTTGCATGTGAACTTACTAAGCATTTATGCTTACTCCCTCCTTTTCATTCGTTGTAGTTTTTAGCGAGCCAACTTGGATATCGGGAAGGTCGAAGAAACGCTCACACTATCCGAGGAAGAATTGGTATATTGGTTTGTATGTTTTGATGTATGGCATGTATAGCAATATACTTGTTTTGTGTAAATAATCTTGTGATATGGTTGTGGTTTGGTTGAGAAAATGCTTGATAATGATTAGTCATTGGTATGGCTAGTCTAGATAATGTTGGATGCCTTGTGAGTTTAATATATTATATAGTTCATGAGAATTCATAAAAAGATGAAACTTGCCATAAAACAGAACACCACAGCAACAACGATGTGAGTTTGAAAAATCACCAAAAATAGTAGAAAACTAATTAGGTGAAGAATTAACTATGAAATTGAAGCTTATTGTGTCTACTTTCAAATGGAAAAAGCGAAATAGGTAAAGGAGTTATATGTTATAAGATATTTGAGTTTTAGTGAAACAGGCCCAGAGCGATTTTTGGATCCCCTGTTCCAACTTTGAAAATTCACTATAAATTGAAAAAAAATAATTAGGAGGTGTAATTTATATTCTCAGAATCCTTATTGAATCTAATTTTAATAGAAATAAACGGTATAGTTATATAAGTTTTGTACATGGAGAAAAGTTGTTCGTAGTAAGTAGAGGTCAGTGCAGTCAAGTCCTGAAACAGGGGTAACTTTAACTAATAAACTGTACTAATTGGCCCAACCAAAAATTTTAGAAAAAAATTAGTAGATAGATATGTGAGTCTAGATTCAGGGAAAATTTATGGATCTTGATTTCGAGTTTCGTAACTCGAGATATGATTTTTTTAGCGACCATGATGCAGAAAAACTGCTTATTCCGAAAGTCAAAATAAATGATGTAAAGTTGTTTAAATGATAAATTATGTTCGGTAACACCTCAAGCTCGACTCCGGCGACGGTCTTGGGCGTGGGGGTGTTACATGGGGACATCTGGCCGATCAACGTGTAAGAGGATATCTGAGCCGTGGTGTTTAATAGGCATAAGTAGCGGGCCAATCGCGTGATGTATGGGCCCATAGAGATCACGCCTCTCTAGTGTCGCTCCGTCTGGTGTTGGATGGCATGGGCGATGAAATAGGCAAGGTCGATCATGTGTGCGTGTGCCATGTTCCATAAAAAGTAGGCGTCGTGGGTGTTGACGATGCCATTGCTCTCGCGTTTGCCCGGCAATGTGTGCGCAAGTAAGGCATGAATGTAAATCAGTGAAGGGGTGAGAACTGTCGCTTTGGAGTGACTGGGGTCGTATGTGGGCTGGCCAGGGGCTAGGGCACGCCAACAATTGACTGGAGAGATATGTATGTAACACCCTATAACCTTCAACTCTTGCCAGAATAGGGTCACAAGGTATTACTTAGCAGAAAATAGATCAGACTAGTTTTTAACAACCAAACATGCATGAAATTATAATTTCTTTAGTCATTCAACCAAGAACAAATTTTAAAACAAAGGCACTTCACAGAATATAATATCATGTGGCCTTAGCCGAATACCAGTAAGCATTTTCTGAAATGGGTCTTACATCTAGTCGAAATTTTGAATTCCTAGATTGAACATAAATCAGGCTAATCCATATACTAAAACTTGCACTAGCTAGCTTTAATGTGCTAAATGCTGATTGCATATCATGATGCATACTCAGTACTATTCATGTGGTAATTTCTTAAATTCTTAGTCGATTAAGAGATCATCTTATACTTGGGAATTTAATCACTAATACTTGTAACAAGCAATTCAAGATATCAACAGAGAACATTTACCAATGAGCACCCACTTAAAAACATTAACCCATACATTCATACTTAGCAAATAGGCAAGCCATTTTTGCATGGCTTAAAATATACACAATTTCAAAAGATCATTCTAATCAAAAGAGAGTAAGCCTATACATGCCATCTTTTCGAATTAAACTATAAAAAGTACCAAAAACAATGACGATAGTCTGGATGGCTTGAGCTTGAATCCCCGAGCCCATAGCTTCAAAACGTGATCTATAAAACAAAGTAACAGAGACACTCGAAGTAAGCTAATTAGCTTAGTGAGTCTTAAGTGAATTAAATAACTTAACTTAAATTGAACTTGTTAATCACAAGTATACAGAATATAATAGTAACATCATTTGGCCGAATATTCATAGCTACACTATACACATTTACATCAACATCATAGATGAACATTTTATATTCTCTATGTACATAAATTCACAAGGGCCGAATACATCTAGTCACATATATGCACTAATGACAAGTCACTCAACTAGCTTCAAATTCATTTAAATATGAACATTTCAATATCTCAATGCCAACATTAAATCATTCAATTTGAACTATAATGTAATACCATTTCCACATCAGAAATATTCCTTCATCATTCGTATACACATACATATTTAATATAGTTCTATGAATAATTTCACATGAACCAAAAGTTCATAAATGCACATGATCAAAATCCAAATCAAATCATTCTCACCTAATTAGGTAAGTATCCCATACCTGAGCCACTTAATATGTAATACAAATTCAATTTGTCACATTAACACAGATTCTCGTAGGATTTGTACTTTCATTAAATTCACCGGCTCTTGGCCTACTGGGTATAAACCCGAATTTCATCACGGATCTAAAGCCTGCTAGACTTTTTAAGTCTGAAATTACTTCACCGGCATTACGCCTGCTAGGCACAAGGCCTGACATCATTTCACCGGCTTTACTCCTGCTAGGCTCAATGCCCGATTTTATTTCACCGGCTTTACGCCTGCTAGGCACGAGGCCTAACATCATTTCACCGGCTTTACGCCTGCTAGGCTCAAGGCCCGATTTTCACATCACAATAACCAAAATGCCTACTTTCTCATATTATCATAATCGGCACTTCACATTTTAATTTTATAATCATTTATATACACATGATCGAACATATATATGTATACTTATATTTACACAAAGGTTTCCATTCTTCAAACATATCATATACGGTTTAGTTCACTCTCGTGATTTATCTTAAACACATCATATCGTCTCACTCAATTCCAAATTATACACATATACTAAACACATTCGGCTTATAGCCATAATTCAATACTCATTCGGCACATCAATTGTATAAAAATTAGCATTATATTTGCTATTTTCAATTAACTCTTAGGCATACAAGGTAATCAAGCCTAAACACTTAAGGACTTACCTCTATTATCGTCAAACGATTACGGATCCACTGTTCCAACACCTTTGCCTTTCCTTTATCCGAATGTGGCTCTTGAGCTTAATTCAACAAAACTTAAACTAGTTTAATCATTTTATCAACTCATTACTTTCATTCAATAACTTATAAATTAAATAACATGCACATACACAAATGTGACCTTGTGTATTACACAATATGGCCGAATACATTTTCCTTTATTAGCAACATAGTGCACGTATGAATATACTCAAATAATATCAATCAAAACATCAAATTCATCACCACATCCTTATGCGGCATTAATTTTATTTAGCCTATCATAGTTCAAAACTAAACATTCTTCTTCCTAGTTACAAAATCATGCTTATGTAACCTTGATACCTTGTCATTTTAAGCACATATAACCACCATAAGCACACACATCATTCATACACTAATTTCATACGGTTGAATTCATGCCAAAATTTCATTCACAAAATTAAGCTTAATTGTTTCACATTCGGTCATCCCATATAAAATTCAATATGCATTATATATCTATATAAATATGCCATGACCCAAATCTCATGCTTATCATTTAAGTTCACATTAGGCAATTGTACATACATATACTAAGAATTGAACATTTAACTTTTATACCTAATTCTCCCAAGGCCGAATATCACATAAAGCATTTAAACATTTGTTTCTCAACTCCATCCCTTACTTTATCACTTAATTTACTATCTTTGAAACTCATTTTAACCACAATTTCCACAATTCATTCATTATTGGAGTTATTCGGCAATCACATAAACATAGATTAACACTTGAGCATTTTCTTCCAATATTTAACTTAAAGCTTTACATTAAACCCCCTTAACTGAATGCTCTATTAAGCATTTAGGCCACACCCAAGACAAATTTCACAAATTAAACTTATAAACTTAAGCTCATAAATATTTTGACATTACCAAGTCCATCAAACACTCCTTAATCAATTTCTATCATCAATTATCAAATTTAAAACACATAAAACATCCCAAAGCCGAATGCTTATTTTCATCTCCCTAAATCTATATTCGACAAATACACACGCATATACTAAATCTTTAGCATTCAATTCTAATAATTAGCAAGCTCAATATTATCTTTTCACACAAGATATCGACATGGCCGAATGCACCAATATCAACCAAACTCAAAATTTTAACATGGCTAGGTAAGGGACTTAGTAACTAGCTCAACTTCACCAAAAATTTGAAGAAAACACATGGAAACATACCTTAAAATCATGCTATGCAAATGACTGAATGTGCTTGAGCTTTTTCCTCTCTTTTTCTCTTTAATTTCGGCTATAAAGAACAAAAGATGAACAAGCTTTGTTCTTTTCACCATTTTGTCATTTTATTTATCTTTATTTTATAATATAAAGCCATTCAATAATATAATGCTAATTTAAAAAGCATATATTGTTTATCATCATCATTATGGCTGTAACACCCCTAATCCCGTATCCGTCGCCAGAGGGATTATAAGGCATTACCAGACAAATACTAAATTTTAGATATACTCTATTTGCATAATTCATATTTGTACCTTTGCGGATAATAGCCTAAGCATATAAATATAACAAATTCAATTGAAAAGTATAAGTTCATATGTATGTCTACTCCATATAATTTCAAGCACTCACTAGTTTAAAACATATGAGCATGCATGACAAATTCACAGTTAGCCGATTATACATGTTAAATAAAAGTTATATTCATATGGTAATGTTATTAAGCCTAAGCCAAATGCACAATCTATGTATTAGAACCGAATATGCATATATACACCTTTCATCCAATAGGTACATCAAATCACAACACGTTTCAAGCATTTTTCAATCATACATCAAATACACCTTGCACCAACCTCTCTATTCCCTATTCGAAAATGTATAGCCCAAATTTTAAAAGTAGCATTTTATACATCCATGTCTATCATTAAATAGCTAATGTTGTATCATCAACCAAATACCAAAAGTTCACATTCCGTCATATTCATTCCTCAAAAGGAACCTCAAAATGCACACTACCACATTAATTAGTAACCGATTTCACAAGCTTTCACATTCATTCACAACCAACATGATTAAGCTTAAAATTCATACTCGAATAAACGGATAACATAGCAAGCCATTTTCGCATGGCTATACTTATATACATCATCAAAAGGATATTGATTTATAATCCAAAAGTCAAGCCTATACATGCCATTTTCAAAATTAGCTACTAAATACCGAAAGAGCTTTGATAGTGTGGTTGACTTCGATCTTGAAATTTCCGAGACCATAGCTAACGAACGAGACCTATAAAGCAAAGAATTAAGAGCAACAGAGTAAGCATTTCTAAGCTTAGTAAGTTTTAAGCAATAAGATCATTTAAAAGATTAAAACATTTATTTCTCAATACTTGTCTATTTCTTCCTTTGGCCAATTGTAACCATGACTACATTTACCACCATTGTACGTGCATGTTATTTTAACTTTCCTTAACAAATTTTCATATCACATAGATAAGTTCGTTATATCAAACAAGCTTCATCATTTGGCCAAATACATCCAAATTTATTACAAGGCTAAATTATTACATAATACATAATCACAAATACTTGTTACTTCATGCTTCAACTACATATACTCCCATGCTCAGAGTAAATCATAACATATTTCCACTTGAACCAAATTTCATGTGTCATATATAAGCCATATACTTTCATACAACCCTAAGCAATGACCGGAATGGTACTATCCAAATGAATAATCAAAATTCAAACAGAATCAAATTCACAATATGTATACGATACGTACCTGGCTAACTTAGGGTATTGAGCACATTAGTTAAAATTATTACAGCAGAAATCACGTATTTCTAGCATGAATGCCTTTGGGCTTAGCTCGGTTATGACTCTAGCACTAAGGCCCTTCGAAACTTAGCCCAGATACAACACCGGCACGAATGCCCTTCGGGACTAAGCTCGGATACAACAACGGCACGAATGCCTTTCGGGACTAAGCCCGGATATAACACCTGGCACGAATGCCCTTCAGGACTAAGCCCGGATATAACACCTGAATCTTTATACACATTTATAGATCAAGTATACATATCAAAATTTCACGTCACAATAGAATTTTCATTGACTCCATTCACATGCGAGCACATAATATATATAAAACTTTCATTTAACATTCGGTCTATAGGCACACAAGGACCACATATCAACCTATTTTTTTTCCTAGCTTATTTTCTATAGGTCATTCGGCTATATGCTTATACATAGCTCGTATCATAAACAAATTTAGATAACTTAAAGTCATTGAGCCGTGACTCATATATATGTATATATAGTTCACTTCGAACAAGCCAATCCAATTTTTTATGCTAACTTAATTACTTAAAACTTACCTCGTATCTTTTTGAGTATCTACGGGTCGGCTATTCCGTCACCTTAGCTTTTCCCTTATCCGATGTTGCCCCTCTTTGCTCTTGAGCTAATTTGAACAAATTTTAACTAGTTACAAGTCAATCACTCAAGCATCAAAATCGGCTATGATATCATTCATCCAAAGCATAAAGAATAGTGCTCACATAACTACAATAACCGAATGCTCATAACTCTTAAATTTACCCTTAACAAAATTTATCAAACCTTAAACCAATAATCCGACCTCTCACAAACCGTATGGCCATTTTTACTTTCAATGACCTAAACAATAACAAATATTCAACTAGTTTGCTTAAGTTCACATTCGGCCCTATACACACATAACCACACTAGCCGATTGCCACTTATCATCTAATTTACACCTTCAATCATCTCAAATTACAAATAATTTCACAATTCATTAATTAATGGGGTCATTCGGCAATCATACAAGCATAGGTTAATACTTAAGCATTGTTTTCTAATTTTTTTACCAAAAATCTTATAATAAACCACATTAACCGAATGGAAACACTCACTTATACCATAAAAATCCAAGTTTACCAAGCTCAAACTCATCTACCATCAATTCTCAATACAAAACATCAAAAAAAAAAAAAAATACAATCAATGAAACACAAGCATCCATGGCCAAATATCCATATTAGTTCCACACTCCAACTTCATACCCTTCAACTCAATTCTTTCATTCCACCCCTCGATTACATAAATTGTAAACCCAATTTCACAATTTAACATAATTTATATACTTTCACTAGATTTCCCAAATTTCCTCACAAGTTGCCGAATGCAACTAAATTCATCTATACCATGCCGAAATCATAGATATGCCTAAGTGCCATTTTTCTTTTCATCAATTAGCTAGTTCCCATGTATACTATCATAATTTATCATCTTTAAACATAAAACACAAAATCTCTCACAATGTGGCCATGACCGAAACATATATACATCAAATACATAGACCAAAAATAAATCCATGGGTTGAATAGATATTCACATAACCATTGCAACCATTCAACTATCCATTAAAAATTATCAAGGAAGCTTACCTAATGAAGGAAATCAAAGTGCCGAAAGCTCATGTTCTTCTCCCCCCTTTCTTTAGCATTTTCGGCCATGAAAACTAAGAAAAGAACTTTGTTCTTTTCACCCCCTTTTCTTTATTATTAAATTATCCATATTATGCATAAATTTTCATTAATTTAATCATTCACATAAAAAAATATAAAATATTAACTTAATCATTTGCATGGCCGGCCACTAAGTATAAAATGGCTAATTTGACATGCAAGTCCATTTATTTGCAACATTATATAATTACTCTCTTGAATTTAGCCACACATATAATAAATTCTTCTCACATAAGTCCTTTAATTTAGAAACACCTTCAATTTGACAAACATCATAGCATTCGAATTTACCCATGCATGATCACATATTTTGGGACATAAAATATTATATTCAATTATTTCAATGAGTCGGTTTAGCGGTCCCAAAATCGCTTCTCAACTAGGGTCAAAATTGGGCTGTCACAATGGCAGGCCACTACATTAGAAAATGGGGTATTTGACATGCAAGTCCCCATTTTGTAAACCATGCATTATTCGGCCCTCTAAATTTAACCTATCACATTTTCAAAGTTTCTCACTTATGTCCTATTTAGTAAAATTCACATTCAAATGACAAAATTAAGACATGATATTTTCACACATGATACTTCACATATAATAGGCATAGAATATAACATTTAATTATCTTCGTGACTCGATTTTGTGGTCCCGAAACCACTTCTTGACTAGGGTCAAATTAGGGCTGTCACAATGTATGTGTCGATGGAGTTCTGAGAGGTCTTCTTCCTCTACAAACTACTCAGTGTACAGGCCTAGTGTTGTACCGAACTCCAGTACATTGAGTTGACGAACGAGGCCTCCTAGGTATAATTGAATCATTCCTGGATCGTCGTGTTGGTTCATGACCTTCTGGAGATGAAACATAGAGTAGAACTTTAGGGTGAGCTCGAGGTAAGTGGGCCCCACGATTTGGAAAAACTGGTCCTATGGGTCTATCGTCAATAAGGCCCGGACCTCGTCTACTAGTTGGACCTGTTTTAGTGTGGCCCAATCAACGCATCTTCCCATTTCAAGTGGTCTCGCCCGTAATATTCAGAATAGTTCCTCTTGGGAGTTCTGTGGGAATTGGAGAAAGGGGTGTCGAATTTCAACAGTGGGTCTGGAAGAGGAACCATCGGGTCCCTTTCGCTTTTTGGAACTGGGTACAGCAACTCTCTTCCCTCTTGAAGATGACAAGATTCCTAAAAAAATGAGTAAATTAGTCTCAATAAAAAGAATAAAGCAGGAGGGTTCATAAGTTCTTAAACAAAATGACAAGTTAATGCTAATTAAAACTTACTAAATGAGGGTCAATTTTACTAATCTAAATACCATATTCGATTCATCCTAGCATAGAACTTCTAGCAAGAAAGCAATGGCTTGTTCTAGTGGGTTTTTATAATCAATGTATGTCTAAAGCCTATTGCATGTGATAGGTAAAAATGGCAGCCAAAGAATGATTCAAGGTGGCATAATGAAGTTTCTAGATTAATCATGCTAAATGAATGAAATTTATATCAATAGTAATGCAAATGACTAAATAAATGAAATTATTAACAGAGAAAAAGATAAAAGATATTAGAAACTAAGAGAAAAAGTAAGAAAGAGGGAACCGAATGAATGGTTAGGAGTGGAGCATGGTCGTGGTGATGTTTGCACGGGTGTAGTGACGTTGTTGAGGCCGGCGGCGGCGCTAGAAAGGGCTGGTATGGGTTTTGGGTGGAGGGATTTTTAGGGTTTAAGTGGAGAAGAAGATGAATAGTGGGGGTTTATATAGGATTTTGGGTCACACGGGCATGGGACACGCCCGTGTGACTTGGGTTTAGCCCGTGTGGCTCAAAATTTAGGGATTTTGGTGCGACGGATTCGTGACACACGCCCGTGTTCCTAAGGCGTGTTGGGGCACATGGCCGTGTCGCACGGTCGTGTCCTTCAATGTTCACTTCTCCTATGACAGTGTAGGGGGTCACCTGCTCATGTATGTAATGGCAGGTTTGACCACGGTCTTGAGGCACGGGCGTGTCATATTCCCGTGTTAAATTAACAAGATTGGCCATGGCCACCTCGCACGGCCGTGGGTAGTTGTCATAGCCCATGTGTTAGGGAAATCTTACCCTGCTCATACACGGGCATACCGCATGGCCGTGTTTTTGCTCATAGTGTCCACACAGCCTTAGGCACACCCATGGGCATGGCCGTGTGGCTTGAAAAACCTGCATTCAAAGGGTTAATTGATGTATTAGAGAGCCTAAATAAAAGAATTTACTGAGGCAGTGCTCGGATTGCCTCCCGAGAAGTGCTTGTTTATAGTCTAAGCTCAACTTTTCTCAAGCTTGTTCGGTCATGGTGGCTTGAAGAGTTGAAACTCTTCTATCCTGCTTTCAATTTAGTCATCAACATAATATTTGAGTCGAGTATGATTTACCTTGAAAGTGCCGAGTGACTCATGTTTTATGTCGACCGTACCATAGGGGAAGTCTTTCATTACCGTGAAGTAAAGTGTATCGCTTGTATGTTCTTTTGAATTCAAGATTCGAGGATCGTCTTCCCTTAAGATTACCTTATCCCCTACCTTGATTTGATTCATTTTTACCTGAGGGTCGTCTTGGTTATGCTCTGGGTTGTTGTGTCATATTTTGGTCTTTTCTTGATAGTTCAGCCACTCATCTAGTTCCTCAATCTGAAGCATTCACTTTTCATGTACGTCTCCCTTGGATGGTCTTGTCTATGTTTTGGTCACCTTTATTTGAAGTGTAACCTGTAAAGACTGTTGGATGGTGGGATCATTCTTTTTACAAGGATCCGAAATAGTATTTTTATCATCAACAATCTTAATCGAGTTTCGGGCTTGTAAAGTAACTTTGTCATCACCTACACGTAATGTAAGCTCTCCTGTTCCTACATCAATTATTGTTCTAGCAGTTGCCAAAAAGCGACGCCCTAGAATTAAGGGTACATTGCTATCCTCATCAATGTCTAGAACAACAAAGTCGACTGAGAATATAAATTTATCAATTTTGACAAGCATATCCTCAATAATGCCCTTAGGAAACCTAATAGTTTTATCAGCCAATTGAATGCTCATCTTAGTTTGTTTAGGTTTCCCAAGACCTAGTTATTTAAACAATTTATAAGGCATTACATTAATACTAGCCCCTAAATTAGCTAAAGCATTTTTTACGTCTAAACTACCAAGTAAACAAGGAAATGTAAAACTCCCTAGATCTTTTAGTTTGTTGGGCAGCTTGTTCTGTAGAATAGCTGAGCACACTTTATTCAGTTCCACATAAGATGTCTTATCAAGCTTCCGTTTATTCGTCAGTAACTCTCTTAAGAATTTAACGGTGATTAGCATCTGCGACAGAGCTTTAATAAACGGTAAGTTAATGTGTAATTTCTTTAAAATTTTAAGGAATTTACCGAATTGTTTATCTGTGCGATCTTTCCTTAGCACATTTGGGTATGGGATACGAGGCTTATATTCTTTGACAATTGCTTCTTTGGAACTTACCTCGTCCTTACCTTTACTTACCATAGTCTTCTTACATGGCCCTGGGTTGGTTTTGGTTAACCATTCCTCATCTATTGTATCTATGGCATTAGGTTGCTCCTTAGGAGTAGTCTCTGTGTTGCTTGGTAACCCACCTTGTGGTCTTTCAGAAATTAGCTTAGCGAGCTGGCCTATTTGAGTTTCAAGCCCTTGAATGGATGCTTGCTGGTTCTTTAGTGCCGTCTCGGTGTTTTAGAAATGGGTTTTTGACACGGCGATAAATTTTGTGAGCATCTCTTCAAGGTTTGACTTTTTCTTTTGTTGGAACGGTGGTTGTTGAAATCCCAGAGGAGGTGGTTGTCTTTGATTTCCTTATCCTCCCCATGAAAAATTCGGGTGGTTCCTCCAACCTGCATTGTAAGTATTACTATAAAGATTATGTTGAGATCTAGAATTATTACCCATATAGTTGAGTTGCTCGGTTTCCATGCCATGTCCATAGGAGGAGTAATCGGGATTGTACATGTTTCCTTAAATTGAGTCACACTGCATCACAGGGTGTACCTGTGTAGAACCAACAAAGTTATCAATCTTTTTATTAAGATGTTCTACTTGATTAGAAAGCATAGTGACTGCATCAATATTAAAAACTCCGGAAGCTTTTTGTGGCATTGTTCTCATGACTTTCCACTAATAGTTATTCAGTGACATCTCTTCTATAAATTCGTAAGCTACTTCTGGTGTTTTGTTGTTGATTGTTCCACCGGTGGCTGCATCGTTCATTTGTCTTGTCGAAGGATTCAAACCGTTGCGAAAGGTTTGAACTTGTAACCACAGAGGTAACCCATGGTGAGGGCACCTTCTCAGTAGATCCTTGTATCTCTCCCAACAATCGTAAAGTGTTTCTAAGTCCATCTACACAAAAGAAGAGATATCATTCCTTAATTTAGCCGTTTTAGCGGGCAGAAAATATTTGAGCAAAAACTTTCCTATCATTTGTTCCCATGTAGTGGTAGACCCTCGGGGTAGAGAGTTCAACCATTGTTTGGCTTTGCTTCTCAAGGAGAATGGGAATAATCGAAGATGAATGGCATCATCAAGAACGCCATTTATTTTGAATGTATCTCATAATTCCAAAAAGTTGGCTAGATGCGAGTTAGGATCCTCATCTTGTAAACCATCAAATTGAACAAACTGCTGTATCATCTGAATAGTGTTAGGTTTCAGTTCAAAATTATTTGCAGCAATAGTAGGCCTAACAATACTAGATTCAATGCCAGCCAAATTAGGTTTAGCATAATCATACAAAGTACGCGGAGCGGGATTTTGCTCAACAGGATTTGCGGCTACTACAGGAGGTAGCTGATTATCCTGATTTCCTTCCATCTCTGGAATAGGTTCAGGTTCTTCTTCTTGTCCTTGTTCTGGATACTGTAGACTTCTTCTTATCTCTCGACGATTTCTACTAACTGTAGCTTCTAAATCGTCGTCAAAAAGTAGTGGTCCTCCTGGGTTTCTTCTAGTCATAAACTAGAGATACCTGGAAGGAAAGAAGAAAATTTAAGTAAATAAAAAAACTAAATATAAAAACAAAAAATAAATAAAAATAGTAATGGCTAAAGTAACAGAAATCGAATGTTCCTAAAATCTTAGTTCCCCAGCAACGGCGCCAAAAACTTGATCTCTCGTGATTGTGATGAAGTAAAAAAATAAATCGTACCTGGAACCTAACTAATATCACAATAAAAAGGCAACTGCACCTATCGAATAGTAGTATAGTTAGTGGCAAGACTGGAATATCGAATCCAAGGAACTATGAGTACTAGTAATGACTTTCTTCCTATTATCTAGCCTAAAAATAAAGGTGGTTTTGTGTCTAAATTAACTAATCTAAACTAAACTGAAAAGAAATGACAAAGAGTAAAGAAAGAGATTACTTTTGGGAAAGCGGATTGATTAAGGCAATACCTAAGGGAGAATCTACCTAGACTTCACTTGTTATCTAACTCTGAACCAGATGATTTCTTCATTTGATTCGATCTGTAGAGATCCCTAAATTATGTTAATACCTCCCTCGAGGATAAGAACAACTAATCCTAGGTTGATTAACCGAAAACTCTTTCTAGTTAAAACCTCTAGTCTCGCATTAACTCAACCTATGTCTCCCTATATTAGATTTGACTCTAATCCGGCAGATTTTCATTGTCCTATGTCGAGTATTGCAATCAACTCCACTTAATTGTGTTGGATCTACTACTATGTAGGGACTTTTGCTCCTCTACATAAGCACATTCTACTTAAATCAATATCCCGAAAATATCAATTTAAGAATTAAAAACACAATTAAGAACAAATCAAATATTTATCACACAGTTTAGATAACAATAACAAGATCTGTCCTAGGTTTCATCCCCTTAGATATTTGGGGTTTTAGTTCATACTTATAAAAGAAAGCATCTCAGAAGAAATAAAATAGCAAAACATAAGAAAACCCAAAACTCCTAAAAGGATTGAAGGGAGATCCTCAGTCTTGATGTAGATCCTGGCTTCTGAGATGGATCAAAGGGCTTCCCTTTAAGTAATTCCCTGCCTTTAACTCCCCGTCTTGGCGGGAACAATGTACACCTTTGTAGTTACCTCCTACGGTCTTTATATAGAGTTCAAAATGTCTTTCTTAGCCCCTAAGTAGCCTCTTCCGAGTGAAACTGAACTTCCTCACGACAAGGACAAGCTCGTGTGCCACGTCAATGTGTACCGACTTTGGGCTGTGCTTGAGCCTGTTAATGTGGCACGACCGTCTGACACGCCCGTGTGACGAACTTTCAGGCCGTGTTGATTATTGATTTGGGCCTAATTTGCCTGTTTTCGGCCCGTTCCTTACTTTTTTCTCTTCCTTATACTCACCTAAATATAAAACATGAAATAAAAGGATTAGGATCACCAATTTCCACAAATTCAATGATAATTCATTGATCTCTTGTAATTGTGATAAAGTAATAAAATCTGATCGTACCTGGAAACTAACTAATATCATGATAAAAAGGCAAGTGCACCTATCAAATAGTAGTATAGTTAGTGGCAAGATCGAAATATCAAATCCAAGGAACTATGAGTACTAGTAATGACTCTCTTCCTATTATCTAGCCTAAAAATAAAAGGGGGTTTTGTTTCTAAATTAACTAATCTAAACTAAATTGAAAAGAAACAACAAAGAGTAAAAAGAGAGATTGCTTTTGGGAAAACTGATTGATTAAGGTAATACCTAAGGAAGAATCCACCTAGACTTCACTTGTTATCTAACTCTGAACCAGATGATTTCTTAATTTGATTTGATCTATAGAGATCCCTAAATTATGTTAATACCTCCGTCGAGGATAAGAAAAACTAATCCTAGGTTGATTAACTGAAATCTCTTTCTAGTTAAAACCCCTAGTCTTGCATTAACTCGATCTATGGCTCCCCATATTAGATTTAACTGTAATCTGGTAGATTTTTATCGTCCTATGTCTAGGATTACGATCAACTCCACTTAACTGTGTTGGATCTACTCCTATACAGGGACTTTTGCTCCTCTACATAAGCACATTCGACTTAAATCAATATCCCAGAAATATCAATTTAGGAGTTAAAAACACAATTAAGAACAAATCAAATATTTATCACACAGCTCAGATAACAATAACAAGATCTATCTTAGGTTTCATCCCCCTTAGATATTTAGGGTTTTAGTTCATAATATAAAAGAAAAAATCTCAGAAAAATAAAATAACAAAACATAAGAAAAACCCAAAACTCCAGAAAGGATTGAAGGGGGATCTTCTGTCTTGATGTAGATCCTGGCTTCGGGGATGGATCAATCGGCTTCCCTTCGAGTAATTCCCTGCCCTTAACTCCCCATCTTGGCGGGAATAATGCACACCCTTGTAGTTGCCTCCTAAGGTCTTTATATAGAGTTTTGGAATGCTTTTCTTAGCCCCTAAGTAGCCTTTTCCGAGTGAAATTGAACTTCCTCACGACAAGGACACGCCCGTGTGCCATGCCCGTGTGCCATGCCCGTGTGCCATGCCCATGTGAGTCGACTTTCAGGCCGTGCTCGAGCCTATTAAAGGGGCACGACCATGTGATACACCCGTGTGGTGAACCTCCAGGCCGTGTTGATTATTGATTTGGGCCTAATTTGCCTGTTTTCGGCCCATTCCTTGCTCTTTTCTCTTCTTTATGCTCACTTAAGTATAAAACATGAAATAAAAGGAATAGGAGCACCAATTGCAACAAATTCAATGATAATTCATCCATAATTTAGGCTAAGTATGAGGTAAAAATATGTATAATTTATGGTTTATCATTCATCCAGAATTTAAGCTAAGCATGAGGTAAAAATATTTATAATTTACAGTTTATCAGTACCCTAGGGGAAAATTTTCATTACCGTGAAGGGAGGTGTGTCACCTGTATGAAATTTTGAATTCAAAATTTGAGGATCCGCCTCCTCTAATAAGACCTTATCCCCTACCTTAAATTGATTCGTCTTTACCTTAGGGTCATCATAATGATGCTTTGGGTCTGCGTGGCATATCTTAGGTTTCTCTTAGCGGTAGTTCAGCCACTTGTCTAGTTCTTCAATTTGTAGCATTCGTTCTTCATGGATTGTTCCTTTGTTATCATGTGGCTCAGTTGTGCTTTCATGAGGAGTACCTATAGAAAAGGTTGGACAGTGAGATCATTCTTAGTACAAGAACTCGTAATAAAGTCTTTATCATTAATAGAGTTGTTGGAATTACGGGCTTGCAAAGTAATTGTATCATTACCTTCATGAAGTATGAGTTCTCTTGTGCCTACATCAATTATAGTCTTTGCAGTTGCTAAGAAGAGTCGCCCTAAAATTAATGGTACATTGCTATCCTCATCTGTCTAAAACAACAAAGTCCACTGGGAATATGAATTTGTCAATTTTAACTAGCACATCTTCAATTATACCCCTAGGAAATCTAATGGTTTTATCAACCAATTGAATTCTTATCCTAGTTTGTTTGGGTTTTCCAAGACCTAGTTGTTTAAACAATTTATAAGGCATTACATTAGTACTTGCCCCTAAGTCGGCCAAGGCGTTTTTAACATCTAAGCTACCAAGTAAACAAGGAATCGTAAAACTCCCTGGATCTTTTAGTTTATTAGGTAGCTTGTTCTGCAAAATGGCTGAGCAAACTGCATTTAGCTCCACATGAGATGACTCATCCAACTTTCTTTTTTTTGTTAGTAGTTCTTTTAAGAACTTAACTGCATTTGGCATCTACCAAAGAGCTTCAATAAACGGTAAATTAATGTGCAATTTCTTTAAGAGTTTAAGGAATTTACCGAATTGTTCATCTGTGCAGTCTTTCCTCATTACATTAGGATATGGGACACGAGGCTTATACTCTTTGACAACTGGTTCTTTGTGACTTACCTCACCCTTACCTTTATTTACCATAGTGTCCTAACTTGGCTCTGATTTGGTTTTAACTAGCCCTCCTTCATCAATCGTGTCGATGGCGTGGAGTTGCTCCTTAGGGTTAGTCTCAGTGTTGCTCAGTAAACCACCTTATGGTCTTTCAAAGATTGCTTTAGTGAGCTGGGCTATTTGATTTTTGAGTCTTTGAATGGATGCTTGCTAGTTTTTAAGTGCTATCTTGGTGTTCTGGAAACGAGTATCTGACACAGAGATAAATTTCGTGAGCATCTCCTTAACGTTCGGCTTTTTCTCTTACTAGTAAGGTGGTTGCTAAAATCCCGGAGCAGGTGGTGGTCTTCGATTTCCTTGTCCTCCCCATGAAAAATTGGGGTGGTTCCTCTAACCTGCATTGTAAGTATTACTATAAGGGTTATTTTGAGATCTAAAATTATTACCCATATAGTTGGCTTGCTCATTTTCCATGCCATATCTATAGGTGGGTAACTCAGAATTGCTATTGTTTCCTTGAATTGAGTCACACGGCATTACTGGGTGTACTTGCGTAGAACCAACTAAACCGTCAATATTTTTATTTAAGAGTTCTACTTGATTTGACAACACAGTGACCGCATCAATATTAAAAACTCCGAAAGCTTTTTGTGGCTTTGTTCTCATGACTTGCCACTGATAGTTATTTAGTGACATCTCCTCTATAAACTCGTAAACTGCCTCTGGTGTTTTGTTATTGATTGTTCCACCGGCGGCTGCATCAATCATCTGTCTCGTTGAGTGGTTCAAACCATTGTGAAAAGTTTGAACTTGTAACCATAGAGGTAACCCATGGTGAGGGCACCTTCTCAATAAATCCTTGTAGCTCTCCCAAGCATCGTAGAATGTTTCTAAATCCATCTGCACAAAAGAAGAGATATCATTCCTTAATTTTTCCATTTTAGCCGGCGGAAAATATTTAAGTACAAATTTTCTGGTCATTTGTTCCCATGTAATGATAGATCCTTGTGGTAGAGAGTTTAACCACTGTTTGGCTTTATTCCGCAAGGAAAAAGGGAATAACCAAAGACGAAAGGCATCATCAGGGATGCCATTTATCTTGAATGTGTCGTAGAATTCCCAAAAATTAGCTAAATGTGAGTTATGATACTCATCCTGCAAACCATCAAACTGAACAAACTATTGTATCATTTGAATAGCGTTAGGTTTTAGTTCAAAATTATTTGCAGCAATAGTAGGCCTAACAATACTATATTCAGTACCAGCCAAATTAGGTTTAGCATAATCATACATAGTACGCGAAACAGGATTTTGCTCAACAGGATTTGCGGCTACTACAGGAGGTAGCTGATTATCCTGATTTGCCTCCATCTCTTAGTAGATTCAGGTTTTTCTTGTCTCTGTTCTGGGTACTGTAGGCTTCTTCTTATCTCTCTGCGATTTCTGCGAACTATGGCTTCTAAATCACTGTCAAACAATAATGGTCCTCCTGGGTTTCTTCTAGTCATA
This sequence comes from Gossypium stocksii, assembly GCA_020496765.1. NCBI lineage: Eukaryota > Viridiplantae > Streptophyta > Magnoliopsida > Malvales > Malvaceae > Gossypium > Gossypium stocksii. The sequence goes on from CM035623.1 coordinate 19,612,641, forward strand.
AACTAGAGACACTTGGAAGGGAAAAAAACAAAAAGAAAATTTTAGTAAATAAGATCTAAAAAAAATAAAAAATAAATTGCTTATAAAAGTAAAGATGGCTAAAGTAATAGAAATTGAGTGTTCCTAATATTTTAGCACCCCCGGCAATGGTGCCAAAAACTTGGTCATGATTTTGATGAAGTAATAATAATGATTGTATCTAGAAACTAACTATTATCATGATAAAAAGGCAAGCACACCTATCGAATAGCAGTATAGTTCGTGTCAAGACTGGAATATCAAATCCGAAGAACCAAAAGTACTAGTAATGACTTTTTTCCTATTATCTAGCCTAAAAATGAATGAGGATTTGGATGTAAACTAACTAATCTAAATTGAACTAATGACACGACAAAGAGTAAATTGGGAAATTACTTTGGGAGAACTGAATGATAAAGACAATACCCAAGGAAGAATCCACCTAGACTTCACTTGTTATCTAACTTTGAACTAGACGATTTCTTCATTTGACTTGATCCATCAATATCCCTAAATTATGTTAATATATCCATCAAGAATAAGAACAACTAATCCTAGGTTGATTAATTGAAATCTCTTTCTAATTAAAACCCCTAGTCTTGCATTAACTTGATCTATGGATCCCCATATTAGATTTGACTCTAATTCAACAGATTTTTGTCATCCTATGTCTATGATTGTCATCAACTCCGCTTAATTGTGTTGGATCTACTCTTACACAGGGACCTTTGCTCCTCTGCATAAACACCTTTGACTTAAATTAATATCCCAGAAATATCAATTGAAGAATTAAAAACACAATTAAGAACAAATCGAATATTTATCATATAGTTCAGATAACAATAACAAGATTCGTCTTAGGTTTCATCCCCCTAATGTATTTGGGGGTTTAGTTCATTTTTATAAAAGAAAACATCTCAGAGTAAAGAAAATAACAAAACATAAAGAAAACCCAAAACTCCTGAAAGGATTGAAGGGAGATCTTTAGTCTTGATGTAGATTCTGGCTTCTGTGATGGATCAATCGGCTTCCTTCGAGTAATTCCCCGTCTTCTACTCTCAGTCTTGGCGGGGGCATTGTATCCTTTTCTAGTTGCCTCCTAGGGTCTTTATATAGAGTTTGGAATGTCTTTCTTAGCCCCTAAGTAGCTTTCTCCGTGTGAAATTAATCTTTATCACGACAGGAACACGCCTGTCTGGCACGCCCGTGTGAGTTGAGTTTAGGCCGTGTTCAGGCCTGTTAATGTGGCATGACCGTATGGTTCACCCGTGTGACGAACTCCAGGCCGTGTTGTTTCCTTGCTTTGGCCCATTTTCTCTGTTTTCGACCCGTTTCTCATTCTTTTCACTCTCCTCTGCTCTCCTAAGTATAAAACATGAAATTTATCAAATTCTACAAATTCAATGACAATTCATCCATAAATGTGCTAAATGTGGGATATAAATCTGTATAATTATAGTTTATCAATAAGAAAGGTCAAATATGTACCCGTGCACCATACTCCATAGAAAATAGGCATCGTGGGTGTTGACGACGTTGGTGCTCTCTCGTCGACCCGTCAAGGTGTGTGCGATTGGGATTGTAGGTGGTTGAAGTAGGGACTAGGGTCCTCCAACATTTTGATGGAGAGTAGTGGATATGACGATGGAGCTTGGATAGGTCTTCTTCCTCCATGAATATGTCAGCATATATGCCTAACACTACACCAAACTCAGGTACACTTATTTGGCGTACCAAACCACTGAGACAGAACTGGACCATTCCAGGATCGTCATACTAGGACATGACCGTCTGTAGGTGGAAGGTGGAACAGAGCTCTAAAGTGAGATCGAGATATGTGGGTTTGATGATCTCGAAGAACCGATCCAATGGATCCGTGGATAATAGGGCCCGAATCGTGTCTGCTAGTTGGACCTACTCTAGGGAGGCCTAATCAATACATTGCCCCACTTCGAGCGACCTCACCCTAAATATCTACATAGTTCCTCTTGGGAACCTTGTGGGAACTGGAGGAATGGGTGCCGAATCTCAGTGGTGGCACTAGAGGAGGTAGCACCGGGTCCGTTAAGCTTTTTAGATGCGGGGACAGTAGTTTTGGACTTATCGCGAGGGTTTGACATGGTACCTGCATAATAAGATTAAGGCATTAGAGTAAAAGGGTACCAATAGTTGAAGGATTCCTAGAGTTTTACTCCAAAAGTCGGTGGAAATTACTCAATGGAATAGTAAAAACTAGCAAGAACATCAGACCACCTATATGAGTGTAATCCTACTTGTAAGTTTGTTAGAAAAATGCTTAGATAAATCAATGGTCTCAGGTAATCTAAGAAATAATCGATTTAGAACAAAACTTAGCAAAGAGCAATTGTAATGGCAGCCATTGAAATAGCATGATTGTTCATTCATTTCTTGTGACATAGTTAGTACTACTAGTGAAAGAGAAATGCATTCTAAGTATATGAGCAACAAATAAATAATAAAAATAAAATTAACAATTAAAAGAAAGGTGAGAAAAAAGAGGGAACCAATGGAGAAAGATTGGAATTTGGAGGTGTACAGCGCAAAGGAGTGGTGAGTGCACACAGGCGTGGACTACGGTGGTTAGAGATGGGATGGCACTAGAGAGGTGAGGAGGTTGGTGTTTGGACTATGGGTGGGGAGGGGAGGAAGGAGTTTGGGGTTTTTGACCGAAGGGGGAAAAAAGAGGAATAAGAGGGTAGAGGAGAAGGGAAGAGGGATGGTGGCCAGTTTTTAGGCAATAGTGGCGCTAGGGAGGACCGGCAGCTACGGAAGGAGGTTGGTGGCTAGGGTTTGATGGAAGAAGATGAGTGAATAGTGAGGGGGTTTATATAAAAATAGGGTTACACGGGTGTGTCACACACTCGTGTACCTTGCGTTCAGCCTGTGTGATTTAAATTTTTAGGGTTTGGCGCCCCCGATAGTTGAGCCATGCCTGTGTTCTTTGGGCGTGTTGGTTCACCCGGCCGTGTCGCACGGCCGTGTCCTACATTGTTTGCTTCTCCCACGTCCGTGTATGATGTCGCACACCCGTGTTTAATTAGTAGGTTCAACCTCGGGTCTCAAGAGCAGACGTGTCAAATGCCCGTGCTAATTTCTCAACTTTAAACAAGGCCTGAGGAACACGCCCGTGTTGATTTAGCAAGTTCACCCACGACCACATCGCACGACCGTGGCAATTTTTCGAAAGCCATGTCTTGGGAAGATTATTGCTCTGTTTTCACACGGCCATGTCGCACAGCCATATCTCCACCCGTGGTGTGCCCACAACATAAGGCACGCCCGTGTGCCTGGCCATGTGGGTCTGAGAGTCCTTCTTTTTTAGGGCTTAGTTAATGATTGAAATGTTAAAAATTGAAATTAGGGAGATTAACAATGTTAGTGCCCGGGTTGCCTCCCGAGAAGCGCTTATTTAGAGTCTAAGCTCGACTTTACCTTAATTTCACATGGTCACGGTAGTTCGAGGAGTTAAAGCTCCTCTCTCCTGCTATTAATCTTATCAAAGTGAGGTTTTGGTCGAGTATAATTTACCTTGAAGGTGCCAAAATCTTTATGCATTATCTCAACTGTACTATATGGAAAGATTTTCATTACCGTGAAGGGATGTGTCACCTATATAAAGCTTTGAATTCGACATTCAAGGGTCCTCATACTCTAATAATACCTTATCCCCTACCTTAAATGGATTCTTCTGTACCTTAGGGTCATCATGGTGATGCTTTGGTTCGGCGTGGCATATGTTCGATTCCTACTTGCTATAGTTTCGCCACTCATCTAGTTCATCAATTTGTAACATTCGCTCTTCCTTGACTGCTCCCTTGTTGTAGCATGAACTTGAATGTGGCTTAATTGTACTTTCACTAAGAGTATCTTGCAAAGGATTTTGAACAGTGGGATTATTCTTATTACAAGAACTCGTAATAACATCTTTATCATTAAAAGTTTTATTAGAATTATAAGCTTGCAGAGTAATTGTGTCATTGCCTACGCAAAGTGTGAGTTCACCTGTGCCTACATCTATGACAGTCTTAGCAGTTTCTAAAAAGGGTCACCCTAAAATTAATGGCACGTCGCTATCCTCATCCATGTCCAGAAAAACATAATCCACTGGGTATATGAATTTATCAATTTTGACAATACATCTTCAATTATACCCCTAGGGAATCTAATTGTTTTATCAGCCAATTGAATGCTCATCCTAGTTTGTTTGGGTTTCCCAAGACCTAGCTGTTTAAACCTTTTATAAGGCATTACGTTTATGCTAGCCCCTAAATCAGCCAAGGCATTTTTAACGTCTAATCTACCAATTAAACAAGGAATCGTAAAACTCACTGGATCTTTTAGTTTGTTGGGTAGCTTGTTTTGCAGAATGGCTGAGCAATCTGCATTTAGCTCTACATGCAACGATTCATCCAATTTCCGTTTGTTCACTAGAAGTTCCTTTAAGAATTTAATTACATTTGGCATCCGCGAAAGAGCTTCAATAAATGGTAAGTTAATATGTAATTTTTTAAGAGTTTAATGAATTTATCAAATTGTTCGTTTGTATGATCTTTCCTTGTCGCATTCGGGTATGGGACACGAGGTTTATACTCCTTACTTACCAGTTTTTGTGTACCATGACTTACCTCAATTTTACTATCACTTACCACATTTTGTTGCCTCTCTTCAGATTTATGTTCATCTAACCCTTCTTCATCATGCACAGTGATGGCATGGAGTTGCTCCCTTGGGTTAGTTTTTGTGTTACTTGGAAAACCACCTTGTGGTCATTCAGAGATCAGCTTAGCAAGCTGACCTATTTGGGTTTCAAGGCCTTGAATTCATGCTTGCTGATTTTTAAGTTCCATATCGGTATTCTAAAAATGGGTTTATGATACTAAGATAAATTTCTTGAACATCTCCTCAAGGTTCGACTTTTTCTCTTGTTGGTAAGGTGGTTGTTGGAAGCCTGGAGGGTGTGGTGGTCTCTAATTTCCTTGACCACCCCACGAGAAGTTGGGGTGGCTCCTCCAACCTGCATTATAAGTGTTACTATAAAGGTTATTTTGAGATATAGAATTATTACCCATATAGTTGGCTTGTTCATTTTCTATGGTAAGATCGTGGGATGAATAATCTATGTTGTACATTCCTCCTCCATTTGAATCGCACCTCATCACTGGATGTACCTGCGTAGAGCTAACTAAACCGTCAATCTTTTTATTTAAGAGCTCTACCTAATTTGACAGCATTGTGACTGCACCAACATTAAAAACACCGGTAGCTTTTTGTGGCTTTGTTCTCATGACTTGCCACTGATAGTTATTCAGTGACATCTCCTCTATAAATTCATATGCCTCCTCAGGTGTTTTGTTATTTTTAGTTCTATCGGCAACTACATCAATCATCTGTCTTGTTGAGAGATTCAAACCGTTTTGGAAAGTTTAAACCTGTAGCCACAAAGGTAACCCATGGTGAATGCACCTTCTCAATAAATCCTTGTATCTCTCTCAAGCATCGTAGAGTGTCTCTAAATCCATCTGGATAAAAGAAGAGATATCATTCCTCAATTTTTCTATTTTAGCCGGCGGAAAGTATTTAAGTAAAAACTTTTCGGTCATTTGTTCCCAAGTACTGATTGACCCTCTGGGTAGAGAATTTAACCACTTTTTTGCCTTATTTCTCAAAGAAAAGGGAAATAACTGAAGGCAAATGGCGTCATCAGAAATGCCATTGATTTTAAATGTGTCGCAAAATTCCAAAAAGTTAGCTAAATGTGCGTTAGGATCCTCATCCTGTAAGCCATCAAACTGAACAAACTGTTGAATCATTTGAATAGTGTTAGGTTTCAATTCAAAATTATTTGCAGCAATAGCAGGCCTAACAATACTAGATTCAGTACCAGCTAAATTAGGCTTAGCATAATCATACATAGTACAAGGAATAGGATTTTGATTCACGAGATCTACTACTACCACAGTAGGTAGCTAATTATTTTGGTTTGCTTCCATCTCTTCAGTAGTGTTGGTTATGTCCTCTTGCTCTTCTTCTATGTACTGTAAGCTTCGCCTTATTTCTGTTTGGTGTCTACGGACTGTAGCTTCTAAATCGCTATCAAACAATAGTGGTCCTGACGAGTTTCTTCCATTCATAAACTAGAGACACCTGTTAGAGAAGAAAAAAAAAGAAAATTTTAGTAAATAAAACCTAAAATAAAAATAAATTGCAATAAAAGTAAAGATAGCTAAAGTAATAGAAATCAAATGTTCCTAATATTTTAGTTCCCCAGCAACAATGTCAAAAACTTGATGTGCGTGATAAGTTTTAATATTTTTATGATCGTACTTAGAAACTAACTATTATCACGATAAAAGGCAAGCGCACCTATCGAATAGTAGTGTAGTTAGTGGCAAGGCCGGAATATCGAATCCAAGGAACTAAAAGTACTAGTAATAACTTTCTTTCTATAATCTAGCCTAAAAATAAAGGGGAGTCATTTGTAAACTAAAAATTCTAACTAAACTAAAGATGCCACAAAGAATAAATTGGAGAATTACTTTGGGAAAACTGATTGATAAAAGCAATACCTAAGGAAGAATCCACCTAGACTTCACTTGTTATTTAACTCTGAATTAGACGATTTCTTCATTCGACTTGATCCGTAGAGATCCCTAAATTATGTTAATATCTCCGTCGAGACTAAAAACAACTAACCTTAGGTTGATTAATTGAAATCTCTTTCTAATTAAAACCCCTAGTTTTGCATTAACTCGATCTATGGATCCCCTTATTAGATTTGACTCTAATCTGACAGATTTTCGTTGTCCTATGTCTAGGATTGTGATCAAATTCGCTTAATTGTGTTGGATCTACTCTTAAACAGGGACTTTTTCTCCACTAAATAAGCACATTCAACTTGAATTAATATCCTAAAATATCAATTCATGAATTAAAAACACATTTAAGAACAAATTAAATATTTATCATATAATTCAGATAACAATAACAAGATCCGTCTTAGGTTTCATCCCCCTCAGGTATTTAGGTGTTTAGTTCATAATAAAAAAAGAAAACATCTCAAAATAAGGGAAACAACAAAACATAAAAAAAACCCAAAATTCTTAAAAGAATTGAAGGAAGGTCTTCAGTCTTGATGTAGATCCTTGCTTTTGAGATGTATCAATCGGCTTCCCTTGAGTAATTCCCTGCCTTCTACTCTCCATCCCCCCTTTTAAGTCCTCTCCTAGGGTGTTTATATAGACTTCAGAATACCTTTCTTAGCCTCTAAGTAGCTTTTTTCGCGTAAAATTGAGACTCGTCACGACAGAGACACACCCGTGTGGCACGCCCGTGTGAATCGGGCCCAGGCCGTGTTCAAGTCTGCTAATTTGGCATGGCCGTGTGGTTTACCCGTGTGATGAACTCCAAGTCGTGTTAAATTCTCACTCTGGCCCATTTTCTCCATTTTTGGCCTGTTTCTCGTTCTTTTCACTCTTCTATGCTCACCTAAGTATAAAACATGAAATTAAAGGATTAAGAGCATCAAATTCCACAATTCAGGGGATAATTCATCCAAAATTATGCTAAGCATGGGGTAAAAATATGTATAAATTACGGGTTATCATATAACAGTTTAAGACAGAGATCAGTAATAAGACAATTTACGGATTTGACACCGGAGACTTGGTGTGCCACATAATGAAATCCTTCAAAATATTTTGTGTCACTTATAAACAATTTTAAAACCCAGAACTAAGGCCCATTCATAGCCCAAGTTTTGCAATCAGGCTTTGATACCACTAAATGTAACACCTCAAACTCGGCCTAGACGTTATGACTGAATCTAGTGATGTCACATTGAAGGGTGACTCATAAAACCCGATATCATTGAAAAGCCTTGAAAACATTTAATTGTTCATAGTTTAAAATAGTGTTTACACGATGTATCTCTATATTTCAAAACCAGCCTCGTTCTAGTAGTATTTACTTTAGTTAAAACGGAAGCCAGTGAAAACTTGCATACTTATAAGTTTGAAGTAAAACCTTGGGTTTTCATTTGATAACTTTAGTTTTTATATTACTTGTCAAAACCTCATGTTTCGATTGTTAGCGGAAGCTTTTGGTTGAAAACGTTTGCTTATCTTTTTAAAAAACCATATTTAATTTTAGTAACCGGGCAATCAATGTAATAAAATTCAAAACCAAATCAAATCGGAGAATAGGCGTTATTACAATAAAAACCCAAAGACAAGCAAATATTAAATAATGTAAAATAAAATACTAAAATTAAAAACTACTCGTAGAGTGGCCACCTCTAAGTCCTCCCTTACATCAACCCGCCTATTGAGGATCACCTGAAAAATTAAAAAGAGATGGTGAGTTTTCAAAAACTCAGTGTGTATAACCCTCATCAATCATATAGTATTCATTAATCAATTTGGGCCTAAGCCCACTACAATAATAGTGGCATTTGGGCCTTAGCCCATAATAGCCCTAGTTGGGCCAGAGCTCAGATCACAATCATAATCAACGTATGCAATGCACATATATCCAGTCCAACCCTGCACTCCGTATCCCTTCCAACCCTACACTCATGTGGGGATTTAATCAACCCACCCATCCCTACACTCCAAACTGCGGCACTAACAATGTCGCAGCAGAGCTGCCAGTCACATAATTGGCTTAAAGCCATTAGTGGGTCCACAGTCATCTCGGGCGACTCATACGACCTCCCCCGAATAGATCCACAGTCGTCTTGAGCAACCTGTGCGATCAGGTCCACAGTTGTCTCAGGTGACACGTGCGACCATACCAAATCAATCACTCCCTCCAACAATGTTCCCATCCCTATGCAGCATAATATCACATGAATGCAAACATATCGTAACATGGCATACAAAATCAGTCATATAGCATATAGGGGCACTTTAGTCATTTTGCCCTATAGGGGCATAACGGTCATTTATCACTATGGCCCTAAGTACACACAAATTGGCCCATTACTATGCCCACAATCATTCAGCGCGACTTATGTCACTTTTAGCAATCAATATTACACTAGGGCCCAAAAACCCAAAATGTGGCCCAAGTGAGGCCCACATTCTCATGTGGCCCACTGAGCCCAATTTTACCCTTGGCCTTGTGGACAACATGACCAGCTCGTTATTTCGTAACCATCTATGAATTTCGCTCGTGACGGCCCACGGGCCCATATGGCCCATTTCGACCCAGTTGGCCAGAAAGTGACCCAAGTCCATGAGATCGTTCATAGGGCCTCTATCATCGTGCCGATCTTTCCACATGAGTGTTCACGCGCTCGTATGGTTACCGTAGCCAAACTTTCGGCATTTTAGCATTTTGGCATTTCCGTATTTCAGCTTTTTAGGATTTTAGCTTTTGCCTATCTATAGTGTGTACGGTGTGTGTACACACATTAATGGAGAGAAACGCAGTAATCCACGAGCGTAGAACCTTGATCGAATCAGCTTGAATTTCCTAAATCGGTTGATTATGAATCGACCTTACTTTCTTGTGGTTTATCTCCAAAAACCAATTGATTACCGGAAGAGAGATCCTGACACATTGAGAACCTGATTGCTAAGGAACCCTGGGATTTACCCTTCGATCCCATGAATTAGGTAGACTAGAAGAGAGATTCGACTTATAAGCAGCCAAGAGAAGAAAGGTTGAAGACAAGATTTGGTTTATCCAAGATACAATAAGATGCAAAGCTTGAGGTGGAGATGACAAAATAATCGAAAGAGAGAACAAAATGAATTTGACAAAGAAAGAATGGAGGTATTCAACTTTGATATATCAAAGAAGAAAGAAAGAATAGTGAAAAAGAGTAAGAGTAGATTTGGTGGAGGGGTATGAGAATGAGAAGAGAAAAGATTACCAAGATTCGGTCACCACTGAATTAAGCAAGATGAGGGATTCGGTTTATCAACTAGTAGAAAACCAGAAGAAAAGAAGAAAAGAGAAAAACCCCAAAAGGTCAAAAGTGATTTTGGCTTCTACTAGCCAAGTGACAAAAACCCGAATACAAATGACCAATCACTACTTCAAAGCTGAATTTTCCGAAAAGAACTCCTCAATTTCGTTCAACCTTCCACACCTACTTCAAACACCTAATTTTTTTCCACAATTTGCTCCATAATCTCCTCCTTAAATTCTTCCATGATCCATTCCTTGATTCCCTCACTAGACCAATTCAAACTCTCTTCTCCAAAGTTCAACTGCACCCCAAACTCTAGTAGCCCAGAGTGACAAAAATAAATCCATTAATTGCACAACCCATGCCTTGAACCCCAAACCTCTTGCCAAACTTGTAACGCCACCTTTTATAACCTACTGACCAAAGATAGGGGTTTTGATCACTTAAAACACAAATTTTCCCTAAAGCCCAAGTTTGAACCCAGGACTTCTCCAACACTTCTCAGAGCCCTTAACCCCTAAAGTAGACTTTTAATTGTGTCATCTCCTTGCACAATTAAATACTTATGAGCCGTCTCTTAACTGGTCCCTTGCTCAAGGCCCAATACTTCTAGGCCCAAAATCAGGGCGTTACAACGGGTCATCCCAAACGACTATGGGCCTACTGTAGAATCGGTAAGGGGTAATTAGACCCTAACTTGTATGATCTGTATGTCTAATACTATGTTCTGAGCATGTTATTACCATGCATATCTCATTTCGGAATCCTTTACTTAGTAAATACACATTTTTTTGATCCTTATTTACTAAGGGTTTCTTAGAATTCATGTGAGGTAACAAGGACGTGTTAGGTTTGAAACAGTTTAATCACACAAATCTAAAAACTATTCAAATAACAGAGCCTTGCTAGGGTTGTTATGAAACCTGCAATTTAATCGGGTTAGGATCTAAATTGAGCATGCACATTTCAATTATGCATCCACTAACCGTCATCTAGTTAGGATTGCTTAGCTAATTTAGGTGCACTTAAATCATATATGAATGAAATACAGACTTGATTTTAATTAAAAACATGATCGATTGAGGCACAAATATTATAAGCATGAATCAAGGAAATATTATTTAATCAAGGCAACCATCCTAGCTGAAATAAAATTAAGCTATCATTGTTGTAAACAAGAACAAAGAACACATAGCAAACATTCTTGAAATAAATTAAAGTAAAGAAAGATAAAACCCAATTCAAAGTGGATGTCACCCAGACTCTGAACAATGAGGGCTCCTTCGTTCCTTTGATTTGCTCATTTGCTAATGGCCAACCAAGGGTTCTTTAAAAGGTTTAATGGCTAAAATCTTTATGCAAGGATGATGAAAGGCATGGGAGAAATGAGAAAGGAGAGAAAATGATGAATGAAGATGAATTGAGGGATGAGGGATAAGTGAGAAATGAGGACTTACTTATAGGTGAGGCAAGGGAGCTAGTTTGCTAAAAGTAGGAGTGACCATCTTTTGAAACCTCTTCCATGGGTGGGCAGCCATACTTTAAGGAATTGGGGCTGATTTGTTGCTCAATTTTTGGTCAATTTGAGTGGCAGCACAACTCAGGACTAAGACTCGGTCACATGCAAATCGTCAGGTAAATCTCTGATTTCTTCAACTCTTCAAGGACTATGTGTAATTAAACCAAAAAAAAAATCTAGACATGTTCATTTCCATTACCACATCACTTAGTCTTTTTCCTTCTAAAGAAATATTTATTCATGCTGCATATGTTTTATTTTACAAAGATTAAATCCTAATTGTGAAAGAAATAAATTTCAAAGATCTAAATATAATTTAAATAAATAACAAGACAAGAGTCTCCCCTTTTATTTTTTTGGCTCATTCCCATTGTCTTCTTTAGCTCTATCTTCGCTTGTATAATCGGTATCTTCCATCCATGTCTCAAAGATAGCATCTGGGAATCTAGGAACAAAAGTGTTAGAGATATGCTTAAAAGTATTTTGAATTGAGTCATCTCTAATTTTTGCATATTTCTAGTAACTTTGTTGTTGATTGTGCAAGAAATTGCACATATCCATCAAAATTGATAACTTCGATCTTTTTGAAGTACCTACAGAAGTCGGCACTGGAGTTGTAAATTTCGGTTCAACACTTAACATGACTGGTTCTTCTTCTGGCTCAACCTTAAATTCAGGGCTTGCAGTTCCTTTAGCTGGCTGAGGACTGTTCGATTCCTTATCATATTCTTCTTCTTCAGTTTCTGTAACTAAATCAACTTCAATTTCAATTTTATTCGTTGACTCCTTGGTCTCTGGCTCAGTTGGTTCTTCTTGTTCACCTTGGTTCAGCTCATGCACCCTCTCTAGTAATCTTTCAAGATCATGACTTGTAATGCACCCTTGGAGATACTGCCCCTTCAGATTTGCTTGTGTTTTAACACGGGCCCTTAAATAAAGTGAAGTGATTAATGATGGGAAATAAGCACCTCCTGTCTTCTTTTTAGCACAATCATAAATCTCCTTGAGAATAATTTTCCCAACATTAATGGACTTTTCTATCAAGATTACATATAAGAGCATCTGTTCCATCGAGATGGTGGAACTGTGTGAGATAGGCATAAAACAATAGCGAACGAAATAAACCATACCTTTACTATTGGTTTTAAATATTCCCTTCGACAAGAATGGCTTCTATACTTTCTTATAATCTATTAGGATCTCAGATTTGTCACAACATCAAGCACTTGTTGAAGAAAATCCCAATTAATGTTGCTCATCATAGGGTAGTACTCATATTGTTCAACATCAGGTAAGTTCAACAAATCATTGATGGACTTAGAAGTAAGAGGTACCTTTTTCTTTCGAACAATGAACTCAGTAGCATCTTATGTAGTCAAACTCGCATAGAACTCTCGAACTAGTTCATCATCGAAAAGTGAACGAGCATTACAAAATCGTTCCCACTTAAGAGCATTGATTGTCTTTCTAATCGGCACAGGAACAACCATCACATCATTGCTATTCTAGTTAAAAGCTTTTTCCAACATCATGTTTTGATGCTTGAAAATTGAATCAAATCTCTCTTTCACTTCTTCATTGATCAAAATCTAGTTTTCAAGAGTAGTCTTTGACGATCTAGTTCTTTTGCGAGGCATGGTATCTTTTCCCAAACATTTGGCAAAGTTTGGGCACAAGGGGAAGAAAAGAAACTGGTAAGTAGGTAAGACTTGCTTCGGCAAACCTTGCGATCATGAAAGGTTACAGCGGTGACGATAATGTGTGGTAGCAATGGTAGACAAAAGGAAGAGGACTAAGGGCTTCCTTCACGATTTGAGGCTAGCAGCCCAAGAGGGAGGTTTAGGGATTTTTTGTAACACCCTAAACCCAACCCAGACATTACGGCCAAGTCTGGTGTGTCACATTGAAATGTTTTTCGAAAACTATGTTTTCATTAAAAACCCTTCTTCGTGTTTAGAAACTTCTACCGTTAAACTTGTGTAAAACCAAGCTTGTGTTTGCTTATTTTTCAAAATGTGGTCCATTGAAATAATCATTCCCTTTTCAAACATTGTTAATAATTTTGTAAAAATTTTATGGAAAATTGTGAAAGCTTGTAAACCTTTGTAGCTTGCAGAAACATGTTATTTTTAAAATAGTTTAAGTATCGGAAAATCAAACCTTCTTTGTTAAAGTGAATGGGTACTATGCACCAGGTAGGATTCAAGAGAAGAGGAGGTGAGTCAATTAGACTGCTTAAGTACCAAGCTCTTCTTAGATCCAATCCTAGACATGCAAACACCCATTGCCACACTTTAAGCTTATGACTTTCCACGAACAACAAATTAAGTTTAAGTCTATTTAAGATATTTATTTATGAAAATGTTTACGTTGCGGAAGCTTTGCTCTGTTATAGTGATATTTTGAAAACAAGTAACTTTTATAAAAACGCGCCTTAGAGCTAACCGATTATAAAACGATTTAAATAATATCATACTTAAGCTAAAAACAAAGTAAATAATTAGAGTGGCCTTATTACAAACCCAAATTAAAAACAGAAACAATTAAAATAAATAATTAAATAATTAATTTAATTAAATCAGAAACGTCGTCCACGTGGCCACTCTGAATCCCTCCCAGCTCCAAGTCCACCAGTCTAGGGCTCACCTGCGAGGATGGAAGAAAAAGGGGGTGAGTTTGGAAACTCAGTGTGTAAAGAAACCTATCCAGAGCCCAAATCAGCTCAAGCCCACTGGCTTAAGCCCTATCCAGTCACAGTAATAACTAGGCCGAAGCCCTATTCAGATACAGTAAACTGGGCCTTAGCCCTTCTCAGTCAACAGTATAGCCCATAGGCCTATTACATTAATAGATTGATATGCTCGTGATATTAAGTAATAAAATTTATAAAAACTGATCACACCAAAACTAACTAATATCACAATATTAAAGGCAAGCGCACCTATCGAACAGTAATATAGTTTAGCGGTAAGACCGAGTTATCGTACCCAAGGGAACCAAAAGTACCAATACTTACTTTCTTTCTATTATCTAGCCTAAAAATAAAAGAGGATTCATTGAAACTAATTCTAAAACTAACTAAAAGTGCACAAAAAGTAAATTGGGGAAAACTTTAGGAAAAAGCTAATTGATATGAGTAATACTTAAGGGAGAAACCATCTAGACTTTACTTGTTATTAATTTCTTGAACTAAATGATTTCTTTACTTGACTTGATCCGTAGAGATCCCTAACCTATGTTAATACCTCATTCGAGGATAAGAACAACTAGGCCTAGGCTGTTAACTAAAGTTTCTTTATTAGTTGACACCCTAGGTTGCATTAATTCGATCTATGGATCCCCTTATTAGGTTTGACCCTAATCTGGTAGATTTATGTCGCCCTATGTCTAGGGTTGCATGCAACTCCGCTTAATTATGGTAGATCTACTCTTAAAATAGGGACTTTTGCTCCTCTGCCTAAGCACATCAAGTTCTTAAAGTAATACCTAGGATTATTAAATCAAGAATGAAGAACACATAATTAAGAACAATTTAAGTATTTATCAAATAATTCAAGAATAAATAATAACAAGATCTGTCTTAGGTTTCATCCCCCTCAAGTATTTGAGGGGTTTAGTTCATAATAGAGAAAAAAAACATCTAAAAAAAATAAGATAACAAAACATAAAGAACCCAAAAACTCCTGAAGGAATTTAGGGAGATCCTCTATCTTGATGTAGAATTCTGGCTTCTGGGATGAATCAATCGGCTTCCCTTGGAGTAATTCCTTGCTCTCACTCCTTGTGTTGGCAGAAATATGATGCTCTTTCTTGAGAGAAAGGAGTATATCTTTAGAGTTGCCTCTTGGGGTCTTTATATAGAGTTTAGAATGGCTTTCTTAGCCCCAAAGTATCCAAACCCGAGTGAAATTACTCTTCCTCACAACAGGGACACGCTCATGTGCCACGACAAGAGGACGTGTGAGAGTCTGTCTATGGAAGCACGGCCATGTGGCCTGGAAATGCTTGTCGGGGGCTGCACCGTGTGATCTCCATGTGGCACAACCGTGTGCCATGGCCGTGTGGGAGTCCTTGGGCCATGTCGATTTCATATTTTGGCCCATTTTCTTCGTTTTTGGTCTATTTTCTGTTCTTTTCTCTTCCCTATGCTGTCCTGAGTATAAGATATGAAAAAGAAAGATTAAGAGCACCAATTCTCACAAAATTAATGATAATCCATCTAAAATATAGGCTAAACATGAGGTAAAAATATGTATAATTTATCGTTTATCAAATACCCCCACGCTTAAGCCTTTGCTTGTCCTTAAGCAAAATTTCAATCCCTAATTAAGAATCATTCCTCTCAACTTACAATCTTTATCAATAATGTTTCAAACTAATCCACAGGTAATCATACAATGAAGATTCAATCGAAAGAACATTAAAGACTCAATCACTCTAAGCTGAGAATTTTATCATTGAAACATAAGTTTTCT
Organism: Gossypium stocksii; assembly: GCA_020496765.1. NCBI lineage: Eukaryota > Viridiplantae > Streptophyta > Magnoliopsida > Malvales > Malvaceae > Gossypium > Gossypium stocksii. The sequence continues at coordinate 19,628,590 of CM035623.1, forward strand.
CCCTTCTCCTAAGTAATTATCTCTTAATCTTAATTAATAGAAGTTGACATCCTCACTAAAGATTCACTCTATCCACTCGAAGTGTTTAGGGTTCAAAAATTAAGCACTCTCTAGTCAACCTGAAAAGTTATTACCATAGGCTTACTAGAAAATCAGATCTCCACCACTGTAGATTGATATGATACATCGATCAAAAGGTCTTTTAGTGGTTGTAATGGGGCTTGGTTAGGGGTGTTGTTACAGGTTGCAAAAGAGGGTTAGAATCGAGATTGAATTGAAAAATTATCTAACTAGAAAAATCTCTATCACTGGAGCATATTCTTCGAGCTAATTCTTATAATAACATCGTTTCTGCCCTGGTAGCCTTAAAATAGAAATATGGAAAAGCCATTTGAAATATTATAGATTACAATTGAATTAATACATACATTTTTTTGAAGAACAATTCAAGTAATATACATTAAATTAAATATTTACAATTTTACAATATGGAAAAGAGAATAAAGCTAGTAAGTTCAACTCAAATCTCGACAACAATAGGGATCAAAGTAATTGAATGGAATTCAACAAAAATGGGTTATAGGTTAATATTAGAGGTAAGTCAAAGAAAAGGTTGTTAGGCTCAATGGGGTTCATTAGGGGTTAATTTATGGAGGTAGGCTTTTGTGGAGTAAGTGGGTTAAATAATAGGTACCTTTATCATCTCGGTATATCAAATCATTGATGTGGTCTCAACATGTATAATCAAAACAAGTTATAGAATAACAAATCAGTATTGACTCACTCAAAGCAATAATAAAAGTGAGCACGAAAGAATGTATGCTCAAAAGGCTAAAAAATCTCACCAAAATTATGGCTTTTGATGTCAATCTTGCGAATTTCAAATCTCAAGATAACAATTAGAATTAAGGAAACGAACTTATGAAAAAAATTGGGGTTCTCAAAAATTTCAACTTATCATGTTTGATTCCCTAATGTTTTAAAGTTTGAATAAACAGAGTACAAGCACCTATGTCTTAATTTTCACATATCAATAAAAATCATAAATCAATCAAAATATATTCTTAATAGGAGATTGAAGATAATGCAATTGAGTACAATGCATCAGATTTCAGGGTTTTCATACATAGTATAAAGATTTAAAGTAAGTTTCCCCCTCACACTTAAGATGTACATTGCCCTCAATGTACAAAGATAATATTAGTAGCAAGAAAAACACAAGATCATAAGATAGGGAAAGACATGAAACGCCCTGAATTTTGGATGGATTTGTGAGACGAATATCGGAAGAGTTGGTAGTTGTGGCAAGGTGTTCCCTTTTTCGTAGAGATTTGAGCTGTAAAGCTCTTTTGAAACTGTGAAAAAATTTATTAGTCGTGGGAAATTTGGAGCAATGGAAATTACTTGTTAGGGGTTGGCGTTAGGAAAAGAAATAAAATAAAATAAAATAAAATACTAAAAATACTAATATTCAAATAATGAAAAAGATAAAATGGAAGAAAATAAAATAAAACGTAAAAAGGAAAATAAAGTTAGAAGAAAAGGTGAAAATAAAGATCAGTGTTAAAATAAAAATTAAAAATTAAAAATTAAGAGAAAAATAAAGTTAGGAGGAATAGACATCTCTAATCCTCATGTGTCACACGGTGGTAGAGTGATACGGAGGTGCTGGCATATCTGCTCTAAGGTGGCGTCGATATAATCGAGGCGCCAAAAGCATTGCTGCTCGAAGTGTGAAAGTGCTCAGATAGGTCAGCATGGGCGGCTGCTACATGAGATAGGCGGCAAAGGGGTGGTGGCTCGGTAGGTGCGTCCTCCTCTGGTGGTGGTGGTGGGACATCATCAGTAATGTCCTCTAGGTCTTCACCCTCCTAAACAAGGTGGAACTGAAGGGCTGTTCCTCCTGGCCTCCGCTCGATCATCCTCATATGTAGCATAGTCACGATGCCTTGGGGATACATCTAACCAATCAGGGTGTAGGAGGATGTCTGGGCTGAAGTGTTAAGGAGCCCGAAGTGACGAGCCAGATGTTTGATGTAGGGCCCCATGGATAAGACGCCTCTGCGGTGCCTTTCTGTCTGGTGCTGCATAGCGTGCGCGATGAAGTATGCTAGATCGATGACGTGTCCGTTCACCATGCACCACACGAAGTAGGCATCGTGAGTGTTGACGACGCCTGTGCTTTCCCGTCTACCTGTTAGAGCGTAAGCAAGAAGAGCATGAATGTACCTCAGAGAAGGAACGAGGGTGGTCGCCTTGTTGACACTGGGGTTATATGTCTGACGTCCCAGGGCAATTTCATTCCAACAGTCGACTGGCCTGATATGGATGCGGCGAGAAAGGTTGGGGAGGTCCTCGTCCGTTATAAATTGCTTTGTATAGAGCCCAAGTGCTGAGCCGAACTCTGGCACGCTGAGGCGACGCATGAGTCCTTTTAGACAGAACTGGACCATCCCTGGATCATCAAATCTGGTCATCACAGTCTGGAGGTGGAAGGTGGAGCAGAACTCTAAAGTGAGTTCTAATTAGGTGGGCTCGATAATCTGGAAGAACTGTTCCCATGGCTCAGTCATGAGTAGGGCTCGGACGTCGTCCACTAAATGTATCTGCTCGAGGTCGCCCCAATCTATACAGTGGCCCGTGGATATAGGGCGGGCTCGAAGTAGTTGATAATGCTCCTCCTGCGAGGCTTGGGAAAATGTGATGAATGGGTGTCGAGCCTCGGAGATGGGCCTCGTTGATGAACTCCCTAGCCCCTTACGTTTCTTTGAGACGGGGACGGCAGTTTTCCGACCGCTTGATGACGACATAGTATCTGAAATAAAATAACAAGCATTAGTCCTAAAGATTGAAATTAAACTGGATAGATAATAATTAAAATGTAGATTAGGATGACAATGCTCCTAAGAAAACGTAAAATGAGGATTAACCTAAATAGTAGAGATTAATCATTTTGAAATTTGTAACAACACTAATAAATATGGGTAAGTATTTATACTAAATGTATGAGAAAAATGGCAAGCAAATATGAATTTAAGTGGCAAACAAAAATGAATTTAAATGGCATGCAATCCTAATATATTCTTTACTATTCTAGATTATTTATCCTAATGTAACTAATTACATGCTTGAATTATCAATTAGACTAGAGTAACATTTAAATAAATAGATGGAAAATGAAATATAACTAAGAATAAATGAGAAAAATGAGAAAATAGAATCGAATATAAGGTTGCACAGTCATGTGTTGAGGGCGAACGGTCATAGGAATGGTTTGCACGGGCGTGGGTCAGCTGATTTCAAGGGTGGTGGTGTTTTGAGGGCTGTGGCGGCGCTTATGGTGGTTGAGGGAGGAGGATTTTAGGGTTTTAAGTGGAGAAGAGAATAATTACTAGCTGCCTATTTATAGGTTTTACGTCACACGGGCATGTCACACGCCTGTGTGAGTCGTGTTTTGTTCGTGTCTTTCAAAATCTGGGGGTTTTGGCGCGCCAGGTTTGAAGTACATGCCCGTGGGAATGTTTTACACGGTCGTGGGAGATCGGTTCTTCGTCACTCACACAGTCGTGTGATGGTATACACGGCCGTGTGTGATCATGTTCGTGTTTCACACGGTCATGTAATATGTTCCACGGCCATGTGAAATTTGATAGTATCTTCCATGAGCTGGGGACACGGGCGTGGGGATTTGTGTAAGCCCGTGTTGATACTGCAAGGTTGTCATGGCCATGTCACACGGCCGTGGGGTGTTGTTGGTAGCCCGTGTTGAAGTCGAAAGGTTGCCACGGCCATATCGCACGGCCGTGGCTATATATCAGTGGCCCATGTTTTGGGAAAATTTGTGCTCTATTTATACACGGCCTCGGTACACGACCGTGTCTCTATTTCAAGTGTTTACACGGCCTGGGGCATGGCCGTGGGACTGGCCGTGTAGTCCTCAATTTCTGCATTAAAAAGGGTTAGTGGATGCATGAAAATTTCTAAAATCAAAATAAACGAAAAATTACTAAGTTAGTGCTTGGGTTGCCTCCCGGGAAGCGCTTATTTGGAGTCTAAGCTCGACTCTGTTTGGATGTATCATGAAGGGATTTTGTGGAGCTGAAGCTCCTCCCTTTTATCTTTAAAATTCTCACCTCTATAATGTTTAAGCCTATGTCTGTTTACCTTGAAAGTACCGTGGGTTGGTTGAGTTACCTCAATTGTGTCGTATGGAAAGACTTTCATTACTGTGAAGTTGGTTGTATCACTCGTATGTTCTTTTGAATTTGAGCTCCGTGGATCGTCTTCCCCTAAAATTACCTTATCTCCCACATTGAGTTTGTTCGTTTGTCCCTGAGGGTCGTCTTGGTGATGCTTCGTTTTGGTGTGGCATATTTTGGGTTTTTCGTGAAAGTTCAGCCACTCATCTAGTTCCTTGATCTGGAGCATTCGCTTTTCTGGTTCATCTCCTATAGGTGAATTTGCTAGTGTTTGCGTTGTCTTTATATGGAGTGTGTCCTACACAGAAGTTTGTGTGGTGAGTTCAGTGTTTTTACAGGGCTCAAATCTCTATTCTTGTCTGTAGTTTTAATTGAGTTGTGAGCTCGTATGGTGACCATATCATCACCTACTCGTAATTTGAGTTCACCTATTTCTAAATCAATTTTAATTCTAGCAGTTGCTAAAAAGGGTCGCCCTAGAATTAAAGGTACATTGCTAGCCTCATCAATGTCTAAAACACCAAAGGCAACTGGGAATATAAATTTATCGATTTTGACAAGTACATCTTCAATTATTCCCTTAGGTACCCTAATAGTTTTATCAGCTAGTTGAATGCTCATCTTGGTTTTCTTCGGGGTTCCAAGACCTAGTTGTTTAAACAGGTTATAAGGCATGACGTTTATGCTTGCCCCTAAATCAGCTAAAGCATTTTTTTCCTCTAGGCTACCAAGTAAACAAGGGATAGTGAAACTCCCTGGATCTTTTAGTTTGGTCAGTAGTCTATTTTGTAGAATAGCGGAGCAGACTACATTTAATTCCACATGAGATTTCTCCTCTAGCTTCCGCTTGTTTGTCAAGAGTTCTTTTAAGAATTTAACCGCGTCTGGCATCTGCAAAATTACTTCAACAAATGGTAAGTTACTGTGTAAATTTTTTAAGAGTTTAAGAAACTTACCAAATTGTTCATCTGTGCGGTCTTTCTGTAGCGCTCTTGGGTATGGTATACGAGGCTTGTGTTCGTTGATGTCTGGCTTGTTCTTGCTTACCTCTACCTTACCTTTACTCACCTTAGGTTCCTTGCATAACTTTGGGTCATCTTTGGTTAATGCCTCCTCATCTGTTGTATTTATGGCATGAAGTTGCTCTTTAGGATTGGTCTCAGTGTTACTTGGAAGTCCACCTTGTGGTCTTTCTGATATTAACTTGGCGAGTTGACCAACTTGATTCTCAAGGCTTTTGATTGATGCTTACTGGTTCTTTAATGCCATTTTAGTGTTCTGAAAGCGAGTTTCTGACATGGCCATGAATTTGGTAAATATCTCTTCAAGGTTGGGCTTTTTCTCCTATTGCGGCGGTGGCTATTGAAATCCCTGAGGGGGTTGTTGTCTTTGATTCCCTTGTCCTCCCCAAGAAAAATTGGGATGGTTTCGCCAACCTGCATTATATCTATTACTATATGGATTATTTTGAGATCTAAAATTGTTACACAAATAATTGGCTTGCTCGGTTTCTGTGCCATTGTCAGAAGGTGAGTAGTCTGGAGTGAACATATTTGCCTGAGTTGTGTCACACTGCATCACTGCTTGTGCCTGCGTAGAACCAACAAAATTATCAAACTTTTTATTTAAAAGTTCTACTTGGTTAGTAAGCATAGTGATAGCATCAATATTATAAACTCCTACAGCTTTCGTCGGCTTTGTCCTCATGACTTGCCACTGATAATTATTCAGTGACATCTCTTCAATAAATTCATAAGATGCTTCTGGTGTTTTGTTAATGAGTGTTCTTCCTGCGGCTGCATCGATCATCTGTCTCGTCAATGGGTTCAAACCATTGTGAAAGGTTTGAACTTGTAGCCATAAAGGTAAACCATGAGGAGGGCATCATCTCAAAAGATCTTTGTATCTCTCCCAGGCATCATATAATGTTTCTAAATCCATCTGCATAAAAGAAGAGATATCGTTTCGTAATTTAGCTGTTTTAGCTGGAGGAAAATATTTAAGTAAAAATTTTTCGATCATTTATTCCCATGTGGTGATGGAGCCTCGTGGTAAAGAATTTAACCACTGTTTGGCTTTGTTTCTCAAAGAGAATGGAAATAGCCTTAGACGAATGGCATCATCAGAAACCCCATTAATTTTAAAGGTATCACAAAGTTCCAAAAAATTGGCTATGTATGAAATTGGATCTTCATCCTGTAAACCATCAAACTGCACCAATTTTTGTATCATCTGAATAGTGTTAGGCTTTAATTCAAAATTATTAGCAGCAATAGTAGGTCTAAGAATGCTAGTTTGGGTACCAGCCAAACTAGGTTTAGCATAATCATACATAGTGCGAGGAGCTTTTTCCTGATTTGCTGGTGGCGCGACTATTGCGGGAGGTGGTGGAACATTTTGATTTGCTTCCATCTCTTCTGTAGGTTCTGGCCTTTGTTCTTGATCTTGTTCTGGATATTGTAGGCTTCGTCTGATCTCTCTACGATTTTTGCGAACTGTTGCCTCTAAATCTTCGTCAAAAAGTAATGGTCCTGTCAGGTTGTTTCTGGTCATAAACTAGAAATACCTAAAAGAATAAAAACAAATAAAAATAGAATAAAATAAAATAAAATAAAATAACAATAATAAAATAAAATAAAAATTGAGTTTTCTTAATATTTCAGTTCCCCAGCAACGGTGCCAAAAACTTGATATGCTCGCGATATAAAGTAATAAAATTTATAAAAACTGACCACACTAAAACTAACTAATATCACGATATTAAAGGCAAGCGCACCTATCGAACATTAGTATAGTTTAGCAGCAAGACCGAGTTATCATACCCAGGGAACCAAAAGTACTAATACTCACTTCCTTTCTATTATCTAGCCTAAAAATAAAAAAGGATTGATTGAAACTAATTCTAAAACTAACTAAAAGTGCATAAAGAGTAAATTGGGGAAAACTTTAGGGAAAAGCTAATTGATATGAGCAATACTTAAGGGAGAATCCACCTAGACTTCACTTGTTATTAATTTCTTGAACTAAATGATTTCTTTACTTGACTTGATCCGTAGAGATCCCTAACCTATGTTAATACCTCTTTCGAGGATAAGAACAACTATGCCTGGGCTGTTAACTAAAGTTTCTTTATTAGTTAACACCCTAGGTTTCATTAATTCGATCTATGGATCCCCCTATTAGGTTTGACCTTAATCCGGCAGATTTATGTCGCCCTATGTCTAGGGTTACATGCAACTCCGCTTAATTATGGTAGATCTACTCTTAAAACAGGGACTTTTGCTTCTCTGCCTAAGCACATCAAGCTCTTGAAGTGATACCTAGAATTATTAAATCAAGAATGAAGAACACATAATTAAGAACAATTCAAGTATTTATCAAATAATTCAAGAATAAATAATAACAAGATCTGTCTTAGGTTTCATCCCCCTCAAGTATTTGAGGGGTTTAGTTCATAATAAATAAAGAAAACATCTCAGAAGAAATAAGATAACAAAACATAAAGAACCCAAAAACTCCTGAAGGAATTTAGGGAGATCCTCTGTCTTGATGTAGAATTCTAGCTTCTGGGATGAATCAATCGGCTTCCCTTGGAGTAATTCCTTGCTTTCACTCCTTGTGTTGGCAGAAATATGGCGCTCTTTCTTGAGAGAAAAGAGTATATCTTTAGAGTTGCCTATTGGTGTCTTTATATAGAGTTTAGAATGGCTTTCTTAGCCCCAGAGTATCCAAATTTGAGTGAAATTCCTCTTCCTCACGATAGGGACACGCCTATGTGCCATGCCTGTGTGCCACGACAAGAGGCCGTGTGAGAGTCTGTCGATGGAGGCATGGTCGTGTGGCCTGGCCATGCTTGTCAGGAGCTGGACCGTGTGATCTCCATGTGGCACGGCCATGTGCCATGGCCGTGTGGGAGTCCTTGGGCCGTGTCGATTTCATAGTTTGGCCCATTTTCTCTGTTTTTGGTCCATTTTCCATTCTTTTCTCTTCCCTATGCTCTCCTGAGTATAAGATATGAAAAAGAAAGATGAAAAGCACCAATTCTCACAAAATTAATGATAATCCATCTAAAATATAGGCTAAACATGAGGTAAAAACATGTATAATTTATCGTTTATCACAGATCAGTAGATATGCATGTATGAATGCAAAGCCCAAAGCCCATCCTAAGTCCAACCGCTACACTCCACCCGTACAAGCCCTACACACCATGTGGGGAGACAACTCAACCCACCCAGCCACAACACTCTACAGTTGCAGCATCGTTACTTAGATAATGTGGCTACTAATAGTAAAACGAGGCAAGGCCTCTTTCAGTAAACAGTATGGGCAAAGCCCTTTTCAGTAATCAATATGAGGCAAAGCCTCTTTCAGTAATCGTGGCAATGCCACTTGCACTTCCTCCATCAATAATCCCAGTCCCATACAACAGATAATCATGACAAGGCATACAGTAAACAGAAACAGGAACTCATGCATTTTAGTTCAATTTAGCCCTAGGGGTAAAATAGTCATTTCGCACCTACGAGGATATTTCCATAATTATGCTAGTTTTTAGGGTTTCATGCACATTTTAATCAGTAATAGACTAACTTTTACCTCGGTAGCTTATTTAGCCCATTTTAGCAAATTACAGGCATAGGGCCCTAAAACCCCTAATGGGCCCTACAGTGCCAATTAGCTAATTTAGCCCATCTAGTCCAAATTTTACGATCAGCTTACCAGTTTTAGCAGTTTAAGACCTACGGCATACCAGTACGCATTTATTGCCTATTTTTACCCATATGGGGCCGTAAGCCCGTTGGGCCCAGTTTCAGCCCATCAAGGCCCAATTTACCGAAGTGCACGAAATTACACATTCAACTAACTTACCACTCGCGATTACGGATCCAATGATTCCCAAACGACTTATGCACGCTCACAAGCCCATGAAATGCCGAAATTTTGGCATTTTGGCTTTTGTCGAATTGAACTATAAGAGGGTATTCGATACACACCTGATTTGCAGCAGACGTTGACGAAATCTCCTGCGATATCCTACAATTGGTCACTATAATATCAGTTTACAAATCGATAATGACTAACATAATTCTTGCTTACCACACTCGGTAATCATCCCTTAAGGCCTTTGAATACTTGCCTTTTTGCTGAAATTGAGACTAGATCTAGATCTAGCCTCCCAAACGGTCCTAGCCTTCCAAAGCTCCTTGATCAACAGCCTTTAATCCACCTTACTCACAACAGAACGACAAAACAGCAAATCCTTAGCCTTACACTACAGCCAACCTATACATATAAGGGTTTTCAGCTTTTCTTAAATCCGGAATAACGAATAGAAATAAGAGAATTCGAGTACTTACCGAGAGTTTACTTAAACCAGAATGATTCCAATCCTTTTCTAATCCAGATCTGACATAGATCTAATCCTCAAATGTGAGCAGAGAATGAATCCAATAGATCTAAGAGTTTAGTTCCCGAATGCCTTATGATTGTGGAGATTCGGCTTCTGATATAATGATGGAGAAAGAAAATAGAAGTTTTGTAAAGTAAAAGAAAAAGATGTTGACAAGGGTTATAGGAGTTGAGATATTCGACTACCGAAGGTCTTAGATGAATCGGGAAGAAGTAAGAGGATGGGGAAGGGGTAGGTTCAGCTTTAGGCGTGAATAATAAAATAAAAGAGAATGAAGATTAAAGAAGAGAGGAGAAGAGAAGATGAGTAAAATAACATAAAATAACAAAAGCAACAACCGATTGAAAGAAAGAAAAATCAATTCGGCTGTCACTATGAAAAATCCCCTAATCGACAAAGAAGAAAATAATCCATCAAAACCCAAAATTTAAAGAGCAATTCGGCACTTAATGCCTATAGCCGAAGGAGCCCTTGATTCGGCACAAAAGCCCCTTTCAAATTCAAATTCCTAGATTTTGGCTAAAAAAAATAAAGTTTGAATTTCATTCAAACTTTCCACCAATTAGCAGCAGCCTTATCCACCTCTCCACTGATTAAATCTACTGCTAGGAGGTGTTTCGTCCAGCACAATTCCTCTCCCACACATCCAGCAAAAAGATGGTCCTTCGCATGCATAGCAGCTCGAACCCGGGACCTCTAGGCACACATGCACGCTGCTGGCCACTGCGTCACGTCTTTGCGTTCAATATAATAGCATCGCATTTAATTATAAAGCTTATTAGTTGAAGCCTCTACTATTTAAAAATAAAACTAAAATTTCGCCTACGCTTGGACTCGAACTCGCGTCCTTTCAGTATGCCTAGCATGCTGCTGCCACTACTCCACAGGTGCTCTTTATGCTGAACTGTGTCCGCAACTTCTCTTAAGGGCTATTTTAATGGAACCAGATTACTAAAAAAATAAATGTTGTGCGAGCGAGGCCTCGAACCCAGGCTCTCTTTATGCTCCTAGCGCCTTTGCCATTAGGCTAGCGCGCCACTTACGTCTTTTTTTCTGCAGGCTTTATTTATAAGCCTTCCAATTGCCTTCCAAGTTTTTTTAAAAAAAACCAACATTTGCGCAGGCTGGGAATCGAGCCTAGTTCCCTTTCTTGCTTCTTAGCGTGCTTAGCCACTAGGCCAGGCACTCCCTTTGTGCCTGAACCTAGCCCAATATATATATAAGCCCTATTGCCCAGATTCCCCTAAAGAAGCAAGAATTAATTTTTTTGCTAGAGTCTTGGATCGAACCTAAGACTTTTCCCGCACTATAAATCCTTCTTAATTTATTTAAAAACTAACCTAAACATCAAAATAATAACAGTAATATTTTATTAATAATAAATTTTTTTATAACAATAATATTTAAAACTTCTCAATTATTCAGGTTTTCTTTTATCCGAACCCAAACTCAAGGCCCAATACTTCTAGGCCCAAATTTAGGGTGTTACAATTCACCCCTCCTAAAAAAAATTTCATCCTCAAAATTTCTAAATAATAAGATAGTCGTGCATGAACTACCCTACTACGCTACCGCAGTGGACTCTGATCTAAATAATTTTAGTATGCCCCAGAAAATCTAATTACCGAAGTAAATAAACATTATCACTTGCGCATACAATTCGTATCCAACATCACACACTTAACTAAAATAAGCTTGGCAATCTAGAGCTCGATGTTCCAGGGACCCGCATCTATAGCATGCTCTTTTCTCCCTATGACTTTCACCTGGATGACGTCTGTTTCAGTTCTTGCAGGTCAGAAAGTTTGGTCGTGCCCTAACATGTTTCATAGAATGAGACTATGTCCTCTGCGAACTAGGATCCTTCCTCTTTTTACACTCCAAGCACCCTGCTTGAAGCATTTCCCGAATTTCCTTAACTTTGGTCTCCAATACCTTTTCTACCACTTTCCTTACTAACTCGGCCAGTGCCTCAGTACCGGTCTCCAAGTTACCGCTACTCGAAAATGCCAGACTTTGCTTACCCTCAGAATCCATATCAATGCTCTACATTACAGCATACATATCAAATAACTACAAAGATCTCGATTCAAGTATTTTAGTGTTTTATTCATTTGTTTTATACTGAGATAGGATTTCAAAGTTTCTATTTTTACAAAATCATAGCCTAGCTACAGTCTCAATCTTTTAGGGTTTTTAGTTACCCTATAGTCTCAGTCTCTACAGTTTTAGTACTAACCTAGCTACAGTATCATAGCAGGGTCTTAGTTCTATCTACAGCGATATTTCAGTGTTATATAGTATAAGAGACAGAAATACTTACAAACTTGGTGCCCGAGATTCAATGTGCCATTTCTTCAGATACCAGATTTCAGAAAACTCGAAAAGATTTAAGCTTTTCAAAATTAGACCTTTAAAACATGTATATTTTGAAGAAAACAGGTTTGAAAAGGGTTTTTTTCTAAATTTTAAGAATTTTCAAAAATATTTTTAGACCCAATCCACAGCCGATTTGTTGCAACTAGGCTCTGATACCACTAAATGTAACACCCCAAACCCGGCCCAGACATTATGGCCAAGTCTGGTGTGTCACATTGAAGTGTTTTTCGAAAACCATGTTTTCATTGAAAACCCTTCTTAGTGTTTAGAAACTTCTACTGTTAAACTTGTATAAAACCAAGCTTGTGTTTGTTTATTTTTCAAAATATGGTTTATTGAAATAATCATTCCCTTTTCAAATATTGTTAACAACTTTGTAAAAATTTTATGGAAAATTGTGAAAGCTAGTTATCCTTTGTAGCTTGCAGAAACATGTTATTTTTAAAACAATTTAAGTATTGGAAAATCAGATCTTCTCTATTAAAGTGAATGGGTACTATGCACCAGGTAGGATTCAAGAGAAGAGGAGGTGAGTCAATTAGACTACTTAAGTACCAAGCTCTTCCTAGATCCAATCCTAGATATGCACACACCCATTGCCACACTTTAACCTTATGACTTGTCCACGAACCACAAATTAAGTTTAAGTCTATTTAAGATATTTATTTATGAAAACGTTTACGTTGCGGAAGCTTTGCTCTGTTATAGTGATATTTTCAAAACAAGTAACTTTTATAAAAATGTGCCTTAGAGCTAACCGATTACAAAACGATTTAAACAATATCATACTTAAGCTAAAAATAAATTAAATAATTAGAGCGGCCTTATTACAAATCCAAATTAAAAATAGAAACAATTAAAATAAATAATTAAATAATTAATTTAATTAAACTAGAAACGTCGTCCACGTGGCCACTCTAAATCCCTCCCAGCTCCAAGTCCACCAGTCTAGGGCTCACCTGCGAGGATGTAAGAAAAAAGGGGTGAGTTTGGAAACTCAATGTGTAAAGAAACTCACCCAGGGCCCAAATCAGCTCAAGCCCACTGGCATAAGCCCTATCCAGTCTCAGTAATAACTAGGTCGAAGCCCTATTCAGAAACAGTAAACTAGGCCTTAGCCCTTCTCAATCAACAGTACAGCCCATAGGCCCGTTACAGTAACAGATCAGTAGACATGCATGTATGAATGCAAAGCCCAAAGCCCATCCTAAATCCAATAGCTACACTCCACTCGTACCAACCCTACACACCGTGTGGGGAGAAAACTTGACCCACCCAGCTACTACACTCCACAGTTGTAGCATCACTGCTCAGATAATGTGGCCACTAACATTAATACGAGGAAGGCCTCTTTCAGTAAACAGTATGGGCAAAGTCCTTTTCAGTAATCAGTACGAGGTAAAGCCTCTTTCAGTAATCATGGCAATGCCACTTGCACTTCTTCCATCAATAATCCCAGTCCCATACAACAGATAATCATGACATGGCATACAGTAAATAGAAACAGTAACTCATGCATTTCAGTTCAATTTAGCCCTAAGGGTATAACGGTCATTTAGCACCTAGGGGTAAAATAGTCATTTCGCACCAACGAGGATATTTCTGTAATTATACTATTTTTTAGGGTTTTCATGCACATTTTAATCAGTAATAGACTAACTTTTACCTCGGTAGCTTATTTAGCCCATTTTAGCAAATTACAGTCATTGGGCCCTAAAACCCTTAACGGGCCCTACAGTGCCAATTAGCTAATTTAGCCCATCTAGTCTAAATTTTACAATCAACTTACTAGTTTTAGTAGTTTTAGACCTACGGTCTACCAGTACACATTTATTGTCTATTTTTACCCATATGGGTCCGTAAGCCCGTTGGGCCCAGTTTTAGCCCATCCAGGCCTAATTTACCGAAGTGCACGAAATTGCACATTCAACTAACTTACCACTCGCGATTACGGATCCAATATTCCCAAACAACTTATGCACGCTCGCAAGCGCATGAAATGCCAGAATTTTAGCATTCCGGCTTTTGCCGAATTGAACTACAAGAGGGTGTTCGATACACACCTGATTTGCAACAGACATTGACAAAATCTCCCGCGATATCCTACAATCGGTCACTATAATATCAGTTTACAAATTGATAATGAATAACATAATTCTTGCTTACCACACTCGACCAACATCCCTTAAGGCCTTTGAATGCTTACCTCTTTGCCGAAACTAAGACTAGATCTAGATCTAGCCTCCCAAATGATCCTAGCCTTCCAAAGCTCCTTGATCAACAACCTTTAGTCCACCTTACTCACAACAGAATGACAAAACAACAAATCCTTAGCCTTACATGACAGCCACCCTATACATATAGGGGTTTTCGGCTTTTCTTAAATCCCAAATAACGAATAGAAATAAGAGAATTTGAGTACTTACCAAGAGTTTACTTAAACCAGAATGATTTCAATCCTTTTCTAATCCAGATCTGACATAGATCTAATCCTCAAACGTGAGTGGAGAATGAATCCAATAGATCTAAGAGTTCAGTTCCCGAATCCCTTCTGACTGCGGAGATTCGGCTTCTGATATAATGATGGAAAAAGAAAATAGAAGTTTTGCAACTCCTCTCCCACGCATGCAGCAAAAAGATGGTCCTTCACGCGCACAGCCGCTCGAACCCGGGACCTCCAAGCGCACATGCACACTGCTAGCCATTGCATCGCGTCTTTGCTTTCAATATAATAGCGTCGCATTTAATTATAAAGCTTACCAGCTGAAGCCTCTGCTGTTAAAAAATAAAACTAAAATTTTACCTGTGTCTAGACTCGAACTTGTGTCCTCTCGGTATGCCTAGCACGCTGCCGCCACTGCTCCACAGGTGCTCTTTGTGCTGAACTGTGTTCGTACCTTTTCTTAAGGGATATTTTAATGGAACCAGATTACTAAAAAAAACAAATGTTGCGCGAGCGAGGCCTCGAACCCAGGCTCTCTTCATGCTCCTAGCGCCTTTGCCACTGGGCTAGTGCGCCACTTATGTCTTTTTTCCCCAGGCTTTATTTATAAGCCTTCCAACTGCCTTCCAGGTTTGTTTTCTAAAAAACCAACATTTGCGCAGGCTGAGAATCGAACCTGGTTCCCCTTCTTGCTTCCTAGCGTGCTTAACCATTGGGCCAGGCACTCCCTTTTTGCCTGAACCTAGCCCAATATATATATAAGCCCTATTGCCCAGATTCCCCTAAAGAAGCAAAAATTAAGTTTTTTGCTAGAGTCTTGGATCGAACCAAAGACTTTTCCCGCACTATAAATCCTTCTTAATTTATTTAAAAACTAACCTAAACATCAAAATAATAACAGTAATATTTTATTAATAATAATTTTTTTATAACAATAATATTTAAAAGTTCTCAATTATTCAGGTTTTCTTTTATCCGAACCCAGACTCAAGGCCCAATACTTCTAGGCCCAAATTCAGGGTGTTACATTTTTAGGGTTAAGCAAATTGCTTTGGAGGCTATGAAAAATAGTATAATGAAGAGGGGTTTATATAGGGAAAAATTAGGACAACATGTAGCAATAATTTAGCTACATTAGGGTTACTTGGGCAGCAAACAATGGGAGTGGTGGCAATTGGTATCGATAGACAATATGGTGTCATTTCTATTGGGATTTAAGCTTCCTAGGAAATAACTGCAACGTTGAATTAAACAACAAAACCTTCTGACCTTCTTTAAACTAGCGAGGCTATATATGACTATCGTGCCATCTCTTTGATCTTTCTTTACACATTTTGGCATTCTCATAGGAAAACAACCTCAGCTCTTCCAACTCATCCAGTTGTAACATCCTTCTCTCACTGGCTTGCTTAAGATCAAAGTTTAACTTCTTAAAAGCCCAGTGAGCTCTATTCTCCAACTCCAATAGCAAATGACATGCCTTAACAAAAACTAATCAGTAAGGAGTCACTCCTAATGGTGTTCTAAATGTTGTTGGATAGGCCCATAATGCATCATCGAGCCTTCGAGACCAATCTTTTCTGCCAGGGCATACTACCTTTTCAAGGATACTTTTGATTTCACAGTTCACTCTTTCAACTTGCCCATTAGACTGGGGGTGATAAGCAGTAGCAACCTTGTGCTTCACATCATATTTTTCAAGCAACCACTTAAGCCACTTATTCACAAAGTGAGAACCTTCGTCACTAATAATAGCTCTTGGTATCTCAAATCGTGTAAACACATGCTTATGTAGGAATTGCATGGCTAACTTAGCATTGTTTGTAGGGTATGCTTCAACTTCAACCTACTTGGACACATAATCCACAACAACTAAGATGTATTTGTTCCCATACGAAGAATGAAATGGGCCTAAGAAGTCAATACCTCATACGTCGAATAATTCAATCTCCAAAATGTTTGTTAAGGGCATCTCATTCCTCTGTGATATATTTTCGGTCCTTTGGCATTTATTGCAGTTGATCATGATCTCGAGTGATGATGATAAAGTAATAAAATCTGATCATACCTAGAACCTAACTAATATCATGATAGAAAGGCAAGTGCACCTATCGAATAGTAGTATAGTTAGAAATCGAAGGAACTCTGAGTACTAGTAATAACTTTCTTCCTATTTTCTAGCCTAAAAAATAAATGGACGTTTTGTTTCTAAATTAACTAGTCTAAACTAAACTGAAAAGAAATGGCAAGGAGTAAAGAGAGAGATTGCTTTTGGGAAAATTGATTGATCAAGGCAATACCTAAGGAAGAATCCACCTAGACTTCACATGTTATCTAACTCTGAACCAGATGATTTCTTCATTCCCTAAATTATGTTAATATCTTCGTCGAGGATAAGAACAACTAATCCTAGGTTGATTAACTGAAATCTCTTTCTAGTTAAAACCCCTAGTCTTGCATTAACTCGATCTATGGCTCCCCATATTAGATTTGACTCTAATTCGATAGATTTTCATCATCCTATGTCTAGGATTGCGATCAAGTCCGCTTAATTGTGTTGGATCTACTCCTATGCAGGGACTTTTGCTCCTCTACATAAAGCACATTCGACTTAAATCAATATCCTGGACATATCAATTTAAGAGTTAAAAATACAATTAAGAATAAATCAAATATTTATCACACAGCTCAGATAACAATAACAATATCTATCTTAGGTTTCATCCCTCTTAGATATTTGGGGTTTTAGTTCATAATTATAAAAGAAAACATCTCAAAAGAAATAAAATACCAAAACATAAGAAAACCCAAAACTCCTGAAAGAATTGAAGGGAGATCTTCTGTCTTGATGTAGATCCTGGCTTTTGAGATGGATTAATTAGCTTCCCTTCAAGTAATTCCCTGGCTTTAACTCCCCGTCTTGGCCAGAATAAAGCACACCCTTGTAGTTGCCTCCTAAGGTCTTTATATAGAGTTTTGGAATGCTTTTCTTAGCCTCTAAGTACCCATTTCTGAGTGAAATTGAACTTCCTCATGATAGGGACACTCCTGTGTGCCACGCCCGTGTGGATCGACTACTAGGCCGTGCTCGAGCCTGTTAAAGTGGCACGGTCGTGTGGCGAACCTCCAGGCCGTGTTGATTGTTGATTTGGGCCTAATTTTCCCATTTTTGACCCGTTTCTTTCTCTTTTCTCTTCTTTATGCTCACCTAAGTATAAAACATGAAGTAAAAGGATTAAGAGCACCAATTTCCACAAATTCAATGATAATTCATCTAGAATTTAGGCTAAGTATGAGGTAAAAATATGTATAATTTACGATTTATCAAATACCCCCACATTAAGCCTTTTCTTGTCCCCCAGCAAAATCTCAACTCACAATTAAGAATCATTCTTCTCAACTTATAATCCTTATCAATAATGTTTCAAACTAATCCACAAGTACCAGAAGAACATCAAAGTCTTAAACACTCTAAGTTGAGAATTTTATCACGGAAACATAGGTTTTCTCCTTTCTCCTAAGTAATTACCTTTCAATTCAAAATCAACAAGAGTTGACATCCTTACTAAAGATTCACTCTATCCACTCAAAGTGTTTAGGGTTCAAAAATTAAGCACTCATTAGTCAACTTGAAAGTTATTACCATAAGCTTGCAGGAAAATCAAATCTCCACCACTATAGATTGATATGACACATCGATCAAAAGGTCTTTCAATGGTTGTAATGGGGCTTTAGTTAGGGGTGTTGTCATAAGCTGAAAAAGAGCGTTAGAATTGAGATTGAATGAAAAATCATCTAGCTTGAAAAATCTCTATTACTTGAACATATTCCTAGAGCTAAGCCCTTTTCGATGACATCGTTTTGGATTCATAAGCTTATAGAAATATGAAAAAATATTGAATTACAACTGAAATATGAATTACAACTAAATTAACTGTATATGCATTTCTTTTTTTTTAAGAACAAATCAAATACAAACCGAAAAAGAGAACAAAGCTAGATAATAATTCAACTCAAATCTCGACAAAAATAGGGATCAAAATAATTGAATGGAATTCAACAAAAAATGGGTTATAGGTTAATATTAGAGGTAAGTCAAGGAATAGGTTGTTAGGCTCAATGGGGTTCACTAGGGGTTAATTTATGGAGGTAGGATTTTATGGAGTAAGTGGGTTAAACTTAGGTGCCTTTATCATTTCGGCATATTAAATCAATGATGTGGTCTCGACATGTATAATCAAAGCAAGTTCTAGAATAACAAATCAGTATTGGCTCACTCAAAGCAATAATAAAAGTGAGCACGAAAGAATGTATGCTTAAAAGGCTAAAAAATCTCACCAGAATTATGGCTTTTGATGTCAATCCTACGAATTTCAAACCTCAAGATAACACTTAAAATAAGGGAAGATAACCTAGAAAAAATTTAAATTCTCAAAAATTTCAACTTATCATGCTTAACTCCCTAATGTCTTAAAGTTTGAATAATCAAAGCATAAGTACCTATGTCTTAATTCTCAACATATAAAAAAAATCATAAATCAATCAGAATTAATTCCTCATAGGAGATTGAGACTATTGTAGAGAGTTCGAAATTCGAGAACAATGCAAAAAATTAGTGGTAAAAATTTTTAGGGGTTTCAAAGATAATACAAAGAATGAAAGTGAGTATCCCCCCCACACTTAAGATTTACATTGCCCTTAATGTACAAAGATACATTAGTAGTAATAGAAGCATAAAATCATAAGATAGGGAGAGAAGGGACACTTCCTGAATTGGATGAATTCTGTGAGGTGGCAGAGGTTGTAGAGTGTCTAGGACAAAGGAAGGGTGGAGGTGAATACTCCGGTGGTGGTAACGGTTGGTTGTCCACAGCTGCTATGCCGAGAGGGTATGTTTGTTGGCGTTAGGTGGCTGAGGTTCCCATTAGATTTTGGATTCGAGCTATAGAGCTCCTTTGAAACTGCGAAAGCATTTATCAGTTTTAGGGAATTTGGATTAACAAAATGTGTTTCTTAGGGAATAGCCAATATGAAATAATTGAAATAAAATAAACTACATTCTGAAAATACTAAAATTCAAATAATGAAAAAGATAAGATAAAGGCAAAAGGGAAAATAAAAATGAAAATAAAGGAGAAGAAAAGAGGACTCGGAAGTCCTAGTCCTCAGATGGTTCGTGAAGTGGGGGCGGTGGTGCGAGTTGGAGTTGCTGACAAATCTGGGCTAAGGTTGCATCGATGTGATCAAAGTGTTGAAAACACTGTTGTTGGAATTAGGCGAACTGCTTAGAAGTGATATAGCCTGAAGCTGCTATAAGAACTAGGTAGCGAGTCGGTGGTGGCTCGGTTGATGGCTCTTCTAGTGGTGGGACATCATCAGTAATGTCCTCGGGGTCCTCCTACTTGGCAGAATGAGCTAACTGGTACTGAGGAGGGTTGCGCCCACGTTGGCGCTAAATCATCCTCATATGTAGTATAGTTTTTATGCCTTGTGGGGGCCAACGAAAGTGTAAGAGGATGTTTGGGCCGCGGTGTTGAGTAGGCTGAAGTAGCGGGCCAATCACATGATGTATGGGTCTATCGAGATTACGCCCCTACGATGTCACTATGTTTGGTGCTGGATGGCATGGACAATGAAGTAGGCGAGGTCAATCACATGAATATGAACCATGCTCCATAAAAAGTAGGCGTCTTGGGTGTTGACGACGCCGGTATTCTCGCGTCTTCCCGTCAGTGTGTGTGCGAGTCGGGCATGTATGTACCTTAGAGATGGGGTGAGATTGGTCGCTTGGGAGCGACTGGGGTCGTATGTGGGCTGGCTAAGTACTAGGGCGCACCAGCAGTTGACTAGAGAGATGTGGATGTGGCGATAGAGTTCTGAGAGGTCTTCTTCCTCCTCAAACTGCTCAGTGTAGAGGCCTAGTGCTGTACCGAACTCCGGTACACTGAGTTGATGAACGAGGCCTCTTAGCCGAAATTGTATCGTTCATGGATCATCGTGTTGGCTCATCACCGTCTGGAGGTAAAATGTGGAGCAGAACTCGAGGGTGAGCTCGAGATAGGTGGGCTCTACGATTTGAAAGAACTGCTCCCACGGGTTCGTTGTTAATAGGGCCCGAACCTCGTCAACTAGTTGGACCTGTTTTAGTGCGGCCCAGTCGATGTACCTTCCGACTCTAAGGGGTCTTGCCTGTAATATCTGAAATAATTCTTCTTGTGAGTTCTGTGGGAATTGGAGGAAGGGGTGTCAGACTTTAGTGGTGGGTCTAGAAGAGGAACCACTGGGCCTTTTGCGCTTTTTAGAGGTAGGGATGGCAGCTTTCTTCCCTCTCAAAGATGACATGATTCCTAAAAACAAAATAGAAGAAAAAGTATGCATTAGTCTTAAATGAAAAGATACGAATATTCATAAGTTTTTTAAACCAGTACTCGACTTTTGCAGGATCATCATCCACATTCCTTTTAAATTCTTCCACTCCACATTTCTAGATTTTATCTATAGGTAATTGAGTAACCGTCATAGGTACCTGATTTTTAGGACTCAGGGGTGCCGGAGGAGGCACAGTAGGGGGTAGAGGTGGTGGAGTTGCAAGATTTGCTTGTTTGAATTCATTGAACCACTGGTTCATTATTTCAAGAAACACATTTTTCATTTCGTCACCAACGGATTGTAGAATCGACGCACTATTTGTAACGCCCCTAACCCGTATCTGTCGTTGAATTAAGGTTATGGAGCATTACTATACAATCAGAAACATTTAATCTTAATATCATTAAATAATATATCACATCATAAACCAATCATATACATATACATCGTCCCTAAATCGAGCCTTCGAGGCCCTAAAAATATTTGAGGAGTAAATCGAGACCAACTTGAAACAATTGGGAAATCTTAGGAAAAAGATGCAAAATTTCAAAAAAGAGGTCACATTGCTGAGACGTATGCTTGTGTCTCAAGCCGTGTAACTTTCTAACTAGGGACACATGGCTGTGTCCCAACCCGTGTCCTCACCTTGTAACTCTTGAATTTTCCCCACATGCCTATGTGCCAGGCCGTGTAGCTCATGACCAGCACATTAAAGAAATCATCAAATGACACACGGTTGTGTCGCCATGCCGTGTGCCTCACACAGCTGAGTCACTTGCCTGTGTGGACCAAAAGTTACTTAAAATCAAATCATTTCAAGTCCATAAAAACATGACTTTTCAACCTATTTAAGTATACTTCAAGGGAACCTAAATGTTACCAAAACATACACCAAAATGCCAATTCAAAGTCCTAAGTTAACAACCAATGTGCCATTCAAAGACACAACATATTCACCCAAACATCATCTATCTTACATGTCAATATTGTCTTTTCTCAAGCATGAATACCTAAGTTCATAATGTAATTAGATCACATCACAAAAGCCCGTTTCTAAACCATCATTATCATACCATATGACCATGCACATCAGTTACCTAACATACTCATAAGCTACATTACATGCTTACTAACTTAGTACATATAGGTACTAAAACATACCTATTTAACCATCATCAACCGTTCAAAACATAATATAAGATCATGATTTTCAATCACTATAAGTGGTCAAGATAACATTATTTATCAAGCCGTACAAGTCCGTCATATAAACATAACTTCAGGACAGAAGCATAATAATTCAACCATTCAGTACTTCCATGAGCCATCAATATAAAAGACCTATACATGATAATATATCCATTTCCATACATGATAACCTAACTTATAAATGAACTTAATCATGTCTCAAGAATCAATTTCAAGTCATTATCAAGATGCCAAGATAACCTTAAAAATAAGGACATAAGAGTCATCGAAATCACATAACTTGGTAAAGCATCGAAATGTACCAAACCAACCTAACTTTCCAAAACTTATACATGTCAAAACACTAGTGACACATACACAATAAAAGAATCACAAAGCACCCTATATATGCCATTATAAACCTTAACCAAATTACTCAAAAACTACCAAATTGTCTACTGGATAGTGGGATAGGTCTCTGACGAACTTCCAACCGATCGAGCTTCTAATAATCTATAAAAATAAAGGAAAATAACTACGTAAGCAATGAACGCTTAGTAAGATCGTATAAAATTTAAATATAACATACCATTTCAATAATAAGCTTTATAGAATAAGTATAAACATTTACCAATGCCATAAGATTAATAAGCCTATATAACACCATCAAACTCACAAGTTAGCATACTTGTTCATAATACATATAAAATCAACCATATATATATATAAACATAACATTTAATTCTTCATCGTTACCATAGGATCATGTTTCATTTCATTAGCTACTTATTGTTTCCAAATGCTTAGAATAAGCCTAAACAACATAATCAAATTACAAGTTAGTGTACTTGTCCATAATATAAATAAGTTCATCCATAGCATAAGTAGATGTCCCATATATAAGTACATCATTTAATTCATCAATCTTTTTATAACATCATGTTACATCTCAATTGTGAACTTACCATTTCATTCCATTTTCTTATCCATTGAACGATCTAGAATTACATCAGATACTCAGGAAAGATCACACATAGTGTGCCATTACATATAACCGTAACCTTTCCTTTACATCATTACTCACATAAACTATGAAATGGGCCTGCTCACACGAGCTGTAGGTCTGAATGTAAGCTACACGATGCTGCTCACACAAGCTACAGAGAATTTGCAACAAATGCAGGACCTCAGCCATCGGTAGGACATTCAAGACCAGCACTCAAAACATGAAATCTCTTATGACATGTCATTTGTATCCTAAGAATTCTTAAGGTTCAACCAAGACTCGTTATCCCTCAATTCATCAGAGCATTGATGCATTTATTCATCGATCCATTTACATTATAAATAAAATAATAAACATGCAATTTAATTGACATTTAAGTGATTACAGTTTATACGAACTTACGAACTTACCTGACTAAATCATAACAATGACTAAGTACAGGTGCTATTTGGTAATTTTCTCTTCTCCTCAATTTTTTCCACTCGTTCTTGATCTAAAATAATAATTCCATTCAATTCACTAATTCTAATAGAAAAAACAATTCAGTTTATGCAATTATGTCATTTTTGATATTTTTACAAAATTGCCCCCAACATTTTACTTTTACACAATTTAGCCCCTAAGCTCAAAACATGCAAATTAACCATTTTTATTCAATTAATCCATTCCAAAATTTAAAATAATGAATTTAACATATAGCCCTTCATAATCAAAATTTATAGAATTGCCCTCAAAATTTACCTTTTTTGCAATTTAGTCCTTAAACTCGAAACTTGCAATTTCATAATTTCTAAAAAAAATTCATACAAACCAATTTGGACCTAATCTTATAAAAGCCCATATTTATCCACAATTTACACTATATTCCTTGAATTTTACCTTTTTCATAAATTAGTCCCTAAACTTGAAAATGATCAAAAAATACTTAACAAAATACTTATATTTAACAACCAAGCTTTATAATCTATCATAAAATTCCAAGAACATAACAATTTCATCCATGGTAAAATTTTAAACATTTAACAATTTAACAAATTGATCCCCAGGTTAGTTAAACCTAGTTGCAACGATTTCAAAAATATAAAAATTATTAAAAATATACCTCAAAATGTCCCACATGCATTGAAAATAGATTGGCTAAATCTCTTATTGCTTCAAAAATGGAGTTTTTCCCGTCGAAGAAGAAGAACATATGAAATTATGCTTTTTTTTTTCTTTTTCTTATTTAATACCTATTATTTACTTTATTAACATTAAAATATATCATTTAAACTAATAAAAATTAGTCACCAATAGCCCACTAAGTTATAGTATGGTTTATTTGCCATTATTGTCCGTTTAATTACCTTTTCTTAACTATTTGACACCTTTAATTAATAGAATTTAACTTTTCCATCTTTTACAATTTAGTCAATTTCAATTAATTAACTATCTAAACATTAAAATTTCTTAACGAAACTTTAATACAACCTTAATAACACTCAGTAGATATTTAATAAAATGTTCACGGCTTAGCTCATGGAAAAGAGGTCCCAATACCTCACTTTCTAAAACCACTTGATTTCAGGGTCATACCATTTAAACCTAATTATTCATTCATATAATAGAAATTTCCAATTCAAAATTTATTTTAATACCATATTTGAATCATAAATATTAAATAATAACTTTTACAAACTTACTCGTTGGATTTGTGGCCTTGAAACCATTGTTTCTGACACTATTAAATGGGTTGTTTCACTATTACTTGCTTCAAGGTTCAAAGCTTGAACATTACTTTCAACTTCGTTAACTACAGCCTGATTTGACTCAGTTAACATGTTGAATCTATAAGAAAATACAATTTAGTGCGGATCAAGAGCATCACACCATCACAAGGTATATGTGGCATGTATATACTAAACTCTGCTCCACTGCATTAGTCCTAGAATCGACTAAACCGTAGCTCTAATACCACTAAATGTAACACCCCTAACTCGTCTCCGCCATTGGATTAGGGTTATAGATTATTATTGCAAAATTAGAAGCATTTAAACATCATAACATTAAATAAACTAAGTATGTTATAAACCATTTATTGTAACACCCTTAACCCGTATCTGTCGCCAGAATAGGGCTACGAGGCATTACTGATTCAATCTTAACTTATAGCATACATTTCTCATATATCAAAACATGCACAATCATATACCAATCAAACACATTCAATTTGTCCCTTACAATGGCATACGAGGCTTAAAAACATGCTTAGAAAAGGTTTAGGACTAAACTGATAACTTTTGAAAACTTTGGGACACTTAAAATTTTTTTTCATGCTTACAGGGTCACACGCCTGTGTGAACAGGCCGCGTGCCTCACGGCCTCCAGACATGCCAATGTCCAGGCCGTGTGGAAATAAAGCATACATACTAACTTGCATCATACTGTTGGAGACATGCCCGTGTGCCATGGCCGTGTCAAAACATTTGACAATGGCAACATGTTAAATTTTTAACTGCTTCAAAATATAAGGTACGGGCTAGCTAGAATACGAAGAAACGATAGCAAAAAAGTAAAAATCATTAAAAATGGAGCTAAAACTATAACTAATTGAGCATTTGAAGCTTGACCGAACCAAAGCTTCTCCCTTAGCTGATTTTAAGCTAAAAATTCGGTGGAAGGGATGATAAAAATAAGGATTTTGGCTTTTGTTTTATTAATATTAACCTTTAAAAACATTAGTAATTACACCAATTGCCACTCCACTATCAGGCACTAACTCATAAATGGGCTATTTGTCACATAAGGACCTCCATTTTTAAGTTCTATAGCTATTTGACACCATTAGCCTATAAAACGTAACATTTACGCTTTTCGCGATTTAATCCTTTTTACCGAATTAAGCTATCAAATCATAAAATTTCTGCATAATATCAGACTGTAGATATTAAAATAATAATAAAATAAAATTTTCATTGTCGAATTTGTGGTCCCAAAACCACTGTTTTGATTTGACCCAAAAAGGGGCTGTTACAACTCTCCCCTTTAGGGATTTTCGTCCTCGAAAATCTTATCAGATAATAGATTAGAGATTTATCTTTCACATAACCTTATCTAATTCTCACATAGCTTCAAATTTCTCGCTCTTTAATCTCCCAAGTTAAGATTTTTAATCTGTTCTTTGATATTCGACATATCAATCTGAATTTCAACTTTTGAAAGAAATATTATAGACAATGGGTCTTATTTGAATCATCGCATCATATAAATATGAAACACATTATGAATTTTCTTAAGTTCTGACAAGAATATAAGTTGATAAGCCACTAGCCTTATTCTTTCAATAATCTCATACGATCCAATGAATCACGAACTCAACTTCTCTTTACAGTTAATTCGAGAAATTCTATTCTCACAACAATACTTTCACTTTCTGTTCAATTTCTTTGATAAAATCAATCCCGTGAATCTTTTCTCATAAAGTTCGACCTAATAACGCCAGAATTCAGTAATTGCAATCATACCATATTTCATACAATACCATCTTTATATTTATAAGATAACTAGTATTTTACTCAACTCAACCAACAGTAATTGTCTTTCTCAGTTACTTTCAATTCCTAAAACACAGTAACAAAATATATATTCGAGAATCTGAATCACTTTCTCAGTTGACCATTAGTTTGAGGATGAAATATGATATAAAAATACAACTATATACCCAAAGTTTGCTGTAGTTTACTCCAAAATCACAATAGAAACCTTGGATCTCTATTAGAAAAAAATAGAAATTGATACTTTGTATAATATGGCGATCAACCTATCAAGATAGAAATCTGTACGTATTGGAATAATTGTGTAATCTTTTTCAAACATTTATCAATAACTCAGATAACATCTTTGTTTTCTAGTGATAAGAATAATCCTGATAGCTTATCCATCGAAATTCCATCCCGTTTTCACTCAGATACCATTTCAGACTGTTACAGTCTCGTAGGCATATCATAATCAGCTTTAACTTATTGATAAATTAAACCTCTAAGTGTAGAGTCAGGAATATCTCATTTCATATCTGCCTATCAGTACAACTATTTCAGATCATTATACATCTTGTTACTTTTCAAATGAGCAGTCAAGCCACCATTGTGATCTTCACGTAACATTGGTTGTAATATCTTTAGATTTCTCGGTACACAAACTCTATCTTGGAACAACAAACAATCATTGATTCCAAATTGAAACTTTAAATCAGAAGTCATCTTACATTGAACTCTTTTTAACTTGTAAGATATTGACACATTTCTGAGCTTCACCAAATTGTAGATTGAATATCAATTTAGCTTTTAACTTAATTAATATCTATCCATCATCCGATAGGATCAATCACGTATTTATCACTTTTAGAGCACACAAAGATTTGTTGTTCAGAACATCCGTGACTATAATCATTTGTTCTGTATGATAACCATTTACTAACTCAAAATGTTCCGATAATTCAAGCCATCTTTGGTGTCCCCAATTTTAGATCTCTCTATAACATTAAATATTTTAAACTCTTTCAA
Organism: Gossypium stocksii; assembly: GCA_020496765.1. NCBI lineage: Eukaryota > Viridiplantae > Streptophyta > Magnoliopsida > Malvales > Malvaceae > Gossypium > Gossypium stocksii. Next base: position 19,656,128 of record CM035623.1, read on the forward strand.
TCATCAAATAGGTTACATTACTCACCAAACAATTAATGTCCCTAACTATTTAGCACAATTACAATGTCAATCATCTCTAATTCACATGTCGAATAACTCTTTTAATGCAGCTTTAACTATATAGATGTATAAGATCTCACTAGACTTTCTTGTACTAAACATGCTCTAAACCATTTAATGACGTATATCTGATTTTCATAAACTTTTCACTCGATTCAAACTAAATTAAAACTGATGCTTCAATTAACAATGTCTTCAACTGTTTATAACTTTATTGACATGTATCGAATCATTCAAACTTTCCAAGTATAATAACCTCAAATAGAATTGTTCCAATAGATATAATTTTTGTATCATATCTTTTAGAATAGGAATCCTTCATTCAAACTAAACAACTAAATTGATATTGTCCATCAAATATTAACTTTTCAAAGAAAGCCTTTCATTTTATTATCAAAATAATTCAAACATACTATTTATAGCAATTTCTTCAAAATACAAGTCAAAGAACTTCATTAAAAGATGCATAACTCGAATATATAACACCACATTCGGTCTTTATTCTTTGACAAACAGCAAGATTTATCTGGAAGTGGTAGCTATTATACAAATTTGAATTTAATCTTCCATCGTCCATGTTTTTGCCGATGTAAATTCCTTTTCAATAAAACTAGAAAGGATTATATAATAAAGCTATCTCAACAATTAATCATCGAAGCATTATACTGTACTGAAGCCACCTCTATCAGATAAAAATCATAGTGCCATAATAAGACCAACGTCTCAACCATATAGATAGTTAATATCCCAACTATTAATAATGCGGTTTGAAAAGAGAAAATAGAATATAATTCCACTAATAACTAGTGCAGAAACATAATCTTTGTAAATCTAAAATCGATACCACTGTGCCTCTATTATCAACCCAGAAATTATAATCATAAAAGATATAGATATAATCATTTCCGTCAAAAGAATATATCGTGCAGATGATCACATAGAATCATAATAAAACAAAGGTAGCAAAATCTCAAAATATGAAACTATTTAGAATTTTTGGAAAGTACAACTCATATAGAATGATAAAAATCTCAATGATATCCCAGAGATTTCAGAAATAAACATCACTCATAAGTATTGAGATCAACTGTGATAGAAGCAATGTACTCTTCTTGTATATTCAACAGAACAATAACCAGTAGAAACAAAATATTAGCATCATATGAATTTTACTACCAACTTTTCTATTAACACAATGGAATAGAATACCAGAGAAAGATAGAGCAATGCCAATCATAACCCAAACAGACCAATAATGCTTTCATCTTTTAGTTTGTTTAGCTAGCGTCCTCATACGATAAGAATTTCATTTGAAAATATACGACTATAAATATATACCCCTGAGAATGGATGAATACATAGAATACCCAAAAGAAATCATCATAAGCTATTCGACTATACTGCTATACTCAGATATCACTACAATTCAAACATTATTCCGCTATCTAATTCTACCATAACTGGTTTCTCATTATCCCATCACTAACATCAATCAATTCAGTAGAACTTTTAGTTAATACATTCTTTAGATATCATACCTGAATATTTTGTTTCATCAAAGTCAACTTTTTTTTTAACAGTGACTTTGCATAATCTGAATGACCTTAGAACAATCCAACATCTCTTCTACTACTATCTTTACTCACTGACTCATTCTCTTATTTGTTCACAGTATTAATCTTTCAATTATGGAACTCTAAAATTCCACACTTGTAAGCTTATTCAATCTAAATCTTACTGATTTCGTTGTAACTTTTTACTAATGTGGGGGGTGAAGGTCGTAAAGCTTCAAATTTAACTCTCACATAAACATGCACATCACACATACTATTATGAATGGCCAATTCATTACTAATTCCACATTCTCAAAACACCTAATGATTATTTGCTTATGATCACTTTTGTACTTGACACATAGTTCATATATCAATTCAAATCACTAATTCACAATCAAAGTATTCATATAACAATCATAGACCAAACGTTACAACTCATATACTCATATAATTATAACATTTATCAATAATAAAATATCCTGCACTCTTATTCATACATTTATATGTTTCGACTCATCATCAACACATTTTCACTCTAAGGTTTGAGTATAACATTCTGTATTATCGAAATTAGCTTAGTTGGAAAGCATATCTGTCTAATTAAAACAATTTTCGTTAGAGTCTGGAGATATCACACTATCATAGGTTATAAATGGCAGGTATAGCTAGACTCACATATGCTAATTTAGTCCTACAATCGACTAAATCGTAGCTCTGATACCAATATATGTAACACCCTAACTCGTATCTGTCATCGAAATAGGGTTACAAGGCATTACCGATTAAATCTCAACTTATAGCATACATTTTGTAACGCCTTGAATTTGGGCCTAAAAGTATTGGGCCTTGAGTATGGATCTGTAAGGAGGCTGTATATAAGTATTTAGTTGTGTAAGGAAATGACACAATTAAATGTATGCTTTCGTGGTTAAGGGCCTTGAGAAGTGTTGGAGAAATCTTGGGTTCAAACCTAGGTTTTAGAAAAATTTTGTTTTATGAGTAAACCTCTAGCCTTGGACCAATAGGCTTATAGTTAAGTTTGGGTAGACCATGACACAAAAAGCCTAGTGGTCTATTGGCAAGTGGTGTGTGGAGTGTTCATGGGGTCAGAGGTTCAAGTCTTGGCGTAAGCAGAATTTTTGTTTTATTTATTTAAATGAACTCAGACTTTGGCTTGTATGCTTTATAAATAATTGTAGGAGGAATGTGACATAAGATGAGCTTGTAGTCTAGTGGTGGTGGCGTGTTGCTTCTGCTGGGGGACTAAAGTTCGAGTCGTGGGTTGCACAATGAAGAGTTTATTTTGCTGCTTAAGCTGTGTAGGAAATGGAGTTGGACTAAGACTCTAGGGTTGAATTGGTCATGAGTGTTTGAATTTGAATGGTGTTGAGGACAAGGAGAATATTGTGGAGAGAAGTAAGGAATTTGATATGAGAGAATGTGATTGTGCCGAACATGGACTCTAGTGTTTGAGAATTCGACTGGAGGGTTTATGAGCATTATTAGTTTTGGGGGTATGCTTTTAGTTTTCTTTCGTTTTTGGTTGTTTGGCAAAATAGTTTCAATTTCTATCAACCCTGTTTCCTTGTGTAATGAATTATTCCTTTTGTTTTTCTCTTGCTCTCTATTTTCGATTTATCGTAAGTCTCTCTTCTTTGGCCGAATATACTCTTCATTCCCTCCCTCGATTCTTTTTGGTGATGGATGTTTTTCTCTCCATCTGGCATTGGTGACCAAATACACATTACCTTTTCCCTTCTCTTTTTTTTTTCAAATCATTCGTATTATCACCCGTTTCTTTTTAGTACCCAAGCCGTTTTACTGCATCCCTTACTTTTTCACTTCCGTCTTTGATTCAACAACTAATCGGTTGATCTCTCTATCACAACTTTCTTTTCTTTTGTCATTGATTTTGGTAAGTACTCTTGACTTCTTTCAAGTTGTCCCGTTTGCTAACACTGTTTTCCTAACCTTCTGCTTCGATTGTCTTCTCTCCTTTTACTTTTAGAGGTAGCAGAATCTTCCATCTCAGGGGTGTTCTAAAGTAAGACTGTAGGCCGACTATTCTTCTGTTGCTTTTAGTAGTACCTTTTTCAATAAGTAGTTATACCCTCGGCTCAATCTTCATGTGTGTACTATGGTGGGTTTTAATTGCGTTAAGAATACAGGAAATCGCTATAGGGGGAATCAGTTGTGGTTTGAGTAACGGATCAAATAGGGGATCTTTATTCGTTCAATCAAACTAAGTAAAAAATTGATAATGTTGGATCAAGTGATTGTTAACGCTATCCGATATAAGACTGATTATACATCTTGATTGAATATAGGTCCGGAGCTCGTGGATTTTGGCGTTATTTCGTAAACATATGTCTACTAACACCATCTAAACTGTAAATCGGCCAAAAGCTAGAAGGTTGGGCTTTAAGGTCACATGAGCATGCGAATGCTCATGTGGTGGAACCGAGCCCATGAATGTCAGCGTAAGACTATAGAGGCCGCCATGAGCGCTCTGATGGGCTTAGGCCGTTTTGGGCAAAATAGGCCGTGTGGGCCTAATGGCCCCATGGGCTCCACATGGGTAATGTCCACTTTATATGTTAAAGATTGGTTTAAGTTATGTAGTTCGCATAGTCGTGGCTTAATCTGGGCTAAATGGGCCACACAAGCTTGTGGGCCCATTTGGGCCGGATAATGGGCTTTGGGCCCAAATGCACTGATTTGCATGTCAGGTTACATAAGTCGCTCGATGCGACTATAGACCTTCTGATGGGTCAATAGGTGAGTCTAGACCCATTCTGATGAAAATGATTGAATTACCCCCAGAGGGTAAAATGACCGAATTACCTTCGAAGGGTAAAATGACCGAATTACCCTTGCAGGTTAAAATGACCGAATTACCCTCGAAGGGTAAAATGATCGAATTACCCCTGTAAGGTAAAATGACTGTAATACCCCTATAGGGTAGAATGACTGTAATACCCCTATAGGGTAAAATGACCGTAATACCCTTGTAGGGTAAAATGACCATAATACCCTATAGTGTAAAATGACCGTAATACCCTTGTAGAGTCAAATGACTGTAATACCCCTGTAGGGTAAAATGACAATAATACCCCTGTAGGATAAAATGACCATAATACCCCTGTAGGGTAAAATGACTGTAATACCCCTGTAGAGTAAAATGACCATAATACCCCCGTAGGGAAGAATGACTGTTATGCCTTATATGATGTTTGATTGATTGAGTATGTTATGTGATATTTATGTGTTTTGCATACATGCACGACATGTTGCATGTTTGGGTTATTGTTATGGAGGAAGTACTGATCTGTTAGGGTTGCACAGGTCGCACGAGACGACTGTGGACCTACCAAAGGCTTAAAACTATATATTTGCAATGATCTGTTAAGGTCGCACGGGTCGCACGAGACTACTGTGGACCGGCCGATGGCTTTGAACCGTTCATATTATCGATGGCTTAGTGCTGTCCATTTTACCGATGGCTTAGTGCCGTTCATATTATCGATGGCTTAGTGCTATCCATTTTACCGATGGATTAGTGTCGTCCATTTTACCGATGGCTTAGTGCCATTCATATTATCGATGGCTTAGTGTTGTCCATTTTACCGATGACTTTGTACCGTTCATATTATCGATGGCTTAGTGTCATCCATTTTACTGATGGCTTTGTGCCGTTCATATTCTTGATCGCTTAGTGTTGTCCATTTTACCGATAGCTTGGTGCCACACATATTATCGATGGCTTAGTGCTATCCATTTTACCGATGGCTTTATGCCACGTATATTATCGATGACTTAGTGCTGTACATTTTACCGATGACTTTGTGCCACACATATTATCGATGGCTTAGTGCCGTTCATTTTACCGAAAATAGGTTGTATTGATGGCTTAAAGCCACTTATCTTACTGGCAACTATGCTGTGATTCTGATTACGGGCAGCTAAGCTGTGATTCTATTGTCTAGTAGCCTTGCTCGATATTGGTGTGTTGGCTAGGTGGGTTGATTTTATCCCTACATGGTGTGTTGGGGGTACAGAGTGGTGTGTTGGCTAGATTGGGTGGGTTGCACTATTGCATTATTATTCTAAACTGATACTATATTGGGCTTAAGCCTACATATGTTCTACTTCTGATTCTGCTACTGAAATGGGCTAAGGTCCATCTGATACTATCTACTATAATGGGCTTCGGCCCAGACTGCTTTTGTATTCTGTGTATTTGACTGACTGTTTTTATATTAGGGGTTACACACTGAGTTTTCATAAACTCACCCCGTTTTTAATTGTGTAGGTAATTCCCAGCATTAGGTGGACCGGTGCTGCGACGGACTCGAGGGTGGCCATGCTACTGCTTCCGCTTTATTTTGTTGGGCTTTTAATTACACTTAAATTTTGTTTTGGGTTTTAATGTAATAAGGCCTCTCTCTAAATTTCTACTTTTAATTTTGGTTTTTATTTATCACAAATATTTATATCTGCTAGAAGTAGGACGCGATTTTCCAAATTATTAACGGTTTTCAAAACATTACGTTTTCGCAACACTAATTTTTAAGCTTTTGCAACGAACCATATTTTAAAAGTAATAACGTTTTAAATTGGTTAACAAATGAAAAAGATGATTGAGATTTTAACGAAGAGGCTGTCACTTTCTAACGGGTTTTATCAACAAGAAAAATGGTTTTCAAAAAGGCACTCGAATATGACATTACTAGATTTAGGCCTAACATCTAGGCTGGGTTTGGGTTGTTACACATTTATCATATATCAAAACATGCACAATCATATACCAATCAAACACATTCAATTTGTCCCTTACAATGGCCTACGAGGCCTATAAAATGCTTAGAAGAGGGTCGAGACAAAACCAATAACTTTTGAAAACTTTGGGAAGCTTAATTTTTTTCATGCATATAGAGGTCACACGCCCATACAAACAGGCCGTGTGAGGAGACACGCCGGTGTCCAGGCTATGTGGAAATAGGGCATACATACTGACTTGCATCACACGGCTGGAGACACGCCTATGTGCCATGGTCGTGTGAAAACTGGAGAGGTTACGGACTTGGGTCACATGGCTAACCACACGCCCGTGTGCCACACAAGACCAATAGACATGCCCATGTATCTAAGCTGTGTAACTCACTGAATTGTTTAAAATAGCCTCAGGGGTCACATGGTCGAGTCACACGCCTGTGTGTTCAAGTCGTGTGGCATGAAAATAGGCTTGGTTTAAGCCACATTTCTCACCCTCCTCAAGCATACCTAATCCACATCATTTTGTACTATTTCCTAACAACAATATGCAGCCAAATTAATCTCAATTCACTATGAAAATATACCATTTCAATTCCAACCATTTCTCCAATTATACATAACCATTTTCTCAACCGAACATACCAATATCAACATGATTCACTAATCAACTTTCACTTATAATGCTTTACTAACAAACTTATATAATTCCACAACTAAACTAACTTACAACATACATATTAAACCTATCCTGGTCAATCCATAGAGCCATTACATTGGCATTCAAAAGTCAAGCCACAATTAGCATATCATAAGCCAAACACATTATAAGCTAACCACGCCAAAACATAAGACATACATATAAATGTTAACCAAAGATCATTAACAAGTCATTTTAGATGACTAATTACATTTCCAATCATTATAACAAATACCTTATCTTATACATGCCATATAACCAAGTCACAAAGTGTATAAATACCGAAATCAATAACAGGATAGTGTGATGCAATCTCCGTTGACTTCCAACCCAATCGTAGGTCCGAAACACTATAAAACATAGAAAGTAACACCAAGTAAGCTATAAAGCTTAGTAAGCTCGTATAACAATAACTCATACTACTAAATAACTATATTACAAACAATTACTCAAGTTATATTATAACTCATTGGATTTCGCCATTCTACCTCATATTCATGCACATAGTTAACCAAGATTTCCATGAGTTTATTCATTTCAAAGCTCGTATGATTCTTTTAATTCTTATCAATTCATTCTCATTTACAAATACATAAGCAACTATATATAAACTTTATTCGACCCGTTATCCATCACATTTCTTTAGCCAAATGAATCATGTAAAATATAATTAAATAAATGTATTTCTCACACAATGTGCCAAATATATATAATTAACACAACTATAGCTCATATCCCACATATCATTCAATTCATACCTCACTATAGCCAAATAAAAACATTTTGGCATAAAATGTAACTATACACTAATATTTCTCATTTCATATTCATGATATACTATAAACTCACTAAATTACCTTTATTTGATTTGCACATAGGTTCTGTACATACCTATTAATTCAATTGTACTTCCATTGTCGTCTTAACTTTTCCTATTAAACCCTTCAAAATCATTAAGGATACTCGGAAGTGTCATATATCACATACAATGCCATATTCTAGATAAGGTCTTACATGTTATTACATATCGATGCCAATAGCCCAGCTATGGTCTTACACCAAATCTCATATCGATGCCAATGTCCCAGACCTATTCTTAAACAAAATCTTATAACGATGCCAATGTCCCAAACATGGTCTTACACGTAGTCACATATCAATGCGATAGCCCAGGTATGGTCTTATACGAAATCATATATCGATGCCATATCTCAGATATGGTCTTACAAGAAATCTCATATATCAATGCCATAGCCCAGGTATGGTCTTATATGTAATCATGTACTGCTATAGTCCAACCATGGTCTTTTCTGTCAATTCATCTTTTGCTACGCAATGATTGTGATCGATATTGCGTTTTAACTTGTTTCAAACATTTAATTTAAATTTCCACAATCAAATCAATTATATGAATGCAATCATACTATCATTCATCAATTACATAAATATACATTGAAGTTTAGTTATACGAACTTACCTGGTTCGCTGTAACGATAAATTAGGTCGACTAATCCGGTAATTTGTTTTCCCCCGTTCTAGATCCAAATCTCATTTTTTCTCAATCTATATAATATCAACCTTTAGTTATTTAATTAACAATTCATTTAATTTCACACAATTTACACATTTAGGCACATTTGCAAATTAGCCCCTAAACTTTCACATTTTTGCAATTTAGTCTTTATCACCTAAAATCTCAAATTCATTCAATTTAATACAATTACAAGCTGGCCGAATTTTACCCATTCATAAATCAGCCCATATTTTCCATTTAATCACACTTTTACCACACAATTTAGCACATTTCTCAATTTAGTCTTTAATTGACATTCTTGTCAAAAATCACTTTACAAAAACTATTAATCTAACATTAATCCTTCCATATCTATCATCAATCATCAAATTACTCAAACATTCAATAATGGCAACATGTTAAATCTTTAACAGTTTCAAAATCTAAGGTACGGGCTAGCTAGAATACGAAGCAACGATCTCAAAAACGTAAAAATCATTAAAAACGAAGCTAAAATCATACCTAATTGAGCATTTGAAGCTTGGCCGAACCAAAGCTTCTCCCATGGCTGATTTTAAGTTGAAAATTTAGTTGAAGGGATGGTAAAAAAATAAGGATTTTGGCTTTTGTTGTATTAAATTAACCTTTATTAATAATTTAGTTAATTAATCTTTAAAAAACATTAGTAATTACACCAATTGCCACTCCACTATCAGCCACTAACTCATAAATGGGCTATTTGCCACATAAGGACCTCCATATTTAAGTTTTATAGCTATTTGACACCATTAGCTTATAGAACACAACTTTTACGCTTTACGCGATTTAGTCCTTTTTAACGAATTAATCTCTCAAATGATAAAATTTTTACACCAAATTTTTACACAATCATAATATCAGACTGTAGATATTAGAATAATAATAAAATAAAACTTTCAATGTCAGATTTGTGGTCCCGAAACAACTGCTTTAATTTGACCCAAAAAGGGGCTGTTACAACTCTCCCCCTTAGGGATTTTTGTCCCCGAAAATCTTATCAGAGAATAGATTAGAGATTTATCTTTCACATAATCTTATCTAATTCTTACATAGCTTTAGATTTCTCTCTCTTTAATCTCCCAAGTTGTAACATCCCAAACCCGGCCCAGACGTTGTGCCCAGATCTGGTGTGTCACATGGACAATTGATTATGCTTCAATCTTTTTTAATAATTGTTAAGTTGACTTTACCAAAACTGGATTTCCCTTTTGTAATTAGGAAACTTGTTTAGTTTATAAAAACCCTATCCACTACCAATGAAGTTTATTTTTAAAAGATCTTATTGTTGAATCATTGTTATTAGATTACCCATTTGTCACGTATTGTATGTTTTGAAAACATTTGTTAAGCTTGAAATAAAATGTAACACCCTAAACCCGGCCCAGACGTTACGGCCAAGTTTGGTGTGTCACATCAACAACGGATTAATCATGTTCCTTACTCATTACGATTAAGGTGTGTTTTGCAAAACCGTTATTATAGTTTGGGAAGAAAATCCAGGTTTAGTTCGTGAACATCCTATCCACTACCAGTTTAAAATTTATTCTATTACAAGATCTTGTTCGTCTTTTTTTTTTTGTTATTCATTTGTTACGAGTGTTTTGTTTGAAAATGTTGATTAAGTTTGAGTAAAAACCCGCGCAGCCTTAGTGTACCCATTTTAATCAAATTATAAATAAGAAATAAAAACCAAATTAAAAATACTTAAGAGCGGCCTTATTACAATCAAAACCAAAATGAAAATAATTTAAGCAAATATGAAAGTAAATAACTTAATTAAAACCACCATGTGCAGTCCACGTGGCCACTCTAAATCCCTCCAGCTCCAAGTCCACTAGCTTAGGGCTCACCTGCATAGATGAAAGGAAAGGGTGAGTTTGGAAACTCAGTGTGTAAAGTCAAACCCAACCAGAGCCCGAATCGGTTCAAGCTTTACTGGGCCTAAGCCCTATCCAGTTTTAGTAATAACTGGGCAGAAGCCCTATTCATAATTAGTTTAACTGGGCCTTAGCCCTATTCAGTACACAGTGCGGCCCATAGGCCCATTATAGTAATAGAATAGAAATTATGCATGTATGCAAAAGCCCAACCCAAATCTAACACCACCCGTACCAACCCTACACACCATGTGGGGAATAACTCAACCCACCCAGCCCTACACAGCACAGTCATAGCATAGCTGCTTAATCAGATAACGTGGCCATGCCATTAACAGTAAAATGAGACAAAACCCCTTTCAGTAAATGTGGCAATGCCACTTAACACTTCCTCCATCAATAAACCCAGTCCCATGCAACAGTAAAACATGTCATGGCATACAGTAAACAGATATAATATAGCATGCATTTTAGTCAAATTTAACCCTAAGGGTATAGTGGTCATTTGCATCTAAGGGTAAAATAGTAATTTTCCACCCTTAAGGGGTATTTTAGTAATTTTACTAGTTTTTGGGGTTTCATGCTTATTACAGTTATTAACAGTCCAGTTATCATCCAAGTAGCTTATCTAGCCCATTTACCAACTTTAGAGCTATCGGGCCCTAAAACCTCTAATGGGCCCTTACGGTGTCCAATAATTATTCTGGCCCACAAAGCCCAAGTTTCACAGCTGTCTTAGCAGTCTTAGCATACAAATTACCAGAACCCACTTACCGCTCGTTTTCACCCAAATGGGCCTGGAAGCCCATTGGGCCCAAATTCAGCCCCTCGAGGCCCAAATTTACCGAGGTGCACGAAATCGTGCACACGTCCATCTTACCAATTGCGACAACCAATTTTACCAGTCTTAACCAACCCATGAGTGCTCGCACGCTTGCAAGCCTTTGAAATGCCGAAATTTCGGCATTTCGGCTTTTCAGCTTTTCAGCTTTTCAGCTTTTGCCGATTTAGTCTACTAGAGGGTGTTCGTTTACACACCTAATTTGCAATATACGTTGACAATATCTCCCATACGATTATCCTACAATCGATCACTACAATGTTAGACTTATGGATTAATGACAACTAATGCAACCACAATCACCCTATTCGGCCAATATCCTTCATGGCCCCAGAACGCTTACCTTTGTCGAAAACACTAACTAGACCTAGATCTAGTCGCTCCAATGATCCTAGCCTCAAACACTCTTCGATTGATAACCTTTAGTCCACCCTAGCACATAACAAACTGAATGATAAGACCAATAAAGCCTTTTAGCCCCAATCGACTGTCACCCTATGCACATAGGGGTTTTCAGCTTTTCTTCAATCCAAAGATTATGAATGGAAAGGGGGTTTCGATAACTTACCAAAAGTTTAATGGCCCAGAATCGTTCCCAAATACCTTTTTATTCCAGATCTGTTGTAGATCTAACCCAAAGTAAAATAGATCTAAGAGATTTAGAGGTTCAATTCTCGAATCACTTATGAATGTAAAGGGTTCGGCTTCTAGTATAATGAAGGAGAAAAGATAGAAATTTGGTAATGGAAAAAGAAGATGTAGACAGGGTTATGGTGCTGGGTTTTGGCTTTAGAAGAGGTTGGGTTGAAGAGAAGAATAGAGTTTCAGTTAAGGGAGAAAACGACAACAATCACTTTGTTTCGGCTTTTTGGGGAAATCTGCTATCAAAGATTTAAAAAGGGAGTCTTCGTTTTAACTGATAGAGAATCAGTGAAAAGTAAAGAATAAGAGATGAAGAAAGACGAGAAAGATGAAGAGGGTGAGAGAAGGGATGATTGATTTGGCTCTTTAGGTAAAATGGCACGAGGTTTGTAGGCCTTGCTTTCGGCTTTTAGAACATATGAGAGGAAGAAAAAGAGAGGTAGGGGTACTATACCTAATCGGCAGAAAGAAAATGTCCCACTTGACGAAATCTCGAAGGCTAGCTACTAGGAGAAATCAGCACTTACTACCCCCAATAGCCGAAAACAATACCTCCCAAAAGCCCTAGCCGACTATGCACTCCAACCTTCCCAATCGGCCATACACTCTCCTACTCAAAACTCCAAAAATTTCTCCCCTTATCCCTCCTTGACTCAATCCCATGAGCATCTCAAACTCTTTCCAATAGAGTTCCACTTGAAGTCCATCACATGACTAGCACATGTATCAAAAATATAATACCATACTACTTACCTTGAGACTTGAACCTTGGCCCTTGCCTAGCTTCCACACGCCACCTTCTTAGGCTTTAAGTGGCACCACATTGCCACTTTACCAAAGGATCACTTGTGTCTTAAATTACTCACTTTTTCTTAAAATCCTACATACTCAAGACCCCTTCTCTTTAAGTCTAAAATTTGATAATTCTACCGTGTTTTAATTTAGGCTTGGGCCTTTTAAAGGCCTACTAACACACTCAAAGCATAAATTACATACCCAAACAACAAAATTTCATGTTCACACCAAAATCACAAAAATCCTAAAAATTAGGGCGTTACAACTCTACCCCCTTAAAGAAATTTCAGCCTCGAAATTTACCTGATCTAAATAGGTGAGGGGTATTGTTGACGCATCACCTCTTCTGGATCCCAAGTAGCCTCTTCTCTACCATGATTGTGCCTAAGCACCTTTACCAAAGGAACTGACTTCTTCCTTAACATTTTGACCTCTCGGTCTAGTATTTGCACAAGCTCTTCTTAAAAAGTCAAGTTAGTCTTTACCTCAATCTCCTCCACTCGTACAACATGCGAAGGATCTGATCGATACCGTCTTAGCATGGACACATGAAAAACATCATGAATTTGGTCCAGCTTTGACAGTAACTCCAGCTGATAAGCTACTAGTCCTACCCGTTTAAGAACCTGATAAGGCCCTATAAATCGCGGACTCAACTTGCCCTTCTTACCAAACCTTAATATCTTCTTCCAAGGCGAGACCTTCAAGAAGACCATATCCCCTATTGAGAACTCAATTTCCTTACACTTTAAATTAGCATAAGATTTTTGCCTATCAGATGCTTCATTTAACCGATCTCTGATCAACTTGACCTTATTCTCAGTATCTGCCACCAACTCTGGCCCAAGAACCTGTCGTTCTCCCAACTTTGTCCAACAAGCAGGCGTACGACACCTTCGCCCATATAGTGCCTCATATGGAGCCAAAACGTAAATTGCTGAAAAATGCCGAAACATTCAAAATGCAACGAGAGAAGAGAAACCCAAAAAACCTAGAGAGAATTTGGCACCTAAACACTCACCAATTGTCGAAAAATGCACCAAATGAACACCCCCAGCCGAATTGCATACTCAAATTACCTATTTCAGTCATAACTCCCCCCATTTGAAACCCACGATTTTCTCCACCTTTTCCTCCATAATCCACTCCTCCCTCAAATCTCCAACAACACACATCATATCCCTTGATCCTCTCCCCCTTTTACCAAGTCTACAACCACCCTATAGAATTTGAGTCCACCACAAACTCGTATAGTCCCTGTAGTAAAATAAGAGCCCTTTGTATGCAATGGGATTTGAACCCATGCCCCTTCAATTACCCAACACGCCACTTGCCACCAAGCCACAAGGCTCCTTGTACTATAAAACATGCACTAAAATTTATAAGCCTTATGAGCCAGTGTCCAGGTTCATATAAGAGTAAACATTAAAAATTTTCCTAAGGCCAAGGCTTGAACCCAAGCTTCTCAAACACTCCCAAATTACCTACCCAACAAGCCAAACATGCATTTTATAACAAATCATGCAAAATTACAACCCCTATATTTTTTGGGCGTTACACAAAATTTCTTAATGAAACTTTCACACAATCATGCAAACATGCCATGGACCTCAAAATAATCATAAAACAAATATTTCTACTTCAGATTTGTGGTCTTGAAACCACTATTTTGACTAGGCCCTATATCAGGATGTTACACTTGTTTGAGGAAGATGAGCACATTTTTCTTTCTTTTTCCCATTTTATTCATTTAATAACCAAATGACCAAAATGCCATTTTAACCCTTCTTTGAAAATTTACCCTTCCATGTCCATTTTTGTCCAAAAATGTAGAAATTGGGCAAATTTCCATTTAAGGACCCCCTAATTAATAATCCAAAGCTATTTCATACTTAAAGCTTATAGAATCTCATATTTTGCAAATTTTGCAATTTAGTCCTAAAAGTCAATTTGAACACTTATTCACAAAATTTCTTCATGAAAGTTTCACACAATCATGCAAATATGTCATGGACCTCAAAACAATCATAAAACAAATATTTCTACTCTAGATTTGTGGTTTCAAAACCATTATTCTGACTAAGCCCTAAATCGAGACGTTACAATATGATTCTATTTTATCTCAAGGTAACCATTACATCTTCCTTCATGAAAAGTCAATTACTATATTATTTTTCATCTATCATGTAATTCGATGAGAGAACATCATTTGCCCATTAGTTGGGCTATAAGGTTCACTATTTTGAATGATGCTACATATTGCAAAATTCGTATACCCAATACACTAGCTTTCAGTTCATTATCTATTTGAACTCAGGCTTTTACTTACATAAATGTATATGAGTCATGTATACATAGTCTATTATCGACTTAAGATTAGTGTGTGCCACACTATGAATGTAATAAGTGAATAAGTCAATTAATGGGTCTGAGGACTAACTTAATACATGAGACCGAAGAAATAGTCTGAGTTATTCAAGATTATTTGAAAGTTATCTTAAACCGATAGAAATCATATGTTGATTTAAAAATAAAAGACATTGAATTTCAGATCAATGATAAAGTATTTCTAAAAGTTTCATCCTGGAAGAAAGTTCTATGTTTCGATAGGAAATGGAAGCTCAGCCCAAGATTTATAAGGTCTCGTAGCGTATCGATTAGCTTAGTTCTACGTATCGGAAGAAAGAATTGGTCTTGTAACGTATCGATTACCTTTACCTCTAGAAACATGAAAAGATTCATAACATTTTCATGTGTCAATGTTAAGATGAAATAGATCTGATCCTTTTCACATTATATTTCTCGATGAAATAGATCTAGAACCAGATTTGACGTATATTAAGGAACAACTAAAGATTCTAGCTTGAGAAGTAAAAGAGTTACGAAACAAGTGATATCACTAGTGAAAGTGTCCAATTGATTATTTTTCTATCCTTTTGTCAAAAATTGAAAATTTGATTTTAAGAAATCTACGATCCTTTTATTGTATTGGTTTGTGTCATTTCATATGTTTGCTATGGTTCGAGTCTCTTAGTATACTCATGCATCATATTGCATAATAACCACTTGGTTTTACCTTTTTAAGTGAGAGTGAGAAGTTATTCCTTCGTGAGGGTTTCATCTCCATGCAGGATAGTGGATCGCTCTCAGGATACATCCGTACCTATGTCTTCGTGATATTTTCATCTCCGTGCAGCCATAGGGAAATGTATTCCCCTGAACTAAACTCAGTCCGTATGAGCCTATAATGGGCGAGGATCGAGGAATCTACCGGTTTAGGTACCCTTGCCTTAGAGTCGGACCGCATATAGAGAGCCCTAAGAGCCTACCCTAGGTAGAGCCACGCCAAACCCTAGTGGTCACCAGGATAGGTGTACTATTTCGTTATTTATTTCTTTTGTGCTAACATGTTTTCTTTTGTTTTGATTGCATTGCATTTTCATCATAGAAAGGAGGTGTTGATTCACATTCGGTTGCTAAGGAGAGAATTTTTCATGGAAAAGGAATTTCTTGATAAAGTGGAATATAATACAGCCATCTGAATATGGTCATAGTAAACACAACGAGAGAAGAATGGTAGTCCGTGGAGGAATACACGACTTTGCTTTGTTGCCCGAGGATTCAAACAGTCAAAGATTGTTCAAGGGTCATCATGCCTCGACTTTCTTAAAGGAGCTAACAAGTATCGCGAGGACAAGTGAGCAATGAGTCGCGGCCCAGATCAAGAAAAAAGAGCTAGTAGAGGCATCTATTGGAAAGTTTGTGAGATTTGACCTTAACATTTAGATACGAAGAAATGGATCGATGTCTTCGCCTGGAATATAAGGGCAAGGCCGTATAAATATTCATTTTACGTAAAGAAATTTGTTTTCTAGAAAAGTTATTTTAATAGAATTGAATTTAGAATCAACGCCGAATCAACGCCTCTCTTTCTTTTTGCATTCATTTCTTTTATTTGCATTGCATTTCATCATATGCATTAGATTTTCACAAAAGGACACTAATTGGGTAAAATTATTTCAGTTAACCTGGGAACCGAAAAAAGTCTATCGACTAAGTATCTTTACGGTACTTGCCAGCTACAAATGCAAATACAAGAGCAACTGGCCAAGATCCAACAAGACGTGAGGTTCCAAATGCTAGAGTCCCAAAGGGATATGATGGATCAGTTGACCCAATTACTAGTCGGAGGGCTTAAAAAAGGAAAGGCCCAGTGGTCAACAATGGGGATGATAATGAAGAGCCCATCTATCCTCCAGGTTTTACCCCAATAATCGTCCAGACCCGACAAGACACACATCCGCAAGGGGTACCCGTCACTATCAGACCCCAACAACTTAGGGTACCTGATCTAGACGAAATGGCAAAAATAGAAAAAGTAAGGGTGGAATTGCCAAAACAACTTAAAGATCGATATAGGTGGATGGAGGAAAAACTTAGGGCAATGGAGAATGCTAACTACCATTGTGAGGTTGACGCCAAGGATTTGAGTTTGATCCCAGATCTAGTACTCTCGTCGAAATTCAAGACTCTAGAGTTTGAAAAGTACAATGGGACTAGTTGTCCTGAAGCTCACATCACGATATTCTGTCGAAGGATGACAGGATATGTTAATAATGACTGGCTATTAATCCACTACTTCCAATATAGTTTGATCAGGTCAGCAGCTAAATGGTACTAACAATTGAGCCATGCTAAAGTCAATTCATGGAAAGACTTAGCACAAGCTTTTATGAAGTAGTATAGACATGTAACAGACATGACACCCGACAGAATTACTCTGCAGAATATGGAAAAGAAGCAAAGTGAGAGCTTCAGGCAATATGCCCAAAGATGGAGAGAGGTAGCAACACAAGTCCAACCACCTCTTCTAGAAAAGGAAACCACGATGCTTTTCAATAAGACTTTAAAAGTCCTATTCATTAACCATATGTTGGGAAGCGCTACAATGAGCTTCTTAGATATAGTAATGTCTGGCAAGATGATTGAGAACTCTAGAAGAAATGGGAAGATAGATGCGGGAGAAAGCGCCAAAAGATTAACCCTGAGAAATAGGGAAAATAAAGTGTATAACCTGAGCATGTATAATAAAGGGTATTCTAAATCGGTTACTATAGGACAGCCGAGGGCCATAACCACTAGCTATCAAGACCCTTCACGGTAGAAATCTGACTCGAGGCCAAATATAGAATGGGTCCAGTTCACACCCATCCCGATGACATATCGGGAGTTGTATCAGAATCTGTTTGATGCGCATGTGGTGTCTCTATTCTACTCAGAACCCGTGCAACCTCTATTCTCAATATGGTATGATGTGAATGCCCAACGCGAGTACCACGAGGGAATAACGAGACACTCAATCAAAAACTACACTAAGTTTAAAAAGTTGGTCAAAAGGTTCATTAAAATGGGAATTGTGAAGTTCGACGATTCCTCAAAACCTAATCACTCTGACAAAGCAGTAAATGCGATAATTGAAGAAGGGGGCAAGAGAGTTGTGATTCATTGGAAAAGTTAAAAGCCCGAAAGGAATATTGGGGAATCTAAACATTAACGATGTATCCAAAGAGGGAACTAGGGAATAGAATTTTCCAAGCATTTGCCCTTACATACTTGGGAGTGTTTTGAATAATGAGACTGTAGAAGAGATCTTTGTATTTTTTAGAGCTAATTTAGAGTAATGTTCAAAACACGCTTGTTGCTTTAAGCCTAGAGGCAATAGGAATCCTTTTGTGAAATAGGCTTGTGTCAAAAATCCTTATTTCAATAAAATGCATCTTTTTGAGCAAATATTCTTTTATTCTCTCCATTTATAGATTCTTTTGTTCTTTAGACTTTTCTTCAAATATTCTTTTATTCTTCATTCATGATCATTCCATACAAATAATCATTCTTAGATTCATTTATTCTTTGAAATCTGCCTTTGTACTTACAATAGGTCCCCAAATATCAACGACATGAGTGACATTGCTACTGACTTAGAATCTCGTTTTGAGTAAGATATGTGGCTAGAAGGATCTCAGGATTTTGAAGATGACAAAGATTGTAACCTATCTCTTGATTTGTTAAGGATGGTAGAACAAGATGAAAAATAGATCCTACCTTACAAAAAGTCAGTGGACAGTGAGCCTAGGAGAAGAGAAAGAGACAAAGATCGGGGCCTGCATCACCACAAAGGCAAAGCGAGACATCATTCCAAAAATTCAAAGATGTTTTCGCACGGTCATATCAAGATATGCCTGGGCTACTAAGACCTGTGGATGCTGTTGAGGCTAAAAGAGGTCCATAAAGGTGTCAGAAAGACACATGCTAAGGCAAATCATGAGGTTCAGGTCTTGTTGGTCCATCATGGAAGGGGATTGCACTAGTTATGCTGTAAATGCCAAGTTGAGGAAGACAAGACTTATATGCCTCCTCCATTTCTTTACAAATTTTCTATATGTGGGGCATGGATGTTATGCTGTAAAAGCTTCTAGCTGACATCGATTCATCTTTTTGGTCGTCGATTACTTTACTAAGAGGGTGAAAGTAGCTTCATATGCCAATGTTACAAAGTCGGCAGTCATCATTCTAAAAAAAAAAGAACGAAAGAGATCAGATGCAGACAAAGAATGCCACAAAGAATCATGTCTAACACAACTGCGCAATGTCAAAAGTATGCAATCTATTCAAAGATCAGACGCCATATCACAGTGCAACAAAGGAAGCCAAAAAGAAAAAAAAAGTATAAAAAAAAAGAGAAAGAGAAAAACAAAAACAACAAAAAGATTGTGGAAGATGACCGGAACTTGTAAAGATTGGCATAAAGAAGTTACCATTTACCCTTTATATCGAACTTCAGCCAGGACCTTCGCCAGGGTAACACATTTATTATTGGTTTATAGAATGGAAGTGATTTTGCCAATTGAACTCAATTGAAGAAAAAAGGTTAAAAGCTATCCGTCACAATCAGATTATGTGAGCTTACGATAAAGAGGTTCATCCTAGAGAATTACACGAGGGGGACCTGATATTGAAGAATATCCTTCCTATGCAAAAGGACTTCAGAGGAAAGTGAATGCCAAACTGGGAGGGACCTTATGTAGTAAAGAAGGCTTTCTCTAGAGGAGCGCTGATTTTATTTGAAATGGATAGGAAAAACTTACCCAATTTTGTAAATTTGGATTCAGTCAAGAAGTACTTCACTTAAAAAGGGGAAGAGGCCAAGGTGAAAACCCACAAAGGGCGCTTTGAGACGTTCTTTAAAAAAATAATAATAATAAAAGGAGAGGCCAAGGTGAAAACCCGCAAAGGGTGCCTTGAGACCAAATGGGTTTAGAGTTGAAAACCCAAAAAGGGCGGTTCAAATTTTGATCAAAGATAGGGCATGCGGTGATCTTACTATATCTGAATTAATAAGGAGAAGGTATGCTACATATTGGGGCATCGACAAAGTACTCTAGATCTCCTAAACACATGTCAAGCTCAAAGCGATCTTCAAGAAGTTCATATAGAGAAGCTCAGGTTGTGATATCTGGGACAACTAGTTTTCCATCTTACCCATTTTGAATTTGCTATCTTTGATAACCTTATTCTTTTCAAGATATGCCCTAATCAATTTCCATTTATTGCCTTGGCTGTCATTGATTAAATTATTTGTTTCTAAGCTATGTTCCCAACCAATTTCCTTCTTGTCCATTGTTATGATCTTTTTCAAGTGTTTCACATTGAAATAACGATTAATGGACTAATAATACTTTCACAAAAGGAATTTTGCATATTACTCGAGAAGTTTCTAAATAATACAAGAACCTGAAACAGGACTATTGTTTAGAACTTGTAATGCCCTAAATTTGGGCCTAGAAGTATTGGGCCTTGAGTAAGGGAACAGTTAGAAGACTGCACATAAATATTTAGTCGTGCAAGAAAGTAACACAACTGTGTATCTGCTTCAGTGGTTATGTGCTTTAATAGTGTCTGAGAAGTCTTGGGTCCAATCTGTAGCTTGGGAAAAATTTTGTTTTTATTGAGTAAACCCCTAACTTTGGGCCAATAGGCTTATAATTCAATTTGGGTAAACCATGGCACAAGGAGCCTGGTGGTTCAAGGGTAAGTGGCATGTGGAAGAGTCCTTGGGGTTTGAGGTTCGAGTGGTGGCGTTGCACAAAGGAGCATTCATTTTGCTTTTTGCTATGGGAGAAGTAGAAGTGGACTAAAATACTGCTGAGTGGGGTAGAGTTTGAATTGGTCATGGAGAGAAGTATGGATGGGATGGGTGAGTGATTTTATGAGTGTTATGGGGAGAGAAATTAGGAGATTTGAAAGGGATAAGATTGTGTTTCGTTGAAGATATTTGAGGAGGGATATTAGGAGAGTTTAAGGGAGTTTGAATATGAGAGAGTCTTAGTGCCGAAAGTGGACTCTAGACACTAAGGAATACGAAAATAAAAGGGAATTCTGGTGGTTGTGCTTTTTTGGTTTTGGTTTCTCCCTATGCGGGTTTTTGCCATTTGTTTTTCGGTGTCGTTTTTCTTATTTTAGTGCCGAAATTTCTTCTAGGGTCCTTAGGTACCTCTTCTCGCTTTCGAGATTAAAGGGATTCTCTTTTCTTTGGCATTCTTACCTTAGCCGAATACACCATCTTCTCTCCCTCTCTATTTCTTTTTCGGTTTTCTTCAAGTTTTGTAATCCGAATTCTCTGGTAGTCGATTATCTCTGCTCTCTTCTCTTCCTCTCTCAACTTAGACTGATTGCTTATGTTTTTTTGCTCTCACTCAATCAAATCTTTGTAGTTCCTTTGCCTCTGTACTCTTATCGAATACTTTTTCCTTTTCCTTTCCTGCTTTCGGTTGTTCTTTTAAAAGGGGAAAGGTTAACGTTGGTTGCTTCTATTTATAGTAGATTGTTTGCCATTGGTAAGTCCCCATTTTGATTTCGACACTTTTGGCTTTTCTTCTTCCTTTTCTCTTTTTGATTCTCATCTTTTCTTTCCCTTCTTTATGGTGTTCTTTCAGCATTGAAACTTCTCGAAAAGAAAGGAGTTTACGAGTGCACAGTAGCGATCAAAGCCACTCTCACTTGATTGAAGGTAACTTGGGGTATGATTGGTATATTAGGGTGTTGGCCGAATGCCTTGTTTTCCCCTATCTCTAGTTTTCTGTTTCAATGAGACAGTAAGTATCGACTCAAGTCATTTGTTTATGGGACCATCATTAAGGGATTTCACTGATAATGTAACTTTTCGTTAAGGAGGGTGTAATCAGCTTGCGTCAACGGTTTGAGCGGGTTAAATCACGCTCGTTTAGTGAAGGCACGTATTAATATTGTTTCGGTTAAGGTGTGTAAAAAAGGGTGATTAATTCTATTAATTAAAGGACTGATAGAGTGCCTTCATTGAATATAGGTTTGGTGCTCGTGGGTTTTTGCACGGTTCCGCGGACAGGTGTGTACTGACACTGTTTTAACCGTAGGACGACAAAAGCCGAAAAGCCGAAAAGCTGAAAAGCTAAAAAATACGACAATTGATGCCATACAGATGTGCAAACGCACGTGTGGTGATTCGAGCCCACGAAACATGGGCGTATGACTGTAGAGGCCACCATGAGCGATCTCATGGGCCTAGGGCCATGTTGGTCTGAATTGGGCTGTGTGGGCCCAACGGGCTTGTGGGGCCCATATAGGAAAACCATACAGATGTGTGGAGGATATTAGACCCAGCTGTGTTGTTCACATGGCCAAGGTCATTTTTGGGCTTCAAGGGCCACACGGGAGTGTGGGCCCACTTGGGCCATATAATGGGCTTTGGGCCCAATTACACTGTTTGACTATTAAGGGTTGCACAGGTCACACAAGATGACTGTGGACCTACTGATAGGTTGGTAAGTGTACCTAGACCCCAAATTGAGAAATGACTATTATGCCCCTATAGGGTGAAATGTCTATTATGCCCTTTTATGATGTATGATTGATTAAACATATCATCTGATATATTTATGATTTGCATACATGCATGATATTATGATTTGCTGCATGGGGATGGGATATGGCAATTGGAGGAAGTGTACTGATTTGTTAAGGTCGCACGGGTCGTCACAAGACGACTGTTGACCGACAATAGCTTTAAGCAACTTATATTACTGGTAGCTTTGCTGCGATATTGTTTAGTGCCGCAACCGGTGCTACCTCTAGAGTGTAGGGATGGGTGGGACGATTTATTCCCCACAGGAGTGCAGGGTTGGATAGAAGATAGTGTGCAGGGTTGGTTGGGCTAGGGCCCAACTGATACCGTTATTGTGAAAGGGCGTAGGCCCAGTTTGTTCTGTTGCATATTGCTTGTATGTTTGGGGAATTACACACTGAGTTTTCGTAAACTCACCCCTTTTGTTTTAACTGTGCAGGTAATCCCGAATCTTAGGCTATTCGGTGCGATCAGAAAACTCAGAGGTGGCCATGCTTTCCATTAAGATTGATTTAGTACTTTTTAATAATTTTGGGTTTAATTTGGGTTATTATTTTGTAATAAGGCCTCTCTAGATTTTTATTTTTTTTTAAATTTTGGGATATTATTTTGCTTTGGTTATAGCTGCTAGTATTAGAACCCAAGTTTTAAAAAGACAATGTTTTTACAAGACAAACGCAACTACGCAACTATTTTGAAAGAAAAGCGCCCGCTACACATGTGATTTTCAAATTAGCAATGTTTTAAAAAGATTAACTTTTGATAATAATACAATGTTTTAAAACAACTTCAAATGCATGCAAAGAGGTTTAGTAAAGGTTAGGTTATTTTCAAATGAAATCACGTTTTAAAAATGAATAACTTTTCTATGTCTATGATTTTTGAAAATGAATAACTCGTTTTGGAGTCGCCGCCTAATATCAATTAGTTAACTGATTTTGAGGTTTTCAACGACAACGAGTTTTACATTTCTCACTTCAATGTGACAATGCCGGATTTGGCCATAACATCTCAGCCGGGTTTGGGGTGTTACAGAACTTATTAAGCTTAAGGGTTGGAAGTATTTGAGAAGGAAGAGTCTAAATTGAGACTATCTCTTCGGATTTTCTGTCAAAGGTATTGAACAAAAAGACAAGACATCATGTCAGTGATACAACCTTGTCGAATAACAAGTAATGTTAACCCAATCATTAAAAGGGGGTCATTCTTAAAAAAAATGAAATGATATTCTGCATTCATCATGCGTGCACATCTGGTCATAACACCCAGGGAATGGTGTAACAGATCAGTTGATTGAAGAAGATACAGATCCTATACCCTTGAGTGGTAGTGGGATGGATGGAAAAAAATACAAATCCTATACCCCTGAATGGTAGTGGGATAGATTGAAAAGAAACAAATCCTATGCCATTGAATTGCAGTGGGATGGATAGATGAAACTAAATTTTATCTCCCTGAAGTTGCAGTGGAGCAAACCAGCTGAGCAAAATATGTTTGTTTCCTCGGGTTTTCTATCAAAGATATCATTCGAGCAAGAAAGCAACATAATGCGTCAGTGATAAAGCCCAGATAGAAAAACGAGCGATGACTCCCTAAGCATTAAAAAGGGATCATTCTCATGACATTTTTGCATTCATATATCATTCATAACACATCTAGTTAGGAGCATTTGATTCATTCTGAGCATAGCATCCTAATCATTGGCATAAGCATAAGCCCATAAAATTGATTCTACAGGTCATGTCCCTCAGAGGATGGTGTAGCAACATCGGTAAATCCGCAAATCTTATCTTCCTAAAGTAGCAGTGGAGCAGATTAAAGCCACCAGCCTCGTCTCCCTGAAGTAGCAGTGGAGCAGACTGAAGATTGTAGATCTTATCTGCTTGAGGTAGCAAGTGGAGTAGATTGAAGACAGTGAATCTTATCTCTCAGAGGTAGCAGTGAAGTAGATTGAAGCCACTAGCCTTATCTCCCTGAAGTAGTAGTGAAGCAGACTGAAAATTATGGATCTTATCTCCCTGAGGTAGCAAGTGGAGTAGATCGAAGATGACGAATCTTATCTCCTTGAAACTATATTGGAGCAATTCAAAGTCACAATCCTTATCTCCCTGAAGTTCCAGTAAAGCAGGATAAAAATACAAACCTTATCTCCTTGAAGTTGTAGTGGAGCAGGTTGAAATTACCAATTCTTATCTCCTTGAAGTTCCAGCGGAGTAGATCAAAACTACAAATCTCTTCTCCCTGAAATTACATTGGAGTGGATAGAAGTACTATTTCCTATTCCCCAGAGGATGCAGTGGGATGGAATGTAACACCCCCACGCCTGAGACCGTCGTCGGAGTCGAGCTTGAGGTGTTACCGAACATAATTTATCATTTAAACAACTTTACATCATTTATTTTGATTTTCAGAATAAGCAATTTTTCTGCATCATGGTCGCTAAAAAAATCATATCTCGAGTTACGAAACTCAAAATCAAGATCCGTAAATTTTCCCTGAATTTAGACTCAAATATATATCTACTAATTTTTTATAAAATTTTTTGTTGGGCCAATTAATACAGTTTATTAGTTAAAGTTACCCCTATTTTAGGACTTGGCTGCACTGACCTCTACTTACTACGAACCAGTTTTCTCCCTGTAAAAAATTCATAGAACTATATCGTTTATTTCTATTAAAATTAGATTCAATAAGGATTCTGAGCATATAAATTACACCTCCTAATTATTTTTTTACAATTTATAGTGAATTTTAAAATTTGGAACAGGGGATCCAGAAATCGCTCTGGCCCTGTTTCACTAAAACTCAAATATCTTATAACATATAACTCTTTTACCTATTTTGCTTTTTCCATTTGAAAGTAGACACAATAAGCTTAAATTTCATAGTTAATTCTTGACATAATTCGTTTTCTAATATTTTTGGTGATTTTTCAAACTCACATCGTTGTCGCTGTAGTGTTCTGTTTTATGGCAAGTTTCATCTTTTTATGAATTCTCATGAACTATATAACATATTAAACTCACAAGGCATCCAACATTATCTAGGCTAGCTATACCAATGACTAATCATTATCAAGCATTTTCTCAATCAAACCACAACCATATCACAAGATTATTTACACAAAACAAGTATATTGCTATACATGCCATACATCAAAACATACAAACCAATATACCAATTCTTCCTCGGATAGTGTGAGCGTTTCTTCGACCTTCCCGATATCCAAGTTGGCTCGCTAAAAACTACAATGAATGTAAAGGAGGGAGTAAGCATAAATGCTTAGTAAGTTCACATGCAAATAACAAGTAACATAACAAAGCAATTATATCAACAACAATAGCATGATATCACCAAGATACAAACCACATTTCTAGCTATCGTCTATCATCTTACCACCTTATTTCTGTTGTATCAAGTTTCAACCCGAGGGTTAAGTACATACCTATCCAAATTTTCCATTTCACAACACTTACCAAAATATCATTTTCATCTTGAGTATTCTTCCATTCCGCTAGAATTTGACCCGTTGAACACATCAGAATATAACTCGGATACAAGGATCATTTGCACATAAGTGCCACATATGTAATCAATCAATCATGTAACCCACCCATAAGCGAACTCGGACTCAACTCAACGAGCTCGGGCGTTCGCATCCATAAGTGAACTCGGACTCAACTCAACGAGCTTGGATGTCTAGTTACATCTCACGAACTCGGACTCAACTCAACGAGTTCGGACATTTGCATCCATAAGTGAACTCGGACTCAACTCAACGAGCTCGGATGCCCAACCATCCTAGTGTCATGTCACTTGTATCCTAATCTATTCCCAAGGTTCAAACGGGATTTTCCTCAGTCACACATTTCCCAGTCGTTCTCCTCGGAATATTGGAACCAATACGTTGCTTGCATCTCATACTTATCAATTTAATCACATACATTTCATACCAATACATAATATTTCACAAAGCATAATATTCATAATAACAAGTATCATATCGTATAAATAGCATTAAATCACTTAAAATAGCAATCATGTTACATTATTTACACATGAACTTAATTCGGTACAAAATATAGCAATTTTGCGATTTAGTCCAAAATCTTTTTTTTCCCCCGATCAAGGTTGATTCCACGTCTTTCTTGATCTAAAATAACACATTTAGCTTATTTAATACTCACATTATCAAAAAAGTCCTAAATTCAAATTTTGGCAAAATTACAATTTTGCCCCTAAACTTTTGCATATTTACACTTTTGCCCCAAAGTTCGGAAATTAAATTTTATCACAAATTCTTATGTTTTAGGACATGCTGATCATTTATTTACCATTAGCAAGCTCAAATTCCCACTAAAACGCATACTTATGAACAATATGTACTTTTACCGATTAAGCCGTTTTACTCGTTTTTACTTAAAACCGAGTAGCACAAGTTGTCTAACATAATTTAAAACCTCATATTCTATCATAAAACATCAAAATACACAAATTCCACTTATGGGTATTTTTCCAAATATGAACCCTAACTTAAATTATTGCTAACATAAGCTTTATCGAGTTACCGGGACTATGAAAACGTAAAGAACATTAAAAACGAGGCTTGGAATCACTTACTATGAAGCTTGGAAGCTTGAAACAAACCCTAGCTATGGAGAACCCTTGAAATTTCGTGGTAATGAAGAAGATGACCAATTTTGTGTTATTTTTCCCTTTTTATTTCATGTTAATATCCAAATGACCAAAATGCCCCTCCTTACTAAACTTTCAAAAATTCCATCCATGTCCAAATTTTTTCCATGAACTTAAAATTGGTCAAGTTGCTATTTAAGACCTCCTAATTAATATTCCAAAGCAATTTCATACTAGAAACTTCTAGAATGCAAGTTTTGCAACTTATTCGATTTAGTCCCTAATTTCAAATTAAGCACTTTACGCTTAGAATTTCTTCACGAAATTTTCACACCATCATAAAATCATATCATAAACATCTAAATAATTATAAAATAATTATTTCTACCTCGGATTTGTGGTCACAAAACCACTATTCTGATTAGGCCCTAATTCGGGATATTACAACTCTCCCCCCTGTAAGGATTTTCGTCTCGAAAATCTTACCGGTAAACAGGTGTGGGTATTGTTTCCTTATAGCTTCCTCGGGTTCCCATGTAGCCTCTTCTATTCCATGCTTTTGCCATAACACTTTCACAAGAGCAATACTTTTGTTTCTTAGTTGTTTGACCTCTCGAGGTAAAACTTTAATCGGTTCTTCTTCGTAGGTCATATCTGGTTGTAATTCAATTTCTGTCGGTGAAACCACATGTGAAGGATCCGAACGATACCGACGTAGCATAGATACATGGAACACATCATGAATTTTCTCCAACTCAGATGGTAATGCTAATCGATAAGCTACCGGTCCAACTCTTTCAATTATTTCATACGGCCCGATAAAACGCGGACTTAATTTACCTTTGCGTCCAAATCTGAGGACTTTCTTCCACGGAGACACCTTTAAAAAATACCTTATCACCAACTTGAAACTCAATTTCTTTTCGTTTCAAATCTGCATAAGATTTCTGCCTATCCGAAGCAGCTTTCAAACAATCTCGAATTACCTTTACTTTTTCTTCGGTTTCTTTTATTAGATCAACCCCATAGATCTGATTTTCCTTGAGTTCGGTCCAATACAAAGGCGTCCGACACTTACGACCATACAATGCTTCATAAGGTGCCATTTTCAAACTCGTCTGATAACTGTTATTGTAAGCAAATTCCACCAACGGTAAATATCTTTCCCAACTTCCTTGAAATTCTAATACACAACATCAAAGCATGTCTTCAAGAATCTGAATTACCCTTTCTAATTGCCCATCAGTTTGTGGATGAAAAGTAGTACTGAAATTTAACCTTGTACCTAACGCTTCTTGGAACTTTTGCCAAAACCGTGAAGTAAATCTCGGATCTCTGTCTGAAATGATTGACAATGCTATTCCATGTAGTCTAACAATTTCTCTAACATACAATTCAGCTAACTTGTTAAGAGAATAATCCATACGTACTGGAATGAAATGAGCCGATTTAGTCAATCTATCAACTATTACCCAGATGGCATCTTTCTTTCCTGGAGTCAACGGCAACCCTGAAACAAAATTCATAGTAATCCGATCCCATTTCCATTCAGGAACCATAATAGGCTGAAGTAATCCTGAAGGCACTTGGTGTTCCGCTTTCACCTGTTGACAAATTAAGCATTTTGATACAAATTCCGATATATCCCTTTTCATTCCATTCCACAAGTACATTTTCTTCAAATCATTATACATTTTCGTACTGCCTGGATGAATCGAGAAATAACCACCATGTGCTTCCTGTAAAATCTTTTGAATTAATTCCTCATTCTTCGGTACACAAATCCGATCTTTAAACATCAAGCAACCATCAGGACCGATTCTGAAATCTGACTCTGTATCAACCTCACATTGCTTTCTTTTGGCTTGCAAGTCTTCATCGCTTTTCTGAGCTTCACAAATCTCTTGTAAAAACATCGGTCTTACTTTTAGCTCGGCCAGAATGGAACCATCATCTGACATTTCCAACTGCGTGTTCATAACTCTCAAAGCAAACGACAGTTTTCTACTCAAAGCATCAGCAACTACATTTGCTTTTCCTGGATGATAGTCAATCACAAGCTCGTAATCTTTTAATAACTCCAACCATCTTCGCTGTCTCAAATTCAAGTCCTTTTGTGACATCAAGTATTTAAGACTCTTGTGATCGGTATATACTCGACACTTTTCACCATATAGATAATGTCGCCAAATCTTCAAAGCAAACACCACTGCAGCCAATTCCAAATCATGAGTCGGATAATTCCTCTCGTGAGGTTTTAACTGCCTCGAAGCATAAGCCACAACCTTTCCTTCTTGCATCAGTACACATCCCAAACCATTTAGAGAAGCATCACTATATACCACAAATTCTTTACCTGACTCGGGCTGTACTAACACTGGTGCCCCTGTTAATAGCTTTTTCAATTCTTCAAAACTTTGTTGACATTCTTCTGTCCACTCAAATTTAACATCCTTGCGAAGTAATCTAGTCATAGGAGCAGTAATTATAGAAAATCCATTTACAAACCGTCGATAATATCCAGCTAGTCCCAAGAAACTCCTAACCTCGGTTACATTCTTCGGTGGCTTCCAATCAACAATAGCTGAAATTTTACTGGGATCAACCTGTATACCATCACCCGAAACAATATGACCCAAAAATCCAACTTCCCGAAGCTAAAATTCACTTTTACTAAACTTGGCATATAACTGTTTGTCTCGCAAAGTTTGCAAAACTATCCTCAAGTACTCAGCATGCTCTGTCTCATCTTTCGAATAAATCAAGATATTATCTATAAATACCACAACAAAGTTGTCCAAGTATGGTTGAAATATTCGATTCATCAAATCCATAAACATGGCAGGAGCATTTGTTAATCCAAACGGCATAACTAAAAATTCATAATGACCATACCTTATCCTAAAAGCAGTTTTAGGCACATCTGACTCTTTTACCCACAGCTGATAGTACCCAGATCTCAAATCAATCTTTGAAAACCATGTTGCTCCTTTCAGCTGATCAAACAAATCATCAATTCTCGGCAACGGATACTTGTTCTTAATTGTCACTTTGTTTAATTGCCGATAGTCTACACACAATCTCATCGAACCAACCTTCTTTTTCACAAACAATACCGGAGCACCCCAAGGCGAAAAACTCGGTCTCACAAAGCCTTTGTCGGTCAACTCTTGCAACTGCGACTTTAATTCTTTCAACTCTGTTGGTGCCATTCTGTACGGAGCAATCGAGATCGGAGCTATTCCCGGCATCAAATCAATACCAAACTCTACTTCTCCAACTGGAGGCAAACCCGTCAATTCTTCTGGAAATACATCTATAAACTTACATAAAATCGGCACTGATTCCACTTTCTTTTCAATTTCCTTTGTATTCAACACATACGCTAAATAAGCTTTATAACCCTTTCTCAAATATCTCTGAGCCGACATTGAAGAAATCACACTAGACAATGCCTCTGATTTATCTGATTCGACCCGCAGAGTTTCACCATTTTCACACTTTAATTCAATAACTTTCTGTTTACAATTTACTATAGCATCATGCAATGTCAACCAATCCATACCCAAAATAACATCAAACTCATCAAACGGCAACAACATCAAGTCGGCCGGAAAGTAATAACCCCAAATCATTAAAGGACAGTTCTTGTATACTTTATCAACTATAACACATTGGCCTAACGGGTTTGACACTTTAATCATAAATTCTATATTCTCAACAGGTATATTCATGCTAGATACTAATTTTATGCACACATATGAATGAGTAGAACCGGGGTCAATCAAAGCAGTAACATTAACATCATAGAGAGAAAATATACCAGTAATCACATCCGGTGAGGAAGCATCTTCACGCGCTTTAATGGCATAAGTTCTAGCTAGAGCCCTTCCTTCAGATTTAACTGCTGAATCTCTGGCTACATTCTTGCTGCTTGCTTCACTCCCAGCTTTTCTTGGATACCTTCCTCTCGAATCTGCACCACCAGCTTTTGTACTCTGAAATTTTTCTTTTTCAATCCTCTCTGGGCAGTCTCTAATAAAATGATCCGGAGAACCACATCGAAAACATTCATTTGCTCTGCACGGACCAAAATGATTTCTACCACACCGCTGGCACTCGGGTTTAACAAATCTCGAGTTCCCTACACTAGCTGCCGAAGTAGTCTGGGACTTAGAACCCACATTTTGCTTCCTAGAATTCCCACATGATTGTCCAGCTGAAACTTGGGAACGAGGATTCATATTTCTTGATTTTTCGGGTTGCTGTGAGGGTGCATTACTCATTGGTCTTTTCTTCCAATTTCGTGTCTCAGATTCTACCTTTTTCTTCTCTTTAAGTAGTTCTTCAGCCTTACAAGCTCGATCGACAAGTACCACCATTTCCTTTAGTTCTAGAATCCCTACAAATACCTTGATGTCTTCATTAAGCCCATCTTCAAATCGTCTGCACATCTTGGCCTCTGTAGGAACATATTCTCTGGCATACTTACTCAGTCGAATAAACTCTCTTTCATATTCTGTAACGGTCATGTTACCTTATTTCAACTCAAGAAATTCCTTGCGCTTCTGATCAATAAATCTTTCACTATGTATTTTTTCCGAAACTCTTCTTGAAAGAATTCCCAAGTTACCCTCTCTTTCGGTACCACAGAAATCAATGTCTTCCACCAATTATAAGCTGAATCTCTCAACAAAGATATAGCACATTTCAAGCATTCCTCAAGTGTGTAAGACAGTTCATCAAATACCCGAATAGAATTCTCAAGCCAGAACTCTGCTTTCTTAGCATCATCATCTACATTAGCTCTGAATTCTTCGGCCCCTAGCTTACGGATTTTATCAACTGGAGTTCTTTGGAATTTCATCATACCCACATCTTGAGGCATCGGAGGTACAGGTTGAATAATTGGAGGAGGTGGGGGAGGTTGTACCTTCGGGTTTGTACGAACGAACTCAGTATACCAAGCACTCATCATCTGGAGAAAGGCTTCTCGACCCCTTTCTCCTCCTCCTTGACTAATAGTGGGAGGTGGATTTTTAGTCCGCACCACCCCTTCAGCTGGAGCTAGTGCATTACTTTCTACATCATCAGCCATGGTTGGATCGGGATCCATTTACTATAAAAAAAATTATTTAAAAGGTCAGAAGTCGTCACACTATCACAATATACATATATGGCATGTATAGCAAAATCCGTGCATAAAATACGTTAGTCCAAGAACTGACTAAACCTGCTCTGATACCACCAAATGTAACACCCCCACGCCCGAGACCATCACCGGAGTCGAGCTTGAGGTGTTACCGAACATAATTTATCATTTAAACAACTTTACATCATTTATTTTAATTTTCAGAATAAGCAGTTTTTCTACGTCATGGTCGCTAAAAAAATCATATCTTGAGTTACGAAACTCGAAATTAAGATCCGTAAATTTTCCCTGAATCTAGACTCAAATATATATCCACTAATTTTTTTATAAAATTTTTTGTTGGGCTAATTAGTACAGTTTATTAGTTAAAGTTACCCCTGTTTCAGGACTTGACTGCACTGACCTCTACTTATTATGAACCACTTTTCTCCCTGTACAAAATTCATATAACTATACCGTTTATTTCTATGAAAATTATATTCAATAAGGATTCTGAGCATATAAATTACACCTCCTAATTATTTTTTTATAATTTATAGTGAATTTGCAAAGTTGGAACAGGGGATCCAGAAATCGCTCTGGCCCTGTTTCACTAAAACTCAAATATCTTATAACATATAACTCCTTTACCTATTTCACTTTTTCCATTTGAAAGTAGACACAATAAGCTTAAATTTCATAGTTAATTCTTGACCTAATTTGTTTTCTACTATTTTTAGTGATTTTTCAAACTCACATCGTTGTTGCTGTAGTGTTCTATTTTATGGCAAGTTTCATCTTTTTATGAATTCTCATGAACTATATAACATATTAAACTCACAAGGCATCCAACATTATCTAGGCTAGCCATACCAATGACTAATCATTATCAAGCATTTTCTCAACCAAACCACAACCATATCACAAGATTATTTACACAAAACAAGTATATTGCTATACATGCCATACATCAAAACATACAAACCAATATACCAATTCTTCCTCGGATAGTGTGAGCGTTTCTTCGACCTTCCCGATATCCAAGTTGGCTCGCTAAAAACTACAATGAATGTAAAGGAGGGAGTAAGCATAAATGCTTAGTAAGTTCACATGCAAATAACAAGTAACATAACAAAGCAATTATATCAACAACAATAGCATGATATCACCAAGATACAAACCACATTTCTAGCTATCGGGTATCATCTTACCACCTTATTTCTGTTGTATCAAGTTTCAACCCGAGGGTTAAGTACATACCTGTCCAAATTGTCCACTTCATAACAATTACCAAAATATCATTTTCATCTTGAGTATTCTTCCATTCCGCTAGAATTTGACCTGTTGAACACATCAGAATATAACTCGGATACACGGATCATTTGCACATAAGTGCCACATATGTAATCAATCAATCATGTAACCCGCCCATAAGCGAACTCGGACTCAACTCAATGAGCTCGGGGGTTCGTATCCATAAGTGAACTCGGACTTAACTCAACGAGCTCGGATGCCTAGTTACATCTCACAAACTCGGACTCAACTCAACGAGTTCGGACATTTGCATCCATAAGTGAACTCGGACTCAACTCAATGAGCTCGGATGCCCAACCATCCTAGTGACATGTCGCTTGTATCCTAATCTATTCCCAAGGTTCAAATGGGATTTTCCTCAGTCACACATTTCCCAGTCGTTCTCCTCGGAATATTGGAACCAATACGTTGCTTGCATCTCATACTTATCAATTTAATCACATACTTTTCATACCAATACATAATATTTCACAAAGCATAATATTCATAATAACAAGTATCATATCGCATAAATAGCATTAAATCACTTAAAATAGCAATCATGTTACATTATTTACACATGAACTTACCTCGGTACAAAATATAGCAATTTTGCGATTTAGTCCAAAATCTTTTCTTTTCCTCGATCAAGGATGATTCCACGTCTTTCTTGATCTAAAATAACACATTTAGCTTATTTAATACTCACATTATCAAAATAGTCCTAAATTCAAATTTTGGCAAAATTACAATTTTGCCCCTAAACTTTTGCATATTTGCACTTTTTCCCCAAAGTTCGGAAATTAAATTTTATCACAAATTCTTATGTTTTAGGACATGCTGATCATTTATTTACCATTAGCAAGCTCAAATTCCCACTAAAACACATACTTATGAACAATATGTACTTTTACCGATTAAGCCGTTTTACTCGTTTTTACTTAAAACCGAGTAGCACAAGTTGTCTAACATAATTTAATACCTCATATTCTATCATAAAACATCAAAATACACAAATTTCACCTATGGGTATTTTTCCAAATATGAACCCTAACTTAAATTATTGCTAACATAAGCTTTATCGAGTTACCGGAACTACGAAAACGTAAAGAACATTAAAAACGAGGCTTGGAATCACTTACTATGAAGCTTGGAAGCCTGAAACAAACCCTAGCTATGGAGAACCCTTGAAATTTCGTGGTAATGAAGAAGATGACCAATTTTGTGTTATTTTTCCCTTTTTATTTCATGTTAATATCCAAATGACCAAAATGCCCCTCCTTACTAAACTTTCAAAAATTCCATCCATGTCCAAATTTTTTCCATGAACTTAAAATTGGTCAAATTGCTACTTAAGACCTCCTAATTAATATTCCAAAGCAATTTCATACTAGAAACTTCTAGAATGCAAGTTTTGCAACTTATTCGATTTAGTCCCTAATTTCAAATTAAGCACTTTACGCTTAGAATTTCTTCACGAAATTTTCACACCATCATAAAATCATATCATAAACATCAAAATAATTATAAAATAATTATTTCTACCTCAGATTTGTGGTCACGAAACCACTATTCTGACTAGGCCCTATTCGGGATATTACATGGAATGAGGCTACTTGAAGAAAAGAAGCACCAAGAAGTCAAGATGCAGTGAGACCGGGCAAAATTGGCCCTTTTTAAAGTCTTTGCTCCATTCCTATTACATGACAATGTGCAAAAAGGGGCAGTTGTAATATGCCCATTTCGCCCAGGGCCCAAACTAGAGTAATAAAGCCAAACAATATTAAAGTGTCCAATTACAAGCCTAAAGGCCAAATAAAAACAGACCCAATATCAGACCCAAACAAACAGCCCAAATGCATCAACCCTGACCCAAAATTCCAGCCCACTATCTAAAGCATTTCAGTAGAAACCCTAGGGCTAATAAACTATCGCCACTGAAATCTCCCACGTACAACCTTTACCGTAGAAAGATCCCATGCACAGCCATTACCGCTGAACACACGCCGTACATACCTACGAAAAAAACACAAATGATAGCAATAGTAACAATAATACAACAGAAAATCAAGAATTTGTATTTTTATTTCTTGATTTATTTCAACTATAAAAAGCCAATTGTAATCAATTTAAAGGGATCTTTTTTTTTAATACGAACACTAATACAAAACAAAAACAGAGGTATATTTCATTTTCTTATATCCAATATACATACTGTTAGACGCATCACAAATAAGAAGTTTTAAAAGTTCTTATTTACCTTTTCTGACGAAATGAAAAAGAAGCCAAGGGGTTTTCATTCTCTTTTGTGTTTTTGGGGGTGCTTTTGAGATTTTTGACTTGGGATTTGGGTTTAGGGAAGCTTACAAGACCAAAATAGTCTTTTCTGGGGCTCCGACCACCATATACGGTAGCGGACGGTGGCAGAGAACAGTGGCTCGATGACGAAGCTAGGCCAAGTCTTGGCCAGAGCTCGGAAAGCCTTCAGATGTTTTTCTTCGTTTTTCTAAGGGGAAATGTTAAAATGTTTTTTTAAAATATTTTTAGTATTTAAAGGCTAATTACACGACGTCGTTTTGGGGTAATACACTAATGCTCAGAATGGTGTCGTTTCAAGGCCAAGATTCGCGCGTTGACCCGACCCGGGGAGGATCCATGCATTTTTAATTAAAGGGATATTTTCTTCATAGGTCCCTCTGCATTAATATTACTATGCAATCTCTCCCCATTTATATTTTTCTTTTATTTTTAATTTGACCCTTTTATTTTTATGTCTTGTTCAAATTGGTCCTCTGACCATTTGAAAGCAGGACATGAGAAAGACGTCGTTTTGGTGATAGGGCGTAATTGTTAGTCCCTCTTTTGTGGCGTGTGTTTTAAGTTGGTCCTTATGCGCTTATTCCTTTATGTTTTTCACCCTAAATTTTATTATTATTTTGATTTGGTCCCTGGTTATTTGGATTTTAACCCTTTTTTATGTATTACTTATTTATTTAT
Organism: Gossypium stocksii; assembly: GCA_020496765.1. NCBI lineage: Eukaryota > Viridiplantae > Streptophyta > Magnoliopsida > Malvales > Malvaceae > Gossypium > Gossypium stocksii. The sequence goes on from CM035623.1 coordinate 19,692,917, forward strand.
TTTAATATTTTATATAGTGTTTATTTTAAATCATTCTATTTTTTTATTATTTACTTTAAGTGGCTCTATTACATATTATTTTATTTATGATATATTATCGATTGTATATGTTATTAGGGTTTAATCATTTTTAAATGTTAATTTAAAATTTGTTGTATCCTTTATTTTTAATTTGTTTTGTTATTTATCTAAGGTTTTCATATATTATTTATTTTAAATATATGTTGTTTATTTTATACTGTTACATATAAGTATATATTGTCGATTTTAAATCTTGTCATATTGTTCTTTTAAATTATTTTATTATTTATTTACAATTTTTCATATTTTTTATATTTTCTTTTATTTTATTTTATATTCGATCTCTTTTATATTCTTCTTTATTATGACCTTTTTATTTATTTATGCATTATTTCAAAATTAGATATTATTATTATCACTTTTTTGGTTAACATTATCGTTGTATTATTTGTGTTATTAGCTTTTTTATGTTATTATTCTTTCTCTTGATTGTTTATCTTCGCGTTAAATGTTGGTACGACGTGTAATTATTGTGAATCATTTCTTTTTGTTATCATATCTATGTTTTTATTATTCATTAGCATGATAATTTTTTTTCAAATCATCGTTTTAAATAAAAAGTACATTTCATTTAGTTGCTAAATTTTTTATTATTCAAAAGTTTTCAAAATAAGGCAATACTCGAAATTTGGGAGCTTTGAGAAAATTGTACCCTAACTAACTGGGTTTTGACTTTTCTCGTCGAATCTAAATAATCGAATACCTTTTCTAAATTAAAACATATGAATTTTAAATAAAAGCTTATTCTCGAGAATTCGAGATGTTGTATCCTAACTTACTGGATGTGTCATTTTGTTATCTTGAGGTAAGAATTTTTAAAAAATAAAGGCAACATTCTGTATTTGGAGATTTGAGAAATCGTGCCCTAACTTACTGGGTTTTGATTTTTCGTTTGGCCCAAATAACCGAATATCCTTTTTAATTTTTAATGCATGGGTCTTGAACATCAAAAGACAAGCTTAGTTTCGAGGGTATAAATGTTGTATCCTAATGTACTGGATGTGATATTTTATTTTTTCGTGACAAAAGGGTCTTAACATCCAATTTGATTTATTCAAGAATTTTTTAAAAAATAAAAAAAATTGTTGTAACACCCCTTACCCGAGTCTGACACCGGAACGAGTACAAGGCATTACCGGACTTGAACATTCTTAAACTCATGGGTTCGACCATAAAAATTCTTTCCTTTTAAAACTTATCATTTAATCTCGTAATAACTTTAATAAGTGCCCTGGAGGCCCTAAACATACATCAAGGGTATTCCGAAACCAATCCAAGAACTTCCAAACAATTAGAAAACTTTATCTAAAACATGGCTACATGCCCGTATGGGGTGGGACACGCCCGTGTGGGCAGGCCGTGTAGTCTCACACACCCATGTCCCTAGCTCGTGCTGAATTTATGTTAATTTCCACCTACAAGGGTTGTGACACAGCCTAGACACACGCCCGTGTCTATAGCCTGTGTGCAAGAACCTGAGTATTCTATTTTTTTAGCACGGCCAGAGCACACGCCCGTGTGCTTAGCCCGTGTACTATACTGACTTATATGGGACCTCATCTCGGATGCCCATGCCATGTCCCAGACATGGTCTTACAGGGGATCACATCTTGATTCCAAATGCCATGTCCCAGACATGGTCTTACATGGGATCTCAGTTTGGTGCTGATGCCATGTCCTAGACTTGGTCTTATACGGGACCTACAATACTCAAGACATGACTACGATATCCCTCGTATCAATTTAACTTATAGTACTTATACATGTTTCAAATAGATATCATACCAAGACTTCATGGAACATTTAAATTTTATAAAAACATATTCATAATGAATTTATATGGCATACAAGCTAAATTATTACATACAACTTACCTTAAGTCCAAAATGTAGATAATTGTTCGATTTAGTCCACAACTTTGCTTTTGCCTCAGTTTCGGTCCGAGCTTCGTGTTTCTTGATCTAAAAAGACAAATTTAGCTTATTTAGTACCCAGACTGACTAAATTGTTCCTAAATCATACTTTGGTAAAATTTATAATTTTGCCCTTAAACTTTTGCATAATTGCAAAATGGTCCCTAGGCTCGTAAAATGAAATGCACTTAGTTTTTTAGGTGCCCAAGCCTAGCAAAACCTCATATGGACTCATAGAAGCCCATATTACTCATTAATTTGCACATTAATACTCATTTTACTAGCTTTGCAATTTGGTCCCTATTAGGGGCTTTCATGCAAAATCACCTAGAGAAAGGTGTTTACTACATTTTATCCCATCATTTTCCACCGCTAGACACCAAATTACTTGAATGTCATGCATTGGTATATTTTTGAACATGAACCCTAGCTCAAATTAGGGGTAAAAATAGCTAGATTAAGCTACGAGGATTTCAAAAATACGAAGAGCATGAAAAACGGGGCTTAGAGTAACTTACTTGAAACTTGAAATTGAAGAAAACCCTAGCTATGGAGACCCTTGGAATTTCGGCACAATAGAGAAGAAGATGGACAAAATTTGGCTTCTTTTTCCCTTTTTATTTCATTAGTTTACCAAATGACCAAAATGCCCCTTTGTCCTTTCTTTGAAAATTTTCCCTTCCATGGGAATTTTTGTCCATGGTGCCAAAAATTGGTCTAATTGCTAAATAAGGACTCCTAATAATTTCTTTTATGCTATTTCATACTTAAACCTTCTAGAAACTCATAATTTGCATCTTTTGCGATTTAATCCTAAAGGACAATTTATTCATTATTTCATGAAATTTCCTTCATGGAAATTTTCTCAACATCATGCAAGCATGTCATATCTCATGGTAAATCCTAGGAATAAAATTTTTTACTTCGAATTTTGTGGTCTCGAAACCATTATTTTGACTCGGCCCTATTCCGGGCTATTACAATTGTACTTTAAAATCTTTTCAAATTTTTGACATTAAGACATTAATTAATCGATTAGGTACCAATTTTGGGCGTTACGAGGGTGCTAATCCTTCCTCGTGCGTAACCGACTCTCGAACCCGTTTTCTCAAATTTCGTAGACTAAAATCATTGTTTTAGTAAATCAAAATATTTTATTAAAATGATCAATCTCAAGGTGACCCGATCATACCTCGAAAAAAGGTTGGAGGCGACTCCATTTTTGTTTTTAAAGAAAAGGTCAACTCCCGCTTTTTAAAATAAAAATGGTTTCGACAAAAGAGTTTTGGCATCATTATGGTACAAAAGAGGCTATGTTAGAGCCGAAAGAAAACATGAAATCACTGTACTTTAAACATGAAATCAAGGATAAAATTTCTTAAGGGGAAAATTATATAGCCCAATTTTTAGTGGTGTTGGAAATAGTAGTTTCAAAACCCCATTTTTGATATTTGAGCCCGTAAATGTGAAATATTACTATTTACAAGCGTAGTGTCAAAGTTTATTAAACTTCTTTCCTTTACTTTTGTCAAATTGGTAGTTAATTAAGGTATAAGGACTAAATTGTAAAAGTTTATCGCTATAGGTTTTTAATTGGCCAAAGGTTTAAGGACTTAAATTGAAAATAACTAAAGGCCATTAGCCATTTTGGAATGTGTTTTAGTGGACGGTAGCCTTATATGTAGATTAGCTTAATTAATTAGCATTTGTTTAATTAAAATATGATTTATTAAGGATTTAATTAAGGATAAAAGAAAATTTAAGCAGATGCAAAGAGAAGAAATTATTCATTTTCTCCATCCACCACAAAAAAAAAAAAAAAAAAAACCATGGTTAAAGTTTGGAGAAAAGCTTTTTAGGGTTTTAAAATTTCGACAACTATTAGTTATGTTCAATTAAGTCATTTTCTTGTAATTTTTATGTTTTTGAGGTAATAGGAGCTTGATTTAACTAGCCCATGTACCAATTTGTAAAATTTTTAAATTTTCTAAAAGTTATCGTTGATGAGTTCTTAAAGAAATTGATATTAAATTGATATATTTTTAGATTAGATATGAAAAAAGACTAGATTGTAAAGTGTAAATTGTTAGTTTCGTCCAAAATTACAAAGTGTAAAAAGTGAAATTTTGATGTGAAATTTTTGTAATTATAGCTAGTAGAAGCTACTAAAGGTATGCAACTGATATTTATTTTGAAACCGAAACTCAAAATTGTAAGTTTTGACAATTTTAGTTTTAAGGACTAAATTGAATAAAATAAAAAATTAGAGGCATTTGAAAAAGAAATTGCACTGTTTCATGATTTTAATAGGATGCTATAAAATGTTTTATCAATTGAACTAAACTATGGGAATTGAAGCAAACCGAAGATAATCAGAGAAAAGACAAAATTGCTTATTAGTTCTTAAAGATTTGTTCGTTTGTTGTTTTGCTCATTAGTGTTTATAAATGTGAATTTGGTGATTTTGGCATCAATTGGACTAAATTGCTAAGTATGAAAAATCTAATATTTATGAATATGTAAAGGTACCAAAATGGAAATGGAATGTTTATAAAATTGGTATGACATGTATATGCTGTTAGAGGGATTAAAATGATATGATTACAATAATAATGCACATACAAACTTAGTAAAGGATTAGGATATGTATGGCATGTCATTAGGGTCAAATATGGAAACAATCAAAGATTTACATGGTTATATGAGATCCAATATTTGTTGTAGATTCTCGGTTTATATGTATCATTGGTTTAGACTGGACTAGTAACCTCGATACGATGTCAGCATGTGTGAGCAACCCTAATCATTGTCAGCTTGTTTGAGCAACAGAGTCATGTGTATCTTAGTTCAATTTACTATAGCTCCTTCGAGTGAAATGATAACCTTATGGAAATGAAAATTTTGCAATGGATTGATTTTGAATTGAATTATACATGCTTCCAAATTGAACATGAATTTGACTATACATGTTTTTTATTTGCTTCATTTTATATGATTTTCATGCCTAATGATCATGATATGTAAATTTTGGTCTAACCTATTTGGTTATATATGATGTTAACTATTAGCTATCGCAAGATATACCAAAGAGTGCCGTTTGATTGTCATTGTATTAAATGTTAAGCTTATTGAATTGTTAAGGTAAGTTAAGTAAATTTCATATGTAATGCCCTAAAATTGGGCCTAGTAAGATTGGGCATTGTGCTTGGGAGCCGCTACGAGGTTGCACATAAAAGTTTATCTGTGCAAAAAATATCAGAAATTGTGTGTTGCTTTAGTGGCTAAGTGATTTAGGAGGAGCTGAGGTTGTCTGAGAAGTACTGAGTTCAAGCGCTGGCTTCCACAAAATTTTTGCTTGTTAAGGATAAAACCCCTATCTTTGGCTAGTAGGGTTATAAGTTTATTTTGGTAAAGTATGACACAAAAGTCTACTGGTCTAGTGGATAGTGGCGTGTGAAGTGTGCTAGTGGTCTAAGGTTTGAATCCTTGCTTGTGCAAATGGAGATTGTTTTTGCTGGTAACCATGGGAGGAAGTTGTGTTTGACTGAAACACCAAGAATTTGAATAGGTTTGAATAGGTTGGTTGTTAGCCGAATGTAAGGAGATGGAGGGGAGGATATTGTGGAGGAAATCGGGGAACTTGAGTGGTTTAAAAGTGTTGTGCCGAAATTGGACTGTAGGCACACAGAGTTTCGGCTGAGGTTGGCTACTCTATCACAAGTTCCGGTTTTTGTCTACTTGGGGGGATTCTTTTGCTTGGTGGCTGAATATGATAGAATTCTTTTAGGGTAATTTGCATTTTGTTACTTTGTTTTTGACAATCGATACAGCTTTTGATTTCTCCTTTATGTTGTGTGTTGGGTGAACTCTTTCTTTTTAGCCCCTCCTTCGCAACTATGCTTTTTATTGGATTGATTGGTTCTTGCCCTCTTCTTTTCTTCATTGTAACTATTGTAGCCGATACCCTATTGCCTCTTCTATTCTTTTGGGTTGCTAGCCTTTGGCTTAAGACCGAACCTTTTCTCTTTTACCCTTCTAATCAATTGTTGGTTCTCGAACAAATACCATTATTCTCCTCTCATTCGATTTCCATCAATCACCATTTCTTTTGTTTTGTTGATTCATTTAACGGAATACTCCATCTCCTTTAAGTCAATTATTGGCGTTTTATTTTCGGTTGGTTGGAGTTCTCTAACGATCGGTAAGTGCTCGTATTTCCCTTTTTGCTTCTGTCTACCATGGAGATCTTTTCTTTTGAACATCTCTTTCTTTCTGTCGATTGATGATAGGGGAAAAACGATTGTTACACTTTGCCTCTATTCACTCTATATAATTTCAGCATTGGGTGAGTGTGGCTGATTGTACTTTCTCTTGAATCTGAACGTTGTGATTTCGGTAAGTGACTTCTCAATTAGTACAACGATTCAGAGATTGATAGTTGATAAGTGTGGTGTGGATTACAGATACGCCTAAGGCCTTTTGATTAGTCTTTTACAACAGAGTCGGGGAGTGAGCCATAATCGGATTGATTGATTCTAGTGAGAGGTTCGAGTACTCGTACACTTTTCAGCCTCGTTAATAGGTGTGTAACCATATACCATGTTTGTTAATCAGCTAAAAAGCCGAAAGTGTGTGTGTTCTAACACCATTGGACTGTTGATTGGCAGAAGCCGAAAAGCTGAAACTTCAGCATTTGATGCCACACGAGCGTGCGATCGTACGTGTGGTGAATCGAGCCCACGAGCATGGGCATTAGACAGAAGGGGCCACCATGAGTGTTCTCATGGGTTTGGGCCATTATGGGCCACGTTGGGCCAAAATAGGTCGTGTGGGCCCAATGGGCTTGTGGGCCCCACACAGATAAAATGTATCTAATGTGGTAAGTATTGGTTTGGGCTGTGTCGTTTGCATAACCGTGGCTAAATCTGGGCTATTTGGGCCACATGGGCGTTATATCTATTTAGGTTACCTAAGTCGCTCGAGGCGACTGTAGGTCGTTATTTGTATCAAGACACTAAATAGACAGAATGACCGTAATACCCTTATAGGACAGAATGATTGTAATACCCTTATAGGGCAGAATGATCGTACAACCCCTGTAGGGCAGAATACCGTAATACCCCTGTAGGGCAGAATGACCGAATACCCCTATAAGGCAGAATGATCGTAATACCCCTGTAGGGCAGAATGACCGATTTACCCTCAAAAGGTGAAATGACCGAATTACCTTCGAAGGGTAAAATGACCGATATACCCTTACATTGGTAAATCTGACAGACATATGGGAATAATGGACCCAGTGGTGTCGCACAAATGGCTAAGGTTGTTTCTGGGTTTAGTGGGCCACACAAACGTGTAGGCCCACATGGGCCGCGTAATGGGCCTTGTGCCCATTCACACTATTATGTATGTTGAGGTTACACGAGTCGCCCTAGATGACTGTGGACCTCCTAATGGGTTGGTAAGTGTGTCTAGACCCATTCTGATGAAAATGACCGTTATGCCCCTAGTTGTGAAACAATTGATTTGTGTGTGTTATGTATGTTTGTAATTGAACATGACTACTTTCTCTGAGCATGACATTTTGCATTCACATATGATGACATGACATGACATGACTTATTGCATGGGGTTGGGATATTGTTATAGAGGAAGTACTGTACTGACCTGTTAGGGTCGCACGGATTGTACGAGACGATTGTGGACCTACATAAGGCTTTGTGCCATTCTGAGGCTTTATGCCGTTCTGAGGCTTAGTGCTGTTCATTTGACCGGTGGCTCTGTGCCGTTCATACTACCAATGGGTTAGTGCCGTTCATTTTACCGGTGGCTTGGTGCCATGCACATTATCGCTGGCTTAGTGTTGTCCACTTTACCAATGGCTATGTGTCACGCATATTACCGATGGCTTAGTGCTGTCCATTTTACTGATGGCTTTGTGTCACTCATATTATCGACAGCTTAGTGTCATTTATATTACTGAAAGTAGGTTGTATTGATGGCTATAAGCCACTTATCTTACTAGCAGCTAAGTTACGATTATGTTATCTGGCAGCCTTGCTCGATATTAGTGTGCTGGTTGGGTGGGTCAAGTTATCCCCGCATGGTGTATTAGTGGTACGGAGTGGTGTGTTGGCTAGATTAGGGTGGGATGCACTATTGCATTATTGTTCTGAATTGATACTGTATTGCGCTTAAGCCCACATATGTTCTACTTTTGATTCTGTTATTGTAATGGGCTTAGGCCTAGTCTGCTACTATTTCTGTATTCTGTTTGTCTGACTGACTGTTCTCATATTAGGGGATTACACACTGAGTTTTTATAAACTCACCCTGCTTTTAACTGTGCAGGTAATCCCTAGCGTTAGGTGGGTCGGTGCTGCGAGGGACTCGGAGGTGGCCACACATCTATAGATATTTGCACATTTGGGTTTTTTTCATACTTTTCCGTTTGTTTTGGGGTTTCATTTATGTAATAAGGCCTATTATGATTTAAATTTTTATTTGGGCTTTGCTTACTTATTTTAAACTGTTAAACACAGATTTTCAAAGTGATACCTATTTTCAAAGACAAACACTTTAATGTTCAAAGTTTTAAATGTTTCCGCAAAATATTGCAAAAGCTTCCGCAACTTCCTTGGTTTTCAAACATAACAACAAACTAATAATGTTTTAAAGTAATGATGTTTTAAAATAGTTAACAAACAACCAAGATGGTTTGAATGTTAACAAAGAGGCCTTAACCTCCAAACGGGTTTCACCAACAAGAAATATGGTTTTCAAAAAGCATTCCAATATGACACTGCCAGATTTGGCCCTAATATCTAGGCTGAGTTTAGGGGTGTTACATCATATGTGCTTACTAAGCATTCAATATGCTTACCCTATTATTTCCCTTTCCTTATAGATTGCCACTTTACAGAACATGACTAACGGATCATTTAGAAGCTCACACTATCTCATTATTAATTTGGTAGTTTTTAAATCATTTTAAAGCCCAATTTTCTGGCATTTACATAGGTGTTCGTACATGTTAGCTTGAAATGATAGTTTTAGTTTAAAGTTATACTAGTGTTTGAATTTTGTAAGGTAATGCCTAATTTTATATGTATGTTTTGGTAACATGTTAAGATAAGTTGTGAGAAATTGAAGTGGTGCAAATGGGATATAATTTGGTATGTTTCAAGTGGTTTGAAATTGGTAAACATTTGACATTTTTCAAATGGAATGGAATGATAATTCTAGCGGTTGATTAGGTGATACACATTGATATGAGATTGAATATGGTTATTTGCATTTGCTTTAATATGAATTTGTGATGTTTTGATGCTGACGTAACACCCCACACCCGGTTTGGACGTTATGGCTGGATCTTGAGGAGTTACTTTAAGTCACTTGAAAAATAAAAAATTCACTTTGAAGTCATGTGGTTAACCAATGTTCATTTTGATAAATCATTTTCCTATTTTAGGAAAATTCTTGATAAAACCGTTACTTTATTACAAGAAAACATTAAAGTGATTATATCATTTTGCAACGGAATTTACTAAGCTATATGTTTTTGAAAGTCATGGTTTAATTTGCAACAAATCATTTTACAATTAGAAACTTTATACTTCTTAATTCGAAAAAGCAAGCTAAAACAAAAAGAAAAGTTCAAAACAATTCATAGTCTAAAAGTCCAAAAACTCCAAATTTTACATAAAGTCCATCTAAACCATTTTATCAAAAGAATCCAATTTCGAGTTCCTGCACGCCGATTGGTCCTAAGTTTGCTAATTATTTGCAAGGAATAAAATAAAGGGTAAGCTTAAGAGCCTAGTGTGAAACTTAACCCAATAAGCAATTCAAAAACATATAATTTAACAAATACATATACAGTTGCAGTTCAGTTACAGAATCGGATGCATATTTAGATACAAAATCAGATGCATAATCAGATACATAATCAGATCCTACCCCTATCCATTGCACACCATATCTGTTCATCCCTACACACCAGTTAGGGTAATAAATACCCATCCAACCTATAAGTGAGCATATGTTACTTTTCATAATAGTACAGTCAAACTGTAAGAAATAGATAAGTGTGGCAATGCCGCCAGAATAGATATGTGGTTTAGCCACCAGACAATGCATATTATTAAACTTCCAACAATTCCTCTATCATATCTTAATCCCACCCCAATCCATATGTAATACTATACAAATATCATATGCACATATGAAACACATGACATACGTGCTATACACATCAGATAATAATATCATTATTTCAGAAAACACATAAACAAAGACAAATTGTAACACCTCTAACCTGTACCCATCATCAAAATAGGGTTATGGAGCATTATTGGAGTTTTCAAATCAAATGAACATAAATTTCACACATTTCAAATCATATCAATAATCATATTAAGTCCAAACCAAAACATTTATATTGTCCCTTATACGAGCCCTCGAGGCCCTAAAAACATGTTTGGAACAAGTTGGAAATAAATCGGAAACTCAGAGAAATTTTCAGAAAACATTGCAAATTTTCAACACTGTAGGGATCACATGGCTGTGTGGCCAGGCCCTGTGACTCACAAGCCAAGAGACACGCCTGTGTCTCAAGCTGTATTGGCATTCGAAGTAGGGACACATGGCTGTGTTATAGCCTATGTCAGTGCCCATGTAACTCACTGACTTGGGTCACAAGCCAAGCCACACGCTCGTGTTCCAAGTCGTGTACTCTTCGAAGTAACCTCACATGTCTGTGTTCCAGGCCGTGTGCTAGGTTGTGTAATAGCTTGACTTGCATCCCTTCGAAAGCTATAGGGGATATACGATTGTGTCACCTGGCCGTGTGTCACACACGGCTAAAACACACCCCTGTGTCTTTGCCTGCATGGACGAAAGTAGGCCATTTTACAAGCCATTTGTCTCACAAAACTAGGTATATACCTACAATCAAATTTGCACATATACGCAACCAATATGCCCTTAGGCACCTCAAATGACAATATGTAAACATGTCTAACTATGTACTCATTTTGGTGAAAATAATTAACTAACTTCCAACTAGATTTGTATCAATTCATACCATTGAATTCACTTACCAAAACTTTCCAAACGGTACTTATAACTAATGTACCAAATCACCACATTCACATGCTTCAAAAAGACACCTACCATATGCATATTTGAACTATCATTCCATTATCCATCTTTCAAACAAAACAAGCCAAGTCAAATGTACCTATCAACAACCAAAACACATAGGCCAACATTCGCCAAAATACCTATACATGCCATTATAACCAAAATTAAACAACCGAAAGTACCAAAAGAGCTGATGGGTACTATGATATAGCTCCAACAAGCTTCCAACCTAAATGAGCTTCGGTTCATTATAAAAAACGAAAAATAGCACAAAGTAAGCATTTAAGCTTAGTAAATTTAAGCTTAGTAAGTTCGATTAACAAAGAACAAAACTTACCATTTAATCATATAATAGGTAAGTAACATAACATCTTCCAACCATAAATTGACCAAAGCCTACACACATATACACCAACCATGTTAGCCATGTAAATATATATATAAACCAATAATCATGGATGAGCACAACAATTGGTTATGTTTCATATGCATGTATCATCTAATTCAATTTTCCATATACCATGTAATAACATTTCCATATAATTCATATGTATCCCTTTAATAGTCCGTAATGAACCCTTGCCATTTTGTATCAGAATAATACTTGTTGAACCATTTAAAATACTGTTGGATACTCAAGATAGCTCACACATAGTGTGCTAAATCATAAAACTGTAATCCATCAATTTCTATACATGTATGCTCACACGAGCTATGAATTAGTGTGCTCACACAAGCTGTAACACCCCTAACCCGTATCCGTTGTCAGAATAGGGTATTGGACCATTACCGAAACTTTTAGAATATTTTTAGATAATTCACGTAAATTACTAGTCATTTATCGAAGTCATTCATAACGTCCCTTATATGGACCCTCGAGGCCCAAAACAAGTGTTGGAATCGAATGGGGACTAAATCGGGAACTCAGGGAATTTTTCACAAAATTCTAAAATTTTTCTCACTATTAAGTCTCACACGCCCCGTGTGGTATGGGACATGCCCGTGTCCCTAACCTGTGTAACGCTCTGACTTGCAGCTCATGAACAAATTAATGTCACATAGCCAAGTTACATGCCCGTGTGCTAGGCCGTATGGTTAATTTGAATTTTTGAAAAATAGGTGCAGGATTCACACGGCCAAAAGGCACACTCATGTTCTAGGCCATGTGCCTCACACGGCTAAGACATACGCCCGTGTCTCTGCTGGCGTGCCTAATTCTAAGCATTCTATTTTTCAAAATTAAGGTGCAGAGGACACACGGCCTAGCTACATGCCCATGTACCCAGTCGTGTGTCACACACAGTCTAGACACACGCCCGTGTGGACAAAATAAAGCCATTTCCTAGCCTCATTTGTCATCCAAATTTACCATTTTCCTGTACTAAAACATATCAAACACATTCCAACCATTTCAAGCATTCAAATCAAGCAAATTACATCATTAACCATGGCATATCATTTTATGCATACATGTCTATAATCTTACTTTAGTTAAGACCTCATGTTGGACATAGTTTGATCAACTACTTAACATACATTAGCTACCATAGTTTGACACTACAAGTATATTAGAACAAACCATTACTAGCCATTCCAATGGCTAGATTACAAGCATCATTTACATTTACATGCCAATATGGCCAATACATGCCATTACAACCATAATTGATTTAGCATATTGTACCGATATGGCTGATGGATAGTGTGATTGATCTCTGTCAAGCTTCCAATTTACTATAAAACAGGGAAATAAAACTAAGTAAGCATAAAATGCTTAGTAAGTTTGTATAATATGGTACTTAACTTACCATTCATTCTATTTTGAGGTAACTATGTAACAGATATTCAATCAATTTGACCTCAAGCCCTACACACATCCTCATTGCCCTTGTTAGTCATATATTCCATATAAACATCAAAACATATATCGCCTCAACAAAAATCAAGTTTCCAAGCACATATGCTTTCCACAACATGTATTCATTCAACAGCATAATTCATCTCATTATTACAAGTAAAATTTCATAATAGTTCATTTCGAGTTCAAATCATTTCATATCATAACTTTACTCACATTACTCGAAATATCAAGGTCACAATTAGTACACTCAAGGTGAACAAGTCTATAATCAAGAATGAACATATATTCATCAAATAAAGTCCATGTACAAATATCATCATCTCGTATTTTCATATGTCATTTGTCATGTATCATCATTCTCATGTATTGCAGGCCAATAAGTGTAATAACACATTTCTTATTCAATCTTCTCATGTCAAAAACTTTTTCTCGTTGAATTTATCTGGAATATCGATAGATACACAAATAGTACACTCGTGGTGTACAAATCAGGATCCGTCAATTCATATTCAATGGTACCCATAGGGTACTATTTCAAAGAGTACTCTCTCAAGCCACATATATATAAACAACAAGATTACCAGTCCAAAATCACGATGTAAATTTGGGGTCTCTATTTGAGACAATAGAAGTAGGTACTCCATGCAATCTTACAATCTAAGAAATGTATAACTCAGCTAGCTTATCCAGTGAATAATCGGTACGAACTGGAATAAAATGAGCCGACTTTGTCAATCTATCTACAATAACCCAGATTGCATCTTTCTTGTTCGATGTCAACGGTAAACCAGATACGAAATCCATTGCGACATGATCCCATTTCCAGTCAGGTATCATAATTGGCTGAAGCAATCCTGAAGGCACCTGATGTTTAGCTTTTAGTTGTTGACATATCAAATATTTCGAAACGAAGTCAGAAATGTCTCGTTTCATACCGTGCCACTAGTACTGACGTTTCAAATCATTGTACATTTTAGTGCTACCCGGATGAATTGATTTTCTGCTGTTATGAGCTTTGTTTAAAATCATCGAAATAAGCTCTGAATTTCTCAGAACACACAATCGATTTCTGAATCTCAAACAATCATTGTCATCAATCAAAAACTCTGAATCCTCTTTCGAATCACATTGAGCTTGTTTTGTAATCATATCATCATCAACTTTCTGAGCTTCCTGGATTTGTTGCATCAACATTGGTTTTGCTTTTATTTCCGCTACTAACACATCATCAACAGACATAGATAAATGTACATTCATCGCTCTCAAAGCAAACAGTGATTTTCGATTTAAAGCATCAGCAACCACATTAGCCTTTCTCGGATGATAATCAATAACGAGCTCGTAATCTTTCAGTAATTCTAGCCGCTGTCGTTGTCTCAAATTCAAGTCTTTCTGAGTCATCAAGTATTTGAGGCTTTTATGATCGGAATAAACCTGACATTTCTCCCCGAACAAGTAGTGACGCCAAATTTTCAAAGTGAAAACAATAGCAGCTAGCTCGAGATCATGAGTTGGATAGTTTTTCTCGTGAGGCTTTAACTGTCTCGAAGCATAGGCAACAACTCTACCTTCTTGCATCAAAACACAGCCCAAACCGTTTAGAGATGCATCGCTATAGATCACAAATTGTTTACCCGATTTTGGCTGAACTAATACTGGAGCTTCGGTCAAAAGGGCTTTCAACTGATCAAAACTTTTCTGACACCTTTCTGACCACTCAAATTTGATATCTTTTTGAAGCAACTTTGTCAACGGTGTTGCTATCATCGAGAATCCTTTCATGAACCATCTATAGTACCCAGCAAGTCCCAAAAAGCTCCGAACTTCTGAAACATTCCTCGGAGGCTTCCAATCAAGTATAGCCAAAATTTTACTCGGATCGACCCGGATACCTGATGCGGATACAACATGTCCCAAAAAGCTGACCTCACGTAACCAGAATTCACATTTACTGAACTTTCTGTACAGCTGCTTGTCTTGCAAAATCTGTAACACCAATCTCAAGTGTTCAGTATGCTCAGTTTCATCGCATGAATAGATCAGAATGTCATCTATAAACACTACTACAAACCGATCCAAATACTGTCTGAAAATTCGATTCATTAAATCCATGAAAACTACAGGGGCAATAGTGAGCCCAAACGGCATCACCAAAAACTCATAGTGTCCATACTTCATTCTGAAAGCTGTTTTAGGCATGTCGGAGTCTTTAACTCGCAACTGATAATAGCCCGATCTCAAGTCTATCTTCGAAAATACTAAAGCTCCCTTTAGCTGGTTAAAGAAATCATCAATTGCGGTAACGGATATTTATTCTTTATAGTTACTTTATTAAGTTGACGATAATCGATGCACATTCTCATAGTTCCGTCTTTCTTTTTCACAAATAGCACTGGTGCACCCCAGGGTGAGAAACTCGGTCGAGCAAAACCTCTATCTGTCAACTCTTGCAACTGAGATTTCAATTCTTTTAATTCTGTTGGTGCCATATGATACGGAGCTATCGAAATTGGAGTCATTCCTAGTACTAATTTTATACCAAACTCTACTTTTCGAATAGGTGGCAACCCAGGTAATTCCTCAGGAAACACAACTGGATATTCACGAACCACGGGTCCAGTCTTAAGCTTTCTTTCTGATACTTTACTATCCAGAACATACACGAGATAAGCTTCACAACCCTTATTCACATACTTCTGAGCCAACATCAAAGATATTACTGCCAGCAACCCTTTCAAATCAGTAGACTCAAATCGAATTATCTTATCATTCAAACATCGCAAGTCAATTATCTTTCGCTTGCAATTCACTACAGCATCGTGCACAGTTAACCAATCCATGCCAAGAATGATATCAAACTCATCAAATGGAAATAGCATCAAATAGGCCTGGAAACAAGAATCTCGAATCATTAGGGGACAATTCTTGCATACTTTATCAACTAACACATACCGGCCCAGAGGGTTTGACACTCAAATCACAAACTCAGTAGACTCAACAGGTAGAGTCTTACTGGATGCCAAAGTTTCACACACATAGGAATGAGTCGAACTGGGATCAATCAAAGCAATAACATCAGTATCATAAAGAGTGAAGGTACCAGTAATAACGTCTGGGGAAGAAGCCTCCTCACGAGCGCGTATGGCATAAGCTCTGGCAGGTGCACGAGCCTCAGATCGAACAGCAGTATCTTTAGTTCCTCTCTGACTACCACTAGCATTATCCGCATGTCTAGGTGCTCTACCTCATGCTGCAGTATTACTAGGTCTCCCACTCAGATCAGTACTTCGCTCCGCTAATTTCGGGCACTGTCAGATAAAATGATCTGATGATCTACACTTAAAACATGAGCGATCATGCAATCTACAACTCCTTGAATGCCATTTACCATAATGCTTGCACTCAAATCTGTCCTTACGTTCATTGCCAACACTAGCAACTGAGGTAGCTCGTGTACTCATAGGAGGTCGATCACGATCTCGTCTGGAAAAACCCGAAGTAGTCTTGGATCAGCCCGATTCATCTTGAAATTTCTTCGATGATTGTTGAAATGTTTTCCTCGAAGATCTTTTACGAAACTCTCTAGCTCCAGCTTCAGCTTTTCTTTTCTCTTTTCCGAGCTCTTCGGCTTTACAAGCTCGTTCAACAAGTACACGAACTATTTAATTTCCAAAATGCCTACTAGCAATTTGATATCTTCATTCAACCCTTCTCAAAACGTTTACACATGACAGCTTCGGACGAAATACACTTACGGGCATATCTGCTGAGTCTTACAAATTCCCGTTCATATTCTATAACTGACATTCGGCCTTGTTTAAGCTCAAGAAACTCTTTGGCTTTTGTTCGATAAATCTCTGGCTAATATACTTTTTACAGAATTCTATCAGAAAGAATTCCCAGGTAACCCGCTCTCTCAGCACAGTTGAAATTAAAGTGTTCCACCAATGATAGGCAATATCACGTAACAAAGACACGGCACACTTCAAGCACTAATCGGGTGTACACGATAGTTCATTGAAAACACGTATAGTGTTATCAAGCCAAAACTCAGCCCGTTTAGTGGCACCAGGGGCTTACTCAATCTCAAAGGATCGATCACAGGAGGCACCACAGGTATCAAAAGTGGATTACTCAAGGGTGGGAGTTGTGTAACAGCCAGATTAGTTCAAATGTATTGGGTGAACTAATCGTTCATCATAGCATAGAAGGCTTGTTTAGCCTCATCATCTTGATTACTCATATTCGGCTGAGAATCAATCGGCCCTGTCCCTTACGCGGGAGCAGGCTCTACACTCTCAACATCGTTTGCTACGGCTCGGTCGGGATCCAGATTCATTTACTATACCAAAAAAACACATTTGAACTGTCAAAAGTCATCACACTA
The DNA here is from genome assembly GCA_020496765.1 of Gossypium stocksii. NCBI lineage: Eukaryota > Viridiplantae > Streptophyta > Magnoliopsida > Malvales > Malvaceae > Gossypium > Gossypium stocksii. The sequence continues at coordinate 19,710,303 of CM035623.1, forward strand.
TCGTATTATCACTTTATAGCATGTATAGCTAACCTCACACATGCTACGTTAGTCCTAGAATCGACTAAACTGTAGCTCTGATACCAATAAAATGTAACACCCTAACCTTTAAATCCTAAGTTACTATTCATTTGGTCACTCTCTCCAATTCCAGGCCGAATATTAACATGCTTAATATGCTTTAACTTATTAACCATTTGTAAATTTTATTCAACTCACTTCTAGAACACTATTATACATAAAAATAAAGTTCATACATCAATCACAATACCCATTATGAATCTATTACTTTTCACATGAACAAATGTAACATAACCGAATATAACTAAGCTTGAAATTTTGATCCTAGCAAGATCACTATGTACATTGCCAATGCCAAATCAAACAAACACATAAACACATTCAATGATCGAATTTAACTTCAAGTTCATTACTTAATAACTAACTACATAATACCATTAATCCATAATCTCATATTTAACTAATGAGAAAGCCATTTTCGCATGGCTTGAATATATACATATTCAAAACACAGCTTGCTTTCAAAAGAGTTAAGCCTATACATGCCATAAGTTTGGAATTATCAACTTGTTAATAGTACCGTAGATAGACGATAGTATGGATGACTTTGAACTTGAATCCCTGAACTTGTAACTTTCAAACGAGATCTATAAAATGAAACAAAACACAACATTCATAGTAAGAAATTTAGCTTAGTAAGTTTTAAGTAATTTAAACAGCTAACTTACTTATGCACATTATTCACATATGTCTTCAATTCGTTATACCACTCATAATTCAAGATTTCAATTTATAAACAATTTCCACTTATATAACCAAATATCCAAAACCACATATAATATTATCTAAGTATACCACCATTTGGCTGAATATGCATAGTCACATTTGTACACATATTGACATATTATTTCATTTAAATATGAAATCTTATAGTCATAAACATCTAAACCTTTCAATGCCATCTTTAATTCAACTTAGTGGAACTAGTTTATAACACCATATCCATATTTAATTGCAAGGTTTATAATCATATATATACATATACTTCTATATACAATTTCACAATGACCGAACGTGTATATATAGATATACACATACACAACTTCACATATACTTCTCATTTCACATTAATAATTCAATTCACTTTATTCTCATGTGCATAAATAAATTATACATACCTGGACAACTTAATTTATTGAATAAATTCAAATGTCGTATTAATACCAGGCTTCATAGTCTTAGACTTTTATTAACTCACCGGCAATTAGCCTGCTAGGTATAATCCTGAGTTCATCATTAGCACAAAGCCTGCTAGGTAATAACCTAAATTTGTCACCGGCACAAAACCTGCTAGACTTTTAAAGTCCGATACTTATTCACCGGTATTATGCCTGCTAGGCTCGAAGCCCATTTATAACACCAGCTTATAGCTTGCTAGGCCAAAGGCCCGATTAACAATTTGAAGATAACTTCACAAAATCATAACCGTATCGAAATCATGTACTTATGTATTTCACATAATGCACCCACATTAATCAAACTTTAACTTCATTCGATTATGAACACATACTAATCATGTTCATATAACACAATCACATCCATTAGGTACAAGCTTCATTTGAATATATATAATCATACATCTCAATAACTTTTCTTTCGTATTCATTTCACACTTATCATTCAATCCTAAAAGCATGTCACAAATTTACCTCATATAATATTTGCCATTTGGCCATATAAGCATAATGCAATATACCATCATTTTATCTTTACCAAACGACTATATCCATACACTTACAAAGAATACTTATTTCTCATAATTTATATTGAGTCATAAACGAATGTAATTTACGTTTAACTACTTAGAACTTACCTCAAATGTCGTCGAAAAACTACGGATCGGTTATTCCACTATTTTCGCTTTCCCCTATCCGAATTTGGCTCTCTTTTCTCTTGAGCTTAATTAAACAAAATTTAACTTATTACAAAAATTATAATATAACCTTACTCACCATTAAGCACATTTGGAAACTTTAACAACTATATTAACATTAATATACTATCTTCTAACATTTAACACAATGTTTCATGTAAGATATACTTGTGTCGAATTTGCTCCATTAACTATTATGCTCATCAATTGCTTAAACTAATAATTCGACTTTTCATAAACCAACTATTCATGCATTATAAACAATGAAGACATTTTCACTCCAAACAAAGATAATTTCTTATTTGATGACATATATATAGCAATGTCATTTCCATTCATCTTAAATTACATTCAAACTAAACCATGCATTGATATTAAGCACATTCTGCCGTTGATAAGAACTAATTCAACATTCACACATTAGCTTCTATCAACAAACATGAGGTTTCACAAGTTAACATTTATACCCGAATACCATTTTAGACATTTAAGCATTCTTTTCTCATATCTAGTACTAACCTCACATTTTACCCTATTAGCCGATTACCTTTTATCTTTTAACTCACAAATATCAAAGTTTAACTAGCTCATACTCAACCACAATCATCCCTCATCACACAAAATCAAAATACCAACAATTTAACACATAGTATCTATGGTCGAATGCATCATTTACAACAAACTCAAAAATTAACACATGGGCTATGTCAAGAACTTAACCACCAACTTAAATTCACAAAAATTTAAAGGAAATAACATGAAAATCATACCTTAATCCCACTACATCCATGGCCGAATGACAAGGTAAAATGAAACATAATTTTATATTTTATTAATTAACATATATATTAGGTGTTAGTTTACCAAAATAGCCTTTGTAATATTATTCCTTTTCCACTAACCAAGGGCCGAATGTGTCCATGAATATATATCTTGGTTTAATAGCATTTTAAACCCTCCAACATAAAAGACCAATCACAATTTGGCACTCACACATTTTCTATCAAATTTTGCTTCTATGCAATTAAGTCCTTAATTAATAATTTAGCATCCAAATGACAAAATTAAAACATGAAACTTTCACATATAAAAATTAGCATATAATAACCACAAAAAATAATATTTAAAAATTTTTTTGACTCGATTTCGTGGTCCTAAAACCACTTTTTCGATTAGGGCTAAAATAGGGCTATCACACGAGGGTATGTTGGTAATTTTGCAAATCAATGGTATTTTTTTGTAATTTCTTAACACTATGGGTCTAATTACGCACATTGGCCCGTCAACAAGTCTTTGTTGGCTAAAGTGAATAGATACTATGCACCAGGTAGGATTCCAGAGAATAGGAGGTGAGTCATTAAGACCGCTTAAGTACCAAGCTCTCTCTAGATTCAATCCTAAACATGCATATACCCATTGCCACACTTCAACCCTATGACTTGTCCACAGTCACACTTAATTGATTAATTAAGTTTTATGTTTGCTTAAACAATTATTAGATACTAGCACAAAAGTCCATTACAAAACCCTGACGAGTCCACATACATTCATATAGCCCATCAGGCCCAATCACATTTATATGGCCCATCAGGCCCATTCATATTTATACGTCCCCTCAGGCCCAATCTATTCCAAGCCATACAACCCACTTAATTAGCTCGTCATTATTACCAATCTACCAATTTTTACTTATCTGGGCCCACGGGCCCGTCGGGCCCATTTGACCCATTTCAGCTTATCAAACAAGGGTTAGAAGTACACACCTAATAGGAATCTAAAGTTTATCCGCACTCCAAACACTTGTATGCCCAGAAGCCTACAGTAATCACACCCTTGACTCCTAAAGATTGTGTTGATAAACTTTGATCACCACCACCGTGACCCAATGGCATACAAATCAACGAATGATCCAATGCCTAACCTAACGAACACGCCACAAAGCGAAAGGGATAAGCCAAGAAAAGGTATGCCTACTCTCCTCATGGTTTGCTCTATTTAAAGCTAGCTCCTCACTTATTCTCATGTTAGCTTCCCGATGTGGGATTCTCCATCAATCCCCCAAAACTAAAGCATTAGCAAAATAATCAACCTTTGCATGCAAAGGGATTCGAACCATAGTCCTCTCAATAACCTTGTCACACCACCACCACTAGGACACAAGCTCTTTTGTGTCATAAGTCTAACACATTTAACTTTAAATCCCTTCTACTCGCTTCTAGATTTATTTAAAAGAAAAACCAAAATAATTTGCAAGAGCCAAGACTTGAACCTTGGACCCTCTTGCTTCCTTTATGGTGTCACTTCCTTGTCCCCTAAGTGGCGCCACTTTGCCACTACACCAACTTGTTTGGGATCCATAACTATAGAAGAAAAACATAAAATCATCAGGAGTTGTCACACTATCAAAATATAAGTATGGCATGTATAGCTAGACTCTTACTCATACTGAATATTCTGAGAATCAAGTGGCATGTATAGCTAGACTCTATTCACTGACTGTTACTTTAGTAAGAGGATTACACACTAAGTTTCATAAACAGACTTTAGTAAGATCAGGTTAAAAACGAGGTGAGTTTATGAAACTCAGTGTGTAATCCCCTTACTAAAGTAACAGTCAGTGAATAGAATCAGAGACAGACTGGGCCTGAGCCTGTTAATAGAAACAGTGACAGATGGGCCTTAGCCCATTACAAATTCAAAAGTAGAACACATGTGGCCCTAAGCCCAGATCATTATCATTTGGGTCACAACCCATATTAGAATCAATTGGGTCTAGCCAATTTCAGAACAGAATTACATGAATGATGTATGTATGATGCATGTTATGTGTTAACCATATCCAACCCCGTACCTGCCTCCGTCCAACCCTGCACAGTCTGTGGGGATATAATCAACCAACCGATCCAACATACCAAGCTTAGCACTGGTTGCGGCACTAAGTTAACAGAACGACTCAAAGTCGTAGACAGAACGGCTAAAGGCCGTAAATATCGCAGCAATGCTGCCAAATAACAGAATGGCTAGAGGGCATAAATAAAATGGCACCGAGCTAAAATTATATGTGTGGCACAAAGCCATCCATTGGCACAAAGCCATCTAATTGTCGTATAGTCAGCACAAAGCCTGTCAATCACGGTAATCCCATTGACACGAAGCCACCAATCACGGTAATACATTCGGCACAAAGCCATCCATCGTGGTAACATAATTAGCAAAAAGCCATTTATCAAGGTAATATAATCGGCACAAAGCCATCGATTGGCATAAAGCTATAATCATATTAAGTGGCTTAAAGCCATCAGTAGGTCTACAGTCGTCTCGGGTGACTCGTGCGACCATATCAGATCATAACAAATATGTGGTTCAAAGCCTTCGATGGGTCCACAGTCATCTTGCGCGACCCGTGCGACCCTATCAGATCATATCTTCCTTCGTACAATATCCCAACCCATGCAATATGCTATGTATGCGAAATGTCATGCTCATAACCGGTCATACAATCACAGTCAAGTCATTCAAATCAGTCATTTGTATATATCATAAGCACATCAGACATACATAACCCAAATAAAATAGTTATTCTATCTCTAGGGGTATAATGGTCATTTTTACCTAACAAGGTAAAATTAGTCATTTTACCCTCTAGGGGTAAATCGGTAATTTTGCACTATAGGGGTATTTCGATAATTTTCCAACCTCCTAGGAGGTCTACAGTTGTCTCGAACAACTTTAGTAACCTAAACAAACATAACAATGTAAATGGGCCTAAGGCCCATTACTCAGCCTAAGTGTGGCCCACATTCACATTTGGCCCGCTAAGCCCAAAATCGAACTTTGCCATGTAGACGATATAGCCAAGTCCAATATTTCCACATATCTATGACAAAGGCCAGTGTGGGGCCCACGAGCCCATCGGGCCCACACAGTACGTTTCGGCCTAAAATCAGCCTAAACCAACGAGCACGCTCATGGTGGCCTCTACTATCGCATCAGAGTATCCACATGCACGATCCCACGCTCGTGTGGCAACCGTTGTCGAACTTCTGCCTTTTCAGCATTTCAGCATTCCGACATTTGTCGATCTTCTATCTATACAGTGAAATACATACTTTCAACTTTTCAACTGATCAGCAATTAGAACGGAGTGAATAGACACCCCTTCGACTTTTCAGCCGATCAGCAAATATGGTACTCGACTGCACACCTATTGTGCTAATGTAGTTGAACCACTTCCACGATCGAGAACCTAAGGTCAATCACACCCCTTATCAGCCTTAATTCAATGTTAACTCAAAATACTCACTCGAGAAGGATTCAATTGATTTACTGACACTTACCAATCCACCAATCGCAGAATCTACTGATCTAACACCCGCGTACTACTACAAAACCTTAACCTTCAAAGAATCATTTGATTGTCCGATAAATATTTTAAATCCCAAAACGAAACACATCATACTTAAAGCACTTACCCCCAAAAGAATAGATCACTTGCCACGAGAAGAGAACTCGACCTAAGCTTCCACAATAGAACCTACCCCTAGCATGCTTTGACAAATCAAATGGTTGTTAGAGGTCAACCATACATTAGGCCCTGAAGAGAAAGAGGAGGGAGAACTGACACTTGATAATAGAGCCAAAGGATATATGACTAAAACAAAATAATAAAGTGCTAGCAACATATTCTTACCGCTTAATCAAATAAATTCCAGCAATAATCAGTCAAGAAGATTCGGCCAAAGTAAGAAGAACGAAAAAGATTAGAGTAAGAGATAGTATGAGTATTCAGTTCCAGAGAAAAGGAGAAGAAGAACGAATCAGTTACCACAAGAAAAACCAAACGAGCTAGAAAGAAAAGGTGCAATCGGCTAGTGAATGATTGATTTAGGAGAAGTGAAACGAGGAAAAGAAGGTTCGGCTATAGAGAAAACCGATTGAAAAAGTGATGAATGGGAAAATTTAGGAGGAGAAAGAAATGGTATTCGATTTTTAAAGAAAAAGAAACAAAACTAAAGGTAAAAAGGAGAGACCATTCGGCACACATAGGAGAGCAAAAAAAAAAAAACAATTCTGGCACTTCGAGATTATGAGCTAAAATACCAAAATGAAACTAAAAGACCAAAACAAATACCCCTCTACCCTCAAATCACAATCGGCACTACCCAAAAACTGAATACACGCCACAAAAACCCCTAGCCGAAATTTCATCCCCCAACAACCCCAATCGGCTATAACTCCCAAACCTTCAAATTCCTTCAAATCCTCCACCAAACTATCCCCTTATCCCTCCTAGATATTCTCCACAACAACCCCCAAGATTGGTTCAAACACTCACCCAACAGAGTTCTATTGCACCTCAAACTCTAACCGCACAGAGTAATTGCACACCCCACGCCTTGAACCTCAGACCTCCTTGCCACCCTTGTAGCGCCATTTCCACTAGCCCACAAGCTTCCTTGTGACACATTTTATCCTCAATTACTCATAATGTCTATAGGCCAAAGTCCAAGTTCTTTTAAAAGGAAAAGCCAAAATAAATTGCAAGAGCCAAGACTTGAACCTCAGACCTTACAGTTACATATCACGCCACCTTGCCACTAGACTAGAAGCTCTCTTTCTGTCATATTTTTAACACGATAATTTAAAAGGCCTACTTCCAAGCATCTGGGGTTTTATCCATTTAAAACCAAAATTTTTGCCAAAGCCTATGATTGAACCTAGGACTTCTCCAACACTTCTCAAGACCCTTAATCCATTGAAACAAGTCTTCATGATAATTCTTGCACACATAAACCTTTACGTGGAGCCTCCTAGCGACTCCCATGTACAAGGCCCATTCCTACTAGGCCTAAATTCAGGGCGTTACACATTTAGTTGCAACAATCTCTTCTCACCTGCAAGTTTAGAGTCGTAGTTTAGAAATTTTATTACCTAGAATGCTTTGTGTTCGAGTTTAAGCAGTAAATGAAAACTTTTTCCATATACAAGTCTGTAAGGAAATGTTCCTATGGGTGTCTTATACGCAGTCCTATAAGCCTATAACGTATCATCCACTTTTAAAGCTCAATTCTTTCTATTTGACTCTACCATTTTTTCTAAGATGCGTTTGAGTTCTCGATTCGCAACTTCAACTTAACCACTAGTTGAGGATGATAAAGGGTACCTGTTCTATGATGCACCCCATACTTCTTAAGGATCTTATCAAATTGAGCATTACAAAAATATGTACCCCGATCACTAATAATCGATCTAGGTGTTCCAAATCGAGAAAAAAGCTTCTTAAGAAATCGAACTACCACTCTAGCATCACTAGTATATATTTATTACCAAAGGAGCTAGGAAATGGTCCCATGAAATCAATGCCCCAGATGTCAAAATTTTCACATGAAAGCATATAAGTTTGAGGCATCATGTTTTGAAATATTACCTATTCTTTGGCATCAATCACAAGAAGCAACATACCTATTAGCATCCTTAAACAGTGTGGGCCAATAAACACGAAAAAGAGAATGATCCTCCCACAAATAATTTTTCACATCGAAAAAAATTGTTTCTTTCGATAATGCATCAACCCTTTTGGTAGGATGTTAGTAGCCAAGTAATTCGTGATATCTGCAAACCAAAGAACTTTAGAATTGATTGCAACAAAGAGTTGTTCCTTAAGAAATAAGTCATTTATCTCGTTCTCATTAAGCTCATTGAGATGGGGATTCTCTAGTCTTGAAAGGTGATCTGCTGCAAGGTTTTTAACTCCCTTCTTATCTTGGATTTACAAATTGAATTCTTGCAATAATAAAATCCACCTTATAAGTCAAGGTTTTTCAACTGGTTTAGTTAAAATGTAGCAAAGAGCGAAACGGTCAGTGTGAACAACTACTTTCCACAATATTAAATAGGGTCTAAATTTATCGAATGCGAAAATCACTCGCATCACACATTAGCTCAAAGGTAAATTCCAATTAGGTGCAACCACAACCGAGGCAGTAATTAATTTTTCCTTAAGAATATTAAATACTTCTAAGCATTGTTAACTAAAATCGAATGGCTCATCTTTTTCTAGCAAATTAGTTAAAGAGTTAGCTATTTTAGAAATATCTTTGATAAACCTTCTATAGAACCTAGCATGTCCTAAAATGCTTCGAATAGCCTTAACTAAATTAAGGGGTAGTTTTTCAATTGTTTTAATTTTCACTCTATAAACCTCAATCGCTTTACTAGAAATTTTATGGCCTAACATAATCCATTATCAAACCATGAAGTGACATTTTTCCCAATTAAGCACAAGGTTCGTTTCCTTACATCTCATTAAAACTTGTTTTAAATTTCTAAGACAAAGATGGAAAGCATTACCGAATACCGAGAAGTCATCCATAAATACATCCATAATGCCTTCTACAAGTTTATAAAAAATGGCTAACATGTAATGCTAAAAAGTAGTAGGAGCATTACACAATCCAAAAGGCATTCTTCGATAAGCAAACGTACTATATGGACATGTAAATGTCATTTTTTCTTGATTTTGGAGATCGATCGGGATTTGAAAGTAGCCAGAAAGTCCATCTACGAAGTAGTAATACATATAACCAGATAATCTCTCCAACATTTGATCTATGTATGGTAAAGGAAAATGATTTTTCCTTGTGGCGTCATTCAACTTCCTATAGTCAATACAAACTCTCCATCCTGTTACTGTTCTCGTTGGAATAAACTCATTCTTCTTTTTGGCCACAATAGTCATGCCTCTTTTCTTATGAATAACCTGTACAGGACTCACCCAAGCACTATTAGAAATATGATAAATACCTCCAACATCTAGAAGTTTAACTACCTTAGCCTTAACAACTTCCTTCATGTTAGGATTTAACCTTCTTTGAGCTTACACACATGGTTTGTACTTATCTTCCATTAAAATTTTATGGGTGCTAAAAGAAGGACTAATCCCTCTAATGTCAAAAATCTTCCAAGCTATAGCTCTTTTATGTTCCTTCAGCACTTGCAATAACTTATCTTTCCCATTCGACTTTATTGGTTATGTAGAATTGTTTCAAAGAAATGCATACTCTAGGTGATCTAGTAATTATTCAGTTCCAATTTAGGAGGTTCTTCAATAGAGGGTTTCAATTTTAATTCTTTATTTACCTCAATGTCGTCATAAATTTTTTGTCTCAGCGAAGACTCATTAGAATCTAAATCACTTTTCGTCTCACTTATCACAACCTTTTCACCATCTACCTCATCTCCTTGAATATGACACAGTTCCAACGTGCCCTTATGAATGATTTCTTACAATAAATCATGAATAACATGATCAATAGAGTTAATAAAATAACAAGAATCATCTTGTTCTCTAGAGAATCACATGGCATCATAGATTTTAAAAATGACTTCTTCATCACCTACCCTAAGCACAAGTTTACCATCACCCATATCAATGATAGCCCTAACCGTGTGTAACGCCCCAAAATCCTGAAACTCTAAATTCTGTGCACTAAAGTTGGCATGTATAAGTAGCACTGTTAGAATATTAATTTTAAGGTATTACAAGGGTTATTTGAAGTCTTAGGGATAGGGAGGACCATAAGGAAAAATTTAATTTTTTCCTTAGTGGAACCTTAGTCTCAGGTATTAGGCATCTTAAATAAATTAAGGGAAAATAGGACGCAAATGGGCCTGTAGCTCGTGGCAAGGTAGCACCACTTAGGGAGCTATAGGTGGCATCACTATTAGGTGAAGAGGCCCAAGGTTCGAGGCTTAGAGTGGTGAATTTGGGGACTTTATTTTTGCATCATGGAAGAAAGGTAGTGGCGCTAGAGTGGACTCTGGAAGGGAGTGTTCAGGAGAGAAATTTAAGGTAAGGATAATGGAGAGAAAATAGGAGATTAAGGAGGGGAGGTGTTGGTGCCAAATGGGACTTTAGGTGAAGCTAGGTTTGACTTGTGGTCTTTTTAAGTGTGCCGAATCCCCTTTGAAGGGTTCTTTGGTTTTCGATTATTTATCTTCTTCTCCCCGATTGTTGAATCCTTCTTTTCCTCTCATTCTATTTCTTTCATTACCAAATAACTCGCCATCCTTTTGCCAAAATTTCAATTGATGTTGTGTTCTTCTTTCTCTAAAAAGCCGAATACCATTCTTAATCTCTTAGAGCTGAATAGCTATATCTAATTGCCGATTTCTTTTTGTTTTCCTCCATCGCAAATTTGTTTCTGTTATCTACTACCCTTAATCAAGATCTAAAAGCCAGATCTCATTTAGTAGCTATTTAGGCCGCAGGATCAAATGCTAGTTTCGGTAAGTACTTAGTCAAACATCCTTTAGTGCATTTTGGTAAAAGCCGGAGGGTTATCTAACTTTTTCTTGTCGTTAACCCTGTATTAACAAAGGTAGGGTTCAAAGATCGCAAGCGTGGTAAGGATCGCTAGCAAGTGGTAAGGGCACTCGTCTCAATTTTGGATTAGTAAGTGGCCAAAAGTAAGTGTGGCTTATAGAGGTGACTCGTGTGGAGTATGAGTCACTTGATTTTTGATAGTATATATGTTGATGTAGATCTAGGGGGTATTCGTAAGTAGTAGCTAAGGAAGGACTAATAGGACTAGTGGCACACGGTAAGGTTATGGTAAGGCTTCGATTTTTGGTAAATATTGTGGTTAAGTGTGTGATTGATTGGAGGTTGGTATTGGTTGTAGGTTCAAGGATGAGGATAGTGTAACGCGTCTCATTTACCAAGTGTGTACATACACTTCACACACGACAAATCAGCAAAAGCCAAAATCTCGAAAAGCCAGAATACCAAAAAGCTGAAAGGTTGCTGTCGATAACCACACGAGCATGCAAACATTCGTGTGAAGATACTGATACAACTACCAGGGCCAAGAGAGCGATCTCATGGTCTTGGGCCACTGTTTGGCCAACCAGGCCAGACAAGGCTAATTGGGCCTGTCGAGCTCTTAGGCCCAAATTGGCAAAAGTTGATATGTGAAATTAAATGGTGAGTTGGTTGGATGATTTGAATATGGTTGGGGTTGATGGGCCATATATTTGTGATTGGGCCTAATGGGCCATATAGACATGATTGGGTTTAATGGGCCATATGTGATTTTAGGGACACATGTAGACTTACTAGGGTTTTAATAGACTCTAGGCCTATTCTGATAAATTCTTAAATAGCATAAAACTTAATTAATTAATCAAACATGTCTGTGGACAAGTCACAAGGTTAGAGTGTGGCAATGGGCATATGCATGTCTAGGATTGGATCTAGGGAGAGCTTGGTACTTAAGCGGTCCTAGTGACCCACCTCCTCTTCTCTAGAATCCTACCTGGTGCATAGTGTCTATTCACTTTAGCCGACGAGGACTTGTTGATGGGCCAAAGTCCGTAACTAAAACTCGTACTGTTAAGAAATTACAAAAATACCCCTATAGGACAGAGTTATGAAAATACCCCTGTAGGGTAGAATTACGAAAACACCCTTGTAGGGTAGAATTACTGAAATACCATTATAGGGTAGAATTACTAAAATACCCTTGGGTAGTGAAATGACTAAAATACACCTAGGTGCTTAATGTGTGGAAATGTGTATCTTGCATTCATGAGATGTATGTTGCACTTGGGTGGGTTTGATGGTACGGAGGAAGATATGTGAGGATCGCATAGTCGCTTGACGACTATGGATCCACCGATGGCTTTAAGCCCATTATATGATTAGCAGCCTTGCTGCAACGTTTGAGTAATGCTGTTGTTGGTGCAACCATTAGAGCGTAGGGATGGGTGGGTTGATATTTATATCCCCACAAGAGTGTAGGGTTGGAATGGAAATGGAGTGCAGGGTTGGAATTGGGATGGGAGTATTGCATTCATGTGATACTAATGTGATATGAGGTCATTATGGGCTAAGGCCAAAGACCACCGATATTGATAGGGCTTAGGCCCAATGTTATAAAATGCATGTTGATTTAATTGCCAAGGGTCGTACACACTGAGTTTCGAAACTCACACTTTTTTATTTAGTGTTTCAGGTGACCCTCAGTAGACGGCTCAACGTGAGAGAGGACTCGGAGGTGGCCACATTGCAAGTTACTTAGAAGTTTTTAATAGTTTCAAATTACTTTATTTTAATTACTTTATTTTTCATTGGGATGTAATAAGGCCTTGTATCTCCGATTTAACTTTACATTTGGGTTTTATTATTGTTTACAACTGCCGAGTTCTCAAACTTAAATGAATTTCTAAAGTTAAACATGCTTTCTAAGTAACATAAGCATTTGGACGTTTTCTTAAAACATGGGCTTTCATCATAGTATAACAAGCTACAAGCATTTGGGTTTTCAAATCATAAACGTAAGCTTTTAACCAAGTAGATTTTCTACTGAACATAATTTTAACTAAACAAAGTTGTTCTAGGAATAATCCCTCCAATGTGACATTGCCGGATTCGGCCATAACGTCTGGGCCGGGTCTTGGGTGTTACACTGTGGCTAAAAAGGGCGACCTAAAATTAAAGGTACCTCAACATCCTCATCTATGTCAAGCATAATAAAATCAATAGGGAATATGAATCTATCTATTTTTACGAGTACATCTTCAATAATACCCTTAGGATATTTAACAGATCTATCAACCAATTGAATAATCATCCTAGTAGGTTTTGGTTCCCAAGACCAAGTTACTTGAACATTTTATAAGGCATCAAATTAATGCTAGCACCTAAATTAGCTAATACTTTCTCAATGTTTAAACTACTAATAAAACAGGGAATAGTAAAACTTCCTGGATCTTTCAGCTTAGTTGGCAGTTTCTTTTGAACAATAGTTGAGCATTTCTCATTGAGTTCCACATTGGGTAGCTTTTCAAACTTCCTTTTATTTATTAATAGCTCTTTTAAAAATTTTGCATGTGTGGGCATCTGTGAAATATAGCTTCAACAAAAGGTAATTTAATATGTAATTGTTTAAAAAGCTTAAGAAATTTACCAAATTGTTCATCCATGCGGTCTTTCTTCAACTTTTCTGTATATGAGATTAGTGGTTTATATTATTTAACCACTGGTGTCTGAATTTCTTTAGTTTTTACCCCTTCATCAATGCCTTATCAGTTTCCTGTTGTGACTTATTTTCGGGCTCAGCCAACACTTTCCCATTCCTCAATGTAACTACCTTCACATGCTCTTTTGGGTTGGGTTCGATGTTACTAGGTAAACTACCTTGTTGCCTTTCTGAAAACAATTTAACGAGTTGCCTAATCTAATTTTTGAGCCTATGAATTGATGCTTGCTGATTTTTTAAAGTTATCTCGGTGTTTTAAAAACGAGTCTCTGATACCAAAATAAATTTTGCCAACTTCTCTTCAAGGTTCGGCTTCTTCTCTTACTAATAAGGTTGAAAACCCAGAGAGGGTTGTGATCTTTAGTTTCCTTGACCACCCCCATGAGAAATTTGGGTGGTTTTTCCAACCTGTATTATAGTTATTACTATAAGGATTATTTTGAGGTCTAGAATTATTACCCAGATAATTGATGTTCTCATTCTCCATGTTAAAACTGAAGGGTCAATATTCTAGATTATTTATTCCACCTCCATTTGCATCGCATTGCATCACCGGATTTACCTGCGTAAAAAGATATAAACCATCAATTTTTTATTTAATATCTCTACCTTGTTTGATAACATGGTGATTGATCTAAATTAAAGACACTGGTTACTTTTATCGATTTTGTCCTCATGACTTGCCACTGATAATTGTTCAGTGCCATCTCTTCAATGAATCCATAAGCCGCTTTGGGTGTTTTATTGTTAAGTGTTCCATCGACTGCTGCGTTGATTAACTATCTAGTTGAGATATTCAAACCATTGTAGAAGGTTTGAACGTATAGCCATAAGGGTAACCCATGGTGAGGGCACCTTCTCAACAGATTCTTATATCTCTACCATGCATCATATAAAGTTCCCAAATCGATTTGCACAAAGGAAGAGGTATCATTCCTCAACTTGGCTATCTTAGCCGGTGGGAACTACTTCTGTAAAAATTTCTTGGTCATTTAAGCCCATGTAGTGATGGAACCTCGTGGTAAAGAGTTCAACCAATGTTTAGCTTTGTTTCTTAATAAGAAAGGGAATAACCGTTAGCGAATGGTGTCATCAGTGGCCCCATTAATCTTGAAAGCATCGCAGATTTCCAAAAAAATTGGCCAAATGAGTATTTGGATCCTTGTCTTGCAAACCATCGAACTAAACATGTAACAGCCCAATTTGGTTCTAGTCAGAACAGTAGTTTCGAGACCACAAATCTGACACAGAAAAAAATATTTTTAATACATTTCTATGGTCTACAGTTTTACGAAATGATTTCGTGAAAATTTCGTTCAAAAATTTTAACGTTTGGGCACTCAATTTAGTCAAAGGGGCTAAATTATAAATAGTGCAAAATGTGAATTCTATAGGTTAAAGGTGCCTAATTGTTATGAAATTTTAAATTGAAGGTCTTTAAATGGTCATTAAACCATTAGTTAAGTTGGTGGACAAAAATGGACATGGGTAGTTATGTTTATAAAGTTTTTCATTAAGGGCATTTTAGTAATTTAGTGATTTAAATGAATTTAAAAGCTAAATTAAAAGCCAATCTCGTTCATCTTCAACCCCATGGCCGAATTTAACAAGGAGAAACCATGGCTAGGGTTTGTCATGCTTCCAAGCTCGATTATCAAGAAAAACAAGAATTGGATCCAAAATGGGGGGAAACAAAGTCTCAGATTTATCGACCTAATTCGTCAATGCAACAAACGAGGTAAGTTCGTATGTTAATAAATGTTATTAAATTGTGTACTATTAATAAATGTTATTAAATTGTGTACTATGTGCATTATATGATTGATTGAATTGTGTAACTTCAATTAAATGTTCGAAACAAGTAAAAACATAGGATTTATCACAACCGTTTTATAACGAAAGACGAATTGACAGAAAGACCATGGTTGGAACACGGCAAGTTGTGATTTCATATAAGACCATAGCTGGGCTATGGCATCGATATGTGATTCTGTGTAAGACCATATCCAGGATATGGTATTGGCATGTGATATGTGATTACGTGTAAGACCATGTCTAGGACATGGCGTCGGTATGTGATTCCGTGTAAGACCATACTGGGATATGGCATTGGTATGTGATATGTGATTACGTGTAAGACCATAGCTGGGCTATGGCATCAATATGTTATTACATGTAAGACCATATCTGGGATATGGCATTATACTATGTATATGTGATTCCGAGTGCTGGTTTGTATGTCCTACCAGTGGCTGGGTACTCTGGCATTTGTTGCGGATACTTGACAGCTTGTGTGAGTAGCATTGTATAGCTATGTCTCGACTGACAGCTTGTGTGAGCAAACCCGTGAATAGCTCGAGAGCGAGCCTATGTGTATTATGAAATATGAGGTATCTTTGGCTATATATGTGGCACATAGGTATAAGATTTCAAGTATCCTTAGTGATTTCTAATGATTTAAAGGGCAAAGTCATAATGATAATGTAAGTACAATTAAATTAAATAAAACAGGTATGTACCAAACCTATGTGAGAATCGAATGAAGGTGAATTGATGAGCTTATAGTGTATTATGTATATGAAACTAGAAAGATTTGTGTATAAGTATGACTCATGCCATAATGTATTTATTTGGTTATATTGAAATATGAATTGAATGATATATGAGACATGAGTATGGCACATTGTGTGCGAAGTACTGTTATTTGATGATATTTTATATGATTTATTTTGGCTAAAGTAAATGTGACGGATATTGGATTGAATGAAGTTATATAGGTATTCAATTATGTATGTACAAAGGTGAACAAATTGATAACAAATTATATTTGATCCATATGAATATAGAAATTAATAATTTCGTGAAACTTTTGGTTGATTATGTGCTTGGATCTATGGTATAAAGGTGAATCTAAATGAGTTTACATTATAGTAATAAAAATACTTAATAAGCGTTTATTCGTTAGGTAGTGTTTATTTTCATACGAGCTTACTAAGCTTTATAGCGTACTTGTGTTATTTCTCCTATGCTTATAGGATTTCAAAGACTCGCTCGGGTTGGAAGCTGTCGGAGATCTCATCACACTATCCAACTACCGTATCGGTACTTAAATCTTGTGAATTTGGTTATATGACATGTATAGGCTAGTTGGTTTACGAAGTATATAAGTCTTTTTGGCAATTTAATGCCTAAATGGATTTAATATAAATAGCCAAGTGCTTTGGTTCATAAATGATGTAAATGTAGGTGTAATTGGCTATTTAAGTTGGCTTATATTGAGATTTTGATATCTTTAGTGAAAAATACATATTATGCCTAGTGATTTGGACATGCTTTTGGTAGGTAAATGGTTATGTTCTGATAGGTGAAATATGATAAACAATGAGTATGGTAATTGTCATATTGAAATGACCTATAATATGATTATTTATGGATGCTTTGTTGCTTAAGTATACGGTGTTTTGTATCTTTGAAATGGTGTAAGTGTATGTGTGAATAAAGGTGGCAAAATGGCTTGGTAAATAGCCTTGTTTTTGTCCACATGAGTAGTCACACAGGCATGTGTCTAGGCCATGTGTGACACATGGTCAGCCCCACAGGCGTGTGAATAGGCCGTGTAACACCCTATAACCCTCAACCGTCGCCGAAATAAGGTCGCAAGGTATTACTTAGCAGAAAACAGATCAGACTAGTTTTTCATAACCAAACATGTATGAAATTATAATTTCTTTAGTCATTCCACCAAGAATAAATTTTAAAACAAAGGCACTTCACAGAATATAACATCATGTGGCCTTAACCAAATATAAATAAGCATTTTACGAAATGAGTCTTACATCTAATCGAAATTTTGAATTACAAAGGTTGAACATAAATTAGCCTAATCAATTTACTAAAAACTTGCACTTGCTAACATTAATATGCTAAATGCTGATTACATATCATGAAGCATACCAAATACTATTCATGTGGTAATTCCTTAAATTCTTAATCGAATATGAGATCATCTTATACTTGTGAATTTAATCACTAATACTTGTAACAACAAATCAAGATATCAACAGTGAACATTTACCAATGAGCAACCACTTAAAAATATTAATCCATACATTCATACTTAGCAAATAGGCAAGCCATTTTCGCATGGCTTAAAATATACACAATTTCAAAATATCATTCAAATCAAAATAAGTAAGCCTATACATGCCATCTTTTCAAAATAAACTATCAAAGTACCAAAAATAGTGACGATAGTGTGGATAGCTTGAGCTTGAATCCCCGAGCCCGTAGCTTCAAAACGAGATCTATAAAACAGAGTAACAAAGACAGTCGGAGTAAGCTAATTAGTTTAGAAAGTCTTAAGTAAATTAAACAACTTAACTAATTAAACACATTGCTCAAGTATATAAGAACTAAGTGTAATATCATTTAGCCAAATAGGCCTAATCACAGCATGCACTTTTCCATTTACATCTCATGCACTTTAAAATTTGGAATCACATAATCACATCATCATATAACGCAAAGTCATTCACTAATTTAATTCAACAAAGTTAATTTATGGCATCGTATCATCATTTATTGTCCTCGACCTAATTCACATATGAATCCAACCTATTTTCCAATGTATAACCTCTCAAGGCCGAATATATACATGTATATATATATGTATACATATAGTCACTTCACATATAAAGCATTCTTTCTTTATTCACAACCACATACACAAAATTTTACTTCCAATAATAATATCACATGTGCTGAATGTTCACAAATGAACAAATCTATAATTCATTTAGAATCATTCTCATATTAATAGGTAAGTATCACATACCTGGATAACTTAATGCTTAATATGAATTCAATTCACCATTTCCACACAAGATCTCATTGTCATATACTTTTACCGGTTCACCGGCACTTGGCCTGCTGGGTATAAAACCCGAGTTTTATCACCGGCTCAAAGCCTGCTAGACTTTTTAAGTCTGAATCTCTTCACCGGCATTACGCCTGCTAGGCTCAAGGCCTGATATCATTTCACCGGCATATTGCCTGCTAGGCTCAAAGCCCGAATATCTTTTCATTGGCATATTGCCTACTAGGCTCAAAGCCCGATTATCTTTTCACTGGCATATTGCCTGCTAGGCTCAAAGCCCGAATATCTTTTCACTGGCATATTGCCTGCTAGGCTCAAAGCCCGAATATCTTTTCACCGGCATATTGCCTGCTAGGCTCAAAGCATGAATATCTTTTCACCGGCATATTGCCTGCTAGGCTCAGAGCCCGAATATCTTTTCACCGGCATATTGCCTGCTAGGCTCAAAGCCCGAATATCTTAGCTCAATAGCTCACACATTAAATTTATCACATATTAGAGCATATACTTCTAATTTACACATGATTCAAGCATACCATAAAACTTATTGCATCACTCGAACATTACACATAACAAACCAACACATACATTTTACACTACCAATCGGTCTTAGCATGTACCTTAATCTCATTTTTAATACATAATCTAGCCATTCGGCTTTAATACACAATAGCACACATAAGATTTTTACATAAATTTCATGTATACTAATTAACCATAAACATCTCTATTTTGCACCTTCCATCTTAACTTCACATTCGAAAGGATTAATCATACAAATAGCCTCAATTGCTCCAAGCACAAGACAAGCCAAATTACTTAAAACTTACCTCAAAAGTTGTCGAACGATTATATACATCTATTCGATTACTTTCGCTTTCCCCCTATCTGAGTTTGGTGCCCTTTGCTCTTGAGCTTGAATTTTCTCCCCAATTGACCGAACATCCAAGAGCTTCTCTTCCCCTTTTATTTTCTTTAGTTTCGGTAATGAGAAAGAATTTACAAGCTTTGTTTTTATCACCATATTATGTTATATTCTAACATATATTATAATATATCATAAATTTAAGTTTATAAATTATTATTACACAAAACACATGATGCATTACCAAGCCCACTACTGTTCACTTAATTAAAAAGGTAAAATAGACATGCAAATCCACCACTTTAGTAATTTAACATATTAATCACTTGGACATTTACCTACCACATTTTCAAAGTTTCTCAAACAAATCCTTTTTTAGCTAATTTCACATCCAAATGACAAAATTAAACCACCAAACTTTCAAATAGGCAATTCACATAATAAAAACACTGAAAATAATATTTTAAAAAAATTTTCTGACTCGGTTTTGTGGTTCCGAAACCACTTTCTCGATTAAGGTCAAAATAGGACTGTCACAGGCCGTGTGTCCCTTGCACCTTAATTTTGTGAAATAGAATGCCCAAAATTGAGTACACAAGCAGAGACACAAGCGTGTGTCTCAGCCGTGTGGAAAGCACGGCCTAACACACGGGCATGTGATTTGGTCATGTGATCCCATTTTGGTCATGAGTTACAAGTCAAAGAGTTACACGAGCGTGTGTGACCACATGGCCTGCCCACATGAGCGTGTGACCCCTGTTTAATGGAGAAATTTTCTAAAAGTTGTAAATTTTCTAAAGTTCTCAGTTTAGCCCCGAATCAATTCTGATGCATGTATTGGGCCTCGTAGGCTCATTTTAGGGACTTTATGACTAAATGCAAACGGATTTAATTCAGATGCAAATTTATGGCCTGAAATCGTATGCGTGTTCGTGTCATAAGTCCAGTAATTCCTCGTACCCTATTCCGGTATTGAATACGGGTAAGAGGTGTTACAGAACAAACGGTTGTACCATTTGAATTGTTTTTGGCTTTAGTTCAAAATTATTTACAGCAATGGTGGGTCACACAATACTCGATTAAGCCCTAGTCAGAATGGGCTTGGCATAATCGTACATAGTACGACGAACAGGAGATCCTACAGCTTCAAGAGGTAGCAGAATATTTGATTATCATCCATCTCTTCAGTCATAATAATGTCCTCTTGTTCGTCTACTAAATTCTATCAATTCTGCCTTGCTTCTCTACGGTTTTTGCAAGCTGTACTTTCAATTTCACTATCAAATAGCAATGGTCCCGATGGGTTTCTTCTAGTGATAAACCAAAAGAACCTACCAGAAGTAAATAGAAGAAAAAAATAGAATGTAAAAATTAAACTAAAACAAAAAAAAATAAAATAAAATAAAAATTGCTAAGTTAATAAAAATAAAGTGCTCCTAATAGTTTAGTCCCTATCAACAGTGCCAAAAACTTTATGTGTGTTTTCCGTACTAACTAAAATTTACGATAAAGGCAAGCACACATATCGAACAATAGTATAGCTATGGTGAGTAGAGATATCGTATCCACAAAGACTAAAAGTATTAGTAATTACCATTTTCTTATTATTTAGCTGACAATTTGGAGTGATGAGTTTTAATCTAAAATTACTGAAATAATTTAACTAAGAACGCAATAAAGAAAGAATCAGGAAAATAATCGAAAGATAACCACTGAGAGAGACAATACCTAAGAAAAAATCCACCTACACTCATTCTATTATTATTAATCTAACTTAAACGATTTATTCACTTGGTGTCTTGATCCGTAGAAATCCCTAAATTATGCTAATATCTCTTTCGAGAGTAAAAGCAACTGACTTTAGGTTGATTAATTGAAATCTCTTTCTAATTAAAACCCCTATTGTCCCATTAACTCGATCTATGGATTACCCTATTAGATTTGACTTTAATCTAGTAGATTTATGCCGTCCTATTTTTAAGATTGCATGCAACTCCACTTAATTATGCTAGATCTACTATTAAACAAAGACTTTTGCTCTACTGAATTAAGCACATTAAATAAGAATTAATATCTCAAAAATATCAAAACAAGAAATAAGCACACATAATTGAGAACATGAATCAAATATTTATCATGTAAAATAGAAATTAAAAAATAGAATTCATCATAGGTTTCATCCTCCTTAGCTATCGAGGGAATTAGTTCATAATTCTAAATAAAAACATCTCAAAGTTAGAAAAACCACAAGAAACAAAGAAACTCATAACTTCAGAAGAAATTAAAAGGAGATCTTTGATCTTGATGGAAATTTGCTTTGGAAGTGGCTCCAATGGTGTTCCTTGAGTGTTTTCTTTGATCTTCTCTGATGACTCCCTTCTCTCTTCTTCTAATGGTATTTATAGAATTTAGAATGCCCAGAAAGCCTAAAACTTGTGTTTTTCCGTGCATTTGGGAAGCAAGGTGCTATACCGACATGGGATCGCACATGGGCATGTATCTAACCCATGTAGCTCCTGCAATCTACTCTTTTTCTCTGGTTTTGGCTTAGTTTTTGCTCCTTTCACTCCAAAATCCTCTCCTAAGTATAGAAACATGAATTTACAGGATTAGGAGCATCAAATTCACTAATTTTCATAATTAATAATCCAAAAACGTATTAAGAATTGGATTAAAATATGTTACTTTTATAACTTATCAAAGAGAAAAGCATTATGGGCGAAAATAGCAAAAATTTAAAATTTTCTCGACATTAAAAATCAATTCAAGAGTCAAAAATGAGTTTTTCATTACCATAGTGCACAAGTGCTCACTAAGTTGTTTGCATGGACAAATATTAAACCATATTTTCCACATTGTTCGAGAGAAAAGGAAGATGAGAAAAGGAGAAATATTGTGGTGAGCTCAATGATTACATATGGGGGAAATGGGAACAATGCCATGTGATATATAGTTCTTAGAGCTTGAAACTTTTTGAGTGGAGATTTTCTTTGAATTGATACCAACCTAAGCCGTAAAGCGTTACAAGCTAAAAAGTCATATGTGACATTAATGTCCTTATTTACAAATCTGAAAATTGTAAAACTTTGTTAGAAATAAATAAGTTAAATTCCTTCACGCATAGATAAATCATATCTGAATGGCTTATTTTGATAGAATAATGTGAAGAATATTGCTTTTGTGGGATTACCTCTATCTCTATTTACTCAGTATCTTTGTGAACTAAACTGATTTGCTTCCAAAGTTGTGAACGTGCAATGCATCATTCTTAGATTGTATATAGAAGAATTGGTTACACTATACATACTCGTTAATCGAGTGACACATTTGTCCATTGTTCAAGGGTCATCTATTTTGCATGTGTTTTAGGTGTTTTCTTGAAGATAAGCAAAGCCTTAAGTGTATGGGAGTTTAATATGTCATAATTTGATATGTCAAATTACGCTCTCTAATAGACTCGAAGGGCTTATTCTCAAGCAGATTAATGTCTTTTTTTATGCTTTTGTTAAATTTTATCTTTCACCATAAACATTTTTTAGTAGTTTTATCCCTATTAAGACCCAAATGGCAAAATAATGCCATGGGGGAATTAACAATGTGTTTGAGTTGGTGTAGGAAGGTGACAATGACCCAACCTCGAGGAAAACATCAGTTAGAGTGGGTGTTGCAACATCGATGCTATGGAAGTCATGGCACCAAACCTCTTTACCTTGATGATGCAGAACTTCAACATGAAATTTACATGGAGCTTATTAGTGAGAGAGTTGTGACACGGAGGGTAGAATGTCATGACACCAAGTCAAAGTCGCAATATCGAGCCTACGAGATCGTGATATACCTATAGATGTTGAAGTGAAGAAATTGGAGCCATCACAAGTGATGTCGCAACACTGAGACCCCTCATAACCACAAGTGCACCATTGTCCAGAATGTCACGACATCGAAGCTTAGGTGTTGCAACATAGCTGCTTGATGGGGGTAAAATTACTATTGGGGTAGTCTTTTGTCCAACATTAGCCTAAGCCAAAATACAACTTTTAAGGGTTTTTTGTCTTAAATTTGGATTTTATCTCAGATGATTAAAAGGACTTTTTAGCTGAACACTTAAAGCAACCACCTTTTCTTTCATCTTCTAAGCTTAGGAGTTGATTTTTATATTCTTTGGATTTAGTTCATAACTTTTCTGAGTTTTAGTTTGTTTAGTTTGTAGTTTAGTTAGTTTTTACTATAGCTTTTGCATTAATTGCACTTTGGTACCTGAAATTTACTTTGTATTTTCATTTCATGCAAAGCCTTTAATATATTTCACCTCTATTGTTGATATCATCATCCTCTTCAAGCAACCACCAAGAAATTTCTAAACTTTCTTTAACCCTACCCTTGTACTTATTTTAATATATGATATAAGTATGTGTTGGGTTATTGTTTGCATAAAATTGATGTTAGGTAACTAAATTTATGGCGGTTGGTTGATTGAAATGTTGTTTGGTTAGTTTTTGATACATAGACTAAATTGTAAAAACTGGAGTAAATGAAATAGACTTTGAAACTTAGAATTGACTCCTCTAGGTGAATATTTAGGTACATGAGACCAAAAAGAGAGTCTACCGAGCACCAATTTGGTTGTCCTAAGTTAGTTTGGTGAGGTTGAGGGATAAATCAAACTAAATCATGTAATTTGGTAAAATGGTAACCAAGAGGTAAAATTGAGTCATTTAGAAGTTTAAACCTTTTAGATCCCTAATCTAAAGATTAATTAACAACATGGAAGTCAACCAACCACTTGTGTGTCTTTAATTGTTAATTGCAAAATTTTGACTATTTTATAATTTAGTCTTTCTTAGTGTTAGATGGTTTATTAGTGTAATTACCATTGGTTATGACTTACCCTAATATAGTACTTAGCGAGTAGTTAGCTAGACTTCCTATTTGCATGCTTGTTGCACTTTGATCACTTTTTCCCCGAACTCCCTTGGGTTTGATCCTTTGAATACAAGGGTGTTCCATTATAACATTGCAAATATTACAACTTGATCTATCACGCTTGCAACATATTATTAGATATCTAAATTTAATTGTGTCTATTCATAGCCCAAGTGCACGCATGTGAGGGCACGATCAGGTCTATTCTACTTGGGTCATGTTTAATGTACTTCCAGTCTAGTCAACCACGTCTATGCCTCTATTTTCTAGGAGCCATCCGCTCTGATGCTCAAGACAAAGCATGTAATACCTCAAACCTGGTCTAGACGCTATGGCTGAATCTGGCGATGTCACATTGAAGTCTTTTTCGTAAAGTGTAATGTCGATGAAAACCCCTTTTCTATTTAACCTCTTTGTGATATCTTATGATGATTTCAAGACGTGTCATTCATTTTCAAAACATGAGTCTTTATCAAAAATTTTTTCACATTCAAAACATTATTAATTTTCAAAACGTCATTTATTGCGAAAGCTTTTAAATAGGTTGCATATTCGTGGTATTTTTGTTAAAACATTTATCTTTTTGAAAACTCGCATCTTTTCCTACTGCTAGCAGTTACGAATCAAAACAATCAAAATCCCAAATTCGAGTAAAAATCCAAAAGAGGCTATGATACAGAAAAATAACCCAAAATAAATCTCATAATCATAATTAAATACTAAATCGAATGAACTAGGTTGTGTGGCCACCACTGAGTCCTCTGTTGCACCGATCCGCCTATGTATAGGGATTACCTGAACAGTTAAAACAAAATGGGTGAGTTTACGAAAACTCAGTGTGTAATCCCCATAAAATTATATAGTCAAAATGCAAGCAGAATGCATGTCCTGCCCAACTATCCACTATACACAATCTCTTATCCAACCCTGCACTCCTGTGGGGATTAAATCACCCACCCATCCCTACACTTGCAAATTACCACCGGTTGCGGCACTAAATAGTATTTGCAGCAGAGTTGCTAGAATAATAGGCTTAGAGCCGTTAGTGATTTACAGCAGAGTTGCCAGTACAGTACACTTCCTCCAATTACATTATCCGAACCCCATGCAATGCATCATACAATCATGGTATCATACATGTATTCAGAATAGTTTAAACAGCATGTTTAATTATAGTCATACATGTACATTTATAGAAATATATATCACACAAAGGTATAATAGTCATTCAGTCATTTAAGGGTCTAGGTAAGCTTACCGACCCTACAGTAGGTCCACAGTGAACTCGGGCGACCCATGCAACCTTAGTAGTCAAACAGTGAAATTGGGCTCACGAGCCCATGTTGGTAGCCCATGTGGGCCCACACGCCTGTGTGGCCCACACGGTCCAAAATGGCCTTAGCCGTGTGGATCACACGGCCTGGCCCAATAACCCCACACACCCATGTGCCCTACATGGCCTAGTTCAGCCCAGCCCATGAAATCGCACATGGCTGGCCTCGTCGATCGCACGCCCGTGTTTAGTCACACGGCCAACCACGCAGGCGAGCGCACGCCCGTGTGGCATCGACGTTCACTTATTCTGGCTTTTACTGATTTCTATAGTCGAGATTGTGTTTACACACCTGATTATGAGAAATGTGCACAACGTCATTGAGCGCTCCAAACCTATGTTTGACCATAACACACAATTAAACACATATTAAACGGATTAACACAACCCCTCTCCAAAATACTTGTCCAAAAGATCGACTACACATACCTTGTTTTGAACAACCAAGGCCTTACACACTTGAACCGTTGATCAAGGGTGATCCCCAGCTCCTCCGTTATTATCTACATTCCAACCAAATCCCCTATTAACAACTATTCACATAAACAGTTTGAACTCAAAATGAATCACACTTACCGAAGTCGTGAGCTCGTAAAATAGCAATGTAAATAGAACACAAAATCGGCAGAGAGCAGTAATGGAATATTTGGCGTAGTAAGGGTAAGAGAATGAGGGAAAACTCAGTAAGAACGGAGAGGAAGGTTTGCCTTCAGAGGGGACAAATCCGAAAGGGAACTAGAGATGAAGGAAATCGAAAAGCAATATGAGTACCAACGTAGAAAAAATGGCTGACTGAGGCTTGAGAAAATCGATGGTCAATACCAAAATTGGGATATGATTCGACTAAGAGCAAAATTGATTGTAAATTTCGTACAATAGTAGAGTTCGAGAAAGAGAAAAGGCAGCAAAGTGAAGAGGGGAAAGGAAAATGAAATTCAACAGAGGAGAGATCAGTTAACAAAAAAATTGAGAGAAAACAAAACTAAAGCCAAAATTTGGGAAATAAGTCAATTTCGGCACAACTACTGACCCCTTCCTTTAATCCTCTCATCAACCTCCAAATTTTCCTCCACTAATTCCACAACTACCGAAATCCCCCACATTATCCTTCACAAATTCGGCCACAACAACCCCTACACTCTTCAAACACTCCAACCACCCACTAGCATTAGAATTTCACTAATAGACAAACACCTACACGGCCACGAGTAAAAATAAATCCTTCACTCGCGTAGAGACTCGAACTCCTGACCCCTTGTAACATCAACACTCTGCTTAATCATTAGACAAGCAGGCCCATTCTATCATATTTTTATCAATATTTATTTATAAGCCTACTGATTAGAGATAGGGTTTATTTCAATAAAAAACAAAAATTGCCAAAGCTAAAGCTTGAACTTGGGACCTCTCACACACATCTAGAACACTTAACCACTGAAACAAATACACAATTGTGTCACAAATTTACGAAAATAATTATAAAGGATTTTGGGGCGTAACAATAAAATAGGACCAAAATGATTCATCAAATTCAGAAAGAAGTTGGCATTAAAATTTGAGACGATAAAGCTCTTGAAACCCTTTTATCCATTAAAGATGAGTCAACATACAAGACTCTAATTGCAATCTAAAGTTTGACACTAAAAGAAATCAAAATAGAGTTTGGTCAATCCTTTAGTGAAGGAATATATATGCTCCAAGGCCAAAATAAAATTTCTTCAAATAACTTCACCAATTCAACCATTACTTTAACTATATCCATGTCCCAGATCCTAGTCTCCATTTATCTTAATAAGTACATTAAACCTATTTAAACTAAAGCATTCATTGATATTGAAGCAACTAGAATCATTATGAACCCAAACGTCTTCCCTCCAGATTGGTGGAAACCACTAACCAAATATTTTTAACTTTATTGTAAACTAAAATTTTAATACCACCTTATCAGCAAACCCATTATAGTTTGTTTTTCTTGAGCTATTCCATTACCACTATAGTTTTGGGTTCCCAACTAACAAGAAATGATATAGTGGTGGGCTTTAATTGTAACACCCCTTACCCACATCTGTTGCTGGACTAGGGTACGAGACATTACCTAGCTTCAATGCATACAACCATTCAACTTACGCTCAAAGAAATGT
This sequence comes from Gossypium stocksii, assembly GCA_020496765.1. Taxonomy (NCBI): domain Eukaryota; kingdom Viridiplantae; phylum Streptophyta; class Magnoliopsida; order Malvales; family Malvaceae; genus Gossypium; species Gossypium stocksii. Next base: position 19,738,436 of record CM035623.1, read on the forward strand.
GTCCCAATTAAAAAACTTTTCAAACAATTCCCTACGAACCTTCATGTAGGCCTCTGAGGCCTAACACGTGGTTTAGAAATGATTTGGGGCCATTTCTGGCACTCAAGAAATTTTTTCAAAAACTAGCTTAAACAGAGCACACGCCCGTGTGACCTTTAAACATGGCTGTGCTGATGGCTTATGTACCCCCACACGACCTAAGCACAATAAGAACACGTCCGTGCCCCTCACCTGTGCAAAATTAATTTCCAACATTCACCCTACAGGGGTTTTCACATGGCTAGGCACACACTTGTGTGCCTTACCCATGTCCCCTCATACGGCCATGACACGCCCGTGTCGTGGCTTGTGTGTAATAACCTTGACATTCTGTTTATGATGTCCTCAAACACACAGATGTGGCACATGCTCGTGGGCTCAGCCCTTGTCTATCACATGGCTATACGCCCGTGTCTTAGCCTGTATGAGAGAACCTGGACACTCTATTTCTGACGTCAGCAACCACACGGCCATGGCACACGCCCATGGGCTGGTCGTGTGTCGTACACGGTATAAGCACAGGCCCGTGTGCCTATCTGTGTGTGCAAAAATTGTCTGTTTACCAAGCCTTTTTGCCACCTTGAAACAAACTAAGACCACTATGATCAACCACTAGCCATATATATGCACTCAATACATCAATAATTATAATCAACCTTTGCATAATGTCATACTCATTTCATTAATAATAACTAGAACTATTTTAGCCAATTCCAAAGGCCATTTACCAAAATGAGCTAAAGTCATAATTAGCCTACACAATTGGCTCATTAGGTACTATACAACAAAATGACTGTTTATCCTATACATGCCATTACTCAAAACCCAAAATACGACCATACCAAGTATTTTAGTGGATAGTGTGTATGCTGCCTCCAACACTTTTGGATAGTCGGATTAATTAGACGACTCTAAATGAAAACGGAAAGGAGAGGGGTAAGCATGAAACTTAGTAAGTCTCAAGTAAATAAATAACAACAATATATCAAGTCATGATAGCCTTGCATTTATCAAGAAAAGTTACCACATAACTTACTCAACTCCATCTTTTACTAATCATAAAACATGTTAGTGAGCTCATAATACATATAATTCATTTGGGCACCTGCACCACTCGAAATTCGTCATATTGTTTATCAACTTAGTAATAATTGTGGCTTTCCCGTTGAAATACTTAGAATATTAGAGGATATTCAGTGAGCCTTATCATAGGGTATCGAGTCGATGCATGTCCCAGACAGGTCTTACACTAACTTGAAACTAGTTGGCACCATGTCCCAGATAGTCTTACACTAGCTTATACAACTTGACGCTAATACAGGTCCCAGACATGTCTAACACTAGCACTCATCTCAAGCCAATGCACATCTCAGACGTGTCTTACACTAGCTTATAATTCTCGAGCTCGACGCATGTCCCAGACATGTCTTACACTGACTCTCGCAGTGTGGCTGATGCATGTCCTAGACATGTCTTACACTAGCTCACACGTCACCCAATATTTCGGCATGAATATCTAATCCCATCCTAAGAGTTCAAACAGGCTCTATCATAAGTTCTCAATGCTTTTTGCATACAAGTCATCCATTTCATAATTTATGCTCAATTCTATATGGTACCCTTTTTGCTCATATCACAAATTCTAAATTTCACTACAATGTATGGATTTCAAGCATAAAGGTTAGAATTATTGTATTATTTACCTACAACTTACCTCGATATACAAAAATGGGAGTGTTGATTCAGCTTACTCGACTTGCTTGGCTTTCCCCCGGTCTAAGGCTGGATTTGGTAAATCTTGATCTATGAAAATAAAAAATAAAAAAATTGCCAATTTAGTCACTAATTTAATACAACCAATCTAAAATTCACAAATTGGACCATTTTGCGCCTAAACTATGGCAAATAGACCATTTTACCCCTTGGCCCGAAAATAATTTTTTATTGGATTTCTTCAATTCGCATGCCTAGAAAACTCATTTTATTCCCATCACTACCTCAATTTCTCATTTTTCCAACATTTTCCTCTTTATTTTGTAAATTCTACAAATAAGTCCTTCCTAGGTGTTTTCATACAATTTCCTTCACCTAGTTGTTTATCTAACAACAATAGCTCATTTTCATTCCAAAATTTCCAACAAACAACACTTAAGCATTCATGGCAAGTTTCAACACTTTCAACAAAAATACAAAATATGCCGCTCAAAATGTAGCTCATGCTACAAGGGTTCCAAAAATGCTAAAATTTTCAAGAAATGCTTCAAAAACCACTTACTATTGTGTGCTCAAAGCTACTTCAAATTCAAGCTCTTAAAACCCCTAAATATGGCTAAAAATTTTAGCAAAGAGAGACTAAAATGAGAAGGAGGAGAAGGCTAGGCAACTAGGCATTATTTCATCATTTTAAATTACCTAATCCAACTAAGCCATTGATAATTCTTCAATTTTGTCCCTTACCACTCTTGTTGGCCTGCCATGCCTTCTTTAAAGGAAATTAATTGCATTATAAAACCCCCACATTTCATTTCTCTAACTAGTTCACTCAATGCTAGCAATTTGCAACTTTTACTCTTTATGTGATTCAGTCCTTTTTCGTGATTAAGCCTTCAGTCGCGTAAATTAATTCATAAAATATTTCATGCATACTTATAAAAATACTAAAACAAATAATTTATTAATAAAAATAATTTTCTTAACCCTCGGGAAGTGATTTCGAAATCACTATTTCGACTAGGCCCGATTTTGGGTCGTTACATTGGTCTTTACATAAAAGCCCAACATATGCACAACCTCCCTAAAAGAGTCAAATATAAGAAAACATTCGTGCCTTTTATGACCATCCCTAGGCCATTTATTATTCAATAGGATAAATGCAATCAGATCATCCAAGAATTAAAAATTATAGTTTTATTCTAATTCACATCTAGATTTTCTTTCCAAATGAGACCATCTTTTTTAGCAAAACTAGGAATTCTTCATTAGATTACATTTAAAAAAGAATGAGGATGTAAATCGTATAAAAGCCAGTCATGCTAGGATAAATCTAAAAAATCAGGAACTTATAAAATGTGAATGCTAAAAACTTTAACAACAAGGTCAAATTGAACCATCTGATTCTTAATGGCTTGTCAAGCTTTTTATGTCAATAAAAGGCCAGAACAAGTGAGAGGAAAGCACAAATTGGTAATCAACTATCAACCTCTCAACCATTTTCTCCAAGATGACATGTTTTCTTTGCCCAACATAAATTCTTTGTTCCTTGTCTTATCAAAAACAAGAGTCTTTTCAAAACTTAATCTCAAAGCCAGTTTTGGCAAATTGGGAATTCACCTAAAAGAGTAAGATGGAATGTCCTACCTTTTGGTTTAAAGACAACTCCTTAACTATTTTAAAAGGTTGTGTTAGGATTTTGTAGCCCATTGTGGAAAGTGTTGTAGTATACATTGATGACATTCTCCTTTACAATTAAAATCAAGAAGTCTATGTTTGTTTGCTCAACAAAATTCAAAGAACTAGTCCTTTGATATGGTATTATGCTACTAGAACAAAAGAAGATCAATTAGTCAAAAATTAAATTGCTTGAAATGCATTGTAAATACGGAAAGTACCAGCTAGGACCACACATTGCCAAAGAATAGCTAAAGTTTCAAATGAAATATTTTTGTTGGAACCTAACAATTGCTTATTGCTTCAAATTGAGTGAAGAATGGAAGTGTCTGACTAAAGTGACTACTTCGATTGCTACTGCGATAAACAAGTAAACAATGAACACACCAAATTGTTGATATAGTTCGATTTTCCTACATTTGCAAAGTCTAACTCAGTGAGTAATTCAATTATCTTTAATCCACATTTATGCAATCAACATATATGCTTTTATGGTTTGATGAGCTAAGGGATTTGAGTGATGAATTATACAAACTCCTTTGTGACCTAATTTTTTATTGTAAAAATGAAAAATTGCTCAACTTTAACAACTCAAACAAGTAATACAAGAACAATAAAAAGGCGCTTTTGTAGCAATCATCAATGTTTGTTTGATGTGGATGAAGAGGTTAGAACATTAATTACTTGTAAATAGAAAACAAGAAATCACAATATAATGTTACAAATAATAAAAGGATTCATTGGCTTTCAACCAGACATGCAAAGCCATTGGTTTCCTTTCTATTCATTGACCTTTAGTCATGGAAAGTCCATATCAAAGCCAATGGAACACACTGTTTGAAGAAAATATTTTCCATATCAAAGTTTACTTCAAATCCAAGAAATATAAGAATTGAAGATTCTTTTTTCTTCCATATCAAAGACAACGAAAACAATGAAGGGGACTCTACAATTCTTAATATCTGGTTTCAAGGATTTAGATGGAAAGAGTTCTGGCTGGTTTAAAGTAAGTAAACTACCCACCAATATTATATAGAGAAAATTGGATACAAGCAAGAACATTGAAATCATCATATATGCAGTAACTTTTATTTTTTAAACTCATTTATGGAGTAAAAAGAAAAACAAAATTAACACATTTTGTGTCGTGATTTTGACTTCAAGATTGAAATCGCTGCCTTTTTCTTTTTCCCTTAATTTGTTGACAAAGAATTACTGAGATTAATTAATTTTATAAGAAAATAAATGTTGTACAAGTTAAATCTAAATAAAGGAAACATACATTTAGTGTAAATGTATAATATATCATGAAAATATGTTATCTACTTGAAAGAAAAAGAAAGTTTTTGTTTTATGATCATTCTTTTGCACCTAGCTACCACTCCATTTCAATCCCTTTTCAATTATTGCCAAGATTATAACGTAAACCCATGTACACTTTACAAAATTTTGTAAACATGACAAAGCAAAAGGGTAACTTCTTAGTTGGAATATATATATATATATATACACTTCTTAATTGAAGGGCTTAATATTTGATATGTTTATAGATTATAAACTTCAAGAATTTTATGTTATGGTATATTAATACGATGTGCACTTTCTCTAATATTAATTTGAATTTGAAACAAAGTTATAATAAAAAAAAATATAAACTTCAAATTAACAACTAAAAATAAACAACATAAATATCTTTTAAATTTTTTTGCTACTTAAATATATAGTTTTGTTATTTTATTTAAACTTAAATTAAATAATATTTAGCTGATTGAGTTTTAGCTCAATTGGCATCGAATGTGGGTTTAGGTACGTTGAAACATATTATCCTCCAATAATAAGATTAATGTATAGAGTTCACATTATATTAATTTACTTTAAAAATAATAATAATTTTAAAATGAAATTTTATTTAATTTATCTAAATTTCAAATTGATCATTTTTCTATATTTAATTATGTTAAAGAAATAAAATAAACTAATTTAATTAAAATATAATTCGTTTACCTAAAATTAAGTCAAATCATTTTAAACTTTTAAATTGATTTTTTGATTTTTTTACAAGAAAGTTTTTAACATTTAATAAATTATGGAGAAACTTATATAGTAAATTAAGGAATGTATAAATGAATAATTATATATAATTTTAAAATTTTACAAAAGCTACCAATATAAATGATAAGAAAATTGTTACTTTTAAGAATATAATATTTTTAAGAGACATATAATATTAAAATTTTAAGTTTGAAATTATGATAACCATTAACGAAGCATTTCAAAACCTTGAATCGCTATAGCAAAACATGTTTTTAGCAGCGCTTTTTTGGGTCTATAAACGCCGTTAAAACTATTTGTGGCGCTTTTACAAGAGCAGCAAAAAACGCAGCTACAGAGAACGCCGCTAAAATTTTGTAGCGTTTATGTAAAAAAAATGCCGCTATAGAACATGATCTTTAGCGGCGCTTTTCCCACAAATGCCGCTAAAGAACATCTGCTTAGAACATGATCTTTAGCGGCGTTTTTTTTTTTTTTTGAATACGCTGTTAAAGATCATGTTCTTTAATGGCGTTTTTGATAGATGCACCGCTAAAAGTATTGTTCTTTAGCAGCGTTTTTGATAAAAGTGCCACTCACTTTAGTAGATTTCTACTATCTTATTTTCATTCATATACAATCCTTCCTGTAACATCAAATCCAACCAAAAACAACAAATCTAAATGATACTTCAAAAATCCAAAATACTTCAAAGATATATGATCTAAATTAATAAATGAAACAACAAAATATTCTTACAATAATGTTAAAAGTTATATTGTTAAACTACTCTTACAATAAGAAAATAAGCGTCTAAGATGGCAGATTCTACAATAGAGGATAAATAATTTTACTAAAATAAATAGATAAATTAAATAATTTTATCTTTATTTAAAATTTAAATAAAAAAAATATTAATTTAAGAGAAGTGGATTTGGCACTAAAATATTAACCTGAGATCATGCTCTCTAAAGTTCTTGCTCAAGTTGAGTTAGCTTTATTCTACTCAACTCTAGTTGTTGAATATATGCCTGTTTAAACATATATATGCATAAGTTTATATGTTATGGACACGTAAGTAAGAAACTACAAGCAAATGTATGTGTATTTTTCAGTGTATATATGTCTTCTTTATGTTACCTTCTTTTTAAGACGATTTTTCTTTTCAGCTTCTCCATTTTGAGCTAAACACCTCAATTGTTTTCACGTTGAGACTTAATGAACAAATTTGGACAAAAAAATTAAGCCCATGGACAACAATTAATTTCTGGAAAAGAAACAATAATATACTAATGGCCACCAATGAGTTTAGATACATCAAGACAAGGAACCACTGTTTACTTTTGGTTTGGATGCATAACAACGAAGGCAAATATATAGTAGAGTATATTTTAAAAGATTTTCAAAGGAAATACATATATTTTCATGATGGGGTCTTGCAACTCAACTGCCTACATGGGTTTGTTGCACTAGAAAACAAGCTTAATACATCCAAAACAAAAACAGTCTAATACATCCACTATTTACTACATGGGTTTATTGCTTCTATAAACTCAAATTAGACATTGTTGAGGAAATATAACACATTCTGATAAAGTAACAAGCTAATGGATACAAAAAGTTAATTCAATAAGCACCTCAAAATAATTCTCGCCATGGTTTGTAAAGAAAAAATATTTTTTTATATGCTTCTTAAATCCTATTCATGCTATCAAAAACAATTCAGAGCTGGAAGGAAGAACTATGTAAGCAGAAAATGCAGCATATCTATTCTTTTATATGTTTCAATAAAAACAACAATCATACCTTGGAATGTCACTGTGATTAAATGGCAGCTTGAATTGAACCAATAGTTGCAAAAGGAGCAGGAAGTAGTAACTAATTAAATGGTGAACTTGGAACAGTGCTTGAAGTGGATCTCTGAAAAAACCTAGTTAGTTAAAGCTCAAGCTACTGGAAATATAAGATAAAGGGTTTTAGATAAATTTAAATGTTAATCCTAGCAACATAACATTTTATAAGCAACCCAGCCACTCCTTATAAATTTAAGGGTTAGTGTATGGCTACCACCAGTAATATTGCTTAGGAAAAGAAGTATAATGCAACATATATAACAAAGAGAACTTGCAATTCTAAGCATATTCCTACATTAGTTGTAATGTAACACCCCATACTCGACCTAGACTGTAACACCCCTAACCCGTATCTATCGTCGGACTAGGGCTAGGAGCATTACCGGACAAATCAGAACTTTATCGGCATTTCACATTCATTAATATCATAGCATATTCATACATTACCAAAGAGTCACTTATGAAGATCTTCAAGACCTTAAACATGCACTAGAAGAAGATTGGGATTAAACCGAACACTTAGAAAATTTTTCAAAAACTAAAACATTTTCAAGGCTATTGAGGTCACATGCCCGTGTGGTCAGGCCGTGTGCCTGACACGACCACCAAACACGCCCATGTGTCCAAGCCGTGGCAAAACAAGGCATACATATTGACGTGTTCACACAGCCACGAGACACGCCTGTGTGCTCGACCATGTGGAAATTAGGGAGGCTACTGTCTTGCACCCACGGTCACTAGACACGCCCGTGTGCCTAGGTCGTGTCATTCCTGTAGGGTATACTGACTTAATCCAACGGGTACCCCAGGGGACACATGGTCGTGTACTATGATCGAGTGTCGCACAAGGCTGAGACACATGCCCGTGTCTCTGCCCGTGAGGACAAAAATAGGCCATTCAAAAAGCCAACTTTGCCACCCAACTTTGGGTCATCCCTACAAGCCAAATCAATACATTTATACCAACAATTTACAACCAAAACATACCCAAAATATTCATCAATGTAATCAAGAATTTCACCAACAAATTCATGCACATTAACTAAACTAAATCATTCACTACCCAAGCCAAAACCATTACATTACACCTATTATAATACCACATCATGAATCATTTCAATTCATAACTAGAACTTACCAAATTCATCATTTACCCATACCAAAACAACCATATTCAACTAGGCCAAATATGCATTTTAAGGCATATCTAAATTTCATCATTTTCACATATCAAAACAACACATTCCCACACTTAGCTAGCCAAATCCCTTAGCATATCATATTTACAAGTCAAAATATAAACAAACCTCCTTAGCCTATACATGCCATACTTAGTTATTCATAAACACAAAAGGTATCAAAATGAGTTCTAATAGTGCAATGAAGATCCTCAAAGATTCCCGAGCCTTCAGTAGCTTCAATGATCTATGAAATAGAAATAAACAAACCAAGTAAGCTTTTAAAGCTTAGTAAGTCATAAACAAGTAATATAGCATATGATTGTAACAATAAAACTACCAATCCATCAATTTGAACCATGAAGAAACATTATAAACCTTCATCCATGTCTGACCACATGGTTACTCATTTTAATGAGATTCACATCTCTTTAATTCAATTCATATCATTTCACTTATGAACTTTATCTCATCAATGAACAACATTGATCATACCTGTTTTATTTCATACCACTACTCCCTTAAGCATTTCCTCAATTCATTCGTAGAATCATCCGGCTTAAAAGTCAAACATTCGAACATAACCTCTGATAAGTACCTATACCACTGCCCGTAGCCAACTCAAGGTAACTTATCTTGGAGCACCTATACCATGGCCCATAGCCAAATCAAGGTTACTCCCAAAACATCTATACCATGGCCCGAAGGAAAATCAAGATGTTTCTCGCACCCGAAGTGCTGATATCATGGCCCGAAGCCAAACACATTATCCTAGTGACATGTTACTACCTTCTAAAACTAATTCCTACGGTTCAACTGAGCTTTCACAATCTCGTTTTCTATTACTAACTCAACCACATCACAGTATCTCTAATTATCCCCCTTCTATGGTTCCATTCATTTCAAATCATTCAAAAGCAATGCAATTAACAGCATTATAATGAAATTACTACTTATGAACTTACCTCGAGTGTGAATTGTCGAAATAAGTCGATTACTCGTCGACTTTCGATTTCTCGTGATCCAAGTCTGGATTTCGCTTTTCTTAATCTATATGTATTAAAAATAACTCAATCACATTGAAATAATTCAATTCAAGGATTCACAATTACGACAATTTGCAATTTAGCCCTCACATTTCCACATTTTGACATTTAAGTCCTTATTTCATAAATTCATCAAATACACAAATTTCTTTATACAAGGTCTAATTGAACTTTCCTATAGCTCAATCAAGCCCACATAATTCATCTATGTCACATTTTAGTCCCTTTACATAATCATTTTCACAATTTAGCCTAAATTAGCTAATTTCATCAAAAATTCTATACAAATACATCAACTTAATTCATATTTTTCATTTAACACCAAAAATCATCACAAAGCTCACCATATCATCAATGGCTCATCTTAAAATCTTCATCAAAAATAGAAATTGAGACATGGGCTTTGTAGTAAACGAAGAATAGTGTTAAAAACATAAAAATCATCGAAAACCAAAGTGAAAACATACCTTAATCAAGCTAAAAACTAGCCGAACCCTAGCTTGTATTCTTTCTTTTTTTTCCTTTGCTTATTCGGCCAAATGAACAAATAAAAGACCAATTTTATGCTTTAGTTTTATTTTAAACATGTTAATAATTTAATTACCAAAAATAGCCATAATTAAGAACCATATAATATACATGCATTAAGGACATAAATGTCCACTACCTTATAAAATGTTCAAATTACCATTTAAGGCCACCATATACAAAAGCCAAATCAATTTAATGCATTAATCAAATGAGATGCCACTTTTAATATTTATGCAATTTAATCCTTTTTCATAATTAAGCACACAAACATCCAATTTTTCATACAATACTTTCGCACATGGCAATGCACATACAATCAACACAAAAAATAATGATAAAAATAGTTTTTTGACTCAGATATGTGGTCTCGAAACCACTATTCCAGTTAAGGCCTAAACTGGGCTGTTCCATAGACGTTATGACCAAATCTGGCAGTGTCACATAGGATAGAAATTTGAAATCGTGTTTGGTCGAGTTAAAAACCATTCTCTATTTATGAAGTCCTTAGTTTTTAGGAAAAATCGGGTTTTGTTGAGTTTGCAGTTTAAATATCCACAAAAAAAAGTATAAAATCCAAATTAAAACCAGTCCTTAAGTCCCATTTACATAAAAAATTTCCAAAAGTAATAATATGAATAGTAAAAAATATTAAAACCATAAATCCATAGTGAAGTAGTGTATATGGTAGTGGTAACCGTCGAGTCCTCCGCTGCGCCAATCCATTAAATTTGGGGATTTCCTGTACATATTAACAGAAAAGGGTGACTTTTCACAAACTCAGTGTGTAATCCCCACAGAAAACATGCATACAGATTCATATCAGAAATAATCATATACATTCTGGGGCCATCGCCCATTACAGAATCAGTTTAGTCCGTAGCCTATTCAGATACAGTATCAGAAATACATTAGGCCCTTAGCCCATATTAGATATAGAATGTAGATACAGACAATCAAAATCCTACCCACCAGCCTCTACACACCATCTTCGTCCAACCCTACACACCATGTGGGGATTAAATCAACCCACTCATCCCTACACAACATGCTGTACTGAAATGCAGCACATAGACAGAATAGTGCAGCTGAACTGCCAGATAACAGGCTTGTAAGGCTTTCAAAACACTTCCTCCATATATCATCAACCCAACCTTGATGCAATGCAACATAAAATGAATGGCACGCTAATATGCAATAATTAGTTTATACAATCAGTTCAGTACACATACTCAGTATTATCAAGCTTAGTACAGAAATCATACAAATAGATCACATGTTTAAGGGTCCAAGTAGTGCTTACCGATCCTATAGTAGGTCCACGGTCAACTTGGGTGACTTGTGCAACCTTACAGAACTTTTTAAAAAAATGGGCTCACACGTCCATGTGGCCTAGATGCCCATGTGGCCCACACAGCCCAAATTGGTCTTGGCTGTGTGGATCACACTGCCTCGCCCAGAATTCCACACGCTAGTGTCACCCATACAGCCCAATTAGTCAAGCTCGTATGTCGCACACAGCCTCATTTGGCCATCACACAGTCGTGCCATACGTGCACGGCCTGGCTCATCGATCACACGCTCGTGTTCCGTCACACGGCCTACCACACTGGTGACCACACACTCATGTGGCGTCAACATAACACTTTTTTAGCTTTTTTTCGAACCTTGTTTTCTGCATTTTGGGTACACACCTGGTATTGATTCGAAGCTAAAGTAACCATGAGCACTCCAGAACCTATTATTGACCATTACCACACCAACTAAATTACTCATCGCTAACTTTAACGAAAATGCACAAGATGACCAAACACTAAACTTATAAAAACATTGCCTTTAGCCGATCAATCGGGGTTTCATACACTTAAAACATCAATCAGAGGTCTCCAGTCCTTTGATTAGCTCCTAAACCAGCCGACTCGATTAGCAGTGACTCAATAATCTAAAATTAGCAATAAACACTAATCGCACTTACCAATCGTGAAGAGAGGACAATAATAATGGATAATGAAGACTTAACAGTAAAAAGGGAACGATTTCACGTAGGAAAGAGGAAGAAAAATTTTGGTAGTAAGGGGAATTTAGAAAGAGCAAAATAACAGCAAAACTAGAGAAACAAGGGTGAAAAGCCGAATTTCAAGAAAACAAATCAAATTAGGCAAAAATTCTGATCACTTCCCCTAGAAATCTCCTCAAAACTCTCACCAATATCCCACTACTTAGATTTCTAATCCAACTCAAACTCTTCGCCATAACTGTACAAAAAATAAAGCCAAAGCAGGGAATCAAACATAGGACCTCTAACACTCCAACACTCCACTTATCCACCAGACTAGCAGGTCCATTCTGATATCAACTTACCAACAACAACTTTCAAACTTACTGACTAGCGATAGAGCTTAATTTATAAAAATACCAAGATTTGCCCAAGTGAAGGCTTAAACCCAATACCTCTCAGACACACCTAGAACACTTAACCACTAAAGCAGACAGACAATTGTGTCATAATTTCACCAAAACATAAACATAAATTTTGGGGTGTTACATGTAATAAAAAGATTAAAATACAAAACACCAATAATTTTAATCACAAGATCCCTGCATATGCAATCCAGTTCAAAGAAGCCTAATTACCACCCCTCATACTGTTTGCTTATGTCTCTAGTATCAATCATAGGTTCAGGCTTACGTTTGTTTGCTTGGGAAGGAGTTCTTGAAGTTCACAAAATACTTAATATAAAAAAAAACTTAAAACATAATGTAAAATGAATGAAAATACTATTCATGTACATATATACATTTACATGAAGTAGCCAATGCCAAACATAATTCATTGCATGCATCCGATCAATGAGTCAGATACATTGCTACACACACATAATTTTGGGATGTAAGATATCTAAATTTTCCTAGGAGACAATTTAGTTCTGAGGAGACAATTTAGCCAACAATATATTCATCCAATGAATATTTAGGAAAAGGAAATTGCAAGAAGAAGACTACATTTTCCTCCTCTTAGTCTTATTTATTAGTCAGGTTTTTTCTTTATGGAATGAACTTATTTTATTTGTTAATTAATTAGGGAATGGAAATGACCAAATTTTATTATATTTAGTACTGTAGGATTTCATTCTGATGTAACCATGTCAAAACTCTCCCTTAATAAAATCTCCATCATCACAAGGAATAAAAAGTTTCCAAAGACATATAACTATTATATCAAATCCTTCCCTAAAACACTTGAATTTCATACAACCCTAAAATTCATCATTCTCAATAGTTTTTTGTATATTTTACTATACGAACAATCTCTATTCTAGTGGCTCTTTGCATCCCCGATGATGTAAACTATCATAAAAAGTCACTCTAATTTTTATGTTATACTCATTCTCACGCATTGCCCAACAGAATACCATTCGTGTATGCCTAGCAAAACACTGTCCTCAATAATAGCACCTAAAAACAATACTAACATGACTCTCAATTATGTCCCTTCCTAGAGACAAACTAAAAAATGCATACAAAGAATTTGCTTGAAGACAAACCCAAAATTATTGATATCAATAATGTGAGAGGGTATGGAATATTATCAATATTCAAATACTAAAATGAAGATATAACATATACATTGTTATCAAATATATGACTCTGACAAACTACCCACTAAAGATATGTATATTTTACTTAAAATCACGTAGTTGGTCGATCAAAAATATACAAGAATATGTGACACCATGATTTGGTAATTTGTTGCCACATGAATATGAAGTGTTAATGCAAAAGCTAGCTCTTGCATAGCTTAGCATCCCATCATCTGATGACCATCAGTTTGAATACATTAAGTTGCATTATGAATCTATATAACTATAGAATTGAAACTTACATGTCAGTTTTTTTGTTAGTTGAGATTACAAGAAAAATTTAACTAGATATATTCAAATATAGATGCATGTTGTAACGCCCTGATTTTCGGGATTTTTCGGGTTTTGTGAATTTTTAGTGAAATTTTAAAATTTTGGTGTTCTGAAGGTTGAAAATGTATGTACATGTGTTAGTGGGCCTTTAGAAGGCCCAAGCTTAAGTTAAAACCCGGTAAAATCTTAAGTTGGATTTTCAAGTGAAAGGGGACTTGGTTAAGTGGGCCTTTAAGAAAAATCGTGTAAAATATGTCACAAAGGGAGCCTTGGTAGAGTGGCAAGGTGGCGCCACTAAGCTCCTAAAAAAGTGGCGCCTAAGTGGGTATGCAAGGACAAGGGTTCGAGTTACAAGGTAAGCATAGTGTTTTTTTTTAATTTTTAAAGCATGAGCCTAATTTAAGTGGGAATTCGGCAAGGGGCTTCAGGGACTTGGGCCGATTGTTTTAGGGGAATTATTAGGGTTTTGTCTTTTTCTATTTTCTGTCATGAGAGTTAGGGTTAGCCACCTTAGGTGTTATTATTCTCTTTTCAGTCAAAAAAGCCGAAATTGGCCTCCCTAAGAGTATCTAGCCGATTTCTTCTTCTTCTTCCTCTCTATCATTGCTTTTCTTCTTTTCTTTTTACTCTGTTGATCTTCCCCTTAGCCGAACACTCTATCATACTCAGATCTGCAATTTCTTTCGATTCTATCCCTCCAAAAATAGCCATAGCCGATTGCTCAAAGTGCCAGAAATCCCGAAAACTGCTTTCTTTTTGCCAATTTCTTGTAAGCCGAATTACTCCTATCCCTTTTCACTTGTTGTGGCCGATTACTACATTCCCTTGAGCCACTTCATTGTCGACACCATCACCCAAACTCACAGCTCAAATCGCCATCCTCTTCTCTAGTTGAAAAGCCGAAATCACCATTAGTGTAGGGAGATAGCCGAAAATTTCAGATCTCATAGTTAAGGGTTCTACTAGCGTTCAAGGGGCAGATTTGCATCAGATCTGTGTAGGAATCGAAGAGAAATCATTGGTAAGTGTTTAATACCTCAGATCTGTTCAATATTTCATGTATTGGAAAAGCCGAAAGTCCCTAAAGTTGGGGACTTTACCGATTTGGACTTTTAGTAAATCAAGTGGTGTTTTTCTTTGTTCTTTGAGTGATAGTTGCGAAGGAGGCGAGCAAGTGAGGCAGTAAAGGCATTGGAATCATCAGATCTAGATCTAAAGCGATCTAAATCGGTAAAGGTAAGATTTTTAGGCCATTAAGGGGTATGGCCGAATGTGGTAAAGGATTGTAGCTTTGGTTTTTCGTAGATCTATTGATTAATCAATTAGATTTTTGGGTTGTAGGAACTGTCGCATAGGAGATCTCGTTGGTGAAACCGCAAAACAGGTGTGTGATTCTGAACCCCTTCATTGTGCATGTTGGCAAATGCCGAAAAGCCGAAATGCCGAAGATTGGGCATTTCGAGGGCTTGTGAGAGTGCGAACACTCACAAGTTGGTAGGGAAACTTTGGATATGAAATCGGTACTGAAGGGGGAGTTAGCCACGAAATTTTGGGCGTTACGGTAAGTTGGGGCCTCGGTGGGCCGAGTATGGGCCCAATGGGCAATTTGGGCCCATTTAGGTAAAAATGGATTTAAGGGTAATAAAATGAACTGTAGGCGTAAGAACAGCTAAAACAAGGTAACTGAATATGAAATTTGGACTAAACGGGCCTAATGGGCTAATTGACGAAATAGGGCTCATTAGGGGTTTTAGGGCTTAAGAGCTAAAACAATTAAACTGTGTTAACCGAATTTCTGTAACGACTATGGGATTAGTAGAGACTGTAATAAGCATAAAAACTGTAATATGAGAGCAAAATTACTGAAATACCCTTAGGGTGAGAAATTACTGTTTTGCCCTTAGGTAGAAAATTACCGTTATACCCCTAGGGCTAAAAACCGACTGAATTGTTTGACATGACTATTATTGTTATTGCATATCATGATGTATGTATGTTTGATGCATGGGGTTTGGGTTTGATATTGGAGGAAGTGTGAGTGGCACTGCCACGTTACTGAAAGGGGCTATGCCTCGTATTGTTACTGAATGGGGCTTTGCCTCGTATACTGTTTATCTGAGCAGCCATGCTGCAACTGTAGTGTGTGGGCTGGGTGGGTCGAGTTATTCCCCACATGGTGTGTTGGCGGGTACGGGTGGTGTGTAGTGGTTGGTGGGTTGAGTAGTCTCCCCAATTGGGTTGCATTCATACTGTTATACTGTACTGTACTGTTATGGGCCTATGGGCCAAACTGTTATCTGAACAGGGCTTCGGCCCAGTATCTGTAATCTGAATAGGGCTTCGGCCCAGTATTTGACTGAAACTGGCCAGGGCTCAAGTCTAGTGGGCTCGAGCCGATGTGGGCTTTGGATGGGTTCTGAACACACTGAGTTTTCCCAAACTCACCCCTCTCTTTCCATCCTTGCAGGTGAGCCCTAGATCGTGACTTGGTTGCTGGGAGGGATTCAGAGTGGCCACGAAGACTGAACTCGTATTTTAATTGGTTTATTAATTTAATTATTTTTTCTATTGGTTTTATTTCGCTATGGGTTGTAATAAGGCCACTTTATCTGTTTTTACTTGGGACTTTCAACTATTCTATTTCATCCATAATTACGCACTGTTTTCGAAAATTAAACAAATGTTTTCTTAACCAACCTGTTATTACAAGAGACTAAGTAAGATAATAAGGTTAAAGTGAACCGCTTAACAAATGAAATAGAGATTAAGTTGAGTAGTTATTAAAACAGGGATTTTCAAAATAGAAAATCAAGCGTTTCTTTCCAAAACACACCATCGGACTTAGTAAATAAGGTGGCGTAGGATAGTATAGGTGATGTAGCCCACCGGACATGGCCATAACGTCTGGGCCGGGTTCGGGGTGTTACATTTAGTTGTATCAGAGCCTGGTTGCAACAACTCGGCTGTGGATCGGGTCCAAAAAGGGGTTTTCAAAATTTTTAAGCTCATAAAATGTATTTTTGGAAAACCAGATTTTCTGAAAGAATTTTTGTTTTCGAAGTGATTTCTTTTAACTTGTCTTTTCTAAAATATGTTTAAAAAAAAATTATTTTTAGGTCTAAGATTTTATTGAAATCTGGTACTTCGAGAGGTGGCACACTGAATCCCCGGCACCAAGTTGTAAGTATTTTCTGCCTTAACTTCTATACTGTACTGAAAATAAAGCTGTAGATAGTACTGAGCCTTGGATGCGATACTATAGGTGAGGTAGTATTAAGGCCATAAAACTGAAACTGTAGGGTAAACTAAACCCTAGGAAACTGAGACAGTAGCTAGGCTACGATCGCGCGAACACAAACTCTGAAATTTTATCTGTTCATAAGATATTCTGTAATAAACAACTGAAACATTAACTGATGGCATAAAATTCGTAAAACAGATAATTGATATGAGTACAAGAGCTACTCGGGGACGAGGCCGTGGACGAGGCCGAGTTAGTGCGCAAGCTGGATCATCGTCTTCTGAGCATAGGCCAGCAGGAGAGGCACGACCACCAGTGGAGGAAAATGGGCCGTATGATCGGGCCGCAGGGGACGACGCCTTATCCCAGGCCATGCTGAGAATTCTGGAAAGGGTGGCCGGAGCTAATGTTGGGCCTGTGAATAGGGGGTCCATTTCTGAGCGACTCCGGGCCAATGGAGCGGAAATTTTTAGGGGTATATCTGGAGTGGCCCCAAATGTGGCTGAGTACTGGTTGGAAGCCACAGAGCGAATTATGGACGATTTGGACTGCTCAGTGGAGCAGAAGCTGAAAGGAGCGGTATCGTTGCTGAGGGACGAGGCATATCAATGGTGGATCACCGTAAGAGAGGGTACCCCAGCTGAGAGGGTAACTTGGGAATTGTTCAAGCAGTCTTTCAAGGCAAAATATGTTGGGGCTAGTTATGTGGATGCACGAAGGAAGGAATTTCTGAACCTGACCCAGGGTAGTAAGACTGTGGCTGAATATGAGGCAGAATTTCTGCGATTAAGCCGGTATGCTAGTGGCATTGTTTCCACCGAGTATGAGCGTAGTGTTCGGTTCGAGGATGGCCTCAGAGATGAGCTGAGAGTATTGATAGCGCCGCAGAGGGAGCGCGACTTTGCTGCACTGGTGGAGAAGGCTAAGATAGCTGAGGAAGTGAAGCAAGCTGAAAGGCGGAACCGCGATAGGGATCGCAACCGTTTTAAAAGAGACTCTGGAGTATCGGGAGCTGCAAACCGGAATTTTAAGAGGGCTAGAGTAGAAGAACCAGTGCGAGCTATGCCAGTGAATGTTGTTAGACCACAGGCTTGTGGAGACTATGGCAGAGTTCATCGAGGAGAATGCTGGAAACGCAGTGGAGCTTGTTTTCGTTGTGGGTCTAAGGACCATCAGGTTAAGGACTGCCCACAGAAGCCAGCTCAGGCTCAAGCTGTTGATCAGAGAGTTGCTCAGCCTGCGCGTGGGGGACTGCCACCGCCAAGGGGCCGTGGTCAAGGTAGAGGAGCCAATGGTAATAGACGTGGTCGTGGAGCACCTGGCAGGGGTGCTGGAAATGCTGAGGCTCGTCAGCCAGCCTTAGTGTATGCTGCTCGCCGCCGCGAGGAGGGTGATGCACCTGATGTTATAACTGGTACGTTCTTAATAGATCACACACCATATACTGCTTTAATTGATGTGGGTTCGACTCATTCGTATGTTGCTTGTGAAATTTCTGGGTCGTTGGGTGTGCATTCTGAGGAGACTGTGAGTGGGGTAACTGTGATTAGTCCTTTAGGTCACTCTGTTAGGGTAGATAAACTCTTTAGAGATGTGCCTTTAGAGACTCAAGGTAGGATCTTTCTGGGAGACTTGATGGAGTTACCTTTTGGAGAATTTGACTTGATTCTGGGCATGGACTGGTTAACCAAGCACAAGGTAACGTTGGATTGCGCGGCCAAAAGAATGGTATTAAGAACAACCGAAGGTGAGGAGGTGATGGTTATTGGTGAACGAAGGGACTATTTGTCCAATGTGGTTTCTGCCTTAAGGGCTGAAAGGTTGATGCGCAAAGGTTGTGAAGCATACTTAGCGTTTGTAAGTCAAACTGAACCCGAAGGGGTGACCGTGGGGACAGTGAGGACTGTTAATGAATTTCAAGATGTATTTCCTGAGGAGCTACCTAGACTACCTCCTAACCGAGAAGTGGAATTTGGGATTGATCTGTTGCCTGGAACAGCTCCAGTGTCCATTGCGCCTTACAGAATGGCACCAAAGGAGCTAGTGGAATTGAAAGCCCAGATCCAAGAGTTGTTAGATAGGGGCTTCATTAGACCGAGTGTGTCTCCGTGGGGAGCACCGGTGCTGTTTGTGAAAAAGAAGGACGGTACGATGCGTATGTGTATCGATTATCGCCAGTTGAACAAACTGACGATAAAGAATAAGTATCCTCTGCCAAGAATCGACGATCTATTTGACCAGCTTAAAGGAGCTTAAGTGTTTTCCAAGATCGACCTTCGATCTGGGTATCATCAGTTAAGGGTAAAAGAGGTGGATGTGCATAAGACAGCATTCAGAACTCGTTATGGTCACTACGAGTTCTTGGTTATGCCCTTTGGATTGACGAATGCACCAGCAGCTTTTATGGATTTAATGAACCGAGTATTTCAGCCGTACTTGGATCGTTTTGTGGTCGTCTTTATTGACGATATATTGGTGTATTCGGAAACAGAGAAGAAGCATGATGAGCATCTTCGAATCGTTCTGCGGACTCTAAGAGAAAAGCAATTGTATGCGAAATTTAGTAAGTGCGAATTCTGGCTTCGAGAAGTGACTTTTCTGGGTCATGTTGTTTCTGCTAAGGGAATTAGGGTAGATCCTCGCAAGATTGAGGCAGTTCTGGATTGGAAGCCGCCTAGGACGGTGACAGAAATTCGTAGTTTTCTGGGTTTGGCAGGCTATTATAGAAGGTTTGTTGAGGGGTTCTCTATCATCGCGGCTCCATTAACGAAATTGTTAAGGAAGGGAGTACCCTTTAATTGGACTGAGAGGCAGCAAGAAGCTTTCGACAACCTGAAAAAGGTGTTGACCGAGGCGCCAGTGTTGATTCAGCTGGAATCTGGGAAGGACTTTACGGTTTATAGCAATGCTTCGCATGTGGGATTAGGTTGTGTACTGATGCAAGAGGGTAAGGTGGTTGCCTATGCTTCGCGACAGCTTAAGCCTCACGAGGTGAATTACCCTACGCATGATTTGGAGTTGGCAGCGGTGGTATTTGCATTGAAAATCTGGAGACACTACCTTTATGGGGAAAAGTGTATTATATAGACTGACCACAAAAGTCTCAAATATCTGTTAACTCAGAAGGAGTTGAACCTTAGGCAACAGAGATGGATAGAGTTGCTTAAGGACTATGACTGTTCGATTGAGTATCACCCTGGCAAGGCTAATGTTGTGGCTGATGCACTGAGCCGAAGGACTGTTACTGAGTTAAAGGCGATGTTCGCTCGTTTAAGTTTGTATGATGATGGGAGTTTGCTGGCCGAACTGCAAGTGAGACCGACTTGGACCGAGAGGATTAAAGAATTGCAGTGGAAGGATGATTCGTTGACTCCTCGATTTCAACAAGTCAAGGAGGGTAAGAGTGAGGATTTTGGACTGAATTCTGATGGAGTCCTATGCTTTCGAGGAAAAGTCTGTATTCCTAAGGATTCTGACTTGAGGAAGTTGATATTGAGTGAGGCTCATGGTGGAGCCTATGCTATGCACCCTGGAGGTAATAAGTTGTATAGGGATTTGCGAGAAGGGTACTGGTGGCCTGGACTTAAGCGAGAGGTGACTGATTTCGTTGGGAAATGTTTGACGTGTCAGCAAGTTAAAGCTGAGCACCAACTGCCGTCTGGATTGTTGCAGCCAGTAAAGATTCCGCAGTGGAAATGGGAAAGAGTAACGATGGATTTTGTGAGCGGCTTGCCTTTGACACCTTCAAAGAAGGACTCTGTTTGGGTAGTTGTGGATAGATTGACGAAGTCTGCTCATTTTATACCAGTTAGAACTGATTACTCACTTCAGAAGTTGGCCAAGCTGTATGTAGCAGAGATAGTGCGTTTGCATGGGGTGCCAGTTTCGATAATTTCTGATCGAGATCCTAGATTTACATCTCGATTCTGGAAGAAGTTGCATGAGGCGTTAGGTACGCGATTGGACTTCAGTACTGCATTTCACCCTCAGACAGATGGTCAGTCTGAAAGGGTCATTCAAGTGTTGGAAGACATGTTAAGAGGATGTATCATTGATTTTCGTGGTAGTTGGGAAGATTATTTACCGTTGGCAGAATTTGCATACAACAACAGTTATCAAGCAAGTATTCAGATGGCTCCATATGAGGCACTTTATGGACAGAGATGTCGCACTCCTACTTGTTGGACAGAATTGGGAGAACGTAGAGTTCTTGGACCAGAGTTGGTAGCAGATACCGAAAGTAAAGTTAAGCTGATTCGAGATCGGTTAAAGGAGGCGTCTGATTGGCAGAAGTCATATGCTGACCTTAAGCGTAAGGAGATTGAGTTCGCTGTTGGGGATATGGCGTTCCTAAAGGTGTCGCCGTGGAAGAAGATCTTGAGATTTGGTAAAAAGGGCAAGCTAAGTCCGCGGTTTATTGGGCCTTATCGGATTCTTAAGCGGATTGGGCCAGTAGCCTATCAGTTGGAGTTGCCACCAGAGTTGGATCGTATCCATGACGTTTTTCACGTGTCTATGCTAAGACGGTATCGATCGGACCCTTCGCATATTGTACCAGTAGAGGAGATTACAGTAAATGCCGATTTGACTTTCGAGGAGGAACCTGTGGAGATCTTAGATCGTGATGTCAAAGTCTTAAGGAGGAAGTCTGTTCCTTTGGTAAAGGTGCTATGGCGTAATCATGGTAGAGAAGAAGCTACTTGGGAGCCAGAGGAGACTATGCGTCAACAATACCCTCAGTTATTTGGATCAGGTAAATTTCGTGGACGAAATTTCTTTAAGGGGGGTAGAGTTGTAACGCCCTGATTTTCGGGTTTTGTGAATTTTTAGTGAAATTTTAAAATTTTGGTGTTCTGAAGGTTGAAAATGTATGTACATGTGTTAGTGGGCCTTTAGAAGGCCCAAGCTTAAGTTAAAACCCGGTAAAATCTTAAGTTGGATTTTCAAGTGAAAGGGGACTTGGTTAAGTGGGCCTTTAAGAAAAATCGTGTAAAATATGTCACAAAGGGAGCCTTGGTAGAGTGGCAAGGTGGCGCCACTAAGCTCCTAAAAAAGTGGCGCCTAAGTGGGTATGCAAGGACAAGGGTTCGAGTTACAAGGTAAGCATAGTGTTTTTTTTAATTTTTAAAGCATGAGCCTAATTTAAGTGGGAATTCGGCAAGGGGCTTCAGGGACTTGGGCCGATTGTTTTAGGGGAATTATTAGGGTTTTGTCTTTTTCTATTTTCTGTCATGAGAGTTAGGGTTAGCCACCTTAGGTGTTATTATTCTCTTTTCAGTCAAAAAAGCCGAAATTGGCCTCCCTAAGAGTATCTAGCCGATTTCTTCTTCTTCTTCCTCTCTATCATTGCTTTTCTTCTTTTCTTTTTACTCTGTTGATCTTCCCCTTAGCCGAACACTCTATCATACTCAGATCTGCAATTTCTTTCGATTCTATCCCTCCAAAAATAGCCATAGCCGATTGCTCAAAGTGCCAGAAATCCCGAAAACTGCTTTCTTTTTGCCAATTTCTTGTAAGCCGAATTACCCCTATCCCTTTTCACTTGTTGTGGCCGATTACTACATTCCCTTGAGCCACTTCATTGTCGACACCATCACCCAAACTCACAGCTCAAATCGCCATCCTCTTCTCTAGTTGAAAAGCTGAAATCACCATTAGTGTAGGGAGATAGCCGAAAATTTCAGATCTCATAGTTAAGGGTTCTACTAGCGTTCAAGGGGCAGATTTGCATCACATCTGTGTAGGAATCGAAGAGAAATCATTGGTAAGTGTTTAATACCTCAGATCTGTTCAATATTTCATGTGTTGGAAAAGCCGAAAGTCCCTAAAGTTGGGGACTTTGCCGATTTGGACTTTTAGTAAATCAAGTGGTGTTTTTCTTTGTTCTTTGAGTGATAGTTGCGAAGGAGGCGAGCAAGTGAGGCAGTAAAGGCATCGGAATCATCAGATCTAGATCTAAAGCGATCTAAATCGGTAAAGGTAAGATTTTTAGGCCATTAAGGGGTATGGCCGAATGTGGTAAAGGATTGTAGCTTTGGTTTTTCGTAGATCTATTGATTAATCAATTAGATTTTTGGGTTGTAGGAACTGTCGCATAGAAGATCTCGTTGGTGAAACCGCAAAACAGGTGTGTGATTCTGAACCCCTTCATTGTGCATGTTGGCAAATGCCGAAAAGCCGAAATGCCGAAGATTGGGCATTTCGAGGGCTTGTGAGAGTGCGAACACTCACAAGTTGGTAGGGAAACTTTGGATATGAAATCGGTACTGAAGAGGGAGTTAGCCACGAAATTTTGGGCGTTACGGTAAGTTGGGGCCTCGGTGGGCCGAGTATGGGCCCAATGGGCAATTTGGGCCCATTTAGGTAAAAATGGGTTTAAGGGTAATAAAATGAACTGTAGGCGTAAGAACAGCTAAAACAAGGTAACTGAATATGAAATTTGGACTAAACGGGCCTAATGGGCTAATTGACGAAATAGGGCTCATTAGGGGTTTTAGGGCTTAAGAGCTAAAACAATTAAACTGTGTTAACCGAATTTCTGTAACGACTATGGGATTAGTAGAGACTGTAATAAGCATAAAAACTGTAATATGAGAGCAAAATTACTGAAATACCCTTAGGGTGAGAAATTACTGTTTTGCCCTTAGGTAGAAAATTACCGTTATACCCCTAGGGCTAAAAACCGACTGAATTGTTTGACATGACTATTATTGTTATTGCATATCATGATGTATGTATGTTTGATGCATGGGGTTTGGGTTTGATATTGGAGGAAGTGTGAGTGGCACTGCCACGTTACTGAAAGGGGCTATGCCTCGTATTGTTACTGAATGGGGCTTTGCCTCGTATACTGTTTATCTGAGCAGCCATGCTGCAACTGTGGTGTGTGGGCTGGGTGGGTCGAGTTATTCCCTACATGGTGTGTTGGCTGGTACGGGTGGTGTGTAGCGGTTGGTGGGTTGAGTAGTCTCCCCAATTGGGTTGCATTCATACTGTTGTACTGTACTGTACTGTTATGGGCCTATGGGCCAAACTGTTATCTGAACAGGGCTTCGGCCCAGTATCTGTAATCTGAATAGGGCTTCGGCCCAGTATTTGACTGAAACTGGCCAGGGCACAGGTCTAGTGGGCTCGAGCCGATGTGGGCTTTGGATGGGTTCTGCACACACTGAGTTTTTCCAAACTCACCCCTCTCTTTCCATTCTTGCAGGTGAGCCCTAGATCGTGACTTGGTTGCTGGGAGGGATTCAGAGTGGCCACGAAGACTGAACTCGTATTTTAATTGGTTTATTAATTTAATTATTTATTCCTATTGGTTTTATTTCGCTATGGGTTGTAATAAGGCCACTTTATCTGTTTTTACTTGGGACTTTCAACTATTCTATTTCATCCATAATTACGCACTGTTTTCGAAAATTAAACAAATGTTTTCTTAACCAACCTGTTATTACAAGAGACTAAGTAAGATAATAAGGTTAAAGTGAACCGCTTAACAAATGAAATAGAGATTAAGTTGAGTAGTTATTAAAACAGGGATTTTCAAAATAGAAAATCAAGCGTTGCTTTCCAAAACACACCATCGGACTTAGTAAATAAGGCGGCGTAGGATAGTATAGGTGATGTAGCCCACCGGACATGGCCATAACGTCTGGGCTGGGTTCGGGGTGTTACACATGTTTTGAGTTTATTCGGTCGATTATGCTTCATATATTCAAGAGTTGGTCCCTATACAGCTATTAGGTTGAAGTAAATAAGAAACCCACATATTCTCTCAACCAATCAGAAACCCAAAACAATGATACACAGCTTACACATTTTATTTTGCACAAGCATGCTAAAATTCAAGAGAACACTAACCTTAATAAGCTTTCCAAAATAGTAGGTTCAACACCAAGCTTCAATTAAATTGCTTGCAGCAGTGGAAAGTGACGGTGACGGCGACGCAACAGAGGGGTTAGTCGAGGGCGATACAGCATGTGGTAGAGTCAGAAATTTAGGGATTAGGGGTGAATTTAGGGATTAGAGCTATGCAGTAGGTGTGAAAACTTTAGGGATTAGGGGAGAATTTAGGGAATTGGGGAAAATTTGTTAGGGAAAAATAACAACTATCGGGTATAGAAATTGGGATAAAATGGATGAAAGCAAAACAATGCAGTTTTGGTATAAATAAAATGATCATTTGAGGCATTTTTCCAAAAAACGTCGCTAATGCTAATCTATTGTGACGTTTATAAGCTAGCCCCACTTAATTCCACTAAAGCGCCACTTAAAATGACGACGTTTTGATTCAATTAAAATTTTCTTTTTGTGGCATTTTTCACCTAATTCGGCTAATGCCACTGAAGACGCCACTTAAAATGGCATCATTGGTAACACCCCAAACCCAGCTTAGAAGTTAGGCCCGAATCTGGTGTGTCATATTGAAGTGTTTTTTGAAAATTAAGTTTTCATTGAAAACCCTTCTTTTTTGAATATTTGTGTAAAACCTCAGTTTGCGTTTGATCGATTCCCAATGTGTTTATTACAAAGATTATTCCTTATTAAAGACGTTATTAATTATAAAAGCTTAATCGTTGTGAAAGCTTAATTTGAAACCGTGATTGTTTTGGAAAAAAACTCGTTTTTATCACTAGCAATTATAAAATCACAATAAAATCCCAAATTTAAAAATAATTCAGAAGTTATAAAAGCCTTATTACAACCCAATAAAAATAATTTAAAATAAGGTAAATAAATAAAACTACTGATCATTAAAACAAGTTGCAGTGTAGCCACCTCCGAGTTCCCTCCATCGTCAAGCCGCGTACTGAGGGTCACCTGAAAAAAATTTAAAAGAAGGAGTGAGTTTACGAAAACTCAGTGGGTACGTCTCTTGACAGACACATAACATGTATTAAACAATTTGAGCCTAAGCCCTATTCAATATCGATGGTCTTTGGGCCTTAGCCCATAGTGGCCTCAGTTGGGCCTGAGCCCATATCTCAACATATAGTGGCCTTAGGCATTAGCCCAAATCATAACAATATCAATGTACAATTTCCCATAACCAACCCTGTACACCCCCTTCCAACCCTACACTCATGTGGGGAGATACTCAACCCACCCAAAGTCATTCCCGAATACCTTCTTAATCCAGATCCGTCGTAGATCTAACCCAAGTTATGAATAGAGAGCAGATCCAAGTGATTTCGGGTTTTCTTTAAGAGTAGTCGGCTAGGAGAAGTTTGACTAAGACAAATTCAGGTTTTAGTCTTGAATAATCAGTTAAGAAGGGTTCAAGAGAATCAACAAAGAAGATAAAGAAAAGAAGGAATGACTTTGATCAAAGGGTGATCGACAATGGTGGGTTCGGTCAGAAAGAAATCGGCAACAAAGGACTTCGGGTCTTCGGGTATTGAAGAAATTAGCCAAATAGGTTCTAGATGGGTCGACTACAACTATTGAAGAAAAGAGGAAGAAGATGAAGAAAGTAGGTTCGTTTAGAAGGGTTAGACAATCGGTTTGTGAAGGATAAAGAAGAAGTGGGTTTTCCTTTGGTAAAAATGACTAAAGGGGTATTTGCCACACTTTCGGCTTTTGTGAACAGAGGGAGGAGAAGAGAGAAAAGAACCTATCACTATACCTAATCGGTAGCCAAGGAAAGAAGAGCCAAAATAAACCCTAAAAGGCCCCAAAAACTATTCGGCTAGCATCTTAAACAACCTTTAGCTGATTACACCAAATCCATTGACCCAATCGGCAATACTCCCTCATGACTCTCTTGTATGGCCACTACTAGCTTCCATTCAAAGTTCCTAAAATCTCTCCCCTTATTCCTCCTTGATCTAATCTCATAAACACTTCAAACTCTTCCATCAGAGTTCTACTTAACCTCCATCACATGCCTGGCACATGCACAAAAATGAAAACACACATAATGCTAACCTTGTGACTTGAACTCTGGCCCTCGCACACACATCCACACGCCACGTTTTTAGGAACTAAGTAGTGCCACATTGCCACTTTACCATAGGCTCACTTGTGTCTTATTTTACTCCCTTTTTTTCTTAAAAGCCCACTTAACCAAGTCCCTTTCACTTTAAATCCAAAATTCTGAAATTCTATCGGGTTTTAACTTAGGCTTGGGCCTTCTAAAGGCCCACTAACATACTTAAACATAAATTTTAATAATCTACCAAACAAATTCCATAATTTCACCAAAATCATAAAAATCCCGAAATTTGGGGCGTTATAGCCATAGCTAGGGTTTGGCCAACTTTCAAGTTTGATAGTAAGTGCATCTGAGCCCCGTTTTTAATGCTCTTTACGTTTTTGAAGTCGTTATCACCTGATTTACCTATTTCTACCCTTATTTTGAAGTACGATTGATGTTTAATAGAAGAATATGAAAGTTTGATGTGTGTTTAACAACTTTTACTAAGTGAATTTTGATGAAATTACATAAAAGGACTTATTTGTGAAAGTTGATAAAATGGTAGTAGAAATGTGAAATAAAAGAAAAATGTGGGTTGTTATAAGCATAAAAGAGGTTCAGCTAGGCTTGGGTAACAAAGAAATTGAGTACATTTCATTTTACGAGCCTAGGGACTAAAGTATAAATATGTTAAAGTTTAGGGGCAAAAGTGTAATTTTTCCATATTGTAATTTTTGGACTAAATTGAATAGTGTGATAATTAAATAAGTTAAATATGTAATTATAGATCAAGAAAGATGAGGAATTGACCTTAACCGAGGGAAGGACATGGTAGTAGACTAAACTGCAAAAATAGTCATTTTGTACCGAGGTAAGTTTATGTGTAAATAATGCATCATTATATTATGTTAAATTTTAATTATTGCTTGCATTGAATAATTGACTTCGTGGATGAGTTAATTTGTATAAACAAGCTTAACAGTAATTCGATGAGTGTGGGAGTCTAGCACAAACCCTAGGAACATTAGAGGATACAAGGGTTATAACATCGAGGTTATCGATTATGTGATTCCGTATAAGACCATATCTAGAATATGGCATCAGTATGGTAGTATGTGTAAGACCATGTCTGGGACGTGGTGTTGGTACAAGATTTCGTGTAAGACCATGTCTGGGACATGGCCTCGATATGAGTTTTTTGTGTAAGACCATAGCTGGGACATTTGCATCGATATTAGATTGCATGTAAGACCATATCTGGGATATGACATTGTATGACCTATGTATGACTTTCGAGTATCCTTAATGATCCCGAATGGTTCAACGAGCTTAGTTTAAATGAGAGCGAAAGTACATTTAAGGTAAGTAATACAAGTACGTACGAAGCCCATATGACTTTAGGATGGAAGAATAATGATGAGTTAAAGCGTGATGTGTTGTAATGCTCATACGGTAAGGTTATGATTGGGTAAAAAATGGCCATGAGAGTTTAGTAATGTATATATACCGACTTCCATTTATGGAATGTGTATGATTAAGTTATAATTAAGATGTTTATTATTTTCATATAAACTTACTAGGCTACATAGCTTACCCCTCTTTCCTTTCCCTTATTTTATAGTCACCAAGCTAGCTCGAATAGGGAGATTCGTCGGAGGATCGTCTCACACTATGAAGCTATCTTTTGGGTATATGTGATTTTTAACATTTTGAGTTATGGTGTAACGCCCTAAAAGTTAAGTCTTTAATTTTTGCATGTTTTGACACAAATTGCATGTTTTGGGTATATCTGATTACGAATTTTATGAATTAGTTCAATATTCCAGTATTTATTACAGATGTCTTATGTACAGATAGTATTTCAGAGTTTCATTTTCACAGAATAGTAGTCTAGCTACAGTCTTAGTCTTCTAGAGTTTTTAGTTTTCCTACTGTCTCAATCTTCTACAGTCTTAGTGTCGCCCTAACTATAGAGTCTCAGTAGGGTCTTAGTACTATCTACAGTAATTTCTCAGTATCACAGTATCTTAATCAAATACAGTAAAGTAGAGGGTACTTACGAACTTGGTGCCGGAGATTTGGTGTGCCACTCTTTAGAAACTAGATTCAAATAAACCAAGTTTTGTCGATGCTAAATACTTTGAGTAATCTTTGTTTCCAAAAACCCTAGACTTTTAGAAAAAAAATGAAAACATCTTTGAGAAGAAAATTAATTTAAAAAGAATTTCCTACGGGAATTTTCCAAAATTGAATTTTCAAAATACCAATTTGGGCCTTAATTTAAATTTTAAGAAAACATTTGGACCTATTCCACAATCGAGTTGTTGCAACCGGGCTCTGATACCGCTAAATGTAACACCCTAAACCCAGCCTAGTCGTTATGGCCAGATCTGGTGTGTCACACGGTACTTGACTAAACCTAAATCTTCTTTTAATAAAATATTAGGTCGTTATATAATTTGAAGTCAAACTGTGATTTAGAGCTTGAAAATAAGATTCATTATCCATTTTAAAAAACTTAGCTGTTACCAAATAAAATTCATCTTTTATTAAGTTTCATTACAGTGTTGTTGACGTTAAGTTGTCCAACCAATATGCTTTGCATGATTTGAAAACATTTGTTTAAGTTTTGGAAACCTGCATAAACTAATCTACTATTGAATAGTTACCAAAAAAGAAAACCCAAAATAAAATACCGAGCGGCCGTATTACAACTTAAAAACAGAAATTAAAGAAAAGGAAAATAACTATAAATAAAGTAAAATTCAGAAAAAGAGAGAATCATGTGGCCACCTCGAATCCCTCGCAGCTCTAAGTCCTCTATGGTTGGGGATTTCCTGCATGGATGGAGATAAAAGGGTGAGTTTTTGAAAACTCAGTGTGTAAGCTAACCCAACCAATGTTAGAGACCAGCTCAAGCACATACTGGGCTCAAGCCCTATTCAAATACAATTTAAACTGGGCCATGGCCCTATTTAGAAAACAGTGTGGGCCTTGGGCCCATTACAGAAAACAGATCAAATTATAGAAATATATGCATGTATGCAAAGCACAAGCCCAATCCAGCCCTACACACCACCCGTACCAGTCCTACACACCATGTAGGGAATAACTCGACCCACCCAGCCCTACACACCACAGTCGTAGCAGAGCTACTAAAACAGATATCGTGGCCAAGCCACTAGGATAGAAATACAAGGCAAAGCCTCTAAGTAGATTACATGGCACTGCCACTTTTAGCACTTCTTCCGTAATAACAACCCAACCCCATGCAAATCAGAATATAATATGACGTGGCATACAGAATATCAAAAACAGTAATCATACAAATCAGGCAACTTTTCTCTAGGTGTAAAATTGTCATTTAGCATCTAGGGGTAAAACAATAATTTTGCCCTTTAGGGGTATTTCAGTAATTTTGCTAGGTCCCATAGCCTCATGCTTAATACAATCTACTAACTAATCTAACGTCACCCGAGTGACTCATATAGCCCATTTCATTTATACAGTGCCATCGGGCCTTAAAAACCCTAATGGGCCTGACGGAGCCCACAGACTATTGTGGCCCATTAAGTCCAAATTTTACACATACTTTAGTAGATCCAATGTCCAGTTTACCAGAAAAATACTTACCGCATGATTTCACCCATATGGGCCCGAAAGCCCATTGGGCCCAATTTCAGCCTATCGAGGCCCAAAACCACCCAAGTGCACGAAAACGCGCACAATAGCCTTACCATCCGTTATTGCCAATTTCACAATTTTGTACTGACCCACGAGCGCTCGCACGCTTGTAAGCCCTCGAAATGCTAGCATTTCGACATTTCGACTTTTCAACTTTTGTCGATCTAATCTACTAGAGGGTGTCGATTATATACCTGTTTGCGTACCACGTCGAGATCCCACGAACGTTTACCCTACAATCATTTAACCACACCGTTAACCCATAACTCCACAAAAAAAAACTGAACACCATACTGCCTTACCCATTCGGCAATTAGTATCATCACCAACAATCACCTTTGTTGAAATCTAGCCCACAGATTGCTATCTCTTATTCACCAACGTCCTTCCTGTGATCTATCCTTAAGATCGACTATGAACACAAGCAAATAAAAAGAAAGAACTTGAATCGGTTTCCAAAGAAAGATCAAACTCGATTGATGCAAAAAGATTAGGGGTTTCAGCTTTTTATTAGTCACTTGAAAGAGAAAAATAAGGAAGGGGATCACTTACCCAAAAGATCATTGGCTTGCCTTGACAGAAGAGAGAATCACCGACCACTGCTTAATCCCAGATCTATTGTAAATCTACACAAAACACGAGAGAAGAGAAAGGTTGGAAGATTAACAAATAAGAGAGGGTGAAGAGCACACCAATGAAGGTTTGAAGTTTCGGTTTTGAAAGAAAATGGGAAAGAAAAAGTAGTAGTTATGGCGACAGAGAGATGAGAGTCTTGCAAGTCTCGGCTTTTCAAATAGAGATGAGAAGGGTTTGGCTTATGAAGTAATCGGCCAGTAAAATATTAAAACCTTCGGGCTTTCGGCTTTTAGACAATCGGCCAAAAAAGAAATTGGCAAGAGACTAGATTGTTTCAAGTTTTGAAATAATCGGCCAAGGTGGTTCAAGGGGAATCAACTTCAACAAATAAGAAAAGAGGAAGAAGAAAAAGATAGACTCGGTTCTTGTGACAATCGGCCAGGAGAAGGTTAGGTGTTTAGGGACTTCGATTCTTGAGGAAAGAAAAGAGGAGAAAAAGAGAGAAAGGTATGAACAGCTCGCTTCGACCTTACCTAATTGGCACTAAAGTATAACCAAAATGGGCAAATCTTAAAAGAACAACAACAAGAAGTCGGCACCACCCTACCACAAATGCCGAATTGCTACTTCCAAAGACCCTAACTGAATTTGCTCTGTAAGAGACCCATAATCGGCCAACTCTTGCTTCGCTTCCAAAATTCCTAGATTTTCTCCTAGATATCCTCCCCTTATCCCTCCTCACCTAATTCCATGAGCACTTCAAACTTCTTCCTTCAGATTTCTACTTGGAGTCTACCACTTACCATGCGCATGCTATAAAAAAAAGCGTTTTGCTAACCAATGGATTCGAACCACATCTTCCTCACAAGCCATGCCATGCCACCCACTGTGTTTTAAGTGGTGCCCTCTTGCCACTTTTACACAGGCTTTCTTATGCTATAAATCCCCAACTTTAATTTAAAAGCCCACCTAGCTCTAATCCACTACCACCTCAGACCAAAAATTAAAATTTGCTAGACTTAAATCTTAAACTTAGGCCTTCTAAAGGTCCACTAATTACACCCAACACATCAATATAACACATCTAGCCATTCAGAAATAGATTCATGCAAAAATTCAAAAACTCAAAAAAAATTAGGGCGTTACACCTTACAAGATGGCACCGAAAGAGCTGGTGGAATTAAAGGCCTAAATCGAAGAGCTACTGGACTGAGGATTCATTTGACCTTGTGTGTCTCCATGAGGAGCACTGGTCTTATTCGTGAAGAAGAAGGATGGGTCTATACGCAAGTGCATCAACTACCGACAATTAAACAAATTGACCATTAAGAACAAATACCCTCCACCAAGGATTGGCGATCTATTTGATCAACTACGAGGAGCTTCGGTATTCTCTAAAATAGACCTATGTTCTAGATACCATCAGCTGAGAGTTAAAGAAGCTGATACCTACAAGACAGTGTTTAGGACTTGTTATGGTCACTACGAGTTCCTAGTAATGCCGTTTGGGCTAACGAATGCACCAGCAGCCTTCATAAACCTCATGAATCGAGTGTTCCAACCTTATCTAGACTGGTTCGTGGTGGTGTTTATCGATGATATCTTGGTGTATTCAATAACTAAATATGAACATGCACATCTCTGAGTCATTCTACAGATTTTAAGGGAAAAGAAGTTATTCGCTAAGTTCAGTAAGTGTGAATTTTGGTTACGAGAAGTGACATTTCTAGGCCACATGGTGTCTGCAGAGGGAATCAGAGTTGATCCTCGAAAAATAGAAGCTGTTCTAGATTGGAAACCACCTAAGACCGTATCTAAAATTCAAAGTTTTCTGGGTCTGGCTGGATATTACAGATGATTTTTGGAGGGGTTTTCACTGATTGCTACACCACTGACTAAGCTACTGCGCAATGGAGTACCGTTTAATTAGACTGATAAGTAGCAAGAATGTTTCAAGAAACTGAAGAAGGTTCTGATTGAGGCCCCTGACTTGATATAGCCAGAGTCTGGGAAGGAATTCACTGTTTCCAGTGATGCATCACACATTGGTTTGGGTTGTGTGCTGATGCAGGAGGGTAAGGTGGTTGCATATGTGTCTCGCCAACTTAAAACCCATAAGGCAAACTACCCGACGCATGAATTGGAGTTGGTAGCGATGGTATTCGTATTGAAGATTTGGAGGCATTACCTATGCAGTGAGAAGTGTACTATTTACACGGATCACAAAAGCCTTAAGTACCTCCTCACTCAAAAGGAGTTGAATCTTAGGCAGCGTAGATGGATCGAGCTGCTTAAGGACTATGACTTCTCAATTGAATACCATTTCGGTAAAGCTAATGTGGTAGCTGACGAACTGAGCTATAGGGTTGTATCTGAATTAAGAACGATGTTTGCTCGTCTCAGCTTGATCGATGATTGCAGCTTGTTGGCTGAACTACAAGTCAGACTAATGTGGACTGAGCAAATTAAGGGTCAACAGTTGATGGATGAGACGTTGGTTCCTCGTTTTCGACAAGTTGAGAATGGGGAGACTTTAAAATTTGGGCCGAACAGTGATGGAGTATTGTGTTTCCGTGGGAGAGTTTGTGTACCGAAGGACTCTGATTTAAGGCTGTCTATTTTGCAAAAGGCACACAATAGTCCTTATGCTATGCATCCTGGTGGGAATAAGATTTATCGAGACCTGCGTGAACTGTATTGGTGGCCAGGACTTAAGCTCGAGGTTACTAATTTTGTAGATAAGTCTCTGACATGCCAGCAAGTTAAAGTTGAGCATCAATTGCCTTCAGTTTTACTGTAGCCAGTTAAGATTCCACTTTGGAAGTAGGAAAGGGTAACCATGGATTTTGTGAGTGGGCTACCCTTAACGCCTACTAAAAAGGATTCGGTATGGGTTATTGTAGATCAATTGACTAAGTCTGCCCATTTTATATCGGTTCATACTGATTATTCGCTACAGAAGCTAGCTAAGTTGTATATGGCTAAGATTGTAAGACTGCTTGGGGTACCTGTCTCAATTATATCTGACAGAGATCATTGTTTCATGTCTCAGTTTTGGAAGAAGTTACACGAAGTACTGGATACAAGGTTAAACTTCAGTACTGTGTTCCATCCTCAGACTGATGGTCAATCAGAGAGGGTGATTCAGATACTGGAGGACATGCTAAGAAGCTGTGCAATAAATTTTTGAGGCAGTTGGGAAGACTACTTGCCGTTGGCAAAATTCACATATAATAATAGTTACCAGTCCAGCATTCAGATGGAATTGTACGAGGCATTATATCGTCGTAGGTGTCGTACTCCTACGTGTTAGACTGAGTTGGGTGAAAGGCAAGCTCTGGGTTCAGAGATAGTTTTTGATACTGAAGGCAAGGTAAGGTTAATACGAGACCGTTTAAAGGCAGCGTCAGATAGAAAAGGTCAAATGCAGACTTGAAACATAAGGAGATTGAGTACTCTGTGGGGGATTATGTCTTTTTGAAGGTCTCACCACGGAAGAAGATTCTGAGGTTTAGACGAAAGGGCAAGCTAAGCCCTAGGTTTATTGAGCCTTACCATATACTGAAGCGTGTGGGACCAGTTGCTTATCAACTGGAATTGCCTCCTATGTTGGACCGGATTCATGATGTGTTCCACGTCTCCATACTGAGGCGATACCGCTCTGATCCCACACATATAGTACCAGTTGAGGAGATTGAGGTTAGGCTAGATCTGACTTTCGAGGAAAAACTAGTGCAGATATTGGATCATGATGTTAAGATACTGATAAGGAAGCCTGTTCCACTGGTTAAGGTGCTTTGGCATAATCATGGTTCAGAGGAAGCCACGTGGGAACCAGAAGAGGCAATGCAACAATAATACCCTCATCTATTTTGACTAGGTAATTTCAAGGCCGAAACTTCTTTAAGGGGGTAAAGTTGTAATGCTACAAAAGTTAAGTATTTAATTTTTGCATGTTTTGACACAAATTGCATGTTTGCTTTATTGGATAAGTGATTTGAGTGTGTTTGGGAGTGTTGGAGAAGCCTGGGTTCAAGTCTTGGCCTTTGCAAAATTTTTGGTTTTTCCCTTGAGTGAATCTGGACATTAGCTTGTAGGCTTTATATGTAATTGTAGTTAAAGTATAACACAAAAGGAGCCTGTTGTTGAATGGTAGGTGGCGTGTCAGTGTTTCCCAAGGAGCTTGTGTTCGAGTCACGCCTTGGGCAAGAGGTATCTATTTTGCTGTTCTGGCCAAGGGAGAAGCAGAGGTGGATTGAAACTCTGCAATGTGAGGTTTGAATGGGTCTTAGGTGGAGAAAATTAAGGAGAGGGCTAGGGAGGAAATTAATGAGGGGATTATGGAGAGATTTTAGGAGGGAAAATGAGAGTTTGATGGTGTGTGGATTTTGTGCTGTTTGTACTAAGGGGAAATACATAGTTTTTGTTTTTGAGAG
Organism: Gossypium stocksii; assembly: GCA_020496765.1. Lineage (NCBI taxonomy): Eukaryota > Viridiplantae > Streptophyta > Magnoliopsida > Malvales > Malvaceae > Gossypium > Gossypium stocksii. The sequence continues at coordinate 19,774,262 of CM035623.1, forward strand.
GAGTGTGTTATAATTTTGGCAATTGAAATCTTTTTGGGGTTTTTCCAAGTTTTGCTATGTTTTCTTTTCTTTCTGTTTCCTCTGCTTATTGTGTCACTTTAGTTTTCATATTGTTTTATGCTGATTATTTGACAAAAGGCTTTGGGAACCTCTTGGGTTTGTTTCATTTTTGGTTTTACATTATTATTAGTTCCCTTTTTGTTTTGGCCGAATAGTGCTGATTCTTCCCTCTGTCGATTCTTCTCTTCTTTCACTCTTCTCTTTGTTGCTCAAGTCGCTATTTTTTTCTCCAATAGTGTGGCCGAATCTTTAGACTGGACCGAATACTTTTTCTTACTTCTTCTATTTACATTCATCTGTCCTCTTTGATATTCCCATTGCATCTTAACTGATTCTCTCCTCTTCATCTATTCCTTTGGGTTCAGGTTAGTGGCTATTCTCTAGTAAGTGTAAGTACAATTTGTTCTCACTAGTGTTTCTTTAATTTCTTTTTCATACTACCTCTACTTAGAGTTCCCTTCTCATTTTCTTATAGCCGATCCTTATCCTTGTCTTTTGGGTGTACTTTTGGTTTGACTCTCAGCATTCCTCGTGTATTGAAGAAGTTTCTAGTGGTATTTAGGCGTTGGAACCGTTTTCTTATTACTCAATTTAAGGTAAGAGCATGGGCTACTATTTTGGGGTGTTGGCCGAATACCCTATCTCTGGTTGTATGTTTTAACTAAGTGATAAATATCAATTCAAGCCTTAGTATGCGATTGTTGATAATGGATTCCCTTGATAATGCAACTTTTCAACAAAGAAGGTGTGGCTAATCTTTGATTTACTTTTTAGATGGGTTAAACCACACTCGTTGTTTAAGGTAAGCGTTATACTTTTCTTTGTAGGGACTAAGTGTTAGTAAGTGGGTGTTGACCCATTTTTTTCTAAGAAATTAACTGAGTACTTTGAATGATGTAGGTTGGCGCTCAAAGGTTCTTTCGTAAGTTTCGCAATCAAGTGTGTAAACACCCCGCTTAAACAACGTAACGGTAAAAAGCCAAAAAGCCGAAGGGCTAGGCTTTAATGCCACACAAGTGTGTGAGCGCACGTGTGGTATTATGAGCCCACAAAACATAGGCATAGGCCACCATGAGTGTTCTCGTGGACTTGGGCCATTAAGGGCCGCGTTGGGTTGAAATAGGTTGTATGGGCCCAATGGGCTCATGGGCCTACGCGAATAAAATCTGTGATAAGTGGTAAATTCTGGACTGGGCTATGAAGTTTGCGTGGCCATGACTGAGTTTGGACCAGTTGGGCCACACGAGTGTGTGGGCCCACTTGGGCCAGCAATGGGCCTTGGGCTTATTTATGCTATTGTGACGTTTGGGGTTACAGAAATTGCCCTAGGTGACTGTAGACCTTCTATAATGCCCTGAATTTAGGCCTAGTAGGATTAGGCCTTGTGCTTGGGAGCCACTAGAAGACTGCACATAAAAGTTTATGTGTGCAAGAAATATCACAATTTGCATGCTTGCTTTATTGGTCAAATGATTTAGGAGCAGTTGGGAGTGTTGGAGAAGTCTTGGGTTCAAACCTGGACCTTGGCAAAATTTTTGGTTTTAAGTGAACTAAACCCTTGGTACTTGTTAGTCGGCTTTAAGAACAGTTGGAGTGGAAGTGTGACACAAATGAGTTATTGGTCTGGTGGATATGGCGTGTGGATGATTCCTTGTGATTAGAGGTTCGAATCCTGTGAGGCTCTATGGGATGTTTATTTTTGTTATTTGTACTATGAGGTGGTGGAGATCGAGTGAAAGACTGCTAGAGAGGGAGTTTGAATTAGTCATGAGTGTTTGAATTGAGTTGTTGGGAGAGAATTATGGAGCAAATCAAGGAGAGATATGTGGAGAAAATCGTGGGTTTGGGTGAGGAGAGTGTTCGTGCATTTTATGAGCAGCTTTCACTAAGTAATTCGGGTTTGGCTTACTACTTTGCTTTTTTTTCTTGTTTTTAGAGGTTCTTTTGGGGGTTTTTGGCCAATTAGTGTAAGTGCCTTACGGGTAATTTTTGTGTTTTGCTTTTGGTGCTCTTTTCTCTTCATTTGACCAGTTGCTTCTATATCCTTTTCTCTTCTAGGCATTTTTGTTTGGCTCTTCTCTTTTCTTGTTGGCTGAATATACCCTCTTTCCCTCCTTCTGTTCTTTATTTTTAATACATTTCCTTTCTCTCTATCTTACTGTAGTAGTTGAATGTTACCTTTCTCCTTTGCTATTATTTTTCTCTTTTAGTTCTTTCTTAGCTGGTTCCACCTTTCTTCCTTCCCTCACCATTTATCTCTCAACCTTTGCCCATTGTTTCTTCTTTGCCGAAGCTAGTTCATTCTCGGTTAGGTTCTGAGCTGACACCATCTCCTTGTGCACTGGTAGAATATCTCTTGGTTCATCTCTCCCTCTCTATTTCGGTTCTATGAAGGTTCTTGGCAAATCGGTAAGTGTCGTATTTTTCCCTCTTTCTATTTTAATCTGTTCTCTTGTATCTTTCTCTAAAATGCCGAATGCCTCTCTTTCTTGTGCAAGGGTTACCAACCCGTTGAGGTTCTTACTTCTATTATTCGATTAAGGTAAATATTACTTAGCTTTTTGGGATGTAGACAACACCTGTGATTGGTATTGTTTTACAAATATTATTGTTAATGCAGTTATTCGGTAAAGCGTGTAATCAATCCTTAATTAGCGATCTAAGGGTAATAAAGCTATTTTTCCACTCATTCAGGGTAAGGGTGATTGTTAGTTTGGAATTGATAGTTGTAAGTTCTAAACGTTTGGATACTTAACGATATGTCCTGTTGGAATGTAGGCTTTGGGCTTATGAGGGGTTCATTCGACTTCGTTATTAGGTGTGTATTCACACTGTTCTGATTGTTGATTGATAGAAAAGTCGAAAGGATGTATTTCACTAAATAGATTGTAGATCGGCAAAATTCGAAAAGCTGAAAGGTTGAAACTTCGGCATTTGATGCCACACGAGTGTGCAATCGCATGTGTGGTGAACTGATGCCACGGATCATGGGCGTTGGACTGTAGAGGCCACCACGAGAGCTCTCGTGGTCTTGGGTTGTTCTAGGCCATGTTGGGCCGAAATGGGCTGTCTGGGCCCAATGGGCTCGTGGGCCCCACACTGATAACATTCACTAAAGGTAGAAAATTTAGGATGGGGCTATGTAAATGCCATAACCGTAGGAAAATCTGGGTTGAATGGGACACATAAGCGTGTGGGCCCACTTGGGCCGAGTAATGGGCCTTAGGCACATTTGCACCGTTATATCAGTTTTGGTTACTTAGGTCACTCGAGGCGACTATAGGCTTTCCAAGAGGTCGATTATCCGTACCGAGATTCCAGAGGGTAAAATGACGAAAATACCCTTGAAGGATAAAATAACTGTTTTGCCCTTGAGGGTAAATGACTGACTTGTGCTATGATTGGACTAATTTGACTGTGATTGTATGACTATGATTGGACTAATTTGACTATGATTGTATGACCGATTAAGAACATGACATTCTGCATACATGATATATTGCATGGGGTTGGGATACCGTATGAAGGAAGATCTGTTCTGTTAGGGTCACACGGGTCGCACGAGATGACTGTGGACTGATCTCGTGATTGTGATGAAGTAATAAATTGATCGTACCTAAAAACTAACTATTATCATGATAAAAGGCAAGTGCACCTATCAAATAGTAGTATAGCTAGTGGCAAGACCGGAATATCGAATCCAAGGAACTAAAAGTACTAGTGATGACTTTCTTCCTATTATCTAGCCTAAAAATAAAGAGGGGGTTTGGTTGTAAACTATTCTAAATTAAACTAAAAACACAACAAAGAGTAAGTTGGGAAAATTGCTTTAAGAAAACTGAATGGTGAGGACAATACCTAAGGAAGAATCCACTTAGACTTCACTTGTTATCTAACTCGAACTAGACGATTTCTTCATTTGACTTGATCCGTAGAGATCCCTAAATTATGTTAATATCTCCGTCGAGAGTAAGAACAACTAATCCTAAGTTGATTAATTGAAATATCTTTCTAATTAAAACTCCTAGTCTTGCATTAACTCGATCTATGGATCTCTATATTAGATTTGACTTTAATCCGGCAGATTTTCATCGTCCTATATCTAAGATTGCGATCAACTCCACTTAATTGTGTTGGATTTACTCTTAAACAGGGACTTTTTCTCCTCTTCCTAAGCACATTCGACTTAAATTAATATCCCGAAAATATCAATTTAAGAATTAAAAACACAATTCAGAACAAGTCAAATATTTATCATATAGTTCAAATAACAATAACAAGATTCATCTTAGGTTTCATCCCCCTTAGATATTTGGGGTTTTAGTTCATGTTTATAAAAAGAAACATCTCAGAATAAAGAAAATAACAAAACATAAGAAAACCCAAAACCCCTGAAAGGATTGAAGGGAGATCTTCTGTCTTGATGTAGATCCTAGCTTCTGAGATGGATCAATCGGCTTTCTTTCGATTAATTCCCTGCTTTTAGCTCTCCATCATGGCGGGAAGACTATACACCCTTGTAGTTGCCTCTTAGGGTCTTTATATAGAGTTTGGAATGTCTTTCTTAGCCCATAAGTAGCCTTTTCCTCGTGAAATTGAACTTCATCACGACAAGGTCATGCCCGTGTGCCACGCCCCTGTGAATCAAGTCTAGGCCATGCTCGAGCCTGTTAATGTGGCATGGCCATGTGACACACCCGTGTGGTGAACTCCAGGCCATGTTGATTTCACACATTAGCTTATTTTCTCCATTTTCGGCCTATTTCTTGTTCTTTTCACTCCCCTAAGGTCACCTAAGTATAAAATATGAAATTAAAGGTTTAGGAGAATCAAATTCCACAATTCAAAGAATAATTTATCCAAAAATAGGCTAAGCATGAGGTAAAAATATGTATAATTTACGATTTATCAAATACCCCCACACTTAAGCATTTGCTTGTCCTTAAGCAAAATCTCAACTTTCTATTAAAATTCATTCCTCTCAACTTATAATCCTTATTAATGTTGTTTCAAACTAATCCACAAGTAATCATACATTGAAAATTCAACCGAAAGAAAATTAAAGTCTCAAATAATCTAAGTTGAGAATTTTATCACGGAAACATAGGTTTCCTCCCCTCTTCTAGGTAATTACTTTGAACTCAAAACCAACAAGAGTTGACATCCTCACTAAAGATTCACTCTATCCACTCAAAGTGTTTAGGGTTCAGAAGTTAAGCACTCATTAGTCAACATGAAAAGTTATTACCATAAGCTTGCAGGAAAATCAAATCTCCACCACTATGTATTGACATGATACATCGACCAAAAGGTCTTTCAAGGGTTGTAATGTAGCTGTGGTTAGGGATGTGTCACAAGCTAAAAAAGAGGGTTAGAATCAAGATTGAATTGAAAATTGATCTAACTAGAAAAATCTCTATCACTGAAACATATTCCTAGAGTAAAGCCTTTTGGATGACATCGTTTAAGAACAGAAGCTCAAAAATTACATGGAAATATGCAAAACATTGAATTACAATTGAAATATATATATATGTGTGTTTTTTTAAGAACAAATTGAATATTTATAAACTTTACAAGCTGAAAAGGAGAACAAATCTAGATAATTATTCAACTCAAATCTCGACAAAAATAGGGATCAAAATAATTGAAGGGATTTGAACAAAAAACAAGGGTTATAGGTTAATATTGAAGGTAAGTCAATGAATGGTTTGTTAGGCTCAATGGGGTTCACTAGGTGTTAATTTTAAAGGTAGGCTTTTATGGAGTAAGTGGGTTAAAACCTAGGTGCCTTTATCATTTCGATATATCAAATCAATGATCTGGTCTCGACATGTATAATCAAAGCAAGTTCTAGAATAACAGATCAACATTGACTCACTCAAAGCAACAATAAAAGTGAGCACAAAAGGATGTATTCTCAAAAGGCTCAAAAATCTCACCAAAATTATGGCTTTTGATGTCAATCTTACGAATTTCAAATTTCAAGATAACAGTTAAAATTGGGGAAAACAACCTAGAAAAATTTAAATTCTCAAAAGTTTCAACTTATCATGCTTGATTCTCTAATGTTTTAAAGTTTGAATAATCAAAGCATAAGTACCTATGTCTTAATTCTCAGCATATCAATAGAAATCATAAATCAATCAGAATTCATTCTATTTGTTAAGGCCAAGATTTAGGGATTTGAGAACAATGCAAAAAGTTAGTGGCAAAAATTTTCAAGGGTTCGAGGATAATGCAAAGAATGAAAGTGAATTCCACCCCCCACACTTAAGATGTACATTGTCCTCAATGTGCAAAGATAAAGTTAGTGACAATAAAACATAAAATCATAAGATAGGGAGAGAAGTGAAACTCCCTGAATATTGGATGACTTCCTTGAATAGTGAAAGCTGGACTGGAGAAAGGGCTACTTGAAGTTCATGATTCTGGGTGACTGAAGAGAATAAGCACAACTTTGTGTAAAATTCAAGTATTACTCAATAAAAATTGAAGTGCAAATTAAAAGGAAAAAGGGAGAAATATAAAGTAAAGAAAATGAAAATTAAAATGAAGTAATAAGGATTTGGCCCCACGGTTGTGGTGTACGCTCGTGTGCCCTTAGGTTGGCCCGTGTGCTTCATGGTCTTATCAGTGTGGCCATGGTTGGTCGGTACGGGCGTGTCCTATGCCCGTGTTGATTTCTCAATTTCGCCCACGGCTTATTAGCACGGTCGTGTTGGGACACAATGCCATATAACACGGTCGTGTCTTTTAATGTTCGCTTCTCCCATAGCCATGTTTAGGATCACACGTCCGTGTATGAATTGACAGGTTTGGCCACGGCAGTATCGCACGGCCGTGGCAATTTGTTGGACCCCGTGTTTTAGGGAAAATTTGGCTTTGTTTTTAAACGGTCGTGGCGTATGGCCGTGTTTCTAACCGTGGGGTGTCCACAGCCTTAGGTACGACTGTATGCCTAGCTGTGTGGTTCTGGAAAATCTGTGTTTTAAGGAGTTAGTTATGAATTTAAGAAAATCAAAAGTGTTAGTGCTCGGGTTGCCTTCCGAGAAGCACTTATTTTAGAGTCTAAGCTCGACTTACCTTACCTGCACCTTTATGAGGGATTGTGGAGCCTAAGCTCCTCTCTATCATTCTTAATGTCATCACCATAATATAATTTGAGTCGGTGTCCGTTTACCTTGAAAGTGCCTTGAGTTGGATGTGTTACCTCAATTGTACCGTAGGGAAGAACACTTTGAACTATGAATGGGCCTGACCATCTTGATTTTAGCTTTCTAGGGAATAATTTGAGCCTTGAGTTGTAAAGCAAAACGAGATCACCAGGTTTAAACTGTTTATGTTGCTTCAGACGAGCATCATGGCGTTGCTTTGTGGTTTCCTTGTATAAGCGTGAGTTTTCATATACATTATAATGCCATTCGTCCAACTTGTTTAGCTGCATGAGTCTCTTTCCACTTGCAAGATCAGGGTCGAGGTTTATAAATTTCATGGCCCAAAACGCTTTATGTTCTAGCTCAAATTGTAAATGACAACTGTTCCCATAAACGAGTCTATAAGGAGATGTTCTTGTAGGAGTTTTGAGGGCAGTTCTATAAGCCCATAAAGTGTCATCTACTTTCATTGCCCAATCTTTTCTATTTACTTGTATGATTTACTCTAAAATACGTTTTAGCTCTCTATTAGCTACTTCAACTTGTCCACTAGTTTGAGGGTGGTAAGGGGTAGCTGTTCTATGGTACACTCCATATTTCCGTAAAACTTTCTCAAATTGAGTATTGCAGAAATGAGCTCCCCTATCATTGATAATTGCTCTTGATGTTTCAAATCGAGAAAAAAAAATTTTAAGGAATCTCACTACCATTCTAGCATCATTAGTAGGTAAGGCTTGGGCTTTTACCCATTTAGACACGTAATCGACTGCTACTAAAATGTATTTATTTTCGAATAAACTAGAGAATGGACCCATGAAATCGATGCCCCACACATAGAATATTTCACATTCAAGCATATATGTCTGAGGCATTTTATCACATTTAGAGATATTACCTGTTCGTTGACATTTGTCACAAGAAGTAACATACCTACTAGCATCTTTAAATAATGTGGGCTAATAAAAACCTAATTCGAGTATTTTATGGGCAGTTTTAGTTCCACTATAATGTCCTCCTGTTGGTCCTAAATGGCAGTGTTCCAAGATCTTGTTTGCTTTAGTCGTTGTAACACATCTTCGAATGACTTGGTTTGCACAAATACAAAAAAGAAAAGGGTCTTCCGAGAAGTAGTTTTTCACATTAGTAAAGAATCGCTTCTTTTGCTAATGTGTCAACCCTTTTGGGGTTATGTTAGCAGCTAAGTAATTTGCAATGTCAGCAAACCAAGGTGCCTCAAAATCAGATATGACTAAGAGTTGTTCTTCAGAAAACGAGTCATTTATTTCAGCTTCATCAAGTTCTTTGAGATGTGGATTCTCAAGCCTAGAAAGGTGATCTGCTACTAAGTTTTCAGCTCCTTTTTTGTCTTATATTTCCAAATCAAATTCCTGCAACAATAAAATCCATATTATTAGAACAGGCTTTGCATCGGACTTAGTTAAAAGGTAACGAAGAGCGGAATGATCAGTATAAATGATGACTTTAGACAATATTAGATGTGGTCTAAATTTGTCAAATGCAAAAACCACAGCTAGCAATTCTTTTTCTATGGTAGTGTAGGTCTCTAGTGCTGCTGTTAGAGTTTTGCTAGCATAGTAGATTGGCTGAAACTGCTTGTCTCTTCGCTGTCCAAGAACTGCACCTACTGCAAAATCACTCGCATCACACATTAGCTCAAAAGGTAAATTCCAATCAGGTGCAATTATAATTGGATCATTAGTGAGTTTCTATTTGAGAGTGTTAAATGCCTCTAAACATTCCTGATCAAAATTAAAAGGTACGTCTTTTTCTAGTAATTTCGTTAACGGCTTGGGTATTTTAGAAAAGTCTTTAATGAATCTTCTATAAAAACTAGCATGTCCTAAAAAACTTCTAATCGCTTTGACTGAACTAGGGGGAGGTAGTTTTTCAATGGTCTCAACTTTTGCTTTATCTACTTCTATCCCTTTACTAGAAATTTCGTGTCCTAGCACAATGCATTCTTGTACCATAAAATGGAATTTTTCCCAATTGAGAACAAGATTTGTTTCTTTACATCTTATCAAGACTCGTTCTAAAATTTTGAGGCAAAGTTGAAAAGAGTTACCGAATACCGAGAAGTCATCCATGAATACCTCTATGATATCCTCCACGAGCTCGTTAAAAATTGCTAACATGCAACGCTGAAAAGTAGCAGGGGCATTACACAAACCAAAAGGCATTCTACGATAAGAAAATGTACCGTATGGACACGTGAATGTTGTCTTCTCTTGATCTTCAGGAGCTATCGGGATTGGAAATAACCAGAAAGTCCATCGAAAAAATAGTAGTACATATGTCCCGATAGTCTTTCTAACATCTGATCAATGAAAGGTAGGGGGAAGTGATCATTTCTCATGGCGTCGTTCAATTTCCTGTAGTCAATACAAACTCTCCAACCTGTGACAGTTCTTATACGAATTAATTCATTCTTTTCATTGGCAACAACAGTCATGCCACTTTTCTTAGGAACAACCTGCACAGGACTCACCCAAGCATTGTCAGAAATATGATAAATAATTCCAGCATCTAGAAGTTTAATTACCTCAGTTTTGACCACTTCATTCATGTTAGGGTTCAGCCTTCTTTGAGCTTGCACACATGGTTTGTATTCATCTTCCATCAAAATTTTGTGGGTACAAAAAGAGGGACTGATTCCTTTGATGTCAGAAATTTTCCAAGATATGGCTCTTTTATGTTTCTTTAACACTTGAATTAATTCCTCCTTCTCCTTAGGTTGCAAGTTTGCAGCAATAATGACTGGTAGCGTAGAATTGTCTCCTAAAAATGCATATTCTAAGTGTTTGGGTAATTGTTTGAGATCTAATTTGGGGGGTTCGTCAATAGAGGGTTTTTGTCTTAGTTCATCCTTAATTTCAATGCCCTCATAATCTATTTGTCTTGGGGAAGATTCATTGGAGTTTAGCTCAGTTATTACCTTTTTCACCTCAATGGTGACTTCATCTTCTCCCCCACTTTGAACGAGACAGAGTTCTGACGTGTCTTCAAGAGTGATTTCCTGGAAAGAATCTTGAACAGAATGATCAATGGAATCAATAAAATAACAGGAATCAACTTGTTTCCTAGAAGATCGAATGGCATCATAAATTTTAAACACAATTTCTTCATCCCCTACCCTAAGCATAAGTTTTCCATCTCCCACATCAATAACAGCCCTGGTAGTAGCTAAAAATGGTCGCCCTAGGATTAAAGGCACCTCAACATCCTCATCTATTTCTAAAAAAACAAAGTCAATAGGAAATATGAATTTATCTACCTTAACTAATATATCCTCAATTATACCCCTAAGATATTTAACAGACCTATCAGCTAATTGAATACTCATCCTAGTGGGTTTTGGTTCCCCTAGACCTAGTTGCTTGAACATTTTATGGGGCATTAAATTAATGTTGGCACCTAAATATGCTAATGCGTTTTCAATATTTAAATTACCAATCAAACAGGGAATAGTAAAACTTCCTGGATCTTTCAATTTGGTTGGGAGTTTATTTTGGAGGATCACTGAACACTCTTCGTTAAGTTCCACTGTGGACAGTTCTTCAAACCTCCTTTTATTTGTTAGAAGTTCTTTCAAAAATTTTGCATATGTGGGCATCTGTGACATAGCTTCAACAAAAGGTAAGTTAATATGCAATTGTTTAAAAAGTTTAAGAAATTTACCGAATTGAGCGTCTATGCAGTCTTTCTTCAATTTTGCTAGGTATGGGATGGGTGGTTTGTATTCTTTGAGTACTGGCGGGGCGTTTTTTTTGGGCTCGGCTTCCTTAATGTTTTCCTTGTCATGTTCTTGTACTACCCTCTTTTCAGGTTCGGCTAGTGTTTTCCCACTCCTTAGTGTAACTGTTTTAACGTGCTCCTTAGATTTAATCTCTGTGTTGCTTGGTAAACCACCTCGTGGTCTTTCAGAGATTAGCTTAGCGAGCTGGCCTATTTGAGTCTCGAGTCCTTGGATGGATGCTTGCTGGTTCTTAAGTGTCGTCTTGATGTTCTGGAAACGGGTTTCTGATAGAAGATAAATTTTGTGAGTATCTCCTCAAGGTTCAACTTTTTCTCTTATTGGTATGGTGGTTGCTAGAATCTCGGATGAGGTGGTGGTTTCTAATTTCCTTGGTTACCTTGACCTCCCCATGAGAAACTGGGGTGATTCCTCCAACCTACATTGTAAGTGTTACTATAAGGGTTATTTTGAGATCTAGGAATATTACCTATATAGTTGGCTTGCTCGTTTTCCATGCCATATCCATAGGTGAGGTACTCAGAATTGCTCATGTCACACTACATCACTGGGTGTACCTGTGTTGAACCAACTAAACCGTCAATCTTTTTATTTAAGAGTTCTACCTGATTAGAAAGCATGGTGACTTCATCAACATTAAAAACATCTGCAACTGTTTGTGGCTTTGTTCTCATGACTTGCCACTGATAGTTATTCAGTGACATCTCCTCTATAAACTCATAAGCTGCTTCTGGTGTTTTGTTATTGATTGTTCCACCGGCAGCTGCATCGATCATTTACCTCGTTGAAGGGTTCAAACCATTGTGAAAAGTTTGAACTTGTAACCATAGGGGTAACCTATGGTGAGGGCACCTTCTCAATAAATCCTTGTATCTCTCCCAAGCATCGTAGAGTGTTTCTAAATCCATCTGCACAAAAGAAGAGATATCATTCCTTAATTTAGCCATTTTAGCCGGCGGAAAATATTTGAGTAAAAATTTTTTGGTCATTTGTTCCCATGTAATGATAGACCCTCATGGTAAAGAATTTAACCACTGTTTAGCTTTATTCCTCAAGGAAAATGGGAATAGCCGAAGACGAATGGCATCATCAAAAACACCATTTATTTTAAATGTTTTGCATAATTCCAAAAAGTTGGTTAAATGAGCGTTAGGATCTTCATCCTGCAAACCATCAAACTGAACAAACTATTGTATCATCTAAATAGTGTTAGGGTTTAGTTCAAAATTATTTGCAGCAATAGTAGGCCTAACAATACTAGATTCAGTACCAGCCAAATTAAGTTTAGCATAATCATACATAGTACAAGGAACAGGATTTTGCTCGACAGGATTTGCAGCTACTACAGGAGGTAGCTGATTATCTTGATTTGCCTCCATCTCTTCAGTAGGTTCGGGCTCTTCTTATTGTCCTTGTTCTGGGAATCGCAAGCTTCTTCTTATCTCTCTTTGAGTTTTACGAGCTGTGGCTTCTAAATCATCGTCAAATAATAATGGTCATCCTGGGTTTCTTCTAGTCATAAACTAGATACACCTAGAAGAGAAAAATAAAAAGAAAATTTCAGTAAATAAAACCTAATATAAAAATTGAAAATAATTAAAAGTAGTAATGGCTAAAGTAATAGAAATAGAGTGCTCCTAATATTTCAGTCCCCGGCAACGTTGCCAAAAACTTGATCTCGTGATTGTGATGAAGTAATAAATTGATCGTACCTAAAAACTAACTATTATCACAATAAAAGGCAAGCGCACCTATCAAATAGTAGTATAGCTAGTGGCAAGACCGGAATATCGAATCCAAGGAACTAAAAGTACTAGTAATAACTTTCTTCCTATTATCTAGCCTAAAAATAAAGAGGGGTTTGGTTGTAAACTATTCTAAATTAAACTAAAGACACAACAAAGAGTAAGTTGGGAAAATTACTTTAAGAAAACTGAATGATGAGGACAATACCTAAGGAAGAATCCACCTAGACTTCACTTGTTATCTAACTCTGAACTAGACGATTTCTTCATTTGACTTGATCCGTAGAGATCCCTAAATTATGTTAATATCTCCGTCGAGAGTAAGAACAACTAATCCTAGGTTGATTAATTGAAATCTCTTTCTAATTAAAACCCCTAGTCTTGCATTAACTCGATCTATGGATCCCCATATTAGATTTGACTCTAATCGGTAGATTTTCGTCATCCTATGTCTAAGATTGTAATCAACTCTTCTTAATTGTGTTGGATTTACTATTAAACAGGGACTTTTGCTCCTCTGCCTAAGCACATTTGACTTAAATTAATATCCCGGAAATATCAATTCAAGAATTAAAAACACAATTAAGAACAAGTCAAATATTTATCATATAGTTCAGATAACAATAACAAGATTCATCTTAGGTTTCATCCCCCTTAGATATTTGAGGTTTTAGTTCATGTTTATAAAAAGAAACATCTCAAAATAAAGAAAATAACAAAACATAAAAAACCCCAAAACTCCTGAAAGGATTGAAGGGAGATCTTTTGTCTTGATCTAGATCCTGGCTTCTGAGATGGATCAATCGACTTTCCTTCGAGTAATTCCCTACCTTTAGCTCTCCATCTTGGCGAGAAGACTATACACCCTTGTAGTTGCCTCCTAGAGTCTTTATATAGAGTTTGGAATGTCTTTCTTAGCCCCTAAGTAGCATTTTCCTCGTAAAATTAAACTTCATCACGACAAGGACATGCCCGTGTGCCATGCCCGTGTGAATCGAGTCTAGGCCGTGCTCGAGCCTGTTAACGTGGCACGGCCATGTAACACGCCGGTGTGGTGAACTCCAGGCCGTGTTGATTTTACACCTTGGCCTATTTTCTCTGTTTTCGGCCTGTTTCTTGTTCTTTTCACTCTCCTAAGCTCACCTGAGTATAAAATATGAAATTAAAGGTTTAGGAGCATCAAATTCCACAATTCAAGGAATAATTCATCCAAAAACAAGCTAAGCATGAGGTAAAAATATGTATAATTAACAGTTTATCATGGACCTAGTCGCACGAGTCACCCAAGACGACTGTGGACCAATACTGGTAAGGTCACATGGGTTGCCCGAGATAACTTTGGACCTACCAATGGCTTTAAGCCACTTAATATGATTATGGCTCTATGCCAACCTAATTAAGGCTTTGTGCCAATTATATTACCGTGATTGATGGCTTTGTGCCGATTATATTACCGTGATAGATTGCTTTGTGCCAATTATAATACTGTGATTGATGGTGTTGTGCTGATTATACTACAGCTATTGATGGCTTTGTGCCAGTACCCATGGCTTTGTACAAATCTGTTTACTAGCAGCTTTGCTGCGATTCTGGTTAGTGTCACAACTAGTGCTAACATTTGGAGTGCAGGGATAGGTGGGTTGATTTTTTCCCCACAGTAAGTGCAGGGTTGGACGAAGGCAAATGCAGGGTTGGATGGGTTAACATATAGCATGCATCATGCATTAATCATATATGTGTTCTGTTATTGATATGGGTTAGGCCCAATTGACTCTATTTTGGGCTGTGACCCAAATGTTAATGTATTGGGCTTTGGCCCAACTATACTCTGAACTGGACTATTCTGCTACTGATTAGAGCTCAAGCCCAAACTAATTCTAATTTTCTGTTGTTCTAACTGACTGCTTTATATTTTGGGGATTACATACTGAGTATTCATAATCTCACCCCGCTGTTTTAACTTTTCAAGTAACCCAGTGTTAGGAGGATCGGTGCTGCGAGGGACTCAGAGATGGCCACACAACTGCACTTGTTATTCTTTTACGTTTATTTACTTTTAAGCACTTTAAGTTTTTTTTGGTTTGTAATAAGGCCTTTCTTAATTTTTGGATATTGAGTTGGGATTTTTGGTTTATTTTGATTTATATCTGTTAGAAGTAGAACACAGTTTTCCAAAAATAATCTATTTTCAAAACACTACGTTCCGCAACATTTCAGAGATGGTGTCACGTCTTTTTAAACATCACATCTTTGTAAATCGACTATTTTAAATTAAGCTTCTGCGACAAACAATGTTTTTGAAATAAAAAAAAATGTTTTAATAAGAGAATAACTTTTCAATGAACCACGTTTTAAAAATAAACTAACATAGGCTAGAAGTTTTAAATAGTAATAAAGGTTTACAATAAGAACATGGTTTTTGAAAAACACTTTGATGTGAGACACTAGATTCAGCCATAACGTCTAGGCTGGGTTTGGGGTGTTACACCTTCTAAGAGGTTGGTATCCGTACCAAGGTTCTAAAATAGGTAAATGACCAAAATACCCTTGGGGTAAAATGACAATTTTACCCCTAATGGATAAAAATGACCGCTATACCCCTAGAGGTAGATTGACTGTATTTATGATGTAAACATGATTGATACTGAGCATGACATGTTGCACACACATATTATTTATGACATGGCATATTGCATGGGTTCAGGATACTGTTAGGGAGGAAGTTGACTATACTGGTGGCTTTGCCACATATACTGCTACCGATGGCTTTGCCACATATACTGTTACTGGTGGCTTTGCTATATCTACTGATACTGTGGCTATACCACATATATTGTACTGGCAGCGCAGCTGCAATATTGGTGTGTTGGGTGGGTGGGTCGATTTTATCCCCACATGGTGTGTTGGTGGTACGGAGTAGTGTGTTAGCTGGATTGAGGGGGTTGCACTCTTGCATGATTACACCGTACTGTTACTGTATTGGGTGGTATCGTGTGATATGTAGTAATAAAATTTATAAAAAATGATCACACCAAAAACTAACTAATATCACGATTTTAAGGCAAGCGCACCTATCGAACAGTAGTATAGTTTAGCAGTAAGACTGAGTTATCGTACCCAAGGGAACCAAAAGTACTAGTACTCACTTTCTTTCTATTATCTAACCTAAAAGTAAAAGAGGTTTGTATGAAACAATTTTAAAACTAAACTAAGAATGCACAAAAAGTAAATTGGGGAAAAACTCTCAGGAAAGCTAATTGATATGGGCAATACTCAATGGAGAATCCACCTAGACTTCACTTGTTATTAACTTCTTGAACTAGACGATTTCTTCACTTGACTTGATCCGTAGAGATCCCTAACCTATGTTAATACCTCCATCGAGGATAATAACAACTAATCCTAGGTTGTTTAACTAAGGTTTCTTTCTAGTTAACACCCCTAGGTTACATTAATTCGATCTATGGATCTCCCTATTAGGTTTGACATTAATCCGGCAGATTTATGTCACCCTATGTGTAGGGTTGCATACAACTCCGCTTAATTATGGTAGATCTACTCTTAAAATAGGGACTTTTGCTCCTCTGCCTAAGCACATCAGTTTCTTTACTTAATACCTAGGATTATTAAACCAACAATTAAGAACACATAATTAAGAACAATTCAAGTATTTACCATATAATTCAAGAATGAATAATAACAAGATTTGTCTTAGGTTTCATCCCCCTCAAGTATTTGAGGGGTTTAGTTCATAATTAATAAAGAAAACATCTCAGAAGAAATAAGATAACAAAACATAAAGAACCTAAAAACCCTTGAAGGAATTTAGGGAGATCCTCTATCTTGATGTAGAATTCTGGCTTCTGGGATGAATCAATCTGCTTCCCTTGGAGTAATTCCTTGCTTTCACTCCTTGTGTTGGCAGAAATATGACGCTCCTTTTGGGAGAAAAGAATACACCCTTAGAGTTGCCTCCTAGGGTCTTTATATAGAGCTTTGGGATGCCTTTCTTAGCCTCTAAGCATCCAAATCTGAGTGAAATTGAACTTACTTACGACAGGGACCGTGTTGGACCTTATATGGCACGACCATGTGCCATGGTCGTGTAGTGACTCTTTGGGCCGTGTCGTTTTGACATTTTGTCCCATTTTCCTCGTTTTTGGTCTATTTTCCGTTCTTTTCTCTTCCCTATGCTCTCCTGAGCATAAGATATGAAAAAGAAAGATAAAGAGCACCAATTCTCACAAAATTGATAATAATTCATCCAAAATATAGGCTAAGCATGAGGTAAAAATATGTATAATTTATCGTTTATCAAATACCCCCACACTTAAGCCTTTGCTTGTCCTCAAGCAAAATCTCAATCCCTAATAAAGAATCATTCTTCTCAACTTACAATCTTTATTAATAATGTTTCAAACTAATCCACAGGTAATCATAAATGAAATTTCAATCAAAAGAACATTAAAGACTCAATCACTCTAAGTTGAGAATTTTATCATAAAAACATAAGTTTTCTCCCTTTTCCTAAGTAATAATCTCTCCATCTTAATTAACAGGAGTTGACATCCTCACTAAAGATTCACCCTATCTACTCGAAGTGTTTAGGGTTCAAGAATTAAGCACTCTCTAGTTAACCTAAAAAGCTATTACCATATGCATGTAAGAAAATCACATCTCCACAACTATAGATTGACATGACACATCGATCAAAAGGTCTTGTAATGGTTGTAACGGGGCTTGGTTAGGGGTGTTGTCACAGGCTGCAAAAGAGGGTTGGAATCGAGATTGAACTGAAAAATTATCTAGCTAGAAAAATATCTATCACTTGGAACATATTTCTAGGGCTAATCCTTATGATGACTTCATTTATGCCTTGGTAGCCTTAAAATATGCAAAAAAATTTTGAACTATTACATATTATAACTAAATTTAACTGTATATACTTTTTTTTAGGAACAATCCAAATCAAATATAATAATTTGAATATTTACAACAAGGAGAATAAAGCTAGATAATAATTCAACTCAAATCTCGACAAAAATAGGGGTCAAAGTAAGTGAATGAGATTCAACAAAAAATGGGTTATTGGTTAATAATTAGATGGTAAGTCAAAAAAATGGGTTGTTAGGCTCAACGGGGTTTACTAGGGGTTAATTTATAGAGGTAGGCCTTTGTGGAATAAGTGGGTTAAATCCTAAGTGCCTTTATCATCTCGATATATCAATTTAATGATGTGGTCTTGACGTGTATAATCAAAGCAAGTTCTAGAATAACAAATCAGCATTGACTCACTCAAAGCAATAATAAAAGTGAGCACGAAAGAATGTATGCTCAAAAGGCTCAAAATCTCACCAGAATTATGGCTTTTGATGTCAATCTTGCGAATTTCAAATCTCAAGATAATACTTAGAATTAAAGAAAATAACTTATGTAAAAATTGGGGTTCTAAAAAATTTCAACTTATCATGCTTGATTCCCTAATATTTTAAAGTTTGAATAATCAGAGTACAAGCACTTATATCTTAATTCCCAACATATCAATAAAAATCCTAAATCAATCAGAATTAATTCCTAATAGGAGACTGAAGATAATGCAGAATTGAGAACAATGCATAAAGAAACAAAATTTTAGGGATTTTATAGATAATGTAAAGATTTAAAGTAAGTTGCCCCCCCACACTTAAGATGTATGTTGCCCTCAATGTACAAAGATATATAAATAGCAAGAGAAGTATAATATCATAAGATGGGGAGAGAATTGAAACTCCCTGAATTTAGGATGAATTTGTGAGAAAGTAACTGGAAGAGTTGGCAGTTGTGGTAGGGTGTTCCCATTTCTATTTGGATATGAACGGTAGAGCTCCTTTTTGAAACTACAAAAATATTAATTAATCGTGGGAATTTTGGATTAATAGAGATTACTCGTTCGGGATTAGTCGATATAAAAGATAGAAAAGTAAATAATAAAGAAATAATAAACTAAGTTCTAAAAATACTCATACTTAAATGATTAAAAGGATTAAACACAATAAAAATAAAATTCAAAATAAAAAGAAAACTAACATTAGAAATAAAAGAAAAATAGAAATCAAAGTGAAAAAATAAAAACTAAGATAAAAATAAACATAAGAGGAATATAAATATCTAATCCTCGGACGGATCATGCGGTGGTGGTGGTGGCGTGATGTGGAGATGCTGGCATATATGCTGTAAAGTCGCATCAATATGATCGAAGCGCTGGAAGCATTGCTGCTCGAACTGTGAAAGGCGCTTAGATAGGTCAGCATAGGAAGCTACCGCATGAACTGGTCTGCGGGGTGGTGGCGGCTCGGTAGGTGCATCCTCCTCCGGTGGTGGTGGTGGGACATCATCAGGAATGTCCGCTGGATCCTCACCCTCTTGGATGAGTCGGTATTGAAAGGGGTTGCCTCCTGGTCTCCGATCAATCATCCTCATGTAGTGCATGATCTGGATGCCTTGAGAGGACATCTGGCCGATAAGTGTATAGGAGGATATCTGGGCTGATGTGTTGAGGAGCCCGAAGTTACAGGCCAAGCGTGTGATGTACGAGCCCATGGATATGACGCCTTTGCGGTGCCTCTCTGTCTGGTGCTGCATGGCATGGGCGATAAAGTAGGCGAGGTCGATGGCATGCACGTTCGCCATGCTCCATAAAAAATAAGCGTCATGAGTGTTGACGACGCTGGTTCTCTCCCTCGTACTTGTCAAAGTATGTGCGAGAAGAGCATGAAGGTACCTCAATGGCAGGGGAAGAGCGGTCGCCTTCGTGTGACTAGGGTCGTAGGAGGGAAAACCAGGGGTGATGTTTTGCCAACTGTCTACGAGTTTGAGGTGGATGCGTCGGGAAAGCGTAGGGAAGTCTTCCTCTTCCATGAATTGCTCCGTGTAGATGCCGAGAGCTGAGCCAAACTTTGGTATGCTAAGGTGGCGTACACGATCTCTTGGGCAAAATTGGATCGTACCGGGGTCATCGAACTGGCTCATGACAGTCTGCAGATGGAAAGTGGAGCAGAACTCTAGAGTGAGTTCAAGGTATGTGGGCTCTATGATCTGGAAGAACTGCTCCCAAGGATCTATCATTAGTAGGGCCCGGACTGAATCAGCAAGGTTGACTTGCTCTAGGGCGTCCCAATCAACGCATCGACCATCGCTCAATGTGCGTTCCCGTAAAATCTGAAATAATTCCTCTTGGAAGGTCTAGGTGAATGTTATGAACGGATGGCGAGCTTCGGAGGTAGGCCTCGATGATGAACTACCGGGCCCCTTTCATTTTTTGGAAGGTGGGGCAGCAGCTCTTTTGCCTTGTGATGACGACATGATATCTAAAAATGAAATAACAGACATTAGTCCTAAAATCGAAATGAAATTTGCTCAAAAACTCTCGAAACTAAATTGATTCAAAAACTATGTATGGAATAAAATGGAAATTACAATGACAATATTCCTAAAAACATACAATGGGGACTAACTTAAATAGCATAAATTATCCATCCTAATGAGTATGTATTTATACTAATTTCATGAGATAAATGGCAGCAAATGTGATTTTAAATAGTATGTAATCATAAAATATTCTAGATTAAACATCCTAGTGTAACTAATTCCATGCTCAATCAATATCTAGAATCAAATGAAACTAAAAAGTAAAAATAAAAATAATAAATAAAGTAAAAGAAAAATGAGAAAATGAAGAAATAAAACCAAATGTGAGAGGTGCACGGTAGTGGGAGAGGTCCAAAATGGTCGTGGGGGTGCTTTGCACGGGCGTGGGATGGTCTTTTGCAAGCATGGTGGTGTTTTGAGGGTTGGCGGCGGCGTTTATGGTGGTTGGGGAAGAAAAATTTTAGGTTTTGAGTGAGGGAGAGAATGAATAGTGGCCCCCTATATATAGTTTTTAGGTCACACGGGCATGGCACACGCCCGTGTGACTCGAATGTTGCCCTTGTTTTTCGAATTTTGGTGGTTTTGGCTCGCCTGGTTCGAGACACACGCCCGTGTTAGCCATCTCGCACGGCCGTTTGTGATCGTGTTCGCTTTTCACACGGTCGTGTAAATAGTCACACAGCCGTGTTTAAATTGCAGTGTTGGCCACCACTTAGGGACACGGTCGTGTGGAGTTGTGCAAGCTTGTGTGAAAGTTGAAAGGTTGCCACAGCCATGTCACAGCGCTGTGGCGTTTTGTCGATAGCCCGTGCTTTGGGAAAATTAAACTCTGTTTGTACACGGCCTGGCTGCAAGACCGTGTCTCTATTTTTAAAGTGTCACACGGCCTTAGGCACGCCCGTGTGGCTGGCCGTGTGGTCTTAGATTCTGCATTTAGAAAGGGTTAGTTGCTGTATAAAAAGACTACAATTAAAAGAAAAGAAAATAGTTACTAGGTTAGTGCTCGGTTTGCCTCCCGAGAAGCGCTTATTTATAGTCTCAGCTCGACTATGTTTGAGCTTTGTGTGTTCACGGTGGCTTGAAGAGCTGATTCTCTTCTGTCCTATTTTCAATTGCATTATCAAAATAATGATTGAGTCAGGTTTGATTTACCTTAGAAGTGCCGAGTGACTCATGATTTATCTCAACTGTTTCGTAAGGAAATTTTTTCATTACCGTGAAGTAGGGTGTGTCACTTGTGTGTTCCTTTGAATTTAAGGTTCGAGGATCGTCGTCCCTTAAGATTACCTTATCCCTTATCTTGAACTAATTTGTTTTGTGAAGCTCTAGGTTGGTGTGGCATATTTTGGGTTTCTCATGATGGTTCAGCCACGCATCTAGTTCTTCAATTTGAAGCGTTCGTTTTTCAAGTGTATCTACTATGGATGGACTTTTCTGTTGGTTGGTTGCCTCTACGTACAGAGTATCCTACACAGAATGTTGGGTGGTGAGTTCAGTGTTTTTACAGGGTCTCAAAACTTTATTCTCATCTGTAGTTTTAATTGAGTTGCAAGCTCATAAGGTGATTTTATCATCACCTACTCGTAATGTGAGTTCTTCTGTTTCTAGATCAATTTTAGTTCTAGCAGTTGCTAAAAAGGGTCCTCCTAGAATTAAGGGTACATTGCTATCCTCATTAATGTCTAAAACAACAAAGTCAACTGGGAATATAAATCTATCGATTTTGACAAGTACATCTTCAATTATTCCCTTAGGTGCCCTAATAGTTTTGTCAGCTAGTTGAATGCTCATCTTAGTTTTCTTAAGGTTTTCAAGACCTAGTTGTTTAAACAATTTATAAGGCATGAGATTTATGCTAGCCCCTAAATAAGCTAAAGCATTTTTTTCATCTAAGCTACCAAGTAAACAAGGGATAGTGAAACTCCCTGGATCCTTTAGTTTAGTCGGCAGTTTATTCTGTAGAATAGCTGAGCAGACTGCATTTAATTCCACATGAGGTTTCTCATCTAGTTTCTGCTTGTTTGTTAAGAGCTCTTTTAAGAATTTAACAGCGTTTGGTATCTGCAAAATTGCCTCAACAAATGGTAAGTTAATGTGTAATTTCTTTAAGAGTTTAAGAAACTTACCGAACTGCTCATCTGTGCGGTCTTTCTTTAGTGCGTTTGGGTATGGGATACGAGGTTTGTGTTCTTTATGTAACACCCCAGACCCGGCCCAGACATTATGGCCATGTCCGGTGTGCTACATCACCTAGACTATGCTACGCCGTCCTATATACTAAGTCTGATGTTTGAGATTTTTGAAAAGTAATACTTGTTTTTCTTGAAATTCCCGATTTAATTATTATTCAACCTAATTTCTATCTCATTTGTTAATCGTTTCATTTTAGTCTTATTGTCCTCCTTAGTCCTCAGTAATGTCAGGTTGGTTAATAAAATGTTTGTTTAATTTTGAAAACGGTGTAGGTTTGTGTTTGAAATAAAACGGTAGAGAAATCTCGAATAACAGTTATAGCGGCCTTATTACAACCCATATCAAAATAAAACCAATAAAAGGTAATTAAATAAATAAATTAAAAAAAACCAACTATGATGAAAGTTCAGTCCTCGTGGCCACTCTGAATCCCTCCCAGTGTCCAAGTCACGATCTAGGGCTCACCTGCAAGGATGGAAAGAAAGGGTGAGTTTGGGAAAACTCAGTGTGTGCAGAACCCATCCAAAGCCCAAATTGGCTCAAGCCCACTGGGCCTAAACCCTAACCAGTCTCAGTCAGATACTGGGCCGAAGCCCTATTCAGGAAACAGTAATCTGGGCCAAGGCCCTATAACAGATACTGGGCTGAAGCCCTATTCAGATAACAGATTGGCCCATAGGCCCATAACAGTACAGTACAGTAATACAGTATAAATGCAAACCCAATTGGGGAGACTACTCAACCCACCAACCGCTACACACCACCCGTACCAGCCAACACACCATGTGGGGAATAACTCGACCCACCCAGCCCACACACCACAGTCGCAGCATGGCTGCTCAGTTAAACAGTATACGAGGCAAAGCCCCTTTCAGAAACAGTACGAGGCATAGCCCCTTTTCAGTAACGTGGCTGTGCCACTCACACTTCCTCCATTATCAAAACCCAACCCATGCAATAGATATATATCATGGCATACAATAACAGTAACAGTCATGTCAAACAGTATAGTCAATTTTAGCCCTAGGGGTATAACGGTAATTTTCTACCTAGGGGCAAAACAGTAATTTCTTACCCTAAGGGTATTTCAGTAATTTTGCTCTCATGTTACAGATTTTATGCTTATTACAGTATTTATTAATCACATAGTTGTCACAGAAGTCCGGTTAACTCAGTTTTTCAGTCTTAGCATTCAAGCCCTAAAACCCCTAATGAGCCCTATTACGTCGATTGGCCCATTAGGCCCATTTAGTCCCAATTTCATAATCAGTTACCTTGTTTTAACTGTTTTCACGCCTACAGTTCATAATATTACCTTTAAACCCATTTTTACTCACATGGGCCCAAATCGCCCATTGGGCCCATATTTGGCCCACCGAGGCCCAACTTACCATAATGTCCAAATTTAGCGGTCAACACGCCTAACAGTGCCAATTCCAAAACTAACCTTCCCCTACTAACTTGAGAACGTTCACACGCTCACAAGCTCTCGAAATACTGAAACTTCGGCATTTCGGCTTTTCGGCTTTTGCCGATTTGCGCATTGAAAGGAGTTCGAAACACACACCTGTTTTGCAGTTTCTCCTACGAGATCTCCTATGCGTTAATCCCCACAATCCAATACTTAATTGATTAGACCATATTAACACTTAATCTGAATTGAAAACTTACCCAAAGCCTTACTTACACATTCGGCCAACACCTCCAATGGCCTTAATGTTCTTACCTTGCCGATTTAGATCCCTTTAGATCTAGATCTGATGTTCCAATGTCTTCAACTCCTTGTTTGATCACCTTCTTCTCTAACTAACACACAAAAAGAACAAAGAAAACACCACTTGATTTACCAAAAGTCCAAAACGACAAAATCCTTAACTTTAGGGACTTTCGGCTTTTCCAAATATGAAATATTGAACAGATCTGAAGTATTAAACACTTACCAACGATTTCCCCTCAGTTCCTATGCAGATCTGATGTAAATCTGACCCTTAAACGTCAGTAGAAACCTTATCTCTGAGATTTGCAATTTCGGCTATCTCCCTACAACTATGGTGATTTTGGCTTTTCAACAAGAGAAGAGGATGGCGTTTTAGGCTGTAGATTTTGGGTGATGGTGTCGACAATGGTATGGCTCAAGGGAGAGTAGTAATCAGCCACAACAGGTGAAAGGAATAGGGGTGATTCGGCTTACAAGAAATCGGCAAGAAAGGAAGCAGTTTTCGAGATTTCTGGCACTTTGAGCAATCGGTTATGGTTGATTTTAAGAGGAATGAAAGCAAAAGAAAGAGTGGATCTGTGCAAGGTGGGTATTCGACTAGGGAAGAGATCAAAGGGGAAGAAGAAAAATGAAAAAAAACAATGGTAGAGGTGGAGAGGAAGAATTCGGCTATGAGCTTTCCATGGAGGCAACTTTTGGCTTTTCTGACAGTAGAACAGAGAAAAATTCCTAAGGTGGCTAACCCTAATTGTCATGACAGAAAAAAGAAAATGATATAACCCTAGTAGTCCCTCTAAAGCAATCGGCCCAAGTCCCTAAAGCCCACTTGCCGAAATTCACTTAACTTAGGCACATGCCCGGCACATGCTTAAAAATTAAAAAGAACTCTACGCTTACCTTGTAACTCGAACCCTTGTCCTTGAATATCCACTTAGGCGCCACTTTTCTAGGAGCTTAGTGGCTCTACCTTGCCACTTTACCAAGAGCTCACTTGTGACATATTTTACACGGTTTTTCTTAAAAGCCCACTTAACCAAGTCCCCCTTTCACTTGAAAATCCAACTTAATATTTTACCGGGTTTTAACTTAAACTTGGGCCTTCTATAGGCCCACTAACACATGTACATACATTATCAACCTTTAAAACACCAAAATTTTAAAAATTTTACTAAAATTCACAAAACCCGAAAAATCCCGAAAATCAGGGCGTTACACTTTATGTCTGGTTTGTTATTGCTTACCTCTACCCTACCTTTGTTCACCTCAGGTTCCCCGCATAACTTTGGATCGTCTTTGGTTAACTCCTCCTCGTCTGTTGTATTTAAGGCATGTAGTTGCTCTTTAGGATTGGTCTTAGTGTTACTTGGAAGTCCACCTTGTGGTCTTTCTGATATTAACTTGGCGAGTTGACCAATTTGATTCTTAAGACCTTTGATTGATGCTTGCTGGTTCTTTAATGCCGTTTGAGTGTTCTGAAAATGGGTTTCTGACATGGCCATGAATTTGGTAAGCATCACTTCAAGATTAGGCTTTTTCTCCTGCTGTGGCGGTGGCTACTGAAATCCTTAAGGGGGTTGTTGTCTTTGATTCCCCTATCCTCCCCAAGAAAAATTTGGGTGGTTCTGCCAACCTGTATTATATGTGTTACTATAGGGATTGTTTTGAGATCTAAAATTGTTACCCATATAATTGGCTTGCTTGGTTTTCGTACCATGGCGTAGGATGAATAGTCTGAAGCAAATGTATTCCCCTGAGTTGCGTCACACTACATCACTGCTTGTGCCTATGTAGAACCAACAAAATTATCAAACTTTTTATTTAAAAGTTCTACCTGGTTAGTAAGCATGGTGACAGCATCAATATTATAAACTATGGTAGCTTTCGCGGGTTTTGTCCTTATGACCTGCCACTGATAGTTATTTAGTGACATCTCTTCGATAAATTCATAAGCTGGTTCTGGTGTTTTGTTGTTGACTGTTCCTCCTGCGGCTGCATCAATCATCTATCTCGTCGATGGGTTCAAATCGTTGTGAAAGGTTTAAACTTGTAGCCATAAAGGTAGGCCATGATGAGGGCATCTTCTCAAAAGATCCTTGTATCTCACCCAGGCATCGTAAAGTGTTTCTAAATCCATCTACACAAAAGAAGAGATATCGTTTCGTAATTTAGCTGTTTTGGCTGGAGGAAAATATTTTAGCAAAAATTTTTCGGTCATTTGGTCCCAAGTAGTGATTGAGCCTCGTGGTAGAGAATTCAACCATTGTTTAGCCTTGTTTCTCAATGAGAATGGAAATAGCATAAGACGAATGGCATCATCAGAAACGCCATTTATTTTAAAAGTATCGCATAATTTTAAAAAGTTGGCTAAATGTGAGTTGGGATCTTCATCCTGTAAACCATCAAACTGTACAAATTGCTGAATCATCTGAATAGTGTTAGGTTTTAGTTCAAAATTATTAGCAGCAATAGCAGGTCTAATAATGCTAGTTTGAGTACCAGCCAAACTAGGTTTAGCATAATCATACATAGTACGAGGCATTTCATCTGGTTCTACGGGTAATGCTGGAGGTGGTTGAATGTTTTGATTTGTGTCCATCTCTTCAGTAAGTTCTTGTTCCTGTTCTGATTCTTGGTTTTGATCTTGCTTTGGATAATGTAAGCTTCTTGTGATTTCTCTACGAGTTCTGCAGACTGTAGCTTCTAAATTTTCATCAAAAAGCAATGGTCCTGCTGGGTTGTTTCTAGTCATAAACTAGAAATACATAGAAGGAAAAAGCAAAGAAAATTAAAATAAAATAAAAAATAAATAAAAATCAAAAATAAATAAATATAGTAATGGCTAAAGTAATAAAAATCGATTTTTCTTAATATTTTAGTTCCCCGCAACGGCGCAAAAAACTTGATATCGCGTGATATGTAGTAATAAAATTTATAAAAAATGATCACACCAAAAACTAACTAATATCATGATTTTAAGGCAAGCGCACCTATCGAACAGTAGTATAGTTTAGCGGTAAGACTGAGTTATCGTACCCAAGGGAACCAAAAGTACTAGTACTCACTTCCTTTCTACTATCTAACCTAAAAGTAAAAGAGGTTTGTATGAAACTAATTCTAAAACTAAACTAAGAATGCACAAAAAGTAAATTGGGGAAAAACTCTCGGGAAAGCTAATTGATATGGGCAATACTCAATGGAGAATCCACCTAGACTTCACTTGTTATTAACTTCTTGAACTATACAATTTCTTCACTTGACTTGATCTGTAGAGATCCCTAACTTATGTTAATACCTCCGTCGAGGATAATAACAACTAATCCTAGGTTGTTTAACTAAGGTTTCTTTCTAGTTAACACCCCTAGGTTGCATTAATTCGATCTATGGATCCCCTATTAGGTTTGACCCTAATTCGGCAGATTTATGTCGCCCTATATGTAGGGTTGCATGCAACTCCGCTTAATTATGGTAGATCTACTCTTAAAATAGGGACTTTTGCTCCTCTACCTTGGCACATCAGTTTCTTGACTTAATACCTAGGATTATTAAACCAACAATCAAGAACGCATAATTAAGAACAATTCAAGTATTTATCATATAATTCAAGAATGAATAATAACAAGATCTGTCTTAGATTTCATCCCCCTCAAGTATTTGAGTGGTTTAGTTCATAATTAATAAAGAAAACATCTCAGAAGAAATAAGATAACAAAACATAAAGAACCCAAAAACCCGTGAAGGAATTTAGGGATATACTCTGTCTTGATGTAGAATTCTGGCTTCTGGGATGAATCAATCAGCTTCCCTTAGAGTAATTCCTTGCTTTCACTCCTTGTGTTGGTAGAAATATGGCGCTCCTTTTGGGAGAAAAGAGTACACCCTTAGAGTTGCCTCCTAGGGTCTTTATATAGAGCTTTAGGATGCCCTTCTTAGCCTCTAAGTATCCAAATCTGAGTGAAATTGAACTTCCTCACAACAGGGACACGCCCGTGTAGCACGCCCGTGTGGTTTCGACAAGAGGCCGTGTAGGCCTGTTGAGGATGGCACGGTCATGTAGCTTGGCCGTGCTTGTCAGGGCTGGACCGTGTTGAACCTTATGTGGCACGGCTGTGTGCCACGGTCGTGTGGTGACTCTTGGGCCATGTCGTTTTCACATTTTGGCCCATTTTCCTCATTTTTGGTCCATTTTTTATTCTTTTCTCTTCCCTAGGCTCTCCTGAGTATAAGATATGAAAAAGAAAGATTAAGAGCACCAATTCTCACAAAATTGATAATAATTCATCCAAAATATAGGCTAAGCATGAGGTAAAAATATGTATAATTTATCATTTATCATTGGGCTAGGGCCCACACTGTTACTGTACTGGGCTAAGGCCCACACTGTACTGGTTCTTAATAGGGCTCAGGCACAAACTATTTCTGTATGCTATATACTAATTGATTGATAGCGGATTACACACTGAGTCTTCGTAAACTCACCCTC
This sequence comes from Gossypium stocksii, assembly GCA_020496765.1. NCBI lineage: Eukaryota > Viridiplantae > Streptophyta > Magnoliopsida > Malvales > Malvaceae > Gossypium > Gossypium stocksii. Next base: position 19,802,796 of record CM035623.1, read on the forward strand.
TTTTTAGCCTTAGGCGATTCGGTACGGCAAGGGACTCGGGGGTGGCCACACGACGGCAGATAATTTACACTTGAATTTATTTATACTTTTAATTATGTTTTGGGTTTTATTTTGGTAATAAGGCTATTTTTGGATTAAAATTTTTAATTGGGCTTTTGTTTATTTACGTAAAACTGCTAGTTAGGAAAAGACAAGTTTTTCAAAAGAATAACTATTTTTTTTAAAAAATCACGCAACTCAAACTTCAAAGTTTTAAAAGCTTCTATGATTTAAATTAGTTAAAAACACAAATGGCAAGCATTTTGACGAGATGATTGGTAAGACTAAAGAATTCATCTCACTAAGTTTTCTGCAAAATCACAATGGGGCTTTAATCTGACAACAAGTTTTGACTCACAATTTTGATTTCTCGAAAGACACTATGATGTAGCATGTCAGATTCGGCCATAACATCTGGGTCAGGTTTGGGGTGTTACATTTGGCATGTATAGGGAGTTGATTATTTTGTATTTGTGTGATAGTTATTTTGGCCTAATGTGGGGTCTTATATTGGTGTGATCATCATTTTGTATAAGGCTATTTGAAATTGGCTAATGTTGGTTATTGGTATAATCATGTAATGATGTCTTTCATGAATGTGGTTGCATGCGTGATTAAGTCGATAATTGTGTAAGGTTTATGTATGGTGAATGTGGTATGTGGATGATGAGTGGATACCTTGATTATGGAGGTTTATGTAACAACCCGAACTAGGGCCTAGTCGGAATAGTGATTTCGAGACCACAAATTCGAAGTAGAAAAATATATTTCATGATTATTTTTTAGTTTATGACATGATTGCATGATAGTGAGAAAATTTTACGAATGAATTTTTATGAAATAGTGATTAATTTTTCCTTTAGGACTAAATTGCAAAAATTGTAAAATATGAGTTTCTAGAAGTTTTAAGGATGAAATAGCATTAGAAAAATTATTAGAGCTCCTTATTTAGAATTAGACCAATTTTTAACATTATGGACAAAAATACCCATTGAAGGAAAATTTTCTAAAGAAAGGGGTACAAGGGCATTTTGGTCATCTGGTTTATTAATGAAATAAAAAGGGAAAAAGAATAAAAAAATGTGTTCATCTTCTTCTCCAAGTGTGCCGAAACTCTAAGGGACTCCATAGCTAGGGTTTTAACATTTTCAAGCTCACAAGTAAGTGCAATTTAGCCTCGTTTTTAATTTTCTTCGTATTTTTAAAATCCTCGTAGCTTAATCTAGCTATTTCTACCACTAATTTGAGATAGGGATTATGTTCAAAATTATACCCATGCATGACACGCAAGTATTTTGATGCCTAGGGGTAGAATATGAAAGTTTAAAGTGTAGTAAACATCTTTTTCTAAGTGATTTTTCATGAACATCCCTAATAGGGATGAAATTGTCAAGGTAGGGAAAATGTGTAGTAAAAGTGAAAATTGATGAGAAATAGGGGCTATTATGAGCACTAATAAAGTTCGACTAGGCTTGGGTAACCAAGAAAATAAGTGCATTTCATTATACAAGACTAGGGACCATTTTGCCAATATGCAAAAGTCAAGGAGAAAAATTATAAGTTTTTCCAAAGTATAAATTTTTGGCTAGTTAGCCAATGTGATTACTAAATAGCTCAATTTGTTATTTTAGATCAAGAAACACAAAGCCCAGATCGAAACCAGGAAAAATGGAAAGTGGTGGACTAAATCAAACATTCTCTCGCATTTTGGATCCGAGGTAAGTTGTATGCAATAAAGTAGCTTTAAACGTTATGAAAAATTATTGTGATGCTATTCTATGAATTTATGATGTTCCATGAAATTATTGACATAAATTTTTACAAAGAGTAAGAAAGAAAGAAATGAGCAATCTCGATTAAATTTTAAAGAATACGAAGGGTACCGTAGTAATGATGTGAGAAATTGTAAGTCCCATGTAAGACCATGTCTGGGACATGGCATCGGCACCAAATTGTGATCCGATGTAAGACCATGTCCGGGACATGGCATTGGCATTGACATGTGGTACCGTATAAGACCATGTCTGGGACATTGCATCAGCACCGAAATGAGACTTAGATCCCCTATAAGACCATGTCTGGGACATGGTATCGGTATTAGTTTTCGATCTCGTGTAAGACCATGTGTCGGACATGGCATCGACATCGAAATGAGATCCTGTGTAAGACCATATCTGGGACATGGCTTTCCATCGACTTGAGATCCCACGTAAGACCATATCCGGGATATGGCATTGGCATCCTATCATGAGAATGGTAATCGGGTATCCTTTGGTATTCTAAGTAATTTAACGGGAAGAATATTCAAGCAAATGAAATTAAAGAGAAAGACTAAATTTTTGTGGTGAGCGATATAGCTGTATATGACTAAGTTACGAGAAAATGATCACATAATGATATGAGTATGATGAAGAGAAACACATGAGTAAGAATACAAAATGTTATGAATGTGTTGGTAAGAAATAGCATGAGTAAGCCATGTTATTGTATCAAGAAATTATATGACATCTCATGATGTTTTATTAGAATGTTACTTCCATGATTCATATTGCTATTTTGTTTCATGCAACTTACTAAGAAATTATGCTTACTCCCTTTTTCTTCCCTTTTCCTTGTAGTCTTGCCAAGCTAGCTCAGGGATCGTTAAAAGTCGGAGCTCAAAGTCACACTATCAACCCGTCCCTTTTGGTATAGTATGTTTTGTTATTTTGAGTATGGCATGTATAGACAACTTTGTCATTTTGGTATGTGTCATTTTGGATAGCTAAATGTGTTGCCTATGAATATTAGTAAAGTTATATTGTAATGGCCTTTGGAAATGGGCTAATATTGTTTAAGTTAAATCTATGCAATGTTGATGAAATTATGAAAGTGCAAGTTTGCATGTTTAAGTAGAGTAGTGGTTGTTATGAATGAAATGCTTGGTGTCATGTGAATGTCGTAATTTTGAGTATTTAGAAGTGTATTTATGCCATGTTATGTGATATTGAGATTGGCCATATGGATGGTTAAGTTTCAGGGTGGCAAAAAGGCTTGGAAAATAGCCTATAATTGTCCACATGGGTGGGCACACGGGCATGTGCCTAGGCCGTGTATGACACACGGTCAGCCCCATGGGCGTGCTGGTAGGTCGTGTGTCCCCTGCACCTAATTTATGCAAAATAGAATGCCCAGTAGTAAACACACGGGTAGAGATAAGGCCGTGTGTCTCAACTGTGTGGAGGGCATGGCCTAGCACATGGGCATGTGGCTTGGCCGTGTGCCTAAATTTGCATGCTGATGTCAGAAACCGAATGTCAGGTTGCCACACACGAGCTAAGGCACGGGCGTTTGAGGCTAGGGACATGGGCGTGTGCCAGGCCATGTGAAAACCCCTATAGGTTTGAAATAAAAATAAATTTGACCCGGGCTAGGGACATGGGCATGTGTTTCCACATAGCCTGCCCACACGGGCGTGTCCTACTTCACATGAGTGTGTGGCCCTGTTTTGAGCAAAATTTTTCAAAATTCTCGAAAGTTCCGAGATTGGTTTCGAACCACTTTCGGTGTATGTTGTGGGCCTCGTCGGCCCATGATAAGGATATTGGGAGAATGTATGAAATTTTTTAAATAGAAATGAAATTTTATAGTTCAAGTTTACATGTTTAAGCATATCTATGCACTATAATGCCTTGTACCTCGTCCCGGTGCCTGACTCGGGTAATGGGTGTTACATTTAGTGGGATCAGATCTAGTGTTTAGTCGATTCTAGGACTAACCTAGTATATGCACGAGTCTAGCTATACATGCCATACTTATGTATATATGAGATATGATAGTGTGACGACTCCTGACAATTTTTATGTATTTCCTTATAGTGAATGATCCCGAAAGAGCTGAGCAGACGATGTGGAGAGCAATGCGCCGACTCTCGTGAAGGGACGGTGCCAGCTGGGATAAAAAATAGACCAGGTATTGTGAGTCAATGAGAAGAGGCCTGAGAGGCCTTATTCCAGATGATGAATGAATGGTTCACAGAGTTTGTTTGAACGAACCCAACTGCTCAACAACAAGCTCCAACCTCCCAAATTTCTCAATCTACCTCGGTAGCTCCCCAAATTGTAGAAGTGGTAAGATGAGAAATGCCCTCGGTTGATAGAATCTGGAAATAAGGGGCGGAAGAGTTCCGGGATACTAATGATGATGATCCAGAAAGAGAAAAATTTTGGCTAAAGAATACCATCAAGGTATTCGATGAATTATCTTGCCCACCTGAAGATTGCATGAAGTGTGTCGTATCTCTCCTACAAGATTCTGCTTATTAGTGGTGGAACACCTTTGTGTCAGTGGTACCAAGGGAAAGAGTTAATTGGGAATTTTTCCAAGAGGAATTTCGCAAGAAGTACATCAGTTGTAGGTTTATTGATCAAAAGCGTAAGGAGTTTCTAGAATTGAAACAGGGTTGGATGGCTGTAACAGAATACGAGTGCGAGTTCATGAGACTCAGTAAATATGCTCGAGTATCCACTGAAGCCGTCATGTGTAAAAGGTTCAAAGATGGTTTAAATAAGGATATTAAAATGTTTGTCGGTATTCTTGAATTGAAGGAGTTTGTGGTACTCGTGGATAAAGCTTGCAAGGCCGAGGAGTTGGCCGAGGAGAAGAGGAAAGCTGAGATGAAGTCTCGTGACTCGAGAAAGAGACAGTTGGGCAAGTCATTCCAATCCTCTTCTAAAAGATCAAAGGAATTTACTATGTGATTTGCTACTTCAGCAGGGTTTTTAAGTAAAGGTAAAGGTAAATAGTATTCAGTCTCCAAAGCTCAAACTACCTCAGTTGCGAGTATGGGTAATATTCGACCCAGTAGGCCTGAATGCCCTTAGTATGGTAGACACCACCTCGACGAATTTCAAGCACATGAATGAGCTTGCTTCAAATATGGTTCTCAAGACCACTTCATTAGAGAGTGCCCCGATATGGTCAGAAAAGACAAAGATCAGAATGCAAGATTGGGTAATGCTCCCTCTAGAGGTAGAACCTAGAGAAACCCGGGTATGGGAGCAAGTAGTAAAAGCGGACCAAAAGAACAGATTGTGAGACCCAAGGGTAGAGCCACGGCAAGGACATACGCCATTTGTGCTCGCGAAGAGGCATCCTCACCCGATGTAATTACGGGTACATTTTCTCTCCATGAAACTTCTGTTCTTGTCTTGATTGATCCAGGATCTACCCACTCATATGTTTGCATAAAATTAGCTTCTATCATGAATATACTCGTAGAATCTACGGAATTTATGATAAAAGTATCCAATCCCCTAGGCAAATACGTGTTAGTAGACAATGTATGTAGAGATTGCCCTTTGATGATTAGGGGTTATTGTTCCCTCGCTAACCTCATGCTTTTGCCATTCGACAAATTTGATGTAATCCTTAGTATGGATTGGTTAACCACTCATGATATGATAGTCAATTGTGGTAGAAAATTTATTGAACTGAAATGTGAAAATGGTGAGACACTTCGAGTTGAATTAGTTGAATCCGAGAGTTTGCCTACAGTGATTTCTTCCATGGTCACTCAGAGATGTATAAGAAAAGGGTATGACACTTACCTTGCTTTTGTGGTGAATACAAAAGAGTCAGAGTTAAAAATTGAGTCAATGCCAGTAGTTTGCGAATATCAAGATGTATTCTCGAAAGAGTTACCCGGACTGCCTCTGGTTAGAGAGGTAGAATTTGGTATAGAGTTGGCTGCAGGTGCTACACCTATTTCTATTTCTCCTTAAAGAATGGCTCCGACCGAGTTAAAGGAGGTGAATGCTCAACTACAAGAATTGACAGATAAGAGTTTTGCAAGACCAAGTCATTCCCCATGGGGTGCTCCCGTATTATTAGTGAAAAAGAAAGATGGTTCGATGAGGTTGTATATAGATTATCAGCAACTTAACAAGGTGACCATAAAGAACAAGTATCCTTTACCAAGGATCAATGATTTATTTGATCAGTTTAGAGGAGCTATAATGTTCTCCAAGATAGACTTGAGATCTGGATATTACCAGTTAAGAGTTAAGGAGTCTGACGTACCGAAGACTGCATTTCAGACGAGGTATGGCCATTATGAATTTCTTGTCATGCCATTCGATCTAACTAATGCCCCTGTAGTATTCATAGATTTAATGAACCGTATCTTCCGGCCATACTTGGATAAATTTGTTGTGGTCTTTATTGATGACATCCTGATTTATTCTCGTGATAAGAAAGAACATGTCGAGCATTTGGGGATAGTTTTGCAAACTCTACAAGATAAGTAGCTTTATGCCAAATTTAGTAAGAGTGAAATTTGGCTTAAAGAAGTTGGATTTTTGGGCCACACTGTCTCGGGTGATGCCATCAGAGTTGATCCAAATAAGATCTCAGTAATTGTTGAATGGAGCCACCGAGAAATGTATCTGAGGTCAGAAGCTTCTTGGGTTTGGCTAGCTATTGCCGGAGGTTTGTCAAAGGATTTTCCATGATTGCTACTCTAATGACAAGGCTATTTCAAAAAGATGTTAAGTTTGAGTGGACTGAAAAGTTCCAGCAAAGTTTCGAGTAGTTAAAGACATTATTGATTGAAGCTCCTATTCTAGTGCAACTTGAACCCAGAAAGGGGTTCGTAGTTTACAATGATGCATCCTTAAAAAAATTGGGCTACATGCTTATGCAAGAAGGAAAGGTGATTGCTTAAACCTCAAGGCAGTTGAAACCTCATGAAAAGAATTATCCGACTCATGACTTGAAGTTGGTCGCAATAGTGCTTGCATTAAAGATTTGGAGGCACCATTTATACGGCGAGTAGTGCCGAGTGTTCACCGATCACAAGAGTCTTAAGTACTTGATGACACATAAAGATTTAAATTTACGGCAATGGAGATGGCTAGAGTTATTAAAGGATTATGAGTTGGTCATTGATTACCACCCGGGAAAAGCGAATGTTGTTACCGATACTCTAAGTCAAAAATCGCTATTTGCCTTGAGAGTTATGAATACCTAGTTGACCTTAACCGATGATGGTTCAGTTTAGCGAAAATGAGAGCTAGACCGATGTTCATTCAAGAGATTTGTGAAGCACAGTTAGGTGACAGAGAATTACAAGCCAAGAAAGTTTAGTGTGAATTGGGTACCGACTCAGATTTTCAGACAGATTCAGAGGGTTAAGTAAGGTTTTGAGGCCGAATTTGTATACCCAGAGATGATGTGCTTATTCCAAGAATTTTGTATGAAGCACATAGTAGTTGTATGTCCATTCACCCTGGTAGTACTAAGATGTAGAATGATTTGAATAAATGGTATTGGTGGCCGAACATGAATTGAGATATCTTTGATTTTGTATCGAAGTGCTTGATTTGCCAACAAGTAAAAGCAAAACACCAAGTACCCTCCGATTTATTACATCCTATCATGGTTCCCGAGTGGAAATGGGACTGTGTTACCATGGATTTCGTGATGGGTTTGCTGATGTCACTGAAAAAGAAAGATGTTGTTTGGGTTGTGGTCAACAAGTTTACAAAGTCAGCTCATTTTATACCAGTGCGTATAGATTATTCACTTAACAAGTTAGCTGACTTGTATATTTCAGAGATAGTGAGATTGCACAGAGTACCATTATCGATTATCTCAGATAGAGATCCGAGATTCACATCACAATTTTGGAAGAAACTACAAGAAGCTTTGGGTACAAAGTTGAACTTTAGTACCGCTTTCCATCCACAGACCGACGGCTAATCGGAGGGAGTAATACAAATACTTGAGGATATGCTCAGATGTTATGTTTTGGAGTTCTAAGGTGGTTGGGAAAAATACCTACCTTTGGTCGAATTTGCCTACAATAATAGTTTTCAGTCGAGCCTAAAAATGGCACCTTATGAGGCATTGTATGGCGTAAGTGTCGAACGCCTTTATATTGGACTAAGCTCAAGGAAAACCAGATTCACGGGGTTGATCTAGTCAAGGAAATAGAAGAGAAAGTAAAAGTGATTCGTAACTGCTTGAAAGTTGCTTCCGATAGACAAAAGTCGTTTACCGATTTGAAGTAGAGAGAGATTGAGTTTCAAGTTGGGATAAAGTATTTTAAAAGTTTCTCCATGGAGGAAAGTTCTTAGATTTTGCAGAAAATGTAAACTAAGTCTGCGTTTTATCGGACCTTATGAGATCACCGACAGGATAGGGCTGGTACCTTATCAGCTAGCTTTATCGTCTGAGTTCGAAAAGATCCATGATGTATTTCACGTGTCCATGTTGCGATGCTACCAATCAAACCCTTCACATGTGATTACCCCAATAGAGATTGAAATTCAACCGGACATGATTTATGGTGAAGAACCGGTTAGGATTCTAGCTCAAGAAGTCAAATAGTTAAGAAATAAAAATATAGCCCTTGTGAAAGTAATATGGTAAAGACATGGGGTAGAAGAGGCAACATGGGAGTTTGAGGAAAACATAATAACCCAATATCCAAACCTATTCACCGGTAAGATTTTCGGGGACAAAAATCCTTAAGGGGGAGAATTGTAACCTGAATTAGGGCTTAGTCTCTTCGAGACCACAAATCCAAAGTAGAAAAATATATTTCATGATTATTTTTGAGTTTATGACATGATTTCATTATAGTGAGCAAATTTTACGAAAGAATTTTTATGAAATAGTGATTAATTTGTCCTTTAGGACTAAATTGCAAAAATTGTAAAATGTGAGTTTCTAGAAGTTTTAAGGATGAAATAGCATTAGAAAAATTATTAGAGCTCCTTATTTAGTAATTAGACCAATTTTTAGCATTATGGACAAAAAAGCCCATTGAAGGAAAATTTTCTAAAGAAAGGGGTACAATGGCATTTTGGTCATTTGGTTTATTAATGAAATAAAAAGGGAAAAAGAATAAAAAATGTGTTCATCTTCTTCTCCAAGTGTGCCGAAACTCTAAGGGACTCCTTAGCTAGGGTTTTGACATTTTCAAGCTCACAAGTAAGTGCAATTTAACCTCGTTTTTAATTTTCTTTGTATTTTTGAAATCCTCGTAGCTTAATCTAGCTATTTCTACCACTAATCTGAGATAGGGATTATGTTAAAAACTATACCCATGCATGACATGCAAGTATTTTGATGCCTAGTAGTAGAATATGAAAGTTTAAAGTGTAGTAAACATCTTTTTCTAAGTGATTTTTCATGAAAATCCCTAATGGGGACTACATTGTAAAGGTAGGAAAAATGTGTAGTAGAAGTGAAAATTAATGAGAAATAGGTGCTGTTATGAGAACTAATAAAGTTCGACTAGGATTGGGTAACCAAGAAAATTAGTGCATTTTGTTATACGAGACTAGGGACCATTCTGCAAATATGCAAAAGTCTAGGGGAAAAATTATAATTTTTTCCAAAGTATAAATTTTGGTCTAGTTAGCCAATGTGAATATTAAATAAGCTTAATTTGTCATTTTAGATCAAGAAACACAAAGCCCAGATCAAAACTAGAGAAAATGTAAGGTGATGGACTAAATCGAACGTTCTCTCGCATTTTAGATCCGAGGTAAGTTGTGTGTAATAAATTAGCATTAAACATTATGAAAAATTATTGTGATGATATTCTATGAATTTATGATGTTCCATGAAATTATTAACATAAATTTTTACAAAGAGTAAGAAAGAAATAAATGAGCAATCCCAATTAAATTTTAAAGAATACGAAGGGTACCGTAGTAATGATGTGAGAAATTGTAGGTCCCGTGTAAGACCATGTCTAGGACATGGCATCGGCACCGAATTGTGATCCCATGTAAGACCATGTCCGGGACATGGCAATGGCATCGACATGTGGTCCCGTATAAGACTATGTCTGGGACATGGCATCGGCATCAAAATGAGACTTAGATCCCTTGTAAGACCATGTCTGGGACATGGCGTTGGCCTTTAAGAGAGATCCCGTGTAAGACCATCTCTGGGACATGACATCGGTATCAGTTTTCGATCTCATGGAAGACCATGTCTCAGACATGGCATCAACATCGATATTAGATCCTGTGTAAGACCATATCTGGGATATGGCTTCGGCATCGACTTGAGATCCAATGTAAGACCATATCCGGGATATGGGATTGGCATCCTATCATGAGAATGTCAATCGGGTATCCTTTGGTATTCTAAGTAATTTAATGGGAAGACTATTCAAGCAAATGAATTTAAAGAGAAAGAATAAAGTTTTGTGGTGAGTGATACAGGTGCATATGACAAAGTTACGAGAAAATGATCACATAATGATATGAGTATGATGATGAGAAATGCATGAGTAAGAATACGAAATGTTATGAATGTGTTGGTAAGAAATAGTATGAGTAAGCCATGTTATTGTATCAATAAATTATATGACATTTCATGATGTTTTATTAGAATGTTACTTCCATGAGCCATATTGCTATTTTGTTTCATCCAACTTATTAACCAATTACGCTTACTTCCTTTTTCTTCCCTTTTCCTTTTAGTCTTGCCAAGCTAGCTCGGGGATCGTTAAAAGTCGGAGCTTTAAGTCACACTATCAAGTCGTCCCTTTTGGTATAGTATAGTTTTGTTATTTTGAGTATGGCATGTATAGACAACTTTGTCATTTTGGTATGTGTCATTTTGGATTGCCAAATGTGTTGGCTATTATTATTACTAACGTCATATTGTAATGGCCTTTGGAAATGGGCTATGATCGTGATGAGATGAAGTAATAAAAATCGATCGTACTTGGAACTAACTATTATGACGATAAAAGGCAAGTGCACCTATCGAATAGTAGTATAGTTAGTGGTAAGACCGGAATATCGAATCCAAGGAACTATGAGTACTAGTAATGACTTTCGTTCTATTATCTAGCCTAAGAATAAAAAAGGGGGTTTTGTTCTAAATTAACTAATCTAAAATAAACTTAAAAGAAACGGCAAAGAGTAAAGAGAGAGATTGCTTTTTGGGAAAACTGATTGATTAAGGCAATACCTAAGGAATAATCCACCTAGACTTCACTTGTTATCTAACTCTAGACCAGATGATTTTTTCATTTGATTTGATCCGTAGAGATCCCTAAATTATGTTCATATCTCCGTCGAGGATAAGAATAACTAATCCTAGGTTGATTAACTGAAATCTCTTTCTAGTTAAAACCCCTAGTCTTGCATTAACTTGATCTATGGCTCCCCATATTAGATTTGACTCTAATCTGGTAGATTTTCGTCGTCCTAATTCTAGGATTGCGATCAACTCCACTTAATTGTGTTGGATCTACTCCTATGCAAGGACTTTTGCTCCTCCACATAGGCACATTCGACTTAAATCAATATCCCAGAAATATCAATTTAAGAGTTGAAAACACAATTAAGAACAAATCAAATATTTATCACACAACTTAGATAACAATAACAAGATCCGTCTTAGGTTTCATCCCCCTTAGATATTTAGGGTTTTCATGTTTATAAAAAGAAACATCTCAAAAGAAATAAAATAACAAAACATAAGAAAACTCCTGAAAGGATTGAAGGGAGATCCTTTGTCTTGATGTAGATCCTGGCTTCTGAGATGGATCAATCGGCTTCCCTTCGAGTAATTCCCTCTCTTCAACTCCCCGTCTTGGCGGGAGAAAACCACACCCTTGTAGTTGCCTCCTAGTGTCTTTATATAAAGTTTTGGAATGCCTTTCTTAGCCCCTAAGTAGCCTTTTTCTGAGTGAAATTAAACTTCCTCATGATAGGGACACGCCTATGTGCATAGGGGCCTAGGCCATGCTCAAGCCTGTTAACGTGGCACAGCCGTGTGGCACGGCTGTGTGGCGTGTCTCTAGGCCGTGTTGATTATTAAACTGGGCCTAATTTGCCCCTTTTTGGCCTGTTCCTTGCTCTTTTCTCTTCCTTATGCTCACCTAAGTATAAAACATGAAATAAAAGGATTAGGAGCACCTATTTTCACAAATTCAATGATAATTCATCCAGAATTTAGGCTAAGTATGAGGTAAAAACATGTATAATTTACGATTTATCAAATAACCCCACACTTAAGCCTTTGCTTGTCCTCGAGCAAAATCTCAACTCTCAATTAAAAATTATTTTGCTCAACTTAGAATCATTATTAATAATGTTTCAAACTAATCCACAAGTAATCATACAATGAAAATGCAACCAGAAGAACATTAAAGTTTCAAACACTCTAAGTTGAGAATGTTATCACAGAAACATAGCTTTTCTCCCTTCTCCTAAGTAATTACCTCTTGATCAAAATCAACAAGAGTTGGCATCCTCATTAAAAATTCACTCTATCCACTCAAAGTGTTTAGGGTTCAAAAATTAAGCACTCATTAGTCAACCTGAAAAGTCATTACCATAGGCTTGTAGGAAAATCAAATCTCCACCACTATGGATTGATATGATACATTGATCAAAAGGTCTTTCAATGGTTGTAATGGGGCTTTGGTTAGGGGTGTTGTCACAAGTTGAAAAAGAGGGTTAAAATCAAGATTGAATTGAAAAATCATCTAGCTAGAAAAATCTCTATTACTGGAACATATTCCTAGAGCTAAGCCTTATGATGACATCGTTCTGGATTTGGTAGCTTATGATAGAAATATGCAAAATATTAAACTATAACTAAATTATGAATTACAACTGAATTAACTGTATATACATTTTTTTTTAAGAACAAATCAAATACAATATATTGGAAGTTTACAAACTTTACAAACTGAAAAAGAGAACAAAGCTAGATAATAATTCAACTCAAATATCGACAAAAATAGGGATCAAAATAATTGAATGGAATTCAACAAAAACGGGTTAGAGGTTATTATTAGAGGTAAGTCAAAGAATGGATAGTTAAGCTCAATGGGGTTCACTAGAGGTTAATTTATGGATGTAGGCTTTTGTGGAGTAAGTGGGTTAAATCTAGGTGCCTTTATCATTTCAATATATCAAATCAATGATATGGTCTCGACATGTATAATCGAAGCAAGTTCTAGAATAACAAATCAGTATTGACTCACTCAAAGCAACAATAAAAGTGAGCACGAAAGAATGTATGCTCAAAAGGCTCAAAAATCTCACCAAAATTATGGCTCTTGATGTCAATCCTGCGAATTTCAAATCTTAAGATAATACTTAAAATTAGGGAAAATAACCTAGAAAAAATTTAAATTCTCAAAAATTTCAACTTATCATGCTGGATTCCCTAATGTCTTAAAGTTTGAATAATCAAAGCATAAGTACCTATGTCTTAATTCTCAACATATCAATAAAAATCATAAATCAATTAGAATTAATTCCTAATAAAAGATTGAAACTAATGCAGAGAATGAAAGTGATAGTTCGAAATTTGAGAACAATAAAAGTTAGTTGCAAAAGTTTTTAGGGGTTTGAAGAGAATACAATGACTGAAAGTAAGTTTCCCGCCCACACTTAAGATGTACAATGCCCTCAATGTACAAAGATAACATTACTAGCAATAGAAGCACAAGATCATAAGATAGGGAGAGAAGTAAAACTCTGTAACACCCTCTTACCCGAGACCGTCGCCGGAGTCGAGCTTGAGGTGTTACCAAACTTGTTTCATCACTTTTTAAACTTTAAATCAACTAATCTCATTTTCGGAGCAAGCTGTATTTCTGCGTCATGGTTGCTTAAAAAATCATATCTCGAGTTACGAAACTCGAAATCAAGATCCATAAATTTTCCCTGAAACTAGACTCATATATCTATCTACTAATTGTTTTCTAGAATTTTTGGTCGGGCCAATTAGTACAGTTTATTACCCCTGTTTCAGAACTCAACTGCACTGACCTCTGCTTACTACGAACCACTTTTCTCTCTGTAAAAAATACATAGCTATTTACTTCTCTTAAAACTAGACTCAATAAGGATTCCGAACATATAAAGTACACCTCCTAATTATTATTTTACAATTTATGGTGAATTTCCAAATTTGGAACAGGGATCCAAAAATTGCTCTGGCCCTATTTCACCAAAACTCAAATATCTCATAACATATAACTCCTTTACCTGTTTCGCTTCTTCAATATGAAAGTAGACACAATAAGCTTCAATTTCATATTTAATTCATCACCTGATTCGCTTTCTACTATTTTTAGTGATTTTTCAAACTCACATCACTGCTGTTACAACATTCTATTTTATGACAAATTTTCACTTTTCTATGGAAATTCATGAACTATTAACACTTTGAGCATACATAGTCTCATACATGATCTAAATTAACCATTCCAAGGACTAATTATTATCAGGCATTTTCTCGACCAAACCACAACCATATCGCAAGATTAATTACACAAAACAAGTATATTGCTATACATGCCATATTTGAGTTATACAAGCCGTTTTACCAAAATAGTTCTTCAGATAGTGTGAATGAGCCTTTGACCTATCCCGATTCCTGAGCCGGTTTGTCCAAAATTACAATGAATGAAAAGGAGGGAGTAAGCATAAATGCTTAGTAAGTTCACATGCAAATAACAAGTAACATAACAAAGCAATTCTTCCAAACAACACTAGCATGGTATCACCAAAACATATATCACATTTCTAATCATCAATTGTCATCTTACCACATTATTGTTGTTGCATCAAGTTTCAACCCGAGGGTTAAGTACAAACCTGTCCAAAGTATCCATTTCACAACACTTATCAAAATAACATTTGCCTCTTGAGTGTTCTTCCATTTCGTTAGAATTTTACCCGTTGAACACATCAGAATATAACTCAGATACATAGATAATTTGCACATAAGTGCCACATATGTAATCAAGTAACCATGTAACCTGCCCATAAGGAACTCGGACTCAACTCAATGAGCTCGGGCGTTCACATCCATAAGTGAACTCAGACTCAACTCAACAAGCTCGAATACCTAGTTACATCTCACGAACTCGGACTCAACTCAACGAGTTCAGACATTTGCACCCATAAGTGAACTCGGACTCAGCTCAACGAGTTCAGATGCCCAACCATCCTAGTGACATGTCACTTGTATCCTAATCTATTCCCAAGGTTCAAACGGGATTTTCCTCAATCACACATTTCCCAGTCGTTCTCCTTGGAATATCGGAACCAATACGTTGCTTGCATCTCATACTTATCAACTTAATCACATACTTTTCATACCAATACATAATATTTCACAAAGCATAATATTCATAATAACAAGCATCATATCATATAAATAGCATTAAATCACTTAAAAGAGAAATTATGTTACATTATTTACACATGAACTTACCTCGATACCAAAATATCGACAATCGGCCTATTCCTCGTAAACTTTGTTTTTCCCTCGATCACGACTTGAATCTCGTTTCTCTTGATTATGAAGCTTAAAAGTTGAAGAAACCCTAGCTATGGTGGAGAGCAAAATTCGGCAGCAACCAAATGAAGGAGATGATCAATTTTGTGTTATTTTTCCCATTTTATTCCATTTAATATCCAAATGACCAAAATGCCCTTCCTTACTAAACTTTCAAAAATTCCCCCCATGTCCAATTTTTGTCCATGAACTTAGAATTTGGTCAAATTGCTATTTAAGACCTCCTAATTAATATTCCAAAGCAATTTCATACTAAAAACTTCTAGAATGCAAATTTTGCAACTTATTCGATTTAGTCCTTAATTTCAAATTAAGCACTTTACGCATGGAATTTCTTCACAAAATTTTCACACAATCATGCAATCATATCATAAACCTCAAAAAAAATTTTAGAATAATTATTTCTATCTCGAATTTGTGGTCACGAAACCACTATTTCGATTAGGCCCTAATTCGGGATATTACAAACTCCCTAAATTTTGGATGATTTTGTAGAGACAGATATTGGAATTGTAAGAGCCGGCAGTTGGGGCAGGGTTTTCCCATTACATATGAATTTGAGCTTTAAAGCTCCTTGGAAACTGCGAAAGCATTTATCAGTTTTAGGGAATTTGAGTTAAGCATAATTTTCTCGTTAGGAAATAGCCGGTATGAAAATAAAATTGAAATCTAAACTAAAATATTCAATAAACATAAACATTGAAATAAAGATAAAGAAAAAGCTAAAGATCCTAAAAAGACATAAAGTTCAAGAGAAGGTAAAAATAAAGATCAAGAAAGCAAATAAAAAAGAATATTAGAGGAATAGAAAGTTCTAATCCTCAGATGGTTCCCGAGGTGGGGGCGGTGGTGCGAGACAGAGTTGCTGACAAATCTAAGCTAATGTTGCATCAATGTGGTCAAATCGTTAAAAACATTGGTGCTGGAATTGGGTGAACTGCTCAAAAGTGACGTAGCCTGAAGCTGTCGCATGAACTGGGTAGCGGGTCGGTGGTGGCTCAGTGGGTGGCTCCTCTGGTGGTGGGACATTATTAGTAATGTCCTGGGGTCCTCCTACTCGGCATCCGAAATAGACGGTATTGTGGAGTATCGGTCCCAGGTCGGCGCTGGATCATCCTCATGTGTAACATAGTTTGGATGCCCTATGGGCACATCTGGCCGATCAGTGTATAAGAGGATGTTTGGGCCGCGGTGCTAAGAAGGCCGAAGTGGCAAGCCAGTCGAGTGATGTTCGGGCCCATAGAGATCACGCCCCTGCGGTGTCGCTCCGTTTGGTGCTGGATGGCATGGGCAATAAAGTAGGCGAGGTCAATCACGTGAATATGCGCCATGCTCCATAAAAAGTAGGCATCGTGGGTGTTGACGATGTCGTTGCTCTCTCGCCTACCCGTCAGTGTATGTGCAAGTATGGTATAAAGGTATCTCAGAGATGAGGCGAAAGCTGTCGCCTTAGAGCAACTGGGGTCATATGTGGCCGAGGTTGAGACCAGGGCTTACCAACACTTGGAAGGTGAGAAGTGGATATGTCGATAGAGTTTAGAAAGGTCCTCTTCCTCTACAACTGCTCAGTGTAGAGGCCTAGTGTTGTACTGAACTCCGGTACACTGAGTTGACAAACGAGGTGTCCTAGATGAAATTGTATTATTCTCGGATCGTCGTGTTGGCTCATCACCGCCTGGAGATGGAATGTAGAGCAGAACTCGAGGGTGAGTTCGAGATTGGTGGGCTCCAAGATTTTAAAGAACTGTTCCCATGGGTCTATTGTCAACAAGGCCCGAACCTCGTCAGCTAGTTGGACCTGTTCTAGTGCGGCCTAGTCGATGCACCTTCCGACTTCGAGGGGTCTTGCTCATAATATCTAAAATAATTCTTCTTATGAGTTCTGCAGGAATTGGAAGAAGGGGTGTCAGACTTCAGCGGTGGGTTTAGAAGAGGAACCACCGGGCCCTTTGCACTTTTTAGAGGTAAGGATGGTATCTTTCTTCCCTCTCGAAGATGACATGATTCCTAAAAACAAAACGGGAAAAAAGTATGCATTAGTCCTAAATGAAAATATACAAATATTCATAAGTTCTTTAAACGAAATAACAATGCCAAAAACTTACTAAACGAGGGTTAATTTTTACTAAACTAAATACCATGTTTGATTCATCCTAAGCATAAAATTTTTAGCAACAAAGCAATGGCTTTTTTTTGTGGGTTTTTATAATCAATGTATTCCTAAAGCCTATTGCATGAGATAGGTAAAAATGGCAGCCAAAGAACGATTCAAAGTGGCATCATGAAGTTTCTAGATTAGTCATGCTAAATGAATGAATTTTCTATCAATAATAATGCAATTAGCTAAATAAATGAGATTATTAACAAATTAATATATAAAAGACATTAAAAATTAAGAGAAAAAATGAGAAAAGGGGAACCGAATAGGTGGTTATGGGGTGGAGCACAGTCGTGGCGAGGGTTGCGTAGGCGTGGTGGTGCTATTGAAGCCAGGGCCGGGGCTAGAGATGGTTGGTATGGGAGTTGGGTTGAGAGGTTTTTATGGTTTCGGTGAGGAAGAAGGTGAATAGTAGGCTGTTTTTGTAGGATTTTGGGTCACACGGGCATGGCACACGGCCGTGTGACTCGGGGTTAGCCCGTGTCATTTGAAAATTGGGGATTTTGGAGTGCCAGATTCGTGTCACATGCCCGTGTTCCTAGGGCGTGTTAGGGCACACGGCCGTGTCCTTCGATGTTCACTTTTCCCACGGCCGTGTCAGAGGTCACACGCCTATGTATGAAATGGCAGGTTCGACCACAGTCTAGAGACACGGGCTTGTCGCATGCCCGTGTTGGATTTAATAGGTTTGGCCATGGCCACATTGCACGGCCGTGGCAAGTTATCGAAGCCCATGTGTAGGGAGATTTTACCTTGCTCATACACGGCCATTTCGAACGGCCGTGTCTTTGCTCGTAGTGGCTACATGGCCTTAGGCAAGCCTGTGGGCATGGCCGTGTGGCTCGAAAAACCTGCATTCAAGGGTTAGTTGATGTATTAGAGAGCCTAAATAAAAGAATTTACTAAATCAGTGCTCGGGTTGTCTCTTGAGAAGCACTTGTTTATAGTCTAAGCTTGACTTTTCTCAAGCTTGTTCAGTCACGGTGGCTTGAAGAGTTGATAATCTTCTATCCTGCTTTCAATTTCATTATCAACGTAAGACTTGAGTCGAGTGTGATTTACCTTGAAAGTGCCGAGTGACTCATGTTTTATCTCGACTGTACCAAAGGGAAAGATTTTCATTACCGTGAAGTAAGGTGTATCACTTGTATATTCTTTTGAATTCGAGATTCGAGGACCGTCTTCTCCTAAGATTTCCTTATCCCCTACCTTGATTTGATTTGTTTGTACCTAAAGGTTGTCTTGGTGATGCTCTGGGTTGGTGTGGCATATTTTGGGCTTTTCTTGTTGATAGTTCAGCTACTCATCTAGTTCCTCAATTTAGAGCATTCACTTTTCATGTACGTCTCCCTTGGATGGACTCGACTGTGGTTGGGTTGCCCTTATGTGAAGTGTATCTTGCACAGAAGGTTGGATGGTGAGATTATTCTTTTTACAAGGATTCGAAATAGTATTTTTATCATTAACAAATTTAATCAGGTTTCAGGCTTGTAAAGTAATTTTGTCATCACCTATACGTAGTGTAAGTTCGCATGTTCCTACATCCATTATTGTTCTAGTAGTTGCTAAAAAGGGGCGCCCTAGAATTAAGGGTACACTACTATCCTCATTAATGTCTAAAACAACAAAGTCGACTGGGAATATGAATTTATCAATTTTGACGAGCACGTCTTCAATTATGCCCTTAGGAAACCTAATAGTCTTATCAGCCAATTGGATGCTCATCTTAGTTTGTTTAGGTTTTCCAATACCTAGTTGTTTAAACAGTTTATAAGGCATTACATTAATACTAGCCACTAAATCATCTAAAGCATTTTTGACGTCTAAGCTACCAAGTAAACAAGGAATTGTAAAACTCCCTAGATCTTTCAGTTTGTTGGGCAGCTTATTTTGTAGAATAGCTGAGCACACTGCATTTAGTTCCATATGAGATGTCTCGTCTAGCTTCCGTTTATTCGTCAGTAGCTCTCTTAAAAACTTAACGGTGTTTGGCATCTGTGACAGAGCTTCAATAAATGGTAAGTTAATGTGTAATTTCTTTAAAAGTTTAAGGAATTTACTGAATTGCTCATCTGTGTGGTCTTTCCTTAGCACATTTGGGTATGGGATGCGAGGTTTATACTCTTTAATAATTGCTTCTTTAGAACTTACCTCATCCTTACCTTTACTTACCACAATCTTCTTGCATGGCTCTGTGTTGGTTTTGGTTAACCCTTCCTCATCTATTGTATCCATGGCATTAAGTTGCTCCTTAGGGTTAGTCTTAGTGTTGCTCGGTAACCTACCTTGCGGTCTTTCAGAAATTAGCTTAGCGAGCTGGCCTATTTGATTTTCGAGTCCTTGAATGGATGCTTGCTGGTTCTTTAGTGCTATTTCGATATTTTAAAAATGGGTTTTTGACATGGCAATAAAATTTGTGAGCATCTCTTCAAGGTTCGGCTTTTTCTCTTATTGGAATGGTGGCTATTGAAATCTCGGAGGAGGTGGTTGTCTTTGATTCCCTTGTCCTCCCCATAAAAAATTGGGGTAGTTCCGCCAACCTACATTGTAGGTGTTACTATAAGGGTTATTTTGGGATCTAGAATTATTACCCATATAGTTGGCTTGTTCAGTTTCCATGCCATGTCCATAGGAGGGATAATCGGGATTATACATGTTTCCTTGAATTGAGTTACACTGCATCACTGGGTGTACCTGCGTAGAACCAACAAAGTTATCAATCTTTTTATTAAGAAGTTCTACTTGATTAGAAAGCATAGTGACTGCATCAATATTAAAAACTCTTACAGCTTTTTGTGATTTCGTTCTCATGACTTGACACTGATAGTTATTCAGTGACACCTCTTCTATAAATTCATAAGCTGCTTTGGGTGTTTTGTTTTTGATTGTTCCACCAGTAGCTGCATCAATCATTTTCCTTGTTGAGGGATTCAAACTGTTGTGGAAAGTTTGAACTTGTAGCCATAGAGGTAACCCATGGTGAGGGCACCTTCTCAAGAGATCTTTTTATCTTTCCCATGCATCGTTAAGTGTTTCTAAATCCATCTGCACAAAAGAAGACATATCATTCCTCAATTTGGCTATTTTAACCGGAGGAAAATACTTGAGTAAAAACTTCTCGGTCATTTGTTCCCATGGAGTGATAGACCTTTGTGGTAGAGAATTTAACCACTGTTTAGCTTTGTTTCTCAAGGAGAACGGGAATAGCCTAAGACAAATGGCATCATTAGAAACGCCACTTATTTTGAATGTATTGCATAATTCTAAAAAGTTGGCTAGATGCAAGTAAGGATCCTCATCCAGCAAACCATCAAACTGAACAAACTGATGTATCATCTTAATAGTGTTAGGTTTCAGTTCAAAATTATTTGCAGCAATAGTGGGCCTAACAATGCTAGATTCAGTGCCTACTAAATTAGGTTTAGCATAATCATACATAGTATGCGGAGCAGATTTTGATCAACAGGATTTGCAGCTACTATAGGAGGTAGTTCGTTATCCTGATTGGCTTCTATCTCTTCAGTGAGTTCTAGCTCTTTTTCTTGTCCTTGTTCTGGGTATTGCAAGCTTCTTTTTATCTCTCGACGATTTCTGCGAATTATAGCATCTAAATCATCGTCAAAAAGTAGTGGTCCTCCTGGGTTTCTTCTAGGCATAAACTAAAGATACATGGAAGGGAAAATTCAAAGAAAATTTTAGTAAATAAAAAATAAAAGCAAAAAATAAAAACTAAAAATAAATAAAAGTAATAATGGCTAAAGTAATAGAAATCGAGTGTTCCTAAGTTCCCCGACAATGGCGCCAAAAACTTGATTGTGATGAGATAAAGTAATAAAAATTGATCGTACTTGGAACTAACTATTATCACGATAAAAAGCAAGTGCACCTATCGAATAGTAGTATAGTTAGTGGCAAGACTAGAATATCGAATCCAAGGAACTATAAGTATTAGTAATGACTTTCTTTCTATTATCTAGCCTAAGAATAAAAAAGGGGGTTTTGTTTCTAAATTAACTAATCTAAACTAAACTTAAAAGAAACAGCAATGAGTAAAGAGAGAGATTGCTTTTTGGGAAAACTGATTGATTAAGGCAATACCTAAGGAAGAGTCCACCTAGACTTCACTTGTTATCTAACTCTGAACCAGATGATTTCTTCATTTGATTTGATCCATAGAGATCCCTAAATTATGTTAATACCTCCGTCGAGGATAAGAACAACTAATCCTAGATTGATTAACAGAAATCTCTTTCTAGTTAAAACCCCTAATCTTGCATTAACTTGATCTATGGCTCCCCATATTCGATTTGACTCTAATCCGGCAGATTTTCGTCGTCCTAATTCT
This sequence comes from Gossypium stocksii, assembly GCA_020496765.1. Lineage (NCBI taxonomy): Eukaryota > Viridiplantae > Streptophyta > Magnoliopsida > Malvales > Malvaceae > Gossypium > Gossypium stocksii. The sequence goes on from CM035623.1 coordinate 19,824,677, forward strand.
AGGATTGCGATCAACTCCGCTTAGTTGTGTTGGATCTACTCCTATGCAGGGACTTTTGCTCCTCCACATAGGCACATTCGACTTAAATCAATATCCCGAAAATATCAATTTAAGAGTTGAAAACACAATTAAGAACAAATCAAATATATATCACATAGCTCATATAACAATAACAAGATCTGTCCTAGGTTTCATCCCCTTAGATATTTGGGGTTTTAGTTCATAATTATAAAAGAAAACATCTCAGAAGAAATAAAATAACAAAACATAAGAAAACCCAAAACTCCTGAAAGGATTGAAGGGAGATCCTTTATCTTGATGTAGATCCTAGCTTCTAAGATGGATCAATCGGCTTCCCTTCGAGTCATTCCCTATGTTCAACTCCCCGTCTTGGCAGGAGAAAAGCACACCCTTGTAGTTGCCTCCTAGGGGTCTTTATATAGAGTTTTGGAATGCCTTTCTTAGCCCCTAAATAGCCTTTTCTGAGTGAAATTAAACTTCCTCATGACAGGGACACGCCCGTGTGCCACGTCCATGTACATCAAGGCCTAAGTCATGCTCAAGCCTGTTAAAGTGGCACGGTCGTGTGGCACGACTGTGTGGCGGATCTCTAGGCCGTGTTGATTATTGAAATGGGCCTAATTTGCTCGTTTTTGCCCCGTTCCTTGCTCTTTTTTCTTCCTTATGCTCACCTAAGTATAAAACATGAAATAAAAGGATTAGGAGCACCTATTTCGACAAATTCAATGATAATTCATCTAGAATTTGGGCTAAGTATGAGGTAAAAACATGTATAATTGATGGTTTATCAAGTTAATATTATTTAAGTTAAATTTATGCAATGTTGATAAACTTATGAAAGTACAACTTTGCATGTTTAAGTAGAGTAATGGTTGTTATGAATGAAATGCTTGGTGTCATGTGAATGCTTTAATTTGAGTATTCAGAAGTGTATTTATGCCATGTTATGTGATATTGAGATTGGCCATGTGGATGGTTAAGTTTCAGGGTGGCCAAAGGGCTTGGAAAATAGCCTATAATTATCCACACGGGTGGGCACACGGGTGTGTGCCTAGGCTGTGTGTGACACACGGTCAGCCTCATGGGCATGTTGATAGTTCGTGTGTCCCCTACACCTAATTTATGCAAAACAGAATGCCTGGTAGAAAACACATAGGCAGAGACACGGCCGTGTGTCTCAACCGTGTAGAGGGCACGGCCTAGCACACAGGCGTGTGGCTTGGCCGTATGCCTAAATTTGCATGCTGACGTCATAAACAAAATGGCTAGGTTGGCACACATGGGCTAAGGCACGGGCATGTTAAGGCCGTGTAGAGGACACGGGCTAGGGACACTAGCATGTGCCAGGCCATGTGAAGACCTCTGTAGGTTCAAAATGAAAAATAAATTTGACACGAGATAGAGACATGGGCGTGTGTATTGACACGGCCTACCCACACAGGCGTGTCCCACTTCACACGAGCATGTGGCCCTGTTTTGAGCAAAATTTTTCAAAATGATCGAAAGTTCTCGGATTGGTTTCGAAACACTCCTGATGTATGTTTTGGGCCTCGTAGGCCCATGATAAGGATATTGGGAGAATGTATGAAAAATTTTAAATAGAAAAGAAATTTTATAGTTAGAGTTTACATGTTTAAGCACCTTTATGCACGGTAATGCCTCGTACCCCATCCCGGCATTGGAATCGAGTAAGGGGTGTTACAGTTTATGTGCTTAATTTATGTCATGATAATTTTTATTGGATGGACATGTGTTTTTGCGTTTCAAGGTGGCAATTGGCTTGGTAAATAACCTATATATTGTCCATACGGGTAGACATACAGTCAGTCCTATGGGGTGTTGACAGGCCATGTGTCCCTTGCACCTTAGTTTTGAGAAACAAAAGGTCCAATAGTAAACCCATAGGTAAAGACACGACCGTGTGTCTCTGCCGTGTGAAGGACACGGACATAGGACATGGGCGTGTGCCCAGGCCATGTGAAGTCTGCACCTTAAATGCAAAAATTAAATTTGCCACACGGTCTAGCACACAGGTATGTGACTCGGCCGTGTGACCCTCGAATGTTGATGATGTCATACACAGAGAGTTACACGGGGTAGGGGCACGGGCATGTGTGACCACACGGCCTACCCATACGGGCGTGTCCCATATCCATACGGGCGTGTGACCCCTATTTAGGGAAAAAAATTTATAAGTTTGCAAAAATTCTAAAAGTTTTTGATTTAGTCTTAAACTGCTTCCAAAGTATGTTTTGGGCCTCATAGGCTCATTTTAGGTACGATGTGAAAAGTTTTAAAATTTGGATGAAAACTTATGGCTCGAACTTGTATGTGTGTTTATGTTTAAATCTGATAATGCCTCGTACCTTGTTCCGGCATGAATACGGGTAAGGGATGTTACATTTGTGGGATCAAAGCCAGGTTTAGTCGATTCTCAGACTAACATAGCATGTATGAGAGTCTAGCTATACGTGCCATATATGAATGTTGGTAGTGTGACAACTCCTGATAATTTAAATTGTGTTTTTATATAGCAAATGGATCCCAATCGAGAAGCAGCTGGTGACGCTGAAAGTAATGCGTCGGCTCCTACGTAAGGGACCGCGCTAGTTGAAAGTAGACATGTAACACTTAGTCAAGGTGGAGGGACTAGAGAAGCCTTCCTCCATATGATGGATGAATAATATTCGGAGTTTGTTCATGCAAATCCAAATGATCAACCTCTTCCACCCCTCCTATTCCCTAACTAGTTCCTGTAGCTCCCCAAGGTGTGGACTTAGTGAGATTGAATAAGCCTCCAGTTGACAAGACTCGAAAGTAAGGGGATGAGGAATTTGGGGCTAATGTAGAGGATGATCTCAAGAAAGCAAAATTTTGGCTTGAAAACTCTATTCGGGTGTTTGATGAACTTTCTTGCACCTTGAAGAATGCTTGAAATGTACTATATCTTTATTGAGGGACTCAACATATCACTGGTGGAAGATATTAGTATCTGTGATTCCTAAAGAGAGGGTTACATGGGAGTTCTTTTAAGAGGAATTCTAGAAGAAATATAGTAGTCAGTGGTTCATTGACAAGAAACATAAGGAATTTCTTGAACTGAAATGGGTAAAATGACAGTGACAGAGTATGAACGAGAGTTTGTTAGACTCAATAAATATGTCCAAGAGTATGTTGCTATCGAGGTTATGGGTTGAACGTGGACATCAGACTGTTGGTTGGGATTTTAGAGATAAAAGAATTTGTTGCACTAGTCGACCGAGCTTGTAAAGCTGATAAACTGAGCAAAGAAAAGAGAAAAGTTAAGTTTGAGCTTAGAGATTCGAAAAAGAGGTCAATGGATAAGTCATTTCAATATTCCTCAAAGAGATCGAGAGATATGCATGTTTGTTCGAATATTTTAGCTCCTAAAAGATATCGTCAGAAGCAATATTCGGGTGCTAAGGCCCAAACTACATCTATAGCAAGCATTGGTAACGCTAGATCTACTAAGGCTGAATGCCAACAATGTAGTCGACGACATCCTGGTGAGTGTAGGGTGAATAATCGGGCTTGCTTCAAATGTGGCTCCCAAGATCACTTTATTAGATATTGCCCTGAAATGGTTGAGAAAGATAATGTTCAGAATGCAAGATCGAGCAACACAGTGGCTAGAGGGAGGCTAGTGAAAAATGTGGGAAATGCGACTAGTAGCTGAGGTGTATCTAATGATTCAGCCATGAGATTGGAAGCTAGAGCACCTGTGAAAGCTTATGCCATCTGTGCTCGCGAGGATGCATCCTCCCCTAATGTTATCACGGGTACTTTTTCTCTTTATGATACTTCTATTGTTGCTTTGATTGATCCGGGATCTACCCATTCGTATATTTGTATGAAATTGGTGTTTAGTATGAATATGCCTGTTGAATCTACAGAATTTGTGATAAAAGTGTCAAACCCATTAGGCAAGTATGTGTTAGTTGATAAAGTATGTAAGAATTGTCCTTTGATGATTAGAGGTCACTGTTTTCCGGCTAATCTCATGTTATTATCGTTTGATAAATTTGACGTAATTCTTGGTATGGATTGGTTAACTGCTCATGATGTGATATTAAATTGTGGAAGAAAATTTATTGAACTAAAATGTAAAAATGAGGATATTCTTCTGGTTGAATCAAGTGAATCGGATAACTTGCCTATAGTGATTTCTTCTATGACTACTCAAAAATGCATAAGAAAGGCTTATGAAGCTTATCTTGCCTTTGTATTGAATACCAAAGAGTCTGAGTTGAAAATTAAATTAGTGCCAATAGTATGTGAGTATCCAGATGTGTTTCCGGAAGAGTTGCCCAGATTACCTCCTATCAGATAAGTTGTATTTGGTATTGATTTAATTCTTGGTACTACATCTATTTTGATTGCTCCATATAGAATGGCTCCAATAAAATTAAAGGAGTTGAAAGCTCAGTTACAAGAGTTAACGAATAAGGGTTTCGCGAGACCTAGTTATTCTCTTTGGGGTGCACCGGTACTATTTGTGAAAAAGAGGGATGGATATATAAGGTTTTACATTGACTATTGAAAGCTCAATATGGTAACCATAAAGAATAAGTATCCCTTGCGAAGGATCTATGATTTGTTTGACCAATTGAAGGGAGCCACAGAGTTTTCAAACATAGACTTGAGGTCCGATTACTACCAGTTGAGAGTTAAGGAGTCAGATGTACCAAAAACTGCATTTTGGATGAGGTATGGTCATTATGAATTCCTTGTCATGCCTTTTGGTTTAATGAATGCTCCTGCTATATTATGAATTTAATGAACCGTATTTTCCGACTGTACTTGGATAATTTTTTTTCGTTTTCATTGATGATATATTGGTTTATTCTCGTGATGAGACTGAGCATGACGAGCACTTGAGAACAGTTTTGAGAACGATTTTGCAAACTTTGAGAGACAAGCAGTTGTATGCTAAGTTTAGTAAAAAGTGAATTTGGGCTTCGAGAAGTCAAATTTTTTGGGCACATTATTTCAGGTGATGGTATTAGAGTTGATCCGAGCAAAATTTCGGTGATTGTGGATTGGAAGCTACCGAGGAATGTATCCGAGGTTAGAAGCTTTTTAAGCTTGGTTGGATATTGTCAATGCTTTGTCAAGGGATTTTTGATGATTGCTACTCCTATGACCAAGTTGTTGCAAAAAGATGTTAAGTTTGAATGGACCGACAAATGTTAGCAAAGTTTTGAGAAATTGAAAGCACTATTGATTGAGGCGCCCATATTGGTACAACTTGAGTCGGGAAAAGAATTTGTAATTTATAGTGACGCATCTTTGAACGGTCCTAGTTTTGTATTGAGGCAAGAGGGCAAAGTAATAGCTTATGTGTCGAGACAGTTGAAACTGCATGAGAAGAACTATCTGATGCATGACTTGGAATTGGCTGCCATCGTTTTTACTTTGAAAATTTGGCATTATCATTTTTATGGTGAGAGATGTCATATTTTTACTGATCATAAGAGTTTAATGTATATTATGATTCAGAAATATTTGAATTTAAGACAACAGAGATGGCTTGAGTTACTAAAAGATTATGAATTGGTGATCGATTATCACTCGAGGAAAGCATGCTTTAAGTAGAAAGTCCCTATTTGCTTTGAGACCTATGAGTACAAAGTTAGCTTTGTCTGATGATGGCTCGATTTTGGCTGAGTTGAAGGGTAGACCGTTATTTCTTCAGCAAATATGTGAAGCACAGAAGAGTGATAGTGAATTACAAGCCAAAAGAGCTTAGTGTGAAGTGGGTAATGATTCAGATTTTTGGGTCGGTTCATATGATTGTTTGATGTTTAGAGATAGAGTATGTGTACTAAAAGATGATGAGCTTATTCAAAAAATTTTGCATGAGGCACACTGTGGTTGCTTATCAGTTCATCTGGGTAGTACTAAAATGTATAATGATTTGAAGAAACTTTATTGGTGGCCAGGTCTGAAACGAGACATTTCTGAGTTGGTGTCAAAGTGTTTAACTTGTCAACAAGTGAAAGCCGAGCATCAAGTGCCTTCGGGTTTACTTCAACCAGTGATGGTTCTCGATTGGGAGTGGGACAGGACTACAATGGATGTCATAATGGGTTTACCTTTAACCCTAAGGAATAAATATGCCATTTGGGTCGTCGTTGATTGATTGACGAAATCGGCTTATTTTATTCAAGTACGTACTGATTATTCACTCGACAAGCTAGCTGAATTGTACATTGCTAAAATTGTGAGATTGCATGGAGTGCCTATTTCTATCATTTTGGACAGAGATTCAAGGTTTACCTCGAGGTTTTTGAAAAAGTTGCAAGAAGCCTTGGGGACAAGTTGAATTTTAGTACCTCGTTTCATCTGCAAACCGACGGTCAATCCGAAAGGGTAATTCAGATTCTCAAAGATATGCTTTGATGTTGTGTTCTAGAATTTGAGGGTAGTTTGGAAAAATATCTACCTTTGGTCGAATTTGCTTACAACAATAGTTTTCAGTCAAGTATAAAAATGGCACCATATGAGGCATTGTATGGCCGTAAATGTTGAACTCCTTTGTATTAGACTGAGCTTAGTGAAAGACAAATTCATGGAGTTGATTTGGTTAGAGAAACTGAGGAAAAGGTGAAAATAATCCGTGATTGTTTGAAAGCCACTACAGATCGACAAAAGTTTTACGCGAATGTTGAGATTTGGTCAAAAAGGCAAGTTATGTTCGCGCTTTATTGGTTCGTATGAGGTTATTAAAAGTATAGGACCAGTGGCTTATTGGTTGGCTTTACCGAAAGAGTTGGAAAGAATTCATAATGTGTTTCATGTTTCGATATTGCGACGATATCGTTCCGACCCTTCGCATGTGATTTCTCTGACGAAAGTTGATATTTGACCGGATATGACATATGATGAAGAATTGATTAAGATTTTGGCTCGAGAGGTCAAACAACTAAGGAAGAAAAGTATAACCTTAGTGAAAGTACTGTGGCAAAGACATGGGGTTAAAGAGGCTACGTGGGAACCCGAGAAAGCCATGAGAAAATAGTACCCAAACCTCTTTTCCGATAAGATTTTTGGGGACGAAAATCCCTAAACGGGGAAAGTTGTAACAGCCCGAATTAAGGCTAAATGGGAATAGTGGTTTCGGGACCACAAATCTGAAGTAGAAAAATTTTTATGATAAATTTTTAAGGTTTATAGTATGATTGAACGCATGTGTGAAAATATCGTTAAGAAATTTTATCCATAGAGGGTCTAATTTAGCTTTTAGGACTAAATTGCAAAAAGTGCAAATTATGTGTTCTAGAAGCTTTGGGGGTTTAATTGAAATGAATTGGTAAATTAGAAGTCCTTATTTAGTAATTAGACCATTATATCTCATGATGGACAAAAATGGACATGGAAGGGTAAAATTTCAAAGAAAGGCTTTAACGGCATTTTAGTCATTTAGTTAATAAAAGAATAAAAAGGGAAAATCAAGTCAAAATTTGTGTCCATCTTTCACCCATTAGCTGAATTTTTGAAGGAAGCCATAGCTAGGGTTTGGCCAACTTCCAAGCTTGATAGTAAGTGCATCTTAGCCCCATTTTTAATGCTCTTTACATTTTTGAAGTCGTTATCACCCGATTTACCTATTTCTACCCTTATTTTGAAGTAGGGTTCATGTTTGAAAATTTACCCATGTGTGACATGCATTGTTTTGATGTTTAATGGAAGAATATGAAAGCTTGATATGTGTTTAACAACTTTTACTAAGTGAATTTTGATGAAATTCAATAAAAAGACTTATTTGTGAAAGTTGATAAAATAGTAGTAGAAATGTGAAATAAAAGAAAAATGTGGGTTGTTATAAGCATAAAAAAGGTTCGGCTAGGCTTGGGTAACAAAGAAATTGAGTACATTTCATTTTACGAGCCTAGGGACTAAAGTGTAAATATGTCAAAGTTTACGGGCAAAAGTGTAATTTTTTCCGTGGTGTAATTTTTGGACTAAATTGAATAGTGTGATAATTAAATAAGTTAAATGTGTTATTATAAATCAAGAAAGATGATGAATTGACCTTGACCGAGGGAAGGACAAGGTAGTGGACTAAATCTCAAAAATAGTCATTTTGTACCGAGGTAAGTTTATGTGCAAATAATGCATCATTATATTACGTTAAAATGTTTAATTATTGCTTTCATTGAATAATTGACTTCGTGGATTAGTTAATTTGTATGAACAAGCTCAACGATAATTCGATGAGGGTGGGAGTCCAGAACAAACCCTAGGAACATTATAGGATACAAGGGTCATAAGATCGAGGTTATCGATTATGTGATTCCGTGTGAGACCATATCTAGGATATGGCATCGGTATGGTAGTACGTGTAAGACTAGGTCTGGGACATGCCATCGGTATGAGATTTCGTGTAAGACCTTGTTTGGGGCATGGCCTCGATATGAGCTTTTCGTGTAAGACCATAGCTAGGCTATTGGCATCGATATTGGATTACATGTAAAACCATATTTAGGATATGGCATTGTATGGCCTATGTATGACTCTCGAGTATCCTTAATGATTCCGAATGGTTCAACGGGCCTATACGTTTAAGGTAAGTAATACAGGTACGTACGAAGCCCATATGACTTTTAGATGGAAGAATAATGATGAGTTAAAGTGTGATGTGTTGTAACGCTCATATGGTAAGGTTATGATTGGGTAAGAAATGGCCATGAGAGTTTAGTAATGTATATATACTGACTTCCATTATGGAATGTGTATGATTAAGTTATAAATAAGATGTTTATTATTTTCATATAAACTTACTAAGCTATATAGCTTACCTCTCTTTCCTTTCCCTTGTTTTATAGAGTCACCAAGCTAGGTCAGATTGGGAGATTCGTCAGAGGATCGTCTCACACTATCAAGATATATTTTGGGTGTATGTGATTTTTAGCATTTTGAGTTATGGAATGTATAGGGACTTGATTATTTTGTATTTGTGTCATAGTTATTTTGGCCTAATAAGGGGGGCTTATTTTGGTGTGATGATCATTTTGTATAAGGCCATTTGAAATTGGCTAATGTTGGTTATTAGTATAATTATGTAATAATATCTTTCATGAATGTGGTTGCATGCGTGATTGAGTCGATAATTGTGTAATATTTATGCATGGTGATTGTGGTATGTGTATGATGAGTGGATACCTTGATTGTGGAGGTTTACGTGCTTAATTTATGTCATGATAAGTGTTGTTGGATGGACATATGTGTTTTTGTATTTCAGGGTGGCAATTGGCCTGGTAAATAGCCTATATATTGTCTACATGGGTAGACACACGGGCATGTGTCTAGGCCATGCGTGACACACGGTCAGCCTCATGGGCGTGTTGATAGGCCATGTGTCTCCTACACCATAGTTTTGAGAAACATAATATCCAGTAGTAAACGCACATTCAGAGACATGGTCGTGTGTCTCGGCCGTGTGAAGGACACGGCCATAGGACATGGGCATGTGCCCAGGCCTTGTGAAGTTTGCACCTTAAATGCGAAAATAAATTCGTCACTCGGTCTAGCACATGAGCGTATGTCTTAGCAGTGTGACCCTCGAATGTTGATGATATCATAAATAGAGAGTTACACGGGGTAGGGACACGGGCGTGTGTGACCACACGGACTACCCACACGAGAGTGTCCCATATCCACACGAGCGTGTGACCCCTGTTTAGGGAAAAAAATTTTAAGTTTACAAAATTTTCGGAAGTTCTCAATTTAGTTGTAACAGCCTGCAATTGGGCCTAGTTAGAATAGTGATTTCAGAATCACTTTTTGATGTTTAAGAAATTTATTTAGTATTATTTTATGTTATTTTATGTGTTATGATTTTCTATAATAGTGTATAAAAATTGTAGAGAATGAAGTTACGCAATTAAAGGTTTAATCGCGAAAAAAGACTAAATCGCAAAAAGGGTAAAAGTAGCAAATAATTAGTAAATTGAGTTAATTAGATAGAGAACAAAAATTGGAGGGTTTTAAAGGGCAAATAAGTCCATTTAATTGAGCATGGCTGGCCAAGAGAAGGAATTAGTGGAAGAAAAGTCAAAGTGGGGTATTAGGTAGGATATTTATCAATTTAATATTATACCTAAGGCTAGCTTCATCCCTTTCACTCTTTCTTCATCTCTTCACCGAAATTGCCAGCAAAAGGGGGGTTGAAGCTTTGAAATTTTCAACTAAGTTATTCTCTTGCAAGTAAGTGATTTAGATGTTTATTTTTGATAATTTTAGTACTTTTGAGACCTTTACAACATAAGCTTTCTATTGAGGGGTATATTGATCATCTTAGTTGAAAGTTCAAAGTTTTTCCATGAATGTATAAATGTTATTTGCTGGAGTTTTATAGAAGAAAATGAATGTAGGATGTTTGATGAACAACTTTTGTAAAAAGGTGTTCATAGAAAAAACCTAAAAAGGGGTTAGTTGTGAAGTGAGTATGTTGGTGGTATATGCATAAAATGATGGAAATTTGATGTTGACATAAGAGTAAAAAGGGTTTAGATAAGCATGAGAAGTAAGGAAATTTGATAAAAATCAATTTCCGAGCATAAGGGAAAAATGGTCATTTTGCCAAAGTCTAGGGGCAAAATGATCAATTTGGCACATTTTGAAATTAGAAGATGTCTTAGTTAATTTGATGACTAAATTAGTGAATTTCCATTCATCTTAGATCAAGAAGTACGACACCCAAGCCTAGACCGGGGGAAGGCCAAACTAACGGAGTGAATTGGGACTTGCCACATTTTGTATACCAAGGTAATTGGGGTGTAAATATTACAATCTACCTATTACAAATTCATTTATGTATTCATACTACACGAGATATTGATTGTATCTATGAAACGAGAATGAAATGTCATAATGGTAATTTCCCAGTGGAATCGTTGGGATAGATTAGATAATTGGGTTGAGAGACTGGTGGAGATGAGTTTAATGCCATTAAAATCCCATGTCGAGGACATGGCATTGGCGATGAGTTTAATGCCATTGTAAGCCGATGTCGAGGACATGGCATTAGCGATGAGTTTAATGGCATTATAAGACCATGGTGAAGACATGGCATTGGCGATGAGATAAGAGCTAGGGTAAGACCATGCCGAGGACATGGCATTGGTGCTTAACCCACGTTTAAGGCCAGTGAGTATCCTCTCCTATTCCACTGAGTTCCATGGGAAAAAAATTTATAGCTAAATATTTATGTAAAAAAAAGTGATGACCTCATTGTGAGTGGTACAGGTACCTGTGTATATATATCATGTATTAGATACGAGCTCGATCATATATTGTATGGGTAGTAAGGGAAATATGATGAGTAAGTTGTGTCCCTAGTCACTCATGTTGTGTAAGGACTTTAAGAATGATAATTTACAATATTCAGTTGTTATTATTTACATTCTACTTACTAAGCTTTATACTTATTCTCTCTCCTTTTCATTTTTTCCTTGTAGTGCCGCCTAAGTAACTCAAGGATCCAAGGGTCGTCGGAGGCATCGTTCACACTATCAATCGAAGCACTGGGTATAATCTTATTTTGCGTTTTGGATAATGGCATGTATAGGTCTTTTTGGTCGTGTTGGCATATGATACTCTAGTTAGCCAATTGTGTTGGCCATTTATTTCGTAAAGCTCATTTTGTAAATGGCCATTGGAATTGGCTAAAAGAAATGTTGTAGTTACTTTTAATGAAATGAGAATGAGTTTATGGAAATTGTAATTTGGTTATTTAGATTATTTGTGCATGCACATTATGTGAGAGGTAGATAGATTAGTATATGTGACTAAGTTGGAATGCAAACTTATGGCTATTGGTTTAGTATAAAAGTCTTGATTTGTTGGCTTTGTATTTAGTCTTGTTCCAGGGAGGCAAGAGGCTTGGCAAAATAGGCTATTTTTGTCTACACAGGTAGGCACACGGGTGTGTGCCTAGGCTATGTGTCCCCTGCACCTTGCATGGATAAAATTCAATGTTCATCAGTGTTCCACACGGGTATGAGACATGGCCGTGTGTCCCAACCGTGTGGAGGACACGGCCAGCACACGGGCGAGTGCCACGGCGGTGTGTGTGATGACGTCAAAAACAGAATACCCAGGTTTTTGCACATAGGCTGCAACACAGGCGTGTCATGACTGTGTGGGGACACGGGCTGAGCACAAGGGCGTGTGCCAGGCCGTGCGAAAACCCCATTAGGTTCGATTTTAGAAATTAATTTCACATGGACGAGGAGCACGAGCGTGTTCCTAGAATTCTTAGGCCGTGTGAACCACACGGGCCATTAGTACAGCCATGTCTAAAATTCACACAGGCGTGTTACCCTTCCACACGGGCATGTGCCCTGTTTATAGCAGTTTTTGAAGAAATTTTCTCGAATACCCAAAATAGTCCCAAACCGTTTCTAAACCACATTTTAGGCCTCGTAGGCCCACGTGAAGGTCTGTAGAATATTGATTGAAAAGTTTTGAATTGGGACGCATTTCATTGGGTGTAAGTTAAATGGTTGCGTGCGATTTAGTAAGGTAATGCCTCACACCCTATCCCAGTGTCGGATACGGGTAAGGGGTGTTACATTAGTCTCGACTGCTTCCAAAGTATGTTTTGGGCCTCGTAGGCTTGTTTTAGGGACGATGTGAAATGTTTTAAAATTTGGATTGAAAATTATAGCTTGAAATTGTATGGGTGTTTGTGTTTAAGTCCGGTAATGCCTTGTACCTGATAAACGATAAATTATACATATTTTTACCTCATGTTTAGCCTTTATTTTGGATGAATTATTATCAAATTAGTGAGAATTGGTGCTCTTAATCTTTCTTTTTCATATCTTATACTCAGGAGAGCATAGAGAAGAGAAAAGAACGGAAAATGGACCGAAAACAGAGAAAATGGGCCACAATATGTAAGCGACACAGCCCAAGGAGTCACCACACGGCTGTGGCACACGGCCATGCCACACGAAGATCACACGGTCTAGCCCCCGACAAGCACGACCAGGCCACACGGTCGTGCCTCCATCGACAGACTCTCACACGGCCTCTTGTCATGACACACGGGAGTGGCACACGGGCGTGTTCTAGTCGTGAGGAAGAGGAATTTCACTCGGCTTTGGATACTTAAGGGCTAAGAAAGCCATTCTAAACTCTATATAAAGACCCCAAGAGGCAACTCTAAGGATATACTCTCTTCTCTCAAGAAAGAGTGCCATAATTCTGCCAACACAATGAGTAAAAGCAAGGAATTACTCCAAGGGAAGCCGATTGATTCATCCTAGAAGCCAGAATTCTACATCAAGACAGAGGATCTCCCTAAATTCCTTCAGGGGTTTTCGGGTTCTTTGTGTTTTGTTATCTTCGTTCTTCTGAGATGTTTTCTTTCTTTATTATGAACTAAACCCCTCAAATACTTGAGGGGGATGAAACCTAAGACGAATCTTGTTATTATTTATTCTTGAGTTATATGATAAATACTTGAGTTGTTCTTAATTATGTGTGCATAATTCTTGTGTTAATAAGCCTAGGTATTAATTCAAGAAATGGATGTGCTTAAAGCAGAGGAGCAAAAGTCCCTGTTTTAAGAGCAGATCTACCATAATTAAGCAGAGTTGCATGCAACCCTAGACATAGGGAGACATAAATCTGCCGGATTAGGGTCAAACCTAATATGGGGAACCATAGATCGAATTAATGCAACCTAGGGTGTTAATTAATAAAGAAACTTTAGTTAACAACCTAGGCCTAGTTGCTCTTCGCCTTGAAGGAGGGTTTAGCATAAATTAGGGATCTCTACGGATCAAGTCAAGTGAATAAATCGTCTAGCTCAAGAACCAATAACAAGTGAAGTCTAGGTGGATTCTCCCTTAAGTATTGCTTATATCAATCAGCTTTTCCCTAAAGTTTTCCCCAATTTACTTTTTGTACACTTTAGTTAGTTTTAGAATTAGTTCCAATCAATCCTCCTTTATTTTTAGGCTAGATAATAGAAAGGAAGTATTAGTACTTTTGGTTCCCTTGGGTACGATAACTCGGTCTTGCCACTAAACTATACTACTATTTGATAGGTGCACTTACCTTTAATATCATGATATTAGTTAGTTTTGGTGTGGCCAGTTTTATAAATTTTATTACTTAATATCGCGAGTCGTTATCAAGTTTTTGGCGCCGTTCCGGGGAACTGAAATATTAAGAAAACTCGATTTCTATTACTTTAGCCATTACTATATTTATCTATTTTCAGTTTTTATTTTATTTTATTATTTTTCTTTTATTTTCTTTTATTCTATTTTTCTTTGTTTTTATTCTTTTAGGTATTTCTAGTTTATGACTAGAAACAACCCAGCAGGACCATTACTTTTTGACAAAGATTTTGAGGCAACAGTTCGCAGAAATTGTAGAGATATCAGACGAAGCCTACAATATCGTAAACAAGATCAAGAACAAAGGCCAGAACCTACAGATGAGATGGAAGCAAATCAAAACATTCCACCACCCCTCGCAATAGTCGCGCCACCAGCAAATCAGGAAGAAGCTCCTCGCACTATGTATGATTATGCTAAACCTAGTTTGGCTGGTACCCAAACTAGCATTCTTAGACCTACTATTACTGCTAATAATTTTGAATTAAAGCCTAACACTATTTAGATGATACAACAATTGGTGTAGTTTGATGGTTTACAGGATGAAGATCCCAATTCACACATAGCCAATTTTTTAGAACTTTGTGATACTTTTAAAATTAATGGCGTTTCTGATTATGCCATTCGTCTAAGGCTATTTCCATTCTCTCTGAAAACAAAGCCAAACAGTGGTTAAATTCTTTACCACGAGGCTCAATCACCACATGGGAACAGATGACCGAAAAATTTTTACTTAAATATTTTCCTCCGGCTAAAATAGCTAAATTACGAAACGATATCTCTTCTTTTGTGTAGACGGATTTAGAAACACTATACGATGCCTGGGAGAGATACAAAGATCTTTTCAGAAGATGCCCTCATCATGGCCTATCTTTGTGGCTACAAGTTCAAACCTTTCACAATGGTTTGAACCCATCGACGAGACAGATGATCGATGCAGCCGCAGGAGGAACAATCAATAACAAAACACCAGAAGTAGCTTATGAATTTATTGAAGAGATGTCACTGAATAATTATTAGTGGCAAGTCATGAGGACAAAGTCGACGAAAGCTGCAGGAGTTTATAATATTGATGCTGTCGTTATGCTTTCTAACCAAGTAGAACTTTTAAATAAAAAGTTTGATCATTTTGTTGGTTCTACGCATGCACAAGCAGTAATGCAATACGACACAACTCAGGCAAATATGTTCACTGCAGACTACTCATCTTCTGCCAATGGCACAAAAACCGAGCAAGCCAATTATATGGATAACAATTTTAGATCTCAAAATAATCCATATAGTAACACATATAATGCAGGTTGGCGAAACCATCCCAGTTTTTCTTGGGGAGGTCAAGGGAATCAAAGATAACAACCCCCTCAGGGATTTCAACAGCCACCGCCGCAACAGGAGAAAAAGACCAATCTTGAAGAGATGTTTACCAAATTCAAGGCCATGTCAGAAACCCAATTCCAGAACACTGAAATGGCATTAAAGAATCAGCAAGCATCAATCAAAGGCTTTGAGAATCAAATTGGTCAACTCGCCAAGTTAATATCAGAAAGACCACAAGGTGGACTTCCAAGTAACACTGAGACCAATCCTAAAGAGCAACTTCATGCCATAAATACAACAGATAAGGAAGCATTAACCAAGGACGACCCAAAGTTAGGCTAGGAACCTAAGGTGAGTAAAGGTAAGGTAGAGGTAAGCAACAACAAGCCAGACATCAATGAATACAAGCCTCGTATACCATACCCAAGAGCACTACATAAACTCTTAAAAAAATTACACATTAACTTACCATTTGTTGAAGCAATTTTGTAGATGGCAGACGCGGTTAAATTCTTAAAAGAACTCTTGACAAACAAGCGGAAGCTAGAGGAGAAATCTCATACCAAACTAAAAGATCTAGGGAGTTTTACTATCCCTTGTTTACTTGGTAGCTTAGAGGAAAAAAATGCTTTAGCTTATTTAGGGGCAAGCATAAACGTCATGCCTTATAACCTGTTTAAACAACTAGGTCTTGGAACCCCTAAGAAAACCAAGATGAGCATTCAACTAGCTGATAAAACTATGAGGGCACATAAGGGAATAATTGAAGATGTACTTGTCAAAATCGATAAATTTATATTCCCAGTTGACTTTGTTGTTTTAGACATTGACGAGGCTAGCAATGTACCCTTAATTTTAGGGCGACCCTTTTTAGCAACTGCTAGAACAAAAATTGATTTAGAAACAGGTGAACTCAAATTACGAGTGGGTGATGATACAGTCACCATACGAGCTCACAACTCAGTTAAAACTACAGACGAAAATAGAGATTTGAGTCCCTGTAAAAACACTGAACTCACCACACAAATTCATGTATAGGATGCACTTCATATAAAGACAACACAAACAATGACAAATTCACCTACAAGAGATAAACTAGAAAAGCGGATGCTCCAGATCGAGGAACTAGATGAGTGGCTAAACTTTAATGAAAAGCCCAAATTATGCCACACCAAAATGGAGCATCACCAAGACGACCCTCAAGGACAAACAGATCAACTCAAGGTAGGAGATAAGGTAATTTTAAGGGCAGATGATCCACGAAACTCAATTTCAAAAGAACATACGAGTGATACACCCTACTTCACGGTAATGAAAGTCTTTCCATACGGCACGATTGAGGTAACTCACCTAACCCACGGTACTTTCAAGGTAAACGGTCATAGGCTTAAACACTACAAAGGTGAGAATTCTTAGACTACAGGGAGGAGCTTCAGCTCCACGAAATCCCTTCGTGATACATCCAGGTAGAGTCTAGCTTAGACTCTAAATAAGCGCTTCTCGAGAGGCAACTCGAGCACTAACTTAGTAATTTTTCATCTATTTTGTTTTTAGCATCACACTAACCCTTTTTAATGTAGAGATTTAGGACCACACGGCCACGCCCACAGGCGTGTCCCAGGCCGTGTGAACTGCAATATCCCGAATTAGGGCCTAATCAAAATAGTGGTTTTGTGACCACAAATTTGAGGTAGAAATAATTATTTTATAATTATTTTGAGGTTTATGATATGATTGCATGATTGTGTGAAAATTTCGTGAAGAAATTCTATGCGTAAAGTGCTTAATTTAAAATTAGGGACTAAATCGAATAAGTTGCAAAACTTGCATTCTAGAAGTTTCTAGTATGAAATTGCTTTGAAATATTAATTAGGAGGTCTTAAATAGTAATTTGGCCAATTTTAAGTTCATGGACAAAATTTGGACATGGATGGAATTTTTGAAAGTTTAGTAAGGAGGGGCATTTTGGTCATTTGGATATAAACATGAAATAAAAAGGGAAAAATAACACAAAATTGATCATCTTCTTCATTACCACGAAATTTCAAGGGTTCTCCATAGCTAGGGTTTGTTTCAAGCTTCCAAGCTCCATAGTAAGTGATTCCAAGCCCCGTTTTTAATGTTCTTTACGTTTTCGTAGTCCCGGAAACTCGATAAAGCTTATGTTAGCAATAATTTAAGTTAGGGTTCATATTTGGAAAAATACCTATAGGTGAAATTTGTGTATTTTGATGTTTTATGATAGAATATGAGGTTTTAAATTATGTTAGACAACTTGTGCTACTCGATTTTAAGTAAAAACGAACAAAACGGCTTAATCGGTAAAAGTACATATTGTTCATAAGTATGTGTTATAGTGAGAATTTGAGCCTGCTAATAGCAAATAAATTATCAGCATGTCCTAAAACATAAGAATTTGAAATAAAATTTAATTTCCGAGCTTTGGGGCAAAAGTGTAAATATGTAAAAGTTTAGGGACAAAATTATAATTTTTCCAAAATTTAAATTTCGGACTATTTTGATAAATGTGAGTATTAAATAAGTTAAACGTGTTATTTTAGATCAAGAAAGACGCGAAATCAACCTTGATCGAGGAAAAGAAAAGATTGTGGACTAAATTGCAAAATTGCTATATTTTGTACCGAGGTAAGTTCATGTGTAAATAATGTAACATAATTGCTATTTTAAGTGATTTAATGCTATTTATATGATATGATACTTGTTATTATGAATATTATGCTTTGTGAAATATTATGTATTGGTATAAAAAGTATGTGATTAAATTGATAAGTATGAGATGCAAGCAACGTATTGGTTCTGATATTCTGAGGAGAATGACTGGGAAATGTGTGATTGAGGAAACTCCCGTTTGAAACTTGGGAATAGATTAGGATACAAGTGACATGTCACTAGGATGGTTGGGCATCCAAACTCGTTGAGTTGAGTCCGAGTTCACTTACGGATGCGAATGTCCGAACTCGTTGAGTTGAATCCGAGTTTGTGAGATGTAACTAGGCATCCAAACTCGTTGAGTTGAGTCCAAGTTCACTTATGGATGCGAACGCCCGAGCTCGTTGAGTTGAGTCTGAGTTCACTTATGGGCGGGTTACATGGTCGCTTGGTTACATATGTTGGCACTTATATGCAAATTATCCATGTATCCGAGTTATATTCTGATGTGTTCAACGGGTAAAATTTTAGCGAAATGGAAGAATGCTTGAGATGCAAATGATATTTTAGTAAGTGTCACGAAATGCACACTTTGGACAGGTATGTTCTTAACCTTCGGGTTGAAATTTGATACACAATGGCTAGAAATGTGGAATATGTCTTGGTGATAACATGCTAATGTTGTTTGGTATAATTGCTTTGTTATGTTACTTTTTATTTGCATATGGACTTACTAAGCATTTATGCTTACTCCCTCTTTTCCATTCATTGTAGTGTTGGATAAATCGGCTCAGGAATCGGGATAGGTCGAAGGCTCGATCACACTATCCGAAGGACTTTTTGGTAAAATGGCTTGTATAACTTAAGTATGGTATGTATAGCAATGTTCTTATTTTGTGTAAATAATCTTATGATATGGTTGTGGTTTGGTTAATAAAATGTTTGGAAATGATTAGTCATTGGAATGGCTAGCCTAGATAATGTTGGATGCTATGTGAGACTAATATGTTCTGTAGTTTGTGAAAATTCATAAAAAGATAAAATTTGCCATAAAACAGAACATTACAGTAACAATGACGTGAGTTTGAAAAATCACTAAAAATAGTAGAAACCAAATTAGGTGATGAATTAAATATGTAATTAAATCTTATTGTGTCTACTTTCATATGGAAGAATCAAAATAGGTGACGGAGTTATATGTGATGAGATATTTGAGTTTTAGTGAGACAGGGCCAGAGCTATTTCTAGATCCCCTGTTCCAAATTTTGGAATTCACCATAAATTGTAAAAAAAATAATTAGGAGGTATGCTTTATATGTTCAAAATCCTTATTGAGTCTAGTTTTAATAGAAACAAATGGCATAGTCATATGAATTTTTTAGAGAGAGAAAAATGGTTCGTAGTAAGTAGAGGTCAGTGCAGTTGAGTCCTGAAACAAGGGTAACTTTAACTAATAAACTGTACTAATTGGCCCAACCAAAAATTCTAGAAAACAATTAGTATATATATATATGAGTCTAGTTTCAGGGAAAATTTACGGATCTTGATTTCGAGTTTCATAACTCAAGATATGATTTTTTTGTAACCGTAACGTAGGTAGACAGTATTCTGTGAATGTAAAATTAAATGTTTCAAAGTTTTTAAAATGGAAAATTATGTTCAGTAACACCTCAAGCTCAACTCCGGCGACAGTCTCGGGCGTGGGGGCATTACATTTGGTGGTATCAAATCAGGTTTAGTCTGTTCTCAGACTAACGTGTTTTATGTACGGATTTTGCTATACATGCCATATGTGTATATTATGATAGTGTGAAGACTTCTGACCTTTTAAATGATTTTTTTATATAGTAAATGGATCCTGATCCAATTGTGGCCAATGATATAGAAAGTAATGCACCAGCTCCGGCTGAAGGGGCGGTGCCGACTGAAAATCCACCTCCCACTATTAGTCAAGGAGGAGGAGAAAGGGGTCGAGAAGCCTTTCTCCAGATGATGAGTGCTTGGTATACTGAGTTTGTTCGTACGAACCCGAATGTACAACCTCCCCTACCTCCCCCAATTCCTCAACCTGTACCCCCGATGCCTCAAGGTGTGGATATGATGAAATTCCAAAGAACTCCAGTTGATAAAATCCGTAAGCTAGGGGCTAAAGAATTCAGAGCTAATGTAGATGATGATGCTGAGAAAGCAGAGTTCTGGCTTAAGAATTCTATCCGGGTATTTGATGAACTGTCTTGTACACCTGAAGAATGCTTGAAATGTGCTATATCTTTGTTGAGGGATTCAACCTACAATTGGTGGAAGACATTGATTTTGGTGGTAACGAAAGAGAGAGTAACCTGGGAATTCTTTCAAGAAGAGTTTCGGAAGAAATACATCAGTAAAATATTTATTGACCAGAAGCGTAAAGAGTTTCTTGAGCTAAAGCAAGGTAATATGACAGTCACTGAATACGAAAGAGAGTTCATCAGATAGAGCAAGTATGCTAGAGAATATGTTCCTACAGAGGCCAAAATGTGCAGGCGATTTGAAGATGAGCTCAATGAAGAAATTAAGGTATTTTTTGAGATTCTTGAATTAAAAGAAATGGTGGTACTTGTCGATTAAGCTTGCAAGGCTGAAGAACTACTTAAAGAGAAGAAAAAAGTAGAATCTGAGACACGAAATTGGAAGAAAAGACCGATGGGCAGTGGACCCTCACAGCAACCCAGAAAACCAAGAAATATGAATCCTCGTTCCCAAGTTTCAGCTGGACAGTCATATGGGAATTTTAAGAAGCAAAATGTGGGTCCTAAGTCCCAGACTACTTCGGCAGCCAGTGTAGGGAACTCGAGATTTGTTAAGCCTGAGTGCCAGCGGTGTGGCAGAAATCATTTTGGTCCGTGCAGAGCAAATGAATGTTTTCGATGTGGTTCTCTAGATCATTTTATTAGAGACTGTCCAGAGAGGATTGAAAAAGAAAAATTTCAGAGTACAAAAAGCAGGTGGTGCAGATTCGAGGGGAAGGTATCCAAGAAAAGCTGGGAGTGAAGCAAGCAGCAAGAATGTAACCAGAGATGTAGCAGTTAGATCTGAAGGAAGGGCTCCGGCTAGAACTTATGCTATTAAAGCGCGTGAAGATGCTTCCTTACCCGATGTGATCACCAGTATATTTTCTCTCTATGATGTTAATGTTACTGCTTTAATTGATCCCGGTTCTACTCATTCATATGTGTGCATGAAATTGGTGTCTAGCATGAATATACCTATTGAGAATATAGAATTTATGATTAAAGTGTCAAACCCGGTAGGCAAATGTGTTATAGTTGATAAAGTATGCAAGAAATGTCCTTTAATGATTCGGGGTTATTACTTTTCGGCCGACTTGATGTTATTGTCGTTTGATGAATTTGATGTTATTTTGGGCATGGATTGGTTGACATTGCATGATGCTATAGTAAGTTGTAAACAGAAAGTTATTGAATTAAAGTGTGAAAATGGCGAAACTCTGCGGGTTGAATCAGATAAATCAGAGGCATTGTCTAGTGTGATTTCTTCAATGTCGGCTCAGAGATATTTGAGAAAAGGTTATGAAGCTTATTTAGCATATGTGTTGAATACAAAAGAAATTGAAAAGAAAGTAGAATCAGTGCCGATTGTATATGAATTCGCAGATGTATTTCCAGAAGAATTTTCGGGTTTGCCTCCAGTCAGGGAAGTAGAATTTGGTATAGAGTTGATGCCGGGAACAGCTCCGATCTTGATTGCTCCGTATAGAATGGCACCAACGGAATTGAAGGAATTAAAGTTGCAGTTGCAAGAGTTGACAAACAAAGGCTTCGTGAGACCGAGTTTTTTGCCTTGGGGTGCTCCTGTATTGTTTGTGAAAAAGGATGGTTCAATGAGACTATGTGTTGACTATCGGCATCTGAACAAGGTGACAATCAAGAACAAGTATCTGTTGCCGAGAATTGATGATTTGTTTGATCAGCTGAAAGGAGCGACGTGGTTTTCAAAGATTGACTTGAGATCTGGGTACTACTAGCTATGGGTAAAAGAGTCAGATGTGCCTAAAACTGCTTTTAGAACAAGGTATGGTCATTATGAATTTTTAGTTATGCCATTTGGGTTGACAAATGCTCCTGCTGTGTTTATGGATTTGATGAATCGCATATTTCGACCATACTTGGACAAGTTTGTTGTGGTATTTATAGATGATATTTTAATCTATTCAAAAGATGAGACCGAGCATGCCGAGCATTTGAAAATAGTTTTGCAGACTTTAAGAGATAAGCAGTTATATGCCAAGTTTAGTAAAAGTGAATTTTGGCTTCGGGAAGTTGGATTTTAGGTCATATTGTTTTAGGTGATGGTATACGGGTTGATCCCAGTAAAATTTCAGCTATTGTTGATTGGAAACCACCGAAGAATGTAACTGAAGTTAGAAGTTTCTTGGGGGTAGCTGGATATTATCGACGGTTTGTGAATGGATTTTCTATAATTGCTGCTCCTATGACTAGATTACTCCGCAAGGATGTTAAATTTGAGTGGACGGAAGGATTTCAACAGAGTTTCAAAGAATTGAAAAAGTTATTAACAGAGGCACCAGTATTAGTACAACCCGATTCAGGTAAAGAATTTGTGGTATATAGTGATGCTTCTCTAAATGGTTTGGGATGTGTACTGATGCAAGAAGGAAAGGTTGTGGCTTATGCTTCGAGGCAGTTAAAACCTCACGAGAGGAATTATCCGACTCATGATTTGGAATTGGCTGCGGTGGTGGTTGCTTTAAAGATTTGGCGACATTATCTATATGGAAAAAAGTGTCGAGTATATACTGACCATAAAAGTCTTAAATATTTGATGTCACAAAAAGACTTGAACTTGAGACAGCGAAGATGGTTGGAGTTATTGAAAGATTACGAGCTTGTGATTGACTACCATCCAGGAAAAGCAAATGTAATTGCTGATGCTTTGAGCAGAAAGTTGTTGTTTGCTTTGAGAGCTATGAACACTCAGTTGGAAATGTCAGATGATGGTTTGATTCTAGCCGAATTGAAAGCAAGACCGATGTTTTTACAAGAGATTTGTGATGCTCAGAAAAGCGATGAAGACTTGCAAGCCAAAAGAAAGCGATGTGAGGTTGATACAGAGTCAGATTTCAAAATTGGTTCTGATGGGTGTTTGATGTTTAAAGATCGGATTTGTGTACCGAAGAATGAGGAATTGATTCAAAAGATCCTGCAAGAAGCACATAGTGGTTGTCTCTCGATTCATCCGAGCAGTACGAAAATGTATAATGACTTGAAGAAAATGTATTGGTGGAATGGAATGAAAAGGGATATATCGGAGTTTGTGTCCAAATGCTTAATTTGTCAACAGGTGAAAGCTGAACACCAAGTGCCTTTGGGATTACTTTAGCCTATTATGGTTCCTGAATGGAAATGGGATCGGATTACTCTGGATTTTGTCTCAGGGTTGCCATTGACTCCAGGAAAGAAAGATGTCATCTGGGTAATAGTTGACAGATTAACTAAGTCAGCTCATTTTATTCCGGTACGTACAGATTATTCTCTTAACAAGTTGGCTGAACTGTATGTCAGAGAAATTGTTAGACTACACGAAATACCATTGTCAATCATTTCGGATAGAGATCCGAGGTTTACCTTGCGGTTTTGGCAAAAGTTGCACGACGCGTTAGGTACAAAGTTAAATTTTAGTACTGCTTTTCATCCACAAACTGATGGGCAATTAGAGAGAGTAATTCAGACTCTTGAAGACAAGCTCAGATGTTGTGTATTAGAATTTCAAGGAAGTTGGGAAAGATATCTACCGTTGGTGGAATTTGCTTACAATAACAGTTATCAGACGAGCTTGAAGATGGCACCTTATGAAGTATTGTATGGTCGTAAGTGTCGAACGCCTTTGTATTGGACTGAACTCAAGGAAAATTGGATCTATGGAGTTGATCTAATAAAAGAAACCGAAGAAAAAGTGAAGGTAATTCGAGATTGTTTGAAAGCTGCTTCAGATAGACAGAAATCTTATGCAGATTTGAAACGAAAAGAAATTGAGTTTCAAGTTGGTGATAAAGTATTTTTAAAGGTGTCTCCGTGGAAGAAAGTTCTTAGATTTGGACGGAAAGGCAAATTAAGTCCGCGTTTTATTGGGCCGTATGAAATAATTGAAAGAGTTAGACTGGTAGCTTATCGGTTAGAATTGCCATCTGAATTGAAGAAGATTCATGATGTGTTCCATGTGTCTATGTTACATCGGTATCGTTCGGACCCTTCACATGTGGTTTCACCGACAGAAATTGAACTACAACCAGACATGACCAATGAAGAAGAACCGATGAAGATTTTAGCACGAGAAGTTAAACAACTAAGGAATAAAAGCATTGCTCTTGTGAAAGTGTTGTGGCAAAAGCATGGAGTAAAAAAGGCTACATGGGATCCTGAGGAAACTATGAGAAATCAATACCCACACCTGTTTACCGGTAAGATTTTCGAGGACGAAAATCCTTAAAGGGGGGAGAGTTGTAATATCCCGAATTAGGGCCTAATCGGAATAATGGTTTCGTGACCACAAATTCGAGGTAGAAATAATTATTTTATCATTCTTTTGAGGTTTATGATATGATTGCATGATTGTGTGAAAATTTCGTGAAGAAATTCTATGCGTAAAGTGCTTAATTTAAAATTAGGGACTAAATCGAATAAGTTGCAAAACTTGCATTCTAGAAGTTTCTAGTATGAAATTGCTTTGAAATATTAATTAGGAGGTCTTAAATAGTAATTTGGCCAATTTTAAGTTCATGGACAAAATTTGGACATGGATGGAATTTTTGAAAGTTTAGTAAGGAGGGGCATTTTGGTCATTTGGATATTAACATGAAATAAAAAGGGGAAAATAACACAAAATTGATCATCTTCTTCATTACCACGAAATTTCAAGGGTTCTCCATAGCTAGGGTTTGTTTCAAGCCTCCAAGCTCCATAGTAAGTGATTCCAAGCCCCGTTTTTAATGTTCTTTACGTTTTCGTAGTCCCGGTAACTCGATAAAGCTTATGTTAGCAATAATTTAAGTTAGGGTTCATATTTGGAAAAATACCCATAGGTGAAATTTGTGTATTTTGATGTTTTATGATAGAATATGAGGTTTTAAATTATGTTAGACAACTTGTGCTACTCGATTTTAAGTAAAAACGAACAAAACGGCTTAATCGGTAAAAGTACATATTGTTCATAAGTATGTGTTATAGTGGGAATTTGAGCTTGCTAATAGCAAATAAATGATCAGCATGTCCTAAAACATAAGAATTTGAAATAAAATTTAATTTCCGAGCTTTGGGGCAAAAGTGTAAATATGTAAAAATTTAGGGGCAAAATTGTAATTTTGCCAAAATTTGAATTTAGGACTATATTGATAAATGTGAGTATTAAATAAGTTAAATGTGTTATTTTAGATCAAGAAAGACGTGGAATCAACCTTGATCGAGGAAAAGAAAAGATTGTGGACTAAATTGCAAAATTACTATATTTTGTACCGAGGTAAGTTCATGTGTAAAAAATGTAACATAATTGCTATTTTAAGTGATTTAATGCTATTTATATGATATGATACTTGTTATTATGAATATTATGCTTTGTGAAATATTATGTATTGGTATAAAAAGTATGTGATTAAATTGATACGTATGAGATGCAAGCAACGTATTGGTTCCGATATTCTGAGGAGAACGACTGGGAAATGTGTGATTGAGGAAAATCCCGTTTGAACCTTGGGAATAGATTAGGATACAAGTGACATGTCACTAGGATGGTTGGGCATCCGAATTCATTGAGTTGAGTCCGAGTTCACTTATGGATGCGAATGTCCGAACTCGTTGAGTTGAGTCCGAGTTCGTGAGATGTAACTAGGCATCCGAACTCGTTGAGTTGAGTCTGAGTTCACTTATGGATGCGAACGCCCGAGCTCATTGAGTTGAGTCTGAGTTCGCTTATGGGCGGGTTACATGGTCGCTTGATTACATATGTGGCACTTATATGCAAATTATCCATGTATCCGAGTTATATTCCGATGTGTTCAACAGGTAAAATTTTAGTGAAATGGAAGAATGCTTTAGATGCAAAAGATATTTTGGTAAGTGTCACGAAATGCACACTTTGGATATGTTTTTAACCCTCGGGTTGAAACTTGATACACAATGGCTAGAAAGTGGAATATGTCTTGGTGATAACATGCTAATGTTGTTCGGTATAATTGCTTTGTTATGTTACTTTTTATTTGCATATGGACTTACTAAGCATTTATGCTTACTCCCTCTTTTCCATTCATTATAGTGTTGGATAAGCCGGCTCAGGAATCAGGATAGGTCGAAGGCTCGATCACACTATCCGAAGGACTTTTTGGTAAAATGGCTTGTATAACTTAAGTGTGGCATGTATAGCAATGTTCTTATTTTGTGTAAATAATCTTATGATATGGTTGTGGTTTGGTTAAGAAAATGCTTGGAAATGATTAGTTATTGGAATGGCTAGCCTAGATAATGTTGGATGCTATGTGAGACTAATATGTTCTGTAGTTCATGAAAATTCATAAAAAGATGAAATTTGCATAAAACAGAACATTACAGTAACAATGATGTGAGTTTGAAAAATCACTAAAAATAGTAGAAATTGAAATAGGTGATGAATTAAATATGTAATTAAATCTTATTGTGCCTACTTTCATATGGAAAAATCAAAAAAGGTAAAGAAGTTATATGTGATGAGATATTTGAGTTTTAGTGAGACAGGGCTAGAGCGATTTCTAGATCCCTAGTTCCAATTTTTGGAATTCACCATAAATTTTACAAAAATAATTAGGAGATATTGTTTATATGTTCAAAATCCTTATTGAGTCTAGTTTTAAGAGAAACAAACAGCATAGTCATATGAATTTTGTAGAGAGAGAAAAATGGTTTGTAGTAAGTAGAGGTTAGTGTAGTTGAGTCCTGAAACAGGGGTAACTTTAACTAATAAACTGTACTAATTGGCCCAACCAAAAATTCTAGAAAAAAATTAGTATATAGATATATGAGTCTAGTTTCAGGGAAAATTTACAGATCTTGATTTTGAGTTTTGTAACTCGAGATATTATTTTTTTGTAACCATAACGTAGGTAGATAGTATGCTGTGAATGTAGAATTAAATGTTTCAAAGTTCTTAAAATGGAAAATTATGTTCAGTAACACCTCAAGCTCGAATCCGGCGATGGTCTCGGGCGTGGGGGCGTTACATGAACCCTTTAAATAGAGACACGGTCATGTACTGAGGCCGTGTACAAACAGAGCAAAAAATTTTCCCAAAACACGGGCCACCGATATCTCGCCACGGTCGTGCGATATGGTCGTGGCAACCTTTCGACTTCAACACGGGCTTACACAACTCCACACGCCCGTGTCCCCAGCCCGTGGAAGACACTGTTAAATTTCACACGGCCATGGAACATATCACACGACCGTGTAAAGCACGAACATGATCGCACACGGCCGTGTATCCCATCACATGACCGTGTGAGTGACGAGGAACCGATCTCCCACGGCCGTGTACAACATTCCCACGAGCGTGCACTGCGAACTAGGCGCGCCAAAACCTCCAGATTTTGAAAAACACGAGCGAAACACGACTCACACGGGCATGTGACATGCCCGTGTGACCCAAAAACTATAAATAGTGGCCACTATTCATTTCCTTTTTCACTCAAAACCCCAAATTTCTCTCATCCAAGCTCTCCCTAACCACCATAAGCACTGCTACAGCCCTCAAAACACCACCATACCCGAAATCAGCCGCCCCACGCCCGTGTAAACCCACCCGACGACCAACCCACGACCGTGCAACATTAAATTTGGTTCTATTCTCTCGTTTTTCTCCTTTATTTATTTATAGTTCATTTTCATTATTCAATTATGTAATTTTACTTTCTTCTAGATGTTTAATCAAGCATGGAATTAGGAAAATTAGAATGAATAATCTAGAATTAGATAGAACATATTAGGATTGCACGCCACTTAATTTCAATTTTTTCTTGCCACTTAGAACTCATTTTATTTGCCATTTAAATTCATATTTGTTTGACATTTTCTCATAAAATTAGTATATATACCCATAGTTCTTAGTTTTGTTACAAGTTTCAACATGATTAGATTCTACTATTTAGGTTAATCCTCATTTTTTTTCTTTTTTTCTTATTTTTATTTTTTAGAACATTGTCATTTTAATCTACATTTTAATTATTATCTAAGTTTAATTTCAATTTTTAGGACTAATGCTTGTTATTTTTCAAATACTATGTCATCATCACGTGGTAAGAAAGCTGTCGTTCCCGCTTCAAAGAAACGTAAGGGGACAAGGAGTTCATCATCGAGGCCCACCTCCAAGGTTCGACACCCATTCATCACATTTTCCCAAGCCTCGCAGGAGGAGCATTATCAATTACTCCGAGCCTGCACTATATCCACGGGCCGCTTCATAGATTGGGGCGACCTTGAGTAGATACATTTAGTAGATGACGTCTGGGCCCTACTCATGACCGAGCCATGGGAACAGTTCTTCTAGATTATAGAGCCCACCTACTTGGAACTCACCCTCGAGTTCTATCCACCTTCTACCTCCAGACGGTGATGACCAGATTTGATGATCCAGGGACGGTCCAGTTCCGTCTAGGAGGACTCGTTGACACCTCAGTGTGCCAGAGTTCGGCACAGTAAGCAATTTATGGTAGACGAAGACTTCCTTAACCTTTCCCATCGCATCCACATCCGGCCCATCGACTGTTAGAATGACATAGCCCCGGGGCGTCAAACTTATAACCCCAGCGTCAGTAAGGCGACCGCCCTCGTGCCATCTCTGAGGTACATTCATGCTCTTCTTGCTCACACTTTGACAGGTAGACGAGAGCACAGGCGTCGTCAACACTCACGACGTCTACTTCCTATGGTGCATGGCGAACGGACATGTCATTGACCTCGCATACTTCATCGCACACGCCATGCAGCACCAGACGGAGAGGCACCGCAGAGGTGTTCTATCCATGGGGCCCTACATCACACGCTTGGCTCGATATTTTGGGCTCCTCAACACTTCAGCCCAGACATCCTCTTACACCCTGATTGGTCAAATGTCTCCCCAAGGCATCGCGACGATGTTACACATGAGGATGATAGAGCGGAGGCTAGGAGGTACCCCCTTCAATTCCGACTCATCCAAGAGGGAGAGGACCCAGAGGACATTGCTGATGATGTCCCACCACCACCACAGGAGGAGGAAGAGCCAACTGAGCCACCATGTCCCAGACGACCCACCTACACGGTAGCCATACATGCTGACATATCCGAACGCCTAGATCGTTTTGAGCAGTAGCGCTTCCAGCGCCTCGATTATATCTACGCCACCTTAGCGCAGATATGCCAGCACCTGAGCATCACCCCGCCACCGCGTGATCCATCCAAGGACTAGATCCTCTTATTTTTTATCTTTTATCTTATTCTTATTTTTATCTTTATTTTTATTTTAACACTGATCTTTATTTTTACCTTTTCTTCTAACTTTATTTTCTTTTTTAGGTTTATTTTTATTTTCTTTCATTTTCTCCTTTTCATTATTTGAATATTAGTATTTTTAGTGTTTTGCTTAATTTTATTTTATTTCTTTTCCTAACGGCCAACCCCTAACAAGTAATTTCCATTGCTCCAAATTCCCCACGACTAATACATATTTTCACAGATTCAAAGGAGCTTTACAGCTCAAATCTCTACGAAAAAGGGAACACCTTGCCACAACTGTCGGCTCTTCCAATTCTAATATTCGTCTCACAAATCCATCCAAAATTC
This sequence comes from Gossypium stocksii, assembly GCA_020496765.1. Lineage (NCBI taxonomy): Eukaryota > Viridiplantae > Streptophyta > Magnoliopsida > Malvales > Malvaceae > Gossypium > Gossypium stocksii. Next base: position 19,854,702 of record CM035623.1, read on the forward strand.
AGGGAGTTTCATACCTCCCCCTCTCTTATGATCTTGTGCTTTTATTGCTACTAATGTTATCTTTGTACATTGAGGGCAATGTACATCTTAAGTGTGGGGGGGAACTTACTTTAAATCTCTATATTATCTGTGAAAACCCTAAAATCTGATGCTTTGTTCTTAATTGCATTATCTTCAACATCCTATTAGGATATATTCTGATTGATTTATGATTTTTATTTATATGTGAGAATTAAGACATAGGTGCTTGTACTTTGATTATTCAAACTTTAAAACATTAGGGAATCAAGCATGATAAGTTAACATTTTTTAGAACCCCAATTTTTTTCATAAGCTCTCTTCCCTAATTCTAAGTATTATCTTGAGATTTGAAATTTGCAGGAGTGACATCAAAAGCCATAATTCTGGTGAGATTTTTGAGCCTTTTGAGCATGCATTCTTTCATGCTCACTTTTATTAATCTCACTGAATCGTTATTCTAGAACTTGCTTTGATTATACATGTCAAGACCACATCATTGATTTGATATACTGAAATGATAAAGGCACCTAGGATTTAACCCACTTACTCCACAAAAGCCTACCTCTATAAATTAACCCCTAGTGAACCCCATTGAGCCTAACAACCTTTTCTTTAAACTACCTCTATGTTTAACCTTTCACCCATTTTTTTTGAATTCATTCAATTATTCTTGATCCCTATTTTTTGTCGAGATTTGAGTTAAAATTTTCATCTAGCTTTATTCTCTTTTCCAGAATGTAAAATTTTATCCAATTCATTGTATTATATTTGAATTGTTCTTAAAAAAAATATATGTTCAGCTGTAATCTGTAATAGTTCAAATAGTTTTTGCATATTTCTATTTTAAGGCTACCAAGGTGGAAATGATGTTATCATAAGAATTAGCCCGAAGAATATGTTCCAGTGATAGAGATTTTTCTAGCTAGATAATTTTTTCAGTTCAATCTCGATTCTAACCCTCTTTTGCAGCCTATGACAACACCCCTAACCAAGCCCCATTACAACCATTGAAAGACCTTTTGATCGATGTATCATGTCAATCTATAGTGGTGGAGATGTGATTTTCTTGCAAGCCTATGGTAATAACTTTTCAGGTTGACTAGAGAGTACTTGATTTTTGAACCCTAAACACTTCGAGTGGATGGAGTGAATCTTTAGTGAGGATGTCAACTTCTGTTAATTAAGATTAAGAGATAATTAATTAGGAGAAGGGAGAAAAACTTCTGTTTCAATGATAAAATTCTCAGCTTAGAGTGATTGAATCTTTGATGTTCTTCTGATTGAATTTTCATTGTATGAATACCTGTGAATTAGTTTGAAACATTATTGATAAAGATTGTAAGTTGAGAAGAATGATTCTTTATTAAGGATTGAGATTTTGCTTGAGGACAAGCAAAGGCTTAAGTGTGGGGGTATTTGATAAACGATAAATTATACATATTTTTTGTAACACCCTACGACCTTCATCTGTCGTCGGACTAGGGTCACTAGGTACTAATTTAACAAAAGGCAATTTACAGAACACAACATTACTTAACCTTAGCCGAAAGTGAGTATGCAATTCCTTTCCAAAATGAACCTTACAGCTAATCAAATTTTAATCTTCCTGTGTTATACATATTATAGCCAAATCGATGTTCCATATAATCAAAGTTGATAAGATTCAATTCACTATATGCCAATTTCAAATATACATAATCTATACCATTCAAATAATCAATTCTTCAATCCAAAGTCATACACAAGATCATTCTAGACTATGAAATTCACCATTAAAACTTGAGACAACTATCAAGATAATCACAATGAACATTTATCAAAAGCAACCCTACAATTTCATCAATACACACATTCATGCTTATTGAATTGATAAGCCATCTTCGCATGGCTTAACATATATATACATCATTAAATATTACTAGTTCAAACTCAAAAGTCGAACCTATACATGCCATTATCAAAATTAAGTTGCTAAGGTTACCAAAATCAGCTTGGATAGTATGGATGACTTCGACTTTGAATTTCCCAAGACCGTAGCTAGCGAACGAGGTCTATAAAATAGAAAGTCAAAGGCAAACAGAGTAAGTATTTCTACGCTTAGTAAGTTTTAAGCAATGCAACCATTTAAACTCAATTGAATATCAATCAATCAAATTCTCAGATAACATTCCTTTGGTCTAATACCCTTTTTGGCCTAACATAACATACTAGCATTGAACAAGCATTGAACATTTTAACTTCTCCTGAATCTGAATTCATATCACATATACAATTTTATTTTATCCACACGGTTTCATCCTTTGACCGAATGTATCCAAATCATTTACAATTTAAACTAGCACTTATACACATATTCACACATTTCATGCTATTCCCCATTTTGATCGATTATGCATATATACACAAGGTAAAGTTTAACATAATTTCACTTGAATCGAAATTCGTATATCGCGAATAAATCATAGACTCTCATATAACCTTATACAATGATCGGAGTAACATCGTCTCAATGAATACTTATAATTTAATCTGAATTTAATTCACGAACGAGTATATAATACATACCTGACCAACTTAGGGCATTAAGCATATTCGTTGGGATTATTACTGCGAAATCACATAATTCCAGCACGAATGCCTATGGGATTTTGGCCCGAATATAATTCCAGCACGAATGCCTGTGGGATTTTAGCCCGGATATAATTCCAGCACGAATGCCTGCGGGACTTTAGCCCGGATATAATTCCAGCACGAATGCCTGCAGGACTTTAGCCCGGATATAATTCCAGCACGAATGCCTGCGGGACTTTAGCCCGGATATAATTCACTGAGTTTTATTCATATTTATCCACATGCTAATACATTTCACAAGGCCTATCACATTTGCAATTCACTTGCTATATTCAAAAATAAACACATTTTATACACTTTGACCGCATATCAAAAACATCATTCGACCTTAAAACAGGTATACACCTTTCACTAACCCTTCATTTCAATAAACAAACACACAAAGATCACATGTTCAATTCAATGTCTTAGCTTGTTCCCTAATAGCCATTCAGCCATATACCATACATATATAAATTATTTCACAAACAACCTTGTTCAAGTACGGTCAATAGGCCATAATTCATCTATCATGCATATATCATGTCATCTTTAATTATATGCTAGGTTTGATTACTCAAAACTTACCTCAAAGGTTGTTGGATGATTGAAAACAGCTATTCGAGTACTTTGGCTTTCCCCCTATCCGAATTTGGTCCTTGATGCTCTTGAGCTTAATATAAACAAAATTCCATTTATCAAAATCCTATTATGCTAGCTAACAGCCAAATGTTCCTTAAGCTAACCAAGGTGTATATATATATATAAATAACTTACCACATAAATAAGAGAAATCACACTTTCCTTTAAACAAAAGCATCACTCCACTTATTCTCAAAATACCATTCGGCCAAATGTTCATGCATAGACTAATATTCACATCATATTCGATTAGCATATAAGCAAAAGCTAACAATTTAAACATCCTTAATAAGAGTCATGCTAAGGCCGAATTTCAATTACCAAGCAAATCACACACATATATATATATCTCTACTCATTATACATATACATCAACTATCCAAAAACTTCACACACCCTAGTCATGGCCGAATGCTTATATAAAACTTGAATTACCTTTAACACATTGTCGAAGTACATTAAACTATAATGACCGAATTCACAAGGTTACAACGGCTCCAAGTAATTTCAACTCAACCTTATAATTATCAAACTACTTCATTTTCAACTTGTAAATTCATTCAACCATTACTTAAGCAATTAATTTAACATTAAACCTTGAACACATACAAAACATATTACAAAATTATCATCAAGCTCACATTCAGCATTAATGCCACATCCTTTAACAATCTAACATTTTAAGCTAAACTAAAACGTAGTTTTTTTCCCAATTTACAATCCTTCAAGCACATATATTAACTTCCAAACACAACTATACTTGTAAAAACATCAATTAAACATTTAACCAAATCATTTGTTTTCCAAAAGACATAGCCGAAAGTTCCCTTGAGCTAATTTAGTCATACCAAGCAATATTTGCATTATTTAAGCATATTAACACATATTCCTTTTTTTTTAAAATAACCACATAACATCTCTCCAACACTCCACAATGAAATTTTATCAACAAGGCTTAAAAGCTTCAAATATTTCAATAATGGCCGAATGAGGCATTCATAATCAAACCAAAAATTTATTCATGGGCTATGTCACAAGCCTAACTATCAACCAAATTTCATAAAACTTAAGGAAAATAACTTGAATCCTCACCTTAATTAGATGCCACAATGACCGAATGTTGGCTTTCTTCCCCAATTCTTTTTTTTCTCTTTAAGTTTCGGCTATGAAGAACAAATGAAATAACTTTGTTCTTTTCACTTCACTTTTATTATTTTATTATACTTTAATATAATATACAACCAATTAGCTTAAAATTTCTAATATAAAAACATATATTTGTATAAAAAAATCACCATGGCCAGCCACTAAAGAATTAAATGGAAAATTGACATGCAAGTTATTTTAAAACCATGGATAAATCGGTCCTCTAATTATAACCTATTACACTTTCAAAGTTTCACACATAAGTCCCTTTCAATTAATTTCACATCCAATGACAAAATCAAAGCATCAAAACTTCACATATGCATTTTTCACATACAATAGGCACAAAATTTAACATTCAATTATTTATACGACTCGGTTTAGTGGTCCTGAAACCACTTTTCGACTAGGGTCAAATTAGGGCTGTCACATTTTTACCTCATGTTTAGCCTTTATTTTGGATGAATTATTATCAAATTAGTGAGAATTGGTGCTCTTAATCTTTCTTTTTCATATCTTATACTCAGGAGAGCATAGGGAAGAGAAAAGAACGAAAAATAGACAAAAAACGGAGAAAATGGGCCAAAATATGTAAGCGACATGGCCCAAAGAGTCACCACACGGCCGTGGCACACGGCCGTGCCAGACGAAGATCACACGGTCTAGCCCCCGACAAGCACGGCCAAGCCACATAGCCGTGCCTCCATCGATAGACTCTCACACGGCCTCTTATCGTGACACACGGGTGTGGTACACGGGCTTGTTCTAGTCGTGAGGAAGAGGAATTTCACTCGGATTTGGATACTTAGGGGCTAAGAAAGCCATTCTAAACTCTATATAAAGACCCCAAGAGGCAACTCTAAGGATATACTCTCTTCTCTCAAGAAAGAGTGCCATAATTCTGCCAACACAAGGAGTGAAAGCAAGGAATTACTCCAAGGGAAGCCGATTGATTCATCCCAGAAGCCAGAATTCTACATCAAGATAGAGGATCTCCCTAAATTCCTTCAGGGGTTTTCGGGTTCTTTATGTTTTGTTATCTTAATTCTTCTGAGATGTTTTCTTTTTTTATTATGAACTAAACCCCTCAAATACTTGAGGGGGATGAAACCTAAGACGAATCTTGTTATTATTTATTCTTGAGTTATATGATAAATACTTGAGTTGTTCTTAATTATGTGTGCTTAATTCTTGTGTTAATAAGCCTAGGTATTAATTCAAGAAACGGATGTGCTTAAAGTAGAGGAGCAAAAGTCCCTGTTTTAATAGCAGATCTACCATAATTAAGTGGAGTTGCATGTAACCCTAGACATTGGGTGACATAAATCTGCCAGATTAGGGTCAAACCTAATATGGGGAACCATAGATCGAATTAATGTAACCTAGGGTGTTAATTAATAAAGAAACTTTAGTTAACAACCTAGGCCTAGTTGCTCTTCGCCTCGAAGGAGGGTTTAGCATAAATTAGGGATCTCTACGGATCAAGTCAAGTGAATAAATCGTCTAGCTCAAGAACCAATAACAAGTAAAGTCTAGGTGGATTCTCCCTTAGGTATTGCTTATATCAATCAGCTTTTCCCTAAAGTTTTCCCCAATTTACTTTTTGTATACTTTAGTTAGTTTTAGAATTAGTTCCAATCAATCCTCCTTTATTTTTAGGCTAGATAATAGAAAGGAAGTAAATATTAGTACTTTTGGTTCCCTTGGGTACGATAACTCGATCTTGCCACTAAACTATACTATTGTTCAATAAGTGCGCTTGCCTTTAATATCGTGATATTAGTTAGTTTTGGTGTGATCAGTTTTATAAATTTTATTACTTAATATCGCAAGTCGTTATCAGTACCCTATTTCAGCATGAATACGGGTAATGGGTGTTACATGGTGAGTACCTCAAATTTGTCAACTAGCATTGGCAGTCCTATTTCTATTGAAGATGAGGAACTTTATCATAGTATAGATGGTGTGCTATAGTATATTGTCATTACTAGGCCTGAAATTGCATTTTCAGTCAACAAGATTTGTCAATTCATGCAGCAACCTTTAGATCTTCATTCCAAGCCTATTAAGAGGATTTTAAGGTATCTTAAAGACACATTGATTTCAGTATTTTGTTTAAGGTATCTCATTTATCTATTGATGCAAACTAGGGGCCAGATCTTGATGATCGAAGATCAACTACTGGCTATTGTTTATTCTTTGAGGTCAATTCAGTCTCATGGTGTGCAAAGAAACAACAAATAGTTGGTGTCCAAGTCTACTGTTGAGATAGACTATAAAATTATTGCTAATGCAACTGCTGATATCTTATGGTTGGAATCTTTATTCAGTGGTTGAAAGTAAAATATAGTAATTGCAAGGTATATTTTATGTAAAATAAAATACCCTTTAGAACCCATTCCCAAATTTTATAAGGACCCTAGAAATAGAAAAATTTCCAGAATAAAAAATTTGAAAAAAAAATTACCTAAATTCTAATAAACAAATACTAGATTATTTGCACAAACTCGTTAGTGATACAAAATAGAAAAATTATAGAAAGGAAAGCAAAGCATTCGTCAAAGTGGGTAGAAGAAACAATTCATAGACTTAGAGCACCTGTAAGGGAAATGTAATTATTTGTATCTTCACTGACACTTGAGCATACACCCTTCTCAAGATTTTTATGAGGTTTAACGATATCTTTAGAAAATTTAGGCTTTGTGGCAGCAAACTTTTTCTTTTTTTAATTAATTTATTTTAATACCACCTTATTGAAATTTAATTCACTAAGTAAGATCTGCATGACATTTCGGGATGTTTTTCGATGCAAAATGGAAAATATGAAGTCTTTGGACTGTTTAAAAATGTTAAATGTCCTAAAAAAATTGAATATTATTTGTGTGCATTATATTTATATCTAAAATTAACTATTCTTTCAAATTAAAATATCTGGAAATACGCCATGCCATTCCTTATATATACTTCAAATTTTCTATGGTTGTAATATTACTTCAAATTTTTATACAAAATAGGAAAGTATTGAATATGTTCAAATGAATTTCAAACTTAGTAAATGTTTGTATGAATTCCTTAACTCACTAAGTCCGAGATCCATTATTACTTGCAATGCCATTTTATGACTTTCAAGAGTTCAAACGTTAAGTTCACTAGGGACAACTTGTGAGTTGCTAATCATCCCCGCAACTCCATAATTCATCGCACCTTCTTGATTCTGGTTTACAGTACTTTGTTGGACGTTATTAGCATTCGGAAATTGCTCTAATTGGACCTTGTTGTTGCTATCAAGCAAGACCAATGCTTTCGTTTCGCCACGATATACAAGATATAATATCATCTGAGTTATTCCAAAGCTGAACCCCAAAATGTTTGGTGTCTAAAACAACATAAAGAAAATGAATGAATCGATAGATAACCAAAAATTTTCGTATTTTATACAAACAAGTATTATAGACTACTTACTGCTATGTAGAAATCTCTTAATGAAAACCCATAAAGAAACCATGTTATAGCACAGAGAGTCAAAAAGAATGACAATGGGAATGGCATGTATTCCACACTCTTCGTTTTTATCACTAATCTCTGCAAAGTTTATAAAAAAAAAAAAATGTTATTTCATTATTAACAAGTTAATGAGTTTTATTTAGTTTTACTTACAATGATGCTAAGGGGAGCAGCAAAGACACAAACTGAGAAGATGGCACAAATCCACCCTACGATAGAAACTCGAAGATGGCCTTTAAAAAATACCGAGGTGACAAGTATGATTAATCCTAATGCCACTATGTTGAAAAATATAACCAGCTTTGTCGTGTATATCTGCAATGCAAATTGCTATAATAATAATAATAATAATAATAATAAAATGAAAGATCAAGGTTTAAAAAGGGTATATTGATACGTACCCTCGCTGTTTTGGTAGCATAAATCAGGTAAAAAATGAGATAAACGGATTCGATGCAGGAGCCAATGGAGTTAATGGCGATGAGCATGACTGCATCGTGTTGCTTGAGGAAAGCGTAGTAAAGTAGCAACATGGCACTGAAAAGTGCTACTGAATATGGTATCGATTGAAAACCTTCTGTTGATTTCTTCTTGAAAATCCTGTAAAAAGTTGGCCTTCGTTTTGAACCCAAAATAAATAAATAAAAAATGTTAATATATGCATATTCCCAATAATTAGACGAAATATTAAAGAGTTAGTAGAAAACCTACAGTGGGGCAAGATAAACAAAGAAAGACAAAATATTCCCTGCACAAAATTGAAGGTAGTAAAGATGTAAGAAACAAGTATAAACATGGTTAGAGGTTAATTAATGATGTAATTAATAAGTACCAAGAAGACCAAAACCAATAGAGAAACTTTGATCGTGGATGTTTGCAGCCATTGTTGTTGATATGAAGCTGTTTCTCTGTATTGATCAGTGTAGAGAAGAAGAATGAGCTTATATATTTCACTCTGCATAAAATCCCATATATATATATATACACCATAGCTTTGAAGCTTCTTTAATTATTTGATGATGGGATGACACACATAACTTGTTGATGAACAAACTTGCCCGGATATTTTGTAGGGAGGGGACTAGGGTTAAACAATATGATGAGCTGTATACTTTATTGGGCGTTTTAATTTCATAGCTTTTTTTTTTTTTTTTGCTTTTGATCTCTTGATTTTTGCCTAATATAAGTAACTGTATAGGTTAGCTTCATCTTGTCTTATAGCTGCATTTATGCTTTAGCTGCCTCAAAGTGTAAAGCTCTTGCGTTTCCCAAACTAAGTCTTTTTGGCTTTTTTATCAAGGCCAAGTGTACAACATTGTGTGTACTCTTTTCCCAATTAACTAGCTAATAAAGTAGTGTATATATACATAGAATACTTTTCTTATCATAAAATGTATTTAAAAAATAATATAGTAGATGAGTCGGATTGGAAATTTATTAAATTGAAATTACATATTTGAAATAAGTTATATATTTATTAGGGTATTTTTATTTTTTTATATATTTTTAATAAAATTAATATATGTTGATATTTGAACCCATGTCATCAATATTTATAAAATCTTTTCTTTAAAATTTCAACCAAAGTATTATTTTAATATTTTTAGTGTCATTATACAAATTGCTTCACCCATATGTTTATTTTAATTCGGTATATATTGTATATGTATTGTTATTATTTTGAAATATTACATCACATTATTTATTATATGTTATTTTGAAACAATATGGTGGATCTTGGCATTAAATTTTGAAAGGCCTAACTAAAAATTTTAAAAACTTTGAAAATTTTAGTGAGAATTTTCAAAAATTTTAGTAGGTCTAATTAAAACTTAAAAAAATTTTAACGTTTTATAAAAATTTACAAAAAAAAAAAAGTTGAAGAGTTGAATTGAAATTTTTAAAATTTTCAAAAGTATAATAATAATTTTCAAAAACATTAGGGACTAATTAAAATTTGCAAAAACTCATTTATCTCTTATGCCTTAATGAGTATCCATATCTATTTTTAAATGCATACCTATATTTTAATATTTTAAGTACTTGATTTTCACAAATTCTAATTTGTTACTTATGTTACCGGTAAAGGTTGAAAATTACATAATGAAATTGTTCACCTCTCGTTATTAAAGAGAAATAAATGTTGGATCCATCATCTTAATTAATTGGTAAACAAAAATAAAAAGAGAGAAAAGCAGCGTTGCTTGCTTGGGGATGGCATTAGCTGTTTGATGACGTGAAGCAAATGATTGGGAAATGTGATCATTAAAGGGGAATATATGGGGGAGTTCGTATGAATATTGAAAGAAACTAAATTTAGTAATCTAAAAGTCAGATAAGATAGGGGAGCAACTATTTATCACAACTGCTCCACTCTATTATATTATGGGCAATTTTCCTGGAAAACCCCATATTCATTTCAACCAAATTGGTAGAGAGGATCTGATTTTGGGTTCCATATTCTTGTTATACGTTTTGTTAAATAAGTGATGTAAGCTCAAATAAAAAGGAAAGCTTAGGCTTAGGTGGAGTTGGTGTTTGTACGTGAGACATACAATTAGCGGTTACGTTTAAACGGTTTTTAGTCCTACACACCGATGCGGCGACGCGTTATCTCTTGCCCCTATTTCTAGTCCCCCCTACTTTTTGTTTTGCTTGCTTTCTTCAATAAACCATCAGTGCCCGCTTTTGCTCATTCTCCGCCCAAACTTCAATGCACTGATTAATTACTTCAATCATGAATTTCATTCTATTCTACTACTTTATAATTTATGAAATTTGGTTTTTTTTTCACTTTTATTTATTTCATCATCGCATTTTACAAAAAAGTTACAAGTTAATTTAATTAGGTAAATTTGTTAAAATTTTTCATTAAATGATTATTTCGAAAATTAATAATTTAACAATTTATATATAAAAAATTAATAAAAATTAATAGGTCAACAATTTATAGAATTGATGCTATTCATTCCAACTCATTTAGGTTACTAAAAAACTATTTTTGCTAAGCATATGATATGGTTGTATAAGTGTTTTTGGTTTTTTTAATTTTTTATAAATCAATAAAAATTTGTCTATACTAAAAATTGAAGCAATGACACCATGCATTAAATTTTTTTCATTTATCGATTGAACTAAAACAAGTTTTTGTTTTTATATGAAACTTTAATATGTATATTTGTTATATACATTTTTATATGTTTGTGGATATTGATAATGTTGTTAGTTGAGTTAGTATCACAAATTAATTCGACACCAACTCAGGATTGATGATAAAACAATGATACACAACTCCATTCATTTAGTATTCTTAATTTGATGTGTTTTTGTGTCTAAATTTTGTTTTTACTCACAATTTAGTTTATTTCTTTTAATATCATATACATTCGTGTCTTATTATTAATTAGCTTCAAATCATACACTTCATTATTTATTTATGTCATTTTCACACACACCTCAGTGTCCTAAATGCATTGTTTCTGCGCGCAATTGCATGTCATAAAATTTCTAATATTAATGTTGTTATTGATTGAATTGACGTCATAAGTTAACTCGACACCAACTCAAGATTGATAACAAATCCATGATAAACAATTGTACTCTTTTAGTATTATTAATATGATGTATTTCTATGTTTAAATTTTGTCTTACTCACAATTTAATCTATTTTTTATTTTTATTAATTAGTTTCAAACCATATATTTCATTATGTATATCTATTATTTTCAAATACACTTCTTTTTTAAATATGTGGCTTCCACGCACATATGTGTGTGATAGAATTTCTAATATTAATAATTTATTTAATTTCTCATGTAACACCCCTATCCCTTATCCGTCACTGGACTAGGGTTAGGAGCATTACTGAACAATTCAAAACATTCACGAACATTTAACCATCATTATCATCATAACATAATCATACATCACCAATGAGTCCCTTATGAAGGTTTACGAGATCTTAAACATGCATTAGAAGAAGGTCAGGACTAAACCTAACACTTAGAAAATTTTTCGAAACTTAAACATTTTTAAAAGGTTGTGGTCACAAGCTCGTGTGGACAGGTCATGGCAAAACAGGGCATATAACTACATTACCAACTCATAAAATAAGCCAACTTATATGACCTTATACATATCAAACCTTACATCATTTACAAGCCAAATCTCATGGCTATAACTTCATAACTCAAAACATACCAAAAGATCATATAGCCTATACATGCCATATACCACAAATACACAATCTCAAAAGTACCAAATAGATGTTCAATAGTGCGATGAAGTCTCTAACGATCCCGTAGATCCGAGCTAGCTTGATTTCACTATAAAACATAGAAAAATAAAATAAAGTAAGCTTTGCAGCTTAGTAAGCTTGTATGATAATAAACTTAACATATCAAATAAGTACAATTCAATCAAAGAAGCATAATATGCATAACACATAATAACTCACAAACCTTTCTCATGTTCCAAAACATGGATACACATGAATTTCCATAAGTTACCTAATTTTGATTCTCATATACTTTCTATACGTACCTATATCACTTAGACCAATCTTACTTTCACCTTCGTCTATGCCCGTTGAACCATTCAAAATCACTAAAGGATACATGGGAATCACACATATACAGTAACAATGTCATATCCTAGATATGGTCTTACATGTAATCTCGTATCGATGTTATAGCCCAACTATGGTCTTACACGAAATCTCATATTGATTCCATATCCCACATATGGTCTTACATGTAATTTCAGTAACCCTAATGTCATGACATTTGTATCCTATACTATTCCTAAGGTTCGTACGTGACTGTCAGTTGTTGTATCTCTGTTGATCATGTCTCATAACTCACATTCAACCAGATTCACAATTCAATTCAATAATATTAACAACTTATAACATAATCTAACAGCATTTATTAGCATGCGAACTTACCTCGTATACAGAAACGATGAATTGGATCAACTATTCGATTACTTTGCTTTTCCCCCGGTCTAAGCCTAAATTCCTCTTTTCTTGATCTAAATGTAATCAAAATCAGCTTATTCAATCACCTATTTATTCAATTTAGTCCAAAATATATATTTAGACATTTTTGCACATTAGCCCCTAAACTTTCACATTTTTTATAATTTAGTCCTCATTTCACAAAATCACAAATTCTTGAAATTTTATCAACACCCACGCTTGCCAAACTACTATTAGGTCCCTAAAAGCTAATATTTATCAATTATTCACACTTTTAACCACACATTTTACACATTTCATAAATTAATCCCTATTTTTCATTTTCATTAAAAATCACTTAACAAAACTTGTTAATCTACCATCAAACATTCATAATCTTCCATTATTCATCCAAGAACACATGTATTCATCAATGGCAACATTCACGTACTTTAACAGTTTTGCAAAATAGTCCCTGGGCTAGCTAGACTTGTTGCAACGATCTCAAAAACGCAAAAATCAATTGAAACGGAACAAAAATAAACTTACATGCACAAGGAGACTAGGCTGAATACTTCAAGCTATTCTCATGGCTTTTTCAACCCTAAATTTTGGCTAGGAAGATGATGAATTAAATAAATGGCATTTTGTTTTATTGATTTATCATTTTATTATCTAATTACTAAATTAACCTTATTACTAATTTAAAATTTCAATAATACCAAACCATTACCATCCACCATCATCATAGTGGGCTATTTACCACATAAGGACCCTTAATTTAATGTTATATAGCTATTAAACACTTTTAGCAATTAAAACTTAACTTTCGCACTTTACGCGATTTAATCCTTTTTATCGAATTGAACATTTAAACGATAAAATTTCTTCACGAAAATTTCACATAATCATGATAACATGCCAAAGACCTCGAAATAATAATAAAATAAATTTTTTAACTTTAGATTTGTGGTTCTGAAACCACTGTTCCTATTTAGCTAAAAATGGGTTGTTACACCGCCTCACATATTTTGCATAAAAAATTGAACGTTTATATATTTTTCAATCTCCTTGGATAAACTTGTTGATTCCTCTAAACTCTCTTCAACAATGAAAATTGTGTATGCATCATCAACAAGTCTATTATCACCACCAACAGTAATTATAAAGGGGTTTACGCCACTTTCTTGATCCCCTGTAGGTCTTGAGGACCATAGACAAAGCTTTAATTTACAAAAGGTATAAAAATCATTTTTAGGCTCCTCCTTTCCTAAGAGAATATGTCCTAATTCATCAACGGCTCCATGTGGCCATGCGAATTCTGCAGGCAACACTGTCACGGTGTCCGTACCATTGTTGTCATTAATTGGTCGCCATCCATTAGGGCTCAAATCTACAAGACAACAGTGAAACATGTTCTTGAGAGTTAACACCTCTTCCAGATTTAGTACGCAAAATTGGCAAAGCTTATAAAATTACCCATCCCACTTCTAATATAATTTCTCGTTTTTGCAGGCATACATGCTTACTAGGCATCAACCACTCGATTAGAAAATCAAAACCATTTCCAAACTTCTACTTTACACGTATGTATTTACATCAATTCAGTCAAAGGTTCAAAGATCAATTGGAAATAATTGATTCCACTATGTCGTAATGAGTAAAGTAAGATAGGCCCACAGAACCTCCTCTGTCACACCCCAAAATAAGGCTTAGAAGTTTTGAGGGCAAAATGGAAATTTAGCACTAGTGTGATTGGGAATTTCGTAGCGTGGTAAACCAAAAATGTTTTTTGACTATGGCTTTTAGAAAATCAAATCAATTTTTTAAGATAATACCAAAAAGGCTTTCAATTTTGAAATAGGGACTGATTTGTAAAAAGGGCAAAATTTTGTATGTTTATGAAGTGGTTAAACCAAATTTTAAAATTCAACCTATTTTTCCCTTCTTTTATAGCAAACTCATGAAAACCCATTCCGCTTGTACTGTTGTTGTCATCCCTTGCTCTCCCAAGCCTCCCCTATTCGATTTTGTTTTACAAATCTTAATTATTTTGATTTCAATCATTCCCCAAGCCATAAATCTCCATAGTATTTCAAGAAAAACATCCAAAAACACCATAGATTTCTCCATTGTTGAATTTTTTTTAAATTTTTCAACATTTCGATCAAACGTTCAATTTTTCATCAACTAAGATAATGATTCAATTCCTTATTAGTTTTTTATGTTATTTTATCCTTTAAATTGAGTTTTTAGCTGTTAAATCACATACTTTAAATAAAAGCTGAAAATTGGGTCGTTAATGGTGGATTTCAGGATTTTGGGCAAAAATGTGGTTTCAAAGTGTTTTTCAATTAGTTTTGATGAGATTAGAAGGTTTCTAAATTTACTTTAAAGTTTCGTTAAAGATTCTAAGGATTTAATATTTTTTTGTGAAAATTGCCATAATCATGTCGAAAATTCTGATACCATGAATTGGGTAGTTTTGTATAGTTTAAAGGTAAAGAATATGTTGTAGTGAATAATTAGCTTAACAAAATTGATTTTAGGTAAAAAGATTAAGTATAGACTGAGATATGTGAATCTCAAGTTGCTATGTCGAAGGTTTTGTTACATGAGAACTTAGTTTAGGCTTGTATTTTGATTGTTTGAGGTGAGTCTTTGGCTGATTGTTGATTGTATTGTTGTGTGATTTATTGTGTTGAAGGTTCAGATTCATTAAGACATTCTACGAGTTAAGGAAAGGTTAGCTTGAGCTTCTGGCGTCTCGACAAAAGCGTAATTGGTGAGTGTTTGGAATCGCTGCTTGTAGACTTAATCATTGCATACATTGGGAATTTTGAAGTAGCCTAACCCCCTACTCTAAATTCCAAGTGTAAGCTTTCTTATACTCTTGATTTAATATGTGTTTGTGTGTTGTGAAATTGTGGATTAAAGTGTGATACTGTGACACGTGAAATAAGCTTATGATGGCTATTGTGAAAGAGTTGATTTTGGGCATGTTATACATGCCATGTGATAGTGATTATGTTGTGCTTATAATGTGATTATGTAGTGATAAAGTGCATAAAACGGTAAGTAATTATGTGTGTTAATTATAGATATTTTGGTTTTGTGAACTTTGAGACCGTTGGATATAGTTGGCATGCCATAGGATTGTGAGTACTCACCCATATGTGTTGTGTTTTTGAGGCGTTAAGGTCCGAGATAGATTTGGAGAGATAAGGGAATGTGTGCTAAGCTCCATTCACCGAGATATGTTTAGTGTGTTGGAGAGTGCTGGCTATATGCTCCACTTTTGGGATATGTTTAACTATATGAATCATTTGGTGTGTTAAAGATTCGTGTATCCGATGTGTAGTGATAGAGCCCACTTTTATGTTTCATAGCTCAAGTGCCAAATTATTATAAAATATGATTATGTGTAATGTGATATATGCCTAAATGTGTATCTGATTACTATGTAAACGAACTAATGAATAATGCATGAATTAGTATGACACTAGAGTTGAAAATATTGTAATTGTGCTATATAAGTGGTTTCTTTAATGCATGATGACATGTTTGCGTGGTAGTTGTTCTTATCATTCACTGAGGTTATAAATCTCACCCACTCCTTTTTAAACCATTGCAGATTAGTTGTCTCTCGGTGTGAGCAATGTGGTTCAAATGGAGTGATCCAAGCAAAACTTAGCATTATTTCGTAGGTGTTTATTTATTCGTTTATGTTTTAGGGAAATAAAGGCAATGTGGTAGACTTTTAGTTACTTTTTTCCATGTTGTTTTGGTTGCTTAAGATTTATGGATATTATTCTTGATATTTTGTTTGCTTGCTCGAACACTTTTATGATACTTTGAACTATTAATATGGATGTTTTGATGTTCTTTTGACAATGCAATGGTTGCATGTTGTATTGGTATAACTTAGAATGATCTAAATGCTTAAATATGTTATATTTTTGTTGACTGGAGCAAAGGTATCAATATTTGGGTTTTAAAAATGATACATACATGATTTTTAAAAGCGCAGGAAGTCAGTAATGTTATTTGGTATCGATACCACATCACAAGTATCGACACTCAGGGTAAAATAATCAATACTTTATGAAAGGTGTAGATAATTTTTGATATTTTGATTTTAAACAAGAAATAGAATGTTGTTTTGGTATCGATTTTCTAAGCAGTATTGATACCATTTGAGAGAAATATTGATACGTTTGATTCAGTATCGATACCTACATGATTTGTTTTGAAATTTTGCTATGTGGTTCTAATGTATGCTTAATTTTCGTTTTAAGTTAGCTTGATGAATGTTTAGCATGTTTTAATGATGACTGGAATATGTATGACTTATAATTATTCAAAAGCTAAAATAGAATATGTTTGCTAATTAATGAGACCATTTGTAATGCATATGATGTGTGATGGTGGCGTGACTTCCTGATATTCGAGTTCGGTGATCGAGCTAGGTATAGGGTGTTACATCCTTGATTACACGCTTTGAGTTGGTATAAATTTTGGAAAACAAAAATCAATGGCTCCTGCTCTTGTTGACCACATTCGATGAAATAGGATACTGCAACCCACCATGAGCAACTAGATAGATACCTTAGAGCTATCCTATATTCGTTGAGAAGATGGCAAAAGTAGGGGTGGAGAGGAAGATGAAAACTTGCTTCTAACACATGCAAAGGAAGCAAAAAGCTTCCATTGGTAGTGTCATTCAATCGACTCGACCCTTCAACGATTGAGAAATCATAGGAAAAGTTAGATACTTGAATTCCCCGAATGGCCAAGTGATGATTCATTTCTTTGTGCTTCGTGGTGCAAGCATATGATTTTGCCTCCACAGGAGCATTCCCTTCACGACGTTGTGAAGGCTCGCTCCTTGAACCACCACAGTTACCCTAAACACTACGACCACCTCCTCTCGACCTAACCATCGTGCCCAACTAAACCCACAATAATTACAAGGACAATTTGAAAATTTTAGGAAATTTACCTCTAAATCACGATTATTCTTTTCATCAGCAGCTTCTTCCAAAAAATTTCAACTTCAAATTGTTTAATATTTAGGGATAAGATAACCTCGCTTTTCCAAAAATTTTACATTTTGACGATTCAAGTGTCCAAGAATGAAGGTACAATCAACTGTATATAGTTGTACCTCTCATTAACATGTGGTCAACTGTATATGATAATTTAAAGCGAAAAGTGTATGCGATAAGTTTATTTCTCAGAAATCTATCACCTTACGAAGTCAAGTTCTCAAAAGAGTCACTTTACAACTCTTCTTTGAACTAGGTGAGGGAGAAATTGTTATGGTGCTTGTCATTACTGACTCGCTGCCCAATTACCCTATTGGGTCCCGACTTGTGTAACAGCCCAAATTAGGGCTTAATTGGAATAGTGGTTTCAAGACCACAAATTTGAGGTATAAAAGTACATTTTATGATTATTCCTAAGTTTATAATATGATTGCACGTTAATGATAAAATACCATGAGGGAAATTTTATGAATTTAGGGCCAATTTGTCTTTAAGGACTAAATTGCAAAAATATGAGATTTGGAAGGTTTAAGTGTGAAATAGTATTAGACAAAATCATTTAGTATTATTTTATGTGTTATAATATTTTTTTATGAGGATGTGAAAAATTTTGGTGAGTTAATTTACGCAATTGAAGGCCTAATCGTGAAAAGGGACTAAATTGCATAAAAGGGTAAAGTTTGATTTTATTAGCAATTTGGTTTATTTAGCTAGAGAACAAATATGTGGGGGATTTTAAAAAGCAATTAAGCCCTTTAGTGATAGCATGGCTGACCAAGTAGATGAAGAAAAAGAAAAGTCAATTTTTTTTATGTATTAAGTGAGATATTTGAGTAAAATAGTGAGCTAATAGCCTAGTTTCCAATTTTGTCTCATTTTGGTTTTCTTCTTCCACCGAAATACTCAGAAAATTAGAAGTTTTGAAGCTTCAAAATTTTTAGCCATCTTTAGCTCCCAAAAGTAAGTGATTTTAAGTTTCTTTCTTGAATATTTTTACATATTTGAGACCCTTGTAACATGAGCTTTCTTTTGAGGGGAGTATTAAGCATTTTGGTTAGGAGTTTGAAGTTTTGCCATGGATGAGTAGATGTCATTTATGGGAGTTTTATGAAAGATAATGAATGTAGGATGCTTGATAAACAATTTTTGGAAATGGGTGTTCATAGACAACACCAAAATAGGACTTATTTGCAAGTAAATAAGTTGTTTTGGTAACTGCATGGATAATGGTTATTTGAAGCTGCCATATGCATGAAAGGGCTTTGATAGGCATAAGAAATGAGGAAATATGATAAAAATCAATTTCCGAGCATAAGGGCAAAATGGTCATTCTGCCAAAGTCTAGGGCCAAAATGGTCAAATTGCCAAATTGTGATTTAGGGTCATTAGTATAAATTTGATGATTAAATTATTGAATTTTATCCATTATAGATCAAGAAACTTGAAGCCGGGGAAAGGGAAAAGTGGTGGACTAAACCGAGCGTTTGTCACATTTTGGGGACCCGAGGTAAGTTGTATGTCACAATTTAGCATCAAGTATTAAGAAAATGATCATGATGAATTTTCTATATATTTATATTAATTTTATGAAATCTTGTCATAAAACGTACAAGAAATGACTATAGAATAAAAGAGAAATTCTAAGTAATTATTAAAGTATACGAAGGATACCGTTGCCATATCAAAGGATTGTAGGTCCCGTATAAGACCATGTCTGGGACATGGCATCAGCACTGAACTGAGATCCCATGTAAAACCATGTCTGGGATATGGCATTGGCATCGATATGTGCTCCCGTATAAGACCATGTCCGGGACAAGGCATCGACACCGAAATGAAACATAGATCCCCTATAATACCATGTCTGGGACATGGCATGGGCATCTAAGAGGGATCCCGTATAAGACCATGTCTGGGTCATGGCATCGGCATCCGATGGGATCCCGTGTAAGACCATATTTGGGATATAGCTTCAGCATCAGTTGGAGATCCCATGTAAGACCATATCTGTAATATGGCCTTGGCATCTTGGCAAGATAATGGCATTACAGTTATTCTTCGACATTCTAAGTATTAATAGAGAAAGTATTCAACTTGATTAAATTATTGATAAAGACTAAAGTCTATGATGAGTTTTACAGGTTCACTAGAATATAGTTATGAGAAAATGATAATGTAAAGTATGAGACTGAGTGTCCCATGAGAACGAGCAAGTTACGAGATTAAGTAAGTTTCAAAAACAAGTCACATTGATGATTAAGTCTCAGAAACAAGAAAGTTATAAGCTTGAGTAAGATATTAGGTGAAGTATCAAAAGCCTATAAGTTTACTCATATTTCATTGTTTATGATTGCTATATTTATTTCATGCAACTTACTAAGCAATTTTGTTCTTACTCCCTTGATTTCCCCTTTCCATGTATATTCACTGTATTATCTCGGTGTTTGTTATTGGTCGGAGCTCGAAGTCACACTATCACGATCTTCTTTTGGTATAGTTATGTTAGTCATTTTGGATATGGCATTTATTGGCCTCTAGTCATTTTGCTGTACAATCCATGCTAGCTAGCCAATTATGTTGGCCATTTATACTTATAAGTTTCATTTTGTAAACGGCCTTTGGAATTTGCCTAAAACCATTCAAGTTGATAAATGAAATGAGATGAATTTACATGGAAATTGTGCAAGATTGTTTTGTAGTTTATGCATGCATTTTGAACATGAATTGGGTGATGTATGAATGCCTATTTAGGGACATTTAGATGAGTATTGGTGCTATGTTATGATGTATGAAGATTGAGGTTATGTTTGTATGCATTTTAGGGTGGCTAAGGGCTTGGTAAATAGCCCTATATTGCCCATACGGGTAGGCACACGGGCGTGTGTCTAGGCCGTGTGAGACACACGGGCTGCACATGGGCATGTGGCTCGACCGTATGTCTCCTGCACTTTACATGGATTGAATTAAATGCTATCAATATCGTCCACGGGCATGAGACACAGCTGTGTCTCTCAACCGAGTAGAGGACACGGCCAGCATACGGGTGTGTGCCACGGCCGTAGAATTATGACGTCAGAAATAGAATACCCAAGTTTTTGACAACACAGGCGTGTCAAGGCCGTGTGAGGGACACGGGCTGGGCATACAGGTGTGCGTCAGGCCGTGTGAAAACCCCTGTAGGTTGATGTTAGAAATTAAATCCACACGAGTATTGAAAACAGGCATGTCCCTAGCATGCTTAGGCCGTGTGGGGAACGCGGGCCATCAGTATGCCCTGTTTTTGCTAGTTTTTGAAGAAATTTTCTAAAGTGTACAAAATGGTCTCGGGTCAGTCCTGAGAAATGATTTAGGCCTCGTAGGCCCATAAGAAGGCTTGTAGGACAATGTTTGGAAAAGTTTTTAATTGGGGCACACTTTCTAGAGTTTAAATCGAACATTTGACTGAGTTTCAGTACGGTAATACCTCAAAACCTATTACGGAATCAGTTACGGGTAAGAGGTGTTACATTTAGTGGTATCAGAGCTAGTTTTTAGTCGATTCTAGGACTAACTAGCACATGCATGAGTCTAGCTATACATGCCATATTTAA
Source organism: Gossypium stocksii (assembly GCA_020496765.1). Classification (NCBI taxonomy): domain Eukaryota; kingdom Viridiplantae; phylum Streptophyta; class Magnoliopsida; order Malvales; family Malvaceae; genus Gossypium; species Gossypium stocksii. The sequence continues at coordinate 19,876,220 of CM035623.1, forward strand.
GTATTTATGTAATATGATAGTGTAACGACTCCTAACACTTGAATGGGTTTTCTTATAGCAATGGATCCTGATCGAGCTACGGCAAACCATGTAGAAAGTAATGCACCCGCTCCTGCTGAAGGGACGGTGCCAGCTAGGACTAAGGATAGACCGGCTACCGTAAGTCAGGGAGGACAGGCTCAAGAAGCCTTCTTCCAAATGATGAGCGAGTGGTTCACAGAGCTCGTTCGAATGAACCCAGCCACTCAACAACAAGCTCCACCCCCTCCAAACACTCAATCTACTTCGGTAGTTCCCCAAATTGTAGAAGTAGTAAGACATGAAAAACCCCCAGTAGACAGAATCCGAAAGCAAGGGGTAAAGTATTCCGAGCTACTAAAGACAATGACCCGGAGAAAGCTAAATTTTGGCTAGAGAATACTATTAGGGTATTCGATGAAATGTCTTACACTCCAGAGGAATGTATGAAGTGTGTTGTATCCCTCCTACGAGATTCCGCCTATCAGTGGTGGAACACCCTTATGTCAGTCGTACTAAAGGAAAAGGTGAATTGGGAATTTTTCCAGGAAGAATTCTGTAAGAAATACATCAGTCTGAGGTATATTGACCAGAAGCGTAAGGATTTTTTGGAACTGAAGCAAGGTTGGATAACGATAATAGAATACAAGCTAGAGTTTGTAAGATTGAGTAAGGACGCTCGAGATGCGTATCCATTGAGGCTATTATCTGCAAGAGGTTCGAGGACGGATTGAATGAAGACATCAAGATGTTTGTTGGTAACCTCGAGTTGAAAGAGTTTGTTGTATTAGTTGACAAAGCTTGCAAGGCCGAGGAGTTGGCCATGGAAAAGAGGAAGGCCGAGATGGAATCTCGTGATTCAAGAAAGAGGCCGTTTGGAAGGTCATTTCAATCTTCTTTTAAGAGACCAAGGGAATATACTTCAGAGTCAATTGTTTCGGCAGGATTTTCAAGTAACAGCAAGGGCAAGAAGAATCCAGTCTCCAAAGCTTAGACTACCTCGGTTGCGAGTGTGGGTAATACCTAGTGTAACACCTCTTACCCATAAGTGATGCTGGAATAGGGTATGAGGTATTACCGTACTAAAACTCATGTAAATCTTTGACTTAAACTAAAGAAAATGTGTCCCAATCAAAAAATTTTCCACACTATGTCCTACAAGCCTTCTTATGGGCATACGAGGCCTAAATCATTGTTCGTAATTATCCTAGGAACATTTCGTGCACTCGAGAAAATTTCTTCAAAAACTAGCAAAAATAGGGCACACGCCCGTGTGAGGGGGCAACACACCCGTGTGACCTCTAAACATGGCCATGTTAATAGCCCCTATACTCCACACGGCCTAGGCACGCTAGGGACATACCCGTGCCCCATGTCTATGTGGATTTAATTTCTAACATCAACCTATAGGGGTTTTTACACAGCCTAGTGCACACCCGTGTGCCTAGCCCGTGTCACTCACACAGCCTTCACACGCCCGTGTTGCGGCCTGTGTGCATAAAGTTGGGTATTCTATTTCTGACATCATCATTCACATGGCTGTGGCACACGACCGTGTGCTGGCTGTGTCCTCCACATAGTTGAGACACACGGCCATGTCTCATGCCCATGGACGATACTGATAGCATTTAATTCTATCCATGCAAGGTGTAGGGGACACACAGTCAAGCCACACGCCCATGTGTAGCTCGTGTGTCTCACATGGCCTAGACACACACCCATGTGCCTACCCGTGCGGGCAATATAGGGCTATTTACTAAGCCCTTAGCCACCCTGAAATGCATACAAACATAACCTCAATCTTCATACATCATAACATAGCACCAATACTCATCTAAATGTCCCTAAATAGGCATTCATACATCGCCCAATTCATGTTCAAAATGCATGCATAAATTAGTAAACAATCTTGCACAATTTCCATGTGAATTCATCTCATTTCATTTAGCAGCTTGAATGGTTTTAGGCCAATTCCAAAAGCCATTTACAAAATGAAACTTATTAGTATAAATGGCCGACACAATTGGCTAGCTAGCATGAATTCTGCAACAAAATGACTAAAGGCCTATACATGCCATATCCAAAATTACTAACATAACTATACCAAAATAAAGATCTTGATAGTGTGACTTCGAGCTCCAACCAATAACGATCCCCGAGCTAATACAATAAATATACATGGAATGGGGAAATCGAGGGAGTAAGCATAAAATTGATTAGTAAGTTGCATGAAATAAATACAGTAATCATAAACAATAAAATATGAGCAAACTTATAGGCTTTTGATACTTCATCTAATATCTTACTCAAGCTTGTAACTTTCTTGTTTCTAAGACTTACTCATCAATATGACTTACTCATTTTTTAAACTTACTTAATCTCATAACTTGCTCGTTCTCATGGGACACTCAGTCATACTTTATATTCTCATTTTCTCTTAACTATATTCTAGTGAACCTGTAAAACTCATCATAGTCTTTAGTCTTTATCAATAATTTAATCAACTTGAATACACTCTCTATTAATATACTTAGAATATCGAAGAATAATCGTAATGCCATTCTCTTGCCAAGATGCCAAGGCCATATCCCAGATATGGTCTTACATGGGATCTCTAACTGATGCCGAAACCATATCACAGATATGGTCTTACACGGAATCTCATAGGATACTGATGTCATGTCCCAGACATGGTCTTATACGAGATCCCTCTTAGATGCCCATGCCATGTCCCAGACATGGTCTTACAGGGGATCTATGTCTCATTTTGGTGCCGATGCCATGTCCCGGACATGGTCTTATATAAGACCACATATCGATGCTAGTACCATGTCCCAGACATGGTCTTACATGAGATCTCAGTTCAGTGCTAATGTGACGTCCCAAACATGGTCTTATACGGGACCTGCAATCCTTTGATATGGCAATAGTATCTTTCATATATACTTTAACAATTACTTAGAATTCCTCTTTTATTCCATAGTCATTTCTTGTACGTTTTATGACAAGATTTCATAAAATTAACATAGAATATATAGAAAATTTATCATGAACATTTTCATAATACTTGATGCTAAATTATTACATACAACTTATCTCAGGTCCCTAAAATGTGACAAACGCTTGGTTTAGTCCACCACTTTTCCCTTTCCCTGATTTTGATTCAGGCTTCATGTTTCTTAATCTATAGTGGATAAAATTCAATAATTTAATCATCAAATTTATACTAATGGCCCTAAATTCACAATTTGACAATTTGACCATTTTGCCCCTAGACTTTGGCAAAATAACCATTTGCCCTTATGCTCGGAAATTGATTTCTATCAAATTTCCTCATTTCTTATGCCTATCTAAGCCCTTTCATGCATATGGTAGCTTCAAATAACCATTATCCATGCATTTACCAAAAAAAACTTATTTACTTGCAAATAAGTCCTATTTAGGTGTTGTCTATGAACACCCATTTCCAAAAATTGTTTATCAAGCATCCTACATTCATTATCTTTCATAAAACTCCCACAAATGACTTCTACTCATCCATGGTAAAACTTCAAACTCCTAACAAAAATGTTTAATACTCCTCTCAAGAGAAAGCTCATGTTACAAGGGTCTCAAATATGTAAAAACGTTCAAGAAAGAACCTTAAAATCACTTACTTTTGGGAGCTAAAGATGGCTAAAACTTTTAAAGCTTCAAAACTTCTAATTTTCTGAGTATTTCAGTGGAAGAAGAAAACCAAAATGAGACAAAATTGGTAAGTAGGCTATTAGGTCACTATTTTACTCAAATATCTCACCTAATACATAAAAAAAATTTGACTTTTCTTTTTCTTCATCTACTTAGCTGGCCATGCTATCACTAAAGGGCTTAATTGCCTTACAAAGTCCCTACATACTTGTTCTCTAACTAAATAAACCAACTTGTTAATAAAATCAAACTTTACCCTTTTATGAGATTTAGTCCCTTTTCATGATTAGGCCTTCAATAGCGTAAATTAACTTACCAAAACTTTTCCACATCCTCATAAAAATATTATAACACATAAAATATTACTAAATGATTTTCTCTAATACTACATCATACTTAACCCTTCCAAATTCCATAACTTGCAATTTAGCCCTCAAGGTAATTTGATCATTAATTCTTAAAATTTCCTTCATGTAAAATTCTCAATATCATGTAAACATACCATAAGCTCAAAAACAATCATAGAATAAAATTTTCTACGTCGGATTTGTAGTCTCGAAACTACTGTTCCAAGCATGCCCTAATACGGGCTGTACAACTCTCCCCCTTAGGGATTTTCGTCCCCGAAAATCTTACCGGTGAACAAGTTGGGGTACTGAGTCCTCATATTTTCCTCAAGTTCCCATGTCGCTTCTTTTACCCCGTGTATTTGCCACAGTACTTTCACAAGGGCTATAATCTTATTTCTTAGCTGTTTGACCTCCTGAGCTAAAAATTTAATCGATTCCTCACCATAAGTCATGTCCAGTTGGATCTCAATCTAGGTCGAAGTGATCACATGTGAAGGCTCCAATCGATAACGTCATAGCATAGATACATGAAATACATTATGGATCTTTTTTAGCTCGGACGACAAGGCTAGTCGATAGGCCACCGGTCCTATCCTTTCGGTGATCTCATAAGGCCCGATGAAGTAAGGACTTAATTTACCCTTTCGACCAAATCTAAGGACTTTTCTCTAAGGAGAAACTTTCAGAAACACTTTATTCTCGACTTGGAACTCAATTTCCTTTCACTTCAAATCAGCATACGACTTTTGTCTATCAGCTGCAGCTTTCAAACAGTCTCTAATCACTTTCATCTTCTCCTATGTCTCTTTAACTAGGTCAACCCCATGTATCTGATTTTCCTTAAGCTCTGCCCAATACAAAGGCGTTCTATATTTTCGCCCGAATAAAGCCTCATAGGGTGCCATTTTCAAACTCGACTGGAAGTTGTTATTGTAAGCAAATTCAACTAAAGGTAGGTTTCTCCCAACTACCTTGAAATTCCAATACACAACACTTGAGCATACCTTCGAGCACCTGTATCACTCTTTCTGACTGACCGTCAGTCTAGGGGTGAAAAGCAATGCTAAAATTTAGCTTTATGCCCAAAGGCTCCTGTAATCTCTTCCAAAATCGTGACGTAAACCTTGGGTCTCAATCTAAAATAATCGATAATGGTACTCCATAAAGCCGCACAATCTCAGAAATGTACAAGTCAACCCACTTATCTAAGGAGTAATATGTACGTACTGGTATAAAATGGGTTGACTTTGTAAGCATATCAACCACAACCCACACAGCGTCTTTCTTTTTTGGTGTCAACGGAAAGCCCGTCACGAAATCTATAGTAATACAGTCCCAGTTCCACTTAGGAACCATGACGGGTAGTAATAACCCAGAAGGTACTTGGTGTTCCACTTTTACTTGCTGACAAATCAAGCATTTCGTGACATACTCAGAAATATCTCTTTTCATGTTCGGCCACCAATACCATCTCTTTAAATCCCTGTACATCTTGGTACTGCCGAGGTGAATGGACATTCGGCTATTATGTGCCTCATTTAAAATTCTTTGAATTAACTCGTCATCCTTTGTACTCAAATTTGGCCTTGAAACTTTATGCAACCATCCGAATCAGTCTAGAAATCTAAATATGCACCCAATTCGCATTGGGCTTTCTTAGTTTGTAAATTTTCGTCTCTTAACTGCTTTACAAATCTCTTGGATGAACATTGGCCTAACTCTCATTTCCACCAAAACCAACCCATCATCATTTACTATCAGCTGTGCATTAATAGCTTTCAAGGAAAATAATGATTTTTGACTAAGAGCATCAGCTACAACGTTTGCTTTCCTCGGGTGGTAGTCAATAACTAGCTTATAGTCCTTCAATAACTCAAGCCATTGTCGCTTTGACAGCCCGAATAAGGGCCTAAATGGAATAGTGGTTTCGAAACCACAATTCTAAAGTAGAAAAATTTATTTCGATTAATTTTTATAATTTATCGAGTGATTAGATGCATGTGTTAGGATATCGATAGAAAATTTCATGAATTGCATGTCTAATTTGCCTATTAAGACATAATTGCAAAAGTTGATAAATATGAGTTCTAGATGTTAAAGGATTTAATTGAAGAGCATAATTTAAGTATAGGTCCTTAAATGGTAATTATACCATTAGGCTTTCATGGACAAAAATGGACATACATAGGTAGAAATAACCAAAGTTTTTAATGAAGGGTATTTTAGTCATTTGGTAATTAAAAGATTAAAAAAGGGAAAAAGATGGCAAAATATGTCCATCTTCATCATTAGGACGAAATTTCAAGGGTTCTCCATAGCTAGGGTTTGTTTCAAGCTTCCAAGCTCCATAGTAAGTGATTACAATCCCCGTTTTTAATGTTCTTTACGTTTTTGGAGTCCCGGTAACTCAATTTAACTTATGCTAGCAATAATTTAACCTAGGGATCATATTTGGAAAAATACCCATAGGTAAAATGTATTTATTTTGATGTTTTATGATAGAATATGAGGTTTTAAATTATGCTAAACAATTTGTGCTACTCGGTTTTAAGTGAAAACAAGTAAAACGGCTTAATCGATAGAAATACCTATTGTTCATAAGTACATGTTAGAGTAGGAATTTGATGTTTCCGTTGGCAAATAAATGATCAGCATGTCCTAAAACATAGGAATTTGGGAAAAAGTTTAATTTTCGAGCTTTGGGGCAAAAGTGTAAATATGCAAAAGTTTAGGGGCAAAATTGTAATTTTTCCAAAGTTAGAGTTAAGGACTATTTTGATAAATGTGAGTATTAAATCAGCTAAATGAGTTATTTTAGATCAAGAAAGACGTGGAATCGACCTTGATCGGGGAAAGGAAAAGATTGTGGACTAAATTGCAAAATTTCTTTATTTTGCATCGAGGTAAGTTTATATGTAAATAATGTATTGTTTTATTATGTTATAATATTTTATTTTGTGACATGTGAAATAATTTTCAGTATTGTTCAATTAAAAGACATAAACGGTGATTTGTGGTTGATGAATTGAGATTAAATGAAGAAATCTCGGTTGAACTTTTGGAATGGAAAAACGTGGTGCTAAGTGGATATACCACGGTTATACGTGTAACGTGGTGCTAAGTGGATATGCCATGATTACATATATTGATACATGTAACATGATGCTAAGTGGAAATGCCACGGTTACATATATTGATTCATTAACGTGGTGCTAAGTGGATATACCACGGTTAAACATGTAACGTGGTGCTAAGTGTATATGCCACGGTTATACATGTTAATTTGAAAAGTGGAACTAAGTGCGTATGCCACAATTATATGTTAGCTCAATAGTGTGGTGCTATGTGCATAAACCACTAAGTTGGGCGTTAATTACAGAAGGTGGAGCTATGTGCTAAAACCACCGGATATTGTTACTTTCCGAAGTGTTCACCGGGAGAAACAAGTTTGCTAAATGAAATTTAACATGGCAAAAATGTGGGATAAATGCCGAAATATGAATATATGATTTTGGAATTATGAGTTAGATATGTAATTGAATTTTGATAAGATGAATATGGATAAGTATTATCTTGAAAGTTGATAATAAGAAATTTTAGTGAAGGAATGAAATTTGGGATAAACAGTCTAAAACAACAGCAGGGGAGTGACTTTGAAAAATCACCAAAAATGGTATAAGTTGAATTAGAAGTGGAATGAGATATAGAATTAAACCTTATTGAGTCTATTTTTATATAAAAGAAACAAAGAAAACAAAGGAATTCTGTATTTTGAGATATTTATATTTCTGTAAGACTGGTTTAGACTAATTTCGTGATCCTCTGTTTTGAATTGTAAAAACCATTAAAAATTGTACAAAAATAGTTAAGGAACATAATTTATATGGTTGGATTCCTTATTGAGTATACTTTCATAATAAATAAACAAGAACCTCATTTGAATTCGGTAGCAAAATATAATTAAATTTTAGTGAAGAGTGGTCAAAGTTTCTGAACTGAAAAATAGGGGAGACTTAAATGAATAAACTGTATTAATTGGACCAACCAAAAATTCTTAAATTTTTATGGTAAGAATAAATATGAGCCTAGTTTCCAGGAAAATTTACAGATCTTAATTTTGAGTTCCGTAGCTTTGGATAAAAATAATTTAGTAACTAAGACTCGAATGGACAGCTTGTACTGAAAATGATAAATGCATATGAGAAAAAGGTTGTGTAATTATGGATACATATTTTGGGATCTATAAATGCCATTATTAGTTTGTTATCTTTATTATTTACATATTACTTACTAAGCTTTTAGCTTACTTTTCTTCCTCTTCCTTTCTTGTTTTATTTTATAGTGAAATCAAGTTTGCTCGTGATTCGGGGAAAAGTTGTCAGAAGCTCACCAACGCTATCCATCCTTCCTTTTGGTATTTTGTAAACACGTTTTGGACATATGGCATGTATAGAAGGCTTGAGTATTTTGTTATAAATTTTAGTAATATTACTTTAAAAGTTGAATTCTAACATTAGATATTTCACTCGTATTTTGTTATCGGTATGATCTAATGTTAGTTACATTATAAGTTTATGATATATGTGAATTTAATTTTTAAAAGATGAGTGATCAATTGATGGATTTAAATTTAGATAATCATTTTATGTCTTGATTTGCTATAATTATACATACGTTGTTCTAGTAATACTCGTATCCTATTCTAGTATTGAACACGGGTACGAGGTGTTACAGTCGCTGCTTCAAATTCAAATCTTTTTGGGTCATTAAGTACTTAAGACTTTTATGGTCGGTAAAGCCTCGGCACTGCTCACTATATAAATGATGTCTCCATATCTTTAGGACAAACACAATTGCAGCCAATTCTAAGTCGTGAATCAGGTAATTCTTTTCATGGGGCTTCAATTGTCTCGAGGCATAGGCAATCACTTTGCCTTCTTGCATAAGTACGCAACCCAATCCATTTAAGGATGCATCACTATAGATAACAAACTCCTTTTTTGATTCTGGTTGTACTAAAATAGGAGCCTCGGTCAACAACTTCTTTAACTTCTCGAAACTTCGTTGGCATCTTTCATTCCACTCAAACTTAGCATCTTTTTGCAACAATCTTATCATTGGAGTGGCGATCATAGAAAATCCCTTAACAAATCTTCGGTGGTAGCCGGCCAAACCCAAGAAACTTCTGACCTCGGATACATTCCTTGGCGGTTTCCAATCAACAATTGTCGAGACTTTACTTGGATAAACTCTAATGCCATCACCTGAAACGATGTGGCCCAAAAATCCAACTTCTTTCAGCCAAAATTCGCTCTTGCTGAATTTAGCATAAAGCTACTTATCTCACAGAGTCTATAATACTATCCTCAAATGCCCGACATGCTCGTCCTCATTGCGAGAATAAATTAAAATATCATCAATAAAAACCACAACGAACTTATCTAGGTATTGCTGAAAGATACAGCTCATTAGATCCATAAACACGACTGGGGCGTTAGTCAAGCCGAATGGTATGACAAGAAATTCATAATGGCTATACCTTGTTCGAAATGCAGTCTTAGGCACATCGAACTCCTTAACCCTTAATTGATAGTACCCGGATCTCAAATCTATCTTGGAGAATACCGTAGCTCCCCTCAACTGATCAAATAAATCGCCGAGCCTTGGCAAAGGGTACTTATTCTTTATGGTGACCTTGTTAAGCTGCCTATAATCTATGCACAACCTCATAGAACCATTTTTCTTTTTCATGAATAAAACGGGAGCACTCCATGGGGAATGACTCAGTCTTGTAAAACCTCTCTCTGTCAAATATTATAACTGAGCCTTTAATTCCTTCAACTCAGTTGGTGCCATTCTATGAGCAATAGAGATAGGGGTGGTACCCAGAGCCAACTCTATACCAAACTCTACCTCTCTAACCGGAGGTAGTCTGGGCAACTCTTCCGGAAACACATCTCGATATTCGTAGACTACTGGCACCAATTCAATCTTTAATTCTGTCTCTTACGTATTAATCACAAAGGCAAGGTAAGCTTCATACCCCTTTTTAACACATTTCTGTGGCACAATGGAAGAAATCATTACAAGCAACCTTTCAAATTCTTCTGACTCTACTCGAAGAGTCTCACCATTTTCGCATCTTATCTCAATAAACCAATCCACGCTTGCTTTAGTCCACCACTTTTCCCTTTCCATGGTTTTGATTCGGGCTTTGATTTTTTTGATCTATAATGGATAAAATCCAATAATTTAATCATCAAATTTATACTAATGACCCTAAATTCACAATATGGCAATTTGACCATTTTGCCCCTAGACTTTGGCAAAATGACAAATTTTCCCCTTCTACTTGAAAATTGATTTTTATTAAATTTCCTCATTTCTTATGCCTATCTAAGCCCTTTCATGCATATGGCAACTTCAAATAACCATTATCCATGCATTTACCAAAACAACTTATTTACTTGCAAATAAGTCCTATTTAGGTGTTGTCTATTAACACTCATTTCCAAAAATTATTTATCAAGCATCCTACATTCATTATCTTTCATAAAACTCCAACAAATGACTTCTAGTCATCCACGGCAAAACTTCAAACTCCTAACGAAAATGCTTAATACTCCCCTCAAAAGAAAGCTCATGTTACAAGGGTCTCAAATATGTAAAAAATTCAAGAAAGAACCTTAAAATCACTTACTTTTGGAGCTAAAGATGGCTGAAAACTTTGAAGCTTCAAAACTTCTAATTTGCTGAGTATTTTGGTGGAAGAAGAAGACCAAAATGAGACAAGATTGGAAACTAGGCTATTAGGTTACTATTTTACTCAAATATCTCACCTAATACATAAAAAAATTTTGACTTTTCTTTTTCTTCATCTACTTGGCCAGCCATGCTATCACTAAAGGGCTTAATTGCCTTATAAAGCCCCCACATACTTGTTCTCTAGCTAAATAAACCAACTTGCTAATAAAATCAAACTTTACCCTTTTATGCGATTTAGTCCCTTTTCACGATTAGGCCTTTAATCGCATAAATTAACTCACCAAAATTTTTCCACTTCCTCATAAAAATATTATAACACATAAAATAGTACTAAATGATTTTCTCTAATACTACATCATACTTAACCCTTCCAAATTCCATAACTTGCAATTTAGCCCTCAAGGTAATTTGATCCCGAATTCTTAAAATTTCCTTCATGGAAAATTCTCAATATCATGTAAACATACCATAAGCTCAAAAACAATCATGGAATAAAATATTCTACTTTGAATTTGTGGTCTCAAAACTACTGTTCTGACTAGGCCTTAATTCGGGCTGTTACACCCGACTTAATAGACCTCAGTGCCCTCAGTGTGGTAGGCACCATCTCGGCGAATGTCGGGTACATGAGAGGGCACGTTTCAAATGCAGCGCTCAAGACCGCTTTATTAGATAATGCCCTGAGATGGTGGAGAAAGTCAGAGATTAGAGTGCGGGATCAGGAAATACTCCCTCTAGAGGCAGACCCCAGAGAAACTCAGGTTTAGGGGCGAGTAGTAAAGGTGCTCCTTAGACTGCAAGACCTGAGGGCAGAGCACCATCGAGGACTTATGCCATTAGCACTCGTGAAGAGGCGTTTTTGCCTGATGTAATCACGGGTACATTTTCTCTCCATGAAACTCCTGTTATTGCTTTAATAGATCCAGGATCCACCCACTCTTACATTTGTATGAAACTAGTCTCTAACATGGGTATACCAGTAAAGTCTACAGAACTCATGATAAGAGTCTCTAATCCCCTATGCAAATGTGTATTAGTAGACAAAGTATGTTGATGTTGTCCTTTGATGATTAGGGGTCATTATTTCCCTGCTAACCTCATGCTACTACCATTCAATAAATTTGATGTAATTCTAGGCATGGATTGGTTAACCACGCATGATGTGATAGTAAATTATGGTAGGAAGTTTATTGAATTGAAATGTGCAAATGGTGAGACTCTTTGAGTAGAGTCAAAAGGTTACCTGTAATAATTTCTGCCATGGTGGCACAGAAATGTATTAAAAAGGGGTATGAAGCTTACCTTGTCTTTGTGATTAATACATTAGAGATAGAATTAAAGATTGAATCGGTGCCAGTAGTCTGCGAATTTTGAGATGTTTTTCTGAAAGAGTTGCCCGGACTACCTCCAGTTAGAGAGGTAGAGTTTGGTATAAAGTTGGCTCTAGGTACTACACCTATCTCTATTGCTCTTTATAGAATGGCACCGGCTGAGTTGAAGGAATTGAAGGCTTAGCTACAAGATTTGACAGATAGAGGTTTTGCAAGACTGAGTCATTCCCTGTGGGGTGCTCCCGTTTTATTCGTGGAAAAGAAAGATAGTTCTATGAGGTTGTGCATAGATTATAGACAGCTTAACTGTAATAGCCCGGTTTCAACCCTAGTCGAACTAGTGGTTTTAGGACCACATATTCGAGTTTAAATAATATTTTAATATTATTTTTTATTCTTATTTTATGTGAATTAGCATGTGTGAAATTTCTATGAATTAATTTGTCTGTTTGTGTGCTTAATTTGCAAAAAGGACTAAATTGCAGAAAATGCAAAATTTGTCTTTCTATTTAATTATGTGCCAAATTGAATGTGGCTTTTAAATGTGGTGGCCTTGTTTGGTAATTAGACCATTTGGTTTTATAATGGACATATATGGGCTTAATGTTAATGCTTTATACATGTTTTAATGATGGGTAAATTAGTAAATGGCTTAATATGTGAATTATAATAAAACAAATCACAAAATATGGCCATTTTATGTTCTAATAGCCAAAAATCAAAGGAGATAAAAAGAAAGAAAAAGTCCTAGGGTCTGGCCATTGATTTACTTGATTAAGATCAAGAACCAAAGAGAACAGAATTAGATCGGGGAAAGTCGAAAGTAGTTGATTAGTCGATCGTAATCGTATGAATCCATACGAGGTAAGTCAATATACAAATAAATGTGTTAAATTACATTATAGTTGCTATTATGTTGATTGAATGGTGTTAAATGGTTATGAGAGCCGAATATGTGAAATCCGAAATAAGTTCTGAGCATGTGATCAAGTCCAAAAAGCCCCGTCTGAACCTTAGGAATAGTTAGGATACATATGTCATGACATAGGAGCTGATATCTGTTTACATGTAAGACCATGTCTGGGACGTTGGTATCATCTGGGATTTACGAGTAAGACCATGTCTGGGACAGTGGCATTGATATCTGATTACATGTAAGACCACACCCGGGAGGTTGGCATTGTATGACCTTTTCTAAGTTTCCCACGTATCATTATTGATTCTGAATGGTTCAACGGGCATTCCGAGAAAATGAATGAGCGTACAAATATGTTTCATATTCCGGTATGTATGAAACATGTTCTATGTTTGAAAAAAAAATAGCATATGTTCAATGGTGAGCTATTATATATATATATAATGGTATGAGAATAAATGTGGTACATGATCAAATGATATTTGTGAATAAGTGAATTATATGAGAAATGTCAACCTCTAATTGAATTTTGCCATGAATCACTTGATTAAATTGAACTATGAAGGTGCTTTTAGACAATCTATTTGTATATGGCTTACTTAGCTCTTAGTAGCTTACTTTGTTTATGTTTGCTTTGTTTTATATATATCGAAGCTACCGAAAGCTCGGGGATCGTTAAGGATCATCACCACACTATCCATCTTGATTACGGTATCTTTTGAAAATGAAAAATGTTGAATTATGGCATATATAGGCTAGATGCGGTTGAATATGTTTTATGATATATATAAGTTATGCCATGTGATATGGCTAACTAAAGATTATTCATGTTTGATTTTGGTATATCTTTATGGTGTTTATAAAGCTAATAGAAATATGGTCATTTTGGTGTATATTTGGGTGTGAATATGGTAAGTTTTGTTATGAAATGGAATGTTGTTTGATTGTGCTATGGAACATATGGTATGCATAAGATTTGGCTTGTAATTTGGTTTGAATTAGCATGGTCATTAAGCATAGCTTAGAATGAGGTCTTTGTGACATGAAATGTAAGTATTTTGGTTGTGTTTTGGTTGAGAAATATTGGTATTATGTATTGGCTTTTGGCTTGTAGGGATGACTCATAAATGGGTGGCAAAGATGGCTTTTCGAATGACCTATTTTTGTCCACACGGGCAGAGACACGGGCGTGTGTCTCAGCCGTGTGCGACACACAGTCAAAGTACACGGTCATGTGTCTCTGGGGTACCCTTTTAAATTAAGTCAGTATATCCTACAGGAATAACACGACCAAGGCACACGGGTGTGCCTAGTGGCCGTGGGTGACACAGAGGCTAGTCATATGGGCGTGTGACCGGCTGTGTACACAAGTCAGCAGCTCCCTTAATTTTCACACGGCCGAGACCACGAGCGTGTCTTGTGGCTGTGTGAACAAGTCAATATGTATGCCCTGTTTTGCCATAGCCTGGACACATGGGCATGTCTAGTGGTCGTGTGCACAGGCGTGTGACCTCCACAGCTTTAAAAAATGTTTAAGTTTCAAAAAAATTTCTAAGTGTTCGGTTTAGTCCCGATCTTCTTCTAATGCATGTTTAAGGCTTCGAAGACCTTCATAAAGGACTTATTGATGATGTTTGATATTGATCTGATGTTGATGATAAAGAATTGCCTGTAAAAGTTTGAATTTGTCTGGTAATACCTTTAACCCTATTCCGGCGACGGATACGGGTTAGGGGTGTTACATTAACAAGGTCACCATAAAGAACAAGTACCCTTTGCCAAGGATCGATGATTTATTCGACTAGTTGAGAGGAGCCACGGTGTTCTCCAAGATAGATTTGAGATCTGAATATTATCAATTAAGGGTTAAGGAGTCCGATGTGTCTAAGACTGCATTTCGGACAAGGTATGGCCATTATGAATTTCTTGTCATGCCATTCGGCTTGACTAACGCCCCAACAATGTTCATCGATCTAATGAACCGTATCTTTCAGCCATACCTAGATAAATTCGTTGTGGTTTTTATTGATGATATTTTAATTTATTCTCGCAACGAGGATAAGTATGCCGAGCATTTGAGGACAGTATTACAGGTTCTGCGAGATAAGTAGCTTTATGTTAAATATAGCAAGAGTGAATTTTGGCTGAAAGAAGTTGGATTTTTGGGCCACATCATTTCGGGTGATGGCATCCGAGTTGACCCAAGCAAGATCTCGGTAATTGTTGAATGGAAGCCACCGAGAAATGTATCTTGGGTTAGAAGTTTCTTGGGTTTGGCCGGCTACTACCGAAGATTTGTTAAGGGATTTTCAATGATCGCCACTCCAATGATGAGACTGTTGCAAAAAGATGCTAAGTTTGAGTGGAATGAAAGATGCCAACGAAGTTTCGAGAAGTTAAAGACGTTGTTGATCGAGACTGATATTTTAGTACAACTAGAATCAGGGAAGGAATTTTTCATCTATAGTGATGCATCTTTAAATGGATTGGGTTGCATACTTATGCAAGAAGGTAAAGTGATTGTCTATGCCTCAAGACAATTGAAACCCCACGAAAAGAATTACCCGACTCATGACTTAGAATTGACCGCAATAGTGTTTGCGTTAAAGGTTTAGAGGCATCATTTATATGGCGAGCAGTGCCGAATCTATACCGACCATAAAAGTCTTAAGTACTTAATGACCCAAAAAGATTTGAATTTGAGTCAGCGGCGGTGGCTTGAATTGTTGAAGGATTATGAGTTAATTATTGACTACCACCCGTGAAAAGCAAACGTTGTAGCCGTTGCTCTTAGTCGAAAATCACTATTTACCTTAAGAGCTATGAATGCACAACTGTCAGTAACTAATGATGGGTCACTTTTAGCGAAAATGAGAGCTAGACCGATGTTCATCCAAGAGATTTGTGAAGCACAGTCAAGAGACGAAAAGTTGCAAGCCAAGAAAGCCCAATGTGAATTGGGTACCAATTTAGACTTTCAAACCGATTCGGATGGTTGCGTAAAGTTTCGAGGCCAGGTTTGTGTACCAAAAGATGACGAGTTAATTCGAAGAATTCTTCATGAGGCTCATAGTGGGTGCATATCCATCCACCCCGACGTACTAAGATGTACAACGATTTGAAGCAATGGTATTGGTGGTCAAGCATGAAAAGAGATATTTCTGAATATGTAGCAAAGTGGTTAATTTGTCAACAAGTAAAAGCGGAACACCAAATACCCTCTGGTCTATTACAACCCATCATGGTTCCCAAGTGGAAGTGGGACCGTATCACCATGGATTTTGTGACGGTTTTCCATCGACACTTAAAAAGAAGGACGCTGTTTGGGTTGTGGTTGATAAGCTTACGAAGTTAGCCCACTTCATACCAGTACGCACAAACTACTCCTTAGACAAGTTGGCTGACTTGTACATTTCTGAGATTGTGCGGCTTCATGGAGTACCATTGTCGATTATTTCGGATCGAGACCCAAGGTTTACGTCGCGATTTTGGAAGAGATTATGGAGGCTTTGGGCACAAAGCTAAATTTTAGCACTACTTTCCACCCCCAAACCGATGGTCAGTTGGAGAGAGTGATACAGGTGCTTGAAGATATGCTCAGGTGTTGTGTTTTGGAATTTCAAGGTAGTTGGGAGAAGTACCTACCTTTGGTAGAATTCGACTATAACAAAAGCTTCCAATCGAGTTTGAAAATGGCATCGTATGAGGCCTTATATGGGCATAAGTGTAGGACGCTTTTGTATTAGACAAAACTTAAGGAAAATCAAATACATGGGGTCGATCTTGTTAAGAAGACAGGAGAAGGTAAAAGTGATTCGAAACTATTTGAAAGCTGCGGCTGATAGACAAAAGTCGTATGCTAATTTGAAGCAAAAGGAAATTGAGTTCCAAGTCGGGATAAAGTATTCCTAAAAATTTCTCCTTGGAGAAAAGTCCTTAGATTTGGTGAAAAGGGCAAATTTAAGTCCTCATTTTATCGGACCCTATGAGATCACCGAAAGGATAGGACCAGTGGCTTATCAACTAGCCTTGCCGTCTAAGCTAGAAAAGATCCATGATGTATTTCACGTATCCATGTGACGTTATCGATCTGACCTTTCTCATGTGATTATCCCAACAGAGATTGAGATCTAGCCTGACATGACCTATGGCGAAGAACCGATTGAGATTTTAGCTCGAGAGGTCAAACAACTAAAAAACAAAATTATTGCTCTTGTAAAGGTACAGTGGCAGAGGCATAGAGTAGAAGAGGCAACGTGGGAGCTTGAGCAAACCATGAGAGACCAATATCCCAACTTGTTTAATGGTAAGATTTTCGGGGACGAAAATCCCTAAAGGGGGAGAATTGTAACAGCCCAAATTAGGGCTTAGCTAGAATAGTGGTTTCGAGACCACAAATCAAGGGTATAAAAGTACATTTTATGATCATTCCTAATTTTATAATATGATTGCATGTTAGTGATAAAATACCATGAAGAAAATTTTATGAATTTAGGGCCAATTTGTCTTCAAAGACTAAATTGCAAAAATATGAGATTTGGAAGGTTTAAGTGTGAAATAGTATTAGAGAAAATCATTTAGTATTATTTTTATGTGTTATAATATTTTTTTATAAGAATGTGGAAAAATTTTGGTGAGTTAATTTAAGCGATTGAAGGCCTAATTGTGAAAAGGGACTAAATCGCATAAAAGGGTAAAGTTTGATTTCACTAGCAATTTGTTTTATTTAGCTGGAGAACAAATATGTGGGGGCTTTGAAAGGCAATTAAGCCCTTTAGTGATAGCATTGCCGGCCAAGTAGATGAAGAAAAAGAACAGTCAATTTTTTTTATGTATTAGGTGAGATATTTGAGTAAAATAGGGACCTAATAGCCTAGTTTCCAATTTTGTCTCATTTTGGTCTTCTTCTTCCACCAAAATACTCAGACAATTAGAAGTTTTGAAGCTTCAAAATTTTCAGCCATCTTTAGCTCCCAAAAGTAAGTGATTTTAAGGTTTTTTCTTGAATATTTTTACATATTTGAGACCCTTGTAACATGAGCTTTCTTTTGAGGGGAGTATTAAGCATTTTGGTTAGGAGTTTGAAGTTTTTCCATGGATGAGTAGATGTCATTTTTGGGAGTTTTATGAAAGATAATGAATGTAGGATGCTTGATAAATAATTTTTGGAAATGGGTGTTCATAGACAACACTTAAATAAGACTTATTTGCAAGTAAATAAGTTGTTTTGGTAAATGCATGGATAATGGTCATTTGAAGCTGCCATATGCATGAAAGGGCTTAGATAGGCATAAGAAATGAGGAAATTTGATAAAAATCAATTTTCGAGCATAAGGGCAAAATGGTCATTTTGCCAAAGTCTAGGGGCAAAATGGTCAAATTGCCAAATTGTGAATTTAGGGTCGTTAGTATAAATTTGATGATTAAATTATTGAATTTTATCCATTATAGAACAAGAAACTCGAAGCCCGAATCAAAACTAGGGAAAGGGAAACGTGGTGGACTAAACCGAGCGTTTGCCACATTTTGGGGACCCGAGGTAAGTTGTATGTAATAATTTAGCATCAAGTATTATGAAAATGATCATGATGAATTCTATATATTTTAGGTTAATTTTATGAAATCTTGTCATAAAACGTACAAGAAATGACTATAGAATAAAAGAGAAATTCTAAGTACTTGTTAAAGTAGACGAAGGATGTCTTGTAGGTCCTGTATAAGACCATGTTTGGGACATGGCATCGGCACCGAACTGAGATCCCATGTAAGACCATGTCTGGGACATGGCATTGGCATCGATATGTGGTCCTGTATAAGACCATGTTTGGGACATGGCATCGGCACCGAAATGAAACATAGATCCCCTATAAGACCATGTCTGGGACATGGCATAGGCGTCTAAGAGGGATCCCATATAAGACCATGTTTGGGACATGGCATCGGCATCCTATGGGATCCCGTGTCAGACCATATTTGGGATATGGCTTCGGCATCAGTTGGAGATCCCATGTAAGACCATATCTGTAATATGGCCTTAACATATTGGCAAGAGAATGGCATTACGGTTATTCTTCAACATTCTAAGTATATTAATAGAGAAAGTATTCAAGTTGATTAAATTATTGATAAAGACTAAAGTCTATGATGAGTTTTACAGGGTCACTAGAATATAGTTATGAGAAAATGATAATGTAAAGTATGAGACTGAGTGTCCCATGAGACGAGCAAGTTACGAGATTAAGTAAGTTTCAAAAACAAGAAAGTCACATTGATAAGTAAGTCTCAGAAACAAGAAAGTTACAAGCTTGAGTAAGATATTAGATGAAGTATCAAAAGCCTGTAAGTTTACTCATATTTCATTATTTATGATTGCTATATTTATTTCATGCAACTTACTAAGCAATTTTGTACTTACTCCCTTAATTTCCCCTTTCCATGTAGATTCGCCGTATTAGCTCGGAGACCATTATTGGTTGGAGCTCGAAGTCACACTATCAAGATCTTCATTTCGGTATAGTTATATTAGTCATTTTGGATATGGCATGTATAGGCCTTTAGTCATTTTGTTGCACAATCCATGCTAGCTAGCCAATTGTGTTGGCCATTTATACTTATAAGTTTCATTTTGTAAATGGCCTTTGGAATTGGCCTAAAACCATTCAAGTTGCTAAATGAAATGAGATGAATTCACATGGAAATTGTGCAAGATTGTTTAGAAGTTTATGCATGCATTTTGAATATGAATTGGGCGAAGTATGAATGCCTATTTAGGGACATTTAAATGAGTATTGGTGCTATGTTATGATGTATGAAGGTTGAGGTTATGTTTGTATGTGTTTCAGGGTGGCTAAGGGCTTGATAAATAGCCCTATATTTCCCACACGGGTAGGCACACGGGCGTGTATCTACGCCGTGTGAGACACACGGGCTGCACATGGGCGTGTGGCTCGACCGTGTGTCCCCTGCACCTTGCATGGATAGAATTAAACACTATCAGTATAGTCCACAGTCATGAGACACGGCCGTGTGTCTCATCCGTGTGGAGGACACGGCCAGCACACGAGCGTGTGCCACGGCCGTGTGAATGATGACGTCAGAAACAGAATACCCAAGTTTTTACACCGGGCCACGACACAAGCATGTCAAGGCCGTGTGAGGGACATGGGCTGAGCACACGGGCGTGCAACAGGCCGTGTGAAAACCCCTATAGGTTGATGTTAGAAATTAAATCCACTCGGGTATTGAAAACGGGCGTGTCCCTAGCATGCTTAGGCCATGTGGGGCACATGGGCCATCAGCATGGCCATGTTTAGAGACCACACGGGCGTTTGGCCTTCTCACACGAGCGTGTGCCCTGGTTTTGCTAGTTTTTGAAGAAATTTTCTCAAGTGTACAAAATGGTCTCGGGTCAGTCCTGAGAAATAATTTAGGCATCGTAGGCCATAAGAAGGCTTGTAGGACAATGTTTGGAAAAGTTTTTAATTGGGGCACACTTTCTTGAGTTTAAGTTGAAGATTTGCATGAGTTTCAGTACGGTAATATCTCATACCCTATTCCAGCATCGGTTACAGGTAAGGGGTGTTACAACTTGTAACCTACATGGTTCGTATGTAAGGTGTCTATGTCTTTTCATGAGCTCACACGATATGGGTTCGCACCACCATGCACGCGAAGCCACACCTATAAAACACATGTTAATCCTAGAATAGGGTATGTATTGGCATGCATGGGGACTTACCTACGACGTCACATCTAAGAACAGTAATCGTATCATATAAATAGAGAATTTAACCCTTTTGAGGGACGCTCACACAAAAACACTCAACGAATTTATCTTTTTAAATGGAAATTTGGTCAGATTTTTGCTGACATGGATAATGTTTTTCCTATATAAATCAAGTTTGAGCATAAAATTTTATTTGTATTTTTAGCAAGATTGGATTTGAATAGCAAAATGAAAAAATTTTAAAACATTTTTTTATAAATTTTTGAATATTTTAAAATTTAAAAAAAATATTGTGATTCTAATTTTTTAAATTTTAGAATTTTTATTGAAAATTTGAAAAAAAATCATTTTTAAAATTTTTTTATCATTTTTATAATTTTTGGAACTGTAAATTTTCATTTTATGATTTTTTGAATTTTTATTTTTTAATTCTTATATTATTTATCAATGTAACATATAAGATAAATAGTACAATATCAACAATAAAAAGGTTAAAAGCCAATTTGCTCCAAATGAAATAGTAGGGTCAAATTAAACAAAGGTTTAAAGGTTGAGAACTAAATTTGTTTGTTTGCTACATATATATTCTACACAAAATAAGCATTTAACAGTATAATTTTAATGGAGAGGCCATTTGTTTACAAGAACTATTTTATCTATTTTTAGTAGGATGACCAAAATAAAATTTTTGGTAAAAGTATTTACATTGCTTTCCTGTTACCCGAAGTGCATACTTCTATTTTTAAATTTCAAAAATTATATTTATGTACGTTAAAAAATAAGGAAAATAATCATTTTTTGTAGTAGTTGAAAAAATATTAATTTTATGGTATGAATTTAATTAAATAATGTTTTATTAATTTAAAATATGATTTAAATCCAATAGTTTAAGCTTTTTTGAGCTATAATAAATTGGATTAACATGTCATGTTATATTCTAAACTAAACAATTTAATTAAATTCACCGCATAAAATTAAAATTTTCAACTGCCATAAAAGGATCATTTTGCGCTTTTTTAATCTATAAAGGCTTTTGTACTCATTTTAAAAATATAAAAATCAAAATGCAATCCACATTATAACACAAGAAATTGTAAAACAGGTTTACCATTATATATGTTATCTTGCATTTATGTCCAATAACTATTTGAATGCAAGTATCTATGCAAGTACCGAGAATGTAAAAATATCATTGAGAAGTCGGATTTTATTTTACTCTTTATTAAAAAAATAGATAAATCAATCCAGGTACGTTATTAACGGTACAAATGAATGGAATTTTTAATAGAAAAGATTAATTTACTCTTTAATCTAATGCATAGAAATTAATTTATCCTTTTTCTTTATAGAGGAGCAAAATCCAACTCCTATAAAAGCATCTATGATAATTTTACCGTACTGAGGATGAAGGTATTATATTTGTGCAAAAGTGGGTCTTGTGTGCTGATGTTTTGCTTTGTTTTACTTTTCAAGCAAGAAGAGAATAATGTTAGTGGGTTTTAAGTTCTAAGTAACCATATGAATAGGTTACCTGAAGGGAAAGGTGGAGCTGTGACTTTGTGCATATTCTTTAAAAAAATAAAGGAGCTGAGGGCGAGAAATGTGTTGAACAAAGGGTTGAAGAGATGCATGGCAATATTGGCTCAAAGGCAAAGCCAAGTCATATTTGTTTTTTCCTTTTTAAAGCAGTCATATTTGTTAACGGTAAGCAGAAATAAACAAAAAGGTTTTTAGCCCACAAAAAGAAAAACAAATACAGTTTCGACAACTTTCACAAGTCAGCAGCAATTGCCAGAAGCTGCCTTTGACAAAAATCATCTAACCCAAATAAGAAGTTCCTGGCTTGGGTCAAACATCAAATTAAAACCGAACGAAATTGGCTTTCGTAAGAGATAAGGTAGAAATTGTCCAGTATTCGAACGAAAGTCGTTCTTCTATCAGGGGGAAGCTGTGGCTTTAATTTGCTACTGAGTCTAGACTGCTAATATATTCTTCTCTTTTCTAGTTCTAGAATTATATGTTTATTTTTATTATGGTTTTTGTACTTGAATTTAATTGTTTTAGAATTATATTAACTGATCTTACATCAGTAGTAGTCAAAAATCAATAACGAAATAGGTGCAACTGAACAAAGACCTTTTGTAAGAGAGTTTTGCATAAAAGAGCGTCAAATGTTGCATTACGAACCAATTACAACTTCAGTATGTATGTCAATGGTTGGCCGGCGCTGTAATCCGGCGGGTGTTGTAAGAATTGCATTGCCTGCACTTAAGACCAAGAACGTGAAACTGGACTGTGCTTGTACTGTTGCAGTCATTGCAGAGGATTGAAACCTGCATGAAAACCACATTCAACAAAGTGTACAAATATAAAACCGAACATCGTTTTGACTATGTTCAACAACGGAAGTATGATGAAGAAGATATTATATCATATAGAGCAACAGTGGCTCAGTATTAACCTGAAAGAGGCTACATAGGAAGGAACAGCACTAGAAACCATAACATAAACTTGCCCGGTAAAGTAGACCCTTAAATTACTAGCTTTATGTTCATTTGGAAAGGGTAAAAATGAGCTTGAAGAATATTTCCCAATCGGTTCGGTTGTTAACATCCATGAAAGAGAAAGACTGGCTGCTATTTGAAATAAGGAAGTGTTATATGACAACATATCTATGTCCCGACCAAACATTGGGAAACAGATGGATACTTTCGAGAGGCACGGAAATCATCTAACTAGACCTGATTTCTGAATGAGACCAAAAACTTGTAAAAGTTTGCATATCTGCTGCAACAATTTTAATTGCATGCATGCTGCAGGCAAACTAAAAGAGAAAGTTACATAATTTACTACCTCAAATTGATATTCCGCAGGCATTCTAGTAGCATCAATCTGTAAACAAAGAAAAAGATCACCAATTAATGACAAACAAAAATGATCGAAAGAGTAAAATAGTTGGTTAATCCTGAAAGTAGTACTTAACAACTTCTACAGCAAAATCTTTTTAATATGTTCTTTAGAGAAAGATCAGACATCCTTGAAATAAAAAATTAGGTCCATGGAAAGGGCATATAAAAATCCAACAAAAGAACCAATTATTAGTAACACACAATATGCTCAGGTCTAGTAGAAACTTAATGTGCAATAAGATGATCAAAAGAAGAAGGTTTATACATCCATATCCAGATCTTCCCAGAAGGCAGACATATCAAGTACTGCCTTGCAGCAGATGGGACATCTATACCTGTGAAATGAAAAAAAAAAAAAAAAAAAAAAAAACCAATAGTTAATGTTTTAACCATTCTGAGAAAAGAAAATTAAAATAACTAAGCAATTAGCAAAGTAATTTGAATTTACTGATTTTGCATAGCCATCTGATAAAAGCATTCCATATGCATTGTATGTCCACATTTCATAATGCGTGTGCTTTTAACTGAGTCAAAAAGATACTGGACACAGAAAAAAATGTCTTGGAAAAAATTATTCTTATGAAATTTCAAGAAAAGTGAAGAAAATGGTCAAACTCTCAAAGCTCAAACCTCAAAACAGATGGGGCAGTAAGACTTCATGGAATTCTCCACACAAAAGTGATTGTCACGCAGATCCACCGTATAGCAAGAACCTGTGACAATGATAACATCATAAAGGAAAAAGCAATACAGGAAAATGACTACAAGATATTAAACAACTTTGAAGATACTGCTAATGCCAAGAGTAATTCAACTGGAATCATAAAATTAATTTGAAGACTGCACAACTATATGCTTAGAGATACTCACCATAAACCTAAGAGAATTTAAAGTTTACAAGAAACAAGTACAGAGATAGGTTCCCTAATATGCCTTTTTCTTTAGCCTTTACATGAAACTACAGCTTAAATCTAAAACTAAGTGAATTTTAGGAGTCTGAAGTAACCTAGCTTGGGACACCATTAAATCTGCAACTATCTAATGGAGTCAGAAACTCATTGAAAGGACTCCAGATGTCTTAGAAGTCATCTCTTTGAGCCCTATGTTTAAAATGATAATGGACAAAATAGGAGACACTACGACTATAGAACTGCAACACGCCTCAATAAACCCTGGAACACAGCCATCTAAACAACAGATAAAGCCAATATGCTTCGCTGCAGACCGCAAAATTACAACAGTAGGGAAAAGAAGGATTTTAAGGGCGCTATCTATCCTTACGATTTTGGCTATTTCCTTTGGCTTTCTTAGGTTAATCCTATGAAAAAAACAAAAATTAGAGAAGAACCACATCCGGTTAATATGATCAAACCACCATGAATATCAATAACTTATAATTCAGCTATCCTTTTCATCTTTTTCTGTTTCTTTTCAGCTTAAAGAGGAATAGCATATTGTGCCCCATAACAAGTATAACATGAAATTCCATACAATATTATAAAAGAAACCAACTCTAAAACTAAATCAATTAAGGAGCAAGAATGGTAATAAGACTGCCTACCACATTTCTCGCAGTGAAAGAACTTATCACGGCCACCAACCCTGTGTAAACCACAGATTAGACCAGACTAGAAGTTGACAAGATATAAGACAGAAACAAATTACAAAAACAAAAAGTAAAAAACTTAAGCAATCGGACACAACATGCTAACTAACCTACAAATTCCACAATCATTACAATGGAATTGTCCCTTTGTAATCTGCAACAGTCATAACATAAACTCAACATGATTCTTTAAGTGGAATAAAAGTAATCATAAACATGCAATGATCTTACATCATCATCATAGAATTTACAAATGTCGCAGAAATATTCTCCCATGTTTACCCCACAATGGGAACAGACTTGAGTAACCTGGACATTAGAAAAATGGACTTTCAGAGTTGAGACACTTACAGTTACTACCACAGAATTAAATGCAACGAGACATACCTCCTGTTGGGTATTGCAAATTGAACAAATAACCTGACACATCATTAACTCCACTCCATTATAACAATTATATGTTAAGGTACAACATGAAAGGGATTTTGTCAAATAAAACATACTTGCTTGACATCCTGCCTGACAAGGTCGTGATGATCTTTTGGGTTGCTAAGTGAGTTCTAAATTAAACAAATAAATAAAAGAATTATTAAAAGAAAAAAAATTAAACAATCCAAAAAAATAAGATTAATACATTTATATAACCAAGCCAGGCAATTAAAAAACGTAAATAAACATGAAAAGGGAAAGGGAAACGAGAGAAGGGAGAGAGAGTACTGAGGTCTCGTTATGGCAATGACGGCAAGGGAAGATCTTATTACAGCAAGGAGCAAGGATTTTACATCGTCTCTTGTAGTGATCGCATCTGAAAGGAAAAACAAACAAAAAAAAAAGCATTTAACAAATTGAAACCCAAAGGAAACAAAAAAGAATATAGAGCAAAGAGAAGATACCCATGCTCGAGTTTTCCGAAATCTTTGCTTCTCTGAGGCGAAATTACAGAGTCTCCTGCCATTGGTTAGAATAGGAACACGAAGAAAGAAAGAACAAAATAGAGACTTTTCCTCTTCTTCCTTTTCTTTTTCTTTCCTTTCTGGAAATTAAGAACAACATAGAAAAACATAAAATTTACTCGTGTTGTATATTAAAAAGTTCATCGATTTTATTCAACTTTTAAATAATTTTTAAATATAAATAAATTGGGCCTATTAGGCCTTCAAAGCCGATCATGTTTGCTCGGCCTTATTATGCTTGTAAATCAAACTGATGTTTTCTTTTTCTGTTTTTGAATGCCAATGGAATTCACTTTTATCTTACGTTTGCAAAAAAAAATTTGTTTGAAGTATCTTGTAGACGTTGCCGTAATAACTGCTAGCAGTAGATAATAGCCTCAGCCTACGTCGTAACAATCGTCACTGAATGTTTTCTTATTTCACCCATTCCACGTCGATTGTTGTTATCTTCTCACTCATTTTGTCATGTATATATTTAATAAAGAAATTATATATAATTTGAGATCTGAATTTGTCTATTTGTATTTAGTTAGTTTTTAATTTTTTTTGGATCTAATTAGTCTATGAATTTGTATTCCGTGAATTAAATTAGTACATTCGCATTAACACTATTAATTTGTGCTAACGTGACTCTGCTAGCCAATCTAATGGTGTCACATGACAACCTCTCATAACACCACATAGAAAACATAAATATATTTTTAAATTTTTGTTTGCCATGTGATAACCTCTCGAAACATCACGTGGCACCATCAGATTGAATAATAGTGTCACATCAGCACAAATTAATAGTGTCAATGTAGATATATCAACTTAGTTAACAAGAATACAAATTGAATGATCAACTAGATATAATGGACAAATTCAAGAGCCATATATACTATCCCTTTAGTAAAGGTTATTCCTTGTTAACAATCACCGTGGATTGTTGTTCTTTTTCTCCTTTCACCAAGTTTTAACATTAACATTTTATACAATTTGTTATTTGTTAATGATGATAATGACTCAAATGTAAATGATAAAATTAAGAATGTTTTTAATACGGATATCTTTAATTTTAAAGGATATACAAATATTTTTTAAAATGAAAGAAAATGATTAGAAGAGTTGATACAAAGAAGTAAATTGAGTAATAATTGATAAGTGATGGTTCATCTAATAGTCGTATAAAGAATTAAAAATTGATTCAATAGAGGACGAGTTGAGAAATCACTTCGACGGAAATAATAGTCTCACAAGTATGTCTTGTATCTATCCATGTTTTCATAGATATGGTTTTTTTTTTTTTTTTTTGTGAATCCCATAACGTTGTCTCGTTAAGTAGTAGATTTGTTATGTGTACCCTTAATACATGTGTTTGGACTATAAAGGATCTTCTCTTGGTAGATTGCTTTAAATAAATCCCAATAATGTGATGTGAAAATGGATCGAGATTCACATGCTAATCATTTAAAACGAGATGCTAGACAAGATATTTCTAATAAATAAATTTCTCAGATCAAAATTATTCACTTGACAAAGATTCTTGTCGAAACCGTTTTTTTGAAAACGGGGAATCGACTTTTGAAAACAAAAATTCGGAGTTGCCACCAATCTTTTTTTTTTTGTGGTGTGATTGGGCCACCTTATTAAAACTTTTTGGTCTACGAATTTTGAGAAAATAGGTTCGGGAGTCAGTTACGTATGAGGAAGGATTAGCACCCTCAATACGCCAAAAATCGGTACCTTATTGATTAATTTATGGCTTAATGTCGAAAATTGAAGATTTGAAAAGGTTTTAAAACACAATCCTCCTTTTGAAACATTTGAATAGATTAACCATGAGTTAAAGACCATCTCACTTCAAGGTAAAACGTCACATCCAGTACGGTAAGGCACAACATTTTTTGACCCCCGATTATGATCTTGTCTTTATTTAAAAAAAACGTGCACTTTATTTAAAAAAGGGTATTCGGATATTTAAATCAAACGTAAAACCACAACCCAATACGGTAGGGCATGATTTTTTGATTTTTTTAAATATAGAATATTGCCTTCACTTTCCAAAACTTAAAAAAAAATCTGATAAGAAAAATATTTGAATATTTGGATTGAACAAAAACCGAAACCCAATACGGTAGGGCACAATTTTCTGAGCTTCCAAATATCGAAAATTGCCTTTTGGGAAAAAATTGGGGAATAAATCGATAAGAAGGATATTCGAACACTTAAATCTAATAAAAAACGAAACCCAGTACGGTAGGGCACGTTTTTTAAAACGATTAAGTATAGAAAGTTGCCTTTATTTTTAAAAACTATTTGGGGATAAAAATGCTGAATAAAATACTTAAATCGAATAAAAAAACGAATCCAATACAGTAGGGCCCGTTTCTTTGAAACGACTAAGTATAAAAAAATACCTTTATTTAAAAACAAGTTGAGAATGTATTATAAAAGAATTAAAATGATTTAAAATTTAAAAACTATAATAATGATATGTAACATAAAAATAATAATATAATAATAATCCTAACAATTAATAATAAGAAATATAATAATAAAAAAGGTTGAATGATAATAATAAATAGTAATAATAGTAACCATAGATATAATAATATAATAAATATTGTGATGGCAATATTAATGATAAAACTGAAGAAAAAAAATGATAGTAATAACAATGATATGGCAATGGTAATATTAAACATAATAATAATAGTAAAATTAAAATAATAGCTGTCAAATCAATAATGATGACAAACAATAAATAATTAGTAATATAATAGGATATAGATAAAAAAAGTAATAGTAGTAAAAAACTGTAGTTAGTAAAAACAAATAAAATATGGTAATAAATATGATAAAATATATAAAAGTATTAAATAATTAGTAATAATAGTAAAAACCCGCAGTGATTAGTAAAAAAAAATAAAAGTAATACAAAAATATAATAAGTATAATAAGGCCATATTCGAAATAATTAACTTTTAATAAAATATATATAAAAATAATAATAGTTTAAAATATATGGTTAATTAAAATAATTAATTTGAAAACAAACTACAAAAAAATACAAAATGGGATTAAATCGATTTAAAAACATAAGTTTTGGGGTTAAATAGGAGAACAAATAAGGTAAAAGAACCAAATTGGACTAAAAACAAAGCATTTGGGGTAAAATTAGAAATAAATGAAAGCAAAAGGACCAAATTGTAGTACGCGCACAACTTTGAGGGACTAAAGCAGAGAAATTCCCCCTTTCCAAACATGAAACATCACCAGGGACTAGAATAAAACAGAAATAAATTTCCTGGGACAATTAAAAAAACAAAGAAAATATAAACAGGTTTTAATTACAAGTTAGCACAAAGGGAGAGGATTCAATGTGCAAATTCCCCACTTTAAGTCAAAATGTATGAGCACCAAACGGTGCTGTTTTGTTTTACTTGTTTATTCCCCACCCCCAAATCTGTTTTGATGAAAACACTTTCAAACCTTGGTAAAAAAAAAAAACCCAGAACTTTAAAAACTCCCTCATTTCCCTTCTTTTTCTTCTTCAACAGACCAAAGAGAGATGGCTCCTCCACCAACGCCACACACACCGTCGTTGACGGCCAACGGAAGCCAAAGACTCTCTTGCTAGTGAATCAAACGGTAACCTCTCCCTTTTGTTATAATTAAAAAAAAAAATGTATATATCTATGTATGAAACTAAATTTATAAATGCATAAAAAGAAAAATAATTTCGAAAAATAGAAAGGAAATATGAAAAAGAAACCACAACCTTTAGCAAACTTTCGACTCAAATTTTCTTCTGTTATCAATGCTCAGATGTATCTGCTGTTTTGGAAAAACTATTGCTTTTGAAGTTTCGATTTTCTTGTATTAATTTCTATACTTGTATTCAATAATCCGAAAAAAAAATGTGTTACAACTCTTGGCTCTTATAGCCTTGATTTTTACAGTTTTCCTTTGCTTGCTAGGACATGTAAACGTGGGAATGGAGGCATGGAGGCAAGAAAGTGGGTAGTGGGAAGGATGGAGATTGTGGGTGGCCAAGCAGTTTCTACTAGGTTTTTTTTTGTATTGGGTCTATTTTTGGTTTTGGGGTTTATTTTTTGTTTAAAAAATTTGGGCTTTAATGGTAAATGGGCCCGGGCAAAAATTGGTACCCACAATTGCCCCTCTTTGCTCGTTGTTTGTGTAACGAGAACGAAGCAAAGATAATAGAAAGGCCAATTTTGCCCGGTCTTGCTGAATCCTGACTCCTTGGTGCTCATCTTGCTCAAGTAGCCACATTCCATCCCACTGCATCTTCAGGGGTATAGCGATTAACATTTCGATCTACTCCAGTAAGTTTCAGAGAGAAGAGATTTGTAACTTCAATCTACTCTACTGGCACTTGAAGGAGATAATAATTGGTAACTTCAACCTGTTCCACTACTGCTTAGGGACACAAGGTTTGTATCTTCAACTTGCTCTCTGTAACTTCAGAGAGATAAAGTTTGGTGTCTTCGATCTGCTCCACTACTGCTTAGGGAGATAAGATCTGCTATCTTCAATCTGCTCCGCTGAGACTTCAGGAAAATAAGACTCGTAACTTCAACCTGCTCTCTGCAACTTCAGAGAGATAAGGTTTGCCATCTTCGATCTGCTCCACTATTGCTTAGGGAGATAAGATCTGCTATCTTCAATCTACTCCACTGCGACTCAAGGGATATAAGATTTGTAACTTCAACCTGCTCTCTGCAACTTCAGAGAGATAAGGTTTACCATCTTCGATCTGCTCCACTATTGCTTAGGGAGATAAGATCTGAATCTTCAGCCTGTTACCTTACTGCTTAGGGAGTTAAAGCCTGTCCATCGCCTTCGATCTACTCCACTACTGCTTAGGGAGATAAGATCTGTAATCTTCAGCCTATTACCCTACTGCTTAGGGAGTTAAGGCTAGTGGCTTGAATCTGCTCCGCTCCTGTTTAGCGAAGATAAGATCTGCTCAAATTTGTAACTTCAATCTTGCATACTGTCCACTGGAGACTCTATCTGTAGAATTGATTTCCTGGGGTTTATGCTTATATCAAATAATTAAGATGCCATGATTAACATGAATCAAAAGCTCCTAACTAAATGTATCATGAATGACATTTGTATGAATGCAGAATGTCATGAAAATGATCCCTTTTTGGGTTATCACTATTCATCATTTATCAAGATTTTATCACTATCATATAATCATGTCCTCTTTATCCAACTAGAAAATCTTCTTCTTAAATCCATTCCACTGCGACTCAGGGGTGTAGGATCTACCATCTTTCCAATCAAATGGTCCAATATAACCCTCTCTGGGGAACAGGACCAGATCAACAATCTTAATCTCTTTTCCAAGCATGATTTAATACTTGAGTGGACATTGCTTATTATTCGCCGAGGTATTTCTGACCAATAAAATCTTTGAGAAATGTACTAACTTAGACCCTTCTTTTCAACATCTCTCGCCCTTAAGCTTGGGGAGTTCTAAACAATAGTCCTGTTTCTGATTTTCGCAACATTAGAAGTTTCCAAAGTAATATGCAAAACCTCTTTTGTGAAAGTATTATTAGTCCATTAATCATCATTTCAATGAAAAAAATGCTCGAAAGAGAAAATAATAGGCTAACAGAAAATTATTTAGAAACATAAAAAACGTCAAACAAAGATGGCAAATATCATAAGAAGGAAGTTTATTGAGACCATAGCTTAGAACAAATAGAATAACAAAAACAAATACAATATGGGTGAGACATGAACTAGGTGCCCCAGATATCAAAGTCTGAGCTTCTCTTTACGAACACCTTGAGGCTCATTTTGAACTCAAAATGTGTATAGGAGATCTAAAGTACTTTGTTGATGCCCCAAAACATAGCATATCTCCTCACTGTCAATTCAAGCATAGCAAGAATACTGTCTGCCCTTACCTTTGATCAAAATTTGAATTGCCCTTTTCGGGTTTTCAATTCAAAACCCCTTTGGTCACAAGGTGCCCTTTGCGGGTTTTCACATTGGCCTCTCCTTTTTCTTTTTTCTTCTCTTCTTCTTTTTTTTTTAAGCGAAGTACTTCTTGACTGAATCTGCATTGACTGGGTTAGGTAAGTTCCCGCCATCCATCTCAGCTAATATCAACGCTCCTCCAGAAAAAGCCTTTTTTACCACATACGGTCCCTCCCAGTTTGGCATCCATTTCCCTCTAAAATCCTTTTGTATAGGAAGAATCTTTTTTAACACCAAGTCCCCTTCATGGAACACTCTAGGGCGAACCTTCTTATCGTAAGCTCGCATCATTCGCTTTTGATACACTTGTCCATGATGTATGGCTTTTAACCTCTTTTCCTCGATCAAATTCAACTGATCATATCTGGATTGGACCCATTCTGCTTCATCCAATTTTAATTCTGACAACACTCGGAGGGAGGGGATTTCAACTTCAATAGGCAAAATTGCCTCCATTCCATAAACCAATGAAAAAGGCGTTGCCCCAGTAGAAGTTCTGACCGATGTACGATAAGCAAAAAGAGCAAATGGTAATTTTTCATACCAATCCCGGTAAGTCTCAACCATTTTCCCCACAATCTTCTTTATATTTTTATTAGCTGCCTTAACTGCACCATTCATCTTCAGGCGATATGGCGATGAGTTATGATGCTTAATTCTGAATTGACTGCAGACTCCTGCGATCATGCTATTATTCAAATTCAGCGCATTGTCTGATATGATCCTTTCTGGCATGCCATATCGACATATAATCTCTTTTTTTAGGAACTTGCTAACCGCTGACTTTGTGACATTGGCGTATGAAGCAGCCTCTACCCATTTGGTGAAATAATCAATGACCACAAAAATGAACCGATGACCATTAGAAGCTTTTGGTGAGATCGGTCCAATGACATCCATGCCCCACATTGAAAAAGGCCATGGGGAAGTCATAACATGAAGGGGGGAAGGAGGAACATGGATCTTATCCCCATAAATTTGGCACTTATGGCACCTCTTGGCGTAATTGATGCAATCCCCCTCCATCGTAGACCAGTAGTACCCAAATCTCATGATCTGCCTAGCCATTGTGAACCCATTGGCATACGTCCCACAAATACCTTCATGGACTTCTTCCAGGATTTTCTTCGCTTCCACAGCATCAACGCATCTTAACAATATCTGATCCTTCCTCTTTTTATACAAGATCTCTCCATCTAAGATATAGTCATTAGCGAGCCTTCTTAACGTTCTCTTGTCATTTTTAGTCGCTTGATCAGGGTATTCACGACTCTTCACATATCGTAAAATATCATGATACTAAGGATGGTTATCTCTCTCCTCTTCTTCGTCTATATTGCAGCAATGAGCTGGAGCATCACAAATACTCATCTGGATTGGCTTCATATCTCCCTGTCCACTTATTCTGATCATAGAAGCTAATGTAGCCAGGGCATCGGCCAACTGATTTTCATCACGCGGGAGATAAAAGAAAGTGACATCATCAAACTGTTCAATTAATTCTAGAACTAACTTTTGATAATTGATCAACTTGGGATCTCTCGTCTCCCATTCACCTTTGAGCTGATAGATCACCAATGCAGAGTCTCCATATACCTCTAGCACCTTGATTTTACGATCTATGGCCGCACAAATTCCCATGATGCATGCCTCGTACTCTGCCATATTGTTTGTGCAATCAAAATCCAACTTGCAAGTGAATGGATAATGATCTCCCCTTGGGGATATCAGAACTGCCCCAATTCCATTACCAACGGCATTTGACGCTCCATCAAAATTCAGTTTCCAAGCAGAATTTTTCGACGCGTCTTCCTCAGTAGTTGCCAAATACATTAAATCTTCATTGGGAAAATCAAAGTTCAGAGGCTCATAATCTTTTAAGGCTCTACTGGCCAGAAAATCTGCTATGGCACTTCCTTTAATGGCTTTCTGGTTCACATAGACTATGTCAAACTCAGAAAGAAGAATTTGCCATCGGGCCATCCTTCCACTCAACGCAGTTGATTCATTATGTACTTTAAAGGGTCTAGTTTTGAAATTAACCACGTCGTATGGTACAACATGTACTGCCTCAATCTCCGAGTGGTCCAGACCAAAGCGCAACATAATTTTTCAATTGACGAGTATCTCATTTCACACTCAGTGAATTTTTTACTGAGGTAATATATCGCCTTTTCTCTCATTCCGGTCTCATCATGTTGGCCGAGCACACATCCCATTGAATTGTCAAATACTGTTAAATACAATATCAGTGGCCTATCAGGACTAGGCGGCGTCAGCACTGGAGGATTGGATAAGTAATGCTTAATTTTGTCGAAAGCTTTTTGGCACTCATCATCCCATACACCTGGATTGTGTTTCTTAAGGAGACGAAATATGGGGTCACATTTCTCGGTTAGTTGTGAAATGAACCGGGAAATATAGTTTAATCTTCCTAGAAAACCTCGAACTTCTTTTTGAGTGCGGGGTGGAGGCAGTTCCTGTATTACTCTGACTTTATCTGGGTCAACTATAATTCCTTTTTCACTGACAACGAAACCCAGTAATTTCCTGACCTGGCTCCAATAGTACATTTCGTCGGATTGAGTTTAAGTTGAAATTTCCTCAACCTCAGAAATAACTTCTTTAAGACTTGCAAGTGCTCATTTTCTGTTCGAGACTTTGCGATCATGTCATCAACGTAAACGTCAATCTCTTTATGCATCATGTCATGAAAGAGGGTTACCATAGCCCTTTGATACGTTGCTCCCGCATTCTTCAAACCGAATGGCATCACCTTATAACAAAATGTTCCCCATAGGGTTATGAACGTAGTCTTTTCCATGTCTTCAGGATGCATCTTAATCTGATTATATCCCGAGAACCCATCCATAAAAGAAAACAGTGAGTAGCCCGCCGTATTATCTACTAAGGTATCAATGTGAGGTAATGGAAAATTGTCCTTTGGACTAGCCTTGTTTAGATCTCTGTAGTCCACACATATCCGTACTTTTCCATCTTTTTTAGGGACAGGGACAACATTAGCTACCCATTCTGGGTAATTAACCGCTTGTAAGAAGCCAGCATCAAATTACTTCTTGACCTCTTCCCTTATTTTCACTGCCACATCGGGCCTCATCCTTCGGAGCTTCTGTTGTACCGGCTTACACTCCTCCTTTGTGGGGACACGGTGTACCGCAATATCGGGGCTTAAACCTGGCATATCTTGATACGTCCACGCGAAAACATCCTTGAACTCTCGCAATAATTCAATAAGGTCCTGTTTTGTCTTCTCATTGATACAAGTGCCAATTTTCACCTCTTTTCCTTCTTCCAGAGTCATATTCTCAACTGTCTCCTGGTGAGGCAGAATCTGTTTCTCTTCCCACTCTACCATCCTTAACAAGTCCGGAGATAAACTATAATCTTCGTCATCTTCAAAATCTTGAGATCCCTTTAAACACAAATCTTGCTCAAAAGGAGATTCAGGGTCCATATCAGTACTACTCGTGTCATTGATATCTGGGGACCTGTTACAAATATGAAAGAATGTCCAAAAATGAATCTAAGAATAGCTTATTTATAACATGACAATGAATGAAAATAGAATAAGATATTTGCTCGAAGAGTGATAAAAATGCATTTCTTTATTGAAATAACGATATTTAAACATGAGCCTATTTCACAAAAGATTCTTATTGTTCTAGGATGAAAACAATAAGTATGTTCTGAACATTACTTTGAATTTGCTCTAAAAACTACAGGAATCTCTTCTGCAGTCCAGTTGTTCAGCACACTTCCAGGCTCGAAAGGGCGAATACCCGATAAGTTTCTTTCTTCCACTCATTCTCCAAGTACAGCATTAATGCTCAAGCTATTAAGCATGTCTTCAAAACATTCTTTCTTTATCATCCCGGTCTCAAGATGAATGATTCCACCCGACACGAAAGTTTTGGATATGTGGGGAAAGCTCATCGGCTCCTATTTGACTTCTGCCCCACTTAAACGCGCTCTTCGTCTTTCTTGTCTCTTTTCTGCTTCTTTCCTCATTTGCTTTGCATCCAGCTTATATCCCAAGCCAAAGTAATCCCGCTTATCAGTCAAGACTGGTACCTCAACCCATCCATGCAGATACTTTCCAAGTCCCCTTCCAGGCAATGCTCCGCTTCCAACCATCAGTTGTAAACCCATTTTCGTAGCACTGGACACTTTGGGTATCAGAATCTTACTTCCCTCCATAACAAAAGTAGTATTTACAAATTCCAATGAACGAAAAGAATACTCCAGTGCTTCATCATCCTTCTCAATGTATGGTGCATCACTGGTAACGGATGCAATAATGTCCTCTTTCGCATTTATCGTTATCAGTCGACCCTCCGTTATCAATTTTAATTTTTGATGCAGCGATGACGGTACTGCCCCTGCCGCATGAATCCAAGGCCTCCCTAGGAGGCAATTATAGGAGGGCTTAATGTCCATCACTAGGAAATCTACCTCATAGGTATTTGGACTGATTAGAAGAGGTACTTCGATCCTCCCCATCACCTTTCTTTCAGTCCCGTCAAATGCTCTCACCATGTTCTGGCACGTCTTCATGTGAGAGCTGTCTATAGGTAGCCTATTCAATGTAGATAAGGGCAAAACATTCAGCGCTGACCCATTATCAATTAGAACCCCCGGCACAGTATACCCCTTACAATGGGTAGTGATGTGTAAGGCTTTAGTAGATCCCCTACCCCCTAATGGTATTTCATCGTCGCTGAAGGAGATGAAATTGTCTGCGCTTATGTTATTGATAAGACGGTCTAGCTTGTTTACTGTGATGTCATTCGCAACATAAGTCTCGTTTAACACTTTCATTAACGCGTTGCGGTGTATCTCCGAGCTCAAAAGTAAGGACAATATAGAGATACGAGCCGGCTGTTTGTGTAGCTGCTCCACGACACTATATTCACTGTGCTTTAGGAATTTCAAAAATTCCTTTGCCTCGTTCTCAGCTATTGGCTCCTTAACAAGCAACTCCGGTTTCTCCTCTTGCTTCATTGAAGATTTCCCCTTTACTAACTCGTCTTTTGTGTGAAAACTTACATCCTGAACTTCCTCTTGCGTGTTAACCGAGTTCTTTCCACCTGAGACTGTCACATTACAATTATAACTCCAAGGTACCTTCTTGCTATCCTTATAGGGAAAAGCAACGGGTTTCTTTATCACAATCCTTGGTGCCATTTTCAATTCAGTTTCATTAATCTTTGGCTGTGAAATAATTACTCTTGGGCTACTAATCCCACAGCTTTTTCCTGACGACTCTCCTTCCGAGGCGCATACATCTTCCTCTTCTACATATTCAAAGAATTCCAGCTCTTTGTTGTCCATTAGTCCCTGTACTAGGGCCCTAAATTCATCATATTCTTGGATCTCATGGTCCTCCTCATCATGGAACTCACAATAGCTCCCTATTTTCTGAGATCTGTTTCCCGAACTCTGTATGATTAACCCTCTCTCCTTAATTTCCTTCCAAACCTCCTTCAATGGTGTTCTTACTTCTGCCACAGTCATTCTAACTCTCTTCCCGGTATTTTCAACTACTGTATTCACCCCTTTGTTGGCATGATTGGGTAACGGATTTTCCCCACCAGATGACTCATCGAATTTTACGACGCCCATTTCAAGGAGCTTTTCAACTAACCTCTTAAATGCGGTGCAATTTTCTATTGCATGTCCTGTGATTCCCGTATGGTATTCGCATTAGACATTTTCATTGTACCACTTAGGATACGGAGGCTGCATTGGTTTCAGGTAAACCGGGGATACAACATGCTCTTTAAACAAAGTTTTATATAACTCCTTATACGTCACTGGAATGGGGGTAAACTGGAGTTTCTCCGTATTTCGCTTTGTATCAGACTCTTGTTTTGACGAGGCTTGCTGGCTCGCGTTTATTACTCTCGGTTGATTCACAGTGATCGGCCTTGCATAACCCTTGCTCACATTATTTACTTCATTTTCTCTCTTCCGCGGGACCGACTTCTTGGTGCTCTCTCCAGCTTCTATCTTTCCACACCTTATCGCATTTTCTATCATCTCCCCAGACATTACTATATCCGAGAAACTCTTGGTTGCCCCTCCTAGCAAGTGATTAATGAAAGGTACTTTTAGGGTATTGATAAACAACATGGTTGTTTCTTTTTCAAGCAGTGGCGGTTAGACTTGTGTAGCAATTTCTCTCCATCTCTGGGCATATTGCCTGAAACTCTCGTTCGACTTCTTCTCTATATTTTGCAAAGTAATTCTATCACGCGCTATATCCGTCACGTGGCCATATTACTTCATAAAAGCTTGTGCTAAGTCTTTCCATGAACTGATTTGACCTCGATTCAACTGGTTATACCATTTGGCCGTTGCTCCAGTCAAGCTATCTTGGAAGCAGTGGATTAATAACTGATCATTATGGATGTATCCTGTCATCCTTCGACAGAACATTGTGATGTGAGCCTCAGGACAACTAGTCCCGTTGTATTTCTCAAACTCCGGCATCTTAAACTTTGGAGGAAGTACTAGGTCTGGGACTAGGCTCAAATCCTTAGCATCAATCCCACCGTGATAATCAGTATTTTCCAACGCTTTAAATTTCTCCTCAAGCCATTTACAACGATCTTCTAGCTGCTTTGGAATCTCCATTCTCGCCTTTTCCACCTCTACTGCGTCATCGAAATCAGGGACCTTGGGATTCACCAAATTACCCTCGGGGTTGGAGCTTGATCCCATTAGAAAATTTATCGGGGCTGAAGTACCAGTTTGACACAGAGGTTTAATGTTAACAAATACCCTTGGTTGTGGTGTTTGAATGCCCGCTGGGGTAAAGCTTGGGAGAACAGAAGGGTCCTCATCATCGTTTCCGGTACCAATCATATGGCTCTTTCCTTTATCCGAAGCTCCAGCCAACATTTGTGCAAATTGGTTTATCATGTTTTTCTGGGATTCTAACATCTGATCTCTCATGTCTTGTTGTATTTTGGCTAACTACTCTTGCATCTGTAAATGCAGTTGCTCTTGCATTTCCTTTTGCATCTGTTCTAATTTCTCTAATCTTTGGTCCATGGCTCTTGTTTTTCTTCGCGTACTATAGTGGTGCTTAATCGGTGAACTTTTGCGAGTTTCCAGATTAACTAAAATAAATTTTAATCAATTAGGGATCTTTTTATGAAAGCTAATGCATATGATATGATGTAAATGCAAAATACATGAGATGAATGCAAAAGAAGACGTCGATTTTGATTCAATTCCATTTAGAAAACTTTACTTAAAAAACAAAATCCCTTACATAAAACGGACTACATATACGGCTTAGCCCTAATGCTCAAAGCCTTCACTTTCCTAAGAAGGGAGGCTAACTCTTGCCCTCGCTCTGACACTGACTCATATTTGGTACTCAGCACATCTGCCTGAACTGCCAGAGTCTGTAAGTAATCAGCCACTTCTCGTATTTGGGTTATAGCTTCGCCCATGAGGTAATCCCTATCCCGGACCTAATCCTGAGATCGATGAAGTTACTCGCTTAACTGACTGTTATTTCCTTCCAGTCATTTAATTCGGAGCTCACAATTCTGGAGTGTAGACTCAAGTTCTTCTACTTTCCTTTTCAAATCCTCGATCTTGCTTAAGCTGGCCTTTAATTCAATCACCGAGTTTCGACTCCGATGCTGGTGTAATGCCTTCTCTAACTCAGCTACCCGGGCCCTTAACATCTCCTTTTCATTTTGACTATCATCCAAGCTCTTCTCTAACCTAACCTCTCGTGCCTTAGTATCATGGAACTTCTTCTTCCACTGATCAGTTTTAGCCTTTTCTTCTTGGATTTCTTGCCTCTACTGTTAAGATGTTTTACCTAAACCAGCATTTTTTACTGAAGTTCGATACTTCTTGTAATATTCCTTCAAGCCAGCAAGGTCCTCCTCGACCTTCCTCTTTCCCTTTCTCAGATTCTCAGCTTCTGCCTTTTGAACATCCACATCTAGTTTCAAGTACACCTTTTCTTCCTCCAACCGCTCTATTTTCTTCTCTAACTCTGAACTTTTCTTTTCGAAGTCTTGCTTTATAATTTCCAATTCAGAGGGAACCACTCGTAAATATTCCTCTATCGGTCTAGCATCTTCTAGGTTTGGCCTCAAAATGTTATCATTAACCCTTCTTCTCCGCCACTCGTTATACCCAGGGGTCACCATCGGGTTTACAGCAACTCCTTCCATCCGGTAGGTTTGATTCCAAGCGTTACAAATTTCTCTAACCTTCTTCTTGTAATTATCCCCTTTATAAGAAAACTCGCTCTGAGCCAGCCCCTGTGTTGCAGGTATGAATTGCCTCGACCTGTATTGCCTCGATACGAGAAAAGGAGCGTATCCTATGCCTCCCCAAATTCCTAACAAAGGTACCCAATCATAGTCTCCACACCGGAAAAGAATCTTACCAGGAATCATCCAAGGGGCTCGCCACTCGATATTATCCTCTTGGAGATTTTGAAGTATCGCCATCCATCTCTCTTCTGATATATCATCCCTCCTCGACGTAGCCACTATTTCTTTCAAAGGAGAGAAATTTCGGAGGAATGGTTGGTAAGTAACCTTCTCCATCTTCCAGAAATGACTATGGAACCACACTAATAAAAGCTGTGCACATCCAATAAATCTGCCCTCGCCCGCCCTTCGGCATGCGTTCAAAGATCTGAAAGTCTCAGCTAATATTGCAGGAACAGGTGTGATCCCTTTACCAAGTTGGTCAAATAAATTTGTAACTGCTTCGTCTACATGCCTTAAAGCCTTAGGGAAAACCACCAACCCATAAACACTCAAAGCAAAAACGTCGACTCGTCTCTTCATATCAGGATGCGTCAGAATCAGCTCTCTCAAACTTACCAAAGGAATGCACTTCCCATCACCTTTCTGCTGAACTCGAGCCACAACCCACTGTTCACTCATCCCGGTAATATTCATCAATCTCTTGACTAAAGTTGGGACATTAACGATTCTAGAATATATCTTGTCGATCTGAAACTTCGGACATCTAAGCAAAGCTGTATATTCTTCTATAGTAGGCGTTAAATCCACATTTCTGAAAGTAAAACAGCTGTAAGCAGAATTCCAGAATTGAGCCACGGCTCGAAACAAATGCTTATCTACCTTAATATCAAGAAGATAAGACATATCACCATAATTCTGATAGAATAACTGTTTCATCTCACCATCTTAATGACTCCATATCTCTTTCAGCTCCCTAAGATCATTTTGTGCCACGCTAATTCGGGTAAAGTCCCATAACTCCGATATATACCCCTCCGCCAAACTGTCACCCTTCTCTAATTGTGTATTCTCTGACCATCTCTGGGTAAACGCATTATACTCCACTTTATTAGAGAATTCGCTCTCCATTGTAAAACTTTCTATTAGTAACCGAACCGTAAATCGACACCTCCTTTTATGAAGAAAATGATATGCAATCACTATTTAAGAAAGAAAAGAAAAAAAAATAAAATAAGAAACAAGTCAGAATCATATATACAAAATAAAACAAAACAAACAAGCACCTATTTCGGCAACCATTAAGTCTCGGTGTAGTTCTACCTAAGGCAGGCTCTTAAGGCGTACTATATGTGGGTTGGTTCTAGAGTAAAGGTACCTGAACCCGCAGATTCCTTGATCCTCACCCATTATAGGCTCATATGGACCAAGTTCAGTTCAGGGGAATACATTTCCCTATGACCATGCGGAGGTGAAAACCTCACAAAGACATAGGTACGGATGTATTCCGGAAGCAATCCCCTAGCCCATACGGAGGTGAAAACCTCACGAAGGCATAGTTTCTCACTCCCACTTAATAGGTGCAACCCCAACGGTCATGCAATATGATGCGAAAACATATCAAAAGTAAATTCAACAAGGACACAAAAGATGCAATGCGAAGATCGTGGATTTTTAGGAAAACAAACTTCAAATTTCGACAAGACCACAGAAATGCAATGCGAAGATCGTGGATTTTTAGGAAAACAAACTTCAAATTTCGACAAGACCACAGAAAATAATCAATTTACAGCTCGACTCTCTTATTGTCCCCAGCGGAGTCGCCAAGCTGTCGAAACCGTTTTTTTGAAAACAGGGAATCGACTTTTGAAAACAAAAATTCGGAGTTGCCACCAATCTTTTTTTTTTGTGGTGTGATTGGGCCACCTTATTAAAACTTTTTGGTCTACGAATTTTGAGAAAATAGGTTCGGGAGTCAGTTACGTATGAGGAAGGATTAGCACCCTCAATACGCCAAAAATCGGTACCTTATTGATTAATTTATGGCTTAATGTCGAAAATTGAAGATTTGAAAAGGTTTTAAAACACAATCCTCCTTTTGAAACATTTGAATAGATTAACCATGAGTTAAAGACCATCTCACTTCAAGGTAAAACGTCACATCCAGTACGGTAAGGCACAACATTTTTTGACCCCCGATTATGATCTTGTCTTTATTTAAAAAAAAACGTGCACTTTATTTAAAAAAGGGTATTCGGATATTTAAATCAAACGTAAAACCACAACCCAATACGGTAGGGCATGATTTTTTGATTTTTTTAAATATAGAATATTGCCTTCACTTTCCAAAACTTTAAAAAAAAAAAATCCGATAAGAAAAATATTTGAATATTTGGATTGAACAAAAACCGAAACCCAATACGGTAGGGCACAATTTTCTGAGCTTCCAAATATCGAAAATTGCCTTTTGGGAAAAAATTGGGGAATAAATCGATAAGAAGGATATTCGAACACTTAAATCTAATAAAAAACGAAACCCAGTACGGTAGGGCATGTTTTTTAAAACGATTAAGTATAGAAAGTTGCCTTTATTTTTAAAAACTATTTGGGGATAAAAATGCTGAATAAAATACTTAAATCGAATAAAAAAAACGAACCCAATACAGTAGGGCCCGTTTCTTTGAAACGACTAAGTATAAAAAAATGCCTTTATTTAAAAACAAGTTGAGAATGTATTATAAAAGAATTAAAATGATTTAAAATTTAAAAACTATAATAATGATATGTAACATAAAAATAATAATATAATAATAATCCTAACAATTAATAATAAGAAATATAATAATAAAAAAGGTTGAATGATAATAATAAATAGTAATAATAGTAACCATAGATATAATAATATAATAAATATTGTGATGGCAATATTAATGATAAAACTGAAGAAAAAAAATGATAATAATAACAATGATATGGCAATGGTAATATTAAACATAATAATAATAGTAAAATTAAAATAATAGCTGTCAAATCAATAATGATGACAAACAATAAATAATTAGTAATATAATAGGATATAGATAAAAAAAGTAATAGTAGTAAAAAACTGTAGTTAGTAAAAACAATTAAAATATGGTAATAAATATGATAAAATATATAAAAGTATTAAATAATTAGTAATAATAGTAAAAACCAGCAGTGATTAGTAAAAAAAAATAAAAGTAATACAAAAATATAATAAGTATAATAAGGCCATATTCAAAATAATTAACTTTTAATAAAATATATATAAAAATAATAATAGTTTAAAATATATGGTTAATTAAAATAATTAATTTGAAAACAAACTACAAAAAATACAAAATGGGATTAAATCGATTTAAAAACATAAGTTTTGGGGTTAAATAGGAGAACAAATAAGGTAAAAGAACCAAATTGGACTAAAAACAAAGCATTTGGGGTAAAATTAGAAATAAATGAAAGCAAAAGGACCAAATTGTAGTACGCGCACAACTTTGAGGGACTAAAGCAGAGAAATTCCCCCTTTCCAAACATGAAACATCACCAGGGACTAGAATAAAACAGAAATAAAATTCCTGGGACAATTAAAAAAACAAAGAAAATATAAACAGGTTTTAATTACAAATTAGCACAAAGGGAGAGGATTCAATGTGCAAATTCCCCACTTTAAGTCAAAATGTATGAGCACCAAACGGTGCTGTTTTGTTTTACTTGTTTA
Organism: Gossypium stocksii; assembly: GCA_020496765.1. Lineage (NCBI taxonomy): Eukaryota > Viridiplantae > Streptophyta > Magnoliopsida > Malvales > Malvaceae > Gossypium > Gossypium stocksii. The sequence continues at coordinate 19,920,496 of CM035623.1, forward strand.
TTCCCCACCCCCAAATCTGTTTTGATGAAAACACTTTCAAACCTTGGTAAAAAAAAAAAACCCAGAACTTTAAAAACTCCCTCATTTCCCTTCTTTTTCTTCTTCAACAGACCAAAGAGAGATGGCTCCTCCACCAACGCCACACACACCGTCGTTGACGGCCAACGGAAGCCAAAGACTCTCCTGCTAGTGAATCAAACGGTAACCTCTCCCTTTTGTTATAATTTTAAAAAAAAAATGTATATATCTATGTATGAAACTAAATTTATAAATGCATAAAAAGAAAAATAATTTCGAAAAATAGAAAGGAAATATGAAAAAGAAACCACAACCTTTAGCAAACCTTCGACTCAAATTTTCTTCTGTTATCAATGCTCAGATGTATCTGCTGTTTTGGAAAAACTATTGCTTTTGAAGTTTCGATTTTCTTGTATTAATTTCTATACTTGTATTCAATAATCCGAAAAAAAAAATGTGTTACAACTCTTGGCTCTTATAGCCTTGATTTTTACAGTTTTCCTTTGCTTGCTAGGACATGTAAACGTGGGAATGGAGGCATGGAGGCAAGAAAGTGGGTAGTGGGAAGGATGGAGATTGTGGGTGGCCAAGCAGTTTCTACTAGGTTTTTTTTTGTATTGGGTCTATTTTTGGTTTTGGGGTTTATTTTTTGTTTAAAAAATTTGGACTTTAATGGTAAATGGGCCCGGGCAAAAATTGGTACCCACAATTCTAACTTTGACAAGTTCTTTGAATAGACAAGATATTTTCAATAAACAAATTTCTCTTATCAAAACGATTGACTTGACAAGTTCTTTTAACCACTCGACGAGGTGAAGACATGTAACAAGAACCAACATAAACCAATGCTAGAAACACGACGACTGAAATTTTGAGATGGAGCATATATCCTTCATTGATAATCAAGCCGGTTTAATCAAATGTAAGGTGTCGGCAAATATCAAATCATGTGAAAGGTCAATCGTGGATTTTCCCGTCAACTGAAACAAAATGAAGATTCATGTCAAAAGCCCCTAAGCTATTTGTAATTTTTCTTTTCAGAAATTTTAAATGTATCAATGATTCCTATCAAAAGCTGACTTGCACTAACCATATCATATTATCATCTCTGTTTCATTCTTTCTCTCACATGCACCTCATATATCTGTACCTTACACAAAATTGGCTTCTGAATAGCCTAGCTATGAATGTAATCTTATTCAAACCGGTTCTGAGGCATCTCCCGAGGAGCACTCGAACAAAGGACTAGCAACTCGAGGTACAGCTCGGGAATCAAGCACAAGTTGCGCAACTATCAAGATGCTTTCTTCTTGCAGAACATGTTTACTATTGTAGGATGGTTATACACTTGCACAAGGATTAAGGAACACATAACCAAAGATATCATAGTAAGCAGGCCAACCAGTATACAGACGAACACCATTTCAAAAGCAACACCTATAGATGTGAGGGAAAAATTATCTATATTTAATGACAGTTGACAACTATCGAGCATATTTACATTTTAAAGAATAATACAACCGCATGAATTCAGCTTCTGCATATCTTCCTTGCTCTTTCCTGCAGTGCACAAAAAAAAAAAAAAACACCAACGGGAAAACAAAGAGATATTAGAGGAAGTTTACACCATTAGACTATAGCTATAGAAATAGATTTTCGGTTCACAAGCAACAAAAACAGAAAAGAAAAATATTCGTTAATGGAACAAAAGCAGATTCTTCTACGGACTACATGCTAGAAAAGAAAAATATTCGTTAATGGAACAAAAGCATCTAGAGGTTTGGTCATATAGAGGCAATTCCAAAATGAATAAGATCTCTAACATAATTATGTGAAATTCCATTATTGACAAATTCTTTGCAGTGATGATAAAGTAGACTTAACTAGGAAGTGTTTGCATGTTTCCTTCTCAAACGCAAGTAGTGAATAGCGGGAATACAGTAACTAAAAGTTTAAAAATCATTAATGCAGTACCAACTACCACCTGCTTATTTCTCAAAATAGTTCAAAGCAACCATCCTCTAAAACCCCACCAGCCTTTAGGGAAAGATTATTATAAACAAAGTGAGGGAAAAGCAAAAGGCAAAACAAACCTTGGGGACCAGTTACTGAAGTAGGCAACAAAACAAAACCTTGGTCGACTTCAATATGTTGTTTCTCTACTAGCTTCAGAACTGCTTTACAAGGCTTATTGATGAGATTACTTCGTAGGGCTGCTTTACTTAATGAAATCACAGAGCTTTATTTTGTTTCAGCCATATTTATTTCTTTTCATGAGGAATTTGTAGCAGGAAAGAAATGGAGGTTTAGTGGACAGATTTATATGCCATGGATTCAGCAAGGATCTATGTGAAAATCTTGTATGTGATGAAGAGCATGAAGGCATGCTAATTCTAGGAAACTTAAAATACCAAGAAGATTCATTTTCCAAACATGTTTATCTATAAAAATATAAGGAGAACTTGACAAACCTGACTTATTTTTTGCTATAGCAGGCTGCACTATTACGTGCATGGTAATAACACCAGCAGGAAGGTCACCAAACGTTATCCTGGAATCAGCTAGTGTTTTGTTGTTTTCCAGAACTTTACCAGCATGTACAATTTTCAAATCATTTATTGACTTCGGTGTGACTGTTTTGCCTGAAAATACACGCAGACAGATGGTTACAGCGGGAGCAACATCCAAGACATTCTAAACTCAAATTCATAAACATGCCCCATGCATATATGAGCTCATTTACAGTTGCCAATATCAGCCCCTTTTCTCCAAGCTGAATGGTACCATCAAAATGAAAATTGAGGCTAGTGTATGTACATATATGAACATTGTAGATAAATCAATGTCATTCAAACAAGTATACCCCAAAATGAAAATTTGTTTTTAAAATACCATACAGATAATGCTCAATACTTGAGTTTATGCTTATCCACAACAGGGTCAGAAACAGATAATGTAGAAAACAAATTCAAAGCTAAGACCAGAATACCAAAGTATCAAGCACATGCTCCTCAAGTCATGGTTAGGTCAAAAGTGGTTAGATAAAAGACAGAAACAACATTAACAAACACAATCAGACCGAGTACCTAAGATGTTTGATGCCAATTACAGAATTCAGCAAGAAGTAAGTTAAAGAAGGAAAAAAAAAAAAAAAAAAAAAGAAATAGATTAATAACCTTGGGGCCACTCAGCAACAATTTTTTGCTTAAGAGTTGCAACATTCATGGATAATGCGTAGGTACTGTGTGCCACATCTGTTCCATCGTTAGTGCGGAATTTAAGCTCAATAAGCTCTTCTCCTTCTGCCATAGTAATCTTTGTTCTCTGTTTCCCAGCTTGCAGGTCGTATATGATAACAAATGAAAAGCTTTAGCTGAGAATTAAATCGCGTTTCACTCACCTGCACAACATTTGCCATATTGAAAACTCAAATACGAAACCTTCACATTGCTTAAAAACTATATTAGCAATCTTGATTAATCAAATCAAAGCCCTATCATAGTTAAATTAGGCAGTACCGCAGAAGCACAAAGATTTAAACATTTTCAGTCATATCAGCTAGAAAGCAGAACTTCTCATTACATTTTTTATTTTAAAGATTGTTTTTCATACTCAAGGAGAGAAACGCATACTCGAATTCAAATTGCACAATATTAAACTAACCTCGATTAATTCTCTGAGAAATTTGTTTGGTAAGAGTGCATGTAAATCGTCCGCCAAAGAACCTAGCCAACAAAGTGAGCACTTCATATGATCTGATAAGGTTCCCCGTCAACAGCTCTGAACCGATATTCGTATAACAAATAAACTCAACATCAATATCCAGAGACATGTAAAATAAACCAAAAATTACATTAATTAATAAGTAGAAAAAAGATCTCACTATTCTGCTAATTTCTGATTGGAAATAAAACTAACATCAAACAACATGTCTATTAAACATCTAATTAAGTAATTAACCAACAGGAAAAAGAATATGAAAATAAAATTAATTAAAACTTTCCATTTTCTTTCCGTTCTGTCAAAGTGTTAATTCATAAAAACCGAAATCACAACAAACAACACTTTTTAATATAATTTTTTTGTACTTCTTTTTTCTCACACCAACGAAAGGAAAGGAAAATCATCGGAAAACGATAAAAGATCAAACAATAAATTCGAGCGAGAAAACAGAGAAAAACCTGATCAAGAAGCCATTAATGGAAGATCAGTGTGAGAGAGTCGAATTATGCAAAAAGGGAAGACAGATAAGTTTTCGTTCTTTCTTTACCAGCTGTTTTCTTTTCTCTACTTTTACCTTCTTTTTCAATATATATATATATATAAGTGACTTAGTTCTATTAGCAAAGGTGGGTCTTCCAATTATATTATGTACAGTTGTTATGATTTAAAGTACGTTTTCGTCATGATTTTTTTAATTATGAAACAATCATTAACATTATAAAAAATTGTGATATGATCACTGAGTTATTAATTGGTTACATTGTTGTCACTAAATCATTAATCACCGTTAACGATGTAAAGAAAAATTGAGATAAATTGTACAATTAATCTATTAACTTTTTCCTTTTTTTTTCTTTATAAAAGATTCAAAAAGCAAAGGAGATAAAAGCGAAAAATAAAGTTACACGACTAGTTTAAGATCATTAAGCAAGAATCTAACGCTCCGCTTATTTTAAGAATATTTTCAATTTTTTTTTCTTTAAAAAATAATTTTCATCTTAAAAAAATGAAAAATACGATTGATAAATAGAAACAGTTTTGTTTTCAATAAATATCTATATATGAAAATATGATTGGTAACTTTTTTTTCATATAGAATAATGAGAATTAAAATAAAAATTTTATGGATTCGAACCAATGTTAAAGATTTGATGTTTAAAAATTGTTTGAAAAAATATAGTTTCCTTTGTGTGAAATTGAACTAATGTCAAATTATCAAAGTCAAGAATTCCTGTTTTTAAATTTGTCAATTTTACAAAATAGTTTTAGTGAAAAAAAAATTTTATCGTTCCTTAATTTTCACATATTTTTATTTTCATGTTTCGAAAATCGTTTTTAAAATTTTCAAGCAAACTTAAAAGAAAACAAAAATAATGTATATTTCAATATTTTACAAACATCACAAAATTAATAATAACTAAAAATCAAATTGTTGAATATTTTTATGTAAAAATAATAATTATAATAAAAACCTAACATTTAAGGCGTTAGGAACGATAACCTACTAATCGTGTAATTTGTCCTTACTTCATGATTTTAAACTGTTTCAAATAGTTAAAGTATATTATCTATTTATTATGTCAAAGATCTTCGTGCAATTAATCTCTTCTCATGGTTTTGTTATTTGGAATTATAAAATTACAATAATATTAAATAAATTAGGTCTATGTTAAGGAAAAGAAAAAATTAAATTAAAAAAATTAAATTACTCAAAAAGAAAAAGTGTAGGGACTAGTAGTAAAATTTAACCTCATTTTTTTACTTAGAATGATGATATAATGTGTCGCATCAACTTGCTGATACACCGTTAATAGTAGTTAATGGCTCAATGATTAAAATATAATAAATTAATAACGTAGTAATCGTATTGTAACTTTTGATAATATTGGTGACCCTATTGTAACTTTTTAAAGTTCAAAGACAAAAACACAATTTAAACCATACATAAATGAAATATGTAATTTACCCTTTCCTTTTACATAATTATTATAAAAATTTTAATTCTTTATATAAAATTTATAATAATATACATTAATTTGGTAATAAAGGTTAGTGTTTAATCGAGTCGAGTGAAAAAATCTCAAATTAGTTAAGTTGATAAGTCCTTTTTTATCATCCTAACTCAGTTTAATTTTTTCTTTAATTAAGTTGAGTGAAAATGAAATTCGAGTCGAATTGAATAAATTTATTCAAGTTAAATTAAAAAATTTAATAGATCAAATTAAAATCTTATTCATGACTAAAATTTCAAGTTTGGTTACGTAATTTTGAGACCATGTATACTTGAAACTCTTTTAAAATAAAATAAAAAGGAAAAAAAAACAAGATAATTAAGTATGATAAACTTGATTTGGTGATTTACTCATTTAAGACCTTAGATTTATATTTTGTATTTTTTTTATAAAATTTATAATTAACATTTTTATATAACTTTTTAGAATTATATATATATATATATATATATATTATTTTTGTGATTTTTATATTTTTTTCATAAAAGTTATCCTTATAATTCTTTTTATAAAATTTAGAAAAATTTTAGTTGAATTTTTTAAGATTATTTGGATTTTTTTTTTTTGTAATTAAGGGACCAATTTGCTCATTTTTGAACTTGGCTAGGATACAAGGGGTATTTATATCAATTTGTTATTCTAGTTATTCAATTTATTCAAGTTGTAAAATCATGGTAGTCGGTACTGTTCCTTTACGGCCCGTATTGGCCATAATGCTCCAATTCGGTAGTGAACTAGAACAACAAACCTTAAGTTCCATTCTAGTGCAAATTTCAGTCAATACCGGTTGTATCGGTGCATACTAGTTGATTTCACTCGTATCGACTAGAATATGGTGTACTATACCAAAAAAATAATTTTAAAATATATTTTAAATTTAATTTTTTATTATTTATTTGTAAAAAAATTAAAAAATATTTTAAATTTTAAATTTTTATTATTTATATGTACCAAAAAATTTAATTTTAAATTTAATTTTTTTATTATTTATTTTGAATTTTTTAAATTATGAATTGTTTTTTTAAAGATGAATTATGAATTGTGTATGCATAATATGGGATGATCTTGTTGTTTAATCAATGGAAATTTTTTTTTTGCTTGTTTATTTTGAATTTACTTAATGATGGACTGTATTTGTGAAAAATATTTTATATAACAATTAAGTTTTTTTTTTTTCTTTTGGTATCTTAAAATTTACATACATAAAATTTAAGTATTTTATGTCACTAACATTTTTAAGATATTTTCTTTATTATTTCAATCGAAGTTTTAGTTTTTATGGGTATTTATATTTGAGATTTATTTAATCTCATTATTTGATTTTTTTTAAATATTTTTTCATATACATATATCAAATGTTTTTAAAAAATAGTGATAAATTCGAAACGGTACACCAAAATAGACTGGTACCAGTACGTACTAGTACTAGTAGAAAAATGGTACATCTATTGATATGGTATTGACCACCTTGTGTAAAATTCAACTCGACTCGAACTCGAAAAACTAAATATTTATTTGAGTTGATTCATAAAACCAAATAATTTAATTCGATTAACTTGAAATTTAAAAAAAAAAATCAGTTTTTCGAGTCAATTCAAGTTTTGCTTATCCCTACATAAGATAATGAGCTTTATTATAATTTAGTGATTATTAATATTTAAATAATTCACATAAAATATTACAAATGTTGTAATAATTTGTATACTCAAGTAGCGTTTAGTGTACTTATTCAAAATATTTCTACCCAATTCTTAAAACACAAACCCTCTCAAAGAATTACAAAGAAGCAAACAAAGGAAATAATCCTAACAAGATCAAAATGTTTGCCAATGAAGTACAAATAGGCAAGAATACACTTGAGCAAAAGAAAAACAATAAGAGCTCACAAGTGTGTACAAGAGAAGTATGAAAATATTGGGCACAAAGGTTGTTTGATTGATGATTTTTGCTTGAATATGCTTTCTTGTTATTGTAGGATCTTCAGAAGTTGGTATTTATATCCCCTAGTTGATTTCCAACTGTTGAGGTTGTTGTGGTAGTTAATAAAGCTGTTCGAGATGTGAAAACATGAGCATTTAATACACCCACAACAGCAAGTATTGATACCATGAAAAAAAGTATCGATATTTTTTTGTCATAAATGCTAAATTTAGTGACCGCTGGAGCTAAAATATCGATACCAGGAAAATTTTATCGATTCCAAACTAAAAGGTATCAATACCATATCGATACTTGGCTGATTTTGTGAAAACCAGAATGACAATTTGGTACCGTTTATTTCTAAGGGTATTGATATTTTTAAAATATCAATACTTAGTTAAAAAGATATCAATACTTTTTGGCCTGGAGCAATTCTGATTTGTTTTAAAAATAGTTTGTCTAGTTGAAAGAATCTATACTTAGTTAAAATCATTTTAACTTGATTTTGAGAATGATTCACAAATTTTCTAAGTAAGAATTGAACATTTTATCTCTTAGACTTCATTTGAAAAACCATTTAGTCATTTTTGTTTAATTTTAACTTTTATTCAAAAACCCTTTAATTTGTTATATCAAAATATATTTTCAAATAAAGCTTACTTTAATAATCTCCCCCTTTGATATAACAAAACCTTTGATAAATTTGTTTTTGAATATATTACTCCCCCTTAATAAAAGTCATTTTGAATTTACTGCCAAAATAAAAATTGGTATATATTTTTAAAATCTAACATTCATTTTTACTATAAGGAAAAAGTCACATAATTTGCATTGCATAAGGTTAGCATAATATATATCAAGTTACCTCAATTTACCTTTTCTTCTCCCCATTTTTTTATATCAAAATAGAAAAATAAAGCTTTAGGAGAAAAAGATGGTTAGTTCAAAAATATATGGACATGAGGAAATAGAGAACAAACATAAAAAAAAAAAGTATATTATATTGTAACAGCCTATTTTTAGTTAAACCGAAACAGTAGTTTTGGAACTACAAATCTAAAGTCAAAATAATTATTTTATTATTATTTTAATGTTTATAGCATGCTAGTATGATTGTGTAAAGATTTCGCTAAGAAATTTTGTCGTTTGAATGCTTAATTTGATAAAAAGGACTAAATCGCACAAAAAGTAAAAGTTGTGTTCTATCAGCTAAAGGTGTCTAATAGCTATGTAAATTTAAAGTGGAAGTCCTTAAGTAGTAATTAGACCATTATAGTAGTTAATGGAGATTTATGGACATTGGTTATGAATTATAAAGGTTAATAATAAAGGTTAATTTGTTAAATGAATAAAATAAACTAAGTAAATTACAGAAAAACAAAATACATCATTTTAGTTCATCTTCTCCACCGAATTTTAGAGAAGAAAACTCCATTAAAGAGCTCCAAGCATTCGACCATAGTCCATCCTTGCATGTAAGTGTATTTTTGCTCGATTTTTAATGATTTTGAGATCGTTGCAACTAGGTCTAGCTAGCCCAAGGACTAATTTGAGAAATTGTTAAAGTGTTTGAGTGTTATCATTGTTGAATATGTAAGTATTTTGATATTTGATGATAGATTATAAATGTTTGATGATAGTTAAACAAGTTTTATAAAGTGATTTTTGATAAAATTGCAAATTAGGGATTAAATTGAAAAATATGAAAATTTTGTGGTTGAAATGTGAAATAAATAAAAATATAGGCTGCTATTTCAATAAGAGAAATTCAACTAGTATGTGTAGGGACCTAATTGCATGAATTTGTATTTTTACGAGCTAAGGACTAAATTGTAAAGAAGTTGAATAATGGGGGCAAAGTATAATTTTTCCAAAATAGATGTTTTGGATTAAATTGTATAGAACGGTAATTGAATGAGCTAAATTTGATTATATATAGATCAAGAAAAGCAAAGATTGGAATTAGATCGGGGGAAAAACAAAGTGATTTTTATAATCTAGGATTACCACTGGAATATTATAATTATATTAACAAAATATGGAAAACCCATATTTTAGAACAAAGAGCAAATTTTCGAAGAGCTCTTACTAATTTCTCTCAATTTTTAGTTGAAAAAACAACTAAAGATAATAAAGCCCATGATCTTTTATTAAAATCTATTTTATATAGAGATTGGGAAGAATGCTATATTGAATATATGGATATTAAGGAAATAAATAATTTTCTTGATATATTTCAATATTTTATTGATAATGGGATAAACAGTCCTGTTATAAATAAGATGTTTAGAAGATGTTTATTTAATAAAGCCAGGAGGATATTACCTGTAGATATTTTTACAAAAATATTACAAAAGGCTATTGAAAGAAAGTTTACAAAAGGCAAATTCTAAGAAAACTATACTAGGAATTGGTGTAGGAATCGATGCCTTCTTTAGGCTACAACAATGCCTATTTATAGTGTAAAAATTGAACTCTAATTCATTTACAATTCAGATCCAAATAATATCCTGATAAGGATGTACGGTTTTATCCTTCTTGGATAATTGTCAGATTCATTTCTTCTATTTCATCCAGGTGTAATGAATCTGGTGAGAGTGCTGGTGAATTCCAACTTTCCCACGTGTCCTTGATTTCCATTGTTAATGGATAATCATCAATCTCCATCTCAGCTATCTTTTGAATTTAGATAAATAAATTATATGATATCTGAATGCCTAAATGATGAAGTCTGAATAATACCGAGCCCCGTTTGAACCTTAGGAATTCATAGGATATGAGTGACATGTCACTAGGGTTACCGTTTGGTTGAGATTCCTGCATATGTTGCGGATTCACCATAGCTCGTATTAGCTTATCGATATTTCAGCTTGTAAGAGCTTACCGTTTCTCAGCTTATTGGAGCTTACTGTTACCTCAGCTCAGGAGGAGCTTACTGTTTATAGTTCGAAAGAGCATATATGTATAGGAATTGAAGGATTACCGATTAGTACACTTCGTGTGTACCACCCATCTATCTATCGATATTTTAAGTGGTTCAATGGGCAGAAATCTGCTATGGGTTATATGAATTATATGAAATTGATGTTATATGATATAGTGAAGTATGAAATAGAAGATATAAGTACATGAAACTTGAATGATTGTTGAGTTCATCCATATTGATTTAATGAGTATATGTGTATTACATGACTAACCAATTGGTGAATACATGTGTTTAGGCATTTGACAACATGATTGGGTTATATTATGTTTATTTACCTAAATTATGAATAAATGGTAAGTTTAATTCTATATTATACGAGCTTACTAAGCTTTATAGCTTACTCTATTTTCTTTTCTATGTTTTATAGTGATTCAGAAGCTCGCTCGATTCGGAAGTTATCAAAGATCGCATCACACTATCCAGTAATCATTTTGGTACTTTGAACTTGTGCATTTGGTTATATGGCATGTATAAAAGTTATGGTCATTTTGGTATATATGTTAGTTTGTATTTAGCCATTTGAATTGGCTAGTAAATGATGAATGTTTTGGTTGTGTATAAATTATGCAAATGGCCATTTTGTTATATGGTTGATAATTGCTATGTGAAGCTGAATGTGAATTGGTTCTTTGGAGCACTTAATGGTTAAAATGTGGGATTGGTATGCTTGTGACTTTAGTTAAAATTGTGCACAATTGTTAGTAACCATTTTGATGAATGGTGAATGTGAATTTGGTATGTTTTAAATAGATGAATCAAGATGTTATGAACTTTATAGATTTGTTATGGAATTAGCATGAAATAAGCTTGGTTGAAGTTGGTTTAAATTGCTTATTTATGCCATGTTATATGTCATTTGTCTTGGTGTAGGTGAATGCAAATTGGGTGAGAAATGTGGCTTTTAAACTAGCCTATTTTCTTCCACATGGCTATAGACACGGGCGTGTGTCTCAGCTGTGTGTGACACATGGTCAGCTAACATGGTCATGTGTCCCTTGTAGTATTTAATGAAAATAAGTTAGTGAGTTACACGGGCTAGTCACATGAGCGTATGGTTGGCCGTGTGACATAAGTTAGAGAGTTACACAGGGTAGGACTGTAACATCTTGAAATAGGGCCTAAATGAAACAGTGGTTGCGAAAACCACGAATCTGAGATAGAAAAATTTATTCCAATAATTTTTTATGATTTACCGAGTGATTAGATGCATGTGTTAAAGTATTGATAGAAAATTTCATGAATTACATGTTTAATTTGCCTATTAGGGCTCAATTGCAAAAGTTGATAAATATGAGTTTTAGATAGGAAAGGATTAAATTGAAGAGCATAACTGAAGTAGAGGTCCTTAAATGGTAATTATACCATTAGGTTTTCATGGACAAAAATGGACATACATAGGTAGAAATAACCAAAGTTTTTAATGAAGGGTATTTTAGTCATTTGGTAATTAAAATGAATTAAAAGGGAAAAAGATGGCAAAATTGCTATCATCTTCTCCATAGGGCCAAACCTATTGTGTCTCCATAGCTAGGGTTTGTTTCAAGCTTCCAAGCTCCATAGTAAGTGATTCCAACCCCCGTTTTTAATATTCTTTACATTTTTGGAGTCCCGGTACTTGATTTAGCTTATTCTAGCAATAATTTAACCTAGGGTTCATATTTGGAAAAATACTCATAGGTGAAATGTGTTTATTTTGATGTTTTATGATAGAATATGAGGTTTTAAATTATGTTAAACAACTTGTGCTACTCAGTTTTAAGTAAAAACGAGTAAAACGGCATAATCGGTAAAAATACCTAATGTTCATAAGTACATGTTAGAGTGAGAATTTGATGTTGCCATTAAGGGAAAATGATCAGCATGTCTTAAAACATAAGAATTAGGAAAAAAAGTTTAATTTTCGAGCTTTGGGGCAAAAGTGTAAATATGCAAAATTTTAGGGGCAAAATCATAATTTTGCCAAAGTTAGAGTTAAGAACTGTTTTGATAAATGTGAGTATTAAATAGGCTAAATTTTCTAATTATAGATCAAGAAGAACGAAATTTAGGGATAGACCGAGGAAAGAAAAAGGTAGAAGATTAAGTTGTCAAGTTGATCGTATTTTGCTTCGAGGTAAGTTTACAGTAAATAAATGCAATATTTTAATGTTTTGTATTAATGTTGTTAATTTCCAGCACATATACATTTATTTTATGAGAATATTCCAAGTTGAATCAAAGATGAGATAACAGAGAAAAAGTATTAGAAAGCCCCGGTTGAACCTGAGGGATGTATGGTATTTTGGGTTGAGACAGTTGAGGGACATCCCATGTAAGTCCATATCAAATATATGGCTTTAGCAGGACAGGGAACATCCCATGTAAGACTATGCCTAGAGCATGGCATTGGCAGGTTATTATCAGGCAAGAAAACCCAAGTATCCTGAGTATTCCAAACGGTTCATCGGGCTAATATACAGGCTATGTTATAAGAAAGTCCAGGTAAAGGAATGATAAATAGGAAAGTTAAAGAGTAGGTGGAGAAATAAAATAAAGAGTTTGTTGTTGATAGTGTAATAGGAGTATATTTATATTTGGTGAATGTTATCATTTATTTATTTGTAAACTTACTAAGCATTGTAGCTTTACTTCTTTTCTTTTCTCTCTTTTATAGTGTAGCCAAGCCAATTCGGGGATCAAAAGGACGTCGGAGTTCGTTTCACACTATCAAGGGCTATCTTAGTATTTTATAGTTTGCAATGTTTTGAGTTATGGCATGTATAGAGACTTGGCCATTTGGTGTGTATGTCTTTATGATATGATTTAAGTATGGTATGTGAATGCTTGATGATGATTAGCTATTAAAATGGCTAATTAAGAACATGTTTTGATGTTATGTATGCCTAAATGATAGCTTATGCAAAGAAATGATGAAGGAGGAAAAGTTGGCCATGAAACAGTTTTGTAACAACAGTAGTAACATGAATTTGAAAAATTACTAAAGTTTTTAGAAATAGAATTAAATGGTGAATGATATATATAATTAAAGCTTATTGAGTCTATTTTCATAGGAAAAAATAGGGCAAGCAAAGGAAGTCTGTATTGTGAGATATTGAAATTCTTGTGAGACAGGTTTAGAGGGATTTCGTGATCCCCTGTTTTGAATTTAGAAATTCAATAAAAATTTTATAAGAAGAATTATGAGTTATAATTTATATTTTTAGATTCCTTAGTGAGTCTACTTTCATTAGAAATAAGTGGAAGCACTAAATGAAAATTTTACTAAGAGATAATTGATTTTTAGTGAAGAGAGGTTAGAACTATTGGACTGCGAAATAGGGGAACATTTAACTAATAAACTGTACTAATTGGCCACACCAAAAATTCTGGAAGAATTATGGTAAGAATATATATGAGTCTAGTTTCAAGGAAAATTTATGGATTTAAATTTCAAGTTTCCTAACTTGAGTTATGATTAATTTAGTGACCATTATGCATGTGGACAATTTTATTAAGAATAGTGCAAATGAATTGTTTTTATTTGCGAAAGTAATCGAAAAACTTTTAATGTTCTCAATTTGGTCCTGAACCGTTCCAATTGCATGTTTTGGGCCTCGAGGGCCCATTTCAGGGATATATTGGATGAATGTGAATGAATTAATTTTGAAAGCAAATTTTATGCTCCGAACTAGTAAAGTAAGTCTGGTAACGCCTCGTGCTTGACTCCGGTGATGGTCTCGGGTAAGGGGTGTTACAAGGACACGGTCTGAGACATGGCCATGTGATCCCATTTCAAATGTCCATACGGCTTGTGACACGAGCGTGTCTTCGGTCGTGTGATACACACAGCCGGGCCACACGGGCGTGTGTCCCCTGTATTTTGAAAATTTTCTATGTTTTCCAAAAAGTTTCTTAAGTTTTCGATTTAGTTCTGAACCAATCCTAATGCATGATTTGGGCCTAGTAGGCTAGTATTAGGGACAATGTGAATGTATTTGATTGATGATTATTTGGAAATGGATAATATATGTGAAATGTTTGATTATTTATGTAATAAGTCTGGCACTGCTCCGAAACACTATTCTGGCGACGGATACAGGTTAGGGGTGTTACATTTGTTGATATCAGAGCTACGGTTTAGTCGATTCTAGGACTAACGTAGCGTATGCAAGTCTAGCTATCATGTCATATTTAACCTGTGATAGTGTGATATCTTCTGACAGTTTCTAAATTGTGTTTTTATATAGTAATGGATTCCAATCGAGCTGACTCTGATGATGTTGAAAGTAATGCGCCAGCCTCCGTACATGGAGTCGTGCCATCTAAATCGAGACCCGTATCTGAGGGTCGTGGAGGAGAGGCCAAAGAAGCCTTCTTCCAAATGATGAACGAATGGTTTTCTGAGTATGTCTGAATGAATCTGGCTGCTCAAGAAGCTCTACCCCAACCTGTTCCCCAACCGATCCCCGTAGCTTCTCAAGGTTTGGAACCTATACATGTAAATAAGTCACCTGTTGATAAAATTAGAAAGTATAGGGATGAAAAGTTTAGAGCTGCTATTGATGATGATCTTGAGAGAGCTGAGTTTTGGCTTGAGAATACTATCCGGGTATTTGATAAACTATCCTGTACACCGGCGGAATGTGTTAAATGCACCGTATCTCTTCTGAAAGATGCTGCATACCAATGGTGGAATACTTTAATTTCTGTGCTACCGAGAGAACATGTTACCTAGGATTTCTTTCAGACTCAATTCAGAAAGAAGTATATAAGCTAATGATTTATCGATCAAAAGTGCAAAAAAATTTTCGAACTGAAACAGGGTTGTGTTACTGTATCAGAATATGAAAGAGAATTTGTGAGACTCAATAAATATGCTCGAGAATGTGTTTCCACTGAGGCAATTATGTGTAAGCGATTTGAAAATGGTTTAAATGAAGACATTAAGCTTATAGCTGGGATTTTTGAATTGAAAGAATTTGTCGTGTTAGTCGACAGAGCTTGCAAAGCCGAAGAGCTTAGCCAAGAAAAGATAAAAGCCGATTTTGAAGCAAGAGGTTTGAGAAAGAGAATTACGGAAAAGTCTCATCAGTCAACATCTAAGAAATTTAAAGAACATCACTACTGTTCTGCTGTTTCTACGGGGCATTCTAATTAAGACAGAGATACGAGACACATTACTTCTAAACGTCAGACTATATCAGTAACTAATGCGGGTAGTGTTAGAAATACTAGACCCAAGTGTAAACATTGCAATAAACCACACTATGGTGAATGTAGGGTGAAGAGCGGAGCATATTTCAAATGTGGGTCCCTTGATCACTATCTTAAAGATTGCCCAGAGAAGTCCGTGAATGAAAAAGCTCAAATAGTGAAACCGAGTAACACAGTTGCTAGAGGGAAACCATTTTGAAACATTGGAAATGTGAGTGGTAATTGTGGAGCTAGAAGAGATTCTACAGTGAGATCCGAGGCACGAGCCCTAGCCAGAGCTTATGCCATTCGCGCACGCAAAGATGCATCGTCACCAAATGTTATCATCAGTACTTTCTGTCTTTATGACACTAATGTAGTTGCATTGATTGATCCTCAATCAACTCATTCATATGTCTGTATGAATTTAGTGTCTATTAAGAATTTACCTGTTGAGTCTAAATTTTTGGTTAAAGTATCGAACCCCTTAGGTCAGTATGTCCTAGTTGATAAGGTTTGCAATAATTGTCCTGTGATGACCCAGGGTTACTGTTTTTTGGCTAATTTGATGCTTTTACCATTTGATGAGTTTGACGTGATTCTGGGTATGGATTGCTTGACTCTGCATGATGCGGTTGTGAATTGTAAACAAAAGACTATTGAGTTGAAATGTTAGAATAGTGAAATTATTTGTATTGCATCTGATGATTTGAGTGGATTGCTCATTGTGATATCGTCTATGCTAGCTCAAAAATATGTGAAAATGGGTTGTCATGCTTACCTTATGTATGTATTGGATACAAAAGTATCTGAATCGAAGATTGAATTAGTGCTAGTGGTTTGTGAATATCTGGATGTGTTTCCAAAAGAGTGACCTGGGTTGCCACCGATTAGAGAGGTTGAATTTGCCATTGAATTAGTACCAGAAACATCACTGACATTGATAACTCCATACAGAATGGCTCTTACAAATTTGAAAGAGTTAAAAGCTCAATTGCAAGAATTTACAGATAAAGGTTTTGTACGACCTAGTTTTTCGGCCTAGAGTGCACCAGTTCTATTCGTAAAGAAGAAAGATGGAACGATGAGAATGTGTATCTATTACAGATAGCTCAATAAAGTAACAATCAAGAATAAGTATCCTCTACCAAGAATTGATTATTTATTTGATTAGTTGAAAAGGGCAATAGTGTTTTTGAAGATTGATTTAAGATCTGGCTAATATCAATTGTGAATTAAAATTTCTGATGTGCTGAAAATTGCATTTAGAACAAGGTACGGACATTAGGAATTTCTTGTTATGCCATTTGAGTTAACTAATGCTCCTGTAGTATTTATGGATTTGATGTACAAAATTTTCAGACCGTATTTAAATAGATTTGTTGTTGTATTCATTGATGACATTCTAATATATTCTCGAGATGAGTCTAAGCATGCTAAACATTTGAGAATTGTATTGCAAACTTTGAGAGATAAGCAACTGTTTGCTAAATTCAGTAAATGTGAGCTTTGGCTCTGAGAAGTTGGATTTTTGGGACACATTGTTTCAGCAGAATGCATCAGAGTTGATCCGAGTAAGATTTCAGCAATTATTGACTGGAAACCACCAAGAAACGTATCTGAAGTCAGAAGCTTTCTGGAATTAGCTGGCTATTATCAGCATTTTGTAAAAGGATTCTTGATGGTTGCTACACCGATGACTCGATTGCTATAGAAAGATGTGAAGTTCGAGCTATTTGAGAAATGTCAACAGAGTTTTGAAAAGTTGAAAACACTATTAACTAAAGCACCAGTTCTAGTTCAACCTGAGTCGGGTAAGGAATTCCTGATTTTTAGTGATACATCATTGAACGGTTTGGGATGTGTTCTAATGCAAGAAGGAAAAGTGATAATTTATGCTTCCAGACAGTTAAAGCAGCACAAAAAGAATTACCAACACATGATTTAGAGTTAGTCGTTATTGTTTTCGCATTAAAAATTTGGCGACACTATTTGTTCGATGAAAAATGCCACATATTTACCGATCACAAGGGTTTGAAGTATTTAATATCTCAGAAAGATTTGAATTTGCGACAACGAAGGTGGCTCGAATTGCTGAAAGATTATGAGTTAGTAATAGATTATCATCCGAGGAAAGTGAATGTAGTCGCGGATACTCTGAGTAGAAAATCTTTGTTTGCTTTGTGGGCGATGACTACGTAGTTGACCTTGTCTGATGATGGATAAATATTTCCTAGGTTAAAAGCTAAACCGTTGTTTCTTCAGCAAATTTGTGAAGCTAAAAAATATGACAGTGAATTGTAAGTTAAACGAGCACAATGTGAATCAACTCCTGATTCAGAGTTTCAAATTAGAACCGATGATTGTTTAATGTTTCGAGATAGAATTTGTGTACCGAGAAATTCTGAACCCTTCAGAAAATTCTACACGAAGCACATAGTGGTTGTTTATTTGTTCATCTGGGGAGTACTAAAATGTACAATGATTTGTTATAGTTGTACTAGTGGTCGGGTATGAAATGAAACATTTCAAAGTTTGTATTGAAATGTTTGGTTTGTTAACAAGTCAAAGCTGAACATCAAGTTCCTTCGAGACTGTTACAGCTGTGATGATACCAAAGTGGAAATGGGATATAATTACGATGGATTTTATATCGGGACTACCACTATCTCTGAAAAAGAAAGATGCCATCTAGGTTATAGTTGACCGTTTAACGAAATTTGCGCATTTCATTCTGATATTTACAGACTTTACATTTGATAGACTAGCTGAATTGTACATCTCTAAGACTGTCAGATTGTACGGGGTGCTAGTTTCTATTATTTCATATAGAGATCCGAGATTTACATCATGATTCTACAGGAAATTGCAAGAGGCTTTGGGAACACGGTTGCATTTTAGTATTGCTTTTCATCCTAAACCAATGATCAATCTGAGAGAATAATACAGGTTCTTGAAGATATGCTTCGTTGCTGTGTTTTAGAGTTTGAAGGCAACTGGAAGAAATATTTATAGTTAGTTGAATTCGCGTCTAACAACAGTTTTCAATCGAGCATAAAGATGGAACCGTATGAAGTATTGTATGGTCGTAAATGCTGAACTCCGTTATACTAGATTGAGCTTAGTGAGAAAAAGATTCATGGTGTTAATTTGATCAGAGAGACTGAAGAGAAAGTAAAAGTGATACTTGACAATTTGAAAGCAATTTCAGATCATCAAAAATCATATGCATATTTAAAACGTAAAGACGTTGAATTCCAGACCGGCCACAGAGTGTTTCTAAAGGCATCACCGTGGAAGAAGATTTTTCAATTCAGTTGTAAAGGAAAATTAAGTCTGTGATTTATTGGGCCATACGAGATTATCGAGAAAATAGGGCTAGCGGCATATCGACTAGCATTATCGTGAGAATTAGAAAAGATTCACAATGTATTTCATGTGTCGATGTTTCACTGGTATCGATCAGACCCGCACACGTAATTTCTTCAACAGAGATTGAAATTCAGCATGATATAATGTATAATGAAGAACCGATCAGAATTCTGGCTAAAGAAATTAAAGAGTTAAGAAATAAAAGCATAGCTTTAGTGAAGGTTCTATGGCAACGACACCGTATCGAAGAAGCTATGTGGGAACCCGAGGAAGTTATGAGAAAATAGTATCCTAACCTATTCACTGGTAAGATTTTCGGGGACGAAAATCCCTAAGGGAGGAGAGTTGTAACAGCTCGTTTTTAGTTAAATCAGAACAGTGGTTTCGGAACCACAAATTCAAAGTCAAAATAATTATTTTATTTTTATTTTAATTTTTACCGCATGCTGGTATGATTGTGTAAAAATTTTGTTAAGAAATTTTGTCGTTTGAATGCTTAATTTGATAAAAAGGTCTAAATCGCGTAAAATGTAAAAGTTGTGTTCTATTAGCTAAAGGTGTCTAATAGCTATAGAACATTAAACTGGAAGTCCTTAATGTGACAACCCGAATTAGGGCCTAAATAGAATAGTGGTTTCAAAACCACAAATCCAAAAAAGAAAAATTTATTACAGTTAATTTTTAATATTTACTATGTGATTGAAAGACTGTGAAATTTTCGTTACAAAATTTTATTATTTGGGTGCCTAATTTGGTGTTTAGGACTAAATTAAAATAGATGGAAAATGCATGTTCTAATTCATAAAGGTACTTAATTGGAATGGGTTTTTAAAGTAGAGGTCCTTAAAAAGTAAATAGCCCATTTGTTAAATTGTTGGACAAAAATGGACATAGTATACATGAGATAAGATTTTTTTTAGTAAGGGTATTTTGGTCATTTTGTAAATAAAAGAATTAAAAAGGGAAATAGGGCCAAAATTTTGTCCATAATCATCTTCTTTGGCCGAGTATAGAAGGAAGACACCATAACTAGGGTTTTGTCATCTTTCAAGCTTGATTGTAAGTGCATCCTAGCCCCATTTTTAATATTCTTCGTATTTTTGAAATCCTCGTAGCTCAGTTTACCCATTTCTATCATTATTTTGAGTTACGGGTTATGTTTAAGATGTGATAAGATTGTACCAAAACTAAACTATTATCACAATAAAGGCAAGTGTACCTATCGAACAGTAGTATAGCTATGGCAAGACCGGAATGTCGAACCCACAGGGACTAAAAGTACTAGTATTAACTTTCTTTTTATTATCTAGCCTAAAAATAAATGGGATATGTTTAACTAAAAATTAACTAAACTAAGAACGCGACAGAGAGTAAATTGGGGAAATTGCTTTTGAAAAACTGATTGATTAAGACAATACCCAGGGAAGAATCCACCTAGACTTCACTTGTTATTTGACTCTGAACTAGACGATTTATTCAGTTGATTTGATCCGTTGAAATCCCTAAATTATGTTAATATCTCTTTCAAGACTAAAAACAACTAACCCTAGGTTGATTAATGGAAATTTCTTTCTAATTAAAACCCCTAGTGTTGCATGAATTCGATCTATGGATTTCCATATTAGATTTGACTCTAATCCAGCAGATTTTCATCGTCCTACGTCTAGGATTGCAATCAACTCCGCTTAATTGTGTTGGATCTACTCCTAGACAGGGACTTTGCTCCACTAAATAAACACATTCAACTTGGATTAATATCTTGAAATATTAACACAAGAATTAATGACACAATTAAGAGCAAATCAAATATCTATCATATAATTCAAAAAATAATAACAAGATTCGTCTTAGGTTTCATCCCCCTCAGGTATTTAGGGGATTTAGTTCATGTTTATAAAAGCAAACATCTCAAAATTGGGAAAACAACAAAACATAAAGAACCCAAAAAATTCGAGAGAAATTGAAAGGAGATCTTCAGTCTTGATGTAAATCCTTGCTTCTGAGATGAATCGATCGGCGTTCCTTGAGTAATTCCTTGCTTTCTACTCTGTGTCCCCTCAGGTTCCTCCCCTTGGGTGTTTGTATAGACTTTTGAATGTCCAGAATACCCAAAAATTAACTTTTTCCCCGTGAAATTGAAATAGGCTACTCAGGCTCTGTGCAATTCTGTGTGTCACACACGAGCATATGGTTTACCCCTGTGAAGATGTCTAGGCCGTGTTGAAGGTTTATTTCGGCCCATTTTGTCCATTTTTTGACCCGTTTCTTGGTCTTTTCGCTTCCTTATGCTCACCTAAGTATAAAATATGAAATTAAAGGATTAGGAGCATTAAGTTCCATAAATCTAATGATAAATCATCCATAAATGTGCCAAGCATGGGATAAAAATATGTATATATTATGGTTTATCAGTTTAAAAATTTACCCATGAATGATATGCATGTATTTTGATGTTTTATGAAAGAATATGAATGTTTGAAGTGTGATAAACATCTTTTACCAAGTGATTTTCGACGAAATCGCATAAAAGGACTAGTTTGTAACAAGTTGTGAAATATGTGCAAGTGTGTGATTTAGTGAGAATTATGGGCTGCTATTAGAGGGAAAAGGTTCAGCTAGGCTTAAAATGCAAGAAAATTGAATAAAAATTATTTTACGAGCCTAGGGGCAAAATCGTAATTTTGTGAAATTTAGGGGCAAAAATGTAATTTTTTCCATAATGTGATTTTTGGATCAAATTGAATAGTATGAGTATTAAATGAGCTAAATGTGTTATTATAGATCAAGAAAGACGTGGAATCGACTTGGATCGTGGAAAAGAAAAAGTGGTGGATTAGAGTATAAACTCGTCATATTTTGCATCGAGGTAAGTTTATATGTAATTAATGTATTATTTTTATTATGTTATGATATTTTATTGTGATATGTGAAATAAGTTTTAGTATTGTACAACTATTTGATAAAAATTGTGAATTGTGATTGATGAATTGAGATTAAATGGGGAAGTCTCGGTTGAACCTTCGAAATGGAAAAAATGTGGTGCTAAGTGGATATGCCACGTTTACACATGTTGGTATTAACGTGGTGCTAAGTGGTTATGCCATGGTTATACATGTAACGTGGTGCTACGTGGATATGCCATAGTTATACATGTTGAATTGAAAAGTGGCGCTAAGTGCGTATGCCACAAATACATATGTTAGCCCGATAATGAGGTGCTATGTGTGTATACCACGAAGTTGGGTATCAATTATAGAAGGTGGAGCTATGTGCTAAAACCACTGGATATTGTTACATTCCGAAGTGTTCATCGGGAGAAATAATTTGCTAAATAGAGTTTTGATGTGAAAAATGTGGAAATAAGTACCAGGATATGAATATATGGGTTTTGAACCATGAATTAGTTAAGTGATTGAATTTCGATAAAATAAATATGGATAAGTGTTATTTTGCAAATTGATAATAAGGAATTTTAGTGGAAGAAGGGAAATCTGGGATAAACAGTTTAAAACAGCAGCAGATGAGTGATTTTGAAAAATCACAAAAAATGGTAGAAATTGAATTAGAAGTTGAATGAGATATGGAATTAAATATTATTGAGTCTATTTTCATATAAAAGAAATAGGGGAAGTAAAAGAATTCTATAATCTGAGTTATTTAAATTTTTGTGAGACTGGTTTAGAATGATTTCGTGATCCCCTATTCTAATTTGGAAAAATCATTAAAATTTGTAAAAAAATAATTATGGAACATAATTTATATAATTTATATGGTTAGATTCCTTGTTGAGTCTATTTTTAGAATAAATAAACGTGAACATTTTTTGAATTCGGTATAAAGAGAAATTGAAATGTTAGTGAAGAGTGGTCAGGACTATCGGGCAGTGAAACAGGGGAGGTTTTAATGAATAAACTGTACTAATTGGCCAAACCAAAAATTATGAAATTTTTATGGTAAGAATACATATGAGTCTAGTTTCTGGGAAAATATTCGGATCTTAATTTGGAGCTCCGTAGCTCCGAATAGAAATAATTTAGTGACTAGGACTCGAATGGATAGCTTGTACTGAATTTAAGTAAATAGTAAGTTCATGTGAGATTAAGATAGTATAATTGTGGAAACATATTTTGGTATTTA
Organism: Gossypium stocksii; assembly: GCA_020496765.1. Classification (NCBI taxonomy): domain Eukaryota; kingdom Viridiplantae; phylum Streptophyta; class Magnoliopsida; order Malvales; family Malvaceae; genus Gossypium; species Gossypium stocksii. The sequence continues at coordinate 19,943,836 of CM035623.1, forward strand.
TAAATGCCATAAATAGTTTATTATTTTTATTATTTACATATTACTTACTAAGTTATAAGCTTACTTTGTTTTTTTCTTATTTTTGTCTTATTTTATAGTGTAATCAAGTTTAGTTCGTGATTTAGGAAAGTTGTCGGAGGCTCACCAACACTATCCATCCTTCCTTTTGGTATTTTGTAACCATATTTTGGAACCATGACATGTATAGAAGACTTGTGTATTTTGTTGTATATTATAGTAATATTACTTGAAATATTGATCTTTAATATTTGATATATTACTTGTATTATGCTATCGATGTGGTTTTAATATTAGTTAAGTTACAGGTTTATGATTATATATATATATATATATATATATATATATGATTTCAATGTCTAAAGGATGAAAGAATAGTTGAAGGGTTTTAATTTAGATGATCATTTATGCCTCGGTTTATTATGAGTACATGTGTGCTATTCTGGTAATACCTCGTATCCTGTTTCGGTGTTAATATAGGTAAGGGGTGTTACACTTAAGTAGTAATTAGACCATTATAATGGTTAATGGACATTTATGGACATTGGTTACGGATTATAAAGGTTAATAGCAAAGGTTAATTTGGTAAATAAATAAAATAAACTAAGTAAATTAAAGGAAAGCAAAATACATCATTTTAGTTCATCTTCTCCACCGAATTTTAGAGAAGAAAACTCCATTAAAGAGCTCTAAGCATTCGGCCATAGTCCATCCTTGCATGTAAGTGTATTTTTGATCGGTTTTTAATGATTTTTATTTTTTTGAGATCGTTGCAACTAGGTCTAGCTAGCCCAAGGTCTAATTTGAGAAATTGTTAAAGTGTTTAAGTGTTATCATTGTTGAATATGTATGTATTTTGATGTTTAATGATAGATTATAAATGTTTGATGATAGTTAAACAAGTTTTATAAAGTGATTTTTGGTAAAATTGCAAATTAGGGATTAAATTGAAAAATATGAAAATTTTGTGGTTGAAATGTGAAATAAATAAGAAATATAGACTGCTATGTCAATAAGAGAAATTCGACTAGCATGGGTAGGGACCTAATTGCATGAATTTGTATTTTTACAAGCTAAGGACTAAATTGTAAAGAAGTTGAAATAATGGGGGCAAAAGTATAATTTTTCCAAAATAGATGTTTTGGATTAAATTGTATAGAATGGCAATTGAATGAGCTAAATTTGATTATATATAGATCAAGAAAAGCAAAGATCAGAATTAGATCGAGGGAAAAACAAAGTGGTGGATTGATAGCTCGATTTTCATCCTTGTTATACGAGGTAAGTTCGTATAGTTAGAATTGATTATTTAAATATGTACTTATTTGAAATGTATCTATATGAATTTAGATAAATAAATTATATGATATTTGAATGCCTAAATGATGAAGTCTGAATAATAAATAGGCCTGTTTGAACCTTAGGAATTCGTAGGATAGGAGTGACATGTCACTAGGGTTACCGTTTAGTTGAGATTCCTACATATGTTGCGGACTCACCATAGCTCGTATGAGCTTACCGATATTTTAACTCCTAAGAGCTTAGCGTTTCTCAGCTTATTGGAGCTTACTATTACCTCAGCTCAGGAGGAGTTTACTGTTTATGGCTCGGAAGAGCATATATGTACAAGAATAGACGGATTGCCGATTAGTACACTTCGTGTGTACCACCCATGTATCAATCGATATTCTAAGTTGTTCAATAGGCACAAATCTGCTACGGGTTATATGAATTATATGAAATTGTTGTTATATGATATAGTGAAGTATGGAATAGAAGATATAGGTACGTGAAGCTTGAATGATTGTTGACTTCATCCATATTGATTTGATGAGTATATGTGCATTACATGATTAACCAATTGGTGAATACACGTGTTTAGGCGTTTGACAACATGATTGGGTTATATTATGTTTATTTACCTAAATTATGAATAAATGGTAAGTTTAATTCTATATTATACGAGCTTACTAAGCTTTATAGCTTACTTTGTTTCTTTTTCTATGTTTTATAGTGATTCGGAAGCTCGCTCAATTCGGAAGTTATTGGAGATCGCATCACACTATCCAACAATCATTTTGGTACTTTGAACTTGTGCATTTGGTTATATGGCATGTATAAAAGTTATGGTCATTTTGGTATATATGTTAGTTATGTATTTAGCTGTTTGAATTCGCTAGTAAATGATAAATGTTTTGGTTTTGTATAATAGCCATTTTGTTATATGGTTGATAATTGCTATGTGAAGTTGAATGTGAATTGGTTCTTTGGAGCACTTAATGGTTAAAATGTGGGATTGGTATGCTTGTGACTTTAGGTAAAATTATGCACAATTGTTAGTAACCATTTTGATGAATGGTGAATGTGAATTTGGGATGTTTTGAATAGATGAATCAACATGCTATGAACTTTATTGATTTGGTATGGAATTAGCATGAAATAAGCTTGGTTGAAGTTGGTTTAAATTGCTTATTTATGCCATGTTATATGTCATCTGTCTTTGTGTAGGTGAATGCAAATTGGGTGAGAAATGTGGCTTGTAAACTAGCCTATTTTCTTCCACACGGGTAGAGACACGGGCATGTGTCTCAGCCGTGTGTGACACACGGCCAGGTACCACAGTTGTGTGTCCCTTGTAGTATTTAATGAAAACAAGTCAGTGAGTTACACGGGCTAGTCACACGAGCGTGTGGTTGGTCGTGTGACATAAGTCAGAGAGTTACACGGGGTAGGACATGGTTTGGGACACGGCCATGTGATCCTATTTCGAATGTCCACATGGCCTGTACACGGGCGTGTGTCTCCTGTATTTTGAAAATTTTCTATGTTTTCCAAAATGTTTCCTGAGTTGTTGATTTAGTCCCAAACCACTTCTAATGCATGATTTGGGCCTCGTAGGCTCGTATTAGGGACAATGTTAATGTATTTGATTGATGATTATTTGGAAATTGATAATATATGTAAAATGTTTGATTATTTATGTAATAAGTCTTGTAATGCTCTGAAACCCTATTCTGGCGACGGATACGGGTTAGGGGTGTTACATTATAATACTTAATAAATAATAAGATGCAAAAAGAAGCAATAGACATAGGAAATTCACCAAAAGTAATAGTGCAAATGTGATGAATAATGATATGAAAAATGAAAACTTAAACATCTACTCTAATCGTCATCATGAAGAGAGAATGAAGGAGTCAATGGAAAATGAGCAAGGAGTGATGCCATTTGTATCTCTAATGTCGATAGCCTAGAGTTAACCTCATCCTTATGAGATCAAACCTCATCTCAAAGTCCTCGAACATCATTAATCAAAGAATGGATAACGTCAAGGACGGCACCACTAATCTCGGACGAAGGTTGAGTAGCTTGAGAGAATGAAGCCGAAGTAGGAGCATGTTCGTGTGAAAAAACATGTTGAGGTGACAAAATGTCTTCAAAAGCTCATTCAATGTGTTCATTTTCATTTTCTTCTAGGTGATCACTTTTAACCAAAAACCGAAGGAGACGTCACAATAATATCCCGTATGATAATGGGCCTCATAACTAATAGGTTAGTTAAAAGTGACGAGGGTGTTTCCATGAGTGTTAATGCCTAACCTTCTAAAGAGATATGAAAAATAAGTGCCATGAGGAAGGGTGATATTTGTATTCATCCCCCTTTCGATAGCCTTAGTTATGTCATTAAACATGATGAGGGCTAGGTCAGGATGCCTATTGGTATGAAAAGAATCAAGCCACCAATTATTGGTGTTTCGAAGCTTAGCATGTTTCTTAATGGGGCGTAGGTTCCAAGTTATGATCAAATGGAGGACATGATCATGAAGGTTAAGTTTGGATGCTGATCCAAACTGAATAAAAATAGCAGGATTGAAAGGTCCTTTTTCTTTGGAGTTACCTTTGGAAGACACATGAAGATAATCTCCAAACTCTTCTAAAGTAAGACGTATAGAGGTGTTCATTAAAAAATAAGTGATCGCTATGACAGTGTCACCGGACTCATCGTGTTCGAGTTTGGCATTAGAGAAAAACGTTCGAAAAAGATTATAGTAAGTCAGTGATGAAATGTTAAGAAAATCCATCCAACCCCAATTTTGCAAAATAGAAAGATAGAAAAAATTAATACCCTCTAACATGCCTATATCAACTTTTCTAGACTCCCAAACTCTTTTAGATGCAAAGTTTTTGTCAAGACGTTCATGTAAAGCATTGGTGCGAAAGCATTCATTAAAGGAAGATCTAGGACGACTAGGTTGATGAGACGATGATGCACCAATTCTTGGTCTTTTCTTAGGACCCATAACTAGAGAATTAAACACTAAAGTTAGACTAAAACACTAAAAACTTTCGTTTGGAAATTTTGTCAAACACTTGGTGTGCAAGGGTTCAAGGTAAAAAATTTAAGAAAAATGCTAGGAAAAGGAAACCCCTACAACAAAATACAAAGTATATGGTACAAATCAACCCAATAGTCCATCAAAAACCAACATTGTAACCTACATTGCATAAAATGAAAAGTTTGAAGATTTCAAGTTTTACCTTAAAAATGTTGAAATAGACAAAATTTCCAAGCAATGTTGAACAAATCTTGAGGAAATAGTGTTTGAAAGTGTTGAAAAGGCAAGATTTGATGAAAACTTCAAGAAATTTGAAAAATTTTTGGAGAAGAGATGAGAGGTTTTCAGAAAAGAGAAAAAAAATTAAGGGTTTTTACAAATCTGTTTTTGAAACCATGGTGCAGTGCTCTTAAACACCTAGAGGTATCGATATTTTCTCATGAGTATTAATATTTTTATAAAAGTATTGGTATTTTTTAACTGGTATCGATGCCAAATTACAGTTTTGTTTTCTAAGTACAGTAAAATTGCAAAAATGAACTTTTTAGGTCCAAAAGGGTTCTATGGGTCCTAAAATGACTTTAAAATCATTCCTAATGATTTCTTATGCATGAAAATGCATAATGTAAGCACGATGCATATGATTCATGAAAAAAAAAAAAAAAAAACCAAGTTAACAAAATTTTAGTCCATTGTAGCAAGTTCAAGAGCATCAAAACAATAAGACATGCTAAACTAATAAGGTCAAAATAGAACAATTATCCATATGAAAAATCCCCCTAACTTTTTGCATACAAGGGCCATATAAATCATGCATATATACTTTTGCAATCAATTTTAAGTCATGAAACAGTTTTAAAACAAAAGGTGCTAAAATTCATTTGAACACAAAATTAAGGCAATGTAGTAATAACTAATTCTTTTCTAAGTGTTTGATGTCCATGAAACCAACTAAAAATTCAACAAAGGTAAGTGCATCTATCAATTAATAGTATAGCTACGGTGAGCAAAGATATCGTCCCACGAAGACTAAAAGTGCTAGTAATTATCGTCTTTCTATTATTTAACTGTCAGATTGGAGTGATTATTTAAAACTAAAATTAACTAAATTAATTAACTAAAAAGCACAACAGAAAACAAATTAGAAAATAACCAAGTAAACAACAAAGAAGCGAAACAATACCCAGGAAAAAAATTCACTTAGACTTCATCTGTCATTATCAATATATGTTACACAATTTCTTCACTTAATGTCTTGATTCGTGGAAATTCCTAAATTATGCTAATATCACTTTTTTAAGACTAAGAACAATTGACTCTAGGTTGATTAATTAAAATTTTTTTCTAATTAAAACCCCTATTGTTGCATTAACTCGATCTATGGATCCACCTATTAGATTTGACACTAATTCGGTAGAATTATGTCGTCCTATTTCTAGGATTGCATGCAACTCCACTCAAATATGCTAGATCTACTCTCAAACATGGTCTATTCCTTCTCTAATTCAAGCATATCAAACATGGATTAATAGTCCAGAAATATTAAACCAAGAATTAAGCACACATAATTGAGAACAAGATCCAAGTATTTATTGCATAAAATAGAGATCAAAAGACAGAATTCCCTAGGTATTTAGAAAATTAGTTCATAATCACAAATAAAAACATCTCAAAGACAGTATAACCATAAGAAATAAAGGAACTTATAATAAACTTCAAAGAAATCAAAAGGAGATCTTCAATCTTGACGAAAATCTATTTCGGAGTCAGTTTCAATGGCATTTTTCGAGTTGTTTTCTTCAATATTCTATGACGGCTTGCTTCACTCTTCTTATATTTGGTATATATAGGTCTTAGAATGCCCCAAAAACCTAAAATTTGTATTTTTTTCACATTTCTTGAATGAAATTCACGAAATCCACACGGTTTGGCACATGGCTTTGTGGCAACCCGTGTGGCTCACACGACCATGTGTCTAACATGTGTGGTTCCTGAAACTTGCTCTAATTTTTTGATTTTCACTCGTTTTTTCACTCTTTTTGCTTCCAAATGCTCTTCTAAGTAAAGAAACATAAATTTACAGGATTAGAAGCATAAAATTTACCATTTTAAATAGAATAATCATCAAAAAATGCATTAAGAATAAGGCTAAAACATGTTACTTTTGGCATTTATCAAATATCCCGATACTTAAGTGTTTGTTTGTTCTCAAGAAAAATTCTCAACCCACATTCAAGTTAACTTTTCCCAATTTGGCATTTTCATCAATAATGTTTCAAGATAATTCACAAATAATCATGCATTAGAAATCAACCAAAAGAACACTAAAGATTTAAGCAGTCCAAGCTAAAAATTTTGAAGCACAAAAATATAAGTGTCTTCCCTTATCTAAATAATTACCTTTAATTCAAAATCAACAAAAATTGACATCCTCACTAAAGATTTACTCTAAGCACTCCAAGTGTTTAAGGATCAAGTAATATGCACTTAATAGTCGAATAAGAAATGTCATTATCATAAGCTTGCTTAAAAATCAAATCTCCATCACTATAAAATGAGATGACACACCAATTAAGAGGTCTTTGAAAGGTTGTAATAAGGTTTAGGCTAGGGTATGGAAAAGGCTAGAAAAGTTGGATATAATCGAGATCAAATTAATAAGTTACCAATATAGAAAAAAAATCAGTTGTTGAATCAAGAGAAATTACAAACTGACTATTCTAGCTCAATCAATTTTTTTTCATTTTCATTTTGTTTCTATTTTTTTCCTTTTTTAATTTTTTAGAACAAAACTAAAATGCAACAATTTAAAAAAAATTAAACATAGTTAGGCAACAAACCAAATTAAATCTTGATAAAAAGGGAGTCAATAATGTAACACCCCGAATTTTGGGCCTGGATGAATTGGGCCTTGGGCTTTGGGTCTCATAAATTTTTTTAGTAAGTAAGAAAATGACAAATGACATGTTGGCTTTAAGGGTTTAAGAAATTTGGAGTGTCTAGGGGTGTTGGAGAAGTTCTGGGTTCAAACTTTGAGGTGAAGGAATTTTAATTTAAAAATTAAAGGAACCTTGATGGCAAGTAGCTTGCTTTTAAATAAATGGAGATAAAATAGGACACAAGCAAGGCTGTGGATACAAGTCGTCTGTTAATCTGGTTTTAATAGTTAAAATTGGTGTAGATCTAGGAGATGATCGTGGTTAGTGATTAAAGAAGGGGCTGTTATAACTTGTCGCGCAAGGTAAGGTGAAAGGTGAGGTTTCGGTTTTGGTAAAGATATGTATTAAGCATGCAATTATTTGAAGGGTGATATCAATTGTAGGTTCGGGGCTAAGGAGATCATAACACGTTTCGATACCAGGTGTGTATACACACACGATAGATCGGTAAATCCCAAAATGTCGAAATGCGAAAAAGTCGAAAGTTTGGCTACGGTAGTCTCGTGAGTGCGCGAACACTCGCACGAGGCTATTCGATATGTTAGCAGAGAAGCCATGAGTGATCTCATGGACTTGGGTCACGTTTTGGCTAACCAGGCCACAATGGGCCAATTAGGCCGAAGGGCTTGTGGGCCCAAAACTAGTAAAAATTGACATGTTGATAATAAGTGATGAGTTGATAAAGTTGTTGAATGGTTTGGAAATGTGATTGGGCCTAGTGGGCCATACAAATGTGATTGGGCCTAGTGGACCATACAAATGTGATTGGGCCTAATGGGCCATATAAATATGAGTGGGCCTGATAGGCTATATGAATGAATGAAAGCATGCAGACATACTGGGGTTTTATAATGGACTTTTAGGCCTAGTTTCTAATGCATCATCAAGCGCATAAAACTTAATTAATTTATCAAGTACGTCTGTGGACAGGTCGTAAGATTAGAGTGTGGCAATAGGCATATGCATGTCTAGGATTGGATCTGGAGAGAGCTTAGTACTTTAGCGGTCTTAATGACCCACCTCCTCTTCTCTGGAATCCTACCTGATGCATAGTGTCTGTTCACTCTGGATTCGGGCCATAACGTCCGGGCCGGGTTTAGGGTGTTACTTTTAGTGGTATCAGAGCCCGGTTGCAAAGCTCGGGCTGTAAAGTGGGCCTTATTATTTGGGTTTAAAAGTTAATTTTGGTTGAGTCGAAATATTTTGGAATTCTCGCTGTGTGGCACATTGAGTCTCCGCCGTCGAGCTAAGTAAGTTCTTTTATTACTAAGCTTGTTTAACTTGATATACTGTAGATAGTTAGTGGGCTACTTTAGATAATTATACTAAGACTTTTAGAGAGAAACTGAAGCCCGTAGGAACCTAAAACTGTAGAGGATTTACAAAAACAACCTTTTTTACTTAATACTTTCATAAAACATCGGCTTAATTACTGAAGCTAACTAAAATTCCATAAAATTCCTAATTCAAATAATACGAGAATCAATGATGAGCCCTAAAAGAGGTGTAAGAGGGTTCAATTTGGGTTAAAGTGTGTTAATGTTATTAAAATCAGAGTGCGCAGTGAAAGCATAGTGGTGTGACTTGAGTGGTGCGATGAGTAATTAGTTGGAAATTTCAAGGTCAAAATTTCTTTAAGGGGGTAGAGTTGTAACGCCCAGAATTTTGGGCCTAGATGAATTGGGCTTTGGGCTTTGAGTCCCATAAATTTTTTTTAGTAAGCAAGAAAATGAGAAATATTGGCTTTAAGGGTTTAATAAATTTGGAGTGTCTAGGGGTGTTAGAGAAGTTTTGGGTTCGAACTTTGAGGTGAAGGAATTTTAATTTAAAAATTAAAAGAACCTTGATGGCAAGTAGCTTGACTTTTAAATAAATGGAGATAAAATAGAACACAAGCAACGCTGTGGTGTAGTGGATAACTGACGCCACTTAGGGTACAGGAAGGTGGCGTTAGTGGCAAGCAAGGGGATCCTAGGTTCGAGTGCTAGCTTGGTATTTTTAGAAATTTTATTTTTACCTTCTAGATGGTTGGTAGTGGCGTGGAACTGGACTCTAAGAGAAGTGATGAGAAGAGAAATTTTTAGAAGGGATTGAGGAGCTTATCGCAAAGAAAACTTAGGAGATGGGGATAGAAGAAGTAGTGGAGCCGAATTGTCAATTAAGGGACGGCAATTTCGGCTAGTATATATATAGGTGCCGATTTTGGGGTTCTAGGCGAATGCCAAATTCTTTCTTCTTATTTTGCCGAAAACTACTTTTCTCTCCAAGTACCCAAAATCCGAAAAACCCTTATTCTTTCCCTTTAAGTTTGTGCCGATTTCTTCCCTTCATTTCTCATTAAACTCTTCTCTTTCTTGCTCCTAGTTCACCTTCTCTAAGTCGAATATTTTGTTGGCCAAACCTTCTTTGTGCTGCACTACTCCTCTTTTGGGCCGATTGCTTCTTGGGTAAGTGTTCTTGATCTTAGTTGCCCGAATGGTCATAGTTAAAGGAAGGGGGACTTGTGTTGGATACAAGTCGCTTGTTATTCTGGTTTTAATAGTTAAGATTGGTGCAGATCTAGGAGTTGACTGTGGTTAGTGATTAAAGAAGGGGCTGTTGTAACTTGTCGCGCAAGGTAAGGTGAAAGGTGAAGTTTCGGTTTTGGTAAAGATATGTATTAAGCATGCGATTAATTGAAGGGTGATATCGATTATAGGTTTGAGGCTAAGGAGATCGTAATACGTTTCGATACCGGGTGTGTACAATACACTACACATACAATAGATTGGCAAATCCTGAAATGCCGAAATGCTGAAAAGTCTAAACTTTGGGTACAGCAGTCTCGTAAGTGCACAAACACTCGTGCGAGGGTATTCGATATGTTAGCAGAGGCCCCATAAGCGATCTCATGGGCTTGGGTCACGTTTTGGCTAACCAGGCCAGAATGGGCCAATTGGGTCGAAGGGCTTGTGGGCCCAAACTAGCAAAAATTAACATGTTGATAATACGCGATAAGTTGATAAAGTTGTTGAATGGTTTGGAAATGTGATTGGGCCTAGTGGGCTATACAAATGTGATTGGGCCTAATGGGCCATAAAAATGTGAGTGGGCCTAATGAGCTATATGAATGAATGAAAGCACGCAGACATACTGGGTTTTACAATGGACTTTTAGGCTTTGTTTCTAATGAATCATCAAGCGCATAAAACTTAATTAATTTATCAAGTACGTTTGTGGACAGGTCATAAGATTAGAGTGTGGCAATGGGCATATTCATGTCTAGGATTGGATCTCGGAAGAGCTTGGTACTTAAGCGGTCTTAGTGACCTACCTCCTCTTCTCTGGAATCCTACCTGGTGCATAGTGTCCATTCACTCTAGCCAAGAAGGACTTGTTGACGGGCCAAAGTTCGTAATTAAGACCCATACGTTAGAAAATTACTGAAATACCCCTATAGGGTAGAATTACTGAGATACCCCTGTGTGTTATAAGTATGACTTATGTATACTATATGCTACATATTGCACTCATGTGTTATGATGTTGCATGTGGGTGGGAATTATGTTGGAGGAAGTGTTATATAAGGGTCGCACGGTCGCTTGACGATTGTGGATCCAACGAAGGCTTTTAAGCCACAAACAGCTTTGCTGCAACGTTCGGTAGTACCGCCACCAGTGCTACCCTTGATGTGTATCGGATGGGTGGGTCGATGTAGTCAACCCCTCAAAATGTGATTCAGTTGGACAGAGATGTTGTGTATCGGTTGGATGGGGTGGGAATAGCATAATTGCATTATTACATACATGATTGCTCTAGATGTTGTTATTCTATTGGGCTCAGGCCCAAGATGACCTGTGTTGCATGTTATTTGTTTGACGAGGGTCGTACACACTGAGTTTCGAAACTCACTCCCTCTTTTATTTTTCTCAGGAAATCTTCAATAGGCGGTTCGATGGATGGTGGGGCTCAAAGGTGGCTAGTTAGCAAGACGACTAAACTTGGGTTTCTTTATGATTTCTAGTATTTCTAATTATTTTAATTTGGATTGTAATAAGGCCTTTCCTCTGATTATCATTTCAAAATTTGGACTATCACTTTTATTATTATGCTTATTATTTTGGAAACATGGGCTTATTTCTTTCTAAAACTATATATCAAGTTTCTCAAAAATCATCTATTGTTTTCAAATTGAGCTTTTGCTATTAAAGGGAATTTTTCCGAAGTAACTTTTAACTTATAACAAAGAGATAGCTTTTGATTACATGTCGTTTTGAAAACAAATACGAACTGGGATTTTACTTTAGTTTCTTTTAGAAGGGTTTTCAATGAAAACAAGGATTTCATAAAAACGGTTCAATGTGACACACTGGATTCAGGCCATAACGATCGGGCCGAGTTTGGGGTGTTACTTTTAGTGGTATCAGAGCCCGGTTACAAAGCTCGGGCTGTAAAGTGGGCCTTATTATTTGGGTTTAAAAGTTAATTTTGGTTGAGTCGAAATATTTTAAAAATTCTTGCTGTGTGGCACATTGAGTCTTCGCCATCGATCTAAGTAAGTTCTTTTATTACTAAGCTTGTTTAACTTGATATACTGTAGATAGTTAGTGGGCTACTTTAGATAATTATACTAAGACTTTTAGAGAGAAACTGAAGCCCGTAGGAACCTAAAACTGTAGAGGATTTACGACAAGAACCTTTTTACTTAATACTTTCATAAAACATCAGCTTAATTACTGAAACTAACTAAAATTCCATAAAATTCCTAATTCAGATAATACGAGAATCAATGATGAGCCCTAGAAGAGGTGTAAGAGGGTTCAATTTGGTTTAAAGTGTGTTAGTGTTATTAAAATCAGAGTGCGCAGTGAAAGTATAGTGGTGTGACTTGAGTGGTGCGATTAGTAATTACTTGGATATTTCAAGGTCAAAATTTCATTAAGAGGGTAGAGTTGTAACGCCCTGAATTTTGGGCCTAGATGAATTGGGTTTGGGCTTTGGGTCCAATAAAATTTTTTTAGTAAGCAAGAAAATGACAAATAACTTGTTGGCTTTAAGGGTTTAATAAATTTGGAGTGTCTAGGGGTGTTAGAGAAGTTTTGGGTTCGAACTTTGAGGTGAAGGAATTTTAATTTAATAATTAAATGAACCTTGATGGCAAGTAGCTTGACTTTTAAATAAATGTAGATAAAATAGAACACAAGCAACGCTGTGGTATAGTGGATAACTGACGCCACTTAGGGTACAGGGAGGTGGCGTTAGTGGCAAGCAAGAGGATCCTAGGTTCGAGTGCTGGCTTGGTATTTTTAGGAATTTTATTTTTGCCTTCTAGATGGTTGGTAGTGGCGTGGAACTGGACTCTAAGAGAAGTGATGAGAAGAGAAATTTTTCGAAGGGATTGAGGAGCTTATCGTGGAGAAAAGTTAGGAGATAGGGATAGAAGAAGTAGTGGAGCCGAATTGTCAATTAAGGGACGGCAATTTCGGCTAGTATATATATAGGTACCAATTTTGGGGTTCTAGGCTAATGCCAAATTCTTTCTTCTTATTTTACCGAAAACTACTTTTCTCTCCAAGTACCCAAAAGCCAAAAAACCCTTATTCTTTCCCTTTAAGTTTTGTGCCTATTTCTTCCCTTCCTTTCTCATTAAACTCTTCTCTTTTCTTGCTCCTAGTTCACCTTCTCTAAGTCGAATATTTTGTTGGCCAAACCTTCTCTGTGCCGCACTACTCCTCTTTTGGGCCGATTGCTTCTTGGGTATGTGTTCTTGATCTTAGTTGCCCGAATGGTCATAGTTAAAGGAAGGGGGACTTGTGTTGGATACAAGTCGCATGTTATTCTGCTTTGAATAGTTAAGATTGGTGCAGATCTAGGAGTTGATCGTGGTTAATGATTAAAGAAGGGGCTGTTATAACTTGTCGTGCAAGGTAAGGTGAAAGGTGAGGTTTCGGTTTTGGTAAAGATATGTATTAAGCATGTGATTAATTGAAGGGTGATATCGATTGTAGGTTTGAGGCTAAGGAGATCGTAAAATGTTTCGGTACCAGGTGTGTACAATACACTACACACACGATAGATCGGCAAATCCCGAAATGCCAAAATGCCGAAAAGTCGAAGCTGTGGCTACGGCAGTCTCGTGAGTGCGCGAACAGTCGTGCGAAGGTATTCGATATGTTAGCAGAGGCCCAATGAGCGATCTTATGGACTTGGGTCACGTTTTGGCTAACCAGGCCAGAATGGGCCAATTGGGCCGAAGGGCTTGTGGGCCCAAACTAGTAAAAATTAATATGTTGATAATAAGTGATGAGTTTATAAAGTTGTTGAATGGTTTGTAAATGTGATTGGGCCTAGTGGGCCATACAAATGTGATTGGGCCTAGTGGACCATACAAGTGTGATTGGGCATAATAGGCCATATAAATGTGAGTGGGCCTGATGGGCTATATGAATGAATGAAAGCACACAGACATATTGGGGTTTTATAATAGACTTTTAGGCCTAGTTTCTAATGAATCATCAAGCGCATAAAACTTAATTAATTTAGCAAGTACGTCTGTGGACAGGTCGTAAGATTAGAGTATGGCAATGGGCATATGCATGCCTAGGATTGGATATAGGGAGAGCTTGGTACTGAAGCGGTCTTAATGACCCACCTCCTCTTCTCTGGAATCCTACCTAGTGCATAGTGTCTGTTCACTCTAGCCAAGAAGGACTTGTTGACGGGCCAAAGTTCGTAATTAAGACCCATACGTTAGAAAATTACTGAAATACTCCTATAGGGTAGAATTACTAAGATACCCCTGTGTGTTATAAGTATGACTTATGTATACTATATGCTACATGTTGCACTCATGTGTTATGATGTTGCATGTGGGTGGGAATTATATTGGAGGAAGTGTTATATGAGGGCCGCACGGTCGGTTGACGATTGTGGATCCAACGAAGGCTTTTAAGCCACGAGCAGCTTTGCTGTAACATTCGGTAGTACCGCCACCGGTGCTACCCTTGATGTGTATCGGATGGGTGGGTCGATGTAGTCATCTCCATAAAATGTGATTCGGTTGGACGGAGATGTTGTGTATCGGTTGAATGGGGTGGGAATAGAATAATTGTATTATTGCATACATGATTGCTCTAGATGTTGTTATTGTATTGGGCTCAGGCCCAAGATGACTTGTGTTGCATTTTATTTGTTTGACGAGGGTCGTACACAGTGAGTTTCGAAACTCACTCCCTCTTTTATTTTTCTCAGAAAATCCTCAGTAGGCGATTCGATGGATAGTGGGGCTCAAAGGTGGCTAGTTAGCAAGACGACTAAACTTGGGTTTCTTTATGATTTCTAGTATTTCTAATTATTTAATTTGGATTGTAATAAGGCCTTTCCTCTGATTATCATTTCAAAATTTGGACTATCACTTTTATTATTATGCTTATTATTTTGGAAACATGGGCTTATTTCTTTCTAAAGCTATATATCAATTTCTCAGAAATCATCTATTGTTTTCAAATTGAGCTTCCACTGTTAAAGGGAATTTTTCCGAAGTAACTTTTAACTTAACAAAGAGATAGCTTTTGAGTACATCTCGTTTTGAAAACAAATACGAACTGGGATTTTACTTTAATTTCTTTTAGAAGGGTTTTCAATGAAAACAAAATTTTTGCAAAAACACTTTAATGTGACACGCTGGATTCGGGCCATGACGTCTGGACCGGGTTTGGGGTGTTACATTTAGTGGTATCAGAGCCCGGTTGCAAAGCTCGGGATGTAAAGTGGGCTTTATTATTTGGGTTTAAAAGTTAATTTTGGTTGAGTCGAAATATTTTGGAAATTCTTGCTGTGTGGCACATTGAGTCTCCGACGTCGAGCTAAGTAAGTTCTTTTATTACTAAGCTTGTTTAACTTGATATACTGTAGATAGTTAGTGGGCTACTTTAAATAATTATACTAAGACTTTTAGAGACAAACTGAAGCCTGTAGGAACCTAAAACTGTAGAGGATTTATGAAAACAACCCTTTTACTTAATACTTTCATAAAACATCGGCTTAATTACTGAAACTAACTAAAATTCCATAAAATTCCTAATTCAGATAATACGAGAATCAATGATGAGCCCTAGAAGAGGTGTAAGAGGGTTCAATTTGGGTAAAAGTGTGTTAGTGTTATTAAAATCAGAGTGCGCAGTGAAAGCATAGTGGTGTGACTTGAGTGGCGCGATTAGTAATTAGCTGGAAATTTCAAGGTCAAAATTTCTTTAAGGGGGTAGAGTTGTAACGCCCCGAATTTTGGGCCTAGATGAATTGGGCTTTGGGCTTTGTGTCCCATAAATTTTTTTTAGTAAGCAAGAAAATGACAAATGACATATTGGCTTTAAGGGTTTAATAAATTTGGAGTGTTTAGTGGTGTTAGAGAAGTTTTGGGTTCGAACTTTGAGGTGAAGAAATTTTAATTTAATAATTAAAAGAACCTTGATGGCAAGTAGCTTGACTTTTAAATAAATGGAGATAAAATAGAACACAAGCAATGCTGTGGTGTAGTGGATAACTGATGCCACTTAGGGTACAGGGAGGTGGCGTTAGTGGCAAGTAAGAGGATCCTAGGTTCGAGTACTGGCTTGGTATTTTTAAGAATTTTATTTTAGCCTTCTAGATGGTTGGTAGTGGCGTGGAACTCGACTCTAAGAGAAGTGATGAGAAGAGAAATTTTTGGAAGGGATTAAGGAGCTTATCGTGGAGAAAAGTTAGGAGATGAGGATAGAAGAAGTAGTGGAGCCGAATTGTCAATTAAGGGACGGTAATTTCGACTAGTATATATATAAGGATGTAATAACTGCTGACTTGATGGTTGCTTCCACGTAGTCATTTTAATTTGTCGTTTTCTTGGTGGTTGTTTTCACCTATCGATGCATTAATGGTTGCTTCCATCATCTCTGCATCATGACTTGCATCGTCTTCCATCAACATCTTCTTAATGAGATAGTTGCAAGTCACCATCAAAATTTAAATGTCCCATTTTTGGATGACATTTTTACCCGTGTCTTGTCTCGGTTTTATCCTTCTTGGATATTTGTCAAATTCATTTCTTCTATTTCATCCAGGTGTAATGAATCTGGTGAGAGTGCTGGTGAATTCCAACTTTCCCACGTGTCCTTGATTTCCATTGTTAATGGATAATCATCAATCTCCATCTCAGCTATCTTTTTTAGTAGCTGTACGGATTCTTCATCACGTTCTTGATGAGGTCTTTCGGTGTTGTATGCCAGTATCCTTCTTCCATCGGTCCATAGGACATAAGTATTATGTTGAAGTAAATACTGAGCTTTAAGCATTAAATCAATTCCTGCTTGGACTTGATAATGTGAAAAATTATTATAACACATGTCAATAGTTTTTGACAGGTGATCTTTATCTTCATCAACCGATGAGAGGTTTATTCCTCCAAACATTGTTTGAATAGTCCAAATTTGATATGGCTGAAAAAATCTTTCATGTTCAGCAATACCAATAAGACTGCTAATTTCAATATGAAAATAGTAAAAGAAATCCATATTTGGAAAACTTGCTAATCGTGATTTTACGATAGCTGGAAAATCTTTTAATAAGTCAAAAGAAAGATTTTGGACTGTTATTTCTTTAACAAATCCCCATTCAATACTTGTTATATCAAATGGTTCATGATTAAGCCTAAATTTTACAGTAGGAAATTTTTCCCCTATATGATTTGTAAAAACATAGGCTTGTAGAAAGTATTCAGAAAAAGTTTTTCTAAATTGAATTTGCTGGCTGCAAATTATAGAATTTATTTTTGTAAAAATATCTACAGGTAATATCCTTCTAGCTTTATTAAATAAACACCTTCTAAACATTTTATTTATAACAGGACTGTTTATCCCATTATCAATAAAATATTGGAATATATCGAGAAAATTATTTATTTCCTTGATATCCATATATTCTATATAGCATTCATCCCAATCTCTATATAAAATAGATTTTAATAAAAGATCATGGGCTTTATTATCTTTAGTTGTTTCTTCAACTAAAAATTGAGAGAAATTGGTAAGAGTTCGTCTAAAATTTGCTCTTTGTTCTAAAATATGGGTTTTCCATATTTTGTTAATATAATTATAATATTCCAGTGGTAATCCTGGATTATAGAAATCATTTATTTCAGAGAGCGATTGTTGTGATAAAAAATTTTCTGCTCCCTTAATAATTTCAGCATAACTGGTTTGAAATGCCAAATTAGGGTCTTGTGACCATTGAGATTGACTTACCGGGTTTGGCGTCAATAAAAAATGAGATCCAATTGGTTGTCTTACCATTGGATATGGTACATAATATCCTTGGTTAGGATAAAATTGTACTTGTGGAGGCATAGAAACAAATCCTTGGTTGGATTTTGTTATTTTCCCTTTGTTGGGTATTTTATGGACAGTATTCCATTCTCCCATTAGAGGTGTTTTACCTCTATCCATAAGGCCTGCTAAGAAAATCAGCAAGAATATTTTCGTCACTTTTTATATTTATGACTTGAAATTTAAAATTACATAACTCATTATACCAACGTATTCTTCTTGGTACTGTTTCCGAACTGTTATTAGTAAGGAATTGTTTAACAGCTTGATTATCTGTTCTAATAATAAAATGTTCAGATGCTAAATATATTAAGAATTTCTTTATTCCTTTCTTTATTGCTAATAACTCTTTTTCATATATAATATAATTAATTTCATTGGGTTTAAATTTTCCTGAACTATAACCACAAATTAATTCATCCTTTTTTGTTTTAGCTTTTAATATACAGCCCCAATGTTTATCAGAAGCATCTGTTTCTAAAATTAATTTATCACCTTATTTAGGTAAATAAACCTTCAGAATATAATTTATTTCTTCCTTTATATTTTTCATTATTTCAGAGTCTTCTTTAGACCATTCAAATGTTATTCCTTTTTTTAGTTTTTCGTATAACTTATCTAGTTTTTTAGATAAATTAGGAAAGAAAGTTCTTCCATAATTAACAATTCCTAAAAATTGTTGAAGCTGTTTTTGATCTTTAATATTATCAGGGAATTCCTTTATTTTAATAATAATATGATCCTGTAATTTAAGACCATCTGCAGATAATATTAATCCTAGAAATTCTATTTCTGTTTTTTCCAATTCTATCTTTTTAGGACTTAGTATAATTCCATGTTTTATGAATTCTCTAGAAATGATATTTAGATGTTTTCTATGAGTTTCTAGAGTGTCTGAAAAAATTAAAATATCATCAATATAAACAACACAAAATTTTTTATATTTTTTAAAGATTGAATCCATCCACATTTGAAAAATTTGTGGTGCATTACAAAGACCAAAAGGCATTACATTCCATTGGTAATGACCATTAGGTGCACTAAAAGCTGTCAAAGGTTTCGATCCTTCTGTTAGCATGATTTGCCAAAATCCTGACTTACAATCGAATTTACTAAAATATCTAGCATGTTTAGCTTGATTTATTAATACTTCCTTTCTTGGAATAAAATATCCATCAAAGATAATATTTTGGTTTAATCTTTTATAATTAATTACCATCCTGGCTTTCCCTCTTTTTATTTCTACATGGTTTCTTACCATAAATGCAGGGCTAGAATGTGGACTAGTAGTTTCTTCTATTAATCCTTTTTCTAATAATTCTTTTATTTGAATGTCAAATTCGTCTATATCTTGTTTAGTATAGATCATTGGCTTTACCCGAATAATTTTCTTAGGATTTTCTAGTTTAATTTCACAATATCTAGGGCTATTCTTCCATAATTTTAATGGTTCTTCACTAAAATTATTTTCTAATATTTTAAACAACCAATGGGTTATTTCTATTTGTTTAAAACGGTCTTTCTTTGGTGGATTAAAATCCTTATTACAAATATATTTATGATTTTCTATTAATGGTACTTCCACATAGGTATTTTCCGTAGTTAATGTAATCATATTTTTATCTATAGAAAAAGGCAAATGTTGATATATAAAATTATTACCTAACAATATATCTCTATGCATGTCAGGGAAACATAATATCTTTGGAATTACAAATCTTACATTATTTATGTAGACAGGTATATTCCTGGCTTTGTGAGCGATTAAGGTTTCTTTACCGTCTACCCCTACCGCCATTATGGGATTATTCATTAATTCCCATTTTTCTGATGGAATAGCATTTTCTCTACAGCTACTTGTTGTAGCTCCTGTGTCTAATAGAGCATGTAAAGAATATGTTTTATATTCTCTAAATTGAAAGGTAACTTCTATATAAGTATAATATTTTTTTGGTTGAAATTTTGAAAAAGTGATAATATCATTTTTTCCCAATTTCATTTGTTGAATTATTATTGTATTTTTTGTCTTTTTTATCCTAGTGTTTCTAGAATTTTTATGTAATATTTCTGGTTTATGATTTAATATTAATATTTCTTCTTTTTTATCCTTTTCTTTAGGTTTCGGTATATATGGATCTGTGTTGTCAGTATCCATAGGTTCCGGTATTTCTATATTTTCTTCTGTTGAAGTGTTTTCTTCATCAGAATTATAGCTAGTAACATTAATTTCATCTGAAATTATAGAATTATTATCATCTGATTTATTATCATCATTAGAGCTACTACTACTTTCTGTAGTATCATAATTTAACATATAATGATAATTAAATATTTTAAACAGACCTTTATGTTTTTCATAAAGTTCTTCTATTAACTTTAAATATTCTACTCTTTCATAACTATCATTAGTAGTAGAAAATTTTATTTTCCAATGTTCTATTAATTCCTTATAACACTGGAAATCATGTTTTTGTTGTTTTGAATATTCTCTTTTTTGTTTTTCTTTTTTAATATTATTATTATTATCAGACTCGTCCGAAGAAGTTTGGTCTTCCTCAGATAAAGCTAAAATAACATTGCTATTACCATAATATAAGGGACCTAAATCCATTTCTTGTTCTTCACTTTTGTTAGTGAAAACATTATATAATTTATTATTAATATCTGTTAAAAGTTCCTTAGACTCGTTGTTCAAGTCTAACTCAGTTACTTTACTTATATTATCAACTTTACTTTCAATATTATTAACCTTATTATATAACTTATTAAAATAGACAGAAGTTATATCCACAAGACTATTGATACCTTTACTAAGAGCCGAAATATTGTTTTCATTTTTTGGTTCTATATGCATAGTATGATTACAAGTTTTATCTTTATATAAACAATCTATCTCTTCCATATTATTTATCTTTGGTACCTAAAACTGTCCGTTATCTTAATATGTCTTTAACAAGGCCTTAAACACATCCTCCCTGGACTTAAACAGGCAAACAAAGACACAACAACAGATATATGGGTTTCAAGATAAATAACTATGAAATAAACAGAACTGTGAATAAAAGATAGAAACTTACAATATTACTATGATATTTTCGCTTCCAAGTATCGTTACTCCGGCCCTCTGATACCAATTACGGGGAGACTATGGTGGCTCAATACAGCGGAATATGGTTTACAAGGAGAGTTTTATTATTAGTAAAGGAAAATTTTACAAAAGGCTATTGAAAGAAAGTTTACAAAAGGCAAAATCTAAGGAAACTATATCATGTATTGGTATATGAATCGATGCCCTCTTTAGGCTACAACAATGCCTATTTATAGTGTAAAAATTGAACTCTAATTCATTTACAATTCAGATCCGAATAATATCCTGATAAGGCTGTAATAACTGCTGACTTGATGGTTGCTTCCACGTAGTCATTTTAATTTGTCGTTTTCTTGGTGGTTGTTTTCACCTATAGATGCATTAATGGTTGCTTCCATCATCTCTGCATCATGGCTTGCATCGTCTTCCATCAACATCTTCTTAATGAGATAGTTGCAAGTCACCGTCAAAATTTAAATGTTCCATTTTTGGATGACATTTTTACCCGTGTCTTGTCTCAGTTTTATCCTTCTTGGATATTTGTTAGATTCATTTCTTCTATTTCATCCAGGTGTAATGAATCTGGTGACAGTGCTGGTGAATTCCAACTTTCCCACGTGTCCTTGATTTCCATTGTTAATGGATAATCATCAATCTCCATCTCAGCTATCTTTTTTAGTAGCTGTACGGATTCTTCATCACGTTCTTGATGAGGTCTTTCGGTGTTGTATGCCAGTATCCTTCTTCCATCGGTCCATAGGGCATAAGTATTATGTTGAAGTAAATACTGAGCTTTAAGCATTAAATCAATTCCTGCTTGGACTTGATAATGTGAAAAATTATTATAACACATGTCAATAGTTTTTGACAGGTGATCTTTATCTTCATCAACCGATGAGAGGTTTATTCCTCCAAACATCGTTTGAATAGTCCAAATTTGATATGGCTGAAAAAATCTTTCATGTTCAGCAATACCAATAAGACTGCTAATTTCAATATGAAAATAGTAAAAGAAATCCATATTTGGAAAACTTGCTAATCGTGATTTTACGATAGCTGGAAAATTTTTTAATAAGTCAAAAGAAAGATTTTGGACTGTTATTTCTTTAACAAATCCCCATTCAATACTTGTTATATCAAATGGTTCATGATTAAGCCTAAATTTTATAGTAGGAAATTTTTCCCCTATATGATTTGTAAAAACATAGGCTTGTAGAAAGTATTCAGAAAAAGTTTTTCTAAATTGAATTTGCTGGTTGCAAATTATAGAATTTATTTTTGTAAAAATATCTACAGGTAATATCCTTCTAGCTTTATTAAATAAACACCTTCTAAACATTTTATTTATAACAGGACTGTTTATCCCATTATCAATAAAATATTGGAATATATCGAGAAAATTATTTATTTCCTTGATATCCATATATTCTATATAGCATTCATCCCAATCTCTATATAAAATAGATTTTAATAAAAGATCATGGGCTTTATTATCTTTAGTTGTTTTTTCAACTAAAAATTGAGAGAAATTGGTAAGAGTTCGTCTAAAATTTGCTCTTTGTTCTAAAATATGGGTTTTCCATATTTTGTTAATATAATTATAATATTCCAGTGGTAATCCTGGATTATAAAAATCATTTATTTTAGAGAGCGATTGTTGTGATAAAAAATTTTCTGCTCCCTTAATAATTTCAGCATAACTGGTTTGAAATGCCGAATTAGGGTCTTGTGACCATTGAGATTGACTTACCGGGTTTGGCGTCAATGAAAAATGAGATCCAATTGGTTGTCTTACCATTGGATATGGTACATAATATCCTTGGTTAGGATAAAATTGTACTTGTGGAGGCATAGAAACAAATCCTTGGTTGGATTTAGTTATTTTCCCTTTGTTGGGTATTTTATGGATAGTATTCCATTCTCCCATTAGAGGTTTTTTACCTCTATCCATAATGCCTGCTAAGAAAATTAGCAGATAAAATTAGGATTTTTAACAGTTGGTATTTCTATAGAAGTCATGTCTATAGACAATATAACTGATTTTTTATAAATAGAAAATGGTAAATATTGTTTTATAAAATCATTACCTAATAATATATCTCCTTTCATTTCAGGAAAGCCTAATATTTTAGGAATTACAAATTTTACATTATTTATGTAAATTGGTATATTTCTAGCTATGTAATATACCAAAGTCTTATTACTATCTATACCACTAACCTTTATTGGTCTTTTTACAGGTTTCCAATATTCTCTGGGAATAGCATTCATCTTACAACTACTTGTTGTAGCACCTGTATCTATTAAAGCATATAAAGGAATTTTATCCTTAATTTTTATTTCTATATAAATACAATTTTTTATATTTTTTACCAAAGTTTGTATATCTTCAATTCTAGTATTTCTAGAATTTCTACTTGGTTCAGTAGGAAAGATAGGGATATGAACTATTTTCATACCTATCGGTGTAGAGGATGTTGTACTTTTACTATCTTCTTCTTCCTCTATTTGAGAAGCTGAAGGTAGAACTAAATTATCTTCTGTATTTGTTAACAGATTATTTTTAAAATATAACTTATCACCTGAGGCCATATATTCAATAGTACTTACAAGTTTTGAAGTACTCGCATTATTAATATCTCCTATTATCTAGTCTTTTGGAATAGAAAGATCTTTTAAATGTAATAATTTAGGTTGTATTTCTGTAGTAATTTTATTCGGTTCAAAAAGTTCAATAATTTTATTATTGACTTCTTTTATTTCTACCTCTGCAGTATTAGTGTATTCATTTATAGCAGTCCAGCTTATTGCAAGGTCTTCTGCTAAATCCTTAACATCAGAATTTTTTGTCTGAATTCTTAAACATAGACACTCTTCTATTAGAGGGTCCGTAATGGATATAAAGTAATTTGGTTTTACCTTAAATCCTATTACCCCATTATATAAATTTGATTGAATTCCCCCAATAAGTGCTTTTATTGGATTTTCAAATCTTTTATCTAATAAAACTGCTATTATAGGTACATCATCACCTCTTCTAAATAAAGCTCTAATTGTGATCATAATTATACCTAAATGTATATATCTTACCTGAGGATATTTCTTTCTAATCCTCTTAATTTTTTCTTTAGTAAATAAAGGGATTTCAGTTAATCCGCCTTTAGTATCTTTAGCGACTGTATTACCGCTAATCTTTTCAATATGTCTTTGTGACCATATTTTAAACTTAGATATTTTATATATTTCTTCTTTAGAAATATGATTTTTAGTTATCTTTTCTATCATTTCTTCTGAGAAGTCTTTTTCTTCTCCTATTAAATTTCCCAATTTTATATCCTGTTGTTCAGTTTTAGGAATTTCTTCTAATTGATTATTATGTCCTAACATAAAGATATATTCTTCATTATCAGTGTCAGATTCGGTTTCTGATATTAATTCATATAATATTTCTGTAGGATTTATTTCCTCACTAAAACATATTTTTAAATCTTGTTCTTCAAGACTTTTAATCATTTTTCTGGCATTTTTCCCTTTATTATGACAGTTTGTGGCTATGTGACCTTCTTCATCACATATAAAGCATTTACAAATTTGTTTTATAGGTTTTTTAGAAGTTTTTCTTCTTACAAATTTTTTATTATTTTTATTATTATTACCAGTATATTTTTTATTTCCTGGTTTCCATTTTATCATCTTATATTTTTTATTTTTATAATTTTTATAAGTCTTAGGTTGTATGGGTTTACAACCAAACTCCCATTCTCCTTCTAATAATTTTGTACAATATCTATGACTTAATTTATTCTTAACTTGTTTAGCTGCTTTACTTTGTAAACAATGTAAAGTAATTCTTTCTTTAGCAAAATTAATCCTATTTCCTATACTATCTATATTTTCTTTATCTATACCAGTTGCTTTACTGTGTTTATCTAGATAAGAAGCATATTTATTTATACAAATTTCATCCCAAGGTGGGGGTAATTTATGGAAATATTGGTTTTTCCAAGATTCTATATTACTATTTTTTAACTTTTGATATTCATGAAGAAATTTTTTAGAAAATTCTTCTAAATATCTAATATCACATAATTTTATTTTTGATAGAATATAACTAGATTGGCCATCCTGATCTTTTTTATCAGTATAACCACAAAATTCTGTTTTTAGAATTAAAGTTAAACCTTTTAATAGTTCTTTAGGAGTACCTATTTGATTAATAAGTTGTTCCTTTTGTTGTTTACCTTTTTCAGATTCTTCCCAACGACGGAGAAATTGCAAAACATCTCCTTGGAAAGTTCCTACAAAATAATTTAAAACTACTTTTCTCTCCGAGTACCCAAAAGCCGAACCCTTATTCTTTCCCTTTAAGTTTGTGCCGATTTCTTCCCTTCCTTTCTCATTAAACTCTTTTTTTTCGTGCTCCTAATTCACCTTCTCTAAGTCGAATATTTTGTTGGCCAAACCTTCTTTGTGCCGCACTACTCCTCTTTTGGGCCGATTGCTTCTTGGGTATGTGTTCTTGATCTTAGTTGCCCGAATGGTCATAGTTAAAGGAATGGGGACTTGTGTTGGATACAAGTCGCCTGTTATTCTGGTTTTAATAGTTAAGATTGGTGCAGATCTAGGAGTTGATCGTGGTTAGTGATTAAAGAAGGGGCTGTTATAACTTGTCACGCAAGGTAAGGTGAAATGTGAGGTTTCGATTTTGGTAAAGATATGTATTAAAGCATGCGATTAATTGAAGGGTGATATCGATTGTAGGTTTGAGGCTAAGGAGATCGTAACACATTTCGATACCAGATGTGTACAATACACTACACATACGATAGATCGGCAAATCCCGAAATGCTGAAATGCGGAAAAGTCAAAACTTTGGCTAGGCAGTCTCGTGAGTGCGCGAACACTCGTGCGAGGGTATTCGATATGTTAGCAGAGGCCCCATAAGCTATCTTATGGACTTGGGTCACGTTTTGGCTAACCAGGCCAGAATGGGCCAACTGGGCCGAAGGGCTTGTGGGCCCAAACTAGCAAAAATTAACATGTTGATAATAAGTGTTGAGTTGATAAAGTTGTTGAATGGTTTGGAAATGTGATTAGGCCTAGTGGGCCATACAAATATGATTGGGCCTAGTGGGTCATGCAAATGTGATTAGGCCTAATGGGCCATATAAATGTTAGTGGGTCTAATAGGCGGTATGAATGAATGAAAGCATGCAGACATACTGGGGTTTTATAATGGACTTTTAGGCCTAGTTTCTAATGAATCATCAAGCACATAAAACTTAATTAATTTATCAAGTACGTCTGTGGACAGGTCGTAAGATTAGAGTGTTGCAATGGGCATATGCATGTCTAGGATTGGATCTGGGGAGAGCTTGGTACTTAAGCGGTCTTAGTGACCCACCTCCGCTTCTCTGGAATCCTACCTGGTGCATAGTACTTGTTCACTCTAGCCAAGAAGGACTTGTTGACGGGCCAAAGTTCGTAATTAAGACCCATATGTTAGAAAATTACTGAAATACCCCTATAGGGTAGAATTACTGAGATACTCCTGTGTGTTATAAGTATGATTATGTATACTATATGCTACATGTTGCACTCATGTGTTATGATGTTGCATGTGGGTGGGAATTATGTAGGAGGAAATGTTATATGAGGGTCGCACGGTCGCTTGACAATTGTTGATCCAATGAAGGCTTTTAAGCCACGAGAAACCTTGCTGCAACGTTCGGTAGTACCACCTCCGGTGCTACCCTTGATGTGTATCGGATGGGTAGGTCGATGTAGTCATCTCCACAAAATATGATTCGGTTGGACGGAGATGTTGTGTATCGGTTGGATGGGGTGGGAATAGCATATTTGCATTATTGCATACATGATTGCTCTAGATGTTGTTATTGTATTGGGCTCAGGCCCAAGATGACTTGTGTTGCATGTTATTTGTTTGACGAGGGTTGTACACACTGAGTTTCGAAACTCACTCCCTCTTTTATTTTTCTCAGGAAATCCTCAGTAGGCTGTTCGATGGATGGTGGGGCTCAAAGGTGGCTAGTTAGCAAGACGACTAAACTTGGGTTTCTTTATGATTTCTAGTATTTCTAATTATTTTAATTTGGATTGTAATAGGGCCTTTCCTCTGATTATCATTTCAAAATTTGGACTATCACTTTTATTATTATGCTTATTATTTTGGAAACATGGGTTTATTTCTTTCTAAAGCTATATATCAAGTTTCTCAGAAATCATCTATTGTTTTCAAATTGAGCTTCCACTGTTAAAGGGAATTTTTCTGAAGTAACTTTTAACTTATAGCAAAGAGATAGCTTTTGGGTACATCTCGTTTTGAAAACAAATACGAACTGGGATTTTACTTTAATTTCTTTTAGAAGGGTTTTCAATGAAAACAAAATTTTCTCAAAAACACTTCAATGTGACACGCTGGATTCGGGCCATAACATTCGGGCTGGGTTTGGGGTGTTACAAATAACAAGGATAATTTTACAACATGCATATGGGTTATGAGTTAACATTAACGGGTTAGAAAAAAATGTGTTAGGATCAACAAGGTTTACTAAGGGTTAATTCAATAGGTAAGCTTTTTACAGGTTAAATGGGTTAAATCCTAAATGCCTCTATCATATCAGTATATCAAATCAATAATGTGGTCTCGACATGCATATTCGAAACAAGTTCTAGAATAACAAATCAAGTTGACACACTCACAACCAAAAATAAAATAAGCACAAAATAAAATATATGCTCTATAGGCTCAAAAGCTCATAAAAAATTATGGTTTTGATGTCAAACTTGCAAATTCAAAATTTCAAGATAATAATTCAATTCAAGGAAACAACCTAAAATATTTATTTATGAAAAACAACTTATCATGCTTGACTCTTTCGTGCCTTAAAGTATAAATCAACCAGTACATAAAAATCCACAAATTTATCCAAAACAACATCAATAAAAGTTTCAAAAAAGAATTCACTTTAATGGAAGGTATGAGAAAATTACTTAAACACAAGAAATAATTCAGGGGTTTTATCACAAATATACAAACAACCTTCCCACACTTAAGATGTGCATTGTCCTCAATGTACAAACAAATATGAATACAGAATAAGCACAATATCAAAAGAGAGGGAGAGAATTGAAATTACCTTGAATTTGGATGAAATCGCTAGAATAGTGAAAACCGACATTGTGGGCAAATCTAAATGAAGTGCATGTTTCCCAGCAAACTAATAAGAAGATAAACATAAATAAATAAGAAGATAAGGAGATTACAAAATCGAATAAAAACAATTATCAAAATAATAAAAATAACAACATAGTTTAAAATAAAAATAAAATAAAGAAGTCTCACAAATAAAAATAACACAACTAACAAAAAAATAAAAATAAAAATACAACTGGAAATAAAAATAAATAAACTAGAATAGTAAATCAGGTCATGGATCGACGTCGTGCAAAATGTCGGGAACCTGGAGCGCATGATTAAGTGGAGAAATATGGAAATGTTGGTAGATCCGCTGTAAATACACCTCAATGGTATCGAGTCGTATTGATTGCTACTATTGAGTATGATAAATATTGTTAAGTGTGATTGAATGCATAGGTGTAGTAGTAGAGGGGCTCAGAAGAGGAGTGAGAATGGGTCGCAGTGGTGGTGTGGGATCATTGTCGAGATAATCATCATCCTCGTGCTGATGAGTCGGTCATAGCAACACATACTAATCACCGAAAGGCCCAAGCCGACAAGCAACCATCCTTATGTGTCTCATAATGTTTAAACCATGTGGTATCATATCCCCAACCAAAGTAAGAGTACTAATCTTCTTAGAGGTCTCGAAGAGGTCGAAGTGACGAACCAAGCGTGTGATATATGGACCCATACAAAGAGTCTTCTTTGTGACCACTCGCTCTGATTGCTACAACACTGGGCGACAAAGTGGGCTAGATAAATCGAATGCTGCCCATGCATGCTCCATAAAAAATATGCATCTAAAGTGCCCACAATGCTCGTACTCTCCTTTTGGCCTGTCAAAGTATGAGTTAGGACAGTCTGAATGTAATGCAAGGCTGGAGGAAGGCAGCAGGCCTTAGATTGGCTCGGGTTAGATGGAATGACAAGCTCAACTATCTCTGACCAGTAGAGAGAGGCTACATAATGGATGTGTCATGAGAGGGAGGAGAGCTCGGTTGCTACTAGGAAATCATCAGAGTATAGGTTGACAGTGACACCAAAATCAGCAATACTAAAGTGTTGAGCGATACCCCCAAGACAGAATGATATAGCTCGAGGCTTGTCCCTCAACAAAAGCACCAACTGTAGAAAAAATATGGAGTAAACCTCTAATGTAAGCTCAACATACGTCGGTTCTACGATCGTGAAGAACCGCTCCCATGGAGTTGCGTCTAGTTGAGAACGAACCAGTGCAAATAAACCCATAGTCTGAAAGGCTTCCCAATCTATACATCGACCTACACCCAAGGCTCTATCCTTAAGATTCTGGTACCTCTCATCATAGGACGAATGGTTGAAGGTTAGGTATTGGTGGCGGTCGGTTGGAGATGAGGAAGATGAAGTCCCAGTAGTTTTTCTTTTCTTGGAATGAGCGGGGACCTTACTCTTTCCTACTACGTTTGACATTATGTACCTGAAATAAAATATAATAACCAAATATTAGCATGAATAAAGCAAAAGTACGAATTAACACAATGGTCCCAATCCAATAAGCTACATAACAAACACCAAATCCAAATGAAAACTTGAACCAAAAGACCTAATAACTAATCTAATAATAATTTAACCAACACGCAAGATGATATAAACAATGATAACATAATAATAAAGATAAAATAAAGTCTAATAATTAATAATAAGAAGAATAAAACTAACAATAATTAAACCCAACTAATCAAATAATGTTAATATTAGTAACAATAATAATAAATGAAATATGAAAAAATAAAAGGGTTGGAACCAAACGGTGGGGGTTTTGGTAGATAGCGATGACAGAGGCACGGCCGTCGACGACGTTAGAGGAAGGGCTCTAGCAAGGCACGGGAAGGAGAACTGGCTTTGGGTGTTGATTGCGATTGGAAGGTGAAAGAACTGGTTAGATAGGTAGTGTGAGGAAACGGTTACCGAACAAGGGGAAAAGAGAAAAGAGAATTCGAATGTAGGTTGACGAAGGTTTCGACCAACGAATGGGAGAGGAGGTAAAAAATGGATGGTAGAAGAAACAACGCAATTGATAGCGGGGGAAGGAAAGGGAAAAGAATAAGCATGGGGGTGTCGTGGGTAGTCGACGGAAGGGGTTTGCGTGGGTGGTGGTTGGTGATCGAACCAACAAGGGAGGATGAGCGATAAATGGATGGAATCAGTGGCAAGGCAGGCTGGAAAGAGATAGGTGGGGGCAGCGTCGGCTAGGGTAGTTGAAGAAGAAGACAAAAGTAAAAAAACATTCAAAACGCTAGCTTATAGATGACACGATCGTGTAATTGGCCTATGTTGGGCCACACAGCTGTGTTTGGAGACCGTGTAAATGGCCTTACCCCATGTGGCAATTGAAAAATTAAAAAAAAATTAAGTCAAATTTCAATACGACCTAAGACACGCCCGTGTGTCTAGGCCGTGTGTGATACTCTTTTGCTTCTCTCACGCCCATGTGACAAGCCATGTGTCTCGCACGACCTTGTTTTTAGCCCGTGTAACTCTCTATGCCCATGTGGGTCAAATTAAAATCGAAAAAATTAGCTCCAATAGCCACATGGCCTGAGACGCGTCTATGTGGCCAGACCATATGTCCCACACGGCCGTGTCTCCAAATTATGTGGACCACCCAGGTTGTGTGACCTCTATTTTTTAAATTTTTTAATTTTTTAAAATTAATTTTATTTTTTAAAATTTTAAAAAATGATAATGAATGAATTTTTTAAAAATATTTTTTAGTAATAAAAATAAAAATGAATGTACTTTTTTGAGATTTATTTTATATTTTTTAGAATAAATAAAAAAAACACAAAAGCAATCGGGTTGCCTCTGAGAAGCGCTTATTTAGAATCTAAGCTCGACCTCCCTTTTTAAGCTCATGATTAAGGCAGATCTTGGAGTCGAAGCTCCTCTCTCTCGATATCAGTTTTACCACTAAAATAAGGTTTGAGACGAGTACTATTTACCTTGAATGTGCCAAATTCAAAATGTGTTACTTCAATTATATTGTATGGAAAAACGGTTTTTACCATAAATGGGTTAGACCCTCTTGACTTAAATTTTGAAGGAACAATTCGTGGATCCAATTTGTCTAACAATAGTTTGTCCCCGACTTTGAATTGGTTCATCATCTTCACCTGCACATCATGGCGATGCTTTGTTTTTTTCCTTGTGTTTTCTTGATTTCTCATCAACCTTTGGTCGTCATTCATCTAATTCGTTGAGTTGTACCATTCGCTCTTCACTTGTCCCTCGAGTTCTATCATTTTGAATAAAATATGGCTCCAACATGTTGTCATGATGGGTTTCCTAACAGAACAATTAGTATTATCTCACTCATTAAGGACTCTCACAAAATCACGTGCTTGAAGAGTAATCTTTTCATCACTTACACAAAACACAAGTTCACCATCACCCATACCAGTAATAGTTCTAGCAGTGGCTAAAAAGGGTCAACCTAATACCATAGGTACCTCAATATCTTCATCCATGTCCAATACAACAAAACCAACAGGGAATATAAATTTCTCGACTTTCACAAGTACATCATCAATAATACCCTTAGTGTAATGCCCCCTAACCCTTATCTGTTGCCAGAACAGGGTTACAGAGCATTACTAAAGTTTTCAGATCATATATGAATATTTCATATCATTTAACAAAAAATATTGTAAATAAATCATATTGTCCCTTTTAAGAGCCTTCGAGGCCCAAAATATGTGATAGAAATAGATCAGGACAAAACCGAGCATTCAGAAATTTTTTCCGAAAACATCAAAAAGTTTTCATAAAATTATGGGACACATGCCTATGTGAAGATACCTAATCATTCTGTTTTGAAACTTTTAAAGTTGCAGGGGACACATGGCCAAACCACACACCTATGTGTTAGCCATGTGTCTCACACGGTCTAATCACACGCCTGTGTGCCTGACCGTGTGGACTCAAAATGAACATTAAGTATCAAGTTTACCATACCCTAAAATTTTAAACACCAAGCAACTTAAAAATGATTCATTCAACCAATCTAAAACACAATCAAATACATTTAAAACATGTCAAATTACTCAACATAGATGTCTATCTAATGTTTCTCCATAAATTCCATACTTATATTATCAAAACATATTATCAAAACTTAAATTTAATCCAAATTATAAGCATACTAATTTCAATCAAATTTTACCCTATTCATGAACATATATACTCTAATATAAAACATGCCATATTATAGTTTTAACATAACACATATTCATAAGTATAAAACCAACCAATATCAACTTATAAATCTTACTTACAATCAATTCATATAATACTTAACGTTTAGACACTCTAACTACATGTCAACACAAAAAGAAATATACTTCACCATGTTTTGAGTTCGGGATCGTTGATGGATGATGAATAGACGAGCAACTTAAGTACCTAACTTGCGCATGGAAAATAAACCGTATACGAAGTATAAACTCATTGTTATTTCTATAATCCGAATGCTTAAAGGTAAAATAATCTAACATACAATAACTATAGTCATACAATTATTCAATTCATAAATAATGTATTTATAACACATTCAATTTTTATCATTTGCTATCCCAGATAGCTTTTCACAATATGAACAAAAATCATTTGAACAACAATATTGTTCATTCATATTCAATTCATAAATACACAAATCATGTGTCTCTAACCATATTTCAAATTACCACTTAATATCAATCATAACACTATTTTATTCAATAACCCCTATTAACATGACACGGACTCGGACGGATACACGGATCTAACCAAAACATACCAGTTTGGCACCCAGTGCCTCATCAGATAATTCAAAGCAATAAGTTGACACCCAGTGTCTCATCGGTTATGCTGAAGTAAATTGGTAACAAGTACCTCATTGAATTTATCTGAAGTAATAATTTGACACTCAATGTCTCATTGACTCGAAGTCGAAGTAACCCCTGAACTCTTTCAATCCTATGGCATACCATCTATATCCAACTTAGTCCGATACAGTTAATAAGGTTTAATTTTACAATTCAACAACATTCAATAGCCAATATCCACATTCCATATTAATTACCAATTCATATAAATTCAATTCAATATCAAAATGTTAATTACTCAGGTCAATCACTTAATATAAATATTAAATCAAAATACAACAATTAATTAAATTCGGATTATAGAAATACAAACCAGAATTTTCGAGCTACTCCTCATCGACTTTATCTTTTCCTTTCACAATGTTAGCTACGGAAATTAAAACAATTAAAATTCATCAATACAATACAATTTCACATTGAATATTTTAATTTTTATTCTTTTGTCTAAATTCTAATTTAGTCTCTAAACCGAGACTAACTTTATTTCTTCAAAACTAATTCCATATTTTCATTCAATTTCCACTTTAGACTAAATTCAACTCTCTAATTTCACTCAAATCCCTAAATTTGGAAATTTTTACAATTTAGTCTATTTTACTCAAAATTTACTACTTATTCTAGAATACAATTCTTTTTCATTTCTAACTTAAAAATCTATCAATTTGGTCCCTAATACTCTAACTATTCAACATAGACAACATTTAAAAACTCAATAATTTCTAAAATTTTAACATGGATTGGGTAGTATTTAATTCTAGGATTCTAAAAACATAAAAATTTCAAGAAAATAGGCTAAATTAACTTATCAATTAAACTTTGAACCCTTGAAACACTAATTTTTCCCATTCTTTTCTTTCTCATTTTCCTCTCTTTCATTCCTTTTGTTTGTTTTATTTTCATTTCATTTCATTTATTTATTTTGTTTATTCTTTAATTTATTATTATAATAATATAATATATTATAATATTTATTTAAGTATTATATATATTATTATATACTATTACCATACACTTGTTAGGATAAGGATTATTTGCTTCTTTAGTCCTTTTACTTTTCTTTAATCTATAATTAGACTTTCACCCTACATGCAATTTAATCCTTTTACTAATTACTCTTAATTCGCACAAATTCACCTAACCAAAACTTAATTAACTACACAACTAACTTTGTAAATATTTTTAATAAATATTTACAAATCCGTTTTACGAAAACGTAGACCCAAAAATATGCTTTTCGATACTAGTGACTATCGGGTCGTTACACCTAGGATATCTAATTGATCTATCCGCTAATTGAATACGTATTCTAGTGGGTTTGAGTTTCCCAAGACCAAATTGTTTGAAAATCTTATAAGGCATAACATTTATACTACCTCCCAAATCAGCCAAGGCGTTTTCAACATTTAAACTACCAATGAGATAAGGAATACTAAAACTCCCTGGATCTTTAAGTTTGTTAGGTGATTTGTTTTAGAGAATGGCCGAGTAAACTGCATTGAGCTCCACAACCGACAAGTCATCTATCTTCCTTTTCTTTGTTAACCTTCCTTTTCTTTGTTAACAACTCCTTTAAAAATTTTACATATTTTGGCATCTGTGAAAGGGATTCAACAAAAGGTAGGTTAATATACATTTTTTTTTTAAAGTTCAAGAAATTTATCTTATTTTTTGTTTGTGCAATCTCTCTTCAATGCTGCTAGATATGGAATTCGTGATTTGTATTCTTTAATTACCAGCTTATGCACTTTTCACAACAGTTTCTAGCTTCGATTTCTTTTCAGGCTCGACTAACCCTTCCACGTTTCGAATAGTGATTGCGTGGAATTGCTCTAATGCTTAATTTTATATTTTGTCCTTTTTAATTGATTTAATATTAGGTATAAATCTTAAATTTATAAAGGAACTTTGGTCACGTGTATAATTTGATACATGGATTTAATTTGATGTAATTATACACATGAACATGAAACTTGAATTGTGGTTCATATATACACATAAAATTTTGATTTTGATTCAATTGTATATGGTTAAAGAAATGATTACATACATTTATTTTCGTATGGAATTAATATAATTATTTATATGTAATATATCAATATAAAATGGTGCTAATTCGATAATGTTAATGATTTGTGAAAAATGAGTCAAATCAAAATTTCATGTATAAAATCAGACAAAATCATAATTCATATATAATTTTGATATTTATCTTTTAATATTATAATAGAAAATTTTTTAACTTGCTTATTTTCTGATCTTCAATCTGTTTATTTCCAGAAACTTCTTTATTTTCACTTTTTTTTTTTTTTTTTACGATTTCCTCTAGAAATTTTCTTTTTATATCTTAAAAAGAATTGTCTTTAGAAATGTTATTTTTTCTCGTATATATATATGAAATAAAAAAAAATTGTCAAAATAGTGGGAAATTATTAAAAAAAATGGCTAAAATAGAATAATGTTTGTAGACACTCGGAGTTTACAATTTCGTCGAAGGACCATGAATTTTTTTCGGCATAATTATTTCGATTCTAAAATTAGATTTTTATCAATTTTATTTTAAAATCGTAATTAAAGTAAGAACTAAAAGAAATCTCTTCCAACTTAACCTTTTAAAGATGTATAACTGAATTAAGTTAGATTTAATTAAATTTGATTTTAATTATACTGAAATTAATTTTATATTAATTTTAATTTGATTTATTTTAATAATTTGAAATTTTGGCATGAAGTAAGTGGATATTTGGATATCCATTGGTTTGGAAAAATAATAATAAAATTAAGTTCTGGTTTAAAATAAAAATAAAATTTACTTTTAGAAATTTTAGAAAATCAATTTTAAATAAATCATTTGGGGGTTGGGCTTAATATTGGAAGATTGTTTTAAATTTTAAAGCCAGAAGTTAATTTTTTGAATCCCAAATTAGCTTTTAAAATCAAATCAGTTTAAAGCCCAAAATTCATTTTTTAAAGTTGTAACTTGAGGCCCAATCAGATTTGCAGCCCAGTTTAAGAAAACACAATTTAATTTCTAAAAGGGATAAATATATATAAGTACCTAAACTTCACAACTTATACTTATTTGGCAATCATAAGCCATATTATTTTAAATTTTTAGGTAATTGACTAATATTGTTAAATATGCTAGAGTAGCATTGATGGCCAGTAGCATGGTGGTATGTGGTAGATTCATATTTTGACACGTGGTAAAAATAAATTATATATATTTTTATTTTTGTCATATGTCAAAATATGAGGCTATCACATGTCACCATACTATTGATCGCCATTGTCACATCAACATATTTTAACAGTGTTAGACAAGTACAAAAAAAAGGTACCAAATTAACTTATGATCGTCAAATTTAGATACCAATTAGGTTAAAAAAAATTAAATATCAAGTAGATATAAATTGCCAAGCTTTATATATTATTAACCCATTTTTACAAGCTCGGATATTTAAAAATATATATTTTAAAGTCCAATTGTCATTTGTATTTTGTAATCTAGTTTTAAGACCTAATTTAATTGATGTCTTTTAAAGTAGAACCGAGCAAAACTCGATTCAACTAAAAAAACGAAAAGAATTTTTAAATTTCGAGTTAAACGGATCGAGTTATTCGAGTCAACTTAAAATTTTCTTTTCAAATTTTGAGTTCGAATCGAGTTGAATTTTCGAATTCGAATAACTCGAATAATTCGATTAAACTGAATACTAAACTATAATATTTTACATTTTTATCCCAAACTTCTAAATTTTTTTACTTTCCCCCAAAACGTTTACTCCCCTCCCGACTGCCTTCCCACCTCCCCAACCTATTTTCCCCTCAAAGTTTTTTTTTTTTGAATTTTTTCTCCCCAAAATTTTACTCCCCAATTTACTTCTCCCCAAAATTCTACTGCCAAAACCCCAAAACTTTTTATTTCATTCTAAACTTTTATTTCTCACACTTCACCTCCAAATAAAAAATTAAAATAATCCAAAAAAATCCCGAAACTTAAATAGTAATAATTTTATTTGTATCTATTATTTATATTATTAAATTAAAGTTCACATTTTGTACTATTTACATTATTGAATTATTTAATTATATTCAATCTTTATAAATTTATGTTAAAATTGAATTATTGATAATACCGTAAAATATTCGTGTTAAAATTTTATGTTGGTATTAATTTCACATTTTATATTTAAGATAACTTTTATTAAAAAAATCACATTTTTTACATTTAATATATTTTTGAATTTCAAAATATATAGTGACAAAAATCGAAAGATAATTGAAGCAACTAAGCAAGCAAATAAGCTAACCCGTATATACAAAATTAATAAATAAATTATGAGGGGATAAAAATTGATAATAAATTTGATTACTGTGAGTAACAGTGGTTACAAGAACCCAAAGTCATTTTTTTAATTTAAATAGAATAAATATATTCGATTCGATTTGAATTCAAATTCCATTTCACTCGACTCGATTCGAGAAAATTTCAAATGATAAAATATAATTTGTCAACTCAATTAACTCGAATTGTTTTCATTCAATTCAATTTAATCCAACATTAACCCTATTTTAAAGTTTAATTGTAGTGCTGGTGTTGGTCTATTTTAATATTGCAGGGCGAAGCCCATATCATGTTCATCTTTCAATTAGGGTTTCTGAACCCCTAATTCCTCTTATGTCCATTAGTTGAGCTTGGCCTAATTCCTCTTTTGTCCATTAGTTGAGCTTGGCCATTTCAAATAAAGCAAGGAGAGCGACACCCATTATGTTATTAGTTACACTTACCTAGTAAGGCAAGTGAAAGTGGATGGACAGACACAGGGAAGGAGAGTCAAAGTTCTTAATATTTATTCCTAAATATTTATACATATATGGGAGAGTTACACTTACATTGATTTAAAAATTAAATAATTTTACACTTTTTCATATATATTTCTATTCTTAAATTTTACGCTCTTTAATATAAATTAAGTATATTAAATTTGACGTAAATTTAAAATTTTTAATTATTTATTTTTTGTAAAAAAATTTAAGCATTTAATATATATTAATATATAAAATATTTTAGATCAATATTATGAAAATATTAGATTTGTTAGAAAATTTACATGCATAACAAGTAAAATTATATATATATATATATATATATAAATTTCACGATTAGATTATTAAAATATTAATTGTACAAAAATATACGAAAAATATAAAATTAAGATCCCTCCCATATAAAGTTAAATGATTGAATTAAAGTCATAATTTAATTGAAAAAATTGTGAATTTTTTTAAAAACAACGAATTTTATTACGGGTATTTTAATTTTCAATAATTTCATAAAATTTTAAATTAAATAGCTTATACTACAATTTAAAAGAAATCTCAAATCGGATGAGTGGTTAAGAAGATTTAAGAGTTTGTTCGGTGAGGATCCAATTTGTGGGTGAAAGAAAAAATTATATATAAAAAAAATGAAGGGATCTATTTACACCGATGTAAAATTAAAGTGGTTTTTGCATCATTCTATAATTTTTATACGATTAATATTTTAACAATACAACATTTGAATTTGTCAAGATAATTATACGTATCATGTATGTAAAATTTTGAACTGATCCAATATTTCTATCACATTGATCTTAAATATTGTATATATTAACAGTTGAAATTTTTATATATAAAAAAAGTTAAAAAAATTTAATTTATAACAAACTTGATATATATAATCTACATGAATAGAATATAAAATATGACAGTTGAATTGTTAAAATATTAATCATATAAAAAATTATGAGGGCAAGTGGGTTTAAATATCCCAATTTAACCATGTTTGATTTAAAATGCCTTTGGTTGGTAGGAAAGATATCGAAGAAAAAAAAAAGACGGTTATTTTTCATCATAATAATGTATTAAAGTTAAAATTTTTAAATTAAAATATTAGATGAGAAAAAATAAAGAAAAATGTAAATTAGTTTTAAATTGTGTACTTCTAAAAATTCATATCGTTCTTTTTTTTTGTTTTTTTTTCAACCTTGCCAAATAATAAATAGGAAGAAAATTATTTTCATTTTCAATTTTTTTAATAATCCCGCTAAACACATCAATGGAGAAGATTTTTTTTTTATATCTTTTCAAGTATGTTTTGACTCTACTAAACAAAGTTTTAAACGTGCAATTTAAGCTATTTAATTTAAAACAAGTTATAGAATTATTGAAAAATATAAATACCCTTATAATTATTTTTTTATTTTTTAATTTTTTCAACTAAATTAATATTGAATTAACTTGCTACAAGAATCCAATGAAAGCTTTATGCTCTATCCTACCTTAATTATAGGGGCATACTGACATATATGAAGTATATATTTTTATGCGTGTCTATGTTTACCTACGAAAAGATTGTTGTGGTTCGAAAATGTTGTAACCCTATTAGGAAATGCCATAATAATTTACACTAACGTACCAAAATTAATCTATAACCTCTTATATTAGGATTTAAATTAGATGTTATTTTATCTACTTAAAAAATAAATAAATTAGTCATTACACATTAAATCAAATAATAAATTAGTCATTTTGTTAAACTTTTTATCCATTTATGCTATTAAAAGTTGGTAGGACAGAGTATAAAGCCAAATATATGTATAATATATTATATTAAAGGATAAAATTTTTAATTTAAAAAATTAATTTATTCTTTAATCTAATTTACAAAATTAATTTACTCATTTCTTTAATTAAAGAGGAGAAAATGCTAATGTCTGATATGATAGAACATAGTCGAGCGGTCCACGTAAATATTTTCTCTTCTTGATTGATCAAAATATTCAAAAACAGTATGGTCAACAAGATTGGCAAAGGGATTCCTACTCTTGCTTCCACTAATAATTATAATTCTCAGCTTTATTTTTCATTCTTTGACGATAGTCTTCATATGCTTGTCTCCATATACAATGGAGGAATCTACTAAATACATTGTTTACAGCATAATGCCATTGTTAAAACAGTTATGGCCATGAATATGATCATGATACCTATTCCTAATTCCATATATCTAGTAAAGTAAGTTGGGGGGGGGGGGGGACCGGTCATGGCTGAATTTCAGTCAGTGCCCGGTGGGGAACTCCTGCTTGAGATGTCCTAGTCTTACAGCCTTCACGATTTTTTATCGGCCTTGTTTGGACCGATACTGTAATAAGCTGTCTTGCACATAATATAAATTAATTTAGGGTTAATATGCTATTATATTTTAATTTTTAATTCTTTTTTATCAATTTGGTATCTAAAGTTTCTAACCATCTGTAAGTTTATTCTAATTGTTGACTACTTTAAAAAAAAAAATGTGGTGGACATCACCCGTTTGTATTTTCTTTTAAATAAATTCAAAAAATAGGAAAAAAAATAAAAAATTAAAAGTTCCAGAAATTTAAAAAATATACTTTCTTTTAAAAAAATATAAAATTCAAAAGAAACACCAAAAAATCCAACAAAAGTAAAAAGTCAGAAAGTCTCAAAAATAAGAAAAAAATACAGAAATATTTTAGAAAATTTAAAAATATATTTCCTTTTTTATACTTATACTTTCCTTTTTAAATATATAATACAAAAAAGTGAAAATTGAAAAAAATAATAAAAATTTTAAAAATCTAAAAAAATTTCAAAAAAAAAAAAACACATCTATAATACACAAAATTGAAAGTAGATTTATAAATATCTATAATACTTTCTTGAATATATATTTAAAATTTCTGGAACATTTTTGTATTCTTTCTGATTTTTAAAATTTCTTCTCTAAATTTATTTGAAAAATAAAAACGGGTGACATGATGTGCTAACATCATCCTTTTTTAAACGCCATTAATAACTGGGTAAACTGATAAACGATTAGCAATTTCAAGTGCCAAATTAATAAAAAAGTTGTTTAAATATTAAAGTGATAATTTCCTGCAACTTTGGGGATAAATAGTGTATTAATCCTTTAATTTTTTTGTTGTTAGTAGCACCAAGTGCGAATGTCAGCATAGGCTGCGTTAATTATCGTGGAGATGGGATTGATATCTGATGGCTTCCAGCTGCTTTATTCTTTGAAGACCACCTCTACTTTCCAAGGTCTTTGCAAGTTTGTCTTAGAACTCAGCACCACTACTCAATGTGGTAAAAGGAGAGAATCTATGAAACCGGATTTACTTATATATAGGTTTATTCAATCACTTTTGAAAATATCTTACTAGATTTAGATTCCAAGAGTACCTCCCTAGTTAGTAAGTAAGAAAAAAACCATGGTTATTGGAATTGGATTGTACTAGCCGATTAATGAATTGTCTTCAAGAGATTTATTGAGTAATTCAAAGATTAGTTAGACATATTCATAGGTTAGATTATTCGTCTACATTCAAAGGCTCGCTCGAAATTTGGAAAGATTTGGACAAAATATTAGGCCCGTTTAAAATATGGGCTCGAACATTCAAGACTTTGAACCCAACTTGACTTGTTTTCTATGTGTATTAATATATTATATTATATTATATTATATTTTATATATATATATATTATATAATTTACGACGGGGAGGGATCTACTTACACAAGTGTAAAACTAACATGGTTTTACACCGTTTCATAACTTCTATGATTAATATTTTAACAATCCAATCATCATATTTCATGTTCCATTTATGTAGATCATGTATGTCAAGTTTCGCTAAAGAAACTTGAAAATTTACACTTATAACAAGTGATAAATTCAATTGTTAAATTTTTAAAATATCAATTGTGGAAAAAATTATGAAAGCGTGTAAAATCATATTAGTTTCACACCGGTGTAAGTGAATCTCTTCCCATTTAGAGTACATAAAAACAAAATCTATAGTAATATATAATATTATAATGTAAATATTAAAAAATGTTAAGATACCTATATATAAATTTTTAATAAATGAAAAATATATAAAATTATGAAATATTAAATTAAAAATAATATAAATATTTATAAAAAATTCAAAAAAAGGGTAAGCCTAAAATGAACTGGGTTAACCATTTATAAATATTGGTAGGTTTGAACAAAATTTTATCCCTATATTTCAAATCAAGCCGGACTTGAGCAAGCATAAATGTATTAATATCATGTTTAAACTAGGGACGAAGCTAGAAAATATTTTTAGGGGGTGAAATGAAATTTTAATTTTTTAATAGTCTATATATTTATAATTTTTAAAGAATTAAACCAAATTTTTATAATTTTAGGGGACTAAAATGCAGTTTTACGTTTATTGATTTAAAATTTTTAAATTTTATAAAAGGCCTAAATAGTAATTTTTCATTTTGGGGAGGGTAGAGTAGATTCG
Source organism: Gossypium stocksii (assembly GCA_020496765.1). NCBI lineage: Eukaryota > Viridiplantae > Streptophyta > Magnoliopsida > Malvales > Malvaceae > Gossypium > Gossypium stocksii. The sequence continues at coordinate 19,985,997 of CM035623.1, forward strand.
CCTCATGTTTAAACCTAATCCCAACGAAACCCGACTCCAAGATTTCGAATATCTTTTGTTGACTTAAACATCATTTGAATGCATCCCTAATTAAGTTTCATCGTATATTTACCAGAAGAACGTCAGCAAATAAAAGGAAATGTTTTCTCAATTTTTGTTATAGTTATTGCAGCCGCTGAAATAGCTATTGAATTAGCTATTGTGTCCTCGATTTATCGTAACAGAAAATAAACACGTATCAATCAATTAACTTTGTTGAATAAGTAATATTAATAATATTAAACCTCTTGTTTTATTTTGGATTACCTTTGTAAACAAAGGGGAGAATCTATGTGACAATAAAATCATTTATATACCAAGCTCCTTTTCGCAAAGTCTGAGGTCAAGTTTTCGACCACTGATATTGACTAAAGACTGCATATCTATCGTTGCAGAAGAAAAAAGAATAAAAGGAAAGGAATATAATACCTCTAAGATAAAGAAGCAATGGCAGGAAACATTAGAAAAAAGTTCAGAATTTTCCTTTTAATACCTTTATTTATTTATTTATTGCATGTGGAGGGATGACATAAGGGTTTCCAAAATTTTATATAATGTTTTATATTGCTGTTAGTAGTTCAAAGCTGGAAAGGTTGATGATGGGGAAGTTTATGAAGATGCTTCAAAGTAAAACCAGCAGATTATCACTTTATGACCAGTATCTGGCATTTTGAGATCGAATAATTCGGTGGCTGGACCATTCAATTAAAACATGGATCGTTGCTTTGAAGATACTAACATCAAAATTTATTCCAAGCTATTTATAATTGTGTAATGTATAAATTAATATAGTTTTACATATTTATGATTGATATTTTAATAATTAAATTATTGAATTTATTAATATAATTATATTTATCATATATGTAAAATTTTGAATTAATCTTAAATCTTTATAGTATCAATCTAAAATATTATATTAAATGTGTAACGGTTGATGGCTAACTTTATTATTATACCACATATATAAACACCAAAACATACATTTAACTGTGCAATTTTAATGGAGGGGTTGATTTACTCACTTGTTTAATATATAATGATTAATCTGTCCATCTTTTTAATATTGAGACTAAAATGTAATTCAAAGTATAAAGGATTTTGTAGTCTACTATCTACATGAAGGAAATATAAAATATGAAGTATGAAGGTTGGCGATGGTGCCAAATCCACCAATTTAAATATTATTCTCCCTAAACAAATTCAAAATATATAAATAGGGTAGTAGAATCGAATCCCACGAAAACTCGATGAAATTAAAATAGAGTAAACCGAGCTTCAGAGTAGTTTTGGCTTTGGTGTTAGAAATGATCACCGATTGTAAATATTTTTTTGATCCTTGATAAGTCGGTTAAAGCAGCCAAACAATAGCTTCAAACCACCAATTTTTCCTCACATATAAATCTCCTGCTAGAACAACTCGATTATAGACCCTCGTTAGAGGTATTCACAGTTTTGTTAAAATCGAATTAACCGACCAAACTGATCTAATTTTGTTAATTGGTCGATGGTCGAATTTAGTTTAGTTGGTGGTTGGTTAATGATTTTTTGAAATTTCGATTATCGATTAATTCGGTTTGAAACCAAGTAATTAACTGAATTAATTGAAATATTTGTTGTTTTCAAGACTTATGTATGTCTATTTGTTGTTTTCACCTCTATTTAAAGTTTTTTGAACTATTAAATAAAAGAAAATGAACATTAGCATTGTATTTTTTTATATGATTTATACTTATTTTAACCAAAAAACAAAAAATATAAATTTTAGTTAATTCGGTTAACCGACTGAATTAATCGAAATATTTCGAGTCGGTTAATGTATTTGAAAGAAATTTCAATTTGGTTAACGGTTAAAGATTTTTACATTTTGGATAATTTGAATAATAGTAATTCGGTTTGAGTATTAAGCGAATTGACTGTTTAAACACTCTTAACCCTTATCGATCAAACAATCTTAAAAAGATGTTTCTAAAATTCAACCCATTAATTGCTTTACTAGAAAAATATTCAACTACACAATTGTTTAATTAGATATTCACCCATTTAACATAACTCGACTGACATTCTCACTCGAACTTATATTAATTTGTCCTAGTGATTTAGAAATCAATGAAAATTACGTATCAAAGTATCCTAATCAACCGTGTAAGAAACGAATAATGAACCTTTCTTGAATCGACACAAACATAATAGTGAGAGATAAATTTTACCTATCTTATAAATCGAAAAATGAATAAATACCAAAACCAAAAATTGAAGCACGAACTTGAATCTCAGAGTCCCACGGCCAAGCTTGATTTACCCCAAAACTAGATTAAAGAATTTAACTTCTCTTACATAAATAACAATAGTGAAAATTGGTAAAGGTAACTACAGTTAATTGAGAAAAAGAAAGAAAAACCCTAAAATAATAATCATCTCCCAATATATAAAATAAATAACACTCTAAAATAAAGGTAAATATTGAAAGCCAAATAAAAAGCTTTTACTTAATGTTTAAGAGAATTCTAATTTTATTCCTAATTCATCTTCTAAAGAGATATCTTTTTAAATTAAAATAAAAATAATTCTAATATTTAAAATCTTGTATGTTATTGTTCTTGTGAAAATATATAATATCGTTAATGACAACATATCGCAAAGAAAGGAAAAAATAAAGAACACACAGATTTTACATGGAAACCCTTTCGGGAAAAAAACCACAGGTAGAGAAGAAGAAAATTCACTATGTCGAATTCGAATCATTACAAAAGGAATAGACTATGTCTATTTATAGGCTTGTAAAGCCATATTCTAGTAGGATTGAAACACCTTATCCTAATCAATATAAAATAAATGGAGTTTAATAAGGTTTAAAAAACCTCATTCTAAAATAAAATAAAAGAAGTCTAGTTCTATTTGGATATTACTTTTATTTTACTTTCCATCGTATTTTATTTGAACAAGAATTCGGGTCACTTAATTCTAACAATCTCCACCTTGACACGAATTCTCAATGAACAAGTTCTTTATCGCGAACTTTCAACGAAAAAGTTCTCCACCTCTTCCATAAAACCCCTTAAGGGTTTAACTTCAACAATGAACACCAATCAAGTCTAAGTAGTGCTCAAACTTGGTTATAGGAAGTGACTTAGTCATCTTATCTGCAGGATTTTCATGAATACTAATTTTGCTCATAACAATATCACCATGAGCAATAATATCACGAACAAAATGATACCGAACATCAATGTGTTTTGTTCTCTCATGAAACATTTGATCTTTTGTAAGGAATATGGCACTTTGACTGTCACAAAATACTGTATTGATTTGAAGGTCTTCATTGAGTTCACTAAATAGTCCCTTCAACCAAATAACTTCTTTACAAGCCTTAGCAATCGCCATGTACTCAGCTTCAGTGGTAGACCAAGCGACTGTAGTTTACAAAGTGGCTTTCCAACTAATTGCACAACCTCCAATTGTAAAGACATAACCTGTAAGAGATCTTCTTCTATCAAGGTCTCGAGCAAAATCAGCATCAACATACCCAATGACTCCATCTCTAGTTCTTCCAAACTGTAAGCAAACATTAGTAGTACCTCGTAAGTATCTTAAAATCCACTAAACTGCTTTCCAATGTTCTTTACCGGGATTCACCACGTATCTGCTAACTGCACTGACTACATATGATAAATCTGGACGTAAAAAACCATAGCATACATGAGAGATCCCATTGCACTAGAGTATGGAACATGTGACATGTACTCAATCTCATCATCTGATTGTGGAGACAAAGCTGATGAAAGTCTAACATGAGCTGCTAAAAGAGTACTAACAGGCTTAGCACTCTGCATATTGAACCTACAAAGAACTTTCTCAATGTACCCTTTCTGACTTAGTTACAATTTACTTGCTTTTCTATCTCTAAGAATTTCCATACCAAGTATCTTCTTTGCTGGTCCCAAATCTTTCATCTCAAATTCTTCACTTAGTTGGGCTTTGACCTTTCTTATCTCTCCTTTATCTTTTGCTGCTATCAACATGTCATCAACATAAAGGAGTAGATATACAAAAGAACCATCGTTGTTTTTCTTATAGTAAACACAACTGTCAAAGCTACTTCTTTTGAAATCATAAGAAGTCATAAAGGAATCAAACCTCTTGTACCACTGTCTTGGTGACCGTTTCAAATCGTAAAGGGACTTTTTCAGCAAGCAGACGTAGTCCTCTTTTTCTGAGATTGTAAAACCCTCTGGTTGTTGCATGTAAATATCCTCCTTAAGTTCTCCATGCAAAAATGCAGTTTTAACATCTAACTACTCAAGCTCTAAATCATATATGGCCATAATACCAAGCAAAGCTCGAATCGAACTATGCTTCACAACTGGGGAGAACACATCTGTGAAGTCCACTCCTGGAATTTGACTGTAACCCTTTGTAACAAGCCTTACTTTATATCTGGGTTCTTCAACTCTTGGAGTCCCTTCTTTCCTTTTATACACCCATTTACAACGAACAACCTTTTTACCTTTAGGAAGTTTTACAAGATCCCATATTTTGTTTTTGTGGAGTGATTCCATCTCCTCTTGCATAGCAAACATCCACTTTTCTAAGTCTTCACAACTAACCACCTCAGAATAATTAGATGGCTCTTGATTTGTATCTATATCTTCAGCCACATTTAAAGCATAAGCAACTAGATTAGCCTCGGCATACTTCTTTGGAGGTTTAATTTCTCTTCTAGTTTTTTTTTTGGCTATAGAGTATTGTAGTGAAGAAACAACTCTATTCTCAATTTTTGTACTAGCTTGAGAAGTCGACTTTGTTATAGATTCTGTATTAATCTGATGCTCCACCTGTTTTTGATTTTCTTTATTGAAAGAGTCTTTAAGAGATAAGTTAGGTAGCATAGCAGTTTCATTAAAAGTAACATCTCTGCTAATCACAGCTTTTCTATTTTTAGGACACCATAACTTATATCCTTTTACACCAGCTTTATAACCAAGAAAAACACATTTAATGGATCTCGGTTCCAATTTCCATTATCAACATAAGCATACGCAGGACACCTAAAGATCTTTAAATTAGAATAATTAGCAGGATTACCAGACCATACCTCTTGTAGAGTCTTTTTTTCAATCACAATGGATGGAGATCGGTTGATAAAAAAACATGCAGTAGAGGCTGCTTCGGCCCAAAATGACTTTGGTAAGTTGGCATTTGACAACATACATCGAACCTTTTCCATGATTGTTCTATTCATTCATTCTGCAACGCCATTTTACTGTGGAGCATGACAAACTGTCAAGTGTCTCACAATCCCTTCTGACTTGCACAGTTTATTAAACTCATCAGAACAGAACTCTAAGCCATTGTCTGTGAGGAGGTCTTTTATTTGTTTTCCCGTCTATTTTTCAATCATAGTTTTCCAAGACTTAAATGCGAAAAACACATCTCTTTTCTGCTTCAAGAAGAACACCCAAACTTTTCTGGAAAAATCATCAATAAAAGTTAGCATATAATTAGCTTTACCTCTCGATGGCACTCTGGATGGCCCCCATAGATCAGAATGAATATACTCCAACGTTCCCTTCGTGTTATGGATTCTTTTAGTGAATCGAACACTCTTTTGCTTCCCAAAAACGGAATGTTCACAGAACTTCAATTTGCAAATTCCTTACCCATCAAGAAGTCATTTTTTGCTCAATTCTGCCATACCATTCTCACTCATATGCCCTAGGTGCATATGCTAAAGTTTAGTAATATCATCATCTGACAAAGAAGAGGAAGCGACAGCTGCATCACCAGTAACAGTAGAACCTTGCAGAACATATAACTTGGCAGTCTTTCTTTACCCTTTCGTCACAATGAGGGAACCTTTAGAAATCTTCAAAACCCCACTTTCAGCTGTGTATTTGTACCCTTTTGAATCAAGAGTACTTAACGAAATTAAATTTCTCTTCAATTTTGGAATATGTCGTAAGTCACTAAGTGTTTTGACAACTCCATTAAACATCTTAACTTTAATCGTTCCAACACCTGCGATTTTACACGAAGCATTATTTCTATCAAAACAACACCTTCAGACACTATTTCGTAATTTGTAAACCAATCTCTATCGGGACTCATGTGAAAGGTGCAGACCGAATTAAGGATCCACTCGTCGCTCACTTTAGAATTGATGACTGAAGCGACTAGAAGTTCACTATCGCTGTAGTCTTCTACAACATCAGCTTCACCGAAATTTTTTGGTTATTTTTCCTTTTGATTCGCAGCCTCCCTTTTGATCTTATTCTGTAGCTTATAGCACTCAGATTTAATGTGCCCTTTCTTCTTGTAGAAGTTACAAGTTTTACCTCTGTTTAAAGACTTCGATCTACCCTTAGATTTACCGTGAGGATTCTGTTTTTGTGTCCTTCCACGATCATCATCAGCATTCTGATATTGTCTTCCACGAACAATGAGACCCTCACCCTGAGAGTCAATTTTAACCACAAGATGCTTCATCTTATCATACGAGGTTAAAGAATCATAAACCTCATCAATTGTGAGAGACTCGCGGCTATATAAAATCGTGTCTCTAAAGGTTGAATAAGACGGGGGCAACGAACAAAGTAGAATTAACCATGGATCTTCCTTATCATACTGAACCTCCATGGCCTCCAAGTTTGAGAGAATTTCTTTAAGCACTGTTAAGTGTTCGTGCACAGATGCACCTCCCTCCAAACGATGAGCATAAAGATGTTGCTTCATATGCAGCTTGCTGGTTAAAGTTTTTGGCATGCATATTTGTTCTAGCCTTTTCCATAATCTAGCGACAGTCTTCTCCTTCATCACATCTTGTAAAATTTCGTTAGACAAATGCAGATGTAACTGTGTTAATGCCTTTTGATCCTTACGCTTCTTCTCTTTATCCGTTAATGTTGAAGGCATCTTATCTATCCCTAGTAGGGCTTCCTCTAGATCCATCTGCGCAATAACTGCTTGCATCTTAATCTGCCACAATGCAAATCTGGTGTTGCGATCCAATAGTGGAATTTCATACTTCAAATATGACAGCCCTATTTTGACCCTAATCGGAATTATGGTTTCGGAACCACGAAACCGAGTTAGAAAATTTATTAAATGCTATATTTTATGTTTATTATATGTGAAATTTTATATGTGAAAATATAGTGTTTTGATTCTGTCATTTGGATGTGGAATTATTAAAAAGGACTTGTTTGAGAAACATTGAAAATGTGATAGGTAAATTTTTAGTGGCCGAATAGTATGTGGTTTATAATATGGGGGATTTGCATGTCAATTAGACCACTCTTAAGATAGTGGAAGGCAATGATGAAAGATGATTGATAATATATGCATTTTATATAAGCATTATAAAATTTAATGATTTTATATTAAGAAAATATGAAATTTAAAATAAGAAAATGGTGATAAAAACAAAGTGGGATGTTCATCTTCTCACTTAGCCGAAACACTAAGTAAAAGAAGAAAAGAAAATTTGCCAAGAGGTTCGGCCATGAAGGTTGGATAAATTGAGGTACGTTGTGTGAATTTTTACAAAATGTTTATGAAAATAGCATGGTTAATGCATTGTTTAGTAAACCCATGGCTTAAATTCTTGAATGGATGAATCTATGTGCATTCGGCAACTTGTTCTAAGTTGTGAAATGGTGCTAAATTTTGGTAGTTATGCTTAGATGTTAAATGGTTATACATTGGTTAAATGAGCTTATTATAATTGAAGAAATTAGCTTGAATGAAATTTTATGATGGAGGGGAAAGGAGATGTCGAATGTGAAAATGGTTAAGGAAAAATTGTTCAAGTGTTCAAATAGTTGGTATTCGATTTAATGGTGTATGTATAAATTATTAAAGTGAAAATTTTGTATGTGTATTAAAGGATATATATATTCGGCTATCATGATGAGTTAAGAAATATTTAATAGATGTTATATTGGTTTGTGAAATAGCTAATAGGGATTGTATGGAAATTATGTTAAGGCCGAATATAAAATGTTGTTAAAGAAATTTGTTCAAGTATTTCGGCTAATCGAATGATTTGCCATTAGTGCATATAAGTGATTATGTATATTCGGCCCTAGTGGAATTTTATACATGGAGGATATGTTTTGTTCATATGTGAATTTGCATTTTAAAGAAATGTTAGGTATATGAAAATGTGTAAAATGTGGCTATATACATTTGGCTAAATGATGGTTACTATTAAATCCTGTATATGTGATTAATTTGTTCAGATTAAGTTAAGTTGTTTAACTTACTTAAGACTTACTAAGCTAATTAGCTTACTTCGAGTGTCTTTGTTACTCTGTTTTATAGATCTCGTTCGAAAGTTACGGACTCGGGGATTCAAGCTCAAAGTCATCCACACTATCGTCACTGTTTTGGTACTTTTGTTAGTCTATATTTTGAAAGATGGCATCTATAGGCTTAACTCCCTTTTTGAAACAAATTGCATTTTGAAATTGTAAATATTAAAGCCATGCGAAGATGGCTTATTCATTTAGTTTAGTAAGGTCTCATAGTTGAATTAATGTTTATGAAATGTTTTGGTTATGGATGATATATTCGGTTATGGCACATCTTTATACTTATAAGCATGTTCGGTAGTTGTTATAAATAATGAACTATTAGGTATGATAAATGGTTCGTTGTCATGAAAGTATAGTAAGATTTTGTAAGTCGTTGATGTGCATAAACTAAAAAGAAAGCTGATTTGTAATTATTTATATTATTGTTAAACACATAAGTTAGGTTGAATTGAAGTCATGAGTTGCATTATTCTATGTTTACATTCGGTCACTTGAAAATGTTTTCTAAGAGTATCTTCGAATGCCATGAGGCTGTGTTTAGTTAAGTAATACCTTGTGACCTTATTCCAGCGACGGATGAGGGATATAGGGTGTTACATCAAAGATGCCATTACCGTGATCGAGATGAAAAAACCCGGAAGCTCGGATACCAATTTGTGAAAATATATAATATCGGTAATGACAATATATCGCAAAGAAAGAAAAAAAATAAAGAACACCCAGATTTTACGTGGAAACCCTTTCGGGAAAAAACCACAAGCAGAGGAGAAGAAAATTCACTATGTTGAATTCGAATCATTACAAGAGGAATAGACTAGGTCTATTTATAGGCTTGTAAAGCCATATTCTAGTAGGATTGAAACACCTTATCCTAATCAATATAAAATAAATAGAGTTTAATAAGGTTTAAAAAACCTTATTCTAAAATAAAATAAAAGAAGTCTAGTTCTATTTGGATATTACTTTCATTTTATTTTCCATCGTATTTTATTTAAATAAGAATTCGGGTCACTTAATTCTAACAGCTCTTATGTCAAATCTTTTAATTAAATTCACGTTTTAGTTTATATTTTAACACATTGAATTTAGTAACATTCATATTTAAAATTAATTATAACAAACCACACAAATATATCATCTGTTCAATTATTAAAATATTAATTATAAAAGAATTATAAAAATATGTAAAAATAGATTAACTTTATATATATATATATATATATATATATAAACCACTTAAAAAGTTTTGAAAATTTATATGAGTAGTTCCAAAATTTTTAAAAATTTCCATATATATATATATATATATATATATATATAAAAGAAAAACTCAAAATTGACGGTACATGAAATCACAGACAACTTTTTAACCACTAATTTAATAAGAGTAATTGATGGAATAAGGAAATGATTTTTGTAAATATTAAATGTGGTGTATATTATAAACTTTTTCTAGTAATTTATAACCTGTGAGGAAATTCAAACCAAATAATGTGTATATATATTCGGCAAAACAAAGTCTATAGGCAGATATTTTTTTTTAAATGGGCATTTAGGTTTGTTTTAAAATTAATTAAGGATATAGTTAAATTTAATTAAAAAGTGCGTCTAACAGTTAATGGTCAGATTTCAATGACTTTTTGAACATTACCATCAACGGTAAAAAAAATTCAATACACCCAATAGTAACTTGTTTTTAACTCTATAAATACTTCTCAAATTTCATTTTTTCATTCACACCCTTCTTTCAAGTCTCTCAAACTCTCTCAAACCCTCTCAAGTCTCTCAACTCTCTCATTTTTAATATTTTTTGATATTTTATTTAAAAATATGTTTTTTAATTATCCCATTTTTATTCGTTTAAATCGATTTCTCACGAATGACCGCCTCCCTAATCTACTCCAACGACAAGCATATTTTTGCCACCCAATTAGCAATGGTAAGACCGAAATTTAAATTTCGTTAATTTCAATAATGTTAAATTTAATTTTTTTATTATAATTATATTTTTTGTGTAAATAGGCGGATCGTGTTCTGGAGGGCTTCATCCATAATATAGGAAAGCCTGCGATCTTTGAAATTCGTGGCCACTTGCAAGCAGTTGGATTCTTACATGCGTCTCACATGTTCGGGGACTACAAACTCGATTTGCAACTAATCAGCGCGTTGGTGGAAAGATGGAGGCTCGACACACACATTTTCCACCTTTCATGAAGCGAGTGTACAATCACACTCAAGGACGTAGCGCTGCAACTCAGTCTGCCGGTGGATAGGCCAGTTATTATAGGATTAGCAATTGTTCCAGGCAAAGTGACTCTTTGCCAATCACTGTTGGAGAAAGTCCCAAACAAGTTCGAAGGTGGTCGGATATTCATGAACTGGTTGAAAAATAATTTCAACGAGCTCCCTAAAGATCTTGAAGACTGAACGGAGGAGGTCATACAACAATACACCAGAACATACATCATGAGGTTAATCGTGGGCATTTTAATACTTGAAAAATCTTAAAATTTGGTGCATGTAAGGTGGCTACTACATTAAGTGGACTTCAATGAGTGCAGGAAAAAAAGTTGGGGATTTGTCGTATTGTCCACGTAATGTCGGGAGATGTGTCAGGGCACGCTACCGAGTGCGACGTCATAAAGAATGATATTTACAATTTTGCTTTTCAGTTTGAATGGATGTCATACGCCGACACTGATGTCATATCCTGCACCTCACTAGAAGTGTTGAGCAATCGAAAGATGTGGGACACGAAGGTGCCGTTGGTAATGTACGTGACTGAAATGCACGAAATAGATCAAGTGTTGCGGCAGTTTAAGTGGAGGCAACAAATTCTGCTGCGACCGTAAGACCTGAAGGAGCTACACAAGGTGGACATACAGGGGAAGGACAACAGCGACTGGGCGGTGCGACACGTGGAGCGTATCGAAGCATGGGATCGTAGGATGCAATCCATACCCATTCGTGAATAATTGTTCTCAACGGACATGACAACAGTTGATGATTGCTTGGCATGGTTCACAGTCGTTGGTAACCAGTATTTGTTATCACCGGATGAGAGGAGTTGACAAATTTGGGTGAAGAGATCATGTCAACTGTCACAATAGACTAAAAGGGGTGTGGTCGCACGAGGGGTTTGTCATTCGCTCCTACAGAAGATGTGCCGCCTATGGTTGCGCAATATTCAGGTCACTTCACTTCAGGTATTCCGATTCAATTAAGTAACTGCAGCACGTGGCCAGTTCTTCTGTGCCCACAAGTACATATTTCACTCCTTCGACATCCCTCGCATACTATAGCTCTACGTAAATGTCAATGTCGAACCCCATGTCGGGACATATGTCGACGTACCCACCTCCACCGATAAAAGCACCCATGTAACAGTTGATAGCGATGTCGATGCTCAGTACCTTTCCAACATACCCAGGATTTGGGGCACTTTATGGTTTCACGCATTTAGTGACCCAAACACTGTGCACATCACTATTTTACGGGGGTGGCTCATCGTTGCAATCGGTGGACAATGAAGTGGCGGATACATGATGGCAGGCATGGACGACATAGCAATCGACCACAGAGGAAGATGATAACAGTGTCGATCCTAGAGATACGATCGCCTAGGGGGCCGTGCTAGCTACATACTCAGGAAGTTATGACGAGGAGGAGGAAGTCTATAGGCCCACACCTCCGAATGCACCTCCGGTGGTATGACCAGTTGTATGCAGAAATCCTTTACGCGACCTTCGTCCACCTCCTTGTGGCACACATTCTCCCTGACAACACTATTGATTGTATTTTTTCTTTTAAATTTATAATGTAAATATAGATATGTCATAAATAAAAAAATCAAGGTTATTCATTCAAACAAACCATTTGTCATTATTGCTATCTATGTTTCATCGATAAATAACAAATGTCGAATTCTGTTATCGACATATTATTTTAAATATGAAATTTTTTGGATTTACCTTGTCATTTAAATAAGAAATAGAAGAAAGATGAACATAAAAAATGTAGAATAAAAAATGTTCACTCTCCATACATCCGAAAGTCATGACATTTCACAACTAAATAAATTGTATGTCTTTAAAACCAATCACAATACAAAATATCAACCTTTATAGTTTATACTGAATATAACAAACACTATTAGTATAACACGCGCATATGGAAATAAAATTTAGTTGAAAGTAAACACTAATGAATATGAAATTTGGTTAAAAGCAATGTTATCGACGCTAGGGCCCCAACGTATATACAGAGAGCATGTTGGCTTCCTATGCCCTGGGTTTCTACAATACCTACATAATTTCTATTGATCATGCCTCTATTAAATATCCATATTGTTTTTTATACGAGTGGAATTCGGGCAACCTTTTGAGACGTGACGCAGGTTCTTGTTTGGCACCAGTTCGAATGGCACACTGGACACTGGCGGCCACATATTCTCATCTGGGATGGGTGGGAATTTAGGACTCCACACACTATGAACGCGTTGTAGTCAGTAGATGTCGTTGATGGAAGACATGTGCTCAATTCATATGTTTTCACATGCAGCAATTGCATGTATGAATAGGAACCAAAGTGCTTATAATCTCCTACAATTGTAGGTCCCTTTCGTTAGGTTCACACGGTAGGATGTACATGACATTTTCTGGTCGGGCCTAGCGTGTTATGTGACTCAAAAATTGAGGTTTTGACTTGAGTGGTAGATTACATACATCATGTTCGCTCTCACTATACTTCGTCGAATCTCTTATATCACATCATCATAAAATATACTGCCGCCTACTATCTATCCAACATACGTTAACTCCCTCTTAAGAAATAAGGTGGCTAATCGAAAGTATGTCTTTTTCACAACTGATGTTACTGAAAAATGATGCATCCCGTTCAGTACCAGATTGATACACTCAACCAAGTTTGACATCATGTGCCCGTATCATAGACCTCCGTTGTACGACTGCGTCCACTGTTCGAGCAATATATTCAAAACATATGCCACACCGTAAGAGTTAATGGTGCTCAAGTTGTTCAGCTTTTGATGGAAAACATGTTGGACGAGCTCGTAACCTGTCAATAAACAGAAACCGGTTAGTTCAATAGAAAAATGATATTCGAAAAATCAATGTGCAGTGAATAAATAGTTGGAACTACAAACCCATGTCTATAACTAGATCTTGCTCAGTTACCGAAGGATATATTTGGTAGTAGTTGGATCTCACATGTCGTATGCAGTAATAATGATGAGTGCGATCCCATAGGGATCCCTGGCGATCAATCACCGAGAGTATTCCAGGTCCTCTATTTGATATGAAACATATGTTGGGCTACAGGCAAATGAGTCGGTGCAACTAGCTCATGAAGAAATCCCAGTCATATGCCATTTCTCTAGGAGTTATTGTGAATGCTATGCCAGAATATTTCGATTATCGTCCTGAGCAACGGTGAGCAATAGACACTGCTAATACCTTTTGTATAGCTAGATGCTACCAATTTGGATCAGAAGCTTGTAATGCTGAAATGCCTCTCTACATTACTCAAAGGTCGAAAAGAACCGATGAAACACTCTTTTCCCAGGGACCAACTAATCGCCACAGTACCCTAGGTGCGTTTTGAGATCGGTTATGGAACCTGGTACGTACCGATCCAATACCTGAAATCATTGCCATAAATGGTTATACAAACCCTCCCACCCGTGATGCAACTTTTCTATAGCTTTCTGCTTTGTAACCACACTTTATAGTACGATAGAGTGTATTAGTATTGATTATGTATGTCCGCAATCAGCACCCGAATTTCAATCTAGGGACTAGTCTTCACCATCGGTAGAATAATGTCAGCAATCATGTCTGAGTCTAGACTTGCACTCATCACAATACATGTATAGGGATCGGGATACTTAGTTATCATCCACAACCTAGTTTTCTTCTGGTAAGACGCCATAAAATTCCACTTACACCTTTCGTCTTTCTGTGCTTACTTTCCTTCAAATTTCACGGAGCGGGACTTCATGATGTAGTAGTTCAAACTATTCTTGATACTGTACCGCTTCAGTACTATAAGAAAAACATATTTGTTAGGGTATTCCATTCCAACTTTGAGTACTTGTACATCATGATACATGTTTGCATGACCAAGTGTCCTGTGCAGAAGTCTCAAAAACTTTAAACCACCATCGACCGATAGGTTGATGTTCGTCCTGTGAGGCAGAGGTTCACACGCCCTAAATCACGCATATGGATCTAAGACGTTATCGTCAGACTTGCAAAGTTTAGGCTTTATTGTAATTGGATCCGTATTGGAAAATAGTGCCACTTCTGAGCCATCCAGACCACGCTGCTGGATTTGCTTAGGTTTAGACCCCTTCACCTCGTTTGCGTCCTTAGCCCCTTTTTCCTCACTTACATCTCCTTCTTTGTCTGTGCCTTCATTGTCACCTTTGAGCATGGTATTGGATGTACCCTCGTTGACTCCCGTCAAAAGCAATAGGTCATCCATTCTCTTGTATCCTATGTGCTTGTCAGAATATTCAACGGGTTAATGACTGGTGTACGCCGATGATCCCCCAGTGTAATTACTTTCACCCCATAACACCGACTCATTACCGAAGTTGAAATTAAATGCGCTGATTGAATGTCGAGCCCAAGTGACTAGATTAGAGTTATACTAATCCCCTGACTGGTACTGACCCCTAAAGTTTATATCGATTTCAAAGACCGATGAGTGTTTTCCCATAGATGTTTCAAGAACATTGTAGTAGCCACTTTGAAGGAGGCTAGAAAACCCATTGCACAACTATGTAGTAGGGCTTTCTGGTTTAACTACGATACTCGTATTCATCGTAATGGTGTTCGAAGTTGGGCCGGATCCATCAGCATTTGTGAACTCGACATATAACTTAATAATAATATTTTTGCTTTTGATGTGCGATGATATGATCGTCTCGAAATGTATCTGGCTGATCATATCTAGTAGCCCATACTTATAAGGGTCAATGGATGCAAGACATCTACATTGCAACCTTAGAATTCTTCCCTGGGTCGATCCCTGACTTTCCTTTTGATCCTGGTCTGTAGCTTACGCATTTGAATGGTACTATTGAATGCAAATTCCGTGGGCTTTGCCTTTACAAACACCACTACGAACTTTGTATTGTAGATTTGACTATTATAGCATATAAAGGATTTCATCCGTCGACTCATTTTAATACGTTTCGAGATTTGGATGAACAAACCAAAAAAATAAGTAGAGAGTTGTTCCAAGGATATTTACAACTCTCACCCGTGATACAAGGTTCTTATGTTTTATATTAATCAGAAGCATGTCTATGTTTTAAAAATATGCCCCTTTTATAGGAGAATTATGTAAGGAGAAAAAGAATACATGCTATGCATCTTGTTTATGAATGTACACATTCATTGCATATCGTGCAATTAATTTTCATCACACATTCAAAAGTCATATAATTTCATTGATATTCTGCGTTGCATATCGCAAACATGTATTTCAAAAGGTACCATTACACCAGGGGTAATAGGAATTTTGTTAGAGAAAGCTCGACAATTGGGGGCTTTCCTACTAACATGCAGGAAAGTCCCCCAACTGGCTTCCTATTCCCCAGCGAGAAAAGCCTAAAGCTTCGAATAATTTGGATGCTTGAAACTCGTTTAGAATATGTTCATCACTCCTACAACGCACTTTTAAGGTTTTTCTTTGCAAACAGACCCTTCCCTGCGACTATAAAAAGGCTCTAACACACCAAGCTTCACCGTCCATCAGTCATATAATTTCTCCCTCAACCTATCCATTTCTCTGTTACAAACCATTTCTCGGTCTTGAAAATTTTAGTTGCTAAAAATATTTGATTTACATTTGAGGTATTTTTAAGTTGTCGATGATGCGATATCGTTTTGAGTCTCACACATTTCATATATAATGCCGAGATGGGATCATTACCTCTAAAGCCTATATTAAGGAAGTCGGTTATAAGGTGATTTTGCTTTCTATGATCAAGGGTGGAAGTCGACGTAGAGGTCTCAATTGATGACTATTATACGATAATGAATTAGGGCATAACGGGGCAGCCAGTTGACTGTTGTTATGTAGGCACAAGTTTGATCTTTTTGAATACCCAAAAATTATGC